>CM064070.1:17994240-27758847 GCA_032594955.1 Panicum miliaceum
AGCATAAAAAGAATTAACAGTGGGGAAATCTAGCGCCCTATTTGATCCACATTCTCTTTTCCCTGCTCCATCTATGACTAGTGCTCTTAAAGTTAATTGATTTTTTAAAAAAAATAGGGTTATAAACCTCAGCCATATGAGATAGCTTAAATCTGTGTATACAGGGGATTCGAACTGTGGCTACTAGCTCCACTCTATAATGAGTTAGCCAACCAGACTATCCGATTGCCTTAATTGATTTTTTTTATCTAATGACATCTCATCTTTTGAAACATGATTCAGAGAAAGGACTAGTTAAACAAACATCGGAAATGTGAAAAAGGCCGTCGTCGTCATCCATTGCAAACCATCTTGGAATCAAGTGTGCTAAATTCAACCATGTTTACGTGTTGGAAATTACGGAAATCTCCCCAGACGGTGTTCTTGTTGTTAGAAGAAATTAATGAATGGTTACATTCCACATCGCAGCAGGATCATGTACACGATATGATAGTTACAACCTGAGGTTCCCAGGAACAAGAAGACCAAAAACGGTTGATCCCCCCTAGTGCAGAGGAGGAAGTCAAGGGCAAAAATGGGGAAGAGAGAGAGAGAGAGAGAGAGAGAGAGAGAGAGAGAGAGAGAGAGAGCTCCTGTGAGTGAGCGCCGATGCATGGCTACACGACGGCTATCCGTTGCTTGGTCCGTGCCCATGCATGCAAGTTTGCTTGCTTCAATCAAAGGAAGAACCGATCGGTCAGGAGTGCAGAGGCTGGCTTTGCTTCGATCAGAATGGATCAGCAGCAGTGCGTGCGTGGGTTGGGCCCCGACTTGGCGGCGCGCAGCAGCTCCGTGGCCATCCCGATGCCGCTCTCCAGCCAGCCGCCGGCCGCCGTCGTCCCGGCGGCGGCCCGCCCCTCCAGCGGCCGCGCCGCCGCCGCCGCTAGGACGTGCACCAGGAGCACAAGCAGCAGCACCGTCCTCGCTGCCATCATCGCCATCGCGTCCCCTTGTGGTTGACAAAAGGAAGCAGGCTCGATGCCGGAGTCGGAGGTCGGGCAAGGCAGGCAGGCAATGCAGAGCTCAGAGTGCAGAGGTAGCTTTACTTCGTCTGAGCTTCGTGTTTGATGATGATGCATAGCTCGAGAGAGCGATGAGCTCGGTTATATAGATAGCGCGCGGCAATGGCGGCGTCGGATTCAGACAGGCGTAGTACGGCTTGGTGGCGAGTCAGCACAGTACGGTCTGAAAGTCTCGCGCGTGTTCTTCCTTGCAAATTGCGATGGCTGTGTTATTAGTAATATACGCTTGCGGCTGGTTTCTGAATTCTGATCCGGTCTGCACTCCCGGCCGCGGGGGATTCAAATTCAAAGGCGACCGAGCGAGGACGGAGAAGGAAAGCCCGTGCGCGAGCCGTTCAATCTTCATTCTTCTGCCGCGCGCGCTCGTCGCCCGCCCTCGGTCGCTCAGTCTCCCACGCGGCCGGGGTGGTTCCGGTCTGAACCGCCCGATCGGCGGCCGCATGGCGTTGGCTGCTGCCGAGTCCTCCGACCTTGAACCATTCGCAAACGCAGCCGGAGGGGTCCGGGAACGTGCTTTGGCGCGACGAAAAGAGGGCGCCTTTTGAATATTTGAATGCTTATTACGGCCTCCTCGGCCGGTCAATTCAAACGAAAGGAATTTGAACGTGCAGCGTGCTAGTACGAGTGTTCGTTCATACTGTGCGCGCGCGCCCCTGTCCATGGTTGGTGACGCAAGCAGGGACGAGACCACACGTCGTCGACCGCTGCTGCTGCTGCTAGTACTCGGTCAAGAAACACTTATTGTGCTAGTTCTATAGCTAGTGTGATTTGACCAGGCGATTATTCTCATCTAAGTTCAGACCAATACTGGCTGCCCTGGATCCCAAACCCTCAGTTTGGACCAGACTTTTTCACATTCAAATATTTGTTATCTCAAGTTTTGATTTTCGTACCGTAGTCCTCCCTAGTTGCCTTGCCATGAAGCAGCACGCATGCGCATGCGATAGATTTGACTTGTGCGAGTTGTTGGACGGAGGGAGAGAGAGAGAGAGAGCTATGATGATCGTGGCTGTCGGTTTTCAAAAAAAAAAAGAAAAAAACGGGGGGTCGGAAGGTCAAAGGTGCTGACCATTCAGACATACAGTTTTAAGAGTAGGCTGCTGGTGCAGCAAGGTCACAGGGTCAAGGGGTTCACCTGTCCGGCGAAAAGTACGAGGTGGGGGACTCGGAGAACAGCGACCGGTTCTACACGCCAGCCGGGGAGCGCTACACGTATGTGCATATGCAGCATCCGTCGAAACCCTCCCCCCCCCCCCCCCCCCCCCCCCCCCGGCACCTACCCCTCACCTATATAAGCACTGCCCCGGCATGCAGCAACTCATTCCCTTCCAACATTAACAACAAGGAGAGCTCGGGAACAAGCCTCAAGAACGAACTCTTGCCTCCGTCGAGCTCGGACCTCAAGTCTGATCTTCTCCATTCGTTGGGCAACAAAGAGACCTCTCCTGTCTCTCTCCCTTGTGCGCAACAACAACGACGGCGATGAGGATGGCGAGGCTGGCGCTGCTCCTGGTGCTGCTGATCCAGATCGTGAACATGGTGGCCGTGTCGGCGAGGCCGTTCAGAGGGGAAAGGTGGCTGGACGGCGGCATCCAGATGGTGGTCGACATGCTCGGGGACAACAAATCGAGGTCCAATCCCCCCTCCCACTGCTGCAACTAGAATTAGCAGCAGCAGTGCATGACAAGGACACGGGGCACCTATTTCGTTATGCAGCCGAGACTAATTCAGCATAGGTTGCGGATCATCAAGGTGTATGTAGAATAGTTCTTTTCATCCTGTATGTAGATTGTAGTTTCTCCTCCCTATCTTAGAAGCATAGATAGATGGAGAGGGCCATTCTTTTGTTCAGTGTCAAGAAGACAGGCAGAAGAAGAAGAAGATGTGCAATTGTGATGCCGGGACATGTAAAAAGGTCATGCCCTGTGGTTCAATCCATTCAATTTTTTGAAACAACAGTACGAGCTGCCTCTGTCGTTTACGGGTTTCTGTACAAACTCGTGGTCCCTTTTTTCACTTTGTCGTTTGAACATGGTTGTGTCATTCAGAACTCGGTGTTATTCCCAGTTTGTGTGAAAATGTCCGGGTGCAGTCCTCACTGCTCCCAGAAACAGAGCAGCCGCGGATCCTTTCCATTGCTCTGAAAAAGACAGTAGGTTCCCATGAGCTCTCTGTCCCCAGGAACAGAGGAAGATGTTCTCAGTCCCATCAGAGAAAAAAACAGAGCACTACAACCTTTTCAGAGACAGAGCACACACTCCGCTCTCCGTAAAGCGCGAAAAAGGACACGCTAACAAAGAGCAAGATGACAATGGGACTCTTTACAGGGAACAAAATCTTTGACTCTGCGGTCTGGTGGCCTCGCCAAACACTCAAACCTGCTGACCAATTGGACCCCTTGAAGCCGTCGTGTCTGAAAAAACGGTGGCCGGTAGGTGTAGCAGGCTGTAAAGAGGAGGCCGCCGACCCTGAAACCCCTCGACGCTTCTACACGGCCGGTCGGACCGGCCGGCCCAGCAGCGGCTGCGTTTTGTGGCGAGGCGACGCACGCGGCAGGGCGAACCGACGTGCGGGGCGGCACACGACGCACTTGTTGGATTGCCCGGCCGGTCCTTCACACGAGTCAGGCCACTGCTTTGCTTGGATAGTTGGATTCTTGGAAAAAAGGGCTGGACCGGCAGGAAAAAAGAGGGACAGGTGTGGGGATCGGACGAGCGTGCCGGGGACATTGAATTTTGTACCGTCATAATGTAAGGTTATGTTCTATACTCGTACACCGGCAAAAAAAAATATTCCAGCGTCATCTGCAAACCGACATGGCTTATGTAACGCTGCTATGCAAGTAATTTAGGTATTATGATTTTATGTAACGCTGCTATGCAAGTAATTTAGGTATTATGATGTATCTACATATAGTGTACATCTAAGTGCATAGCAAAATATATATATCTAGAAAAACTAAAACGAATTGTAATTTGAGATGGAGGCGATAGTTATTATCCTAAACAATTAGGATAATACCTAATAACTGATTTTAGGGGATTTTTTTTTGAAATCTAGTTACTCACACAAGCGTGCATGCAGCTAACCTCTATGTGCACTTCCAACCAACTAAACACGCCTCGTTATTGATAAGCACTTTGCACCGTTCAAAATATAATGCCGTTCAAAATATAATTGAGAAACATACCAACAGGGCTAGCCTGACGCGTATGTTTTAAGTAGTTTGTTTACTAGAATATAAGATGTTTATTTATTTGTAAGTGAAACTTGCCCCCCTTTTTGGAACCCTGACTTAGCCTACCGTTGTCTTAGTCAAAGTATTACAACTGGTCAACTACCGGAGCCAGGCACGACTACTGCTGCTTCTTTTTCAACGTTTTGACCTTGACATGAAGGCCTAGCTAGTACAGGCCCATTAAGCTCATTAGTTATGCATTAATTAACTTGAACACTGTGGCCCAATACATATGTGGGCCTAATGAGTATAGCACTCAAGAAGGGTCTCTAGCATTTTCATGTAACGTACAACCTTTCTTAAAAGAACAAAGGAAGAAGCAAACATACAACTAAAGGTAACTGTTTGCCCGTTTCCTTTTTCCTCTTGAAAGTAAGAATTTTGGTGTTAGCCAAAGAGGAGGGGTAATCAACCAAGTGTTTTAGCGGGTGCGCTTAAAATACGCTAGCAATGAACGGTTGTGAATTTGTTTCGTTTTATCCTAGTTTGGAATAAAATGTGGGAGACCCTTTTCTGCAAGAAAATCAACCAAGTGTTTGGGTTGACGAACCTCCAAGTAATATTTTATCATTCATAGTGGATAATAAGCTTGCCATGATGGCTTGTAAAAATGAGAGCACTCAAGAAAGGTTTATGTAATCATTCAGTTTGTTTGGTCGAGAAATGACACCAGTATTTGTTGGGACTTTTGGAATATTTGGGGCTAGGCCATTTATTTGAGTTAGTTAAGAATTAAAAGACGCACAAGTTAATGCTGGGGAGTTATGAGGTGATTGAGGAGAGTAATGGCTGGTTTGTACTTGGTGATTAAAAACAGAGAATTGATGACTTGATATCCATTGTGATGACCAGGTTTATCTCTCCTCTCTCACCAATCACGTATATAAGGAGACAGCCTCCTCTCATTCTAAGACTACAGAAACACCTGACGGTACTCCAATTCAAGAGACCTCTCTCTTTCTTCATCTGTTTTCTGTTGCTAGCGTCCCCATCGCTAGCGTCGCGAGCACAGTTCTAGCGCCTCCGAAAACCTGCACGCTGAAGGGTCCTGCATGGGATAGCGTGCAATCAGGTTTTTAGGAGCGTCTTCACGCGACTGCTCACTTGCTTCTTGAACAACTACTTACTGGTGGTTGTCGACTACTTCATAGCTATCGACTTCTTTGTTCTCAAGATGTACGACTATTTCGTCTACGTCCCCGACTATTTTGTCTATATTACTGACTATTTCGTCTACATCCGGTGGTATGAACGACTACTTCCTGGTGCTCCTAGCTATATTCCCTAACTGAACATCAAGATCGTCTCGACTACTTCCTGACGGCCATCAGCATTGCAGCAACTTAGTTCGGCTGCATCGGACAACCTGCACCGATACAATGTCCAGTTCTGAGAACGGCGCAACCTGTCCCGCCTTGGGGTATATTCTAAACCATTTCTGGTTTATTCCTTTGTTTGTGTTAGTTAGTGGAATTAACATGAACACAAACACATGCTATGTTTCACTCACTATAGTTATAAAAATATTGTTAAATCTTATTTTTTAGTTTTTGAATTAAAATGTACCTGAAATTGTCTAATTATCTAACAGGGGCTTCTTGTGTGCAAGCCGCAAGGCGATCCAGTGGCGCACATGCGACGTCCACGCCGCGTCGCAGAGTCTCCTGACGTACGGCTCGCCGGCCAGGTCCGGTCCCCGGGCGAGGGCGCGCACGTGCAGGGCTCGTTCGCGTGCACGCCTCGCGGTCTCCCACGTCCGCCGCGCATGTGGCCCGTGCCCGTGCCTCCCTCCCCGGCCATCTGCGCGCACCTGCGCCTCAGATAAAACAAAGCCCTCGAGATCCCCACCACGCTCTCCTCATATACCCCTCACCTAGCTCACTGGCTCACTCCGGCGAATCGAGCTCACTGATCACTGCCTTTGCTTAGCAAGTGAGCACACAGCTTTGCATGTGCGGTGGCACGCAGTAGCACGCGCTACCTCAGCTCCCCGAGAGAGGAACAGTGAGAGAGATCAGGAGCAGAGAGGTCGCCGCTGCCGCCGTCGTCGATCGAGGAGAGAGACTCGGCAATGGCATCATTCGACGCCATGGAGGGGGAGAGCTCGCCGTCGCGGTCCAGCTCCAGCAGCGGGTGCCAGTCCGGCTGGACGCTATACCTCGAGCATTCCAACGGGGCGCGCTGCGACCCCGCCGCCCAGCAGAGGTGGATGGTGCTGCAGGCGGAGCACGACGACGAGGAGGAGGACTCCATGGCCTCCGACGCGTCCTCCGGCCCGCGGCCGCGTCCGCGCGAGCCGGAAGCGGACGCGGCGCGGCGGGATTTCGAGCTTCGACACGGGTTCGTCATCGTCGACCAGCGCAGCTACTACCACTACCCCACCACCAGTTGCGCTGGCCACCGCGGCAGCGGGAGCGGCTCCGGTCGTAGTTTGGGCTCCTCCACGTGGTCCCGGAGCTCGCAGGGTGGGGCCAAGAGCGGCGTCGCGAGGAGGGCTGCCGCCGTCGTCTTCCAAGGCGGCGACGCCACGGCCACGCGCCAGTACCGCGAGGTCATCGACATCGACGACGACGACGAGGAGGAGCTCGACGACACCGCGAGCTCGTCGGCCGTCTTCAGCTGCCCCATGGCCATGGTGCATGCACTTTGATTTCGATCTCCACAACGGAGTAGAACAAGAGTTCTGACAGTGCTAGTAGGCTGTAGGCCACGTACAACAACGCGGTAGAACCGCCAGTTGTGTTTCTGTAGCAGGCTAGTTTTTGTTCCTTTCAGGCATGTTCAGTGTGTGCGTACAAGAACTCTTTGGTACTCTGAAGTCTGAACTCCGAACATGTAAGGCACAAATCAGTTTCACCAGGAAACGGCATTTTTTTTCTCTGCTGACCATCAGGATTTCGCATAGTGTTTTCGATGCAAAAGTTGTGACTTCATATTTCTGAATCCGGTTTCACTTGTGCAGCTAAAATAGCAGATTTCACGACAGAAATCCGCACTCGCTCGTGCATCGATGTATCGCGACAGATTCCATGCCATGCATATATGCCACTGTGGCGCCCTTGTTCTGTAGTCAGGTGGGGTTGTCTTTTCTTTTTCTCTAGTTCCCCTTGTAAGTTCAGTACTCAGACAGTCAGACTAAACTGATAGACAAATGTATCTGATGTATAAAAAAACACAGACAAATAAAGAAACTATACTATGTTGCAACAAATTAAAGTTTGATCGATGATACTTTTTTGTCAGGAATTTCGAAGCAAATTGGCATCTTCTCATCAGATTTTGATCTGGATTGGAATGGATGGTGTGCCGCTTTCTACTAAAAGAATCGAAAACAAATCAATGAAAAAAGAATACAGCATTGGAATTTAAGTGCCACGCTCCTACAGTAGAAATAACATAACTCATTGCATTCTTAAAGGATTCTGAAAATGCATAGAAATGGGTGTACAGGTGGAGAGGAAGCTAATACACGTGCAGTGAGAAAAGTGAGATCGTGTTTTGGATAACCTATGATTTTTGGGTATGATTACACCTAATCTTCATAAAGTGTAGCATATGGAAGTTCCCTCAGAAAATGTCAATGCCTTAACTCTTAGTCCAATAAATTCTTTGTGCAGATTATTTTCCTTCAATGTGGAATTCTATAAAACTGAATATTTTTCATATTTTTCTCAAAGACACATACACACACATTTTTATAAAGGGCCTAAATAATGAGATAGCGTATAATGATATTAACAAAGGGCCTACTTGCTTCTGGTGTGAGCCCTCACGTACGTACGTTAGTGTATGCGGAGAGAGATTGTTGGTATCAATCCATGTTAGAATATCTTATAAATAATTTTTATAAAAAATATATTATAAATTCCGTAAGCTGTTTTGTTAGATAAAGTTTATCATATTAGTCTAAATCATTACCATAACATATCTGCACTGGTTATTTAATTGAAAAAACTTTATCTTTTACAGAAGGAAAAAGTCCGATTTACATCCTTAAACTATCACAAAGTTTAATTTTCAACCTTCAATTATAAAACCGAATAACAGAGAACTATCGAAATCGAGCAAATTTAGCCTTTTGAGTTGTTTCAAAGGTGGTTTTTCACATTTTATCAAAATTAAAAATATTCAATTTTAAATTAAATAATTCATTTTGAAACAAAAAATATGAAATGTGTATCAAAAGTTTTCTAAAATATAACCTATCTATTGGCATTTTACCTGTCATTTTATTTGGATCCAATTTTTTTTACGTTCATAGTATTTGGTTGCTTATAGTGATATCTATTAATTTTGAAAAAATAAGATTCAAATAGAGAAATAATAGATAGGTTATATTTTTATTAAAATTTTTATACTAGTTTCATATTTTTATAATTTAAAATGAGTTAGCTTTGATTTTTTTAATCTAATTAGAATTTTTTTAATTTTTAAAAAATACAAACCACCTTTAAAATCACCCAAAAGGTCAAATTTATCCGGTTTCGATAGTTGGATTCCCTCGATATCCGATTTTGTAGTTAAAAATTGAAAATCAAATTTTTATGGTAGTTGGTATAAACCGGACTTTCCCTTTAATAGAAGTATACAACTATACTTATAGTTTTGATATAGAAGACTTCACATCTCAGTTACTACGGCAGTTGCTGAAACATATTTTATGCCACTGTAGTAACTAAAATTGCAGCGCAGGATCTGACCTAAAATATAGAGACGCTCTTGTGGAACTAAAGAGACGCTCTTATGGAGAATGGACACAGTTCATGAAATGGCTGAATTCGTGACACTGTGGGACTTGGTGCAGAATGAGCAGCTGGGGATCAAGAAGATGAAATTATCTCGAGGTGGAACTCTGCAGGGTCATATACATCTAAATCAGCATACCTGGCACAGTTACAAGGGACTACTACACATTTGATGCAAAATTTCTAACCATGCATGTAAAAGCAGGGTGATTGAGGAAAATAACATGCACCCCGCTTATCTCCTAAGCGGCTCGAGCTCACACTTCTAATAAGTGAAAATGATCAGGATTATCAAACAACAGCTTACCAAGGCTGCCGATTCTCCGGACATGAGCTTAATTATTAATAAAAACTTGATTGTTAAATAAGCGAGTTTCAGAAAAGCGAAAGCAAACAGGTGGTATAGCCATGGGGATGATGACAGAGGCGGACGTGTAGAGAATATAATGGCAAGAATACTAGTATACCAGCAGAATCCTTATACCGGCATAGGGATTCGCGCTACGCACTAGCTAGGGGGCATTAGGCTTAGGCATGCTCTGGTCACGCCTAACCACGCGCCGTGTCGCTGACAAAGGACGTACGACGCGCCACGCGAGCACACACACAGCTAGCGAAACGATGCTTCCTCGCTCGCTCTCCCGGTCTTCCTCGTGCACAGCAGCTCAGTTTGACCCGGTCGCGCGCGCGCCCTCGCTGGCGCCATGTGCGCGCGTACGCCGCGGACATCGGCAATGGCGACGGCGAGGCACGCCGCCACGGCCGCGCACGCACGCACGGGCACGCACATGGAGCGACACGCGACGCCCGCCCGCCGGCCGGGGGGCTCACGTGGTGCGGCAGCACGCACGATCGGGGCCGCGGCGCGGGTCACATGCCGTGCCCGCGGCACGACCGACGAGCGCCCGGCCCGACGCGCGAGCACGCTGCGGCGGATCGAGGAGCACGTCGGCGCGGGCGCGCGCGAGCTGGCCGGCCTGCGCCTCATTCCCCGGGCCGGGCTCCTGCCGGCCGGCCGCCGGTGCACGTGCGCGCACGCGTGCGTCGCCGCCATCGACGCCTTTATCCGGCTGCGCTGCGCCTGCCAGTGCCAGGTAACGCGGCGTGCGCCTGAGTTCAGATGGGCACGAATCCAAGGGCGGGCACAGCAGTGCAGCACAAGGAGAACGCAATGCAAGCGGCCGCGGGGGTCTCGTGCGGCGCGGCGGAGGCACGCAGCTCGCGGCTGTCCATCGCTGTTTGCCCTATTGGGGGGACTTGTTGGACAGGAACAGCAAGTGGGCCGACTGATTTGTGAGCAGCAACGCTGAGTGCCAGATTGGGCCACCAAAACACAAACAATGTGAGTCGGCCCAGTTTAGCTGGTACTAATGATAATATAAAACATAATCAAACTCAGGGAAAAGAAGATATAGATTTCAATTATTAATTACCTATAACCCCTAAAATTATTAAATCCAACCCCAAACATATAATATATATATTAAAACTTTAATTAAATTTTTGGTAGAGGCCGTGCGAACACGTACCCTCTCTTCTAAATTATGACGTCCACTCTCCTGCTTGAGGAGATGGTAAGTCAGCGCTCCTCCCAAGTGCAATAATGGAGGCCACTGACCTAGGCCATGGCTCTTGATCAGCCATAGACCCCGTCCAGGTAAGTATGTTAGCAAGGTGCCCCTCCCTCTTGCTTTATTCTTCCGGCGCCTCTTACCCCCTGCTTCGGCTGCCGGTACGATACTATTATTGTCCTAGCTAAACATCTGGTTATCACACCATCATGATCGACTGCTGGATTCGTATTGGACTCTTTTTCTCTATATGGCCCGCCTACACAGCCCACCTTTGTACTTCGTCCAGGCCAACGAAGCAAGTATCACGGACAGCCAGACTACTAGAGCAGGGCTACGCATGGCGGTGTTGGTGAGCAGGGCACCGACTGTAGGTAGGAGGGTTATGCTGGCCAGGCTTCCAAAAGATGTATAACTACATATAGGGCTGGACGAAATGCTCGAAGCTCGTTAGCTCGCTCGGCTCACAGGCGGCTCGGCTCGGCTCGGCTCGTTGCAATTTACTAACGAGTCGAGCTGAAGATTTTGCTCGTTTATAACGAGCCAGCTTGAGCTGGCTCGTGAGCAGCTGCGAGCTCAGTGAGCTGCCCAAATCAGGGGGCCACCAGCCCAATAGGCCCATCAGATTGTTGGAGCTCCTGAACCCTAGAGGCCCCCTCCCACCGATTCCTGTCACCCTCCCTCGAGGCCTCGAGTCGCGCCGCCTCGTTGCCCCCAGTTTGCATCGCGCCGTCGCCCCTCCCTCTCTTGATTCTCGTTGTCCCTCCCCCTCCTTCGACTGGGCACCTGAGGCGCCGACGCCAGGGGCGGTCACCGCCCCCCTGCGGCGGCGGCGCCTCTCCCTTCGAGCAAGAACGGTGCACGGCCACGGCGGGAGCCGCCGCTAGGAGTCACCATGGAGGACGAGGTGCAAGAGGAAGCTCCGTCGAGTATTGAATCAAGAAGCAGGCGCACCCGCAAAGGTAGTGGCGAAGTTGACCGTGCTATCCTCGTCAGCGGAGCCGAGCAGTGCTCGAGCATCACGGGATTCATCCCCTTGTGTGGCTTCCATGTCTGTGCACAAGGACAAGGTATGTATTCAAAAATCTTTTTTCTTTCCTTGATTTGTAGGCTATGTTAGAATTTTCTCGGTTAGAATTTTGCTCAAGTTCATCTATAGTTACTCATGTAGGCATTATAAGTTTCATTTTTTTAACCTTGTAGGCATTGGAGGAAGTGGCCGAGGAGGAGGATGAAGAAGTCAATAGCTTTGACCATGATGACGAATTATCAGTAAGCCTACCTACGAGTGTCGAGGTTGAGGATGATGAAGTATTTGAGGTGTCAGCTGATGGGGTTTCTAAGCCTCAGAAGGGAAAGAGAGGACACAAAAGGCTTAAGGCTGGTGCTGGTGTTTCATTGTCGCCTTCCAAATGCAAGGTAGCAGGAGGAAAGAGAGCCGGATGTTGGAAGTACTTCAAGGTGATCAATGTTCCATCTGATAAGGAGCGAGGGGTCATGATGACTAAGGCTAAGTGCAGATTTTGTACCACAACCTACACATATCATCTAGGGGGATCAACTACACAGATGAACCATCACTTGAAGAACTGCACCCAATATCTGAACAAATTGGCAAGGGCAAAAAGACAAGGTACACTGAACTTAGCTCCCGATGAGGGTGGTTCTCTTATTATCAATGCCACCGAATATGATCATCGTCACACTCGGCTTTTAATTGCTAAGATGATAATTGTCCATGAGTATTCATTTAGGATGGTAGAGCATAAATGGTTTAATGTGTTGATGAGGTGGATGAATAGCATTTATGAATGGATTGGTAAGAAGGCTATAAAAAATGAATGAATAAAAATTTTTGAATCCGAGAAAGACCAGCTCAAGAAGAGTCTCAGAGAGGCTGATTCGATAAGTCTAACTACTGATTTGTGGATTTCAAATCAAAATATTCAGTATATGTGTTTGGTGGCACATTACATTGATGCTAATTGGGTTTTACAATACCGTGTGCTAAACTTTGTTGAGTTGGATCCTCCCCACTCGGGTCTTGTGATAGCAAATGCTGTTTTGATTGCTTGGTTGAATGGAAAATTGAAGATAAGATTATGTCAATAACTCCTGATGATGCTTTGAACAATGATGGTGCTATTACAAATCTGAAGACCAAACTTGCTAGAAAGAACACAAAGTTTGATCCAAGATATTTTCATGTTCATTGTGCTGCCCACATAGTCAATCTGGTCGATGGTCTGCAGCCAATAGACACATTGATAGGTAATGTTAGGAATACAGTGAAGTATTTCAAAAAATCCCCAACTCGTATGTACAAGTTTGTTGAAGTTTGCAATAATTATTCTATAAAAGTTGGAAAAGGGCTATCTCTTGATGTTAAAACAAGGTGGAGCTCAACATATAGAATGCTAGAATCTTGCACGGAGTATAAAGAAGCATTTGGTTACTATGCTGAAGTAGACCAAAAGTATAAGTGAAAACCTACAAAATTAGAATGGGAGTTGTTTGAAAAACTTAGACCACTGCCAATATTTTCTATCCTTATATAGTCAATGTTAAGATTGTTTTGAGAGAGGCAGAAAAATCTAAAGATCCCTATTTGATGAGTATGGCTGATGCAATGTTGGACAAATTTGACAAATATTGGGAGGTGAAGAACAATTTAATGGTCATTGCAACAATACTTGATCCTAGATTCAAGATGAGGTACATTACATGGTGTTTTGGAGAGATTTATCCGTCCTATAGGTGTATAAAAGAGCTTGATGACATCAATGCAGAATTAGAAGAACTGTACAAGAAGTATAGCAAGCTGGTTGACAATGGCAAGGGCAGTGCTCAATCTTCCTCTAGTTCAAGGGATACATGTACCTCATTGGCTTCAGTTGTTCCAAGTGGATTTTAGTCCTTTTTGCAATCTAACTCTACAGAAGTATCGAAGTCTGAGTTACTCATCTATCTAGAAGAAGCTAATGTGAGTATAGATGATAAGATTTTGGACTTGCTGAATTATTGGAAGGTGAATTCTAATGCTCATAGATTCCCTGTATTGGCTGCTATGGCAAAGAGTTTTCTTGCTGTCCCAGCTAGTAGTGTTTCTTCGGAGTTAACTTTTAGTACTAGAGGTCGTATTCTTGATGACTATTGGAGCTCCTTAAAGCCAGCCACAGTTCAAGCTTTAGTTTGTGCATCTAGCTGGATAAGAGCCTCTCAAAATGATAATAATACTCCTATTCTTGTGGTATGTAATGGTTCTCCAATTTGTACTATTTTTCAATGCATCTTTTTCTATTAAGTTAGTGTGTGCGATCTAATTTGTTTGGACTGTTTCTTTTTTCCAGGAGCAAGATGACGATGACGACGTTGAATCTGTGGACTTTCCAAACTTTGTTGTGGCAAGCAACTAGTAAGTATCATATTCAAATTGCATTGCTGCTGCATTTCACTAAATTGCATTGCTGCTACTAACCATTATGTGTTGCTGAATTTTATTTGCCACCAACTAGGTCCCTGTGAAGACAAGGTGGCCATTGAGGACAAGTCCAGTACAATGGAGGCAAGAAGTACAAGTCATGTTTCTTTTATTTGTTGGCATGTAATATGATTTGCCCTTTGCTTGTCCATTATATGGAACTTGATATTTTGTGGTGTGTGAGAGAGAGACTCAATATTTTGAATGGAACATGGACATCGATAATGGATTATCATACATTCATGTATGGAACCTTAAGTATTATGTGGTTGTTCAGCTATTGCATGTGTTTTTTATTTGATTTAAGCAGACCTGATATGTATATGTTCATTTGATACCTTTGATATATTGCAATTTGATCATATTTCATGTTCTGGCTCGCGAGCTGGAACGAGCCGAGCCGAGCCAGGTTTTTTGCTCGTTAGGATAACGAGCCGAGCCGAGCTGGCTCGTTAGGATAACGAGCCCGACCAAGCCGAGCCGACTCGTTATCCAACCCTAGCTAAATATGTAACTTGCATTTTAAAATTAGTACGCATCAATGCATCACTATAGCCTGTGGGCATCTAGCGCTTCAGCACCTTGAGGAAACGAAGACAGGTGGCAGCACCTAATTTGCAGAAGGTGCTTCCCTGCACAACTTAACAGGAAGAAAGTGGACGTGTTGACGGATGGCTGACTACGGTGGATTTGAAACTTTGATTTCAATTTCCTTTCAAACTATAAATGCTTTTTAGATTTCATTTCAACCATGGTATTATATAGATGCAACAAATCAAGATTCAATATGAATATATTTCAACTTTTAAATATTTTTTGAAAAATCAACATTCGAAATATATTATTAACATTTCAAATATGTATGGTCAAACAAAAATCTTATCTCCTTTCGCCTGGCTCCATCATTGCCTAGCCCCTCTGCTTCCCATGCGTTTGCCTGCTTGGCGCCAAGGACTACTTGTTACTCCTTCCATTCCTTGCATCATGAAATAGAAGGTGCTGTACTAAATTTAACCAAATATCAGTAAGCCTTTTAATGACTACCCTATATATTTTAAATATTTGAACCATGCTTGCAATCACGCAATGCAAGCCAAACAGCCGAGTGCAATAATACAGAATAATAATAAATAAATTAAACCCGTGGCAAGCCCAATCACGCCCTGACAGCGGCGCGGCGTCCGATCCCGTGCCTGTTCCACGCACGCAATGACCTCGTCTTCACATTTTTATTTCGAGAGATCTTCGTCTTGATATACAACCTCTGCATCAAAATATTTATCGCTGTTGACTCTTTCTTACAACTTTAACCATTCCTCTTATTCAAAATTTTATTACAAATATAGAAAAAGTTAAATTATACTTAAAATACCTATAACAGTAAAGCATATTACAAATAAAGTATTACATAATTTTTTGAATAAGATAAATGATCAAAATTATAAAAAGAAATTAATAGCGATAAATATTTTGATACAGAGGGAGTATTTTATTTACTGTCTGGTGACAGCGGACCGAGGCGACGTCCCACAGTAACGCACCATGGGTTTTGGTGATGGTCACTCGCGTGTAGTTAATTGTGGTACGTTTCACAACGTCATCATCTGGACTTGAACAACCAAGTGGACTCGGTACACCATCTCCAGCTAGAGAAAATTATTACCGATCCATCTGCTTATTAGTCGATCGATCGAGCTCTATCCAGTACGTACTAATGTCTCAGCAACACAAAACGAGGGTTTCGCTCGTTATAGGTATCCGATCCCCCCCTTTGTCAACGACCAAGCTGCAAGGCGAGCAGGCGGCAGGAGAATAACAGCCAGCCTACGAGCGAGCAGACCGGCCGGCGGGCCGGGCCAGGTCTCCACCTTATTCCAGGTTAGCGATCGATTGATATCCTCAATTAGTGCTCTCCAGTTAGTCCTAGGTGAGTACATATATACTTCTTTTAGCTAGGAAGCTGCTGGCCTGGTCGATCGGTGCTTAAAGCATCGGGTGGATGCTTATTAAGCACACGCATCAGTGTTAATTACTCATCAAATCTCTTCTTCTTATTAGCGGCTGGCAACCTGATCCAGATTTCTACAGTGTCGTCTCTCTGTCTCTGTGTATGTAAGGCACATGGCACGACACGACCGGAAAGCTAATTAAGGTCCATCCGTACGGTACATGCATGGTTCTCTTATACGTATTTGGTCATGATGGTATTCTGTCATTCCTGCTGACTGAAGTTGTTGGCTGATGGCTCAGGCGACTGCTCCTCTCCTCCCCTTCCCTCTCCATGCTTCTCGTGCTGGCCACGATCTCCTGTAGACTTCTTCGGCCATGGATTTGCAAGGACTGGACCACAGCCCTGGTCTCTCCTTTCAAGAAAAGATCTGGGAACGCTTCGGTAAGCCGGTGGTTTTTCTAGAGGGGCACGGCCTTCGGGAATCTTTTCTGGTTATCTCTGTTGCCCGATGCAAATTCCGGCTAACAGAGATCTCAGTAGCTTCTATGCTGCAAGCTATACTGGGTGGGAACGCCCATTCTTTTAATGTCAAGAAATTGGGTGATCGGTTGTTCAAATTCTCGGTTTCTTCGGAGGAGGTGGGTTCTTATATCTGCCAGTCAAAATCATTTGAATGTAAACATTTCAAGGTTTTTTTCCATCCTTGGGGAAACGGCGGCCCGCAATCCATGGCGGAATTGCAAGCCTGGGAGCAAGGACAGGCCTCGGATGTGCACGTGATAGTAGAAACATGAAGCAGAAGAAATCTTATGCTGATGTTGTTCGCGCAAATATTGGTCATCATGTCCCAACTGGCGACAATGCAATTCCTGTCTCTGCAGGTGACACCTTATTCACAGGTCTATATATCTACATCTCTAGCAAACTCTTTTGTTATTCTTGCTTCTAAGTTCCAGCTGATTGGATCAACCAATTAGTAGCAGGATTTTAAGAAAAGGCCCATTTTTATCGCATTGAATTTCTGAGAAAAATAGTCTAACTTTGATCACCTATATTTTTGGCATTCTAGCTCCAATGGGTCCTCAGCTCAAATTTCGAAAGTTCTGCTTTTCTGGGCCAGAGAACTTATTAGGCCCGTTAGAAAGTGAGTTTGCGTGGACTGCCATCTACCAGAGACTTCTTGCCGCTTCTGCTGGGAGCTGCTCGGGGTCACAGCTGGGACTGCAGAGTGAGGGCGTCGCAGAAGGCCCACCTACGTCCCACAAGCAGCTCGCTCCCGCAGCCCTCTTCCTCCATCTCCGGCGGCGGCGGTCGCCGGATCCACTACCACCAGCTGCGGCCACGCTAATCCGTCATCTTCGCGCACTCCGTCTAGATCCTGGCCCACCTGTTGTCTTCCCAACCACCATCGGCCGGCAGCTCTTGCCGCCTTGCTGCGCCGCCCACTCAACCCGCCAACACAGCGATGTTGGTGCAGCTTCGGCGCCGTCTCACCTCGCAGTAGCACGCGTGACTCTTAGTATTCGCGCTTCGGCTTGATCCTCGACACACTACGAGCAAATACCTCACTTCATGGGGCTTACCAAGATGTGGGCATGAGGCGGGATTCCTGTATACCTTCCATGTATACCTTCCACGGGATTTGCACTCACAATTTTCATTGCTCGATATTAGTGATATAGGAGATAGATGGCTAAGATAGGACAGAGGAAGGAAACCAAGGAGCCATATGCTTGACGTGGCACAAATTGTTAGAGAGGACGGATGGGTTTACTTTGAACCTCAAACATGAAATACACTTTACTCTCAAACAATGACTCTAATTTTGTTTATTTCATTTAAATCACCATGTTGTCAAGAATCAGTGTAAAAACTGAGATCCAATATGTTTATACTTTACCTTTTTAAAAAAAATAACATTCGGAATGCACTATTTTAACATTCTAAATATACTACCACGACACTTCCAGGCAAAATGCTGATCAAGTATTTTCCTAAGATAAATTATGTTATTCAAAGCTGAATATATATACATACATACATCCATCCAACCATACATAAATGCATGCTACATACATACGTACGTATACATAAAAAATGAAAACAAAGATAAGTAATGCATCATAAATAAAGATTAGCTAGGAAGCGAAAGGAAAAGGAAAAATGTAGCGCCAAAGCATGCGGCGCGACCCTTAAAGAAGTCGTGCCATGAGATTTGGCATGATTAAAAGGGCTAGTTTTTAGAAATTTAGATCCACACGAGTTATTATTATAATATTAGATTCAAAAGGATTAAAATAAAAAAGATTCATGAACAGCATGGTTCTTTTTGAATGTTGATCTCAGGCGGCCGTAACTTTTCTCACCCTTTGAACCATGGCTTCAAGCCTCCGGGTCAAGTACTATGCTACTACATCTAATAGCTCGTGAAAGAGCTACATAATGACATCAAGCTTCACAACTTGAGCGTATAGTGCACTGTATCACGGTGACTTGATTATGTTTGGTATAGCACCCTACACACGTTAATATTGCAGTTGTCCCAACCAGTTAGCGGGCGCGGTCGAGGGTAGATTCCAACTGTGGATTTGAGGGTGACGCCCTTGGAATTTTTTTGGGGTGCATATACTTTGTTTATGGAAAGCCACGGAAATCTCGTCTGGTTTTTTGAATTATAAGCTGAACCAGAGCTGTTCGAAATGTCGTCTCTATTTCCAACTACGGGTCCCCTTGAGATGACAATGACATATAACCTCCATGTGTCAACACAAACTAAATGACAATGGAGAATCTAATAGAAAGTGCACATTCTTAGCGCAAATGGTAATTCTAGCTGGTAGACACTAGTTGTTGCACGATCTTCGTTCAGTATGGTAGCAGAAACTACTCTTTTTTTTTGTCATGCAACAGTATCAGCAACACATACCTGTTTCAACCCGTTTGACCAACTTTTCATGATCTAACAAACTTTTGGAACAATCAATCCATCATATGAATGATCATAAAGATAGTAATAGATCCAATCTACTAATATGCACATGTTCTAGATCGATAACTATACAACAAGCATGTGCGGTTCTAATACTATTGTCGGGCCAGGGAACTAGCATCCCGGTGTAGTCGAAGTAATACACGACAACCACCGTACCACCATCATAGTAATAACAACGACAATAGCATCCACCACAATTTATTGATCATATTGGCTTCTATGTGAATAGAAAATTTATACTTGGTAATTTATGTTTTGCAGAAATGGATTATCAAGAGAATGAACAAGAAGCTCTGGAGAGAATATTAAGTGATGCAGGTGTGGAACCAATCATGCTATCTTTTGCATTTTTAAGAAAGATTACAAATGATTTCTAACAAGAGATTGGTCGTGGTGGGTTTGGAGTTGTTTATACGGTATGCATTCTTTCTCGGTATCCTTGCAGAAGTTAAAATTGCAAGTATTTGATCTTATGGAATTAAATACTAATATCATTGTTAATGAGATATTATATATATGTTAAACAGGGATTCATAGGCTGAAGTGGTAAAGTTGTTGTGAAGAAGCTATCCAAAACAGATGAAGTTTCTGAATGGCAATTTAAAGATGATCTTAAACGTTTGATAAGGGTTAAGCACAAGAATACAGTAAGACTTTTAGGCTATTGTTGGGAAACACAAGAAAAAGTGGTAAAGTTCAATGGGATGTATGTTTTAGCAGATGTCCGAAGAAGGTTCCTCTGCTTTGAGTATGTACCAAACGGAAGCCTTCACGATTACATAAAAGGTTTGAATGCTGCAACAACTATACGTGTTGGGTTTTCTTCCATGTATATTGCATCCAATTGCTACACATGTCAAGTCTCCTTTCTGGTCGTCAGAAAGGAAGTCAATAATCTTCCACGTCATCTTATTTTATAATTGCTTTCATATTTACTTTGACAGATAAATTCCACGGACGTGAATGGGATACATGTTATCAAATTATTGAAGGAATTTGCCACGGTTTATGCTATCTTCACAATAAAGAATGTATTTCTCATTTGGATCTCAAGCCAGAAAATATTTTGCTGGATGCTGACAAGGTTCCAAAATTAATAGACTTTGGCTTATCAAGACACTTTGGTATTGGACAATCTAGAATAATCACTGAAACAATACGTGAAACACTGTAAGCAAAGCCTCTTTATAACCTAGACCATTATCACTAACATTAAATCTGTCAATTAGCTTTATGCCAGTATTCTTAAAATTATCATATTGTAACACAGGGGATACGCCGCACCAGAGTATTTAGACAAAGGGGAACTATCTTTCAAGTCAGATATATTTAGTTTGGGCATAATAATCCTGAAATTATTAAAGGGAAGTACTGATCCACCTGATCTCCAAAGTGTAAGGAATATTTACCTCACCATTATGACACATTAGTTTCATTGAATCATTTGTAGATTTTACCTATAACAATGGTTGAGAAAACTAGAATTAAACCTGTGTAATGCAATAGGACCCAAAGCATGATGTTATCATGTCAATGTAGGATGTACCGAGTGGAGCAAGGGAAGGAGAGTGGTGGTGGTGTGGGTGGGTGGGGGGTGGGGGGGTTGGTGACTACAATCGAGGTAGGCTTGTCTAAGGCTGCACAGGAATGCGGCAACGCGAGGACTGGACCTACACCTACAACACCCTAGATTGTCTCTCCCCAAATCTTGCGCTTCTACAGTATGAATAGGATAAATTTCAAGCTTCCTAAATAAACAGTATGAAAAAATTTGTCTACAAACCTATCCAGAGACCATGCCATATGTATAGAATTAAAAAAAATCATTGCTAGCTAGGAATTAAGGTAAGTAAAATAAGCTAGGATAGTGGGAAACCCTTGCATAGTGTTTGGGGTTAAGAAAAACTTATGGTGCTATAGATAGCAACTCCAACGGTAGCCCCTATTTTGAGGCCCTAAACCCCATTTGGGGCTAGTCCCTATTCCTAACCCCCGAATCATTTCTCCAGCCCTAGTAGCTGCCCCATTTTCTTAGCCTCTATTTCCTTTCTCTTCTATATATTTCCACACAGTCTACATGTTTACTCTATGTATTATACCACAATAGTTTAAACCGCAATATTTGAAATGCATAGAATTCAGCCCTATTCAAACCCACAATTAAAAATTTTAAATAGTAGCATATGTACATCGGTACCCTTAGGCACCTACCTTAATGAGCACCTCAGGCCACTATATTCCTTTTTGCTGACACACACGTCGCTAGCTTACCGCTTAAAGAATTATTAGCCAAAATTAACAGTTAAAACCTAACCACTAAGCATGCTTAGTTCACCTAACATGTTATTGATTTAGACCTCTTTTTGTCTATCTGCATTATGGTTGAATAAAAATATTTTGAAAACATTGGAGTTTATATAAACATATTTTCTGATTTTGAGTTTGAATCTTACAATGGCATCAATCACTAGATCTGGACTGCCCTCAAGTGAAGACATGCATTAAAACTGCACTACTGTGTGTAGACAATGATCAACGTAAAAGGCCTACTATCCGTAACATCATCAAGATGTTGAATGGTAAGGAAACTATGATTGAGATGGTATCCACAGTTAATGGCAATTCAAGAAATAACTCAGGGTCTTCAATAAAAAAGGTACTCAGTCCATCCCCAAAAACTCATTGTCTTCACTAGGTTGGGCATTGTTCTAAGTCTATTTTTTATATTTGATCAATACATCTTTATATAATTTATTTAAAATAAAAAACATATGTTATGATAGTTGACTTCATGATAAATTAATTAACATAATTTTTACATCATTAATCTTTATGATTTTTTTCCTATTCATAGTTAAAGTTGAATATATTTGAGTTTGGACAAACCTAAAAACTCAATGTATTATGTGATTGGAGTGCAGCTAGATCCAACCAGTAAATTGGTTGTTTCTTAGGGCTCCAAGCCAAATAATTTCTATATGCTCTACTAGAAAAGTTATGATAGGTGAAATTTCATTTATGTCACAGAAACTATTTTTTATCATGAGTTGCAATTTTTGATGCTAGCATGATGAAATTTCATTCGCCACCTATTACATGTAGTTAAAGATGTTATGTGTCGAAGTTGTTATTTTATCATAGATTTTGTGATGATTCTTCTATCGTCACTACTTTATGACACTCGTGGTTTGTCATCGTGAAGGCCAGTAAACGTCACAAAACCTTACGCATGGATGACTATACAAATGACATGTAGGATAAAATGTCATATATTTTTGTCCGCGTATGATACGGTGATGACTAGGATCTGACGTGGCAGGTCTATTGTAACAATTTAATTCATCATAAAATACTTGGTGGCCTAACTACCATGTAGTGAGCAATCTAATATGGTTAAACCCACTTGTATGGGTGAGGCTATATATTGCTTCAAGTGACAATACTGCGAACCGTGGCCTAAAGAGCTTTTTCCACGTAAAACTAAATGGGCTCTCAACCCAACATGCTAGATGCAGGTCCATTAACTAATTAACCATGCAGACATAACTGGTTAGAGGAGATCACGAATAGTACTCTCACCATAGGAAAGAGAATAAGAGTTGCATGCATACATGTGGAGACAAATTGATGACATCACCCACATGTAACATGTTTCAAAACCAAAAAAATCTATAAATCTTAAACTGGACATCCAAATTAAATTCTGATTGCATCATTGTGTTCCTTGTGACCACACTTGACCATATTTTTAGATAATATTTAAAAATATATTTTAAAAAAATCTAAAATATTTCATATACTGCAAACAAATAATTACACAATAGGAATAAATAATTATTTCACCGAACAAAAAACTAAACATGATAAACAAATAATAATACACAGCAAAAAAATAAAAAGAAAGGTAGGCAGCTAACTTGTCTTCAATATTTGTTGGCAATTTTGGATGAGTTGCATCATTTTATTATTCATCTTAAGCCTTTTGTTTGTAATGTTTAGAGGGGTAGGGATGAATGCATGCAACAAAAGATAAAATGACATCATCAACGAACCGAACATCTAAATTAATTTCAGATTAAACTAGTGTATTGTTTATGTTGAGATATTAAAAACACGATCAACAAGAAGTATATTTTTTCAGTTGAAGATGATTTATAAGATATATATACACAAGAAATAAGTTATATGAATTCATGGAACAAAAAGTTCTAGACTGTGAACAAATTATACGAACTTATGAAATAAATATACACATCGAAAAAAATTTGTACTCATACGACAACAACATATACATTCGGAATAAAATTACATGAACTCAAAGAACATAGATATGCACACTTAAAATAAATAATTTAATCTTAATAAAAATCTATATACTGAAAGTTAAAAAAATATAAATAAAATAGTTATATGAACTCATGGAATAAAGATTGCACACCTAGAGTAAATGTATATGGTAAGAAATAAAGAAAAAAAGAGAAATAAATAGGGAATGAAAAAAAGTAAAATGGAAGATTAAAAAGAGAATAAAAAAATAAATATCAAGTATTATTTATTTATTTATATCACTCAAACATTTAAACCATTGGAAAGGAAATAAAAACAATAAGGAGAGAAATAGGAATTGTAAAAGATTCAAACAAATGATACAAATATTATATACTTCAAGTAGAAAAACTATGAAAATAAATAATAAGAAAAATAAGATGAAAAAGGGAATACACTTTCAAGTGGAAAATAAATTATCTACAAAAGAATTAGAAAGAGAAAAAGAAAAACAAATGTAGGATACAAAACAAGAAATAAAAGAGAAGAAAGGAAAAATAAGAAAAAGAAGAGAGAGGAAATGAGCGGCTTTATGTGCCATTATTGCAGCACAGCAGCACTGCTATAAGCACGTATGCGGAAAAAAAAAGAAAAAGAAGTATGCTGCAAACATGTATGCTATCAGATCGGATAGCTATAGCAAGAACCACATGCATGTGCGCCAAGCACATTGGCCAACACGTCAATAGTCCGGCGAGTAACATGCACGGGCTAACTAAAAAGGTTTATTGGGCTCATTAACTCTCCGATCCAATCTTACATGCTTCAGTGATAAAATTATCATTTGTAGCGCGTGCGACATATAGTCACGGTGCACTTGTATGGCCATTTGAGCTATTTATTTTTTTTGGAGGCCATTGTTTTTTTTATTATGGCCAGATTCTTTTGTCGGCCTTAAGCACTCAAGCCCAGTTTTCATATGGGCCTAAAGCACTGAGGATCAGTTTAATGAATGGGCCTGAAGCACTCAGGCCTAGTTTTCATACGGGCCTAAAGCATCAGTTGGGATTAGTTCTCATATGGGCCGAGAAAATTTACACACATTACAGTCTATTCAACCCATTACGTCCATCTCAGCCCAACACAGCTAAACATATCCCATCTTACCACATCGCAATATATCAATGGACCCAAAATATCATGTAAAACAACTTCACCATAATGCTATTGTGCTGTTTCTAAAGTTTGTGTTTTTTTACAAAAGCTATACGTCAATGATGATACTATAATTTCACCCCTCTCCTATTTAATTTACCTGTAAACAGGGTATTTCCACATGTATACATGCCTTCTAATGAGATAATAATAACAGGCTTATTTCTTGGGTCTTATGTTAATTTTAAGCACACGTGAATACGTGGAGAACAAAAAAAAATACAAGATGAACACGAGAGGATTTGTCAGTGCCGTAGCACAACTAGCACGTTTTCCTATTTCGTTTTCCTTTCTCACCTTGCATCATCGAAAGGAAGTTACATTGACTCTTTTATTTATATTATAGAGAGGATCGGACAATGGGCTGAGCTCACATTCAGACCTCGTTTTACTACAAATGCCAAATTAGCTCATCAGTTCTTGACTAACACAAAGGCTACCTTAAACCTTAGGTTTTTTCTAACATGCATGCATGTATGCAAAGAATTTTCACACCATACCGAATCATGCTAAACCGTAAGATTAATGTTGATGATGAAAATTGTAATGGGAAATAGGTCTGTTTTTAAACGGCCTGGCCAGTTTGTGTACCGCCCCAGGGAGATAAAACGTACTAGGGCATACCACAGTATGCTACCACACTTAATCAAACAACAAGCACTAGTATAGAAATAGTCTTCGGTCTTTCATATTTGTCCCGGTCACAGTTAGGTCTGGGACTAATCTATTAGTCCCGAGTCCAACGGGTCTGGAAATAATCTAGGTATTAGTCCCGAGTCCAACGGCTAGAGAGCGTGCGGGAGAGCTCTTTAGTCCCTTTAGTCCCGGTTGGTGTTACCAACCCACACCATAGTGTCCTCCATAGGTTAGTTCAAAAGGATAGCACCCCAACTAGAGTCACATGTGTTGAGTAGGTGGGATGGTATTGGCGCTAAAAATCGGCCAGGAATCGGCCGATAGTCTTCAGCGTCGGACACACGACCCGGGAGAATCTGCTTAGCTCCTGTTCGGGTTATTGCCCTGGTACGGTTCGTGCGGCGTGCCAGTCAATCTGACCTGTTGATTGACAAGGAAATAAAAGTATTAAATTCCGGGCGTTCCGATCGGCTGGGGTTCCGATCTATCCCGAAGAGCGCGTCGGCGAATCGACCGATTTGCTATGAAGATAACCGGCTATGGATCAGCCGATAATCCCGTAATAATTGCAAAGAAAACTACTGGAGCAACTTAAACAATTATTACAGATGCAACACTTGAAATAGATCTAATCGGCTAGATGACGATGAACGAGGAAGAGCGATAATAAAGCCGATAGTTCCAATCTCAAGCTGGATAACTGGTGATAATACTAGAACAACAGGTAAAAACTTCTAGTAAATATCGATAACTAGTAAATAAATCCAAACAAACCACAGCGATGCGCCCGAGGTTAAAGCTCAGATGTTATTCGATAAGCGGAACCTACCAATTGGCCGGAGATCGAGTCGATGCAGCCCTGCCAATCCGTACGAACTCGTGAAAGAAGAAAAAGTAATGGCGAAGTCGCCGACTTGAAAGTAAAGTACTAGGAAAAAGTAGATGTGTTTTGTTGATTGATTGTGTATATCTTTCACGAAGCCCTGACGACTCCTATTTATACCCTAAAACCAGGACTCCTGGTCGATTACAACTTGTTACAATCTTATTAAAAACTGCTATATCTATAATATTCTTATAAAGGAAACGGACTCCCGCAAAATCTTCTGCCGCCGTTTCTTAATCCAATCAGGACTCTTTTCTTTTGCCTCTTGACCGAATCAGCATTATTCCGTTGACCAACATTAGGTCACTTTCAACCAAGATCCTTTGTTGTGGTCCCAATCTTGTTGGCGCAAGTTGCATCGCCAATCGGCCGATTCCCAACTGTAACCTCAATCGGCCGATTCTTTATTGTAGCCTTTAGATCTGCCGCATCGGCCAATCTCTTCTCCTAACGCCGATTCAACACGTGTCAAAATCTGGCGTCAACACATGCCCCCCAGTTTCGGAGTAAAATATAATTTTTACTTCGAAACTCTTTTCTTTAATCTTTTTCTCCGAAACGAGCGCAGTAAAAATCTCCTTCCATTTCGCGGTCTTCTGCATAATGATTGCTATTTCCTCGGACCGGGCGCTCGAGACAACTGTTCCCCTGGAATTCGTGCAGACGGCGCGGCAAAAATCCCGCCTTTACCCTTTCTCTCTCGGATTATCCTTAAGTACTGGCATTCTTCGCCTACTTCTCTCCACGAGCCTAGTATTTTCTTCCAGCGAACCACTGTTCATCTTCTTCCCGAGCCCTCTCGATCTCCAACCGCTCCCTCCGGCGATCTCGCTTGCGACCTGCTCCAACCTCTCAATGGCGGCACCATCAACAACCTCTCCAACCACGGAGGTTCCGTCGGCAACCCCCTCCGCGACGGCGGCCCCATTGGCGGCTCAACTGGCGGCTCCATCAGCGACGATGAGCTTCATCCCGGAGGTAATCATCCAAAATTTTCCCCTTTTGCTCTTCTACTGTTCAAGTATTTTCTTTTCTAGACCCATTCTCAGTTTTCCCCTTTTTCCTTCTTTTTAGGCATTTAGGCACCAGATTACTATTCCTCTTTCCGAATCCTCCGAACTCATCTGCTTAGGCCCCATGGGGAATCCCGATCCAACTGACTTGATCAACCTAGAGACTCACAGAATTTCGTTCAAGCAATCGCCCATGGATTTAGGTCAGTGGGCAGGTGCCTTTAGGTCTTGGCCGAATGAGACCCCTGGCTGGAGAGAATGGTACCATAGAGTAGCCAGGTCTAGGAGAGTTTAGTGGGATGAACTGAAAATCGGCCAGTGCATTGACCTCTCTCTGTCCCAGATGGAGAAAAAATGAGCCCTTAGTAATAGCGGCTTCTTACTTCTGGTCCGACGCACTCAATGCGTTCCTCTTTGGACATGGACCCATGACTCCAACCTTGGCCGATGTTCTGTTGTTGACCGGCCTTGATATCTCCTCTTCTGACACCCCCTTTGATTATCTGATCAAATCATCTCATCGGCTAGAAATCAAAGGAATGGGCGGATGGAAGGGGTATATCAGCAAGAATATGAGCACTGGGACAGTTTCTGAGAGAGAACATACGAAATTCCTGATGATGTGGCTGGAGAAACACTTTTTCTGTGACAGAGCAGTTGACCCTTCTTCTAATACCCAAGCCCTGGCAGAAGCTCTGTCACTAGGATCGGCCGTCCCCCTTGGGAAGCATCTGTTGGGATCGGCCTATCACATGATGCACCAAATCGGCACCAGACTATCAAAAGGGGAGCCGATCGGCAATCCTGGTGGTCCCTAGTGGTTTATCACACTCTGGCTCAATCTATATATGAGCAAGGTCTCCCAGCAACAAATAGAGATCAAGACTTTTCCTAACATTGAGTCAGAGGAAAACCCCACCATCAGACGATGTTGTACATCTTTCAGAGAAGCGGCATCGGCCTTCCCTGGCTGTCAATTCACTGCCACTCGAACGGCCGAATACTTCAGATGCTTCTACAACGGCTTCAGTGAAGAGATTGTCAGTTGGTATCCATAGCAGACAGTAGGGCCGATTTTCGAGCTTCCTGTCTGCTACGACTCGTCCACTCACACTTTTGATAGTGAACTTATGGATACCCTGATCAAGCCAGGGATTTTACCGGCCAATTTCTTCTCTGGAAAGGATTCTCCCAGATATGAGTTCTATAATCCATCGGCCGCAGTAAGGCAACTGGGCTTTGGTCAACTACCGATTCAGGTTTACTTTGCCGGGAAAGCAAAATTCCGAGATGAACTGACCAAGAGCCTTAACTACAATCGTCTATGCAACTTAGTACCAGACTTCAGTACTTTCAATCTGAACAACTGGACGGTGGCTCCTTTTGCCGTTCAACAATTCAAACTGTGGTGGGCAGAGTGGAAGCAACACCTCTTCTGTATATCCCCATCAACATATTGCAACAGTCTGGACCCAGAAAACATTGATCCAAGTGCAACGGTATGATCTTTCTTCTAACCGATTTCAACATTACCTCTTTCCATGCTACCATCTCACCGCTAACTTGTATTTATCATTTTAGTGTGAAAGCCAAGTTCCTCCAATGCGGAGCCGAAGCGGCAGGCCGATAGAGAGTGATCGTCCATATACATCATATCCACTTATCAGCTATCATGCTCCAAGCATCAAGGACATCACCAGCGGCCGATGGAAACAAGCATCGAAAAAGCCAACTTTGAAGAAAACAAGCCGACGAGTGCGAGCCCGCATAGGACCAACGGACCAATTGGCGGTAGTATCGGCTGAAACTCCAACTGCCCCATCCTAGCCGACTACCGAGATGGCCGATCCCCAAATCGCCGCAGAAGTCGGAGCGGCTGCGGCATCACTGCTAGTAGAAGCTGTTCAGGTAATCTTGCACACTTCACATATCTTTAAGTGCTCTACGAATATCAACTTTTTTCCTTCTGTCAGGCTGCACAGCCCGCTCCAGTGCAATCTCCACAGCAATCGGCCACATCCCAAGCGGAAGCCGAAACACCAACGACCCTCCTCATCGAGGTAGATAATCTCTTAACTCAACTTCTTGACTTTCAGAAAACTAACTGACTCTGATGCAGACCGATTTGGGTGCGTCGGTCGAACTTCCTCAACAAACATCGGCCGAAAGACCAACAGAAGTATGGCAAATATCTCACATCATCCTATTCAATTGTCCGTAGTATACTCACAGAATCTATTTGTCATACCTTTCCAGGAAGCTGGCCCAAGCAGAGCATTAATAGTGGTCGAGTCCTCTTCTTCTGATGAGCCGATCGTACCGGTTTCTGAGACAAGGGAGGCACTCCCATCGGCGCAAGCAAGAGAGATCCTCTTCAAGGAGGTAATAGACTTATCACCGGAATCGGCCGATTCCCCTTTTACTGCTTGCTAATCCTTGTCTTTATTCTTCCGCAGGAAGAAGACACTCCCAACAATAGCCTTTTCTCCTTTGCGGTCTCCTTGCCCGACGATGAAGAAGTCGCTTCACGCCAAGTTCCGTCGAGCTCTATTTCTGATGATGTCCGTGCCAAGCTCGAGAGCATGCGGACTCTCCTCCAAGATGACATCGGCTGATTGGTGGAAGATGCTTCGCTGATTTGGCGGCTTCTTAGTGGCATCAAGGGCTGAATTTCGGAAGAAGCAACAGAAACCTTGGAACCTGCTGCATATATAGAATCTATATAGACCTCAGTTTTCAGGGCCCTGCGTCATATGGCCGATCGTGCCCAGCTAGCAAAGACCCGAGAGGAAGCCGATTCCTACAAGCACCGAGCCCAAGAGGTACACCAACGGATCAACTTCCTCGAGAGCTCTCGCCCGGATATCGTCGGCACGATAGATCGCCTCAAACGGAGGAGAGCAGAGCTAGCCAAAGAGATGGAGCAAGTAACCAAAGACATAGCTGCTGAAGAAAAGAAGCTTCAAGAGCTCCCATCCGTCATCGCCGGGCTGAAACAAGAAAGACAGAACTTGGCCTGTGAAGCGATAAGACTTCGTCGCCATATGCCAGAAATTCCCGGATCGGCCGACGACGACCAAAGAGTATTAGACTCGGCCGATCAGATTAGGCAACGAGCTATCGCGACTATAGATGCCCTCCTTGGGTTGTAAAGAATGTTGTAAACATTTAATGCTCCTTTAATGTTGATATGCCGATTTGGTCTTGGACCACTTCTTTTGACAACTTTGCATTTATGAATGCTTTTACTCTGATAGGACGTGTCCCACCATCTATTTACCTCCTTCTCTCTATAAGTATGAGATCCCACATCTTTTCCAGAGGCATATGCATTACCCATCTTCTCCTCCCCCAATAACTGGATCTTTTATCCTCCCAAGCTGGACATCAAGATGTCTTCTTATTCTTCTTCCTCCTCTGTCAACCAGGTACGAACCCTCTTCTATTTCTCCCCTTGACATCCCAATCGCTCTGATGCTGGGTAGCTTTTTATCTCTCTTTAGCCAAAACGTCTCAGTCCCAGCCTGGAACGAGCGATTGAGGTTATGCATTCAGACGAACCACTGTCGCAGGCAGACATAGATCTGATAAGAGCTCATTCTGAAGAACTTAAAGGTCACGTTCCTGCTGATGTCCAGAAGTATTGGGATCGTATAAACGCTCGCTGCTCCAAGCGATTGCCAACTGAAAAGAGTACTCCACTCCCTCATCAAGTTGAGACTGAAGCCACCATGGAGAATCTGAAAGAAAAGAAGACCCGCCTTCTGATAGAACTGAGCCATCAAGTTGAGACTGAAGCCACCATGGAGAATCTGAAGGAGAAGAAGACCCGCCTTCTGATAGAACTGGGCCGGATCGAGAGAGAAATCAAGAGCAAGCGTAATCAATAGATATATCGGTATTTTTTATTCTAAGGGCGACTTGTACCATGTCGGCCATGTATTCTGTTGTTTTCATCGAATAATGAATTGGTCAGACCGAATCACAATGTTTCCTTCTTAAGGCGATGTCATTTCCACATCGGCTATGTAAACAAAAACCGATAGGAGTCGGCCATGTTGTCTTGATGTATCTTACTGCAAGTTATGCATCTACCCAAATGCTTGGATAGTACCTCTTCAGATATCTTCCATTTAAAGCTCTCAGGAATTCTTCGCCTTCAATAGTTTCTAGAATATATGCATTTCCCGGAGCACACCGGCCGATTCTGTACGGCCCTTCCCAAGTGGGCGACCATTTACCGAATTTGGGATCCTTAGACCCTATCGGCAGCACCAACTTCCATACCAAATCTCCCTAGGAGAATTGTTTAACTTTGACCTTTTTGTCATACCATCTGGCCACCCTTTTCTTGTTTTCTTCTATGCTAATTAGGGCTCTCAACCGCTGACCCACCGAGTCATCGAGCTCATCCTTCATGAGGAAGGAATAGTCATCGGCCGTCAACTGATCTTGAAGCGATATACGCCTTGACCCCGTACTTAATTCCCAAGGCACGACTGCCTCGTGACCATATACCAGCTGATAAGGAGATATCTTAGTAGCTCCGTGGCAAGCCATCCTATAAGTCCAAAGAGATTCAGCCAGAGACATGTGCCACTTTTTGGGTTGTTCCTCTATCTTTCTTTTGATCAACTGGATTATCCCCTTATTGGACGATTCGGCCTGGCCATTGGCTTGAGCATAGTATGGAGAAGAATTTAATAATTTAATCCCCATATCGGTGGTGAATTCTCCAAATTCTCCAGAGGTGAACATCGTTCCTTGATCAGTTGTGATAGTCTGAGGAATAACGAACCGATAAACAATATGGTTCTTAACGAATTCGATCATATCGGCCGATGTCACGTTTCTTAAAGGAACTGCCTCCACCCACTTAGTGAAATAATCGGTGGCTACCAATATAAACTTATGGCCTTTACTCGATGGAGGGTGAATCTGTCCAATGAGATCTATTCCCCAACCTCTGAACGGCCACGGCTTGATCACTGGATTCATAGCCGATGCTGGCGCATGCTGCACATTGCCAAATTTCTGACAGTCTTGGCAACCTTTATAATATTTGAAACAATCCTCAAGAATCGTTGACCAATAATACGCATTGTTTCTGATCATCCATTTCATCTTGTGAGCCGATTGATGGGCTCCGCATACGCCTTCATGGATTTCCGCCATCAAGACCTTTGCTTCTTCTGCTCCCAGGCACTTGAGAAGAACCCCATCAATCGTCCGGTAAAATAAATCATCCTCAAGTAACACATATTTTGTGGCCTAGAAACGCACTTGCCGATCCACCTTCTGGGACGGGTCCTTCAAGTAATCGGCAATCTCCTTTCGCCAATCATCGGCCGCGAGCTCGAAAATCATAGCTCCCTGAATCGGCCGATATCCGGACTCGTGTTGGGCCAGCCTGTTGGCCTCCTCATTATAATTTCTGGGGATATGCTCAATTATTGCAGACTTGAATTTCTTTAGCAGCTAGAGGCAATCTTCATAATAAATCCTCAAGATATCATCTTTGCATTCAGATTTCCCTATTAACTGATCTACGATAAGCATGGAATCCCCAAAAATTTCGACTGCATCAGCCTTGACCTCCCTTAGTAATTGGATACCCTTTAGGACGGCTCGGTATTCCGCCTGGTTATTAGTTGCGGACGCTTCTATCGGCAGAGAGAAATCATAGCTTGCCCCCCGAGGCGATACAAGAACGATGCCGATTCCTGATCCGGCCCCACACGAAGAACCATCGAAGTATAGAGTCCATGGAACCGGTTCGACGACAGCAATTTCCGGTCCACAATGCTGACCTACGAAATTGGCCATGACTTGACCCTTGACAGCTTTGGCCAATTCGTACCTTAAGTCGAACTCTGACAGAGCCAGGATCCATTTTCCAATCCGCCCTTTTAAAATCGGCAATGATAGCATATATTTCACCAAATCATCTTTGCATACAACTATGCACTCTGCCGATAACAAATAGTGCCTGAGCTTGGTACACGAGAAGTATAAACACAAGCACAGCCACTCCACCGGGGAATATCTTGTTTCGGCGTCCAGGAGTCTTCTGCTGACATAATATACCACCCGTTCTTTCCCTTCAAACTCCTGTACCAACGCCGATCCAATAGCCTGTTCATCAGCCGATAGGTATAATTTGAACGGCTTACCAGGCTGTGGCGGGACTAACACCGGAGGTGAAATCAGGTATTTCTTGATATCTTCTAACGCTGTGCGTTGTTCTTCTCCCCATACAAATTCCTGGTCGGGCTTCGATTTCAACAAAGGGGTGAAAGCTCGAATACGTCTGGATAGGTTGGATATGAATCTTCTGATAAAATTGACCTTGCCGATGAGGGACTGCAGCTCCGTTTATTCTGTGGGGCTACAACTTTGTTGATGGCGTCTATGGTCTTCCGGTTGACTTCTATCCCGCGCTCATGGACCATGAATCCTAAGAATTGCCCGGCCGATACACCGAATGCACACTTGTTCGAGTTCATTTTTAACCCATGCTTCCTTGTGCACTCCAGTACTTCTTGTAAATCGGCCAGATGTTCCTGATGACCTTTCGACTTGACCACAACATCGTTGATGTAAATTTCCACCGATGCACCAATGAGCTTGTGAAAGATATAATTCATGGCCCGCTGATATGTAGCACCGGCGTTCTTTAACCCAAAGGTCATTACAACCCACTCGAATAAACCAAGGTGGCCCGGACACCTGAAAGCCATTTTCGAGATATCTTCTTCGGCCATTAATATTTGATTGTACCCAGCATTACCATCCATGAAACTGATGACTTTGTGTCCTGCGGCAACATCTATCAAGACATCGGCCATTGGCATCGGATATCCATCCATTGGTGTGGCCTGATTTAGGTTCCTGAAATCGATGCATACACGCAACTTTCCGTTCTTTTTGTACACGGGTACAATATTAGAAATCCATTCGGCGTAGCGGCACTGCCGAATAAATCCTGCTTCAATCAATCTCATGATCTCGGCCTTTATATCAGGTAGAATTTTAGGATTGCACCGTCGCGCAGGTTGCTGATATGGCCGATATCCTGATTTTATAGGGAACCGATGTTCAACAATGGACCGGTCTAGACGAGGCATCTCATGGTATTCCCAAGCAAAGCAATCCTTGAATTCTTTTAATAAACTTATCAATTTACACTTATATCCAGGATCCAAGCTAGCACTAATATACGTCGGCCTTGGCTTGCTACCATCACCAAGGTCCACCATCTCTAATGAATCGGCCGACTTAAATCCATGCCCAAGCTTTCCGTCTTCTCTGACGAATTGATCCATCTATTCTGAATCTTCAGAGCCGACTGCTTGGATCGGCTGTAGACCAAAATCAGACACCTTCAGGAAATCAGTGTCCCAAGTCCTGCCAGATATACACCTGACGTGTTCACAGCTCCATTGTTGCGTGTCGGCTGCTGCGACGCTGTAGGCGGAATCGGCGGTGACTATCTCTGTGTTGTCGCCGACCCATTGCACGAGGCATTGGTGCACTGTAGATGGGACACAGCAATTCGCATGTATCCAGTCGCGACCGAGCAACATGTTGTAGGACCCCTTACCATTAATAATGAAAAAGGTAGTAGGAAGGGTCTTACTGCCGATGGTGAGGTCGACGCAGAGTGCTCCACGGGCGGGAGACACGTTGCCCTCGAAGTCTTTGAGCATCATGTCCGTCTTGGTCAGGTCTTCATCACTTTTGCCTAACTTCCGGAACATGGCGTATGGCATGATGTTGACTGCGGCGCCTCCATCCACTAGTAGCCTGGTAACGGGTCGTCCGTTAACGTGCCCTTTAAGAAATAATGCCTTGAGATGTTGCCGTTTTTCGTCTTCTGGTTTCTCAAAGGTGGCCGTCATTGGCTCTAATACCAACTGCGCCATCTGCTCTTCCATCCTTATCGCCTTGTCTCGATCGGCAGGCGCCATGAACTCCATCGGCAATATGAACACCATGTTGACATCAGCTGCCGATTCTTGACTGTCCGCTTTCTTGCTGTTGTTTTTCTTGGGGCGCCAGACGTGAGACTTGACGTTTCTCTTTTCCAGCACCTGCCTCTGCTCTTCTTCTTGTTGCTCCCATTGCCGCAGGCGTTGTATCCTCCGTTTCTGGGATTTGGATAGTCCATCCGGGCACCACCTGGGGTTTACTGGCTTGGCCGATGATTTGGCGCGCTCCCAATCTGGTTCCCTTCCTAGGGGGTTTTCATCTGACACCCTGTCATCGGCCATCTCTTCCAGCCGATCGTGTACGCTGATTCTGCCCCCCAGTCGATCCTGTTGGTTAATCTTGCTTTTCGACCGGTGATACCGGTCAACTCTGCCCCCCAGCCGATCATGGACTGAAAGGCGCTGTCCTTCTTGTTAGCGCCAATTTCTGCTGATCGGCTCTGATTCTCTGTCTCTCGAGCGTGATCTTTTTAACGGGCGATCGTTGCGGCTTAATCCGTTGCACTCAGGATGGCAATCGGAGGTCGTTCTCCCAGCAATGGATGAAGAACGGACATTGCCAGTGATCCGCGTGCCGGCGTATCATCTCGTCGTGGTAACTTGACCGTTCGTGCTGCCGCTGATATTTGCTGAGCAAGAATTGGGAGGTGACGGGTCTGCGCAATCGTTCTGATCCTTCGCCCTTGTCTTCAGCCCGCCTTTTCCCTTTGACCTCATCCGCCGTGACCTGCTTCCTGGGATCTACGGAGCCGCTCCTTCTTGCCGATTCCGACGTCAGCACCTTGGTTCGAAGTGAATTTGTTCCCGTGTCAACCATGTTGGCCGGGAAAGGATGCTGGTCTATCTTCATCGGCTTTGCCGGTTTGGCCGGGGTTTCAAACTTGAGCCTTCCCTACTCGATGGCCGATTGTATCTACTGACGAAAGATTTTGCATTCATTCGTGTCATGAGACGTGGCGTTGTGCCACTTGCAGTACTTCATCTTTTTTAGCTGATCGGCCGAAGGAATAGTATGGTACGGTGATAGCTTGATCTGCCCTTCCTGGAGTAGTAAGTCGAAAATCTTATCGGCCTTTGTCGTATCAAAGCCGAATGCTTCTGGTTCTTTCTTTCCAAAAGGGCACGATATTGGCTTTTTGCCTTTTACCCATTCTGCTAGGCTGATTTCTTCCTCTCCCTCTGATTCAGACCCTTCTAGATATGCCACCTTTTTCTGGAAATTCCTCCGCTGCTCAAACGGACGGACTTCCTGGCCTGCCAATCGGTGAACGATCTGGCTTAGACTTTCGAATTCTTGTGAGGCATACCTTTCCTTGATATGTGGCAAGAGGCCTTGGAAAGCGATATCGGCCAACTGGGCATCGGTCAGAGCCAGACTATAGCATTTGTTCCTGATTTCTCTGAACCTCTGTATATATCCAGTTACTGGTTCGTCGCTCCTCTGCCTGAGGCTGGTCAAATCTGAGAGCTTCATCTCATGTACTCCTGCATAGAAGTACTTATGGAACTGCTTTTCTAGATCGGCCCACGTAGCAATGGAATTAGGTGGTAAAGTGGTGAACCACTGGAAGGCCGATCCAGACAGAGACGATGAAAACAGACGCACTCTCAGAGCATCTTGCGTGGCGGCTTCCCCACACTGGATGATGAACCTGGTAATGTGCTCCACTGTAGATGTGTCGTCCAGCCCCCAAAACTTGGTAAAATCAGGAACCTTGTACCGGTAGGGAAACGGCAGTAGGTCGTAGGCCGACGGATATGGCGTCTTGTATGTATAAGTCTGCACTTTCGGCTTCAAGCCGAATTGATCCTGAATTTCTTCTGTTATTCTTGCCATCCAATCCACCTGCTGCTGATGAACAGCCGTTCGAGGTGTCGGCATATGTTGGAGGATTGGTGGTGGGGACGGCCGGGTGATGGATCGAAGCATGCGGCGAATTTTGTTGCGTCATGGCCGTCTGAGCGGTTGACAGTTGATGGCGAAGCGAATCCGCCGTCCCGTCGTACATCGTCATCGGCACCGTGCTTCGGAATGCTTCTACAGCGCCTGCCCCCCTGCCGATTTCTGACGGGACTGGTTGATACTGGGAATCATCGGCCGGACGGCCGATTGGAACGTCGCCTGGATTGGATAGTTCCCTTGTCCGGTTGATTGATCGGGAAAAGCAGCCGTTGCCGATACCCCCCAAGGCACTGAGTTTGTGGGCAGCGATTGCACAGAGGCAATCTGGACAGGCTGAAGCGGTGCTTGCGATGGGAAACATGGTGCACCGTTATACCTTGGAGACACTGGAGGCAACGGAGTGTTGTATCCCTCGCATTGCGTCGACATCGGCTGAGGAGCCGAGTGGGACGTGCCTGGTGAGCTTCTGGCTGGAGGTGCAATCGGCGGGGCATACGCTGGCCCCTGATATCCTTGGGCTGCTCCGCTGACCAGAGAGCTGATGATGGCATTATACACTGTGTTGGTCATCACCGAGGATTGGTCGATAAAAGCCTGATAGACAGAATGTTGGATCATATCGGACATCTTGCCCTAATCCTCAGCAATGGTGATGTGGCAGGGAACTGGAAGAGGAGATTTCTTGACTGCCTCTCCGCTTCTGGTACGACTGAAAGACTGTAGATACATCCTTTTGTAATCCTCCAGATGTTTAGCCAATTCTTCTTTCTGGTCGTCCTTGAGATCCGCTTCTGTGACCTCAATGATATTGTTCTCGGAAACTTCTGCGTTCTTCGACATATGGTCCCACTGGGCGTGCCAAAAGTGTGTTGGCGCTAAAAATCGGCCAGGAATCGGCCGATAGTCTTCAGCGTCGGACACACGACCCGGGAGAATCTGCTTAGCTCCTGTTCGGGTTATTGCCCTGGTGCGGTTCGTGCGGCGTGCCAGTCAATCTGGCCTGTTGATTGACAAGGAAATAAAAGTATTAAATTCCGGGCGTTCCGATCGGCTGGGGTTCCGATCTATTCCGAAGAGCGCGTCGGCGAATCGACCGATTTGCTATGAAGATAACCGGCTATGGATCAGCCGATAATCCCGTAATAATTGCAAAGAAAACTACTGGAGCAACTTAAACAATTATTACAGATGCAACACTTGAAATAGATCTAATCGGCTAGATGACGATGAACGAGGAAGAGCGATAATAAAGCTGATAGTTCCAATCTCAAGCTGGATAACTGGTGATAATACTAGAACAACAGGTAAAAACTTCTAGTAAATATCGATAAATAGTGAATAAATCCAAACAAAACCACAGCGATGCGCCCGAGGTTAAAGCTCAGATGTTATTCGATAAGCGGAACCTACCAATTGGCCGGAGATCGAGTCGATACAGCCCTGCCAATCCGTACGAACTCGTGAAAGAAGAAAAAGTAATGGCGAAGTCGCCGACTTGAAAGTAAAGTACTAGGAAAAAGTAGATGTGTTTTATTGATTGATTGTGTATATCTTTCACGAAGCCCTGACGACTCCTATTTATACCCTAAAACCAGGACTCCTGGTCGATTACGACCTGTTACAATCTTATTAAAAACTGCTATATCTATAATATTCTTATAAAGGAAACGGACTCCCGCAAAATCTTCTACCGCCGTTTCTTAATCCAATCAGGACTCTTTTCTTTTGCCTCTTGACCGAATCAGCATTATTCCGTTGACCAACATTAGGTCACTTTCAACCGAGATCCTCTGTTGTGGTCCCAATCTTGTTGGCGCAAGTTGCATCGCCAATCGGCCGATTCCCAACTGTAACCTCAATCGGCCGATTCTTTACTGTAGCCTTTAGATCTGCCGCATCGGCCAATCTCTTCTCCTGACGCCGATTCAACACGTGTCAAAATCTGGCGTCAACAGGTGGCAAGGAAGTTATATGCGAGGCAAGATATCTCAGGTTTGAATCCTAGGTGCGGAGTATTGAGACTAATAATTCGGATCTTTAGTCCCGGATTTGTAGTCCCAGTTATATAACTAGGACTAAAAGGGGTTAGGAATCAGGATTACTAGCCGATTCTGCACTAGTGAGGTCTAATTAGAAACTTAAACAAAACAGCACATGATTAACATAAACAGAGAACGCAGAGCAACATACACTGTTTAGATTGACCAATAAAATTAAGTCTTCTGTGAAGGTATAAAGGTAACAAATAAAACTGCAACTCAGCAACTCCGAGTGATTATTACACTGAAGCAAAGACTCCAGCAACCAAAAGATTCATTATTACAACATATGTGTCAGGAATGAGAGTATATCAAGATGTACGTAATGACTTCTGTACAACCGGCCGATATTTTATCCAGACGTACGCATCTTTTTCATTGGTCCGGCTGCGTACCATATGCTTATCTAATGCATCAACTATACTAGACTAGACCATGTGATCCTTTTATTTTTGTTGCATTCGATGACAGCCGGTCAACTGGTGTGGTACGTGCAAGCAATTTCAGAACTTAGAAAAGTTATAATTCTTAAACCATCCATCAAATTCAATTTCAGATTGCCATCTCTTTCAAAGAGACATTCAAAACAAGATCCCACTTATATATGTTTCGATAATATTTTTCAAAGACACATAAATTGCTTTTTGTAATAATGGAAAAATACTCATCAACCCCAATTATTGATCATGCAATAGACATTCATCAACCCCAACAAAGTTGTTTACCCTTATCCACCGATCACACCAATCAATCTATCTTCACAATATCAACGTCAATATCCACTTAACTGAACTCAGGCTTGAGAAGCAACATTTTGTAAAGCCATAAGCAACTTTTGCAAAATCATAAGCAAATTAGAATACACTAAAAAGTATTTTCTCTTACCAAAAAATATATCATTGAAATATAGTGATGTGAGATCTTGTTTTAAAACTCTTACTGAAACAAACACGATGGAGTAATCGGATTTTGATTTGGGTACTCGATTTTGAAACTACGATCTTTTTATTTTGAAATTATGTGCATACACATGATCATCCATTCTTTTACTCCCCTCATATATGCATGCATGCGCTTATGTCATTCTTCTTTTTTTTCTTCTCTCCTTGATTGTCCCCTCATATGCATGCATGTACTCTGGTGTAGTGTGTTGCAGATGCATAATACGGTCGGCCGTAAATTGGTTTATAATACGGCTGGCCGTAAATTAGTTATGTCTATGCACACATGCTGCTACTCTCATCCCAAAGCGCATCCTACAAGCTACCTGAGACGGTTGAAACCAGAGTTTGAGGTTTATGGATAATTGAAACAAGCAAATGCTTTAACACGGCTATTCAGATCCGAATTAAGCATCAATTTAATCCCATGATAGAATGGTAAAGAAAAGCATAAGGCTTGTTGTTGCCGCTCAATTATGACATCCTCTTTTTTAACATTTTAGTGGTGTTTCTATATTGATTCTTATTTTAACCTATCACTTGGTGCCTGAAATAACCTCATATCCTCATATCCACATATGTGTTGTTTTCGTCTAGTAGCAAATTTATAGGAAGTACGGTATAAATAGGATTTTTGTAAAATCTTGATGGACAAACTGGACTAAGAACATCAAAGAAGGCCTGCACCAGAAAATTGAGCAAAGCCAGAAAAGGCTCAAGCAATCGGCCTAGGAGCACCGGGTCAGTCGGCCTAGCCCTTCCTGGGCTCCAAACAAGCTTCCCTTCCTATATGATAAAGCCCATGCAATTCCTACGGTTTCCACAATTCCCATTCACCCTGCACAACCTAAAGAGAAGTATAAGGACCCCTAAATGATCGCATGAAAGAGAAGTTATGATTTCACTGCTAATACATCAAGTTTTAGGCATTCCACCCCGCCATGAGATCAGGAACGTGGGAGATCATGAAACATCCAAGAAACACCCTAGGTGTCCAGACCGATCGGCCTAGCCCTGTTCTTTGTCATCTTGTCACTATCTTCGATCTAGTGAATTTTCAAAGGCTTCCTACCCCTGTTGTGCGTCAAGATATGTAAGATCATGGGGTAAAGTCTCTTTTGCCCCTGGGATCTTACACATATTGACACATCTAGATATTGTGCTACACTTATGTTTAAAATCAAGTTATCATAGAGCTATGTTGATAAGTGCTATGATGTGCTTGGCCAGCAAGATCCATAGGGTTGCAGCAATCTTTGATTGTTGTTTGTTCCTTCAGAAAATATCCGTGCAAGCGGCGACACATGCACCCCCACCCAACGGTGCAACATGTGTACATTAAAATTCGTGTGACACGCAAGGCTTACAGACAATGCTTTTGTATCAGCTGTAATGCTAAGTAATGATCCCAAAAAAATAGGATGGCAGGTGCCCTCCGCACTGACCGTTGACGTCTGATGACTAATGCATGGCACTCGTGTCCAAAAGCGCAGTTGTCGCGACGTTGCATGCCAAGATGTGTCATGGGGAGGAAGAAGACGGGTATGCGACTCAGAAGTCAAGCAACGAGCCTGACATCATTGACATTTTGGGTATGGGTTTGTCATTAAATAGCATGGAAGATGTGCTGAGTGAGGGGTGAGATTGAGTTAAATGCTGCATGCTTAGATATGGATTGCAATATATTGATTGATTGGGGCTTAAATGATGCATGCAGGGAGCAGTTTGTTGCATCATGTCACATTAGCATTCCGCTGTTGCACATCATCTCAAATGCATGCTATCCTTTTGTCCTGCTATAAGCCTATAACTGATACTCCTGTGTATTTGGACTGCATCTGAACTTACTTATAGAAAAAAAGCCTAATTCAAAAATTAAATAAGGATTATTTTTTTACCCTAGAAATGGATTTCAGAACATCATGATAATAGGCTATGTTATACTATATGTACTTCTAGATTTATGACTGATATAATGACAAAGAAGACATGAATAACTTTTTTATGCTAACCTTTTATCTTGCAAGTATTCTCTGATCTCGTTTATGAGTCGCCACTCATCATCTTATGTGTTAGTCTTACTCCCAAGTTCTGTAAGCAGATCACACAATATCTTCTGTACATGCTCTATGGCGCGTCAGTCCAAGTGACATGACTGGTCCTGCATTTCGTGCTCCATAACTTTCAAATGGGGGGAAAATATTAGCATGATTCGGCTGGCTAGCTCACTATTAGTACTGTTGTAATTACGTGCAGACAAAATCATTTCGAGTATCTCGTATCTCAAAAAGTAGAGATCCGACGGTTGGCAGCTGGGGGCGCATGTGTCGCCGGTTGCAAAAAATCCGCTCTATTTTCCCTTTGTACATCATTATAATACGGCTATGGAGAGACGGTTGATTACCCTTGTGTAGTGACTTTATGCGGGAGGGAAAAAGTCGAGAATCTGAGCAATCTTTTGGTAACGCTAGATCAGTACCATTGGTGTGGTGAAAGCATATGCAAGTGATCCTAGATCATTAGAATGAATGTTCCATTTATATCTGTTGACAACTGATATACTTTGACCTATTAACTTTAGTTTTTTACTTAGATTTCATACACAATACCTACTTTATTCAGATAGTAGAATTAATACAATAGCTGAATCAAAACCACTTGTTCCGTGGATTGACCTTGAGGGAATACCCTAAGCAAAAAACTACACTAATCCATGTGCTGGCGGTTCATAAATTTGTGTCCTTAGTTGAAAACAATACATGTATTGAAGAATAAACTTAGATTCACGATAATAACTTTTTCATGGTGGAAATCATAGCAAAGAAGCCTCACAGGAAAGAATAAAATAAACTAACAATTATATAACAATGTCAAGTGCAGATGATGCAATGCAATGCATGAATACCATAATCCACCCTCTCATACCAAGAAAAGGTAGAAGGAATGTAACCACATTGCTATTTCTCAACACGTGTTATTGTACTGGTATGGTGTCATGTCTCTGGGCATAGACACAAATCCATATAAATACCATCAAGGAGAGTGCAAATGCAAGGTTGCAACACAAGGATGAATGGCACATGAATGCATAATTGCGATCAACAAAGGTAATACAAAAATGCCTTGCGATAGCATATTCCAAGATTTACGAATAACCTCAAATTCAGCCAATAAAGTTTAATGAATGGTACAAAAATTAGGTGGAGGTGATATAATAAATAATTCCAACTCAGCCCTCATGTATTTAGCATTTACTACATTTTACCAAATATCTTCCTTGTTTTTTAATCTCCACCCCGAATTACGTAGCAAGACTGTCATTTTCGTGATATCCTCAACACCAAACAGCTTTTTTTATCATTGAAATATGATAAATAGGTGAATTGGAATGAAGTTCATGAGAGTTGTTCTCCCTGCAGAAGACGTAGTGCCTCCTTTTCGTATCACCAATTTCTTCCTATTCTTTCGTCTACAGGTGCCAGTCTTAAACATGGAGAGCCTGGGCTGACTGGAACTTCTAGATACTGTTCCCTCCTGTTGTTTTCCTCCACAGGTGTTTTGAGATCTTATCTTATTTCTTCATGTGTGCTTCATTTCTTTTGCAGGCAAAGTCAGGTAATGATGCCCATTCGATGGATGTTTATGTAGCACCTTTACCCCAGCGAATAACCACTGAGGTGAGTTTTAATTTAACTCGAACTCAACGTGTACATGGCACTAAATTGAGTAATTGATTGCTTTTCAAGCGTAGATTTAATTGATTTAATTTATATGAGATGCTGCGCCTCCATGACCTTCAGTTGCTTTGCAGGCAAACAGTTCTGCATCCGACTTGGTAGATGATCATGTGCAGTCGATGTCTTTGTTAGCAGCACCATCTCCGCTCCAGCGAGTAATTGTTGTACCTAAGGGATCCGGAGAGACAGGCACTCAGGTGCGTAAGCGTAATTAGTAACTGCATCCAAAGATTCGTTAATTCCAATGAAAGAAAGCTTGCACGGACAGTTGACTAAATGGGGATAGGTAGTGTAGCTATCTCTCACCGACCGCGCAGGCATTTACTTCGAGCCAAAGGGCCCGCACGTCAGATACCCCACCCCCATCTTATATAGAGTCTCATGAGTCATGGATACTTATCTTTAGATGATTCATTACAATATCTTGTTTTTTATTTATCTCATAGTAATATCATATCCCTTAATTTATGAACAGAATAAAAAAAATATTGTGAGTTGTATCATAGTGACAAGTCATAAAATAGTGGAAAAGTGATTATATATTCCTAAATTTACCTTTTGATGCGATTGTTTCCAGAAACAACGATCACTTTTTTCTCTCACTACGTCTTTCACTCCACGTTACAAAAATCCTATGTGGCATTGCACGGGATGACCTGGGAGTGATTGTCGTCCTAGACTGATTGTATCAAGTTGATCTAATGGTATAAGATTAATTAAACTTCCTTATCGGGAAAAAAAAGTTACTACATCGAGTTGATAGAATCCAATACAATGATGTCTCTAACGTTTCTAAATCAGCTAGCTGCTACAAGGATGTTTGCAATAGGATTCTGCTTAGCATAAAAATTTAATGAGGATAGATGAAAACAGCTGTCTACTAGTTTATATATAGACAGCTTACTCACGTCCTAAACACACGTGCTATATATTAATAAAGCTCTATGACATATGGACCTATATTAACTCTGATAGTATGGCTGATCAATTAGGCATTCTATATCTATTATAATATGTTTAGCTGATATCTATATATATTTCTTATAGATGGTTGGTCGTCTCCGATACTGGAGACACTCTAACTGGTCGTCGCTTGCTTGCACGCAGATACGCTCCCTCGGATCCACTGAGATTAGCAAGCTGCTGGACGTTCACCCGCTGGAGCTCCGCTTCCCCTTCGAGCCATACAAGCTCATCGAACGTCCAATGACCCTGACGAATAGGACAGACCATCCCGTTGGCTTCTGGATTATACCGACCAACCCGGATACAAACTCCCACATTCATTTTCAATCCTATTTCCTCTGGAGGGGCCCATCCTGCTGTTTTCAAATAATGGAGCCAAACTCAACTTGGGGTGCAGTTATGACAATGAAGCAATGCGAGCCACCACCATGGGACACATGCAAGTTTGAGGTGCTGATGATCGTCATGTTGTCGGAGGAACCCCTCAAACATTTGGAAGAATACCTTACTAATAGGAAGCTGAACATGGACAGCAGCTTAGTGAAGAGAGTCGAGGAGTTGGGGGGCGAGGTGCACCGGGCGATGGTGAAGGCTGTCATCTGTGACCCGGAGGCAGTGCTCCACAACCAAAAGGTAAGTTTGCTAGTTAGTATTATTCGAGCTACATGTGCCATATCATGCATGTCAGCGCGATGATGGAGAGTAGTATGGTCAGTTAATTAATTTCCTGAAGGCTTATATATATGGTTGTATCATCGATCAGTTCAAATCACCAATGTTGGATTTTAGGCACATCAGATACGTAGACGTGCATCCCACCGAGCCATGGTGAGTGGCACTCTAATGTTTGGCCTCTAATTTTGATTTAATAGATCTAGTTATATGATATACTTCCTATTTAATTTCGCCACATGATCGCAGGATCTTGATGGCTCAAGATGGAGGTCATGTTTCCATTTGGAACTACCAGACACAGGTACCAATACTACTATGAATCTCTCTATCTAGCATGAATCTTTTTTCAAGGTAATGTAAGAGGTATCAAACTTATAACATGTACTCTAGTACGTAGTAGATACCAAGAAGAAAGTACCTCAAGTCCGTCCGATCCAAATTACAGTTCATTCTAGTTTTGTTCTAAGATAAACTTTTCTAACTTTGATCGAATTCATAGAAAATGTATTAACATCTACAATACGGAATAAGTGCAATATACATATTTCATGGTGGAATCAATTAATTTAATTTGATAATGTAGATATTGGTGCCATTTTTCTATAAGTTTGATGAAAGTTAGAGATGTTTGCCTTAGGACGAAGCTAAATTGCCGTACAATTTAAAACTTAGGGAATACCTCCTAATAATAAGTTATAATTGGTGGTACTTATTTATACCCTTTTCAAGGATCATAAGAAGGCTAATCTTATTTTAGGGCAAATACATTGGTGCATTCTAATAGGTGGTTTCGTGCATTGCCATATAATCCTGAGATGATTTAACAAATGACACAATGGATTGTCTCGTAGTAATTTCTCAATTCCATAATTTATGCATAGAAAAAGAAATATTATGAGTTGAATAGCAACTACAACTAGTACGATGGTAGAAAAGTGGCCTCATAGTCCTACGATGGTAGGAAAGTGGCCTCATAGTCCTTAATTCTAGCTTATGAAACGGTTGTTTCGCGAAATAACCACCTTGTTCCCCCTTTCGTCTCTCTCCTCGATATCATTAAAAATCAGATGTAAAACTGCATGAGACAACCTATGAGACAACCAACGTATACCAATACTTACCATACAACTGTCAGCATGCGTAATCTTTTATTTTAAATGATGCGTAGTCTTACTTAAGTGCTCATTTCTCGGCAGGAAAGAGTGATGAAGTTGGAGGTCACCAGAGTACATACACCTGCTACCTTGTCTAGATGGTGAAACTTTGACTTGAAATTTATATATGAATACACACACACACATTCCAAATAAAGATGATTAGATACTATGAAAGTGTATTTTTATGATAAATACAGTAACATATAACTTATTATGTTTCAAATCTACTAAACTATTTATTCTTTATATTTTGCTAGTCTATGTTTAAAAAGTTTGACAACTTGAAATATCGAGGTACTTTGGGACAGGGCGAGGGGGAGTACCAGTGACCACTGGTGGTTCGTGTTCTGCCCCAAATTTATCGCTCGAGAGCAATGGTTTGCAGCCGGGGATACTGACGGATGGGTCCGTGTCTACTCTTACACAATAATGGACAAGGTCATGGAATTTAAAGCTCACGACGAACCTGTCTGCTTGTTGTGCGTTCACCCAACACGCCCGTTTTTGCTGACGGCAACTTATAATGACGAATGGATCAAGCTTTGGGACTGGAGTAAGAACTGGAAGTTCGAAAACAAATTCAACACGCAGCGTCATGGTTCGAAACAACTCATGTGGCACCCAAGGGACACCAACATTTTTGCTAGTGTTTCAACTTCGAATGTAAAGGTTTGTTTGCCCGGCCGCCCCTTCGTTTCCTAAATTGTGTGTTGACTGTGGTAGCTTGCTAGGAGCAGTGAGTGAAGAAAGAACCGACCAACTATATATTGTTCTGGCGATCAATTATATATGTGGTTATAAGGTCTTCTTCTCTTCGTGAAATTTGAAGGTTTGGGAGATTCGTTCTTCGCATCCTACCGCAACGCTGAAGGGCGCGAAGAAGGGTTGTTATCTTTACACCGAGAGTAATCGGCACCTCATGGTTAGTCTTACATCCGATTGGAGGACGAGCGAAAAGGGTACGTCACAGGTATATGGCATGCCGGCCTCTCCGATCTGTGTGGATGAACAATAAGCATTAATAATTAAATGCCATGATGTGCGTACAACAACTGACACATCCATCCTTTCCCTTGTTGCATTGGATCAGATATGGGATTTGCAGACTGAGGAATGTGTTCACAAACTTGGCTTGAGCGGCTCGGGCATTATTGATGACATTGCTTGCCACCCAACACTTCCAATATTGGCTACACGCGGTACAGCCAGGACAGTTTGTTTGTGGGATGCCAGGCCGACCTACAGGTAACTAAATGCTCCAGCTTAATTTAGCGGCTCTATATATGATCCAACCACACCTGGCCAGCTAGCATGCAACAAATTATAGATTCCCCACTGAGAAAGTTGGCTTCATATGCCTCCTTGTGGATTTTTAATGTATTATTAATCTTATTCCGGGTTGACGTTTCTCTCGCCACTGGGGTAACTTTATTTGTCTGTATTATCATCTTCTGATCTAGTCTCACTTATGTCGTTTATAGGCGTATAAGCACGTGAGGCGGTGTATGTATGTGTGATTATCTGCATTTATACTATTTTTCTAAGGAAAATAATGATATATTAAAGTCCATTAAATGAATGGTCAAATAATTTGCTTTTTTTGCACGAATTTTAAGGGTTTTACTTTTTTTTTCAAACACGTGGTTCTTGAGTATATATATAAGATGCTTGAAAATTAGTCTCGAATTAGTATAACAAAGGCAATGTTGTGAACTGAGAATATTTCAGTTGGCTAGATTTCTCATGGTAGAATATATCCGCCCGAGTTCGAATTCTCCACTTATACTTGAATTTTTCAAGATTTTCTTTAGGAACTAATGATGCTATTCTCACTCCGCCGGAAATCATTTGTGGGTACCTTTCATTTTTTAAAGACCGAGCCTATAGAATCGGCCTTAAAAGTCACCTCCATTTTATGATCGGTCCGCTTGATCGACCGACCATAGAAATGGCTGCCCTACAAATAGGCCGCGATTTCTACAGCCGCTCATAATGGCCATCCGGATCTGAAATAATGATTCGTACCGACACAAAAAAAAATAAGCACATGCGGCCATCCAAAATTTTCAGCCACCATTGTATGCGCCACGTGCAAAATTCTCAACTCCCCTGTCTCTCGTCCACTTCCACTCCCTTCAAACCTTATATACCCTTAGACTATTATAACTCGAATATTTCGTTATGCTGTTTTCGAAAGTACCACATTTAACCCTAAAAAGTTAGTTTAATGAATAAAACAATCTCACAATGCATAGTTTTATTTTATGATTTCATAGGCTATAGTCATAGTATTTTATCGTTGCGTAGTGTTGAAATTAAATGTGCCATAGAAATTGTGTAACTACTAGCAATTGTAATTAACTAAATTAATTACTAGCACACCAACTATGGCTGTACGGGATCGAGAAAAAGTATGATGAAACAAATCACTCTCAGTGGGGGTTCATTCCAGTTTCAATATTTTGGAAATTATGTACACTAAGTTTCATTCCTAGGTCAATTCAATGCAAGTTTCATAAGACTTTCATCCTCATTAAATGATATGCCATGTAAGCAAAATCGATGACATGACATGGAATTTATGGAGAGAGTAGTTGAGTTTCGTAGAGATGAAACTTGGTATGCATAATTATCAAGACTATGAAACTGGAATGAAACCCCCAACTGAGAGCAATTAGTTTCATCATCATAACTTTTCTCGATCCCATGTGGCCATAGCTAATGTGCTAGTAATTAATTTAGTTACAATTTCTAGTGGTCACACAATTTATGTGGCATATTTGATCTCAACACCATACAACAAATTTAAATGCTATGTCTAACATATGAAATGGTGAAGTGAAATTATAAATTGTGAGAGGTTGTTGCATTCTTCAATTTAAACCATTAAAAATGATGTGGCACTCTAGAAAATCACACAATGAAAACAATTCATTGAGAATGGTCTAAAACTCAAGATTTCTCTTTTCGTAAGTTTCATACCATGTCATTGTTTTCTCCTCCTCGTCCACGGTTAGCAACAGCGGAACCGGTCAGCCTCCCGGGGTGGGGATGCATGGCAGCTGGAACGCCGTGGGCGATGTGTGCTCAGGAGGTGCGGTTCGACAGTAGAGGCTCGGATGGGAAGCATCGGCCGCCGGCTCGGCAAGGGTGTCAGTGAGCAGCGCATTTGCGGGGCTGGTGTGGAAAGCGGCCGGCAGCAATGGGCTTATGTGCTCAGGCCAATGGTACCGGCGAGCAGCTTTGGCGCGAACGGTGCGGCCTTTTGTTATTTGTTTTGGGAAACAATTTCTAGGACCGGATTTATATCAACCGTGTCCGATAATCGTTTTCTAGCACAGGTCCCCGAACTAGAGCTAGAATTGTTTGATTTCTAGAACAGATTACATAGGACCGATTTTAAAAACCCTCTCTAGAAGTTATTTTGCCAGTCTAAAAAGATTCCTGGCATAGTGTGTTTGAGTGGTGTATGACATTTCCCGTCGTCATTTTAAAGATCTGCCAACTTAGTCGGTTGTGCTCATAGAGGCCGTTGCATGCGTGAATTAATAGGAGTAAGTGTAAGTATGTGTATGTATCTGCGGCTCTACCGTGCTTTGAGAAAAAAATAGTAAGACAGTATTAGTTGGAGAAAATAGCTGTCAGTGTATCAAACAAAATTGGCATTACAGATCTCCAAATTTTTTCCATGGAATGACAATTTGTTTACTTTGATCGTATATCCGTCTTGAGAATTCTGCATGTGTCACTACACACTAGCATGGACATAGGGAAAACCCGGAAAAGGAAAGCCTTATTCCACTCCCATGTGACAACTCGACTCCTTTTGGAACTTACGGACATCAATCTTCATGAGAATCCTCTTTCGATCATCACAAAAAGAAAAAAAATACGATAAAGTTCCGTCACCAGGACCCAACTTTCAAATAATTTTAATAGATAAATTTGTCACAATGATCATATCTTTATTAATCACCAAAGCTCAAGTGGTAGACAATGACTCATTTCGTGTAGAGCGCTCATCTATTGTTTCTGTATTCTATTGATCACTTGAGCTTGACGCATCCGATAGCCGCATTCGATTCAAATACTTTGAGTGGTTATTATGTTTGGTCGGTAATACTAATGCTTTGAGTATGACTACGACGGCACTATTGTCCATATGCGTTGTTGTGGCTTTGACGGTTCGCTTGAATAGGCACTATCACAATAGTATTTAATGATCGACATGCATTGTTTCTACTAATGGTGATATCCTAAATATATATAGGCTTCAGAAAATAATTCGCTTGAAGGATACAGTTAAGGGCATGGAATTCATAGGCACGGAGAACTCAACTAGGTAAGTTGTATTTTTTGAATTTTTTCAAAGAAAATGCTATTTAATTAACATTGTGATTTCCCTAGTATGTAGCAATTAAACATGGCTTCGCTGCAATAAAAAAAAATTGTGGATATGCAATAAAAACATTAAGCTGTGGAAATCTTATCATATTAAGGACATGGTCTAAATTAAAGTACTCGAATTTTGAAACAGTTCCAAATTATACTATATGGCATATTCCAATGTTCTCGTATTATACATGTTTACACAAGCACACTAAATGTCGAATTCTTAAATGCACAATGATAAACTATAGATAATGCCAACTTAATTCTTGTCCCGCCCTATTCCTTTTCTGCCCTACATTAATCCTGTTGTGTGCTTATTTTCCCATTTTTGCAGCTCTAACCTCAGGGCATCTCTAATTATGCAGGCTTTTTGTTTTTCTTGATAGAGAGGTAACAATAGTGAAAATTGATCTCGGAACGGTAAGGACAAATACTTGAGAAGTGGTGGGAGGGGGAGTGCTCGTTACAAAATGCATGGTCGAACTGAGCACCCACCACAGGATTTCCTAGCTCTAGTGACAACAGATAATTTAATATACTTATCATTGCTAAGCATGATAGTATTTACCAAACTATTTTTCATCAAGTTATGTACATTATTAGTGATAAGATACTGTATTTGTCAAAAGATATGCCACTAGCGATGACGAAAGTTAGAGATGAAAAATATTGTTTTGCATTAACACTGTTTACCTGTGTTAATTCTGAATTGTGACCAGTGTTCAAAATAGCGACCTATAGCCACCGCTATAGCGGGCTATAGCCGCAGAGAAGCCTCTCCGCTAGGATAGTTAGCCTTTAGCGCTAATTGGTCATTTGTGCTAATAGCGGGGATAGCCCGCTAAAACAGCTAAATTCGGCCTTCATTTAGCACCGCTGCGCATAGCTCTCGGGCTAAAAATTACGTGGGCTGCATGCCTCCTCAGGTGTTTTCATAGCCCAGCCCAAAAAAGGTCCAAGAGCCCCTCAGCTAAGCAGGCACCCAACCCTCTAGCGATACTCAATTCTCTCGATCTCCCCTTAGCAGTGTCGGCGGCGGCGGCGGCGACGCCCACAATCTGCAGCGGCGGTTGCTGCGACGCTGAGTCCGGCAGCAGCGGCGGCGCCCACAACTGGTGCCGACGGCTGCTGCGGCTCCTGCTAGGGAAGACGTGGACAACAACTTTCCGCGCCATGTCCCAGCCAGAGCAATGTGGAGGCATATTTAGTTTTCTTCTTCTCAGTTCTCACCCTCACAATGTCTGTAGCTCTGTTTCAATGTTCTTGCGTAATTGTAGTGGTGTTTGTTTAGCAGGGATGTTACTTTGAATGGTTAGCTACTAGCACGCCGCATTGATGCTGTTGCATGCTTGTATTGCTGCTTGATGGTTTATACTGCTCGTGCCAAGCAAATTAATAATGCGTTCAGTTTGTCATTCTATATAAATAAAATTGCTAGTTTCCCTTATGAAGTAGAATCTGTGGCAGCTAAGTTTTTCTTAGTTACCCAATTTGCTAAACCGCTAAACTCATTTAGCGGAGGCTACAGCCTGCTATATCTTTTTTAGCCTCTGGAAACCTGCCTGACGGCTAAACAAAAAGGTTGGCTCTTACACCCAAAAGCAGCTTTTCAGCGGTACAAATATCACAGCATATCACCCTTTACTTTAACTGCCGTGGCTTAGAACTTTCAATAAAATTTACCCACCTGCCAAACCTACCGGTTCATTTCTTCGTTCCTCCCGATTCCCCTCCCCCGTCCGTGCTGCTCGCCTCGCGGGGGCTCTCCGTCCACGTCGCCGCGCCGGAGCCGCACCTCCAGGAGGCCCGCGGGCGCTTGCACGGCTGGGGCGGCGGCGGCACCGACTCCCTCCTCCTCTCCATGGTCCACTTCCGCGCGCTCGAGGTCCCCCCGCACAAGTCCCCTGCCTCTGACCTGCGTCCCGCCGCGCCTGCACGGCTGGGGCGGCGGCGGCGCTCAAGGTTCCCCCGCACGAGTCCCCTACCCCCGACGCCGTGTCCTCGTTCCCGGCGAGGCCTCGCCGTCCCTCCCAAAAATCAGCCGGCTTCCCTACAGCTTTCATCCGAAATTCCGTATCAAATAGATTCTCCATGGCATGGGGATTCGATTCCCCTGCATCCCAGCAGCTATCTCCTCTTTGCCCCATGCCAATTTGAGCTTTAAAGGTCGCCCATGGTGGCTGGAAGGGAGGGGAACGACATTGCAAGAAGTTTTTGCAAAAAGGCCCTCACAAAAACTTGTAATTATTCATAGTATTTTTGTATCTTGACAGTTTTATAGAAAAACCCAGAAGTTAAGAGAATCTCCAACATCTTTTTAAAATTTAAATCATATGCTAATGGTGGATGCAAAATTTAAATAAATTAATTTTTTTTAAAATAGTTATTTATATGTAAATATGCGAACGAAGGTATTATTTTACGACTGATTTGCATATAAATTGTTTCATGAGGGCATTACAGATATTTATTATCAAATCTACAGTTTTACAAATATTTTCAACCAAACGGCTTTCAGCTCTCTCACCGCTGACACCTCACAACAGCTTTTTCATAGCTCACAGCAGCTTCTTTTCACAGCCACAGCCCAACCAAACACATCGTTAGTCCGCTATTTTGAATATTGACTATGACTAAATATCTTTTTGTCACTACTATATCATTTTCTAAATAGAAGGAGCACGGATTGGGTGCGGTGAAGCGGATGCTTCTGTAATCCCAAGGAAAAAATCACAAGAGCAAAAAGGCAGAGAAACACTCTCTAAAGTTGTTAGCGCAGCTGAAAAAAGGGATTGTACTTGATTCGTCAAAAGTCTTCTAATAGTTTGGTTACAAAGTTTATTTATACTAGGAACAATGCTTCTAGTTGGGTGTGTATGGACCTTAGGGTTTCTAAAACTATGCTAACTCAAAGGTCACCACAAGATGAAATCCCGAGAGGTCTCGCATGGTTGTTGGGCTTCTGTGCAGTCTCCACTAAATTCCTGATAACTCCTTATTGGGAAATTTTTCCCAAATTATATGTGGTTTGTTGCATTTGAAAGTAGACTTCATTATTTTTCCAACGGGTACTTATGTGTCTCCATAGCTATCCGAAAGCTAGAGTTATGATGGGTTCTTCGTGACAGTCTGAACAGTTTGAAACCGGATGATAGAGTTTGTTTCCGATCTTTGAAGCTCGCCTTCGCTGGTTTGTTGATTGGAATGATCCAAACGTTCACGTTCTTCTCCATCTAGAACGGTATTATCCTCTTTATGTGTAAACCTAAGCACATAGAACATTTGGGTAGTATAAAATTCTCATATGTGTTGAAGTTAGTTTTAGTTAGGAGTGAAGTCACCAGTTGTTGTAGCTTCTACGATCGACTACATATAATTAGTCCAATGTTCACTTGTTCTTTTGCTTGGTTGATATCTTCTCTTGCTTACATGGGATGGTGCATGATTGGTTGGGATGGCCTCATAAAGAGGGTCGAGGGTCTCACCGGCGTGCGTCTTGCACGGTCAATTGGTGACTAGGGGGTTCGGATGGTGGTTGATATCGGTGAGGTGGTTGGGACGGGCAAAGGAGCTCTGGTGGCTAGAAAACGGATGATTCCGATTGGGGAAAGGGTGGCCGAGCCTAAGGCTTGCTTGTGGGGGTGGAGGGGATAAGTTGATTGTAGGTGCAGGGAATCGAGGGGTAGCGGTGGCTAGATGGCGGTGGGTGCGGAGATCTGGTTGTCAGACCCGGGGCCACGGGACTGCGCACATGGCTTACATATATTCTAGGATAAGGGATGGGGCATGGCCCACACCCTACACCAATTGTAACTACTCGTACAGGAGTAGGACTAGTTGGAACAGAAGGAAAATACCCGAGTAATACTCGGGTAGGACTCTTAAGCTAGTATCAGGCTAGGATTTTCATGTAACCCTGTCCCCCCAGACTATAAAAGGGCGGACAGGGACCCCCTCCAAAGACACATCATCTAAGGCAATACAAACCACCACACAGGACATATGGTATTACGTATACTATGGCCCGAACCTGTCTAAAGTTTCATTTTCCTTGCACCTTTGAGTTCCTAATCTCGGCGACACCCCACATACAATCTACCACCTCGGGGGTATCTCTCGGTGGGCTTGGAGGTTAAACACCGACAACTGGTGCGCCAGGTAGGGGTGTTCGTCGACGATCCCCAGGCGAACTCGATGGCATCATTCAACTTCACCACCGCCATGCTCGACGAGGGCACAACTTTCATCTTCGGATCATGGGTCTGCGTCGCTGATGGCACGGGTGGCTTTCGTCGGCACCTCATCGAGGACATGAAGCTAGAGGCATCCGCAACAGCTCAACGCAGCGATCTCGACGAGTTCATCGACAACCTCGACGAGACGCTGCTCCCTGACCTAGCCAGGGAGATCGAGGAGGAGTCCGCTGTCGATGCAACTTCGACTCATGCTGCACTAGGACTTCTCGGGTCGGATTCAATCCAATCTGAGGAAGAGCGCACCCGACTCCTATTCTGGCTAAGCAATGCGGTTTCTATCTACCAGGAGCTCACTCAATCCGAGTTCCTCTCTGCATTGGAAGAGGACTTGGATAATCTACTCAAGCTCGGAGATGCGGGAGCCACCACTTATCGAGAGGCCCCTGTTATCGACAAGTACCCGGACTCGGATGATGACTCCTAAACCTTTCCGTGTTGTCTTCTGGGCCTGACTATAACCTTGATGCCACAGGGCCGGTTCATGTACTGGAAGAGCATGGAACCCTCTGAGCTACTCAAATTCGACTCTCGCCTTGTGGCCTTCACACAAGAACTGCCTTTTCAGGAAGGCAAGCCCCTCTCCCCCATCATTGAGGAAGGAGAGGGCAGGATAGTACTAATTGACTAAAGCTCCAGTGGAGAGTTTTTCCCGCAACTTCACGTCTACATGGCCTCCCTCCACGAGCATGATGACGATTACGAAGCAGGAAGAGAGTACGACGATGAACTACTCGCGGACGTCTCTGCCGACGAGCGCACGATGGATGGTCCTCAAGATGAAGACGAGGAGCACAGAAGAATCCAGAGGATCAAGAACGCCAAACGTGCCAAGCGTAGGCAGAACGTGAAGCCCGCGCACGGAATCTACCTCACCACAGAAACCTCAACGGTGCCTTCGCTGTAGCCGATGATCGCCAGTACAACACGCCAATCGGGAACATCGCTGAAGCAGCGTTATTAATTCAGCGGTTACCCCAAAACCCGGAGACCGAGAGGCTGCTACATCTGACGCAGCGCGCCATCGTTCAACTGGACCAGCAGAACCCCATGCGGTCGCTGCAGCGCACCCGCTCAAGGTCGAAGCGTCACGCGAGCTCCACCCCCCAAGTTAGTCGTACCCCAGGAGGAGGACCCAACCCTCGAGGGAATGACAACCGTCATCACAACCAAGATGATCGGTGTGGCCACAGACACCATCACAACCCGCAATCCGCACGCGGCCACGCTGACCAAGAAGTCCAACAGCCTCCTCGACAGTCGTGCAACCACTAGGTCGCAAGGCCCCAAGCCGGCGGCCACTCTACGGGAGGCCACGGCCACCGCAAAAATCTCCACGACTTGCCTACAGTTTACCTAAGGCAGAAGATCAACAAAGGTTGTGACGCTCGAGATGTCATCGACTCGAGATGCTGCGAGTGCGGCGGTGATCCACGTGACGTCGACGACAGTGATCGCTTCCAACATTTCACTCGCAACATCACCTCCCACGATTGCCCAAGGGAGTTCAAGCCAGTTGGCATCACCAAGTACGATGGCAAAAAATACCCACGACAGTGGATTCGCTGCTACTCCACCGCCATTGAAGAGTGTCGGGTGGCTCCAACACGACCAAGGTTATCTACTTCCCGATGGCGCTGAAATCCGCACCGCTCACCTGGCTCGAAAGCCTCAAACCAGACTCCATCGATTCCTGGGACGAGTTGAGGAAAACCTCCATCGACAACTTCCAGGGCTTGTCACAGGTCAAGTAGGAGGAGAACGAGACCCGGAGGTCCTACACCAGGCGCTTCTTCGAGATGCGCACCACCATCGCCAACATCACCGACGAAGATGTCATCCACTGCTTCCAAAACGGCCTTAGCTCAAAGAACATCTACCACGACTTCGGCCGCAACCGCCCCAAGATTGTCGTGGAGCTCCGCGACATGATGCAGCGATGGGCCGACCAGGAGGACGAGGAGAACCAGCGCTTCCCCAAGCGTAACAACGACAAGCGCAACAATGGCAACTGTTCCGACAAAAGCCAGCGGAACGACTCGGAACCCTCTCGAAAGCGGAAGCCAGACCATGAAGTCAGGCTGTAGAGCGCAACTCGCGTGGCAAGAAGTCGGGGAACCAGCAGGATTAGTTCGAGAAGATCTTGCATAAGCAATGCCCGATGCACCTGAAGTCCAAGCACACACTCTTCCAGTGCATCAGCCTCCGCAAGCCTCAATGCACATCTCCCTGATCAGGACGAAAAGGGGAAGGACAAAGACGATGAGGAGGGAGAGGAGTCAGGCACTCAGGGATATCAAGATCCCAAGAACGTCGTCAACGTTATCTTCAGCGGCGACGACGGCTTCGCAACCAAGCGTGCGCAGAAGCTTACTCTACGCGCGATCTTATCTGTCGAGCCAGCCATATAGCGGCCCTTGAGATACAGCGAGGTCCCGATTTCTGTCTCTCGAGAGGATTAGTGGACCAGCTTCTCCGAGCTGGGAAAATTCCTGCTTGTTCTGGATCCTGCAGTGGATGGCTCACAGCTCACCCGAGTACTCATCGACAGCGGGAGCGGCCTCAACCTGCTCTTCGCGAGTACCTTGAAGAAGATGCGGCTGGACATCTCCAAGATGCTCACCCCAAGCAAGGCTCCGTTCTACGGCATTGTTCTAGGAAACGCGGCTACACCAATTGGTTCAGTAACACTGCCAGTTACCTTTAGGACAAAAGAAAACTACCGTACGGAGTATATCAAGTTCGAGGAGGCAAACTTCGAGTCCTCGTACCATGCCATTCTTGGCAGACTTGCTCTGGCCAAATTCATGGCCGTACCCCATTACGTCTACCTGCTCCTCAAGATGCCGGGCAAGACAAGGGTCCTCACCTTATGCGGCAACTTGAAGAAGTCCTACGACTGCGATCAAGAGGCAATCGAGTATGCTTCGACTACACGCGTGCAAGAACCTTAATCTGAAGTGTTCGCGGCTGCAAAGCAACTCTCCCAATCGACCAAGTCATCAACTCAACGGCTGGCTGCGTCCTGCTCTCTTTCCTTGACTGCTACTCCGGCTACCATTAGATTGCCCTCAAGAAAGAAGACCGGACCAAGACAGCGTTCATCACCCCATTTGGAGCATACGCCTACAAAACTATGTCCTTCGGGCTGAAGAACGCAGGGGCTACATATCAGCGAGCCATCCAGCTTTGCCTTGGTGATCAGCTACACCGCAATATTGAAGCTTACGTGGATGATGTGGTCATCAAGACCAGAAACCGTGACGAGTTCATCTCCGACCTTGGGGAAACCTTCAAAAGCTTGCGCAAGTTTCGGTGGAAGCTCAACCCAGCCAAGTGCATCTTCAGCGTACCACAAGGGAAACTACTTGGTTTCATCATCAGCCACCGGGGAATTGAAGCCAACCCGGTGAAGATCACCGCCATCACTGACATGGGGGCCCCACAAATGATCAAGGACGTCTAGAAGCTCACAAGGTGCATGGCAGGCCTTAACAGATTCATCTCCCGACTTGGGGAAAGATGATTACCTTGAAGCAGCAAGACAAGTTCAAGTGGACAAAGGAGGAGGCGCAGTCGCGGGAAGATCCCAAGCATCATCTCCAGTCGCCCCCTATCCTCACCGCTCCATTGTCGGGCGAGAACCTGCTGTTCTACATCGCCACGACTACTCATGTCATCAGCACAGCCATCGTGGTGGAGCGCCCGGAGGAAGGCCATGCATTTTGTGTGTAGCAACCGGTGTATTTTGTCAGCGGAGTCCTCTCTGAATCTAAGGTTCGTTACCCGTCCATTCAGAAACTTCTCTATGCTATACTCATCAGATGGAGGAAGATTCACCACTACTCCGGCGAATACAAGATCTCAGTTGTCACTGATTTTCCATCGGCAGATATACTCCACAATCGGGATGCCACTGGATGCATCTCCAAGTGGGCAATGGAACTCGAAGCTGTCAGTATTGATTTCAAGTCTCGCACCGCCATCAAGTCACAAGCACTAGTCGACTTCATGGTGGAGTGGAGAGAAAATCAAATTGCAGCTCCAGCCAACTTGCCAGAGCATTGGGTTATGTACTTCGACGGTTCTCTCAAGCTTGGAGGCGGTGGCGCAGGAGTTCTTTTCATCTCACCTAAGGGTGAACAACTCAAATATGTGTTCTATATACTATTTGAGGTCTCCAACAACGAAGCCGAGTGTTGGCGCTAAAATCGGCCGGATAGGAATCGGCCGACGGGTCTTCATCGTCGGACACACGACCCGGGAGAATCTGCTTAGCTCCTGTTCGGGTTATCGCCCTGGTGCGGTTCGCGCGGCGTGCTAGTCAATCTGACCTGTTGATTGACAAGGAAATAGAGTATTAAATTCCAGGCGCGTCGATCGGCTGGATTTCCGATCTGTCCTGAGGAGCGCGTCGGCGGCAAATCGGCCGATTCGCTGTAGAGATGATCGGCTATGGGTCAGCCGATGATCGTATAGTAATTGTAAAGAGAACTGCTGGAGCAATCTAAACAATCACTATAGGAACAACACTTGAAACAGATCTAATCGGCTGTATGGCGATGGGTTGAAGGAGAACAATGACGAAGCCGATTACCCTGATCTCAAGCTGGATAACTGGTGATAATACTAGAATAACAGGTAAAACTTGCAATTCTAGTAAATATCGATAACTTGTGAATAAATCCAAACGAAACCACAGCGATGCGCCCGTAGTTAATGCTCGGATATTACTCGATAAACGGAACCTACCAATTGGCCGGAGATCAGGTTGATGCAGCCCTGCCAATCCGTACGAACTCGTGGAAGAAGAAAATATTGGCGAAGTCGCCGACTTGAAAAGTAAAGTACTGGTAAAAAGTAGAAGTGTTTTGTTGATTGATTTGCTTCCTTCTTGCAAAGCCCTAGCGACTCCTATTTATACCCTGAAACTAGGACTCCTGGTCGATTACGACTTGTTACAACCTTATTTAAAATAGGAAAACTACTATATCTATAATAACTTTAAAAAGGAAACGGACTCCCGTAGAATCTTCCGCCGCCGTTTCCTAATCCAATCAGGACCTCTTCAATTGCTTTCCGGCCGACTTAGCATGCCGTGTTGACCAGCTTTTGACTAGGATCTTCTGGAATAATCCTATCCTGTTGGCATAGGCTGCGCCACAAATCGGCCGATTTTCAACTGTTACCCCGATCGGCCGATTCCTTACTGTAGCTTTCAGATCCGCTTCATCGGCCAATCTTCTCCTCCTGACGCCGATTCAATACGTGTGAAAATCTGGCGTCAACACCGAGTATGAGGCGTTACTGCATGGGCTACACCTAGTTGTCTCCCTTGACATCAAGCGATTACTTGTCTACGACGACTCCTTGCTGGTGGTTCAACAAGTCAACAAGGAGTGGGACATCAACAAGGACACCATGGACGCGTATGTCGCGGAAATACGCAAGCTCGAGAACAAGTTCTCGGGACTCGAGATCCATCATGTGGTTCGGGACAACTATGTGGGGGCAGATGTGCTCTCGAAGCTAGGCTCCGATCGAGCAAACGTCCCACCAGGAGTATTTGTACACGAGTTACATCAATTGTCCACTAAGGCACCAGATCAAGACACTATTGATCTGGGCCCTTTTTAGCTCGACCGAGAGGTCATGATGATCGAGGTCGACTGGCGGACACCGTTCATCGATTTCATCAAAGATCAGAAGCAAACCTGCTAGCGTTGATGGACAAAGCGCTGAGGCTGCACGCATCATCAGGCGAAGCAAGGGTTATGTTTTGGTCGGCGACAAGTTGTTCAAGCGTGGTTCTGCAATAGGCATCCTTATGAAGTGTGTTCTAGTCGAGGAAAGCAAAGAAATATTGCAAGAAATTCAAGAAGGAGTCTGTGGCAATCATGCGGCGTCAAGGACGCTAGTCGGGAAAGTTTTTAGGTCTGGGTATGACCGGCCAACAGCTTTGGCTGACATCGAAGGTCTCGTTCGTCGGTGTACCAATTGCTAGTCCTTCGGTAGACAGGCTCATGTCCCGGCGCATAACCTCATCACCATAGCACCATCCTGGCATTTTGCTTGCTGGGGCATGAACATGATTGGGCCTTTGACTACGGCGCCAAGGGCATAACCAAAGTTACTGTTGGCGCTAAAAATCGGCCAGGAATCGGCCGATGACCTTCAGCGTCGGACACACGACCCGGGAGAATCTGCTTAGCTCCTGTTCGGGTTACTGCCCTGGTGCGGTTCGCGCGGCGTGCCAGTCAATCTGACCTGTTGATTGACAAGGAAATAAGAGTATTAAATTCCGGGTGTTCGGATCGGCTGAGATTCCGATCTATCCCGAAGAGCGTGTTGGCGAATCGGCCGACTTGCTATGAAGATGACTGGCTATGGATCAGCCGATAATAAGGTAATAATTGCAAAGAAAACTGCTGGAGCAACTTAAACAATTATTACAGATGCAACACTTGAAATAGATCTAATCGGTTGTATGATAATGAACGAGGAAGAGCGATGACTTAGCCGATAGTTTCAATCTCAAGCTAGATAACTGGTGATAATACTAGAACAACAGGTAAAACCTATAATTCTAGTAAATATCGATAACTGGTGAATAAATCCAAACGAAACCACGGCAATGTGCCCAAAGTTAAAGCTCAGATGTTATTCGATAAGCGGAACCTACCAATTGGCCGGAGATCGAGTCGATGCAGCCCTACCAATCCGTACGAACTCGTGAAAGAAGAAAAAGTATTGGCGAAGTCGCCGACTTGAAAGTAAAGTGCGATGAAAAAGTAGATTGTTTTTTGTTGATTGATTGATTGATTTTTTCTACAAAGCCCTGATGACTCCTATTTATACCCTAGGACCAGGACTCCTAATCGATTACCATTTGTTACTAACTTAACTTAAATAGAAAACTACTATATCTATAATATTTTCATAAAGGAAACAGGCTCCCACAGAATCTTCTGCCGCCATCTCCTAATCCAATCAGGATTCTTTCCATTGCTTCTCGACCGAGTCGGCATCGTTCCGTTGACCAACATCAAGCAACTTTTGACCGGGATCCTCTGTCGTGATTCCAATGGTTTCACCCCCCCCCTATCTGTTGGCGCGAGTTGCATCGCCAATCGGCCGATTCCCAATTATAGCCTCAATCGGTCGATTCCTCACAGTAGCCTTCAGATCTGCCGCATCGGCCAATCTCTTCCTCTCCTGACGCCGGTTCAACACGTGTCAAAATCTGGCGTCAACACATGCCCCCCAGTTTCGGAGTAAAACATAATTTTTACTTGGAAACTCTTTTCTTTAGTCTTTCCTCCGAAACGAGCGCAGTAAAAATCTTCTTCCGTTTCGCGGTCTTCTACATGATGATTGCAATCTTCTCGAACCAGGCGCTTGAGACAACTGTTCCCCTGGAATTCGTGTAGACGGCGCGGCAAAAATTCTGCCTTTGCCCTTTCTCTCTCGGATTGTCCTTAAGTATCGGCGTTCTCCGCCACTCTTTCTCCACGGGCCTAGTAATTTCCTCCCAGCGAACCACTGTTCATCTTCTTCCTATGCCCTCTCGGTCTCCAGCCGCATCCTCTGGCGATTTTTTCTCTTGCTTGCAATCTGCTCCATCCTTCCAATGGCGGCGCCATCAGCAACTTCACCAACCACGGAGGTTCCACAGGCAACTTCCTCGGCGACGGCGGTCCCATCGGCGGCTCCGTTGGTGACTCCATCGGCGACGATGAGTTTCATCCCGGAGGTAATCATCCGAAACTTTCCTCTTTCACTTTTTTACTGCTCACATACTTTCTAGATCCATTCTCAGTTTTCTCCTTTTTCCCTCTTTATTAGGCATTTAGGCACCAGATTACTATTCCCCTTTCCGAAACCTCCGGTCTTATCTACTTAGGTCCCATGGGGAATCCTAATCCAACCGATTTGATCAACCTAGAAACCCACAGAATCCCTTTCAAGCAATCACCCATGGATTTGGGTCAGTGGGTAGGTGCCTTTAGATCTTGGCCGAATGAAACCCCTAGCTGGAAAGAATGGTACCACAGATTAGCCAAGTCTAAGAGAGTTCAGTGGGATGAGTTAAAAATCAGCCAGTGCATCGATCTCTCTCTGTCCCAAATGGAGAAAAATGAACCCTTAGTAATAGCGGCCTCTTATTTCTGGTTCGACGCGCTCAACGTGTTTCTCTTTGGGCAGGGACCCATGACTCCAACCTTGGCTGATGTTCTAATGTTGACCGGCCTTGATACCTCCTCCCCTGATACACCCTTTGATTATCTGATCAAACCAACCCATCGGCTGGAGACAAAAGGAATCGGCAGGTGGAAGGGGTATATCAGCAAAAATATGAGGACCGGGACGATTTCAGAGAGAGAATATACAGCGTTCTTGATGATGTGGCTAGAGAAACACTTCTTCTGTGGCAGAGGAGTTGGTCCTTTATCCAATACGCAAGCTCTGGCAGAAGCTCTGTCACTAGGATCGGCCATCCCCCTTGGGAAGCATCTGTTAGGATCGGCCTACCATATGATGCACCAAATCGGCGTCAAATTATCAAAAGGGGAGCCGATTGGCAATCCTGGTGGTCCTTGGTGGTTCATCACCCTCTGGCTCAACTTATACATGAGCAAGGTCTCCCAGCAGCAAATAGAGACCAAAACCTTTCCCAATATCGAGTCAGAGCAAAACCCCACCATACGACGATGCTGTACCTCTTTCGGAGAACCAGCATCGGCCTTCCCTGGCTGTCAATTCACTGCCACCCGAACGGCCGAATACATTCAGATATTTCTACAACAGCTTGAGTGAAGAGACTGTCAGTTGGTATCCATATCAGACAACAGGGCCAATTTTCGAGCTTCCGGTCTGTTACGATTCATCATCCAATACTTTTGACGGTGATCTTATGGATATGCTGATCAAGCTAGGGATTTTACCGGCCAACTTCTTTTCTTGCAAATATTCCCCCACCTATGAGTTTTATAATCCATCGGTCGCAGCACGGCAACTTGGCTTTGGTAACCTGCAGATTCAAGTCGACTTTGTCGACCGAGCAAAATTTCGAGATGAACTGAACAAGAGCCTCGACTACAATCGGCTGTGCAACTTAGTGCCAGAGTCCAGTACCATCGACCTAAACAACTGGATGGTGGCCCCTTTTGCCGTCCAACAATTTAAACTGTGGTGGGCAGAATGGAAGCAATACCTCTTCTGTTCGTCTCCATCAACATATTGTAACAGTTTGGACCTAGAGAACATCGATTCAAGTGCAGCGGTATTACCTTTCTCCCAGCCGATTTCAATATCATCCATTTCCATGCTACAATCTAACCGCTAACTTGCATTTCTCTTTTCAGTCTGAAAGTCAAATTCCTCCGATGCGGAGCCGAAGTGGTAGGCCGATAGAGAGCAATCGCCCATACACACCATTTCCACTTATTGGCTATCACGCTCTGACCATCAAGGACATCACTAGCGGCCGATGGAAGCAAACGCCAAAAAGGCCTACCTTAAAGAAGACAAGCCGCCGAGTACGTGCCCGCATAGGACCAACTGATCAATCGGCGGCAGTATCGGCTGAAACCCCAACTACTCCAGCTTTGCCGATTATCGAGGAGGTCGATCCCCAGACCGCCACAGAAGTTGGAGCGGCCGCTGCATCACTGCTTGTAGAAGCTGTTCAGGTAACCTCGCATACTTCACATACCTTTAAGTATTCTATCAATATTAACCTCTTCCTTCTGCCAGGCTGCACAGATCGCTCCAACGCAATCCCCACAGCAATCGGCCACATCCCGAGCGGAAGCCGAAACGCCAGCGACCCTCCTCACCGAGGTAGAGAATCTCTTAACTCAATTTCTTGATATTCAGAAAACTAACCGATTCTGAAGTAGACCGATCTGGGTGCGTCGATTGTACCCCCCCCCCCCCCCCAACAAACAACGGCCGGAAGACCCACAGAGGTATGGCAGGTATCTCATATCATCAGATTCAATTATTCGCAGTATACTCATAAAATCTATTTCCCATACCTATTCAGGAAGCTGGCCCAAGCAGGACATTGATAGTCGTCGAGTCCTCCTCTTCTGATGAGCCGATTGCACCGGTTGCTAAGACGAGGGTGGCATTCCCGCCGGCACAAGCAAGAGAAATCCACTTCAAAGAGGTAAGAAACTTATTACCGAAATCGGCCGATTCCCCTTTACTGTCTGCTAATCCTTGTCTTTATTCTTTCGCAGGAACAAGATACTCCTAATAACAGCCTTTTCTCTTTCGCGGTTCCTTTGTCTGACGATGAAGAAGTCGCTTCACGCCAAGTTCCATCGAGCTCAATTCCTAATGACGTCCGCGCCAAGCTCGAGAGTATGCGGACCCTCCTCCAAGATGATATCGGCCGATTAGTGGGAGATGCCTCATCGATTCGGCGGCTTCTCAATGACATCAGAGGCCGAATTCTGGAGAAGCGACATAGACTTTACAACCTGCTGCATTCATAGAGTCGATACAGATTCCAGTGTCCAGGGCCCTGCGCCATGTGGCCGATCGTGCCAAGCTAGCGAAGACCCGGGAGGAAGCCGATTCTTACAAACACCGAGCCCAAGAAGTGCATCAACAGATAAACTTCCTTGAGAACTCCCGTCCAGATATCGTCGGCGCCATAGATCGCCTCAAACGGAGGAGGGCAGAGCTAGCCAAAGAGATGGAGCAAGTAACTAAGGACATAGCTGCTGAAGAAAAGAGACTTCAAGAGCTTCCATCTGTCATCGCCGGGCTGAAGCAAGAAAGACAGAACCTGGCCCGTGAAGCGATAAAACTTCATCGTCATATGCCAGAAATTCCCGGATCGGCCGATGATGACCAAAGAGTATTAGACTCGGCCGATCAGATTAGGCAACGAGCTATTGCGACCATAGATGCCCTCCTTGGGTGAGTTGTAAAGAATCTTGTAAACATTTAATGCTCTCTTAATGTTGACGCGCCGATTCAAACTTGGACCGCCCCCTTTGGTAGCTTTGCATTTATGAACGCTTTTACTCTTATGGGACGCATCCTACTATCTCCTTACCTCCTTCCTTCTATAAGTACGAGATCCCACATCGTTTTCAGAGGCATCTGCATTACCCATCTTCTTCTCCTCCAATAACTCGATCTCTATCCTCCCAGGCTGGACGTCAAGATGTCTCCTTCATCTTCTTCCTCCTCTGTCAACCAGGTACGAACCCTCTTCTATTTCTCCCCTTGACATCTCAATCGCATTGATATTGGGTAGTTGTTTATCCCTCTTTAGCCAAAACGCCTTAGTCCCAGTCTGGAACGAGCGATTGAAGTTATGCATTCAGACGAACCACTGTCGCAGGCAGACATAGATCTGATTAGAGCTCACTCTGAAGAACTCAAAGGTCATGTTCCTGCTGATGTCCAGAAAATCTGGGACCATATAGACGCTAACTGCTCCAAGCGACCGCCAACTGAAAGGAGTCATCCACTCCCTCGCTCAATTGCCCTTGAAGATGCCGCGGCAGGAACATCCCAACCACCTCTCGACAGGAGCCATCCACTCTCTCATCAAGTCGAGGCTGAAGCCGCCATGGAGGATCTGGAGGAGAAGACCATCCGCCTTCTGATAAAACTAGGCCGGATCGAGAGAGAGTTCAAGAAAAAGCGTGATCAGTAGATATATTGGTACTTTTTATTCTAAGGGTGACTTGTACCATGTCGGCCATGTACTCTACTGTTTTCACCGAATAATGAATCGGTCAGACCAAACCAAAATGTTTCCTCCTTAAGGCGATGTCATTTTTACATCGGGTATGTAGACAAAAGCCGATAGGAGTCGGCCACGTTGTCTTGATGTATCTTACTGCTAGTTACGCACCTACCCAAATGCTTGGATAGTACCTCTTCAGATATCTTCCGTTTAAGGCTCTTGGGAATTCTTCCCCTTCGATAGTTTCTAGTATATATGCATTTCCCGGAGCACATCGGCCGATTCTATACGGCCCTTCCCAAGTGGGCGACCATTTACCGAATTTGGGATCCTTAGACCCTATCGGCAGCACCAACTTCCATACCAAATCTCCGTGGGAGAATTGTTTAACCTTAACCTTCTTGTCATACCACCTGGCCACCCTTTTCTTGTTTTCTTCGATGCTAATTAGGGCCCTCAACCGCTGACCCGCCGAGTCATCGAGCTCATCCTTCATGAGGAAGGAATAATCATCGGCCGTCAACTGATCTTGAAGCGATATACGCCTTGACCCCATCCTTAATTCCCAAGGCAAGACTGCCTCGTGACCATATACCAACTGATAACGAGATATCTTAGCGGCCCCGTGGCAAGCCATCCTATAAGCCCATAGAGATTCAGCCAAAGACACGTGCCACTTTTTGGATTGTTCCTCTATCTTCCTCTTAATCAACTTGATTATCCCCTTATTGGATGATTCGGCCTGGCCATTGGCTTGAGCATAGTACGGAGAAGAATTCAAAAATTTAATCCCCATATCGGCGGCGAATTCTCCAAATTCTCCTGAGGTGAACATCGTTCCTTGATCAGTTGTGATAGTCTGAGGAATACCGAATCGATAAACAATGTGGTTGTTATCGAATTCGATCATATCGGCCGATGTCACGGTCCTTAACGGAACTGCCTCCACCCATTTACCAAAATAATCAGTGGCTACCAATATAAACTTATGCCTTTTGCTTGATGGAGGGTGAATCTGCCCGATGAGATCTATTCCCCAACGTCTGAATGGCCACGGCTTGATTTCCGGATTCATAGCCGAAGCTAGCGCGCGCTGCACATTGCCAAACTTCTAACAGTCTTGACAACCTTTATAATATTTGAAAAAATCTTCAAGAATCGTTGGCCAGTAATACCCATTGTTTCTGATCATCCATTTCATCTTGTGAGCCGATTGATGGGCTCCACATACGCCTTCATGGATTTCCCCCATCAGGACCTTTGCTTCTTCTGTTCCCAAGCATTTGAGAAGAACCCCATCAATCGTCCGGTAAAATAAATCGTCTTCAAGTAACACATATTTTGTGGCCTGGAAACGCACTCGCCGATCCACTTTCTGGGACGGATCCTTCAAGTAATCGGCAATCTCCTTTCGCCAATCATCGGCCGCGAGCTCCAAAATCATAGCTCCTCGAATTGGTCGATATCCGGACGCGTGTTGGGCCAGCCTATTGGCCTCTTTATTGTAATTTCTGGGGATGTGCTCGATTATTGCAGACTTGAACTCCTTTAACAGCTGGAGGCAATCTTCATAGTAAACCCTTAAGATATTATCTTTGCATTCAGATTTCCCCGTTAACTGATCTACGATGAGCATGGAATCCCCAAAAATTTTGACTGCATCAGCTTTGACTTCCCTCAACAATTGGATACCTTTTAGGATGGCTCGGTATTCCGCCTGGTTGTTGGTTGCGGATGCTTCTATCGGCAGAGAGAAATAGTAGCTTGCCCCCCGAGGCTATATAAGAACGATACCGATCCCCGATCCAGCTCCACACGAAGAACCATCGAAATACAAAGTCCATGGCACCGGTTCGACGACAGCAATTTCCGGTCCACAATGTTGAGCCACGAAATCGGCCATGGCCTGACCCTTGACAGCCTTAGCCGATTCGTACCTTAAGTCGAACTCTGACAGAGCCAATATCCATTTTCCAATCCTTCCTTTCAAAATCGGCAGTGATAGCATATATTTCACCACATCATCTTTGCATACGACTATGCACTCTGCCGATAACAAATAGTGCCTGAGCTTGGTACACGAGAAGTATAAACACAAGCACAGCCGTTCCACCGGGGAATATCTTGTTTCGGCGTCAAGGAGTCTTCTGCTGACATAATATACCACCCGTTCTTTCCCTTCGAACTCTTGTACCAATGCCGATCCAATAGCTTGTTCATTAGCTGATAAGTATAATTTGAATGGCTTACCGGGCTGTGGCGGGACTAACACCAGTGGTGAAACTAGATATTTCTTGATATCTTCTAACGCTCTGCGTTGTTTTTCTCCCCACGCGAATTCCTGGTCGGGCTTTAATTTCAATAGAGGGGTGAAAGCTTGAATACGCCCAGACAAGTTGGATATGAACCTTCTAGTAAAATTGACATTGCCGATGAGGGATTGCAGCTCAGTTTTATTCTGTGGGGCTACAACTTTGTTGATGGCGTCTATGGTCTTCCGGTTAACCTCTATCCCGCGCTCATGGCCCATGAATCCTAAGAATTGCCCGGCCGATACGCCGAATGCACACTTGTTCGGGTTCATTTTCAACCCATGCTTCCTTGTGCACTCCAGTACTTCTTGTAAATCGGCCAGATGTTCCTGATGACCTTTCGACTTGACCACAACATCGTCGATGTAAATTTCCACCGATGCACCAATGAGCTTGTGAAAGGTATAATTCATGGCCCGCTGATATCTAGCACCGGCGTTATTTAACCCAAAGGTCATTACAACCCCCTCGAATAAACCGAGGTGGCCCGGACACCTGAAAGCCGTCTTCAAAATATCTTCTCGGCCATTAATATTTTATTGTACCCAGCATTACCATCCATGAAACTGATGATTTTGTGTCCTGCGGCAGCATCTATCAAGACATCGGCCGTCGGCATCGGATATCCGTCCATTGGTGTAGCCTGATTTAGGTTCCTGAAGTCGATGCATATGCGCAACTTTCCGTTCTTCTTATATACGGGCACAATATTAGAAATCCATTCGGCGTAACGGCACTGCTGAATAAATCCTGCTTCAATCAATCTTGTGATCTCGGCCTTTATATCAGGTAGAATTTTAGGATTGCTCCGTCGCGCAGGTTGCTGATATGGCCGATATCCTGATTTTATAGGCAACCGGTATTCAATAATGGACCGGTCTAGACCAGGCATCTCATGATATACCCAAGCAAAGCAATCCTTGAATCCTTTTAATAAACTTGTCAATTTACACTTGTGTCCGGGATCCAAGCTAGCACTAATATACGTCGGCCTTGGCTTGCTACCATCTCCTAAATCCACCATCTCCAATGAATCGGCCGACGTAAATCCATGCCCAAGCTTTCCGTCTTCTCGGACGAACTGATCCATCTATTCTGAATCTTCAGAGCCGACTGCTTGGATCGGCTGTAGACCAAAATCGGACACTTTTAGGAAATCAGTGTCCCAAGTCTTGCCGGATATACACTTGACGTGTTCACTGCTCTATTGTTGCATGTCGGCCGCCGCAACACTGTAGGTGGAATCGGCGGTGCCTATCTCTGTACTGTCGCCAACCCACTGCACGAGGCATTGGTGCATTGTAGATGGGACACAGCAATTCGAGTGTATCCAATCGCGACCGAGCAACATGTCGTAGGACCCCTTACCATTAATCATAAAAAAGGTAGTGGGAAGGGTCTTACTGCCGATGGTGAGGTCGACGCAGAGCGCTCCATGGGCTACATTGCCTTCGAAGTCCTTGAGCATCATGTCCGTCTTGGTCAGGTCTTCATCACTTTTGCCTAACTTCCGGAACATGGCATATGGCATGATGTTGACTGCGGCGCCTCCGTCCACTAGTAGCCTGGTAACGGGTCGTCCGTTAACGTGTCCTTTGAGAAATAGTGCCTTGAGATGTTGCCGTTTTTCATCTTGTGGTTTATCAAAGGTGGCTATCATTGGCTCCAAAACCAACCGCGCCATCTGCTCCTCCATTCTTGTCGCCTTATCTCGATCGGCAGGCACCATGAACTCCATCGGCAATATAAACACCATGTTGACATCAGCTGTCGATTCTTGATTGTCAACCTCCTTGCTGTTGTTTTTCTTGGGGCGCCAGACCCGAGACTTGACGTTTTTCTTATCCAGCACCTGCCTCTGCTTTTCCTCTTGTTGTTCCCATTGGCGCAGTCGTTGGATTCTCCGTTTCTGAGATTTAGACAATCCCTCAGGGCACCACCTGGGGTTTACTGGTCTGGCCGACAGTTTGGCGTGCTCCCAGTATGGTTCCCTTCCTAGGGGGTTTTCATCCGACACCCTGGCATCAGCCGTTTCTTCCAGTCGATCGTGTATGCTGGTTCTGCCCCCCAGTCGCTCCTGCCGGTTGATCCTACCTTTCGACCGGTGATGCCGGTCAACTCTGCCCCCCAGCCGATCATGCACTGAAAGACGCCATCCTTCTTGTTCGCGCCAATTTCTGCTGATCGGCTCTGATCCCCTGTCTCTGGAGTGTGATCTTTTGAACAGGCGATCATTGCGACTTGATCCGCTGCACTCAGGACAGTCATCGGCTGATGGCAATCTGAGGTCATTTTCCCAGCAATGGATGAAGAACGGACATCGCCAATGATCCTCATGTCGGCGTATCATCTCATCGTGGTATCTTGACAGTTCCTGCTGCCGCCGATATTTGCTGAGTAAGAATTGGGAAGTGACGGGTCTACGCGATCGTTCTGATCCTTCGCCCTCGTCTATAGCCCGTCTTTTCCCTTTGACCTCATCCACCGTGACTTGCTTCCTGGGATCTACGGCGTCGCTCCTTCTAGCCGATTCCGACGTCAGCACCTTGGTTTGAAGTGAGTTTCTTCCCATGTCAACCATGTTGGCCGGGAAAGGATGTTGGTCAATCTTCATCGGCTTTGCCAGGGTTTCGAACTTGAGTCTTCCCTGCTCAATGGCCGACTGTATCTGCTGACGGAAGATCTTGCACTCGTTTGTGTCATGAGATGTAGCGTTGTGCCATTTGCAGTACTTCATCTTTTTGAGCTGATCGGCCGAAGGAATGGTATGGTATGGTGATAGCTTGATCTGCCCTTCCTGGAGCAATAAGTCGGCCTTTGATGTGTCAAAGCCGAACGTTTCTGTTTCCTTCTTTCCAAAAGGACACGATATTGGCTTCTTCCCTTTAACCCATTCTGCTAGACCGATTTCTTCCTCTTCCTCGGATTCAGATCCTTCCAAGTATGCCACCTTTTTCTGGAAATTCCTCCGCTGCTCAAACGGACGCACTTCCTGACCGGCCAATCGGTGAACGATCTAGCTTAAGCTTTCGAATTCTTGTGAGGCATACCTCTCCTTGATATGTGGAAAGAGGCCTTGGAAAGCGATATCGACCAACTGGGCATCGGTCAGAGCAAGGGTATAGCATTTGTTTCTGATTTCCTTGAACCTCTGTATGTATCCAGTTACTGGTTTGTCACTCCTCTGCCTGAGGCTGGTCAAATCTGAGAGCTTCATCTCGTGTACTCCCGCGTAGAAGTACTTATGGAATTGCTTTTCTAGGTCGGCCCAAGTGACGATGGAGTTGGGTGGTAAAGTAGTGAACCACTGGAAGGCCGATCCAGACAAAGACGATGAAAACAGGCGCACCCTCAGAGCATCTTGCGTGGCGGCTTCCCCGCACTGGATGATGAATCTGTTAATGTGCTCCATGGTAGAGGTGTCGTGCAGGCCGGAAAACTTAGTAAAGTCAGGAACTTTGTACCGATGGGGAAACGGCAACAGGTCGTAGGCCGATGGGTATGGCGTCTTGTATGTGTAAGTCTGCACTTTTGGCTTCAACCCGAATTGGTCCTGAATTACCTCTGCTATTCTCGCCGTCCAATCCACTTGCTGCTGACGAACAGCTGTTCGGGGTGCCGGCATATGTTGGTGGATTGGCGGTGGTACGGCCGGGTGATGGATCGAAGCGTGCAGCGGATTCTGTTGCATTGTGGCCGTCTGAGCAGTTGACAGTTGATGGCGAACCGAATCCGCCGCCCCATCGTACATCGTCATCGGCGCCGTGCTTCTGAGTGCTTCTACGGCGTCTGCCCCCCTGTCGATTTCCGACGTGGCTGGTTGATACTGAGAGGCCGTCGGCCGAATGGCCGAATGGAACGGCGCCTGGATCGGATAGCTCCCATGTCCGGTTGATTGATCGGGAAAAGCTGCCACTGCTGGTGCCCCCCAAGGCACTGAGTTTGAGGGCAGCGATTGCACAGAAGCAATCTAGACCGGCTGAAGCGGCACTTGCGATTGGAAACATGGTGCACCATTATACCCTGAAGGCACTGGAGGCAACGAAGTTTTGTACCCTTCGTGTTGCGTCGACATCGGCTGAGGAGCCGAGTGGGACGTGCCTGGTAAACTTCTGGCTGGAGGTACAATAGGTGCGGCGAATGCTGGCCCCTGATATCCTTGAGCTGTTCCGCTGACCAGAGAACTAATGACGGCGTTATACACCGTGTTGGTCATTACTGAGGATTGGTCGATGAAAGCCTGGTAGACGGACTGTTGAATCATATCGGACATCTTGCCCGAATCCTCAGCGATGGTGATGTGGTGGGGAACAGGAAGAGGAGCTTTCTTGATTGCCTCCCCGCTTCTGGTACGACTGAAAGACTGCAGATACATCCTTTTGCAGTCCTCTAGATGTTTTGCCAGTTCTTCTTTCCGGTCGTCCTTGAGATCTGCTTCTGTGACCTCAATGATATTGTTCTCAGAAACTTCGGTGTTCTTTGACATGTTGGAACTTGAGGTCGTCCCACTGGGCGTGCCAAAAGTGTGTTGGCGCTAAAAATTGGCCAGGAATCGGCCGATGACCTTCAGCGTCGGACACACGACCCGGGAGAATCTGCTTAGCTCCTGTTCGGGTTACTGCCCTGGTGCGGTTCGCATGGCGTGCCAGTCAATATGACCTGTTGATTGACAAGGAAATAAGAGTATTAAATTCCGGGTGTTCGGATCGGCTGAGGTTCCGATCTGTCCCGAAGAGCGTGTCGGCGAATCGGCCGATTTGCTATGAAGATGACCGGCTATGGATCAGCCGATAATCACGTAATAATTGCAAAGAAAACTGCTGGAGCAACTTAAACAATTATTACAGATGCAACACTTGAAATAGATCTAATCGGCTGTATGATAATGAACGAGGAAGAGCGATGACAAAGCCGATAGTTTCAATCTCAAGCTGGATAATTGGTGATAATACTAGAACAACAGGTAAAACCTATAATTCTAGTAAATATCGATAACTGGTGAATAAATCCAAACGAAACCACGGCGATGCGCCCGAAGTTAAAGCTCAGATGTTATTCGATAAGCGGAACCTACCAATTGGCCGGAGATCGAGTCGATGCAGCCCTGCCAATCCGTACGAACTCGTGAAAGAAGAAAAAGTATTGGCGAAGTTGCCGACTTGAAAGTAAAGTGCGATGAAAAAGTAGATTTTTTTTTGTTGATTGATTGTTTGATTTTTTCTACAAAGCCTTGACGACTCCTATTTATACCCTAGGACCAGGACTCCTGATCGAATATGATTTGTTACAAACTTGACTTAAACAGAAAACTACTATATCTATAATATTTTCATAAAGGAAACAGGCTCCCGCAGAATCTTCTGCCGCCATCTCCTAATCCAATCAGGATTCTTTCCATTGCTTCTCGACCGAGTCGGCATCGTTCCGTTGACCAACATCAAGCCACTTTTGACCGGGATCCTCTGTCGTGATTCCAATGGTTTCAACCCCCCCCTATCTATTGGCGCGAGTTGCATCGCCAATCGGCCGATTCCCAACTGTAGCCTCAATCGGCCGATTCCTCACTGTAGCCTTCAGATCTGCCGCATCGGCCAATCTCTTCCTCTCCTGACGCCGATTCAACACGTGTCAAAATCTGGCGTCAACAGTTACAAGACCAGGGTCGTATCGACTACTATACCCTGATGGCTAGGAGATCCCAAACTCTTGGAATATCGAGCTCCTACGACGTTTCTATCCCTAGATAACTTGTAACAAAGTTGTCAGCTAAAGCGCTGCATGTTTATCAATAAAGAGTTGGTTTGTTCTTCAAACGACAACTTTCTGTCTCTAAGCTAGACTACATAACTCGGGGGCTTCGGTCACGAGTACTGACAACGCAATAACTACGCCTAGTCATCAGAAGTACTCGGGGGCTGTCTCCACAAGTCCTTTCTGAGTGACTACTTTCACTTGCCCTACGGGCCGAAACGCAAAGACTACTTGCGACTGACTTCGACTACTTCGAGTACTATCCTAACAGTTTGTAGGAACCAACAGCATGAGTCACTACGAAAAAGTTGAAGAGGCTCCCACGCCTATACAAGCAATCCAGAGTATCGCATGGTGTGAGTAAATCCGGATTCGCTTATTCTCCCTGTATGGGACTTTACGCTAGACACCAAGTCATCGACTACCTCAAGAAGCATGGCCCTCTGAGTAGTTCATTATTGGGTGTCCCGTATTCTTTATCTAAGTCCTACGATTTTGGTATTACTCTACGAGTAAGCACACCAAACACATCAACAGGCAACAACAAATAAAACACATATACATGTTTACATATACGGACAAGTTGTTCAGTTATTATATATCATGTTTACTCCTACTCCAAGCTATCTATCAACCTTTGAGCCACTGGCTTTGCTTCTTCGACAAATTCTGAGAATTTCTCCTCAGAATAGTCGGCTGCCATGCCATCTATCAATGGACTCAGATTGGCCTTTGGCCAATAGGACTTTACAAGCCCAAGAATGTGCGCTACATAAGTTTTGGTGGTCTCCGAGAAGTATCCAGGAATTTTCTGTGGAGCTTCATAGAGTCGCTCCAGCAGCGTTTTCTCGCTGATTACCCCTCTTCTGGAGGATCCACCATGTCTACGACTACTTGCACCGCACCCTTGAGCTCTCCAAGTTCTTTATCTTTCAGCTCCTTCTCAGCGGCCATGTCCCGGATCTATGTCGCACACTCTACGAGTTGCATATCTGCATCTTGGAGCGCTTTGATTAGCTTCGTTGCATCATCTGAATGATGGTATACAAGATTCTTCAAGTCAGTGATCTCGTCATCCTTATTTCTTATGATATTATTAAGTTTGGCAAGCAAAAGGAGATGAAGAAGTACTTGTACGAGTTCAGATACTACTCTACACGTATGTCAAAAACAAGATAAACCAGTCGACAGAGTATTACCTCGGTGAGTCTTGGCTTGCAGTCTGTTCTTTTTCTTGAGATGTTCAATCTCTTTCTTCAGCAACCAGACCTCTCGGGTATGCTCCTATTTGAGGGTGTTGAGTTGATTCCTCAACTCGACGTTCTTGTAAATTTGCGCCAATTTGGCAATCTTTCTCCTGCAACTGGTGGAGTCCATCTTGACAGCTCGGAGCTTGTCCGACTTTTTCCTCGAGCGGTTGGCCAATTCCTGCCCAACATAAGGAAAACAATTAGACAAGATCAAGCTAGCTGACAAAGACAGTCATCTTCAGTCCAGGACGCTTACCGTGGAAAACTTATACAGATCTTTGAAGGTATCTTGGAATTGCTATGTAAGCATCGGATCTTCAATCAGCTCACGTGGAACGGTATACTGTCACTTCGGCGGAGTGACCAATATGCCGCCCGAAGAAGTACTCGCAGCACCTTATCCCTGAGGTGCAGGATGTTGCTGCGGGATATCTGTCAGCTCACCCGTAGCGATTAGTTGAATTTAGGCAAAGAAGATCATACGGGTGAGGGCGGCTTCATCAACATACCAGTGAGAATCTCCGGGGAGTCCTCTTCGACTTCGGTCCTCTCACCCATGGGTGGTTCGACTCCAAGGTCGGCCCCTCTAGCTTCTGCGATGAAAAATTCTAGGGGCTCCTCTGGCACCGACGACTCAATGAGCATGGTTGTCACCGGTACCGCACTTAACGCTGCGACATCCAATTCCTTCTTTGGCTCGGGGGCTGGAGTTTTCGTGGCATTGCCAGGCTCCTCCAAGCCTAGAGCAGAGGAAGGGCTACATACTAGAAGCAGCAACATGTTCTATCATTTACGACAATGAACCTACAATGTAAAAGCGAAAGCACTCGGATACTTACAGTGCAGACTTCTTTATACCTAACTTCTTCCTTTTGAGTGGTCTAGGTGCTGGGGCAGCACCTAAAGCACTTGCCGGCGCGGCTTCGCCGGTCGTGGGCGGTGTCTGCTTCGGCGGGGCAATCGCGATGGTCACCATTAAACTCAGGCCAGCCACGAGCGGTGATTGCCCCAGCGCAGCCCCAGTGAAACCTGACGACGGGTCCACTGTGACGGAGGGCACGCTCTGCTCCCTCACAATATCATCCCTGGCTGCATCCTTGACCCCTTCGCTTTGAGTGCTTGGGGTTTGAGGAGCTACCAGAGCAGTATCAAGAAAAAAGGGAGAATTCAACAAAACTCAGCAACTGCAAAATGAGCAAAAGTACTCGCAAAGGTCAAGGAAAGAATGCTCACCTGGGTATCTCATCTTTAGATCCACCTGGAGAAGCACTAGCCTTGCGCTTCCGAGTGGCGGCCCTTGGTCCCTTAGGGTGATTCGGCAAGAGATCACCACCAGGAGAGCTTGCGCCTTCCTAGGAGGTCTTCATGGATTTGCCCTTGATCACCTCAGCCAGGGTGCGGTCATCTCAGTTTCATCACCCTCCTCTTCCTCGCTTGTTGCTGCTATGGCAAGAGGACGAGTGGAAGGCATCAAGTGGCTTGGACGATCGATGTCTGGCATCGGAGGCATGCTCCTATACACATTTGTAACAGGTTCAAGATATTGTCAGTACACATCAACATCAAGGACTGAGAAGTACTCGATAGAAAGACACGACTACTTACCCTTACCTGTTTGGGAGGATTTTTGATAGTAAACAGCTTGGATGGCATATAGGGCACCGTCTCGGCATCAAGAAGTACTCGTCTTACCCGCCTCAAGGCTTCAGCTTGATGAATTTGCTCTGCAGAGAACTGAGACAGATCTTTGAGGCCCATGTACTCAAAGCCAAAGCGAGTGCGTTGTTGCCACGGATGAATTCGTCTGCCTATCCAAGAATACACCACTGAAACTCCGGTGACTCCCTCATCCCTCAGGACCTTGATCTTGGTAAGCAGCTCGTTGACTTGGCTCAGCTCAGGAGCTCTCCTCATCCACCCTCCAGTTATCTTTGGGACTCCAGCGGTCCTCTCTGGGAGTGAAGGCGTGTGGTACCCAATGTAGAACCAGTGTTCTTTCCAGCCAGACAGGCTAGACGGAAACTTGTAAGGGATGTACACCTTTTCCATCCCCTGCTTCAGTTGGAGACCAACTCCCCCTGTCTTTTCAGCACTGGGTTGAGCTCTCAGATGGAAAAGATGATAAAACAAGTTGAAATGGGGTTCTATCCCTAAGAAGGCTTCACAGAAATGTACAAAGATGGCTATGTGGAGGATTGAATTGAGATTTAGGTGGTGAAGCTGGACGCCATAGTGAAAAAGGAGACCGCGAAGGAAATCAGAAGTCGGCAATGCTAACCCAGCTCGACAAAGTGCTGGAATAGCACTATCTCACTAGCTTCTTCGTACGGCCTCTTATCCCCAGTGGTGGCGCGCCACTAGATGATCTCTTGGGACTGAAGCAGTCCCTCATCTACAAGTGCTTTCAGATCGGCTTCGGAGCATTTACTTTTTCTCCACCTGTCTCCAACGGTGGCGGCGGGCTTGGATTCTTTCCCTTTCCCCTTGGAGGCACCTTTCTTGCCCATCATTCTTGATGTCACGAGCTTTTTCACTCGCATGCGCTCAGGGGCTAAGGATGGAGGTGGCGAAGACGCACTCGGGGAAAGCAGGGGCTCTCAGCAACTACTTTCTACATAGGGAGGAAGCTGGAATAACCTAGATCTAATTCTGGGAGCGGCGGTGGCTGCAGGACAGAGGAAGACGAAAGGCCAAGGCAGTAAGAATGCAAGCGAAGTGGTGAGTAAACCTTAAGTTACCGCACGGTTAAATAACCAGCGGTGGCCCTACAATTAATGTGTGGGATGCGAAGGGTTTTTTCCCTCGGGATAAGATTTGTTTTGAACGGTAATTTTGGGTTACTTTAGGAAAGTTATTTGCTTAACCATTTTTTCAAGGACGTTATCCTTAAAAAGGGGGTTTTTGAATTTCTGAACCAATTTACTAATTTTAACCATCAAATTAAATTCTTATTTTTTCCACAATTTATGCTACGACTCTTTGGATCATTTTTTCCAAACCTTAGGATTTGGATTAAAAGGGGGCTGCAGGACACGTGTCATCGACGGCTTATTTTTTAAATTTTTGGAAGATAAGAAAAGAAGATTCAAGACTAATTTGACCCTCAGCCTGATTCTTCTATTCAACCTAAGGCTCGGGGGCTACTCCATATGGAGTGCGAGTTTAATTGCACCCCATATAAAAGAAAACTTGAAAACTACTCAGGGCATGAGCATCTCACAGCCTCGATGCAGCCAAGGAAGTACTCGGAGACACCTTCAAGACGAAGTTCGGAAGAACTTGAAGGCACCTTCAGAGGTACTCGAAAGCCTGCAGTACTCGACTATGAAGAGCTCGGGGGCTTGTTAGACCCGGGGCCACGGGATTGCGCACATGGCATACATATCCTAGGATAAGGGATGAGACATGACCCACAGCCTACACAAATTGTAACTACTCGTACAGGAGTAGGACTAGTCGGAACAGAAGGAAACTACCCGAGTAGTACTCAGGTAGGACTCCTAAGCTAGTATCGTGCTAAGAATTCCATGTAATCCTGTCCCCCCAGATTATATAAGAGCGGGTAGGGACCCCCTCTAAGGATACATCATCTAAGGCAATACAAACCATCACACAGGACGTAGGGTATTACGCATACCGCGGCCCGAATGTGTCTAAAGTTTGTTCGTTGCACCTTCGAGTTCCTGATCTCTGCGACACCCCACCTACAATCTACCACCTCGGGGGTATCCCTCAGTGGGTTTGAAGGTTAAACACCGACACTGATAGGGAGCTTGGCTCTTAGTGAAAATAGAGGGTAGGGACAGAATGGGAGGAGAGAGATGCTGGGAAGGAGATAGGGGGGGACCAATCGGGCACGGCCGGTGTCATGTCAGCTCGCTCTAGAAGTGGACGAGCGCGGCGATGGCCATGGCTGGGTCCGCCGCTGGCTATCGGGCAGCGAGCACATGGCATGCGGAGAGAGGAAGGGTCAGGGTCAATGTAGTTTGACTAGCTATTTAAACTAAAATTTGCATTAAAATTTAAAAATCGGTCAAAGAGGGTCAAAGTGCGGTCAAAATTGAAACTCAGCCTTAAGTGTTTAAAATAGGGGTTTGATGACTTGATTTTTGAACTATCAAACTAAGTTTGCACCAAAAAGGAACCTAATCATTTTGAAGTGAGTACACATTTTACATTGGTCAAAGGTTGAGTGTTTAGTCAAATTAAATTTTAACTTGCTTCAAACATGGTTCAATTTCATCCTTTCAAACTTAGTCAAAATTGACAGTTTTTATTTTAAGAACGTGCCTTGGCATGTGTTTCATTAAGAGGGGAACAAAATTGACAGGTTTAAACCTTCAAGTGATTAACTTGAGGTTTAGAAATTGCTTTAACTTATTGAGTTGGTTGACAATTTTTTGTAATTTCCAACTTTTTAACTTAACTTCATTGTTTTGATAATGTTCTTGCATTCATTTCCGGAAAATAGATTAAATCATGTAACTTCGGGTGGACGTACTGAGCACTGAGCACTAGTAGCGTGGACGTCACCCGGATCCAGCCGTCAGTGGATGTCGAATGATGTTGGTTCAAGCAGCTGGCAAATACTACAAAAGTAAGATGAAGAGAAACAGATTACATCCACGGTCCAGGAGAGGAGAAAGGAGGATAAAATATTGTTTCTTTAGGAATATAATAAAGATGACAGAAATTATCTAACAGAGGCAAACGCCGGCGCTGCTGTGGCCAAAATCAAAATTTAGTTACGCAAACTTGTTTAGATTTTCCCAATATCTTTTACAGTATGTCTCTAATATGATTAAAAGTGTCTATGAACATTCAATTACTGCTTGGTTAACGACCGCTCTTTGACTCTTTCGGAAGATGGAATGCAAATGCTCTAGTGCAAGTATGCAACGGAAGCCACTGGCCTGAGACATGGCCCTTCCAGGTTCACCATTCCACCAATTCCTGCTGTAGTGCTGTATGGCAGCCGATACAGGACTGTTGCAATTTGTATCCATAATAAGCCAATTGTCTTATTCCACCGAGAAAACTTGTAATCCCTTATATGCTATCGTTGTGTCTATGATATATGGTTCTCCTACGGTCACTGACAGTGGTGTATAAGGTATTTAGGACTTAACCAATAGTTGAGGAATTTTTAGTAAGGACTATCGCACGTTGTCCGGTCAAATCAGGGGCCAGCAACCTGCAGCAGTAGTCTCACGTTTGTGTTAGTTGGACTCTCAGACCCTGAATAACGGCGCAACCCATGTTAGCGCTTCCTGGTGGAGAGACTGCCAGCTTAAGCAACATGATAGTTTACCTGTATAAAGGAAAACTTGAAAATGAAGCCAACTGTCATATTATTCTCAGCGGCCAAGTGTTTACGGAAATGGTTTCGCACATTTAAATTTGACTGGTCGCCTCTCATGGTTTTGATCCGAATGAGAGGCTCTCAGACGTGATTGGCACCGGCCAGAAATGTTGAGCACAACTGATGATGCAAGAGGCTGCTGATTCAAGGAAGCAATGTATGGTGAACAAGAGCAAATGTTGATAGAGCTAGAGAACAGGTCCCATCGCTATTTTCTTTTCTTATGCCATAGTATAGAAGAAATGCAAGTCCCGTACACTGCAAAAGCCTGCTAGTGATACTTGCTTTACCACAGCTGAGACACCACGGTAATATGAATATCCAGCAGCAAACGATCAAATTGCTTCAAGCACGCAGCTGTGTACACATGGGCGCACGATAGCAGGAAAACAAGACATTTTTGACGGAAGACACCGGTGACCATAGACGCATGGCACACGGACTCGGAGCTCTCTCACGCAGCGCTGTCGATGGCCATCGGCTGGGGCTCCTGCTTCCCGGGCACCTTCTGCGGTTCATCACAGAAGCAAAGGTGTAAGAGTCAATGGCAGTTGAAGCAAAGCAGACAGCAAAAGGCTGAATCGAGAGGGGAACGGGAGCTCACCTTGGTGTCCATGTGCTCCAGCTTCCTCCACTTCGCGAACATGTTGCCGTAGAACTTGGCGTCCCGTCTGTTGTACTCTCTCATCTTCTCCTTCAGGGTCTTGTACACCAGCTTCACGTCCCTGATCAGCACAAAACACAGGCAAGAGGAGTTACTCCACCATGTTTTCATAAGCGACGATCACTACAAGGCTTCAAGCTTCAGACTTGGTGCTTTACCTGTTGTCAGGATCGATTTCAAGGGCCTTCTTGATATCCAGCTCTGCCAGATCCAGGTCGACAAGTTCGATGTATGCCTGCGCCCTTCTGTATAGGGCTTTAACATTCGTGCTCTCAAGTTCCAGAACCTGAATGAAAGAGCTCATTGTCAGTTCCAGTGCTTCCAACCCAAATAACGATGCAAAGGACAGGCCATGAATTTGTATACCATACCTTAGTGCAGAGTTTCTCTGCTTCTCTGTATTCCTTCAGCTTCAGCTTGCACGCGGCGTTGTTGAGCTTGCAACTGATCTTCAGAGCTTTAGATTGCTTCTTCTCCTCCTCGCTGAAGGAGCTGTCATACTCGATGTACTTTGCAGCCTGTTCAATAAGAAAATGGAGTTAGCAATGATCTCTCTCATGTTATCAGACGCCAGCAACAGAGAACCTGTGTGAAGAGCATGTTGTCATTTACCTTCTCATATCTCTTGGAAGCCTTGGCGTACTTGCCCATCTTAAACCAGGCATTGCCTTCATCCTTCTTCTTGGCAGCTGCTTCAATCTTCTCAGTGTTGCTCTTTAGATCCCATGATTCTTTGTCCTGCACAAAAGGTACAAATGTAGACATGTTCTGACCAAGAATAGCAGCTATGCTAAACATGCACGATCAAGGGATTTTAAGCACACCTTCTCGAAGGAAACAAGCTCCACTTCATAGAAGACAGTGGAGTTAGGAGGAACCACAGCAAGATCTTGCTTCGTTTCAGCAGACCCAAATGCATGTTCAGGTGGTACTCTCGCCAACGCAACCTCTCCTTTCTTCATGTCAACCACCGTTATGTCAAGCCCTTCAATAACCTGTTCCTCATCCGTCCTGAACTCAAATGGCTCTTCACCATCATGCCCTTTCTTTACAAAGACAGTGCCATCCTCCAACTTACCAATAAGCCTCACTGCACAATCATAACAACAATTAGAGTTAATGCAACATTGCAATGACTAGAAGGAAGGATGAGAAGGATCCCATGAAGTATCACACACCTCTCACTACTGCTCCATCATTAGGACGCTCATATCCTTCGCCTTCCTTGAGGACCTTCTTCAAAATCCTCTTGCGATCTCCAATAAGTGTCACCGTCTTCCATGATACCAGCTCAAGATCTATATGCAGGGTAGCATTGGGGGGCACAGCGCCCTCATCTCCAGAAGCCGGTCTTCCTTGTTCCCCAAAGCCATCTGACCGTCATAATAGGTACACAAGAATATTATTAATATATCTAATTACATGGCTTGGTGTCAATTCCGAAAATGTACAAAAAAAGGGGCTAAAATACAATTAATTGGAGACTTACATTGTGGCTTGACAGTGAGGAGGACCTTCTCACCCTTCTTCATGGTTTTCACAGCCTTGGCAAGCGCAGGGCAGAAGTAACCTGACAGTACAAGTTTTGTAAGTTCAGAACTAACAATTCAGAGCTGAATCCCACATTGTGGAGGGTCCAAGTTTCAAGATACAAACCATCTTTGACAGCAAATTCAACACCATCAGATTTGGACACAACAGTTCCATCCTCAAGTCTCGCCTCGTACTTAACTGTATGAATCAGTTGAGCAAAACATGTCAAGAACAATATGTAAAACACAGAATACCGGCACCAATTTAAATGTACCATCATACAACATCTTACCAGAAACTTCATCAAGGTCCTTGGGATTCTCCCATTTTTCCCCTTCAGTAACTATCTTCTTGAAGACGCCACCATCCTTGCAGATATCCTTGACGCTGGCCCATGAAAGGAGCTCAACGTCAAACTGAAGCGTCGCGTTCGGTGGGATCGTCGGTGGCGAGCCAGTCTCACCATAAGCGAGCTCTGGAGGGATAGTGAAGACCGCGTTCTCACCCTTCTTCATGGTCTTGATTCCCAGGTCCCATCCCTTTATCACTTGCCCTGCAGATTGAAAAGGATCGACATTATGATACAAGAACACTCAAAATGTGGATGAACAACCAAACCTTATGCTTGCTGCAGCTGCTTTTACGCACCTTGTCCGAGCTTGAATTTGAAGGGGGTTCCACGGTCACGGCTGGAATCGAATTTCGTTCCGTCGAGAAGGGTGCCAGTGTAATGCACTGCAGCGAACAGTTCGATTCAGAAATAGCTCTCAGATAAACTGAATCAGTTGTGCCCATCAACTGCAACAACCAATCTCCAGAACTTGTGTGCTTTCAATCAAGCGAACAGCCTATTCAGAACGAATCGCAGATACTGGCACTGACACCATTTTCTCTACTCTGTTCGTGCGCCGGCCATGTCGTACGTCCCGGCGGCAAGCAAACCCGTACCTCCGGCAAATGAACAACCAGCAGAAGCACAGGCAGGCACGTACCTTCGACCTCGTCGCCGGTCTCGGGGCGGTCCCAGCCCTCGCCCTCCTTGACGAGCTTCTTCTTGAGCCCCTGCTTCCCGATCTCCTTCTCCTCCCCGACCTTCATGGTCGCCGGGAAGTAGTCCTCGTCCTCCCCCTCCCCGGCGTCGAGGTCCTTCATGGCCTCGTCCTCATCCAGGTCTCCCATCACCTCCTCCTCCTCCTCCTCGCCGGCGCCGGGGAGGTTGAACGCGTCGTCCGCCATCGCTACTCAGAGATCAATCGATCGACCAAAGAAACGCCCCTGTGCGACAGATCAGCGCGCCTTCGCGGGTGTGATTGCGCGTGCTTGTCCTGCGAATTCCTCGCAACTCGAGCCAAGTGTATCGAGACCAGCATTTTATAGGGGGCGCGAGCGGTTCTGGAGTGTTCTTCGGACACTGGACTGGGCAACCAGGGCAGGTGATTGGTGGATGCTTCCGGAGACGGGGGTTGCGAGGGCGGGAGAGTTTTGGAAGGCTGTGGAGGCTTCCAGACTGCCTCTCACAACCTTCGTGCATCCAACAAGTCAGGTCACATCTGATTATTTTTTTAAAAAAAAACAAGATCTTTTTAGCTAACTCCTAAACTAACACCTCTTCTAAAAACGAGATAGACTCGTTCTCCAGGAAATGCCAAGAATCGGAGATGATGGCTAGGAATTTCATGAAAGAAAGATTACTCTGTTTTCTTGCTGAAATGGTCCGAACATTTCTTCAAAAAAAAGGGGGTGAATTATAACAAGAATTTTGGGAAAGAAACACAAGCAAATGAAGATTTCGACTAGAAATTCACCAAATCAGTTGGTGATTTCTTCAAATTGCAGTTTCCAATAGCTATAGGTGAATCTCTGAAGCTTTGCCACATGGGCACATTTGCTTTCATATTAACAAAGAATGCATTTTTTAAGAAAAAAAATTTCTTCAGCATCTCGCTATTCATTCATACCCTGCAGATCGAAATAAAGAGGACCACGCATACTGTACATATCATCACAGCAAAATTCCGTACCATATTCAGCATCATAACAAAACTTAAATTAAAGCCATATGACAACGCATCAGCAGTAATTGTCGAGGATTAGGTTCAGTTGTAGAATTGACTTACATCTCAAGTGGTTGTACAGGTGCCACAATGTTCCCAAATTTCACAGGCTGAAGAGAAGATCTCAATAAAAACAAATTTATCTGAGGCTGTAATCCTGAAAGGCTTCTTAAACACATGCTGAGTGCTGATAGGTGACTTGCTCATGTTCAGAGAACTTCAGGAACAGCAGAGCTTTGCTACACGCCATACCATCGCTTATTTTTTTGATTGATAACCACACTTGCTAACAATTATAGGTACCCCAAAGATCTTTACACGGTCCATTGCAGCCATTCGGCAAACACTCAAAATGAACTCTTTGCAGTGAACTGGACCTGACCATTCAATTATTACTCAAGTTGCTCCTCCTTGGCAATCAAATGCGGAATGCCCCTAGCATGCAAATATGCAACTGAATACGGCCTAACCTCCTCGCAAAAAAAAACAAAAACAAAAAAAAAAACAGCCTAACCACCATGCAATGGATGATAGAAAAGGAAAACGTAGAAGTCATGACATAGCTGAGATTATAATGGAAACAAACTTGTTCATTTTTACTTCAGAAGTTGCAGTGCTGTTTATAGGCAAGCAGAAAAAAATGGTATAACAATCTTGTGACTGTTTTGGAGAAGCATTCACCTAATGCAAAGCTATGGAAAACACAAACACACATACTTTCCTCCAACGAGCTGTTCAAGGAAAAATAATATACACACAAAATATATGAGCTAGTGTGTTGAACCAGCATCACGCAACAGGTAATCTAGATTAAACTTCTAGAAGAGCAAAAAAATTACCCAAAGTTTTACGAAGTTAGACATACCCTTTCTTTGATGTTCAAGTAGTATCAAAACAACCCTCTGTGGTCCTTCAGCTTCATAAGAGTTTCCTGACTCCAGGTTCAGACATGATATGTATTAGAAACAAAAATATCAAATTTAAGAAATGAAACAGAACATTTCCACCAGCTATTCATTGAACCCACTACAAAAAATGGCTACTTCAAAAGGTGTATTGATTATGAAAGTTTAACAAGTCAATTGCAAGGTTCAATTACTTTGAGTTTGGAACTAGGCACAACTCATTCTTATAAATAAATAATTTAATTCACTAATAATGAGCTAGTTTATGCCTTCTACTTGTTATACTATTATTCTGTCCCTTTGAGTAGCTTAGCCTTAGACCAATACTTTTTACATTCTTTATCTAAACTACTTTGGCAGGTAAAGAACTTACATCAGGAATATCAACAGCAGACTGTGTGATCAACTGCATGCATTCAAGGTAATTCCTGACTTTCAGCCTCTCGCACAGAGACGCTTATCTATCCATAACAATTAGTGATCACAAAGGCACAAAAACAATCTTCAGAAAAAAGAAAAAACCCTGCTTTCAGCCTTTCTTTCAATCAATCAGTAAATCAATAATTCAGGCTTTGGATAACCAAATCATCAGGTTCAGAATGTAATGATATATGACATACTAAATCTTCTAGCATTAAACAGATTTTATCTCTCTCAGGATGATTCTGGTCATCCACAAGGAATACATGAACTATATCCTTGATCTCAATCCAGCTGCAGCCAGGTTCTTTTTTTGCATTTAGACTCCTCAATCTTGTTCTTACCTTCACAACATCTTCCCATTTCTCCAATTTAGCATATATATTGGACATCGTGACATAAGCAGACCTATGTTTTGTGCCCATGCAAAACAACCTCCGAGCAACTTTCTCACCCATCTCCAGGTCCATCGAATACCAGCAGGCAGTAAGTAGGGCTCCCCAGACTACACCATCTGCTGCCACAGGAATCTCACAGATGAACTTCTCTGCTTCTCTAGTACGTCCAGTTCGACCAAGAAGATCGACAGCACAAGTATAATGCTCCACGGTTGGAACTAGTCCATAGTTTTCCATGGAGTGAAAGATTTTCATCCCCTTGTTAACCAAACCAGCACGAGCACTAGCAATAAGAAGCCCTAGAAAAGTGATTTCATTGGGATTGACATGATGCCTTAGCATCCTCCCAAATTGTACCAGAGCCTCCAACCAGTGACCATTTTGTGCAAGACCATTGATAAGAGATGTCCATGAAGCAACATTGGCTGATGTGATGTAACCAAATGCAGACTGTGCATCACTCACACAACCACATTTAAAGTACATATCTGTAAGAGCTGTCCCAACATGACCATTGGAGTCGAACGAAGTCTTGCAGAGGTGAGCATGTACCATTTTGCCTTGCTCAAGCATTCCAATAGCTGCACATGCATGCAACAGAGCAGAGAATGTAGAAGGGCTCCATCCAATAGACAACCGGCACATGACCACAAATAGCTTCAAAGCTTCTGAAGGTTGATCATTCTGAATGTAACCCGAAATCATAGAATTCCATGTTATTGTGTCTCTCTCATCCTTTATCTGTTCAAATAACTTTAACCCCTCCTCCAGCCTTCCATTCTGGAGCAACACTGACATCATGGAGTTCAAGGACACCATGTTTCTCCGAGGCATCTTCTCAAACAACCTCCTGCAGTCTTCAAGCCTTCCATCGATAGCATATACCTTGATCATCAGATTGTAGGAACCTGAGTCATGCTCTGGCATCTGTGAGAAAACCATCTTAGCATCCTCTGTCCTTCCCATCAATATAAGCCCTGCAATAAGTGTATTGGATGTAATCAAGGAAGGCATTTCCAAATCATTGTAAACCAGCAGTGCATCATCGAAAGCATCAGAACTGCAGTAAAGATCGACAAGAGCACTGGTGATTAACTGCTCAGACTGAAACCCACTTCGAATCAGACATCCATGAACTGATCGCCCAAAATCCAATTCTTGCAGCTTCACACACGCCCTCAGAGCACTGTCATAAGTGTACTCATTTGGAATGACACCATCATCAGCCAGAAACCTCACAAACAGATCCAGTGCCCTGATGCAACACTTGGCTGTGCCCTTTGCGAAGCCTGAAATGACAGCTGTCCACGCAAACACATCACGAGGCGCTGGCATACGCTCCAGCAAGTCCAGGGCCTCGCCCAGCAGGCCAAACCTCACGAATGCAACTACCATCGGGCTCCACAGCAGCTCGTTCTTCTGGTGCAGGGACTCAAAGAGTGCGCGAGTCGCGCGCAGGTCGGAGCACGAGGAGTAGAAGTCAAGGAGGGACGCCCCTACGATGGGGAAATTCTGGAACCCGAACTTGATCACCTGACCGTGAACCTGTGCTCCCGTGCTGAGCCGCCGCCCACGGGCGCAGGCGCCCAGCACCGACGCGAACGTGGCTTCCGTGAGCGGCAACCCGGCGCAGTGCATCCGAGCGGCAGCGTCCAGAGCGTCGAGGACGCTCCCACGCCTGGCGTGGCCCGCAATAACGGCGTTCCATGAGACCGCGGACTGGCCGGGCGTTCCGTCGAACAGCCTGCGGGCGGCGGCTGCTGCGCTGTGGGCGAGCAGCGTGACCTGGTTCTGCTCTGTAGCGCGCGCGCCGGCGCCTCGGTCGGGCGCGGCCGATGTGGCGCGGGAAGGCAGCCATGGCTGGAGCCCGCGCGCTTGGGTGGGCGGCAGCCGCCGTCTCGAGAAGGCGAGCGATGGCGGCGCGGCTCTGCGGAGCATGCATGCGAGCAGGCGAGGCAGAGTGGGCGCAGCCCGTGCCCGGTGGACGGGTGCTCTCACAATTTTATTTTTAAAAATATTTAAATCATTTAGAGACATAGACCCGGCTAATATACGGCCTGCTGTATTTTAATCTCTCTTCACGCCGCATCCAAATTTAGAAAGTGTTGCTATATCTTTTCTACTTTTTTATACAGTTGAAATAACTGAAACATTTCTTATCAAAATTAGGTCCACCGTATTCCTCACGGAGGTTCCACTTGGCAGGCCAAAATATTTGACGAAAGAAGGTGGAGTCCCATTTTTAATAGAAGGAAAATGTTTCCACCTAAAAGCTAAAACTTTTTTCACCAAAATCTTCTACATACCCATCCGGTGTACCCGTCGTATGGAGCACCCTCACGCGCACAATCAAGGGAAAAAGCTAATCTCCTGATATTTCTTTCCTTATATATAAATAGAAAATATAGTAGTATAAATGGAGAAGCATAAATTAAGTATTATAATATATTTTCATACTAAATAAATCAAGATATCCCTCGATCAAGGGCTAATTGCAACATCAAGATGCGCACTATTAAGGAAGAAAATTGATCCCGCATATTTTTTCCTTATGCACAGACTCGATTTATGGATATTCATTTTCTTACTTACGAATCACTCATACAGACATAGAGTAGTATAAATGGAGAGGCATAAATTAAGTTGTATAAATTCTTTCCATACTAAATCAAGATATCCCTATCAATCAATCAAGGGGCTAATTGCAGGTGACCTTATTGCCGCAGGAAGCCTTTCCAAAAGTATAATATCTCCCTTCCTTCCATCACCGTACTTATAAAGCCATACACCTCTAGGGTTAATCATTCACCCTATTGTTGCCACTGCCGCGCCAAGAAGCTGGTACAATCTTATTTCTTCATCCAAGATAGGACCTCTACGCCAATCAGAAGCCACCCAACAGGACGTCGCATCCGACGCTAAGGTCTGCCTCCTGCCCATGTTACAATGTTTGTTGTGATAGCAGTTTTATGTTGTTGGTTAGGCAGGAGTGTTGTTCATCATGGCGTTGAAATCATGCCTTAAATCACCGGCGTAACACATCGACCGCGTTTCCCTTGTCGTCCGGCATTCCCCATTCTCCCTGCCCCTCCGTGGTCGTCAGCACCCGAACCCGTTGTCCTAGAGGTCACCAGTGCCCCTATTCCGCTAGAAGCAGGCTCTAGAGGTGCGAATAAAGTTGTGCTGGTCGTTTCGTCGCTGGATGCAATGGTGCACAGAAGTTTGTAGAGGTAATGTTTTGTTATCCATTCAAATGTTTTTCATTGATTTTTTTCTTGCCTGCATTCATGCATTTGAATGTTTACTTGGTCACCCTGTGGTGATCCTTACCATAGGCGCACCTAGTGTGTTGGTCACCACCGTTGCACCAGGATGCCAATTAGCTTGCTGTGTATTTCACGTTGACATCGAAAGATCGAGCTCTTTGCTGAAACTGCTAAACGTAAGATGTTGTTCTCATTTAATTTTTGATAATTTTTTTTAATATGTTGCTTATAGGAAATCATTATTTTAGGTTTCTGTGTTTATAGAGATCCATGATCCATGTAGTTTTTTTTATTATGGCTCTATGCAAACGGTATATTTTGATCAATTGAATATTTTCTAGCAACGGATGGCCGTCGACCATTTGGAGATATCACAAATATGTTGAATCGTCGTAAGCAACAATTACATGAGGAGCCTGTTATCCATGATGTTGGCAATGATATTTTTTTTCTTATGTCTTTTTTTAGTGAATTGTTATTATAAGTTTTGTACTTTATGGTTGTGATTAATAAACAAATGATCTATTCATGGTTCTTTCACAATTGCAGGTGATTCCACTGATTAAAGGAAAACTAAGCGGCAAAGGCCAAGGGAGAAGTACACAAGCCTGTTGATAAAAAAAGTAGAGTTTAATACAAATAGGTGGGAAACTTACATCGGAAAAAGGCTGAGAGAGAAGCTGCTCCAAATAAACTCATGCAAACTCCCATTGGTAACAAATCAGGCTAGGCATTCCTTCTTATTAGCGCTGGCTCACCGCATCCCTCGCCAATTTGTTGATTAACTGATTCTATAAATATCCACGTGAAAACAATATGCTTGCATATTTAATCAATGGTCATCTTATATGGATACTAAATGTTGTTCCCTTTTAGACTTTTAGATAGCAAAAATAATTAGTTATTCCATCACGCAATAAATAAGATTGTTTAATAGTAATTCGATGCAATCCAATTATTTTTAAACAATTTGACTTTAAACACGTGCCTGTATTACATACATCTCCACTAGTAGCCATGAGAAATTGCATGTATCTATAAGTGTGAACGTGGCACGTACATCTCCACTAGTAGCCACGAGAAGTTGCATGTATCTATAGGACAAGTGTGAACGCATGAAAGAGAAGATTGAATCATCTTTAAATGCTTATATTTCTTAAAACATATATCGGATTTAGGATCCCTTTGCATCATTGTAATTCTTATATTTTCATCAACAAAACAAGACTAGTCAATCCATATTTTGAAGCTATATTTTAATTGGACAAAAAGTTGCCTATACCAAACAACAAAATGATATTAATAAACAAAATAAAATGCCAAGGTGTATTCACCAAAATTGCCTACGTCTTAACATAAAAAAAAATATTCACTTATAATTATCCAGTTATCTTATCATGCCTTGGCACCACCAGTGCTCTCTTCCCATCATGGATATCAGTATCTACTATCGAACTCAGTTCCCCAACAAGGCAACAAACTTATAATAAGCAATCTTTTAAACACACATAAGCATGTTTTTAATAAATCATAAGCAGATTAGAACAAAGATAAGCATTTTGTACCATGAAGAAATTAGCATCTAAACATATGCAAGTGAGATATTATTTTGAATGTATCTTTTAGAGGAACATAGTGGTCTAATCGGATTTCAATTGGGATGCTTGCTTTTGAATTTATGATATTTTTTAGTTTGAAACCATCACATGTGATGTGTCACCTAGTTAGACTTATCTAGTGTGTTAGTATGGAAATTTCAAAATGGTACTCAATGGTCGTAAGCATATGGCCACTAGCAAGCCACATGATGGTTGTAATGTAGTCCCTTCTTGTGGTCATCAGTAATGAAGTCTTTACCAAGAATTGATGACTTTTTGGATGTTTTCTAGGGTGTTTGAAATCAGATTGTTCTATTTCTTTTTGTTGATAAGAATCTGATTGTTTTTTTGGGTTATAAGAGATCGACATACTTGGCAATCGATAATAAAGACAAAAAACATGTAAGCTCAAAAAAATATCCCAATATCTTTAGAGGATGACAGAGCTATCAATCTAAGTGTATGTTTGGTTGGACTATTCTTTCGATTGTACCGATAAAACAAGCAAAATACATTTTACAATAGTAAAACCCCTAGCTCGTATAAGAAGATCAAACTCCAACTTCAAAAGTATTTGGATCTCAATAAACAGCAACAATATCTAACTTGGAGCACCAATTTAGTAGCCCAAACATTTCTCACAAGACTTTTACATATTCGTGGTCTCGTCGACCAACCTGTCGGTGTTTTACCGGCAAGCCTACCTAGGGATACCCTAATGTAGTAGACTTGTAGGCAGGGTGTTGACGAGATCAGAAACTCGAAGGTGCAAGCAACACAAGGTTTAGACAGGTTCGGGCCACGATGTGCGTAATACCCTACGTCCTGTATGGTGGTTTATATTGTTTTGAATTGGTTATCGTTTGGAGGGGGTCCCTGCCCACCATTATATAATCTTAGAGGATAGGGTTATAGATATCTTAGTCGAATACAAGCCTAGGAGTCCTATCCGAGTACTACTCGGGCAGTTTCCTTCTATTCCGACTAATCCTACTCGCATACAAGTACATTACAACATATATAAGGTATTGGACATACCCATCCCTTATTCTACAATATTCTATGCCATGTGCGCAGTCCCATGGCCCTGGGTCTGACAAGCCCCCGAGCTCTTCGTAACCGAGTACTGCAGGCTTCCGAGTACTTCTGAAGTCGTCTTTGGTTTCTTCTGAAACTCCATCTTGAAGGCGTCCTCCGAGTACTTCCTTGGCTGCCTCGAGGTTGTGAGGTGCTCACTCCCCGAGTAGTTTTAAGTCTTCTTTTATATGGGGTGCAATGAAAATCGCACTCCATATGGAGTACCCCCCGAGCCTTAGGTTGAATAAAAGAATCAGGCTGAGGGTCAAATTAATCTTGAATTTTATTTTCTTATTTTCCAAATATTTTTAAAAAATAAGTCATCGATGACACGTGCCCCGCAGCCCCCGAGTCTTGAATCCAAATCCCAAAGATTTGGAAAATGAATCCAATGAACGTAGCATGCCCTGTAGCGTGTTTTTATAAACTTGAATTGATGGTTAAGATAGGAAAAATTGGTTTTGAAATTCGAAAACCCCCTTTTTTAGGATAATATCCCTGAAAAAATGGTTAATCAAATAACTTCCCCAAAATTATCCTAAATTATCGCTCAAAACACATCATATTCCGAGAAAAACTCCTCAACTTTCGCACAGTGAAATTGGTCCGCCGCTGGTTATTTAACCGCGCGGTGACTTAGGGTTAACTTACCCTTTCACTCGCCTCCCCACTGTGTGAGCCCTTCGTCCTACTCCATCTCCCAGCCGCCGCTATTTCCTAGATCTAGATCTAGGACTACACCGTTTCAGTCTTCTCCTCCCTCCCGCCGTGTAGCCGCTTCTACATCTGCCCTCTCCTTTAGCCCCCAAGAACATGCGGGTGAAGAAACTCGTGACTTCAAGGATGGGAAACAAGAAGGCCGCCCGCAATGGAGACAAAGAGAAGAAGGAAAAAGAAGCCAAGTCCGCAAGCAGCGACTGGAATTACAGTAAGTGTTCCAGGAATGATCTCTTGAATTTTGTTGCCGAGGGTCTTCATGAAGGCCAAGATGTTGTTCAATGGCACCCTTCTTTTCGTCAACCTTATCCTCAAGAAAATGTGGATGAAATAGTACTTTTTCTGCATTTTGTCGAAAGGGGATTGGCCCTCCCCACCTCCGACTTTCTTCGTGGCCTCTCTATTTTTGTGGTCTCTAGCTCCATCATCTCAACCCAAATTCTATAGCTCATGTAGCTATCTTTGTGCATCTGTGTGAGGCTTTTCTAGGGATCGAGCCCCATTTTGCTCTCTTCTGATACTTTTTCGAGTGAAACCCTAACCTAGTCTTGAGCACCAAAATACAGTCGGAGGGGCCGGATTCCAGGTGAGATAGAAGATGGATGAGAAATATATCAAGTATAACCCACTAGTCACTCAGGTTGGAAAGACTTGTGGTCTTATATTCGGAATCACAAGCCATCGCTGCAAGATAGGACTGGAGGAGGGCCAACACCGCAACCAGAATGGAACCAGAATCCTTCTGCATCTGGAACAAGTCGCTGAGTTGCTCGAGTTGATCCAAGTGCTAAAGTTGATGGGAGTCACTGGTGAATCTGTGATGTACTCATTCTTCCAGCGTCGGATTCAGCACCTGCAGAAGAGGTGCCACTTTGGTTTCGACTACCTTGAATCTGATAATCCCTCACACATGTCTGCAGAAGAACTACTGCCGGAGGAGGCACTTAAGCGAGTAGGATGTGTACTGATGGATGTACATGCTGTACCATACGCCCCATCGCTGTTCTGTGCCAAGAACCATCCAAAACCGGTACGCTACCCATCCATCCGAGTACCTTTGTTACCCGCGTATATTGCATCTGATGTGCATTCTTAACTTTGCAGGGACACACGGACTTGTATAGGTGTTCACCTCCACTTCCCGAGATAGAACGCCCTAGTCACTTGAAACCGAGTGTGTATTAGCCGTCCAGGATTAACCGTCCTTCCATCAATCCCGTGACTGATGATGATCTTACTCTAGCAGACCTCCTGAAGAAGTTTAGCACGAGTACTGCCCAGGAAGACACAAGCTTGCCTGGTGGTGAACTCTTGCCCAGCCACCCCAAGAAGCCAAGGGTCACTGCCTGGAAGCGCAAGGCAACTATCTTCGCAGTCGACGATGATGAACAGTCAAGGTAAGAATTTTCTTGGCCACCGCGAGTACCTTTCTTGAGTTCTCCTTGTGCCGATTTTTGAATACTCTCCCCTTCTTATTTCTCTATTGCTGCTGTTTCTAACCCCAAGCACTCGAAGCAAAGGGCAGAAGACAAAGCAACCGGGGATGATACTGGAACAGGGCAGGGCGTAACTTCTATGGCAGTGGATCCATCATTGGATGTTGCTGGAGGTGCATCAGATGTCCCGCCAGGGCAAACTTCGGCCTTGGCTGGCAAACTGACGGCTGCGAGTACTTTGGGTGCTGCTCCAGCACCTAAAGTGCTCAAAGCAAAAAAATTGAACGTAAAGAAATCTTCATTGTAAGTACTCAAGTACTTTTTACTTGTGTATTTTGTAAGTTCGTGGTTAATAACAGGTCTGACCGCTGCTCTGCTGTGTGTAGGAAACCCTCTACTCTGGACATGGATGAGCCTGGACTTGCCTCGGCTAGTCCAGCCCCCGTGCTGGAAAAAGAGTTAGATGCTGCAGCGTTTGTAACATCTCGCATTTTCGTGGAATGTTATATGTCGAAAAGTGCAATTTTGAAAAACTTTTTCATGATTATGCTACTAGCTAGGGATAACCCTAAGTGTGACTTCTCTTCCCCTACAAATTCCTAGTAAATTTAAAACCTATCCAACCTAAGAGTATATTTGATAGTGTGAAACAGTTCGGTTCTTATTCGAATTTGAATTATTTGGATTTTAATTGATTGTTAGAAATTTTGTGGAATTTAAATTCAAATGGGCCATTTGAATTTAAATTCAAACCTAACTAAATCTAACTCTAACCCAACCCCTAAACCTGGCCTGCTAACAAACCGGCCCATAGACCTTCCTAACCCACCAATACCCTGTAGCCTGGCCCGCACCGCACGACCGAGCTATGGTCCAACCCAACGCACCCGCCGCTGTCTCTCTCACTGCTCGTACCCCGACCCTTTCTCCTACCCGAGCCGCTGATAGGTGGGGACCATCTGCCAGCTTTACCCTTACCTCTTGACGCACTCTGCTCCTCGCTCACTCTGCTCCCTCTCGCGCGTTGCCTGCCTTGCCGCCCCCGCTCCGCGACAGCGGAGCGTAACGGCCGCGGCCGCGCCCGCCTACGTCACACCGTACCACGCCGCAGCTGCACCCCCAAAGCCCTAGCGCGACACCGCGGCAAGCCTCTGGATGCCGCCACGCGACTCCACTCCACGGCGTGTCCCTTCGCCGCCCTCGGCGTCCGGGCCCATGCCAACCCTAGCCGGCCACCCTATAAGAGCCCCCGTAGCCACCGCCCTCAAAACCCTAACTCCCTTAGGGTTTTCCCCTTCCACCGCTACCACGATCGAGGAGGAGAAGAAGGAGCCGAGAGAAGGGAGGCGAGGAGGAAGACGACGTCGTCCGAGCCTTCACCCCGATCATCTACATCGCCGTTGCAGTTCTGCACGGCACTGCATCGCCTCACCACGGCCTTGTCTCTCCGCCACCCCGAGCTCTATCCTCCCCAGACCCAACGGGTGAGCACCGCCACAGCTCGCCGTCACCCTCCTGCTGCCGGCCACCGCGCCGATGAGACTTACTTAGTGCAGCTTTAGGACCACCCCGCCCCTTCCTCTCGTGTAAGGTGACGCGCCGCAGCTGGACTGCAACCCCGCCGTCGCCCCGTCACTTTGTATTGTGCCATGGACCGATGCCGATGCTCCGCGAGCACGGCACGGCCGCACCGCGGCCCTGGGATGCCAGGATACTGCACGTGAATGTGTTCCTGAACCCAAGCCGGCCGCAAGGCCAAAGCTTTGATGTCGTTGGCCTAGACCCTGAGCTCGCCTAACTGCTGGGTGATGGAGATGAAGTCGTGGGATGAGGCTGTCCGTCGTGCGAGGTGCGTGATTCCCCTGGAGCTAGAGCTGGTGGACCGGCGTCCTAGGGCTTGCCGTGCCCACTCATCTATATTCGCACTATGCCATGACGACCCTCCTGCCTCGTGTGGATATGATGGCTGAGGCTATGGAGGTGGTGGAGTTGGTGAAGCCTCCCTTCTGGCCCTACTTCTTGTCATCCTGCTAGGTAAACCAGAAACACTATGCCTGCAAGCCTCCTCTTGTGGGACAAGAGGGTAGCTTAGCGACTAGCAGTTATAAAGATGAATCCCGTGTTTGGCAGTGGAATCTCATTTGCATAGCCAAGGGAGAATCAAAGAGTCATTCGGGCCTTTCTTGAGTGTGTGACCATAAATCAAATAAGCTTCATTGATAAGAGCACGAGGATCCTCAATGAAAGGAATAGAATTCCGGTCTAAGACCCTGATGCTCGAAGCGATGCGAGTAATCAAAGAAGTGCACTCAATGGGACCCGTCATCTTGAAGTTCAAAAACCATTGTTTAATCATAGCCTTCATGGGGGAGATTTTGATCTTGTTGACCATGGCATATAAGATCATCAACTCATCGTTGCGCACGGTCCCAACATTATCCCTTGGGAAGAGAGTGATGGCTAACTACTTGTGCATCAAACGAAGAGTTGGGTTTTGAATATCATTGCACCGAGGTGCAAATTTGCCATGGACAACTTGACCCGGAATCAAACCCAAAAAATCATGGCGATTGAAACTGCGGCAAGCTTGTTCAAGAGAAATCGGCAGGCACGCGCTAAAATTAAGGTGGTGACTCAAAATCTTCCAAGTTAGATAAAATTCATTTCCAAAGAGTCAAAAAGAAATTTTGTCATCCACTTCCCGAAGAGTGCAAAGAAACTGGATGGTGAGGAGACGAGAACCATTCTCCTCAACAGGCACAAAACCATCCCCCATCCAATCGTATGCCAAACTTGAGCAAAATCTACGTCCATACCTGTTTTTATGAGGAGATCTGAGCAGAAGGCTTTGGTGTGACCAAAGCTCCGACGCTTGAGGAGGGCGTAGGTTTGTCTTTCGTGGTCGTCTTGCAAGTCAAGGTATGGTGCGTCATCATCATCCATCTCCATGTCCTTGGCTTGTGGTTCGGCTTGCTTTTCGGTGTGTTGTTCTTGCTCTTCTTCGTAGTCCATCATGCTTGGGCTTGGTGTTGGCTCATGAGTATGACGGGAGCTTGAGCCACCCCGAGAATGGGATGAGCTCGTGCCCGTCATCTTCTTCAATGCACCGGAGATCTTCCGTCCCATGCCATTCATTATTGAAGCTCAAAAAACAAGAACAAACATGAACAACTTGGAGCGGGTTACGTTAGTGAAACCAAATGGAAGATGCTTACCTGACGTTGCTCCTCCAAGTTGTGATTATTCTTGCAGCAAAGAAATGAGAAAGAGAGGTTTCTTGCACTTGACCTTGAGCACAAAACCAATGGAAATCCCGAGAGCAAAGTTTGAGAGAGTGAGTGAAAGAGAGGAATGAGTGTGAGAGTGAAGAGCTCCCCTCTCGGGCTCTATTTGAAGAGCCACAAGCTCAAACGGCTGGGAACACGCAGGCAACAACGGCTAGTAGCTGTTGGAGCTGGTGCGGCCTAGGAGCCGTTGCTCCTAGGTCGGCCGACCTAGGGGTTTGGCCGACCCCTGGATGGCCCCCCTGGCTGATAGCTAGGGCCCACTGGCTCTCTAACGGCTACAAGCTTTGATGCCTGGGTGCTTCAACCAAACTTGCTCCGGAAAGATTTTCAAAATGATTTTCCAAAGAAATTTATGCTCCGAAATATTTTTCAGGATTTTTTTGTAAAAAAGGAAAAAGGTTAGAAAAATTCCAGCATGCAGGAGAGTGTTGGAAAAATCAAATATGCAATGAGAAAATCCAAATGATGTGAAAAAGCAAAATTTGAAAAATTCAAATATGAGATAACTACCGATTTAGCTTCGGTAAGGGCTCGTCGTTTAAAGTCCGACGGGCGAGACTTTTCCTCCGGCATGCTTTTACCAACTAGTGTCCCTCCTTGGTAGAGTGGATGAAGACGCACTCTCCACCTTTCGCCACACCCTTTTTGTTGTTCTTCTTCTTGATGGCACAGTAGGTAAATTTCTGGGTTGAGGTAGTGGTACTCCCCAAATCCCAATCCCATCGTGATCCTGATGAATCACGAAGCTTTGCTCATCCCTGTGTTGGAATTTAAAACACATGTTGTCTACTCTGATGTGGAAGCGGATGTCTCCTGTTCTGACATCTATCCTCGCCTTGGCGTCCCTTAGGAAGGGTTGCCCAAGAATAAGTTGCTAGCCGAAGTCGCCCTCCATGTCAAGGATCACGAAGTTGGCGAGGACGAAGCAGTTCTTGACTCATACTAGAAGATTTTTGACTATCCCTTCGGGATATAGAATGGTCGAGTCAGCGAGCTGCAAGCACATACGAGTTGGAGACAAAGCAGGATATTGTAGTTGTTCAAAAATTACCTTGGGCATGACTTTCATGCTTGCCCCAAGGTCGCAGAGGCCCTGATCATAATGGCAGTCATAGATTGAGCAGCTGATCATAGGCACCCCTGGGTCTCCTTTCCTTACCGCTGTTTGACCTCCCCACACATTCGTCCTTAACCTTTGAGACGGGTTACCCCATTTGGTAGTTATCATGCTGACGTTTTCCACGGGAGCCTCAGGTTGCCCCAGAATCTTCCCAGTCTCAGCGGCAGGAATGGCAGCAGCGAATTGAGCAAGTTGTGTTTCGATCATTTTATTGAAACTCAGTTGATTTTTAAGAGCAGAGGATAAAGTTTCAATTTTTATGTTTATGCTCTCCAAAGTTTTATCATTGGTAGCAAGCTTTTTGTTTAAAGATTCATTTATTTTAGCTTGGCCAAGAAAAAGATCTTTCAAGTAAGGTTGGTTCAAATTGAAATTCGTATTGAAATTTGAGTTGTAATTATTACCTCCGTGATACTGTGGGCGCGACTGGTTCCACCCCTTGCTTCCTTGTGGACGAAACCTGTTGTTGTTGTTGTTGAGGTAGGCGCATTCCTCACGGGTGTCGGGGCACTCGTTCCCCGAGTGTCCACCATTTCTGCATACTTCGCATGTGAAGTGCGAATCGAGAGCTTGGACAGGAGCGTGGATCTGTTGTTTGCTTCCTTCATCCATCTTCTTTAGAAGGAGGTCCGGTTTTGCGGCTACCATATCCGTCTCCTTGACGGTATGCATGCCCTTCGTTCGGGGTTGGAGATGATCTTCACTCCACCCCTGATTGGAGACCATTTTCTCAATCAAGGCCGTGGCCTTGGCAATCGTGAGATCAAGAAAGGCTCCTCCAGCAGCAGCATCAATATGGGCTCTTGATGTCGGCGTTAGCCCATTGTAGAAGCTTTGGAGGACGAGCCAGCTGTCCATCCCATGATGAGGATAGGCGAGGATGTACTCTTGCAGTCTCTTCTAAGCTTCTGGGATGGATTCCATCCCTGTCTGCTGGAAGCTTGATATCTTCCCGCGCAGGGCATTGGTTTTGCCTAGCGGGAAGAACATAGCAAGGAACGCCGCAGAACATTTGTTGCACGTGTTGACGACTTCCTTGTCCTTGTAGAACCACTGTTTCACCTTCCCTAGGAGGGAGAAGGGAAACAGATGAAGCCTGATTGCATCAACTGCGACTCCCCGTATCACTACGGTTTCGCACTACTCAAGGAAGTTCTAGAGATGGGCGTTGGCGTCCTCGTTTGGCTCGCCACAGAACGGGCTAGCCTGCACCATGCTGATAAGACTTGATTTCAGCTCAAAATTCACATCCCCGACATTGGTTGTTGGGTTCAGTAGCCATGTTGGCAGCAGAGGGGACGAAGAAATCACGAAGAGTCTTCTCAACCATAGGTTCTGATGGTGCTTGAATGACTGATTCGGTTGCCGAGAGGATGATCTGAAAAGGGATGATGCGAGGTCGAACCCTTCTCACAAGCTTCTCTGGATTTTCAATGAAGTTTGTCGGCAAGGAGAAACCAGTCATACACTGCCCTGTTTTCATCCAAGCAGGAGAAAATAAAAGCAACCTTAGCCTATATAAGCTATAGGTATTTCTTAAACACATTGCTAAGAGTATGTATTAGTAGAATCTTTTAACCAGTGCCATCCCTGGCAACGGCACTAGAAATGCTTGTTGGCATTTCATAACATCATCACCAGAATTGTTAGTCCCAGTCAACGGCGCTAGAAATGCGTGTTGGTATGTATTAACGATTACAGAATAAACCCGCAAGCGCAAGGATATACCATTGTAGCATTTCACCCGGATGAGTATTCGAGTATCGTTATTTATATTTTCCCGTAAGATGGCATGATGTAAAAGAGTTTTATTAGATACATATTCATAACAATATGCATAAGCAATAGACTATAAATCATACAGGGGTAAGTCATGATAAATGAAATGTAGGGGTAATGTGACACACACACACACAAGCCAATCTCATGAATAAAGAATAACAAGTAACCAAAGGTTAGCGGGAGCATAGACATAAAAGAGGGTTGTCCTAGAGATATCTACTCAAATTAGCAATGGTTATACAACATATGGTTAGAGATAGCATTAAGCATTCAACAATAGACTGCCCAGTATTGGTCTACCAGCAACCTGGAACAACACTTTAGACTCCCACACCACATCTGAACGTGGGGGACTACGAAGGATGTACAGGGCTGTCACCACCTGCCGCCTACCCCGATAGACTGTGGGATGCAATCATGTTCGATAGATCCCTCGTGCCTAGAGCACCACGCCCGTGCACAAGATCACTACTCTAGCCCCTCCGGCACCCCCACCATGATGATGGCCAGGCGTTAGACTAGAGCAAGCCCGAAAGCACACCAAACCGAAGCTGGTACTTAAAGCTAAGCTAAACATGATTATATAACTTAAGGGAGCATAAGACATGGAAAAGCATACTATCAAGATTGTAAGATAACCATGAATATTCTTTGTATTATGAGTAGAGTACCGACGGGTTGAATACAAAGCCATAGCAAAGGTTGAAGGTTGCTCAACGACCCCTAGGACAACCTGGATTCCCCAAGGTAGATAACTAGTCTAGCTCCACTAGCCTAAGGATTACAAGTCACAACTAGAGAGAAGGAGAGAGGCTTCAAGTGTGGTGTGTGTTGTGAGAGGGCTCCTTCTCCTCCTTTTATACTCTCCAAGGGTGGTTCCCAGTGGACCTAAGGATGAAAACAATCAAGAACCCGTAGGATGGCGATGGGAGGTTTCTCTCCAAAATGCACCTGGACGGGCTTCAGGCCCTGGGGTCGGCCGACCCCCCAGGTGGGGCCGCTGGCCACCGCCTTTGGCCAGGGCACTGACATGTGGGTCTTATCCTTATCCTTTGGGTGTTTACCGCCTTTGTATGCCGGTTTGCCTTGCCAAGTGGGCCCTCTTTGTAAGTGTGATGCAGTGTGGGATCTTCTGTGTACTTCTTCGGCATCTGTTGTGTGTTTTCTTCTTATTTTGGACTTGAATCCTGAAATGGCCAAATATACAAATGCATATGTGGAAATAGGTTAGTGATACGAATGTGTAAGCTGTATAGTTTTCCTTTATTCCTGATTATAGTTGGCGGTAGGATTTTGCAAGGTTCTTTGGAGTAACCATATTGAGCGAGAAGCTACCAAGGAGAAAGAATCCGACTTGAAGGAGATGTATCCTCACCTTTCTGAAAACCAGGAAAATCTTTAATCTTAGGGATGAGATTCTTGTGAGGGGGGGAGACTGTAACATCGCGCATTTTTGCGAAATGTTATATGCTGAAAAGTGCAATTTTCAAAAACTTTTTCGTGGTTATGCTACTAGCTACGGATAACCCTTAGCGTGACTTCTCTTCCCCTACAAATTCCTAGTAAATTTAAAACCTATCCAACCTAAGAGTATATTTGATAGTCTAAAACAGTTTGGTTCTTATTCAAATTTGATTTTTTTAGATTTTAGTTGACTGTTAGAAATTGTGTCGAATTTAAATTCAAATGGGCCATTTGAATTTAAATTCAAACCCTAACTAAATCTAACTCTAACCCAACCCCTAAACCCAGCCTGCTAACAAACCGGCCCATAGACATTCCTAACCCACCAAAACCCCGCAGCCTAGCCCGCACTACAAGGCCCAGCTCTGGCCCAACCCAACGCACTCGCCGCCATCTCTCTCACCGCCCGCACCCGTACCCTTTCTCCTACCCGAGTCAATGACAGGTGGAGACCACCTGTCAGCTTTACCCCTCACCTCTCGACGCACCCCGCGCCTCGCTCACTCCGCTCCCTCTCGCACCTCGCCTGCCTTGCCGCCCCTGGTCCGCAAGAGCGAAGCGTAACAGTCGCGCCCGCGCCCACCTACGTCACACCAAACCACGCCGCGGTCGCCCCCAAAACCCTAGCGTCGCACCGCGCCAAGACCCTAGATGCCGCCACGCATCCCCGCGGCGCGTCCCATCGCCGCCCTTAGCGTCCGAGCCCTTGCCAACCCTAGCCAGCCACCCTATAAGAGGCCCCGCGGCGACTGCCCTCGAAACCCTAGCTCCCTTGGGGTTTTCTCCTTCCACCGCCGCCACGACCGAGGAAGAGAAGAAGGTGCCGAGGAGAAGGGACGCGAGGAGGAAGATGACGCCGTCCGAGCCTTCGTCTCGATCGTCTACATCGCCCTTGCAGCGCTGCATGGCACTGCATCGCCTCGCCAAGGCCTTGTCTCTCCGCCACCCCGAGCTCCATCTTCCCCAGACCCGACGGGTGAGCGCCGCCACCGCTCGCCGCCACCGATGAGCCTTCCTTAGTGCAGCTTTAGGACCTCCCTATCCCTTCCTCTCGTGAAGGGACCCGACGCGCCGTAGCTGGACCAGAACCCCGCCGTCGCCACCTCGCCGCCGCGTTGTGCCATGGACCCGAGATGCCGGTGCTCTGCGAGCACGGCACGGCCACGCCGCGGCCCTGGGATGCTAGGATACTGCGTGTGAATGCGTTCCTAAACCCAAGCCGGCCGCAAGGCCAAAGCTTTGGCCTTGCAGCACCGCACCACCATCTTTGCCCCGCCTCGCCGCCGTTGGTGCGCCACCATGGGGCTGGAGCGCTAGAACCCCGTGGGTGCGCACGCCACCTCACCTAGCCAACCACCTCACCTTAGCCTCGCCATCATTGTGCCAGGCCTCGCCGTGGATCGGTGACCACGCACCCGACTGCACCACGCCACGACGTCGCGGCACGGCGCACGTGCGTGCCTCTACAGCATTTCGCTGAGCACTCCCTGTGCGCCTGCCGCACACACACGTTAGCTAGCACACGCATGCTCGCACACAGGCACTGCCGCACTAGATCCAGCTCGAGCCACACCAGATCCACCCAGAGGCCAACACTCGGACCCTGCCTGGCAGAGGAAGGAGGAGGATGCCGACGCGTGGGCCAGCCATGTCAGCAACGCAAGAAGGAAGAAGAGGTCCGCGCCAGCCCAGCCCACGATGCTGTTAGGCCTGAAGACGAAGCGCCGCCCAACAAAATCGGCCCGTTAGTTTTTTTGAGCCAAGCCGCCAAGCTATAGCCAAGCCGGCCTACGAGCCAAGCCGAGGCTGGTTGGGCCAGACCGAGCTAACCTTGGTCTTACGACCCGTTACCCCGAGCCGTCTTGATCTTTTCTTTGTTTTTAAACTCGAGCAAACATGCGGGCCCCGCATGTCAGCGACGTCGTGTGTCTGACCCGTGGGACCATCTGACCTGCTGACCCTTGACCGTTGATGGGTCAACGTTGATCAATCAACGTTGTTGTCAGCAGGGCCCACTGCTGACGTCAGGGCTGTCCAGTGATGTCATACTGACATCATGCTGATGTCACCCTGCCACATGGCACGCTCTTGTGCTGCCATGTGTCACAGTTGTTTGTTTTGTTTTTCCGATAATCATTTATCAATTTCAAAAATAGGATTTTCCTTAGAAAATTCATAATAAATCAACTGGACCTCCAAAAATTATGAAACTAGTTTCATAATTCTTCTAAAATCATGATCTACCCGATAGAATAGGTTTTGTGGTGATTTGGATCTTGTTTGGCTACTTTTGTGCACTTTTGCACTTTGGCCCCTAACCTTATACGTATCTACGAATAGGACCCATCACCGAGGAGTTGATCGACACCCAGGACTACCAGGAGAGGAGTTCTACAAAGAGAATCCAGGTTCACACCCATCTACGATCTGAGTACCTATTAGGCATTGCCTGCTAGATATGCCAATGCTTCATGTTGTGTTATTGTGAGATGAACCTGCATAGCCTATGTATTTACCTGACCTCCTGTCTATCCTATACACTTGATAAATATGAATCACCTTGATATGCTTTGCATGTGTATGTGTGGGAATGGATGGATAGTCTTGGCGTGAGTGGAGATACACTTTTGAGGAGTTGGTGATTAGGGCTTTTGGCAGGGAGCGAGCTAATATAACTCGATCTTTGATGCCAGCCCCCAAGATGCTGTCAGGTGAGATTGTGCCGCCCCCGCCCGTGAGTACTACTCTGCAAGAGGCTAGATTGATTATCATGGGTGAGGTGGCAGGTACCCCACAACAACCAATTGCTGAAGAGGCAGATGCTGTAGGTACTTCATCGGGTAACATCCTGGTGACACCACATGGGTGTCGACATGTTGTTCCAACAGAACTCCTTGACGATTCAATGTTGACCGCAGAGAGCCTGAAGCACTTCCAGGATACCTTCAAGGATTTGTACAAGTTCTCCACGGTATGACCTCTTCCTAACCCCATGACTTGATCCGTTGAGTAATGTTGTCACCTGTTGATTTGCATACTTCTTTGTTTGAGTAGAGAATGGCCAATCAATCCAGGTTGAAATCGGACAAGTTGAAAGCTATTGAAGATGGACTTTGCCGGTTGCAAGCCAAGGACAGGAAAATTGAGGAGCAAATCCACAAAAGGATCAAAGTGCAACATCAGCTGAATGCCATAAAGCTGGAGCATACACGGGAGGTCTGGCTTCTCAATTAAGAAATTGAAAATCTTGAAGAGAAGAACATGTCCTAGGAAAAAGCCCATCGAGGTAACTTCCTGCCGAATACTCTTGCCCAGTTTAATGCAGTCGAGTAGTAGTCTCTGAAGTTGTGTGAGTACTTCTTCTTGTCTTTTGCCCGCATAACTCAAAAATATATTAAAGTATAAAGAAGAATCGCAGACTGACATGAAGAACCTTTTGTACCATCATTCAGATGAAGTTGAGCTCCTGTCGAAGCAAGTCAAAGATGCAAACAAGCAACTTCTGCAATGTATGCAATAAACTAAATCCATAGCCAAAGAAAAAGAGCTGAGGTAGAAGCAACTTGAAGACCTCTAGGAAGCTGCGCAAGTAGTCAACAACATGGTAGACCCTTTGGGAGAAGGAGTAGTCGACAATAGGACTCTGTTGGGGCGACTTCATGAAGCCCCACAGAAGATTGCCAGCTATGTCTTCGAGACCACCAGGACCTACGTAGTGCACGTGCTTGGGCTGGTCAAGTCCTTCTGGCCAAAGGCCAATGTAGACCACTAGCCAATGGCATGGCTGCGGACTGCTCTGAAGAGAAGTTCGCAGATTACCTGAAAGAGGTCGGGCCAGTGGCCCACAAGATAGTTGAAAGCCTAGAGCAGGATTAAAAGCATTGAATATTTTATGAAAAACTGCCCAATTATATGTTTGTAAATATATATATTTACTTGTTGCCTTTTGATCTATTCAAAATACTCTCGTGTAGAGTAGTATCAGCGATAATAGGTCTTGGCAAAATCGATACGCTTGGGTCACACTACTCCAAGTACAATGCCTTCGAATGAAGTCGATAACTTGTCGTTCGATCACTTATTCCTTATAGGAATTCTTCAAACTAATCAGATAACGTCCAATCATGCGGTACTCTGACTTGTTTGGAATTACAGGCTCGATGACCTCTTCAGTTATTTGGCGCTTACTACTCATGGCAAGTATTCAGAACCTAATTGGTAGTATGGGCTTGGTAACCCCTTCAGAAATCGCTTCCATAGCTACTGTCTACATGAGACAAGTAGTCGTAGCTGTTTCTGGAATAGGTTTTTTGCACAACTATTAATCGTGCTTTAGCCTCATGGGCTATTTAGCAGTCGTTTTGCGGCCTCCAGCCCCCGAGCTTATGAGCCTCGTGAGCCTTAGCAGCCACGTCAAGTAGTTTGTTGGCGTCTAGCCCCCGAGTTTAGGAACTAGTGGAGCCATTGGAGATGCGCTGAGCGTTCTGGAGAGTCGTCGCCAAAGGTTGACCTGAAATAGGAGATATACAAATTATGTAGCATAATGCGGAGATACCAAAATTTGTTCGGTGTAAACATAAACTTGCTGTGTTGAGCTCTTGTTTAGGCCATCCAAATCTCCCAAGTAGTTCGCCTGTTAGGCTTAATCACCTGGTCCCGTTCCAGCCTTCACTCATAGCGTGTATGAGATCTTTGTCCCGTGTATGCATAGAGTCGCTTAGGCATGACTGAAGATCCGAGGTTTCACGGATTAAGGCATTTGCTACCCGAGTAGATTACCGACCGTTAAGAGAAGACAACATATGCAGGAAAAAGTAGTCGTCGTTGTGACAAAGAGAATGCGCGTTGCACAAAAAGTACGCAGCGAAGTGTAGCTCTGGAGGGTTTCATGCCCATCGAGAGACGTACACAGATAAGTAGCCGATCTTGCAGAGAACAAGTCGGGGAATGTATAAGTCACTTAGCTGGATTCATGGACGATTTGTTGGTGAAGACAACTAGTCGGAGTCGATTCCGACTAGTTATTGACCGCGCGGAACTCATCGCAGAGTAGTTTAAGACCCATCCCCGACTAGTTTCTAGTCAAGACGAGTAGTCGAGGTCGGCGGTGGCGTGTCGAAGTTGCGGCTCAAGCTGAAGTCGAGCCAAGTAGTCGAGATCGTTGCTGCAACGCGGGCTTGAGTCGAGTCGAGGTTATTGGCGGAGCTCGTGGATTTGATGAGGTCGTCAAATCAGAGAGTTGAATCTCGTCAAGATCTACGAGGAGGTCGTCGATGTCGCGACGAGATGTTGGTGCAAATGCCTTTGGCTTCCTGGTGTCGACGAGGTGCCGACGGAACTCACCTGCGTTGTTGGCGACGCAGACCCACGAGCCAAAGATGAAAGTAGTGCCCTCCTCGTGCGCACTCGTGGCGAAGTTGAACGATGCCATTGAGTTCGCTAGGGGATCTTCGATGAACACCCCTACCTAGCGCACCAGCTACCGGTGTTTTACCGACAAGCCTACCTAGGGATACCCTAAAGTAGTAGACTTGTAGGCAGAGTGTCGCCGAGAGCAGGAACTCGAAGGTGCAAGCAACACAAGGTTTAGACAGGTTCGGGCTGCGATGTGCGTAATACCCTACGTCCTGTATGATGGTTTATATTTCCTTGGATTGGTTATCATTTGGAGGGGGTCCGTGCCCGCCCTTATATAGTCTGGGGGATGAGGTTACAGATATCCTAGCTGAATACAAGCATAGGAGTCCTATCCGAGTACTACTCGGGTAGTTTTCTTCTGTTCCGACTAGTCCTACTCGCATACGAGTACATTACAGCAGATATAAGGTATGGAACATGCCCCATCCCTTATTATAGAATATTCTATGCCATGTGCACAGTCCCGTGGCCTTTGGTCTGACACAACCCGCTTGCATCATCACTAATTCTTGTCTTTGTCCTAAGTCAAACTATCTTAAAATTTGACCAAATTTATAAAGATGAGTCACTAGTACAAAAATGGTTTTTGATCTTTGACATTAGTCCCGGCTGTTGTTGGGCCCGTGACTAATGAACACTTTAGTCTCGGGTCCAACGGCTAGCTGGGTGGCCGGTGGAGGTAGGGACATTTAGTCACGGTTGGTAACACCAACCCGAACTAAAGGGTCACCCCCCTTTAGTTCCGGTTGGTGTTACCAATCCAGACTAAAGGGTTCTCCACGAGTTAGTTTAAAAGGATAGCATCCTATTAAGAGTCACATCTGCTGTGTAGGTGGGGTGGTAAGAAAGTTATACGCGAGGCAACAGATCTCGGGTTCAAGTCTCGTAGACTGCAAGATTGGTGATGGTTGCCAACTATTTTTTCTGAACTTGCACACCCTTTAGCTCCGGTTGCTACAACCAGGACTAAAGGCCGGGGCTTATAGTTCCAGATTCACGGTCCCGGTTGGGAAACGGGACAAATAACAGTTCCCAACCGAGACTATTAAAGGATTTTGTACTAGTGAGTATCAACCTTATGACATCAAATATTGATGCTATGAATATATATATTTTATTAAATCTAACATACTTATTTGGTGTTCTAAGTGTTGGCATTTTGTTTTACAAACTTCATTAAAATTGTTTGACTTACTAAGAAGGAGCACTCCTTTTGGGACAAAGGGAGCACTATATACTGCAATTGAAACGGAGAAGTCATGAAAAACCTTTGCAGTGATTAGTTGATCTTCTGTTATTAAACCAATCTTAATTAAGTGGTTGTTCTCGTGATGGATCAGAAGTATTTTTCACAGAACAACTTTCATTAACAAATACTCCCTCCGTTCCAAAGTATAAGTTATTTTTGGTCTTTTTAGATTCATAATATTTGCTACGTATTTGGATATAAATGTATATCTAGGTATATATATTGCAAATCTATGAATCTAGAAAAGTCAAAACGACTTACATTTTTGAACGGAGGCAGCATTATGTGATTTTCAGAAAAATGATTTATGTTGTTAGTTAGATCTGATTTTGCATTGTTTGGGCCACGCCAAGTTAATCAAAAACGAGTTTTCCTTAACATGGACCCGTTTGGATGTTGGCATTGGAGCTTGGAATCAGGAATTGAAATTCACTGGCACCAATACCGTCGTTTGGACGTCACTAGAATTGGAAATCAGAAACGTGAGGGAATACCGTGCGGCATTCGCTTCACTTGCCCGCACCCTCGAGCAAATCGGAACCCCGCATCTCGGTATTGTGATGCATTCGTCGTCTCATCCCCACGCCGCTCGCCCTCTCCTCATCCAGTCGGCAGGCCACGCCACTGTCCCTCTCCCTCCGCCCGCGGGCCGCGCAGCTCTCCCACTCCTTCCCTCCGCGGCGGGCCACACCGCCCTCCCACTCCTTCCCTCTGCCTGCGGGCCGATCCGCCCTCCCACTCCTTCCCTCCGCCGATGGGCCACGCCGCCCTCCCTCTCCCTCCTTCCGTTGGCGGGCGGCGCCACCCTCCTACCTCCGCGACCGGTGCCCCTCCTCTCCTCCTACTCGTCTTCCTCGGGGCCGGCGCCCCTCCTCCTCCTCCTCCTCCTCGCGGCCTGCGCCCTTCCTCTTCTTCCTCTCGTCCAGTGCCCCTCCTCTTCCTGTGCCCTGTGGTGGCGGGCGACGCGGGTGAGCTCCGGCCCGGAGGGCGGGCGGTGGGTGAGCTCCACATAGATGAAGATGACGCTACCTTCTCCAGCGTGGTCTTCTCCGACGAGGTATGGGCGGTGCAGATGAGCTCCGCCCCAGGCAAGGTGCGCTGCCAGCATGGCCGGGTGGAGAGGAGAAGAAGATGGTCTAATTCTCAATACCAAGGTATGGACATCCAAACATGAATTGCAATATGTTAACTCATTGGATTCCATCTAATAACTTTATCTACATCCAAATAATGGATTTGGTATTGTAACCCATTACCAATACTACTCTGATTTGGTATTGAACCCAATTTGATGTCAAGCCTTTGAATATCTACATCCAAACGGAGCGTAATAGATCACACCAGATCGTCTTTCCTTCATTTTAATCAATGGAATTGGCATTAGACAGTGGCGGAGGAAAGGCTATGGCCACTACCGCACACCGTCTTGTACCATTGCTTTTACTTCCTTCATCCAACACAAGCAGTCAACCACCTATGAGATACAAGCGACTCATCAGTCATCACATCTCAACGATGATCTTCCCCGTGGCATGTCCTGCCATGCTCCTCTCCCACGCCTCCGCCGCCTTCTCGAACGGGTGCCGCCTGTCGACCACCGTCCTGAGCTTCCCTTCCGCCACCAGCTCCAGCAGGAACCTCATGTGCTCCTTCCCCAGCGACACCTGGGCCAGCATCGATATCTTCTTCCTCGTCAGGACGGACGCGACGTAGTTCCCGGGGTTAGGGGTCATGTCGACGACCCTGCCGCGGCCGCTCAGGCTCGGCCGGAGCGCCGACCACCTGCTGGCGTCCGTCGTGTTGATGACGTAGTCGTACTTCCGGCCCGACGGGCTCGTCAGGGCCAGCCCCTCTGGTGTCTTGTAGCCCAGGACCTCGTCGGCGCCGAGGCCCTGACGACCTCCAGGTTGCGAGCGCCGCAGGTGGCCGTGACGTGGTGGTTCCCCAGCTTGGCGAGCTAGACGGCGTACGTGCCCACGCCGCCGGACGCCGCGGTGACCAGGATGTCGGCGCCGCGGCACGTGCCGTCGAACTTGGTGCCGATGGACATCAGGGCCTGGAGAGCCGTGAGCCCCGAGATGGGCAGCCCGGCGGCATCGGCGGCAGATACTCCGGCAGGCCGGGCGGCGATCTTGCTTTCGGATGCCACGACATACTCGGCGAGGCCGCCGCCTTTCTGCAAATGCAAATCAGCTCTCACGAGTCACGGCTACATAATAGGATCAGCTGTTCATCACAAAAATCAGATAAGATGGTTTGCAGAGATGGGGATGCTTCAGGTTACCCCAAAGTTTAGTCTGCAAAGAACTTTATCGCCAACTTTGAACTCGCGTACTGAAGAACCAACCTCAGCGACCTCTCCAGCAACGTCTGTCACTGTTTCGCAAGTTTACAGAAACGTGTTTAAATAGATTGGAGTTCAAATTTATTTGGTAATAGTTCCAGTCATTTCTAGTAATAATGAACAAAATTTCCACAAGACCTCAAGTAGGATTCCCTTCCAACTAATATTTTTATCAATATCTCAAGAAGTGGTAAAATTTGCAGTACGGGTATGTCATGTAATGATGTAAAGACACTGTTTTTGCGTTGTAGAGCTAGCTCTTGTTTTCATAAAAAAGAATTCTTATGACAAGCTGTTACCTGGAATACAAGGGAATTTAGGGAGGAATGGGCGTAGCATCCCTTTCTGAATCTTCCAGTCAGCTGGATTTATGCTTGCCGCTTCCACTTTCACAAGGACCTCATTTTTCCCTAGCAAAGGAACTGGGTTTTCTACATACTGAAACAAAAGAAGATAAATTTAATTCCCTTTGAAGAAAACATATGTGCTTTAAGATAACTTGAATAATTAATAATACTTAAAATTTGCACTTGACATAGACTAGGAAAATGGAACCTATAGCGTCCTGTAGAAAAAAAAAGAGAAAAAAATCTCGAGCGGTAGTGGCAGAAAAACAACTCGGAGGATCCTGCATTTTTTCATTACTGAAGATGGCGCCTAGATTGCCCTTTGCACCTGAACTTTCTAGGTCAACTCCTTTAGCTCTTATATGGGTGTAAAGTCTAAATGCTTGTCCCTTTCCACAATAATGCTATTTATTTCCAGGAAGCAACCGTGTTGAACAACATTACTAATGTACGGTAGTAGTACGTCTGCAATGCACAAAGTTATCCCCAGTGACTAACGAACATGCAGAAATAATCTCAAGGCCTATTGAGACTCTACATACAGTTCTGCAAGAAATTGTAGAACTTCACAGAAAAAAATCATCCAAAATAATCAGCAACTCTGAAAAGAGCCTGAACATGGAAGGAAGTCACAGAGTTGACCTTGAGGGAAGCAGCTCCACCGCCATAGCCGGTGTACTGGATGGCACGCATGGTTGTTGGCCTCCCGCCCGTAGCCATGAACTCGAGCTAGATGTGGGCGTTGTTCTTCTCCGACGACGAAGGTAGACGAGACAGACAGGGATTCAGATGCGTATGGGAAGCTGTGGTAGAGTGTATTTGTACAGCCATGTGGCTTGCGCACGAAGAATTTGACTTGCTTGGATATAATTTAAACAGCTTCCGCACATTCGTTTGGCCATTACCTTGAGACTGTTTTATTTTTTAAAAATTATATTAGTATATGATTACAGAGCCTAAGTGTAACATAAAGTCTCTTGTCTTAGAGATGTAAGCAAAAGTCTATATGTAGCTTATGAAACAACGGAGATACTAATAACAAATGTGCAGCTTGGTATCCGATAAGCACCACTAAGTAAAGTCTTCTAAGTACATGATATATAAGCACCATGCATAAAGGATCTATTTGGGAGGACATATACCGATTTCGGTTTCAACGGTGAAGCCGTTTTGGGAAAAGTACTTCCAAACAACCTCCTAAGTAAGTCGTCAACTTGAGTCTCCTTCTTGTATTCTTGAACATAAGCAACTTGTTGAATGCATGTTGACCGAGTAAAAATAATTAAAGCAAGAACATACGAAATGTTTTGTATGTGGTCGTCTTCTAGATAGCAATGGTCATCTTCTAAGCTCTGCTTCGACATAAAAACTATTTTTTACCATATCTTTGACCCTTTTATTGTTTATTCTTCATCCTTCTTCATTTATCTCATCCTTGATGATGCTTCTCTCTGACCCCCTTATCTTGGCTTATTTATCCCCTCCTTGATTGCTTTTATCTCCAATTTCTTTGTCTACTTGTCCCCTCATTAACATTGGTTACCTTGTTTCCGTTGGTTCTAATAATTCACCTCCTTCGTGATTCCAAGTATGGTCACTTTGGAATTCCCTTTGTCTTATATTTCAAAGTGGTTTTCTCCTCTCCTCTTGTTTCAAACGTTAGATTGTCCGACCTTGTGCCCGTCTCGAAGGATGGAAGTAATGGTCTACTACAAGAAGTCAAGACTGAGCAGCTGAAGACTACATCAAACTCAAAGACACTACAACCAAGAAGTGGATACTATGCCAGACTCAAAGACAACCTGAGCGATGCCTACAGAATGTTGAAGCTTTAGGATATGACCCATACTTAGGAGGTTTTCCTTTTCAGTTGTAAAATGTTAGTTTCGGTTGTTTGATAGTTTGTTTTGATGTGCTTGTAATGCTTGTTGTTTTGTCTGTGTTTGTTAGATGTCTTTTCTTCTTTGTTGATGTGTTGTGGGACTTGTGCCTGCAATAACATCATTCATTCCTTAGTTATCTCTTCAATGCTTTCTGCTTGATCCAGTCGAAACAAAGAGGACCCATTTTTTTTTGATACCCATCTTTTCATCTCACCTTACTCATTATCAAAAAATCTGTGTTCTATCTCTCCTTTCTATCATCAGATTTTGCGAATCTCTTGTCAACGCCATCTATGCAATCCAATTAAAAACAAGTGAAGAAGACCAACATCCAAAATCTCTCCTTTTCTCTTTAAATATTTTGTTGTCTTGTTGCCTTCTTGATGAATCTCTTTGCCCTAACTCTCCTTTTTGTCACCAGCCCTTGCGAATCTCGGGACGAGATTTTGTTTAGGGGGGTAGTTTATTTTAGGGTGTGAATGTCTTTTAGAATGTGTTCATCCATCTTTAGGGTTTTTGAGAATTTTCAGAATTTTCTAGCAATTACTCTTTTTTCTTTCCGTAGAGCTAAATCCATTTATTGGAAAGTTCTAAAATCTTTTCCTCAAATTGCAAGTATTTTATTTAGATTCCTCGTATCCCAAATTACCTCCTGAGTTTTCCTCGGAATTTTTAGGATTCTTCTGGATATATTTTTCGTGGTTTAAAATATTTATCTAGACTTTTTTAGATTTATTTTAAGCTTGAAAATATGTTCTGAAAAATGAATTCGTTTTCTTTTCATCTCGAGCTGGGACGAATGGAAGTCAAGGATATTGTTTTTGGGACGAATGGAAGTATGCTTTTTCGGCGCATGACTAGAATAGAGTTCAATTCCCTAGCCTGCGGAGCTTTTTTTTATATAAACTTGGTCAAATTTAGAATGATTTGACTTAGAATAAAATAAAAGAGAACCCTTTTTAGGACTTAGAGAGTAAACTTTTTCTGGTGCATGAGTAGAACATAATTCAATTCCCTAGCCTCTGGAGCTTTGTTTCCATGGTCACATTTGCTAACAATTGGCATTCACAAAAAAAAATACTTTGGACAATCCGCATTCATTTGATTGAAAATTCAACGGATAACTAAACTAAAAATGGCCAATTGTTAGTTAGCCACTAAAAAAGTCAATCTCACATTCATGTTCTTTCGGTTATTATAAAATCTTTTTAGTACAATGTACGAAGACACTATTATTTAACTTTTCAATATGTCAATAAGTAGTTTGAGTTATGTTAAAAATCTGACTACGCATTCAACTCCGAGATCATGGGTAGCGTGCTGGGATCAGACAGTAATCGATCTTGCAGATCACAGTGTAGTGCTATCGAGGTGTCAGTGCATGGTTGCATGCACTCTCCCTTACTCTACAAAAGCCTAACTGCTGACCACACCGCCTACGCCTCTTATCTTTCAACTGTAGTGCGCTCGAGTGCCCGCAAATACATGACACCGAAAGTTGGGTTAGCACGCACTAACCATCTTGCTAACTCCTCTCCATGCTGATCGACTCCATGCATGTATGGCCTCAGAGGCTCACTCACACCCACACACATCTTGCTTGTTGCTGGCCTTTGTCTTTCACTCTCAACATCATCTCTTCAACCTTTGAACTTTTCTGTGCGTATTGCGGTCTATCCAACCGGACCAAGCTAGCCTGCCTTGGAGCACGGCAACTGCCTCCACGTGTACAAACGACCAAAAATAATGCAAAGTCCAGCATGCTTGCCATGGCTGTGCCAGTAAGCTAGCTAGTTGTGGTAATTTTTAAACTGTAAAATTTGACTATCCATGAGCATGATGCAAGCTTTAAACCTTCTGTTAGTTCAGCACCCACGGACTGATCTGATATTGTAAGATACCGAATAATTAAGTGTACACATCGTGCACAAAATCACTTGGATAAATCTAGTAGAGATAATTGAGAAATAACAGTGAAGGAACTAAGAACATTACAAGAGGGGATAATTTGGTCAACTCACATTCCAAAAGGAGCAGGATTTATTGATGCACGTCACCGTGACTTACGGTCACAGGCACGTGGGCCCACAAGATGTGGGTTCCACATGCCAGTGACTCAACGGTGACGTAGTTGCCACTTTGAACCCAATGCAAAATTGAAGAAAGACACCCTCAAACCTGCATAAGGAACTGTTGCTCTGTCTTGCAACTTCTCCAAACCTTCTTGACCCGCCTCCGAGCGTTATTGACCTACCGAAGATTTCCAGTGCTAATGAGCATTCCGACTTTGTAACGGTTGTTTGGTCTTGCTATCGATAAAATTGTTGCAGTAATTTACGATATGCCATTTACTTTTCATCCCCAAGGTTTTTTTTCTTAAAAAAAAAGGCTGATTGAGTCACCTTTTTCTCTTTCTCAAGTAATACCTCATCCTAGCTGGAAGCTTCATCAGGTAAAAAGCAGCGAGCTCCCTGGCTATATTTATGCTGTGCACACACATACAGAGTTGGCCAAGGACCGAGGAAAATCACGCGCGTGAGAAGCACACATCTTGAGCTCAGCTCGTTTCCGACTCCGACTCCTTGCTCTTGCATTGTGTGTAGCATCCCAAGTCCTGGAAACTACCTCATGGGGGCTGCAGCGGCGTCACTTCCTCCTCCTGCTCGGAAGCTGCTGCTTGCTCTGGTCCTGCTGCTCCTCCTCGCAGCCGGATCGCTGCCTCACCAAGCTTCAGCTGGTGAGTCGATGAGCTTCTACGTACTACTGGTAGATTGCTTCACTGAGATTTGGGTTCTGATCGATCGGTTTCGCCGTCGCATGTATGGACTATGGAGATGGAGTGCGATACGACTACAGAGCTTACACCGAGGTACCCGTCCTGCCTGCGTGCGGGCGTTTTTCTTCTTCAGTGAGATGGATAGATCATGGGAGTGCTCTCTTGAACCTGTTCTTTTTTATTCCTTTTGTTTCAGTGCAAACCTCACCCTGAGCCTGCTCTGTACAATGGCGGCGTCCTCCGTTGGGCGAGCAAGATAACGGATTTCAGAACGGAGGACGAGGGGAACTACTCTCCGGCATTCGTGCTCTACAACATGTCGGCGGCGATCGCATACAGCTTCTCCTGTAAGCACTGTACTATCGCAGTTGATTCCACTTGTTTGGCGATCATGGTAGCAAAACTTTAGTAGCAAGCGTTAATTCCCTGGTAAGAGCCAAGAACAAAGCCACACAGATGAATTCTTAGGAGGTATTCATAACTTTCGGACGATGAGCCGGAGTTAAAAGAGGCACAGTAGCTGACATTATATATTTCCAATTGAATCCATAAAATTGGAAACATATTGATGGTGAAAGCTCCCTCAAGAACATAATATGAGTTGTGGAAGCAGGCATTAATTGGAGAAGTTCCAGGCTCTAAACAAAGGGGGGGGGCTTGCAAAATCGATCTACACCCAACATAAGCAGGGTAAAAAGAAAAGTTTTACCCTTCATTGATTTTTTTTTCTACCTCCCCTAAACAACAGTACATCTCGCAAAAAAGAAAACAACAACAACAACAGTACACGTCCTCCGATCCAAGCACTACTGCGTCGGCCTGCTTTTCTTATCTAGGCAAGGAATAGGAAACGTCCTAGTCAGGGGAAGAAGCATAGCATCGGCCAGAACCAGCAAAGCGACAAGCCTCACCCGGCCAGCGTCTGGCGTCCCGTCACGGGTCGGCGCGCTAGCACCCAAGCAGCAGCACCAAGGGCAGGCAACGACCGCGAGCACGCGAGGATGGATGTACCCGGCGACACGCACGCACGGCGGCATGTTCACGCCGGGCCGGAGGTTTCTGGCGCCGCGCCATCGGCCGGCCACGCTTGTTGATTGGAAAGCAAGGGCGAGACGGGTGGGCGTGCGTGCGTCCAAGGCGCAAGCGGCCTGGGCGCGTGAGGGAGATCCACCAGCCGCCGTCACACAAGGCTGTGATCGCCCGGCGCCACGAGGGGTGGGGCCGGGCACCGGATGTGGGGTCAAGAGTGTAGTGTGTAACCCCGGCAGGGTACCACAGTTTTGTAGCCGTCTGGGCTAGAGGTCGGTTAATTTGATGATGTGCGTGAAAGGGCGGTTAGACTGTGCCTACAATTTAGAGATTGTAGCACGCGGTTCGCCGAGTGCTTATAAGGTTTAAGGTTTTGTTCGGTTAATCTCCTTCTCAAGAGAATTGAGGAGAGTTTCGACTTGTAGAGTATTTAATTCCTCCCAACCTCCTTCAATACTTTTTAATCGTCTTCAAACCACACAAATTCTATGTGGGGGGAATCCTTCTTAAATTCTATAGTCCGCCCAATCAGAGGGGACGGGTTCCTCGGCCACCTTCTTATTCTCTATTTTTTTTCTACTTTGCTTTTTGGAAATGAGCTATAGCACACGATTTTTTAGAAATGTTCCTCGGCCACCTTCTCATTCAGGCATGAAAATGACCACGAGCGGAAACGGTCGAAAATCGTGTGTTATAGCTCACGCGAGGCCTAGAACGAGCCGACGGGTGACCAGAACAAAAACGGACGAGTTCGGTGCGAACGGTTATAAATGACACCCAGATATGGAATCATATGCAAACGGATGGAGATGGATCATGGAGGTATAAAAACGGCCATGGGTGAAAATGGTCGAAAACCGTGTGCTATAGCTCACGGGTCCGTTAGGTGCATACCAGCCGGGGAAGCCGATGTGTGACAAGTGGGCACGGATGCTCATAATTAGGTGATGCAACTTGGTTAGGCCAAAATGGGTTGGAATCAAATCTTAAATTCAAATTTTCTTCCAAACTGTTTATCCGTTTTCGAAACCATTTGCACCATGATGTTGTTCTCAATTAACACAACAAACGAAGATAACAAATGAATGTACTTTGAATCTTTTTAGAAGTTAGCATTTTTATAATTAGAGATAGAGTATTTTGAGCATCTACTTATTCTTTGAGAATATTTTTATTTGTAGTTTCGATTGTTCCCATAGTTTTTATGATATGTTCGTTCCATGATGTATTTTGGATAGTTACCGTATCAGATTATTCCCAAAGCATTCACTAGATGTTACTCCGTATATGTATAGTTTGGATTGCTTTTTGTTTGGCAAGTTTAATGATTTGTTCTTGATTTATAATTTCTTTTCCACTTCAACACTTATCTTGTTCCTTCTTCTCAAACATGCTAGATGTACAATTTCTTCTTTTATTCCGCAATTTTGTATGATTTGTTCCAGGTTTATATCTTTTTGTTCCGCTAGAACACTTGTTTAGTTCCACTCGACAATTTTTTTCTAGTTGAACCTGTAGCATTTTCTTTTTAAAACAATTTTAAATTTTTGCGGGAACATTTTGTTTCTAAACTTGGAATAATTTTCAGTAATTTATTAGATCCATATAGACATAAACCTGATAGCGACGATTCAGGTTCATTGCAATATTTTTAGTTACATTATGGTGAGTGGTTCACTGCTATCTCCAGGTTGGGTGAAAATTGATGGACCAGCAAGTGCACATGTGAAGGCAAAGATACTGACCCTAGAGAGCGCAGCGTCGCAATGCATCGGCACAGCTCTCGTGCGAAACGACTGCTGGTCTTTCCTCAAAGGTGGTTTTGCTCTCAACTCCTCGTCTCAAACTTCAGTCCTCTATTTCCAGGTGAGTTGCGATGTGGAATTTTATTTATGAGGACACCGGCACATGTTCATGGAAAAAAAGAGAGAAAGAAATCAATTCAGCATGTTCTCTCATGCGTACGTGTTTCCGTTCTCTGCTGCAGACCGCAAGCCCAAACGCCTCCACAATCTCAATCAGAAGCGCCTCCTTGCAACCCTTCTCACCGGAGCAATGGAATCAGCACAGGCAGGACCGTATTCAGCTGGTACGTTGCTACCAAATAATGTTCATATCAGATGCAGTTTCAGCTTGTCTGGGCTGGGAACCATAGAGCTAGCTGACGCCTGACACGATGGCATTTGCCTTCCATGCCAGATCCGGAGGCGTTTCGTCAACGTCCATGTCTCCGACGGCAACAGCAGCCGTGTGGTTGGGGCGAAGGTCGCCGTGCGCCAGATCACCCGGGATTTCCCCTTTGGCTCCGCCATCAGCAGGAGCATCATCGGTAACAAGCCGTACCAGGAGTGGTTCACCAAGCGGTTCAACGCGGCGGTGTTCGAGAACGAGCTCAAGTGGTACGCGACGGAGCCGTCGCCGGGGAAGGAGGACTACGCGGCGGCGGACGAGCTGCTGCGGTTTGTGCAGTCCAACGACGTGATGGCGCGCGGGCACAACATCTTCTGGGAGGACCCCAGGTACACGCCGGCGTGGGTGAAGAACCTGACCGGCTCGCAGCTCCGCGCCGCGGTGGCCGGCCGGATCAGCAGCCTGCTGTCGCGGTACAAGGGCGACTTCGTGCACTGGGACGTCAGCAACGAGATGCTGCACTTCGACTTCTACGAGAACCGGCTGGGCGGCAACGCCACCGCCGAGTTCTTCGACACGGCCAGGCGCGCCGACCCGCTGGCCACGCTCTTCCTCAACGACTTCAACGTCGTCGAGGCCTGCGACGACCTCAGCTCCAGCGCCGACTCCTACGCCGCCCGGCTCCGGCAGCTCACCGACGGCGGGGTCACCTTCGAGGGCATCGGGCTGGAGGGCCACTTCGGCAAGCCCAACATTCCCTACGTGCGCGCCGTGCTGGACAAGCTGGGGACGCTGCGCCTCCCCATCTGGCTCACCGAGGTCGACATCAGCAGCTCCTTCGACCACAAGACTCAGGCCGCCTACCTAGAGGAGGTGCTCCGGGAAGGATTCGCCCACCCGGCGGTGGACGGCATAATGCTGTGGACGGCCATGGGCGCCAACGCCAGCTGCTACCAGATGTGCCTCACGGACGCCAACTTCACCAACCTCCCCGCCGGAGACGTCGTCGATAGGCTCCTCGAGGAGTGGCAGACCAGGGAGGTGCTGGGCGCCACCAACGACCGCGGCTCCTTCAACTTCAGCGCCTTCCTGGGCGAGTACAAGCTCAGCGTCAACTACCAGAACCTCACCGCTGAGGGCACCTTCTCGCTGGCTCGCAGCGACGACACCAAGCACATCAACGTCCGTCTTCTGTCAGGACCGGCCTGATATGGAAAGGAGGCGAAACCGCAGCTCCGCGCTGCCGTGGCCATTGTTATTACTGTCTTATGATGAACTGATAATTGTGTTTGAGTGGTGATTCTTGGACTGAATGGTGCGTGCTTGAGTGGTAATTCTTAGACTGAATGGTGCGATTATTGTGTTTTTTCTCGTTCAAAAAAATAAAAAAAGATCTTGTGCTCGAACAGAAAGCCCAGTCAGCTCTAGCCGCCGCCTGCCAACATACCTGCGGATCATCTTGCAGGCTCTGAAAGCAGAGGCTGATAATCAGAACCTCTCTTTCTACGCGAACCAGACAGTAGATTAGTGAGATTGGTTCTGGCCGACTTAAGCGCTGCTGACTCCACGTTTCTGGAAGGTTGGATAGATCCATTGCTCTGCTCGATCTGCTGGAGTATGTTGATGGCGCTAGGCCGATACAGGTTCCTGAAGTATCTGAAAGCCATCACCGGGCCCATCCCTACTGCAACAGTCAGCTGGGTGGTGAACATGTTTGCACCACGTTGCGGGAATAATTAGGTCAGATTGCACTTATGATTACGACAGTTATATAGTGAAACTGACCAAAAAAAGAAGTTCCATAGTGAAACAAGAGTAGACTTACTGCCATGGTGATCCAGTATGATGGTTGACCGCACAGGCGAAACATGATTGTGTAAATCTGAAGGCTTGGGATGGCACTGAGTATTAAGTTGATCATGTAGAAAGCCACAAAATTTCCCCAGATGAGAATGATTTGTGGGTAAGTGAATGAGCTGAAGACGCATAAGATGATGTCAGTGACTGTTCTACAATAAATGACTCCGATGTATCTGTTGTCACCTGATAAGAACTTACTTTGTGTCCATCATCACAACAAAAGCCTGCAACCAAATGCATCCGGATAGTGCAACCATTGAGAGTTCCTGCATCTCGCTTTTCTCATCCGCGTATGCACATACCGTAATAAAGAAAACGACGAGCGCCTGAAATTGAAAAATATTAGTGTTTCATGAAAGAAAATAAAGTTCAAATGCATCTAGAGGCCTATGCAGTTCACATGCATTTATCCCATACAGCAAAATCGATAGATTAATAAAGCATAATTTGCGCTACATGCAGTGATGGAGCACCTGCATAGGTTTTATTTGTAATTCAGTTGCCAATATAATGCACACAAAATATGCTTAAAATACTAGCCATCAGTGCATGTCAAAGGATATAAAATAAGAAGCTAATCATTATGCATGTGCATGTCCATGTCCATGAACAGAATCAGATACCAGAACAAGAGAGACATATGAGCTGATGCCGGATACTCCCTGATCACCTTCAATAACCTAACAATTGCAACCCCCACCCCGCACTTTGGTAGTCTACTTAAGATGTGCTATGAGCTGATGCCAGACAAAACATAACAAGAACCAGAGAAAAGATTATCTTACATGATACAGTGAACGACCAAACCATCCACAAAATGTAGTTGGATTTAGAAGCCTGGTAAGATGATGGAACTACGTATCAGTAAAACTTATGCACAAAGATATCAAAAGCACTAACACCCCGTTTGGATGCAAATATTGAAGCCTGGAATTTGGAATTGGAATTAGATACACTCAATATCAGCTGTTTGGATGGTTTTCGAATTGGTATTGGAAACTGACTCCAATACCAAGCGGTATTCACCGTCCTGCTTTACCCCTTCCCACAATACCAATCCCTTCCCCTCGGTATTGGACTGCAATCGTCCTCCCCCTCAATTTCTCGGTGTCTCTTGCGCCCGCGCCTCCCTCCCCTCTGGTGCCGTCGAGCCGCACCGCGCCTCCTCCACTCCTCCCTTCCCTCCAGTGGCGTCAAGCCGGCCCGCGCCTCCTCCGCTCCTTCCTCCCCTGCGCCCCTCCGCCACGAGCTCCGTCGCTCCTCCGCCCCAAGTCCGCCCCTCCGCCGCGAGTTCCATCACCCCTCCACCCCTGCGCGGCGACGGCGGCAGCCTGGAGGCCCGGACCAGCGGGGCCTTCTTCGGCGAGGCGAGGGCAGCGGTGGTGAGCTCCTCCCCGGTCAGCGCGGCGGGGCTTCCTTCGGCGAGACGACGACGCGACCTTCTCTGACATGGCCGGGGTGGAGAGGATGAGAAGGTCAATTCCCAATTTCTTGACATGCGCATCCAAACATGAATTGGCATTTGCTACTTCATTGGATTCCAACCGCCAATTCCATCTACATCCAAATAGCAGATTTGATACTGTAACCCATTTCCAATACTAGTCTGCTTTGGTATTGATACCCAATTCAATTCCAGCTGCTCAATATCTACATCCAAACGGAGCTTAAAAGGTAAAATTTTATTTACCTCCCAGCTTGAGAATGCTGTAAAATCTGGGGGTACTGTAGAACTGCTGTTTCAGAGATATCCTTGTCAAAAATAATAGTCATCACAGGTAGACTTGTATAGAAAACATTATAAGCCATCAGGCTAATGGAGTTAAATAAGCTAGTTCCCGAGAGCCCTGACAAAAAGGCAAACCTGACAGAGCACCAGGTGAGCAGTGCAGCCACAAAGTCCATGACAAATTGCAGATCAGTAGCAGAAGCCAATAATTAAAAATGCAGCAAATGGCACAAGCATCAAAGGGAACAGAGACTCACAGAATCTGTATAAAGCATATAAGAAGTGACTTGTAGAAGGAGTACTGTGAAATAAATGCTGTTCGATTGTATGAATAGCGACCATGAATAAGTATCAACCTCTTAAGAAACTTGAACTCTGCAAAAGAAATATCCGAAATGTGATTTTTTACAAAGAAAAATATATTGAATTTGGAGGTAAAGTGCAAAAAGGTAATAAGTGGCACGACAATTGCAACCATCTATACAACAAAATGGTACCCTTTTTGGATGGATATGCAAAGATAGAAACTGTTATCACATGAAGAATGGATAGAAACAATGTCTGCACAAGTTAGAATCTGGTTTATATGCTATTTCAGTACCAGATTGCAAAAAACCATTAAATCAAATTTCCAGATTTCTGGAAGTAAACAGAATCCATCTGTATTAACTAGAAGTACAAGAATTACAATATATGTGTTAGTATCGAAACTCTTACTCTCATCGAGAGGATGACACTAGGAGTTGGGGCAATTTTCTGGTTTACTTCTCACACAATGTCATGCCAACCCGAGGGGTTGGGGTTACATATTTATAGCTGGCTGGGCAGCCAAGCTTATGCAAACTGGTCTAAGATGCCTAGATGCTGTCCTAACAGCTAAAGCTAAGATGCTGTCCTCTGGTCTAAGATGTTGTCCTCTAATATGTTGTCCTCTAGATGTTGTCCTCTAGATGCTGTCTTAGGGGCAGCAGGACCACAACACATGAGCTGTCCTCTAGATGCTACAAAGACTGAGACCCACAAAGACTATAGTACAAGGACTTATTCCCAGCATTCTCCCCCTAAGTCTTGTGCGTCGTCTCGTGGAAAAGCTGGACCATCCCGGTCCGGGAACAAAGCTCAAGGAACTTGATCCTCCCAAGGGGCTTGGTGAGCAGGTCCGCAAGTTGGTCCTTGGTGTTGATGTAGTTCGTCTTGATGCTTCCTTCCTCCAAGCAGCCTCGGATGAAGTGGTACCTCAACCGGATGTGCTTGCTCCATTCATGGAAAACGGGGTTCTTTGCCAGGGCCAGAGCGGACTTGCTGTCCACCCTGAGCTCCACCGTTTTAGTGTCTCTTCCGAGAAGATCACCGAGCAGTCGAGCGAGCCAGAGCACCTGAGTCGAAGTGGTGGAGGCCGCTATGTACTTAGCCTCGCAGCTGGACAGGGCCATCACCTGCTGCTTGACCGATTGCCAGCTAACGAGGCACTTGCCGAGGAAGAAGAGGATCCCGCTTGTGCTCTTGCTGGTGTCGATGTCGCCGGCGTGGTCGCTATCGCTGTACCCGACGAAGTGTGCCTCCCCAGGACACTTCAGGTAGTAGAGACCGTGGTCGAGAGTCCCAGCAACGTAGCGGATGATCCTCTTCACAGCCTGCTGGTGCTCCGTCGTCGGTCGCTGCATGAACCGACTAACGTAGCCGACGGAGAATGCCAAGTCCGGCCGTGTGTGGGCGAGGTAGCGAAGGCTCCCCACAAGACGCCGGTACTGCGTAGCGTCCACCTCCTCTGTCGTGCTGTCGCAGCTCAGCTTCAGCCTCTCCTCCATCGGAATGAGAGCTGGGTTGCAGTCGGTGAGCCCAGCCAGCTCAACGACGCGCTTGGCGTAGGCGGTCTGTCGAAGCGTGATCCTATAGTCATCCTGGTGCACCTTGATCCCCAGGTAGAAGGAGAGAGGTCCCAGATCACTCATCTGGAAGGTGGCCTTCATCTCTTCCTTGAACGCCGCCACCTCCACATCCTTGGTGCCGTTGATCACCAAGTCGTCGACGTAGACACCCACCAGCAGGGCATTTCCTCCATTACCCCGCCGGTAGATGGCCGCCTCGTGCGGGCTTTGTTCGAAGCCCATCCCCTTGAGCGTGGAATCCAACTTGGCATTCCATGCCCTCGGTGCCTGCCGCAAGCCGTAGAGAGCCTTGCATAGGCGTAGCATCTTGCCTTCCTTGCCGGGGATCGCGAAACCCGGCGGCTGGTGTACGTAGACCTCCTCCTTCAAATCGCCGTTAAGAAACGCCGACTTGACGTCCATGTGATGAACGCGTCAGCCCTCCTGGGCGGCCAACGCAAGGAGGAGTCGCACGGACTCCATCCGTGCCACGGGGGCGAAGGCATCGTCGAAGTCGATCCCCCCCTGTTGCATGAAACCTCGTGCCACCAAGCGGACCTTGTGCTTTACGATGGTGCCGGATTCGTCCCTCTTCAGCTTGAACTCCCACTTAAGGGTGATCGCGCGGTGACCGCGAAGAAGGTCAGCAAGCTCCCAAGTGCGGTTCTTCTCAACCGCGTCCATCTCCAACTGCATCGTGGCACGCCATGCCGCGTGTCCCTGCGAAGGACCGAGGCTCGCCGTCGTCGCACGCAAGCTGCAACTGCGCCTTCAGGTCGTGAAGCACCAGTCTCGGCACCGGCTGGTCGCCGAGAAGGTCTTCCATTGTGCGGTACCGCAACGGCTCGCCGTCGTGGTACACGTCGATGCGCTCCTCGTCGTGGGAGAGAGGAGTGGCAAACTCCACCGGGCTATGCTCGACACGGGCTGGTGTTGGAGTAGGCGTGCCTGGAGGGGTAGCTGGTGGTGCTGGAGTCCGTGGGGTCGCCGGCTGTGGTGGAGTCAGCGAAGAGCTCATCGCAGTCGAAGTCGTGACTCGAGAGCGTGCCGCTGCCGAAGTAGCGGGCGCCGGAGTCGGTGGAGACTCGGGGACTGGGGTAGGCACGCTCGGTGAGGAGGAGCTGCCTACTCCCCCAGCTCCCTCGAAGTGGACGTACTCGACAGTGAAGTCTTCGTACGTCGGTGTCGAGCCGTCGTCCACCGTCTTGTCTCATGCCCATCCTCGCCCTCCATCGAACACTACGTCGCGCGCCGTGCGCACACGCTGTGTCTCCGGGTCGAGAATGCGGTAGGCCTTCGAGCCCTCCGCGTAGCCGATGAACACCCCTAGAGTGCTTCTGTCGTCGAGCTTGCCGATGTGGCCAAGCTCCTTGGCGAACGCGAGGCTGCTGAAGACCCGCAGGTGGGAGACCGCCAGCTTACACCCAAGCCAAGCCTCGTACGGTGTCCTGTCATCGAGGGCCTCAGTGGGCGAGCGGTTGAGGATGTAAACAGCTGTCACCACTGCCTCTCCCCAGAAGAAAGCCGGCATCCCCCTCTGTTTGAGGAGGGCCCGAACCATCCCCACAATCGTCTGGTTGCGCCGCTCGACGACACCGTTCTGCTGCGGGCTGTACGGCGCAGAGTAGTGGCGCTGAACGCGCGCCTGATGGCGTCCGCAGCCTCTCCCTTGCTGCCGAGAACCATCACCCACATGTAGCGGGAGAGGTCGTCGAGGAGCAGCAGGAAGTAACGTCGTCCTCCCGGTGTGGCCGGTGTCACTGGGCCACACAAGTCCCCGTGCACGAGCTCGAGCCGCTCCTTGGCTCGGAATCTCGTCTACTGGGGAAAGGGGAGCCGCCTCTGCTTCGTCAACACGCAGACGTCGCAGAACTGCTCCACGTGGTCGAGGCATGGCAGGCCTCGCACCATCTTCTTGGCACTGAGCCGCTTCAGGGCCTCGAAGTGAAGGTGCCCGAAGCGCTCGTGCCACTGCCACGCCTCGTCGTCCCGACAAGCAGCGAGGCAGAGGGGTTGTGCCACCTGCACATTAAGGACGTAGAGTCGATTTTGCGCCTCTGGTTACCTTGGCAAGAAGGCGACGATGGCGATCCCAAATCCTCAAGACTCCGTCCTTGATCTCCACGCGCGAACCGTTCTCATCCAGCTGTCCCAAGCTGATGATAGAGTTCCTCAATGCAGGGATGTAGTAGACTCCGGTGAGCAGCCTGTGCTCACCAGACTCGGTGGTGAAGATGACGGAGCCGACGCCCTTGATCTCCACGCCGGAGGCGTCCCCAAACTTGACAAAGCCTCGGATGCAGGAGTCAAGCTCGGTGAAGAAATCCCGCCGACCAGTCATGTGATGGGTGGCGCCGGTGTCGAGGCACCACCCGTCAGTCTTGTCGTTGGTGGAGGCGTTGCCGAGAAAAGCGTGTGCCCTCGGCTCGTCAAGGTGGAGGAGAGCCGCTGCGGCTGATGCCGCTGGAGGTAGCTCGATGGTTGCGTGTGCCAGGAGCAGAGCCGGCTCCTCCTCCACCTGTGCAATGTGGGTCTGGCCGCGTCGTGGCTGTTGACAATCCTTGGCCCAATGGCAGTTGTGGCAGGTGTCGTCTCGTGCCGGCTTGTGCACGCCGGCGGCGCCGCCATGGGCGCCTCCGCGGGCGCCACCATCGGCACGTCCTCGCACCCCGGCCTGGGCGCCTCCGCACACCTTGCGCGGCTTGCCGCGCTTGCGGCCGCCTGTCGAGGAGGAGGGCTCCCCCTTCTTCCCGTCACTCTGGCAGGCCTCCCATTGTTCCCGAGTGAGATGTTGCTTCCCGCCTATGGTGATAGGCCCCGAGATAGGCTGTGGCTCATCGCTGTCGACGACCTTGAGGCGACCTATCGCCTCCTCGATCGAAATCGTGGAGAGGTCCAGCAGAGACTCGATCGAGCGAGCGATCTGCTTGTACTTCTCGGGGACGCAGCGAAAAAGCTTCTCAACAGCTCTCTCCTCGTCGTAGGTGTCGTCGCCGTACTGCACCATCTTCTGCAGCAGAGTGTTGAGACGGAGAGCAAAGTCATCAACGTCCTCACCTAGCTTGAAGGCCAGATTCTCCCACTCCTTGTGAAGTGCCTGCAGTGTGGACTTGCAGGCGCGGTCGCTGCCGATGCGTGCCGCAGCGATGGCATCCCAGGCCTCCTTGTCAGTCCGCTTCTTGGAAAGCGAGAACTGCATCTCGGGCGGGACTGCAGCAATGAGGGCATCCAGCGCCCCTCGATCCTCGTCGCAGTCGACGTCGCCGTACCGAACTGCCTCCCACATGTGCCGCACCTGGAGCCTTACCCTCATCACCGCAGCCCACTCGACATAGTTGGTCTTGGTGAGGGTAGGCCACCCACCGCCGGGGCAATGTCCCTGACAACAGCCTGGATCCCATGGTGACCATGGCGCCGGTCCGGAGAGGGAGAGCCGCGCTGCCTGTAAGGGCCGCGATCTCCGTCGACCCGGCCGCCGCTGCCGGGAGCGCGGCCGCCACGCGCGTCCCCGCCAGGATCGCCGCCGGAACGTCCACGCCCGTCTGGGCTGCCGCCACCGCGCCCGTGGAGGTGCGCGGCTGCCCACTGCGTTGCCCGCTCTCCCGCTGCTTCCCTCGCCAGCTTGTGTTCCACGTCGGTGCTGCTGTCGGCAGAGGCAGAGCCGCTGATGCTACTGCCGCGTAGAGCCTTGAGCTCCACTGCCGCCGCATGCGCTGCATCCGCCGCCGCCGCTGCTTCCACTTCCGCCCTTGCTGCTGCCAGCTCCGCCGCCGCCAGCCTTGACGCCCTCGCCGCCGTCGCAGCGGCCTCTGCCGCCGCTCGCTCGCGTTCCTCTGCCGCGGCGAGCTCGGCCTCCTGCCGGTGCCACGCGCTCGAGGCGAGTGAGCGCTGAGACTGTCCTTCGGACATGGCGCGCTAGTGGGGGGCTGCTGCGTGGGGAGGAGGCTGCCTCAGACGAGCTGCTGCCCGTCTGCGCAGGGGAAGAGGGGTGAGCAGGGACAACTGGTGTTCCTGCTCCCGGTTGAGGACTAAGGGAGGCGTGGGAAGGAGATGAGCAGAAGATGTTTAAGCTACAGGATAGAACAGCTCTGATACCAGTTGTTAGTATCGAAACTTTAACTCTCATCGAGAGGATGACACTAGGAGTTTGGGCAATTTTCCGGTTTACTTCTCACACAATGTCTTGCCAACCCAAGAGGTTGGGGTTACATATTTATAGCTGGCTGGGTAGCCAAGCTTATACAAACTGGTCTAAGATGCCTAGATGTTGTCCTAACAGCTAAAACTAAGATGCTGTCCTCTGGTCTAAGATGCTGTCCTCTAATATGCTGTCCTCTAGATGCTCTTCTTTAGATGCTGTCCTAGGGGCAGCAAGACCAAAATACATGAGCTGTCCTCTAGATGCTATAAAGACTGAGACCCACAAAGATTATAGTACAAGGACTTATTCCCAGCAATATGTTCAGTTACGACTAAGAAACAGACCATTCAGGTAAACCTTAAACAGGATTAAGGCAGCAGAGCAGCTAAACACAATAACTACTATAATGGATTTGGCAAAATTAGAAAGATGCTTACTCCCAATGCTATAATCAGCAGCTCTTGCAGCTTGCAGTCCTTCCCTACCACTAATCCCTACTCCAATGTTAGCCTCTTGGATCATTCTAACATCATTACCACCGTCACCAATTGCTAGAGTTAAGTACCCAACGGACTTTAGAATAGCAACAAGCTGCAGAAATGCAAACAACATAATTTTAACCAATCGAAATCTATATAAAAGGTCATGTCAAGATAAATCAAATGAAACAGAAAAGTGTCCAGATAAATGTCCATTACAAAACTATCTGCATTCTTATTTTGTTGAGTTCTACTTCTAAACAGAAGATATTGAGCTGCAAACTACTGAACCTAGTGGTATAGTGGTATCACCGATATTATTTTCGCTTACAATAGGCCATCCAATATCTTGTTATGAAAGCATGATCTATACTGATTGACAGCCACACACTTGGTAAAGGATTCATGTACATGTCAAATGGTTAATAAAAAAAATGACCATAAACAACAAAATGTAAACCTGTGCTTTCTGCAAAGGTGTCATTCGACAGCATATTGCTGTTCTTGACAGCATCGCCAACCTAGTGAAAGATTCCTTGGAATGCTTTAGAATTATTTCGAGTGCCCAACCATCCAAAACAAATGCAAGATCCTGCATGAACAGATTTGAGAGGAAGCACTCCAACACAGGTTTAACAAACATTGAATCCATCATTTAGAATGAAACATAGTATCAGTTTGTTCATTTGCTCAAGAGGACATTCCAAAAATACGATGCAAATATGATTCCGACAGTTCAAGTTGAATACAGGACAGGGAAAAAGATCCTCTAGAGCCTACAAATATGAAAGGAGAATATGTTCTATGCAAGACATTATTTCAGCATCTGACTAACTGGTGTTAAAGGTTTAAATCTGAATATCATTCCTACAGAACATGGGGGAAAAGAGCTAATAAATACTTGTGCAGTAATTAACAATAATTGAAATGCAAGATACACACCTTTGTTTCGCACGTATTCTTCATAATTAGTAATGCTCTATCTAGGCTTCTTAATATGTCCTCTTCAGTTTTCCCACTGATAGACAACAACTGGCTATTGGGCTCTGTAGGAGTGAGACGTTAAGTGATGATCTTGCTAACAGGACGATAGGTATGAAATAAAAATTTATGAAATGTTCAACATGGTGAAGTAGAAAAACCATGTGGCAAACAGAAACAGCTCATGCAGAGAACATAACATTGTGATTATAAAGAATGCTAGATGCATTAGTGCTTATATCACAAATAGGTCGAGTGTGGTCCCACACCAAAAAAAATGAAAAAAAATACACGGTTGTTACATAAGTTATGAGCTCCTTCAGAACTACCATGTAATGGCATCCAAGAAATATTACTCTCCATCTATGCAATGCATAATTTGACTTTTAGTAATATTTTTTTTGATATATCACCAATTTTAACAGAGAGCTTCCAAAAATATCTTATATTTGTACCTTAGGGCCCAGCATTTGCGCACAACAGCATAAGGATCAAAGAGATGCTGATCATAATTCATCATGTGCTAGGACAATAACTTGCAATGGACCAGTGTGGAAAACATTTGCAAGAGGCAACTCAGATTGTTGGTTGCACATGGCCACTGGCTAAATTTAATGGATATCAAATGTCTCATGATAGTACAGTACCAGAGGTTACGAGGTTACAAAGAAGTCCAATCTGAATTGCTGTATTTTGCTTATCACCAGTTAGCATCCACACATTAATTCCAGCATTCCTTAACAACTTAATGGTTTCAGGCACACCATCCTGCCAGCCAAAAGAATCTATAAGGGAGGCAAGGCAGCAAATGTAAAATTGTGATAGTTTTATCTACTGGTTTTTAGTCTCAGTGACAGAAATTAATAATCAAGTTATACCTGAAGACGATCTTCTATGGCAGTAATACCAAGAATATAAAGGTCTCGCTCTAAGCTGTGACAGACTTCGGCAATTTTAGACTGTATATAATTTAGTATAGTAACATTATCCAAGTGAGAAGAGTTAGTGAGACAGATGAGAGAACTTAATAAAGTTAACAGAAACTTGTTAAACCAGAATAATTACTAAGTACCTCCCTATTGTCCAATGAGCAGCTAGCCTCTTGAAAGTTTTTGGACCACTCCTTGTATTCATCTTCTTCCAGATCACGCCATCCCAAACATAATGTTCGCAGTCCCAACTGAGAATACATTTCTACTGCCTCAAGATATCTCTGTATTTGTTGTCCTGTGATACACACATGCAAGACATGAATTAGCATAGATGATTGTTTTCTGAAATAACACTGAAGCTGCACAAAATGACAAAGGTATATTTGTAAAATAAAATGAAAGACAGCAAGCCATTTATTTTTTTGGCACAAGCCCTTAAATATTCTAGTTCATCATATGCTAAAATGGAGCCACCACACTGGCGCTAAGAGCAATAGGAAGCCCCCATGTTTAAAATAGGTGTAACCAATTCCTCTCAATACAAAGATCCAGAGCTCTCCTGTGTGTTCAAGAAAAAAAAATTCCCAAAAAGGTGCCTATAGCATATGATGTTATGAGTCATCTAAAAAACCAAAATGCTTTTTTTTAATATCCCAAGAAAGTTGTGTAGGCTACATATGAAACCCAACAAGAGTGTTTATTGAGGCCAAATAAATTTTCTGACTATTTTGCGTGACATTTATCTCTCTCATGGTAATGAATCAATTCTACTTGAAAGATTCTAGGCTCTTTTATGTAGCAAAAGATAGGTTTGATACAAGTGTCTATAATAGTTGCTAGCCTGTTATGGTAGTAGGACCAGGATTAGAAGGCACAGGACAGAGGTTTCTGTTCACGCGGTACTGTAGCGCGTGAACAGTGCATGGATTAGTTGGTTTGTTAGGATAGAGATAAGTTAGATTTATACAGTTAGTCGTCTCTATAAAAGAGACCCTTGTATCAAGTGAGGGCAAGCAAGAAGAACCCTAAAAGCAGTCAGAGCCTCCACAGGGAGGGCGATGAACAGGTTCTTCGTGCTATCCCTAGTCTTACCATATCATAGCCCATGATGAATAGATTCAGCAGCGGACAAAGAATGTTGTAATATGCAAACTGATCTGATAATGCATACAAAATCCAAGCATCTAGGCTAAATTCAATATTGGATGAATGATGACATAATGCACTTTTCATGGTTGTACCATTACCTGGATAAGCACGAGGGAGAATAGCTTCATCGGCACCTTTAGATAAAAGATGGATCTTGCCAGTCTGCCCATCCTTTACCACTACGGACATTCTTTTGCGATCAGAAGTGAATTCCAAAATGTCCAACAACTCATACCGAAACTTACACCCATTGAAACAAATCTCTGTAGAAACAACAGAGAAATCAATCAAGCAGCTTAGTGAAAGTATAATCTTGTCACAATCCAAGAAACATTTACTGACCAGCAGTACTGCTGTCTTTACTGATAAGCATCACATTCAGGTTTGATGCAGCATTGACTAATGCTTCCTCATCTTGCGATTGTGCTTTGTATGACACAGTACCATCATTGCTGAAAGTATGAAAGCTTTATAAGGAACAACATAATATCACAAATATGCAGAGCAGAGTACTGAAAGAAATTGTGCCTTGCCTTTTGACAGGAACCACTGTATTGCAAAGAGCCATCACCATCAGAAATTTGATGACATCAGGATCATTACTTGAGACCGCATTTAGAAGTCTCGCATCTAAGTAGAGAGAATTGTCAGTGACCAAAAAACAGGTATGCTTCTGTAACTTTGGAGGAGGCACATTTAGAGCACAAGTTATTTAGAATAACAGTAATAAAAAATGTTCACTAGAAATCCATTAATATGAACAATTACTCACGGCACAGTTCCAAGAACATCATGATTTTGTGAAGTGCACTAGAAGTTTAGCAACACCACTAGAAAAACAGATATCATGAAGATTAAAGTTGCAGCCTAAAGTTCCAAGCTCACCAATCTTCTGTATATGAACACCTCAAATATTTGCTTATATAAAGCTTTGCACATTATGAATTTCACCTGCCATGTTCCATCCATTCCAAAATATAGGATTACATGAAAACTGTTAGGTTAACTACAGACTAAAGATAGTGATATTCAAATTGCAATGAAGTGTGCACTTCCGTCCTCTTAGAATTTCCAGCATCCAAGATACCACATTTTCACAAAAAAAAAAGCATCTTTCATACTAAGCCCTACTAAAATAGAAAGAAGAAAAGGATAAACAATGTCTCTTATTAGGTCCAAAGGAACATAATGAGTAAGAGGATAACCTTTTAAAGCATCTCCATTGTCATTTCCATACGTAGTATTACTTATGCAGCATTGTTTGAAAATCATTCTATTCTCTGTAAGTGTCCCAGTTTTGTCACTCAAAATATATTCAACCTGCCCAAGGTCCTCGCTAATAGCTGTGCTGAAGGATACATTTATCTAAGCTTTATGAAATAAAGAATGTAGGTGCGATAAACATTGAAGTTTACAAGAAACAGATATATCGCAGTACGTACTTAGCTGAATGAGCAGGTGTATTTGTTTCCCAATCAAACATTTGCTCGTCCCAGTCAATAAATTTTGCATACACACCTTTAGCCAAATCAAGAGTAACCTACAACCAAGAATAAAAGTACTTTAAAATCATAGAGATCATGAAAGTATAGAAAATTTTTAATAATGGTATCTAGAGTTCTTGAAGTGCCTAAACAATTTCTTTACACTCTCTGCTCTTTCTCGCGGCACCCCAATTTCATTAGATGGATCTGTTAGCCATTAAGATGTTACCAGCACACATCATCACTTAAGGCATAGTGACAGGAGAGCAAAAATGTTGGTAACTAGTCAAAGTTTGTTCAGCTTGGTCAAAGCTCTTTAGCAGCATCTCAGTAAAATGATGTCTCGATATTTTTCTAGTTTCTACAGTTAATGCATTTGACCATTACATACCACTTAAGTTCCCAATCAACAAAACATGAAGCAAATATTGACACACTGAAGAACGTGTATGACTTCTAAAAAAGAAAGTAGTTAGTAGTGTACAAAATTGATGGTACATTAAAAGAGGTTTGGTTCCAGAAACAAATTAATGCACTACCACTGAATTTAGTGGCAGATTTGCAGTTTTGTTAGGGGAAATAAAATATGTGCAATTAGTCCAAAAAAATTCCAGATTAGTGTGCAACACGGTCATGCAGCATCAACCCTTTGCTTTTCTGTCAAGGCTTTGAGGGAAGAGTTTGCGTGTTGGCCTCTAAAGCAAGCTAGTGATGCCCACAAGTTGACTGGCCTGAACATTTTGGCAGGTCCCAAAGAAGGCAGTCTAGCATAATAGTACCAATAATATGTTTCTAGCCCAGTAGCCAGGAGTTCAACAAGACACTAAACCCAGGCTAGGGAAACTGCCCATTTCAGGTAGGATGTTAGGCCAAGGTCATCAAGTCTATTGGGTCAATCATGTAAGGCCGTATCAGTGGATGTAAATAAAACTGCACAAGGAGTATCACTACCGCAAAACTCATGTTAATATCCTACAAGAAATTAAGATTGACAACTATTACAGTATAATAAAATATAAACCTTCAAGATGGTGTACTTTGGAACAAGTAACACCGGAAGGGGAAACAAGAAGTCAATCTAAAAGCATACCTTTATGGAGATCGGAATCATTATGGAGCACAACAGCTCAAAGCGCAATGGAATAACCAGGAAATCATACCATGGTCCCTTCACAGGATACATAAGATACCATTGCTGCATAAAGGAAGTGAATTATCAGATCATAGAAAAAAATAACATAAGTACTTATCAATTCCTTATAATATAATCATCTGTGTCACAAGATATAATAGTAAGTGCCCATGAGAAGGCACAACACAGGTGGCAACATGCATGAAAATTAAAATGAATTTGTTGCGCCAGAATACCGCTTATAAAAAAGAATTAGCACCTTGAGACCCTGAGTGTCCTTCCAAATATTCCCAAAATAACCCAGCACAAGTACAGCAACAATTTGTAACAGGAATATCGCAATAGTGAGCTTGTCTATCATCGCATCAGCAGCAGTGAGCTTCGGCTCTGCAGTTCCCCTGCTCATTCCTAATTTAGTTTCATTGCCTGCAATGGATGATTGGAGGGTTAACCATGTTGCTACAATGTCTTTTTGGTAAGCAACTTGCACAATAAATGCCTCAGGCAGAATATGTATGGTATCATGAAATCATCAAATTTTGTGTTTACCTGTGTAAACTGCAACGCCACAAGCCCATTCAGTGTACCGTAAGTAACATGATTGAAGAAGTGTGTTGTTGACGGTCAAAGGACATTTTTCATTGTCAATGGTAGGGAGGAACAAGCGCATGTTAGCATCAAATCTTCGTATGTCATTATCTGGGTTGGGGCACTCGACTACACCCTGTTTAATTTAAAGAGAGGTAATCAGAAAAATAAATAACAAATATCAAAGGAGAAGTGCAGAAAGGCTCACCTTAACTTTTTCCAGCTGCTCTACTGACAAGTTAGCAGAAATTGAAGGAACTATTCTAGTTTTCAAGTCAGTTTCACCATCCAAAGCAGAAGTCTGAAGTAAACATAAGAGGCACAGTTAGGCATAAACTACAATGTAATAAAATACCTAGATCACCAAGCAATGGGATCAGAATATGTACACATGCAAAATCTGTAGTGCACCATAATATGATGAAGTCTAAGGCTAGGACAATCTAGAAGGTAAATTCATCACTACCATCAGGTTCAGTTTGTTTAACAAAAATTCATTACTTAGTCAAGGCAATGGCTACAGCCATCCCAGTAATTCGTATGAACTCCTATAACAATATGTACAAAATACATACACAGTGCTATTAGTGGGCAATTTCATTTACCTCAACATAACAGGTTCCTTGAGGATCAGAAGTTCCAATGAGAACAAGATCACATGGTATCTCATCATTCTCATGGAGCCACACTATATCTCCAACATGTATCTCTTGTGCCTTGATCTACGAAACAAAAGCACATTCAAATATTTCAATAACAAAAATGTAATCCCATATGCATCATTAGAGGATAGAGATTTAATTTGTATATTTTTTGGATAACTAAGAAAATTACATGAACAGTACAACTCCCAGCTTGATCTACATTCATCAATACCCTGATCCTTCCATATGCCAGTACTACTAAGACTACTTGGTTTTTAGAATATACCACAGTATACTAATTAACTCCGCCTGTGTTGGTTCTCAACATAGCCGGTCCGAAGCCCGGATAAAGGAGGAGGATTGTGTTAGGTTTGGCGAATCAGCGTAAAAAAAACAGTCACTCTAATGGATATGAAACCCATAAGAAACTCGTTGGGGCGTAACCCTCTTAGCGACGCGCTACATCGGAACCCGGGTGTGGTGTTAAATGGGCAAGGGCCGGGTCGCCATCCCACCAAGGGCGCGTCGTATCGTGACCTGGGTACGATGAAAAGTGAGCAAGGGTCGGGTCGTCACAGCCTAAGTGGCGCGCTACATCTGCGCCCGGGTGTAATGGAAAATGAGCAAGGGTCTTCGCACTTCCCTCGACGGGTGCGAAGGGTAAGAAAGTTAGCCGAGCCAACTAGGATTCGCATAGGTAGCTGGAACGTAGGATCCCTAATAGGTAAGTTGCGAGAGCTAGTTGATACAGCAATTAGGAGGCGTGTAAATATTCTATACTTTCAGGAGACTAAATGGAAGGGTCAAAAGGCGAAGGAGGTTGAGGATACTGGCTTCAAGCTTTGGTACACGGGGGCAACACCGAGTAGGAATGGTGTAGGTATCTTGATCGATAGGAGCCTTAAGGATGGAGTCGTAGAGGTTAGGAGGCGAGGCGACCGGATTATCCTGGTCCGGATGGTAGTTGGAGACTCAGCCCTGAATGTGATCAGTGTCTATGCCCCTCAGGTAGGTCTCAGTGAGAGCACCAAGAGGCAGTTCTGGGAAGACCTAGATAGCATAGCTAGTACCGTTCCTAGCAGCGAGAAACTCTTCATAGGAGGAGATCTCAACGGCCATGTGGGTGGGGTGCGACTAATGTAGGGTTCGAGCGAGTGCACGGGGGCTTTGGATATGGTCGCAAGAGTCAAGAGGGGGAGGATATTTTGAACTTCGCGTTAGCCTACGACTTGTTGATAGCGAATACCCTTTTTAGGAAGAGAGAATCTCATCTTGTGACCTTTCATAATGGACAACACTCAAGCCAGATCTACTTTATCCTTGCTAGGAGGGAGGATAGACGGGATTGCTTAGATTGTAAGGTAATACCCGGGGAGTGTGCTGTCTCTCAACACAAGCTTGTGGTGGCGGACTTTCGTTTTCGGGTACGTGTCCATCGAGATAAACGCGCCAAGATTGTGAGAACGAAGTGGTGGAAGCTTAGAGGGGAAGCGGCGCAAACGTTCAAGGAGAGAATGCTAGGTGAGGGGCCCTGGGAGGAAGGAGAAGATGCAGAAGATATGTGGCTAAAGATGGCAACATGTGTTCGGAAAGTGGCCTCAGAGGTGTTTGGCGTGAGTAGGGGAGGCAAACAGGAAGGGAAAGACACCTGGTGGTGGAATGACGAGGTGCAAAGGGCTATTAAGGAGAAGAAGGAGTGTTTCAAGCGCCTCCACCTTGATAAGAATGCAGCCAACATCGAGAGCTATAATTTAGCGAAGAGGGTTGCATAGCAAGCTGTGAGCGTTGAAGAGGATGAAGGGGGGTAAAGCGATGGGCCCTGATGGTATCCCCATTGAGGTGTGGAGATGTTTAGGTACCAAAGCGATAGTATGGTTAACTAAACTTTTTAACCTTATTTTTCAGTCCAGCAGGATGCCTGAAGAATGGAGGAGAAGTATATTAGTACCAATCTTCAAGAACAAAGGAGATGTTCAAAGTTGTACTAACTACCGTGGGATTAAGCTGATGAGCCATACGATGAAGGTTTGGGAGAGGGTTATCGAGCACCGTCTAAGAAGAGTGACAAGTGTGACCCAAAACCAGTTTGGGTTCATGCCTGGAAAGTCGACCATGGAGGCGATTTTCTTAATCCGACAATTGATGAAGAGATATAGAGAGCAGAAGAAGGACTTGCATATGGTCTTTATTGACCTTGAGAAGGCATATGATAAAATACCGAGAAATGTCATGTGGTGGGCTTTGGAGAAGGACAAAGTCCCAACTAAGTACATTACCCTCATCAAGGATATGTATAAGGATGTGATGACGTTTGTCCGGACATGTGATGGTGACACCACTGACTTGCCTATTAACATAGGCCTACATCAGGGATCAGCATTGAGTCCTTACTTATTTGTCTTGGTGATGGATGAAGTCACAAGGGACATACAAGATGATATTCCTTGGTGTATGCTCTTTGCTGATGATGTGGTGCTGGTTGGCGAGAGTAGAGAAGGGGTTAATAGGAAGTTAGAGCTGTGGAGACGCACGTTAGAGTCGAAAGGGTTCAGACTCAGTAGGACCAAGACCGAGTACATGATGTGCGATTTCAGCGCGACTAGGCATGAGGATGGAGATGTTAGCCTCGATGGGCAAGTGGTGGCCCAGAAGGATATTTTTCGGTATTTAGGATCGATGCTTCAAAAGGATGGTGACATTAATGAAGATGTTAGATATAGAATTTCAACTGCCTGGTTGAAGTGGCGTCAAGCTTCTGGCGTCCTATGTGACAGAAGGCTGCCACAAAAGTTAAAAGGTAAGTTCTATAGGACAGCGATTTGTCCGGCGATGTTATACGGTACTGAATGTTGGCCTACAAAAAGACGACATGTCCAACAACCGAGTGTAGTAGAGATGCGGATGTTGCGGTGGTTTTGCGGGCACACATGAAGGGATAGAGTCCGGAACGAAGTTATTCGGGATAGAGTCGGGGTGGCACCAATTGAGGAGAAACTTACCCAACATCGATTGAGATGGTTTGGACATGTCCAACGGAGATCCCCTGAGGCGCCGGTGCGTAGTGGGGTTCTAAAGCAGACCGAAAATATAAAGAGAGGTAGAGGTAGACCTAAATTGACTTGGAACAAGTCGGTGAAGAGAGACCTTAAGGAGTAGAATATCTCCAAAGAGGTAGCTTTGGATAGGAGCGCTTGGAGACTCGCCATCCACGTACCTGAAGATCCGTGATCTTTGTTTTTTTTATGGGTTTCATCTCTAGCCTACCCCAACTTGCTTGGGACAAAAGGCTATGTTGTTGTTGTTGTACCACAGTATACTAATTCCAACACAGAGAAGAAAGAAAAGTATCACTTGACTATCCATTCACGTAAAATTACTCTGTTTGTCTTTTAATCTACATTACTAAGAGAGAGGATGATGGTACCCTGAGATAAATAAAAGATGTATCCAATATAAAAACATGTTATCTCTCCCCATTAAGAAACTTCCATGTATTTCTGATGAAAAATTTAAAGCAAGATTTCAACTGAACAGTGCCACGTTAGTTTTATGATAACAGTGGCAAGCTGGGTGAACCAGCAGCTGAATAACTGGATAAGGAAAGACAGCCTAGAAAACATATGAAAGTAAGAATTTCTAGATGTTCTCTTTTTCTAAGATAGAAAACAAAATTGAATGCCTTTAGGCAAAATGAATTTGTGGTGTAGACTGGAGACCTGGACACGATAAGATACTAGAAACAATTTCCGCGAATGGCTCACAAGTTACAATAGATCAAGAGGATTTTCAATGAAGTTAAAGCAAATTAAATATTGATGGAGAAAGGAAAAACCTGTCTACGAATGCCATCCTTTACCAACCATACTTTCCTTTCATTTGCTTTCTTGTCTGAAAGATACCTATTGTAATCATCCCAAGCCTCTTTTGAAGCAGAAACAATGAAGATGATGATAAGTGGACCCCATGTAGTTGCAGGACTAACTGGAGTAATACGGGACCACAACTGAAGGCAGGCTATTAGCAGAAAATACTGATTCATGAAACGCCTGAAATACTTAAGAGAAGTGGACATGATTTAAAATCCTGATGGAACTGAAATTCATTAGATAAACAGAAAATTGAGTTCCTGCAGGTCCTTTAACAAAATGATCTAGAAGTCTTTTTTTTCTCACGTTCAGGGGGGTCAGCTTTAAGTCCTAGAGCTAGTTAATTACAAAAAAACTCAGTTAATTTTTGGTTAGTAAGAATCTTCATCTAGTGCTCTTATATTAATTTAGTCCTCAGGGTAAGATGACATTGGAAATTTTCATATGCAGAGAAAAGAAACACAAGCAAGGCTGATGCATTGCATTATATAACAGAATCAATTAAGCAACATGGCAAAAAAATTTCAGCATACATCAAATGGTAGAAACGGTGTTTTATGTTGAGCCCATCTAGATAATAGAAACCTCAGGTATTTAAGTTAAAGGAAGTATACTAAACGATAAACAGCAAATACCTTAGCTGCTGAAGCAATGGAATGGTTAAGATGGAGATGGAACCATTTTACTGCAAAGAAGTAAAGAATAGATACAAACCTGAATTGCTCCCATAAGTTTTTCGGGAAAAAGTTCCACAGAGTATATTTGGTATTGGATATCCGATTGTCACAGTAGGAATGCCGGCGCGAATCATCATTGATATAGACAAATCGTTTCATTGTTGTCCAATATGTCACTTCCGTGCCATTGCACGCTTTGATCACTCTGATGGAGAAAAGGCTTCAACGATGTGAAGATCGATGGACATCATTCTGACAAAAGAAAAGCAAGTACCAGATTAAGAGGTGAAATAAACACAAGAGAGCTGCTACTCCATAATAACTCTTGGTGGGTTCCCTATATGCTGCCAGGACTGCGTGAGCCAGGAGGGCAAAACAAGTGGCTACGTGCCACACCACTCCAATGGCAAAACGTGGCAACACACAACTGATATAAGGAAACAAAATAGAAAACATCCCTAGACTGTCGCATTGTGCACGGACTGGGATCTTTTTCCCCCAAACAAAAGAGCACAGCAAGCAAGCAATCAGGGAGCCAAGGAAACAAAAGCCTATCAGGCTGCTACTGATCGAGCAATGCCCCCAGAAATTCGAGGTAACAGAAAGGAATCTCAAGAAACGCATGCCCCCACACTCTCCCAGCCATCAATAACGGGGATTCAGCTCCAATCGGCAAGGGAAGGACTCGAAGCATGGTAGGTGGAGTTGACCCCAAACCATAAGGGGAAACGAAGCGCCGCACCATGGGGTCCAACCAGAGCCATGGACGGATGGTTCAATTAAGTACTACCCCATCATCCAGCAACCCAATCGGCCACAGATTGAAGGGAGGGGAGGACCAAAAAACTCGGAATCGATGCCAGGCTCCTTACCCGTGGAGTATTACGGGGGGGACCAGTCGCAATAATCTCGGGCTCTCAGCTCCGTAGGTGCGGGAAGGAGGCGGCGGAGGATGGCTGGACGGCGATGGTGTGCTCGGTTGGGAGGAGCTCGAGAGGCGCGCGGATCGGGCGCGGGCGCCGGCGATGAGAACGGTGGTGTGGCGTGTGTGCGCGAGATGCTTCGAGGAGAGAGAGAGAGAGAGAGAGAGAGAGAGAGCCGTTGAAACCCAAGGTGGGCTGGGCCGGGTCCAATCTTGCAGTTCTGTAACACGTGATCTGAAACTTTTATTTTTCTTTTCCCATGGTCGTCGAACCTGACTGAAAAAAATTGGAGCGTGTCAGTCGGCCCGTTGTCGACGGAGCGGGCTGCATGGGTTGCAGCGTAGTATGCGGAAGCAGCAGCCCACTAGCCCGGGCATAATAGCCACGTCAGCACTGTTCTGTGCACAAAGTCAACCGTCCAAGCACTGATCCTATTCTTTAACGACTTCTTAGCTGGAATCTGCAGCAGCGGAGATCGACGAAGCTAGGGAAAGGGGCAAGTTAATTCCATGTCCACACAGTAAATAAAAGTCAAATATAGGAGAAAAATACAATTACTGAATTACCACAGTTCATCCACCTCACAAAAATTGGCTACACACCAACCACCACAGCAAAGAAACTAAAAAAACTACCAATGGAAAGACCATCATAATAATGACAACCAAGAGCCACCCCGCACATTACATCAGCACTCGTCAAAGCATGAAGGAGACCACCACACTACCGCCAACCATACAAGATTTAGAGCCTGTTTGGAGGAGCTAAAGTTAAGTGCTAAACTTTAGTATATATTCGTATTCATGCACATGCTAAGTCTTGGCTAAAATTTAGCCCATCTTATTAGCACTCCCGTTTGGATGAGCTAGTGCTAAAGTTTAGCACTTTCACCCATTAGCACTTGAATCAAACAGAACCTCATCCTCTAAACTACATCAACTTAACATCATCGATATCTTAGAATGCCCATGAGTCCCACGCTCCCATGACAAGGTCGCCCCTCCCGCCACCCACCTTCCTCGTCCCCGCCACAACCGCAAAATCCACAACCGCAAAATTCGTAATCCCACAATTCGCCACCATTGTGTTGTTGAGCTGCATGATTTCCTGATTTCCTGACTAACTAGTTGTCTTACTGCACTGCCGCATCGCGTGGTGCCATTCTGCAACCCGCCTCCACTGCCTGGTTATTCAGCAACCTCGACGGCATCCTCCTCCCAACAGCCCTATTTCCGAACCCTGGTATCGCTGCTGTGAGCACCAAGCGGACTCGGCCACTTGCAGCGAGAGAACATGCCTTCCGCGATGCCCAGCTCCCAATCGCGTGCATGGCTAGGAACATTTCGCAGGAGAAGGGTTACATATGAAAATCTCTATATGACACTGAATAAAAATCCGAAATCCGGTTCCTCATATGGCACTATAAAATTTTATCTCCCTAATTTGACATCGAGATTTAGCTTTTATTCCTTTCTTAACAGTTCAGTTATATCCAATCTTATCCTAAACGATAAACGGTAAACAGTCGGTCACTCTTTGTTTGGCGTTTAAACGATGTTTAAACGGAATTAAACGGATTAAACACTTTTGTATTACATCATCGAAATATGCATGTTCGTGGCTTCAAAAATAAGTATTCTAACAAATATATATATATTTATGCATATAAAAGTTCAAGTACAAATATATTTATGCATGTAACAAATTAAGTATATATATTTATTCATGTAAAAATTTATGTATAAGTATGTATGCATGTAAGAATGCAAGTCGATTGGCCTTTGTTTGCCTAAACAGTGTGTTAAACGACCGTTTAGCATGTCTAATAATGTTTAATTCCTTTCCGTTTACCCCGTTTAGGCCATTTAATCCCATTTTTAACTATTTAAACGGTCAACCATTTAATCACCATTTATAGCCTAAACAACACAGTTTACCTTTATTACCGTTTAGATACTGTTTAGACAGCCGTTTAGACCGTTTAGGCCAACACTGCTCATATGCATCAGAAACTTCGGTCAAATTCACTCTCAATATGTCAGATAATTGGTTTGTGAACCAAAATACTCCTGATATATGGCACATCTCTATTTTTTCATTGAATAATTATCTAACTAAAGCTGTCAAAGTGGCAAACATAATGTATAGCTTTATTTGTCCTTTGGATAATTCATGGAAAATTATTCAAGTTCATTGTTGCATGTTCGATATATTTCACCATATATAACAAGAACTTCTGTACTAGATAAGATGAGGGGTAAAAATGTCTTTTCAGTGAGATATACTAGCCAAACTAACAGAAGTGTCAATAAAGGAAAAAAAATATATCCCAATGTCAAATAAGGAACATAAGTATCAAGAAAGGAATGAAAAAGAGTAAAATGCACCAGAGGTCCATCAACTCGTAAGGGGTGTCACTTATGTCCATAAACTCTGAGAGTGCATTTCTGGGTGCATAAACGTGGAATTTGTGTCACTTAGGTTCACAAACTCTGAAAGTACATTTCTAGATCCATAAACCTGTAATTTGTGTCATTTACGTCCATGCCCCTTCATCTAGCCTTCATGCACTGATGCAGCACCAACAAGAATCAGCATGGTGCCGCGGGTCGCTGGAGTTTCGTAAGAAGGGTGAAGTTCGGGCCCCAATTTCGAATCAAGGGCATAGGGAGATAGAGGAGGGGATGGAGGACTTATTTTGGAGGTTATGGATATGGATTAGGGTTAAGGGGGTTCCACATATTGCCATCGGAGAGTTCTAAAGCTGAGGTCTAAGACATGACCAAAGCCCTCAATCATTTTTTATTATTTTTTAGAACTGGCCGTAATATATGTGGAGGGGAGGTGTGATAACATCGGGTTAACATTTGTGGGTGCATCCGTGGCCGCAAAATTGCTCATGGATGAAGCAATGAAGGAACACATGGAGTTGCCCGACCACAATGAGAGCCTACTCGAGGGTGCAGTATGGTTGGGAAGACAGGCCTTCGAGATCACCGCCGAGGAGAGCCATGACAGCGGTGACAACACGCTTCGTTAGGATAGCATCAACAGCAGCTCCTCTTGTGGCAATCCTTGCAAACAACAATGGCGACGTGCTCCTACCTCGCCCACAATGTTCTTGATAAAATGCAAGACTGAGGGGCGGAGAGAGATGAAAGGGATGTATCCAGTTAACATGTCATGTCAGCGCTATGCATACAAGTGGTAGGGTATGGATCTATGTGACACAAATTATAAATTTATAGACCTAAAAATGCACTTTCGATGTGACTTAAAAATATTTTCGGAATCTGTGGACCTAAGTGACACAACTTACAAGTTGATAGATGTCTGGTGCATTTTACTCAAAAATAAATCTCGGTATCAAATAAAGGAGGTAAAAGGTTTTAGTATCGTGTAGGGAACCAGATTTTTGTCTAATGCTATATATTATATAGACATATTGATATCGTGTGAAAGCGAAACACTGCCATTGTCTCGCCGTCGCCGATAATCAGGCAATGCCATCGTGTGAAAGCGCAACACTGCCATTGCCTCGCCGTCGCCGATAATCATGCAATGTCGCGAGTTCAGCGAGTGCGATGAGCACTGGACGGAGCCGTTGGCAGGCTGGACGATGGCAGCCGGCAGGTGAAGTCTGTTGCTCGTGGCCGGCACGTCGGCGGTTAGCCGCTGGTGCTTGGCCAGCTTGCTTGAAGTTGGAGGTGTCAGAAAGGGCACCTGTTTCACAGATAGTGCGGCGCCGTTAATTGAGGATGTACCCCGTGCACCTGTGAGGCTGTGATAGGAAGCAATCTGCAAATACGCTGTGCTGCCTGTAAAGAACAAAGCCTTGCAAGAAGTTTCTTGGGCACAATATGTTACCGGTGCAACAATTCAACTGCTAACTAGCACGTACAATGTCTTTTGTTTTCTTGTCCCAACCAATATTAATTAATTTACTACTCCCTCCGTTCCAAATTATTAATTATTTTAACTTTTCTAGATATACGAAGAAAATAGTTACATGTGATCTTTATTATATATATGCGGCACGTAGAATTGATCCCCGAGGTGCTTCAAGAAGAATAGTTGATGGCATTTACCAGGCGCCCTTAGAGCAGCCACAACGCGGTAGAAAAACGATACTTGAACATGAAAGAGAAAAACTGGGCATCGATTTTGCCACCGTGAGTACTGATGCCTGAACAAAAGATCCTGTCGTCAATGCATCTACTAGCTTCAGTAGATGATATATCGCTCGGAGAGAGAAGATCAGATTGTATTGGTAGTGAAAGATGCTACAAGATTTTAGTTGTTTAATGTGTTTGAGGTCCCACCAAACCAATGCTTAAACACAAAAACACGTTGTGGATGCTCTTAGGCCACCGTTTGGACTATCAACTTCTAGATCATTTGAACTGATAAATCATAGTAGCACAATCTTATATGGCAAAACTTTCTGAACTTTCATTTCTTAATGGGCCAAAATAAAATGTTTGACTTAAACATTTTTTTCTAAAACTAATTATATATATGGTACATGAAGGCGAAACTTTGACTACAATTTCAAAAAGATATTATTCAAATATAATAGGCAATGCTATATAATATGAAATCACTTTTCACGATCAATAGTTCTGTAGTCTTGCAAAATTCTTTGGAATTTTTAGCTATGGATGAGAAAAAGAAAGGTATGTGCGAGGATAAAAACATGAATATGAAATTATATTTGTTATCCGAACAACTTCTATTTGGTATGGTTTTACTTCGTGCTTTTCCGGTGATCATTTCCCCTTATTAAGATGTAATAATGTAACTTCGCTGCAGTGAGTGGTTCGGTTTTTTTTTTATAAAAAAACAATTAAAAAGAACGAACATGATCAAAAGTGAGTCGCCTCCATGAATTGGCGGTGAAAATTGGTTGGCAGATGTTGTAGTTACACGGCAAAAAAATTGCATCCCCAACCAACACCAAACGTCTGCATTTTGTACTAGCTGGCCTCGCACAGCAAGAGAGAACTCCAATCCCTTTATATAATAAGTTGTGCTCGGCTTCTGCTCATATGTAGCACCGCACCTATAGGCACCATGGACAGCAAAGTGTGCGTCTTTCTGCTCGTCGCGCTGCTCGGCGTTGCTCTAGCACTCGCCGGCCCCATCGCCGGCGGCAGCATGGAGGCCGTGCTGGCCGGCAAGAGGCAGCCGTATGGCGCGGCGCAGCTGATGATGGCCCCGTGACGGCGACGGCGACGTCGGTGCTGGGTGTGGAGGTGCGCCGCCGCGTCCTCGGCAGCATCAGCCCGTCCTCGCTCGATCCCAACAGGGCGGCCTGCATCGGGTCGTGCCCGGCCGCCGGCGGGGCGTACACCGGCCGCGGCTGCTAGAAGGTGTACCAGTGTTCTGCAGGCTGAGCATGCACCGTCTCCTCTTAGTTCTTACTAGCTACTCCAGCAACCTTACTCCATCTTATTTTGTCGTCTATCCTTTTAACTTGTAAGAGTCAAGTTATGTGTGCCATTGCAGTGAAAACGAAAATCATCGTACCATTTCTCGTCCATGAAATTATCTGTAAAGGTAAAATTGCATAAAATTCCCTATAAGTCACTTGAAGTTTGACATTATTCCACCAGTAAATTGAATTGTTGCAAATGTCCACCCACCTGCTTAGTTCAACTGTGGAAAACACACCAGTGCTTATACAAGTGGAGTCGAATCCTTGCCGCGACCTTCTCTCTTGGACGAGAGAGAGAGCGCGCGCGCTATGAGGAGTCAAATGATATTAGGCTGGAGTATTACGAATATATATTTAGAAAAACTTGAACTATTTCATTTTATTTTATTTAATCTATTTATTACCTAAAATAGAAATTTTAGGATGTGACACCACACGAACACTTGGCTGCCCCCCCCCCCCCCCCCCCATCCCCAACCTCGAGCGAGGTGCGTCGAGACCCGGCGGTGCTTGAGTGAGTGCTTATTGCCTTGTTCCCGTTTTTTTTTCTAACACAATGTTAGGTCTAATTGGTTATGTGTGTGTGTATATGTTCAGCTTCCAATAGATACTCCTTGTAGTAATTATTGGAAAAAGTAAGATCTATGTCTTGGACTCATTGAGGAGGATATAGGAAAATTTCAAAACCTTATAAACTTGTTTAATAGGTAATATCGGTCATTCCACTAACCTCTATATACGTTGCTTTGATTGAATTAAGCACCAAACAACATTCACTTTCATGCGCACGGCATGGGCACAGTTCCATGCAAACTTCAAGGGAAAACTTTCTGTTATGTATGGAGTTTACACATCTCATTTGTTCTACGCCACTAATATTTCATAACTTCTTTTTCCCCTGAAGTGTTTGAGATAGCAAGTGGGAAATAATTTATGTGGATACTACACTGGTACAGAAAGGCTCTATAGTCCCGGTTGGAAAATCTCTGTTGTCCCAGTTTTCCAACCGGGACCACCAATCCCGGGACTAAAGGGGCTCCCCGTCCCGGATGTTCTGTATTCTGAAGGGCATAAGTCAACTCATCTTTTTCTTTATCAGATTGGAATATTCCCTGGGCAACTGCTTCAACGGCTTCTTGTAGTCTAATGGTTGCTTGTTGAATTCTTTCGCGAAAGATGCACTCGCCATTCTCTAGGTTCAAGCTTCTGCCATGAGCATAATACTTGTTCCTTGAACGTTCAGGCCAGTTGATGGTCGCAGGTGTGATACCTCTAGCAAGAAAATCTTCCTCCATCTCCTATTTGGGGATTGCGACCTTGTAGCCACCTTGCCCTAGAGTATGGTGATATTTTTCTTCGTTGCATTTTCTTTGTTCCTTTGCACTCACTGAATACCAAGCTCCGAGCACTTATATGCCACAAATGCATCCCAGTGGTCCTTCAACTTTTCAAGTTCTCCATTAAATTTTGGCGTTTTTCCTTGCTTGATATAATCGTTGGTCAAATTCTTCTTGAAGGTCTGAAACTGTGTGGCTATCCTCTTTAGAGTTCATTCCTTAACTAATTCTTCAGACTCTGCTGGAAGTGTGAAATTCTGCTTTAATTCACACCATAGTTGTTCCTTTTTTCTTTGAGGCACCACTACACTTTGCTCGTTTGGATTTTTGGATTTCCATAACCTAAAGTTGATCACGATATGGTCCCTCACAAGACATCCGCATTGTCTTACGTATTTCCCTGCAGCATTGGCGGGAGTTATTGGTTTGCCATCATGTGCCACTTCTATGATAATGTATCGCCTTTCCAATCTTTTGGTCGGGCCTTGTTTGCCTCTTTTAGGCTTCTCCGATACCGAGGGCTACAAATAAAAGACATATTATTCATTCTCAATAGTAGTCATTGTCTATATTATTTGATATATATACATATAGAAGAATAAAATGTTAGTTATATACATTCTTCGTTTTTTGACCAGCACCATCCTCGGATTGCTCAATTCCGTCACCGGACGTATTGAGGTATATATCGATATTGCTGGCATCATCACCGGCTTCTTCTTCTTTGACATGATGAGCATCATAACCAGCAATCATGTCCATTAGGAACTGATTAGTATCTTCATAACCTCTCGGGTCCATCTTAACTAGTAATAGAATACAAATACAAATCAAGAATTGAAATAAATTTATGTAACACTAAGTATTTATGTAAAATAACGCTAAGTAGTAGTAGCCCTATACAATTTCTATGGACTTATACGTAATTAACTATAGACTTAAGGGTTAGTTATGTAACATAACGCTAAGTATTAGCCATATACAATTTTTAAAGACTTATACGTAATTAAGAATAGACTTCAGGATTAGTTATATAAAATAACGCTAAGTAATAGCCACAATACAAATTTTCTAGAATATTTTCTAGTCATTAAAGTAGTAGCCCTATACATCTTCTAAGGACTTAAGATGTAATTTACTATAGACTTCAGGGTTAATTATGTAAAATAACGCTAAGTATGAGCCCTACACAAATTCTAAGGACTTAAATGTACTTAACAATAAACTTCAGGGTTAATTATGTAAAATAATGCTAAGTAGTAGCCCTATACAATTTCTAAGGACTTAGATGCAATTTACTATATACTTTAGGGTCACTTATGTACAATATACAATTTTATAGAACTTTTCAAGTCAATAAAGTAAATCTACAATTTTCTAGAATTTTTTCTAGTCACTAAGGTTACTATGCAATATACATTTAATTTTCAAGAGCCGTATCTTGTCACTAAAGTCACTAGCAAATCTAAAAAATGGCACAAACTACAAGTCTACGTGTATATATAATAACTTTTTCAAAGAACTCTAAGTAATTGACTTTATCAAAAAAATACTAAGTACTGGACTTTATAATAAAACACAAACTAATTAACTTTAAAAATACTAACAAATATATTTCTGAATGTTCTAGAACAAGCCATATATATACATTTGAGACTTCAATAATAACCAACAAAAATTGAATCTTTTGTTAAATCTTTATGATTTTGCTCACGAGCCATTTAGTTTTTCTAACAAATTAAACCAAATAAAACTAACTAATTAATTGTACTAACAAACTAAGCAATTAAACATCTAAACCAAATAAACATAGCTAGTTTCATGATAAATCTACCAACATACAACTAAACATACACAATACAAAAATAATTCAAACAACAAAACCTAACACAACGCACACACGCACACAACACACACAACAAACGCGCATGCACACTCACATAGTGCACGGGCGGGCGGCGCTGTACGGTGGCAAGGGGGCGGCGTAGGATGATGCGTTGCACGGAGATGGTCGCGGGGGTGGCGCGTCTAGGGGCAGCACAGGGACAGAGCGGAGGGGCACGGCGCGGCGTGGCGTGGCGTAGCTGCCGGAGGAGGCTTAGCGGTGCGGCGGCGGCCGGATCGATGCGGAGCGGAGGACGACCGGAGGAGGCGGTGGCAATGGCGGTCGTGTAGGCGATGAGGATGAGGAGACGAAGAGGGCCGGTTGGGGGACGCCGGAGGAGGCCGGGGGGTGCCGGACGTCGATGGCAGCAGGGGGGCCCGGGGTCATGGTGCCCTCGCCCGAATCTTGCGCAAGTGTGGCTCGGCGGCGCTGGCGGAGGCACGCAGTGCGGAGGAGGAGGTGGAGGCACCGTGTAACACCTTTTTTTTTTAAAAAAAGGCCTTAGCCCATCTCCATCTCTCTCTCTCTCTCCCTCTCCCTCTTTCCAGCCCAGCCCAACCCCTCTTCTTATTTCTCTCTCTTTTCTCCTTTCCACGCCCAGCCCATCTCCCCCGCTCGGCCCAACCCACCACCACCGGCTTGCCTTGGCCCGATCCGCTCCCACTCTCCTCCCTCCCTCTCGCGGACAGGCGGGTCCCACCCGTCAGGCCCTCCTTCCACCTCCCGCCGCTCGGTCTCCCCACCAGGGGCGTGCGCTCCGCCGACCGTTGTGCCGCACCCGCACTTCCCCCCCCCCCCCCCTCTCCTTCACTGCGCCCGCTCCCTTCAATGCTCGTGATGAGCCCCGCCTTCACTTCCCCTCGCGCTTCCTCTTCCGCCGATAATGCCCGCCGCCTTTATGGCCATGATGGCTGCCCGAGCTCGCCGTCCCTTCCCCTGCTCCCGGCCGCTCCGCTCCCTCCCTCGGTCTATAAAGGCCGCGGAGCTCTGCCGTGGCCTTCCTTTCTCCCCTCTCGCTCCCTCGCCCCCGCTCTCTCTCTCACCACGCTCGCTTGCGCCGCCGTCTTCACCGGTCTCGGCGCACAAAGCTCCATCACCAGTCTTATAGACTAGGCTCTTAGGCTGGTTTCTTTCAAAGTTTATCTCGATAGAACCGTTCCTGTGAGGACGAACGGTGTAATAATGCTTGCTTTGTGGACAAGTGTTTGCTTTGCTTTGTTTGAGTTGTTTTGAGATGCTTTCAATAACTTATTTAAAGTCAGTTTAAGTTTAAATCTTAGCCTTCTTCTGCTTTACCCATCCTTATCACTACATCGCTCTTATCCAACACTCCTTTCCCTAACAATCAGATGGTAAACACCAGGTCAGGTGGAGGTCAAGATATTCCAAGTCAGAGGCAAGCCCACATCATTAATCGGCAGAATCAAGCACCACCCACACCACCCAATTCAACAATGGAGCGGTTTCTTGCAGCACAGATGCAGCTGTTACAGAACCTCACTGCCACTGTCCAAAACATGCAAGCACAACAGAATCAGCAACCACTCCATGCTTCCCAGGCACCTAGGGACAAGCATAGGGAGTTCATGAGCCACCATCCCCCAACTTACTCTAACTCGGTGGATCCCCTAGATGCTGATGACCGGCTGAAAGTCATCAGTAAGAAGCTGGATATTACACAGTGCAGTGACCGTGAAAGGGTCCTGTATGCTGCAAGATGTTTGGAAGGATTGACAGCCGATTGGTGGGATGCCTACACCACCGCACATGCCAACGCTAATGCCATCACCTGGGAGGAATTCAGGACTAACTTCCGCTCACACCACATCCCAGCCGGTGTAATGAAGCTCTAACAGAAGGAAATTTTGGCTCTGAAGCAAGGCAACATGACAGTTAGCGAGTACCGGGACAAGTTCACTCAATTGTCTCGTTACGCACCAATGACGTGGACACTAATGCGAAGAGATAGGATCGCTTCCTGGAAGGTCTGATAGGGCCACTCAACTATCAGCTGCAGAGTCACACATTCCCAAATTTCCAAACCCTGCTAGACAAAGCCATAGGTCTGGAAAGCAGGTGCAAGGAACTTGGCGAACAGAAGAGAAAGTTCCAATCTCAATGGAAGTCTAGCAGCAACACCCTGCCCCGCTACAACACGCCACAGGGATATCCGTCACGCTTTGGAGGTCAAGGCGGAGGTTATCCACAGAACCAGCAAAATCAACGTACTCCGCAACAGTCTCAGCGTTTCAATCAGCAGACACAGCGCGCCCCCAACTCACAACAAAACCGCTCAGGCAACGCGACAGGTGCACCCGTTCGGACCAGCAATCTAGTTGCACCAGTTCAACCTAATGGCTGTTTCAAGTGTGGTGAATTGGGGCATTATGCCAATAACTGCCCAAAGTGCAACATGCAGACTCCGCAAAGCCAGACAAATGCTGGTCAGAGGCCTGTTCCGCGGTCGTCTCAAATACGCAATGGGAATTCCAACTCTCAAGGCAACAAGGGTCAACAGAACTACATGCATGGTAGGGTGAACCACGTGACAGCTGAGTCAGCCCAAGAAGCACCTGATGTTGTGTTTGGTACCTTCCTCGTCAATTCTAAACCTGCATCCATTTTATTTGATTCTGGAGCATCACATTCATTTATGACCTATCAATTCGTGATAAAGCATAATCTGCCTATGTGCCCTATGAAGCAAATTCTTCTAGTTAGTTCCTCGGGTAAAGTGTTGAAAGCTAGTCACTTATGCCCGCGGGTCAATATGAACATCATGGGGGTAGAATTCCTAGCCAATCTAATAGTTCTAAAGTCCAGTGGCATTGATGTGATCCTTGGAATGGATTGGTTAGCTGGATGTGACGGAGTTATTCAATGTGGCAAAAGGTCCGTGCTCTTAACCAGCCCGCAAGGGGAAAAGGTAGAATTTGTGGCTACTGCTTTACCCAAAGGAGTGGGAACAGTGAATCAAATGAAAGGGAATGCTTTTAGAAGATATCAAGGTTGTATGCGAGTACCCCGATGTCTTCCCGGAGGATTTACCAGGTATGCCACCTGACCGTGAAATCGAGTTCAGTATTGATCTTTTGCCTGGCACCGCATCTATTTCTAAAAGACCCTATAGAATGGATGTTAAGGATCTCAGTGAATTGAAGAAACAAGTAGAAGAGTTGTTAGCTAAGGGATTCATCCGTCCTAGCTCGTCACCTTGGGGAGCGCCCATTATCTTTGTCGATAAGAAGGATGGCACCAGGAGAATGTGCGTGGATTATTAGTTACTTAATGACGTAACAATCAAGAATAAATATCCACTGCCTAGAATCGAAGATCTATTTGACCAGATGCGAGGTGCAGAAGTCTTCTCCAAAATCGATTTGAGATCAGGCTATCACCAGTTAAGAATCTGACTGGAAGATATTCCCAAAACCGCATTTACAGCCAGATATGGTCTGTATGAGTTCACAATAATGTCGTTTGGGTTGACAAACGCACCCGCATACTTCATGTACTTGATGAACAAAGTGTTTATGGAATACCTCGACAAGTTTGTGGTGGTGTTCATAGATGATATCTTGGTATTTTCCCAAAATGAAGAAGAACACGAAGAGCACCTGAGAGTAGTGTTGCAGAAGCTTAGAGAAAATCAGCTGTACGCCAAGTTGAGTAAGTGTGATTTTTGGTTGAAAGAGGTTTCCTTCCTTGGACATGTTATCACCGACGGAGGAATTGCCGTAGACCCAAGCAAAGTTCTTGATGTTCTTAATTGGAATCCGCCCAAGAATGTGTCAGAAATCAGAAGTTTCCTCAGACTTGCAGTCTACTACCGCAGATTTATTGAAGGATTCTCAAAGATCATAAAATCCCTCACTTCTTTATTGGAAAAAGGAAAAGAGTTCAAATGGGATGCCGCATGCCAAACTTGTTTTGAAGAGCTGAACACTAGGCTAAGCACAACCCTAGTGCTGATAATGCCCGATATCCACAAAGGGTTCGACGTTTATTGTGATGCGTCACGTCTGGGTCTCGGATGTGTGCTAATGCAAGAAGGCAAAGTGGTAGCTTATGCCTCAAGGCAATTGAGGAAGCATGAGCAAAACTATCCTACTTATGATTTGGAATTAGCAGCCGTTGTACACGCATTGAAGATCTGGAGACACTATATGATCGGGAATAGATGTCAGGTCTTCACCGACCACAAAAGTTTGAAGTACATTTTCACTCAAAGGGATCTCAACCTGAGACAGTGCAGATGGCTAGAGTTGATCAAAGATTATGATCTGGATATTAAGTATCATCCTGGCAAGGCAAATGTGGTAGCAGATGCGCTAAGTCGAAAATGTCACGCTAATATGGCAATAGCTCGATTGATGCCCCAAGAACTGTGTTGGGAAATGGAACAACAGAATTTAGGGATCATTTATCATATTGAAGCAATGACCATGGAAATTGAACCTACACTGGAACAAGAGATCAGAAAAGGGCAATTGACAGATACTAAGATCAAAGAAATCAAGACTCTAATTGGTTGAAGGAAAGCCCCAGATTTCACTGAAGATGAACAAGAAATTGTTTGGTTTAGAAAAGGATCTGTGTACCTGACATTGACCATCTGTGAACTCATTCTCAAGGAAGCACATGATTCAGCCTATTCGATTCACCCTGGTAGTACCAAAATGTACCAAGATTTGAAAGAGAAGTACTGGTGGTATGGGTTGAAAAGAGATGTAGCAACCCATGTTTCTTTGTGTGATGTATGCCAGAAAGTAAAGGTAGAACACCAAAGGCCAGCAGGTTTACTCCAGCCATTGAAAGTACCCGAGTGGAAATGTACCAAGATTGGTATGGATTTTATAGTAGGGTTACCTCGCACTCGTGACGGCTATGATTCCATATGGGTTATTGTGGACAGATTGACAAAAGTTGCTCATTTCATACAAGTCAAAACAACTTACACTGGAGCCAAACTAGAAGAGCTATACATGTCACGGATTGTGTGTCTACATGGGGTTCCAAAAAAGATAGTATCTGATCGTGGTACTCAATTCACGTCGCGTTTCTGGCAGAAGCTACATGAATCAATGGATACAATGCTCAATTTCAGTTCCACATATCATCCACAGACAGATGGTCAAACGGAGAGAACCAATCAAGTCCTAGAAGATATGTTAAGGGCATGTGCTTTAAAGCATGGAGGTAGTTGGGATAAGAGTTTGCCGTATGCAGAACTTTCTTACAATAACTATTATACAGGCAGTCTCAAGATAGCCCCATTTGAAGCGTTATACGGGAGAAAGTGTAGGACGCCATTGTACTGGAGTCAAATAGGAGAAAGTTAGGTTTTTGGGCCAGAAATTCTTCAAGAAGCTGAAAGGCAGGTCCAGATAATTCAGGATAACCTCAAAACTACACAGTCATGACAGAAAAGTTATGCTGATACTCGTAGAAGGGAGTTGACATTTGAAGTCGGAGATTATGTGTATCTCAAGGTATCACCTATAAGAGGTCTCCGCAGATTCAAGGTAAAGGGAAAGTTGTCACCTTGGTATATTGGTCCTTTTCAGATTCTCGAAAGGAACGGTGAAGTGGCATATCAGTTGGAACTACCAGCACGATTGTCAGATGTCCATGACGTGTTTCATGTATCTCAGCTAAAGAAATGTTTGAGAGTTCCTGAAGAACAATTACCGTTGGAAGAGCACAATGTGCAGGATGACTTGACTTATTCAGAATGTCCTATCAAAATATTGGAAACATCCCAGAGAGTCACTCGGAGCAAATTAACCAAAATTTGTAAAGTACAGTGGAGTCACCATTCAGAGGATGAAGCTAAGTGGGAAAGAGAAGATGAGCTGATTGTGGAATTCTCTCAGTAATTTTCCAATCTTTCCGAATCTCGAGGTTCTCTTTAAGGGGGTAGGTTTTGTAACACCCATTTTTCTAAAAAAAAAGGCCTCAGCCCATCTCCATCTTTCTCTTTCTCTCCCTCTCCCTCTTTCCAGCCCAGCCCAACCCCTCTTCTTCTTTCTCTCTCTTTTCAGCTTTCCACGCCCGACCCATCTCCCCTGCTCGGCCCAACCCGCCGCCACCGGCCTGCCTTAGCCCGATCCGCTCCCACTCTCCTCCCTCCCTCTCGTGGATAGGCGGGTCCCACCCATCAGGCCCTCCTTCCACCTCCCTTCACTCGGTCTCCCCACCAGAGGTGCGCGCTCCACCGGCCGTTGTGCCGCACCTGCACGTCCCTCCCCCTCCTTCACTGCGCCCGCTCCATTCAATGCTCGTGATGAGCCCCGCCTTCACTTCCCCCTCGCGCTTCCTCTTCCGCCAATAACGCCCGCCACCTTTATGGCCATGATGGCCGCCCGAGCTCGCCGCCCCTTCCCCTGCTCCCGGCCGCTCCACTCCCTGCCTCAGTCTATAAAGCCCGCAGAGATCCGCCGTGGATTTCCTTTCTCCCCTCTCGCTCCCTCGCCTCCACTCTTTCTCTCCCTCCACGCTCGCTTGCGCTGCCGCCATCTTCACCGGTCTCGGCCGCGCCGTCGATCCGCCGCTCCGCAGCATCTCCATCGTCTACGACCATCGCTGGAGCTTCGTCTTGGGTCGAGCTTCGACACCGGCCCCATTTCCCCCTCCCTCTCTCTCTCTCCCGTGGGCGTAATTGCTCACCGGCACGCCCCGGCCGCCGCTCACCATCGGGCGCATCCTCCGGCCACCACACCGCCGTCCCAAGCCCTCCATAGAGTTCGCCGTCGCCTCCTCTCGCTCTCAAGCCAAACCCCGTGGAAAACCAAGGCCCGGAACACCGGATTCGGTGAACTCCGGCGACTCCGCCGCCGCCCACCGCCGCAAACCTCGCCGCCGGCCACCCCGCGTCGCCGCCGCCCACCCCCCCAATCTTCTGCCACCGCCGGATCGGGATCCAACGGTCCAGATCCAGTCCAACACGAGTCAACAGAGTCAATACCGGTCAACCCCTGTCTCCTTTGCAAAAAGACCCCTCTGCTTCCGAGAAACCAACCCGCCGTCCAGTGCAGTTCAAAAGTATTTACAAAATAGTCCTTTCTTTTCTTTTTTAGCCCCTGTCTTTTCTAGTTTTTATACCCGCAGTCCTAATCTCTCTGTTTTCTAGTCTAGCCCCTGTGTTTTAAGTTTTGTTAGGTTTTAGCCCCTGGTTTCTTCAGACCTAGCCCCTGGAAGTCCTAATCTCTCGCAAATAAGTCACTAGAACCTTGTTTTAGCCATATCTTGTTCGTTTCAACTCCGTTTTCACTAATTCTTGTGTTCACGTGATCCTTGCAGCATGCTCTATATCTTTATCTCCTTACCTTTCAATGTTTGTACTGTTTGTTGTCCAGTCTCTTATTTTGTTTATGTTTTTGTTTGTGTGATCGTGTAGACGATGTGGCGTTCGAGGAAGAACAAGAGCAGCAGTACGAGGAAGGGAACCAGCAGTTTGACGAGGAAGGCAAGTGGACTTCTCCCCCTACATGTTCTGTTTTATCCCACTGATAGCATGATAATACACATTACTTTATGTCTAAATTGCATAAACTTGACGGGATACCTATTAAGGATTTACCTAGTCTTTTCACCCAAACCTTGAACACCGGGTTTAATCCTTTTTGTTGGGTAGAAATGCTTAGATGATTTATCTAGGGATGGTTATGTTATAATCTTTGAAATATTAAACATGGCTTTATTTGTTGTTATAATTGGATAGTTGGCAAGATCACTTTGTTTAAATGGAACATGGAGAACCACCTAAGAAAACCGTACAACCACAGTGTCACATGGCTCTGACCTTAGCTGATTAATTAGGTGTGTAGTTAACGGGTAGTCTTACCGAAAGGGCCAGAAGGGGGTCGGTGATTGGGGTATAGCCCGGTCCTCTTGGGGTAGCAGTTTTTGCTAAGGTGCTGACCATTAGGAAGGGTTATGGTTCATGCCGGTACCGAAACTCTAGCAGGCTATCTAGTTTTCTATATATCTTTGTAAAGGCTTCCTAGTGAACCCCTCGCAACTCACCTCATAAGTGTTTAAGGGCTTTGCAAACCCGGGCGACTCAGGGGAACATGATTTGTGGTGAAAGTGTACAACCTCTGCAAAGTGTCTAAAACTGATATATCAGTTGTGCCCACGGTTACGAGCGGCTTGGACCCTCACATGATAATTGAACTGAAAGACTGAATTAAATTGTGGTTCTTTGGCTTTGGATTGATGTTGTTTCCTTTATGCTTAAGTGGGCTGGTATAAACTTACATCTAGTTAATAGGTGCTTGCTAATAAAAACTTACCAACTAAAAACGCTAACCGCTATAAGCCTTTAGCCTCTCTTGCTGACCTTGCATTCTTCCCCCACTTGTTGAGGACCAACCATAAGAGTACTCACCCTTGCCTAACTGCTGTTCAGAAGAAACCGCGGAAGTTGAATACTACAGCGACTTCGAGGAGTTATAGGCATGCGTTCACCAGTCAATCGCCTGTGGAAGAAGCTTCATTGCAGATCTCGTTTAGGATATCGGTGAAATGCTTAAGACCTTTGTGTCTATTTTATTCGAAGTGTAATAATGTTATTTATTCTATCTTGTTTACTTTTCGAACATTATCTTTGATATATTTCACTTATGGCGTCTATCATGTGTGTGTGAACTTGATCTTGGCGCACACATGAGATGCATCTGGTTTCTTTCTGAAATCGGGTGTGACACACCGGCGCGGGCATGCGCAGGGGAGGAGGAGGAGGCGGACGCACCGGCGCGGCGGACGTAGAGGCGGCGGTGATGTTGGTGCAGAGGAGAGACGGTGGCCGAGATCGAGAATGGAGAAGTGGGAAGGGGAGGCCGGGATATATAGGGGACTACCTTTAGTCCCGGGTCATCCAGCCATGAACTAGACTAAAGACCCCTCCCGGGTCATGGCTCTACATGACCCGGGACTAGAGGGATCTTTAGTCCCGGTTCGTGGCTGGACCTGGGACTAAAGGCATTTAGGTGGGCCATGGAGGAATTCACAAATATAGCCCTATTTCATCCCGCCAATTCTTTGGTTGTTTTCATTTATTTCTATTTATTTCTTTATAAATGGGCTTGCATTTGTTAATTGCGTAAAAAATAATTTGTGGGTCCAAAAAATGTCAAACAAAGTATTTGGCTTTGTTTATATTTGATATACACAAGAAAACTCTTTAATTTATATTCATGTGTTTTGACCCATGAAATACACAACTTAATACACATTATATTTTTCATTTTGACCATGCAAATACGTATTAGCTAAATGAAATGTTTGAAATTATATCCTTTCGACATGAAATGAGTTTTCTCACCATATTAACGTTAAAAATAAGTATTGCCGTAATATTATTGCCAATAATAATCCTTTTAAGGAATCCATGAGTTTTTGTGTTGTTTTAATCACTATAATAAATAATACGTATATATTTGATGTAATAAATGTAAATAATTGAGTGCTAACCATGTAAAATTATCTAAAAATTATATATAACACAACGAACAATAATGATGTGTGTGTTAGTGTGTGTGTGTGTGTTAGTATGTGTGTGTTAGTGAGTGTGTGTGTGTGTGTGTTAGAGTGTGAGTGTGAGTGTGAGTGTGTCTTAGTGAGTTTGTGTGTTAGAGTGTGAGTGTTTGTGCGTGTGTGTGTTAGTATCTGTTTGATCAAATAAATCTAGATAATTGAGTACTAATCCAAAAAATTATCTAAAAATTATATTTCAACATGAAAATTAAGTAGAAAACTAAAAAAATTATAAAACACAACGAATAATGATGAAGTGCATATAATCAAAATATACAATTTGTTCATCACGTATTTATAAAATAATACATAATGATTATAATACATTAAAGATCAGCATCTACTGGTACAGTAATAGACGTCCTCTTCTTATATGTCCCTTGATTATGATCGTGGCGTAAGTATGGAGCATCCTCATTAGCTAACAGGATGCATGGATCAGCATTCACCGCAAAAGGCGGAATCTCAGCAAACTTATTATAATCCTCTGACGCATCTGTCGTTTTGTCCTTGACTCATACGATGTTTCTTTTTTCTGAAAGAACTATATGCTGATTTGGTTGATCCGTTTGCTTGTTTATCCGCTTCTTTGGCTTGCTGGATATGTCCTTCACGTAGAAAATCTGAGCGACATCCTAGGCTAGGATGAATGGCTTATCTCTATACCCAAGATTGTTGAAGTCCACTATTATCATCCGTACCGATCTTTTGTTACCCCTCCTCTAGTCAGCTTCATCTATTGGCACCGAAAGAGAGGTATCTTCAAAATGGGTGCATAATCTAGTTCTCATATCTCCTCTATCTAACCATAATATGTCTCCTTTTTCCGTTGTTGTCTGTGGCATCCATACGGACACCACTATTTTGGTTGGTGCTCTTTTTATCTAGGCTCTGATGTAAAATGTGTTCCCATTTATCTCGTACCCTTGGAATGTTAAGGTATTCCAAGATGGTCCCCTAGCCAACCACGCCAGCTGTTCTGGTATATCCATGTTATGCATTAGACACCAACTGGAGAAAGAATCCATGTGTCAATGTGTAATCCAGGCCTCAGACTTTTCTATGAATTCGGAGCACAAAATCTTCTTATGTTCCTCAATGTACGGATCCACCAAGGAGGATTGTTGAAGAGCCGCGTAATGTGCTTTTTTGAATGAGAAATCATCCGTGCAAACATATGCTTTCTTTCCTAGTGTGCCCTTTCCACTTAGCCTCCCCTCATACCGCGATTCAGGACCCCAATCGGTTTAAGATCATCATAAAGTCAACACAAAACTCTACGACCTCCTATGTTCCATAGCCACTGGCGATGCTTCCTTCTGGTCGAGCATGATTACGAACATATTTCTTTAGTACCGCCATGAACCTCTCGAAAGGGAACATATTGTGTAGGAGTATAGGTCCGAGAATATCAATCTCTTTGACAAGGTGAACTAGGAGATGTGTCATAATGTTGAAGAATGATGGTGGAAATATCAACTCAAAGCCAACTAGACATTGTACCACATCATTTTGCAGATTTATGAGATTGTCTGGATCAATTACCATCTAAAAAATTGCATTGAGGAAAGCACACAGCTTTACTATGGTTAATCAAACGTTCTCAGGCAGAATCCCCCGCAACACAACCGGAAGAAGTTGAGTCATAAGCACGTGACAGTCATGAAACTTTAGGTTTGTGAATTTCTTTCTCTGGTATATTTAGGATTCCTTTTATATTCGAGGAGTATCCAGATGGGATCTTGATACTGCTCAAGCATTCAAACATGCTTTCCTTCTCTTCTTTGCTAAGAGTATAGTTGGCAGGACTTAAGTAGTGCCGTCCATTTTCTCTCATTTCTGGATGTAGGCCATCTCGCTCTTCCATACGTTGCAATTCTTGCAGTGCTTCTAGTGTATCTTTTGTCTTCCCATACACTCCTAGAAATCCTATCAGGTTAACGCAAAGATTCTTCATGACATGCATCACGTCAATTGTATTGCGAACATCTAAGACTTCCCAATATAGCAGCTCCCGAAAAATTGACTTCTTCTTCCATATGGGTGACATTCCGTTTTCGCTCGGAACAAGTTGGCTACCAGATCCATTGCCAAATACTACTTCTATATCCTTTACCATATCAAAGACTTCACAGTGCATCGGTTTTGTACGGTGGTCTGCTTGCCCTTTGAAATGCTTGCCTCTCTTTCGTACCGGATGTTTGACGGGGAGAAACCGACGATGACCAATGTATACAACCTTTCTGCAGTGAGTCAAGTATATACTATTAGTTTCATCTAAGCAGTGTGTGCAGGCTCTATATCCCTTGTTCGTTTGTTCTGACAGATTACTAAGAGCTGACCAGTCATTGATGGATACGAACAACAATGCTCGTAGGTTAAAGTTCTCTTGTCGGTATTCATCCCACATCCGTACACCTTCTTCGTACCACAGCAATAATAGTTCTTCGACTAATGGCCTTAGGTACACATCAATGGCAAAATAAGTTTTGCTCAATAGTTGCCACATCGCTTCTTTCTTCCCCTCAAGAATCTTCGTCCAATCGGAGATTGTTGGATCCACAACCACCTTTGTTCTGATTATAGATACAATGGCATTCCAAAACTTTGTACGCACCTCAGGAGGCTCTATGGGCTTGCTTGTTGCGTTAATTGCATTCACCGTCCATTGGCCTTCAGGGTACTGGTTTCTTCCTCACTGACACCGTTTCCTTTCGTTTTGGCTGCCAGAGGTTGTAGTTTCAGGTTCTAGACCCGAGCTTTCGTTGCCTTCAAGTTCTTCCTCTGTGTGGCTTGGGGGTTCGCATCGGCATTTACTCCTTGTTGGAGCCACCTACACGGATCATAGGATTCGGCAAGTCATTACGCGTAGTCTATGAAAATGTATACTAAATGCTATGTGGTAATTAATTGCGTAGTCATTACCTGACTTGGATTCGGTTCGTTATCCGGATCAAACTCTGACCTTGAAAGGCTTTCTCTTGGAGCAAAAGGGTGTGGATCTATCGGATTTGCCACACGCCACCTACCCAAGCCCCTTCTCCAATCTAAGGGCCTTTATCTTCCCCAGATTGCAAGTCGTCCTCATCGTCCCCAAATTGGACACCGATGTCGGCCTCGTCGTCCCACGCCATCTGGGATGCAATTTTCTCGACTTTATCAATTTGCGGTGCTGCATCCTCCCTTTGCAGGGATGATGACGACGGATGATCCATTTATGAGTTCTACATATTTCAATAGAAATATATTTGAATACAAAATTTGAATAGAAACATATTTGAATACACTTTAGAATAGAAACATAATTGCATCAATAGGGACACATTTGAATATACTTTTCAGTTTGATACTCTTCAGTTTATTTTCGATACGCATCTCCACAAATTGAGTTTCAGAGATGGTTGACAGTTTCCGAAGCATTTGCATATGAAAATTGCATGTCCTCCTTGGACCCTCGCTAAGAAAGAAGAGAGAACACCAAATCAGTTCTAAGATTTGTTGTCTCCCTTCTTTCTCAGAAGGGTCCAGGGGATGCCATTCAATTTGTTTCAACAACAAATCCTTATATACATTATTAGAGTGTCTCGGACATTTGCTAACAATGAAATTGTTTCATAATTATTTTGAGACTCTTCAGTTTGTTTATTCTGACTTTAGAGAACCTTAACTGTTCAAGGATAATGGACAAATGTGTTTATGTGCTTCATCCAACATGTCCCTGGGAATATTAAAATCTTTCTGGCTCACACATAAACCATCAAGAAGTAAAACTTCCATCAACAATGGTCGCTCAGCATCCGCTGCACCCGCGTCACAAAGAACAGAATGCACCTACTCGTTGAATGACCCATGAACAAAATATTTGTTTCAAAACCAACTTTATATATAAGGTTGGTTCCGAAACAAAGATTTTGTTCATGCGACATTCACCGACTAGGTGGATTCTGTTCTTTCGGACAAGGGTGCATCGGATGCTGAGCAACCATTGTTGATGGAATGTTTGCTTGTCGATGGTTTTAATGTGTGAGCTTGAAAGATTTTAATGTTTCCAAGGCTATGTTGGGAAGAAGCACAAAACAGTCTCTTATATTACATCATTAGTGTCAAAATTAAATAAATGAAAAAAACTATAATTCTTTGCAGTTCAGAGTTCAAATATATTGATTTCACTACACTTACACTCACTAATCAAATAAATGAAAAAAAATATAATCCTATTGGGTTCAGAGTACATGTACATTTTGTTTCACACTGAAAATAAATTCACTATAATTACAACGAAAATATACTCACACTCACTTATGAAATAAATTGAAAATGGATATAACTACAATGAAAAAGAACTAACCATATTCACATTCTCAACAATTCACTATTTCACATTGTCAATAATTCACATTTTCACATTTTCAAAATAGAAAACTGAATTTTCTAATTCACATTTTCACATTCACTAATTCACTAACTATTCAAATGTTATATGTATATTTTTTCACTATTTTTCACTAACTATTTATATGTTTCAGAGGACATGTATATTTTTTTTCACATTCACTAATCATTTTTACCTAGCACATTCACTAAGCTTATTCACTAATTCACTTTCAATAATTTTAGTAATTCACTTTTTACTAATTTCAATAATTCACATTCACTAATGTCTCTGTGTCTTAGAGAGAGAGTGTGTATTAGTGTGTGTGTATGTGCATTGAAATGGAAAGCAAAAGGAAAAAAAAAAAGAAAATCAAGAACCTACCTCGCTCGGCTCGGATCGGGGAGGAAGGCAAGGGCGGTGCCTCGAGGGAGCCGCGGTGAGGGGAGGAGGGAAGGCGCCGCGCCAGTGGAGCTGTAGCTGTGGAGCGAGGAGAGGGGGCGGCGCCGGAGCTCGACGAGGAGGCGGCGGCGGCGCGAGGAGGCCTGCGCCGAGGAGAGCCGCACGGAGGAGGGGCCGGGCGCCGCGGAGAGCCGCGCAGCGGCGGGACAAGCGTGCGCGCCGCGGGGAGGAGGGAGGGGGCAGCGCCGGCTCTCGACGAGGAGGCAAAGGGGTCAACAACTCAAGTATGAAACGAAGCATGATCCAGTGTTTCAGATATCCCTTTGATCGCCCATATATATTTTCTTCCGCTGATTTTTTCACCGTCTCAAAGTTTGTGAACCCCTTTGCACTACCAACCAATAGCTCTGCTTTGGTGTGGTGCAATAACTGACTCAGGAAATCACCATCATCAAGTTTGTCGTTACTACTATCATCACTACCACCATCAATGGGCCCTTCGCCGACACCATCACCATAGCATCCACCCTCACAAAAATCATCATAAGCATCAAAACATCTATCAAACTCGATGTCTTCTATGATTTCATCAAGTGGATTCTCTGTCTCTCCATGATACGTCCAGATTTGTAATTCTCAACAAAACCACCCACCAACACATGCAATCTGATTGTAGTTGTATCGCTGAATACTCTCATATTCTTGCAGGTTTTGCATGGGCAAGATATCCTCTGTGTCTTCTCATTTCTTGCATGGTTTTCTGCAGCTTGAATGAATTTATGAAGTTCTCCAAGGAATTAGGCATCCGTCCTTCGTGCTTTGTACATCCATATCCAATCCATCTCTGAACATCAACAAATAATTTAAATGGAGTAAAACAATCTCTTCAATAATTTTGTAAATAAATGGTAAATAAATATCTTATATATGCATAGATGTTGAAAAAAGTCAATTTAACATGTTCTAACTAAAAAAATCAAAACTCAACCTATTATTTTACCACTAAATCTTAGGAAAAAAATATATCATGCATGTGTGTAAAGATAGAAAAAGATCAAATCTTCTTCTCTATCCTCCATAGATCTAGGAAATTATTTACTTAGGAATGAGGCTAAAACTTATATATTGAATCCCAATGATACATAATCTTGTTCTCCGACTAAAATAACATAACTTCATCCAAAAATTTGAGACAAATGGAGCCCCAGATGGCAAAACCACACCATGAAGATCTAGATATAACCAGAGGCAAAGAGAGCTTCATTTGAGCCTTAAAACTAACAAAAAAGCTTAGAAAAGATATGGGATTAGCATCAACTTACCTTCTACAGCCCCCAACTCCAAGGAAATCAAGTTTAAAACCTTCCCTCCCCTTTTTTTTCTTTTATTGGATTTTCGGGCAACACCTTCTGGAGCAAGCAATGGATTGTTGGAAGGAGGAACAAAAAGGGCACCCAAATTTTTATCGGGCATTTTCAGAGGCGGGTCAGTTGCTACAATAACCACGCTCCTTTTATAGGGGTGGATTACCTTTTGATCCGCCCCTAAAAAAAGGGGGCATTTCTACAAATCGTTTTTTAAGTAGTGCATGTATCTCTTGTTCAAGTTTTTGCCGTTGTGTAAAAGTTTGCTACAAAGGCAGATGAAATGACCACTACTACAAAAACGATCTTTCGTCCTCCCCATTTGTCCCGACCAGTTTTGGGCCCGGGACTAATGAGAGCATTAGTCTCGGGTCCAACGGCTAGGGGCCTATCGGGAGGGGGGACATTTAGTTCCGGTTGGAGCACCTATTTGTCCCGATTGGAGGCTTCAGCCGGGACTAGAGGCCCACGGGCCCATTTGTCCCGGCAACCGGAACAAATGAGGTACTTTTAGTCCCGGTTGGTGGCTCAACACCAACCAGGACTAAATTTCTCAGGCCCATTTATCCCCTTCTTCCTCCCCTGCCCGAGCCATTCCTCCATTCATGTTCTTTCTGTTCTTGGCTCTCGGGTGAGGGAGGTCATGCCAATTTTCTCCACGATTTATGAAGGCTTTTGATTCCCCCATCCATCTAACGGTTTAAAGGTTAGAAACTTCATCCTCTCATCTTCCATTGCCAAAGTTTCAGAGAAAAGAAACATCATTGGAGTCGAGGACAAGACAGACCTATAAGAGGATTATAATAAGTTTGTTGAGATTTCTCCTTTCACGGTGAATGCTGATCCATGGATCCTGTTAGCCAATGAGGATGCTCCATACTTGCGCCCCAATCATAATCAAGGGACATATGTGAAGAGGAAGACAATTACCGTACCAGTAGATGCTGATCTTTAATGTATTATAATCATTATGTATTATTTTATAAATATTTGATTAATAATCTGTATATTTCGATTATATGTACTTCATCATTGTTCATTGTGTTTTATAAATTTTGTAGTTTTGTACTTAATTTTCATGTTCAAATATAGTTTTTAGATATCTTTTGGATTAGTACTCAATTATCTAGATTTATTTCATCAAACTTATATTAACACACACACACTAACACTACTCAACACTCTCTCTCTCACACACACACACACACTCTCTCTCTCACACACACACATACTCTCTCTCTCTATCTCCAGATCTCTCTCACACACACTGACACTCACACTCACACACACTTATTATTTATTATAGTGATTAAAATAAAGCAAAAACTCATGGATTCCATAAAAGGCTTATTATTGGCAATAATGTTATGGCAAAACTCATTTTTAATGTTAATCTGGTGAAAAAACTCATTTCCCGTCGAAAAGCAATAATTTCAAACATTTCATTTAGCTAATACATATTTGCATGGTCAAAAAAATATAATATGTATCAAGTTATGTATTTAATGGAGCAAAACACATGAATATAAATTAAAGATTTTTCTTGTGTATATGAAATCTAAAAAAACAAAATACTTTGTTTGGCATTTTTTTGGACTCATAAATTATTTTTTACGCAATTAACAACTGCCAACCTATTTAAAAAAAATAAATCAAAATGAAAACAGTAAAAAAACTGGAACAGGGCCCTATTTGTCCCGGGTGGTAGATCCACCCGGGACTAAAGGTAGGCCAAAATTTCTTGTGGCCCGCCAAAATTCCCCTTTGGTTCCAGGTGGAGCTACGACCCGGGACCAAATAATCTTTGGTCCCGATGGCTATACCCAGAACTAAAGGGTTGATCTTTAGTCCCGGTTCTAGCCAACACCCGGGGCTAAAGGTTATTTAGTCCCGGGTCGTAGCTCTACCCGGGACAAAAGGTCGCCCCCTTATATCCCGGCCTCCCCTTTTTTCTTCTTCATTCTCGATCTTGGCCGCCGCCGTCACTACGTTCACCGCGCCGGTGCCTTCGCCTCTTGCTCCGCCCCTACGCACGTCCGCGCCGGTGCCTTCGCCTCTTGCTCCGCCTCTTGCTGGTGCCTCCACCTCCTCCTCCTCACCGCGCGCCTCTGCTAGCACCTCCGCCCCGGCGCCCCACGACCTCCTCCGCCGGCGTCCCCCATGCCCGAGTGCCCGCGCCGCCGTCGCCATCCTTGATTCGCGCCGTGCCCGAGCGCCCGCGTGGCCGACTCGCCGTCCTTCCGCACCCCGCGCAGCGGCGCGCCCCCACCCTCTCGCCCCGTCGTCCTGAGCGCCGCCGGCGCGGCATCCGTCGATGATCCGATCCACTCGACGCGTCCACGTGTGCACCGCCCCGGCCCGACCTCCCTCATCCTCATACGTGCCGTGTCGTGCCGCCCCTGGCAAGCGCGCCGGCTGCCATCGTTGCCGGCAGTTTGTGTGCGTTGTGTCTGTGTGCCTGGTGTGTGCATGGGTGTGTGAGTAGGCCCGTGTGGGCCGTGTTTGTGACTGGGCCGTGTGTGTGTGAGTTTTGTATGTGTTTTTTAAAATTGAGGTGTGTGTATGGTGTCTGTATATATGCATCGTGTGTGGTTATGCATGTGTGTGTATGATGTGTGCAGTGCATGTGTATGAAAATTTAACTAACTACGAAATTTTTATTTATGTAGTCTATCACACGCCGACTTGTTAAAAAGATAATTACTAATTGTGAGAATTCCTTACATACACTTAGCGATAAATATATTTATTTATTCTTGGTCATGCGCAGGGTTTGGGAAAAGTTAAATGAAAAAGAACCACGTAAATTCACCGGCAAACTTAGATTGAAGATAGATTTTTCGGTACGTACTGGATGCTGCTTTGCACGTTTCATTTATTTTATTATATATTCATATGGATACCTGATGACTTCTTTTATCTGAAAGTGTTTCAGGCAGGCACAGAGCAATAATTTATGCGCATACTATGTTTACGAGAACATTCACACTCTTGTAGGTCCTTAGAAGACATATACTTCTTGGGGAGCGGAAGTAAGTAATAAATAAAATTTTGCAATATTTCAACTAATTTTGAAAATTATTATAATTAATATTTTTTACTTTTTTTATAGATTCATAGGATGCGGGATCAGCTCCTTCCACAAGAAAGAGTTTTGGCGATTTAAAAAGCTATGGCAGGATTTATTTATGAGCAAATCGTCAAACCAGATGGTGAATTCCACTATGATGGATACATTCTTGATAGAAGTAGTAAATATAGCATATATGTCATATAACATTTTGTTGCACTCTGTATGTATATATCTATGCATGTTTCACTTTGTTGCACTTTAGTGGTGAATCCCACTTGCTATATATATATTATGTATGTATGTATTTTAGTGAATTTCATACTCAGCTCGAACAAGTGCGCGTGTTGGAAGGTATAGCAATACTATAAAATACTATATAATTTCAAATATGAAAATATAAATGAAACAAAAAATAAATAAATGGAAAGGAACACAGAAAAAACAAAAATAAGAACCTTTAGTCCCGGTTGGTAGCCGCAGCTGGGAGCCTCTTTAGTCCCGGTTGGTGTTACCAACCGGGACTGAAGGGCTTTTTTAGTCCCGATTGTTAGACCTGGGACTAAAGGCATGAGCCTTTAGCCCCGGAGGTCCCGGTTGGGAAATCGGAACAATAAAAGTTTTCCAACCGGGACTAGTGAGCCTTTCTATACTAGTGGACCTCAAAGAGGTTCAGTTGCTTGTGGTTTAAGAAATGCAACTCTTTTATTTTTTTTGCATAGGAAAACACTCACGAGATGCCTTGACTCGGGACATGATCTCGGCAAAGTTCATCCCAAAGGAAATATGATTGCCCATTCTGAATAGTGAGCACTGCAAGTCTTTTATAAGTATTAGGAGATTTAGAATATCCCTCCACTACTAGAAATACCCTTTCTTAATATGACTAAGCATGCAATCTACCATTTCGGTAGTGCTTTTCCCAAACAAGCTGCACCAGGGGATGTCCTCCTCAATGAAGACTTTATGTAGGGGCGAAGCAAGCCTAAAAGGGCGCTGGGTCAGCTCTATTATACAACGGTTCAAAGTTTACTCATCTTAGAGATGAACAGTGACTAAGCTCAGGAATTAGTTAATCCCATCGGGGGTCAGGTCAGCTGACCCTGATAACAAGGTCTGGCTCCACCCTTGCCTTTATGTAAGTTCTTTCGAAGCAAGGCCCCTTCAGTGTCTTTTAAGTTTAGAACTCCCAAACTTCATCATTGGGTTTATAAAGCGTAACCTAGGCAGCTTTGTATCTTGTGCCTCTGTTTTCAGTGAATGATATAAAGCATTCATTTGTATTCTTTTCTACAGTAGTGTATGCCCAGGAACCTTCTTTTGTCTGGATTGTGTTTACTAATCATTGCTGGGAGGATAGATCAACTGGCATCTGATCGAATCTGCTAGTATGAGATTTTATAAGCTGTATGCAAGGTACTTGAGGTAGTACCTACTACTTGAAAAATAATCCTGCTGATCGAGAAAGCGAGTAAATCTGGGATACTCCAGTTTCTTAGTAAAAAAAGCCAAATTAAAAATTTGACTTATGCTTATTAAACTAAACGACATAAATTCACGACATTATAATTAGAGGTTCAGTGTAACAACCATGTCTGAAAAACAGAAGTGATAGTAAAACTTAAGAAAGTATAGAATCATTAACTGAGTAGTCACAGCCCTGCAACATTTGAATATGAATCTGGAATTGATAAAATATCTAGCATGGTACTAGTATGTTTGTACCAGATTCTTGTGATTATTTTATAAAATTACATGAAGTTATGTCACGAGCATGATTATCTTTGAACCAAAGTTGCAAGGATGCATTTAACTGTATTGGTAAAAATTGCATAGAAGGCCTCCAAAAATACATGAATTTATCATCTGCAAAAACACAATCAGCATGTGGCAAAGCGTGGGAAGTCCACCTAGTAAGCCGTAAAAGAAGTAAGTTATACTAGAGGCAATTACAACAATGCAATGACGATCCTAATTAATGTCCCAAAAACAATCAAACGACAGATAAAGATAAGAAACACAGCAATCACTTGGCCTCATGAAAAGTTGTGTAATTAATGTCTCAGTAAAATTAAAATGGAAACTGAGAGCAGGACTCAAAATAATAAATAAACCAACATAAATTCTTGATATTAGAGGTACAACCATGTCTGACTGGGTAGTTCAGAAACCAAGCCAATGCACCTACTAGAGACATGCCCAGCCAAAGCTTAGAGAACGATAGGTTTGTTCTTGACTCGATTCCTATCTGTTCCATGCGCTACAGAATGAAAACATAAACTTCTTGATCAGTCTAATTTTATTCTCTCCGCCATTATATTCTCAGCTAGTCATCCGACATAAAGCTGGGCATCAGGCCATGATGACGTTATTGGCCCCGACAGCGTCCCTGATCTTCTTTATCATATTGCATAGATGGTCTCCTGCATCGTCAAAGCTCCGGGCAGCAAGACCGCCGGATGGGGAACTAGACAACATTCCTAGGGATGCCACAGTAAGAAGTGCTCCTTCACCGTTGTTGGGAACACTACTGGAGGAGCTCACAGCGGTGTAGTGGGCCTTGCCTTGGCCGTCTGGGAGGATGGCAAATCCAGACGGCAGGAGGAAAATGGAGCTGTCAGCGCCACCCATGATGCCGCGCATCACGTTTTCCTCAACAAGGCTGTACACAACCAGAGAGCCTGACGCGTCGGTGCTTGACTGTTGCAAGATCAGCATGTCGTTGCTGTTCGTTCCATGACTTCCATCAGCAACGACCTGCAATAAAAACAGAAATGATACTAGTCATAACTTTGATGAAATTATGAAACTCAATTACAATTTTATATATGACCATAAGTGTTATTTAGGAGAAGATTGCTTCTAGTGAATTACCCTAAATCCTAATAATTGTATTTGAAAGCAATGTTATAGCAGTTTTGATCTCTTTCAGGTACTTCACACTAACCCAGTTACTATTTTTGTCAGAGCAAAATCAACTTGCTTCTGAGATCTCCATCAAGTATCTAAAAGGTAGGAGCAAAATTTTAGAAAAATAGCATGCATGAAGACTCACAGTGGGACGGAGTATAGAGACGGAGTTGCCATGGAGGCGTGCAGATGCGGGTACATAGCTCACTTCCTCCACCGGGCCTCCATTGACAAAGTTATCCCACTCGCCACGGCGCTGCGAATTGCAGATATACTCGAACACACGCAGTGGCGGAGTACCGGGCAGCCTGACGGTAGTAGTGGCGCTCAGCACCGTGATTGCAGGCTCTCCGGGCATGATCTCAGCGCAATTCCATGTAACCATGCGCACTGCTGCGTCCACCCTCTCGGCGCCAGTGCCACTGCTAACACACCACTGGTCGACGATGTTGGTCGATGCTATGGTCACCGGCCCAGAGACGGCAGCATAGAAGCTCTCCTTCATCCGCCGGGCCAGCTCCAGGACGCCCCTTTTCCCTAGAGGCGATATGGCTGGCACCGCAGGATTTCCAGAACAAATGGATCACTAAAATTTCAATAAAAGTATGTATAAATGCAGAGTCTTTTGTTAGATCTTCGTTTCTATGTTGACTTTACCTGAGCTGCTGCTGCTGCTGCTTGGAATATGGCTGGAACCCAGAACGGCCATGTACTCACACTGCCTCTGGAGCGATCTGAGCCAACGGCATGCACCAAAGGCTAGCCCAGAACGAAAAAATTGCTTGAACAGTTCTGGCACAGTGGATTCAAGGTACTCCCCGTGCACCACCCATGTGACCTGGAATGCTTGGAGAATTTGAAGGACAAGCAGACAGGTTGCATACATTCGAATTGTGAAGTCGAGCGTCATAGAAGAAAACATGTGTATGATGTAAAGCATAAACTATCTTTTACTCATAAACAGGTTGACACAAAAGTTATTCATAAAAGTTTAACTCATATGATATAGACCATATACTGTGTCCCTGAAGAGAATTACAGTTAAATACTATTAGAATTCTGAAGTTGAAGACTTTGCAGAGAATTTGTATGATATATATTCTTAAATTTGAAGGGCTGCACAATTGAGCTACGTAAACAACTCGAATTTACATGATACATATATATATATATATATATATATTTAAATTGTACTATTTTTAGTGGAACTCATTCGATATACATTGAAATGTGAAATGCCAAAGAAAACTAAGCTAAAAAAATCTCAAATTTAATAGAGAAATAACTGAATTTGGTGGGCAGAATTGAGATAAATACAATCAAATGCTGTGTGAAAATAAACCGTTTGGAGCAACTTAATATGGTGCAAGTGAATCATCAATTAAGGTTAATTGATGCCACACATCCTACGGTGGTCCAAAAGTTTGATTCTGAATTGTGGTAGAGTACCTTGCAAAAGCCGCCACTCATGTCCTCCATGAGGCAGCCGGACGGCAGCAACCTGTAGCCGGCGTAACTAGTTCCGTTGCTTTGCTGTTCATCTCCGTTGTTGCCATCAACAGACACGTCTACCACAGCCCACTTCCTTTCCGCCATCTTCTTGCTAAACCTCAGAAACTTCACGTTGCGGGACAGCAGGCGCGGCGATTGCACCCAGAACTCTACATCCATCTGTAAGTATTCCATGGAATCAATTAAGTCCCACCACCTTAAATTAGGTGATTGATTTTGATCAGAGTGAAGATAATATAGATGCATGAGATCGAGTATGAGTTAACCAGTTGAATGAGCCCATCATGTGAAGAGGAAGTACTGCTGCTGGAGATGACATCGGTGGACCTCACATATGCAACGATGTCAGGGAACATCTCAGACCACTGTGCCTGGGAAAATACAATGCACAGATGTTACACACCTGAAAACAATGTAATGGCTGGCCATTGCATGAACTTTGGAGCAGGTGTGTGTTACCGCATTGGTAAGGATGCTAACGAGGTCCATGGCATCTCCTCTGATCATGTCAGTCTCCCTTGTGGCCTCCACGATAAACCCCCGCGGGCAGAGTCCAAGTAACCCTGGGAACGTATGCAAATCGTACTCCTGGTCACCGAGCACCTCGCCGTCGATGGTCGGCATCCACATCGGTTGACCCTTCGTTGCTAACATGACAAACTCTTTCAAGGCACGTTCAGCGTGCGAGACAAGTGCTGCCTTGTTGGTTCTGCAATTATAGGTGAATGGCACAGGGTGCGTGTAAGCTGATGCCTGATGCTCGGATGACATAGACTGAGGTCGCTCTGCCTCGCGGATGACGCTGTCCTGGTAAGCTTTGGCACGCAGCAACTCATCCTTGAGCCTTGCATTTTCATTGAGCAGGCGCCACTTCTCCGACGCTAGCTGGTTTGCCCCTGCAGGGTCGCGGCATCTGAAGCATGTTGGGTTCTGAACTAGTTGCTTGAGTTCAATATTGTCAGCACGCAGCTTGGTATTTTCTTGTTGCATGTCCCTGATCTCGTTCCCACATGTCTTCAACTGCATATGCCAATTAAAATAAAGAAATTGAATCTGTCATCATTTTTCATACACATGCATAGATTTAGCCTTAATTTGTGAATTTTGACAATTAATGGAACAAACTCGTACCACTATACATATTTATGAACATATTCGAGATACACACAAGAGCCAGGACACCTGATCTTATAAGACGATGGCAAGATGTAGACTTACCTTCGTTGAGGAGCGCCTGTTCTGGAACCAGAATCTGACCTGCCATTCCCCTAAACCAACTTTTCTGCCAAGTTCCTGGCGCGCCCTAGGATCTGGGTGGGTACACACTTGGAACATACTGCACAAGAGTAGAACAGACATGATCTTATACATTCTTTCAACAAAATTGTCCAGTGATTCCATGATGATGGGCAGTGCCTTACGCTTCGAGTTCTTGAACCTGCTGCACAGAGAAGCGTTTAGCGCGCTTGGATGGTGGTGTCCCACTCCCAGGGCAGCGATCCTCATCATCACTTCTCTGATTAGTGTCCACATGATGGTCCTCAGCTCCTAGGAGAGCATCCAAGTCATATTCCACCGGCTGGTTCCAGGCTGCATGGTTTCCCATGATGAGGCTAAGACCTTGTACATTGTTGTTGTTCAGCTGCCCGTCATTCTCCATAGTGACCTGATAATAAGAAAAATACAGAGTAGAAATGATCCAATGGGGTAATGTAGAAGAAAACAATATATATAGATCCTATATATTCATGGATGCCAACTTAATTCCGTGCGCCCGCGTTATACATCGCATCATATCGACCTTGTATTCTTGCAGCAGCTCTTTAATTTGTGTGGATTGTGTAGTGAGTGTATGTACATGCGGGGAAGCTGATAGACAACATATGTAGACGCCTGCCTAACACGGGAAGTTCGTTCATATATGCCACCACCACATTTGATGAATGACCGACTACGCAGATCGAGCCCATGGCACTCAGGATATAGTGAACAGACTACTGAATTGCAAGCTATGATAGATGGCGTGCATGTGAAAACTACTGTAAAGTCATCCTTGCTGCAAGCTAGCTAGTAAACTTAAACATAGATGCCTATACACATGCTATATTATATACTTGATTCACCCATATGCATCTACAATAATAAGGTAGCAGCTTTCCTCAAAATTCGTTTTCTTTTCCTAAAAATATGTTGCAAACACATTCCAACATATTATTTGGTTTATGATCTGAAGTACAAAACAAAATATTCACCATGCTCTAAAACATAAATTCTAAAATTAATAGCCTCTACAACTAGCCATGTGAATTCATGGGTTTAAGGCTATTGTGTAAAATACTTCACATCATTACCGGTAAAAGGAATATGGATCGGAGATGCAAGAAGCAAGGATGTTTAAGGACAAAAAACGAATAGTTATAATTAATTATATACCTTTGATTGAAGCTGTTCCTGTTGACACAAGAATGCCGTCGAATGGCTGGGATGTGGTGGTGTTTTCCAACAGATAGCAGTATAGACTTGGTAGGAATTGCTGATGTAACAATGCCTCTGGCTGTGAGAATGACCTAGCCGCTCATTCAATTTTGGCTATGAGAAGCTAAGGATCTCTGGTATAAATAACAGGAGATTAGCCGGGGTGATATGATGAGTAGAAAGCCAGAGTGGGTTTAAACGTGAAGGAATAATGAGCTGGTATAAAAAATGTATCTGGATATACTTGGAGTACATTAATTTCTACTGCTAAATAATACTATACGGAATGATTATTCATGCATTGAATTCCTGCCTCTTATCCTTTCGTTACGTTTTATCTCTTTGTCTAGTTCATTATAGAAGGACCCGTTTCACCTGTAGTACTGTTTTTTATTGCATTTATTTCATACTATACTAAACCAGGATCTGTTTGGCATTATTTAAACCATGCTACCGTTACACCTTGAAAGCCTGAAATAAAGATATAATAAGTTACTGTCTTTATGAACTTCATCTCTATTACTGAGCGTTTTTTTACATTAGTAACCACATCACAACATTTGGCTTGCTCTATGTACGAGTGCTGCTCAATGTTTAGCAAGAATGATAACATTGATCTTATCACATCCACATACACCATATTAATGAATTTAAACATACAAAACCTGATATTTTTTTTGCATAAACCAATGGCTAGCCAAATATCATCACAAAAAGAACTATATGGCAATGTATAAGCCAAAGACCATGAAGATGGGTGCACATTACTGTAATAGCATGTACCAACACACCATTTTCAGCAAACATTTCTTAATGAAGTACCAAATATAAGCACTTGACATTAAAAAACAAGCACAACGTCCTTTTTTAAGGTGCAAGCTATATGTGTTCTGAATGCAAAACTGTCTTACAATAATCATGACTGAAACATTGTCTTCACAAAAATTAACAATTTGACTCTTAACCCCCACCCCCCAAACACAAACACACACACCACCATCACCAAAATAATAAACTCTATCACATGTCCTGTTCCTGGTGTGTCCATCCAATTGTCTCCACTCCACTTGTTCATTTAAGTGGGGAAGCTACAAACCAAGAATAAAGGGAAAAACTTTCAACTGACATCATAATTTCACGAATCAGAAAAAAACAAAGATTTCAAGTGACATCAAAATGTAAGAATCAGGAAAAGGTAGAAAAATATTCAGCTTGAAATATTTGAAATGTACTATTTCAAGTGAAGAAAATGACAAATTAAAAGTATCAAGTGTTCAATGCGTAAAAGATCTTCTAACTGAAAGAACCAGCTACACTTGCTCTTAGGCCTACATGTTCTGGGTTGCTTTAATTATTTTTGGAGTTTGGCACTAATGTAATCCAAATATTGGTTTTTGTTTGGGTACGGTTGTACTGTTATACCTTCTTGTCTTGAATTCAATGGTGTGCAGCTCTCTTTCATTTTTGAGGAAAAAAAATTCTGCAAGCAAGTGCTTACAAAACTAGATATTTTTAGGGCCTAAGCCTTAAACAACTACATGACAACTACTAGCCAACTATATGGCAACCAAATGGACAAGTAGATATTACTCATAACAACTCATCTATTGCTTAAGACACCTAGGAGATAACTGTATAGGACAGCCAAGTATGTATGTTCTAGTAAGCAATGACTTCTTGACTAAGCTAGCAAACTCTTCATGAAGCATGTCGTATAGAGGTAAAACTCAAATTGACTTCTTGTCCTTATTAACAAAATTCAGATTTATTTGTAAGGCTTGATATATAGTTTACGAATTTTTCATATGTGGTCCCTCATCATGCAATGTGTGTGAGTTGTGTTCTTACCCTCTTCTCTTTAGTGCAATAATGCATAGCTCTCTTGCTTATTGATCCCAGCGCTGCTAATTTCTGTCAAAATGTAAAGCTGGATTAATGTATCTTCTGCCTTATCTTCTGCCTCAAGATAAACATGCAGTAGTCGGATGAATAATTTTTAGATGAAGGTTAAAAACCGGCCTTTTATATTCACATGGTAGATATATGCAGCCAAAGATTACGAGAGCACTTAGACTCTAAACCTCAAAATAAGGGTTACAAATATAAGACAGAAAGCTCTAAAACGAAGAAAGAAAACTAGAAGACTACGCTTTAATCCCTTCTCCGTTCACATTTCAGTCTTGCAACAAATCTTTGCGCAACACCAATTCAACACATCTCTCGTCTGCTTAGAAACTTAATATCTGAATTGTTCGTTGCATGCCAAATCCTTCCACATAGAAACCACATAAATAAACTCCACTTAAACAATGAATTTAGGTGCACAGAACCTCCAGGGTCACACCTCCAAGGACAATACGACGTTGAAGACGCCGTCGCTGTCCATCCGACGAGCTAGAGTTAGGTTTTCACCCGGAGGACTAATGACCATTGCAGAAAGCATCACAGCAGCACCTCAAGGGAGGAAAACGACGCCCAAATAACGCTGCCGATGTTGACCCAACACAACAGTCAGGTGAGCTTTCGCCTGAAGCTCCTGCAAGACAATTTATCGCCACCGCGGGCAAGCAAGCCATCAAATGGCCACGGCAGTCTCACATGCCGAACTGAGTCGGTTGGGTCAAACCACCGGGTATTGGCGGCCACCATCCCGACGTCGAGGAGGCGCAGATCGGAAACAGGGGCGGCACCCAGCCGCGGCGCCCTGCAACCCATGAGCTGCACCATGAGGCAGCGATTTGGTCCGCCTTCTTCTCTCCACCGTCAATAAGATATTGGGAAGATCAAATGATCACTTCCCTCTGAACATTAATATTTCGGCGACTCTAATGTTTTGTTCATTAGCGTGGACATATATGGAGCCAAGGAAAAGAAATCTACTGCTTGTACATTTGGAATTCAGTACTTGCTGAGCTTTCGGAGATGGGTCTGACATTGAAATTTGTTTCATGGATCAACATAAATCTTCCTGGGCAACATATGTCCACGGGGCGAATCTTTGGTACCTGTTCTAGCCAGCCCCAGAGGTAACAAATTAAAGAGATATACTCGCGAAAGAACTATTTCCCTATAAAGTGAAATTTAGGGAAAATACACACTCCTGAGCTCTCTACACACACAAGGGTAATTACAGACCGCATAACCCAACTGCCCATGATCATCATATTCGTCAAAATGCTCATCATCATGTTTGTCATATAGGCATAACGACCTTTCGTAAAGCCCCTCATGAAGAACTGTGCTTGGAAGTTGGAACATTGCTGAATTGTCTGTGATATATATGTTGATTTTCCACAATGTAGGCACAGAAAATACATATAGACATTGCTAATCTTTGTAATATCATCCTCGGTAGCTCTTTTAAATACATCTGTGCTTGCAATGTACTCTTCGCGTACTCAGCTCTGAAGGCACATCCAACTTCTAACCATCTACTACCCATAACATTTTTTTAAAAACAAATAATATACCATGAGAAGAAATACCATATGGTAAAGTATCTCATATCCATGTACCCTGAAAAAATAGCTATAATAGAGTCCAAGTACCTCAAGACATCTAGATCTCCCTGAAAACATGCATATAACTGATCTCTAATCTAATTTCTAAGGAAATTAAGACTAATCCCTCACCTTGGAGATGTATAACCACCAACTAACTCCCATCCCACCTATAAGGTTTCTGGAGCAATTTGGTCCAAAACACTGCCGCTCACATGGGGAGCAGCCAATCCCTGCGGCGATCCATCCATTTCAGGCAATGCAAAGAGAAGAGTAAGTGAGTGGATGACAAGACTTACCGCATTAAAGCGCACCTAGGTTTGTGAGTGGATGACAAAGAGAAGAGTAAGAGGATGACAAGGCCTTAACTGCATGGTTTGTACAATAACCTTGTCGGATTACCAATTATCCCCAAAAGAGCCAGCGGCCACGGGTAGTGGCGGATCGTGAAGCAAAGTATAGGGGGTTGGGGGCATTTTGCTGGAAGCTGATTGACAAGCACAGATGCTATAGTAGTACAGTAATACTTAGTCTTAAGATGCAGGAACCAAGAGAGTAAGACTAGCACACTAGTAAGAGAACAAACCTTTCGTCCACCCTTTTAGTCGTGGCCGGGGTTGGGTCCGGGACTAATGAAAGTATTAGTTCCAGATCCAACGGCTAGGGACCAAGGGGGAGCGGGGAGGGGCCTTTTGTCCCTGTTGGAGCCACCAATTGGGATTAAAGATCCATCATTAGTCCCGGTTGGTGGCTCCAACAATCCCGGTGGTAGCCTCCAACCGGGACTAAAGACGATGCTTTAGTCCTAGTTGGTGGCTCGAACCGGGACTAAATTCCCTAGGCCTTTTTAGCCCCTTCTTCTTCCCCTGCCCGAGCCATTCTTCCGGTCGTGTTCTTCTTGTTCTTGGGTAGGGTGTGGGGAGTTCATGCCCATTTTCTCCAAGATTTGTGAAGGTTTTTGATTTTTCCTTCATCCAACGGTTCTAAAGGTTAGAAACTTCATCCTCTCAACTTCCATCGCTAGTGGACCTCATTTCATGGTTTAGAAATAGATATTTTAAGGTTTTTAGATTGGGTTAAATGTTGAATTTTTTTTGTGATTTATACACTATTTGATCTCAAATTTACTTAAGGTATGCATGTGTAGATGTAATTTACTTGTATTAGTTCATCAAAATGATTATATAGAGTAGAATGATATTTTTTGGACTACTAGTTAGAAGGAATACGGATATGACAATGAGTATATTAGAAATTTTCTATTTTTAAAATGAGAGTATGTATACACTATGTAAGAAATGAACAAAGGAGACATACTCATATGAGACGCGGAGTTGACAAGCCACGTCTCCTATAAATGCGCTCCCAGCACCAAAGGATGATCCGCGTCTCCTATGTACCCATATAGGAGACGTGGATGGACAACCCACGTCTCTTATAATGGGGCGTCGGTTATAGGAGACGCGATGAACAAAACGCGTCTCCAATCAATTCTCTCGGACCCAAAAAATTTATAAAGTTCAGTTAACCGTGACACTCTCGCATACACCATCCTCCACCTTCGGTATCTCCACCATAATATCCATACAACTGTGCTTCGCCTCTCCCCCTTATCGGCGGCGACTTCACCTCCCTCCCTGCCGTCCCTGCATCACCCACCTCACATCTCGCTCCTCCCGTTCTCGATTCCTTCCACTCAACCCCACGTCCCCACCTCACCCCAAGTAGGGGAAGCGTCGCCCTACCCCTACTCCTAGCCATGGCAACTGCCGCCTCTCGTCGACGCCCAGGCTCTCCTCATCATCCTTGGCACAGGGCGACGGGACTGGGGATGCGCCGCCACAGCACTGCCCCCGCGTGCCGGCTTCTCCGAATCGTGCTAGGTGTGCTCCTCCTCTCCTTCCGCATCGTGGATTTGCAGATCCAGGTGCTGCAGGACCAGGACCCTCTCCCACGTCGTGGATACAGGCGGTGCGAGGTGCTCCTCCTCCCTCTAATCAAGTTGCACGGCAAGCCTAGGGCAGTGTTCCATCTCAACTCTCCCCTCCGGCCCTCCCACGAGGCAAGGATGCAGGCTGCCGTCTTCAGATGCAGCGCTCTTTCTCAGCTTGAAGAATGTGTGCGTATGTCCTTGGGGATGCGATACCCTTCTTCAGATCAGGATACCCACTCCCCCTTTTTATCTCAGGTAACCAAATCCACCCTCTCACCACTCAACCGACAAAATTTACTGCTGGGGCAAAGAGCAGAACCAAATCCATTGTTGTGTCAACTACCAGCTGCTAGCTTAATTTCTGTGTCAACTACTCAATTTTTGATAGCTCCCTTTAGAATTGTTCTATTCTGTTTGAATTGTTCCTGAGGTAATCAGAACTTTCCTATGCTTGCAAATATTGAAGTGGTAGTCATTGGCTCGCTTCCCCTTATGTTGATCATATCTTGATCTCTCCAGGATAATTGAAACTCTTTGATTTAACTGGAAACATCTTGATTTGGTAAAACGATTGGACTAGTTACTTGACCTATCTAGCAACAGTTCTGTGCTTATCCTTTGTACATTGGAGCTCATTCCTTGTAGTTAAATATGACCATATATAAAATACCTATTTGCAAGCTTGCAGCACCTTTTTAATGGGTAGAAGCTACTCCCTCCTTCAACGAGGTAAATGTCTCTCTCTCTCTCCCTCCCCCATCTATCACTCACTATTCTTTTCAGAGAAATATCGCTCACTATTTTTCCCTCTGTTTGATTTAAATCCCGATCTATGTTTTGGGCCATGTGAGCTGCTGGCCTCGCTGTCTATCCATGTCATCAGATGCGGCACCCTATCTCACAGATAAGTGCTCTAACCTCAAGTGCCAAATTCCTCTGATTCTACATCACAACTGTTTCTTGGGGTCCATTGATGATAGTTCACTGAAATTGGGACTTATATACTTGAAAATTGGCATGTAAGGCACCTATTCTAGCTAGCTGCGTACATTTTTGGAGTTCAGAAATATGTCTGCTACTCCGTTCTATGCAAATAGCCAAACACAATATCTATCACACCTGCTCTTTACCAGTAGAAGTAAGAGTGGGATTTAGGAAGACTAGCAGTAGCATAAAGTAGAAGTAGCAGACTACAAACTAGTAGTAGCTGGCGTCATATTGTATGACTTTGCTATTGTTCTGAACATGAGTATCTAGTGGTATTGTTCTGAACACGGATATGGCACACACTGAAAGTGCAGCTAGCGATGCGCTCCTCTTTAGAGGTGAGCAGTAGAAGCTAGGCTAAGTTCTTGTGAAATTATGTACTTCTACATTCAAGATCTTGTGCAGTTTGGTTCAGGACAGGGACAGGGATATGGTGATTTTAGTTCAGGACAAGACACAAAGGAAAGAATTCAGTGATGGTCTCAAAGTAAGTTGCTTCAGTTCAGTTCCAATATTGGCAGCACTTTAGAATTGGCTATGTTCTTCATGCTCAGTTTTCCCTTGCAACCTTTATTTTTTCCAACTGTTTCTGCAACAAATATGCATTTCTTTGCAATTATGATAGCACTTCAGAATTTGCATGTTCTTATAGGTCAAAGCAGTTGGAGAGGAAATGGGAATAGGATTTCTTGGACTTGGCTTTCAGCTGAAATGGGCATCGAGTGATATGTTGTTTTATTTTCATTTCTGCACAAGATAATAGTGGATTTGTATGAGTTAAATAGATTAAGACTGCATTTGTAATGTATATAGTGGATAAAACATATGAATTTGTAAGAAGATGGTGATCCAAGAGAGCTCAAGTGAAGAGGAAGAAGAGGATGCGGCCAAGAGCTCCTCAAGTGTTGAAAAAGAAGAGATGGACCCAAGCTTCTCAAGCAAGACAATATCTTGAACAAGTGCTTGAAGAAGATCAACATGATGGGGTACATGGTCTTCCTCAAAGATGGGCCTCACCATCAACTCATGAAGGTTTAGAGGATCAAGTACAAGAAGAAGAAGCAAGAGAAGAAGGAGAAGAAGCCCAAGCATGAACCTCTTGCTATCTTCAAAGAGTGGGTGAGTGGTGGTGAAGAATTAAGCACAAGCACAAGCGATGAGTTGATCAAGAGATTCACCACCCGCACCAACATCGGCGCATCATCATCATCAAACATGTGCCTTATGGCCAATGGTATGGAAAGTGAAAGCGATGTAAGTAATGATGACTCCGACTCTCCCTCCTTTGATGAACTTCTTGACTTGATTTATGAGCAACAAGGAGTCATGAAAAGACAAGCTAAAGAAATTAAACAACTTAATGCTTTCAATGATCTTAATGCTTCTCTTGCTACAAATTATGATGATTTGTTGTGCAAATTAAAATTGCTTAACAAGGAGCATGAAGAACTCAAATTAAAAACTGAGAGCAATAAGAATGAAACTAATGACTCTTTGGAAATGGAGCAATCTATCCCTTGTGCAATCCCTATCTTCAAGGCAGATGCTTCAACTTCTTGCATTGATTTAATTGATGAATTTTACTCTAACCCTTGCAATGAGAAATGCTATGAGAATCTTGTTGTAGAATCATGTGATGACCTCATTGCCAAGGAGAATGATGAGCTCAAGCAAGAAGTAGAAAGGCTCATGAGGGACTTGGCAAGACTGAAGGGCAAGAGCATTGTCCAATCTTCTAAAGATAACCGTGAAGACATGGTGAAGAAGTTTGAGAAGGGAGCAACCGTGACATGCTTCAAGTGCCATCCTACAAGTGTCCTCAACCTAAGAAGATGGTTCCGGATGAGAAGAACAAGAAGAACTTCACCATCAAGAGTTCTCTCATCTACACCAAGCCCAATCAGAAGAGCAAGAGCAAGAGCACCTCTTATGTTATCAAGAACAATAACAATGGTAAGGTGGTTGCTTACAAGGTTGGTGTCGGTGTTTCGAACCGCCGACTAGTAAATTTTGTGATTGCGCGTCTAGCTCGGATGGTGAGCAAGAAAAATACGAGGGTTTATACTAGTTCGGGCAGAATGTCCCTATATCCAGTTCGAGCCACTTGTGCTCTTGCACTAGGTTTGCGGTAGGGGTTACAAACGGGCGAGAGAGAGAAGGGGCTCCCAAGTCTCTGAATGAGTGTGCATATGAGGATGTGAATCAAAATGTTCGGTCCCCTCGGCGGGGGGGGGGGGGGGGGGGGGGGGGAGGGGGGGGTCTCCCTTCCCCTTTTATAAGTCAACTCAACGGGAAGGGAGTGGATACACAGAGAGAGAGATCCTCGGGATCGTGCCGCCTCTCCTCTTCTTTGCATGGGCCCTACTGGCCCTATAGATGACGACGGAGGCGCTCCCATGCCGCGCCCTGGTGCGACGTGCGGCGTGCGCCCCAATGGAACGGGCGGCGCGGGTCTACCATGCAATAGGACGGGCGATGTGCGCCCTACCGAGACGGGCGGCGGGAGCCCACTGGCGCGTTTTACGGCTTGATCCCCGACACGGTGGACGGCCAGGGCTTGTCGTAGTAGCCTGTTGTTTCCGCAGGTCATGTCACTGCACGTCCTTACTTACCCTTACTCCAGAGGTTCGTCCTCCGGCAAGGCCCGTCACTTTGTGAGGTCCCTGGGGGCCCACGCCTTTGGGGTGGACGTGCCCGGCCCCTCACCCTTGAGGTTGGGCGAGGCGGACGCGCCCGACCCCTCATCGTTGGGCCGTTTCACCGGTGGGCCGTTCTACGGCCATTTGACGATCCAGCTGGCCCAAGTCGCGTACTTTGAGGGAGCTAATCCATGAGCAGCTTCCTAAAGAACGTTCTTTGGGGGGATCCGTGATATTTGCCCCCGACAGTAGCCCCTGCACGGCTCGGAGAGCCATGTTGGGGTTTCGCTTTACCCGGGCAGCGAGTCCCATGCCTGTTCGAACGCGTTCCTAGCTTGGCGTTTGGGTTGATGTGACTCGGGGGTGACTTGTCTTTGTCAGGCTCATGTGGGTGCGCGCGATCATACCTACTGGGCGAATTAGAGATTCGCCCAGAGGGTTCTGTTGGCATGCTCGTCTTCATGTCCTGATTGATGTGACTGCTCAGAGCTTCTCCCTCCTCTTGTCTCACGTTGGTGCGCTCGAACGCACCCAGTGGGTGTAGCCCCCAAGCCTCTAGGCGAATCGGAGATTCGTACGGAGGGTCAGCTAGCGTATCCAGGAGGTGCCCCATGATGACGCCTTGGTTCAGGCGCTTTCTTGTCGGGTCTTGTCTCTGACGCCCGCCGACTATGGCTGGCGACAGCTTTGGTGATCAACGAATCGCGTGGCGCGCGCTCTCCTGCTGTGTCCATCCTTGCTTGCCTTGGGGCATGTGCAATGCCTGTCGCTCGCTCTCATCCTGACCTGCATCTGCCTGCCCCGTCTTATCTCGTGCTATCCCGTTGGGGCTGCAGTCGCTCACGAGGATCGGGGTAGGTGGACTCTTTCAATGTTGGCTGCTTGGTCTCCTGCCCGTTCAGCCCTATGTTGTCGCCTTGCTTGGCCGCGGTTATAAATAGCGGTGCTGGGCTCCTGGTTGCCGCACCAACTCCGAGCGGCAAGTCCTCCAAGAATGTATTGTAGAGCTAGACCTCCTAAAGCCCGGGTTTGGCTCATTCGAGCTAGGTCCCAGCCTCCTGTTGGTTGCTGTTAGTGGATTGACTGCTAGCGAAGGAGCATGAGGAAGGAGAACACGAGCGTCCAGATCCTTGGCTTCGCTTTCGTGAGGCGGTTGCCTTGGATCTGGTGCTGGTTCCACACAAGGGCGGAGGCGGACTCATCGTCCTTCGTGAAATCATTCGGTAGGTGGCGACTCACCCGCAACTCCCTACTTCCTTCCCGTAGGGAGGCGGGGGCGAGTCTTGCCGCACCTGCCCTAATTTCGCGCCGGACTGCCGGCTCCGTCTGGTGCCGCACGGCCTCGCCGAGTGTCCCTCTTTCTCATCCTCCCCGCTACCATTGCCAGGGTCGCCCAGCGGCGGCTGGGGAGCGTGTCTAGGCAGCACGAGATGGACTACGACGTAGCCGTCCATCTTGGCCTTATGTCAGCCGAGGCAGACCTTGGGCAACCTTCAGCATTACTCTACACGGTAGCGCTTAAGTTGTTTGTATTCGCGCATGGACCATGGCCGTCTACCTTCTCCGTCCAAAGCGTGGGTCGTTTTGGTAAATTTAGGTTTCATGGTTTTCGTTATGCACCCGGAGTGCACCATGTAATCGTTCCCCTTGATTTTGGAATAAAAGAAGGATGTTTCTGTGTTTGGTTTCGCACCCCGAGGGGCCCCCCGAGCCCACGAAGGGTTGGATGCCGTCTTGGGGTTTTTCCTACTCGGAGGGGCTCGAAGGGCAGGACAGGATTTTCCTTTTGGCTCTCGCCGTTACTTCATATGCGACCGCGCTAGATACAAGTGAAACTAGATATCACGTGAGATTAACATTTTGAACAAGGTTCTAGTTACCACTTGCTACACTAAGACTTAGCTCTAGATACCAATTTAAAACCACTCATCGACCAAGTCATAGTTCTAGCAAACACTTGCACACAAGCATGGAGGTATTTAAAACAAGTGCAATGCAAGCAAGTAAATGTAATACAAAATCAAATGCATCAACCATGTATTCATGAGCTTGCTCCCCCTTCTTGTGTGCTTCTCTTGTCTTTTCTTGTTCAAGAATTTTGATCCCTTTCTATTCTTCAATCTTGCTTGCTTTGATGAGATGTATGCTCATTCCAAGAATTGAATTCCCTTATGTCCATATGCAATTCTTCTCTGTCCAACAACTTATCCTTCTTTGTGCAACCTTCATATCTTAGTCCAATCTCTCCCACATGTGCATTTTATATCTTTGTTCTAACTTCTCCCCCTTTGTCATCAATTTCCATAAAGGTATGCATCATCTTCCACAAAGGGTTGCAGTAGGGTGTAGATGGTTGACACTTGCATTTTGTATGGACACCACCTAAATGTATGGCATGATATCACTTACATAGTTGGTGTCTCCTTTTATTTCATACTATGTATCATACCACTTGACAAACTCGAGCTCTTGTAGGTGAGGTATCTTCACTTAATGATCACTTAAAGTTGAGGATCACTTGTGGGACCACCATTTGACACCACTTGATATTTTGCACTGAGATGACCAAGGTGAAGTGGAAACCACTTGAAAGATTCATCATTGTAATCTTCTTCTTGAACTAAATTATTTTCATTAGCTTCCTTCTCTTTTGACTTGAACTAAAAGATGAATTGCATAAGCTTCCAAGTCCCGTTTGAACCCTCTCTAAGCTTCTTCACACGCCTATAGCAGTTATCTTATTGAGGTTGTACTTGTTACATGATTGCAATTCAAAATAGATCAAGTACTTGGGTTCACTAGCTCATGAACAAATTCACATACTACCACTAGTTTCAATCAACCATACAAGCAATAGTGGTAGGCTATGAATTTGAACTTTCATTTTTTATGCGTGATCCTAATAAGTATGTATTATATGCACTAACCGCATACTAGTAAGGAATGAAATGATCATGCACATTTCAATGATACCTTTGCTATGTTGGAGTAGAGGATAGTCAATATGATTCCAATTAAGCTCCGCAATAGCAATGTGAAGTCCATTTGAAAACTTGGTGAAGACCAATCATCATGAATAGAGTCCATACTTCACCCATATGATTTGAATACCACTTGATGTCCGTTTGGATTCCCTTCTTCACTTGCCTTCCATGCCACGTGCTTAGTTATCCCACAAAGGGAGGCATCCCACAATGAGCGAAGATGGTTTATCTCCAAAGAACCATTTATGATACCCAATAAAAGTGTTGGCGCTAAAATCGGCCAGGAATTGGCCGATGGTCTTCAGCGTCGGACACACGACCTGGGAGAATCTGCTTAGCTCCTGTTCGGGTTATTGCCCTGGTGCGGTTCGCGCGGCGTGCCAGTCAATCTGACCTGTTGATTGACAAGGAAATAAGAGTATTAAATTCAGGGCTTTCCGATCGGCTGGGGTTCCGATCTGTCCCTTGAAGCGCGTCGGCGAATCGGCCGATTTGCTATGAAGATAACCGGCTATGGTCAGCCGATAATCACGTAATAATTGAAAAGAAAACTGCTGGAGCAACTTAAACAATTATTACAAATGCAACACTTGAAATAGATCTAATCGGCTATGTGACGATGGACGAGGAAGAGCAATGATAAAGCTGATAGTTCCAATCTTAAGCTGGATAACTGGTGATAATACTAACAACAGGTAAAACATATAATTCTAGTAAATATCGATAACTGGTGAATAAATCCAAACGAAACCACAGCGATGCGCTCGAGGTTAAAGCTCAGATGTTACTCGATAAACGGAACCTACCAATTGGTCGGAGATCAAGTTGATGCAGCCCCGCCAATCCGTACGAACTCGTGAAAGAAGAAAAAGTATTGGCGAAGTCGCCGACTTGAAAGTAAAGTACTAGGAAAAAGTAGATGTGTTTTGTTGATTGATTGTTGATCTCCACGAAGCCCTGATGGCTCCTATTTATACCCTAAAATCAGGACTCCTGGTCGATTACGACTTGTTACAATCTTATTAAAAACTGCTATATCTATAATACTCTTATAAAGGAAATGGATTCCCGCAGAATCTTCTGCCGCCGTCTCTTAATCCAATTAGGACTCTTTTCTTTTGCCTCTTGACCGAATCAGCATTATTCCGTTGACCAACATTAGGCCACTTTTAACCGGGATCCTCTGTTGTGGTCCCAATCTTGTTGGCGCAAGTTGCATCGCCAATCGGCCGATTCCCAACTGTAACCTCAATCGGCCGATTCTTTACTGTAGCCTTTAGATCTGCTGCATCGGCCAATCTTTTTTCCTAACACCGATTCAACACATGTCAAAATTCGGCGTCAACACATGCCCCCCAGTTTCAGAGTAAAACATAATTTTTACTTCGAAACTCTTTTCTTTAATCTTTTTCTCCGAAATGGGCGCAGTAAAAATCTCCTTCCATTTCGCGGTCTTCTGCATAATGATTGCAATTTCCTCGGACCGGGCGCTCGAGACAACTGTTCCCCTGGAATTCGTGTAAACGGCGCGACAAAAATCCCGCCTTTACCCTTTCTCTCTCGGATTATCTTTAAGTACTGGCATTCTCCGCCTACTTTTCTCCACGAGTCTAGTATTTTCCTATAGCGAACCACTGTTCATCTTCTTCCCGAGCCCTCTCGATCTCCAACCGCTCCCTCCGGCGATCTCGCTTGCGACCTGCTCCAACCTCCCAATGGCGGCACCATCAGCAACGTGTCGAACCACGGAGGCTCTGTCGGCAACCCCCTCAGCGACGGCGGCCCCATCGGCGGCTCAACTGGCGGCTCCATCGGCAACGATGAGCTTCATCCCGGAGGTAATCATCCGAAATTTTCCCCTTTTGCTCTTCTACTGTTCAAGTATTTTCTAGACCCATTCTTAGTTTTCCCCTTTTTCCTTCTTTTTAGGCATTTAGGCACCAGATTACTATTCCTCTTTCCGAATCCTCCGAACTCATCTGCTTAGGCCCCATGGGGAATCCCGATCCAACTAACTTGATCAACCTAGAGACTCACAGAATTCCGTTCAAGCAATCGCCCATGGATTTAGGTCAATGGGCAGGTGCCTTTAGGTCTTGGCCGAATGAGACCCCTGGCTGGAGAGAATGGTACCATAGAGTAGCCAGGTCTAGGAGAGTTCAGTGGGATGAACTGAAAATCGGCCAGTGCATTGACCTCTCTCTGTCCTAGATGGAGAAAAACGAGCCCTTTGTAATAGCGGCTTCTTACTTCTGGTCCGACGCACTCAATGCGTTCCTTTTTGGACATGGACCCATGACTCCAACCTTGGCCGATGTCCTGTTGTTGACCGGCCTTGATATCTCCTCTTCTGACACCCCCTTTGATTATTTGATTAAACCATCTCATCGGCTAGAAACCAAAGGAATCGGCGGATGGAAGGGGTGTATCAGCAAGAATATGTGGACTGGGAAAGTTTCAGAGAGAGAACATACGACATTCCTGATGATGCGGCTGGATAAACACTTTTTCTGTGGCAGAGCAGTTGGCCCTTCTTCTAATACCCAAGCCCTGGCAGAAGCTCTATCACTAGGATCGGCCGTCCCCCTTGGGAAGCATTTGCTGGGATCGGCCTATCATATGATGCACCAAATCGGCACCAGACTATCAAAAGGGGAACCGATCGGCAATCCTGGTGGTCCCTGGTGGTTTATCACACTCTGGCTCAATCTATATATGAGCAAGGTCTCCCAACAACAAATAGAGACCAAGACTTTTCCCAACATTGAGTCACAGGAAAACCCCACCATCAGACGACATTGTACATCTTCCGGAGAACCGGCATCGGCCTTCCCTGACTGTCAATTCACTGCCACTCGAACGGCCGAATACTTCAGATGCTTCTACAACGGCTTCAGTGAAGAGACTGTCAGTTGGTATCCATATCAGACAGTAGGACCGATTTCCGAGCTTCCTGTCTGCTACGATTCGTCCACTCACACTTTTGACAGTGAACTTATGGATACCCTGATCAAGCCAGGGATTTTACCAGCCAATTTCTTCTCTGGAAAGGATTCTCCTACATATGAGTTCTATAATCCATCGACCGCAGCAAGGCAACTGGGCTTTGGTCAACTGCCGATTCAGGTCTACTTCATCGGGAAAGCAAAATTTAGAGATGAACTGACCAAGAGCCTTGACTACAATCGGCTGTGCGACTTAGTGCCAGAATCTAGCACTATCAACCTGAACAACTGGACGGTGGCCCCTTTTGCCGTTCAGCAATTCAAACTGTGGTGGGCAGAATGGAAGCAATACCTCTTCTGCATATCCCCATCAACATATTGCAACATTCTGGACCCAGAAAACATCGATCCAAGTGCAGCGGTATGACCTTTCTCCCAGCCGATTTCAGTATTATTTCTTTCCATGCTATAATCTTACCATTAACTTGTGTTTATTTCTTCAGTCCGAAAGCCAAGTTCCTCCGATGCGGAGCCGAAGCGGCAGGCCGATAGAGAGCGATCGTCCATATACACCATATCCTCTTATCGGCTATCATGCTCCGAGCATCAACGACATCACTAGCGGCCGATGGAAACGAACGCCGAAAAGGCCAACCTTGAAGACGACAAGCCGTCGAGTGCGTGCCTGCATCAGATCGACTGACCAATCGGCGGTAGTATCGGTTGAAACACCAATTCCTCCAGTCTTGCCGACTACCGAGATAGCCGATCCACAAACTGCCGCAGAAGTAGGATCGGCCGCGGCATCGCTGCTGGTGGAAGCTGTTCAGGTAACCTTGCATACCTCACATATCTTTAAGTGCTCTATCAATATTAACTTCCTCCTTCTGCCAGGCTGCACAGGCTGCCCCAGTGCAATCCCCACGGCAATCGGCCACATCCCAAGCGGAAGCCAAAACACCAGCAACCCTCCTCATCGAGGTAAATAATTTCTTAACTCGACTTCTTAACATTCAGAAAACTAAAGGACTTTGATGCAGACCGATCTGGGTGCGTCGACTGTACTTCCTCAACAAACATCGGCGTCGACTGTATCCCCACAACAAACATCGGCCGGAAGACCAACAGAGGTATGGCAAATATCTCATATCATCCTATTCAATTATCCATAGTATATCCATAGAATCGATTTTCCATACCTTTTCAGGAAGCTGGCCCAAGCAGAGCATTAATAGTTGTTGAGTCTTCTTCTTCTGACGAGCCGATCGTACCGGTTCCCGAGATGAGCGAGTCACTCCCATCGGCGCAAGAAAGAGAGATTCGTTTTAAGGAGGTAATAAATTACTCACCGGAATCGGCCGATTCCTCTTTTACTGCTTGCTAACTCTTGTCTTTATTCTTCCGCAGGAACAAGACACTCCCAACAATAGCCTTTTCTCCTTTGCGGTCTCCTTGCCTGACGATGAAGAAGTCGCTTCACGCCAAGTTTCGTCGAGCTCGATTTCTGATGACGTCCGCGCCAAGCTCGAGAGCATGCGGGTCCTCCTCCAATATGATATCGGCCGATTAGTGGAAGATGCTTCGCCGATTCGGCGACTTCTTAATGACATCAGGGGCCGAATTCCGGAGGAACCAAAAGAGACTCTGGAACCTGCTGCATACATAGAATCGATACAGACTCCAGTGCTCAGGGCTCTGCGTCATATGGCCGATCGTGCCCAGCTCGCAAAGACCCGGGAGGAAGCCGATTCCTACAAGCACCGAGCCCAAGATGTACACCAACGGATCAACTTCCTTGAGAGCTCTCGCCCGGATATCGTCGGCACGATAGATCGCCTTAAACGGAGGAGAGCAGAGCTAGCCAAAGAGATGGAGCAAGTAACCAAAGACATAGCTGCTGAAGAAAAGAAGCTTCAAAAGCTCCCATCCGTCATCACCGGGCTGAAACAAGAAAGGCAGAACCTGGCCTGTGAAGCGATAAGACTTCGTCGCCATATTCCAGAAATTCCCGGATCGGCCGACGACGACCAAAGAGTATTAGACTCGGCCGATCAGATTAGGCAACGAGCTATCACGGCCATAGATGCCCTCCTTGGGTTGTAAAGAATGTTGTAAACATTTAATGCTCCTTTAATGTAAATGCGCCGATTTGGTCTTGGACCACTTCTTTTGACAGCTTTGCATTTATGAATGCTTTTACTCTGATAGGACGTGTCCCACCATCCATTTACCTCCTCCTCTCTATAAGTATGAGATCCCACACCCTTTCCAGAGGCATATGCATTACCCATCTTCCCCTCCTCCAATAACTGGATCTTTATCCTCCCAAACTGAACATCAAAATGTCTTCTTCGTCTTCTGGTTTCTCAAAGGTGGCCGTCATCGGTTCTAACACCAGTTGCGCCATTTGCTCTTCCACCCTTGTCGCTTTGTCTCGATCGGCAGGCGCCATGAACTCCATCGGCAATATGAATACCATGTTAACATCGGCTGCCGATTATTGACTGTCCGCTTCCTTGCTGTTGTTTTTCTTGGGGCGCCAGACCCGAGACTTGATGTTTCTCTTTTCCAGCGCTTGCCTCTGCTCTTCTTCTTGTTGCTCCCATTGGCATAGGCGTTGGATTCTCCGTTTCTGGGATTTGGATAGTCCATCAGGGGCACCACCTGGGGTTTACTGGTTTGGCCGATGATCTGGCGTGCTCCCAATCTGGTTCCCTTCGTAGGGGGTTTTCATTTGACACCCTATCATCAGCCATCTCTTCCAGCCGATCATGTACGCTGATTCTGCCCCCCAGTCGATCCTGTTGGTTGACCCTGCCTTTCGACCGGTGATACCGGTCAACTCTGCCCCCCAGCCGATCATGCACTGAAAGGCGCCTTCCTTCTTGTTCGCGCCGATTTCTGCTGATCGGCTCTGATTCTCTGTCTCTGGAGCGTGATCTTTTGAACGGGCGATCGTTGCGGCTTAATCCGTTGCACTCTGGACAGTTATCGGCGGATGGCAATCGGAGGTCGTTCTCCCAACAATGGATGAAAAATGGACACTGCCAATGATCCTCATGTCGGCGTATCATCTCATCGTGGTATCTTGACTGTTCCTGTTGCCGCCGATATTTACTGAGCAAGAACTGGGAGGTGACGGGTCTGCGCGATCGTCCTGATCCTTCGCCCTTGTCTTTAGCCCGCCTTTTTCCTTTGACCTCATCCGCCGTGACTTGCTTCCTGGGATCTACGGCGCCGCTTCTTCTTGCCGATTCCGACGTCAGCACCTTGGTTTGAAGTGAATTTCTTCCCGTGTCAACCATGTTGGCCGAGAAAGGATGCTGGTCTATCTTCATCGGCTTTGCTGGTTTGGCCGGGGTCTCAAACTTGAGCCTTCCCTGTTCAATGGCCAATTGTATTTGCTAACGGAAGATCTTGCATTCATTCGTGTCATGAGACGTGGCGTTGTGCCATTTGCAGTACTTCATCTTTTTAAGCTGATCGGCCGAAGGGATCGTATGGTATTGAGATAGTTTGATTTGCCCTTCCTGGAGTAGTAGGTCGAAAATCTTATCGGCCTTTGTCGTATCAAAGCCGAATACTTCTGGTTCTTTCTTTCCAAAAGGGTACGATATTGGCTTCTTGCCTTTTACCCATTCTGCTAGGCCGATTTCCTCCTCTTCCTCCGATTCAGACCCTTCCAGATATGCCACCTTTTTCTGGAAATTCCTCCGCTGCTCAAACGGATGGACTTCCTGGCCTACCAATTGGTGAACGATCTGGCTTAAGCTTTCAAATTCTTGTGAGGCATACCTTTCCTTGATTTGTGGCAAGAGGCCTTGGAAAGCGATATCGGCCAACTTGGCATCGGTCAGAGCCAAACTGTAGCATTTATTCCTGATTTCTCTGAACCTCTGTATGTATCCAGTTACCGGTTCATCGCTCCTCTGCCTGGGCTGGTCAAATCTAAGAGCTTCATCTCATGTACCCCTGCGTAGAAGTACTTATGAAACTGCTTTTCTAGATCGGCCCAAGTAACAATGGAATTAGGTGGTAAAGTGGTGAACCACTGGAAGGCCGATCCAGACAGAGACGATGAGAACAGACGCACCCTCAGAGCATCTTGCGTGGCGGCTTCCCCGCACTGGATGATGAATCTGTTAATGTGCTCTACGGTAGATGTATCGTCCAGCCCCGAGAACTTGGTGAAATCAGGAACCTTGTACCGGTGGGGAAACGGCAGCAGGTCGTAGGCTGATGGGTATGGCGTCTTGTATGTATAAGTCTTCACTTTCGGCTTTAACCCAAATTGGTCCTGAATTAACTCCGCTATTCTTGCCGTCCAATCCACCTGCTGCTGATGAGCAGCCGTTCAAGGTGCTGGCATATGTTGGAGGATCGGCGGTGGTACGGCCGGGTGATGGATCGAAGCATGCGAAGAACTCTGTTGCGTCATGGCCGTCTGAGCGGTTGACAGTTGATGGCGAAGCGAATCCGCCGCCCCGTCGTACATCGTCATCGGCGCCGTGCTTCGGAGTGCTTCTATAGCGCCTGCCCCCCTGCCAATTTCTGACGGGACTGGTTGATACCGGGGGATCGTCGGCCGGACGGGCAATTGGAACGGCGCCTGGATTGGATAGTTCCCTTGTCCTGTTGATTGATCGGGAAAAGCAACCATTGCCGATACCCCCCAAGGCACTGAGTTTGTAGGTAGCGATTGCACAGAGGCAATTTGGATAGGCTGAAGCGGTGCTTGCGATGGGAAACATGGAGCACCGTTATACCTTGGAGACACTGGAGGCAACGGAGTGTTGTATCCCTCGCGTTGCGTCGACATCGGCTGAGGAGCCGAGTGGGACCTGCCTGGTGAGCTTCTGGCTGGAGGTGCAATCGGCGGGGCATACGCTGGCCCCTGATATCCTTGAGCTGCTCCGCTGACCAGAGAGCTGATGACGGCGTTATACACCATGTTGGTCATCACCGAGGATTGGTCGATGAAAGCCTGGTAGACGGACTGTTGGATCATATCGGACATCTTGCCCGAATCCTCAGCGATGGTGATGTGGCGGGGAACTGAAAGAGGAGTGTTGACGCCAGATTTCGACACGTGTTGAATCGGCGTCAGAAGGAGAGGTTGGCCGATACGACAGATCTAAAGGCTACAGTAAAGAAACGGCCGATTCTGATAACAGTTGGAAATCGGCCGATTGGTGATACAGCTTGCGCCAACAGATTGGGGCCACAACAGAGGATCCCGGTCAAAAGTGGCCTGATGTTGGTCAACAGAGCGATACTAATTCGGTCAAGAAGCAATTGGAAAAGTCCTGATTGGATTAGGAGACGGCGGCGGAACATTCTGCGGGAGTACGTTTCCTTTTTAAAGATATTATAGATATAGTAGTTTTCCTGCTTTAAATAAGGTTGTAACAAGTCGTAATCGACCAGGAGTCCTAGTTTTAGGGTATAAATAGGAGTCGCTAGGGCTTTGCGAAATATCAACACATCAATCAACAAAACACTTCTACTTTTTTACTAGTACTTTACTTTCAAGTCGGCGACTTCGCCAATACTTTTCTTCTTTCACGAGTTCGTATGGATTGGCAGGGCTGCATCAACTTGATCTCCGGCCAATTGGTAGGTTCCGCTTATCGAGTAACAACTGAGCTTTAACCACGGGTGCATCGCTGTGGTTTCCTTTGCATTTATTCACCAGTTATCGATATTTACTAGAATTGCAAGTTTTACGTGTTGTTCTAGTATTATCACCAGTTATCCAGCTTGAGATTGGAACTTTCGGCTTCGTCATCGCTCTTCTTCGATTTATCGTCTTACAGCTGATTAGATGTGTTTCGAGTGTTGCATCTGTAATAATTGTTTAAGTTGCTCCAGCATTTTCTTTGCAATTATTATGCGATTATCGGCTGATTCATAGCCGATTATCTTCACAGCAAATCGGCCGATTCGCCGACGCGCTCTTCAGCACAGATCGGAACTCCAGCCGATCGGAGGGCCTGGAATTTAATACTTTTATTTCCTTGTCAATCAACAGGTCAGATTGACTGGCACGCCGCGCGAACCGCACCAAGGCAAATAACCCGAACAGGAGCTAAGCAGATTCTCCCGGGTCGTGTGTCCGACGCTGAAGACCATCGGCCGATTCCTGGCCGATTTTAGCGCCAACACACTTTTGGCACGCCCAGTGGGACCACTTCAAGATCCGGCATGTCGAAAAACGCAGAAGTTTCCGACAGCAACATCATTGAGGTCACAGAAGCGGATCTCAAGGACGACCAGAGGGAAGAATTGGCTAAACATCTAGAAGATTACAAGAAGATGTATCTGTAGTCGTTCAGTCGTACCAGAAGTGGGGAGGCTGTCAAGAAAGCTCCTATTCCAGTTCCCCGCCATATCACCATTGCTGTGGATTCGGGCAAGATGTCCGATATGATCCAACAGTCCGTCTACCAGGCGTTCATCGACCAATCCTCGGTGTGACCAACACGGTGTACAACGCCGTCATCAACTCTCTAGCCAGCGGAGCAGTTCAAGGCTATCAGGGGCCAGCGTTTGCCCCGCCAATTGCACTTCCAGCCAGAAGCTTACCAGGCACGTCCCAATCGGCTCCTCAGCCGATATTGACGCAACACGAGGGATACAACACTCCGTTGCCTCCAGCGTCTCCAAGATATAGCGGTGCATCATGTTTCCCATCACAAGCACCGCTTCAGCCCGTCCAGATTGCTTTTGTGCAATCGCTGCCCACAAGCTCAGTACCCTGGGGGCATCGGTAACGACGGCTTTCCCCAATCCATCAACAGGGCATGGGAGCTATCCAATCCAGGCGCCGTTCCAATCGGCCGTTCGGCCGACGGTCCCTCAGTATCAACCAGTCTCATCAGAGATCGGCAGGGGGGCAGGCGCTGTAGAGGTACTCGGAAGCACAGCGCCGATGATGATGTACGACGGGGCGGCGGATTCACTTCGCCATCAACTGTCAGCTGCTCAGCAAAATTCGCCGCATGCTTCGATTCATCACCCAGCCGTACCACCACCAGTCCTTCAACATATGCCGGCACCTCGAACGGCCGTTCATCAACAGCAGGTAGACTGGACGGCAAGAATAGCAGAGGTAATTCAGGACCAGTTTGGGTTGAAGCCGAAAGTGCAGACTTACACATACAAGATGCCATACCCATCGGCCTATGACTTGTTGCCGTTTCCACACCGATACAAGGTGCCCGATTTCACCAAGTTTTCAGGGCTGGACGACACATCCACCGTGGAGCACATCAACAGATTCATCATCCAGTGCGAGGAAGCTGCCACGCAAGACGCTCTGAGGGTGCGTCTATTTTTGTTGTCTCTGTCTGGATCGGCCTTCCAGTGGTTCACAACTTTGCCTCAAAATTCTGGAGAAGCAGTTCCATAAGTACTTCTACACAGGAGTACATGAGATGAAGCTCTCAGATTTGACCAGCCTCAGGCAGAGGAGCGATGAACCAGTAACAGGATATATATAGAGGTTCAGAGAAGTCAGGAATAAATGCTACAGTCTGGCTCTGACCGATGCACAGTTGGCCGATATCGCTTTCCAAGGCCTCCTGACACAAATAAAGGAAAGGTATGCTTCGCAAGAATTTGAAAGCCTAAGCCAGATCGTTCACCGATTGGCAGGACAGGAAGTCCGTCCGCTTGAGCAGCGGAGGAATTTCCAGAAAAAGGTGGCATATATAGAAGGATCTGAATCGGAGGGAGAAGAGGAAATCGGCCTGGCAGAGTGGGTGAAAGGCAAAAAACCAATATCATGCCCTTTCGGAAAGAAAGAACTAGAGACATTCGGCTTTGACACATCAAAGGCCGATAAGATTTTCGACTTATTACTCCAGGAAGGGTAGATCAAGCTGTCTCAGTATCATACCATCCCTTCGGCCGATCAGCTCAAGAAGATGAAGTACTGCAAGTGGCACAACGCCACGTCTCATGATACAAATGAATGCAAAATCTTTCGTCAACAGATACAATCGGCCATCGAACAGGGAAGGCTCAAGTTCGAAACCCCGGCTAAACCGGCAAAACCGATGAAGGTAGACCAACATCCTTTCCCGGCTAACATGGTTGACACGGGAAGAAATTCACTTCAAACCAAGGTGCTGACGTCAGAATCGGCAAGGAGCAGCGCCGTTGATCCCAAGAGGCAGGTCACAGCGGATGAGGTCAAAGGGAAAAGGCGGGATGAAGACAAGAGCAAAGGATCATAACCATCGCGCAGACCCGTCACATCCCGATTCTTGCTCAGCAAATATCAGCGGCAGCAGGAACGGTCAAGATATCACGATGAAATGATACGCCGGCACGAGGATCACTGGCAATGTACGTTCTTCATCCATTGCTGGGAGAATGACATCCGATTACCGTCAGCCGATAACTGTCCTGAGTGCAACGGATTAAGTTGCAACGATCGCCAGTTTAAAATATCACGCTCCAGGGAAAGAGGATTAGAGCCGATCAGCAGAAATCGGCGCGAACAAGAAGGGCAGCGCCTTTCAGTGCATCATCGGCTGGGGGGCAGAGTTGACCAGTATCACTGGTCAAAAGGCAGGATCAACCAACAGGATGGACTGGGGGGCAGAATCAGCGTGCACGATCGGCTGGAAGAAATGGCTGATGACAGGGTGTCACACGAAAACCCCCTAGGAAGAGAACCAGATTGGGAACACGCCAGATCATCGGCCAAACCAGTAAACCCCAGGTGTTGTCCTGATGGCCTATCTAGATCCCAGAAATGGAGGATCCAACGCCTGCGCCAGTGGGAGCAACAAGAAGAAGAGCAGAGGCAGGTGCCGCAAAAGAGAAACATCAAGTCTCGGGTTTGGCGCCCCAAGAAAAACAATAGCCAGGAAGCAGACAATCAAGAATCGGCAGCCGACATCAACATGGTGTTCATATTGCCGATGGAATTCATGGCGCCTGACGATCGAGACAAAGCGACAAGAGTGGAAGAGCAAATGGCGCAATTGGTGTTAGAGCCGATGACGGCTACTTTTGAGAAACCAGAAGAAGAAAAACGACAACATCTTAAGGCGCTGTTTCACAAAGGCTACGTTAACGGACGACCCGTCACCAGACTACTAGTAGATGGAGGCGCCGCAGTCAACATCATGTCGTACGCCATGTTCCGCAAGCTAGGCAAGAGCGAGGAAGATCTGACTAAGACGGACATGATGCTCAAGGACTTCGAAGGCAACGTGTCTCCCGCCCGTGCAGCGCTCTGTGTCGACCTCACCATCGGCAATAAGACCCTTCCTACTACCTTTTCCGTTATTAATGGTAAGGGGTCCTACAACATGCTGCTCGGTCGCGACTGGATACTTGCAAACTGCTGTGTTCCATCTACAATGCACCAATGCCTTGTGCAATGGATCAGCGACAAAACAGAGGTAGTCACCGCCGATTTCGCCTACAGCGTCGCAGCAGCTGACACGCAACAGTGGAGTTGTGAACACATCAGGTGTATATCTGGCAGGTGTAATGCCGGGTACAATCAGATATTAATGGCCGAAAACGGCTTTCAGGTGTCCAGGTCATCTTGGTTTATTCGAATGGGTTGTAATGACCTTTGGGTTAAAGAACGCCGGTGCTACATATCAGCGGGCCATGAACTATATCTTTCACAAGCTTATTGGTACATCAGTGGAAATTTATATAGATGACGTCATGGTAAAGTCAAAAGGTCACCAAGAACATCTGGCCGATTTACAAGAAGTACTGGAGTGCACAAGGAAGCATGGGTTGAAGATGAACCCGAACAAGTGTGCATTTGGTGTATCGGCCGGGCAATTCTTAGGATTCATGGTTCATGAGGGCGGGATAGAGGTCAACCGGAAGACCATAGACGCCATCAACAAAGTTGTGGCCCCACAGAATAAAATTGAGCTACAGTCCCTCATCGGCAAGGTCAATTTTATCAGAAGATTCATATCCAACTTGTCAGGGCGTATTCGAGCTTTCACTCCTTTGTTGAAATTAAAGCCCGATCAGGAATTTGTATGGGGAGAAGAACAACACGGAGCATTGGAAGAAATTAAGCAATATCTGATTTCACCTCCGGTGTTAGGCCCGCCACAGCCTGGTAAGCCGTTCAAATTATATTTATCAGCTGATGAAGAGGCTATTGGATCGGTGTTGGTACAGGAGTTCGAAGGGAAAGAACGGGTGGTATATTATGTCAGCTGAAGACTCCTGGACGCCGAAACAAGATATTCCTCGGTAGAGCGGCTGTGCTTGTGTTTATACTTATCGTGTACCAAGCTTAGGCACTATTTGTTATCGGCAGAATGCATAGTTATATGCAAAGATGATGTGGTAAAATATATGCTATCATTGCCGATTTTGAAAGGGCGGATTGGAAAATGGATCCTGGCTCTGTCAGAATTCGACTTAAGGTACGAATCGGCCAAAGCAGTCAAGGGTCAAGTCGTGGCCGATTTCGTAGCTCAACATTGCGGACCAGAGATTGCTGTCATTGAACCGGTTCCATGGACTCTGTATTTCGATGGTTCTTCGTGTGGGGCCGGATAAGGAATCAGCATTGTTCTTATATCGCCTCGGGGGGCAAGTTATGATTTCTCTCTGCCGATAGAAGCATCCGCAACCAATAATCAGGCGGAATATCGAGCCGTTCTAAAAGGTATCCAATTTTTAAGGGAAGTCAAAGCTAATGCGGTCGAGATTTTTGGAGATTCCATGCTCATCGTAGATCAGTTAACGGGGAAATCTGAATGTAAGGATGTTATCTTGAGGATTTATTATGAAGATTGCCTTCAGCTTTTGAAGAAATTCAAGTCTGCAATAATTGAGCATATCCCCAGAAATTATAATGAAGAGGCCAACAGGCTGGCCCAACATGCGTCCGGATATCAGCCGATTTAGGGAGCTATGATTTTGGAGCTCACGGCCGATGACTGGCGAACGGAAATCGCCGATTACTTGAAGAACCCCTCTCGGAAAGTGGATCGGTGAGTACGTTTTCAAGCCACAAAATATGTGTTACTTGAAGATGATTTATTTTACCGGACGATTGATGGAGTTCTTCTCAAGTGCCTGGGAACAGAAGAAGCAAAGGTCCTGATGGGAGAAATCCATGAAGGCGTATGTAGAGCCCATCAATCGGCTCACAAAATGAAATGGATGATCAGAAACAATGGGTATTATTGGCCAACGATTCTTGAGGATTGTTTCAAATATTATAAAGGATGCCAAGACTGTCAGAAGTTTGGCACTGTACAACGCGCGCCAGCATCGGCTATGAATCCAGTAATCAAGCCGTGGCTGTTCAGAGGTTGTGGAATAGATCTCATCGGACAGATTCACCCTCCGTCGAGTAAAGGGCATAAGTTCATATTGGTAGCCACAGATTATTTTACTAAGTGGGTGGAGGCAGTTCCTTTAAGGAACGTGACATCGGCCGATATGATTGAGTTCGTTAAGAACCATATTATCTATCGATTCGGTATTCCTCAGGCTATCACAACTGATCAGGGAACAATGTTCATCTCTGGAGAATTCGGAGAATTCGCCGCCGATATGGGGATTAAATTATTAAATTTTTCTCCATATTATGCTCAAGCCAATGGCCAGGGATAATTAAGTTGATCAAGAGGAAGATAAAGGAACAACCCAAAAAGTGGCACACGTCTTTGGCTGAATCTCTATGGGCTTATAAGATGGCTTGCCACGGAGCCACTAAGATATCTCCTTATCAGCTGGTTTATGGTCATGAGGCAGTCTTGCCTTGGGAATTAAGGACGGGGTCAAGTCGTATATCGCTTCAAGATCAGTTGACGGCCGATGACTATTCCTTCCTCATGAAAGATGAGCTCGATGACTCGGCAAGTTAGCGATTGAGGGCCCTAATTAGCATAGAAGAAAACAAGAAAAGGGTGGCCAGATGGTATGACAAAAAGGTCAAAGTTAGACAATTCTCTCAGGGAGATTTGGTATGGAAGTTGGTGCTGCCGATAGGGTCTAAGGATCCCAAATTCGGTAAATGGTCACCTACTTGGGAAGGGCCATACAGAATCGGCCGATGTGCCCCTGGAAATGCATATATTCTGGAAACTATTGAAGGGGAAGAATTCCCAAGAGCTTTAAATGGACGATATCTAAAGAGGTACTATCCAAGCATTTGGGTAGATGCATAACTTGCAGTAAGATATATCAAGACAACATGGCCGATTTCTATCGGTTTTCGACTGCATAGCCAATGCAGAAATGACATCGCCTGAAGAAAGAAACATTATGATTTGTTTTGACCAGTTTATTATTGGATGAAAATGACAGAGTACATGGCCGACATGGTACAAGTCGCCCTTAGAATAAAAATACCGATATATCTATTGATTACGCCTGCTCTGGATTTCTCTCTCGATCCGGCCCAGTTCTATCAGAAGGCGGGTCCTATTCTCTTTCGGATTCTCCACGGTGGCTCCAGTCTCAGCTTGATGGCAAAGTTCTATCAGGAGGCGGGTCTTCTTCTCCTCCAGACTCTCCATGGTTGCTTCAGTCTCGACTTGATGAGGGAGTGGAGGACCCTTTTCAGAGGGTAGTCGCTTACGGACCAAGCAGTGAGCGTCTATAAGGTCCCAATACTACTGGACAACAGCAGGAACATGATCTTTGAGTTCTTTAGAATTAGCTCTTATCAGATCTTTGTCTGCCTGCGACAGTGGTTTGTCTGAATGCATAACTTCTATCGCTCGTTCCAGACTGGGGCTGAGACATTTTGACTAAACAGAGATGAAAAGCTACCCAGCATCAGAGCGATTGAGATGTCTAGGGGAGAGGCAGAGGAGAGTTTGTACCTGATTGACAGAGGGAGAAGACGAAGAAGACGAAGAAGACATCTTGCGGTCTGGTTTTGGGGAATAAAGATTCAGTTGTTGGAGGGAGAGAAGATGGGCAATACATATACCTCTGGAAAAGATGTGAGGTCTCATACTTATGGAGGGAAGGAGGTAGGTAGATGGTGAGACACGTCCCATCAGAGTAAAAGCATTCATAAATGCAAAGCTGTCAAAAGAAGTAATCCAAGACCAAATCGGCGCATCAGCATTGAAGGAGTGTTAAATGTTTACATGATCCTTTACAACCCAAGAAGGGTATCTATAGTAGCAATAGCTCGTCGCCTAATCTGATCGGCCGAGTCTACTATTCTTTGGTCGTCGTCGGCAGATCCAGGTATTTCCGGCATGTGGCGATGAAGTCTTATCGCTTCACAGGCCAAGCTCTGTCTTTCTTGTTTCAGCCCGGCGATGACGGATGGGAGCTCTTGAAGCTTCTTTTCTTCAGCGGCTATGTTCTTGGTTACTTGCTCGATCTCTTTGGCCAGCTCTGCTCTCCTCCGTTTGAGGCGATCTATTGTGCCGACGATATCCGGGCGGGCACTCTCGAGGAAGTTGATCCGTTGGTGTACTTCTTGAGCTCGGTGCTTGTAAGAATCAGCTTCCTCCCGGGTCTTTGCTAGCTGGGCACGATCGGCCATGTGACGCAGGGCCCTGGACACCGGAATCTGCATCCACTCTATGAACGCACCAGGGTGCAGAGTTTCTGTTGCTTCTTCCAGGATTCGGCCCTTGATGTCACTGAAAAGCTGCCGAATCGGCGAGGCATCTTCTACCAATCGGTCGATGTCATCTTGGAGAAGGACCCGCATACTCTCGAGCTTGGCACGGACATCGTCAGAAATTAATCTCGATGGAACTTGGCGCGAAGCGACTTCTTCATCTTCAGGCAGAGAAACCGCGAAGGAAAAAAGGCTATTATTCGGGGTGTCTTGTTCCTACGGGAGAATAAAGAAAAGGATTAGCCAGTAGTAAAGGGGAATCGGCCGATTCCGGTGATAAGTTTATTACCTCCTTGAAGCGGATCTCTCTTGCTTGCGCCGATGGGAGCGCCTCCCTCGTCTCAGGGACTGGTACAATCGGCTCGTCAGAGGAAGAGGACTCGACAACTATTAATGCTCTGCTTGGACCAGCTTCCTGAAAAGGTATGGAGAACAGACCCTATAAGTATACTATGGGTAATTGAAATAAAATGATATGAGATATTTGCCATGCCTCTGTTGGTCTTCCGGCCGATGTTTGTTGTGGGGCTGCAATCGACATACCCAAATCGGTCCGAGAGATTATCTACCTCGATTGGAAGAGTTGCTGGAGCTTCGGCTTCTGCTTGGGATGTGGCCGATTGATGTGGGGACTGCACTGGAACGGCTTGTGCAGCCTGGCAGAAAGAAAAAGTTAGTGTTAGTGGAGCACTTAAAGATATATGAAATAAGCAAGATGACCTGAACAGCTTCCACTAGCAATGATGCCGCAGCTGCTCCGACTTCTGCGGTGACTTGAGGATCGGCCATCTCGGTTGTCGGCAAAAATAGAGGAGTCGGAGTTTCAGCCGATTCTACCGCCGATTGGTCAGTCAGTCCGATGCGGGCACGCACTCGACGGCTTGTTGTCTTCAAGGTTGGCCTTTTTGGTGTTCGTTTCGATCGGCCAGTAGCGATGTCCTTGATGGTTGGAGCGTGAAAGCCGATGAGTGAATATGGCATATATGGGTGATTATTCTCTATCGGCCTGCCGCTTCGGCTCTGCATCGGAGGGACTTGGCTTTCAGACTAAGAAGATAAATATAAGTTAATGGTAAGATGGTAATATGACAAGAGACAACATTGAAATCGGCTGGGAGAAAGGACATACCGCTGCACTTGGGTCAATGTTTTCTAGGTCCAGAATGTTGCAATATGTTGATGGGGATTTGCAGAAGAGGTATTGCTTCCATTCTGCCCACCATAGTTTGAATTGCTGAACGGTAAAAGAGGCCACCGTCCAATTATTCAGGTCAATGGTGCTAGATTCTGGCACTAAGTCGCACAGCCGATTGTAGTCAAGACTCTTGGTCAGGTCATCTCTGAATTTTGCTTGACCGACAAAGTAAACCCGAATCGGTAGTTGACCAAAGCCCAGTTGTCTTGCTGCAACTGATGGATTATAGAACTCATATGTGGGAGAGTCCTTTCCAGAGAAGAAATTAGCCGGCAAAATCCCTGGCTTAATCAGGGTATCCATAAGTTCCCTATCAAAAGTATAAGTGGACGAGTCGTAGCAGATTGGAAGTTCAAAAATCGGCTCTCCTGTCCGATAGGGATACCAACTGACAGTCTCTTCACTGAAGCCGTTGTAGAAGCATATGAAGTATTCAGCCGTTCGGGCAACAGTAAATTGACAGCCAGGGAAGGCCGATGCCGCTTCTCCAAAAGATCTGCAGCGTCGTCGGACGGTTGGGTTTTCCTCTGACTCAATATTAGGGAAAGTTTTGGTCTCTATTCGTTGCTGAGAGACCTTGCTCATATATAGGTTGAGCCAGATAGTGATGAACCACCAGGGACCACCAGGGTTCCCAATCGGCTCCCCTTTTGACAGCCTAGTGCCGATTTGGTGCATCATGTGGTAGGCCGATCCCAATAGATGCTTTCCAAGGGGAACGGCCGATCCTAGTGACAGAGCTTCTGCCAAGGCTTGGGTGTTAGAAGAAGGGCCAACTGCTCTGCCACAGAAAAAGTGTTTCTCCAGCCACATCATCAGGAACGCAGTATGCTCTCTCTCTGAAACTATCCCAGTCTTCATATTTTTGCTGATGTACCCCTTCCATCCGTCGATTCCTTTGGTTTCTAGCCAATGTGATAGCTTAATCAGATAGTTAAAGGGGATATCAGAGGAGGAGATGTTAAGGCCGGTCAACAACAGGACATCGGCCAAAGTTGGGGTCATGGGTCCATATCCAAAAGGGAACGCATTGAGTGCGTCGGACCAGAAGTAAGAAGCTGCTATAACCAAGGGCTCATTTTTCTCCATCTGGGACAGAGAGAGGTCTATGCATTGGCCGATTTTTAGTTCATCCCATTGAACTTTCCTAGACCTGGCTATTCTTTGGTACCATTCTCTCCAGCCAGGGGTTTCATTCGGCCAGGACCTAAAGGCACGTGTCCACTGATCTAAATCCATAGGCGATTGCTTGAACGGGACTCTGTGGGTCTCTAGGTTGATCAAATCAGTTGGATCGGGGTTCCCCATGGGGCCTAAGCAGATAAGATCGGGGGATTCTGAAAGAGGAATGGTAATCTGGTGCCTAAATGCCTAAAAAAGGAGGAAACAGAGAAAAAAAAACTGAGAATGGATCCAGAAAATGCTGGAGCAGTAGAAAAGCAAAAGGGGAAAATTTCAAGTGATTACCTCCGGGATGAAGATCATCGTCGCCGATGGGGCTGCCAGTTGAGCCGCCGATTGGGCCGCCGCCGCTGAGGGGGTTGCTGATAGAGCCTCCGTGGTTGGAGAGGTTGCTGATGGTGACGCCATTGGGAAGTAGAAGCAGGTCGCAAGAGAGATTGCCGGAGGGAGCGGTTGGAGATCGAGAGGGCTCGGGAGGAAGATGAACAGTGGTTCGCTGGAAGAAAATGCTAGGCTCGTGAGGAAAAGTAGGCGGAGAATGCCAATACTTAAGGATAATCCGAGAGAGAAAGGGTAAAGGCGGGATTTTTGCCGCGCCGTCTACACGAATTCCAGGAGAGCAGTCGTGTCGCGCGCTCGGTCCGAGGGAATTGCAATCATTATGCAGAAGACCGCCAGATGGAAGGAGATTTTTACTGCGCCCGTTTCGGAGGAAAAGATTAAAGAAAAGAGTTTCGAAGTAAAAATTATGTTTTACTCCGAAACTGGGGGGCATATGTTGACGCCAGATTTTGACACGTGTTGAATCGGCATCAGGAGGAGAGGTTGGCCGATACGACAGATCTAAAGGCTGCTGTAAAGAATCGGCCGATTGAGATAACAGTTGAAAATCGACCGATTGGTGATACAGCTTGCGCCAACAGATTGGGGCCACAACAGAGGATCCCGGTCAAAAGTGGCCTGATGTTGGTCAACAGAGCGATACTAATTCGGTCAAGAAGCAATTGGAAAAGTCCTGATTGGATTAGAAGATGGCTGATGGTCTTCAGCGTCGGACACACGACCCAGGAGAATCTGCTTAGCTCCTGTTCGGGTTACTGCCTTGGTGCGGTTCGCGCGGCGTGCCAGTCAATCTGACCTGTTGATTGACAAGAAAATAAGAGTATTAAATTCAGGGCTTTCCGATCGGCTGGGGTTCTGATCTGTCTCTTGAAGCGCGTCGACGAATCGGCTGATTTGCTATGAAGATAACCGGCTATGGTCAGCCGATAATCACGTAATAATTGAAAAGAAAACTGCAGGAGCAACTTAAACAATTATTACAAATTCAACACTTGAAATAGATCTAATCGGCTATGTGACGATGGATGAGGAAGAGCAATGATAAAGCTGATAGTTCCAATCTCAAGCTGGATAACTGGTGATAATACTAGAACAACAGGTAAAACAGATAATTCTAGTAAATATCGATAACTGGTGAATAAATCCAAACGAAACCACAGCGATGCGCCCGAGGTTAAAGCTCAAATGTTACTCGATAAATGGAACCTACCAATTGGCCGGAGATCAAGTTGATGCAGCCCCGCCAATCCGTACGAACTCGTGAAAGAAGAAAAAGTATTGGCGAAGTCGCCGACTTGAAAGTAAAGTACTAGGAAAAAGTAGATGTGTTTTGTTGATTGATTGTTGATCTCCACGAAGCCCTGACGACTCCTATTTATATCCTAAAACCAGGACTCCTGGTCGATTACAACTTGTTACAATCTTATTAAAAACTGCTATATCTATAATATTCTTATAAAGGAAATGGACTTCCGCAGAATCTTCTGCCGCCGTCTCTTAATCCAATTAGGACTCTTTTCTTTTGCCTCTTGACCGAATCAGCATTATTCCGTTGACCAACATTAGGCCACTTTTAACCGGGATCCTCTGTTGTGGTCCCAATCTTGTTGGCGCAAGTTGCATCGCCAATCAGCCGATTCCCAACTGTAACCTCAATCGGCCGATTCTTTACTGTAGCCTTTAGATCTGCTGCATCGGCCAATCTTTTTTCCTGACGCCGATTCAACACGTGTCAAAATCTGGAGTCAACACAAAACACACTCGTTTGATTGATCCGTAGTGAACACAATCCAAATGATGACCTTGATTCCATGTTTGAGTTCCTTTCTTCCTTTGTTTTAGTTCTTTTCTTGTTTCATCTCAAAACATCTCTTAAACTTAAACATCAACTTTATCTCGGGTTTGATCTTGATCTTCATTTGAAGTACAAAAGTATGCCAAATACACTCCTAAATCAATGGCCTTTTTAACCCTTTGCATTTCATTCTTTTAGATCAATTCAAAACCAAACTTAGGTACCTCAACCACTTATAATCATGTTTTCAACTTCAGGGCTTTTCAATCATAGTGACTCTTGATAATTCCAATGTTTGTCACTTTCCTGGCAGATTCTGTAGCTTTGAATGAAAAATTCATAACTCCCAATGTACAAATCCAATGACCACAAAATTTGGTGGAGATGTGCTTCACTAAGTCTACTAGAAGCTGTAATAATTTGAGCTTCATTTCGCATTATATGAACTGCCAGCAATCAAATAATCCACCACTGCTCTATGCTGAAAACTGCTGCACTTTTGTTGATAAGATCCTTATCCCAAGGGAGTTTCACTTATCCAATGACCATGAATTTTGTACAGCAACTAGTAATATAAGTGTGGAGCATGAAAAATATTCGTCAAGCCAATCCAAATAGTTTTGATCACTCAAACTTGGCCTTTATCACAGCTCATTCAGATTTCCAATATAGGACAGATTTCAATACTATGAGCTATACTTCTACAAATTGATCAAACTTGAAATCAACTTGTTTGAACACTCCACAAGACATAAATCCATTCAAAACACTTACTAAAAGTTATATTGTGAACTTATCCAATTCAAATCAATTCAAACTTGATTACTAGTCATTTAATCCACTCAATCACCTTATAGCAAGCAATATGTGCATATATATCCTATCCAATCAACTCACATGCATTCAAAAGAACTTGTTCAACGTAGATTATACCTTTAGTAGCTCATGATTATCCATTTTGCAATCTTCCAATTTAAATATTTGCAAGCCAATATATATTCCATGAATTCCAATTTACCACCACAACTTGAAAAGCACTTGTATGTTGTAGCACTTGGACTTCACTAATTTTTCTTGGCATTGGGATAAGATTAGCAATAAGATTCAATGCTTGACTCAACATATAATGATCAATATGAATTCCATTGAATCAAGTCTCCAATGCCATGGTACCTACAATCAATCATCCGCTTTTGATGGTACCCAAACTAGGTTGGGTCCTCTCAAGTTAGGTGCAACATACTTAGGCAATGCCTTAGTATGGATAGCGGGATGTTTTGTAATAGCAACCAATGAGGTACCATCACCATCCTTTCTAAGCACAATATTATCATCAATTGAAATAGGCTTAGAATTGTTACCTACGAGACATGAATTAGCCATGTGTCCCCATTCCCGGCATGAGTAACACTTTCTCTTTGATTGAGCCTTTTCTTCCTAGCTCATGTTGTGCTTCATTGCCTTGCCTCTCAAGCACTGCTTGAGCCTTTTTCTCAAACCTTGTAGGACACCTCGAGGCAAAGTGTCCCATATCTCCACACTTGTAGCACTTGATGTGAGCCAAATATTTCTTCTTATCTAGATTCTTGCTCACTTGCTTAGCATCTTGATTTTGTATTTGATGCCTTATTTTTCCTCCTCTTCTTGTCTTCTTTTTCTTCTTCCCCATATCACCACCATTTTCATGGTTGACTTGAATTTGATCTTGGGGCTTCTTTCCTTGCTCAACTTGAGGCTTTGGTTTAGGCTCTTCTTGTTGCTTCACCAATTGCTTGATTTGGCACATTGAGGTGAGGTGATTTCTACTACAGCACTTGAAGCACTTGACATGTTTGAGCCTCTCTTCTTCATTCTTCAACTTGAGCATTTTTTTTTGTTGAGGCAACCGTTTGCAAGATGTCCCATCTCATGGAATTGGTAGCACATGAAGTGAGATAGCTTCACTTGTTCTTGCTTCTTCATCTCTCTTTCATATCTTTTCTTGCCCCATCACTTACCTTTGACTTTGCTCTTGTTGAAGCCAATGCCACTCATGTCACAATAGCTTCTTTGATTCATGATCATGTGTTTATGGGTGACTTTTGATCCATACCACCTCTCTAACTTGTTGCTCAAATTCTTCACTTCATTTTTGAGATCAATGTTCTCCTTCAAAAGATTAGTCTCACAAAACATAGAAGAAGAACAATCATCTATATGTGAAGAACATGGCATAGCTAGTAATTCATCACAAGTGGTGGATACATGCTTTTTGCCTACATCACAAGGGTTAGAAACATTTCGCAATTGATCATCTAATCCATGTGATGATCTCTCACTAGTTTTAGTTTCTTTATTAGAAAGCTTGTTAGTGAGAAAAACATGGTCTTGTACCAAGTTACTATGAGCAACACTAAGTTCCTCATGAGTCAATTTTAGCTCCTCATGTGAACAACTAATAACATAAAGTAGATGCTTTTGTTGTTCACATGCATTCTTTAGAAATGAGTTTTTATTTTACAATTTCATTGCTTTTGCCATCTCATTTTGTAAAGCTATGTTTATGCCGGCAAGTCTACTAACAAGCTCATCATATGAATCATGATCAATTACATTGCAACTTGATACCTTTGTGTCAACTTGTCACATGAAGCAATGTAGTGGTATGGATGGGCTTATAGTACAATATCATCCAAGCATGAACCATCATCAATATCATCAAGTGTGCTTGGAGTAGAATCATCAATTGCATCACTTGAGTCATCATCATCAACCTTGTCAAGTGATCTTGTGGTAGACAATCATCATTACTTGACCATGAGGTGGAGCAATCCTCCACAACTATCAAGTTGTGGATGTGCTCAACATCCTCATGCGCCTCCTCCTTGGGCTCATCCTCTTTCTTAAATTTACCATCATCCCAAGTGGAGAGTCACCATTGAGGTGGTTGAGTGACTCCCACAAGTCATGAGCACTTTATAAAATATCTCCATACTCACAGCACCATAATATAACGATAAGCATGTGCATCGAGTTCAAAGCAAAGCCTTTGAGCTTTAGTTAGATTTTTATGATCTAAGACATGAGTGAGGCCATTAACAATAATCCACCAAAACATAGAACCTTTTGCACGAAAATGATCACGCATATGAAGTTTCCATTGAGCAAAGTGTGTGCCATCAAAAATGTGTGTGTCACACTTAATATCAATCCCACTAGTTGCCATCCTCTCGGGTCGGTGAAGACCGCAAAAGAGAGACCTCGGCTCTGATACCACTTGTAGGGTCGAGATGGCGGACTAGAGAGGGGTGAATAGTTCTTTCTAAAACTTAAAAGCACCGTCTAACCAAAATAAATATGTAATTAAACTAATCGGTCTAGCCAGGACTACACCCCTCTATCGATCATAAGCACCTTACAAAAGATCCTAATTGAGTAACTAAGGTGCCGGGCTAGGTAAAGCTCACTTACATAATTCTAGATTGCAAGATCACACAAGCCTATGCAACTAGTACTCAAACAACAGCGGAGCTCCTACTCATACAAGTATGCAAAGCGCACAAAAGCCTAAGCAACTAGTACTTACCCAACTAGCAAAGCTACACAAACTAAACTAGAGAGCTTACAACTACTTAGATACACAAACTAAGCAAGTCTACTTAGCTACTGTTGGCGCTAAAATCGGCCGGATAGGAATCGGCCGATGGTCTTCAGCGTCGGACACACGACCCGGGAGAATCTGCTTAGCTCCTGTTCGGGTTATCGCCCTGGTGCGGTTCACGCGGCGTGCCAGTCAATCTGACCTGTTGATTGATAAGGAAATAGAGTATTAAATTCCAGACGCGTCGATCGGCTGGGATTCCGATCTGTCCTGAGGAGCGCGTCGGCAGCGAATCGGCCGATTTGCTGTAGAGATGATCGGCTATGGATCAGCCGATAATCGTGTAGTAATCGTAAAGAAAACTGCTGGAGCGATCTACACGATTACTGCAAGGGCAACACTTTAAATATATCTAATCGGCTGTAAGATGATAAATCGAAGAAGAACAATGACGAAGCCGATTACTCTGATCTCAAGCTGGATAACTGGTGATAATACTAGAATAACAGGTAAAACTTGCAATTCTAGTAAATATCGATAACTGGTGAATAAATCCAAACGAAACCACAGCGATGCGCCCGTAGTTAAAGCTCGGATATTACTCGGTAAGCGGAACCTACCAATTGGCCGGAGATTAAGTTGATGCAGCCCTGCCAATCCGTACGAACTCGTGGAAGAAGAAAATATTGGCGAAGTCGCCGACTTGAAAGTAAATTGCTGGAAAAGTAGAAGTATTGTTGTTGATTGATGTCTTTATTTTTTTCTCAAGACCCTGACGACTCCTATTTATACCCTAAAGCTAGGACTCCTGGTCGATCACGACTTGTCACAACCTTATTTAAATTACTATATCTATACGAACTTTAAAAGGAAACGGACTCCCGCAGAATCTTCCGCCACCGTTCCCTAATCCAATCAGGATTTCCTTCAATTGCTCCCCGACCGACTTAGCGTGCCCCCCTTTGACCAACTTTTGACTAGGACCCTCTGAAATAGTCCCATCCTATTGGCGTAGGCTGTATCACTAATCGGCCGATTTCCAACTGTTACCTCAATCGGCCGATTCCTTTCTGTAGCCTTCAGATCTGCCGCATCGGCCAATCTTCTCCTCCTGACGCCGATTCAACACGTGTCAAAATCTGGCGTCAACACATGCCCCCCAGTTTCGGAGTAAAATATAACTTTTTCTTCGAAACTCTTTCTTTAATCCTTTCCTCCGAAACGGGCGCAGTAAAAATCTCCTTCCGTTCCGCGGCACAATGATTGCAATTTCCTCAAACCGGGCGCGCGAAACGACCGCTCCTCTGGAACTCGTGTAGACGGCGCGGTAAAAATACCATCTTTGCCCTCGCTTCTCTGATCTCTCTTAAGTACTGGCTTTCTCCGCCTATCCTTCCCCACGAATCTAGCATTCTTTTCCATCGCATCACTGTTCATCTTCCTCCAAGCTCTCTCGATCTCCAAGTGCCTCCTCCTTTTCGGCGATCTCATCCGTGGCCTGCTCCGACCCCCAATGGCGTCTCCATCGGCGACCACTCCATCTACAGAGGCTCCATCGGCTACTCCTTCAGCGGCGGCGGCCCAATCGGCGGCTTCCCCAGCGGTGTCATCGGTGACGATGGCCTCCATCCCAGAGGTAAATGCTCGAAATTTTTCCCTTTTCGCCTTTTTACTGCTTCAGTATTTTCCGGACCCTCTCTCTGTTTCTTCCATTTTCCCCTTTTTTAGGCACTTAGGCACCGAATCACTATTCCTCTCTCAGAATCCCCTGACCTCATCTGTTTGGGCCCTATGGGGAGCCCTGATCCAACGGATCTGATCAGTTTAGAAACCCATAGGATCCCTTTTAAGCAGTCATCTATGGATTTAGATCATTGGGTAGGCGCTTTCAGATCCTTGCCAAATGAAACACCCGGGTGGAGAGAATGGTACCAGAGGGTAGCCGGATCTTGGAAGGTTCAGTGGGAAGAACTCAAAATCGGCCAGTGCATAGACTTATCCCTGTCTCAGATGGAAAAGAACGAACCTCTGGTTATGGCAGCCTCTTATTTTTGGTCCGATGCACTTAACGCGTTCCTTTTTGGACATGGACCCATGACCCCGACCTTGGCCGATATTCTGCTGCTGACCGGCCTCGATGTTTCCTCCGCCGATACCCCTTTCAATTATCTGTTCAAGCCATCTCATCGGTTGGAGACCAAAGGAATCAGCGGGTGGAAAGGATACATCACTAAAAACATGAAGACCGAGACAGTCTCGCAGAGGGAGCATACTGCCTTCTTGATGATGTGGCTGGAGAAGCATTTCTTCTGTGGCAGAGCAGTCGGCCCCTCTTCAAACACTCAAGCTTTGGCAGAGGCTCTTTCACAAGGATCGGCCATCCCCCTTGGAAAACATTTGCTGGGATCGGCGTACCATCTGATGCACCAAATCGGCGTCAAGCTGTCGAAGGGGGATCCAATAGGGAACCCAGGTGGTTTAATTCACCCTCTGGCTCAATTTACACATGAGCAAGGTTTCTCAGCAGCGGATAGAGACAAAGACCTTTCCCAATATCGAGTCAGAGGAGAATCCATCGGTCCGTCGCCGCTGCAGATCTTTTGGAGAAGCGGTATCGGCCTTTCCCGGCTGCCAATTCACTACCACCCGCACAGCTGAATACTTCAGATGCTTCTACAATGGCCTTAGTGAAGAGATGATCAGCTGGCACCCATATCAGGCAGTAGAGCCGATTTTCGAATTGCCCGTATGCTATGATTTCTCCACTCATACCTTTGACAGAGAGTTAATGGACGTCTTGATCAAGCTGGGGATTCTGCCGGCCAACTTCTTCTCAGGAAAGGACTCACCCACCTACGAGTTCTACAGTCCATCGGCTGCGGCAAGGCAACTGGATTTTGGCTAACTGCCGATTCGGGTCTACTTCGCCGGCCAGGCAAAATTCAGAGATGGACTAACCTCAAGTCTTGATTACAGCAGGCTGTGCGATCTAGTACCCGACTCCAGTACCATTGACTTGAATGGTTGGTCAGTTGCCTCTTTCGCCACCCAGCAGTTTAAATTATGGTGGGCAAAATGGAAGCAGCACCTTTTCTATAAATCTCCATCGTCTTACTGCAACATTCTGGACCCAGAGAACATTGATCCAAATGCAGCGGTATGTCCTTTTTCCTTAGCCGATTCCAATGTTATATTATCATCTTGTTGTTAACTCATGTTCATCTCTTCAGTCTGAAAGCCATGTTCCTCCGATGCGGAGCCGAAGCGGCCGGCCGATTGATAGCCATCACCAATACACGCCATATCCACTTATCGGCTTCCATGCTCCAACTGTCAGAGATATCTCCACCGGCCGATCAAGGCGAGCACCAAAAACGCCAATATCAAAGATAACCAGCCGTCGGGTGCGAGCTCGCATTGGATTGGCCGATCAGACGGCAATAGCATCGGCTGAAGTTCCCCGCATCGGATCGGCCAGCCAGATGGCAGTGGTATCGGCCGAGACTTCCCGCGTCGGATCGGCCGACCAAGTAGTGGTGACACCCGCCAAGACTCCAGGTCCTTTACCTCTGCCGGTTGTCGAGATGGCCGATCCCCAAGTCACTGCTGAGGTTGGGGCTGCTGCAGCATCATTATTAGTAGAAGTTGTTCAGGTAATCTTATTTATCTCATATATTCTCCAAATCTTCTACTGACATCAATTCTATTCCTCTGCCAGGCTGCACAAGTTATCCCACCGCAGTCTCCGCAACAATCGGCCACGTCTCAAGTGGGAACCGAGATTCCAACAGCTCCTTCCGCCGAGGTAAACGATCTCTTACCTTGGATTTTTAATACTCAGAAAACTTAGCCAATCTTGATGCAGGCCGATTTGGGTATGCCGATTATAACTCCACAACAGGCATCGGCCGGGAGACCCACAGAGGCATGGCAAATTTCCGTTACTTATCTTATTTCAATTTCCCATAGCATTTTCACGGGAATCTTCCTTTATATCTTTTTTAGGAAGCTGGTCCAAGCGGAGCGCTAATAACCATCGAATCTTCTCCTTCCAACGAACCAAATGCACCAGTCCCTGAGACAAGGGAAACACTTCCACCGGCGCAGGCAAGAGAAATTCGCTTTAAAGAGGTAACAGTCTTACCATTAGAATCGGCCGAATTCCTTTCACCGCTTGCTTACCCTTAGAATCGGCCGATCTCCTTTCACCGCTTGCTTACCCTTTACTTTATGTCCTTGCAGGAGCAAGATACCCCCAACAATAGCATCTTTGCTTTTGCTGTCTCCTTGGCCGATGACGAAGAAATCGCTTCACACCCAATTCCATCGAGCTCCACCTCCGACGATGTCCGCTCCAAGCTCGAAAGCATTCATACTCTCCTCCAAGATGACATCGGCCGATTGGTGGAAGATGCATCGCCGATTCGACGACTTTTCAACGAGGTCAAAGATCGAATCCCGGATGAAGTATCAGAAAATTTAGGGTATGCTGCCTATATAGAGGGCATGCAGATTCCGGTTTCCAGGGCGCTGCGACGTATGGCCGATCATGCTCAGATGGCCAAAACTCACGAGGAGGTCGATTCGTACAAGCACCGGACTCAGGAAGTACACCACAGGATCAACTTCCTCGAGAATTGTCGTTCGGACATCGTCGGCGCCATAGATCGGCTGAAATGGAGGAGAGCAGAACTGGCCAAGGAGATGGAACATATAACCAAAGAGATAGCCGCTGAAGAGAAGAAGCTCCAAGAACTCCCATCCATCATCAGCGGGCTGAAGCAAGAAAGACAACATCTGGCCCGTGAAACACTAAGGCTCCGTCGCCGCGTGTCAGAAGTACCAGGATCGGCCGATGATGATCAGAGAATACTAGACTCGGTCGATCAAATTAGACGACGAGCGATTGTAGCCATAGATGCTTTCCTTGGGTTGTAAAAAATATGTTAAACATTATTGCTCCTTTAATGTCACTGCGCCGATTCGGTTTTGAACTGCTCCTTCAGTCTGCTTTGCATTTATGTATGTATTTACTCCGATAGGACGTGTCTCACCATCCATCTACCTCCTCTTCATTTATAAGCAGACCGTTCACCATCTCTAGAGGCACACACATTACTTATCTCCTCTCCTTCTTTTACTGTCCCAAATTGAACGACAAGATGTCTTCTTCGTCCTCCTCATCCTCTTCCTCTGTCAACCAGGTATGAACTCCCCCTCTGCCTTTCTCTTAAGCATCTCAATCGCTCCGATACTGGGTAATTCCTTTTATCTCTGTTTAGCCAAAACGTCTTAGCCCCGGTCTAGAACGAGCAATAGAAATCATGCATTCAGAAGAGCCACTATCACAGGCAGACAGAAATCTGATAAGAGCTCATGCTGAGGAACTTAGAGATCATGTCCGTGCCGCTGTCCAGGAATACTCGGACCTCATAAATGCTCATTTTTTGGTCCGCAAGCGACCATCTTCTGAAAAAAGTTCTTCACTACCTTGTAAAGCCAAAACTGGAGTCGCCATGGAAGATCTCGAAGAGGAGAACACCCGCCTGCTGAAAGAACTCTGCAACCAAGCTGAAACTGGAGCCACTGCAGAGGACCCAAAAGAGAAAAGGCTCACCCTTATGATAAAACTGGGTCGCATCGAGAGAGAAATCCAGCGTAGGCGTAATCAGTAGACACACCAGTATTTTTATTCTAAGGGCGACTTGTACCATGTCGGCCATGTAATCTGTAATTTTCATTCAATAATGAATCCCAATGTTTCCTTCACCAGATGTGTAGACAGAAACCGATGAGAAATCGGCCATGTTATCTTGACATATTTTGCTGCAAGTTATGTATCTACCCAAATGCTTGGATAGTACCTCTTCAGATATCACCCATTTAAAGCTCTTGGGAATTCCTCCCCTTCGACTGTCTCCAGAATGTATGCATTCCCAGGGGCACATCGGCCGATTCTATACGGCCCTTCCCAAGTGGGTGACAATTTACCGAATTTGGGATCTTTAGATCCTATCGGCAGCACCAACTTCCATACCAAATCTCCTTGAGAGAACTGTTTAAGTTTGACCTTTTTGTCATACCATCTGGCCACCCTTTTCTTGTTTTCTTCTATACTAATCAGGGCCCTCAACCGTAAACCCGCCGAATCGTCAAGTTCATCTTTCATGAGAAAGGAATAGTCATCGGCCATTAACTGATCTTGTACCGATATACGTTTGACCCTATCCTTATTTCCCATGGCAAGACCGCCTCATGACCATAAACCAACTGATAAGGGGATATTTTAGTGGCTCCATGACAAGCCATCCTGTATGCCCATAAAGATTCAGCCAAAGACATATGCCACTTCTTGGGTTGCTCTTCTATATTCCTCTTGATTAGCTTGATTATCCCTTTGTTAGACGACTCTGCTTGGCCATTGGCTTGAGCATAGTATGGAGAAGAGTTCAATAATTTAATCCCCATATCGGCGGCGAACTCTCCGAATTCTCCTGAAGTGAACATTGTCCCTTGATCAGTTGTGATGGTTTGAGGAATACCAAATCGATAAATAATATGGCTTTTAACAAATTCAATGATATCGGCCGATGTCACGTTCCTCAAAGGAACTGCCTCCACCCACTTAGTAAAATAATTTGTAGCCACCAATATGAACTTATGCCCTTTGCTTGATGGAGGATGAATCTGTCCGATGAGATCTATTCCCCAACCTCTGAACGGCCACGGCTTAATTATTGGATTCATAGCTGATGCTGGCGCGCGCTGCACATTGCCAAACCTCTGACAGTCTTGGCATCCTTTGTAGTACTTGAAACAATCCTCAAGGATGGTCGGCCAGTAATATCCATTGTTCCGGATCATCCATTTCATTTTGTGAGCCGATTGATGAGCTCCACACACGCCTTCATGGATTTCTCCCATCAGAACTTTTGCCTCTTCTGTTCCCAGGCATTTGAGAAGAACTCCATCAATCGTCCGATAAAATAAATCATCCTCAAGCAACACACATTTTGTAGCCTGAAAACGTGTTCGCCGATCCATCTTTTGGGATGGATTTCTCAAGTAATCGGCGATCTCCTTTCGCCAGTCATCGGCCACGAGCTCTAGCGTCATCGCTCCTTGAATCGGCCGATACCCAGAAGCATGTTGGGCCAGTCTGTTGGCTTCTTCATTATAATCCCTGGGATATGCTCGATTATTGCAGACTTGAACTCTTTTAAAAGTTGAAGACAATCCTCATAATAAATCCTCAAGATATCATCCTTGCACTCAGATCGCCCCGTCAACTGATCCACAATGAGCATGGAATCCCCAAAAATTTCGACTGCATCAGCTCTGACTTCCCTTAATAATTGGATGCCTTTCAGAACAGCTCGATATTCCGCCTGGTTATTAGTTGCAGAGGCTTCTATCGGCAGAGAGAAATCATAACTTGCCCCTCGAGGCGACACAAGAACAATGCCGATTCCTGATCCGACCCCACACGAAGAACCACCGAAATATAGAGTCCATGGAACTGGTTCAACGGTGGCGATTTCTGGTCCACAATGCTGAACTACGAAATCGGCCATCACTTGACCTTTGACGGCTTTGGCCGATTCGTACCTTAAATCGAATTCTGACAAAGCCAGGATCCATTTTCCAATCCGCCCTTTCAAAATCGGCAATGATAGCATATACTTCACCACATCATCCTTGCACACGACTATGCATTCTGCCGATAGCAAATAGTGCCTGAGCTTGGTACATGAAAAGTATAAGCACAAGCATAGTCGCTCCACCGAGGAATATCTTGTTTCGGCGTCTAAAAGTCTTCTGCTGACGTAGTATACCACTCGTTCTTTCCCCTCAAACTCCTGTACCAACGCCGATCCAATAGCCTGTTCATCAGCCGATAAATATAACTTGAACGGCTTACTAGGCTGTGGTGGAACTAATACCGGAGGTGAAACCAGATACTGCTTGATATTCTCCAGTGCCTTGCGCTGTCGTTCTCCCCATATGAATTCCTGGTCGGGCTTTAATTTCAACAGAGGGGTAAAAGCCTGAATACGTCCTGACAGATTGGATATGAATCTTCTGATGAAATTGACCTTGCCGATGAGGGACTGTAGTTCAGTTTTATTATGTGGGGCCACCACTTTGTTGATGGCGTCTATGGTCTTGCAGTTGACTTCTATCCCGCGCTCATGGACCATAAATCCTAACAATTGCCCGGCCGATACACCAAATGCACACTTGTTTGGGTTCATCTTCAACCCATGTTTTCTTGTGCACTCCAGTACTTCCTGTAAATCGGCCAGATGATCTTGGTGACCTTTTGACTTGACCACGACGTCATCTATATAAATTTCCACCGATGAACCAATGAGCTTGTGGAAGATGTAGTTCATGGCCCGTTGATATGTAGCGCCGGCGTTCTTCAACCCGAAAGTCATAACCACCCATTCAAATAAACCAAGATGACCTGGGCACCTGAAAGCCGTTTTCGAAATATCTTCCTCGGCCATTAATATCTGATTGTACCCGGCATTCCCATCCATGAAACTTATGACTTTGTGGCCTGCGGCAGCATCCACCAAGATATCGGCCGTCGGCAACGGAAATCCATCCATCGGCGTAGCCTGATTTAAGTTCCTGAAATCGATGCACACACATAATTTTCCATTCTTTTTGTATACAGGCACAATGTTAGAAATCCATTCGGCGTAGCGGCACTGCCGAATAAATCCTGCTTCAATCAACTTAGTAATTTCGGCCTTTATATCAGGTAGAATCTTGGGGTTACATCGCCGCGCAGGTTGCTGATATGGCCGATATCCTGATTTTATAGTTAACCGGTGTTCAACAATAGACCGGCCTAGTCCTGGCATCTCATGATATTTCCAAGCAAAGCAATCCTTGAACTCTTTTAATAAACTTATCAATTTACATTTGTACTCAGGATCCAAATTGGCACTAATGTACGTCGGCCTTGATTTGCTGCTATCTCCCAAATCCACCATCTCCAATAAATCGGCCGACGTAAACCCATGCCCAAGCTTCCCATCTTCTCGGACGAGCTGATCCATTTATTCTGAATCTTCAGAGCCGGCTGCTTGGATCGGCTGTAGACCGAAATCGGACACTTTCAGGAAGTCAGTGTCCCAAGTCCTGCCAGATATACACTTGACGTGCTCGCAGCTCCACTGTTGCGTGTCGGCCGCTGCAACGCTGTAGACGGAATCGGCAGCGACTATCTCTGTGCTGTCGCTGACCCATTGCACAAGGCATTGATGCATTGTAGATGGGACACAGCAGTTTGCGTGTATCCAGTCACAACCAAGCAGCATATTGTAGGACCCCTTGCCATTAATAACGAAAAAGGTGGTAGGGAGGGTCTTACTGCCGATGGTGAGGTCGACGCAGAGCGCTCCGCGGGCGGGTGACACGTTGCCTTCGAAATCCTTCAGCATCATGTCCGTCTTGGTGAGGTCTTCATCGCCCTTGCCCAGCTTGCGGAACATGGCATACGGCATGATGTTAACTGCAGCGCCTCCATCTACCAGTAACCTGGTGACGGGTCTTCCGTTGACATAGCCTTTGAGAAATAGCGCTTTAAGATGCTGTCGTTTTTCCTCTTTTGGTTTCTCAAACGTAGCCGTCATCGGCTCCAACACTAGTTGTGCCATTTGTTCCTCTTCTGTTCTTGTTAATTTATCCCGATCAATTGGCGCCATGAACTCCATCGGCAGTATGAACACCATATCAATTTCGGTTGCCGATTCCTGGTTGTTCGCTTCTTGATCGTGTTTCTTTGGGCGCCACACTCGAGACTTAACATTCCTTCTCTCCGGCACCTGTCTCTGTTCTTCTTCTTGATGCTCCCACTGGCGTAGGCGTTGGATCCTTCGCTTCTGGGATCTGGATAAGCCATCGGGACACCACCTGGGATTTGCTGGTTTGGCCGATGATCTGGTGCGTTCGCAATCTGGTTTCCTTCCTAGGGGATCCTCGTCCGATACCCTATCATCGGCCATCTCTTCCAGCCGATCGTGCGCGCTGATCCTGCTCCCCAGTCCATCCCGCTGGCCGATCTTGCTTTTTGACCGGTTGTACCGGTTAACTCTGCCCCCCAGCCGATCATGCACCGAAGCGCGCTGTTCCTCGCGCCGATTTCTGCTGATCGGCTCTGATCCTCTGTCCCTAGAGTGTGGCCTCGGGCGATCGTTGCAGCTCAATCTGTTACACTCCGGACAGTTATCGGCAGACGGCAATCTGATGTCATTCTCCCAGCAGTGGATGAAGAATGGACATTGCCAGTGATCTTCATGCCGGCGTATCGTCTCTTCCTGGTATCTTGCTTGTTCTTGCTGCTGCCGATACTTACTGAGTAAGAATTGGGAGGTGACGGGCTTGCGTGGTCGTTCTGGCCCTCGCCTGTTCCTTCTGATTTCTTCCGTCGTGATCTGCCTCCTGGGGTCGACGGCGCCACCTCTTCTCGCCGATTCTGACATCAACACTTTGGTTTGACTTGTGTCCCCTCCAGCGTTAACCATGTTGGCCGGGAAGGGATGCTGATCTATCTTCATCGGTTTTACCGATTTAGCTGGAGTTTCAAACTTAAGCCGTCCCTGCTCGATGGCCGATTGGATCTGCTGACAGAAGACTTTACATTTATTTGTTTCATGAGAAGTAGTGTTGTGCCACTTGCAGTATTTCATCTTCTTAAGTTGATCGGCCGTAGGGATGGTGTGATGCTGAGACAACTTAATCTGCCCTTCCTGAAGCAATAGATCAAAAATTTTATCGGCCTTTGACGTGTCAAAGCCGAATGTCTCTAGCTCCTTCTTGCCAGAAGGGCATGATATCGGTTTTTTCCCTTTGACCCATTCTGCCAGGCCGATTTCCTCTTCCGCATCTGATTCAGATCCTTCCAAGTATGCCACCTTCTTTTGGAAGTTCCTCCGCTGTTCAAATGGTCGGACCTCTTGTCCTGACAATCGGTGGACGATTTGGCTCAGGCTTTCAAACTCTTGGGCAGCATATCTTTCTTTGATTTGTGGCAGGAGGCCTTGGAAGGCGATATCGGCCAATTGTGCGTCGGTCAGAGCCAGACTGTAGCATTTGTTCCTGATTTCTCTGAACCTCTGTATATATCCCATCACTGGTTCATCGCTCCTCTACCTGAGGCTGGTCAAATCCGAGAGCTTCATCTCGTGTACTCCTGCGTAGAAGTACTTGTGGAATTGTTTCTCCAGATCGGCCCATGTAACGACGGAATTTGGCGGCAAGGTGGTGAACCACTGGAAGGCCGATCCGGACAGGGACGATGAAAATAAACGCACCCTCAGAGCATCTTGCGTGGCAGCTTCTCCGCACTGGATGATGAATCGGTTGATATGCTCCACAGTGGATGTATCGTCCGTCCCCAAGAACTTGGTGAAATCAGGAACTTTGTAGCGGCGTGGGAACGGCAGCAAATCATAGGCCGATGGATACGACGTCTTGTAAGTGTAAGTTTGAACTTTTGGCTTCAATCCAAACTGATCCTGGATTACTTCTGCTATTCTTGCCGTCCAGTCTACCTGCTGCTGATGAACAGCCGTTCGCGGCGCGGGCATGTGCTGAAGGGCTGGTACGGCCGGGTGATGAATCGGCGAATTTTGTCGAACGGCCGATAGTTGATGGCGAAACGAGTCCGCACCCCCATCGTACATCATCGCTGGCGCCGTGCCTCTGAATGCTTCTACAGTGCTTGCCCCCCTGCCGATTTCTGATAAGATCGGCTGATACTAGGGAACCGTCGGCCGGGCGACCGATTGGTATGGCACCTGGGTTGAATAACTTCCATACCCGTTCGCTGGCTCGGGAAAATACGCTGTCGCTGATGTTCCCCAAGGCGCTGAGCTTGTAGGCAGTGACTGCACAGAAGCAATCTGAACGCGTTGAAGCGGTGTCTGTGATGGGAGACATGGTCCACCGCTGTATCTTGGAGACGCCGGGGGCAACAGAGAGTTGTACCCCTCGCGTTGCGTCAATATCGGCTGAGGAGCCGATTGGGACGTGTATGGTAAGCTTCTGGCTGGCAGAGTGGTCGGCGGGGCATATGCCGGTCCCTGATAGCCTTGGACTGCTCCATTGGCCAGAGAGCTGACGACGGCGTTATACACCGTGTTGGTCATCACTGAGGATTGGTCTATGAACGCCTGATACACGGACTGTTGAATCATCTCTGACATCTTGCCCTAGTCCTCAGCAATGGTGATGTGGCGAGGCGCTAGAATAGGAGCCTTCTTGACTGCCTCCCCGCTTCTGGTATGACTGAACGACTGGAGCTACATCTTCTTGTAATCTTCTAGATGTTTGGTCAATTCTTCCCTCTGGTCGTCCTTGAGATCTGCTTCTGTGACCTCAATGATGTTGCTGTCGGAGATTTCTACGTTTTTCGACATATCAGATCTTGGATGGTCCCACCAGGTGTGCCAAAAGTGTGTTGGCGCTAAAATCGGCCGGATAGGAATCGGCCGATGGTCTTCAGCGTCGGACACACGACCCGGGAGAATCTGCTTAGCTCCTGTTCGGGTTATCGCCTTGGTGCGGTTCACGCGGCGTGCCAGTCAATCTGACCTGTTGATTGACAAGGAAATAGAGTATTAAATTCCAGGCGCGTCGATCGGCTGGGATTCCGATCTGTCCTGAGGAGCGCGTCGGCAGTGAATCGGCCGATTTGCTGTAGAGATGATCGGCTATGGATCAGCCGATAATCGTGTAGTAATCGTAAAGAAAACTGCTGGAGCGATCTAAATGATTACTGCAAGGGCAACACTTGAAATAGATCTAATCGGCTGTAAGATGATAAATCGAAGAAAAACAATGACGAAGCCGATTACGTTGATCTCAAGCTGGATAACTGGTGATAATACTAGAATAACAGGTAAAACTTGCAATTCTAGTAAATATCGATAACCGGTGAATAAATCCAAACGAAACCACAACGATGCGCCCGTAGTTAAAGCTCGGATATTACTCGGTAAGCGGAACCTACCAATTGGCCGGAGATCAAGTTGATGCAGCCCTGCCAATCCGTACGAACTCGTGGAAGAAGAAAATGTTGGCGAAGTCGCCGACTTGAAAGTAAATTGCAGGAAAAGTAGAAGTATTGTTGTTGATTGATGTGTTTATTTTTTTCTCAAGACCCTGACGACTCCTATTTATACCCTAAAGCTAGGACTCCTGGTCGATCACGACTTGTCACAATCTTATTTAAATTACTATATCTATACGAACTTTAAAAGGAAACGGACTCCCACAGAATCTTCCACCGCCGTTCCCTAATCCAATCAGGATTTCCTTCAATTGCTCCCCGACCGACTTAGCGTGCCCCCCTTTGACCAACTTTTGACCAGGACCCTCTGAAATAGTCCCATCCTGTTGGCGTAGGCTGTATCACCAATCGGCCGATTTCCAACTGTTACCTCAATCGGCCGATTCCTTTCTGTAGCCTTCAGATTTGCCGCATCGGCCAATCTTCTCCTCCTGACGCTGATTCAACACGTGTCAAAATCTAGCGTCAACAGCTACACAAGCTAACTAGCACAAGAGATAGCAACTACTTTACTACACAAGTAAACTAGTTACACAAGAGCAACTACAACTCACTAGCACACGTATATGAACAAGTAAATACAAGCTACTGGAGGGAATTGCAAACCAATGGGAAGAACAAGTTGAGACGGTGATTTTTATCCTGAGGTTCGGTGGTTTGCCAACCACTTAATCCCCATTGAGGCAAGCCTAGGGTTGCCGCAGCTCCTCTTCCTAGTGGTGACCCGCAAGTTACACTCTCCCACGTGAAGTGCTCACACCGAGCTCTAGCACTTGATCCGGCTGGACCACTTGGCGCTCTTCACACCTTGCTCTACTAGTGTTGCTCTTTGCGTCTCCCACAGGGTGAGCACGGTACCCCTCACAATGCCTTGTCCGGAGTCACGCACAAGCTTCTTGCATGCTTCAACGGAGACAACTCCACTAAGCCGTCTAGGAGGTGGCAACCTCCAAGAGTAACAAGCACCACCGGTTTGCAACTCGATCACCTAGTGCCAATCTCTTGCAATCTCTCAATGCAATGCACTAGAATCTCTCTCTCACTTAGCGGATATGATTAGCACTAATCACAAGTGAGTTGGAGGGCTCCCAAGCACTCTCACACAAGGACACTAAGTCCCCAAGGTGCTCAACTGCACAAAATGGCCGGCCACCACCTCTATTTATAAAGGGAGGCCTCAAACTAGCCGTTACCTTCAAAAGCCAATCGAAACAGAGTTATCGCAGACTGTCCGGCTCACAGAGACTGGACAGTCCGCCATTCAAACGCAACGGCTAGAAACACAATTAATGCGTGTCAGAGTCGACTGTTATAGCCCTGGCGGACCGTCCGATGTAGATCGTGGACCGTTCGCAGTACAGAGACCCCGAGCACACAGAACCTCCCAAGTTCTGCCTGATTTCAGAAGTTAGTCGGCGGACCGTCCGCACCCCTGTGGCGGACCGTCCGCCCTTTAAAATTTTTGGACACCAGGGACATGAACGATTAGATCAGTCCTACCACGAACATTACCAACGAACCAATCTGTGTTATGTGGCGGACCGTCCGTTCCCCAGTGCGGACTGTCCGCCGTTCACTTTGGCATCCAACACAGAAATCACCAAGTTTTTCTGCCTGTTTGACCATTAGCCGGTGGACTGTCCGCGTCCCAATAGCGGATGATCCACAGCTCCATTTTCAGCATCACCGATCCTTAGTAAAACACTCATAACTTTTAACTTGGGTAACCAAATTAGGTGATCTTGGACTCTATAGAAAGCTTGTTCATAGGACTACTCATCCCACATGAACAAAGGATCCAAAACAAAATGGATCAACCCAGAAAATCAATACAAGATACAACCCATAGTTAGGGCAGAACAAAAACCTTTTTCGAAAGCATGCCAACTCCAAATGATCTCCTACGGGATGATCGATACCTTTAAGCCTTAGTTAGAATTTTCAAATCTCCTTTTCTAAAAACTTTCAACACTACTCGATTCTAGCAACGTATGCAGAGTTAGATCGCTCAAGTGGCACTAGATGACCGATATGCAAACAAGTTTGCCCCTCTTGATAGTACGACCATCTATCCTAAATCCGGTCATGTACTTCTCTACACAACCTATGACCGGTGAAATGAAATGCCCTACCAGTCATACCTCTGCCTTGCGCATTCCATTTCATCTTCTCAAATGCTGATGCCAGACAAGCACCAACCTCCATTAAGCCTTTTGATCATCATTATGAGTCGACACTTAGCTTTATCTTCCTTGAATGATATGATCCACTTAATATCATCATATGACCTTATTGGTTCATCGATCTCAACTTAACTTGCTCTTCACTGTTGCCTTGGTTCATTGGTGCCAAGTCTTTGCTCAAGCTTCCCCGCCACATGTGGTTTGTCGCTTCAAAGCTTCCAACTTGCCCTTCACACTTGCAACCGGTCCATCGACGCAAAGCCTTGTCTTGATCTTCTCCATCTAGCCACAAGACTCCATGTCATGTCTCATATACAACGAGTTCCTTCATCACACTATATGAGCATAGCATCAACACTTAGCCATTTCGCCACCATGGCATATGTTGCTCATACTAGTGTCTTTGTGTAGACTAATCACCTGTGTATCTCAATATAATCACTTATTAGTCCACCTAGGTTGTCACTCAATTACCAAAACTGAACGAGGACCTTTCACGCATGTGAAGGCTTCTTCCTAGGTTTGAAATATTTGCTTATAATTTTTTTGATGCCTTACGCTTTCGTATTGGTTGGTAACATCAACTGGTACTAAACATTGGCTTTTGTAGTAGGTGCTTGCTCGGTACTAAAAGACGAGACTTTTAGTTTCGATTACGTAGAACGTGTTGTGAAATCGGGACTAAAGCCCTTTCCCAACCGTTACCAAGAGCCTCTTTCTAGTAGTGTATGAATTTTTAACACTCTGCAGAGGTCCCACACTTTATCCACAAGTCGTGCTTTTCATAAGGAGCATGTATATTTTTAGCCCAAATTTGTGAATAATCCCAATTAATGGAACAAAAACAGTGTACTACTATATATAGTTACGACTTAGGAACTTATTAATTAGAGCCATACCTTCATCTGAGAGCGTCGGTTTTGGAACCAGAATTTGACCTGCCTTGCCTCCAACCCAACCTTGGCGGCAAGATCATGATGCATCGCATCATCCGGGTAGTCAAATTGTTGGAACAAACTGCATAGCAATAGAAGATGGATAAGCTCACAGAAAAAAAATATAAGGCAGTATTATTCAATATCTATGGTGCGGGTGTTTGTGTTACGATTCAAGTTCTTGAATCGAATCTGCTCTGCAGTGAAGCGTTTCCCACGCTCGGATGATTGTTCCTTATCATCCTTATCCTGATTAGTGTTCACATGGTCTTCGGCTCCCGGGAGAGCATTGATATCATATTCTTCCTGGTCGGTCCGGTGCAGGGGAACTGTCTCGTTTCCATTGTTGTGGGTGATACTTTGCCCACTGTTGTTCATTTCTACCTCATTGTCCATAGTATCCTGATACAGAAAGAAAAAAGTTACAAGGAGAAAAAGAATTATTTTGCAAAATAAATAGTATAGGTCCTATTCCGACTTTATACATAGTAAACTATTCAATAACTGTAAAAATGCTGAATTTCATCATTCAATGTGACTGGATTAAGTATGAAAGTAAATACTACTACTGATGATCATATTTAGTAAGATTTATCTTTAACTCATATCGCATGTGCCACATCAGAAAATTTGTCATAGTGTGGAGTCGATGCATGCTCCAAATGTTCTGATATTTTTAAAAGATTGTATTGAAAATTTGAAGTCACTACGTCAAAAATGCACAATGGAGATACGCCCGAATCCGTTGTGCAGGAATAAAACAACACTGGATTCGGAATTGGTGGATCGGGTGGTCTGTTCTGTGATGTGGAAGTGTCGAGGTCGCGCTACTAGCCCCTAGCACCTTGAACATTTTCATGCTTTTCAGGGAGACTCCCCCAAAGCTTTTCAGTGTATGGAGAAGCATCGCCCTGATTTAGCTCATATATATGTCACTTATGTATAAAAAGAAAAGATAATGATGGTGACTGGTGATATATAACTGATAACAATAAAGCCATCTGGTCGTTCAATCATACCTTGACTCGTTGACCTCTAGGGATCATAGATTGCTAGTTTGTTTTCTTCAAAAATAAAAAAATCCTTGACATACTAAAGAAAATAAACTAGCATGTCAAGTGTCCCACCATTGTGATCGGTATGAACGCAAAGAAAATAAAATAGATAAAACTAAGGAAGATATGGCATTATAGCATGCTGTCAGGTACGAGGGAGATGCAAAGATAATCTATCTAGCAAAATCCCTCCACCTTGGATGAGGGCCAACCCGGCAGAGGCCAGTGTTTAACATGGTCAAACAAAAAAAATCACAGAGGAGATAAACAGTAAGTTTTGAAGCAAAATCTCTTGGCGCATGAAGAAAAATCGTGTGCTGTATTTTAGATAGGGGCTCTTAATTCTCATTGGTCGGATAGGTTCTTGTGCAGATGCATTTGTTTCTATCGTAACTGGGAAATGATTAAGGCTGATAATGATACAAAAACAGTCTGGAGATCTTTCGCTGATGGAAGTTGATGGCTGTGGATGAAACATCTACTGTTCTTAGCTAGCCTAATATAAACAGTCGACCTCTACTGCAACAAGGATGAAATTCGGAGGCACCTGTATATGCACTCAACCGCCCCCGAAATTCTGCTAAACGTCATGCGCCAGAGAAAACCATGGCTGATGAAATTCTACTACCGTGACACGAAACATTCAGTTGGAGAATAAGTAAACCTTGATGAGTTGGAGAAATTACCTCTTCTAGAACTCTGAACGTCCTCTGCGCACAAGGACGATTCAGAATTGTTGCGGTGTGTGGTGGGGTTTCCAACAGGCTGCGGTAGGAATGAACTTTGTGACTCTGAATAACCTGAATGGAAGCTAATGACGAATTTATGGCCGGGTCTCTCAGGGTACAAATAAACATCACGAGAAAGGTTCGTGTATGAAGGAATAAATGCACTGCTATAAAATGTGATTACATATTGTGCAAGTTAATACACTGCTAAATTATATGATATACAGAAAGATTCTCTCCATTTATTTCTTTGATTTGATCCTTCCTGTACGAATCTCTCTTTATCTCCTTCATTAAGGGACACTTCTTTTTCCAGGGTGTCACAAGTAGCTGTAATCTACAACATTTATTTCGTACCAAATGAATTTCGTTTTTCTAGGTAATGTTTAATGGAGTTTACCATGCTACCGTTTTACCTACAAGATTACTACGAATGCATGTTTGGTTTGGGAACCGGATTGATTGGGTGAGATCATCTCATCTCTGTTTCTGGATAGGATGATCCCACTTCGTGTTTGGTTAGTTAATCCCCTCTCCAAAGGGATTGGAGGAGATAGAGGGGGATTCATACCTATAGGAGATTTAATCCCTCCAAACGTTCTCCAATCATTTTTAATCCCCTTCAAATTGAGCACCCCCCAAATCCCCTTGGAAAGGGGGTTAACCAAAAAAGCCTTTTAAGAGGACAGATCCATCCCACTATTTTACGAGGTAGGAGAAAATGAGCTCGATGGGATGGATGGCATTTCCCGCGCCCGGTTTCTAACCTGCACAAAAAGCATCCACCCACCACGCTAGCGCCTCTTATACCATCCTCACCTACACTTATCCTAGCCTGCTAGCCGCCACCCTCACTAACGTGATGCTTGCAGCCACACTCGCGCCCACCTTTTCTTGCACTTCAACCTGCCCTCCTTACTTATGCCGTCATATGCTAGCCATCATGCTTGCCAGGGCTCCCCACGGCCACGCCCGTGCACACGTGAGAGAGTAGGAGGGATACCAATTTTCCTTTAATAAGTTTGACATATCCATATCCTCTTCTTTTAGCTGGTGGATCTACCCAGCATCTAGAGGTAATATTCCCCTCTGCGGATGGATCCTTCCCACTTGTGCCCAAATCAAACACACCAAAAGTGGGCACGTCCCATCCCACGTCCCACTAATTGAAGCACGCTAACATTTTCTAGTAGTTTATTTGTAAGTTGCCAATGGTTTTTAGTATGTTTCAATAACTAAATACCAAAATGTGGGCAATAAGTTTGTTGGTGATCGATAAAATGTTTTGAGATGATACAAACAATAATAGATAAATTGTTAGCGTTTTAGAAGAGATGTTAAAAGTGGGTAAAACTATTGGGAACTCATATAAGAACTGTTGGGGAAGCATATCACGCTGGAGAACCACATGCATTATTTTAGATGGATGGTTGACATGTGAGAACAAGTCCACAATCATTTGCATGACATGTGGTATAATTTGATTAGAGGGGATGGGTCGTTGATTAATTATTTTGGATCTAAAACTTGAAATGACTAATAACTTGATTAGAGAGGGTTGTTCGGTTTGAAGGAGACTGAAGAGGGTTAGGAGGGTTAAATGCCCAATAAGTTAAAATCCCCCTTAATCCACTTATAAAATTAAATGTTCTAGGCATTATCTTCCTCATATTAATCATCGGTAACTATTGTAGCCAGGCCCTACTGGCCACAACCGATACACAAAAGGAAACTGTTTTCCTAAAATGAAATTCAGTATCTTGCATCTCGCACGACTCATGGAAATCTCATTTTAAATTTGGCATATTGCGTTTCTGGTCTCTATATATGTGCTGTGAATATGCGATAAACCTAGGCAGAAAACAAGGAGCTAAAGGCTGACGATCGCACCCCAACCTTATCCTGCATATATCAAGGTCGTCAAGGATTTTACAAATTCAAATCCCCAACTGCTCGACTGTTAAATTATGTTAAAACCCCGGTCAAACTCTTGGTGCCCAAGCATTCACACGGCTATACAATCACAAACGCGCACGGCCCAACTGCAGACGCATACGCTCTTGAGCTCTCTACTCCACGAGGCTCCGTCGGAAGAGGACGCGACACATTCAGTTCAGATCACGGTCATGGCATCCGGTGGGAACCCAGCCACCACCATGCGCGCTGTCCAGTACAGCGGCTACGGTGGCGGAAGTGCGGCGCTCAAGGTCACACGCTCACATTCTCGTTAATTATTTTCTTTAATTTCAACTTTCAGTCTGTTTGGATTGGATGATTCTTTTGGTATGATTTCTTGGCAAAAACGTCGGCAGTTGCCAGATTCATGAATTCTGAATCGAGCCAAGCATATTCCTTGTGGTTTCATTTCGACTTTCCAGCCAAACCTGTTAGTATTGCAATTTTATATTTGAGTTTCCATTGCAAAAAAAAATGAAGATGGAGTATGCACGTCAATCAGTATTGCATTATTATTAGATGGTTTGCTTCTTAGAAATGAACACCATGATATGCACGGGGTATTGGGGTTAGGCATGTGAAGGCAAAGGAGTTGACCTCACAAGATTAGGTGCAATGTGGGGCCTATTGTTCAATTTTTAAAAAACTGCAGGTGTCAGTGCGTCATACAATATGGGTACAACTATCTTAGGAGGTTCTTTTATTTGTGCAAAGCTGAGTTTGTTAGGTGACTTTTGCAACTCCGCCTGGTCAAATTTGAATACGTATGTTATTAGTTTTCCTACGACAAAAATAGCTAGAAGTACTGTGTTGAAGTTCGTCTCCTTTTTACTTCAGTATGTGCAAGTTCCGATTCCTTCACTGAAGAAAGATGAAGTACTTGTCAAAGTTAAAGCAGCAAGCATAAACCAAGGTGATATGTGGATTCAGAAAGGGTTCTTCCGTCCGTTTCTCCCCAAATTTCCGTTTATTCCAGGTATTCGTACCTTCATCTCTGAGCACGTGCTTCATTTGACCTCTTGCTACACACATGCTATCCATGTAGTTCGTGTCAAGGGAATGAATCATAATTTGCTACAAATCGTGCAAATAATTGGACTCATCAAGAGTTCGAAACCAAATTTAGCACTCTCTGCTCTGCACATGTAAAACAGGAACTGACGTCGCTGGGGAGATTGTTGAGGTTGGTTCTGCAGTGCGTGAGTTCAAGCCTGGCGACACTGTTGTGTCCAAACTAAACTTCTGGGTAATTAAGTGCCAACAGCGTTCAGATCTTTATAAGTCCTTTCACCCCAACTTTGTAGAAACCTATCATCATTTTGACTTTGGAGTGCTGACAGACAATCCCTAATGGCAGAAAGCCGGCGGCCTTGCAGAATACGTAGCGGCATCCGAGGGCAATACGGTGGCCTTACCCACTGGAGTATCTGCCGCTGACGCTGCAGGCTTCCCCATGGCTGGCCTCACTGCTCTCCAAGGCGTCAAGACCATCGGCACCAAGTTCGACGGCAGGGACACCGGCGCCAACATCCTGATCACCGCGGCGTCCAGCGGCGTCGGCACGTACGCCGTCCAGCTCGCCAAGCTCGGGAACCACCACGTCACGGCCACCTGCGGCGCTCGCAACCTGGAGCTCGTGAGCAGCCTCGGCGCTGATGAGGTCCTCGACTACATGACCCCGGAAGGAGCGGCACTGATGAACTCGTTGGGGAAGAAGTACGACTACGTCATCAACATCGCAAAGGCCAACAGGTGGTCTGTGTTGAAGACGACCCTGAGTGGCCAAGGCAGGGTCGTCGACGTTGCTCCCAACCTGGGCAACATCGTCGCGTCCTTTACGACATTGTTCGCCAGGAGGAAGCTGTCGTTGCTGAATCAGTCCCTGGGGAAGGAGGACCTGAGGTTCTTGCTGGAGCTAATGGAGGAAGGCAAGCTCAGGACAGTTGTCGACTCGCGGCATCCATTTGAGAAGGCGGCAGAGGCTTGGGAGAAGGTCTTTAGCTGCCATGCGACTGGGAAGGTCATCGTCGATATGTGAATCTTCTTGTTTGCTTCAGGGATTGTGCTGTTGTCGTTGTTAAGTACATTGTCGTGAGTACTGTTACGTAATTGGGCCGCTACTGTTGTGACCGGTGTTCCTTCTTTGGTTGAAATCATTCCTCTTTTCGCTTTGTTTGGATGGGGGCCCAATTAAATCAATATTTGTGGTCCAATTATTTAGTTTAATTTATCGGTGCTATCTCCTGCACAGGGCCCAGATTAAGTCCATTAACTAATGAAAGCCCAATATCAGTGCCAGCCTTAAACTACTGCCACACAAAAAATGTGACAGTCAGATCTTCCTTGTAAAATATTGTCAAAAAGAAAAACTAGCAGTGACATGCCATCGGAGAAGGTGGCTCCAAAATAGGACACTGCCATGTGGACCCTGCCTGCACATATGGATACAATGTGAAACATTTTTTATACTACCTTCATATCAAAATATGCATCCCGACAAACAGACCTGATATATATGGATCTGGATGAGTTGGGTCTAAAATAGTATACTTTCTCCATTTTAAATTGTAGATCGTTTTGGCAAATCTAAATACATAAATTTTACAATGCACATCTAGATTTGCTAAAACGATCAATATTTTAGAATTAGCAAATTTACAGATCTAAATGTACATTTTAAATTTTAATAGCTCGGCGACCTGGGTCAGCGCCTATTGAGAATCTGCTTAACCAAATGGCACTCAGCATGTATTGTTGTCACCTGTTTATATTTTCCTCATGTCAGGAGGTCACCGACAATAATCAACACACATTCATTAGTAATCATACCGAACTTCTTTGTGTCAAGTCGACTGAACAATGCAAAATTCTGAACTTCCGGCCTGATAAGTCTAGAGAAATGGCGAAATTGTAGGTTCACTACGGACTGGCATTTTTCTCAGCCGTGAATATTGCTCAGATTACCAACCATACTACCATCTCATCAATCAGAAAGTCCATATTATCAAGTCAATGTGATTTGCAATCGTATTTAATTGAGAAAAGTTACCAAACTAAAGTGAACATGTCGGTTCCATGATCGGGCGCAACAGTAACATTAGTAGTGGGCCGTTGTGCTGCGCATAGTGTTTCTTTGGCCCATCCACGGATACCGCACTATGTAAGAAAGGTACAAAGAAGATATCCGTTTTATAGATGTGGAATTGAAACACGTCTCTAATATGATATTAGAGACGCGCGTGCACGAAACATGTCTCTAATATGTTTGCTGCTAACAACAGTAGAGAAAACGCATCTTTGATGTAGCAACGTAGGAGACGCACGTAAAGGAGCCACGTCTCTGATAATGGGAGCGCAGTTGCTAAGAGACGCCACATGAGAAAACGCATCTCCAATCAATTTTCTCGGATCCGAAACTTTTATAAAGTTCAGTTAACTGTGACACCATCTCGGCACATATCTCCTCCGGTCCTCCCTGCTGTCCATACGACTCTGCCTCGCCTCTCTCCCTCAATAATCCGTATCGTCTTGTCGGTGGCGACTTTGCCTCCCTTCTCCCGGCTGTCCCTGCAGCACCCACCTCACATCTCGCTCCTCCCGCTCTCGATTCCTTCCACTCGACCCCAAGCAGGGGAAGAGTTGCGAGCACTACCCCTAATCGTAGCCATGGCGAATGCTGCCTCCACGCTATCGTCGTCTGGGCTCTCCTCATCGTCCTCGACGCTGGGCAACAGGAGTGGGGACGCACTGCCGCAGCGCCGCCCCCGCGTGCCGGCTCCAACCCGCTCCTCATCATCAACGACTGCTTCAGCGTCGTCATGGCCACCACCGCACTCACCTCATTCTGGTACATGTAAGCTGCACTTGCTGAAGCTTCCATTTATGCACATGCTTATATGGTACGACATGGTCGTTATTTGACCAGTGGACTCTTTAGGTACCATGATATGCTATTAGTGTGTTTTGATGGCCATAAGCCTTTAACTGATTTAGAGTGTTAATATTTTTGTTCCGCTGTTAAAAGAAAGCATTACTACAATGCTTATCCAACTTATTCCATTAGTTGATTGTCTATTTCCCTGAAATGATTAATTTCTTCATTTGCTTGCATGCACATGGGCATTGTCTCGCCTCACTGTCAAAATAGGTGTAAGGTGGGCAAGGCAAGAATTCTAGTTCCCTGTAAAAATCAAAATGGTATGTATTTTGTTCTAGTTCTTGTTGCTTGCTCTTGTAAAATTATAGTTAAGATATCTGTATTTTGTTACTTCTTGCTTAGTTAAACTGATAGAATTTCCTCGCAGCTTGCCTGAGTGGTTTCTAGTTAAACTGAATCTGCTCTAGTTAAACTGATCACAGAGACAGTACTCAGTCTAGATAAACTGAATTTGTTACTTCTTGCTTAGTAAAGTACTGTTATTAGCTTATCCAGAGCTGGTTCGATTTATCGGTTCAGATGAACAATTTAAACAATTTTTTGTACAGAAAAGAAGATCAAATCAGAGCTTTTGTTGCGTAGAAGTGAATTGGACACTTTGCTGTGTTGCCTAGATGAATTCATCTCTATCCTGTTCACTAATTTTCCTTTTTACAATATGATTGCTTGGTGTCTTGCAATGAAAATTCATCAGCTGGCGATGACCAAGAAGTCCAAGAGGATTCTGAAGAATAAGAAGAAGAACCAAGCGTCAAGATCCTTTTTACAATGTGAAGTTCTTCAATAGTCATTCAAGCACAATTTCCTGGAAATAAGGTTGCAGACTAGACAATAGTGGTGGCTCTAGAGATAATAGTTGATCTGAATGACTTCAATTGATTAACACGTGTATCTGTAATGTAAACAGTGTATGGAACATGTGTATTTGTGATGGATATAAGATCTATTTCATATCCACTTTTCCTATTTTTTTGTTGTTGTTTCAATACATCATTACAGACGCAGGTTACTAAAACGCATCAGTGATGAGCCTCACCACAGACGTGTTTTAGCAACCCGCGATTCTAACGAGGCCTCATTACAGATGCGTTTGTCTACGTCTATGATGTGTTTACATCACAGATGTAAATTTTCAGACGAGGCTCAAATGTGTGTGGTGTCGGTTAAAACACGTTTGTGACGAGCGTTTCTTACATAGTGCCAACAGATACCATGCCTCCAATTTACTAGGTGTTCTTCTAGTATAGGCTTTGCAACAACAAGACAGAGAGAGAACATGGCCAGCAAGGTGTGCCTCATTCTTCTTACGCTCCTCAGCATCTGTGTGGTAGCCGGCAGGATGGGATGAATATGCAACGTACGCTTGCAGCCCAGAGTCCTATGTTGTCGCCGGGCGATCGACGCAGTGGCAACTGTTATTGACAAGGCTGGAGGTCTGGAGAATGCCGTGGCGCCGCGCCGAGACTATACACCGCGCGCGCTATCATCTGAAGACTGCCGCAAGCACATTTCGGCGTTTTGCGGCCCAGCCCATGTCTTCTTCCTCCTCCGTCTCGCTGTCCCCACCCCCCTTCTCCTTCGTGTTGTAGCTGGGGCTTCGGCGTTTGGGGTCCTCGGTTGCCAAGTGGGTTTGTCTCCAGCGTGACCGGAGAAGGAGGTCGGCGGCGGCAAGGTAGCGGGCGGTGGTGGCAGGTTGTGGGCGGGGCGGCGCAACGACGAACGCTGCCAGCCGCGGGTTGTGGAGGACAACTAGTGACCTGTGGAAGCGGTGGGGGAGCACGGCGAGCTTCTCGACGGCGCTGCTGACGGAGCTCCTTGGCGCCGGATTCGGCGGCGGAAGCCACCGGAGACGAGGAGGACGGCGGCATGGGGGTTGGGGGCTGGCAGCGGATTCGGCGGCTCCACCGCTGGAGACGAAGAGGATGGCGGCACGGGGCAAAAAGGATGCCGCAGCGTTGGGCTGTTTTGTCGTGGGCCGTGGAAGATTCTTCAGGTTATACAACTCGCTTCTGTCACGTTCGGTGACATATAATCGCGCCCATGGCGCCAAACCTCTTAGTGGACATGTACTGGCATGTCCCCGCTGGCGTGGTTCGAGGGACATCAGTGCTGAAACCTGGAAGCGCGGCCTGCATAGAGCTGTGCCTAGGGATGTTTAAGGACCTTAAATTTCAGCCTATATAATTTAAGGGCCGGGCTATAATCTTATAAATTTTGAGCTTAAAAATATATAAGGATTAAATTGGATTATGAAGAGAACACTAGGGGTCATGATCCGTTACCACCCTACCTGTACCCAGCGCTTGCCGGTGCTGGCTGACGAAGCCGAACGAGCCGTCCAAGTATCCTCGAGCACTTCATGATCATGTGATGTCTGCTCCTGTCTTTGCCTCTCTTTGAGATCGTGGCTGCTTCCAAATTCCTATAATTTGAAATTATTTACTACTTATTTAATATGCAAAGTTCGTTACTTACTGTATGATCCAATTAAACTGCAGATTGTTCGCGCGATGTTATCTTACATCTTAATTGTGGTTATTTGTACATCAACCTATGCCCTTGCACAGTTGCACTGGCTAGTAATTTTGATGTATTCTATGTGTTTGATATTATGTTTAGTTGAAATTTTATACATCTTTCACTACTAATACATCCCAAACATCTCATTACGGCTGGCAGATCCTCCCCTCCCCCGCCGGCAGATCCTCCCCTTCCCCGCCTCACGTCACCTTCCTGGCGTCGAGCTGCGCGACGCGAGCAGATCAGGATGGGTCGAGACTCGATAACGCAGCATGAGCCGCGCAGGCAGGCTCGGCTGGGGCGGCGTGAGCGGCACCGAGCAGCGTAAATTTTTATTTTTCTTTATTCTATGAAAAAGGTATCACCGCGGGTACTCTGTACTAGTGTCTATTATGAATCCACCTATGTATAGCCCCACTTCGATGGATGTCATGTGAGGTACAACACGTAGCTCAATACCAGATGCGTGACCCGGTAACACCAACCGCTACTGATGCGTAAGATGTTCAAAAAATTTTAAAAATATTTTAAATATGGGAGAAGACCTGCACAAGCGCGACGTTGCAAGGCAGAGGTTAGGTGATTTTTTATGCAAAATACGCGCGCGTGCAGCATGTAGAATTAGTACCCGGGACCTCTTATCTCATCCGTACCGAGTTTACCATCTCACCTACATAGCAAATATAACTAGAAGAGAGATGCTTTTCTTTTTGAATTAACCTGTGACGGGCCATTTATTACCTTGTGGTAATACCAACATGTACTATTGTCAATATAGACTTTAATATCTGTTGGTAACATCCACCGGTGCAACACTCGCACCCACGAGCAACGCCCGCTAGCTCCGCCCTGCCCTGACTACTTCGGCACGCCTGCCGCACCGCCAACCCTTCCCAACTACCATCCTCCACCACTTCGCCACCCTACCCACACTCCACCACCACCGCCAGTCCGGCAACCACCCCGATCAGGGGTATTACAGGTATTTCATCCGCAGCACACAGTTTTCCACAGCTCACAGCTGCTCTAACTAAATAGTCTTTTGCTTTTCCCACAGCAGATTTTTCACAGCTGCTTTTTTACATCCCACAGCTTGTAGCAGCTTTTCCAAAATCCACAGCCCAACCAAACATACCTTCATCATGATCCATGTCCTTAGAGGTGGTGTTGTAGCAATAAGAGGACATGACATCCTCATCCGCGCCTGGCCTTGCTGTGGTCTCCAGAGAAAGATGCCAAGAACCTCGAGACCAATAAAGAATGGCCTCTAGTCATCCCCGCCTCCTGTGTCGATGCAGCTTAGGTTGAAGCCGGGCAAGGCAAAGTGGTCGGGTGAGTCGTCAGATCCGATGCCAAATGGGTAGGGGATATCGACCTGGCCACATTTTCTCTGGCAATTGCTGCTCGGCTGTGGCGGCAGTGCACTAACTGCAGGGAGGATTGCTGCAAGCGCTGCGCTGATGAGACACAGAACTCGTGCTAATCTAAGGGACGGCATGGATGGATTAGCTATGTGCTTAGCTAAATCCATGAAACTGAGGCTCTTTTAAGAGATCTATTATATGGAAAGAAAACATGAGGGACTATATATATAGACCGCCGAAAGGGTTGCTTGTAGACAATGCGACACTTCAAAGATGGCATGGCATGGCATGGTGTAGAGGTACGTTACATAGGCAAGATCCAGTCAACATGGAACCTGGTCTTTGCTTCTCTTCTTCCTTTAATCTTCCGTAAAGTGCCCATTGTTCCACCTTTACTTTGACTGTGAGACAATTCCTCCCTCCAAGGAAAAACCTACCGTGTGCTTACCCGTTAAACAAGATTGTTGATCATCTATTTCGCCGTACATTTGTCCACTATGCTTAAATCCAAATGCAGGAAATATGCGGGACAAGCGTGATTTTCAGGGTGAGAAAAATTTGAAGCATAGGCATGGTGGTCAACTGAGCAAAAAAGGGAGAAAACAATGGGCGAGAGAAAGTATCAACAGCATAAAAGGCCAATGTTTATGCGAAGGAAACTTATACCCCCTAATTATTTTATCAGTCCTCGGATCTTTCTGATCTAGAAAGAATATTACGATTACGATACCAGTTTGCACCATGCATATTAAGAATAATGTTGTAGATGAAGCGTGAGTACAAAATCATAGATGTGTGATTGTTGCTTTCATACAACTCTACTCCGCATTGCAGTACCCTCTTATTTTTGCCTCATACAAGAATTGTAATAACTTGGTCTAGGAAAACGGTTAAGAAAACGATTAAGGTTCACTATACACGTGAGTGGACCACACCTGCTAATTCACTCTCTTGCGTTTTCGTTCTCGCTTCATGTAGAAACTAATTTCCTCAGACTATCTATTTAAGTTGGTCCATCTCTTCTTGCCTAGGCAATATGGGACTAATGGTCCCTGGCTGCTGCTAGTGCTCCCAGCACTAGCACGCGCGCTGGGCCAATTTTGGCCCAACAGCCACGGGTTGGGCTGTTACAAGAATCTTATCCTAATGAACTATCTAGCCTAATTCTCCTTAGAGTTTGTAGTTGCCGTTTACAAGCGTTGGATGAGACATGCTTTAGTTGTTTGATCTTCACTTGATTAGTATATCGGTAATGCTTGTATCCTGACGTCCGAGCAGTAAACAAATATCGGACGCTTCCTCGTGCTTCCAGTCTATTCGGAACTCCCTCGTTCCCCTCGTCATCCTAATCATTTCCACCTCACGCACCTTGAATCCGCATGCTACGTCGCTGAAATCCGACACCCCACTCAATCTCTGTCAAATCGTGGGCCCTCGAGGTGGATCCCTACCCTGATCTGACTCCACCTCCACCACGATCGGCGCCGGCCGTCTCTACCGCGGTGGTCCCTGCTCCTCCCCCGCGTGGTGCCGCTGCGGGGGGTTGTCCTTCCTGCTGCTCGCTGCGTCCTCCTTGTTTGCCTTCCATTGCTCGGCCCTCTCCAAGATGGCATGCACCTTCCCGAGCCACTGCACACTATGAAGACACCACGCCAATAGCACCAACGAGGGAGCAGCACAGCTCGCGGCAGCGATGACGGTGCGTGGAAAGCGAGGATCCCTGGGCAACGTTTGGAGGCTCATTTTCCGGTAGACATGTTACAGATGCTTTTGTAATTGTTGCAGGAAGACTTTTTTCCATGTTGCAGGTGTCATTTTGCCCAATCTTTCTACGGAAACACGTGGTGTTGTCATAGGTTTATTGATTTGTTATGAGATATATTGGAAAATGTTTCAATTATCCGGATTCTCTTATTTTGCAACATGGTTCTCTTATTTTGAAGTCAGTACCTCCAATGTTGCATCGTGTATTCTAAAATGTTTCTATAAGTATTCATACATGTTGCGGTTGGCTTTCTTATTTGTTGCGGCAGTTGCAACCTAAATTTATTTGTATTTTCAAAATTTGTGCTAGATCTTCATGTGCATAAGCATGTGGGAGCATGATAAGTATGTTTTGAACTCATTTTTGTCGGCGGATTAATTCTTTGTATCATACCTTTTTACATTGAAATCTGACTGTGTTGTAGAGATTGAATGAGTTTGTTGTATAGGTTACCTAGTGATGTCCCACAGAGCGTTCGATGGGATTTATTCCTATCGGATGTCCGGGCGCTAGTAAGCCCGTTAATATATGTGGTGTCCACCCCTTGTTCATATAATACTTGATATATGCATGTAGAAGTCCGGTTTGTACTAAAATTTAATGCTCAGGTTCCCAAATATTCGATCACCTAGTTAAAGTAGAATTTAAATTACCATGTGACACTATGGTGGACAGACCTGGCTCCCGCCCGTCAATTAATAGAAGTGCCGAGTGCAGGTATCTTGGGAAGCAACATGTAAACTCGCATTGAGTCTATCAACCAAAGGCACGTACATACATGTCTGAGGATTTCTTTTGCTTGTGTCACGCATCAGAATGACACAATAAGTCTTGCTACTTGGACGATCGTGCCTCTGTTGACCGACTAACTCGCACATAGAGTGGTGACATGGACAACACCGTTTACTTTTGCAAACTGTGTGCATGTCCGGCTTGGATTGTGGATACTGAGGTACCAAGGTTTAGACTCAACGCACATGTGTCATGTCGATGTCAAAAAAAAACTAACCTTGCACGGTAAGAGGAATCGGGGCTCGTAGCCTAAGAGAGGGAGGGGGTAAATTAGTCAACTTAAAATCTTAACCTATAATCTCCATCTAGTTTGCACAAAACTTAAACTAAGGAAGCTATCTAGATGTGCAACTAAGGTTTATCTAGTGCGAAATCCTCATCCCAATACAAGTTTTGCAACCTATAGCAGATCCTAGCACGTTACTATACTAAGAAAGTAAAGATACACAAGTTGCAAGTATGAAATACGGAAACGTAAGGAGGAGGATGAAAGGAAGCAAACTCTTGACACGAAGATTTATCCCGTGATATCAGTATACACTAACCCACCACTAGTCCGTGTTGTTGAAGCACTCACAAAGAATGTTGCTTTCCGGTCATCAAGTCTCTTCCGGGACTCCCCTTAACTTGTCACAAAGGCGCCACCACAAAGGCTCACGCCAAGTTCCCCGGTCACCTTGTTGCCACCTTCGCTACGGAGCTTCCCACGAAGGAGGGGTCTCCTCATCCCCCGCACAAAGCCGTCGTCGCCGCTCCACACCAAGCCGGAGGGTCGAAGATTTGCCGATGAGTCACAAAGACTCCAAGGGGCTGGCACACCGAGATTATAGCTGAGGTCAGTGGCAGAGCTAGGTTTGAAGATTGGGAGGGGCCAAGAAATTTTTTTGCACAAATTCTTCCATAGCAGGGGCCAAGCACTAATTTTTTAATGGTTTTTTATGAAAGTTAAAGGAAAATTAAGGTTTAATAGTGTATTGTTGGGAGCTTAGGGGGCCATGGCCCTGCTAACCCCCAATGGCTCCGTCACTGACTGAGGTTCACCCAAGAACCAACATAAGGCATCTGCACCTTGCTATGTCACTCTAACTAGAACTAGCCTACCACTATCACTCACAAAGCTTGTGCTAAAAGCCTAAGGATTTGATCAATGAGCTCTTGGATGGCTTGGAGAACTTTTTTAGAGTTTGAGTGCTTCACACGAACTCCAGCAGCCTCAAATGACCCGGGGTGAGGCGCTTATATAGGCTAGAAGGCAGCTCATAGCCGTTGCTTGCTTTTACCCTAAAGCGCCGGTTAAGCCGATCACCACCATCGGCTTAACCGGTCAGACTCAGCATGCCTGCTAGCCGTTGCACTTCAACTGCTTGTTTCTGCTGGCGTCATTGCATCGACGCCTTGCACCGACGGGTGTCGTTACAACCGATCCTGAAGGATTTGCTCCTCGAAGCCTTCTGCTGCTTGAAATGCTTACTGAGTAATCAACTGCCCAATGCAACGACGCCTCTATAGGTAGCGTCGGTTCAACCGGTGCTGAAGGCACTTTTTTCCAAAACCTTCTGGAGCTTCTGTGCATATCACTAGAGCAATCTGACATTGCACAGATGCCTACTGTCCATAGCATCAATTCAACCGATGCTACTGAGTTTTTCTTCACTTGATCATCATTGCAAATCTGCATTGCACTTCTCAGTTCAAATCTAGGGGTGTCGGTTGAACCGATCGCCTATTTTCTATTGCACGTTGTTCAAATCATCGTTGCGGTCATTTGGACACCCCAAATATATTCTATCATGGTTTTTCGCTTCAACTTGGACACCTTGACATCAATTTGGACTGTCTTGTATAGGGATTGGACTCCATCCATGGGACCTAGAAATCCTACAAACTTGAGTTCACAAACTCGTTAGTCCTATTGACTATGTTGTCACACAATCATCAAAATCACAATTATGGTATTATGGGGCCCTGTTTCTTACCATCTCCCCCTTTTTTGTGATTGATGACAACATAATCAAAGTAAGCATAAATTTGCAGGAATTTACAAATTGAACCACTTACACTTGCTTGCATGCTTACCACCATCCAATCTTGGACCTGGCCTCCCTCTAAGTCCATGGTTTCCCATTTTGTTTCTCCCAAAGTTTTTGAATTTGGTATTTGGTTTATTTATTGGATTTCTTGTACCGCAAACCTTGCTTGACCACTAATTCTCCCCCATATTTGCCCATAATTGTTTTGATTCCACACTTCTACCCGTTCGGAATCAAATCACCTAAGAAGAACCTTGCAAAATAATATAGCTCAAAGAGAAAAGTTATGTCACACCCGATTCTAGAAAGAACTAGATGCATCTCATATGTGCGCCAGGATCATGTTCACACACACATGGTAGACAATGCTCAAAAAGTAACTAAATAAAGTATTTAACAACATTACACTCCGTATAAAAGAGACATAAATGTCTTTAAATAATAAACCGTTGTACCCTATACGAAGTCTGCAACAACACCGTCTTCCACAGGCGATGACTGGTGAACGCAGGGCCTAGAACTCCTCGAAGTCGTCGAAGATCTCCTCTTCAAAGTTCTCTTCTGAACAGCAAGTGGGGCAAGGGTGAGTACTCTTATGGTTGGTACTCAGCAAGTGGGGTGAATATGCAAGGCCATCAAGGATAGGCTAAGGTTTGCAGCAGCGAGCACTTTTAGTTGGTCAAGTATTTATTAGCAAGCACCTATTAACTAGGTTTAAGTTTATACCAACCCACTTTAGCAAGATCATAAAGATTCCATCAACATAAACATTAACCACGAACCACAATTTAATTAATCTTCAATTTTCATTATCATGTGAGGTTCCAAGCCACTCTTAACCGTGAGTACGGTTGTTATAACAGTTTTACACTCTGCAGAGGTTGTACACTTTACCCACAAATCGTGTTCCCCTGAATCGCCCGGGTTTGCAAGACCCTTAAACACTTCCGAGGTGAATGGCGAGGGTACACTACGAAGCCTTTACAAAGACATGTCGAGAGCTAGGCAGCCCGCTAGAGTTTCAGTAGCAGTGTGGTCCATAAACCTCCCTAATGGTCAGCTTCTTAGCAAAGGCAGCTACTCCAAGAGGACCGGGCTATGACCCCTATCACCGACCCCCTCCTTGCCCTTTCGGTAAGGCCACCAGCAAACTACACATCTAATTAATTGGCAAACTACCATATGACTTTGTGGTTGCACTGTTCACTTGGGTGGTTCTCCATGTTCCCATTAAACAAAGTTGATCTTGAAATTACGCGGTATAACAACAATATGAAACGTGATCAACATTGCCATAAGAGTAAACCAATACCAATCCTGAAGTTTGCAACTAAGCGTGACTACCCAACATAAATAATAAACCCAGGTGTTTCAAGGTTTGGGGTAAAAGACTAGGTATGTCCTTAGTATAGGTAACCCATCAAGTTTATGCAAGCAACAATAAAGTAAAGTGAATTATCATGCTGTTGTTGGGATCAAATAGAATATGCAGGGGGGAAAATCCACTTGCCTTCTTCAAACAGCTGCTGGTTCTCTTCCTCGTAAGCTTGCTCTTGGTTTTGCTCGAACGTCATGTTGTCTACGCGATCACACAAACAAGCATACACAAACAAATAAGAAATAGTATAACAAACAATACGAACAGATAGTAAAAAGATGATAAAGTTGTAGTTCATGACGCAAGGATCGCATGGGTGCAAGAATCGCTGAAATCGGAGTTGAAACGACGAAGATATGGCTAAAACAGTGATTCAGGGACCTAACTGCGAGAGTTTTGAACTTCCAGGGGCTAAATCTGAAGAAATTAGGGGCTAAAACATAATTAAACCTTATACAGAGGGTCGGGATGCAAAACTAGAGGTTCTGGACGGCGGGTACTAATTCTAGAAAAGTCAGGGGTCGGGACAGAAAAAGAAAGGACTCAACTCTAATTATTTTTCTGCTGATCTGGACTGCGGGTTGATTTCTGGTAAACTTAGGGGTCTTTCTGCAAAAGTTTCGGGAACAGCTAGAGTCGGGTGAATCTGGTCCGTTGGATCTGAATTGGGTGGCGGGTTAAGGGTCGGGCGAATCGGCGGAGTAAGGGTCGATTCTGGCCGTTAGATCTAGATTGAGCGGCAGAGGAAGGGTCGGCTCGGGTCGACCCGGCGGAGTTAGGGTCAGGCGAGGCGGAGTAAAGAGGGTCGGGCGAAGCGGAGCTGCGCTGGGCGTCGGCGGTGAGCGAGTGCGGCGGCGGACGGCCGGAGCTTCACCGAATCCGGTGTTCCTGGGCTCGATTCAGGCTGGGATTGTGCCGGGGAGTTAGAGAGCGACACGGCAAAGGTGAGGGTAGTCACGGGATGGCTGTGCGGCGGCTGTAGACCGGCGGCCATGGCGGCGGGCGGAAACAAATCTCCAGCGAGGAATTGGGGTTGCGACAGAGTGAGAGAGAGAGGGGAAATGAGTGCGGCTTGATGCTCACCAACTCGCGGAACTCCGGCGAGAGTTGAAGGCGGCGGAGAAGCAGCGGGGCGGCGAGTCGACGGAGAGGCGGCGACACAGGGCGGCGGCGTTCCTCCAGTGTGCGACTTCCAGCGGCGTGCGACGGTGTCGAGTAGAGGAAAGGGTTTGAGGACGGCTCTGGGTGCAAAGCGGGGCTCCGGCGGGGTTTTATAGGGGCGGATTGGACGGGGAAAAGGAAGGCGGCGGCTCTTGTGAAGGAAAGGGCGGAACCGCGGCCGGTAAGGCATCCCTGCGTCGCGGGGAAGGAAGGAGAGACGCGGGCGACGACGCGGAGTCGATCCGGACTCGGGGTGAGGAAGGAAAAAGGAAGGGGGAAGCACGGACAACGGCGCGGCGCGCCTGCTGTCGCGGCGGAGAAAGGAAAGAAGGAAACGGTTCGGAACAGAGGAAGAAGAAAGGAAGGTGGAAGAAGGCGCCGACAGGTGGGTCCCAGTTGGCGGTGGGAGAAAGGTGAGGGAGGGTGAACGGTCTGGGCCTGCTGAGTTGGGCCGCGGAATTGGAAAAGAAAAGAAGGAGAAGAGAAGAATTGGGCTGGGCTGAAAGAAAGAATAGGAGAAGAAAAGAAATAAAGATGCATGCACAATTTTATCTTGTGACTTTTATAAAAATACTTTTAAAATTTTAATTCCTATCTTTTTGGGTGTTACAAGTTAGTAGCCTAGGGAGTTAGCTCCATGAATCATGTCCAAATAAGATGATATCAATGAACATACCATTTTGAAGCTCACTAGGGTGGATCACAAAATTATGAAACTAGCATGACATGAGCTAAGCTTTCCACAAATGTGTGCACGAAATGATAATGTGAAAATCAAGTGCACGGCTTAGTCATTTAAGCAAGAAAGCTTAGATCATATCATGCACGGAGGTAGCTCTAAACTATCAAAGGATTGACAATGATACCAATAAGAGGGTTTGAACCTTGCATACCTCCGAGGGTTTACTAGTTACCTTGGTTGTAACTCTTGAAGGAAGTTGAGCAGGAAGCACTTGGTACACCAAGGTGAGCCAATGTATGAGCACATAGCCTATGAACTTAGATATGAAGATTTAAGTTCAATAGGGCATGACTCAATATGCATGAGTGCACATAGATTACTCTTATCATGCTTATAGAGTTGTTAATTCACATTGAGAGTGAACAACATTCTCTTAGTGTGATTGCACTGGAAACGTGCCGTCGATAGACTACAAAAGATAAGCTTGCAAACTTGTTAGTCTCCAAAATGACAAACCATAGAATGAACTCCCCCTAAATGTATGCATTTAGTGTTTGAGTAACCAATCAAATGTATGCACATTGTTTTCGACAACAATGGGAAGCATATCCTATAGCTTGTGTTCATGGTACAAAATTGAAATACATACCTCATGAAGACCATGTACCATGAAAACGAACAATGTGCAGTATCCTACACACTGATCAACCCATGTAGGTTGCTAATGGTTAGAGTGCAAGACACAAGTGTAGGATCAAGGATACCAACTAGAGGGGGGTTGAATAGGCGGTTTAAATAAAATCAAAAACACTCGGCAAATTTAATTAGTAACACAAGTGAGCTCCTATTTCAACTAAATGCTATCACTAGTGGGGTTTTGCAACCTAGGGTGACAAGTAGCAATTCAAACTCTAGTAAGGTAAAGTGCTCAAATTAAATTGCAAGAATCAATTGAGCAAAGAAGTAACCGGGCACGAGACAAGAATTTATCCCGTGATGTCGATGACTTGCCGGTCACCCCTAATCCATGTTGAGGTGGACTCAAAGCTTTCAACCGCTCCTCTATCAAGAACCACTCTTGATCTGAAGCTGGCTTGAATCACTGAGCCTCTCCAGACCTCGATTTCACTAGAGTTGCTCTTCATCACTCAACCGAGGTGAGCACAAGAACCTCTCGTAAACCAAACCGAGGCACCTCCATAATCTTCTTGAAGGGCTCAAAAGTTTCACCTTCTCCAAGCCATCTAGGGAGCGGCAACTCCCAAGAGTAACCAGTCGATGATGCTTGCTTGAAGACTCCCTAGTGCCACAAAGCTCAAACTCTTGATGCGATGCACTAGGATTCTCTCACACTCACAAGGATGCAATATCTAAGAAATGAGTGAGAGAGAGAGAGGAGATGGCTGGCTCTAGAATGTCAAGAAAGCTTTCAAATATACTAAGAGAGACCCCCCATAGCTGGGCATAGGGTATATATAGCCACTCCCTCGAAGTCCAACTGTTACCCTCAAAACCCGTGGAAACAGAGTATTCGCGGACTGTCCGCCTCCGAAAAATTGGACAGTCCGCTTTTCAAATCCAACGGACCGTCCGCAGTTCAAACAACTCGAACACACAGAACACACACAGAGCTTTTGCCCGCATCCTCCTCTTCTTCTTCACTTGAGCTTCCTTTGATTGCCAACTTCTTCAACATCTTGGCTTGCTTGCTTGCAAGAGCACCATGTGTTGGCGAAGAAGGTGGTGCTCTTGGCTTGATGCCATTGCGAAGCTCATGGACGATCACCTTGTTGAGGACTTGATTTGGCGTCATGGTCTTGAGCTCTTTCTCATAGAGAATGGTGGTCATCAAATCATAGTCCGCCTTCGGAAAGAGTGAAGGATCTTCCGAACGAGTTCTATCTCTTTAATTTGCTTGACACCTAGGGAATTAATCTCATTCACAAGAACATTCAAACGTGAGTACATAGCACCTGCATCTTCATGATCAAATTGCTTGATGCTATTAAGCTTATCAATGAGAACATGATATCTTTCATTGGCCACATCCTTTGTGCCACCATGGTTCTCAATGATAGTCTTCCATAGCTCATTAGAATTTTTGCAAGCAAACACACGATTGAACATATTGTCACAAAGAGAAGACAAGATTATACTTTTTGCAATAACATCATATTGCCTTTCTTAGTGATTATCATGCCTCATGCCCTCACTCACTAGTCTCCAAACATTTAAGCTTCTAGCTTGGAGATATGCTTCCATAAGCACTTTCCAATGTTGGAAACCCGTGGCGCCAAACCGTGGAGCCAATCCTAAGGGATCCATCCCTTCCCCGACGAGCTAGATGATGAAGCCTAACGGTTCCAATGAGCCGGTTTTCACAATTTGACAATGGAAATGGCATTTCTTTGTGAAAGAAGTGAGCCCCAGTTTTGATACCACTTGAAAGGAATCGGTGCTCGTAGCCTAAGAAGGGGAAGGCGGTGAATTAGGTAACTTAAAACCTTAACCTATGGTCTCCATCTAGTTTGAACAAAACTTAAACTAAGCAAGCTATCTACATGTGCAATTAAGGTTCATCTAGTTTGAAACCCTCATTCCAAAATAAGTTTTGCAACCTATAGTCAATCCTAGCAAGATACTATACTAAGAAAGTAAATGCACACAAGTTGCAAGTATGAAATGCGGAAACGTAAGGAGGAGGATGAGGGGAAGCAAACTCTTGACACGATGATTTATCCCGTGGTATCTGTAGGCACTAAGCCACCCCTACTCCACATTGTTGAAGCACTCACAAAGAGTATTGCTTCTCGGTCACCAAGTCTCTTCCGGGACTCCCCATGATTTGCCACAAAGGCTCGGCCACTATGGCTCACGCCAACTCCCCTGGTCACCTTGATGCCGCCTTCACTACAATGCTTCCCATGAAGGAGGGGTCTCATCATCCCCTGCACAAAGCCGTCATCGCCGCTCCACACCAAGCTGGAGGGTTGAAGACTTGCCGACGAGTCACAAAGACTCCAAGGGGCCGGCACAGCCCGATTATAGCTGAGGTTCACTCAAGAACCAACACAAGGCATCTGCACCTTGCTCTCTCATTCTAACTAGAGCTACCCTAGCACTATCACTCACAAAGATTGTGCTAAAAGCATATGAATTTGATTAATGAGCTCTTGGATGGCTTGGAGAACTTCTTCAGAGTATGGGTGCTTCACACGAACTCCAGCAGCCTCAAATGACCCGGGGTCAGGCACTTCTATAGGCTAGAGGGCAGCTCATAGCCGTTGCTTGCTTTTACCCTGAAAGGTCATAAACCGTTGGTTAAACCAAAAACCACTGTCGGTTTAACCAATCAGACTCAGCCTGCCTGCTACCCGTTGCACTTCAGCTGCCTGTTTCTGCTGGCGTTATTGCACCGACGCCTTTCACTAACGGGTGTTAGTTCAACCAGTCCTAAAGGATTTGTTCTCCGAAGCCTTCTGCTGCTTGAAATGCTTACTGAGTAATCAAGTGACTAATGCAATGATGCCTCTGCAGGTAGCGTCGGTTCAACCGGTGCTGAAGGCACTTTTGCCCAAAACCATCTGGAGCTTTATGCATATCACCAGAGCAATCTGACATTGCACCGACGCCTACTATCCATAGCGTCGGTTCATCCAGTGGTACTGAGTTTTTCTTCACTTGATCATCGTTGAAAATCTGCATTGCACCGCTTAGTTTGAATCTAGGGGCATCGATTGAACTGGTCGCCTGTTTTCTATTGCACCTTGTCCAAATCATCGCTGCTTGTCCAAATCTCTGGTTTTTCACTTCAACTTGGACACCTTAACATCGATTTGAATTGTCTTGTATATGGATTGGACTCCATCCATGGGACCTAATAATCCTATAAACTTGGGCTCACAAACTCGTTAGTCCCATTGACTATGTTATCACACAATCACTAAAATCACAATTATGGCCTTATGGGGCCATGTTTCTTACACACATGGGCACCTATATAGGAATCAGTACAAATTAAAAAAGGTATGAAATTGTGGACTGTTTCCTTCATTTCATAAAGGGGTGCAATATTAATTTTGAAACTTTCTATATACTACATATAGAGCTTAATGCATATGTCTTGCAATTATGACATGTCTAATCCCGTATACCATATGTTTATTTGAACATATGTACCAAGAAGTATACAAGCACAGTCCCCACCCCTAACATCCTATCTCCGCATGCCATAAGAGCAACTATAGCAGGGCCTCGATCTAGACAAGGTTCCTATTGCAAATTTGAGGGCTGAGATAAAAAAGAGGTTCAGCAGGGTCCCTACTATTACCATCATTTTAAGGAGGCCTCCATCTCGCTCGGTGCCTCCATTCCCACCCTACCCCACAACCCGCTCGTCCGCATAGAGGACAAGATATGCATGGGCCCAAGGTAGCACCGTAACCCGCTTCCTCCCTTCACCGCGTCTCCTCCACCTAGAGTTCCCCGCCCTCCCGTGCGGTGCAGCCATAGCTTGCTCCTCATGACTCCTGAGCTTGGCATCTTACACCCCCGAATAACTATGTCTACTCCTCACCGATGGCAGTATCGGACTTGATTCGTTCTCACCAGGCACAAATCAAGTGCCACCGTGTCCTCTCCATGCAGACCGCTGGCCAACGCCACTGGCCCCTTGCTGCCAAAGGAGGAGCTATCGACTTCGTTGCAGGAGCGGGCAAGGTCGATGATGGGTCGGGAGTGCGACCATGGTACGTGTTGGACTCCGGTGAGCCCTAGTCGGCAGCAGGTGATTGGACAGATCAAACGAGGAGCAAGACGAGCAAGATCGCAATACGGATAAGAGAGAGGGGAAGGAAAAGAAAAAATAAGGAGAAAAAATCAGACAGTAACAATTGGGTCCCACCTATCATAATAAAGTTGGGTCGTAGGATTGGGGACTGATGCTAAAGTCGACGGTAAGAAAATAGGAGCCCCCCCCCCCCCCAAAAAAAAAAACTATAGTTGTCCTTATCACCAGCAATCTTGCATGCCATCCGTGTCTGGATTTGGAGCCATCCTTGCAGGTTCGGTGCCATATGCAGCTCATCTTCTATGGTTGGGTGGTGGCACAATGGAGCAGATGCGGCGTAGGTGGCGTGAGGTGAGGGAGGAGTAAGGAGATGGGGCGAGTGGAGATAATGACACCACCCACGTGAGATGGTTGCATCCAAAACTTTCTTGAGGATGAGTTGAACCTAATATTGAGGGAATAATATTACACTTTGGGAATGGCTCCTTGCCTAGGTTCCTCCAAAAAAACCACTACCAAAACTGGTATGGAGCCGTTCTATTCGAGCCCATCCTTCAAACCAAACCCACCCTACAAACAAATGACAGAATCAAAGTTTAACAAATATTATATCTTAAATATTAAGGAAATTTTATTAAAATATTCTAATACCCCTACCATCCACAAATACAAATGATCATGTAACTTTTAGTACAATTCAAGCCAGATATGGAAAGACGCATGCCCCCCTCCCTCAAAGAGATTAGATTAAATTACAGTAGCAATTAGTATGATTTGTTAGGAAATAAATGTGTGGTCTACTAACATTTACAAACAAAATTTATGCTCCGAAACATGTTATACTACCAAATATGTCCGTACATTGTCAGGGTGGAAGATCCCATACGTTGTAAATATTGTGTGAAAGCATCCTTAGCCGGCCCATAGTACTATTGTATCATTGAGAGGTGTGAACTCACGTCCTGACCGAAGATCCAGCAGTGTCATGTAGTGTCCTGCTAACTGCGCCATTGCTAAGCCAGGCGTGTGATGCAACCAGCAGGAGCTGGACGCATGAGGTCTAGGCACGGTGACGCTACTGAAGGGCAAGCATGGGGTTGAGGCTGATTTTTTTTGTGCGATAGGCTTACTTGAATATGGATTTTGTTGTGTGTTGACGCCAGATTTTGACACGTGTTAAATCGGCGTCGGGTGGAGAAGGTTGGCCGATGCAGCAGATCTAAAGGCTACAGTAAGGAATCGGCCGATTGAGATAACAGTTGGAAATCGGCCGATTGGTGACACAGCTTGCGCCAACAGGATGGGACTATTTCGGAGGGTCCTGGTCAAAAGTTGGTCAACAGGGCAACGCTAAGTCGGTCAAGGAGCAATTGAAAAGAGTCCTGATTGGATTAGGGGACGGCGGCGGAAGATTCTGGGGAAGTCCGTTTCCTTTAAAAGTTATTATAGATATAGTAGTTTTCCCGTTTTTTAAATAAGGTTGTAACAAGTCGTAATCGACCAGGAGTCCTAGTCTTAGGGTATAAATAGGAGTCGTCAGGGTCTTGCAAAAAATCATCAACACATCAATCAACAACAATACTTCTACTTTTTCAGCAATTTACTTTCAAGTTGGCGACTTCGCCAATACTTTTCTTCTTTCACGAGTTCGTACGGATTGGCAGGGCTGCATCAACTTGATCTCCGGCCAATTGGTAAGTTCCGCTTATCGAGTAATATCCGAGCTTTAACTACGGGCGCATCGCTGTGGTTTCGTTTGGATTTATTCACCAGTTATCGATATTTAGTAGAATTGCAAGTTTTACCTGTTATTCTAGTATTATCACCAGTTATCCAGCTTGAGATCAGAGTAATCGGCTTCGTCATCGTTTTTCTTCGATTTATCATCTCACAGCCGATTAGATCTATTTCAAGTGTTGCCTCTGTAGTAATTGTTTAGATCGCTCCAGCAGTTTTATTTACAATTACTACACGATTATCGGCTGATCCATAGCCGATCATCTCTACAGCAAATCGGCCGATTCGCCGCCGACGCGCTCCTTAGGACAGATCGGAACTCCAGCCGATCGGAGCGCCTGGAATTTAATACTTTATTTCCTTGTCAATCAACAGGTCAGATTGACTGGCACGCCGCGCGAACCGTACCAGGGCGATAACCCGAACAGGAGCTAAGCAGATTCTCCCGGGTCGTGTGTCCGACGCTGAAAACCATCGGCCGATTCCTGTCTGGCCGATTCTAGCGCCAACATTGTGTTTTCACGTTCTCATTATATTCAAGTCCATTTAGATTTTATAATACGATTCCACCTCAAAATTAAAAGGAAAAAACAATGACAGGACTTTCATGCCATCATTACTCGATGTACAGTTGGCCCTTCTCTACAATTATGTGTTTGCTTGGCAGCACTTGGGCCTTCGACGTAGACATACTCATCGGCAACTCGATCACCTTGTGATGAGCCGATGAGGTACCGCATAAGTGGATACATAGAAAACGAAGGTAAATCTTCCAAGTTCAAAAACTAGTAGTGGATGAGGAAGATACACATGCAGGTGCAGTAGCAGAATAAGCAGGAACATGCAGCCCTCTTTTCTCCTTAGGGAGTCTAGAGTCCTTCAGAGCAGACTAAATACAGTACGGAGTCGTCTGTTTTTTATGCCCATGCGACTTGAACCACACTAACAATCCATCCTTCTACCCTGAAAGAGAATTTTAGTATTCAGATATAACACCGGAGCTAAAGGTCAAAATTGGCAATGCAAGCTAGATGCCCCGTTCAACAGGGAAAGAATGATCATCGCGTCTCCCTCCTGTGGTTAGTAGCCGATAGGTGCTTCCCCAAGTATCACCATCAAGTCAACACAGAGTGAGTCAGTCAACCTCGGGAGCTTGGAGGTTTCTTTTCATTGTATTAGTGAAGCAGGACGTCTCTCGCGACTTGGACATGTATACATTGACCTCATCAAACGTGAAAAGAAATACCTGCTCCAGTGGTAAAAAAGAATTATTATCTTATTCTTTTATGATCAACTACTTTTTTACACATAAATTAAATAGGTAGATTGAACATTGATCCATATAATATCTATTTCTAAGTTTCCTTTTCAACTTTGATGATCAATACAAAAATAATTAGTTAGATTGAAAACATAAAATCACAGATTCACCGGTCCCAAGTTTCAAAAAAAAAATCATCAGTCCCAAGTATTAAGAAGGTGTAACTCTCAAAATAAAATACTAATGATGAACTATGTATAGATATGAAAACATCATTGTTGTATGGCACGGGTGAGTTTTCTCTGAAGTAGTGAGACTAATAGACCACGGGTCCACATGTTAGTGGGACTACCCTGTGCAGAGGAACTGCTTCCGTATGGCTTGGCTATTATATGCTGCGATGAGACACCTCTCTCTTCTAGATAACTGCATGGTTGTATTATTGGCTTTCTGCGCTAAGCTTGCTCACATACAAGAGCAATAATGCACCCATACTCCTCAACAGTGATACCATAATGTATAGTAGTCTGTCACTTGTCCGATATATATAAATTTCTGAAAATATGGATCCTTCATATTGTTCACGAGACTTGCATGTAGTATAAATTCATTCAGCATGCACCGTCACTATATATGGTCACGGATGGATCCACCATAATGTAATATGAGAGTTTCAAGATTATACATGTGACCGTGATCAGTATCAGCCATGCCATACATCGTCAAGGAAATTAATTAGACTGCCCTATTGAATACTTTGTCGTTGATTGTTTTATTCTTTTTTTTATAAAAAGGATTTTGGTACTCTCTCTTCGAATGCTCTAATCAATTAAATAAACATTATTTTTATGGTTTTTGATTGCTTTGCACATATAAGATAAAAAACTATCATTATTGCTTCATATAACTTTATATTTTCGAGAGTTCTCTTGAAGTTGTGTTACTGTAATTCTCTTACTCTTAATGAAGTTAAGAAGTACATGCTGATGCACGATCCTAATAAATTTAGGAGAAAGGCTGCCATCAGAAGACTCGAACACCTGTATAGGTGGGTTGCTTGACCTGCATGCTCTACTTACCATTAGTCAACTTGAGGTTAATATTATCTATCAAGTGGACATATAGGCATATAGTCATAACTTTATACTTCACCTGTACAGACGTACTGATGCTACTACTCAGTATTTGAAAGTCTTGTGAAACCGGGCATACTTGCTTGACTGACTCTACTATGTGTGGGTTCAACTTGATTGTCGGGAAGACTTGCCAGGCACTGCTTCACTCAGTCAGTCTCCTTCTATTATTTGGTAGGCTTCCAAGTAGGTATAAACATCCTTATTATTTTCTATTATTGGTTGTTGCTTTCCGTAGAGAATCATGCATTCAGGAAACTGCAGCTGCATCATCCACCGGGCCGGGCAAGACAAGACGCGAAGACTGCAGGCAAGTCCTCGGTACTTGGTGTGTTGTTGACTGTGTCATGACCCCTCCTTGCTGGCTGGCTGTTTGCCAAATATTTCCACGCTGCCTTCATGCGAGCTTACGCAGCTGCATGCCTCGCTCATTCCTTAGAGGAACATGTTTGGAATTGCAATAGCAACTTGTATATTTTTCTCACACAAACATATCATTAATTTCTTTAGAAAAACAGTTGTCTTCGGCCTCTATGAATGCATACAACTAAGTTTACAACATTCTTAGCTTGTAATAAGTTGATATCAAATTTAAAGGAAAATTGCACACTGACAAAAGGAAGAAATCAAAAGCAAAATCTATTATTGCTCCTCCATATCCACTCTTGGTAAAAATTTCCAAGGCTATGACCTCAATGGCCTTGCTCACCAGATGAATCCCATCTTAAAGGAATCAGTGCTCGTAGCTTAAGAGGGGGAGAGGGTGAATTCGGCAAATATAAATCTTTAACGTATGGTTCAAACTAAATTGCAACATGCTATCTAGATATGCAGCTACGGTTCATCTAGTGTGAAATCCTCGTCCCAAAATAAGTTTTGCAACCTATGGCCAATCCTAACTTGAAGCTACTCTAAGAAAGTAAAAGCACACAAGTTGCAAATAATTGCGGAAACGTAAACGAGGGGATGAGAGGAAGCAAACTCTTGACGCGAGGATTTATTCCATGGTATCGGTAGGCATTAAACCACCTCTAATCCACGTTGTTGAAGCACTCATAAAGAGTATTGCTTCCCTGTCACCAAGTATCTTCCGGGACACCCCTTGACTTGCCGCAAAGGCTAGGCCACTAAGGCTCACGTCAAATTCCCATGTCACCTTGATGCCGCCTTCACTTCGGAGCTTCCCACGAAGGAGGGGTCTCCTCGTCCCCACACAAAGCCGTCGTCGCCGCTCCACACCAAGCCGGAGGGTCGAAGACTTACCGACGAGCCACAAAGACTCCAAGGGGCCGGCGTACCAAGATTACAGCGGTGGTTCACTCTAGAACCATGCATAAGGCAGCAACACCTTGCTCTCTCACTCTTTCTAGAGCTAACCTAGCACTAACACTCTCATAGCATGTGCTAAAGCCTATGGATGTGACCAATTAGCACTCTGGTGGCTTGGAGGTCTTCTTCAGTGTGTACGTGACTTCTCTGAACTCTAGCAGCCTCAAATGACCCGGGGGAAGTGTTTATATAGGCTAGAGAACCAGCCATAGCCGTTGCCAATAACTTTTTCGGAAAGGCTTAAAGCGTCGGTTAAACCGGTCATAGGTGTCAGTTTAACCGGTCACACTGAACTTGCTTTGTAACCATTGAATCCTAACGGCCTGCTTCTGCTGATGTCCTTGCACCGACGCCTTGCATCGATGGGTGTCGGTTTAACCAGCCATCTGCAACTCCAAAATCCTCTCGGGCACATTGAAATACCAATGCACTAACGCCTTCTTATTCACCGTCGGTTCAACCGGTGCTAAATGCACTTTTGCCCAAAACCTTCTAGTGCTTCTGTGCATATAACTAGAGCAATCTTATACTGCACCAACGCTTACTGTCCATAGCATCGGCTCAACCGGTGAAGTAGAGATTTGGACTGTCTTGTATATGAATTGGACTCCATCCATGGAATCTAGAAACCCTACAATCTTGAGCTCACAAACTTGTTAGTCCCATTGACTATGTTATCACACAATCATCTGAATCATAATTATGGCCTAATGGGGCATATTCCTTACACCATCATACCGGAACAGGGGTCAAATCTCAGCTAAACCGTCTGCATTATCATTAATGTTTGGCCAAGTTGTCCACATTATTCTTGCTTACTTACAACTCACAAATATGTTTTACAAACAAAATTTGAACATCTCCACATACATCCGGAAGATCTTCACATAAATGTATTACTGATGCAATATGGCACTATTATATTGCAATAATGGATGTCTTGATGATTTAATTTCATTCATCTTGCAAATTCTATGCGCATCGCGGCTTCCTTCTTAAGGCTGTAGCAGTCAGTGGTTTCTTCCCCGTTGAAGTCATTCGATGTATTGGTAGACGAGCATGCCTGCTCTGTGAATAGGCTAACACCATCAAGTCCTCGAGTGCCATGCACCGGGACTAGCAGACATCTCTGCCACATATGGCCATCCCTGGCCAGCTCGCACCCGTCATTGCCAGCTCCGCCACTTGACATACAACCTCAATGTTATCTTGCTCGGCTATATGGAGATAGCTATCCCTGACTACCAGCTCCAAAGGCTTGCCCTACTTTTTCTGCTCCTTGAACAGAGATACAAAGCTATCCCTCGCTTTCGATAGTGCCTTTCATTCTCTTAGAAGTTCGAGGAGAACAAAGTTTAGTAGGTTCTCTGGATCTAAGTAGCACATTGTCCCCTTAACTGCTTGAAGGTTTACTTTAGCAGACCTAATCATGGACCACCCAAATCAGAGACCTTACACTACTGCCCATCCGTGTAGAGCCAACGAGCACCAGTAGTGAAGGTCTATCCATGCCATTCTGATCGCCAACACTACAATAGTTTTGTTGTTGTATGCGTCACGAGAATGAAGGAGGTTCCATCCATTGCATATTTCTTTGAACCTGATGAGATCGTTTAGATCTGGGATGTGATTCGTGATGCTCTCAATTAGCTCTAGCATAGGATTTGTCTAATCACTTTCCATGATGGATTGCCCTATATCAAAAATTTGTCATGACAAAAGAAGAGAGAGCAATCATGATTGATAATGGAAGCTGAGAAATGTGAAGAAGGATGACAATGATTGAAGCGAACTGATCAGATGGTCCTGCTTCTTATACATCCAGAGTCGGGATTAACCTGTGCATAGGAACACACATTTCGATTTTTGCCATCTCCGAGAAAGAGTTAATGAGGGAGTGTAAGTGGTTCACTAGATGTCTGATAGAAACGAAGACATAAGAAGATAACCTATAATGGTTGGCGTGCTCAAGTGAGAACATGCCAAATAATTGAATTTGTACAGATACACATAAATATACTACATTTGCGAAGCCGCAATTAATGTTCATGTTGATTTATTTCATCTTGCAAACTCTATGCTCAGCGAGGCTTTCTTCTGGAGGGTGTAGTAACCTGTGCTGTCTTCACTAGTATAGTCACCTGATGCATTGTTAGATGACGGTCCCAATGGCAAGAGTGGACTAATAACACCATGAAACACTCGAGTTCCCTGTGGAACCGGACCTGCCAATCGCTGGAGTTCCTCCGCTACCTGCCTCATCATTGGCCTTTGTTGACCAGACATGACCAAGCATTGACGTGCTATCTCAGCTATTTGAAGTAAAAAGTCCATATTTTCATCGCTGGCTATCTCCCTATCTATGAGCTCCCTAAGCTTGCTCTCCTTCACTGCTTCTGTGAAGACAGACACGAGGCTTTCCTTTGTTTTGGAGAGTGCCGTCCTACGTGTAATGAGCTCCAAAAGAACAACACCAAAGCTATAAACATCACTCTTATCTGTAAGCTCAAAGTTCAATAAGTATTCCGGATCTAAGTAGCCCATTGTCCCCTTCACTACTTGAACATTTTCATCAGCTGACCTAATCATCGAGCACCCAAAATCAGAAACTCTCGCAGAGAGATCATGGCCTAGAAGAATGTTGACGGACTTGACATCTCCATGAAAGACTGGGTGGCTAAGAGAATGTAGGTATGCAAGTGCTGCAGCAATCTCGGCAGCAATTTTAAGACGGATTGGTAGAGTTCTGATAGATGCATCATCTTGGGTATGAATTAGGTAGTGTAGGGTTCGGTTTGGCACATATTCATACACCAGAACTGGAGCTTCAAATTGCAGACTGCAACCTAAAAGCTGGACAATGTTTTCATGTTTGACTCGAGAAAGTATAAGAAGCTCCTTACCAAATTCCATTCTCCTGCTCTCATCAAATCCCTTGCAGATCTTGATAGCAACAGGATTATTTTCCATATCCAAATTGTGCCCTATATAAACAGTCCCCTGACCACCTTCACCAATGATTGAGCTTTTGTCAAAGTTGTTTGTCGCCAACTCAATTTCTTCTCGGTTATACAATTTAAATGTTATGTTGCTCTCTACTTTCATCATATCCATTAGCAATTGGCCTCCATTCAGCTGAAAGCATTCATTCATCTTCCTTACGTATTCTTGCCTTATCATTCGTCGTTTGTGCTTGACCCATTCTAGACCGAGGAAAACTAAAAGACCAACCAAAACACATGCAAAAACTCCTGCAGGTCAACATATATGTAGTAACTCGTAAGTTGGTAGAACGCAAAAAGTAGCTGTGAAAGTAATATATTGTTAGAACTATTGACTGAAACAACTACTGTTTAGTTATATGCCTGTGACACCATGAGGACAGATTTGTTTCAGTTTTGGTTTCACAAATGTAAATGAATGGCGGAAAGATAAAAGCAGTACCTATTGGAATTGTGACTTTTAAGGGAATTAACTGGTCTTTCTCACATGTCCCATTGTACGCATTGCCTTTTGGGTAATGCGGAGGGCAAATACATTCAAATTCACCTTGAGTGTTCTTGCATGTTCCCTTCACAGAGCAAGGGTATTTCTCCAGATTTTTACATTCATCAATATCTGCAATATTAGCAGTGGCATATAACTGTTGAGTAAAAATTTCCAGTGGCAATATATTGTCTCAGGAAATGGAATATATATGCAACGTCTTTAGCAACTCCAAAATTAATTCACGAGACCAATTCGAATTGGTTAGTTTCTAACTTATGGTAAAATTGTACAACTGCTACTACTAGTAGTAGCAGTTTCAGTCACCTCTCATAATTATATGAACAAATCATGAAAAGGGGATTGATTCTATATATAGATGTACGCAGAATCGTTACCTTTGCATCCGTCAACAAGGTACGGATTCCCCTGGAACCCTTCGGTGCAGTTGCAGATGTAGCCTTTTCCATTGTCTGAATTGAAGCACTGACTGCTACTGCTGATGCATGCGTAGGACTCAGTCTTTTTCTGGGCTACTTCGCAAGTTTCATTCCCGATAGCCCAGTCCACGATCAACGGCGGCTGCCCAGAATAAGTATCATAGAACGCCGATGATGTAGCGTAGCTTTTGGAGAATGTGAAGTTGGATGCCTCGACAAGCGCCGCATAGCTGCAACGGCTGGTGTTGTAGATCTCCGACGTATTGAATCCTTCATCGAACCACACCTGGTAGTACTGCAAGCCCTTGGGGATTGCTGTCTGGCAGCAGCCAATTCCGGAGCATGAGCCATCAGTCAGGGTTCTTACATCACCTCGACGGCACATGGAGACACAACCGCTCATGTACCTGCCCACGTTATTCTCATCTCCAATGTATGCCAGCGTTCTGCACCCAACGACTGTAAACACGTTACCAGTCTCTGAGAATCTGTAGGGCGTACCTGTCAGGTTCAGCCACCATCTTAGGTCCTCCATTTCTTTAGTGGAGGTATTGTAGCAATAAGTCGACATGTCCATCCTCATCCGGGCAAAACCTTGCTGCAGCGAGATATCCAGAACCTCGACATCTTTATGAAATGGCTTGAGTGCTCCGCGGCCATCATCCTTGCAGCTCAGGTTGAAGCCGGGGAAAGAGCAGTGATCAGGCGAGTCGTCAGGGCCAATGCCGAATGGATATGGGAGATCGACATCGCCGCATTTTCTCTGGCAGTTGCTGCTAGGTGGCGCCAATGCTCCAACGGCAGAGAGTGTCACCGCAAGAGCTATGCCAAGCCATGGTAGCTGCGCAGCTAATCTATGAAGCGGCATGGTTGTGTTAGTTGTCTGCCCTCAACTCAACCGAGCACTTGGCTGCTGCTGCTCTGAGGAGGAGGAAAGATTATGTTTGCAAACTCCTTGTGGAGCATTATTAGATGGCTAGGGACGGTAGGTAGACTCCAGGCCAGGTCTAGTCCATGTGCGCGTTGACGTGGACTGCCTGCCTGGTCTTTGCATGTCCCTTGGAGGACCAGGTCTTCCATCTCTTTTTCTGGTTTTCTGTTGAAACGTCAGGAATTGATTTATGTCCGGTACGTGTATGATTGTTGAGTGAGAAAAATTAAAAAATTCTATTTGCAAGCAAAATGCCAGTTGCTTTCAGAATCTTCTTGGCAATGAGCATGGTAACGTGCAAGGGAGAGAACCAAAGAAAAGTACTCCTTTCCACATCGACATCAATACTATATACGACATTAAAGTTGACCGGATACATCAAGTGGACAACCTTACAGTTGTATTGGTCCTCGATGTTCTAAATTTTCTGTGTAGATATGTCCCTAAACTTTCTGTCACGGTTTGAATTGGTCATTACTTTGTGGTGCATGGAGTGCCATATATATTACATGTGTACACATTTAGTGAGCAGCAAAAGTTTGAAATGTCTATGTTACACTCATTCAACTTGAAGCTAAAAATGGAGAGCCATATACAATATGATGCATGGTCACCGTAGCAAATTATTTAGTCACGATTACTTTGTCAAACGTACAGAGTGTACAATAAAATCCCCAGCGTCTGTTCAAGTTCGACTGTCAACGGCGTCCATGTTCCTCACATCTCCTTGACCTCTGCTGGTGTTCCCTTCGGTCCCTTTGGTCCCTGTGGTACTCATCTTCAGAACCTTCATCGGGATCATCCTCGATGCGAACGGTTCTCTCCCTTGGCCTTGCAACTTTGGAACGCACGCGCTCCTGAGGATGCCTTCGGGGTAGGAGTGGACTGTCTGTTTGTGTTGTGTCATCATCCTCCGGATGGCATAGCTCTAGCAGCCTTCTCTTCTCTTGTATCTGTTGTTGCAATAGCTGGCAGCACAGCTCGTCTTCTTGGAGCTGCTAATACTGATTCATGACTTCAGCTTCTGCCCCTCCAGGTGTTGTACCCTTCGATCTTGTTTGCATTTGGGATGTTGATGGCTGTGCCGCTCGAGCAGCTTGACGCAGTCTTGTTCTCGCTTCGGCCAGCCTTGTCTCGATCCTTCATTAGGCCGCGATGTCCTCCGCAGGCACTCCCATATGCTCGAGCTGGACCTCGAACTGTCCGTCTGCCACATCTTCGACTTCTACATCTTCATTGCCTGTTTGGTTCAGCTCCGGCACAAGGACGAGGGCTTGAGTGTCCTCCCTCTACCTGGCCGAAGCGCTGGAACTCTTCCTCTTTGGTGCCATGCGGTGTGCTAGGCCGAACCACGGTGGGCGCCAAAATTGTTGGTGTGGGGTACCCTTCGGAATGGAGAAGAACCACAACAGTTCAAGCGATGAAGCTGCTTGCTATCGAATACAAAGATCCCCTTCGAAACCAAGTAAGAATATTCTATTCCAAAGGGATCAACCGTCCTTTCAACTACAGTTAAACGGGTATTTATAGGGCACTATTCAACTACCCCTCGGAACATTACACCTTTTTACCCCTCACCTGCTACATTCCCAGAATATTCCTAGTGCAGATAGTAATCTTCCTCTCTAACCCTATTTTACAAGTCAGCATGCCACGTGGGCTTCCCAGCTGGTGCCCTCTTCAGCTAAAGGCTTCGCCTCGCCCCTTCGGATCAGGTCCTTTCATTGCACCTTCCTCGTCGGGGGCCCGCGAAGCCCCTTTGGCTCATGGGCACTTTTGTCCTCCTCTGGCGCTGACCCTTTGTTCCGCCTTCGGTACTTTGGCATCCCTTCGGTAGCGACACTTCGATACCCCTTTGCGTTCCTTCACTCGGTTGTGGCCCATCTCTAGTCAAGGTTGCTCCCGCACCTCAGAGGAGTCCGAAGGAGGCCTCCCCAACAATGCCCAACCCACCTAGGCTAGGTGGTCTAGCAACTTTGGGCCAAGCAATCAAATAGAGACCTCCTGTCACATCCTTTCTTCCTTTCCACATAAAACCTCTCCTGATCTTGTCAATGGCTTTCAAAGCCCAAGAAGGGAGATCTAGAGCCATTACTAGATAAATTAGCATTGATGTGAGAACAAACTGCACAAGCACTTTCCTACCAGCCTTTGTAAGTAGATCAGCTTTTCATCCTGGCAACCTGTCAGCAATTTTGTTGATGATCCGTTAAACTTGACTTCTTGTTAGCTTGTGAGGTGAGAGAGGTACTCCCAAGTATTTACATGAGAAATCAGAGATCTGACAAGGAAGATGAGTATTGAGGACTTCTCGATCTTTTTCTAAGAACTGTATAGGGAGGACACTACTTTTCTGAATATTAGTTTTTAGGCCCGAGAACTGTATAGGGAGCACAGTACCACCATTGAACAATTATTCAGCTTGCTTTTCTGACTAATGTGGTGCTAGTATTTTCCCTTGATCAGCCCACCTACAGCTCCACATATTCGACTACAGTTTGACAGGTCCTGTTGCTGCGGCACCGATACGCTCCCTTCCAGGTGCTCGACTTGTTGGTTGCCAACCCCCTCCTGTTGAGCAAGGTAAGAATTGGTAAGAGCTTGTATAATAGGTTGAGAGAGAGCACCTCAAAGTGGTTACATCTTTGTAGCTATAGGGGTTTGTTCTAGTTCACTTGTTCCCTGTTTGTTCTTGTGCTTCTACCATGGTAGGTTCAGGGGATGAGGATGATGGGGGTGGTCCACTTACGCCTCGTACCAAGGGCATCATGCAGCATTTTAAAAAATAAGTGAGGGAGTACACCGAAGGAATTGATACTGACTTGCAGGTGCTGAATGAGAAGATTGGTGTCCTAGAGGGTGGACAGATTTCCACCAACAACAAGCTTGCAAGGTTGGAGACGTCGATTAGTCATGTCGACAAAAGTGTTGCTGCTCTTATACGATGTTTTGATGAGCTGCATGCTAAAGCCCCCGATGGGCGTGATGAAGACAGCAAGAAAGATGAGCATGTTGAGGATAATTGGGGTGATTATGTTGCTGATACTGAACAAGATGATCAAGATGCTCACAACCGTCGACGGCTATGTAGTAATCGTAGAGGTATGGGAGGACATCGCCGACGTGAGGTACACAATAATTATAATGCTTTCACTAAGATTAAATTTAAGATACCTCCTTTTGATGGTACATATGATCCCGATGCATACATTACTTGGGAGATTGCTGTTCATCAAAAGTTTGCATGTCATGAATTTCCTGAAAGCACACGTGTTAGGGCTGCTACTAGTGAGTTTACCGATTTTGCTTCTGTTTGGTGGATAGAACATGGCAAGAAAAATCCTAATAACATGCCACAAATATGGGATGCTTTGAAACGGGTCATTCGGGCTAGATTTGTTCCTTCTTATTATGCACATGATATAATAAATAAGTTGCAGCAATTGAGATAGGGTGCTAAGAGTGTAGAAGAATATTATCAGGAGTTACAAATGGGTATGCTGCATTGTAATTTAGAGGAGGGTGAGGAACCTGCGATGGCTAGATTTTTGGGTGGTTTAAACCGAGAAATTCATGACATCCTTGCTTATAAATATTATACTAACGTGATCCGTTTGTTTCATCTTTCCTGTAAAGCTGAAAGGGAAGTGCAGGGGCGACATGCCAGTGCCAAGACTAATGTTTCTGAAGAAAAATCTACATCATGGCAGTAGCGCACGACTACTTCTCTGACTGGACGTGCGTCTCTCCCAACTCCATTGCCAGTTCGACCGGCACTATCGCCTTCCCCCAGTGACAAACCACGTAGTTCTCCCACAAATTCAGCAATCAAATCTATCCAGAAACCAGCTGCTAGTGCTTCTTCGATTGCCTCCACGGGTAGAACAAGAGATCTTTAGTGCCATCGTTGCAAGGGCTTTGGGCATGTGCAGCATGACTGTCCTAGCAAGCGTGTTTTGGTGGTCAAAGAACATGGTGGGTATTCTTCTGCTATTTTGATGAAGATACACTTATTTTGCTTGCAGCTGACCATGTAGGTAGTGATGAACGACCAGAAGAGCAATTTGGCGCAGAGCATGCCGAGCATTATGAGAGCCTCATTGTGCAGCGTGTGCTTAGTGCACAAATGGAGAAGGTGGAGCAAAATCAGCGACATACATTGTTTCAAACAAAGTGTGTCATTAAAGAGCGTTCTTGTCGCATGATCATCAATGGAGGTAGCTGCAACAACTTGGCTAGCAGCGATATGGTGGGGAAATTTGCACTTACCACCAAACCGCACCCACACCCGTATCACATTCGATGGCTAAACAACAGTGATAAGGTAAAGGTAACTAGACTGGTGCGAATTAATTTTGCTATTGGATCATATCGTGATATTGTTGAATGTGATGTTGTGACTATGGAGGCTTGTAATATTCTGCTAGGTAGGCCATGGCAATTCGATACAGATTCTATGCATCATGGTAGATCAAATCAGTATTCTCTCTTGCACCATGATAAGAAAATTGTGTTGCTGCCCATATCCCCTAAAGCTATTTTGCATGATGATGTTGCTAAAGCTGCAAAAGCTAAAAGTGAGAGCCATAAAAATACCAAATCTATTACTAATAAGAAAGATAAAATAAGATTGAAAGGACATTTCTTGCTTGCGACTAAATCTAATATTAATAAATTGATTGCTTCCACTTCTATTGCCTATGCTTTGGTATGCAAAGATGCTTTAATTTCAATTCACGATATGTAACATTCTTTGCCTCTTGCTGTTGCTAACATTTTGCAGGAGTATGCTGATGTGTTTCCAAGTGAGATCCCACCGGGGCTGCCACCAACTCGAGGGATTGAGCACCAGATTGATCTAATTCCTGGTGCATCTTTGCCTAACCGTGCGCCGTACAGAACAAATCCGGAAGAAACAAAAGAGATTCAGCGACAAGTGCAAGAGCTACTCAACAAAGGTTATGAACGTGAGTCCCTTAGTCCTTGTGCTGTTCCGGTTATTTTAGTGCCTAAGAAAGATGGAACATGGCGTATGTGCGTTGATTGTAGGACTATCAATAATATCACGATTCGATATCGACACCCTATTCCATGTTTAGATGATATGCTTGATGAATTGAGTGGTGTTGTTGTGTTTTCCAAAGTTGATTTGCGTAGTGGGTACCACCAGATTCGTATGAAGTTGGGAGATGAATGAAAAACTGCTTTCAAAACTAAGTTTGGTTTATATGAGTGGTTAGTCATGCCTTTTGGGTTAACTAATGCACCTAGTACTTCCATGAGATTAATGAACGAGGTTTTGCGTGCTTTTATTGGAAAATTTATTGTAGTCTACTTTGATGATATACTAATTTACAGCAAATCTATTGACGAACATCTTGATCACTTACGTGTTGTTTTTAATGCCTTATGAGATGCACGTTTATTTGGTAACCTTGAGAAGTGCACCTTTTGCACAGATTGAGTGTCTTTTCTTGGCTATGTTGTGACTCCACAGGGAATTGAGGTTGATCAAGCCAAGGTAGAAGCTATACAGGGGTGGCCTGTACCAAAGACTATTACACAAGTGAGGAGTTTCTTAGGGCTTGCTGGGTTCTATCGTCGTTTTGCGAAGAACTTTAACACCATTGCTGCACCATTGATTGAGCTTACAAAGAAGGGAATGCCTTTTAGTTGGGGCAATGAACAAGAGAACGCCTTCAACATGCTGAAAGATAAGTTGACACACGCACCTCTTCTCCAACTTTCTGATTTTAAAAAGACTTTTGAGCTTGAATGTGATGCTAGTGGGATTGGCTTGGGTGGTGTTTTGTTACAAGAAGGCAAACCTGTTGCATATTTTAGTGAAAAATTGAGCGGGCCTATTCTGAATTATTCTACTTATGATAAGAAATTATATGCTCTTGTTCGGATATTAGAAACATGACAGCATTATTTGTGGCCCAAAGAGTTTGTTATTCATTCTGATCATGAATCCTTGAAGCATATCCGTAGTCAAGGCAAACTGAATCGTCAACATGCTAAGTGGGTTGAATTTATTGAATCTTTTCCTTATGTTATTAAGCACAAGAAAGGGAAAGAGAATATCGTGGCGGATGCTTTGTCTAGGAAATATACTTTGCTGAATCAACTTGACTACAAGATCTTTGGATTAAAAATAATTAAAGACCAATATGTTAATGATGCTGATTTTAAAGATGTGTTGCTGCATTGTAAAGATGGGAAGGGATGGAACAAATTCATCGTTAGTGATGGGTTTGTGTTTAGAGCTAACAAGCTATGCATTCCAGCTAGCTCCGTTCGTTTGTTGTTGCTGCAGGAAGCGCATGGAGATGGGCATTTTGGAGTAAAGAAAACGGAGGACATACTTGCTGGTCATTTCTTTTGGCCAAAGATGAGAAGAGATGTGGAGAGATTTGTTGCTCGTTGCACGACATGTCAAAAGGCCAAGTCACGGTTAAATCCACATGGTTTGTATTTGCCTCTACCTGTTCCTAGTGTGCCTTGGGAAGATATTTCTATGGATTTTGTGTTGGGATTGCCGAGGACTAGGAAGGGACGTGATAGTGTGTTTGTGGTTGTTGATAGATTTTCTAAGATGGCTCATTTTATACCATGTCATAAAACTGATGATGCTTCTCATATTGCTGATTTGTTCTTTCGAGAAATTATCCGTTTGCATGGTGTGCCCAACACAATTATTTCTGATCGTGATGCTAAATTTCTTAGTTATTTTTGGAAGACTTTATGGGCAAAATTGGGGACTAAGTTTTTGTTTTCTACTACATGTCATCCCCAAACTGATGGTCAAATTGAAGTTGTCAATAGAACTTTGTCCAATATGTTAAGGGCTGTTTTAAAGAAGAACATTAAAATGTGGGAATATTGTTTACCTCATATTGAATTTGCTTATAATCGCTCGCTGCATTCTACTACAAAGATGTGTCCGTTTCAGATTTTTTATGGTTTGTTGTCTCGTGCACCTATTGATTTAATGCCTTTGCCATCTTCTGAAAAATTGAATTTTGATGCTGCTAAGCGTGCTGAATTGATGCTAAAACTGCATGAAACAACTAAAGAAAACATAGAGCGCATGAATGCTAAATATAAGTTTGCTGTTGATAAAGGTAGAAAGGAACTAAAGTTTGAACCTAGGGATTTTGTTTGGTTGCATTTGAGAAAGAAAAGGTTTCCTGAATTGCGAAAATCTAAATTGCTGCCTCGGGCTGATGGACCTTTTAAAGTGTTAGAGAAGATTAATGACAATGCATATAAGCTAGATCTACCAGCAGATTTTGGGGTTAGTCTCACCTTTAACATTGCAGATTTGAACCCATATTTGGGAAAAGAAGATGAGTTTGAGTTGAGGACGACTCAAATGCAAGAAGGGGAGGATGATGTGGACATAAATACTAACGATACATCCACGCCTACACAAGTACCTATTTCTGGTTCTATTACACGTGCCCGTGCTCGTCAACTTAATCATCAGGTGAGTTCACTTTTGAGTTTATGTCCATCATGTTTAGACCATGGAGACGCGTGCACTCTTATTTTGATTAGAAACCAAGGAAACGACCGAAAGGAAAACGGATTCGCGCAGGCTGAATTCGGACTACAGAACAACACCAACTTGTGACGGTCACCATGGTCGCATATGGACTCGGATTGGGACTTTCAAGTATTTCGTGGAAAGCTTATAAAGTCTTCTTTCCAACGGATGCGACATCAATTCTATCTCTGCTCGGAGTCGGTCACAATCTTCGATTTGTTGCAGACACCTTTTCTACTCACGGTGCTGTGTCGCCTTATTTTGGCCCAATGGGCCGTGTATCAAGTTGAGTCAATTACGGACGCGTCCTAGGGTTGGAGTACGACCCCAGCACCCCTGTGGTCGTCCTCCCACGTCCTTATACCCCTTAGCCGCCACCAAGAACACTTGAGTTTTTATTTACATCAAGTTTAGTCTTTGCTACTTGCTTGTGAGCGCGCGTGCTAGATCAGCCGCCCGTCTTCTTATCTTCGGAACCCCACATCATTGCAGATTGAGTTTGAATCCTTCATCTACATCTGGTATATTCAGTACTTGTTTACTTGTTCTTGCTGGTTCTTCGATTGCTTGCAGGACGAGTGCCCTTGTGGCCGGGTGTTGCGCTCCACAAGATCGCGGCAGCCATTGGAGGTGGTGTATCGGTTGCTAAGGTGCAGCGTCCTTGGAAGGCTGTAGTCGGGCCGTGAACGTCGCCTCCATCCTCAAATCGAGTTATCCCCTGCCTCTCATCGAAAGATCGGGAACAAACCCTAGCGGGTTCACATCAAGGGTTAAAAAATTCAATTATACAAAAGTAAAAGGATTACACGGCAGAAAACACTCACACAAAGTTGTAAGGTAATAATATATTCTGCTTGTAATGCTGAACGAATAAGAACTTGTATAAGTTATTAAATGTTTCTTGAGACTTATCCTTTAGAGTAACTCAATTCACAACCACTGGATCGATGAAGCCCAAGTGAAAGTACCCTTTCATCCTGCAAGTTTGAATCTCCATTCTACATGATACAAAAGAAACAAGGAATACATTGAGGGCATGTAATAAGATTTCCTAATTATGTAAATGAAATTAATGAACACCACTTATAGAAGCCAGCAACTGACGAAAGAGATATCGAGAGTGTCTTGATGGTATAGTTGGTATAATTCTTCGAAATACAACCATATCACATCGTCGCCATGAAAGTAATCTTCATTGCTAATCTTTACACCCAGCATGACCTGGCCACGGGACGGCGCATCCATGTACCATCCATGTAGCCTGCGCATTTGCGTTTGAAGCTTAGGAACGAGTTCAGGGGGAATAAGGCTCCTGCCAAACTCATATTGCCATCTAGCAACTCCATGGTGTATTGCAATTTCTATACACCCTGCAACCTCAGATTCTTTTATAAAAGTAATTAGTCCTTGTTGTTCCACTGGTAGCACTACAAGCGGTGGTATTGATTGCTTCTTTTGGGCTCTGAGCTGTGGAACATCAGACGCTGACCCAACAGATTTCTTCTTCTTGAATGACTTGGTAATCGAGCGGTCATAGTGTGAAGGCCTAATGAATTTCTTCCTATCTGCCTCGGACATTCCAATAAAAAAGGCCGAATCCTTTGGATATATGGGTTGCTTCTTCTCTGGCCCTTTCAGTGAAGTACTCTTTAACCTCGACCTGACTCTGCTTCTTGCATTCTTCATAAGAAAGGTCCCACGGTTTTGTAGGAGCCTCATTAGCTTTCTTCTTCAGTTGATCCTTCTTCTTCGGAGGCGCTTTGACTGATGATTGCTTCTTCGGTGGTTGCTTTTGCTTCTTTATTGGCGGCGGATGAGAAGAAGGAGGAGACAGCTGCCTAGGAGGAGGTGAAGGAGGAGACAACGACTGCCTAGGAGATGGTGGTGATGGAGAATGTTGTGGTGCAAGTTGCGGAGATGGTGGACTCATGCTGGGTGCCCTTGAATGAAGTCCCGGAGATGCTGGCCTTGATGCCTGATTAGTAGGACTGAGGATGATGTAGCGCTTCTCCCATAGGATGTAACCATGAATGGCCTCTGCTAGTTTATGCTCCCCGTCACCTCCAGGATTATCGAGCTCGAGCGTCTCATCACCCTTGCACACCTCCTCCACACCAACTCTAGCGTATCCAGCCGGAATCGGCTGTCCATGATAGACCTCGCCTGGTTGGATTAGCATAGCGCTAGCGTAGGCATGCAACCGTGAATATTAAGTTCTTATATTGACTTCGTAGCTCACAAGGTGTCCAAACAGTGATATCATCCACAGGATAGCGCTGCTGGCCGGTTTCAACCGTGGGGATTGCGGTGTCGACAGGGAGGCCCGTGGAAGCGCAATTGCTTTTCCGCTGAGACAGATCCGCATCAACATTAGGCTCTCGAGCCGCTTGTGATTGCTATTGCTGGCTCATTGCTAAGGCGACTTGTCATTTAAACTCATCCTCCATTCTTACATCGTTTGATAACAACTATTCTTCAAGCCTTCTTAAGTGTTCTCGCTGCTCGTTCTTCCTTCTTTGCCGACTTCTGTAAGAGTTGATGTACTCCCTGAACCCATATTTTCATGGAATCACGCCTTTGCCTCATGTTCGACCCGGATGTTCTAGATTCTGAAGGGCATAAGTCAACTCATATTTTTCTCTATCAGGCTCGAATGTTTCCTAGGCAACTGCTTCTTATGTTCCTCGATATACGGATCCGCCAAGGAGGATTATTGAAGATTTGCTTTTTGAACGAGTCATCATCTGTCTGTACAGACATGTACTTTCTTTCCTAGTGTGCCCTTTCCATGTGGTCTCCCCCATACCGCGATTTAGGAACCCAATCGGTTTAAGATCATCAATAAAGTCAACACAACACTCAATGACCTCCTCTATAGCATAGCCACTGGCAATGGTTCCTTCTGGACGAGCACGGTTACGAACATATTTCTTTAGTACCGCCATGAACTTCTCGAAAGGGAAAATATTGGGTAGGAATACAGGTCCGAGAATATCAATATCTTTGACAAGGTGAACGCATACGGGGCATGCATCCAAATTCTCGTACTCATCACCGTGATAGATGATGCAATCATTAGGACATGCATATATCTTCTATACCTCGAATTCTAGAGGGCAAACAAGTTGTTTTGCTTCGTATGTTGTGGTAGGCAACTCGTTATCCTTAGGAAGCATATTTTTTAAATATTTCAGTAATTCACCAAATCCCTTATCGGATACACCATGCATTGCCTTCTATTGTAGCAAACCTACAGTACTACCAAGTTTCTTCAATTCATCTTCGCAGCCTGGGTACAACTCGTGGTGGTCCTCAAACATCTGCTGGAACTTCATCCTCTCCTTTACACTTTCACAATCTTCCCGCGCATCACGCAATGCCTGCCCAAGACCGTCGGTGGGATCCTCATCTGCCGCCTCTCTTTCAGGCTCTTCCATTGCAGTATCATCATCAAAGGCATCGAATCCAATGTGGCCAGGAAAGTTGTCTTCACACTCTTCTTCTTCATTGTCCTCCATTATAACCCCTTTTTCTACATGACTTGTCCAACAAATGTAATATGGCATGAAACTATAAGCAAAAATATGGCTGTGAAGAATCCTTGAAGAGGAGTAATCCTTCTTGTTCTTGCAATCTCGGCACAGGCAGCACATGAAACCATTCCACTTGTTTGCTTCGGTCACAACCAAAAAATAATGCAAGCCATCAATGAACTCCTTGGAATGTTGGTGAGCATAACATCCATTGCCGGTCCATCTGCATTGTATTATGTGAATTATCATTAACTTTGGACATTTTTTAAAATATCTCTCATCTCTCTATCATTATCTCTATGCATGAAATATTACTGTAAAATATTCTCTCTCAATGCCTGCAATATCTAAGCAGCGGGTCAAAAATTATAGCTCATATTATCTAAATGGTTACTACATAGCATCTAATATATTATTTTTTATTTCATCTAAATGTAAATATTTAAATGTAACTAGTTAAATTTTTCTAAACGTACAAAAATTCAAAATAATACTCGAAGATAATATATTATTTCTATGTGTGATATGGTATTTCCAATTTCATATAGAAAACTATAGTACTTCACATTATTTTTTCATTATTATTTCACTATGCATCAAAAATCACTAATCTTAAAATTTATTTCTATGTAAGCATTTTTTATTAATTTCTTCAACTAAGCAACATCTATGCATGCAACATATATATGAAAATTTCCCATTCTAGCTCATTTGGTGTGAAAATGAAAAAGTCGTTGTTCTTCATTCTTTCAATTCTAAAATCTCAAACTTCTCTATGTATAAAGCAATAAAGAAAAAATACTAACTAAGAGAGGCAGAAGATGAACTTGCTGACCTTTAGACTCACTTGGGCAAATTGAATCTTCAGAAAACGTGAAAAAAAAGCCATGAGCTCCTCCCCCTAGCCAGCCGTCGTCATGGACACAACAACATCTTGTTGTGAAAATGGCTCGGCGGGGCTGGGAGGAGAAGAAGCCTTTTTATGGGGATAATTTAGTCCCGATTGGAGCTACCAACCGGGACTAAATATCCCTCATTAGTCCCGGTTGGTGACTTCAACCGGGACTGATAGGGCCGCGCACCATTATCCCGGTTGGAGCCACCAACCTGAACTAATGAGGGACCTTTAGTCCCGGTTGGTGGCTCCAACCGGGGCTGATAGGGCTGCGTACCATTAGTTCTAGTTGGAGCCACCAACCAGGACTAACGAGGGATCTTTAGTCCCGGTTTGTGGCACCAACCGAGACTAAATGTCCCTCCCCCGCCTCTAGGGCCCCGACCGTTGGAACTGGGACTAATGTTTTCTTTAGTCTCATGCCCAACAATGGCCTTGACTAATGTCAAAAACCAAAGGTCCTTTCCGTACTAGTGTATCAACTGTGCGCTAAAAAAATATTTTATCCCATCTATTACGCACTTACATACTTTTTTTCTCGTTGCTCCAACCTGGCAACTGTGATAAAACTGGAGCCACCGTTGCAGAATTTTTCTATGCTGCTGTGTTTTTTTGCCATGCTAGAATGGTTCTTGTTAGTCCTAATTATTTAATTGTTTTGACCATGTTTTAATGTTCATCCATTTTGCATATCCTCGTATGATGAGTTGGCAGCATTATTCTAATTGGCTTAGAATAATTCTCTAGTCATATAGTGTGTTAATTCTTGAGACTTTGATTTCCTTCTCTATTAAATTCCAGCTTTATTTCTCTGAAGTTCTGTGGCTTTATCTTTGCTAATAAAATGTCAAAACGTTTCAACCTGATGTCTGAAAATGCATGCTTAACAGTATCTACACTTTCACTAAAAAAGCATCTTGTTCATATAGTGAATTTGCATGATAGTCAGTTACCGAATTCTCATCAGTTACCAATGTGTAAACAGGTGGTTACTTATATAGATTGTAGAGACAACAAATTATGGTCATATTTGCTCCTTTCAGTGGAGATGCTAATTTCATGCAGAGATGGAGCAGAAGACGTGTCTGTTGCGATGCTGTGTTTTGCCAGCATAGTTTTCGGCTGTTTACTGGATGATCATGATTCTCAATTTACCTACCATTAGTCTCTTAAATTTGTATCTTCGTTTCCATGTCCATGGTTATTATGAGAATCATGTTGTCAGTGCATGTAAATATGGTGCATGCGTGCGCTTTTTCTTCATTGAGCACGATACATATTGGCATTTTCTGATTTTTTTCCTATTTTATTTTTCTTTTTTCCTATATTTTAAAATTTTCCGTGTGGATTTTTTGGTCTATAAATGTAATAATCTTGAATACTTCTGGCAATATGCATATATGGAACTCTGTTCTCTAAAACAGCGACCCAATCTGCAAAATTTGTGCACAGTTTGCATTTTGATGAGCTAGTAGTACGTACGGATCGGATGCAATCGAGCTCAGCCTGAGCTAAATCACGCCCAATCCAAATGACGTTGGGTTGAACCATATGTGTGGAAGGGGATTTGGTGGTGGGAGGGGATTCACCCAACCCCCCTTGGGTGGTTTCTCCTTTGGATTGTGATCCACGATTGCCAAACAAAGCCGTAAGGGGAACGGAATGCTCGTTTACTTGATTTGTTTGATTCATCGTCACGTAAAGGATTGAATAGTACCTGATCGCGCGCTGTGAATCATTTACAGGGCAAATTTAAATGGCCCAACCAAACAGCACCTTCTTATTAGATTAATTTGAAGGCTATTGGATGGATATACGTTGAAAGGCATGGAGGAAGAGCATGACGAGAATCCCCGAGTCGTCGAAGCTGCTGCCAGCAGATCGATCAGTCACGGGTGCTTTTCAAACTCAGCCGCGAATACTGCAAGAAACAAACTCGAAATGATTTAATATACATTGATGAAATTTGAAGTAGGAAAATGAAAACACTATGACGAAATTTACAAGGCTCCAGGGCTCCACCATCCAAGCCCTTATAGCTGCTGCTGCAGGACATGACCTGCTTGGTGCCCAGATGGACGCAAAACTCGCGGCCGTTGTCATCTCTGCCCTCACGGGTCGAGAAGTAGAGGATGTCAGGATCGAACGGTTGGACGTGGGGGTACTCCAGCGCCTCCCTAGGTAGACCCGTGGAACGGTAGCTCTCGTCCCTCCAGACGTCGGCAACCTTCAGCGTGTGCTCCAATGCCCACGCGCCGCGGTCGTTGCCCAGGACCCAGGACGTGACGGAGCCGCCACGGCAGTCGTCGCAGAGCGACGGAGGCGCCACCAGCGACGATCTACGCGGGTGCTGCCTGTGCTCGCGCAGCGCCGCGCACCTCGACGTACCTGAGGCGGCTGCCGCTGACCGCAACGCACCGATCTCGCGTCAGCGGGTACTTGGATAGACGGGCGTTTGGCCTCCTCCATGGTGACGTTCGGGAGCAATGTGAACTCGACCTCCACCGGCTGCTGGGCGCCGTCGTCATCTTCTACCAACAGCGAATAGCACACGGCAAGAGAAGTGAGCATTTATCCCTGGCGTTAGTACCGACTGCATTTGAGCCGGTACTAACGTATGCATTTAGTACCAGACCGTAAGAACAGTTCCCTAGGAAACCATTTAGTACCGGCTAAGGTACCAACCGGTACTAACACATGTTCACCGACAGACAACGGCTAGACTCCCTGGAGACAATTTAGTACCGGCTGGTGGTTACAGCCGGTACTAAATCGCATAGATTGAACTTAGTATAGGCTGGTGGCTCCAGCCGGTACTAAATTGCATCATCTAGTACCGGCTGGAATTATCAGCCAGTACTAAATACCCTGAGCCATAAAAGGGCCAGCTTCTTCCTTCCCGAGCCCGAGCAGCTCATTTGTCTCACTCTTTGTTCATCCATGGCGCCGTAGAGGTGGTGCCACCGGATTTCTCCAATTTTCTTGGAGATTTCAGCTATCCAAGTATTCTCAAGGTTAGCAACTTTATTCTCCCTTCTCTCATTGTTAGTATGCTATGTTTTATACTTTGTAGGTAGAGAAATTTGTGATTTCTTAGAATGAGGTAGAATAGGAAGATTTTTTATTTATACATGCATTTTCTTAGGGATTTCAAGGTTCGTTTGTTAGTCGTTATGCTTTGCAGCTAGAGAAATTTACGATTTTTGGAATGAAGGGGAATGGAGAGATTTTGTATTTATACATGTATTATAGATAAAATTTTAGAGAGGATATTTTTGGATCGATTGCCGCATCCCACGTTTCAACCGTTATTCATGCTTAGTTTTAATATGTATTCAAATATGTGTGAAGTATGTATTCAAATTTGTGTGATGACTAATTAATGTATACTTGGTATTTATTTTGTATTATGAATAAATTATTTTGACACTCTAATGATCTATTTATTCAGGCTCACATTGAAACCATCTAGAAGTAAAAAAAATCTTTATTTCAAAACATGCATATGTTGTTAACCTTGATCATGCGGTGATGACACTGTCATTCAGGGCCAATATGATATTCGTGACACAGTGCGGTATAAGGACGTGAGGATGGAGTACGGTCTTAGTCCCAATGAAGAAATCCTCACCTTTGAGCGAGGTGAGGATGCCACCATTCGGACCAAGACCGTACTCCTTTATCACGTCCTTGTACCGTACCGTGTTGCAGATATCAATGTTGGCCCCGAATGGCTGTGTCATCACCGCAGGGTCAAAGTTAACAACATATACATATTCCTAAACAAAGATTTTTTTCTTCTCGATGATTTTTGCATATAGAGCCTGAATAAATATTTTGAACCTTGATTGCATCCCATATACCGTAGGACGATGAGTGTTCGCCTCAAACTGAAGAGTGTCAAAATAATTAGTGTTTAGAAATAGTGAATGTGAAATGTCAAGTTGAATGTGAATGCAAAGGTGTAATTTGAATATAGCCAGTGATTATGAGAATATTTTCATTGTAATTATAAAAATTTATTCTATTATTTACATTTATTTGATAAGTGTAGTGAAATTAGTTTTACTTTTGAAAATACTGTAGTTTAGCGCTTCACCCAACATGATGAATAATTAATTGATGAGTAATTAATTTTTAATATGTAGAAATGGCTTTGGAACATGATGCACTGTAGCGCCGTGCTTTCGCTCGGGCGTTGGTACGCAATCACTTGAGGCGCACCGGCCATTCCCTTGAGTTCCGCCCTAAAGAGCGCCTTGGACTTGTTAGCGGTCGTATGCATCGTTGGATTAAGAAAGCATTTGATTGCCTCGCTCTATGTAATGCAAGGTGCAAAGTTGAGCGTTAATTAGATGTCGAGTTGCATGGTATGGATGATGATCCTGAGTTGATGGCTTGACATAATGCAAGGCGCGAAGCATCGGGGATAGCACAAATTGATCGTTCGATGTCGAGAGTTCGCGAGGCGGTTCACGAGGCATCAGGCAATAGGTCTCATGAGTAGTTTGTATTAGTATGTAGCTTATTCGGAATTTTGGACCTATTAATTAATCATGTTGTGTAACGATAACGTAGACCTTCTAATTAGTCATGGTGTGTGATGGTTATTTGGACCTTTTAATACTGGACCTCTTAATTTATTATTCATGTTGTGATAGAGATTTCAGACCTTTTAATTATTCATATTATTGTAATAGTTAAAAATATGCATCTTTGATTATAGTTCCTTATTAAAATTAGTATGGCCGGTGCACCATGGCGTGGACAATATGATTGCAGATGGACCGACAATGGATGTACGGCGATCGGTGCACCATGGTGTGGATTAATGGCCTAACGTCTTTTCTCGATGCGGCTGAGGCCCACAGGTCATCAAAAGGTTTCATGTGATGTCCATGCTGCATTTGTAGAAATAACAAGCAATTCTCTAGAAGAACTCTACACGTCCACCTTATTGAAAGGGGTTTCATGGATAACTATACTCTTTGGACCAAGCACGATGAACCTAGAGTTCTGATGGAAGACGATGAAGATGCTGATGATGATAACAACATTCAAGACTTGGGTCACTTGTATGAAGCGGGTGCTTTTAATGGTGAACCGGACGAGGCTGAAGAAAATGTCGTAGAAGAGCAACCACATGACAAATTAGGTCAGGTGTTGCTAGATGCACAGAAAGACAGTGAAACTTTAAAGCAGTCAAAGAAGTTTGAAAAGATGCTGGACGATCACAAAAAGTTATTGTATCCAAATTACAAATAGGGTCACACAAAGTTGGGTATCACATTGGAATTGCTGCAGTGGAAGGCAGCAAATGGTATTACCGATAAGGGATTTGAGGAGCTACTGGGAATCGTAAAGAACATGCTTCCCGAGGGTAATGAACTGCCCTTGACAACATACGAAGCAAAAAAGGTTGTTTGCCCTCTTGATTGGAAGTACAGAAGATTCATGCTTGTCCTAATGACTGTATCCTCTATTGCGGCGACGAATATGAGAAACTGGATGTTTGTCCTGTTTGTTGCGCAAAGCGGTATAAGATCAGGCAAAATGATACTGGTGATATCGACGGGGAGCCTGCCAAGAAAAAAATACCTGCTAAGGTTATAAGGTATTTTCCTATAATACCACATTTGAAGCGCTTGTTCAGAAATAGGGCATACGCTTGGTTGATGTGGTAGCACAAAGAAGAGCGTGAGCAGGATCAAATGCAGAGACACCCCAAAGATGGGTCGCAGTGGAGAAACATGGACAGAGAATTCCTAGATTTTGATAAGGACACAAGGAACATAAGCTTTGGTTTAAGTACGGACGGAATGAATCTAATCGGCGAGTGGGGTAGCAGTCACAGTACATGGCCTGTGACTCTATGTATGTTCAACATTCCTTCCTGGCTAAGCACGAAGCGGAAGTACATCATGATGCTGGTGCTTATCCAAGGCCCGAAACAACCTGGCAATGATATTGACGTGTACCTAAGACCGTTGGTTGATGAACTTTTACTGTTGTGGAAGGAAGAAGGTGTACGTGTGTGGGATGAGTACCAACAGGAGACTTTCAACCTCTGAGCATTGCTTTTCGATACCATCAATGATTGTCCTACACTTGGTAACCTATTGGGACAGTCGAACAAAGGATACCAGGCCTGCACCCATTGTCTAGATGAAACCAACAGCTTTTATTTGAAAAGTTGTCGGAAGGTCGTGTATATGGGCCATCGTCGATTTCTTCCCCTCAATCACCCCTGAAGAGGGAAAGGGAAACATTTTAAAGGGGAACCAGAAACTCGTGCTAAGCCTATGTTCCATGATGGAAAGCGTGTTTTCTCGATGATAAAGGATGTGTATGTAGTGTTTGGAAAGGGCCGTGGCAGCCAACAAGTTCCGAATGATGAAAACGGACATGCACCAATGTGGAAGAAAAAGTCTATATTGTGGGCGCTACCTTATTGGGAAGTCTTAGATGTGATGCACCTGATGAAGAATCTTTGCGTGAACCTGCTAGGTTTCCTGGGTACGTATGGGAAGGCAAAAGATACAATTGAAGCAAGACGTGACCTGAAAGAAATGAAACAATGAGAAGACATACGTCCTGAAAAGAGAGACAATGAAAAACACTACTTGCGTCCTGCTAGCTACACTCTCAGCAAAGAGGAGAAGGAAAACATGTTTGATTGCTTCAATGGTATGAAGGTACTGTCTAGATACTCCTCGAATATAAAAGGAAGAATAAATATGAAAGAGAAGAAGTTCACAAAATTAAAGTCTCATGACTGCCACGTCCTGATGACACAATTGCTTCCGGTTGCACTTAGGGGTATTCTACTGGAGAATGTAAGATTGGTGATCGTGAAGCTATGTGCCTTCCTCAATAAAATTTTGCAAAAGGCAATCGATCCAAATAAGCTCATAAAGCTACAGAATGATGTGGTCCAATGTCTTGTCAGCTTTGAGATGGTGTTTCCACATTTGTTCTTTAATATTATGACACATCTCCTCGTTCACATTGTGAAAGAGATAAACATTCTGGGCCCTGTATTCCTACACAATATGTTCCCTTTCAAGAGGTACATGGCAGTCCTAAAGAAGTACGTTCGCAATCGTTCTCGTCCAGAAGGATGTATCACCAAGGGCTACGAAACAGAGGAGGTCATTGAGTTTGTGTTGACTTTCTTGATGATCTCAGTCCGATCGGGCTCCCCATGTCACGCCATGAAGGGAGACTGAAGGGAAAGGGCACACTAGGAAAGAAATCTAATATGCATATCCCTGACAATGAAAACCGCAAAGCAAACTTCAAGGTTCTACAGAATTCATCCTTGGTGGCTCCATATATGGAGGAGCACATGAATATTGTACGGTCCAAAAACCCAGGCAAGTCTGAGACCTGAATCACATGTCATCACATAGATACCTTTGCTGTTAGGCTCAGACGAAAATTCATGGGTGATGGCTTGATTGATGAACAACTTCAATGGTTGGCTAGGGGACCATCAATCACAATCATGCAATACCAAGGGTACGAGCTAAATGGGTATACATTTGACACCAGAGCCCAAGATGAAAAGAGCACGAACCAAAATAGTGGTGTGCATGATGCAATAGGCAATGATGGAAAAAAGGACAGCTACTATGGTGTCATAGATGAGATATGAGAACTAGACTATGAACCTTTGAAAATTCCTTTATTTCACTGCCAATGGGTGAATCGAGCTGGAGGAGGCATGACGACAGACCAGAATCGGATGACAATAGTGGACTTCAAAAAGATTGGATATAAAGACGAACCATTCATCCTAGCCAAGGATGTGACACAAGTGTTCTATGTGAAGGACATGTCAAGCAAACCTAAGAAGCACATGTCAAGCAAATCCAAAAATGATGAGCCAAAACGCCACATAGTTATTCTAGGAAAAAGAAAAATCATTGGAGTTGAGGACATATCGGAAAAGTCAGAAGATCTTGATCAGTTTGATGACCTTCCTCCATTCTCAGAGAATGTTGACCCCAACATCCTGTTATCCAAAGAGGACGCTCCTTGCTTATGCCGCGATTACAACCATGGGACTTTCATCAAATGGAAGATTATCAATGTTCCATTAAATAAGGATGAGTAGTTTTGTGTAACCATTATGTTCTATTTGGTGATTTATGTAATGTATGTTGTCGTATCATTCGAATAACTATACTATTCGGACAATGTGGTCAAAATATTATATATTTGCATTTTTTGCATCTATATTTAATTTATTACACACAAAAATATTTCAAACACTTATAAAAGGCAATTTGGAATCGATATGTTGAATTAAGTGCATAGAACTATATTTCATGTGACCAAGTGATGTAAATTATACAATACTATAATTTTGCATGCTCAAAATATTATATATTTGTATTTTTTGCCTTTAGTTATTTTATTACACATAAAAAATATCCAAAATACCTATAAAGCAAGATATAAAAGAAATCCGAGTTTGGCTCTTTAGTACCGGGCCTAGGCTTCGCCCGTTACTAAACTGCCTCCACAAAAATTTTCCGCCAGTGGAGGCCATTTAGTACCGGGCCGAGGCATTGCCCGGTAATAAATGGCAAAGTTTAGTACCGGACCTAACTTTTGCCCGGTACTACTGCCCGGTACTAAACGGTGACTGCGCTAGTTTAGTACCGGGCACAGCTACAGCCCGGTACTAAACTCGCTGCCCTATATAATGCACAGGACTCCACTGGCCGCCGCTCCGATCTGCCTCTGTACGACGCGCCTCCACGTCGTCGCTCCGCCACCGCAAGGCCTCCACGCCGCGTGCCGCCATCCCCGCGTTGTCAACTGGTATGGCACCGCGCTTGTCTCGTCCCTTCGTCGTCTCCCGGCCGCCCGTGCACCATCCCACCCTCCACGCACGCTGCCGCCCCGCCTCGTCCCCGTCTCAGCCGGCCTCCACCGCCACCAGATCTCCCTGCAGGCGCCGCGCCGCTCGTGCCACGAGCCACCACCAGCCTCCACGCGCGCGCGCCCCCGCCACGCCCTTCGGCCGCTGGTCTGCACCGGCCTCCACGCGCGTTGAGCCATTGCCGGGGTCCACGACCGCTGCTACGCCCGCTCGCGCGCGGGCACTGCCTGGCCCGCCACCCCCGCGCGTGCCGTTCCGCGACCCCCGTGACGTAAGCTCCACACTGACGTCAGCACTACAATGTGCTAACGTCAACCTATTTGATTTTTTAAAATTTTTGTCAGTGTGGTAGAAAATTGTAGAAAATTATAGAAATTTTTTAAAAATGGTAGAAAATTGTATAATAGTATATAATAGTGTAGAATATTGTAGAAAAATGTATTTATTGTAGAATATTGTAGAATAGCATAGAATATTGTAGAAGAAGGTGCAAAATTGTAGGGAATAGTAGAAAATTGTTGAAAAATATAGAAATTTTAGAAAATTGTATAAATATATGTGATGTAAATTTGTTGCGGTACAACTTCATGTAATTATTGTAGAAAATTATTGAATATTGTAGACTATAATAGACATTGCATATTTTGTTCGCACAGGAATTGAAATGGGTCCTAGTGATGACGAAGAGGAGTTCCTTTACAATATAATTCGTGAAGGTACCAATCACCCACTGTCCCTCGAAGATGATGCACCCAAGGATGATCGCAGCCAATATCTCAATGATACTGGTGATGGCGATGCTAAGTAGATGGAAATTGCTCAGGAAGAGGTTCAAGCCGAGGTATATGGAATTCATGCATATGTAAACTAACATGATATATATATATATATATATATATATATATATATATATGAATTCTCTACGTATGAAATGCGTGTGTTAATGGGTATTTTCCAGTTATCTGGATCGGGGAAGCCAAAACAGAAACGAGGCTCGAAGAAAAAGATGGAGGGGCATACAAACATCACCTTATTGAAGTCAGACGGTGAACCAATGGCTCCCAAGGGTGTTGACAAGACATTGGTCAATCAATGTGGATATTTTATTCGGGAAAACATCCCCATTAGCTACAAACTATAGAAGAAAAATAAAGTCACTAATAATGATGTAGATATCATCCCCGACACGGAGAAGGAAATGTTATGGACAGAGGTGAAACTGCACTTCAATTTTCCAAAGGACAAAGAGGAAGTCTTGAAGGATTGGGTCATGAAAAAGATGGCTATTGCTTTCTAGACGTTCAAGAAAAACTTGAACAAAGACTACGTCAAAAAGGGCCTCACGCCAGACTTTGAGAAAAACTACAAGAAGCAACGTCCTTTTTGGGATGAATTTGTGTAGTACAACTTGTCCGAGAACAGCGAGGAGAGAACAAGACAGAACAAAGACAATGCGAGCAAGAAGAAGCACTTCCATCATCTTGGCCAAGGAGGTTATACTTCGGCAATTCCGAAATGGCAGAAGATGGAAGAAGACCTAATGGCAAGAGGAATCATACCAGCGACTTTCAATTGGCCATTGCGAGCAAAGTATTTCTTCTATGCTCATGGAGGCACACAAAAAATGGATGATGGATCATTCGTGACTACCGATCAAATAAGAGAACCGACCGACAGGCTCGATACGGCACTAAAGGCCGTTGCCGAAGGCATTTTGAAGCCTGATAGAGAGAAAGACAAGCTGGCATACGCTCTTGGGACACCAGAACACACAGGATGTGTCTTAGGCACGGGCGTAGTTCCATGGAAGCATGGCTTCAGTGCAAATATCGAGACTTATCGAAGCCGATGCAGAAGGAAGGCTGAACAAGAAGAGAAGATGCATGCCCTAGAAGAACGAGTAGCTTCGATTGAAGGTGCAATGGTAGCTAGCCAATGACAACAAGAAGCTCCATCACCTTCTAATATGGAGAGCAGCCCCAGCTCTCAATGTCGTAGTAGCGTTGTTTCCACGAAGCATCTAGCCGGCGGAGACCAAACTGAAATGGTTGCGGACAACCCACAACGTTACCCAATGGACAACATCATCATGAGGACCCCCTGCGAGCTTCTTTATCAGCAGAGGAAAAAGGTCAAATTAGTGGCTCACGGTATTGCTAAAGTACCTGTCTAAGGCGGGACAATTCATGGCGTGCTGATTTCTGAAGGATATGCTAGAGTCATGGTTGATCGGGTTGAGAAAGGATGGGAAGACCTCGACCTCGAGATCCCTGGAGGCGATGGAGAAGAGGAACTACAACATGCACTCCACACTTGGATCTGTTGGAACAAGCGCTACATAAGATTTCTGCAAGGAGCCACAGATTCCGCAGCATCGGCTCAGAGCCCAAGGCCAAGATCGCCAACGCCAACAACCAACATAGGTCCGCCGTCACCACACGCACAAAGGGACCCAAGCATGAGTCCACTATCACCACCCGCACAAAGGGACCCCAACATGGATCCGCAGTCACCACCTTCTCCAAGGGACCCCAGCATGAATCCGCCACCTCCTAAGGTGAAGAAGAACGCAAAGGCTTGGGTCCCGCCACCGCCACCTCCTAAGGCAAAGAAGAACCCAGCCAAGAAGAATGAGAAGCCTCCACCTCCGAAGTTAGCATATGAAATGACTCAAGAGGAATTGAATGAGCATGTGAGAACGGAGGTTCGAGAACAATTCGCGCCAAGGAAGCCTGAGCCGAAGCAACCTGTGGATCCAGCCGGGCAGAAGTTCTTTGTAACCATTTTCCAACCAATGGAGAAAGAAAGACTGTTGGACTATGACCGCTCAATCACTAAGTCTTATTAGAAGAAGGGTGCTCGTCGGTCCACCATTCCCCAGCTCGGAGAACAATCCCAAGAATCGATACCTCCACTCCAAGTGCTTTCAAAAGAGGATGAAGCTACGGCCGAGTTTGTGGTGGAGACGAAACTCACAAAAGCTCAACTCCGAGGGGAGGATCCAATCCCGATTCACCCAGGGGCAGGAAGAAAACCATTTCTAATGGGGGAACCTCTTATGTGGCCTGAGTTGCTGCAGATGCTACCAACGAGAATGCGAGTTGCATGAATGATACATTAGGGCCTCTGCAAATGGATACGTAATGTTCGCAGCTCGGGTTAAAGATAGCAATTTACATCTATGGTTAGCTGACATATGGATCGAGTTCGTGAGTCTTTGGTTTCTATACCATCAAGACGCCCTGAACAAGGCACCTGTTAGTGCATTTGTAATGTAAGTGTTTTGCTCTCATTTCTACATTATAGCTCAACTACTTATGTGCTTTCTCATTCTCTCTTTTGTTTTGTATCGTGTAGGATGAAAGTGAAAGAATTCCGAAGAAGGGGGTACTATCACATCGGCTTCATGGACATGGATATTATAAACGCAAATAGTGTAATCAAATGGCCAAATCGGACCGAGAACAATGTATTCAGGGCCTTAGATAGACAGCATACTTGTACATTCATTCAGTTGTCGTACAACTTCAAGTGAGTACTTCGACTCTGTTTTCATCCCTTCAATTTGATAATAAGTATATCGAACATTTAATCTGTATATGTGTATCAACAGATTTTACTGGATCTTGCTTAGTATCGAGATTGATCGAGCCCGAGATGTGGTGTTCGACGGAAAGAGGACGCCAATAACACAATATCAAAACTTCACAGACATCCTCCAGAAGGCACGGGCTCGCTTCATCAGAAAGCATGTAGGAGTTGTTGACAAGCCATGTGATCTTTATATCAAGATAGACTTTCCGGTACGAATACAACTCGCACACCTAGTGTCATTTCTTTAAACACCATGAATATTTCATAACCCATCTATATATAGTGTATGAGACAGGTGGAAGAAAACAACTTATGTGGCTATTACATATGTGAGTGGATCCACGACTTTACTAGTCCAAAGAAAATAACGCAAAAAGATTTTGATGTACGTATAAAATTAATAACAATTTCTTGCATTTAATTATGTACATGTATGAATTTAAAATAACGATGTTTGTACGCGACAGCTTTGGAAAATGAAAGAAGACCTCATCGAACCCGAAAGAGTCAAGACAATTCAAGAATCTCTCTGTGGATTCCTGCTAGATGAGGTCATAAATCCCGTCGGTGAATTTTATGCCGATCATAGGATAAGTGTGGGTCTACTCGATGAAAATAAGGATGACGATGAATAAGAGTAATATTTGAAGTACTTGTAACGAAACAACTTATGTAGCTACTTGTAATATTTTATTTGATCCCAAGTGTAATATTTGAAGTGTATATAAACAGTATATATAATTAATATATATGTAGTCTTTGTTATGCGAGATACGAATATGAATATGCATGCTAGCTATACGCAAACGAATACGGATAGAATATGAATACGAATATGAATTAAAACTAAAAAGCAAAAGAAAAGAAAAATAAGCAAACAATAAAATGAAAAAAAGAACTTAGTACGAGCTGGTAACCCCAGCCGGCACTAAACTGCTGCAATAGCCGCCCTACGTGGCGAGCAGTTTAGTGCCGGCTGGTGTTACCAGCCGGTACTAAATGTACGATTTAGTACCGGGCATTGCATCTGGTACTAAATTCGTGCCAATTTAGTACCGACCACACTGTACCGGGCGGCTAACCGGTACTAACCGGGGTTTCCCGCCCAGTACTAATGCTCCCATCTGTAGAGGTGGCAGGAACAGGAGAGCAAGCCGCGGCGCAGGTCCAGCCACCAGAACCTGCCCCCGCAGGTGAGCCCCGCCGCCAGCTTTCAGTAGTTCCAATCACCGAGCTCAGGGGCAAGGCGCACCGGATACGTCGCCACGCATTAGCCGACGACGTCGACAAGAAGGAGACATGCCACTTGCCCTCCTCCACCCGGCGACCATGAAAGAGCCATCATCACGGCGCATGAGGCCCGCGCAAGTCGGTGGCATCTCTGGAAGGTGAGTCAGGGCAGGAGGTGAGTGGTCGTCGAGGTTCTCCATCATGAAGTAGTTCGTGCCGCAGCCGCACGAGGCCTCGAGGAGGATGGCATCGTCGCCGGACAATATCACAATAAGATGGAACTACGTGGACAATGGTCGTATGAAGAAGATGGTGGAGTTGTTAGGGTTGTAGTTCGTCAGGATGTCAGCCGGAACGGCTGCCCTGAACAGCAGGCGAGAGACGACCGGTGGCTCTGCCCGGCGCAAGCACAGCGGATTCATCTTGGTAGCCAGAGCGGTCGAGTGGCAGGAACACGGCCGACGTCTTCCTTGCCTTCTTGGCCTGCCTCTTCTTCTCAGTCTCATCACCATCGTTGACCTCCCCGTGGGGCCTTCTTTTAAAGGATATGGTTGTGCCTGCTAACTCGAGTTTATTCTTAGACCTAGATTTCTTAAGGCTTGTCATCCCCCTCAGCCAACAAATATTAATTTCTGACTATGAGGTAAGGAATTTTTTTAGAGAAAACTACGAAGTAAGGAATCAATCCTTGTTCGGACTCTAGGATTCCTTTTCCTAAATTGCTATGTTTTCTGAAACACATGAGAGACCACGCAGCTCGGATAGCTATCGTGATGGCCGCCGCCCCCTCTCTCGCGCGGGCGCTTGGGCTCTCTCGTCCAGACGCCCCTCTGCCCTACTGCGGCTGGACATATTACCGGTCACGCGCGCGGGTGGGTGCGGTTGCATCGCAGAAGGTCCAACTTACGACGCCCATGTGCAAAAGACAAGCGGCCCAGTGTAAGGAACATGGCCCCATTAGGCCATGATTGTGATTTTGGTGATTGTGTGACAACATAATCAATATGACTAACAAGTTTGTAAGATCAAATTTGTAGAATTTCTAGGTCCGAGTCCAATCCATATACAAGATGGTCAAAATTATTGTCAAGGTATCCAAGTTGAAGTGAAAAACTAGAGATAGAATATATTTGAGGAGTCCAAATGACCGCTGCAACGAATTGGATAAGGTTCAGCATAAATATATGCACCGGTTAAACCAACAGTCTCACAATATAACGGGCCGGTGCATTGGTAGTTGCAATGCCGATCAAGTGAAGAAGAAGTCAGTAGCACCGGTTGAACCGACGGTGCAATCAGAGGCGTTGCTGCATTGGTCATTTGATTACTCAGTAATCATGTTTTGCTACAGAAGGGTTTGGGCAAAATGTGCTTCAGCATCGGTTGAACCGATGCTACCTGCAGAGGCATTGGTGCTTTGGTCAGTTGATTAATTAGTGAGCATTTGAAGCAACAGAAGGCTTCGAGGAACAAATCCTTCAGGACCGGTTGAACCGACACTCGTCGGTGCGATGCGTCGGTGCAATGATGTCAGCAGGAGATGACTGTTGGAGTTCAACGGCTAGGAGGCAGGGTCAGTGTGACCGGTTAAACCAACGGTGGCGACCGGTTTAACCGACGCTTTATGCTTTTCTGGGTAAAAGCATGTAACGGTTAGGAGTGGATCTCCAACCTATATATGGCCTCACCCCTATTTATTTGAGGCTACTAGAGTTCGTGAGAAGCTACAGAAACTCTAAAAAAGTTCTCCAAGCCATCCAAGAGCTCATTGATCAAATCCTTAGGTTTAGCACAAGCTTTGTAAGGTGTAGTGCTAGGCTAGCTCTAGAGAGAGTGTGGGAGCAAGGTGTTGTTACCTTGTGCTGGTTTTTGAGTGAACCTCAAGATTGTACCTCGGTGTGCCGGCCCCTTGGAGTCTTCCTGGCTCATCGACAAGTCTTCCACCCTCCGGCTTGGTGTGGAGCGGCGACGACGGCTTTGTGCGGGCGACGAGGAGACCCCTCCTTCGTGGGAAGCTCCGTAATGAAGGCGGTATCAAGGTGACCGGGAACATGGCGTGAGCCTTTGTGGCAAGTCAAGGAGTGCCTCGGAAGAGACTTGGTGACCGAGAAGCAATATTCTTAGTGAGTGCTTTAACAACGTGGACTAGAGGTGGCTTACTGCCTATCGATACCACGGAATAAATCCTCTCATCAAGAGTTTGCTTTCTCTCATCCCGTCTTTACGTTTCCGCATTTCATACTTGCAACCTGTGTGCCTTTACTTCCTTAGAGTAGTTCCAAGCTAGGATTGGCTATAGGTTGCAAAACTTGTTTCGGATGAGGGTTTCACACTAGAAGAACCATAGCATGTTCTAGTTTATATTTTGTGCAAACTAGTTTGAGCCATAGGTTAAGTTTTTAAGGTGCCTAATTCACCCTCACCCCCTCTTAGGCTACGAGCACCGATTCCTCTCAAGTGGTATCAGAGCCGGGGCTCACTTCTTTCACAAAGAAACACCAATTCCATTGGCAAATTGTAAAACCGGCTCATTGGAATGGTTAGGCTTCACCACCTAGTGAGTAGCTCATCAGGGAAGGGATGGATCCCTTAGGAATAGCTCCACGGTTCGATGGCATGGGTTTCCAACATTGGAAAGTTTAATGCAAGCTTATCTCCAAGCAAGGGGCCTAAATGTTTGGAGAGTCATGGATAAAGGCATGAAAAACGATGGTCACCAGGAGAAACAATATGATGTTATTGTAAAAAGTATAATATTGTCTGCTCTTTGTGATAATGTGTTCTGTCGTGTGTTTGCTTGTGAAAATGCTAATAAGCTTTGGACAACAATCATGGAGAACCATGGTGGCACAAAAGATGTTGCAAATGAAAGATACCATGTTATTATTGATAAGCTTGCATTCTCTATGAGGATGCCGGAGCAATGTACTCACGTTTGAATGTTCTTGTGAATGAGATTAATTCCCTAGGTGTCAAGCAAATTGAAGAGATGGAACTCAATCGCAAGATCCTTCATTCGCTCCGAAGGCCGAACTATGATTAGGTGACCTCCATTCTCTATGAGAAAGAGCTCAAGACCATGGCACCAAATCAAGTCCTCAACAAGGTGATCGCCCATGAGCTTCGCAACAACATCAAGCAAAGAGAGCCACCTTGTTCACCAACATATAGTGCCTTGCTAGCAAGCAAGCAAAAATGTTGAAGAAGATGGTGATCCAAGAAAGCTCAAGTGAAGAGGAAGAAGAGGATGCGGCCAAGAGCTCCTCCAAGTGATGAAAAGGAAGAGATGGACCCCAAGCTTCTCAAGCATGTCAAGATCATGAACAAGAGTTTGAAGAAGATCAACATGATGGGGTACATGGTCTTCCTCAAATATGGGCATCATCATCAACTCATGAAGGTTGAGAAGATTAAGTATGAGAAGAAGAAGCAAGAGAAGGAGAAGAAGCCCAAGCATGAAGCTTATGCTATCTTTGGGGAATGGGTAAGTGGTGGTGAAGAATCAAGCACAAGCTCAGGTGATGAATCAATCAAAAGATTCACCACCCGAACCCACACCGGCGCATCGTCATCAAACATGTGCCTTATGGCCAAAAGTATGGAAAGTGAAAGCGATGTAAGTGATGATGAATCCGACTCTCCTTCCTTTGATGAACTTCTTGACTTGATCCATGAGCAACAAAGAGTTATGAAAACACAAGCTAAAGAAATTAAACAACTTAATGCTTTTAATGATCTTAATGCTTGTCTTCCTACAAATTATGATGATTTGTTGTGCAAATTCAAATTTCTTAGCAAGGTGCATGAAGAGCTTAAATTAAAAATTGAGAGCATTAAGAATGAAACTAATGACTCTTTAGAAATGAAGCAATCTATCCCTTGTGCAATCCCTATCTTCAAGGTAGATTCTTCAACTTCTTGCATTGATTTAATAGATGAATCTTGCTCTAACCCTTGCAATGAGAAACGCTTTGACAATGTGGTTGTAGAATCATGTGATGATCTCATTGCCAAGAAGAATGATGAGCTCAAGCGATAGGTAGAAAGGCTCATGAGGGACTTGGCAAGATTGAAGGGCAAGAGCATTGTCCAACCTTCTCAAGATAACCGTGAGAACATGGTGAAAAAGCTTGAGAAGGGTGCAAACGTGACTTGCTTCTAGTGCCATCAAGAAGGCCACAAGTCCTACAAGTGCCCTCAACCTAAGAAGATGGTTCCGAATGAGAAGAACAAGAAGAGCTTCACCATCAAGAGTTCTCTCATCTATACTAAGCCCAACTGGAAGAACAAGAGCAAGAGCACCTCCTATGTCATCAAGAAGAAGAAGAGCAATGGAAAGGTGGTTGCTCACAAGGTTGGGAAGAAGGATTGGAGTTGGAACCGCTCCATTTGGGTGCCCAAAGAAGTCGTCACCAATATGAAGGGGCCTCAAATGGTGTGGGTTCCAAATGAGACTTGAAGCCCGAAGAACGGTATCGGAGGATTTGGAGGCTTGGTTAACAAGATGATGAGAAGAATCAAGCAAAGAAGCCAAACTCACAACTTGGACATTTGTTGCCCAAGTCCCCCATGAGGTAATGGTAGCTAGATTTCAATTCAAGCATCATGTAGCTCCATTGCTTTTGCTAGGTTGTATGCATATGTTGCATTTCGTAGTGTTATCTACATATGGTAGGTTGCTTGTGTCTTGCTCTAACCCATTAGCAACTACATGGTTTGATAAGTGTGTAGAAAGACTACGCGGTGTTTACCTTCATGCTACATGGACTTCATGAGGTATGTGTTTCAGTTTTGTACCATGAACACCAAGAGAGCTAAGTTCAACCCGACGCACATGCAAACACTCCTAAAATTTCGTGTAAACATAGATTCAAACAAAAAGAGCAACAATTTGCAAATCAATGATCTAGATAAAATTCCAGTCTCACCATTGTATTTCTTATAACGAGATCTTCAAAATTAGACTAAACTTGGACCAATTTTTATTTCTGGAACAATTTTATTTTATTCCTCTTTATTCGTACTAGAGCAATTATTTTATCTTAGAACAATTTCTATTTGCCACTAGAATATTTGTATTTCTATTTACAATAACATTTTGGAATATTGTTTTCGGAACATTTTTAATTTTTAAAGTTGAAACAATTTGCTCCACTCTTGAAAGCAAAAGGTTTAAATTTTACCCTTAAATTGTTCCAACTAGAAAATCATCTAAATATATTAAAACATAATAATACAGTTAGTATTTAATCGAATCGCAGCTTATCTTGGTTGGGCTTACATGGTCGTGGGCTTCTGGATGTGCAGCAGCCAGCGGTAGGCGGGGCTAGGGTCCTAGGCGGGGGCAGGCATCCTTCTGCGATGGAGGAGCACGCAGTAGCGCGCGTTGCCCCCAGCAGCGCCCGCCGCGGCCCCTTATCACCGTTGCACCAGGGGCCCGGCATGAACCAGCGGACAGCGCAGCGACAAGGGCCCAAAAACAGGACCTCTGACCTCTGCTACGTATACTTTTCTCCGTTAACCGCTGGCGTGGAGGGCCTCCTATCTATTTTCAATTTACCTTGCCCCTATTACCTGACATCTGATCGGCTGATCCATGGCTAATTTCCCAGTAAAATACTGTAAGTCACAATAAAGATTGAGGGACGCCACTACTGTGCTCTTTCTAAAATCACCAAGCAGCAGGGCTCTTGTGTGTCCAATTAATTTCAGCATCAGGTTAAATGAACTAATGCCATCACAACGCGAGTTTACTCTTTTCATATTTGTTTCGCAGTGTTGTTTACAAGAAAAACTTATGATGTGCGACGATAATCAATATTGAGAATTAATTCTGTGACCCTAAGGAATCTAATGTAACAATAATTAAGAAAAGCTGGGATGTTGTTCAGACTTAAGGGTTGTACAATAATAACCAGCCCATCGATCAATTATTGCTGAACCGGAGCAAATCTTTTTTTTTCAGCAATGGTGCTTATGTGATATGAGACATCAGTAACAGAAGTTTTGTAAAAAAAGGTATTGTCAGATCTAGAATTTACCAATTAGTTAATCTCAGTCTAGTAAAGTGCTTACTCTTTTTTCAAGTGTACGTGTTAGGTTGAGTACCATGTATCTGGCGTAAAATCAGTATACACGTTTATATCTGAAATAGATAGATGATTATTGCATCGACTATGATGTTTTCTGACCGAATAGTATCTTGACCTTAATGAGAAAGCGCCTAAAATTTTGCCTGTGCGTGAAGTGATTAAATACAATTAAGACACTCTTACATTTTCTACGGTTAGCTTAACAAAAATTATCCTTTATGTTAGTCCAGGATATTTTCTGAATAAAGAACCTATGTTTACCTTCAGCCTGGGCCCGCTAAATTGATCTTGCATCCAAACTGCAGTAGGAGCGAGCCCTGTAATTGTATGTTGTATCATTGTATGCAGTCTTAGTATTATACTCACCATCAGCAGTAATAACGCCACACTATCTGATCACACGCATCAGTGAAAGTTATCTGCTGGACCATATTGAACAAACTCAGCTATTTCTCTTCAGTGATCATATTCATCCTCCAAATTAAAGCCCTCTTTGTCCAATTGAGGTTGTGAAGATCATCTCTCACATATTTGTTCTTGCGCCATGCCAACTTGTAGATGCTAGGTGCCACGTCCCTTGGAGCTTTCCCATTTAACATTCTTTTGGATTGCTCTTTGAGAGATGCCCTGTAGATAACCTCTGAAGTCTATAGCTTGCTAGCCTACCCACCCTAGCTGGCTCGTGGCACGGATTGAGTTTCTTGGCAGCCCATTTCCACTCCTTGTTCTATGCACGGAGGCTTGGGCTAGCTACTACTAGACAGTGGCGGGTTGCCCCCCCTGTGCCCACATTGAGCTATGTCTATGCAGCTATGATTTTATCTTTATTGAAACATGAAAGAGGTAATATCTGTGAAGTGGCATTACAAATTTCAAGTTAAATATCTTCTTTACTTTAAATATGATCTGACAGTTCTAGGTAATACCACCTCCAGTCATATTTATTAGTTGACGTTTTTGGACAACAAAACCAAGCTAGCAACTACTAACTTTTCATATCTGAATGTCAACTAATTATGACTGGAGGGAATAGTCCCTTTTTTATGAAATTCTTTATTTGTCAATGAAAGCTAGGGTTTTGGTTTTTCTTCAAAGTTTTCCTTGTTTCTTCTGGGTTCTGTCTTGTCTTACTGACTCTGCTCCTGCTTTTCTGTTCAACCGTAAACTTGATTCCTCCGTCAGCTGAAACATATAAAAACAGAGCATGAACAGAGTTTCTCTCTGTTTTTTTTCCAACACAGCATTCAGTTATATCTGCTCCTGGTATGCATGGAATTTAACATATCGGACAGTGCAGCATCTCTTTTAGGTTTGAAATTATAGTGGATAATGCACTAGATGTCAACATGGCAGAACATTATTCGATTTTATGCACCCTTTAGCTGTTCATGAACCCTCAACCTTTTGTATGTATCCGTAGGCATTGCATCATGGCGAACCATGTTGTGCTGCTGTACCTTTTTCTGCGTTCTTCACTCTGGTGTCATGTGCCGGTGCTATAATGGATGTCCTGTTAGCCTGCTGTCCAATCGGAGGTAGTATGTTTATGCTGCTCGATCCGTCCGGCCATTCTTCTAGACCTTGATAAAAAAAGTTGTTACCACGGGTACTTCTTTTTACCCTTGAGTAAAAAAATTGTACCGTAGAAACTGGAGGAGTCCTTTAATTTTAATTCCTGGTGCAATGAGTTATTGAAGCACCCTTGAGGTGGATGTTGAGCTGGTTATGTTGGACGAGGTAGTTCGTTATATATATCAGAGCAACTCTTTCGTTTCTTCCATGCTTGACTCGCTTAGGAAGAATAACTTGGAGGACAGATAGAAAATAACATGCTGTGTATAGATGGTAGCTAATAAGCATCGGGAAAAGCAGGCATAGGGAAAATTAGTTGTGGGCCGATGAATCAAATTTTCTCTGCTTTTTAGGACCACAAAAGGAGCCTACAGGAATCGCAGTTGCTTTAGATGGAATCCAAGAAAAGGACACAGTTTTATGGCATAAACAGCCGAGCTTCTTAGGTTACAGTTTATCAACCCAAACAAGTCATACTGGGTAAGTTTTTTGCTCTCCGTTGAATCTTACTCACTAGGATTCTTCTACCATTGATGAAACGGTCCTCGGTGGTTGTTCCATAAGCTAAGAAAACTACAGAGTGCAGACACAGAGAGGAGCACAATTTCACTCCTTTTTCAAACAGGGCTTTTAATTATATCAGGTTCAAGATAGTATTGTGGTAACATATGATCGAACGCATTGTGCCTCCTATAGCTTTGGAATCTTATCATGAACAATGCTCAAGATGTTAACGTGGGAGCACAGTACACCTTATTTATTTGATATATATGTCAACAGAAACATCACTCTTTAGCTGTTCAGCCGGCCTGTGTTCATTCTCGTGTTCGAAACACTTGAGCAAAAAGTATTATAGTTATGTTCTGTACCGTCCTGTCCTATAACTAGATCTATCACTATTAGTGTTCTAGCACATAGGTCTCAACTCTTCAAGAATGTTAATAATAACAGACATTTTGGTGTCTATATATAATTGCAACACATCTAACTCCCTATCACTCTAGAGTTCTGTAACAATTATGATACAGTGGATAGATAACAAATCACAGGTGTCATGTAGATGGTAGGCTAACAAGCATTTGGAAAAGGAGGCATTGTGAATTGTTATGTCAACTCACACCCTGACCATTTCCCTGAGACCCTGACCATAATGAGCCAAATGAAGAAAGACTGTTGATGATTCAGTGCCATTCAAATAAAGATCATCTCAGCGTGATTTAGATCTTTTTCTGGAACACGCATGGTTTTTGGTTTAGAAGTCTCGGGTAGCATCACATAAGTTTTCCTATTTATTGGAGATGGTCTCGGTACACTGTTAGATGCAATGGAAGTAGATAACACAATCACTTTATTAGCTTCAATGGTTGCTGTTTATCAACAAAGGAGAAATCATCTTGCCTGTGTTTTATAGCTGGCTCATATTGTAAACTCTGACTGGGACTAGTGTGCAATGAATTCCAAAACCTTCAGTAACCTTTAGTTATTTTACTGAATGGCAAACGAGTGCCTTTGCCATACACGATATGGTTTTTACTTGTCAAAGCATATTGTTCCATGTAGTTACTTGCTTGCGAGAAGGGCGTCCCAAACTTGGTTTTTCTATGTGCAGTCTTTGCATAGATGGGTGCTTATTTCCGGCACCGTCTTCAGTTTGCAAACCTGGTCATTTTGCCATCCTCTTTTTTTTAGGTTGTTTGCTGTTAAGATCTTGTGAAGCAGGGTCCTAGCAAAAAAACGTCATTTTCGCTCAGCTTTTCCCGTCCAGATCGATGAAATTTGATAATATGGTGATATGGTGTACACAAAAAAAAAATTCTCGGGTAAGCTGGTCAGTTGGGAAATCAGGAGCTGACAAAATGTTTGCTGTCCTAGACATGATTTTAGCTCAACCTAGCAAACTGACATTAATAGTCAGGATCTTGCTTGTCTTACATTTGAATCTGGATTCATCACTCGTGGTTGTACAAGCAAAGGAACAGGCCACGTTGATTTAGTGTACAACTGCCAAAAGTAAATCAGCCAGCATGATTAATTAGTTGTAAACAGAGGCGTGGGGATGTTCATTGAACCGGCACAGGTTACAGCACTACTCTTTCATGCTGTCTTTGCTGCTCAAGCCAAGTGTATCGGTTAACGGCATCGCCTCCACTCTTCACGCATTTGGTAATTGTCGGCCCATCAAAATTTCTCTGGCGAGCTGCTGGATTAGCCAACCAGGAGCAGATCAAATTGTCTGCTGTCCCATATATGATTTCAACATGGCACACTGACGTTCATATAACGCGTTTGCACCTCATTCCTTGATATAATCAATATTATGTCGCAGAGTTGGAGTTTCCTTGATCTCTTAATTATCGAACAGAGTATTTTAATGTCCATATATTTGGACATTTGCTGGTGTTCATCTCAGTTCTCTGTTTCTTTTTGATTCGTGTATGCATGTTTGGCTGAATCAGTAACATTCTAATTCGGCTAAATTGCAACTTGCCCTCTTTGTGTTACATCTATCCAATTTCCAAAATTATACTAAAGTTGCTATACTAAGTTGTCCTTAAACTTGTTATTCTCTGTCATCTATAGAATTATGATACTGCTCATCTCTCGTGTCAACTTGGTCATACCAATTCGTTATGTTGTTATAAACTGTTGAGTGCATAATTAATACTTAACACTAGAGCCACCTTGTCCTTGTTTTGCCCAAACCTTTTCGCTTCATTACAGCCACATTTACTGAGGTCACCACATCTATATATATCAGGACTTTAAGGATTTAGGTTGGTTTATGTTTTGACATGTTGAAGTGATATCTGCATATGCAATTATGCATGAGTAATTGTCAGGCGAAAGAGAAGTTATGAGGTGACCACCCTTATATGTGTTTACCAAGTTCCCAAAAAGATGACCATGCGTGGGCATTACACCAAGAACAAAAGATCAATTGCTAACATATCCATGACTCTAGAAGCAGGGATGCTGGCAATGTGGATTCAGTGTAAAATGACCAAAAGATAGTAGGCGATGCAACAAGAGACTAGTAGGAAAGAGAGGCACTGGGATGTTTCGTTGAACCGGCACAGGATACGGCGGCATATATCACTAGTGTTGTGCTCCATCAAATCCCTTACATTGCACTCATATGTCTTATACCGTGCTGTCATCCTGTAGTCCTTTTCTCGACCACGGTATTGTTGCCTGGATGGCCAGCATCGGTGATGCCAAAGAAGCATGCAGCACTGCAGCAGGTACAGATCTAGACGCACACCCCTTTTGTGCTTGTTCATGGCAAAAACCACACTTGATGCTCATCGTCACGCGCAACTGCCGATAGAATCAATAGCCACAATACACGCCTCTGTTCAGAAATAGATTCTGTATTCCTTTTGGGCCTCTATTATCCAGAGATCATAGGCTGTACCTCATTCCCATGCCGGCTACGTGTTCCATGAACACGCTGGGTGGTAAGCCTTTCGTTAGCGGATCCGCAAGCATATCTTTCGTTCTTATATGCTCGAGACTTATGGTGTGATCCTGGATTCTATCTTTTATCGAATAATATATTATCTGTATCGACTTGGTAGCCGTGCTCTTCTTGTTATTATGAGCATAAAACACTGCTGGCTAGTTATCGCAGTACATCTTTAGTGGTCTTTCTATACTGTCCACCACTCTTAAGCCAGGTATAAACTTCTTTAACCATTCTACCTGTCCGGAGGCCTCGTAGCATGCTATAAACTCAGCATACATCGTCGATGTTGCTGTGACCGATTGTTTAGAGCTTTTCCATGAAATAGCTCCCCCTGCGAGAGTGAAGATGTAACCCGTCGTGGATTTTCTATCATCTTCATCTCCCGCAAAGTCTGAATCTGCGTATCCTAAAGAATCGCTTCTTCTGTATGTCAGCATGAGGCCTTTTGTGCCTTTCACATATCGCAAGGCTTTCTTTACAAGTTTCCAGTGTTCTAGACTTGGATCTTTCTGAAATCTGCCAAGCACATTAGTGATAAAGGCTAAGTCAGGGCGTGTGCACACTTGAGCATACTGTAAACTTCCGACTGCCGAGGCATATGGAACAGTTTTCATCTGTTCTTTTTCATACTTATTTCTGGGACTCTGAAAGTCTCCATATCTGTCACCCTTAACTATCGGAGCAGGAGTAGGTTTACTCGCATGCATTCTGTATTGTTCTAGAATCTTTTGTAGGTATGTCTCTTGTGACAGACCTAGCACCCCATTTCGTCTATCTCGGTGAATCTCAATCCCTAGCACAAAAGAGGCTTCACCAAGGTCTTTCATGTCAAAATTTGATGACAAGAATTCTTTTGTTTCTAATAGTAGACTGACATCACTACTCGCTAGTAGAATGTCATCCACATACAGTACCAGGAAAATATATTTCCCTTTCTTAAATTTTGCATAAATGCAATTATCCTCAACATTCTCTGTAAACCCAAACTTCTTTATAGTCTCGTTGAACTTCAAGTACCACTGTCTTGAAGCTTGATTTAATCCATAAATGGATTTCTTTAAATGACATCCCATATTTTCTTTTCCTTTTACGACAAAACCTTTAGGTTGTGCCATGTAAACTTTTTCTTCGAGATCCCCATTTAGGAATGCTATCTTTACATCCATTTGGTGCAATTCCAGAACGAAATGTGCAACCAATGCCATAACTATTCTGAAAGAATCTTTACATGAGACCGGAGAAAAGGTCTCATTATAATCTATTCCTTCTTTCTGTGTAAATCCTTCTGCCACAAGACGAGCCTTGTATCTTTCTATATTCCCTTTGGAGTCACATTTTGTCTTGTAGACCCATTTACAGCCTACTATTTTGGCTCCTTCAGGAATTTCTTCTAAGTCCCAAACTCGGTTGGTCCTCATCGATTTCATTTCATCTTCCATGGCTTCAAACCATTTAGATGAATATCTGCTTCTCATGGCTTCTTCGAATGAGATGGGATCATCTTCCATTCGAAACTCTTTTGTGTTATACACTTCATAATCAGCAGGAATAGCTGATCTTCTTTCTCTTTGAGATCTCCTAGGAGCCTCTTCTGTTCGAATGTTATCTACCGGAACCTGTGACGGCTCCCCCTGATCTGTGGCAACGTTATTATCTATAGAATCCTGAAGGAGAGGTTCCACATTTTCATTCTGCGTCGCCACAGAAGGGATCAATTCGGGAACTGGCATCGCAGTAACTCTTACCGCTAGTGCAGTCTCATCAATCAGTGAGAAAAATGGTTCCTGAATCATTGGAGTGGGTGCGCATACCCGCTTCTTCTCAAGAACAATCTTTCGAACTGTTGTGTTTCCCCGAATCATCTCTTCTTCTAGGAAGCTAGCATGTCTCGTTTCTACGAACTTTGTAAATCTGTCTAGACAGTAGAAACGATATCCTTTTGATCTGCCTGGATAACCAATAAAATGGCAACTCACTGTCTTGGGATCCAATTTCCCAATGTTCGGGTTGAATATCTTTGCCTCAGCAGGACTCCCCCACACCCGTAGGTGATTCAGTGAGGGTATCTTTTCTGTCCACAGTTCATACGGTGTTTTAGGCACCGCTTACTAGGTATTCTGTTGAGAATATAGACAGCGGTTTTCAACGCCTCCATCTATAAACTCACTGGCAGTGTAGAATAGCCGATCATGCTTCGTACCATGTCCATCAAGGTACGATTCCGTCTTTCAGCCACTCCATTCTGTTGAGGATCGCCCGGCATAGAGTACTGGGCTACTATTCCTTGTTCTGTTAGGAACCTCGCAAAAGGTCCTGGAACTTGTCCGTATGGGGTATGCCGACCGTAGTATTCCCCTCCACGGTCAGAACGGACAACTTTTATCTTTAAATTGTGCTGATTTTCAACTTCAGCCTTGAATTCTTTAAATTTATCTAATGCCTCTGATTTCTCTTTTATTGGATAAATATATCCATAACGGGAATAATCATCTGTGAACGTTATGAAAGAGTCATAACCGTCTATGCTTTTAACTGAGAACGGTCCGTAGATATCTGTGTGAATTAATTCTAAAATACCTGCGCTATGCTCAGCATTTTTCTTTGTTATATTTACATATTTTCCTTTAATGCAATTGATGCATTTGTCTGAGTCTGAGAACTCAAGAGGAGGTAGAATTTCATTCTTAACCAGCCTTTCTATTCTCCCCCTCGAAATATGGCCTAAACGACAGTGCCATAATTTTGACGATGTGTCTTGAGTTCTCTTTCGTTTTCTGTTATTATCTATGGTTTCAGACACAGTCGCATTCACATCACATACAGAATTCACACTTTCACGTAGCGATAATAAATAAAGATCATTTCTTCTAAATGCAATCGAAGCAACTGTATCATCAAATTCTATTACACACATGCCGTCTCCAAAACGACATGCAAATCTATCGTCATCAAGACGAGATACACTAATCAAGTTTCTCTGAATTACGGGAACATAAAATACATCTTTAAGCAATAAATTAAAGCCTGTGTCGAGCTCTAAGAGGAGGTCTCCAACCGCCTCAACATCTGCCTCGACTCCATTTGCGACTTTAATTCTGTTTTCTCCTCTTCCCGTAGTTCTCGTTGAACGGAATCCCTGTAAGGAGTTTGCAACATGAATTGTTGCTCCTGAATCAATCCACCAAGTAGATTTCGAATAATCTTTATACAAGGATTCATTTACAAATGAGATAATGTTCTCACCTCGTTTCTCCATGATCATCTTTAGATAGTCGGGACAGTTTGTCTTGTAGTGCCCCTTCTGTTTACAGTGAAGGCACTGATCCTTCTCCACTAGAGGTTGCCCAAACTTGGGCCTGTGCTGCGGCTGAGCCATCTGGGGTCCCTTTCCTTTGGATGAAGAGGGAATATCTTTATTGTATCTTTTCTTGTTCACATAGTTTATGGATCCACCATGTGCATTCTTTATTCTCTCATCTTCTTGTACACACATCGCTATGGTCTTTTCAATATCCCATTTTTCAGTGTTCATGTTGTAATTGACAACAAAGTTGTCAAACTCTTTTGGCAACGAAGCAAAAACTAAATGAACTATGTGTTCTAGTTTGAACTCCATATCCATTGGCTTAAGCTTGTTATTAATGTTCACCAAGCGATGGATGTGCTCTCTTATCCCACCTCCCAGGTACCTCTCTGTAACCAGTTATTTGATCAACTGGGTAGTATAAGTCTTTGAGGAGCCAGTGTACTGACTCCTTATCTTATCGAGGTACTCAACGACAGTGGGAAGATCTGTGATTGCCCCCAGAATGGCGGGCTCTATGGTGTTCTTGACCACTGCCAAACATTTCTTGTTGGCAGGTAGCCACTTGGCATGATCAGCGTCATACCTCTATTTGCTCGCCTTGTAGGCGAGCTCTGTTTGCTTCCAAGAAGCATATGTAACATCTTCCCCTCTGACCGGTCTCTCAGGTTCAACTGGAACCGGTGCAGTAAGGACCCAATCTAGCTCAGCCATGGTAAAGAAGAGATCCAACTTCTTGTACCATTCATTATAATTGTCGCCTTTCAGTATCGAAATATCCTTGATGGAAACCATCATAGGAAAACCAGCTAAAACAGGTTAGCTCAAGTGAGAATAATATAACAATAATTACGAATGCATGGAAATCATAATGTTGTCATTATCAACTTTGGTCAGAACATAACAACATTACAATTTAATCTGGAAAATAATCTGTAAAATCATAATATTGTTATCATCAACTTTGGTTAGAAAATAACAATACTACAATTTAATCTGAAATTATCTGTGACTCAAAATTTAAATTATCCCTTTGGTTCAAATTTAAAATTCAAGTCTAAACAATTATCTGTGCAGCGGAAACATGAATAAAATAATTCTATTTCGAAGCAAGATCTGTGAAAATCTGTATATCTATTCTCTAAACATTTATCCCTTTGGTTCAAAATGAAACGAGATCAAATTCTGTGCAAAAATATTCAAATTTGTTTCAAAATAGAATGAAAAATATCAAATGTTACTGTTCATCTATGAAAATGGGCCGGAAATCTATTACTGTGCAGCCCGTTACTGTTCAGCCCGTTACTGTGCAGCCCAAAAACCACGTCCGCAGCCCGGCCCACTCGCGAAAACGGCCTGCTACTATGCGGCCCGCGGCTAACGGGCCGCAACCTGGGCCTGGGCCGTGAATATGGCCCATCCCGCGCGCCGGCCGGCCGCCCCCCCCCCCCCCCCCCCCCCCCCCGCGTCGATCTCAGTCGTCCATCCAGATCAAACGGCTGAGCGCGCGTTTCGGGACGTATAAAAGCCCTGCGGCCGGCGTCGCGATTGGAAACCCTAGCTCATTTCATTTCGCTCTCTCACCCGCTCGCCTGCTCTCGCCCTCTTCCTCCTCGCCTCTGGCCGCCGCCTCCGCCGCCGGCTTGAACTCCGGCGCGGCGGACGGCATGGCCGCCGGCCAACTGCCGGCGTGCTTGATCTGGCTTGCTTCCTCTCCTTCTCCCTCTCTCTCTCTGGTTCCCTCGCCCTCTCCCTCAACTTTTCTGTTCCGGCCAGGGGCTGCGCCGCCTCGTTCGTCCTCGACGCCGGCGGCCGTGCCATGGCCGGATCTACTTCTCCAATACCCAACTCTTTGATTTCTTGGCTCGGTGTGCGTCCACACGAAGCAAAACTATGCCCTATGGGCCTCCTCGCCGGAGTCGCGTGCGTCTCGCGCGCGGCTCCATCGAGGGGATCTCTGGGGTACGGGACAAGAGGGAAAAGGCGGAGGGAAGAGAAGGAGAAGAGAAGAACAGCAAGAAGGAGCAGAGGAGAAGGGCCAGGTAAGTCGGGTGTTTCAGATCTAGGGTTAGGGTTAGAGTTTTTCCGAGCTCTGTTCAATTTCTTCGTTCGATTTGCATCTTTTGCTCTATTTGCTCGATCCCTTCCCCAACCGAGTCAAAAACACAACCTAGATAGGCTCTGGTACCACTCTTAGGTCTGAATCGCGGATCGCTAGTTGCGGGATCGACTCGGGTACTCTCTCTGTGTTCTAGTTCTAGCATCAAACAGACGTGCACGTGTGCGTGCGCGTGTACGAGATCAAACCGAGAGTAGGGATAGGGTAGTTTACCTTGCTCTGAGGAAGACGACGCCATCACGTTCGTCGGTGGCGTCTGCGCTCGAGCAGCGTCGCGCGGTGCAGAGGCTCGCAGCAGATCCGCTCTGGGGCGGCGGTGGTCGGCGCAGTGCAGCCGGTGGAGCTTCCCGCCGCCACAGCACCACCCCTCGGGATCGGGTTAGGGTTTAGGTGTAGGTGAGGAGTCGGGGCACGACGATCCTTGGCGTGCGTGCCCCCCGGCCCCCACCTTCTATTTATGTGGCGCTGGCGACGGGGGCCCACCAACGCGAGTTGGGTTGGGCGCCCCCGATCAGGGCGCGGATCAAGGCTAAGGCCTTTGGGCCTTAGGTCAGAGATCAATCCAACGGCTGATGGACGCAGCTGACCTCAATATGGTAACCACTAACAGTGACTTATTACCGTGTACTTTGTATAGGAATACGAGCTAAGCTGAGATCAATGCGGATTTGGTACGCGCAGCGGCCGGTACCCATAGGGAACGTGCGGCTGCGATACGGACGCTACTTTAAGATTGGTGACTGAAAAGCTGGTCTATTTAGAACCTAAATCTAATTAAGCATGTCCGGAGAGTCAAATATGAAGAGGGTTATTGGAAGGCCGAATGCTCATCAATTGTGATGTCTGTCTCTATGAGCTATGCCACTTTAGTTTATGTTTTATGCACTTGAATATCACCTGAAAACTTTACATATTTTCATTTACATCTAGCTTGTTCTAGCTTGTTGCCAGTTGCTGAAATGTCAGGTACCTTCAAAAACGTTCTGCAGTTGATGATCTGTTCATTAACTGATCATACATAAAACACGACGAGCTTGGAGAAGACAAGCTGCTGTTTGTGTATGTCAAAAGTTCACCTCACATCTTTTGTTCATGATGCAGGATAGCATTCCAGGGTCTGAGTTCATCTGAGAACTAAAATGGCGGCCATCCATATTGATGAATAATTTTTTTTTGCCTAATCTTGTAAATAGCTAGCATCGATGACTGCATTGTTCTATATGAAACAATAGTATGCCCTATGTACATATATGTCGTTGAAACTATTCTGCAGCTGCATATGAATATAATATATATATATGTGAAATGCTACTGTACCCTTTTACTTGTGTATTTTACTCTAAACTTCCGTGCATTGTCACTTGACAATATGTGGTTCAGGATTGATTTGTTGACCGTTTGTATGAGAGTCAGGTGTATAATTTCCGCTGCTAAACCATGCATCATGATTCCGAGGATCCAGTATTGATCCACAGCAACCCTTCATAAAAATGGACACAGACGAGGTTTGAGAAACCATCTCATTTGATAGTCCAAGATCGAGAATACGAATAGTATAAATCGATGCAGAGATCATATCGGATACCCCAAAATTCACTACTACAGAAACGATTTGCAGTAACGTCTGAATTTTTTTTAGGGGTGGGTCAAAAGCTAACCCGCTCCTATAAATGGAGCGTGATTACTGTAGCATCTGACCTGCTGTAAGAAAAGCATTTTTAGGGGCGAGTGATGGTGTCACTCGTCCCTAGAAATACCATGATTTTCAAGGACGGGTACCGGCATCACCCGCCCCTGAAATGATATTTTTAGGGGATGGGTTATTTCTAGGGGCGGCTGATAGCGTCATCCGCCCCTAAAAATGCATTTGTAGGGGCAGGTGATGGTATAACCCGCCCCTACAAATGGTTCCACGTAAAAAAGTTCATAACTTTTTATATGATTTCGGATGAAGTTGAACTTTATATCAAAATTGTAGAGATTGACGTGATCTAAAACTTTATAGTTGATAAATTTTTCATTTAAGTTCATTTAATAGTCCAAGCATTTATTATAAATTCTCATATGGCTATGACTATACAGTATTTCATACAAGTCATACTTTGAGATTTCCACAATCTTAATCTTTATATACACTGAAATATACTTGATAATTTTTTTATCTATCGTTCACAATAACCATAGCGTAGAAGTTTCACTTTTTTTATTTATTTTGCTATATGTAAAGATTTAAATGAATATTCAGAATAAATAGAAAAATACTTTTAGGGGTGGGTGGTGGCATGACGCGCCTCTAGAAATCATTCTAAGAATTAATATAAAAGAGTAGCATATCCCATCGAGTCACAAGTGACTGTGTAGTGTGGGAGAGAGGAAGATACATACGAGGCTTGAGGTAAGCGGTTCGAACCCCGGCTTACGCAAGCGTGCATATTTCATCAAGAAAATTATACCTTGGTAATAGAGGGGGTGGTGGTGGTCGCTGGTTGGCGGGGGTATTTTTTTCTTCTTTATTTTGCTGTTTTTGAGTTTTTTCTGATTTTTTTCATATTCTGAGCATTGATTTGTACGGGCAGGTCATTTTTTTTCTTCTTTATATTTTGCTGTTTTTGAGTTTTTTCCGATTTTTTTATATTTTGAGCATTGATTTGTAGGGGCTGGTCATACGCTAACCCATCCCTACAAATCGATTTCTAAGGGCGGATGACGCCGTGACCTGCCCCTAGAAATCAATTTTTAGGGACGGCGCGTTACTCGTTCCTACAAATAGGAATTTTTAGCTGCGATAAATAGGAACGGGTACCACAGCCGTCCCTAAAAATACGTTTTTACCCTCTCTAAAAACCTTTTTTATAGTAGTGATTGCAGAGAATTAACAAATTGAATAGAGTCGAACCGGCAAGAAAACGTAGCGCATCGGACAATTGCGAAAGAAGTCGGAGATCCTATCTTCACCGAGCACAATCAGCAAGCTCTCCCACCTCCAGAGAAACAAGGGCAAGGTCATCCGAAGCAGCTGCTAGATCTATCGGGAGAAGAAAGATGCAGTAAAAGACTTGACAGGTGGGGCCGTCTAAGATGAGTACTGTAACAACTGTTTATCACGAGAGACAAACTCATACCATACAAAAAAAATGGGAACAAGTGTGAAAAGGGACACGTTGCCACGCCGTTAAGAACGCCATAAAAGGTATGCTACATTAATCTTCGTGCGTGACGAGGGCGTCTTGGAGATTCAGAAAGAGAATCTGACGGTGAAAACATCGCGTGGGTACGAGCCGCTATGCTGACGAGAATATTTGGCAGCTGAGATCCAAAAAAGCAATTTAATTTATAGGCTGGAGCGCATGGATGCAGCTAACACTGACATACCATGTGCTTTCTATATGACCACTTCCCAACCATAGTTTTCAGGAAAAAGAACACTTGAAAGAAGGGTCAATATGACAATAAGGACTTAATTACAGTATGTTTGTGGGAGCATCTAATTTATTATCCAGTGACCCGGAACATGAAGATGATGCGACCAAAAGTATTAATTAATCAGACGCTTTCAGCATTGCACTTCATACAGAACATAAGTCTCATAGTCTATTTTGTAAACAAACTATACTTCACCCACGCTTTCCTATAAATATTCTTTGCAAAGTTTAGGTTCGTCCATCTACAGTGCCATTTTTCTGTTCATATATTCAGGATAACTAGTCGACACCCTATTCCCGGTTGTCATTTTCCATCTCTGGCTGTCGAATATGTCTCTTGATAACCGACTTTCTACTTTTCATTATTGTGTAGAGATGAGCAGTTTTGGCAAGCTTATCATCCTGATGTCTCTCACTCCTAGATAGACCGCCTCTTAGCATCCAAATGACTAGTACAAACTGTTGTGACATCAATATGTGCGAGATTAGACTGTCTGCTCGTCTCAATGATTTGCCTGACTTTGGGTGCGTCGGTTCCGGAAATGGCCGGCAGTTAAACCTACTTGAAGTGTGTATTGCGCGTCGTGATTGGATGTGGCCTAGCACACAATGACTCAATATTTATACTAGTTCAGGCAAAATGCTCTACGTCTAGTCGAAGGTCAGTCGGTTGTATTGCTTGAGCCCAGGTGCTCGAGAGAGTTTAGGGAGTTACAAACTTTCGAGTGGAGGATGTAATCAGTTCTCCTTGGTTCAAATCTATCGAGAGATCGGATCCTTTTTCTAGGCGGATGACCCTCCCTTTTATAGTCCAAAGGAGGCCTCCTTTACAGGAGAATTAAAAGGAGAAAAGTAAGGTGTAGAGAGAGTGAAAGTTCCAAGCCCCGCTGGTCGGAGTCATCTACTCTGTCAGTTGGGGCTGCCAACTTTGTCAGTCGGAGCCCTTCGGCCACCACCGTCCAAGTCCTGCGTCATGGAGTGGCCGTCTCGTCTCGTCCCTGTGCGTCGTGCTTCGTCGGTCAAGGGCGGGCGTGCGCCGATAAGTTCGGTACGACGGTCACACCCCGTCCCGGCGCCACGCCCTATCACTCCGTCATGACGGAGGCGTGCCCGCTGGATTATGATGGCGTTGTGCCCCATCACTTCGCGAGGACAGGCAGGTGGAATAGTCCCCCTGCTGCCATAGCAGAGAGGACTGTAACATCCCGTGGAGGGGTTGGTTGGCCTTGAAGGACAGGTTGACTCCGAGGCTCATTCTTATCCTACATACCTACCCCTGGGGCCCGCTGGCAAGTCGGGCCTGGCCTCCGACTAGCCTGCCGGTCGGGGAGGAGGGCTCGTGTAAGGCGGAGCCCGATCGGAGCCCCCGGTCGGAGCCTTGGTACGGATCCAGCCCTCGATCGTTCCCACAGTCCGGGATATGGGCCATGCTTGCTCCAACCGACTTGTCAGTCGGGATTGTGGGCCTGGGCAGCTCGGACGGAGGCCGAGCTGCCACCTACGAGGAAGGGCGCTCGTTTAGGCACAACCTCGGGCTGGTCAGCATGAAGTGGGCCCGCTAGGGACCCCGGGTCCCTGGAGCCGTCAGGGTGCATCGAACATTTACTACATCTCGTACAATGAAATTTTATCGTAAGCAATGTGATTCTCGGAGAGTACAGGAATTTACAAAGAGTAGCTATATATTCAAGCCAGGAAGCATTTTTTTCATATCTGGTCAATTATTTCAACAATCGAACAAATTTAGGTTATGATCAAATCCCTTGAGAAACAGCCAAGCGTCCATACAGACAATGCTATTTATTCGGCTATATATATGGAGAGAAGAAAAAAGAATGCACTTCACATTCTAAGTTCACTCGATGTAGAGGCATCAGACACGCTCTTGTCGATGGTTATACCATTTTGACTGGCAATTTGTTAAGGCATCAGAGACGTTTTTCATAGTAGTAAGACGTGATCAGTCGTCCATCAACGAGATATTTCTGTTTACTCTTATTCCTTCTACGTTTTGCTATTTTTTTAACAACTAACCAAGACATCATCTGAAAAATACAATGAAGCCACTTACCAATAAAAAACTAAAGGCAGCAAGTCCCTTTTAACTGCTAGCTATTTTACTATGTCCGAACTTTATGGACTAGTCAAAGAGCACCTTAGACTCTCACTGGTGGTACTACGGATGCGTTTGGAAGGGCTCCTTGCACTGGCGGAGCCGGAGCTGGCGGGCCACATTTTCTGGTTCCGCCTGAGCACCTGGAAAAAGGGTTCCAGCTCTCTTCCGCGTCCCCCGCAGAAGCGCTTCGCGCTGCACCCGTTTGCCAGAACTCCTGCTGGAGCCGGCTTTGGAGCCGCTCGTAGAGCCCTGCCAAATGGGCTCTACAAATTCACTCGGAGTCCTGTTGCCACCTCCCAATTGCCATGTCTAGTTGGCAGTTAGAAACAATCACCTGGGAGCTTACCGACGCCTTTGGGGGCAGTGGCCTGTGGTTAGGATATGAAAGAATCACGAGGGACAGTCAATCGCAATCCGCTGATCTTACAAGGCTTGTCTGGTTGGTACGAGTATGACTTCTGGTACATCCCCAGCCGCGCCATCAGTGCCTGCAGTTTCACACCCAGCAGCGCCGGTGCCTTGGTTGCTCCCCATTTTGATTCATGATGCTTCACATGCTCAGATGCTCCTCTCAAGTAGGAAGTTGTGATCGACCGATTCATCAAGCTCACATTCACTGACCGATTCAAATATTCCGACCACCTAAACAAGCCAAAAAAAAATGTGTGCAACATGCCCAGAGCACTGCATTCTTTTCACATCAATATATGTAGCCAGTAGAGGTCTTGTCAATAGCTTGGTATCTTTACATAAACATGCTGAGAGATTGAGCGAGAGGCCATTTTATAGGCAGTCGAGCACATGGACGGAGTACCTGACTGTGTACCTACCGTGTGCTTTCTATTGTAATATCACTAGTACACAATTCGGGACTAGCAACCGGGACTAAATGGGTCCGCAATGTCAAAAAATCAATTCCGAGCACCAACAACTCTGCAGTCCACGAGACTTCAACTTAAGATCTCTTGCCTCGCATATACCTTCCTTACCACCCCACCTACACAGCACATACAGCTCTAGATGGGATGAGTTTCTTTTAAACTAACCCGTGAAAGACCATTAAGTCTCGGTTGGAGGCTCCAACAGGAACTAAAGGACTTTTAGTCCCAGTTGGAGCCTCCAACCAGGACTAAATGATCTATATTTTGTCTCGGTTGGTGTTACCCACAGGGTCCCGGTTAGTAACACCAACCGGGACTAAATGGTGATTTTTAGTCCCGGTTGGTGGCTCCAACTGGGACTAAAGGTCCCCCCGCCCCCTAGTTGTTGGATCCGAGACCAATGCTTTTATCAGTTCCGAGCCCAACTCTGGCCAGGATAAATGTGCAGGACCAAAGACCATTTCTATACTAATGTATTTCATCAACCTCTTGACCATATTTTTTTAAAATTTAATTAGAAGGAAAAATTGCTGTGATGTCATACAACTAAAACCGAAAGGGTTTGATCTCCCACCACTATTTAGTTTTCTCGATTTCAGAAATAGCTCTGCCGGAATGCTCCGTGCCTCCCAGCATGCTACTCCTTTGCTGCGCACGCAGTGACATTCTTCACTCATGCAACAATGCAAGCACGGAAGAGGACAAGCCAAAGACGAAACTAAAGTCCAATCAAACATCCCAAGGCTTATTAAAAATAGTGGCACTGGGATAAATAATTCACTTGCCAATCTAATATTTCAGTTAGTAAAAGAATATGCATTAAGGAATTGCTTGGGCATAGGCTGATGGTTAACTATATAAATAAACATAAACGACCAATCTTTACTACCATCATTACTACATCTTCTGACCACCCGGCTTACCACGGTGTGGAGTTCGGTAATGCTTGCTCAAAGCAAGAAAAGATATTGATCGATGGATGCACATTCAGATCTTCAGTAATATGAAGCAAATTTCATTACAGCAAACACTAGGCGATCTGACAGTTCGGAGGATCACGTGACATATTGCTAAAATGTCCCAAGGTAAAACTATCATTTTAATTATAGAGGGGTTGTCATTAGTTGCAATGACCATGAATTCGTGCAAGACACACATGCACTATTCTTGCCATTCTTGTCAATTCTCTTGAAATTCTTGATTGGCAACTAATTAAAAATGATTGTACTCCTTGACGGTAAGTGATTATGCACTCTCTGCCAAATTAAAGAGTGTACCTTTATTTCCTCGTTGTCAAATCCAACCATCAGCAATACACCATAATGTGTAGTTGGCACCGGAGTTATAAGAATGTGGTAGAAGTATTCTGAAAATGATTCTTTCCTCTCCTGTAAATTAAAAAAAACATGTGGGATTTTTTTTAATTCTAAATAACTTCTCTTGATAATCACATGCTAAATGAGTTGAATGACATGGTTATATCGCTACATAGTTTTGAGTCCCGACTTCTCAGCAGGTCCTATGCAAGAGGAATCTGATGAGAAGTGTGCAGCTAATAACAAGCCCCAACTTCAAACACCATTCGGGACGAAGCATTGCGGTATAATGGTCAGGACACCATAGTGAAGCAGGTCATACATGCAGTGTTGAGAACCCGTCATCGTTGCACCAGACTTGTTAGCTACACAAATAAAGGTTCTAATCCCTCACTATGACCCTTTTGTTACCCCTGCTGCTACTACTACTCGACTTTCGGTGGCTGCGACGGCAGGGACACGATCGGACACACTTCCTCACGTAGTCGTCACATCTCCACTCACGCACAACACTACAAAAGCCGAAGAGGTTGCTGTGAGGGATACATTCATGTTCAGTCTTCGTACCGCCACCCAATAGATTTGTAGAACTTGTGATCCTGATCTCTCTCATCCCTTTTTTCGATTACATCTCTCTCATCCCTGCTACCAAGTATGCACTAGTAGCCTTGCCCGCACCTAACTGATTCGTGACCTAAAATTTTAGCCATTGTTGCTTTGGAACATGCAGATATGCAGGGCCGGGCCATTTTATTGGCGACCCAGCATGCATAGGTTCAACCTCATACTTGCTGGTATCTATAACTACCGTGTGCCTTTTATTGTACTATTTCATCAATGTGTCAATCACCGGATCAGCTCATGAACTGATGTGACCTGCTTCACCGCCTGCAAGCGTCTTGCATATCCTGCAGCCCTCCCGAGCCGTCGCAGCCACGATATACACACAGCCGCCTTCAGGCACCGTTGCTTGCCTAGCTTCCGACACCACGTACCCATACGGCCGCACCGGCCGGCGGCCGCAGTCTCGCCGGCGGATGAGGCAGATGGCGGCGCAGACGATCGAAGCGCCAACGAGCGGATCGCCGGATAAGGGTGTGTTTCTGCTCGAGGAGACGAGACGCGCGCACCATTTTTCCTAGGAGCCGAGCCGCACGTTGAGCCAGCTGTTGGATAGAGCCGAGCGGAGTCGCTGTTGGAGCACACGCCCAAACAGAAGTCGTCGGATCAGCTCTACGGCCACGCGGCAAGAATCCAAGGTGGCCGTCTCACCGCTTCTCCATCCCTCCTCCACCTGCCTTGAAGCCGCCCAAGCCTGCACCAAGCACGCCTTGAATGGCTGCTACCAGGGGCGAACCATGTCAGACATGGCCGCCGGCGGCGGCGGCGTCCAAAGCTCAATCGAGATGTATGGGTCTCGAACAGGATAGAACAGAACGGAAAGATTCGATCAAGCCATCCATGTCGCCGATACCCGGAATCCCAGGACGCCCACGCGACGACGGTGGCTCTGGCCACTGGGCTCCTCGTTTCCCGCCGAGCTATGGTCCTTCTGCGCTCTGACGAACGGGCGGGGAGGGCGGCGGACGGGCAGGGAGGACAGCGGCGGCAGCGGACGAACAATTGTTAGGGGGCTTTATTTAAATATTAGGTTCACTATTATTAGTCGTGATCCAATCTAGGGTGTATTTTGAAAATGTTACATCCAATCCGGGGGGGGAGTTCACGGATATCCCGAGCCGCTCACGGCGGCAGGTCAGGTCGTGCCGCCCCACAGCCGGACGCAGGGACGGATCGCGCCTCATCCCTCACGTGCGGCTGTCGGCGGCGTTCTTCTCTCCTCTGTTTGTGAATGTCCGATTTGTCGTGCAGTGGATGTTACATAAAATATAATATTACTGTTACAGTTGGAATTTTCCATCTCAATAGAATATCAAAGTTATTTGTATATATTTTCTTTTTATGTTGTAAGCGTTGATTTCTGATATTGCAGCTGTTATTTATCAATATTGCAACGGACGGTCCGATGGAAAAATTCTGATCGGACGTCCGGACGTTAGAAATGCCGTTTCTCCTAAGGCCGTGGACCACCACGACACTGCACATCCGAGTCGGAGTCCGGCAACATGAACCGGCATGAAACTTGCCTCCGCCGTGATCCGACCCCTAGCCACCCGTCTCTCTTCCTTCCTGAGATGGACCTCTCGCCCCTACAGCGGTGTCGTCGTCAAGATTAGCGGATCAAGGCTAAGACTAGTAAATTTCTTTTATGCGCGTAAGGCTTCAGATGGTGGCGTGGGAGACACGGGGTTTAGACTGGTTCGGGCAAGGAGAAGCCCTACGTCTAGTATGAGGAGCTGCTCGTGTTGCCCACGCGGGGTCTGTAGTAGGGGTTACAGGAGGGCGAGAGAGGAAGCTGGTCCCAAGTCTCTTGGGTGTGCACTGAAGCTCTAATGGTGAGAGTGTGTTCTTCTCGCCGGAGAAGAAGGAGTCCGTCCGAGAGTCAGAGAGAGTGTGCTAGAGAGAGCGTGCGAGAGAGAGTCTCCGTCTTTCTCCCCCGTCTCAGGGCCCCCCGGTCCTCCTTTTATGGCGCAAGGAGGGCTCGGGGTTACAGGTGAGCCAGGCGGGGAGAAAGTAAAATAAATTACAAGGGAAAAGACCAAGTCCCCGGGTCGCCGTCCCCCGCTCCGGCCTGCGGCTCCTGTCAGCGCGTCCACCGGAGGAGGGCGGCTGCCTCCGGATCCTGTCGCCGATCTCCCTGGGGGCCGGTGCCGCCAGGCGTGATGATGGCGTTCGGTCGCGGCATCCGTGCCCGTCGGGGAAGGCGGCTGACCCTGTTACCTTGCTGACGGCCCGTGGGACACGGACGTCCTGTCCCTGTTGCCGAATTCGCGGGGCGCGAGGACGGACGGGGCTTCCTCCTATGCCGGGCGGCGCAGGTCATGAATGCCCCGTAGCGAATCGGGGAAAGCTGCGTCACTGTAGCCTGCGCTGTGCGGTCGCGCTTGGGTAGCTGTGACGGGTCACCTCGGGGGCGCGGGCGCCTTTCTGCGTGCCAGAGCCGCGGCGCATTTATGGCGAGATCGGCGGGGGGCCACGAGATCCGCACTCCTGTCTTCCAGTCTGCGCCCGAGGCGGATACTTGCCTTGCGGGCCCGGGTGAGTCCGACCTCCTACGCCCCCGGTCGGGCGAGGCGGAGCCTTGTGGCGAGGGGTCGGGAACGTCTGACCCCGAGGCGCTTGGTCGGGCGAGCCGGAGTCCGGCCGTCGAGGGGCCGGGAGCGTCTAACCCCGAGGCGCTTGGTCGGGCGAGGCGGAGTCTGGCCGTCGAGGGGTCGTGAGCGTCCGACCCCGAGGCACTTGGTCGGGCGAGGCGGAGCGGGGCGCTCCCCTCCCAAGTTAGGCCAACGGCGGCCGCCGTCGCCGCAGATGGGCCTGGGCCTTCACGATTGTTGTTTAATTGATCATTAGGAGGTCGTTAATATTTCCCCATGACAAGCGGCATCCACCATGGGCGACTCCAGCTCAACCATCGAGAACCAATCAAATCAACAATGCGGTGATCAATCTGTTTGCCCAGTGCCTTGAAATCACTTCCCAGCACAATAAAGCACCCTACCTGTGGATTCTGCCTAGTTAGGAAAGGCCGATTAGCTGGCACCTGTTTGCCCAGTGATTATACTTTTTTTTGTTTTATCCATGTAATCAGTGTCAAACTGATGATTGTGTTCAGAGGGAATAAGTTACGTAATATTTATCCACTGTTCAGTCATCATAAACCTACCATCCACTGTTCGCTTACCGTTCTCTCTGGAAAGAAGTGCACATAAACTGAGAAGGGTGTCAGTCCCACGCGACAGCCACACAATGCTTTGACACACCTCTCATTTTCAAGCAATAAGGAAGGAGAAGAGAACTGAGGCGCGGACAATATGAACTACTGCACCGAGTTTGCTCACGGAGAAGGCTGCTGCACCCGCATCTGATGGAGTCAAGGAGGCAGGAATCCTCTTAGCAAGCTAAACCTGCCTCCCAAGCGCGCCAAACAATGTGCACTCACCACCCGTGGTGCCACCTGAGTGCGCAGGATGACAGAGAGGTGCAAAAGACGCACTAAGGTTCTCCATTCCTCTATAACTGAATGTCCTGTTGCGTCCCATGCCTATTCTGTCCTCACTTTGATTCATCGGAACTACGATCGGCCTGATGCCGAACACACTGGAAATAAACAACTGAAGAATTCTTGAATTTTCAGAGTTTTCATAATAACCCGCTTCAACCATGCATGCAACGATGCCCAAACAAATTTTTGCGCATTCTTTTTTTTCTCCTACACTCTCTCTCTCTCTATTTTTATATTTGTGCTACACAAATTTGAACTGAGGAAGAAGAGATGCACATGGACGTGGCCACGCGTATATATATAACCTGCCTACCCTTCATTTCTATTACTTCAAGTTGTACCTTCTCATCTACGTACACCCCTAAAGTGCAATATGGCTTTTATTATTAATTTGTATACCTGCACAATTAGCTGAAGTTTTATCTGAATGGAAGTGTTTGATATAATATATAAGCCCCCATGCACTGAAATGTTGAACCCTTTTTCTTCGTACTCCCTCCAATTCGAAATACATGTCTTTTAGGATATTTTGAAATTATTTTAAATAAAGTCCATTAAATATTTTGAAATAAATTTAGGTCTCCATCTTGATTTCGCAATGCGTGCAGCGACACAAGTGAAAGTTTGAACGAGCTTGGACATTACCGTTCCAACTATTGGACAAAGACATTTCCATCGTGTAACAAAATAATGAAATATAGTTACTGACGGATGGGTTAACTCATCACCGTCAAAACCACACCCAAAAAACACACAAGAAAAACTTTATCTTTTCCTAAAATATCTGTTTGGCTTGTGTCTCTCAGCTATTAATGTCTCTGAACCAAGGTTCCGCTGTCACCAGGAATCCTGCTAGCGTGAGATACCCCACCTACATGGCTGTCCTAGGTGCTACGATCCAGGAGAACGGAAAATACAGCGGTCTCGCCTTGGCTGCCATGCACTATACTTCTTCTTAGCAGTCTAGCTGATGTCCTGGTACCTCCCACTCCCATGCCTGCTCTCTCCTCATGCAGGCACAGCCACATGTAATTGCAATCCACTTAATCTTGTTTAACCCTGGACAGACGGATCCTCCTCCTCCTTTGGGCTGTGAACCTTTTTTTCGGTCGAGGCCGGTTATGCCTTAATCTAAAAAAAAGACACATTCCTCCTATAACTGCTATTGTTCACAGTTTTGGAAGCGTAGCTTAAGCCGATTTCAGAATTCAGATAGCATGCACTAGCTCGGACCACCTTTATATAGCTTCGACATTTATCAAGACACACTTGGAACCCATCCTGACGTCTCACCTCAGTCAATAAATTGCAGGCACGATTGAAGTGTTCCGGCCGATCCTCTGTCAATCTGCTGAGCAGTCAACATTTAATTTACCAAAAAAAATATAAAATAAATGTCATTGTATATTTTTTTTCTGCGTGGATGTGTGATACTCTGGCTTGCTAGTATCGATTTTGTCCTCCGCAACCTCATTATCGTCTCTGTGCCAGACAAGGTACTATTCAGACTGATATATATCACTTATGCAGTGTTGGAAGGTGTTCAGCAACAGTGACGGTTGTCAACATCAGGCACCGGCTTTTCACTTTTGGCGATATGTCAAAGTGATCAAGCTGTTAGCAACCGTCCGGATCTTCTTTTTTTAATCCTGTATCTGGTCTGCAATAACTGCCATCTGCCAGTTCCAAACTCAACGTTTTGGTCCCCTGGCTGTAGCTTCTTGTTGGTTCAGAGGGGCTTAGATTAGAGAGATGCAGCTTCCAGCTTTGCTGATACAAGCTTGAGTGCTTATTTTTCTCAGTTTCGTTTTTCTGTAAAAAGCTAGAGAGTTCACCGGTTTTTAATGCACAAGGTAAAGCTGGGCAAAATTGACGGCCTTTGGTCCAACTACACACACGATTCGAGCATAGAGTTTCAGACTTTACACAGACAATAATGAGATTGACACACTTCGTCAGTTGAATGTTTACAAGGTTATTACACGGAACCATTCGAGCCAAAACATTACAGCTGAATCAGATTGGCACAATTCACACACACAAACAATTTACAGTACGTATTTTCCTACACAAGAATGAAGTTGGGATTTCCTCCTTTCTCACCTCACACTGAATATTCATACTAGTCAGAAATTGTCACAATGTAGCAGGCACACCCAGTACATGAATGTGTTTTGATTCCTGATCCCTACCAATACACGCGATTCCTACATGCACAAAGAGCACAAATCTTCTTCAATTTGCATCCTCACACTAAGCGAATCGACGAGGTCCAACATGCGGTGACGACTGATCTCCTGCGACTGTATGAGAGGACCAATGCACTGCCATGGAGGTCACTTGTTCACTTCTGAGGTCTCCTAGACGGCGTTACCTCAACCGCATGGGCAGGTGCTACTACAACGAGACCCAAACAGTTGGTTCAGTCGCCAAACATGCAGGGGTGGCCAGTGGCCTCACACATCAAGAACAAATGAAAAATTGTCTCCCCACACACCAAGTGTGGCCTACCACCTCATTCGACGCCCGTTTGCTTGTCTCTCTCAGCTACTAAGTAGTAACTAGATCGACAGAGCACTGAACAAGTGATGCCTCACTGATGGATTCAGTCTGCCCTTGTCGCTTCAATGCAGAGGTGGACAGTGTTCACCAAGTTGCCCGCGGAAGCAAGTAGGTACCTTGGGCAAGGAGCCTGCGACCCAGACCTGCTGGATATCCTGCTACCTCCCATGCCTAACTCTCTCTTCACGGAGGTGCAGACAGCAGCCTACCATGGAGTCTTCCACCAGACCCAACCGAACTGAAACTGTTTCTTGTCTAAATAAACTCAGAAGCCTAAATCATGAGTGCAGGGAGCTTGGAAGGGGCATAAAGATGTTCACCAGACCCACCTACCTATCATCAATTGATTAAGGAGCAACATGTTTATACAGCATCATGTAGTGGAGTCGTTTACATATATAGCCAGCGTTCACGGCTGGTTCATTCAACCATGCATGGTCAGAAGAATTATATAGTTGTAAGCAGCAAGCAAGAAAGAAAATAAGGACCGATGTTGTGTGGTGCCTAAAATTGAAACAAGTGCAAGGACACTAGGATGATTACAGCATATGTGAGAATTGGATATCTTGATTTCTTCCTTTCTTTCACATGCACATAAACACAAAAGCTGCTTCCTTCATCTCCCATCTGCCACGCCTCCTTCCTTCGGGGAAAAAAAATTTGTATTTCTTTATTTACCATGGAAAAAAATCTCAAGCTTGATATGAATTGATGTGTCTATGACATGCGGACCTGGTGCACATGTAGCGTAGGTGATGCGAAGTTCAGAAAATCATAATAAAATTCAACCATTTGGGTATATTTGTTTTTCTCAAATAATTATCCAAAATAGTTAACTAGGTAAATAAACCACATTTATCTTGGTTTCCTTGGTTGTGTCTAAGGAAAGTCAAGTCATTGGCTGAGTATTAAGGATGGTAAGGAGCAATATATGTGTTCTGTAGTAATATAGTTTGTATATCCGGACTGTGTTCCTTCGCTTTCATTTACTTGAAATCCTAGTTCTCATTTTTTTTTAAAAAAAAGCAAGGACAAGGGCCAAGCTTGTGCACTCCTAAAATGAAAACAAGTATAAGCACATGAAAATGGTTAATGAATAATTATGTCATAGATGGGCAACTTCGCAATCCTCCACACCAGCCGGATGTGATTTATTTAAGCTACTCGAAATATCTCTGAGCATGGTAAGCCCTTCGGATTGAGAAAAAAAAATTATGTCATAGATGAGCAACTTCGCAGTCCTCCACACCAGCCGAGTGTCCCAGTGCCTCATATTCCCATATTTCAATTTTCTCATGCAGGCAGAACCAAATCATCTGTAGTTCCATCCATCCTAACACTGAAACACAAAAATAAGAAAAGAAACAATAAAAAATAAAGCTGAGATAAAAATATGTATTGAATCGTAGATGCAGGGAGAGACATAAAAAATGAATAGAAGGACAGAACCCATCTCCTTACTTTTGTTTCAACATTTCATATATCTCGTTATCTCATCTGTCTTGTCTAAATCATTTTTGATTCAGTGTAAGGAACAAAGAATCACTACTAAAAAGGAATTTCTAGGGGCGGTTAGAAAGCTATTTCTAAGGGCGGGCGCGATACCCGGCTCTGCTTCTCGCAGCTAGAAATATTATTTGTAGGGACGCGAACCGCCCCTAGCGGGTTAGGGGGTGTTTCCAGGGGCGGATGATAGGACGATCCGCCCTTATAAATTGAATAAAGAAATAAAAAAATACGACTGGATCCCCCGTCGGCATGGGGTGGGTGTGCCCGGCGAAGAACGCGGCGGCAGCGGCTTCTTCGGCATAGTAGCTGCATCCCTCGTCGCTGCCCGCACCGTCGCTCTTCAGTTCGGGTATCTAGTGATGGAACTTGAAGCTGAGGCTCGTCGATGCCGGCGACGGCGCAAACGGCTCGGGCGCCCCTGCCGGACACCTCCCTCTCCTTGGCAGCAGTGAACGTGTCGCGCCGCGCCTTCTTCTACTTCTCCTCTTCCTCCCTCTCCTTCTCATCACTCCTGCAAAGGAGACAAAGCCCACCATCAATCCGTCGTGTCAACGAACACGGCAAATCAATACGATCGATCAGAATTTGGAATTCACGAAAAACTCTATGTTTCTTTACCTCGAGGACTTGGACCCGGAGGCAATGTGGATCGCGTCGACGAGCACGACGGTGAGGAGCCAGAAGAAGAAGGGCGAGGTGGAGTACCCCACCACGGTGCGGACGAGCCTGTACGAGCCGCTGGCCGCCGCGGCGCTCACGCCCGCACCGCCGCCGCCTCCAACTCCAGCGTCCATGGCAGGACCCTCACCCCCGGCAATTAATCCACCTTCCAAGCAGATCTGCGTGGCTCGCGGCGGTGCGGCTCGCAGGTGTGGGCTGGCAGCAGCGCGGCTCGCAGGTGGGGGCCAGCAGCGGCCGCGGCTCATGGCGGCCAGCGCCGGGGCGGAGATTTGCGTGGCTCATGGCAGCTGGCGCCTGGGCAGAGTTCGGCGCGGCTCGTGGCGGCCGGCGCCTGGCGGAATTTGCGCGGCTCACGGGACCGCGGCGGCCGGCGGCGCAGCTAGCAGGCCGGCGCAGCCAGCGGATGCCATGGCACGGCCAGTAGGCGCAGCGAGTAGGCCGGTGGGGAAGAGAAGGGAGGGCGGCAGGGGAGAGAAGAGAGGGGCGACGCGGGGAGAGAGGAGGGGATCGAGAGAGGAGGGGAGGGGATCGGAGGGAGAGAGAAGGAACCATGTAGAGAGAGAGAACAATGATGTAGAGGCCGCGGCGGCGCGCAATTGGCGGAAATGACGTGAACGCCACCGGATCGGGGAGCGGGCCTTGATGGGCTGTTTTTTAGGCGGACGATGGCTTCATCTGTATCTAAAAATGTATTTTTAGGGATGGGTGATACTATTACCCGCCTCTAAAATCAGCCTCATTTCCAGGGCGGGTCATCTGCTACAGTAGCCCCGCTCCCTTTGTAGGAGCGGGTTACCTTTTGACCCGCCCCTGGAAAAAAAACGGAGCGTTTCTCCTAATCGTGTTTGTAGTAGTGAATGTACATTGTCGCGTGGTATTGCCATAGTTTATATATATAGCCTTCCTACCCTATAGTTGAATTAACCATAGTTATCGTTTACTTCATAGTACCTTCTCATCTACCGTTCCGAAAGAAATATCAAATTGTTCCACCTTCGGAAGGAAGAGCTATATGTGCTCTGCAGACCAAGCATGTGCAGTCTTCACCTCAAAAAATAATAATAAAAAAGAATACAACCACAAGCGCCCAAAAGTGGCCGATTCAGATTTATATTTACAGGTCAGGAGGTTGTGGGGCTACCATAGTTAGTTCACTGATGATCAGCTGAACGGTGACCGAGCACAGTCTGAATCGTCACGCGACAGAGGGCAAGATCACAACAGAGAAGGCACATCGACACATGGATTTGTTTGACGTGTTGCTATAGTTTTCAGGCGCTAATTGAACTGTTCGGCAGCGTGCTTGCTATGCCCATGGAGATCAAGGAGGCAGAATACTGGAGCATATTATCCTATTCCAATTATTGCAACTAGGCCTATTGCTGCTAGTTATTAGCAGCAGCACAGGTCTCCTTGTGGGCGTCAGCTAAGCCGCATGGGTAGTTCTACTGCGAGACCAGGGATGGGTGCCTGGAATGTGCCAACATCTGCCTCCACACTGATGGTCTGCGTGCGTTGATGACTCCACCTATCAAGAACAGATTAAAATTAAACTCTCTCCGTAGACACCAACTGAAGAAACTTTTGGTTTTCCGCTTCCTCGGTCACCTGTTTGCTCGTGGTTTTCTGCTGCTCGGTACTGGATGAAGAGAACTGAGCAAGTGACGTCTACCCAACGGAGTCGGCCTGCCCTAGGCGCCACAAGGTAGAGGTGGACAGCGTCCACCAAGTTGCGGGCCTGAAGCAACCAACAGCCTCGCCTTGGGTGCCATGGACTATACTTCTTCAGGGAAGACCAGCTGAATATCCTGCTACCTCCCATGCCTACTCTCTTCTTTCACCTGACCCGCCATCGCTTGATTCATTGTAAGGAGCAAGATATATATCTGTACACCATCATGTATTGGAATAGTTTATATATATAGCCTGCGCACGTTCCTTGCTGGTTCGTTTAACATTGTCAGAATTATCAGATATATTTCCATTGTCAGAATTATCAGATATATTTCCTCCTTCCATCATTTTTGACACTGTCACTTTGTGGGAAACGGAGTGAAACACTAATATAATCAGCTCATGAAATTTATTTAGAAATTACTTATGACACTTTTTCATCCATACCCATAGTTCAGTTCAAATTTACATCGCACCTTCATATGTATATATGGTCCACATGGTGGCAAAAGTTAGAATTTTCCATATGCAATTATGCATATATACGAGGTCTCTGTTTGCATGCCATAGTTCACTGGAAGGACCAGGAAGATGTATAATTCATTCATTAATGGAATAATATTCAGATTGGCGTCACAACAGAGAAGTATACAAGATAGTGCACATGGATGCATGGATTTGTTTCACAGTTTTGCAATACTTTTCAATTTGCTTGAACTGTTCAGTGACTTGCCTTGCTTTGTCCATGGAGATCAAGCAGGCAGAATATATCGGAGCATATTATTCTAATTATTGCAAAGATACACATGGAAATGAACACGCATCAACAGCCAGCTTCCCTCTCCATAGTCGTCCACACACGCTCGCAGCTAGTCCCCAAAAGCTGGAAAAAATAAAATAGAACCTTATTTTAATTTTTATCTTCTCTTCCACGGCTCATAGTTGGTAGCTCTCTAGATCACCATTGAAGGTCATCATGGATCATCAGGCCTCCTTGGCGGCATTGCTGCCGAGGCGGATGGCGTTGACGTAGTCCCTCGGGCTGTGCGACGCAAGGCCGGCAGCGTGGTAGAGCAGCGACACGGCGCTCTCCCGGTAGTCCTTGCCCTCCTTGGCCCACAGGAAGGCGCCCTTGAAGAGGTCCCCCCACGCGTTGCCGTACAGCAGGTACCTCGGGTCGAAGTAGTTGGGGTTGGGCGCGTCCCCGCCGGCAGCGATGGCGGTGCCCTTGTACCAGCCGTCGAAGTAGACGCAGATCCCGCCGTGGGTGTACTCGGCGACGGGCGGCGCGTCGAACGGCACCCGCGGCACGACGTCGTACCAGTACACCCGGAGCATCTCTACGGTGTCCTCCATCAGATTTTGTTTCATCTCCGGTTGAAGAATGTGTGTCCGGATTTTCTGAAATTTCAATAGAGTAGAAATGATCACTGCCGGCAGGAAACATCCTATTGATGCGACTTCTCATAATTTGAGTTTTACATGGGGATGCTGACGCTGTGCTAGTGCTTGATGTTGCGTGCAGGCCTTCGTGGGTTCCATCGAGATTTCGTTTGGGGTGATGATAGATTGAAACGGCAACGAGATCTTGCCTGCCAATTCTCGTTGGTCTGCCATCACCCTCAGACGTCTAGCTTCCCTGTCTATAGCAACCTGGAATAATACCCGATTCACTACCTTGACCTGTCTTGGAGTAGAGGAAAGTAACATGAATTCTGCTATATTGTTTGGACAACAAGGCCATGATCTCCTCCTTTGTTCACCGTCTTCTTTCCTGATGCCTCACACGCCCTGACGAATCAGTGATTCGATCCAAAGGTCCCAACCTAAACATGAGAAATAAAGAAGCTGCATGTTCAGAAGCCACACAAAAAGAAAATGGCAAGCTTATCGATCCAGAGGCCATTTTAAAGGCAGCTCAGCTCAGAAGTACTTGCTAAAATTTGTACCTACACCTGCGTCCTATCATGTGCTTTACTTCTAAACTACAATTTCATCAATCCATCAACCAAGACAACATTCCGAAAATGAATGCAAAAGATAAATGGGGTCAATGATGTAGTATAAGAAGCACCAACAGTAGCAAGAACTGTGGGGATTCCCAGTTTTTGCATGCCATTGAATTTAACATCTTGTTGTAGAAATAAAAGATATTCTGACCACAAAAATGAATACTGATAAACAGGGGGAAAGGTTTTCTTTTTATGTTTTCATATGGCTTTTACATGTCTATTGACTATTGTGTGTTCTGCTCCATCAACGAAGTACTTGATGGCGTTGGCGTGCTTGTTTAGACACCCCACAACTTTTCTGATTCATCCCACGTGGTGAGGCCGACATGCACCAGCTGATCTTGCAAAGCCTAACCGGCGTCGGGGGCATCGTACAAGTGGAGCACAACGCTTCAGGGCATAGGCTCATTGGTCCTAGAACAGGAGCTGGCGATGGCCATTGGCAATGCTTGGGCCATCTCCAGCGGCACCATCAATGACGAAGATGCTCTGCCCATCAGCGGTGCCGCCTTCTCTTCTGCCTATCCCGTTTCCTGATGCTTCACATGCCCAGATGCCCCTACGTGTTATAACTACAAAGAATGATAGGACGCTCACACTCACAAATTGCCTGGATCCGATGTTCTGAACCTAAAACCAGGGGAGAATTTGTGTAACATGCCTCAATTTCCGTAAGAAGCTGCATTTTGTGAAACTACAAGGGAGAAGAGCAACGTCATTCTCCATCCTTTTCAGGTCAACGTAGCTTGCCATCCGGAGGCCATTTTATAGGCAGCTCAGCAAATCAATGCAAATGGCCGGTCTACCTATCGTGTGCTTTCTGTTGTACTGTTCCATCAATCCATCAATGAAGGTATTATTCCACAAAAAAAAAAAGAGGCGCCAAAGATCTGTTAGATTAACAATGATCGATAAGAGCACCCAAATTACATGACAGAGAGGCTGACGATACCTGAACGGTAAACAAGAGTACCGAGAAATCACGGGGGAAAGGAGTATTTTCTTTATGTTTTGTTTATGGTTTTACGAGCACTCTATATCAATCTCTATCAACATACACAGAGAAAACACCACATCCCTGTGTAGGTCTTGACCCGTCCTTGGACCTTGGGTAGAGGGGAGGAGTAACTTGATAGTGGCCATCACTCTATGGATGGCAAGGCACGTAACTTCACCCTTTTCTATCCATCTTGTTTTTTTTCTGAGGCAACAGGAGGGGTGAGAGCCCCTACTCATTATATATATTGAAAAAAAGAGTTTTACAAGTGCCAACAGAAATAAAAGAAAAGATGGATTGCACAATGTCGTCTAACCATTGTACAATTGCAGGGAAGTACTTTGGTTTAGCCCTATGGATAACCATGGCAAACTCCTTGAAGAAACCCTTTGCGCCTTCCACAGAAAAATTTTCATTCTTGAAGATGTAGTTATTCCTTGATGTCCAAATGGTCCACGGCATTAAGATAGTTATTTCCGTGAAAAAAGGAAGTGCAATTTGATGCCTTAAAGCTTCCAGAGCTGCAAACGGGCGTAGGACAGGATTGATCTGCAACCCAATTGAACTCCAACAGGCCTCAGCAAAGGGGCATGGAGGAATAAATGTTCCACAGTTTCATCATCTTGGCAGGAACACAGAGCACAACTGTAATCATCAAGATGCATAGTTCTTCGTCTCAACATTCCTCTAACATTCAGTCTGTCTTTTAAAAGAAGCCAGAAAAAACTTTGTGTTTGAGCTGACAACATGACTTCCATAACCATTTAAAAGAAGAATGGATGTCTCTATGGCCTTTCATAAATAGGTATGCCTTTTGAGAGGTATAATTCATTGCACCCCAGATATAGATCCATGTATCATTTGTTTGCTGTAAAAGACAATTATCCATCTTATCCAGCAATACTTCCAATTGCACAAAAGCCTCTTGAGAGATTGGAAGATGGAATAGTTCATCCAAATTCTCAATTTCTGCTGCCTTCTGAAGGGTAATGTTCTTGCATTTTGTAAATGAATACAACTCAAAAAACTGCCATTTCGGAACACACCCTCCCCAAAGATCTTCCCAGAGATGTATTGTCGAACCACAGCTCGGAACAGATGAGGCAATCCCCTTGTACTGAGTCAGAAGCTGGATGATATCTCTCCACCAAAAAGAACCCCTCTCTATATAACCTGGAAGCTTGCCATTGTCTATTTGTTCCATATTAGCTGTACCTAGGAAATGTTAGCCTTGTTAAAGAACTTGTCCAAATTTTTCATTAGAAGATCTATCCATCTTGTTTCCTGATGCTTCACATGCTATGCTCAGATGCCCTCACGATTCTTCAAAGGTTTCGATCTTAACATGAGAGATACGTGTCATAGCCTCATAGGCATCAGTTTGTGTAAGGAGCTGCAGTTTCAGAAGCCACACAGGGAGAAGGGCAGAAGGCAGTGCAGGTTACCTCGTCTCTCCGTTCTTTCCACGTCTATGTCAAGAGGTTTTTGTCAGTAGCTTGCCATTTCTTTTTGCTGTGATAAACTGCTGAGATCCAGAGGCCAGTTTTATAGGCAGCTCTGCTCAGCAAGACCTGCTAACAAAGGTACCTATATACACCTGTCATGTGCTTTCCGTAGTACCAATTCATCATCAGTTATTCAATCCATATCAACCGATAAAGTAAGATTCCGAAAAAAATGCAGAAGACAAATGGGTTCAATGATGTACAATAAGGACCAATAGTTGAAAGGAATGTGGGTGTTACTTAGTTCCCGTGTTTTTGCATGCCATTGAATGTGAGTGTTGATCAACGCTCCAGGGCGCTTCAGTACTAGCATAGAGGCTCATTGATACGAGATGGGGATGTCCTAGGACAATCTTGATCCCGTACCCATAAGTGACGTCCTCTTCTTCAGTTTCTGCGTACTCGGGAAACATCAGGGCTTCGGTGGTAGCAGTGGGGATCGGTAGGAATTAGAGAGGAACCTGAAAAGGATAGCGACGCAGGATTGAATAGTGGTGAAAGAACCTAGCAGCGGGGATCCTTATGCTTTCTATAAAAAGCAGCGAAGGAAGCAATTCTTTGATTACAATCTTATCGCCTCAATCATCTCGATTCAAGAAAGTGCAGCTCGATCTACTTCAACATTTCGGACCCGACAATCCCTTCCCTTCCCGTTTGTTGCCGAGTTAAATGTCCCATTTGGATCGATCTGCATGCTCATTGTCCAGTCAACTCAAGGGAGGGCACCTGCCGCCTTCATTGATCGAGTCCTCTAAGGTGGTATTATTAGTACTGATAAAGCTAACATTTGCCATGGTCGCGAATTTCAACATCCACGTGTTGCATATCTGGGCAGGTGTGCATGTGTCGCTGGGTGCACTAGATGTTTTTCGAAAAAATAACAAGCTGATGGTGAATGGCTACATACCAGAGTGAACTTGTTTGGTGCTAGTTTCTGGGAAGTGGGAACGAGGGGCATTTGGAATTCTTTCCGTGCATGGGCAAACTGGTGTGCAGCGATTGTTGGTGCAGAAATCATTTTATTTTCACTGGATCTGTACCTTAATTAGGTGTAGCATAAGGCCTCCAGATTGCTTGTCCATCATCTGGGGAGAGAGGCTGCAGTGAGTTCAGTTATGTGCCCAAGTTCACGGTGACCATGCATGGATGGTTGTCTTTCTATTTTTATGGGACTGTTTGTCAGCATGATTTAGTTGCTTTACTTGTGCGATGTGCTCGAGAGAAACCACGTATAAGTCCACAATGGAGTGGGGTCTTTAGCTGAGAAATAGGATTCTTCTTTTTGGAAAATGAGCCTCAAATTAACAAACATGTGCACAGCGAACTGTACATTTGTCAAGAACAAGTTCTTAACCAGGCAAAATGTCTAATTGTTATACAAAATAGGATCATCTCAGTAAAACAACAATTTGCCACTTATTACTACTGAAGAACCAGGTACAATATGTAGGCAACAAAAGCTTGCAGATGCTCCATCGGTCAGTTTTATGGATAGACAGACACTCAACTACACTACATGAAAACGCGTTTTAGGTAACGTGGTATTGGTAATGGACGTTTGATGCCAGTTACAAGAAGAGTTAAAGGTAACAGCCATTGTTTAAGCCCGTTACTAACAAGTGCCATCCGATCTGGCAACACTGACATCCGTCATTAGATGTCATTAACTCGTCATTGGTAACTGACTTTAACAACATCTGTTACCGATGTGATGCACATTGGTAACGGATGTTAACAATGCCCATTACCAATAATGTACGTCACAGTGGTAACGGCTATTGTTAACGTCCGTTACCAATGTGCACTACCAATATGGTGCATATTGGTAACGGGTGTTTGATGCCCATTACCAATATAGTGCATATAATTTTTTTTATTTTTCTAATATTTTTCCTTAAGCTATGAGCACATAAGTGATGATCATAAAAAAACAAGACCAATCGGACTTAAGGTGTGACCTATAAAAATTTAAAAAATTCAAAAAAGTTAATATAAAAGGACTGCATCCCTCTTTCAACCACAAGTGATTGTGTGGTGTGGTGGTCATGGGAGGCTCGCGTGAACCAAGAAGTCCTAGTTCGAATCCTAGAGGAGGCAAAAATCTATCAAGCGGGGCGTAAATCGTGTCTCTTGGGTATAATGGCTGTTACCAATGAATGTCATGGGTAACGTGTTTATACCCGTTACCCGATGATAAGTCATTACCAATGACTATATCCGCCCATTACCAATGAACCTTTTTCCAATAGTGCTAACAAACACCATGCCACACGTGGGTACAAGGCCATGACACCATAGAGAATACTAGTATTATTGTAATATGGCCGATTATCCATTCGAATTTTGATTTTCTAGACAAGGCAATCAACAATTCACCACCAAACGTCGTGCTAGAATAAAATCTCCAGTTCTCCACATCAATTCAACAATTTTATCTCATCACATCTTTTTGAATCCTTGGATTCAAATATTCACACCGGTAGGTGAATCGTCCATACAGAAATTGTCTAGCTCATCCACGTGAACCACAACCCCCTTGCTCTTATGAAAAAGACTAAGTGAAGCAGAGTCAAGAATTCAAGCTTGTCTAAATGTTTGCAACTATGAAAGTGCAGGAAGTTGAGGGATGGAGTGTGATTTTTTCTGCATATCGTAGCTACTCAGAAAGGGAGGCATTGGGAATTATTTTCGACACACCATGATATCGGTGATCAGCAGGTAGTCCAAGTTTTGGTTAGCATCGCTCAACCTGCCCCGGAAACAAATCTGCGGCATTTTAGGGTGACCCAATTTTTTTCGAAAGGATGGCAAAAGCTTTTCTGAAGTTTTTAGCCAACCCATGTTCGCCCAATCATTTGGTTTAACGCACCTTTACCTCAACCCAAATTGCCAAAAGGTTCACTACTAGCTAGTGTGCAAGAGCCATCCACTTTTAATGCCCTGACCTCCTTGATTTGTACGACGCATGGTGCCAGCTAAACATTATATTGCTCTACCCTATATTGATGATGTGAATTGGATACAAGTAGGCTGAAGCTGCTTTTAATTTTTAGTTATGAGAAAACCACCGCCCCGGTCCATAAATAGTCCAGTAGATTGAACCGGGGCAGCAAGGGAAGGTCAACTATTGGAAGTTCACCGGCAGGAAACATGAATCTGGATGTAGATTATTGGAAAAGGAGGCATCAGGAACAGGGGCTCTGAAATATATACTTGCTAAACCTCTCGATTGTGTGACTGGACTTGTACCTGACCAGAAGGATTTGAGGCTTACTGCACTCATTCATAATACAGCCCTATGATAGATCCCAGGAAGACTGCCCATGGACCTCCCAGCTCCAGTTGCTGACCGACATGAATGTCAGCCCCGCTGGCCATCGCTCTCCATGGGTAGATTTCTTGCTCACCATGTAGGATGTCAAGGAGAAATGCGTAAATACTTATTAAGCAGATAAGCACCTTGGTACAAAAATGGGATCATGAAAGAATCATAAAGACTATGCAAGTGTTGTGCATGTATAGGAATCAAACGTGTTAGTCTATTTAATCATTGATATAAGTGTTACAATATACCAAAAAAGATTATGGTGCTTTGATGTTAAGTAGTCTCTAGAGATGTTCCTGCAATGCTCTAATCATGATGATGTAGGAAATACTAATACCCTCACAGTGAAACACTAACATGGGGAATTGCATCTTTTTAGATAAACGATGATTTCAGATGATTAAGTAACCCCATATTTCTTATTTGAAAAAAAAAACAGAAACCGTAGATGCTTTAATCATGAGAAAAGACCTATATCTCAGTGGATGACATTTTCTTGCTCCTTGCTTTAAAAGATTCACGTTGGTTGGTGAATCACCAATGTGAAACATAACTACCAACACACATTTCCTCTGAGTTGCTTCTATATAACAGGGGACGTAAAAGACCAAACGTGACCCAAATATAAGCCCACCCAGAAAATATAAGTAAAATAACCAGGGTGCGAATGAGTACTAGAATGAATTTTCTTGGGTCCTCTAGCTGCTCGGAATGAGGGGCATTAGGAATTCTTTCCGTAGCAGTAAAGATGGGGGTGGTGCGGGTCGGCCCACCAGTTCGCCGAGCACTTGAAGAGTGGGAAAAGGCACGAATTGTGTGTGTATTCATGAAAATGTTCTATGATGCGACCATGGTCATCTCGGATCATATTATCCAACAGTGAACCTATATTTTCATGAGATCTGGGAAGTTAAGATTACCATGGATACTGGAGATCTTGAGGTGAATGCTGACCTCTTTAAGACAATCCAGTATATGCAAAGGAAGTTTAGAAGATACTCGAAATTGATATGGTTGCAAATTTTATTTTCAGTCATTTTTTATCCAATGTTTAAGCTTGGGTTCATCGACTTTCATTTGAAACAAGCATTCAGGGGTGAAGCTGAGACAAAGGTTGCTACAGGTAAGAAGGTTTTGCTGGAACTGTTCAAGGATTATTCACAAGTGAGTATAGGCAGTCAAGATATGGCACAACAAATTCCTGCACCTCAATTAGTTACAAATGCAAGTGGTAGGTATGCCGATTGGGATCAGCACGTGAGCCATAGTGTGCCCTCAACAAGTGAAGTACCATCTGAACATGAAGCCTATTTAGCGAAGCCTCCAATCCCTCGAAGTGAAACTTTGGATATACTCAGTTTGGTGGAAGAGTAACTCAGTTGAGTATCCCACTCTTTCTCGTATGGCTCATGATGCCTTAGCTATTCCTGCATCAATAGTCGCATCTGAGTCAGCTTTCGGTACCAGAAGAAGAATATCAGATTTTCGAAGCCGGTTAACTCCAAAGAATATGGAAACACTTATATGCTTGCAAAGATTGTATGCGGGCCTCGGGTACACTCTCTTTCCAGTTCTCAATTTTGTATGATTTGGAATAGAAAAATATTTTTTAGAGCTAACTTCAATCTAACTTTGATAGGTTCATCAAAATTTTGCATGAAAGTTATTGAGGATTTCGTGAGCTACCTGATTCACAAGAATGACATGCTTAAAGGTAATAATTTCTTAAATATTTTGTGATCATCTATGGGGTTATGGGGACCTATGGATTTTAGTTACTGTATATCATCTGAGCATGCTTAACCTGAACATGCTGCATCTCTGAACATTCAAATTGCCAGTTCTTTGATGTTTCCAGTAGTATATGTGCCTTCTTTTGAAAAATTTCTGCATGACAACTTTGTTGGTCTGTTTCTAGGGTAGCACCAATTTACTGACATTGCAACCACTGGATGTACTTATAATCCATTGGATAGTTCAAACTTTGAAATATATATAGTACAGTTGAGCCTACGAGATTGATTTTTTCTGTTTCCTGGTGCCTGATTTTCTTTCTATTGCCAGCTAGGAAAAACAGAGGAGTCATTCCATTTTGCTTGCTTACTACTGGCCTACTGCAATAATGTGGAGTGCTAGCATTTTTGCTTTGTTGATTGGTGCTTGTCTTTACATTTATGTAACTCAGACACACCTCTCTAGTTTTATTTTATGACTAATAATCATAGACGATCAATGAAGTGTGGATAAAATTAGCAGTATAAAACTAAACAGGGCTTCATATATATATATATATATATATATATATATATACACACACACACACACACACACACACCAGTGTCAAGTCTGCAGTAACTTTGTAGTGCTCCAGTTGCATCCTTCTCATGGTTTGCTTGTTGTAACGATGCATTTGCACGACGGAGGCGTGCCATTTATGGGGCCATGCTTTGCAAAGTCACTGGATTTGATGGCCGCAAACCCCTCTCCCTTGCAGCAGCCCTCACATCTGCCGCCCTAACTGCACCATTTGCTATTGCAAGATGCCCATGGGTTCTCGAATCACAAGACACGTCATACAACACCTGCTCATTCAAATGTTGCTCTTCCTCTCCCTCCACATCTTCCATGTCCTCATCCTCTCCTTCAGGACGTGCAGCCCTCCTAGCTCCTTCAATATAGTCATCCTGTAAGGAATTTGACTATCAATACTTGTCCAGATCAATGGCATGCCAATATACATCAAAATATAACTTGGATTAATCAATATTTATCATGTAGCACCAAGACGAATAGAACGAAGGCATCAATCTTTCACAAGGATACTATATCAGTTCAAGTTTTTTGAATCAGCAATAAAAGATGTAAATATACAAACAAATAGATGTGTTTGAATAAAATTAAAATTCGTTTCACAATTTTTGAACATGTGGAGAAGAACATGCATACCATGCGCTTTTGAGATTTGTTGCTTCTGATTTCACCACTATTACCAATGCCATCCATCACTTCTTATACTAGATTTCATCACTGCATATACATTAAGAGGAGTTGCCTTCTCAAGTCCATACATAGTTTCCTACAACAACAGTTGAATGAGATATGAATAAAGGAATAAACATGTGAGTTGTGCTTGCAAGTACATCAAAGAATGTACACATGCATACCAGAACTTGTTGTATCTCGGTGAATGGTCTAGATCCTCCATGATTTTGAGCAATATCTTCAGAATTCAAGCGAGCATTCTGCCCTCTCTTCCGTTTCACCTTGAACTCTTCTGAGCACCAATAGTGACAGAGTTCTGTCCACACCTCAGCATCACGCCACTTGATCTTGCCACTCAGGTATTGTTCATATTCAAGCTCTATTGGGTGAGCTAATTTATCACCAAGGTCTTGCTTCAATATCGTCCTATAGTACTCCTTTACTGCTTCAACATGTGCTTGATACATCATATCCCTCACCCTTTTCTTCAAATAGTTTTCAAGAACATGATCTGCGTCTTCTCGATCTTCCTCTGAGACTTGGAACAAGCGCTGCATGTGGACAGCAATAATGATTTAAGTGAACAGGCCATATAACATCACTGCTGAATTAATTTAAAGAACTAGCAAAGCACAAGTTGGTTACCCAAAATTCAGAAAGCACACGGTCTCCACTTGTCTCTACAGATTCAGTATTTAGAAAATAATCATCCCATTCCAAAGCTGGATGCTTCCCAATGACTACACCATCTTCATCCTTGTCCTCAATCAAACCTGGGTATTCTCTCTTGAGAATGGCCCCAAGCTGAGTAGTGTATGTAAGGGGGCTTGTAGTTGACATAATTGAATTGCCTATATACAAATATTGGAAGCTATTAACTGTACAATAATTAAAGGTAACTGCAATCATGAATTCGCAATGTACTCACATGTCACCACTTGGTATAAGGGTCACCTTGGCACCTTGCTAAAGTAATCTTAATTTTTTTGGGACCCTGTCTTCCTTCCTCTATTTTTGGGTGGCTCTACTTGGGGAGGAACAGCAACTGTGCTCCTTCGGGAGTCATCACCAGTAGTGGCAGTACCATGAGAAGCACTCCTTTGGGTGGCACGTCCATTAGCCACATGATTGTTGCGTGCATGACGAACACCACGGGCCATCTGCAAAAAGAGAGCAAGTTAGATCCATTTTGTTTAAAAAAATAGTACAGCAGGCAGCAATATAATAAAACAGTAGCTAACATTTAAAATGAGTGGCATAGTGAAAGGACCGTAATGTCGCCTAGAGAGGGGGTGAATAGGCGCACCTACAAATTTTCAATCCAAAGCAGCGGATAAAATTCACTGCCCGCCAAACCCGGAACTTCCGGGTTAGCAAATCCAGAAATTCCGAATTTGAGCAGGGCAGTAGATGAACTCGAAACTTCCGGGTTCTACAAACCGGAACTTCCGGGTTCACACAGAGCAGAGTGAAGACAATAAATCTAGTGCGAGTAAATGGATACAGGATCAAACCCCAGATGTAGAGTAGACTAAGTGGAGTTTCTGGAGCAGGTTCACACTATCCTTGTAATTATAAAAATAACAATCTCTCCAAGAACACAAGTGTTCAGTGGAGAGCTCCTTAAATCCACAAGATAAAGTCGCACACAATTGACACAAGGATTTTTATCGAAGTTCGGATTCACTGCATGCGCTACACAAGCTCAATGAATCCTACTCTCCGTTGAGGAGCTCCGCGAAGCCTCCCCGCCAAGGCGCTACACAAGCACACCTTGGCCTTCCACTATCTTGATTCCCTTCCCTTGTGGAGGTGGAAACCGACCCCTACAAACTTCCCGCGACAGCCCACACAATTGGGTGCTCGCCGGGCAACACCTAGCCATCTAGGAGCCGAAGCTCCAAGAGTAACAAATGCAAAACACATGATTTTGGCCAAGCTCAAGTGCTCAAGATTTGCTGTGCTCTCTAGTGCTCTCAAGCTTTCACTCTCTCAAACCCAACTCCAAGATACTACAAGAATCACACAATCTCACAAAGAGAGTTGGGGAGAGCTCAACAACGCTACCAAGCTTTCTTATGACGACCAGCAAGCAGCAGAAAATGTCTGGAACCACAGCCCACCAAGGAGGGGGCTCAAGGGTATAAATAGCTGGGTCTAAAAAAACTAGCCATTATATTACATCTAGAACCTAGAACTTCCGGGTTCTCATACCCGGGACTTCCGGATTTTCAAACCTACTAGTCGTTAGTGCTGCGTATGCAAAATCCGGAACTTCCGGGCTGCCCTTGTTAATTCCACCCAATGTGCACTTGAGGCTTTTGTGTCTCTCTCAACTTACTTGGATTACTTGAGCACTGAGACTAAACCAAAACACAATGTGAGGCATCCCACTTGATAGTACGGCACACCTATACTCAAAATCAAAGATAGACTACATTTCAACCATTTGAGTTTCTCAAAAGTGTACCATGTCGTGCCTTGATCATTCTCAATATGAGGAGTGCATCCAACTTGGTTTCTATAACTTGAGCACAACTTCCTTGAGCTAGTGACTTGAACCATTATCTTTGAATGAAATCCACTTCTTGTTCAAACCATCGTCTTCACAATAAGATTCTTCAAGTTGAATCCAAAGAAAGTTGCTTCACCCTAGCGTTGGTACCTCGACACAAACCAATTGCCCTTCGCCAAGCTTAGTCCTCAAAACACTATCCCCAATTCCAACTCTTCATCCTTGAATCATATAGAGTTCCACATAGGTTTGTATCATAATTAAATCATCAATGAAATCCATTCTTCATAATTCTTTGTAACTTATATCTTCTATTGATAGATTGTCCATTTCTTCACAAGAAATTCCCTTTTAGTGTTATGACTTTATCAACAAGCTTCATTTGGATATGAGAATAAATAGTTGTCATCAAACATGTAACTCAATCCATATAGTATTCATTGCTTGTCAATATTGTCACTTTAATCGTAGCCTAGTCACACATCTTGTCATATGAGCCTTTTATCTTTCATCATAAATATTCTATTGATATAACAATCAATTTCTGGTCATATAATCAACAAGATCAATAGTTCTTTAATCGCGGTGTCATTCTATTCACCAAAACCCACTAGGGGCCTAGATGCACTTTCAATCATCCCTTTTTGGTGATTGATGACAAACCCGATTAAAGCTTACAAAAGAATATATCAATGAAGCTTTTGAAAACTCAGATTTAGGATAAGCTCCGCCTAAATATGCGCATTGAATAGGATTCAACAATTTTGGCCTCAAATGCCATTTTGCACATATTCAAAAGATAACATTTAGCTCCCCCTAAATCTCAGCATCCTTTGGGTGCAAAACAAGTGTGTGAACAAATTATACGTGATGCATATAACATCTATCTCACACAACAGCAAGAAAAAAAAGTATTCAGTTCTGCCAGCAAAATCTGGAACTTTCGAGTATGTAAATTCGGAACCTCCAGGTTCACCAAGCAGAGCTGATTTAAAATAATATTTCATCATTTCAACTCATTTCATCATACTAACATGCATCAAGTCTTAAATTAAAGCAATAATATGGTTCAACACACAATAACACACATCACAAATTGCTCTCAAAGTCCATACAAGCTAAAAAGAATAATTACACGGCATGTGGCATACCACACCCAAATCCGGAACTGCCGGATTTGGAAACCCGAAACTTCCGAGTTTGCTAGGGCAGAGACACTGATATAAACTTTAATCCCAACTTCTTCTCCCCCTTTGTCATCCATCACCAACATGGGGCTGAGGGGAGTTCATTTGGAAGCGTCTACTGCTGATCATCATCTTCATCCTCATTTTTACCCCTATATCCACTTGATCCTTGGCCGGGATCACCAAGATGTTGTCCAAATATCCACGATCCAAGACCCTCAGCACCAGTGATATTTGGATCATAAGGAGGATGCTGAGGCATGAATGGAGGTGGCGGAGGCATAGAAGCAGCGGAGGGATCAACATATGTAGGATTAACATAGGAGGTACTAGGAAATGATCTACTACCATAGAGTTGTCCCCAATAATCTTCTTGCTGGTATCTAGCATTTAGTTGCTCTAGATTTTCAGCGTCAGTTTGCTGTCCTTTGGAGCCAATGGAAGAAGGAGGATCATTTGGACAGCTAGCTTCTTCAATTTTCTTCAATCTCAGTGTGTCTTTCTTCCTTCCTTCTTTCCCTCTCCTTACGCACCACATCGTTTGTGGACTTGCACATACCAAATATCAAATTAAACATTTTTCTTATTGGAGAGGAAGGCTTTTTCCAACTATACTGTCTAGAGCCATCACGTCAAGAATGAGAGCGAGAAGGAGGTGGTGGAGCACTAGAAGCATGTGGAGGAGCATCAGGGGGCCTGTAGCTTAGGTGTAGCATAAGGCCTCCAGGTTGCTTCTCCATCATTTGGGGAAAGAGGCTGCGGTGAGTTGATCAGTTACGTGCCCAAGTCCACGGTGTCCATGCATGGATGGCTGTCTTTCTCTTTTTATGGGACTGTTTATCAGCATGATTTAGTTGTGTTACTTGTGCGACGTGCTCGAGAGAAACCACGTATAAGTGCACAATGGAGTGGGGTCTTTATCTAAGAAATAGGATTCTTTTTGGAAAATGAGCCCCAAATAAACATGTGCACAGCGAACTGTACATTTGCCAAGAATAAGTTCTTCACCAGGCACATAAGGATCATCTGTGTTCAGTAAAACAACAATTTGCAACTTATTACTACAGTACCAGGTACAATATGTAGGCAACAAAAGCTAGCAGATGCTCCATCGGTCAGTTCTATAGATAGACAGACACTCAACAAGCAAACACCATGCCACGCGTGGTAGTCCATTTTTCAACCCCAACATAACAGGGTCATCCAACCATTAAAATAGGGTAAATTTGACCCATTTGATGTTTTCAAAGGTAGTTTTTATTTATTAGAAAATTTTAAAAAACTGATTCACTCTAAAAATTTGTAATTTACTTTAAATTGAAAAGAATATGAAACTGGTACCAAAATTTTTCTATAAATGTAATCTATTTGTTGGTGCTCTATTTGAATCTTATTTATTAAAAAATAATGGGCATAACTATGAACTAGAAGTAGTAAAAATAGAAATAAATTGGATCAAAATAACTGACAAGTAGAGTACTAAAAGATATGTTACGTTTTTAGAAAAAATTGGTTCTATTTTCTTTTTAAAATTGAAATGAATTAGTTGTAACCTTTTTAGATTAAATTTGACACAAAATAGACAACAACCTTTTAAAACCAGTCAACAGGTCAAATTTGTTCGGTTTCGACAGTTAGATGGTCCATTATCCAGTTTTGTAGTTAAAAGTTGAAAATCAGACTCTTATAATAGTTGAAGAGTGTAAAGCGTACTTTTCCCTTTTTTAAAAAGATTATCACGGCGGTGATGAGCTATACTGTCACTTCCGAGCCCTATCAAACGAATCAGAAAACTAACAGCGGTTAGGGGTAACGAACCGGCGGTGATAATGATTTTATTATAGTGGTTACTAGTGTGCACGAGCCATCCACTTTTAGTTCACTGCCCTCCCTGATTTGTATGACGCCTGGTGCCAGCTAACATTCCTCTACCCTATTGATGATGTGAATTGGCTATAGGTAGGTTAAAGCTGCTTTTAATTCAGTTATGAGAAAATCACCATCCCGGACCATAAAACTCCGGTAGAACCGGGCTAGCAAGGTCGACTATTGGAAGTTTACCGGCAAGGAAAAAGGCATGGACGTAGATTATTGGAAAGAGGGGCATCAGGAACAGGAGCTCTGAAATATATAGTTGCTAAACCTCTCGATTCTGTGGCTGGACTTGTACCTGACAGAAGGATTTCGAGGCTTGCTGTATGCTTGCGTAATTATGATAGATCCCAGCATCAAGACTGCCCATGGACCTCCCAGCTCTTCTTGCTCACCAACATGGATGTCAGCGCCACCAGGCGTCCACCTCCACCTGCACGCCTTGTTGTCATCATGTAGGATCTCAAGGAGTAATGCATAGAATAAAATACTTATTAATAAACAGAGATAAGCTCTTTGGTACAAAAATGGGGTCATGAAAGAATCATGAAGTCTATGCAAGTGTTGTGCATGAATAGGAATCAAACGTGTTACTTGAATTAATCATTGATGTAATTTTTACAATATACCAAAACTATGGTGCCTTGATTTTAAGTAGTCTCTAGCGATGTTCTTGCAATGTTCTAATCATGACCATGTTGGAAATACTAATACCCACACAGTGAAAAACTGACATGGAGATTTGTATCTTTTTAGGAAAATGATGCTTTCAGATGATTAGTACGTAACCAAATATTTCTTATTAAAAAAATCGGAAACCCTTTGAGCTTTAATCATTAGACAAAGACTAAGCGGATGATATTTTCTTGCTCCTTGCTTCAAAAGATTCACGTTTGGTTGGTGAATCACCCATGTAAAATATAACTACCAACGCACATTGCCTCTAAGTTGCTTCTATACAACAGGGGATGTTAAAAAACAAATGTGACCCAAATATAAGCCCACCCAGAAAACAGAAGTAAAATAACCAGGGTGCAAATGAGTACTAGAATGAACTTTCTTGGGTTTTCTAGCTGCTCGGATTCCAAGCAATCGCCGATTGTAATGGTGAAGAATGATTAAACATGACGGCAGCATATTTTGCTTTGTTCAACTGATCCATTAATCCTGCGACAGCAACTCGTAATTGTTATTGAGAAAGATGGAAATGACCGGTTTCCATCTTAGTGATTTCTGTTCCTCTTCCTCACCCTTGCTTAGCCTTTCGAATAAGCTAGGCAATTTGAATTTGAGGGGGGACAAAAGAGAAGAAAATCTGCTGTAGCCAAATTGGTTCTCGTGCGCTAGCTAATAGCTTTCTTGTATACTAGCTCGTAGCATCGATGTAAGAAGAGAACCAGACCTGCTCTTAGTAGTTAGCACCTGGTTTTGTTTCTGGGTGAAGGGGTGTGAGTTTCACTGACTTGTGCTTCTTCTTTCGTCTTGTGCAGTGACTGATGTGGCAGGAGTAGTAGCTGAAGTTGGTTCCGGAGTTAAAAGATTCAAGGTAGGAGATGAAGTTGTCGCCATGCTTAACCCATTTGTAAGCACATTCATCACTCGTTTAAGATACAAATCTGCTCATCCATTCTAAGATGAAGAAGTTGTGCCGCCTCTGCTCTTATCAAGCTCATTCTCTGCAACAGGCTGGAGGTGGGCTTGCAGAGTACGCCGTGGCATCCGTCAAGCTGGCCGTCCGGAGGCCTCCCGGTGTCTCCGCCGCCGACGGCGCGGGGCTACCCATCGCGGCCGGCACGGCGCTCCAGTCCCTGCGATCCATCGGCGCCAGGTTCGACGGCGCCGGCAGCAAGCCCCTGAACGTGCTGGTCACCGCAGCGTCCGGCGGCGTCGGACACTACGCGGTGCAGCTCGCGAAGCTGGCGGGGCTCCACGTCACTGCCACCTGCGGCGCGCGGAACGCGGAGCTCGTGCGCGGCCTGGGCGCCGACGAGGTGCTCGACTACGGGACCCCCGAGGGCGCCGGCATGCGGAGCCCGTCGGGGAGGCTGTACGACGGCGTCGTCCACTGCACGGTGGGTGTCGGCTGGCCGGCGTTCGAGCCGCTGCTGAGTGCCGCCGGGAAGGTGGTCGACATCACGGCGAGCTTTTCGGCGGTGCTCACGGCCGCGCGGCACAGGGTGACTTTCGCCAGGAAGCGGCCGGTGCCGCTGCTCCTGTGGCCCAACAGGGGGGACATGGAGTTCCTGGTCGGGCTGGTGAAGGACGGCAAGCTCAAGACGGTGGTCGACTCGAGGTCCCCGCTGCGCGACGTGAGCGAGGCCTGGGAGAAGAGCATCGGAGGCCACGCCACCGGCAAGATCGTCGTCAGGATGGAAGGCTAGCTGGTCGGCGATGACAACATTACGAACAGAGACTTGCACAGAGGAACGTGATTTTTCTATATGTTAAAGCCACGGGATTCCGTGGCCAACCAGGCCATCCGCGTCAGCGAAAATGATTTCAGCCGTTTGATCTGCATCCTACGGTGGTTAGCTTGCCTCGCGAGACGGATGGGGACGACAGGTACGTGGCATGTTCGAGTGGTTGGAACCTTCCGGGTTCTTTACTGTGCGCCGGTGAATCTTATCTCTTCGCTGCGCGCGTCTTCTCCTTCCCACTTCCTCCTTCCATTTTCTTTTCCGCTTCCACCATTCCCGTTGACGCCGCCGCCACTCCCGTTAACGCCGCCGCCGCGGTAGCTCTACCTCTCGCCTCTCTCGCAGTCTCGCTTGCCTGTCCTCCTGCTCCACGGCATCATCCAAACCGGCCGCCGCCGTACCTCCACCTCCTCATGGACGACATCATCGTCTGCATCGCCGCGTCTTCGAGCTTGTAGCCAAGCACCAGCGGCGGCGATCGCCCATCGGCCGCTTCTTCCGCCGCCTGGCTGTGTGGCTCACCTTCCCCTCTCCCCCACACCACCACCACCGCGGCACCCCCGCACTCGGACGTGTCGAGGCTGACCTCCCCGCCACCGCCCGCACCTGCGATTCCCACGCAGACTACGAAGCCGGCGCTCCCGGTCGCCTTCCTTTGTGTCCCGTACCCGCTCCTCTCCACGCCCCTCCCCGGCGCCGTCGTCTCTGCCTCCCCACCGTGCCTCCTTTCTCCCGCGCCCGCGCGCTCTCATCCGTCGTGTCAGCCCCGGGCCCTGCGTCTTCCGCCGCGTCGCGCCTCCACCGGATGTGGGTCGAGTTCGCAGGGTTTGTGTACGTTGAGTTCGCACGGTTTGTGCACCTACACGGAAACCAAATCGCGCCACTCTGGTTCGCGTCCCTCTGACCTGCAGCAAATTGTGACAAATTACATAAATAAGAATAAAATATATAGTCGGTCATCAAATTTGTCTCAAGGTGTCATTCAAATCACTAAACTCACAGGTAAACTCACTAGTGATTGTTAAAAAATACCTAAAAGATTTTTTTTTGCCCCTCTTGCTCTTCGAACAGCTTTTGCATACCAAGCACCAGGATATAGAGCCATTTGGTTAATTCACATACATTTCTATGCCGATTTTGATTTATAGATGTCTGAGATCAAAGAACAATGCCGTATTTTTTTATCCATTCAGAGTCACATTTTTTTATGTGTGGTAACAAAATAAATGAAAAACATCAGTCCAAGCACCAACATATTAGAACATAAGCAGAAGGCAAATACACTCCCAATATCGTATATTCAGGGCCGCATTTGTGTCTGCGGAAATTATGAAAAAGACAAGACTACGGTAGTCAAAGGCAGCAGGCTAGCAACAAAATCCACCAAACTAGAATACCCGCGATCTGGATGGCATATGAGGGGGCAAAGTACAGGGGAGCATGTCAACTTTGTCTGGTGTGAATTTTCTCATGGAGCTTTCTGCAAACATGTACACCTATGAGTACCCGTGAGTTGCAACAGGAATCCAATATTTTCATGTTTACAATATAGTTGAGTACTTGAGTGGGTTAAACTAAACTCTAACCCTAGCATGAATGGGTCTCTAGATGTTCCTACAAATGTTTTGCTCATGATAATTCCCTGACGGTGAAAAACTGGCATGGAGATTTTGGACCTTTTTCAGGGACCATGCATTCAGATGATTAAGTACTAAATATTGCTTTTATTAAATTTGAAAAGTCAGAAACCGTAGACGCTTTAATCTTTAGAAAAGAACTTATACCAGTGGGCAGTAGATGATATTTATCTTCTTGCTCCTTGCTTTAAAAGATTCGCATTGGTTGGTGAATCACCCATGTGAAACTTAACCACCAACATGTACGTTTGCCTCTGAATTGCTGCTATATAACAGGAGGCAAAAAGAAAAGGTTACCCAACAATACAATCCCGCCCGAAAAGAAGAAGGTAACGAGGATGAGAATGGGTGCTAGAGTGAGCTTCTTGGTGATCTTGCTGCTCGGAATGGGGGGCATTGAGAATTCTTTCAGTTACATATATAGGCAATCTGGTGTGCAGCGGAGGACGGTTCAACTTCTGGTTGAAGCAGGTTTTTTAACGTAAACCAACACAATTTGCAAATCAGTTAACTTGTGTGGTTTGGTTTCTGTTGGGTAGGTGTGCAGCATAGACCATAAACAGTATGTTATACGGTATTACACAGGTTGCACGGGGCATATTCTGGTGAAACAGGCAAAACAACACGAAAAAGACATCCTAAACGGGTGAGTAGCATGCTGTTCAAGAGCTTTGTCTAAGGATTCAAGTTTAATTGATGCAAGCTATGTGCAAAACTCTCAAATAATCATTCTCACTTGAAACTATTTTTTATGCAACTTGTCATTATAGTTATTTTAGGTTATATATATATATATGTTCCTTTATTTATTTTATTAATATAGTACAAAAACATGTAATCCGTTGTGCACGACGTGTACGCAGTCTACACGCTACTCAGACCCATATCAACAGTTTAGCATTTACAATCTAGGTGAACACTGGCCTAGCGCAGCGGATCAGTAGTTGCTTATGTGCTACAACTATATGTCATGTGGTATGTCACCCACGTGACAGATAACTATTTGTCACACAGGCGTAGAAAGAAAACCAGCATCCAGCCCCATGTTGGGTTTGACGACCACAAGCGGAGGGCAGGAGGCCGGATCCGCCAGGCCCTAATCGAGTCCACCCACCATGCCGCCGAAGCTGGTGCCCTTGGGGTAGGCAAAGTTGCCCCATCATCAACCCCCTCGCGAATCAGAGCGATTCAAGCTGCTCATGCATGCCGCCATCACCGGTGGCAGAGAGGAAGTGTGCAAGGCCAAGGAGGAGGGCCTGCTACCCTATTGCAACCCTGAGGATTTGTTTAATAATTAAGGGCAAATCATCATAAAATCACACATAATACTTGATTTTTTAGAAAGTACTTCAACTATATAAGAAGTCTGAAGTTACTATTGAAGTGTTTGCTTACTTGTTTAAAACAAGACATAGAATTAACTCAAACCTAATTTTTTTCTTAACTAAAGTTTGTATGTGTGTATTGTACGGATCTAACATATAAGGATGGTCTCACATCCGGCAGCCTTGGTTGTAAACTAAGCATGTTTCGTCCTCCACGGCTGTTCGTTGGTACTCCCGACCATTATATTTGGTTTAACCCACTGTATCTAGCCTAATCAACCAAAGCAGTTGCCAAATGACTCGTTACTAGTGTGCACGAGCCATCCACTTTAAAAGCCCTACCTTCCTTGATTCGATTGGCGCCTGGTGCAAGCCACATATTGCTCCACCCTATTGATGACGTGAATTTTCTATAGGTAGGTAGGTTGAAGCTACTTTTAATTTATTTCAGAGTAAATCACTGGCCCGAACCATATTCATGCTAATATGCTGATACATACTGTCCATAGGTAGGTAGAATTCGGCCAGCAAGGGAAACTAAACTATTAGATCGAACTGTATTCATGTGCTAACATGCTGATGGACCAACTTATATGGTAACGGGTGAGCCAAACATGGGCATACTAGATTATTGGAAAAGGGGGCATCAGGAACGGGTCTGCGATTCCTGCTTGCTAAACCTCTCCATTGTGTCTCTCGAGTTGTGCCGGTTGACGATGATTTGGAGGCTTACATTACAGCACGCCTGCATAATACAGCCCTATGATAGAGACCCCCAAGCAAGACTTTTCATCAACATGGTTCTACACCACTCTAGACAGTTGCCGCCTGATACCTTCAATGTCTGCGACGGTGTGAGGTGTCACACTCCACCATCAGGCCTGTTGCTCATCGTATAGGATCTCTGGGAGTAATTTTGTAAGTACTTATTAAAAATTGTGAGGTCCTTGGTACAAAAATGAGATTATGAAAGAATCATGAAGATTATGCAAGTGTCATGCATGTATAGGGATCAAACATGTTACCTGATTTAATCATTGATGTAAACTTTTTGCAATGTACCAAAAATATATAGTGCCTTGATTTTAAGTAGTCTCTAGATGTTCCTGCAATTTTTTCATCATGTCTATGCAGGAAATACTAATATCCTCACAGTGAAAAACTGACATGGAGAATGTGTATCTTTTAGGGAACGAAGCATTCAGATGATTCAGAGATAAAGTAATATTTTTATTTGGAAAAAAGGTGGAAAACCATATATGCTTTAATAATACTTAGAAAATGAACTATATATCTCAGTTGATGATATTTATCTTGCTGCTTTCTTTAAACTATTCATTGGTTGGTGAATGGATCATGTGAAACTTAACCTCCAACACATGCACATATTGCCTATATATTGCTTTTGCCTAACAGGAACATAACTGCAGACAAAACAATGGTGACCCAACAATATAAGCCCGCCGCCAAAACAAATCACGAGCTGAGGGTGAGAATGGGTACTAGAGTGAACTTTCTTGGGTGCTCTAGCTACTTGGAACGAGGGGCATTGGGATCAAATTCTTTGGGTTGCACCGTACCTAGGCAAGTCTAGCCTTAGTCACCCCCTCCGATCCCTACGATTATAGGTAATGACTTCAAATTTGTACAGATCATATCTCAGACTCCAGCCTTGGTTGCAAAGTAAGGTCCCATTTGGAACGGAGGAGAAATGCAGAAAACATGGAGTATCGAGTTCCAGAGGCAAGGAACGGCGTATGGGCATTTGGAACGAAGGATTTGGAGTGAAACTTCCTGGAGGAAACCGAAGAGAGCCTGTACTTTTGGGTTTTAGGAATGAAAAAATGCACTCGGAGCTCATGGGAAATTTTTCTCTGACGCTGGCTCACACACTTGCTCACTAACCAAGCTTTAGCTGACGTTTCTATGCCTTATATACTAATATACAACCAGGGAAGGAGCTGGGATGCATCAGCAACCATCAATTTCTCCGTTGCATCAGCGATTCAGTGCTCACAACTTCTTCCCCATCCTTGCCATCGACACCGTCTGGCTTGATTCGGGAAGGCGAGCAGCTCCTCCATCCATCCGCACTCCATTGACCTGCATGTGGCTGGCCTTCAACGTATCGGATGAGGATGCGAGGATCAGAGGATGACTATGCGTGGAGAGCGAAGCAATGGTAATGGCATGGATAAAGATGATGCACTGAAGAGGATGAGGATGAAAACTATTGTATCTAGATATGTTGCTATTAATTACTCTACCATTTTCCATTAAAACAAAAATCTCTTCGGTCTGTCTCCTGTGTTTTCCAATCCTCTATTTTGGCACTCATTTCATTTCTATTTCTCTTCTATTTGTATCCTTCCATACCAAACAGATGCTAAGCATGTTTCTCCAAACTTACTATTTCTAGACTAACTAACGTTAGCCACAATTACACTAGTTCTCCGTCCTATTTAGTTTAAGCACCTAGCTAGCCTACTTCAACCTAAAATGCCAATTGGCTTGCTACTAGTGCGAACAAGCAGAGGATGTGTTCATTCTGAAGTGGCCACATGTGGAGGATGTGTTCGTTTGGAAGTGGACATCTTCCGGGCACTACACCACTAAATCTGCTTATCTTGCTCTGCATCAAGTATCTACGCAATTGGAGCAAAGCTCATCTCAAAAACTTGGGATCCACTTCGGGTCAAGTTCTTCCTTCGGCTTGCATTAAGAAGTGCCATTGGACTGTAGAGCGGAGAACAAGACATGGTCTACCAGCAGAGATGTCATGCAAGTTGTGTGATCAGGAAGATGAGGTCATCGATCATCTCATCTCCAAATGCTTCTTCTCCTTACAAATTTGGTTTGCCTTCCTTTCACGTTTGTCACGGACATCATGCCAATTGGGATAAAAGACGTTGGGAAGAGGAACAAGAACGTGAATGGGTCTATGTTCAATCTAGAAAGAAACGTGTTCAGAATAGGTCCGCTCAGTCAGGGATCCACAAATCGCAGGCCAAAAGAGTTCACTTTGCTGAGAAATTGGTGCAGGACTCTCCAGCCCGCAAACATCAACCGAAATCTCTACCAATTCTCCTTCGTTTTGGTGATTTCAAGACCTCAGTTTTTCCTGATGCTCTTCCCGTTTTGTTCCAACCAAGATCTTTTGGTGCTTTGCAACCTTCTTTGAATGGATACAAGTGCACTCTGGATGTCCCTGCTTCCATTTATTCGGAAGGTCTCGATGCCAGTTCGTCACCCAAGTTCTTTCCTGGTTCTTCGGCTTGTTCTTCGTATGCGACTGCGTCCTTAATGGGCTCTTTTCATTTTTCAAAAGTGCCAATTGTTCGCGCTGCCTCGCCGTGGGCCATGGCGTCTCCTCCTGCTTGTCGCCTGTTCGATGTAGGGCCTGTCTCAAATATGGCCACCACGCTCGCTGGTGCCCGACGACGGCTCGGCACAGGATCTGCTGGGCTCCAAAGCCCATAAAGACATCAACTAAACCTGGCAACGCTGCCCCAAGCAATCTTGCCTCCGTGCCGACTCCCCTTGGTTCTCGCGCGGCAGACACTTACTCTTCAGCTTCCCTTCCTGATACTACCGCGGGTCATGTTCCAGCAGAACATGCAGCACAAACCCTGGTGCTCGTAGCGGAGGGGATGAACTAGACAATTCTAAAATCTTAACCTATGGCTCAAGCTAGTCTGCACAAAAATATAAACTAGATCACGCTATCTAGATGTGCAACTAAGGTTCAATTAGTGAGAAACCCTCATCACAAAGAGTTTTGCAACTTATATCCAATCCTAACAATATACTATACTAAGAAAGTAAAGGCATACAAGTTGCAAGTATTAAATACGAAAACGTAAAGAAGGGGATAAGAGGAAGCAAACTCTTAACGCAAGGATTTATCATGTGATATCAGTAGGCACTAAGCCACCCGTAGTCCACGTTATTGAAGCACTCACAAATAATATTGCTTCCCGGTCACCAAGTCTCTTCCGGGACTCCCCTTGACTTGCCACAAAAGTTCAGCCACTAAGGCTCACACCAAGTCCCCCAGTCACCTTGATGGCACCTTCATTACGGAGGAGGGGTCTCATCGTCCCCCGTACAAAGCTGTCGTCGCCGCTCCACACCAAGCCGGAGGGTCGAAGACTTACCGACGAGCCATGAAGATTCCAAGGGGCCGGCACACCGAGATACAGGCTTGAGGTTCACTCAAGAAATATCACAAGGTCACAACACCTTGCTCTCACACTCTCTCTAGAGCTAGCCTAGCACTACACCTCACAAAGCTTGTGCTAAACATAAGAATTTGATCAATGAGCTCTTTGGTTGGCTTGGAGAGCTTCAGCAGAGTTTCTGTAGCTTCTCACAAATTCCAGCAGCCTTAAATGACCAAGGATGAGGTCTTATATAGGCTAGAGATCCACTCCTAGCCGTTGCATGCTTTTTTCCTTAAAAGCTTAAAGCGTCGGTTAAACCGGTCACATGCGTCGGTTTAACCGGTCACTCTGAAGTTCCATGCTAGCCATTGATCGCCTTTCTGCCACGTCTTCTTTTGCTTGCATCATTGCATCGACGCCTTCAACCGACGCACCGCCGGTTCAACCGGTGCTGATGACTTTTGCTTGAGCAGACATCTCCAATTCCAAAAATCGTTCTGCAACATTGAAGTACCAATGCACCGACATCTTCTTTGTGACCGTCGGTTCAACCAGTGCTAAAGGCACTTTTGCCCGAACCCTTCTGGAGCTTCTGTGCACATGACTAGAGCAATCTGACATTGCACCGACGACTATTGTCCATAGCGTCGGTTTAACCAGTGGTACTGAGTTTTCTTGCACTTGATCACTGTTGCAATTTCCAATGCACCGCTCAGCTCAAATTCCATGTTGTCGGTTTAACCGACGCATGTAATCATGCTGAACCTTGTCCAATTCATCGCTGGGTTTTCTTGCACTCGACATGCATATGCATGTAATCTCTGATTTTTCACTTCAACTTGGACATCTTAACAGCGATTTGGACACCTTGACTATGAATTGGACTCCATCCATGGGACCTAGAAATTCTATAAATGTGATCTCACAAACTTGTTAGTCCCATTGAATATGTTGTCACACGATCATCAAAATCACAATTATAGCCTAATGGGGTCATGTTTGTTACATACCCCCCCCCCCCCCCCCCCCGGCTACTTCCGCACCCACCATCATCGCCGCCGACGCCACCGACGCCACCAACACCTCGGCCACAATCATCGACCCTAACCATGGTCAACTTCCCGTGCAATCCGATGCTCTACATCCCAATGGGCATGCATGTGAGCATGGTTTGCTTCGCCCTGCTCATTCCCGGGTGGCCGTTGGGGGGAGCCACCTCGCCGCCACGAACAATTCACGATCATCACACTGGAACCAGCACAGATTCAGGAGCAGGTGCCGGACATTCTGCATGATGTCACTGAGATGCTGGAGCAAGATTCTCCGGTGAGAGTGGTTTCTGCTTTTCCTTCCCCTCTTGTCCTGGGGCTTTTTCAGTTTGAAAGTGTGATTCAGAGACAGACTCTGCTAGATGCCTCCCCGTTTCAGTTTGGTCATGGTCAGATATTGGTACAGAAACATGATGAGGCAAGAAATTTTAGAGCATGTAACTATCTTAGGCAATGTTGGATTATGTTCCTTGCTTTTCCTCTAGATTATCAATCCCTAGAGTTCAACAAGGCAGTTGTTGCTCCTTTTGGGCGTCTTTTACACAGGTATGATGGTCCCAACAAGTCCAGGATTCTCACCCAATGCCTAATCCTTGCCGTAGAAACAGTGCCACGTAGTGTGGTTGTATCACAAGGTTCTATCTTGGGGGGCAATGGCCGTTCTTGGTTGGTTCTAACATACATTCTTGAAGGTCACTTCCCTAATGCTTTTCCTGCGGATGAGGACCCGGTTCCACAGGGTGGTAATCCTCATCCTGTTCATGGACCAATCAATCAGGTTGATAGCAATGTAGCACCGCACTGGCATCATGACATGGTGGGTGCTGCTCAGGCAGTGCAGGCTAATGCTGGTATGAACAATGAACAAATTTAGATGGCTGAAGAGGATCTAGCTAAACCAAATCTGCAGGATAATATGGGGGAAGGAGATGATTGTCCAGATTGGATGGCTCAGGAAGATCATGCTGCCAATGTGCAAGATATGGAAATTCAGGTCCCTCGTCACCCGGACCAACCACAGGATACTACCTCCTTCAACCAAACTGGCTCCACTGCCGAATATCTGCGTGCTAATGGCCCAGACATTGTGCTACATGTAGAAGATGTAATGCAAGGTCTCCAAGGATCAGTTTCTCCACCTAATAGCTCCTCCTCTGCAGAATCTAAGGTACAGAGTTATCCTTGCATTTCCTTCCAGATGGTAGGAAAAGTTGCTTTCTCTCAGCTCTTCCCTAGTACTATTCCATATGGACTAACACCAAGGGTAGTGCTAGATAGAGTGTCTCTGAATATGCTGCATATCAGGCCAATGGAGGGACAGCAATTGCATAGTCCTCAGGAAAGTAACAATGATCAGTCTTTGGCTATCCAACCTTATCGACCTAGTTTTCATGTTGTACTTATTAAGATTTGGGCTGACACACATGGGAGTCAGGAAGCACAAGAATCTTCTGCTTCATCTCTGTACAAAGCTCACAGTCAGGACCAGGAAACCAGGAAAGGTCACTTGACATGAATAAACAGAACTCAGTTGACTTGGAGGATTTGCAGGAAAAGAATACCACAACCAGGGTGTTGTCTCTGCTTCTTGCTATCTCCAACAGCAATCCAGATGCGGTCTTGGAAGTGGAAGCTTCTTCGGTCATACGGAGTTCCAGACTCAGCCAGAACAAAGATGGCTACAAGCACATTCAGCTAGAAGATCACCCTAGAAAGAAACGTCATGTTTGGACTGAGGTCCCAGTTAGAGGAGATGAAGCAAAATTATTGGAGAAACCTCCCCTCCCAACAGATGAGGAAGTGCCTGGCCAGATACCAAATGAAATTCTGAAAGCTTGGGGAATTGACTGCAATGTAGCTCCTGAGGTGCTTATTACAAATGAAGCTCTGGAATAGAGCACCAAGCAAGTGGTTCCTTATGAAGACAACCAACTGAAGATCAGGCCTAGGGTGGCACAAGCAAGCTGTCTTGATGAGGACATCACCATGCTAGATACACCCGAGATTTGGTCTTCTACGAATTACAAGTCGTCACCAACTTGGTCTTCACGTCCGAGATTTGGTATTGTTCATCATCAGTCCCTGCGCACCAACTCCATACGTCGACATCGTCGCCGTACCTCTTCGTCGCCTGCTTACGACTACTTCCACAACAAGTACGACTACTCGGTGCCTCGATCGAGTACTTTCTGAAGCTCGATCGACTACTTCCTACTACTTCAACAACTCGTACGACTACTTCCGACTACTTTAACAACTCGTACGACTACTTCTTGTGTGACCACGACAAGGTGTTGCGTCACCTATTTGGGCCAAGTCGGCCTTGTATCGTGTCGGGCCTTAAGCCCAGGTTGAGGATGCCCCCACCTGGTCACCCTCAACCCTAGGACGTCTCCCCTTCGGTATAAACTCAGTAGCAGCCGCCACATTAGGGTTTGAGTTTTGTTTAGTTCTAGTTTTGCATCGAGAAACAGATCTCTTTCATTGTAATTGTGACATCGAGTTCTTTTGCTGTGAATCAGGACCCCCGTTCTTATTCTGCACCACTGTGGCGATTAGTCCTTTTGTGATCAGAGCTTGAACCCCATCTTGTTCTTTGCTCCATATACATCTGTAGTTTTAGATTGCGAGTTTACCCGTTCTTGCTTGTGTTCTTCGATTCGCTTGCAGGGAAAGCCTTCTTGGCGAGGTCAATCAAGTTGTGCTTGGTTGATAACCAATGGAGCAGCGGTGTAACGTTTGCAGGAGTTCTCCATCAATCGAATTACCCATACCTATCGGAAGATCGGGTCAGTACTAAATCAAGTGGTATCAGGATTCAGGTTAACCGTGAGGTATACCTTCGTGTTCCCCTTTAAGATTCATCTTGTTTTCATTACCTACAGTCCACAAAAAGCCAAAAAAGAAAAAATTTACACTTTCCGTTGTCCTATCACCTGTTTAAGCCTTTGAAATTTCGTTTCAGATTCCCTTTGTTGAGTTTGTGTCCGTGGTCAAGTCGTTGTTGCTGGTTTAGTGTGTTCGTGGTCGTAGTTCAATCGTCCGTCGTTGTTTTTGTTTCCGCCGCTATCCCATCCACCTTTACCCAAACAACAAGTCAAGCCCTCACGTTACTTGACTTGCCCCTGCTAGCCGCCTTGTGTGAACTCTCGCCGTGCAAGTTCTAGATAGGTTGCAAGACGCCGTGTGTTTTTTTCATCTTGCATCGCAGCCCTTCTTGTTTTCGTCTGGCGATACCTATTGCTGCATACACCAGGGATGCTTTGCCCTAGGTTGTTCGCTTGCTGAGACGCTTTGCTCAGCTGTGTTTCTGCGTTGGAGGATAGGGACGCTTTGCCCTAGCCACGCCGGCGTGTTCTGCCTTGTTTTTGCCCTCCAGAAACCCTGATTCAAAGGCCTTTCCTTAAAACAGGTATAAATTTTCGCTCGTAACTCGGATTGGGGCAAACTTTCTTTTGAAATCATGTGAAAGTTAATTTTGCATCCAACCGTGACCACGAGAAACCGTCGGGGCAAAAATAGAATCCCAAAATTCACTTTCTAAGTGGGAGATCTCAAGCTCCAAAGTTGATGCACGCTTTTTAGAGAACGTGCCTGATTTTCTGTAGACCACATCTTAACTCTGTTCAGGCTGAAACTTTTTATGTGTCCATCCCGTGCATCCCTGTTCGGAGCAAAATATAAAAAAATTAGTTGAAAAAATGAAAAAGTTGCAAAAAAACAACGACAGGAGGAAAAATCAGGGAAATAGATAAAAATAATTGCATGAGTTGTTGGTTGCTTGTTCTTTGAGTTCTGTCCATTGTTCTTTGTTCCAACTTGTTGTGCTACGCCTAGGGACATATCTTAGCCAGCAATAGTGACTAGTACTTTGGATACTTATTGAACCTTGCTAATTTGCTTTCGATAATTGTTGATTCCTTGCTGTCATATTGTGCCTACCTAAGATACACATATACTTCTGTCAGTACAGATTCGCCTTGCAACTGTCACACTCAAGCTTGACAATAGATTGTACCTCCCTGTTAGCTTTGGTAAGAACACTTGCAAGCCGGTGGTAAATCGCTTGAGCTATTGCACTCCGCTTTCACCACCATCCGATAGCTATTAGTTGATAGGGATAATACCTTGCTGTTATTTTTTTTTTGATGTCTTCTAATCAGGAGGATTTTTGATGTCTTCTAATCAGGAGGATCAGGCAAAGGAGTGGAGTCCCCTTCCGACTTCAATGAGTGTGTGTCCAAGGATGAGCTTACGAGGCTTCTTGATGACCAGCGCACCTACATCACTGAGAAGTTTGAGGAGATGATGCAAACTGTTAACAATCTGGTCACCCGGATTGAACATGTTGAACAACGGTCTCCTCCACGATGGCCTCGACATCAACCACCGGAGGGTGAGGAGGAAGAGGACAATGATGTCGACCTTGATGCTGATAGACGCAATGCTGATCGTCTCCAGCATAATTGTCAAGGTATGGGAGGTAATCATAATCGTGGTAATAATGATCCTTTTGCTAAAACAAAATTTACCATGATTCCTTTTGCTGGTACTGCTGATCCTGAGGCTTATTTAGATTGGGAATTTGCTGTTGAACAAAAGTTTAATTCTCATTTGGTTCCTGCTGAGCATAGAGTTAGACTTGCTACTAGTGAGTTTACTAGTTTTTGCTCTGTTTTGGCGGAATGACCTTTGCACTGCTCCTAACAATGCCAATGCTATACCTCAGACTTGGAATGCTTTAAAACAACGTATGAAATTACTCTTTGTGTCTCATTATTATCAACGTGATTTATGTTTAAAGTTGCAAACTTTAAATCAGGGTGCTAAAAGGGTAGATGAATATTATCAGGAGTTAATCATTAGTTTAGCATGTTGTAATATACATGAGGATGATCAGGATACTTGTGCTAGATTTTTTGGTGGTTTGCATCATGATATAATATATCCTTGATTATAAAGAATGGACTAGGTTCAGCCAATTGTATCATCTTGCTCTTAAGGCTAAAAGAGAAGTACAGGGATGACGACAGCAGCAGAATTTCAGGTCCAACCCTAGAAGTTCTTTTCCGCAGCGTTCCGACCTCGACAAGCCCAAGGCACCTGTTGCTAAGCCATCAGCGACACCGTCGGCTACTACACCTACTTTCGAGGTACGTAATGTCTTCTGTGCAGTCCCAACCGTAGAAGAAGGTTATTTCAACTGGTGCTTCATCGAGCCGCTCCACCAACATCGTGTGCCACCGTTGCAAGGGCATGAGACACGTCATGAAGGATTGCCCGAGTCGTCATGCATTCATTGCTACCAATGATGGAGGGTCTGTAAGTGCTAGCGATGTTGAAGATGATTTGGCTTTTGTTGCTAACCATGTTGCAGATTCGGAGAGCGAAGAAGAGGCTATTGATCCTATGACTGCTGCTGCGGGTTACAAATCTATTCTTGTGCAGCGTGTGTTGAGTATACAGCTTGAGCCGGAGAAGTTACAACACCATAATTTGTTTAACATGTTCCTCATTGTCAAGGATTGTCGTGTTCGTACAATAATTGATAGTGGGAGCCGCAACAATTTGGTTAGTTCGGATTTGGTCAAGAAGTTTGGCTTGACCACACGTGCTCATCCCAAATCTTATCACCTCGAATGGTTTAACAATAGTGGTAAGGCAAAGGTAACTCGATCAGCAAGAATACACTTTTTCATTGGTTCATATCATGATTATGCTGATTTTAATATTGTACCTATGCAAGCATGTTCGCTTTTATTAGGTCGTCTATGGGAATATGATACTGATGCTTTACACCATTTAGAACTAATACATATACTTTGATGCATAAGGGCAAGAAAATTGTTTTACTTCCTTTCACACCTGCTGAAATTGTACAACATGACAAAGAGCTTGCTGAAATTTCTAATAATGATCATGCTTTCGACTCATCTGGTGTTACATCCATGGATAGTACGGTGACGGGAGGTGCTTTGCTTGCTAAAACATCTCTGAATGCTGAAAATTTTGTTGATGGTGCACCATGCCGTACCATTCTTTGCAGACACATTTTGTTTTCACATGATCCTCCTCCTATGTCTAGCAAATTGCGTGCTGCTGTCACTAACCTTTTGCAGGAGTTTGATGGTGGGATGGAGTCGAGGACGACTCCAATTCAAGAAGTGGAGGATGATGAGGACATCACCATGTTGGATACACCCGAGATTTGGTCTTCTACGAGTTACAAGTCGTCACCAACTTGATCTTCACGCCGAGATTTGGTATTGTTCACCATCACTCCATGCGCACCAAATCCGTATGTCGACATCGTCGCCTTCTTACGACTACTTCCTCAACAAGTACGACTACTCGGTGCCTCGATTGAGTACTTTCTGAAGCTCGATCGACTACTTCAACAACTCGTATGACTACTTCCGACTACTTCAACAACTCGTACGACCACTTCCTACTACTTCAACAACTCGTACGACTACTTCTGACTACTTCAACAACTCGTACGATTACTTCTTATGTGACCACGACAAGGTGTTGCGTCAACTATTTTGGGCCAAGTTGGCCTTATATCGTGTCGGGCCTTAAGCCTAGGTTGAGGATGCCCCTCTCAACTCTAGGACGTCCCCCCTTTGGTATAAACTCAGTAGCAGCCGCCACATTAGGGTTTGAGTTTTGTTTAGTTCTAGTTTTTCATCGAGAAACAGATCTCTTTCATTATAATTGTGATGTCGAGTACTTTTGCTGTGAATCAGGGCCCTCGTTCTTGTTCTACACCATTGTGGCGATTAGTCCTTTTGTGATCAGAGCTTGAACCCCATCTTGTTCTTTGCTTCATATATATCTGCAATTTCAGATTGCGAGTTTACCCTTTCTTACTTGTGTTCTTCGATTCGCTTGCAAGGAAAGCCTTCTTGGCGAGGTCAATCAAGTTGTGCTTGGTTGATAACCAACAGAGCAGCGGTGTAACGGTTGCAGGGGTTTGAATCTTGTCTGATCAGAAGCTCGAATCGCCAATGTCGATATCTCCACCAATCGAAGTACCCATACCTATCGGAAGATCGGGCCAGTGCTACATCATGTCTTTTGCTACTGTCAGTTTATTATGGATGCTTTGTTCCTGTGTTATTTTCATAGTTTATCGTCTAGACTTTGTCATCTCCAGATGGAACAGTATTGCTACTACCACCGTATCAGTGACTCAGTGTTGGGTTGAGGCTTGATTATGCATACTTTTGTGCTTGGTTTATTTGGGTGCTTTTCTTTTCTGTTCCTTTTGTGGGACTGGTCCCTCCAGGCTTATTTTTCCTCTGGATTCATGTTTGTTGTGCACATGATTGGTCTTTCTTCTGGCAATTCCTTTGTCATGAATAGAAGCTAAAATATTCTTTGTTGGAACATTAGGGGTATAAATAGTGAGGGAAAGTGGGATGCTATAAGAAATAAAATAGAGGAAAGTGCTTGTGCCATCTTCTGCTTGCAAGAGACCAAACGAGACTCCTTTGATACTCAGTACATTCGCAACTTCGCACCAAAGAGATTTGACAATTTTGACTATATTCCCTCGGTTGGTGCTTCGGGTGGGATCCTAGTCTGTTGGAATAGCTTTATTTTCGTAGGATCCACTTTTGAAAAAAAAACAATATGCAATTTTAGTGGCTTTCACTTCAAAACACAATGGTGAAATGTGGAAGATGTCAGTAATCTGGTCCTTGCACTAAACCAGCCAGAACTATTTTCATCGATTGGATGAAAAGTTTGGATATTAAGGACGATGACAATTGGACCTTGTTGGGTGATTTCAACTTTTATCGGTCACATGAGGACAAAACCATGCCAGGGGGTAATTTGCAAGACACGTTTCGTTCAATAAAGCTATTGGCCACCTGGGCCTTTTGGAGTTACCAATCAAGGGGAGGGCTTATACTTGGAGTAATATGTAGCAAAACCCCCTACTAGAGCAGCTTGACTGATTCTTTACTTCGGTTAATTGGACCACTGTTTACCCAAACACTCTAGTCCTACCTCTGTCGAAACCAATTTCTGATCATATAACCTGCAAGGTTGTGGTGGGCACATCTATTCCAAAATCAAGAATCTTCAAATCTGAGAACTTTTGGCCTGATCATCTTGGTTTTCTGGACACTGTCAAGAACACTTGGGAGGTCACACCGACAGACAAGCATGGCTCCTCTTCTGTAATTACAGTAAAGCTAAAATCTTTACGAAGGTCACTCAAACACAGGAGTAAAAGCATCTCTAATCTCAACAGTCTGATAGCAAGGTGCAATAAAATTATTCTCTTCCTTGACTCTCTGGAAGAATGTCGGCCTCTCTATTTAACTGAATGGAACTTTCGTGTAATCATAAAGAACCAGCTGCTCTGCATCCTCAAGTACAGGAATGCATATTGGAAGAAGAGACGTACTGTGAACAGACTCAAATTGGGGGATGAGTGTACCAAATATTTCCATGCAATGGCCACTGTCACTTATAGGAAAAACTTGATCACCCAACTCAAAGATGAAGCTGATAATGTTATTTGTGACCATGAGAGTAAAGCTGCTATCATTTGGTCAACTTTCAGAAACAGAATGGGGGTAACAACTGATCCTATCATGCATTTTGATCTGCGGAGCCTCATTTCTCTGGATATAGATCTTAGCTCCTTAGTGGAACCTTTTTCAAAAGATGAAATTGATAGAATTATCAGAATCATGCCGACAAACAAAGCCCCAGGGCCAGATGGTTTTAATGGCATGTTTATGAAGAAATGTTGGTCCATTGTTAAAGAAGATTTTTATCAGTTATGTCAGGATTTCTTTGAAGGACATCTCAACCTAGAGCCAATAAACAATTCCTTTATCACATTGGTGCCAAAGATCAACAATCCAGAGAGAGTCAATGATTACAGGCCTATTTCCCTTTTTAACTGCAGCATTAAGATTCTGACTAAGATCTTATAAGAAAGATTACAGTTGGTAATTCTAAAGCTCCTACATGCAAACAGTATGGCTTCATCAGATCAAGAACTATACATGATTGTTTGGCCTGGAGCTTTGATTATATCCATAGTGCCATCTGCTGGAATTTTAGTGGGCTTGGCCCATTAACAAATTCAGAAATTTTAATAAATCTCAAAGGCCTATGCGTGCAAGAGAAAGTGGTACAAATTTAGTCCCACCTCGCTAGTGGAGGAGTGGGATTCTAATAAATCTCATGGAGGTCTTGCAAACAGACCATTTTGACGAGGTCAACCATGGAACCAGACCATTTTGACGAGGTCAACCATGGAAGCAGAACTTACTGCTTTAGACACAGCCACTGTTGAAGCAGAGTGGTTGCGTGAGCTCTTGATGGACTTGCCTGTGGTTGAAAAACCAGTGCTGGCTATCCTTATGAACTGTTGTGACAATCAAACAGGGATAGTTAAGGTTAACAGTGCTAAGGATAATACGAAGTCATCAAGACACGTCAAGAGACGACTGAAGTCAGTCAGAAAGTTGAGAAACTCTGGAGTGATAAGTGTGACTTATATCTCAACAGAGAAAAACCTGGCAGATCCCTTTACAATAGGGCTTTCACGGAATGTGATTGAAAATGCATCGAGGGAGATGGGTATGAGACCCATATAGGTTGCCATAGTAGTAACCCAACCTATGTGATCGGAGACCCGTGAATTAGGACCTGGGAAGAATAAGCTATTGGTTAACTGAGGAGAGTAATTTTTCTTTTTAGCCCTCTCTAAGTGGAGATGCAATACTCTCAAATGCTGTGAGGCAGGTTGGCTATATGCCTTAATGTGTTTCTATTGGCTTTGGTAAGCAAAGGTGCTGTCCTACAGAGCATTCTTGAAAGAACACACCTATATAAGCCTGATTGTTAAACGTCGCAGTCTATGAGACTTGGGTGATCTCTAGCAAGCTCATGAAGAGATCAGGGGGTACGACGTATATGCACCACCCGCGGGGTAAGCTACTGGCAGTCATGTACTGGTTATAACTTTGAGTGAAACTTGTTCGCAGAAAACTAGCAATCCATTGTCAAGTTGTGAATAAGCGTAACTTGAAGTTCCAGGTGGAAGTTCAACTTAACAGTCTCTGCTGAAACACTAATATATCAAACAGTGATAAGAACAGGCAAAACTCTAAATGGGTATTTGAGATCTGGTGGGGGGCTGGAATTTTAGTGGGCTTGGCCCATTAACAAATTCAGAAATTCTAATAAATCTCAAAGGCTTATGTGTGCAAGAGGAAGTGGTACAAATTTAGTCCCTCCTTGCTAGTGGAGGAGTAGGATGACCAACATAAATATGGAGGTTGTCTCCACTCCTCCAAGCTATATAATGGAGGAGGGAAGATAAAACACCACACGCGCGCGCACGCCACGCCTCGCCTCGACTCACCGGGCTGGGCTCGGGCTCGGGCTCGGGCTCGGGCCGGGTGGGGCGAAGGGCGCGGGCGCGCAGCACCTGCGTGAATGGTCCGTCGAAATCCGGCCCCTCGCCTTGCCTCAGGCTCATGCAGATTTTCCAATAGTCCAATATGCTGATGACACTCTCTTGGTCATGGAAGCCAGTGCACCTCAACTTCAACTGGTTTGTCTTAAGGCCCTACTGCATACTTTTGCTGAATCCACGGGACTTCGGGTCAATTATAGCAAATCACAAATGATCCCCATTAATCTATCTGAGTCTAAAGCTGAAACCCTTGCTAGAACTTTTGGTTGCCAACTGTGTACAATGTCGTTCACCTATTTGGGACTGCCAAAGGGGACAACTAAACCAAGGATAGAGGATCTATCACCGATAATGGATAGAATTGAAAGAAGATTATCTGCCTGCTCCTCTCTCTCTTATCACCATCAGGAAGACTTGAGATGCCAAACTTAGTGATCACACCCACAGCTACTTTTGCTATGTGCACACTCAAGTTTCAAAAGGGAGTAATTGATAACACTGATCGGGCCAGGAAACAATGCATTTGGAGAGGCAATAACACAGACAAAAAAGGGGGTAACCTAGCAGCTTGGCCGTTGGTAATTAAACTGAAGAACAAGGGTGGTCTGGGGGTTTTAAATTTGAGATTACAGAATGATGCACTCCTTCTCAAACACCTCCACAAATTCTACTTTAGACAGGACATCCCATGGGTTAACTTAATTTGGACCACATATTACACAGATAAAGTTCCTCATGCTTCTAGGGAGGTGGGATCTTTTTGGTGGAAAGATGTCATGCGACTCGATCAATGTGTTCTACAGAGGCATTGCAAGATGTGAATTGGGGGATGGCTCCACAGTGCTCTTTTGAGAGGACCTCTGGAGCACAGAGGTGCTAGCGGACTCCTTTCCAAGATTATTCTCTTATGTGAGAAACACACAAATTTCAGTTAAAGAGGTCAAGGAATCCCTGGACTTAGACTCCCTCTTCTCGTTGCCAGTATCAGATCAAGCATTACAAGAAATGAATGCTCTGCAAGCCTACCTGCAGGAAATACCATATCAGGCAACCAGAACTGATTCTTGGACCTAAATTTGGGGGAACAACAAGTACTCATCACGCAGGTTCTATAAATTTGTGTTCACAGGCCCCTACTTTCTCTTGGTTATGGAAATCCAAATGCATCCCCCATATCAAATTTTTTGCCTGGCTTATGTTCTTGGACAGACTCAACACCAAGGATGATATTTTACAGCGCCGCAACTACAATGTTCAGTCTGTTACATCTTGTGTCCTTTGCAATACCGGTGCAAGAGACCAGAGATCATCTTTTCTTTGAATGTCAATTTTTCACAATCTTGCTGGGCTTTAATTAGCTTATCCTGGGAAGATAACCTGGACATTCATGGCAAAGTCGCTCTGGCGAGACCATTATTCTTGCAACCCTTCTTCATGGAAATCTTTCTAGTGGCAGCTTGGGAACTTTGGAAACTATGAAATGCCATCATCTTTGAAAGGGAACATGTTTCACTGCAGACTTGCGTCAGAAATTTCAAAAAACAGCTAGCTCTCCAATCCTGGTGATTTAGAGAGGATAAAAGAATTCTTTTAGCTCAATGGATAGAGACAATGTGGTAACTTAACTTGTACATTCTACCCCCCTCCCCCCTCTCTCTTTCTACTTGTAAGTACTTCCTGTACATACCCCCCCCCCCCCCCCCCTGTTTTACTTTTTTTATATAAATGAAAATCGAAGTGCTGTGGGGAACTCCCCCACAGTTTGGCCTTAATAAAAAATTGGGTCAGCCTCACTTCAAGATTGGTGGCTACATTTTTAAGATCCCAAATTCAGTAGAGCAAACACAAGGGTTTTGACACCCTTTTTGCCATAGTGGCCTGGCTCTTGTGGACGGAGAGAATGCTCGCATCTTTAGGAATGCCAAGATGTTATCAACGCAACTGGTTTCTCTAATCCAGCAGGCCAGAGAATTGTGGATTGCGCCAGGTGCTGGGAAACTAGGTTGTCTCTTTTCTAAGTAGTAGCTTTTAGAATTCTTAAGCTATGCTTTAGGTTGCTCCTTTTATGTAAAACAAGAGCTTAGTACTTGGCGAGAGCTCATGCACTCAACGTCGTTTGATTCTTAAATCATTACCTTTTTAATAAATAATATGCAGTCCTTCTACGTATTCGAGAAAAAAACTAGTGCGCACAAGCCGTCCACATTTAAAGCCCTGTCCTCCTTGATTTGTTTGATGCCTAGTGTCAATTACATATCGCCCCACCCAATGCAAATGATGATGTAGCAGGTGGGTTGAAGTTGCTTCTAATTTACTTATGACGAGTAAATCACCAATCCATCCCGTGAAAAGTTTAATTCTAATACTAAAAGAAGCCTCACAAAGTGTGTCATCTTAGATTTTTGGACCACCTTACTATTCTACATAACAAGTGGTCAAATTTAATTTCACATCCGTAATTACATGCATGCCTAATATGCTACATGCATGGCATGCTGTCAAATATGATTTCTCATCCTTAATTACAAGCATGCATGTTAATATATGATTGCGTATACCAAAATGACAGCACGGCTAATAATTAGATGGACAAGTCTAATAAGGGTATTAATTATAAAACCAATTTGTAAGAGCGCCAGGTTTTCTTCCAAAGACAGATGAATAGTTTACCCGCTCCAGATGCTCTCCAGGTGTACTGTAGCAGCTCGTCCGCCCCTAAAATTCAATTTTCTAGGACAGCTTGTTGGGTGGGCTACTCCTAGAAATCAGAGAGATTTTTAGAGGTGGAGCATGGCCGGAACGGCACAGTGGGCGCAACGGGATTCGTATTTTTTTTGAATTGATTTCCGAGGTAAGCCAGCTTCAACCGGCTCCTGGAAATGCTGGAAATGCATGTGAGACGTCCTGCAAATTGTCTATTTTTAGCTACGAAAAATAGGAGCGGTGGACGAAGCCGCTTTATTAGGAAATAACAAACCAATATCCCCAATAAATCTTTTCTGCAGTAGTGAAAGTCTTTCTTGAAAAAAAAAACTACAGTTGGCCTCTTTTCATAGGATGGGGGAGTACATGCCAATATATATAGTCCAAATGGAACTGAGCCAGCAAAGGAAGGTTAGCTATCAGACGAAGTTCACAAGCAAGGAACAAGAATATGGGCATAGATTATTGGAATGGGGGACACCAGGAACAGGAGATCTCCCATACATACGTGTTAAAAATCTCTTGATTGTGTGGATGATCAGAAGGGGTTTGAGGCTTACTGCATGACATGTTTATATGATAGCTCCTAGCAACTTTGCAAGGCTCCCTATGAACCTCCGGGAGTGTGCCCAACTGGACAATTCTGTTGTTGCTACACCTTCCGGTGCTGTCTGCTGAGTTGTCACCCTCTACCATCAGGCCCCGCTGCGCATTATGTTGAATCTTGTTGAATCTGGAGCAGTAATGCCTGAATACTTATTAAATAGATAAGCTCCTTGCTACAAAAATAGGATTATAAAAGAGTCATGACGACTATATATATTCTAGTGTTCTGCACCACGTTAATTGATTTAATCATTGATGTATTTTCTTTACGATTACAATACACTAAAAAACATTTAGTGCCTTGATTTTTAGCAGTTTCTATATATTACTGCAAGAGGTTTTTTATAGTGCACAATACTAGTCTATACTAGTGATCCGACGGTTCAGATTAATTATATACTACTGAAAAGTTCAATAGTAGTATAAATAATATAAGTATAAGGGTACTATGGAAAAATATTAATGATATCATGATCCATTTTATTTGGACTTCATTCTAAATCCATCTCATCATTTTCATTTATAACTTAAAAATAATTATAAAATTACCCTTACTAATGAAGGATTAGATCTCCTATGTACCATATACTACTAATTGGTAGTATTATGTACCATAAAAGAAGGCCACTGCAAAGGTTTGCTCATGACCATTGAGGAAATACCAATAATACCCCCGATAGTGAAAACCGACATGGAGAATTTGCATCCTTTCAGGGAATGATTTATTCAGAATTTCAGATTAAGTAATCAAATGTCTCATTTATTTGAGAAAAGGTTGAAAACCCTGATATCTATCTTGCTCCTTGTTTTAAAATATTCATTCACATCGGTTGGTGAATCACCCATGTGAAATAACTTAACCACCAACGCACACATGGCCTCTTATTAATTATTGCCTCTATATATATATATATATATATATATTACCGGATATTAAAACATAGGTGACCCAACAATTTAGAACCAAACAAAAAACAAAAAGCGAGGGTGAGAATGAGTACTGGAGTGAACTTGTTTGTTGCATTGGGTGCTGGGTGCTCTAGTTGCTCGGAACGAGGAGCATTGGAAATTCTTTCCGTTGCGCCTACTGAGACCGTAGCGCATCGGTTACCTGAGTGCTCGAAATCATTCCGTTTTGGCTGGAGCTTTAGCGATGGAATGCTAGCTCAACTTTGACATATAGCCTCAAGGTTGCTTGTCCAATGTCTGGAGGCGGCAGTGTGCCCACTAATCGTTACAAATCCACGGTGTTCATGAGTGAAAACATGATCATGGCGAGCTATAGAAATGTCAAGGGCAAGTTGTTGTGGTTCCATCAAGAACTCGAGGTAGATTCTAGAGCTCATGTGTTGCATGAAACCAACCAACAACAGGGTAACGTGTGTTACTTATGGTGCGTTTGGTAGAGCTCCTAGAGCTGATTCTCTACTGAATCCAGCAGTAGTTCTGCCAAATATTTTTTTTTTCAGAGAGAAGTGATTCTCTGCTGATTCTGTGAGATGATCTAAAAGCCCTTCTTCTGATTCTGTAAAGTGATTCTCCATCCTGATTTTAAGAGTTTATGCTAGAGAATAAAAGAGAATCACTTTCAACCATAGAATCACTTCTTTCATAGAATCAGGTTCAATAGAGAATCAGAATCAGATAGAGCTTCACCAAACAGGCCTTTAGTACAATACAATGTGATGATTGACAGGTAAAGCAGGCTGTTTTTCCATGCACTTGCTGCCACTGCCGTCGACCATTAAGTAGAGCATTTTGATCATCACGTACACTTGTCTTAGGGTGTTTTTTTTCTTCTTTTTTTTTAGGGCAACACACGTGTCAGGCTGTCATAGTTGGCAGCCCGTGCATGGGAGCTGGGCCGTGGCGGGAGAAAGGGAAGCCCATGGGCCGTGACGGTTCGTTCCGGAGCCGACCACGCACCGTCGAGAGCCCACCAAACCGCCGTTGCCGCCGCCCGCGCACGCAGAGCATCGAGCCAGCGACGACGCCGCCGCGTGCGCGGTTGCCGCCGGACAAATCTAACCCGGGGCCGGGCGGCGTGTCCCTCTGCTGCCTGCTGGCCCGCGTCGGCCCTGACGCACCCTCTCCCCCGTCGGGAAAGCAAGCCTTTCCCCGGCCGTTCCCCGCCCACGCGGGCGGCGCCTGAGCTTGCCCACATTTTTCACACAGGGACAGGCGGACAGCCGTGACGGCGCCGTCCTCCCCGTCCCGTGTGCCGTGCGCGCACACCTTCCCCAAACCTTCTCGAACGACCCGACCCTTCCGCGCCGCGTCGCCCCGCGCCACACCAGCACCCATCTCTCTCGCTGGCACCGCGGGGCCCACACACGGAAGCAGAGGAGAACACGAGAAGACCGTGAGGGCGTGTACGCCGAGAAGCCACTGAGCGAATCAACCAACCGACCACCTCCCCCTCAACCCCATCCTTGTCCCCCACGTCCCCCCCCCCCCCCCCCCCCCTCCACCCCCTCACGCCGGCGCTGCTCTTCCCTCCCCCGATGGCAACCGCCGCCGTGACGAAGGTCCCCGCGACGATGCGGGCCGTGCAGTACGACGCCTGCGGCGGGGGCGCCGCGGGCCTCAAGGTAAACGCACCCCGACCGCTTCCTCCTCTTCCCCCGACCCACCCAACCCCTGCTAGCTTTCGAATGAAGCGCGGCCGCAGATTAGTGATTCCTTAGTGCTGAGGATGGCGAGATTATTCGATTGGTGGATTCGGCAGGTCATGGCCCCCGTTGGTTTTATCTAATAATACGACCGGATCGGCGCTCGCAATCAGGAGGCGCTTCGCGTGATGGCTGGTTGGTTTTTTTTAGTGCTAACTGCTAACTAGTTGGTCAGTTGCCGCGGCCCTTGTCCCCTGTTTGGAAAATCGCGGTCGGTTGACCAGATTCCGCCGTGCTACTAATAGTGTCGTCTTTCTATATTGCGGCTTGCTTGAGGCCAAGCGTGTAGCGCTAGTAGATGGCTGAACGACGTCGCAGTCGGGTTCCGCAATACATGCTTTTTTTCTTCTTTTTTTTTGCAGAGAAGAGCCTTGCAGGTTCCGTCCTATCGCGCCCACGAAGCAGTCATCAGGTTTAGAGGAACAACGCTAATCTGCTACAGTCTGTGGCCCACATCGAATAACCAATTGTGTGGCTCGCTGATGACTAGTCCCTCGTAGTGAATTGGGTCGGTTACTCTCTTGCTGATGATTGGTTATACACACTCAGGAAAACTAATTTGATGAGGGGAATTTAGTTGATCCCTCAACTTTTGATTCTGTTGCTACATAGTCGCCAAAATTTTGAAAAGGTCTCTATCTATCTTTAATTCAAAATAAAGTCATCTGTCTACTAATTCTGAAATGTCTCTAATGCAGTTTGTGGAAGTTCCTGTCCCTGCGGCAAAGAAGAATGAGCTTCTGTTGAAGCTGGAAGCAGCAAGCATCAATCCGGTGGACTGGAAGGTACAGAAAGGGATGCTACGCCCTTTCCTGCCTCGCAAACTGCCTTTTATCCCAGGTAATCATCCTTATTCCTCAGTGTCATTGGGCCTCATGCGCTCGTTTGGTACTGGTGGCTGAATTTGACTTGGACCAACAATTGGCCATTTCTTTCACTGTATCTGTTAGTTCACCCTCTTTTACAAATCAATATGTGGTTGTTCATTGTTATTATGTAAATACATTATGTTTATGTTTGGGTCTAACTTGAGCTTGTGTGAGTACTATTTATGTTCTTTCTCATTTCTGATGACTGGTAATGATGACGTGTACCCTGACAGAGGTATCAAACATTGCTTTGCCCATGTAATTTAGGAACCTGGGTCCACTTACATATTATTGCGATTGTACTCCACTATTACATATTAGTGTCTGTTTCACCCTTTTTGTGTTTATGAAAAAATCCTGAGCATAGAAATTTGTATCATAAAAGAGAAACTGAGCAAACACTAAAGGGTAATGCTTTCTTCAACTTCTTTAAGACTGTTGCATCTTTTGGCTTCTTCTTGGAAAGAACCTTGTATTAACAAATGAGCAATAGCCACTTTTCTTTACTAGCTGCATCCGGATGAAGGGTGTGAGTTCTGTGGGATACTTTGCTGGTTCTCTGCTCATGCAACCTGTAGTTGTCCTGTGGCAGCCTCATTTCTGTTTGCAGTAATATGATAATAATATCCTATCATGTGGATCCTTTCATACAGTATTTTGAGAAATTACATAATCAGTTCTGCTAATCCCTCCTCCACCTTCTGCAGTGACTGATGTGGCAGGAGTTGTGGTTGATGTTGGTCCAGGAGTCAATGGATTCCAGGCTGGAGATCAAGTTGTTGCCATGCTGAACTCATTTGTAAGCATGCTTCACTCCTGCTAATACAACTATGTTATTTTAAGTTCTAAGACATCAACTCAATTCCCAAAGGCATTGTCGCATGTGATGCACTTTTTAGTAGTTTGAAACTGTATATCGGATTGCTAGATATGTTGATGTTTTCAATATGGCTTCATATTTGTTGGAAGGTGAAGTTATGTTCTAACTCATGTTAACACTGTGCCATTTTAACAGTATGGAGGTGGACTTGCGGAGTACGCTGTGGCATCTGAAAATCTGACCGTCAAGAGGCCTCCTGAGGTGTCCGCTGCTGAAGGCGCAGGGCTGCCCATCGCAGCCGGCACTGCGCTCCAGGCTTTGAGAACCATTGGCGCCAAGTTTGACGGAACTGGCGAGCCCTTAAATGTGCTGATCACCGCAGCATCCGGTGGTGTCGGGCTCTACGCCGTGCGGCTCGCAAAGCTGGCAGGTCTCCACGTCACTGCCACCTGTGGCGCGCGCAATGTGGAGCTGGTGAAGAGCCTGGGCGCGGACGAGGTGCTCGACTACAGGACGCCGGAGGGCGCCAGCCTGCAGAGCCCGTCAGGGAAGAAGTACGATGGCGTCGTCCACTGCACAGTCGGGATCAGCTGGTTGACGTTCGAGCCCGTTCTTGCCAACACCGGGAGGGTTATCGACATCACCCCGAACTTCACCGCCATCTTCAAGTCGGCGCTGCACAAGGTGACGTTCGCCAGGAAGCGGCTGGTGCCCCTTCTCCTGTCTCCCAACAAGGCTGACCTGGAGTTCCTGGTCGGGCTGCTGAAGGATGGCAAGATGAAGACGCTGATCGACTCCAGGTTCCCGCTGAGCGAGGCCAGCAAGGCTTGGGAGAAGAGCATCGAGGGCCACGCCACAGGCAAGATCATCGTCCAGATGGAAGGCTGATCGGTTATACCACCATTAACAACAGCAGGGAGAAGTATAAGGTAGCTGGCTATAGACATTACAGGGTTGACGGACAAGTAGTAGCAGGGTGTCTGGGTATGGCTTCGTCGTACAGAATATTGGTGTGAGGATAGATGTTTATAGGATTGTGCTTGTTTCTTGTTTTCGCTTGTGAGGATGATGAGTTTCTCGAGCAGGTTGGGGGTTGTGGATTTGCACAGTTGATCAGTAAAGTCGCATCGTAGTATTTCGCAGAACATGTTCCGGTCTACCAGTAGACTTGTTTTTTTTTGGGTGTTAGCATTGAACTTTTTGGTAGATATTTTGCAGATAGTTGGCACGGCACGACAGACTTGATGCCTTAAATAAAATGTGCTTGTGAATGAAATTTCTTGCGGAATATCGTAGTTGGCACGGCACGAAATACTTGGTAACGTGACATTCTAACATTACAAATCATTTAACTTCGTGTGAATGAACGGCAAAATAGCAGGCCTATTTCGTTTCTCGGTTTAATTTCTCCGCAGGCAAATTTTCACGGCTAACACTGGCAAGTAGGATTGTTGCCAGAATAGCGAGTACGATTTCAGCACTTCAAAGAGAGAGATTAGGAAATCTAAAAAAAAGAAGTTTTGTAACTAAAAGGGTTGAGTTGAACAACTGCACTAGTTCAAGGGGCGAAGGAAGCAAATTAACAGGGCTAGTAATTGGGTTGACAAGGTAAACTCAACTAGTAGTAGTAAACCTACATATAAGTAGATAACTATGGTATAATTTTCGCGGTAAAAAATATAACACGAAGGAAAATACATTTAAACTTCTAGGGCTTGAATGCACGAAAATGGCTCAAAACCAAATAGACAACTATAGCGTTTCAACTTTCAATGAATGATTTGTACAATCTGTAGCTCACAACCTTTTGGAGCAATATTTGCCGCCTGCTTAGAGTACGACAAGGCATGTTTGGGTATTTCACAAGAAAGCTTTGTTCGATTGAGACAAAGGTTTTCAAATGAGGATAGATTAACTGGTATTAACAATAAGGTTTTGAAAAAAAAATTGTTCAGAGATTAACTAAATTTCTAGTCTACAAACCATATTCCGACTGCTATCCACACCCCTATCATGTTGCAATGTGACTAGAAAGCAACAGACATTTCCCAGACTTGAGAAGAGAGCATGCGCTAGCATTGGCAGATTCCAGAAATAAGAAACTTATCTGAGCTCTAAACCATAACTTATATTTTTATAACAGTCAATAAAAACTATAAATCACTGGCACCTCAAATCAACCCCTCTAATTTGGGAACAAGTAAAAAAAACAGGAAAACACAAATCAGCTGCTCGACGAAGCCAAACATACTAGGACTACATCTCAATAGACGTATATTCTACAATTAGTAACCGATATAACCACTGCTTTACCTTGCCACAAAACAAGGATAAGCATCAATTTATGACCTGACTTTTGCTGATAAACCTCACATGAACCCAAATCCACCACACCTGCCACTCTTTTGGTCAACCATGATGGTGGCCATAGAACTCTGAACTATTACCGACCCACAGCTACCAAGAACTCATTTCGCGGCCGCGGTAGCGGCGGATGGCGCCCGGGCGCCACGACCACCGGCGGTACCAGAGTGGTCAACCCGCTGATAGCCAACTTCTCCGCGTGATGAGCCACCCCTGCCACCACCTCGGCCGCCATAATCGGATCGATAATTGAACTCGCCCCTCCCGTAGCCTCTGCCTCCATTGTAAGTACCACGGCCTCTAAGGCCTTCGCCTCGGAAGTTACCACCTCTACCTGGTGCAAACCTTCCTCCTCTGCTACTGCCTGAAGTCAGAAAAATTCGTGTCAGCTGACATCAAAAGACAAAAAAAAGGTGACAAGCAGTCTATCATGACCAAGGAAAATGTAGCTCAAACATGGTCCTACACATGGGAACTTCATTTTTTAAAAGTAATTACTGCTAGAGAAATGATAATACTTTTCCATAGCAGATGACCAAAACAAGTGGTACTCTATTATGATTCTATTTGCCACAGCTGTGCTTTTGTTTCCCGTTATAATTGCAATTCAAAAGAACACATAAACAAATACATAATATTTTTCGAAATAAACAAACTGGCATTCCACAAGCAGTCTTTATGCTTTACATAGCACATAATGGCAAATAATTAGATAGACTTACCACGAGAACCAGTAGTTCTTTTCTCTTCAACATAACATTGCCGTTCACCAATCATGACAGGAGAAGCCTGCAATCACAAGTTATTGTCAGGTAAAGTATCATTCATGCAAGCAAAGCATTCATATTCAAAATTGCTGAGTTCCACAACATCCAGGCACCCTACAAGATGACCAGACCCAAATCCACACCTCTGAGCAGAAGAAATAAAAAATACTCAAAATGTACATACATAAGATAAAGACACTAAATAAACGTAATGACACTGCCATGTTTTCTCAAACAAGCAGGAGAGTCTAGCTACTCACTGCCATTTTTTCACAAACAAGCAGGAGTGTTGCATCTCATTTCCTTATAGAAACAAAATGGCTACTCACTCCGTTTCTAAAATGTCAAATAATTCATGAAAGAGGGAGTACAGCCCAGAGTCCACACACTTAATAGTTTAGAATATATGCACCAGAAGAAAAAGGAAATACGCAACCAAAATAAAAACAAAGCATACCAGGTTCTGAAGACTCTAAGCTCCAGCAATGCACCAGTGAGCCCACACAACCAACATTGTAATGAAAGTGTCATATTCTAAGATTGTGGACATAGTAGGTAGTAGAGGCTTGTGCATGGGGGAGGCTCTGTGCTTTGGTGGAGATATTCAGCGTGACAACAGATATAAGACTGATTCACAAGTTAACTAATTCACAAGTTACACAAACCTTATACAATTACTCTATAATCATTAAACAAACTGACATGAGAACAGGGCATACAGAATTAAACAGACTAGCTCACTGAAGAATACCACAGATTAAAAAGCAACCAGAGTACAATGTAAGATTACCTCTATTGCAGTTTGGACTGCGCTTGCATCCTCAAATTCTACAAAGCCATAACAAAACCCTTGGATCTGTGTTTCCTCAACAGAAATAGAAAGATCAATTTGAGCATTAGGCTCATTGAAGACTCAAAAAAAAATGAGATGAAAAACAAGTACCTTGTTGCTTCTAACTTGGATGCCTTCGTACTTAATGGTGCCAAATCGCTTGAACTCTTCTTCTAATTGTTGTGGTGTGGCATTTAAGGGCAGATTCCGCACATATATGGCATGTGCATCAACTTTGAAGATGATTTGAAAGAATGTCAGATGGAGTCAACTGAAATAAATAAGCTATTTAGCTGCAGGTTTGGGTTTTGATGATACCTTCTGGATCTTGAAAGCTGCCACCCTGAGTGTTAGGACTGAAAGCTGGAGCATCAGCGACCAAAGCAGGTGCAGGAGGGGCTTGTTTCTCTGGTTTTTGGGGTGCAGGCCTGGAAGGAACTGCAGGAGCTGGAGGTCGATATTCTTTCATGACTTTTACCTAGAGCATAACAACAAAAATGTCATGATGATGATAATCATAGTCCTAACATACTACCCATAACCCAATTAAGTCACAACCTGTACAACACAACCAAACCAAGAAAGCCTTGAAAAAATCTTTACCAAAAGACAACAGTTAGAAGTCAAACAATCTGACAGCAAGAATCAGCATTAAAATATCCACATTTCCATTCATGTTCCCACCAAAAAAACAGTTTAGAAGATTTATTGTGCAGTGTTTTACATCATTCATAAATCATTTAATGTAGCATTGACGCTTAGATTTATTGTGCAGTGTGTTACATCATTCATAAGTTGTGAATGTTTAGCCTCCATATACCAGACAACATGGGAATCTAGTAAAATACTCTCCATTGCCAACACATGATTGCTCCAATGTTATAAAGCATAAGGACAAATTACAGAAAGAATTGAAAAATTAAATTTTGCCTCGCATGGTATGCAGTTAGACTTATGAATTTCATGTGATGTTCAGCATGATGCAACGAAGAGAAAAGCTTTCAGAAACCTACAATTGAAGCATATGACTTCTTTGGGGCCTCCTCGATCGGTACAGGGGGCGACGAACTTGGCGCAGCCACTGCTACATTATTCGGTACTTCATTTATGACCTCAGCAACCAGTGTTTCCTTAACAACAGGTTTCTCCACTTCAATCGGCGGGTTGTAAACCTCCTCCCCGTTGAGATCTTCCTCCTCCTGAACAGGAGGTGCAGGCTCAGCTGCATGCAGCTCGGGCTGTGGCGAAGCATCTACAAAGAAACAGACAAACACAAGCAATCAAAACACAACATAATACACATCACAGGTGCAGAAAAGTTGCATAGATGCTTGATGGCAACACACCCTGTTCGCGAGGCACGGTCTCATTGTCTCCCCCGACAGTACCGTTGGCCAGGACCGCTGCAGGGGCGGCCTCCGCATCCGCAACGGCCTCCGGCGCCGGCTGCGGCGGCAGCGGTGGGTGCCCGGCCCCCTCCTCCCCCTCCCCGTCCCCGACGTAGCGCAGTATGTCGTTGAGCACGAAGTAGCCCTTCTCCTGCGGCGCGAGGAAGAAGGACTGCACGAACTCGCGGCCGACGCCGGTCCTCCCCGTGAGGTGGCCCATGACGAGCACGGTGACGCCGCCGCAGAGCGACTCCTGTGCGTCGACCGCCCTGATCTCCGCTCGCGTGATGCCCATGGACACGATCTTGTCGCTAATCGCCTGTGGAGTCAGAGATCAGGGGCGCGCGCCACCACCCGAAAACCCCCCATACCTCGGGGTGAGAACTAAGCCCAGATCTGGGCCGCGGGGAGAGCGGCGGGGCCGAGGGGCTTACGTCCATGGTGGTGACGGTGTCCATGCCGTCGGCGCCGGCGCCGGCGGGCCGGCCGAGGCGGCTGGCGTCCTGGTAGAAGCGGTGGACGAGCTCCGGCGACTGGTGCAGGATGTTGTAGTACTGGTTCACGAACGCGTTGCCCACCTGCGCGCGCACAAAACACGCCCCATCGACGGAACACGCGGAAGGAATCTGGTCAGTGCGGATCCGGCGAGCGAGCCCGGCCCCGGCGGCGGACGGATCGGGGGGTGCGGGAGCAGGAGGGGGGAGGCTTACCACTTGCGCCGGCGGCGGCGATCCGGGCGCTGCGGCTCCGGCGGGCGGCGGCGGCGGCGACGCCATCGGGGGGAGGATGGGTTAGGGTTTTGGGGAGGGAGGGAGGGGAGGTGGGGGAGCGAGGCGGAGGGAGGGGTTTGTCTGCTGGCGTCTCGTTTCCCGCAAAGCTGGCGAGAGAGCGGGCGGGGGAGAAAGGAAAGGGAAAGGGAAGCGGGGAGGCGGCGGCGGCGGCTGGGGGTTATACGGCCGCGGGTTGGGGGCAGCGGCACGTGCGAGGCGAGGCGAGCCCGATCGCGCGGCGTGAGGGCCGCTGGGCCGCTGGGTACTTGGGGCCGTGACGCGACGGGCCGGAACGGGACGGGTCGAGTGGTTTGGTTGCGGCGCGCGTTTTCACCGTGGTTTTCGCCCGATTCGGGCTGCCTGGCGCGTGACCCCGATTAGGGACTGTACCGGCTGAGGGGGCGTGTGAGTCTAGGGCTGGACGCCGGCTGGCTCAGCTCGGCCCGGCTCGTTAGCCTAACCAGCGAGTTTGGCTTGGCTCGTTAGCCTAATAAGCAAGCTTGGCTCGGCTTGTTAATAAAATGAGCAAAAATAACGACTTGGTTTGGCTCGTTAATAGATCGAGCCAGCTTTTAAGCTCTTTAGACTCGCGAGCTAGTGGATGGCAGGAGCCGCATGGACGATCTCTCCTTATGCTTGTTTCATGATTCTGGTTGCCGATCCATGGCTCTATTACAAGCTAAGTATAGTCACTATCACTACTTTAATAACAAACAAAAATAATTGTATGATGGAGAGCGTACTTAGAACTACCAGCAATCAATATAGCTTGTGAGGCAGAAGGAAAGCTAGCTCGTAGCTACCGTTCTTATCTCAGTTTTTGTTAGTACTAGTACTTTGCGCAAGGGCGCACGCCCATGCTTACTGTAATGGAATTTATTTTATTAACATACTTCATCCGCCTTCAAATATAAGACATTGAAGTAAATATAAGGTATTGAAGGGTTTAAAATTTGTATAAAAAAAGGCAACAGGTCATGAAATCAGCAAAATGATAACCAAACAAAGCATTAAACAAAGCATTAAATAGGGATACATGCATCGTTTCCTCGTCTCAAATGCCCTTGTGTCATAAAATTGCTAGAATGCCCTACATTACATGATTGAGGGAGTAGTTACATTGACATCAACTTTACAACATCAAGGTACATTTATTTATGCTATATATGAATACATAGGAGCCTATGTTATTAATCGGTAGAAGCCAGAATCAAATGGTTGGAGTCCTTTGCTTTGCTTCGAGGGTGGTCTTCCGGTTTTGGTTCCTGCGTGGGGAAATTGCAACCGGAAGGGATTAGATATTTATGTCATGATTCTAAATTGGGATTAGCTGTGAGGCAAATGCAGTTTGTAGTTTGTATATTTCTTTTTTAAGATGCATTTATTTGAGGTAGGGTATGTTTCCTGACAAAAGAATTTGGAAGAAAAAAAAATTATAGTAAAGATTGTGTGCATCAGAGCTGAGATGATTGGAAAAATAATTTGAATTAGCATTTTTTTGGTACCATACAAATTGAAGAGCATGCCTCTGATTCTGTTGAAGATGAATAAACATGGGTAGGATATTTTTGTCTGCAGCTGATCGATACTGCGATTTTTTATTGTTGATGAAAGATTTGATGGCGCCCCAAGGTTTTTTAAAAATTCTAGCAAAGTACAGTGCATATGGTGCTAGCAGGTGATATAAGAATGAGTTGTGAGTTCTGAAACTAAATGAGTTTCTTAAGGCAGGCATGCATATCCATAATGCTACTGTCCATACTGTTGTTGGTGATAATAGTGCGTCAAGTAACAGGTATGAAAGTATGCGCAGGAAGTGTTCAACTTTTTTTCCTTAAGGGTACTGGCTGCTATGATGATGGAGCACTGAATACTTGACCATGACCTGGTATAGGCTTGAGGTGAGTAGAAATGTGGTGAACTAAGTGTTGTGAAGCTTCATTTCATATAAGGGCTACGAATGTGTGGCAAAAGAGTATCAGAGGAACAATTGTTTTTATTTACCTCAAACTGAGCCATGTAGGCATTTCCCTGTCCCTTGTCGTTCCATCGTCATGGCCATTTGAATGCCTTTATTTGCACCAACACCTATAAAAAAGAAGGTATGTAAGGATTGTGTCGATTGGCAACGTACCTTGTATATTTAGTTTAGTGGACTATATTCTTCAAGATGAGCCATGCAACCTGCAGAAACCAAATCAATCAATCAAGGTGTCAATTAATGTAAAAGTTGCATATAGTTGTACAAAATTTAGAGTACATAACTCATAGATTAGTGGAGGTAGTAGAATCAAAATTGCAAGAAGTAACAGATACATCAAATAAATTGTCAAAAGGAGGCAATAATTGTTGTCAGGTAAAGAAACAGAATATGTATTTCATATACTCTTTTGTATTAAAAAATACATCAAAATCAATTAAACCACAAAGCAAAACACAGAAGCATTAGTCTTGGCACAAACAAAGAAGCAATGAATTGGTAATAGAATAAAAAAAAATTTTCCTAAAAAAAGGATTCTTCTCCTCGCTTAAGGTGAGAGTGAGATGCTGCAAAACCTGAACACCACAAGAGTAGTTTCATAACTCAAGAGTAGCTTCATAACTGTCAGCTTGCAATCAGCTATTTTTTTCTTTGGTACACTATACACATCAAAAACACTACTCGTATCATACTGCATTAGGGAGGTATATAGATCATGCTAACTGAAGTAAATAGGAATGAATGAAGTGGTGGAAAAAAAAAGAAAGGAAGAAAAAAAATGAGCAGGAACTAAATACATAAGAACTTTTAGCCATCAACACAGTGGTGTGTCATTACACAGAAAGCACAACAGCTCAATTGTAAGCAGCCACCGCAAAAGTTAGTAGTACACCATCATAGGAAAAAGATCTTGTGCAGAGCTTTATCTCAAAGAGCCTTGTAACCAATTGGAAAGTAAATCAATAATATCTATGTCAAAATTAACAAATCAAATATGACAACTGAAATTTTAGTTCCTTGCCATATAAAAGGGAAAATGTCAAGTGGTTGAGTATTCACATGCAGTTATGTAAGAGCTTTTAATAGAGATAAATCATAAATGTCAAATGGTTGAGTATTCTTCTGCAGATATATAAGAGCATTTAGCAGAAGGAGCAAGAAGCATAATGATTGTGTTTGTTGATTTCACCTGTGAGGGTGTGGCAAACCATTCTTAGCTACAGCTAGTGGTATTGATCCAGGCTAGAAAATCCATAATAGTATGGTGTGAAGTATGGTTTTATCAGACTACACCATGTCACAAACACATACGGTCAGCTTAATCGTAAAGTCTAGAGAATAAAGAATCATTTTTCCTTTGTCAATGCAAATTTGTAGTTTGCTCTGAACTTGACATAAGAAAAGCATATGTGCATGTCCAAGGTACTTTTAGCTTGTTAAATTTAGTGCTTGAAAAATAAGATTCATATCCAAGGTAGAATTATTACATTAGGCAATGCAAATAGCCTGAATGTGTCTTCTTGTTTTCATCAAGTAGGACTCCTTGTCAGCTGCATATGTAGTCACTTCTATTCACATTTGTGCAGAAATCAGGACATGATTAATAAAAGCCAAAGGATAAAGAATCATCGTCTATTTGTAAATGCAGATATGTAGTATGCTGAACTTGACATAAGACTGGCGTAGGGACATGTCCAAGGTATCTTAGCTTGTTAAATTTATTGCTTCAAAAAATAAGATTCATATTCTACCTGTAATCATTGCCTTAGACAAGGCAAGTAGCCTGAACGTGTCCTTTTGTTTTCATCAAGTAGGACTCCTCTTGTCAGGCAAACCATCAAACATATGGCGTGCACCTCCATGGCCAAGATCACACGTTAGTTTTGCACAGGCAAATCATCAAACACTTGGTGTGCATCCTCCATTGATGAGGCACTTGTGGACAGTAGGGGACGGAATTGGAGCGGATGCAGTTGCAGACGTTGCCGCAGCCAGGTGAACGAATTTGAGGTAGTCGAGCAGTGCCCTATGTGGTCCACCTCTTCCAAGGATGACGACATGGTGATAGTGGATGACTCCTGCGCATCCCTCACCGACGACCAAACCTCGTCGTCGCTGAAGAGCAGCTTGCGGCAGTACCCATTCCCCCCTATTTCGGTATTCCCTGTCTCTGTTTGGCCCCCTCTCGCCATGGCCCGTTGACTCTGCAGCGATGAGCAAGAACTCCAAATCCTCCTTGACGTCCACAGTGCCCCTCTGGGCTGAAGCTGAGGAGCAAGGCCTTGTCGTTCTCCTGCCTGAGGTACGCCGGCTTCTAAGAGTGTACAAACATATAGTGCAACACTGCTACTATAATGGAACGTAGAGCAATTGTATGTAAATTATTATCGCAGAAAATGGCAGCGAAACCGCACCTGGTAGTCATCGCCGAACTCGTGGATGACGGCAGCCTTGATGGCCTCGGCAGACGCTCGGTGCACGCCGCTCGTGTCGCTGATAAATCGGAATCAGCACCTTCCTGGGTGCCTCGGCCTGCGTCGCGGCCTCCTCCACCTCGCCTACCCCATCCACATCCTATCTGCCCCCACCGCCGGCGTTACCCCCCTCCGCCCTCGCCCCCGCCGAAGCCCAGCCCGAGGGACGCCAACCCGAGTGGCGCGATTTGGTTTCCGTGCAGGCGCACGAACCCTGCGAACTCGACCCACATCCGGTGGAGGCGCGACGCGGCGGAAGACGCAGGGCCCGGGGCTGACACGACGGATGAGAGCGCGCGGGCGCGGGAGAAAGGAGGCACGGTGGGGAGGCAGAGACGACGGCGCCGGGGAGGGGCGTGGAGAGGAGCGGTACGGGACACAAAAGAAGGCGACCGGGAGCGCCGGCTTCGTAGTCTGCGTGGGAATCGCAGGTGCGGGCGGTGGCGGGGAGGTCAGCCTCGACACGTCCGAGTGCGGGGGTGCCGCGGTGGTGGTGGTGTGGGGGAGAGGGGAAGGTGAGCCACACAGCCAGGCGGCGGAAGAAGCGGCCGATGGGCGATCGCCGCCGCTGGTGCTTGGCTACAAGCTCGAAGACGCGGCGATGCAGACGATGATGTCGTCCATGAGGAGGTGGAGGTACGGCGGCGGCCGGTTTGGATGAGGCCGTGGAGCAGGAGGACAGGCAAGCGAGACTGCGAGAGAGGCGAGAGGTAGAGCTACCGCGGCGGCGGCGTTAACGGGAGTGGCGGCGGCGTCAACGGGAACGGTGGAAGCGGAAAAGAAAATGGAAGGAGGAAGTGGGAAGGAGAAGACGCGCGCAGCGAAGAGATAAGATTCACCGGCGCACAGTAAAGAACCCGGAAGGTTCCAACCACTCGAACATGCCACGTACCTGTCGTCCCCATCCGTCTCGCGAGGCAAGCTAACCACCGTAGGATGCAGATCAAACGGCTGAAATCATTTTCGCTGACGTGGATGGTCTGGTTGGCCACGGAGTCCCGTGGCTTTAACATATAGAAATTTGCGGCCGGCCAGTAGCCGGAGATGATGTAATGCATGCGTCCGTTGGCGTAGGTGCGTCATTGCGTCCGGCCGGCGGTCGGAGATGCAGTGGGTGCGCCCGTTGCCAACTTGTCGTAGGTGTGTCGCTGTGGTCGGCCGGCGGCTGGAGACGTTATGCGTGCATGTATTGCCCTCCAGTATCTCTTTCCCTAATAAATTGTCAATATTAGGAAAAAATATTATAAATATCCTAGATTTTCTGGAATGTTAATTGTATGAAAATTATGGCTGTCAAAAATTTTCGTGCAATGTGCCAATTAGGTAGAACAACGTAAGGTTGTCCTCATGATTTCTTCCTAATTCCTAGTAATTAAATGTAAATTTGAGCTAAGGATGGTTTGATAGTGTGAAACCGATTTGGTTTTATTTGAATTTGTTTGAATTAGGTTTAAATTGCTTTTGTTCAATCTTGAGTGGGTTTTAAATTCGAATTGTGCCATTCGAATTTAAAATCAAAATCCTAAGCTACCTACCCGGATCCTACCCTAACTAACTTAGCTCGCTAACCTACCCTACCCGAACCAAACCCTAACCCGAGTTCAACCCAGCCTAAAACCCTAACCTACCCTACCTAACCCAGCATCCCAACCCAGCCAGCCAACCCAGTTGGCCAACTCAGCCTGCTCACCCCGCATCGGCCCAACTGGCGCACGACCCAGCCCAACACCACACCGACCGGTGCCCCTCACCACCTTTCACCACTACGGCTGATGAGTGGGTCCCACTCGCCAGCTTTCCACTACCTCCAGCCTTCCGCCGCTCCGCTCCCACCCGTGCTTGCCTCGCTCTCACCCGCGCGCGTCCACCCTGTCGCGGGCAAGCCGACACGCCCACGCATGTCAGGGCATGTCTGTAGGATCAAGGATACCAACTAGAAAGGGGGGTGAATAGGCGGTTTTAACTAAAATCACAAACACTAAGCAAATTTATTAGTAATACAAGTGAGCCCCTATTTCTACTAACTCCTATCACTAGTGGGGTTTTGCAATCTAGGGTGACAAGTAGCAATTCAAACTCTAGTAAGGTAAAGTGCTCAAAGTAAATTGCAAGAATAAAAAGGCAAAGAAATAACCAGGCACGAGATAAGAATTTTTCCCGTGGTGTTGATGACTTGCCGGCACCCCTAATCCACGTTGAGGTGGATTCAAAGCTTCAACCGCTCCTCTATCAACAACTCTTCTTGATTTTGAGCTGGTTTGAATCAATGAACCTCTCCAAATCTCGATTCCACTAGAGTTGCTCTTCACCACTCCGACGAGGTGAGCACAAGAACCTCTCACAACCCAAACCAGGGCTCCTTCACAATCTTCTTGAAGGGCTCAACAGTTTCACCTTCTCCAAGCCATCTAGGAGGCGGCAACCCCCAAGAGTAACAAGTCGACGACGCTTGCTTGAAGACTCCCTAGTGCCATAAAGTTCAAATACTTGATGCAATGCACTAGGGTGCTTTTACACTCTCAAGAATTCAACAACCAAGCAAAGTGAGTGAGAGAGAGGAGGGAGCTAACTCTAATATGTCAAGGAAGCTTTTCAAAGTGTCAAGAGACCTCACCCACGGTTGGTCATGAGACATATATAGCCACTCCCTCAAACTCCAACCGTTACACTCAAAACCCGTGGAAACAGAGTTTTCGCGGTCTATCCGCCTCACAAAAATTGGACTGTCCGCTATTCAAATCCAACGGCTAGATGTGCAATAAATGTGTGTCAGAGTCGACCGTTACAGCCCTTGCGGACTGTCCACCTCACAACTCACGGACCGTCCGTGGTACAAAGACCCCGAGCACTCAGAACAACCCAAGTTGTGTTTGGTTTCAAATATCAGCTGGCGGACCGTCTGCACCCCAGAGGCGGACCGTCCGCCGTTCACCCTTGCAGCGCCACCAGAACCCCCAATGGTTCTGTCCAGATTTTTGGTTAGCCGGTGGACCATCCGCCCCTAGGGCCGGACCGTCCACCCTACACTTTTTCGCACACCGTGGCTGACCGATTCATTCGGTCAACCCACGATGACAGCCACCAAATCAATCGGTGGCCCTGGAATAAACTTGTTAGGTGGCGAACCGTCCACTCCCCCTGGGCGGACCGTCTACCGTTATCTTTTTAGCTCCACTTAGACCACAAGTTTTCTATTCTTGATTTCAAAAAGACATGCAGACTGTCCGCCAGTCTAGGCCGGACTGTCCACCACAACAAGTCAACATGTTTTGAAATCAAGTTGCCATTAAGTTAGCCCTCATGCATGCAATGCAAGTGTTTGAGCAAAATGGCACTATAGAACTGTCAAGCAAAGGCACAACAACCCCTCTTGATAGTACGGCTATCTATCTTATTAATCCGGTCATTTCTCATCCGCTAAGCACCTTATGACCGACAAAAATAGAAATGCCCTATCATTATACCTTTGCCTTGAGCAATTCATTTTACCATCATCTCCATGTTTCTCCATGGCATCAATGCATGCTCCATTTTCTCTTGGACCAACATATACTCATTTCTTCTCAAGAAATTGTTAGTCCACAATGTTGTCATTAATTACCAAAACTCGAATTAGGGGCCTAGATGTTTTTAATGTCCCCTCCCGCTCACGTCACCCACGGTCACCGCGCCCGCTCTCCGATCTCCCGCGTGCTAGCTGCCAAGGCAGCGAAACTGCCAATTCATGCTGCAGCCGCCAAGCGTGCCCACTCGGACGCCGAGGGCCCCTTCCGCCGCGTGAAACCCAAATTTGAGCCACCCTATAAGAACCTCAACACCGCCACCACATGAAACCGTAGTCGCCTCTTGGGTCTCTCCCCAATTTATCGTTGTCGCTGCTGGATCGAGGGGACAGGAGAAGAGGGGGACAAGGAGGAGGCGAGGCGCCGTCGGAGATGGAGCCAGGGAGGAGTAGCACGAGGAGGAAGACGAAGCCGCCCGAAGCCGAGGAGGCCGCCGGAGTCCGGCTGTCGCCAAGCTAGGAGGAAGAGGAGCTGCCCTGAGCCACCACTACCACGAGTCGTCACGGTCATTCCACCTTCCAGTTTCGCCTGCATGACCCGGGGCCCGATAGTGAGCTCCTCCGCCTGCTCGCCATCGCTCTCCCTGCTGCCGACATGCCACGGCCATCAATGAACCTTCCATAGCAAGCCATAGGACTCCCCTACCCTTTTGCCTGGCATTTGAGCCGCGTTTCGTGCAGGAACCCACCACCGTTGTCACCTCAAACTCTGCTGCAGTCCGACGCGGCTGCGGTCGATGTGCCGCTGGCATCGCGGCCGTGTGCGGCATCAGCCATGCCTTTCCCCCGCATGCGCGTGCCTTGAACCACAGCGGAAAGGCCCTTGCCTATCCGTAGTCGCCTCGCCGCCGTCCTACCCCGCCGGCTTCGGCCGCTGCGGTCCCGGAACAACGGGTGCCCGCGCACCGAGCCGCTGCGCCGCAGCCCTAGGATGCCAGGGGACCGCGTGCGCGTGCACGCTTTGCGCCCCAATCGAAAGGTTGAGGCCTAGACTCGCCACCGGCGCGCCATGACCACAACATGTCCATGGAGGGCACACTCGAACGCCGGGAAAACATGCACACGCACCGGTGCCCCTCGCCATCATCATGCTAGCCCTCACCATAGCCTCGCTGCCGTCTCGCCACCACGGTGACGTCGTGGCTTGGCGCAGTTCGAACACTTTTAGGCCTTTCCCCGAGCGCCTCCGGCGCACACGCACGCACGCGCGCGCGCACACACAGACACTCCTCTCTAACGCCCGCATACATAGCACAACACACACACAGCCACACGCGCATGCGCTCGCGCCGTATCCGAGCCACCGCACCGGGTCCAGCTGACTAGTGGACCCCACGCGGCAAAGAGATAGGGAGGAGGTAACGTTGACTCGCCGGCCCTAGCTGCCAGTGAGAAGAGAGGCTGAGAGAGAGAGAGAGCGGACCGGGCCAGGGAGCTGGCCCGTCTAGCCGCGAGCCCTAGCCAACCCGTTATCGCGAGCCGGCCTGTCAAGACCTAGAGCTGAGCCAGCCCTTTTAGCCAAGCCGGCCTGCAAACTGTAGGCCAAGTTGAGCCAGGAAGCCTCGTTGGGCCATCTAAGCCGTTGGTCCATAAAACCAAGCCGACCCATTGCACTTTTGTCCTGTTAACACAGACCCTTTTTCCTTTTTCTTTTAACCATGCTGACCCATGGGCCCACTAACCAGTGAGATATAGAGGCTGACCAATGGGTCCTCTATCCAGCTGACCCCTTTGACCATTGATCGGTCAAGGATGATGTCAGCAGGGCCCATTGACGATGTCATCCGAGCTATGACGTCAGGCTGCCACGTGGCATGCTGGAGGCTGCCACGTGTCACTGTTGTGTTATTTTGTTTTTCCAAAATCCTTTTATCATTTTTAGAAATAGTTTTAGCCTTAGAAAATTCATAATAGATTAACCAGAGCTCAAAAATTATGAAACTAGTTTCATAATTCTTTTAAAATCATCATCTACCCGTTAGTGTAGGTTTTGGTGTGATTTGGATTATTTGCTTTTCATTTGGAGTTTATTTGTAATTAGGCCCTCATTATTATTGTATTTACGTATTTGGATCCACAGAAGACTCGGACGACTTCGTCGACCTCGACTTAGAAGCAGAAGATGAACAAAAGGACCTTGCTCCAGGTTCACGCCGATCCTAAATTTGAATACCTATTAGACATTGCAAATCTAGTATGCTAGCTTTATTTAATCGCATGGATGATGATGATAACCCTGCATAGCCTTATTTGTATTCCTTTACCTTGTACGTCGTGATACACTTGTTATACCTGAAATGCTATGGTTTGCTTGTATGTGTATGTGTATGAGATGGATGGATAGGACTCTTGGCGTGTGTTGGAGATACTTTTGAAGAGTTGGTGATTAGAGATTTTAGTGATGGTGAGCAAACTTAACCCGATCCTCGGATCGGGGGCTTAAGGTGTGTGTTGGGCACATCTTACGGAGTACCTATTTGCCGGTACACTTTTTGGTGGATACTTGAGGTGTTTGGAAGCCATACCTATAATGGGTGCTACTGCAGACCATTGCGATAGATACGCCCTTTGACGATGGCGGTCGCTTCGGCAAGTAAGGATCGAGTGGGAGTAACCTATGATTTGTGGAAATATGTTTAGCGTGCACACCACTTACCAGTTATGTGGGCGGGTCCAGCCCGAGCTAGCAGGTGCGGTACCAAATCTGGGAGGATAGAGTATTGGTGCTGGGGAAGGAGGTGCTGACCTCACATCCCTTGAGACGCAAGATCTTGTGGGATCCAGGTGTAGGAGGTTTCACAGTCCTAGGCCGACCTCTTGTGGGAGGATGCGGCCAAACCCGGGCAAGCAGGATGGTGCCGTAACCCCTAGATTTCGTTGACCGGTATCTCGTCGTTCAGTTAGTTTGGTCCCGGCTGACTTCGATCCGAGTGGGTCCAGGTGTACAACCCCTGCGGGGTGAAAAACTATACGTATAGCCGCATCCTCGGTCATGGATTACCCTACTTTCTATTGCTCTTACTAGAGTAGTGTTACTTGACTTCTACCTCCCTCTAGTGGTTACTTCCTGCCTAGGGCAGCTGAGGTGCGAGGAGCGGGAGTTCTTGCACCGACTTGGTGGTTTGGAAGGTGTGTGTAGACCAGGACGGCCCGAGTCGAGGTGTTGTGGATGATGATTTACTCTACTTGCTGCTGCTGCATAGGAAAATAGTGAGCCTTTTCTTGTTACTTTTATATACTAGTATAGTCCACTTTAAAGCTTGCGCATTGCAGATGATGATGTGGACCTGTCCCATTCCTTGGGGGCAGATGATAGTTGCAGGTTCGAACTTGAAGTTCAAGGCCAATCATAAAGATGCTAGGTCGGAAGGGTTGCCTTGCTTCGCTCAAGGGTGCGTGTGGTGAAGATCGGAGATGAAGACTCGACACCCTAGCTACCGCTTCGCAGGATTTCTGCTTGTCGTCTTGCCCAAGGGGCTTGTACTATATCGTGTTCCGAGATATTTCGGATGTAAGTATTGAATATTGTACTCTGTTATCATTGTATGGAAATGATATTATGCTGGAATGAATTCTGTACATGATAATTTTTGATTCTGGTACTATCATAAAGGTACAGGGAGTCGTTTCAGATATACTCCAGCATTTTCCCAAAGCCTCTTCCAATAAACATCTTTTAAAACCTCTTCCAATAAGATTATTGGTGAACTGTAAGAGCATCTCAAGCAATACCCAAATAAACATCTTCCAATAACATATTATTAGGATATTCCAATACCACTTTCATGGGTTATTGAGGGAGATGCTTTTTCGGTTCTCCAATAATCTCATCCCAATACAACTAACATATTGGGAGAAAGAAAGAGCTATTGGGAAACTGTTAGAGCATATCTTTTCCCAATATTGACAGTCTAAAAGCATCTCCCCTAATAATCTCATAAAAATGGTATAGGGACATTCCAATACTACCTTATTAGAAGATGATTATTAGAGAACTGTTGGAGATGCTCTTAGTTGTTAGAAAAGAGAAATCCTAGCTCTCCTCTTCTAGAAGAAGCTGAGCAGGTCGCAAGAAATTGAACCGGCTTATTAATTGAGAAGAGGAGAGAGAAAGAATGACTAATTAATTAGGGGTGCGTTTGGCAACTGAATAGGAAGAGGTATGGGAATTAATGGTGGGAGTTGATGGAGGAAATTCACTTGGGAATTTGATTTTAGTCCCAATTCCTTATTTGGTTCATGGAGGGTATTAAGGGAGGGAGTTGGAGAGGGAATTCATATCCTCTGTTTGGTATGTGTGTTTTAACGTGGAAAATCATATCATAAGTCATGATGAACGGGTAAGATCATTCATTTTCATCTTAAAACAGAATTCCCTCCCAATTACCACCTCTCCCCATGGGAAAAGATATGTGGGAATCGGGCCTCTAAACTCCCTTTCCCCATCCAATGTAAACTCCCCATTCCACGAAACAAACAAAAAAATTTTAGTCTCATATCCCTGACTTTCATTCCCTTGCACCAATTACTCCCAACCAAACGAGCTGTAGGAAGATGAGTCGATGGTGGTTTGAAGATCAGGCCTTTTCAGCTCAGCTTCCTCGGGAGTTAGGCCCTCCATCTTATTTAGAGCACCCGCATAGAGCTGCTCTCTGTAACTTCATCCACATCCAATGGATTATCTATAACATGTTTCCCAAAAATTTCTAGGTCCCACATAACAGAGTTTTTTTTGCACACAGGACCTGTGAAGGCAGCCCCACTCTGCCGTCCCGCGGTGGCGCCCCTGCTCTGCCCTGACCGCATCGACCCGGCGCAGCAGCCTGGTTCCGCCCCGAGCGCGTCAATCCGCGGCGGCATTGCCCTCTCCACCCCGGCCGCGTCGACCCATGGCGGCAGCCCAGCTTCGCCCCAGCGGCGGTGGCCCCGCTCCTCTCCGGCCTGGTCTCATCCCCTCCGTCCCTCCCCTTTCTCTTGTTCAACGAGTGGAAACGGAGTGGGTGGGTCCGCTTGTGCGGAATGGCATGCTAGCGAGAACCGCTACATCTAGCGAAGATTTCTTTCTCTTCTCATTTTTAGTCTCAAAAGCTGACGTGGATCTGCTATAGAGAGCTGACAACTGCCCTTTGCGGGTGCCCTTATCTCTTGCGCAGCTCGCGAGCTGGCAGCTCGTTAACGAAATAAGCAAAAAAAGCTGCTCAGCTTGTTAAAAAATTTATCGAGCTGATCAACAACCGAGCCGAGCTAGCTCGTGAGTTTTGAGCTCGGCGTGCACAGACCTACGTGTCACTCAATGTGGTGCACCCTTGCCCATGCGTTCGGACGCTGTGGACGAGAGGGGATTAGTGTGGGCACGACACGGATCTTCCTCCTCCGGATATGGTTGCGATTTTTCGGTTGGGCACTGGAGCTAATCTACGTTTTGACTGGTTATATGTGGCGCCCGAGTCCATTTTGATTTCTGAGGGCCCGTACTAGGCTACTAGGTGCCTTCTAGAGAAACAAACAAGTTTGAGAATGAGACAGGTGTGCCATCCGACATGACTCATGAGCTACGGAAAAAAAATGGTTGCCGTGGGAAGATGACAATCCACTCTAGCATTACTAATTTGTATAAAGTGGTAATCAAAACCTCAATTGGCTGAGTGGCCACCATCTCCGGTTGCTAATACATATTTGGACAATGATATATAGCACACGTGCAGTGAGACATAGTGCATAAAGAAAAAATATTTGTTGGAATTAGGGGAAAATTATGACTTATTTTAATCCAAAATATAAGACAAATTATGACAAATATGATAACATAAACAGGAGCATGTTTTATTGTGCTTGCAACAACGACAAAAAAGTTAAACAGAAAGTTTAGTAAGTACTCAGAAGCGGGGCTAGTGCCGAAGGCACCGGATGCGATGTTATCCTGATTAGTCGATATTTTGATTGGGCTTGTCCGATGTAGTCGATCAAAAGTCAATGCCGTGCAGATGTTCGCAGTGCTGACGCAGTGAGCAGTCACGCAGATGCGCTCGCCCTCTACTCGGTGCAGAGTCTTGAAGAGAACGGAGTTCTGGAGGCCTGGCCTTCTAGTAAATCAATGCACCCAGACTACTGGAACGGAGATGCAGAGAAGCAACAATAACAGTAGAGAACATGTGTTGTTCGTGTGCGTAGAAGATGAGAGCATGACCATATATGTAGCCACTGGTGGATCTTTCAGCGTCCCAGGTTCATTGCAGTAATGACAGCCGTCAAATCATTAGTTAGCAGTAACCCAAGCTATGACAGCCATGCCAGCCATCAATCATCAGTTACTAGTCACTAATCGCCATCAACCAGCATCAGTTACTAGTCATCATTTGGAGATTGAAAACTGCAAAACATGTCAAGAGCATCCCACACTTCACGTCGCGCGAGCACGAGCGCGCCACGGCTCGCCTCGCCTCGGCACCCTTCTTTCCCTTCACTTTCTTACCAGCTGTCGACTGACTCCACCTTATAAGTTTGTTAGGAACCCTCTCAACTTACAAGGTGGTTTAACCATTATTGACTACCACCATTTTCTGTGTGCCTTAGAATTATTTCATTAATTGACTTAATAGGCCTAGACCCAATTAATCCAATAATCCTCACCAAATTCCAAGGCATAGATTTGAACTTCCCATTTCACTGCTATTTTTATATACTGGTGTTTTGATGGAGACCAGATTACCCACAACTAAACAATGGATTATGCCTTGAATTGACAGATTTGTGCGAACAAATTTCACTAAAGCCCTTAACCGATACTGGGCTACAAATTGCATCCCCTCTGTTTGGAGCATATAAGTCATACTCCCGTGCCTTTCATGAGTATCTAGAGATTATACGATCTCATAGACTGTGACTAGGGTGTGTTCCTCAAAAGATGTTTTTACATGTCAACATCTTTGCTTAAAATAAGCCACTTGGATCACATTAAGGTATTAACCAACCTGCCATGTAGAAAAGGAGAGAGTGCATCTTCAATGGAGTGGGTTTGTACAAAACTAATCTACTTCTCAATTAATCAGCAGCTTGTTTCGCCATCCTACTTCACGGGATCTCCGATCAAATCAAATAGAACAGGTTACCACTATGATATAACTCTCATGTGAGTCTCAATCTTATCTCCTTTGATGCCTCGTCAATCACATTCCGTGAAATACTTTTAGTAAAAGATTTTTATTTATTGAGGGAACATGTTGCACGTTCCTCAGCCGCACGGTATTTCCCGAAGTAAACTTCAGATCGACCGTACTAACACCACGAACAGCCGCATTCGAACCATTCCCCATCAACACGGATCTAATCCTTGTGACCCGGTAAGAAAAAAATAAAGAAATATCAGTACATACATGTATATTGGCCCCAATATCAATCCACCAGTTTGATAAATGATAGAAAGAACAGTAGCATGATTACCATTCTCTGATGTTCCTTTCTTAGTATCATTGATAACAACATTAGCAGATTTTTTCGGCACTTGTTGTTGCTTATCCTTGCGGTCCTCGCAGTCGCGAGCGTAATGATTGGTACAACCGCACACAAAGTATTTTCTTGCGTTCTTCTTCTTCTTAAAGTTGGTAGTCTGAGAAGCATTGTGCTTGGACTCGGTCTTCCCTTTGCCCTTGTTCTTGTGGTATTGGAAATTATTTTTCTGCACCGCATGGGCGCTAGAACCTCCCTCATTGCCACGAGCATGTAAAGTCCTTTGCTCTCGCCTTTTCTTCAACATCAAGAGTGTCGATAAGACCGGCTATAGTGAACTCCTATCTCTTGTGTTTCAGAGAAGTAGCAAAGTTCCTCCAGGAAGGAGGTAGCTTGGCAATGATACCGCTGGCCAAAGTTTTTTTAGCAGATTATACTTGAAGTTGTCAAGCTCCTTGGCAAGCGCCTGTAACTCATGAGATTGTTTGACCACAGGACGATCATCAACCTTCTTGTAGTTATAAAATTGCTCCATAAGATAGAGCTCACTGTGCGCATTGGAGACACCAAATTTTGCTTCAAGTGCATCCCACAACTCCTTGCCAAGGGAACATGCATGTAAGCATCGATCAGGTTCTCTCTAAGAACACTGCTCACAGCCCCTCTAAACAAGTTGTTAGCAGTCTAGTACGCTCTCTCCTCCTTGAGAGTGCGCGGCCCCGTAGGAGCATTTTCAGTGATGAACCATGTGTTCATCGCTATGAGCCACAACTCAACCTTGCAAACCCATCGCTTGTAATTTGTTCCATCAAAAGTCTGTGGGTTCAATTGTGCAGCAAAACCAGGAACCAAAAAGCCCTATCAAGCTTTTAGATTGTTGGATTACAGACAAATTACGGTTCATTTTAATCCAAAATATAAGATAAATCATGAAAAATATGATAACATAAATATGAGCATGTTTTATTATGCTTGCAACAACGACAACAAATTTAAACAGGAAGTTTAGGAAGTACCCAGAAGCGGGGCCAGTGCCGATGGCACCAGATGCGTTGTTACCCTGATCAATCAACATTCTGATCAGGCATGTTCGATGTAGTCGATCAAAAGCCGATGTCGTGCACATGTTCGCTGTGCAGACATGCCGCCAGAAAGTAGTCGTTCACAGCAGGTCGTCAGGGAGTTGACGTAGCGAGCAGTCACGCAGATGTGCTCCCCAAAAACTTGATCGCCCTCTACCTGGTGCGAGTCTCCAAGAGGACGGAATTCGGGAGGCTTGTTCTTCCAGTAAGTCTGTGCGCCCAGGCTACTGGAATGGAGATGCAGAAAAGCAGCAACAGCAGTAGAGAGCGTGTGTTGTTCGTACGCGTAGAAGAGGAGAGGAAGGCTATAGATGTAGCCACTAGTAGACCATTGGTCATCCAGGTTCATTGCAGCAATGACAGCCATCGAATCATCAGTTACAAGTAACCTTGAAAACTGCAAAACACGCCCAAGCCTAGCCCACACATCACATCAGTTGGCACTCCTTAGCCTACACGAACTAATCCACAAGCGCATGGATACCGATGTAGCTTTCACTAGGGAGTTTACCTGGGATATCGAATCTAAGGAACGATAAGAGCGACCAGACCCAGAACTATTCAACCGAACCCACCAGGGGAGAAGAGGTAAGAGGGTAGAGGGCTTAACTTCAGTTAGCCAACTCATTACCCAGATAAACGAGACACTGAAGATAAACGAGGAACTTACTTGAATAAGCTTTATTCCTCTAAGGTGGCTACAGAGTCGAAGTAGGACGAGGGAACCCGACTCCTCTCCTAGCTTGGCTCTCACCTCACTCTCTCCCTATTCTACACTAAGGTAGAGTGGCTAAACCAAGAAATCAACTTCTCTCCAAGAATGGTGTGTTGAGAGTGGAGATATGGGCAGCTATTTATAGCTCTTCAAGGTCGGTACTTGGACATTTGCTTAGCTTCCCCGCATGTATAGCGGTTGTGTAACTTCCACGCGAAGGGGGGGGGGGGGAGGGGGGCACGTGGCGCTGTAGGGCCAGGCCGGCCAACCTCTCCTAGGCCGGCCAGCCTAGGAATGTTGCCGCGTGTCACCGCCCTTCTCGTGGACGCTCCAGATCTTCTTCTGAGGTCGGTAGTGGTTGCGTCGGTTTGAGGCTCGACAATTAGGTACCGGCCTGCCTGGTCAAGGCCGCCCGGCTTGGCTCTGGCTCCTCCTAGCCCTCTGTTGCACCGCCTTGTTGATCAACGCATGCATGTTACTTAGGGAGGCAGTTCGGAGCTTGAAGACCAGGGTAGACGCTGCATGTAGGCCCATCAATCCATGGCTCAAGCCGTTTGACCGTCAAATGTTTTGCTTGATGATGTGCTGGTCAGGATTGCTTGGACTTGTATTTTTAAACGTGCAAGTGAAGTTTGAGCCTGAAAGGCCACAGTGCTAGGCCGACCGGCCTGGGATTTCTCCCATATCGGGCAAATTTTGCACAACGAGCTCCTGAGATCAAATATGCAACAAAACTTGTGGAACTCATTAGGATAAATAATTTTGGCATGATCTTGGTCTTATAAGCATGAAATCCGGAGAAATGTTGGCGGTAAAAATCATGAAAATCGACCGCCAACACGCCCCCACACCTAGACTTTGCTCGTCCCGAGCAAAAGGGTTGAATTAGATCTAGAGGATTGAGCGAGTCTAGGGTCATGAAAACCAAAGTGTACTTGAGAATGTATTTCGAAGCTGTTTCCTCATTCCCTGAATTCCTGGTGGCTAACACCTTTTTCTTTGCCTATTGATCCTCAGAACAAATCCTTGTGAACATGATTCCTCCTGTTCTCAGTACTTGGAGATTTTGCAGGATTTTCAAAACTTGGGGGCATACTCTCATTCTCTCAAAACCACTCAGTCGCTCAAAGTGTTTGAACCTCACTGGGGCTTTTCACAAAGCCTCTCCTACTTCTAAAAGGTTGTATGTAGGGCTTAAGGTAGGGATTGAGATATGCATATCTTTTGCCACCTATGTTGCAAGATCAAAAAGCTTGTCTCTAAGAGGTTATGCCACCCGAGGACTTTGGTCAAGTGCAAGTGAGTGTGGAAAATGAATGTCCTTGATTGGTATTTGATTCTAGTTTCTTCCATCTTCCCCTTCTCTCTTTTTTTTTGACTGAGCAAGATAGTTACTTGCTTTCTTTTTCTTTTAGGGGGATGGAGAGCTACTTGAGAACCACAATTCATGGACTTTGTTTGATGGACTGTTCGTGTATGACCAAAGTACCAGGATGCATGACCAAACTTCAGAGGCAATGGTGTTTGATCAAGCTCAAGGTGTAAATGATAGCTTTGTGGGTTCAACTATATCAGGGGTGTACGTGTATGGCTTTGGATCGAATTTGGTAAAATTGAGTATGAATAAGAGTTGCCTCACTATTTTTTTTTCATAAAAGTTCTCCAAGACTTTGAATTAGGAAAGATCATGCCTCACAAGTCATTATTTCATAAAGGTCAATAAGCAAAAGATCAAGTGACCCTATCATAAAGTTCCAAAGGCAAAGAATACTTTCCGTACGAAATAAAACTCAAATACTCTTTTGATAAACATGCAAAGATTTCATCTCTTCCTAGGTGGTTTATTCAAATTTTAGTTTCATTAATTCTGGTGTGCAATTGAATCAAATCCAGGAGGGGATAAGTCAAGGGGGTTGCAAACCTTCGTGTGAAGATGGGGCTCAGCAGGCGGCTGCAGGTGGGGCCGGCCGGCCTGGAGTAGGCCAGCCGGCCTGCTCTTGTGGCTTGACCCTCAGGTTCAGGTGCCACGTGAAGAGGTTCGGTCCCAGATTCCTAATGCAACGTGCACTTAATCGTTCCGGCACAAGTGCTTGCCGGCCGGCCTGGGGCAGGCCGCCCGGCTCAGGTTTGCTTCGTTTCATGCTCATCTTCGTCCAAAGACTCGTTGGCATGCTGTTTTTCTCTGTTCTTTCGCACTTAACCAAAGATCAGAACAGGGGTGTGGTTGGCACACAAGTGTGCACCAACCACTAGAGACATGGTGTTAAACAAGCAAACCTTTTTATTTTATTGAAATTAAATTGGGGTGCTACTGGAATTACAAAGTTGGAAAGGGAAAAATTAAATTTCAGCACCAATTCCTAAACGAGCCTACACCCTCTAATCTCTTGGGTCCGGGGACCTATAGAGGTCCTCATTCCCGGTCGCCTTTGCAAGGTGCTTGATCTTGGAGCAAATGGCTTTGCGAGGGGTATCCACCTTGTCATCGAGATCCATGCGCTCGATCTCAGACTCGGCCACACGCTCATCCATGTTGTTCAATCTTAATTTGAGCGTGGCGAGCTGCTCCCTCAGCTCCTTGATCTCGTCGCTCTCCTCCTTCTCATCATCACTGTTGTCCGTGTATGCCCAAATCTCAGGAGGGCCCCAGATCGGTGGTGGCGAAAAGGTGCGCCGCACCAACTTCGGGTTGGAGTCAATAGACTCCTGCTCCCCACGATCCAGCGGGGGTGAGAACACCTTCCCGATGCCCACTTGTCCATGCATGAGGTAGCGTGGCGAACTTGGGCTAGCCGGTTGTACTCCAACGACTTGGTCTCCACCAAATGCAAGGCGGCAACTCACGCCATGCGCCCTCCCGAAGAAGAAGGCACGAGGTGCTTGCCGATTGCCTTCTTGGCGAACAAAACTCCCGTGGTTGGGCGTGTCGGTGTGCGCGTTCTGGTGCGCACATTGCCCCCCCTCCTAGGCTCCTGGAGGGAGACCCCATGGGAGATGGTGACAGGCGGCGCGAAGGCGAGGCCGGCCGGCCTCCCCTAGGCCGGCCGGCCTGAGGCTGATGCCTCTGGCTTGCAGGCGGCAAGGTGAAGGCCTCGGCCATTGCCAAGGGTTCAATGATGCGGACGCTGCTGGAGGATGCCTGGCTATGATTGGATTTGGATGGTGCCAAAGGGGAAGTGAAGGATTTGGGTGCCGATTTCGGTGTTGTGGGGGAGGATTGCGAGGCCATGGCCGTGATCTCAGAGAATGTTGGAGTGAGGAGGGCTGAAAGGCTTTGGAAGGAAGTAGAAGGGGGAGCATTTCGATTTAAAATGACGCTCCTCCTTCCCATTCCCTCGGAGATGCAAAGGGAATCCCGGATAACGTTGATTCAAAGTTAAATGTTTGAATTCGGGCTTGAGGCCAGGCCGTCCGGCCTGGGGTAGGTCGGCCGGCCCCACCTTGTTAGGTGTTGCCTTCGGTCTTCTCAAAGCTTCTCTCCCTCAGTCCTATTTCTGGTTTATGGGTGCACAACAGGCTAGAAAAGGGGAAAAGAAAGAAAAGGAAGAAAAGGGAAGAAATCTAGCCTAAGATAAGGTGCATTTCAGGTCCAGCGATGACCATAGACGAGGGCTCTAGCTCAGATAACTCGTAGACGTCTATTTCTTCGAGTTCCGGTATTTCGGGCTCGAGGAATATGTTCAATCCCTGTCCGTTGGCCTTGAAAATATTCACATCATCATCCTAGAGGGTTACAGCGCCATGATCGGCAGCATTAGTTACTAAGTAAGGTCCTTCCCACTTACTTCTAAGCTTATCATGATCAAATAAACGAATGCGAGAGTTAAAGAGCAGTACCTTATCTCCCGCCTTGAAGTGCTTGATCTTGATTCACTGATCGTGCCATCGCTTCGTTCGCTCCTTGTAGAGCTTGGATTTGTGGTAGGCCTTCTCCCTCCATTCATCCAATTCAGCTAGTTGGATTTGTCTCTTGACTCCGGCTGATTGGAGATCCATATTCCACCTCTTGATCGCTTGCCATAAACCATTTGTAACGGTGTCATTCCTATCGGGGTCTTGAATGCTGTTTGATATGCTCAGACTGCTTCGAGTAACTTGCTCTTCCATCCGTTCCCCATGGCAATAACTGTCTTCTGTAGAATGTTCTTGATTTGTTTATTGGACGTTTCTGCTTGACCATTTGTCTGGGGATGGTACGGAGTTGCAACCCGGTGATCTACTCCCAACTCGCAGAGACACTTCTTAAATGTTCTATCAATGAAGTGTGAGCCTCCATCACTGATCACGACTCTAAGAAGTCCGAAGAGAGGTAATATGATTTCCTAGAACATTTTCTTTGAGTTCCTTGAGTCGGCCGCAACGCAGGGAAGTGCTTCAACCCATTTGGACAAGTAGTCCACTGCCACCAAGATGTATTCACACTGCTCTGACATAGGAAAAGGACCCATGAAGTCGATTCCCCATACGTCGAAGATCTACATTTGAAGGTTGCTCTTCAGTGGCATAGCATCTTGGGAATTGATGTTCCCGTGTTTCTGACATCTTGAGCATCGCCGCACAAACTCCTTGGCATCACCATACATGTTTGGCTAGAAGAATCTAGTCTGCCAAACTTTAGCATGGGTCCGGAATGCTCTATAGTGCCCTCCATATGGCGTGGAGTGACAATGCTCTAGAATCTTGCGGGTCTCACATAGCGGGATGTAGCGGCGGAGTAAACCATCAGCACAGACCTTAAATAGATAGGGTTCATCCCATAAGTGACATCTGCTGAGGTGAATCAACTTCTTCTTGTCTTCTCCTGGAGGTATATACCCAGTCACCATGAAATTCACTAAGTTGGCATACCATGGACTGGACGTAGTGACCTTCAGAAGAGTATCATCTCTCAAGTAGTCATCAATTGGTAAATCTAATCCTTTGACTTGCATCCTTGAGAGATGATCAGCCACACAGTTATCTGCTCCTTTCTTATCCTTGATTTCCAAATCAAATTCTTGTATAAGCAGAATCCAACGGATGAGTCGTGGCTTGGCATCCTTCTTGGTTAGGAGGTACTTCAGTGCAGCATGATCCGTGTATACTATCACCTTGGCACCAACTAGGTAGGATCTGAACTTGTCAATGGCGAATACTACTGCTACAAGTTCCTTCTTCGTTGTTGCATAGTTCAGCTGGGGTCCGGTCAATGTCTTGCTTGCATAAGATATGGCATAATGTTGCTTATCCTTGCATTGACCCAGCACTGCGCCGACGGCGTAGTCACTTGCATTGCACATGATCTTGAATGGAAGATTCCAATCCGGTGGTTGTATGACGGGTGCAGACACCAGTGCCTTCTTAAGGGTGTAGAAGGCTATGAAGCAATCCTCATCGAAGTTGAATGGGGTCTCTTTGGCAAGAAGACTTGTCAAAGGCCTGGCTATATGGGAGAAGTCCTTGATAAACCTCCGATAAAAGCCTGCGTGCCCCAGAAAACTCCGAACTCCCTTGACGTTCGTCGGGGGTGGCAACTGCTAGATCACCTTGATTTTTTCCCGATCCACTTCTATCCCTTTTTCTGACACTTTATGTCCAAGGACAATCCCTTCTCTGACCATGAAGTGACACTTCTCCTAATTAAGGACTAAGTGTGTTTCTTGGCATCTCTTGAGAACTTTATCCAAATTCTCAAGGCAATCCTCAAAGCTCTTGCCATAGACTGAGAAGTCATCCATGAATACTTTCATGATATTCTCGATCAGATGAGAGAAGATCGCCCTCATCACATCATTAAGCCATCGTTGATGCTCTCTTGACGGCTTATGGTCTAGTTCCATTGGAATGTGATGGGTGCATAAGTTGGGGCTGATCCCCTTCAAGTCTTGCAGAGAATACCCGATGACGGATTGGTACTTCTCCACGACTGCAATGAGCCGCCGAGTCTCACTCTCTGTCAGCTTATCACTGATGACGACTGGCGTGCTTCTGTTGTTGTGGAGTAAAGCATACTTCAGACCAGAAGGTAGCGACTTCAACTCAGGAAGAGGATGTTGTGGTTTCTCTTCTTCGTTGAGCTTATTCTAGCCATCCGGATCTATTTCCTGGGTGAAGTGAATGGTATCTTCTTCAATATTGGGCTGAGTTGTCCCTTCTTGAATGATGCTCATTGCTTCCTCCACTAGGTCTTGCTCCGGTCTAGCTTCTGCAATGGTGTTGCATGAACGAACTAGGCTGACCGGGATTCTGTCTTTGCCAACCTTAACCTCGAGGCTTGCTCGGTCTCTGTTTGGGTTGACAAGTGGCTCTATTGGCTGCCCAATCAAGACAAACTCTTCACCTTCAGGGATATCGAAGATGTTAAAATCCAAGAACACCTTGTTACGTCCCATCTTCAAGGGCGTAACGAGGAGGATTCCTGTGCTCTTCACGATCTGGCCATCGATCCACTTCAGGTGCTTACGAGAGAAAGCTAGGGGTTCTTCTAATGCAATGTGATCTGCCAAAGTCTTGGACATCACATTTGCCCCAACTATCGGGTCATAAAAGACTTCTTGCGGTGCAACATCCCCAATAGTGCAGAGGAGTATTCTGAAATTGTGGTAGATCTGTATGATGCTACTGCTGGATTGCACTCCTCTGTCCATTCCTTGCTCATAATTGCAGTAAGACCCTCAATCTGCGGTGTAGCGTCTGGATGAACGCCTCAAATCTGTAGCATATGCACTTGTGCTCCTTTGGCAAGTTTGATGTGTTGCCAAGTTTCATATACTCTTCTTACGTGAAGAGATCAGGGATGAACATTGGCATATCTTCAATGAGTGGCTCATGATGTGTGGACTTGCTTGGTTCGGTGATCTCCTCTATGTATGGTGGAGGTGGAGAGGATGCAACTGATATGATGTGAACTTGTTGATTCTCCTTGGATTGATCAGCTGGCTCGGGTGGATCATTGAAGAATCCCATGTACTGAGTGTTGTCAAGGACTTTCTCCAGAATAGTCCATACTTCAGCCACTGTCTTGTACATGACGGAGCCCTCGGAGGCAACATTCATGAAATGTGTACTCTCAGGCTTCAACCCTCCAACGAAGTGCTGCATTAGCATCTCTTCTGGAATACTATGAGGTGGTCCAGAAGTTGCCATCTGCATGAATCTTGTCCACGCTGCTCCAAGTGACTCATCGCTTTGCTTGAATGTTAGCAGTTGAATGTGAAGCGGCATCACTTTGTAACATGGAAGAAGAATAAGTAGAACTCATCCTTCAGCTCTATCCAATCTCCTCCAACTCTCCCTGCCTTTTGGTTGTACCAAACTTTTGCTTCCCCTGTCAGAGAGAACGGGAATAGCTTCCACCGTAGGGTGTTTTGATTCATACCAGGTATGGTGAGAAGAGAGCAATTCTCCTAGAATTCCTGCAGGTGAGCATAGGGACATTGGTCCTTCCTACCAGAAAAGGACAGTGCGCGAACCATGGCTATGAGACTGAGATGGATCTCATAGCCATCAGATAAAATGGGGTGGCGAGATGGTGGCGGTTCCAAATACTCGCGAGATGGAATTGCCGGATAACTAGGAGTAAACTCCATGTGGTGTGTGGAAAGGTTGTGGAAAGTGTACAGCTGAAACAACTCTAAAACTAGTGTTGCTACCGTTCCCCAGCAACGGCAACAGAAAGCTTGTTGACACTCCTTAGCCTACACGAACTAATCCGCAAGCGCACGGATACCGATGTAGCTTTCACTAGGGAGTTTACCTGGGATATCGAATCTAAGGAACGATAAGCACGACCAGACCCAGAACGATAAGGAACGAGAAGAGGTAAGAGGATAGAGGGCTTAACTTTAGTTAGCCAACTCATTACCCAGATAACTTGCTATCTACTAGCTTGATATGCTTCGTCGGCTGGAAGAGGAAGGACTTCAGAAAGAGGTGAAAGGGGAGTTCAATGGCAACATGCTACTACTGCTATGAAAACACCCGAACGTGGTGGACTACGAGGGACGGACAGGGCTGTCACCACCTACCGCCTACCACACTGTTCCGTGGGGTGGAACACAACCCAAGGTAACTATCAAGTCTAAGCACCAAGCCTAAACTATCGAGTCACTGACTTCCACCTCACGTTAAGGCTAGAAGAAACCCCAAATGGATAGAACTTGCTAACCACGTAGACAAGGGATCCCGCAGATCAACGAAAGTAAATAAACAAATTACTGAAAGTAAGAGAAGAACTACCGAGACACTGAAGATAAACGAGGAACTTACTTGAATAAGCTTTATTCCTCTAAGGTGGCTACAGAGTCGAAGTAGGACGAGGGAACCCGACTCCTCTCCTAGCTTGGCTCTGACCCAAGCTCTCACCTCACTCTCTCCCTATTCTACACTAAGGTAGAGTGGCTAAACCAAGAACTCAACTTCTCTCCAAGAATGGTGTGTTGAGAGTGGAGATATAGGCAGCTATTTATAGCTCTTCAAGGTCGGTACTTGGACATTTGCTTAGCTTCCATGCAGGTACGACGGTTGTGTAACTTCCACGCGAAGGGGGGGCACGTGGCACTGCAGGGCCAGGCCAGCCGGCCTCTCCTGCGCCGGCCGGCCTAGGAATGTTGCCGCGTGTCACCGCCCTTCTCGTGGACGCTCCTGATCTTCTCCTGAGGTCGGTAGTTGTTGCGTTGGTTTGAGGCTCGACAGTTAGAGGCCGGCCGGCATGGCTCTGGCTCCTCCCAGCCCTCCGTTGCACCGCCTTGTTGATCAACGTGTGCATGTTACTCAGGGAGGCAGTTCGGAGCTTGAAGACCAGGGTAGACGCTGCATGTGGGCCCATCAATCCATGGCTCAAGCTGTTCGACCGTTGGATGTTTTGCTTGATGATGTGCCGGTCAGGATTGCTTGGAATTGTATTTGTAAACGTGCAGATGAAGTTTGAGCCTGGAAGGCCATAGTGCCAAGCCAGCCGGCCTGGAATTTCTTCCAAATCGCCGAATTTCGCACAGTGAGCTCCTGAGATCAAATATGCAACAAAACTTGTGGAACTCATTAGGATAAATAATTTTGACATGATCTTAGCCTTATAAGCATGAAATTCAGAGAAATATTGGTGGTAAAAATCATGTAAATCGACCGCCAACAACGTCGCGCGAGGCAAGGTGAGCGAGCGCACACGTGGCACCCTTCTATCCCTTCTTCACCTTCTTACGAGGTCCAGAATGACTCCACTTTATAAGTTGGTTAGGGACCCTCTCAACTTTCAAGATGGTTTAACCACTAGTGTAATTACCACCATTTTCTATTAATCTTGAAATTATCTGATTAATTGACTTATTAGGCCTAGGCCCGATTAATCCAACAATATTATTCCAAAATAGCCATTTACATCGCTAGAATGCTCCAATTTCTTGCTATAATAGTTGTGTTAGGAGAAGTTTGTGGTTGAAGGTAGTCAAATGAACTAAAATCATTGCCTAAGCAGGAGCTTCAAAGCTAAGGATCACATTATTGGCGCAGATGCCTAGCTTTTAAGGTGGGAGGCCTACTCAGTGACTTGGCAGCCTACAGATCGATGTTCAATATTGTTGGGCAACATAATTCAGAGATCGATGATTGGAAAGTAAAGGTGGCACAGCCATCGTCAATGAAAAGGGTACGATGATGGTAACTGGTGGAATGGAAGAGAGAATAACAACAATTCGTCAATGCCACGTAAGGTTTTTTTTAAGTTTTTTTGAGAGGCAATGCCACGTAAGGTGGCAAAGAGGCAAACTAGTGAGAAAGACAAAAGACGGTCACAATTGAGTATGGAAGAACAAAGGTCCACAACTTAAAGCATGTGAACTAAATGGGCGCCGGTCCATATTTTTGATATTTGCTCTTATAGCACGTCCTGTCGTTTGAACTCCTTGCTCAGATAGCCCAGCTATGTTCTCACACGTGATTTATCACTTTGTCGTCATTGTTTTCTTTATTTCACGGGTCCTCTTCCTCATGTGTAAGTTTAAGTGCGCAAGACGTATGATGCTTTTCTTCAGTGCAACATGAGATCAACATTTTGTATTTGTGTGTTTTCCGCTTTATAATACTGTTAAATCTCTCTTATAAGTGGCCGCTAGCTTTTATTAAGACCTAGAGAACAATAACATTATTTGGCACCCTTAAACCGTATAAATTTCTATGCCTATATATATACGTGTACCGATAATGTACATATCAACTTAGAAATTATAACAATTGTGTTATGTATGCGCACAATTATTTGAAGAAAAGCTTTAAGATATTTTTTCGTTTCATGGTTTCTTAAAATTATAAGATGACTTTAGCGTTGCTTGAGGAGGGGGATATAACATTTACTACAAATATTCATTTATACATGGGGGTATTTTTCTTACTCGAGTTGTTTTTTCTTTTCTTACATTAGACGAGGTTTGGGTTTACACCTCAGAGCACATAAGTTAAAATGGTGCCATAAAACAAGTTGAAAAGAACTAAGACCATTCTTTTTTGGGATTTTACTTTTGAATAGGTTCGTACCCATACGTTGCTACGAACAAATGCTATATAGTAAAGACATTTTTTATAAACAATAGTGAGGGTAGAATTTTTCTTAGGGAATAATCTTTTGCCATACTTAGGAATAGCAAAACCCTTTTCCGTTAAAAAAAATTATATGCTTCACTATATGGTGCACGGGCACAAATTTAGTAAGTGATGATTCTTTTACCATACTTAATAACTTTTATGCCAATTAATGATAATTTTAGAACTCCTTTCAAGCAGCAATTTAAAGACACTCCATCATAAATATTTCTCCCTTTCTTCGACCAATTTAATATAAATCGTTTATCATGTATTTTATGCAATTTATATATCAAAGCAAAGGTTGGCTAGCTACTTGTGCACACATTCGAGGCAGCGAAAAATACTGCCCTTGAGACAATTTGAGACTATCAAAGGCATAGTTGAAGAGTGACCTCGGATGCAATAGCCTCACAAGCTCAAGTGATTTCTATTTGGAATTGCATTGCTGCACTTGCTCAGGTGAGAGTCCTGCACCTGAAATACGCCTGTCCAATCCAAATGCATGGAAGCTTCGGTTGTCTTATTTCATAAAACTCTTTTTTTATGTTCATAAAATTCTTAACTGCTTGTAACAAACGATGTTTGGCACTGGAGCAAGAATTTTCACAATTGTCTCAATTTTGAAATTATTGAGAAGGGAAAAAACATATGACATACTCTAAATGTGAGCTATTATAAAGAGCAGTATAATAAATAGTCTTAAGATCTAATAGATGTGAGAATGGATTTATGCATACATTTACACAGGTTGGATGCTAATACCCGTCATGGAAAATTAGGAAAAAGCACTGTCCTTTATGACTCAATGTGTGAGGAGTATAACAAAATCTGTGTAACAGAATGTTTCTCTATTGCTAACATTTTCTGAAAAAAAAATGAGCAACTGAGGAGGCAATGTTTCTCTATTGTATAAAATTGCCCTACTTGCAGATGGGGAATAGTGATTAGCTGCTGTTACAAAATTCATTATCGGCGTAATCCACAGTTTTTCTTTCCGCCAGTCCCCAATGACACAGCAGGGTGCAACAATTCTTTTAACACTTCATCAGACATGTTTCATATTTGCATTCAAGGGAAAGAACAATGCAAAGATTGAGCAATAACAAGTGGGTGAATTTGAAGGATGAACACCTTGACCTGATTGATGAGGAAAAGCACATGATCTATCTCATCTTTCGTGAAATATCTTATGTTATGATTACTATGCATCATCCACTTTGACTTGTCACCCCCTGGGATCAGACAAGTCACCTTATGCTCTGGAAGATCCATCCTGCGAGCTGTAGAAGGTGATCGGCAAATCATAAGTCAGCTTCTTGATCCGTACCTCTGGTAGTGCAGTGTATTTGCGGAATTGATCCAGTGATCCCAGCACTAGGTAATATAACAGTAACAAATAGTTCTCCCTTTCGTCTTCAACAATGAACTTCAGCTCTCCTGATATCCTTCCAAAAAGACAATTTTCATTAGACTGTACTGTTTGAACGCCAACCTAAACTTGTTCCCAGAGTGTTATGTACTTCAGTTTTAGTGTAACACAGAATCTAGCAGTGCAAGGGCAACTTGAAAAATCAATGAATTATTTCTGGTGATTTATGGCTTGGCAGGTGTCTGTTGACCATCATCAATGTGTTAGTGATTTGTGGTAGAACGAAAATAGGAATTGCGTTCTGCATTAGAGATGATTTAGTCATAACTGACCAAGCATCCCCTCCAGCTGATTTATATGTTGTATGGTTCTATAGTGTCGGATAGTAATGGGACCATGACACCACTGTGTTTTTTGTCTCTCAAGAAATGGTTCAGATCGATCTGAGCATTACTATGGTAAGTAATAACTAAATAAGGAAAAGAACAATATTCGCGGACAGGAAGGGACATGTTTAATCTTTCTTTCCGCTCCAGCTACTATGTAATAAGAACACAAATATTTGCTCCATGACAACAGAATCAAAAACCAAGCCGGGCCAATTAGGAAAAAAAACAAGAATAAACCAGAACCTGAATTGCAACTAACAAGATGGCCACGTTTGGGCATACCTGCTGACTGATGTTGCTATGGATGGAACCGAGAACGGCAAGCATGAATCGTCTCCGTCGAACAGTTGATACTGGCAACCCCATGGATGGACGGGGCAGTGTAGAGCGTTGGTCGAGATCGAAAATGGCGGCAGCAAGTCAAACATGAATTGAAGGCCTTATATTCAATAGTTCAATGCCCATGCGTTGCTAGGGTCAAGATAAATGAAAATTCCATCATATTATTCAACTGCCATTTGACTCAACAAGCATTAAGCATTAAGCATTGAACTTCAACTGTATTGGGACTACTGGCTCCTGATTATGCATGTTTTTTTTATTGAGTGAAATGATAATAAAGAAATTAAAAAGACAGATTCATGGGACAGTGCTATATGATTTAAAGTTCAAAAAGAAAACCAAGAGTGGCAAGTAGAACAATTCAAGATAAAAGATCATTAGAATGTCAATATCTCGTAAAATGTCAAGGATACTGAGTATGGACATACAGATAGGTTAAAGTATGCAGGGAAAAAAAATAATCTGAACTGCCGCCAGAACAAAAACATGCAGAGCACAGGTATCTGGTTGATCTTCTTTCGAAGAAATCAGTAAGTACTGTTTTTGCATGAAAATTTAAGTTATTCCCTTCCTATAACAAGCAGATTTTAGTCAAGAGCAGGACGCTTGCAGAAATTATTTTACTGATGAAGGAGACAATTCACCAAAAAAAGAGCTCCTAAGAAGAAAAGGAACAATGAAAATCCCATGTGGCCATTGTAGAGAGAACACAGACAACGCCATTAATCTAACCTAACAGGGATCCAAGGGAAACCCACGGACGCCATTAATCTAATCCAAATCTGATCGGCCGCAAACGATGACAATTCCAAATCAGATGCCTGCATACCTTATTGATCCAATCCAGACGGCGGCGGCGCGCGCAGGCGGCGGGGGCCGTCGCAGGGGCGGCGTGGTACGACACGGCGCGGCGGGGGCCGTCGCAGGGGCGGCGTGGTACGACACGGCGCGGAGGGGCCATCGCAGGGGCGACGTGCGGCACTATGCAGCATTGCGGGATGGCGTGTGGCATGCCGTGCGGAGGGTGTGCGGAAGCTCGTTGTGCGGAGGGACGGTGACGGGTCCAGGGACCCGGGGTCACTAGCAGACCCGCCTCCCGCTGGCATTCCGACTAGCCCAAGACAACACCTAGAACGAGCGCCTATCTTCGTGGGCTACGACTTCATACAGGCCACCTAGGCCGGTCGACAAAAGTATGGCTTGCGTCCCCGACCAAGGAGACGATCGGGGACTGGGACCATACTATGGTTCCGACTGAGGTCCCCAACCAGGCTCCGCCTTACACGTGTCACTATCCCCGACCGGCAAGGCCGAGGCCAGCCAGACCCTGCGTACTGGCGGCCCCGGGAGCAGGTGCGGCGGATAAGGATGCATGCCGGAGTCAACGTGCCGTACAGGCCAACCAGTCCCCCCACGGGGTTACAGTGCCCCTTGCTGCCATAACAGGGAGGCGTTGTTTCACCTGACCATCCTTGTGAGCGGACGGAACACAACGACATCATCACGCCACAGCGGGCACGCCTCCATCATGGCAGAATAACAGGGTGTAATATTGAGGATGGAGCGTGACTGTCATACTGTGCTTATCAACGCATGCCTACCCCTCCGACTGGCGAAGCATGACGCATAGGGACAGAACAAGACGGCCACTCCACGACGGACAGAGTTGGTGACCCCGACCGACGGGGCAAGGAATCTCTCTCTCTCTCTCCCTCTCTTTCTCTACCCTTAGGGCCCCTGTAAAAGAGGTCCCTTGGCCTATAAAAGGGAGGGACAGCCACCTAGAAAAGGGGACGAAATTCAAGAGATTGATCCTCCACTCGTAAGCTTGTAACTCCCCAAACTCTAATGAGCACATGGGCTCAAGCAATACATCCGACCGACCCCCGAATCGACGTAGGGCACGATTGCCTGAACCAGTATAAATCTTGAGTCATTGTGTGCTAGGACATCTCCGATCACAACGCGCGACATACAATTCGAGTAGATTTGGCTGCCGGCCATTTTCGAAGCTGACGATTTGGTGTCGTCCGTGGGGAGGACGTCGTGCGTCCACCATCCCGGCGATCGGATGGTCTTCATCTCCGACACCTCCAGCCTCGCGAGCCTGGGCGATACGATTCACTTCGGCTTGTTGGAGTTTCCTATGGCCTCACGCGCTGGGCTATGGGCCCCTCCCATCTTTGCGCCCTTCCAGGCCTTCCGCTTTGGAAGCTTGGACTTTGTTGCCGATCATCTCGGCACGCTTCGCCTCCGTGAGGAGGCCACTCCTCTGATGTCACTTGAGGGAGACACTCCCTCTACTGAGCCGCTGGCTGATCTCGACACTGAGGCGCTTGCGTGTCGCATCGAGCGCATGCTCGGTGCCAATTCCTCAACAAGTGACGTGGACATGATCTTGTTCTCGCTGCGCAACGTCTTCCACCAGATCTCCGGAGGGACCCCGCTGTCCCCACCACGCTCACCGTGCGGTCAGTTCCCGTTTGGCCTCACAAACGCCGCGAGCGTATATGCTAGGGAGCTCCGAAAGACCATATCACTACCCCCGCTCGCGACCGAGTTCGTGGGCATGACAGGGTATGGTCCTGCCTCATTCCACGATCTCTTCTCCGACGATGACCTCATGAGCGAAGGTTCCAGCGTCATTGATTTTTCACCCTTTGGCTGTCCCGCGCTGCAAGAATGAACCATGGCGGATGTGCAGGGGCAACTCCCGGTCCCGGTAGAGACCGAGGATACGCATACCCCACAAGACCCGCGTGTGCAGGACTTGGCTAACGCCCAGACGCACGACGAGGATTTACGCCAGCGGCAGCAGCACCGGCCACCACCCGCGTCGGTGCACCTCCGCGGCCACTTTGAGCTGAATGCTCGCAACGTTACGGGCGGCGCGCGGGCACGCACCCGTCAAGTCCAATAGGCCATTGTTGCATACGCCAACGGCCTCTCGCAGTTTGCGCGGGCCAGCAAGAACATCGCTGCCGCAGCGATGCTGCTGCGCAACCTGACCGAGCCTGCGGACCCTCAACAGCAGGAGCTCCACCGCAACATTCCGAACGTTGGTGGAGCGTGCCTCCCTGCAGCAAACGGAAAGCTCCGCGTCACGCCGCCGGCACGCGGCCTCCTGCCCAGTCGAGGGAGGGGGGGGGGGGGCAGGAACGCAGCAGCCAAACCCTCAGTCCACCAGCAGCAAGGGCGTCCACCCTAGGCAGGTCGCGACGCCGCGGCTACACCTCGCCCGGTCTGGCGCCCGCCTCGCAACGCCCGTCAATGCGTGGCCAGCTAGGGCCCAACTACGACGCGCGCAACGTCATTCACTCATGGCAACTGGCCCGCCGCGACGCCGATGTCAATCGGGTCACCGCGGACGCAGCTGATGCCCACCAACCCAAAGGGGAGCACGAGGAGGCACTCCCAGGCGTGGCGGCGGACCGTGCAATCAGGACGGCGACCGGAGCCCCAGTCCGGATGGCCCGGGCCTGCGAGCCTTCGATCATCGCATCTAGAAAGCACCATTCCCGGCCACCCTTCCGACCGCCCACTAACATCACCATGTACACTGGGGAGACGAACCCCGGTGTATGACTGGAAGATTTCCGGCGCGCTTGTCGGGCCGGAGGAGCGGACGATGATTATTTCATCATCCAGTACCTCCCCATCTTTTTCCGGGAGTTCGTTCGAGCGTGGCTCAAATTCTTGCCACCCAACGACATTCGTAGCTGGGTGGTGCTCAAATAGGTCTTTGTTGGGAATTTCTAGGGGACGTTCATTCGCCTCAGAAACTCTTAGGACCTCAAGAGCTGCAAACAGGAGCCTAGCGAGTCCCTGCGGGGTTACATTCACCGGTTCTCCAAGCAATGCAATTTTCTCCCTGACGTCATTGACGTAGACGTCGTCAGCGCGTTCGTCTCTGGGACCACATGCAAGTCCCCCGTTCACAAGCTCGGCCGGCGGAAGCCGCGCACCACCCGCGAGCTCCTGGACATCGCCACGAACCACGCCTCTAGCGAGCAGGCGGTCGGGGTGGTCTTCACCGATGATCGGGCCAAAAGCAAGGCCAAGCGGGAGGACCTGGATGAGGGCCCCTCCTCAAGGTAGGAGAAAAGGTAGAAGAAGGACCGACGTCGCTCCAACCCGAACAGGAACACGATCGCGGCGGCTGACCACGTGGGCAAGCGACAGGGCAAGCCCGACCACTTCAAGTACCTCGTAGAAAAGTCGTGCACTAATCACGACTATCCCGTCAAGCACAAGCTCAAGGACTGCGAGCTCTTCAATCGCATGCTGGGCCAGCCTAGCAGGCCTAAGGGTGGGGACCACGACCAGAAGGCGCCCAAAAATCAGGGGGCACCGGCGAAGAACAGGAACATCTTCACCGAGCCGGATAGCTGCCTCATGATCTTCGGAGGTCCTGAGGACGACTGCTCCAAGCGTCAACACAAGGTCTAACTCCGGGAGGTCTGCGCCACCAGGAGCGCCATCCCCAAGTTCCTCCGTTAGTCAAGCACTCCGATCACCTTTGATCGGGATGACCATCCTCCCAGCGTTCCCCGACCGGGGACCTACCCACTCCTTGTCGACCCCATCGTCGACACCAAGCATCTGGCGAAGGTGCTGATGGACGAGGGCAGCAGCCTCAATATTTTATATGTTGAGACCCTCGACGCCATGGGCATCTCGCGGTCCAAGCTCTGCGCCTCCGTTTTCCCCTTCCTCGGTATCGTCCCGGCATGAGTGCATACCCCCTGGGAACATAGACCTGCTGGTCACGTTCGGTGACCACAGCAACTTCCGCACCGAGACCCTGATCTTCGAGGTGGTGGATTTTGAGGAATCATACCACGCCATCCTCGGGCGTCCGTGCTATGCCAAGTTCATGGCGATCCCTAACTAAACCTACCTCAAGCTGAAGATGCAAGAACCGAACGGCGTCATCACGGTGAGCGGCTGCTTCGAACAGGCGTACGCCTATAGCCGCCAGCACTTCGAGCTTGCCACCATCATCGCCAACTTCGCTGAGCTCAAGAGACTTCGCGAAACGGCGGTGGAGGATGCTCCCGACCACAACAAACCAAGCCCGTCCAGCGCCTTACGCCCAACCGACGATACCAATGCGACTCGGGTCGACCCCAATGACCCGACCAAGACCGTGCGGATTGGGATCCAGCTTCCGACCAAATAGGAAATCGCGCTCGTGGACTTCCTGTACGCCAATCGTGATGCCTTCGCATGGAAGTCCTCTGACATGTTGGGCAACCCGAGGGAGGTCGCCGAGCACGAGCTCTACATCAAGCCGGGTTCTAAGCCCGTGCACCAACTCTGCGCTGTTTCTATGACAAGAGGCGCAGGGCCATCAGCGAGGAGATCGCAAAGCTCCTAGCAGCTGGTTTCATCAAGGAAGTGTTTCACTCCGACTGGCTTGGCAATCCCTTCCTTGTAAAAAAGAAGAATGGGAAATGGAGAATGAGTGTTGACTATACTAGCCTTAACAAGGCGTGTCTCAAGGATCCTTTCCCTTTGCCATGCATAGATCCGATAGTCGATTCCACGTCGGGATGTGAAATCCTCTTTTTCTGGATGCCTACTCGGGCTATCACCAAATCGCGATGAAGGAGTCCGACCAGCTCGCGACCTCTTTCATCACCCCATTCGGCACGTACTGCTACGTCACTATGCCATTCGGTCTGAAAAACGTTGGTGCCACCTGCCAGCATTGCATGCAGAAATGTTTCGCCGATCAGATCAATCTGCCCCAACAGCTCGACCGGCTCGAACCACCAAAACCCACAGTCGCCATCGACGTGGATGACGTAGTGGTGAAAGCGCCTCGCGCGGGTGATCTGATCGCTATGCTAGATGCCATGTTTGCTAACCTCCGAAGGTTCAGCATAAAACTGAATCCTGAAAAATGCACTTTCGGGGTGCCAATGGGGAATCTGCTCGGGTATAGTCTCCGAGTGTGGCATCGAGGCCAACCCCAAAAAAATCACGGTCATCGTCAAGATGGGCCCCATACGCAACGTAAAAGGTGTACAACAGCTCACCGGCTATTTGGCCGCCCTCAGTCGGTTCATATCCTAATTGGGTGAGTGGGGGATGCCCCTCTACAAGCTCTTCAAAAAGTCAGATACGTTCGTCTGGACGGAGGAGGCCCAACAAGCCTTGGACAGCCTTAAAGGGTTGCTAACCACGGCTCCAGTCCTCGTTGCTCCCGAGTGACGTGAACCTCTCCTACTCTACCTCGCGGCAACTACCCACGTGGTCAGCGCCACTCTTGTGGTAGAAAAAGAGGAGCCGGACCATGCGCTGAAGGTTCAACGACCGGTGTACTTTGTCAGCGAGGTACTCACCGACACCACGGCCCGCTACTCGCAGGTGCAGAAGCTCTTATACGCTGTACTAATGGCAAAAAAGAAGCTGCAACACTATTTCACCGACCACGAGGTCACCGTCGTCACCTCATTCCCACTCGGAGAGGTCATCCTTAGCCGCGACGCTGCAGGACGGATATCCAAATGGGCACTCAAGCTCATGGGCTACGACATCAAGTACGCCCCTCGCATCGCCATCAAGTCACAGGTCTTGGCCGACTTCATCGCCGAGTGGACGAAGGTCCAAACCCCGACTCCGAACATCGCTCACGAATACTGGACCCTGTACTTCGACGGGTCAATCATGGGACATGGCGCGGGAGCCGGCGTAGTGCTGATCTCACCCGAGGGGAACAAGCTTTGCTACGCGATTCGCCTCCACTTCCCAGGCTCGAACAACATCGCAGAATACGAGGGTCTTATCAACGGCCTCCGTATTGCCATTTAGCTCGGAGCAACCCGGCTCTACGCCTACGGTGACTCCAAGCTGGTGGTAGACCAAGTCATGAAGGAGTCCAACTGCGAAAGCTCCCTCATGAACGCATACTGCCAGGAGGTGTGCAAACTGGACAACAAATTCCGAGGAGTCGAGCTGCATCACATCCCGCGGAGGGACAACAACGACGCCAATGCACTCGCCAAGATGGCGGCCTAGCGGGATCCCGCTCCCAACGGCATCTTCATCCACGATCTCCACGCGGCCTCAATCCGCATCAAGCCGAACCCACCTCAAAGGCTGTCCGACCCGATGCCCGAGGACCCCAGTCTGGTACCTCCCAACCAGGCATCCCCCGACCAAAGGCTCGGGCGCCCCGACTGCCTCGCGATGGAGGTTACGACTCTCGCGGCCGATGCAGAGGCAATCGACTCCGACCGAAGGGCACCTCTTCTGGCCTACCTCCTAAACGAGGTCCTCCCAGCTGACAGAACTGAGGCGCGAAGCATTGCTCGATGCGCCAAGATGTTTGTCGCCATCAACGACGAACTTTACAAACGCAGCCCATCGGTGATTGGAATGTTCATGACATGCATCCCGACCCAACAAGGCAAGGAACTCCTCCTGGAGATCCATGCTCGCATCTGTAAGCACCACGCAGCCCCGCAGTCACTGGTCGGCAGGGCCCTTCGCCAAGGTTTTTACCGGCCAACAACACTGCACGACGTGGAGGAGGTCGTCCACACGTATAAAGGGTGTCAGTTCTACGCTCGGCAGACCCACTTGCCAGCGCAGACGCTTCAGACCACCCCCCTCACCTAGCCGTTCGCGGTCCGGGCCTCGACATGGTCGGGCCTCTCAAGGGGGCTCCTGGTGGTTTCACTAACCTGCTTGTCACAGTGGACAAGTTCACCAAGTGGATTGAGGCGTAACCCATCACAAAAACAACCTCCCAAGAGGCCGTCAAGTTCTTCCTTGACATTGTCAACCGGTTCGGAGTGCCCAACGCCATCATCACAGACAACGGGATCAACTTCACAGGCAAGGAGTTCTTGGATTTCGCTGGTGGATACAGGATTAGGATTGACTGGGCGTTGGTCGCGCACCCACACAGCAATGGGCAGGTTGTAAGGGCAGATGGCATGGTCCTCTAGGGATTCAAGCCTCGCATATTCGACTAGCTCAAAAAGTTTGTTGGGCGGTTGGTCCAGGAACTCCCAGCCGTCCTTTGGAGCCTGAGGACAACTCCCAATCGATCCACGGGGTTCACCCAGTTCTTCCTAACATATGGACCAGAAGCCGTGCTACCCTCCGACCTAGACTATGGCGCCCCCAAGGGTCAAAGCCTTTGACCCTGATCGAGCCGCGGAAGCTTAGCAGGACGTGGTTGACTTGTTGGAGGAGGCACGACAGATGGCCCTGGTTTGCTCTGCCCGCTACCAGCAAACTCTTTTGCAGGTACCATGAGAGGAAGATCCGGGGAAGAACCCTCGAAGTTGGCAATTTGGTGCTGCGGAGGATGCAGTCGACTTAGGACAGGCACAAGCTCACTCCGCCCTGGGAAGGGCCGTACACGATTGCGGATGTGGTCCGATCAGGCACCTACCGACTGAAGGACAGCAACAGCAACATCCTCACCAACACTTGGAATATCGAACAGTTACGTTGATGAGGACAAGTCATCACCAACTTGGTCTTCATGTCCGGTTCGGACTCAGCCGAGCACCCTGAACAGAAATGTTGATATCTCCTACATACGACGTCGAAAGGAGGCGTTCTTTGATGTGCTGGAAAGAAGACAATGAAAGATTTGTTTTAGTTCTTGTTTGAGCTCTAGAAGATTAATGGATCATTTTGTGTGACCACAACAAGATGCTGCATCACCTATTTTGGGCCAAGTCGGCCTTTATCGTGTCAGGCCTTAAGCCCAGGTTGAGGATGCCCCTACCTGGTTGCCCTCAACTGTAGTACGTCCCCCCTTTGGTATAAACTCAGTAGTAGCCGCCATATTAAGGTTTGGATTTTGTTTAGTTCTAGTTTTCCATTGAGAAACGAACATCTTCATTGTAACTGGGACGTCGAGTCCTTTTGCTGTGAATCAGGGCTCCCGTTCTTGTTCTTCACCACTATGGCGATTAGTCCATTTGTGATCAGAGCTTGAACCCCATCTTGTTCTTTGCTTCATATACATCTGCAATTTCAGATTGTGAGTTTACCCTTTCTTACTTGTGTTCTTCGATTCGCTTGCTGGGAAAAGCCTTTTTGGCGAGGTCAATCGAGTTGTACTTGGTTGATAACCAATGGAGCAGCAGTGTAACGGTTGCAGGGGTTCGAATCATGTCTGATTAGAAGCCCAGATCGCCAACGTCGAGTTCTCAACCAATGAAATCTATCATACATATTGGAAGATCAGGTCAGTGCTACATCATACGTCGCTTCTTCCCCTAAACTCAGTCCCTTCCCACACTTCCATCCAAACACCGGCTCCTACAGCACCCCAGCCCAAGCACTCTCGGCCCGGGTCGCTCGGAGGCCCCATGGGGGTACACCGCTACGCGCACTGCTACCCCATCTTTCCTTTTGTAAATCATGCACAAAAGGCAACTTTTTTCGCCCAAGCGAAAGGGCGACCAGTTCTACCGTCGCGACCTAAGTGATATTTGTTAGGCCACCCGACCTACCGAACTCTCATCACAGCCTACGGTGAACTAGCAGTTCACGCCACTCAGGCCAGTCCCAGGCTACTCACTACAGCCTACGGTTAACGAGCGGGTTCGAAAGGAAAAGTGAAAAGGCAATAATCACTCCAGGAAACAAAGGGATACGGGCGGGACAAGCTTCCCAAAAAACCATAAAAACGAAAACGATTACAAGCACTCAAAATTGTTCGTCCAGGGGCCCTTTAAGTCCCCCGCATAAACTGTTCCAAAATAAAAAAAACTAACTATGCAACAAATGCTTTTTACTGCATCACCCCGTCCGCCTTGGCCGACATCGTGGACAAGAGGGGCCGCGCTGTAGGGTCAACTGGAGGAGCCCCTTGGTCGGGGGCCAGCGTGGTCGGGGCAGCACTCAACTCGGTCTCCGTTGCCTTGACGCCACTGCTGCCCAGGGTCGCCTCCCTTTACGCGCGTCGAGTTGTCTTCACCAACTACGCAGTGGTTGCCTCCACAATCACCGTCACGACTGGCACCAAGCTCTCTCCGAGTTCGCGGAGCTGGTCAGTGGTCCACCCGGTGGCATAGCCTCTCCCGACCGCCTCAAAATTCAGGTCGGGTAGTGTGACGCCACTGAAGTCAACACTCCCGAGGCGTCGTGGAAGACTCCGTCATTAATAAGCCCCGCCACCTCGCTCGGAATCTCAGAAAGATTGGCGGAAGCCTGAGGACCTCCGTGACCACCGACCGCGACGCGCCCCGAAGCTAACCAAGTTCCTTTCCAAGGACCTTGCTTACCCACAAGGAATCCTCCAGCGCTTGCATGTTCCGCGTCACCACCTCTTTGGTGGCCGCCAGCTCAGACTCGGCGGCGTGGCGGGCTTCCTAGGACCACTTCAACTCATCCCGCAATAGCCTGTTCCTTCCTCCTAGTTCTGGACATGAACAAAGGGAAACTTAGAGGCCATAGAACGCGAAACAAGAATCGACGGGGACAGAGGGAAGGAGCTACTTACCGGCCATGGCATCCTCAACGATCTTGAGACCCTCCACCTTCTAGGACAGCGTCGACTCCGGTTGGGTGATTTGCTGCACCTTGGACTGATCCTGCGCCTCAGCAAGAACTCGGGGCACCCGCTCCGCTCCCAGCGCCAGCCGCTCTGTGTTCAGAGGCGACCGGGCCGCGGCAAGCTCCTGCTCGGCAACGATCACGCGGTCACGCTCGCGAAGTTCTGACGCCCGGGCGGCTTCCAGTTCACGTGCCAACTCCTCGACCATCGCTGCGCCACCGCCTCCTGACCCAGTCGGGCGTGCTCCTCCCGGAGGAACCGGGACTTGTTTGGCGAGATCCCCTCTAGGCTCTTCAAAGCAAGTCAAAAACATCAAAACAGATTGCCCCTCATTGAAAAAATAGAACCAAAGGGAAACCGCAAGGACTTACCCGAGCAGAGTTGGCAGGTCGACGGACGCAGTCCGCTGAGCAAGTCTGATTTTCTTGAGGATCTCCAGAAGCCCCACCTCCGCGGCAGTGAGATCATTGCGGGCAGACACCCCGCTCCGCTTGAGATGGCACCAAAGTTCTTCCTCCTGCTGATCGCGCAGGACAAACCGAGCCTCGCCCGGCTTGCTGGGGTGAGGCCAGGCCCACTCACCGATTGGCTAGCACGCAGATTCGGGTGGCCTGAAGGCCAGGACCATCGCTCGCTCCTGGTTCCTCTCCAGCGCCAACTCCAGCACCGGAGGATCACCCACCGGGTCAAGGTGTTCGTCCCCCCCCCCCCCCCCCCCCGCCCCCTGAGTCCGGGCCTCCTCGGGCTCGGCGAGCAGCCTAGTCTCGGTCTCCACGTCCACAAGCACCAGAGTGGCTCCCTCATTCTCCTCCAGCATGAGCCGCGCGAGTGAACCAAACGTCCCTCCGCCTGGGGACACGAGGGGCCACGATATCCACCCCCCTTCGCGCGCTCGATGGACGAGGCACCGCCACAGTCCGCACTGGGTCATGTGGGGATCGCTGTCATGACCGACGGCACGCCCGCAGAAGCCATTCCCCGACCCCTTCCTCGTATCAATGTGAGTAGCGCCCGGTTGGGCCTCCACGGCACTTGCCCAACATCAACCCGAAGGCTGGTCGACATCAGGGCGCCACTGGAAAACATAGAATAAACAAAAACATCAGAAAAAAGAAATGAAGTCGTGAAACAACACCCTTACCTCGACGCCTGGCCAATTGGAGGAAGTCCGAAGCTCCCAAAGCTCTGCATGCCCGACAAGGGCCGCGAGCCAAGCCCTGGCACATCAGCCGAGGCGGGGACTGGCCCCACTGATCCACGACCAGCCTGCGGAACGCCGCGGCCGATGCCCTCGGTTAGGGAGCTCCGCCCGGCCTCCTCCTGACCGCTGGGTGGGTCGGCCGCGCTCGTCGTCTCCGAACGAACCTCCGATCGAGCGCGCTCCTCCGACCCACCCTCGTGCTACTCCGTGTCCGCCACTTGAAGGGGCGCCCCCTGCGGCACCTCTTAGCGTTGTTCCACTCGGGCCCGCTTTGCCTCCTCCTCCCGCGCCGCGTCCTCATCAGCGGCGCGATTCCTTGCCTCTAGGGCACATGAGAATGCCCCGGGGCCCTCCATGGTCCCCGTCGTCGTGGCGTCACGGGGTTCTACCACAAATGAGGAGACATCCTCGTACTCTGACTCCTCATCCTCCAAGTCGTTTCCGCCGTCGGAGTCGGTCGAGGACTCCGACTCAAACTCCTCCTGCAGGACATCGTGGTCCTCCCCCATCCGATCCTGATGCGCCATCTCCTGCTCCTTTTTAAACTTCCTCTCGACCTTAATTGCTTTCTTCTCCTTCCTAGCCTCGGAAGGTTCCACTTGGGCGGCTTGCTTGGCCGCGCCCTCTGCCCCCTTCGGGAGGTGTGGGCACGACTGGGGACGACCAAGCCCTTGAAAAGCGAGGCAATATAAATACACGATACGAAGCCCGAAGGCCGACGGGAAGAAGAAAAGGAGAAAAACTTACAAAATTTGGAGGGTGCCCCTATCGAAGGCCGGCGGACCGCCGACGACCCGCTGGTGCCCCACCTTGAGGACCATCTCGAGCCACGACCACACCTCATCATGGGACACCGCCTCCGGCGACACCCAGTCGGGATTCGTGTGGCCGGAGTATTCCCACATCTTGGTCGTCCTCTTTGCCACAGGGATAACCCAGCTGGAGAGAATGGTGCCGAAAAGCCACACCCCGTCAAGGCCCTCCGCGACACTCTCCTTCCGCTTCCCCTCGATAAAACCCATGCACTCCTTCTCCGCAGTGAGAACCTCCACGTCCAACTATCCTACTTCACTGGACGCGCTCCCGTGAACGCCGGGAACGGCATCTGCTCCGGGTTCCTGATGTAGAACCATTCCTAATTCCACCGTCGGTTCGACTCTACAGGGGTTGTTGACGCTCATTACAGACCATTTTCGACCGTCAATTTGATCTGAAAATCATGAGAACTAACATTCCTTGCATGCATATTTATTCAAAATAATGTCCACCGCGTGGCGCCTCCCCATTGGTCCTCAACGTCGGTTCTATAGAGCTTCAGCTGGTTGCACGGCAGGAACACCCCATGGACACACCTATATATATGAGGCGAGGAGCTCCTAAATGAGACACACCATCACACAACACACACACTTTCATACTTGAGCTCTTGGCACATTTCTAGAGGTGTTAGGAGATAGGGATAGAGTGAGGTGAAGTCGGGGAAGTGCTAGGGTTGTCGGCACTCTCCTCCAGCTTGTACCTCGTTGGATGCTTACCAATCAAAGTAAGTGTTCGTGACTTCTTCTGTGCTTAATTTCTTAGTTAAATAATAGTTCTAGTTCCTTAGTTGTTTGCTGGATCTATAGTTCACTAGTTTAGTGGGTGCTCTAGTCTAAAGCTAAGGCTAGAGTTAGAAACGATAGTGTAGACGTGGTGTCTAGACTAGACTTACCTTTTGGTTGTGGTATATCCTATGGTTAGATGAGGTAGGTAGCAGGTGGTGACAGCCCTGTCTATCCAGCGTAATCCTCCCCGTTCGGGTATATCCCGATGTCGTATTACATGAGCTCACTAGGCTTTGTACTGTGGGAAGCCAGTATCCCAACGCGAACAACTAGGACAGTTCTATCTTACCTTTGATGCTTAGCCTAGGAATTCTCTCTGCCCCTTGCCTCTAGCCTATGTGGTATCCTTGGATGAACCTGAACCTTAGAGAATATACACACGTTTCTCAGTGGATACGATACCCCGGAATACTCCTAGGTGCAAGCTACAACGGTATCTTTGCGCTTGCAGATTTATTTGTGATCATAAAAATACCCAACAAACTTTTTGGCGCCATTGCCGGGGAACAGTTGCTATATTCTCTTCGGACCTAGTTCACCCTCGTATCTTTTTCTTTTCTTTGATTCTATCTCTACTCCCGCTATTCATGGAGAACCTATCCATTCAACAGCTCTCTACCTCAAAGGGCGAGTTCTATGAACCATCACAATCTTTGAAACAAATCCCTTCATCTGGCTACGAACTCCATCTTGGCTTTATAGCCATGGTTCGGAATCGACCCTTCTCCGAAGCAATTAAAGAAGATCCTTATGATCATTTGCAAGAGTTCGAGAAACTGTGTTCGTGCTTGGTAATCCCAAGCATGACACAGGAAACCTTGCGGTGAAAGTTGTTTCCTTTATCTCTCATAGAGAGGGCAGACCAATGGTACACCCGCACGATGGGGAGTATGAGCGGTGATTGGGAAGAACTTCGAACTGACTTTTGTTATCCATTCTCCCTTACGGAATGCATAGACTCCCTACCGATTGACATCCTCAACTTTGAGCAATTAGAGAATGAGTCCATAGGTGCAGCATTGGCTAGATTCTCATACCTTTTGGCATCTAGCCTTAGACTTGTCTATGCCTGATGATGTATCATTAGACCTCTTTTCCTCGGGTTTAGACATGTAATCTACCACAGACCTCCATGTCGCCGCCGGAGGTTCATTTGCACACAAAACTCCGACGGAAGGAAGAAAGATCCTAGATCGCCTCTTAGAAAACTATTCTTTCCCTACCGACCACAACGAACCCCGCCGACAGGAATGCGAGTCAAGGCATGTGAGTCTCTCAACAGCCAAATCCGAGTGTTCACCTTTCACATCCCGAGATTCGTCTGTTGATCCCTCTCCCGAACCACGTACATCGAAGGAAGAAGAATTCAACCTTCGGAGTTCTCTCCCGATTCGAGGATATTCCTTCGAGGAACATTAGAAACACCTTGAATCATCTTAGGCACGAGAAGCCTACGGCATCGTTGTGTCTTTATGAGACCCTCGATGAAGTTTTCCACCATGCAGCCATAATGGATTGGTTGAAGGAGGTTAAGCATACCTCCAAAGCAATTCGGATCAGCTCAACTTCCACAACCATCCCTTGTACTATGAGGGTAAATGCCATAGAAGCTCTTCATGATCCTGCTGCCGAGGCTTGCATCATATTTGAGTACCTCGTAAACACCCTTGTGTGTAACAAGCCCCTAACCCCGATCGACAAATACCTCAGAAGTCCCTCGAGACTCATCTTCGAATGTCGGGGGATCGCAAGGAATGTGCCGATCACAATAGACAAAATCGAGGTGCGCTTAGATTTCCACATATATAATGTCATCGATTTTGATCTTCTCCTAGGCTACCCTCTAGAAAAACTTCTCGATGCATCTCAAGGGAGCGTAGACGAAAAGCTTAGGGAATTCACTTCTGCCAGTGCTACCTCCTGTTTAGAAAATCCTTTGGCGAAACCTCATCCCGAGCAAAACCCACTGGAGAAGGTGATGTATGGATCGCCGTTTATATTGTCCGAGCCTGTTCTCTTTGAAGCTGCAAAACCTGCAAGTTCCGAAGAGTATGACTCGGAAGAAATCCTTCACCTTGATGAAGATGAAAGACTATCATCACCCTCGATCGAGTTTGAGCCTCTTCCCACTAGCTCGGAGTATGTTGTTCTCGACTGTGATCGAGATCCAACCATAATCACTCCCGATGAATCTCTTGAGATGAAGAATCCATGGGCCATGGAATTTTGTGAGGCGCCGACTCTGGAGTTCGATTCCATGAATAAGCATGGGGGATTCATTCTTGAAATACAACAAGAACCATGTTCATTCAATGCCTCTCTAGAGTCAGCCATGCTTTGTGCCCCGAGCATGTAAAAGGACTACAACCACCTTAGAGTTAATACTTTCATGGACATCGGTTGTATATGTGGACTAGCCCCTGCATGAAAAATCTTCAAATCCAAATAGGTGAGTCGTTGAGCTGAATTCAAGTGGAAAGGTAAGTCAAGCCATTGGATTCATATTGCGCAATATACGAAGGAGGTACACACCACCCTTCAAGGGTCCATTGTAAGTATATACTCTTTCCCTTATGTTGATGCAATTTTAATTCAGCCTTATTTGAGTAAGTCTCATGATGAAAATAAAAAAATATATTTGAGTTCGAATAAACTACTCCCTTGTTCTCGAATCAGAAGAGTACCTTTTGTTTCAACCTTTTTTTTGAATAAAGCACCAGGTATAGGAACAGTGTAGGGGAGATCTCTTAGAGTTTGACGCACATAAGCTCAAGATCACCCACAGACACGTGCAAAAGACCGAAAGAACCAGCATGCAAAAGGCCTAGACCCCATCGTGGCGATTTGTGCACTCTACTCCCCCCCCCCCCCCAAATCTCCCTGATCCATTAGTTTAAATGAAATGCACTGCTAATCACTAAAATTAAACTCAATGGTATTCTCTGATTGCATACTTCAAGTTTGATTGGCTTGCATATATTTTATTCCTTGCTCATCTTTAACATGTGAATCATATCCTAGGGAACCCATAATTGTTAAGTTGTTGAAAAGTGAGATATGGTTACATGAAGGAATCCTTGCTTTCTCTGTTTTATATCTAGGAAATTTTATTTCAAAAAGAGAACCCTTCATAGCTTTACAAACTCCCTGTGTTTGTCCTACCAAAGCCATATGTCGATCTTCATGAAGGAAACCATTTACATATGTGCCTTGTTGTTGCATTGAACTTCATCAAATTTTGTGACCCTAGTGAGATGTCTTTTCATACTTGCTTGATCAAGATCACGGACACTCCACATGCTAAACCTCTACACTAGAAGTTAGCTATTCCATTCCATCCATCCACAAAATACAACTCCATGTGTAATGATCTCTCTCTCCGGTACTCATTAAAAGAGGCATGGGCTATATGAAAAAAAACAACATATAGATATATGGGAAAATACATGCTCAAAAGCATGGTGAAAAAAAATTGGACACATGAAGGTCCAAGAAAAAGATAGCCATGTCCCATGTCCTCCAAATAAAGGAGAGAGAGACATTCATAAAAGGAGTCCTTTATTTTCATCATCCTTTTTCCATACACTTGCACAATCTTGATCAGCTTGTATGATGTGTCATCCCATGGATCCAATCATTGATTTTGCAATATATGTGAAACTAGTGCATGCTTCGAAATATCCTACCACGAGCTCCACATAAGCTACCTTTAGAAGTAAGACGAAAAGAGGCAATGCCTTGGTGAGGATACATACACACTGAATGACTTGGGAGATCCTATGGAGGATTAAAGCTATGGTTGGTCTTTTCAAAAATCTTTCAACCACCCAGTCATACAGCAGAGAAGTGGAGGAGACTAAAGTCAACACCATTCCATTCTTCAACTACCCAAACCGTTATGGTAGACACATCAAGATTCACAAGTAAAGGTGAAGCTCGAAATAATCTGTATGCAGGTATCATATTAAAAGAAGTGGTGTTCCACCTTAGTCCTAACCTTTACTTGAGGACGAGCAAAGACTAAGTGTGGGGGTTCTTGTTGACGCTCGTTACAGACCATTTTCGACCGTCAATTTGATCTAAAAATCATAAAAACTAACATTCCTTGCATGCATATTTATTCAAAATAATATCAATTCCACATGTCCCCTGGAAAATATAGCTATACAGGAATTTGAGCTAAAATGGAGGGAAAACACACCTTCGAATCCAAGGCACAAAACATCGAGCAATCACGAGAAAGCACGAGGATTGAAGAACCCACATGACAGCCTCAAGAACAAGGAAACACACTCTAAATCCAAGGCAATACCTCTCTCGCCAATTAGAACGCGCTGTTCAGCCTCCCATGGATCAGAGGGCCAACCAGAGCATACAGCCGATTTAGGACAGCGCCAACTCATCGACCGGGGACCAGGGAGCCCACTTGTCAGCCACCTGTCCAAAGATGAGGTTGGTTGGGGCTCATCCTGGTTCGGCCGAACCAGAATAGCTCCACCGCCTTACTTCTTTGACGTGGCACCTCCCCATTGGTCCTCAACGTCGGTTCTACAGAGCTTCAGCTGGTTGCACGGTAGGAGCACCCCATGGACACACCTATATATTTGAGGGGAGGGGCTCCTAAATGAGACACACCATCACACAACACACACACTTTCATACTTGAGCTCTTAGCTCATTTCTAGAGGTGTTAGGAGATAGGGATAGAGTGAGGTGAAGTCGGGGAAGTGCCAGGGTTGTCGGCACTCTCCTCCAGTTTGTACCTCGTTGGATGCTTACCAATCAAAGTAAGTGTTCGTGACTTCTTCTGTGCTTAGTTTCTTAGTTAAATAATAGTTCTAGTTCCTTAGTTGTTTGCCAGATCAATAGTTCACTAGTTTAGTGGGTGCTCTAGTCTAAAGCTAAGGCTAGAGTAAGTAACGATAGTGTAGACGTGGTGTCTAGACTAGACTTACCTTTTGGTTGTGGTATATCCTATGGTTAGATGAGGTAGATAGCAGGTGGTGACAGCCCTGTCTATCCAGCGTAATCCTCCCCGTTCGGGTATATCCCGATGTCGTATTACATGAGCTCACCAGGCTTTGTACTGTGGGAAGCCAGTATCCCAACGCGAACAACTAGGACAGTTCTATCTTACCTTTGATGCTTAGCCTAGGAATTCTCTCTGCCCCTTGCCTCTAGCCTGTGTGGTGTCCTTGGATGAACCTGAACCTTAGAGAATATACACACGTTTCTTAGTGGATACGATACCCCGAAATACTTCTGGGTGAAAGCTACAACGGTATCTGTGCGCTTGCAGATTTACTTGTGATAGTAAAAATTACCCAACAGAGGTGTACGCTGAGTATCCTCCCAACCGGCCTCCTCTCTTCTGCAGGGCAAAGCCCCCGACTGACACGAGCTCCGCATCCCCCTTCACCGATAGGCCTCGCCCGTAGAAGAAGGCTCCCAACATATTCGCGTGCGGATCTATCCCGAGGAAGCCCTGACACAGAGTGACAAAGCCCGCGATATGCAGCACCCCGTTCGAATTGAGGTGCTGCAGCTCCAGCCCCCACTCGTTCAGCAGCCCGAGCAGGAACGGGTGCGCGGGATGCCCAAGCCTGCGTTCGTAGAACGCGAGAAAGCTCACGATCTCGTCGACTACGGGTCAGGGCTCCTCGTGCCCCGCCGGGAGAGGCCTCTAGTGGGCCACATCCTTGGACGGCAGCAGCCCCTTCTACGTGAAATCCTGCAACTGCTCCTCGGTCATGGTCGACAGTCTCCAGTTTGACATTGCAACTGCGAAGTGGAAGAGCCAGACAATCCTCTCTCTCCTTCTCCCTCTTTAGGCACAGCGAGGACGGAGAAGGAAACGGAGGCGACAGGAGGGCAGAGGAAGAAAAGCGGCTCCGGCGACTAGAGCAAGGCGAAGGCGAGGTGGAGGAGATCGAGCGCCTCCAGCCATCCCCTTTAAGAGAGGCGCCCTAGGGAAGCCCAACTGGCGAGACGTGGCGCGGGGGATGGAGGCCCACCACGACCGTGACGTGGGCACGAAAAATGGGGCAATGCTCCGGCTTCCCGGGTAAGCCTCAACGCACCACATCCCTAGTCAATAATCGCATTTAATTGCTCGATTCACGAAATACATTAAAACTGCCAAAACAAAAGCGGTGCAGTCGATAAAAGTGTGCTAAATGGATCCCGACTCGGGAACCCGACCGATCGAGGTTCGAAGGCCGGTCCGTGAAGGACTCGAGGCCGCCTCGCGTCAAACAGAGCTAGGGGAGAAAATGCAGATGAGCCCCAGCGGTCCTCGTTTGATCTGCTCAAGCAGCAAGCCGGGTCATCTCGACCTTTTCGTCCGATCTGGACCTCGAGTCGTACCCACAAAATCTCCATCGAGGAGAGGCCAACGGGCCACCTGAGTCGGTCGGATGACTTAGGCATCTGCTGGGAGGTGGGCCGCGGAGCAGTGGAATGCCACCTGAGGGCTATGCCGACCCCGTCACGAACGACGGATCCGGATTCCACTCGGACGCCCAAAAATTTTACCCGGGCACACCCGTTAGGAGCTCACCAAACTCGTCACTAGAGCCATCGAGGCAAGTGATGCCGGCTCAACACCTCCGGTCGCGGAGACCATGGATGGGGCCACCTAAACGCATGTACACGCATAGAGTTGTCGATCCGACCGCCCTCCCTCATGGCAAAGGTGCAACGGGTCGGGACGCCGCATCTCCGCTCGGAAAAAACAACAGGTCCCAGCCCCTGACCGGACTCACGGTCGGTCGCGGCCAACATGGTACACTCCAGGGTAAAATACGCTTTATTCCTGACGAATAAATGTTACAAAGTACAGTTGGCCCATGGTCGTTGCAAAGTATAAAAACTAGTTACCACCATTAAGGTGGTAACACAAGTAGCCTCGAGGAGGGCTGCTACAAGTGAGGGAAGACTGGGGGGTGCATCCGCCTCGCAAGTCTTCTTCTTGCACCTCCTCCCTCAAGGCACCCTTGGCAGAGGATGGCGGCGAGCAGTCCATCTACCGCCGACTGAACTCCCACACCGCCTTGAACAACGGCGAGGAGCTCCTCCCCATTCCCATCTCCAATCGCCCCAGAGGAACAAGCCTCCTCTATGGGCAGATTGGAGCTGAAGAACACGGGGAAGCCAAGCCGCTTGGGGCCCAGACAGCTCCCATGGGTACGCATGGCAATAGGAAGGGACGAGGAGTTCCTGCCGTTTCCGAGCCTTGCCAGTGGAAGCACTAACACATCCCCCGCATGGAGCCGATGCATCTCCCATAACCTCCCAGGGGGGCCAGGGAAACTGCATCGACAGCCCGACGGGGACGGTGACCAGACTGCACACCCGCTCCCCTCGATCATCCGAGCGAAACGCTTGGGCAACCGGGCATGGGAGAGGCCTAGACCACCGTCGGCCCCCACAGGTCATCCCTACCGCTCGCAAGCATTCTTCTAGCACCAGACGCTAAGGGAATCACCAGCTCTGTCAGGTGGACGCCCACGGGCTGAAGGCAACTCCATTGTGTAATGCGAGACTCACTCTCAACTTAAGCTCAGGGTGACTCATGAAAACAAGGCCCCGCATGCCTCCATTTATAGCCAGTTAGGCACCTACGCACCCCGCGAGCCAGCCTCGCCGTGTGGCACACAGCTTCGCCTCAAAAGGATAGAAACCCTCACAACGGAAACATGGGTGGTATCCCTCTACAGCAAGCCGACGTGACAGGTCGGGCAGGCCTCAAGATTCCGCGCTGAAAACAGACAGTTGGTGCCGCTGCAGCGTCTTCATTTCACGGACAGACAAGAGCAACCCTAATTGACCCACGGTCGTCAAGGGTGGCCTGCCATACACCGTGTCTCCCTGCGGAGACCACACCACGTAGCCTCTCACTCAGGGCCAAAACACTGCACAGCGAAAGAAGCACCTTCACGATTAAACAAATCGTAAAGCCGCTCGAGGGCCTCTGACGGGTCCCGAGTCCAGGGACCCAGGGTCCCTAGAGGACCCGCCTACTGCTGGCATTCCGACTAACCCAAGACAGCACCTGGAACAAACGCCCATCTTCATGGGCCACGACTTCATCCAGGCCGCCCAGGCCATGGATCCCGACCGGCCAGCCGGTCGGCAAAAGCATGGCTTGCGTCCCCGACCAAGGAGACGATCGGGGACTGGGTCCGTACCATGGCTTCGACTGAGGTCTCTGACTAGGTTCTGCCTTACACGTGTCACTATCCCCGACTGGCAAGGCCGAGGCCAGCCAGACCCTGCGTACTGGCAGGCCCCGGGAGTAGGTGCGGCGGATAAGGATGCACGCCGGAGTCAACTTTCCATACAAGCCAACCACTTCCCAACGGGGGTTACAGTGCTCCTCGCTGCCATAATAGGGAGGCGTTGTTTCACCTGACCGTTCTTGTGAGCGGATGGAACACAACGACATCATCACGACACAGTGGGCACGCCTCCATCATGGCGGAATCACAAGCATAACGTTGAGGATGGAGCATGACTGCCATACCGTGCTTATCAGCGCACGCCTACCCATCCGACTGGCGAAGCACGAAGCACAGGGACAGAATAAGACGGCCACTCCGCGATACAGGACTTGGGCGGTGGCCGCCCGAGGACTCCGACTGACAGAGTTGGCGATAGCCACCTAGGAAAGGGGACTGAAATCCAAGAGATTTATCCTCCACTTGTAATCTTGTAACTCCCCAAACTCTACGAGCACCCGGGCTCAAGCAATACATCCGACCGACCCCCGACTCGACGTAGGGCACGATTGCCTGAACCAGTATAAATCTTGAGTTATTGTGTGTTAGGCTATCTCCGATCACAACGTGTGACATACACTTCGAGTAGATTTGGCCGCCGGCCATTTCCGAAGCCGACAGATGGCGTCCGCGGGCTGCGTGCAGTAGGGTAGGCGATCAGAGGGTCGAGTGGTTAGTGATTAAAGCAATGCGATCAAACGGCTAAAATCATCCGTTGGCATGACGATGGTGCGGAGGGATGACGGTCGCACGAGACGTACGGTCACCCTCTCCCACTTATTAGTAGTCGAGAAAAACTAACTTTTGTGGGATGTTTGAAAAGCTAGCTTTTAAAAAGGTGGAAAACTGCTTCTGAAGTGACTATTAAATTGACAAATATATAATACATAGGATAGTCCTCAAATAAGCTAGCAAAAGCTCCTCCAAACTTGTTTTTGACTTCTAATACAAATATAACTTATGGCTTTCAGTAGCCATTCTAAAAATGGATGATAAATTTAAGTATTTTATCGTTTGACCAGTAGCCAAAAACAAAAGTTGAAACAAACAAGAAAGTTCAAAAGGGTTAGTGAGAAATAATTTTTCTTATATACCTGGGTAAGGACATTTATTTCATCCAAAATATGATTCTTTTGTTTTTGAGAATGGTAAAAACCATTTATTATTATTACAAAATACAGCCTACCCAAGTACTAGTACCAAAATGCCACAGATTGGTGTGGCCCAAAATCGCTCAACCCACAAGGGTCTATGATTTATTTTTTTTATTTTTTTTGAAAGGTAGGGTCTATGACTATTTTACATTACCGGACTCCTGACATCCCCGCTGACGCTGCTGCGCTCCCCAAACACACCCTGATAGGCTATATTTGTTTATGCTTTATTTGAATCTTATTTATTTAAAAATAATAAACATAACTATAAGAAAATAAATACTAGCAATATAAAAAAAATTAAATCCGAATAACTGACAACTAACAAGTTGAGTGCCCATATATAGGCTATATTTTTAGAAAATTGTTGGCACTTGTTTAGTATTTTTCTAATTTAAAATTAAATTTTTAGTTTAAATTTGAATATTTTTAATTTTTACAAAATAAAAAATTATCTTTGAAACCATTCAAGGGGCCAAATTTGCCCGATTTCAGCAGCCGGATGGCACTCATTATCCGGTTTTTAGTTAAAAGTTGAAAATCTTACTTTTGTAATAATTCGAGGGTGAAAATTGAATTTTTCCTTTTAAAAACCTGTGTCCACTTGCGTATTATTGCGATTGTACTCCAGAAATACATATGTGTCTGTTTCCCCTTTTTTGTGCTTACGAAAAATCCTAAGCATAGAAATTTGCATCATAAAAGAGAAAACTGAGCAAAGACTGAAGGTAATGCTTTCTTCAACTTCTTTAAGGCTGCTGCATCTTTTGGCTTCTTGGAAAGAACCTTGTATTAACAAATGAGCAAGCCACTTTCCTTTACTACCTGCCCTGCATCTGGATGATACTTTGCTTGTTCTCTGCTCATGCAACCTGTCGTCCTGCGGCGGCCTCATTTCTGTTTGCAGTAATATGATAATACTATCCTGTCATGTGTATTCTTTCATGCAGTATTTTGAGAAATTACATAATCAGTTCTGCTAATCCCCCCTCCATCTTCTGCAGTGACTGATGTGGCAAGAGTTTTGGTTGATGTTGATGTTGCTATGCTGAACTCATTTGTAAGCACGCTTCACTCCTGCTAATACAAATATGTTATTTTTAAGTTTGAAGCCATCAACTCAATCCCCAAAAGCATTGTCGCATGTGAATGCACTTTTTAGTAGTTGGAAGCTGTAAATCGGATTGCTAGATGTATTTTCACAAGAAAGCTATGTTCGATTGAGACATAGGTTTCCAAATAAATATAGATTAACTGGTGTTAATAACTGGTGTTAACAATAAGATTTTGAAAAAAAAAAGATTAACTAAATTTTTATTGTACAAACCATATTATGACTGCTTCCACACCCCTATCGTGTTGCAATATGACTAAAGAGCAACAGACATTCCCCCGACTTGAGAAGATAGCATGCGCTAGCATTGGCAGATTCCAGAAACAAGAAACTTATCTTACCAATCTTAGGAGCTCTAAACCATAACTTATATTTTTATAACAGTCAATAAAAACTATAAATCCTTGGCACCTCAAATCAACCCCTCTAATTTCGGAAAGTAAAAAAGCGGGAAAACACAAATCAGCTGCTCGACGAAGTCAAACATACTAGGACTACATCTCAATAGACGTATATTCTACAATTAGTAACCGATGTAACCACTGCTTTACCTTGCCACAAAACAAGGACAAGCGCATCAATTTATGACCCGACTTTTGCTGATAAACCTCACATGAACCAAATCCACCACACTTGCCACTCTTTTGGTCAACCATGATGGTGGCCATAGAACACTGAACTATTACCGACGCACAGCTACCAAGAACTCACTTCGCGGCAGCAGTAGCGGCAGATGCCGGCTGGGTGCCACGACCACCGGCTGTACCAGAGTGGTCAACCCGCTGATAGCCAACTTCTCCACGTGATGAGCCACCCCTGCCACCACCTCGGCCACCATAATCGGATCGATAATTGAACTCGCCCCTCCCGTAGCCTCTGCCTCCATTGTAAGTACCACGGCCTCTAAGGCCTTCGCCTCGGAAGTTACCACCTCTTCCTGGTGCAAACCTTCCACCTCTGTTACTGCCTGAAGCCAGAAAAATTCATGTCAGCTGAAATGAAAAGACAGAAAAGGTGACAAGCTGTCTATCATGACCAAGTAACTGTAGCTCACATGGTTCTAAAAGTTCATGTCAGCTGAAATGAAAAGACAAAAAAGGTGACAAGCTGTCTATCATGACCAAGTAACTGTAGCTCACATGGTTCTATGTCTGGGAACTTGTTATTTTCTAAAGTCATTAGTGCTATATAAATGATGTACTTTTCCATAGTAGATGACCAAAACAAGAAGTGGTACTCTAGTATGAATCTATTTGCCACAGGAGATGAACTAAGAATAACACTTTCAGAATTTTCAGCTACATCCTAGAATGACACCTGCCACAGTTGTCTTTTCATTTCCCGTTATCGTTGCAATTCAAAAGAACACATGAACAAAATCATATTATTTTTCAAGATAAAAAAACCGCCATTCTACAAGCAGTCATTATGCTTTAGGTAGCACGTAATGGAAAATAATTCTATGGACTCACCTCGAGAACCAGTAGTTCTTTTCTCTTCAACATAACATTGCCGTTCACCAATCATAACAGGAGAAGCCTGCAATCACAAGTACAGATAAAGTATCATTCATGCATGCAACATTTGATGGAGCAGTCATAGAAGCTGATCCCACTATAAAAGAAAAACATAAGCATGGCATTCATTTTAAAAATTGCTGATCCACAATGTCCAGGACACCCTACAAGATGACCAGACCTGAATCCAGACCCTCTAAGCGGAAGGAATAAAAAAATAATCAAAATGTACAAAATAGGATAAAGACACTAAATAAATGTAATGACACTGCCATTTTTTCTCAAACAAGCAGGAGAGTCTTGTATCATTTCATTATAGAAAGAAAATAGCTAATCATTGCCATTTTTTCTCAAACAAGGGGAATTGCATATCATTTCATGATAGAAAGAAAATGGCTACTCCCTCCATTTCTATAGCGTCAAATATTTCATAAAAGAGGCAGTACAGCCCAGAGTTCACACCCTGAATAGTTTAGAATATATGTGCCACAAGCAAAAGGAAAAACACAACCAAAATGAAAACAAGCCTACCAGGTTCTGCGGACTCCAAGCTCCAGCAGTGCACCAGTGAGCCCCTACTCACCTACTGCTAGGGCTGGGCACATTTTCACCAAAAACCGAAAACCGCACCGAACCAAACCGAACCGAATTATCAGTTTTTTTGCTGGTTCGGTTTGGTGTCGATTTTAGTTTTAGCAAAGTTCGGTACTCGGTGCCAGCTTCAGTTTTAGCTGTGCACCGAACCGAACTACCGAGCACACCGAAGATCCCAGCTCCCAGCGATCTTCCCGCAGGCCCACAACCATTTTAGCCCATATCGGCCCAACACAGTAGCAACATATAGCAGTCAAAGGCCCAAAGCTACACCCACCACCTGCTCTTCCTAGTCAATAGCTCATGACTCCCGCACACTCCTCCAAAGGCCAGACCTAACCCTAGCACTCCGGGCGGCGGGGGCGAGCGTGGTGGAGGCTGCAGAGCTGCGCGCTGCGGGATAGCGGCCCAGGCGCCCAGCATTTGGAGACACAAGCGCAACGCCGACGAGCAAAGCAAGATGCTTTTGCGGCTTCGCAATGTCTGCGAGCAGGGCGGGCAGTCTGCGGCCAAGAGCAAGACACAGGTGTGCACATGCGGAAGATCAACGAGCGGGTAGATAGCTTAGTTTAATCGATTTGATTTCTCACACATATCCTGTTGGCTTGTTGCTAGTGCTCTTTGCTTTGCTGTCCGATCTTGCTGTGGTTTGAACTGAATTAGGCCCCGTTTGGTTCCGGTGGGCTAAAGTTTAGCAGAATCTTGCCATTTAGAAGTAGTAAATAAAATTTGTTTACAAAACTTTTTGCACATATGGGTGCTAATTCGCGAGACAAATTTAATGAGCCTAATTAATCCATGATTTGCTACAGTGATGCTACAGTAACCATCCGCTAACCATGAGTTAATATACTTCATTAGATTCGTCTCGCGAATTAGCCTAGGGGTTCTGCAATTAGTTTTGTAATTAGATTTTATTTAATGCTCCTAAATGATAGGATTCTCCTTGATGTGACAGGGCTAAAATTTAGCCTTCTGGAACCAAACACCCCCTTAGTATCTTTTAGCACTGGTGATTGATGTGAGACAAGGATGGGATCCTTTGCGTGATGTTTTCTCTCTGCTCTTGGATTTTTTTCTTGATGATTTCTCTTCAAACAGATGTGCGACGTGTAAATCGGTAAATACCGAACACTGAACCAATTAAACCGTAACCGAAGTTGTCGGTTTTTGCGTTTTCTACACACCGATCGGTTGTTGATTTTGAACACCGAAATTTTTCAGAACCGAAAACACCGAACCGAATTGTCGGTTTAAACCGATTGCCCAGCCCTACCTACTGCCACACAACCAACTTTGTAAAGAAACTGCCATATTCTAATATTGTGGACATAGTGGGTAGTGGGTAGTAGAGGCTTGTGCGTGGGCAGTGCTCTGTGCTGTGGTGGATATAAATATTCAGCGGGACAACAGATATAACTAGACTTGGAAAAATTTAATAACCTATATGTTCTTAACTAGACAAAGAAAACAGCAGGCACATAGCACTGGGGAGGGTAACAGCATCAACAAAGCCAAAATAAATTATTTCAGAGCTAGCATTCCAACAGCATTTATGTGCGCAATAGGTGGGTTCAAAACAATGAGGGTACAACCAACACAACATAAAAAACCGAATAAGATGGGCTGGATCGCTCTATAGTTTAACCCAGAATCTTCTTGGGGCCGCTGGATGTGATTCCAAACAAGCATAGTATTTTATCTTAATATACTAAGAGACCACTAAAACAAGGAGAACCTGCCATAGAAGCTTTCTAGATTAAAAATAATTTAGAAAGAAAAGACATCTGCAATATTGCGCAATCAATTAGCAAATGTATCACAGTACCTGTAATTAAAAGATTAGTAGCTCAAGGAAATGAATGTTATTCTTTTCTGTTTACTGCCTAAGGATGATTAACAACTGGAAGATACTAAAGGCCATGAATAGACCGAATATGTCATATATGGCCCCCCACATAACTAAACTACTAGAACTCATATTAAGAAATACAAACTTACTGCAAGCGAACTAATTCACCGCAAACCTTATACAATAAGAAATCATAAACCAAACTGGCATGAGAACAGGGTATACAAAATTAGATTAACTAGCTCACTGAAGAATACCACAGATTAAAAAGCAACCAGAGTACAATGTAAGATTACCTCTATTGCAGTTTGGACTGCGCTTGCATCCTCAAATTCTACAAAGCCATAACAAAACCCTTGGATCTGTGTTTCCTCAACAGAAATAGAAAGATCAATTTGAGCATTAGGCTCATTGAAGACTCAAAAAAAAATGAGATGAAAAACAAGTACCTTGTTGCTTCTAACTTGGATGCCTTCGTACTTAATGGTGCCAAATCGCTTGAACTCTTCTTCTAATTGTTGTGGTGTGGCATTTAAGGGCAGATTCCGCACATATATGGCATGTGCATCAACTTTGAAGATGATTTGAAAGAATGTCAGATGGAGTCAACTGAAATAAATAAGCTATTTAGCTGCAGGTTTGGGTTTTGATGATACCTTCTGGATCTTGAAAGCTGCCACCCTGAGTGTTAGGACTGAAAGCTGGAGCATCAGCGACCAAAGCAGGTGCAGGAGGGGCTTGTTTCTCTGGTTTTTGGGGTGCAGGCCTGGAAGGAACTGCAGGAGCTGGAGGTCGATATTCTTTCATGACTTTTACCTAGAGCATAACAACAAAAATGTCATGATGATGATAATCATAGTCCTAACATACTACCCATAACCCAATTAAGTCACAACCTGTACAACACAACCAAACCAAGAAAGCCTTGAAAAAATCTTTACCAAAAGACAACAGTTAGAAGTCAAACAATCTGACAGCAAGAATCAGCATTAAAATATCCACATTTCCATTCATGTTCCCACCAAAAAAACAGTTTAGAAGATTTATTGTGCAGTGTTTTACATCATTCATAAATCATTTAATGTAGCATTGACGCTTAGATTTATTGTGCAGTGTGTTACATCATTCATAAGTTGTGAATGTTTAGCCTCCATATACCAGACAACATGGGAATCTAGTAAAATACTCTCCATTGCCAACACATGATTGCTCCAATGTTATAAAGCATAAGGACAAATTACAGAAAGAATTGAAAAATTAAATTTTGCCTCGCATGGTATGCAGTTAGACTTATGAATTTCATGTGATGTTCAGCATGATGCAACGAAGAGAAAAGCTTTCAGAAACCTACAATTGAAGCATATGACTTCTTTGGGGCCTCCTCGATCGGTACAGGGGGCGACGAACTTGGCGCAGCCACTGCTACATTATTCGGTACTTCATTTATGACCTCAGCAACCAGTGTTTCCTTAACAACAGGTTTCTCCACTTCAATCGGCGGGTTGTAAACCTCCTCCCCGTTGAGATCTTCCTCCTCCTGAACAGGAGGTGCAGGCTCAGCTGCATGCAGCTCGGGCTGTGGCGAAGCATCTACAAAGAAACAGACAAACACAAGCAATCAAAACACAACATAATACACATCACAGGTGCAGAAAAGTTGCATAGATGCTTGATGGCAACACACCCTGTTCGCGAGGCACGGTCTCATTGTCTCCCCCGACAGTACCGTTGGCCAGGACCGCTGCAGGGGCGGCCTCCGCATCCGCAACGGCCTCCGGCGCCGGCTGCGGCGGCAGCGGTGGGTGCCCGGCCCCCTCCTCCCCCTCCCCGTCCCCGACGTAGCGCAGTATGTCGTTGAGCACGAAGTAGCCCTTCTCCTGCGGCGCGAGGAAGAAGGACTGCACGAACTCGCGGCCGACGCCGGTCCTCCCCGTGAGGTGGCCCATGACGAGCACGGTGACGCCGCCGCAGAGCGACTCCTGTGCGTCGACCGCCCTGATCTCCGCTCGCGTGATGCCCATGGACACGATCTTGTCGCTAATCGCCTGTGGAGTCAGAGATTAGGGGCGCGCGCCACCACCCGAAAACCCCCCATACCTCGGGGTGAGAACTAAGCCCAGATCTGGGCCGCGGGGAGAGCGGCGGGGCCGAGGGGCTTACGTCCATGGTGGTGACGGTGTCCATGCCGTCGGCGCCGGCGCCGGCGGGCCGGCCGAGGCGGCTGGCGTCCTGGTAGAAGCGGTGGACGAGCTCCGGCGACTGGTGCAGGATGTTGTAGTACTGGTTCACGAACGCGTTGCCCACCTGCGCGCGCACAAAACACGCCCCATCGACGGAACACGCGGAAGGAATCTGGTCAGTGCGGATCCGGCGAGCGAGCCCGGCCCCGGCGGCGGACGGATCGGGGGGTGCGGGAGCAGGAGGGGGGAGGCTTACCACTTGCGCCGGCGGCGGCGATCCGGGCGCTGCGGCTCCGGCGGGCGGCGGCGGCGGCGACGCCATCGGGGGGAGGATGGGTTAGGGTTTTGGGGAGGGAGGGAGGGGAGGTGGGGGAGCGAGGCGGAGGGAGGGGTTTGTCTGCTGGCGTCTCGTTTCCCGCAAAGCTGGCGAGAGAGCGGGCGGGGGAGAAAGGAAAGGGAAAGGGAAGCGGGGAGGCGGCGGCGGCGGCTGGGGGTTATACGGCCGCGGGTTGGGGGCAGCGGCACGTGCGAGGCGAGGCGAGCCCGATCGCGCGGCGTGAGGGCCGCTGGGCCGCTGGGTACTTGGGGCCGTGACGCGACGGGCCGGAACGGGACGGGTCGAGTGGTTTGGTTGCGGCGCGCGTTTTCACCGTGGTTTTCGCCCGATTCGGGCTGCCTGGCGCGTGACCCCGCCGCCGATCGGCCGCGCGGTGCGCGCGCTATGGACTGGACCGCTGCCTACACCAAAACCTCCGGATGTTCACGATTTTTCGGTTGGACACTTGAGCTAGTCTACGTTTTGACTGGGCTCTATAGGCCTTGTCCAACGGGTGGCGGTTTTGCCAGCTTACGTCGGATTCTTGCCGATGTGAAAGGGAGAGAATAGGAGTAATCATCGAGCCAGCGACTATTCATTCGTTAGTTTCGCACGAAAATCAAGGACGCTAAAAGCCGACCTAAATAAGGCTGGATATCGAACCAACTCCTCTCGGCTCCGCTCGAGCTGGCTCGTTAAGATAGCAAGCTGGCTCGGTACGGCTCGTTATTGTAACAAGCTAGAAGTTAAGCTCGGTTCGGCTCGTTTGCCAGCTCGAGCTGGCTCCTTTAGCTCGTGAGCCAACTCGAAAACAAGAAGTCTTTGGCCTTCTTCCTCCTCGTCCAGATTATCCGGCTGGCAATGCTACCTATCCAGGGCCGCACCTGCATCTCGCAGGGAGGAAGGCCCGGGACGGCAGAGCCTTAGGCCATCGAGTGGTCGGAGCCTGGCGTGTCCGCGTGGGACCGCCGCGGCGCCACTGCCTGCCTAGCTGGCCATGTCCAGGGAGAGCCGGAGGCGTGGTAGAGGAGGGCGAGGAGGATGGGAGCCAGGCCGCAGGCGGCTGGGCACCCGTGCGGCTGCTGCTCTTCATGGCCGCATGGGATCGGCCCCGACGCTGCAGGGCTCTAAGCCGTCGAGCGGTTGGAGCAGCGCGGCCGCCGGGGCGCGCGATGAAGTCCGCGGCGGCCGCAGTGCTGTGCGGCGTTGTGGTGTCCAGGGATGGACAAGGCGACAGTCTAGGGGGAGTCGGGGAATCGGAGGAATGCGGAGTCGCGCAGGGGAAGAGGAGGGGGGTGGGACTGGGAGTAAGGAAATTAGGGTTTCAAGTTGGCGCTGGGGCAACTATAGTATTTTGGGCCTTTAGCTAGTTTCGGCTCGCGAGCCAGCTCGATAAAACACTGAGCTAAAAGCTTGGCTCGGGTCGTTAATATTTTTCAATGAGCCAAGCGAGTTAGCAAGGCATAAGTTTTTCGTCCAGCCTTAGACGTGAACGTCAACGTTGGCTCTTCGTCCATCGAAAACGGATCAGCTGTGCCTCCCTCCCTAAATCCCCGCTGAATCGTCTTCCTTCCGAGCGTCGCGCGTCCTTCCCCCAAAAGCACGCCAATTCTCCCACTAAGTCCTCTCTCGCACCTCAATTGCGTGCCAATCTTCCCTCCTGCTCGCGCAACTGCGCGCTCCGCTTTTTCTTGTTTCGTGAATCTGCTTGTTATCCGTGGCTATTGCTAAACGACTCCCATTCTCCGCTCACTGCTCGGCAACGAAGACGTTCCCCATGTCGACGACGACCCGCGCGGCAAGATGAACCGCCGGTCTAGGCGAGAAGTAGTTCCGCCGCCGCAAACTCCGTCTGGATCTGCAGATGCTTCTGGGTGTGTAAACGGCACCATGTCAGCCTCTGTGGAGACCCGTGGTGCCATCTCTCCACTTCTAGGAGCCCAAACATGTAAATCAGATGTGGTTCCAGTTGCAGTGAACTAATGATTTTCTACCTCCACTTGTGGATGTCTTTAGAGTAAGTTGTTCTCTCCATTCTACAGCTTGGTGGAATGGTTATTTGAATTGGTCAGTGTCATGGCAAGTATATTGGAACGGTCTAATATAGACAGTCTCATGCAATAACGTATCATCTTGAGACGAATGAACAAATAACCTCTGGCATTGTTTTTTAATGTCGTAGCAGTATCATATCCTCAATGTGTGGAATGAAAAATAGAAATATCGTGAGTAGCATGACGACAACAACTCATACAATGATGAGTAAGCAATCCTATAGTACTTAATTTTAATTTTTAATGTTATTATTTCACGAAGCAACTACCTTATTCTCTCTCCTATATATCATCAAAAATTATGCGTGAATCTGCATGAGACAACATATGATACCGCTGTCGTATAGCAGTATACTTACCCTTATGCACTGTGAACTTAAGTATATATTTTCTTTTTCTCTTTAACAGGAGGCCTACATTGTCCAGGTTTTGGTGATTCCACACGTGTCTGAGATTGCTGTCCAGCTTTTGGTGGTCTTGTTCAACGAATGAATAAGCACTTGTGGTTGTCGTCCAGCTTTGTATGGCTTTTGTTTAAGAGAGATGCAATTAGCACTTGTATATCCAGCTTCCATCTCTTCATCTCTGTTGTGACAATGATATTGCTATGATTTTACCTAGTTATCGTAGTACATGGACTTCAGCTATAGGCAGAGTTGCATTTTGCCCGTAAAGACATCTGCTCACCACAGTCTATTTACTGCTGGCCTTAGATGACATGTGTTGTCTTATAGCTAGAACTAGCTAGAACTGCAGGAGGAGGCCATAGGTGGTGCCCGGGGTCCTTTTTGAGGCCCCGTACTAGCCTACTAGGTGCCTTCTAGAGAAACAAACAAGTTTGAGAACCGAGACAGGTGTGCCTCCCGACATGAGCTAAGAAATAAAATTGTTTGCCGTGGGAAAATGATAATCTACTCTAGCTAGCATTACTAATTTGTATAAGGCCTCGTTTGAACCTAGGGACATCTTCTCTTTTAACACCGATTGGATAGACTAAATAAGAGCTAATTACAAAACTAATTGCATAAATCGCGGCTATTTATCGAGACGAACCTATTGATGCTAATTAGCCCATGATTAGCATATGTTGGCTGTAGCACAACATTGTCAAATCATGATCTAATTAGGCTTATGTCGGTGTTTAACCTCCAAGTCCACCGAGGGATACCCCCGAGGTGGTAGATTGTAGGTGGGGTGTCGCCGAGATCAGGAACTCGAAGGTGCAAGTAACACAAAACTTTAGACAGCTTCGGGCCGCCGAGAGCGTAATACCCTACGTCATGTGTGGTGGTTTGTATTGCTTTAGATGATGTGATGTTGGATGATACTTTGGAGAGGGTCCCTGCCCGCCCTTATATAGTCTTCAGGGACAGGGTTACATGAAATCCTAGCCCGATACTAGCTTAGGAGTCCTACCGGAGTACTACTCGGGTAGTTTTGTTCTGTTCCAACTAGTTCTACTCTTGTACGAGTAGTTACAATTGGTGTAGGGTGTGGACCATGTCCCATCCCTTATCCTATAATATGTATGTCATGTGCGCGGTCCCGTGATCCCGGGTCTGACAAGTCTCGAGCTCTTCGTAGTCGAGTACTGTAGGCTTCCGAGTACTTCTGAAGGTGTCTTCGAGTTCTTTCGAACTTTATCTTGGAGGTGTCTTCTGAGTACTTCCTTGGCTGTATCGAGGCTGTGAGGTGCTCATACCCCGAGTAGTTTTCAAGTATTCTTTTATATGGGGTGCGATGAAACTCGCACTCCATATGGAGTAGCCCCCGAGCCTTAGGTTGAATCGAAGAATTAGGCTGAGGGTCAAATTAGTTTTGAATCTTCTGCTCTTATCTTCCAAAAATTTGAAAAATAAGCCGTCGATGACATGTATCCTGCAACCCCCGAGCCTTGAATCCAAATCCAAAGATTTGGAAAAAGGATCCAAAGAGTCGTAGCATGCATTGTGTACAAAACTAAGAATTTGACTTGATGGTTAAAATGGGCAAATTGGTTTAGAAATTCGAAAACCCCTTTCGGGATAACATCCCTGCAAAAATGGTTAAGCAAATAACTTTTTCAAATTTTTTTTAAAATTACCGCTTAAAACAGATCTTATCCCTGATTTAATGGCTAGATAAGACCTCTGGGTTAAAAATTTGAAAACCCCCTTATTTCGGAATAAAATTCCTAAAATAATGGTTAAACAATTATCTTTTCGAAATAAATCCTCAAAAGCCTCTCTTGAATCAGATTTTTCTATGAGTCTTCCGAGTAGTTTTGCGGCGTCCAACCCCTGAGCGTGGGAGCCAAACGATCCGCCAAAAGCATGCTAAATGCCCTATCACACCCAGCCCCCGAGCACGGGAGCCAGACCAGTTGCACAAAATACACCGAGTAGTCGGTGGCACCAGCCCCCGAGCCTGGGAATCGGCCGAGTTGCCGCTGAATCTTGAACTGTCGATGAAGCCGACTAGTCGGAGTCGATTCCTACTAGTTATTGATGATGTGAGGCTCGATCCCAACTTATTTTGTAGTCGAGACGAGTAGTCGAAGTAGTCGCCGACGTATCGCAGAGCTTCCTCGCGAAGTCGAAGTAGTTTGAAGATGAGGTCCTTCAAGCTCGTCTAATGATCTCGTCAATCTGCTTGCTCCCGACTAATTTTCTAGTTGAAACGAGTAGTCGAAGTAGTCGTCGGCGGGTCGCCGAGCGTCCTGGTAGACAGAAACCGCGTTCATAGCCCGAATAGGATTTGGGTACGCCCTTCCGCAGATCGGATTGAATCCGATCCGAGAAGTCCTGGTGCAGCACGAGTCGAAATCGCATAAAAAATGGACTACTGCTCGATCTCCCTGGCTAGGTCATTGAGCAGCATCTCATCGAGGTTGCTGGCGAACTCGTTGAGACGACTGCGTTGGGTTGTTGCGGATGCCTCCGGTTCTGTGGTATCGGCCAGATGGCTGTTGAAGCCACCCGAGCCGTTGGCGACGCGGATCCAGGAGCCGAAGATGAAAGTTGTGCCCTCGTCGAGCACAACGCTAGTGAAGTCGAAAGATGCCATCGAGTTCTCTAGTGGATGCTCGATGAACACCCCTACCTAGCGCGCTAGGTGTTTAACCTCCAAGCCCACTGAGAGATACCCCCGAGGTGGTAGATTGTAGGTGGAGTGTCGCCGAGATCAGGAACTTGAAGGTGCAAGGAACACGAAACTTTAGACATGTTTAGGCCGCCGAGAGCGTAATACCCTACGTCATGTGTGGTGGTTTGTATTGCCTTAGATGATGTGATGTTGGATGATCCTTTGGAGAGGGTCCCTGCCCGCTCTCATATAGTCTGGGGAATAGGGTTACATGGAAATCCTAACCCGATACTAGCTTAGAAGTCCTACCCGAATACTACTCGGGTAGTTTACTTCTGTTCCGACTAGTTCTACTCCTGTACGAGTAGTTACAATTGTGTAGGGTATGGGCCATGTCTCATCCCTTATCTTAGAATATGTATGCCATATGCGCAGTCCCGTGACCCCGGGTCTGACAGCTTAGGCCCGTTTGGATCCTTGGAATTGAATTCCATTCTAATAATCATAATTTAGATATAAATTAATTAAACTAATATAGTTGTACGGGTAATATATTTGTATATTATTGTTGGCCATATGGGAGAGATACTTATGCGCTGCACTTCTGCTATAGGGAAGCAAATTGAAGAGTGTATTATAGGTTGTACATTAGAAACATAACATGTGGATCTATAGAATCAATTTCCAAATCCCGTCCCCATGAATTTAAGATAAGCTTATATATATAGTTTGGAAAGTTGTGGAATGTCACATTTTAAGATAAATAGCCTATAGATTCCAATTCCTCAAAATGAAGGGATCCAAACGGGACCTTAATGGATTCGTCTTGCGAATTAGTCTCCATTTATAGGTTGTACATTAGAAACATAACATGAGGATTTATAGAATCAATTTCCATCTCCCACCCCCATGAATTTAAGATAAGCTTATATATATAGTTTGGAAAGTTGTGGAATGTCACGTTCCAAGATAAATAGCCTATAGATTCCAATTCCTCAAAATGAAGGGATCCAAACGGGACCTTAATGGATTCGTCTTGCAAATTAGTCTCCATTTATACAATTGGTTTTATAATTAGCCTACATTTAATATTTCTAATCGGTGTCCAAACATCCGATGTGACGAGACTAAACTTTAGTCCTAGGGGATCCAAACACGGGACTAAATTCTAGTCCTAGGGGATCCAAACACCCCCTAAGCATGTGTTTGGTTCTGGCACCAAGTGGGTTCGATTGGGTCCATTCCTATTTTCTGGGCTGGGTCCAACCCATTTCGTGTTTGGTTACGAGGAATGGGTCCGACCCAATTTTCTGTTTGGTTGTAGGGGTTGAGTGAGCAACAGTTATTGGTGGAGCCCACCGGTCATCCTTGGGTCCCACCTATCATCCGCTAAATATTTTTTTCTCCTTACATTATCCTCTTCTTCCTCCTCCTCCCTCCTTGAGCCTTCTCCTGCAGCCCCTTCCCCACGCCCCTGCACCTTCCCGCCACCCTTTCCGACCGCCGCAGGCTCAGCGGCGCCGCCCCTTCCCCGGCCGCGGTAGGCTCGGCGACGGCGCTCCTACCCGGGCCGCGAGCCGTGCCCGCGCCGTCCCTGCCCGGCCGCGGCATGCTCATCGACGCCACCCCAGCCCCGTGCCATGGCCGCTCGCCTGCGCCGCCCCGGCCCCGGCCACTTCTCGAGCTCGGCGCTGGTCGGCACCGCCCCTGCACCGGCTGCCGCCGCCTAGCTCCCCGCCAGTCCTGCTGCGGCTTGCCGCCGCCCAGCTCCGCGTCGCCCCTTCCCGGCTTGCCACGGCCCAGCTTCGCACCGGCTATGCTACCACCATCGGACCACCCTACCTACACGCCCGCGCTCGCGAACTGACGGAGGAGATGATGGGCGGACGAGAATGAAGTGGGTTCGTTTGGTCCGCTCGATTTCGAGGGACCAAACCAACCCGCATCTGGAGGGGATATTCCCTTTTGGATGAACCCAACCCAGATGACCTTCAAACCAAACGCGGGTCCAACTGGGTTCAACCCATCCCGATCCAGTTGGACCCAGCAACCAAACACATGCTAAGATGGTAATCAAAACCTCAGTTGGATGAGTAGCCACCATCTAATAGCGAATACATATTGCCACAACAATATAGAACACATGGACCGAGACATAGTACACAAAAAGGAAATGACATTATCTAGAATCAGCTATTTACATCACTAGAATGCTCCACTTTCATGCTATAATCGTCATGTTAGAAGAAGTTCATGGTTGAAGGTAGTACGATGAACTCAAATCATTGCCTAAGAAGGAGCTTCAAAGCAAAGGACCACGTTACTAGCGCAGATATGCCTAGCTTCTAAGGTGGGGGATGGACCTACTCAGTGACTTGGCAGTCTATATATGGCGATGTTGAATGTTGGGTGATATAATTCAGAGATTCATGATCGGGAAGTAAAGGTGGGTGCGGTTACGTATTGCTTCGGGTGATCACCTGAAGTGCACGGACGGCCCATGAGCGGCCCACGAGCGAGAAGCTTCATCTTCTTCCCCGCTCCATCGGCCCTCGCCCCTGCGCCGCCGGCCACCTCCGCTTCCGAGGGATCCCGCCGTCGGAGCCGCCGCCGTCGCCGACCCTGCTCGCTCTCGCCCTGCCGGCCGCAACCACGGTGAGCTTGCCGTGACTCCCCCGCTGCAACCACGGCCGCAACCCCGAAGCCCCGAAGCCCCGGCTAGCTGAGGAAGACGACCTGAGGAGGAAGAAGGCCATCGTGGGTTGTAGAAATGAAATACGGACCGAATGCGACCTTCTGCAACCTTCAGGCGATGGCTCGCGCTTTTGTAGCGCGAGCGATGTATAGCTTCGCCGAGTAAAGGTGGGCAGGTGGCACAATCATCGTTAAATGAAAGGGGTACGGTGATGGTAACGGGTGGAATGGAAGGGAGAATAGCAACAATACGTGATAAGAGAATACCGCGTAAGGTGGCAAATAGGCAAACTAGTGAGAAGGAAAAAAGACGGTCAAGGACTATGGGAAGATCAAAGGTCCACAACTTAAAGCATGTGAACTAAATGGGGTGGTCCATATTTGATATTTGCTCTTATAGCACGTCCTCTCGCTCGAACTCCTTGCTCAGATAGCCAAGCTATGTTCTCACACATGACTTATCACTTTGTCTTCACTACCTCATGTATAAGTTTAAGTGTGCAAGATGTATGAATGCTTTTCTTCAGTGCAATATGAGATCAACGTTTTGTTTTTTTTTTTTGTGCTTTCAGTTTAAGATACTGTTAAATCTCTCTTATAAGTGGCTGCTAGCTAGCTTTTATTAAAACAAGAAGTTCAACTACAAAGACCTAGAGAACAATAACATTATGGCACCCTTACACGCCTATATACGTGTACCAATAATGTACATATCAGCTTAGAAATTATGACAATTGTGTTATGTATGCGCACAGTTATTTGAAGGAAAAGCTTTAAGATATTTTTTCGGTTCATGATTTCTTAAAATTATAAGATGACTTCAGCGTTGCATGAGGAGTGGGATATAACATTTACCGGAAATATTTATTTATATATGGTGGTCTTTTTTTTACTTTGGTTCTTTTTTCTTCTTACATTACACGAGATTTGGGTTCACATATCAGTCTCAGAACATATAAGTTAAAAATGTGTTAGAAAATCAAGTTGAAAAGAACTAAGACCATTCTTTTTGGGCTTTTACTTTTCAAAAGCTAACTTTTGTGGGATGTTTGAAAAGCTAGCTTTTGAAAAGGTGGAAAACTGCTTTTGAAGTGACTATTGAATTAGCAAATGTATAATACATAGGATAGTCCTCAAATAAGCTAGCAAAAGCTCCTCCAACCTTGTTTTTGACTTCTAATACAAATATAACTTTTGGCTTCCATAAGCCATCCTAAAACTGGATGACTTATTTTAGTATTTATCTTTTGACCACGAGCTAAAAGTAAAAAAATGAAACAAACAAGAAACAAGAAAGATCAAAAGGGTTAGTGAGAAATAATTCTTATATACTTGTAAAAATGAACTTTTCCTATTGGTAAGTGCATTTCTTTCCTCGAAAATGATTCTTTTTTTGAGAATGGTAAAAACCATTTAGTATTACAAAAAAATACTGCTTACCCAAGTACAAAATTGCCACTGGCCCAAAATCGATCAACCCAAGTACTTGACCCACACGGGTCTATGACTATTTTACATTACCGGACTCTTGATATCCCCAGCCACGCTGACGCTGCTGCTCTCCCCCCAACAGTAGCCGCTGGGCCCACTCGCTCACCACCCTGGCGGCCATGGAGCCGACCGTGCATGACGTCCTCGCGTTCCACCGCGTCGACCGCGCCGCCTACGAGCACCTGCTCTCCCTGGGCGCCGGGCGCCGCCCCGCCCGCGACGCCGTCGCGCTCCTCATGTGGCTCCACCGCCGCGCCGGCGTCGACGCCGTCTCCCGCGTGCCCGTCCTGGTCCGCACCCCGGCCGCCGCCGCGCGGCTCGTGGGCGAGGCCCGCGCCGCCCTCCTCCACGGCGCCGCCTCTTGCGGTGCCGGGGCGCTGCCGACGCCGCCGCTCCTCTCACTCCTGTGCGGCGAGGCCGACGACCCCCGCGTGCGCCGCCGGCTCGTCGCGTCCTGCGGCCCGGCCCCGGCGGCGGCCAAAGCCGCGCGTCGCGGCGTCGCGGAGGTCCTCGGCGGCGTCGGGGCGCTGGTGTTCGACGACCGGCTGCACGCGACCCTGCGGCGCCACGAGGAGGGCGGAGGCACCGGCTCTCTCCCTGCGGAGCTGGCCGCGCCGTATCGTCTGCACGGCGCATCGGTGAGGGCGGCGCCGGCGCCGGAGGAGGAGGAGGACGGCCGGTCGCTGTTCATCACGTTCTCCAAAGGGTTCCCATTAACGCGCGTGGAGGTCGAGGAGTTCTTCACTGAGTACGTAGCAACAACTCTCAAAGCATGCATGCATGCCATAATCATTAATCTTTGACCAATTAGTAGTTGGGAGTTCATGCATTTATGAGCTAATTCCAGCATTTCCCTTTTGACAAAATAATTCTCAACATTCTTCACACTAACATTTTAGTACTACTTTGTATCGCCAGTTTGCAAATCTGTGTACTCATTGTGCGCACATTCCTTGCTTACTAGTCTGAAGCTATTTTAACTACGATTTGAAAAACTTAGAATTTGTAGAAACGCCTCTAGGACGAAATTCAAGTGGCAATTTTGCAACTTTTAGTGTCATCATCATTGCAGCATGGGACAATTGAATTGACCAGTTTGATACATTTGAATTTACATTACGCAATTGAATGAAAGGTAAGCGGAAATTTTCCCCACATTCTTCTGTAATCTGTTTACAGAAGATGTGTTGCATTGTTCGGCTATCCTGTATCCGATTACGTGATCATTTCAGACTGACATTATCAAGGCGCGTATGTCTAGATGTAACACTTGCGGCTGTGTCGTACAATGCAGGAAGTGGGGCGACGACTGCGTGGCGAAGGTGATGATGGAGAAGACACCGGCGGGGGAGGCGCCGACGTACGGGCGCGTGGTGTTCCGGCGCGCGGCGACGGCCGCGGCGGTGCTCGGCGGCCGGCCGCTGGTGAAGCTGATGGTGAACGGGCGGCACCTGTGGGCGCGCAAGTACGTCCCCCGGCCGCCGCAACACTAGCTGGTGGAAACCCAAATTTTGTGCACGGCCAGTATGCGTGGCACACGAATTGACCAAGTAGCCAGCGTTCATGTTAAAAGTCTGTCGTCAGGCTGGCACCTGATGGTACGCACACACTGTAAATACGTGAAGTAACTAAGACTAAGCTGAGAACCTTTGGTCGGTCGGTCTCATGAGTGATTCGCACTTGTTAAAAATCAAGGCGAGCCGCATGTTGCAATCGGAGCATAGAGTCCCAGTTTTGGCAATAATGACAAGTGCAAGCATGTTGCAATGGTAGCCAGGCGGTGAGGCAAACTCCTCTCAAACCCCACAATGTCAGATCTGAACGTCCTCAACTTCTCCCACAGCATCCGCTGATCAAACAGCAAAATTACTTCAGACGCGCAGAAGCCACTTCACCCCCTCAGAAAACTGGCCCGTCCCAACTGAAAAATCTACAATGATGACAATTTCAAAACAAACCGATTTTATCCAACCCCTGACATTCGACACATCGGTAGTATGACTATTAACAGTTTGAAACGTTGCAGTAAAACCAAAAAGGCCTAGCAGCCTCTCACTGCTTTAAACCCAATCAGAATGACAACCAAAACAGCCTGCATATCATGACAAGCACCGGCCTCCAAAATTGCCAAAATTACCTTTGAACATCCTGAACCCCTAGGCTTCTACAGTTCTACAGCAAGCACGTCCAAATCCTACTAACCATTAGCTTGACATTCAGAGGAATTTCAGGGTCACTATCTAGCTTCAGCTGAGCTACTGCCATGGGCGCAGGAGGAAATGTATCCTGCCAAGTCAAGAAACAGCTACATCCAGTCAAGTTCGCCTGCCATGCCAGGCAATGGTCAATCCCTGTACCTGTACGTCCGGGGGAAGTAGCACCTCTTCTGCAGCCACGAGACGATGAGCTTGACGTCTTGCTTGATCTGCTTTCTCAGGGCCTTCTCATTGGCGGCAGACCCTTCCGAGGACGCCGACGACCTCTCAGCTTCTGACGTCCAAGCCTCCTCCCAAATCTCCTTCGAGGCCGGCATAGAAGGGACGACGTCGCGCTTGTCTTCTGGGTTAGTCAGCACGAAGGTTCTCCAAAGGCGCGTGGCCATCTTCTGGCACATCTCGTCGCCCTGGAATGCTCGGAGCTTGAAGATGACCTCCTCCACGGCATGGTACGAGCCTGTAGTCTGCAGCAGGATGGCCTCGGCCTCAACCATGAGGCCGTCGCTCCGCAGCGCCGAGATGGCGGCGTCCACCACCCCCTCCCGCTGGAACCTGCTCCGGTTCTCCCTGGCCTCGCACAGGCTGGCGATCGCCCTCGCCGCCGTCGTCTTCACGCCTTTGTCTCCGACGCGGAGCAGCTCGACCAGCGGCGCGAAGCCTCCGAGCTCGCCGATCTTGATCTTGTTGTAGTGGTCGTTGGCCAGGAGCCCGAGGATGTGAGCGCACCTGGCTCGCATCGGCACTGGCCCCAGGAGTGCCCTCGCGATCAGCACCGGGATGGCGTACGGGTCGTCTCCGAACACCGCCTTGTTGGGGTCGTAGGACGCCGCCTTTGCCATGACCCCGACGATGATGTCGTCCAGTTCAGGGTCGGGGTCCAGGCACGTCTCCGGCAGGACGGAGGCGAGCTTCGCGATCGTCCCGGGGTGCCTGCCGATCAGGTGCACGGCTGAGCTCTCCTCGTTGAGCAGATCGTGGAGGAGAAACAGCGCGTCGCGAACTTCTTTGGAGCTTCTAGGGGAGTGAGGCATCAGGGTGACTTGCATGAACAGGGCTTCCACCTCGGGGGAAATGGCAGGTGGATCTGCGGCTGCCGTCACGCCTGGAATTTTGTTTGCTGCACGCCAGCGCTCGATGCAGAGTTTGATGAGGATGTTGGGGATGAACATGGTGTGCGTCAGAACCTCGCCGGTGATGGGGCAGATGCGTCTGTGCTCCTTCCACCATTCCTCCAGTGCTGAACGATCAACTGTCTGCAGCCACGGAAGAGTTTGCAATCAGAGATTTGAATCCAGCAAGAAATGAAGTTTAGAAGAACATAATGAAGTTACTGTTCAGTAACTGAAACTAAGCAAAATAGTAAGAGTAGTAACAGTAATCAGGAAAGATAACTGATAGATGTGTAACATTACAATTGCATATGAAAAAAATAGGCAAAATTGTTCTGATTAGATCGACAAATAAACTTATCTGATCAAAATCAGGTGGCATGTTCCATTTTTTACTGAAAACTGAAACAGATAGTGATGACGACCTACAGAGCACACATTGAGATTGTGTTTCTAAAAATCAAAATATACAGGAGTATAAGATCTTTGATCCTTGGGGCGTCCTATGATCCATAAATGCCTGTGATACAAACTCACAGCGTAGGATACCCTAACAGGTTGACACAACAACTTAAAACAAGATTTCATAGTGGAAACTAGCTGTTGTGCAAATAAATTGCATGTTGTGACCTGACAGAGTCGAAGCAATTCTTGAATATGTACAGACAACAGCGTCATGGATTTTTCTAAAACAATAGTGCTGCCGTCAGAATAATTATTTCTCTAGCTAACAGTAAACCACAGCAAATTCAGACATGCAACATTTTTCAGAATCTGAACTGATTGCAAGATCCAAGAAAATGGTTCTGGTCGAACACCATGAAACAACTAGAAAACCTTTTAGTGTAGATCTTCCAAGATTTTACTGATATGATTTCAGACATTGCAATGAATTCAACTGCTAACTTCAGAGTAACTTCTCTAACTAACACAAAACCTGAACATGTCCAATATCATCAGAATTGCAATCAGTCCAGACTGTTGTGCCAAGATCCAAGGAAATGTATTTGTTATCCAACACTACGAAACAAGCAGAAATTCTCCACGAACAGGCGCCCAGAACAGAAAATCGCATTACAGAATTAGGATCAGGATAAGAACTTAAAATGAAAAAACAGAGCAGGCGAAAGATTCAGGGCACCTTTCCGGAGGCGATGACGACCGGGTTCTCCATGACCTTGTTGGAGATGGGGCAGACGACGAACTGGGGCACGACCACCGGGCCAATCCAGCGCCTCCTGGCGTCGGCGCCGTGGTGCAGCTCGCCGGCCGACGCGTTCCCCAGGGCCCGGAACACGCACTCGAAGAGCTCGATCTGCGGCACCGGGTTCGCCTCGTCGCAGCACAGGCCCGTGAACCACTCCAGCTCGGAGACCGCCTCCATCCTGCGCATCCACCGCTCCAGCCCCTCGAGGTCGAGCACCCGGCCGTTGGCGAGGAGCTCCATCTTGATCGCATCGGTCCTTGGCCCGGTGTTGGCGCCCATGGTGGCCTCCAAGAACTCGGCCGCGGCCTTGGCCTTCCTCGCCTCCTCGGAGCCGGCGAAGGCGTCAAGAACCTCGGCCCCGTCGACGCCCGGCGGCGCCTCGAGCTCCTGGAACGAGAAGCCGATGAAGCCCCCCGGCCCGTCCTCCTCCTCGTCCGCCTCGCCTCCTCCTCCTCCTCCGGAACCAGAGGAGCCCGCGGCGCTCGTCTCGGCGTCATCCTGCGCCGCGGCGGGCGCGGGGAGCCCCTCCCTCATCTTGGCGATGATCTCCTCGACGCCGGTGTCCTCCCCGCCGCCGCCGCCCGGGGTGGCATCGGCGGCGGGCGTTCTTGGCGGCGGCGACGACGTCCGGGTCGTCCGCACCGAGCTGCCCAACCTCGTCGCCACGATCCCGACGCGGGGCGGCGAGGGCGACCTCGAGCGCGCCGGGGTCGGGGCGCCACGCGGGGGAGACGGCGACCTCGACCCCGAGGCCTGGGCGCCCCGGTCAGGCGAGGGCCGGCCTCCGGTCGGGGAACGCGGCCTCGCGCCCCGTCGCCTGCGCAGCGACGGCTCCTCCTCCTCGTCGAACCCCTCCTCCGACCAGTCCATGGGCGGCGCTGCTGCTTCTTGCGCTCCTGGCCTCTTCTTCTTGGCCGATGGCCGGGGGAGGAGAGGGAGGGGAAGAGAGAGAGAGAAAGGGGTTTGGGGATTTGGTTGTTACGGCTTTTGGCGGCAAGAGGCGCGGGGGCGAATTGGAGGAGGGCCGTTGCGGCGTGCCGGCGGGATTTATGGAGGAGGGCAGGGCAAATCGTGGCCGCCGACTGAGCCGTTGTCAGGCTTGGGTGTCAGCAAGACGAAGGCGTCTGTCTGTCAATGCAGCATCTTTTTCCAGCATGAAATTGGGGTGATCCAGCGTCAAGTGAGCGTAGTTCAACACGACAATTATACGTGCTAATGACATGGTCTGGCTTAGCCACATAGTACTTGACAAGTTCACCGTATTATTAGTCTATATAGAACAAGGTGAAAACATGCATGTACAGTTCGTAGTGTAGGTGAAAACATGTATAGAAGAACTAGAGAGAGAAGGAAGAACACGAGAGAGATATGGGAATAAGTCACGGTTTCTTCATCGATCCGACCTAGTAATCCACTAGGCTGCTGCTATAATATAAGTATACTTACATGTGGGCTTAGCCCGACACGCCAAATGCTCGCAGGCCTGGATCGCAACGCACACCCACTTACTGGGCTCGAAGGTCACACCTGGGCTTGCCCCAGATATATTACTTACAAAGTAAAATGCACAACCCGTCCTCGAACTTGACTCGAGGTGTCATTCCGATCCCTAAAATTTCAAAATGCACATATAGATCCATAAACTTGCAAAATATATCATGTGAGGTCCAAATCAGTTGTTTAAGCTAAATAAAAAAACTATATATGCACAAAAATAATTCATACCAATTGTACAAATATATTCAAATACAAAAGATCTGTATAAAAAAATTATAAACCAAGAAACTCATATGATCAAATTTGTAAAAAGTAAAAAATAAAAAAGACAAATTTTGGAGGAAATATTGGAAAGGAAAATATTCAGCATAAAGTTTTGAAACATAATTTTGGAAAAAATTAGAAAATATAAGAGTTGAGCGGAGAAAATTTTAAAAATAAAATTTAGACCCACATGTAAGCTCCATATAAGTTGAACACCTCCACTTTATAATTTAAAAATGATGATTTGGACTTCACGTGATACGATTAGCAAGTTTGAGGACTTAAATGTGCATTTTAAAAGTTTGGGGACCGATATGACACCGCGACCCAAATTCGAGGACCGGCTGTGACTTTCTGCTTCTATTCTATCACTTATAAAAAAGAGAGAGAAAATGGTGCGTTGTAAATCCAGCCACGGCTTCTATTCTATCACTTATAAAAAATAGAGAGAAAATGGTGCGTTGTAAATCCAGCCACGTTTTGCAAATTATGGCCAACTATAAATTTTTAATACATCACCTGGATTCTATAGAATTCCAAGGATTCTCGGAGAAATCAAACTACATTTCAACTGTGAGATGAACTTAGTTATTCATAAATAAATGAAAATGGCTTGGAGAAGTATATAGAAAAAATATGTGTATAATTGCAAGAGGTATGACCACATGCAAGTTTAAACAAATTACCATAATTTTCACAAAATTTCAAAATTGAGGCTGTTAAATTCGGATTTAGTGAATTGTTTAGCACCTTTAGACATTTTCTCCATTAGGAATTTCTAGTGCACGATCGCCAAGAGCTCCTAGCAACCGATCCCCCAAGACCCTCAGACTTTGCTTTTTTTGGAAGTTTTATTCTTTTTTGCCGCTTTTCATTTTCATAATGTTATAAATTTATGTACATTTTTTGGGACTACCTAGTCGTCGACAGATATTGGTTGTCCATATCTATCAATTTTTTTGACAAATTAGAAGCTGACACCTAAGCAAAGAAAAAATGACAAAGTTGGCAACAAAAAATCTGTCGACATTCAAAACCGAGCAAACACTAATGGATACACATCCAAAATCCGGTAACAAACTTTTTGTCGCCAAAAAATATTATTTATGTACTGTTATCTTTACATAAAGTAGAACAAAAGGCTCAGATGGTAGCAAATCCCATAGAACACAACAATGAGCCAAAATATCAATTGAGGGGAACTCAATACAAAGGTAGAAAATATATCTATCTAGTCTTTCAATTATGATGTTGTCATTCATACATACAAAATAGCTTCAAGCTTTCACACAGATCTGGACAGAGAACATCAGGTTTTAAATTCAAAACTTTGCACATAAAAATGGAGTTGAAACTATGATTACTTGTTGGAAAGAACATCAGGTTTTAAATTCAATTACTTTGCACATAAATTTGCATAAACCAGGCAAATATTAACAAACATACATCCTCTAGCAGTTTGGTGAAAAGTAAATTTCAGCTGAAAAAAAGAAGACGAAAGCCACAAATTAGAACAAAATTTTTAGAAGAAAAATAGACATACCAAGGAGATAATAGACATATAAAGCATATGTAAATATGTTTCGAAAGTAGCAGCAATTCATTTTGTGACTGGGTAAAACACACAAACAAAGGAGTAATAATTTGTACCCAAATACCAAAACAACTACAGGTAGAAAATTACAAAAATGCTCTGTCTGATCATCGGTATGCTCTTATTCTGGTCATATCTATTAACTTATTCATCTTTATGAAGTTGCTGGTAGACATACTGCTCAATATTGAATTCAATTAACATACATAAAAAACTAACATATTAAACTTACAGCGAAAAATTTCTCTCGGAGCAAAATAAAGGAAAATCATAATGGATTCCAACATTTCATGTCATGAAAATGGTTTACAGTTATGTTTAACTATTCTTATAGTTTAAATTTAATGTAACTACAGTATGTTTGAACTATAACAAAATAGAATCTCACAAAATAGGCACTTAAATCACCTACGCTCACACACAATACAATTCCAAGGCACGCTAGCATACAAGCTGTCGTATCGTAGTTTTGTAAAGTTTTACACAAATTAAGACATATCATAATTAAATAACTAAATATTCTCAACAACATCTTGTTTGTATCAAAATAACAGCACAATCGACACCGGAGTTCCACAAATTGGCGTCTTGCTGCTGAAGGCGAATAACACAAATCGAAAAATCAATCGCTGCTGTAGTTGTCGCTTGTCAGTAGGGACCGAACACTCTAAGCTGCAGCTAGAAATGGATCAAATATTCAACATAGAGAGAGCCAGGCCAAATGCTACAGCAGACATAAATAACAGACCAACCCGTGCAACAGTAAAACAGCACCCACGAAAACCAAATCGTCAGCGGAAGACAAGCGACAAATAGATCAAGACGTACAAACGTAGCTGGCCCCGTCGATAAATGTACGACTGGACATCAGAATAAACAAGCAACCATGCAGAAATCGCAAGAAGGAGCGCGAGGGAATGAACGGCGAGGACGGCCACCGGAAAATAATACTGAAGCAAACATGGTGAAAATCTAAAGTTGCAAGTGATTGTGGATTTTTTTTCTTAGTGCGGCCGCACCCGGAAGCTGCAACGTAGCTCCGCCCCTGATAGCGCAACTAGCACAGGTAGAATGTGTATGGATGCTGCAACTCTGTTTGGCTAATCAGCAAAATTTCATCCACTTAAAGTGTAGTTTACAATATTAGTAATTCTTATGCACATGTTTTCTGATGAAGTTTTCTCTAGTCCACGTGATTGTGTTTAAGTTCCTGTAGTTCTAGTGTGGGTGCTTTTATGTGTTTGGGTCTCTGTACGACTCCTATCTTTTTTATTAATATAATGATAACGCAGTTTTCCTGCGTGTTCGAGAAAAATATAGAAAGGTGGCTTCTGTATGATAAATCATCCGACATCGTAGTCGGCAACAATTCTCGCGAGCTGCTTATGAAGTCGGAGCACCTAAAAACGGCTGAGCAACCTCTATCCCAATGAAAAAGAGGTACACAATTTCTTGAGGAGTTTCTTTGAAACTAAACTATATCCAGATGTAGTTAGGGGTGGTAAAGGGCCTTAAATTTTAGTCTTGATAATTTAAGGGACGGGCTCTAATCTTATACAATTTTAAGCTAAATATATATAAAAACCAAGTTGGATTGTGAAGAGAGCACTAAGGCCATGATCCGAGTACCGTGAGCAATTGAACACTATTAGGAATTTGGATTCCCGCCCTTGGACACCCCCCCCCCCCCCCCCCCCCCCCCCCCCCGCGGCCGCGATGCAAAGTACCTGTCTGTGATCCAAAGAAGCCCTAAATTCTGGGGTTTTCTTGTACAAGAGTGTGCAACTTTTGAGCACCATGATGATTTGCGATATGCAAACACTATGCAGAGCATCGAACAACATATATATCGTTTGATATAAAGATGTTTATTTGCAATCAATTTTATTTTTCTTTTGAAAAAATGGCTATAGGCAATTGTATTCTCTAAACAAAAAGACAATGACTTTGAGCAACGGTTAGCATCCTCCCCAACTTCCGCGTAATACGCTCCTTGCTGTGTCATGCCACTAGCACAAGATATAAAAGGCTAGTGCATACTGCCACTACTGATGAGGTTGTGCCCATGCTATGCATGATTTAAGGAAAGCAAAGAGATTGAATTTGTCACCATCAAAAGGACTGTATTCAGTTTAAAAACCTAAATAATTATGGTGTTGTTATTGAATGAAAAATTCAATTTTACTACTTTGTACCATTAACTTTATCCACTTGACTCCCTCCACAAATTCTCGATTTGTTTTACTCCTCCAAACTATTTAAACTTGGTCGTTGCAGGGAAAAAATAGCTAGGTCAATGCATTGCCTAATGATATCTTTTTTTTCTTTTTCCATTTTTACTCTTGCAAGTTGGGCTTTAATTCAAACCAGTGTGGTGATGGATGCCCCTGTAATCTATGCTAGCATTTTTGTGATTATGTTTCAAGCTTTTAAGCCAATATTAGGTACTTGTAAACCTATGAAAATATTTACAAAATTATGGTCTTTTTGTATTATAAAGTATAGTGTAAAGTGTAAACTATCACCAATAGAAAGTTCAACCTAAATACAACTTGTACGAGGAGAAATCATTTTTTTTTTCAAATTTCACTAGTAGTAAATTCAAGTTAGATGTGTTGGACTTATGTAGAGGGTCTATGTAGACAAATAGAACAGTTTGAATAGTAAAATAGACCTTTTCATCGGCCTACACAGTATGAATTGGAAATTCAACTTTAATGTGAAAAATAAAAGGACAAAAGTTATTCGAAGTGCTGATCTGATCCGGGTTAAATAGTTTGAGGAGTAAAATGAAATGAAAATTTGTAAGCCGACAAAGTGGATTGTTGGAGTAGTGAGATATAATTTTCTTTCTTGACTTTGTTATATACTCCGCATATTGCATAAGAGCTATGCTTTCCACCTGGAAAATATATTATTGACCTTGCTTTAAAATATACTCCTATGTACAAATACATTACTATTATAAACATAATGATGCTGCAATAAAAAACTATCATCTTGCATGACTATCATAAGAAGTGCCAAAATTTTGTAGATCATGATATAATCGAAAGATTGTGCCCACGTCAAAGACAATGTTTGCACTCGAGTAGGGCGGTAGGGTATTGCCGTGTTGCAATTGCTATTGCCGTTGCCCCTCGGGAGTGTCCTCGTCGCTCGTCTGAATATTAAAGGCAAGCCGCCGCCTCGAGCCGAGCGTCTTGAGAAGACCACCCCCTTCCACCGTAGCCGCTGCTGCCCTGTTCGCCTTGTCCGAGGAGGGCCTCTCCTTCTCCCTCCTCTCCCTCGGCGGGCCGCCGTCCCAGCAGCAGCGGCGCGCGCGCCATGGCGTCCTAATCAGCGACAACGCCGCCACGTGCCTGCGGTATGGTTCTTGCCTTGTCTCTTCCTTCAATTCCGTCCGCGGTGGGGGGAGATTGGCCGATTCAATTAGCATCCCATGGTGGTTACCGTCGCTCCGTAGTAGTTTCCAGCCATTGGCCATTCTAATTGGAAGCACATCTTAATTAGGAGCCATTGCTTTGGCTCATGTAAGGGATGGATATTATGGAACTCAATCTTTTTTCACCGAACTCCAGTGCGTTCAGGTTCCTTTTGCAGTTCATGACGAATGCTGCTTAGTCCTCAATTCATTCGTTGATGGAACCGGATCTTGTGGATGCCCTTTTTAGCGATATGCAGTATACGTGAGATTCGTTAGAGCATATTTTCAGAAAACAAATGGCTCTCAGGACTTGAGGCGTCAGACTCCGAACTTGTCCTTGCGGGCAGGATGTTGGAAGTTTGTGATTGATTTCGTTATCTTAGTCTCTTGGAACATATATTTGTACATGTGTTTGTACTTTACGTTGTGGACTTTTGACCAATAGTGCGTATCGCATTGCTCATTAAATATTTAAATTGATCTACTGCAGCGAAAATGACATTCTTGTCCTGATTGAGTGGATTGATTGGATTCGCTTTCTGTGAGATATTTTGGACCTGCTTGCCAAGTTAATTCGTTTCTTTCCTGTGGATTTCCTCAGTGCACTTGACTTCAATATTTCTCACGGGTCACAATCTTTGTCCCCTTGCCTTTTTTAGAGCTGAATCATGCTTTATCATAATACGTTTACATGCATCTTGTTCAGAGGAACAGTGTGAAGTTTCTTTCTTGATTTTGTCAAGTTGGGAATGGTTTACGGAATTTTCTCTATTCTTTTAGTTTTATCATATTAGGAGAATCTTATGTATGTCTGGTAGAAGTTCTGAGTTCAGAGGAAATACAGTTCTTTGCTGTGTTTGTAAAAGATAGGGATGTTTTTAATAACTCTTTCCACTTAATTCAGCTTGATCATGGTTCTTTACCTAATCAAATGACCCCTCAAAACATTCTTCAATGGCGCTGGGTCAAACACGGGGATGATAGAATACGAACAAATATGAAGTTTGGATGTATGCACTTGGAATCAGAGTAATCAGAGTCTACACCAACTAACAGTGTGCATTAGTTTAAATAGTCTAAACTCTGAGGTGCTAGTTCAAAGAGTAAACGTCTTTTGAGTCTACCCCTTTTGGCCCAATGAATAAAACCCCCCTTTTAACCATAAAAAGTACCAAAATATTATTTATTTGATGAGAAATTTCCCTATTTGACACTGAGAAAATAAGTTGTTCCTTTCTTGACACTGAAAAAATTTTCGTTCTCTATTTGACACCGACTTCAACTTTCATTCCCAAATTGGCACTCTATTTGATTTTCCATCCATTCACTGTTAAATGTCATGCGGAAAGACCATTTTGCCCTTCCCAGATGTGGGCCCCACCGCTTCTTCCTTTTCTCTTTCCTCCCTCTCTTCCTCTCCTCCGACTCTCCCATGCCTGAGCGCGCCGCCGTTCTCCCTCTCCCCTCCTCTGGCTCCTCCCTGCGCCCCTCCTTCCCCTCCCTCCCCATCCCTCTCTCTCTCGACGCGGATCTAGCCCGGCAGCAGCGGCCCGCGCGGCGGCTGGATCCAGAGCCGTGCCTCCGCGGGTGGGCTGCGCGCCGGCCACGTGCAGGTGAGCTCCGCGCCGGCCTCGGGCGGGCGAGCCCCTCCTCCCGATCGCGCCTCCTCCTCCCCTGCACAGCCGCGGCGGCGCTGGCCGCGGGCTGCGGCGCGGAGCAGCAGGAGGGGCTGGCGGCGGCGGATGGGCGCGAGCGCGGGGCACCAGCTTGGGCGCGGCGGCGGCATCCTCTGCGACGGCACGGCTTGATCTCGAGGAGGCGGAGGCCATGGTGCCGGCGGCTGGGGGCGAGGATGGCTGCGGATCGGGCACGGCCTCCCTCTGCGCCTCGCCACCGTCTCCCCTGCTCCTCGCGGGTGGTGGCCTGTGCTCAGATTCGGTGGCGGTGGCCCGCGCTCGGTCGAGGCGGCGGCCATGGCGTGCTCCGGGCTCCCTGACGGCGGCGGCTGCGAGTGACGGCGCCGACCCCTCCCTGAGCAGAGGCGGGCAGCTCAGGCATGGGAGAGTCGGAGGAGAGGAAGAGAGGGGGGAAAGAGAAAAGGAAGAAGCGGTGGGGCCCACATCTGGGAAGGGCAAAATGGTCTTTCCGCATGACATTTAACAGTGAATGGATGGAAAATCAAACAGAGTGCCAATTTGGGAATGAAAGTTGAAGTCGGTGTCAAATAGAGAACGAAAATTTTTTCAGTGTCAAGAAAGGAACGACTTATTTTCTCAGTGTCAAATAGGGAATTTTCTCTTATTTGATTACCCAAGTTTATATTCTTTACATGTGTATGCCTGTACCTTTCATCATTTGGTTAGTAGTGCAAAAGAAAATGGCATATGCATGCCAATTGAGCATGCGTTCTTTGTGTTTAGCTGTCGCATTCTCTCTTCTCCATTAGGTAGGCTATTGTCTCACATGCTAACTTGAGTGCCAAGCTACCTCCATTAACGTCCAACGTGTTTCCTAAATTCCATTGACCACCATATTCCAAAACTTTTTGAGCAGGATTGATTGTATTGATTCTTAACATTTTTTATCTTTTCTGTTCCAATGTTTGACAGTTGAGATCAATCATTTGTTATGTTCTGTTCTGCTTGTTTACCAATGTCAAACTTGGCTGCCAAGCCTTCATTTCCTTCTTGTTTCCTCAGGGCTTATAGACTTCCTACTTTACAGCCTTTATAAGATTGAGCACATTGACTGATGCATTGTATCACATACCTTGTTCAGAAGCAGAGCGTAAGGTTTCGTGTATGATGCCAAGCATGGATGAATCCCTTCTTGTCAATGGTGTTCAGAAGACCGGAGGGGTGGGAGAGAACCTGGTGCTGCCTGAGGTCAGAAAGCAGCTGTACCTTGCTGGGCCACTCATCGCCGCATGGATGCTGCAGAACATCGTCCAGATGATATCTGTCATGTTTGTTGGTCACTTCGGTGAGCTTGCACTCTCCAGTGCCTCCATCGCCACCTCCTTTGCAGGTGTTACTGGCTTCAGTTTATTGGTATGTTATATGCAAATTCAAAGCCTTTCTCATATGCTTGACCTCCTGAATGATTATATGGAATTCAATAGCAGAGTGTATTTTTTTTGTTTGATCATTTCAGTCTGGCATGGCAAGCAGCTTGGACACACTGTGTGGCCAAGCCTTTGGGGCAAAGCAGTACTATCTTCTCGGTATCTACAAGCAGAGGGCCATCCTTGTGCTCACTCTGGTGAGCCTTGTGGTTGCTGTTATCTGATCGTACACTGGTCAGATCCTTCTAGTCTTTGGTCAGGACCCAGAGATTGCAGCTGGAGCAGGGAGCTACATCCGGTGGATGATTCCAGCGCTGTTCGTGTACGGGCCACTGCAGTGCCATGTCCGGTTCCTGCAGACGCAGAGCATAGTCCTCCCGGTGATGCTGAGCTCAGGTGTTACAGCGCTTAACCATCTGCTAGTGTGCTGGCTGCTGGTGTACAAGATTGGTCTGGGCAACAAGGGTGCTGCCTTGGCCAATGCCATTTCGTACCTGACCAACGTCTCCATCCTGGCAATCTACGTCAGGCTTGCACCAGTCTGTAAGAACACCTGGAGAGGGTTCTCAAAGGAGGCTTTTCACGACATCCCCAGCTTCTTGAGGCTTGGTGTTCCATCTGCACTGATGGTTTGGTCAGTTTTTGAATCCCTCTAGTTGCAGATACATTGTTTCTATTTATTGTTTCTAATTTAATTGAATACCACATGCACACAGTTTGGAGTGGTGGTCATTTGAGCTCCTGGTGCTTCTTTCTGGACTTCTCCCAAACCCAAAGCTCGAGACATAGGTTTTGTCCATTTCGTAAGTTAACTTTCCACGGCACATTTGAAATGCTGCTTGCCCTTTCTTGATTGTAACGCTTCAATTTCTGCAGCTTAAACACAGGCTCTTTAGCGTTTATGATCCCTTTTGGGCTTAGTGCAGCCATCAAGTCAGATTGAACAAATCATTCCCAAACCTTACCATGCCATGTTGATCAACTGATTCTTGTGGCACTGATACGTTTCTTTTTTCCCCTATAGCACCCGTGTTTCAAATGAGCTTGGTGCTGGACGACCCCAAGCTGCCCGTCTGGCTACCCGTGTGGTCACGGTGCTGGCTATCGTGGTTGGCATATTAATCGGACTGGCTATGATTTTGGTGCGCAATTTATGGGGATATGCATACAGTACAGAGGAGGAAGTAGTGAAATACATCTCCAAAATGATGCCGATCCTGGCTGTGTCATTCTTGTTTGATTGCGTGCAGTGTGTTCTTTCAGGTAAATATGGATGGTACTTTAAAATAACAGAAGTTTGCAAATTCAGTGAACCTACTGATATTATTCATTGATCTGATCTTATCTACATGTATATTATGAATGCATTTGTTGCCTTTGGAACATTACCACTTAGAGAATGACTAACAATAAGGGATTCTTGCTATTTTCCCAGGTGTTGCTAGGGGTTGTGGGTGGCAAAAGATTGGTGCTTGTGTTAATCTTGGTGCGTACTACCTGATTGGAATTCCAGCAGCCTTCTGTTTCGCCTTCCTTTACCATCTAGGTGGAATGGTAATTTACTACCCGAAGTACCCTTAACATGAGTTCTATTTCAACTTTTATTACTATGTTGGGATGAAGAATTTTTTCTAAATTAAGGGTTTGAATGTCTAGGGACTTTGGCTGGGAATAATCTGCGCACTCATCGTCCAGATGCTATTGCTTCTCGCAATTACTTTGTGTAGCAACTGGGAGAAAGAAGTAAGCAAATCAACAAAACTTCCTGCATGCCCAGATACTGTTGATTTAGTCGGTATCACCATGTTTGCTCATGCCATGGCCTCGGTCTTTTGTCATTTCTGCAGGCTTTGAAGGCAAAGGACAGAATTTTCATTTCATCCCTACCAGTAGACATGACGACATGAAACGCGCAAGCCACACGATTTTGTTGGAGGCAATGGCTAACAAACTTTGACAAGGAACTCTTCAAGACTTGCTCGCTCGGGCAGGGACTACTTTTCTCCACGGCATCATAATGACACTATCTTCTAGGAAACATCAGCGGAAAATTGATTTAAGTCAAATTTGCTGATACGGGTACCGAAATATATCAATGATAGAATTATTTTGTAATTGCTGGATTAAATGATATTTAAAGTCAAAAAAAATTCTGGATTATGACCTCATTAGTAAGCATGGTGCTAGGTATTCGGAAAGTGCGTGTCACCTGCGAAATATTGGATAGATTGTGAATCTTAATGCGAACACATGTTAGTTCAAATGCTCAGTTACGACTTGTGAAATTATGTGGTTGTATGATCTAAATTAAGAACGACTATCTGTTGTTGTCGTTCTTATTTGAAGTCAATGTTCTATGGGTCCATATTTCCCATCCGAATTATCTGTTCTGGTTCAAAATTAATTTTGATTCCAATATGAAGGTGAAAGTGGTTTAGGGCATTACCAGACTGACTGTGGTCTTTTCATTGCCAATCTTTTTCAATCAAAATACAAGAGCTAGCATATGGACGCAATCCTACAAGTATATTAGTTGAAATTAACGATGTACTAGAAGCAAAATAGATGCAGTTCAGCAGTTGTACCAGCTATAGAGATGTAGGGAAGGAGGGTCAAAAGGCGAATGAGCAACACCTACAGCATTGGCACGCCGTGGAATGAGCAGCACTATATTCCATCGGTCTTGGCACGCCTTTTGCTCAAAATCTGATTCCAGTCAAAAGGCGAATGAGCAAAACCAAGTCATTATGATTTTGAGGGACCGATGATTTTGGAAACTTGCTACAAAAGATTGAACAGGGGCTTAAGATCAGACGGGCATGGAATTGTAGGTGACGTGGCTCTAATGTGTTAGTCCAAAACCATGTGCAAGTAATCACATATATGGTAGCAAATAGAAGCTAGTTGGTTTTGTAGGTGACGTGGCTCTAATCACATGTGCAATGTCAAAAATGTGATTACTTGTCGCGACAAATCCTTCTTGACTAGCAAATAGAAGATTTATTCCAGTTTTAATCTTAGCTTACTTGGTTCTTAGGAACTGACTCTTCTGAAGCACCTACACAAAGAGGCTTTGGGCAACATCTTTCTCCGTGCTTTGCCCTCATTATTTTTTGTTTGATTAGCCTATAGCGTGATCCCAACAGTATTAAAATGTATGTCATGGGTAGGTGGCTTTGGTCTTTTATTAGCTCAATAAATCATACAAATGAGAGCAAACATTCGTTAAGTTGTACTTGTTTTTGAGTTTCAAACATGGCTGCCATGCTACTGCCTCTGTTTCCTTCTAGTTTCCTCACGGTTTTGGAGTGTCGAGGTTCCCAGCCTCTATAAAATTGATCACGTTTTTTTTTATGAAATAAAATTGATCACGTTCACTGATATGTTGTTCCACATAACCTGTTCAGAAGCAGGGTGTAAAGTTTCATAATGAAAATTCCACGTAACCTGTTCAGAACACAGAAAAACTTCTGATCATGGATGATGGCAACGGTGTTGAGAAGACAGGACGGCTGGGAGAGAGCCTGTACCACGCCGTGACGCCGGACCATTCATCACCTCATGGCTCCTGCGAAACCTCGTCCGGATGCCGACGATGAGGAGGCGCGGGGGTCGAGGCGGCCTGGAAGGCGAGGAGGATCGGCGGCAGATCCAAGATGACGAAGTGCCTGTTGGGGAAGAAGGGTTAGGGATATTTATACCCCGGGCTTCACCTGGTACTAAGAAATAATCCTTTAGACAGGGTGAAAAGAACACCTGATACTAAAGAATTAACTTTTAGTATCGGTCTCTTGACCGTGTACTAAAGGCCTTTCCTTGTGGGAAGGGAAACGGTGATCACCACATGGTACTAAATTGGGAAACGTATTGTTTTCCGCCCATTGGCCTGCTTTAGTACCGGGTGTAATCTACACTCGGTATCAAAGGCTGTAGGCTTTTTTATGTTCTATTCCTTTGAACATGTTTTATAGTTTTGCTTAAGTGCACTGTTTTTTATTAATTACGTAGTAAATCAAATATGGCTTCAAAAATTTTACATGTTAGTTCTGTATTATTTCCTTATATCTAAGTTAAAGAGTGTGTGTGTGTTTATGTGTGAGTGAGTGAGTGTCTATGTGTGTGTGATTGTGTGTGCGTGTTATCTATGCACTAATATAATCCTAACTAAAGGGGTTAGGACCTTTTCATCCGTTTCTTCTCAATTTTTTTTATAAATTTGCTTACTGAACTAATTTTTTGTTAATTGCGTAGTAAAGTATTTATGTCTAAGTAGGAAAGTGTTAAATATGATTATAATTGTACCGTGCCACAAGCTCTCTTACCGGTGAAGCAAGCAACCGGTTCCTTCTCGAAGTATTTGATGGGCTCGGTCCTATTTATATTTAGTAATTATAAAAATGATATGCTACCTAATGTTGTTATTCTAATTAGGAATAATGTAGAGGATCAGAAAGTATTTGAAGGAAGATTTGGAGGAGGAAAAGACCAGACATGGTGTCAAAGTCAAGCCGGAGGCCCCTAACATCTTGAGTTTGAGTCTGCCTCGGAGTCCTGGAGCAGCGTGCACTAAAATCACCGTCCAGGCACATACAGAGTCCGATTTCGATGTTTTGCATATCTATGGAAAGCTAAAGAGATAAGCTTTCTAGTGCCACTAGTCCCACGTCACTATCAGGTTCAAGTCAACGGGAATTATTGAAATAAGTGGACATCCAGAATCTGTCAGGATGTTGCGCCGCCATCTTTTGGACTGTCAGGCCATGTATCATATTGGAGTGCATTAGAGATGCGTCTAGGGTCTCTTGGCCGGCTCTAGACTCTTTATATTCAGTAGCTGCTACCCAAGAAAACTTGGATTTTTCTTAGATTAACCTTGTCGGTATCTCGAACCGCCGACTAGTAAATTTCGTGATTGTGCGTCTGGCCCGGATAGTGTGCAAGAAAGACACGAGGGTTTATATTGGTTCGGGCAGAATGTCCCTACGTCCAGTTCAAGCTGCTTGTGCTCTTGCACTAAGTTTGCAGTAGGGGTTAAAACGGGCGCGAGTGAGGGAGAGGGCTCCCAAGTCTCTTGTGGAGTGTGCGTGTGTGAATGTGAGTCTGAACCCCTCCCCATGGGGGTCCTCCCTTTCCCTTTTATATGCCAAGAGGCAGGGGTCGGATACAAGAGAGAGAGAGAGGTCGCCGGGATCTCGCTTTTCCTCCTCCCTGCATGTGGTCCCCACTGGTGCTATAGATGACGATGGGGGTGTCCCTGCGCCACTCCCTGGCGCGACGCGCGACGTGCGCCCCGACAAGACGGGCGGCGTGAGCCCCCGGCGCGTTTTTTGGCTTGACCTCCGGCGCGTTTTTTGGCTTGACTTCCAGTGCGGTGGACGACCGGGGATTGCGGTAATGGTCTGTCCTCTCCGGAGGTCATGTCAAGGCACGTCCTTACCTGCCCCCGTGCTAGAGGTTCGACCCTCAACACGACCTGTCATTCCATGAGACACCGAGGGCCCCACATCCTTGTGGTGGGTACGGTTCAATCTGTTCCCTCGGAGTCGGGCGAAGCAGAGCCCGCGCCCTCGGGGTCGGGCGACGCGGGGCTTCTCTCACAGGGGTCGGGCTAGGCCGCACTCGCACCCTTGGGGTCGGGTGAGGCAGAGCCCGTCCTCTGGTGGTCAGGCGAGGTGGCTCATGCCCTTTTTCTTGGCCTGGTATTTGGGCCGTCGGTGCCCTTCCTTTTGGTGGGCCGTCCGTGGCCATGCGACATCCTTGATTAGGCTAAGCCACATATTGCGGGAGAGCTAAATTGTAATTATCTTCGAAAGGAACATACTTTTTGGGGGGTCCGTGATATTCATCCCCGACAGTAGCCCCCGAGCCCCTGCGCTGCTCTATGAGCCATGTTGGGGCTTCGCTTTACCCGGGCGTCGAGTCCCGCGCTGGTTCAGACGCGTCCTCGGTCTCAGATCAGGGTTGATGTGACTCGGGTGGGTCTTGCCCCTGCCAGGCTCATGTGGGTGCGCGCGAGCGCACCCACTGGGTGTAGGCCCCGAGCCTCTGGGCGAATCAGAGATTCGCGCAGAGGGTTCTGCTGACGTGTTCACCTCCATGCCTTGATCGATGTGACCGATGAGAGCTCTCTCTCTTCCTGTCTCACGTGGGTGTAGCCCTCGAGCCTCTGGGTGAATCAGAGATTCGTGCAGAGGATCAGTTATTGTGTTCGAAGGCACTCTGCGACGATGCCTTGGTTCAGGCGCCCTTTTGTCAGGTCTTGTCTCTGTCGTCTGCTGACAATAGCCGGCGGCAACCCTGGCAGTTGTTGAGTCGTCCGGCGTGGGCTTTGCTGCTACGCCCATCCTTCGCTCGCCTTGGGGCTTGTATGATGCCTGCCGCTCGCTTCCGTCATAGCCTGCGTCTGTCTGCCCCGTCTTGTCTCGCGCTGTGCCGTCATGCCCGCAGTCGTCGACGGGAACAGAGGCAGGTGGGCCTTTTTAATGCTGGCTACTCGGTTTTGGCCCGTCCAGCTCCATGGCGACGCCCTGCCCTGGCGCGGCTATAAATAGCGGTGTTGGGCTTCTAGTTGTTTTACCAAGACCAAACGGCAAAGCCTCCAATAATGCTTGGTAGAACTAGGCCTCCTAGAGCCTGGGTTCGGCTCATTCGAGCCAGACCCTGGTCCTTTGTTGTTTGCTGTTAGTGGATTGACTGCGAGCGGAGGGGTACGTGGAAGGAGAACTCGAGCGTCCAGATCCTCGGCTTCGCCTTCGTGGGGCGGTTGCCTTGGTTTAGGTGCTGGTTCCTCGTGAGGGCGGAGGCGCTCTTTGTGAAATCGTTCGGTAGGTGGTGACTCACCCGCAACTCCCTACTTCCTTCCTGTAGGGAGGCGGGGGTGAGCCTTGCTGCACCTGCCCTGATTTTGCGCGGGACTGCCGGCTTCGCTTGGTGCCGCACGGCCTCGCTGAGCTTCCCTCTTTCTCATCCTCCCCGCTGTCATTGCCGGAGCCGCTTCGCGGTGGCTGAGGCGTATGTCAAGGCAGCACGAGATGTACGCGTCGAAGGCCGCATACCGCTCCTGCTTCCGAGATAGCTTCCCTGTTAGGGGATGGACTGCGACGCGATCGTTCGTCCCATCTCAGCCCCTGCTGAAGTAGACCTCGGGCAACTTCCGGCGCTGCCTTGCGTGGTGGCGCTTTAGTCGTTTGTACTTGTGCATGGCCAATGGCCAGCTGCCTCCTCTGTCCAAAGTGTAGGTCGTTTTGACAAATCTGATTCACGGCTTTCATTATGCGCGCAGAGCACACCATGTAACTGTGTCCCTTGGTAATTTTGGAATAAAAGGAGGGCTTTTTAGCGCTTAATTCCGGCGCCCCGCTGCTGCCCCCGAGCCTGTCGAGGGGTCAGACGCTGTCCGGGGGTTTTTCTGTTCAGGAGGGACACAAAAAGCAGGGAGATCTCACTCCCCCTCTTTCGGCTCCCCCTCCCGCTCCGTATGCGACCACGTGTTTGGTCTTCTTGCGAGTCCAAGCCCCAAGCTCCCGCGCGTTAGCGGTAGTTCTGTCGGGTGGCCGTTTCGGCTTTCAATCTCTTCCCTTCAAGCGTCTTTTTCGGCAAGGCGGGAAGGCTGAGCCGTGCCATGATTTTCCTCGTTGGTCGAAACGTGGTGCTCGGTGAGCTGTTAACGGGTTAGTTCGAGTGGGGCCCTAGCTCCCGTCCGTGGGGATCCGGCGTAGGTCAGCTGGTGACCGACTCCAAATTCTTGACGGCCGATCCGTTTAGTTATCAGGTCTGTTCGACCGGTCTCGACGGCTCATTGCCTTTCTTCGGAGAAAAACCATGGATCATGCTCCAGTCAAGACTCGAACGTGGGTCGGGATGCACGTGGAGCTTTCGCGCCTAGGTGTTGGCCGCTAGCGGGCCCATCCTTCTCCACCCCTCACTCTGGTGGTGCCCTAGGGCGGTTGTGAACCCGCCGGTGGTCCAACCTTTGAACCCCTAGGCTTTAGTGGGCCGTTGGGGCGTTTTCAGCCCATATCCCTTTCTACCTGTGGGGGCTTTTGGCCCCTTCATTGCTGGGCGCGTTCCCTTGAGGGGTCGAGCCCGAGCATGGCGTGAGCGCACCTCCCGATGGGACGGGGCGACATGATGCAACGAACGCGGCCATCATGGCAGTCATGGGGGTTGAGGCATTGGTTCGCCTTCCGTTCCCCTCGCCTATAATTGGGGTCCTTGACCCCTCTGCCATCACTGCGCCTTTCTATCTTCTTGCCCTCCTTGTCTCCTTGCTACCGAAGCCCAAGCCGTTCCTTATCTATGTCGCTGCCCTCGCGAGAGCTCCTGATCCCTTTTCACCGCCGAGCAATGGCGTTGTGGTAACGCTCAGACATGTCCTAGTCGTGTCTGGGGGGGGGTCTTGTCAAGCGCGGGCTTCTCTACCCACGGTCCGCTGCGGAGGGGTGGCTCTTACTTGGCCACAAGGAGTGGCCGGCGCTGCGTGATGGCTACATCATCTCCTTCGTGCACTTCGAGCGCTGGTTTGGGATGCCCCCTCATCCCTTCTTCCGGAGGCTCCTTCATCACTATCAGATTGAGCTGTAGCACCTCAACCCGAACGGATCCAGCAAATCGCGGCCTTCATCGTGCTGTACGAGGGATTCCTGAGGATTGAACCTCACTTCGAGTTGTGGAGGTACTTCTTCGCCGTCTCCTTGGTCAAGAAGAGGGACGGGTCGACGGCCCTGATAGGATCCGCTGGGATCCATCTCCGCGGGCCTCGGGCCCATGAATACATGGCCATCGCCACCACGAAGTCCAACATAGGGTAGCACTCACGGTGGTTCTACATCAAGAACTACGACGCCGGCTCTCTCCCGCTCTTCACCGGCCGTACAATTGCGGCAGCTCTGCCGGCGTGGTCGTGGGCGCCATAGCATACCTGAAGAAGAGGCTTGCCCCGCTCCTGGGCGCCATAGCATACCTGAAGGGCCATGGCCTCTCTGGTGCCGACGTCATTGGGGCCTACCTTTCGAGGCGGGTGGCGCCGCTGATGGCGCGTGCGCTTTCGTTATTCGGGATGGCGCCGGGAGTGCGGCTGGAGGGTACGGCGCCTGCCCAGGGCTTGCCCCGAAATTCAGAGATCCAGCAGCGCATCCGGGTGGCGCTGGAAGAGCCCGACGCGACCTTCCCGGTCGAGGGTCATCCGACGATGTGGCCTAACACCAGCTTCATCGACCTGGTGAGTATTTCCCAACCTCTTCGTTGTGCTTTGCTCCCTTTCTTGATTCTTACTTTTGACTTCGTGGGTTGGCGTTTGTAGGGACAATTCAGCCCTTTCCGTGATTCCCGCGCGCCGCTGCTGGAGGACAAAATCGCGCGAGCGGTGAACCATGCAGCTAACGAGTCGCGTAAGAAGAAAAAGAACGCGGAGAAGGTGAAGAAGGAAGCACGCGAGTGCGTGAAGCTGCAGCGCTGGAAGCACTGGCAGGTGTCATACGAGGAGGCGGCGGAGGATGACAACGATGATGATGACGACGATGCCGACGAGGAGGAGGAGGAGGAGTGGGACGACATACCCTGGGACGAGCTAGCGCGCGACGACGATGCGGGGCCATCCCTCGAGCCGTCAGCATAAGTGCCAGGGCCCTCCTGCCCTATGCCTGCCCCGACACAGGAGGGGGGCTGCGCGCATGGGGGCGACGGAGACGGAGCGCGACACCCCATCAGCGCAGGTGCCCTCTAGCCCTATGCCTACCCTGATGCAGCAGGACGAGGTTACGCACATAGCGACGGAGATGGATCACGACACCCCGTCGGAGGCTCCCGCGTAGGTGGGGGATCCCAAACGGCAGTGTGCTGACGAGGCGGAGTTGGGGTCGGGAGGCCCGACCCCGAAACGCCCTCGTATGGTGGAGTCTCGGTGAGTCGACGATCCCCTTGCTCCTTCGTGGTTGGTGGTTCTCCGCTGATGGTGTACTAACTGCCTTGGGCCATTGCTGCAGTGTTTGAGGCCGGGCGGGTACCCTGGCGGTGGCACCGCGGAAGATCCTCGCGCTCCGGCGGACGCCTCCAGGTGCGTCTGTCTTTCCGTCGGGGTCGAGCGTGGAGGGTGCCAGGGAAGACGCGGTGCTTGCGAACCCAGGGGAGGGGGTCCGTCATGGGAGGATGCACCCGTGGGAGAAGTGCTGCTGTCGATGACACTTGTCGAGGAGGGGTTAGGGACGGGCATGCCAGATTCGCTCCCCAAGGATGAGGCGCAGGCAGCGCTGCTGCCCATCAGGCTAATGCGTCCTCCGCTGGGGGGGGAGGGGGACAAATGACGTGATGGTGCGGGAGGAGGTGCCGCTGCGCGAGGTCGTGGCGGTTGCCAAGGAGGAGATGGTGCGGGAGGAGCAGCCGCCGCGCGAGGTCGTGGCGGTTGCCCAGGAGGAGGCCTTGGCTGTTGGTGGCGAAGTGGCAAGGGCCGCCCAAGCGGGGTTGGTGTTGCAGGAGGCGCCCGTCACCTTGGCGTCGACGGGAGCGGCTGACCCCAACCATGGCGAGAGGGCCTCGCCATCCTTGGCTCAAACGGGCGGCGATCTGCCCGCGCGGGGAGGCGCCCAAGACTCGTGGGACCCTGCTGCGGCGATCCTTGCTCTCGGCGAGAAGATGGAGGAGACGGAATGGCAAGGCATCTCAGAAGCTTTGTCCGCCGCGTTGGGCGTGTTACGTGATGTTGCCGTCCCGACCTGCCAGGTATGGCACCTTGACGCCCTTGTTCCTCGCGCCCTTCCCGGGCATTCCTGACATGTTTTTTCTTCATAGTTCCTCAGGAATCGCAATCGGGATCGCCGTGCCGAAGAGGCGTGACGGTGCGAGGAGCTGGCAGAGCAGCTCGTAGCGGCCTGCCAAGAGGTGGCGGATGCCAAGGCATTCGAGCGGCTGCGAGGGGAGCGGGACAAGTTGTTTGGTGCCGTGGATGAGCTTTGCGGTGAAATCAAGGCGATCAACAAACAGCGCAATGCCGCCGTGCACCTGTCCGAGGAGCGGGAGGAGCAAGCGCGGGTCGCTCAGGGGAATCTTGCGGGTAAGATCCTTCACCTTCTCCATTCGGATTGTTGGTTTCACTGGCGCGGCGTGTTTGATTTTCCTTTCTAGCAGACGCTCAGCAGCAGATTGCAGTCCTTCAGCAAGAGTGCACCGTTGAAGCGAAGCGAAAGCTCCAAGCCGAGGCGATGGCCGCCGAGCTCGCCGTGGGGGTTGCAACTAGATGAGCGGAAATTAGTCGCCTGACTACCAAGATGGGCGAGCTCCGCGACCAAGTAAATGGTAAGATCTTGCTTGCCTTTGCCGTCCTTTCAAAGTTACCCGGCAGGCTTTTAGACGTCATTGACGTGTGTCTGGACAATGCTCGATACGAAGCTTGGAGAGGAAGTGGTGGTGCGCTGCCGCCTGGAGAAGGAGCTCGGCGAGACCAAAACCACGCTCCTCAAGGAGTCCGACGTGCATGATACCTTACGGATTACCGTGGGGTTGGTTTTGAATGACTTCGAGATGACTTCAGAGGTAAGGACGAGCTCGCTTCTGGTCCAGGTTATCGATGTGACGGACCAGGCGCGCGGGATGGCGAAGCGGGCGCTGCACCTCGGCGTGCAACGGTCGTTCGCGGTTGCGCATTCCTATTACGAGAACATCGACCTGCAGACGGTGAGCCAAGGCTTCGCGCCCGGCTACGATGACACCGAGCTGGATCAGATCGACGAAGAGGTGGCCCCCCTTGTGCAGGTTCTGGCTGCAAACATGGAAGAAGAAATCATTCCTAAGTAGTTAGTTTAATTTTGGCGGTGAATTGGGCCTTGACGCTCGAGGTTGTGTAAACAAATTTTTAAGCTTTTTGGATTTTGGTCGGGAGGGCCTTTGGCGAGGAAAATTAAAGACGCCCGGCTGTTCCTAATATTGCGGCAGTCAAGAAAAGAGATGCGAGTGAGAGGACTCTGATCACGCTGGTGAGCGGAGGCACCGTAGCCGCTGGGGCATGGGTTTCCTGCAGTCCGAGCAACTTTACTCGAAGCATGCTCTTTTGTAACTTGTATCTTTCTGCCCCAATGGTAGGAACGGGTTGGGCGTAAGAAGTTTTGAGTGGGTATGGCCTTGGTAGCCCCCGAGTGAGGCCTGACCCTCTGCCGTGGCTAGGGTCGGGCGGCACTAAAGAGCGGCAAAGTGAAAAGAGAACTTTTCGTAGCAGAACTCAAAAATTTAACATGAAAATTCGCATAGCTTGGAAATACTAAGGGTAAAAATGATGTAGCTTTTTGATGTTCCAAGTGTTGGTGAATACTTCGCTATCAGGAGTCTGCAGCTTGTAGGAGCCTGGCCGGAGCACTTCGGCGATGATAATGGGCCCCTCCTAGGGTGGGGAGAGCTTGTGACGGTCATTGTTGCTCTGGACGAGCCGTAGCACCAAGTCGCCGACGTTAAACGCCTGACCCCGAACTCGGCAGTCGTGGTAACGTTGCACTGCTTGCCGGTATTTGGCTGATCGGAGGATGGTGACATCGCGTGCTTCATCGAGCTGGTCCATCGCGTCTTCAAGGGATGCCTGTGCCCCTCACTCGTCTTACATCCTAACTCTCGGTGCTCCGTAGTCTAAGTCGGTCGGGAGGACTGCCTCGAAACCGTAGACCATGAAGAAAGGGGTGAAGCCGGTCGCTCGGCTAGGAGTCGTCCTGAGGCTCCAGAGAACTGCAGGGAGCTCGCCAACCCACCGCCTGGCAAACTTCTTCAATCGAATGAAGATCCCAGGCTTGAGTACCTGCAAGATCATGTCATTTGCGCGTTCGACCTGCCTGTTCGTGCGGGGGTGCGCCACGACGGCCCAGTCGACGCAGATGTGGTAGTCATCACAGAATTTGAGGAATCTCTTCCCTATGAACTGCATACCATTATCCGTGGATGATGTCGAGGAAAAACTCCACGGCCTGCTCGAACCCGATCGTTGCAATCGACCGAGCCTCAATCCACTTCGTGAACTAGTCAATGGAGACAAGGAGATGCGTGTAGTCCCCGGGCGCTTTCTTGAGGGGCCCGACCAGATCGAGCCCCCAGACCACGAACGACCACGTGATGGGGATCGTCTGGAGTGCTTGCGCCGTCAGGTGGGTTTGCCGAGCGTAATATTGACACACTTCGCAGGTGCGCACGATCCGCTCAACGTCTGCCACCGCGGTCGGCCAGTAGAAACCTTGTGGGAACGCGTTTCCGACTAAGGTCCTGGGCGCGGCGTGGTGCCCGCAGACCCCACCATGGATATCCTGCAGCAGTTGCTTCCCTTGTTCGATCAGGATACAACGCTGTAGAATCTTGGTGTGACTCCGCTTGTAGAGCTCCCCTTCGATGATGACGAAGGTCTTAGTGCGGCGTTCGAACTTTCGGGCCTCTTTCTTATCAGTCGGGAGCACCTCGCGGAGGAGGTAGTCGAGATAAGGCAACCTCTAGTCAGCCCGGGGTCGGGCCCCATTGCTGGTTCCAAGTCGAGCTCCATGTCCTCGTGGTTGGAAAAGGTCGGCGGTTGGGAGCCCCCGAGTCCGAGGCAAGCACTTCGGCCCCAGCCTATTCGGGCTCCTCGTAGTAGATCAAGGGCTTGTACTGATCGCTGGCAAAGATGCCGGATGGGACAGGCTGGCAGACCACATGCCTCATGCGCACGCCAAGGGGAGAGATGAAGACGAAACCCAAGCCGGCTCCTTCCTTCACCAACGATCCGTCAAAGTACATCGTCCAGTATTCCTCGTTGGCTGCTGCCGGGGCATCTGAGTCTTGGTCCACTCCGCGATGAAATCGGCGAGCACTTGGGACTTGATGGTTGTTCGGGGGGCGTATGAGATCCCCTGACCCATCAACTCGAGGGCCCATTTCGTGATCCTCCCGGTGGCGTCCGGGTTGCGTACAACCTCACCAAGAGGAAGGACGTGACCACCGTCACTGGGTGTGACTCGAAGTAGTGGTGCAACTTCCTTCTGGACCTGGGGATAGCGAGTCTTGGCATCGGCCAAGATTTTGCTTACGAAGTATACGGGTCGTTGCACCTTGAGGGCATGTTCCTCCTCCTCCCGCTCCACGACAAGAGCGGCGCTGACCACCTGCATTGTCGCTGAAATGTAGAGTAGGAGTGGTTCTCCGTCGCCCCAAACTCTCGTAGTCGAAGTCGAGGGGACCACTATCCTCAGAGCCGCGATCCTCTGGGGCATGTAGCCGCATCCCCTCGAAAGCCTCGACAACAGGGTCGAGGCTGGCGGTGCAGGCGGGTTGGACTGGAACACGAATCTGCTCTAGTCCCCCTCCTGTGGTGAGGATGAAGTCTAGGCTCCCGAAGCGCACGAGCGCGCCCGGGGCCCATCCTCCGGCGTGGTTGGCCATCCGCAACCTGAAGAGGTCGACGAGACGCGCAAAGCCCCCTACATGGCGCGCCAATTGTCAGTGTCTCGATCCACCGACTAGTAAATTTCGTGATTGGGCATTTGGCCCGGATGGTGTGCAAGAAAGATACGATGGTTTATATTGGTTCGGGCAGAATGTCCCTACGTTCAGTTCGAACTGCTTGTGCTCTTGCACTAAGTTTGCATTAAGGGTTACAAACGGGCGCGAGAGAGGGAGAGGGCTCCCAAGTCTCTTGTGGAGTGTGCGGGTGTGAATGTGAGTCTGAACGTTTCCTCCCCCATGGGGGGTCCTCCCTTTCCCTTTTATATGCCAAGGGGCAGGGGTTGGATACAAGAGAGAGAGAGAGAGAGAGAGAGAGAGAAAGATCGCCAGGGTCCCGCTTTTCCTCCTCCCTGCATGTGGTCCCCACTGGTCCTGTAGATGATGATGGGGGTGTCCCTGCACCACTCCCTGGTGCGACGTGCGATGTGCGTCTCAATAGGGCAGGTGGCACGGGCCCTGAGGCATTCTTGGTGGGCGATGTGCGCCCCGACAAGATGGAAGGCGTGAGCTCCCGGTCCATTTTATGGCTTGACCTTCGGTGCGGCGGACGACCGGGGCTTGCGGTAATGGCCTGTCCTCTTCGGGGGTCATGTCGAGGCACATCCCTACCTGCGGCAGGCACGTCCTTTGGTGGTCGGGCAAGGTGGCTCGTGCCCTTCTTTTGGGCTTGGTAATTGGCCGTCGGTGCCCTTCCTTTTGGTGGGCCGTCCGTGGCCATGCGACAGCCTTGATTAGGCTGAGCTGCATATTGCGGGAGATCTAAACTGTAATTAGCTTCCAAAGAAACATACTTTTCGGGGGGTTCGTGATATTCATCCCCGACAAATCTGTCAAGAATAATTTCATCGTCATCATTTTGTAAGACCCCAAATTCGTGAGCTTAATCATTCAATTGCAATCCTTGTTGCATTTTTCTTGTTCTTGCTTATGTTCTTCGATTCGCAAGTAAGGATTCGCTTTCATGGTGAAGTCAAACAAGTAGTGCACGGTTGATAACCAAGAGGTGACGTGATGCTTCGATTGTGAGCTTAGGTCTTGTTGATCAGAAACCGGATCACTTGTATCAAGTAGCCGACCAATCCATAGTTTTCTTCAGGGTTTAGCTCGGGTCTTCCAGATGGAAGATGGGGCAACCTCACCTCGTTCCCATTAACACCTCCAGCTTCTAGCATTGGTTTATGCTTAGCGGCTACTAGCACGGTTCTTGCATCTCCACAATATATTTCATTTCATGGTCTCCAATGTACTTACAACAACAACCATTTTAAATGGTAAACACGAATCGCTCCTCCGCGGGTAAGCGAGGTACACCCACTCTCTCCGCTAGCTGTTCTGCTGGGAGTTCATGTGGTGCAGGATGTACCTCGCTCCCACCCCTAAGCGCAGCTGCAAGTTGCAGCTGCAAGACCGCCGCATCATGAAGTGGCGGTGCAGCTGGTGCACTAAGGGCGTAATGCCGATGAATGCCTCGTAGGGATGGGCGAAGATGGCCAGCGTCCAGACGGTGTTGATGATGAGCTACGCCATCTGGATGTCGTAGGACTCTAGCACTTCCATTAGGAAGTTGGATAAGGGCGACGCTAGCCAAGCGTGGGCGTAGGAGGTGAAGAAGGGGAACAACGAGGGAGACTGTTGGCCCCTAGCAGGGACGCCTCCCTCTCGGCAGACGCCCTCGCAAATGTTGGTGGTCCTTCTGCTTCCTCTTTGATGACCCGCGTGGGTGTGGGGGTTGGGCCAGAGCGGGAGGAGGTTGAGCGCCCGCCTGTCGATCCTGGTGGTCGCCGCCATGCCTGGGCAACACTTGGGCATCGGTGCTGCCGGTGGCCTGAGATCCAACACGGTTCACTCTTGATGTCGCCTGACACCCCTCGTTCTCATCGCGTTACCGGCAGGAGTGCACCATAGGTGGATCTCGCGGGTGAGGGGAGGATGTGGTGGTGGCAAAGGAAGCAAAAGACGCAGGGGGAGCACGAGCAGATGAGGATGGAAAGTTAGGAGGTGAAGGAAGCAAAGGGGACACCTTGTCCAACACCATCTCCTTAAATACTGGAGAATGGCAATGGTTCTGCTTCCCCATGAGAGGGCACACATGGGGTGGCGACCACTCTGCTCCTACTCCGCCACTCACCAAATCCTGTGGGCTGAGGCGTGGAGCCCGAGGTCGGCGGGGGATGGCCCTACCAAGTTGTTGGCGATCTCTCACCAGTCGGGCCCCATTGCAGACCCCCTTTTAGAGTTCAGCCGAGGGAAATAGTTCCCTGTCAGGTTGGCAACAGGGCGGGTTGGGGGCGGGGGGAGGACCCCCGTCCCCGCCCGATCCCCAATTCGCGATCCCCGCCCCAGACCCGAACTCCATATCGGGGCAAAATTGTCCCACAGCCCCGTTCCTCGTGGATCCTCGATCCCCATTGGAGCCCCGCAGGGACGGCGCACACTGGTGGACGAGCTCGTCGAGGAGGTGCTATGCGGCCGCCCCTGCCCTCGTCTCTGGCCTGGCTTCCGCCAGTTCCGCCGTGAGCTCGACAACACGCCACCCATACTCGGCAGCTTGGCTTTATCGGTGTCTGGTCCGGAGGCTAGGCCGCGCATGGACCACCACGAGCAGTTGCGCGCTCGACCGCTGGGTGCTAGTGGCGGTGGGCGGCGAATCGGCGACGGGGTATAACAGGCCAGCAGCCGCGCGCTCAGGCATTAGCGCTAGCGGTGGAAGGTGGCGGCCTGGGTCGATGCGCCGAGCTGGCAGCAGGCGTGCCGGGCTGCACGAAGCCCCTCTCCACCGCTCGAGCCTCGGGCAGCCGCTGCCTCGCTGATTGGGCCTTGGGCGATAGTGGAGGCGGAAGAGGAGAGGAGACGGGAGAGACGGAGAGAGAGGTAAGGAGAGGAGTGTTGCAGTGATGTGCTCGAGTGTGGCTGTTTGAGTGGCGGCAGTCTGCAGTGGCCGGTGGGAAACGGGGTCACGGGAATTAGCCTAGGGTTTCCAAGAGGAGAAGTGGTATTTACATGACTTCGGTGGGCTATTTGGCTGCATCATTGATGGGCCAGAATACAACGCGTGAACTCGGAGCCCCATGGATCCACATGGGGGAAATCTTCTCCCCGGCCCCACCCCGAACCAATTTCGGGGCCCCACCCCGTTAACCCTGCGGGGTGAAATGCAGCCCCATCCCCGTGCTGTTCGGGGTGGATCCCCGCGAATCCCCGGCTCCACGGGGATTTTTGCCATCCTGAGTTCCCTGAGGTGGCGGCGTGTACGGGATGGAATTGACAAGCGATGTAAGCAGGTTCAGGCCACGCGGAGGCATAATACTTACATCCTGCTGGTGGAGGCGTGTATCTTTCCTTGGTCCGAGCTCGGGTGAGCACGACAATGGTGTTCTTACAAGCCTCTCCTCGGCTACCTCCTTGCCAAGCTCAACTTGTCTAGGTAGCGCCTCCTATACAGTCAATGGAGAGACCATACGCCGGGTGCTACTCCATAGTACGCGACGTGTCACGTCTCCATAGATTCACGGTGCTACTCCGTAGTACGCGACGTGTCACGTCTCCAAAGATTCACGTTCCGATGAAAGCGGCTGACCATCTTCATCTTCCAAGAGGGCTCCACCTGTCTGGGACTGTGGCGATGCGTCCATGCACCAGCTGGCCCCTGTCTAAGGGGATAGCAGCCCACGCTTCCCTACCACATCACATTGGCTTGGATGGGACTAACCAGCGCAGACTACACGTGTAATACTGTGGGGGTACCGTGCCATGCGTGATCGGGCGAGCTGCCCAATCACATCCTAGGTCAGGTCTGTTAGTGGATCCGTCCTTCACCATAAACGTTCCTACCCTTCCACGTAGGTGAAAGCCACCCAGTTTCTTACATGTAGGCCCGTGTCACGCTCCTCCCACCCGAGTCCAGACCCGTCCAAATGGAGAAAGAGGGGATCCCGGACCCTGGGTATGCGGGTTCGGAGGTTTCCTTGATAGAGAGCATGTGGTGGGCCTCGATCCAGGTTCCACATGGTGCTAGGGGACCCCAATCCCCGTTGGCCGACAGAATCCAAGGTGAAATCTTGAGTAATTAGAGTTAGACGAGGAAGCTAATGGGTGACTCTTTGTATCAAAACGCTCTGATCTGACTGGAACTAAAATTTTAGAATTTTAAATATTTTGCGGGAAGCATCTTTTAAAAAGTTGGCATGAGCTTTTGCAGTTGCGGATCACGCCACCGCCAGCCCCTGATGAGGCCATTAGTAGGTGCGGATGACTTTGTCACACGTCATATGGCACGGGGTGACGGTGTGATCCGCCCCCATCAATGCATTTGTAGGGGTGGGTCACAATCCATCGTCCCAACCTACTTCCTGCATATTCTCTATTTTTAGCAGCGAAAAATATGGGCGGACCACGAACTGCCCCTATAAATAATATTATTTTACCTGTCCTTACAAATGTCATTTTTTCAGTGAAAGTAGAAGGTGAACTGAACTTGGTCGACTCGTTAAGTTCAATAAGCGTTGATTTTTGGTTGACGAACTTTTAAAGTTAAGCAAATTGTGGTCTTAGTGTTAGATAAAGCCGGGCCCCTACGACAATCAATGCGCTGCCCGGAAGACTAAGGGGATGTTTGGATTCATGGACTAATTTTTAGTCCGGATCTCATCGATATTTGGATCAAATAGAGCGATTAAACGTGAGTTAACCATAAAACTAATTGCATAGCCGGTGCTAATTCACGCGATGAATAGTCCATTATTAGCATATGTCTACTGTAGCACAACATGGTCAAATCATGGACTAATTAGGTTTAATGGATTTGTCTCGCGAATTAGCCTCCATTCATGCAATTGATTTTGTAATTATATTATATTTAATATATCCAAACATTTGATTTGATGGGAAGTTTAGTCCTGAGAACCAAAGAAGGCCTAAATATTCTGGTACCAGGCAACCTGCGCAACCAAATCGAATTGAAGGTGATGTGATTTGTGCTATATCTTGCACTGGGTGAACTGTAGATGGTCCGTATTAGATATGGTTTATGTTACTACTTTAAAATGTCAAGCAAGATAGATAATATCAGAAGGACAAATTATACCAACTTAATTGGTTGAATGCATTAGTTTGAAAATTGAATGTACGTACAGGTCGATTACTTTGACGTGGCGCGGTGCGGGCGGAGGGCAGAGGGAGAGAATACAATAATAAGAAGAGATGGATGAGTAAAGAAATTATGACATGCGGACCCACACTAATTTAGGAAATTGTGCTATCGTAGAGACTGTTGGACGTGTAGTGTACAATATGTGTGCAGTTATAGAGAGAATCTTACTATAACCACTGGAGGTGCCCTTAGTTTCCTCTTTCTAGAAATGCAAATTTAGATCTATCATGTATCGATTCGCGTAACTTACTGGAAGGTTTGGAACGTTTGTTTGGTTTGGGCTGCGGCATTCATCATTCAACTTGGTATGTTGATTCAAACAAAGCCTAAATAGAAGGGTTCAGGCCTAGAGGGTTTCAGGTTTCAATATAACAGAAGAGTAACTTCCGATTCATCATGTGCGCTTTGCTGCTATTAGCCTGCTAGAAGCCCATTAATAAATTTAGAAATTCCAATAAATTCCAAAATCTATGTGTGCATGAGGAAGTGGTGCAAACCATTTCAGTGGAGGAATCTCCACTTCTCCAAGCTATATGATAAGGGACATAAGGAAACACCACACGCGCACGGCTTCCTTTTGTAGTTCTATTTTTTGATGACTTGGGCTATAAGTGCGAGATATGGAAATATAATCAGTTTAAATCACGATCGTGACGTGAGACCGTGCGGCTCCCTACCACCCATCAGCCTCCACCAAAATATATCCTACACTTTCAAAACCTTCCCCCCACTTTCAATGAGAAAAATAAAAAAGAAAGTAAACTCCATGCTGAAAATAGGAAAAATGAACGATAAGCAAAAAGAAGTTCCGTCTCACATCCTGCAAACTGGTTATGAAATCCTATTGATAATGTTTATGAGTGATTTCTTACAAGTTGCCTTCGATAACTATGAACATACTACTATACTTGTGCAGTTATTTACTGTTTTTCCATTTGGAGCCTGTAGCCCTGTACATATGAAATGAGACAGGGTTTCCAGATATAATTTACTTTCTTAAGGCCAGTAACCTTGGTAAGACATTGTGTATGTTTTTCAGTGAGACTTTCTTTTTGCAGTATCGGTTAAGTAACATTAAATAACTTTAATGTTATTAAGCCACACTTAGAATTATACTAAGAGAATTTTTATTACATACTTTTAGGGGCAATTATCAGATGGGCAGGAAATTGCAGTTAAAAGGCTTGCATCGCATTCAGGGCAGGGTTTTACAGAATTCAGGAATGAAGTCGAACTTATAGCGAAACTGCAACATACAAATTTGGTTAGGCTCGTAGGATGCTGCATTGAAGGAGAGGAAAAAAATTTGGTCTATGAATATATGCCAAATAAAAGCCTGGACTTCTTTATCTTTGGTAAGCACCTTATAGTTTGCTCAGACGATAAAACTGATCATGCCTCAAATTCAAATTTGTTCATTACCGAATACACTCTCTAATTTATTGTTACATCCGTGTGGTGTGTAGATGAAAACCAAAGCAGTTCACTTAATTGGAGTAAACGACGTGTTATAATAGAAGGAATAGCACAAGGTCTTCTGTACTTGCACAAACACTCCCGGCTGCGCGTCATACACCGAGATCTTAAAGCTAGCAACATTCTCTTGGACCAGGATATGAACCCTAACATTTCGGATTTTGGGCTTGCAAGAATTTTTGGCTCTAATGATACCGAAGGAAACACAAACAGGGTGGTCGGAACATAGTAAGCACCTGTGTATTTGACAAGATTGTTACTTGTCAGTATTGTGAGATCAAACAATAATTCTAATATGTTGACATATAACATTTTTCTCTTGCTTAGTCATGATTTCAGTGGTTACATGTCTCCAGAGTATGCCTCTGAAGGTATCTATTCCGTTAAATCTGACGTGTTCAGCTTTGGCGTTCTACTTCTTGAGATCCTTAGCGGAAAAAGGAATTCCGGTTTTCACCAATTTGGAGACTTCCTTAACCTTCTTGGATATGTAAGTATCTATAGATTTTCTCCAAGTTGTTATGCAGCCACAGTCCTACATATCATGAAGGCTTAATCAATGAGCTTGTAGAAGCACCAATTTCTAAGGAGATGCATGCAGCAGAGGCTAGGAGGTACATCAACATTGCACTAATGTGTGTCCAAGAAAATGCAGACGATCGGCCCGCCATGTCAGACGTTGTTGCTGCGCTAGATAGTGAGAGCGTGGTTCTACCTGAGCCTAGGCATCCGGCGTACTTCAACCTGAGAGTGTCTAAAGCAATGGAAACAGCTACTGTTGTTGAGCGTTGTAGTCTGAATGATGTAACCATCACTCAAGACCCAGAAGGCAGATAGGTCTTGTTAGGAAAAACATTTCGCGGAAGCATTACAAAATCGGATTAGCATAAAATTGATTCAACCAAATAAAGAAACAACAATCTTTATGTGCGCGTCACACATCTTATCCGTTCATGCACAAACTCACCTTGCGACATTTTGGCTCCTTGCATCTTTCGAAGATTTCTCTCCTCTCTTCTTCTTGCCTTACTAGTTCTCTTGATGATTAGAGAACTAATGTGCTATCATGTTTTTGTCTGGTTGTTTTTCTTTCTCTCTCGTGTAAAACGTAAGAGGCACATATATAGGTAGGAACAGAGCATGTCCAATCAATGAGTTCCTAAGCCGTTCAGGCGCATGATGCTCCAATTCAAGAAACTGACATGCACTTGTAATTCAGAACTAACCCAAGCTTTACTGATCAGACCATAAGAACCATTAGCCTCCCATATTAATTAGCCATTAACATGCATACATTACTGTACTCAGACCCCAAACAAAACGCACGTAACGTGCATGTCCATTCATATGCTTGGTACATTAGGCGCTAAACATTGATGTTTGAACCAATTAATTACCGTGAGCACACACAACCATAGAGCCACATGCATGTACGTGTATTTACCTTTGGGTAATATATATATATATATATATATACAGACCATAATTTAGGAAGAAAGAGGGGAGGATATTTCAACCCATAATTCTTATTTCTTTAGTCTAGCAATCATCACACATAGACTCTTAATAATAAGAACTATTTCTCTAATAACATGGGCCACATTTCAGTTAATAATATTTAACAGGTCTTTCACCTCGTTCTGTTTCAATGGTCATCTTCATCACCGAAGATACCGATTGGAATTTTTCTGAGAAGATTATTCACAATTGCAACCTTTGCAGCTTGAGGAGGGGGATCATTCATAGCGTGTTTGGGAGCGCTCCGGCTCCGGCTCCACACGCCACTTTGGCACCGGAGAAGCCGGAGCCGCACCAAACAGCCACAGCATTGGAGCGGCTTCTGAGCATCTTCAGGAGGAGCCGGAGCTATTTTTAGGCTGTATAGCGGAGCCAAAAAAACTAGCTCCGCGGCTCCGGCTCCGGCTCCGGCTCTGCACGCGGAGCGCTCGTCGAGGAGCGCTCCCAAACGCGCCCTCAGATTTCTGCACCATTGGGTTCAGCAATTATCTGATAGGAATGGACAGAGAGAACAAACGCAAACTAGTGCATACACGGCCCACGTACGTTGTGTCAACATCTTGCAAAGTGGCGCTCAGACCGTCGACTTCAGTGCTCAAGGGTACCCTCTCCATAGGATTTGATTTGTACCCTCTCCATATTTGAAAATGTATTGATTTCCAATCAAGTGAACAAATCAAATTCTGGTTGCACTACAAACTCACGGTGACTGGACAAAGTTTGAATCTTTGGTTTGCACGGTTTCAAATTCTTCCAGACAAAAAATACAATTATGTAACCAGAATTTGAATTGTACACTTGATTTGAGAACTATACATCTTCAGCTTTGAATCTTCGGTTTGCACGGAAGCCAATGCATGCGTCATACATGGTTCACTTCCCTCGGCAAATTGCAATCAAACTGTGTATGTACGGGCCAATAATGGATCAGGAACGGACAAAAGTACAGGGCAGCACTAAACTTTAATCCCGTCACATCGGATATTTAGACACCAATTAAAAATATTAAATATGGTCTAATTATAAAAATAATTACATAAATAGAGGTTAATTTGCGAGACGAATCCATTAAAACTAATTAGTCCATAATTTGATCATGTTGTGCTACAGTAAAGATGTGCTAATGATGAATTAATTAGGCTTAATAGATTCACCTTGTAAATTAGCATCAGCTTATGCAATTAGTTTTATAATTAGCTTATATTTAATCTTTCTATTTAGCATCAAAACATCTGATGTGACCCAGACAAAAATTAGTCCATAGATCCAAACACCCCTAACAAACCTGAAGAAATGAGATCACAGATCTTCAGCGACCTGCCGTCTCCAGGTGCGCGTGACCTGGAGTATTGGACACCTAAAAAAAGGGTAATAGATAATCCACAAAGGAGCAGGAAAAAGGTAATAGAAATAAAGGCAGCAGATAATAAAAAAAAAGAAACACCAGCAAACAGGAAGATGAATATTGATAGATGGCACGAGGATGATCCGGTCTGGTCGCTATATTTTGCATGTCACAAATTTACTCCGAACTTCTTTTCAGTAATCCTTTAAGTAACATTTCAGTTTTGTTCGTTCCTGCAGTTTCTATCTGTGATGTAACAAGTGGAATTTTTTTTTTATGTTTTAGAGAGTCGATCATATCTAATTCAGTCTCCTGGACTTACAATTAGCGTAGGGTTCGAGGACCGTGAACGCAAACGTAAAAGGAATCAATCACAGCGGTAATGGAAACAGATCCAGTGTTTACCTGATTTGTTTGGTTTTATCGATGTAACGGTATTAAATACCACCCACGATGATTTTGATCGCTCGTCGGCTTCTGCTCCGATCCCTCTCCTGCGGGCTGCGATCGCCAGCCCGCCATGGCCGCCGCCGTCGTGCTACCACCAGAAGCGTCCTTGCTTGGCAAGGTACGCAGCAAGCGCGTCCGCATCGCGTCATGCAGCAGGGTCCCCTTGCTCGCTCGCGCTCCCGGCTCCCGCCCAGTCCCGCCTCACGACGCCATCCCTGGCATATCTGCGACCATCTCGCCGTCCAAGTCCGGAAGTGCGGCACCAGCATTCCCGGTCAAGAGAAGAGTCGAAGCCCACGAAGGAGGAAGCGCCGATGAACGCCGACGCTGGAGCGCATGAGCTGGACGAAGACGACGAGGGAAGACGAGTAGCGTGGATGACGCAATCTGATTACGCCCAGGTGTGAGCGGTATCACGGTTTACTGGGCTGTATCGTTTTACGGAGGTGATCCGATTACTGAGGATCTAAAACAAACATAAACTAACAGTATCAGTTAGACTCTGTAATCAGATCACATTACAATAAGTCCAACCAAACGCTACCTAAGATTAATAGATATACAAGCCGCAGCACTCAATGCTGCCCTCATTTTCGGTCTGACGGACCCAAAACCGTGCATCATGATTTCCCATCCTAGGATGAAAAATAGTTAGGGCATATTTGGATGTTGTGGTTTTAAAAAATCATATTATCAAGAAATTGTAGTTTTTCATAAGTCAAAGATATGTAAAACCACGGTTTAGAAAAAAAAAGGTTCGGAGTAGAGTTTTTTAAACTCCAAAAAACTACAATTTTGACAATACTGTGGTTTTTAAAACCACAACTTCGACAATACTACGATTTTAAAACCACAAAATTTGTTACATCCAAACACTTATAAACTTTTATAAACTAAAGTATTTTGTAAAACTGTATTTATCTAATACTCTAAAAATACTTTATATCCAAACAGGATCTCATAACAAAACCCTACTCTAGCGAAATAGGCCGCAAGTCAAACTACGGCAGTGCTGCTGGCGCACGTGTCGGCCCACACCAGTACACCACCGAATTTGGGAACTTGGTCACTCAGCCACCGCCCCGCCCCCCACAATGTGATAAGCACGAGCCGAGCCGTGCCGGCCACATCTACTGAACCGGAAAATTCAGAGCCCCTTGCGGCCTTGCCTCGTTTTCAGCTGCCTGCACGAAACCGGCGGTGAAATTATGATCACTCGAACTGCTCTATCCGCAAACCAACGGGTCACGAATGGCGGTCGAGGAACAAAACTTTTTTCTGAAACTATAGAAGTATTATTTTAATACGGTAGACATATGATAGATAAATAGAGGGTGTTTGAATCCAAGTGCTAATGTTTAAAAGTGCTAAAATTTAGCACTAGTCCATCCAAATAGAAGTGCTAATAGGATGGGCTAAACTATAATCAAAACTTAAAAATTTTAGAAAGAGCATGAGTGATAATAAGTGTTAAAGTTTAGCACTCAACTTTAACATATCCAAACAACATATCCAAACAGACCCTTAAACATATACCCCACCTCACACACATCCTTGTGAAGGCCTACGGCCTAGTCAAGATACGACAGCCAAATTTTAAGATGGATGAAATCATACCACATCATCGTTGACACACATTAATTGGATATATACCTGCTCCATCCTAAAATACAATGTATTCTATAGATTTTATGACAAATTAGGTGAACTGACAAATGACATATTGTAACACCCTAATTTTTATTAGGACCCTGAATAAATTGGTTAGATTTATTGCAGGCTTGATAAGATTTATTTAATTTATTTGAGTTTAGAACATTTATCGTGAATTATAAATAATTTACTTAGTCATAAAAGGAAATATAAGAAAAACAGGCTTTGAGCATTCATGCCACATTGCATGGTTTTATTGTCTGAGTTCAGTTGAATTTAAATTTCCTAAAATTTAAATTTAATGAATCGTGCTTGTTTCTTTTTTATTCAAATAAAATCTTTCTCCTTTTCTTTTCTCCCCTTCTCTCTTTTCCCTCTTGGCCCGGTCCAATCTCCCTTTCTTTCTCTCTTTCTCCATCTCCCTTTCTCCTCCCGCGCGGCCTAGCCCAACCAGCCTGCTCCGCCCCGCCTCTCCCCTTTTCTTTTCTCCTCCCGCGCGGCCCAGCACAGGCCGGCCTGTCCGCCCCACCTTTTCTCTCCCTCCCTGCCACCGATAGGCGGGCCCCACATGTCGGGGAACATCCCCTTCCCCCGATCGAGCCGGACTTGAGCTCGAGTCCAACCCGGCCACGCCGCCTCCCCGCGTCTCTCGGCGCGCATGCTGAGGCCCCGCAGCCGCCCCTTTATAAGCAGCCTCCAGGAACCCCCTTACCCACCAAAGCCCGCAGCCGCCGCCCTCCGCCTCGCAAACCCTAGCTCGTGCGCGCCTTCAAACCCGCCGCCTCGCCGCCCCAATCTTGACTCCAGCCGCCGCCGAAGCTCCGCCTTGACGTGAGCAAGGTAGCCCCCCTGGTTTCCCTCTCTATCTCGCTTTCTCGTGCGCGCGATTTCTCACTGGAGTCGTCATGCCGCGCGCTGCCGTCGAACGCCCCTCTCCGACCCGCGGCGTCCCGTCCTTCCCCATTGCGCCCTCTCCCTCCTGACCCAAACTCGAGTCGAAACTGAGCCCCGGACCGCCGTTTGGCGAAGTCCGGCGCGCTTCCGGCCGCCCACTGCCGTGAAACCCGCCGCCGGCGCCTCTGCGCTCCCGCCCACCGTTGGATCTAGATCCAACGGATCAGATCTGATCTACCCCGAGTCAGGCCAACCCCGTTCCGGTCAGCCCTAGCCAATTTGCAAAATAGCCCCTCGGTTTTCTTAAAATCAACCCACAGTCCGCTGCAGTTGAAAAGTAATTACAATTAGGTCCTTTTTTTCTATTTTAACCCCTGCGTTTTCTAAAATCGAACCCGCCATCCCTAGTCTCTCTATTTTTCAATCTAAACCCTAGATTTAAGGTTTATTTATTTTTTAGCCCTCGATTTCTTCCGTCACAGCCCTTTTTCTTTCAAAATCCTTTCAAACAAGCCCCCGGAATCGTGTTTTAGTCATAACTTCTCCGTTTTAACTTCGTTTTCATCGGTTCTTGCGCTCATGCAATCCTTGCGATGTGCACAATAGCTTTATAACCTTGGTTTGTTCTATACATTATTTGGTGTACTATTTCTTATTTGTTGTACTTGTTTGCTTGTATGAACTTGTATGGTGCGATACACGGTGCGCAGTTCGAGGAGCCGCAATAGCAAGACTTTGAAGACGCCCCTGAGCAGCAGCAGTAGTATTTTGAGAAAGGCAATTGGTCCTTGATCATATTCCAGTCCCAATAATTTTCAATATACACACATTTACTTTATATGCATACATGAGTCTATAATTTGATGGATCTCAAACTAAGGACATGCCTAGTTTCAATTGTACTTTCTTGATTAAACCTGGGTTATTTACTGTATGTTGTAGCTATGCTAGTTGCTCACCTACTTAGACTATGGTTGGTTAACTTGGAAATAATGCTACACTTGTTTTACTTCATGTTCTGAAATACTTTATGGAGATAATTATAAGATCATTACTTTAATTGGAACATGGAGAACCATCTAGGAAAACAGTGCAACCACAATACTACATGGCTCTGGTCTTGGCTAATTAATTAGAAACTTCAGCTTATAATAATCTTACTAAAAGGGCAAGAGGGGTTGCATTGTTGGGGTATAGCTCGGTCCTCTTGATGTTATGATATGGTCCTGGTTAAGGCGTCTTCCTCATCAGGGAGAGTTATGAATGCTTTGACTTGAAATCTTAACGGATTGTCAAAAATTAGGGAATCTTTGTAAAGGCCTCATAGTGAATCCCTACCACTTACCTCAGAAGTGTTTAAGGGCCTTGCAAATCCGGACATCAAGGGAAACACGAGTTGTGGGTAAAGTGTACAACCTCTGCAGAGTTTAAAGTGATATATCAGTCGTGCTCATGGTTAAGAGCGGTTTGGACCCTCACATGATAATTGAACTTAAAGATGATCTAAATTGATATTCTTTATTTATGTTGTTGTTACTTATCTCTTTTACTTAATTAAGAGTTTATGGTATATACTTACACTTAGTTATTCTTTGAAATTGGCCTTGGATGTCATATAATTTACTCCACTTGCTGAGTACCAACCATAAATGTACTCACGCTTGTTTTATTAAAACCAATGCTGCTCGGAATAAGATAATTGTCCGGAGTTCCCTAAAGATTTCAAGGAGTTCTAGGCGTATGTCTTCCAGTCATCTGCCTGTAAAGATGAAGTTCTGCTGCTAGTTTAAGATGTTTATTGGTTGCTTAAGATTAAGACTTTTGGTCATGGTAAAGTACTTTAATACTCTCTCTCGTTATGATATTGTTTCGGATATATACTTGTATCGTCTATCATATGTGTGTGAACTTAATCCTGACGCACATATGAGATGCATCTAGTTTCTTCTTAAAACCGAATGTGACACATATGTACCTCCGAGTTATAACGTGAGGAGTTGTGTTATCTGGTTGTTTCAGTGACTGTTGCAGATAATAAGGAGTCCATTTCAATTAGTCCACCAATCAATCGAACTAATCCAACCAACTTTGGGAACAATTAAATAACAGAATGCTTAAATATGCCTAGAATACCTTATATTTTAGAATAACAATAAATTTTGAATGTTTGGATGGCTTGTATTTGAGGACTTAGGGAGTAACATCTAAAATATTGTCCGTTCTTCAATTTGATAGTATATAGTATGTATCACAAACATAAACATCAATTTTGAAAGCAGATGATTGATGATGATCCACACAGTCCAAGAGTGCACCCGTGATCTTTGTTCCAGGATAAGTTATATTTCTATGTTTTCTTTTGATAAAATTATTTCCGAAAGCAAGCCCGGTTAAACCCTAGATAATAATATATTACTCAATATCATTTTTTGAGAAAATGTTGATTCTTATTGCAAGTTTGCAACCAAAACGGTAGGGTGACATATGTAGTAGAAGTTTCCTTTCTACAACCATGTAGTAATAATCAGCAAGTTATTGTTTTGAGTCAAATGTTAGCTCCATGGTGAATGAAACATGTCTGCTGACCCCATTTATTTTTGCCGGTTTGGCAGCTGCCTCCTCGTCGGCAGTCGGCAGATGGACGCGCCGGACGCAGCTCCCCCGAAGCTTAACAGCTCGCCCCCGCGGCAGCGAGGGTCACCCTCGCGCCGGCGAGTCACCAGTCACCACCTGGCCATCCGGCATGTAGGCTGCACCCACGTGGCCCTGCCCGACACGGCGTGTGGGGCCCACCGTCGCCACCGCCCACCAGAGCCACCACTTCCTCCCATCATCCTTACCCGCGCAGCGGCTGGCGCCGTTCACACCCACCTCGGGCGAGCGTCTTGGAAAAAAAAGAAAGGAAAGTCCACGTGTCATGGCCACAGTGGATGCAGTCACTGGAGAAGCTGCCTATATCAGAGACGGGTGTGCCTCCAGCTCCAAGCTCTCACCTACTAGCTCGCACTGCACTCATTCCTTAGAAAACACAGAACCAGATCCAGAGCAGAGTGTGTTGCGTTGCGCCGGCCTCTTGGGTCGTCAAGTCCCCGTTTTTTCTTTCTCCAATCAGCAGCTGATCTCTCGTGTTAATCCCGGAGCTGCGATGGGCATCGTCGACGTCGTCTCCGAGTTCTGCACCCTGCCGAGGACTCGCCGGCACCTCAAGAAGAGGAAGCAGTTCCAGGTACTGACCGACCGGCCGACCGATTGGATGAATCTCTTGATCTGTTGTTGTCAATCTGTTGCTAATCCTGATGATGGCTGGCACCTTGTTGATTGTTGTCGAACCAACCGTGCAGACGGTGGAGATGAAGGTGCGGATCGACTGCGAAGGGTGCGAGCGCAAGATCCGCAAGGCGCTGGAGGGCATGGAGGGCGTGAGCTCCGTGGAGGTGGCGCCGCGACAGAACAAGGTGACGGTGGCCGGGTACGTCGACGCCGGCAAGGTGATGCGGCGGGTGGCGCGCCGGACGGGCAAGCGGGTGGAGCCGTGGCCCTACGTGCCGTACGACGTGGTGGCGCACCCCTACGCCCCCGGCGCCTACGACAAGAAGGCGCCGCCCGGGTACGTGCGCAACGTCGTCGCCGACCCCAACGCCGCGCCGCTCGCCCGGGCGTCGTCCACCGAGGTCAGGTACACCAACGCCTTCAGCGACGAGAACCCCAACGCCTGCGCCGTCATGTAGGCGCCGCGCCGCCGCGGAGGCTCGGAGGTCGGAGCTGCGCTGCCTCCTGGAGTAGCCGAGTTGATAGAGTAGGGAGTTGTTAGTGTTTGTTGTAACTTTTTTTTCTCCTTTCTTCTCTAAGGTAGTGCTCTGGTTTGATGTAAAAAAGATGTTTTTTATTTGGAAATCCTCAGTGGTGGTAGGCTAGCTAGTAGTGTTTGTTGCCTTGTTGATGTTTAAAAGAATTTCTGAAAAGAAGATGTTTTGACAAACGACAATAGATATTGTTAAAGATGAAGTATGCAGGCTTATGATATGTTTGTTGAAAATTACTGTATTTGCTGGTTGAGCTGTCATGCATGCTGAAACAAATCGAGGTGAGCTAGGACCAAATAAACAAGGATGCTGTCCCACGGCATCATCAGGAGGGTGGGAGCTCTGGATCAGATTTTTATTTATGCCCCTTATCAATGGACCGAGAGTGATGGCTTAATCTGAAGCCAAACAAAGGGACTAGAAGTTCGAGCAGCGAAGATGCATGCATGACCTTTTGTTGTTATGGTAGGTGATTCCCCTTTTCCCTCTCCGGTATAGAAAAAGTTCAGAATTTGCACTTGGTAATCTAGGTCGTCTGACATGAGATGCCAAGTTCAGACTTAAATAAAGGGACGCCACATGGCGCTTAATTTGTCCGGCCATTCTGCTTATTCACATGTTCTGCTGATTTTCCATCCATTTGCATATCCACTTTCGTTTCCCTTCAAGGTCTTTGACATGTTTCCTGCTATATATGACCATGAAAATCCATCTCCGGTGCCCCTGACATACAAGAGCCAATGTTCTTCAGTCTCTTCATCGTTCAGAAAATTCAGAGCAAGAAACAATCTGCTTCTCTATACCTGAACTTCTGTCTTGCTTGCCGGACGACCAAATTACAGATTTGCCAAGTGAGAAGTACACTTATGTGTTGCTAGATTGAACTCAACTGAATATTCTGAATTCCGATTTTTTGTAATCTCTGGCTCTGTTCTACCCTGATTGTTACTGAACCTTGCGTCTGCATCATGCAGGGACATCTGATACTGAAACTGTAGCTTGTTAATTATAGGACGACTACGTCAGCTACAGGAGACATGACGTCCCCTTGATTTCGCCCTTAATGCCCTGTTTGGTTCACCGGAGAAACGTAGAAAAACAAAGGAATTAATCGAGTTCCTATCGTTTTATGCACTGTAGCAGCGTTTGGAACAGAGCCTAGGGAAATCTTCACTGCACTAACAGAGCCTAGCTGGCTGGCGTTCTTCCTCCTCACGGCAGAGCTACGAGTTCTTAGAAAACATGCACCGAATCAAAATTTCAGACTACAAAGGAGAAATGGAAGAGAAAAGGGACAACAGTGGAAACAAGCAACCCAATCACAGCACAAACCTCTCAAATTGTTGCAGAAAATTCGAACTCCAAATCCACATGATAAAACAAAACGAAAATGCCCCGCTCCTAAAGAAAACAGAGTGAAATTGGAAGCTCCCTCCCGTCCCACGACCACACTACCACAACCCCGTCGATGGGCGGCCACCTGTGGCCTGCGGTCACCTCGTTGATGAGAGGAGCAGAGCAGAGAGATTCCTGTGGACGTGGTCTATTGAGACGAGCACGCATCACACACAATCTGTCGTGTGCATGTCCCCTTCAGAACTGAAATTCAATAGCTAAACTAATCTGTCGAGTAGTGTAAATAGTGCGATATTTTCCAGCTGTTCAACAAAGTAAGGATGAATACTTATTAAGATTTCCAAATATTTTTTTGAATATTTTGATGCGGAATCAGATATTCTTGTTGGATGTCGGGTTTGGATATAATATGGGTAATATCCATCACATATCTAGTATCCAATCGAATAATTCAAGTAGTTAATTTGGATAATTAGATTGGATTAAAATCTGAACCCGACCCAAGCCCATCTCAATACGGGTCCGGTCAGGTCCGGACCCATGGGGTGAGATTTTGCACCCGCACCCGCACCCATCGGGTGTGAAATCTGTGGGTGCCCGCACCAATGGGCCCGGCTGCCACCCATAAATGGAGCTAAGTTTTTGTGTCCATTGCATTTTCTGCAGCTTTATAGTCTAAATTTACCTAATTGCAATTTTGGCTTCATGTGTGTTTTGTGGGCTTGTGGCATTCTGTCCATTGCCAATTCTGTAACATATCAATGAGATGGAGTACTCTGGAATAGCTTATAATGTTTACCCGCACAGCTTATCAATGAGAAACTAGGGTTGTTCTTCACTTCAGATTATACAAAATGAACCATAAATTGAGCCGGGTCATAAGCCAAAATTCGGATTCCCCCATTACAGTGCTCATTAGCCTGTATGCATGTCCCCTTCAGAACTACAATTCAGTAGCTAAACTAATTTGTCGAGCAGTAAAAATGGTGCGGATATTTTCCAACTATTCAACTAACTAGGGATTACTACTTATTCAGATACCCAAATAATTTTACCGAATATTTGATGTGAAATCAGATATTCTTGTTGGATGTCGGGTTTGAATATAATATGTTCGATATCCATCAGTCCAATAATCCATGTAGTTAATTTGGATAATTAGATTGGATACCCATTAGGCCTGGCCTCTAGGCCTAACTTAAGGCCCAGGTGAGTAAGTTAGACCCATTTTGTTATTTTTCTAAAATAAGTACAATATGAAATAATGAAATTATGTTCAAATTCTAACTTCACAAAAGTATTTTTAACTAAATATAAATAAATCAAAAAAGTAACACAGATTATCAATAATTTTAAAGTGAATTTAAAAGTAATACAAATCAGTAGCAAACTAAAAATAAATATAGAAAATAACATAGATTGTCAATAAATTTAAAATGAATCTAAAATATTAATCCAAAAAATAAGTTAAAAAATTAATACAAATAGTCAAGTTAGTGGAAGTCTCCCATAAATGCTTGCAGATGGTTGAGTGTAATCATGGGATGCACGGGGGCAGCGCATTGGCGGCTCGCAGTAGAAGGGAACGAAGCGGAAGGAGGTGTGTTAAGATTGATATAGATGGTCCTACAGTTAACGGGGTTAACGGAACCAGAGAAATTCCATTCTCATTCTTGCTAACCTCAAATGAAAAATACCTCATTCTTGCTAACCTCAAATGAAAAATAAAGACAGAACCATCCTGTTCCTAAAATATGGAATAATTTTATCATATTCGACCTCCTCTCCAATAAAATACATCTATAAAACACCTTGGATTATAACGACCGAGGATAAAGAATAGACCGAGCAATCAACCCCTTGCAAGGCGGAAAAGAGAGAACAATTATTTAAAGAACTACTGAAGCGTTCTCACTTTCTGACAGAGCTTGTTAGTACTTAATAATGGCCACCTCCTCACGGACGAGACAGTATTCGCCACCAGCCACAGCCATCGATCAAAAGCATCCACACGCAGACGCTGAAGACAGGACGATTCACCAAAAAAGACGCGCCCAGCACCCAGCCCCATGCGGTGCCGCAGAGTTGCAGACAGATGCATGCATGGCTTGTAGGGATGGGAATTTGAACGCGGATACATAAAATATTCCATATTCGTACTTTTTTAAATATCTGTATTCGTATTCAAATTTAATATGGTAGTAAAATATATATATCCGAATTCAATTTTTATTATTTTTTTCTATCCGATTCCACGTCCGTATTCGACAATATCCGACACTATTCGTATCCGTTTTTAGTAAAACTATTTAAAAAGTCATATTTATTTTCCATAACCAATATTATTAATTTTTATAATAAAATTATAAGAAGACTAAGTTTACTCGTAAATATTCTTGTTTACCTATTTATAGGTTAAATTACTTTTATAAATTTTATTATATATTAATTAAAAATGTTTATATATTTATTGAAAATATATTTTTATTTTTATTTTTATTTTTTATATATTTATTTATTAAAATATTTGTTGATAAATAAGCTATTTTTAACTAGCTATCTTTGTTATATTGTTATACTATAGTTTGTACATATATAACAATTTTATATTCTAAAACTATCAATAAAGAAAATAGCTAAAAGTTATCCTATATAGCGAGTAAATATCCGAATTTGAATCCGAATTCGAGGCATCCGTTTTGCATTCATATTTGAGAATATCCGAATTCGTATCCGTATTCGAGTTAAAATATGGTAAAAAGTGTTATCCGAATCCCATTTCATACCTATCCGATCCACTTCCATGCTTAATGGTGTGACAAGCAAGTGTGGAGCACGGCTGTGCAGTACTGGTGTACTACACGTTTGTGTCGATGAGTTGAGGATGGCAGCTAGGGGCACTGCTGATCAACAATTCAAGCGCGGACAACCTTCTTGTCCTGTCTCCTCCAGCCGTCCAACGCAAGAAGAGCGGTGCCGGTGAGCATCTCGGGGTGTAATTTTAGTTCGGATCACATTGGATGTTTAGATGCTAAGTAGAGGAACTAAATATGAATTAACTATAAAACTAATTGCATAAATGGAGACTAATTCACGATATGAATTTATTAAATCTAATTAATCCATCATTAGCATATGTTTACTGTAGCACAATATTAATAAATTATGGACTAATTAGGTTTAATGGATTCGTCTTGCGAATTAGTCTTCATTTATGTAATTGGTTTTGTAATTAGCCTATATTTAATACTTCTAATTGTATCCAAATATCCGATATGACGGGACTAAAATTTAGCCTGCATAAATCAAATGGGGCAGGACCAAAGCCCATCGCTGAAAAAGATCCACTGCATTCCAGTCCAGCGATGGCGAAGCGTCACGGCAAGAAGAAGGCCGGCACCGGGCGACCCGGGAACATGAAGAAGGCGGCGTCGGCGCCCGCCCTTCCGGTCCCTCTGTATCACCGAACACAAATATGGCGTAAAATTCTTCTCTTAATTCTCACAGTATAGTGGCTGGTTTAGAGTACAAAATCACTCGCGAAAGAAATGTAAAACAAGCCAGATAAACTCGGGATCCGCAGATCGCCGCCGACGCCTCCGGACCATGCCGGCCAGAGTGTTCTTTCTTCTTGCCTTCCTCCTTCCCGATCTCCCCTCTTTAGCTTGGAGACGACTCCTCCCGATGGGCCTTCTAGTTGGGCTGCCATTTTGGGCCGAAGAAAACGGGAGCTGGGCTTGCGATTGCGGACTGGCCTTGCGTTGTTTGGGCCTGTACTCCCAGCAGTAGGTGCAGTGTCCGTGACACCTCCCCCTCCATGAGTACCGGCTTGTCCCCGAGCCGGTGCTGCGGGAAATTGGCAACGCAGCTCCAGCTCGTCCTCCCAGGTGGATATGGAAACCGGCCAGGAAGACCAGTGTATTAGAACTTGAGATATATTTTTGTCACCACGAGCGACAGTGCAACGCTGCAGTATAGCTTGTGGAACTTGGAACTGAACTGAGGATGGTGGCAAGGTGGTACTGACCTGAGAGTTAGGTCCCACCGCTCGTTTGAGCTGGGAGACGTGGAATACAGGATGGATAGCCGAAGACGCCGGCAATTGAAGTTGGTAAGCCACTGCTCCCACCTTGTCGATGATGGTAAAAGGGATGAAATAGCAGAACGACAGCTTGTAATTTGCTCTGGGAATGACATATTGCTGAATATATGGCTGAAACTTAAGATAAACTGCATCACCAATAGAGAATGACCTCTCAGCCCGATTCTTGTCGGCCTGATGCTTCTGTTGCTGTTGAGCTCTCACCAATTGCTGCTGCATCAACCGTGTCATGGTTTTTCTGTTGGATAACCACTCTTTCAAATCATCAATAGCACAAGCCTCAATTCTGTCAATGCCCATTTGTCGAGGTTCATGACCATATAAGACTTCAAATGGCGTCCTGTTGAGAGACGAGTGATATGTGGTGTTATCCCAGAATTCGGCTAAAGATAACCAATCTTTCCATTTTGAGGGACAACCATGCACAAAGCAACGTAGATAAGCCTCCGGACACCGATTCACACGTTCAGTTTGCCCGTCGGTTTGAGGGTGGTAAGCTGTGATTTACACGTTCAGTTTGACCGTCGGTTTGAGGGTGGTAAGTCGTGCTCATCGCTTGACAATTTGAATAGCTCTTGCCAGAGATGGCTGGTGAAGATACTGTTGACGGTGAACCCCTGCGTTGACAACACACGAAAGGCTCGGGAGATTTTCTTTACTCCGGCACAGGTCCTGTATTTCGACTCGCGAGGTGTGCGCGGGCATGCCAGTTAATTTGACCTGCAATTGACAAGGAAAACGTAAAATACATGAGCCGATAGGCAGTGAAGCCTTCGTGCTCACAGATAGGCATTCTTTGAATAAACACCTGTTGGCGCTAAAATCGGCCAAACAGGAATCGGCCGATGGTCTTCAGCGTCGGACACACGACCCGGGAGAATCTGCTTAGCTCCTGTTTGGGTTATCGCCCTGGTACGGTTCGCACGGCGTGCCAGTCAATCTGACCTGTTGATTGATAAGGAAATAGAGTATTAAATTCCAGGCGCGTCGATCGGCTGGAGTTCCGATCTGTCCTGAGGAGCGCGTCGGCGGCGAATCGGCCGATTTGCTGTAGAGATGATCGGCTACGGATCAGCCGATAATCGTGTAGTAATTGTAAAGAAAACTGCTGGAGCGATCTAGACGATTACTACAGAGGCAACACTTGAAATAGATCTAATCGGCTGTAAGATGATAAGTCGGAGAAGAATAATGATGAAGCCGATTATCCGATCTCAAGCTGGATAACTGGTGATAATACTAGAAAAACAGGTAAAACTTACAATTCTAGTAAATATCGATAACTGGTGAATAAATCCAAACGAAACCACAGCGATGCGCCCGTAGTTAAAGCTCGGATATTACTCGGTAAGCGGAACCTACCAATTGGCCGGAGATCAAGTTGGTGCAGCCCTGCCAACCCGTACGAACTCGTGAAAGAAGAAAATATTGGCGAAGTCGCCGACTTGAAAGTAAATTGCTAGAAAAGTAGAAGTATTGTTGTTGATTGATGTGTTCATTTTTTTTCAAGACCCCTAGGACTCCTGGTCGATCACGACTTGTTACAACCTTATTTAAACTACTATATCTATAAGAACTTTAAAAGGAAACGGACTCCCGCAGAATCTTCCGCCGCCGTTCCCTAATCCAATCAGGATTTCCTTCAATTGCTCCCCGACCGACTTAGCGTACCCCCTTTGACCAACTTTTGATCAGGACCCTCTGAAATAGTCCCATCCTGTTGGCGTAGGCTGTATCACCAATCGGCCGATTTCCAACTGTTACCTCAATCGGCCGATTCCTTTCTGTAGCCTTCAGATCTGCCGCATCGGCCAATCTTCTCCTCCTGACGCCGATTCAACACGTGTCAAAATCTGGCGTCAACAACACCACATTCAAATAGATAAATGACTAAAGCAATTGTGGCATGTGCTACCGGCTATGTCAGCCGATAGGCTAATAAAGCATGATAAGTAAATAATGAGCCATGAGGCCGATTCTAGCATCCTGATGAGCATGAGCGGCTCATCGGGCTGTCCAAACCAGATCCACACAATTGATGACAATAAAGCATGAAAGCTATCAGCTAGAAAGCCGATAGAAAATGGAGCGCCGTTGAGCTCTTGCTCCACTATGACTAGGACCATAAGCCGATGAAGCTTAAACTAATGTTACCACCAGTATTTCTACATGAAACTACTGCGATGCGTCCGGTAGTTGCAGTCTAGAAATATTGGCAGCAAGAGGTTAATCTAAACTTCACAAGCCGATGGATCTATCCACGATAGAACTTGATCCCAACAATACTTAAGAGGTAGTCGAGATTAAGATGTAATAAGTTATTAAATGATCTATCGTCTATTTCAACAGGATAAAAGTTAATTAAAGCAAACTAAATAGCGAGATGATAAATTAAAAGAATATCAGCCGATGCAAGCTTAATCAAGGCTAGAATAACTGTGATTCTACCACATCTAGCAAGAGATCAAGTTGATGCAGCCTTACAAGATAGGGTAAAATCAATAACTAGGCAGACTAGATGAAATCACAACGATGCGCCCGTGATTAAATCCTAGAGCACCTGATTGAAAAAGACTGGCGAACTGAAGATCGAAGCGATGTAGCCCCGTTTGCCGAAGAACTCATCAAGAACTACATTACATCCTACTCTTAAGGTAAAGTAATGGCGTGAAGCTGAAAAGATAAATTGTGTTTGATTGATCGAGAGATAAAAATTACAATGACCGTCATCCCTTTATATTTACAGGGGCAGTTTGGACGTCACGTGGACTCCATATGTGTGATTGATCCGGACTATTCCTACGTGACGCATGCAAGGCAAATAAACGCCCACGATGTATCATTCCTTCTTTACTTTAATCACCCTTGCTCATACGTGGATGCTTTTTCCTTGTCTTCTTTATTCTAATCACCTTGCTTGACCAATCCGATGAAGCCAATTTCTGTATTAGAACTCCTGGACTCCATGTTTGATAGCCTCTACACGTTGGATCAAAAACAATAACGGAGGTTTGGATTTCTTTGGAACGAGCAGTCAACCGGCTAGTAAAAATATCTCTGAACAGGCCATTGTTTGAACCTCCGCCGAAAGATACTCATAATCCCCAGAAACTTGCCGATCACAGTCTTTATGGATGCTAACAGCCAGCTATGTCTCACTCCGGATCTTATGGGATTTTGCTGGTCAAAATCCGGTGTCAACAGATACGGTCTCTGTCTGAAATCAGCACTTGAGGAAGCCCATGTAATTTGTATATATTGTCCATGTATAACATAGCCACTTTAAATGCAGTAAACGGGTGGGATAGTGCCACAAAATGTGCATACTTTGAGAATTTGTCCACAACAACTAAGATGCAGTTGTAATTCTTGGAAGATGGCAAACCCTCAATGAAGTCTAAGGTGACAACTTGCCATGCATAGTCAGGAATAGGTAAAGGCTGAAGAAGTCCAGGGTACTTCACGTTCTCAGTTTTAGCTTGCTGGCAGATAGCACACTCAGCAACAAATTTGTGGACCATTTGTTTCAATCCAGGCCAAGCAAACAAATTCTTGATCTTAATATAAGTGGGATAGATACCAGAATGCCCTCCAACTAGGCTAGCATGTATAGCTTGGATAACGCTATTCTGGGCTTCAACATTATGAGCAACCCAAACTCTGTTTTTAAATCTGATTAGGCCATCTTTGAGGGAAAAATGACCAAGAGGAGACTGAAGGGATAAAGCAGAAAGTTACTCCTTAGTCTCAGGGTGTGCTGTATAACCATCAGTAACCTTGTGAAGCCATGCTGGCTGAAGATTCCTAACCAGTGGTGGTTTGTAATCTGGAGAGGGCATCAGCTGCTCTATTATCATAACCTTTTCTATAGCAGATTTTATATTGTAGCCTCAACAGCTTGGTCAAAGCTTTGTTTTGCCATGGAGTTGCCAACCTTTGAGCATCCAAATGGATCAGACTTTTCTGGTCGGTAAGTATAAGAAATTCACTGTGTTGCAAGTACTGCCTCCAATGGTCAACAACCATTAGTATAGCCAAATATTCCTTCTCATAAATGGAAAGACCTTGATTCCTAGGGCCAAGAGCTTTGCTGACAAAAGCCAAAGGATGACCATATTGTTGCAAAACAGCTCCCACTCCCTTATCTGAGGCATCAGTCTCAATCACAAATTGCTTTGAAAAATCTGGTAAGGCCAAAACTAGGGCAGTAGTAATAAGGGCAAGTTTCAAAGCTGTAAAGGCTTCTTCATGAGCTGAGGTCTAGATGTACTGCTCATTCTTCTTCAAGAGATTAGTGAGAGGCTTGGAAATAAGCCCAAAGTTTTTCACAAACTTCCTATAATAGCCGGCCATACCTAGAAAATTTCTCAACTCCTTGACTGAAGAAGGTGTTGGCCAATTTTGAACAATAGTCACTTTCTTAGGATCTGTAGCAACTCCATTCCCACTGATAATGTGCCCCAAGTAAGGTAGCTCTTGCTTGGCAGATGAACATTTAGACAAATTCACCTTGAATTGATGCTCTTGTAAGATAGTGAATACTGCAGCTACATGTTGCATGTGATCCTCCCAGCTCTTACTGTATATAAGAATGTCATCTATGAACACAATGATACAAACTCGCAGCAGTGGTGCCAAAATATTGTTCATAACTCTTTGAAAGGTAGCAGGCACCCCAGTGACACCATAGGGCATTACCTTGTATTCAAAATGAGCATGATGGGTCTGAAAAACAGTCTTACATTGATCTTCTGCTTTCGTTCTTATCTGATGGAACCCAGACCTCATATCCAATGAAGTGAACCACTTTGCTCCCACTAACTCATCCATGAATTCACCAATAACTGGTAAAGGAAATCTATCTTTGACAGTATAAGCATTCAACATTCTCTAATCTACACATAACCTCCAATCCCCATTTTTCTTTTTGACTAGCAACACAGGGGATGCAAAGAGGCTGGTACTTGCTTGAATCATTCCATTTTTCAACAGTTCTGCCACTTGCTTTTCTATTTCATCCTTTTGAGCTGGGTTATATCTATATGGCAGAAGCCTAAAAGGCTAAGCACCAGAGATAAAAGGGATGGAGTGGTCATAAGGTCTTTTAGGGGGTAGTTCTTTTGGCTCTTCAAAAAGTGCTGAAAACTGTGATGTCAGCTGGCTGATGTCTGCTGGCCATTCAGTATTGTCCTTATTTTCTTCTGGACCGACAGCATAAAGCTGTAAAATACACCACAGCTCATCATTCTTTTGCAGATGCTGCAGCTGACCACCATCAATAACAGAACACTCTGCCAACTCTGGTATAAGACCTTGCAAGGTGACTTGAGTATCATTGTGGACAAATGACATCCACTTATCCTTCCAGTGAACTTTCATAGGACTGTAATTTTCAAGCCAATCTATTCCCAGAATGAGGTCATAGCACTGCAGAGGGAGAACCTTCAGAGAAACAGTGAAGCAATTTCCACAGATCCACACTTGACAATTCTGGATTTCATGGGTACAAGTCAGAACTGTCCTATTTTCCATTCTGACTTTGATAGGAAAAGCCAACTCACTCCAGCCAGACAATTGAGTTGCCAGCATCTCGCTAATAAAGCTTCCAGAGCTCCCTGAATCAGGTAGTATTTCCACTTCCTTCTTGGCCACTGTACCCAAAACCTGATGGTTTTAGAAGTATCTTGTCCATGCAGAGCTGCTAGGGATATAGCACATAAGTCTTCACCAGAATCAGAGTCTCCAGAGTACATAGGCAGGGCAGTATGAGCACCAGATTCTTGAATGAGCTGCCAAAGTTCCTCAACTACATGCAAAAAGGAACTGTTCTAGAGCACTTATGTCCTGGTTGCCACTTCAGAACACATTTGTAACAAAGTCCCTTAGCCTTTCTGTAGGCCATTAATGCAAAAAAAATTGTTGTCAGGATTTTGACTTCCACTGTCCCTTGGAGACTCAGACAGCTTCTTATCATCAGAAGGGCCACTGTTGGAAAAACTCTTCATAGCACTTGATGGATAACTAGAGTAGCCAGAATTAAGAGGACAAGAAAAATTCATCCCTCTGCTGGAAGACCTGCTTTGCAAATTGTCAGATCTCCTCCTGGAAGAACCACCCATGATCTCCTCCTGCAAAATGGCAAGCGAACAAGCAGTATCGAGATCGATAGGGCGTTACATCATCACAACATCTTTAATCTCATCTTTCAACCCATCAATAAACCTATTGGTAATAACTAAAGGCTGCATGGAAGAATCATGAGCCAGCAGCTGATGAACAAGGCTATCAAACTGCTCAACATACTCCACAACACTACCAAACTGTTTAACATGGAAAAACTGCATAATCAATTGACTATGTTGTTCCCTCTCAAACCTCTTACAGACAGCAAGGCAGAAGTCACACCATGAGCTCTCAACCAGAGCAACATCCATGGCCTGAAGCCAAAATGCAGCAGAACCTGAGAAGTACATGGTTGCTAATTTGACAGACATGGCACTAGGCACAACATAGATTTCAAAGAAGTTTTCACACTTTTTCTTCCAAATTTTAGGACCACTACCATCAAAAACAGGGAAATTCAGTTGAGGCAGCATAGCACTCCAGTTCTAATTATTAGCACTAGCAACATTGGAAGTACCATCAAGAGGAAACGAAACAGGAGTGTAATCAGTATAACGCTTCGCACCTGTGAACGGGGAAGGCACAAGGGTGGTCACAACCCCTTGGCCAAGTCCCCGGTGATCGTGTGCAACACGGTGGCCATTAGGCCCTGAAGCCGCCTTCGAAGAGGAAGCAGCCAGATGGGCGGCCGCCAGCTTCAAAAGGTCAACGTGCTCGTAGTCGAAGCCGGGCGGCCCATATGGCTGCTTCCTCTTCGAGGATTTGGGTGGTTTGCATTACCTTGGATGATGATTGTTTGGAGGGGGTCCCTGCCCGCCCTTATATAGTATGGGGGGACAGTGTTACATGGAATCCTAGCCCGATACTAGCTTTGGAGTCGTACTCGAGCACTACTCAGGTAGTTTCCTTCTGTTCCGACTTGTCCTACTCGCATACGAGTAGTTACAATAGATATAAGGTATGGGACATTCCTCATCCCTTATTTCAGAATATTCTATGCTATGTATGTAGTCCCGTAGCCCCGGGTCTGACAGCAAGGTAGATCAGCTTGCGCTTAAGGTGAGCACGTTGACCTTTCAAAGCCGGCGGCCCAGATCCTGATCCCTAAGGACCTTGCCCGCCATCCAGCCGAGTGCTTGTACGCCGGGTTGTTTTCGTGAGTCGTTCCCTGAAGAACCAGACCCCACTCGGCAGGAAGGTACCTGGGTCTACCTCCATCAAGCCCCCGAGCACTGAGTTGTTGAATGGGTTCCTGCCAAAGCCATGAAGCCGGTCGGTGCTCTTTATGGCAAAAAGAACATCTATTCAAACCTTCAAGCTCCGGCTACAATCTTGACATTAGTAGACTCCTGCCTGTTCCTTGATTTTTCAACGGGATGCCCCTCTGGGTGCACCCGTTGGGTGTAGCCCCCGAGCCTCGGAATTGCTCGCAGAGGCGTTTCGAGAGTCAATAGAGCAGATCTATATCCCTTCTTCTGGACTATTTGACATCATCAAGATCCTACGGCGCCCAGCCCCCAAGCAAGGTTGCTTGCGGAGTCGCGGAGACATGCCAAGTCGATAGGCGGCGCCCAGCCCCCAAGCAGGGTCGCTGGTGGAGTCGCGGAGACACGCCGAGTCAATAGGCGGCGCCCAGCTCCCGAGCACGGTCGCTGGCGGAGTCGCAGAGACATGCTGAGTCAATAGGCGGCGCCCAGCCCCCGAGCAGGGTCGCTGGTGGAGTCGCGGAGACACGCCGAGTTGAAAGGCGGTGCCCAGCCCCCAAGCAGGGTCGCTGGGGGAGTCGCGGAGACACGCTGAGTCATTTCAAGTTTTACCCCCTAAAGAACGATCCCGGAAATATGGGATTTTAACAGATCCGGCAGAGCGGAGCGGGCTGTTAGGTTTTGAGTCGATATAAAAAGAACTGAGCCAGTTCATCCTTATCCACTCGCTTGTGCCTTTCTCTGCTCTCTCTGCCACCGCCGACCCAGTTTAGATCTCACCAGCATCCTCAAAGCTCTCGCCCTCTTCTCCGCGTGCTCACCGCTGCACCACCGGGCTTCTGCAACCATGCCAAGTCAAGAGATGGCCAGCGACGCCTTCATGCCTTCCTCACCATCCGCTGCCGTCTCCCTCGAGGTGCTGCCGCCGCCCAATGTTGGCTGGGCGCCAAGCACCCTGACGGAGGGCGATCTCCGGGTGGAAGTCCTGCCATGGCCAAGAATTCCCCACGGAGGACCGGACCGAGACGGTGGTCTTCCGGTCCTTCTATGAGAAGGGGTTTGGCCTGCTCGCGGGGTCGTTTTTCCGCGGGCTTCTTCACTACTACGGGCTGGAGGCAACGCACCTCAAGCCCAACTCCATCGCACATATCACCATCTTCATCCATCTGTGCGAGGGCTTCCTGGGCATCGCGCCCCACTTCAACCTCTAGCGGGCCCTGTATCACCTGAGGGTGTACCCGAAGAAGGGAATGCCGACGTTGTGGGAGGGGCCGCCTTCTCGCTTTGCCAGGGCGGCAAGTACCTGGAGGCTGGCCTCAAGGACAGCAACAAGAAATTGGCGGAGGAGCGGTTCATGGTGGCGATCCCAGCTCCTGGGCTTTCGTCTCGAACCGGCTTCCCGTCGGTCCCCAATGCCACATGTGAGGAGAAGCCCTCCAATGAGGAGATGGTCCAGGTGGAGGTCCTGCTGGCCGAGCTGGTAGAGCTCAAGGCTAGGAAACTGACCGGGGCCGCAGTCGCCCTGTCCTTCTCCAAGCAGCTCACCAGCTGATCCAGGAGAGAGTCCACCCGGGCTACGAGTACTTGGGTCGGGATGACCAGACCCGGGTGATGAACCACAAAGTCCCCCGTGCGGAGGCGGCGAGCCGAGTGGCCTTCATCGTAAGCGGGGAAGTTCGGGATAAGATCTGCCCAAAGGTGTACTGCCTCAAGCGACCCACCACCGAGGTGAGCATTCTTCTTTCCGAGTTATTCTGCTTCGTTCCGAGTCATTTTGGCATTGTTTCGAGTCTTTTAAGCCTTAGAATTTGTAAATAATAGCACCTGTTGGGTTGTAACAACACCCAAATCTTTGCAGGAGAGGGTGGTGGAGTTCTGGTGCCCTGCGCCGCTGCCGGAAGGCAGTAGGGCAAAGCGATCGACCCTCTCACCAGGCTTCCACAGCCGGCGGCGGGGGCCTTGGATTATTCCTCCGACTCCTCCATTGGGAGTGAATCGGGGGACGTTGTAGAAATTACAGGGCCGGCTGCCGGGGCTGGCTCCATGTCGAGGAGGAGGAGCCCCGTGCGCAAGGTGGCCCTCTCCAAGGTGCAGAAGGGAGCGGCTCACCCGCAAGGTGGGGTCGCGTCCACTTCGGATGTGGTGGTTGAGGATGAGGGGGCTCGTGAGGGCGCGGCCGACGGCGGCCGTTCCAACCTCATGACCCCAAATCCGGAGGAGACGACCCATGGGTTCCTCAGGCCTAGGGGAGGGTGTCGCCCGGCCCTGGCGTAGTCGTTGCCAACCGCGGTGCTGCTGAAAACCAGCTTTAGCGTGTGCCGCGGCGAGAAGTAAGTTGGTCTCCTTCACTTCCTTTTGTCCTGCCTTGAAGTGGTGTGCTAAACCGAAGAAAAATCTGGCTTACAGGAAGGCGTCGCTCAGCAGCGCCAAGAGGAAGGCGGAGGAGTCCGACAAGGAGGCCGATTTGGCCGATGCGGCTAAGGGGTCGGCTTCCGTGGTGGAGCGACCTTTGATCCGCGCCCGTCTGTCTGATCAGGCGGCGACGGAGGAGGAGAAGCTGGGGGAAGGGGGCAGTAGACTCGGTGCCGCCCCAGAATATTAGCGCCGAGTTGGCGGTGCCGCTGCAAGAGGAGGCGACCGATGGAATGGCCGTAGCAGACCTCCCTGCCGCAGATGCGGCACCGCAGATACCATCTCCGGCTCAGCCAGCCGTGGCGGGATCGCACGAAGGAGAGGTCGGGCGGCAAGGTCCCCTGGTGACGAAGGAGGCACTGCTGGCGGCGGTCCGGCACGCGGTGGGGTTGGCGCATGTAAGTACTTGGAGTCTTGTTGCTTTTAATTTTTGGGTGTGTTTCCTGATGCAGTATGTGTGTAGGTTCTGGCTGACCTAAGTCAGCGGGCAGCAGCCCAGCTTCGGGTCGACGACGTCCCGGCTGACCACATGCGCCAGCTGGAGGAGCGGCGACAGGCGTTGGAACGCCACCACTTTGAGGCTGCTCCGAAGCATGCCGAGGAGAAGTGCGATGAGTCTGATGCCATGTTCCAAATAATTATCTAATTTTGCCATGCCGAGCTAACTCGGTGTCATTGCAGAGTTGCTGAAGGAGAACCACGAGATGGGCCGAGAGCTCGAGGTGGTAGTGGCTGCCAATAAGGAGATGCATCAGCACCGCGAAGGAGCCGAGGGCCATGAAGCAAACATGGAGAAGAAACCCCAGCTCGAGAAGCAGCACTGTCAAGGTAATGGCTCTATCTTGGATATGAGTCAGGTAGTTTTGGTGCATCAGGGGCATCGTGTTGATTCGCTTATCTTGTTTATGTACAGCTGGAGTCATGCCTGGCCGAGTCGGTGTTGACCTTGGACCAATTCATGGGCAAGGTGGACTCCTTTCTGTTGGCGTTCAAGACAGAGGGGGTTGCCCTTGGCGAGGAGATGTCGACCCGCCTGGAGGCTGCTCGGGGCCGCCTCAAGTCTTTCGTCAAAAAGGCCCTTGTGAAGTCCCATGACCCAGAGGCAGACCTGGATCCGATGGGGAGGGCGTCGCTGCTGACTACACCGAGGACGAGTGGAGGTTTCACTTCGCCGCCATCGGGCCCCTCGCTGAGCAAATCATGGGCCAGGTGAACCTGTAATATCAGTTAATTTGCTGGGAAACAAGTAGTGGCCAAGAGCTAGCCAAAAAAATGCCTTTATGTTGTTTGTAATTAAATTGTCTTATTTTCCGATCTTAGTGCTCTAGGGCCGAGTAGTTTCTGATTTGGCCGAGTGGTTAGGGTGCCGACTCCGTGATGTGCTCCGTCCCATTCTGTTGAGAGCTGGTCATCGTGCACGTGATGGTAGGAGTGACGCGGAGTGGACCCAGGACACACAGGGTTGTGATCAGTTTCTACTTGGTCGGAGTTAATCGAAAGAAGGGCGGGTTGACCCATTGCGAGTCAGCATGACCGAGGCGCAGCCCCCGAGCATATAGAACAACTCAACAAGGGGAAGAGTATTATGCGTGTTTGTTTTAGTAACACAAAGCATAAACGAGAACAAGGACATGAACTTTTTATTCATCTAGAAAGTTTTGGGTATATAGCTGGTAATTCTTCTAAGAATAGAAGCGTTGAAGGTGCTCGATGTTCCATGGGTTGCCAACGTCCGTGCTCTCTTCTCGTTGGAGTCGATAGGTCCCTAGGACACTACACTATTGACGATGAAGGGTCCTTCCCAGGGGGAAGATAGCTTGTGAGCGCCGGTGGTGGACTGGACACGTCGTAGGACCATGTCACCCACGTTGAAGTCTTGCCCTTATATGTTTCGGTCATGGTAGCGTCGGAGTTGCTGCTCATAACGTGCGTGTTGTAGGGCCACGATGATGCGATGTTCTTCGACGGAGTCGATGTCTTGGCGCCGAGTCATTTCGGCCTCGCCCTCTTCGTATTTCTGGATGCGCGGGGCACCATAGGCGATGCCACTCGGGAGGACGGCCTCAAAACCATACACCAGGAAGAAGGGGAGTAACCCGTAGCTTGGCTCTTCTGGGTGCGCAGGCCCTAGACCACCTGAGGCAATTCTTGGAGCCACTTGTGGTCGTACTTCGCGATCGGGTTGTAGATTCGTGCCTTGAGTCCCTGAAGGATCATGCTGTTGGCGCGTTCGACTTGACCATTGCACTGGGGGTGAGCCACTGATGTGTAGTAGATGTCGATGCAGCTATCTTGGCAATGGTCCCAGAATTCTCCTCCAGTGAACGATGTGCCCAAGTCGGTAATGATCCTGTTGGGGACGCCAAATCTGTGGGAGATCTCCTAGATGAACTCTACCGCCTTGGCAGCCGTTGTTGCGGTGACCGGTTTGACTTCGATCCACTTGGTGAACTTGTCGATGGCGACGTAGATGTGGGTGAAGCCACCTGCAGTGGTCTTGTGGGGTCCGACCGAGTCGAGTCCCCAGTAGGTGAAAGGCCATGAGGGTGGTATCGTTCTCAAGACTTGTGCTAGGACATGTTGCGGCTTGGCGAAGAACTGACATCCCGTGCACTTATTGACGATATCCTGGGCGTCGGTGAGTGCTGTGGGCCAGTAGAAGCTGGATCTGAAAGCTTTCCCCAACAGAGTGGAAGCCTCTACGTGGTTCCCGCAAACGCTCGAGTGGATTTCACCCGAGGTGTTTTCTGGGATGATGAGATCCTCTGGAGGAATCTTCTTTGCCGACTCGGCCACCAAGACAGCGTTCTTGGATAGCCCAGCACTTCAGAGAAGTTGATGTTCTCAGTCTCACAGGAGTGAGAAGTCTTCAGGTCGCCGTAGATGGAGATGACTCCGTTCGGCGCCGGCATCTTGAGGACAATATACGTGTGGTTGGGGATCGCCATGAACCTGGCAAGGGCGGGCCTCCACGTGGTATGAGGCTTCAAACAACAACACCTCGAAGTGGAGATGCTCAGTTCGGTAGTTCTCCCGGGTTCCAAAGGTGACAGGAAGAGTCACTTGGCCGACCGGGGTCGAGCTAGAGCGAGGGATGATTCCATCGAAGGCTTCCTGGGTCGTGACCAGGGAAGTCATGTCATAGCCTATGCTCTCTAGTGTCTTGGAGAAGATGATTTTGAGGTCGCTGCCTCCGTCAATAAGCACCTTGGAAAGGCGGACCATGCTCACCACCAGGCTGACCACAAGTGGATATGAGCCTGGGTTGGGGAGGTGGATCCAATAATCGCGTCGGTCGAAGGTAATGGGGACCTCTGACCAGCATAGGGGCTCAACCTGGTGCTGGAATACTGAGTTGACCTCCCTCTGATCTAGCTTGAGCCGGCGTCGGCACCATGGGGCCTTGGAGCCACCATAGATGAAGTTGACGGTGCGGTCGGCGTCTTGGAAGTCTCTTGGAGACTTGTCAACTGGTTCTTTGCGATCATGCCTGGGCGAGTTGCTTCGGTGTCCTTGGCTGCGGGAGCCTTTGGAGCTGCCTGTCTTGTCCCGGTCGTCGTAGCGAGGACGCTTGGAGTCCTCGGCCGCCACGCTATTGTGGAATGCATGGCACTCGTGGGCGGTGTGGCCATCCTTGTGCCAGGGGCACTTTCCATCTAGGAGCCGATCTAAGTCCTCCTGGTTGAGGGAGGTGCGCTGTCAGGGTCGATCTGCCATGGCGACGGTGTTCTCAATGCCACGCTTGCAGTCCTGGTTCTTGGACGACTCGGGGCGGTCGTGGTTCTTGTTGGAGTTGTGACGGGGAGGGCGACCATCATGGCCCTAGCGATCGTCATGGCGTGGCTTGGGGCGATTGTCGGAGTTGCACTGGTCCTTGTGGTGACGATGCGCTTTTTCGGCATCCTCCATGTCGGCGTGCTTGTTGACGACCGCCATCATCTCCGAGACCATCTTGGGGTTGTTCTCGAACATCTTGCGCCAGAGCTCGATGTTGTGCAGCCCTTGGTGGAAGTAGTGGATAATGTCCCTGTCATCAACCTCCGTAATCATGTTACAGTTAGCAAAGTACCTTTTATTGTAGTCACGAAGTGACTCGTTGGGCTGCTGAGTAACACCACCCAGATCCCATCTGGTTTAGGGATCCGAGCAGGAAGCTTGGAAATGGTTGAAGAAGGTCGTGCAGAGATCTTGCCAGTTGTTGATGGAGTCGGGTCGAAGTCCCTCAAGCCAGTTCAAAGCCTGGCGGCTCATCATCACCGTGAAGTAGGCCGCCATGATGTTGTTGTTGCCGTTGGCGGCTCGTACGGCGATGGAGTAGGTGCGAAGCCATGTCCTAGGGTCGGAGTCACCGTCGAACTTGTCGATGTCGACTAGCTTGAACATGGCAGACCACAAGATGCCTCGGAGTCGGATGGAGAAGGCTGAGAAGCCGTCGAGGTCACCGTTGGTGTCATTGTCGGGGTCGGCGGGTGCCTACGGTGGGGGTCGAGGAGGTCGCTGCAGATCGTCGGGGCCGCGTTGACCCTTGGTGGCTCTGTTGGCAGCAGGGGGGCATACTCTTTGTTGTACCTTCACCAGCGCTCCCGTTTGGCCTGGTCGCGCTCTTGATGACGCTTGTTGACGACCGGTCGGAGATCTCGATTGTTGTTGTTGAGGTTGGCCCGGAGGTCGGGCTGATCAACCTCGTCGTCGTTGGGGTGGTGGCCGGTCGAGTGGCAGGAGTTGCTGGACTGAGCTAAAAGGGCCGAGTAATCCTTCCTCACGCGTTGGACCTGTGCCGCCGCGACGTGGAGACGAGTCCGAGCCCGCTCAAGCTCCGGTGATGGGGGAAGCGTTTCGAGTAGCTTGAACGTGGCGGCCAGATTGGTCGAAGGGGTGGCGAAGACCTGCTGGCCATCGCACTCCAAGATGAAGTTGTTGTCAAGGTTCCACGGAGTCGGTGCAGCCGATCGAGGTGCCGCAACCTTGGGGTGGTGACCTTTCGCAGTATGAATATATGCTTGGGCCTGGGCGATGGTCTCCTTGTTTCGGCACCGTTGAATATTGATGTTGCGGCTACCGGAGGTTTCGGTCCTCCATGTTTTGCCCTTCGATGGAGTCTTCATCGGAAGAGACAACCGAGATTCGATGGTTGTCGAGCGGATCCGGAGAGTTGATGCGGTTGAATGGGAGCGTGAAGAGAGCCTCCTGATAACCGTTGTCCGGTCCTGGGACCAGATTGGATCTGACCTGGTCAACGCTGGGTTGAACTAGCTCTGAAAACTTGAGATTTTCCATGGACACTCGGATTTGATCCGAATAAACTGCGAAGTTGTTGCGGAATCCGAAAGAGATCTGTCAGGTCGGGTCGCTCGAACGTCGGAGCCCAGCTTCGGCGAGCTCGATGCACTCTGCAATGGAGCAGCCGATGCGATCTACTCCGAAGAGGATATCATCGATGTCGATCCTAGGGCGACGAGTCGCCCTAACACGGCTCTAGGCCGGGCTGTCGATGGAGAGCTCAACCCGGCGAGTGATGGAGCCAGAAAGGGTCAGATTGGATCTGGAACCCTGAGAGCTTTCTGCCTTGGATGATGAGGCGAAGGTGAGTGGAAGTCGCCGAAGATGATGGAGTGGCCGGCGGCGGCCTGGATCTGCAGCATCACTTGCACGGAGAAGAAGACGCCAGAGTTGCTGGCCTTCAAGTTCGCTAAGAGGACTCTGAAAATCCCCCTACCGGGCGCGCCAACTGTCGGATTTGTACTTCGGCAAGTCCACCCGGGGTATGCCCAAGGAGTAGATTTGTAGGTGAGGGTGATCACAGAGCCAAGAACTTGATGGTAACACAAAGACGCAAGGGTTTTAGATTGGTTTGGGCCGCCGAGAGCGTAACACCCTACATCCTGTGTTATGAATTGTATTGAGTGGTTTAGGGTTTGTGGAATGAGTAGGCTAATTGCGTTATCTTTGATGGGTACCCCCACGGCTCCCTTATATAGCCGAGTAGCCGTGGGTTACAAGTTAGGTCAAGATCTATTCAGGTTGTTGACAAGGAAATGGGTCGGTTAAGATACATGATATCGCAACTATCCAAGTCGGCCCAGAGATCCCTAAGGACCCTACCCAACGTCCAGCCGAGTGCCTGTATGTTGGGTCGTTTCGTGGAGTCGTTCCCTGAAGAACCGGACCCCACTCGGCAAGGAGGTACCAGGATCTACCTCCGTTAGAGAGGTAATTTAGGATAATTTTGGGAAAGTTATTTGATTAACCATTTTTTCAGGGATTTTATTCTGAAAAAGGGGTTCCAATTTTTTTCCATTTTTTCCTATTTTTATCATCATCACAAATATATAACATACCCTACAATGTATGCCACGTTCATTTGGATCCTTTTTCCAACTTTTTGGGGATTTGGATTCAAGGCTCGGGGGCTACGGGATATGTGTCATCGATGGATTATTTTTTAAATTCTTTGGAAGATAAAGAAAGAAGATTCAAGACTAACTTGACCCTTAGCCTGATTTTTTGATTCAACCTAAAGCTCGGGGGCTACTCCATATGGAGTGCAATTTTCATCGCACCCATATAAAAGAAGGCTTCAAACTACTCGGGGCATGAGTAGCTCACAACATCAAAGCAGCCAAGGAAGTACTCGGAAGACACCTCCAAGACAAAGTTTCAGAAGGACTCGAGGATGACTTGAGAAGTACTCCGAAGCCTACAGTACTTGACTACGAAGAGCTCGGTGGCTTGTCAGACCCAGGGCTACGGGACTGCGCACATAGTATAGAATATTCTGGAATAAGGGATGGGGCATGTCTCATACCTTATACCTATTGTAACTACTCGTATGCGAGTAGGACTAGTCGGAACAGAATGAAACTACCCGAGTAGCGCTCGAGTAGGACTTCTAAGCTAGTATCGGGCTAGGATTCCATATAATCTTGTCCCCCCAAACTATATAAGGGCGGGCAGGGACCCCCTCCAAACAATCATCATCCAAGGCAATACAAACCACCATACAGGACGTAGGGTATGACACACATCGTGGTCCGAACCTATCTAAATCTTGTGTTGCTTGCACCTTCGAGTTCTTGATCTCAGCGACATCCTGGCTACAAGTCTACTACCTTAGGGTACGTAAGTAGGCTAGCCGGTAAAACACCGACACTTGCCTTGGAGATTCTGAAGACTTGTCTGGACTCCGGAGCTCATCCACCTTGTAATCAATGAAAGGCCTCCAAGTTGCGAGATCCTTCACCGCGGTGGTGTTGTCCTCCAGAGCCTACCGCAGCGACTCGAAGGTCCTCCGATCCGCCAACCGATCAGCCTTCATCTCCTTCAGCATCTCTGTCAAATCGGAGACACTCTGCTCCATCGCTATCGCCTTCTTCTGCTCCCGCGTCTTTTACTGCGGCCGCAGGAGATACTCGAGAATCTCCGCCTGGACCACAGGATCTCGTCGCCGAAGGGGAAGAGATCATCACCGCCTTGCCCCAGATCGAAAGCTCTGAATACCAAATTGTCACGAACACGAATATGGCGTAGGATTCTTCTCTTAATTCTCACAGTATAGTGGTTGGTTTAGAGTACAAAATCACCCGCGAAATATAAAACAAGCCATATAAACTCGGGATCCACAGATCGCCGCCGATGCCTCCTGACGATGCCAGCCAGAGTGTCTTTCTTCTTGCCTTCCTCCTTCCCGATCTCCCCTCTTTAGCTTGGAGATGACTCCTCCCGACGGGCCTTCTAGTTGGGCTGCCATTTTGGGCCGAAGAAACAGGAGCTGGGCTTGCGATTGCGGACTGGCCTGGCGTTGTTTGGGCATGTACTCCCAGCAGTAGGTGCAGTGTTCGTGACACTCTGCCGGAGAACCTCATGGAAGACATCTTCCTACGGCTACCGCCCAGGTTGCTGGCCGTGTCCTGCTGCATCTCCCCGTCCTGGAACCGCCTCATCTTCTCGCGCGCATTCGGGCGCCTCTTCCACGAGGCCAAGGCAGCGGAGGTGGCCTCCGATCCGGTCAGGTTCGTCTCTGTCCTGGTGGATCCTGAGGAGCACCAAAAGCTTCTCGTTGTCACGGCAGGGGCGGCAGGGCCACGAGGTCCGGCGGCCGTGTCACTGCCATGTGAGGGCTGCCCCAAGGTGTTCTACGACGCCGGCATGCCGTGCCACGGCATGGTGCTCGCCGGCAGCCTGTGGAGGGGGGAGTTTTTCGTGTGCATCCACCGACGGCGTCCTCTGCCTCCCGTCGCGCCGCCCGCCGTGGTACTTTAACAGCGTTGGGCTCGGCTACGATGACACGGGCGACGCCGGGAGGCACAAGGCCGTGCTGCTCGAGCTCGTCAGGGAGCAGCCGCCCCCGGCGCCGCCGTGCTGGGATATCCCAAAGCTCCAGTGCATCGTGTTCACCATCGGCGACCTTGCCCGTTGTCAAGGCATTCGAGGGGCTGCAGCTGCACACCCCCGGGGGATCACACCTCCAAGGACAGCTGGCTCCTCGATTTCGATTACTAGAGGCTGGGGTGTTAGCTCCGTGTCTTCCTGGGTCTCCGACCGACCCAGGAGGACTTGCATCAGGTTCTCTTTTCGCTCGCCAGCGACACGACACAACTCTCCGGAAGAGTGCCACTCTCCCCGGAAATCATGGCCGGGAACGCCCCAACGACGTTTCCCTATGGTTTGTGCAACGCAGCGGAGGACGTGCGTCGTCTCATGGCGTTACGCCTTGGTTCGCCCCCATCAGATGACGAGTTCGTGGGAATGGCGGACTACATTTCTGAGTCCTTCCACGACCTCCTCACGGGGGAGTCGGAGACGATCTCTGACTCTGACTCCAGCTGGGGCAGCCATCAACCCTCGTTGGAATGCTTCATGGCGGACTCTTCTGAGGGGCGCGTCGAAAGCACTCACGATGGAAACACTCCCCCGGATGGCTCCAACAAAGGAGCTCGGGAGAGAAACCAAGCCCCACCGCATGTGCGGCAACTGCCTACGAGTGCGAGGTGGAGAGCTACAAGCTCACCTTGGCTGTCGTTGCCTCCGAGGAACTCGCAGTCATCCGGGAGAAAACCGCGGAGGAGGCACCCGACTCCAAGAGGAACTTCGAATCCTTTAAGCCCGCGGAGGGCGTCAAAGAGATCCTCATCGACCCGACAACTCGGGGACAAGAGGGTGCAAATCGACACAGCGCTCTCCCCCAAATAGGAAAGCGCGCGCTTGTCGACTTCCTCCGCACCAATAAAGATATCTTTGCGTGGAAGCCCTCGGATATGCCAGGCATGCCGAGAGAAGTCGCCAAGCATGACTTGAACATCAGGCCAGGATACAAGCCGGTCAAGCAACGTCTGCGCCACTTCGACGAGGAGAAGCGCAGGGCCATCGGCGAGGAGATTGCAAGGCTTTTGGCGGCTGAATTCATCTGGGAAGTGTATCACCCCGAGTGGTTAACTAATCCTGTTCTTGTACGAAAGAAAGCGGGAAATGGAGGATGCGTGTCGACTACATGAACCTCAACAAAGCATACCCAAAGGATGATGAGGACACCAACACCAACGATACATCCACTCCGACACAAGTACCTATTGCTGGTCCTATTACTCGTGCTCGTGCGCATCAACTTAATCATCAGGTGAGTTCAAATCTAAGCTCAGGTGCATCATGTTTAGACCATGGAGACCCGTGTACTCTTGTTTTGCTTAGGAACCAAGGAGGCGGCCGAAAGGGAAACGGATTCGCGCAAGCTGGATTCGGACTGCAGAACAGTACCAACTTGTGATGGACACCACGGTCGCATATGAACTCGGATTGGGGCGTTCAAGTACTTCGTGGAAAGCTTATGAAGTCTTCTTTCAAACGGATCCGGCCTCATAGCCATATCTATTACGAGTCGGCCGCAATCGTTAAATTAATACAGAGTCCTTTTCTGCCCATGGTGCTGCGTCACCCTGTTTTGGTCCAATGGGCCGTGTATCAAGTTGAGTCCATTACGGACGCGTCCTAGGGTTGGAGTACGACCCCAACACCCCTGTGGTCGTCCTCCCACGTACTTATACCCCTTAGCCGCCGCCAAGGATGCTTGGGTTTTGTTTAGATCAAGTTTAGCCTTCGCTACTTGCTTGCAAGCGCGCGTGCTGGATCAGCCGCCCGTCTTCTTGTCTTCGGAACCCCACCATTATTGAGATTGCGTGTGAAACCTTCATTTATATCTAGTAAATTCAGTACTTGTCATACTTGTTCTTGCTAGTTCTTCGATTGCTTGCAGGACGAGTGCCCTAGTGGCCGGGTGCCGCGCTCCACAAGATCGCGACAGCCATTGGAGGGGGTGTATCGGTTGCTAAGGCGCAGCTTGGAAGGCTGTAGTCGGGCCGTGAACGTCGCCTCCATCGACCAATCGAGTTATCCACGCCTCTCATCGAAAGATCGGGAATCAAACCCTAGCGGGTCGCCATCAGTTGGTAATCAGAGCAAGGTTTATCGGTGAGAGACTTCTAATTCTTTGCTGTTTTATTTTTCCTATAGTCCAGAAAAGCCAAAAAAAAATAGTAGATTAGTTTTCCTTCAATCCTATAAACTCGTTTGAGCCTTTGCTAGCACTGCTTAGTTAGGGCTTGTTGAATTTTCGATTGCATCGGTTGCGTCGAGTTGCTGGTCTTAGTTTTAGTCCTTTAGAGTTTCGAGTTCTTGTCACGTTCTAGTCACAACCGTGCGCTACCATACATACTCCGTGTTGGTGGAATCCGAGTCCATATTCGTGTTCAAGTCCGAGTTAGATTCTGTGTTGGTTTGTGACCGAATCGCACGCGGTGCTGTGATTCGAGTAGGGATCGATTTCCTAGTCCCAATTGGTTATTGTGCCGTGTTATAAAATTCCATTGCTTTTCGCACTTGTACTGCATATTTTGTAACGCTCCAGAAAGGCAGAAGTAGTCTCGGCTTACTCAAACCACAACTTTTCACGAATACACATAGCCTCGGCTTACTCCAGAGAGAGAGAGAGAGAGAGAAAAGTTTGTGTGCTGTGTGGCTCTTTTGAAGTCTTTTAGGTTATATAATCAGTTTTGAGGATCCCCAAAAAAAAAAAAGAGAAAAAAAAAGAGAAAAAAAAAGAAGGAAAAAAAAAGAAAGGAAAAAAAAAAGAAAAAAAAAAGAAGAAGAAGAAAAAGAGGGGAAGAAAAAGGGGCTGTTCTTTGTGCATCTTTTTTGTTCTTCGGTGGTGTCTCGTGACTTCATTTGTGTCCAGGCTCGCGTCTCTAGCACGGTCTAGGCTAGGACCAGCATAGTACCGCCGTTGAACGATTTTTCAGCTTGCTTTTGTAACTAACGTGGTGCTAGTTCATCCTTGCTTCAGCCCACCTATAGCTCCACATATCCGACTACAGCTTGACAGGTCCTGTTGTTGCGGCACCGATACACTTCATCCCACGGTTGCAGACTTGTTGGTTGCCGTCCCCTCCTGTTGAGCAAGGTAAGAATTGGTAAGAGCTTGTGTAACAGGTTGAGTGTGAGCGCCTTGCAGTAGCTACATCCCATTAGTTGTAGGATCTTATTTCTTCACCTATTTTCGTGTTTCCTTTGTTCATCTAACCATGACAGGATCAGAGGGTGATGGGAGTTTAGGTCACTCTCCTCGTACAAAGGGAATCATACAACATTTTGAAAATAAGATGAGGAGGCATGTAGATGGGCTTGCTGAAGATATGCTGGTGTCAAATGATAAGATTGGGCAGTTGGAGGCCACGCAGCTTGCCACCAACACCAAGCTTACAAGGCTGGAGACGTCGGTCGCTCATATTGACCAAAGCCTTGCTGCTCTTTTGAGGCGTTTTGATGAGATGCATGCCAGAACTGCAAATGGGCATGAGGGAGAAAACAAGAAGGATGAGCGTGTCGAGGATAATTGGGATGATTATGTCGCTGATACTGAACTAGATGACCAAGATGCTCCTAGTCGCCGACGACTGCGAACTAATCGGAGAGGTATGGGTGGACATCGACGACGTGAGGTACATAATAATGATGATGCTTTCAGTAAAATAAAATTTAAGATACCTTCTTTTGATGGAAAATACGATCCTGATGCATACATTACTTGGGAAATTGCTGTTGATCAAAAGTTTGCATGTCATGAATTTCCAGAGAATATACGTGTTAGGGCTGCTACTAGTGAATTTACTGATTTTGCCTCTGTTTGGTGGATAGAACATGCTAAGAAAAATCCTAATAATATTCCACAAACCTGGGATGCCTTGAAACGGGTCATGCGGGCTAGATTTGTTCCTTCTTACTATGCGCGTGATCTGTTACATAGATTGCAACAATTGAGACAGGGTAATAAAAGTGTAGAAGAATACTATCAGGAATTACAAATGGGTGTGTTGCGTTGTAATTTAGTGGAGGATGAGGAACCTGCTATGGCTAGATTTTTAGGAGGTTTGAATCGAGAAATTCAGGACATTCTTGCTTATAAAGATTATACTAACGTAACCCGTTTGTTCCATCTTGCTTGTAAAGCTGAAAGGGAAGTGCTGGGACGACGTGCTAGTACAAGAACTAATATTTCTGCAGGAAAACCTTCATCATGGCAGCCTCGCACATCTACCTCATTGACCGGACGAGCTCCTGCACCTTCTACATTCCCGAGTCGGTCGACAATACCCGCTCCATCCAACGATAAGACACGTGCTCCCCCGACAAATTCAGCAACCACGACTGTCCAGAAACCAGCCACGAGTGCATCTTCGGTTGCCTCCACGGGAAGGACAAGAGATATTCAGTGCCATCGATGCAAGGGCTTTGGCCACGTGCAACGTGACTGCCCTAACAAGCGCGTTTTGGTGGTCAAAGGAGATGGTGGGTATTCCTCTGCTAGTGATTTTGATGAAGATACACTTGCTTTGCTTGCTGCTGACCATGCAGGTACTAAGGAACAACCAGAAGAGCAGATTGGTGCAGAGGATGCAGATCATTATGAGAGCCTCATTGTGCAGCGTGTACTTAGTGCACAAATGGAAAAGGCGGAGCAAAATCAACGGCATACACTATTCCAAACAAAGTGTGTTATTAAAGAGCGTTCATGCCGTTTGATAATTGATGGAGGTAGCTGCAACAACTTGGCTAGCAGCGATATGGTCGAGAAGCTTGCACTTACAACAAAACCGCACCCACATCCATATCACATTCGGTGGCTCAACAATAGTGGTAAGGTCAAGGTAACGAGATTGGTACGAATTAATTTCGCTATTGGTTCATATCATGATGTTGTTGAATGCGATGTTGTGCCTATGGAAGCTTGTCATATTCTGCTAGGTAGACCATGGCAATTTGATACCGATAGCATGCATCATGGTAGATCAAATCAATATTCTCTTATACATCATGATAAGAAAATCGTTTTGCTTCCTATGTCACCTGAATCTATTGTGTGTGATGATGTTGCTAAAGCTAAGAGAACTAAAGCTGAGATCGATAAGAATGCCAAATCTGTTAGTAGCAGGGAAGATGAGATAAGATTGAAAGGACATTGCTTGCTTGCTACTAAGTCTGATATTAATGAATTGATTGCTTCCACTTCTGTTGCCTATGCTTTGGTGTGCAAGAATGCTTTGATTTCAGTTCACGATATGCAGCATTCTTTGCCCCCGGCTGTTGCTAACCTTTTGCAGGAGTATTCTGATGTGTTTCCAAGTGAGATACCAGCGGGGCTGCCACCAATACGAGGGATTGAGCACCAAATTGACCTTATTCCTGGTGCATCATTGCCAAACCGTGCGCCATACAGGACAAATCCGGAAGAAACTAAGGAAATTCAGCGACAAGTGCAAGAACTACTCGACAAAGGTTATGTGCGTGAGTCTCTTAGTCCTTGTGCTGTTCCAGTTATTTTAGTGCCTAAAAAGGATGGAACATGGCGTATGTGTGTTGATTGTAGGGCTATTAATAATATTACAATTCGATATCGACACCCTATCCCTCGTTTGGATGATATGCTTGATGAATTGAGTGGTGCTATTGTGTTTTCCAAAGTTGATTTGCGTAGTGGGTACCACCAGATTCGTATGAAATTGGGAGATGAATGGAAAACTGCTTTCAAAACTAAGTTCGGGTTATATGAGTGGTTAGTCATGCCTTTTGGGTTAACTAATGCACCGAGTACTTTCATGAGATTAATGAATGAGGTTCTGCGTGCTTTCATTGGGAAATTTGTTGTTGTCTACTTTGATGATATATTGATTTACAGCAAATCTTTTGATGAACATCTTGATCACTTACGTGCTGTTTTTAATGCTTTACGAGATGCACGTTTATTTGGTAACCTTGAGAAGTGCACCTTTTGCACCGATCGAGTGTCTTTTCTTGGCTATGTCGTGACTCCACAGGGAATCGAGGTTGATCAAGCCAAGGTGGAAGCTATACATGGATGGCCTATACCGAAGACTATCACGCAAGTGCGGAGTTTCCTAGGACTTGCTGGTTTCTATCGTCGTTTTGTGAAGGACTTCAGCACCATTGCCGCGCCTTTGAATGAGCTTACAAAGAAGGGAGTGCCTTTTAGTTGGGGTAAAACACAAGAGAACTCCTTCAACACGCTGAAAGATAAGTTGACACATGCACCTCTCCTCCAACTCCCTGATTTTAATAAAACCTTTGAGCTTGAATGTGATGCTAGTGGCATTGGTTTGGGTGGTGTTTTGTTACAAGAAGGCAAACCTATTGCTTATTTCAGTGAAAAATTGAGCGGGCCTGTTCTGAATTATTCTACTTATGATAAGGAATTGTATGCTCTTGTTCGCACATTAGAAACATGGCAGCATTATCTATGGCCCAAAGAGTTTGTTATTCATTCAGATCATGAATCTTTAAAACATATTCGTAGTCAAGGAAAATTGAACCGTAGACATGCTAAGTGGGTTGAATTTATTGAATCTTTTCCTTATATTATTAAGCACAAGAAAGGGAAAGAGAATATAATTGCTGATGCATTGTCTAGGAGATACACCTTGTTGAACCAACTTGATTACAAAATATTTGGATTGGAAACGATTAAAGATCAATATGTTAATGATGCTGATTTTAAAGATGTGTTGCTGCATTGTAAAGAGGGGAAGGGATGGAACAAATTCATCGTTAGTGATGGGTTTGTCTTTAGAGCTAACAAGCTATGCATTCCAGCTAGCTCCGTTCGCTTGTTATTGTTGCAGGAAGCGCATCGAGGTGGCTTAATGGGGCATTTTGGAGCAAAGAAAACGGAAGATATACTTGCTGGTCATTTCTTTTGGCCAAAGATGAGAAGAGATGTGGAGAGATTTGTTGCTCGCTGCACGACATGTCAAAAGGCTAAATCACGATTGAATCCACATGGTTTGTATTTGCCTCTACCTGTTCCTAGTGCTCCTTGGGAAGATATTTCTATGGATTTTGTGTTAGGATTGCCTAGGACTAGGAAGGGACGTGATAGTGTGTTTGTGGTTGTTGATAGATTTTCTAAGATGGCCCATTTCATACCATGTCATAAAACTGATGATGCTTCTCACATTGCTGATTTGTTCTTTCGGGAAATTGTTCGTTTGCATGGTGTGCCCAACACAATTGTTTCTGATCGTGATGCTAAATTTCTTAGTTATTTTTGGAAGACTTTATGGGCTAAATTGGGAACTAAATTGTTGTTTTCTACTACATGTCATCCGCAAACTGATGGTCAAACTGAAGTGGTTAATAGGACTTTGTCTACTATGTTAAGGGCTGTTTTAAAGAAGAACATTAAGATGTGGGAAGATTGTTTGCCTCATATTGAATTCGCTTATAATCGATCGCTGCATTCTACTACAAAGATGTGCCCATTTCAGATTGTATATGGTTTCTTGCCTCGTGCTCCTATTGATTTAATGCCTTTGCCATTTTCTGAAAAAACGAATTTTGATGCTACTAAGCGTGCCGAATTGATGTTAAAACTGCATGAAACAACTAAAGAAAACATAGAGCGCATGAATGCTAAATACAAGATTGCTGGTGATAAAGGTAGGAAGGAACTAAAGTTTGAACCTGGAGATTTAGTTTGGCTGCATTTGAGAAAGGAAAGGTTTCCTGAATTGAGAAAATCTAAATTGCTACCTCGGGCTGATGGACCATTTAAAGTGCTAGAGAAAGTCAATGATAATGCATATAAGCTCGATCTGCCTGCGGATTTTGGGGTTAGTCCCACATTTAACATTGCAGATTTGAAGCCATATTTGGGAGAGGAAGATGAGCTTGAGTCGAGGACGACTCAAATGCAAGAAGGGGAGGATGATGAGGACACCAACACCAACGATACATCCACTCCGACACAAGTACCTATTGCTGGTCCTATTACTCGTGCTCGTGCGCATCAACTTAATCATCAGGTGAGTTCAAATCTAAGCTCAGGTGCATCATGTTTAGACCATGGAGACCCGTGTACTCTTGTTTTGCTTAGGAACCAAGGAGGCGGCCGAAAGGGAAACGGATTCGCGCAAGCTGGATTCGGACTGCAGAACAGTACCAACTTGTGATGGACACCACGGTCGCATATGAACTCGGATTGGGGCGTTCAAGTACTTCGTGGAAAGCTTATGAAGTCTTCTTTCAAACGGATCCGGCCTCATAGCCATATCTATTACGAGTCGGCCGCAATCGTTAAATTAATACAGAGTCCTTTTCTGCCCATGGTGCTGCGTCACCCTGTTTTGGTCCAATGGGCCGTGTATCAAGTTGAGTCCATTACGGACGCGTCCTAGGGTTGGAGTACGACCCCAACACCCCTGTGGTCGTCCTCCCACGTACTTATACCCCTTAGCCGCCGCCAAGGATGCTTGGGTTTTGTTTAGATCAAGTTTAGCCTTCGCTACTTGCTTGCAAGCGCGCGTGCTGGATCAGCCGCCCGTCTTCTTGTCTTCGGAACCCCACCATTATTGAGATTGCGTGTGAAACCTTCATTTATATCTAGTAAATTCAGTACTTGTCATACTTGTTCTTGCTAGTTCTTCGATTGCTTGCAGGACGAGTGCCCTAGTGGCCGGGTGCCGCGCTCCACAAGATCGCGACAGCCATTGGAGGGGGTGTATCGGTTGCTAAGGCGCAGCTTGGAAGGCTGTAGTCGGGCCGTGAACGTCGCCTCCATCGACCAATCGAGTTATCCACGCCTCTCATCGAAAGATCGGGAATCAAACCCTAGCGGGTCGCCATCAAAGGATACGTTTCTTTTGCCCCGCATAGACAAGGTTGTTGACTCAACCTCAGGGTGCGATCCCTCTGCTTCCTTGATGCGTACTACGGGTACCATCAAATCGCGATGGAGTCCGACCATCTCACGGCTTTCTTCATCACCCCCTTCGGATCGTACTGTTAGATCACCATGTCATTTGGTTTGAAGAACGCGGGGGCTACGTATCAGCGCTGCATGCTCAGATGTTTCGGTGACCTCATCGGGCAAACCGTCGAGGCATACATAGATGACATCATGGTCAAGTCGCAGTGATTCGACCAGCTGGTGGCCGACCTAGAGCAAACCTTCCCCAAACTCCGAGAAAATAGTGTCAGACTCAACCCCGAGAAATGCCTTTTCGGGGTCCCCAAGGGAATGCTGCTCGGTTTCATCGTTTCCGAGCGCGACATCGAAGCCGACCCGGAGAAGATTGTGGCGATCACAAAGATGGGACTGATTTAGAACCTCAAGGGGGTTCAGCGGGTCACAGGGTGCCTCGCGGCACTCATCCATTTCATCTCGCGCCTTTACTGGCTTCTGAGGAAGAGCGACCATTTTGCATGGACCACCGAGGCTCAGGAGGTGCTTGACAAGCTTAAGGCCCTCCTAACGAAGGCCCCGATCTTGGTCCCGCCGATCGACAAAGAGCCACTTCTACTCTACATTGCGGCGACGACGCAGGTGGTCAGTGCCGCTCTAGTCGTGGAGCAGGAGGAGGAGGGGCATGCCCTCAGGGTGCGACGCCCCGTATACTTCATAAGTGAAATCTTGACCGATGCCAAGACTCGCTACGCCCAAGTCCAGAAGCTCTTGTACGCCGTCCTGATCGCCAAAAGAAAGCTGCGCCACTACTTCGAGTCACACCCGGCGGTGGCGGTCACGTGTTTCCCTCTTGGTGAGGTTGTTCACAACCCGGATGCCACCGGGAGGATCGCGAAATGGGCCCTCGAGTTGATGGGTCAGGGGATCTCATACGCCCCCCGAATTAGCCATCAAGTCCCAAGTGCTCACCGATTTCATCGCCGAGTGGACCGAGACTCAGATGCCCCCAGCAGCCATCAACGTGGAATACTGGATTATGTACTTTGATGGATTGCTGGTGAAGGAAGGAGCTGGCTTGGGTTTCCTCTTCGTCTCTCCCCTCGGCGTGCGCATGAGGTATGTGGTCCGTGTTCATTTTCCTGCTTCAAATAATGTGGCTGAGTATGAAGCACTCATCAACGGCCTATGCATCACCATCGAGCTGGGCATCCGATGACTTGAGGTCCGGGGCGACTCGCGACTTGTCGTTGATCAAGTCATGATAGAGTCGAGCTGCCTCAACCCCAAGATGGTTGTGTATTGCCAAGAGGTCCGTCGGTTGGAAGACAAGTTCGACGGTCTCGAACTTAACCACATCCCAAGACGGCTCAATGAAGCAGCCAACGCATTTTTGAAAATGGCGTCGAGCCACCAGCCCATCCCATCCGGCATCTTTGCTAGCGATAAGTACAAGCCCTCGATCCGCTATGAGGAGCCGGAACAGGCTGGGGCCGAACCGCTTGCCTCGAACTCGGGGACTCACCAACTGTCGACCCTTTCCATCCACGAGGTCATGGAGCTCGACATGGAACCAGCAATGGGGCCCGACCCTCCGGCCGACTGGAGGGCGCCTTATATCGACTACCTCCTCCACGAGGTGCTCCTGACAGACAAGACAGAGGCCCGACGGCTCCCACGCCGCGCTAAGTCCTTCGTCATCATCGAGGGGGAGCTCTATAAGCGGAGTCACACCAAGATCCAGCAACGTTGTATCCCGATCGAACAAGGGAAGCAGTTGCCGAAGGATATCCATGGTGGGGTCCGTGGGCACCACGCCGCACCCAAAACCTTAGCTGGAAACGCATTCCGACAAGGCTTCTACTGGCCGACCGCGGTGGCGGACGCCGAGCGGATCGTGCGCACCTGCGAAAGTGTCAATACTACGCTCGGCAAACCCACCTACCGGTGTAAGCACTCCAGACGAACCCCATCACGTGGCCATTTGCGGTCTGGGGGCTCGATCTGGTCGGGCCCCTCAAGAAAGCGCCCGGGGGCTACATGCATCTGCTTGTCGCTGTTGACAAGTTCACGAAATGGATTGAGGCCGAGTAGGCCGTGGAATTTTTCCTCGACATCATCCACCGCTTTTGAGTCCCAAACTCCATTTCGTCAAATGCGCGAACGGCATGAGTACGGAGTACGGAGTTTACAGGGAAGCAATTCCTCAAATTCTACGACGATTACCACATCCGCGTCAACTGGGCTGCCATGGCGTACCCCCGCACGAACAGGCAGGTCAAATGCGCGAACGGCATGATCTTGCAGGGACTCAAGCCCAGGATCTTAAATTGATTGAAGAAGTTCGCCAGGCGGTGGGTTGCCGAGCTCCCTGCAGTTCTTTGGAGCCTCAGGATGACTCCTAGCCGAGCGACTGGCTTCACCCCTTTCTTCATGGTCTACAGTTTTGAAGCGGTCCTCCCGACCGACCAAGACTATGGAGTGCCGAGAGTTAGGGCGTGCGACGAGCAAGGGGCAGAGGCATCCCTCGAGGACGCGATGGACCAGCTCGATGAAGCACGCGACGTGGCCCTCCTCCGATCAGCCAAATACCAGCAAGCACTACGACGGTACCACGGCCACCGAGTTTGGGGTCGGACGTTTAACGTCGGCGACTTGGTGCTACGGCTCATCCAAAGCAATAAAGATCATCACAAGCTCTCCCCGCCCTGGGACGGGCCCTTCATCATAGCCGAGGTGCTCCGGCTAGGCTCCTACAAGCTGAAGACCAACGCTTGGAGCATCGAACAGCTACGTCGCTTTTACCCTTAGTATTTCCAAGCTATGTGAATTTTCATGTTAAGTTGTCGAGCTCTGCTGTGAAAAGTTCTCTTTTCACTCTGCCGCTCTTTAGTGACGCCCAACCCAGCCATGGTAGGGAGTCGGGCCTCACTCCAGGGCTACCGAGGCCGTACCTACTCAAAACTCTCTGCACCCAACCCATTCCTACGGTTGGGTGGAGAAGATACAAGTTACGAAAGAGCGCGCTTTGAGTAAACTTGGTCAGACTGCGGGAAACCCACACCCCAGCAGCTACGGTACCTCCGCTCACCAGCGTGATCAGAGTCCTCTCGTTCGCATCTCATGTCCCATCACCTCAATATTAGGAACAGCCGGGCGTCTTTAACTTTCCTTGCCAAAGGCCCTCCCGGCCAAAATCCAAAAGATTAAAAGATAGTTCACACAACCTTGGGCGTCGAGGCCCAGTTCACCGCCGAAATTAAACTAACTACTTAGAAACGACTTCCTCCTCCATGTTTGCTGCCAAGACCTGCGCAAAGGGGGCCACCCCCTCCTCGATCTGGTCCAACTCGGCATCGTCGTAGCCGGGCGTGAAGCCTTCACTCATCGCCTGTAGGTCGATGTTCTTGAAATGGGAGCGCGCGATCGCGAACGACCGCTGCTCGCTGAGGTGCAGCGCCCGCTTCACCATCCCGCGCGCCCGGTCGTGCGCTCCTCCAAAGTCATCTCAAAGTCATTCAAAACCAACCCAATGGCAATCCGCAGGGTGTCGTGCTCGTCGGATTCCTTGAGGAGCATAGCTTTCGTCTCGCCGATCTCCTTCTCCAGGTGCCGGTGTGCCACCCCTTTCTCTTCAAGTTTCTCATCGAGCACTGTCCAGACACACGTCAATGACATCAAAAGGCCCACTTTGTAACTTTGAAAGGACGAACAAGACAAGTGAGGTCTTACCATTCACTTGGTCATGGAGCTTGCCCGTCTCGGTATTCAAGCGAGCAATCTCCGCTCGTCCAGTAGCAACCTCCACGGCGAGCTCGGCGGTCATCGCCCCTGCTTGGAGCTTTCGCTCCGCTTTGATGGTGCACTTTTTCTGGAGGAGTGCCACCTGCTGCTGGGTGTCTGCTAGGAAGGAAAATCAAACACGTCACGCCTGAGAAGCTAACAATCCGAAGGGAAGAGGAGAAGGACCTTGCCCGCGAGATTCCCTTGAGCGGCCCGCGCCTGCTCCTGTCGCTCCTCGGACGGGGCGCACGGCAGCGTTGCGCTCTTGGCCGATCGCCTCGAGTTCATCCACGGTACCAACCAACCGGTTTCGCTCCCCTCGCAGCGGCTCGATCACGTCGGCATCTACAAGCACCCTGGCTCGGGCTTCAGCCACCTCCTCGCAGGCCGCAGCGAGCTGCTCTGCTAGCTCCTCGCACTGTCGAACCTCTTCGGCACGGTGATCCGGGTTGCGATTCATGAGGAACTACGAAGGGGAAATATGTCAGGAGTGCACGGGAAGGGCGTGAGGATCAAGGATGCCGATGTGACGTACCTGGCAGGTCGGGACGACAACATCGTGTAGCACGCCTAGCGCGACGGACAAGGCTTCTAAGACACCTTGCCACTCCATATCCTCCATCTCGTCACCAAGAGCAAGGATTGACGCAGCGGGTGCCGAGAGTCCCGAGCACCTCCCCTCACGGGCAGATCGCCGCCGATTTGAGCCAAGGACGGCATGGCCCTCCCGCCATGGCTAGGGACACCCTCTCCCATCAACATCAGGGTGGCGGGCACCTCCTACGACATCACCGCCACCAGAACGGCCCCGGCCACCACGCCACTGACAGCCGAGGCCTCCTCCTGGGCGATCGCCCCGACCTCGCGCAGAGACAGGTCTTCCCGCACCATCTCCTTATTTTTCCTACCTGCGGAGGACACATCGGCCTGATGGGGCGGCGGCGCCGTCCGCGCCTTGACCTCAGGGAGCGAATTGGACGCGTCCATCCCTAGTCCCTCCTCGACGAGCGTCGCCGGCGGTATCACCTCTTCCACGGGTGCATCTCCCTGTAACAGCTCCTCGACAGCCGTGTGCAACCCCGGGTTCACACGCGTTGCATCTTCCTCAGCACCCTCCACGCTCGCCCCCAACGAAATGCCACCACTAGGGTACCCGCTCGGCCTCCAACGCTACAGTGAACGCCTGAGGGCAGTTAGTGTGCCATTGGCAGAGAATCGCCAAGCACGAAGGGATAAAGTGATCGTCGACTCACCGAGATGCCACCATCCGAGGGCGCTTTGGGGTCGACCTCCCGACCCAGCTCCGCCTCTTCGGCACGCTGCCATTTGGGACCCCCCCACCTACATGGGAGCCCCCAACAGGGTGTCGCGATCCATGTCCATCGCCTCCGTGCTTGCAACCTCCTCCTGTTGTGTCGGGGCGAGCGTAGGGCTGGAAGGGACCTGCGTTGACGTTGACGGTGGCAAGGACGACCCCTCGTCGTCGTGTGCTAGCTCATCCCAGGGGATGTCATCCTTCTCCTCCTCCTCCTAGTCGACGTTGTCATCATCGTCATCATCATCCTCCACCGCTTCCTCGTCCGATCCCTGCTGGTGCTTCCCGCACTGCAGCTTTGCGCGCTCCTGCACTTCCTTCTTTGCCTTCTCCATGTCCTTTTTCTTCTTGCGACCCTTGTCGGCAGCACGGTTCGCTGCTCGCGCAGCTTCATCCTTCGGCAGCGGCGCGCGAGATTCGCGGAAGGGGCTGAACTGTCCCCACAAACACCGACCCACGAAGTCGAAAGTAAGAATCAAGAAAGGAGCAAGAGACGATGAGGAGGTTGGGAAGTACTCACCAAATCGATGAAGCCGGTGTCAGGCCGCATCGCCGGATGACCCTCGACCGGGAAGATCGCGTTGGGTTTGTTCAATGCCTCCCGGATGCGATGCTGGATCTATGAATCTCGAAGCAAACCCTGGGCAAGCATCATGCCCTCAAGCCACACGCCCAGCGCCATCCCGTACAATGGAAGCGCGCGCGCCATCAGCGGTGCAACTCGCCTATAGTGGTAAGCTCCGATGACGCCGGTGCCACAGAGGCTGTGGCTCTTCAGGTACGCTATGGCGCCCAGGAGCGGGGCGAGCATCTTCTTCTCCTTATCCACAGGCCCCCATGACCACACCGGCGGAGCCGCTGTTGGTGTTTTACCGCAACGCCCACCGAGGGATACCCCCGAGGTGTTGAGTTTGTAGATAGGGTGTCGCCGAGATCAGGAACTCGAAACTGCCACGATCGTACGGCCGGTGAAGAGCGGAAGGGGGGCGGTGTCGTATTTCATGATGTAGAACCACCGCGAATGCCACCCTTTGTTGGACTTCGTGGTGGTGATGGCCATGTACTCGCAGGCTCGTGGTCCGCAAAAATGGATTCCGGTGCAGCCTATCGGGGCCGTCGACCCGTCCCTCTTCTTGACCAAGGAGATAGCGAAGAAGTACCTCCAGAGCTTGAAGTGAGGTTCGATCCCCAAGAACCCCTAGCACAACGCGATGAAGGCCGCGATTTGCTGGATCCCGTTCGGGTTGAGGTGATGCAGCTCAATCTGGTAATGGTGGAGGAGCCCCGAAAAAAGGGATGAGGGGGCACCCCAAACCCGCGCCCGTGGAAGTGCGCGACGGAGACGACGTAGCCATCGTACGGCGCCAGCGCCTCCTCACGGCAAGGTAAGAGCCACTCCCCTGCAGCGGATCGCGGGCAGAGAAGCCCGCGCTTGACGAGACCCCCCAAACGCGCCAGGCCCACGTCCGAGAAGTACCATGAGACCATTGTTGGGTGGTGAAAGGGGATCAGGAGCTCTCACAGGGGCAGGGGCGCGGGTGAGGATCGGCTCAGGCTCCGACGGCGAGAAAGTGTGGAAGGCAGAAAGACATTGGCGCGGCGATGGCGGAGTGGCCAAGAGCCCCAGTTATAGGCAGGGGGAACGAAGACGAAGCGCCACCTCGACTCCCACGACCGCCGTAATAACCGTGTCCGCCACGTCGCTTCGCCCCGTCCCGTCAGGAGGAGTGCACACACCACGCCCAGGCTCGACCCCTCGTGGAACGCACCCGGTGGAAAGGGGGCCCAAAAGCCCTCGCATGTAAAAAGGGATACGGGCTAAAAACGCCCTGACGGCTCATTAAGGTCCGAGGGTTCGAAGGTTGGCCCGCCGACGAGTTCACAACCGCCCTAGGCATCACTAGAGTGAGGGGCGATGACGAATGGGCCCACTAGCGGCCGGCACCCGGGTGCGCGCGCGCCATGGGCATCCCAACCCGCATCCGAGTCTTGACAGGAGCATGATCTGTGGTTTTTCTTCGAAGAAAGGCAATGAGCCATCAGGACCGATAAAATGGACCTGATAACTAAACGAATCGGTCGTCGAGAATCTTGAGTCGGTCACCAGCTGACCTACGCCGGATCCCTGCGGACGGGAATTGGGGCCCAGCTCGGACCAACCCGTTAGCAGCTCACCAAGCACCACGTTTCGACCAACGAGGAAAAACGTGGCACGGCTCATCCTTTCCGCCTTGCCGAAAAGACGCTTGAAGGGAAGCGATTGTAAGACGAGACGGCCTCCCGACCAGACTCCCGCTAACGCGTGGGAGCTCGAGGGTCAGACTCATGAGGAGACCAAACACGTGGACGCATACAAAGCCCGCGGGAGCCGAAACAGAGGGAGAGAGATCTCCCCGCCTTTCGTGTCCCTCCTGAACAGAAAACCCCCCAAGATAGCGCCTGACCCCTCGACAAGCTCATGGGAAACTGTGGGGCATCCGAATTGAGCGCTAAGAAACTCTCCTTTTATTCCAAAACTACCAAGGGAAATAGTTACATGGTGTGCTCCGGGCGCATAACGAAAACCATGGATCTAGATTTGTCAAAACGACCTACATTTTGGATAGAGGGGGTAGCTGGCCATTGGCCATGTACAAGTAAAAATGACTTAAGTGCCACGACGTAGGGCAGCGCCGAAAGTTGCCCGAGGTCTGCTTCAGCAAGGGCTGGGGATGGAACGGATGACCCCGTCGCAGTCCATCCCCTAATAGTGAGGCTATCTCAGAACCAGGAGCGGTACACAGCCATCGACGTGTACATCTCGTGCTACCTCGACGTACGCCTCAGCCATCGCGAGGCAACCCTAGCAATGGTAGCGGGGAGAATGAGAAAGAGGGAAGCTCGGCGAGGCCACACGGCACCAAACAGAGCCGGCAGACCCGCGTGAAATCAGGATAGGTGCAAAAAGGCTCGCCCCCGCCTCCCTACGGGAAGGAAGTAGGGAGATGCGGGCGAGTCGCCAACTACCTAATGATTTCACGCGGAGAAACGAAGGTGCCTCCGCCCTAGCAGAGCACCCGTGCTGGAGCCAAGGCAACCGCCTAATGATGGCGAAGCTGAGGATCCGGATGCTCGAGATCTCCTTCCTCATGCTCCTCCGCTCGCAGTCAATCCAATAATAGCAACCAACGAGGGGCCGGGGTCCTGCTCGAACAAGCCGAACCCAGGCTTTAGGAGGCCTAGCTCTCCAACACATTATCGGAGGACTTGCAGGTCAAACTTGGTGACACAACCAGGAGCCCGGCACCGTTATTTATAGCCGCGCCCCGGCAAGGCAACGATGCGGGGCCGAATGGGCAAAAAACTGGGTAACCAGGATTAAAAAGGCCCACCAGCCCCGATTCTCATCGACGACCGTGGGCCCGTCAGAACAGCACGAGACAAGACGGGGCAGGCAGACGTAGGCTGTGATGAAAGAAAGCGGCAGGCATCATACAAGCCCCAAGGCGAGCGAGGACGGGCACAACAGGAAAGCCCACGCTGGACGACTTGACGATCGCCAAGGCTGCCGCCAGCCACTGTCGGCAGGCGACAGAGACAAGACCCAACGAGAGGGCTCATGAACCAAGGCGTCACCACAGAGTACCCTCCGAACACGCTAACAGATCCTCCGTGCGAATCTCTGATTCGCCCAGAGGCTCAGGGGTTACACCCACGTGAGATAGGAAGAGAGAGAGCTCTCATCGGTCACGTCGATCAAGGCACGGAGGCGAACATGTTAGTAGGACCCTCTGCACGAATCTCTGATTCGCCCAGAGGCTCGGGGGCTACACCAAGTGGGCGCGCTCGTGCGCACCCACATGAGCCTAGCAAGGACAAGACCCTCCCGAGTCACGTCAACCTAGATGAAAGACCGGGGATGCGTTCAGACCGGCACGGGACTCGACGCCCGGGTAAAGCGAAGCCCCAGCATGGCTCACCGAGCTGCGTAGAGGCTCGGGGGCGAATATCATGGACCCCCCGAAAGTATGTTCCTTAGGAAGTTAATTACGGGTTATCTCTCCCGCAATATGCGGCTCAGCCTAATCAAGGCTGTCGCATGACCACGGATGGCCCACCAGGAGGGGCGGCACCGATGGCCCAATACCATGCCTAGAAAAAGGGCATGAGACACCTCGCCCGACCACAAGGATGCGAGCGCGGCCTCGCCCGACCCCTGTGAGAGAAGCCCCACCTCGCCCGACCTCGAGGGCACGGGCTCGGCCTCGCCCGACCCCGAGAGGGAGCTCCACTTCGCCCGACCCTGAGGGAATGGATTCGGAATGACAGGTCGTGTCGGGGGTCGAACCACTAGCGCGAGCCCCGGTCGTCCGCCATGCCGGAGGTCAAGCCATAAAACGCACCAGGGGCTCACGCTGCCCATCTTGTCGGAGCGCACGTGGACCACCAAGCATGCAGGGGGGCCCGCGCCGCCCGCCCTGTTGAGACGTATGTCGCACATCGCGCCAGGGAGCGGCGCAGGGACACCCCCATCGTCATCTACAGGACCAGCGGGGACCACACGCAGGGAGGAGGAAAAGCGGGATCCCGGCGACCTCTCTCGCTCTTGTATCCGACCCCTACCCCTTGGCATATAAAAGGAAAGGGGAGGACCCCCGTAGGGGGGACGGTTTTTTGGGCAACACTCACGCACCCACACAACACTTCGCCACCAGATACTTGGGAGCCTATTCCCTCTCTCGCCCATTTCTAACTCCTATTGCAAACCAGTGCAAGAACACAAGCAGCTTGAACTAGACGTAGGGACAATTTGCCCGAACCAGTATAAACCTCTATGTCTTCCTTGCACACCATCCGGGCTAGACGCGCAAACACAAATTCACTAGTCGGCGGTCTGAAACACAGACAGCACGGCACGAGGCTCGTGCCGAGCCGGCTCAGGCCCGATTAATTCTGTGCTGGGTCGGGCTCGTGCCAGGCCAAAAAGTCAGGCCATGGGCCGGCCCACTGGCCTCAGGCCGGATGGCCAACTATGTCCTCGCCCACCTTCGAGCGCCTCTACCACGCGGCCAAGGCGGCCTACGATCCGGTCAGGTTCGTCTTCGTCCTGGTGAACCTAGACCGGCACGAGCACCAATGCCCCACCAAGGCCTGGCACGTGCTGCTCAGAGGTTCTACATGCGTGGAGTGCCCCAAGGTGTTCAGCGGTGCCGGCGGGGAGTTCTTCACGTGCAACCCCTCCGCGGGCAATGTCCTGCTCCTCCCGCGCGCCGCCCGCCATGGTACTTCTACAACGCCGGCCTCGGCTACGACGCGAGTGCCAGGAAGCACAAGGCCGTGTTGCAAGGTGGTGAGACCTCTGGCAAGAGTAAGAAAACACTTATTGGGACCACCGTGGGGAGGGTATACATGCATGATCCAGACACCGGGGAGCTGAACACAGTGGCCAATAAGGGTTGCGCACAACAGTACATGCGCCTTATGCTTTACCAGGACTGCATTGTCCAATTTGATGGCATGGAGTATGGCAAAGAACAAGTTCCAGTTCACCACGTATGAAAGCAATTCTGAACCCGGTGTGGCGTTCCATTTAGAGGTTTAAGCAGTCATTCTAGAGTTTATTTCCATGTGAGTTCTTATCTGCTGCAGTTTAGTTTTAATTTCCAGAAGATGCTAAGGATAGTGGTCATGTTTGGTACTCCCTCCGTTCCAAAATGTAGATCGTTTTAGTTTTTTAGGTTCATAGCTTTTGCTATGCACATCTCTCTATATATACATATATATATATAGTGTATGTTTAGGTACATAGCAAAAACTATGAAACTAGAAAAACCAAAACAACCTATATTTTGAAACGTAGGAAGTATCTATTTACCGTTGTCACCCTTCTATGTCGTTCGGTGTAATGCTGAATGAAATCTCAGCTACTTATTTTGCTATTTTTAATGTGTCAGGCTACGTGTCATTTTCTCCCTTTTAGTTTAAAATTTCTTTGCTTGATGTAAACTCGTATGTAGGCATGCCAAATGGATATGCGCAATCTTATTGTCGGTCTTTCGAACCGCCGCAAGTAAATTTATGATTGTGCATCCGGCCCGGATGGTGTGCAAGAAAGACACAGGGGTTTATACTGGTTCGGGCAAAACGTCCCTACATCCAGTTCGAGCTGCTCGTGTTCTTGCACTGGTTCACAGTAGGGGTTACCAACGGTCAAGAGAGGGAACGGGCTCCCAAAACTCTGGTGGCAAAGTGCTACGCGAGTGCGTGAGTATCTAAGAGTTCGGTCCCCCCACAAGGGTCCTCCCCTTCCCTTTTATAAGCAAGGGGCATGGGTCGGATACCCGAGTGAGAGAGAGAGAGAAAAGAGAGACAAGGAGTAGAAAGAGGAGGGTTGCAAGGATCCCGCTGCTCTCCTTTCCTTCACATGGGCCCCGTTGGCCCTGTAGATGATGTTGGGGTGTCCCTGCGCCAACCCCCAGCACGACGTGCGACGTGCGCTCCGACAGGACGGGCGGCGCGGGCCCCCAGCATGTCTGATGGGCGACGTGCGCTCCAACAAGACGGGCGGCATGTACCCCCGGCGCGTTTTGCGGCTTAACCCCCGGCGCGGCGGAAGACAGGGGCTCGCCGTGATGGCTTGTCACCTCCGGGGGTCATGTCAAGGCATGCCCTCGTCTGTTCTCACGTTCGAGGCTTGACCTCCGATGTGAGATTTCACTCCTGCGGGACCCTGAGGGTCCCACATCCCTAGGATGGGTACGGCCGAGTCCGCACACCAAGGGTTGGGCGAGGCCGAGCCCCCGCCCTCAGGATCGATACACGGTGCTCGGTGAGCTAATAGCGGTTTCACCCGACTGGGGCCCTAGTTCCCGTTCGCGGGGATCCGGCATGGGTCAGCTGGTGACCGACTCTAGATTCTTGACGACCGATCCGTATAGTTATCAGGTCCGTTCGACCGGTCTTGATGGCTCGTTGCCTTTCTTCGAAGAAAAACCATGGATCATGTTGTAGTCAAGACTCAGATGTGGGTCGGGATACCCATGGCGAGCACGCGTCCGAGTGCTGGCCGCTAGTGGGCCCATCCTTCTCCGCCCCTCACTCCGGTGGTGCCTTGGGGCGCTTGTGAACCCGTCGGCGGGCCAACCATCGAACCCGCGGGCCTTAATGGGCTGTCGAGGCATTTTCAGCCCGTATCCCCTCTTACATGCGGGGGCTTTTGGCCCCTTTACCGCCGGGCGTGTCCCCCGAGGGGTCAGGCCCGGGCGCGGCGTGCGCGCACCTCCCGATAGGACGCGGCGACGCGACATGGCGAACGCAGCCATTACGGCAGTCGTGGGAGTCGAGGTGGCGGTTCGCCTTCCATCCCCCTGCCTATAACTGGGGTTCTCGGCCCCTCCACCATCACCGCGCCACTCCGTTTTCCTGCCCTCTTCATCTCCCCGCCACCGAAGCCCAAGCCATTCCCCCTTTGCGCCCTTCACCTTGCGAGAGCTCTCGAGCACTTACCACTGCCCAGCAATGGTGTTGTGGTTCCGCTCGGATTCGAGTCAGGCGCGTCTGGGGAATCTCGTCGCGCGCGGGCTTCTCTGCCTGAAGTCCTCTGCAAGGGAGTGTCTCTTACCAGGCCGCGAGGAGGTGTCGGTGCCGCGCGATGGCTACGTTGTCTCCTTCACGCGCTTCCATGAGCGCGGGCTTGCATTGCCTCCCCCCCGCCCCCCCCCCCCCCCCCCCCCCCCGCCCCCCCCCCCAATCCCTTCTTTCGGGGGCTCCTTCATCACTACCAGATCGAGCTGCAACACCTCAACCCGAACGGGATTCAACACATCGCGGCCTTCATTGCGTAGTGCGAAGGATACCAGGGGATCGAACCCCACTTCAAGCTCTGGAGGTATTTCTTTGCCATTTCCTTGATCAAGATGAGGGACAGGTCGACGGCCATGATAGTGTTGTGCGAGAATCCACCTTCGCGGACCCCGGGCCCGTGACTACATGGCTATCACCACTACGAAATCCAACAAAGGGTGGTATTCGCAGTGGTTCTACATCAAGAATTATGATGATGCCCCCATTCCGCTCATCACCGGCCGTACGTTCGAGGCGGCTCCGCCGGTGTGGTCGTGGGGACCCGTGGACAAGGAGAAGAAAAGGCTCGCCCCGCTCCTGGGTACCATAGCGCAACTGAAGAGCCACGGCCTCTGTGGCTCAGTCACCATTGGAGCTTACCACTTGAGGAGGGTGGCGTCGCTGATGGTGCGTGTCATCCCGCTGTTTGGGATGGTGTCAGGGCGTACGTACTGAGGGCACGGTGCTTGCTCAGGGTTCGCTCCACGATTTCAAGATCAGGCAGCACACCCGCGAAGCGCTGGATGAGCCGGACGCAGTGTTCCCGGTCGAGGGGCACCCGGCGATGCGACCTGACACCGGCTTTGTTGATCTGGTGAGTACTTCCCAACCTCCCTTCTACGTCTCGCTTCTTTCTTGGTCTTACTTCGGGCTTCTGTGTCGATGTCTGTAGGGGTGGTTCAGCCCCTTCCGCGATTCTCGCGCGTCGTTCCGGAGGATGAGGCCACGCGAGCGGCAAATCGTCCTGCCGATGAGGTGCGCAAGAAGAAGAAAGACATGAAGAAGGCAAAGAAGGAAGCGCGGGGGCTTGCAAAGTTGCAGCGCGGGAAGTGTCAGCAAGGATCGGACGAGGAGGAGGAGGAGGAAGATGATGACGATGACGACGATGATGAAGAGGAAGAGGGGGATGAACTGGCGCACGACGACGAGGGTCTGTGCTCACAGCTGTTGGCGTTAGCACAGGTTCCCCCCAACTTACGCCTGCCCCAGTGCAGGAGGGGGAGGATGTGCACACGAAGGTGACGGGTGCAGACCGCGACACCCCGCTGGGAGCCCCCATGCAGGTGGAGGGTTCCAAACGGCAGCGCGCCGGAGAGGCAGAGCTGGGGTCAGGGGGGGCGACCCCGAAGGGCCCTCGTATGGTGGTGTCTCGGTGAGTCGAGGATCTCTTTGTCCTTTCATCCTTGGCGATTCCCTGATAATTGCACGCCAACTATCCTTGGGCCTTTGTTGTAGCGTTGGAGGCCGAGCAGGTCCCTTGGCGGTAGTGCCGCGGAAGGTCCTTGCGCTCCGTCAGGCGCCTTCGGGGACGTCACGCCAAGGGGGCCACGGCGCAAACAGGCCGGCGTCACGGATAGTGGTCGTCGAGCCGGCGCAGGGGGAGGCGCCTGCGGAAGAGACGCTGCCAACAGCGACACTTTTTGAGGAGGGATCGGAAAAAGGCATGCCCGATTTTCTCCCAAAGGTTGAGGCACAAACGGCGTTGCTACCCCAGCAGGACGACGCGTCCAAGGCGAGGCGGACGGGCGAGGAAATCATGCGGGAGGAGCTGCTGTTAATGTTGGATGCGGCGACCCTGGATAAGAGTCAACACAAGAGGAACCTCCGCTCCGCGAGGCCGTGGCGATCGTCCAGGAGGAGGCCTTAGCTGTCGATGGTGACGCGGCCGCAGCTGCCCTGGCGGGGATGGTGCCGTAGGAGGTGCCCACCACCTTGGCATTGGTGGGAGCGGTTGACACCGACAGCGGTGTGAGGTCTTCGCCATCCTTGGCTCAGGCGGGTGGTGATCTGCCTGCGCGAGGAGGCGCCCGCCGTGAAGCGGACTCGCAGGATCCCATCGCAGCGATCCTCGCCTTTGGCAACGAGATGGAGGATGCGGAGTGGAGGAACATCTCCGACACCTTGTCCGCCGCGCTGGGTGCGCTGCGCGACGTTGCCGCCCTGGTGTGTCAGGTACGAAGTTTTGGCGTCCCCGATTCTCGCCTCCTTCTTGGGCATTCCTATCTCGTTCCCTCTTCGTAGTCCCTCATGAGTTGTAACCTGGACCGTCATGCTGAAGAGGCACGACAGCGTGAGGAGCTGGCCAAGCAACTCGCTGCCGCCCGCCGGGAGGTAGCCGACGCCCGAACCAGGACACTCGTGGATGCCGCTGTGTTCGAGTGACTGCAAGAGGAGCGGAGCCAATTGGCTCGTACCGTGGACGAGCTCCGCGGAGAACTTGAAGCAGCTGACCAAGAGCATGACACTGCCATGTGTCTGTTCGAGGAGAAGGAGGAGCAGGTGCGGTCCGCTCAGGGGAGTCTTGCGGGTAAGATCCTTCTCCTCTTCCCTTCCGTTTGGGTGTGGCGCGTTTGATTTTCCTCCTTTGCAGACGCCCAGCAGCAGGTGGGTTTCCTCCAGCAAGAGCTCGCCGTCGAGGCAACCGAAAGCTCCAAGCCAAGGCGATGGCGGCCGGCCTTGCCGTGGAGGTTACTTCTGGACGGGCGGAGATCATCCACCGGAATACCAAGGCGAACAAGCTTCGTGACCAGGTGAATGGTAAGACTACGCTCGCTTCCGCCGTCCTTTTCTGTTGTTTTCTAGTAGGATCTTAAGCAGGAAGTGTTGGAGCGCCGGCGCCTGGAGATGGAGCTTAGCGAGACGAAGGCCACCCTCCTCAAGGAATCCGACGACCACGCCACCCTACGGATGGGCGTCGGGCTGGTCTTGGATGACCTTGGGATGACTTCAGAGGAGGGGATGAGCTCACTCGCGGCTAAGGTCATCAACGTCACAGACCGGGCGTGCGAAATGGCGAAGCGTGCGCTGCACCTCGGCATGCAGCGGTCGTACACGATCGCACGTTCCCATTATGAGAACATCGACCTGCAGGCGATGAGCCAAGGCCTCGCGCCCGGTTACAACGACACCGAGCTGGACCAGGTCGAGGGAGAGGTGGCCCCCCTTGCGCAAGTCTTGGCTGCAAGCATGGAGGAAGAAGTTGTTTTCAAGAAGTAGTTAGTTGAGCTTAGATGATGAACTGGGCCTCGGCGCCCAAAGATGTGTGCATAAGCAAACTATTAATCTTTTGGTTTCGGCCGGGAGGGCCATTGGCGAGGAAGGTTAACGACGCCCGACCGCTCCTAGCATTGAGGCGATAGAAACAAGATGCGAATGAGAGGACTCTGATCACGCTGGTGAGCGAGGGCACCGTAGCCGCTGGGGCGTGGGTTTCCTGCAGTCTGACCAACTTTACTCAGAGCGCGCTCTTTTGTAGCTTTAATCATCTCACCTTAATCATAGGAAAGGGTTTGGCGCAGAGAGTTTCAAGTAGGTATGGCCTTAGCAGCCCCGAGTGAGGCCCGACCCCCTGCCATGGCTGGGGTCGGGCGTCACTAAAGAGCGGACAGAAAAGAGGGTTTTTCACCAGAGCTTGTTAACCAGCGTGAATATACACATAGCTTGGGAAGACTAATGGTAAAAGTGACGTAGCTGTTCGTTGTTCCAAGCGTTAGTAGGGGTGGGTCACCCCCCACCCGTCCCTGAAAATCGATTTGTAGGGGCGGGTGAGGGGGTGACCCGCCCCTGGAAACGTGTTTTCAGGGGCGGACGCGTTACCCGCCCCTAAAAACAGTATTTTTAGCTGCGAGAACTAGGGGCGGGTACCCCTAAAACTATATTTTTACCCACCTCTAAAAACTCTTTTCGTAGTAGTGATAGTTGCACAATATTAAAGCAGGAGTGCCATGTTATAGTTTTTAAACAGATACCGAAACTGTGACTTGGCATGTGGTATCTATAGTACCAAAACATGGTATATCAGATGGTAGCTTTCAAAGGATGCTAAAATAGCTCAAACAAATTTTAGTAGCTCTCTAGTCTCTACGTGTTCCTCGCCAGCTGCAGGATCTTCATATTCTCGCCGGAGCACTCGCCCAGAGCTGCAGAGGGGAAATATGTGTTGCGAGGTCCCATGGTCACATCAATTCCAGACATACATATCTATATATATGCACATCCATGCCGTGCTAAATCTAGGGATGCTGCAGTCCAGCCATCATGATCAATTTACTCATCATGCAATGCAGCTTGCAAACCTCGAATAACGCTACTATGGCATAGGCCTAGCAGCGGTCACGCATGACGCAACATGCAGAAGTTCAGTTCGTTAGGGTCAACTGGAGACGGACAGTGATGAAATCATCATTGAATATTCGATTGCAAACAATATGGTTACAGAAATAGGCACAACCCTTTCTTTCATTTTTTATTTTGCGAAGTCCTTATCCGTGTGTTGATGCAAAAGCATGTCAAATACCGAGTACTGATCACGCAATACGTTGTAACCACGCACCTTATGGGAGTCTGCAGAAACTGGGCCCTCTAGTTTTCGCTTAGTTAGTTCAATTCATAGTCATGAATCAGTCATTAGTTATATTTTTTTAGTTTTTTATTTGTGGTGAACTTGAATGTTCAATCCGTGACGAATTTTGTTAGGGATGAATGTTTGAATAACAATGATGATTTTATCTATGACTAGGGACTAGTACTAGATCTGGACTGGACCGGTACATACGAACAGTACTACTATAGATGAACGTTTGAGCAGTAGTGAATAACTAGAAACACAAGCGCGGCTCCTCCAGGCAGGCCAGCATATTTGATTTGTATATCAGTCTTTGAATTGATGAAAAGAGCAATCGTGGAAGAAACCATTAAAAATAACAGTAAAAGAAAATTATAATAATAGGGGCACAAACAATTTGTAATGAAAATAAAATGAGGTAGGAGTAGAAGCATAATGTTGCATGTGACGTTAATTTCTCCAAGGAATTCTGAGAACTTGTGACAACCCAAATGAAACATCATTATCAATATAAAGAACAATTGCTTTTGCAAAGTTGCATCTCTGTCATTTGAAAACCACGATAGCCGAGGCTTATGCTCCATCTCTTCGGCAAACTTGGCAGCCACTAATTTCTTGTGAACTGATAGAATTAGGTCCTAATATGATGATACTTAATTAGTAGAGACATGTCGCCTTTTCTTACTCGGTTTCCTTTCTATTGTCCCTCTAACATATGCCAGGCAACAATTAAAGACAAAATGAAAAAATCAATCTTGAACAATTAAACAAAAGTTGCATCGTTTTTCCTTATGAAATGGTTTTAACATTCATCCAGTCTCAAATAACTGTAGGTACCTTAAAAATCAAGTACACTCTTCTTACTTACAGTCTCAATGTGGAGTTTTATGGGTATTAAATTTCATGCCGCATCAGCAAAATTGTTGACTTGGCCACCGACTATAATTATCTAGCAGTTCAAGTACAGTTGATACAGTTGAAGCACAGTCCAAATATGGTTTTTTTGGATGGAATCTTTGGCGTCAGCCTATAGGTTTTCTAGTTTTTCTAATTTCTTCTTTGGCAGAATGTGAAAGATTACCCTTTGATTTACCGGAAGCGGAAGAAGAATTAGTAGCAGGTTATCAAACCGAAGTCAGAAACTTCATCCAAGAACTATTGTCTACCGCATGCCTAGGATATTGTTTCTGTTCTAGATTTCTATTTATAATGAATGTTCAAAAAAGTTATTATTTTAAATTTGACAGGAAGTTACTACTACAATGACCAATAGCAGAGCTATCGCTAAATCAACATGGGGCGGATGACCCGGATAGATAGCGGTGTGATGCCCCTCCTGCTCAGAAATGATATACGCCGCCTAGTCGGCGCGAATTCGGTTAACGCATACCCCCTTTCAGCACATCCAATTTTTTTTATTAGCTCACGGCCTAGTTAGGCCCACTCGCACGCACTGAAATGAACTGGATTCTCTAAGAATCTGACTCCCAATACCTTTATGATAATTTCAGAATCACGCACAAAATTTATTTTAGTGGAAACCGCATCCGTACAACGAGAATACATCCAAATATTTGATTATTGTATTTTCAGAGAAATATAGTATGAGTATGATACAAGCCTCTTGGGCTAAATGACAAAGAGAAATCCAACGCAACGGTAGCTACATTTCAGACCCCAGCTTCACCATGGTTAGATGACTTCATAGGCATTCACTCGAGCGAAACACAACATCCCTCGGTCGTACCTCTCATCATGGTTGAACTCGTGGTACGAGTCAGACCCTGCAAACTCATGAACTGCCCTCCAAGGATTAGAATAGGTCCACATCACCATCCATTTGTAATATGCAAGTTTTAAATGGTCTATTTCTACGGTAGAAAAGTATCAAAGGATTAGCTTATATTATGGTTTCCTATGCAATAGCAAGAGACCTAGGAATAAAACAAGCTCAACACCAACACCTCGGGCTACCCTGGCATCCCATGTTTCCGATCCGCACAAATAGATGTGCAAATTGGTGATCTTTAGGTGCACCTCCAACTCTAACCCATTTTAGTTCAAATATTTATACTAATTTTCTAAAACAGGATCCTATTTTGGAGAAGTAGCACAAATATTTGAACTAAAGGGGTTGGAGGTGCATCTAAGCAAAAGCGAAGCTCCCGGTATGGCAAGGTATGGCAGCCGCCATATCTTGTCTTACCAGGAGTATCTTGTCCTCATTGATATACCAGCTTTCTTCAGCATTTTTTCCATACTTTGGCCATGAAGCTTGGAGCTCTGTTTGGCTAAGCTGCGCCACACCTCAGATTTAATATATCCTCCGCCACTGCACCTAAGGGTCACCAATTTGCACCCCTACGATATTTCCATATCTTCCCAGCAGTATAAAAGCTCATGTCCCTCGCACCAGTGGTGAATCCAGAAAATATATGGACGGGCTCATCTCCTCTCTCTTCTTCTTCCTCCCCTTCTCTTCTTCTTCCTCCCCCTTCTTCTTCATTCTTTCTTCCAAAAAATTGAGGTTCATTCTTTCTTCCAAAAAATTGAGGAGGGCTTAGTGGGGTATCCATTGATCTTGGGAAGGTAAGGGCCCCCCTAGCCCTCCCTCCCCCCCCCCCCCCCCCACCCCACCCCCCCGATCCGCACAACTGTTCGAGATAGGCAAAAACTACTGTTCCCAAATTTGTACCGGGACTTTGGATGCAGCCGGTGTGTGGCATGATCATTTACGGCCTACGGTACATTTGACGGCATATCAGGAATGCAAGTATAGCTGTGATTTACAAGTCGGCACATTCTACGGATGAAAATTACAACGCACCTGTGTTTGGTAACCAGTGTGCAAGCGTACCATGGCGTGAATTGTGTTAGGCGAAATCCTTGGTAATCCTTGTCTGGTGCTAGATTTATGCTTTCCTAAATTAGCCAGTAGCTATTTTGGTAGTTAGCAATCGTGTGGCTGTGTGTATCAGGCTGATTGAAGCATTGTTTTGTTTCCTTATAATTGTCCATAAATACAAAGGCATCGAGGCCAAGAAATGCTGCCAGTTTGACAGCACCTACGTGATTGTGTCCAGTGTGTTTCGCGTGAGAGTGTGTCTGTGTTCTTGGCCCGGAGTTCGCCGGCGACTTGGGAGTCGTCTCTCCGGCGTCTCTTCGGCGTGTTTCCAACAAGTGGCATCAGAGCCAGTTTCAAAGATCGGTAGCTGATGGGTGATGAGAAGACGCCCGACGCGAAGAAGCTTGCCGACGGCTCCTCCAGCAGCGCCATGGTGGTCCAGCGGGTGATTCGTGAGGTGGCCAGCGGGAGTAGCTACCCCGCTCTCACCAAGACCAATTACTCCGAGTGGGCAATGCTGATGAAGGTGAAGCTAAGGCGAGGGCACTCTGGCGCGTCATCGAGCGCAGCGGCACCAACGAAGCAGAGGAGATGATGGCGCTTGACGCTCTCTGCAGCGCGGTGCCGCCGGAAACGGTGACCTCCATCGCCGATAAGGATGCGGCGAAGGAGGCCTGGAAGGTCATCTCCGAGATGCGGGTCGGCAACGACCCCATGAAGAAATCCGCGGCGGTGACACTCCGGCGGAAGTTCAACCTCGCGACGTTCAACGACGGTGAGTCCGTCGAAGACTACGCGTTGCGCCTCCAAGGCATGGCGGCGGATCAAGCCACACTTGGCGCAGGAGCCGAGGATGATAAGATTGTGGAGAAGATCGTTTGGAGCGTACCCCAGCGACTGAAGCATATCATCCTCGCCATCACCACGCTCCTGGACGTGTCGACCCTCACCGTCTCGGATTTGGTGGGGCGACTGAAGGCGGCGGAAGACACCTTCGAGGAGGCTCCGGGGACGCTGCAGCACGACCGGGCGACTCTATCTCACGCAGCAGGCGTGGAAAGCCCGCCGAAAGAATCAGGAGGAGGAGAACCACTCCGTGAGTGGCACCAGCGGCGGCTCTGGGCGTCGTGGAGGAGGAAGACGCGGGCGCAGCCGTGGGCGTGGAGGCCGGTCATCTGGTGGGCCGTCGTTCGGTAAGCCCACTGGTGATGAGTGCAAGAGGTGCGGCAAGATGGGCCACTAGGCCCGCGAATGCCCATCGAAGCCCAAGAAGGAACAGGCCCATGCGGTCCAGGAGGATGAGGAGGCCACCCTCCTTGTCGCCAGGGCATCCCCAACCATTTCCCCTCCACCGCCACCGCAATCCACTAGCGTAGCACCGGCCGGATCGCCGGCAGCCACTTCTCCGGCGGCGGTACCGCTGCCGCGTGCTGCCTTGCCTTCGCAGCGGACGGGGCAGGCACATGGCGGCGGCGGACATGAAGCGGCGGAGGCGTAGTCTGGGTCTTAGATCGAGATTAGGGAGGAGAAGGTCTTCGCCCAGCTTGGAGAGAAGACGCAGCGCGAGGCGGAGGCGTGGGTTCTGGACACCAGGGCGACCAACCACATGTCCGGGTCCAGGGCCGCCTTCTCCAAGCTGGACGCGGCAGTGCTGGGCACCGTGCAGTTCGGCGGCGACTCCGTGGTGCGGATCGAGGGCCGCGGGATGGTCACGTTCGTGTGCAAGAACGATGAACTTCGTTCGTTCACTGGGGTCTACTTTATTCCCCGGCTGACGACGAACATCGTGAGCATCGGGCAGCTCGACGAGGTCACGGACAAGATCAAGATTGACAATGGAGTCATGAGGATCCGGGAGCCCAACGGCAAGCTGCTGGCAAAGGTGGCGCGGGTGGCCAACCGCCTGTACACGCTCCACCTTGAGATGGCGCAGCCTGTGTGCCTGGCACTGTGCGAACGCGACAACGAGGTGGCGTGGCGGTGGCACGAGCGTTTCGGCCACGTCAACATGGCACCGCTGTGGAAGCTGGCTCGGGAGGAGTTGGTTCGAGGGCTGCTGGAGCTCGGCCAGGTGGAGCGGATCTGCGAAGCTTGCTAGGCGACCAAGCAGAGGCGCAGCTCCTTCCCGGCACAGGCAGAGTACCGTGCGAGGCAGCTCCTGGAGCTGGTGCACGGGGACCTGTGCGGTCCCATCACGCCGGCGACACGAAGAGGCAACAGGCACTTCCTGTTGCTGGTGGACGACCTCAGCAGGTACATGTGGGTAGCCACGATTCTATCCAAGGATCGTGCAGCGGCTGCCATCAAGGAGATACAGGCGCGGGTGGAAGGCGAGTCCGGGCGCAAGCTGAGGGCGCTCAGGACTGATCGAGGCGGAGAGTTCACCTCCGTCGAGTTCGCGGAGTACTGTGTGGCGGACGGCGTTCACTGGCAGCACACCGCACCCTACAGTCCACAGCAGAACGGCGTGGTGGAACGCCAGAACGGGACTGTAGTGGCGGCGGCGAGGAGCATGCTCAAGGCAAAGGGGTTGCACGGCTGGTTCTGGGGTGAGGCAGTGAGCACGGCGGTGTATGTGCTAAATCGGTGCCCGACGAAGAGCGTGGACGGCATGACGTCGTTCGAAGTGTGGCACGGGAAGAAGCCAGCCGTGCACCACTTGAAGACGTTCGGGTGGATCATCTACGTCCGCAACATGAAGCCTCAGCTAAAGAAGCTAGAGGATCGTGGCCGGAAGATGATCTTCATCGGCTACGAGCGCGGTTCGAAGGTGTACCGCACCTATGACCCGGTCTCCAAGAGCGTCTATGTGACGCAGGACGTCGTGTTCGACGAGCAGGCCCAGTGGGACTGAGGCTCGGGCGACAACTTCGGAGAGGCGAGCGGCAGCGATGACGTGTTCACAGTGGAGTACTCCACCGTGAGCCAGGCGCCTCCAGCAGTCGAGGACACCATCGAGGTACCTGGAGATGCGGCATCAGCCGGCGTGCTGACGCCGCCGCCATCACCGCACGCCACTGCAGGGGAGGCGCCAGGTGGATCCGGTGGGGCGCAGGCAGTGGAGTTTGCCTCGCCGCCCGCTGGCGAGATCGACAACTACCTGGACACTTACCACGAGGAGGATGTTCCACTCCGGTTCCGCAAGGTCGACGACATCCTCGGGTCAGCTTCGCCGCTCCGGTTCGTGCAGCGAAAGCTGCTTGCATAGGAGCTGCATGCTGTGAGCTCCGACGAGCCTGCTTCGTTCGCTGAGGCAGAGCGCAGCCCGAGCTGGAGGAAGGCGATGATGGAGGAGATGGAGTCCATCGAGGACAACAAGACCTGGTCCCTTGCTGATCTCCCACCCGGGCGACAAGCAATCGGGTTGAAGTGGGTGTTTAAGGTGAAGAGGGATGAACACGGGGTTGTGTCACCATATCCTAGGATGTGCCAAATAAGTAGTAGTTTTGAATCTTCAGCGTTTTACAATCCAATTTTCTACAATCCACAATTTGGAGGGGAAACAAACAGACCCTACTTCTGTATGACACATTTAGGGGTTATGAACATTTTTGGCAGTGATCATCAGAATACGTACATTCTATATTTCTATATACAAAAGTGACAAGAAAAGATTGACATTCTTGGATTCATCATGAAAACATTTAAATTTGACTAGTTTCACTTAGTCTAATATATTGTCATAACTTTGTGAAGTCCTTATCTGTATATTGACACATCGAGCACGTCGCAACTGCGTCTGCACTGCAGAAGCTGGACCCTCTAGTTTTTTTTCTTATAATTTGTAGTCATGAAACTTGGTTCAAGAAATTTGCCATGAACTTGAATGTTTAATCCGTATTGAATTTTATGTGGGGGACAAATTTTATTATTGACTTTAAGCGCATATTTGTCATTATACACTTAGCACAGATCAGGTTGCCAAACTACAGATCAGGTTGCCAAACTATCACATTCTCCTGCAAGAAGATTATATGAACAGCCGATTTTCAGGGCGGCTAGCTTCTCAGAAAATCGATTCCAAATAAACTGTTCACTCGATGACCGGAGGGAGTAGCATTGTGTGTTAGTTGACCACTATCCCTACCTCTAAATGCTTGTGTGAGACCACATAAACAAGAAAGGCAGTTCTCTTGTTTTCTCAACGATGCATTTGAGAGCAGTTCTCTTGAAAATTGGATTTTAATCCGTTCGCTTGTTCAGCTTTTGGAAAGAACAGTTGGGAGTTTAAGAAAGTAGATTGTGGTCATTATGAAGGTTTTACAAGTGCGAAATTATACCATAATTATATGATAGATGGCGCCAATTTTCACCTGTCGCCGTGAGATTCAACACTCCACACACTCACCCAGTCACCAATTCGGACCAACCAAATGTACTGTTACACCAAGTCCTAGGTCTGAAGGAAAGCAACGCAGGTCATCATACTAGCATTGGGACCAATCGCGAATGGCTGAATCTGTGAGATGCTTGAAATGGTCACTGCAAGCATTACAATGGCCAAGTGCAAGGACAAGCCAAGCGAGCAAGGATCCAAACAAGCCCCAAATGAGTAATCATCTTGAAAACAGAGATTCAAATATCAAGCTACAGCAAAGCAGACGAAGATCAAGTGGAAGCAAAACTAACAATGGCCAGCATATTTCACCAAGGAAAGAGTACACATTTTCATCACGCAGTTGATCAGCTACATTGTACTTGGATGACAATAGATGTGCGATACATCAAATTCTGGTAACTCCTGGGCAAAACTTAACAAGGGTAAAACATGTTCACTTTCGCTAATCTAGGCCTTGATAGCATACTTCCTCATGGGGAAATACTTCTCATGCTTCTTCTCCCTCTCGGTCTTCAAAGAGAGCTGCAGGACAAAAGAAACCCATGTCAACAAACTGAAAGGGACAAAGTAGTTGACCTACAGATGATGCAGTGCAAATGAGGCAACATCAAAATAAATATCTATCTAACTGGCCAAACTGACCAGTTAGTTCAGTGGACACTATAGCAATAACTGAAGACCCCATGCATGTAAACATACAATAATCAAGAACTTTAGTATAAGTTCAACATGCAATGGTGAATAGCATTTACACACAGTTGATCGCTTCAAGAATTCAAAATTCTTTCAGCTAATTACAAAAGGAAAGACAACCACCAGGTCGAAGCATACAAACTACTTTATGGAGGCTTTGGACATGCCATTTTGCACAAAACATACAATGACTAGGACCTATGACACTATCCGATCACAAAAACAAGAGAAAATGGTTTTTATGCTTACCAGTTCACTAAGAACAGGAATTTTAGTTAATATTGGACAGGAAGCCCCAATAATCATATAACCATGTATAGAAGTAATGCAAATGCTAGTTTGCCTCCACTCTGAAGCAAACCATCTGCTTTTAGAATGGTGTTGAAAGGTGAGGATTGGGTTCAAGGGTTGAACATTACAATTGCACTAAGCTCACAACAAGAAAATATTCAAGCTACCTAGCACTTCACCATATCATACAATTAAGAACATTTAGCACATCAGTGCTAGAACACAAACAGAAACACAATCATTTTCAAACTAATAATATCACAACCCTAACCACAGTCAATTTGAAGACAGCAGGAACACAACCGCGGAACCAAACCACTGGGAAACAACTACAAATACACCACACATCAATTCAGCATGTTGCTTTAACCATGATTCAATCTTTATACAGACTAAACACCGAATTTCAAAACAACACTTGCACCAACATATTTCTGTAAAGGATGTCCGTTCAATCTTTATACAGAGATGACAATTTTTACCTACATTTGCATCATTCAACGATTTCACGAAACAGCACGTCCAGCAATGAGCGAGCTAATCGCGCCGCATCAACTTATCCAGATCGAAGTTTCAACAAGGGAACAAAACAGTGCGTATAGGGGATGCGGGAAGGAGCGGTGGGCACGGCGTATATACCTGGTGCTTGGTGAGGCGCCTGCGGATGGCGCGGGTCTTCTTGGGGCGGAGGTCGAGCGGGAGCAGCTTCTTCTTCTTGTACGCCTCCCGCAGCGCCGCCTTCTGCTTCTGCGAGATCACGGTGAGCACGCGCGCGATGGAGGTGCGCACCACCTTGCTGCAAGAGAAACGAAGCCACGGATCCACGCCTCGGTTTCAGTCCGCCGCGAGCCCGGGGAGATCGAAACAAAGAAGGGAGAGGAAGGTGAGGGGGCCATCAAGCACGCACATCTTGGAGAGCTTGTTGGGGGCGCCTCCGGTGACCTTGGCGACGCGGAGGAGGGAGAGCTCCGACTTGAGCTCCTTGAGCTGCGCCTGCAGCTCCGCCTTGTTCTTCCCCCGCAGCTCGTGCACCTTGATCCGGGCTGCCATCGGTAGAACGAAAGGTCAGATCCGGCAGGGAACACGCGACCAGGAACGCAGGCGAGGGTCGCGAAGAGGCTTACCCATGGCGATTAGCGAACCGGGCTTCCTGCGGCGGCGGCGGCGGCGGCGGCGGGCGAGGGGGTGAAAAATGGAGGGCGAAGCAGTAAGGAGGCGGCGGCTTGCGGCTTATATATGTGGGTGCTAAAACCCCGTGGGGGCGAGGAAACCCTAGACCTGTTTGGTGGGCTCTTGGGCCGAGTCAAATGGGCCGTTACTGTGTGATTTGGGCACAATCACAAATGTGTAGCCGATTAATCAACCAAGATTTTCTTCTGTCAGCACAGGCTAACAGAACTTTCACATTTCCCTGTTCTGGTGATCATTTTAAAATTCACAAGATTACCTATCTGGGATTTTGAAGATGAAAATCCATAAATGCCACGGTCTAAGGATTAACGGATGCCATTCACATTTGTTCTGAAAAATTACATACTCATTCTAAAGTGCAAATTCACTCACAAAAAAAAAGGTGGAAGCGGCATAACAATTAACGAAGTACAAGCATTTGCAGAGATGTTTTTTGGCCGTCCAAACCTGGAAGTACATCGCCTAGGTTTCCTCTTCCATAGGCATCCCCAAAGGCCCAAAGTACAGGAAAAGGAAAAATACAGATCTCAATGTTTTCTAACACTATGGCTTCAGAGACATGAAGATATAACACCTAAAAATCATTGGTATGTGGTTCTCCAAAATGCAGTGTATCTAGGGATCCTCCTTGTCAAGTTTACCAAGTGCTCGCTGCGCAAACAGCTTCTCCTCTCGAGCTTTTTTCTTAGCCAAAGCTTCCTCATCCAACACTTGGATCGGTGACCACTCGGGTAGTGTAAACCAGTCTTTCTTTCCAGAGAACTGTTCTTTCCATGCATGCCATTCAGGGGCCAGCTTCAGCGCAGCGTAATCCATTGCGGTACCAGCAGCTGCAAAGGTGACTGCGTATTTCACTGCTCCGAAGTGTCCACCTGCAGTCACAGGAAGTCCGAAAAATGTAAATGACCAAAGAATCATTTTCAGCAATTCATATCGACAGATGGTGAGGATCACATTTAGGAAATGAGATTCAAATGAGCTAGTGTATTTCTCCATTAGCAATTCAGAAGCAGATTCCCTTTTCTCTTGTGGAACATTGAGAATCTAAAACTGGGAAAACAAAGAAACTTCTAGAATAAGCACATAGACAAGTTTAGATAGAGCTCCAATCATCTGACACTGAAAAATAATAGGATTGACAAAATGCCAACACACAAGATGACAAGATCAGATTCAGTTGCAACCCTTCAACTTCCAGAATACAGATAAAACATGGAACAACATTTAAAAATTCAGCTGATTGCTAAAAGGTTGAGGAATTGAGTTTTAGCAAGTTCACAACAAGAATGCTAACAAGTAATTAATTTAAAGTAGGCAGGTTGACACTGACTAATAAAGATGAGCCATTGCAACACTATTGTTATCATACACTAATATTTAACTGAAAACCAGGGAATTCACACTGGATTGGAATTCAACAGAAAAATTACTATGGTCTCAAGTCAAGGCCAATCCCTACCGAACCGTGCCTAAACATAACCAATTCAAAATCTGACATGCGTGCAGTATATACCGCTACTTACTAGTATCTCACATCCTGTAAGCTATGGACAAGATATCTCCATATGAAATTACTGAAAGTTATCAGGATTAGTCATGGCTGGCTGTTGCCTCCTCACCCATGAGTCGGGACTCAAGTAGATGTAAACTAAATACCAGTCAATTATTTTCCTTGCTGAGCATTTGAAGACACTTAAAATTTGGTAATAGCAGCCTTAAGGGTACCCATGCACCCCATATTAACATATATGTACAAATGCCCATGATGATTGATGTGAGCATGCTTCTATTTCTACAACCTTCCTCAGACTAGAGAATCCAGAGCTAGAACTTTGTTTTGGTCACCTATGAAATATGCACAGTTAAGTTAAGTTTTAAATATTGTTTAGCTACACCTGATTTCTTTTATAAAAAAACTGACCATTATCTTCATAACACTGACAAGTGGTTTGGACTGTAAAGTTTGTCCCACTATCCAAACAAACCTAAGTGACAAGGTTAACTGAGCAATATTAGAAATACTTCTCACTGCAAAACTTGGTCTGGAAAATTTTCAAGTATGGAGGATGGTTTTTGATCTAGTACCAACCTTGTATTCGACCGAGAACAGCTCCACTTGCTAGCCCACCAACAACAGAATTCATGGGATCATCGGGTGTTGTGGCTCGAGCATCTCTTGCGAGTTCGCGTGCTCCTGGAAGGCAACAAAAATATATGTTTTACTGAAACACATCACATCTACACACGACAAATGCAACTGCACAATCCTCTGTTATCTTGATCAATGGATCAGCTGTTAGCTAGATATTCATCTCCTTTTCCTGAAAACTGAAGACTGAACCCATAATATAAAAGCATCTAGGCCTTAAATATTTTTTTTTGTTTTGCGAGGGGCTTTTACTGTCTTCTTCAACAAGATAGGCATGCTTAACTCCATTTCCTATGCCACTGTGATGAAAATAAATGCAAATACATGAAAGGTTGTTCCCTGTGACAGGACTGAATGCCATACATAAAACGTAGCTTGAGGCAAGCCTGTGCCAGGCAAACCATTGACCATTACATAGCACAAAATAAACTACAGCTACCTCATACATTTACATGTTACCAGGCATTTCCCTACTTCTGTCATTTTGAGCAAACGCACACCAGTCAACTTAACTTTCACTAATCTAGATCTGCCAAAGTCCCCACAACTAACATCCAACAGCCAGCAGGCATAGCAAATGTCCATAAAAGTCTTCAGTTCAGTCCTCTTAACCATAGCTGCCGCAACTTCTTCAAGAGATGTTGAAGTGAAAAAATTTCCCCGGTTATCCCCTCCCTCACCAGGAAGCATAAAATCATGTGAAGAAATTCTAATGCACATCCGCAATCAAATTGCAGAGATTAACTTACAATGACAAAAAAAACTGATCTTTGTTCATACCAACCGACTGAACAAATTAATTTTTGTGTATAAATCGCAAACTTTGCAAGGACAGAGACCTCACCTCCGTAGCACCCGGCGACGATGGCAAGGTTAGCGGCGTAGGTGACAGCGGCGCGGGCGGCGCCAAGGCGCGCCCGGTGCCACGACAGCAGCCCGAACACTGCTCCGACCACCCCTGCACAGCCAACCAAATCGACAAGACTCCGCCGGATCAGGGACGCTTGCCCAGGCTAGGCCCAGCTCCAAGAAACGTAAAAGAGGGTTGGGACGGGGGGCGGCTCACCGGCAGCGGCGACCGGGATGATGATCCGCTCCCTCCAGTCCTCGGAGAATGGCGAGGTTGCCTCCGGAGTCGTTGCGCCGGCAGCCTCGCCGGCGGAAGCAGCCATCCTCGCGATGGCGGCGCCGGCGGTGGTGCCTCGCGGTGACGGAGCACACTTGGTCGTTTCGGCGAGGGCCTGCTTGAGTGATTCGGCCCGTTGGTTTCTGATGGGCCAATGCCTCATGGGCAGTGCAAGGAGGCCTGTCGGCCACTTGCACCAGCGTCAAAAACTAGAAACCAAAACGTCCTCTAGAAATCGTAAACATAAGTTCCACTCAGTATTTAGAAGTTGTCGATTCCTTTAGAAAATAAATGTCAAATTTAAATTTTCATATTTCAAGTTAAAATTTAAAATTACAACTTAAAAGAGGCAAAAAAAGAACGAATAAAAGATTCTTAACCTTAAACTTCAAAGATAAACCTCCCATGCACCTAGTTGTCCCAGCCTCCCAGGCCTCTGCCTCTAAGTAATTGTCTATGTCTACTATTCACACTAGGTGTTCATAGTCCGCTTGTTTTTCCTCTTTTCTAACCAAACGTCACATGAAAATATAGTTGAAGACCCTAAATATATGTACCCATTATATTGCAACTACCATAGCGGTGAAGAAATGATCGCCAGTGGTGGATTCAATCCTTATCAGAATCGTTTTCAAACTGATGTGACAAAGAGTAAAAACACGTTATCGACAGAGAACAAAACCATTCCTTGCTTTATCCGGTACTTTCTCATTCCAAATTATAGGATAGAAGCATCATGCTCGTGCGTTATTACGAATAACATAAGTTTTATCCAGATCTATATAAGATCATTAATTTTGTATAGTTTCACTCCGTGTGCATTGTTCAGTTCTGATTGGAGTTCCGATTTGTATGGTTTCAATTAGAATTTGGATAGATTTGTCATATTCCGATTAGAATTCCGATTGACGGATCGAGGAATCAATCCTTGCTTTAGAAATAGGTAAAGATTTTAGAGAAAAAGTAAAAATAATCTATAATTTTAAAATGGAGGAAGTATAATACTTGATCTGGTATTATATGTTCTATATTTTGTACCGAATAAATTAGCTTAGTTTCTCTATTTTACAATAAAACAAACTATATAGAATAAATTACTTACGTAAAAACCTCGTCGTAAAACAGAATCTAGGGTGGTTTGGATCCAGATGTTAATGCCCAAAAATGCTAAATTTTAGCATTAGCTCATCCAAATAGAAGTGTCTAAAAGTGCTAAGGACAAGTACATTGAAGCCGTCTAATAGACGGACTCGTACAATGACACGTCATCTTAAGACGACTAAACAAATAACCTTTACAATAGGTTGTCGAAATCCTTTGATAGGTGACGGTTTATTTATGTCACGGAAACTAAAATTTTGTCATGTTTCGAATTTAGTGACGCTCGGGTTTCGTCACCTATCATGCGTAGATAAAGATGTTCTGCAACGAAAACACGTATTTTTTCGTCATAGAATTTGTGACAATCCTTCCATCGTCACTAATTTACGACGCTCAATTTTCATCATTACCAAGCTTAGAAAACGTCACAAAACCAAACCTTAAGCATGGATGACTATGCATGTGCCACGTAGGATAGAAAACATCGTAAAATTGTGTCATCTATGGCATGGAGATGACTAGAATCTAACATGGCAATCCAATTGTGACAATTTGATTCGTCATAAAATATAGCTCAATGAAGGCATAATATTTTTCACTTGTATCTGAAATATAGAATCTATATTCACTTTCATTTTTCTATCATCCCAATCAAAACAAGGCGGTACAGAAGTTTATATCCACATGAACCACGGTACAACAGCACATAACAACTAAGACTAATAATATCTGAATCCTACTCCAGCTTGCTTGTTCTGCTTGCGTTCATTTCACCAATTTCTGACTCTTGCATTGTTACTTCTAAATCTTCAGCACTTGTGCTATCTCCAACTTCTTCAAATTCTTGGCACATATAGATGATATGGAACACATGAACACAACATCATTCAGATTAATGATAAGTCAAAATAAACCATAAGCAAGTTATACTTTTTAGTTTCCTACGGTGCATAATAGATGGTTCTTTTCACACACAAACTAGATCTCTAGCAATTTACTGTAACACAATTTGAAACTTCAGTGAGGAATGTTGATAGCCATTTACATTGAGTTGTTAACTGCATGATAAATATTTGCATGGATTTCTTATTTTCACCCTATGAAATTTAATAAAAGAAATGTGGAATGATACAAGTTATTTAAAAAGAAAGAGCTTCACATAAAAATGTAGAGGAACTTAGTTATTTCAAGCACACCTATACTTATGCTAAAAGTGCAAAAGGCTAGTAGTTCCATCCTTAAACTAAGCTATATGTTCTAAAAAGACATGCCGAATTTCTAAACTAAAGCAATTTTGTGAATAGAAATACCAAAACACACACACCTGTTTATTACCAGCAAAGAAAACCAGATCAAAATGACTCCTAAAATTCAGGTGTTTGCCAGCAACAATACAATACTCGAAGACAGTGTGCAACAAACATGTATCTAGCGATTCATTTTACAAACATGAAAATCTGTGCTGACATCTGAAGCATAATGAACCAAAGAACAATTTTTGCCCTTCAAATAATGCTCTAAAAATATAGCAGCTAAACCTCTAGGATCAATAGAAAAATAACTGCAGGCACAAGACTGTTGAAATGAACATGTCATTCGAGTTATTATTTCTTCCAATAAGTACTGATAGTGCCTATTTCATACTAAGTCATAACACATCAGAATACTGCAGTAAAAGGGATTTTTACAATATTTGCTAGCAACCGAACTGCAGTGGCTTTGCCATCTTGGAGGCCAAGCATATCCGATATAAATAGTTCTAGAAATCTCTGATTGCATTTAGGGAAAGAGAGAGACCATGACCCTTGGGGTTGCTAGCATGGTGTGCTCGAGGTTGCTGTGATGTTTTATAGCAACCAGATAACAAGAAGAGGAAAGGGCCGAAGGTATGAGAAATCTTACCAAGACAGCAAGCCAAGCAATTTAGATTCATTAGTTCTTCTTTGTTGCCTTGGCACATCATAAGAAGCCATCCGTTTTGAATCAACCCTCAACAGACCTACCACAAAAGCCAACTGATTAACTTTATTACTCTAGTGGCTGAAGAATAAAAGTCAGATTGAAATCAGTCATAGCCCTACATACTTACTTCGATCAAACAATTCATCAGTGTGTCGTTTGTTATAGACCAAATGTGCTGGCCATAGGCAATAAGCAAAGAATGTCTGCTTGTTTAATAGCACACCATTTGTGCCTATCTAGTATTGACAGGCCCTGAAGCAACATTAGAGTGCTAGAATTAAGAAGCCTTGTTGAATTCTATATATTAATTACAGTAGGAGAGCATATCGATAGCCAGACCAAATTTTCCAATCCAGCAGGAAATAACTAAATCACGTGGGGAGTTATCTTCTAACATAATTGCTACAGCTAGAGATCCAAACCTTATATCAGGGGCAGAAGGTGAACAACCGCACAGCAGAGAGAGGGAGGAGGTGGTTGCCGGCGGCTTGCATCCCTGCCACACCCTGTAGCCATGGGGCTACGCTGCGGCTCCTCTACGGACCACGCAACCTGACCGCTCGCAGCCTCGGCACTCTTCGCCGTCCCTGTAGCAGCAGGCTCCGCAGCGCGGCAAATGAATCCGCGACGAGCTGGACGGATTGCAGGGACCGTACCAGAAAATAAAGGGGGAAAAAGATTCTGTAGAAGGAGACCATCGAAAGATGCTTCCATGGAAGCAAGGGGATCCTTACCAAAGGAAAAGGAGGGACAAATCGGCTGCCGCTGGGAGGCATCGGCGGCGACAGGAAGGTCTCGGCGGCTGCGCCGCGGGCGAATGTGGGTTGGAGCTGCGGCGGGGAGGCTGCCGCCGCCGCTACCCCGCAGACCACGGCTCGAGGACCGCAGGGCGCCCAGATGCACGCGCAGGGCCTCGCCCTCCTACCACCATTGCTGGGCCAGCAGGCCGCCGCGCCCGCGCCTGCTGCAGCGCCGCCGCGGAGCACCAGCGCGACGCGTGGGCTGGGGGCGTCGCCAGTAGCAACCTGCTGCGCGAACGGCGCCTCCTAGGCTGCTCCAGCACGGCTGCCGCAGCACGGGTTCCCGCGGGAGCGGGACTGCAAGAGCCCGCTGTGGGTGAGAGGAGGCGGGCGGTGGGGAACGCGGGCGACGCAGATCTGAGGAGGCGAAGTGGAGGCAGAGCGACAGAGAGCTAGGGTTCTAGGCGATCGATCCGAATCGTTGGAGGATGGAGAATCGGGAGAAATCAGGTTTAAGCGGAAAACGGGCCTAACTGCGATTCTTGGCCCGTTAACGTTATTTTTTTCTTTTTTATTTTATTGCATGTAACGTATAAAATAATTATTTTATATGAACCAATATAATTTTTATATATAATATAGTATATATATAATGTGTCTAGTAGATGTTTCAAAATTTTAGAACTGATTTATTTTGTCTATATATTAAATGAATTTCTATATAGTTATCAACATTAATTCTAAATTAAACTATATGTGCATCTAATAAGATCTAAAGAATTGCATAAAATTATATTTAGACTCCTATATTCTATTCTAGTCTAGTTTTTGAAGATAGTTATTTGAAAATTATCTAGTCTGTTTAGGCACGAAAATTGAACTATGTCGACGCACCTTTTTACTTTGAAAGAAACTCTAAAAAAACTTATGAAGATCGAACATTGTCACAAATCTGTGACACATGGTAGATGTCATAAAAATGAAAGAGTATTTGTCACAATATGATAATGAAATAGGTTATGACAAATTCTAATTGTACTTAGTGACAAACACCTAACTTTCGTCACAAAAGTGCAGCGCTCCCTATAAAACGTCATAAAAGTGACTTAGCTTATGACGTTTTGGTTTGTTGTCATAAGGTATTTGTCATAACAGATCATATATGTTGTAGTGTCGTTGTCTCGTAGTATCGTTGTCTCGTAGTAGTACCATAACCCTTTATTTGTAGAATTAAAAAGAGAATATTTTGAGTAGTATGACAACAACAACTCGTACAATGGTGGGTAAGTGGTCTCATAGTCCTTAATTTCAACCCATGAGGCAGATGCTTCGCGAAACAAACGCCTCATTCTCTCTCCTCCCCTCTCTCTCCCCCACATCATCAAAATTTTTACGTGAATCTGTATGAGATAATCTATAATACCGCTGACGTGTAGCAATTTACTTGTCTGATGGAGTGAACTAAATTTTATTAAAATTTATAAATTTTACCAAATATATGAATGCTAATAGAGGCTGAAGTTTAAACTCAACTTAATCCATCAAATCGGCCCGGTACCCCTATATTTCGAGTTGGCGTTGGAATCGGAATATGTTCCAGCGGACTGATCTCTCCATCATGTTCCGGTTGCGCCTCTTTTCCGTGTCCGATTTGACATGGATCGGTGATCGGTCAACCGCCTATACTAAGGCCACCGGCCATCCGATCGAGCAATCAATCCAGCAGTTGCTATGGCCAGGATGACGAGGTCGCGCCTGTGCGTGCGCCCCGTCCCGGACGGCGGCGGCGGCGCGGACCGCCTGAGCGCGCTGCCCGACGACCTGCTCCGCCTCATCCTGCGCCGCCTCGACACCCGCACCGCGCTCTCCACCGCCGTGCTCGCCAGGCGGTGGGCGCGCCTCCCGCGGGAGGTCCCGGCGCTCGAACTCAGGGTCGGCGACGTGCTCCAGCGCCGCTACCACCGCGGCATCGCCCTCCACCGCAGCCGCCGCCCCGCCGACGCCGACGCCGTCCTGGAGCTCGACGCCCTCATCGCGCGCTGCGAGCGCCGCGCCATGCGCGCGTTCGCCGGCAGCGTCGAGGGCCTCCTGGAAGCGGGCGGCGGCGGCGACGTCGACCGCCGGCGCGCCAAGAGCCTCCGCCTCGAGTTCTTCCCCACGGAGAAGTCCGGGTGCGTGGACCGCCTCATCCCCACGGCGATCGGCGCGTGGAGGGTCGAGGACCTCGAGGTCGTCGCGAGGCCGCCGCACCTCAACCTTTTCGACGGGCCAGCCTACACGTTCCCCCACCACGGCCTCGACGACGAGCTCCACCGGTCGCGCCTGCGCAGCCTGACGCTGGCGAACTGCATGGTGCCGCCGCTGAACCGGTACGGCGCGCTCGCGGAGCTCGTCCTTCGGGACATGCCGGCGTCCACGCCGGTGGCCGCGTACCAGCGTCTGTTCACCGCGCGCTCGCAGCTGGAGGCTCTGCGCCTGCTGTCGTGCCGCTGCGCGGGGGAGCGGCTGGTGGTCAGGGCGCCGAGGTCGCGGCTCCGGGAGCTCGTCGTGGACGGCTGCTCGTTCCAGGCGATCGAGCTGCGCACGCTCCCGGCGCTGCAGCGCCTGGCGTGCCTGACAAACTCCGTGGAGCTCCGGTTCGGCGCCGGCGTCCCCCGGCTGCGGCACGTGAACCTCTCGTTCTCCAGGCAGAGCGCCTGGTGCCACGGCGAGCTCGGCCGCTTCCTCGACACAGCGCCCGCCATCGCCAGCCTCGCCGTCCGGTTCACCGGGCCGAGGCGGTGGATCGTGCCGCGGCCGCTCGACACGAAGCTGCGGCGCCTGAGGAAGCTCCTCGTCGCGGATGTGCCGTCGTCGTGGGACGTCACGTGGCCGCGGCTCCTCCTGATGGCGGCGCCGGCGCTGGAGGTCCTGAACATCCACGTGGCCCATCCGCCGGCGGGCGAGGAGCCAGCGCCGCCCGGGCGCAAGATTAGTTGGCGGTGGCAGCCGTCGATGTTCCGGCACCGGCACCTGAAGGAGGTCGTCCTGGCCGGGTTCGAGCGGACGTGGCGGCAGATCTTCTTCGTGAGGTACCTGGCCAGGGTGTGCAAGTCCCTGGAGCGCGTGGCTCTTCTCAAGGACTGGTGCGTTCGAGAGGTAGGGCTGTGGGAGTGGGAGGTGGTGCGGGAGCAGGAGTGCCCATGGAGCGAGGTAGACAAGATGGTGGTGAGGAGGCAGGTCAAATATGGGAGAACATGGTGCAGGCCTCAGCTTCAAGTGATCGTGGACTAGCGAGTGAACAATCTCCGACGTCCCATATGCATGACGCATAGTGATGATGTGTTCTTCTCTTTCTTTAAATTCGGACAAAGTACGTGATCTTGCTCCATGTTCACCCGGAACACATCATGTTCATTATCTCTACAAGGCAGATATATCCATGCGTTGCTACGGACAAAATTGGATACGTACAGTTGTTCGTGCTTCAATTTGTAGGGATTTACGTGATCGAGTTGTGAATGAGGTCACAAATAGGATGGACCAAGGGCCACATGTTGATGATAGAAGTTGACCAAACCAAAAATTACGTATTTAAAAATAGGTAAAAGTTTGTTTTAAGCAGGCCAAGCATCCACCGCCAGCTAATCTGGCACCGGCCGTCCGCTGTACCCAGACCTGCATCTCAGTATCCCACGCATGCGCAATCTGCGTTCTGCAGTTAGCCAATCACCAGGAGCAGGCCACCAGCACTCCAGCGATCAGCAGGTACAGGGAAGGTCCAAGACCCAACGTAAGGTGAGCAGCGATGAGCTCATAAATTTATTATTGATTCCTGTCTTCCTGAGCGTGAGTTGTATTTGTACTTGTACACGTGCAGTTCCAATTAAATCAGTTAATTCAACGGAGTTTTCTATAGATATTTGTTTCTTGGAGGATTATGTCTACAAGAAATAGAAAGTATGATTCTGGTTCTGAAAAGCATAAAAGGAAACCAAGATTGGAAGGAGGTGATCAATTATAAAAGGGTGCCCTTTTAGTAGAACGTGAGGTCAGTAACATCCTTCAAATCTTTTTAGCATTGGTACTTAAAATTTTTTAACATTGGTGTTTGATAACATTGTGTGAATTGAGAGTTTGAGACATACTGAAGTAATTCTGTGAAAGTGTATCTTAGTTTTATTAAATATATAATTTTTTAAAATATTTTAGGACCCTATTTTGCATGTGGCATCGGGGCCCCAAATTCCTGGAGACGGGGTTTTTATGGAGAAGTTAAACCTATATTGTTGACAAAAAATGTATGAAGCGAAGCATGTACCGTCGTCAACATTCTGCTTGCATTGGCAATCTTGTTAGGGATTTATGTTCCCAGGAAACTGGCCTATCTGGTTCACGGCCAGCGCGCGCTCGAAGTCCGTCCGCCCTGCCGCTCTCCGGACGCCTTACCAATCACGGGGCCCCCCTGACGCCGGCGTTGTTGTTGAACATGGCGTACGTCCAGGTCCAGCGCGCCGAACGTAGTCCGCGGCCGCGACGTCGTCCTCACTGGTGACGTCGCGGTGCAAGTGTGCCTCTGCCTCTGACCTCCTCCTGCGCTGCTTGTCACTTGTGTGGAGTTGTGGTGGTAGCAGTGGACAAGCCTTTTCATGTGCTGTCCTGATATTAAATGGACTTCGGAACTACAAATAGCAACTTGTTTTTTAACATAAATAAGCCTATACCTAACATTACACCTTGGAGTACCTAAGTCAAAACAAAATGCCTTGCACACCTTACATCTCAGGACAGAGGAAGTACCAGCTTCGATGTCTAGATGTTCAAGACTTTCCACTACAAATGATTTGAAATCCTAAAGTGTACAGAATGCGTGGCGATGCCGGTTGATGGCACAGATTCAGGCTTATAGATTGCGAAAGGTTGTTAAAAAGTAACCACCAATCTTGTCTCCGTCGACATAGGAGAACGACAGATCACGCATAAACAGAGGAGATCTATCAGCGAGGATCAGATTCAAATAGCCTTGACAAATTGGCACACATCATGACACCAAAGACATATATTTCAACTTCAACACGCAGATTTGTATTACAAAACAAGAGACAAACATAAAAAGTTGTAATCCAAAAATCGCTTCATGCACAGGAGCGTACAACACCATTATAGGCTAAGGAGAAGTTGAAGTCTATCAAGCTCACTCAAACCTTACATTACCATCCCTCCGTCAAAGGCTAAGGAGAAGTCGAAGTCTATCAAGCTCACTCAAACCTTACATTACCATCCCTCCATCAATGGTAACCACCTGCGTGTAAACGGGGGTTAATTGAAACGTTATGAAATAAAACTCTGAAAAATTGAGGGCAAATGTAGTCTAGTGTCATGCACCTGTCCGGTGATATAGCTAGCCGCAGGATTAAGGGCCAAAAACTCAACTAACCCTGCAATTTCCTCTGGATCGCCTAATCTCCCTGGAAATCGTATGATAACATGTAGAGTTAGAAGTGACAGCTGACGTTTGAATGCAGAGGAGAAACGAGAACCACAAAATATTCCAATATGATGTACTTTCATATTCTACCAACACTAATAGATTATGGTTATATAAATCCAGTATGTGCCCTCTGCGTCAATGAGTAACTGTAAAAGAATATGTTTGGGTTTCATAAAAGATTAAACACGGTTTTTGGTTTACAGTTTTCCTTCCTAGTTTCTGGAAATTATTACTCTGCTCTTGCCGTCTATTCTAATATCAAAGGCAGTTTAAATTGTAGCTATCCCATGCTGCTATCTGTAATAATAAATACTAGAATCATCTTCCTCTTATAATTGTTAAATGGTGCATAACTAACGAATACTAGCAAGTAATTTTCATTTGGGGCATCACTAAAGAACCATAAGACAAAAGAAGTTAATAATGCTACTTGTACAATGGTGCAGCTTAAGATGATAATACAAAGGAACAGTTCACAGGAACAGCTTAAGATGCATACAGCTTACCTAATGGAATGGTTGTCGCAAGTTTCTTCAGAAGCTCATCCCCAAGTTCGGCAGTCATATCAGATGCAATGTACCCTGGTGCAATAGCATTGACCTGCATGTATATTCAGAGCACTTTCAGAAATGCAGACTAGCCTAATGTTACATGTGAGTTAACATTGAAAGATAAAGATCATACGATGATATTTCTGCTTGCATATTCCCTGGCAACGGTTTTTGTGAAGCCAATAACACCAGCCTTGGCTGCACTATAATTAGCTTGGCCAACATTGCCAGTAAGACCAACGACTGATGCTATGTTGATAATTCTTCCCTGCATTTTGCAACAAAAATACAAACGTTACGAACCATGACAAAAAAAAAGCAAACAGGACAACTTTTGACAGAAACTTGAAGGTCAAAGACTCAAATAGTACAAGACAAATACAAATAAAAGTAGTGGTAACTATCAGTCGATGACGTTCCGTGTGTATTTGCCTACCTACTGAGGCACAACACAATAAGGCTGCATTATCAATGTGGGTTATGGATTAATACTAGTTCTTTTGCTTCATACCACTTTCAGTTATATAATATTTCACAAATACAATGTAACAAAACCAAGCAAGGAGGCACTATTTAGTTGTGATTTCTGCAAGTAAATTAAGTGCAATATGAAGAGCTGAGAAACATTACCTTTTTCTTCTTCATCATTACTTTAGTAGCAGCCTGCAAAGAATATGCTGTTGTAAGATGCATCTAACAATCCAGGTAATTTCGAAATAAAGAAAGGTTACAAACTCACCTGTGTGCACAGGAAGACACCTGTAAGGTTCAGATCAATTACATCTTGCCACTGAGATTTCTTCATCCTCATCAATAATGTGTCTCGTGTAATCCCTAATAAAGAAATATAGTTTTATTTGACAAAACAAATTAACTGAAAAGGTGGCAGGCAAAGTGCAATTTGCCATGGGGAACATACCTGCATTGTTTACCAGCACATCTATTGTTCCCCATTTATCCAGAGCCTAATTGATTTAGAAAGTAATCATAATCATGTTCAAATAAAGCTTGATGTAAAAGAGAGAAGGAATATTTTCCTTCTGCATACAAACTACACTTACTGCTTTCATCATAGATTCTACATCAGCTTCTTTTGAAACATCTCCTCCAAATGTAATGGCCTCACCACCAGCCGCTTCAATCTGCCAAAAAAGCACAGTAAGCATCTGAATGAATGCATGTTCAAGTGGGAAAGGAGAATGTCGGTCTCTAGTCTCTACATATTTGTAGGCAGAAAACTACAGCCGGATTTCAATAGACAGTCAAATAATAAAGCTTGCTTATTAGTCGAAAATTGGTGAATTTCAATCAACCAAATTCAAGAAACACCATTCTATTTCGTTATAGTTCTCGCACTGCTGTTACTATCTACTAATCTTTATATTTGCCATTACAATAAGTCGAGCCGTGAAACATAATTCAAGGTGATTGTTTAATTGTTTTGTAGTCGCAGTTCCTTAAAACTGGCAGTGACAATTCAGAATAATGACACTATCGCTTCCCCAGATAGATAAATAAAAAATGATAATAGTTCAATGTATTCCTATGTAAGGCCGAACATAAGTGAAGAATTGAGACTGCAATAACGACTTTGCAATGTTCAGGATCAAGGAGAGGGACAGAAATAATGATGTTCTGAAATGAATAAATCTGAACACTTGTAGTGAAATAAAAAGCAATTAATCAAAAACTGTTAAAGATTGTTTTTGTGTTAGCCCTCTGACATAAAATTACTGACAACAAATAATAGCCAACAAAGTAATTTGTGAATCGACATGCTCACCTCTTTGGAGACATCTTCAGCCTCTTTTGATGACCGGGCATAGTTCACCAGAACCTAAAAAGTCAAGCCAGATTCAAGACCCTAAGGTTAGTGCTAACTTGCCATTCCATGGGAAAGAAGATATTTGCATTTGCAAGCAGGTGTGTACAATCATACATATACAGCCACATGTCTATTCATAGAATAAAGGTAAAAAATAAACTAAACAGCACAAACCGCATATGTATTGTGTACAGAAACTTGCTTTAGCACAAGAGTCCCATTGACTGTTGAATAAGTTGCTGACTCTCTCTGCATCTATAAAACATCTTCCCAATATACAATGATTCTTTTAAACAGCCAAGTAGCTAACCTTGCACCCTGCTTTTCCAAGGGCTAAAGCAACGGCCTTTCCAATCCCTCTGGAGGCACCTGTAACAATAACAACTGGAGCTTCCAGCTTGGTAGCATCTTTTGCAACAGTTTGTTCAACAGCTGCAACATGGGTTCGCACTCCTGCAGATAGAAGTTTGCTCAGTATTGAATGCAAATAGGTTGTTTCCATTAGAGAAGTTTTAAAAGATACTAAATTCCTTCTGAGTATTTCTGAAAGAAATGCGTCAATTATGCACACGATAATTCATGAACTTGTGAGGAAAAAAGAGTTGAGACCTTCACCTCTATCTACTTGAACGAAGGTATACGCTTATAGAAGTTAAATCCATTGGATAGAGAAATGCTTTGATTTTCAAACTAAGGCAATAATACAACTCATCTCAAGATACCATTTTATTGTTTGGTGTGACTGGATCTAGTTTTCTTCAGTTGTTCATCATTACCATGATGATCAGTAAGTAGAATCAGCAGGTTTAACATGATATGGCATTACAGCATAGTGAAATATATCAACTTGTATTCTGTGCTCATTCAGCCATTGCTGTCTTTCACATCCAACATGCTGCAATTCCAATTGCCAAAAATATTGCCAACGCTTCATCCAATTAAGGACCATGTATTTAAAACTGTTCTCAGTATTGGATAGTCTCTTTTCACAACCGAACTGGTAGGGATATGCTAAAAACACATTCCAATATTCAGCTTTCTAGAATGAAAAAACCCTGCTAATGGCTCGTTACCCTATGTGGAGTTGTTAAATTTAGATGTATATCTTACTGTCTAGCTTGGTTCAACCTTACAGTCTCGAGTTTCCTATTGAAAAATTTATTGTAGTAAGCTACTAACTTCTTGAGCCTTAAGTTCTAGAGTTTTGGATTTATCACACTGCTTCTGCCAAGTGGCATAAGATACAGATTTCATTGATTTGTTAGATAAGCATACTCCTATCAGCCCCAAAATATGAACTACTTCCAACCACAACTAATACTATTAATGACACCTACAAATTCAGATAGATGCTTATAGTCATAATCAGACATATCAGTTTTCCTAGTCACCACTACGAATATGTATGTAGCAAACTTTGCTGTTGTCACCATCAAGTAAGGTCACCGATCCCAATCCCTGCATGTGCCTGTCCCAGTCCCAGGTGGTGATGAGATTATGGCAATTCACTCAAGCCAGGTGGTGATGAGACGATAGCAATTCACTGCGGGTGTGACGGGCAAGGAAAATGGCGTGGATTAACCCAGGCATTATGGTGAGGAGAGACTCAGTGCTACAGAAGAGCTCGGTCAGTCTGAGTAACAGAGATGAGGATGCAATGAAGGCGAGAAGCTGCAAAGGCACTATATTGTGCACTCAGACTTATTGTAACAAAAAGGTCAAAATATACTACTACAGAAATGGAAACAAGAATTTCTCTTCCGACCTGGTGCAGTTACTAACTGCTAACTCAACCCATGGATGCAGCCAACCGAAAAGGATCCTAAAAACGAGCTCACTGATCCACACACTACGCAAAAACCTGACCTCAATTCGCAAACGTGGATCCTAGGGGACACGAACTGCCAAGCAAAATTCGGCCGCACAGATCTTCCAAACGCGCCAGTGCGCCACTATGCTACGCTAGACGAGCTGGATCTCGGAACTCCAGCCCAGCACGAGGACACTGAACCTTTTACCGCCCCAGTAACCCGCGGAGATCAGACCGGGAGCATGGAAGGGACCCTCACCGGAGAACCCGCGGCCGGACCGCAGCGCGGGCGAGGAGCGGGCGGCGCCCCCGCCGAACGTGACGAACCCGCGGCGGGCGGCGGGCCCAGCGCGCTGGGCGGCCGGGGAGGAGACTGCTGCTGCAGCGGCGGCGGTGGCCATGAGGGAGCGGCGGGACGCGGAGCGGGCGAAGAGGCGGGAAGCCAGAGGGACCAGCGTGCTTTGGAGATGGGGGCAGAGTATTTGAAGCCGCGACGGAGCACGGGCACGGGAGCGGAGGATTTCTATGGGGGTGGGGGCTTTGGAAGCTCAGCGAGGACGATGCCGCTTGGCGGAGCGCACGAGGCGAGAGGAAGAGGACGGAGACGAGAGGGGGCGGCGGGGTCCGAACCCGTGGGCCGAGCAAGCCCAGGGTCTCACCTGGATCATGGATGACTGAATAACAACAGGTTGTAATTTATACTATAAAACTATAAAAGTTTATCAAGATTACCCCTCATGGATGTCCACTTAACAGCTTAAAGATTCGACGAAAGGGGTGGTGACACGGTTTTTTATTGAAGAAAAATATTTCTACCAAAATCCTAATACTTTTTCACCAAAACCTTCTACGTACCCACCCGCTGGGCCCACCGCATGGAGCACCCTCACACGCAAAGTGAAGGGAGAAAAAAATATTCCCGCATATTTCTTTCCATATGCATAAATAGGAAATAGTGTAGTATAAATGAAGGAGCATAAATTAAGTAGTATAAATTCTTTCCATATTAAGAGGCTAATTACAACATCAAGACGCGCATAAGGAAGAAATTTGATCCCGCATATTTCTTTCCTTATACACAAACTCGACTTATGTATATTCCCGCATATTTCTTTTCTTATGCATAAATAGGAAATAGTGTAGTATAAATGAAGGGATATAAATTAAGTAATATAAATTCTTTCTGTACTAAGAGGCTAATTATAACATCAAGACGCGCACAATTAAGGGAGAAATTTGATCCCCGTATATTTCTTTCCTTATACATAAACTCGACTTATGAATATTCCCGCATATTTCTTTCCTTATGCATAAATAAGAACTATTGTAGTATAAATGAAGGGGCATAAATTAAGTAGTATAAATTCTTTCCATACTAAGAGGCTAATTGCAACATCAAGACGCGCACAATTAAGGAAGAAATTTGATCCCCGTATATTTCTTTACTTATACACAAACTCAATGAATCACTCATACAGACAAATAGAAAATAGAGTAGTATAAATGGAGGGCATAAATTAAGGAGTATAAATTCTTTCCATACTAAATTAAGATATCCCTATCAATCAATCAATCGATCGATCGATCAATCAAGGGGCTAATTTGCAGGTGCCCTGATTGCTGGATGAAGCTTTTTCAAAAGCATGATGTCTCTCTTCCTTCCATCACCACATCTATAAAGCCATACACCTCTAGGGTTAATCATTCACTCATTGCTGCTACCATTCACCCCATTGCTGCTGCCATCTGATTTCTTCTTCCAAGACAGGAACTCTCCGCAGATCAGAAAAGGGGCTAAAGCTACACCAAGCATCTGTTACCACAAGAGCAACAAGACGTTGCATCCAACTCCAAGGTCTGCCTCCTGTATATGTTGCAATGTTTGTTATGAATAGCAGTTTTTTCTTGTTGGTTAGGCAGAAGATGGTGTTCATCAGGGCGTTGAAATTATGTCTTAGGCCATCGGCGTCCCACATCTTCTATATTTTTCTGGTCGTCGCAAGTGGCGTTCCCCGTTCTCCCTGCCCTCCTAACGTCGCACATTGCATGGTCGTCAGCACCAGCGCCCGTTCATCCACCTTCTGATTTGTCTTGCAACCGTAAGCAAATGACAGTACTCCTCCGCCGAAAGCTGATCCACCAGCACAAGAATGTGGACCGATACCGGCAAAAAGGATCTAGCGGAGCATGACCCTCTTCAATCGAGCACATGCAGGTTTGGCTCCCTCCCATCTCACTTCTTCGCTGGTTCATCAAAGAATCGCGAATTCTTGATCCTTTTACCCACTATACTGCAAAAATTTGTGGATTTGATTCTTCCTCTAATAAAGTATTAGCGGAGCATGACCTTCCCCATCGAGCATCTCAATTCTTGACTGGTTCCTCAAAAAATTACAAGAATTTCCTAATTTTTCTTAATAGGTTCTTGGGATTGAAATCATAAGTTCTCCATGTTTTTTCCCCGAAAATGCAGGAATTTGTGGATTAGAAAAATTGATGTACACTTTTTCCTTAAATAGGACATATTATGTAATGTTTAGTTTACTCTTTAAATAGGAAAATGCAGGAATTTGATTTTAGGACTTATTCTTCTTTTAGCACAAGGCGAGTGAGACTAACTTTTAAGCGTGAGTTTCCAATGTTCTTTCGAAATTCTGAAATTCGCACACTCAAGACATCATTTGTAATACCTTTACCATATCTGATGATGATGGTGTGAGTTTGGGCCCGTCAAGCTTCCTGTGCTAAGCCAGTTTGTGGGTTCGCTATGGGTCGAGCTCGGTTGGCCCTTCCTCAAAGGTAATCTTTTAAAAAAAGTTTCAATCTTTTGCAGCAAATATTCTTGCAACTATCACGCTAGTGTGGAGAATATTTTATCCCTCCCTTGTTACTCTTTTTTAGGCATATAGTACCCAAATAATATATATGCATTTTGAGTGAATGCGTCCAATGAATATCCCATGTATTTCATCAGTTATTTCTATATTTGATTTGATTCACTAATTCCATGTAACTTTCCAATAAATAATAAGAATTCATCCACTAATTTCATATAATCAATTGATGTTTAACCGATTTTGTAATCTAAGGAAATAAGAAATTCGATTAGCTTGTATTAGATTAGATTGGGTTGCTATGATATACTAATAAATAAATTAAATTTTTGGTACTCTTGATGCAATCTAATATTTTTAAATAATTATTCTTTAAATACGTGCCTGTGGCATGTACATTTCTACTAGTAAAAGAAAACAACAGGCGATTTTGTTTGAGTCATCACCTAGATTTTTTAAGAAAAAATATTATTTTACTACTCTCATTGATCTACTTTATCTGCTTAAACCTCTAAGCAAAATTTAGGATCAATTTATACCCCGAACAATTTTTAATCATGAAAAATTCATAGGGCATCATATTATAAGTCACCATGCAAAATTTAAAATCAAATTCAATGTGGCATGTACAGAAATAGAAAAGGAAATCTCATTAGAGGTAGATTGGACTAACTGGAATAGTTTGGGGAAGTAAATTACATCTAAATTTTGTTGAGGGGTTAAGCGAACAGAATAGATTAGTGAGAGGAGTAAAATAGACATTCGATTCTTCTAACTAATAGAAAACAGATGCAGTACAAGTTTGTTTCTATTTTGCCACCTAGGAATTGGGTCACTCGAGATATATGTATTTTCAGTCAAACTAAATAGTTCAACAAATGGAATAAACAATCTGAGTGAAAAAAAAAGTTATATTAACTAGGTTGAGGAATCCATCATTAAAAAGTCAACGCAAGGTGCTATCTTGAATACATAGAGGCAAAATAAGCAACTGATAAGAACAATGACTAGGGAATGAGAACAATCATGCGTCGACAAAACATTGACAAAATAACATTGGCATAAGTCATCACCTATAAATAACATGACAAAACGACATTGCCATTGAAAGGTTTCATCATATAGGATTTTTGAGGTTACTACGAGTTGGAACTAACACAATCCCCAAAATAAGAGTTTCAGATCTTATTTGGTTTATAGAATTCTTACACGGTTTGACATTCGTACATAATTAATGCTGAATTCCACCAACAAATGGAACTTGAAATAATCTCAGCAGTAGAAAATGGGTGAAAATAGATCACAAAATCAACCGAGATATTAATAGAAAATTCTGAATTGAAAATGCTTCATATTTGAGAGTGATGGTCTTCCTCAGAATGATCCACGATTTAGAAAGAGCAATGTGCACCGAGTGTGCATGAACATGGGCAGAGCTCGTAATCAAGAATTATCTACAATGAGGAGATGGTTTAGTTTCGGACACATGGCCAATCCGAAAAAGGTCATTACATTTTTTCCATATGGCAGCTTCGAATTAAAGTGGTGTATAAGTATAAATTTGTGGAAGGTTACATATACTTTACAATGGGTGCTCTTGATCCATGCCCACTGCCGCTACGTTGCCAACCTGGAGTCAAGAAACCCCCACACTTGGAGCAAATCCTCCGTTGGTAACCATCCACTATAATTGATTTTGTCATCGACTATAATGAACATCATTTTCATGTAGTTAGTCTATGTGAAGCATGATGTAGAGAAAAATCATGTTTGTTTGAGAAGGGGGTGCCAAGTTGTTTTGAGGAGAGAGAGGAAATGGGATGTAAAATGTAAGACACACCACCATCAACATCTTTACAAGTAATGTAAATATATGAATTATTATTTGTAAGATCAAGATAGAATACTATGGCATGGGAAAAAACATAGAGGTATTGTGATATATAGTCTAACCAACAAATATTTTATGACACATTATATTCCATTCCTTTGTGTGCAAAAACATATTTGCCAGAAATGTTAGTTTTTGGAAAATTTTAGAAGTACTTGGTCCCTTGCAACGATTTAGGCCCCACTTTTTATAGCAAGGCACACTGTAAACATATATATGAAGGCTCATTATCCTTAGGCAATCTTATGAAAGATATATTCGAGGTACTTTCTCAAACCAGTATATGAGCACCATCATTCATTGGATTAATGGATACGTGTGGCAACAAACAAATACAAAAGAATAATTAAACTTGCATCATTGCTCGGAATGAAAGGGCAGTGTACCTTGCTTAAGCAAAGTATATGTTTGGAGAGTGATTATGAGCCTTCCAAATCTTCATTCTACCTGGACTCCTCTTAAGCTAACAAAGCACTGGAGTAATCCAGTCATCCCATGAGAAAAGAAGGATCTGGCTCAAATTCTAGACTTGATTCACATAGGTTAAAAGTTGGATGGTGCGATTGTTTGGTGGGAAATATGTGTAAGAGAGAAGAGTAAAGTACACCAATGGTCCATTAAACTTGTTCTGGTGTGTGTCATTTAGATCCCTAAACTCTTAAAATGCATTTTCAGATCCCTCAACTTATTCCAAGGTGTCAGATATGTCCCTAATCTCTTAAAATGCATTTTAGGTCCACAAACTTATCCCGTGGTGTCATGCAGGTCCTTAAACTCTTAAGATGCTATTTTTAATTTAATATCAAATGGAGACAAAAGATGTTTGAGACATATTTTACATAAAACATCACTTTACACACAGGTAGATATATAGCAGTAGGTACGAGCAACATACAGGTACGTAGAAATCCTTATCCTTCCATTTAAAAAAACAAGAAATCCTTATTCTCTCAGTTGACCTAGCCTTCCAGTGATTCAGCAACACATGCACATGGTAAGCTTGGAGCAAGAATGAGCTTATCTTTTCGGTGCACCGTTAACCCAAACACCTCTGTCATATCAATGTCATCAACTCCTTTTGGCATCTCCCAATCAAAGCGATACACAAGATTTGCCAACATGATTTCAACAAAGGCCAAGCCAAAGTTCATCCCAGGACACATCCTTCGGCCTGACCCAAACGGCAGAAACTGAAAGTCAAGCCCTCTAAAGTCAACACCCTCTGCGCCTCCCTTGTTGATGAACCTCTCTGGCATGAATTTCTCCGCATCATCCCATAGTTTTGGGTCACGACCGATTGCCCAAACGTTGACGAAGACGGTCGTACCAGCCGGAACCACGTAGCCGTCGATGTTGCAGTCCTCTAGGGAGAGATGTGGGAGGAGGAGCGGCGCAAACGGAGAGTTTCTTTGATGACAGCTTTTAGATACGGCATTCCGGTGAGGTTGTCTTCTGTGATGGCTTCCTGTTGACCCTTAGGTATGCTACTCCTCAAGCTAGTAGCTTGGCCATAACATCTTGGTGCTGCATGAGCTCAGCCATGGTGTATTCTAGTACCAAGTATGCCGTGTCTGTTCCTGCTGCAAACATGTCCTGTTGTTCATATAAAAGTTAGCAATGTTTATGTTCTAACGAGTCCTACAACTTGGAGTATATTTGTCTACTACATGAGTGGCTGGATATGATCAGATGGTTCAGAAAAGTGACTGAAAAGTAACAAATGGAAGAAGTTGTAAACTCACGGCCAGGATTGCTTTGATGCCGTCTCTGGTGAGCCCATACTCCTCTTTCACGGACAGTAACACATCGGTGAAGTCACTCTCATGGCGCGCCGGTGCACCGGCCGCCGCCATGCTTGCGTGCTCGTCGAACACCTTGTCAAGGACCTCATCCCACCGGTCCCTGAGCCTCTCGGCCTTGCGGCGCCCCGGCCACATGAGCACGCCGCCGGCCACCTTGGCCAGGCCAGGGTAGAAGTTCTCCAGGTTGAATCCCCCAAGGACGGCCATGCTCGTGTCCATCACCTCCTTGAACACCTTGTCCAGGCCGTCCACCCTGAACGACCGCCCCGCCACGGCGCGGCACACCATGTCGTTCGTGAACGCGCCCAGGAGCTCGCTCATGTCCACCGCCGCCGCGCTTGCCGTGGCCGCGCGGCGGATCCTGTCAATCACCATGCCCACCTACTCCTCGCGGGCGGCGCGGTAGGACTGGACCTTCCTGGCGCTGAGCAGGTGCGTGGTTACCAGCTTCATGGCCCGCCGCCACCCCTCGCCGTAGGGCGCGAACCCGACGTCCGACGGCCCGTACCCGAGGACGTCGCCGAAGATGGAGCGGGGCCGCGACGCCAGCGACTGGTCGTGCGTGCGCAGCACCGCCTGCGCGGCGCGCGGGGACGACGCCACGAGCGTCGGGACCGCGCCGAGGCGCAGCAGCATGAGGTCCTCGCCGCCGTGCCGGCGGCGAGGCTCCGCATGGAGACGTGCGGGTGTTCGCCGACGAGGTGGAGGTGCCCAATGAGCGGCAGGACCGGAGGCGACGGGGGCAACCTGCTCCCTGTCATCGCTTGCTTCCTCGTTGCTCCAGCTTTGGTGAAGTAGCGCAGAAGGACGACGGCGAGTATGAGGGCAGGGAAGAGCAGTGGGGAAAATGCTTTCAGCGGCGGTGAAGAAGTGCCGCCGGCGAGCTGATCAAGAACTAGTACTTGAGCCATGGCCACCTGAGGTCACAAGTACGTTCTCGAGGTGTGCCAAATTGTGATGTGTCCTTGGTGACGATCTTATAGAGGCATCGGAGATGTACGGGAAAGATAATCACTGACGAGTTGACTTTAGAGGTTGCACGCCGGATTGGACGGAGGATGAGAGGAGAGGCACGAGATCCACATGCATTTTGTAGGTACGTACGATTGGCCAATCTTGTTCCACGAGGTGACGTTGTACACTTCTATGATGATTGCGCGCTGAAATATGTAACTGTATATCTCTCTCCAAGAATAGCCCTAGTTGATCCATACAAATTACTCCCTCCATTTTAAATTGTAGGTCATTTTGATAAATTTAGATATATAGTTTTTGCTATGTATCTAGACATTCTGATGAATAAAATTTATGTATCTAAATTTATCAAAATAAATTACAGTTAGAAACGGAGGAAGTAGGCATGGGTGAAGTACTAATGGTGATTGCAAAATACGTTTTTCTAGATGCAGTCTAAGGGTGAAGTACTTGTTTGATCATACTACACATGAAGTGCTTGTTTGAATTAATCCATGAGACCATGACTCGAAGAAGCATACGGATGAAGTCCTATGTTATGCTACTAGCTTGTTTCATCATACTACGTACAGATAAAGTACCTGTTTGAATTAATGATGTCCATGATTTATAGAAGCACACGGATCGGATTAAAATCAACCCATATATGCTTGAACATTCTACCGATGCATCAAACCCACAATAAGTAATAAGTAATCAAGTCGATTCCTAACAAGGTAGATGTAGATGCTTCCTTTTTCAATGATAAATAACGTATGCACATGTATCGAAGTCCAAAGCACATGAGTTGAAGTTTGATTCTAGATGTTTTTTTTGTTTCCTCCAATCAACGAGCATTTCATCAAAGTCAGTAATTCATACGTGTAGGTATAGACTCGATGATGATATTCTACTTCCTCCGTTCCAAATTATAGACCGTTTTGGTAAATCTAAAGACATAGTTTTTGCTATGTAACGAACTACAATTCAGAATAGAGGGGGTAGTAAGTTATAAAACAGGTCACTATATAACTCTAGCAAGATGACCATACTCGTAACAAGTGCTCCATATTAACCACATTATTCAAAATATATAAAAAAGCTACAACAAAGTCTTATCTGTTGTTAAAGAGGAATTGGCAAAAAATTGTTCTTGCTTTGCTCGCCGCTGTGTCAACCATAGAAGTGACGGCGAAGATGAATAAAGACTTATGTATCCTACTTGTCTTTCAAGTCGTTGGTGTAAGAAGTCTATACTTCTCAAAGTTTTAATATATTTCTCGCTTCTTCATTCGAAAAGAGAAAGTGCACATACAACATTACCTTCATGCCAAATAAATAAAGCCATATACCAAAATATACTGAAAAATATACCAGGACACACTACTAACAATGGATGAACGCTAGTTTATCATTGTGACCTGATCGGTCGTCCCCTCCCTCATCTGTTGCTTCCCACCACAGCATTTTGTGCTGCCTGCCATGCTCGCCTTTTCCACCATTCATAGTGAACGCAACGTGGACAATCATTTTCCCTCATTTTTTTTCCTCGAGAGGTATGTCATTTGCTTAGTATGAAATGCAGGACATGCTATATATGCCCTAGGGTGGGTCCACAAGGTAGTGCGTGATAGATACGCCAATAACAACAATAACGGCTCCACAATCATAGTTCATTTTTGTAAAGGGCTTATGTCAGCTTCGGTTGAGAAGTTGTTTTGGAAATGACAGTTTGGTAGGGTTCCATGTGAAGCCGGTGCAGAAGCACTTGAGGGCGAGCTCTACTAAGGACCTACCTACTACAGACATACTGCTAACACAGAAATCTTGACTCAATTTTTGAACTAACCATGTTGATAGTGTATTTGAGCAACATTTGAATAATTAATTTATTTCATTTATATAATAAAATGTAATCGCGACTACGGAGCCAAAGAGGGGTCCACACATTTCCATGTGTGTATCCAGATATTCAAAATTTGTCGGGGTAAACTTTTTCCTCAAAGAAAGTGATGGCTAGAGAAGATGTTAGTCAATTTCAATTCTTGACGAGGTATCTCAACACCTGCAATGTCAATGTGCACGGTTTTAAAAAAGCGATCATGGTCAAGCAGGAGTATGCCACAAAACAAGACTACAAGGAAGATCGACCATATCTAAGTCATCTGTGTTCTCGGCCGTCCTAACGTCTGTTCTTCAAGTACACAGACTTATTACTATATCTTTTTCCCCGTCCCTACAACGCGAATTCATCATTGGAATGACACTAGCTACTGATTGTTGCAATAGTGTGTTACCACTGCTACACCAGATGGCCCGAGGGTGAGCACCGGGCCCAGGAAACCAAGCTCGAGGGTCCATGATCCCGACTGGGTCCACTGGCTTGCATGCGAGGGAAAGGGCAAGGCCCGTGTAACCGAGTAGGATAAGTACTGGGAGAGAGAATGAGAGAGACAACAATTGAATTACTGTAAACCTAGCTACTCCCTAAACTAATCATTCCTCCGGCCGCCATCCCTCTTCTTCCTCTCTGCTTGCTTCCTACAATTCCCCTTCTCCCTGCTATCCTCTATGCTAACAATTGGTATCCCGCATTCCATCGATCGATCTGCAAATGATTTGGGTCCAGAACTCTCGATTTCAATTCAGTTTGAGATCAAGTCCGATAATTCCCGTTCACGCAGCTTGATCTAGAACGCAATCCGTGATCCTGGAAAATTCCCCACCTCACGACCACTACACCCGATTCTAGAGTCGCCAAGGAGCCATGAATCCCGAACATAAGCTTCTGATCGACGAGCTTTCCAAGCGCCTCTCCGATGAGCTCTCCAAGCGCTTTGAGGAGCAGGACCTCAAGTGGGATCGCCACCTCTCATATCAGGATACCACATGGGAGAGCAAACTCGACGACCTCCGCGCCAACCACGACGCGCGTGTGACGGTCCTCGAGAAGGTGGTGGCCGATTTCCGGACGTCATGTCGTTGCATGTCCTTACCTACCCTTACGCTAGAGGTTCGTCCTCCGGTGTGGCCCATCACTTCGTGAGGTCCCTAGGGGCCCCACGCCTTTGGGGCGGACATGCCCGACCCCTCACCCTTGGGGTTGGGCGAGGCGGACGCAGCCGAACCCCCATCGTTGGGGTTGGGCGAGGCGGACGCGCCCGATCCCTTACCCTTGGGGTCGGGCGAGGCGGCCGTATCCTTCTCCAGTGCTTCGCGAGGGAGCTAATCCGTGATCAACCTCGCACTTTGAGGGAGCTAATCCGTGATCAGCCTCCTAAGGAGCGTTCTTTGGGGGATCCATGATATTTGCCCCCGACAATAGACCCCGAGCCCCTGTGCGGCTCGGAGAGCCTTGCTGGGGTTTTGCTTTACCCGGGCCGCGAGTCCCATGCCGGTCCAAATGCGTTCCCGGCTTGGCGTTTGGGTTGATGTGACTTGGAGGCGACTTGTCTTTGCCAGGCTCATGTGGGTGCGCGCAAGCGCACCCACTGTGTGTAGCCCCCGAGCCTTTGGGCGAATCAGAGATTCACGCAGAGGGTTCTGCTGGCATGCTCGTTTTTATGTCCTGGTTGATGTGACTGCTCAGAGCTTCTCCCTCCTCCTATCTCATATGGGTGCGCGTGAGCGCACCTAGTGGGTGTAGCCCCCGAGCCTCTGGGCGAGTCAGAGATTCGTACGGAGGGTCAGCTAGCATATCCAAGAGGTGTCCCATGACGATGCCTTGGTTTAGGCGCCTTCTCATCGGGTCTCATCTCTGACGACCGCCAACTGTGGCTGGCGGCAACTTTGGTGATCACCAAGTCACGTGGCACGCCCGCCTGCTTCATACGTCCTCGCTTCCCTCGAGGCTCGCGTGACGCTTACCGCTCACTCCCGCCCTGGCCTGCGTCCGCTCACCCCGTCTCATCTCGTGTTGTCCCGTTGGGGCTACAGTCGCTCACGAGGATCGGGGCAGGCGGACCCTTTCAATGCTGGCTGCTTGGTCTCCTATCCGTTCGGCCCTGCATCGTCGCCTTGCCCGGGCTCGGTTATAAATAGTGGTGCTGGGCTTCTGGTTGTGGCACCAAGTCCGAGCGGCAAGTCCTTGAAGAATGTATTGTAGAGCTAGGCCTCCTAAAGCCTGGGTTCGGCTCGTTTGAGCTGGATCCCAACCCCTCGTCGGTTGCTGTTAGAGGATTGACTGCGAGCAGAGGAGCATGAGGAAGGAGAACTCGAGCGTCCAGATCCTCGGCTTCGCCTTCGTGAGGCGGTTGCCTTGGATCAGGTGCTGGTTTCACACGAGGGCGGAGGCGGACCCGTCGTTCTTCGTGAAATCATTCGGTAGGTGGCGACTCTCCCGCACCTCCCTACTTTCTTCCCGTAGGGAGGCGGGGACGAGTCTTGCCGCACCTACCCTGATTTCGCGCAGGACTGCCGGCTCTGTCTAGCGTTGCACGGCCTCGCCGAGCATTCCTCTTTCTCATCCTCCCCGTTACCGTTGCCGGAGTCGCCCAGCAGCGGTCTGGGGAGCGTGTCTAGGCAGCACGAGATGTACGCGCCAACGGTCGGCCGCGTATGGCTCCTGCTTCCGAGACACCCTCGCTGTTAGGGGATGGACTGCGACGTAGCGGTCCATCTTAGCCGTATGTCAGCGGAGGCAGACTTTAGGCAGCCTTCGGCGTTACCCTATGTGGTAGCGCTTATTTTGTTTGTATTCGCGCATGGCCCATGGCCGGCTTCCTTCTCCATCCAAAGTGTGGGTTGTTTTGGTAATCTAGATTTCATTGTTTTTGTTACGCACCCGGAGTGCACCATGTAATCGTTATCCCTCATTTTGGAATAAAAGAAGGATGTTTCTGTGTTTGGTTTTGCACCCTTGGGGAGCCCCTAAGCCAACAAAGGGTCGGATGCTGTCTTGGGGTTTTTCCTACTCGGGAGGGGCTCGAGGGACAGGACAGGATTTTCCTTTCGTCTCTCGCTGCTACTTCTTATGCGACCGCGTGTCCAGTCTCCTCGCGAGTCCGACCCCCGAGCCCTCGCGCGTTAGTGGGAGACCGCTCGGGCGACCGTCTCATCTTATGATCGTCTTCCTTCAAGCGTCCTTGTCGTTAGGACGGAAAGGCTGAGTCGTGCCAAGTTTTTCCTCGTTGGTCGAAATGCAGTGCTGGGTAAGCTGGTAACGGATCAATCCGAGTGGGGCCCCGGCTCCCGTTCGAGGGGATCTGGCTTGGGTCAGCTGGTGACTGACTCCAAACTCTCGACGGCCAATCCGTATAGTTATCAGGTTCGTACGACTGGTCCCGACAGCTCATTGCCTTTCTTCAGAGAAAAACCACGGATTATGTCCTAGTCAAGACTCGGGTGCGGGGTCAGGATGTCTGTGGCGCTTGCGCGCCCGGGAGCTGGCCGCTAGCGGGCCCATCCGTCCTCGCCCCTTACTCTGGTGGTGCCCGAGGGCGGTTGTGAAACCGTTCCTGGACCAACCTTCAAAACCTTGGGCTTCAATGGGCCGTTGGGGCGTTTTCAGCCTGTATCCTCCATACCTGCGGGGGCCTTTGGCCCCTTTACTGCCAGGCGCATCCCTCGAGAGGTCGCGCTCGGGCGCGGCGCGCGAGCGCCTCCTAATATGACGGGGCGACGTGATGCGATGAAAGCGGTCATTACAGCGGTCGTGGGGGTCGCCCAAGAGGAGGCCTCGGCCGTTGGTGGCGATGCGGCCAGGACCGTCTCCATGAAGGTGGTGTCGCAGGAGGTGCCCGCTCCCTTGCCTCGCCATCCTTAGCTCAAACGGGCGGGGATCTGCCCAGTGCAAGGAGGCACCAGGGAGTCGGGAGACCTTGCAGCGGCGATCCTCGCTCTGGGCGACAAGGTGGAGGATGCGGAGTGGCGAGGCGTCAAAGGAGCCTTGTCCGCCGCGCTGGGCACGTTGCACGATGTCGTCATCCCGAGCTGCCAGGTATGACATGTCGGCGCCCTCGACCCTTGCGCCCTTTTTGGGCACTTCTGACTTGTTTCTTCTTTGCAGTTCCTCATGAATCGCAACCGGGATTAGCGTGCTGAAGAGGTGCGATGGTGCGCGGAGTTGGCTGAGCAGCTCGCTGCGACCCGCCAAGAAGCGGCTGATACCCGAGCCAAGGCACTTGTAGATGCCCAGGCGTTCGAGTGGCTGCGCGTGGAGCGAGATCAGTTGGTTGGTCCTGTGGACGAGCTCCACGGCAAGCTCGAGGCGTCCAATCGAGAGTGCAACGCCACCATGCGCTTGTCCGAGGAGCGGGAAGAGCAGGCGCGGACCGCTCGAGGGAATCTCGCGAGTAAGATCCCTCTCCTGTTCCCCTCGGAGTGTAAGTTTCTCGGTCGCGGCGTGTTTAATTTCTCTTCCTGGTAGGTGCCCAGCAGCAAGAGGTGCTCCTTCAGCACGAGTGCACCAAAGAAGCGAAGCGAAAGGTTCAAGCCAAGGCAACGGCCGGCAATCTCGCCATGGAGGATGCTCTCGGGCGTGCAGAGATTGCAAACTTGAATGCCGAGACGAGCAAGCTTCAAGACCAAGTGAATGGTAAGATCTCGCTCTCCATAACCGTTCCTTCAAAGTTTCTCGGCAGGCTTTTTGACGCCGTTGGCGTGTGCTTGGACAGTGCTTGATGAGAAGCTTAGAGAGAAGGTGGTGTTGCACCGACGCCTAGAGAGGGAGCTCGGCGAGGCGAACGCCACGCTCCGCAAGGAATCCGGCGAGCATGACACCTTGTGGACTGCCATTTGGCTGGTATTGAATGATTTCGAGATGGCCTCGGAGCCGGGACGAGCTTGCTTGTGGTCCAAGTTGTCAATGTCGCGGACCGGGCGCGCGGGATGGCGAAGTGGCCGCTGCACCTCGGCGTGCAGCTGTTGTTCACGATCGCGCATTCCCATTACAAGAACATCGACCTGCAGGTGATGAGCCAAGGCTTCGCGCCCAGCTACGATGACGCCGAGCTGGACTAGATCGAAGAAGAGGTGGCCCCCGTCGCCTAGGTCTTGGCAGCAAACATGGAGGAGGAGATCGTTCTTAAGTAGTTAGTTTAGTTTTACGGTGAACTAGGCCTTGACGCCTGAAGTTATGTAAACCAAGTTTTAAACTTTTGAATTTTGCCCAGGAGGGCCTTTGGTGAGGAAATTTAAAGATGCCCTACTGTTTCTAATATTGGGAGAAATCAGAAAAGAGGTTCGAATGAGAGGACTCTGATCACGCTGGTGAGTGGAGGCTCCGTAGCTGTTGGGGCGTGGGTTTCCCGTAGTCTGACCAACTTTATTCAAAGTGCACTCCTTCGTAACATGCATTTTCTCTTTTGCCTCCATCGTAGAAACAGGTTGGGCGTAAGGGATTTTGAGTGGGTATGGCCCTGGTAGCCCCCGAGTGAGGCCCGACCCCCCGCCATGGATGGGGTCGAGCGTCACTAAAAGAGCAGCAAAGTGAAAAGAGAAATTCTTCGCAGCACAGCTCAACCATTCAACATGAAAATTTACGTAGCTTAGAAACTACTAAGGGTAAAAGCAACGTAGTTGTTCGATGTTCCAAGCGTTGTTGAATATTTTTCCCTCGGGGTCCGTAGCTTGTAGGTGCCTGGCCGGAGCACCTCGGCGATGATGAAGGGCCCCTCCCAAGGCGGGGTGAGCTTGTGACAGTCCTTGTTGCTCTGGACGAGCCGTAGCACCAAGTCGACGACGTTGAATGCCCGACCCCGCACTCAGCGGCCGAGGTACCGTCGCAGCGCCTGCTGGTACTTGGCCGATTGAAGTAGTGCGACGTCGCGTGCCTCGTCGAGCTGGTCCATCGCATCTTCGAGGGACGCCTCTGCTCCTTGCTCGTTGTACACCCTGACCCTGGGCGCTCCATAGTCCAGGTCGGTCGGGAGCACCGCCTCGGAACTGTAGACCATGAAGAAAGGGGTGAAACCGGTCGCCCGATTGGGGAACATCCTGAGGCTCCAGAGAACCGCTGGGAGCTCAGCTACCCACTGCCCAGCGAACTTCTTGAAGCGATTGAAGATTCTAGGCTTGAGCCCCTGTAAAACCATATCGTTCGCACGTTCTACCTGCCCGTTCATGCGGGGGTGCGCCATGGCAACCCAATCGACTCAGATGTGGTAGTCATCGCAGAACCTGAGGAATTCCTTTCCCGTAAACTGTGTACCATTCTCCGTGATGATGGAGTTCGGTACTCCAAAGCGGTGGATGATGTCGAGGAAAAATTCCACGGCCTACTCGGACTTGATCATCGCAATCGGCCGGGCCTCGATCCACTTCCTGAACTTGTCAGTGGCAATAAGCAGGTGCGTGTATCTCCCAGGGCCTTCCTGAGGCGCCCGACCAGATCAAGTCCCCAAACCACGAATGGCCATGTGATGGGGATTGCCTGGAGTGCTTGAGTTGGTAGGTGAGTCCGCCGAGTGTAGTATTGGCACCCTTCGCACGTGCACACAATCCGCTCGGCGTCGGCGACCGCCGTCGGCCAGTAAAATCCCTAGCGGAAAGTGTTCCCAACCAGGGTTCTCGGCGCGGCATGGTGCCCGCAGACCCCGCCGTGGATGTCCTTCAGTAGCTGGTTACCTTGCCCGATCGGAATGCAGCGTTGTAGGATCCTGGTGTGGCTCCGCTTGTAAAGCTCTCCTTCGACAATGACAAAGGACTTAGCGCGGCGTGCGAGCCATCGAGCCTCCATTTGGTCGGTAGGGAGCACCACGCGGAGGAGGTAATCGAGGCAAGTCCGTCTCCAATCGACCGGAGTGTCAGGCTCTGCCGCCGGCTCCTCTTCAAGTTGCATGACCTCAGGTCGGGTGCGGTCGGCGAGTGACCAGCCCCCGAGGCCAAGGCTGGCGGCTCACCCTCGGCCCGCCCTTGCTCCTCGTAGCAGATCGAAGGTTTGTGCTGGTCGCTAGCAAAGATGCCAGGCGGGACGGGCTGACGGCTCGACGCCATTTTAGCCAGCATGTAGGCTGCCTCATTGAGTCATCGCGGGATGTGGTTGAGCTCGAGGCCATCAAACTTATCCTTCGTTTGTCTGACCTCTGACAGTAGGCGACCATCTTGGGGATGAGGCAGCTCGACTCTTTCATGACTTGGTCAACGACAAGTCGAGAGTCACCCCGAATGTCGAGTCATTGAATGCCCAGCTCCATGGTGATGTGCAGGCCGTTGATGAGTGCCTCGTAGTCAGCCACGTTATTTGAGGTGGGGAAATGAACGCGAATCAGGTACCTCATGTGCACGCCGAGTGGGGAGATGAAAACTAGGCTCAGACCGGCTCCTTGCCTCATCAGCGATCCATCGAAGTACATTGTCCAGTACTCCTCGTCGACGGCTGCCGGCGAATTTGGGTCTCAGTCCACTCCGCGATGAAATCGGCGAGTACCTGGGATTTGATAGCTGTCCGAGGGGTGAATAAGATCCCCTGACCCATGAGCTTGAGGGCCCATTTCGCTACCCTCCAGGTGGCGTCTGGGTTGCGCACGACCTCACCGAGAGGGAAAGACGTGACCACCGTCATGGGGTGCGACTCGAAGTAGTGCTGCAGTTTCCGTTTGGCGATCAAAACAGCGTACAACTGCTTTTGGATCTGGGGGTAGCGATTCTTGGTATCGGCCAAGATTTCGCTTACGAAGTACACGGGGCGTTGCACCTTGAGGGCATGCCCCTCCTCTTCCCATTCCACGACAAGGGCCACTGACCACCTGAGTTGTTGCTGCGATGTAGAGTAGGAGATCCTCTCCATCGGACGGTGGGACCAAGATCGGGGCCTTTGAGAGGAGTGCTTTGAGCTTGACAAGCGCCTCCTCGGCCTCAGGGGTCCATGCGAAGCGTTGGGTCTTCCTCAGAAGTCGATAGAGGGGGAGACCTCGTTCGCTGAGGCGTGAAATTAAGCGACTGAGGGCTGCGAGGCACCCCATGACTCATTGAACCCCCTTGAGGTTGTGGATCGGGCTCATTTTGGTGATGGCCGCGATTTTGTCTGGGTTGGCTTTGATGCCACGCTCAGAAACGATGAAACCTAGCAGCATGCCCCTTCGAACCCCAAAAACGCATTTCTCGAGGTTAAGCCTAACGTCATTCGCCCGGAGTCTAGCGAAGGTTTGCTCTAGGTCGGCCACCAGCTGGTTGGCCTGTTTGGACTTGATAATGATGTTGTCCACATAAGCCTCGACAGTTCGCCCGATGAGGTCCCCAAAACATTAGAGCATGCACCGTTGGTTCGTGGCCCCCGCGTTCTTCAGACCGAATGGCATGGTGATGTAGCAGTACGACCCGAAGGGGGTGATGAAAGAAGTCGCAAGCTGGTCGGACTCCTTCATCGCGATCTGATGGTACTCGGAGTACGCATCAAGGAAGCAAAGGGTTTCACACCCCGAGGTCGAGTCGACTACCTGGTCTATGCGAGGCAAAGGAAACGGATCATTTGGACGTGCCTTGTTGAGACTCATGTAGTCAACACACATTCTCCATTTTCCACTCTTTTTTCATACAAGAACAGGATTGGCTAACCACTCGGGGTTATACACTTCCTTGATGAATCCAGCCGCCAAAAATCTTGCGATGTCCTCGCCGATGGCCCTGCGCTTATCCTTGTCAAAGTGGCGCAGGCGTTGCTTGACCGGTCTGGAGTCTGGCCTGATCTTCAAGCCATGCTCAACGACTTCTCTCAGTATGACCGGCATATCCGAGGGTTTCCACGCAAAGATATCCTTATTGGCGCGGAGGAAGTCAACGAGCGCGCTTTCCTATTTGGAGGAGAGCGCAATGCCGACTCGAACCTTCTTATCCGCAGAGTTCTCAGGGTCGACAAGAACCTCCTTCACGCCCTCCGCAGGCTCGAAGGATCCAGCGCCTAATTGGAGTCAGCCACCTCCTCCTCAGTTTCCTCCCTGATGGCCGCTAATTCCTCGGAGGCGATGACCGCCGAGGTGAGCTCGCAGCTCTCCACCTCGCACTGATAGGTACGCTGGAAGGAGGAGCTGACGGTGACGACCCCGTGAGGGCTCGGCATCTTGAGCTTCAGATAAGTATAATTAGGGACGGCCATGAACTTCGCATAGCATGGTCATCTTAATATGGTGTGGTAGGATCCGTGAAAACCGACCACTTCGAAGGTGAGGGTCTCCGTCCTATAGTTGGTTGGATGCCCAAACGTTACGGGCAAGTCGATCTACCCGAGCGGTATCGTCTGCTTTCCAGGCACGATGCCGTGGAACGGCACCCCAGACGGCCGAATTCGCGACCGATCGATGCCCATGCCATCCAGGGTCTCCGCGTACATGATGTTGAGGCGCTTCGTGCCGATGATCGGGTCGACCACGAGTGGGCACCTCCCCAGTTGCGGGAGGCTGCTCTGATGGTCGGACCGGTTGAAGGTGATGGCCGACTCCGACCACCAGAGAAATGCAGGCGTCGTCGGTTCGGCCGCGTAGACCTCCCGGCGTGTGAGCTTCTAGCGGCGCCTCGACTGTATTCAGCTGAGCCTCCGAATATCCTGAGGCAGCCGTCGGGGTCGGGGAAGCCGTCATCCTTCCCCTCGGCGTCGCCATCCGCCGGCTCGGGCCTCTTCTTCTGCTCCCCCTTCCTGGTACCTCCTGACAGGTACTTCTTCATGAGGGCGCAGCCCTTATACAGGTGCTTGACGGGGAAGGCGTGGTTCGAGCACGGCTTCTCCAGCATCTTCTCGAAATGATCGGGGGTCTCCCCGCCGGCCGCCATGCCTCCCTTTCGGACGGCGGTGGCTACGAGGGAACCCCCGTTGTTCCTCTTGTTTTTCTTCTTTCCTGGGCGGTTCGAGCCACCATCGCCGACGCTCTCGTCGCGCTTTGCCTTGCCTTGGCACGGTTGAAGATCACCCCGACTGCCTCCTCGCCCAAGGCGTGGTTCGTCGCGATGTCAAGGAGCTCCTTGGTGGTTCGCGGGCTCTTGCGCCCCAGTTTGTGAACCAGGGAAACGCAGGTGGTCCCGGTCAGCAAAGCCCCAATCACGTTGGCGTCAGAGACATTGGGCATCGCGTTGCACTCCTTGGAGAAGCGTCGGATGTACTCGCGGAGAGTTTCCCCCGACTTCTGCCGGTAGTTCTTGAGATCCCATGAGTTCCTAGAGAGTTTGTAAGTGCCTTGGAAGTTTCCCAAGAAGATTTCCTTCAGGTCCGACCAGCATTCAATTCGGTCGGCTGGCAGGTGCTCGAGCCATGTCCGTGCCGAGTCGGCTAGGGACAAAGGCAAGTTGCAGATGATGAAGTCGTCATCAACCGCTCCTCCTCCCCAGCAAGTGAGCCAGTAGTCTTCGAGCCACAAGGCGGGGTTCGTCTCCCCGGCGTACCTCACGATGTTTGTCCGGGGGCGGTACCGTGGTGGGAACGGTGCGCTACGGATGTGCGTGCAAAAAACCCTGGGACCCGGCGGGTCGGGGCTCGGGCTTCTATCCTCGTTGCGCTCGTGGCGCCCACCATGACGAGGGTGATATCCTCGGCTCACCGCCGCTTGCTCGTCCTCGTGCCCGCACATCCGGGCATTGATGGTGTGGCGTGCGTCGCGGTCGGCGCCAATGTGTCCCCGAACGGGAGCGTTCGCGGGACCCTCCCCCTCGCATGGGGCTTGGTGGACGGACATGACCTTGACACCCTGCCTCGGAGAGTGGTGCGGGCCCGCATTTTTCCCACGTCGTCGAGACATCAAGCTCTTGACCTGTTGTTGTGCCGCGTGCTCGATGAGCGTGCGCAACTTTTGGTGAGCGCAGCGCCCCTCAGGTGTCGCTTGCTCCGGGAGCCATTCCAGCAGGGCAGCGGCAGCGGCGATGTTCTGGCTTGCCTGGCCGAAGCGCGGGAGACCCTCATCATCTTTGAGGATCCTTCGGTTTGCGTCGCGGGTGGTGGCGCGTGCGCACCCTTTGTCCCCACGGCGTCCAATCTCTCGCTCGAGTTCGGCACGCACCTGTTCTATCTGGAGGCGTGCCTCCTCGAGCTCCTTCTGCCGCTCCCGCAGCTACTCGAGCCGCACGGGCGATGGGGCTTGGTTCTCCCTGACCCAGTCGTTAGGGCCACTCAGAGGAGTTTCCCCGCGGTGGACGTCTTCGACACGCCCTTCGGGGACTCCCGCGAGGGGTGGTGGCTCCCTTCGCTGGAGCCAGAGTCGGAGATCGCCTCCGATTCCCCCGCAAGGAGATCATGGAAGGATTCCGATACGTAATTCGTCATCCCCACGAACTTGCCATCTATGGGGGTCGAACCAAAAGGCACCGCGGCGAGGCGATGCGTGTCCCCCGCCGCGTTGCGCAGGCCAAAAGGAAACCTCGTCGGAAATCCCCAGGCCAGGATCTCCGAGGAGAGTGGTTCTCCCCCGGAGAGCTGCGTTGTGACGTTGGCGAGCGAGGAAAGAACGAGGAGCAAGTCCTCCTGGGTTGGTCGAGAACCCAAGAAGACGCGGAGCTGACACCCCAAACTCTCGTAGTCGAAGTCGAGGGGAACACTAACCCCAGGGCGCGCAGCCGCATCCCCTCAAAAGCCTCAACAACGGGGCCGGGGTTCGCGGTGCGGGCGGGGCGGACCAGAACATGAATCTGCTCCAGTCCCTCTCCTGCGGTGACGATGAGGTTTAGGCTCCCGAAGCGCACGAGTGCACCTGGGACCCATCCTCCGGTGTGGTTGGCCATTCGCAGCCTGAAGAGGTCGACAAGACGCGCAAAGGGCCCCTACCTGGCGCGCCAACTGTCAGTGTTTCGAACCGATGACTAGTAAATCTCGTGATTGCGCGTCTGGTCCGGATGGTGAGCAAGAAATACACGAGGGTTCGTACTGGTTCGGGCAGAATGTCCCTACGTCCAGTTCGAGCCACTTGTGCTCTTGCACTAGGTTTGCAGTAGGGGTCACAAACGAGCGAGAGAGGGACTGGGCTCCCAAGTCTCTGGTGGAGTGTGCGTGTACGAGTGTGAGTCTAAATTTTTCATCCCCCTCGACGGGGGGTCCCCCTTCCCCTTTTATCGGTCAAAAGGAAGGAAGTGGATACAGAGAAAAAAGGAGAGATAGGAAGAGAGAGAAAAAGAAGTCCCCAGGATCACACCGCCTCTCCTCCCCTTCGCATGGGCCCCGCTGGCCCTGTAGATGATGACGGAGGCGCTCCCATCGCCCTGGTGCGACGTGCAACGTGCGCCCCAACGGAACGGGCGACGCAGGTCTGCCGGGCCACAGGATGGGCGACGTGCACCCGCCGAGACGGGCGACGTGAGCCCCCCGGCACCTTTTATGGCTTGACCCCCGGCGCGGTGGACAGCGGGGCCTGCCGTAGTAGCCTGTCTTTTCCGGAGGACATGTCACTACACGTTCTTACCTACCCTTACGCCTGAGGTTCGTCCTCCGGCATGGCCCGTCACTTTGTGGAGTCCCTGGGGGTCCCACGCCTCAAGGGCAGACGTGCCCGACCCCTCACCCTTGGGGTTGGGCGAGGCGAACGCGCCCAACCCCCATTGTTGGGGTTGGGCGAGGCAGACGCGCCCGATCCCTTACCCTTGGGGTCGGGCGAGGTGGCCATATCCTTCTCCAGTGCTTCGCGTTGGGCTGTGGGTGCCCCTTCTCTTGGTGGGCCGTTCTGTGGCCGTCTGACGGTCCAGCTGGCCCAAGCCGCGCACTTTGAGGGAGCTAAACCTAGATCAGCCTCCTAAGGAGCGTTCGTTGGGGGATCCATGATATTTGCCCCCAACACTTAGTGGCAACAAAAGGTTTTCACAAAGCTGCTTGGCCTCCAATACAGAACTGTATATAAGAAAGGAGTTGAAAATGGTGTAGCTGATGCCTTATCTAGGAAGGCTTCTATGATTCTTCTTGTGCTGCTATCTCCTCTTGCACTCCTCAATGGATATCAGAAGTTCAGGTTGGCTATCAGAATGATCTCCAAGTTCAGGATATGATCTCGAAGTTAGCTATTCAGTCTGATTCTGTGCCTCATTTCTCTCTATCTGCTGGTATTCTGAGATACAAGTCCAGAATTTGGGTTGGTGCCAATGTTCCTTTACAGCTGAAGTTGATGCATGCTTGTCATGCTAGTGCTTTGGGGGGCCATTCTGGATTGCCTGTCACCTATATGAGAATGAAGCAAATGTTTGCTTGGAAGGGCATGAAAAAGGATGTGTCTCAGTTTGTCAAGAATTGTCTCACATGCCAGCAGGCTAAACCAGATAGAACCAAAATGCCAGGTTTGCTACAACCTTTGGAGGTTCCTTCTGGTGCTTGGCAGCTCATTTCCTTAGACTTTGTTGAGGGCTTATCTTTATCAGGCAGTGCCAACTGCATTCTGGTGGTAATTGATTCATTTACCAAATACGGCCATTTCATACCGTTACGCCATCCATTTACTGCTTTGTCTATTGCTAAGGCGTTTATGCACAATGTTTATCGACTTTATGGCCTTCCCACTGCCATTATCTCTGACCGTGACAGAATATTCACCAATCACTTTTGGAAAGAGTTACTTAAACTGGCAGATGTAGAGTTGCACATGAGCTCCAGCTATCACCCCCAATCGGATGGTCAGACCGAGAATCAAACAATGGAAACATTCCTGCACTGTTTTGTCAATGCCTGTCCATCCAAATGGAGTAGTTGGCTTTCTCTGGCAGAATATTGGTACAACACATCTCATCATTCTGCTGTGGGTCGTTCTCCATTTGAAGCTTTGTACGGTTACCCTCCGCGTCATTTTTGGATCACCTCTGTCGATGCAATCCAATCTCAGGATTTATCGTCTTGGCTCAAGGATCGTTTAAGGAAAGGACAGAGAGGCAGTTCACTGTGGGTGATTAGTTTTTCTAAAGCTTCAACTGTATGTCTAGTCATCCCTAGCTCCTCGTTCTAACATGAAGCTGGTATTTCGGGCCTTATAAAGTCCTGGCTCGAGTGGGATCAGTGGCTTATAAATTGGATCTTCCAGCTACTTCTTCCATACATCCGGTGTTTCATGTCTCACAATTAAAGCCGGCATCCCTTCCACATTCTGAGGTAATAGCTCCTCTACCAAATGATATTGATCTGCCTCGTATTCCTGAGGAGATTCTGCAGACTTGAACTGTTTCCATGGGTGATCGTCTTGTGGAGCAAGTCTTGATCAAGTGGACAGGTTGGCCCCGTTCTATGGCGACCTGGGAGAACTTGATCACTCTACAACAACGTTTCCCTGCTGCGGCCGCTTGGGGGCAAGCGGCATCTCAAGATCGGGGAATGTTACCACTGCTACAGCAGATGGGCTGAGGGTGAGCACCAGGCCCAGGAAACCAAGCTCAATGTTCATGGTCCCGACTGGGTCCACTCACTTGCATGCGAGGGAAAGAGCAAGGCCCGTGTAACCGAGTAGGATAAGTACTGGGAGAGAGAAGGAGAGAGACAATAATTGAATTACTGTAAACCTAGCTACTCCCTGAACTAATCATTCCTCCGGCCACCATCTCTGTTCTTCCTCTCTGCTTGCTTCCTCCAATTCCCCTTCTCCCTGCTATCCGCTGTGCTAACATAGTGAAAAGGATGTCATGCCACCACGAAGAAATGCTGGAGCTAGTAGAGAAGAAATACGACAGTAGAGGTACTAGGACAAACGGCCTAGGACGACGTGGGCGGCGCTGCGGGCGTACGGCCGATGGCGGCAGCGTTGCTGTGGAATGAGAGAGAGAGAGAGAGAGGACACAACACGGGTGGCGATCATCCACATGGTTGAGTGAGAGAAGTAGGGACACGCTGAACCGGAGGTGGCAACAAACCCCAGGTAGATAGGGTCGTACACTCGCTCGTAGTAGGGCATCCGCCTCCCCTTGTTCCGCCACAGGTAAACGATAATGGTACTGAAAGGTGCAACGAACACACGCATCTGCTCATTCAGGTATAAGTTACTCCATTTGAAATTATAGGTAAAAACTTTGTAGCTAGGTACACAATTCATCAAACACAAAAAATCGGACCTCCTTGTCTGGCTTCGGACCTCTACCTTTACTACTAACATAACAAGAACGGAGTAAATATGGGAGATGCTAGATTACAGGTGCCTGAAAACTAGCAACAGGATCAGGCGATCATTCCAACCATTACATCGTGATCTGACGGCGCCTGACATTTCTTCTTTGTGGATCCCTGTGATTAGACATCATATTATAATAACTCGATCTCCGTGGGTCCCTGTGAGCACATTACCGAATCTTGAAGACATTTAGCTAAGTGAAACAGGCAATATCACATGTCATTGTTGCATTGGTATGAAAAATAAATGTCAAAACATGCACGGACACATTTTAAATAGAAATCCAAGGAACATTCTAGGCTCTCCCTCAAGATAGCGACCAGTACTACACTACAAGCAACGTGTCTGATTCATTTCCTGCATAGTGCACCTAATAACCTTTGAGAAGGTGCACAATTTCAGGTGACGTAGGGATAAGCAGGAGCTTTTCTTTTCGGCCCACTGTCAACCCAGACACCTCAGCCATATCGACCTTATCAACACCTTTGGGCAAGCCCCAATCAAAGTGGTAGACAAGATTCGCCAACATGATCTCGATGGAGGCCGTTGCAAAATTCATCCCGGGGCACATCCTCCGTCCTGACCCAAAAGGCAAAAGCTGAAAGTCTTTCCCTCTAAAATCGACTCCTTTGGCTTCCCCGTTCTGGACGAACCTCTCCGGCATGAACTCCTCCGCGGCATCCCACAGCTTGGGGTCCCGACCGATTGCCCAGACGTTAACGAGCACAGTGGTGCCGGCAGGAACTCGAAAGCCCTCAACATCACAATCCTCTAGGGAGAGATGTGGCAGGAGGAGTGGCGACGGTGGATGCAGACGGAGTGTTTCTTTTATAACAGCTTTCAGATACGTCATTCCAGTGAGGTCGTCTTCGTTGGTGGCGTTTCGACCCTTGGGAGTGCCGCTCCTAACCTCGTGCTGCAACTTGGCCATGGCTTCCGGGTGCAGCATGAGCTCAGCCATGGCGAATTCTAGGACCAAGTACGCTGTGTCTGTGCCTGCTGCAAACATGTTCTGCATGTATAGGTCGTGTTTAGAACTTCAGATTAGTATAGAGGTAGATCAAGGATATACATAGAATAAATAGAATGATGGAGATTCTGCCTTCTCAAGGAAATCAAGGAGCAGAAGAGAATTCGTGAACTCACAACCAAGATCCCCTTGATGCCGTCTCTGGTGAGACCATACTCCTCTTGCACGGATAGCAGCACATGTATGAAGTCACACTCCTGCAGGTCGCTACCACCACCATCCCCATGGTGCGCCGCCGGTGCTCCGGCTTTCTCGCTCGCGTGCTCGTCGATCAGCTTGTCGAGAAGCCTGTCCCACCCATCCCTCACCCTCTCAGCCTTGCGACGCGCCGACCGCACGAGCACGCCTCCTGCCGCCGTGGCGAGGCCAGGGTAGAAGTTCTCCAGGCTGAATCCGGCCAGGAGAGCCATTCCTTGGTCGATCAGCTCCCGGAACACCCTGTCCCTCCCCTCCGCCCTGAACGACTTGCCGGCAACAGCGCGGCACACCATGTCGTTGGTGAACTTGCTCAGGAGCTCGCTCATGTCCACCGCAGCGCGTGTCGCCGCCGCGGCACCGATCTTGCTGATCACTAGCTCTACCTATACAAAGCACGACATGTGGATGCATGGATCAGCGTTCAGGCGACACTGATCTTGCTGATTTGGCATGGGCATGGCTGATTTGATCACCTCTTCCTCACGGGCGGCGCGGTAGGACTGCACCTTCTTCGCGCTGAGGAGGTGCGTGGTGGCCAGCTTCTTCGCCAGCCGCCACCGCTCGCCGTAGGGTGCCATGGCGATGTCCGACGGCCCGTAGGTGAGCACGTCCCCGCAGACGGACCGCGGCCGCGAGGCGAGCGCCTGGTCGTGGGCGCGCAGCACGGCCCGCGCGGCGCGCATGGACGAGGCCACCAGCGTCGGCACCGCGCCGAGGCGGAGCATCATGAGGTCCTCGCCGCCGTGCCGCGCGGCGAGGCGCCGCAGGGAGACGTGTGGGAGCGCGCCGACGAGGTGGACGTGCCCGACCAGCGGCAGCGCCGGAGGGGAGGGAGGCAGACTCTTTCTTCCTCGTCCTCTCCATGGCCCCGTGATGAAGAACTGCAGCAGCGCGAAGAGTAGGAGAGGAAGGAGCAGTAGAAGAAATTCTTTGGCCGCCGGCAAGTCGCCGGCGAGCTGATCAAGAACTGCTACTTTAGCCATGGGCGGCACTTGAAGTCAAAATATGCTGGTGAGTGGGCCTGTTGGAATTGAATCCGATCTTATAGATGCATGTACTGGCACTGTGGCAGTGTAAAAGCATGGGGAAAAAGAGAGATGCTAAAATGCTGGTGACTGAATGCTGGCATCCAAGTGGCACTGTTGCCTTCCTATCTCGGTAGATCAACCGTTGCTATCGATTTGCATCCAAGTTTCAACTCAACCCCGTAGTCCATGGTGTAGTGCGGAACCGATTTTATTGATAAGGTTATTGGACTTCTTCTAGGAGGATTTAGGTTCCGTTTCAATGGGGGTTCGTTTTGTTTGGTTCGGTTCGTACATGAAGCCGGTTTGAATGACACCGTTATTTAGTGGCTTTTGCCAGGGACCATTAAAAAATTGTGTCGCTGCTGAAAGACACTGTTCCATTTGCTCAAAGACACCGCCAGCAATATTTTAATCGACTTAATTGCAGAGCGACAGGGAATGAATATTATGCCCCTGCTGCCTTATCCTCTCCCACGGGCCTTCCTCCAGCAGAACCATCGCACGCGAGCAGCAGGCGGCGCCGCCGCCGATTCTTCCCGGCGGCCGGCCCCTGCCCGGCGACGGCCACACTCAGCGTGCAGCCCTTCCCGGCTCGCAGCACCGGATCGGATCGAGCTCCTCGCCTCGCGACTCAGCAGCTCCCTCTCCCCGCGGCGCCGCTCTCCTGGCTTCTTTGGAGCCCGTGCACGGCGGCGGCACCCGCTCACAGAGGCGACCCCTACGAGCAAAGTCCTGGCAGCCGCTCTCTCTTTCAGCGGTGGCCCGTTCCCTGCGACCATGGTGGCGCGGCGGCCATGACGAGCTTGCTTGGCAAAACAATGAAAACAATGTCAATGTTTGCTGACACATATAGCCTGTTTAATGGGCAAGGGTAAACTTGTCCCAGATACAAGTGTTCTATGACCCGTTGGTGGTGGAAATACTATTATATGGGCTATAGTGTCCTACAGCAAATTACCATGAATTTATAGTATTTTGTGGCAAAGATATATATTTTTTTAGTGGCATGTGGCAAAAGCCAACTTTGAAGAGTGTCCGTGAGCAAATTTTACTTTACTTAGTTAGATTAATTTATGGTTTATATCTATACAGATGCTTTTACTTTCCTTCAATTTGGACATTAGAAATTCCATGTGTAGACTAGCAACTGTTGAATGCACTAGGGTTAAGTTGGCTCTAGCTAGGCCGTATTAGTACTACGCCGGAGTTGAGTGGATCGATAGTTATTTTGTTTTGTGTGGGGTGGCCTGCATTTTGCATATGGTTGGGTTGGTTTGGATTAGAGAGGCAGAGTGATGGGATGGTTTGGATTGTGCTGAACTTGCAACAGTAAGAGCTTTTGGGTTATTTAACATGTTCGGAATTCCTAAATGACACTTGAGTAAAAAAAAAAACTTATTATTGTTGTCACTCGAATGTTTTGTGTGGAATTTCTTTGTTGTTTAGCCCACTAAGCATGCACATGAGGCCCATATGAATTGATATAGCCCAGCTCTGTATACCTTGATTTTCCCTGCAGGAAATTTTGGGCCAATGGCCCGCTGCATTCCAAGCAAACGGTTCCGTTTGTTTTGTTGGATCCAGTTAGGACATGGAGCCAAGAAATTGAGTCCATACAGAACCTGCTTGGAAATTGAGTCCATTATTAAAGCAGGCCAACATGACCTTGTTAAAGCAGGTTATGTACGAGTGCCAGCAACTAGAAATTTCGAGCACATTCGGTTGGCTCAGGAGTGTCCCCCCACTATTGATTGAGTGTAATACTTGGTGCAAATGTGCACAAGGGTTCCAAACCCTGGAGAGGTGGCAATGCCTTGGCCGGTAGAGTGGTTTCAGAAGGTGCGTTGAGCACGGGGTTGTATTGGGAACATATTGGTAACAAGATAAGGATGGCATCATCTGACATGTCCAATTGTAGCACAAAGAGTAAAACTGGACCCAAGAAAGCTTAGACGGAGGGCTTGGCAAACATTTAGAGGAAAATTGCCGATACACAACTGTTAAAATCGTAGTCTACCAAAATACCACCAGACTAACCATGGCAAGTGAAGAACGACCCAACATGTCAAATTTCACACTTTCCTAAGGCATGAAAGCGACATTTCTACATCAGACCTCAGTTGCAAATGGAACTGGCATGATACTAATATTCCTAACATCTCTACTCTTTTGGACGGGTTCAGTGCTAAGAATAACTGGGACCATATTAAGGGGTAGTAATTGGGAGGTAAGACATAACAGAGCGACGGCACCATCTGCCCATGGCACGATCCATCTACATAATTAGCTACTCAAGTTGGGAAAACTCTGCATATGGCTTCTTTGTCCTGTCCACAGTTTGCTATTAGTTCTTTCTAGGAAAAAGACCGACATATTTTAAAATTTTACATTACAAGGGGGTTGATAGGTAGCCTTTTTTCATGGTGAAAAACAATATATCGGAAAAAGAGATAGCATTTAACTCCTAAACCAACCTTGTGATGTAATGCCAACAAGTAGGACCCTGAGTGAAAGAAAAGTGGAAATTTCTGCAGATTAGCAAACTGACCTTTACGGTGTGAATCATGTGATTCCTCCTTATCTTCGGCGACAATCCCAGCAGCTGAGGGTTCCTGGAATTTTTGACATCTCATTAGATTTACCAAATAGACGCTACAGGTCTCTACCCTTCAAAAATCAATGAGTCATGTGTTTGCTAGACAACATTTCGGTATGAAATACCATCAAAGCTTCATATGACAGGACGATCAAGACAATGCTAACAGATAGGATCAGGCATACCACTATGCCCCTCAACTATGTTCTGTCGTGTCTTACTCTCATAATGGAAACAAAGTACAAGATCAAGTATAACATATAGCAAACAGACTACATTTGTGTATTGCGCATGGTGGCTGGGTAAGCAGGAGCTTCTAATAAGTTTCGGCTAAGCATATATAATGTGCATATTTAACAAAATTTCTTTTACACCAAAGTTTTACAGGAAGCTAGATTAGACAAGACAACAGAAGGAAGACCCTAGTGTTCTTTTTTATCTAAAAATGACCATGTTACCAGATAACTCGTCAACTATTTATTCATGTGAATACTTAATGTCCCCTTTCTGTAGTGTTTAGTAATCCAACTTACCATAAAACTTAGACATAAATATGGTTCCCCAAATCTTCTCCTTAAACAAACTACCAAAACTTATTGCAATAATACATTTCCCCTCAGCATCAGCACATAACCCTACTCATCTTTACCAATTACCATTCAGGGGACTAAAGTGTGGCAACAGGAAATTATGCATCTCTGTGTAAACCTACAGCGATAGATACAGATATGCACATAGCAATAGATAATAAAAGTAGAATGCTAAAACTGGTATCATCAGAAAAAGGGTGAATCACAAGCCAAATCATCAAGGGTGTCACAGGTATAATTTTATATTAAATAATTTGAATTAGATTAGCTGTTGTTTAACTGATTTCTTCAATGTACGAAAGTCAGCTTACATTTTCATGAGAAGTCAGATCTGTAGTAGATGCGCCCCCTTCATTAGGTGCCATCATTTTACTGGATGCTTCTTAAAATCTCCTGGATGCTAGATATTTTTCTTCTTGTAGCGCCTCTTCACTGGCCCACCACTTGGCGTTCCAAAGACTTTGCCACTTCGTAATCTCCTGACTGTACTGTCTTCTGAACCTCTAACAGCTCCAAACTGTGGATTCATACCTTCAGTTGTTAGTTCTAATGCATCTGTAGTCCCCAGATTCACTGAAGCCTTGCCACATTTCGGAGTTCCTGGTTCTCCTAAGTCAGATGATGTTGAGTTCAGATTTTCATTAACTATTGCAGAGTCAATGGGAAGTGTAACCATCTCCTGTTCACTTGAACAGCTCTGCGTATTCCTATTCTCAGGTATATCTGCAGCTTCCTCAGCCTGACAACAATATACTCTGCTTCTGTAGCCTTCCTTCTCAACTGGCACAATTTTGGATGGCACCAATATGCTCTCATCTACTTTTGAGTTGGGGCAGATGGAAACTGTACTTAGATTTACTGAAACAGAGCTAACCGAACGATTAACTATCCCCTGTTCACTTGCGTCTATCCGCGTTCTTTCATGTTGATCACTTTCTTGACCACTCTTACATGTTTCTCCAGGTGGTGTCAATGGTTTTTCAGGCATGTTCCTTGTGCCGCCATATAATCCCCAAGATGCAGCCATGTTGCCTGCATTACCATCTGTTAAGTTTGAAATGCTTTGGATAGCAGGTCCATCTGTGTTGCTGCTATACCCTGTGGATGAGCAGAAATCATTCTCTGTGAAAGCATATCTCATTGAATTGGTAGACGTGTCTCTTAATAACTTCTCCATGTAATATTCAACTGAATGCCTTGGTGCATCTGCAGTAGATTCTGATTGTGATTGTTCATTCTGCTGCTCCATGTTTGGATTAAGAAACTTAAGCCATTGAAGCGGAAAGCCAAACTCGAAGCATTCGCACACCTGCATAGAGTCATCGGCATAGATGAAAAATTTTCTGGTCTATCTCTTAAGGCACTCCAAGAAATTAAATTAGCAAGGATAAGCAAGATGGATCAAGCGAAACTATGGAAAGGATGCAAGGAAAAAGGAATGTAGTGAATTAGTGCACAGGGGAACCCATCGATTTAGTAGCAAATCACTTTCCAAACTCTGGCTGCTGAAGACTAATCATTCATGAGGGGCATAGAAAGAAAGCAAATACCTTTTGAGGAAATCCATTGTCCAGTGTTCGGGGAATGTTCAAGACACGGCCAATCCGTATGAGGCAACCGTCCTCAGTCTCGATTGCGGTGTCGTCGTGGCGCTTCGCAATGGCGGCAGATCTGAACACTCGGCCTGCTACTTTCCTGTTCGCCTTTGAGGATGATGCTCCTTTCCTGTTTGCAGATTACACAACAGCACCTTGAGATCAATGGCGGAGCAACAACCGAAAGTCTCTCTTACCCCCAACAGGATGCGCAGAGAAAGCAAATTTGGGGGGAAACTGGCCAACGGAATCGAGAAATGGAGCAGCGGGAGGAGGACATGCCTCATCTGCGGGGCGTGGGGGGTCCCGGCGACACGGACCTTGCCCTCCTCGCCCTCCACCCTCTCCAGCCACCAGTCCACGAGCACGAACTAAGGCGAATGAAACGCGTGAGCCCACCGGACCGCGCAGCGAGCGCGCATCGGAGAAATGGCAGGGTTTAGGGGATTGAGCGATGGAGGGGGTAGAGGATGCTTACACATCGCTGCTCGTAGGAGACGCGGGGGGCGGCCGGGGCGGAAGGGCTCCGGCGGGGTCCGTTGCGCTCCTCCTGTGGAGCCTGGTGGGGGCTCGGACGCCATTTCCGGGAGCGGCGGCGGCGGCGGCGGCGGCGGCGGCGCGGGGCAAGGTGGGGAGGACAAGCGACGCGGGCCGCGGCTAGGCGGAGTTCTGCGTTTCGAAAAGGAAAACGGTACAGTGGAGAAGGCAAGAGCCGAGAGAGCGGCGCCGCTCCCATTCTCAGAGTGCGTCCGGATCCGGGGACTAATATTTAGTCCTCTCTTTTAACACTAATTAGATATATTAAATAAGATTAATTGTAAAACTAACTGTATAAGTCGCGGTAATTATCGAGACGAACCCACTAAATCGAATTAGTCCACATATATTACTGTAGCACAACATTTCCAAATCATGATCTAATTAGGTTTAATAAATTCGTCTCGCGAATCAGCCTCCATTTATACAATCAGTTTTGTAATTAGATTACATTCTAATTGGTGTCCAAACATTCGACATGACGGGACTAAAACTTTTAGTTCCAGGATCCAAATGGGACCTTAATTTCTCAGGGGACACAAATTTCTTGTCGTCAAAAAAAAATTAACAAATTTCTTAACTAAAAAAAGTCAACAAATTTCTTATAAAGTTTAAAAAGGAGATGCCAAACGTATAGCAAAGTTTTAAAAAGTGTGGACCATGAACAAAATAAACTTAAACAAGGCTTACTACTTTTGCCCTCTCGCAGTCAGACATGTGCACTGATGAAATTCAAACTATCTCATAGATTAAAAATACCCATCATCATCACAAATTCTTTTATGCGCTGAAATTCGAACCAAACAATATCCAGAAAAGCACAGCATGATTTTTCCACCTTTGCACGCTGATCAAAATACCGCCTTCCCATTGTAAGGCACTAGAAGTGAGTGGTCCAGTTTCTTCAGAAACAGTAAAATTAAAATAAAAAAAACTGCTAACGCATACTAGAAACCATACAAATATTCATGTCAATGGGCACCTAAGCCTTACAGGACACCAGAGAGAAGCCGGTCAGCATGGCGTACACGCAATCCACCTGCAGCAGGGGTGGTTCCACAGTTACCAGACTGGCAAATTACAACATGCTAGCAGCAACATTTCATCAAAACATCACTAGAATGTGAGCAGTCTGTTGAGATCTGGTGACAAACGCCGAGACATTCTCCTCTTAGAAGGAGGCTCCGAACTGATCCCTGCCGGAAGAATATAAACGGCATCAAACATACTGTATTTGGGCTGACGAAGGAAGAAAAGATTGCCAAGCCTGTTATTACGTGTCTTTTTTTATTTATTGAATAGATACATATGGTATACAATATATATATATATAGATAGATTTTTTAAAAAATAATAGGTATTCAATTGAATACCCTTGAATTGAAGTGGGCCTACCTCTGCCTTTATCTCAAATGGGAAGTAGATCACTAAGAGAATGTTCGGTTTTCTTTAAAACCGGGTGGAATGGGGTGGAATAGAGGGATTGAATCTTAAATTGACTTGTTCCACCCGGTTTTGAAGAAAACCGAACAGGCCCTAAAAGGAAATGGCACGCTACCAGAATTGTGAATGAGTGGCCTTGCTCATGCACGTGAGCTAATCAGCAATGTTGCAAGGTCTAGCTCATGCTATTTGATATAAAAAGTGTTCAGTTTCTGATACGAGCACTAGAGATAATTTTCTGCAACTCTTTTTTGTTGCACAAATTTGACATATAAACATAGTAGGAAAGTTTGAGTGCTTTAGAGATAAGATGAATCAGATAAAAGAAAAATTTAAGACACGTACAGTTCTGCCAGTAAAAAAATCGAGGTGTACGCTCATGCACTTAGACTTGAGTCCTATATCCTGGAGACATTCAACCAAATCACTATAACATGCTTCTACCTAGAGAGAGAGACGCAGCTATGTCAAACAAGAATTGTAAAATGTTTATTCTCTGACATAGATACAAACAACAACACATTTTGTCCACAGATTCAACATAAAAAAACTTAAAGATCTGCGTGTAGAAAGAGACAACTACAAGCAGCTGCAACTACATAAACATAAGCAAAAAGTCTGTGTTTACCAGTCAACCTACCTTTCTTTACCTGATGACGTCGCCCCGTGGCCTTGGGTTGAGGAAGAGCTTCTCTTTGCGAGACACGGTCAACCCAAACACCTCGGTCATATCTACTGTATCCACACCGCTCGGCAGCTCCCAGTCGAAGTGGAGCATAAGATTTGCCAGCATGATTTCAATGGAGCTCAATGCATAGCTTATCCCCGGGCATATCCTGCGCCCCGATCCAAAAGGCAAAACTGAAAGTCCATCCCTCTGAAGTCGACACCTCCGATGTCTCCCATGCTGATGAACCTCTCCGGCATGAACTCCTCCGCGGCATCCCACACCGCGGGATCCCGACTGATGGCCCAGGCATTGACAAGCACGGACGTGCCGGCAGGAACTGCGTAGCCATCGGCATCGCAGTCCTCCTGGCACAGATGCGGGAGGAGGAGCGGTACCGGTGGATGCAAACGGAGTGTTTCCTTGATTACAGCTTTCAGATAGGTCATTCCAACGAGATCGTCTTCGTTGACGAGTTTCTGTCCCTTGGGTGTGCTCTTCCTCACCTCAGCCTGTAGCTTGGCCATGGCGTCCTGGTGCAGCATGAGCTCAGCCATGGTGAACTCTAGGACCAGGTATGTCGTGTCCGTGCCTGCTGCAAACATGTTCTGTTGTTCAAATCAAGGGGGGAAATGGGTTAGTTAAAATTTCTGAAACATTAAGGAGAAGATGACAATTGGTGAACTCACTCCCAGGATGCCCTTGATGTTGTCTCTGGTGAGCCCATACTCCTCTTGCACAGAGAGCAACACGCTTATGAAGTCACTCTCCTGCTCGCCGTCGCCACCGGCATCCTCATGGCCGGCAACCTCGCCCATGTGCTGGTCGATCAGCTTGTCGAGGAGCTCGTCCCACCGGTCCCTTAGCCTCTCCGCCCTGCGACGCGCCGGCCACATGAGCACGCCGCCGGCCGCCTTGGCGAGGCCAGGGTAGAGGTTCTCCAGGTTGAACCCCCCCCCCCCCCCCCCCCCCCCCCCCAGGACGGCGAAGGTCTCGTCGATAAGCTCCCGGGACACCCTGTCCCGGCCCTCCACCCGGAACGTCCGCCCCGCCACGGCGCGGCACACCATGTCGTTAGTGAACTTGCTCAGGACCTCGCTCATGTCCACCGTCGCGCCGGCCGCCGCCGCCGCCGCGTCGCGGATCTTGTTGATCACCAGCTCGACCTTCACGCAGCGCGCCATGGATTCGTAACGGGAATCAGCAATCGAATTAACCGGCCAGCCATGGTTGCTGAGGTGATCTCGGCTTTACTTACCTCCTCCTCCCGGGCGGCGCGGTGGGACTGGACCTTCCTGGCGCTGAGCAGGTGCGTGGTGACCAGCCTCTTGGACCGGCGCCACCGCTCGCCGTAGGGCGCGAACACGACGTCCGACGGCCCGTAGGTGAGCACGTCCCCGCAGGCGGACCGTGCCCGCGACGCGAGCGCCTGGTCGTGCGTGCGCAGCACGGCCCGCGCGGCGCGCGCCGACGAGGCCACCAGCGTCGGGACGGCGCCGAGGCGGACAGTCATGAGGTCCGCGCACCTGCGCCGCCGCGCGGCGAGGCGGCGCAGCGAGACGTGCGGGAGCGCGCCGACGAGGTGGGCGTGGCCGATCAGCGGCAGCCCGCCCGGCGGGGAGGGAGGGAGCCTGGCCCTCGAGCCTGCGCCGCCCGCAGTCAAGTAGCGCAGCAGCAGGAAGAGCAGGAGGAGAGTGAAGAGCAGCAGGAGGAACGCCTCCGCCGCCGGCGAGTCGCCGACGAGCTGATCAAGAACGACTAGCTGAGCCATGGTCAGTGGAATCCAAAGCAATCTTCGAGGTGGGAATTGGTGTCTGATGTTATAGATGTATGAGAGTGCTGGAGTGGTTAGCTTCAAGTTGACTTGAGAGCAAGATCAGCACTTGAGCAGCTTCGAAACCTCGGTCGCCTCCTGCAACAGCCGGCAGGTGATACCCTGCCCGGCGATGAATCCGTCTGCTTTGGCAACATTGACTTGTTGCAAGTTGCAACAACAGTGATGGCAAACAAGTATCAAATTGGTTCCCAGTTTTGACTGGACAGATTCTGCACTCGCAGAATCGTACGTCCAAGTCAACAATCCATCAGAGAAAAGTCAGTCGGTAAAATTCCCTGGATTCAGCGAGTTGCTCGAAGCTTAAATGTATAGGAGCTTTTTAGAGTTTCCTAAATACTCCCTCTGTTCCAAATTGTAGGTCGTTTTGGCAAATTTAGACACAATGATTATTTAGACACATAACAAAATCTATATATCTAGATTTGTCAAAACGACCTATATTTTGAAACAGAGGGAGTATAAAGAGATGCTTCAAATTCAGTTCCATAGCATTGGCTTTGTTTGCTTCAGTTGGCAAATATCTCTACTCTGTCTGTTTGCGCTAAGCTTTCCATTTGGGCATTATGTTCAGTGGTCAGAACAGAAGTGCACTGGACACTGTTCGACAAGTGCATTGAGCAATTTGTTCCAAATAAGGCATACAAGAACTAAGAACATCACGTCATCACCTTGGCAACAGCAATCTCCCTCACTGCTCCAGTTCACGTTTGCAGTGGAAATGTGTATGCGAAAATCATGGCTAGACAGTAGAACACATCTAAATTCAGTAAGTTGCACCGATTTACACCACTGTGATGCGTACACTTGTCGATTTCGTCCAAAGAGGCATTCAAAAGTTTTAAGTTCTGCTATGATACACTTAGACAAAATTAGAAGAACACAGCGCATAATTTCTGCAATGTTGATCCTCTTTCAGTGTCAGAACTTAGAATTAGCGATCCCAAATGCAGGAACACACAAGTTTCTACAACTAACACCACACAAGAATTAGCAACCACAGATGCAGGAGCCCATCAAGCTTCGTCCAAGGCAACCATGATCCTGATCCAGACGTCGGCGCCGGTACCGGTCCAGGCGTTCCGGCAGGCGACCTGAGCGCCGGCGGCAACCGCACTGGCCCCTGCGTCTGCCTGACGCCGGTGCCGTTCTCGGAACTCGACGAGATCTCGTTCTGCATCCAGACCTCCGATGCTGCAAACAGGGCGCAAGGAATGTGAGTATCAATCACGGCAATGGAACAGTGAGGTTGAATTGGAGTGTCACTCACGGACGCTGACCTGTTCTGGACACCGTGAGGTTGGCGTCGTCGTAGTTCACCGGCCACAGGAAGTAGCCGAGCAGGCCGCGCCGCGCGGCGAAGGCGAGCTTCTCGGACACGACGGCCGCGCCGTCGAAGGCGACCCAGACGTCGCCCACGGACAGGTAGGACGCCACGGACGCGTTGTCGTACGTCGTGGTGACCGGGCGCCGAGGACCGCCCCCGCCGCCGGCCGCGGCGAGCTTCTGGACCTCGGCGTACGACATGACGCCGGTGGAGTTGCTCCCGCGCTGCTTGGGCCCCGCGGCGACGACGGGCGCGCCGACGCCGCTGTTGGCCTTGTTGCGCAGGAACCACGAGCGGCCGTAGAGCGGGAGGCCCATGACCACCTTGCCCGCCGGCACGCCCGCGTCAATCCACGACCCGACGCCGTAGTTCACCGAGAAGTGGGACGCCCGGTCGTAGAGCGGCGCGTCGAAGGCCGTGGCGCCGGCGCCCCGCGGGCGGAGCCCGAACGCGACGACGTTGACCCAGTCGAGGCACCTCGCCACGGCCTCGGACGGGTAGTCGACGCCGGGGAGCGGCGCGTCGAAGACGTGGTTGGAGAAGTAGACCGTGGCGGTGAGCAGGAACCCGGGGGGCGCGGCGGCGCGCCACTCGGAGACGAGGAAGCCGAAGTCGGCCATCTCGACCGCGGACGCCGGGAACCGCCACGCGACGTCGAGCCCGTCGAAGCCGCTGCCGCGGGCGAGCGCGACGGCCGCGGCGACGAACGCCGCGCGGGACGCCGGGTCCGCGGCCATGGCGGCGAACGCCGGGTCGGTCTGGGACTGGGAGCCCGCCCCCGCGACGCCCGCGCCGGCGCCGACGGAGAGCAGGGTCCGGAGCTCGCGGTTCCTGGACTTGAGCGCCGGGGAGAAGGTGGCGAGGAGGCCCGCCTGGTCTGGGTCCGCGGGGAGCGCGAGCTTCCGGGTGGTCGGGTGCACGGCGAGGGCCGAGTAGTAGAGGTGCGTGTAGAGGGAGGCGTCGAGCGCGGCGAGCGGGCGGAGGCGGGCGGCCGCGGCGAGGTAGAAGCCGGCGCGCACCGTCGCCGTCGGCCCCGGCGCAGGAGCCGACGACGCGGCGAGCGAGAGCGAGGCCATGGTGATGGCGAGGAGAATGTTGGCGGCGGACGACGACGCCATTGCCGGCGGCGAGGAGGTGGCGGTGGGAGCTCGGATGAGCTGGCGGTGGGAGTGGGTGGGGATCGGAGGGAGGCGGTCTCAGTGTCACCTTGCTGTTGTGGTGGTGTCATTGGAGGGAAACTTTGGAGGAATCTTGACCGTGTTGCTATGCAGGTGTTTGGTTCTACGAGCACCTTGCGAACTGCAAAGTTCCTGCAAAAGCCAAAAGCTCGATCAATTGCCGAGCTGTAAATTGTCTGCTCTTTCGAATTCCGATAAGTGAGTATGAATGAACGGCACAAGAAGTAATCCTGACACTTGAACAGTGCTTAGTTCTTAATCAGATCTCAAGAATATATATGGAGCTCTAACAAGAGGGCTGCATGCGTTGCTGATGATTGGGGAGGATACGCATACACACTGTCCCGTGACGAACTGTACCGGTCCCGAGTTTGCATCTGCATTTTGCAGAGCTGTGGTACTGGAACAGCCAGCTTTTGTATCCAGTTGGACCCAACGTAACAGTGATCTATCTAATCGCACATTCGCACTCGATTCAGAGGAGCGGGGGAGGGAGGGGGGTTCTATTTCTGCGAGCTGAGCCGTCGGCTCGTCGCCACCGCCGGTGATCTTTCCCGTTTTCGGCGGCTCCCGCTGTCAGATCCACCGTCCGATATCACCCTCCGTCCAAGCAAATGCCACTCCTCAGTCCGATTCTTAGCCCACCAGTTGTCAAGCCGCTGCCTCCGGCCACCGGCGTCCCCGCTACCGTCCCGCAACCCACCGCCGCCGGTCATCCCTACCTCCCCCATCACTCCCTATTCTAAGGCCGCCGAACCACCGGCGTCCCAGCAACTCCCCTTCCCTAAATCCGGCCGCCGCGGCTCCGCGAGGAAGAAGCACGGTGCCTTGTACGATGAGTAGATTTGTCCAAGAGAGGGGGCGCAAATAAATAAGTTAAAGAAGCGGTCCTTCTCGTGCTTGATGCTTCAGTAGGCAGGCAACCTTGAGCAGCAGATAGAAAGCACTAACAAATTGTAGTGTGCAAACTAACAGTAGAATCGGTATACGACAGAAGTTGAGATCGCCAACCCCGATCGGATGAAGTAACTGAGGATGGATCGGAGTATCGGACGATGAGCAGGGAATAATAAATGAGATCGATCCAAGGCCGCCGCGGCACACCTACCGCAGCTACCTGCTCCGGTGGAAATGGAGTGGGGTGAAGCAGATCACCTAATCAAGCCCACGCGGCTCTCCTCATCGCGCCAAGCTATTCAGCTTCAGCACTCCACAGGGTCATTCATTCGTGAACCGAAGGCCTGCAGCTGCGAGGCCGTTTGGCAAAAAAGCAAACCCCGGCTGCACCGCATGCGCCAGCAGCCTCCGACGAGTCCACGTGCGGCCGCGGAGGCGACGCGTGGCGCGGCAACTCTGCTGCAAAGACATCTATCTCCATGGCCTCTTCTGCAGATCAATGGCATGCCGGTGCCGGACTGCCAGGGCCGGCGCCCGCCGCCCTTCAGGCATTGTCCAACGGTGGGAGATATCGCTGGTAGGAAGAAGACACGTATGAAAGCAATCGATTGTTTCACCGCTAGCTTATAGCATGTCCATCGGGGCTTGTGGGCCCGCGCTACACTGTTGCTACCTCTCGCTCCCTGCTTTGGGGTGCAGATTAAAAGCTAGCTTGTTGGAGTGGTAAACTTTTATACTACCTCTAATTAACATGGCACAGCTTAGAGCTAGCAGCTAGCTGTAACCATTGGAGAAGGCGTCAGATGCGATGTCGCCGTGCCCTGCCGGCGGCCAGTCAGGGAGGCGCTCACACTACGGCGCCTCCGCACGGCACAGCGCCAGTGGAGCCGTAGAGGAGGGCGTACTTCACGGGACTCGGGAGAGAGGTGAGGCAACCCCGCCCGATGGCCCCACGATGCCCAAAAATTAACTTTGTCATCCGTACCTTTTATAAAATAACTTTGTATTGCGTGAAAGTTAAGGTAAATTACATTCATATATTCTTTAAATGTTAGAAAAAATTAACTTTATGGTTAGTGCTAGGAAATAAGTTTCCGATAATATACTTGATATAAGATAACTTGTTATTAATTTATATGATAGAGAAAGTAAGATTTATTATTAAAAAGAGTAGTTTCACCATTTTTACCAAACGCATACTCAAGTGAGAGCTTTGATTTGAAGTTTGTGTTGGAACAAATATAACGATGTAATTGTATTTTGATTTGGATGCATGATTTTAAAACCACATCTTTATTTTGGACTCTTTTCTTTTTACTTTCTTTTACCGGGCTTAGGGTCTGTTTGGATCCATCAACTATCAACTAGTAGGTAGCTAAGTTTAGTTAGGGTGGATCCAAACGGGACCGGCTAATCCACAGCTAAACCTCTTTTAATAATCTAAATAACCATTATCCCATTACCTGGTTCAACCCAGCTAATTCCAGCTAATCAGCTAATTAGCTGGGAGGATTCAAACATAGCCTTGCTTAGTCCTTTTAGTTGTAGCGATTCACGCGAGGGTGAGGATGCATGCGTCGAGCTGTACCATGAAGATCAAAAATGGAATGCTAACTTTTGCTTATAATATGATAACCGTGGGAGACTCTGATTCTGAGAGGACTGTATGCGTAGTTGCCCCTCCACTAATCATTGCTTCAAGCAGCAAAGTGGCACTTCGGTCACTCGTTACAAAATGGAAATGGGAGGGATAAACTATAGAACTTTGGGCCAAATGAATCGTTGGTGGGCCAAATTCCTTGCGGGAGGGGCAGCGGGCTATCAACAACTATCATGCACGAGACAATGAAGAAAAGAAAAAGGATAGGGTAAAATATAAAACAGGCAAAGGGTGGTGGACCGGAGGACGGACGGCCCATAGGCCCGTATAACATTTTCCACATATTTTCAGCTATTTATTCCAATCTCAAAAAAAAAAAGCGCTATCTATTCAATCAGATTCAGTGATAGTAATGTGTATACTTCCTTTTTCAATAAAAAAATACAATACCCACAAAGATAAGTATTTTTTTCAAGTTGGCTAGAATTAAGCACGGGAGCGGTGTGCCCGGGTGTTACCTCCGTATGCTGGATGCGCGAGAACACAGCTCTTGGCTCTTGTCAGAAAAAAAAAATGTTCTGTCCTTGTTGCCAAGTCGTCTGTTACCACTACTTGAGCTTATGCATTAGATATTATTGTTTTTGTTTCTGAGGCGTCGGAAAATCATCAGCTCAATTCTTAACATCACTTCAGGTCGATACAAGTTGACTTTAGGGTTGTTACTAAGCTCATTCAGACCAATTAAGATAGATCGTTGTTCAGACACTGATTGCGGTGTTCTCCAAGCTCAGTTTGGAAAGAAAGAAAGAGCCTCATTATTAGGAAAGTCAACTGCCACCTGCGGCGAAGTGAAGGCGTTTATTCCGGAAGAAAATTCCATAATCTTGGATTGATTCCATCTACTATTGGATTAGTTCTTCCCTCCCGTCAGGTCCACCTGACATCCATGCATATAAGTAATCCATAGCATCTTTGCTTCTCTGATTTATTTTCTTTAATTCCGCTTGTATACGTAGTCTATTTGGTTAGCATGGCAGCCTCTCGTCTCTCGATCTCCCTCCCTCATCATCAGACAGAGACACCTGAGAGGGAGCTAGGGATGGGGCTCATCTCCATGCTGCAGCTGCTGCCATGCCCCATGCATGTTGCTAGCAGCGCTGGCCGCCATTCATGTGGCCTACGTCCTGCTCCGGCGTCGAAACCCCAAGCAGCCAAGGGAGGAATCGTCGTCGTCGTCACGCCGTTCGTCTCTCCCGGCAGCGCCGCCGGGCTGCCGCTCATCGGCAACGCCGTCACCTTCTTCGGGCCGCTCCGCCGCAACCCGCACCGCGCGCTCGCGCGCCTCGTCGGGACCTACGGCCCCATCTTCTCGTTCCGGCCCGGCAGGACCTGCGCCTTCGTGGTGCTGTCGTCCCCGGCGCTGGCCCGCGAGGCCCTCGCCGAGAAGGAGGCCGCGCTGGCGGCGCGGTTCCTGCCCGACAGCGTGCGCGCCCTGGGCTACGGCGCGGGGTCCATGGCCTTCGTCCCGAGCTCCGACCCGCTGTGGAAGCGGCACCGCGCCACGGCGGGCGCCTTCCTCACCTCCACCAGGGGGCTCAACGCGACCCGGCGCGTCCGGGACCGCCACGCGCCTGAGGGCGTGCTCGGGCCGGCCGGTTAGGGTCGGGGAGGCCGTGTTCGCCGCGGCGAACAATGTCATGTCCAACATCCTCTTCTCCGAGGACGTGGTCGCCGGCGACCTGCCCGGCGTGTTCGAGCGCGTCGTGGGGGCGCTCTTCGAGGAGTGGGCGAAACCTAACGTGTCCGACGCCTTCCCGTTCCTCCCGCCGCTCGACCTCTTCGGCTCCCGCCGCCGCACCTCCAGGAACCTGGCGCAACTCTACGAGCTGTTCCACGGGTTCATCGAGCGCCGGCTAGCCGGCGGCGAGAGGCACGGCGACATGCTGGACCCGTCCTCGAGCGCCACGCCAAGTCGCAGCTCACCCGCTCAGACATCGCGAAGCTCTTCACGGTCTGCTTGAGCGTGCTACTAATGATCATCATGCGCATCATACACTCTGAACAAATCAGCTTATTATTTCGTGTGCATGGTGCAGGACATGTTCATCCGCGCGAGCGAGACGAGCAACATCACCGCGGAATGGGCCATGGCGCACCTGCTCCGGCGCCCGGACAAGATGGAGAGGCTGCGCGCGGAGATCGCGGCGAGCCTGGGGCCGAAGGACTTCGTGGAGGAGGGCGACCTCGGCAGCCTCCCTTACCTCCACGGCTCCACGCCGTGGTGAAGGATTCGCTGCGGCTGCACCCGGCGGTGCCGGTGGTGACGCGGGAGGTGGCCGCGGACGGCGGCGTCTCGCTGGGAGGGTTCCACGTGGCGGCCGGCACGTGCGTCCTCGTCAACCTGTGGGCCATCGGGAGGGACCCGGCAGTGTGGCCCGATCGGCCGGAGGCGTTCGTGCCGGAGAGGTTCCTGGGCGGCGGTGCAGCCGGGGCGTTGCACTTCCGGGGGCCGGACTTCGCCTACCGGCCGTTCGGCGCGGGGCGCAGGATGTGCCCTGGGTTGGACTTCGCGGCGAGGTTCGTGCCGCTGGTGCTGGCCTCCATGCTGCACAGGATCGAGTGGAGGCTGCCGGAGGGGATGGCCCCGGAGGACGTGGACCTCAGCGACCACGGCACTCCGGTGCTCAAGCTCGCCAAGCCCCTCCTTGCCGTGCCCGTGTCCACGGCGTGACGACGTGCACGGCTGAAAGCTCCGATCGGCCGCTGTATTTAGAGCCAATTATCTCAGTGCCATAGAAATTTTTGCCTTTCCCTTAATACCATAAAAATCGTGGAAATTCCTTCATTGCCATAAAAATTTTATCCCATCCCTCCGATGCCATTGTGTTGCCATTTCCATCGATGCGCTGTTAACTGAGATGGGAAAAGACGATTTTGCCCCTGGCCCACCTGTCAGGGCTGATCTCTTCCGGCGCCGAGCCAGCTCACCCCCATTTCTTCTCCACCTCTTTCAAGGATGACGAGGTCGTGTGCATCCCTCACCTGCAGCACCGACGCTGGGCTCAAGTCCAGCGCGTCGCACTCGGCCGCCGGCATTCTCCTGCGGCGACCCGACGACGACGCCGCCTCGTAGTCGCCGAACAGCAAACAGCGGCAGTACCCGTTACTCCTCTGTTTCCTGGCTCCGTGAGCACCCGCATCTCCCAGCGTGATTCACTGGCCGGCGAGCGCGCGTGGCGGTAAAGGAACATGGCATCTCATCTGATCGTCAGGCGTCAGCAAATAAGTTTAATACTAGTATTATGCTCCTCTGAATTTTCCCTGTTAAAATGATTCTCTAATAATTGTTCTCGTGGACGCCATTCCGCCAAATATTGGAGGCTCGATGCGATAGGCTGGGGGAACTCGATTGGACTGGAGGACAACTCAATCCAATAGGCTGGAGTCCGATTGATGGGAAGGAGATGCGCATTCGTTGCTGTCGAGAGAGATCGAGAGGAGGGGATTTTGTTGTTTCGGTGGAGGCGCGGGGAACGGAAAGAAAGGGGATAGATGCGAAGAGGCTTGCGGACCAGCAGAAGCAAGAGCATTGGAATTTTTTATTGAAAAGCCGGACGCCGGCGGCCGCAGCGCCGCGTGCCCCGGCCTCCCTCCATCCTTGCGCCGGGCGTTGACGGAGGCCCACGCCCCACGAAGGAGCCGAGGAGGACGGAGGAGCTCTGGACGTGGGCGGGCAGCGGAGTAGGCCGGTCGGCGGAGAACCCCTGGAAGCATGGACGGAGGGTGGTGCTCCCACCCGTCGCCGGTGATGCTTACGATCTCGGCGGCGGACCAGCACGGACGCGAGAGAGAAAAAGAGGGGAAAGGGAGAGGAGATCGAGGAGAGCACTGACACGTGAGCCCGACTTAAGAGGGGTAAAATAGTCTTTTTCAACCACACTTAACGGCTTATGGATGGAATTATGGACGGAACGGCACGGAGAGAGGATAAATCTAAATTTTAATGGCGCTGAAGAAATTTTAGAAAAATGATTGGCAGTGAGGGAACTCGTGTAAGTATTTATGCATTGTCTGTATAATTGACATGGATAAATTTGAAGAACCTCTGGCATGGCATGCACATCCGTGACATGATCGAGTGGATACTGTTTTATATAAAATTAATTGAACTTAGAATTGTTTGACTTGGTGCAAAACTAGAGTGGCAATCGTTCTGTGGCGGAAGGGGTAGATATAGACTTAGGGCATTTGATCTTTTTCATTTGCTTCAGCTCGGTCAGTGAACAAATGTTTTCTATTAGGCGTCGGAACCATATAACAACCCTTCTCTCGAAGTTACTCCCTCCGTCCCTCTAGGTATATCTCACCCTCTAGGTATTTTCTACAACTAAGCTGTTCGGTTTCTTCGGTGAACTGTTTTCCGTTTCTTGGAAAGTGCAAACCGAAGTTCCGGTGCAGTTTGGTGCACGACCTTCTCCCACCACCATAAAACAGAGAAAAAACGTCGTGAAATAGATCAGGTACATTTCTGCGCAACCAGAGCTTAGACAGGGTTGGCCAACGTGAAGGCGGCTCCGTCAACGCAAATTCGTCCATAAAAAGGACTCTACACACGCTAATAGCCAATCAAACTGGGAGCATTCACGGTGTGCAAACATCTAACCAGAGGTTGCTCAAATATGCCTCCCTTGTAACAAGCAAACATGGTACCAAACCTCTGGTTGCAAAAGCACGACAGAAACCAACTAATATGAACTGACGATGACGAAACTGTATAGCCCAGAATTACTATGGTAGCACGATCAGATGCAACTACAATGACTAATAGTAATGAATCTGCCCATTTCAGAAATAATACCAAGAATGCTGATACATTGCGGAAGTGCATCTCACTGGAAGCTATCCATCTGGCGTCACGGAGACATGCAGAAATAGAAGACTAGCACGCTCATGTCAGGTACATCGCAAAATTGTGATTCTAAGCAGTGGCACAAGTTAAATCTAACAACAGCTTCCACTCATATCCCAGTCTTCTAGTCCTCATGCAGGGCCTTCATCAGGTATAGCCTATTGAAATTCTGACCAGCAACCCTGTCATTGTGACATAAGTTACAATCAATGCGAGTGCAGTATGAAGCACATGAAATTTTTACTATCTGTTTTAGGACAGGCAAAAGGCAACATCTCAAGGGAAAATTATCAGTGCAAACCCCCTTCTCGGTGGAAAATGTCTCATTTGTTAGTATAAAATACTATTGACATAAGCAAGGGGGAGAAAATACATCGCTACATGCTACTAAAAATGAAATGATCAACCGCCAACTCATTATAGTTTTTACTTACATTTATAACCATGTATGCAAATTAAACTATAGAATGAAACTCCAATTCACAGGTGCAGATTTTGGCTTTTGGATCAACCGACATCTCATCCCTCCATATTACCAAACCAACCATAGTACGTTTAGCTCATCAACTACTGAAGGAATGGGCAAACTATTTTGTGAGGACGTGCATCAATCACATTTAGAATGCAAATTGCAAGTTATGGGGCAAGTCAGACAAAAAAAAGCAGGTGGCATTTGTAAACTTTGTATAAGATATAGTGTTTAACTATATAAGAGGAATAGATCAAACTTCTAGGAGCAAGTTTTTTTTACATAAACAGGAGGGATGCTATGAGCAAATTTTTGTTAGAACATGACTGTAAATGGAGGAAAAATTAGGTTGTGCAAATCGTATCACTAGAAGATTCATAAACCTAACAATGACTGCTTAACTAAAATAGAAACATGCAAGAGCTTTGGAACTACTAAAGACAGGTGTAAATGTAATAGAATATATACCCATTGATATGGTTGCAGTAACTGGAGATCTGATTGGTAACAAGATAGCCCTCCAATCGTGATGGCTCAGGAATAGGCTTGAAAATAGGGTTGGAAGGATCTTCTTCTGGCAATGGCTCCTCACCAGCAGCTTTTCTTGCCATGTTTTCTTGCCTGTACAAGCACAAAATACCAAGGAGTCAATGTGAATGAACAGTAGGCATGCATTCAAACAACTAAAAAATAACTTCCTTAAAACTACCATGGTAGAATCCTAAGGGATATGAAATAAATGCATGAGTTAACAATGTACTGTAAATATTGACTACAAAGTAGGCATTTTCCAACCTTCTCTTTTGAAGCCATGCCTGCTGCTGTGACTGCTGTCTTGAGAGGTTGCGGTAATAATATTGGAACTGAATGGCGAGAAAGGAACTCAGTCAAACAAATAGACTATGAAGCCTTGGATAAATTATGGAGAAGCTCTTTTGTCAAAAACAAAATAATACCTTGTTCTGCTCTGATGAAAGATCATCCATGCACCCAATTAGGAATTCCAAGTTCCTTTCCATAAAGGGAGCAGTAGACAATTTAAGTCTGTCGAAGTCACACTGAAATACAAAAAAAAAGTTATGCAACTCAAATAGATTTTAAGAGAATTAGTGGGGGAAATGTCATACAAGAGTTTTTGCAAGCAGAAAAAATGAACCTGAGTAACAGGAGACTCAGGTTCCAGCTCCTTCATGAAGGCACTGACAAGCGCAGAGTTGGAAACTTTAATCTGTGACACAAATAAGACAGCATGTAAGGAGACTACGTCCATATAACTTGAATGGAAAAAATAAGAGTGCATACTGGTATCTCCTCAAAAATATCAACCCATGACAATTTCTTCTCTCTTAACCTGCAACAGTAAAAGGACATTTGTATAAAATACCGCTTGTATATACAACAGTACAATGACGATGTATAGATAAAAGAGTTCATACTTCTCTCCAGTTAAACCATTGTTACGGTAAAGATCCATAAATGAGTCTGTAAGCTTCAGGGCTTTGAGAGCTAGCACTCCTTGACTAGACCTAGATGGGTCATACACAATGCACACACATCTCCTGATACTCTCCTGCAACAAGCAAATGTAATGTTCAGAATGGAAAACAGGAGAAAATATACAACCATGATTCTGTTAGGAAGGCATCTGATAATCAGACAGTGGAAAACATTCCAAGTGAAAAATCAACATAAAAGCTCAATCAGAGCCAAACTGAACTGTACAAGATGCATCATGCATGTTCAACATTACTATGCTATCATGAGAGAAGTGCAGATACTCCCATAAGCAATAAAGCTAGATTGTTCAATAGCTTGTAATGTTAACAGCGGTTAGATGTGGCAACATGCAGGATCATGGATCTTTAATCTACTAGTCAGAAGCCATCAAGTTACAATCAACCATAAAGAATGAAATGAAGAGGTGAAAATAAAATTTTTAAAGCTGGGGAATATCAGCGAAAAGGCTGGATAGCTAAAACAGCTTATTTATTTGCCCCGTACCTGATAGTTCATAAATGTTTCAATCAGTTCCACAGTTTGAAAAGATCCAAGCAAGCAAGATTGATACCTGTAAGCATAGACCAAAAGAATGCAAAGGATTGGCATTAGAATCCACCATAATAGCAATCTGAAACAAAATGCAAAGCTCCTAAAATGCTGGACGAGCAGTAACAACATCACACTTGTATAGTGAGTGGTTGATAGCATGCAGTATTAGAGCTTGCATTTGTTAACACACAGCAAGTATCATGTGCTGATATATAAAGAGAGTAAATATAGCATATATGCACCGTACAGAAACCCATCAATGCCGATTGCCAGATCCTCAATAAAATACAACGCAGCAGCCTGCATACTGCCCCCACAGCACAAACAAATTTGCACTTTTCCACTAACTAGTGCTTCCAATATATAACCATATTCAAATGTCAATTTTGGTACAAGGTTCAAACAATTTTCACTAAGAGAACTTGATTTAGGTAAGATAAATCCATGAAATGAACAGCATTTAGGTAACAATTTCGATATTGTTATTCTCAGCAGGATAGAATCTTAAAGGCAATATCCTACACAGAAAATGTATCTCGAAATTTTTATTAAACCATTACTTCCTACATGCCCATACCCAACAACTGGTGAAATAAAGGGAATTACGAAAGACTCTTATTGCTGAGAAAGCTAAGATTTTCATCAATTACAGAGCAACAAAAAGTGACAAGCATATCAGTAATATATACTCAAAAGCTGCTTAGTTGTGCAAGTACAAAATCATTTTACCAAGTATATAATGTTTGTCAATGTGCATGTTACAAAACTCAAACCACCACTGACTATTTCTTAATTAACTGAAAAGATATGGAGTTAGTGGAACATGAAATCTCTTAACTTACCATCCAATAGTATTATTGTCAACATTAACTTCTCGCAAGCACCTCATCATCTCAAGCTGGTAATTTGCACCATCAGCATCTGCTTCATCATCCTCTTCTCTGATCTGCAGTAAAAATAGTAAGGAAGTCATTAACCTATGAAAATAAAACACAACAAACCTGGAAGAATGTCATAGCCGAAGAGGAATACACATGCAACTGCTAAAATGTTAAAGACTCACAGGGAAGGGGAAACAGTTGGTCACTTCCAGAACACTGCCAACATCCAAACCAAGCAGTTGACCTGTAACCAGAGCAGGTGCAAACTCCTCACAGTGCTTAATGATCTTCAGTACGGCCTGTGCAAAAGAGCAAAACAACATGACTGTGAATACAAATTACCCTATGTTGTGAAATTAAGATTAGAAAGAAAAAATCTTGTCATGTGGGAAAACTTTCTAATACATGGAGGCAGCAAAATCTATCTAGGATACTCTAACTGATGTAAACTATGTGGGAAAGAGATTCTTGCCAACAATAATTCTAGGGACCCAGATAATACAGTTCATCAGATCAGTGTGATCTATCACAGTGTTCCAATATAGTGTTGCTCCAGTTTACATTTTTTTATATGTGCAAATAGCATATAGATTTCCAAAAATACAGAACACTACTGGTTCGACCATGGGCATCAAGATGAGTAAAATCTTATGTAGGCTCAACTGTACTACATCAGTCGTGCTAATGATACTGGCAATGAAACTGTGTAAGAGGGTATGCGAAAGAGATGGCATTACCATTGTGGATTAATCGATCTAAACTGGCAGTACTCTTCTAGCGCACAACAAATCAGACAGAATTTCACTTGTTTTACTACCACATGGCGGTAAGGTTTTAGGCACTATTATTTTGAATATATTCTTACAAAAAATAACTCAAAGATAACCTGGCAATCTAGTAATCGCTGATCAAAACATGCAGATCATGTTCAAATAACATAAATAGCAAATAACACTACAATTACCCCCCGGCGAAAAGGGACCCCCCCCCCCCCTCCGAATTTCCATCCCAAAACAACGACTCCTACACACAAACAGATCCATCCCCCGAGCATGCCCTAGCTCCTCAAATCTCGGTGCTCTAACAACCGAATCGAACGAGCAAACAGCAAACCGGATTGGGGTTCGGCAGCAATCATCACCAGGCCTTCCATCTGGACGACGCGGAGCGGCGTCGGAGCCTCCTCGGTGACCTTCGACACGGCCTGCAGGAACGACCTCGCTCCTCCCGGCGCCGCTGCTGCAGACCAGCCAGCCAAACCCCAGGGTTAGAGCGCGAGATGGGATGCGAACCGGACGAGACGATGGGAGCGGGGCAAAGGATAGGGTTCGGGATCCTCTTACGATTCGCCATGGCTGCTCGTTGATCGGTGCTCGACGGCGGCGGCGGCGAGCAGGCGGGAGAATGCGAGGGCGGTTGGGAGGACGGCGCGAGCTGGAGGGGGGGGAAGGAGAGCGGCGGCCGGGGAGTCTAGGGTTTTTTGGCTGCGGGAGAGCAGAGTCGTGCGAGACCAATTGATGTGCGGCGGGGATGCACTCCTGTCGTTATTTTCTTATGCGTTTTTTAACGATTTTTTTATTAGAACTATGCTGTGAGTGCGCAAAATAAATATAAAAAGAATCCTAAGAACCAAAAATATTCGACTTACTCAATTTTAAACTGACAGAAGAATGCATTTTTTTATAAACTCTTATAGTTACCTTGGCTGAATATACGGGCCTTGGCCCTTGGGGGACCTTCTCCAGAAATGTCTCGGTTGATGAAGTCAAACCGTTCAAACAAAAATACCGATTTCATCTCGGTCCGTGAAATGATTTCGCGCTACTTTACCTTGATTTCGTTAAATTTAGGTGAAGTTGAAGCTAGTATAAACCCTCTCAAACTAATCCTAGATGTATAAATATTTCCACCAGTCTTTCCGACCACCCCTCCCTCTTCTCTAATTATTTGATAAAATATTTTTCCGGTTTAGATTTAATTCTCTTTTCCCATGCCCAAATATTGCAGCCTAGATGTTCTTTTCGTCCCATCTTGTTCTTTCGGACCTATAAAATTTATTCTGTGTACTTGTATTAGTTTTATTCTTCTTGCATGCAATATTTATTCCAAGTGTATAAAATTTTACTTCTAGATTTTACGAATTGGGCTTTGCATAATTTATTGCATGTGTATATTTTTTGTGAGTTCGCATGTGTTTGCTCCATGTGCATATTTTTTTTCTTATTTGTATTTCCTCCATTATACTAGATTTGTTCTAACTCACGTTTGTCGAACTTTGACCGAGTTTATAGAAAACTAAATCCACCATGAATATTGATAATGAATTTATTAGGTATTGTGGAATTTTATATTTTTTATAAGGTTTGATCAAAGTTATGGATGTTTTTCTTAGAACAAAGGTAGAGTGACAAGTAATTTGAAAATGGGAGTACAATTTTTCAACTTAAATATTTTTTAATACTAACTTTCAAACTTACTAAGCAAAGAGATTTGTAGACTAAAATATTAGTTACTAATGTGGATCTACTTGTTGTGGAAGGCTTAATATTATAGTGGACTGAATTTCGTAGTACGGGTTGCTAGAGTTAAGTCCCAGTAGCTCTTTTCTAACTCCTACTTATCTCATAAGCTCCAATTTTTAGAAAAGTCCCTCGCCAACTCTAGAATAACGAGTTGAATTGAACAGGTGTGTTGCTAAAGCTGCTTCACACATATGTCCGAAATTTTATCCTTATATACCTTGTCATTCTTGTAAAAATAAAAGTGAATACAAAACAGAATACATCATAAAAAATAATTGAGGCACCAACATTATTGTCCAACCATTTCACTTCTTCCACATAGCTTTAGAATCCAAACAACCTAGCAACATGACACATTGCTTTTCTTGTTTTCTTGTTTGTTGTTGGGGTTGCCTGCCACTTATTTGGTGGTGCTCTGTATCCGTCTTAATAGCCTTGGTTTGTAATGGTCGTATTGCTTCTCTCTTAATAAAATACGTGCTCAGACACGTTCGTGAAAAAAAAGATTTAAAGCATATTTGTTTCCTCCTCAAATATACAGCTTAGCCTATACTCTAAGGATAATAGGTAAAAGGTCACCTTGGATCACCTAAATAACTTGAAATAAGCTACCCTAGTCAAACTTATTTTAGATTATTTTTGTGGTCTAGGATTTACTTTTATCTTATTACCCTTAAATCATCAGTTAGATTATATAATCTAGGGAATAAACAAACATGACACCAATTAACATGGGATACACCAAATACCGTAACGTAGCAACAACACAAAAACCCTATGCGTAAGACAACCCCCAGTGGATCGAATAGTCAACTCAATACATGTGTTTGGATTTACAACCATAGTTAATTTTTTTGTGGTTGGTGACGTAATTGTTGATGGTGAATGTATATGGTGACTTCACCAATATGAAGGTACGGAAAGTGTGTTATTTTATAGGTACTCATATAAGATATAAGATAGTACGCGTACTTGTATTAATATGGACGAGCGAGTACTTGTGCGTGAATATGAGTGTTCATGTGTATTTCGAGATTGCAAAAGAAAAAAAAAACCTTGCATGTGTGATACGTGCTATTGATCAAGTCGAGCGAGAATCCTGAAGCGAGGTTCTGGTACGTAGCAGAACAGTTCTTTTTAGGAAGCACATACTATAACATTATTGGGCGGAAAAAACTGTAATGCCATCGGGACAGTCAACGGTACATCTCGTGATGGATCGGAACCAGATCGGTTGGACGATTGCAACTAATGCAGACGTAGCTGCACGATCAACTTTGAATGAGGAGCGAAAGTCCTCACAGGAGCTCAGAGGTATCTACCGTAACTCGTAAGTGTGTTTTGCTCTGCGCAACAGCAAACGGAGACGGTCCCTTCCCTCTAGCATTGGCCCAATGTCAGCGTGACGCCGCTGCAAACTCCATTGTCTGTGACTCTGTGAGACTGCGACGCCATGGGAAACTCCATTGCCGGAAGCAGTTGCTCTGAGGTTGACGTGGTCGCTTACATGCGGGTCTGTCAGTGACCACGTCACGTTCGCCGCCGCGCTTCTCTGGTCACGTGCCTCGAGTCACCGGTCCGTGGCTGTTGGGCGATGCACGGTTGGGCACCGTCGCGTAGCATGCGTGCACGCGCGTAGCGCTCGAGCTGAACGTACGGGTTACCGTGCAGGGCGGGCGGGCGACTTCTTCCTCGCGGGTCTCAACTCTCAAGAGAGCACCGGCGACGCCGGCAGCGTGACGCCGCGAGCGTGGAGCTGTTCCCGGGCGTCCACACCGCAGGGCTCCTCCCTCTCCCATGTCCGGCCCGGCCGGGCGGCCAGAACGCGCCGTACGCGCATGCTGCGAGGTGCGAGGTCGGCTTCGTCCCCGAGGAGGGCACGCTCACCACATCGAACCAGCTCCTCGCCGAGACCATCACCGGGGGCGCGGGGGAGGTGCTCGTACGTGTTCCCCGCGGAGGCTCGTGCTCTCCCACCGGAAACAGGGCGATCGCCCCGCCGCCGCCGGTGTCGTCGTCCCCTTCCGGCAGCCGGCTCCGGGAGATTATGCAGAGGCCGCCGCCGCCACGCTGTCGGGCCAATGTTGGATACGCCTCCTACACTCGTGAAGCCGTGAGAGATGCTTGATTTGTGTCCACGTACGGGACAGTCTGCGTGGATGATGGTCTGCTCATTATTCTTTTCTTTGTTCGTGTTCACGGAAAATATACTTAAGAGCAAAGTACAAGTAAGGCGGCAAGCTCGGGGACCAGTGTTATTATTTTCAGATGGAACCTTTCGTTTTTTTTTGGAAACCTTGCAAATCGGGAAAAAAAATTAAAACATCGATTGGATTTCAGATACATCCCTACCCTGGGCCATGAAGTCCATCGCACATTAGCGATATCCACGATATAATATACAAGTGAAGAAGAAAACAAAAAAAACCCCACAGTACAGAATTGAGCAAGGGATTACCGCTCTCGCAGCCTCGCAGGATGGATGTATCAGGGTGCTTACCAGCAATCAAAGGACATAGATGGCCTGAAGAGCAGCATCAGAGGGAAGTAGTAAACAGGGCAGAACACAACAATACCTTTAACTTCAATTTTTTCCCCCTATATATCATTGGCCACATGCCATAAATACACCGGAAGAATCCTGGATCTTTGAACAAAGAGTTTCGCATCTACAGTGCGCTTCAGAACACCAAAGCCACGGCACAAAATTGTAATAAATGGGAAGCTACAGAGGCCTGCGCAATTGACCAAAGCGCCGGAAGCAATCGAGAGAATGGCAGATAGATAAGGATCAATGGCAGTCTCATGTTCTCAGCCCTCTGTCCCTTGTACTGTTATATGTCTGGGTCAATGGCAGCCTCAGGTCCTCAGGTCTGCACAATTGACCACAAGGAGCTGCCTTCCCCCCTTCTGTTCCGATAAATGGAGAGAATGGCAGATAAATAAGGATCAAAGTCATTCTCAGGGCTCTCAGCCCTTTGTTCTTAGTATTGTGATGCTGCCTTTGCCCCCATCTGTCTTGATCCTTGTCTTGCCAATCACTGGCTTTCCAGAGAAAGCTGAAGTTCCCAGGATTTCAGGAGGTTTCTTTGGAGGAGCACGCAGTCTCTGATTAATGTCCTGCAGAGTAACATCGCCTTCCTTCCAAGATGGTTTGATGAGAGTAAAAGGGTATGCTACGGTTGTAGTTATGTTTTGCTTCGCCTTGACTAGCGATGAGCTTCCTCCTAGTAAGCCAGCAGAACCAAATGATCAGCATTGATAAAACTGCAAGTTCAAGTGTGCTCTAAGTCATAATACAGTATCAAACTGAAATACCTTTAGAGACTTTGAGTGTAGAAAGCTTCCTAGTTTCCTGCATTATGAAACTCTCTGTCACTGGTGCAATCTCGCTTGATCCTGTAGCCAGATAGAAAGAATAGGTAAGTTGCTTGGATAAACTGCTACTTGTCGGTGTCAACTAGGCACTCAAAACTACATGACTGCCAGGCATAATGGAAAACTGCAGCAGCTACGAATACACCAAAATACAACTGCAACAAAGGGAAATAGGAAAGTAATAATTCTCATTTTACATCACACAAGGGACCTGGGAACAAACAAATGCGGGTCATCTGAATCATTGACACATTGCTGCCACTCCGCCCGCAAGGATGGAAAATGGTTCATTATTCCCCGTGCCGATGGAATTGGAAACCCAAGCATTGACTAGAAACAGTGTTGAAAAAGTAAATGAAAAATTGGCAACAAAATGCTGTGGAAAAACTGGTGTGCACCGACCTGAAATACCAGCTTGATCATCAACATACGCAACGCTCTCCTGGGTACAAGGCCTGCAGCAAACATGAGATGAAGATGTCATGGTTGTCAAGTAGTGACGAATCAGTTTAAAGTGGTTTCAGTGGAAACAGAGAGGAACCAACATTTGATCAGGTTCGACGTACACTGGAGTTCCATAAGAGCAATGTTCCAAATGGTTATCTTCTTGCCAGTAGGATGCTTGATTTGACAAGGAACTTATTGTATCTGATGCAAAATTTTCAATTAGCAAACAGAAGAGGGGCAGCAATAGGCCATTTTCAAGCACACATGGTGAAATACAAACCTATATTATTTGAACTGTACTGTATATCACAATTTAAGCTCTGTGGTTCGTCGGTACAAAACAATGAAATCTCTGTTACCTAAGACATGGATCAACAAAAGAAGCATAACTGTGTGATAAGTAACGAGTAGCCGAAGAGAGAGATTTGAAACATGGCTAGGAGCTAACAAACAACCTCAGATGCAACAAAGCATAAATGTGATAAGTACTGAGTAGCTGAAGAGATAGATTTGAAACATAGCTAGGAGCTCGCGAACAACCTCAGATGCGAAAAAAGGAGAAGCGGTTTCATGAGTTCCAACTTCCGACTGACTAGACTCCGGAGGGTACTCCAACGTACGTCTTCGCTTTGCTTCACGAGACTCCTCCTGGTCCAGGGTCTCCTTGCAGGAGATATCTACTCAAGCAACAAATACCTCGATTAAGCATAGCATTCAAGAGCGAAAGCAGTTGATAGATGTCAGAAGAAATGGCGTCTCACCTGGTATATCAGCGAAGAAGTCACGACAGTCCCTCAGCGGAGTTTGATTCCCAAGAAATCCCAGCAGCTCATCGTCATCTTGATTGAGGCAATCCCACACAAACTTAGTAGCATCCGCTGTAAAAGGAGACAAGCAAAATGAGAGATCAAGTCAAGACAGATACTCTAGAGTTTGTTTGCTACACAGATGCAGGGTATGGATGTGAGTGAAGTACCATGGCTTGCATCATCTGCTTCGGAATGCTCTCCTGCTTGCCAATCCCTGCGAGCGTTACAAGATCGAGCATAAGTACGACAAATTCCATAAAAGCGGTTCACTGGAACAGCAGGTCAATTTTGCAAGCATTCAGTTCAGGGGAGAGCTGAGATTGGGATCACACACAAAGATGTCGGGCCATGGAGCTACTCCTGTATGTTCTAGCCAGGTTTTATCAGATTTTAGTCTGTCATGTGAGGTGGATTAGCCACCGAACTCGCAATCAAAGGTCTACACCCATCTACACGCGATACAGCACCTTGATTCACCGATCGGCAATACAACAAGCATCACCCGCGCCCCGATTCCAGTCCCACCGTGAGCCCGTACCCTCCCCATCGGAGCTACGCCGGCCGGCGGCGGACTAGTCCCCCAATCCGACGCAAATCCCGAACCAGCAAACCGAATCCGCGTGAGAAATGGGAAACGCACCCAGGGGCCCGAGGACCGCCCCACGGATCATCCTCCCGATCCGCCGAGAGCCGGCGCGCCGGGCCAGATCGCCGCCACGGCAGGATTTCTCCACCGTCAGATCGAACACCCGGGACCGGCCGGCGGCGAGCGGATCTCCGCCCACCGCCAGCTCCGCACCGGACGGCGGCGCATCGGCCCCAGCCAAAACCCCTCATCCCATCCCCCACCCCAGTCCCCCCCGAGACACGGAGCCGACCAGTCCCCCGCGAGAACCGCGGACCCAGCAAGCAAGGACGAAGCAAACACGGCCCGGGCCCCCCTCACCCACATTTGAGAGCCATCGGCGCCTCCGCCGCCGCTCCCCCTGGCATCGGCGCCTCCGCCGCCGCCGTACGGGTCCATCGATCGGCCCCGCCGCCGCAACTAGCCGTTGCAACGGCCCCCCGGATTCGAGCGTGCCTAGCGTGCGCGGTGCGAGGGCGGTGGATGCGAGAGCATGTCCGGGCGACGCCGCGGCGGTGTACTACTAGCACTGGTCGCTACTGCTGGCTGCTGCCGCTGCGGTTGCGCCGCATTTGTAGCGTGGTGGGATGGGAGGGGTGGGTCGAAAAGGGGAAGGGAATGGGGAGGGAGGTGGGCGCAGATGGGCTGCGGGGGCGGGCGAGAAGGCCGTTGGGCGCGACCCCTCGGCCTTCGCGCCGCGTGCCCAGCTCAAATCGCTCGCTCGCTGGCGGCTCTCCCTGCGGCGCCCTGGCTGCCCTGTGGGCGCCAGCCGGCCAGCCAGGGCAACGAATTGATGGGGCCTTCCAAAAGCCCAGCGCGCGGTGCGCACCACCGCTGTTCAGCTCGGTTCCACGCTCCGCGCTTCCGGTTCCTTGGGCTGGTACTTGCCATCCCATTTTCATGGTGTCTTGCTTATTTCGGTACGTGACAAACTGTAAATTATAAACCAAGAAGAACCGGGTATGAATTCTAGGAAAAGTAGAAAAAAAAATCGTATGAATGTAGTTTCCTTGAGGATTGGGGAGAAGATAGCGTAGGTAGATTTTCTTCGGTGGAATCTACCCATCACGGTTCGTAGAGGGAAGCAGCAGAAGGTAGGATAGCCTCGTATGGAGGTGGCGGGTGCTAGACAATGCAGCGAGGAGGCGCACCGCCGGCCCCATGGTTGGTGGCGGAGGACAACCGGTTGGGAAGGGATAGCGTAGTGGTGACGGTGTTATCGAATAAGCGTGAAGGTGGACGGTCTTGATGGATCCAATAGCGGCCACGCCGCTGGAGACGAGGGAGGAGGGACGGATTAGGGGGAGCGAGTAGAGGATGAGGAGCGCGCGGGGTGGTGAGCCGACTTGCCTGCCGAAGAAGAACGCAAGCTAGAAGAAAGGCGATCAGTGCTTGATGGGTTGTGGATGGTTGGATTAAAAACCAACGGATAGGATATCCCACTCTTTTTAGTTTCAATCAACCTTCCTTCTCCTTTTCAATCAAGTACGGAAACGGACATGGTAACGCGCAAACGGCTTTCACGCTAGTTATTCAGTCAGTTGCGTTGAAATTATGGGAAAGGGATAAAAATATGATTTTTAGCCTCACATTTCTTACACTATGTTATGAGCAACTGCACGCGTGGATTGTGCTTCGAGTAGGTGGAGAGTATTGTATTATTGTTGACACTTGTATCACGAGGCGACGTGTTGGTGGCAGCTGGCAGACTGACAGTTTGAGTGTCCATCTTTGAATTCCCTCCAAATTGAGCGCTATATTCCAGACTATCATTGAAAATTGCCTAAACTTCATTTATGTACGTACCATTTCAATTACCTTCAAAACGAGTGCTATTACTATTTGCATCTGGTGTAACGTTGCTAGCGTGAATATGGATCCTACAATAATCCAACACATTTATGGTTCCAACGGTTCTTTTTGATCCTACTAGTTTGAACTTAGTATGTTTATTGGCCTGATTTAAAATTACCTTTTACATATGGATGTAACTATATGAAAACAAGTGAACTTTGACAAGAAAAAAAACAATGCATGCGAGGTCCCGTATCATGAGCAATTGCACATACAAATCATGGTTCGGGTAGGTGAAGAGTATTGTATTACGTATTGACGTTTGAGTTGAGAGGCAACGTGTTGGTGGTAACTTGAGTGTCCATCTTTGAATTGCCTTCTAAATTGAGTATCATATTCAGATTGTTATTGAAAATTGCCTAAACTTCACTTAAAAGTACTTACCATTTTAAGTGCCTCAAAATGAGTACCGTTTATTATTTGCATCTGGAGGTCATAAATTGAGGATTAGAAGGGCCAGTGTGAACGTGGATCCTAGCTAGAAACCAATACATATATGCATCCAACGGTTCTTAGATTGTACTAGTTCGAACTCGTATGTTTATTGGATCGATTTAAAATTGCCTTTTGCATATGGATGTAATTAGAACAACGAAACTTTGACAACAATCCATCCATTGGAGGTGCTATATCTCAGGTTCTTGAATTCTGAGCTCATCTGGAGCGACAAATCTCAGCCACCCATTTGCTATCCAATGGTTTGGCCTTTCTTTTTTTTTCACCCCTTCAAGCGTCTTCAACTTCCAACGAACATTCCTCGCAATTGAAACACAACTCAAGCCACGCTGAACTCCAACAATTCGCTCCAACGAATCAAGGGAGTACCAATTTCAAGGAAACAAATAATATGGCAAATAATATGCCCCTTATTGAATAACATGATACGACCACTTCTCTTATTCCAAATCCATTAGTTAAGAGTTAAAGAGTGAAAATACTACTACAACAACACTTGACATCCTCAATGGACAAACATAGTGGGGCGGATTCTTCGGGCGAGGTCATGATGAGCAGGGCCGTCCCGGAGAATTTTGAGACCCTAGTTAAGAGTTAAAGAGTGAAAATACTACTACAACAACACTTGACATCCTCAATGGACAAACATAGTGGGGCGGATTCTTCGGGCGAGGTCATGATGAGCAGGGCCGTCCCGGAGAATTTTGAGACCCTGTGCAAAATCCTAGTTAAGGCCTAAACTTAAGTGATAAAATGAAACTATATGCATGTATAATCTTCACTTGAAAAGGTAACATTCTTTAGTATCCGTTCAAATTTGAACACTACATTAACAAAAGTAAATGATGCACTAATCAATATTCAATAACCAAACAAAAAGTATGAAAGAAAAGAAAACGCATGAGATAGCTTGGATGGTTGAACCTGCAAGACGGCAAGAGCCAACATGGCCAAACAGGGTAGCAGGGGCATAGGCTGAGCGTTGCTGATTGGTGCTGCGGTCCTCTACATGCCAGCACACGCTACGTTTGGATTTGGGAGCATATGGAGCTTAACAGCACTGGAAGGGCAGGGGCCGCAGGGCCGCGAGGGAAGGTGCGTGAGTGCGTCGCCGGCGCCACAGCATATGCGTCTACGCGAGAGCCGATCGGCAGATTGGGAAACGGAACATCGTACATGCTCGAAATATGCAACTAAAATGGTAGCAGTGATTACGCATATGCATCACCTTATTTGGCGGCCACAAGGAGATTCGAGAAAAGAGTAATAAGAAGAGGGTTAGTGATAACAAGTGGCCAAAGGTGCAGCAAGTAGCCGTAGAGGAACAAGAGGAAGCCTAGAGCCGTGAGTTGTAGCCGATCACGAGGCCGCGCGGCTGCAGAGGCGCCGCCGCCGCGGGACGACGGCGAGCTCTCCTGCGCCGTGCCCCGCCCCGGTCCCTGCCGCTGCCTCGAGCGAGGCAGCTCACGTACGCGCCGAGGTCGTGCACGCTCCCCTGGTCGTGGAGGCCGGCGAAGTCGAGCGCGAGCTCGGCGCCGACGTGCACGTAGCAGACGCCGCCGGCCCAGCCGCCGAGCAGCCTCCTGGTGCGCTCGTTGAGGAGGGCGCCCGGGACGTTGGTGACCGGGTCGCGGACGTTGGCGACGCGCAGCACCTTGACGCCGAGCGCGTCGCAGCGCGCCTTGAAGGCGGCGTTGCCGACGCGGGGCCCGCCGAAGGAGAAGACGGAGACGGGGACCCGGCGGGCGGCGCGGCGGTTGAGGCCGAGCTCGGCGAGGTCATAGCCGAGGAGCAGCGCGAGGGCGCCGCCCATGCTGTGGCCGGCCAGGGTGACGCTCACGTCCTCGCCCCCGGGGCAGGAGGCGATGAGGCGGGGCACCTCGCGGAGCTGCTGCTCCCGGCAGCTCCCCGTGCCGCCGCCCGGCGCCGCCACAGCCGAGGTGTAGAGGTTGAGGAAGCCCGACTCGACCTTGACGTCCGGGCGCGGGTCGCGCGCGTCCAGGCACGCCGGGCGGAGCAGGCTCATCAGGTTGGCCCTCCACGCCGCCGGCGTCACCGTGCAGCGGAACGAGACCAGCACGTCGCGCCGCCCGAGCCGCCGGGTCATCTCGTCGGTGGACACCGCGACGTAGCCGACCCACGCGCCCGCGGGCTGCGCCACCGCCACCGGCACGGCCACGTCCGGCGCCGCGTAGATGTACCTCGTCACCTCGTACCCGCCGGCCTCCTCGAGGATGCGCTCCCTGCGGTGCTTGCAGCGCATGTACCCCGCCGACGAGCGGTCCATGTCCAGGGCGTCGTAGCAGGCGCCGACGAGGCCCCCGTACCGCGCCACCTCGTCGCGCAACACCGGGTGCAGCGGCTGCAGCAGGCCGGCCCAGTCGCCGGAACCCTGGACCTGCCTCCACATGGCGGCCACCGTGGCCGTGGCCTTGCTGGGCCGTGTCGCCGCCGGTGGTGCGGCTGCCGGGAGCCCTGGTTTGGGACGGCGGGGGCTCGTGGCCAGCTGCAGGGTGCCCCGCGGTCGAAGAAGCGTGGCACTAGTGAAAGCCATTTCGCTTACTATTTTTTCCTCGCTTTGATCGGTTGCACATGCAGATCGAAATCCAAATCCAGTCACCAAAATGCCTCAATTCGTAGCCCCGCCCGGAGGTGTCAGAGCAGAAAAAGGTCCCGCTGCCGCCTAATTTTAGGCAACCATGCCTGATCAAGTCGCCGTACGATCGACTGCCACCAAATGACGCGCACGTAAAAACTGCAGCTGCCGCATCACCGCCGCCATCGATGGAACTATGGAAGGAGGAGGAGAGAAGATGGTGGGCAGAACCCTCGTTCTAGGGCGTGCAAGCCGGTCAGCGCGGCGGCGGTACACGTGGAGCGAAATCTAGCCGCCGAAAGCATCATCGAAGGGAGGTGCGCGCCGCACCATCATCGAAGGGATGTCACCATGCATTTTTATAGAGGTAATGGTGGCTATTTTCATGACTATTTTCGGTTGTCACGTAAAATCTTCCGATTCCGGTACCGGTGTTTAGGGTTTGATATCAAAGTGCTGTGTCGACGACTTTTTGAAATGGAGTACGGCACGTGGGATATGATCAGAAGGGAGAAGATGATGGTGACAACCTAGCTGAGCCAACAAGTTGGCCAAACGGACGAGCCATGAATGGAACGAAGGAAGGCAACCGTTGTTACCTCCTCTTCGTCATCCTCGTCCTCCTCGCTTGCTTGATGAGTGATGACCGTGACAGACGACACAGAAGGATAGACACATAAAACTGCAAGAACCAGCAGCGGCCATGCTTCATGCAAAGAAATTGCAATGGAAAAAGAAGGAAGCAGAACAACAAAGGCAACATTGTATATTTTTTTGTGACCATACATCAGTGTTGCTATACCTGACTCTTCTACGAGCACTTTTTTACCGTCTTTGGAAAAGGTACCGGAGGTATTACGGTGATTCTAACATGAGATATAACACAAGTTGGTACATCAGGTAGCGGATTTTGCTACCTTTTTCTTCTCTATTTTCTCTGCAAATAAAAATGAAATTGTTATCAGTGACATAGAAATGCTTAATGTTTCTTGGATTCAACCTTTTTATTAACTTCTTCCAAACATTTAGACGTCCAACAACCAAAGAATGGTGTGCCGTAGATTTGCTGTGACGAGTAATAATTTTCTGTACCCCAATAGCAATGCCAGCTATTCTCAATTTTGAGTTGCTGAAGAAAATCTTTTGCAAGCTTTGAAACTCTTCGAAAAGCCTGTTCAGAAAGAGGACGGTGAAATTGTTCAGCAACTGAATTATGTTCCTCAAGATTTTTGCCAATGAGATATTTTCAATTTTTGCGTAAGAATGAGGTCAGGATCTTTTTTCCTCCTAGAAACTTGCTATTCCAAGGATCATCCCTAAAAGGATTGCAGCTCCATCTCCAACAATGGTTTTCCTTGCCTAGGATACAGTTCATCCAGCTTGGTTTTCATGTTCTTTTCTCGTACCTTTGCAAGTTAATTTTCCATGTTGCCTGGTTATCCGTCGCCTGAATTCAGAGTTTGAAATCTGAAGTCTCTACGAGACACAATTCAGTTTATGTGCAATCCTGGTGTTAGGTGACTTTTCTGTTTTCCGAACTCTAACTGCCGTTTTGCTTGTTTCCGGTACAGTTCACAGTTATGAATGACGTCTCGTTTTTTTTTCTCTTCCTAGGCACTTGCTATTCCATGCATCATTCTTAGAAGATCTGCTGTTCCATCTCCAACCATGGTTTTGCTTGTCTTGGGCACAGTTCATCTGGCTTGGTTTTCATTTTCTTTTCTCTACCTTTGCAGGATTACTTTGCGTTGTCAAGTCATACGCATCACAAATACAGATTTTGACATCTGACGTCTATTATGAGACACAATTCCGTTCAGCAGGTTTGCTATCCTGGTGTTAGGTGGCTTTTCTGTGTTCTGAACTCTGATTGCCGTTTTGTTCAGAAAACAAACAAAAACTCATGTTAGAAAAGAATGCCAGATTTTCAATTGGGTTGCATAATTGATCAAATCTTGCTCTCTTATAGAATTGATATTATGCATAAATGTAATACACATAGTTCCAGAGTCTTCTTCGGAAAAAAAGGTAGTCCCAAAGTCTAACACGGTGACTAAGACACTGCTTGAAACTATTTCAGAAGCTCAAGTGTCGCCAAAGCCTTCTTCACCAATCACAATCAGCTGAACATAATTATATCTATCAACTAATACATCTACATGATGCAGCGAGTTATTTTCCATTTCATGTACAGTATATTCTCTATGTTTCCCAAAGCTAAATATACATGATTGTGATCTAGGCAATGTGTCCCAGTTGACAAATGAACTGCACCCTTGTCACAGATCTCAGATCATGTACATAGTATATTCTGGATGATACAATGACGACAAAAAAAGAGAGAGCGATTGACCAATCCAGCAGTCAAGCTGGTAGAGTGAGCTTAACGTTGTTCTTCCAACTGCAAAATTTGTCATATGTATATTGTTACGGAAGGTTCATATGACATTGTCACATGAACATTTAGTAAATAAGTATATGAATGTTTTAAGAGCATAATAACTATTTACCTGTTGATGTAATAATAGAAGAAATCTGCATACAATAATGTCTGCACAAATCCTGATATCCAAGCTGATAATGTTAACAATAACACAGAGATTAGATACCATTTGAATATGGTGAAGCCAAAACAAAACAAAACAACACAAAATATAGATGTTGTACTTATCCAATGTACATAGTGTGGCTCAGTGAAGTAGCGGTAAATCCAGTTGAGAATATATAGCGATCGGTACGCGCTGCATATAACAGTCAATTTATAAATAAAAAATAGCTATCTTCCTAACAATAAAAACAGAAAGTACATATCAAACTTGACAAAAACAATCGTAGGATATGTATCTGTTCCAACAAATATTGGTTCAAGTCTCATCGTAAACTTTGTCTAAGGAGGATTATTTGAAAATACAGATGTCAGAACTACTCCAATTTATCTCGTGTATTCTCTACACAAATTCTGTGAAACTGAAAATTATTACTGATAGAGCCATAGTAACATACGGATACAATAAGGCTGCATTGTAGGATTTTTCCTGACTGAAACCATATCAATTCTGACTAGCTGCTGTTTCATGAAACAAGAGCAGAGTTGCTTAGGTTATACAGCAGCACTACTAGGCATAGCCTTACGATAGCTCATGTTATAATAATCTTGTTCCACTAGATGACCCAGATGAGAAAAAAAAAGCATATTATCATGCTCATCGTTTGATACTTTTACAACAAAAATAGCATTGCAGATCTATACTATCCATGGAAAAATTCAAAAATAAAACCTAGCACGAGAAAGGGGTAAGCAAACGATTCTAACATAATGAATTAATGATACAAAAATGTTCAGTGCTTGGCCATGTCAAACTTGAACCTAAAAGGAAACATTAAGTTAACCATATATAAATAAAAAGTTTCTAGGAAGCACTGAATTTATGTGGGAAAGGAATAATGTCATGCAACGCTTCAGCCTTCATACCGAAACATGGGCTATACTACAAATACTACTAGGGCCAAAAAGTAAAGGTTGGGGGTTATAATCACTTTGGAGATGTGTGCCAATGTAAGGAGTCATATTTCTGCTAAATCTTGCAAAATAAGATAAAGCTTTGTCTGGACAAAAAAATCATATTGAAAAAATTAAGCCTTACCCAAGGAAAAATACATATTGCCCAGTTAAATTGTCAATGTTTCTTGTACGCTGTAGTAGCACAAGTTGAGGAAGAATTGCAACAGCCTCCAGATAAATGGAAAACGTCCACATTACCTAATTAAATCCCGAAAAAAGAGCCTAGTCACTAGTTATAGAAATACCACCTTGATATATACTACCCTGTTTGAAAGCTTATCCTATGGTTCAGAAAATTTTGTTCGATACATTACCTCCTTGAAAGTGAACTGCTCGTGGATGAGCAAGGCCAATATAAGACAGGGTAGAACAAGAAACTGATGGCGGAAAGTGTCATGATCCTTGTCATATGATCTCTGGACCAACTTGTGGTGCCTCATATACCAAACAATTGAGAATGAGCTACCCAGGAAAATGAGCTTCATGACCGTATTGTACAGGGATATAAAGTCTGTGAATATGTCCAGGTAGCGAGTGGAGAAAACAAGAGCATACAACTCTTGTGTCTTCAAGGAAACGCCTAAGGAACAAAATTGGGTTTTATTCATGATACTTCTTACATAAATAATATATTTATTACATATCCAAAACAAATATAATAATTGCCAAACAATTATCATTTTGCCTGGATGTGAACTGTATGCATGATCACCATAAACCGCAAGAAGTTTAATGATGGCAGAAGGTAATAGCTCTGGAGAGGGGAATTTCTTAAAAGTTACTATAAGTTCATTTAAAGTTTCCTAACATCTGTGGAAGCTGGATGCATTCAGTTAAAATATGCAAGAACCAAAGCAGTTACAACAAGCAATGAAGTGAATGCCATAAAAAGTCCTTATACCAACTGCATTGAGAAAAATCATATTACACTCCTAGAATGTGCCAACATAATACATACATTTGAAAAGGTTCGCAATGCCGTGACAAGCCAGTGGACCAGTGTGCACTGATTTATCAGTGGAAGGTACTGATCATATAACAGCACTTCCTCAAATTGTAAGTTTCAAAAGTATCTAGCTACCGAACTCAAAACTTTACTGCAGTTGATTTGCCGTATCGACAAAATCTTCTAAGACTCAGGCCATCTGCTAGGCCGACGCTGCAAGTCTGTAGCTGGAGTGGAACATGATCCAACAACCTAATACCTACAAATACGAAGTACTAAATAATGTCTAGAAACAGGGAGAAAAGATACAACAGCTCAAAAAAAGCCCCCTCCAATTGCAGTGTACGGCCATTACTGCCTTCTGAATTTCCACCGTAAAATTACCTAAAACCTCAAAATGCATCAAAATACAGGCAATCCCATGGCCTCCAAGATCAGCATTTCCCCGGCTCCTACCCATACAGTTCCAGAACCGAACTTAAAAATAATGCAACGAGTAACCTCTTGGAGCTGACAGCGGGCAGCCTATTTCCACGATTCGGGACTCGGGAGCAACGATACGAGAGGCGGCGGAACTCGCCTAAGCAGATGCATTATCGGGGGGGGGGGGGGGGGGGGGGGTGGGTCTCTCACCGGCGCAGGACTTGATGGTGTGGATCTTGAGCAGGAGGACGAGGACGCTGATGAGGTGCGTCATGTCGCCGGCGAGCCTGAAGGCGTTCATCTCGCCGGCCTTCCTGGTATGACCACGCTTCCCGTCCTCGATCCGCGCGCTCCGGCTCCCCCTCCCGCCGGCTTCTCGGATGCGGGTGAGCCGCCGCCCGCCTGCCGATCCGCGCCGCGCACGTGGGATCCCGGAAAGGTGGGCGAGAGAAGGCGGGCGTGGGCGGAGTGGGGACGAAGGAGAGGTGCCGCGCGGGGAGGGCAGGATCGCGCTTGCGAGTTCTCAGCCGTCGGATTAAATCTTTGGCCGTCCGTTAGTTGGGGAAGGTGTTTGTGCGAATTTTGAGTGGACGAACATGTGATTTTGCCGTGACCAACAACGTTTTCTTTTTTCAGCGAACTCCTGAAGTTTGTATTGGTTGCTTTCTTATCGATCACTTTTTCGTTTCTCCACATCGATAGTATATCACACGTATATATATGATTATCTATATAATTGTCTATGTTCGTACGAAGTGTGAACACACATGCTAACTTATTAATCGCGAATTATCACACCAATAGTTTATATTCTTTGAGTATCACCGTACAAGTTATTTTTTTGAATGGATAATATTTTATTTATTTTCTTAAAATATAACATTATACGATGCAAAACCTATAATTTATAAAGAAGATAAATTTACAGGTCTCGTCAACCCAAACACAACCATCACATAATCGGTTTGCTAACATGAATGAAAGAGATAGAAATCTTGAAGATAATTTTCTATACCTTGAATAATGACTCCAACATTAGATGTACTCAACCGGAGAGTGTATCTTCCGAACAAGATTTAATCAATATCAATTTCTGGCAGCATAACTAAGTTACAAAAGAATCAGTTTCTAATCGCAGTGCTAGTACTCACCCATGGTGGGTCATCAAAGAAAAAACCATTGGCCGCTGCGCACCAGGTCCCTGGTCCAACCCACCCGTCGGCGGTCGGGCTGGATCCCCGAGAAAGAGACCGGCCGCCACCGCTCCCCACCTGGCCCCCATCCGCAGAGTCCCCACTCCAAAACCCCGCCAGCTAGCGCCGCCGCCGGCGACATGGCCGACGGCGCCACGCCCAGGCGCAAATCCGTGCCGGACTGGCTCAACAGCCCGATCTGGTCCGCGCCTCCCTCGTCCCCGCGAAACCGCTCCCCGCCCCGCGCGGCGCCCTCCCCGCCCCAGCCGCCGCCGCCTCCCCTGCCCCCGCCCCAGCCGCCCCGGGATCCGGTCCCCACCCCTCCTCCAAACGCCCCCCTCGACGGCGACGGCGACGGCGACGGCGCGGACGACGACGGCGAAGGCGCGGGCGCGGCCGGCCGGTCGCGGGCCCACCTCGTCGCGGAATTCAGGGTCGCGGTGAGTACTCTTCGGCGATCGGGATGGGATTCTTACTGATTGTTGAGCTCGGGAACGTTTCGGGCTCACCTCGCTTGTTCGTGTCCTTGCGCCTCTTCCCCGCGATCGCTGCAGCTGGACAGGAAGGTGGTGGATCTGGCGGAGCTGCGGAGGCTCGCGTGCCAGGGCGTGCCCGACGCCGCCAGGTTGCGGCCGGTCGTCTGGAAGGTCCGGAAATCTCCCTTATGCTCTTCTCTATTGGCTGCATAACCGCATGTTTAGCCCGATCGAGTGCTTGTTCTGTCACTCACGTGGTTACATGCTAGAGAAATGACATTGCCTATGTTGGTGATCATGTTGATGGCCCTGTAGTCCTGTACTAGTTCTGGATTGGATAGTCACACCTACATGAGCAATTTTTCTCTGTTAACTCTTTTGAAAGTTCATGTTGTATATGAATGCCAATCACATACATTTTTTTTCGAGTTCAACCCCATTTCCATCAAGGATCAATGAAAATACCACAGCGTTGTTACAAGAGCCTGGACAGGTAGGGAGAGTTTGTCAGCAGAGTGAGATGGTAGGGCTAAGCTGGAGATCGAAGGCACAAACAATGCTGCCTTGACATTTTCCTTGACATTTGGTGTTACCCAATCGCTCCAGAAGGAAGAGGGTGTTCCTGATTCAGGCCCCCCTATCCTGGACCGTCAGATAACAGCTGTGATGGAAGAAAAACAGTACTGGATTACAAGTTTTTGATCTTAGGGGTGTGTGCGCGCGTGTGTTGGGGTGGGGTGGGGGCTGGGGGTGGGTGGGGTTTTAACCCGAGCCAGATGATTACCATACAGAAAAAACAAAAGACTAGGCTACTCCGACACCAAGATGATAGATGCAAAAACAACTTAACCTCATGCTCTCCGTTTTGGCCCTACGTATGTACCATCTTATTTCCTTTCTTCTATGTTTAGTATTACTGAAGAAATGTTCTTTACCCTGGTTTGGTATGATTGCAGCAGTTTTGGTTAGCACAGGTAGGTTGCCAATAGGTTCCATACATTTTTTTCATTGATGCACAGTGCACACCTAATAAACGGTTGAGTAGATACATTTCTTTGGCAGTATCACATCATGATATTTTGGGGCCTAGTGGTTAAGTAGAAACTATAACCGGGTATTTTTAGCACCTGACTGACGAGACCCCAGGGTTGCTCGTCAGTTTGGCATTACTGTGTTATTTGTACTGAATTATATTCCATTGCATGTATCATTTCGGATTTCTGTGATGGACAACTTCTGTTATGTGATTGGCTTCAAACTTAAAGAAATTGAATAAGAGCATTTAGGTAACTAGATATCAACGTAAAATTTCTCTGGGCCTGGTGTGTGTGTGTGGGGGTGGGGGGGTGCTAGTGCTAGTTATGATATTTACAAATTTTCTCCTTGTTCTGTACACTACAAATTTATTTGACTTTTTTGATAGTTAGCAGCTTCTCTTGGGGTACTTGCCAACTGATCGTGCTCTATGGCCTTATGAACTGGAGAAAAAGCGGTCCCAGTACAGTGCTTTCAAAGATGAGCTTCTGGTTAACCCTGTAAGTTCTCATGCATATAATTTTACTAGTTGTTTACTATTGCTAGTGCATGTCTAACTATATGATTTATCGAAGAAAGACCAATCTCAGCCATTAGCAATAGAGCTCAGCTTTCATCAGAGGAGTAAATATATTACAATTTTGAATTTTGGACAAATCAATCACGCATATGGCCAGTATTTTAGAGTGCTGCAGATTTGTTGATTTGTCTATTTTATTTTACTTTTTTTATCCACCTGTGTAGTAATACATTTATGTTCTGGTCAGTCAGAAGTTACTCGAAGAATGGAGGAAATGACTGTTTCCAAAAGGGAGAAACATGATGCTGAAGGAACTGGTGTGCTACCAAGGGCGGAGATTGTTCGTGATGAGCATCCTTTAAGCCTCGGGAAAACTAGTGTTTGGAACCAATACTTTCAGGTAACTTTAATGAAAACTAAAATTACTTGCTGGTGGGTGTTTCCATTTTCGTATTATATGTTGCACTCTGGAGTGTGGATGGAGTCTGTGGTACCATCATTGGTATTGTTCCATATAGTAATTGCTCATGGTGGCCCGACTATTTTTCCCACGTGCTTATATGACCATATTTTCAACATTCAGATTTTATCATATACAATTTTCTTGCAATGTGAACAAACTTATGGTGATTCAACTCTTTATTTATTGTACTTCACATCTTGTTTTTAAAATATGCCTAACTGTGCCCATCTGTCATTAGAAAAGTGAAAATAATGGGTCTGAATTTCTATATCTGGAGAGGGGTCCATATAGTGACTTGACTAGTTTTCACTCTGGACTTATAGGTTCTTGAATCGCTAACTATTGTTCCTAGTACACGCTTTGCAGCTGTAATTTGTTTGATTTGATATTGCAATTTGCCACTGTTCAGTATTCACTGACCTCCCTTTGTTTGAAGCGTTAGCCAACTTTTATTGCGAATATCTTTTCTGCAGTTTAAACTAAACTATTGGCCATTCAATACTGCAGGAATCTGAAATTATAGAGCAGATTGATAGAGATGTTAAGCGTACTCATCCTGAGATGCAATTTTTCAATGGGGACGCTTCAGATTCCTTGTCTAATCAGGTAGGTGTATCCTATGACATGAGGTCACTTTTTCGTTGTCATTCACGTTGTTTTCCCTATTCTCTGACGTGATTTGTTTTGTTTTCAGGAGTCACTGAAGCGTATACTTACCATCTTTGCAAAATTAAATCCGGGTATAAGATATGTACAAGGAATGAATGAGGTTTTGGCACCTCTCTTGTATGTTTTCAAGAACGATTCAGATGAAAATCATGCTGTAAGTGTCCTCTGATGTCACTACATGCTTACACATAGAAAAATGAAAATGTGTTCATGCTGATTTGCTGATGGAAAGAAACACTGATGACATCAATCCTGTGTGATATTTCCTGGCCTTAATATCCCATAATGGGTTAGAAATTGTTTTCTTTAATTTGGATGTTCTGAAAGATAGCATGCCTGTTGGAGTATGTTTCTAATCTGGTGTAGCACTTCCTCCAAATGTTTATTTCAGCTTCTGAAACATGTCGAGGCAAAGATAATTTCAATGCTGACGACCAGATGTACCTTGTGAACAGGCTTCAGCGGAGGCAGATGCATTTTTCTGTTTTGTTGAGCTGCTTAGTGGTTTCCGAGATAACTTCTGCAAGCAACTTGACAACAGTGTGGTCGGTATACGCTCCACAATCACCAGACTGTCGCAACTTCTGAAAAGGCATGACGAGGAGCTCTGGCGGCATTTAGAGGTCGTAACCAAGGTATTTATTCGAATCCCGAAGAACTCTTTTCTCGTGATTGAGCATATGGAGTACATGTACATCTGTTCCCACTTCCCAGGCTAACACCCGCTGTGTTCCAGGTTAATCCTCAGTTCTACGCATTCAGATGGATCACCTTGCTGTTAACACAGGAGTTCAAGTTCAGTGACTGCCTCCACCTATGGGACACCCTACTAGGCGACCCAGAGGGTCCTCAGGTCAGGGAACTACCATCTTCAGTTCCATGCTGCGTGGTCCATTTTTGATGCACGCTAGACTAAAATTCTCTTGCCCCGGGTGCAGGCTACCTTGTTGCGGATCTGCTGCGCGATGCTGATACTCGTCCGGAGGCGGCTCCTGGCCGGAGATTTCACAGCGAACCTCAAGCTCCTCCAGAGCTACCCGCCCACAAACATCGACCACCTGCTGCACATCGCTAACAAGCTGCGAGGGCAGCTTCCCTACTGATGTTTCTGTTTCCACTTCATATGTTTTGATGCCGGTTCATACGATCCAAGAAATGGTGCACTAGAAGCTCTGTAAATGGACTTCCCATAGGTGCTGGGTGATTGTTGATTTGAAATTGAGCGCACTGGTTCTCGTGCAGTGTCCGTTCGATGCCCTTTATAGCTTGGTTGCTGTTTTAAGTGTTCGGCTGAACACGAGGCACCACCACTGGGAGCACACGTGCATTCAGCAGGTCAAGTAAAGAAGTGCACAAAGGTTTGGCCATCGAGCTGGGCAATTTGTCAATTTCTTTCCTTTTGTGGTCTTGAGTATTTTTCTTTTCCCACGTAATACTATGCTGGGGCCTCGGGTAGTGTATTGGTAACCACAAATGCCGCTTTGGCGTTATTGAGTTGTTAGGTAAATCTCGCAAAACGATCGGTAGAATTATCAAAAAGCTATCTCGTGGAACCTTGGAATTGGATTCCATTCTAATAATTATAATTGTCCGGAATCTTGGAACTGAATTCTATTCTAATAATCATAATTTAGACATAAATCTATTAAACTAATATAATTATATATGGAATATATTTGTATACTATTATTGATCATACGAGGGAGATATTTATGTGCTATATTTCTACTATAGAGGAGTGAGGCAAAAAATATACTATAAGAAACATAATTTGGTGGTGTATATAATCAATTTTCATCTCTCATCCTATGAATTTAGGATAGGTTTATATCTAAACTTTGGAAAGTGATGGGATGTTAAAGTTCCTCCATTTTGGAGGAATTGAAATCTAGATCCTCCATTTTGGAGGAATTGAAATCTACTTAATAAACTAGGCTATTTGGCTAAAAATTTGATATCCCACCACTTTCCAACCACTTTCTAAAGTTTAAATATAAACCTATCCTAAATTCATAGGGTGGAATATGAAAATTGATTCTATACACCACCAAACTATATTTCTATTCCATAACTTATAGCACGTCTTTTGGCTCACTCATCTATAGTAGAAATATAGCATATAAGTATCTCCCTCGTATGGCCAACAATAACATACAAATATATTCCGTATATAATCATATTAGTTTAATCGATTATAATCATATTAGCTTAATAGATTTGTATCTAAACTATAATTATTAGAATAAAATTCAATTCCAAGATTCCAAACAGGATATAAGGGATTTCAAAACTACAACACAGAAGTAGAGACTTTTGATGTTGCTTGCCATGAAATTACATATTTGAAAAGAGCATCGCAAAGTTAAATATTAAAGGCGTATTGTATGTCAGAGCAATTTTGAGCTAATCCTGTTTGGATCCCATGATTAACTTTTAGTGCTTATTTTGGGATACTACGTTTAAGGTCCTTCGGATCACATCATAAATTTTTAGTCAGCTAAACTTAAGGAGAAATCCCATCATAAATTTTGTCAGCTAAACTTAAGGAGAAAATTTCTTAGTTGACATTGGCAAAGTTACTTCCTTAGCCCTCAAAATTCAATCTTCCCAATTTGACACTAGGTCCGAAGTCAAATTATCATTTATTTTCACCAATTACGGTGTCAAGTTGAGGGTGAAACGTTCATTTTGCCCCTAACGTGCTCAGTACAGTTTTGCATCCAATAATTTAAGAAAAATTCATGGTGTGGATATGGTTTTATGTAATATTTGAAATTGATGCATGTGGAAAACTAGACATTATTTATATTTGAACCTACAAAGTGGACAATTTTCTTAAATTATTGGATGAAAACTATACTAGGCACGTCAGGGGGAAAATGGTCTTTTCTTCCTCAACACCGTCACTGGTGAAAATAGACGGTGGGAACTAATTTCAGACTTAGTATCGAATAGGAAATATTGAACTTTCGATGCTTAATGAAGGAATAAGTAACTTTGCCAGTATCAATTAAACAAGTTTCTCCAACTTCAATGCTAGATGATCCAAATAGGACTAAAAGTTGGACTAAAAATCAGGCACACCGTGACTAAAGTTTAGTCTATTAATCCTTCAAAGTAGCTAAAGGTTGGCTGGAGCCTGGAAGGAGGGCACAGATGAGTGATAAAAAAAAGACGGAAATGCTCCAGCCTCTGAACCCTACCCATTTCACATCCCAACAAGCTGAAGGCGCTTTTTTGTGTAACCCATCTATGTATCCAAATAGTCAGTTGACTTTTTAGCCTGACTAAACTTTAGTTCTAGGTAATTCGAATAGGATCTAAACTAGCACCATGGTTACGCTAGTCTGTAGTCTAGCTATGTGAGAACACGCTAGACCCATATAAACTGTCGTATGTTGTTAAGGTTGCTAAACTGTGTCGTTTACAGTGTGTATTGCAATCTGTATCAAGACATGAAAAAAAAGGAAAGAATACTGTAAAAAATTGTGGCTATCGCTTGCCTGCCTTTGTTGTGAGAAGGCAAGAAACAAAGATCCTGGCAAAGTATCAAACAACATGGAGATATATGGTACAGCTGAAAATTCACTTAAGCCTGAGATGACATGCCAAAATTACCCACCGATGCACAGAAATTACCATCTTAACAAGAATAGCCACTCAGCAGGTGAAAGATTATTCTCATAGTATGGGGCATTAAGATGCAACCAAGAAAGAACCGTCCAGCTACAAAATGCGGCTAGGCAAAATAATGCTCACTTCAATAAAAGGTCTCGCCATGTAACAAATATTTCTATCTTAGTAGATAAATAAAAACACAATGTGGTTCCCTACATTTTTACTCAGCCAGGCCGGACCATACCACACAGCAAGGCAATATTCCAATGGCTTCCAGCAAAGCATAGACAACCCCAGGTGCCAGCTGAAACAAAACCAATGCGTACCAGTGCTACAAAAGGCCAATCATCAGTCCATCAACAGTAGATGAGCTTCAATGGCATATCCTCCTCTCTAGCAGTCCCAAACTTCATTACTACTAAGAAACCCGACATCGCTGGCAGGATGAATGAGTTGTCACAGAACCAGATCAAAATTATTCTCGCCACTGGTGGTGTAAGAGGTTTGTCAAGTGTAATCCCCAGCACAAGCCACCAGCCAAGATGCTCACTCCATAAATATTTCCGTACAGCTATATTCCTCGCAAAATGTACTTTGGTGAGGCGATGACACAACACTAATCCCCACTTTTCTTGCTTCGGAAATTCTCCCTCATTGCGGCAACCTTTTTCTTGCACTGGACTACAGTCTTACCAGGGACAGCAGCAGCAACACGCTCCCATCTTTGGCTTGCGTCCTTAGGAAAAGCCTTCAAAGCTTGGACAAGAGCCAGCACTTGTGTCTCTGTCCAGGCATCTGGATCAGTCACAGAAGGTGCAATATCTGGAATAGGATCAGCAGCTGCTTTCCCATTGGCTGTCTGGCTGCTAGCAGGTTGTGCCGCCGCCTTGGATGAAGCAGTCCCAGCTCCTTCAGTTGATGAACTAACTGTTTCATCTCTGGTTGAAAGCGGTGAAGCAATGGATTGGGCTGGTTTGCGCTTCTCGAGGAAAGAGTCAAAAGCTTTTGTTGAGTCTGGCTTCTGCAGAAGAACCGTCTTCGTGGCCTTGAGAATCTCTTCAACAGATCTGCCTGTTCCAATAAACTCAGAAACAACCTCCCATCTCCTTGAAGTTCCCTTTGGATACTTCTGGATTGCCTTCCTAAGCATTTCAACCTCTTCCTTTCCCCATGGTCTCTCTTTTTTCTCATAGCTGTTCAATATGCTGCTGCCTTGTGTTGCTTTTCCTCCTGTAGAGTTGGATTTTGAAGCAGAACTCTCCACACCATTTGCATCACTTTTCTTTGCTTCCTTTGAGGAACTTTCTTTGTGAAGTGCACTGCTCAGCAACCTGGCCTTTTCAGCTGCATCCTTACCCTCCATACTGTCACTGAGTTTCTTTAGCTGTTCCATATCAAGTGAGGCACATGCTGTTTCAACATCTTCATCTGATAGACCAAAGTGACTCTCTGCAACTACAGGTGCTGCAAGTGTGCGCAGACGGGTTTTCTCTTTGCGGAGCAGCTTCTTCTCTTTCTCTTTCTGCTTCTTCTGATTGAGAGCAGCTTCTGCAGCTTTCTTAGCCTCCTCCTCTTTCCTTTTCCTTTCCTCTTCAGCAGCTCTTGCTGCTTCCTCCTCCTGCTGTTTCTTTGCCAAATACTTCGACTCCTTTCTCCTCTGCTTCTCAGCCTTCTCCTCATCCTTCCTCCTCTGGATCCTTGGGTCTTTCTTGTAAGCATTGTCAACAAGAGTACGCACTCGTGCATATTCTACCTTTTTAGCCTTCTCTTGTAGCTTTGCATTCTGCCTCTCCATCCACCTCTTATGTTCACGAGATTCAGCTTGCTCCAAGTCGTACTCATCATCATCTGGAAATTCCCTCCAACTCTTGAAGTTGTACCAGAAATTGTAGAACTTGTCAACTTCCTCTATGGGAGTGGCATCATCTCCAAGAGAAGGAATAGGCTGGGTAACAGACCAGCGTCCGTTTCTCATGAAGGCTGGGCCAAAAACCTTGAAGAAGTCTTGTGGGGCACAGTCTGTTGGGACATCATCATCAAACTCATCTGTTGAATCGTAAATCCTCCGCTTTGTAGGATCTATGAGAACTTCATAAGCCTCCTGAATGGACTTGAAATGGCTCTCTATCTCATCCTTTTTTGCTTGTTTTGCCTCCTCCGTTGTCTCTGCAAGAATCAGAGCAGCTTGCTTATCTGGGTGATGTTTAAGTGCCATATCACGGTAACTCTTCCGAATCTGATCTTCAGTGGCCAAGAATCTCAAGTGTCCCAAACCAAGTAATGCATAGTGATCCTGTTGTTGACTGCCAGAAGACTTCTTCCCTTTGCTGCTAAAGGTATCAGAGGCAGTATTAAAATCTTGGCTCTTGTCATCTGATGAAACACTGCGATCATCAGTTTCTGTGTCTTCTTGCTCCCCAAGACCAAGAAGCTTCATTGCCGCAGCATGGAACGAATGACCAGCAGGTTCATATTTCAAAGCTTTTATGGGCAGGCAGTTAGATGAGACATACAAAGGTGCCCCATCTATGATCTCCTGGGAGTAAGTGATCAGAAGACAACTCTTCTTGGGCTCCATATGAACAAAGATGTTAAGTTCTTAACAGAGATCCTGAGTCAAGATGTACAACTGGATACAACCTGCAGAAATACATGAGCCGATTAGCCAGAAAGTTAGTAAAAACTAAGTTCCAAACTGAAAAAAGTATCAAACTAGACGAAAATGAATATAAGTAATCGATGCAACCAAATGGAAATTACATGACTTGAATAGCGATATATAAAGTTTGGCATGCCATCTGCTATCTAGTGAAGAAAAGGGTGGTAGGGTATAATAACTTACATACTAGGACCAACCCAATATTAACGCATAGTACATCTTGACAACTAAAAGGGCATGTATGCTACTACCGTTATGTATCATAACATTCAATTAAAGTAAAGCCATCATCCCTGTCTACTCCTACAAGCTTCGTTGCCACTAAGGTAGTGTTTGGTTGGTGGGATGAGAAGGAATGGGATGGAGTGGTTCTGCTCCGGATGGTGTTTGGTTGGAGAGCTGTAGAGCGGAGCGGCTCCCCGAGGGGAATATTCGCTCAGATACTGGGACGAGCCCGTCCCAAAAAAACAGCCGGACAAGCTCGCCCCATTTGAACGGCGTGAGCGTGTCGCCCTCTCTCTCGCGCGGGCACGCATGGAGCAGCTGCAAATCTGGGCGGGCGGAGCATGCTCGAGCGAAGGCGCAGCTACAAACCTGCGCGAGCAGAGCATGCGCAGGCGAAGGCAAGGCCTGAGGAAGTGAGGGCCAGCGGAGGCGCAACATCTCCTGGATGGATTCGTGAGCGGCAGGCAGCTGCAAAGAGCGGTCGGATTTGCGAGCTGCTAGCCGGTATCGCAAGCTGCTGCCTGGAATGGCGAGCTACTGGATGAATTTGGCATGCGGGGCGGAGGCTCCACGACCAAACTTTGATTTAGATTGATTGGAAGTTGCACTTTATCCTTAGTTTTTTGTTGTGTGGGTTCGATTGATTGGAAATTGCCCCTCCTGGCAGGCTACATCGGATCAATGTTTGCTCGGGCTGCAAGCTGCAGCGGCTGGCGGCCGGGCAGCAGGCCGCATGCGACGAGCGGTGGCAGGGAGGGGAGGGAGAAGCAGTGTGGCTGACAAACTGGCCCCACGTAACGGGAGTTAACGAAGCACGAGCAGATTCGTCCTGGTTCCTCCAACTGAACAAAAAATGGAACCACTACATCCCTCCAACCAAACGTAGAGATGGAATCACTCCATCCTAAAAATCTGGAACGGAACCATTCCATTCTACCTCGCTCTCCATCCAAACACACCCTAAAATATGTAAGCTGGGATATTTCAATAAATGCATGCCCTTTTTTGATTCACAAGGCTACAGAACCAGTAACTGTTCAACAGTGCACACACAAGCCCTTCTGTGCCTCAATGGAACATGAAACCTAAGACATTTGAACAAATGAAGTCTTCTTTTCATACTGCAAGGCTACAAAACTCGCAATACTTCAATTGTGAGCCCACAAACCAGCTGAAACCCTGGCACCGGGGATTCGTAAGCATGGAGGGGCATTTGAACAAATGCAGGCCCTTTTGTTCAATTTGCAAGGCCAATAGCCCATAATTCTACAATGAAGAGTGGACTGTTCTGACTACATGCAGCAGGTAAATAAATGCTACACAACCGCTGATCAAGGTTAGGGAGACAATACACCATGCACACAACCTAGAACGAGCTATGAGACCATCACATCCGATCATAATAATCATAAAAACTAAGCAAAACAAGGCTAACAAGAAACAGGGTCGGGCGGGTTACCTCCCGCTCCCAGCAATTCATATATCCACACCGAGTGCGTACAAAAAGAATAAAAAAACAAATCCCAGGTGGAGCGAGTATCATAAATTCCCTACGCGTGGACTCATCCGCACTAATCGGGCGGCTTAACCCCTTCCTCGCAAGGAATCGCAAGAAAAATCGAAACTTTGAACACGGATTGAAACAAACGGAGCCGATGAATCGAAGTAAGCTAGGTTGGGGGGCTTCCTTACCGGGAGAAGAGAAGGAACCGGCCCAGACGGATCTCCTCTCTGCTACGCTCGGCAGCTCGATGGGAGGCGGCGGCGGCGCGCGATGTGACAAGAGAAGCCGCGGGAGAGGGCGGCGGCGGCGCGCGATGTGACAAGAGAAGCCGCGGGAGAGGGCGGCGGCGACGCGGAGGACCGGCCACGCGATGGGTGCGTCGGGGGTGGAGGCGGTGATGCTCGGGGACACGGCGGCAACCATAAAACCCTAGCAGCCGGCGATAAATAGGTGGCCGGGTGGGGAGGAGAAGGGAAGCGAAGATGGCTTCGTTGCCGGATGCCGCACGCTTCTTCTGACCCTCACGTCTCTCTCTTTCTTGGGCTGGGCTCGGCTGCTTTGCCGCTGCTGGGCCTCGGAGGCCGGCCGAAATGGAAGAAAGGCCCAACTGATGAGTTCATTTAGCAGGAAAGACCCACGATACGTACATTTTGTCTTCATCAGGAATCTTATGTAAGCAGATGCCCGTTCTGTAATTCTTTAGGATCAGAAATTTATTATTATCACCGAAGATATTATAATCTTTTTTGAAGAATTTGCCAAACAGTTTGGCCACAAGTCTGTAGTGAAACGGTGACAGACAGTACGGAATTTTGGCTGAAGGGAAAAGGGGATATACTCCACAGCAAAAGCATCATACCCTGAGAATTTAAATTTGTGAAAAGTCGCACAAGCTTTAGGTCCAGTTAAACAGTGGCGAATCCTAGAAGCCAACTTATAGACTGCCATGTCATCAGTTCTCACCAAATACTGACTCATCCGGTGATGATCACAACTATAGTTAGCATTTACACAGGTAGCCCGATTCAGGGAACTTACAGTCAGCTGATGAACTTGCAGGAGTCATGAATGGGGTCACACAGTCACACCATCATTATTTGAAGGGTAAACATCAACCAATTTACAAAATGAATTGGTACAGGACAGCTGCTGCATCTAACAAAGATGCAGGGGTGGCTGCAGGAGCATCTGGAGAAAATGTGGTTCAGCCACGAAGCTTCACTCGGTGCGTATTCCTCCCATGAAGGTCCTTGGGTCAGGGCAAGTTCCACTGAACTGAGCCTGCGAAAAGTCGAACCCGGGGTTCTACGCATGGTAGATAGCGGAATTAGAAAGGGTGCATGCAAATCGAAACTAGAAAAGCATATGTTAAAGCTAGAGCATGTTATAAGTGATTTTTACCTCAAGTAGATTTACACGAGAATAGAATAGTATATTCATGTTGTTCTAGCTTTCAAAAGGGCCTTCCAAAAAGTTGGCATGAGCACGAATAGTTTCAGCTACACCTTCTGTAAACATCTGGGTAATATTTTGCCATATTTGCTCTTTCTACCAAACCTATAAAGTCAGGTATTTCTATCTTTGTTTTCTGATATTTGACAACATGGAGTTGACACTATGATACTCTTAATAAACTTCTTATATTTGCAGTTAGGCTGTTTTTGGGAAATTGCAGAGTTAAGTATGATCAGTCAGAAAATTGCTAAATGCAAATAACTGCCAACGGCTGGGTGATATTATCCTCATTCTGGGTAGTGATGATTACATTGTCTAGGGAAGGGATGAAGTATATAATTTTTCAGCATTCACAATAATATAAAGACGTAAATGCAAAAGCTTTTTGGCTAGACCAAGTATTGTCCAACTCCACCTGATTACATGGTAGCAACCATTTTCAATATAAACACTCCCCACACCCAAGTGAACGATTCATTCTTTTGGGGCCATCACAGTCACCAATCAGATGGAAACAGATACAGTTTGCAGCAAAACTGCTCAGGTCCAACTCGAAGACACCAAAACATTTTTTCCACATATTTCTCTATACTATTCTGATTTAATCATCTTATCTTAATTCTCTAGACATTTTTCCACATATTGGCCACCAAAATAAAGCATGGCCAATTATATAAAAAAAGATATGCACAGCAAGAAAACTAGTACAAAAAGTTGAGTATACCTCTTCTTGAAACCTTTGCAGCATAAGCCGTTTTTGCTCTTGATCTGCCGCATATGGATCCAAGATACCTTGCCCTTGTATGGGAGATGACCATGTCTTCCCCTTCTCTCTTTTTTGCAGTGTGATATGCATCTCACCATCCTCTGCATTATTGTCACCATTGTCCATGTTAAGAGCGGAGAAAGGTGCTACTGACTTAAATGCAAGTACAGATATATCCATAGTACTAATTACTAAACTTCATGCGAGTGGCTGAAGGTTCTTGCTATAATATCATTCTTCATCAATATCAGAGAAATCATTCTCATGCTATCACTAACTCACAAGTCACAGGTGACTGGCTGTTCTAAAAATAACCACAGAACAGAAGCGTTCTGATTGGTAAAGGCAGCGAAGGTTCCCAAATTCACCTGCTATGTAGACTGAAAGAAAGGATGTGTTTTCCTATGTCCTTAAGTTGGCTCTACGAGTGAACTAAGCCAATAAAAGACTTATAGATGAGGTGCACTAAAGTTAGTTAGGTTTTCTACTCCTTCACTAACTCAGATTATATAAAAAAAAAAAACTAAAAACAGCCAGTAGTTGCCAGAACAGTGAAGACAAATAAATCTTATTTCTAGTGCTACCTTCATTCTCAATAGGTGTTGTGTGAATACGTGCAGTTAAATTTTAACATATTTGGCCAGTAATATACACAAATTTAATATGATTTCTGACATATAGCATTTGTCAAAAAAAGATACATCTATGTCATTATATTATGATAACTATTGCCAGCATACAACTTAAATTTTCTTTTTGTCAAACTGTCAAAGTAACATGACGGAGACATATGGTGTTGTCTGGAATGACAAATAAAACAAAAAGCATGCCAAATCAGGAGAAGTATTACTCATCAACAAGTTTCTACTTTCTACTTCTCAGCTAACCCTGACCAAAACTAAAACCAACCTCAAGTTGTATCCATCAAGTAGACATTGAACGGGTAAAAGCATTCTGCCAATTTTAGAATTAGCAGGGCAATCAGCTCGCGCTGCAGATGAATTAAAAGGCACCAGCAATTTTAAGAACTGTTCTCGCATGATGTCAGAAATGCTGCACAAATCACGCCACAGCATTCCACAAGTCCACACGAGTCAGAGAAAACGATAAATGTTCAAGAGCAAGAACTGCAGAGGTGATGGAATTGGGCCACACCTATTGTCCAGAACGACGAGTCCGTCTTCACGGGGTGCGTCAGGTCGTGCTGCAAAATCACCCCAAAAAAATTCAATTCCCAACCGACAAGCGACGGAATCCAAGTGGGTAAAAAGCATCTATCAGCAGGGAATCGAGTGGAACCGAATAGCAAGGGGAGGATAAGGAGAAGCACGGACGTTGAGGTATGGCGGGTTGCCGCGGATGCCGACCTCGACGTGGCCCGCCTGGATGGTGCAGCGGAAGAGCTTGGTGGGCACGCCCTTGGGGAGCTCGATGTACATGTTCACCTCCTCCAGCGTCTGGTCCCATTCGAACACCTTCTGCCCTGCTCATAGCGGGGGGATGGGGATCAAACCCTAGGTCAGAGGGGTGGGGCCTGGGGGCGGCCGCGGAGAAGGGGGGCAGGGCGTGGAGGTTGGGGGAGGCGGCTCACCGTTGTGCACGAAGGCGTGACGCTTCTCGGGGGCCAGCTTCTCCGCCATTGCTGGCAGCGTCCGGCTCTCCTGGAGCTTCTGGAAGATTCTGGACTCCGGCGCTCGTGACGGCCCTCCACGACTGCTTGCTTTGACGAGGCAAAATGCTCCACTCGACAAAGTACACTTTTATCTATTCCGTTCACCAAAATAACACTAATAATTCGTTCAAAAAAATAACACTGGTAACAGGTTAGGACCCGTTTGGTTAGTCCCTATCAGTTAAAGAGAATCTTGTCATTTAGAAATTTAAATAAAATCTGTTTAAATTTTTTTTCACATCTGGATGCTAATTCGCGAGATGAATTTAATAAGATTAAGTAATCTATGGTTGCTACAGTGATGCTACAGTAATCCTCCACTAATCGTGGATTAATATACCTTATTAGATTCATCTCACAAATTAGCCTAAAGGTTCTACAATTAGTTTTGTAATTAAATTTTATTTAATACTTATAAGATCTTTTGATGTGACAGGGTTAAAGTTTATTCCTCTGAAATCCAACGCGCTCTTAGTATCACTTCCTCTGGTACGACACTGCCTCTTGGTTCCACGTGGAAAGTAAAAGGTTGACTAACTAATACTAACAGGGCGGAGCTGTGCCTTGTGCCGTTAGGGTCGCCGGACTCCAATAAATTTTGCAAAACTCAGTATAAAATATTGTTCACTATTGTATTTGATGCCGTTGTGCCGATAGAGCCGACCCCGATGACTTGATTGGCTGGCCCCTGAATACTAACATTTATAGAAGAATAAATCAACAGATAATATTATAATTTTATGATTAGATGTGACAAACTACATGAGTATATTATAATTCTGTGATTAGAAGTGACAAACTACATGAGTGACCAATGATCTATGCCATGTTCAGGATGGATCCAAGAAATTTTTTGTTGTAATTAGAGGCCCTTATTTTCTTCTTCACCAATGGCTAAAAATTGTTAAGAATTTGGGGAGGGAGGCTCCATGGGCTTCATGGGAAGGAGAGCTCCAGCACCCTGCTTCCATGCTGGATCCACCCCCTGGTCGAGTTGCTTCATAATTAGCTCTTTTATCTTATCTCACGTAAAAAGAGTAGCAGTTTCATAAATGAGTAGCAAATAGCAAAAATTTTGGTGTAATCGGTTTGATCCCTCAAGTGGCTCAAATTTGTCCCTCAATTATCAAATTAGTCAATTTAGTCCTCAAACTTTCTATTTGGACTAATTTTATACATGGTCCAATTTGACGTGCCATGTTGGCATGCTTAGTCAGGGATGTGTGATGTAAAGTGGGTCAATAAATATAAATAGACTCTTTACCTCTGATTTTATGTACCGTGAAAAGTATAGCTCAATGATAAAAAAAAAGAATGCACAAATTAAAAAGTCTAAGTTTTTTATTCGTAGATACAAAATCAACAATCACTTATTTTGTTATATATGGTGTTGAATTCTAGATCAGTATAGTATTTGAATGGATACTGATGTTTGACTTGGTAACACAACAAGATCATTGCATGCATTATTAGATGACTTGCAGGTCACATAGACGTGCCACATCGCACAAGAGGTAAAACTGGGTCTAGATGACAAGCTTGGGGAGAAAAAAAATAGAGCTATCTCATCGTTGAGGAATGAATTTAAACTTTGGACGAAAATTAAGGTATAAAATACCTATTTCACCATACATTTATTTTTTATGACAAGATGTTGTAGATCATTTATGCTTCTGCATGATTTTGGCTTGGTCTAACTCTCACATTAGCACCTCTCATCCCTATTGACATCATTGTCACAAAAGTAAAGATTTTTTATCTCCATTAATCTCTCTAGTCCAGTTTCAGCAACCAAACATATTGACATATTTTTGTCTTAAAGTGTATTCATCATTCCTCATATCTTTTTTTTAGATCAATAGATATTCTTTCTTCCAAACTTCTTTGGTCATTTCAAAAAGATAACCTTTTGAAAGGACCTCAAGATGCCTAGAAGGGACGTGAATAGGCTGATCTGCAACTTTAAAACACTTTTCAAACAATCGGTAATCCAAATATCCAGATACTCCAGATATATGTCCGGATACTCCGGACTTGAGGTCCAGAGTTTCTGAATATTATATCCTGAATGTCCGGGTATGGAAGTTCAAAGACAAACACTAAAGTAAAGGTGCAGAAAATTTAGGTCGAGTAAATTTGTAAGTACCAGGGGTTCCTTCTAAGCGTTTCTCACAAGCTGGTTCAAGCTCAAACCCTAGAAAGTTAGTCTCACAAGCAAATAAACAAAATCTTAAGTAAAGAGCACACGGAGAGACAAAGATTTATTTCCCGAAGTTCAATCCCAAAGGAGCTACGTCTCCGTTGAGGAAGAGTTTAGGAGACGGTGCTTAAGAACTACTATGCTTCTCACCTAAGGGCGAGATCAACGCTCAAGCCCAAGGTCACTTACTATGAGTTCCTCCAAAAGGAAAGATGATTACAAACTTTCCGTGATGCTCGCAACTTCAGCTGAGCATTCGCGAGCACGCCTAGCCGTCTAGGAGCTCAAAGCTCCAAGGGTAACAAACTTGAATCCACCAGCTTGACGAAGACTAAGTGCTCAAAGGATGAAATGACAGCTCACTAGCACGGATTTATTCTCTTGCAACACTCTCACTTGAATCCCTCAAGGAAATCTCTCAAGAAAGGAAAAGAGGGAGTGGGAGAGCTCTTGAAAGGCTTGTGCAGTTCGAAAAAATGGGCAAGAGCCCCCTGGTTGAAGGGGTATGGGGGGTATTTATACCCTCACTCACAAAACTAGCCGTTGGCGAAAGAGTACCCGGATACTCCGGGTATATGTCCGGATACTCCGGACATAGTTCCTGAACATTCCGGACAGAGACCCGGAGACTCCGGTTTTGGCAGAGACACTCTCAAAATATTATTTTGAAGTAGTTTTTGTGACTCTTTGTATGGGTTCTCTTGAGCACTAGTTCTAAGTCAAAACCTGCAGATCAAAGTCCCTCTTGATAGTACGGGGTTCCTATACTCAAAAATAAAATAAAAGTCTACTCTTCGAGTAAATTTCAACCACCGCGTTTTCATTTCCTTTTGAGGGGTCATACTTCATCATATGTTTTGCTTGTTCAACTTTAGCACCTGCACACATGCTAGATAACGAGATTAAACGTACATATATTTTATCATCTAAACACCAAAACCCACTTAGAGGTCTAGATATCTTTCACCTTTTGTTAACAGAGTACCTCAATCTTCGATTGTATTCATTTTCCAATTTTGTGCTTTAACGCGTCGGGATACCATGTTGAGTTAACAAACATAATAATAGAAGGAATTTTGACAATATAATTGTGCAACTGGTATGATCTAAGTCATAGTATAGTATTAAGCTTTAGTTTTATATTGTTGTGAATTAACTTAAGTTATATCCACATTGTTAATAATGGTAGAGCCAGGATTATAAAATTAGGTTATTTCCATCTTAAAAGAAGTCCATTCTAAAAGAGCCTCATAATACTGATAATTAAAATGATGAAGGTTCATGCTGTTCAAATTTAATGTATCCATGAAACTAATAAGAACACTAACTTATGAGACTACATTCTATAGAGGTTGTGAGGCGCTTAGTGCTCTCATCAATTGAGTTTGATGGTGTTGTATTGTGTTGCGTCTATTGCTAGATGTATTAATATGAAATATTGCTGGCCAGTGCCGAATTTAGAATTTCTAGTTAGGGTGGTCCAATAGAATAATTTTTAGAATTTTTTGCATATTTTAGTGAATATGTCAATTTAATTTTATAAAAAATGTAATTTCTCATATTTCGTCTTCTTAATCAATTATCGATTGTTGTACATAAGAAAAATAACTTTTTTGTTAGTAATATATAAGGATATATATAAGAAAAATATGGGATAAAGGTGGTTGGGCTGGGGCCCACCCAACTCACCCCCTAGATCCGTCCCTGTTGCTGGCTATCACCAGATGCCAACTCGTACTGTATATTCATCAGTTTGGATCCACCCATCGTGTCCTAGCTACCAATATATGCTAAAAAAACAAACACTCCACAAATGCGGATCCCAATCTAACATCGTTGGCAATCAGCTTGACACCTGTCGTCCATAAAGTTTATGTAGTGTTTGTGATTTGGGGATTTTAAGGGTACGTTTGGCAGAGCTTCCGGAACTGATTCTCTACTGAATCCAGCATGAGTTCTGCCAAACAGTTTTTTAGAGAGAAATGATTCTCTGCTGATTCTATGAAGTAATTCTGTGAAATTAGGAGCTGGAAAAAAAGTAGCTTCTCCTGATTCTATGAAGCGATTCTCTTAAGAGTTCATGCTAGAGATAAAAAAAGAACCACTTTCAACCACAAAATCACTTCTCTCGGAGAATCAGCTCCTAATTAGAATCAGATGAAGCTCTACCAAATAAACTCTAATTGCCGATTCGTGCAACTGAGAAGAGAGAGATGAGGAGGAGGTGGGGGATGCCAAAATGTGGGCTAGTTGTGGTGTGTAAGCAGCTTGCCTAGTGAAAGGAGTTGAGAAGAGACGTTCTTCGTTGCTTCATTGGGCTGAATATAATTTAAGAAATAAAAAAATATGCCCAACATAATATGTATTTGTATGTATAATAAATTTGATGTATCTTTGATTTTGCAATCCATCCATAACTATTAAGTCTTAGTTTTGTATTGTCTTCAACAGTTCAACGTAGCTTTAACCGTTTAGCGTATGCTTTAACACTCTCTAACATTTCAATAACGTTATTTTATAAATAATATATACCTTATATTCAATTAAAAATAGAGAGTTTGGCACAAATTATCTTTACCTATTTCTATAAAACGGACCATTTCTGCGGTACGTTGACTTTCAATACTCAATAACGGACGGGTCCTTCGCTTGGTATTTGCCCTACATACTACGCCGTGCCCACACGCCGGCCCGAGTCGAACTCGATCATGTTCACCGCACATTCCATCACGTCAATCCCCCTATCCGATTCCAGTCAGAGCTTTCAAGCGGCAGAAGACTCTAGCAGCTTTGATCGGTGCCCGTGCTTTGCAGGGTACCGACCTGAGGTTGAGCAGATCTCGTGAGGATGATATGGGGATGCTCTTCTCGGTGCTCGTGGTAGTTGTGGCTGCGCTGTGGCGGCTGGGCTGTCCATGGCCGCAGGGGTCACCAATGCCGTCGTGTTCCTCGCCGCCTACACCATCCCCCTGCCAAGCAGCCACTCGACAGTCATTGCCACGGCCAGCGACCCCGATGTCATCGCGGTGCTGGTGGTACCCAATGGAATCGGAGAGGGGAAGGGATCGGCATTGGATTGGATTTGCAGAGTGCGGAAGGAGCAGAGTAGTCGGGCTGAAGGAATCGCATCGCAGAGGAAGAGGAAGGAAGATTCCAACGAAGAACGTTCCAGGCAAGTTAAATGGGGCTGCGTTGTGGAGGTGGATCACTATTGCCAGCTGGGTTTCAAGAAAATTTTAAATAATAACTGGTCTTTGTTTGCCCTAAGAGTGCAAGAGTAATCCATCCAAAAAAGTTTGCTTTTCTAGGAAAAGTTATCAACACGGATGCTCCTGGAAATAACATCTCAAACAAATATTTGTGTATATGTTGTCTCGTGTAGGATGACTGACCATTGACCAACGAACAAGCTAAAGTTGTTTATTTATTTATGTTATATATAGTTTAGTTTTCACATACAGAGCACAGGCGTACTGGATCTGAAAAGAAATAAACACTAAAAAGAAAAGTATGAATGAATGGTAATTAAAAGTTGCTGGTTTCTTTCTTTCACATCATATATAGTTCCATCCGTATCCAAAAACATCATATATTTCTTTAAGTTTATCGTAAATCAAACTATCCTAAATTACAAACAAACACCGTTATATACATTATGAATATATTTTCAGATTTTACATCTTTGATGACTAATTTTGCATGTTCTATAATTTTGATTTTATGATATATACAATTCTACTAACTTTTTATACTCATCTCTATCTCCCTTTGCAACGTACGAGCATGCTGTTAATATAGTACAAATATCACATCCAAGTACTATATTTTATTGATGACTCTCTTTTTCCTTACCGCATCTTTACACTATTGGAGTTTGAATACGACCTATACACATTATTGTAAAATAATGTTTTTATATACTAACATACCCGCGAAAAAACCACCGAAAATTCGTGCGGTAGTATTACAATTTGCTCCAGACAGGTGGGCCCACGACAAACACATCTCCTCCCTTCCCCACTTCGCTCTTCTGCCTTCTCCCGTCTCCCGTCTCCACTGCTCCACCCCCGTGCGGCCGTGCCGGCACGAAACCCTAGTTATTAGACCTGTGCCGCTGTCCAGCTCCCCTCCCAGAGAGAGAGAGAGAGAGATGTACTCGGACCAGATCTCCACCGGCCGCAAGCGTTCTATCCACGAGCGCCTCGACGGCGACCTCCCCGCCGGCGCGGGCGCCGGAGGCCGTGCCCGCCACATGGCATCCAAGAGGTCAGTACAAGGCGCAGCGCCGTTCCTAATCCTTGCTCCGCTCCTGTCACGCTACGGTCCCCACTTCCCTGATCGCGTTGGTAGCGGGCGTCTCCAGATTGGGAATCTGCCCTGTCCCGGGCTTCTCCGTGTGCTTGAGAATTGCAGAGATTAGGTTAGGGCGCGGGTTTTGGCTATTCTGTTCTGAAGAAGGTGACGCCTTTAGCTTGGATGCTTTGTTCGAATCTTCCATGTGTGCTCGTGCTACGTCCATAGGTTATGTTCGGATTAAGTTGGTGGTGTGGATTTGAGTGGTTCATAATTTGTGCTGTTATCTAAGTTGAACAAAGGGAACTGTTTACTGTTGCAGTGGCACCTTGATAATGATAACTTCGCGCCAGCTGTCATGTTTAGCTAGTTCCTTGCTGATGCTCAAAATGAGAATTAGCGATTTTGCTTTCGAAGCTACTTTGAACATGGGCTTCCATGAACCTGAGGATTTGTGGATCCCTAACGGTACCATGGATTCATGATGGTAGGAGCTACATTGGTTCCTGTTTGTTAGTTATCAGTGGCTGACAGAACCGCCTTTTTTTTTTCTGTTCAGTCATTTACTTTTACATTATGGCACGTCTGTGAACATTGTCATTTAGTGTGTATTTTTCGGAGCTGCAGACCTAAGCAATTATTCCATGCTGACTAGTGAAAATTTTGGGAAGGAAGTGTTTCATACATGTAGCAGTGAATTATGGGGTTATGTAAACTGTTTAAGAATCAACCACTTATGCTTTTTATGCCTTCTGTTTTTGGTAGGATATGTTTTTCCTTCTCAAAAAGAACCCTTGAAATTTAATATGGCTGTACCATGAGCAATTTGTTGATTCATTTTTTTTCTCACTTGCTGATCTGTTCATACTGCCATACTGGTACATCTGGCATTAGTTATGGACGTGTTTAAGGTTCATATAAATGATCTCAGAATAAATATTGGACTATCAGCATTCTCACTTGCTGATGTCTGATATATTGATTAGATCCAGGGTTTTAAAACCACTTTATTCTATAACTAAATTTTATTAATCTGGGTGGGGAGCAGCTAACTGGGGATTACTAAGTTGTTTGCATCTAATCTTGATCAATCTTTATTTCCTCCATTTTTCATTCAAACTATCAACAAATTCCAGCATGGTTCTAATAGACCAAAATCAGTTCAGAATGGTTCTTTCACCTGAGCTAAGCTCCTTTTACACCAACAAGGGTTATGTCGAGGATTTTAAAACGTAATTGGGACACAATCTTATTTTGTGTTGTTCCTTTGTGCCCACTATATTTAATTGTCTATGTACTGACCTCTACGATCCCTATAAATTTGTTTGCTCTGTAGGCAGCGGCAGATAGACGAAAAATGGAAGCATGATCTGTATCGGGAAGATGATGAACCAGCTTCAAGTATCTTTTTTCTGTCATTATATGGCAATCTATTTTATACATAGTTCCCGTTTAACAAATACCTATATGTGCTTTGTCTTAAGGATCAATTGGTCCAAGGGATTTACGATTGAAGCTTCAGATGAGAAGTTCTGAACTAGGCTTTACCAGTGCAAAGAATTCTGGTGTGCGTGATCTACGCGAGAAGCTGTCTGGAACAATGCACCCGCAGCCATCAAATGCTGACCCCCCAAAGCCAAAGCCAGTATCAGAAGTTGTCAAAATCTCAAGGCGTGAAGCAGCTTATGAAATGCCTGCGCGCCAAAGTAAGAAAGCATCAAAACAGCCTTCAGCAAAGAAGACATCTCAACCAAAGGTATGTATGCTACTAACAATATTTGCCATAGATCCATAGTTTATAATTTCCATCTTTTCTGCTCTCCACACGCTCTGAATTTCATTCTTGGCCAAAAGCTGGAAGATATGTATTGCTGTCATTATTCATTTACCAAAGTCCAGCACTAATGTTTGGACCCTTTGGACTATGCTGTAATGTGGTACTATTTTTTGGGTTGTGCTTGCTACATTCTACTACTACATATAAAAGAACAGTAACATCTGGTGCATTTACTCTTTTTTTTTGGTTTCCCTCCAATCCTTTTGCAATGAACTTATGTGTCCCTCCTATCCCCTTGCAACAAATTATGAAATTCGGAGAGTCCACTAGTCATTGCCATTTGAGCATATGTATCTTTTCTAGTTGGAAACATGAACTTTGGTACCAGAAGGAAAAGATTTGTTTTATGGGGAGCATTAAAATGTTGAACTTTTGTGTATATCATTTTATCTTTACCAATTTTAGAGATAGCTATTGTTTTACTGTTTTAAATGCTTTTAAGGAAGTGGTGAGCATTCTTTACACCTTTTTGTTTTTTCTACAATCTTCATTTGTGAAGATGAGATTCATAAATGCATCATCGATCAAAGGGTTGTGCTAGGTTTATAAATTGAGAATTTGTAACAAGGACAGTTCAAATGGTTTGTGTAATGCTTCTGTCCTATTAATTGATTATAAGTAACTGAGTGTTGCTATCATGGTATTCTGATTAGTTGCTTTGGAGTACAGGTTATGTACCACTATGGACCGATTTGAAATTGTTCAACCTTTGCTTCCACATAGTGTAGAATTAATTAACTGTTCTTATAAACTTAGCGTGCTATGTCTTGGATAGTTGGATTTTGGTTTGGAGTTTCCTTGATGTGGAGCAGTTGACTCTGTACATGATATTAAACAGTAGCTGAATTTCAGTATTTGGAGAATGTGCTGCATTCTGCAGGATAACTGTGCACTAGTTTTTCAGTGTTGTGCTTTACATTCAGCTCCAACATCTTTTTTTTGGGACTTCATTGCAGGCTGAAATTCCACTCGACAGTTTCCTGAGTTCACTTGGACTTGAGAAGTATTCAATTACCTTCCAGGCAGAGGAGGTCTGACTAAATTTCTGAACTGCCAAAACTTTTCACATTCTCTTTGATGTTTTCTTCTTGGGTTAATATTTGTTCTATCATACAAGGTTGACATGGCAGCCCTTAGGCATATGACTGACAGTGATCTGAAGGCTTTGGGCATTCCAATGGTAAGCACTTTACATTGATCCGTGCTTTCTGCATATGAGTTTGCTTGCTTTATCGGTGAATTATTGGCTCCTCATTTTCCAAATTTAAAGAGTAATGCCAGTCTTTCATCCTAAATAAGAGTAGCTAGGATATGTGAATGGGGACCATTTTTGCTGATTAATTATATCACCTTGCACATACGCATAAGCTTTGCTGTTTTATTTGGGGAAATGTGTGTTGGCCTATACTGAAGTTATTGGAACCTGCTGTCCATTTTGCATTTATCTGATAACTAATTAACAAAACCCCCCACCGTTAGCAAACCATCAGTTAGTTCTGTTTCATTCATAGCCACAATAATTTTGAGCTGAAGAATTTGAACTCATGTGTTCAGGGTCCTCGGAAGAAGATTATCCTCGCCTTGGAATCCAGAGCATAGGACTGTGGCAAAGGAGCAAATGTAGAAAGGTGGTGGAGATTTGCTAGGCATGCTCATGTGCAAGTTTGACAAACCTTTGTATGGGTCTTGGAAAGGGTACAACGCATGTCCTGTCCTGTTGAGCATGCTCAGCCAAGTTAGGATGTTAGAAGGAAGGCCATGTTAAACGCCAATGATGTAACTTATTGGTCACCTGTTAATTAAACGGCGCCATATACATGTAACGAGGCTGTTCGGTTGGTCTTGGGGTGCTGTATTATATGACTGCATTATGAATTCTTCCATGGGGGTATATCTGAAATTAGGCTGGTTTGGGCCTTTGGGGCTATGCTTTTACAATGTTGCTATGATTTGGTAGAATTCCGCAGCTTTGGTTTGATTCAGAGTAGTTAGAATTAAAAGTCGGTTGGGGGAGAATAAGATGATCAAGACGTGTGGGGCTGGGGCCACACGTCTCTGACCCAACTGCACTCTGCAGATGATCCTGTTCCGATGTTGCCAAGCGATGAAAGAATGTAGGCAAATCAAAATTCACATACGGATGTTCTTTTTTTCTCCTTTTGGAACGGACTCTGCAGAGGTGCTCATTAGTGCCCACTCTTTTTTTTTCCCGGTGTACCAGAGCTGTCGACCTTTGGCGTTAGGGCTCAAAATTGACGCTCAGGCATGATCAAACTGAGCTGAACAAAATATCCATTCCCGTAACGAGAAGGGAGGGAAGTGATCTTTTAGTTGGCTGCGGGTCCCGCTCTACACATTCTAAAGAATCATGCTAAAGCGAACCGATGTTTACGGACTCGGACTCCGTTCAAGACTAAAGTAGGGTTGTCTTGTGCATCGCATTCGCACATGTCACTACAATGTGTTCTAAATCAAGAAGGAAGTCTCTAGCGGGGATTGTAGATGACCACCAATGGCACAAGCGGGAATTGTGCAGGGCTAAATGTTCATGATCTGTGATTTTGCTGCCAGTCTTGTTCTGCTGGCATTAATGCTCTCTCTACTTTATTTATGCAAGGCATATTTAATAGTTTGTTGGTAATTCCAGCCCTACTCTCTGTATCCTCTTGGACTTCAGCATTTGTCTGGGAAAGAAAATAATTGCTTGAATTTGTCTGAAAGTGTTGATGCTTGATAAAACGAGCGTAGGAAATTAGCACCATAATACCATAGGCACCATGTTACTCCTAAGTAATTTTATTTTGGTTCAACGTCTTATCGCTTGGAATCTATATATCTATTGAAGCTTATTTACTGACTCATTTCTTACTCTTTAGCACACAATGTTTTTATTGTCAGTTATGAAATTTTCTAAAATGGCAGGAAGTGTTTAGAAAGAATTTTGTAGCCAATACTCTGCAGCTTTACGCATAGTTATTACGACCTACTTTGGTTTAATTGCCTTACGGACATATTGTAAGCTATCGATGCAAGATACATATTTCTTCTTCAAAATTGAAACCATGGCATATTGGATCTTGGTGGTCATCGAACATCATTGTTCTTGAGCCAGAGGCCTTATCCAGTTGCAAATGTGAAGGTAAGGATCCTGATACCCTCAGTTTTAGCTTACTAAAAAACATAAATGCCGTAATCTGTTAGAGAAATACAGGTCGGTGATGGAACAAGATAATTTGATGCCCCATTTCTTTTCCTTTTTTTTTTCCAGTTCCCTTGAGCTTGAGAAGTATTTGATTACCTTCCAAGCAGAGGAGGTTTGGCTGTCTTATAAATTGCCACATTGTTTCCGTCTTCTCCTTAATGTATATATTTGGTTAACTGTTGTCATCTTACCAGATTAACATGGCTAATCCAATGCACATGACAGGCAATGATCTGGGTTTGGGAGCATTGATAGTAGGCACATTCTCACTGCATATCTGTATCTCTGCTTTCCGATTACAAGTTGGTGTGTTATGGTCATACGCTCCTCACGTCCCTCAATTGAAGAGTAACTTCAGTCGTCCATCCTAGGTCATTACCAAACTTTTTTTAAACTGTTGACTCAGTTGTAAGGTAAAAAGAAAAAAAAACAATCGATCGTAATGCATGAGCTGGCAGGGCCATTTTGCTGATGTTTCATTCAGATCACCTTAAGCTTGCACGTTTTGTTTGGACTGATTAACATGGAGACTGTGAAGTTAGACATCAGTAACACTCATGCTCATAATTTGACGCTTCGGACTCATAATGGGTCATTCTTCCAGGGTCCCAGTCCCACCCACTCCCAGTAAGAAGATTATCCTTGACTTCAAAACCAGGGCATTGGGCTACGGCCTTGGAGACTTGGAGTACAGTGTAAATTAGAGAGGTCGGGAGATCCACTAGCTGTGCGCATCTGAAAGTTTCAGGAACCCTGGTATCCACAATTCCACATTTTCTGTCCTGTTGGACATGCTCGACCAAGTTCTTTTCTATGCTTAGAACCTCAGAAGCAGGTCTTGGCGGCTGATGCGTTCAGATTACTAACCACTGCTAATTATCTGGTCAAGTGTTAGCGAGACCAATCTGACATTATTTTCCAATTTCATGTTTTTCATAAGCTGTTGATACTTGGTGCAAGCTCTGTTGGTGAGGGACCAAAAGCTGGTGTTTCATGTGCATCAAAATCTCAAGTGGCTGATGCAAAGGTTTTTATAGATTAAGAAGGATGTGCAAAGGTTCCAACAAATTTCTGCAATCTGTTAATTCTTTCTCTTAGCTCTTTAAGTTAGTGACATTGCTTGCCTGTAAGATGGTGATACCGTGTCTGATTACTCTCTGTGTGCTGTATAAATTCAGCACTCTCTTGTAATGAGTATATTTCGTTTTTTTCTGAAAGTGTTGGTGCTTATTGAAGAGAACCTATGAGATTAGATCATTAGAATACTACAATTCCATGTGCACTGTCTTCTATTCTGAACTCTTTATTTTGGTTTAACTTCTTGTGGCTTGAAATTTAGATTTTTATTGAAGCTTATTTACTGGAGCCTAACTGAAGTTATTACCACATTGTAGCTACTAGCTAACGACAGTTTTATGCATATAGTTATTGCCACATTGTAACTAATTAATGACAGTTTATTATGCATATAGTTATTCCCACATTTTCTTGGTTTTTGAATTGCAAGTATTTAGTAGGTTATTGATGCCTGTTAACTATTTTTTTGTAAGAAAATTTGTAACCGCAACGCATTTGGAGCGATGTCTCATTTAACACATTTAGAATACTGACACCATCAAATTTGCGCAGCCGTGGTTGATGCAGTGGCTGGTTATTCCTAGATCAGTTAAAAGTTCGAGATGACTGATGATAATCTCAGGGCTCTGGGAACTTTGCCTCTGGGTCCTATATAGGCACACACATCACGTCTGTATGTTTATCTCTGATTTCTGATTACAAATTTGCTCGTGAATTATCTATCGGCTGTCACCTCCCTAGAGTTCCTGCAGTCTTCCAATTTCCATGCATCCTGCATAAGCTGCAGACTGTTCAATTGCAAACCACGTGAATGCACGTTTAACTCGAGAATTGGTTTTCCGACTCTTTCTTTTTCAGTCCGTAAAATGAAGAGGTAAAACGTGCACGTGAATTATTTTTGTTTTCCACTCGGAGTCGGATGCTAAACACGTCGATGTGCACAAAAGCAAACGAGCTCGGCCCTTGATTGATATAGAGAAGAAGAGCTAAACAAAGCCGGCTAGGCGATCACAAGCCCTCGCCTCGCCATGGCGGCCGCCGCGCGCCGCGCGCACGTTGTCCTGTTCCCGTTCATGGCGCAGGGCCACCTCGCGCCGTTCCGCTGCCTGGCGGAGCTGGCCCGCCGCGCGCGCCCCGGCGCCCGCGTCACCGTGGTCGCCACCCCCGGGACGGCCGGGCCCCTCCGCGCCAGCCTCGCCGAGGACGGCCTCGGCGGCGACGTCGGGGTCCACGCGCTGCCGTTCGACCCGGCCGGCCACGGCCTCCCCGCCGGCGCCGGCACCACGGCCGGCATCGCCTGCCACCAGCTCATCACCCTCTTCGCCGCCTCCGAGTCCCTCCGCCCGGCGTTCCGGCACCTCGTCGCGGGGCTCAGGGCCGCCGACCCCGGCGCCGACGTCCACGTCATGGCGGACATGTTCCTGGGCTGGACGCTGGACGTCGCCCGCGAGGCCGGCGCGTCGCACTCCGCCGTGCTCACCACCGGCGGCTACGGCGCCGCGGTCCACTTCTCGCTCTGGAACAGCGTGCCGCTTCCGGCGGACGACGCGTTCCCGCTGCCGCCGTTCCCGGACGTCACCGTCTGCCGCTCCCAGCTCACCGACCACCTCGCCGCGGCCGACGGGAAGGACGCGTGGTCCACCTTCGTGAGCAAGCAGATCGCCGCCTTCGCCCACACGGACGCGCTGCTCGTCAACACGACGGAGAACCTCGACCCCAAGGGGCTAGCGATGCTCCGGCAACTCTTCGACGTCCCGATATACCCAGTTGGCCCGCTGCTCCGCCCCACGCCGCCGGCGCCGGCGCCGGGAGCGAAGAACCGCGGCGCCATCTTGGGCTGGCTCGACAAGCAGCCTCCGTGCTCCGTGCTGTACGTATCGTTCGGGTCGCAGTACACGATCAGCCCGTCGCAGATGATGGAGCTGGCAGTGGGGCTCGAGCGGAGCGCGCACCGGTTCGTGTGGGTGGTCCGGCCGCCGGCGGGTTCCGACGTCGACGGCGAGTTCCGGCCGGAGTGGCTGCCGGAGGGCTTCAGGGAGAGGGCGGCGGCGGGCGGGCGGGCGCGGTGCTGGGCGCCGCAGGTGGAGATCCTGGCGCACGCGGCGACGGGCGCGTTCCTGACGCACTGCGGGTGGAACTCGGTGCAGGAGAGCCTCGGCAGCGGCGTGCCGCTGCTCGGGTGGCGGCTCTCGGCGGAGCAGTTCTACAACGCCAAGGTGCTGGCGGAGGAGGTGGGGGTGTGCGTGGAGGTGGCGCGCGGGACGCGCGCCGCGCTGAGCGGGGAGAAGCTGGCTGCCGCGGTGGAGGCGGTGCTCGGCGACACCGCGGAGCGCGCCGGGATGAGGCGGAGGGCGGCGGAGATGAGGGAGGTGATCGCGGCGGCGAGGGAGAGCGGAGGCGAAGGGTCGTCACTGAAAGTGATGGAGAGGTTCTTCGCCGACGTCGTCCATTGCTGATGCGATGAAGACTTCCGTTGCAGTTTCTTTTCGTTAGAAAACTCGTTCACAACGTATGGAGTTAATGTAAATTTCTAGTTGCTAATATACGTAAGCCCCTCTGATATATTACAAAGTCTTTTGTAATATATAGCATATTTGATTTTTTTTTCCTTTTCAACTTTTGAATTATGTTGGATTTTGTATCGAAATTTGATAGACGATATCATGTCAACAATCCCCATCTTTAATACAACCTATAATTTATAATATAAAATACTTTCAAACCTATTAGTTCTAGGACTAATAAGAATGGAACCTAGAACACTGTAGTATCAATTAGCAGCGAAGGTTATTTTTCTTTGGTGAAAATGGTAATGAATGTGTTGAAATAAAGCATATTTTCTCCTCTATTTATTTCTTTGGACGAAAGTATATCGTCAAAGTCTTGGGCTGGAACTCCAGTACTCCACGCCTGAGCCCAATTGGACATCAAGACATGATACCCCTTGATTACCACTTTTTTTTCACGAGTTTCCTTAACTGCCGTCTTTCTATATTTTTACGAAATATAGTACAGACGTAGACGTTCACATACACGTATACACACCTGCGAAAGTATTCGGCAGGGAAGAGTTTCGCCATCTTTCTAAATCCCTATATTTGAGGTTTGGGGCTACGGTCAGGAACTCTGTTTTATTTTGAATTTCTTTTTAGCCCTATAGATTGTTGGCCCAACAACGGGCCTAATCTAGCCTTTGGGCCCAGACGGGATCCCCCAGAAGGTTCACGAGAGCAACAAACAAAACCCTAGCCACCCCACGTCTTCATATAAGCCCACCAGCGCCGCAACTCGCCTGCCCTCCTCTCCGTTTGCCAATCTCAGCAGTCGCGGGTGGTCGGCGGAGAGCCCCGCCGCCGCCGCCTCCGCCGCCGGGCTGGAGCCTTTGTTCTGTTTCGTACGCCTCTTGGATCTCGTCCCCTTTTCTTTTGCTGCTGTGTTTTTTTTTGTTCTCCCTGCTGCGTTGAGCTTGAGCCGCTGGTGGTTGGCGTTTTTGCTGGGTCAGCGGCGCGGAGCCCGAGCTTGCGAGCATGGCCGAGCGCCTCTTGAGGCCAGCCACACGGATCTCCGGAGTCGATCATCTGACCGAGCGTCTCCTTGCCTCCCACGGATTCGCTCTTGTCAAGATCTGATACATTCCCCAATTCACATTCGCCGCCGCGGAAATTCCCAGCGAAGCAGCTCGATTTTCCCTTGGCTTTTCTTTCTGGTTGGTGCGGTCTGAGCTGGTGATGTGGCGCCGGGGACGGCTCCGGTTCCCCGGCCGCCTCCCATACCCAGCGACACCGACGGAGCTCGCCGCTTCCTGGCAGCCATCGTCCACAGCCACGGGCGGGCTCGGCCTCCCGATTCGGGCCCGCCCATGCCCCGGCTGCTACATGCCTCGTTCACGTGATCAGATTGGTCGCCGTAGCACGCCTTGAGCTGCTGTCCTCTCTCGATTCGAAGGGGAATCTGGGTTGTTCTTTTGGGGATTTGGAGGAGACTGATTTCTTGCTTGCGGAGTCGAACCCAACCCAGGTGTAAGTCAGGTGGCGGCGCGACACCCTACCCCTCCCGGGGAGGATGAGCCGCCACAGTTACACGCCTGGGAGACGGACCCCCACCGTGGGGGTGCCCTTTCGTTACGCGCGCCGCGGCAAATCCCAATCGCGGCACGCGTACATCAGGGCTCCACATTTGGCATGATTTGGCAACTCAACACGAATCGAAGTTAGATCATGCTACGGGCCAGAGATCCCGCATTGTTCGTCTCCAATCAAATCCAGCACCGTGAGTGCCGTCCTTCCTCGTAAAGATGGCGTTCAAGTGTAATATATGCCTACCGTACGGCTGCTCCTTTATTGGAAAGGAAAACCCTCCTGTGTGCCATCTTTCCTTCTCTGACAAAAAACCAGCCGGCACCAACAAGACTGCACAACCGTCTCCTGCTGTTTTACTTGCTTCCGGACATTCTATCTGGTAATTTAATTCAACAAATATAATAAAAAGCAACTTTTGGGGATATCGCAAGCAAAGCTTTGAAAAGCTGTAAGCAAATATGAATATATACAAAAGTGTTTTTTGCCATCTAAATTCTAAACATTCGCAAAAATAAGTCTTCAGTCATCATCCTCCATCACCAAATTTTAAAATTGGAATCCCTCCATCAAGATTTGTGTGAGCTTGCTATAACACCTAAGCACAAAGCACCAAACAAAAGAATTGAATCAGTACAAAAATGCTCAACTAGAATACAAAATGCTAGACTAAAATTGAATTTTGGCTTCTGAAATTGCTTAGTTGAGCAAAAATAGCAAAAAACTCACCAAAATATGAAAAATTGCTAAAACATAACACACAATTATGAAAAAATGAACATGCAACAATATCAGTTTAAGAATAGATCTGAAAAAAATCAAGTTGATATGGAATTGCAAACCACCTAACAATATTTGCTTTCTCTCTCTTTTTTTTTTCAAATAACTTCCAAGAAATAGATGATAAAGAACAGCACAGTAAGCACCAGCGATAGTAAATAACCAGCCAAAAAATACATTTATCTATATTTGAAGTCATATTTTTGTATAAAATAAATAGCTTGTATCAGACTAAAAAAAGACATAACTAATCCAATTAAAATGCTTAGAAGTTTATGCCAAAAATTGCCTACCTCTCTGACACAAAAAGCATTCGTGTATTCAACTCAAATAATTCTTCACCCCCACCTTTTACATGCAGGGTTGTCCTTGTACACACCATTTGCATCGATATCAATTGTCAACTCTAGTTCCTCAAGCTACTGGTTTAGCTATCCAACTCTATACTACAAAAATGCAAATCACAATGAGCAAGAAAAACATTGCTCTGGACTAAGCACATGAAACATTTCAGTTAATTTGATTACTGCCTAGCAGAGAATCGTGCTTATGCCTAATTCAAAATGGTATATTGTTACACCTAGTCCAAGAAGACAAATCACATCTTGGGAGCCCTCCAAATTCACCTCCAGTAAGAGCATTATAAACTGCCTGAATAAAGCATGGTGTCTCATGGTGGGCACTGTCAATGAAAATTCTTAAATCAGAACACAAACATTATAAACTAAAATGAATAGTTTGCTAGTTGATTTAGCATATGTTGACTACAAGATGGAATATCTGGGCTCATCATGGCAAAAAATAAAACAAGAGGAACATAGCAAGGAGGTGGGGGCCTTAGCTAAAGTGAAGTTCTGATACAAGTAAATCCTCTGGACGGAGTCACATGATTAGTCCCTCTAAACACTAATTGCACAGAAATTAATACGAAGCGAATCAATTTGCCAGTGGATCAAAATCATATCCATAAAAAACAAAGCTTATGTTAGCCTAAACAACATAGGAAGCAACTGCTGCTATATCCAGGAATAATACTTTGCCTACTAAAATAAACTGAAGCACAATATACTTTGCCTAGCTAATAGCAGTACTTTGCCAGACTTAAAAACATTACTTTCCCTATCTAAGAATAGAACATTGCTAACTTACAATAGCACTTTGCCTAACTGAGAATAGTACTTTGCTAACAAAGAATAACATTGTTCCTAAATGAGAATGTTACTTCTAATTATCATATTTGCTCATGCATAGATCAGACATGAACAAAAAAAAGGCCACTCTGAGACATTGCATTGTGTAAATGGGTGAAAACCAAATAATCAGAGGAGACAAGTAGCTTACAGTTTACACTAATGACATGCCAAAAACATTGGTTGGAACCATATAGGATGATGCACATGGAAGATGTGATGCACTCTAATAAGAGTGAATGTCCAAAATATGAAGGAAAGTACACTGATTGCAATTTCTCCATCTTCGTATTGAGTATTGACGGAGCTTTCCACAGAATATACTTTTATAAGCATAGAAAGGTGATGTGCTTAGGTCCCCATAAACAACACCAAAGCTATAAGTAATGAATTCATGAAGTACTGCTTCCGCTGAAAACATGGCAGAACAGCTACCATTACATACTATTTTTGCAGCAGCAGAAATAATGGTGCATACAATTGCAGTGCCCTAAAGTATCAAAAGTCATTCATTAATCATCATGAAACCGAAATATGCATCAGTGATCACTGATTCAATTCGTGAAAGCTGCTATGTTCCTGCTCCACTATCGTCACTGCATCAGAACCAAAATGCCCAAACCAAATATGTAGCAGAGGAAATTTAACAAGAGTCGAAACTAGCCTCTAGATTCAAACCCCGAGGAAGAATGAATAAGAGGAAAAACGAGAGTGACTGACAGAGGGAGATCTTCCGTAGGCGGCGTGTAATCCCTGATGCCGGCGAGGATCGCGCATCAAATCCCCTAAATCTCACCCCCGAAGGCAATCCCAATCGCAAAATCCACACACTGGTTGGGCTCCGTCTGATTCAGGCCGAAGGAACGGGAGGGGAGACTCCATTGGATCTGAGATCTGTGCTAGGAGAGAGGAGAGAAGCTAACCCTAGAGAGCGCAGAAGGAGAAACGCGAAATGAACTGGCGCCGACCTCTAGAGGAATGCCGACGACTAGTGGGTCCGGGAAGCCGATTCACCCCCACGGTGTGGTGAAGTGGGTGGCAGATGGAGCGGCCGTCGGCCGGCTTGTACAAAGTCTTTACCAAATTTTAAACTCTATCTTTTTGATTTTTTTAAAATCCGTGAATAAAAAATAATGTTTTACTCAAGCTGCTCCTGCCATTTTTTATAAGGACTCGGATTTATATTTCCCAAAGTACAAATAACGACGACTGGTATAAAGAACTGAACATGTTGCTATATATTTTCTCTCTTTATTATCAATAATACTTTTTTCTAGTAATCAATCCTATAATAGATTATTCAATAGACAGGAGATAGGATGGTGGGAGTAATCCCCTATATTTGAGCAAAAGTGAGGTATATTTTGGTGATCATCAAAATATTTAGGTATTAGTGATGGAATTGGTAATATACTCAGACCACCTTCTCCTACCAAAAAGATAATATTTTACTATTAGGGAAGTAATGAGGATGATTTGCTGGAGATGCTTGCCCGGCTCTTAACAAATGCTCTAATATCGTCGTATTAGAATTAGTTTTTCCGCATTCGTTTTTTAAGCAGACACATCCTCGTATTTGCAACCGCGCTGAAAGCCTGAAATACGGTATCGGTTGCCTACCTAAGACCTGAACCAAGCAGCACCTTGAAAGTGATTTCCCTCGGTGTTCTGCATCCTTGCTATTCTTATGTTTCTCCTCTCCTGTTCTCCACCGCTCTCCAGTCCCAGCGTGTTCGCCCTCGGTGTTCGCCGCCGCCGCCGCCGGCCTTCGCGCGGCCGCGCCCACCACTCACCTCGCCGCGCTCAGTTCTGCCGATGGCCAGTTGGCCACCGACGGTGGAGGAGCCTGTCGCAGCAGGCACAGCTCTACCCGTGGATGTACCCAACCGGACACAAACGAAGGCGCGGGGACCTGCAAAAATCCCTTTCCGTTTTTTCTTTTCTGAACGATCCGAAGTCAGGGAAGTAGGAGGACGGTGGAGTGCGTGGGCCAATCGTATCATGAGGGGATGAGGAAGCCAGCTGGATTATGGGATCCACCATTTGCGACTCGCCGACCTCGGCGCTGGCACTGGCATTCCGGTAAGCTATATATAGCCTTTATACTCTCTGGTCGCCCCTTTAATTTCTACTATATGATGATTGCTCAGAACTCTCTGTAATCTCACTCATAGCAAAGAAATTTATACCATTAGCCAATCCGAAACTGCTCGGTGCCAAGGATTACTGCTTTGGGCTCCATGATTTGTTGCTAGTACTTTGCGCAGGTCCTTTTCGCTTTGGTTGGAATAAAATGAAGAAAAAAGTTGCTTTGGGACGAAATTGAAAGCAAACATGTATATGAAATTGCATCGCAGAATGGGCAATAGGTGGCTATGCTAATAATTTATTCGAAAATAATAAAATGTGAATTTAGAAAACCGTGTTGTCACTGGCCATACAAAGGGCAATCATTTTTCTACAGTTTCACACTCTTTCATACCTGTGCGGCTGTGTGCTAGCAGTGAAGAGGCGAAGGACACATTTTTTCTATGGTCTTAGACTGAGAACAGCAGAGGCCATTGAAGTCAATTGATCTTGACAGCAACTGCTACTGTTTTGTCGGTGGACAATGTATGAACAGGAAAGGAAGAACGGTCAAAGTAAAGAGTAAATATGTTAACATAAGCACCGGAGTATTGGTTTCTTTCTATTAATCCCTTTAAGTCTTTAATTATAGTGCTTGCATGAATTTGCTTTCGACAATGGCCGATGAGCATTTAAAATAGCTTCTGGTGTGACATGTAATAGGCATTAGATATAGATATTGTATATTATGGAGTATCACTATTGTTTGCTGCATCTTTCATTTTTGTCGACAGCCGTTGGAGAGCATCCACTGACCCTATGTCAATGATGTTTATCCATGTGCATACTACTTGCAATTTCAAGGTGACCAAAATAGCACATCTGATTTGTTTTGCACTCATCTGTGTTGTTCATTCAAAACTCAAAGCAATATTGAGCACCCAAGTTCGAATAAATCTACATTGCTATCTATTAAATTTAGCAAAACTTTAAATAACTGCTGCTGTGAGTGGCATCAAAGTTCTTGACACTGCAAAAACTTAAAAACATATGGATACACTACACAATCCCTTCATACTATATAAATGCACTGTGTGGAGCGGTTGCAATTCAATTGGCCGATAACCCTTCACCATGCGTGTATTTCAAGTTAAAGATAATGGAAATGTTCACTCCCGAACTATATCTTGGGCAGACCAAAATAGCTGGAGCCCAGTCCATGAAAGATATGTTTTTGGAATATGCAGCCAGAATTTGGTTACTTTCCACAATTATACAGCATAAGGGACCACATTTCTTTTTCTGGTCGCTTTTGCTGGTCAGCCTTCCCGATAACTCCTGAACACAAGTGGTCATTAGTTCAAAACTCCACTTGCGTTACACCTTCCTAGATTTTGGAGTCTTTCCATTGCAAGGCAGCTCTTATAACCCCCAATTCTGTCAGCCTCCTCACCTTCTCTCTAACAATGGCTTTGGCTTTTGCTGGCAAAGCTGTGGCTGCCTCAGCCATCTCTGCAATAGTCCGCAAGTCTTTCGACTATCTGGATAGGTGTATGAAGATGGAGGGGATGAGATCGGTGAAGGAGAGGCTGGAAAGAAGTCTCCCACAAGTTCAATTAATCTTTGATGCTATTGATATGGAGCAGATCAGGGACCAGAGCGAGGCGCTTGATGCGTGGCTTTGGCAGCTCAGGGATGCTGTCGAGGAGGCTGAGGATGTGCTTGATGAAGTGGAGTACTACAAACTTGAGAAGAAGGTGAAATCTCGAGGCAACAAGGTGTGCAGCTCTCTGTACAACTGTAAGAGTCTGTTTATCCAACAGTTCAATACTACTTTCAATGGTGGTACTTTTAAAAGGATGGCTGATGCCATGAAGAAACTTGATGAGGTTGCTGCTGGTGTGGAGCGTTTCATCCTACTTGTGGATCACCTTGATTCTAGTAGTTTGAGGAACATATGCCATCAGAAGGATGTTGTTAATCCTCGTGAGACTAGCTCCTTTATGATTGAGGAAACTATAATTGGCCGTGATACCGAGAGGGATCAGATAGTTGAGTGGTTAATCGAGCAAGGGGGTGATAATCAAAATCAAGAGTTTTGCAACGTCACTCTTTTTGCTTTAGTGGGTATAGGTGGCATGGGCAAGACCACTCTTGCGCAAGCAGCCTACAATGACCAAAGAGTGAAGCAGTGCTTTGATTCTGCTATGTGGGTTTGTGTGTCCAATGACTTTGATGTTCCAGCTCTGACAAGAAAGATAATACAAGAAATTACTGGACGAGGTACTGATGTCATTTGTCTAAATACTCTTCAAGAGATCCTTAGAGGGAAGCTGAGCTCAAAGAAAATTTTGCTTGTACTTGACGATGTATGGAACGACGAGAGGAGACCTGACTGGGAGAAATTAGTAGCTCCATTAAAGTCAGGTCAGAAGGGAAGCAAAATCTTATTGACAACTCGTATGCAATCGGTGGTAGACATCGCTGAGAGAGTATTAGGAGGGATGGCCAAGTCTATGAGATTGCAGGGGCTGCAGGAGGATGATCTTTTGGCACTTTTCAACAAGCATGCCTTTTTTGGGGTAAATCCTAGCAATCATTTTAACTTGCAAGAAGTTAGCAAACAAATTATTAAGAAGTTGAGTGGGAGCCCATTGGCAGCAAAAGTCATGGGTGGGTTGCTGAACAATTCTATGGATTGCACATATTGGAATAGAATATTGAGAGAAGATATCTCTAGTATTGAGCATGGCAATGAAGGTGTTATGAAGGTTTTAAGATTGAGTTATCATCATCTGTCTCCAAAGCTACAAGCATGCTTCCGGTATTGCAGCATGTTCAGAGAAGATTATATATTCACAAAGAAAGAGCTCGTTGAGTTATGGATGGGTTCAGGGCTGATTCAGCTATCTGTCGATGAAAGCCAGACTCCAGAAGATGTAGGAGACTATTATTTGGGTATACTATCAAAAAAGTCTTTCATTGAACTGAGATCAGATGTGTCGACACATCAGTATGATGGTGGCAGTGAGATTGGTGTGTCCTGTTATGAATACTATGTGCTACATGATCTATTGCATGAGCTAGCACGTGCAGTCTCCATGAAAGAATGCATTAGAATTTCTAGCGATGCTTATGGAAGTATTCCAGAAACAGTTCGGCATGCAATAATTATAATTAAAAATTATGCTATGATCACAGATTTTTCTATGTTAAAGAAACTCCGAACTCTCATCATATCCTTCGATGGAACAATAAATCAAAGAGATCAATGGATTGTGCTTCAAAACGTGATGAATGCAGCGACCAAATTACGGGTGTTTTATGTACACAGATGCTCAGTTCTGAAGCTTCCTGATGCTTTTGGTAACCTTTTGCACCTGCGGTACTTGTCTCATCCGTATCCATGGATGGAAGGTAGAAAAAAATGCATTTGGTTCCCTTGTTCTATATACAAGCTATATCATCTCCAAATATTACGAAGTACATGTTCATTGGTATCATGGCGGCTGGGAAATTTGGTTAGTCTGAGACATCTAGACAATTCCGTTTCTGTATTTGGATTACCCCCTTACTTAGGACGTTTGACTTCTCTTCAAGAATTAAATCTTCATTATGTTCAATATCGTCATGGTTTGTACGCAAATGAGATTAAGAATCTAAAAGATCTCCGTTATTTGGAAGCTTGTGGTCTTGAAAACATCAATGCAGAAGAAGCTACTTGATAAAGCTGGGTGAAAAGGAAAGCCTTAATATGTTGTCACTCAGTTGGCAGATGGGCCAAAGAGATGCAGGTATAGATGAAAGAGTGCTAGATCACCTTCAGCCTCACACGAGTCTTGCTAAGCTGAAGATTAGTGGATATAGTGGTTCCAGATCACCATGTTGGATGGAAAATCCAATTCTCACCAATGTGACATATATTTCTCTATCTGATTGTCATCAATTGCAATATCTTCCGCCCCTTGGCAGACTAGCTTCACTCAAGTATCTCTATTTAAGGAATATGAATACAATGAAAACATTAAATAGTTCCGTTTACGGATGTCAGAACCCTTTTGGCTTTCCATCTCTTAAGTTACTTCATGTTGAAGGCCTTCCAGCACTAGATGAGTGGGTTGAACCTGAGACCAGGAATCTGTTTCCCCAGCTTGAGGTACTACTAATCCAACGCCGCGAAGCATTGAGAAATGTACCCGCACTACCATCTACTCTTGCTTATTTTAAACTATCTGATGTTGGTTTAACTACTATTCCTGCAACATATTGTCGTACTGAAACAACTCAACCGCCAAAGTCATCACACTTCAAGTTGATAATCTCTCACTGTCCAAACCTAGTAATGCTGGAGCCAAACTATTGTTTTGAGGGTCTGGAGGAATTACATGTTGAAGATTGTAAAAATTTGATGCATTTGCCAATGGTTCAGTGGCATGAAACTCCCATCTGTCAAAACTTTCTTGCTGGTGAAATGCCCAAATCTGATAGCTCCACAGGCAGAGATCAGTCTACCAACATCTATCAGACATCTTTATATTGATTCTTGTGGTGGATATGAGACCTCTTTGCTCAAGTCCATTTGCAGTCTAACTTCCCTTACTGCACTGAAGCTAGGTAATTGTGTGATAGTAACTCCACAGAGAGACATCAGTTTGCCATCGTCCATTCGAAATCTTTATATGGGTTCATGTGGTATTGGTGATACTTCTCTGCTCAACTCCTTTTGCAGTCACACTTCCCTTATTTCACTGCAGTTATATGATTGTTTGATGACAGCACTTCTCTCAGCAGAAGTGTTTAAGAATCTTGCAACAATGCAGCATTTGGAAATTGTTAACTGCAGCAAGCTTGCCACTTTAGATGGGATAGAAGAACTCACAAACCTCAGAGAGTTGAACGTCAATGGATGTGACATGCTTGACAAGCAACATACTGAAGCCTCTGATCTCCGCCAAGCTGCTGCTGTCTGTCCTTCACAGCTTGCAAAACTAGAGAAACTGAGAATCAGCAGTCCTTTTCTCTTGCAACATGGGCCGTTGAGAGGAGTCAAGTCAGTTACTCATTTGACTATTGACAAGAGCCATAGATGTTTGCCTGAGGGATGGTTGATGCAAAACCGCAACCATCTTAAGTGCCTTGCAGTGCGTAATGCTACTCACTTGGTGTTTCTGCCTTCAATAATGGCAAGTCTTACTTCCCTCGAAACCTTGGAAATTCTCAAAGCAGTCCTGCTCCAGTCACTTCCAGAGCTGCCTGCCTCCTTAGAGCGTCTATTAATCATTGAATGCCACCCTGTGCTGGGGAGAAGATGCCAAAAAAGGATAGGCTGTGACTGGCACAGGATTACACGCATCCGGGATGTGAAGATTGACCATAGACCATCAGGATACGCGTCAAGTTCCTACATGGGTTACTACTGGCGTTCTCCTTTATTCCATTGGAACACCTTCAGATAATCATTTAACTCCAGAAGCGGTAAGCAAACGTGGTTACTTAATACACTACTGAACTTTTTTCGCGACCGTGCCTGAGCACGTTTTTAATTAAGAGGAAGAAGAAAAGGTAACCAATACAACTCGAGTTTAAGAACAGGGGTCTTAAACTCGCGGGTTCTAAAAGATTTATTACATACACTACTGAGCTGAAAAATCATAATCCTATGAAGTTTATGAACAGAGTAAATGCATCCATGTTGATGACATTTATGTTTTCACTAAAATTTCTTTCTTGCTGTCCATTCTCAGAATACCATCATATAAGAGTAGCGTTCTTCGTAACCAGAAATCTAGAATACCTTGAAGTTCGACGCCCACTGGATTTTTTATATCAGTATCTCTCCATAAATGCATTCAATCATCTGATTACATGATTCCCTTATCATGTATGTACATCAAACGAGTAATGAAAGCTAGAAAGCTGAACTTCTCGAGGTAAGACCATATTTCTACATATTTTTTTATGCTCTCATATTTAGTTCGAATTACTATGTTGATAATGTTCCCTCTAAGTATGGCAGGCCGTCCTTCTGTTTTTTTCAGTTAGGATGTGATTTGGCTGCAAGAAGATATGCCTCGGAGCCTTGCTGAGAGCTCTTCAGACTTCACGGCTGTTTGCTACTCTGTACTCTCAACTGCAGAAACCATGTAGCAGGTGAATGATTCCTGCTCTTATCATGGGACTCTGCATACTGACCAAGCTATGCGTGCCTTGAGAGTTGAATATAGATATTTGCATGATTACATTACATCATGATGCTCCTTGTTTTGGTCTGCGCTGTTCTTTTGTTCCGTATTTCAGCTGATTAGCTATCTACCTGTTTTGTCCTCGCTGCAGGAATGCATGATCTCACACGCCTGAATAGAACAGATGAAACTACAGAAGTGCCAAATAGCATGCTAATGAAACTATGGAAGTTAGTGGTTCAAGAAAGCCCAATAAAGAAAGAAAAGGGGGGAAAGTTTGGGAGGATTGGAAGAGCTGGGTGAGAGATTTACAATGCTGTAACGTGCTCCTTTTGACTGGTCTGCTTTCTTTCTGTTTTCCAGCTGATCGGTCATCCGTTTTTTTACTGAATTATTATGTTTCTAAGATAGCCACGTACTCAGCAAGAAGGCAATGAAATGTTGTTTGAAACTACCCCTTCAATGTGTAATTTCATTATTGTTTCGTTGACTCCACGTAACATTTAATTTCATAGCTCATCAAGAGTTAGTATTCATCGGTTATAGATAAAAAAACTGGTTCATTCTCTCTCTTATGAAATCTGATGCCATGTCATCAGAAAATCTGGTAGTACTTTATGGAGTGCAGATTTTACTGGTATGGTCAACTTTGTACATCTGCGTGCTGTTGGCACAAAAAGGAAAACGATGTTTTCTTCTGCATTCCAATTCCAAAGGTTCTTGCTCTTGGCCATGGATGATTTACATCTTACTCCCGAGGCGGCATCCTTGCTCCTGTTCGAAGAAGAATAGCGAACAAGATCGACCAGTACGTCACTGTGCACAAAACCTGGGAGGATAATAAAGATATAAATATGTTTAGCTGAGTCTGAGTGGAATTCTGCCCGTCCTGCAAGTTTAGTATCACTGTGAGTTTGTTTACGCAGCATTTCAATCTCAAATCTTACAATATACATTCCAGTTCATCAAGGCTTGAATAATACCAGGAAGCAGTGGAAAAGAAAAAACTACACCCCATGTTCCTGTTCAAACCCTATCCGTTGCTATCGCTCGAGAGCAATTCAGGCGATACGAGAAACAGCATGTATGGCTGATGGCTCAGTCTCATAGTAGCTGATAAGAATGTGAAAAGTTTACTGCAGGTATCGCTAGGTCAAGACTGCTGCTACTACAGGTCCAGCCCAGCAGCATTTGAATTTATTTACCTCGAGTCCTCGTCCTTCTAATTAATGGTCTATATATGGCACCCTGGCCTTGCTGCAATCATATGCAGCAGCGTCACAACAGCCAGTTGGGTTATGCATTATTGACCGCCGATTCCAGAGCCGAACTCCATCATCGCCTCCCACACCGATTGGTTCGGTGCTTTCGTCTTCTTTGTGACCGAATGAGTCGGTCTTTCCGGTACTTTTAGCCCAGCTGCCCTCTAATCGCCGATTGATTCGGTGATTCCTTCGAAATGTGTTTGTATTCCTAAGCAACTTTGTTCCCCGCAAATCATCGTGCCACCGGTTGATCCGGTGCTTCTTCTGCCCTCACTAAATGGATCGGTCAAATATACACGTTGATGAGGTTCTACGCTTGTTTTGACTTCGTTTCTTCGCGGGCCTTTTCTTTCTCGATCCTTACCATCATTTGGATGGCTTAGAATATTCCTAAGTCATTCTTTTACTATCATCCGAATAGTTTGAAATCAACCCTTACAAATATCTTGACAAACACATAAATCCCAATATAGTTATATTGTCATTCACTCTCTCAAATCACAAAAAGTAGCTTAGGGGCTATTTTCCATGCACTTATTAATTAAAAAGTTTGAAAACACTCTCCGAAAACAAACCTAGGCCATGTTTGGAACCAAAACAGTGCAAATGAAACTTCTGCGGGAATCTAACAGGACGCAGCTCGAAATTCGTCACAGGAATCAAGAGCATGCTCAGAATGTGCCTGCCTTGATTTTGACATGCATGGATGCACTACGCAACTGATCCAGGTACATGATGAGTGCATCGATCAGATCGTACAAGCACAGATCGCATCTTGCTCCTGGCGCAACTACCACGCATTCTTCCACCTATCTCGAGGACCCTGACGATCATGCGCCGCCGGATGGCTGCTGCCGCGTGCCTCACTGCGGGCGGCGGCGGCGCGCGCCTCCACTGCCTCCCGGATGTACTGCTCCCGGCGGCGGTCCTTCTCGTCGTCCTCAGCGAAGGATCCCTCGACGCCGAATATCATGAGCATGCCGACATTGTAGGCCGCGTAGCCGCTGCCGACCGAGGCGAGGAGCACATGCGACGCCCCCGACGGGAAGTTCAGCAGCAACTCCCGGATGCGCGCCGCCATCGCCTGATTCGCCTCGCCGGACGTGATTACCTAGCTATCGACGCGGATCGATACGCTAACTATATATAGGATATCATCATATCTCTATTCGTCTTTTTTGTTTTCTTCCTGCCCAAGCACAGCATCCGTCGTTTTCTTGTAACAAACTGCGTCGCTTCCCTTCCACCTGACGCACCAAAATATATCTACATCTAACTTTCTTCGAAGTTAATTCCTTTTAATTTTAACTATGAATACTTAAAATATTATAAAGAATGTCAACATAAAAATGATGTTAGCAGATTTATTGTAAAACGAACTATCATAACTTATAAATGATTATATTTGAAACATATTAATTTAGAGATATTATTAGTCAAACATAAAAGTATTTGATTTAGAATAAATCTAAATGTAGCTATATTCTGCAGACATACATGTGGATTCTATACAATTATTGTATCTCAACTAAAATAAGATCTTACTTTAGCATGTTTGTCCCAAGACCTATCATGCACTGGCTAATTGTGCTCCATTAGATATCGTCTTCAATTTAGGAATATCCACCTTTTTATTTTGTACTCCCTCAGTCCCACGTCTAGATGCATACCCAGAATTGCATTCTTTGATAGGATAGATTAGTATGCGCATTAGATTTATTAACATCTTTCTCACCCTCGTAAAAGCACACATCAATTTTGTAGTTGTATCCTTGAGACTTACACCGCAATTTATAGATTGATCTCTTTACCAAACCAATCAATCTCTTTATCAAACTATTCAAAAATTCTAGTGAACTAGGAACAAGTAAACATATCCTTATCAAGCATAAAAGATAACTTTGGTCGTGATTAGTACCGGATCCTCCAAAATTTCTTCCTACGTGTTTATGCACCCATATGTTGCTCTGAATTTGCGGAAGCTCTCAGGCTCTATTATTCGACCGTGCGAAGGACAGTAAAATGCTAGGTAAAGGAAGGCTCGCACAAGATGTGCATGCAGCATTGCAGCGTCTAAGTTTGGAGCATCTTGCTCTCAACAGGCGTCTGCACGTTGCTTATAATTGAGAAAAATTAATTATGTAATCTAAAAAATATAAGTATCCATACATAATCTTATAAAGTTTCCGAATCGATGGGAGGAACGTGGTACACTCCTTGCAAGAGGCTTTTGCAAGGCGGGGACGAAAATGAACCCGCATTTTCGAGACAGGGTCGATGTTCCCAGATCGAGAAAGGATGCCTTCATCCCTGGTTTACGTGACTACTGTCTTTGAACCTTGTGGGCAAGTTCCAACAAAAATATAGTAACCTAATGGTAGATAGCGTAATATTTTTGCAGACATGCAACACTTTAATAGCTACGCATTTAAGATGCACGATTTATACATTTGCATATTCCAAAAACAATTCTTCGAAACCTAGAAATATAATTAATACTTGGTGAAAACATTTGCTCGAGCAAAAATTTGTGCACAAATCCATACATTTTCCCCAAATTAAAAAGAAACTTGCCCGTGATGAAAATAGATTCACACAGAAACATTCAGGACGCCTGACGACAACAGATCAAGAATCACTCATTGTACAAACCAGCAAACGAACTCAGGCATCCCGATCTGTAGATGCATTATTTATCGCTCGACCAACAATTAATCATCTCGAAAGAGCCCCCAGCGCAAGGAGCACCAGGCCCGCCGCCGCCAGAGTGTGGCCGGCGTCGTCGCTGCTGCGGGCGCCGCCTCCTCGCTCGGGCTCGATCTTGCTCTGCACCTCCCGCCGGACCTTGTCCGCCTTCTTCTGCTGGAGCCTCCTGTAGCCATTGTGCGCGACGCGGCCGAAGCCGGCGCCGGCGTAGCCCAGCAAGGCGAGGCCGAGGAAGAGGGAGTAGCCGCCCATGGCGATAGGGCTGTGCGTGTTCCGGTAATCAACAAACTGGTTGTTAGGGTTTGTTGGTGGGGTGAGGAATTCGTGTGCGACAGGTTGAAAGAGCAGATACCGTCTCTCTATATATATTGCGGATTTGACGCTGAGGAAAAGTAATAGCGTATGGTTTGTGCAACAAGTAACTAACTGAATCCGCTGATGATTATTAGTATAATCGGATCTGCACGTTTAGTTATTTATTTTATCTATACAGATGAAGTTGAAGATCATGCTCACGCCATAAATATGGAGTGTGGACGTTCTTGTGTGATCCTGAATTTCCTAGCTTTGGCCATTAGCGTAAGGAAAACACAATATAAATATCACAAAATACCATTGGTCATCGATCTATTTCAAAATTATTACTTGATGAGTTATATTCTCTCCATCAAAATTACAAGGCATATTGTTCCCCGCAAATAGAATCATTGACGAAGATGATTGTGCACACTATCCCAAATTACTATCTGAAAAGACTACACTTTTCACCTGCATGTAAGCATATGTAGAGTTGAGTAATCGGTTGCAGAATGAAAAGAGAGCGCACAGCAGAACATGAAGTGAAATTGCCTCTTTCCACAAAAGAAGAAAATCGCTTATACCCCTCATTTCTAACTGTACCAGCATCAATAGGCCGGACAGGGCCCTAATTAAAAAGAAAACATCGATAGAACGCGTAAAATAACATTCCATCATTAATCGGTTTGACTAGGTTTTGCAACATATTCCTCAATCCACGTAGTACTAGTACATGGGAGAAAACTCTCAACATTGCGAGCACGACAATCTACGGTGGCCGCGGCCTGCGTTGTCGCTCTTGGGCGGCGCGCAGCCGCCGCGTCGATCGAGCAGCTAGCTAGCTACCTCTTCCGCTTCGTCGCCGCCGGCACGCTGTCCGACTTCGTGTCGTACTTGCGGCGCAGGATCTCGAAGTCGTGCTCGTCCAGCTCGTTGACGGCAGCCACCGCCAGACGCCGCTCCTCCTCCAGGCGGCGCTGGTACATCACGTAGTACGCCGCCCCGCCGACGCCCAGGCCGCCGGCGCAGCAGAGGAAGTTCTTCAGCAACGAGCACGTCGAGCAGATCGCCATCGCCGGCGGCCGCGCCGAACTGCAGATCGTCGTGGGAGCGAGGGAAGATGGCCGCGCGGGCCCGGGTATGCGCTATTACTAGGGTACATATACATGGCGTCCACCAAAGATGGATCGATCCATGTTCTTGGACGTGAAGCCATGAACTCCTACTGGATGGATATAGGCCATAACTGGGCCAACATAATGGGGCCATGGGCTGCCTATAATGTTGTTCATACCCACCAAAAAATAGGCTTGAACCAAAGCCCATCAATAATCATGATATTATGTTCAAGTTCAACAGCCTATTCAGTTTAATTAAATTGCACCAAAATACTACTTGATTTAGTAACACCCGTTTACCAGCAGCAACTAGTATTTGAAAATAAATTATGAAAGGTTTTATGGGGGCGGAATCTAATTTTAAGGCATGACCCTTTCTATGGGAAAGCATGTACACGCACACGTCGCGCTCCAAGACTTTCATATGTGGATCCGTCTATGCAACAAAACATCTGCTTAATGCGGGTGCTCCTATATAACTGGTGGTGGAAGCTGGTTAAGCAACGTGGCTTCAAAGCCTATTAGATCCAAATTAGAGATCTAAATTTAATATTTTAAAAAATTAGATTCAAAATTTTTATTTTTTGAAAAATAGATCAATATTTAAAAATAGCAGATTAAACATTTTTCAGAAACGTATATCAACAATTTGGAAAGAAATACCACCGTCAACACTTTTCACAACCTATTTCAACAGTTAAAAGAAATAGATTCAATATTTTTAAAAATCTAGATCAACATTTTTTTATCCTAACTTCTCCTCCGGCGCGCCGCTCGGAGGGGCCACAGTGGCGGCAACGCACGCACGTGGGGGCGGGGGAGTAGCAGATGGTGGCGACGCGCAGGCATGGTGTCACACCTGGTTTTTAAAAGAAAACCGAATGCATATATAGTTATGCATTCATATATATATATGCGCCAGTATCAAGTTTCATACATATAGCAACGTCGTAATGGAATAATGAGCAACAATATCAAAAAAAAACTTATAACAACTAAAAGTCTATCAAAGATATACAACTTATTCTGGAAACGAAGGCTCCAACTTCACATACAATCGACCGGGGGTTATGTACGCCTAGAACTCAGCAACATCTTCAACAAACTTCACAGACTTCTCTTCTGAGCAGCAGTTTTAGCAATGAACAACCTATTTACTAAGCCATGAATGAATATTGCCCACATTGATAAATAAAGAGATATCTGAGTAACAAATAAGCTTGGAACATTAAACAACTGAATTAATTCACAGATCTGATTTAAATAAGTCATGTGAGGGCCCGAGCCGCTCTTGACCATGAGCACGTCTGATATATCAGTTTTACACTCTGCAGAGGTTGCACACTTTACCCACGAGTTGTCTGTCTCTTGATGCCCGGGTTTGCAAAGCCCTTAAACACTTCCGAGGTGAGTGATAGGGATTCACTACGAGGCCTTTATAAAGACTCCTAAACAAATGGTAGCCCGCTAAGGTTTCAGCAACTGTGTGAGTGAACCTCCCCCAAGGCGTGACCAGGAATGCGTACACCCTTGGAAGGCAGCGAACCCCTTATCACAGGGCCCCCATGCGCCTTTCGGTAAGCTACCAACAAGCTAGAGATATCTAATTAATTAGCCAAAACCAGAGCTATATAGTCCCTGTGGTTGCACTGATTTCCCGGGTGGTCGCTCCATGGTTTAAATTAATTATGATCATCAGTTCATCATAGTGGTTCCAAAATATAATCACGTATCAAAGTGTTTTTTTCATAAACCACCCGTCACCATAGTTCAGCAACTAAACAAACTACCCAACATTTAAATAAATAACCCGGCTTTCAAGGATATGGATAAACAATATGGATAGAGTAGGAACCCATCAAGTTAATGCATGCAAGCATAAATATAAATAAAGGTTATTAGGACGAAATATTATCAAGGAATATACTTGCCTTTATTCTAGATAATAGCTGCTCAGAGTCTTCAATACTTGTTTCTTGCATTTCTTAACCTTCAGAGCTCTCGAACTGCGTTCCTTCTACTCGCGACAAGTATCAGCACAAACATACAAGAAACAAGCAATCAAGCACAACTAAGAACATACTATCAAATAGAAGAAATGTGTGAAAAGAGCATACTAAAGGATAGGGTTCGAAGCTACGATCGCAAGAGCGCAAGGAACACCAAAAATAGAGCTACGGTTGAAAAGATACAGCTGCCGGAGATTTTGTGTTGTAAGGAAAAAGAACAAGAACTATGTGCTTGATTTATTTTATTTATAAAAATAGATGTAAAAATACAATTAACTCAATTTAATTTATATTTATAAAGAAGAGATAAACTTAATCAAATTTTATTTATCAAGGTTATTATGTACAAACTAAGCTAATTAATTATTTAACAAGCAAATAAACAAGTTAGCGCAGAATTTTATAATTCGTGTTTGAATAAATAAATTATATTAAAAAATATATTTATGTTGGTATTAATCTATTTAGCATAAATTATGAAAATCAAGTTAGAACTCTAATTAGCTTTTAATTCGAAAAGCTAGTTGAAATAGATATTAATTAAATTAATTTTAAATTTAATTATAAGTTATGAACTATAGAAAAACAACACTACTAAACGATACCTCACGCTAAAACAAAACTAATGCAATATAAATGGATCGAAACAGAGCTAAAACGATCTATCTACGGATTAAACGGTGTTCTAGGGATCTAAACGCGATCAACCAGCAGATTTTAGGAACTAGCAGAGTTTTTTAAGACAGAAACTATGCTCGCGAACAGTTGAAGCTCAGGGTTAGATATGCAAAAGTGCACGGTTCGGGCTGGATTGAAAGGATCTAACAGTTCTAGGGGTTTCTGCAGTTTTTCCAAGACATAAGGAATAAACAAAAGATTACAAGGTTCTTGAGGGGGCGTTATGCAAAAGCTCAAAGAGCTTCTGTCCATGGCGGACAGGGCCTCTGGTCGACGAGTTCGCCGGCGGCCGGGCGGTTTTCGGGACGCCGGAGAGGAGGGAAAAAGGGAGAGGAAAGGGAGAACTCGGGGGTGCTTTCACCTGCGGCGGAGGGGGGCCGGACTCGGCCGGAATCTGGCTGGCGACTGCCGGTTCGGGACCGCCCCGTGGCGGCAGCGCTGCACCGGCAGGGAGGCGATGGGGACCGGCAAAACGGAGTCGTCTCGTCGAGGGAATCGTCGTGGTGGAATCAATTTGATTCGACGGGCGACAGCCGCGACCAATCGGCTGGCACACCGAGGCGGCGGCGCCCAGTCTGCGAGCTTCACGGGCGACGGCGGTGCGGCGCTGGACGGGCAAGGCGAGGCTGCGGTTCGGCGTAGGGACTCTCCTGGTGCCCTTGGCTTGCTCCGATGGCGACGGCTGCAACGAGGACGGCTGGCTGTGGTCTGGTTTCTGTCGAGGCTGCCTTGTGACGATGCAGCAGGGGCACGAGCGGCAGGACGTGCAGGAGTTTGGCCGGAAGGGGCGGCGGCGCAGGCTGGCTCCTGGCGTCGGCGGCGCTGTGCGTGACAGGAAGCATGGGGCGTGCGACTCAAGGGAAGCGGCGGCGCTGCGCAGATCGACACGACGCGGCGGGCCGAGCGGATCGCAGGGCAGGGACATGGGATCAAGGGCGGAGCGGTCGCAGGGGTGTGAGGTCGCGGGGCTTTGGCGCTCCACGCTATCTTGGGCGCGTGGTGGCGTCCTGCCCTGGGCACGCACGCCGAGAGTGCCCTGGCGGCGGCGCAGGTAGCTGCACTCGGCCGGGAGGAAGCTGGGTTGGGCGCGGCCCAAAAGGTTTCTCTATTTTTTTTATTTTCGGGAACAATTTTCCAGCTTACAACGAATACTGAAAAAAAATTCCAGAAAATATTTTTTAGAACACGGAAAATACTCCGAGCATCCCCAAACATCTAGGAAAAATCCTAGAGCTCGTTTAAAGGCACAACGAGTGTCCGTGAAAAGATTTCTAGAAGCTTCCAAAAACATTGGATTTGCTCTAGAAAAATTGAGAATAAATGGCAGAAAAATTTGAAAATATTCTTCGAAACTCCAGAAGATGGATAAATTTATTTGAAAAGGTATTTACAACCTAAAATTGAAATTTTGGGATGTGACACGGGGGCGGGGAGCAGCATACGGCGGTGGCGTGCAGGTAGGGGCGGGGAGCAGCAGGCGGCAGCGGCGGGAGCGGAAGGCGGTGTTGGCGGCACGCGCGTGGCACAGGTAGCAGCAGGCGGCGGTGGAAAACGAGGCGGACGGCAAGAGAGAGAAAGCGCGGGATATCGAATCGGATGGACATGGGTATGCGCACGAATCTTAAACACCGGTAGCCACATAAGAAGAAAAAAAAACTACCAGAAGCCAGATAAGTTTATCGGGTTAATGCACCCAGCAGCATGTTTTGATCCAGTCCATAGTACGGTATTCAGGTATGAATTTTCTTAAGATTATATATTTTCCTTCAGAATTCCTTTGGCATGGAATTTGGCATCCTACCAAATGCAAAATATCATGTTTCTAACTATAGTTTTTTTGTTTTTTTTTTGGGGGGGTGGGGAAGGGGGATATGGGTGGTATGAGAAATTAGATACTTATATATTAATTTGTATACAAGTCTTTATAGAATCGATGGATCACACTTGTTGAACACCCACTGCTCTTCCTACCCTTATTTTCCTTCTCCCCTTCTAGTTCCTTGTTCACCTCATCTTGAGGACGGCGATCGCGTTGCCCCTACGTTACTCCGTGCAATAATCTCAGTCTCTTTACTTTTACCCCATAGCACGCCGTAAAGGCCACCACATAGCAGGATTCCGCCAATAACGCTGCGGTTTCGAGAGAGAGGGAGAGGAAAAACAAAGGACAGTCATAATGGAAGATCATCGAGGAAAAGGTCGGTGCGACTTCTATCATAGCTGATCCAAGATAGATACCTACCAGCCGAGCTGGACCATCTCTCCTAGAAAGAAGAGCAGAATGTTGTTGGGATGAAGCTGAGTTGTGCCCAAGCAGCAAGAAAGACAGTCCCCTTCATCTCCACGTACCATGCTAGCTTGCAGGTAGTAAGACACCCCGAATACAACAAACCCCTGATCCCCGAATACAACAAACCCCAGATCATCTATCAGTTTGTTTCAATCCACGTATACAAACTACAAAGCGGTTCGTTGAAGTTTATCATAGTGCCTTGGGAAAAAATAATGCATGTTTTTCTATGTGTCTAGACACGGTGTACATCTAGATGCATATAGCAAAATATATATATATATATAGAAAAGTCAAAACGAATTGTAATTTAGGATAGAGGTAGTACACAATATGGCTACACATCAGATGCGGCAATGTGGTGCTTACTTTAATTTTACACAAAAGGACCTTGTCTTCAGCTCACTATATATTCCGAACTTGCGGGCGAAGCAAAGCTAACCAGCATCTACCTCCCACGCAGCCTCAATAAGAGCAACTCCAGCAAGTCCTCTAAATAGCTCTCTATCTCAAGTTTAAAAGGTTAAGCAAAAAAGATGCACTTCATCAGACCCTCTATTATGCCCTCTATTTTGGGGAGGGCTCCAAATTCCTTCCTCCACCCTCCATTCCTAGGGGGTATTAGGAGGTCAATATTTTTAAGTTAGAATTGAGGGCTATTGCTGGAGTTAAAACCACTACTACATAAATATTTTTAGGGGTGGGTAAAATTGCATTTGTAGGAGCGGGTGCGGTACCCGCCCCTAATTTTCGCAGCTAAAAATGCTATTTGTAGGGGCGGGTAACGCGCCCGTCCCTTCCATGGATGGGTCACCCTGTCACCCGCCCCTAGTAACCGATTTAAAAAATAAAAAAAATTGGCCGCACCGGCCCTCGTTTGTGATGCCGCGCTTTGGGTGGCTCCCGCAGACGGAGACGGCGGCCAGCGACGGCCGCCGCCATGAGGCGCGCGTCCGTGACCTCGTTGCCCTCAAAGGTCCTCTCGCGGGCGTCCCCGTCATGGTCCATGAGGTCAGCCTCATCGTCGTTGTCCTCGCCGTCGAGGTACTCCATGTTGAGGTCGGGCACGGCAGGAGCGGGCGGGGCTAGCACGGCCTCAGAGGCGCGGATGCCGGCGAGGAGCGCGAGCCAACAGCGGGAGACGCACGCGAAGGCGTAGTGCACGCGGGCGCCCCGGACGCGGCGCAGGACCTCGAAGAGGCACTCGTCCGGGAGCGCGTCCGGGGACGGCTCCTCCCTCCGCTTCTGCCGCTTGGGCGCCACGTCACCTGATAATCCAAGAAACAATGTAAAAATCGATAAGCACAAGCCAAGAAGAGCAAATCCAATCAATCCCCACACCAGCAGCTACAAATCTCCGAAATCTCAGCCAAAAAGCAAGGACCTTTACCTCTGTATCCCTGGAACGGAGACATGCCGAGCACCGCCCTGCCCCCACGTGCCGCTGCCGGCGCACCTCGCCTGGCCGCCGCAGCCTCTGCGCCAGGCCGCAGCCGCACGCCGCCGTCGGAGCCAAGACCGGGCCGGCGTCGCGGCCCAGCACCGCCCTTCCCCCACGCACCACCGCCGGCGCATCCCGCCCGGTCGCCGCGGCCTCTGTGCCAGGCCGCAGCCGCGCTCGAGCCATCCCCGAAGCCGCGCTGCTAGTCCCAGCTCGTCGCCGCGCCGCCACGGCCACCGCCTGCCCCGCTCGCATGCGGTGCTCGCTGTGTTTGCCAGGAGGAGGGCCGCCGGGGGAGACGACCGGCCAGCCAGAGTGAGAGAGGAAAGGTTGAGATAAGGTTGAGAGAGAAAGAAAGGGAAAGATAAGATAGGGCTGCGGTGCGTGGGGTAAAGAAGAGAAGGTTGAGAGAGAGGGGAAAATAGCATATTTAGGGGCGGCTGAGCCGCCCCTGAAAATGACGCCTATTTGTAGGGGGTGGTTGGGGGGCGGGGGTGAGCCGCCCCTAAAAATGAATTTACAGACGACTCTATTGCTACAGTATCCGCGTCCTATCTGTAAGAACGGGTGATATTTTGGTCTGCCCCTAAAAAAATTCGGGGTGTTGCTACAAATCATTTTTGTAGTAGTGAACAAATTTAAATTTAGAAGTCAGGCAACCCTCATTTAGCATTTGGAGGGTCTCGTTTGCTATTAGCTTGATATGCTGTCTGAGGCATGCCATCGCCCTTTGCATCGATTGGAACATTGAATCACTTTGCATCGATTGGAACATTGAATCACTGTTAAATGCGTGCACCCTTTTTTTCTCCAAAAATCTGTTTGGGCCCCCTGAAGATTAAATTTTGTTTTTCTTTTTCAAAGCACGATGTCACGTTGGAACCATTTTCTTTAGGACTTTTTGGAACTATTGAAGTAGTGGCCCTGCACGGCTGCACCCATTCCTCAGTCTGCAGCTTAGTGCGATACTTGTAACAATAATAGCTTATATTATCTTTGGGATGTAGGTTGGCATGAGAAATAATAATACAAGCAGGAACAAAGCCTTGACTGAACCGAACGTCGTCGTTCACACCTGTCCAGCAGATGCTGATGCTGTTGCGTCCCCCTTCTCTTCATAATGCTTCTCTTCTATTCCCCTACGCACCAGCTCATCTTGCGATACGCCACTACTAGTCGCAATCACCTCTATGTTGCGCGGAGCAATGCTAATGATCTCCTTGCTTTTGCCCCATAGCACGTTGTAAAGCAGGATTCCGCCAATAATGCTGCCATTAAGTTTGAGAGAGAGAAGGGAGGATAATAAGGGGATCATCAGTAATGCTTATTATTAGTAATTTCCATCAGTGAAGCAACGAAATGATAGGCCCAACGACATCTTCTATTTTCACCTTGATAGTTGATCTGACTTCACCTTCCCAAATTATTAGTTATTTTATTTTTTCTAGATGCATAGTTTTTATTTTTATTATGCATTTACATATATATTTATGTCTAGGTGTATAGCAAAACCTATATATAAATATAAAAAATTTAAAATAATAAATAATTTAGAACGGGGAGAGTAGTTATTACCTACCTTCCAAGGTAAACCATCTCCCCGGGAAAGAACGAGGAGCAGAACATTGTTAGGATGAAGCCGAGTGGAGCCCAAGCAGCGAGGAAGACAGGGCCCTTCATCTCCGTACACCATGCTTGCAGGTAGTAGGACACCCCGAACACCACAAGCGCCTTACCCATCGATTTGTTTGGTCCATGCACACAACAAGCAAAGTGGTTAGCTGAAATTATTACCCCCTCTATTCTAGAATATAGCTATTTTAAGGTTTTTTCCAAGTCAAATCTTTTAAACATGGTAAAAATATCATAAAGATTGATAACATAAAAATGACATTAGTTTATTCATAATAAAACTAATGTAATCTTTTCTATTTAAAAGTAATTATTTTTGAAGATATTATTGGTTAAAGATAAAAATGTTTAAGTTTGACCAAATTTAAAAGTAGTTATATTTTGGGACGGAGGTAGTACCATTGCAACTGAGTTGTAAGCATATAAGGAAAATTTTCGGAATCTTGTTCAACAGTTTCTGATGCTTATAGTTCACAAACCTCACAACAATTCTGAATCTAGTCTGATAACTTTTTAACCTAGTTATGTTAAACAACTTCTCAATCTAGTTCTGGATTATGATCTGTATTCTGTCGTAAACCGTTCACTAGATTAACTCGATGCCCAAGAACAAGTCGTAACTTGCTAATCACTGGTAGAGCCAGTAGCCATGCCATTAACTCAAGTACCGAGTAAGCGACGGCGAGCAAGCCAATGTCTGGCCGGAGTTTCCACTTTGAGAAATCCCTCTCAGCTACCACCGCGACCACAAAAGACTGCACCACGCTGAACACGCATTGGGTCACCGTCACGAGCATCTTGTTTGGAAACTCCTTGAGCACACCGGCCTACGTACATATATGTTGGATTAGACAGAATGTTAAGGATAACAGAATGATGATCTTGATTCTTGAGTGGTCGATGAGACCTGCAGGACGATCCACAGTGACCATGCCAGGACGGCCATGAACGTCCCTTCGATCCATGCGGGGTTCCTAGCAGTGTTGGCAGCTGCGGATGCGTTGGTGGCGGCACTGAAGGCACGGTGGTGGTTCACGGGGCTCAGCAACGGCCCAGTGTAGAAAGCGATGACCAAAACCCCGGCGCAGCAGAGCGCCACGCCGGCGAGCTTGGCTATGCCGGAGCGGCTCCTCAGCTTCACCTCCTCCATTCTGCGAGCACCTCCTAGCATGTGATTAACAATAACCAAGCATCTAGACCTACATTAACTCATCACGCTCATATAATTTGACGCTCAGTAGAGGCAGACTATACCTTGATAGCAACGCTAAGCAGAAGGTAAGCACGGGCAGGGAGTTGGTGCATGCAGATGCCACGGTTGCTGATGTCAACTTCAGGCTCACGTTGTACAGATTCAAGTTCATTGTAATCCTGGAACCAAACGAATGAATTCAGCTTCAGGCCAATGAAGCTGAAGATGTACTACTACACAGCACCATCGTCGAAAAACACATACCCGACTAAGGCGCAAACGAAGAGCTTCAACAGCAGCACGAGTGACATGGATCGCGCATTTCTCCTGCGAATGGAATGTCGATCACTAATTCGTGTTAGTAGGATCATAGGATAGCTAGAAATCCTTTTCAGGTGTTTGTGATGTGATTGGTTTTCCTAGTATCCTTCCTAGTTTTTAATTAGCGATCTGTGAGCTATATTATAGTTGATTACTGTACCTATCAACAAGGACCGCAATAGGCAGAAGGAAGAGAGACGCGGCTGCCTGGCGGTAGAAGAGGAAGACGAAGCTGTTCAGGCCGTGATCCAAGGCCGCCTTGCTGATGATGACATTGCCGGTGTAGATCACCTGTATGATGATGGCGATTATGTAAGGCTTCTTCTCATCCATCGCCATGTAATTAAGATGTGTTTATGATCTGATTGCAGCTGCTATATATCTATCTTTTGCAATAGAGGAAAAGAAGGTATGCTAGTGGAAAGGGGAACTGCCTCCCGTTGTATATACTATTGCGGAGTCTGAAATCTGAATCACCCTCCGGTACATGTTCAAGTCTGAAATCTGAACGGCCCTCCAGTCTTTAAGTAATTGCCCAGCATAAGCATTCCAATCAACAAATAAGTTAATCATTTAGTCATATAAATTCAGTAACTATTAGGCGTACTGATTTTCTTGACTATTGTTGTACGCATACAGCCAGTTTGTAACAATAACAGTAGTAGTTTAAAGGCCCATGTGATAGGTGCCACCGTATGTATAATAATGTTGAAGCCGCAGTATATAATTATTTTTTTTAGATTAAGACAAATCCGATCTCGACCGAAAAGAATGGTCCACAGCCACCAGTAGATTTGAATTCGTGCAAATTGATACGAGGGAGCTTTATTTGGTCAAGAAGTGGCAATATAGTGGAGGGCAGGTAAGTCATCGCCGTTTAGTTCATATCTCTACACTATACATGCCCCAATTAAGTGCTAATGGTGTTTTTAAAACGAGCCATTTGGCCACATGTCAATTTTTTAAAGAAAAATCTGTAACATGTCCGAAGCAACTTTGGAAATGTAATAATTTTCCATGTTTTCTAATATCTTGCTGATGGAAAAAATTGAAAAAAATCCAGTTTACACCCTCAAACTACACTACACCACAACTCCATAACAACGATAGATGGTCCGTTGCTACAAGCGGATTTAGCGATTGAGAGTCAGTCGGTATAACTTTATACCGACGGATACATGCAGTGTAAGTCTCGTTACCGACTGATCGACGGACAGTCCAACACACCGTAAAAATATACCGACGGACCAACATATAACAACGGACAGTCTATAATAACTTTTACCCACGGACGGTTTGAAGCTATAAATAGTTTTTACCGACCGAAACGGGATCATTTAAAATGGATAAAAAAATAAAAATCAATTAGCCGTGGTAGTTTAGTAAGATTTTAGCACTACTACAGAAAATGTCATAGCAAACGCCTCAACACCGCCGGTTTATAATGAACCAGCGTGATAGTTTATCACCGCCAGGTCATATGACGGTGATACTATACATCACCGATACCTACTAAATCCATCACCGCCGGATCGTAATACGAACTGACGATGATACCTACTATCATTACTCTCTACCCCTGCTCCCATCCCATGCCAGCCATCTTCCCTTCCTCGCCGCCAGCTCCCAGCCCGCCCTTCCCCTCTGTCAGCACCTCCCCGCCCGCCCTTCCCCTCCCCTGCCACCACCTCCCGCGTCACCCTTCTCCTGCCCCTCCTCCGCCGCCCGCGCACCTCCCCTGCAAGCCCTCCCTTCCCTCACCGCCCCTCCCGGCCTCGCAGAGCAGCGGCAGCGGCGCGAGGGCCGCGCGGCGCGGCGAGCGGGGTGAGGGGCCGTGTCCGCCCTCCTCCGCCTCTCCCTTCCCCGGCCGCGGAGCCGCCTCTCCCTCCCCCGGCCGCGTGGAGCCACGATGGCGGCAGCGAGGGGCCACGGCTGCCCTCCTCCGCCTCTTCCTTCCCCGGCCGCATGGAGCGGGGCAGTAGCGAGCGGGCTGGCGTGGCCAGCAGATCCGCGAGTGGGCCGGCAGCGCGGGGCCGCGGCGAGCGGGTCGACGGTGCAGCGAGCAGGGTGGCCGGCCAGCGGGGCAGTCCTATTTTTTTTCTTCTTTTTTCTATTTTGGGAAAAGGTCATCACCGCCGATTATAAACCCGGTGGTGATGGCTCCAATTATCGCCATCAACATATATCCAACACCCCCCCAAAAGCGGCGGTGATGGCAATTTCGAACCGACGGTGAAAGGGGGCGCTGGAGTAGTGTAGTGACCACATTAGCCATACAGACGGTGATGGCAATTTCGAACCGGCGGTGAAAGGGGGTGCTGGAGTAGTGTAGTGACCACATTAGCCATACAAACATTGATTCATCCAGAAGCAAGTCCAAACATTCAGCATGACACAAAAATTCACTCTAGTCATACAAACATTGGTTCATCTCATAATGTCACTTAACATCATACTCTTTAACGGTATGCATCTATCCTACCTGAACATGGACCATACTGCCCATAGAAGACACTAAAGTACATATAAAAGCTCGCAATTCCGTTGACTTGATTTTCAGAATCTTCGAGGTTTACTCCTGTTGACATGTACCAAATGAGTCAAACCGTAGTAAATAGATGATAGGAAAAAAACTTAATAGTCATACCAATGCTTGTGCTACTGAAACCTGAAACCAATGCACTACTCATGCAGCGCAAGCTCAAGCAAATTTGAGTGCAACAAGAAAGGAAGATCATACTCCTGTTGTGCCTACACATGCAACAATTATTCATAACCAATTTTCTTGCCAATTTTAGAATGGAGTTATGCACCAGTTTCGCCACACAAGAAATTTGCACCATGGCAAAAAGAAAAAAGGAAATTGACATACTAGATATTGACAACATGCACTCTAGCTTTCTATGAACTTATGCTTTCGCAGTTGTGATCTTTTCAGTAAATTGAGGTTATGCTATTTCTCGAAGCATAAGATTACAACATGTTTAATCAACCAAGCAAAGTTAACATTCTCCCAGAGCCAACATACGCTATATAGGTCGCAAACTTTAATAAGAGCAAGACATGCCTAGCACCGGGTCAATTTTCACATTTACATCATAAACTCACGCATTGAGACATTCATGTTCAGAACAATAGCAAGACACTGTAAGTAACTACCCCAAGCTATAAGTAGCAGAAATGATTCTGATTATAGGACTAGCAATAAGCAAAACAAAAACTTGAACCTTTTTTCAGATCCACTAATTTATAAATTCCAATTAACACTAGAATTACTCTAGCATGTAATCTGCTACTTCTATTTTATGCTACTGCTAGTCATCCTAAATCCCACTCTTAGTGCTACTGGTAAAGTGCAAGTTTGATATTGTGTTTGTCTATTTGCACAATATGCAGGCAGATTTCTGAAATCCAATAATGCACACAGCTAGAATAGTTGCCTTACATGACAATTTCAAGTATGTAAGCCCCAATTTAAGTGAACTATCATCAACAGACCCCAAGAATCACCGACTGCCCGCAAGTCGGGAAGCTTTACCGACTAATTGTCCATCGGCAATGCTAGAGTTTTACCGACTGATGTCCGTTGGTAATTTGGTGTTGTGGTGTAGTGCTATCACAGAATTCTGATTTTCGACCTTCAACTATAAAATCGGGTAACGAGAGCTAGCCAACTGTCAAAATCAAACAAGTTTGGCCCTTTGGATGATTTTAAAGGTTGTTTTGTATTTTTAAAAAAATAAAAAAATTCTGTTTAGATCTAAAGACTCAAAACTAATTCATTTTAAATCAGAAAAATATGAAACTAGTATCAAATTTTTTTCTAAAAATGTAACCTATCTATTGTTTCTCTATTTGAATCTTATTTATTCAAAAGTAATAGGCGTAAGTACAATCAAATAAATACTAAGAATATGAAAAAATTGGATCTGAATAACTAACAAGTAGAGTGTTAATACATAATTTACATTTTTAGAAAAAAACTGGTGATCGTTTCATATTTTTTATTTAAAATGAATTATTTATGAATTTTTAGTTTAAATTTGAATATTTTAAGTTTTCACAAAATGAAAAGCCGCCTTTTGAAACCACCTAAAGGGACGAATTTGCCTGGTTTTGACCGTTGGATGGCCTCCTGTTGGGGGGAAATATTAACGACCTCCTAATACCCATTAAAACAACAATCATGAAGGCCCAGGCCCACCTGCGGCAATGGCGGCCGCCGTTGGCCTAACATGGGAGGGGAGCGCCCCGCTCCGCCTCGCCCGACCCAGTGCCTCGGGGTCGGACGCTCCCGACCCCTCGACGGCCAGACTCTGTCTCGCCCGACCCGCGGTCCCAGGGTCGGGAGCGCCCGACCCCTCGCCACAAGGCTCCACCTCGCCCGACCCAGGGCGTAGGGGGTCGGACTCACTCGGGCCCACAAGACGAGTATCCGCCTCGGGCGCAGACTGGAGGATAGGAGTGCGGATCTCGTGGGCCCCCTGCCGATCTCGCCGTAAACGCGCCGCGGCTCTGGCGCGCAGAAAGGCGCCCGCGTCCCCGACGTGACCCGTCACAAGTACCCAAGCACGACCGCCCTGCACAGGCTACAGTGGCCGCAGCTTTCCCCGATTCGCTACAGGGCACTCATGGCCTGCGCCGCCCAACACAGGAGGAAGCCCCGCCCGTCCTCACGTCCCGCGCATCCGGCGACAGGGACGCGACGTCCGTGTCCCACGGGCCATCAGCAAGATAACAGGATCAACCGCCTTCCCCGATGGGCACGGATGCCACGACCGAACACCATCATCATGCCTGGCGGCAACGGCCACCAGGGAGATCGTCGACAGGATCCGAAGGCAGCCGCCCTCTTCTGGTGGACGCGCTGACAGGAGCCGAAAGCCAGAGCGGGGGGCGGCGACCCGGGGACTTGGTTCTTCCCCTTGTATTATATTTTACTTGAATCAACTTATCTCTTTTACTTCTCCTCATGCCAGGCTCATCTGTAACCCCGAGCTCCCCTTGCGCTATAAAAGGAGGACCGGGGGCCCTGAGACGGGGGATTCTCTCTCCGGCGAGGAGAAGATACACACTCACCATTAGAGCATCAGTGCACATCCAAGAGACTTGGGACCAGCTCCCTCTCTCGCCCTCCTGTAACCCCTACTATAGACCCCGCATGGGCAACACGAGCAGCTTCTCATACTGGACGTAGGGCTTTTCCCTGCCCGAACCAGTCTAAACCCCGTGTCTCCCACGCCACCATCCGAAGCCTTACGCGCATAAAAGAAATTTACTAGTCTTAGTCCTGATCCGCTAATCTTGACAACGACAGTTGGCGCGCCAGGTAGGGAACCTTTGCGCGTACATCACCGGCTTCACATGGCCAACCACGACGCCAGCTTCGCTCCGGGCTCCCTGGTCCGCTTCGGGAGTCTGGACTTCCTCGCCACCGGGGAGGGGATCGAGTTGATCCCTCTCCTTGTCTTGCCCGCTCGCCCCATCATCTCTGACTCCGCCACCGGAATAGTGGCGAGCGGCCGGGCGCGCGCCGAGGGGCCTCCTTCGGAGGGGCGGCCCTTCGAGCTACGCAATGCCGCGGCGACCTACGGTCGTCTCCTGGCGCGGTCCATGACCGTGCCGGGGCGTGGCGAGGACGACCTCCGACGCCGGCTCCAACAACGAGAGCCACCACCCCTCGCGTGAGTGCTTCATGGCTGACGTGCACTCCGAGGGATCCAATGATGACGGCGCCGAAGGGAGGCAGCGGACTCCCCCACCGCGCGCCGCGGCTACGACTGGAGCCCTTGCCCAGGCCCCGGTGCGACCACGACAGCCAGAGGCGCGCGCGGCGCCCCGCCAGGAGGTCGAGCGCCCCCGCAACGAAGGCGGGGCACGACAGCGGGCGCGCGACGTTCAGCAGCGCATTTGCGCAGACAAAGATCACCCTTAGCTCTTCGCCCGCGCCAGCCAAAACATCGCCGCAGCAGCAGCCCTACTCCGACGGCTCCCCGAGCCGGCGACGCCCGAGGAGCGTCAGGCGCACCGAGAGGTGCGCAACCTGCTCGAGTGCGCCGCCGTCCAGCAGGCGGAGAGCTCCGCGTCCCGGCGACGCGGGCAAAACGCCAGCAGGGCAGCGCCCACCGCACCCCTCGAGAGGCGGGGGGAGTCTGTCCACCAGCCTCCTCCTAGGGCGAACCAAGCCACGCCAGCTCGACGGACACCGCCGCCCGCAGGAGGCGGGGCTCAGTCCGTTCACCGGCGCGTCGGTCCCATCCGCGCGGACAGGGAGGAGGGGGTGGACCGCGGCTACCACGTCCACCGTGGCGGGCGCTACGACAGCGAAGAAGACCGCAGCCCGAGCCCCGACCCGGCGGGGCCCCGGGCCTTCTCCGCGCGTATCCTGAACATGCCGTTCCCGCCGCGCTTCAGGCATCCAACGAACGTGGCCAAGTACTCCGGGGAGACGAACCCCGGGCTATGGCTCAGCGACTACCGGCTTGCATATCAGGCCGGTGGGGCGGACAATGACCTGTTCATCATCCGCAACCTTCCACTCTTTCTGGTCGACTCGGCGCGAGCCTGGCTGGAACATATCCCTTCGGGTCGGATCCGCAGCTGGAACGACCTGAAGGAGATATTCGTGGGAACTTTCAGGGCACGTACATGCGCCCTGGCAATTCTTGGGACCTCCGGAGCTGCCGCCAGGCGTCAGACGAGTCCCTCCGGGACTACATCCGACGCTTCTCCAGGAAGCGCACCGAGCTCTCCAACGTCGTGGACGCCGACGTCATAGGGGCTTTCCTGGCAGGAGCTTCCTGCCGGCCCCTCGTCCACGATCTGGGGCGCCGAGCCCGCGGACCACGGAGGAGCTCCTCAATATCGCCACCAGCTTCGCCTCGGGCGAAGAGGCCGTTGGAGCAATCTTCGACCGCTCCAAGGGCGAGGCAAAGCGGAAGAAGGACGCCGACGAGGGCACCTCTCTACTGACTCCTGAAGAAGACCGACCGCTTCAAGTGGACCGCCGAGGCCCAGGAGGCGCTTAACTGGCTCAAGGACCTCCTGACGAAGGCCCCGATCCTAGTCTCGCCAACCGACGGGGAGCCCCTCCTGCTCTACATCGCGGCGACCACCCAGGTAGTTAGCGCAGCTCTGGTGGTGGAGCGAGAGGAGGAGGGACACGCCCTCAAGGTGCAGCGCCCGGTATACTTCGTCAGTGAGGTCTTGTCCGAGTCCTAGGCGCGCTACCCGCAGATCCAGAAGCTCATCTCCGTCGTCCTCATCACGAAGAGGAAGCTGCGCCACTACTTCACCTCCCACCCGGTGACAGTCGTTTCGTCGTTCCCCCTCGGCGAAGTGATCCAGAACCAGGATGCCACGGGACGGATCGCGCAGTGGGCGCTCGAGCTCATGGACCAGGGCATCACCTATGCCCCCCACACCGCCATCAAATCCTAGGTACTCGCCGATTTTGTAGCAAAGTGGATGGAGATCCAGACGCCATCGGCGCCGGAGAAGCAGGAGTACAGAACAATGTACTTCGACGGGTCGTTGATGAAGGCTCGCGCCGGAGCGGGTCTAGTCTTCATCTCTCCTCTCGGCGTGCGCATGAGGTACATGATCCGCCTCCATTTTCCTGCATCTAATAATGTCACCGAGTACGAGGCTCTCCTCAACGGGCTTCGCATCGCCATCGAGCTGGGCATCCGGCGGCTGGACATCCTAGGCGACTCCCAGCTAGTCGTCGAACAAGTCATGAAGGAGTGGAGCTGCCACGACCCCAAGATGGCAGCCTACTGCAACGAAGTCCGCAAGCTCGAAGACAAGTTCGACGGACTAGAGCTCAACCATGTCGCAAGGCGTTTCAACGAGGCGGCTGACGAACTGGCAAAGGCGGCATCCGGCCGAAAGCCCGTACCCGACGACGCGCCACCTGCCCCGGACTCGAGCGTCGACCCGGGAGAGGTCGGCAACGCGCCACCTGTCCTGGGCTCGGGCGCCGACCCAGGCGAGGTCGGCAATGCTCCACCTGTCCTGGACTCGGAGGCCGACCCCTCCGACCCCGAGATCATGGAGATCGATGCGGACCCAGCAGCGGGGCCCGACCCCCCGCCTGACTGGAGAGCCCCGTACCTCGACTATCTCATCCGTGAGACGCTCCCGACGAACAAGACGGAGGCACGTAGGATTGCGCGCCGCGCCAAATCCTTCGTCATCATTGACCAGGAGCTCTACAAGCGGAGCCACACCGGCATCCTCCAGCGCTGCATCCCGACCGAACAGGGAAAGGCGCTGATTCAGGACACCCACGCCGGAGCCTGCGGCTACCACGCCGTGCCAAGAACCGTTGTTGGAAACGCCTTCCGGCAGGGCTTCTACTGGCCGACGACGGTCGTCGGCGCCACCCACGTGGTCCGCACCTGCGAAGGGTGCCAATTCTTCGCGCGCCAAACTCATCTGCCCGCACAGGCGCTCCAGACCATCCCCATTACGTGGCCCTTCGCGGTCTGGGGTCTGGACCTCGTCGGGCCCTTCAAGAAAGCGCCCGGGGGCTTCACCCACCTGCTTGTCGCCGTCGACAAGTTCTCCAAATGGATCGAGGCACGTCCGGTCGCGCAGATCAAGTCCGAGCAGGCGGTACAATTCTTCACCGACATCATCCATCGATTCGGAATCCCCAACTCCATCATCACGGACAACGGCACGCAGTTCACCGGGAAGAAATTCCTCAAGTTCTGCAACGACCACCACATCCAAGTGGACTGGTCAGCCATGGCGCACCCCCGCATGAATGGGCAGGTTGAACGAGCCAACGGCATGATACTCCAGGGTCTGAAACCACGGATCTTCGACCGCCTCAAAAAGTTCGGCGGCCGGTGGGTCGCGGAGCTCCCCGCGGTCCTATGGAGTCTAAGAACGACCCCCAGTAGGGCGACTGGCTTCACCCCGTTCTTCATGGTCTACGGGTCCGAGGCAATCCTCCCCACCGACCTGCAGTACGAATCGCCGAGGGTCAAGGCATATGACGAACAAGGGAACCAGGCATCACTCGAAGATGCGCAAGACCAGCTCGATGAAGCGCGCGATGTGGCCCTGCTGCACTCGGCCAAGTACCAGCAGGCCTTACGACGATACCACAGTCGCAAGGTGAAAGGCCGAGCCTTCAACGTCGGCGACCTGGTGCTTCGCCTCGTCCAGGACAACAGGGGTCGGCACAAGCTGACCCCTCCATGGGAAGGTCCCTTCATCGTCGCGCAAGTACTACGGCCAGGCACGTACAAGCTGGCGATCCCTGACGGGCAGATCTTCGACAACTCTTGGAACATAGAACAACTAAGACGCTTCTACCCTTAGCTTTTGTTTTCAAGTTTGTACATACATACTTATGTAACTTTTTAGTCCACGGAAAAAGGCAATTTTGAGTCGATCTCGTTCGAGTCTCGTCTCGAGCTCAGGGATGTCCGACCCTGGCCCTGCCTCAGGGTCGCATATCCCTCGGGGGCTATCAGGGGCTCCGGCCCAAGTCACTTGACGTCTTCTCAAAACACCTTTTCTCCGAACCGACCCTCTTCCTAAACGTTTGGGCGTGAAAAGGAGAGAGTGCACAAACGACGCCCAGGCAAGACTGATCGGACTGCGAAAAATCCTACGCCCCAGCGGCTACAGTGCCCTCGCTCATCAGCGCTTACAGACGCGTCCGACCCGCACTCTAAACTTTCCAAACCCAAAAAACAAGAAAGAGGATCGAAAACGTCTTTCGACAAGTTATAGAAAAGGCCTCCGCGGCCATCACAAAAACAAGTTCAAAGTTAACTAACATATTTACATTCTGGGCGTCTAAGCCCGATGCAGCTAACCCGTCCCTGGGTCCTCCGGCGGGACGGCCTCATTCTCCAGAAGCTTCGCCAAGGCCTCCGCTGGGTTGAGCACCGACGCATCGATGTCGTCCAGCTCGGCCTCGGAGTAGCCGGAGGCATATCCCCCGCTCATCCCGGCGAAGTTGATGCCGGAGTAGTGGGAGCCGAAGACGCCGAAAGCTCGCCTCACGCCGACGTGAAGCGCCTCCCGAGCGATCTCGCGGGCCCGCCGGTACACCCCAAGGGCACGAGCTGCCAACGAGCTCGTCCCTTCCCCCTGGACCACGCCGAGGCCGTCGCAGACAACACGGACCGCGTCCCGCAGGTTGCCGTGCTCGGCGCGCTCTGCGTCGAGGACCTCCCTCAGCCAGGCGAGTTCGTCTGCAAGGCCTGTCCAGAAAAACCCGCCAAATCAGAAACCATCACAACACCACAAAGGCAAAGAAACAAGAAGAGCCTTACCCTCGGACCGAGCCTTCAGCTCACGCTCCCGGTCGAGCCCCTGGGCCACGGCGGTCTGAAGCCCCTGCACTCGCGCATGGAGCTGACTGACCTCCGCCCCGAGCTCGGCCACCATCTTCTCGGCCTCGTCCTTCCGGGCCGCCTCGAAGTCCCGGTCCCGCCAAGCCTTCTGCCGCTCGCGCCGGATGCGCTCGACGGTTTTCTGAAGGGCTTCATGTTCCCCCTTCAGCCGTACGAGCTCCTCAGCCTCAAGGCAGGCCTTCTCAGCAGCGGCCTGGAACTCCTCGCGATCGAGGCGAGCCTTCTCGACGACGGCCTAGAACTTGTCCTCCGCCCGCCGCACGTCCTCCCGCGTCGCCTGCTCGCGCCTTTGCAGGTTGTTGATGACTTGCTGGGCGGCGGCAACCTGCACGGTCAGCTCCCCGGTCCGCTGCCTCTCCGCAGAGAAGCGTTCCCAGAGCCCCCGCTCAAGCCGGAGGAAATCGGACTTCCCCCGGCTGCACTCCTGGAGGGCCTACAAGACAATTTATACTCGGTAACAGAGCGGCGGGAGAAAAATAACCGCCAGGGAGAACACCTTACCTGGCCACCAGGAATGACGACGCCGTCCAGCTCCCCCATCGCCGAGGACAGGGCAGCGCGGACATTTGCAAGTCCGCTCTGCACTGCCTGCCACTTGCCCCACTCCTCGGCGTCATCCAACATGAAGAGGGGTCTCTGCGGGTCATCGCGGGACATCCAGCGCAGGTTAGTCCCCACTCCACGCCTTGGGAACGGGATTGACCAGTACAAGGGTAGAGGCCGCTCCGGCCGCCCCCGGCGTCGCCGTCCCCGACGCCGCCGCCGGGGCAGGCACCGCCGCCCCGGATGCCGTTGGCCTCGTCGACGGTCCCGGCGCGTGCGCCGCCGTCCTTGTCGAGGTCGCCGCAGCCGTCGTCGACGCCGACGCGCGTCCCGATCCGTCCGCCGCCGCCACCGTCTCCATCGCGGCTGCCGGAGCGGGCGTTCCCATTCCCGCCGCCGCCGCAGCCTTCGTCGCGACGTAGGGCTTTTCCCTGCCCGAACCAGTCTAAACCCCGTGTCTCCCACGCCACCATCCGAAGCCTTACGCGCATAAAAGAAATTTACTAGTCTTAGTCCTGATCCGCTAATCTTGACAACGACACCTCCGTTATCCGGTTTTGTGGTTGAAGGTTGAAAATCGAACTTTTGTGATAGTTCAAGGGTGTAAAATGAATTTTTCCTAAAAAATAAATATCAAAATAAAGTGACGCTATGGCCTTCAAATGATCAAATTCTAAATTACATTTCCCACAAAGTAATTCTCTTGAAAAATGCTCTTCTTTCATTCTCAATATGATTGTTCTAAAAATATATCGAAAATGAAATGCAGGTACTCTTTTTCATTGAAGTTCCATTTTTTTCAACCTTCCATGATGTGCTTAATATATCGGCATTTCATTTAACCAAGCAGCTACACATCCTCATGAAGTGTGCATATTGCTTTGATCTCCCCATCCCCATTTCTCATGTTGAATTGTAGAGAAATCATGATGCGCCAGATGAGTAAATGACCAAACACCCAACGGGATCGAAGACAAATGCAAATAAAGTCACTCAGCAATAGCCCATCACGCACGAGAGTAATAGCAAAATACACCTAATTTTGCCAAAACAGAGGCTCTCGCCCCGCGTCGTCCCGCTGGGGGCGACACGGGCGGCTCCCCATCCCCCCGTCTCGCCCCCCTCCCCCGCCTCCCACGCTCCCTATACTCGTTGCCGCCGGAAGCTCGGCAAGCAGCGAGGAGGGCGGCGGCGGGCCATCAGCTCGTCCCCCTCCTTTTTCTCCTCTCCCAACTCCTTCCTTCCCCTCCTCTCTCCTTGCTGCAGCGCCGTGGGCACGGCCGGCGGCCAGATCCACGCCGGAGTTGGCCGGATCCGCACGGATGGCGGCCGGATCTGCGCTCTACCGGCTTTTCCTGGCCGTTCCCGGTGATGGGCGATGATGGCTTCTTCGTCGGCGGCGGGGATATGGCAGTAGCGCTGGCGGGTGCCCCCCGCACCCCCCGGCATTGCGTTGGCGACCTGGTCCTGGCGGCTTGACGCCAGTCCTGGCCGCAGCTCGTCGGCTGTCGGTCGGCTCCCTCTGCTGCAGGAGGGGTCACAGGCGCCCCAGGCGAGCGGCTTTTCCTCCATCGCGTCTTGCGGTGTGAGGATGCTCCAGGCTCGGCTCTGATGGCCGCCGGCTGCGAGGTGCGGTGGCCTGCAATGTCTTTGCGGAGGTGCTTCGGCGGCGTCGTGGTGGTGTGGTTGGCAGCGGCTTGCTCGGGTGCATGTCAACGACAATGTGGTGGTGTGGCTGACTGCGGCCAAGCAGAGGTGCATTAGCTGCGCCACTCGGGTTGCGCGATTGTGGTGGCGGATGCTAGAGGTGAGTGCTCGTCAGGTTGTGCAAGTTCTTGCTCGGTCTTCGACCGTTGCCGGTAATGACGGTGCCATGGTGCATTGTTCTCTCTTTTGAGGGCGTTGCTGTGAGAACCTCAACCTCCAAGGATTGCTCCAGGTGAAAATCGAAGAACTGATTGTTGGTTCGGGCGACGGCGACATCTTGATGTGTTTCTATCCTGCTGGGGCGTCGCTATGGAGTTTTTGGGAGAACGATCATGGTCAATGTGGAGGGATGAAGATGTGAGAAGTGTGGAGGGATGAATATGTGAGAGGAATGGAGTTCGTGGTAGGGATCGACTTAGTGCGGTGTCTACGCGACAAGACATATTCATGAAGTGTTTCGCAGTCAAGCATGAAGAACGATCTTCACATCAAAAGTTTCTAAGAAGACAATAGATGTGAAGAGTTTTTGTTGCTGACAAGGATCAAGATAAGGTTGAAGCAAGGACTCAGGGAAAATGTGAATCTTAGTCTTTCTAGCTTTCTTTCTTAGTCTCTTTCTCTCTTGTTGTATTAATTTCTCAGTTTCGAGGTTTAGAGTCTAAGAATTTTTGTAACGATTGGCTGTAGATATTCATTTATGAATGTTCAAGGTCAGAATTTTCCTTTATCTAAAAAAAGTAATAGCCATCACAGCCTTCTGTACCTAAAAGGCTCATATCCTTTTCGGTCTAAGGATCATCTTCCATAATTGGATGTTCATATTTCCTATCCATCTTCTCCAAGAAGTTAGTTTACACACCTTTCAGTATTATTTAAGATCCATGCTACAAGATGAGGGTCAAGGAGCAAGCCAACCATACATACATAGCTCATACCCCAAGCAAACCATGTGTAAATACCTGATCTCCGTAAAATGTTGAAGTAGTCTATCCGAAATGTTGAGTCAAAATTCGTTAATTGTTGCACCATTTGTAAAAAGAAAAATATTGAAACATCAGATTAGGGGCAATCTGAGCAAGGTGGGGAGCAATACGCACATACATACCTGATTTGTATGAAATGTTGAATTAGTCCATCCGAAATGTTGACATAGAGTTCGTAGATTGTTGAATCAAGTGTAAGAAAATGTGAAAATAAGTCTGCAGTGGAAGGTTGGTGGACTGCAATAATTAGATTACTTGGACCTAATGGACTGGAAGTTATATGGTTTAACCATATTGTGGAAGAAGTATAGGAAGCCTCCAGCTAAGACCCAAGACATTTGCCACCAAGGGTCCTAGTACGGTGGATGCTCGCTATTTCTTCAAAACGAACTACGTAGAAGAGCTACTGATTATATTAAAAAGAAGAATAATCCATCTATCAAAACTACTAGACAGATAGTAAGCACCACAAACCGTCCCTCTGGATATCAATTGCTAAAGATGGAGCACCTCTCAAACCATTCTGCAGGTCGCTAAAAGGACCGCTGCCTTGGGGCCAATAGTCACCCTCATCGAAAGTTCATGTAAATGAGGTCGTCAAGGACTTTAAGTGGAGCTTTGCATCATCAAGAATTGAGAGACAAGTAGATAATTGTGCTAAAAAAGAGTCACGGCCGTGCGGACCCCCTAGCGCGCTACAACACTATGCTCCCCACACGACCGAAGCTTTACAAAGAATCCGAACCCCTCAAGTGCAACGGAAACAAAAGGCGGTGGGATACTGGCCCACTTTTAAATTGAACCAAGAAATCCCTCCACCCAAATCTTTCTAATCCATTCCGGTGGAGCCCGTCGCATGGTGGCAGCTAGCGCAGCAGCTCGGGTCCCACCTGCGGCCGCAACTAGCTTGCATCGACGTGATGATGCGGGGAGGTGGCGCCTGGCCGGCGCAAGGACGTGGTGCAGGGCCGGCGAGGATGCTCACGGGTGTCCGCTGGGCTGCGCCGTTGCGGCCCCTGCTGCAGTTTATCGCGGAAGGAGTCGGCTACGGCGAGGCTCGAGCATGAGGCGCTTAGGGATGAGGAGGACTGGAGGCGAACGCGGCGCCGAGGCTGAGCAGAATCGCGAGGGGCGAGGGTGAGTTCGAGGAGGAAGACTGGAAGAGCGGGCAGTAGGCGGAGAGGCCATGGCCTTCCGTGCGGGCTCTCCTCTCGCTGGAAGACAAGCAAGGGCAGAGGAGACGAGATGCAGCTCACGGAGAGAAAAAAGATAAGGGCAAAATGGGTATTTTGATGTCGGGTTAGCTGCCGTTTCAGCAAGATTAGACACAACAAAATAAAACAATGGATGTGAGGCACAACAAGTTTTTCAGTGGTACATGAGGAATTTCGAGAATTGTCTCTTTCTTTTTTATTATTGTCGGAGGGGCGTGTAGCATTAACCGACAATTCTAGAAATTTTCCTTCTAATAAGTCACCACTTAAATCTCAGCTGCGCCGTAAGCACATGCACCTTAGAAACCTCCTGAAACCCTAGTCCAATCTCCTTAGTGAACTCCACATTACCAAGCTCTTCCACATCAAGACCATCCAATAAAGGGAGAATTTCTGCTCTCCCAATATGTTACTTGTATTATGATAAGATTATTGGATAACTGTAAAAGTATCTCCCTCAATAATCTATGAAAATGGTATTAAAAAATTCCAATACTAACTTATTATGAGATATTTATTGGGAGATGCTCTTAGCCATATTGAGCAACACTCGGCAAGTTGTGTTGCCTGTTGTTATTGCTGCAAGCATCGTTTTACAAATGTTGTCCCCCGCCGGCCACCGTCAAGCAAGGTGAAGTGGTACGCTCCATAATGTGCAATAATATGCATCCATATAAATTGTTATAGAAAATAGTTTTACTCGTTTTATGGTACAATGAATTAGAGCCCGAACTCTTTAATGACATAGAAAAAAAAGTTCACGCTTTCCAAGGGGAATTTTTTGTCCTGTGAATCTTGCTATGATCTACAGCGTTCATAACAGATCGGACGGCCACAGAAGCAACGACACCCTCTCTCTCCACACTCACCCGTTTCATCTCTCTAGTGACACCAGTCGCCAATCCGTCAATCCTCTTTCACCTCCGAGGCTCCGACCATTCCTAAACCCCTAAGCTAGGGTTTCCGCACCCATGGCGACCACGCCGCCGCCGGCGGCGGAGATTCTCGGCACGCTCGGCGACTTCACGTCGCGGGAGAACTGGGACAAGTTCTTCGCGCTCCGCGGCACGGGCGACAACTTCGAGTGGTACGCGGAGTGGCCGAACCTCCGGTCCCCGCTCCTCGCCCTCCTCGGGGACCGCGGCGCCGCGGGGGAGGCGGATGCGGGGGCGGGGGCAGCGGCCCCGGAGATCCTGGTGCCCGCGTGCGGGAGCTCGGCGCTCTCGGAGCGGCTCTACGACGCGGGGTTCCGCCGCATCACCAACGTCGACTTCTCCCGTGTCGTCGTCGCCGACATGCTCCGCCGCCACGCGCGCGCGCGGCCCGAGATGCGCTGGCGCGTCATGGACATGACGGACATGCAGGTACGGCCCGTGTGCTACATCGACTAAGGTGTATGGGTTGGTGTGGCTAGTATATAGCTCGGGTTTTGGGTTTACTGGCGAGGCTGTTGCCTGTTGCGCGGATAATTGGGGACATTGATGGTTCCATAGTTGTAAGTTTGGTAGTTGAAACTTCAAAATGGTTACATCCATAGCACTATATAGCTAAGAGTCGTGAATTTTGAGCCTGCTGATGATTTTTGAGCTACTATTAAGCTTTCTGCTTTGCATATTCTCCTGATTGGACATGATGGTGTTATCTAGATGCTATCAACCGCTGGTTGTAGCGTCAATGTAGTGTGGCAAATTCTCCTGATTGGACATGATGATGTTATCTAGATGCTATCAATCGTTGGTTGTAGTGTCGATGTAGTGTGGCAAATTCTCCTGATTGGACATGATGGTGTTATCTGGATGCTATCAATCTCTGGTTGTAGTGTCAATGTAGTGTTTATCTGAGTTCATTGTGAATTACCTGGCATGGCAACTCTTGACTGTTGAGCTCAATGTTGTTGGCGATTTGAGCAGGCATTGCACATAGTTCAATTATGTTTGGTCAACTTGGGATTTATGAATGAGTTCTAGCACGTATGTAAATGGTTGTGACCCCAAGGCAGCTGTTGTGGTAGATATATTGGTTGTCCTTGTCGCTGCCGGAGGACTCCGTCTTGTGCTTGTCAGACTGGAGGCGATTGACAGCGACGGTCAGACGGCCCTGGCCCCCCTTGATCGTTGTGATCTCGTTCCGGACAGAGGAGATTTCAGCGAAGAGGTTGTCCATGTTGGACTTGAAGTCGGCAGCGGAGATGGTGTCTCCCATCGTCGAGATGGCGACGGAAGCCTGAGAGAATGTGGCGGTGGTGGCAGGAAGGCAGGATCGGAAGGATACTGATACCAGATGTTGTGGTAGATATATTGGCAAGATAAGAGACCCAATGAACTCACCCTCCCTAGGAGGCTCTGAGTAGTTTAGATCTTGTTTATTGCCTAGTATCCCAAAGAGTTCAGCCATGCTCCTTTTGTAGCAGCGGCACTAACAAATTCCCTAACAAACTCAAACCAATCTGCTAACAATAAACAAACTAACCATTCTGCTAACAATAACTCAAACCAATCTGCTAACAATACTAAAACAAACTAACAAACTCTAGCCACTAGATGGTGGACTTGCCGGCTTCTCCTTCTTCATGCGCCTGTACTTGATCCCCAAGAAAGCGTCCACAACAGCAGCTTACAAGAAACGTACTATGGTTGTATATTCGTGGTTTCTGCAGCATGATAAATGAAATCAATCCAAAGGAAGATGCATTTTCATTGATTGAGATTCTGAATGGCTCCGTACTATACCTGCTGGGCATTATTTTGTGATACCTGTTGAAATGTTTGTTTGAACTTTCTGCACTGCGTAGTTTTCTAAATTTTCATGTCCTACATATTTGTAGTTTGTCTTTGACCCTTTCCATTGATAATTGCTGGGTGCTCCTAAACTTAGTTTGATGTGCTTTAACTCTCATCAAGCAATATATTTCTAGCAAAAATTACGTGACATTAAATTTCTTCTTTGCAAGTCATCAATGCCATACTTGGCAGTTTTTTATGCTGTATCTCTGTCATTTATTAATACACATGTTTTGTCAAAAGTAATTGACATATCTAAATGCCTCTTTGCACATGGGTCATCTGGCTTCATTCCTGGAAGTTTTTCATTCTTGGTAAAGTTAGCAACTCTTAATACATATTTCCTGTCAAAACTATCTGACATATCAAATTACCAGTTTGCAGATGGGTCATTTGATGTCATTCTTGATAAGGGAGGATTGGATGCTCTTATGGAGCCAGGGGCTGGGACAAAACTTGGGACAAAATATCTTAATGAGGTATATCGGTGGATTTATGTTGAATTTTAAATGCTCTTGTTTAGTTGTTGTAATGGATATACCCCTTGGTTCTGATGGAAATGCTATTTTCTTGATGATATGCATAACTGAGCAGGCATCTTTTGCAGGCCAAGAGAGTTTTGAAATCAGGAGGGAAGTTTGTGTGCCTTACCCTTGCAGAATCTCATGTTTTAGGTTATTTTCTGTCAATTCTCCCTTCTCTTTGCCTTTTCATATTTAATTTTTATTGACTTGTTATGCATCTTCCGGATTTTTGAGGTTTGAATCAGGTAGTTCGTAACTTTCAACCATGCTTCTTTCACTTTGTTTTTCTGTATGTGGTTGTACTGAGTTTTTCCCCTAATTATAGAGAGAAACTCTGACCGTCTATATTTATAACTACATGTTAGTATAATTTCGAAAGTTGTAAGATCATGATGTTGTCATGCAGCCGATTGAGTTTCTTACAAAAATATTGGTGGTCAGGAAGTTTTAGAAGTTCGATTACATGGATTCTTAAAGAACAATAATAATTGAATGGTGGGACTTACGCTGTTTTCCCTTTCCCTTCTTGCAGGGCTTCTTTTGTCTGAGTTCAGATTTGGATGGGATATGAGTATTCAAGCTATAGCTAGTGAATCCTCTAAAAAATCTGCCTTCCAGACATTCATGGTGGTCATGGTAAAAGGGAAAATGGGTGTAGTTCAAACAATAAAATCATTGTTGGATCAGTCTGCTGAATACTGTAACATGAAACAGGTACTGTTAATTCTTCTGATAGCTGTATGAATGATCAATGATTTAGTTCAGCTCAGGATATTTGTTCGTTTCGTCATTTGTATGTTTTATCTTCTGTCTGTTGGTGCTGCAGGAAAATGCGGTGATTCGAGCTCTTGGAAACGAGAATATCATCCGGGAGTCATATTCTTCTGGTGTTGATGTGCTCCTCTCATTGCGAGATCTTCAGCTAGGAGCTATAGGAGATCTGAAAGTGATTGTCCCAGGACGAAGGAGGCAGTTCATTCTTGGTGAACCCGAAACTTCGCTCTATTGCTACAAGGCTGTTTTATTGGACGCCAAGAAGCAAACAGAAACACTTGTATATCACTGTGGAGTTTTTATTGTGCCTAAGGTCTGTTTTATGTTGTCAATTTTCATTGTTGCATTCTCAGCATTTACTGTTGTTGAAAAATGTCCATTTTACTACCTTCACTAATCCACATTGTCCACCTAACCCCCTGAACAAAATTTAGGCTCGATTTACTCCCTCGAACTATTTCGGTTGGTCCAATCTACCCCCTAGTGGCATTTGCATTTTTTGTTTCTCAGTGTACAAGTTGAGTTTTAAGTTCAAACTTTGTGAACAGATAGAGAAACTGATGCTTTATTTTAGAAAAATACATTAGGGATTGTTCATGGTTATTTTCATAGGTTAGGAACATTTAATACGAAATTTGATCCTAAAGATACAAAACTGCATGAAAAGTAATCGTGGAAAATTTCTAAAGTATTTTTCTAACATCGAGTATCATGTGACAAGTTACCTCGCAATATTTGATCTTAAAACTCAACTTGTATGTGGAGAAAAAAGAAGAGAAATTTTATTAGGGGTAGATTGGACCAACTGAGATAGTTCAAGGGAGTAAATCGAGCCTAAATTTTGTTCGGGGGTTTATGTGCCAATGTGAATTGGTGAAGGTAGTAAAAAAGACCTTTTCCAAACATATCAAATTACTCGAATTATCATGATGAAATGAGTTTGAGAATATGGACACACCACAGGAAAAAAGTAAACTGTGTCGTTGTTTATTATTTTGGGGTTGTTTTCGAGTGGGGCGGGATTCATTTCCATTTTCTTCATCCACTTTTTTTTTATGGAAGCCTTCAACCTATGCTCTTTACACCAATTTAAGTGTGAATGCGACCTTAATTAATATTATAGTTCTGCATACACATGCTTATTGCCTGATGTGATTAAATGGTGATACTTGACAAGAAAATGCAAACATCCAGTTATTTGAAACTATGTATAGTATGTACAGAGCATAGAACTGTCCAAGCTATACCATCCTGTTTTCAATCGTCATTTCTTTTTTTATAGTTTTGCTAAAGCACCTTCAATGGAAGTAATTAAGTAAGCAGAGAAAGTAAATATCACGCGAATGTGTCAAGTTGACCAAGTCAAACTCCAGTGGATGTGCTGGAGATGCTCGTTTCGCTATTGGAGGGCTTTCATGAAAAGGAAAGCTGAGAGGCGCTCTGTAGAAAAAAATGAATTTGGGCGTGTAGCTAGTGCTTGCTTGTGAATTTTGACAGAAGTTTTGGATCCTGGAAGGGTAAGAACAGTGTGAAACAATAAGCATCAAGGACAAAGAGTGATAAACAAGCTGCCTCACAAAGTTGTCGTCCTTTGAAGTTTGTAGAAGGAAGGATACCTTCCCTAAGGATAAATTCTCTCTTGGCTGGGGAGGAAAATGCAGCGGAACCAATAGTGGCATATCCGATAGGCTGAATTAGATTAAATCTGTGTTTCGCTTAACAAACTAATTTCAAAATATGCTTGATTAAATGCAGACGAACTGTTGGCTACAAAAGGGTTATAGTAACACTTGCAGCTGTAGCTAGAAGTTAGGAAAAAAATTCATAGTTCCTTGGGCTTGAAAGTCGCTAAGGAACACAATTTGATTTCAGGCTCGAGCTCAGGAATGGCTATTTGCTTCAGAAGAAGGACAGTGGCATGTTGTTGAAAGTGCAAAGGCTGCCCGTCTAGTTATGGTACAATTATTATGAGTGCGAACCAGCGTTATTGTTACATTTTATTTATGATTATGTGGCTGGATTTCATTTCAACTTGTCATATTTGTATTATACTAGGTTTTCTTGGACAGCAGGCATGCAAATATCGACATGGATATTATTAAGGTGGTATTTATTATTACATTGCTTTTGGTTGCTGAAGACTCCTATTTTAATATGTTGCCTGTCCTAATATTATTATTTTTGCTATTTCCAGAAAGATTTGTCTCCACTTATTAAGGATCTAGAGCCTGGAAATCCTGAAGAGGAGGCCCCTATACCGTATGTTTCTCAATGCTTTCTAATTGGATTTTCATCACCATCTCTTACTAAAGTAGGCATTTGCAATGTTTAGACAATAATGAAATGAATTAAAATTATTAAACGAAACTCTAAAAGTTTGTATTTTGGGAAAATAACGATTTTATCACTAACCAAGGACTATATCAAGGCTTTAGTGTTTGGTTAGGATTAATGGTTACATGGTTTGAATAGAGGTCCGCTGATGCCAAATAAGCTGATTTGGTATTTCTGGTTCTGACCATATTTGGGAAGATAGGAACTGAGCCAAGCAGTCAAGCACAGTTGGTGGGAGCCTTTATGACTCGAATTTGGGTTTCAGATTCTTGTTTGCAGTGTCACCTAGTTTCTCGTAGGTTAGTCAAGCTTCTTTTATTTTTATTCACGAAATGTATATACTATTATAACACTCACGCCACCATGAACGGGAAGAATAACAGCTGGGGACGCCCCCTGTTCACACCTGGGCCTGGATCTGGCCTCGCTGCTGGAAGACAGGAGAAAAAGCCAGATGGACATACCTGACCTCTGCAGCCCCCGGAGACTCCCCACCGGAAGCAAGTGTTCCTCCGCCGTCGCTACCAGACGGCCCGAAACTCCTGCACAGGAGCCAGCAGGATCTGTAGCTCCAACTAGTTCTCCAGATCCAATGAGCTCCAACCCCACAAACCCGTAGCCAGCACCGGAGCGGGCGACGATGAGCTGGAGTGAGGGCCTGAGGACCTTAGTCCAGGCTTGCTGGCCTCCACTTTGCAAGCATCGCCAGGAAACCTTATCCTATTCTTCTACACTGCCGCGCAACCATGTGTCCCCCCTCACATCCGAGGTCAGTGAGGCCACTAGAGGTGAAAGGGAACGGTGGCCTGACCGGCGGGAGCACCTGAATCTCCCGCCCCCTTCTCAGTCGCCTTAGATGAGGAGTTGACTTGTGGCAGAGAAACCAAATAACTTCTTTTTATGTCAACTTTAAAGAAAGAAGATAGAAGAGACAATACCAAAAAGGCAACTAAACCATTGTAGCATTACCATAGAAATTATTATTTATGGTTCAAAAGATAAAAAAACTCGACCACGGGGGCAGACTCCCCCAATTACCCCGGGCTTTGTTCTAAGAAGATGCCGTGCTTCAAACCCGGGTTGGGATTGGAGTTTCAACGACTCCTGAAGTTCAACGCTCTAACCGGTTCACCGCGAGAAGATTGCCTCTTATTTATGGTTCAAAGGCATGGAAGTTAGGAACTCACATATGGTTCATAAACATAAATGTGAATTTTACAGTTAGAAATTGCAAAATTTTTTGATTCTTATGGTATTTTATGAATAATAAATTTGACAAATATTATACTTCTCGCTGGCTTTATAGTTGCAGAAGTGTATGCCAGCATGTCGTTCTATTGATACTTACTGAAGTGAGATATGTGATTATTCCAGACTACAAATTTGCAGTTACCCTTGGTACTGAAATATGACCTGAAATTCACTTCATTTTCTTCATTCCATGGAAGAGCAGCCACTTATTACATTTCATATTAGTAAAGAAAACTCTCAAGTGAATGACTTGTGTACAATTATTTGCATGACCGATATGAATGCCAATGGGCACTGTGGAACCTTTTTCTGTCAGTTGTTTTTTAAAAAAATTACAAGAAACCTCAGAAATTCTATATTTGATCTTCTGTTGATGGTATGTCAACAATCCTCCAGGTTCATGATGGCTGGTGATGGTGTGAAACAAAGAGATGTTCTGGAAGAGGTAACTATAAATATCTATTTTTCTCTAAACGCCATTGTTTGGTTTAGCTAATTGTAGAGTTGATTAGGAGGAGACATCCAATTGAATCTTCTTATTGTACTTCCCCCTTTCATTCTATAAGGCCTGCATGCAGTTTAAGAGTAAAACCTTGTAATCTTAAACCAACAATTAGCCTTGCAATTTTAACCACATGATATATATATATATAAATCTTGCAATTTCTAACCACATGATACAATTAGCCTTGCAATTTCAACCTTGCAATTTCTAACCACATTATATAAATATAAATCTTATGAAATGGTATCACTGTGTTAACATTTGAAAGCACTTTGTTGTGGTTAGAATTTTGTTGCTACAACCATTGCAGTATAAGAGAAACCAAAAGTCAAAGTCTAATTTTGGAGTCTGCTGAGTCAAACCCTGCATTATATTTTGAATCGGAGAGAGTAATATAGAGTAAAAAGTGCCAAAACTTTGAACCTGTAAACCATGAAACTCCAATCCTGCCAGTTCTTTACACAATTGGTTTTTATTTGAGGTGTCAGCTATGTTGTCTTCTGTAACCTGGCTCCTAGGAAGAATCAAATATATGTGTCTAGCATACATGCTAGAAACTCATATGCCTGTTATTAGTTTTCTCGATGCAGACATGACAACTAAGAAATGAATTGTAATGATACTATCACAGTTCACTTCTTAGTTTTAGTGTCTAATTACTTTGAGTTGCATACTTGCATTATTGCATAACCTTCTTAGCTGACATCTTATGTTGCATTTGAAAGGCGACCTCAGAAATAACTGGTCCAATGGTTGTGGAAGATGTTGTCTATGAAAATGCTGATGGAGACCAAGGTTCCATGCCTGAGAAAATGTTCCGGCGCCTTATTTTTGGAAGAAGTTCTGGCTTAGTGCAATCTGAAGCGTTGCTAATCAGAGATCCTCACAGTAATGAGACAGACAAAAAGAATAAAAATGCATCTGCAACATCTAAAAAGAGAAGGAACCAGAAAAAGGGTCTGTTATGAATTTTGTCTCATGTAAATTTAAATATGCAAGGTGTTTTATGGTGGTTGCTGTACTCATTGGTTTCATTGATTCTAGCTGATATTTTCCCTCTCTAGGGCTTATGCTGATCTCATGTGTGTTCACAATCTGATATTGGTTTACAGAGTTTGGTACTTTCTTAAAATCATAGGTCCACAATCTGAGACTTTCTACTAACCAATAATTCATTTTATTTTGTGGAGAGAGCACATCATGTATTTACTTTGTAAATATTTGTTGAGTTAATACATGCAGCCACAATTGTTTGAAGGGAAATTCATCTATTGGTAGTGGTGGGGTGGATGTGTGATTTACTTTGGCCTTTATAATCTGATAGTGATTACAAATTTATACAATCAACTAGCATTGCTATCAGAAATGCAGCAAAATTATACAGATTCTGTAGCAATTCTAGATTATGGGCAAGCATTACAATTACTTTGATAAGATTTCTGAAACTCCTAGGGAGCAATAGATTTCTGAAACCCGGGTTCGAGTCGTAGTCTCCTCGCATTTCACAGGCGAGGGTAAGGCTTGCCACTGACACCCCTTCCCCAGACCCCGCACAGAGCGGGAGCTCTCTGCACTGGGTACGCCCTTTATAATCTATTGCTCCCTAGGAGTTTCAGAAATCTTATCAAAGTAATTGTAATGCTTGCCCATAATCTAGAATTGCTACAGAATCTGTATAATTTTGCTGCATTTCTGATAGCAATGCTAGTTGATTGTATAAATTTGTAATCACTATCAGATTCACTTGATCGTAGGAAGAAGAATGATGAATCCCCTAGCTCCCTTCTACTGAGTTGTTGAATGTTGGAACAACTACAGTTACCTGATTCTTATTGTTTCATCTCTTGTTGATTTTCTTATATTCACCGATTCAATAAGGTACTCAAGATTAGGAACTAATTTGCATTTGTTCTTCTGTGGTTTTAACATCCAATTACATGTCATGCAGGATCCAAGAACAGCCTGAGAATTGACCATAGCTTTCTTGGTAGCTCTTATCACAGCAGTATCATATCTGGGCTTTCTTTAGTTGCATCTGCTCTGAGTGCCGCTTCTGCATCTGGAGAAAAAGTAAGTTTTATGCTCTTATTGTACATGAACGATTTCAACTTTTAGAAGCATGAACACAGAGTACTAGGGTTGGTCCTCTATTTGAGTAGTTGAATTGCCATTATCGTTGAATGTCCGCTTCGTTGTACTACAATTGCTTCTTAATTTTTTATTACGGTGTATGCAACAGTTTTTGTACCTTAGGTTCGATTTGCATTTTGTAGGTTAGCACAACTGTTATAGGTCTTGGTGCTGGTTGTTTCCCAATGTTTCTCCGTGGATGTCTCCCTTTTGTAGATATCGAGGTAACAGAAATATAAAAGCCATTTATCTTTGACCACTTATTGAATGTGCTGATCACACTTCTCAAAATTTACAGGTTGTGGAGTTGGACCCCTTGGTAGCTGAGCTAGCAAAGAAATATTTTGGTTTTTCAGTGGATGAACAATTAAAGGTCAGTTGCTGTACTCCTAGAATAATAGAGTTCGTTACACGCCTCTGAATAACTTGGACTTCAACTATTTTCCATTGATATTTGAAAATTTCCTTCTATGGCACCGGTTAACTCTAACGTACACTGTATGCCAATTGAAAGATCCTTTGCCCCTGTTCCAGCAAAGTCCCATAAGGGCAGAGTTGAAGTTTGAGTTATGGAATAGTATGGAAGGAACTTGCCAAAAGTTAGGCAAACATTTAGCTCTGAGACAATGATCAGTATATCATGGATGTAGCAATTGTTCCAAATCATTGGAGGATCTGCCTACCTGTTACTTTGGAATCTAAAGTTGATTGAATATATGTTGTGTACTTAATTCTGCACTCTTACGTAACATGCATGCCAACATAACAAACATAACAACTTCCATTGCAGGTTATAACATTTTTACTCTGCTCATAAAACGTGACATTTTAAGTTACCTGGTAATTAAAACTTACTGATCATTTGAAGGTTACCTGGTAATAAAAACTTACTGATCATTTGAAGGTGGTGTGGCCAGTTTTGTCTCAAAAAGCAGTTTCATATCTTTATAATTTTCCTATGCTTTGCAAATACATTACAAAGTAGTTGTTGAAGGTAGATATGAAGACCATATCAATGTTTGAATCAACTTTGTATTTTGATCTCAATATGTAATTTGTCAATTTCCGAACAACACCTAACTGCAATTCCATTAGGGAAATGCTATCTTTTTTCATTAATCCACGGATGATCTTATTTCTTGCATTTCTTTCATAGTACTGTTATGATGAGCCTAGTTCAGAATCCAGATCTTCCTATTTTATTACTGATATGTCCAGAATTAGTAATATGAGCGGTGCTTCTGTCATTGAGCTTCATTCCCATCTTCCCATTTCCCACTTGTTAGGTGCATTTGGGGGATGGGATCAAATTCGTTGAAGACAGCGTTGCTGCAAACCATTCTGCGTCAAATGGCAGTGCCAGAAATTCAATCAAAATTCTTGTCATTGATGTTGATTCATCCGACCTAAGGTATTGGCTTTTTTCATGTCTCCCTCTACCATCGTATTGCCATTCCTTTACCAAACAATTTATTCTCAGTCGACTCTGACTTGAAGCCAATGGTTGTTCCCACAGCTCTGGGCTGTCTTGCCCACCAGAAAACTTTGTTGAAGATCCTTTCCTTCAGAAAGCAAAAGAGTTACTTTCAGAAGGCGGTCTTTTTATCATCAATTTAGTCTCGCGTTCATCTTCAGTGAGGGAAATGGTTGTTTCAAGGCTTAAAGTGGTAAGATATGTGATGGCTTATGGTTTCCACTGCATAGGACACCTAAGATATCCAAACGCAACACCACTCCTTAATTGCAACTCTGTTTTGTAGGTCTTTGAACACCTGTACTCACTGCAACTTGAAGAAGAGATAAATGAGGTTCTATTTGCGTCCCCAAGCGAGAGATACCTGGACATCAATAACCTTGACGGAGCAGTTGCCAAATTGAAGGATTTACTCAAATTTCCAGTGGATGTAGAATCAGATATAAAGAAGTTGCAGAGGCTCCGGTAACAGTCTCACCTTATGCTGAACAACATCCATTTGCATCCACCAGATTTAGGAGACATCTCAAGCTTTTACCCCCCAGAATTAGGATCGGATTAGCTAGGCATGCATGTTTTCCCATATTTTTTCCTTGCCAAATTTTGTGGGTAGAACAGTGCATCTGTACAGATTTACAGGAGGTGAGTGGGGAAGATAGAATGTGCATGATGAATGGTCTCTGTTGGTTTACAAATTTGGGCAAATCTATGATATGAAAGTTGGGTTGATTTCCCAAGCCTTGTCTGGATACTTGTCTGTCGTACTTAGCCTTTGAGTTACCACGCTGAGTACAATTAGAGACTTGTGCTAAAAGCAATCCTCAGATGTTTTCACTCTTAAGCTTATTCCTTAAGGTCAGAAGAACGTTCGCAAAGATACCTAAGTATTGAACACCCACTGAGCGCCAACGGTTGTGATGTGCTGGTTCACCGGCGGGATGGATTATATTTGTGCAAACTTATGGAGCAATTTGATTTCTATGATTACTTGGAACCTCTTAAAAAAATTTTGGTGTGGTGTAGAATGTGGAGAACGCTTCATTGAGTTGTGTGGTAGTATCTTGCTTTCGTTTGCAGGACCCTATTCATTGATTGCCAAGATTATTCCTTATGACCTTATATTTTAGGCCAAGGATAGATCTTCCCAATATGTGAGACTATAGATATCACAGGCTCATACCTCTCAACTAACAGATCTTGGTACCCTCTACGTCAACGTCACAATGCTCATGAGAACCATAAAAATATTCATATCTTGGCCGCGTTTGGTAGTAGATGATTGATTCTTACGAGAAATGTTGTTGGACCGGTTAATTATTTCCGTGTACACCGTGCATGGAAACCATAGTTTATTCAAGCAGCCTACTTGAAAGTTGAACCACTCAAAAGTTTCCTTCGGATCCCCTCCAACTCTTTGCAAACAGCTTTGTTATCTTCGCAATGAGCTGGCATTCGACCCTTGGTTTCGAGAACAATATCCATGGATTATTTCATATTCCCACAAATCATACTCCCGGATAAGTCTTACAATATTTGTCCATTAAAGAAATCAAGAGTGTAGTTATTGTGATGATTTCACACTATACCCCTAGTTAAATGTTTTGGAAGAAGAGAAGTTATGGTATAATGCTTCTTATATTAATAGGATTATATTTCACATTGACTTTTCCTTTGAACTCTACTTCCTTGGTTCCTTGTATGCCGCCGAGAAAACTCATAATCCCTCGCATGCTATTATTGTATCTATGACACGTGGATCCCCCCACAGTTACCGATAGTGGAATATAAGGGATTTAGAGTTTAATTAATAGTATATGAGGAATTTTTCCTTTCTCTCAATAACGGAGAAAAGAGTTCCAGCATCGTCGCGATACTTTGGTTAATGTTCATATTGTGCTATATAGAAATATAGTGAAATGGGGATAGTATCCATGTTCAGTGTGTTAAGAATGGAGCACCTTTTATGAACTGAGCGTAGCTGTCCCGGGTTCGAGTCTTCGACTCGGCACGGGTGCTCTCATTTCTCTAGATTTTTTAGAATTTAACCGGCGCTATTCTTTCAGTGGTAGGCGATATACCCATCGATAGCGAGACGGCTGTGGTGACTTTGTCAATCTCGAGGATCTGCCGGCTCAGTCTCTCGAAGATGCTCGTAGAGGTAGGGTTGCGTGCGTGTATTTATATGGATGAATGTGGTGTATGTATGTGAGCGTCTACGTTTACGTTTGTACTGTATTTTGTAAAAAAATATGCGGACGGTCGTGTGTCATAATTAAATATTGGAACCAGCATATCAATAATTCATAGCGACATACACATAATTTTTGTCTCCTTGAAGAATTGATTGATGTAGGAAGACAAGACCATTGATCTCATTAACAAGAGCCATTTTATTTATGAGCCCTCTATGACAGCAAAAGGACCATTTCTTGTACTTGCTAGAGGATGATTATGAAATTGCAGCTCTGACGTAAAGCAAGATTGCAAGAGATTAAAGAAAAAAAACAGGATGCCGTACCATGGTCATTTTGACCGTCTCCAAAGCAACATATGAACGCCAGACTTCAGTCTCAAGACTCGAGGACAGGAAAAAGAAAACCGGATTTTTGAAACGAAAAAAATCCAACCAAAAAATACCTTAGAAATGCAGTACACGCCACTTTGGTCTGCAGACTGTAAGATGTAGACTGCAAAGCATTTGCTATTACAAAAAATCCGCTGACCAAATATCTCTACTTTCATATGAATTCTCAGGTAGCAGCTTGCTTTTAGTTTGCACAGGACTCTGTCATAACTGTGTTTGGCAAAATCTGTTCCTTTTTGTATTGTAGGCGAAGGATAAATCTTGCACTTTACTTCATACCGTGTAGGTTCATACTTCTCAACCAACAGATCCTAGTAACCTCCACATCAACTTCACAATATCCATGAAGACCATAACAATATTAATATAACCAAAGGTGTTGTTAGATCAGTTGATCATATATGTGTACACTACTGTACATGCAAATCATGCATAATCAATCAAGTATTGAAGCGGCGTACTTGAACCACTCCAAGCATCATCTCCCTACCTAATCTTTGCAATCTCCTTCCTTGTCTTTACTACGAGCTGGCATTCGACGTTGCTTAGAAAATAATAGCCATGGATTTCAATTTCATATCGATGATCGTGTTCGTCGGTTAAGAAAAACAAATGCACTTGTCATCAGATTCAATCCAAAGCTTTTCGCCTAAAGAAACTGGCAGCAATATTTAAATGGCCCTATCATAATCGATACAGGACAAACACATAATTGTTTTCCCCATCCATTGGTTCCCTTGAAGATTTTGAGTGCAGTAGGAAGATATGAAGATGGATCTCAGTACCCAAAAAAGCATTTGTTCTTGGGTCCACTGTGAGCGTGACAGCAAAAGGACCAATTCTTCGACTTGTTAGTACCTGGCAATTCAGAGTGGTGAAAAATTAGGTTTCATGCACCGTGCTGATGGTTGATGTGCAGAGGTTGCTCCATTTCTGTCCAATTGAGTTCTTTTGGGCCCTGTCCTTATGATGTCGCACGGCACGGCCGTGAGATGGTCCTTTATCTCAAGGAGAAAAAATGGAAGAAAAAAGAAAAATTCTGGGATGCACGATCCTCTTATAAAAACTAGAGGCTGTGCCAAACATGAATGCTTCAATAAAATCAATCAATGGCAAATATACCCTCAAATCTTCTGATCGAACAAGTCGGCACATAATGCAGGAGGGCAAAAAAAATAAGGAAAGAGGAAGGTCGATTACGCACAAGTGGACTCTGGTGACGGGATGGGTTAGGCTTAGGCACGGCTGCTTGCCTGCTTCCCTGCACGAGTACAATATATGCCTCTTTGGCTCTTTCTCAAACAGCCACTATAGAGGTCTGGAGAATCGTGATATACAGGCAATCAAATCATGGTAACCTTATTACTCCCTCCGTTTCGAAAAAATACAATTTTAATTTTATTCTAAATCAAGTTATTATAAGTTTGATCAAATTATAAAGAAGAGTATCAAACACTTATGACGTCAAACAAGCACCATTAGATTCATCATGACATAGATTTTAATTGTATACCTACTAGATTGATCATATTCTTTATAATTTTTGTCAGATTTAAAAAAATTTGACTTAGTACCAAACTAGAATTGCTATTATTTCTGGGATAGAGGGAGTATAGTGCATAATCAAGTTCTCGACTCGGCACACGTGTTCGCATTTTCCTCGATAATTTCAGGATTTAATCAGCATCATTTTTTCAGTGTAGACGACCTGCTGGTCAATAGCCAGGTCTTTATGGTGACTTTGTCAATCTCGATATTTGCCGGCACTGTCTCTGCAGGTGCTCATAGAGATAGGGTTGTATCCACGTATTTATAGAGGTGAGTGTACATGAGCGTCTGCATCCATACTGTATTTCGCAAAAAAATATGTTCCACTGCCACCAATAGGAGGGATTGAGGTCGCCCCACAACAACCCTATGCCTGCAATAGCCTCACGAAAAAATGAAAAATATTTGTTTAGTGAAAAGATTAACAAATTAAAAACATTAACAATATTGTTTCAAGTAATCCTTTTTATCTATGCGTCCAATTTGGCTCTCACGCAAGCCAAACGAGCCTAGTTATCAACTCTCAAAATGCTTATTACGGGGCGTTTGGAGGGTTTCTTCCAAACGGCTTCACCAGTAAAGCAAAAGCCGATGAAGCTCAAAAAAAGTGGTTTCATCCAATTTTTAGTTTATTTTTTATCTCAGCTTAGAAAACAGTTTCACGCTACAGTGATTGATTTGCGCAAAATAGATGAAGCTGAAACTGGTTGAAACCGTCCCAAATGGGCCCTATGTCATGCTTGCTGTTTGAAATTCAAGTTTCTGGATCGTTGACGGCTAGGCAGGAAGATAGTGTATATGCATGACCCATGGAAGATGGAGCTCAAGGTCGTCATCTTTTGATGGCCACCGATCGATTCCTGCAATTTTCTTCCTCAACTACCGTGGGTTTGACTTCTTCGTTGTACTTGGCTGCTGGTGTGAAAGCTGCTATTGTATACGGACTAATACAACAGTTGTTTTAACAGCACGCGAGACGTTGAGATTTTTACTCCGATCCCCATGTTATGGAAGACTTCTTTTTTTTTTTGAACTGGCCAAAGTAGGAAAAACAAATTAACTCAAACAAGACGTCAGGGCTTGGATGACGTGGCATGTAATATCGGCATGGTTGTCATCCAACGCTCGTCACGCTTGTGTCACCCTAGATGATTAGTGTTTAACTTAGCGCCGGCACAAGTAATCTATCGGTCCATCCAATCAAAGAAACGTTGATTTTTTTTATATAAAAAAAGCTTTTTAATATTGTGTCCCGACAAAGAAAGAACAGCAAGGCGTTTGCACTTCATATATAAACAGACATTAGTAAATTCTCCTTTATAAACTTGCAAGGAGTGGTTTTGAACACGCCGTATTTTTTCTTGCGAAACAAACTAAAAAACACACGCATATTCAATCCTAATTTTATGAGCATCTTCGAAAGACTAAGCTGACAGATTTTAAAGATTGACGAAATTACTGTAGGCGCATCGCTGTCAACAGGTACATCGCCTACCACTGAAAAAATAACACCGGTTAAATTCTGCATCCAAGAAAATGCGAGCACCCGTGTTGAGTCGATAACACCAATCGGGGTGAGCAGATTCCACCACAAGGAACGAACCAGCTGAGGTTGAACACGGTATTTTATACTCCCTCTGATCACATATATTTTATTTAAAAACAAAAAGGTTCTTTCTTGATAAATTTCTATTTTTCCCTATGTCCGTTTTCTAGTTTCCTTAGCATTGTGCAATCCTTCTCTACTACTAAAAAGGGGCTAAGGGTGACAAAATTTTCTGTCTGTCTTACCTCCCGTGAGATACGTCGCCCCGTCCCTTCATCTTGTGCGTCATCTGCGGCGGAATCCATCGTCAATTTCAAATGCTTTTGCATCTACGGCAGCAGATGGATCCGTCGCCACGCCCAGAACGCCCGCTGCTACTAAATTGTTTTCAAATTGCGATTATTGCGGCTCCCTTCCATCCAGAGTTGCATCGTCGCCTTCCATAGGGTGAGCTAAACCCTACCGTCGCGTCATCGCCATGCCGTCACCCCGCCGCGCCGCAACACGCCGTTGCCGCGCTGGGAGCACGCTGTCGCCGCGCCGCCTTCGCCACGCCACGCCGCGGCGTCCCATCAGCTCACGGCGCACTGCAGCTTAGGTGCACATCTCCGGCCTCATCGTCCTCTGTCGCCCCCGTCGTTGCCATTGCTGGCATTCTATGGAAAAAAATTCGATAATTGCGGCTCCCTTCATATCAGTGTTCACAATAATAGGGTGAGTTAAACCCTACATCACGCTTGGGACAAGCCGCGCCGGAACACGCCGTCGCCGTGCCGCAACACGCCATCGCCGCGCCGGGAACACGCCGTCGCCACGCCGCGTCTTCGCCACGCCACGCTGCGGCGTCCCATCGTCTCACGGCGCGCTACAGCTCAGGTGCACATCTCGGGCCTCTTCGTCCTCTGTCGCCCCCGTCGTTGCCGTCGCCGGCATTCTAGGGCATCCGTAGCACATGGCGCACAACTGTATTGTATTTGCAAGAACGTGTGCAAGCAGATGGATCCTTCCAATCAAATGCTCATGATTTGCTTCACGGTATTATCTTCGGGTATTGCCGTTGGTGGGAAGACTGACTACTACGACTATATCTCTGATCGCTTTAACTATACCTCCGACTACTACGACTACATCTTCGACTACACTGCATCTTTGACTACTTCAACTGCATCTCCGACTGCTTCAACTACATCTCTAACTATTATGACTACATCTCCGACTGCTTCTGTTACACCTTCGACTACTACGACTACATCTTCGACTATATAGACTGCATCTCCAACTACTACGACTACATCTTCGACACTTCGACTACATTTGATGGATCCTCCCAATCAAAATACTGGTAATGATCTATTCTTTTGATTCAATTGCGAATGCTCATGATTTGCTTCACGATATTATCTTCTCACCACACGAACTTGAAACAGATTCAGGTGTTGCTCATGATGCGCGTCATCTTAGATGAGAACAAGATAGATTCCATGCTGCCTCAATGATAGACGAGCAAAGGGAGGAGAAGAACAGGAAGCGGCGTGAGGAATATAAGAGGAAAAAGTGTCATCCAAACAACAAGGAACATGATCCACGTATGAACCTGTTAGAATGAATGTTTACAGTCTTATCCTGTGCACACTTTTCTTTGTTATGATTTGCCGTCTGATTCCCTTTTAATATGCAGCGCAATTAAATTCGAGTAATCCTCATACTAATGCATCCGACGCCTGCATTATTTCTCTCATGGATGAGCATACTGCGGGTAACCTTTGAAACTATAATTTTTCAAGTTCATCTGCAATTTGCCATGGCACACAACTTTTGAAACTACATTTTGGTTCCGCTGTGCTCATAGGAGAAAGTGATAGAGGGCTGCCGAGAAAAGAGGGCTGATTGAGGAGGACAGCTCACTTGATGAGTGTCTTTCTGAAGCTACCATTTATCAGATGCCATCGTAGCTATGAAGGCTTTTTGCAATAATATTGGTATTTTATGAACCGAGCGATGTATTCACACTCTAGCAAAAACACTTGGACGCCATGTCTGAGGATTATCGTCGCAACAATCCATCAGATGCTATCACTGAGCAAATGGTCCATGTTGATATTAGAAACATGCTGCAATCAATGGGGAAGGATATAAAATCATTCCCTCTACCTGAGATTGATGACACTTACGATGACGCCTATGGTGTTCCACGGGAGATATTCAAGGAGTCAAATATAGAGAGCACCGAGGATGATGTGGCTTTGTCGGAGTCCCTTAATGATGAGCAGAGGGCTTCTTATGATGAGATCTTATCAGCTATTGATACCAATGATTGCGGGTTGTTTTTTGTGGATGGCTCCGGTGGCACTAGGAAAACATTCTTGTATAGGGCTTTGCTTGCCAAAGTCCGCAGTCAGAACAAGATTGCTGTTGCGATAGCTACATCTGGGGTTGTTGCATCCATAATGCCCAGTGGGAGAACAACACATTCACGTTTCAAGATTCCACTTACCATTGATAGTGGTGGATGTTGTAGTTTCACTAAGCAAAGTGGTACAACGACTCTGCTACGTACTACTTCTTTGATTACTTGGAATGGGGCTTCTATGATCAAGAAACAAGCAGTGGAGGCATTGGACAATAGCACACATGATATAATGGATAGGCCGGATTTGCCTTTTGGTGGGAAGACTGTTGTGTTTGACAGAGATTTTAGGCAGGTCCTACTGGTTGTCAGGAGGGGGTCGAGAGCTCAGATAGTAGATGCTTCGCTACGCAGGTCATACCTTTGGGATTACATGTGTCACCTAAAGCTTGTGCGCAACATGAGAGTGCAAAGTGACCCATGGTTTGCTGAATATCCGTTGCGCATTGGCAACGGAATAGAGGAGGCCAATGCTGATGGTGAGGTTCGTCTCCTAGATGAAATTTGCGTGCCATATACTGGAGATGGCAATGATCTTGATAGATTAATCCAATGCATCTTCCCTAACCTTAATGAGAACATGGCAGACAAGGACTACATCACTTCTAGAGCCATTTTGTCTACACGCAATGATTGGGTTGATAGGATTAATATGAAGATGATCGGTTCTTTCCAAGGTGGGGAGGTGGAGTATCATAGTTTTGATTCTGCTGTAGATGATCCACACAACTACTATCCATTGGAGTTTCTTAACACCCTTACACCCGATGGATTGCCTCCTCATATGTTAAAGCTAAAGGTAGGCTGTCCAATTATACTACTTCGGAATATTGATCCCGCGAATGGTTTATGTAATGGTACGAGGCTAGTTGTCCATGGTTTCCAAAGAAATACTATCGATGCTGAGATCGTGTTGGGCCAACATGCAGGAAAATGGGTTTTCCTCCCTCGGATACCCCTATGCCCGTCCGACGACGTGATGTCCCCGTTTCAATTCAAACGAAAACAGTTTCCCATCCGGCTCAGTTTTGCCATGACGGTCAACAAGTCACAAGGTCAGACTATTCCTAATGTCGATGTTTACCTCCCCGACCCTGTGTTCTCGCATGGGCAATTGTATGTTGCAATGTCGAGGGCTACCGCTAGAACAAACATCAGGATTCTGGCACTTCCACCTAATGCCACTGAGCTGGAGGAAGAGGCTAAAAAGGAGAAGAAAAATGCCAAAAAAAGGTAAGCAGACAGCTAATAACAAGAAAGAAAAGAAAAAGACCCTAGTGTATAATGGTACATTTACGAAGAATATTGTATACAAGAGGTACTAACGGTATAGTACAAAGGTAATATATAGTACTAATTATTGCATGGTACATTTGCGTTGCATGCTCCATGTTTATTTACATTGCTAATATTATCAATACATCTAATATTTTTCTCTCTGAACTGACAGATTCAATGTGTGTGTTTAAGGTGAATGGATCTGGCCATGTGCGCACGTGCACACTCATCCTGAAAATACATGGTTTCTGCGTATATATTTGTTGCAAAGTGTACCTAGCTATTGATGATGGCTTCAAGCCTATAATATTTGCTATGATTCAGTTTAGTTGAATGCCACTACAATGCATCAGCGTGGTTACCATATGAGCTTTTCAAACGTTCCTAGAACATGTAGCAGGTTTGAGTTGAGTAGAGATGAAGAAATATGACTTTACATTTGTATCAGAGGTTACCCGGTATATCTTGAAAAGCAGAGGTGTGCAGGTTTTGGTTGGCTAGCGACAGATACTCTCAGCATGGTGATGAGAGATTGAAGTTGTTTATTTGTCAGATGATTTCAGCGAGTCTAGGTGAATTGGGTCTTCTTACTAGTTCTTACTGTTAATGAGTACAGTGTAAAACTCTACTGTATTGAATTTGGACTGTAGGTTCTATCAGTTTTTGAGCATGGCTCAAACATATGATAGTGGATGTAATGTAGAAATATGTTGTATGCTCACCATACTAATTGGTTCAAACCTAGCATGGTTCCACGCAGACATGTATTCTAGAACGATGAAGCCTGATAAATACCTGAGCACGATTGAATGTCGATATATACCTCCGACTACTACGACTGTATCTGTGACTACTTCGACTGCATCTCCGACTGCTTCAACTACATCTCTGACTACTACGACTATATCTCCGACTGCTTCAACTATACCTCCGACTACTACGAGTACATCTTCGACTACACTGCATCTTTGACTACTTCGACTGCATCTCCGACTGCTTCAACTACATCTCTGACTACTACGACTACATCTCCGACTGCTTAAGTTACACCTCCGACTACTACGACTACATCTTCGACTGCTTAGACTGCATCTCCGACTACCGCGACTACATCTTCAACACTTCGACTACATTTTCGACTGCTTTAACTATACCTTTGCACTGTCATTGCGACATGATTTGCCCGTGGCGAGCGGGCCGGGACGTTTACGTGTTGACGAGTCAGCATTTACGTTCCCAACGGATTATGGGATGGCAAAACGATAAAATCGCAAGCACAACGTTAACAGGATTTACCTGGCCGGCGCTGCCGCCAACATGCAAGAGTGTTTGCCGCCGGTTCCGCATTCGTCGCAGAGTGCCCAACAAATCTCCGTCAAAACCTGTAGTTTTCCCGAGCGTCAAAAATAGATGAGCTTGCGATTTTAATTTGCCGCAACAATTTTTCCCGCTCCTTTATTTGCATGTTGGGCCTTTATAAGTACCCTTTGATAGGTTTTCTTGCGTGGAAGCCGCCGTTCAACACCTGGAACGGAACCACGGCGAGGGGGCAAGGATCCCATCGGGCCGTACCGGTGAACGGCGAGGAAGAGACAAGGAAGCCGCTGCTGGGTACTGGTGATCGACGACGACCTTCGGCGAGATTCATACCAGTATTCAAACCGTAAGTGATGGTCAATAATTCTTTGGATGCATCCGCATCCTGCTTTGTGTTGGGAATCTAGCGTGCCATTTATCTTTGCTTGATCGTGAATGTGCTCTTTAAAATTGAATGCGTACGGGAGAGGCAGAGTTTCATGGTTCCCTGCGTGGTTGCCTCCCTCCCAATGTGGACGTGCTAATTGTTTGCTCATGGACTGGCACATTCCGTTCACTACATGTTTGTTCTATGAATTTAGTAACAAATACACCTTAATTGGTCTAAACATTCATCTATGTAGAAGCTCTTAGGTCCAACTTTTAACCGATAACATGTGATAGTTTTTTATGTATTCAAATTAATCCTAGCTATATGTCCTCAATTAACTTGATCATTAATATTATCTTATTTTTCTAGTACTAAATCTTTCAATCAATCACATAATAATTTTCCCATCACCAGTTGCAATTATGCATTCCAACCGCCAATCAATTTTGAGGAAGAGGGTGTATGCCAGCCCAATGTCGCACATGAACAACCACATTCAGGTAAGTTACAAATATATTTAGATTGGCTGGAGTAATTATGTTGATAATATTGATAATGCAGGTGGGTAGAATTCCATGAGATTGGACAGGACCACATCTTTAGCACATGGGATGTGACTGCATTGGTGTTTTGGAAAGGTGATTTACGAGTGAAAAATAATGGTGACATGTATTTGCACGTTGTCTTGGTTGATGAGCAGGTGCGGTCAGTTTTATTGAAAAATATGTAGTGTCTTAGATGAAATATGTTGACTAAATGTACCGTCATTGCATACATCCGATTGTTGATATGCGCTTGCAGGGTACCAAAATGGAGGCAGTTGCCTACGGCAACCACTCCAGGACGATGAATAATTTGCTTGTTGAAGGAGAATCGTATGATTTCTTTAGAGTTGGCTTTGCGCCAACCCTTAATGATCCCTTGGCTCATATTTTCCATCTATGTTCACACTACTTTGTCCTTCTCTCCCCGCACACAGTAATATGTGAACCACTAAGAATTGCATGGATTGCTGTCTTTCCTCATACCTTTAGGCACTTCGAGACTTTACTCGGGCAGCGAGAGAATACGTTCGCAGGTATCTCGTAGTGTTTTATCCTTTAATTGTAATTTTTTATACAAGATATTTAGACTCTTTTATTCCTATATTTGAATTTCATGTTGTGAATGAAGATATTATTGGGTTGGTTGTTTATGTGGATGACATCCGGGATAGAAATAACTTCCGGAGGCGTCCTAACAGGCATGTTGTGTTGATGAATGAGATGTGTGTATGTTGTCTTGGATTTTTGTTTCTGACACTTCTCGATATTAAATCATCTTGCATTGGAATTCGCAAGGGAGATTGCTCATAGTTCACATTCAGGATCCACACCTCGTTCGACACATCTGGCAATGGAGGCCAACGGCTTCTGGCTTTGGAACAATGGCTGCCCTTCATGTCAGAAAGAATGCGATAACACGTACGCCCATTACCAGTGTACATTCTAATCTAATAAGCACATAATTTTGCAGCCTTTTCATTGTTTTTGTTATGCAAAATAGATGGAGTGACCACTACTGATTATAGCGAAATCGTATTCTCTCCGATAGGGGTTGAACCAGATGAGCTACAAGGTAATGTAGTTTCTTTGTCTGTCATCTGCTTTATTTTGCAATCTATGGAGTACTGATTTCCCAAAATCGGTGTGCAGGCCAACGCATTCGGCTACTCGCTGAACCACGCCCCCGCCGAGTTCGACGGATTATTGCACGTGCAACAGCTCTGCTGCGTAATATGGATATGGCATAGTCTCCACCGAAAGAATTTTCTTGCCCACATGGTGTCCACGAGCAATGTTAAGCATGAATTTTGTTGATTCTTTAGCCTGTAATAACATGGTCCGTCTTCCAGCAACATTTAGTTCTTCTACCAGATATGCAAGTGAACGTGAGTTTCTTCCAATTTTTGATAAACGTGCCTCATGTGCCATGAACCGTCCTCATGGATCTATGGTAGATGTAGCCGGTGTCATGTGCCATGTTGGTCTGTTTTTCCAGTACATCTTTTACCCACACGGTCTTAGGGAGATTTGCATCAAAGATGAGAGGTACGTGCCCATCGAACCTGTGTATTTCATGACAACCGTGTATTTCTGCGATGTATGCTTAATTATGCAAACGTTTGGACCGGGAAATTGCAGTCGTGTTGCATTCTTCTGCGTGCTAACTGATATGTGGGATAGTAACCTCTGTCGCCCCGTCATGCCTGTCACTAGCGTTCTACGGCAAAAATCCGATTACTGCGGCTCTGTTCCTTTCAGTGTTCACAATAATAGGGTGAGCTAAACCCTACCGTCGCGCCTAGGACAAGCCACGCCGGAACACGCCGTCGCCGCGCCACAACACACCGTCTCCGCGTCGGGGACACGCCGTCGCCGCGCCGTGCCTTCGCCACGCCACGCCGCGGCGTCCCATCGGCTCACGGCGCGCTGCAGCTCAGGTGCACATCTCCGGCCTCTTCATCCTCTGTCGCCCCCGTCGTTGGGGTCGCTGGCGTTCTAGGGCATCCGTAGCACACGGCGCACAACTGTATTGCATTTGCAAGAATGTGTGCAAGCATATGGATCCTCCCAATCAAAATACTGGTAATGATCTATTCTTTTGATTGAATTGCGAATGCTCATGATTTGCTTCACGGTATTATCTTCTCACCACACGAACTTGAAACAGATTCAGGTATTGCTGTTGGTGGGAAGACTGACTACTACGACTATATCTCCGACTGCTTCAACTATACCTCTGATTTCTATGACTACATCTTCGACTACACTGCATCTTTGACTACTTCGACTGCATCTCCCACTGCTTCAACTACATCTCTGGCTACTACGACTATATCTCTGACTGCTTATGTTACACATCCGACTACTACGACTACATCTTCAACTACTTAGACTGCATCTCCGACTACTACAACTACATCTTTGACACTTTGACTACATTTCCGACTGCTTCAACTATACCTTTTGCACTGCCGCCTTTGCACTGTCATTGCGACATGATTTGCCCGTGGCGAGTGGGCCGGGACGTTTACATGTTGACAAGTCAGCAGTTGCGTTCCCAACGGATTATGGGATGGCGGAATGACAAAATCGCCAGCACAATGTATAACGAGATTTACCTGGCCGGCGCTGCCGCCAACATGCAAGAGTGTTTGCCGCCGGTTCCGCATCCGTCGCACGGTGCCGAACAAATCTTAGTGCTCGGGCATCCTGTGGTTATGATTGGTAGGTAAATGAAAATGCAATGATAGTTGATGTAATGTAGTAATGTAGAAATGTGTTGTATGCTCACCATACTAATTGGTTTAAACCTAGCATGGTTCCACGCAGACATGTATTCTAGAACGATGAATGTCAGACCCGGGCACACGGGACTGTCCACGTGGAGTACTTCTCCTAGGATACGGGATGAGACATGGCCCACACCCTATATCTGTTGTAACTACTCGTAGTGCAGTAGGACTACTCATATAGTAGTGAAACTAGTTGGACACGGTAGGAAACTTCCCGAGAATTACTCCGGTAGGACTCCTGGGCTTGTACCCGTCTAGAACTTCCATATAAACCTGTCCCCTAGACTATATAAGGGCGGACAGGAACCCCCTCGAGGAGAATCACCATCAAAGGCAACACAAACCACACAGGACGTAGGGTATTACACTCTCAATGGCCCAAACCTGTCTAAACCTTGTGTTCCTTGCACATTCGAGTTCCTGATCTCGGCGACACCCTACCTACAAACTCACCACCTCGGAGGTATCCCTCGGTGGGCGTGGCTGTAAAACACCGACAATGAATCGTGATAAATACCTGAGCATGATTGAATCTCAATATATACAATACATTTTATATAGATAATTTTATAATATGTAATGTGTTTAGGTCAATTACCCTGTTTTGTCCTTCCCAATGCCTTCAGCACTTTTAGCTTTCCATATGAAAACATTCTCATTCCATTTACTATCATACACTCTCATGGCTGCCATATACTTTAAGCTCATTTCGATGCTAGGTAGGGGTGTTCATCGAGCATCCACTACAGAACTCGATGGCATCTCTCAGCTTCAGCAGCAACATACTCGACGAGGGCACAACCTTCATCTTCGGCTCCTGGATCTGCGTCGCCAACGGCTTGGGTGGCTTCATCAGCCACCTAGTCGATTCCAAGAAGTCGGAGGCCTCTGCAGCAACCAGACGCAGAAACCTCGACTCCTTCGTCGACGATCTCGATGAGTTGTTGCTCCCCGATCTACACAGGCAGATCGAAAAAACGGCCGTTTTCGATGCGATTTCGACTCGTGGTGCACCAAGACTACTCGGATCGGATTCCAACCGATCTGAGGAGGCTTCGCGATCCAAGTCCCTCCCTGACTTGGAGGAGGACTTGGATCGTCTCATCAAGATTCGAGATGAGGGAGCCAACGCGCGTCGGGGGCCCCTCGTTCTCGACTACGACTCGGATTCCAACGAAGAAGTCGGCCACCTCGCCGGCATTCACCTTCGGCTTCTTGGTCTGCATCGCCGACGAGGTGGTGGCTTCAACTACCACCTCCCCAAAACCAGGGAGCCGGCGGCATCTGCTCCGGCATCCTGCCGCGACATTGATGACCTCGCCGAAGATCTCGGCGGAATTTGATTTTCTGACCTAATCGGAAACCGTACGAACGAGTCTGGATCCAACCCGGCTCCTACTCATGATGGAGTCGAATTCAGCTCATGCCACAACGGTGACGCGCCGTCACTGCCGACTCTGATGACGCGGCTCGACTTCAGCTAGCGCCGCAACGCAGATGCGGTGCTACCACTGGCTACGACTACTTCATCAAATCTGCATCGCCAATGATTACTTCAACTACTCATCTCGACTAGAAACTAGTCGTTAACGAGCCTTAAACTTCTTGGCGACTAGCTCTGCATGGTCAACAACTGGTCGGGATCAACTCCGACTAGTTGGCTTCATCAACAAACCGCCGCGGCTCCATCGACGACTGCTACGGTTTTGTCGACAATCGTCCACGAGTGGGCTTGTTTCGACTACTCCGACTACTTGTTTCGGCAAGAAAACTACTCGGGAGTGGGCTTCACACCGTCAACAACTAGTCGGAATTGACTCCGACTAGTTGGCTTTATCAACAAACCATCACGGCTCCATCAACGGCCGCTACAGCTCGTAGACAATCGTCCACGAATCAAGCTAAGTCACTTATACCTTTTCTAACTTGTTTTTCACATGATCGGCTATTTATTTGTGTATGTCTCTTGATGGGCATGAAACACTCCAGAGCTAGCTTCACCGCCTACTTTTTGCGCAACGCGCATTCTCTTCACAGGCCATGTCATGCCTGTTCCCGATTGCCTGCACGGTCTGCCCTGCAACACGGGCAGTCGGGTTACACCCTATAAGTGCGCTCCACGAGCGTTCTCTTTTTCGCGCAGCGCCGGCTGCTCTAGTTTTCTCTCAACGGTTGTTACAATACCCGGGTAGCGTACGCTTTTCGTGAAACCTCGACTATTCTGTACACCTATGCATCTACGCGTGGACGCGGCCAAGCTCCCTGCGCAATGGTTTATGGCAATCAGGTATCAGGTGCCTAGCATAATAGGCTACCTACCCGGCGACATTATGCGACCCAGCAAGAGTACAACGCAAAAAATTTTACATGCATTTTACAATGATGGGATTTGCTCCCAACATGATATCATGTATATTAGTTACAACATACTTTTATGTTTACCTTGCAGGGGACCTGATCTGGACCGTGCTGCTGGGCAAGTCGGATTCAACTCCGACTAGTTGGCTTCATCAACAATCGCCCACGACTACTTCTACTTCGCGAGCACGCTTGACTACACCTCGCCAGATTCGACTCCAACTAGTTGGGCTCATCGTCAGCCGTAGGCGACTACTTGACTTCGTGAAGAATGCACAGCGACACGCTGGCATCTACTTTGACTACTCGTTTCGCCTACAAGATTCGTTGGAGATGACTATGCGTGGAGACACGCTGGCGACTACTTCGACTACTCGTCTTGACTATAATCCTAGTCGGGATCGACTCCGACTAGATGGCTTCATTGACTATTCAAGAGTCAGCGGCTACTTGCCCAATGCCTGGGCTCGGGGGATGACGCCATCGTTTGCTACGTGTACTTTATGTTTATCATCTGGCTACTTGGCTCGGGGGCATGATGGGACAAGGCACTCAGCGTGCCTCAAAGGACATCTCTCATGCTTACATGTTGGACGCTGTAAAACTACTCGACAATACTCGATCCAAGAGGCTTTTTAAGATTTATCTTAGGTAGATGTTTGTTAACCATTATTTCAGAAACTTTATTCTGAAATAAGGGGTTTGTTCAAATTATTACCCAGAGGTCTTATTTAGTCATTGGCTCAGGTCACAAAGATTGATTTGAGAGGTAATTTTGGGTGTTTGTTGGAGCTGTTATTTGTCTAAGCATTTTTTCTAGGAATTCATCCCAAAAAAAAGGTTTTCAAATTTACTAAACCGATTTGGTCATGTTCACCATCATATATTGCATGCCATGATTCTTTGGATCCTTTATTCCAAACCATGGGGATTTGGATTCAAGGCTCGGGGGCTGCGGGACACGTGTCATCAGCGACTTATTTTTCAAATCTGCTGGCAGATAAGGACAAAAGACTTAAGACTAAATTGACCCTCAACCTGATTCTACGAGTCAACCTAAGGGTCGGGGGCTACTCCATATGGAGTGCGAGTTTAATCGCACCCCATATAAAAGAAGATTGGATAACTTCTTGGGGCATGAGCACCTCACAGCCTCAACGCAGCCAAGGAAGTACTCGGAGGACACCTTTAAGACGAAGTTCGGGAGAACTCGAAGATGCCTTCAGAAGTACTCGGACGCCTGCAATACTCGGCTACGAAGAGCTCGGGGGCTTCTCAGACCCGGGCATACGGGACTGTCCACGTGGCGTACTTCTCCTAGGATACGGGATGGGACATGGCCCACGCCCTACATCTGTTGTAACTACTCGTAGTGCAGTAGGACTACTCATACAGTAGTGAAACTAGTCGGACACGGTAGAAAACTTCTCGAGAAGTACTCGAGTAGGACTCCTAGGCTTGTACCCGACTAGGACTTCCATGTAAACCTGTCCCCCCAGACTATATAAGGGCGGACAGGAACCCCCTCGGGGAGAATCACCATCAAAGGCAACACAAACCACACAGGATGTAGGGTATTACGCTCTCAACGGCCCAAACCTGTCTAAATCTTGTGTTCCTTGCACCTTCGAGTTCCTGATATCGGCGACACCCTACCTACAAACTTACCACCTCGAGGGTATCCCTCGGTGGGCGTGGCTGTAAAACACCGACAATGAAGCCTGATAAATACCTGAGCATGATTGAATGTCAATATATACAATACATTTTATATAGATAATTTTATAATATGTAATGTGTTTAGGTCAATTACCCTGTTTTGTCCTTCCCAATGCCTTCAGCACTTTTAGCTTTCCATATGAAAACATTCTCATTCCATTTACTATCATACACTCTCATGGCTGCCATATACTTTAAGCTCATTTCGATAATTGTGTGCACGTACTTCTTATATGGCAGGTCTTCGACTAAACTGCATCTGTGACTACTTCGATTTTATCTCCGACTGCTTCAACTACATCTCTGACTACTACGACTATATCCCCGACTGCTTCAACTATACCTCCGACTACTACGACTTCATCCTCGACTATACTGCATTTGTGACTACTTCGACTGCATCTCCGACCGCTTCAACTACGTCTATAAGTACTACGACTATATCTCCAACTGCTTCAACTATAACTCCGACTACTACGACTACATCTTCGACTACACTGCATCTATGACTACTTCGACTGCATCTCCTACTGCTTCAACTACATCTCTGACTACTACGACTACATCTCCGACTGCTTCAGTTACACCTCCGACTACCTGGTATGATGGAATCTGAATACCTGTAATCCTTTAGACAAATCTTGAGAGTATACAAACAGCAGGGACCTTATTAAATATCAGACTGAAACTGAAAGACCTATTAAGTTCAGAAGGAAGCAACAGTTTTGGTACAGATACAAACCTAAGCAGAGCCTGTTAGACTCAACCATTTGATTCTGTATCCATTTAGATGTGCATCTTCTTAACTATTGAACCATTAATTATAATGGAAAAAAACAAGATCTTCTGAAGATAATATAGAAAATGGAGCAATGAATGTGTATCAATTTTATTCAACGACTGCATGACAGTTAACTGGATTCAACGCAACCATCAAATTTCGGTGAATCTCTCATAAGATACCATAAGAAATTATCAATAGTGGAGAAAATGGTGAGGATATGCTATGGAGATCAGCCTGCTGAAAATGCCATTTGAATACTTAATTCAAAACAGACCAGATGATTTCAGTGCCTGAACAAGCATACTTACTACTTAGCAAATGACAGGATATTAGGGTGGAGTTCTAAACATTATATTAGGGTGGAGTACTACTACGACTACATCTTCAGAAGCTTAACTGATATATACGAATTACTTGGTGCCTAAAAAGTTGTCACGTGGAGTAATAAGATGACCTTCCATTTTTCTTATAGCGCACCTTCCCACACTCAGCAGTATTAATTTCTATTACTATTTTTATTAATATATAATATTGTCAATATATCATTTTTGTGTACATCATTCCATTGTGATCATTGCATTTCGTATCTTCCTTCCATTCGCCCCGCATACGTGGCCTAATTTTGCTCGGCCAATTACGAAACGAGTCCAATACGGCTACCTTGCTAAACACGAAACAAACTTGAAGCAATCAGGTGAGGAAAATTAGCCTTCTAAATAGGTAATAAACTGATCATGCGTATCACGTATGGATTTATCCCTCCAATCATATCCCGTCCTAGCACGGCACAACCCACCGTCTCTCCCCTTTCCGCAGCTTCGCATGAGCCCCCTCTGTCAGACCCGGGCACACGGGACGGTGCACGTGGCGTACTTTTCCTAAGATAAAGGATGGAACATTGCCCACACCCTATATCCGTTATAACTACTCGTAGCCTAGTAGAACTACTCCTACAGTAGTCAAACTAGTCGGATACACTAGGGAACTACAAAAAAAGTACTCATGTAGGACTCTAGAGCATGTATCCGACTAGGACTTCCATGTAAACCTGTCCCCCCAACCCCCTCCAAAGGAAATCACCCAGGAGATCACCCGACCACCATCAAAGGCAATACAAACAACACAGAACGTAGGGTATTACGCTCTCAGCGGCCCGAACCTGTCTAAACCTTGTGTTCCTTGCACCTTCGAGTTCCTGATCTCGGTGACACCCTACCTACAAACTCACCACCTCGGGGGTATCCCTCGGTGAGCGTGGCAGTAAAACACCGACAGCTGGCGCGCCAGGTAGGGGTGTTCATCGAGCATCCACTGGAGAACTCGATGGCATCTCTCAGCTTCACCAGCAACGTGCTCGACGAGGGCACAACCTTCATCTTCAGCTCCTGGATCTGCGTCACCAACGGCTTGGGTGGCTTCATCAGCCACCTAGTCGATTCCAGGAAGCCGGAGGCCTCTGCAGCAACTCAACGCAGAAACCTCAACTCCTTCATCGACGATCTCGATGAGTTGTTGCTCCCCGATCTGCCCAGGCGGATCGAAAAGACATCCGTTTTTGACACAACTTCAAGTCGTACTGCACCAGGACTACCCAGATCGGATTCAAACCGATCTGAAGAGGCTTCGCGATCCAAGTCTTTCTCCAACTTGGAGGAGGACTTGGATCGCCTCTTCAAGATTCGAGACGAGGGAGCCACCGCGCGTCGGGGGCCCTCCGTTCTCGACTACGACTCGGATTCCACCTCGCTGAAACCAGGGAGTCGACGGCATCTGCTCCAGCATCCTACCGCAACATTAACGACCTCGCCGAAGATCTCAGTGGATGTTGATTTTCCGAACTAAGCGGAAACCGTAAGAACGAGTCTGAATCCAACCCGGCTCCTACTCGTGATGGAGTCGAATTCAGCTCGTGCCACAATGGTGACGCACCGTCGCTGCCGACCTTGACGACGCGGCTCGACTTCAGCTAGCGCCGCGGCGCAGACGCGGTGCTACCACTGGCTACGACTACTTCGACAAATCTGCATCACCAATGATTACTTTAACTACTCATCTCGACTAGAAACTGGTCGTGGACGAGCCTTAAACTACCTGGCAACTAGTTCTTTATGGTCAACAATTAGTCGGGATAAAATCTGACTAGTTGGCTTCATCAATAAATCGCTGCGGCTCCATCGACGACTGCTGCGGTTTTGTCGACAACAGTCCACGTGTGGGCATATTTCGACTACTCCGACTACTTGTTTCGACACGAAAACTAGTCGAGGGTGGGCTTCACACCGTCAACAACTAGTTAGAATCGACTCTGACTAGTCGGCTTTATCAACAAACCGTCGCGGCTCCATCGATGGCCGCTGCGGCTCGTCAACAATCGTCCACGAATCAAGCTAAGTCACTTATACCTTTTCCGACTTGTTCTTCATAGGATTGGATTCTTTTTTGCGCAACACGCATTCTCTTCACAGGCCATGCCATGCCTGTTCCCGATTGCCTGCACGATCCACCCTGCAACACGGGCGGTCGGGTTACACTCTATTAGTGTGCTCCATGAGCGTTCTCTTTTTTCGCGCAGCGCCGACTGCTTTAGTTTCCTCTCAACGGTTGCTACAATACCCGGGTAGCATACGCTTATCGTGACACCTCGACTCTTCTGTACGTCTATGCAACTACGCGTGCACGCGGCCAAGTTCCCTGCGCAATGGTTTACGGCAATCAGGGATCAAGTGCCTAGCGTAACAGGCTACCTACCCAGCGTCATTATGCGACCCAGCAAGAGTACAACGCGAAAAATTTTACATGCATTTTATAATGCTGGGATTTGCTCCCAACACGATATCATGTTTATCAGTTACAACATACTTTTATGTTTACCTTGCAGGGGACTTGATCTGGACCGTGTTGCTGGGCAAGTTGGATTCAACTCCGACTAGTTGGCTTCATCATCAATTGCCCACGATTACTTTGACTTTGCGAGAACACTCGACTACACCTCATAGACTACAAGGACTACTCGCTAGATTCGACTTCGACTAGTTGGGCTTATTGACAGCTGGCGACTACTTCGACTACTCGTTTCACCTACAAGACTACTCGGTGACGACTATGATTGACAACGCGTGGGCGACTACTTCAACTACTCGTTTCCCCTACAAGACTAGTTGGAGATGACTATGCTTGGCGACTACTTCGACTACTCATCTCGCCTACAAAGCTAGTCGGATTCAATTATGCTTGGCGACATGCTGGCGATTACTTCGACTACTCGTCTCGCCTACAAAACTAGTTGGAATCAGCTCCGACTAGTTGGCTTCATCGACAGTTCAAGATTCAGCAACAACTGGCCAATACCTAGGCTTGGGGGCTGGTGCCACCGACTACTAGGCATATCCTATGCGACTCATGTAGCTCCCAGGCTTGGGGGCTGGATACGACACAGCTCTCAGCAGGTTTGATTTGAGTGGTAATTTCGGGCGTTTTTTGGTGAAGCTATTTGTTTAACCATTTTTTCAGGGAATGATTCCCGAAAAAAGAGGTTTCCGAATTTACTGAACCGATTTGCCCATCTTCACCATCAAATCGTTACTGTCATATATTGCATGCCACGACTCTTTGGATCCTTTATTCCAAAACATGGGGATTTGGATTCAAGGCTCGAGGGCTGCGAGACACATGTCATCAGCGTCTTATTTTTTAAATCTGCTGGAAGATAAGGATAGAAGACTTGACAACTACTCGGGGCTTGAGCACCTCACAGCCTCGACGCAGCCAAGGAAGTACTCGAAAGACACCTTCAAGATGAAGTTCAGGAGAACTTGAAGACACCTTCAGAAATACTCGGACGCCTGCAGTACTCGACTACGAAGAGCTCGGGGGCTTGTTAGACCCGGGCACACGGGACTGTGCACGTGGCGTACTTTTCCTAGGATAAAGGATGGGACATGGCCCAGGCCCTACATCCGTTGTAACTACGGGTAGCCTAGTAGAACTACTCCTACAGTAGTCAAACCAGTCGGATACACTAGGGAACTACCAGAAAAGTACTCGGGTAGGACTCTAGGGCATGTATCCGACTAGAACTTCCATGTAAACCTGTCCCCCCCAGATTATATAAGGGCAGACAGTACCCCCTCCAAAGAGGAATCACCTAGGAGATCACCCGATCACCATCAAAGGCAATACAAACCACACAGGACGTAGGGTATTACGCTCTCAGCGGCCCGAACCTGTCTAAACCTTGTGTTCCTTGCACCTTCGAGTTCCTGATCTTGGCGATACCGTACCTACAAACTTACCACCTCGGGGGTATCCCTCGATGGGCGTGGCGGTAAAACACCGACACCATCCGACGCCGTGTCGTCTTACACGGTCTACGGCTTTCCGACTCCGCCAGATGCTGCTCTCCCGTCGTCAGGGCCTCCGCTCCAAAATTTGTCAGGCGTCCTGATATCCTGTTGGCACGCTCGTCCATGAATCCATCGCAGGTAGGTTAGTTCCGATCCAGCGTTCATCTCCATTCTAATACAAATGTAGTTTCTCTTCCAACCTTCATCTCGCACCGCTGCCGTAGCCGTGGCCTGCATTCGATCTGGCCTGGCATCGCCAGTGTCCGCCGCCGGATGCGCTCCCCCTATCGCACCTTCATGGACTAGGGTTAATAAGCATATCATTATTGCCCGCGCCCCTACTGTATCATGCGTGCGACATCGGCTTCTCGCCCCCGTTGTCGCGTGTGCGCCTGCATGGCATGGCCTACGCGCCTGTCATGTCGCTTACGTCCGTCGTCGGCTGCGCGTGCCACTGTTAGCCCTTGCATAATAAACATGCGCTGGTTATTAGCCATGTAACACGAAACGTATTCTTCTACGTGTATGAAGTTGGAAGCGAGGGATAGCTTTGCCTTGGATACAAATATTGTATCGCTTACTGGTTTGCCTAAGTGTTTATTATTTGGAGCAAGCCTAGACGGTGTAGAATTAACTCAAACTAACAATTCAGAGACAACAGTTTAGTTAAATATCTGAGTAGAAGCATGTTCCACAAGTTTTTGCTATCATTTGCATGTAAGGTGTATTTTGTAGCTTAATTAAGGTATGCGCCTTTATGAATTGGTGATAACCTACTAATTGTAGAAAGACAAATGATTCGCTCGATAATTAATAATATTATTATTCAGTTTTGGCATGTATTAGAATGATTCCTCGCAACTCCAACAATAGATGTGTTCCTGGGATGCGCTGTCATCGTTGTCTACGTGCCGTCGTCTTACCATACTGTTTTTTTTTCTGCAGGACCCCATGGATAAGGGAAGTTCTTCCAAACCAGCAAAACAGACAGCCAAGAAGAAGGTCGTGATCCACGATCAGAGTGATAACTATGATGTAGACATGTTGATGAAACTCGAGGAGATGGAACAGTACGTGTTTTTTTGCGCCATTGTGCTTTGTTGTGTGTAATAATTTATATTCATAAAATCTACCGATGATACGGTATCTTTTCCATTAACACAAACGATGTGATATCTGTGACCTGTAGGGAAGACACGCCCGGTCTCGAATGGGACGGCATGATCAGTTACAAAAGGCATGACATTCATAGTGAAAAGGCTGGTAATGAAAAGTCGATGGAGAGGGGTAGCGATGAGAACGAGGGCAATGAAGAGTCGGTGCTGGACAGGTTAAAGATTTATCACCCAATACGCTGTAGTTGTGAACTGGTGTTACGTTAAGCATCATGTCACATTAAAGTCTTTTTAATATAAGTTCTTTTTTGAAGTAATATGACCAGCGACGTTGCGGACGAACAGGATGTCATGGTTGACTCTCGTAAGGACGACACCGGTGTGGAGAAAGGGTATGACATGCCCGCAGCGGGAACGTACAGTCATGATACAGAAGATGGAACTGTAAGCATCCGGAAGGCGGCAAGAATAGGTAATTAATGTGATGCACCGTTTGATATGGGTTACCATTAAAGTTACACTAAAGTTCAGCGAGCCGAGTTCTTGCCCCAACCATCATGATTGTGCAGTTATGGGCTGCTGGGGTGTCAGTATTATTTGTAACATCAAAGTCATCTATTTTTTTTTTGCGATATCCTGACCAGTGACATGATGGCCCATAGGGGTGCTAGGATTGATTTAGATAAGGTTGACACCAACAAGGAGAATCGTGTTGGCATGACCGGCACGGAAAAGGAACTAACCGTCGCGGTTAGGTACTTAATGAGATGCACAATTATTGAGGTTCTTCGTGAATTAAAGTTCATGAAAGCCATTTAAATATGAGTTCTTTTTTAAATTATTATGAACAGTGTAGTGTTCGGCCAACCCGGATGTCACGACCAAATCTGGTAACGAGCCAATAGGTAAAGAGCATAGATTACAGGAGATCTGGCAATCCATGGTTCATAACAAACCAAAAAGAACATGGTCGGCACGGATTGTACCAGAAGGTATTGCATTTATCCATTTGTACTTAGCTCATATAGAATATTTATGCCATAATTTCCAATGTGTTGCTGCCCTTATGACTGCGGTATTTGCAGATTATGCTTGCAGCAAAGATGACATTTTCATTCTTGAGCATATCAAAGAAATTCCACCTTCACCGGGTCAGGAAGTGGTAGTGGAGATTGATGGTATTCCTATAAAACGATATCATATAGAATGTCTTTTTCAACCAGCCAATCACGTGTATGATGAGGTAATCACTTCACAACAAATTGTTCTATTTATTTAATTATGTTTATATCTAAGTATTGTTATTACGGAATCTATGCAGGTCATAAATGCATACTTTGCTTAATTAAGTTGGCAAGAACACGTGATTGAGAGGCCCGGTGGTACAGCCTACATAGAAAATACTTCTATGATGGGATTTAGGAAGCGGGATGGGGTTGATGATGCAGACCTAGAGAATTTATATGCAATGGCTGAAATTTCTAAAATTTCTCGTAACGGTCATCGGGTGTTAGATTATTTGGCCCATGACATGGTAACACATATTAACTCTATATTGCCTTAATTATCACAACATCGTTTCTAAAATTTGGCACAACTATATCTGATATTTTCCTATATGTTGTACTTGATGATTAATTAGGTTTTTCTACCAATAAATATTAACAATATGCATTGGTATCTTGCTGTTGTCAATGCTCCAAAGCATGAGGTGCAAGTACTCGATTCGTTGTGTACACTCTTGAGACGCAAGGACCTCGAGGCTACAGTGAGTATTACTTAACCACGTAATTCAAGGATTACTGCTCAACCTAGCGATAGTTTTATATAATTTTTTTCATAAACAGCTGAAAGGTTTGGAAAAAAGAAGTAAACTTCATATCCCAGCGTGTTGTTGTAAAAAAAATAGATGGCCAGACCTAAAAGTTGCTTCTTGGCCAGTTAGAGAGATTTTACCAGATCAGCTGCTAATAGATGGGTATGAGCTTAATATTATTAAAATATAAATCAAATGTTTCTGAATCTCACCCTTTGTTTAATGTATACATTGTAGTTGTTCATCCAGGCTATTTTTAATCAATTTTGTGGAGTACTGGACTGGTGATGTGCTCTCTAACGCCATAACACAGGTTGTTTAGATAGCTTACCGGAAAAGGTATCATCATTGGTTAATAAATTTATTAATCAATATCCATTTTATATTCATCGTGCAGCAAGATATGAAAGGATTTAGGTTGAAACTTGCTACTATTTTGATATCTTCTTTTCTCAACGTCCGGAGAGGACGTCCATTATTTCTGCGCAATGATGATGGACCTCGAAGTCCAAACGACGTAGTGGAAATAGATGATTCTAAACAACGGACCACAACTCCAAGCAATGAAAAGCGTTATAGAGACGGTAACTGTATAGTGGGCCAGCAGGGGACACCTGACATCATAATAACACAGCAAAACTCTACACGGAGTCATCGTGACCAATCCAAAGATGAGTTTTTGGACTCTATTTCGAAGCGGAACATGAATCTGCGCAGAGAAGATATGATAGGGATATTGTGCGACTACATCGCATCGATTGACGATGCCGTTGTCTTGGAGTAAGATTCTCACTTCCTATCATTCTTTGAGCACTGATGTAAAGTATACTATATAATACTAAATCAAAATTATGCCTATCCGTCTAGATTATTATGATTAATTTGGCATCTTTCCTACTCATTTGTTTCAACAGGAAGCGTTGGGTGCGAAGCTTTGAACCTTACAATATTGCATTAGTTGTCAGAGATCTGCAAAAGATATTAATAATAAATCAAGGCATATCCGCGTAATGTTTCAATCTAGGTGTTCGTTGTTATGCATATCGTGAGTACCGAAGGTTGAAATATTATAATGCTGCGATCTCAAAGCATTTTATGGACTACTGATCATGACAATTAATTTTTTTCATGACATAGCATATCACTAATCTTATTCTTCGAAAAAATAAATTATCCATATGGACTACTGATCATGCCAATTAATTTTCCTATATTGCAGAAGATGTGTGATTTAACAAGACATCCGAAATTTCGCGAAAACTATAGTAATAAAGAGGTAGGTGCAGCAATTGGGGGATGGTCAATTCTAAACTATGACCACTTACGTCGCAAATACATAAGTCTACCAAATCTTTAATTTTAAATATTATTATTATTGTCTATCTTACTACAGATTATTTCTGGTAATTCCTCCTGCCATGGTTCACCGGGAAAAACTTCATGCTGTATGTCTTGGATCATGTGGACAAAAAACTTATCGTAATTGATCCGTCACGTGTTCCGGAGTGGTATGAAGATGTTCCATACAGAAAATATGGAGAGACTATTACACATTTCTACAAGAAGTATACAGCTGCAATGAACGTGAATAGTCCCAGGTGGGACCAGAATATCTACAAGTGGTCGTTCACACATGAAAAGGGAATTGTTGAAGATGAGGAGAAGGGTAACTTATTATAGATTACTAATCATTATAGCTTTTATTTACACTATACAACAATATGAGTGATAGGAAAGCTACCGCAGGTACTCTACGGGTTACCTGGTTCTGCAGTACATGTCTTGGTGGAAAAGTATCCAGAGCATAGAGATTTGTAAAAAATATACTGCTTTGTAAAAAATATTTCTTGTCATCTTCAATAATTGTTGCTATCGATCGCATATGAGATATTTATTTATGTGTCCGAATTGTTCATAGGATCACGTTACTATGCGGTAGAACTTCATCATCAATATCTTATCATCAGGAGTGAATGCTTATCGACAATTGCTTCCTGCTGAAGTAAAGAATTATCTTAGCCGCATCAATGGATGGGATATAAAATAAAATTTACTGTACATTTGTTTATCAGTTGGCTTCGGTGACAATGACGTACCTACGGACTTGATTTATATCAGATTTGTTTGGAACCATATTATTTGTTGGTAGTTTTATAGAATATTTGTATTTGGTGGTAGTTTTTCGGATTTTTACCCTTGATTTTTACTCCTATTGCAACGCACATGTTAAATCTCGGTGCACCGTGATGCATTTCTCCTATATTTTAGAACATCAATGGATAAAAAATAGGGGGTATTTGTTAGAGATTGAGATGTTGAGTAGTCCTGAAAATATCACTGTGAATCAGTGGCTAACCTGGTAGGGCCATCAGGACAACCCAGTTTGCTCGCACACACTGCACCCATTTTATCTGTGATCATTGATCTGTGAATATGTCTGAGCACTCCTATTTCATATTTGATCAATAATTTGTTTATTGCGTGTAAAATTATATTTGGGCACTTATAGTTATCTCGACCGTTGATGTGTACATTCATGAAAAATAAAGTTTTTCCCGTAGCAACGCACGGGCATATACCTAGTCGTTTTATATTTCCTTCGGTCGCAAAAAGAGTGATATACTTGGGACATCGATACCGTCTCTGAAACATAACTTTGGCACTAATTCCAACTTCGATACATTGACAGCTATTGTAAAATTATATGATTATGAAACTACTTATTGAGGAAAAAGATCTACTCATCTCATTACTGTATACAAAGTAATTGGTGATTGATCTATAAAAGAAGTAGTTGGTGATCAACGCTTTTACATGCCGAAGTTTTGGTCTTAAAAGCAGGGAATACTTACTTTCTTTCATTATTTCTCTTAAATTTTGCATTTTTGCATTCAGTGTGGCTGTTTTAGTTTGGCGTACATTTTGGAGCCACAATTCATTTTGTTTTTCGATCTCTTTTCTTCAAAATAAATTCCTTAAAGAAGCTAAGGTTTATTTTGGAGTTGTGGACTTGTGGTTCACCCAAAAGATTTCACTCACCACCATCCCCTCAGTTCATCTGTATAAGCCACAAGGCTAACCACAAGTTCTATATTCGCAAATTGTTGTCAAGGTGTGGCCAACTGACTAGTTGATGAATTGAAAAGTACATGTTGGTCCAATATAATCCTTCAAACTTCAATGGATGGTCAAAATTAGGAACAAACAGCTAGCTGATGACAGGAGCCTAGAAGATGGCAACTCAAGGGGGTAAAGGTTATCATTGGAGATATGTAGCAAGTTTGGATTCCTAAGAACCAATGTAAGTAGCTGCCAGTATTGATTTAATTGCGTCTTTTTCTATATTTATATGTATCTTCTTGCAAGAGATACAGCTCCCATGCTCCCAGAATATAGCTATTTTTAAGTTCTTTTCAAGTCAAATATTTTAAACTTTAACTGTAGATGGTAAAAAAAAATCATAAATATTAACGACATAAAAGTGATATTAGTTTATTCATAATGGAACCAACTATCGTAACATGTAACCTTTTCTATTTAAAAGTAATTATTTTTTTAGAGATATTATTGGTCAAAGATGAAAATATTTGACTTTGACTTGGTCAAAAAGTTGTTATATTTTGGGACGGAGGTAGGATATCTCAATGCACATACAGATAGTCACATAGACAATTGGTTAGCCATTTTTTTCCTGAAATAGTAGTAATTAAATGGTGTAGCATTGATTTCCCTTCCGTGGGTGTCATATATTGAAGTTGCATTCTTTTGGATGTCAAATTATTATTGATCAATAGCACTAACATTTTTTCCCTTTCTTAAGAAAATGTAACCTTGAGCACATAAATATACATTACAATAACTAGAGCATAGAAAACATACTACTATACTACAAGATGATATGCGGGGAAACAAGAAGTAAGGATCTCTAGGTTGATTTCAGACAAGTGGACTTGGTGATGGGATGATGGGTTAGGCAGGTCTGCTTCCCTGCTGCACGAGCTGACTTTGACTAGGACTCCCAAACATAGCTCGCGGCTCAAACAACGACTAGAGGTCTAGAGTGTCCTTCATTCATATCACCGTATATTCATAACATTGCAATCAAGTTAAACAATTACAATGACAACATCTGAGGGCATCTGATTAGCTTTTTTATAGGTATATGATCAAACAAAAATCATTAGCAAGTTGTACATAACTCGGTTAGGATTCGATCATGTTCAAATCAGCAAGTGCTCGTATTTTTGGCTAATTATTTTTTAATGGTAGATGAATTACTTTCCTTGATGTCAAGATCTGCGAACCTAATATTTCAGAAGCCTTTGTAAGGGTAGTGTGTACAGAAAGGTGCCAAACGTCGGTACTGTATGTATGCACCAACTTTTTGCTAGTACGGTAATACCCCCCCCCCCCCCCCCCCCCAACATGTAACACATTCCTATGAACTATTAACATGCTAAATTACGTGCGTGCCTTTCTTCGTTGCATATTCAAATTCTGGACTGCCTAAATTAGTTGACCACTACAGAGGAAGATATATAGTGTATGGTCCTCAGAAGATCGAGCTCGATCAAGGTCATCTTCTGATGGCCACTGATTCCTGCAGTTTTCTTGCTCGGCATTGCCGCGGGCGTGGTTTTGACTTGCACCCCCGATAACGCCGGCTGCTGCTCGTGAGCCGTTGGGATTTTTATAGGGTTTTTTTGTCTGTAGGACACTAGAAAAATATGGTTTAATCCACAACACACTTCACTTGGCAAATTTATTTGATGGACAATGCGATTTTGTAATTTTATCTACAAGACACTACATTAAATAAAATAATCATTTGGAAGATAGACGATGAGTTAAAAGACTTTGTTGCCCATAGCTTTTTTCTTCCTCTAAGCTGGAGGACAGATACAGCGCAGCGCTTCCTCGCTACCCTCCGCGTTGCTGGCTGCTGCATCTTGGATATGGAGCACCGCGCGCTCCAAGCCGATTTCCTCCATTTGAGCCCTCTCTTTCTTCTTTGAATGGCTAACCTCGTTGACAAGCCTGGCGCCCTCAAGCAAGCCGCGGTGAGCTCGAACTTGCACCCACCCAGCAGGACGCAGTGGCTTCTCCTCGCCTTCGCCCTCCTACACCCCGTGTCGCACCGCGCCGCTCCATGCGACGCTCGCTCACGTCGCCGCTCAAGAGGCACGCCGCCAGCAAAAGGACACATGGAAGGTAGGAGGCGTGGTCGCGACCATGCACAGCCGATGGAAGGGAAAGAAAGATTCAAACGAAGCTGGCGTTGGACAAGAGAGGGTAAAGTGGTCTTTTTACCACTCATCTCAGGTGAAAATTATTATTTTGTTTGCAATGGTGTGACGTAGACAAGTCCAAGTATTCAGGGTGTGCTGGAGGCAAAATCGATGAGTTTGATGTCCTGGAGACCAAACCACTCTTTTAGAGTGTCCAGGGGACAAATGACCCATTTTTATATGATCTCCAAGGTGTCCAAGACTTGGTCAATCTGGACACACATCTAACATCTTTGCAATAGAATGAAAATTACCTCAGAGAAGACGGCAGGGCTTGGATTTTGTGCAGGTAATCTTTGTAGATCGTCATACAATGGTCATCAGCCTTATGTCACCATAGATGAGTATATCAGTGGCATATGGAACTAATCGGTCCAGTCAGTCACAAAAGGTGAAATCATGAACATGAAAAATATACTCCCTCCATTTTAAAATATTAGTCGTTTTATCTTTTCTATAGATATATATAGATTTTGTTATGCACCTAGACATAACATATATCTAGATGCATAATAAAAACTTTGCACTAAAAAAATCAAAACGACTAATAATTTAGGATGGAGGGAGTATTTCTTATGCCATATTCCCAAGGATATTTCTATTATTAATCACCAAATACACATTACTACATTAGTACATTACGAACAAATTCGCCTCTAATTTACCTAAAAATTATTTGACGTCTAATTGTATTTTCTGAGTGCCTGTTTTTACAGTAGTTGTGGATGACTTGTAGGTATATAAGCCTATGGAAACATTACTTATGTTGTTCTCTCTTGTCGACTAGTATGCTTTTCTTGCACACATATTTCTAAGTTGTTTCAGCCTCAGGATTTTTATTCTAAATTTATCTCTACTAAAATCGACATCTCTTTGATGCCACCTAATTTTGAATCCCTTCAATCCCTTCAATGATATTATTTCTATTGGCATATAACCTCGAAATGGCATTGAAGAGATTAAATATTGAATTCAGTAATGTTGATGGGATATTGGTTCTTGGCAGATCTGGTATTGCATCTATCTGAACACTTGCAATGTTTTCTTTTCTTTTCCTTTTTTTTGGAAGAAGGACCTCATAATGTAACAAATCATTTGGAGCCGTAACAATTCAATCATACAGCGACACACGTCCGATCCTGTACTTTACTTATCCTAGTTGATGATAAAGCCAAACTGAGCCGACGTGAAGAACTAAAAATCTCCGTACCAAATTTTATCCGGAAATGAAGGAAAAAAATCAAAAGGGAAGGCGCTTTGAAGGCTTCGAACTGACAAGCAACGGCGCTCCCTCCTTCGTCAACGTCTTTGTCGCCTTCTTCCTCGCTTCCTTCTCCTCCTTTTCTTCTCCCCCACAGCCTCTCCTCCCTCCCTCCTCTGAATTCCTCGCTCCTTCTCCCTCCCTCTCGCGCGCGCGTGTACATACACTGAGCTTCTGAAGCTGCTAAGTCAGAAGAAAGAATCCTCCTTTGAGCTCTTTTTTTGGCGATTGGGTCCTTCCGGCGGTAGGATTTGAGCGTTTTCCTGGAGAAATTAGAGTTTCTTCGAGAGGGTTTCGTGTTTTCTCTTGAGAGATTCCTGAGAAGGAAGTCGCCTTCCATCCATTTTCTTGGGCACTCGGATAGTTCCTATCTATATAGCGTCAAAGAATCCAACTTTGACTTTTCCTTGGGCGGCTTCTTCTGCTCTGCGTTGTCGACGAGACAATTTGATTTTTTTTAATATATTGTGGTGGAGGGAGGATTGATGGTTGGATGCTTTGTTTAGGTAGAGTAGTTGGAAAGGGTAGCTGAGGACACCATCAATCGTGGTGATTTTGGTGCTTCTCTGAAGAGTTGGGGGTCAAATTAGCCACCTGCAGTTCTTACTTCGTGTTTTCTTGGGAGGATTTGGTGAATCTCGGTGGAAGAGCAGGTCTTCCTTCACTCCTCCGTCCTCATTTTCATGAATTTTGGTGAGTTGGGGTACCTTCAGTTTATCCTAGGTACAAGAAAGGCATAAACTTGGAATCCTGTGATATTTCTTTCTTGGGAGAATCTGGTCTTCATTTCTGGTGATTCCTATTGAGTTGGTTGAGATGAAAGGAGCACTATGGTAACTTATTTTTGGGGAAAGAGTACAGTCAGTACTTCTCTGCAACAAAATTGACACTTCTGTGCTTTCCTCTCGAGGACTGTGTTCTGTTCCTCCAAGAATTTGGGTAAAAAAAGGTGGGAGTTCTAGAATTTCCTTTGCACAGGAGGTGCTAGATTCCGCCTCGCAGATTGGCTGATGGCGGTGAGTAAATGGTTTCTGATTTTGCATACTAATCATGTTCCTTGACCTCTTGATATCTTGGTACAGCGTAGTACATTTTGATTCAACTTTAAGGCATATGGAATTAGTCTGTGTTATGATGGCTAATTGACTGGTTAGAAAAGAACTAGTTTAGAACGATACCTTTGTTCTGCCTTGCCATATTCAGTTTGGAGAAATTTTAGACATTCCCCAGTTGGGTGTGTTTTATCTATAGTTTTGATTTTAAATACTATCTGGAAGACAAAGGGAAGCATGCAGAGACCTATAACTACTGATGCACTTAACTGGTTCTGTAATCTCACCTTAGTATGCCAGACAAGGGGAACATATAAATCCTTATTGAAACTAGTGAGCTGCAAATGCTACAATCCTAGATTTGAGTGTACTTGATCCAGATTAATCATCATTGCAGCAGTATCATATGGTATATTTCCAATATTTATGGGGTTTCAGTCCTACTTTTTTTTTCCTTCAGAAATTATACTCTCTGAGTCCCGACTATAAAGTCTTCAGCATAGTTTGGGATGTTTGGGAACCTTTTTGTCTTTGCTAATTCTTTTCCAACGAATTGATAACTACTGTTACGGTCGTTCATTCTATTCAATTCAAAAAATCCCCTTTTTGCCCAGATTTCAAGCAGTTTAGCTTTTGAAATTCTAAGTATTTCTTATTGTCGAGCCATTAGCAGCACGGAATGATGCTAGCCCTTCAGAATGTTGACTAAAGCTAGCGATTGATCTGTTTGTACAGCAATCTGAAATTCCTGCATTTGGGGACTGGGAAACCACTGGAAACACCCCTTACACACAGAAGTTCGAGGATGCACGGAAGAACAGGACAACAGGAATTCCTGCTCAACCAAATGATCCAAGGCGGAATGTGGAACCTCCTCGCAAGTCACCTTTGCACCCAACAGCCTACAAAACTGATCCTCAAGACCAAGGTCCAAGAAATCCACCTCATCGACCGAGACCTGAAACTGATCACCGACGACACTCCGACCACCCTACTCACCGTGAGTCTGCTCCACGAAGACATGCAAATCCTCAGCGAGAACAAGGGGTTAATGCTGCTGCACCAAGAAGCCCCTACAGAACAGCTGCTGGGTCTGCTTCACCAATGCTGCCGAACAACCAATCAAAGCCGAAGCACGGGTCGACAGGAATGCAGACTCCAGAAAGGAGGGCATCATCAGAGGGGCATGGCCAGCATACTCCTGGAAGGGGCAGGATGAAGGCAAGTGACCGAGGCTATGAGGTAATAACACCCTATGATCCTTCATTTCAATAGGTTTCCAATGAATGTGGGCTAGAAATGCCTTTCGAATAATATTGCTTTTGCATCTGTCAATACAGCCTGAAGAGGAAGTGGCGGTACCACCATTTGGTGAATGGGATGATGCAAATGCAGCATCAGGTGAAAAGTACACTGGTATCTTCAACAGGGTGAGGGATGATAGGTTATCACCTAACACTTCTAGGCAACCATCTACTACCCGTGGCGAGGATAATAAGGTGCAACAGGTATGCTATACAGTAGCTAGTCGGTTGGTAACCTTGAGAATATGCTATTTTCTGGATGCCAACATCATTATCTGCACTCTGCAAACAATATACTGGCAACTTCCATGCAAAATATCACTGTCAAATTCTTATATGGTAGATTGTGTTCAGATATGTTACATAAACACATAAGCTGCACGATGTGTCAGTTGTCTTCATTTGTTTTGATTCACGGTCAGCACTCAGATACTTGGAATATACTCTTCTTACTGCTCTGTCAATAGTAAATAATCATAGCCTTGTTTTAGTCTAGAATGTTGAAATGTTGAACTGTGATGCCTTTAGATTATTCAAATGAGTAAATGTCTCTTGAAGTTACTCAGATAAATAATCATGAAAAATTAAAAACATAAGCAACCTTATTTAAAATTCCTTAGCTCTCAATGTGATACAAGGATATCTCATTGACTGACCTTCGTCTCTTTTTCCTCCAGAAATGTTTTTGCTGCATACTTTGAGAAAATGAGGATAGGATCTCCAAGAGTTCTGGACAACTTCCTATGCTGCTCCTGTGATCAGATCACTATTCTTGCGACTCTTCCTTTCTGTACTAGTTTTCATGTTTGTTGTTGGTGTGTGTTGACGCCAAAATGGCCTTGTCGCTCCGTGAAGATCATCGGCCGATTTTTGCGGCAACAGTGTGATTATGTATTTGTAATTGAATTGTTCCGTTTAAGCTCTTTGCTTACAAGGAACATATATATGATACCATTTAGATTTGTAAATTATGAAGCGAGGAATTTCCTTGCAGATAATAAAAGGTTTCTTGAATTGGCTCTGGAAATTCCAGACCCAGCTAGAGTGCTTTCTGTAAGAAAAGGAGGACTATGCTGTGCTTCCTTGTCCTTTTACTACCGTTTTTCTAGCTGGGAGTTTCCAGAACAGCTATTTGAGTATAATCAACATTTCAAGATGGTCTCCTTTTTGAACAATCTATGAAATTAGGTGATATGCAACTATATTTTTTTGAGTTTAAGCAGGAGGGAAGGTCCCCTATTGCATTAAGAGATATGTAGATGTAAAGTGATCAATGGAACATCATTTGTATTTTAAATAGTGAAAGAGTTTAAATTGAGATAAAAGAGCATGTAACTACATCATCGAACAATTCTCACACAATAGATGGTATGCTGTAATCCCAAATAGATTAGGAAAAGTAATATATATATATATATATATATATATATATACTTATTTTCAATTAGGCAAAAAAAAACATAATCTCTGATGCTTTACAAGTAGGGCTAATCTGGCAATATGTTGTGACCACAAAAAGGGGGGGAAGAAAATGTTTGCTGTCTGTTCAACAATCTGTTACTATAGGTACGGCTGTGGCAAATAGAATTTATGTTGATCACTTCTTGAAGGCCTGTTTTCTCCAAGTCCTTTGCTGCTAGAGCTACCTTAGTTTCCTTAGTGGCAATGCACGGCTGAAGACTTTCTCAACTTCAGTCGCTTCCATGTTCATCTCATCCAACAGCTCCATCTCTTCCTTGCTCAGCCCTTGCAAGAAGTTCATCAGGTCCTGTTTCACCTCCATGAGACCTTCTGCCAGCTTCTGGAACAGTGTCGCTTCCTCCTTCTCTAGTTCCTCGACCTCCTCCTCAATCTCTCCCTCGATCTCCCTCACCTCCCTGATGATGGTCTTCTCTCCTTCCTCCACAGTCTTCTCGATTCTCTCCACAAGAGGAGGCTCAGGACCACAGGTGTTGTCAGTCCTGATGAACGTTGAGAAGTCCCGACCTACACTCTTCGCAGCCCTTTCCAGCTCAGGTATTATTGTTTCAGGGACAGTTTTACTTCTTGTGTACAAAACAGACCCACCATAACCATCCCATGCGTCATTTCTCCCACGGTAGTATACAAATATGTAGTCATCATCCTTGTTCTCAACCTTAGATGAGATAATGTACCTATAGATCAGAAAATATTAAGTTAATTAATCTTAGGCATGACACATTGGTAACAGTGATTTTTTTTTTGAGAAGAGGTTTCTACCAGTCATCTTGATAGTGCAGGAACTCATTGTCATGGTTGTAGAGTATGCCGGGTTGTGAGGGGTCCTGCACAAACCGCTGCACAGTCGACCGGGTGAAGAAACCAGAATCGGGAGTGCGGATTCTCCACGCAATGTTTGCGATTAGTTTATCTCCCTCAACGTGGAACTCGTGAAGCTGGCAATCGAATGTGTCAAATGTCGGGTTCAGGCCACTTGAAATGTACCATTTGCCGTTAAAATCTGACATATTGAAGTTCTTAACAAGGGCAGATGGATCAGGGACTGGGAACTCGCCGACATCAGACTTTCTTGGGACACATTTCTTGCGTGAAACAGCACATTCATTGAATTCGTCGACTACGCTGTTCTCGAACAGGTCTCCACACTTGATCTGTGGGATGATAAAAACAAAGCATATAACGCCTATTTTTCTGACAGACTTCAGCGGACTCAAGGTTTTTGGGAATAACCTGGCATTCAGTTTCGTCAGGTCGATTGTTGCATGTGTTCAAGCATGCAATGTTCGCTGCACACGAAGGGTTGGCTATGCATTTGGCCAGCTCTATTCTGGAGGTAATAAGGTGATTGGGTAAGAAACGTGTATAAAACAATCTAAGTTTATTGTCATCCAAAAGATGAAAAGCTTTTGAATGCGGGAACTCTTAATTAGCTTCAAGTAGTAACCAAGTTCTCATCTACGTACATACTGAAAGTAAATTCGGACACTACTGGGTGGAATGATGAATATTTGTGCTGTCACTGCAGTTCAATGAAGAAAGCTGACAGATGATATGATGGCAGAATAGAATAAAAGATGCGGAGTGCAATATGGAAAATGCACTCTGCAAAGAAAGATTAAGCAAATCAATGAGTCTGTACGATGGATTTACGAAAAGGGAAAAAAAAATGTCAAAACAGTATTGACGGTATATGAACTTTGAAACTGGTATCTAATAGAATGAAGGAAAGATTTGCGCTCTTATGCTGCAAATACCTATCGCTAAATTTGGACAAACAAACCAAAGAGCCTCTATTTACAGTAGGGGAAACAGGGTGAATACATCTAGCTGGATTGGAATTGTGTTGCAACAAAATAATGAAGACCTGTCACCTGCATTCCTTCAGCAGGCAAGTGCACGTCTTGAGAGCATCGACTGCGTCGGCAGAAGGGACTACCAGAACCACGCACGCCATCACCCCTGTCATGGTGACCAGCTGCAACCTGCTCCATTTCCTGATGCTGCCGAAAACATCTGACGCTTGCAGTACCTCAATAATCTGCTGGCAGAGGCAAGGATCCTGACGCTGTTAGCAGCAGAACAACAGGAAAATCACCACGACATAAGGGAATGAGCAGTTATGAATCACCTCTGACGGGGTAACCTTGACAGGAAGGTGATCAGTCCTCCAAAAATTAGTTCTCACGCAGCACCGCCTGAATCTGACGGCGCTGTGGCGCCTAGTGGCTCTGCCTCTAGATTTTGGACCATGGAGGATGTTGGAACCTCCGGAGAGGAAGATGCGATTTGCACAGTACCGCGACATCATGTCTCTGAATCTGCAGTTCAGGAGGGAAGTTCAGTAGACCCAAAAAAATCAGTCAGTAAAAATCAAACCACGCGGAGCAGAATGATCGACATAGGAGCTGCCCGCAGCCGAAAATCCTTGGTATCGCTAGCTCCAAGAGATGTGCCGATACTCGGCGAGCTAGAACTCGATTCTTCCAAGCATGATTAATCATGTGAAGAGATTTCCTCTAAAAATGCTACGAAGCCAAAACAAAATAAAAATGCACACGCAACTGGAACAAAAAGGAATGGGGCAAGAAGGCTGCCAGCAGCGCGGGATAGAGAAGCCAGGAGGAGGGAGGGGAGGACGAACCGTACGGAGCAAGAAGCCGCAGCTGAAGCTGCGCCTGCGCCGTCCGCCGCGGCCACGCTCCCCCGACCGTACGGAGGGGGGCGAGGATGACAGGAGAGATAGGAGGAGGTGGAAGAGGTGTGGCGCGGAGCTGGTGCTTATCGGCCCGGCCCACGCGGGCCGGGCGAGCCGAGCCGGGGGCCCCGTTAAGCGCAGACGGGTCCGGATGGACGGGAGGATAGGATCCGCAAAATCGCAGCCGTTCATCTCACGTGCTGCGCTCGGTTTCCTTTCCCTCTCCCTTTCCCCACCCCCGTTTCGAAAACCGAAAATTCTCTCTCTAGGCGGGAGAGAGAGAGAGAGAGAGAGAGAGAGAGAGGGCGAGCGGTTGCAGCCGCGGCGGCCATGGCGGAGGCGGCGGGAGCCCTAGCCCCGGCGCAGGGCCCCGAGGAGGCGCCCCTCGAGGCGGCCGCCATCAGGAGGTGCGCTCCCGATCCTCCTCTCGCTTCTCCGCTCGGCCGGTTCCTCCGCCCCGTGGATCTGGTCTGATGGCGCCCCCTTTTGTTCTGTTCGCGTGCTCGTTTCAGCCGGGTGGAGCAGCTCTCTCTGAAGCGGCGGCGGCGAGGAGGGGAGGAGGAGGAGGAGGAGGCTGCCGTAGCCGACGCGGAGGTGGCGCTGGAATCCGCGTACCAGGTGAGGTTATCAGGGTGGACTGGTGCCGAAGTGCGAGAGTTCCTTTTTGGTTTACCGTCGCGGTGTTCTGATTGTTTGGTGTTTCCTTCTGTGAGCTGTTTTAGGTGGCTCGGGAAGGGATGGATGTGTTGGACTCGAGCACAGCTGCAATTTCAATTGAGGATTCGGGTGAGCTGAACTGCTTGCTATTCTTTTTACAAGTGCGAAAAATGTTTGTTACAGCCTCTGCAATAAGGCACGCATGCAACCATCCATTATTACAACTTTCAGCCTCCATCTGTAATTGACATGCCAACAAATAGCAACATAGTTACAGCATTGTAAAGGAAGGAAAATAACCACGAAGTCAGCTAGTAGACATCCATCCATGATCCGCGTCCCCCCTTGAATATTACTTGCATATATGAATATATCCTTCCTTTATCAGAAACAGTATCATTTCGACTCAACCACATTGCCCAACATAATTTGGTTACCCCCACTAATATTTGAGGTCTTAAAGTTGAGTCTATTCTTGTAGCCAAGTTCCAAACAAATGGGCTTTACCACCAAGTGGTTGTAGGCCAAAAGCAATATGAACAATTGTCATCTGTTTTGTATAGTTCATTTGTCCATGTGAAGTGAAGTATCAAGATTAGTGCATATTGGCATGGTATAAGCTTTGCCAAATTGATTTGAATATACGTCTGGAAAGGAGGTATCAATTAGGAGCTCCAAATCTGTTGCTTTTAAATGTATTCTCTCGATTATTATATTTTCAGATGTTTTTATGTATGAATCATTCATCTGTTACTTGTCACATCTGTTTGTTACATGTTACTGCGGTTGGGGAACCACTCAGTGCAATTGATAAGACGGTCCTTTGCTTCCAAATGGGTTACAGTATTTGTTTGATGTGTGTTACATATAGTGCCATTCTTGTCCCAGATGCATACCTAGAACGGTTGAGAAAGGAGGTTGCCTTGGCAGAGGAAGGGAACAGGAAGGTATCTGATGAGATTGGTGTCACTGCAGAGACGACAGCCAATGGTTGCTTTTTTTATCTCTCATATTTTTCTTCTTTGAACTCCTTCAAATACTAGATTACTAATATGCTGATTGCTGAGTATATATTCAACACTATCTTTGTTATTCAGATATGATTCAGCTGGATGTTGATATTGGAGTTCTAGAGTCTTTGTTATCGAAGCTTGAATCAGAGGTTGTTCTCTAGCTCTGCTCTTCTTGTCCGACAGTTTTATTATAATTGATATAAGTATTGTTGTCAAATATAGAAGAAGCTTGATTCAAAACTATTTTTACTTTGTTGGCTTAAATCAATTATTTTATTTTAAACGAATCAGAGTATGACTTTATTCTAACCTGAAGTACCCTATGGCGTCAATATGCATATTGTTTGGTACTACCTTTGTTGTTTGCTTTTACGAACCGCATTCAACTTCCCTTGAACCTAAGTCTAAAGGAAAACTAATTATTTTTTCTCTTATCCATAAAAGTTTTGATTCTTTTTCTTACAAGTATTGCCTTAGTTTTTGAATTTTGATGAAGATGTTTAAAATATTTCATCTCTCATGATGTAGGGTTTCAACCATTTTGATGCAAGCCCTGTTCTAGGGCAGTCAGACTCAACTGATTCTTGTAGAAACCAAAGCATTGCTGACAAGGACTGCATATATGAGGTGTGCTTGTATTTTTATGGTGTCACGTTTCCACTTTCCCAACATTACTTAACTTGCTCATTTTATTTTGTAGGTTTTGGAACTTGATCACCAAATTGGAAGAAGTAAGATGAACCTTAAAATGTTACAAAATCTACAAAGGTAATGAATTTTTTTTCATCTTTTGTACTAAACAAAAGGAACTAAAGGTCTAATTAAAGTAGTTTAACAAATCCCATGTTAACAATGATAGTACTCTTGAATTTTTTATCAACTTATATTGACCGTGATGCGCATGATATGATTGAGTGGTACAACTTCAACATCATATGTTCACTGTGATGAAAAGGGATTCTATAATAACTGTTTTTCAGTTTCTTGGATTTTATCTACGCGCTTTGTCCCAGAATATAGCTACGTTTATATTTGTCCTTAGTCAAACATTTTTAAGTTTGACTACAAATAACAAGAAAAAAAATCATAAAGATTGACAACGTAAAAATGATGTTAACAGATTCATCATGGAACCGACTGTCATAACATGTAACCTTGTCTATTTGAAATAAATTATTTTTGGAGATATTTTTAGTCAGATAAAAATGTTTGACTTAGGATAAAACTGTTTGACTTAGGACAAACCTAAATGTTGCTATATTCTTGCACGGAGGGAGTAATATTTATGTGATGCTCAAACTGTGTTTACATTTCCTTCTGTTTCTAGTATAATTTTTTTTCTATTCTCTGTTTTTTTTGAAATCTTTTCTTCTGTACTGTTTCTCTTTTCCCATTTGTGTCTTTGAACAACATAATGCATGTAAATTAGTAACACTATCATCAACAAATGCATTGGGATCAAGCCAGTTAATGTACTGTTTTCTGGTGTCTTGGTTCATCTTCACTCTGTTGGTCCCATTTCATCATTTGAAATCTTTTCTAGGGGCTTATAGTTCCAACCATATTCTTATATGTGCAAGTTTATGAACTCATCATTTGTTTTCTGTTGTGCACATATTCCTTCTCTGCTTTGCAAACTCATGATCAGTCTCTTGCTGGTTAATGTCCAATGTCCATTCCTTAAAACTGTCTTTGCATGGTCAATCTGTTTTCACCTCTTGCATATTAAAGATTGTTTTCTTCTCCATAATCACCTCTTGGGACTAACACTACTCTGAAAGTCTACAATTCTTTCTGTTAGGTCAATTTCCTAGTTAAATCTTTTTTTCTCGAACGGCGCAGGAGAACTGTGCGTCATTTCATTTAAGATAGAAGAAAGGAATGAGTACAGAGGTTAGACAACCCCTGTACTGAGTACAACTCACGCCATAGGACGACTCTTACAAAAAACCACCCATGACCACACCCCCAGGACCTAAGGTGCCGGGGGCAGCGACCTATCGAGGAGCTCTTTGAGCTTGGATGCTCCTGCCATGCACCAAAGAACACACTCACTAGACACCATTTGGAGGAGCAACTGTCTCAGCAGCTATTCTAGTTAAATTCTGAGTGCTGTTGTGAGCAATCACAGCAGCTATTCTATGTTTAGAGTTTTAAGTTTACTGGGCTATGAAGTGATGAATCTATCTGACATCTCTAGTTCTCTACTTCTCTATATCCAGTGTTGATGAAATGTGGCAACTTAAATCTATGTTATTGCCATTTGGAGCCAAGGTCTTAGACTTTAAAGACAACTGTCTCAGGATGTTCCTGAAGGCACCTACATGGACCTCGGACTGTGTAATTTATGGACAACAATTGAATTGTGCTATTGATTCGTTTATCTCAGACCATGAGCTGTTGATAGAAGTTGATGAAGGAAATATGGAACCAAAGAACTTAAAGGTGACCTTAATGCAAACTTGTTTTCTGGTACTGACAGTGTTTTAGTTTTATTACTACTATAAACATCTTCTTGCCCTTTGAAGTATGTTTAAAGGATGCATATCTTGATTATTTATTTATTTAAAGGATGCATGGATCTTGATTATCTGTTTGGATTTTCAGATTTTTCCTGATGATATGTGTGTAGATATACTGATTGAAAGGCTCAAGTCCTCCAGGTATGATGTAGTTTAACCTCCATCAATGTTAGTTTATTTTTCTCATCTTGTTAAATTTAATTCAGAAAAATGTTATTCTGCAGTGTTATTCTACATTTCTACTACACTGTTATCTTTCTTCCATTATGTGCTCTTAAAATGTTTATATGCTGTTATAGAGAGGTCATTTCTTCTCCAGCCTTGGGATGGCTTATTCAGCAATGCCAACGCCGCTTCATAATCAACGCTCTAAGACGATCATTAGTCAATGATGCTAATAATTCCAGGTGACATGATTTTTTATATGCTGCATTTTATTAATAATAGTTTAGAGTTCGTATATATTTAACTGTTATTAAAATTGGCAATAATTTATTAGGACTTTGTGAATTATAACTGTTGCAGTTGTTAGCTGCAAGGAAACCGTGACATCTGAGCTTGTTCATTGAGTTTGTACTGTGTAACATAGACCCCTTCCCTTTTGCCATTGTTTGGTTGTGACTTGCTTCACTAATTATTAGGGTGATGTCATTGATCCCAAACTCTTTTGATTTCTTCCATCACCGTCTCATCTGTTAGTCACCATGACTGCTGTGCTGACGTGGTCAAAATGCACAAATTAACCTCACCTTGCTCCCTATCTGGTCAAGCACCAGGCCCAAGCCATTGTTCCCATTTAACTCCAGTCATGGGGTTGGCCCACCTGGAACCATAGCAGAGTCCACGTATGCGAGCTCAACCGCAGCCGAAGCCCCCTTCTTGCACTGCGATATCGGCATCAAGGTGCTGATTGGGACCATGCAGTTGCTGGCCTGATACGTGCCCTGAACTCTGTTGAATCTTCTGCCCAACCACTGGCGGTGCTGGCAGCCAGCAAGCATGAAAAATGGGGAGGAAAGACGGACGCCGAGCTCAGGAGAGAACAGAAAGGAAGAAAAAAGAAGGCATGGGTGAGGAAGAAGCGTGTCAAGAGAGAGAAGTGGGCCCTGGCTGTAAATGAGAAAGGTGGGGGATGATAAAGAGAGGGTATAGAGATGAAAGGTTATCGCGGTCATTCTGTCACAGTCAAACAGCTTGACCAGATGGCATGAGGGCTCTAATGGCGTAGATTGAACAAGTTTTAAATCAGTGTCAGTGTCACTGCCCTTATAATTGTAAAGTGGCAAATGTTGAAACAGCAATCGACTCAATGGAACAAACCTAACTTTTCCATGTATTTTTTTGTCATTCCTTTATTCCTAAATATCTTGAATTCGATCGTCTTTGTGATTATGATGAACATAAATATTCAGTGTTATTCTACAATTACCACAACTTAATCATTAGTTTGCAGTTGTGACTGTTGTTGACTTTATAACTAGTCCCCCATGAAGTGATGTTTTACAATAGTACATGGCAACGTTGGTACAAGACCTGTGTGGTACTGACTAACTGAAGCCCAAATGAATCTTAGGTGGTCTTTCTTGGCATGGATCTCAAACTGTTTCTTAGTATGCAGGTTAACATTTTTGGAGATGGCATTTTGTTGCAGGCATTCTTTTGAGTATTTCGACAAAGAGGATGCGATCATAGCTCACTTGGATCGTGGAATTGATGCCTCCATCAAGATATCTTCTGATTGGCCACTTTGTTCCTATGGTCTGAAGTTAATTTCAATACGCAATTCAGGGACCTATCCAACAAATATAGCTTCAAGTCTGCTTACCAAGACCAAGGTAAAAAGTGGTTGTCTCTGGTCTTGAACTGCTTATACTCAGTACACATGGAAGAATGTGTTAGGAAACCCCTGAACTGGAATTAATTCTTTTCGAAAATACCACTTTATTCTGCATAATTTGCAGTGGTCCTACATTAACATGTGCTAGTATCAGTTTGGAAATATGTTAAGCATTGTTCAGAGCTTCTTCGTGGTGCTCAAACTACAAAGCTTTCACTCAACTGAATTTTAGACATGAGCTTTGAAGCTAAAGTGTTTGTTTGGGTAGTGCTCAAACACCCTTTTGGAATGAGCTAGTAGATCAACTTGGTTCATCCTTATTACTACTAAATACTAGGTATAAAATTTAAATTTTGTTTATGGCAACATTCAGTCAGGGGCATGTCATTCATTATTTGATTGCGTGGATGTGCTCTACTGTTGAGGGTCCATTAATAGAGGCGTGCATGATCACTTGCTTGATTGATCTGGGTGCATTTGTTTCAATTTGATAAAAGAGTACTACTGATGATTGATTTGAGTGCATTTGTTTCTCTTTGATTAAAAAATACTACTGATGATTGATCTGGGTGCATTTGTTTCTCTTTGATTAAAAAATACTACTGATGATTGATCTTTATGTTTTGGGTGGTAGGAACTGGCCAATGGATTGGATCAGCACATTCGCCAACATCTTGTAAGGTTTGTGGATGCTGTTGAAGAGATTCTCATTCGAGAGCTGCGGTCTGGTTAGGACCACTCCCTGGACTCATGTTACAATTTGCAACCATCTAGCTTTGAGGATGGAGCATCTTCAACCTCGACTGACCTTTGTGGTTCACAGTTTCACATTTTGTACAGACTAATTCCATTCGATAACATCTAGAGCTGATTGTTGGGTGTCAGACACATTAGGGGGGAAGTGTTTTGATCAGTGCTAATATGCGTTCTTTTTAGCTTCATTTACTAACTTGAATATCCAAATAACTGGTTCTGAAAAGAACAGAAGAATCTTTATCAAACAGCTCCACCAAACGGTTTATTCTTTTTAGAATCAGTTCCTAACTGTAAGGAATTCGTTGCATCGCAGCCTCTTATTTTATTTGCAACAATTGTACCTATTAGGCCTACCTGGTTGTCATATTTCGTATGAAACGTTCATGGTTTAGTGTCAAGATGATATCAGCAGTTGAGACTCTTGAGCAATCCAGTAACAGAAAGTACTTAATCTTAGATTCTCAACATGCACCATAGCAAACTTGTCCACATACAATCTCCATATTTTACTATTTTGTATGAAACGTTCATGGTTTAGTGTCAAGATGATATCAGCAGTTGAGACTATTGAGCAATCCAGTAACAGAAAGTACTTAATCTTAGATTCTCAACATGCACCATAGCAAGCTTGTCCATATACAATGTCCATATTATTACTTTAGAACTTATGAGTCCTGTAAATCTCACATTTCACATATTCAATACAACACAAGTTAACTCAGTTGAAATGGAGCCGTTCATGGCTGCCAGAAAGGCACCCCACATGAGTCTTTTCACCAGATCCAAACTTGCAACACACAAGACAACTGATAGCATACTTTGCGCGAGTGAGATTGATAAGTAGTTGAATTCTACCCAGCTAGATAACCTAAAGGCTTCTTTCTTATAGAGAACCCCAGGACTCAAAACAGATATAGAATGTGCTCCCATTGCCTACTGCTCTCAATTAAAGTTGCACCTTGCGGTCATAAATCCAACTGAAAGGAATAACTGGTCCCTGCTTCGCCCTTGCTTGAGCTCTCTCATCCAACCTCCTGATTCTTGGTGCCAAGGTACAGACAAAGTCCTGCGCCCTCCTCCCTTCTCCAGATAGCCCAGTGAGATCAGCAACTTTCCACCTCTGGACCAAGAACTCAAGGATGTCGGCGTAGTCTTTAGCGGTGTAAACCCCCAGCCTCTGCGCCACCGCGCTGAAGTGCTCAAACAGGTGGTTGTCCTTGCCATCGTACATGAGATGAGCAGGCATTGTGATCTTCTTCCTCATCATGTCCGCAAACGCCATCACCGTGTAGTCAGGATCGATCTCAAAGAGCTTCTCGACTATCTTGGTGTAGGCTGTCTCATGGCGCTTTTCATCGGCTGCTATTGTGCCACATATCTGGGCCAGCTTGAGATCACCATACTCCTTGGCATGCCTTGCGGTATTGCCATGAGATATAAATGTTGCTCTCTCTTGGAATGATGTGTAAAGGAAACCCAAGTAGGGATTGTTCTCAGTACCTGGATCCTGCATAAGAAATAAAACTAGATGTTATGCTCATGATTATGCTCAACCAGTTATCCAAAATAGCAACTGCACATGATATATTACTCAACATGCTATACTCATCAACATTTGTGGTCACATGATTAATTTAAAGGTACAAATCCTTTCTCACATGCAAGCCATATTTTTAATGCTGTTAGTGATTTCATGATTCATTGGGAGCTACAGTACAAATCAAAAAGAAAGAAGGAAAATAAAATCAATGTCATTGTCCTTGAAGGTATATAGCAGGGCTTACCATTCCAGACCCAATCAGATACTGAATGGTCTTCTCAATTTGTTTCATGTCAACCCGTCCAGTAAGGTACATGTACTTATTAAGGAGATCACCATGCCTGTTCTCTTCAGCTGTCCACGCCCTCGTCCAAACAGCCCAAGTGGTTGGACTTGCACCAGTTTCATCTCGAACTCCATCAAGGGTGTTGAGCATTGTTTGATAGGTAGGTAGTGCTTCCTCAGTAACCATGTCACCAACTAAACAAACAAAATACTCATCAGGTATTTCCTTTGCCCGCTCCCTCAGTTCTTTAACTTCATCATAAAACCCATCAGAAGAAGGCTCTGGTAGGAAGTCTTGTGGCTGCCATGACTTCTCAACCGGCTTCAGGAGGTTCAATAAGTTATCCTTGGCCCAAGGTTGAAGTGAATCGAAAATTTCCTTCTTTCGGGCTGGTAGTGAGTGGGTAACTTGGCGATGCACCTCTCGTGGTGGAGTATAGGGCTCTTTGACTGTTTTGACCCTAGGAAAAACAACATAAAGTAATCAGAAACAGAAAAAGCGGAAGGTACATTACACTGCAGAGAAGAAAGTAGTTAGCGAGACCTAGTCAAAATAGTTCGAACAAAAAATGAACTCAATTCACAACAAAACTGTCTGCCATAAAATCTTTAGCCTGGTAATTTAAATATGTTTCTAGCACAAATTTAGAGAACAATATACCAAAAAAATTCTAGACTAGAAATTCCACATATTTCTAGCAGAAAATTGACAGTAACCGAGAAATCCACTTTATAGCAACTAATAAATTGGCACAGTGAAACAACTTTCTTGCAAAGGCTTCTGATCCTTGCATAGACAGTTTGTCTCAAACATTTTACCATTTAGCCTTAAACAGGGCAAGCATCTGACAAAGCAATCGTTAGTGGCAGAATTTTCCAGATGGGTATATCAAAAGTACACTCAAGCAAACATCTACCAGAATTACCAAGTGGAACTTGATGGATAGCTAGACCAAGTAAAGCAAAACCAACACACTGCAAAATTTACATCTGGTGGTGGCTCTTGTTTTTTATTGTCTTTGTATTAAGTGCAGAAGTCTGTCGATTTCATCATGTACATTCAAAAGTGTTCTAGATCACGCTTATCTTAGTCCAAATTTCATGTGTGATAACTGGAGTAAAGGCTGACAAATTCCTAGTGCACACTCTCTAAAACATCATTTTCTTATCAAGGTATAGAAAGTGACAAATTTCAGTTGTTCAATTGATAAATTCAGATGTAACATTGGAAAGGATGTAAACCAATCGTTTGCTAAGTTGATGACAACTCTATCGCCATCAGCAGATTTGAACAAGTTGAGATATCAACAGCCAACTACTTTCTGCATGGTACCCATACAGCCGCAAAGCGTCCCAGATCACCAAATCAAAGGCGGATCACGAACTACCCATCCAGATCATGAGCAGGAACGCAGGATCGCCACGGAGATGAAGACGAGAACCCAGGGAGGAATCTTTCCAAAACCCTGGATCTCCACAACAACAATGGGAGGAGAGGGGGAAAACCGGAAAACGCAAGTTAGCAACACTACGCAGCCCAGATCACGAATCAAACGCAGAGACGAACATCTCATACACGATTCAAGTCGATCCATCCGAACATCTCACCCAGATCACGAATCTCGCCGACCCAAAGATCCTGGCTTCCAACAAGCAACCCATTTCCGCGAAGCGCACCCACCTCAGCGACCCAGATCACAGCGGAGGAAAGCAAACAGGAGGCGAGGGATCCGGGTCGGGCTCACCTGTTGATGGTGGACGCCATGGCCACCACCACCCCGCTCGCCCTCCTCCCCCGCCCGCACGGCGGCAGCGGCGCCGCCACGTGCGACACGGGAGACGCCGCCCTCAGTGCCATGGCGATCCCTCTCTTTCTCCCCTCAGCAAAGATCTCACGGCGCGGAGGGTGAAGCGGGACGGGGTTTCGTTGGGGACGCGCTGCCGCCGCAGAGGCCGGGATCTTGGGCGCTCGTGACTGTCTCCCCTCTCTGTCTGCACTCGCGCTTCAACAGGGGTGTTCCCCCGGACGGCGAGGTCGGCTATTAAAAAGGGGTCTCGACTCAGAGAGGCTCCTCCCCGTCGTGACCATATTTTATTTTTCTTTTTTTGTCGTTATTGATTTTAATATATTTTGCACGAGAAATGTTTTGGCGGTGCCGCGTCAGCGTTTTTCAACCTCTTCGGTGGCGTGCATTGAACATTTGGCAGCACCGTCATATCAAAGAAAACTTTGGTGCGAGAGTTAGGTCCGTTTGGTTCGGAGCTGAACATGAGTCCGATCACAAAAAATTACCATTTAGAAGTATTAAATAAAATATATTTATAATATCTTTTACATATAATTCGCGAGACGAATTTAAGATCCTAATTAATACATGATTTGCAACAGTGATGCTACAGTAACCATCCACTAACTATAGATTAACATACATCATTAGATTCATCTCGCGAATTTGTCCAGAGGTTCTGCAATTAGTTTTGTAATTAGAATTTATCTAATATTTTTAAATAATAAGATTTTTTTTTATGTGATAGGACTAAAGTTTAGCCCTTCGAAACCAAACACCCTCTTAAATTGGTCCCTTAACTTTCAGATTTATCAATATAGTTCCTCAATTTTTATTTTTAGGTTAAATTTGTACTTGTGCTGATGTGGCTCTTACTACTAACATGAAACTGATGTGAAACGTCATTTTTTTACCCTTGGCTTCTTCTTCTCATACTCAATTTTTATTGTTGTATTGTTGTAATTAATCAATAATAGGATATAATAGATCTGTTATTTTTTCTCCTGGCTTGTTGTCTCTCATATTTATTGAAGTGCCCTTTCGTATTTAATTTTTAATCTAGATTGTATAAGAATAGTAACTACAAGTTTGATCAGCTTTCCGCATCACTGCTCAACATGCAAATTGTAAAGGAGAGGAAATAGCCAAGGGTAAAGAGGACTTTTTGCATTAGTCTTATAGTATTATGGAGCATCACATTAGTATAAGGATGAATTAACCTAAAAATAAGTTAAGAGGTCTTTTTGAAATTGACCCTGATCAGAGCGCTTATTTTACCAAGAAAATAGCCAGCAACTAGGGAGGTGGGCCCGACTAGGAGAGACTAAACATAGGCGCTGTAGACAAATTGTCACAACAAATCTCTGCACTCGTAAATGCGTATACCATATTGTTGATGGATCGACATCGACATCAATATTAGCAAAAAATAATTAGTCGCAAATACGGACTAACCGTGTCAAATTAGAGCTTGAGTTTTTAGGTAAAAAGATCTAACCAATTGAGCAGTCTGATTATTTTGGGTTTTATCCAAGCAATATATTAAGACATATACTTGTAGAACATGAATGGTCCATTTATTTACTATGGAAAATTCCGCAATACTATGCTTGCATGCTCAATAAAACACTATAAGTCATGTGCTTGATGATGATGAGATATTTATAGTGACTTCGTCAATTTTAAGATCTACTAATCAAGACTGTTAAATATGCTCATAAAGGTAGGTGTGCGTGGGTACGCAATGTGTGTGGTGTTTATAAGTGTTTGCATGTTTACTATGTTTTGCAAAATAAAATACAAATGTGTACTTTTTTAAAAAGATGTTTAACAGAAACATCACTCCATGAGGTCTCTTATAATTGATGACGATTTGATCAAAATTAAGGTAAAATCGACCAACACTAGATTCAAAATATTTATATTTAAAATATTAAAATCATATGTGTAGATTTATTTTGTAAACCACTTTCATAATATTAAGATTATTAGATATTATAACCATCTAATAAGAAAAATATGATTAAAATTAAAACTCGAAGACAAAAGTCAATAGTGTATCTATGACTAGGGTAGTACCTACTTTTTCACGTATTATCAAAATTTCCTGTGTTTCCATGCACCATCTATGTTTGGGTCCACGTTTGAGCTTCTAAGTTAGTGGAGCCAAATGCACATGCCATAGGCTGCTAGTTGCCGGCAGATCCAAACCCACAGTTTTTGAATGTGCAAGATATTTTTGTGATTCGCAAAAATATTCATACTTTTGTGACAAAGATTCTAAAACTATAGTTTTGTGGTAATTTTTCACTTAATTATAGCCTTTTTAAAAGGGAAAACTTGCTAGAGTACATGCAAACTGAATAACTGATGTCGATTGCTGGTGGACATGTAGTTTCGTGCCAATTTGTGCAAAAACACCGCCTCTCTTAAAATAATGTTTTTGGACTGAGCAGGAGAGAGAAATAGAGTGAAATCTCCTTTTTGCCCCTTGACCCACTAATCAGACGATTTCTTCTTCCTAAAGCAATATTATAAAGAAACAGTTTTCAATTAAAGAAATAAAGGGTTTCACTCAAACTTCCAATTTGATTACATCATCGGGCTGTTATCTCACATGCAAATATAGGTAGAACCAAGGAACCTCGGTAGATAGCTTTTTGCAAATAAGGTTTTTCTCTGTTTCAAATAATGTGTGGCCTGTTATGTTAAATAAACTTTTTCTGAACATGAAAATTCTACTGGCTGATTGGGGTTCTTTTAATTGGACATAAACATTGCTCTTATGGATTACTTTTGATTTGAATGTGATTCATTCATGATAGGAATAGGTGAAATGGTAACCTGAATAAGTCTTGATCAATTGCATGTACGTATATGTTTAGGTTATTGATGATGCCATGCATATATTATACTCCCTCCGTTCCAAAATGTAGGTCGTTTTGACAAATCTAGATGCATAGATTTTGCAATGCATTTAGATATACATTATGTTTAGATCTATAGCAAAAAGTATGCATCTAAATTTGCTAAAATGACCTACAATTTGGAATGGAGGAAGTATATACAGTAGAAATTCAGTACTGATTATCAAATGAAGTTTTCAAATTGGAAGCAGAGAGAAAATCCAAAGTGCCAAAACAGAGCTCGGCCACCAGTCCTCAGTCTAGAAATTTCAGATTAACTAACCTTTCTCCCACTTCTGATATAATTAGTAAATGGCCATCGTTTCCTCTTAAAATTTGTCAGTACATGGACGAACCTGTATTCTATACTCATCCACAGACATGCACTTGAGATGTCTTAGAATTTGTATTATGGAACTTCAAACTAGGCTAAGTGTTATGACTGTTATATACACTCGAAACAGTATAGTCACTCAGGCATTTTCTGATATCACCGGTGATTTGGTATTCTCAATACTTACACGAGTACACATGCAGTAGTGTTTCCCAGGTTTGGGGAAACCAATTCAAACTGTCCCACTCGAATTAAATGTTGTGCTACCTTAGACTAAACATTTGGCAACCAAAGGATTTATAAATTTATTATTAGCATTCCACTTTTTAACATGATCCTATTTATTTCCAATCGGTCTGAAAATAAAATCACCATCGCCCAACACAAAAGAAGGCGCGGCAACATTATACAGGTTGTGCCGCCACCGTAGCCTATTCCATTTGATGGCTCTTATATATAATCATGCATCAAGAGAGGATGCAAATGATCTTTGGAAAACACTTAACGTGGGTGCTCTCGATCTTCATCATGCCTCGTCTTCCTTCACTACGCTCGAGTGCTACTGCTCGTTGTCATCACTCTCAGCTTCATTGCGTGTCATGTGCATCATCAATGTTGTACCTTCTTGATCCGCTGCTACTACTGCTGCACCAGATCGATACGTGCAAACCATGTGGTTCTTGTTTAACCTTCTTTTGTTTCTGTCATCGTGCTTAGTAGATCTCTTCATGTGTAGATTCCTATCGTGCACGTCTAGAGTTCTCCGCCTTTTATTTGTTTCCTTTATCAGAGTATTGTAGAACTATTGTGTGTACTCCCTCCGTCCTATGAAGAATACAATTCTAGTTTTTTTTCCGATAGATTAGCGGTGGCGTGAAAAGACTCGCATTCCTTTATTTGTTTGCCACATGCGGTTAGTTTTGATGTGCAAATCAAATCTGACGGCTTAATTAGGCAGGTAGTTGAGATCCAATTTCTAGAATTACACTTTTTGTGGAATTTTTCTCAAACGCAGGATTGCAATTTTTACGGGACGGAGGGAGTATGGTACATATGGATGTATGCAGAATGCATGGAAAGAATGGTGTAAAACAGTTTTACAACACAGTATCATGTCACCACTCGCCACGAGAGGTGGCTTTGTTAGTGTGACTTAGGATATTTCAGTTAAAATTGTTGTCTACTTGTCATCGCTAGCTATGCTACAGTAATCCCTCCGTTTCAAAATGTAGGTTGTTTTTTAACTTTTCTAGATTTATAGAATTTGCTATGTATTTAAACATATATTATATTTAGATGCATAGCAAACACTATGAATCTAGAAAAGCCAAAACAACCTATATTTTGAAGGGAATGGAGTAACTTATATTACCTAACCAAGCGGGATGATGGAGGGGACAATGGTTCTTTTTCCATCATAATTGATTAGATGAGCTTTTTTTACACCAAAAGAAAATTATCTTTTACTACTTGAATAGATCATTTTATACCGTGACTTAGTATAACTTAACTGGTAAGAATTTTAATGGTGAAACTTGGCATAGGTGCTCGCATTTTTCATGATTTGTTCCAGGATTGAATCACCTCTAGTTTTCTTTCAGTGATAGGCGATGTGTGCGTCGACAGTGAGATGGATGAGTGTGCACGCGTGTATGTAAGCATCTATATAAAAAAGATGACTTTGTACCTTGGCGAAGTAAAATGTAAATGAATTGCTTTAAGAAGTGAAAGACTTGAATGAAACGGTTCTGGCTTGCGTGTAGGGATGCAAGTTATATTTATTTTGGGTCATTGGATCGATCAAAAAATTTGATAAAATGAACTAGAATTGCATTGTGCGTAATTAATTTAGGAGAAAAAATAAACTAGAATGATATACCATCGTAATTATCTAGTTGACCTATAAAATACCATTGGATACCACTTGTATCCCTACATGCATCAAAGAAACTCATATGGCCAAAGAGTACTGTTCACTATTTGTTGAGACACCATATGCATACAATGCATCCGTTTCTTCAGACAGGTCTTGAAAGCTGCCTTTTCGTTTTTGAAGAGGCAGGGGTACAATGATGCAACTGCCACGCATTAAGGGCCGCGAGTCTTAGGTGGCAGATTCGACCTGGCGAGCAAATGGGTGGTACATTCTGTTTCGAAAATGAAAAAAAAAATACCAGAGAGAGGTGCACATTCATTTCTCCTTTCTCGCCTGTTCCGATGCAACAGCTTGCTGCCGACCGTCAATACTCAATATAGGCCGGAAGCATCCAGAACCGTGAGGTACGTGCCTGCGCGCATTCAAGGGCCGATCGGCCTAACCTACTCGACGCTGTTCCAGAACGTTGATGAGCTTGCTTGTCCGTTTCTGTAATCTGGAGAAAAAAGGATATTTTCTTTTGTTTGACACTTTGACACAATAACTTTTATGATATTTAGAAAATCGTTTATCTAGATTTGGCTTGAAAAAAAAACTTCCAGAGCATAGAAATTTATTCCAATGAATTTCTTGTAGGAAAGAATATCAAAGTTAAACAGAAAAAAATCATAAAATAAAGGTAAAGATGTCTACTAGTATTTGTAACCAAAAGGAAGATCGATACGTGCAAACAGAGATGTTAGAGCGGTGCAATGTTTACTCCCCAGGAGTATAGCTCAGAGAAATAGCCTAGAGCACTGGAACAAAAAACGATTTATATTGGCACCTTTCTTTTTTATAGTGGCAGTTAGTATTACCCCACCCGCCGGTACAAATGACAATATACTGGCGGTTGCTTATACGGTCCGCCAGCACAAGTTAGCACAAATCAAATCAATCATTTTAAAAAAAAAAAGTTATAAATTTTTCATATAAACTTAGATGAAAATAAACTTTACATTAAAATTGTAGAGCTCAACAAGATCTAAAATTTTGTACTTAATAATTTTTTTTATTTGAGATTGTTTACCAGCCGAAATATTTGCTACCATTTCTTACAATGAATTTTTGAAATTTTCGAATGACCTCAGATGGAGATAAAGTCTATAGCTAAGTTGTAGTGTTTGATGAGATCTATTAGAGTATCAAATACGTAATACTTGATTTGTGGTGGCGGTTGCCAGCACAACATAAACGTTGATTTATACTTGCAGTAGAGTGCTGCTGGTTTTCCAAGATCGCCAATACAAATGCTCGTGATCTCCCTGCAACCTCATGTCCTACCTTTGCCAATCGTACACCCCCATTGGCAGGTTGTACAATTTCTTTTTCGCATGAGAGGTCATTTAAAGTTTTTTTTTCCCAAAAAAAGATAAACGAGACTGTTTAGTAGACTACAGTAGTGTAGTATAAACGAAGGAAGACATTCGTTGTCATGGGCTTCTCCTACCGCATCATTGCAGCAGCAGCTTGCTCCAGGCTCCAGGCTCCGCTCGCTCCAGGAGTCCAGGCTCCACCCAGCAGCAGCAGCAGTCCGTGAGGGAGACATCCAATCTGTGCAGTCCACACGTCAGGATGCCCTTCGAGATCATTAGGCCATGTCCAACGGTTAGAGCCAGTAATACCTCTAAGCCAGCACCGGCACAGTAGCACACAGGCCAAGCAAGTGCTAGGGAAAACGCGTCTGTGAGAGAGAAATGCATAGGGAAGTGTTAGAGCCAGGCGACGAACGGAGCGCTAGCTCATCAGTTTTTCACTGTTCATCAATTAAAAAACTCTCTCAGCTGGCTTAGAGCTACCCATTGGAGAGCCTTATGCAAAGCAACACATGAATCACATATCCAGAAATAGATAAGAAAAAATGGGCTATCATGATACAAGACCACTATGGATATAGATCTCTTTTATACGCGCCCGTCCGCCCGAGGATGTGAAAAGATGTTTACACGGCATACGGTCACTAAGCTTAGCTAATCACAATAAGATCAACTTCCTTTCAATAATGGAATTCTCAACCGGTTTTCTATCCTTCGTTTGTGAATGAGGAATCCTCATTTCTCCTCCTCGAGCCCTCATCCTTCTTACTTATCTCTCTTCTCATCATATTGGTCACTAGTGGGTCCAGTACGTCGCACGATATGCATGCAACCGGTTTTCTGTTACAGCAACTCCAGCAGATCCTCTAAATAGTCTCATATCTCATGTTTAAAGAGTCAAACAAAAAAATTGCACTTCAGCAGACCCTCTACTACGCCCTCTATTTTGGGGAGGCCTCCAAATTTTCACCTCCACCCTCCATTACTAGAGGGTTTCTAGGGAGCCCTCTATTATAATTTAAACTTGAGGGCTATTGCTGGAGTTGAAGAAAATTTAGAAGTACCTAAAAAAATAGAGTCAGCCCCCATTTAATATTTAGAGGGTCTGATTTAAGGGCTATTGCTGGAGTTGCTCTTAGAGCACATGCATGCATTGTGAAGTGTGGGATGTATTGAGCCCCATATTTGCAGGAATAGGCGATAAAAGAAAAGAGCATTGTCAATGATTGAACTTTGAAAACCCGAGGAAACGTCACTATTCTCAATTGGCATCGTCGTACTGAGAGAAGCGTTTAACTGCTCTCTGCAGGCTATCTTATCTACTAAGACTATCATTCCCATGCGACGGGGACTAATGTTTTGAATCAAATGCCACTTAATGTTTCCTTTCCAAGAGCGCTCGTCGGGGACAAACTATTAGATTGGAATAACCTGGTGGCAAAAGTTGCTAACTGCTTGTTGGGTATTGGGAGTGACAAGTTCATGTGGAAGTTGCATAAACACGTATATTTTCGGTCCGGTTTGTTCATCAATATTTGATAAATAAGGGGATCTCTTTCACAAAAAATTAATTTGGAAGCTCAAAATACCTCTAAAAGTAAAATTTTTCCTTTGGTTTCATCCAAAAGGGTGTCACTTTAACAAAGAATAATTTAGCTTGGAGGAACTAAAATGGTCGTGGTGATGAGATAACCAAGCATCTCTTTTTTTATTTTTTTATTGTTAACATGCCAAATCTATTTGGAGAATTGTTTATATTGCTACCGGGTTATCCCCACCTAGGTCAATCAATCATATGCTACGGAATTGGTTGACATGCATAGATTGGAAGACAAAAAGTTTGATCTTCATGAGGACTACTACTCTTATGTGGACTATTTGGTGTACTCATAATGATATAGTATTTGAGAAAAAAAATTCATCTTATTTATACAGCTATTCTCAAGGGAGCTTATTGGCTACAGTTTTGGTCCCTATTGCCTATTGCATCATGAAGACACAAGGGAAGTGATTTGTGCTGCTAGCAAAGCGCTGGAGGTTATCACTTTGGATATCTTCACCAAGAACAGATTAAAAAATAACAATAGGCTTTGGTTATGATTATTTCCTTATGTTGGTGAACTTTTATGTCTATTGTGGTCATCAGCTTTGAGGAAGAATTTGACCATGTGCGGTCACAAAGGCTGCAAAAAATTCTATTTTCTAAAAGAAAAAATATCTAATCTACTAAGTAATGAAGCACCTTAAGTCTGTAAAAAAACCAAGAGCTAGTAGTGAAAACAACATCATCGCGCTCCCTCGCGCGGCCATGCGCATACGTACGTGTGTGGCACCCTTTTCTCGTGTCGCCGTCCACAAGTAAAACGCTCGTCACGCGGTGCACCGCACATGGATCAAGTACACGGCAGGGGCTAGGTGGCGGTTGCAACCAACCGCGCGACCCTGAGCTGACAGAGATCATGGAGCGCCATCACCTTTCGCCGTCCAAGGTCCCGGCCGAGATATACGACCAGTGGTCCAGACGTCTAGTAGGGCTCGGCTCCATCATCGGTTGTGATCCGATCCATGGAAAATGAACGGCTGGGTCACCACCAAGCGCCGCCATCTCGTATTGGGCCGTCCCGATCCAAACATTTAGAGCATCTTAGGTCTGCAAGAGACCTTTTCGATAAACATTTTATTGTAATCTTAGACCACTATATCTAGTAGATACAATGCACTACTAGAATAGAAAAAAATCTTAATAGTACCGGATGACAAGGGTATTAGGCACTGGTTTCCCAACCGGTATTGCGAAGCCGAGACTAAAAATCGCGACCTTCGTCACCATTAAAACACCCGGTGACTAAGGCTCTATTTAGTACCGGGTGAAAATTCCACCCGGTATCGAAGCATTTTTGTCACAAATCACACGATTTTTTCACGCGAAATACGCGAGCGTGCGGTGGTCGTGATTCAAATCCGTAACCTTTTGCCTCGCGTGTACCTCCCTTATCATCTCACCTTATCATCTCACCTACACAACAGTTGTGATTGAAAGGGACATACTTTCTATTTGAAGTAACCCGTGGAGAATGCTAAGGTACCGGGTGGTGTTACCACCCGGTACTTAAAAGATCCCTAGCTCTTTCCATCCACCTTAAAATTACTTAAAATTACCGGTATGATCATCTTCATGCTTGTACTTTTTGGGTGGATCTTTAGTCTATTTTATTGCTGTGACCAAACTAATAAGGCCACCTCCGGCCTCTATGACAAGTCTATAAAATTCAAAGGAAAAGATAAATTGATTTTCATGCCGCAACAAACTACAAGACAACTTAATTTTCAGTTCTGTGCACCACCGTACCAGACTGTGAGAGCCTCGCGCGCAAATTTCACATACATTCCGTGCGTTCAACAAACTATTGGTAATTGTTTCATATCGAGCATATGTGTAGACTGTAACAGTGATGTGCCCCTTCTACGAATGGCCGATGGTTTCGTAACGGCTGCACGGGTCTGGGGTGGTGGGGAAAAAGGCTGGCGGCCTGTTGGGCTAAAGAGTCGCGCGGTAGCGCTGTAGCACGACGACCGGCCTCACGTTGCTTTCAATTTTCATGGGAACTTGGGCTACGCTCTCCATCCATCCTTTCTTTGCCTATGGGCCTAATTCGGAACAGTTGGTATGCCCAAGCCCACTAGATGGATGAAAACATCTCTTCCATTCCCTGGGCTTCTGTTTGAGCACTCACCAATTAGGCCCAGGATAGAAATCATTGAGCCTCTGTACCCCGAGCGATAATCCTCTAGGTACAATGCCAGCAGGTTCTCAAAAATAAAATAAAATGTCAGCAGTAGTTGCAGACTTGCAGGTCTCGAGGGTACCGACGGATGCTGAATCAGCCTATCATATCATATCAATCTATCCCAAAAGCTCCGTGACAAACGTGTGGCCGGTGTATATACGTATATAATTAACCTGCGTTCAAACGAGTCCTCGGAGCGAATAGAGAGAGAGGCTGCACGCACGTAACACATCTGCGTCGTTGGTTGTTGCAGGAAGGTCGTGCAGAGCACGACGTGCAAGCACATTTGCATTGGCAGGCATCCTTGCAAAAAGAAAAGAAAAAAAGAAAAAGAGAAAAAATCCACTGCGTCGTTGGTTAACTGCTCGAGATTTGGCGGAAATCACGGAAATAATCGCAGCCGCGCGCGTTAGGGGGATACGAAGCATCGGAGAAGAGCGCTGCTGCTCGCTCACCGGTGCCCCCTAGCTACTGTGGTTCGGGAGGGGAGGGCTGCCGGAGGATCCAACACCGCCGGACTTAGAAAGGAAGATGTGTTGGGGGTCGGGGTGGCGGGCTGTGAGGTGGCGCGTCGGTGAGGACAGGGTGGTGGAGAATTAGGCGGGGTGCAGCGCCTCGACGATGGTGACGGGCTGCGTGACGGCGTCGCCGCCGGAGACGAGGAAGGTTGACGGCGGTGGAGGCGTGGGCCGTCGTGCGCCTTTTGCGATATAACGGCACGCGCGTGCGATACTGGGAATAGCGCCCGGAAATCATCATCCGATCCACGCGCGCTTGATTGTTCGGCCGCCGTGGGGCCCACGTGACACGCTGCGCGCGCCATCCGTCGAGAGGGGCACGGCCGCCGCGCCGTACCCACGCCCTTCATCTTCAAAATCCATGCCGTGTGCACAGCTTCCCCCCCACCCCCCCCCCCGCGATTCCTTCCGTGCTCGCTCCTTCGTCCCCAGCCCATCGGTCTCGCTCCGTCGCTCGCACCCATCTCCCCTGACCTGCTTGCTGCCGTCGCGCGGTCCAACATTCTTGCCTTGCCCATCTGCTACCCACCACCGCGGGCCAACTCTACTCTTCCCCATCGGGCGCAGTCGACTGGCGAGTGGTGGCTCTCCTCCATATCATATCCCTCGAGGTCGTTCCACCGATCCGCGGAGCGCGCGCCGTACGTGAAGACATGAGGCTCGGGATCGCCGGCAGGAGAGCCGCCTCCGACGACGCCGATCCGCGGGCTGCTACTTCGGCGGCGGCGGCTGGCGGGTTCCAATCCGATCCTTTCGCCAGGGATGCGGATGGCGCCGGGGCGGTGACCGCCGCAGGCGCAGGCGGCCCGGCGGATCATCACCGGGACGGCACGGAGACCGGTACGCATCTCCGTTCATGAGGGCGCCATTGCTGAATTTTGTCGGTTATTAATTATGATTTTCGTTGCATCTTCACAATGGATCATTTAACTTTTATGCGTTGCTACATACTGGAGTATATTACTACTTCGCCTCCTGTTGATTCAACCAGCTCGGCTTGAATCCTGATAACCGAGCTTGCATATTCTTTCCTCTTCTTTTTAATCCATTTTTTCAAGAGGGGATATATAGTTACACTGGTGGGTTGTGGTTACCGCTCGATGCAATTATGCAAATCCAAATTAGAACCGATTAACTGTGTCATCTCTGCACCTGCTGGAGTCCTGGACAAGCGCAAGGCTCCACGGGGGTTAGTTGGCGCGCTGCTGCGCGTTTCGCAGCCGCGTCACAACGCAAGCTGCGCTGTCCATTCCGTTTGGCAGGATGGTTCTGTTCATGCGGTGCGTGGTCGGGGTGGACGGACCGGCGATCGCGGGGTCGCCGGGACAGTTGGTTCGCGCGTTGGATCACCTGACAGATTGATTCAGACGACGATCCTGCGTGCGTCCTGCACCTTACATGTTACATGTGGAGGGCAAGATGCAGGGTCAGGACGCACGTCTCATGGGCACCATTGGCCAGGATCGAATTGTCAGGGTACGTGTCTCAAGGAGGGGGGAGTGCTGTCCCTGTCAGAGTTTGATGGTGTCCTGTGGAGGATTTCATCCCGACTTGTATGCGGTGAGGAGGTACGATCCTAGTTTGTCAATGCCAGGACGGCCGGAGAAATCCATTTGTTGGAGCGAGTGAATGCGGCAACAGGATTTTTCTCAATATCTAGGACGATTAATGGGCGAGATGCGTACGCAGGAAAAATCAGTGTCCAAAATATTGTTCTTATAATTATAGTCAATAGCAGAAATCTTCTTTCGGGCGAGAAGAAAACATAGACCTTGAAATGTTAGGGATTCAATAGTATGTACAGAGATTTTTCAAAACAAAAAAAAAGGTCATTCTCCTGACGTAGAAGAACACACAGTCTAGAAGACAACTACTTCTTTGTTTTTTCCAGAATTTTTGTTGTGCTCGCAATGTTACCACGTGTACTATCAGGCACTTGAATTTCCACCCTGCACTTCTTGTAAGCCGTAGCTGAAGCTATAGCAGTAAGACACTACGTTTGATCAAAGAAAGACTTTACTCGGTATCTGTTAATTGTGCCAGGAAGCAAAGATGAGTCGTTCTTCGAAGCAAGGCCCTGGTTGGATTCCGACACGGAAGATGATTTTTACAGCGTCAGGGGAGGTAAAGCCTGAGCTAGAACGTAGAGACCTGCGCAATCCATGTCAATTTTCTCATTCTTTTGACCTGTTTCTTCATCTTGACTCCGAAGATTTCACGCCATCACGAAGCAGCACCCCGGATCATCCGAGACTGATAACATCCTTCAGTGGGCGGACGCCGGTGGACGGATCAAAGCCTTCTCTGATTCAGAAGAAGCAGAGACTTCTTGAGCTTCTTCAGGAGAAGCAGCATTATGACCACGACGATGACAGCGTCAACGATGGCAGTAGTGACTTGGAGAACGGCGATGGCGCTGTTCATGCTGAGGAACACATGAAGTCTTTTCGCAAAGGCAAGAAATCGAAGAAGTCATCAAGGTCGGGCTGCTTCCCAAGCTTAATCTGGAAGCATAGCTTCAAAAGCCGCAGGAAGGAGAGAAGAGCATAAGACAAAGTAAACTAGCATTATGATGTCGAATATTATGACTTTGTAGAAAAGAAATTAAGTTTCTAATATATAGGCCACGAAGGGGTGGTACATATATATTCCTTTTCATTTCTGAAATGCTGAAACTAGGACAGGAGGATGTCTCGAGTGTCGCATTATTCTGCAAAAAAAAAAGATAATGTGGCTAAAGATATACATGACTAGTTTCTTTCTGAAATTGCTATTGATCATTCTGTCTGAACTGTGTTTGCTAGACTGTCAACATTCTTACTATTGCAATGTCAAGTGACTCTCAAAATAAGAAACCTTTGCTGGTCCCCCTCAGTTTTGGCATATCCATAATCAAATATGTCGATGATATTTGTTGAAATAAGTCGGAGAGCGCGCATGCACACACTGCGTATAGAAGAGCTTAGATACTAACCAAAAGCATCAGAATAATCCCAATATGGAATGTGATTGTGTGTGTATATTTTTGGTTAAAATCTAAACTAAGAAAATAATAACCTCAGAGGATAGATCTGCTGTCTCATCAATCATGTATTTTTCATCATAGCATATTTCAGAACAGAGAATATTGTTCTGTAGAAAAAGTAAAAGAAAAATAATATGTAGGGTAAAAAATACAATATTCTCTCTTTTGTTATTGATCGTATATATCAAATCTTGATCTCACTGTTTGCTGGACTGTCAACATATTTATTATTGCAATGTTGAAATAGTTACCGTAGAAGTTAGTACCTCTGATTTGATATATCGATAATCAAATCTAAATAAACTGAACTAGAAGATTTTAATTTACTTTCAGTTAGAAATATAATGTGACAACAGGAGTCTGGTCCCTTTCTTGATGAGTACTTGTATATTTCAAAAATGAAGTTTCAGGGCTTTCGAAAGAAGAATGAAGTCTCCTATCATCTTAAAATTCTTTTAATGGACATAGAGTGTATTATCCCCCTATCTCCAACTTTTGATGCATGTTTTCTAGTGTGCATTTCACCAATTACGCATCATAGAGAGATTTAAACACCACTGTCCAGTTTAACAGAAAAAAACAATGCAAGTAAGGCACGTTGAAGTGATTTCTGCTGTTATTAATGAATTAAAATAATATGGCATACTTTACAAAATCATGAATGGATCAAATTACAAGGTGAAGTGCAGCATATAAAAGTCACAGCACCATAAAGTAGAAAGTTTTCTGGTATACAACTATGAACACCAATGTACATCATTTGACCAAATTTTCAGAAGATCAAAGATGCAGTAGAACTAGAATACGATGATGCCATTTCAACATATCGATACCATCAAACTTCAATGGTCACACAGCATATGCACGATCCTGAAGGCTTGAGCTGAGACGTCTGCCACTCACATCCTGTTGGTGCTGCCGGGTCATACATCAGTGTCTGGTACCCAGGTTCTTCCTCCAGTGAGAATAGCAGGACCTTCATGCCGAGCACCCCAAGGCAGAATCGGGTGCTGGAACTGCCAGTAAGCGGCACCGGGATCCTCTGCCAAGAGTTGTCTGCCGGGTTAAATGTTGCAAGTGACCTCTGGTTCTTCCACTCGATGCAGAACAGCCTCTTTTCAAGAATAGCATGAGAGGTGACCATCACACATCCTCTCTTGATCTCCTCCCAAGCTTGGCGATCAGGATCATACACGTCAACGGAGCGAGAATTGCCAATGGTGAAGCTTGAACGGCCACCCATGATGTAGAGCTTGTCATTGAGCCCACAAGCAAAGCAGCCCCACCTCGGCCTGCGAAGACTCTGTATCAATATCCATTTGTTCTGCTGTGGATTGTACGCTTCAACGCTGCACAGGCTATCGCCATCAGGTCCAAATCCACCAGCTGCATATATCACACCATTGACCTCTGCGCATGCAAAGTCGCATCGTGCAACGTTCATCTTGGCAAGTGCAGTCCACCTGGATTTTGAGAAGATATGAATTAGTACTTGATTAACAAGAGAATAGCAATATCCTTTTGTTAAAAAAGTGGCATTGGCAGACCTGTTCAGAAAAGCATCATAGCGGTAGACCTCATCAGAAACAAATTCTTTCCCATGGTCAGCAGCATAGCCAGCCATGACAAAAAGCTTTCCATCAAGAACTACCACGCCAAATCCAGCTTTTTTCGGTCCAGGCATAGGAGGAAGTATCCTCTTCTTCTGATCCAGGCTTCCCAGCATCTCCCAATGGCTTCCCTGACCGCCTGCTCCAGCGGTCAGGACATAAATCCACTCCTCGAGCTTCCCAACCTCCTTTCGAACAGCGATGAACTCCCTGCTCCCGATGAATGCCATCCAACTCTTTGACACAGAACCCATGACAGGGAAATGGCTCCGAGGGACAAGAGCAAGACATATCTTTGCCAGATCTTCTGGTAGACCAGGTATCAGCACGCTGTATGAATCGTCCTGCTTTTGGATCATCATACTGGAGGGGAGATTTTGCTCAGCCGAAAACTTGAGCTGCATTCTAGCACTGATGGACGCCTGTGACTGAACAAAATGTTCTCTTGGTGCAACAAGTGCAAGCATTGTCAATGTAGCACCAAGTGCCTACTGCCTAGCCAATTGTTGCCTCCCTGTTAACAAGGAACAATATTTGAAATGATCTCCATGTTTATTGACGTTGCTTATTTGCTAGGCATGGCGATGTTGCACACAAAAAAATTCATGATATCCATCACCAATTGGAACTGTAAGGGACATTGGTTTGAATGATACTGAAATGATGTTCTTCAACTTATATTTATCTGAATTTGTTATTTTTGCCATATAAAATGCTATCCCATCATGAAAGGCCTTAGGGTGGTTTGTTCTAGTTGAATATGCAGCCTTGGTCTCCTTATTAATGATGCTGGAGCAAGTCCCTCCTACATACATAGCCCCAATATCTACACAAAGCATAGCATTATATTAATAGCGGGTAGAACGGCAAAACAGCGTACAGTGAGTACAGGCATAATACCAATGGCCATATGAGCCTGATGACAATTAGCCACCAGTCGCTTCCATTTTCACCAGGGCTAGTTGCCTACAGCAGAATATATAGAAGAGTTCTAAGACCGCCAATTAAGTGATTAACTGAGGAATATTCATGGGATTTGGAATAATCAACAGAAGTTCATGATATAGTTTCTGTTAGAACATGAAGGTTATAATAGTTGTGGTGAAAACATAGCCAGTCAGACAAAAAAAAACTTCTCTTTCAACAAGGCTTGAAGAATACATGAAAAAAAAAGTTCAGTTCAGTCAGAAATGGAAACTGAAACCTTGGCTTACTTTCGGTTTACGCTAGACATCATCTATTCTCGAAAAGCACTGAACTAGGAGTTCAATAAGATTTTTACAAGTTATTTCCTGAACACGAATTTCCTGGAAGTTATTAACACACGTGAATTGCCGAGTTGGTATTTGGAAGAGGTGATTTCGGTTAGTCAGAAACCAACTACGACAAAGGAAGTAAATTCTATTTTGCTAAAACTTTCATTTGATTAGTTTATATTAGGCATTCGAAGTGAAGTTGTTAACCTGGTCAAAAAATTATTTTGGTAATGTGTACTGATTTTCCAAGCATCACGAGCATCGCGTCATTTAACACCTAGCCAAGCAATGGAAAATTCACAGCAAAAGCTGATTTGCTCATGATTACTACCAACCAGGAAAAATGTGTGGAGGACATGGTCTGAAATCCTTATAGAACAGCCAAAATTCTACCCCCAGATAAAGCCCGAGAAGCACCTACCAAGGAGTCAAGAACAGGGCAAAGACAGGAGAAGCAGGGGTTACCTGGAGTCGGGAGTGTTGCTTTGGGGCTCGAATTTTGGAGGGCAACAATCGAATGACTGCAATGGCGGAACTCTCGACGGGGGACGGGAGGAAGACGAAGCGGTGGGGTGGTCTCTTGGCGCGCGGCTCCTTTTTATATAGCCGTGTTTTTGTGGGAATTGCAAAGCCTTCTCTCTGCTCTGGTGTCCTCGGATATCTGCTTTTTTTAGTTTTCCCACTGATGACTTGTTTCTGAAAAAATCTGAGTTCCGATCTCTGTTTAATACTGCAAGATTAAGAGTTTGCATTGCAAACGTTACTAAGCCAACTCCAGCTGCAATTTCCGCATAAAATTCCGCTGTAATTTTGACAAATGCAGGACAACATGTATGCAGGGTTCATGCATCAGAATAAAATATTTTGTTGAGATTTTAACAAATGGGCGAAACATGTACTTCTTTTAACAGAATATAAACACTTCCTTTATCTTATAAAAAACCCCAAACCAAAAAGTTGCTGTCATTAACAGGGGGGACATGCAAAAAATATAGAAAATTCGTAAGAGAACATGATAAAGACCTAGATACCTAGGCACCGAAGCACATTTGCTCCATTCTGGGATAAGAAACAGAGATCACCCAAGAAACGCCCACAGATGGGATGTCACTGTCACCTTGGCGAAGAAAAGACCCTACACAGAACCAAGAGTCAGGATGCAAAGGTCAACTTATTTCACATGCAGACAGACAACCATTGTCTGTACCTTCCCCGGAGGTGAAAGGCCGATAAGAGCAAAGTCAAATATCATAAGGCATAAGCCCATCAGCATGGCCTGATGATCACCTTTAGTTTTTCAACAGAACAAGTGTATGGCCGCCCATCGAGTCAGTGCTCCGTAGGCGAGCTTATCTGAATGGGCGAGCAGTACAGACGTGGTAGTACGGCAAGGGTAACCTGATAAGTTATAGCAGTCAATTGAATAGATGCCACAAGTTGCACAGATCAGATGTTGAACCTTCTCATCAGAATTGAGCTGAACAAGTGAACAGCCAGCCACCCTGCAACTGATGCACTATCAGTTTTGACTTTTCAGCACCTCCTGGTCCAAAAAAGGGTTGTGATAGTTCTTTTTAGTTGGTCCAGCATGTGAATTACTAGTATATAAAAGAAAAGATACCAAATTTTGAGCAAGAGATGAATATAATTCAAGTTCAGCAAGTTTACTCATCCAGGTGAGGTTTGATTCAATAGTGACCGTATAGTCTTGAGACTAAAATTTGGCCAATGTAAGCTTGTTCATTTCCTGGGAAGTTCTGGGCTCAACAATCACAATACTTAGGACCTTTTTGCAACCAAATATCCCTTGTCAGGGCTCAAAGATTTGCATGACAGCTCGATTGGACACACGTAGTCAGTAGGCTCGTTCCAAGGTAATAATATACGCAGAAACTTCTAGCCACAATGATTTGACTTTTGATAATTGGACTTTTACGTCGTTGGTAGTCTTATCCATGGACAGGGATAAACATGCATGGCGAAAGCATGGTTTCTCTGCTGCTGCGACCACTAGGATGGCTTCAATTTGTTTATTCTTTACAACAAGTCAACAACTGAAGGCACCAAACACGGGATATGAATAGGGATGTTTCTGTGAGGTACGGAACTATTTATTCTTCAAAGCAGTAAAATTGTGGCAAAATAATAAGTCAATTATGTACAAACCATTATAAAAAAATTCAAATTCTTTAAATACCACTGAAAAACTTGTGGCGCCTTGTGAGCCACTTACTCAACTTTTTATTGCCCTTAGAACCACTTCCGCCTACTTGACGTCAAACGGGAGCTGATCGAGAGACACAATATCTGTTTTGCCCTTCATTTCAGTATGGGTGGTAAGTTCCACCTGTAATCCTCATCTCTTTCTTCTTCCTTCCCCTCCACCCGCTGCGGTCGTGATCGACTCGCCGGCGTCGGCCATCCTCGCTTGTGGCCATGCTGCTCTGCTCGCCAGCACGCCACCCAGCAGTCGCTTACCCCCTACTCTGCCTCGCCACCATCGTCCGCCAAGCCCACTACACGCGTCTGTAGCAAACAGCTCTCATCTAGCTTCTACACCGAGCAAACCTGCAGCTGCTGCCGTACCTCTTCTCCCCGTTCTCGAATCAGCAAGCAAGCAGCTACAGGCCACCACAAGAGCATCCTTTTCCCCAGTCAGAGGAGCAGCAGCTCACGAGAGCATCGTTTTCTCTCCCAATCGATCTCCTTGCTCAACTTCTCTTACTCGCAAGCAAGCAACTACAGCTCCCTTCTCCAATCCAAATTTCCTCCTTGCTCCCTCTCGATGACACGAGAGTGCAGCTGGAATCTTCCTTGTGTGGCTCCATGGAGGCAAAGAATCGCATTGTCCCATTGCAGTGAACGCCATGAGCCACCGCAAGCAAATTTCTCTTCTCCATCTCCCTCCTCAGCGTACTGCCGTACTGGAGCCCCGATGGCCCCGTCCTGTGCCCCGACCTGATCCAAGGCACCACCACCCAGCTCTCGGTGGAGCTGAGTCGAGATGCCGCCACGCCCCGGCCCCTATTCCCTGTCCTGCGCACCGTGCGCCGTGGCCGAGCCTGACCACGGGGCCTGCATTGGGGTTTCCACATCCTCGGCGTCGAAGCCACTGTGCTTGCCACCAAGGCGCCCCAACTGCTCGAGAGGCTGTGGCCTCCGCACGGCGGCCAGGACGGGAGCGATGGCCGGGCCGGGAGGGAGGGAGGGAGCGGAGCCTAGGAGGAGGAGGGAAGGGGAGGCTTGGATCTTACAGCTGGGGCCCACTAGCCAGAGAGGCATGGTGGTCATTTTCACGAAAATCTGATTCAAAGGCAAGATAGGGCGACAGAAGTGACGGGAGTGGCTCCGAGGGTAAAAAAAAGTTGAGTCAGTGGCTCACACAAGTTTTTCAGTGGTATTTAAAGAATTTGAATCTTTTATAATGGCTAGTATGTAATTGACTCGAAAATAATGATTAAGTCATGTTTATTATTTTTTTACATACACGCAACTCACCCTATGAATACACACACGCAACCATACCTTCATGAACGTCTTCGAGAGACTGAGCCGGTAGATTCTCGAAATTGACGAACTCATCACGATCACTTTGCTATCGACGGTTACGTCACCTACAACTAAAGCAATAGCACTGGTTAAATTCTAAAATAAATTTATAAAAATATGAGCACCCGTACCGAGTGGAGAACTCGAACTCGAGTGGATAGTTTCCACCATAAGATAGACCTTACCGACAAGTTATGTTTATTACTTGTTTCAATATCTCACAGAGTTGAGTTGGCGTTCTACTTCTTTTAAATTTAACATTTAAGAGAATGATGTTTAACCCTAGGTATTAGTTCTAGAAAAATAAACAATACTGTACAAGAATGGCAATTTAATCGACAATGAAACTATAATTGTTTCTTCAGAGAGCAAGAACAACTTATACTCTATAAGGGATCAAATAAACATAATAATTCCATTTTTTCAAAGAAAGAAAACACAGTGAACTGTTATAAATTTTTTCATAGAAAAATCCATTAATAATTTATATGCTCCACAACAAATATATAGTTCACCATGCTAGTTCATATTTTTTTTGGAACTTTAACTATCGTTTTCCTTGGGGTAGGAGGTACTAGATTTAAAATCAAAATACAATCCATGTGCGAAAGTGATATGGGATGCACAGTAGCACAAACAAAAGGTAACCACTTGATACACCTCCACCATGAGTCCATGACCTAATGATAAGATATCCACTACTATTTGAGTTTTGAAAATTGCACAGTGGAGCTAATAATTGTGGATCTGCATATAAATTCTAGAGATTACGAAAATGAACTGTCCATCCTAGTGACAGAGCTAGAGAATTCTCACGCCTACGCCCAGTTTCTATACGCTTAAACCACCCAAACCAAACCACATAAAAATAACTAATAGTAGTAAAGCATAAAATGCATGATGTTGAGTTGGGATCTCTTGGTTCTTACTTGGCTTTTGTTTTTTTCTTTGTATCATTTGCCTTATTTTTCACACTTGGCCTTTGTTTTGGTTTTTGTATAATTCTTGTGACATATTCATGCATCATATATGTATAATCTTAAGCACTTCCTTATGCTATTTGTGAACTAGTGCATATGTTGGTGATCTTGTGGCAATGTGCAGGTTATGCTTGTGATGATGTTGTCATATGATCTTTTTCTGAATCACTTGATTAACCTGAACTGTAAAACTTGAAATGCTTATCATGGAGCTACTTGGTTATGAATTGCTTTTGCCTGATTGCTAGCCCCATGTTTAGCTTGTGCTTGGAATTCATATTCTTTCCAATTGGATCTATGATCTAGGTGTCATTGTAAATGTTTAGCCCATGATGCATCCAAGGAGGAGCATGGCTTCTTTATGCCGCAAAAGCACTTTATGTGACTTGGTTAACTTGCATAAGAACAAAAATTGTATGAAAATGATGAAAATATTTTATCAAGTTTTTGTGCTTAGTGATGACATTCTTGGTAACTTAGTTGTTACATGATGTCTACCAAAAAGAAGTAGGCATTTGGTTTCAAAAAAAGCCTTGACATGACTTGTGATGCTTATATAGGTTTTTGCAATGACGTCTTGTTGAGAATGTATCTTCCTCGTATGAGCTCTAATGGTCTAGTTCACTTATTACTTGCATGGTTCTTGACTAGAAGGTCGCTCATGTGGTGATACTTTTATAATATCCTAAAACTTGACTACACGCTTCGCCTTATACTTATCTCATAATATCCTCATGTTGGGAATGCAACATACCACTTGCACCATTTCAAGGTAATGGAAGTAAACTTTCCAAACCAGTCGGTTCTTGAAAATAGTACAAAATATCTTCATCTCTAGTTCTTTCGAAAATATCTCGCTCAATATAGCATAGCATATGGCGATTCAACCAATCATTTCCCATCTTATTCCTCTACTACTGTGTCTTGATGATTTTATTTAATATTTATCAATTCTCTTGGAAAGGGATGTTTCCTACCAGTGGTGGAGCAGAGAGAAAGTCCACTTGCAAATTTTATTCAACTCTGCGCTACAATAATTAGATACTTAGATGCCAAAGTAGCAAAGCACATCAGTGGTGAAGTTAGCTTTTAACATCCACTAAACTCTGCACTACATGCTTTTTCTCAAAAAAAAAACTTGACTACATGCTAGGATTTGATGGCCACTTCCATCAAGATATGTAGCTAGTATTTGCCAAAGAACTAGGGAGTGTTGGAACCGGCGTCTGGCGAGAGTGCTGCAGCCGATGAAAGTTTTTTTTTTTTAAGGAATTTGCCCAGTTGCAGGTCTACATATATAGAGAGCAGGCCCGATAGAGAGGTAGATCAATCGACAACTCCTCCACGGTCTGCCCGGCTGCCCAGTTGCAGGTTTTTGCAATATTATCTTGTATTTTTATGGTGAGTGGGGATCCATTTTTTGTTCCGCACTGGGCCACCAAAAAGTCAGGGCCGGCCTCGCCGCTTTCAGAATCGCCAAACATGCCTCTCCTTCAGCTGACAGTGCGTCATGCACGCTCGTAGCAGTGGCGGATCTAGAATTTTTCTAGAGCTTGGGCGAACGTAGCAATCAATAATAAGTTCACACAAACATATTGAGACTAACACAAGCTGAAAAGAAAGAATAAAAATAAATAAAAGAATAAAAATAAATATTTAGTACGAGATTACCTGAGCTTCCGCTTTCTCAAGAAATCAAAATGCAGCTACAGAGTGCAGACATCGACTCCTGGCAACAGCAAGAGACCGCAGTGGCTTTCATCAAAAAAAGAGACCGCAGTGGCTTAGAGCCTGTGCACAGCGCGCGCACTCAAAAGGCCGGCCGTCGCTGCGGTGGAGCGAGCTAGCCGTAGCGAGCACACTTGATGCCCGGTGCAGGTCACAAGCGCAGGGAATTTTTGGAAGTGGAAATTGACTACATGCTAGTGCTACCGGTGTTTAAATTAGACTGCCAACAGCGCCACATCTATTTATCGCGCACGGGTGGCAGGCGCCGCATCGCAGAAGGGGCGCGGCTGCCGGCGAGCTAGGGGAAGAGGGATGGAAGTGGGTGGAGTGGCCGCCGGTGAGCTAGGGGAGGGGGGAGGGGGTGAAGAATCCGCCGGCGAGGGGTGGGAGGTGGGGGGAGCGGCCGCCGGCAACGTCATCGGCGGCCGGGTTGGTGGTCGAGGTGGCGGACCTTAGGGTTTGGAGTTCCGGGGCTCCAATAGCCACCGACCCTAGAGGAGGAGGTCGGCGGCCCGGTGGTGGTGATGGTTCGGCCGGCGGCGGAGGCGAGGCGGCGCGGGAGCGCCGCTGGCCGGTCGGGGCCGGACATCCGGTGGGCGGTGGCCGGCGGCCGGCGGTGGGGTCGAGGAGAAGGCGGCGGCAATGGATGGACGGCGCGGCGGTGAGAGTGGTTAGCGGCGGCGGCAGTGTAAGGCGGCGGCGGAGCCGGTGGAAACGCCGCCGGAGGTGGGGGAGGCGGAGGAAGGCGAGGGCGCTCGGCTCTGCGATTGGATTGATTCCAATCGCAGAGAGCGAGGAATAGACGCTCCCACCAACAGCCGTATATTTTTGCCAAGGTAGATAGAACTAGTGAAGGTTCACTGCGCTCAGCAAGGGGAGCCCGAGCGGCTACCCACCTCGCTGGGTCTTGGGTCCGCCCATGGCTTGCACTCGTCCGGAACCTGCTAGGATGTCCTGGCCATCGCTAGCCCGCATCACAAAATCTTGTGTATTCGTTTTCTCCTTCTCCCGAAATGCGGCCATCAGTATTAAAGGATGTTTGGATCCAAATACTAATACCTAAAGTGCTAAAGTTTAGCACTAGTCCATCCAAACAAAAATGCTAATAGATGGGCTAAACTTTAATTAAGATTTAAAAAAATTTTAGAAGAGATATGAGTGCTAATAGGTGCTAGAGTTTAGTATTCAACTTTATCCTATCTAAACAGACTCTTAAAATTAATTTTAAAAACATCAGGTGGTGGACGCCTCCATCCTATCTTATTTCGCAGCCGATGAAAGTTAGTAGAGCCCGGAGGCATGATGATGGGCTACTAGGCTTTCTTCTTGCTATTGTATACTTGCATGCTTGCGGTGGGCTGTGTGCCACTTTGGTCTCCTCTGAACTTTCCAGTGGGCTTTTCTTATCGGCCTTTTGGGCAAGGTGATGCTGTAGCCCAATTTCACCTCCACTATGGGCTTCGAGGCATGAGTCGACTTCGGTGCTTCAAATTTTCGATTTGGTCTGCTTCCTAGTGTTTGTCATTTGGAAAAAAAATCATTAGTATAGCTTATTAAAGACATATTCATGTGAATACATCTCGGACACGCACATTCTGGGTTGGACAAACAAGAAGGCTACATAACATGAAATTAATGTACAGAAATCTTGCATGCACTGAACTTATACACGAGAATAAATATAGTTGAGGAAAAATGTTGTTAGCCTTAAACCGTTAGTATATTCATGCAAAAAACTGGACAAGTTATTGATAGCATAGGGACGAGGAGATACGAGAGAAGTTGACTTATTTAATTATTTAGCATCATGTAAGCACAGTTATAATAGAACAAAAGAAAATCTGAAGAAGAGCCTACAAATTGCCGATTGATATGATATGTAAACGGAGAAAAGTTGTACTTGTATTGGGGACCAAGCCTTTCCGCTATCAACCATGCCTATGGGGCCTTATAAATATCTCACATGCACCAGCTTTTCTATTGTTATAATCTGACGGCCAGTAGTTGCTAGGTAGTTCGTTTTTAGGTAATGAGCTGTTGGAGATGAAGGAAACGTAGGAGGTGGGGGGAGGTGTGAAGAAAATCTGGGAATAGGAGGTATTGAGAAAGAATCAATTAGGTTCCCAGAGATGAGATGTCACGTAGTAGTAATGTGCACCGGGGTATTCTGAAACCTGATGATTGCTACTGTTCATAGTCTATCCTACCCTGTTTCAAACAGATTGGTTGGTTGCTGGTGTATGTAACAAGCTGTTGTAGAAGAGACTGATCCCTGCTACGACAGAGAAGGAGAGAAGGGTTAAGGCTTTAGGAAGAAGGGTATGAAGAGTAAGGCGAAGAACATGCCACGGTGAATAGATTTTTTTTTGAACAACGGCACACGACATGTGTGTTTCTATAATATAGCAGAAAAAATACAAGATTATGCCCCTGAAAGGCCATAACCAGGCAAAGAAGAGAAAACTAAAGAAAAAGCAACTATCCGGCAGGTTGGATTGGGTCATCAACACACGCCGAACTCAACACGCCTCATACACTCAGGTTGGTCGGGTGGTGGGTAGCGACACCACCAGACACACCACAACCCCGCTCGTGTACCAACAACAGCACCGCCGCCTGGACACAAGGCCTTAAGAGGAAACCCATCATTACCGCCAGTGCCGTCGTTAACGACGATGTCCCACGCGGAGCCAGCCACTGCCATGCAGGGTTAGCCACCGTGGTCCGCTGCAAGCCATGTAGCTGTCATGCCATCGGGTCCACCTGCGCCTCCTCGCAAAGTTGACCTACACTGGACTAACACCCGCGAAGCAGGGCTAGCCACCATAGGTCGCTACAAGCCGTCGAACCGACACAAGAACAACTGCCTATGGACATCAACTTCCAACTGCGTGCACCGAGCTCAGGATGTATACTGTGGCACCAAGCAACCAAGTCGCCTCGTCGAGGAAAGTAGAATGCCACATGTGGTCTCTGGCAGCCATCGGAGGATCACCTCGCACCGAAGCAACCACCGCTTTGCAGGATCGCCCAATGCCTCAACATACAGGTCTCTTTGGCGAAGCAAATCTGTCGGCCACCTCCTACCACACCGGCCTCATGCCAATTTCGTGGTCATCACTGGAGCACGGCCCCTCTAACCATCGCCCTCAAACGCCAAGCAGAAGTCTTGCCCTCTAGACACTGCACCAATATCCACTTCTTGGCCGCCAACACCCACCATGGTCATCCGCCCCCCTTGAGTCTTCAACTAGGTCTCCATCCACTCCACTGCAAGGCCCAAAACCACCATGGCAAGAACTTAGCACCGACACGGCCGCCATTATGCGTGACCGATCGCCGCCAAGCAAAAGAGATTCAGCGAGAACGGGAACTCTGAAGACGACGCCTTCAAGAAGGAAACGACACTACATGCACCATCGCCGCTCGCCATAGAGCTTTGGCATGGTTTTCACCTAGAGATCCCAGTGCTGAAGCAAGGAGAGCGCCAAGACAACATCCCCAACAGGAAATGCGGCGGCGAAGACGTCACCATTGTCCGCCGAACGCACCGAGCAGAGCTTTCGCCCAGCGCCCCTGCTTGCAGCCACAAGTCTCTCTACCCACCATGGCTACCACCAACAAGACTCGCCACCCTGCCAGCACCCCCACCACCAACCTACCACCGTCCCCTTCCACGCGCGCAACCTCCTCCTCATCGCACGGCCTCCGCCTTGCCGCGCGGGCCTCCACAGGCGCCCAACTGCCTCCCACCGACTCTGCAACTCCTCTGCCGAGGAAAGGTGGCCCGACGATGCCCGCACCATCACCTCGGTGCTGCCAGGGCGTCTCTGCGCAAGGCATCCCTGCCGCCCCACCATGGCGTCGCTAGCACACCTCGCACAGGCCACCCCGGCCGCGCCACCATGCCGCCGCCATCGAGAGGACCTGCCGAGTAGAGGAGCCTCACTGGGCACGATTGCCGCGGCCACGCACGTCCTCAGGGCCCCCGGCCGACGACCTTGCCGCCCCGAGCCACCACCACTGCGGCGGCGTGCGGCGAAGGGAAGGGAGGAAGGAAGGGGCGGCGGCGGCGGCGTTCCGCCCACCCTTGTCGCCCACGCAGGAGCGACGCGGGGGTTGGGCACTTGGGGTTTCCGTCACTCCTGAATAGAGTAATCCTGTTCTGTTGTTCATCAAGCGCGTTCGTAACAACCTTTAAAGCAAAGTGCACATTCTGATAGGGTGCAGCTGAAAACATTTGCTGTTGTTTCGTCTCGACAAAAACTGTTCTTATTTTACGTTTTTTTGGGATAATGGAACGAACACAGTATCAATGTCGTTTATTTGTTCAAAGGCTGTTGAACATTTCACGTGCATGTACCTGCAAAAATTCACATTGTGACAAATCATCATCTGAAACAATGGATTAAACCCCCTTCCATGTTAGATGGACCTGGATTACAGTTCACCATGTTCAGGGATGCCTTTCTTCTCTGATCTAAATCACTCTTAACACCCTAAATTTCAGTTTTTACAATAGTTTAAATTTTATTTAGAATTATTGGCTCTTGTGCATTTTAATTAAGGCCCAGGTGAATTTATTTTCTCAACTTTTTCCAAATTTATTTGGGATTAGTTTATTCCCTTTGACCTGTAATTCTTTTCGTAGCAGAAGAAAAAAGTTTATTTTCTTTTTGTTCCCCCTTTTTTTCCTTTACCCATTTATTTTTCTCCTTTTCTCTTTTTTCCTTTCGTGGGTTGACCTTTCTCCTCTTCTCCATCCGAGCCCAGCCTCCTCCTTCTTCTTTTCCCATGTATGACCCGGGCACACGGGACTGCCCACGTCGCGCACTTCACCTAGGATACGGGATGTGACTTGGCCCACACCCTACATCTGTTGTAACTACTCGTAATGCAGTAGGATTACTCGTACAGTAGTTAGATTAGTCGGACATGGTAGGAAACTACCCGAGAAGTACTCGGATAGGACTCCTTGGCTTGAACCCGACTAGGATTCCTGAGTAAACCTGTCCCCCGGACTATATAAGGGCGGACAGGGACCCCCTCGGGGAGAATCATCATCAAAGACAATACAGACCACACAGGACGTAGGGTATTACGCTTTCGGCGGCCCGAACCTGTCTAAAACCCTGTGTTCCTTTGCACAATCGAGTTCCTGATCTCGATGACACCCTACCTACAAACTCACCACCTCGGGAGTATCCCTCGGTGGGCGTGGCGGTAAAAGACCGACAGCTGACGCGCCAGGTAGGGGAGCTCATCGAAGATCAACTGGAGAACTCGATGGCATCGTTCAACTTCACCAGCGTTGTGCTCGACGAGGGCATGACTTTCATCTTCGGCTCCTGGATCTGCGTCGCTGATGGTTTGGGTGGCTTCAATAGCCACCTAGCCAATTCCAAGCAGCCGGAGGCTACTTCATCAACTACAAGCAGCGATCTAGACGACTTCATCGACAACCTCGACGATGCGCTGCTTCCCGATCTGGCCCAGCAGATCGAAAAGATGTCCTTTTTCAACTCGACTTCCACTCGTGACGCACCAGATCTGTTCGGGTCGGATCCAAGCCAATCTATAAACACCTCACGATCCAAGTCCCTCTCCGACTTGGAGCAGGATTTGGATCTACTGCTCAAGATCAAGGACGTGGGCACCACCGCTTCTCGGGAGGCCCCCGTTTTCGACATCTACTCGGATTCCGATGAAGAGTACTCCACGTGCGGTACTATATCTTCAAGCCGAATCCAAAAAGGACTCAGAGACGAGGGAGCCACCACCCGTCAGGTGGCCCCCGCCTTCAACAACCACTCGCAACCTGACGGCCAAACCAAACCATTTTCAGGTAGCTTTCTAGGTTTAACCATTAAATCAACGCCACAAGGACGTTTTGTGTATGGGAAGGGCTTTGAGCCCTCCGAACTACTCGATTACGAATCTCGCCTTGTGGCCTTCACGCAAGAACTACCCTTCCAAGAGGGTAGACCTCTTTCTCCTATCGTGGAAGAAGGAGAGAGTAGCACAGAGCTACTCGAGTACAGCCTTAGGGCTAACCACTCGCCGGATCGACAAATCTGCATGGCTTTCTTTCGCAACACAAAAGAAGATGAGCTCGGCACCCAGTACAACAACGAACAACTCGCGGACGTCTCAGCCGACGAGCCCACAGCAGACGCTCCTCAAGATGAAGACGAGGAGCACTGGAGGATCCGGCGGGCAAAGAATGCCAAGCGCGCTCAACGCAGGCGCAACGCGCAGAACCACGCCTGTGAACCAAGGGATCTCAACAACGCCTTTGCAGCAGTCGCGGATCGCGAGTACCGTACGCCGATTGGCGCAATCACAGAGGCAACACTCTTAGCCCAACAACTCCCATCTAATCCTCAGATACAAAGGCTGCAGTATTTGACCCAGCGCGCGCTTGTGCAACTCGATGGGCAACATCCAGTGTCTTCCTCTTGAAATCAGCTCTCGAGGTTTGAGCAACACGGTGATACCGCGCTAGTCAGTCGCACCCCTGGAGGAGGCCACGGGAGTCTGAGGAACGGCAATCGCCAGCGCAATGAGGGCCACCTATCCGCGCGTGGCACCAATGAACAAGAAGTACAACAACCCCCTCGCAACCGGGGCAAGGCACCACGACCAAAAACCAGTCGAGGCCAACCTCCATGATGCTCCCACGGCTGACCTCAGGCAGAAAATCAACAACGGCCGTGATGCGCGGCTTGCTATCGAAGCGAGGAGAAGGGATCATCTCGGCAGGTACCACGACAACGACGACAGCGACCGCTTCCCCGCCTTCACCACCAGCATCACCGACAAGGCCTACCCAAAAGACTTCAAACGAGTCGGAATCCCCAAGTATGATGGTAAGCAGGACCCACGCCAGTGGCTTCGTTGCTACTCTGTCGCTATTGAAGTTTCAGGGGGATCCAACTCTACAAAAGCGCTCTACTTCCCAGTGGCTCTGGAGCCCGCACCCCTCACGTGGCTTGAAAGCCTCAAGCCAAACTCCATCAACTCGTGGGAGGACCTCAAGCGGGCCTTCATCGATAACTTTCAGGGATCCATGATCAGAGTGGGCACTCGCCACGACTTGTCCCAGGTGAAGCAGGAGATGAACGAGACCCTGAGGTCTTACACACGACGTTTCTTTGAGACGCACGCCACCATCGCCAACATCACCGATGAGGACGTCATCCGTTGTTTCCAACACGGCCTCTTCTCGAAGAACGCGTACCACGACTTCGGGTGCAACCGCCCGACTACTACTGTGGAGCTGCGTGACATGATGGCAAGGTGGGCTGACCAGGAAGATGAGGAAAACGATCGCTTCCCCAAGCGCAACCACGACAAACAAGGCAACAACAATGGCCACTTAGACAAAAGCCAGCGGAACCACTCGGGGAACCCCCAAAAGCGCAAGCCAGACCATGAAGTTGCGGATGTCAAGCGCAACCCGCGTGGCAAGAAGTCGGGGAACAACCAGTTGGAATACGAGCCAGTCTTGCACAAGCAATGCCCGATACACCCGAAGTCACACCACACGCTCTTCGAGTGCATCACCATCCTCAAATCACTCAACGCTCCACCCTTCCATCAAGAAGGAAAGCGAAAGGACAAGGAGGATGACAAAGAAGGAGGTGACAAGTTGGGGGCTCAAGATTTCCAGGATCTGAAGAACGTCATCAACACCATCTTCGGCGGCGATGGCGGATTTTCCTCCAAGCGCGCGCAGAAGCTAAGCCTACGCGAAATACTCTCTGTGGAGCCAGCCATGACAAGGCCCCTGAGATACAGCGAGGTCTCGATCTCCTTCTCTAGGGACGATCAATGGACCAGCTTCTTTGAGCCGGGAAAATTCCCGCTCATCTTAGACCCTGTCGTGGCGGGCTCACAGCTCACCCGAGGACTCATTGACGGCGGAAGCGGCCTCAACCTGCTCTTCGCGAGTACTCTCAAGAAGATGGGACTGGACATCTAAAAGATGCTCACTCCCAGCAAAGCTCCCTTCTACGGCATTGTCCCGGGCAACGCGGCTACACCACTCGGATCAGTGGTCTTGCCAGTCACCTTCGGGACAAAAGATAACTACCGCACCGAGTACATCAAGTTTGAGGTGGCGGATTTCGACTCGTCATACCATGCCATCCTTGGCAGGCTGGCACTAGCCAAATTCATGGCTGTGCCCCACTATGTGTACCTACTACTCAAGATTCTAGGCAAGACAGGTGTACTCACACTTCGTGGCAACCTGAAGAAGTCGTACGACTGCGACCAGGAGGTGATCGAGTACGCCACGACTTGACGCGTACCAGAGCCATCTGCAGAAGTACTCGCGGCCGCGCTGAAGCTGACCAACACAAAGATGGAGATCTCCAACCAGCGGCCAAGCCAGTCGAGGGTTAAGCCTAACCCCAGCGACGTCGGCATCAAGACCATCCAGTTGCAAGAAGGTGACCCGTCCAAGACTGCTCTGATTGGAGGTGGCTTAGGTGACAAATAGGAAAGAGCGCTCGTTAGCTTCCTTAGGGCCAACCGTGACATATTCGCGTGGAAACCAGCGGATATGCCAGGGGTGCCCAAGGAGTTGATCGAGCACTGCCTAAAAGTCGATCCTAAAGCCACTCCAAAGAAGCAACGACTACGACGCTTTGCCCCCAACAAGAGGGAGGCTATCAAGAAAGAGTTAGCAAAACTACTCGCGGCTAGTTTTATTAAAGAAGTATACCACCCCGAGTGGTTAGCTAACTCTGTATTTGTACTTAAAAAAATAATAATGAATGGAGGAGGTGTGTGGATTATACTGATCTCAATAAACACTGCCCGAAGGACCCCTTCGCGCTCCCACGCATTGATCAAGTCATCGACTCCACAGCTGGCTGCGTCTTGCTCTCCTTTCTCGACTGCTACTCGGGCTATCATCAGATAGCTCTCAAGGAGGAAGATCAGATCAAAATGGCGTTCGTCACCCCCTTTGGAGCACATGCTTATACTACAATGTCTTTCGGGTTGAAGAACGCAGGAGCCACCTATCAACGGGCCATCCAACTGTGCCTTGCGGATCAACTACACCGCAACGTTGAAGCTTACGTGGATGATGTGGTCATCAAGACCAGATCCCACGACGTGTTCATCACTGATCTCGAGGAGACTTTCAACAGCTTGCGACAGTTTTGATGGAAGCTCAACCCGATAAAGTGCGTCTTTCACGTCCCTCAAGGCAAACTACTCGGGTTCATTGTCAGCCACCGCGGGATCGAAGCAAATCCAGAAAAGATCAACGCCATTACAGCCATGGAAGCACCAAAGACGATCAAGGACGTCTAGAAGCTCACTGACTGCATGACAGCTTTGGACCGATTCATCTCCCGACTTGGAGAAAGGGGACTACCCTTCTTCAAGTTTCTCAAGCACCACAACAAGTTCAAGTGGACTGAGGAGGCAAACCAGGCGCTTCAAGACCTCAAACATCACTTGCAGTCGCCACCCATCCTGATGGCTCCCCAACCAGGCGGGAGCAACGCGACTACTCACGTCGTTAGCACGACAATCATGGTGGAACGACAGGAGGAAGGCCACGCCTTTGGAGTGCAACGATCAGTTTACTTCATCAGCGAAGTCCTTTCTGAATCTAAGGTTCGTTACCCGACGATTCAAAAAATCCTTTACGGTATCCTCATCACTTCCAGGAACCTTCGCCACTACTTCGACGCATACAATATCCTTGTGGTTTCTGACTTCCTATTGGCAGGTATACTCCACAATCGGGACGCTACCGGGCGCATCTCCAAGTGGGCGGTGGAGCTGGGAGCTCTTACACTCGGCTTCAAGCCCCGGACAGCCATCAAGTCGCAAGCACTAGTCGATTTCATGGTGGAGTGGCGAGAAAACCAAGTGGAAGCCCCAACTAACCAGCCGGAGCATTGGGTCATGTACTTCGACGGCTCACTCAAGCTCGGTGGCGGTGGTGCGGGAGTACTTTTCATCAGCCCGAGAGGAGAACAACTCAAGTACGTGTTTCAAATACTATTCGAGGTTTCCAACAACGAGGCCGAGTACGAGGCATTGTTGCACGGCCTACGCTTGGCAATCTCCCTGGGTATCAAGCGACTACTAGTCTATGGCGACTCCTTACTGGTGGTTCAACAAGTCAATAAGGAGTGGGACATCAACAAGGACACCATGAACGCCTATGTCATGGAAATACGCAAGCTCGAGAAAAAGTTCTCGGGGCTGGAAATTCACCATGTGGTCTGCGACAACAATGTGGGCGCGGACGTGCTTTCCAAACTGGGTTCTGATCGAGCTACCGCCCCACTGGGAGTTTTCGTTCACAAGTTGCATCACCCTTCCATCATCGCACCAGACTCAAGTTCCATCGTTCAAGGTCCCAAGGGACCCGACCGAGAGGTCTTGATGATCGAGGACGACTGGAGGGTGGCCTTCATCGAGTACATCCAGGAGCACAAACTACCCCCCCCCCCCCCCCCCCCCCGCGTCGACCCAAAGAGTGCTGAAGCTACTCGCATCCTACGGCGCAGCAAAGGGTATGTTCTAGTCGGGGGCGATCTGTACAAGCGTGGATCATCATCATGCATACTCATGAAGTGTGTCAGCAAGGAGGAGGTCAAAGAAATACTCCAAGAGATTCACGAAGGCGTGTGCAGAAACCATGCTGCTTCTCGCACACTTGTCGGCAAGGCGTTTCGATCTGGTTTCTACTGGCCGACTGCTTTGGTAGATGCCGAAGCACTTGTTTGCCGGTGCACCAACTGCCAATTCTTTGGCAAACAGCCTCATGTTCCGGCTCATAACTTGATTACTATACCACCTTCATGGCCGTTTGCATGTTGGGGCTTGGACATGATAGGGCCTTTCACAACTGCGCTAGGAGTTTTCACACATGTGTTGGTCGCCATCGACAAGTTTACAAAGTGGATCGAGTACAAACCAATCGCAACGCTCACCGCTGACCGAGTGGTTACTTTCATCTGTGACATCTTACACCGCTTTGGCTTCCCCAACACTATTATCACAGATTTGGGATCCAATTTCCACTCGCATTAGTTCTGGGATTTCTGTGAGTGCAGTTCTATTGAAGTCAGATATGTATCGGTGGCTCATCCGCAGGCCAATGGCCAGGTTGAGCGCGCCAATGGCTTGATTCTTGATGGACTGAAGAAAAGACTTTATGATGAGAACAGCAAAAAGGGTGGCAAGTGGATCAACGAGATCTCATCAGTAGTCTGGGGGTTTCGCACACAACCAAGCAAAGCTACATGCCAGTCACCTTTCTTTCTCGTATGCGGGTCTGAAGCCATATTACCAGCTGATGTGATGTGGAAGTCTCCACGAATGGAGATGTTTGAAGAAGGCGAGGCTGACAGTGCAAGACATCTTGAACTTGATTCAACTGAAGAAATCCGATGCAATGCATTGATGCAGTCGGCCCGCTACCTACAAGGAGTTCGTCGTTACCACAATAGGAACGTTCAACGACGCTCTTTCAATGTTGGAGATATGGTTCTTCGACGAATCCAGGATGATACAGGGCTTCACAAGCTTAACTCACGTTGGGAAGGACCTTTCATTGTGTACAAGGTCACAGGCCCTGAATCTTATCGATTACAGTACCCGGATGGCCAGGAGGTACCAAACTCATGGAATATTGAACACCTACGACGGTTTCATCCTTGATCATCTGGGGCCATCTTCTATTTGTGCCTAGAGATTGATACTACCAGTACAACTCTGTTTTATCGGTTTACGACTGGTACCACGCGCAAGTTTACTGAAGGGGCCTCACTCCCACAATTCCAATCCCTATTTACTATTTTTCGACTAGTCTCTTGGGTTTCTGATGGGCTTTTGTGCCAATACTTCCAGTACAACTCCGTCTTTCTGGTTTACAACCGGTATCATGTGCAAGTTTGCTGAAGGGACTTTGCTTCCTTATTTTCCAGTAAATATTACTTGTTTTCGACTTGTACACTATGTTATTGGAGGGGTCTTGCTTCCATGACAAGAATTTTACTTGTTCACGGCTGGTTCTCTACCTAGTCGACTACTTTGACTCCTTGTTTTGACTACAATCATAATCGGGATCGATTCTGACTAGATGGCTCAGTCGATTTCCCATGCACTAGCAGCTACTTGCTCTACGCCTGGGCTCGGGGCCTAGAGCTACCTTTCTGCTATGACTACTTTATGCTCCTGGCTCGGGGGCTTGTTGCGACAAAGGCACTTAACGTGTTTCATGGGACAGCTCTCATGCTTATATGCTCGACACTGTACAATTACTCGACAAATACCCGACCCAAGAGGCTTTTCAAGATGTATCTTGGGTATATGTTTGTTAACCACTATTTCAGGGATTTTATTTCAAAATAAGGGGTTTGTTCAAGTTATTACCCAGAAGTCTTGTTTCGTCATTGGCTCAGGGTACAAAGACTGGTTTGAGAGGTACATTTGGGTATTTTTTGGTAATGTTATTTGTTTCACCATCTTTTTAGGGAACTCATCCCGAAAGGAGAGGTTTACAAATTTACTACACCAATTTGCTCATGTTTACCATCAAATCTTTACTATCGTATTGCATGCCACGATTCTTTGGATCCTTTATTCCAAACCTTGGAGATTTGGATTAAAGGCTCGGAGCTGCGGGACACGTGTCATCAGCGACTTATTTTTCAAAACTGCTGGAAGATAAGGACAGAAGACTCAAGATTAAATTGACCCTCAGTCTAATTCTACGAGTCAACCTAAGGCTCGGGGGCTACTCCATATGGAGTGCGAGTTTAATCGCACCCCATATAAAGAAGACTGGACAACTATTTGGGGTATGAGCACCTCACAGCCTCGACGCAGCCAGGAAAGTACTCGGAGGATACCTTCGTGATGAAGTTTGAGAAAACTCGAAGACGCCTTCAGAAGTACTCGGATGCCTGCAGTACTCGGCTACGAAGAGCTCGGGGGCTTGTCAGACTCGGGCACACGGGACTGCCCATGTGGCACACTTCACCTCGGGGTACAGGATGAGACTTGGTCCACACCCTAGATCTATTGTAACTACTCGTAATGCAGTAGGATTACTCGTACAGTAATTAGACTAGTCGGACACGGTAGGAAACTACCCTGTGTTCCTTTGCACCTTCGAGTTCCTAATCTCGGCGACACCCTACCTACAAAATCACCACCTCGGAGGTATCCCTCGGTGGGCGTGGTGGTAAAACACCGACACGTGCCTCCTTTTCTCTTCTGGGTCGCGTCCCACTCGCACCACCACCACCACTGACAGGCGGGTCCCGCCTGTTGGATTCATCTCCTCCGGATCGGGTTTGGACCCATGTCCAAGCTGCCACCGCGGCCCCACCTAGGGCAGGCATGCATAGGTCCCCCACCACACATGCACGCGCAAATTTTGTTCCCTAAGGCTGCTCCACGCCATGCTAAAAAAAAAGGCTGCTCCACGGCGCGCATTTGCGAGCCTCCTCCTCTGGCAGCGATCTCACTGTCTGCCGCCCCTCCACCCGCTCCATGCTACCGCAGAGCTTCTAAGTGAGCCCCTTGTCGTGTTTGAAGGCACCCCACCCTTTCCCATGTGCTCGTCGATGATGGAAACCTCCCCACTGCACTCGACTCGCCGCATCGCGTGCTTACTTTTGGGCCAGTCCATGCTCCTTTTGTTGCACGGACGTGCAAATTCGGGCGAGTGTGGCCAAGAGTTGCCGTCCCGAGCACCGCAGTTCGCCACAACTTGTGAAAGTGTAGAATTCTACCTCCGATTTAAGCAATTCTTATATCATTGTGATTGCGGTAGCGTGTAGAATTAGTTCAGATGTGCTTTATTTCACCTTGTTATGTTGATTGGTGTATGGTTCTTATTTATTTGCTTTTGTTTGCTTGTATGTGGCTATGGTTGCTTGTTTGGAATCGACCATGACGTGTAGACGAGGAGTCATGCATGAAGTTCCAAGAGTAGGAGTTCGAGCTTTTTGAGCAGCAGGAGAACTCCGAAGAAGGCAAGTGTTCCTTGATCATGTTTTTGCCCTAATAATCTTTACCAGGCCCCACCTAGGCAACTATATATGTGTATATACATACCAACAAACTGGCACTCCCATTGTATAGGCTCGTAATCATAGCACAAACGTCATTCCTAGGCAGGCAGGAAATTTGGAAAAACACTAGTAGGGCCAGACGGCCAGTAGCAGCTGAAGAAATGTTAGAAATGGGTGACATAGAGAAAGGCATGACTTCCGAGACCGTCACATAACGGATACTCTCAAGTCTTGTTGACGAGTAAGCAACAAATTCACTACATCTGGCAGAAAGTCATAGCAGTTAAACCACCGTGCTTCTCTCACTTTTGTCAACACCAAGAATATGAAAACATAAGTAGTGAAAAAAATTAATGTCATATGAACCCATGAGGGACTACACAGAAGATACTGTTAATAGCTGAAACCAGCTGGAATTCAAGCTTTAACATGATATAATTCAAGTTTTCAAGACATTGTTTGCTGCAATCAAAGTACTTTGATGGATCTAATGGTTTACTTAATTAAGCTTGTTCATATGTGCTTCTCCACAAAGCCCTTTGTCTCTTCTATTTTGTTTGGTCTGCTGCAAATAATTTCTCTTGTAGTAGTAGTTTACATTAGGTAGTGGTTTGTTCAAGCATTGTAAATGTAAAGGGAACGGACAAGCTTTATAAACGTAATCACACATCACGATTTTCGTCTGTGAAGAAACAGAGCACCTAGCTCCCAGTGGACAAGCTGGCAGGAAACAAAATGGGCCATGGAGACCGCCTGAACGGCTACGACGCGGACTTGTGCTGTGCTCGTGTGCCGTATGTAAACATGGTCAGTATAGTTGAACTTGTACTGAGTGATCGAGAGGCTTCTTCTTCCCCGCCGCAGGGCACAGCCTGAGATGATCGATTCATGTGCGGCAGTCCGAGCAGTGGCAAATGGGAGGGCGGTGGCCGGCCGGCAGCTCAACCGGCATGATTCTCTCTTGCGTGGGAGGAGATACAGCAGTTAGCACCTAACACCATTATATTAATTGTAGCTGCTCGTGGGAAGAGAAGACGCAGGGCAGAGGGCGGTGGGCGGCGCTGCTGGCGGAGGGAAGCGCTAGCGGTCCGCGTTGGCCGGTCGCCGTTCTCCGCGGGCCACATCGAAGCCGCCACCACCATGCTGCTCCCCTTGCAGGCTCCAGTCCTGGCAGTGTAGTTCCTGGCAGTGCAGGTCGTTTTAACTTCTCTAAATTCATAGATTTTACTATACAATGAATCTAAATTAATCTAAAAATCTCAAAACGTCCTAAATTTTGAAACGGAGGGAGCAGTTATATACCACTCGCGGACTATATTAACTTGGTATATGTAAGTGGTTCCTATTTGGTGGACTTGGATCATCGCATAAACTATCGGACAAAATGAGTTTTTATTACTAGTACACAAACTATTTCTACTGGCGATTGGCAACCCATTTTTTGTGGCGGAAACCGAACCACCAGTAGCTCGGTAGAAATCCTCTTTTTGCCAATTCATTATGGGCTAGGCCTAGCTGCAGGCCTTGTTTTGTTTTGGACAAGCAAAGATCTAGGACCAGATTAATCTATATGGTATATATGATCTGCAAAGTGAATGTGCCCTTCAGGCTGGCCACCTTCATCAAAACAAAGAAACAATCAGAAGCAGTCGGAAGTATCTAAGCAATCCAAAGTATATCAATAACAAAAATGGTCTTGATTGACGCATTATTAATTTGACATATCTTTTGTTGTCAATATAAATGTCTTAGATATTGATAGCCAAGTTAAAGAAAACCATTTGGCTTAAGACAAACCTAGACGGGCTTATATTTAAGATTAGATGAAGTATGTGTTCGCCAGACCATTGCAGAGTAGTCATCTTGAAGTGGGAATTGAACTGGGGAAAGAAATAAAGACAAAAATTAGTAACCTTCCTAACTACACGAGGAGGATAGAACGCCAGTTTTGAAGCAATTTCAGAAAGTGCCACATCTGCAGAAGCTTATAAAGTTTCTCTCATGTACTTACAACACTAAAGTTAAAGTACTAGGCCACCACTACAACCTCCATATGTCTTCATGTATATATGGCACTGGTGCATGCACAAAGGCAAATGGTTCATGTGCAGTTTCAACACTCGCATGTCATTTACATTGGTAGATAGGAGCAAATAAGAACAGTAGAACAAGGAAAAAGTATGGGATGGAAAAGACTAAATAATAGCTTTTTTATTTGCATGTTAACAAGGAATAGGAGGCATCACGAAAGGGCCTCTACCCTAGTGGTTAGAGCACCTAAGCAGCATTGAGCATGTCTGGGTTCGACTCCCTGTGAGAGTGAATTAAACGGATCTGAAATAAAAAATTAAAAAAAAGGTTGGGACATCCCTGCTGACTTCGGTAAAAAAAAGAATAAGAGGAAGATGTTTTTGCTTTTTGTATAGCTTTATTTGAGGCTTGATGGTGCATGCCATACCTTTGCAGCATGAAATCACTCTAATCCTTAGTGAGATTGTCATCTACAGCATTTCGGCTGCACTTGCTGGCAGTGGCGGAGCGTAAAAAGAAACCAAGGGGGGCCAGCTGGCAAAGTTTTCACGTGAGATATGCATGCATCCATGCAAAATTAGCAGGCATGCAACAGATATGTGCTGAACTCTTCACCAATTTCTCATTGGCAAGGGGGCCCGGAGCCCAGCATGACCCTAACTGGGCTCCGCCACTGCTTGCTGGAAAAGAGTAAAGTAATGTTGGAAGAAGCTGGAATGGAGCGTGCACATAAGGACCTCTATTATCTCTGTCTCTGAATGACTTCTTCACTGGTGCGAGAATATTAGGCAGCAAAGCCTCTAAATATGAAAAGCTTGTGTTAGAGCAGAGATGATGAATCGGGATTTTCGGTATGAGATGTTCTCAAATTAACCGTAAACCCCAATACATGTGCTTGCCTATTTAATTCAAAACACTAATTGAGTATTTTGAAGTGAACTTGTATTGTGCTCTCAAGATAGTGCTTATTCCTTCACACGATTATTGCATCTCAATCGATGGGTACCTCTCCGGTCCTCACTCACTTCAGTTTCTTGTCAACAATGCTCAATGGTGGTGGTTGTAAGTCAGTGCGTTACCTGTATGTTTCATCTCAGAATAACTCTAGTTTTTTTTTTCTTTGCTTTCACTTTGCTTCTAGATATAGTTTAATTTGCTCCTCCAACATGGGAAACTGTGGCGGTAATTTGCTCATGAATGATGTTAATTGGTGCTGCTCAGTTACTATGTTTGGATCCACACAATTTCAAACGACAATGGATTTCTCTGATACGTCAGAATATCTATTTATGTACATGTTATCCTCTTTGCAACAATGATGGAGGAACCGAATATGGCAGAATGTCACAGTTCGTCTTGTGCTGGAATATGGAAGTTCCATATTTTTGTTTTGGTGTCCTCGTCCATGTGCAAATATAGTTAACTTCCAAACACTAGCAGAACAGGAAACATTGAAGCCTTAGTGGCAGCGTTGTCCGTCAAACCATATATAAAAGATATGTAAAATTGAATTTACTCTACCATGTAACATGTAGATTTGTCTCTCTATCAACCCCAACACTTGTCTGATTATATATACAATGTCCATAGATATATTTAAGCTAGACACTTGGTACAACCGCCTTTTTGTATTGTACATACACACCTTAGTAGTAGGATCGGAAGATGTACTGTAGCCAGAAATTGCAGAAAGAAGATGACAAAGAAAGTCAGGGACAATGAAATTGTTAGAGAAATAGGCATTTTTGGATATATTTTAATTCCGAAATTATACATACAATTTATTAATAATTTTATGACTATGATGGATGAAACAAGGCATGTGCACGTGTTCCAAGTTAACAAGAAATTAATGATGAATTCAATAAAAAAGAGGAGTATCAGGCTATACCCGAGGTGGGTCCGGTGCCAGAGGCATCGTTACCGGTTGGAGCAGACATGCTCGACTAGCCTGCTTGAAATAGTCAAACGAAATCGGTGCAGTGCAGATGGCCTTCAGGAAGTAGTCATACGAGTTGTTGAAGTAGTCGATCGAGCTTCGAGAAGTAGTCGATCGAGGCACCAAGTAGTTGTACTTGTTGAGGAAGTAGTTGCACACCTTCAGAAAGTAGTCGATCGAGACACCGAGTAGTTGTACTTGTTGAGTAAGTAGTCGCACAGCTTCAGGAAGTAGTCGTACGCAAGCGACGAAGAGGTACATGCGGCGATGTCGACGGACGGAGTTGGTGCACAGGGACAGATGGTGAACAGTACGCCGGTGAAGACGTCACGGTTCTGGGCGAGCAGTCGCGTGAAGACGCTCCCCAAAAATCTGATTGCCCCGCTATCCCATGCATGACCTTCAGCGGGCAATGGTTCCGGAGGCACCTGCTCTCGCCGGAGATGTGCGCGCAGCACCAGCAATGGGAATGCAGGAAAGCAGGAGAGGGAGGAAGAGAGTTGTATTCGCGTAGTTGTCAAGTCTTCTTTTATACGGGGTGCGATGAAACTCGCACTCCATATGGAGTAGCCCTCGAACCTTAGGTTGAATCGAAGAATCAGGCTGAGGGTCAAATTAGTCTTGAATCTTCTGCTCTTATCTTCCAAAAATTTGAAAAATAACTCGTCGATGACACATGTCCTGCGGCGCCCGAGCCTTGAATCCAAATCCCAAGGTTTGGAAAAAAGGATCAAAAGGTCGTGGCATTGGATTGTGTAAAAAATTAAGAATTTGAATTGATGATTAAAATAGGCAAATTGGTTCAGAAATTTGAAAACCCCCTTTTCGGAATTAGATCCCTGAAAAAATGATTAAACAAATAACTTCCCCAAAGAAACCCTAAATTACCGCTCAAAACAAATCTTATCCCAAGATAATCTCTTCTCGCGCATAGCCCCAGAGCATGAGAGCTATACGAGTCGCATGAGATACGCCGAGTTGTTTCCTGCGCCCAGCCACGAGCATGGGAGCCAGGCGAGCCATCACAAACACGTTGAGTGCCTTGTTGCGCCCATCCCCCAGCATGGGAGCTAGACGAGTCGCCAAAGGCACGCCAAGTGCCTTGTCATGCCCAGGCCCCGAGCACGAGAGCTAGACGAGCCGCCGAAAGAACGCCGAGTGGTCTATGTTGACGAAGTGATAGCCAAGTAAGGTAGCTCTCGGGAGCATACCTTACCCGGTGGTATGGTCCAGGTCTGGTCCCCTGCAAGGTAATCAAAGAAATATGTTGTAACTGGTATACATGATATCGAGTCGGGAGTGAATCCCAACATTATAAAATGCATGTAAAATTTTTCGCGTCTTGCTCTTCCTAGATCACATAATTTCCTTGGGTAGGTAGTCTATTACATTTAAGCACCTGATCCCTGATAGCTATAGCCCATAGCGCAGGGAGCATGGCTGCATGGACGCGTAAGAACATAGACATACAGAAGAGTCAAGGTTTCACGGATTAAAGCGTGTGCTACCCGGGTATTTTAGCAACCGTTAAGAGAAAACTAGAGCAGTCGGCGCTGCGCGGAAAAAGAGAATGCTCGTGGAGCGCATATTATACACCCGTTAGGTGTAGGCCCGACTACAAGCCCGAAGCTGCATGAGTAGTCGGGAACGCAATTATGGTGTGGCCACGGAGGCACATGGTTAATATCCAGAGATATAAAGAATATTTAAAAAATATTAAAGCATGACATAGCTTGATTCGCGGGAGATTGCCAACGAAGTCGTAGCGCTCGTCGATGGAGACGCGACGGTTTGTTGATGAAGCCCGACTAGTCGGAATCGATTCCGACTAGCTATTGACAGTGTGAGGCTCGTTCCCGACTAGTTTTCTAATCGAGACGAGTAGTCGAAGTAGTCGACAGCGGGTCACTGAGCCTCCGCGCGAAGTCGAAGTAATAGTAGCATGATCCTTGTTGGTAGCTTCCGTGTTGTAGTTGCAGCAGTTGTCTCTGATCTTGAGCAGGCGATCCAAGTCCTCCTCCAACACGGAGAGGGTCTCGAATGGCATGGGCTTCTGGTAAACAATGGCCGTGTTGTGTAGCCTGAATGGTAATTGAGTATGCAGATCCTTAGACCGAATCGGATCCGATCTGAGGAGTCCTGGTGCAGCACGAGTTGAAGATGAAAGTTGAACCCTCGGTGAGCTTGGAGGTTAAACACCGACAGTTCGCCGAGATCAGAAACTCAAAAGTGCAAGGAACATGAAACTTTAGACAAGCTCAGGTCGCAGTATGCGTAATACGCTACGTCCTGTGTGGTGGTTTTTATTGCATGATATGATGTGTTTTTTGAAGGGGGTCCCTGCCCGCCCTTATATAGTCTGAGGGACAGGGTTACATGGAAGTCCTAGCCAAATACAAGCTCAGGAGTCCTACCCACGTACTACTCGAGTAGTTTCCTTTTGTTCCGACTAGTCCTACTCCTATACGAGTAGTTACAATTAGTGTAGGGTGTGGGCCATGTCCCATCCATTATCCTAGAATATGTACGCCACTGTCGGGATTTTTACCGCCAGCCTACCTAGGGATATACTAAGGTAGGAGATTATTTTATGAGGGATCGCCGGATCTGAAACTTGAAGGTAAAAGTTAGGACACAAGACACAGATTTTGACAAGTTTGGGCCGTCAGAGTAGCCTAATACCCTACGTTCTGTTTGGGGGTATTGTATATTGCACCCTGGGTTGGGTGTTGAGTTGCCTATTGGCTGCTCTGCAGATCTAGGTATCCCTGCCCTACTTTATATATCCTAGGGGGCGGGTTACTAGTCAGTTACAAAGTAGGGGTTCTAGTAGGATTACAGGGTAGAGTCCTAGTAGGATCACAGATGAATTCTAGTAGGTGTCCGACTTTGTTTTCCCTGCAGGTAGCTTCCTTGCGGGTACCTAGGGATCTATACCCGACAAGCCCCCGAGGTCTTTGTAGCCGAGTAGTACAGACTTTTGAGTACTTCTGAAGTCATCTTCGAGTTCTTCTGAACTTTGCCTAGAATGTGTCTTCCCAAGACTTTCCTAGCTGTTTTGAGGCTGCGAGGTGCTCTTGCTAGAGTAGATTTCAAGTATTCAAAAATTATCTTCTGTATGGGGTACGATGAAAATTGCACTCCATATGGAGTAGCCCCCGAGCCTTAGGTTGAATCGAAGAATTAGGCCGAGGGTCCAATTAGTCTTGAATCTTCTTTCCTTTGTCTTCCAAATAGATTTGAAAAACAAGTCGCTGATGACACGTATCCTACAGCCCCTGATCCTTGAATCCAAATCCCAAGCTGAGTAGTCGAGGTTGATGTAGTCATTCACTCAAAGATCTGATCTCGAACTCCATGAATTGATCCACCGCGTGGAGTGGATAATCTTGATGAAGTGGTCCTTCAGGCTCGTCCGATGAGCTCGACGATCTGCTCCATGGTAAGCGCCAACTGTCGGTGTTTTTACCGCCAGCCTACCTAGGGATACCCTAAGGTAGAAGATTATTTGGTGAGGGATCGCCAGATCTGAGACTTGAAGGTAAAAGCGATGACACAAGACATAGATTTTGACAGGTTCGGGCCACCAGAGTAGCCTAATACCCTACGTTCTGTTTGGGGGTTGTCAGAGGGAAATATTAACGACCTCCTAATGACCATCGGAACGACGATTATGGAGGTCCGAGCCCACCTGCGGCAACGGCGACCGCCGTCGGCCCAACGTGGGAGAGGAGCGCTCCGCCTCGCCCGACCAAGTCCCTCGGGGTCGGACGCTCCCGACCCTTCGACGGCCGGACTCCGCCTCGCCCGATCAAAGGCCTCGGGGTCGGATGCTCCCGAACCCCCGCCACAAGGTTCCGCCTCGCCCGACCCTGGGGCGTAGGGGGTCGGACTCACCCGGGCCCACCAGGCGAGTGTCTGCCTCGGGCGCAGACTGGAAGATGCGAGCGCGGATCTCGTGTGATGTGGACATCACCAGAATGGATACACCCACATGTAATAAACACACATGGAAGGTATGGAGGACCAAAGAAGTTGATTGGGGACCAAGCCTAAGTCTTCCCAATGTTCTCCATCAGGCCACCACGTCACTTTTGGTGTGCAAGGAAAGAAAGAGTCCATGTCCAACACGTTTTGGAGGCTGGATTCGGACTGCAGAACAGTACCAACTTGTGACGGACACCATGGTCGCATACGGACTCGGATAGGGACGTTCAAGTACTTTGTGGAAAGCTTATGAAGTCTAGTTTCATATGGATCCGGACTCAAGTCCATATATCTCGTGATTCGTCCGCAATGACCAAAATACTACCGACTGGTTTTCTGTCTAAAGGTGCTGCGACATCTTAATTTGGCCCGATGGGCTTTGTATCAAGTCGGGTCCATTAGGGACGCGTCCTAGGGTTGGAGTGTGACTCAAACACCCTCTTGGTCGTCCTCCTAGGTATTAATAAGGGTTAGAGCCGCCATGAACAGATTGGGGGGTTTTTGTTTTGTTGAAAGTTTAGCCATTGCTACTTCCTTGTAGACACGTGTGTCGACTAGACCATCCGTTCTACTCGATTCGGAACCCCACCTTGTTGATTCCAGATTGGTTATTATCTCCTTATTTGCAATTGAGTTGCTTGTTCTACTTGTTCTTGCTGGTTCTTCGATTGCTTGCAGGACAGGTGCCCTAGTGGCCGGGTGTCGCGCTCCACAAGATCGCGGTAGCCATTGGAGGTGGTGTATCGGTTGCTAAGGCGCAGCGTCCTTGGAAGGCTGTAGTCGGGCCGTGAACGTCGCCTCCATCTCAAATCGAGTTATCCCCCGCCTCTCATCGAAAGATCGGGAATCAAACCCTAGCGGGTCGCCATCATCGTGGGCCCCTCCGCCGGTCTTGCCATAAATGCGCCGCGGCTCTGGCACGCAGAAAGGCGCCCGCGCCCCCGATGTGACCCGTCACAACTACCCAAGCGCGACCGCACAACGCAGGCCACAGTGACGCAGTTCTCCCCGATTCGCCGCCAGGTACTCATGACCTGCGCCGCCTGGCACGGGAGGAAGCCCGCCCGTCCTCGCGTCCCGCGAATTCGGCAACAGGGACGGGACGTCCGCGTCCCACAGGCCGTCAGCAGGGTAACAGGGGGATCCATCTTCCCCAACGGGCACGGATGCCGTGACCAAACGCCATCATCACGCACGCCCGGCGGCACCAGTCCCCGAGGAGATCGTCTTCAGGATCCGGAGGACGCCGTCCTCCCCTGGCGGACGCGCTGACAGGAGCCGAAAGCCGGAGCCGGGCACGGCGACCCGGGGACTCGAATCTTCCCTTGGTACTCTATTTTTTCTCTCTCCCCTCGCCCAGCTCATCTGTAACCCCGAGCCCTCCTTGCACCATAAAAGGAGGACCGGGGGCCCTGGGACGGGGGACGATGAAAACAACTCAGACTCTCTCTCGCACACACACTCTCTCTCTCTCGCACGGACTCCTTCCCCGGCGAGAAGAACACACTCTCACCATTAGAGCTTCAGTACACACCCAAGAGACTTGGGACCAGCTCCCTCTCTCGCCCTCCTGTAACCCCTACTACAGACCCCGCGTGGGTAACATGAGCAGCTCCTCATACTGGACGTAGGGCTTCTTCTTGCCCGAACCAGTCTAAACCCCGTGTCACCCGCGCAACCATCTGAAGCCGTACGCGCATGAAAGAAATTTACTCCGGGGCCTGCGGCCACCACGCCGCGCCAAGAACCCTCGTCGGAAACGCCTTCCGACAGGGCTTCTACTGGCCGACGGCGGTCGCCGACGCTACCCAAGTGGTCCGCACCTGCGAAGGGTGCCAATTCTTTGCACGCCAAACTCATTTGCCCGCACAGGTGCTCCAGACCATCCCCATTACGTGGCCCTTCGCGGTCTGGAGTTTGGACCTCGTCGGGCCATTCAAAAAAGCGCCCGGGGGCTTCACCCACTTGCTTGTCGCCGTCGATAAGTTCTCCAAGTGGATCGAGGCACGACCGGTCGCGCAGATCAAGTCTGAGCAGGCGGTACGGTTCTTCACCGACATAACCATCGCTTCAGAATCCCCAACTCCATCATCACGGACAACGGCACGCAGTTCACCGAGAAGAAATTCCTCCGGTTCTGCGATGACCACCACATCCGAGTGGACTGGTCGGCCGTGGCGCACCCCCGCACGAATGGGCAGGTCGAACGAGCCAACGGCATGATACTCCAGGGTCTCAAGCCATGGATCTTTGACCGCCTCAAAAAATTCGGCGGCCGTTGGGTCGCGGAGCTCCCCGCGGTCCTATGGAGTTTAAGGACGACCCCCAGTAGGACGATTGGCTTCACCCCGTTCTTCATGGTCTACGGGTCCGAGGCAATCCTACCCACCGACCTGGAGTACGGATCGCCGAGGGTCAGGGCGTATGACGAACAAGGGAACCAGGTGTCACTTGAGGACGCGCAAGATCAGCTCGATGAAGCGCGTGATTTGGCCCTCCTACAATCGGCCAAGTACCAGTAGGCCTTACAACGATATCACAGTCGCAAGGTGCAAGGCCGAGCCTTCAACATCGGCGACCTGGTGCTTCGCCTCGTTCAGGACAACACGGGTCGACACAAGCTGACCCCTCCATGGGAGGGTCCCTTCATCGTCATGCAAGTGCTGCGGCTAGGCACGTACAAGCTGGCAACCCCCGACGGGCAGATCTTCGGCAACGCTTGGAACATAGAACAACTAAGACGCTTCTACCCTTAACTTTTGTTTCCAAGTTTGCACATGCGTACTTCTGTAACTTTCTAGTCCACGGAAAAAGGCAATTTTGAGTCGACCTCGTTTGAGTCTCGTCACGAGCTCAGGGATATCCGACCCTGGCCCTGCCTCAGGGTCGCATATCCCTCGGGGGCTATCAGGGGCTCCGGCCCATGTCACCCGAGGTCTCCTCAAAATACCTTTTCTCCGAGCTGACCTCCTTCCTAAATGATTGGGCATGGAAAGGGGAGAATGCGCAAACGACGCCCAGGCAAAACTGATCGGACTGCGAAAAAACCTACGCCCCAGCGGCTACGGTGCCCTCGCTCATCAGCGCTTACTGGCGCGTCCAACCCGCACTTTAAACTTTGCAAACCCAAAAAACAAGGAAGAGGATCGAAAGCGTCTTTCGACAAGTTACAGAAAAGGCCCCCGCGGCTATTGCAAAAACAAGTTCAAAGTTAACTAACCTATCTACATGCTGGGGCGTCTAAGCCCGATGCAGCTAACTCGTCCCTGGGTCCTCCGGCGGGACGCCCTCATCCTCCCGAAGCTTCGCCAAGGCCTCCGCTGGGTTGAGCACCGACGCATCGATGTCGTCCAGCTCGGCATCGGAGTAGCCAGCAGCGTATCCCCCGCTCATCCCGGCGAAGTTGATGCCGATGTAGTGGGAGCCAAAGACGCCGAAAGCTCGCCTCACGCCAACGTGAAGCGCCTCCCGGGCGATCTCGCGGGCCCGCCGGTACACCCCAAGGGCACGAGCCGCCAGCGAGCTCGTTCCTTCCCCCTGGACCACGTCGAGGCCGTCACAGACAGCACGGACCGCGTCCCGCAGGTTGCTGTGCTCGGCGCGCTCCGTGTCGAGGGCCTCCCTCAACCGGGCGAGTTCGTCTGCAAGACCCGTCAAGAAAAACCCGCCAAATCAAAAACCATCACAACACCACAAAGGCAGAGAAACAAGAAGAGCCTTACCCTCGGACCGAGCCCTCAGCTCACGCTCTCGGTCGAGCCCCTGGGCCACGGCGGTCTGAAGCGCCTGCACTCGCGCACGGAGTTGACCGACCTCCGCCCCGAGATCGGCTACCATCTTCTCGGCCTCGACCTTCCGGGCCACCACGAAGTCCTGGTCCTGCCAAGCCTTCTGCCGCTCGTGGCGGATGCGCTCGGCGGTCTTCTGAAGGGCTTCATGTTCCCCCTTCAGCCGTACGAGATCCACGGCATCAAGGCGGGCCTTCTCAGCAGCGGCTTGGAACTCCTCGCGATCGAGGCGAGCCTTCTCAACGACGGCTTGGAACTTGTCGTGCGCCGCCTGCTTGCGCCTTCGCAGGTCGTCGATGACTTGCTGGGCGGCGGTAACCTGCGCGACCAGCTCCCCGGTCCACTGCCTCTCCGCAGAGACGCGCTCCCAGAGCCCCCGCCCAAGCCGGACGAAAAGCTCCCCCATCGCCGAGGACAGGGTAGCGCGGGCGTTTTCAAGTCCGCCCTGCACTGCCTGCCACTTCCCCCACTCCTCGGCGTCATCCAGCGTGAAGAGGAGTCCCTGCGGGTCATCATGAGATGTCCAGCGCAGGGTAGTCCCACTCCACGCCTCGGGAACGGGACTGACCGAGGCAAGGGTAGAGGCCGCTCTGGCCGCTTCCGGCTCCTCCGTCCCCAACGCCGCCGCTGGGGCAGGCACCACCGCCTCGGATGCCGCTGGCCTCGTCGACGGTTCCGGCGCGTGCGCCGCCGTCCTTGTCGAGGTCGCCGCGGCCGTCGTCGGTGCCGGCGCGCGTTCCGATCCACCCGCCGCCACCGCGGCCTCAGCCGCGACCGCCGAGGTAGACGTCCCCGCCCCCGTCGTGGTCGTTGGAGTAGGCACCCCCGCCTCCGCCACCGCCGTTGCCTTCGCCACGGCTTCCCGGGCAGATGTCCCCGCCTCCGCCGCCGCCGCTACCCTTGCTGCAGCCGCCGGGGCGGGCGTCCTCGCCTCCTCTACCGCCGCTGTCCCCGTCGTGGCCGCGGGGGCGGGCTCCTCCATCTCCACCGCCGCCGTCGGGGCCACGCGCTCTTCCTCCACCTCGTCATCGAGGTCTATCACCTCCCCGGTCGGAGGGCCTCCAGGGGCAATCCCCTGTCCCACGGTGTCGGCCGAGGAGGCAGAGAGCGGAGCAGGGGTCAGACCCTGCCCCGTGCCAGGCTGCGGTACCACCCCGCCGGTTGCCACCGCAGGAGACACCTTAGCGGTAGGCTCTGCGATCTCCTCGGCAACGCCACCTCTCGCTGCCGGCGGGGTCGCGGCCCGCCCCGCGGAGGTGGACGACACCCGTAGCACCTTCCTCGGCGCCAGCAGTGGGACACGGCTTCGGGGAGCGGCGCTGCAAAACAACAAACAACATTAGCGAAAATGACTCGATGCCAGGAAAGGAACGAGACGCGCGAGGAATTTCTACTTACACTCCCCCAACGCGAGGACGGCAGGCGCGTTTCGCCTCCGAGCCTGACCCCGACCCTGGGGCATCCGGCCACGACCGCTTGCTGCTACTCCTCTGCTCCCGGGCCACAGGCAGAGGGACGGGGGTCGGCCCCATCGACTCCCGAGGCACGCCCCGCGTCCGCCCCTGGGGCACGGCCCAGAACCTTGCGGGGCCGAGTCCCGGGCGGGCGGCCCGCTCAGTCTGTCCCCCGCGGCCGTTTGGGAGCGCTGCTCCCGGATGACGAGCGCGCCCGGCCGGGGGACCAAGACGAGCTCCCCCTCCTCGTCCTCCTCCTCCTTGTCTTCCTCTTCCTCCTCCTCCTCTTTGTCGTCGTCGTCGTCTGATATGACCGGGCCTCTTCGCCGCTGCTGGAACTCCTTGGCGGCCCTCCTTTTCTTCCTCGCCGCCTCCTTGTCCTTGCGCTGCTTCAGCTTCTCGGCAAGGAGACGGTTCTGCTGCCGCCGCTCGGCGTCCTCCGGCATCGGCGGGCGCGAGCCGACGACATTGGTCATGAGGCCCTGCAGGCACGAAGGCTCCGCGTCAAAGTGACGAACCGAGAAACGCAAGAAAAAGTAGCGGGCGCACGAAGTCCTCACCAGGTCGACGAAATCCTTATCCAGGCGCATTGGAGGGTGGCCAGGCACCGGGTAAACGGCGTCCTTGTCTTCCAACGCCTCCCGGATGCGCTGCCGGATCTCGGAGGCGGGGAGCGAACCCGTCGCAAGGACGGTGCCCTCGGTCGGCGTGCTGGGAGTTATCTCGGCGAGCGAGCGGACCTGGAGCATCAGTGGCGCCACCCTCCGAGCATGGTACGCCCCGATTAGTCCAGCCCCGGTCAGCCCCTTTCCCTCCGAGCATGGTACTCGATAGCCTGAAGCAAGCCGGAGATCCGCTTCTTCACCGCCTCCTCGATGACGCGGCCGGTAAATTTCGGCAAGGGGGAGTCAGAGTAGTTCTTTACGTAGAACCACTGCTGATGCCACCCCTTGTGGGACACCGCGGTCTTCATTGCCATGTACTCCTTGGCGCGGGTATGGCGGAGATGGATCCCGGCGCACCCAATCGACACCGGGGTCGCCCGCTGTTGGTTCCCTCTCCTCTCGGTCTTCTGGTACAGGCTAACTGTGAAGAAGTACTTCCACAGCGAGAAGTTGGGCTCGATGCTCAGGAACCCCTCGCACAGCGCGACGAACGCCATGATGTGTTGGATCCCATTGGGATTAAGGTGCTGCAGCTCAAGCCCATAGTAGTGCAGCAGCCCGCGGAAGAAAGGGCTCGGCGGGGTCGCGAACCCCCTCTCGTGGAAGTGGGCGAACGACACAACGTAGCCAGCGGGCGGACTCGGCACCTCCTCCATCCCGGGGAACCGCCATTCGCCCCTTTTGGTCCTCTCACAGAGGAGGCCCTTCCTCGTGAGGCCGTCGGTGCGCGAGGTGCCAAAGCTGGTGCGCTCCCAAGTTGCCATCGCGAAGGGATGAAAAGCTCGACGGCAGAAGGCGAGAAAGATTGGAGCGCTGGGCGGAGGAGGATGAGCGGCGCGCGCAAGAAAGCAAAGGGCGCGAGAGGAGGCGAAAAGATTTGGGGGCAGATTGCGGGCGGAACCGGCGAGGCGGACCCCCCGTCTTGTAGGAGGATGCGTGCGAAGCGGAACAGACGCTCCCATCGCAATGAATGCGACACCAGGTACGCCCCGTCACGCCCGCCCCTTTCTTGGAAGTTGTGCGCACGACCCTGCAGGAAACATCCACTCCTCCCTCGTTTCGCGGGTCGGCGCCTACCGCCACTTCGCCTCCCAGGAAGTACGCGCGCACGACCTCCTCCGCACCCGGCCCGAGGCTCAACAGAAAGGTAAGAGGGGATACGGTGCTGAAAACGCCCCTACATCTCGTTACGATCCAGGGGTTCGAAGGCTGGCCCACCGCGGGTTCGACAGCCGCCCCAGGATGACCCCGAACGAGGGGTGAGGGGGGACGGGTCCGCTAGCGACCATCACCCGGGCGCATGACCGCCTAGGGCGTCCCGACCTCACATTCGAGTCCGGACTGGCATCAAAGTTCATGGTTTTTCTCCGACGAAAGGCAACAAGCCACCGGATCCGATCGAACGGACTCGGGAACTATATGAACTAGCCGGCCGGAATCTGGGGTACGCCACCAGCTTGGCCCGAGCCGGACCCCCCCGAACGGGGACCGGGACCCCACTCGAATTGACCCGTTCGAAGCTCAACGAGCACCACGGTTCATCCAACGAGGATAGCGTGGCACGGCTCACCCCCTCCGTCCCAGCGAACGGACGCTTGAGGGGTAACGTTTAAAATTCAATTCGGTCTCCTGACCGGTCTCCTGCAACGCGTGGGAGCTCGGGGGCTAGCTTCGCAACCAATGACCACACGGATGGTCATGACTTAAGGTCTCCGAACAGGAGGCGCCCTACGGAACAGCGAGGATCCTCTCGCGCCAAGAATCCACAGGGCTCTCCGTCTAGTCAACTTCCTCGGCCAAGCCGAAACAGACAACGCTTCCCATCCCTGATTAACTGCAGCTCGCACGACGAGCAAAAATTCCCGACGAACGACGATGACAGCCTCCGGAGGAGCGTCCCCGCTCCACCACAGGCTCGGGGGCTACCGTCAGGGGGAAATATTTACAACCTCCTAACGACCATCGGAACGACGATTATGGAGGTCCGGGCCCACCTGCGGCAACGGTGACCGCCATCAGCCCAACGTGGGAGAGGAGCGCTCCGCCTCGCCCGACCAAGTCCTTCGGGGTCGGATGCTCCCGACCCTTCGACGGCCGGACTCCGCCTCGCCCGATCAAAGGCCTCAGGGTCGGATGCTCCCGACCCCCCGCCACAAGGTTTCGCCTCACCCGACCCTGGGGCGTAGGGGGTCGGACTCACCCGGGCCCACCAGGCGAGTGTCTGCCTCGGGCGCAGACTGGAAGATGCGAGCGCGGATCTCGTGGGCCCCTCCGCCGGTCTTGCCATAAATGCGCCGCGGCTCTGGCACGCAGAAAGGCGCCCGCGCCCCCGACGTGACCCGTCACAACTACCCAAGTGCGACCGCACAGCGCAGGCCACAGTGACGCAGTTCTCCCCGATTCGCCGCCAGGTACTCATGACCTGCGCCGCCTGGCACGGGAGGAAGCCCGCCCGTCCTCGCGTCCCGCGAATCCGGCGACAGGGACGGGACGTCCGCGTTCCACAGGCCGTCAGCAGGGTAACAGGGGGATCCATCTTCCTCGACGGGCACGGATGCCGCGACCAAACGCCATCATCACGCACGCCCGGCGGCACCAGCCCCCGAGGAGATCGTCGACAGGATCCGGAGGACGCCGTCCTCCCCTAGCGGACGCGCTGACAGGAGCCGAAAGCCGGAGCCGGGCACGGCGACCCGGGGACTCGAATCTTCCCTTGGTACTCTATTTTTTCTCTCTCCCCTCGCCCAGCTCATCTGTAACCCCGAGCCCTCCTTGCACCATAAAAGGAGGACCGGGGGCCCTGGGACGGGGGACGATGAAAACAACTCAGACTCTCTCTCGCACACACACTCTCTCTCTCTCTCTCTCTCTCGCACGGACTCCTTCCCCGGCGAGAAGAACACACTCTCACCATTAGAGCTTCAGTACACACCCAAGAGACTTGGGACCAGCTCCCTCTCTCGCCCTCCTGTAACCCCTACTACAGACCCCGCGTGGGTAGCAGCTCCTCATACTGGACGTAGGGCTTCTTCTTGCCCGAACCAGTCTAAACCCCGTGTCACCCACGCAACCATCTGAAGCCGTACGCGCATAAAAGAAATTTACTAGTCTTAGTCTTGATCCGCTAATCTTGACGACGACAGGGGTATTGTATATTGCGCCCTGCGCTTGGGTGTTGAGTTGCCTGTTGGCTTCTCTGCCGATCTAGGTATCCCTACCCTCCTTTATATATTCTAGGAGGCGGGTTACTAGTCGGTTATAAGGTAGGAGTGTTAGTAGGATTACAGGTAGAGTCCTAGTAGGATCACAGAGGAATCCTAGTAGGAGTCCGACTTCGTTTTTCCTGCGGGTAGCTTCGTTGCGGGTACCTCGGTATCTATCCCTGATACTTACCTTATACAAGTTTGAGCTAAAAATATATAAGGATCAAGTTGAATTGTGAAAAAACCACTAGGGCCATGATCCGTTACCACCCATACTTACGGGACACACCTACATACAACCACCATCTATGTGAAGGCCGGAAGATTTTCATATAACCCCTAAATTGACATTCAATTAATCATTGTTCCAGCAAACTCCACACATGTGAGATGATGATGATATATACGTACACACCGCTATATATTTTCGCTACTGTAAACATATGTCAGCCCTTGATAGCTTCTGAAGAAATACAGTAGCTAGGTTATCCCGCGGTTAAAGAATGTTAGGAAAAGGAGGCACAATGATGGCTCCGGAGGGAGGTTAAGAGGGATTTCAGGGTTGTCGCCTCCTGGGTTGCCGATGGAGGAGCAACACCAGTATCACCGGAGGCTCCTTGATGACTTGTTCAAAACAGATGCTCCTTGTTGAGGAGTTCAATAGTTTTTTAATTTGTACCGTGATCAATTACTATGTTCCATTGCTTGCCACCTTACTGGGTCTCCCTGCTGACTTCAGTAAAAAAACAAAATATTCAAGCTTGACAAATGAAATTATTTAGGGTCGTCTCCTTGCTGATGCACGTGTACATACATTATGACTTCATGTAAGGATGCACTTCATTCAACAAGCACGTATAAGAGCATGTCAACTGTGGAACCATAAGGAGATCTCTAAGTACACATTGGCTGGGCTCTGGGCAGTACATACATATCATGGCACGAGTGTAACACCGAGCGGACCTCTACAAGTGCTAAAGGCCCAGCTAAGTCACATGTGGACACGCTTGCATTACACCTCTCTTGGGCTTTGTGTTCGCTTCACTTTAAGGATTGAAATAATAGAGGTGGTACACTATAGACTTATATATAATATTGGCCAGTATAACTAAGGTTAGACATACTAATAAAGTTATGACATCTTGGAGTGAAATATTTTAGCCAATCTCAAGTAGCATAAACACTCTCGAGCTGTGTTCAACAAAGTGCTGTCGTGGAACTAATGCTCTGATATACTCCACCCATGAGTGAGAATATATAACACTCAGTGCGTACTCAGGTAGGTTGCCATTCCCATTGATGTAAGAATTTTTTTTCCTAGGTAGGTTTTGAAGAAATTGAGTAGTAGCTAGGCTCTGCAAAGGTTGAAAGAAGTATGTTAGGAATCGGAGACATAAAACACGATGGGCTCAACTCACTCAGCAAGAGGACAGGTAGGGACAATGTGTTTCCCGCCGAAGTATTGGATGGCACAAGAACTGCTCTTGGATTTTGCGATACAGGAACTGATCGATTTGGGTCCCTGACTGCCCCAAGTAGGGAGGAAATAAGCATGATGTTACCACCGCGCATATATGGTGGCACCCTGGCTGACCTTCTTGGTATCTCTAACATAATAATATAAAAAGCAGTCACAAAAAGGGAAAAAGGTTAACAAAATGGTCACTAGATTGCAAGCAGTTCTGTTGTCTTAAATGTGTTTTTCTATGCTCAATTGCATAACTGGTGAACCAAAACAATGGACACTAACATGCAGTTCATTAGCCCCACGCCAAATGATTCCTGTAGACTTGACTGAGAAGCTAACTAGGCACCTAACCGATCAATCCTATAATATTTGGACCCTATTTTCATGAGAATTTATATCAAATATTTATAAACCAAATGGGACTTAAATATATAGGATTAATCTTACATATATATAAGCTCTTAAAGATTGATAGGACAGCCAAGGTTAATCCGGAGCATAGATTCTGCTGTTTGCTTCATGTTGTGTTTGTTCATCGAAATTAGTGGTGCATCATACTATACCTATAAGGGAACAGTGAGGATTACAAAATGGTGCTGATTAAGATTTCATCATGAAATTTTATAAGACAAAGGGGGCAGTAATAGTTGCTAGTACTAACATAAAGAAATAGTGTCCATGTTAACACAAATATTCCGTAGAGATACAGACATTTCTATATTGAACTGTTATCGATATTTTCCGGTCTTGTGTAAAGTCTTACTTGATAGGATTCGTACTCACATATATTAATCTTGTGTTTAGCAAAGAAATTGCCAAGAAATTATAATAAACCCAGAACAGAAGACAGTGCACTTGAAGAATGGGAAGGTGCGTAGGACCTCTTCGAATATATATGAGGCACCTGAAAAGGAATGATTGCTATACACAGAACTTGCAGGCGGAACGCAGGCTGTTGCACGGACTAATTAATCTTGTAGCGGGATATAGAGGATGAACTGAGACAATGTTTGACAGGGTCTGGCTCCTCTAGCTCATGATATATAGTTAGTGAAGCTAAGAAAACTATTTCACCGGCTTCTTGTTCATTTCAGACACCGGCTTTCCCTCCATTGTGCAAAGATTAAGCCGAAGCCATTTGCAATAAAATCCCTACCAAATAGCTAGACACTGATATATCTCGCTAGTCTGGCCCTTCTATCTCTGCTCTCTACACAGAGTAGGCTAACAGCTCAGATGAGTTTGTCATCGCGATCACGGTTCGGGTGTGTCAAGCGTATACACACCAGCACTTATAACTAGATGAGGCCATGAGGGTAATCCACCGTTAATGCACCAGAACGCAGATATGTGGCAACGTAGAGCAGTAAATAATGTAAAATTGAGTTCGCCACCGACCTCCAACAATAATGTTTTCATCATAGCTTATATATGGTGGTCGTGTAGTAGGTGCCCTGAGGTGCCAAGTTCATATGCAATAATTTTGATGTTACCTTTCCACCTACGTTATGAGTTTGGAACAAGTTAGATAAGGAGAAGAAGGAATTGACCAGTGTAATAATTAACTACTAGGAGAGAGAGATGGATGATGATCGAAATTCGAAAGCGTATAGGGATAGGAGACATCAAGAAAGGCATGTTTGCCCCAAATTCTTATTTGACGCACGAGCACCGCATCCATATGGCGGCGAACGAATGCGCGGCGCAAGGGACTGCGTGAGCACGCGAAGGCTCAGGTCCGGCCAGAACAGGGCATACACATCGCTTTCCCATTCCCTTCCCACATCACCCCGTTCCCCTTCATCAGATCAAATTAGAGTACAATTTTTGTTCATGCCTATTTCTTTCTTACAATTTTTTCAATTTCAAGTAGAGAGTTTACGTGTGTTATTTGAAACTTCGGGACGTACGAAGTTCTAAATATAAGATTTGAAAGTATTTGAAGTCAAGGTAGAATACTAGAATGGTATTCATGGGGTTTTAGAACCTTTTCTATTATGTGATTTAAAATTTCTTTCATGTCGGCAACAAAGATTTTAATAAAGGCTTGAAGAAAAGTGAGGTAGAAAGGTTTTCAAATACAATTACAAAAAAATTACTATATGACTTCAAAGGTAGGTAGGTATAAAGTTTTGAATATACAATTTGAAAGCTATTGAATTTTCAATACAAAGGTTTTGATATGTAACATGAAAGCTAAGAGATGCAATAAGTTTTTGAATATTCAGTTTAGTAGTTTTTTTATTCCATGTACAAATATTTCAATATGTGACTTGAAAGCTAGAAATGTGCAAAGCCTTTATTATAGGATTTGAAAGTTTTTGAATTCAAGAATAAAAGGTTTTCACATGTCACTTAGAAGTTAGGGATGTAGGAAATTTTGAGTGTGTATTCAAATTGTAGCACGGGATGTAGATAGAATCATGTTCTTGATTTGAAAGTTTTTGAAATCCGAATATGAAGTTCTAAATGTCTAAATTCAAAGTTATGGGTGTAGAAAGGATAGTATACGGAGTACCAGGCTAACAGCTCAAATGAGTTTGTCATCACGATCACGGTTCGGGTGTGTCAAGCGTATACGCACCAGCACTTATAACTAGATGAGGCCATGAGGGTAATCCACCGTTAATGCACCAGAACGCAGATATGTGGTATGATGTGAAACGTAGAGAACTAATTGTAAAATTGAGTTCGCCACCAACCTCCCAACAATAATGTTTTCACCATAGCTTATATATGGTGGTCGTGCAGGTGCACCGAGGTGCCAAGTTCATATGCAATTTTGATGTTACCTTTCGACTTACGTTGTGAGATTGCAACAAGTTAGATAAGGAAAACAAGGAAATGACCGGTGTAATAATTAACTACTAGGAGAGAGAGATGGAAGGTGATCAAAATTCGAAAGCGTATAGGGATAGGAGACATCAAGAAAGGCATGTTTGCCCCCAAATTCTTATTTGACACGCGAGCGCCGCATCCATATGGCGGGCGCAAGGGACTGCCCGAGCACGTTAAGACCGAGGTCCGGCCGGAACAGGGCATACACATCGCTTTCCCATTCTCTTTCCACTCCACCCCGTTCCCCTTCATCAGATCAGATTAGAGTAGATTGGATTTATTACATGTTCATTTCGCATTTTCTTTTACCGCAGATAGTTGATTAGTTGCTCTAGTTTTCAGGTTCCTGATTGCTAGTACCAATCAATGACTGACCTGATGGTAGTAAGGCCTATTTTCTGGAAGTTGCTTATAAAGCTCTGAAACTGATCCACTATTTCATTTTTGTTCATGCCTATTTCTTTCTTACAATTTTTTCAATTTCAAGTAGAGAGTTTACGTGTGTTATTTGAAACTTGAGGATGTGTGAAGTTCTAAATATAAGGTTTACGTGTGTTTTAATACATGGCTTGAAGAAAAGTGTGGTAGAAAGGTTTTCAAATACAATTACTAAAAAATTACTATATAACTTCAAAGGTAGGTATGTAAAGTTTTGGATATATGATTTGAAAGCTATTGAATTTTCAATACAAAGGTTTTGATATGTAACATGCAAGCTAAGAGATGCAATAAGTTTTTGAATATTCAGTTTAGTAGTTTTTTTATTGAATGTACAAAGATTTATAATATGTGACTTGAAAGCTGGAAATGTGCAAAGTCTTTATTATAGGATTTGAAAGTTTTTGAATTCAGGAATAAAAGGTTTTGACATGTCACTCAGAAGTTAGGGATGTAGGAAATTTTGAGTGTGTATTCAAATTGTAACACGGGATGTAGATAGAATCGTGTTCTTGATTTGAAAGTTTTTGAAATCCGAATATGAAGTTCTAAATGTCTAAATTCAAAGTTATGGATGTAGAAAGTATAGTATATGCAGTTTGCAAGTTTTGGCATTCTATTATGAAGTTTTGAATATGTGAATTAAAAGTTCGAACGTAGAAAGTTTTGGATATGTGAGGCAAAAGTTTTCCTAATTCAATTATGAGTTTTGTATGTTTAACTTAAAAGTTAGGAAAACATAGAGTCTTAGCTCTATATAAGTTTTTATCAATGATTTGGAAGTTTTTAAAATTAGGTGTACTAAGCCCTGCTTTTTTCTTTTCTAAATATTGATAATAATATATGCTTTGTGTTACTTTTGTAGGTGGTTTATAGTAGAACAAGTAGCCACTTTGCTAATACTGCAGCAGAGGCTATCATTTTGAAATGGAGGCGGCAATTTCCTAGCTTTCAAAGTTTTTTTTTGAAAAGTTGAAAATGCAGATTTTTTTTAATATACGATTGGAAAGTTTCTTAATTCATAGTGCAAAGTTTTTGATAAGTGATTTAAAAGGTGGAGATGTAACAAGGTTTGATATGGGACAAAAGTTTATGATATTCAATAATAAAGTACTTTGTATGTGCAACTTTGATCGTGATTTTTTATAATCTTTACTAATATAATTCTGAATATTCCAAACTATAATCTTTACTAATATATATGATTCTGAATATTATAAACTATAATGCATTTGTCTATGTTACTTTTGCCTTCATATATATATAGATGTCAAAGTAATTTCCCTGCCAGTGTACTACCTACCTCATCCGCTGTCCCGAAAGGAGAAAAGATATGCACCAAGATCACTTCTGAGCTAACTTGAAAGGTACCGTGCAAAAAAAAAAGAAGCCAGATAGGGGAATAGGGAAGCCAAAACATGTGCCCTGCTAGCTTAGAGCCCGTTTGGAGAGCTCCGGTTGGCTGCGGCACCTCCTGCCAAAATGTTGTAGCAACACTGTAGCGACACTGTTCACGGAACCGATTTTCTCTCTCTTCCTCCTTCCTCTCACAGACGAACAAGGAGCCGATGGAGCCACAAATTCTCCGACTCCTCTAACAGCAGCACAGTATGCTGCTGCCTCCGAAGCCCGGCCGTGCGCGTCGGTATCTGTTTCCAACATCCGTTCGCTGTAGCACGCTGGTAGCATGCTACAGCGAACCCTCGCCCACTAGCGGCCCCGGCCTGGAGGACGTGCCTCCAGGCGCTGTGTAGTGCACCGGCAGCTTGCGCACGGCGAGTCGCAGCGACTGGTGAACCCAGCATTGCGTCGAGGTGGCCCAGCGCCAGGAAGGGCACCTCTATGACCGCACCTGATGCCATCAAGTGTTCCATTGGCTAGGGTCGTGTGCGACGCTATCTGAACTTCAGAAGTTTATTGCAGTCGTGAGTGATGATCGGCTGCACGCTCTATGTGATGGGTACGACATCTGTGTGACTGTGTGATGCTAGATGAAGTTGACTGCAGTCGTCCATCAGCGCCATTTCATTTGATTTTTGCGACTGTGGCTCCTAGTGGGATACTGATCATTGTGATGCGCGCAATCGTTTATGGGCAGGAATAGGTACGGGATAGATAATAAAATGTGAACCGCGGTGCCATAGTGCGATGCAGGAGTGATGCCTAAACCCGGGAGCGAAGGCTATCTATACTCCTCGCTTCTCACAAATCGGTTATGAGTGCTGAGACCGGGGCATCACAACCGGCAAAAGTCACAAACTGAGGGTAATATTTTTTCCCTATATGTTTCCACTACCCCTATGTAGCCTAACAAATGTAAGTTCTCCAAAATGACTAACATTTTTGTTTTTGTCTAAAAGGACTTGGTCATTTTGCAGAACACAATGATCGATTAGACATTTCATTATTCGAATATAACTTCACAATTGTGCCATAAGAATATATTTCACATAAACTAGTTCAATTATCCCTTGCACCTGCTAGTCACATGACATAGTAACCTAATTTAAAACTATAATACTCCAAGGATTCTATCAGCATAATCCAGTGCACGTATTTACTCGCCGCTCCATGCCTCCATCTCCAATGATTTGGTGGTTGACCTTTCTCAGCTTCGGCACAACCAACATCTTGAATAGTACTGTGTGCATTTCTTGGCTTCAACACTCCGTGCATGTGCTAGCACTGCACAATACAACGGCCTGCAATTTCCCTGAGGGCCGTACTAACTGGCAATTAGCACTCGCCATCATCTTGAACAATGTTAGAATCAAATGCCGCACGAGCCTTCAATGCTATGGTGTGTATACTTAAGTAAACGCCGCTTGGTCCGTTGTGTTGATTTCATCTACTTCAAGACAATACTTCGGTGACATAGTCTAGTATACACTGCTCTATCCTTCATTACATCTTCTGTACACTTTCCTGCAACATGAAGTCCAATACTATGGTGTTCTCATTCTTAAAATGATGAATTTTACAGAATGTCACACTTTCATTGTTGAAGCTTTAATGGCAGTAGTGTTGTCGGTCAGACCATGTATAAAAAGCTATGTAAAATTAATTAACTCTCTTATGTAACTTGTAGAGATCTAATAGGAATGATGTCTCTCTACCAACCCCCTGCACTTGTATGAAATGTCGGCTGACGCTACTTTCATGCTTGATCTGCACTTTTGTTAGTACACAGCATAGCACAATTTGTGTCACTATCACGGGCCCCATCAGGGTAGTACTTGATGAATAAAATTATAAGGATGAAAGACCCGGTGGGAAGGAGCGATGTCGGAGTATGAGACATCAGGAAATGCATTTTTAACTTCAATGCGATTCAACACAAATTTGCAGTCTTCGCTCAGACTTCAACCAATTGCTGCCATGTGACAACAAATTCCTAAGCTTTCGGATGTTTGACCTCATGGGTGTAAGAACCGCCCAATTTGACACCATTTTAAGCAAACCGCCGGTCATCATCCTTAAGATGAGAGCTGGCACATGTTCGCTTGAGAGCGTGCCACATGCTATAACCCACCTCTAGAGGCTTCGACAACCGACACATCATTCATCTAAAATGATATCAAATCCGGTAGTCCCGGTAAGTGCTTGCCACATGCCCAAGATTAAGCACACATACTGTCATACAAATTGCACATTGCCTCATAAACCATAGAGAGCAAATTTTACATAACACGAGATCCAACAATAAGGTTTACAAGTTCATAACAAGGGAGGTTCAAATCTGAAAATAAGGTTCACGATCCACAATATAAGCCTTGGTCTCACGAATGATATTAAAAGAGACATGAAATGAAAGTTTAGTATTTCATCATGCCCTCACAAAAGTCTAGCTACGCAGCGGATAAATCGATAAAAGCGTGATAAGGTAATGGCATCTTTGCGCAAGGACGCCATTGCGGCCACAACGACCTACTTCTCTCCCGCACCGGAGTTGACAGGATAGAAGTGGCCAAAAATAACCCCCGACTCACCTGCAACTTAGTTTAAAAAGTAACATAAGTACAAAGCTACTCGCAAGACTTACGGAATTACATAACAAGGATTATGCAACTAAGGCTCGAACAAGGTGGAGGCTTTAAGGTTAAGTAATTATTGCAAAAGTATGAGCATTCTAATCTAACAACTAGCTCTCTAGTCAAGATTAATTAATCTTGCTCAAGCCAAAATAAATTTTAGTTGATTAACAAGGAACAAGTGCTTGATCATAAAGGTAACATGAAGCCTTAAACATCATACACGAAATTCTACGAAGAATTCGACGGACATTGAGCTTGCTCATAACCGAGAGCGCGGCAATTTGAATTGACTAATAACCTTGCAAGGGTGTACTTCATTACCCACACGACACAAGGACCATGCGGCTCACCCAACCGATCACGTTGGATGAGGGGGGGTACTTATATCAACCGTTCCCAACAAGCCCCGACCATTGAGAATCACGCCTAGCTTATGTGGAGAGTCACCTAGATCCACCGGGGACATCCCTAGGTCTCTCTACATAGCCCCTTGGGCACACATCTAGGACCGTGCCTCAATGACCAAGACAAAGGAGGTAATTGGCTCATCCTTACCATAATTTGGATATGTGGTAGCACGATAAGTTGCTCAAAACCGATGGCATCCACGGACGGTCCTTAAAAAATTCGGACGGACTACGCCTCCGAGACTCCTTTCTCTAGGTCCTACCATTCCGCTCGAACCACGGAACTACTATTCCAACATAAACCCAAGCCGTACAAGTGCTATCAAGGATTGCCAAGTGAGTGTAGTGTGATTCTAATTCATTCTTTCCTTTCAAGTTATAAAAGTACTCTAAGCATGGCTAAGCAACTAGTCAATTAATTAGTTAACCAAACTATTGTGTGACAAGGATGTGGATAAACAACTCAAGGAAGGTAATGCATAAAAGTAGGTACAACAATGCGATAAATAAACATAATATATAACCCATAATTACCCAATTGAGATAACTATAACTAAATCAATTTAAGTGGGGAAAAAGAAATCATTCTTAGCTACTTGGCTTGCTTCTCTTCTAGCTCAACAACGAACTCAACACCGGGCTCGGGTTCGACATTCTCAGTGGGCTCAACGGGCTTGTTCTCCGGCGTTTCGATCACTAAAATGTATGAATGAGTGTATGCACTAGCATGATGTCATGATTTATGCATGAGATGACATAAAATAAAGAATGAATGGCACATCATGTGATGGTACACAAACATAAGCATAAATAACACCAATCAAGCATGAATAGTCGTGAAAAGCATTAAGCAAGTATAAACAACAAGAAAATCATACAACAAGCATAAATCATGAATTAATTTGAGCATATAGAGAACATTGGTAAGAAATGTTGAAAGTTGGGTTTGCAGCAAAAGCAATTTTATAGAATTATTTACAAATATTACAAGTTTCAGCTACTCTGTACAAGATAAATCTTAAAAGACATGCTAAACACTTCAAACAATTTCCAGAAAATTACCATGAGAACTAGATAGCGAAACAAAGCTAACAAAAGTAGTTTTGCTATTTTATCTATTTTCAGTTAAGAGTTATGCATTAAACAAGCTTTTAGGCGCGACGGCCGGTGGGGGAAGCGGCCGGGGAGGCGAGGGGAGGCTGGGAGAGCGCGAGCAGGACGTGTTCCAGGGCGAGGTGAAGCTCACCGCAGTTCAGACAGGCAGGGAGCGGCGGCGAGGGGGCAGCTCGGCGAGGCCCGGCGGCTGACGGGCGGAGGAGCTTGCCAGGGAGAACTTGCAGGAGAGGAGGACGGGCGGTGAGGGCCCAAATCGGATGAGGAGGGCGAGGGGGAGCCGTGCGTGCGAGCAATTGGAGAGCCGCTCACTTGAGAGGATGAATTTCGGCCGCCGGCGGTGGGGAAGAAGGTGGAGGTGGCGGCAGTAATGGAGGAGATGGGGAAGACGGCTAGGGTTTGGGGGAGAGGGGCTGCGTGGTTTAAATCGAGGGAGGAAGGCAAGCGGGAGGCGGACGGGCGCCGACGGCTCGGCTTCCACGCCAACGGTAGGCCGACGCCATGGCACCGCCGCCCAGGCTGCCCAACTGGTGAGCGAGCAGGCGCGGGAGAGGTGGGGGGCGACACTGACAGGTGGGATCCGCTGACGGGTGGGCCTCGGGTGAAATGGGAGGAGGAAAAACGTCTGTTGAACTTCAAAATTTGAAAACAAGACCTTCCCGAGCTCCAAAAATCGCTAAGTTGTAACAGGGGACAGATAAATTCACCAAGAACACACTGCAATAACAAGCACTCGAAAATCTATTCTAGATTGCCCACAGAAAAATAAACAAAACAGCAGTTTCTGAAATTTCCAAGAATTTTATGCCTCAAGTTAGATGCCACAAAATTCTGAAAAAAATACTCTAAATTCATCATTTTAATTCTAGTATTTAAATAAATTGTTTGGAGGCACAGTTGTATATTAAACTTACTTCACAAGTATTCACACAAACAAGGCAAGAAAATAAATAAATTCATTCAATCACATGCACATGATGCTCCATTATGCTTTAATAATGCTCATGATGATGTTTTTTAATTTTGAAATATGTTTATCAAGTTTGGGTCGTGACAATGGGCTTCCTAAGGATTTATTGGAAACCTATATTCAAACGTGATGAACGCAATTGAGTGAAGATCCGAAAGTTTACTGCCTTGTGATTGCTGATTAATGTCTATTTCCGTGAAAACAGAATTGCACCAGAATGTACGACTGCCACAACCTGATTGCACAAGAATATATGCTAGGCATGTAAACATAATCGGTTTAAAAGCACACACAGCAGAGCATTCTTTGTATAGATTATTTTAAATCTTAAGCTTCTATTTAGATCAAAAGGTGTAATGTGAACTGAAACTTTGTCCCATGTCTTTCTTACATTGCTTTTTCCAAATTATGTAAAAAATTATATCGTCTGTACTATAATATGTAAAATGGGTAGCCACAATATTATTTAAACTCTAACATAGATAATATAGCATGTGATCGGATATTTAACAAGTACACCAAAACAAACGGAGGGAGGAAATAGTATACCATGCTAAACACCATGTGAGCCTTAGTTATTTGCTGGTCCATGGAAGTCATGTTGGTGCTCGCCAAAGATACAAAAAAATTAATAGCTTACCTAACAATACGAATATGATAGGGATGTTGATCGGTTGAGAAGCCGAGTTGCAAAATGCCACGGCACAAAAGCATATAAGTTGCTCTCATTCACTTACCACGCATATGTCTCCATGTATACATATGGCCATAATGCACAAAGGTAAAAAGTGCATGCGCAGTTTCAACGTTTCCATGGCATCTACATTGGTAGACAGGAACAGATAAAAACAGTATAACGAGGAGGAGAGTATGGTATGGAATAGATGAACTACCGCATGGGAATAGGAGACATCGAGGAAGATGTGATTGCTTACATCACATAATTGTTTAAAGCATATGTCCTTACCACGCATATGCCTCCACTTGCCTCTTTTTTAAAATTATCGCATAGTTCACAATCATCTAGAAAAGCTAGGTGAAAGGATTCAAAAGGTAAACTACTACTAATCATGTCCAGGGAGACCACTGATATATATTTTATTATAGTGGTAAAAGGAAAGAGTTAAAATTTTCTTCTTGGTAAAAGAGAAAATATCAGCCTTATACAGATAAGAAAGCTCGGCTGGCTAATGGGTAGGTTCTTTGCAGTTGATCTTAACTCGGCACTGAGTGCTACTATTCTTTTAATGGTAGTCCACATATCTGTCGATAGGCACGTGTATTTCGGCAAAACATGAAAAGCACTACTCCATTTGAAATTATAAGACGAATTCCTTTTTGTTAGGATCAAGAACTACTCTGTGATAAATAACTTTAATGATACAAAACATATGTTATTAGATTCATATTTAAAAATGATTCCTTATAAGTATACCTTTTCTATCACATAAATTAAAATATTAAATATAAAAGAATTCTTGGTTAAAGTTTTGTCCTCACCCAATAAAATACGCCTCTACAATTTCAAATGGGAGAGTAGTTGTGTAATATTGTATTTTGACTTACCGCTATCCGTATTTAATACCGCTGAGCGGCTAGGGGTGTAAATGGTACGGATAATATCTGTTCTTATTTGAGTTCGGATTCGTTAGAGGGGCTAATATCCGTCCGTATCTGCATTCGGGTATTCAGTATCCAACGCCGTATCCGAATCTGAATACTGAAACTGGATTTTTATGATTTATATCTTATCTGACACATTTGACACTATCCGTACCCGATCCGAATCTGAGAAGAATAGTAACTATTTGTATTCGTATCCGTAGGTATCCAACCGTATTCGATCCGTTTACATCCCTGATTGTGGCATGTGTAGGCATGGATTTTTCCTTTTTATCCTGCGGGGACATTATGAGAGGACATTCTCCCTACTATTCTTTTTACAGTCTTTTTTTTTTGCAAAACATGGTACAGATACATGCACGTAACCCTATCTCTATGAGTAGGTCCGAGAGACTGAGCCGGCAGATCCTCGAAATTGACGAAGTCACCATAGGCGTCTCGTTGTCGACGAACACGGTGTCTACCACTGAAAAAACAGCGCCGGTTAAATCCTAGAATAAATCTAGAAAAATACAAGAACCCGTACCGGGTCGAGGAATCGAGTGGGCAGATTTCACCAAAAGGTACCTTACGCTCAGTTCGCACATAGAGCCTGAGCAAGTGATGATTCCTATTATACCAAAAAAATAATCCTTGCTCAAAGCCATCGTGGTTTTTCCCAAAAGTTTAGCCCCCCAAGCGAAAGTAACAACTAATAACATATAGCACGTAGTAGATCTAAATTTTGTACAGACCACGTCACCAGAATTGGATCTCCTGGGTTAATTTTCTTTTTTCCTCGTAGACTTCCTAGGCTCGTAACAAAAGTGCTTTTATCACTACTCTTGTCAAGTAAAATTAACAAAGCAAAGGTCGATGCTTACACTGCAAGGATTTGGGTATTTGGGCCATATTTTCTTGAGAATTTATATCAAATATTTATAAACCCAAATGGGCCTTAAATATATAGGATTAAGCTTACATATAAGCTCTTTAAGATTGATGGACAACCAAGGTTAATCCGCAGCATAGATTCTGGTATTTTCCTTCATGTTGTGTTGTTCATAAAAAAATTGGTGGTGTAACATACTATTGCTACAAGGGAACATTGAGGATTACAAAATGGTCCGGATTAAGATAGCTTTCATCATGAAATTTAATAAGACAAAGGGTGCAGTAATAGTTGCTAGTACTAACATAAAGAAATATTGTCCATGTGAACAAAAATATTCCGTAGAGATAGAAACATGTTCTATATTGAATTATTATTGATATTTGCTCGTTGTGGACAATAGGGAAAGGCAAGACCACATGCTCTTGTGGCCACAAGTGTTATCTGAGCCATTCAATTCCCTCTCATAATATTCATTCGATCTCGTTGATTTTTTTTTACCTACTTGATTCTCTTACCTACTCCATGATTCATCCAACTAATGATTCGAAAATGAATGGCCACGATAAGCTATGTGGTCACATGTGCATATGAAAAATCCATGTCCTGGATAATGGCTTTCCATCTTGTTGCGTCGAGGTGGCCCGACGCCGGGAACGGCATCTCTATGATCGCAACTGACGCCATCGAGTGTTGCATCGGCTAGCATCGTGTGCGATGCTATCTGATCTACAGAAGTTTATCGCAGTCGTGAGTGAAGATTGGCTGAACGCTCTGTGTGATGGGTACACTTGACGGCATCTGTGACGCTATCTGAAGTGGATTGCAGTCGTCCATCAGCGCCATTTCGTTTGATTTTTGCGACTGTGGCTCCTAGTGCGATACTGATCATTGTGATGTGCGCAGTCGTTTATGGGCAGGAATAGGTACGGGACAGACAATGAAATCTGATCATTATTAGGGATGAAATAATGGTTAATGTTGTTTGATGAGACAACATTTACTGATATGCCTTGCCTCTAATAATGTAGTAATATTTCAATGCAGGATAATATCATATAAAAATTATATGAAAAGAGGATTAATGTGCTGACATTTGGGAACCTTCATTTCAGATTTAATTCTTCTTATCAGGCTCAATAATCAATGCTCTCACCCCCTATTAACCGGTTAATGAAAGAGGAAATCCCTAAGGTGCTGGCACACCAAAGCCTACAATGTTGGTTCACTCCTTGAGCAAGCACGACGCAACAACTTATTGCTTCCAATCTCTACCTTTAGGTCTAGTCTAGCACTAATCACTCACGAGATAAATGCTTATTATTGCCTTTGATGATCACCTTGGGCACTTTGGTGGCATGAAAATCTTCTCAATGTGTATGAACTCTAGTATATGTGTAAGTGCCAGAGTTGAGTTCAACGGCGTTCCTGCACAATCCCATCTTCCATCGTTACTGCACAATCCTCTAGTGTATATTATTCTAATATGAACATTTCTTCACTGACCGCTCACCTTTCTCAGCTTCAGCAAGACCAACATCTTCAATACTACTGTGCGTATATATTTCTTGGCTTCGACGCTCTATATGGAGTGTGGATCTTCTCTGTACTTGCGCTGGCACTGTTCAATACAGCGGTCTGCAATTTCCCTGAGCGCCATACTAACTGGCAAGTAGCACTTGCCTTCATCTTGAACTATATTAGTCAAATACCGCATAATCCTTCGATACTACTCCCTCCATTTCAAAATGTAGATCATTTTAAATTTTCTAACTTTATAGATTTTGCTATATATATAGACATATATCATATCTAGGTGCATAGCAAACAATGACTCTAGAAAGTCCAAAACGACCACTACTAAAAAAAGATTTTTAGGGATGGGTAAAAACGTATTTTTAGGGGTGGGTGCGGTACCCGCCTCTGTTTCTCGCAGCTAAAAATAGTTATTTGTAGGGGCGGGTAACGCGCCCGCCTCTAAAAATCAATTTCTAGGGGCGGGTTATGGCGTCAGCCGCCCCGAGAAATCGATTTGTAGGGGCGGGTTAGGGTATGACCCGCTCCTACAAATCAATGTCCACAATATGAAAAATACAAAAGAAAATCAAAACCAGCAAAATAAAAAAAAATATCCCCACCAACCAGCCACAACCCCAACCGAGGTACAATTTTTTGACGAAATATGCACACTTACGTAAACCGGAGTTCGAACCGCTTACCCCAAGCCTCGCGCGTACCCTTCTCCCCACCACACTACACAGTCACCTGTGACTCTATGAGGTATACTATTATTTTATATTAACTCTAAAATTAATTTTTAGGGGCGGGTCATGCCATCACCCGCCCCTAGAAATCTATTTCTACGGGGCGGGTGACGCACCACCCGCCCCTAGAAATCTATTTCTACGGGGCGGGTGACGCACCACCCGCCCCTATAAATATTTTTCTATTTTACTCCGAAACTTTATTTAAATCTTTACATATAGCAAAAAAAATAAAAAAGTAAAACTTCTACACTATGGTTATTGTGAACTACAGATAAAAAAATATTCCAAGTATATTTCAGTGTATATAAAGATTAAGATTATGAAAACCTCAAAGTATGAATTGAGTTGTATGAGATACTATATGGTCATAGCTATATGAGAACTTATAATAATCTTTTGTACTCCTAAATGACCTTAAACGAAAAAGTTATCAACTATAAAGTTTTAGATCATGTCAACCTGTACAATTTTGATATAAAATTTATCTTCATCCGAGATTATATGAAAAATTTATAAATTTTTTTTGCGTGGAACTATTTGTAGGGACAGGTCATGCCATCACCCGCCCCTAAAAATGACATTTCTAGGGGCAGGTGACACCGTCACCCGTCCCTGAAAATGGTAGCATTTCTAGAGGCGGGTGACGCCATCACCCGTCACCCGCCCTTAAAAATATATTCCTAGCGGCGGGTCGGATGTTACAGTAACCACGCCCCATTTGTAGGAGCGGATTACCTTTTGATCCGTTCCTAGAAAAAAGGGTGTTTCTACAAATTGTTTTTGTAAGTAGTGGATCCACATTTTAAAACGGAGGGAGTATGTGGTATATACTCAAGTAAACACCGCTTGGTCTGATTTTATCTGCTTTAAGACAATACTTCGGTGACCAAGTCTTCTATACGCTGCTCTATCCTGCATTTACATTTTCTGTACACTTTTTCAGTAACACGAAGTCCAATACTATGGTGTCCCTCATTATGTAAAATGTTGAACTCTGTCTTTTGCTGGACTATGGAACTACCACATTTGTGTATTGGTGTTCGTGTCCACGTGGAATAAATATAGTTAATAACTTCCAAACACTTGGAGAATCATTGAAGCTTTAATGGCAGCAGTGTACTTGGAGAAAAGATCTTGATCTTGCTATGGGCTCAGTATGTCGAGGAATATAATATATAGTCATACCTTGGTTTTGCGTCAAAACCCCCCCATCCTTCACCTGATCACCTCTCAGTCGCGAATCGACCAATTTCTCTGCCCTGCAGTGTCACCGGCCACGCACCATGGCGTTTTGGTCTGATCTGAGCGAAGAAGGACGCAAGGAGGAGGAAGACGTACGGAGAGTGTGGTATATATAGCTGCATTTGGCTACCGATCGAACTGATCTACTGGCCTAAGTATCCATGCATGTGGGACACTCCTTGGCTTATCCATATGGAGCCACCACTCATTTTGTGTTCAGTAGGCCAATACACAAGAGTTCTCTAGCTAATTGCTGTTAGGCTGGCCTATTAGATGACACGAACACAAGTGAACCTGTAAACCGATTGAACGCATGCATGGGGCAAGGATCGGGCGGAGGCATGGAACTGCATACAGAGGTGCAGTGTCATGCCGGCGTACGCACAGCATGCCGACGAGCGTGCAACTGCCCATGGGGGTGCATGCCCAGCACCAGCAGCACTGCAAGTCGGCAACCTGCGAGTGGCGAGCCTGCAACAATTGCAAATTTTCACATTGCCAATTTGACACAAAACTAATTACATCATTTCTTTACTTATATTTTCTTTGGTGATGAACCGGTGACCGTGGACCGCAGATTCGTGGAGATTATGGTCTAGTCACAGCAGCTGAAACCCAAGTACCAGCGGATGTGCAAACGAATAATGTTTCGGAAGTTATGGTAGATGTGCCAATGTTTATGTTTACATGTGCAAATCCAAGCGGAGGCCGAACGATCTTTTCCTTAATTAAAAAACATGTGCAAATCCAAGCACTGGCGGCACGTTCAAATTTGACTCCGAGAAGTAAGTAAAAAAATCTAGGCTATAAATTATATACACGACAGAGTCTCAGAGCTAACCCTCATTATATTAGTGTACACTGTACACCATATAAGGTGGATATAGACTGTTTTCATATGAGCCATAGACTGTTTGCACCGTAGACACATGCTTGCATTATGTACCATGATACATTCCGAAATCTGATCAATTTTTGAATCTTTATATACCACAACCTACCTTACCAGTTTTGTTCATCGGAAAGCGAGAATAGTGTGGCACACTATAGCTTATTTGCAACTGGTAATAGGATCAGGCATCAGCAAAGAAATAGTTTCAATTTGAAGGCCGGATAGGATTCGTGTAAAAATGGTGAATTGGTAAAGGAATTTATATGCCTCTGCTGTTCTGAACCTTTGGCTATTTGGAGCAAAGAAGACGTCGATTTTAATACTCGGGATGGCTCAAAAGCTTTCCACACACAGCTCTGGGCACTCTCGGAGCATCCTAATTAATGCTCTGTTCTATTTTTGTGAGCGTTCCACAAAGACACTGAAAAGCAGCAGTTCTGTGTAGACACTTTTATTATCCGGTCAATACTCACAAGAATGACTTCACAGTAGCTAGGTCGACCTCCGATCTGTTCTGGAGCTGTGCTCTTTTTGAAATTCTTGACAAGCTGTAAGATCCAACCCGAATGTCTAAAAAGAAAATCTAAGCCGTACACCAAAAAGTACAGAGCAAGGTATTCCTGTCTCGATGCATTATGTCTGTATTGATGTGCTTGGGCGGAGTATTTGTTTGCGGGACAATATACATCTCTTTATTTCATGCAATTGAAAAGTGGAAATATATAAGTACTACCACCAAATAACTTCATACTAGATGTCTGTATTCCAGTAATCATCGCTTGAAAATAACACTAATATAGCCACACATTATACAGGATTGTCTATGGATTTTCTTTTCTCAAAGAAACATATTTTTGGTCTAAAATTTGAATTTATTCAATGACTACAATTCAAATTAAATATGTGCCCGAGATATTAATTTACTATGCTATGTTTGAAAGTGCACTAAAGAAGATAGAGAGATGTTCAAAACTCCAAACATAATATGAGCCACCAATAATTTCAACTTATATCTTTCTCCTTTTGTGCATAGAGCAACAAATGCTGTCAAATATTAGACATCACCTTTTTTGCTTATGCATGTTGAATTCTTGGTGGGTTATTTTGTATCGAGGAGGGAAATAGACGGAGGAAAAGGGAATAAGCTTGAAATCTAGGAGCAGGATACATGAAGAAAAATATTATTTCCTAAATATATGAAGGAAAATATTATTTCTAAATATATGAAGAAAAATATTGTTTTCTAAATACAATTAAATAATCATGAAGTGTTTGAAAGCACGTTGAAATCTAAATCATGAAGGAAGAAACATTATCTTAGAAAAAACAAAGCAAATGAGCCTTCTTTCCATAGGAAGGAGGCACCACCATTTAATCTAATGATGTGCCATGCCATGCAGTTACTGCGGTGTCTTCCTTTGCCTACCACGCGCAATATGGCACCTCATACATGTTTGTCTGTCTATCCAAGACTTGGACACACATATGCACCTTTTCCGCTAGCACATGCTGTAATCTCAATGGCGCCATGTAATCTCAAATTTTCGACGCGCGTCTTAGCGCCATAAACCAAACAGCCCCTTCATCGTCTGACGCGAGGGATGAGAGGTCATGACGGCTGTACAAGAATATCACATGCAACTCGAACTTGGACACCACTACACCAGCACCTTGATTAGCTGCTGGGATTCCGCGATTCCGTAGACTTCCTTTTTTTATACAAGTACATATACGGCTACATGGCAACCAAAGCAACCACATTTCCTGAACAAAAACCCACGTTTTCTTGCAATCACTTGCCCACTGCCAGAAAATGGAGCATTCGTCTGCGGCAGTTAGTATTGGCTGTCTTTCAGCCAGTACTAACACGCACATTTAGTACCAGGCCGAAAGAACAGTGTCCCGGTGAGCCATTTAGTAACGGATGTAGCCACCAGCTGGCACTAAAGTGCGCCACAGACATCGGGGGCAATGGCTAGATTTCCCCCCGGCAGCAACTTAGTACCGGTTGGTGGATCTAGCCGGTACTAAATTGCGCCGAGAACATTTACGACCGGCTGATAGCTCCAGCCGGTACTAAGTGAAGAGATCTAGTACCGGCTGGAGCCACCAGCTGGTACTAATGTGCCTTCTGTATATCAGTACATTCTTCCTCCCCGAGCCCGAGTCAACCATTTGACCAAGCTCGGGCTTCTTCTTCTCCATGGCGTTTTAGAGAGGAGGTGCTGCCTATTTTTCTCAAGATTTGTGGGGATTTCACTCATCCAAGTGCTCAAAAGGTTAGCATCCAATCAATATTTTGTAGTAAATTAACCTGCTTCAACCCTTGGGACGAAGTAAACAAATGTAGCATGCCCATAGCCTCCAAAACAGTACAAAATATATCAGTTAAGCTGGTTGAGCCTTTATGAGATGTATTTATTGGTATGGTGCTCTAGCAATATATATAGGCCAGGTGGACTGTCGTGTGCTCTAAATTTCACACTCTTTGTTGATACATAGACCAGTAGTAGTTAGCCTGCTCGCTTCTCTTCAAAATAAAATCATCTGATTCATGTAGCATGTATCATCAACTCAAATTACAGATCTCACCAACCTCTGCCACCATACTATACTTGTACAAACACTAGTTTTCGTTTCCTCAGCTGAAGCTTGGAAGGAAACTGGAAAATCACTAGAAGGTAAGCATGGCACTGGCACTTAGCAGTGGAGGTAGCAGGAAAGAAACGGGAGCCGCGCCACACCAGTTCACAATTCGAAATCAGTTCCTGCCCACCCCTAGTGCATCAGATGGCAACAAATGGCTTCATCTTGATCAAGTCTGGCCCTGTCATGCTGCCTCAGCTGCTTGTTCGCCATGCGAGAGTGAAGATCATCATTAGGTAGCAAGGGCCAACATTGCGCGAGTTGAAAAAGCCAATTAATAAGTTGAATGACCGAGGCTTTTGTTTGCAGCCAAGTTTATTAAACCAAGCAGGCCATTTTAGTAACTGGAGAAACCTCTGCTTGTAACATAGGAGCGTTGTCTTATTCGTCAAGGAACTAAACTGTGCAGGTCAGATTCCAATATGGAACTCATGAATTCAGAATATTCCAAAACAAATTAAAATTGGCCTGACATTAAATTGTGTTTCAGTCGAGTAAGGTTGAGCCTCACCAACTATTTTCCTTGCTAGTTTGATTTTACTCTGAAATTTAACATTTTTTCGTGCAGCATCAATCATAGACTAAAAGTACGGTATTCGTCAATAACTGAATTAGATGGCTGCATGCAATGTATAGCATTAAATTTAAATAAATGAAAAATTAGTGACACAACGATTGTTCCCCAAATATATACCACGGCACTAACTTTTCCACACGTCAATGGCCCGTGGTGCGCCAACACTAGCGCAATAGATTGACACGGTGGTGGACATGGCCTAGTGATATAATTTAAAGAACTTCCAGAACTAGAGGGATCAGACAACAAATGATTATGGCCTACCGATAATCACACTGATGATTAAGTACCATGGTGCCTGAAACTATACCCCCCCCCCCCCCCCCCCCCAACACACACACACACCCACACCCACACACTCGCTAGTTTATCTGTGTTGCAAACCAGCCTTGAAAAAGATGAGCAAGATGAAGAGATAGAAACCTAGAAGAGGTAGGATATGCCACACCAGGGTAGGACTAGGAGGCCGTAGGAAAGAAATAAAGAAATACCATGACTTTAATTGACGCGTGGAAAACAATTGGATGACGCTGTTGAAATTCAGAGTAAACCACAGGGATAGGACCTGCTCTAGGTGTGTACTAGTCCTAGCCTAGCTAGTCAGTTAGTACATCAGTCAGCATATATATATGGTTTTGACCTTGAAGCCAGGTGTGACAACATCAAAGCTAAAAGGCAGTGGAGAACCGCGATATAGGTTAATCATATTTCTGGGGCCTTGTTCTTAATTTTGAAAAAAATATATTTTCTTTGCTCCAGCACTGAAGGCATTAGGTCTATAAATTATCGGTGATAGAAAAGGAAGATTGCCCTCATTGGAAGAACAATTATGGATTTACGCCTCATTAACTTTCGCTTTCAGTCAGTGACGGACCCAGGTTTTCTTCAGATGCCTGGGCAAATTTAAACTTACCAACCGATAACCAGCACATATAAGCATATCAACCATTAACATAAGCTCTCCTAACTTGTTACTTGAATTTCAGAGCATATTCATATATATTTTCTTCCTTAAGTGCTGTGTCACATAGGATTTCATTCGGATTAAACTCATGTAATGTATTACCCAAATTTGGTTGTGACTGTGGATGATCTGGTCGCTCCCACTACTTGAAATTTTTGTGGTGGATGATCTGGTTTAGGTCGGTATTGGTTGTGGCTGTGGATGACCTTTTATTACCGTTTAGTACTGGATTAAACTTAGGTACTTCATTACTGGTTGGTGCACATTACTACCGGTTGGTGCACATTAGCTCCCACTACTTGAAATCAGCGAAGTGGTGATCTAACAAAGTGGCAGATTTAGTAAAAATCAATATTAAACATCAATTGTTCAGTTACCATTTACCAGCCATTCCTTGATAGATTCGTTGGACCTTTAGATGCTGTAGATTGCGGTGCAAGACCGCAAGAGGCATTTAACTTTTCTAGATGTATAGTTTTTACTGTATACCTAGAAAAGTCAAAATAACTTATATAATTTGGAACGGAGGGAGTATGTGCTCTGGTATCTTCAGTTCGATCTTACCAAATACAACATATTTACTTTGCTCAAAAACATATTCCTTGCATATTACACATAACTACTGTATCCAGCAAGTAAATAGAGCACGTAATGCATTGTTTTGTTTAGTTTCATTACTATCCTAACGTAGCAGGCATACATATTGTCGGTGTTTCGATCACCAGCTAGTAATTTGCGCGGCGCTTCTTATTGGCTCGATAGCTAACAATCAAAGGCAAGGATTTACGCTGGTTCAGGTGAATGCCCTACATCCAGTGTGAGGTGGTGTTCTGCGTGTTCCTCATGTTCGAATGCTAAGTGCTTACAACGGGGCTCTTGCAAGCGGTGCGTACGTGAGTGTCTAAAGAGTTGTCTCCTAGAGAGAAGGTCTAGCTCCGCCTTATATTCGTGGTGGGCTAGGCTACAATGCGTGAAAGAGGGGGTGCCTCGCTTCCCGGGGTCGGCGCCTCATGGGTGAGATCGGCTATCCTACACGTGTCCTGTCCGGGGCCCACAGTCGGGCGTGCCTTGCCGCTTCCCGAAGCCAAGTCTCGTCCGCCCGGTCCGCGGCACTGCCTGACACGTCCTTGACCTTGTTCGCCATCCCTATGGTAGGGGATGGCGTTGTTGTCCTTGTGGCACGCCCCCTGATGCGCCGGGGGGCGGGCCTCTCATCTGGTCAGCACGTCTAACCTCCCTTGCACCGATCGGGAGGTCGGGCGCTTCGGTGGCCGTTGCCCCCGGGTCTACGGTAGGGCCCACTAGCTCGGCGTGCCTAACTTCCCCTACGCCTGACGGCGGAGGGTGACCCAGTACGAACCGTCACATCAAGCTGACGGAGGGTGGCGCGGTCGGCGTATGCACCGGTCGCGGCGTCATGATGGCCAGGCTGCCTGGGGGTGCCCCGCTGATCCTCCGATCCATAGGGTGCCGCCTACCCCGGCTGTCGGGGGAGGAGCATGCATGCACGTGTTATCGAATCCAGGGGAGTTAATGCCGCCCCGCGCCTTCCCCAAGAGATCTTGTGCCCCTGCTCCTTCCTGGGATCGGCTTGGCTCTCCCGACCCCCATGGCGACGCTACGGGTCGGGCAGTCACCACGTGCCTCGAGCCTTGCTGCTGCTGGCCCGTGGCGACTTCCTTTGCTGATGGGCTGACGCCAGTCCGGGCCTTGCGCCCTGCCTTGCCAGGCCGCCTGATGGCGTCCGGCTAATCTCTGCTTAGGCCCCCTTAAGGCCGTGCTTTGGGATACCCGTGGTATTTAACCCCGTCAAATATCCTATTTTGTTTGAAATTTAATGTGATAGAACAATTCTATGATGATTTAAAAAAAAAGTATCAGTAGGCATATATTAAAAACATAGAAATATTTTGTTCAATGAGAAGCCACTGCACTTTTGAATTCAAGTAGTATGGTAAAAATGTGTAGCATGTAGTCATATTTAAAAAAAAATGCAGCATGTACTCATATTTAAAAAAATGCAGCATGTACTCAACTCAAATATAACTACAGAATTACTGAACTCACCGACCTGCCACCATATGTGTTTGTATATATACCATCCGTGCCCCATATACCTCCTTGAAAGCATTGATAGAAGCTCAGAAGAAAAGATAGCAACTTATGAGGACTAGAAAAAGCTAGGATGGCGCTGGCAATTAGGAGTGTGAGGTGGCAGGAAAGAAACGGTTACAATATGTTTGTGCCGTGGAAATTAACACTATAGGACTGGTGCAACTCAGAGTGCCATAGCAGTCCACAATCCAAAATGCTTCATCATCGTCAGCTTTCTGTCCTTACTTGCTATGTGACTGTACAGAACATTATTATGTATTCAGGTCCAAAATGGCGCGTGTTGAACAAGTCAGATACAAGTTGTGAGTATACAATAAGATGATACATCCTGTAGGAAAACAAGAACTGAGGATATCTAGGTTGATATTTTGGCAGTACCAGCATCAACGGTGGCCTCTGAATCTGCATTTTCTATAAGAGAGAGAGAGAGAGAGAGAGTTGTGAGTGACTATAGAAGCAGGCTGAAAAGTGGAACAATTGAGGCTCTTATTTGTCTTCAGGATTGGCTAAGATCAAAGGATAGTACACATGATAACATAGCAGGAAATACTGCGGTGGATGACTCTTATTGCATCTAACTGTGCTGCATCTACACTGTAAGTATTATTACCTGATAGGGATTCAGCATTCTTGCAGTTCTGTTCTTCTTTATTTACACATGTATTAGTTAACTTGTAGAGTAATAATCCTTGATAGATGGTATTATAGTTAGTTGCTTCCATCACTACCGGAAACAGAAAATTCGCCGAGTGTAAAACTTTTGCCGAGTGCTTTATTTCGGGCACTCGGCAAACAGCCTCTTTGCCGAGTGTTTTCAACCGGGCACTCGGCAAAGATACGACACTCGGCAATAAGGTCGTTTGCCGAGTGCCATAAATACGACACTCGGCAAACCGCTTATAGACACTCGGCAAAGATCCGACACTCGGTAAATAAACGGCGCGTGCATCGCACGTGCACCGTCCGTCACCGGACTGGGCCGGCCGTTAGTCCTTTGCCGAGTGTTGGAGGCCAACACTCGGCAAAGAATGGCCGTTCGCCGAGTGCCACCCGCCCACACTCGGCAATTAAAGAAGGTCGCCGAGTGCCTCACCCCGGACACTCGGCAAACAAAAAAAAAATTCGTCCCCTGGCCTCCACACTTTTTCTACTCCCCACGTATGAGATTTTGTAATCCATAATAAAAGTTGGTATATTTTGTGGTTTGTTTGCTATTTTTAATGAAATGATTGCATTAATAGGAAATTTTTTATTCATGTCAAATTTTAACTGCAGGTACATGAAATGATGGATTATAATCAGTGAAAAAATTATATCCATATTATGGAGTCCGTATTGAGGTCTCAACCAGGAAATGAAAAGAAATTTTGAACATTATTTTTAAAAAATACGACCACGAACGTGTGGTTGAATGGTTGTTAAATTCTAAAAAAAGCAAACGAAATCTGAAAATCACAAGATTTGTCAAGATGTCATGATATTATGTGTGGAGGCTGTGGTAAAAAATTGAGAAGGTTTTGCCCAATTTCTGACATATAATGCTTAGAAACCGACTCATCTCCTGGAAGGATTCATAGAAGTTAGAGAGGACACAATAAGATTTGGAGTCCAAGTGACACTTGAGTTAAGGTTTGGCTTCAAATCTTTTTGTATAGGCAACATACAACACAGATTGGTTCGTATCAAAATTTGGAAATTTTTCGGATGCGTTTACTATTTTTTATTGATTAAATGCAATTATAGATTTTTAGTAGATATAAATACAATTTGCGCTATAACTGCATGAAATAATAGAACATTATCAGTAGAAAAATAATTTAACCATTGTTGAATGATGGTGACACGATTTTGCCCAAGTGTATTGCAAAAAGTTATGTAAAACATGAAATATGAGTGTATTTTGCCGAGTGTGTAAAGAAAACACTCGGCAAAAGTACCGTTTGCCGAGTGTTTTTCACAGACACTCGGCAAACAAAGAAGATTTGCCGAGTGCCAGATCCCAGGCACTCGGCAATGTACCTGGCAGGTCGAATTTCGTGCGCCAACAGGGTTAAAAAATTGAATCTTTACTTTGCCGACAAAGAACAGGACTTTAAAAAAAATGAATCTTTACTTTGCCGAGTGCCAGATCGAGGGCACTCGGCAAAGAACCGGACTTACGTTTTTAGCAGACCCCCGCGCGCGGCCCGGCCTCTATCCAAAACCCCGCTCCGCCCCGCCGCCCCGCCCCGCCGCCGCGCCGCCCCGCCGCCCCGCGGCGCCGCCCCGCCGCCCCGCCCCGCAGCCCCGGCCCGCCGCCGCGCCGCCCCCGCCGCCCCGACGCAGCGCCGCCCCGGCGCCCCGCCCCGCCGCCCCACCGCCCCGCCGCCCCGGCCCGCCGCCGCGCCGCCCCGCCGCCCCGCCGCAGCGCCGCCCCGGCGCCCCGCCCCGCCGCCGCGCCGCCCCGGACCCCCGGCGCCCCGGCGCCCCGCGGCCCCCGCCGCCCCGCCCCGGAGCCCCGCTGCCCCCGCCGCCCCGGCGGCCCGTCCTCGAGTCGTCACTTTGTACGATAGCAAGGTGAGTCATCCTACACCTCTATTTCCGTATGATGTTCGTATATCACGTAACCTAGTTAGGCGTCTCCCGTTCGAAAGAGATACGGTTGGAAATATGTAGATGATTGCATATTTATAACCGTATCTGTTTCGAATTGTCCATGTCACTTTGGACAGCACGAGGATGTGTAGGTGGGTTTAGTTTCCATAGTCTACTCCGATCCGAGTTAGAGTTTCGGCAGCACCTTCCAATTGTTCTCCGGATACACAATCTCCATTCCAGGACGTGTATTTGGAGAACAGCGGGGAGGTGCTGCCGAAACTCTATCTCAGGTCGGAGTAGACCATGGAAACTAATCCCACCTACACATCCTCGTGTGGGATTAGGACCTATCTTCACCTACTAGACAGTATAGGAACGCGTAGATGCAACGTGAGTTTTTATATTACTCGCTGATGTGCTAGAGGATGGAGGATCGTCAGTGGATGTACACGGGCTGATCTAGTCAGAATTCGTTGACCGACGAATGGATAAACAAGACCGATGCATTCTTGGAACGGGCATTTGCAAGGATCAAAGTAGGAAGAGATACTTGGTGTCCGTGTAGCAAAAGTAGGAACTAGAGGCGAGGATCGAGGCGAGGATTGAGGCGGAACGGCAGCTAGAAAGGCAGAGGACGGAGCAGATGTTGCAATACATGCAGAGTATCTTTCACACTTTAGGTCAGACTCCACCACCTATGCCACCGAACCTATTCCCGTCACCTCGACCACCTCCTGCAGCTACTCCTGTGAGTCACTCTCAACCTTACAATCAACCTAGAGTTAAACTACAAACTACACGCACTACATACTTACACTAGAAAAAAGACTAATGCAATCTCTATAACTTTGTGCAGAATCAATCGGCGGCGTCCAATGCGGATTCTTCTTGGGGGCAGTGGCCACCTGCACATCCTCCTCAGCCTCCTCATCCTCCTCAGTGACTTGTGAACTAGAGGTGTTTCTGATGCAAAACCTGTGAATTACTTATTTGTGAATAACTTGTTTCAACGATAACTTGTGAATGTTATTTGTGTGCTTGTGATGCTTGTGGTGCAATTTATATGCCTTTAGTGTAATTTATATGTCTGTGCTTCTGTGATTGTTTTTTGAGAGGGGTCCTTTATACGTAAAATTTCTGTTTTTTAGTAGGGGGGCAGATACTTTGCCGAGTGTTAACACTCGGCAAAGAGGCCATTTTCTGTTAGGTCGACGTCTTTGCCGAGTGACACGTGGAAGGCACTCGGCAAAGGCGTCGTAAAATTTTGCGGGATTGGCCTCTTTACCGAGTGCCACGTGGAAGACACTCGGCAAACCGTGTACCTTCACCGAGTGCCATATATAAATACACTCGGCAAAGATTTTCTTTTTGCCGAGTGTCTGCCGTCTGACACTCGGCAAAGCAGCCGTTACTGTCAGAAACCGTTATCGCCTTTGTGCCAAGTGTTATATTTTGCCGAGTGTTGTATGGCTCTCGGCAAAGGGTTTGCCGAGTGCCCGACGATCGACACTCGGCAAACCCACTGTTTGCCGAGTGAAAGTTTGCCGAGTATGGTTCGCCGAGTGTTCTCGGCGAACCCTTTGCCGAGTATATTTGGGCATTCGCCGAGTGCCTGGGGCACTCGGCAAACTTGTTGCTTCCGGTAGTGCATACACAAGTTGATGTTGACTATTTAGAAAACTTGACAAGTTGATATTTTAATTTCATTCTGTAGTGTGCTAGTCTTCTCTGTATTCATGCATACGAGGTTGGTTGATATTTGCATACAAAAATTGATGTTGCAGTGTGATCAGTCTTATATTCTACTTGGTAAAATTGTTCTAGAAGCATAAAACATATTCTGTTGATATCTAGGTTTTAAGCTGCTAGAACTTGTGACTGATTTTGTATTTTATTTGAGACTGCAGCTTGATGTTTGATGTGACAAAAGGATGTCAAGGACTGCAGTTGAGGATCATCATCCACTTTTGTCAATGGTTACTTTTGCTTCAGGTTTCTGATGACGCTAGTTACTTTTGCTTCAGGTACAAGATGTTAACATTCCTACTGCATTCGATTTAAGTGGTTCTGTTCTGGTGCATGCTGTTTAATTAGCGTTTCCTCCTAGAGTAGCATACGCTTTAGTTGCTGGTGACTCAGCAGTACAACAGTGGTGTCAAATGGTTAATCTGTCAGTAGCTATGCAGTCAAGGACCATCATCAACGTGGAAGTAGGTCCATGTTTTCAATCCGAAGTTGTTCGGTGGAGAGCTGATTTGCTTAATTCTTGTCTTTTGACAGTAGACTGGAAGAATTGCCACTGTTTGTTTTAGTCCGGATGTTGAAAATAGTCAATGTTATGAAGCAGTAGCTGTTCAATGGAGCTTAATTTCTTAGACTTCAGACCTTGTGTGCTTGTCTTTTGCTAGTTTACTGAAGGAATATGATGTGCAGTGATGCAAATAGAGCAATAACGTGACCAGGTGAGATTAAAAAGGAAAGGCACATGATTTAAGTGTGATTTTTTGCTGCAGGTTGTTGCTATTAAGCAGCTTAATAGAGATGGGCTTCAAGGAAACAGAGAATTTCTGGTAGAAGTCCTCATGCTCAGTTTATTACATCATCAAAACCTGGTTAATGTCGTAAAACAGTGCTCAGCTTGGTTGATGTCGCAAAAGGAAGCTCAAGATGGCTTTGCTGACGAGGATTGCTCATTTATCAGTACATAGCTAAGAAGGTAATTTACTATAGTTTATCGTTATTGTAGTAAACAAATACACCATTGTAACTAAATGGCCCTTGTCATGTTCTTTTTATGTTTTTTTCAGATTTTTCTCTGCATTTTAGAGTTTTCTTAAACATGTGACTTGGACTGTAAGCATTTGCTCATTTAGCTAATACCAGTCTGCTGCGTATCTGTGATTGAATCTTGGAGCCGTACTCTTTCATGCATGCAGGCTACGTCTAAACATGTGATTGATGAATCTTGGAGCCGCAACAGCAAGCTTAGAAAATGGCTGTTCTGCAAGCCACATTGTTTACTACTAGCATGAAATGTGCATGCGGGCTGCTGCATGGTGGCGTCTCGTGGGCAGCCGCATAAGCTCGCAAAAAGCTTACGGCTGATGCAGACGGGCGGTTAGTACCCGCAGACGCCCCACTTGGAACCTGAGATACAACCCAACTATTGGTGCGTTTGGCAGAGTTCCCAGAACTAATTCTTTGCTGAATCTAGTAGGAGCTCTGCCAAACAACTTTTCAGAGAGAAGTGATTCTCTACTGATTCTGTGAAGTGATTCTGTAAAATGAACTAAGAGGCTGGGGGTTGAAAAGAGGCTGGGAGCTGGAAAAACTAGTTTCTCATGATTCTGTGAAGTGATTGTCCATCCCGATTTTAAGAGTTTATGCTAGAGAACCAAAAAGAATCACTTTCAGCCACAGAATTACTTCTCTCGAAAAATCAGCTCCCATAGAGAATCAGAATCAGATGGAACTCTACCAAATAGGCCCGTATGTTGAAAATACTGATGTTTTTCTTTCATATTTAACAAGTTGCTTTTTAGAGGACAGTTCATTTGAAAAACAGGACAAAACCTCTGCTTGTAACATTTGAGTTCTTTCTTCCTCAAGGAACTAAACTGCGTAGGTGAAATTCATGTGGAACTCATGTATCCGAAATAGCCAAAAAGAAACTAAAATTGGCCTGACATTAAAATTATATTCCAATCAAGGAAGATTGACCCTCGCCAACTACTTTCTACGCTAGTTTTGTTTCATTGTTCTGAAATTTAATAAATAAGTGATCTGTATCGACTGTCGTTAATTCTATTTGGTGGCGAAATCATTACCTGCCATGCATCAATGTACACCATAGTTCGTTATTTACTTACTACATACTTACTCCTAGCATCAATCATTTAGAACGCCACGCACGGACTTTTTTGTGCGGTATCTCTCGTAGAAAAAAGGGATGTCGTATTCCTCGATAAATGGATGAGATGACTCCACGTAATGTAGCATTAAATTAAAATGAAGATTGGTGATATGCAAAGAGTGTTCCCCAAATATATACCACGGCACTATCTTTTCTACGCATCTATGGTCTAAGGTGTGCTGATACTAGTGCAAATAGATTTACATGGTGGAAAGAGGCTAGCAATAGAATTCAAAGATCGAACTTCAGGAATTTGAGGGATCAGGAAAGAAACAACTATTGCATCCTGAGCATCATGCTGATGACTTCGTCATCGTCGAAACACAGTACTGGTATATCCAGCTCAAAGTCTATTCAAAGCATCCAGCCATGCATATATTGGCATCTTCCAATACTCTGGAACCAAGATATACTACTCCTTAGTATCATCATAGGAGGTATATGTAACCTTCCATTCTGAACTTTCGAGATCTGAACTTGTGAGTTGGCATACATGGGGTAGTGCACTTTTCTGCAAACATATTCTTGGCTACCGTTTTGTACCGTGGGATCCATGATTTGGGTACATTAGAGGGCATAACATAATGAGCCCAATCCTCCTATCCGAGATTCAAAATCATTTTGAACCATGTTCCTCTCTCTCCTCCCTCTTCATCTCTCCTCCTGGATCTCCGATGGCACGGCGAGGCATCCCACCGTAGCAGATCTAGGCGTGACCAGGCTAGATCTGGTGGTTCCCTTCCTTGCCAATGCTACTGAGCTCGTCGTGCAGTCCTACACATTGACAAGACGCGCGCCAAGTGAGATTGAGGCCGCGGCCACCACGGAGCAAGGGGACGGCAAGAGCCCCATGCTGGACTACTCCTCCATCTCCAATATGCCAGCGTTGCCACTCAACACCAGCACGTGGCAACGACGAGTGCCCCTGCCTTAGGACTAACCGAGACATATTCGCATGGAGACCAGTGGATATGCCAGGGGTGTCCAAGGAGTTGATCGAGCATTGCCTAAAAGTTGACCCTAAAGCCACTCCGAAGAAGCAACGATTACGACGCTTCGCTCCTGACAAGAGGGAGGCAATCAAGAAGGAGCTAGCAAAACTACTCGCAGCTGGTTTTATTAAAAAGTATACCACCTCGACTGGTTATCTAACCCTGTATTAGTCTTGAAAAAGAATAATAATGAATGGAGGATGTGTGTGGATTATACTGATCTCAACAGACACTGCCCGAAGGATCCCTTCACGCTCCCACGCATCGACCAAGTCATCGACTCTACGGCTGGTTGCGTCCTGCTCTCCTTCCTCGACTGCTACTCGGGTTACCACCAGATCGCTCTCAAGGAAGAAGATTAGATAAAAACGACGTTCATCACCCCCTTTGGAGCATATGCATACACAACAATGTCCTTCGGGTTGAAGAATACAGGAGCCACCTATCAGCGGGCCATCCAACTGTGCCTGGCTGATCAGCTACATCGCAACGTTAAAGCCTACGTGGATGACATGGTCATCAAGACCAGATCCCACGACGAGATCATCCCTAATCTCGAGGAAACATTCAACAGCTTGCGCAAGTTTTGATGGAAGCTTAACCCAACCAAGTGCGTCTTTGCCGTACCACATGGAAAACTACTCGGTTTCATCGTCAGTCACTGAGGCATTGAAGCAAACCCAGAGAAGATCACTACCATCACAGCCATCGATGCCCCACGGATGATCAAGGATATTCAGAAGCTCACAGGATGCATGGCGGCCTTGAACAGATTTATCTCGTGATTTGGGGGACGAGGGCTACCCTTCTTCAAATTACTCAAGCGCCACAACAAGTTCCAGTGGACAGAGGAGGCGGAGCATGCGTTGCAAGATCTCAAGCATCATTTGCAGTCGCCACCCATCCTGACGGCCCCCCAACCAGGCGAGAACCTGCTACTCTACATCGCCACGACTACTCACGTCGTCAGCACGGCAATCATGGTGGAGCGCCAAGAGGAAGGCCATGCTTTCGGTGTGCAGCGGCTAGTCTACCTCATCAGCGAAGTCCTTTCTGAATCCAAGGTTCGTTACCCGATAATTCAGAAACTACTCTACGGTATACTCATCACTTTCAGGAAGCTTCACCATTATTTCGATGCATACAACATATCATTGGTCACTGATTTCCCATTGGCGGATATCCTCCACAATCGGGATGCCACCGGGCGCATCTCCATGTGGGCAGTGGGAGCTCTCACCCTCGAGTTCAAGCCCCGGATGGCCATCAAGTCGCAGGCACTAGTCGATTTCAAGGCGGAGTGGCGAGAAAATCAAGTGGAAGCTCCAGCCAACCAGCCAGAGCATTGGGTCATGTACTTCGATGGCTCCCTCAAGCTCGGAGGCGGTGGCACGGGAGTACTCTTCATCAGTCTGAGAGGAGAACAACTAAAGTATGTGTTCCAGATACTATTTGAGGTCTCCAACAATGAAGCTGAGTACGAGGCACTATTGCATGGGCTACGCCTGGCAGTCTCTCTTGGCATCAAGCAACTGCTCGTCTACGGCGACTCCTTGTTGGTGGTCCAACAAGTCAACAAAGAGTAGGATGTCAACAAGGACACCATGAACGCATACGTCATGGAGATACGCAAGCTCGAGAACAAGTTCTCGGGGCTGGAAATCCATCATGTGACTCGCGACAATAATGTGGGAGCCGATGTGCTCTCGAAACTGGGTTCCGATCGAGCTAATGTCCCACCGGGAGTTTTCGTTCACGAGTTGCATCACCCTTCCATCAAGACACCATATTCAAGTTCCATCGCTCCGGGTCCAAAGGAACCCGACCGAGAGGTCTTGACGATCGAGGTCGACTGGCGGGTGACCTTCATCGACTACATCCAGGAGCACAAACTACCCCCCGGCGTCGACCCAAAGAGCGCTGAGGCTACACGCATGTTAAGGCGCAATAAAGGGTACATTCTTGTCAGGGATAACTTGTACAAGTGTGGATCAGCATCAGACATACTCATGAAGTGTGTCCGCACGGAGGAGGGCAGAGAAATACTCCAAGAGATTCACGAAGGCGTGTGCGGGAACCACGCTGCTTCTCGCACACTAGTCGGCAAGGCTTTTAGATCTGGTTTCTACTGGCCGACTGCTTTGGCAGACGCTGAAACACTCTTTCACCGGTGCACAAACAGCCAGTTCTTCAGCAAACAGCCCCATGTCCCGGCTCACAATCTCATCACCATACCACCTTCATGGCCGTTTGCATGCTGGGGCCTGGACATGATAGGGCCTCTGACCACTGCGCCAGGTTGTTTTACTTATGTGTTGGTGGCCGTCGACAAGTTTACCAAGTGGATCGAGTACAAGCCAATCACAATGCTCTCTACAGATCGAGTGGTTAGCTTCATCAGCGACATCTTGCATCGTTTCGGGTTTCCCAATACTATCATCACGGATCTGGAATCCAATTTCCACTCGCATTAGTTCTGGAATTTCTGTGAAATCAGTTCCGTTGAAGTCAAATACGTTTCAGTGGCTCACCCGCGGGCCAACGGCCAAATTGAGCGCGCCAATGGCTTGATTCTTGATGGCTTGAAGAAAAGACTCTACGACGAGAATAGCAAAAAGGGCGGAAAGTGGATTGACGAGATCTCGTCAGTAATCTGGGGGCTTCGCACACAACCAAGCAAAGCTACAAGACAGTCACCTTTCTTCCTCGTATACGGGTCTGAAGCTAAATTACCAGCTGACGTAATGTGGAAGTCTCCTCGACTGGAGATGTTTGAAGAAGGCGAGGCTGACACCGCAAGACATCTCGAGCTCAACTCAGCTGAGGAAATTAGATGCAACGTCTGGCACCAGTCAGCCCACTACATATAAGGAGTCGGTCGTTACCACGACCGGAATGTTTAGCGACACTCTTACAATGTTGGAGATATGGTTCTTCGACGAATACAGGATGAAACCAGGCTGCACAAGCTTAACTAGCGATGGGAGGGGCCTTTCATCGTGCACAAGGTTCCAGGACCTGGGTCGTATCGCTTATAGTACCCTGATAGCCTGGAGGTTCCTAATTCCTGGAATATCGAGCATCTATGACGTTTCTATCCTTAGCCGATCAAGACAACTTCTGTCGGCGCCTGGAGATCAATACTTCCAGTACAACTCCGTTTTACTGGTTTACGACTGGTATTACGCGCAGGTTTACTGAAGGGGCCTCGCTCCCATACTTCCAGTAACAGATTACCAGTTTCCGACTAGTATCCTATGTTACTCAAGGGGCCTCGCTCCCATACTTCCAGTACAACTCCGTTTTACTAGTTTATGACTGGTATTACGCGCAAGTTTGCTGAAGGGGCCTCGCTCCCATACTTCCAATAAGGGATTACCAGTTTCCGACTGGTATCCTATGTTACTGAAGGGGCCTCGCTCCCATACTGCCAGTACAACTCCGTTTTACTAGTTTATGACTGGTATTACGCGAAGGTTTGCTGAAGGGGCCTCGCTCCCATACCTCCAATAACAGATTACTAGTTTCCGAATAGTATCCTATGTTACTGAAGGGGCCTCGCTCCCGTACTCCCAGTACAACTCCGTTTTACTGGTTTACGACTGGTATTACGTGCAAGTTTGCTGAAGGGGTCTCGCTCCCATAATTCCAATAACAGATTACCAGTTTCCGACTAGTATCCTATGTTACTGAAGGGGCCTCGCTCCCATACTTCCAGTAACAGATTACTTGATTCTGACTAGTATCCTATGTTACTGAAGGGGCCTCGTTCCCAAGACAATGCGTTCACTAGTTTCCGACTAGTTTTACGCGTGTTCGACTATTTCGACTACTCGTCTCACCTACACATCTAGTTGGACTCGATTCCGACTAGTTGGTTTCTTCAACAGTACAAGACCCAGCGGCAACTTGGCCAATGCCTGAGCCCGGAGGCTGGTGCCACCGACTACCAGGCGTATACTATGCGACTCAACTAGCTCCCAACTCGAGGGCTGGATGCGACAGGGCGCTCAGCGGGTTTTCAGAGACAGGTCTCATGCTTTAAGGTTGGAAGCTGTAAAACTACTCAGAAGATCCTGATTCACGAGGCTTTTGAAGATTTACCCTGGGAAGATAGTTGTTTAACCATTATTTCTGGGATTCTATTCCAAAATAAGGGGTTTTTCAAATTTTTAACCCAGAAGTCTTATCTAGCCGTTGACTCAGGGAACAAGATTTGATTTGAGCGGTAATTTAGGGTGCTTTTTGGAGTAGTTATTTGTTTAACCATTTTTTCAAGGAATTCTTCCTGAAAAAAGCGGTTTTCGAATTTCTAGACCAATTTGCCCATCTTAACCATCAAATACTTATCGTCATATATTGCATGCCACGATTCTTTTGGATCCTTTATTCCAAATCTTGGGGATTTGGATTCAAGGCTCGGGGGCTGCGGGACACGTGTCATCAGCGACTTATTTTTCAAATCTCTTGGAAGATAAGGACAGAAGACTCGAGACTAAATTGACCCTCAGCTTGATTCTATGAGTCAACCTAAGGCTCAGGGGCTACTCCATATGCAGTGCGAGTTTAATCGCACCCCATACAAAAAAAGACTTGACAACTATTCGGGGCGTGAGCACCTCACAGCCTCAATGTAGCCAAGGAAGTACTCAGAGGACACCTTCAACATGGAGTTCGGGAGAACTCGAAGACGCCTTCAGAAGTACTCGAACGCCTGCAGTACTCGACTACGAAGAGCTCGGGGGCTTGTCAGACCCGGGACCACGGAACTGTGCACATAGCGTACATTTCCTAGGATAAGGGACGGGACATGACCAATGCCCTACATCTATTGTAACTACTCGTAGCGTAGTAGGACTACTCATACAGTAGTAATACCAGTCGGAGACGATAGGAAACTACCCGAAAAGTACTCGGGTAGGACTCCTCGGCTTGTATCCGACCTGTCCCCCCAGACTATATAAGGGCGGATAGGGCCCCCTCCAGATAGGAGATCACCCGATCACCATCAAAGGCAATACAAACCACACAAGACGTAGGGCATTACACTCTAGGTGGAACGAACATGTCTAAACATTGTATTTCTTGCACCTTCGAGTTCCTGATCTCGGCGACACCCTACCTACAAACTCACCACCTCAGGGGTATCCCTCGGTGGGCGTGACGGTAAAACACCGACAGTGGGAGCTCAAGAGAGTCAATGTGTTTTGTGTCCTAATTCAACCCCCCCCCCCCCCTCCGATCCCCTCATATTTATAGGGGTGTGTAGGTCGGTGCTCGGCTGGAGAAATAGTTGAAGCCATGTAGAACCGACTTGGGGGAGAGCCGAGGCGTCGCCACGTGGAAGGATGAGGTCAATGGCTTCAAGCCTAGTTCGGCAGAACCATTGGTTCCACCGACCTGGATAGGCCACCAACCGACTTCAGCTTCGGCTAGGAGGCTGGCAGGTGGGTCCCTATGGCGGTTATGCATGCTTTGGCGCTGTCTTAAGGCAGCTGCATGCCTTAGTGGGCGCTTTGATGCGTGGGAAGTCAAATGGCGCGCTCTGATTGGTCGACGCTTTTGCACCTTGGATCTTGCTGGCTCTTTTCATGCATTTTCAGCCCAAATACACCTGCACATATTTAGACCAGCACTTGTGTAATTCGTTAGAAAAACACCCTATACTAGTGTTGGCCTGTGCTACTGTTCCAATTTTATGTAGGATTTGACGGTCGAAATAGGTTCGTAACGAGCATCAACAAGTGTTTACTCAGGGCTCTTAATGGAAGATACTTGAAGAAATATCATCCTAGCATGTGGCAAGACGCTTGAAGGAGATGGCCGATATATGAGTATTGCGCTTAGAATTATTTTTGGCCGATGTGTTCTATGTTAAGCATAAGCATCGTCCTTAGAACAGTTCTGGCTCTTGTTATTTCTTTTTCGCATGCAAAGCTCACCAAAAAGGCAGGGGGCATATATTGACAGCCAAAATTAACAAATACTGAGGCCGACCGGTCAGACCGGTCTGGCCTGCTATAATCTGAGTAGGTTTAGATTTGGTAATTCAGGATGTTTTGTAAACCAACTCGTGAAGGGGTACGTCTTCCCTGGCCTATGTACATGAAGGCTAAGGCCGATTGAGGGCAATCCCAATCAATTCAACCAATATTGCACTTACTTTTTACTCTCCAAACCCATCTCTTTTCTAAACCCTAATTCTGTTCTTCTTGCGTCTTTACAGTGTTTTGAGTGGCCTGCCGACTTCAGAACAACCCTAGCTTCATTAGCCCCGACGGGTCCCTCCCAGGTCTGTGGATTAGATCTTCGCGTTGCCCCTGGAAGAACCAGTCTGACCGGTCTGCAGAATCGGTCTGACCGGCCTGTGCAGGAGCACCGCCAGTGATGATCGTTGCGATCCGCACGTTCTAGCGCATTCCTGTGTTGACCACATTTTGCGTCAACAAAGCACCTTCGTGTTAGCCATGGATCGAGTTGGTCAAGCACTTCAACGCCGAGATCAATGACGGCATCCAACAGCACTACAGCAGCTAGCCACGTCGGCAAAGTTGCCACAAATGGGACGTGGCGTGAGCAAGATGGTAGTTTGTCTGTTTGGTATCTGTGCTTTGTGATGCCGTGATAATTTTTCTTTGATTGTCTAGGCTGCTGCCTGCCGTATCTTTCATGAACCTGGAAAACAAATTAAACATCAAAACTGTGTTCCTGTTGGTTAGTTACGTTCTTAGCAGGGTCTCATCTCTTGTTTGTTGCAATAGGAAAAAGGCTGGTGGTGGGCTCTATTTGAGCTGTGGATCCTCAATTAGGGCGCGTTGGAAGAAGAGATTGCTCTACCAGATCATTTTAGGGTTTAAATCAAGTTTGTACAGAATCCTAGGGATTTGTATAATTTTGTCCGGTATCCAATAAGAAAACACCCTCTTTCCAAGCAGATAGTTTCCTATTGGAGACGGGACAGTTTCTATCTTACCTTACTTGTTTTGAGTATTCTATCTATGGATGTATTAGGAGATAAATTTGTAGATTGATTGCTCCCATCGTAGACTAATGGCAAAGTTATTGGATCAGCAGCCATGGTGGACCCTAAAAGCCCAGATGTCACTACTGGAAAACAGGCTCTTAGTACCGGTTGAAAACTGGCATAGGTCCCAGTTCTTCAACCGGTACTAAAGAACCAAGACTGAAAGTCTCGGCTTTGTGCGCGAGGTATTTTACCCGGTGTCTAAGTCACCCTTAGGTACCCGGCGACTAAGGGTCCGCCAGCTTTCCAACCGGTACCTAAGGGTTTTCTTCCCTTTTTCACAAATCCTTTTTTATTTGAATTGTTTATTACTGTTTATGTTCGCAGAATTGTTATGCGTACCCAAGCTATACACAACTATACGTCCATTAGTCGCGTTCGTGTGAAAATAATGTATGAAAATAACTAAATATCGTTGACAATCATGTAACTAAGTTATCTAGACATAATATATTTACAAATATACAAATATCAGGATTACAAGTTCTAAGCCCTCAAGACGTCGATGCGGATGCTACTCTATTAATAGGACCGTTGTGATAGAACTCGCCTTTAGGATCCAGGATTCCCTCATAATGGATCCTATCAACTACTCCAACATGGCATCAATCGTATCCACATGAAGAACTTCATTCTTCATTTGTATCACCTATCATTTTCAAAAAGTTAAAGCTTGATATATTAGTTCATCGTGTCAGATTAATTATAAACGTATTTATGAACGGTGCATACTCTTAGGTCCTCCGTCGTACACTTCCCGAAATCGGGTAGGATGTGCATGAAATCACATGCATAGTATCCACACCAATTATTTACTGCTTCTTGTCTCGAACACTATAGGAGGAATAAATTAGGTATACAATATTTGTGTATGCGTATACATAACACCGGATGAGATATGCAAAATGGTAATGACCCCACATACCGGAAAGTCTATTCTAACAGTCAATTCATCCTTCCATTCACCTTGGCCTCTGTACTTTTTCACAAATTTTCTCCACACCCTGCGCGTAAAAATATGTTCAATATTTAATTGATCTAAAAATAAAAAGGATTATATTGTGAAAATTAAACTTACCTGTTCAACGGGTCTATGATCTGTTGGATGTCCGTCTGTGTTCTCCTCTTCGAGTCGAACACTATAAGTTTGCTACTCTCCATAGAAATTACGAGCAAAATCCAATGAAAGCTGCAAATATAGATATATAAGCATATATACATGTATTAGACTTAACAAGTATTTAGGAAAAGAAAAGAGTTACGAGTCGATCAAGACTTACTTGAAGTTGTAGGGTAGGAGTATATAGGGTTTGTAATGTTGCTTATATAGGGCATTGAACATGTTAACACACGTTGCCTGATATCTCAACCGTACATTGTCCTCGTTGATAACCATGGGATTCATGAAGCCCACCCAATGTTGCCATCCTTCAGTTCGGCATTTTTGAAGCTCCATACTACATGATACAATATAAATTAGATAGTACACAGAGAATATTGCGCTGGTTAATAAATTGTATTAATCTGGAGATTAGTTGATACTTACAGGATCCAGATGGAGATGAGAGATATGTCGAGGGCATCTCGACAGTATATTGCATGCACATCTTCGAAGTTCACCTAGAAGTCGTCCTCCCTAGTGAAGAAATCGTGGTCGCGATACTTAACTCCAAACATCTGCTTCGGGTCGTTTTCCTTCGACATTCGCAGGTACCATCTATGGAATCTGCGCATCTGCGTGCCTAGATTGATCTCCTCATCTTCAGTGACAAAAGGTTTTCCATACTCGTATGGAAGACCTACAACTTGAGCTATTGGGATATCTTTTTGCCCGGCTGCCTGCGCATAGGTAAATCCCGTTTCTTGCATAAATTTCGCCGCGTGTTTCTCTTTATCCGTCTGCACCCGGAGGGGCTCAAGAATTTTCTATTGTATGCCAAGCTGAGGAACGGTATTCCCACATTTCTTCATTTTCTGATGGGCCTTTATCAGCATGCGATCGAAATCCGAGGGTAGTTTTACCTGTCTCTTGGCAGCGTCACTCAAGCTGTCGTACAACTTTACTGCCAGCATTGCATCTATTGGCACCCTCTTCTCTGGTACTTTAGGTTTCAAATGATCTATCACCTCTTGGCGCATATGCTCCGCAAGTTCCTCGTTGGTCATCTCGTACCACTAGGAATCACCGGTAAGGCCGACCCGTAGGCTACCAGAGCGGTGATATTTTTTCCTTTCACATGTAGCTCACATGGTCTCTGCATGGTGATATCATCCACTGGGTATCTTTGGTTGTCGACCGCTGGCTCGTTCTCTTGGGGCTTATCCCCAGGGGCCGCCGTGGATGCGCAGCTGCTACATCACTGAGAGGCTGGGCTAATCACAACATCCGGCCGTGTCCCAGTGCCCTGCAGCTAACTTAGAGCAACTGCCACTGCCTGTTGGACCCTTACGTCCATCTCACTTTATAGATGTTGCACTTTTCTGGTCATGTCATCTTTTAAGGCACGAAGTTTGTCCTCCTGTTCTGCCTTACTTTTGCGATGAGTCTTGTACGTGCTATCTCTGGCCCATGCAACTTTCCATGGGACCACGCTGATGCTGCAGGCTCGTCCAGGGTGTTCTGGGTTCTGTAAGTTCCTGGTTAGCTCATCGTTGTCCCTGTGAGGCTCGAATGTTCCTTCTTTGGCCTCTTGTATTGCTACGACCAAATTCCGAGCCACTTCTTCCATTACCAGGGGCACCACCAGACTACCATCCTCTTGGTTAAGTGTGACACCATTAGCAAACAACCACTGCGATCTTCCTGACCAGTCCCAAGTTACCGGTTGGATACCTCTATCCATGAGGTCCTACTCCATATTTTGCCATTTCTGAATCGCCTTCTTATATCCACCCCGCCCGAGGCAGTGGTTGTATTTTTTGGCGGCCGCATTGACCTTGTTCTTTTTAGATAACTCCTGAGCATCCTCGGACAACTTGTATTCCTTGAACTCCACCCAGTAAGGTTTGACCTGGGGGAAACTGTCCCAGTCTAGTTCCTTGTCCTTCTTGACGTAGTTTCCAAATAATTTCTTCTTAAATGTTGAAAATGCAAGGGCCATCTTTTTTAGGGCATATTTCTTCACAAGTTCTTCATCCACTCCTTCAAGAAGAGTGAACATATCCTTGAGTTCTCTCCATAACATCTCCTTTTGGTTTGGAGGCACGGCGTAGCATTCTTCGTCTGGATTCTTCATTTTCCAGAGTCTTGTGGTGATCGGCACACGTGCCCGAACAACAACCCAACACTGGGTTGTAAACCTTTTACCAGCCTCCTCAGGAGCACATGGGCAGCCCTCTGCATCCACTTGCATGACGACCTGTCTTCCCTCCATCTTCTTGGTCTGCTGTCGTTTACCATTGGACTTGCTATTCTTCAATCCGAAGGAGGACTGGAAAAAAAAGATATATTAATAACAAACCTAATACTAATATAAAATGTAAATCAAGTTTTTGTAAGCATATATATATATATATATATATAAGATACGTACCCCGATAGGAATCTCGCTGGGAACGGGCTGCTCATGCCTCGGCGCAAAGTCATCATCATCTTCTTCTATGCCATCTCTGGACATATTTAGGAAAGAATTAGCAGCCCGGGCCTCTTCTTCACCATAGTGCTCATAGACGGCTGTACTATCATAGTTGATTTAATCTAAAAGGAACCGTTCAGCGTTTGTCCATCTTAACTGAAATCCTAAGACCTGAAAGATAAACAAATTATTAGAAAGTGTGTGTGTGTGTGAGTATGTGAGTGTACGTGTGTGTGTGTGTGTGTGAGTGTATGTGTATGTGAGTGTTAATAAGTCTAGAAAATGGCACATGTAATTTCATGCAACACTTTACCAAGAAAAATGTGTGTGTGAGTGTTATATGTATGAGTGAGTGTGTGCGCATGTCTAAGAGTGTGCATGTGTGTATGTGCACACGCAATAATTAATAAGTCTAGAAAATAACACATGTAATTTCCATCAACAATATTATATATATACATCTTTCAAATTACACATCTTTATAATACATACACATGAAATTTCATAATTAAAGAACTAATGAAAAACTAAATTTGAATGTAAACTAAAGAAAACTAAATATGAACCTAAACTAAACCAAATTTCATAATAAAAGAACATGTACATAATCAATGTAATTTATAATCATCATAAACCTAAATAAAACATATAAAAAAATCTAACTAAACTCTAATAAAAAACATAACTAAACCCTAATATAATAAATAAAAATCCTAATGCGCTATGCCCTTACATTAGGGTGGCGGGCGGCTGAGCGTTTCGTACGTCGTCGGAGGGGGGGGGCAGCACGCGAGGGCGGCCTGAAGGCGGCGGATCGGTGGCTGTGGAGGGGGCGGTACGGAGCAGAGGCCAAGGCGCGGCCACGAAGGTGGCGTGGACGAGGCCGGATCTGAGGAGGCGCACGGGCGAAGGCAGAGATGAGGGGGGCGTCGGCCCGAGGCGACATGGGCGCCGTGCGCCGGCGCAGGAGGCGAGCGGCGGAGGTGGTGTGGACAAGGAGGTGCACGCGAGCGCGGGAGGAGAAGGCCGCCGCGGGCGCGCACGCAGGCTGGAGGTGCACGGCGGCGAAGAGGGGGCTGATGAGGAGGGCGAGCATATCGGTGGTGACTCGGGTCAGCTCGGCGCGGCGAGGAGACGAGCAGCAGCGGAGGATGAGGGAGGCTGGCCGCGGCGGAGGACGAGGGAGGCCGGCGGCGGAGGACAAGCGAGGGCGAGGAGCGTGGCTGCCGGCGTCATCGATCGGGCTAGGCGAGGAAGGAAGGAGGAGGAACAGAAGGGAGGAAAGGCTGGGGACATTTATACCCCGGCCCTTAGGTACCATGTGAACTTTCCACCTGGTACCTAAGGGGCACCAACGGACGGGAACGAATTCCCCCCCTTTAGGTACCGGGTCAATATGACCACCCGATACCTAAGGGGTACACGGAATTCGTTTAACGCCGTTTCATTTTTCTTTCTTTTTTAGTTTTGTTTAGTTTTTGATTTTCTGCAGAAAGTCTTTAATTCCCTAAAAAATCATATATGGGCGCAAAAGTTCACTAAAAAATTTATAAATATTGCATTTTTTATATCTAATTACAGAAAATTCACCTTAAAAGGAGAGAGTGTGTGTAGTGAGTGAGTATGTGAGTGTGTGTGAGAGAGAGTGAGTGCGTATGTTGTGTGTATGTGTGTGTGTGTGAGAGAGAGAGAGAGAGAGTATGTGTATATGTGTGTGAGTGTGTGTTAGTCAAAATATTACATGATGACTAAAAATTATTCAAGAGACTAAAAATATTACATGATGACTAAAAGTTATTCAAGCGACAATTAATCATCTAATGGAATATTAATGATAGTTTTCTTTAAAATCATACCTTCATTACGATCATGGCGTACGTAGGGAGCGTCCTCCTGGGTTAAAAGGATACTTGTGTCAACATCCACTGTGAACGGAGTCATGTCCTCAACCTTATTGTATTCTTCTTCATCCGTGACATCATCGACTCCCACAATTTTTCTTTTGCCTGCCATAACTATGTGGCGCTTTGGCACATCATCTTCTGACTTGTCCTTCGTTGATCTGCTAGACTTGTCCTTCGTTGATTTGCTAGACTTGTCCTTCTTGGGTTTGCCGGACATATCCTTCACATAGAAAATTTGAGTAACATCTTTGGCTAGGACGAACGGTTCATCTCGATAGCCAAGCTCTTTGAGGTCCACGGTTGTCCTTTATCCCTCTTCTCCGGATGCAGGGCGGCTCTTTGTTTCATACGTTGCAGGTCTTTGCGTGCTTCCAGTGTATCTTTTGGCTTACCATACACACCAAGGAAGCCTAGCAGGTTCACACAAAGATTCTTGGTGAGGTGCATCACGTCAATTGCGTTGTGGACCTCTAAGACTTCCCAATAAGATAAATCCCAAAAAATACTCTTTTTCTTCCATATAGGTGCATGTCCTTTAACACTTGGCACTGATCTGCTACCAGGTCCCTTTCCGAAGACTACTTTTATATCTTTGACCATTTCAAATACCATTTTCCTACAAATGTGCCTAGGCTTCGTACGATGATCTGCCTTTCCACCATAATGAGCATGCTTCTTTCTTAATGGATGCTTGACAGGAAGAAATCGACGATGGCCCATGTATACAATCTTCCTACAGTGCTTCTGATACATGCTGTCGGTTTCATCTAACCAATGCGTACATGCCTTATTACCCTTATTGGAGTGTCCGAATAGGTTGCTAAGTGCAGGCCAATCATTGACGATTACGAAAAGCAATGCACGAAGGCCAAAATGTTCCTCTGCGTGTGCATCCCACACACGAACCCCCTCCTCTTTCCATAGCAAAAGAAGATCGTCAACCAGTGATTTCAGGTACACATCAATATCATTACCAGGTTGTTTCGGACCAGAATAAGCACCGGCATCATAATGAACTTACGCTTCATACAAAGCCAAGGAGGAAGATTGTATATACATAGTGTCACAGGCCAAGTACTATGGCCATTGCTCTGCTCACCGAAAGGATTCATGCCATCCGTACTTAATCCAATCCTTATGTTCCTTGCATCATCTGCAAAAGTTGGAAATGTTCTATCCACCTTTCTCCACTAGGATCCATCAGCAGGGTGTCTCAACACATTATCTTGCTTCCTTGTTTCTTTGTGCCATCGCATCAACTTTGCATCTTATACCAACATGCTTTGCATACTGGACAGGCATCCAAATTTCCATACTCCTCACCACGATAGAGGATGCAGTCATTAGGACATGCATGTATATTTTATGCTTCTAATCCTAGAGGACAAACAGCACGTCTTGCCTCGTATGTTGTTTCGAGCAATGTGTTACCCTCAGGGAGTAGGTTTTTTATAAGTTTCAGCAACTCCTCAAATCCATTGTCAAACAAACATTTTGATGCCTTCCATTGCAACAACTCCAATATGGTACCCAACTTTTTGTGTCCTTGTTTGCAGTCTGGATACAACAATGTTCTGTAGTCCTCCAACATACGCTTCAAATCCTTGGATTCCTTTACAGTTTCGCATACTTCCTCTGCTTCGCGCAGCATCTGACCAAGATCATCTTCTACAACCTATACTTCAGCATCTTCTTCAGGCTCACCCATTGTAGTATCTTCAAACAAGGCACCGTAGTAATCATCCTCAAAGTGAGGAACAAAATCATCTTCTTCTTCATTAGTCTCCAGCATAATCCCTCTTTCTCCATGCTCGGTCCAAACATTGTAGTTGGGCTTGAAACCGTTTTCGAACAAGTGACTGTGAATGGTTCTTGTTGACGAGTAATCATTCTCGTTCTTACAGATTCGGCATGGACAACGAAAGAAACCGACATGCTTGTGTTTCTTGGCCGCATCGATGAATTCATGCACACCATTAATAAACTCCATTGAACGTCGATTGGCATTGTGCATCCATTGCCGACTCATCTGGAAAAATAAAGAGTAAATCTACAAATTACTTACGTTTAAATGTACGCCATTTCAGTACAATAATCAAATAAATGAACAAAAATGAATAAATTCTAATAATTATAATAACATGAATAATTATAAGGTCCAAATATCCATCACGCACCATGATTAATTAAAAGGTCTAACTGATAATTAATCATTAACCGATAATTGAATACAAAAGTCAATAGAATTATTTTGACACTCTTCAGTTTTTTTTCAAACCACATCTCCACAAATAGATTTTTAGAGATGACTGTTTGTTTCTAAAAGATTTATGTATTTCTTCCAACATAGCCTTCGGGATATTAAAATCTTTCAGGCTGACATAAAACCCTAGAGAATTAAAGATTCCATCAACACTGGCTGCAGCAGATCCAGAAATTGGAGAGCCTCTCCTGGACCCTTCTTAGACAGAACAGAGGACACCAAATCAATGAAGGAGTCATGAAAAAATCTTTATGAAGATAAAAATTTATAACATCATTTATAAAGTTGAATCTTAACAAAAAAAATTGTGTCCATGCCTAGTTCACTAATTTGGTATCCTCTCTCTTACTGAGAAGGGTCCAGGAGAGGTTCTCCAGTTTCTGGATGTGCTGCAACCATTGTTGATGGAATTTTTAGTTCTCAATGGGCTATAGTATAAGTATGAAAGATTTTAATGTTCCTAAGGTTATGTTGGAAGAAACATGGAAATTTTTTTGAGAAACATAGCATATATACATCATTATAGTGTCAAAATAATTCATTTCTAAAAACGTAATTACACCTAAAATTTAATACACTAAAACCACCTCATTAGAGTGTCTAAATAAATTAATTATAATATGTATAATAATTATTATAACAATAATAAACTAAACTAATTGCTAACTACATCTAAATCACATGGTATCTACATCTAAAAAAATATTTATCACATGTCTAACAATTATTGTATCAATAATAAACTAAATAGATAGCTAACTACATCTAAATCACTTGCAAACTAAAATTACAAAAATTAATTAGCAAGTGTATAATAATTATAAACTAAATCAAAGGTTACTGTATCGAAAAAAATTAATTGCTAGCTCAAGAAAAAAAGTTCTAACCTTTCTAGAAAAAAATTTGCAAAAATTTCGCTCCCCTCCTCTCACCCTACTGCCATGAACATGCTGAGTTCACGGTAGCTCGGGGAGGGGAGAGGGTCTGGTATTTATATACTAATGCTCCAACCCACCAGCTAGCATATTATGGGTCTATATATATATGTACAATGGTGTTGCGAATTTCTACAGAAACTTGTGGGGAATACAAAGGAAGATAGAAAGTCTAAAATGCTAGAAGGTATAGATGAAACTGAGGGCTAGGAGTGTGAGGAGGCGGGAAAGAAAATAGTACAAAGTAGCCGGGATCCTTTTAAGATAAAACACATGTGCACTAGAAGTTGTGTGGCAATGCAACATCCGTCGCAAGATGCAGAGCCTGAATAATGTGTCGTTTAGATCAGTTAGAGCTAATAATAGAAAGCCCATGACAAAAGCTCTAGCTCGTCCATACGACCCAGCTTATAATCCAATTTTTAACTATCCAATCACAAGCTTATAGAAAGCTATAAGCGGGCTCTCTCAGTTATTGTAGCTTATAACAATCTGGAGAGAACAACTTAGAGGCATTCTAAGGCTCACCATGACGCATGCCATTCCTGGTATTCGGCTCGACATTTTCTTCATTAGCATTTGGACGTACGAACAGGCACGAGATTTTGTCTATATTTAGAGGCGGGCTCAGGATTGGAAGACTGGGTATTCAAAAATTCAGAATCGACAAAAACTTAACCGTTTAAACACTATTTTTTGACAAAAATATTCTTACGTACCATTGATTTGTAAAAATAATGGGTATTCAATGAATACCCTTGAATACCCCCTGGGCCCGCCCCTGTCTATATTATTCATAAGGAAGAGTGTTTACATGAGTTTTGATCAGCCAGATTTTTTACAAGTCGAGCTTATTCTCGTGTTATTATGGATGCTATATGCTTGGGACCCGCTCTCGTCCTCTTTAATTTTTGCTAGCCGCAGGCTGGTCGATTGATGTTAAAAGTAATACACTACCAGAATCTGAATCCTCCGTGTCGATACCATATATCTTTGTGACGTAGATATACTTGATACTCCCACCAACCGCCATCAATATCTTCCCGCGTATATACACAGTGCCATCCATCACTGACGATATATTAGAGGCATATGCATTATATTTATGCCACCAAACATCCAACTCTATATATGCAGAAAACTGTTTCGGATCTCTATATATCAATGTTCAAAATAGCCCGCTACACCCTTTAGCAGCTGGGTCTTCCAAAGGCTAAAAAATGCTATAGCCGGCTATATCCTCAAATAGCCCCCATTTAGAGGTTTAGGAGAAATACATGTCAAAATCAGTGGATTATGCACATATAAACATGAAACAGGAACATTTTAGCATTAAACTGATAAAAATCACAAAGGGTTGATGGCTCCTTAGCTGCTGCTCTCTTATACATCTATTTTGGGCCGATGTGTACCAATATTGGGCCGGGCCGTGCTGATTTTTGGCCCAGGTTATGTTGCATCGACGAGGCCATTTAGCTGTTTTAGCTGGCTAATAGCTGCTATTAGCGGGGAAATAGAGTTTATCGCTAAATGGTGGCTATCTTAGCCTCAGAGCTTCCCAGACGCTATATCCGGCTATAGCCAGTTATTTTGAACCTTGCTATATATGTATCAATGATCAATCTATCGTTAGTTGCTAGCAACATGCAGACAATAGAGTTTCACGGTTGGGAATTGGAGACGTCGGAGAAGAAGTGGTTGCGCCGTAGCATCCTTTGCGTTGTTAGTACTGCTGCTACACCTGGTACTGAAGAAGAGATGCAGGGGACAGAACAAGAAGTCTAGGAGAATGACAAAAGAGAAGCTGGGCCGCGCTGCGGAGTACGAACCAGACTGCCCAACATCAGGCTCGCTGGTAGTGAGTGGGCTAATAAGCCCGTGCAAGGTTAAGTCACGCGCTCTTTGTTTGATTGGGATGCGTGTACGAGAGAGTAGCGAGATGATGCCGTGAGCAGACGGGTAACAATTTGTAAACCAAAACCTCATGAACTATCTATCTATCTATCTATCTATCTATATATATATATATGCGCGCGCGCGCTTATAGCTACTCCTACATATGTATCTCATGATGTAGGACATAGCTGACCCAATGAAAGATATGTACGAGGTGTATGTGATCATACTAGACCATCTGTGATGGTATATACGTTGGGTATATGACCATACATAGAGCATGTGGACATATTCAATTTTATATACTAGTACTAAGGTATAATAAGATATATTTAAAAAATAGGGATGCTTTTGAAATTTTTCGTACATACCCCTTTAAAGTATCTTATAATAAGTATATACACATACTCAAAGTAATAAATATATATATATAGACACACGTGCAATATTACTGCTGTTGAAACCTTTTATTTTGAAGCGGGCACTCCCATTTCCATTTTATATAAAACGGAAATGACCGTGAATGTGTATACAACCGGAAGTGTAAGACGACACAAAAGAGAGAGAGAGAGAGAGAGAGAAAATCAGAATGAATCGTTACCCTGTCGACCTGACTGACTTTTAGACAAGGGTTTGTTTGGATGCCTAGCCCGGCCCGGCCCATTTCCAACAACCTTGCATTGCACGACGCTAGCTATCTGGCTCCCAGCTTGTATATACTATATATACTAGTATACTACTAGCATATAGCATCGATGTATCCGCCCAGTTGCGCCGGCCACCAGCACCAGACATCCAGTTCTCTGTATCGATAGTTTAGCTAGTCTCTAGCAGTATGCAGAAAAAGAAAAGGGAATAACGAACAGAGTTTCAGGACTGGGAATAGGAGACATCGGAGAAGCAGCTCTTTCTTGCGGTCCGCCGGTCCGGTACATACGAGCTCAACATCCCTCGCATGTGTTGAGCGCTTTTACTCGATGGATTCGATGGCAATATCCCCGTATCTAATTTCTTACGAACATCTATGTACACCTATAAGCTCACTGCTCACTTGAAGTTATGTCATTCATCGTGCCCAACTCATAGACCCGGGCTCTTTTCTACAAGGGAGGTTAGTTTCACTAGCTATCATACCCGACCCGTCACTTTTTTCCGCTGCCACAGCAACGCTGGCCATCTTGTAGTTCCGGCACCCTGCATATTAAAATGTATAAATTCTTGCACACTGCATGTTTAGATGAAACTCCACTGCATGCCCATCGTATCGTATGCAGCATTTGCATCTAAATTAAACCAAACTTGAAGCCAGGGGCGGAACTCAAACAAACATGCATAGAGCGTGCTTAGAGGCGACGGCCTGCTCACACACTACTGTAGTAACTGAAATGGCAGATTCACCCGCTACATTACAATATCTCGCTCCTTATACTGGAGCAGATAGGGAATCAGAGACATCGGGAAAGAAGCGATTACACAGTATAGAAAATCTGCTCCGGCTTTGTTAATCCGACCTACATTGAGGCCGCTGCTCCTGCTTTGTTCATCCGACCTACATTGAGGCCTCATGCACCGATCGATGTTCAGAGGATCATGGTCCCATCAACATTTTCATGAAGTGGTTGTGGTTCTATGCTCAGACATAACTGCATCCAAGAATTTCTTAAAGATTACATCCAACGTAGTCTTGTGATGAGTACTTAGACTAGAGAACAACAAAGAGTTGTCTTCTTGTTAGAATTCTGTAAATCATATACAAAATAAATAAGCAAAATGCTTACTAAGGTTGTCGTGAATAAGGATAGTAGAATCAAACCACCAATTAAGGCGTGATAACATGGTCCACGCTATTCAAGATCAGATTATGACTTAAGTTATAACTAATTAGGAACTGGTGACCAACCATGGTCACATGAATTCGTACAGTAATCCCACTTAGATAATGCATGACCTTGTTTACAAGTTTGTATAGATACAGTTCTGCGACTTCGCAATTGCATGTCATAGGTCTCAATCTCTCATAGTTACAACAGATATCCTCATTCTCAGAGGCAACACAAAATTGATATCTGGTCTAGTTGAACATTGGTCTATACAACTACCCTGTTGCCCCTATTCACTTGCATATATATATCTGCCTTGTCCTGGCAACTTCAGCAATACGTAACGAGGGTTTCTCCATCAGTAATAGCTTCCGACTAGAAAGCAAACAGCTTGCTAGCAAATAAATGGGAATTTAGGTCAAAACTCAAGCTTATCGCCCACAAATTCCTTGGTAGGATCATGATCATGCGAGAAGCCATGCTCCATCGGCGTCCAGGTACAAATATAATGCCACTGACGAATGCTGGTTTATATGACTAGATGAGATGCTTGGTGTGCCCCGTAGCGACTAGGGGAAGATGTGTAGATTGCCATTTGGGCCATCCTCACTGAGTCCATGGATTTTTGGCAGCACAGTTGCATGTCCAGCAAGGTCATAGCCCTTCTCAATCTTTTCAGCTTCAAGGGGAAATTCCTCAAGTGTCTAAAAAATACAAATGTTAAAACATTGCAGGAAAGATAAAAAGATGAACATGGAAGAAACTGTGAATACCCTGTGCGCCTGCTCAAGGACTTCAAGTGTTTCTTGAATATGCTGCCATCTGGTAAGTACTTCATCAGTTTCCCTCATCAATTCATTGAGCAGGTTCTCTCTGCACAACACGTCATCATTTCAGGATAATTCATATGTAAAAAGATGTAACTAGAACACTTAAAGAGAACTGTTCATAAGTTTAAAACTGCACCTGTATAGTTTGCGAATTAAAAAATTGTGCAGATCCCGCTTTGTATGGTTCACCTGTTTAAAAATAAAGCTGTCAAACAGCAATTTCACCAATAAAAAGTAACCCAATATTACATCCCTGTTGAACAAGGATCAACAAATGATCGTTTTTCATGCACAATGGCTTCGGTGCAGGATTTATATGATCTTCAGAAAACAATATCTTAGTCCATGCAAATATCTTAGTCCATGCAAGAAATCAAGAATATGTTCACTGGTAAACAAAACATAAAACTGATTTCAACATGAGATGCTATGGAAAGTAATATATATTGATTGCATCTGCAACACTCGCGAAAGGGCCTCTAGCCTAACGGTTAGAGCACCTGGGTAGCATAGCCTGGGTTCAGCTCATAGTGGGAGCGAATTAAACGGAGCTGGATTTAAAACAAGAAGTCCCTAGCCGGCTGTTTCGTTTTATACGTGCGACAACTGTGGTTCTGGTTGCCTTTAGTGAAATGCACGTGGCTCACATGTACTGGACACCTTTGGCGCGTCCAGGCAGACAGCCTTAGGAGCCCTTTTACGACCGGGCCAGGAAGAGCTTCTTAGTGCAAAGCTGTGGGGGCGGCCTTCCCCCACCACTCACTATCCTAAATAGCTAGCTCTGCTATAGCTTTTTGAGACCTCAAAAGCAACACTCTACCAAAAACAACCATCACACTAAGCTACGGCCATGAAATAGACCACTATCAATTATCAACACTACAGCCAAACACCTTGTAGCTGTAATATCTGGCATTATGCCACTTTATGTTTTTCTCATTCTCACTTCATGATGCCAACTCATGTAACGGAAAAGATGTTGTACCAAGTTAAGAAAAATGGATTAATTTCAACTTAAAATACAGATGTTACACCAATGAACCATATTTTAATCAAAACATGATCAGTTGTATCACAAAAATATTCATGTATACATATTAGAAATTTATTGGACTATATTTCCCTTGAGTTCATTTTTCTTACAGATTTTAAAAATATATTAACTACTTTCACATACTACAGAAGCTTTGTTTGGCATGAAATTTAACCAATTTTAAGTATTATTATGTCCGATTTATAAGCTTAAGATTCCCATTCCTATGTCCTGATTAGACAGCAATTTTAAGTACTAGGTTTAGAAAAATCCTCTAAGTAGGGTTGCTTCAACTTCAAGTAAGAGCTTTATCTTGACCTTTGGCGAAAGAGATTAAATATCACAACCGTAGAATTACTGCATGAGAAAGCCAGAAGTATATAGTACCAAAGTAGTTTTTACTGATATCACAGAATTGAGGAAGGCAAACTTACCAGAAAGTGCATTACAGCCTTTGGGATTGCATCCTCGATACTTTTTCTGACAATGTCATAGTACAATTTGATCAATAGTTTCACAATAGCTACCTCTGTTGCATCCTGCTCAGTTTCTGACGGCTTCAATGTGATGGGTGGCTGGTACAAACATGGAGAGCATTCAGATGTTAAAAATTAAACCTAGATGGATTCCAACTTCTTATGCTCACTTGTGACAGTGAACTCTTACCTCTTTTAGCTGAATGATAGAGTGTAATTTGCTTGATGGACTCCCAACTAACTGTGAATTACCCATCTGACTTCCACCACTCAAACTTGTTCCTCTATTTTCAAAGTAAGATGATAGCATAAAAGACAATTTTGAGCTACAGCATTCAAATTAATTTATACACTGCAATTTTCAACTCTAGAAGAGGATAGCATGGTACTTTTGAATAGAACATACTTAGGATCAAAGATTAGCCTTCTCATATACGGGACTATGCAACTTTGGTGGCACCAAAAGAGGGTAAGGTTAGGTAATTGTTTTAGAAATTACACAATTGTATGTCTAATCTAGCCTCATCACTTAACAATAGATTTATCAACCAAAATGTATTCATGTCAGCTTTCGACTCAGCCAAACCTTAAGAATAGATTACAAAACCGCCATTGCTCAGGGGAATAAAGGGTATAATATTAAAAAACTACCACTTCCAGGTACCACTGTAACTGATTGAAACTCATATTAAACAAACATGGGGCTATGGACAGTTTCCACTTCTTGGCAAAGAAACATGGCTTACAAGCAATCGGCTGCTTTCTTCAGACACTAGGAAAATTCAAAAAAATAAGGAAGTAGGGTGGTCATCCACAAGATTAGCTCTACCCAGTTTAGGGCATTTTCAGCTGGGAGACAATTCACCATCTGAACATGCCAGGAATAAATAGCAAAACCACCCCGAAATGGAAACTCAAACCCTCAGACTATTCAACAAGTGGACATAGTACTGAGTTATTCATAGAATAAATAGTTGGTTGAATTGTTATAAAAAAATGGTTGACCTAAAATATGATTACATATAAATTAGTACAGTTATGGCTCCAGAGCAAATAATAATGCTTTAAAAGGAACACTGTGCGCAAACAGCTGGCATAACTAGTGAAAGAAAATAAAGATCAACTAAATGCAACCCAAATCAACATTGCGCTTGCACAGAAATACACAATAATAAAACTAATAGAGCGAAATGAATGTGATTAGCACAATTACAGGTGAGCAATTTACCTGCATCCATATCACCCTGCAATCCCAATCAAGCAGAAACAGAGGACAGGCAAAGAAGTCATGCAAAAAAAATAGTAAATACCTTCATACCCAAAAAAGACTTAAACAATAAAATAATAGTATTTTAATTTCTGCTAGCCTGTTCAGATGTAGCTCTTCTGTTAGCATCTCTTGCGAAAACAGCACGTGACTTTTGGCCTCTTTCAGCTGTTAATTGTATCTCAGAGCCAACAATAGTACCATCCTACAGCCAAATGGTAAGCAGCAATGATTTTGTGCAATGAATGCTTTGAAATAAGTAATATCCCCCGCCCACCTCTATCAGGATTCAGAGCCTATCTATCAAGGCGCAGACAGAGCCTCACATGAGGTAAGTGCCTTGTGCTTGATCCTCAATCCCTATCCCAACCCACACCATGTCAACCCAGTAATCTGCATAGGTTTCAGGGTAATCATGCCAATTGAAACATTTTTTTCTCATTTAACCATTTACTTCATTTGTGTACTATGGAATTGTTATTGAACAGAAAATATGAACAATAAATAAAATAAAGAGTAAAAGTTTGCAGCAGCCCCGAAACTTTTCCAGGGTTATAATTGAAGTCCTAAACTATTAAAATGCAGATCTGGATCCCTAAACCTGGCATGCCAATTGATCATCTGTCTTCCTATCTCTCCTCTGTTGTTGACTCGCTGCTGAGAACGGGGACACCTCTCTCACCCCACAGCTCAGCCACCACCATTTATTGCTTTTCTCTAGATGGTTACACACTAACCAGGGAGATTTCAATATCAAGCGCCACACTTACTTTAGGGACCCTGGTGTATTCTATTCCAAAATAAACTAACTCTTGTAGCAGAGCATTACAGAACGTTCAGGTACAGGAGAAATGAAAGGCAAAGTGGAAGATTTTAGTCGCAAAGGTACAAGCCCAACATTAGAGCATTCAGGCCCATAGATTTTTCCTTTAATCTCTTTAATAAGTAGATGCAACATTATAAAATATAATGTGGAAACAGAAGTACCTTATGAACTGATAGTGAAGCTGATGTTTTGGGAGGTAGAACTTCATGCTTAGCAAGCTCAACAACCTTGGTGCCCCCAACAAAGCTTGGATGCGAAGTATTTATATAATCCATCTGAGACAGGTGTACAAAACTTGTCAGTACTCACAAAACATATGAAAATAAACAAGAATACAGATATTAAATATGTGAATGCACAACAGCACAAGTGCAGGTCAAACCAATGGATTCCATATTAGCATGTATATGCAATTTATAGAGATCCCGAATTCAATACAAAAAAATTAAAAAAAATGTTCAGCACAGGACTAGGAAGCTAATCAAACATCTAACTAGTAACTAGTGAATTTGTTGCCAGTGAGACATGGGAAATTTAACAGCATTGGATGGAGAGATAGTCTGCACATGAGTACATGACAGATGCTGGTCTCATAATTATTTCTTGGAAGGGGAAAATGAAAATCTTCCATAATACTATACAAAAAGAAGACAAATTCTCTGTGATTTAACAAGATTTAAGCAACGTTACAACTTTGAAAAGAATACAGATATCAAATAGTGCACAGTAAATATATTAAAATTTGATGCTAAATAATTTTTAATGTGAAAGATATCCAATGGTTAATGATTACCTTCTGCTAGAAGAATACAACTGAGACAAAAAAGACTTTTTGTGGGAGCAATCCAATGGTTGCCTATAATTGGAAGATCAGAACTTTGGAGAGTAAGCACTTGCCTCCATTTCAATGATATGGGTTATCATTGTTTCTGCCGGTCGAAGACCGTCTCTCAAGAAACTGCTAACGACTTCACTCATCCGCTTTTTCAGAATTGGAAATTTCTGAAGCTCACTAGTTAAGCAACCATGGCTAATCTGCATCCATTAGGATATTTTGAACACTTTAAGTACAGATTCACAGAATATAAGCATACAACAGAGTTATGACACATACTTTAATTAACTCATCATAGATAAATTGGGCACACTGAAGACTTGGATCGAGTAGACGACCTATCTGCTTTCGCACAAGAATCTCAAATGGCACCTAAAACTCCACAGAAAACATAAGGAGTTAGGTAAAAAGAACACAGATTAGAAATACCAAACATAATCTAGCCAAACACAAACCTCGGGCAGAAACATAGCACCTTTTGGGCCACCAGAATTCTGGATGGTTGTGCGGATATCTTCATCAGTAATACTCTTGCAAGGGTCAACTTCCTGCTTGTACAAGTAGGTAATTAAGATCTGCGAACTACCCAAAATCCGGATAAAGCAGAACAACGATGAATATCCTTGCTAATGAAATGGTGGAAATACATAATGGTTTGTCCGATGGAAAGTCATCAGACCCAATCAATTCAGATTGATAGGAAAAAGGTTCATTTTTCCAACACATCCAAAGGGATATCCCCAGTCATCCGTACAAAGCATAAAGTAGCTTGTGATGCCATACAGTAAGGTATATATAATAATATGACAGCACAAAACTATGATATTGGCAATCTAGAAATAGACTGAAAGGTATTATTCTACAATGCACTGCAGCACATTTTTTATCCCGGAGCATGTTAGTAAGGGGAGGTATAAAGTCAGACTTAGCAACCAAAAGATAATATGACCACAATTTAACTGCCCTTCAATAATTAATACATGATAAAACTTAATGAGAGAAGTGTTCAGTACCAGGACTGCAGGAAACTTCTCATAGCTACAGCAAGTATCTAAAGGAGCACATCTCATTTTAACTATATTGTCGGTAATATAAAGTTTATTAAGATACAACTTAATGAGAGAAGTGTTCAGTACCAGGACTGCAGGAAACTTCTCATAGCTACAGCAAGTATCTAAAGGAGCACATCTCATTTTAACTATATTGTCGGTAATATAAAGTTTATTAAAGACCTAGCTTAGTCTACATGAAAACAAAAGGGTGAGATTGCATCATTAACTAGAGGTTGGGATCCACTGTGATTTTGTCCTATTCAAAAATTAGCACACTGCTTTAATGTCCATTTCTCAACCCGTTTCAGAATTCTCATCCTCATGCTCTAAGTGATTACTGAGTCATCCTCACACTCTTAGTGATTACTGAGTCATCCTCACGCTCACATGCCTGCTAGCTAAATATGTAAAGCTGATGCTTTTTACAGACCTCCAGACTCTTGACAAATATTGACTGAAAAATGTAATGAATCCTTGCTCCACCAGAAAGTTTATCTGTTGAAACCCTATTTTTCCCCTCCACCATGGAAGAAAAAGCTGAAAATAGGGGGGGAAACAATGTTAATATAGCTTTGAGAGAATTTAAACTGGAAGATAAATAGAAGACATCACATTCCATGAGCAACGACCTTAGAAAATAAGAAAGTACTTCAAATTTCAACATGATGTAATCTAAAGAGTTACATATTAAGAAGAACAATAAGTAAAAAAAAACAGATGACTACTAGAGTACTAGTCGTTGCAGCTAGAACAATATAAGAATAATAACTTAAAATCCTTTAAATGTTGAATGGGACTACAAATGTTTGTTGCAAACAGCGAATAGGCATCATTATAATAGAAACCTGTGCTTCTAATATCAAAATAAGGTGCCAAATAAAACAAAACGTTGTAATTAAGGTTTTTATGAAGGCAGAACAAATTAGCTTCTCACCTTCACAATATTTTCTCAATATACTCAATAGTTTGACTCCCTGACCAGCCTGCATCCATCAAGATCAAAAATCTAAGATTAAAAGGCTAATGGTGTAACTACAGTATATTTCAAAAAATTACACAAGTGTGTTGAATAAAATCTTTTCAAGAAAATACTTTAATTTGATCACTTTTAAGCTCCGTTTTGTTATATGTGTTATCATCTGACTGCCACATCCCACTTATAGAAAGTCATGTGAATCACCACATAGATTGCCTCATCAACTGTAGTGGCATGACCTGAGTGACAGGGGAGACAATGCAGTATAACCAAGTAGATCTGTGTGAGTCTTCTGTCAGAAGGCAGTCAGATGACAAAAGGTTTAAATCTTCTTATTATTTCTAGTAGATTTGTGTAGTGTTTACTCATAGAGTAAAACACAGACCAACATGTGCATGAGATAGGAGACCAAGAAAGAGCATGAGACTATGGTAATGAAAGAAATCACACATTCACAAGACATATTCAAGTGGTTAAAACAGAACAGAGCACATGATACCCGTATGATGTGATACTCTTGTGAAGACATTTAAAAAATAGCAAAGGTATATATATAGTTAATACATCTTAGTGTACCATGTCAATCCATCATGATGCATATATTACAGTTTTAGAAGCATGGAGGCATCTATCAATGTAATTACCGCTGATTCTACAGTATCACCATAGGCAGCATGTTCCTTCGCAACTGCTACCAACTGAGCATTTATGCGAGTTTTCAAGCCTGGAAGCATATCTGTGATGTGCTTTAGTAGAATCTACAAAAAACGACCATGATAAATCATAATCAGTTGCACAGATAATATCATTAGAAACATACTGACATTATTTGTAGAAACATCACAAATGTAAACAAAGGGGTTATATACAGCATAACCACAAATGGTCAAATGTTGCAGTACCAAGGCCTTAAATCGTGAAATAAAATACCAATCATCATAACAAATTCATTTATTATGTCATTATGTGATAATTAATAATTAATATTCTAATCTAGGCTTCAAGATTTTTATTTTTAGGGTATTTGATAGTCTGATTATGTCCTATAGATTTGAAAGTTTCACTTTAAGCATGAGCATATTACTTCAAGTCATTATACTGCACCAGTTGAGAGTTGAGACTTATTCATTCTTCATCAGATTAGAGACTGCGAAAACTTTTCCAAGAAACCCATGGTTTTAATGTTTATTCAGAATATTAACAGATAAAATCCAGGGTGGAAAAAAACAGTGTATACAAAGGCAAAGTATAATGAGTAGATATTTCACAGTAATACCATATTTAGCTTCTTGGCCAATTGAGGAACACCACAACAATGTGCAAGACCATGATAAGCCTGTTAATTAAGCATAAAAAGATAAAAAAAAATTAGGGAAATATGCCCAATCCACAATAGAAAACATTGCAGAGATAAAATTAAATTTTGTGACATACAGGTAGAGTCGAGAAGAACTCCTCAAAAGCAAGTGCATCTTTGACGCTTCGGTTAAAGTTGATATCCTGTTGCAATCAACTTGTTAAAAGTAAGAACATACTCCCTCTGTTTTTATTTACATGTCGTATTAGGTTTGTCCTAAGTCAAACTTGGCCAACTTTGACTAAATTTATAGAAAAGAACAATAATATTTACAATACCAAATTTGTTTCATTGAATCCACCATGAAATATATATTGATAGTGCATAGGTTGGGTAGTATAGTTGTTGCTATATTTTTCTATAGACTTGGTCAAAGTTAATCAAGTTTGACTTAAGACAAACCTAATACGACATGTAAATAAAAACGGAGGGAGTAAAACTTTAGCAGAACAGCTAAGCAGGTACCAAAACCCCTGCTTCTAAGATCATGATCATAGACTCAAAAAAAAATGTCATAGCATATAACCAGTATTTCCAATATCAGAAGTTTAATTTGTCATGGATAAATGACAATGATCTCCACAGTTTGCTTCCAGGAGACCAGGATACACAAAATCAAGATACTTTAAAACTGAATTATTCAATGCAAGTTGCATGGATAAACATAATGCTTCCTTGTGATTGCAGGATGTTATCAATCAAGCATTACATGAGAGGATATAGGACAAACTACAACAACAACAAAGCTGTTTATCCCAATCAATCTCGTGTAAGACAGCTATAGAAATAACTAGTAACGAGTGGGGATATTGACAATCAAATATGCCTGTGGTTTGGCAAGTAATATACCTCCTGGCTGCGATTTACGAGACCTACATAACCAAGCTTGAGTGGGATCACATTTCCCAGCAAGAAGTTACGAGCATCAGTGCCCCTGCCCATGATATCTAGCTAAAGAAATTGAAACCAGTTTATCAAAGTGATCATAAAGAAATCAAAGGATTTGTGTACAGTAAAAAAATACCTTGGTGATAACACCGATTGTACGAGACCCTGCCAGTAAAACAGCAAGCAGTTAAACGTTTACACATAACTAGCTCATTACAAAGGAACTAGCAATCAAATGCATTATTTAAGTTGCTTAAGTACCATCAGGATCAGCAAGCCTTGCCAGTTGGAGTGCATCAGAATTAGCTAGATCTGCATTTGCTGGAGAGACAGCCAAGATAATACAACTTGGATGTTTAATGTATTGCATGACCATTGTCCTTATTCTTTGACTCAATATCACTAGGCTGGTCTCCAACTGGCACCCGTGTTATTCCAGGGAGGTCAACCAAGGTGATGTCTAGGACATTTGGTGAAAAGATTTTCAAACGAATTTGTTTCTCAGAACCCCTTTATTATCTCCAGCTTCTTTGTCCGTTTCAAGCTGAAAGCAATCAATTTCTTTTATCACGCTAGAACATAGGAAGGCATACAAGAAATGTTTCACACGTGTTATCAATGGAAAGAGTAGAATAAGATAAATGAAAGAATATATAGCATAGGCCCATGGAGTTCAATAACAATGTCCATACAGTAAGATAAATAACAAAAAAAAGAACAAATGAAGTAAAATGTTAACAATTTAACTGGTTGTTGCAGTGACTTTTAAAAAACTAACGCACCAAGCACAAATAAAACCAGTTCAAAATGCAATGGATAATATCGGTACTAAGCAAAGTATATTCTTGCAATATTAGTTAACTTCCAGCGCATCATGTAGTGCTCCTGGTCGAGTGAAAAGGCACAAACATCATGTAGCTGTCTCACTCAACAAAGCACATTTCCTAAGTACGAAAAGCAAAATATGCACCATTGCCAAACCTCAGCAGCACAGCATAGGTAGCAAGTACACTGCTGAAATGCTCTATACAGCGTAGCCTGGCAAATTACTATTATCATGTATGACCCCCTCGCATGGTAAAGGCCATCATCTTTATCATTTGATTTGAGTAGATAAATGGCTAACAAGTGAAACTGCATAGATAGGAATTAAGCAAATCTAGTCCAATACAAATGCATAATAACATGTAAGTGACTCGTGTTGTGGTGCTGGCCAAAAAGGAAAACAAAATGTTGCTGCCAAGTTTTGACATGGAAATCATCTTTTCCACAGTACAGGAATAGACAAATGCACGAGGGTTGACCATAACTCGCTAAAAGTGCACAGAAGTCTTCATACTAAGGTAGTGTTAAAAGAAATATGAACCCACCAAATTTAGCCAAAATTTCCTTTTGTTAGTTGTTACCAATAATATTTACATATATCAATATGCAACGCACCAAATCAGCACCCAGCAGCACATTTATAGGAACTACAGGTTCAGAATGGCTGTAAGATTACCCAAAAAAAAAAAGATCCCCTCTCAGCTAAACAGATCTCTTCGCAACTCAAGCATTGGACCAAATAAATCGCCTAAATGCAGCAGAAAGCGAACCTGCACCAACCATCACGGAACTTACCTCGATCTCGCGCTTGATCTGTTCGAAATCGTGGAACCGGCGGCCGGGGGCGTGGAGGAACTCCCCCCATTCCTCTGAGGCCGAGTGGCGCACGAGCTGGAGCACGAGAGGACGGCGCGTGCAGATGTCGGGCCCCCGCGGAAGGAAGTCACGGCCGACGAGCGCCTCCAGCACGCTGGACTTGCCGCTGCTCTGCCCGCCGATCGCCGCCACCTGCGGCAGCTCCAGGCCGGCGGCGGCGTCGCCGTCCAGCCGTGCGATGATGTCTTGCAGCCTGTTGACTAGCGGGATCACCGCCTGCCCCACCGTCCCCGGCGCCGCCTCCGCCTCCGCCATCGCCGCCGACAGAGTAGGGTTTTCGGAGATGGGTGATTGAGGGGAGGGCGCGGGGTTTTTCTCTTTTTTCTTTTTTTGGATTTTTTATGGGTTTAGTAAGGTTTTGTTATGTGTGCTTGGTGTGAGGTACCGGCCGCGAAACTGCAAGGGAAGCTGCCATTATGAATTTTGAATTCCGAGTAAAATCAATTTTTTTATTCTTTCACGTCTTTTTAACGTGTTTGCAGTTTATAAAAAATTAAAAAATATACTCATATGGTGCCACGCTCGAATATCTTGTACTGTAAACACTATGTGATAGTATTCCTGATTAATTCTTATTTATTATTGTTATGTTATCGATATATCAGCTTAACCGAAGATCCAGCAGCAGCGTAAGTAGCATCTTAGCCGCGTCATTGCTAAAACAAACGCGTGATCCAACCAGCGCAATCCCAAAATGGATCTTATGCGGCCTAGGCACTACTAAAGGGTTAGGCGCATGGGTCGTGGTTGATTTTCTTTTTTCGACGTTGGATTTTTAAAACAAATTTTATTATGTTTTCACGTTTTTTTCACTATATTCGAGTCCTTTTATGTTACAGTATAATAGTATAATATTGCTATTCAGTTCTCACTGTATACGCTTCAGGTCCACCTGTCAGTGATACATATTAGAGGAAATTAAATTTTTCTAGTGGAAATGTTGCATACTTTATAAATAAATAAAGAGTATACCAATGTATAAGTGCTTCAAGGAGCAACGTTTCAAGTAAGATTTCTTTTTCAAAGCATGGTACAAACGCAAAGCTTATAAATATGCATACACATCCACATACACAATCATAACCTTATGAGCACATTCGAGAGACTGAATTTGGCGTAACACACGTAACCCCTAGCCCTATAAGAACCTCCAAGAGAGTGAACCGGCAGATCTCAAGATGGATGAATTCACCGTAAACGTCTCGCTATTGACAGGCACGTCACCTATCACAAAATAATAATGCTGGTTAAATTTTATAATAAATTTAGAAAAAATATGATCACTTATATCTAATCAGGAACTTAATCTGAATGGACAGGTTTCACTACAAGAAATATTACTAGTTGAGTCACGTTCAGTTCGCTCAAATAATATTTTTCTTATTGTTGGCAAGTAATACGTTACCGAGACGAAAATTGCTGAAAATTGCTTTAGTTGGTCTCCTCGTGCTGTCGTGGCACTTCACCGTTCTTGAATCAGCATATCGCCCATACGATCTGCATACTCATTTCGGAAGATGATCTAATACTTTTCAACATGCACGTATCTTCTTTGGTCTTTACTTCCATTTCTACGTGGACAAATATTTTTTCTTTGCTTCGCATGTTTGGAGCAACTTGTTTAATGTAGAAGGTGACTTGACCAAACATAACATTTCACCGAAACCTAATCACAACAACCATGTTTGGAGCAACTCCAGCTGACTTTTTAAACTGGTATCTACTGCAAATTTGGGAGCTAGATGTTAAAAAACAAATTCCAGCAGGACTCCAATTGCATCCTCTATTTTTGAAAGACCTCTAAACTTCACCTGCAGCCCCTAAAACCAAGGAGCTCTCGCTAGGGCTCCCCATTTAATCAATACAGCACACACGAAAGTTTTTCCTCTGCTTTGCCGCGTCATCCTTTGTTCCTCGTGTGCACATGCCAACCAATAATATTTTTCGTCATATTCGTGTTGTCGGTGTCCTTTCTTGTTCCCAGTGCGCCTCCTCTAAACTGCAGCAAAACAGGCCTAGCCTGGGTCATGACGGACGCTATGTCACACGAGTGGAACTCGCGACGTCGCTTACAGTCGTGTTTATCTTCCTCGCGGAGCCGTGGTGGCCGGACTTCTTGAAGTGGGGTTATCGGCAGGGGCGGATCCAGGGGTGTAGGGGCTGGAGCCCCTCTACCCCTATGCAGCCTATGGAGCCCCCTAAAGCCCCCTAATAATTTTCAACCACGAATAAAAAAGAGGAAAAAGAAAAGGAGAAAGAAGAAGAAAAGGAGAGAAGGGAGGAAGAAGAGGAAAATAAGCCCCCCTAGATTTACATCCTAGATTCGCCTGCTCACCAATGGCCTTAGAAGAAGGGGGAGGGAGGTGGCAGGAAAGATAGGCGGCGGTGGCGGGTTGCAGTCGGCGGCTTGACAACCAGTGGGCCAATGATTAGGCAGGTAAGCGGCGTTCGCTCGGGCGGGGGCAGCATCAGGAGCCGCCGGAGACAGGGAAGATGACCGGCGGTGGGGGCAAACATCGTGAGCCTTCAGCAACGGCAAAGCTCGCGGTCGCTTACACGAGGAATAGACGCCTCCATGCCAGATGGGCTAAGCCTAACCCTACCCGCCATCCATGCCACGGCTGCCTACCATCTGGTGCTCACACTACACCGATGTACCTGCAAATGGAATGCCAATGCAGCCCGTGTCCGATTTTTGAGTATTGGGCCTAGCCGTCGTCACCATGCTCTAAGGGCAAGCACATTACGAACGTTAGCGGTCTCATATATTGTCTCATGCAGATCCACGTAGGATTTTTTACGATGTGAAGGAGAGAGGGGAGGAGAGAAAATGAGGTGGTTGTTTCGCAAAACAACTGCCTTATAGCCTAAAATTAAGGACTATGAGACCGCTTACTTACCATTGTATGAGTTGTTGTTGTTGTCATACTACTCACAATATTTATTTTTTTCATTTCACAAATTAAGTGATATGGTACTACTACGAGACAATAAAAGCGACAATCTATTATGTAGTGGTTGTCTGTTCAGTTATGTCAGGATGACGTGTCATTGCATGAGACCGCCTATTAGACGGCTTCAATATACTTGCCCTAAGGAGCCGGCCATGTGTAGGTCAAGCCACTATGGCCATGTCCAAAGACCATTTGCATGAAGGTCCCTAAGAAATATCAGAACCAAAAAGAAAAAAAGGTTAGACACTGAGAAAACGAATCCCATCTATCAGAAGAAAATAGAGACTTAGTACTAGTGCTATAGTTGAAATTGCTGGTAAAAAATAGACCCTCGAACTCGAGGTAACCCCATTTGACATTTGGGGCTTTGATTTGGGGATTGTTGTTGTTGTTGTTGCTCTTAGCCTCATTCATAGGAGTTCAAGCGTGAACTGTAGTAGGTAATCAAGGGCAAGAAGAATGGATATTAACCACAGAATATGTGGTCGTTAATGGTCCAAATATGGTTGTTAAAAGTTATCAACTCCCATAAGAATGTGGTCGTCAATGGTCGTTATGGCTCCATTGTTAAAAGAATTAACAACCACGTATAAAACTCCATCGTTATCTTTTTGACGACCAGATAAGTTACCGTCATTAATTTCAAACAAATAACGGTCACATTTTTACAATAACGATCGTCTATCTTCTCGTTAATAATATTTCACCAGCTAGTATTGGAGCACTACTAACAACCACTTTCTGTTATCAACGACCACCTATACCATAATTTTGCTGCGCCTGCTCCTTGGGATGAGTGATAATACAAAGTGAGGAAAATGAACACAAAAAAAAATATATGCTATGTAAACTTCCACACAGATGCAAATGAGTATCACCAAATAACTTCAGGCTGATACTTTATTATATGAATCTCTAGTAAATATATTTAGGTAGACAATAATTCAATAAATTAAAATTACTATCTAGATGTAGAAAAAGAAAAATATGCACGGCCTCGGTGGGCCGTGCAGGCTATCGGGCCGAATGGTAGCGGGCTGGTTGGCGGCCTGGCTTTGTGGGCCTGCGGCCTGAGCAGGCTGGGCCGGTCAGTTTGCGGGCTTAGTTAGCGGGTTGAGTTAGAGTTGGGTAGGGTCAGGTCCGTTTACGGACTGGGCCTGTTAGCAAATTTGTTAGTAGACCAAGTTAGAGGGTTAGGGAATCTAATTCAAATTTGAACCGCACACGAAAATCCAAACAAAATCCAAATAAGATCAAATGACACACTAACAATTTATTCAACCTAGGATTTCCAACACTGGAAAGTGCTTATGGAAGCATATCTCCAAGCTAGGGCTTAAATGTTTGGAGAATAGTGAGTGAGGGCATGAGGCATGATAATCACCAAGAGAGACAATATGATGTTATTGCAAAAAGTATAATCTTGTCTTCTCTTTGTGACAATGTGTTTAATCGAGTGTTTGCTTGCAAAAATTCTAATGAGCTATGAAAAACTATAATTGAGAATCATGGTGGCACAAAAGGATGTGGCCAATGAAAGATATCATGTTCTTATTGATAAGCTTAATAGCTTTAAGAAATTTGATCATGAAGATGCTTCATCAATTTACTCACGGTTGAATATTATTATGAATGAGATTAATTCCCTATATATCAAGAAGATTGAAGAGACGGAACTCATTCGCAAGATCCTTCACTCCTTCTGAAGGCCGGACTATGATTTGGTGACAACAATTCTCTATGAGAAAGTGCTTAAGACCATGACACCAAATCAAGTCCTTAACAAGGTGATCGCCCATGAGCTTCGCAACGGCATCAAGCCAAGAGAGCCACCTTCTTCACCGACACATAGTGCTCTTGCTAGCAAGCAAGCCAAGATGTTGATGAAGATGGTGATTCAATAAAGCTCAAGTGAAGAGGAGTAAGAGGACGCGACCAAGAGCTCCTCAAGTGACAAAAAAGAAGAGATGGACCCCAAGTTTCTCAAGCAAGCCAAGATCATGAACAAAAGCTTGAAGAAGATCAACATGATGGGGTACATGGTCTTCCTTAAAGATGGGCATCATCATCAACTTATGAAGATTGAGAGGATCAAGTACAAGAAGAAGAAGCCCAAGCATGAAGCTCTTGCTATCTTTGGAGAGTGGGTGAGTGGTGGTGAAGAATCAAGCACAAAGCTCAAGTGATGAGTCAATCAAGAGATTCACCACCCACACCAACATCAACGCATCATCATCAAACACGTGCCTTATGGGCAAAGGTATGGAAAGTGAAAGCGATGTAAGTGATGATGACTCCGAATCTCCTTCCATTGATGAACTTGTTGACTTAATCCATGAGCAACAAGGAGTCATGAAAAGAGAAGCTAAATAAATTAAACAACTTAATGCTTTCAATGATCTTAATGCTTCTCTTGATACAAATTATGATAATTTGTTGTGCAAATTCAAATTGCTTAGCAAGGAGCATGAAGAGCTCAAATTAAAAATTGAGAGCATTAAAAATAAAACTAATGACTCTTTGGAAATGGAGCAATCTATCCCTTGTGCAATCCCTATCTTCAAGGTAGATGCTTCAACTTCTTGCAATGATTTAATTGATGAATCTTACTCTAACCCTTGCAATGAGAAATGCTTTGAGAATGTGGTTGTAGAATCATATGATGATCTCATTGCCAAGGAGAATGATGAGCTCAAGCAAGAAGTAGAAAGGCTCATGAGGGACTTGGCAAGATGAAGGGCAAGAGCATTGTCCAACCTTCTCAAGATAACCGTAAGAACATGCTGAAGAAGCTTGAGAAGGGAGCAACCGTGACATGCTTCAAGTGCCATCAAGAAGGCAACAAGTCCTACAAGTTTTCTCAACACAAGAAGATGGTTCCGGATGAGAAGAACAAGAAGAGCTTCACCATCAAGAGTTCTCTCATCTACACCAAGCCCAACCGGAGAAACAAGTGCAAGTGCACCTCCTATATCATCAAGAAGAAGAGCAATGGCAAGGTGGTTGCCCGCAAGGTTGGGAAGAAGGATTGGAGTTGGAACCACTCCATTTGGGTACTCAAGGAAGTCATCACAACATGAAGGGGCCTCAAATGGTGTGGGTTCTAAAAGACACTTGAAGCCCGAAGATCGGCTTCGGGGGATTTGGAGGTTTGGCTCACAAGATGATAAGAAGAATGAAGCAAAGAGGCCAAGCTCACAAGATTGGACATATATTGCCCAAGTCCCCCATAAGGTAAATAAGGTAATGGTAGCTAGTTTCAATTCAAGCATCATGTAGCTCCATTACTTTGGCTAGGTTGTATGCATGCGTTGCGTTTTTCCTAGTGCTATCTACATATGGTAGGTTGCCTATGTCTTGCTCTAACCCATGAGCAACCTACATAGTTTGATAAGTGTGTAGGATAATACACTTTGTTCACTTTCATGGTATATGGACTTCATGAGGTATGTATTTTATTTTTTACCATGAACACAAGCTATAGCATAAGCTTCCCATTGTTGTCAAAAAACAATGTGCATACATTTGATTGGTGATTCAAACACTAAATGAACACATTTAGGGGGAGCTCATTCTATAGTTTGTGATTTTGGAGACTAACAAGTTTTCAAGCATATCCTTTGTAGTCTCTTGACGGCGTCTTTCTGGTGCAATCACACTATGAGAATGTTGTTCACTCTCAATATGAATTAACAACTCTATAGGTGTGATAAGAGTAATCTTTGTGTCTTCATGCATATTGAGTCATGCACTATCGAACTTAAATGCTATATCTAAGTTCATAGGCTATGTGCTCATACATTACCCTTCCTTGGTGTACCAAGTGCCTCTCACGCAACTTATTTCAAATGGTACAATCAAGGTAACTAATCCCCCAGATGTATGCAAAGTTCAAACTCTTTCCATTGGTATCATTGTCAATTCTTTGATCCTTTAGAGCTACCTCCGTGCATGATATAATGTAATCTTTCTTATTTCAAATATCTAGTTGTGTACTTGATTTTCACATTATCATTTTGTGCACACACTTGTGGAAAGCTTAGCTCATGTCATGCTAGTTTCATGATTTTGTGATCCATCCTAGTGAGCTTCAAAATGGTATCTTCATTGATATCATCTTATATGCATCATGATTCATGGAGCTAACTCCCTAGGCTACTAACTCTTCCCTTTGAGCTATATTGTTTTATTGCTATGCCATTTTAGGTGATTTGATTCCAAATGGGAGAAGTATGGAATTAAAGTAATTATGGGCAAATATGGGGGAGAAGTAGTAGTCAAGCAAGATTTGGGGTACAAGAAATCCAACAAATGAACTCAATACCAAATTCAAAATTTTGGGAGAAGCAAAGAGGGAAACCATGGACTTACGGGGAGGCCAAGTTCAAGATTGGATGTTGGTAAATATCCAAGCAAGTGTAAGTGGTTCAATTTGTTAATTCTTGCAAATTATGCTTGCTTTGATTGTGTTGTCATCAATCACCAAAAAGGGGGAGATTGTAAGAAACATGGCCCCATTAGGCCATAGTTGTAATTTTGGTGATTATGTGACAACATAGTCAATGGGCTAATGAGTTTGTGAGCTCAAGTTTGTAGGATTTCTAGGTCCCATGGATGGAGTCCAATCCATATACAAGATAGTCCAAATCGTTGTCAAGGTGTCCAAGTTGAAGTGAAAACGCAGCGATGATTTGGACAAATGATAGCAGAAAAAGGGCGACCGGTTAAACTGAAGGTATGAAAATTGTACTGATTGGTGCATTGGGGAAATGCTACTGTGATCAAGTCAGTAGCACCGGTTTAACCGACGGAGCATCGATTGAATACGTCGGTGCATCTGTCGAGTGCCATGATGATCAAGTGAAGAAACACAGAGGCACCGGTTGAACTGACGGTCAAAAAGAAGGCGTCGGTGCATTTGTAGTTTACCGATACAGAAGGGTTTGCAGTTGGAGAAGCCGAAGGTCTTCAGCACCGATTGAACCGCACCCGTCGGTGCAAGGCGTTGGTGCAATAACGTCAGCAGAAGAAGACAGTTGGAGTTCAACGGCTAGCAGGCAGGGTCAGTGACCGGTTAAACCGACGGTGGCGACCGGTTTAACCGACACTTTATGCTTTTCTGGGTAAAAGCAAGCAAAGGCTATGAGCTTCCCTCTAGCCTATATAAGACCTCACCCCGGGTCGTTTGAGGTGGCTGGAGTTCGTGACAAGCTATAAAAACTCTGCTGAAGTTCTCCAAGTCAACCAAAGAATTCATTGATCAAATCCTTAGTTTAACACAAGCTTTGTGAGGTGCAGTGCTAGGCTAGCTCTAGAGAGAGTGTGAGAGCAAGGTGTTGTGACCTTGTGATGGTTCTTGAGTGAACCTCAAGCTTGTATCTCGGTGTGCCGGCCCCTTGGAGTCTTCGTGGCTCGTTGGCAAGTCTTCGACCCTCCGGCTTGGTATGGAGCGGCGACGACGACTTTGTGCAGGGGACGAGGAGACCCCTCCTTCATGGGAAGCTCCGTAGTGATTGCGGCATTAAGGTGACCAGGGGATTTGGCGTGAGCCTTAGTGCCCTAGCCTTTGTGGCAAGTCAAGGGGAGTCCCAGAAGAGACTTGGTGATCGGAAAGCAATACTCTTAGTGAGCGCTTCAACAACGTGGACTAGAGGTGGCTTAGTGGCTACCGATACCACGGGATAAATCCTCACATCAAAAGTTTGCTTCCTCTCATCCCCGCCTTTACGTTTTCGCATTACTCTTGCAACTTGTGTGCTTTTACTTTCTTAGTGTAGTATCTTGGTAGGATTGGCTATAGGTTACAAAACTCTTTGCGATGAGGGTTTCACGCTAGTTGAACCTTAGTTGCACATCTAGATAGTATGATCTAGTTTATATTTTTGTGTAAACTAGCTTGAGTATCTTGCTAGGATTGGCTATAGGTTGCAAAACTCTTTAGGGTGAGGGTTTCACACTATTTGAACCTTAGTTGCACATCTAGATAGCATGATCTATCTAGTTTATATTTTTGTGCAAACTAGTTTGAGACATTGGTTAAGGTTTTAGAATTACCTAATTCACTTCCTTCTCCTCTTAGGCTACGAGCGCTGATTGATTTCTTTCAAATGGCCATGCATGTAGTGAGATTATCCTTGATGTGGTGCTATATAGCAAGAGAATAAGGCAATGGAGATCCCATAATAAGAAATGTCATAGTGTCAAAAATTGTCAAGACTAAGATAGATTGAACTCACCAGCAGAGGACCGCTGAGGCTAGAATGCATGGTAAGCGATATAGCCTGCTTGCCGCCACTGCCACGATATTAGAGAGGCTTAGGAGCTAGGCATTGTAGGCAATTAATAAGGATGGCACCCAGTATTTTCAGAGATAAGACCATCGATAATTGAGATCAGTTAACTTTCTGTATATTAACCGAGAATCCTTCATTATTCCATACACATGCTACGTACACTGCTTACAAATTGCACACCCATATATATATATATATATATATATATCGATCTGGCTATATATATATATATATTAATTCTGTATATATATCTGCATGCAGCACACACCAAACTTTATTATAACTATATATGTATGTCGATATGTGTATGTAGTACGGACGTGTATTATGCATCCTACACGTTTAATTCTCTTATACATTCCATGTGTGTAGACGTACGACGGCCGATGAAGATCTCGATCAGCCGGCGGCACGGCGGCGGCTGGTGTAAGCCCCGGTGAACCTCGGGCCGCCGGAGCCGGACTGGCGCTGGCAGTTGAAGTACATCGCGGCGACGGGCGCGCCGAGGTTGTAGCGGCGGGCGAAGCCACGGGTGTTGAAGTTGTGGCGCCTCGACGGCGCGAACACCGTCTCCCGGCCGAGCTGCCGGAATAACATCAGCACCATGCGGTGGATGCCCGTCGCCGGGGAAGGGGGCTCGTAGCATACCAGCTCACGGCCTGCAAGTATGCAAAGAATAATCCAGCAGTAACGAACTCAGCTGATGTACCAAAAATATAATCACTCTCAAAATATAATAACTACCGGCCACTTTGCAGTTGAGTTCGAAAGTAAGATGGAGACAAAGAGTGATGCACCAATTAAATATTTCTTTTTTTTTGAAGAGATCCAATTAAATATTTCGAACAATGGGGCCGTATGCAATAACTATATTCCATGTACCCGCTGCTTCATCCATTGTACTGGCTTCATCGTTGATACATGGAGAATTAGAGTTGCTTCATCCGTTTTACACCTACTTTGGTATTTTCTCTCAAAATATAATGTTTCAACTGCCACTAATTTAGCATCATCTTTGTGTGTGTATATATATATACTTTTGTTTACTATTTCAAATCAAAATACGCCTTAAACTAATGGAAACAAAAGCAATATAGTATAAAGGGGTGATGGATCGGGATCAGCATGCATAAATGTATGCATATATTGTTCAAAATATCAAAATAGCCACCCATGCACGAGCACATATATATAATCATAGAAGTAGACATGTTACGTTTACTTGTTTCAAAACTGAGAATGCATGCAGGTGCACTAACCGTATGTATTGTCAGTTGATGCTGGTATGTCAGTCACCATCCTGCATGGAAACATGAATTGATTGGAAGTTATTAGCGTTACTTGATGTGCATACTACATATGAAGCAAACAATCATCTTGAAAAACAATTTTACAACCGATCACAAACTTATGTCGTCTTGACACGTGATTGCAATACATTGGTTTCAAAATTTCACCGGAATTTTGTGAACTTCGCTGTTTTTGGTGGGGAAGGAAATAATACAAACCAAAAATCCATTATATTGTTACCTAGCTTGGTCTTTGTGCTTTTGTTGCAGCCATATGCTAATGTTATTCTAGATTGATGTTTTCTTTTTAGGGTGTCTCATGTCTTCCTACTCATTTCGTGGATAGACATGGTCATGTTAACCACTTTTGAAACTTAAAATACTCAACAATCAGTATATTATGTAGAAATCTAGATTAAAATTCGCCAAATTCAGTGTTTTCGCCCACAAACGAAAAAAAAAACAAACCCTAATAATACATGCACTGAAATTATGGGAATCGCATCGATCTGCATATATAGTATAGTATACTAAGATATTGTATGTGAGTAAAACAACCCAACAATAATGGTCTGGGGTTGCCCTCACCAGTGCAGGTACTCCCTCAACGTTGGGTTGCTTGGGTTAGGAGCATCGGGATCGACCATCACCTGTTGGCACAATTTTATGCAAAGTTATTACCACACTACATGAAATAAATATATATCAACCATAACAAAGTAAAGGTATCCACGATAGCACCAGCATCTAAATTTAACTTGTCAATATAACAATCAACATATGTCATGAGTTTACCAGGGTATATGCAACGCGATAGTCATCTCCTCCAATCTCGACCGTCGGCCTATCGGACACCGCCGCAGAGCGCAACTCCATGCCACTGATAATATGAGCACCGTTAAATAGGACCATCAGATCAGCGCTGGTGTTAAAGGGGTCCAAGACATCTCCTATGACACGAGCTGTAACCAAGGAATCGCTAGCTGCCATTTCCAGTATTGCTTGATGAACTGCTATCTACTGTGATCAGATCAGCGCTGGTGATCTTGGAGTACTGTGGGCCTTGCTTGTAGAGTTGTAGGTATAAGCTGAGAGGATGGTAACGATACTTATATAGTGAACGACGACTGAGGGTCAAGCTCAAGCATATCATGAGAAAACAACTGGCTTTGGAATCTTTGGACGGAACCCGGCCTGCTTTGAGTATTTGAACTAAAGCTTGGAGATTGCTGGATATTCCCCACTTTGATGGGCGGTGAAGTATTCTCCTTGCAACTGGGACCTAACGGTCAACTCCCATGGGGTTAGTAATATGAAAACATATATATTAAGGGAAAAAATCATGTATATAGATTTACACTAGTACAGAAATGGTCTTTAATCTTTGACATTAGTCCCGGCTGCTGTTGGACCCGGGACTAATGAAGGCTTTAGTCCCGGGTCCAATGGCTAGGGGGCGGCGGCGAGCTTTAGTCCCAGTTGGTGGCTTCAACCGGGACTAAAGGATGACTCTTTCGTCCCGGTTGGTGGCTCCAACCCGGACCAAAGGGCCTTTCATAGGTTAGTTTAAAAGAAACACATCCCATATAGAGTCACATGTGATGTGTAGTTGGGGTGGTAGGGAAGTGATACGCGTAACAAGAGGTCTTGAGTTCAAGTCCTATAGTGCAGAGTTGTTGGTGCTCACAATTGATTTTTAGTCCCGGTTGTAGCAACCTTTGTTGGTGCTCACAATTGATTTTTAGTCCCGGTTGTAGCAACCTCCCAACCGAGACTAAAGCCATATTCTGTACTAGTGTTAAAATCAACTTAAAATATTGACTGGTTGCTGGTTGTGGTTGATAGAGTACATGGATCATTATTGGATTTGAGGCACATTTGGTTTGCAACCCCAGGTCGTTGTGCGCGCCTTTTACCAATTTCTTGTGTGCCTTGTGTATTTGGCTGTTATTGGTTGCCACCAAAAGTTTGCATCCAAACAGCAGTCATATGGCAAAAACAAGCACCAATGTTGGCTAGCTAGGATGCTGCCCATGCTTTTGTTGATATTGCATTGCCTTATTAGTTAGCTGCATTATTAAATTTGCTTGCCCTTTTGGTTAGAATGTTTGAAATCACTATGTTCTCCAAATTGATGCATGTCCGACCCATTATCCATTGGAGAAACTCGGTTGGTAGGGCCTCTATTTGGGAGGCTGCGACCGTTAAGCTAGGTTGGCTTGCAAGTTGTTTTTGAGTACCTTCTTAAAAGGTTAATTTGATACTCCTCTCTTAAGACAAGGTCACGGGACGATCATCTTCTCTTAGTGACATATATCCTTTGATGTTAACCCATCGTATTTCCAAATTTTCCATGAGGACATCATATCCAGCATGGTGTGACCATCTGCATGCCCCTTCACTGCTTCTTATCCCTGCATCCACTTACTATATGCCAATGGCAAACAATCACTTTAAAACATCAATACCCAGGGTTCCAAAAGATTACAAACAAAAAGACACCGTACCCAAGCCAACAAATCAAGGTCATCGACTCAATAAATCCTAAGAGACATGGGAAGCCCCTCAACTTTTAGATTGCAGCAATCTACAAACTACAGCGTGATCACTGTACTTTAAATCCTAATTTTGTGAGTACCAGAAAAGTAGCAATATATTGATGATGTCGCTACTTTTACAAAAGTGGCCATCAATGATCTAGAATCAAATAGATCGTGTTTAGTAAAGTATCTGCAATATACTATAGTAAAAACTAACAGTCCATGATGTCGAGAAGGAATAACCATGTCCTGCACGTCCAGTGGAAGAGGACATGCGGAGCTGCCTTTTTGTTTCGTAGCAAAAGACCGATGTTAACTTGCATTGGTTGGTCTGACTTTTAATTTGCCAAAACGGCGAAGCTAGATCGACCTATAGCCCATGGTTTATTTGATTGGATCAATGACAATCCATGGTGCCATTTTGATGGCCGGAGGCTCGATCCATGATGTCGAGAAGGCACATGGCAAGGTTGAGTGCTTCTATCAGGGTAGGATCAGAGATGCTAGAGTACTCGATCGATCTACAATTTTCTTACATTCCGTAAAACAACCAATTTTCTTACTTGAGGATATACTGTGTCTCTGTTGAAGCTGCGTTGTTGTAATTCTCTTCTTTATAGTGAGACAACTGCTGATGTATGTTCTTGAAAAAAAATTTGGATATTGAGTTTTAAAGGCATTATATGATTTCCTACCACGCATAAACAATGTGGTAAGTGTCCATATGTTTATCTCTACCTATTTCTAAAGTGCAGAACGTTTGCTTGGTCCGTCGTTGACTTTGATTCGTCATTATTGACAGACGATAAACTAATTAACAGCAGCAAATATTTTAGCACGTGCACGAGATTTCCTCACGCGTGTGTGGAGGTCAGAGCCACCATTTTCAGGTAGCGCGCGCACCACTCACCAAGGATTCTTCTCGGAGCGTGGACGACGCATTCGGCATACGCATCTCTGGGCCGGCCGGTCTCTCTCTGTCTCGAAGACAAAAGCGATCTCTCTCAGGGTTCCGGGTCTAAAAGCAATAATATTCGGCAACGCATGCATATTCAGCAAATTAAAGTGCGAGCAAAGAAACAGTCACTTGCGTAGCTACCTTAGCTTCTTCCTTTTCTCCCCGACGTCCTCACACGCATATCTGAATCTATCCCTTTCCTTACTTCCTTTTGGCACATGGCTCCGGACGCACAGCTCGATTCCATCGGTCATGGCGTCTGCATGCTACGGGTAGACATCGCCTCGAATCTACGCACAGTGTCCACAGGTCGCGATCCATGCCTAGCTAGCTAACCGCCGGCCGGCCGGCCGGATCGAGAACGAAGACCCGCAGGGCCAGAACCGACCGTGTGTACACCGTACGAGCCGAGAGACTACGGCCGGCCGTATTACGACGACGCGCCCTATCTAGCTGCTTTATACTAGGGCCTTTTCACGAGCTTATCCTTGGACGGATAGGGATGGAAACAGTCCGATGATGCAACGCATTCCGTCGAAACGGTAACACAACAAAAAGATTTATTTGACGACGTAGAAAGCAAGTCCCTCCTTTCAAAAGAACCCATGACCTTTTTTTTCCTTTGGAGCTGAGGGAGAGAAAAGAACTTAAAATAATTTCTCAGGTTGGGTTTTGGTTATGTTAATTTGGCCATCTACAAATGTGTCGGTATCAAGTAGGGCTCATTTATGACAGCATCTATCGACGAAGGTGTCAATGTCATGAGGGATGGAATAATTGTCCAGGCATCGCCAAACACTGACATAGCTCATGAGTCTATGTCAATTAGTTCATCACTATGTGAGATAAGCAATAAACATACTTTCTCTCTATACATTTTGATTAATAATAAAGCCATATGTACACCGTCGCATCAAATAATTTGCATAGCTTTTCCGATATGGGTTTCTAAATTTATGCATTCAGCTTGTCTTTTGGGGTTCGGCTTCCTGGCATTTACAAATTTGGGTTCATCTTATTAGGATGGGGCAGGGGATCGAAGAGTAGCGTGGGTGCAGTGGGGGCATACTCAAGGGAGAGCGAGGAGCACGACATTTGTACATTTCGAAACAAGGATAATTATTAGCATTTTGATTAATGCCCATTATCAAACACCATACAGTTACAATTGGTACATGTATGACACCATTTGGAATTTGAATTCAAAACAAGGTGTGGTCTAGTACATATCTTGGATGTACTATATATGTATATATATCAGTATATATGATGAACACAGTTGTCTGCATTTGTCATCTGTACAAATCAAAGTTAGGAATTTTATGCCACTGATGTCATGTTCAAACTCTAGGAGGTGAGATTGAGGATATATAGTTTCAATCCTCGAGATTCATCATCAAGAAACACTAAGTTCAATAGATGCACAGAAATGAAAAAGGATGCTAAATTAAAGTAGATTGAAAGTTCATGACCACACAGGACGTGAGATAGCATTTGATCTACATTAAGGCAGCTAGCGCATGCATGTGATCATCGGGGAAAAGGCAATAATATGCTATTTTCCAAGAGCTCGTAATGGCCAACTTTTTTTCAATTCTTGTAATTTCTTGGATCATACAAATATCCCTAAAGGTTTAGATTCGAGATTGGTTGGCTGGAGCCCCAGTGATGGCTAGGGATGGCGTGCAATTGTCAAGCCTACAGTGGTTGCGGTGTTGCACCGCTTGAGCCATGTGAGGATGGAGGATGGTGAACACATTTCAAACTGGTAGCTAGGGGAAGTAAGATAGGACATCTCATCAGAGACTAATTAGTGCAATGTGAATAGATCTAGTGGTAGATGGAGGAGGAGGAGGCTAATTAAGGGCAAGAGTGTAATGAAACTTCCTGATAAGCAAGGAGGCATGGGCATACATGCAGGAGCATGCTGAAGTGACGTAGAGAGGATTTGTCGGAGAGGAAGAAGGGGAAAGGAAGGAGCAAGTGGGGTCACCGTTATTGGCCTATGGCTATGAAAGAGCCCAAGCAACCATAACACGCCTGACAGATACTGCAATAACTAACGCAGATAGGTTGGAAAAAGTCGATGATAAAACAATAAAGGAGTATGCCGTATTATTATATTGAGGCCCTATTTGGTAGGGCTTCTATCCGGCTCCAGCTCCAGCTCCTTCGGAGGAGGTCTACCAAACATTTACATTTTGTATGGGGAGCTATTTTTAGTGAAAAACAGAGAAGCCGGAGCCGTTTTGAAGGAGCCGGTGGAGGTCCTCCCGAGGAGCCCTCCCAAACACCCCCTGAAACGGTGTAGATACGTACCAAATGAGATTCGAGAGTGCAGAAATAAAGGAAGCATGTCCAGCTTTAGTTTTTCTTTTGAAGGAGAACAAGGAAATTCTCATGTTGAGTTGATTTGTGAGTGCATCGATCTATGATTGGATCCATATCTTGTAGGGTTAACTTAGGTTGGTACGGTGTCAAGACAGGTATTATATATATAATGTTATGTAGGATAGATCTCATCACCATAACCTATTGACTCTATTAATTATTGAATATGAGGTGAAAGGTAAGCGTACTTCAAATTAATATACCCATGCATACATTTATCAAATAGCCACTTTTTATATATGTTTGGGCATTCAGTTTGCTTTGTCTTCTCGATTAGGTTCCATGTCCTTTAGAAATTTGGCTTCATTTTAGAAGGGGTGTGTGAGACGTGGAGATCAGTATATTATTTGGGGGGGGGGGGGGGGGGGGGGGGGGCAACACAATAGTGTGTTCGATACATTTATTACGTTATTTCAAATTTGAACCAGAAACAAGGTTTCAGGAATGATCTATATATGCATACCTTCACGTGTTATATATCTTAATCCCTGAAGATTCTTTGAGGAATAGTCCGATAAATTCTGATAAAGAAAATGACATAAAGTAGATTCAAAGTTCACCAAGAACGTGAGCTGATAGAGATGGGTGACACATCAACGTGATTATTGAGAAAAAGGTTCTATGATTGTGTGAAGTTCTATTAGAGCTTGGAACCACCAGATTATTTTCAAATGCATTAAACCTAGCTAATTGTACCTTCTGCATGTTGTTTTGGGGCTGTGTGGACCATGATTTGACATATATATATTGTTATGCATGATAATGCGGATGGGTGTAGATTCGATTTTTTTTGCTAAAGCTTTAATATATACTTGAAGTTCCAAATTAAATTTGTTTCATATATAAGTATACAAAGTATTTATTTTCAATAAGAGCACTAAATAACTCAGCATCCATCATCAGCAGTCATCTTGTAATTGACATCCCCCCCCCCCCCCCCCCCCCCCCCCCCACCCCCCCCCCCCCCCCCCCTCTCTCTCTCTCTGAAACGAAGCTCTCTCAGAGTCTCATGCTGTAATATGGCTAATAGTAATAGATCACTACAAAGTTTTCTAGTACTAGTTAACAATCTAATTGATGGTTCAACTGTGCAGTACTAACACTTGCAGATATATATAATTGTAAGGGATGTCATATGCTGCAGAGCCAAAAGATGAAGAATGTGCATGACGTCTTAGTAAAGTGTCGAGCCGGAGCCGGATCTCTTACCGTGCCTATCTGATCTGTGTTCACTTTTTACACTCGCGAACCATGCATCTATTCGCCATGCTTTGGAGACCTCCTTCCTTCTCCTTGGCGATAGCACTGCCAAGTGCCAGGCTTCCACCTTCACCCCTGCTGCTCGTGCCTGCGTAGTCTAAGGCTCAGGTTGTTCTGTTTTGTGCATAAACAATTCAGTTTAGCGCAAGCCTGTGGCAGTTGGAACTTGGAACAAATGTTCTGATTATTGATAAATTTCAGAGGTAAATGTCGTTCCAGGTCATGTTTCTGCTTTATGGTTCACAAGATTCCCTCCTAGAGTTCAGTTCTTGTTCCTTTGGCAGTTCACACGAGGTAAGATCTTGTCATGCCTTCTCTGTTGTGAAAACGAATCAGTGCACCATTTGTTCTTTTAGTTTTAGATGTGGTTACTGATTTTTCATATTACAGATGTAGATTGTGGTCAAGCATATGAATCCATTTGTGCTTTCGTAGAGTAGTAGTAAGAAATTTAGTACGAACAGTTTTCAGTTCTGCAGCACAATGGGGCTTAATATGTTTGCCGGAAGGATGTGGCAACAGTGTTGATAAAAAGTTGCTTGGTTGGCGCAACAATGGCTATTTTTACCCAGCACACAAGAAACAATTATTAGCGCAAAACGTGACGCACTTAATTAATACTCCATCCATTTAAAACTATAAGTTGTTTTAGTTTTTCTGGATTACATAATAATGAATTAAAGACTGCCTATAGTAAATTTGAGTGTTTTTATTTAGCACTCTCGATCGAGCTTATCGCTTACCGTGACGTCCTAGTCCCTACACCAATAATAACCCACTGGCTATCCTGCATTGACTAGGCCGCCGGCATCACCGCAGCCTTATCGGCCCCATGCACACCATCACCACCAAGCGGATCATGACTTCTCTTTTAATCCGGTTAAACTCGAGCGAAAATATCATCTTGTACCCTCGCTCGATCCTTGTTAGAGTCAAGAAAGACAGAACGTGCCTTCAATCACGAAGCAAAATTGTACGACTCCGAATCGCAAGCTCGGAAATTCAGGTGCCGAGTAGTCATGAAACGTCACGGTGTTCACTTTTCTGAATAATTATTTTTTTGGGTTCAGTGGTACTCTGGTGTCTAGAGTGAGTTGATTTTAGTTGTGCTGGTGAGCGGTTTTAGTTGAGTAATTGTTTTTGCTAAGTTGGATAAGTTATTGGTATAGATCAGGTTTTTTCCCCGTAGTTGTTGAGAATGGTGTCGCGTACACAGTAGAATGGTTTTTTAGTCCGGTTTTCTGCAATTTTTTTAATTTTCTTCTTCTAATAAAACTTGCGGTAAAGCTTTTGCTGCTGTTTTGACAAAAACTTTTCTGAATAATTGGGACCAACTCCCAAATACCTCGACTCAAGACAGTTGAGACGCAAAACAGCCAGCAGCGGCGGCACCGGTTGATTGCCCGTGATCTTATCGCCGGGCTGGATTATCCACGCTGTCAACGAAAAGCTCCGCGAGCCGTCACGCTCTCGCATTCGCATCCATCCCCATCCCCATCCCCATTATCCAACGGCAACCCATGGCCACCGCCACCCTCGCCGCTCCTCCTTTCCTCCCCCCCTCGCCGCCGGCGCCGGCGCCGAGGATGAGGAGGAGGGCAGCGAGGCCCTTCCTCCGCGCCGCGTGCGCCTACGCGCTCCAGGAGGGCCAGTCCCGCCGCTTCCACCGCCTGCCGTGCGGCCTCGACCTCGAGGTCATCGCGCAGCCCCCGCCGGCGCCGGGGGGGGGGGGGGGGGGGGCGGCGCCGCCCGCCGCTGGTGTTCGTGCACGGGAGCTTCCACGCGGCCTGGTGCTGGGCGGAGCACTGGCTGCCCTTCTTCTCGCGGGCCGGGTTCCCCTGCTACGCCCTCAGCCTCCGCGCGCAGGCAAGTCGCGCGCAGTATCTGTCGAAATGCTTCAGTAGGTGGTTGTCACTGTCGTCTGTCGCTGCTGATGATTCAGTACAATACAATGGCTACAAATTCTAGCCTGTGGACGGGTCTGCATGTTTAGCATTTTACCTTAGCTAGATACATGATTCAGTACACTTCAACTGACCAGATGGTTGTTGCGTTGCCCCCATTGCCAGTATCTGTTTGTAGAACATTAACATTAACAGCTTCAGTGACTTAGTTCTGGACTTCTGCAGGGTGAAAGTAGTGTTCCACAGGAGGCAGTGGCGGGCACACTTGAGGTAATTAGTCTAAGCAGCAGTGGAGAATTCAAAGTAGTCTCAAATTCTTGGTTGGCGGACCCAGAACTTTTCTGGAGCCTGGGCCAACTTATTGGCTCCACCATGTCTACCTATTGGGCTGCAGCGTTTTGTGTTGGGCTGCCAACGGCCCATGATATTTTTTCACTGGGCTGGAGATAAGGGAGCCCGGGCCGGTGCTCAGGCTCGCCGGGCCTTGGGCCCACCACTGCCATACTTGATGTTGTTCTGTCAGTTCATTCTTACTGAGTTACCGCTACTCCATTTAACTGTTAATATGTGACAGATGTATGCTGGAGTAACTTTACACACAACATAGTAAGTATAATTCTAGGTTGTTTATGGATTTATGCTGACCGGTCCCTTTGCCTTTTACTCATTGAACACTGTAAATCTGTCACTTGAAGTAATACTCCGGGAGATATTGAACATATACTATGAACAAAGTTTCAAGTGCCATCACATGAAAAATTAAAATGTTTAAGCCAAAAATTTCACTATAATACTTCGCTTCATGCTGTAGAGCTGGCCCATTTCATTGTCTCACTAGAGTTAAGCCAATGTGTAATTGGCTTGCAGTAGACGCATACTGGCGATATTGCTGATTTCATCCAGAAGGAGATCCCCTCGCCACCTGTACTAATTGGACATTCATTTGGAGGCTTGATTGTGCAGCAATATATATCATGCTTGCAAGGTATGCTCCTCCAAAGATTTCTCACATTCAACTTTACTGTTGCTTTTACAATTCTTTGCATGTTTCTGTTCCACCTTAACTGATTTTGCATTATTTAGAGGATCAAAAGTTTCAGCTACATAGACATGCTAATGCTACATCCAAATCTTTTCTCCAATGGATTTCTTGCTTACTTACATTTGGAGCAAAAAAGCAAGCTAATTGGAGACACTTTAGCATATCTAGCAAATTTTATCTTGACATTATAAATCAGTTAAATAGAGAGTCAACAACTAGAGTGATTTCCTAGAGGATCTCAAGTTTCTTTTTTGCTTATTTTCACCTCTTTGGTTATGAGCCTGAGTTGTTCTGTCTACATGGTCATTTGTTTTAAGGTGAACAAGAATCATAGTTGTTGACAGGTACTCCTAAATATTGATATGTTATCTGGTACATAGATACTAGACTAATAATACTCCCATTAGGTATGAGAATTTATTATTCGCAAATGGGTGCCTAGCTGGATTGGTTAGGTGGCCTCAGTAGCACTCCTCAGGTCCTGGGTTCGACTCCCGGTGGGAGCGAATTTCAGGCTGGGGTTAAAAAAATCCCCTCGCCTGCCTACACGCCAAAGCACATGGAAAAGTGGTCCCGGCCCGCTCCGGCCCGCTCTCACACAGGTTACGGTACAGGGAACGGCACCCCTATGTAAGGGTGGGGCAGGGGTTCGGGGGTTTTCTTGGCCTGCGTGAGAGGTCTTCTCTTAGTCAATGCCCGGGGGCCGTCATACCCCCCGCAGGTCAAGTTTTTTAGAATTTATTACTCAGCGGTTATACAGTTTTATAATAATACAAATGTAGGTATGCAACACATCTACAATTCTACACTAATTGTGCATCTGTCGACTCTCCTTAGATAACAATGAGAAATTAAACAGGATAAAATCAGACACGTCCCTGAGCATTTCTAGAAATTCTCTTTAGTCCTCTTCCACAATATCCCGATATCATTACATGTCTTGATATGTATTTCAATGCCAGGCTATGTACCTTCAAAACATAATACGTATTGATTAATTGCCCTGTTTCAAATTGTTCATTGATTTAGTTAGATAGAAGTCTAGAATTGATATTTCACATAGATTCAGAATATTTGCAACCAAAGTGTGTAATGATGATCCCTTAGTTTTATTTCAAAGTATGTCTGATGTAACTTTCTTGATACCAGGTTCAGAATCTCATCCAAAGCTTGCTGGTGCAGTCCTTGTATGTTCTGTGCCTCCCTCAGGAAATAGGTATTTCTCATCAAGTCATCTATTGCATATTTGCAATCTTTATTTTGCTTATCATTCTGCAACTCCTTTCTATCATTTATCAACAGTGGGTTGGTATGGCGTTACCTATTGACTAAACCTGTTGCTGCTTTCAAGGTAAATGGATCTGCGTTATTACACTTTTCTGTTGAGATCTATCACTATTCACTTGGATGTGTTGGAATCTGTTGAGCTAACCTAGTTTTGCAATTGTTTTGTCTAGTATCAGCAAATTGTTCAAACATTTATTCTGTGTTTTAGACCTAAATACACCATCAATCTCCATTACAAATGAGAAATGCTCATTTATTTACCATTGTAGAAGCAAATCATATTCCTTAGATTTTCTCCGTTCAATCTTGACTTATTATTTATATTTTCTGAATTATCCAGCTATATTACCATGTTGATAATTGTTTTATTCATAGACAACAGATAGCTACTGACATCATTAAGGTCATCATAAAATGAATTGCATACATGATGTGATGTTTCCCCCCTTTCTGTTACTAGAAACCATCACATTTCTCTTTCTATATATCATTGAGAGGTTTCTATTAATATTTTTTTAATATCAACTTAGTTATGTAATTGGTGACCATCAAATTTTCAATAATTTTCCTATCAGGTGACTCTCAGCTTGGCTGCAAAAGCATATGCAAATTCATTATCCCTCTGTAAGGAAACATTTTTTTCACCACAAATGGATGATGAACTTGTGTTAAGGTAATGAGATGTATGACAGTTCCTCTTGCGTTCAAATATAATCTTTTGAAAATATTGTTACAGTGTTCAACATCATGAACTTGGCACCTATGGTGCCTTAGTGGCAATGGTACCTTCTGTTTCCGAATCTATGAGTTAGTGATTTATTCCACAATGCCTCCGCTATAGCGTCTTCTTTGAGCCACTGTCTCATAGGGATGAGCTAACTTTGTAACCTATAGTTGTTTTCGTTGACATCAGTTCATGCTATTTCAGAGTAGTGGTCATAGTAATAATGGTAATTGTCGTCGTAGTGATAGTTGCCGTAGTAGTAGCAGCCCTCGTAATTATATCGGTACTCATAATTTATTCTCTTCATTCTGATTGGAATTTGCTTGTGCCTCACCTTCTATTATTCTCTTTCATCTAAGCTTCGCCAAATCAAAGGTTTTCGTATGAGATCATCATTTTGAGGAATTGGACATGGAGAACTCATGACACATTTATAGACTGCATTGTTACTGTTTGTTTTTCAGTCACAACATTGTCTGCCTCACTATCTTGAAGGTACCAAGCACTAATGAAGGAGAGCTCAAAATTGCCAATGTTCGACTTAAGGAAGCTAAATGCAGCACTGCCTGTACCTTCTGTACCAGATAATACAACAGAAGTTCTTGTCATGGGTGCAAACAATGATTTTATTGTTGTGAGTGAACCTCCCTCCACCTCTCAAACTCATAGTATGATGCAATATCTTGCTTCTAAAATCTTGATTTCTATTGCATGTTGACAGATCTTTTTTAATCATATTTTTATCCACATAACTGCTGCTTAAAGTTCAGTGTTACACCGACAAATGCCTAGGACTTTGCAATATCAACAAACAGCAACCAGACATATTATTGTGGTCCCTGAGATATTGATCATTTACATCTATCCACAGTTCTGCTTGATATGGAAAAAAGTAACAGTTAGTACTGTTTGAAAGAGCGCTGTTTAAAGAGTTGTGGTACAACATTGCAAATTCGATAAAGAAGGAACTTCAATGTACTACAACAACACCATGTACCTAATAACCCTTCTACGGACTTACCTCCAACTTACGATGCACAAGTTCATATACCTATTCCTTGTAATTATCAGTGGCTTGAATACATCTTGAAGGAACTTGTTTCCTCCTTTCCTTAACCACTTTGTTTCCTTAAATTAGGATTCTGAAGGGCTCTCAGAAACTTCAAGATTTTACGGAGTGCAACCAGTATGCGTGGAAGGTGTAGCTCACGATATGATGCTAGATTGCTCACGGGAGAAAGGAGCTGAAATAATCTTGACGTGGTTAGAGAAAATGACACCGTGATTGTTGGATGGGTTCAACCTTCGACATTTAGAAGCCACGATTCTTATTGTTCTTTTTTGTTGGACATCTGTTGGTAGGGAGTTTCTAGTTAGTGCTCGGATATTGCTTCCAGTATTGTTGTTCAATTGGAATAAAGTTTATCATTTCATTGTTAGCTAGTTCTTGTAAATCCTAATGCCTAAGCTTTCTCCAAGATCGACTTTGCCGTGAAGAACCGAGCACAAAATCCTAGGGTGTATGAGGTGCCGTCCGTTGCGTCCGCATGCTTTCACACTTCCACCATGTTGAACCAGTTTGAAACTAAGCTTTACAAACATTTTGATGCTATGCTATGTTTATACTTTATAGTAACGGGTTTGCCTATTTGCCTTGCTTGAAGGCAAACGCGCATGCAATGTCTAGCTTGCAGCGTGATCGATGCTACTGGTCACCTGTTGCTTGCGGATGCTGCCGCTCGAACACACCATCCCTCACCATGGCGCGCTCTGGCCTATTGGTGGGTCCACCAGACCGCCACCGGGCAGCTCCAGATGTAGAAGCCGGAGCGCTACGACTGGCCGAAACAGATCGTTTCAGTTGAGCAGATGATACAGCAGCAATGGTGCATTAGCCCTGGTGCATGACACGATGCCACAGGCGTAGACATGTTACTTAACAGGATCTAAGCAAAAGAAACACCAGACGTCCAGACCGGTAAAGAAATTAGTTCTCTGATTAGGAGAGAACATGCAGCAACACCAGTATCATTTCAACACGTAGAGGCAGAGAGCACAGGCAAAAGGCATCGACAACAGCTGCTGATGCGTAAAAACCAGAACAAGCTTTGACACCATTAGGATGGTCATAGCATCAAATATCACTTGTCAAAGTCATAATGGCAACCAAGTACAAATCTTAGCACCACACTTTTAGATATCCTAAAGCATAAACCAAAATTACTGGATCATGTTCTCGGCCAAACAGCCTGTAGTGATTCAAATAGAGAACCCCAGGGATGCCTGATGAGAAGAGCTACAATTACGCTTCAGTCTGCTCCCTCAAGCGACGGATTGTGCTCCTGACAGTGACCGCGCTAGCAGTGCTGCAAATACACATTAACAGAATTATAAGTATAATTTGTAAATGCATGGTTTTGGATGTCAAGAAGCAAGTCAGCAAAAAATTACTTCATGGTATAAGCACCACCAGCCTTGACCTTCCCACAGTCCTTGCATCCCCAAATTCCAACTGCTTTCCTCTTCACAGCAAACTGGAAAGACAACACAGGTGGTATTAGGGCAAAATATCATTCTTCTTCACATCCATATCTTAGAAAAAAATAGCCCAACTTGAACCATTCAAATTGGAGAAAACAAACAAAATAGAAAAAGGAATATATTTTAAGACCGGTGAACAAAAATGCACGATCAGGTCAACTAATAGAAGGCCGACCTTCCCACAGAACTCGCAGAAGTACTTGGAGTGCTGGGATACCTCCATCTTCTTGATTTGCTTACGCAAGCTAGCACCATACCTAGTTCCTACAACATTGTAATTTGCAAGATTAACTTCATATCCAAGATACAAAAATTGAGAAATAAGCCATATTTTTTAAGCACGTACCATATTTGCCAACGATTCCAGCCTTCTTGGTGCGCTTCGTCTGCATAGGCATTGCAAGACAACAAATCACTAAGATGCTTACTAAAATTGTTCAATGCAATGTAACTGGTAAAAGTATAAAATCTGAGTACTAATGCAGCTTCAAGACTAGCATATAGGATTACCAACACAAAGGATAGCACACACTCAGGTAGGTTGATACGCAACAAGAACAAAACATCATTCCAGGTTCTACCAATTGCTTCCTTGAATACTAAAATATCATAAAGTCAAGCTAGTGATTATTTGTAACATTCCACTCAAGATAAAAAAAATTACCCTGTCTCTAAAGTTCAAAATAATTTCAGATGTGAAGCACAGCTATGTACCCAGGAACATCTAGCAGAAAAAATACAAGCTGCTTTTTCAGGACACACGAACAACAGAATACTAAAAGGATAACAACTCAAATCAACCCATGGAATGTAACGACTAAACTTAGAACTGGATGCTACTTTCTTGTTGCAGGTGCAGTACAGTGGCCCAAGCTTGACATGAGGAGAACATAAATTAGCAGTCATTTGATGGTCTAAAATAAGGTTTAATTTTCATCTGAGCATTGAATGAGACATGTAGAATGCATTTAGACTAATGCATTTTGCCCAAGCATTCAGGATGAAAACCACAAATACAACACACTTCAGTAAACTGTCTATTCACAAATTACTTGCCACCATTGAGTTTGATGTGACAACTTTCTAATCAACAAAATAAGATATTCTAAGCATCTAGGTTGGTAGCCTATACTGATGCATCCGGATTTATCATAATAAATACGATAATATCATAAATTTATTATAGTTACATTGGTGCAGACTTAAGAGATTCTGCCACGCTAATCACAACACCTCACAATTTCATATACACCGAAGGACTCCAGGCCTATTTGGACACACTAAGAACGTGCAAGTTCCAAGAGGAATGGAAAAACAAGAGTGCTCCACAGTACGATTGCTGGACGCGAAAATCAAGCCAAACCCCTATACCGGAAACCAAACTGTGGAGTCTCGCAGAGCGCATACCGAATTGGAGCTGAACTGCCAAGTTAAACACTAGGATCTCGCGCGACAACACATCCCGGCAAGCTCCCAAACAAGATCCACAGGAGGTACAATTCTTTGGCGCAGGGAGAGTGGGAGGAAGAGGAGAAGCTGCGTACCATCTCGGCGACGGGAGAGGCAGCGAGGCGCGCGGCTGTAGCTGCGGCGGTGGCGGCGGCGGCGCGGTTGCGGGAGGGTACGCGGAGGAGGCACGATAGGGAAGTTATATAGCGGTGCTAGGGTTTCGCGGAAGTATATGGATCGGGCCCCTCTGCTGTTACTTGCTTGCTTATGGGCCGGGCCAAAAAGGCAGTTAGGCCTTGGCCCCTCAAATTTAATTGGGCTGCGTTGGTACTGGTGCACGACCAAAATAGAAAGCTTTTTTTTTTTAACTTGATTGGATTTTGGTTCTAGTGCCGTATTTAGGGTTTAGGGCATCCCAAGAATGACATAGCAGCCTGACTATGATGTATGTTCGGAAAGAAAGTAAATAGTTTTATCTCTACATATATTTTCCTATTTAAATCCACACAATTTAAATTTACCGAACTTGGTGGATGGATATGTGTTTTAGTTATGGTTCTATTAACATGATTTTTTCAAAGTCCATAGATAGATAAATATCAATATAAATTGATAAATATCACTATAGATAGGTAAGACAATTTTGATATAGACAGTTACATGCTGATATTGATAGATAAATGCGGCATAGATAGATTAGTCATAGATATAGGTAGGTAGATAGATATAGATATAGATATAGACTTCTCTTTTGTCAAAAATGCATATGCTCGCACGCACGGGCATTCACCTCCAACATATATAAATAGCTTAGAAAAGTATAAATAGATATAGATATATAGTCTACATCGATGGATTTTAAGATTAATGATGTCACCACCGACACCAAGGATCCTATAATAATAATGACAAGTGCAAGTTTCATGTTTCATGGTGCCAGTGAGGAAATTATCACTGTAAAAAAGGTTACCAAGCAATGATAGCCACTAAAATTTGAAAGAAAAGGAGGTATAATTTCTGATAAGAAATCAAATAAATTATTAGTCAAAAGCTACATCTACCTTCATGTTGTGCACGCATGCATGAGAAGACAAATATTAAATTTTTATATTGTGCCAACTTACGAAATTTATGTCACAAAACGTAAGAGCATTATTATTGTTTCAGTTGCCAAAACAAACACTCATATAGGAATAATATTCCATTACAAAAAATGATACTTTTTATTCTGAAATTTTAATCAAAAAGGAAATTTGTATGGTCAATCATGAGCTTCTTGTTTCAAAATTTCTACAAAGACCTAAATAATGTTAACAAACACCCTATACGTTAATTCAAACTATTTATTACTTGCTACATGCAGTTGATTACGAGATACATCTTTTTCGTTGTTCTAGGCCTATGCAATTAATATAAAAAAACAAAGTAAACAGTTTAGAATTATGTGATTTTAATTGAGAACTATGCAAATTGTATATATAATCGTATCTAAGTCTACAAGAATTGGACCAACGTGGTTCAATCATATACTAGACATCATAGTTATTCAGGTCTATGCATATGTAAACTGCATTGAATTAAAAACTATATATGTAGCTTGTAAATCTAATTAAATCTACACGAATTAGACAATGGGTTGTTGCTCAATAAGACAATGCAGGGTACTAAACTAGCCATGCACATAGTCTAAATAATTATAGTTTTTTCCAGGAAAATAAATATTCCTACCATGTGAGCCTAGAGCTATGTCGAATCAAACAGAGTGAACATGTACACAACTAGTAAGTAAATAACAATGAGCTTGGTTGGTGACATGAACTTGCATAACCAAATCTAAATATACAAAAATTAGGCCAAAGTTTACTCAACCATACTAGATAGATGGTAGTTACTTAGATGTTCCAATAGTATGATAATTGATATTTTTCTCAAAGAAAAGAAAGGACGACTCTCACCATAGATATAAACTGAGTAAACATTTACAAAACTAAGTAATACACAACGGTTTTTACCACTTGCCACACACATACATAAACTTCAAAGGCCCAGTCGCACACAAGCTGGCGCAGTTAGCAAAGCGAACCAAGCACTCAGCTGTGTGGAGGTTCAGGGCACCTAGCTGTGTTGTGTAAATCATTGCTCTTGAATGTACCATTCCAACTGAGTAATGAATAGAGCTCCTTCCTTCTCAAGAAAAGAAAAAAGGTTTCTCACTATTGCAATGGTCGACATGTTGTTTGTAACAGCACTATAGCCTCTCGACACCCAGCATTATTTGAGTTTTAAATCAAGTTTAAGGATTTTGTGTTGATTAAAACGTTTGATCTTTTTTGTAATGGATGTGCATATTCTATCACCTTTGAGATTTATTTGGAATTTCTAAAATATTCCAACAATGGTTTCACCCAATAAATGAAAATGTCACAATAATAGTATAGATTTCATTTTCATTGGTCCTGAAGTTACAAGCATTAACTTCTCAGGGATTACCCCACTGCCATGAGTATACAATGGGTTCTATTCCATGAGTACTATCTCTTTATTGATCAACACTCTATGTTGTTCCTCGCAGAAAAAACATACTCTATGTTGTTTTTTAGATAAAGGCTATTCCTAGGTGCTTCATAATAAACACCATGAAAAAACCATCATGCCGAAAGTCTATGAAAAAACCATCATGCAGAAACCTTCGTACCCATACCCTCACCCATCGGGTACCCGCGGGTATTGCCATCCCTAGGTGCTGAGGAATGGCGAGCTAGCAAGACCCAAGGGCTATGAAGTCCGAGGAGGCGGTGAGTCCATGGCCAAGTTCTGCTGGGCTGTAGTTTGATCCGGAACGGACTGACACTTTATTTAGAAAGATAAAACGCCAATGTTTGTGTGCCTGTGCCGCCATTGTTTGTTCTTTGTTTAATCTCTTTTTCCCTTCCTCCTTGAGGATGCTCTTGGTTTTCTGAATGGAAAATACTGGGCGCACTTGTATCAAGCACAATCTTAACTGGATAGATATAGCAGTGTCATAAATGATCGAGGGAGTTGTGGTATCCAGTTCCTATATATTACTAACTGCCACTTAAAAACCGGAGATGTTGTCAAGGAATATATCCTTAAGACTATGCAAAAGTGCAAGCATTCCATATAAAATCATCTTGTAGCCTGCAGCCTTGTCCAACAAGCGCCTATAAATTAAGGTGCCGGGCGTCGACCCTTGCCATTCCCAGGCGCTTCTCTTTATAACATCAGAAAATGGCTGTAAAGACCTTCGTCCTTGCGATCCTTCGTGGTTTCGCTCGTCTTTGCAGGTAATTGCATGACAAATGAACAGTCACATCATCCATGCATATACAAAAGCAGCTTCCTCCGTACACATGACAAGAAACCACTAGCCTTGAACCTTATAGATTATGGGTAGAAAACACACCAAAATTCAACCGCCTTCATATCGTTTTAATTTGTTCTCAAGTTACAATCTCGTTTCTCCCCTTCTGTCAATTTGTTGATGATTCAAATCGGACAAGGACAGATGTCGTCGTCAAAGGCCAGCAGCTGGGTGGAAGCGAAGGCCAGGAGCTCGTGGACAGCGGCGGCAACAGGGTGTCACCCAAGAGTGAGTGCAGCGAGAGCAAACTCTACACAGGGCCGTGCGTAGAGATGGTCTGTGTGGCGGCTTGCATGCTCCAAATGCACCATGGTGGACACTGCAAGGGTTCATTTTTCTGGGGGGGCTGCCACTGCTTCGCGTGCTCCTAGCCGCGCCTGGATTCTTCTTCATCAGGCAGATTCTCCTGTGCCCAGATAGAACAAATTAAAATATAGTGGATATGAGTGTTGTGTGATCACAGAATTAAATAATATAGTACCAGTGATGGTTCAATCTGTGTATATCAGTCTAACGAATCACAAACTCTAAAATTCGCATGTTTGTTAAAGAAAAAGATTTATGACCATCGGTCTACCACGAGATGAACATATAAACAGTACAGTCATGGTGCTATAATGCACCAAGGAAGATGGCGGACGTCCAAGGTGAAGGGCATGCCTGGAAAGCTGCGAACAAATCACGTGGTTAAGTTGGATTCTTTATGTCTGTTATATATATAGACATGAAGCAGTGAAGCACCCAAGGTTGGACAAATTCTATGCTTACGAAAGTTGGTACACACACAATGTAACAGATAGTTCAAGAGTCACCGATAGTGGCGGGTAACATAGACCTAAAGATTCAACAACACATGCAACAAGTAGATATAATGGTAAGTAGATCCATGCCCAACACGATCACTCAACAATACTACACATCGATGACCCAATGCCACATGCAGATGCGATGATCTTTTTCTTCAGCGATGTAGTCTGAATCCTCCTCTATATCAGCAACAACAAGCAAGGGTGAGTATCAAGCACTCAATGAATCCAACCTATCCTATAGAGAGGGTGTAACTACATACATAAGAAAGATCCAAGGATCGGAATTGCTCAAGTTTAGTTTTGCATAAAAGTAAATTTTCCACACATGCAAGGGTTGTGGTCTGTAAAGCAAAATTAGGAAAAGACATCTATTTATAAATGTACGTGTAATTAATTATAAGGGAGTGGCTGATTCTTCAGAAATGATCCAAGTTCTAATGCTACAGGACAACTCATCCACTATAGCACACAACATACTTGCCGGACATTTCAAACTTCTAAACACACAAGTTGCGACTCAAACCAAGGATACAAAATTCCCAACCTAACTAGTTTTCTACCAAACCATAACTTGTCTAAGGCCATGGATACGACTGTTTGAATATATTTTTCAATCTATAAGATATACACTTTACCCATGAGTAAGGTACCACAACATGGCAACATAGTGACAACACATATTTTGTTTTGAGGGTGACAACATAGTGATATATGTCGGGTGGGCGATGTCACACATATTCCTTGAATCTGCCATAGAGGACGATGGTGCACCGCCAGAATCTTGCTAGAGTCAAGCTCCTGGTTGCCACGAATGATAGAAGGGGTAAAGAATATTCAAGAAAACGACAACGAGTAAAGAAATATCACCTAGATAGAAATGATTTTTTTGAAAATATATGAGTCACTTACATGTAGGGCCATTGGTCACCGGTCAATGTTTACATGTCAACTGATGTACTATTATGTGGACTAGGTGTATGGCTCGATGGACCAAGCAACAAGATCTATGATTGTAGTTCATGTGAGGTACGGTGGGCACATAGGGAGTGGGATATTGAGATGATGGCATTAACGAGGCGAGCCATTCTTTAGGCTATGCACATAGAGAGAAAGCGGATAATGGAACAACCAAGCAAGCTAGAAGGACAACAGCATCAGGAGAGCAGTGAAGCACAGGATTCTACTCCAGCTCTACCAGAGTCGAGCCCTAGGTTGCCAATTGCGATAATGTTGGCACTAGGAGAAAATGAGGGAAGCACGGTTGTTGTCAATATGAGAATAATGTTCCATATAGACTTGTGGGCCCTCGTGGCTCGGCGTCGTATTATCAACCCTTGAGTTCTGCGGAGGCACCCACTTCACCTGAAGGGTATAATGTAGGACCCCAGGGGGGCTCGCGGAAAAGGCTGCAACACCAAGCTAAGCGTGCTCAGGGTACCGTCCCTAAGCTCAAGGTCCTAGCCAAGCAATACCCACATGGGCCCACATGCACGTGTCCATGCCATGCCGCCCCAAGCAACCGCCTAGTGCTCGGGGCTGCGATGACTCGGGGGGACTCAAGAGCGGAGCGCTGCTAGTGTATTAAATGCGCTTGAGGAGGCGTGCACTCCAGCCTACCCTATTTCACCTTCCTAAGGGGAGGGTGATCATGATGGGGCTTGATACTCCCTCTCCCCCTCCTCCTCCTCCTCCTCCTCTCCTTGCCCCACCCCCGCCACTGCCACCGCAATGGACGGTGCGGCAGGTATTTCGTGTCACATCACTCGTTTGCCAAAGGTGGCATGGGAGGGTGTAACTCAGTGCGCACACCCTCATTTCATTTCCCTCGGTCACTTTGACGTAGTTCCCTCCAGGTATGGTCAGTGGACAGATGAGGATAGGGACACCCCAACCCCTATAGCCGTGCCCCCACACTCTCAAGTGGGGTGGTCCCCAAATGTGTTGCGGGCGCCCACAAGGAGGTGCCCAACCCACGTCATCTAGGACTAAAAGTGTAAGGCCCGTTAGGAGCCCACGTGGAATGCTGATGTCACGAAAGCCTGTTGCACCAACTCTACAATGAGGATAACTATTACACTTTATCCCTAGCCCAACCATCTATTAGGATAACCCGGATATATAAGGGAATGCCTAAGTTCCAAAGGGGGAGGAGAAAAGGAGGGAAGACAAAGAACATAGAGGAACAAGAGCCCAATGGAGATATGGAAAGAGCTAGCACCCCATGTGTTGTACATCTTCTCACGCACCTGGGCCAATCAGAAAACACCCCCATGTATAAGACATAGGGCCAAGTGTTATGCCTTGTGGTGGCCTGAACCTATCTAACTCCTATGTTTTTCTCATTTCTCACCTCGGCAGATCACATAAAGAGACTCCCCTGGCCGAATCTTGAAAGGGGTTCTCCTGGACCCCTGCTATCAGAGTTCATCCTCTGACAAAGGCAAACTCAATTTTGTAGTCCATGGCATGGGTTAAGGAGTGGAAGGTGCGTGGCGTTGTGCCTCCATGGGGTAGGATGTGGATGCTCATGGGGAGTTCGGGTGGAGCACAGGAACAGGGAAAGGGGCTTGGGGAGATAGTCATAGAGATAGTGGTAGAGATGCTCAACTAAGCGTTACCTTGGCGGGGCACGGCCAGAGGAGGAGATTAATGGGTGGTGGTGGTTCAGGGTGAAGTGGAGGGAGAGAGGGAGAGAGAGGGAGGGAGAGAGGGAGAGAGAGGGGGGGGGGGGGAGGGAGAGGGAGAGGAGGGGAGAGAGTGAGAGAGATGGAGATGGAGGTAGTAGAGACGAGCGACTCGGTGAGGTCAAGTTGGTGGAGGTGAGCTACCGGAGATATTTTTACATATTGACTGTCAACCTTAAGCTAGAACAGAAACACCATGTCCATGGCATGCTCATCCTGCTCTTGCCTCCTCTCCCCTCAAGGTTGCACTCTGTCATGAGGGCCAAGCACCATAGTATGGGTTTGTTCAGTTTGAAGGGGGATTGGAGGGGTTTGGGATGGATTAAATCCCAAACAAGTCAAAATCCTCCTCAATCCCCTCTAGGAGGGGATTAACCGAACAAGGCCTAATGGGGTTCTTGCCCCTCTGTAGTAGCAAAGCCATCCTTTCTACAACACTTAGATCTAATGGCAACAATGTTTGTTATAATGCATAATGATCATGTTATTATGTCTATGATGAACTATTAGAATGTATGAACAAATGCCAATAACGAGTGTGACATATATAAGTTCAGAGCCAGGCTTTCAAATCCCAAAAGAAGGTTCTTCTGAAACGAGTGCTCAAGCGAGTGTACATAAAGTCCTTCCTCTTATTAAATGAGATCTGCCATGTAAGCAAATATGATGACATGGCAAAGAGAGAGAAAATGAGTTTCATGTAGATGAAACTCGATTCACATGGTTTCCAAAGCGATGAAACTCTTCCATATATCCATTGAGAGCTAGAGTTCCACTTTGTCCGATCCTTTCTCCAATTAAGCGCTTTCATATCATGCATGATTTAAATGCTATGGTTAATCTTGGAAACACTGAAATGAAACCTTGCATTGTAGCATTGTCTAATCCATTATTTCATTGCACTATGGCCTAACCATAAGCATGCAAGAACCAAACTGACTAAATATGTACTCCCTGTCCTAAAAAAAGTTAGTCTAGAAATTATAGGCACATGAATAAGAAGGAAAAGTAACCATACTGTCCTTATTTATTGGAGGTACACATAAAAAAGACATTTATTGGAGGTAGTTCACATAAAAAAAAGATATGCCATCAAACCTTCATGCAGCCATGCACTCACCTAAATGTGGTGGAATTAATATTGTTGCCCCCACTAAGTATTCAAAAGCTACGAAAACATATTTTGTGGGACAAATTTGAATAGTAGAGTGGCGTGTTTTTTGCAGTGCAAGTATAAAAACTAAGTAATTTCTTGCGAGTACAAAACTAAGGTAAATAACAAGCATTGTGTCTATGTGTTTTTGCAAGTAAGGATATCCTAAACTGGACACCCATTGTACACGCATAAATAGCCGAGGGTGTTGCATATCCAATTTCTATCTATGTGTTTTCTTCTGAGAATAATCAATACTCTTGGAAGGAATCCTTGAGTGCAGCAAGCATTCAGTATAATATTAACTTTTTTGGCCTGCAGCCTTGTCCAAGCGCCTATATATAAAATTAAAGTGCAGAGGCTCCCCTGCAGCCCAGGTTCATTGCAGTCCAACAAATGGCTCCAAAGACTGCCGCGCTTACAATCCTTGTACTTCTAGTGGTTTCGCTCGTCTTTGCAGGTACAGATTTGTATTACAAACATAATTGACAGCCTTTATCTGCAGGTACACAAGAAGACTTGAAACTTAAAAATAGGTGGAAATTAAACCCCACAAATCTCAAATCGCTTGTTACTGTTTTGTTCTTGTCTCGCAAAATCTTTGTTTCTTCCCTTCTGTCAATTCATTAATGATTCAACTCGGCCATGTTTGGACGACAGATCGCGTCAAATGCCAGCAGCTGGACGGAAGCCAAGGGCAGGAGCTCGTCGGAGACGATAGCGGCGGCGGGGGCGGGGTTGGGGTGTCTCCCAAGAATGACTGCGACGAGGAAGCCATGTACCATGGGCCGTGCGTCGAGGTACTCTGCGCGGCGGCTTGCCTCTTGCAGATGAACCGCGGTGGGCACTGCAAGGGCGGGTTCTTCGGCGCCTGCATGTGCTTCGTGTGCTCCTAATCAATGTTCGGCTGGCTTTTTTTTCTGTGTGTGCGTCTAAGAGAAAGAATAAAAGCAACGTGACCGTGTGATCACGTAATGGAACTATCATAGCAGCAGCGACGCGTTGTGGATTAACAATTGCGTGACCGCTTGATTTTACATTCATGCATCATGGTGGTTGTGACCGTCATCTCGTGTCACTGACTCACTGTGTGCCTCCCTGTTATGTGTAAATTAACCACGTATACAGACTTACACACGGCACTGTGGGCTCGACTGCTCATTAACAGCGGCTGCGGTCGAACTACCTATCCGGCAATCCGCCTCTCCACGCTAGTCACAAATTTTATCCCGCAGTGTTAATTTTCCTCTTTTCGATCTCTTTGTACTATATCGCCAAATCCAACGCATTAAATCTTCCCTACCGGTGAAGTCGTCTTATGGAATATATATGTTTGATGATATAGAAGATGTATAGTAAACAGTCTTATATAATATAGTTTTTTAATAATGTTGAGGATGTATGGTAAATCTTCTTATGCAGTTTTGATTTTTGATGATGTGGAGGTACCAAAGGAAGGTGTGAGAGATATCATGATGATATGTAATATAATTTTTTTAATGATGCCAAGGATGTAAGTAAGCTATCTTATACAATATAGATTTTTTATGATATGGAGGAGCCAAAGAAAGATGAAAAAAACTATCATGATTGATGATATAATAGTCTCATAAAATAAAATTTAGATGTGTAAGACTACCTTTGTATTATTATAAGAGTTATTATTGCTATATAACTCACAACATTTATTTATTTATTGTAGAATTTATAGAATTGTGGAACTACAACCAGTCACGTAAAAGATAAACATATTGCAGGCTGCACTTGCTAATCAATCGCAAGATTACCATAATCAAGATGATACCAATGTATTTGCCCTTAAGCTAATCCTAGTGATGATGGAGTGATGTCGGTAAGAAACAATGTGATTAGATAGTTAGGTGCACGGCAATCGCACAAATTTATCATAATCTATCTATATATCTAACTATCTATATCCATCCATCTATATACCCCTTCTCTATCTATATGTATAATATCTACCTACATCTATACATACATTACATATGATATATATATATATATATATATATGTGTGTGTGTGTGTGTGTGTGTGTGTGTGTGTGTGTGTGTGTGTGTGTATCTAGCTATCTATCTACCATCTCCGTTTTAAAATCGTTGGTCACTCTGATTTTATCCTAAGTCAAATTTATTTAACTTTAACCATGTGCACTATACCACAGCCCTAAAAAAACACATCTACAACATCAAATAGCTTCATTAGGTTCATCATGAAATATATATTGATAGTGTATTTAATTAGAATATAGAAATTAAGATATTCTTTCTATAAGCTTGGTCACACTTAGAAAAGTTTGACTTAGAACAAAATTAAAATGATAAATAATTTAAAATAGAGGGGCTATCTATCTATCAATTTACATGTGCTTATTCTAAATATATTAATAATATATTGCCCACATATCCTCCAAAAGTTGGAACTGGAAAGACCATATTGCACTATTGGAGAAACGGTCTTTACTACCGGTGAACAGTTCGGTTAAATGGATATAGGGCCATACCAATATTTGAGCCCCCATGAAGGAGAATTGATGCTACCTTCCATATAAAGGAGCTCCTCTTGAGCAACCATGGCTTGGAGGAGATGCAACCGAAATTTCTAGTTTTTTAAATCATTTTCATTTCTTTTTCATTTGTTGAACTTCTACTTTTGCAATGGTTGTGTTGACCTAAGCATTTCTTGGACCATCAAGTTTTTTCTTGAAAGCACAACTGTATTAAACATCACCTCCAGATAAACCGTTGGATACGAATTCTCTTACAAACCTAGGGACTTGACTCATTTACATATCAGAACCAAAGGTCAACAAGCTTGTTGCATAGGTTGCTAAACGGTTAGCTACATTATTACAATATCTTTTACATGGCGACACAATACAAAATGAAAACTCCATTCTATATGGTCTTGAATCTGACATATTAAGCATCCAACATCACTTCTGTCAATTTCTATGGAGCATAAAGCTGATGCGAGGACAGAAGCATCCGTCTCCAAAATGATGTGTTTCATTCCAAGTTGAGCAGCCTGCTGAATTTCCTCGAGGGCAGCTACTACTTCAGTCTGTATAGCCGATGCTGCTCAGCCCCGGCCAGCAGCACCTCACCTTTACTATCCCTCACCACAAAGCCCCAACCTCCGATTCTGGTGCTCTGATCATATGCGTCATCCGTGTTGATCTTGTAGAAGTTCTCACGTGGGAACTTCCAAGGTTGAATGGCAGGGACTGAACTTTCTTCCCATTAACCTCCAACTTTTTAAATTCAAGCAAGAAGAAAGTAATTGAACCATAAATTTCAGCTGCGCACCACACCCTTCCACCATTATTTACGTTGTTCCTTGCCGACCACCATCTTCACAAGAGCACAATGACGTTCAGTCGTTTGCTCTTCTCCAGCTCCCATGTCTTGCTAATTGTTTCCATCCCGAATTGACAATTCATCAACTCAATTCTGACATCTTCCATATTCATGGATCACCAGCATTGCTTAACATACTTACACTTGAAAAAAATATGTCCACAATCGCCATCAAGCCTTTTGCAAATTGGGTATACTGTGTCTAGTTGCACACCTTGTCTTGCTACTAGAGGCAGGCCCAGGATTTGGGAGGTGGATATTCGAAATTTTAAATGGTGTAGAATTTTTTTTGGACAGCCTAAACTATATATTAATAGCACATAATTGAGTACCGACAATATAAATTATTCATAACTTGAATTTGTTCAACATATAAATAATAGATGCACTAAATGATCAACATATCAAAGTGGGAACATCTAAAATAATAGAGTATAAAATTCTAAAATAACAAATGACATTGATATGAATGTTTACAAATTACAAGATAACTTTACGATCTTTCATGGCTTGAAAATACTTGATGATGTCCTCATCCTTCGCTTGCAAGAAGAATTCACTTTCAATGAATGTGACAAAAAATTATTCAAAATTTTTTGCCCCATCTTACTTCTTAACTTGTTTTTGATAGTGTTCATTGCAGACAAGATTCTCTCAACACCAGCAGTTGCAACAGGAAGAACTAGCACAATTTGAGAAGTTTGTACACAATATCATACCGGAAAATCTTATTTGTTTTAACTAGCATCATAGATTACAAGCAATAAGTAGTGGCACGGCCACTCTTCCTCCTTTTCACCATTTAGACCTAAAGATTACAAGCAATTGAGTTCAGAAATATTTTCCTCATTATGGTACTGCATTGTTGTGAATTTTTCATTAATTTCGTAATTGCAATGATAGTTTTCACAAAGTATAGACGAATTTTTACTAACCTTGATAGTTAAGGGCTTGGTTGCCCAACGCCCACTTGCCCTTGCCTGCTGGAATGCTGGATGCGCCGCTCAGCGGTTGGCGCCCGCCTGCTGGCTGCCTGTGCTTGGGCGCCTGGCCGGTGGCCGCCGCCCGCCTAGCTGCCGAGGCGCCATCGCGCCGAGGCCGAGCCGTTGGCCGTTGCCCACGCCGGCGCACCGCCCCTCCACAGCTTGCTCCGCCCCTGCCTGCCGCTGCTAGCCTGTGGCCGGCCCTCTCGTGCCCTTGCCGGCTCGCCGCCGGCCGCCGTGCGCCCGTGCCAAGTGCTGCCGCAGCTAGGGTTCAGGTTGCCGAGGCAGGGATTCGGGCGCTCTGTTGGCGTTTCTTATGCACAATAGAATATGTATTCCGCAAGCGCATAGAATCCACCACTGTAGCACTTCACCTTGGAGTATTTAAGGTTATCGTAAATTTCCACGGGGAAGCACTATGGTCTAAAGAGTATCGAATGAACGAGTGATAAACTTTTCTGGAAATATCCACTGACTAATTAGTGGGGGTAACCCGGATATAATAAGATAGGATAAATGGCAAGGCAATGACCGTTTGACACAGGAGACTCTAAATCTTAGAGCGGTAAGTAGCTGGGATGACAATGAGCGAGAAAGACTCCTAAAACACTTTAAAACTAACGAGATAGCCTCTCTAGACTAAACCTTGCTTCTAACTAGTTATCGGGAACCAAGAGCTTACTTTAGCGGCTGGAAGAGGAAGGACTGCAAAAAGGGATGAGAGGGGAGTCCAACGGCAACCTGCTACTACTGCTATGAAAGCATCCGAACCTGGTGGACTACAAGGGATGGATAGGGCTGTCACCACCTGTCGCCTACCACACTGTTCCGTGGGGTGGAACACACTTCCTTGCTAACACTAAGCCAGACACCACGTGTGCACTCGGTGTTAGGATTTCCCTTGAGGCCTTCAATAGAAATCCCCCTCAACCTAGGGACCTAACTTGAGCTCCCTAGTCCGGGCGAGAAAACCCGTAAGGTAAGATCCCGATAAAACAAGAAAGATAATAAAGCCTAAGCTAGAGGACAGAACTTCCTCACACAAGCTGAATATCTTGGAAAGATAAATAAATGCGGAAAGTAAAGATGACTTGATAAGATAAAGAAGATAAATTATATTGATAAATGTCTAAAGGAAAGATACAAGAGTTTATACCAGACTTCCGATGACGACTCCGAAATCTAGAGACAAGCTCGACCCGACTCTAACTTCCAGACTACTAAACCTAACTCTAGAAAGTGAAATGTGTGAGAACTTCTTGGTGTGTGTTACAAGTGATGGATGACCCTCTATTTATAGCTCTTGCAGGTCGGTGTTGAGGTTGATGCTTAGCTTGGACGCCACTTTGTCAGTTGAGGTAACTTCCACGCGAAGTTGAGCTCGAGGGCTGCAAAGTGGGGCCGGCCGGCCTCTCCCAGGCCTAGGATTTGTGCCACTTGGCACCGCCCTTCTCCTGGACGCCCCTGATGCTCTTCTGGTGTCGGTGGCAGTTGCGTTAGTTCGAGATTTGATAGTTAGGGGCCGGCCGGCATAACCTCAATGCTTGTCTTTGTCCAGGGAGGCGAATCTCAGGATTTTGCCCACGTCTTGCATGCAGGTGGGCTCTTCAATCCATGGGTGAAGACTTCGGGTCATCTGATCAAACCAACTTCAAGTGCATGGCTCAAGATTAAGGTAAGTGTGTTTCCTTGCCCTTGGATCGATGACGTGGTGATTGGGTCCAGTGCCAGGACGGCGAGGCCGGTTGGCCTGGGGTTTTTCCTATTTTGCCTCAATTTTTGTACACCTATCCCTGCACTCACAATTCATCCAAAACTTGTAGAACTTTATTAGAATAAACAAAATATGTATGGAACATGATGGAAAGCTCTATTTATTTCCAAGAAGTTGACGGACAAAGTGTGATTTAATGGTTGTCAACACGCTCACGTCGCGAGTGCAGAAGGGGTGGAGGGCAGGGGGATTGGGCCATTGCGGGACTGGGGGTGGGCACGACGAGTGGGGTAGGGGGGGATCGTGGGCTGTCGGAGGCCCGATGGGGAGAGGGTGGTCGTGGGCTGCTTCATTTCGAGCCTGTTATGCGGTTGTGGATGATATTTTTCATTATTTCTTCATATACTTAAGAAATACTATATGTACAAAATTTTTGACCAAAACTAATGGATATTTAGTTACTGAATACCCTTGAATAAAGGTGGACCCGCCCCTGCTTGCTACATTTCTAATCACTGGTAGGCTAAAGAAAAACATAGTTTCTATTGGATCGAAAGTCGTTCTCCAGCCACACGAATCGGTATCGGGTGTTAGCAAATAATGCGAAAACAAGATCGAACACGAGACACGATTTTACGTGGAAAACCCTTGCGGCAAAAAATCACGGGCGCCAACCGGCGATCTTCACTATAATGAGTGAGTTACAACGCAGGGAATACAATGAGTCGTCAACTCTTCCCGTGCGGCTTACAAGATGTATATATAGGGCGGACTGAACTGACTGCAGTCAAACATGGAAATAGATCCGCTAATCACATAACCCGAACCGTGGGCCCTCCAGGCGTCCCCACAAGACACACGTTATAATTCGGATCATATTCAACAAACTCCACGTTGAGACGAATTTCATCTTGTAGCAAATGAAGTATCATCAATGAACTCACTTCAATAATATATAATCGCCGACGCCAAAAGTCACTAGGACTCAAACTTTAACACCAACCAAGCTTGAGCATAGCTCAACCTTAGCTACAGGAACAGGCTTAGTTATCATATCAGCAGGATTGTCACAGGTACTTATCTTGCATACTTTAATATCACCTTCAGCAACAACGCCTCGAATAAAATGATATCTCACATCAATGTGCTTTGTTCTTTCATGAAACATCTGATCTTTGGTAAGAAAAATAGCACTTTGACTATCACAGTGAATAGTAATGCAAGAAGAAATCTTGCAAAGCTCAGAGTATAAACCTCTCAACCAAATAGCTTCTTTACAAGCTTCAGAAATAGCCATATATTCAGCTTCAGTAGTGGACAAAACAACAGTAGCGTGCAAACATGCTTTTCAACTAACAACACAACCACCAATGGTGAAAACATAACCTGTGAGAGATCTTCACTTATCCAAATCACCAGCATAATCAGAATCAACATAACCAATAAGTCCATCTCTAGATTTCCTAAACTGCAAATAAGCACTAGAAGTACCTCGCAAATATCTGAAGATCCATTGAACTGCATTCCAATGCTCTTTGCCAGGATTAGTCATGTATCTACTGACAACACTCAATGCATGATAAATCAGGACGATAACAGACCATGATATACATAAGAGAACCAACTGCACTCGAATATGGAACTCTAGATATGTACTCAATATTATCATTTGACACTGGACATAAAACTGAAGATAATCTGAAATGTGCAGCTAATGGAGTACTCACTGGTTTTGCATCATGCATATTAAAATGACGAAGAACCTTTTCAATATAACCTCGCTGAATGAGATATAACATACCAGATTTTCTATCTTTGATAATTTCCACACCAAGAATTTTCTTAGCTGCACCTAAGTCCTTCATCTTAAATTCTTTATTCAATTGTGCCTTTAATTTAGCTATTTCTGATTTATCTTTTGCAGCAATCAACATATCATCAACATAAAGAAGCAAATAAATACTTGAACCATTAACTATCTTCAAATAGACACAGCTATCATAATCAGACTGCTTAAAACCAAGAGAGAGCATAAATGAGTCAAATCTCTTATACCATTGCCTAGGAGATTGTTTCAAGCCTTAAAGAGATTTCTTTAATCTACAAACAAGATTTTCTTTTCCAGGAACAACGAAACCTTCAGGTTTGTCCATATAAATGTCTTCTTCTAACTCCCCATGTAAGAAAGCAGTTTTAACATCTAATTGCTCAAGTTCATAATCATGCATAGCAACAATACTGAGTAATGTGCGAATAGAACTATGCTTCACAACTGGGAAAAAAATATCATTAAAATCAATACTTGGAATCTGACTGTAGCCTTTAGCAACCAACCTTGCTTTGTACCTTGCTGGCTCACTTGGAGCAATAGCTTCCTTTCTTTTGAAAATCCATTTGCAACGGACAGACTTTTTATCCTTGGGCAATTTGACTAAATCTCAAGTACCATTCTTTTCGAGTGACTCCATCTCATCTTGCATAGCGGTCATCCAATTATTACAATCAGCAGAAGTAATGGCCTCAGAATAATTGGAAGGTTCTGCAACACCTTCTCTTCTGCAACACTCAAAGCATAAGCAACATTACATTCTTCAATCAATCTTTTAACTGGCTTAGGAGCCCTTCTGGCCCTATCAGCTGCAATAGAATGTTGTGGAGGCTGCACAACAGGGGAAGAAAGCTCAACAATAGATGGATCATCAACAATTGGTGAATCATCAATAATAGGTGCATTATCATTATCTGGTGTATTATCAACATCAATAAAATGTTGCACTTGCACACTTGGTTTCTGAACAGGAGCATCAGTAGATAGGTTGTTAGGTAACATAACAAATTCATTAAAGATAATGTTCCTGCTAATCACAACCTTCTGAGTTTGTGGATTCCACAACTTGTAGCCTTTAACACCAGATTTGTAACCAAGAAAGATACACTTAATAGCTCTAGGCTCCAATTTACCATTATTAACATGAGCATAAGCAGTACAACCAAAAACTCTCAATTGTGAATAATCAGCTGGAGAACCAGACCATAACTCAATTGGAGTTTTCTTATCAATAACAATACTAGGTGAACGATTAATAAGATAGCAAGCAATGGAAGCAGCTTCAGCCCATAACCGCCTATGCAAACCAGCATTAGACAGCATGCAACGAGCCTTGAAGATGATAGTCTTGTTCATCCGCTCAGCTACACCATTCTGTTGGGGTGTATAAGGAACAGTGTAGTGCCTAACAATGCCTTCAGATTTACAATATGCATTAAATTCTTTAGAATAGAATTCCATCCCATTATTCGTACGAAGCTTCTTAACCTTATTTTCAGTTTGATTCTCAATCATAACCTTCCACTCTTTAAATGCTAAAAATGCTTCTGATTTATCTTTCAAGAAATAAGGTCATACCTTCCTAGAATAATCATCAATTATAGTCAACATGTAACGAGCACCACCAAGAGAAGGCTTGCGAAATGGTCCCCATAAATCAGAATGCAGATAATCAAGAATACCTTTACTTGTATGAGTAGAAGTATTAAACTTCACCCTCTTGTGTTTGCCAAACACACAATGCTCACAGAAATCCAATTTGCTGATGCTATGCCCATCAAGAAGTCCTCTTTTGTTCAACACTGCCAAACCAAGTTCACTCATATGCCCAAGACGCATGCCAAAAATTAGTAGCATCAGAATTGGATAATGAATTAGAAATTACAGCAGCATCACCTGTAATTATAGTACCGCGAAGACGATACAAGTTGGCAGATTTCAAATCAGCTTTCATAACAATAAGAGAGCCTTTTGACACCTTCAAAACTCCATCTCCACCGGAGTACTTGTACCCTTTGCCATCAAGAGTACTCAAAGAAATAAGATTCTTCCTCATGTCTGGAATATGCCTCACATCTGTCAAAGTTCTGATAATACGATCATGCATCTTAATCTGAACAGATCCAATACCAACAATCTGACATGGACTGTCATCACCCATTTTAACAGAACCACCACTAACAGAATCATATGTGATGAACCAATCTCTATTAATGTATATATGAAAAGAAGCAGCAGAATCAAGAATCCATTCATCACCACTATTTGCACATCCAGCAAAAGCAACAAGAACCTTATTACCATCGGAACTACCATCGGTAGCAACAGAAGCATTATCTTCATCTGGATTTACTTTTTGGTCTGTATATGCTAGCTCTCTTTTCTTTATTCTTCAACTTAATACACTCAGATATGACATGAGTGGTTGCAATACCTGCAGAATTTCTCATCCTTGTCTCTAGACTTTGAACGGCCATGATAGTCATTCGAACTCTTGCATCTATAACTATTATCTGATTTCTTTTGTGTCCTGCCACAAACAGATAAAGCTTCTCCATTGGAAGTTGAACCTTCAGAAGACACCATTTGTTTCATCTTTTCCTTAGCTTGCAAAGCCTCATAAACATCATTCATGGTTAGAGTATCACGACTATATAATATAGTATATGTGAAGTTTGCAAAAGAATAAGATCCAAGTCCTCATCATCGTAAGTTACCTCTATAGGCTGTAGGTCAGCAACGATCTCCTTAAAGATCGAAAGATGGTTAGAGACCGAACCACCTTCTTGCAACTTGTGCGTGTACAACTTCATCTTTAAATGCATCTTGCTTGTCAAATCTTTAGACATGCAAATCGACTCCAACTTGAACCATAGAGCAGCTGCAGTTTTCTCCAACGAAACCTCTTGCAAAATATTATTTGAAAGATGAAGATGAATATGAGACAAGGCCTTACAATCTTTTCTTCTCCTCATCGGTCCAAGACTTTGAATCCTTGTTACCGAATTTATCAAGCGCATCATCTAGATCAGCTTGCCCTAAAACATCTCGCATCTTGACTTGCCATAGAGAGAACGTTGTATCTCGATCCAGCAACGGAATATCATACTTCATAGAAGCCATTAGAAGAAATAACCAGAAGAAAAAATAATCTGCAGTAAATAATCTAGGTATATAACTGTGTAACCCTAGCAATAACCTGCAGCTTGTGTACACCTACGTTCAGCGGAACCTGAAGAACCTTCTGGTAGCCTTCTCTGTGTACGTAGAAGAATCCACCAATGAATTTTCCCGGCGGAGGCAGCAGCGATGCTTCTGCTGTTGTGTCTTGATCCACGCGCAGCAGCAGCAATATGTTTTCTCCACCGGCAGGGAAACGACGGCAGCGAGACGGCAACTTTTGTAGATCGCGACCGGCGGAGCAGATCGATTGTCCACCGCTTCACACTCGAACTCGGCGATACGGAATACGATTCCGCGCTTGAACAACACCTAGGATTAGACGCTTGAAACCACCGCCGACCGGTGGAAGTAGAGCGAGTCCGCTGAAAGAAAAACCCTCTGATGGCGGCGCCGTCAATAGGGATTGAAACCCTTTTTTTTCAATCGATCTCGTGTACGGCTCGGATACCAGGATACCACTTATTAGCAAATAATGCGAAAACAAGATCGAACACGAGACACGATTTTACGTGGAAAACCCTTACTGGAAAAAACCACGGGCGCCAACCGACGATCTTCACTATAATGAGTGAGTTACAACGCAGGGAATACAATGAGTCGTCAATCCTTCCCGTGCGGCTTATAAGATGTATATATAGGGCAGACTGAACTGACTGCAATCCAACACGGAAACAGATCCGCTAATCGCATAACCTGAACCGTGGGCCCTCCAGCCGTCCCCACAAGACACACGTTATAATTCGGATCATATCCAACATCGGGCCAACATTTAGGTCGGACCCGAGACTGATTACACTATTAAAATAAATAAATATATTTTGGGCCATGCTCCTCTTGGCTCCATTTACTCTATGCCTACTATTGCCTAACTCGTCTAATAGTTTATTTTTGAGCTTTTTTGACGGGTATATGGGTAGGATCAGCCAAAATGGGATTCGCGTCCATTTGTAAGATTTTAGCTTATATATCTTACACTGTTTGAGATTCTTATACTATACGAAAACAGGTGACAGATGAATTTGACAAATTACAAAATCACGAATTGCTGGAGAACGTAACGCAACATAACCACGGTAACCTATGGCCCGGAGAGAGAAAAAAACTTAGCGCGTTTCCAGAAGAACCCGACCGCGGTGGGGGTCCTATATCCCTTCCGGAAGATGGTTAAGAGATGCATCTTTAAAGCCCACCAAGATCCAGCATCATCTTCTTCCTCCCCTCCGGCCTTCCTCCGCCTGCTCCGGCCGGTGGCTCTCGCCGCTGCGCCGCCCGCCACCACCCGCCGTCGCCTTCAACTTCGCCACCGGCCACCTTCTTCTCGCCCTCGCCGCCGACCGCTGCCCACCGGGGATCCTACCCTGCCCGGGCGGCGGCGCCGCCTCACCACGGCCGGGCCGCCGCCGACCTCTCCATTAGAGCCGCCAGCCATTGGAAGCCCGGCAAATCCGAAACCCTAACCTCCGCTGCCTCGACCACCACCCCGGCCGCCGGCGACTCCCCCCACCTCCCACCCCTCGCCGGCGGCCGCTCCACCCCCTCCCCCTTCCCCTACCTCGTCGGCGCACGCGCGAGCGGCGGCGCGAACTGAGCGATCAAGGTCAGCTAGCGCAAGCGAGAGGAGAGGAGGAAAAAGTAGATCGTGCGGCCCCTATAAGCCGTACGAATCTCAAACGGTGGAAGTCCCACCCCTCGCCAGCGGCCGTTCCACCCCCTCCCCCTTCCCCTACCTCGTCGGCGCACGTGCGAGCCGCGGCGCGAATTGAGCGATCGAGGTCAGCTAGCGCAAGCGAGAGGAGAGGAGGAAAAAGGAGATAGTGCGGCCCCTATGAGCCGTACGAATCTCAAATAGTGGAAGTCCCACCCCTCGCCGGCGGCCGTTCCACCCCCTCCCCCTTCCCCTACCTCGTCGGCGCACGTGCGAGCGGCGACGCGAATTGAGCGATCGAGGTCAGCTAGCGCAAGCGAGAGGAGAGGAGGAAAAAGGAGATAGTGCGGCCCCTATGAGCCGTACGAATCTCAAACAGTGGAAGTCCCACCCCTCGCCGGCGGCCGTTCCACCCCCTCCCCCTTCCCCTACCTCGTCGGCGCACGTGCGAGCGGCGGCGCGAACGGAGCGATCGAGGTCAGCTAGCGCAAGCGAGAGGAGAGGAGGAAAAAGTAGATCGTGCGGCCCCTGTAAGCCGTACGAATCTCAAACGGTGGAAGATGGATAGAAAAAAATTTCCGAAAGATGTATTAGATTCACCACCGGACATAGATTCGGTGACTTGCGTCTGGCAAGTCATAATGTAACTTACCATCTATGTATACCCTCTAAATCGCATCTAACGTCTGTCCTTCCTCTTGGATCAAAATAAAGGAAAAACAATAGTTGAGCCCACATGTCAGCCTCAACTCGTTCTTCTTCTACCTCCGCTCGTCCGACGAGCTACGGCCTGCGGCGGCGCGACCTGCGCATCCTCCACGGCGAATCTCACTGCCGCCGCTTTGATGGACCTGGAGGCCCTCGACGTCGGCGATGAGCGGGAGCAGCTTGCGCCCGCCGGTGATGAGGTTGAGCAGGCACATCTTACTGGGATTGTCCTCGATATCGCACCGCACGCGGAGCCTACGAGCACGAACTGGGGCGAGGTCACGAGCGGGCGAGGCTTGCTGGGAGGGTGGCCAGTGGCCATGAGGACCTTGCGGGGCACACGAGTAGCCAGCCATGGTTGTGGTCCGCAGCAACATTGGTGGGGAGAAGCAATGGGCGGTCAGGGCACGGTTCGCCGCGGCGGACAGTAAAGTCCCTCCTGTGCGACCGCTACAAGCTTCCTCCATTCTCCAAAATTCGAACTCCCAATCCATATGCAACATAAATTGATCAGTCATGTGGCCTACTCATGATCAATTTTGCCAATCTCTTCAAGCAATTTGAGTTAATCCAACAATAGGGGCACGAACGAGCGCAGTACTCGTGGTTTGGCCGTAGGGAAGATTAATGCAGGTCCTCTGTAGCTGGTTTGGCCATAGGCACATGAATGCAAGTTTTCATGGCTGCGGCGGCCAGGCATGCGGATCCTGCAGAGGCGGCAGCGACAACCTCCGACTTCTCTGCTGCGGCATGATGGCCCACCTCCGATGCGCCTGACAGCAGCAGGTCTCCCACACCTCCCTCGCCTCTGCGGCATGCCGTCGGCGTCCCGGTCCTGCAGTCTTCTTCTCCGGTGCAGCAAGGCGTGGCTCCATGCGGGGGGAGTGAGTCCACGGCGGCGCGGACGAGCGCCGCGAGTACCGAACGGTCTTCCTGAGTTGCTTAGTACCGGTAGAAAGGACGAAGCTTGAGTGGTAAATTACAACCAGCCGTTGGATGTGATTTGTACGGTGGATGCAGGCAGGTAAGTTGCAACGTGAGTTGCTGAAGCAAACTCACTGAATCCTCCTCCCTCACCGCCGCCGCGGCGGCCCTCCAGCCCTCCAGAAACCCCGCGAAATCCCCCAAAATCCTCGGCCCCTCCCCTGCCGTTCCCACCGCACTGGGCCTGCCCACGGGGCACCAGTGTCTATCCACTGCGCTCCGCCCCGCTCCCCCTTCTCCGGAACTCCGAAATGCCGCTCCTCCCCTCCACCGCGGCGGCGGCAGCAGCGGCGCTGCCCCGCCTCCGCCTGCGCCTCCCTCTCCCGCCCCGCCACTGCCCCCACCCCCTCACGCCCCTCCGCTGCGCGCCCCACCACTCCTCCCCGCACCCGCGCCTGCTCCCGCTGGCGGCGGCCCTCCCGCCCCCTCCCCCCGAGGAGCTGCCCCCGTCGCAGGCCACGGGGCTCGTCGCGGCGTCGCAGGCCAACTTCATGCGCGTCATCGTCGACGCCGCGGCCCCGGGCCTGGAGCACCACCGCGGCTCCGACCTGCTCTGCGTCGTCCGCGCGCTGCTCAAGAAGATCCGCCGCCGCGTCCTCGTGGGAGCCGTCGACTGGGCCGACCGCCGCGGCATGATCGAGGACGTCTTCGAGCGGAGGTCCGAGGTCGCCGACCCGCCCGTCGCCAACGTCGACCGCCTCGTCGTGCTCTTCTCGCTCGACCAGCCGCGGCCGGAGCCCGCCACGCTCACCAGGTTCCTCGTCGAGGCCGAGTCCACGGGGATCCCCTTCGTGCTCGTCTTCAACAAGGCCGAGCTCGTCGACGAGCAGGTGAGTATACAAGCCAACCACCGCGGGTGCGGCTATTCATTCCAATTTGATTGCCTACACTGCACATTGTAGTGTAGACCGTTACCCATTGCACTGGGAATTTGAATTGTTCTGTGGATAAGGTTCCTTCAAGCTCAATCGACAATTCACTATCATAAAGCAAATGGCTTTGTGAAAAATGGGAGGATTACCAGCCAATTTCGAGTTCATTTGGCGCAGTAAATTTCTATCAGTATGAACTACCAGCATTGAGCATCCTGTTTCACGAACTAAAACTTTCAACGGAAAGATGTCTCCCTACTAAGAAGGATTCCTGTCTGAAGCTGTCACTCGAGGCACATTCGTCAATTAAGTGGCCAATAACACCATTGGTGGTGCACAAATTGGGTGCAGCTCTCCTGCTGCAGACAACTATATTAATTGTCCTGCAGTTGTGCAGTATACCGTGTGATATCCTTGGAACTATTCACTTTGGTTACACAAAAGAGAATCGGCCTTATAGTCGCATGTGATGCGTACTAGGCACAAGCTTTAGTTCTGTCATGGTTATAACATACAAATACAAGTATATATAATCTCAGAAACTGGTGCATAATACTATCCAAATGTTTCAGAAAGTCATCATCAAGGATGATGACATGTATTTGGAGCTTTCAAGAGGCCATGAAAGCTTAACCATGGTCATCAATCCATATATTGTTTTCATTGCCTTAGATTCTAATTTGACCTAATAGCATTTTTACATGTGCGATTGCACAATGACCTGCATTTTTAATGTAAATTTGTACTTTTTTGTATCATATTTACATTTTTCTTGTTCTTTATTTATATGGTTCAGTGATAGCTTTTGCGTTTTTCCCTACAGACCATAACGTACTGGCGAGATAGGTTGAAGAGTTGGGGCTATGATCCACTCTTTTTAAGTGTTGATCAGCAATCTGGATTTTCTGCTCTTGAAGAAATGTTGGAAGGACAAACAACCGTAGTTGTTGGTCCAAGTGGTGTTGGGAAGTCCAGTCTAATCAATGCGTTGAGACACAACCAGAACATTTCAGAAGAAGATCCAATACATAAGCTGCTTGAGCAGGTGATTTGATCAGGATATCATTTGTGCCTCTTTGCATGGTTCAATTTTTTTGTACCATTTTTTTAATCTTTAGTTAGCATCCGCCTGTACCTAGAGTTTCTTAGTTTTGTGTCTGTTAGCTTTCCTATAAAATTGTCCCTCTTTCATTTTATTATTGATGGTTGATATATATATATATTTTGATTAACAATACGTTACACTAGGGTCTAATGTGGAACTGAAGAATATTTCTGATTTAAAAGATAAGATAGCATTTGGGATTTGTGCTGTAGAAAAAATTTGATTTGGTTCAAAGAACTGGTGGATAATGCATAGGGACGAAAATGGTTGCAAAAAGCTTCTAACCACTTTTAATTTTACATTTTAATCTGAAATCAAAATTGGAATTGCGAAAGCCGGTTGGCAAAACGATATCGAGAATGCTGGTATGTTGGAAATGAAGCAGTTCGATCAGGAATATGTCCATAACAGCCTGGAACCGATGATTCAAATTTGGGAACAAATAACCATGATGAGAGCACTAGTATGACTACATGTAAGAAGAATGATTTTTTTGCTATTGAAGGACAAGATAAATAAAAAGAACATAATATAATATGTTCAAGCAATATTTGACAAAGAAAAAACGAGAACAAGAAAAAGAATGAACTGATGGGTCAAACAAAGAAAGTGTACCTTGTGCCTTTCCTGGAAGGATACCCCCTCCTCCAGTCCATGCCTTCAATCATTCTCTGCTGGGCTTCACTGTAGATGGTGGCCCAATAAACGAACAAAGCACCACAAGGCAGCTAGAGGCTGACCAGTTTAATGCCACCTTGCTTGTGTAGATGGAAGTCAGGGAGCCAACCTGCTACATAAAACAAGGCAAGGGAGCACCGTAAAGCCTACATCTTGCAGGCCATGCGTTGGTGCAGCTCTGAAAACGGGAAGCCACCTGGGAAATAATGGGAATTTCCCACATAGAAATGGGGACCTGGCAATATGGGCGGGAAAACTCCAAAATCGTCTCCGGCTCCAATTTCGGCTGCCTTTACCCTGTTTTGACCCGTTTGCGGACAAATACCAAGAAAACGGGCAGGGAAAAAGTTAAAATGAGGCCGGTCGGGACTGGAATTTCCCGTCCCCATTTTCGTCCCTAATAATGCTGTCAAAGAATCTGAATTCTTGAGCGTCAATACATAGGGTGTGACCAACTTTTCTACAGGATCAGGGAGGAGATAGAAGTTAAGAGCGGGGCACAATAGTAGTGGCCTCCTTTGTTTCTTGGTGTTTCCTGTCAAGGTGTTCTAGTCAGCTACACAGCAGTTGTTTTTTTTTATCAGTTTTGGTTTTATCAGCTTTCCTACAGAATTGTCCCTTTTCCATTTTATAACCTATGCTTGGTATATGATTTTTTTAGTTAATAGTGAATAGAGTCTCATGTGCAACTGACTAATTCTGATTTTCATGTTACAAAACATAGCCTTTGGGATCTGTACTGTAGCCTTCTGAATCTTTGAGCATCAGTACTTAGGTTGTGACCGAGTATTTTTAAGGGATCAAGGAGGAGATAGAGTTAAGAGAGAGCGCTACAGTAGTGGTCTCATTTGTTTCTTGGTGTTTTGTATCAAGGTGTTTCGTAGAAGGTGCTCTGGTCAGCTGCATAATAGTTGTCTTTGAGTTTTGTTTAGTTGTATTGCTTTTGTGCTTGGTCCAGTGCCAGGCTGGTAATCAGCATGTTGAAAAACTATTTCCTTCCGAATGTGAATTTGCAGAGCTCCTGCCTCTTTTGAAAGAAACAAAAGGCAGTCTAGTCTATTAGTACCTGATATGCACATGTTTGTCACTTTTTCCAAAGCATGTCATGTATTATGTACTTTTTGTGCTTAATCTCTTCTACAACTCTTGTCACTGTCACAAAGTTGCGCAACTTTGTTGTCGTAAATTCCAAATTGTTAATATCTGTATTGATGACGATACTGAAGTCTTTTGTGGTGCACATCGCTTTCCAGAATAGTAAATGGTTTGGTGAGCAACGCGTTGGAACTGTGTCCAAGAAAAGCGGCAAAGGAAAGCACACGACGCGCCACGTCTCATTGCTTCCTGTAGCTGGTGGAGGCTTCCTTGCTGATACTCCTGGATTTAACCAGCCTAGCCTGCTGAAAGTGACCAAACAGAGCCTTGCAGAAACGTTTCCAGAGGTTTGTCAGTCACTGCTTTTAATCATGTTCTGTTTAGTAACAACTTCCTCCGTTTCCTTTTACTTGGTGTACAAGGGTTTGAAAAAAAAAGTCTTTGCAAGTGTGTAAATTTGTGTCAATATATAGATTCGTGTTTTACAAATCTTTTTAACATGGATATTGATTTGGTGCAATTGATGATGTTTTGTAAGAGAAATTAATGGTAAAAGCATACTTTGAAGACCGTTTCAAGTCCTAATATGCCCTATGAAAATAAAAGGAGGTGTACTCATTTTTAGCATCTGTCCATGCACAACAGTGCCCTTAATGCGTCATTTCAGTATTTTATGCCTTTTCTTACTTGTATGTTCACTGGGTACTCCAGATAAGAAAGATGCTCAAGGCAAATGAGCCCTCCAAGTGCCTATTTAATGACTGTGTTCACCTTGGTGAGCATGGATGTGTGGTGAAAGGTGACTGGGAAAGGTATCCGTACTATCTCCAGATGCTTGATGAGATCAAGATCAGAGAAACAATCCAGCTACGAACATTTGGAACAAAAAGAGAGGGTGATGTCAGGTATGCTATTGAGATGCTGTTTACAAGCACTGTACTGTATTCTAGACATCTAGAGTGAGATGAGGAGTTGAGTACTTCTTTTGTAGTACATTAGTGAAAATTACACATTTACATTTTTGAAAGTTTACTTCCCATAAGGAAATATCAGATGGCTTGGTAAGTGACAGAGATTTTCTTAACTTAATAATAAAGCATTGTGCACTGTTACTGTACTTGATTTTGTTAAACAACAATTTAGTCATTGTACGGCCTATCAAATAAATAATATTTAGTAAGCATGGGTTGGTGGGTTCTTTCTGTGGTTGATGCAGTGAACTCAGGGAAGCAAGAAAATGGTCTGCTGAGTATTTCGTGTTCTCCTTTCTAGCTATTATTTAATTTGCTCTGGTTCAATGGGTTTACAGTATGAATATGATTACTATCCTCAGGTGATGGCATGGCAATGATGTCCACTCTGAGTTATACTGTACTCCCTCTCTTTTTGCAAGATGCGTTCACAACCCAATATTCAAATCTCCTAATCTATTAATTTGTAGATTATACTATACATGTTTGGTATCATTGGATTCATACTTGAAAAAGCATTTTGATATGATGTCAATTTCATGGTCATGAGCATTATAATATATGAGATTACTGTCAGACTATGGTGTTGGAGACCACAAACGGCGCCTTACATTTTGAAAAGGAGGGAGTAGTACTGTAATGTTTTGCTTTTTGATGATTCTGTTGACATACTTTTGTAAAGTGTAAAGTTATTTTTCACAATACACCATCTGATTAACAGTTTTTCATGTACTCTGTGGCCATTTATTTACTTAAAAAAATTGCATATATGTATATAATATTGTCTTTGTATCTTTTAGCATTAACTACCTAACTAGTAGTGATGTAATAGTATTTTACTAAATGATGAAATAGTTTCTTAAATTGCATATATGTGATTGAGAATATTTTCATACAAGTTTGGTGCTTCTGCCAAGATAGATGCTGAAATTTTTGGGAGTCCTAAGTTCCTAACAACAAAGCATATATGTCTTGATTCAGGTACAAAACAGGTATTATGGGCGTGAAGCAAGCGGAGCCCCGTCTTGAACTCAAGAAGCACAGGAGGGTGTCTAGAAAGAAGATTAACCAATCAATTCTCGATGAGATTGAAGATGACATTGATGACCTCGAAGATGACTACTGGTTTGATGCCAAGCGGCATTCTAGGCGATGATAACTGGTTCTCATCTGATGACCACCTAACAACTACACGAAGGAATCTATGGGCGCTGTACATAGTTGGTTTTGTGGTGCTACCATGCCCTTGAGCAGTTCAGCTGATCCACTGTAAAATGTAACTTTAAGTGCATTGGCTGGGGACCTGTAGACTAGTGCTCCTGATGTTGGTGATGGACATGCTTGTTGATTTTCACCACGGCAACACAGTGGGACTGGAAAGTTGCAAATGAGCATGGTCTCGTGTCTCCTGTCCAATTGCTTGAGGGATTTGTCATTTGTGCGTCAGGACACGTACTTACAGGCATTAGCCGTGTGTATATGATTGATTTACCCGGAGAGCCGCTTTATTTGCTCCGTTGTTGGGTGTAAACTGAAATACTAGACTCTTGCAGCAAAGCTATCAGCATGTTAGGGAACCAGTAAAGTAATTTGCCGGTCCAAAGAAGCTGGGTGGGTAAATATTATGGATCCCCCAAAGAATGCTCCTTAGGAGGCTGATAACGGATTAGCTCCCTCAAAGTGCGCGGCTTGGGCCAGCTGGGCCGTCAAACGGCCGCAGAACGGCCCACTAGAAGGGGCACCAACAGCCTAACGCGAAGCACTAGAGAAGGATACGGCCGCCTCGCCCAATCCTAAGGGTAAGGGATTAGGTACGTCCGCCTCGCCCGACCCCAACGATGGGGGTCGGGCGCGCCAACGATGAGGGGTCGGGCACGTCCGCCCCTAAGACGTGGGGCCCCCAGGGACCTCACGAAGTGACGGGTCATGACCGGAGGACGGGTCGGGCGCGCCAACGATGAGGGGTCGGGCACGTCCGCCCCTAAGGCGTGGGGCCCCCAGGGACCTCACGAAGTGACGGGTCATGACCGGAGGACGAACCTCTGGCGTAAGGATGGGTAAAGACGTGCAATGACACGACCTCCGGAAAAGTAAGCTACTACGGCAGGCTCTCGTTGTCCACCACGCCAGGAGTCAAGATGTAAAATGCGCCGGGGGGCTTACGTTGCCCGTCCTGCGGCCCGGTAGACCCACGCCGCCCGTTCCGTTAGGGTGCACGCCGCACCAGGGCGCGGCATGGGAGCGCCTCCGTCGTCATCTACAGGGCCAGCGGGGCCATGCGAAGGGGAGGCGGCGCGATCCCGAGGACTTCTCTTTCTCTCTCTCTTCCTCTCTTTTTTTCTCTGTATCCACTCCCTTCCTTTTGACTGATAAAAGGTGAAGGGAGACCCCCGGCGAAGGAAACGAAAATTCAGACTCACACTCTTACACGCATACTCCACCAGAAACTTGGGAGCCACTCTGTATCCACTCCCTTTCTTTTGACTGATAAAAGGGGAAGGGAGACCCCACGGCGAAGGGGACGAAAAATTGAGACTCACACTCGTACAAGCACACTTCACCAGAGACTTGGGAGCCCAGTTCTTTTCTCGCATGTTTGTAACCTACTGCAAACCCAGTGCAAGAGCACAAACGGCTCAAACTGGATGTAGGGATATTATGTCCGGATCAGTATAAACCCTCGTGTCTTTCTTACTCACCATCCAAGCCAGACGCGCAATCACGAGATTTACTAGTCGGTGGTTCGAAACACCGACCGTAACTGTTGTTGTCAGTTGTGCAGCTCTTGACAGCTCGGGTGACTACTCCTACATACCACCTCTCCTACTTCCAAGATACTGAATTGCTCGGTGAAATTTAGCTTTTATACAAATAAAAAGGTAATTCCAGTAACTGTACGCAGAGTCTACGGTCCCACCCAAAGGCAAGGAAATTCTCGAGTAACCTTGAAAAGGCTCTTCCCCTTTAATACGTGGAGTGTCTAAAATATAATCATTGTTGGAGGTTTGCTCAAATATGATGTTGGGCCCCGTTAGGAAGTACAAGTTTTATGAAAATGTGTCTGTGTAGTGTGTCTACACACACAGACAAAATCTTGTGACGGCTTGAATCGAGCGTGCCAGCTTCATTCCCCCACCGGCCTGCTCGAGGTAGGACCTAACCTACCCCCGGTCCAGCCTTTTTCAGGAGTTCAGGTAAAATTGTTAATCCAAGTAAACTCTCCGGTGACAGTAACATAAACTCCGGTGGTTTCGACAGCTTCCTTGCGTCCCATGCTATTGCTTACCGGAGCCCGGACGAACGGAAGTCGCTTTCACCTGGCAAAGGCGCGCTATCTGTTGCCACTACCAGTTTCCCACTGCCAGGCCTGCCCTGTCCTGGCCGGCTGGCTACCTGCCATCGGAAGGGGAAACGCACAAAGAAAGAATTGCGGGCGCGCGCCATGGCGGGTGGCGCCTTCCCTGGCCGTCCACGCGTTCCGCTGGGTCAACCCCGCCGCAGGCCGCAGGCGCCCGGTGGCCGGCTGCCGCGGCCGGCGAGCCTGCCCGTGCGCGGCCCGTGCCCTGGGCGCAGCGGCACGCGCCCGGGCGCGCCCCGGCGGGTGGTGAGCGGTGACATGGCCGGGCCCGACCGCGACGGCACAGTTGAATAAGAGCAGGGCCCTAACCTGGCGACCCGAGGCCAAGCCAACCGCTGCTGCACCCGCCCCTGATTCCGGCCAGGGCCAGTCCTTTGGGGCCTGGGGTGCCCAGGCCGTTGAACGGATCCGGCCAACCCGGTGGTGCCCAACCGGCGCTCCTCTCCAATTCTTTATTTCTTTTTTCTTTTGTACAGTGTTCATCTCCTGATCTGTATTATTCTTCCCTGGCATTTTTTTTGTTGCTCGTGGTGGCACTGCCCTAGCTTGTGGCTCGAAGTTGGCCTTCCGGTGTTCGTGAGCTGGATTTCTTGAGTTCTTTTTTTATGAATGATCAAAAGATTAATCAGATGAGGTCAGCGTCTCTAATCTCTATGTTTTGTTTCAGCTGGGCCTAAACTATAGCATGGCCGCAGTGCGATGTGCGCCGCACCAGGAACTGTTCCCGAAGCTTCTAGTCACAACCTAGTTCGGTCTGCCCATGTCACACACACCCTCCTCCATCGTTGTTTAAAGTGGTTGAGCTCTATTGGAGTTAGTTAAGGGGAAAAAAGAAAGAAAGAAAATATAGAGGAAGGCCATTAGGATGACATGGTGTAGGAGGGTGACTCGATCGTACCCGTGATCATCCATACGTGGCCCTCCAATGCAAGGATGCGGAAAATGGAGCTCTTCACTACCGGTGAATCTTACCTAGTCCTCGTGAATCACAAATAATACCGCCAATGTAAATAGTAAAGCCGATGCACAAGTTAGAACAGCAGTTCTTTTAATTAGGTTATTATTGTAAACGTTGCATAATATAGTCTGGAATTTTTCAGGGTGCTCATGATCCTTATTTTTTTGGGGGATGGGTATAACATCATGATTAGGAGGTAAAGTGTGATCAGGGACGCATGCATGCTAATTATCGATCGAGTGTTGTTAGCCATCACTTCCGCTATACAAAAGATGATTAATATATCACATTCACAGTGCAGCGTGAACGCTAGCGCACGTTAAGAATAACGCGATGCCTTATACAATCTTCAGAAAAGGCAGAGCCACAGGGAAGGACACCGGCTCAGCACTGCAAACTTTTTATAGCCAATATTCCTTACTTTAAGTATGAGAACAGGAAGCAGAGCCACAAGATAGCGAAACAGTGACTCAGCATTGCAAGATTCTATAAAACCAGACTCATCAACATTGCAAGATATGATTTTATAAGCCAGAGCTCTCTCTCTCTATATAACATCTGAATATATAGTACAACAACAACACGCAGCGCCACTAAATGATAATGCTTGATCATCATTGCAAGGTTTCATATTATTCCAAGCTAGGTCTCACCTTTTAGAATTTGAATAACGAAGTGTCTCTTGATAGGAACGCCCTAACAAACAGGAACGTCAAAGCAGATTTCGTCTACCCTAAAAAAAACACCCTAGATATGGCTGTATATATATGTACAGCACTTTCACTACCACCTGAAGTTGTATTGTTCGTCTACACTAAATGTAGTTACCTCATAGTGTCATCCAGGACCATTCAAAAGGGAGAAATGCAAATTATGAGAAAATGTATAAACCGATCCACCAAATTTATCACAAGTAAAAAAATTATGTATCTAATGAGAGAATAGTCATAAAAATTACATGTTTACACTACTAAAAAAGGATTTTAGGGGCGGGTAAAATCGTATTTTTATGGCGGGTGCGGCACTCGCCCCTGTTTCTCACAGCTAAAAATAGCTATTTGAAGGGGTGGGTAACATGCCCGCCCCTGAAAATCGATTTCTAGGGGCGGGTCACAGCGTCACCCGCCCCTTGAAATTGATTTGTAGGGGCGGGTTAGGGCATGACCCGCCCCTACAAATCAATGTCCAGAATATGGAAAAAATAGAAAAAATCAATATGAGAGAATAGTCGTAAAATTACATGTTTACACTATAAAAAAAGGTTTTTAGAAGCGGGTAAAATCGTATTTTTATAGACGGGTGCGGCACCCACCTCTGTTTCTCGCAGCTAAAAATAGCTATTTGAAGGGATGGGTAACACGGCCTCCCCTGAAAATCGATTTCTAGGGGTGGGTCACGGCGTCATCCGCCCCTAGAAATTGATTTGTAGGGGCAGGTTAGGGCATGACCCGCCCCTACAAATCAATGTCCAGAATATGGAAAAAAATAGAAAAAATCAAAAATAGCAAAATAAAAAAGAAAAAAAATATCCCCGCCAACCAGCCACCACCCCCTCTACTGCCGAGGTACAATTTTTTTGACGAAATATGCACACTTGCGTAAAACGGGGTTCGAACCGCTTACCTCCAACTTCGCGCGTACCCTTCTCTCCACCACATTACACAGTCATTTAGTCATTTGTGACTGTATGAGATATGCTATTCTTTTATATTAACTCTGGAATTGATTTCTAGAGGCGGATCATGCCATCACCCGTCCCTAGAAATCCATTTATTTTTCTATTTTATTCCAAAAATTTATTTAAATCTTTACATATAACAAAACAAATAAAAAAGATGAAACTTCTACACTATGGTTATTGTGAACTATAGATAAGAAAAATATACCAAGTATATTTCACTGTATATAAATATTAAGATTGTGAAAATCTCAAAGTATGACTTGAGTTGTACGAGATACTATATAGTTATAACCATATGAGAATTTATAATAATTTTTTGGACTATTAAGTGACCTTAAATGAAAAAATATCAACTACAAAGTTTTAGATCTTATCAACCTCTACAATTTGATATAAAGTTCACTTTATCCCAGATCATATGAAAAGGTTGTGATTTTTATACGTGGAACCATTTGCGCCATCACCCGCCTCTAAAAAATACATTTTTAGGGGCGGGTGACGGCGTCACCTGCCCCCCTTCCATGAAAATGGTGGCATTTCTAGGGGCAGATGACGCCTACCCGCCCCTAAAAATGTTTTTCTAGGGACGGGTCGGATGCTACCGTAACCGCGCTCTATTTGTAGGAGCGGGTTACTTTTTGACCCCGTTGCTACAAATCGTTTTTTAAGTAGTGTTATGGATCTAAAAAATTTGTAGCGACTGGCCCCAACGTGCCGGGGAAAGAACTCACGAATGGGTAGTACTTCTTAGCTACCAGACTAAACTAGTGGATTGAAGAGAGCAATTCAACTTTCTATCAGTTCACAGTCACTTACATAAAGGGCTTAGAAAGAACCTTCCGCTAGCAAAAAATGGATTTTCGCAAGCACCCCACTTGTCTTCCCACACTTGCGCGGTTCAATTTATTACCATTTCCCCTGGTGAAATGGAACCGCCTCTGGAAATGGCAAAAAAGAAACTGTATATTTTATTATAGTTGAGTTTGGCAATCAAATTTTATGGAGGGACATATCACGTCTACTCCTCATCTCTAGTAAAATGTATAAACTTTTTGCCAACTGGAACTTTTGCACATATGGAATAATGGAAATCGTCGATTTTCATCACAAGCAAGTGGGTAAACACGTGTGAAAATGAGTTACCACCCGCCTGTAAAAGTGATTTTTTTTATTAAAGCTTTGGTGCTCTCTCCTCTGCAAGAACTGTTATATACATCAAACAAGCAATAATCTATATCGTGTTATCGTTGTCCTAAACCGCCCATACGTGAGATGCATCATTAGGAATTTACATCATTAGCGGAAGCCCTAAAATCATAAAATATAGGGCATATATAACTGCCGTACAATGTAAATCGCATGATACAAGTAAAGGTGGAGTTGAAGCCTCCGCGATTATACATACACATATCTTTCTTATTAGTGTTTTCTCCGATCCCATGATAACACCCATATACTTTCGTCCCGAAATATATATAAGAGATTCCGGCTATATTATATATATATACATACATATATATATATATATCTGGACATGTGTATTCATATATTTCAGTATTGAGGGAGTACATTCGCTTCTACTACTAGTCAATATACTTAGGCAGATCGGCACCATGTACATTGTTACGCACTTACGCCGACAAGTTACTAACTTAATAAGACGGAGGGTACAAGAACATTATTAGTAAACAAAGCCAAGATTCCCTCGGGATGGCGTGGTGTGTTTTATATTGATGGCACTATTTTCTGACCAGCTAGCGTAGTGACGGTGACATGCATTTATTTTAGGAGTTGAAGCATTGTCTAATCTTTCCTTTCCTGCCTTGATACGCTGCATCTTGCTGGAGATGAAATGGCCCAATCGAGGTCAGAGTGTAGTTTTTCGTCACTCTCTAGCATACAAACTAGGTCAGAGTGGTCAAACTAGGAGAACCTTATTAACCTAGCGATAGGCCGATAGTGAGATTACATACCTACCAAATCACTGGTCTTTGACATGTAGAAGTGATGTTCATCTCTATATGGCTATTTTTATCCGTTCCGTTGTGGACTCTTTCTAAAGTAACTGTCACGCAACTCTCGATTCCGTGCAACAAGTTAAATTTATTACGGCATCTTCTTGTTCCGTTTCTTAGCATGCATAAAGCTAAGGCACTTCTGGAACAGTCGAAAGCTGGGATTGAGACGAGAAGCGCTGCTTCTCAACAAAAAGGTAGCTTCTGCACGGGCAGAATTATTTTTTCCAAAGTATGCCAAGGCTTTACACTTCTATTAGGTTTGTCGTTGCCTATTGGGATTTTCTGGCTTTGTTCTGAGACATTATGAAAATAATCTTAATAAGTAAACCTAAATTTACATCTAAATTATCCACCTCTGTTATTATAAAAAATAATAACCTAAAGTATAACCCTCGTAATCTTGATCTAAATTGCCCACATATTCCATTATAAATAATAAAAATAAACCCTAATAATATACGAGTATTATGTTAGAATATATAACAAATGCTGGGAGAGACAACAAGGTAGACAATTTGGATTATTATATATATATATGGGTTCTAATTTCTTATTAATTTCTAACACTTATGCCTCTAAAATTTTTTAGCCCGTGTGGGAGCATGGGTTAATGGGCTAGTGACACGAACTACTATGCACCTTTGATGATAGAAAGCCCCAAGTTAAAAGGATCTCTGTCCGGTTGTCGTATTACAAAACATGGAAACTTTCTCATGTTTCTAGGATTAAATATTTGGAGATCAGTAAGCTCAAGTTGCTAGTGTCTAGATGTCCTATATATGAAATTTCCCATAGGGCGGTCCCATGATTCTTCACAACCTCAAAATCAATGTTTCCACACCGAAAACCCACGTTTGAGACACCAAAAAACATGCACCAAAAGCAGCTTACTGCTACATCAGATCGATTTCACTAAGTAAATACCGCTGCAATAGCATGACATGTTTTGTGCAACATTTTTAGATGAAACACATATAGTCACTCACCTTTTGGGTTATACAAAGGATTGTCAACAACGCAGTTCTGTGAGGAATCTCAGATGAAAATAATCCCAAACTATATAAAACCGACTCTGGCTTCCTTGAATCACAACACCTGTCATAACGCATCTAAAAATTGCTATTGCAACATCTCAAAACACCTATCACTACCTCCAAAAAATCTTGATAAATTATGGAGGTTAATCCAACAAAAATAACATGTATAGCAACATCTAAAATTGTCTCTTCCATCTCAAATTGACTCTTCATGCATTCTTAATCACCTCTTTCAACACACCAAATCAGCAATTCGATCCAAACATCTCAAATCACGTATTCAATCATTAAGAAAACTAATCACCCCATCTTGAATCGTTTTCTTTTGCAACATCGAAAAACGTAACAAATTAAACTTCCCAAAACTTACCTGTTGCAGCTTCACAACAACACTTGTTCTACAGCCAGCAAAATCATTTGAATTGTGCTGACGCATAAGCCAAAATCATAGCTCTGTCCACGGGGTCGGTCGACTTATACTCCATCCAAATCGATACCTATTGTTGATTAGTTGCTGGATCAAGATCTTCACTGCCTTGTTGTCGGGATCGACCTCCGATCCTCTTCACTTCAATTGATGCCTTGCCATCAGGATCAACCTCATTCCAGTCTGAATCAGCACACACAGCAGCAATGCTTGCTAGTGCCCCACACATGCTCCATTTCTCTCCGTTGGGAATGAGATTGATGATGAGAAATCGTCGGGAACACAGGAGGGTGGAAGACTGCCAAGAAACTCACTTAGCATATTTTTATGGATGGAAGATCCGCTTATAGTGCCATATCAAGAGGTAGGTCCCACGTAATGCACGGGTTGGGAGGTTCCCCTAGGGCCAGCACCATAGGGATGAAAGGCGCCGCTCGGGGCAGTGGCTCGGGTGTGGAGGCACGAGTGAATGGGGGCATGGGGGTGGATAGCGCTGCATGCATTAGTGTTTGGAGTGGTCTCTGATGTGTCAGTGTGGGCCCATGAGCTATCGTGGGATATCAACACGCTTGCCAATATTTTTTTGAAGTTTCGAAGTTGGGATCCCTTTGCGGTTTTTCTTTGCATATGCCTGCAAAGGCATAGTTGTAAGGGTTCATAGGCTGACAAGAAACCATTCTATCGGTTGCCTCCAAATCGACATGAATTTTTCATGGTTCCTAATGTTTTTTCTTCCTAAGAGTTACTCCGAAGCCGTCAGTAGTAATTCGGATATTTCTTGTGGATATTTCTTGTTGGTTTTCAAAGGCTGACAGGACTGATCCCTTGTTCCCACCGACTTGAGTTAAATGAAACAACTCAGTTGAAGAGATGTGGAAACTTAAAGTGTTGATGCAATAATTGTCGTGTTCTAAAGAAAAATGACTGCTTGAGATGCAGAGGCCCACATATTCTCTTGTATCTCATGCTAATTATATATTACATCCTCATCTACTAACAAACCACTAGATAAGTGAAGTACTCAATTTGGCAAGGCCGCCTCTTACTACTAGCTACTTGATGACCTGTCAGAACCAATCCTAATTGAGATGCAGAGGCCCACACATATTCTCTAATGCCTCTTGCATTGCTAATTATATATTACATGCTCATCTACTGACAAATGTAACCACTAGGAAAGTGAAGTGCTCAATTTTGGCAAGGCCGCCTCTTACTACTAGCTACTTAATTAAAAATTAACACCCACTTTTACTTTGTTCTGGGGAATGCTTGAAGGTCTTGTTGCAGTTGGCTCTTCCTCATTATGGTGCGAAATAATAAGACCAAACACAAGCTGTGAATTCTGCTAGTCATATGCACAGACATCTACAAACTATTTAACATCATTTATATTGTTGATGTACTAATGATAAGAGAGAAAGTATTAAATTAAGTACATAAACTTGCTTTGTTTATTTGATAAATACTATTGTGGAACGGCATCTCTCACGCAAAAGGTGATATATCGTGAAATAGTAGGTGGGGTACCCTTTAGCACTTGGAACTTAAAAACTTTAGTTGCATGCATGATTGCTTGTTAATCAGGACAAGAAATAAATTAACAAAAACAAGAACAATATAAGGAAGGGAACAAAATGAAGGCACGTTATTAAAAACTTGTAAGAATAATGCCCAGGGCCAAAGCTCTATCCGTTGGTCCTGCTTGTGACGTTGCTATTTTTCTATATGTCGAGATGCAACTTTGAATACTGTCTATTAATTTCTAAATCAATTATTTGTTTATTGTGACAATAGGCATTGCAGGACGTCAGGTAAAGAAAAGGAGAAACACTGGCACCCTGACCTCAACTAATTTCTATGTAATAAACGATAGAATTTTATTCTACGAGCTGAAGAGTTGCTAGATTGGATCCTTCGAGATGCAGATGTCCATCGCATATTCGAATATATGCTGTCTCTAGCTAATAATCTTTTTTACATCGTCATAATAACAAAGACAGTCTGCCGAGCATTATTGCTTCACATAGAAAAGTAATGATGCCTTATAAACTTCTAAAAAGGAGTAATACAAAAACTGGCATGGCACACTACTACAAAAACTATTTGTAGCAACGTCCCCTTTTTTCCCTAGGAGCGAGTTAAAAGGTAATCCGCTCCTACAAATAAAGCGGAGGTACTGTAGCATCCAACCCACCCCTAGAAAAGTATTTTTAAGGGGCAGATTACGTCATCACCCGCCCCTGCAAATGGGCTATCCCACATTTTTAGCAAAATATTTCGTCTAATCATTTTTAGGAACGGATCATGGCATCACCGGTACGAAAGTACGAAGTAGCAGTGGCAGTGAAATATCCGTCCTGCAGTACGAAGTGTGTTATGTAAATTCTACGTGCTGCGCAGATAACACACACCAGTAGAGTACTAAATTGGCATGTTAATACTATTATAGTAGCTACCGTAGCGTTAATTCAATCTTTTCGAACTTCAATTGTAAATTATTTTTTGTATTGTGTTTGGATATTTGAAAAATCTCAATTATGGTGCAGATTCGTTATTAAGAGATGAAGTCTGACTATATTTTATGAATATTTTACGACAAATCGTACAAATCAGAGTTATCTTGACTGATTCAGTTATAAGTTAATGTATTAATTTAAGCTTCTCTTATCTCTTTTCACGCAGTGGTGACCGACAGGAGATGTCATCTAATATTTTAAAATTAACCATAACGCGGCCAAAAGTGTTGTTTTTTTCAAAAAAAATATTTCATCTTGGTTTAGTTTTATATTGGTAGATTAAGCGAATATGCCGACGATTGTTTCTGCAAAAACGGCGGGTTACCTTTAAATGGTAAATTAAAATAGATTAATCATTTTTTTTAAAAAAAAGGATGTACAATGGGCACTCTCTTCCCTGCATCGCTTCCCTCCGACTCGTCTTCACCGGGTTGAATTGGTAATTCGGCTGCTCGAAAAGAATCCCATCGCATCCAGTGTTCCTGTTCACATCTCCAAGCTATATAAAGACCTCTCGCTCTACTTGCCATCATTGCTATCGCAGGACCACCAGCAGCAGCCGCAGCAAGTCACCACCAACAAGCAGGAAGCCAGGAACCAACTCATCTATCGGTGATGGAGCACGAGTTACTCCAGCTGTTGCACCTGCCGCCCCAGGACGGCCAGGACCACCTCTCGGTCATCAGCTCGGGCTTCTTCCACGGCAACGCGCATTTCTCGAGCAGCGGCTGCGCGTTGTTCGGGACGGTCGCCGCCGCGTCGGGCCTCGACGACGACTGCAGCTGGGTAGAGGACCTCAGGCAGCTCGGCGACGAGCTGTTCGGGGGCGGCGCCGGCGCCGGCTGCGAAGATAATGCCGCCGGCACGGACGAGGGCTGCCAGCAGCAGCCGTGGCAGTGCAACGGCGGCTCTTCGGACGACCCACCACCAAGCATGTCCTTGGACGGCGACGGGAGCCCTCATTCGGTGGAGCAAGGCGCCGGGGAGCTCGCCTCCGAGCCGCACCGCGACGACGGAGACGACGCGTCGCCGGTGACGCGGAAGCGGAGGGACCGGTCCAAGACGATCGTGTCAGAGCGGAAGCGGAGGGTCCGGATGAAGGAGAAGCTGTACGAGCTCAGATCCCTCGTCCCCAACATTACAAAGGTGTGGGATCGGAGAACCTCTTCTTGGCTCTGTTGAAACACGGATTTTTCCCCCTCTCTTCTAATTTGCAGCCAGTTTGTGCAATAGGGATTGCACGTTTCTTGTTGCGCCCTGATTGGAATCTTGTTAAGCTCGCTGATTTTGCAACGGCATTTGATTCGTGCGCAGATGGACAAGGCCTCCATCATCGCCGACGCGGTGGTGTACGTGAAGAACCTGCAGGCGCACGCCAGGAAGCTCAAGGAGGAGGTCGCGGCGCTGGAGGCGCGGCCGAGGTCCCCCAGGCAGGAGCAGCAGCACAACCGGCGCGCGGCGGCGGCGGCGGCCTTCCGGCGCCGCCAGCAGGAGCGCGACGAGGATAGCGCGGGGAGCACGGCCTCCGGCGCGCGGCTGGCGCACGTGGACGCGGTGCAGGTCGGCGAGGGCCGGTTCTTCGTGACCGTCGAGTGCGAGCGGCGGGACGGCGTGGCTTCGCCGCTGTGCACCGCCGTGGAGTCGCTGGCGTGCTTCCGGGTGGAGAGCTCCAGCCTCGTCCGGTCCGGGCCGGACCGCCTCGTGTCAACGCTCACGCTCAAGGTAACTACTAGTTGGTGTGGATCAGTTAATACAAATATGTAAATACATATTAAATAATTGTGCGCTGACGATGATTCCATGGTCCATGTGCATGCAGGTGAATGAACAAGTAGGGGACGCGGCGGTCTGCGAGGGCTCCGTGGTGAAGCTTTTGGTGATGGCGGCTCTTCTCAAGGAGGGCTTCCGACCCGAAGCGACGGTCGAGATGTCATGATCCACCTGTCAGCTGATCGACCAGCTAATGTTCGATCAGTGTCTCCGATTAGATCTCAAACTTAATTAGGTCTCGTCCACCCGTTCTCTGCGCCATGCATGTCACACTGATTTTCTTGTTACCTCTAAGAGTACAAATCACTGCATCATATATACCGTCCAAAGAACCCTGGTGTGTGTTTGATGAGATCGCTCAAAGAACAGTTCTCCACGAAAGAAAGTGGCATGGAAAGCACAGGGAATAAAAGATGAATTACCACCCCCTGCCGTTCTTTTTTGGCGATACGTAACTAGTACATAATTATCCGATGTCTACTCCCTCCGTCCTAAAATAAGTGTAATTTTAGGAGTTGGGTACGGGAATTAAGGAGGGGTAAAAAGGTAGAGAGTGCACACGAAATAAGAAGAGGTAGAGGAGGAGAGAGATAGAGATAGAGTTATATTAAAAAGCGAGAATTACATTTATTTTAGGATAAATATTGAATCCTCAAACTACACTTATTTTGGGACGGAGACAGTACGTTCGTTAATTTAAAGATAAACAATTGTTCGTTCAGTAGAGATTAACGCCTGGATCCCACCAAATTCCGGTCTCCTCATTCCCTGGAAAAAAAGACCACGTTGGAAGAAGGTAACTTTAAGAATAATTTCAAATCATCACTAGTGGCAAATAAATAACAAAACCAACCGGTACGTTGATGCCCCTGTTTACATCATCAGTCGAGAAACCACGATTCATACATACCCTCAGTTAAATTATATACTGTTTAAAAGTGCCACATAATCCAAATTTTGTTTCAACAGCGGATTAGTAGCGTCCAACTATTCAAGACATTTTTTGAAGAAGAAATACACTATACTTACTTATAGATGCACAAACTCGTATATATACATGCACGCACACCCTGTCCTTGGACCGACAAATATTCGTGTTTGTGGTTCATTTAGTTTTTAAATAGGCTTCTTCAAATTTTTCCTCTACATTTTGGCGTTTCACTTCTAGAAACAAACTTAACAAAAAAATTGAATTGTGGTATAACCAAATGGTGTGCGTGTTTGCCCTTCAAATTATTGTTGAATTTTCTTGAAAAGACTGGGGTAGTTTAATTAGAATATTGGTTTAAAACTTAAAAATGAATAAACTGAACTGAGCTTTAGGCCGTCCTGCTAGTGCCATCTAGTCAGAGCTGATCAGGGATCATGAAGATAGGAGAGTACTAGTAGAATAGTCTGTCATGCCCATGTGTATGATCGATCAGCCTAATCGGAATAATGGCACTGGTGTCTGTGCCTTCAGGGCGGAGGCAGGGCAGGTGCTGTACCCTCCTGGCCTATGATACCCTTAATCCCATGCAAATAATTTGATTAAAGTTTGTACTACAACCATGGTGAAAAAGTTTATAAGTATAAAACTTATATCTATTCTACACCGTACTTTTTGCAATTTAGCTTTTTTTAGAAAAAATTCACATTTGGACCCCTGGAGAACTTATTCTCGAATTTGGACCCTGAAGCTCGGCGCCGTGAGCAACGGCACCGAGGTAATACGTCTCGGCGCCGGCGCCGAGCTATCTAGGTCAGCTGCCACATGCCCACCAACGTGTCGCCGAGATGGCGCCGAGCTCGGCACCGCAGATCATGGCGCCGAGCTCGGCGCCGCAGGTCGTGGCGCCGAGCTTGCAACCATAACCCACCAGGCATGTCCGAGCCTTCATCCCATATTTCTTACCCCGTCCCAGTTTCTCTCCCCCCCCCCCCCCCCCCCCACCCACCCAACCTCATCAATCGATATATTTGACCATAAAAACTTTGATTTGATCCATAGATCTTCAAGAGCAAAGTATCCTCTCTCCCCTCCTCAATTTTTACCTATCGATTTGATCTATATTATGTGTATTATTCAGTGTAATTGATTAAGGTTTAGGGTTTAGTTATTTATATGTGTAATATGCAACCTTAGATGCCTAGACGTGGTAAATCTAGCAAACCAAAGGTGATGACTGGAACAGCATTCACCCGTTTGCCGCTGCCTAGTGGTGTTCCTATGCCGATGTGCTTCTGCGGTGATCCTTGCAAGGTAGCCAAGTCAGATGAAGAGGATTCATATAACCAGAGGTATTGGATGTGTGAAAATTATGCATTCGACCCTACTCCTCGTCAGATTCGCATTGGGTTGCTGGTAAGAAAATTTATTTTTTTATAATATTTTCACTGTCATATAGAATCATGTATGCCTCATGAGTAATAGCAGGTGTGTATCAATTGAATGTTTTGCAGACCCATCCCCCGCTTTGTGACTTTGAGCAGTGGATTGACACTGAGATCAAAGAGGAGGATAAGAAGTACCTGCATAGAATGAAGGCGTGGGATATGGAGCGGAAGGAGTTGTTGGAGTAGAGACGGCAAGAGGAGGCAGCAGAAAAAGAGCGGAAAGAAGAGCTGAAAAGGAGGCATGCTGCTCAACACAAGGAGGAGAGGGAACAGAAGCTGGAGCGTGTTCGCCGTGCGAATGCAGCAATGGAGGAGAATCCATATGCATTGAGAAAGGGAAAGTGGCCTCATTGCACTCAGTAGTATGCAATATTTGCTAGTTGTATGGTTTATTGAAGTAATAATCTTGTCATTGTGTTCTCATGTACTTGATTTATTTTTGTGTTGTCATTTATTGCATCTTCCTTGACCTCAATTGGTAACGTAGTGGAATCAAGACTAACAAATTACATGCATTACATAATTGAACACGCACAACACATGTAGTGGCATGTGAGGACCGGTACAAAACAACGGTAAAGAGGTTTTGGACCAAACGTAACATGCCTTAAGTAATTAAACAAAACAACAAACACATGGATGTATCCTCTAAGAGGTATACATTTTTGCCAATCTTCTTTGCGGTTATCGTTTCCTCTAAGAGGCTTCTCCTTGGTGAATTCAGCTTTGCTCTCAACTGGAAACTCATAATTGTCAGAAAGTCATGTTATGCGCTTCTGTACTACGATGAACGATTCACGGGAAAAATTTGCAAGAGCTTCCCTTGTTTCACGAGCATTCACAATGAAGATAATACATCATAATATGATACAAACATGTATTCAACGAAGTACCACCAACATATCCACCAATAACCAGAATATCTACACATATCAGAATTATAGTACACAGTCCATAATAGTCAATACGTGCGGAATAGTCCATACAAGCTGAACAGTCCATAGTATCCACGATCTAACCCTCACTGCCTCCTAGTCTTACCCTTGCCCTTACCAAGAGCGTCGGTGCCTGGAGTGTAAGAGTCACGTGGACGGCGCTGCCTACGTCCTGCCTGCTGTGAAGGCTGTGTTAAAGGAGCGTCTTCCAGCTGAGACACTCCAATCTCCTCGGCACCGTCCTCCTCATCCTCACCATCACTATCCTCAAAAGTAGCCCTTGTTGACCTGGACGAGCTCTATCCTCTGGAGCCTGAGCCTCACTGCATTGATGTACTGAGGCCTGCGCTGGTGTCACATAGTCTTGTTGGAGGACCGTGCACGTCCATCGCCGCGCTAGTCCTGGAACCACAACGAGTAGCAGCACGGCGTAGGCGACTTGCAAGTCTCTGCATTTGAACATGAAGTTAGTGCATAAGGTTAAACGAGAGATACATTTCCATATCTTTAGTAATTTCAAAAAATTACTCCAAGGAAGTTGTTCAATGTCGTCTCGTCCACTCCTCGCCTTGGAAAACGTTCGATGTCAAGTACGTATTGCTTCAATATGTTTCCCTGCACTCAAACAAAACAAATGGTTAGTCATTGTACATGATCATATTATTGCAATAAACCAGAATTGTTACAGAATAGTAGTGTTAGATGACAATACCACTCGGTCTAGGATGGGTGCGGCCTCGACCACCGTCCCTTCCCGTGTCGCAAGGTCGTAAGACGTATCTTCGTCGTCCGAAGACTGAATGTCGGCGTAGTCGGCTCCTGTCCATTGGCCCTTCAATTTGGTCCGGGTCGCAGGTAGCTACCATGATAGGTATGCACGAAAGTTGTAGTCTGTATGGGGCTGGTCGTTCTCAATCACATTCTCATGGAAAAGGTCCCACATGTCGATGTGCGCGCGGTGCAGCGTCTCGAAATCGGTTGTCTTCTTCTGCTTCTGACGATCTATCCTGTAACAGCAATAGTGACAACAACAGAAAAATCATATAGTCAACTAGGCAGCATTATTGGCAACAGTTGATGAATTAAGTACTTCACACTTACTTGTGCAACTCCACAGACATCGAGAATGGCCTTACTGGCCACTCCTGTCTCAAGCCAAACTGGCGTGCAACTCTGTGAGGCAGGTGATACTCCACAGCATAGAAACAGATCAGCGGGCACGTCATCCTGTACAGGTCCTCATCTGCATAACACGCGGTGCTCAACTGAAGCTGCACCACCCTTATGTCGTTGTACGGCTGCCAAGTTACCTGCGAAGTATTGAATTACATATAGTCACTAAAACTGCATCTAAACATCAACATGTAGCATGGATACCATGTAGTCAACTATAGCTAAATCAAAATGAAAAGACGAAATGGAATGCAATGGACGTACCATCGAGGGTGTGAGCGTGTCTAGCTCATTAACTGTGGGCCGACCAACAGGCAGACGAGACCACATCCACAGCTGGAGCAAGTACACACAGCCGCCGATGGATGCATGCTGTGAAGCCCGGCGACACGCCTCGCATAGGTGGCGGTACAAGAAACTCAACACTCCGGACCCCCAGCTGTACATCCCTGCCGCGTCCCAGTTTGTCAGGCAAGGTAAGTACATCCAAGATGCGTTGTCACCTGTGCTGTCGGGGAAGAGCACACACCCAAACAAGTGAAGTATCCAAGCCTCGCAGTAGTAGGCGACTGTCTGCTCGTCTGCATCCTCCGGACAGTGAGCAAAGTGCTGCCGAAGCCAGGTGATAGGTACTCCAGAGGTTCGGGTAGCCGGCACCGCCTTAGGAAGCCCTCGGCCGAGGAAGGCCTCCACATGACCCCTCCAACCGTCAGGACTGCACTGGCCGGTGACTGGACGACCTCTGACACTGAGACCAAGAAACTTCTGAGCGTCCTCCAGTGTCACTGTCATCTCACCACAAGGAAGGTGGAAACTATGAGTTTCCGGCCTCCACCTACAGAAAGAATGCACAGAACTTATGGTGAGTTACCCCGTTGACCTTGGAAAACGAAGATGAAGTGAATTAGTCGTTAATGATTGTACCTGTCAACCAAACCTGTGATCGCTGCGGGGTTGATAACTGGCAACCCGCGGCAAACCTAGTATGATACGACGTCGAGGCCAGCCCTCTCCAGAAGAGGGGTGTACCTGTCGTCGTACCGCATCTTGTGGAACCTGTCATGGGTTCGAAGACGAAGAAGGGGCAGTTCCTGGAGATAATGAATTATTTTGTTAGTACCTCAACATTAATTTTAAAAAGTGGCACAAGCAGATGATGTGGAACATAAATTTTGTTTATTACCTCCCCTTCCGCGGTGCGTCATCCTCGGTGGTTCTGCTCGTAGTATGGATCGAGCAAGTACGGTACCTCCATCCTACAAAAATAAGATAGTAATTTCATTAACAATTACGAAAATGAACAAATTAAGAAACTTTAATTAAGTAAGACATGCACATACATAAAATAAAGTAAACATTAAAACAAAACGGTAGTATAAAACAGCTATTTGCACCTGAGTAAGCGGCCAACTGCATGTACGCGTGTTGTGACCAAGTCTGCCGCATCTACCACATTTATTTTCATCGGGGTCGGAAAGAAAGGGGGTTCCTCTCCTCTATCTAGTTCTTCCTGAAACCTGATCCATGACTATCTTATATCTCGTTCTCTTCCTAGTTCCAGGCTTTTTCCAACGGGCCCCTGGATCCGCAATGTATTTCGGACCCGTATACGTTGGCCACTGTCCCTCATCTAGGTAAGGCTCAAACCGGGGAGACCATGTAAGTACAAGGCTGTCAACAGTGAACTCCTGCGGTATCATACTCTTGTAGGCAAAGTTGCGATGCCGAGCTGCTGCAATATAATGGGAACATACAAAGTGGTACTGCTTTGTTCTTCCACATGTGCATGAGAAATCAATCAGTATGACAATATAACTCCTCGAAGGCCGCACGTCACCATCGGAAGTTGTACCGCCCCTTTCCGTGACCTCATACTTTCCCGTCGTGTGGTCAAAACATTTAATCTCATGTGTGCGAGCCCTATCCTCTGCCTTACCAAGATGACGCATGGGTTTAGGGGCCCATAGCTGGTTCTTGCTCTGTAGTGCCATTGCTTCTAAGTATCTGTCATTGAACCATGCAACAAGCTTGTAGAAGGTGAATGATACGATAGCATCGATGGGCATCGCCCGTATCTCCTTAAGCACACTGTTGAATGACTCGGCCATGTTGCTAGTCTGAAACTCGTACCTATGGCCACCATCACCGTACGCCCTTGACCATTTTTCAGGCTCCCTCAGAATTCCTCTTAGCCAACGCCTACATGCATCGTTTGTTGCTGTTTTTAGCTCCTCTAACTTCTCTTGAAAGAACTGCACCTCAAGCTGGCGAGCAACATCCTCTGAATTCATGAACTAGTGGATCACGATAAGGACAAAAAAATCTGATGCGCTCCATATCTTCTTCGCTCAATGTTGCAACTGGACGGTCATCATCTGGATCAACGGCTCTTGCATTCCTATAAGACTCCTCATCATCATCTATCTAAACATCCACACTATTAGAAGCCCGTCCTGTATTGGAAGACTGAGGCACAGGGGAACACCAATATTATCTGGAATATCTCCTGCATTTAAACAACAATTAAAGATGGCATTGGGACAAATGAATGGAATTAAGGGCGAATAACAAAAGAAAGGGTGGTGTTTCTACGACACTTACTTGGATGGTTTTGGGTCAAAGGAATCTCCTGGGGGGCACATTGACATCATCAATCCGACAATGTACACGATCATTAGGACAAATGCCAAACTCATTCGGGCCGGATTGAGCATTAGGGACCACAACCACATCTTCCTGATCCAACTCAAAGTTGGGTAACGGAGGGTTTGCAGGAGACACATTATGGGCTGAATGCACATGAGGGCTGCGAGCATTTGACAACTTCCGCACAACCAAATCCAAACATTGATATTCATTCTTCATGACAGTATTCACATAGTTCTCCCATTCAACCTCACGTGTTATGTCAACCAGGCGTCTGAAAATCTGGCCCGATTTTACCAAAGTGGACGACCCCTTGAACTGAGATGGCATGCTCACTGGAAATGCATTGAAGCTCATCACGAGCTCTACCAAACACCTCACTAAACAACGGCCGATCACTGAATACCAGGGAGACTCCGTGCATTCCATCAAAAGTGACATTCCTAAACACATCTTTCTCGATACTGCCTTCATGATACAAGGTCACTAAATTGTCCATCTAGTTCGTATGCACAATACGAAGGTTATGACGGGTATAATATACAAAATTAACTAATAATATTTTCTAACTATCTAAATTACCTAACTAAATACCTACCTCTACTGTCTAACTACATTTTCTAAATACTACTATCTAACTACATTTTCTAAATATGGTTTCTAACTATCTATAAGAAATTAATAACTACATTACCTAACTAAACTACTAAAACTAATTAAATAAATTATTTAAAATTACCTAAATTGCTAACTACAACAATACCTAACTAAATTAGAAAAGCTAATTAAAAAAATCTTACGGAAGGGCCGGGCGGACGAGGCCGCGCACTGGCTTGCGGCCGCGCCTAGGCTCGCGCGGCGGCCGGCGGGGGCGGCGAAGGCCGGGCGGGCGGCGCGCACGGAGGAGAAGGCGGGGCGGCGAGCGGCGGCCTGCTTGCCTCGGTGCCCTGCTTGCCTCGGCGCCCTGCTTGCGCGCGTGGAGGAGGAGGAGGAAGCGGAGGTGGGCAGGCGGCGAACGGCGGGCGGGCTGCGCGAGAGAGCGGAGAGAGAGGAAGCGGCGCGCGAGAGAGAGCGGAGAGAGGAGGACGGCGCGGGGAGAGAAGGCGCACCAAGATCCACGGCGCCGAGCCGGCTGTCACGTATCCGCCACATCAGCAGCTGAGCCAGATGCCTCGGCACCGTGACTCATGGTGCCGGGACGTCTTACCACGGCGCCATGAGTCACGGCGCCAAACCTCATGGTCCAAATTCGGGAATACGTTCTCCACGGGTCCAAATGTGAATTTTTTTCAAAAAAAAGTTTAAATCGCAAAAAGTGCGGTATTCTACATAATGATCAGCAACCATGCGTTGCATTGCATTTGCTCACCATGCATATGTGATCGACTTAGATGTAGAACTGCTGTGGACCTCACATGCAGACAGGAACAGCAGCAGAGAAGGGCGCGGCAGTTAGGTTCGTTAATTTGAAAGATTGTCCTTCTAGTCGCAATTCATCTTTTAACACGTGGGGACTGACCCGGATTCCGCCCAATTCTTGTCTGTACCTTCAATAGACACTATAAAGAACAATTTATAATAACGTCCCTTTTTTTCTAGGAGCGGGTCAAAAGGTAACCCGCTCCTACAAATGAAACGCGATTACTGTAGCATTCGACCTGCCCCGGCGGGTGATGGCGTCATCCGCCCCTAGAAATATCACCATTTTCAGGGACAGGTGACGGCGTCACCTGCCCTAGAAATTATATTTTTAGATGTGGATGATGCCACCACCCGCGTGGCATCACCCACCCCTAAAAATGCATTTTTAGAGGCGGGTGATGGCATGACCCGTCCCTACAAATGGTTCCACTCAAAAAGATTCACAACTTATTCATATGATCTCGGATGAAGTTGAACTTTATATCAAAATTGTAGAGGTTGATGAGATCTAAAACTTTGTAGTTGATAATTTTTTTATTTAAGGTCATTTAATAGTCCAAAAAATTATTATAATTTCTCATATGGCTATGACTATATAGTATCTCATACAACTCAAGTCATATTTTGAGGTTTCCACAATTTTAATCTTTATATACAGTGAAATATACTTGGTATATTTTTTAATCTATAGTTTACAATAACCATAGTGTAGAAGTTTCACTTTTTAATTTGTTTTGCTATATGTAAAGATTTAAATGAATTTTCGGAATAAAATGGAAAAATATTTTTAGGGACAGGTGGTGGAGTCACCCACCTCTAAAAATGGATTTCTAGGGGCGGTTGATGGCATGACCCGCCCCTAGAAATCAATTTTATAGTTAATATAAAAAAATAGTTGTGAGGCTGGAGGTAAGCGGTTTGAACCCCGGTTTATGCAAGTGTGCATATTTTGTCAAAAATAATTGTACCTCGGCAGTAGACGTGGTGGTGGCTGGTTGGCGAGGATATTTTTTTTCTTTTTTATTTTGCTTTTTTTGATTTTTTTTCTGATTTTTTATCATATTCTGAACATTGATTGGTAGGGGCGGGTCATGCCTAATCGATTTATAGGGCGGTGACGCTGTGACCCACCCCTAGAAATCGATTTTCAGAGGCGGACGCGTTACCCGCTTCTACAAATAGCTAATTTTAGCTGCAAGAGATAAGGGCGAATACTGCAGCCGCCCCTAAAAATACGATTTTACCCACCCTAAAACCTTTTTTTAGTAGTGAGAGGGTAGCACGCAGGTCACTCAATCTCCACTACTATATATATAAGTTTTTTTGGATTTTTGAAGTCACTGGCAATTGGTTCGTGTAGTACAATTAGAAACTACAGCATCATCAACTGAAAATTTATGATTCATACACAGTAAAATTAGATTAGATATATTTCATCTGAAAAAAGAACATCACAACTGCATAATAAATATGTGAATATATAATTAAATTCGCCAAGATTTTGTTCAGTTTTTCACTGGATTAAAAGTTACTCAACTTCCATCAACATAAATATATGAATATAATTTAATTAAAGTGGCGCCCGGGAATAGCCCGAAAAAGGGAAAACTGGCAATTCATGTACCTCGGGTTCGGATAATCCCGAATTACCAGATCTCCACTTCCTCCGTCCGATCCAGTTCTCACTCCTTCTCTTCAGCTCCCACAAGGCCACAACCAACCACAGCAGCACCACTGCCAACTCCACAGATAGCCATGAGGCACCGCACACCTCAGTAACAATTCAATTATATTCAACTAGACATTGTTATGTGTAATCGTGTTAGAACTCTTATGGTTGTGTAGACCTGAGTCAAGAACGTCATATGTTCAGGATTACGAAATAGCCCCTTGGTTATGTCGCTTAATTAGGTCGCTATATATACATACCGGAGCTTGTGAAGTGTGACGATGAGCAACTGCAGAAACGTAAAGACTCTTTTCATGTACATTTATTAATAATGCAAGAACCAAATTAAGAATTCATGAATGATATATATCTGAAATAAAAATCCTTTTAGCCTGTTTGGATCATGATAATCCTGGGGATATTTGCCATCTAGCACCCTATTGAACGTTGAACATCCTGTTTTTGATCCGTCACAATCATACTTAGGCCGATTTGGATCACCTAGGACGACTAAAGTTTAGATGACTAAATATTAGATGATTAAACTTTATTTCATGTCTGTTAGATTCATGGACTAAATTTTAGGTGGAACATATATAGAAATATCCTTTTTGCCCTTGGATTATACTGTTGATGTGCCTGCATGCGCATAATGAGGGGTAGTTTAGTCTTTTCACAGTTCGCTAGTTGGTTTAATTCAAATTAGGTGGATTGTAAGGACTAATGTACCAAACTTAGTTGACGGTGAAACTAAATTTTAGTCTATATTTTAGTCCACACCGGTTTGAATAACCTAATGGACTAAACTTTAAACTTTAAGTTTAATTCATGAATCGAAACGAGATCCTAGCATAAAAGCAGTTTCAACTTTAGCTTCCCGGCACCCACTGGGGATGCACATTGCATGCCGCCACCGATTATATATCTAAATAAATCCCCATCTGTTTGTTTTTTTATAGGTTCACATCGTGGCAAGTTGGTACAGTTCACAACTTGGCAAGGTCTTAACTAGTGTGTAATTAATTTAATCCACCACGATATTTTTACTTTAATGATGTACTAGCATCTAATGGTTAACATCACACAATGGGATCCTAGTCGTTTCACACCTCGAGCTATATAATAAGCTCATCATTGCACGCACCACAGAGATCAATCGCATATTCGCATCGCATCCGGCCATGGACATGGAGCACCAGCTCCACCAGCTGCTGCACTTCTCGCCGCAGGAGCACTTGATGGCCAGCCCGGGCTTCCTCGCCGCGGGCGGCGGATACTCCGCGCATTTCCCGGCCGGTGGGTTCGTCGAGCCTCTCGGCGCCGGCGCCCCAGCTGGCATCCACGATGGCGGGTGGGTGGTGGAGGACCTCATGCAGCTCGGCGACGAGCTGTTCGGCGGCGATGTCATTTCCGTCGTCGGCATGGGAGATCATCAGCCGTGGCAGTACGACGACTACGGCGGATCCCCGGACGATACGCCGCCGAGCGTGTCGACGGACGGCGACGGGAGCTCTCATCCCGGGGAGCAAGCAGGCGCCGGGGAGCTCGCCACCACCGAGCCGCACCGCGAGGACCCCGACGACGCGTCGCCGGCGACGCGGAAGCGGAGGGACCGGTCCAAGACCATCGTGTCGGAGCGGAAGCGGAGGGTCCGGATGAAGGAGAGGCTCTACGAGCTGCGGTCGCTCGTCCCCAACATCACGAAGATGGACAAGGCCTCCATCATCGCCGACGCGGTGGTGTACGTCAAGGACCTGCAGGCGCACGCCAGGAAGCTCAAGGAGGAGGTCGCGGCGCTGGAGGCGCGGCCGAGGTCGCCCGCCGGGTACGAGCAGCAGCAGCAGCACAGCGGGCACGCGGCGGCGGCGGGTCGGCGCCTGCAGGACCGCGGCCACGGCGCGCGGGTGACGCGCGTGGGCGCGGCGCCGGTGGGCGACGGCAGGTTCGTGGTGACGGTGGAGTGCGAGCGGCGGGACAGCGTGGCGGCGCCGCTCTGCGCCGCCGTGGAGTCGCTGGCGTGCTTCCGGGTGGAGAGCTCCAGCCTCGTCCGGTCGGGGCCGGACCGGCTCGTGTCAACGCTCACGCTCAAGGTATTTCCGATAACGAAGGATTAAGGTCCAGTTTGGGTATCTAAGGATTAGAAATAAATTACAACCTAAGGAATAAAAATAAATTCCACTATGTTTGGTTCTAGGATCTCAAATCATTAAATATGATGGTGCAAAAATTAATTTTACCTTTGGTTCCTGCTACTATACATTAAATATCCATTGAATATGAGGGTAGAAGGGTGGCCTTTGGGCCTCGTAAACGAGGGATACTCCATACCAAAAGCTCGTGTAAGCAATATTATGGGCTTATAGGTCATAAATCCCAATAAATCACCATATTACATTTTAGAAACTTATTAGGACTTAAGTCCCTAATCATAAACCACGTCAACCAAGCATGGTCTACACAACCCGGATGGAATTATCATTAATTTGTGCACTGATTGATTGTACTGATTGGGACAAGTGGATTATTGCGTCGTGCAGGTGAGCGAGCAAGTAGGGGCGGCGACCATCGGCGAGGACTCGGTGAGGCACTGGGTGATAGCGGCTCTGCTCCAGGAGGGGTTCCGGCCCGAAGCTACGGTCGAGATCTCCTCGCGATCCGCTTGTCGACCGATCAACTGGTGTTCAGACTCGGTTTAGAATGATCGAGTGTCATCAAGTATCTCAGACTAGCTTAGGCCTTGTCAACTGACCTTGCTCGTTCCCCTCTCTCGATAGTGTTCCTGGCTTCGTGCGTGATGTGCTACGCGTCCTCGACCGTCCATCTGGCCGGTGTGACGGCACCTGTGTGCCGTGTCCTGTTGAAATCAATGTTACCGTAGCATGTCTTCCACGTCGCACAACACGAAGGGAAGTGGAAAAAAATAGAAATGCATCGATATGTCATATATATATATATGATCGGAATGTAATAAGTTTTTTGAACTCAATTAGCACCATTATGTTGACAAGGAATCTTCTTCTCCTTCATGCTCCCCCAAACTAAGTGTTTGTTTAGCATTCAAAAATTCTCTCGTGAATAGTGTAGTTTTAGTTTGTAGTGAGATCCATCTAATTAAAATAATATTAAATACTAAGAAAAAATTATATAAATTAGCGTATGAATCCAATCACATGCTTAGTTTAGATAAAGTTGGATAAAATAAAATCATTTAGCCCCTAATACTAGTTTCAATAGGTTTTATAGTCTTGTAAACAGTTTATACCTGGTTTCATCATAATGAAACCTATTCCTTCTATCTATTAATGAATTTCTTGACATGTAATCACCTTTGCTGACTAAGATTGAAACCACGTAAGACCGCCACCTTACGAATATTAAAAATGACATGAGAATGCGGTATGTGTGTATATATATATATATATATATTTGACTTATAACACTATCCAAACTTCGAGAAGATCTCAGAAAGCTCATTAAGATTACAACAAGAGCATCCAACCTACTATAGTAAATTGCATGTGTTTAACTGAATTTTGGGTGTTAGGTGTAATCAGCCAGGCTAGAATTACTTAGCATATCATATGACACTCTTAGTTTTTCATCCCATTTTCGTCCTGATGGGGATGGTGCGGGTCGGCCCACCGCTTCGCCAATCCAGCCCATGAAAATGATCCTAATGGGCTCCATATCGGAACCATGAATGCAGCCTGGGTTATTGGATCGAAATCACTCAAACCATAAGGTCGGCTGGTTCGATCCATCCCCTCAAGTTTCTCGTTTTTCTTCTGAGCAGCGGCGGCGCTCACGAAGACCCCGCCGCCGCGGGGGCTGCGAGCCGAGGTGCTCGGTAGCTTTAGCCACCCGAACCTCGCGCGCTCGGTTACCGCGCCGCCTGCCTCTACCGCATCCTCGTCTACGAACTCTTGAGCAGCAGTGGAACAATGCAGTGCTCTACCGCCTGCCTCTACCGCATCCTCGGATACTAGCCTACTGCAATAATGCAGTGCTATAATTTTGCTTTGTTGATTGGTGCTTGTCTTTACATTTCTGTAACTCAGACACACTTCTCCAGTTTTATTTTGTGACTAATAATCATAGACAGATTGGACGATCTGTTTGCTTGTTGCAGTGCAGTGCTTCATACACAACCTCTCCCTGTTGGAGTTTCGAAGTCCGCTGCTTTTGTTCAGACAACTGTAAGTGGCATGACTATAGGAACATTGAAGGTCGCAGAGTCTATGTGGAGGAGCACTTTGAGCAGGAACATAAATTACCATAGACGTATTTTACCTCTTAGGATAATCTGTTGAGCTGATTATGTAATTAATAGTTAATTAGTTCATCATACCATGCTGTTGGATCAAGACTGTGATGGTCTTTTACATGCTTATTGATATGCTTATTCAGAGTCTATTACTGCAAGCTTGCAATAATTACGATGCGCATGCCTGCTTGCGTGGGACGTCAGGACGTGCGGGCACAAAGGAGGCCGGTTCGATCAATACTATCCATTGGAGCATATGGACCAATTAAATATCTAAAATGGATCGAGCGGTGCCCCACTCCCTGTTATATGGATTGATGGTTCCATTCCGGTTCGCACCATGGGTCAACCATCCCCAAGTTTTTCCTTCTATTTTAAGATCGTGAGTTGCATAATGACCGATCAAAAATTACTGATGAGGAGAAAAAAAATTAATTCTACGCTCTGAGCTGAATTGGGTTAATCAGTGAATTGTGATTGCCTCGGCACATATGATTACTTAGCGTGATGAAATGTTTCTCTTAACTGGAAGTAATGATCTAATGACAAATTTGGTACAGCAGATGAACATTAGGGTTTTTCTCCCAGAATTGTGCCGCCTCTACACATGTCAAAGATTTCCGCACAATCCTCATGTGGAAGGCTAATCATCAAGTCAACAACTTTTATGTAATCATGCTATTGAGATTGTAATTCATTTTCCTTCCAATAGAGTTGGAATTAACTTCTATAAATTTTTAATGTAACATCACCTGCGCCTCTTTTGTTTCTACCTTCTGTGTAGTTTGTGTAATTTTCAAAAAAAAAATGCATGCTGGTGCGCTTGTTGAAATATGTATACGTTCATCGCCTCCCCCACAAAGGTATTACATTTTCTCAATTATTACTTATCGCACAACCAATGCATATTTCCATTTCAAACTTTCAAATATTATGTGCGAGATGCATTGCCGTGTCCGCGGCAACGCGTGGAGTTTTGGCTAGTTCGTTAGATAAGAACAATAACTCAGCATAAATTCTTTCATGCCTTTAAGTACGAAATTTCGATCAGTTCACATAAGACCATCGCTACACCACTGGAAAATTAATTCACTTCATTTTCTTCGTACATATAATAAAATGTACCGTTTATTTCCCTGAGCACAAATATTTTGACACCTCCTTATTAGAGGAACAATTTGCACACAAAAAACAAAGCACAGAAAATGGCACACGAATTAAAATTCCAAAGGCTCCCCCCTTCTCAGCCCGGCCCACAACTAAGGCCCAGCTACCCCCTCCATCCTCTCCGAATCGCAGCCTTCTCGCTCGTCAGTCGCCAACCTCTCCAAATCCAAGCTCCACCGCCCATCAACTTGGAACGCAGGATCGAGCTAACAGGGAATGGAGCTTCCTGAAGTGCTTGTGCTTTGCTATGATGTGCTCTTCTCGCTGCCGAAGGAGAGGGCCCAAGCAGAAGATCCATGAGCACGGCAGGAGGAGGGCTTTCAGTCGCCAACCTCTCCAAATCCAAGCAGGGAATGGAGCAAACAGGGAATGGAGCTTCCTGAACACAGACGTCAAGCAGGAGCAAGCAGGGAATGGAGCAAACAGTCGTCAACTTGGAACACAGACTATCAAAAATAAAAAAAAACTTGGAACACAGGATCGAGCAAACAGGGAATGGAGCTTCCTGAAGTGCTTTCTTTGCTATCTATGATGTGCTCTTCTCGCTGCCGAAGGAGATGGTGGCATTCCTTGCCAATACCGAGAAGCACAAGGACACTGAGGCCTGCGACGAGGTGATATCCGCCTCGACCAAGCACAAGATCCTTGAGCACGGCAGGAGGAGGGCTTTCTTCCAACAACCTAATAGCTTCTCCAAACAAAGATTTGGTTGCCGGCGAAGCGAGACGCGCATATTTCTACAACAAATTAAACCATGGTTCGCTCTAAAATAAAGCGCCTATGATTTACCTGCCTTTTTCTTCCTTGAGCTTCATGTATCCATTTGCTGACAAGGTGTTTTTTTTCTTCCACAACTAAATAGGGTAGAGGATGCCGTTATAATAACATACTTGAACACAGTTGATCCGCAAACCAGCTAACGAGAGGGCCCAGCCGGTGGTGCTGGTGGTTCTTGAGAGGAGGATTTCATATTCTCCAGTGCCCGTTTGGTACGGTGTAGAGACACACAAAATCATCATCATTTTCTTTCTGCATTAGTACTGAAATTCAGCGATAATCCGCGTTGTGAAATTAAGGATGTTTTGGGCTAGTCACTGTATTTTAGTTGTGTTCTACATTGCCTTATAACTATCGTGGGAGCCAGTATAATGCCTGGTGCTGAACTGAGCGCATGATGCTGTGAGCCGAGCCGGCCTGATCTGCTCCTACTACTGACGGGCAAACAGTGTTGCTACGCATGGCGCTGAACTGATTGCCATCTGTCGATGAGTAAGCGCGAGAAGTGCCACTTGCATTGCGGCGCTGATGGTTTTGACTCTGGGGAAGGCGTTTGGTGGAGGGGACCTGATACTGATGGAGCGAGGTGCACATTTTGTGTTTGAATGTGGAAGTGAAGAGAAATGCAAAGAGATGTCTCTGGTGTCTTTGTCCTTGTCTCTACTCTCTACACATGCTAGTAATGTTTTTTGGTGCTATATTTGACGGAGGTTTTTGTATATATGTCTGGTTTTACATACTGATCTTTGCTTGCTCAATCTTGCTCATGGGTGTATCATTAATTTTTTTTTAAACTCCAACGTAGCTGCAAGCTTGCAAGGCCTCGGTTAGCAAACTACGGTTACAAAAAAATGATGTTTGCAGATAAAAAAAAATGGCCGCGGCACACCTGCAAGATCCGGATACTCGCTCCCATGGACGCAACACGACACTCGCTAGCTCCCCGGATTCGCTGCCTGCCTGTTGAACAACGCGGGACGCGCAAGACAGCTCACGGAGAAGACCGAATGATTGGAGCGCCAATCTTATTACAGTTACAAAATACAAATCCCCCCGTGTTCCTTGAGCCAAGGTCACGAGAAGCCTCGTCTGATCGTCTTCGCGGGGGCCGTTGGATCAGGTGATTATCTTTCCCAAATCCACGTTGGATGGCAGGTGCAGGGCGATCAATCATGGGCTCGTGGTCCTCAATCATCGCGCCCTTTTTGTGCGTTAGGCTCGTGATTAGCAAGCGGATTATTGAAAGCAGCAGGTGAAGAAGAAGAAGAAGATGATGAGGACGACGACGAATCCCAGTAGGGGTGTGCCCCTCCTATTCTCAAACATGACGAAGATGCCTTTGAGCGCGGCGACGGCCGCATGCGCAGGGTGGTGATGAGCATGAGCTCATCCAGGTGCTCGGACAGTTCCGTGACGCTGCGGATTCGATCCGACCCGATGGAATAGCACCCGCTTGGATAGAAAAGATTTGGCTGGCGCCATCGACCTTGTTATAAAAGTATACAGGCCGAGCCCATCTCCATCCAGCATCATACCGAATTTCGTACGTTGTGGGTGACCCCGTGAGTTTTTGGGGTTCTCGAGTGAGCTCAGCTGAAAACCGCGAGGTTTCGGCAGGAGTTTCTCCTCAAGGAGCTCCGGGTTCGGGGAGAAATTGTGGTGCCCGCGTTCATCGAGTTCTGAAACGCTTCATCAAAATGGTAATTTGTCACGTACTCTGTTCAGATTCAGAAATGGAAGAACTTGACGCAAAAAACAATACAATGTCACCTTGTTCATTTCACTTTTGTTTGGATTAGAGCACCGTCCAACCCCGGCCCCCGCGTCGCCCAACCCGAGCGACATGGGCGGCGACGCTGCACCTCCAACCCCTCCTCCCTCCCTCCCTCCTCGTGCCTCCTCGCCGCCGCCGGAGCACGCTGCTAGAGGCCGCGCAGCCGCAATGATGGTGGCAGCGGGGTCCTTCCCCCATCCTCTCTCCCTCCTGCTCTCCTTCCGGTGGCGGCTCCTCCCGGCAGTGATGGTGGCTTCTCCGGCGGCTGGCGGGTGGATCTGGTGAGGCTCCTGGCGCTGCGCGACGCGGCTGGGCACGGCCGGCTGTGGCCGGGCGGGGCCTGGCGCGGCCTGACGCGGCCGGTGACGGTCGTCCACAAGGGGGAGGGCGGTGCTGGAGGAGGTGGTGCGGCGGCGCCCGTGGTGGTGGGGACACACGCCTTGTGGGGTGCTGGCGGCGAAGTCGGCATCCACGACGGCGGGTGCCAGAGCTGGCGTTGATGGTCTTTGACAGCCTCGACGTACTGCGGTGTTACGCGTGCGACGGAGTCAGGTCCGGCTCTACATGTTGCCTGATCGGAGGGAGTGGCGGCTGACGTAGCTGTGCGGCTGCTGCGTGCAGCCGGTGCGTCGATGCCCCTCTGAAGAACTCATGTGGGGTGGCGGGACAACGACGATTGCGGTGCTGGATGGGTAGGGCCCTGTTTCTTAGCCGACGTCCGTGCTACAGGGCTTCTTGGGTGAAAGTCTTGGCGATGGTGATGTCGGTGGGCGCTGCTTTCCCTGTTAGGGACGTCATATTCCTCTCTAGCTTCTTCATCCAAGGGTGAATGGCGCCTTCAGCATCGCTCCCTTCCTGAAAGCGTCGCATTTGTATTTTTGTCGTGGCTTCGAAGTCTCTTTCGGCGGTTGCGCTTTTCCTTCTCGGCGCCTGGTTGTTACGTGGAGGCGGGTCTTGCAACGTGAAGTTGGAGCTACTATGTTGGGAACGTGACTCGGTAACAATGACACGCGCTAAGACCCTGCTCCATCAAAGGCTGGGGCTCTGCTGGTGGGTTGCAACAGCTGGGCGAGGCGTGGGCTCGTGTTTGGAAGTCGAAGCTGCTCTTTGTGGGTGTTTGAGCTTGGCAACGATGACCGGTCGCGGGCGCTTTCTTCAGGGTAGTTGGCGGATAGCTCATGGGTGGCCTGCTATGGGAAGTCGGAGCTGCTAGCAGCATTGCTTTTATGCTCGGCAACGATGATCCATGGCAGTATGTCGTGTTTGTGATTAACCATAGCCTCACGGGTGCCCTGTTTGGCATCTGATTCTTGTCCATAAATTCTTTCGTCTTAATTGAGCTGCAGAGCTCTTGTCTTTGTTTAAAACAAAATTTCACCTTCAATCGAGTAGATCAAAAAACGAAGGAAACGATACGAAATTTGCGCACGAAACATGTCATTTTCAATCCATCACAAGTGTCAATGTTCTAGAAGCCGCCGGTGTTTTTCTTTTTTGATACTCAAGCTGGGTTGCTTGGAGTTGAGCAAGAACAGCACCCCCTTGCGGCTCGCTCGCTCGCGCTCCATCGATCCGTTGACTACTACCGCGAGTAGTAGTTTTCGCTGCGCCCTCTCGCATCAGTCATCAGAGATTCAGAGTAGACAAACAAGCAGCAGCAGGCGAGCCCCGCCGGCATTCCCACACCACGCCGCGCCGCCCCACATTTGTTGCGGCCTGCCGTGCCGCCGCCCGCTTCCGCCCTCCGAGTCCCCCCGCCTCAATCCGTCCGCCCCGCCGCCCCGCCTTCAATCAATTACTACTACCCACCAGCGACTCCTTTCACTTCACCGCGCCGCGCCCCCACATCCACCCACCCGCCCTTCCATCTGCCCTGCTTTACCCGGCCGGCGCCCCCCAAACCCTAGCCCGCCTGCCGCCGCCTGCGAGGCGGCGATGTCGGCGCCCTCGTCGCCCCCGCCGCAGGGGCAGGGGGCGGGGGAGGGCGGCGGCGGCGGGCTCCCCGTGCCGGTGCCGGCCGCCGTGGTCGGGGACGACAAGGTCCTGGCCGCGGCGCAGCACATCGTCAAGTCGCTCGCCACGTCCAAGAACGCCGCCGACGACATGATCCGCATCCTCTCGGGCTTCGACCACCGCCTCTCCTCCATCACCTCCGACCTCTTCCCGTCCCCGGGCCCCGCCGCCGCCTCCGACTCCGACCCGGAGGCCTCGGCCGACCGGGAAGCCCCCGACGCCGCCGCCGCCTCGCTCGCGGCCTTCGACGCTGCCGAGCAGCTCATCCACCTCTGGGACACCACCCCGGAGGCGCTCGTCTTCGAGGCCCCCGAGGACGACGCCGGGCACTACCTCGCCGCCGTCGACGTCGCCGTCGACCACCTCGCCTCCTCCTCCCCCGCCTTCTCCGGCCGCGCGGGGGTCGCGGTCCAGCTCGCCATGGCGCGCCTCGAGGACGAGCTCCGCCACCTCATGCTCCGCCACGCCGTCCCGCTCGACGCCAGCGGCCTCTTCTGCTCGCTCCGCCGCCTCTCGCTCGGATCCATGGACGACCTCGACACCTCCTCCGAGTTCGACCCTGCCACCCCGCACAGCCAGGATGGCGGCGGGCCGGACACCGCCCGCAGCGCCAGCATCGCAGGGAACAACCCCTTCGACGACCAGGTGTTCGATCTCGTGCGCCAGGAGGCCGTGGACGAGCTGCGCGCCATCGCGGACCGGATGGTGCGCGCGGGGTACACCAGCGAGCTCGCGCAGGTGTACTGCGCCATCCGCCGCGACCTTCTTGACGAGTGCCTCAATGTGCTCGGGGTCGAGTGGCTCAGCATCGACGAGGTGCAGCGCGTCGAGTGGAAGCATCTGAATGACAAGATGAAGAAGTGGGTCCATGGGGTCAAGACGGTTGTCCGCTCCCTGCTGACCGGTGAGCGGCGCCTCTGCGACCAGGTGCTTGCTGCGTCCGATGAGCTCCGGGATGAGTGCTTTGTTGAGTCCACCAAGGGTTGCATTATGCAGATCCGCAACTTTGGGGATGCGGTGGCTGTGTGCACCCGCTCGCCGGAGAAGCTTTCCCGCATTCTTGACATGTATGAGGCGCTTGCTGAGGTGATCCCTGAACTGAAGGAGCTCTTCTTTGGTAGTTATGGTGATGACGTCATCCATGATTTGGAGGGTGTTCTTGAAAGGCTTGGTGATGCAGTGAAGGGTACCCTTCTTGAGTTCGGGAAGGTCCTACAGCAGGAGTCATCGCGCCGGCCAATGATGGCTGGTGAGATCCACCCAATGACGCGTTATGTGATGAACTATCTTAAGTTGTTGGTTGTTTACAGTGATACACTTGACACACTTTTGGATGACAGTGGTGCTGGAGATGTAGATCATAATGCTTCACATAACGGCACCGATGAGGATGAGGAGTATCTGAAGAGCTTGACCCCACTTGGACGCTGTATGGTCAAGCTGATATCTTACTTGGAGGCAAATCTGGATGAGAAATCCAAACTTTATGAGGATGCTGCGTTGCAGTGCATATTTTCCATGAATAATACACTCTATATTGTCCAAAAGGTGAAGGATTCCGAGCTTGGGAGGATTTTGGGTGATCATTGGATCCGGAGGCGCCGTGGCAAGATTCGGCAAAATTCAAAGAGCTACCTCAGGGTTTCATGGACCAGAGTGTTATCTTATTTGAGGGATGATGGTCATGGCAGCAGTGGTAGTGGAAGTTTTGGCAGCAGTGGGAGTTCAAGCTATAGGATCAAAGAAAAATTTAAGAACTTCAACTTGGCCTTTGATGAGATATACAGGAGTCAAACACTGTGGAAAGTACCAGACCCTCAGCTCCGGGAGGAACTCAAGATATCTATATCTGAAAATGTGATTCCAGCTTATCGTGCTTTTACGGGAAGATACGGCAGTCTAGTGGATAGTGGAAGGAATTCAGGAAAATACATAAAGTACACCCCAGAGGACTTGGAAAATCATCTGTCTGATCTATTTGAAGGATCACCAGGGTCTGCCAACCATTCTAGGAGAAGATGATAATTTCTTATGATGGTATTTGGCTACAGGTATGCTTTTGGTACAAGGGACACCATATTGCTCAAATGTTGGAGTGAACATGTGCTGAATTAGTGCTTGTCCCATTAGTGTACTGCGATGTAATTCAAAACAGGACCCTTTTGTTTCGCAATCAGTTATGTGTACTACTGAATGATGTACATGTTTTTTTCTTCAGTATATTCTTATATTTGCTAGTTTGATTGTCCAAGTCTCCAAGCTATATTAATTTTACATCATTTAGGGAGTAGAACAGACATTTTATATGCTTTTACTTTTGGACTCATGTATCACAAAAATTGGATTATCTTGTACTGAAATAGGAAGAGAATTTTGAGATTTGCAAGCTTCATTTAGAATAATGAAGTGAAACAACCATATCTCATAAAATCCTTGAAATTATGTATCGCAGAACTGACAAAGGTCTGCTAAATCTGTTTCGTTGTAGTGTTAAAACTTAAAAGTAATAGCAAGCATTCGGTGGGATACCTTGTATTGAATCTACTTGCTTTTATTTATTGTAATAAAGCCTAAAGGTGGCCTCCAAGTCTTCTCTTGCAAGATAAAGATATTAGTTAAGTACATCGTGTAGATCCACAAACAAAGTTTAGTGTAGTTGGACTGCAGGTCATTTCTATGCAGGAGCGGTGATCTGAAGTCTTTTAATGCCATACCACAACCTCCTTTTATGAGGTGTTCATGCATTTCGATATTCAAACTTTGTAATTTTTATCAACAATATTCCAACAGTACAGTTTACAAAGAAAAAACATGGTATCGTTTGATTCTTATTTGAAATTATCTATTAGGGCCATAGCTTTATAGCATAAAATGAGCGTTCCAAATTCAATTTCAAGAACATGCTAAGTCAAATCGTGCCCTCAGAAGATTAATAAAGACGGTAAAGTTTTTGAAAATGAAATTCATTACCTTCATGGATGGCTGGCTATCCCACTACAACATTCAGATAATATGTTCCCAGTATTTCTATTGCCATGATCTTGCAAAGTTGAGAGCTTCGGATAGTAGGACCGCATGGAAATCAGCAATCTAAGTGCCTGAACCATGACTTAGGCTATCAATCTCTTATTATTGCTGCTACTACTATTTATATGACTAATACATCTTCTTTTGTTTTTACCCTGTTATTTGTTTATGTTTGGTGCCCCTTATTGTGTTTCATCTCTGCCTACGCCAGCTTGCTAGGGAATAAAGGCTTCATTGTTTTAGTTATTTCTGGTGCCAAGATCTTGCAAACCTGAGAGTAGGCTTGTTGGTGCACCAAGTCTGTTTTCTTTTCAGCATTCCACATAGTTCATTGCATTATTTCTTTATTTAAAACGAAAATAATTATTCTTAATTTGTTAACGCTATTAGGATTAACACTGCCAACAATGGTAGACATCTTAATTTTAGTGCACTTTTCCACCACATGCTTTACTGGTACCATAAATTACACATTCTTTTCTTATAAATTCTCCAAAAGTTAAGCGAAGCTTAAAAAATAATGTATTTTGATTGTTCTTTGGGGGTCTGAATATTTATATATCTTTGTTGGCAACTGGCATGCAGAAAGAGAATCTCATTCATTTGTTGTTTTACTTTGAAAGATTGTTCTACTTATGCTCGCCTTAGCTAAGTGCAGTGGCAGAATGGACAGAGAATGAAGATCTTTTTGAACTTCCATGGTATAGAAAATTCATGGATACCTCTCTCTCTTCTTGGATGAATGTCTGAGTAGAGTTCGGATGTGACTCCTCCAACATATTACATTAGGTGGTAGTCTGGTAGACATTGCCAAAACGAGAGCACACTTGCTTTTATAGATTTGAGCTTCCAAAATTAGGAAAATTACCATCATTAGCAACTTATATTGCAAGATCCTGTTGCAGTGAAACCCTATCTTCTAATCTGGACCAGTTATGCATAATGTTTTATTTCCTTAGGAATGAGGTTTAGTGGTAAGCTTGGATTTATATTTTGGAAGATCCTGTTGCACTAAGGATAACATGTTTTCTTACCATTATTCTCCTACATAGTTCGCTTTTCTGACTGTATTGACCAAGTTGCTAAATCTTATGTGCAGTAATATATTTGTATGCAACTCCTATCTTATTTAGCCTTTTGCAGACAAGATTCAAAATAACATCCCTCCCCTCTTGTCTAAAGCGGTACGATCAATATTAGGATGATAATGTCATTGAGGTGCTCCCGTTTTGATGTTTTTCTAAGAATGCTTCCATTGACAACTTCACAGTTCTGCTAAAATTTACTCTTTGGTCTAGGCTATATATGGAAATATGATTACTGAAAGCTGTTTGCCACTGTTATTAATTAGTTAGTTTACTTTCAGTGCTAATGTTCTATGCCAAAAGACTTGGTTAGCAAGTTTTTCAGTTTGGTGTTGCATACTCATTAGCATGCCCTTTATGCCTGAACTCAAGACCAACCCTCTTCTTTGCATTCGTTCTTGTTTTGCTGATGAGTTCTAAATATCAAAAAGACCAAGTGTGAAAGATGAACTGCTGACACTGTTAGTGCTTTTGCTGCAGGAGAATTTGTCGCCGGATATTTTGGAAAAGAAAAGTAAGAAGGAAAACATGACCAGTTCACTGGATACCTCCAAATGTTTCTTTTGAATATATACTGCAAGATGAGTTGAATGTAAATCAGCAAGTTACAGCCCATCAGAATTGTAACCTATTCCTAGTTGTTCTGTTCAGCTATCTGCTCTGGTTTTCGTCTTCCAAATAATGGTGATCGTAGGTTAATTGTCACCTCCACAGTTTGTCACACATCAACAAATACATCTTTCTTCTGTTCATACTTCTCAGGCGCATCATGACTCCAAGCAAGAGACAAATGGAGGTTTTGAGTTCTCTTCCTTTCCTCATCATGCGTGAGGCGCGGAATTTGAGTATCAACAGTGCAAATTTGATCCTCCCTAAACTTGTGAACTTGATTAAATGTGGACATTAGTTAAATGTATAAGGTTTTTGACCTGATTATGCGAGTCTCTTTTGGGTTGAATTTAGTATGAACCAGCTCCAGTTGCAAACCGATGTCTTAATTTCACCTAGCGCAATGCTTGGTGCCTTGGTGATCCTTTGATATTGAGGTATGGACTGGCCACTGCAGTGATGCTGCAATACTTACCTTCCGGCTTGCCGATTCACGGGTCTAGTCAGGCTTCAAGTATTTTCTGAGTCGACCTTTACTTACGAGTAACCATTAACATCAGAAACAGAAACTGCATTCTCCAGTGTTGTATACTGATACTGAATTTCATTTTTCTAGTGTTACTGGAGGTCCTTTTGAATCTGTAAGCGCTTAGTTGGAACGTTGGAATGCAGTGCAGCAACAGTTTTGCGTCTACCAGCAGCATGATGAAGTTACCATGTCACAACGAAAGAGTATGGCTCAAAGGTCATGGCTCAAAGCTTTGACGTGCAGCATGATGAAGTCTTTTTCCATTCATTAGCGCATTAGCAAAGAGCTACGATTATCTTCTGCAAAACAGGGGAAAAACGAGGATTCTCAAAACAGAAACAAAAGAAAAGAAGACTCAGGTAGTTCCCTAGTTATTCAGGGTACACCATTTCCATTCATTAGTGCATTAGTCTTTTTTTACTTCCTTGTTGATCATACTCTGTTCACATGAGGAGGTTGGGAAAAGGAATACACAAGTACACAACAAGGAACCTCCAGAAGAGAACGGTTCATAATGTACATTTGCGCAATCAGTGCGATTGGATCACAAAGCTGTCTCATACAGTGCTATTTGCAGGCAGGGGAACAACACCATCGAAGAAATCCCCAAAGTAGTGGCGCGGCTCATGCACCAGCTTGGAGATTATGTCCCTCAATGTGATGACCCCCTCAGTGTTCCCTTTGTCATCTATGATGTAGATCCTGTGAATCTTCTCAGAGTCCAGCTTCAGTATAATGTCCTTGATCGTATCGTCCTTTTTGCAAGTGATCACATCGTGCAGAAAGGGTGAGGTCTCATGTTGCTCCTGGAGATGCTGTCGGACCGCAGTGAGAAAATCCTTTGTTGTGATTGTCCTGTGTCACATTCAACAGTTCGAAGGGTTATCAGTTGCAATGGTCTTCCTAGTTCCTACAGTGTGAAAGCCTATCAGCAAGCGTATCAACAAAGTATCAGGATTACAAACCTGTGCTCTTTGTATATCTTGGGGGCAGTTAGAAGATATTGAACATCTCTGATACTGATGTTACCAATTGCTTTTGCTCCACTTGTGTCCATGACTGGTAGACCACCAACTCCTTTTTCCCTCATCAGTTGGAAGGCTTTTAGAACCGGCTTATCTTCATTTACCTGTAGAGGAGGCTACAGTTATAGGTCTAATATCATACACAAACACGAGTCATGTTCTTGTTTCCAGGCAGGTTTTTGTTAACACAGCATGGTTTTAATGAATTCCATCTTCCTTCAGCTTTTGATAACTTCCAGTTCCAGCTGAACTGATTGTGAGCAGAAAGGAAAGTGAAAGTGGGAAATTCTCATTACCATTCCAATGCGAAAAAAGCAGATTAAGATGTCTGGCAATTATATGAATTAAAAGCATAGGTTATTCAGAGGTACCTTGACAAGTTTGGACGGTTTCATGATAGGAAGCCCAAGCTCAGAAAGTTTCTTAGTTCCCCAGCTCTCAAACCAAGGGAGTCCAACACACTCTGCAAGCATGTGCATAACAGAAGATTGTGTGATGATGTTCTCAATCTTATCTCCTCCAACTTCTACTACTGGCAGGCTCTTCATTCTGTACTTGGACAGAAGCAGCAACATGGTAAGGAATGTGTCAGACGTCTGCAGTGCAAGAAATGGTGCCCACCGGAAGCTCCCTGAGATATCGCCAACCTACAGTGGCACAACTTGTGTTCAGGATTGATCCACGCTTTCAGGTTATAACTATTTTTAAATACAGTTCAACAGAAGATCACCTTTGTATTCTTGTAGAACTCAGAGGAAGTGAGGGTTTCAAAAAAACTTCCACCAACTGATGCAGCTTCATCTGATTCAGAATCAGTAGCAGTTTCTACCCTGCCGGATGATGTCCTGAATGTGAAAGAACCCAACCTAGAAACTAGATTGGAGACAGGTGATCCTATTCCAGACCCAGCCGTCCCATTAGCTGCAGCATCAGACTGTTGCCAAGCAGAAAAAACAATTCATTTCAGAAAGCTGAGTGTTGAATAAAATATCAGTACATATGTGATAGTGTTATTATTAAAAAATGACTCCTGACATCATAAGGTTATTTGTTTGCTGAGCCATGTTATCATTTAAAATATTTAATGTTTGTCGCTGGTCAGAATTACATACAGTAGAGATCTCCCTTACGGATTTCCCCTAGAAAAGAAAAGGGGGCCCGGATTATGATCAATTAGAATACGCATACTAACAAGACCATAGAAGGGCTAATCCTGCAGCGAATGACTTGATGGACAGTTCAATGTAGCTTATATTTTATTTTGATTTATGTATGCGGTCCAGAGTTAAAATTTACTTTCTTCAAATTCAGCACATAATTCAACATACAAAATCGTGGTATCCAGACTGACCAGAAATACATAAATCATAGAGAGCTGCAGTAGATCAACATATTCTGACTACCAGGTTAATTATACATATATAGCCAATCTACCTACTTTGTGAACTGAGAACGATTATATATGTACCAGTGCATGGTTACAGACCTGACTGAGCAGCCACATGGCAATACCAGCGAATTCCACAATACCAATGTATTTGTCCATCCAACTAGCATCTTCTGGAGCCTCAACGTTTCTTATGGGTGCACTCAGGATTTTGTTTTTGGACAATATTTCGACAGTTTCAGCAAGACTGGCATCTGAGGATATCTCAATTACTGCATGAGAAACATTACATTTGACATTCAAAGCCAGAAAATATGATCTGATTATATTTCAAAATGGAGGGAGTACTTAGGCTGCATAAAGAATTTTAAAAAAGCATTGAGGTATTCCAGTACCCCATCACCTCAAAATAATTACATGGAATATTCACGCAGATATCCACCAGTACCATAAAACAACCTTTGAAGTTTAATAGTTTTGTTCCTTTGGATTTGATAACTCCGCCTGTGTTGGTTCTCAACATAACCGATCCCAAGCCCGGATAAAAGAGGAGGATTGTGCTAGATTTGGCGAACCAGCGTAAAAAAACAGCCACTCTAATGGATATGAAACCCATAAAAAACTCGTTGGGGCGTAACCCTCTTAGCGACGCGCTACATCGGAACCCGGGTGTGGTGTTAAATGGGCAAGGGCCAGGTCGCCATCCCCCCAAGGGCGCGTTGTATCGTGACCTGGGTACGATGAAAAGTGAGCAAGGGTCGGATCGTCACAGCCTGAGTGGCGCGCTACATCCGCGCCCGGGTGTAGTGGAAAATGAGCAAAGGTCTTCGCACTTCCCTCGACGGGTGCGAAGAGTAAGGAAGTTAGCCGAGCCAACTAGGATTCACATAGGTAGCTGGAACGTAGGATCTAGGATCCCTAATAGGTAAGTTGCGGGAGCTAATTGATGCAGCAATTAGGAGGCGTGTAAATATTCTATGCTTTCAGGAGACTAAATGGAAGAGTCAAAAGGCGAAGGAGGTTGAGGATACTGGCTTTTAAGCTTTGATACACGGGGGCAACATCAGGTAGGAATGGTGTAGGTATCTTGATCGATAGGAGCCTTGATCGATAGGAGCCTTAACGATGGAGTTGTAGAGGTTAGGAGGCGAGGCGACCGGATTATCCTGGTCCGGATGGTAGTTGGAGACTCAGTCCTGAATGTGATCAGTGCCTATGCCCCTCAGGTAGGTCTCAGTGAGATCACCAAGAGGCAGTTCTGGGAAGACCTAGATAGCATGGCTAGTACCGTTCCTAGCAGCGAGAAACTATTCATAGGAGGAGATCTCAACGGCCATGTGGGTGCGACTAATGTAGGGTTCGAGCGAGTGCACGGGGGCTTTTGGTATGGTCTCAAGAGTCAAGAGGGGGAGGATATTTTGAACTTCGCGTTGGCCTACGACTTGTTGATAGCGAATACCCTTTTTAGGAAGAGAGAATCCCATCTTGTGACCTTTCGTAGTGGACAACACTCGAGCCAGATCGACTTTATCCTTGCTAGGAGGGAGGATAGACGGGATTGCTTTGATTGTAAGGTAATACCCGGGGAGTGTTGTCCCTCAACACAAGCTTGTGGTGGCGGACTTTCGTTTTCGGGTACGTGCCCATCGAGATAAACGCGCCAAGATTGCGAGAACGAAGTGGTGGAAGCTTAGAGGGGAAGCGGCGCAAACGTTCAAGGAGAGAATGCTAGGTGAGGGGCCCTGGGAGGAAGGATAAAATGCAGAAGACATGTGGCTAAAGATGACAACATGTGTTCGGAAGGTGGCCTCAAAGGTGTTTGGTGTGAGTAGGGGAGGCAAACAGGAAGGGAAAGACACCTGGTGGTGGAATGACGAGGTGCAAAGGGCTATTAAGGAGAAGAAGGAGTGTTTCAAGCGCCACCACCTTGATAAGAGTGCAGCCAACATCGAGAGCTATAATTTAGCGAAGAAGGTTGCAAAGCAAGCTGTGAGCGTAGCAAAAGGTAAAGCGTATGATGACCTGTATCAGCGGCTAGCCACGAAGGAAGGGGAGAAGGACATCTATAGGATGGCTAGGATCCGCGAGCGGAAGACAAGAGATATCAACCAAATCAAGTGCATCAAGGATGGGACAGATCGACTTCTAGTGAAGGATGAGGAGATCAAAGACAGATGACGAGATTGTTTTGATAAGTTGTTTAATGGGGAGAATGAGGGCCCTACCCTTGAGTTAGATGACTCTTTTGATGACACCAACAGACGCTTTTTGAAGAGAATTCAGGAGGCTGAGATCGGGAAGCCGTTGAAAAGGATGAAAGGGGGTAAAGCGATGGGCCCTGATGGTATCCCCATTGAGGTGTGGAGATACCTAGGTGCCAAAGCGATAGTATAATTAACTAAGCTTTTTAACCTTATTTTTCAGTCCAGCAGGATGCCTGAAGAATGGAGAAGTATACTAGTACCAATCTTCAAGAATAAAGGAGATGTTCAAAGTTGTACTAACTACCGTGAGATTAAGCTGATGAGCCATACGATGAAGCTTTGGGAGAGGGTTATCGAGCACCGTCTAAGAAGAGTGACAAGTGTGACCCAAAACCAGTTTGAGTTCATGCCTGGAAGGTCGACCATGGAGGCGATTTTTTTAATCCGACATTTGATGGAGAGATATAGAGAGCAGAAGAAGGACTTGCATATGGTCTTTATTGACCTTGAGAAGGCGTATGATAAAATACCGAGAAATGTCATGTGGTGGGCCTTGAAGAAGCACAAAGTCCCAACTAAGTACATTACCCTCATCAAGAATATGTATAAGGATGCGATGACGTTTGTCCGGACATGGTGACACCACTGACTTTCCTATTAACATAGGGTTACATCAGGGGTCAGTATCGAGTCCTTATTTATTTGCCTTGGTGATGGATGAGGTCACAAGGGACATACAAGATGATATCCCTTAGTGTATACTCTTTGCTGATGATGTGGTGCTAGTTGTCGAGAGTAGGGAAGGGGTTAATAGGAAGTTAGAGCTGTGGAGACGCACGTTAGAGTCGAAAGGGTTCAGACTCAGTAGGCCAAGACCGAGTACATGATGTGCGATTTCAACGCGACTAGGCATGAGGATGAAGATGTTAGTCTCGATGGGCAAGTGGTGGCCCAGAAGGATACTTTTCGGTATTTAGGATCGATGCTTCAAAAGGATGACGACATTGATAAAGATGTTAGATATAGAATCTCAGCTGCCTGGTTGAAATGGTGTCAAGCTTCTGGCGTCCTATGTGACAGAAGGGTGCCACAAAAGTTAAAAGGTAAGTTTTATAGGACAGCAATTCGTCCGGCGATGTTATACAGTGCTGAATGTTGGCCTACAAAAAGTCGACATGTCCAACAACTGAGTGTAGTAGAGATACGGATGTTGCAGTGGTTTTGCGGGCACACACGAAGGGATAGAGTCTGGAACGAAGTTATTCGGGATAGAGTCGGGGAGGCACCAATTGAGGAGAAACTTACCCAACATCGATTGAGATGGTTTGGACATGTCCAACGGAGATCCCCTGAGGCGCCGGTGCGTAGTGAGGTTCTAAGGCAGGCCGAAAATATAAAGAGAGGTAGAGGTAGACCTAAACTAAGAGTCGGTTAAGAGAGATCTTAAGGAGTGGAATATCTCCAAAGAGGTAGCTTTGGATAGGAGCGCTTGGAGACTCGCCATCCACGTACCTGAAGATCCGTGATCTTTGTTTTTTTATGGGTTCATCTCTAGCCTATCCCAACTTGCTTGGGACAAAAAGGCTATGTTGTTGTTGTTCCTCCTTTGGATTTGATATTTTTAATTAAGTAGCTGAAAACATGTTTGAAGAAAATCGAAGGATCTGGAAGTTTAAACTGCAAACTCAAGAAAGCATGCATATATTTAACGGATAAGAATGCATAAGCAACATGTTGCCACAAAAATCAGGCAAAATTTTGGCATCAACACAACCCGTATGAATAAAAATCATCAATTAGATTAGTGCGTACAAGAACATCAAAGAGTAAAGATGTTTGCTCTAGGATATAAAATGGAACAGCATCACCAAGAATATTTGGCATGCCATTGATGCTATTCACTTTAGTTTTGGAGGTGTGGCCTTGTCATTGCCAACTTGCTTGGACTCTGAGTGGGAGTTGTTCAGGCTAGCATCACCTGATTGATTAAACAGATAACGGAAGAGTGTGTCCAAGAAAGAAGAAGATATGGGACAGGGTAGACAAAAAGTTTATTATTATTGGAATGGGACCTAAGCACCTTTGTACATTTCTGTATCACTGTATTGGCACAGCACGTACGAAATGATCCATGCCAAGCAGCATGTATAAGCACATTCATTTTGATGCAAACGAAGAAACATGGGTGAGGAGCTCAGCTGAGATATCTTTTTAGCCAATTCAACATCTTAGCTCTCTAGATAAGATAACAACTAAGAGCAAAAAAATGGTAACATGGACCCTCACTGTTCCAGATGATATATATTGCAATCATGTCAGGTGGGCCATTTCTGAGCAAGCTGCTAATTATCCACATCAGCTCACAAAGTGACACATATCATGACAATAAAGAAAGTGCTCCCTGGCTCCTACTTAGTTGGTCAAGAGAGGAAAAGGACCCCTCAACCAACAACCAGAATCACAATGTTCGGCAATATAGCATGACAACAAAGAAAGTAATTTTCTTTCCGAAGTTCAGTGAAAGTGCTGTAGAGGTTTTGCCCTGATCTCCAAGAAATAGTATTGCACTATCACTCCATCAAAAACGTGTTGTGAGCATTTGTGTGTTGTGTTGCTCAAAAAAGAAAAAAAGAACAGCTCGACATTGCCTGCATTTGCTTCAGCCCCACTAAGTTGATCACAAGAGTTACATAAGGAAACAAAGAAGACCATAGTTTGTTTGTCCAATGGAAGTTATCAGAAAAGGATGAAAAGATGATGACAGAACTCAAAATGGTGGACCGACCGACTCTGTTAGAGCTATCAGCTCCCCAGCCCAGCTGCTAGATGAGCAAGGGGCTCCTAACAACACCAACAAACGAACATTAATACAGAAGCAGATGCAATTGGCACCGAGAGAACTGTTCTTCTGCATCTAATTGCATCCAAACTCACACACAATGCTACTTCCAGCGTTCTCTGTTTCGCTGCATACGCACCATCAGGACCGAACTAATGGCATGTAACCAGAACCAGGACCAGAAAGGGAGCAAATCGAAGCTGATAAGCAGGATGATACTAGTACCCTGCGACGGGTGTGTACGTTTCGCTGCATCAAAGATGTTTTTTTTTTGGTCGGATTCGCATGAAAGATGGAATTGACGACCTCTGAACCAAGACAGGGATCGGCGCGAAACTGATGAGGAAGGTAGCAGCATACCTTGCGACGGGTGCGTGCGCGGGAAGGATGCGACGGGGATGTCCTCGAAGCAGGAGTTGAGTTTCTCGGACGGCGAGAGCTGCGGCTCCGCCACCTCCCAGAGGTCCTCCACCCGGTGCCCGATCTCCGCCTCGGGGCTCCGCGGGCTGTCCATCTCCATCCCCTGTTCCCCTCCCAGCTCCAAACCCCCCTCCTCTTCTCCCTCGAACGCTTTCCACTTCCCGGATGGATTCGTCCAAGAACTCTCTCTCTCTCTCTCTCTCTCTCTCTCTCTCTCTCTCTCTCGCTCGCTCGCTCGCTCGCTCTCTCGATTCTCAAGTGCCGCTTCCACCTTCGCGCTGCAATTTTCTGGAGATAACTATAGGAGGGAGGCAATCGCGAGCTGATAACGATGCCAAGCAATCTACTGCAGCTACTACGAAAAACCCCGCTGCCTTGCTCTCGGCCGACTGCAGGGTGGAGTGTGCTCTCTGCTCTGCGCTTGTCCGCGTCAACGGAAGGGGGGACGAACTGACGAAGGCGAGAGGGCCTGCGGCCTGCTCGCGCGCGATCCGGGCAGCAACCATCAGTGACAGCTGGGGCCAGGGGTGCTGTGGCCCACGTGTCAATGAGAGGGGTCGACACGACGGGCGGAGAACACGGCAGGCTTCCTCGGGTAGGAGTAAAGAAAACCGCTGCGGCACCACCTGAAACCCGGGACACGAGTGAACGGCGACGTGGCTTTGCAGGTTTTCCTGCTTCCTTCTGGTCACATGCATCAGTGGCATCTACATTGTTCCAAAGGTTAAAAAAAAAGATACAAAGCCTTACAAGATACATTCAACCATGCATCACCACTGCACTTATAGTCTGTATGGTAAAATGTAAAAGGTAAGAATATACAGTTAGTAATCTTAAAAATCGTCACATATAATTTCATAGCACGAAATGAACCGTAGAACCGAGATTATTCTGACACTATTTTCTAAGATTTCATTGACATGCAACACCTACCATTTTTTATTTACGAATTAATTAAGAGGTTATAAATTTACTACGAGTCAGGTCATCTAAAAATCGCTCTGCAGCTTCGACATAGTTCGTCGTATTTTAGTGTCACCTTCGTGGAAGGTGCCCTTAGGAATGGCATGCGTGTTATATTTAAAATACTATTATTTATACCACACGCAAAAAGTTATTTTAAAAAATGGTAGAGAGTTTGAAACACCGCGAGGCGAAGCAGCAGTGCCATATCACTATCTCTTACTATTTTTAAAGCAAATAATAATCTTTTATCCATCGATCCGAATTCTAATTGCAACCGGATAATTAATACCTCGTCGATCTTGACACGGAGTAGAAGAGCACAAAGTTTGTAATATCAGGTAGGCGGCCAATGATATCGCTGAATTATATTTAGCATTACAATGTATATAGGCATTAGTTTTCAACCGTAGGTAACGCACGTGAAAATTAAATAAAAGCTCGCACACGTAAGTGTCCCCCCCCCCCCCCCCCCCCCAACCCCACACACACACGAGTGGGGCACGTACTAGATTGTAACAGTAGTCCGTGCATGTACCGGGTGGGGTGTACGTTATGGCACTGGGGTGAGATGGGCCAGGCTGGGGGCAAGTGGGCCACCTGCAGCGTCATCGGCGGCTTAATGCTTATCCCTTTTCTGGTTAACCATCTCTTCCCATCTCTCTGCTGCCTCCATGTTTCCATCAAACCATGAGAAAAGATGGACTAATGGATTTCTTTTCAGGAGTGAGTGCTGTTATTCGAAGTATATTTTTCCAAATAGAAAAGTAAAAATGGTATTCTAACTCAACAGAATAATTTTATATGCACTTTCAAAATCTTAAAAAATTATCCCGATTACATGATCCCCTAAATATTCTAAGAATATTCCGACATTAAGAACATTTGCATGGCTTGGAGTGTACAAATTGCGTACTTCTACCGAGTTGAGTCATGTTTCATCGGTAACCTCCGATTCCTTTGCTTTTCACCATTGGTTCAGATGACGAATCCGTACTTGTCGTCATAGGAGGTGCTCATTCCCTTGGGGACCTTTCTCCTTGATCGTCGAGAACCTTCGGTCAGGGGTCAGAAGGATAACGCCTTCATCGTCATAGTTGTTTGCATCTGTAGAAACAACAAAAAGGAATATCGAAAGTTACTAATAGAACTTTTCGAGACTGCTTCGTCCGCTCGGGACCTTCGACTACCGTTTCTCGGAGGTGGCGGTCCCCGACAAGTGCCAACGGCCAACTGCGTTTGGGTGGGGACTCCATACGAAGACATGGACTAACCACTGATGGACAGATATTTATATATTTACAAAAAATCTCATGTCAATTTCTGCCATATTTATTAGTATGTTTTCACGAGGGGACTTTGATGTTTGTTTTTCTTTTATTTATCTAAGAGGAATGTTTGGTTTTCTTAGAGGAAGGAATTCGCAACTTGACAATGCGTCGGTCCAAATACACAACTCAGGAAGGAAATTATTAGTGGGCCTACGAACTCGGCCCAAACACACGTGCGCGTGGGCCGAAGACCGCGCGTGCCACGTCACGTGCCGCCGTGCGCACGGCCACATCTCTCCCGTTCCGACCAGGATTCGATGAGTCTCGTTGGGTTCTCGTGCACGCACCGTACCCTCCTCCCTGGCCGGGATTTCTGCTGGCCGCCTGCGAGTCGCAGTCGGACACGGCACCGTGCACGCCGGCGAGAGAGCTTATAAATGAACGAGACGGCCGCGATCAAGCCCCCGATCGAGTACATTTTCTTCTTGCAATTTGCTTATTTCAAAGCTAGGCCAACCGCGATCGCCGTGTTCTGCCGCCGACCAGTATAACAGCAATGTCGCCGCAGGATCCGCTCACGAAGGGCCATGTGGCCACGACCGACGACGACGCCGTCCACGGCCAACCCCCGGCGCCGGTGGCGCCGGCAGTGATCGACGACCGCGGCAAAGAGCGGAAGCGGAGGAAGCACGAGGATGCGGCTGGTGCTGGGGTGGCGGCAACCGCGGCGCGGTCGTCCGAGATCGACGTCGCCGCCAACGACGACGGGCGCGGCACGTGCGGAGCGCGCCGCCACCAGCACCGCCGGCCGCGCGCGCCGGAATCTGGCTCCGGCAAGTACGGCCCCGGAACCACCATCGTCATCGGCGGCAGGCACAGGCATCATCAGGCTGCTGCCGGCAGCTACACCACGGGAGGCGGCAGTTCCTACTGCGCCAGCGCTCACGCGGCCGCCGCGTCGAGCTCCTCGCCGCGGCTTCTCCGGGAACCACCTGATGCCTCGCCGTCGCCGCGCCAGCACAAGACAGCCAAGCCCCCCGGGGCGCGCTCGGCGGCCTCCGCTTACTCAGCCGCCGCGGACGGCGTTTCCGCACGAGGTTCCGGCGGCGGCGTCATCCGGTACGAGTCGCCGTCGGTCACGGCGAGACCCAACGGCATCGTCATCGGCGGCAGGCACAGACACCTTCAGGCTGTTGCCGGCAGCTCGTCGGGGGGCAGCATTGCCTACGCCGACCACGACGCAGCAGCGCCGAGCTCTTTTTTGAGGCTGATCCGGGAACCGGCCGCCGCGCCGCATCACCACCTTCCCAAGCCGCCCAAGGCCCACGGGGCGCCCTCGTCCTCCGCCTCCGCCTCGGCGGCGCAGCGGGAGCCCGCTGACCCCGAGCTCTGCTACCGCCTGGGCCTCGAGGCGGTCGTGATGATGGGCAAGGCTGCCCTACGAGACGAGGTGAACGCGTTCGCCGGCGTGAAGGGCCACCAGAGGCAGCAGCAGCAGCCGGCGGCGGAAGCTGTGGAGACTAAGAGATTCTCCTTCTGGCTCACCGATGACGAGCGAAAAGCCGACCTGGCGGCAGTTTACAAGAAGTTGAAGAAGGCCCGGAGGGCGGCGGCCGCCGGCAATGCAACGGGAAACGGCGCCGGCACTGATTGTTCTTGCGTTAAGTAACACTGCATTCTGATCCGTGAATCGCTTGAATTTTGTCAGAAACTCAAAAGTTGGACAGAACTTGTCTTCGTATACGCTTGTCAGATTCGGAAGTTCTCTGCTTCTGCGAACACAACAGTATTCAAGTTTCACCAATACACGAGAAAGTTGGGATCAGCTTCTCCCGCCCACGCCTCAAGGCTGCCGACGAGATCGCTGGCGTACAGGAACCCGTGCTCCCGGATCGAGGACGCGGACGGCGGCCTGGGAGCCGTTGCCACGCCGGCTGACGACGTACAGAGGATGATGCCGCCTACCGCGCGACGACGCCTCCGCCGCTTCGTCCAGAGCGGCCCGGAGCAGCGGCAGCTTCTTCTCCAGGTCCGGGAGCGGGTCAGCGGGATGTTCAGGGACCGGGGTATGGAGGCGATCTGGAAGTGGTGCGCCGGCCGGACGTCGAGCAGCTGGTGGGGCTCGCCGCGGTCGCGCAGCCGCCTGTATTCTCGGCAGGTGACCCTGGCGTTCTCCGGGAGCAGGTTCAGGCTTGGCGCCGGCTGCACATCAAATGCAATGCCTTGCTGAATGATATGGATCAGCAGCGTGTGTTTTGGGTCAATCCAGAAGGGAATATTAACGGAAGCCAGAATTATTTTAATTTTGGTAAACAAAAGGAATGTACCTTACTAGAACCTGAAGATTTTGTGAAGCTGTCATAGTCAAACATCGTGAAAACATGCTGAGTGAAAGAAGGATTTTCTCCACAAACCGTGCAAATTGATGACCTTCGACGAATCTTGATCCTCAGAAACGCATAGAACGATCTATAAGCTTAATGAGCAAAACAGAAGAAATGACAAATCCAATGAACGATTTCCTTCACTGGTAAAAATAGCTAATAAAATTATATAAAATTTTGACCGATATAAAAGCTTTAAGTTTGCTCTCAAAATTAACTGCCACCACCACATTAGCATAAGGATACGGGTTCCGGTTAAACGGGGCACACGGTTTGGTTAATCATTTCGTAACAACCTACTTGTGCACAGAAGTAAGTGGCATACACTCTTAAAACGGGAGGAGTAGCTTTCTTCCACAAAGGGGTTCACCTACACCAGTTGCAACTTTTATAACCTCTAGAGCTTGTAGGCAGCCAATTACTCCTGGAACTGGCCAACAAAGGGCAAGTATTACGGGATCAAGCAAAACGACTGAAACAGGGCAAGAAAAAGACTGGTGTGTGTTGGCAATGGTTACCTGGCTGTTTAATTTTTGCTGGGCATTTTCTGTCTTGTGCTACCAAATCAGATTCTACATTGAGTTCCTGGTATGCTACACTATAATCTTAACGTTTTCCTTTCAAGTTTATTTTTTCCAACGGCATTTGGGTTTTTGAATCACGCGGGATATATTGACTGGGACTCTGAACTAGCTCGCTGGGTTGCTTTTTTCTTTTGCAAGTTTTAAATTTTTTTCATGATTCTGATGTTTGCAGCATAAAGCCCTTGATAGGGTGCTTGCAGAGGTGAAAGGTTGGAGAGCCTAGTGGAGTGTGAATCTAAGTGCTGCTTCACAGGTAGGGAAATTTTTGCTATTTCAGCTACTTGCCATGTTTGCTCTGAACTTTCCATTATCTATTGTTTTAGCTAGTCATAAGTCATAACTCTGCTTGAAAGAGTGGAGTTCCAGAAAATCTATGTAGGTCACATATCAGCTACTTGCAGGTCACATATCCTGGTGCAAGAAATAGAAGGTAACTACTTACAGCTCAATCATCCACAAAATGGTTTTTTTTAGGGCTAGCAGTTCAACAGTCACTAAAGCACATGTGAAGTTCTTCAATAGTCATGCAAGCACAAGTCCGTGGAAATAAGGCTGCATATTAGATAATAGTGGCTTTAGAGATAATAGTTGATATGAATAACTTCAATTGATTCACCTGTGTATGTGTAATGTAATCAAATGTATTGGACATGTGTATTTGTGATGGATATAAGATCTATTTCATGTCCTCTTTTTCTTTTTTTATTTTTTCAATTCATCATTACAAATGGGTTTTAGCAATCCGTGTCTCCGATGAGGCCTCATCACAGACGCATTTTAGCAATCCGCGTCTCTGATGTGTTCACATCACAAACGTAATATAAGTGACGCGGATTTTTTCGCGTCACTAATAATTATCTAGACGCATCACTAGTATGCTTTTCTGGCGTAGTGTCTCGCGCATGATCGCCTCCGCCGCCCATTGCCGCACGCAGCCCTATGCCGGCCTGTGCCCAGGTGGGTCGGATGAGCTTGCTGTCCGAGCGTCTGGCCACCCGTCAGTCTCAAGTTTGTTTGCTTGACTCTGTCATGTAACACAACATTATGGTATCCACAGCAAAGTAGGCAACACACGATAGTAGTGCGTGCCGACCAAGTAAGCTGCTGCTCTCTTTATTCCAAATTATTGGTTATTTTAGCAAATTTAGATATATAATTTTTATTATGTACCTAAATAAACACTATGATGATCTAGATACATAGTAATAAGAATTATCAAAACGATCTACAATTTAGAATGGAGTACGTAGTTCAATTTTTTATTAAGCTGATGCCAACTTGGTATGCCCCTTTCAAAAATATAAGATGCCAAGACACATCATGATATCGAAGTTTCACATATCATGGTATCAAAGTTTCATACGCCAGATCTTAATGTGGTCTAACGATCCAAGATGGCTACAACGTTCTAGTCCTCTTCCTCCCTGCTAAGGCTAGCTGCCCCGCCTCCCGTCCACTTCCGACCATTCCATCAGATCCGCTCACGCCACCCCAGCACACTAATCCGTCCCGCTCCAGCCCTTCCCATCTGGGGTCCGACACCACCCGCGGCCGGTGGCGTCGCCGAACATGGTGCTGTTGACAGATAATTCCACAAAACAAAGTCTATGTTACATGTGCTCTTTTGTTACTTCCATTTTTTTTCCAACTGCCACTATACCACAGCCCCAAATTAGGGTCACACGTGGGTCGGTAAAAGTCAGTTATCGCCGACAGACTATTGGTCGGTAAAAATGCATGTCGCACCATCAGTCGGTGATGCGAGTTTCTACGTGCAACAATCAGTCGCTATTTCTATTTACTTTCATCATCGGATGATTTGTCGGCAAAAAGGTAATATAGGATCTAACCATCAGTCGGCAAATGTGTCTTTAATTTTGGGCCGCACGAAGTCCGCTCGCAGCTGCACAAAATTTCAAAGACCCAGCCCAATTTCCTCTTCTCGTATAGAAGGCCCAAGCTAAACCCTAGCTATCCAATCCTTCCCCAAATCCACCGGCTGCCGTGAGCTTGCCTGCGCCCCGCTGCCGCAGCTCACGCCTCCCTCACAACTCCGCCCCACGCTCGCCTGCGCCGCCGCTGCCACCGCATCCCGCTGGAGCTCCATCCCACGCTCGCACGTGGCGTTTTTGCCGATGCCTCCTTGCCGTAGACTGGCCACGCTCACCCGCGCCGCCGCCGACGCATCGCTGAAAGGATCTTAGTGATGCCTAGAGGAGAGGGGGGGGGGGGCAAGGGTTAATAGGCGTATTTGAAAATTCCTAAAAACTTCTTCGCAACGATTAAAACTGTCGGAACTTTCGACACTATGTAGGAAGTTTTGATGGACTGGAACTTCCAACACTGGATCGGAACTTCCGACGAAATGAAGTTCTATGCGAAATTCAAAATTAAAATCGAAAGTGCAGAACCTCGCTTAATCAAAAGTTTACCACTGATGCAAGGAGACCTCTGCAAGTGTTCTTTGCAATCACAACAACTCGAAAACGTAGATCGGGAAAAAACAAATTCTATGTCAACAAGAACTAAATAAAAGTAATAATCACAATGAACAAGAGATTTGTTTCCCAAAGTTCACTCCCACTAAGGAAGCTACGTCTCCGTTGAGGAGCTCACAAAGAGCCGGATCTTCCACTAACCCTTTACCTCACTCAATTAATCACAAAGGAAGATTGAGTCACTTACTATGAAATCCACAAAGAATGGGTAATACAAACTTCCTGGGGCGCACAAACACGAGAAGACGCTCAATCGGGCGACATCTAACCGTCTAGAAGCAAGCTTCAAGAGTAACAAACGCGAATCGATAGATGAAGATGCTTCAAGTGCTCTTGAGTCAAGTGCTCAAGCCTCGCACCTCAATCTTTCTCTCACCCAAGCCCTAGCTCAAATCAACTCAAGGATTAGCTCTTGGAGGGATTGAAGAAGTGTAGTGGAAGCTTGTGGATGTGTTTCTCTCGGGAAGAACAACAACATACCAAGGAGGGGCTGAGGGGTTATAAATACCCGAGCCCCAAAAACTAGACGTTGTGTGCTGGTTAAGTGATTGTCGGAACTTCCGACCAGGGGTTGGAACTTTCGACACTATTAAATCAGCTTGGCCGAGAACCCCCTGTCCAAATTATTAACCAACATCCGACAGGGGGTCGGAACTTCTGAAACTCACAGAAACAGTGAGAAAAACTCAGTGCACAAGTGTGTGATTTGTGTCTCTCATGGGTAGTTGGCATCTCAATTAAGCACTTTGACATTTTCAAGTCATCTCTTCGCATCCCTTTTAATAGTACGGTGTTTCCTATACTCAAATTCAAAATAAAAAATAAATAAAGATCTTCTTTTGAGCTCCATCACCGTCCATTAAGTAAATTGGCGTCTTTTCATGCAAATATTTCATTTCATTGAATTTTAACCTGTTCATAGCTCGATAAACACATTAGCTTTTTAATTATGCATGTCATCAACACCAAAACCTATTTAGGGGGCCAAATGCACTTTCAATCTTCCTCTTTTTGGTGATTGATGACAATACGATTAAGGCTCACAAGTAATACCATAGACCATTTTGGATTCGAGCATATGGTTGAACTCCCCCTTAATATGTGCATTTTTCAAGATAGAATCAAAAATTGCCTCAAATGCCATTTGCATATATTAAAAGAGCTCCCCCCTATATTATTGCATTCGTGGGGTGCAAAGTGTGAAAAATATCATCGTGATGCATATGACAAGATATATCACAACAACAAAGTGGAAATAAATATTACATCAAGTCATGATCATCACAAAGGCAATAAGTTCTAAGATCACAGTAGCATAGATAAATATAAATAAGTATTACAAATTTAAATTTTCACTTGGCACCACCACACATAGCACAAATGCAAGTAGTTTCTCATATGTCCACAAGCACAGGAGTTCAAGATTCAAAGCTGTTAGATGCTAAGAAGGATAGATAAAGCACACATCCACCATATGGTCCTATGGTGAGCTCACTCTCCCTTTGGCATCAAGCGCCAAAAAGGAGAGGCCCTGCCATATCCACTACTCATCATCCTCATCTTCTTCATCATCATCTTCTTCGTCCGTGGATGTGTCGGCCGCTGGCACTTCCTCTTCTTCTTCTTCATCCGACACCTCACGCCCACCCAAGTCTTCTTCAATATCATCATCATCCACTTGGGGAGCACCAAACATCATGGAGGGACCTCCCATCTCCTCCCAAGGATTATAGAAAACCGGTGGAGGAGGAAAATCCATAGAAGCACGAAGAGGAGAATGAGGTATGTCATTCTTTGCCATGATCTCCTTTTGCCTAGCCTCATTTTTTAGGAGCTACTCATCAACATATTTCTTGTGTGCATGCGTCTCCTCGGCGTTGTGGCAGCCCATGTTGAAGCAAGCAAATAGTCCTTGAGATATGAACTTTAGAATGCCTTTCTTCTTTGGGGCACAAGGAGGAGGACCACGGGAGCTTGAAGGACCATGATATGTATATGGACCTTGGGAGCTAGATGGGGCTTGAGATGGTCCTTGAGTGGAGTGGCGAGGTGCATGTGATCCAATTTTGAGGAGATGCTCAAGGTGACCCTTCTTTGGTTTGTAGACTTGATGGCCTTTGTCGGTTAAGATCTCAACACCGGTCACTTTTTTGATCATAGCAAAGATGTAGGGTGCATAGTGATAGCCCTTCTCTGGTGAAACTGATCAGATGATGATCTCCTCCCAAATGAAGTCAAACACGCTAAACTCATTTTTATTGGGAGCCATTCTTGCAAGCAAATTCTTGGACATGTTGTCCGAATCACCACTTTTGGGACACAGAGTGTAGCGAAAGAGTTGGTTGAGCAGCTTGTAGTAAGGTGTCAACCCATGTATTATCCCAAACTTAATGTCACCATAAGCACTATCATACATGAAGTGAAGTTCTCCATCATCTAGCACATTTTCCTCCTCATGTATCTTCTCTCTCGTGAGATCAGCATTAGAGAACCCAAGAATGCTTGCAAACTGTGTATACTCAACTGAAAAGGGCTTGTCTTGTATGGTCCAATGGAAGGTCTTGGTTGAGCGGTTGACATAAAGAGTTGCATAGAACGGAGCCCCTACCTCCTCATTCCAATCATAGTTGAAAGACATGATTGAGGAGGGATTCATTCTTCTACAAGCATCTTCTACTTCCCTTACTACTAGCAAATCAATTTCAAACAAATAATCCTAGTTGATGGATTTCACCCTGGTGGTGGGATGAGATTTGCAAAGGATCCCGGAGGCATACCAATCTGCATGAAAGTTCAACAAAAAACAAACATCCCCTTGTTGCTCTTTGCCATACCCTGAGGAATCGTCATACCTCAAAGCATATAGATCATGCTTGCCCTTTGTGTAGTCTACTGGACGAGTCCCACTGTACTGCGGATCAGTTTGTCTGATTGGTGGCTGCATCCAAATGATAATTCTCTCAAGATACTCCAAGGACTCTCCTGCATCTGCCATATGAGAACTCGGAGCTGAGGCACGCTTTATGTGAGGATGGGTGCCTTGACCTGATGTTCCTTGTGGATTTGGCCTCCCGCGACCACGAGAGCCCAAAGGAACCTTGGCAACTGCCTTTCTCTTTCCTGTGCGGTGAGCAATGGGAGATGCTTCTTCTGTTGCCTCTGAATTGGATGAGGGTGATGAGTCAATCTTTGGAGTTACAACCCTCTAATATATGTTGGAAATTAGGATGGAATTGGAAAAAGGAATCAAAAAGAGCCAGAATTGGGCAACTCAGGCACCCGAGCCGGCAATAATCCATGAATCGAGAGATTTAGCCCACCAAACTTGACAAGAATTTAGACAAGAGTTTTATGATGAATCTAGAAGTTATCCCCAAAAGGAAATCATCTAACTTCTTCTACATTGAGAGATTAGGCGACAGGATGTTTGAATGAATTACCTCGAAGATTTCCCGCATGAATCGGAGAGAAGATGATGGGGATTGGATCTCCCGAGGAATGGGGAATCCAAAGAACTCTACGGCAACGAAATCCCGCAGTTGAAACTTGAAATCCCCTCGAGGATTTGAGAGAGGAGAGGAGGAGGCGTTGGTTTTGAATGAGGGAGTTAGGGTTTGAGAGAGGGCAATCCAACGGGTATATATAGGTGTAAGTGAATTGTCAGAAGTTCTGATGGGGGTCAGAAGTTCTGGTGAAAAAGAAATTCGAACCCGAGAACCCTTGGTCGGAAGAATGTTGAAAGATCCAATGGTTGTTGGAAGTTCCGATGAATATTAAAAAGTCTTTCGAGAACCCTTGCTCGGAACTTTGTTGAAACCTCTGACGGGCGTCGGAAGTTCCGACATGGTGTCGGAAGTTATTTCCTCCAAAAAGACAGATCTTGAGATTGAATGAATTTGGAGATTTTGAGAGATATGGCTTGTAGATAAATGAGACAACTTGACACTTAGTGATCAGCCACAAACAACAATACATAACAATGATCACAAGGGTCAAGTTTTGATCTAAAGATCAAAATCCAAATTTTGGAAAACAACTCAACACAAGTAAATTTATTTTCCTATCTAGGCAACAGTCAAGAATGTGCAATAAGTCAAGCCAAGTTACGTAATCCAAGACATTTAGTTCATTCCTCAAAGCACAAAACCTTTGCTCATCTAGAGGCTTGGTGAAGATATCGGCAAGTTGCCGTTCAGTGCTCACATGACGTAAAGCAATATCTCCCTTAGCCTCATGATCCCATAAGAAATGATGTCTTATATCTATGTGCTTTGTTCGGGAGTGTCGCACCGGATTGTTAGCTACCTTGATAGCACTCTCATTGTCACACAAGAGTGGAATCTTATTAAACTCACAACCAAAGTCACTCAAGGTTTGCTTCATCCACATAAGTTGGGCACAACAAGCACCCGCTGCGATATATTCCGCTTCCGCAGTGGAAAGAGCAACCAAATTTTTTTCTTAGAGCTCCAAGACACTAGCGACCTTCCAAGGAATTGGCAAGTCCCCGTTGTGCTCTTTCTATCTACCTTGCAACCGGCATAATCCGAATCAAAATAGCCAAGTAGATCGAAAGTGGAGCCTTTGGGATACCACAAGCCAAGGTTAGGAGTGTGTACTAAATATCTCAAAATTCTCTTAACAACCATTATATGACATTCCTTAGGATTGGCTTGAAATATTGCACACATGCACATACTAAGCATAATTCGGGCCTAGATGCACAAAGATAAAGATGGAAGCCAATCATGGAGCGATATACCTTTTGATAGACTGACTTTCCTTCTTCATTGAGATCAATGTTCACCATTTAATGCCATGGGTGTCTGTTGGCGCTAAAAATCGGCCAGGAATCGGCCGATGACCTTCAGCGTCGGACACACGACCCGGGAGAATCTGCTTAGCTCCTGTTCGGGTTATTGCCCTGGTGCGGTTCGCGCGGCGTGCCAGTCAATCTGACCTGTTGATTGACAAGGAAATAAGAGTATTAAATTCCAGGCGTCCTGATCGGCTGAGGTTCCGATCTGTCCCGAAAAGCGTATCGGCGAATCAGCCGATTTGCTATGAAGATGACCGGCTATGGATCAGCCGATAATCATGTAATAATTGCAAAGAAAACTGCTGGAGCAACTTAGACAATTATTACAGATGTAACACTTGAAATAGATCTAATCGGGTGTATAACAATGAACGAGGAAGAGCGATGATAAAGCCGATAGTTTCAATCTCAAGCTGGATAACTGGTGATAATACTAGAACAACAGGTAAAACCTATAATTCTAGTAAATATCGATAACTGGTGAATAAATCCAAATGAAACCACGGCGATGCGCCCGAAGTTAAAGCTCAGATGTTATTCGATAAGCGGAACCTACCAATTGGCCGAAGATCGAGTCGATGCAGCCCTGCCAATCCATACGAACTCGTGAAAGAAGAAAAAGTATTGGCGAAGTCGCCGACTTGAAAGTAAAGTGCGTTGAAAAAGTAGATTGTTTTGTTGATTGATTGATGTCTTCACACGACACTGACGACTCCTATTTATACCCTAGGACTAGGACTCCTGATCGATTATGATCTATTACAAACTTGATTTAAATAAAAAACTACTATATCTATAATATTTTCCTAAAGGAAACAGGCTCCCGCAGAATCCTCTGCCACCATCTCCTAGTCCAATCCGGACTCTTTCCATTTCTCTACGACCGAGTCGGCATCGTTCTTTCGACCAACGTCAGGCCACTTTTGACTGGGATCTTCTGTTGGGATTCCAATAGCTTCATCTCCCTAACTACTGGTGCAGACTGCTTCGCCCATCAGCCGATCCCCAACTGTAGCCTCAATCGGCCGATTCCCAACTATAGCTTTCAAATCTGCTGCATCGGCCGGTCTCTTCTCTTCCTGACGCCGATTCAACACGTGTCAAAATCTGGCGTCAACACATGCCCCCCAGTTTCAAAGTAAAACATAATTTTTACTTCGAAACTCTTTTCTTTAATCATTCCTCCGAAATGAGCGCAGTAAAAATCTTCTTTCGTTTCACGGTCTTCTACATGATGATTGCAATCTTCTCGAACCGGACGCTTGAGACAACTGTTCCCCTGGAATTCGTGTAGACGGCGCGGCAAAAATCCCGCCTTTACCCTTTCTCTCTCGGATTGTCCTTAAGTATCGGCGTTCTCTGCCACTCCTTCTCCACGAGCCTAGTAATTTCCTCCCAGCGAATCACTGTTCATCTTCTTCCTGCGCCCTCTCGGTCTCCAACCGCATCCTCCAACGATTTTTCTCTTGCCTGCAATCTGCTCCATCCTTCCAATGGCGGCGCCATCGGCAACTCCACCAACCACGAAGGTTCCGCCGGCAACTTTCTCGGCGACGGCGGTCCCATCGGCGGCTCCATTGGTGACTCCATCGGTGACGATGAGTTTCATCCCAGAGGTAATCATCCGAAACTTTCCTCTTTTACTTTTTAGTGCTCAAGTACTTTCTAGATCCATTCTCAGTTTTCTCCTTTTTCCCTCTTTTTTAGGCGATTAGGCACCAGATTACTATTCCCCTTTCCGAAACCCCCGGTCTCATCTGCTTAGGTCCCATGGGGAATCCAGATCCAACCGATTTGATCAACCTAGAAACCCATAGAATTCCTTTCAAGCAATCACCCATGGATTTGGGTCAGTGGGCAGGTGCTTTTAGATCTTGGCCGAATGAAACCCCTGGCTGGAAAGAATGGTACCACAGATTAGCCAAGTCCAAGAGAGTTCAGTGGGATGAGTTAAAAATCGGCCAGTGCATCGATCTCTCTCTGTCCCAAATGGTGAAAAATGAACCCTTAGTAATAGCGGCCTCTTATTTCTGGTCCGACACGCTCAATGCGTTTCTCTTTGGGCACAGACCTATGACTCCAACCCTGGCCGATGTTCTGATGTTGACCGGCCTTAATATCTCCTCCCCTGATACACCCTTTGATTATCTGATCAAACCAACCCATCGACTAGAGACAAAAGGAATCAGCGGGTGGAAGGGGTATATCAGTAAAAATATGGGGACCGGGACGATTTCAGAGAGAGAACATACAGCGTTCTGAATGATGTGGCTAGAGAAGCACTTCTTCTATGGCAGAGCAGTTGGTCCTTCATCCAATACACAAGCTCTGGTAGAAGCTCTGTCACTAGGATCGGCCATCCCCCTTGGGAAGCATCTGTTAGGATCGGCCTACCATATGATGCACCAAATCGGCGTCAGATTATCAAAAGGGGAGCCGATTGGCAATCCTGGTGGTCCTTGGTGGTTCATCACCCTCTGGCTCAACTTATACATGAGCAAGGTCTCCCAGCAGCAAATAGAGACCAAAACCTTTCCCAATATCGAGTCAGAGGAAAACCCCACCATACGACGACGCTGTACCTCTTTTGGAGAAGCAGCATCGGCCTTCCCTGGTTGTCAATTCACTGCCACCCGAACGGCCGAATACTTCTGATGTTTCTACAACGGCTTCAGTGAAGAGACTATCAGTTGGTATCCATATCAGTCAACAGGGCCGATTTTCGAGCTTCCCGTCTGTTATGATTCATCATCCAATACTTTTGACGGTGATCTCATGGTTATCGTGATCAAGCCAGGGATTTTACCGGCCAACTTCTTTTCTGGAAAAGATTTCCCCACCTATGAATTTTGCAATCCATCGGTCGCAGCACGGCAATTTGGCTTTGGTCAACTGCCGATTCAAGTCTACATTGCCGGCCGAGCAAAATTTCGGGATGAACTGACCAAGAGCCTCGACTACAATCGGCTGTGCAACTTAGTGCCAGACTCCAGTACCATCGACCTAAACAACTGGATAGTGGCCCCTTTTGCCATCCAACAATTCAAACTGTGGTGGGCAGAATGGAAGCAGTACCTCTTCTGTTCGTCTCCATCAACATATTGTATCAGTTTGGACCCAGACAACATCGATTCAAGTGCAGCGGTATTACCTTTCTCCCAACCGATTTCAATATTGTCCCTTTCCATGCTACAATCTCACCGCTAACTTGTATTTCTCTTTTCAGTCTGAAAGCCAAATTCCTCCGATGCGGAGCCGAAGTGGTAGGCCGATAGAGACATAAAAGACATCACCAGCGGCCGATGGAAGCAAACGCTGAAAAGGCCTACCTTAAAGAAGACAAACCGCCGAGTACGTGCCCGCATAGGACCAACTGATCAATCGGCGGCGACATCGGCTGAAACCCCAACTGCGCCAGCTTTGCCGATTGCCGAGGAGGTCGATCTCCAGACTGTCACAGAAATTGGAGCGGCCGCTGTATCACTGCTGGTAGAAGTTGTTCAGGTAACCTCGCATGCTTCACATACCTTTAAGTATTCTATCAATATTAACCTCTTCCTTCTGCCAGGCTGCACAAATTGCTCCAGCGCAATCCCCGCAGCAATCGGCCACATCCCGAGCGAAAGCCGAAACGCCAGCGACCCTCCTCACCGAGGTAGAGAATCTCTTAACTCAATTTCTCGATATTCAAAAAACTAACCGATTTTGATGCAGACCAATCTGGGTGCGTCGATTGTACCTCCCCAACAAACATCGGCCGGAAGACTCAGAGAGGTATGGCAGGTATCTCATATCATCAGATTCAATTATTCGCTGTATACTCATAAAATCTGTTTCCCATACCTTTTCAGGAAGCTGGCCCGAGCAGGGCATTGATAGTCGTCGAGTCCTCCTCTTCTGATGAGCCGATTGCACCGGTTCCTGAGACGAGGGTGGCACTCCCGCCGGCACAAGCAAGAGAAATCCGCTTCAAAGAGGTAAGAAACTTATCACCCAAATCGGCCGATTCCCCTTTACTGTCTGCTAATCCTTGTCTTTATTCTTTCGCAGGAACAAGATACTCCTAATAATAGTCTTTTCTCTTTCGCGGTTCCCCTGTCTGACGATGAAGAGGTCGCTTCACACCAAGTTTCATCGAGCTCAATTCTTGATGACGTCCATGCCAAGCTCGAGAGTGTGCGGACCCTCCTCCAAGACGATATCGGCCGATTAGTAGGAGATGCCTCATCGATTCGGTGACTTCTTAATGACATCAGAGGCCAAATCCCAGAGAAAGCGATAGAAACTCTGGATCCTGCTGCATACATAGAATCGATGCAGACTGCAGTGTTCAGAGCCCTGCGACATATGGCCGATCGTGCCAAGTTAGCGCAAGTCCGCGAGGAAGAAGACTCCTACAAACACCGAGCCCAAGAAGTGCATCAGCGGATCAACTTCCTTGAGAACTGCCGTCCAGATATCGTCGGTGCCATAGATCGCCTCAAACGGAGGAGGGCAGAGCTAGCCAAAGAGATGGAGCAGGTAACCAAGGACATAGCTGCTGAAGAAAAGAGACTTCAAGAGCTTCCATCTGTCATCGCCGGGCTGAAGCAAGAAAGACATAGCCTGGCCCGTGAAGCGATAAAACTTCATCGTCATATGCCAGAAATTCCCGGATCGGCCGATGACGACCAAAGAGTATTATTAGATTCGGCCGATGAGATTAGGCAACGAGCTATTGCGACCATAGATGCCCTCCTTGGGTGAGTTGTAAAGAATCTTGTAAATATTTAATGCTCTCTTAATGTTGACGCGCCGATTCGAACTTGGACCGCCTCCTTTGGCCGCTTTGCATTTATGAACGCTTTTACTCTGATGGGACGCATCCTAATATCTCCTTACCTCCTTCCTTCTATAAGTACGAGATCCCACATCGTTTCCAGAGGCGTCTGTATTACCCATCTTCTTCCCCTCCAATAACTCGATCTCTATCCTCCCAGGCTGGACATCAAGATGACTTCTTCATCTTCCTCCTCCTCTGTCAACAAGGTACGAACCCTCTTCTATTTCCTCCCTTGACATCTCAATCGCTCTGATACTGGGTAGTTGTTTATCCCTTCTTAGCCAAAACGCCTTAGCCCCAGTCTGGAACGAGCGATTGAAGTTATGCATTCAGACGAACCACTGTCGCAGGCGGACATAGATCTGATAAGAGCTCACTTTGAAGAACTGAGAGGTCATATTCCTGCCGACATCCAGAAAATCTGGGACCATATAGACGCTAACTGCTCCAAGCGACCGCCAACTGAAAGGAGTCATCCACTCCCTCACTCAGTTGCCCTTGAAGACGCCACGACAGGAGCATTCCAACCACCTCTCAACAGGAGCCATCCACTCCCTCATCAAGTCGAGGCTGAAACCGCCATAGAGGATCTGGAGGAGAAGAGCATCTGCCTTCTGATAAAATTAGGCCGGATCGAGAGAGAGTTCAAGAAAAAGCGTGATCAATAGATATATTGGTACTTTTTATTCTAAGGGCGACTTGTACCATGTCGGCCATGTACTCTGTTGTTCTCACCGAATAATGAATCGGTCAGACCAAACCAAAATGTTTCCTCCTTAAGGCGATGTCATTTTTACATCGGCTATGTAGACAAAAGCCGATAGGAGTCGGCCACGTTGTCTTGATGCATCTTACTGCAAGTTACGCACCTACCCAAATGCTTGGATAGTACCTCTTTAGATATCTTCCGTTTAAGGCTCTTGTGAATTCTTCCCCTTCGATAGTTTCTAGTATATATGCATTTCTCGGAGCACATCGGCCGATTCTATATGGCCCTTCCCAAGTGGGCGACCATTTACCGAATTTGGGATCTTTAGACCCTATCGGCAGCACCAACTTCCATACCAGATCTCCTTGGGAGAATTGTTTAACCTTGACCTTCTTTGTCATACCACCTGGCCACCCTTTTCTTGTTTTCTTCGATGCTAATAAGGGCCCTCAACCGCTAACCCGCCGAGTCATCGAGCTCATCCTTCATGAGGAAGGAATAGTCATCGGCCGTCAACTGATCTTGAAGCGATATACGCCTTGACCCCATCCTTAATTCCCAAGGCAAGACAGCCTCGTGACCATATACCAACTGATAAGGAGATATCTTAGTGGCCCCGTGGCAAGCCATCCTATAAGCCCATAGAGATTCAGCCAAAGACATGTGCCACTTCTTGGGTTGTTCCTCTATCTTCCTCTTGATCAACTTGATTATCCCCTTATTGGACGATTCGGCCTGGCCATTGGCTTGAGCATAGTACGGAGAAGAATTCAACAAATTAATCCCCATATCGGCAGCGAATTCTCCAAATTCTCCTGAGGTGAACATCGTTCCTTGATCAGTTGTGATAGTCTGAGGAATACCGAATCGATAAACAATGTGGTTCTTAACGAACTCGATCATATCGGCCGATGTCACGGTCCTTAACGGAACTGCCTCCACCCATTTAGTAAAATAATCAGTGGCTACCAATATAAACTTGTGCCCTTTGCTCGATGGAGGGTGAATCTGCCCGATGAGATCTATTCCCCAACCTCTGAACGACCACGGCTTGATTACCGGATTCATAGCCGAAGCTGGCGCGCGCTGCACATTGCCAAACTTCTGACAGTCTTGGCAACCTTTATAATATTTGAAACAATCTTCAAGAATCGTCGGCCAATAATACCCATTGTTTCTGATCATCCATTTCATCTTGTGAGCCGATTGATGGGCTCCACATATGCCTTCATGGATTTCCCCTATCAGGACCTTTGCTTCTTCCGTTCCCAGGAATTTGAGAAGAACCCCATCAATCTTCCGGTAAAACAAATCGTCTTCAAGTAACACATATTTTGTGGCCTGGAAACGCACTCGCCGATCCACCTTCTGGGACGGATCCTTCAAGTAATCGGCAATCTCCTTTCGCCAATCATCGGCCGCGAGCTCCAAAATCATAGCTCCTTGAATCGGCCGATATCCGGATGCGTGTTGGGCCAGCCTATTGGCATCTTCATTGTAATTTCTGGGGATGTGCTCGATTATTGCAGACTTGAATTCCTTTAACAGCTGGAGGCAATCTTCATAGTAAATCCTTAAGATATCATCTTTGCATTCAGATTTCCCCGTTAACTGATCTACGATGAGCATGGAATCTCCAAAAATCTCAACTGCATCAGCTTTGACTTCCCTTAATAATTGGATACCTTTTAGGATGGCTCGGTATTCTGCCTGGTTATTGGTTGCGGATGCTTCTATCGGCAGAGAGAAATCATAAATTGCCCCCCGAGGCGATACAAGAACGATGCCGATTCCCGATCCTGCCCCACACGAAGAACCATCGAAATACAGAGTCCATGGAACCTGTTCAACGACAGCAATTTCCAGTCCACAATGCTGAGCTACGAAATCAGCCATGACTTGACCCTTGACAGCTTTGGCCGATTCGTACCTTAAGTCAAACTCTAACAGAGCCAGGATCCATTTTCCAATCCGTCCTTTCAAAATTGGCAACGACAGCATATATTTTACCACATCATCCTTGCATACGACTATGCACCCTGCCGATAACAAATAATGCCTGAGCTTGGTACACGAGAAATATAGACATAGGCACAACTGTTCCACCGGGGAATATCTTGTTTCGACGTCCAGGAGTCTTCTGCTGACATAATATACCACTCGTTCTTTTCCTTCGAACTCCTGTACCAGCGCGGATCCGATAGCTTGTTCGTCAGCCGATAAGTATAATCTGAACGGCTTACCGGGCTGTGGCGGGACCAACACCGGTGGTGAAACTAGATATTGCTTGATATCTTCTAACGCTCTGCGTTTTTCTTCTCCCCACACGAATTCCTGGTCGGGCTTTAATTTCAACAAAGGGGTGAAAGCTTAAATACGCCCAGACAAGTTGGATATGAACCTTCTAATAAAATTGACTTTGCCGATGAGGGATTGCAGCTCAGTTTTATTCTATGGGGCTACAACTTTGTTGATGGCGTCTATGGTCTTCCGGTTAACCTCTATCCCGCGCTCATGGACCATGAATCCTAAGAATTGCCCGGCCGATACACCGAATGCACACTTGTTCGGGTTCATTTTCAACCCATGCTTCCTTGTGCACTCCAGTACTTCTTGTAAATCGGCCAGATGTTCCTGATGACCTTTCAACTTGACCACAACATCGTCGATGTAAATTTCCACCGATACACCAATGAGCTTATGAAAGATATAGTTCATGGCCCGCTAATATGTAGCACCGGCATTCTTTAACCCAAAGGTCATTACAACCCACTCGAATAAATCGAGGTGGCCCGGACACCTGAAAGCTGTCTTCGAAATATCTTCTTCAGCCATTAATATTTGATTGTACCCAGCATTACCATCCATGAAACTGATGACTTTGTGTCCTGCGGCAGCATCTATCAAGACATCAGCCGTCGGCATCGGATATCCGTCCATTGGTGTAGCCTGATTTAGGTTCCTGAAGTCGATGCATACGTGCAACTTTCCATTCTTCTTATATACGGGCACAATATTAGAAATCCATTCGGCGTAACGGCACTGCCGAATAAATCCTGCTTCAATCAATCTTGTGATCTCGGCCTTTATATCAGGTAGAATTTTAGGATTGCACCGTCGCGCAGGTTGCTGATATGGCCGATATCCTAATTTTATAGGCAACTGGTGTTCAACAATGGACCGGTCTAGACCAGGCATCTCATGGTATTCCCAAGCAAAGCAATCCTTGAATTCTTTTAATAAACTTGTCAATTTACACTTGTATCCATGATCCAAGCTAGCACTAATATACGTCGGCCTTGGCTTGCTACCATCTCCTAAATCCACCATCTCCAATGAATCGGCCGTCGTAAATCCATGCCCAAGCTTTTCGTCTTCTCGGACGAACTGATCCATCTATTCTGAATCTTCAGAGCCGACTGCTTGGATCGGCTGTAGACCAAAATCGGACACTTTCAGAAAATCAGTGTGCCAAGTCCTGCCGGATATACACTTGACGTGTTCACAGCTCCATTGTTGCGTGTCGGCCGCCGCAACACTGTAGGTGGAATCGGCGGTGACTATCTCTGTACTGTCGCCGACCCACTGCACAAGGCATTGGTGCATTGTAGATGGGACACAACAATTCGCGTGTATCCATTCGCGACCGAGCAACATGTTGTAGGACCCCTTACCATTAATAATAAAGAAGGTAGTGGGAAGGGTCTTACTGCCGATGGTGAGGTCGACGCAGAGCGCTCCGCGGGCGGGAGACATGTTGCCTTCGAAGTCTTTGAGCATCATGTCCGTTTTGGTCAGGTCTTCATCACTTTTGCCTAACTTCCGGAACATGGCATATGGCATGATGTTGACTGCGGTGCCTCCATCCACTAGTAGCCTGGTAACGGGTCGTCCGTTAATGTGCCCTTTGAGAAATAGTGCCTTGAGATGTTGCCGTTTTTCGTCTTCTGGTTTCTCCAAGGTGGCTGTCATCGGCTCCAAAACCAACTGCGCCATCTGCTCCTCCATCCTTGTCGCCTTATCTCGATCGGCAGGCGCCATGAACTCCATCGACAATATGAACACCATGTTGACATCAGCTGCCGATTCTTGATTGTCAACCTCCTTGTTGTTATTTTTCTTGGGGCGCCAGACCCGAGACCTGTCATTTTTCTTATCCAGCACCTGCCTCTGTTGCTCCTCTTGTTGTTCCCATTGGCGCAGGCGTTGGATCCTTCGTTTTTGGGATTTAGACAGTCCATCAGGGCACCACCTGGGGTTTACTGGATTGGCTGACGGTTTGGCGCGCTCCCAGTCTGGTTTCCTCCCTAGAGGGTTTTCATCTAACACCCTAGCATCAGCCATTTCTTCCAGCCGATCGTGTACGGTGGTTCTGCCCCCCAGTCGCTCCTGCTGGTTGATCCTGCCTTTCGACCGGTGATACCGGTCAACTTTGCCCCCCAGCCAATCATGCACTGAAAGGCGCCGACCTTCTTGTTCGCGCCAGTTTCTGCTGATCGGCTCTGATCCTCTATCTCTGGAGCGTGATCTTTGGAACGGGCGATCATTGTGACTTGATCCGCTGCACTCAGGACAGTCATCGGCTGATGGCAATCTGAGGTCATTTTCCCAGCAATGTATGAAGAACGGACATCGCCAATGATCCTCGTGTCGGCGTATCATCTCATCATGGTATCTCGACCGTTCCTGCTGCCACCGATATTTGCTGAGTAAGAATTAGGAAGTGACGGGTCTACGTGATCGTTCTGATCCTTCGCCCTCGTCTTCAGCCCGTCTTTTCCCTTTGACATCGTCCACCGTGACTTGCTTCCTGGGATCCACGGCGCCGCTTCTTCTAGCCGATTCCGACGTCAGTACCTTGGTTTGAAGTGAGTTTCTTCCTGTGTCAACCATGTTAGTCGGGAAAGGATGCTGATCAATCTTCATTGGCTATGCCGGTTTTGCCGGGATTTCAAACTTGAGTCTTCCTTGCTCAATGGCCGACTGTATTTGCTGACGGAAGATCTTGCACTCATTTATGTCATGAGATGTAGTGTTGTGCCATCTGCAGTACTTCATCTTTTTGAGCTGATCGGCCGAAAGAATGGTATGGTATGGTGAGAGCTTGATCTGCCCTTCCTGGAGCAGTAAGTCGAAAATTTTATCGGCTTTTGATGTGTCAAAGCCGAACGCTTCTGGTTCCTTCTTTCCAAAATGACACGATATTGTCTTCTTCCCTTTGACCCACTCTGCTAGGCCGATTTCTTCCTCTTCCTCCGATTCAGACCCTTCCAAATATGCCACCTTTTTCTGAAAATTCCTCCGCTGCTCAAATGGACGCACTTTCTGATCGGCCAATCGGTGAACAATCTGACTTAAGCTCTCAAATTCTTGTGAGGCGTACCTCTCCTTGATATGTGGCAGGAGGCCTTGGAAAGCGATATCGGCCAACTGGGCATCGGTCAGAGCTAGGGTATAGCATTTGTTTCTGACCTCTCTGAACCTCTGTATGTATCCAGTTACTGGTTCATCGCTCCTCTGCCTGAGGTTGGTCAAATCCGAAAGCTTCATCTCATGTACTCCCGCGTAGAAGTATTTGTGGAATTGCTTTTCTAGATCGGCCCAAGTAACGATGGAGTTGGGTGGCAAGGTAGTGAACCATTGGAAGGCCGATCCAGACAGAGACGATGAGAACAGACGCACCCTCAGAGCATCTTGTGTGGCGGCTTCCCCGCACTGGATGATAAATCTGTTAATATGCTCCACGGTAGAGGTGTCATCCAGCCCCGAAAACTTAGTAAAGTCAGGAACTTTGTACCGGTGGGGAAACGGCAGTAGGTCATATGCCGATGGATATGGCGTCTTGTACGTATAAGTCTGCACTTTCGGCTTCAACCCGAATTGGTTCTGAATTACTTCCGCTATTCTCGCCGTCCAATCCACTTGCTGCTAATGAACAGCTGTTCGGGGTGCCGGCATATGTTGGAGGATTGGCGGCGGTACGGCCGGGTGATGGGTTGAAGCGTGTGGCGGATTCTGTTGCGTTACGGCCGTCTGAGCAGTTGACAGTTGATGGCAAAGCGAATCCGCCGCCCCATTGTACATCGTCATCGGCGCCGTTCTTCTGAGTGCTTCTACAGCGTCTGCCCCCCTGCCGATTTCTGACGTGGCTGGTTGAAACTGAGGGACCGTCGGCCAAACGGCCGAATGGAACGGCGCCTGGATCGGATAGCTCCCATGTCCGGTTGATTGATCGGGAAAAACTGTCGTTGCTGATGCCCCCCAAGGCACTGAGTTTGAGGGCAGCGATTGCACAGAAGCAATCTGGACAGGCTGAAGCGGCGCTTGCGATCGGAAACATGGTGCACCGTTATACCTTGGAGATACTGGAGGCAACGAAGTGTTGTATCCTTCGCGTTGCGTCGACATCGGCTGAGGAGCCGAGTGGGACGTGCCTAGTAAGCTTCTGGCTGGTGGTAAAATAGGTGGGGCGTATGCTGGCCCCTGATATCCTTGAGCTGCTCCGCTGACCAGAGAACTAATGACGACGTTATACACCGTGTTGGTCAATACCGAGGATTGGTCGATGAAAGCCTGATAGACGGACTGTGGAATCATATCGGACATCTTGCCCGAATCCTCAGCGATGGTGTTATGGTGGGGGACTGGAAGAGGAGCTTTCTTGATTGCCTCCCCGCTTCTGGTACGACTGAAAGACTGCAGATACATCCTTTTGGAATCCTCTAGATGTTTAGCCAGTTCCTCTTTCCGGTCATCCTTGAAATCTGCTTTCGTGAGCTCAATAATGGTGGTCTTTGACATATTGGAACTTGAGGTGGTCCCATCGGGCGTGCCAAAAGTGTGTTGGCGCTAAAAATCAGCTAGGAATCGGCCGATGACCTTCAGCGTCGGACACACGACCCGGCAGAATCTGCTTAGCTCCTGTTCGGGTTATTGCCCTGGTGCGGTTCGTGCGGCGTGCTAGTCAATCTGACCTGTTGATTGACAAGGAAATAAGAGTATTAAATTCCGGGCGTCCTGATCGGCTGAGGTTCCGATCTGTCCCGAAAAGCGTATCAGCGAAGCGGCCGATTTGCTATGAAGATGACCGGCTATGGATCAGCCGATAATCACGTAATAATTGCAAAGAAAACTGCTGGAGCAACTTAGACAATTATTACAGATGTGACACTTGAAATAGATCTAATCGGCTGTATAACAATGAACGAGGAAGAGCGATGGTAAAGCCGATAGTTTCAATCTCAAGCTGGATAACTGGTGATAATACTAGAACAACAGGTAAAACCTATAATTCTAGTAAATATCGATAACTGGTGAATAAATCCAAACGAAACCACGGTGATGCGCCTGAAGTTAAAGCTCAGATGTTATTCGATAAGCGGAACCTACCAATTGGTCGGAGATCGAGTCGATGCAGCCCTGCCAATCCGTACGAACTCGTGAAAGAAGAAAAAGTATTGGCGAAGTAGCCGACTTGAAAGTAAAGTGCGATAAAAAAGTAGATTGTTTTGTTGATTGATTGATGTCTTCACACGACCTTGACGACTCCTATTTATACCCTAGGACTAGGACTCCTGATCGATTATGATCTGTTACAAACTTGATTTAAATAAAAAACTACTATATCTATAATGTTTTCCTAAAGGAAATGGGCTCCCGCAGAATTCTCTGCCGCCATCTCCTAGTCCAATCCGGGCTCTTTCCATTGCTCTACGACTGAGTCGGCATCGTTCTTTCGACCAACGTCAGGCCACTTTTGACTGGGATCTTCTGTTGGGATTCCGATAGCTTCATCTCCATAACTGCTGGCACAGACTGCTTCGCCCATCAGCCGATCCCCAACTGTAGCCTCAATCGGCCGATTCCCAACTGTAGCTTTCAAATCTGCCGCATCGGCCGGTCTCTTATCTTCCTGACGCCGATTCAACACGTGTCAAAATCTGGCGTCAATAGTGTCTTGATGGGCTTAGCATCGGCCATGTCAATCTTCTTGAGCATATTCTTCACATACTTGGTTTGACATATGAAAGTCTCTTCCTTCATTTGCTTGACTTGAAATCTAAGGAAGAACTTCAATTCACCCATCATGGATGTCTCAAACCTCTTGGTCATGATTCTACTAAATTCCTCACAAAACTTTTTATCAGTAGAGCCAAATATAATGTCATCGACATATATTTGGCAAACGAAGATATCTTTATCAACTTTGTGAGTAAAGAGGGTAGAATCAGCTTTGCCCATTACAAAGTCATTCTTGAGAAGAAAATCCTTAAGGCACATAGAGCGCCTTATGGATCTTGTACACATGGTTTGGAAACTTTGGATCATCAAAGACCGGTAGTTGTTCTACATACACCAACTCGGATAGGGGGCCGTTCAAGAATGCACTCTTCACAACCATTTGATAAAGCCTGAAATCATGGTGAGTAGCATAGGCTAATAAAATACGAATTGACTCAAGCCTAGCTACGGGTGCATAGGTTTCACCAAAATCCAAACCTTCAATTTGGGTGAAACCATGTGCAACTAACCTTGCCTTGTTTCTTGTGGCGACACCATGTTCACCTTGCTTGTTTCGAAAGACCCACTTGGTGCCAATCACATTTTTCCTTGGTCTTTCAACCAAATCCCATACCTGATTTCTTGTGAACTTATTTAACTCTTATTGCATGGCAATTATCCAATACGGATCATCAAGTGCTTCATCTACCTTGAGAGGTTCCAAAGAGGAGACAAACGAGTAATGTCCACAAAAGGATGCTAAACATGAATGAGTAGTTACCCCTCTTTGAATACTTCCAAGGATGTGGTCAACGAGATGATCTCGTTGAACACTTTGATGAACTCTTGGATGAGACACTTGCGAGTGAGGTTGAATTGGTCCATCATCATCTTCTTCAACTTGTGGTGCATCTACTTGAGCTTCTCCACCTTGTTCTCCCCCTTGATCAATGCCATGAACTTGATCATCACCATGAACTTGACTTTGATCTTGTGGTTGTTGAGAGCTTGGTGGTTCAACTCTTGTGGATGATGATGGATCATTGTTTCTTTCTTCAACCGGAATTTGAGCTTGAACTTCATGAGGTCTTACTTCACCTAAGCCCATCCTCATGATTGATTGACTTGGTGGCTCCTCCTCATCTACAAGGTTTTTATCAACTTGCTCTACTTGAGAGCCGTTGGATTCATCAAAAGTCACATCCACCGTGATCTCAACACAACCGGTGGTTTTTTTGAAAACACGATAGGTGTGTTCATTAGTATCATAACCAAGTAGAAAGCCTTCATCAACCTTTGGTGCAAACTTTGAACTTTTGGTTTTCTTGTTAAGTATGAAAAACTTACTACCAAAAACTCTAAAGTAGTGCACCTTGGGTTTGTTACCGGTGATTTCATAGAGTGTCTTGCCCATGTATTTGTGGAGGTAGAGGCGGTTGATAGCATGGCAAGCCGTGTTGATTGCTTCGGCCCAAAACATATCCAGAGTCTTGTATTCATCAAGCATGGTTCTTGCAGCTTCAATTAAAGTTCTATTCTTCCTCTCTACAATCCTATTTTATTGAGGAGTATATGGAGTGGAGAACTCATGCTTGATCCCTTCTTCATCAAGAAATTCTTCAACATTGGTGTTCCGAAATTCTGAGCCATTGTCACTTCTTATGTTCTTGATCTTCAACTCATACTCATTTTGAGCTCTTCTAATGAATTTCTTTACAACTCCTTGAGCTTCACTTTTATCTTGTAAAAGAAATACCCAAGTGAAATGAGAAAAATCATCAACAATAACAAGACTATGTTTGTTACCGCCAATGCTAATGTATGCAATGGGTCCAAATAAATCCATGTGTAGAACCTTCAATGGTATTGATGAAGTCATGATGTTCTTGGCGGGGTGTGGAGCGCCAACTTGCTTCTCGGCTTGACATGCGCTACATAACCTATCTTTCTCAAAAATAACATTGATCACGCCAATATTCTCATCCCGACATGGGCAAGTCGGCGATGTCAAAGCCAACCCAAATCGGATTTTGCCACTAAATAATTCTTGGGCTCAACTTTCTCCCTTGAGAAATCAATAAGATAAAATTTGCCCTTCAAGCGACCCGTAAAAGCAATAGAGGAATCCTCCCTTCTAAAGACGGTCACACCCACATTAGTAAAGAGACAATTGTAGCCCATTTGATAAAGTTGTGAGATGGACAACAAATTGTACCCTAAATATTCAACCAAATAAACATTTGAAATTGAGTTGTCATTTGAGAGAGCAATTTTACCCAATCCAATTACATCCCCTTTGCTATTGTCTTAGAAGACAATAGTTTCTTTTGGTATGTCATGAAGCTCTAGGGAAGTGAACAAATCCTTCTCCCCGGTCATATAATTTGAGCATCCACAATCAAGCAACCATGCAGTTCCACCGGAGGAGTAGACCTACAAAACAAATTAATCTTGGAATTCAGGTACCCAAAAAGATTTGGGTCCTTGTGGGTTAGATGGATACACTTTTGGAACCTCCACACTCCTAAGAATGGTTTTTAGCGTATGCTCCAACATACTTGTCCACTATTTTACCATTGTGGTCCATTGTTACTATATAATCCCTAGTGTAGCTTTATGATGGCTCATGCTTAGTGACTTTGACCTTGATGGGAGCTTCAACTTTCTTCTTGACTTGGGAGGAAATTATAGTGGTCACGCCATGTGCAATGTTCATCAAGTTCTCAAGGTTTGCTCCGTTGGTGAACTTGACACACTTCTTACCTTTGACCACCTTCCAGTCATTTACCTTGCCTCCCTTGTAATGTCCAAGTCCATCCTTTTTGTTTGGATATCTTCCAGACTTGTAGTTTACCTTAGGCTTGGGCTTGATATTACCTTCATATCTATTCTTTACTAACATGTTCAATCTCTCAAGTTGAGCATCCTTTGCTTGAATCAAAATTTCTAGCTTAGCCATGTTAGTAACACAAGCTTGTACATCAACTTTATAATATTTGGGTCAAGAGTTGCTTTAGAATTGGTTTTGGTGCTTCCCAAAGAGCATTATAGCTAACTTCAAGACCATTGTACTTGGTTGTTAAGCATGAGAAGCTTTCTTAAAGTTCACTATGAGTGGCTTTTAGGGAAGCTAGAGATTCATTTATCAAAGTGCTCTCCTTTAACATCCTCTTATTTGAATCATTAACTTGAGATAAATCAATAGCTAATTTTTCAACCTTCACCTTTTCTTTGGCAAGAGATTTCTCTAAGGCAAGGTTTCTCTCCTGTTCAAGGATGAGCAAGTCTTCTTGCCTATCAAGGCATTCCTTCTTTTTCTCTAATTTCTCCATAAGCTTTTTAATTTCTTTAAAACCTTTCTTTCCAAATTCTATTACATGTAAGCTCTATGTTGTTCTTCCTCATCTTCCAAATCATTTTGTGCATTATCAAATGTGGAAGAAGGTTGGGAAGAGGAGGTGGATGATTCTTGTACCTTGGTGTTTCTTGCCATGAGGCAAAAAGGAGTGTCATCTTCATCTTCGGAGATGTTGTTGAAGAGCTTCCTTGATGTTTTGGGCATGGCTAGAGTTGCCATAACTTCTTGATCGGAGTCTTAGTGACTAGACTCCATTCTTGACCAACATGAGCATGATCTTGATATTTCTTCTTGTAGTCCTTGATCTTCTCCTTGTATCTCTTCTCTTCTTTTTTTTTGTTCTTCAATTGTGGACAATCAGCAATGTAGTGGCCCACTTCTTTGCACTCATAGCATCTTCTTTGTGATGGCTTCTTCTTGTCATCACCACCTTTCTTGTAATACTTCTTCTTCATGAACTTCTTGAAGTTCCTCAACACCATGGCCATCTCTTCAATGGTGGAGCCCTCATCACAAGAGTATTCCTTCTTTAGCTAGCATTGAGTGCTACATTCTTGTTCGCCTTGTGGCTAAGTGACTTGGTTACATCCCTCTCAACCAACTCTTGATGGAGAATTTCACCAAGAAGTTGATTAGGTGTCTTGATCTTGAATTGGGATCCCTTCTAATCATTGTTGCAAGAGTAGGGTTCCTAGGTATGATAGTCCTAAGCAACTTTTTTGTCACCTAGTGGTCATCCCACTCCGTGCTTCCAAGAGATCTAATGTGCGACACAAGGATCATTAGTCTATCATACATTTACCTCACAGTTTCTTCATCATGCATGACAAAGTGCTCCAACTCTCCTTTCAACAAATCCATCTTGCCTTCTCTAACTTCATCGGTCCCCTCATGAGCCTCTCTCAATGTGTCCCAAATTTTCTTGGCCACCTCAACATTGTGGATATTGTTGAATTCTCGGGCACAAAGAGAGCTTGTGATGACCCTTACGGCTTGCGTATTTTGGAAGTAGTCTAGAGCTTGTTCGGCCGTGGGTGCATCATTCGTAGGCGGAGTCACACCTACAACCACAACTTCCAAAATAGAGGGGTGAAACCCGTAGAGATGCATTTTCATGTCATACGACCACTTGGGATAATCCGTCCCATGCAAAAAGGAGGTTTTCCCAAGTGGACGAACTGAAATCGTAAAGAAGGATATTGAGATGAAGCATAGTTATGAGAAACTTGATGTAATCCGAAGAAAGAATACTTCTCACTTTCTTCCTTGATTCGCTTCTTCATCAATTTCTTGGCCTTCTTCTCAATCTTGGCCTTCATCTTCTCTTTTCGCCTTCTTCTTGCTTCCAAGTCTTCACCCTCACATTCATCACTTGAACTTGAATATTCACTTGATATTGATCCATGGATGGAGGGTGGACAACTTGTTTGGCTAAAGGAGTTCACGGTACTTCCCCCAAGGCCTAGACCGGCAGTGGCTTGAGCAGCGACAGTTTTGGTGATGTTGGCGGTGTCATTCCCAATTTGAGACATCTTGTTATCCCTTAGCCGGTAAGCCTTAATCAAGAGATTAAGCTCTGATACCAATTGAAAGGATCTTAGTGATGCCTAGAGGAGGGTTAAGAGGCATATCTGAAGATTCCTGAAAAATTCTTCGCAACAATTAAAATTGTCGGAACTTCCGACACTGTGTTGGAAGTTCTGATGGTCCGGAACTTCCGACACTGGATTGAAATTTTCATAAAATGAAGTTCTATGCGAAATTCAAAATTAAACTCGAAATTGCAGAACCTGGCTGAATCAAAAGTTCACCACTGATGCTAGGAGACTCTGCAAGTGTTCTTTGCAAGCACAACAACTCAAGAACGTAGATCAGGACAAAACAAATTCTATGTCAACAAGAACTAAATAAAAGCAATAAGCACAATGAACAAGAGATTTGGTCCTGAAGTTCACTCCCACTAAGGAAGCTACGTCTCCGTTGAGGAGCTCACAAAGAGCCGGGTCTTCCACTAACCCTTTACCCCACTCAATCAACCACAAAGGAGGATTGAGTCACTTACTATGAAATTCATAAAGGATGGGTAATACAAACTTCCCGGGGCGCACACACACGAGAAGAAGCTCAACCGGGCGACGCCTAACCATCTAGAAGCAAGCTTCAAGAGTAACAAATGCGAATCTATGGATGAAGATGCTTCAAGTGCTCTTGAGATGAACTTGGCTGCCTTCTCACTAAAGTGCTCAAGCCTCACGCCTCAATCTTGCTCTCACCCAAGCCCTAGCTCAAATCAACTCAAGGATTAGCTCTTGGAGGGATTGGGGAAGTGCAGTGGAAGCTTGTGGAGGTGTTTTTCTCGGGAAGAACAACAACATATGAAGGGGGGCTGAGGGGTATAAATATCTGAGCCCCAAAAACTAGCCGTTAGTGTGCTGATTAAGTGATTGTTGGAACTTCCGATCAGGGGTCGTAACTTCCGACACTATTAAATCAGCCTGGGCGAGAACCCCCTGCGGAACTATTAATCAACATCCGATAGGGCGGAACATTCGACCCACTGCCGGAACTTCCAACACTCACAGAAACATTGAAAAAAATTCAGTGCACAATGTGTGATTTGTGTCTCTTATGGGTAGTTGGCATCTCAATTAAGCACTTTGACATCTTAAAGTCATCTCTTCGTATCCCTCTTAATAGTACGGTATTTCCTATACTGAAATTTCAAATAAAAAATAAATAAAGATCTTCTTTTGAGCTCCATCACCATCTATAAAGTAGATTGGTGTCTTTTAACGCAAATATTTTATTTCGTTGAATTTTAACCTGTCCATAGCTTGATAAATACATTAGCTCCTTAATTATGCATGTCATCAACATCAAAACCTACTTAGGGAGCCAAATGCACTTTCAATCGCTGCCGTAGCTCCTTCCCTCGCTTGCCCATGGCGTGGCCGCCGACTTCCCTCTGCTATAGCTCTGGCCCGCGCTCACCTGCACCGCCACCGAGACCTCCCCGCCAACGCTGCAGTTCATCGTGCAGAACATCGGGAACCTCCCGCTCATCACCAAGTCACCAAGCCGCTCGTAGGGTCCTCTTTGATGGCGTCTACATCTCCATTGGAGGTACGGTACAGCTGATCTGCCTTTCTTCTTCCCCATTCTGCAGTTCATCTCCTTTTAGTCAATTTTTGTTCCTTGTGTTCTTGCGGCAAAACACAAATTGCTATTAGCAATACTGTGCGAAATTGACCCAGTATCGCTAGAGGATATACATTTGCTTTCCTCGTATTTTCACCTTGCTTCATAATACAATGTCCCTTCCATGTGTCATGAGAAAATATGAATGAGTTTAACCAATTAGCTATGAAAAATTCTGAACCAAGGGACTGCTATTTCACGTCTCTTTTTGCAATTGGAGATGCCCTGGTTATCGGAGCTCAACTACTGCAGTCAATTTGTCAGTACAATGTGCCTACAAAAATATTATCCAGCAACCAAGCAGAAACTATTCCACCGCAAGAAGAAAACTAGATATTAAACGAGGGCAGCTAAGCAATGTCACAGGTCCCTGTAAGATTTCGATACAAAATAAATGCACACACAGATATGGTCTTTGTAGGATTGCTCCGTGAGAATCCAAGAACTGTGATCTTTTTACAAACTAGCAAAATGCAGCAAAGTTAGTTAATACCTTGAACACTGAATTTCTATTAATTATAGAAAGCTAGTGTTTCTTGCAGTCATTAGTTAGATTCAAAATCTAACTAAATGTAATGTCAGTAGTGCATATTGATTGCCCTGTGAACCAATGTCCCTGCTTTTAACTTCTTACTGTAACTAGTATGAGTTCTCTAGTTATTTTGATACCATGTTTATTGCTGCAAATAGAAGTTGCCTATCTGTTCTGTAAATGTATCACCTCATGGCTGCTAAAGTTTGAATAAATGACCCTTCTGTTTCCCCTCTGTCAGTTTGCTTTGTCATTCTATGGTATGGAAATAACAACTGCACTTTAGATAGATAAGTACTGGTATTACTGTTTTTCTATTTATCCATTGACTTGATCACTTTAGATAGATATACTAAAGGCCACTCTATTCTAGCATTGCATTACAAGGGAAGTGACAATGTTAAGAGTTGAAATTGTGTGTAATACTCATTTCTGATTCACATCCTGCATATTTTATCTAAGTCGCTGATTGTATGTTAGTTTTGATTTTCAGAAACTTCTAGAAGAGGTGTTAGGCAAAAGTAAGCTAATCAAAGTGTTGAGCCGCTGATGGATACCAATATGAGCTATGTTCAGCTAGGGTATGTATAATGTAGTATCTAGTGTGATCCTATTTAATGCTGCTTTTTGGCTTGCACTTTGTATAAATGAATCAATGTCATGATGAATGTTTGTATGATTAATATGGTTCGTGATATGGTTTAACCAGGTGTATTTTTTTTATTTCTGTCTGCTTGAATGGCATTGAACCATCAGTCGGTAATGTCTCTAGAGGGTGTTGGACAGTCAGTCGGTAAAAACCTGTTGGTCGGTATAGACTTATACCGACGCCACCTTTAGCGACAAATAGATAGGGTCGGTATAACTTTATACCGACCGATTGGTTGTTGAAACGACTTATACCGACCGCAACGAAGTCGCTATTTTGGGGTTGTGCTATAGTGTGCACGACAAGTCAGATGCACTAATCCCAGGGAAATAAAACCCCACTAATGTTACGTGTTTTGTATGTAATAGCTAGGCGCTTCACAAAATTTTGTTCCGGTTCTTTCCAAAATGTCCAGAAAAGGTTTGTTGAGTACGGTATATTCCGAAAAGTTGTTGGGTTAGATGTCACACTAAATATCTACAACATCTCCAAGTATATATATATGATGAGTTTTTTCTACACTCGCATGTAGCTACTCGAATCATCGTATACCACCGTGTGTATGTCCACATACTCATTTATCACTTTGAGTATGTTCATATACTAATTCTAAGATATTTCAAAGGGATATATATGGAAAATTTTAAAAGCATCCCTATTTTTTAAATATATTATGATTATACATTAGTACTAGTACATAAAAATAAGTATGTCCATATACTCTATGTATGGTCACATACCCAACATATATACCATTATAGATGTTCTAGTATGATCACATACTCCACGTATAAACTCTTCGTTCAGTCACATACGTCCTACATCATGAGTACACATGTGGGAGTAGCTAAAAGCGAGTGTAGAAAAAATTATATATATATATACATATATAGAGAGAGAGAGAGTAAAATACACCGGCGGTCCCTAAACATGTAAGGGTATGTCACTTAGGTCCATCTACTCTAAAAATGCATTTCTGGATCCACAAACTTGTAAAGGTTTGTCACTTAGGTCCGTCAACTTCGAAAGTGCATTTTTAGGTTCACAAACTTTTTAAATTGTTCACCGCGTGTCCATTGTATCCACGTGTGCACATAGTGCTGACATGTGTTATAAATATAGGCATCTTACGGTATATTTTAATTCTAAGAATTAATATTTTAATCATAACAAATTCCAGTGATCTTGTGACCATATTATATGTGCACGTGTTCAAGTTTAATCTTCTATTAAACAAGAACATAAGAAAAAAATGAACCAGAGAAGGTTCCAGTAGTACCCTGAGGCGGGTCCTTTGCTGAGGCATTGGATGCGGCATCACCAACTGGTGTAGATATACTACTCGGTCGGTCTTGCTTGAAGTAGTCGAACTTAGTTATTGCAGGAATATGTACGCAGTGCAGTCCCACGAGCAGCTTTCTTGATGTAGCAGGGGAAGTAGTCGAAGTAGTCGTGTTGTAGTCAAAGTAGTCGAACAAGACGCGTTGTAGCAGGAAGTAGTCGTACTAATCGGGTTGGAGCAAAAAGTAATCGCACACGTGTTGGAGCTCGAAGTAGTCGTACAACAAGCAGTCGCGTATTTGTATGCTCCCCAAAAATCTTATTGCTCGTCTATCCCGAGCAGGATCACTTAGACAAGGAGGTTACGGAGGCCTGCTCACGCTAGTTTCTGTGTGCGCAAAGAGTTGCATTGAGAATGAATATGCAGCAGCAGCAGAAGAACAAAGGGAGAAGTGAGAGATCTCCTTAGCAAGAATATCTTGATTGTGTGAGAGCTTTTGAATGAGAGGGGCTGGCTTCTTATATAGGTGTGTATGTTCCAGACTGCGCTAATGGTCATCAATTTGCACCATTATTCCTCACAATCAACACACCATTTAACAGTCATTACTCTCCAACAGGAAAAACCATTACTCACAGATCATAACTCCCTAGCATTAACTCGTAGTTCTTTTAATTCTCAATTCATTATTAAATAAATGGGCCTAGTCCAAATATTTCAACAACATGGCACGCTGACCGTGTGTCTTTCATCTTATTTATTTCTCTCTTGTCTCAATCTCTCCCGTCCAACACTACACGGGCTGAGGTGCCATCCGTGCTGCTTCTAACCTGCCCACCACATCCACTAGTGCGTCCACCTGATGAGCAGACGTATCACACATAAGCGCCATCGCTGACGTGGCTCCAGAGACACCACCGCGGGAGGCACCCAGAGCGGTGGTCTTAGACGGCCCCAGCAAGTGGCAGGATCAAAAAGAGACCTGCTGGCCAAGAGGAAGACGAGGGAGATGGTATGGTGGAGAAGAAAACTAGGGGCAAAGCATCAATTCTCAGGATAATCCATGTTGGCAGTCTCGGAAAATCGTGCCATCAGCGTGTCATGTTAGTATTACATGCATACATAGATATATATGGACCTGCGGTGAACAATTTAAAAAGTTTATGATCCAGAAATGCACTTTCGGAGTTAATGGACCTAAGTGATACACCCTTACAGGTTTGTGGATCCAGAAATGCACATTCAGAGTTGACGGATCTAAGTGGCATACCCTAACAAGTTTAGGAACCGCCGGTGCATTTTACTCATATATATATATATATACACACGCCTGGTCACTGGTCTTGCACCTGCTACAACAAAATTGAGCCCAACATGCACGCATGCCCTTTTGCATGCCGTATGCGTCCACGGTTGCTGTTCCATTTGGTTTATGTTCCGGTATCTAATTGTTAGAAAAAAAAGGAGAGATGAATAAAACCAGTGTGGGGCACGCTAGAAAAAAAATAAAAAAAATTCTCCGATCCTTCTCTGCTCGTCGTCGACCACTTCGCGGCGCAGCGCGGCGAACAGATCGACGCGCGTCGGTGGATCTCCTCCATATGGGCGTAGTGTGGAGCGAGCGAGATGCGCGTGGTGCGACGACGCAGGATTCCGTCATGGTCGTCCGTCCGATCGTACAGGCCGGCGGCGTACAGTACAGCACAGCTATATATGGTGCGGCTTGGGGTGTACCAAAAAAGCAGGGTTGAAACAAAGCACTTTTTTTGGTTTCTTTGGGATCGATGTGCAGCGGCTATCATGCAGCTAAGCTTAGGCCTTCCCATGATTGCTTTTGTTCTTGTTCAACCTACCGGAACAGGTGTGTCACGTTCTTCATCTATCGTCTCCGACGAAACTCATGACTAGATAGAGGTCATTCAGGAGACTGTTATTACCAGTAACGTTAGCCGGTTGATCGAAAGATCCGGTGAGCTTAGTGGTGTGTGTTGTATTATTCCTTTTGTTTCTTAAAGAGAAAAGAGATTCATCTTACTATATATGCTTCAAGAATATTAGTTTCGTAACAAATATCTGCATCTGGCTGTCCCTTTTCTGATAAATCGATAGACTATGACGACCTGGTGCCTTGATGTGAGCTGTGACAGTCCATCCAAGGTTATAGATGCAAAAGGAAGGAAGGAAGAAAGAAGTTCAGGTCCATCCAACTGCATTTGTCCAATCTATACACTTTTTTTTCGCTTTTTATTGATTCCTGGAAAGCTTTTCAGCACATGAGCAATGTTCCCCAAAAGAACCAAAGAACATATGGCTAGTTAAACCCAGCTGCCATCCCCTCTACTACTACTTAAACCCTAGCTCAAGGAAAGCATCTTCTCGCCCTGCATGTCCACCTTTATTCCTCATACTTACATTACTACATGCACGGAATTAATTCATCTCTCCAAGTTACTGTAACTGATTATATATTTATATAACCTTGGCCTGGCGATCAGGCGTTAATCAGCTTGGTTTGACCTTGCACAGTACTGGCGGTTAATTGATTGGTAGCAGATCGAAATAATTAAGGCCGGGATGGATCATCGATCAGGCGCTCCTCTCGAGCATCTCGCAGAAGCGCTTGAAGGAGTCGAGCTTCTGCAGCTTGAGCTGGCGGTGGATGCGGCGGATGAAGACGTCGGCGACGTGGTCGATCTCGTCCTCGAGGCGGAACTCGGCGCCCCCGCCGGCGGCCTCCCGCTCCCGGGCGTCGCGCATCACGTCGATGACCGACCCCGGCGCGTTCACCAGCTCGTCCTCCTCGTCCTCCTCCGCAAACAGCGAGTGGGTCAGGTAGTCGTCGCTGTCCTCCTGCTCCCGCGCCGCCTCCACCTCGTGCGCGCCGAGCTCCGCGGAGAAGCTATAGCTCGGTGCCGTGTACAGCACTATGGCCTTCTTGCTGCCGTCGTCGTCGCCGTCGCCGCCGATGGCGCCCTGCGGATCCTTGTCGGCCTCCTGCTGCTGCTGGCCCATGATGGCGTGGATCTTGTGGTTGATGGCGGCCACGAGCAGCTTCTTGTTGCGGAGGATGCCGAAGATGAGGAGGCGCGTCTTGAGGGCGCTGGTCTTGACGCGCACCGCCGTGGACTTGGCCTTCACCACCGCCACGATCGTCGAGACCATCTGCTTGAAGAAGGACGACGCCTTCGTCTTCATCTTGGAGTTAGTTGCAGCTAGCTGATCGAGCAACAGCAATCGATCGAGCTGGGTATTAATTGGAGGAGAGTGATTCTTGCTTCTTGTGGTGCTATGTGGAAGCAGTAACTGTACTGTACTAGGTGAGTGTTGCTGGATGGTTGGGCATGGAGTTTGGCCCGTGGGACGCCAGGGGTTTATATAGGCCGGCCGGCCAGGCTAGAGGAGTGTGGTGGTGGCCGGTGAGCCGGAGCCAGGAGGTGGAGGAGGTCAGCAAGTGGGGTTGCGTTGCATTGCATGTGCTGGTCGCTAGAAGCTTCAGCGTCACACTAGAAACGAAAGCAGCATGCAGGTTTACAGGACGGCTAAGTAACGCAACGGGCAAATCGAGGAAAGGCGCTGGCAAAAAAACTCGAAAGCAAAAGGCAGGCGTTACTAAAGGAGGCGGTGGTGGGCACGACGCATGCATGCCTGGAGAAAAAGGGTCGTTCATAGATGCGTGGTGTCTGCACGTTGTTCTGTGAGGAAATGTTGGAGCGGCTTGCATTGATCATCCGATCCTGACCTGAGACGGCCGGCCGCTGGCAGCGGCGGGCGGCGGCTGCTGGCTCGTGCGCAACAGTTGGCAAGCTAAAGCGGGCAAGAGGGTTCTTTTGTTTTTCCGGTTCCCTTGTTTGGTTTTGTTGTCGGCATTTTCGCTGCCACTCGACCATTTTTTTTAAAAAAAAATCTAGCTTACACCTTGAACTATCATAAAAGTTCGATTTTCAACCTTCAACTGTAAAACTAGATAACAAAAACCACCCAACTATTAAAACCGAGCAAATTTAGCCCCTTAACTGCTTGACTGGTTTTAAAGGTGATTTTTTATTTTATAAAATTTAAAAATATTTAAGTTTAATCTAAAAAATTCATAAGTAATTCATTATAAATTAAAATATGAAATAACTGCCAGTATTTTTTTTAAATGTAACATTTATATTGGTACTCTACTTCTTTGTTATTCGTATCCATTTTTTTATGTTCCTAGTATTTATTTTCTTGTAATTATAGCTATTATTTTTAAATAAATAAGATTTAAATAGAGCACCAACAGATAGGTTACATTTTTAGAAATATTTTAGTACCAGTTTCATATTTTTCTGATTTAAAATGAATTAGTTTTGATCTTTTAGATCTAATCAGCTTTTTATTTTTTATAAAAAATACAAAACCACCTTTGAAACCAAAAAAAAGCCAAATTTGACCTGTTTTTGACAGTTGGATTGTCTTCTTCTCCGGTTCTGTAGTTGAAGATTGAAAATTAAAATTTTATAATAATTCGAGGGTGTAAACTGAATTTTTTTCTTTTTTTTTCTTTTAAACCTCCCTCTAGTCCATGCTACGATGCAAATGCCACCGCATGCAGGACTTTCTTGCTCCCCTAGTTTTACATGCACGATGATGGTAAATTACTTCATTACATGCATTGTTGGCAAGAAGGAAACGTAATCATCCTTTCATCTTAGTGCTAGAACTGATTGAGCAGCAGATAATGCATACACCACATGAACTGAAGCAGCGAGCTGAATGTTGAGTTAAAGACAGATGGAGATCGATGGAGAGCCATCCTGTGCTTCGGAAACTGACTAATTAACTCCAGGTGAATTGAACCAGCAGTGAATGGAGTATCTTCCGCTGCACCTTTGATCCGGCGTAACAAAAGGTACAAGCAAGTGCTACCCAACCTGTAGTAGGTGGTGCCGCCCAACGTCGTCTAGTGCCGGCGCCACTGCACGCAGAGGGAAAGCCTTCGCCGCTAAGGCTCCTGCCCGCCAGCCGGCCAGCGGCTACGCTGCTCGATCAGAAGCAGCAAAGCCCCACGCAGCCTCCGCCCGTGGTCACGCGCGCACGCAGCCTCTTTTCCCAACTCCACCGCGGCCATTTGGGGTTGGGGTTGGGGGCATGGCATCCCGGAGCAGGGAAAAGCTAGGCCAGGGTTTTCTGTGGGGCCGGGGCGCACTGCGCCGGCCCGTTGCCAGGACCAGGAATAAAGCGATCCATCAGCCTGCCCTTGCGACCGTAGATAACTGCGAATCTTTGGATTACCACATGTGAACTTACTTGCTGAAAGATACAAAAATGCTGTTGTTACTACTTACCGCTTGGAACATAGGCTACCTTTAGTGTTCATCATTATTACATTTACATTTTTCATGTGTTTCAGTAAGCAGGCAAGAAAATTAAGAGAGCGCGGAATTCGTGCAAAAAAAATATTAATTCATGCAGTACATTGCAAGGAAGGCCGTGTTGAAACGCGTAGTTGGGATTTCGGGGCTCAGAGATTGGCACACGTTTGAAACGGTTTAGTTTTGCACTTATTACATGCTTTGCAGATCTGGTTTGAATTTTCTCATGTCTAGGTGAAATTTTAGCAGATCATTTCAGAGAGATGGGAAAAAACATACTCCATCCGTTCCAAAATGCAGGTCGTTTTGGCAAATCTAGATACATAATTGTTACTATATATATATATATATATCTATATATATATCTAAACATAATGTTTATCTGCTAGATGCATAGAAAAAGCTATATATCTAGATTTGTTAAAACAGTTTATAATTTGGAACGGAGGGAGTAGGAAATAGAAAAAAGTTCAGTGTCACTGACTTCTGAACGTACATGTCAGTTTTTCAGGGCCTACAAACGCTCCATTCAAAAGGAAATTTTTGGAGGGGAGCCTTACTGTATTCTTCTTCGCTTAATTATATTAGCCATGTACGTGTGTGCGCATGCATGTGGTGGTCTAATATCAAAAGCCCATGTACACATAGGTGCGTGCGCACGTAGCACGCAGTCACGCGCGTTACACGAACGCAGTCCAGGGCGGTACTTTTTGGAAACTCTTGGCTCGAGCACCATGACTCATGACTCCTGACTAGACCGCCGCTCAAGCAAGGTGTGTGATCAAGCCAGGATTATTTCCACTGTGGCTGCACGCCACAGTGTGCGCGTGTAACGCTTTTTTTTTTGGACACGTGCATTTGGTCCATTGGACCAGGAAGACAAAGTGGCAAATAATCATAATCCTTAAGAAACCATGCTTGCTTGAGGAATTGGTAAATGTATGTGTGTATGTACGTACAAAAGGACGGCTATGGTATAAGTGGTACATGGTCATAAGGGTAAAGTTGCCCAAAAAACAAAAAGAACGTAAGCAACAAAGCGCTCATCCCTTGCTTGTTGCTTCGCGTTCTTTCTATTCCATCCCAGTCCATTCCGGGATAGGTGGCTAGGTAGCTATCGGCAGGGTCGCAGTGACCGAGAGCCCGGGCGACTGTTTATAAAAATACAGGTCTCCGCGATATTGATTGAGTTGGAGGGAGTCAGAGACTACCACGGAATCCTTCCATAGTCACCCCGGTGACTTTCGTCACCAAAACGCCACGACAGTGGGTGGTAGGAGAAGAAGCTGGCACAACAACCTATTCGGATAAGTGTAGAGAAGAAAGGAAAGGTTGACCAAGCTAGAACATCTATAGTGACAGATGAGGGCGAATAGTAATTAGAAGTACGTATATGCGACCGTCTGCGTTTGTATTATTTTTCGAAAAAAAAATTAATGTAAAAAAATATGTAAAGTTGGTAAACTTATCGAGTTGTTGGTGACTATTACGATTTTTAAAAGCAAATTCCTCATGATTCACACTATACAAAATTCATCTGGCAGTGGCGGTGGTATGTCTTTTCTTAATAATAATAAAAAATTTTGATGAGGGCATGGCGAATAATAAAGTAAGATCTCCTTTCTTATATTCAAAGGCCTAAAATTTCTTAGTTATCTTGCTCAATATAATGACATATAACTATAACACAAAGCTTAAAATAATTTGCGATTGTCATTTTTAGTAGCTGTAGAACGTCCAGATATTAAGTAACAAATTCAATATATAGGAAGTCAATATGAAAAATTCATTCGTTGCTTGCATGTTCCATTTTTTTACTATATTAAAGATTTAAAGTACATTGTCTGTCCAATGAGTAGGTGTGCCGTGTGCCAACATCGGGAAAAGTTTGTGGCATGACACTACACTACTTAAAATAGTATTTTTAGAGGCGGGTAAAAACGTATTCGCACCCGTTGCTAGTTTTCGCAGCTAAAAATAGCTGTTTGTAGGGGCGGGTGCGTTACCCGCCCCTGCAAACACATTTCCAGGGGCGGTTCACCCCCTCACCCGCGGGTGAGGGGGTGAACCGCCCCTGGAAATGTGTTTGCCGCTATTTTTTGCGATTTGCATTCCCGCCAATTTTGATCTCTCAGTCTAGTTCGCGATCGTGACGCGGAATACGTTCGCTAACTAAAAATACTTATGCATACAAAATTAAATTATATGGAAATCAAACATCATTAGAGTACATCATTAAAGTGCACATTGAATACATATTTTTCCTCTATTCCTCCCTAGGAACGCTACTAGAGGCGGCACGGTGCCGTTGATTGCCCACTCACGAAGTCCAGTGTATTTATCTTCCGTTGCCAAATCTTGTGCTTCGTGAAAAAATTTGCCCCTCACGTCGATCACTTCATGCAAAATGAAACGGCACAAATCGTCGACTACATGTAGAAGTTGTTTCTCGCCGAGCGTGTAACGGTATAGCTCCGAGTGAATCTGCAATTATTGAATCCATGGTAAAATTAATTAACCAAGTGCTAGTTACAGTAAAAAAACAATGTACACATATGCATCTTTCCCTAATAAAGAGTAGCGCCTTACACGTTCAGGATCAGTAGTATATCTCCCTTGTACCCTTAGATGCTCGCACATGTAGTACCAACAGTACACGGAACCCGCAGGGTTGCTTGTGGCATGAGAATCTTGTGCGTATAGACATTTTCTCTGGTTTGCCGGCGGGATGAATTGATCCTTTATGAACGTAGAACTAGTAAGCCCTGTTTTAAAATGAAAGAAATGATTTATATATGTATAATTCTATATAGAAATAAGCATGATGTCCATAGGGAAGATAAGAAATTCACTCAAAATTGTAGAATTTCTATGAATTCTTGGTATCTCTAGATTGACCAATCCAAGGAGTCCAATACGAGAATTTTTCCAAGCTTTGGCTGTAATAGGAAAGCAATCCAGTGATTTCTGAAAAAAATATTATGTACGATTTGTAAGCAATCCAGTGGTTTATTATATCAAATGGTTGATATTAGACTTACTGGATGTGGTATGGCGCAAATATGACATCCATACCTTCCCATCGTGTCATCATATGCGATATGTAGGCTGCAACCATCTTCATAGTCTCTCGGTGAAATTTATGTCGTTCCTTTTGTTTTTTCTTCTTTGTTGCAAATGGCTTTAGGTAGTCATCGTCGTCCTTCATCCATTTTGGCCCGGCGTGCCTGGCCTCACAAATCGCTACGGGGTCAAGGTACCGGACCTTTTCCTTTAAAATAATGGCATCCATTATTTGCATCCTGTAGAATATAATGTATGACAATTAAATATTTGTGCATATACAGTACTTTAGGTCGTAATATAAATCAAATTAGTATCGATGAGGCACTCACATGCACCAGAGTCGAACCATTTCAATACCAAGTTGTTGGACGCGGAACATGTGTTGGATATCTTCAAAATCAAACATGATATCAAAGATTTGTTGCCCCATAAGTCCGAATACATCTGGATGGTGTGGAGCATATATAGTTTTTAGCCCAAGTATACATGCCCTCTTGTACCAATTATGAAACCTCCGCATAAAACTAGGACAATCCCTTAGTACCCAATCCGGTAGCAAGTCTTTTCCGTACTGAAACTTTAAAGGAGCATCATCTAAGTCTGGAAGGTCATCAACCCCAATGTCCCTTTTGTGCTCCGTGTTAGTGCGGGGCATACAAAAGCCCGACCGTCTGCTAACAGTACAATCTGTTGGATTATCCTTTGACTTAGCCTTCTTAGCCTTTTTATCAGACTTCTTGTTTGCGGTGTGCCATCTATTCACAATTTCTAACCCTTCCTTGTCATTTTGGTAAGACCGCAACACTCGAGGCAACAGTGATCGGGCCGGTGGCGGAGCCAGTGGTGATACCGAGGCCTGTGGGGATGGCTCTCGTGGTGGTGGTGATATCTGGGCCTGTGGGGATGGCTCTCGTGGTGGTGGTGATGTTTGAGCTGGCGGTGATCGCGAGGCCGTTGGTGATGGCTCTCGTGATACTGGAGCCGCTGGTGATGGCGGGGCCTGAGGTGATGGCTCTCGTGATACTGGAGCCGCTGGTGATGGCGGGGCCTGAGGTGATGGCTCTCGTGATACTAGAGCCACTGGTGATGCATCTCGTGGTTGTGGTGACGGCAGGGCCGGTAGTGAATGCTCTGGTGCTGCCCCCTGCTCTTGTTGTTGTGGTGCTGGCGAGATATGGTCCGGAGCAGCCAATGGTACCTGACCAACCAGTAAGATATCTCGTTTATGCCATGGAATGGTGCTGCCGACACATTCTCCAAGGCAACTCTTCCCATCTGCAGTGGGGATGTCTATCTCGTTATCCTCATAGCTTGATTTCAAGAGTTGCTCCACTTGTACGCATGCATATAGGGTCGGGATCGGTTTTCCCTCAAATAAACCCCTAGCTGGGCACCTGGGCCTTGGCCACTTCCTTTGTCTTTCCAGCTCTGCCGACCGGATAGAGCAACAAGCAGGGAGTAATACTCATTATGGTATCCACCGGGTATTGTTGAGCTGTGGTCGAGGCAGCACTGCTCTGTGCACATGCCGGACTCGCTTGGCCAAGTACTAGAGGTTGCATGCCCACCATCTATTGCTGCCCCACCTCTTGCAACGGGTTGAACATAAGTAGCCCCAACTGCTGCTGCTCCGCAAGTGTTGCCATGAACAAATCCTTGAACTTTGCTTGCATTGCATTCTCTGCTGCTGCCACGATTTCTTCTTTATATCAGTCATGGCTCCTGTACCTAGCCCGGTCCTTCTCGAACCCATCCTTGATGCTCAACTTAGAGGACATGCCTCTGACACGGCCTCCATGCTCTTTGGACCCAATGGCTGTACTGAGCACATCCTTCTCCCTATGGGGTTTGAACTGACCTTTTTTCTAAAGCTCGGCCAGTTGTAACATTTTTTCTGCCACCGCTTCGGTCTCGAGTTGATCAAATTTTGGTTTCCCTTCAACTATCTTTGGCTTCCTTGCTTCAAGCCACCGCCATCCACGTTCATCCAAGCCTTCACAAGGGTCGGGCTGCCCGTTAGCTATTGCTGCCTCCCTTTCACACCGCCACTTCTCGACCTTTCTTTGTTACCCACCTGGCCCAAGGTGGACTCTATGTATGTTCCTCTTTGCTAATTCACTTTGCTTCTGGCTTAGAGCTAGAGCTTCTTCAGTGGTCTTCTGTTTAACAAACTCTTCCCATTGTGTTGGTGTAATGTCTCCGTAATCTGCAAATGGCGTTCGACCCTTCTGGACATACCGGGTATTCAGTTCGCTCTTCCACTGGCGGAAAGTTTCACCCAGCATCTTCAGAGCATAATGCTTTACTTGTTCTCTACTTCCTCTGGGCAGAATAAAAGTTCTGCTCAACAATTGCAACATCGCTTCTTTCCTCCCCTCAGGAACAAGGGGCCAATCGGGGATCGTTGGATCCAAAACCATCTTTGTTCTGATTATAGCACCGATAGCATTCCGAAACTTTGCTACAACCTGCAGAGGATCTATGGGCTCTCTTGCCACGCTAATTGCATTGACAGTCCATTGCCCTTCGGGGTATTGGTTTCTTCCTCGCTGACTCTGTTTTCTTTTGTTTTGGCTGCTAGAGGTTGTACTTGTAGGATCGGGACCCGAGCTTCCATTGTCTTCCTCTATGGGGCTAGGGGGTCCGTGTCAGCGCTTACTCCTTCATGTCGGGGCCGCTACACAGATAATACACGTCATACAGGTCATTACTCGTATAGTGTGCTTCGTTGTAATTAATCGTGTATTCATTACCTGACGTGCTTCCGGTTCGTAATCAGGATCGAATGCCTCCCCTGACCGTCTTTCTCTTGCCGGAACAGGGTGTGGATCAATCGGATCGTGCCACTTGTCACCTACCCAAGCGCCTTGTCCAATCCTAGGGCCTTGCTCGTCCCCAGATTCGACACCGACGTCGTCGCACTCCTTGTCCTCAGATTGGTCACCGATGTCGTGCTCGTTGTCCCACTCCATCTGGGATGCAATTTGTTCAAGCTCATCTTGCGGTGTGGCATCATCCCTTCGTGGGGAAGATGACGACGGAGGATCCATCTACGAGTTCTACGCTACATAGCTATCGAAGATATATTTTAATAAATATTTCAATTCACAATGAAATGAGAGAGAGAAATTTCTTACAAATAATAAATTCATTTCACATTTAAATTACAATTACTTTGAATAGAAATGCTGCAAATATAAACATCATCAGAGGTCAACATTTGCTCAGCACTGATTAGAGGTCAACATTTGCTCTGCAATGTCAACATTATCACTCTCTCTATGTCTCCACCATTTGGATGGTTGGTTTAACTGTACATTTGCCAATCCTCAGTGAGCACACGTGAGCGGGCGGGTGGCGGTGGCCGGGAGCGGGTGGCAGCGGTGGCCGGGAGCGGGCGGCGGCGGAGAAGACGCGCGCGCGGGTGGCAGTAAGCTGTAAGCTGCAGTAAGGCTGAATGTATCCAAAGTTAGTTCAAGTTAATTGAGTAACATATTGTTTTGACACCCAATCACTTCAATAATACAAACTATAAAATCGATAAAAACATAATGGCTAAATTTGTTGACCTGCAACTACAGAAGTTTTTTCAGTATTGATTCAGTCGTTGATGTGCAAGTGGATAAAGTAGCAATGTTACAAAAATAATGCAGACTGCCAAAAGGATATGATGTTTGGTGATCAGCACCAGAAGGAAAAAAAGCAAGTCACATGCTAAGATGTAAGACCTACTCCATATGACAAAGAATTGCATTCAGAGAGACCTACTCCATATGACAAAGCAAGTCGCATGCTAAGATGTAAGACCTACTCCATATGACAAAGCAAGTCACAAAGAATTCCATATGACAAAGAATCGGCGCCCGCGGGATAACCCTAACAGTTATCTTATCATCATATTGCTAAACTCTAACGAGAAATCGGCGCCCGCGGGATAGCCCTAACAGTTATCTTATCATCATATTGCTAAACCCTAACAGAAAATCGACGCCGGGGGGGGGGGGGGGATATCGAGCCGATTCCTAGCCAATCCAAGGAGGGGCACGCGAGGAGGGAGTGGTTGGCCGCGGAAGAGGGGGCGTACCTGCGGCGGGCGGGATGGGGCGGGAAAGACGAGTCTCTGAGGAAGACAAGGCGGCAGCGCGGCAGACGAGGCACGGGGGAGGAGGCGCGGGGAGGGGAGGCGTCTCGCGGAGGGAGGTCGAGGCCGCGCGCGGAGGGGACGCCGGGAGCGAGCGGCGGCGGGCGGTGGCCGGGAGCAGGCGGGTGGCGGAGAAGATGCGCTTGCGGGTGGCGGCGGCGGCGGAAATTTTTGGCAGCCTAACGACGTCTACTCGTGCTTGCCCGGGATCTAAAAAAAATTCTAAGTCCGGGGCGGACTATATAGGAAAACGATTTGTAGGGACGGGCCGGGGCGCCATCCGCCCCTACAAATCGATTTTTAGGGGCGGGTGGCGCCCCGGCCCGCCCCTAAAAACCTATTTGTAGGGGCGGGTGACGCCCCCACCCGCCCCTACAAATCCTTTTCCAATTTCCACTAAAAATTCATTTAATTCAAAAGTCATAGCTAAACACATCGAAAAAACTTAAAATTTTTACCCTAAGCATTATGTGACATGTACAACTTAATAAAAATATCAAATAACTATTTTATTGCATATAATGGTTTAAAGTGTCGAGACCACAATGTGCATCTCCACAACATACTATCTCATTGCACTCAAGACTCTATTTGTGTTTTGAACACTCTCAATCATTATATGTACTGAAACATGTTTGTCGTATTTTTTACTAGTGCAAATTTGAGTTTTTTTCATACGTTTTGCTTTCTTTTGAATTAAATAAGTTTTCAGTTGAAATTGGTGAAGGATTTGTAGCGGCGTGCTGGGGCCTCACCCGCCCCTACAAATCAATTTTGGGTTGGGGGCGCGGGAAATCAGTGCCCGCGGGATAACCTAACAGTTGTCTTGTCATCATATTGCTAAACCTAACGGGAAATCGGCGCGGGGGGGGGGGGGGGGGGGGGGGGGGGCGGGAAAACGGCGCACCCGCCCCAACAAATTGGCGCCCGCACCCATACAAATGTCACCCGAGCCCGCCTAAAAAAGTATTTTAGGGGCGGCTGGGGGGGACACCTGCCCTTATAAATCCTTTTCCAATTTTCACTGAAAATTTATTTAATTCAAAAGTCATAGCAAAACACATCGAAAAACTTAAAATTTTTACCATAGGCATTATATGATACGTACAACTTAATAAAAATATCAAATTACTATTTTATTATATATAATGGTTTAAAGTGTCGAGACCACAATGTGCACCTCCACAACATACTATCTCATAGCACCAAATTCATTTAATTCAAAAGTCATAGCAAAACACATCAAAAAAACTTAAAATTTTTACCATAAGCATATTTTGATAGGTGGAACATAACAAAAATATCAAAATCCAATTGTAGTGTATGTAATAAATAAAAGCGTTGAAACACCAATGTTCAAGCGGTAACAATTCTCGATTCGCCATCTTTACGTACCCATGGTTTGTCGTCTTTTCATATGCTTGCTTTCTGAATTCTCATCTTTTGTGGTACGTCTGTGAAGAGGTTCATCTCATCATACTTATTATATTCTTCCACATCGTCGATACCATCAATTCCTATGATCTCTTGTTTCCAGGGGCAACGACGTGTTTTATCTTTTTTGTAGGATCAGCTACATAGAGTACCTATGCGACCTGTGAGGCAAGTACCCATGGGTCATCTTTATAACCAACATTGTTGAGGTCGACAATCGTGGGCCCATAGTTGTCCACCTCAACACCTTTTGGGTGTTTGACCCAACGACACCGAAAGACCGGGATTTGTATATTGGAACCATAGTACACTTCCCATATATCATCTATGACATCAAAATATGTTGTGCTTTGCCCTGTTCTCTCATTTAAGGCCTCAATACGAAGACCACTGTTCTGAGACACGATCTTCTTGTCCTTGGCGGCAGTATAGAATATATCCATTAATATCATACCATTGTCATGATGTGACCTGGCTAGATGGACCAGCTGCCAATCTTTTGATCGTTTGCTCCTCCACGATCTCCCCATGTGGTAGATCTAGGTCCTTCAACCATGCAGTCAGCCGACGTTTGTGCTCTCTCATGATCCAATCATCCGAGCGGCCATTACTTTTTGCACGAATGATGATCAAGTGTTCATTGACTAATGGAGTCATTATCGTGAGGTGCTGCAAGATGCTATGATGGGCTTGTTGCACACCTTTGAAATATTTGTCGATGAAGATTTTCCTCCCAACTGTGCCCACACCTTCCAACCTTGCCAAAAATCGTGGAATAGGCAAACCAAGGGACACGTTATCCTTTAGGTAGCCTAGGCAAGACTCGATGACTTCCTCAGTACTGTATCCCTCTATGATGGACCCCTCAGGATGAAGCATGATTCAGTACATACCGATTGAGGATGGACATAAAACGCTCATACGTCCACATTTCGTGTAGGTAAAGTGGACCAAGTGCCCGTATCTGATCGATCATGTGAATCATTAGGTGTTCGGTTATATCAAAAAACCCCGGAGGGAAGCACATCTCGAGTTGCGCCATAGTCTCCCCAATGAATTCTTGGAGATCCTGCAACTCATCTTCGTCGATCACTTTTGTGAAATCCTATTGAAGAAGTAACACAACCGAGTGATTACCATCTTTACATATACTGCCTTGATCGCTCTGATTGCAATCGGGAGGAACACAGTCAGCAACACATGAGAATCATGACATAGTGAGAGATCTTTCATCGAGACTAGTTTCCTTATGTTGGACGTGAAACAACTCGGGACTCCAATCCCTCTTAATCTCTCGCACATTGCCTTCTTCTCATCACGTGTCAAGTTGTAGCTAGCTGGGGGAAGTTCATATCGGCCATTTCCTTTATTCGCAGGATGAAGATCTTGTCTTATCTTCATGGCTACCAAGTCCTGACGCGACTTCAAGGTATCCTTTGTTTTGGCTGATGTCTCTAGGAGGAGCCTAATTGTGTTACCAAACACATTCTTCTTTAGGTGCATACCATCGATTGCATGGCGGACCTCAAGATCCGCCCAATACGGCAAGTACTTGTAGAAGATGGACTAGTTCTTGAATGGTACGCCATCGATGGGTGCCTTATCTCTCTTTCTCTTCTTCCCATCTTCCTTTTTCTTCCCATAAATGACCTGGATGGTCTGAACCATATTGAAAACATAGTGCCCGTCTTGTTGTACTGGAGCAGAATGTAATTCAGGCCTGCCATCAAAAAGATTATAGAACTACTTACTTTGGTATCTATGTCCTTCCACCAAGAAGCGTTTGTACCCAAGGTAAACTACCTTTTGAGAACCTTCAAGCAAAGACGATACGGTGCCATCCACGCACAACGTGCATCCCGTCCTACCTTTGATCTGTTCTAACAGCACAAACAATGTCTGGTAATCATCGATGGTGACGAATATAATGGCTCTAAGATTAAAGGGATGTCGTGCACAACCATCAAAGATATTGATACCCTCCTTCCATAAAGTTTCCATCTCTTGCATCAGAGGCTCAAGAAAAATATCTATATCGATGCCAGTATGCTTGGAGCCCTGTATAAGGACGAATAGCAAAAGATACTTCCTCTTCTGGCACAACCATGTAGGCAGGTTGTACATCATCAGTATCACTGGCCATGTGCTGTGGGTGCTACTTCTTTCACCAAACAGATTTATTCCATCCGTACTCAACGCGAACCGAACATTTCTCGGGTCATTCCCAAATTTCAGATAGTACTTCTCATCGAATTCCTTCCACTACCGAGCATCAGCTGGATGTCGGAGCTTTCCGTCACCCTTCTTACGCTTATCTGAATCCCACCATCGCATCAGTTCAACATCCTTTGGGTTGAGAGGTACCACATAACCATGGCGGAAATTCTGCTCTGCTTCTCAGGAATGCCTAAAGTAGTGTCATCTGGCTCAATAGAGGCAACACTGTTCTTCGCCACGTTCCTTTTATTCACATCAGTTGGACAATGATTGTCGTCACCTCATTAACCAGCATTGTTTTTGTACCGACTTGCAGAACATACAGGGCATTTCTTCAAATCTTTGAAAATATCTCCACGATACAAAATACAATGATTTGGATATGCATGAATTCTTTCCACACCCATCGTGAACGGGCTCACAAGCTTCTTTGCTCGGTATGTGTTATCTGGCACTTTATTTGGCTTTGAAAGCAACCAAGCCAAGATACGAAACAGATCATTGAAACTACTATCTGACCAACCATGCTTAGCCTTCAGAGTTAAAGAGCTCAAGTATGAAACGAAGCACGGTCCACCAAGCTAAGATACGCAGCAGATCATTGAAACTACCATATGACCAACCATGCTTAGCCTTCAGAGTCAAGAGCTCAAGTATGAAACGAAACACAGTCCAGTGTTTCGGGCATCCCTTCAATCGCTGATATATATTTTGCTCTGCTGATTTTCTGACCGTCTCGAAGTTTGCTAACCCCCTAGCACTAGCAACTAATACCTCCACTTTGGTGTGGCGCAACAACTGATTGAGAAAATCACCATCATCAAGTTCATCGCCACTACTATCACCATCCATAGGACTGTCGACATCATCATCTTGGAATCCACCAACCCCATCATCATCAGCAACATATTCAGCATCATCATCAACATCACCATCATCGTCCCCACCACCATCAAAATAAGAATAAAACATTCTGTCAAACTCCAAACTCCTCATCTTGTATGATTTCATCCAGTGAATTATTCGTCAGAGAGGGTATATCCGTCTCGCCATACAGATATTGTAGTCCTTAACAAAACCACTCATAATCACATGCAATCTGATTGTAGTTGGGTCGTTGAATAATCTCAAATTCTTGCAGGCATTGCTTGGGCAATGCATCAATCGTGTCTTCTCATTTCTTGCGTGGTTCTCCGCAACTTGAATGAATTTATTGAGCTCTCCACGAAAATAGGCGTTCATCCTTTTTGCATTGTACATCCATGTCCTATCCATATCTGAAAAAATAGAAAAAAATTAAATCAAATTATTTTCTCGCAAAAATAGAGTCCTAAATTCACATAAAGATAAACTTCTATATATGTATAGGTGTTGGAAAAAGTCAATTTAACTAGTACTAAATAAAATAATAGATTTCCAACCTATTATTGTACCACTAAATATTAGAAAAAAATGTAATATGCATGTATATAAATATAGAAAAAAATCAAATCTTTATATCAAAAGAAAAGGAGCCCTAAATTGATATAAATATATACTTCTATATGTGCATAGGTGTGGGAAAAATCAATTTAGCTTGTACTAAATAAAAATAATAAAAAACTCAATATATTATTTTACCACTAAATGTTGGGAAAAATCTAACATGCATCTTTGAAAAATAGAAAAAAACAAATCTTCTTCTCTCTCCTCCATAGATCTAGAGCATTATTTACTTAAGAATGATGCTAAAAACTATAGATCGAGTCAAAATGATTACATAATATTGTTCTCCCACTAAAATAGCACAACTTCATCCAAAAGTTCGAGACAAATGGTGTGTGAAATGGCTAATCCACACCATGGAGATCTAGAGCTAGTTAGAGGCAAAGAGAGCTCCATTTGAGCTATAAATCTAACAAAAGAGCTTGGAAATAACAAGGAATTAGCGTCAACTTACCTCCAGAGCCCCCAACTCGAAGAAAATTAAGTTGAAAAGCTCCCCATTTTTCTTTTTTTTCGGCTATTGGGGGAGCTCCTCTCCCGAGCAGACAATGGGGGTCGGGAGGAGGAAGAAGGTGCCCAGATTTTTATAGATATTTTTAAGGGTGGGTTGAGGGATGAGCCGCCCCTGTAAATCCATTTGCAGGGGCGGCTCACCCTCCCCCCCCAGCTGCCCCTTAAAATGAGCGCCATTTGTAGGGGCGGCTCACCCCAGCCGTCCCTGAAAATGACGTCCATTTGTAGGGGCGGCTGAGGGGGTGAGCCGCCCGTACAAATGGATTTACAGGGGCAGCTCAATTGCTACAGTACCGCGCCCCTATTTGTAAGAACGGGTGACATTTTGGTCCGTCCCTAAAAAAATTCAAGGTGTTGCTACAAATTGCTTTTGTAGTAGTGCTAGTAGCTTGTTCCCCAATGTGACACTAGCAACTTTCTAGTATGTTATTTCCAAATCTGAATAATTTTCGCCACTCTGTTGTAGCTCGTGCTGTTGGTCAACAACACGTACACTCTCACATTGTTGGGACAAAATCGTGGCATGACGGTGCCTTGCCACGCTTTTGAATTAATGGTGTCGTAGCAACACCTAAGTGTCAACAACAAAGGTTTACAGTATTATTTCTTTGACAAAAGTACACTGGAGTTTTACCTTACGTGCTATTGGCTTTCGTTTACGCCCTTGGTGTGTTGATTCTTGAACAACTATATATCGGCTTTCCCCACAAAAATCACATTTTTCCTTGTTCACATCCTGTTTGTAGTATATCATACAATTGTTTATGCAAGCATCAATCTTAACATATGGCATTTTCAGACCACTAAGCAAACGCTTGCACTCATACAAGTTCTTTGACATTTTGTGGTTCTCAGGCAGCACATCATCAAATAGACTAAACAATTTATTAATGCACTCTGCAGAGAGGTTGTGTTGTGACTTAATTGCCATCAAGCGTGCTACTGCGGTTAGTTGTGCAACACTTGTGAAGCTATGCAGCCACTCTTTTGAAGCAGCCAGCATGGCATAAAATGCCTTAGCATCTGTTGTTGGTTCTTCGTCTACACTATGCATTGCATCACCAAAGTCGGCTAACATTTCATCTAAACCATCAGCAATATGGTTATCATATTCATATTCCAATGTAGGCTCACTAACAGGTTGCTCTCCATGCTCAGTCCATATATTATACCCATATATTATACCCAGGCATGAATCCTATTTTACACAAATGCATGCTCATTAGGGCTCTTCTCCGTCCAACTCTATCGCAACAATCTGAACATGGGTAAACTACTCCACGATTTTCAGCATTAGGAACAGCACTGAAAGCATGGTCTAGAAAAGTGTTTGTGTTGTACACCCAATCCTGAGAATGACAACCATTGTCATTCCAACCATTGTACAATCCAACTACGGTCTGCTACTGACATTGCTGGTAATTCTTGCTACGAATAAACCCTGCCCAAGATCTAAACCTTTGTTCAATATCGTTTATCAAACAGAAGTGAATCACAATCACAGCGCAAAAGAGAAATTAAGTGATGCAGTAGTATGGAAGCACTGATAGAACATAAATTTTTATCTCACCTTGAAGCTTTCTATGCAGTGGTGGAACTAGCTCCTGGTCGGCGATGCAGGCAGCTTTTCTCCTTCCTGTCGGTGTTGTGGGCTGCTCATCTCCTCCCTGGTCGGCGACGAGGTCTGCTCCTCACCTCCCTGGTCAGCAGCAATGGTTGCTCCTCTCCTTCCTGATTGGCAGGGTAAGGAACCAGCGTCGGCTCCCGACCTGGCGGCGGCCCCTGACCTGGAGGTGAGGGCGCGGGCTCCCCAGGCGGCGGCCCCAACCTGGTGTCGCGGCCTCGCGCAGGCTCCCCAGGCGGCGGCCCCCGACCTGATGGCGGCCCCGCGTGTGCTCCCCAGGCGGGCGGCCCCGACCGGGTGGCGCGGCCACGCATGCTCCCAGGCGGGCGGCCCCCCGACCTGGTGGTGCCGCAGCGCGTGCTCCCCAGGCGGGCGGCCCCCGACCTGGTGGTGCCGCAGCGCGTGCTCCCCAGGCGGGCGGCCCCCAACCTCGGGGCGGGGGCGCCGGAGTGCAGGGGCGGCAGCCCCCGACCTCGGGGCGGCGGCGCCGAGGTGCAGGTGTGGCGGCGCAAGGGTGCATGGGCGGCGGCGCCGGGGTGAGGGGCGGCGGCGCGCTAGGGGTTGGAGAGAGAGGGAGAGAGGAAACGGAGGCGTCGTGGAATAGGGCCGGCGGGATTGGGGTTTGGGGGCGCCAGGAGTTGGCGGGATGCAGGAGATGCGCGCAAGAATTTTGGTCGGCGGCGGCGTGAGGAAAGGAATTGGCGGTAGGGTTTTAGGGTGCCGATTTTTTTGTTGTTATTTTCCCTACGAATTATAGTGTTTCCTAGGGAAACCTACCACCTGGCGTGTCTGTGTCTTGCCTTGGCCAGCTCACCGTAACAAATCCAGATTTCCCTACGGATTCGTTCTACATTTCTAGAGGAATAACCTTTCCATACGGTTCTTCAATATTTGCTAGGGAGGTTGGGTGGCCGTGCTACCTAGCGTTGGTAGCTCCTATGCAAGCAAGGCCTCGTCAATGCAGTCATTGCTTTCAACATTTGAAGAAGGAAGAAGAGAAAGGCTTTGAGGGAGAAAAAATGACGGAGTACACCCATTCGGCTTCTTGGGCTGGCCCATTTGTGACCTAGCATTGAGAAGTAAAGGCCCAATTGTTACATGACCAAGCAATTCAAATATTTAAAGTTGTTGCTTGTTTTAAACTTCAGAAGATGTCTAATGGGAAATGAATTTCCCTAAGCCTCCAAGTTGAACTCGGCGTGTTGGTAGTCGACTACACTAATATGACACATTCTATCAAAAAAATAATCCTGGTAAAAGCTTTACTTAAATTTTGAAACACAGTACAGACATAGACGCTTACAAACACGCACGCACACTCATCCTGTGAATACACGCATGCAACAAGTGGTGGAGCCAGGGAGGGGCTAGCAGGGGCCATGGCCCCTCCCAAGATCAGCGGCAGTTTTTTTATGAGTGCTAATCTATAGTTAGAAGTATGTATGGATCATAAATATTGTTTGCAATGTGCATCTAAGTAGTTAAGAGATAAAAATCAACTATGACCCTATAACTAAATTTTGAAACCTCCATTCCTCCAAGGAAGAATAAAACTGCTCTAGCTCAGGCTCCCCATTGTCATTCGCATTGTAGCGATACTGTAGTATAAATCCGTTCCTCTCTCTCACCCAAAATTAACCGGCTTCTATGGCAACTGTAGTAGAAAATCACACTAGCAAGGATAAGTCATCCAAAACATGCTCGTAGTTGTGGCTGGGTAGTAGATATATAACTTTGGTTAGTAAAAATAGCTTATTTCTAGTTTTTCTCACGTTTTGCACCCCACGGTATTTCGATGCAAATTGACACAACGCAGCTTTCTTTGTGTCAACAAATGCATCTACATGTTTAATTAGTGATCGCACCTAATAGTATCACTGGTGCACCATTTCATAATATTTTTTTGTCCATACTATATTGGAGTCATACTACATGCTTGATTTTTTTTTCTTGTGAGTTCACTTCTACTGAGTCTCTTGGCCCCTCCTATGGTTAAATTCTGGCCCCACCCCTGCATGCAACTCTACCTTTATGAGCATCTCTAAGAGACTGAGCTAGTGCTTCTTGATATTGACGAAGTCACCACGGGCGCATATAGACTTACACGGAATATATTTGGTAAAAGTTAGGATGAATATAACACGGAATATATTTGGTAAAAGTTAGGATGAATATAATGGACCTGCACGCGTGCTTGCAGGTGATGTTCATGTGTCAGAACTCAAAAGCTGTAACAATAGTGGGGGTGATACTGATACGTACTGTGGGTGTGTGACACTATGGTCTTCTTTCTTCCAGAGATTCTTTGTGAATTCAACGGATAAAAAAAAACATTATAGACGGTCTGAAAACTTCATCAGGATATGCTCGCAAAGGAAGACGTTGCTCTTTTAGAAGTGCCACATGTCTATGACTGAGGAATAAGGGTGCTGTCTTGTCACTCTTATTACATTTTGAAGGCTTTTTACTCTTCCGGGGCACTCCACTTTTCCTGTCTTGCAGCAATGGTTGGATACTTCTGATAGAAAGTTTCTTTGCAATGGACATAACATAAGAGTCACCTAGACATGGACGCCTGATGTTACATCATGCTTAAATTTTTTGTTGTCACTTTTGAATGAATCAGCTAATGTGATGAAGACTAGTCACCATCACTCGTGAAATCCAAAAATCGGGAAGTTTCGAAATAAAAAGAAATAGTCCAAAAGCAGAATTGACTGTCAATAGACCAGATTCAATCAACGGGGGAAGACTCGGCAGTGGACTGTTGTTACCCAGTTTCGTTGACGGTGATCTAAAATATTGCTCCGTGCAATATTTAGCCAACGACAGTCCACATAAATAAGAGTTGGCCAAACAATACAATAAAAAAGGGTTCTAGGAGCGGGTAAAAACGTATTTCTAAGGACAGGTGCCGCACCCGCTCCTGATTTTCGCAGCTAGAAATGTTGTTTGCAGGGGCGGGTTACGGTATGACCCACCCCTGAAAATGTCCTTCCCACCAAAATTTTGTACCATTTTCTTGCCAAATTTTTATAATGGGATTCTCGATTAACCCATTCAGATCTACACACAAATAATATTGTATATGCAATTAAATTATATAACCAGTTCCTATTTCAATAAGGGTATATCCATGCCACTGTTCTTACAATAGTGCAAGTTCATACATCAATATTTTAGATCTTAAGCTCATACATCAATCAATACATAAGTTCATACAAGTTCAAATCCATAAGAAAAGGGTAGGTGTACATCCATGCATATTACATATTTCATGCTACTCCTCCGACCCACTTCTGTAGATATGGAATATAGTTAAGGTCTCCAATCGTCCAGCCTAAAACTTCATCAAAATAAGCTAGAGCACGGACGAGCGCACTCTCCTCTGCTTCACAGTGATAGTCACATTCAGTAATATAAATATCGAACAATGGTGCGTTAACCTGATTTGGCATGTAGAAGGTGAGTTTTGCTTGGAACTTCAAACCTCTGGTGAAGAATGGTTCTCCACCCATGTAAGTTAAATCCAACTTTTTTGAGACTTGATCCAGAATCGCCCGAAAGCTCATATGCGCATAGGTAGTACCATGGAGGAGATCCTAAAAGGTAATAATAATATTATGAAAGTTGAAAGATATAACATAATAACAATGATAAAAAAATATCTTATACCCTGTTTTTCTATTAAGCTGACAAAGCCTCTTAGCAGTCAGAATAACATCGCTTTCTCCCACCTCGAGCTGCTTTAATCAAAAATATGAAAAGTCTGACACAAAGTACCCATGATCCTTAAGCTGCTGTAGGCAGGCCTCCACGGCTAGCCTCTCATAAGTTACCCAATTTGGTGCTACTCCACCCACTGCGTCAATTGAAACCATGGGGATGGCCTCTTCTCGTGCCATCACGGTAAAATCTATGTTTCAAACAGGTACTAGAAAAGAGATACATACTTTTTTTGAAATAAGTGTTGGCGCTAAAAATCGGCCAGGAATCGGCCGATGACCTTCAGCATCGGACACACGACCCGGGAGAATCTGCTTAACTCCTGTTCGGGTGATTGCCCTAGTGCGGTTCGCGCGGCGTGCCAGTCAATCTGACCTGTTGATTGACAAGGAAATAAACGTATTAAACACTGGGGTTCCGATCGGCTAAAGTTCCGATCTGTCCCAAAAAGCGTATCAGCGAATTGGCCGATTTGCTATGACGATGACCGACTATGGACCAGCCGATAATCACGTAACGATTGCCAAGAAACTACTGGAGTAACTTAAACAATTATTACAGATGCAACACTTAAAATAGATCTAATCGGCTATACGATGGTAAACAAGCAGAAATAATAATGAAGCCGACAGTTCGATCTCAAGCTGAATAAATGGTGATAAAACTAGAACAATAGGTAAAACCTATAATTCTAGTAAATATCGATAACTGGTGAATAAATCTAAACGAAACAACGGTAATGCGCCCGAAGTTAAAGCTTAGATGTTATTCGATAAACGGAACCTACCAATTGGCTGGAGATCGTGTCGATGCAGCCCTGCCAATCCGTACGAACTCGTGAAAGAAAAAAGAAGTATTGGCGAAGTCGCCGACTTGAAAGTAAAGTACGATGAAAAAGTAGATTATTTGTGTTGATTGATGTCTAGTCTACAAAACCCTGACTGCTTCTATTTATACCCTAGGACTAAGACTCCTGATCTATTACGATCCGTTGCAAACTTGATTTAAATAAAAACTAATACATCTATAAAACTTTCCTAAAGGAAACGGGCTCCCGCAGAATCTTCTGTCGCCATCTCCTAGTCCAATCCGGACTCTTTCCATTGCTTCACGACCGAGTCGGCATCGTTCTTCAACCAACGTCAAGTCATCCTTGACTGGGTTCCCCTGTTGGGATTCCATTGGCTTCATCCCCTATCTGTTGGCGCAAGTTGCATCGCCAATCGGCCGATCCCTAACTGTAGCCTCAATCGGCCGATTCCCAACTGTAGCCTTTAAATCTGCCGCATCATCCAGTCTCTTCCTTTCCTGATGCCGATTCAACACGTGTCAAAATCTAGCGTCAACAATAAGGTTGACGAACAACCTCGATTTGCACTATAGGAGTAGTACCACCCACAGCTTCGACAACATCTTTGAGCCATCTAATAGGGTTGATAAGATGCGTTGTATGTAAGTAAATTTATAAATTATTCATATATAATAAAAAATATATGAAAAGAAGGAAAGAATATTACAATGTTGGGAATTGATCCGCGCGTTCGATTGCCCAATGGCAAGCCAATGGCACCATGAAAGTGAAGTCCTAGACAATGAGGCAACGCATCCTCGAACATGCCTCCACGGCCACCAAAACCACCGCGGCAGCCACCACCATAACGGCCACCACCACCACCACGGAACATATACTTTTCAAAAATAATTACGCCCTAAAGCATCATAATTCACAAAATGCTCAGAATAATGGAAGAAAATTTACAATTGTTGGTTTAGATCATATGTACATTGTTATAAGTAATCATAATATCATATTGCAATTGCATATGGAATCAAAATGGAAAAAGGTAAAATTTTAAATTTGTACCACAATCCCTATCAAATATCATTAATATCCTTAAGCACACTATGATATATATGATAAAATCTACCATGGAGTCAAGGCGTGGGGAGGAGGCCGGCGCAAGGAGGAGGACGACGCGGGGAGGAGACCGGTGGGGGGGGGGGGGGGCAGAGGAGGACGGCGTGGGGAAGAGGCTGGCGGGGGGAGGAGGAGGCCAGCGCGGGGTCGAGGCCGACACAGGGTTGAGGACGGCATAAGGAGGATGATGGCCGGTGTCGAGGATGACGCGGGGAGGACAACGGCGCGGGGTCGAGGTTGGCGCGGGAAGGAGGACGGCGCGGCGTCAAGGCCAGCACGGGGAGGACGATGGCGCGGGGTCGAGGCAGGCGCGGGGAGGACGCCAGGGCAGGGAGGAGGGGGCCGCGCGGCCGTAGACCCACGCATGAGGAGGCGACGGCCTAGATCCGGCGCGAGGAGGCGGCGACACAGGGAGGCGTCGATGTGAGGAGGCGGAGGCGCGAGGAGTAGACCCGGACTTCAAAATTTCGGCAGCTTTACGGCGTCTCCCGCGCACTGCCAAAATTTTGCTAAGTTCTAGGCCTCCTCTCGCTTTTGTAGGAAGGGCATTGCTAGGGGCAGGTGACACCCCCATCTGCCCTTGAAATTCATTTGTAGGGGGCGGGTCAGGGCCTCACCCGCTCCTAGAAATTGATTTTTTTCTGAAATTTTGTTTAAAATGTAGAATATATCAAAATACATCAAATAAAAGTGAAATTTATACACAAAGGTTATTGTGACCTATAGAACTAAAAAAATATAAAAAGCCAGTACAAATTTACGTTAGGAGTGTGGAAAAATAAATGTATGATTCTCCCACAATAGTATCTCATACAACTCAAGCCATACTTTGTGGTTTTCACACCCTTAAGCATCAAATGTAGTGAAATATGCTTGGCATATTTTTTTCTTGTTCTATAGGTCACAATAATCTCAGAGTACAAGTTTCACCTTTTTTTATATGTTGTGCTATTTTTTATGATTTAATCTATTTTTCAGATTAAATTTAAAAATTATTTTTAGGGGTGGATCTGAAAATGGGTCTTATGTTTAGGGGTGAGTGATGGTGTCACCCGTCCCTATAAATTCTATTTTTAGGGGCGGGTAATGGCGTCACCCACCTCTAAAAATAGGGCTCATTTTCAGGAACGGGTGACACCCCACCCGCCCCTAAAAATATTTTTCCAAGGGCGGATCAGTTGCTACAGTAACCGGGCTCTATTTATAGGAGCAGAAGCGGGTTACCTTTTGACCCGCCCCTCGAAAAAAAATAGAACATTGCTACAAATCATTTTTTTAGTAGTGCAGGCTGTAAACCAATGTTAGTCACCAAGAGCAAGTACAACGATGGTTGTATCGACCGCCATGTCATACTGCTCGCTGCGGGTGGATGAGAGAAAAATATGCTGTAGAAAAATAGATGTCCAAAATGAACTAGCTAGAAGCTGATCATGGATCTATTTTTTTTAATTTCACGTGATTCCAAGAGCAGGAGTAACTGGAGTCCTATCAAACGGCGGGTAAGGGTTGTTAGATTGTTTACATGGCTTGGTTATGGCTAGATAAGATCATATCTTCATTATAGGACTTGCTCTTACAGTAAGTTCTTGTAACTTGATTGGATTGCAACTTGCAAGCAGTATATATAGTGGATAGGATTGGGGCCCCACAATATCCATGCATGAGTACTGATCATCTCAAGGGGTCAAGCTTCCTTGACTATACGTTCAATTCCCTCAGTGTCACGAAAATTTAGATGGCTAACCTCAGTACTAATATAAATTTTAAAATTACCCTAGGTGCCATTGAATCTATGAATTATTCCCTTTATGCCACAACCGTTAGAGATCTGACTATTTTTAACGGAAAAAGGCTTTTTGAGGCATTGGCATCATAGGAAATGACTTTTATACCCCTTATCCTTTCCCACGGGAGAAACCTTATCCCTTCCTTCCCATCCGCCTGCCCCTCTCCCCGAAGGACTTGCGCCTCGCACGAATCCCCTCCCGGCACCCCAAGCTCGGCATCACGCGGCGCTCTTTGGCGGCGGCGGCGGCCCTCGGCGCGGCACGAGCCCTTGGCACCGACGGTGGCCCTCAGCGCGGCGCAGCCCCCGAGTGGGCGGAGGCGGCCCCCCGAGCGGGCAGAGCGCGGCCCTGGACGCGGCATGGCCCCCGAGCGGGCGGCGTCGGCCCCTATCGAGCGGGCGTTGCACCCCCCCACCCCTCCAGCAGGCAGTGCGCGACCCCCGAGCGGCGCCTCGCTCGGTTCCTCGCGCGGGCCGCGACGTTGAGTACGCAAGCGCGGTGCCAGGCTCCACCACCGAGCGCGGCCCCTCGTTTTGGCTAAGACCCTCCCCCCTCGAGCACAAATGTCATCCTCCAATCCTCCATGGCTTACTAAAGGCTCGATGTTGGTATTTTGTGATGGGAAGCACAAACAGTATTGATGTCATCTTGTTTCACAGGATGGACCCTAATTGAAGCTATTATTTGGAAATCAGAATGATTCAGAATCCTAGATGTAGGAAAGAGATTTCTTGCTTTATTTGGGATGATGTCGTAGACTCTAATATATGCAATTTCAAAGACTTTGTGGATGGAGTAGTGGCTAAATATCCTCCTAGATATTGTGAACATGTAACTGTTGCCTACTATGATCATGCTAGTAAGACCTATCTCGAAGTGAAATCAGACCAAGAGTTTATTGCAATGTTTGCCGAACACGTTAACAAAAAGATAGTGAGCATTGCCTTTTCATACAATCTCCCCAATGAAACACCTGAGTGGCCTACTGTATCTGACAGCAATCCACTCAGCCCACAGCCAGCCAACCCACCCATGAACCTTCAACCAGCCAGCAAACAACAAGTGAATCTAGCACACCTCAATCTGATGATGACAACATCCTAGTAAATCCTGAGCTAGATAATGAATTTGTTGGTGTGGATAAGGAGAATTTGTATTTGAGCAATGCAACTAAATCTGAGGCTTCTCATAAGGCGGTCTCTCATTCCGAGTCTGATTCTGACTTAGACTATGAGGAAGATAATGGGTTGGTAGGTGTCACACTCGGTTTTAAGGACAAAACCAAATGCATAACTATATGTATGCCAGGATCAAGTTCCATACATATAGTGACTTCATAAGTGAATAATAACAACAGTATCACGAAAAGAGAACGAAAAGATTATAAAAGATTATCAGAGTTATATAGCTTATCCTGGAAACGAAGACTTCAAACTTCACAGGCAATCGACCGGGGAATGCGTAGTCCTAGAACTCAGCATCATCTTCAACGGACTTCAAATCAACTTTATCTTCTGAGCAGCAATTATAACAAGCGTGAGTACACTTATGATTGGTACTCAACAAGTGTTGGGAATTATATGACATGAAGGCTAAAATCAAGGAAAGGCTGACTGGCTTACTGCGATAAGTTAGTTGATCAGGTTTTATTAGCACCTGATTACTAAGGTATAAGTTCATACCAACCCACATTAAAAGAAATAGAAGAAATATAGCAGAAGCATAACAATAATCATAAACATGGTCCACAATTTATTTCATCTTCAAGTTCATTAATCATATGAGGGTCCAAGCCGCTCTTAACTGTGCGCACGACTGATATATCAGTTTTCACTCTGCAGAGGTTGTACACTTTACCCACAATTCGTGTCTCCCATGTTGCCCGAGGTCGCGAGCCTCTTAAACACTTCCAAAGTGAGTGGCTAGGGATTCACTACGAGGCCTTTACAAAGATTCCCTAACTTATGACAATCCGCTAAGTTTTCAGGCCGCAGTGGTTATAATCCTCCCTAATGAGGAAGACGCCTTAACTAGGATCATATCTAAGCCTCAAGAGGACCGAGCTATACCCCATCAACGTACTCCCCTCTTGCCCTTTCGGTAAGACTCTCACAAGCCAGAGTTTCTAATTAATTAGCCAAGACCAGAGCCATATAGTATTGTGGTTGCACTGTTTTCCTGGGTGGTTCTTCATGTTCCAATTAACATATGATCTTGTAATTAACAACACAAATTATCCATGAACATGAAGCAACGCAGGTATATCATTATCACTGTTATCATCATGGTTATTGACATTACCAAACCGGAACCAGTTATAGCAACTAAGCAGTAACTACCCAACAAGAAGATAAAACCCAAGTTGACAAGGAATGATCATAAATACTAGGCATATCCTTAATTAGGATCCATCAAAATTAAGACACATGCATGCATAAAAGAAAAGTTGTATTTATTATGATTATTAGGACAAAAGCGATCAAGGAAACACTTGCCTATCTTTTAGAGAATAGCTGCTCAGAGTCTTCAACTTTTGTTCCTGAAACTCTTAATCTTCAAAGCCATGGATCGCGCTCCTTCTAACGTTACACAAGCATCGGACCCAAGCATACAAGCAAACAAACAAACAAGAACAACTAAGAACAGATATACCAAACAAAAGGAAAACTAAAAAAAAGCATACTAAAGGATAGGGCTCACTGCTACGATCATGAGAGCGTAAGAAACGCGGAAAACGGAGCTACGGTTGAAAAGAAACAACTATTGAAAGATTTATGTTATAAAAGAAAACAACAGAACTACAAGCTTCATTTATTTTAATTAGAAATCAAATGTGAAGGCTACTTAAAAGAAATATTCAGGTTATAATTAACTTAAATTATATTTTATTTGTAAAGGCGAAGTAGAAGTTAGTCAAATTTTATTTATAATTGTCTATGTATAAATTACACTAATTAAACAATTAATTAGAAAGAAAACATGTGAGAGCATCTAAACGTCGAACTTTATGGTTTGTGTTGAACTAAATAAATTAAATTACAAACACATTTGAGTTGATGTTAATCAAGTTACATTAATTATGAAAACCGGAGTATAGATCTAATTGGATTTTATTTAGAAAAACTAGATGAAAGTATATTAATCAAATTAAATCTATATTTAATTTTAAAAACAGAAACTAGGATACAACAACACTACAAAATGATAGCTTAGGGTTTTAGAAGACTAACGCAAAAAGAATGGATCAAAACGGATCTAAAATGAGAAAACTACACATGAAACAAGGTTGCAGGGACCTAGTCGCAATTAACTATAGATCTGGAGGGCTAGCAGCAAGATTTGCAAGACACAGAAACAGTGCTCGCAAATTGATCAAAGGATGGGGTTAGATCTGAAAAGGACCACGGATGGGGCTAGGTTGAAAAGATCTAATCTACTAGGGGGGTTTCTGCAGAACGTGGAAGACACAAGAAAATAGTAGAAATTACATGTTTCTTCAGAGACTAGTCTACAAAAGCTCGGGAATAGCTCCCATGGTGGCCGGCGATTCCGGGCATGGGAGATCGCGGGGAGCGGGGGAAAAGAAAGAGGATGATGATAGGATTCGATTTTGGGGCTTACCGGCGGCAAGGACTCACCAAGGCGGCCGGAATCTGGCCGGCAAGGTGCGGCGGCGGTCTGTACCAAGACGGCAGCGCTCTACCTGGCTTCCATCTCTGGGCGGCAGCGCTGGGCACCAAAGGATGCGCAGGGCGGTGCAGGAGGTGGCGGGCAGGGTGCGAGCCGAGGCAAACTTGGGCGGCGGCACAGGAGGGTGGCGGCGCTGAGCAGATTGATGCGCGTGCACAGGGGCGGCACGAGCACGGCAGAAGGAGGCGCAGGGCCATAGTTGCTTTAGGGGACGCACGCAGCAGGGGGCGTGGCAAAGTACTGGGCGCACGATGGACCTCGCGGGCAGAGCGCAGCAGCGGTGTGGAAGGAGGCGACATCTGCTGGGTAGGGCGATGGCCAGCAGGGATAGTGCGGCGGCGCTTCTACAGAGGGTGCGAGGGCTCACGGCACGGGGCGTGCGGCGAAGCAGGGAGCGCGACCAGAGGGAACGCGGCCTAGGGTTGCGCGCAGGATTTATAGGGCGGGCTGAGGGTTTGGCGAGTAGGGGGGCGGCGTGTAGGAGGGCGCGCAACCAGGGGTTGGCGGAGAGGGTTTTTGGACAGGTTATATAGGGGTGTGAGGCCTGGCTGTGCGTGGCACGCACGCAAAACAAGCACAAGGCGGCTGCGGTATGCAGCACCTGGACTCGATCTGGCTATTGCTGTGTGCCGGTCGAGTGGCTCAGCCCATCGGGCCTTGTGGGCTGGCAAGCTGCGAAGGATGAGGTCGGAGCAGATTCAACCGGTGGAGATGGGCTGGGCTGAAACGGTTCGGATGAGAGTCGAAAAGATTAGCGGGTTGGTCGAAGCTGACTAGATCATTTAACGGCAGGAACAAAATAGAGAAAGATGGACCAGGCAGGCTGAAACCTTTTGTAGGGCGTAGACGGTCGGGTTTGCATGATGCATACGTCGAGAATAGCACCGTGAATCGTTCAGTCTTGAATGAAGTCTAAAACGAGCACACGGCGAAATGCTACCTCGGCCTGCAGGTGGCGTACGATGAGGTCGGGCATACTTGAATGGACCGAACTCATGCATGCACAGGAAAACCAAGCATAGCACGGTAAGGTGGCGGTGTCAAGGAAGGAAAAGAGAGGATGATGGTGATGGCTGAAATGGGTCGAATCAGGTTTGGGTCGAGGTAGGTTCGGCTCATTAGCGAAGATGGTCCGTTTGAGAGAACGGAAGAGGGGGAGAGAGAGAGAGATCTGCAGCTACGATGATAGGTGCCGGAGCTGACGTTGACGACAACGGAGTATCACCGGAAAATGCCAAAATCGGGGTACGACTTTCTTTTGAGCGAGATTTGATCAGGGAAGACAGATTAGAGGATGGGGAACTCGAATGAGAATTTTAGGGTGTCGGATACAACAGAGTCAAAAAAAGGGATGATAGTTTATAACGGATCAGTCCGACTACGATGAGAAATTGAACTTCGGGAAGGAAGTCTACTTTTTGATGGCGGAACTCAAAAGACGACAAGATCAAAGCAGTGGTCGAGTTGAACAGCACGGTTCTACGGCTTAGGATTTATGTCGGATTGGGCCATAAACGATTTGAGTCTAGATCGAGATGAAAAGAGAAAGAATTGATTTTCTAGAACATATTTTCAAGCTTAAAATAAATCTAGGAAATTCTAGATAGATATTTTAAACCAAAAAAAATATATCCTGAGGATCCGAAAAATTTCGGGGAATAACCTAGGACACGACGTCCAAATAAAATACTTGGATCTCCTGAAAAAGATTTTAGAGCTATCCAGTAAATGGATTTAGCTATAGGAAAATAAGAATATTTGCCAGAAAAATTCTCGAAAACTCTAAAGATGGATTAACACATTCTAAGATATTCACATCCTAAAATTAAATATTTTAGGATGTGACAGTAGGGAAAGATCATGTACCAGCTCTTATTGTAGCTTATGAAAAGAACATCCACCAATGGATGTTGGGTAGCACATATCCAAAGATGGATGAATTTAAACTGACATTATCTTATTATGCAATTAAGCATGAGCTAGAGTATGACATTGAAAAAAGTGATCCAGGGAGAATGATTTTGTACTGCTCAAGAAAATTGGAAGATGGATGTAGGTGGAGGTTTTATGCTACTACTACGGATGACAAAGTAACAATAGAGGTAATTTTGTGGGTTAGTTTTTTTTGTTCTTTTGCATACATTGTGTTTGCTGCAACTAAATTAATAATTGTCTTGTGTCTTTTGTGAGTTGAGGAAGAATCCTCGTGAACATACATGTACTAGTGCAAGAAGAAGCAAGGTTGTCAAGCATGCAACCAAATTTTGGGTTTGTGATGTTGTGAAGGATTGGCTCACTGAAGATTCCAGATGGAGGGCAGAGGAACTTCAGACTAAGATTAAGGAAAAGTACAAGGTAGAAGTGCCATACAAGAGGGTGTATAAAGGTAAAGAACTAGCACATAATCAACTGTTTGGTGATTAGGACAAGAGCTTTGATAGCTTGTATAGGTTCAAGGCAAAGGTGGAAAGGTCATGCCCTAGTAGTATTGTAGTAATTGATCATCACAAAATTCAAGGAAAGATTAGGTTCAACAAGATGTTTTTTTTCTTTGGAACCTTGCATAGATAGTTTCCTGAGGGGATGTAGGCCATATCTTGCAATAGAAAGCACTTTTTTTGACAGGAAAGTACAGAGGACAACTAGCATGTGCATGTGCTATAGTGGACACAACTGGATGTATCCAGTTGCTTTTGGAGTATTTGACTCCGAGACAAATGAAAATTGTACACATACTCCAAAATACTCTGGACACAATTGTGCTTGGAGGGCTGAGAGAAGCAATAGGACCACCTTATGGTCTAACTATTTGTACAGATGTTGGACAAGCTGTCATGGCTGGAGTGCAACAAGTGTTCCCATCAGCTGAGCATAGAGAATGCATGTTTCATTTAGTGTACAACTTCAAAAAAGATACAGTGGCAAGGTGTTTGATGAGCACCTATGGGCAACGGCTTACTCTTGGTCTCCTTATTTCTTTGACAAGCATTGGAAAGCAATGGATGAAGCTAGACCAGATGCCATAGATTACATAAGACAGTGCCACAATAAGATATGGACAAGAAGTCAATTCTTAACTCATTGTAAAGTGGACTATGTCACCAACAACCTAGTAGAGAGTTACAATAACTGGGTAAAAAGTTGGAAAGACTTGAATTTGGATGACTTCATGGATAAGATCAGACAACTTCTTATGGAGAAGTGGTATACAAGGAGGACAATCTCTAGAAAGATGAGAGGACTTATTTTGCCACATATCATGAAGAAGTTGAAGGAACAGAGCTTCCATTTGGATATGGATGTGTTCGCAAGCTCAGATGAAGTGGCAGAAGTGTGTGTGAAGGGGAGCAATGGCTTCAATTGTGTGGTGAACCTTCAGGAAAAAACATGTTCTTGCAGAAAATTTCAAGTTTCAGGCATTCCATGCTTACATGCTATTGCATTTATCACTAAGATGGGTCAGCCTTTGGAGAATTATGTTGACTCATATTATACAACAGAGAATTTTAGAGCAGCATATGAAAATCTGACCCCTGCCCTTACTGACAAGGCCTAATGGCAGCAATCAGATCATGGTTTCTTCATGGTCCACCACTTCTAAAATCCACTGCTGGAAGACGAAAGAATCAAAGGTTCAAAGGGTGGGCTAAGAGCACAACAAGCACAACACGCAAGAAAGGGCAGCATAGATGTGATGTTTGTAAAGGATATGGACACCGCCGGTACACCTGTAAAGATGGTAATCCAGATGACAAAGCAGCCTTGCTAGCTGAAAGGTAAGACAATTCATCCCATACTGTACTAATATGACACATTCATACCAAGGATATTGCAATAATCATTTGTTGCTCTTGCAGGGGGCCTCCCAAGAAAAAGAAGAAGAAAACAAATGAAGGCACTCAAGAATCAGCTGAGAATAGTCTTGTACTTGCTATCCTAGGGCCTACACCCATGTATTTTCCTCCTAGGTAAGCTGAAATCGACAATGCTAGTTCATAAATCTTTACCATGCAGCTCAAAAATGTTACCAACTCTAATTTTATTGCAGCCAAGGATGCTCCACTAAATTGAGCTCAGGGAAAACTGAAAAGTGAGTTAAATTTTAGTTCATTTTGCATATGTTCAGGCATACCTTCTCGTTCACCACTAAATACAAAAAACAAAATATTTTGTAGGTCAGCATGTGGCTCAAGCCAACCTGATGCCCCTCCATTGGGTTCCCTTTGCTAATGTCTTGTGAAACACCCCCACCTACTAACTCTCAATCAACAGGGAAGAGAAAGGGTGAAGGGAAGGCAAAAGCAAAAAAGACAAAGGGTGCAGTCACAACAAAGAAGAACCAACCTTTGGTGCCAGCCCCCCCCCCCCCTCAAAGTCCCGCAATGTGCACCGGAAGCAAGACTCCAGAAAGCCCTGCAATGTTCACTAGAAGCAAGCGAATTCTGGATTAAATGTCCAGCTTATGGCCACTTTCTTTTGCTTTTTTTGTCATGAGGAGTTGTATATATGGCCTATCTAGTATGATCTATGATGTGGCTTTTGTGATGAAAAAAAAAAGGGAGTCATGTGGCCTATCTAGTATGATATGTGATGTGGCTTTTGTGATGAGAAACTTAATGCTCATGTGGCCTATCTAGTACTCTTATTTTGGTCTGTATGTCATGGTTATGTGACCTTTTGTGATGAGAATCTTGTTGCTCATGTGGTTTGTATGGTCTACCTTATGGTCTAGCTAATTGCAATGAGAAATCTATTGCTCATTTCCATGATTAAAATGATATGTATCTGATCTTAAATTTATATGTAATATATGTGACTTCTTTCATATTTGTGTGAGACATCAATTTTACTTGATTTATGGTCATCAGTGTTACTACAAAATGAACCTGGAATGGCATACAAGGGAAACAACCAAATTATACTTCGTTCTTTTGGAGGGGCAAAAGAGTCTTTTCCATGGCCATTTAACTGTACCATATCAGCTCATAGACGGTTGTGGCTATCGGTGTTTTACCGCCAAGCCCACCGAGGGATACCCCCGAGGTGCTGAGTTGTAGGTGGGATATCACCGAGATCAGGAACTCGAAGGTGCAAGGAACAAAAAATTTAGATAGGTTCGGGCCGCTAAGAGTGTAATACCCTACGTCCTGTATGGTGGTTTGTATTGCCTTAGGTGTGTCTTTGGAGGGGGTCCCTGCCCGCCCTTATATAGTCTGGGGGGACAGGGTTACATGGAAATCCTAGCCAGATACATGCTCAGGATCGGGTAGTATCCTTCCTTTCCGACTAGTTCTACTACTGCTAGGAGTCACCGTAAACAAGTAGTCGCTTGATGCCCAGAGAGACTGCTAGGTGTAGCCCGTGCAGTAGTGCCTCGTACTCGGCTTCGTTGTTCGAGACCTCAAATAGTATTTGGAATACACATTTGAGTTGTTCTCCTGTTGGACCGATGAAGAGTACTCCAGCGCCACCGCCTATGAGCTTGAGTGAGCCATCGAAGTACATCACCCAATTCCCTGGCAGGTTGGCTGGACCTTCCACTTAGTTTTCTCACCATTCTGTCATAAAGTCGACTAGTGCCTGCGACTTGATGGCAGTTTGGGACTTGAAGTCGAGAGTAAGAGCCCCCAATTCCACTGCCCACTTGGAGATATGCCTAGTGGCATCCCGATTGTGGAGAATATCCGCCAATGGGATATCAGTGACAACCGAGATCTTGTGTGCGTCGAAATAGTGGTGAAGCTTCCTAGAGGTGATGAGTATAGTGTAAACTAATTTCTGAATTGACGAGTAACGAACCTTGGATTCAGAAAGAACTTCGCTGACAAAGTAGACTGGTCGCTACACACCGAAAACTTGGCCTTCCTCCTGGCGTTCCACCATGATTGTCGTGCTGATGATGTGAGTAGTCACGGCGATGTAGAGTAATAGGTTCTCGCCTGGTTGTGGAGCTGTCAAGATGGGGGCGACTGCAGATGAAGATTGAGATCTTGCAGCGCCTGCTCCGCCTCCTCGGTCCACTGTAACTTGTCATGTCATTTGAGCAATTTGAAGAAGGGTAATCTCCGTTCTCCAAGTCGTGAGATGAATCTATTCACCGCCATATAGCCTGTGAGCTTCTAGACATCCTTGATCGTTCGTGGGGCGCCCATATCCGTAATGGTGGTGATCTTCTCCAAGTTTGCTTCAATTCCTCAGTGACTGATGATAAATCCGAGTAGTTTCCCTTGTGGTACGCCGAAGACGCACTCGGTTGGGTTGAGCTTCCACCGGAACTTGTGCAAGCTGTTGAAGATTTCCTCGAAATCAGGGATAAATTCATCGTGGGCTCTGGTCTTGATGACCACGTCGTCCACATAGGCTTCAACATTGCGATGTAGTTGATCAGCGAGGCATAATTGGATAGCCCACTTATAGGTGGCTGCTATGTTCTTCAGCCCGAGGGACAAAGTTGTGTAGGGATATGTTCCAAAAGGGGTGATGAACGCTATCTTGATTTGATCTTCTTCGTTGAGAGCAATCTGATGGTAACCTGAGTAGCAATTAAGGAAAGAGAGCAGGACGTAGGCAACCGTAGAGCCAATGACTTGGTCGATACGTGGGAGCGCGAAGGGATCCTTCGGGCAGTGTTTGTTGATATCAATGTAATCCACACACATCCTCCATTCATAATTATTCTTTTTCAGAACTAATACAGAGTTGGCTAGCTACTCTAGGTGGTAGACTTCTTTAATGAAACCAGCCGCGAGTAGTTTTGCTAACTCCTTCTTGATGGTCTCCCTCTTGTCTAGAGCGAAGCGTCGTAGTCGCTGCTTCTTCGGAGTGGCTTTGAGGTCAACTTTTAGGAAATGCTCAATCAACTCCTTTGGCACGCCCGGCATATCCGCTGGTTTCGACGCGAATATGTCACGGTTGGCCCTAAGGAAGCTGATGAGCGCGCTTTCCTATTTGACGCTCAAGCTGCCTCAAATCACTGCAGTCTTGTAGGAGTCGCCTTCTTGCAGCTGGATGGCCTTGATGCCAATGTTGATAGGGTTGGGTTTTACCCTAGACTGGCTAGGCCTCTGATTGGAGATCTCCATCTCTGAGTCGGTGAGCTTTTGTGCGGCCGCGAAGACTTCTGCAGAAGGTTCTGGCGCGCGTGATGTCGAGGCGTACTCGATCGCCTCTTGGTCACAGTCGTACGACTTCTTCAAGTCGCCACGCAACGTGAGTACCCCTGTCCTGCCTCGCATCTTGAGTAGCAGGTAGACATAGTGAGGTACAACCATGAATTTGGCCAAAGCTGGTCTATCGAGGATGGTTTGGTATGATGACTCGAAGTCAGCCACCTCGAACTTGACGCTCCATGTGGTAGTTGTCTTTCATCCCGAAGGTAACTGGCAGGACCACTAAACCGAGTGGTGTAGCCGCATTTCCTGGGATGATGCCGTAGAAAGGAGCTCTGCTGGGGGTAAGAATCTTGGAGATGTTCACCCCATCTTCTTCAATGTACTCGAGAAGAGCAGGTTGAGGCCGCTCCCGCCGTCGATGAGTACTCGAGTCAACTGTGAGCCTGCCACGACAGGATCTAGAACGAGTAGGAATTTTCCCGGCTCAGAGAAGTTGGTCCACTGGTCTTCACTGGAGAAGGACATCGGGACCTCGCTGTATCTCAGAGGTTTCTGTATGGCCGGCTCAACAGAGAGAATCTCACGCAGAGTCAGCTTCTGCGCGCACTTCGAGGGGAAGCCGTCGTCTCTGCCAAAGATGACGTTGACGATGTTCTTTGGCTCTTGGAAGTCTTGAGCCCCCGACTTGTCACCCTCATCGTCATCCCCCTGGTCCTTCCGCTTTCCGTCTTGAGGAGGGAGTGGAGCGTTGAGTGACTTGCGGAGGCTAACGCACTCGAATAGCGTATGCTTTGATTTCGGGTGTGTCGGGCATTGTTTGTGCAGGACTTTCTGAAGCTGTGCTTGATTGTTCCCGACTTCTTGCCCCGTAGATTGCGCTCAACAACCGCGACTTCTTGGTCTGACTTGTGTTTTCAGGGATTTCCCGAGTTGTTCTGTTGGCCTTTGTCGAAGTGGTTGTTGCTATTGCCCTGCATGTCGTTGTTGCGCTTGGGGAAGCGCTCGTTCTCCTCGTCCTCTTGGTCAGCCCACCATGCCATCATGTTGCGCAGTTTCACGGCAGTAGCCGGGCGGTTGCGTCCGAAGTCGTGGAAGGTGTGCCTCGAGAAAAGGGCGTTCTGGAAGCAGTGGATGACGTCCTCATTGGTGATGTTGGCGATGGTGGCTCGCATCTCGAAGAAGCACCGAGTGTAGGACATTAGGGTCTTGTTCAACTCTTGCTTAACCTGGGACAAATCATGACATGTACCTGCTCGGATCATGGATCCTAGGAAGTTGTGGATGAAGGCCCTCTTGAGGTCCTCCCAGGAGTCGATGGAGTTTGGCTTGCGGCTTTCCAGCCAAGTGAGGGGCGCAGATTTCAAGTCTACTGGGAAGTAGAGTGCCTTGGTGGAGTTGGATCCGCCAGATACCTCGATGGCGATGGAGTAGCAACGAATCCACTGGCGCGGGTCTTGCTTGCCGTCGTACTTGGGGATGCCGATTGGTTTGAAATCCTTGGGGTAGGACCGGTCGGTGATGTTGGATGTGAATGCGGGGAAGCGGTCACTATCGTTGGCATCATGATATCTGTCGGGTCGGTCCCTTCTCCTTGCCTCAATGATGCGCCGTGCGTCGCGGCCGTCGTTGATCTTCTGCCTTAGATCAACCGTAGGAGCGTTCTGAAGGCTAGCCTCTGGCGGAGTTTCGCCTTGAGGCCTTGCATCGTGCCGGCTGTGGGGTGGGCTCATCGGTTGTTGCACCTCTTGTTCAACGTTGCCACACACGGACTGCTGGCCCTGGCGATTGCCGTGGCCGACTTGATTGTCCTGGTTGCGCTGGCGATTGTCGTTCCCCCGAGATCCGAAACCTCCTCTAGGGGTGCGACTAACCTGCGCAGAGTCACCACGGCGCTCAGATCTTGAGAGCGTGTTCCGAGTTGAGGACATTGGGTTTTGCCCATCGAGTTGCACGAGCGCGCACTGGGTTAGGTATTGCAGCCTCTGTATCTGGGGGTTTGGTGGTAGTTGTTGAACTAGAAGCGCCGCTTCTGCAATGGCCCCGATCGGGGTGCGGTACTCCCGATTTTTAGCTGTTGTGAAAGCGTTGTTGAGGTTCCTCTGGTACGGTGGGTTAAGTGCGTGGTTTTCCGCGTTCCGCCTGCGCTTGGCACGCTTGGCGTTCTTCAACCGCCGGGTCCTTCTGTACTCCTCATTCTTGTCCTGAGGGGCGTCCGTTGTACGTTCGTCGGCAGATATGTCCGTGAGTAGTTCGGCGTCGTACTCAGGACCCGGCTCGTCTTTATCCGCATTGCGAAGGGAAGCCATGTAGACTTGACGATCCGGCGAGCTCTTAGCCGTATGGCTGTACTCGACTAGCTCTGTGCTACCCTCTCCCTCTTCAGAGATGCGAGAGAGGGGTCTGCCTTCCTGAAAAGGCCGTAGGTGGGGTGTCGCCGAGATTAGGAACTCGAAGGTGCAAGGAACACAAAGTTTAGACAGGTTCGGGCCGCCGAGAGTGTAATACCCTACGTTCTGTGTAGTGGTTTGTATTGCCTTAGGTGTGTCTTTGGAGGGGATCCCTGCCCACCATTATATAGTCTGGGGGGATAGGGTTATATAGAAATCCTAGCCAGATGCGAGCTCAGGAGTCCTACCCGAGTACTACTCAGGTAGTATCCTTCCCTTCCGACTAGTTCTACTACGGTACAAGTAGTTATAACTGATGTAGGGTGTGGGCCATGTTCCATACTTTATCCTAGAGTATGTACATCATATGCGCAATCCTGTGGCCTCGGGTTTGACAGTGGTACAGAGAGCATAATTCTTAGATTCAATGGCATTGAGGGTAATTTTAAAATTTCTATGGCACTGAAGGAAGCTATCTAAATTCCGTTTTGCCAATAGAGCGAGGGCGTCCTTCTGGCGTGGGGAGTTTACTTGAAAATGATGGCAGCTCATCAAGACCTTTCTTGTTCCTTGCCCCGTGGATCGATACTAGTTACTTACCTTTAATCTTAGCTTAATGTTCTTCTACAACCTTCTCTCTTTGAATTCATCTCTAAAAATAGAAAAAACTTCTTTCTTCTGGACTCAGTGTTCAAATTAGCTTCCTTCCGAAAGCAAAATCTCTACCTATTTCTAAAGATAATACTATTTTCTTGATCCGTCACTAACATTAGTTTATGGGTTGATGCATGGCTTCTCATCGAATCAACAAATCATTCCAATCCTGTTCCTACTACAATATGAAAGATCTATCAGCATATCCAAATATGAATAGGGAACTATCACAAAAAAGAGATAATAACTGAGAAACTTGAATTAAGAACTCCTATGAAGAAGCTATATAATGATAAAAATAGAAAGCTCCATGAGCGTCATTAGAAAGTATCACAATTCATACTTAATTGTAGCAATGCACGGGCATTCTACTATATGCATGGTAAAATATTGTGTTGAAAATCATGCAAATAAGCGCAAACAAGCTATGATGACTACTCCAGCACAATCTAGCAGCATGCAGACTGATGCTATATGCGACAACCTATTCCTATTTATTATCTGCTGAAACAAAAAGGGTCAAAAGGTAAATCAATCTGCTAGTAACAAATAAATACAATCCCCAATTTGGCATCATCATCACGGCCGTCCATGCGTGCCAGCTTCTCTTGCTCTACTTAAGCCTCTGGACGATTTGCTTTACAGAGCTGTAGGTGCCTAGCACAACAATGGCCGTGCCAACTGCGGCAATGACCACGCAAGCCGCCGTCTCCAGCCACGGCTTCTTGTACCCGAGCTTGGCTCGGACCCTGAGGTAGCACAGGCTCGGCAGCAGCATGGTGGCCGTGCAGCTGAGGAGCGCGCCGGTGAGCGCGACAACGTCGGCGAAGAAGGGCACGGCCAGCGCGACAACGGCGGTGCCGACGACGAGCGCCGTCCGGACGAGGACGCAGAGGAGCCGGCTCTTGCGGACGCCGAGCGCCGCCTCGACGGCCTCGGCGATGGGGGCCACCACCAGCGCGTACTTGGTCAGCGGGTTCACCAGCGTCGTGTAGATGGCGACCTTGGAGCTCACCTTCCCGGGCGGGAGGTTGAGGGTGACCTGCGACATGAGCGCGTCGCCGTACATGAGGTACCCAATGACGCCCATGAATCCGTAGCTGAGCGTGCTCACGACGAAGCAGATGAAGAGCACCATCGGGAACCTCTTCCTGTCCTTCATCCCGTTGTAGATCATGGGGAAGACGGCGTGGCCGCTGAAGCAGAAGGAGTAGAGGCTGACGGCGCTCGGCATGCCGGCCCAGTGCACGAGCCTGCCCCGCTCGTGGAACCCGACCCCGTCGAACACGGCGACCCACATGACGGCGGCGATGAGGACGACGGACGCGAGCGCGCCCCCCGCGGCAGCGTACGCGAGCACGCCGAGGCTGCTGAACCACGTGGTCGGGAGCACGGCGAGCGTGGCGGCCAGCACGAACCCCTGCTTGGCGCCGACCCTGAGGCCGCCGAGCCGGAAGCCCGCGCCCGGGAACAGCTTGTGCAGGTTGTCGCCCTCGAGAATGAGGAAGTCGACGGCGACGAGGTAGAGCTCGAGGTACATGAAGGCGGCGACGGCGAGGCGGCCCCGGCGGCCGAACGCCAGCGCGCCGATGTCCGGGTAGGTGGTGACGAGCGCGCTGGCGTCCATGCAGCGCTGCAGGAGGATGCCCGTGTAGCAGCAGATGACGGCGATGGCGAGGAAGACGGCGAGGCTGGACCAGCCGCCCTGCGACAGCGCGTAGGGGATGGACAGCAGCCCGATCCCTGCCGCACACAATTCAAGAACAGCAGGCGATCAGCCGATTTATTATGTGTTGAGTGGATCGATCGATCGATCGCATGCATTATGCTGATTCATATTGAGCTGATGACAGTGTGTCCATGCATGGCAGATTAGGGCTAATGCGAGAGAGAGAGCTAGCATCCAAGGTATATATGGTACCGGAGAGAGCATTGACTCCATTGAAGCAGGTCTTGAGGAAGCCTGTCTTGTCACTTGCAGACGACGGTGGCGGAGGAAGATCGGCATTATTGTCGCCGGCGCCGGTGGTGGTGGAGGCGGCGGCCATTGCAGGGTTTGCCGCAGTTTCTTGAACGAAGTCACGTACGGGAGCTAGTACCGGCGGCCACATGCACATGTACTAGAACATGTTGGATCACCAGCTTCGCTTCGCCCTCCATTTATAGGCGAGGGGAAGCTTGGAAAGGTGACGGATGCGGTCAAATTCTGCGACCGCATATCTTCGTCGTAGCATCACGGCAGTTGAAACGAACCTCCTGAACGAACGCGATCGCCGGCTGCAAACGAAACGTACGGTGCGTGCAGTGGTGAGCTGCTCTTGGAATTAATTAATTAACCCGATCGAGAAGCGATCGAATCATCGAGATATGGTCGTAAAGGTAAGTAGCTGATGGTGAAAGTGAAACCCCTGGGAGCGCAAGAAACCAAGTCATGGTGCTGAGGTGCAACAACGACTAGGCAAAGCGTGTTTGGTGAGCCATTTTGCTCGCTGCTAGTCTAGAACGTACGTTGTTTTCATCTGTACTGTATGTGTAGTACCACGGCAGCAGGGGCAGATGCATCACATCGATCTGTAACAACATAGCAACAACAGATCTATTATATTAGGATGAGAATAGGCGCGCATATAGAGATTCGAGCAAGCGGCCGGAGTCGGAGAGGACTCGAACCTGTGTGTGCTGGTCGAGGATGTAATGCATTGTACCAGTGGATCGGAGCTGATGAGACTTGGGTTGTTGGTTCCTCGACATGCATCATCCTGTAGATCTGCTGACTGAAGCTGTCAACAGGTCCTCCCGGGCAGCAGTTTGCTGATCATGCAAACTCGATCAACCATGGATTCGAGAGGCCAATCAAGCACATATTCCTGTACAACTGATCTGAGGACTTGGTCAAGGAATTTAAAGAGTGAGCTACCCATGTAAGAAGTAAGACGCTCTCACGTTGTGCCGGAAAAATGTGCAAGGGAGAAGAAGCAGGCACGTGTTGGCCAACTTTACTGATTCGAAAGCTAATGATGACGTAATTTCATCGTTATTAATGTTTATACATTTTCCTTCGATCTTCTTGCACCAAATGTTCTCCGTTTTTCTTTTTGTTGAACTATGGGACATTTTTTCTTTTCGTGCGTTATTTTTTGCAAAACACAGTACAGGCGCAGATGCTCGCATACACGGACACACACTCATCCTTATGAATACATGCACGCAACACTACCCCTATGCACCTCCGAGAGACTGAGCCGGCAGATCCTCGAGATTGATGAAATCACTACATGCGTCTTGCTGTTGACGGGCAGTCGCCTACTATTGAAAGGATATATATCGCCGGTTAAATCCTGGAATAAACGAGCAATTTCTACTTTTGAGCTACTTTTACACCAAGGTTAATTAAAAAGCACTATATACTAGTAGAACGTTTACACGGTCGTCTAGATTAAACGAAAGAGGAAAAAGGCACAAACTGATTAATTAATTATCATAATTAAGGAGATAAAATTCCACTGAACTTTACCCTCTTAACGAAATGTATATGGTCACCTCTTGCACTCGACAAGGAATTTTTTCTTACCGTGCTACTTTTTGCAGCAAAGGTTCGACACGCCCGCACGAGATCGATCTAGTTTCCTTTGATTGGACAAGGCAGTCACGTTGATGTAACGGCATCATTGACGAGTTCTTACACGTGCATGCCAAGTGCAAAATGACCGTCAATTGGCAGCTGAACAAGTAAACACACTTGTCTTGCATTGGCTCTTTGCGGCCCTTGACTGACTATCTTCCAAGGTATAGAGGCTTATTTGATCTTTTCCGAGGATAAAAAGGAGGAAGAAGAAACAAACAGCTTTCGGAAGGGGTAAACACAAAGAAGTGTGCGTGTGCGTGTGCGTGGTGGTTCTCGATCCATTGAATAGGCCTTTGTCCATTTGCTATTTCCCCTTTTCTATCTTGCATGTAACATTCATGTTGATTTTGAATTTTTATACTGCTTATAAATATAAGCATTCTAATCTTCTAATTGGGGTGAATTTTTATCTTATATTTAATTTTGGAAAACACTTTATAGATGCCATTATTCAAAGGACCTCAAACATTTAATCAATTTTGTATGATATATTCATATATATGGAGCCAAAATATCATAGGGGTAGGTTTTCCCTGTCCATGGGCATGTTTAGAAAAAGGCAATTACAACGTTGTTTGTGACCATGCCAGCAGAGAATTTGTCTACTTAAAGCGTTTATCGGACCAAATTCATTTACCTATACGCATATGTGCTATAAAACCATAGTAAAAACAAGACTTAAAGAAACCATGCATTTCAAAAACTACTCAAACATGGTCTATATCATTATAGGGACATACATCTTAGATTCTTGAATGTGCATATAACATACAGGTGCCGCATATTACACACTCTAGCAACTCTGGTTACCTTTTACTTTTCTTAGAAGTATGTGTGGCATGGTGTACGTGTGGGTCTATATATGGTTCAGCAATATCTTGGGTCAACATTGTAGGGGTGTTTATTGTAGCTCTAAAAATGTAGGGAAATGTTGATAAAGAATTAGCATTTTTTTAAAGAAACAATTGCGCTCGTAATATTGTAGCCATGGCTTACTCAAATTTTCAATTAACTACGAGTTCCTAATTTTCCAAAAATTTCAAGCTTAGATATTAATTATTATTTTCAGGAGCTAGATCTACTTAGCTAAGGAGGCAACAACGGACGGTGGGGGAGTAATGATGGATTGATTAGTAAGTTAGCATGGGTGATGTGCAGTGGTGCGGTAGATAAAAAAAGAGAAGTGATTAACAAGTACTCACTCTATTTCGAATTATTTGTCAGTTTAAATAAACATACTATCAATTTATACTTTATAGTGGAGTTAATAAAATTAATTTGATATTACAGATGTTGATTTTTTATAAATTTTTATTAAAGTTAATAAGTTTGACTTAGATAATTTGAAAAGACCTGGGATGAAAACCTGATGGTTGCAAATTTGCATGATTCTTCGAACCTGCCTTTCTCGTGAGAAAACAGACAGCGAGCTGCCTACAGAAAATTGTTCCGGAGGCTGGACGGCTCACGGCTCCGGTCCGGTGTCGCGTTCGGGTCGGACCCGAACATCTCTCGGTCGCACTCGCACCGCCACGCAGCGCGCGTCGGCACCTGGTCCAGTCGCATCCGACCGCGCGGTCTCCCCTCCCCTCCGCTCCTGCTCCCCCCCGTTCACCGCCGAGCCCGATCCCACCCGAGCCGCCCCGCCGCGCCCCGCCGGAGCCCGATCCGCCCGCCCCGCGCCGGCCCGGCATGTACCAGTGGCGCAAGTTCGAGTTCTTCGAGGAGAAGGCGGCCGGCCGCGGCGGCGGCGCCGGCGGCGGGGGCGGAGGGTCGTCCGCCGCCGTGCCGGCCGAGATCGCGGGCCGCATCACCTGCTGCTCGGGCGGTCGCGGCCGCGTCGCGGTGGGGTGCGACGACGGCACCGTGGGACTCCTCGACCGCGGGTTCCGCCTCTCCTACGGCTTCCAGGCCCACGCCTCCTCCGTCCTCTTCCTCCAGCAGCTCAAGGTACGGGGTGCTCAGGCTCGATCTGATTGATGCAGCGGGCGGGATTCTTTCCCGCCTCGGAAAGTCGTTGGGTTTGTCGATTGGTTTCTTGTTACTGTACTAGCTAGCGTCGTCTGCTACTGGGTCGTGCGTATTAGAAACAAAAAAGAGAAAAATGGCATGTTTCTTCTTAAGACTTGGAATCAGCTGCTGCGGATGAAGACCGACTGACGTGGGGCTGCCCAGTCTTAAATGGGATCATAAGTTGTGCACTGCAATTGAGTATGCCAGAAAGTTGTACCTGAAATTAGACAAGTATGTTGTAGAATTGATTGATTACGTCAACATTTATCATCAGTGATTTCATTTGTTTTGGCCTATCGGATTCCCTATTCTGGGGGCAAAAGTACCACTTGGTCCAGTAGCTGTGCCAGTACCATAGATCATTGGCTAATCTATATAATTTCCTGTTACTGCACTGTGAAACATTTATGCACTGTATCGTTGTGATAACTACAGCTACATCATATACTTAATAACAACTTATCTGTCTGTGTGATCAGCAAAGGAATGTTCTCGTCACAGTTGGAGATGATGATCAGTCGTCTTCGCAGTCATCGGCAATATGTCTCAAGGTTTTCGACCTTGACAAAGTACAGGAAGAGGGATCAAGCACAACAACTCCTTTCTGTGTTCAAATTTTGCGGGTCTTCACCGATCACTTTCCTCAAGCAAAGGTAGATTCTCCTAATTCATTTTAAGCCCAATGCAATTATATGAATGTTAACGTGCGATTCTAGTTTAATTGGTTTATTTTGCTGACTTTTTGCAGATTACATCATTTATGGTTCTAGAAGAAGCACCACCTATATTGTTGATTGCCATTGGACTACACAATGGTTTCATTTATTGCATCAAAGGTGACATTGCACGTGAGCGTATTACACGCTTCAAGTTGCAGGTTGAGGCTGCTTCAGATGGCAGCACTAGTTTGCCTATCACTGGTCTTGGTTTCCGAGTTGAGGGGCAAGCACATCAGCTCTTTGCTGTAACTCCTAGTTCTGTATCCTTGTTCATCTTGCATGTTCAACCACCAAGGAGGCAAACACTTGATCAGATTGGTTGCCAGACCAATGCTGTGGTAATGAGTGACCGAATGGTAAGGATGGATTACAAATGTCCTCTGCTAATTTTCTGATCATATAGCTTTATGGATTCTGTTTGTAAATTTTTGGGTAATTCAATATGCTTTAGGACCTGTTACTTGTTTGGTTAGTTGCATGGCTTACAAATAATTTAGGCAAGCTAGGGTGCAGTTCATGACCTGAAGAAGTTTTACTAGCTGAAACTTCATGGTTAATTCGTCGCCTAATTGTAAGCCTCAGATTTGCTGCAACCTGCCAACTCAAATGCTGTTGCAGCAACTGATACTCTTGGCAGGTGATATGTGTCAATTGTCCAAATAGTCTCAGTATATTGAAAAGGGACTCACAATCTACCAAATCATTATCCAATTTGTTACAGATGTTGATCGTATGGTTTTGACGTTTTGTCCACAAGGCAATGTATACAATATTAGGAAACTTTAGGCTAGTTTAATAGTTTGGCCAATGGTTACTTTCTTGCGCACGCACTTCTTTATCTATCATGCCTGTATTGTTCTAATACATTTGTTATCAGAGCTTTATATTTCTAGCTGCAAACTTTATTTATTCCATATTCAATCAACAGGATCTAATTATTGGTAGACCTGAAGCTGTCTATTTCTATGAAGTCGATGGTAGGGGTCCTTGCTGGGCATTTGATGGTGAGAAAAGGTTCGTAGGTTGGTTTCGAGGCTATTTACTTTGCATTATTGAAGATCAGAGGACTCAGAAGGGTGCCCTTAATGTTTACGACCTTAAGAATCGGCTGATTGCACATAGCATGCCTGTGGGGGATGTTTCATATTTGGTCTGTGAGTGGGGTTATATTATTCTTATTATGGCTGACAAAAAGATTCTGTGCATTGGAGAGAAAGACATGGAAAGTAAGCTTGACATGTTGTTCAAGAAAAATCTTTATTCAGTTGCAATCAATCTTGTACAAAGTCAGCAGGCTGATCCTGCTTCGACTGCTGAGGTGCTGCGGAAGTATGGTGACCATCTGTATGGTAAACAAGAATATGATGAGGCTATGTCCCAGTATATCCACACTATTGGTCATCTTGAACCATCATATGTTATACAGAAGTTCCTTGATGCAAAGCGCATCTACAACCTGACAAATTATTTAGAGAAGTTACATGATAGAGGGTTAGCATCCAAAGACCACACGACCCTTCTGTTGAACTGCTATACCAAATTGAAAGATGTGGAGAAACTTAACGATTTCATCAAAGATGAAGAGGGGATAGGTGAAATCAAGTTCGATGTGGAAACTGCTATAAGAGTATGCCGTGCTGCTGGATATCATGAACATGCCATGTTTGTAGCGAAAAAGGCTGGGAGGCATGAGTTGTACTTGAAAATTTTACTTGAGGATCTGGGTAGATATGATGAGGCACTGCAATATATATCTGGCCTTGAGGCAAATCAAGCAGGTCTTACTGTAAAAGAATATGGGAAAATTCTTGTGGAACATAGACCTTCCGAAACAGTTGAAATACTGTTAAGGCTCTGTACTGATGTTGGAGATCCTACAACAAGAAGAGGTTCAAACAGCATGCACTTGCTTATGATACCATCGCCAATGGATTTTGTGAATATATTTGTGCACAGCCCACAATATCTTATGGAATTTCTGGAAAATTATATCAAAGCAGTCAAGGACTCACCTGCGCAAACAGAAATTCATAACACCCTTCTGGAGCTCTATATTTCAAATGATTTGAGCTTCCCATCTGTCTCACAAGAAAATGGCTTTGAGAATCACAATATAAAAGAAACAAACGGTAAGGAAGCTGCAAATGGCTATAAGTCTGGAACAAGAGAGAAAGCAATTCTTGGAAAAGAAGATACTAAAATAGCGAAGAGTATTGTTGATAGGAGAAGGAAAGGGCTTGCATTACTCAAGTCTGCTTGGACATCTGAGATGCAAGAACCTTTGTATGATGTTGATCTTGCTCTTATTCTTTGTAATACACATGCATTCAAAGATGGATTGCTCTTTCTATATGAGAAACTAAAACTTTACAAAGAAGTTATTAGTTGTTACAAGCAAGCTCACGATCATCAAGGTTTAATTGCATGCTGCAAGAAGCTGGGGGACTCGTCTCAAGGAGGGGATCCATCTCTGTGGGGTGATTTGTTGAAGTATTTTGGGGAGCTGGGGGAAGATTGCTCTAAAGAAGTTAAAGAGGTCTTGACCTACATTGAAAAGGAGGATGTTGTGCCTCCCATTGTTGTGCTACAGACACTGTCAAAAAACCCATGCTTGACGCTCTCAGTTGTCAAGGATTACATTGCTCGCAAACTTGAGCAAGAATCAAAGCTAATTGAAGATGATAGAAAATCCATTGACAAGTATCAGGTTAGTAATTTATTTGTGACATTTATTTCCCATTGCCATTCTTAGTACTTTTAAAATCTTTAGGGGAAGGCATTAATATTTCTTGGTTCTTTGATAAATCGAAGATAGAAAATATAATGGTTTTAGATACAATGCAATGCAGGATCAGTTTAAAATAAGTACGTAGCAAATTGGTGTTTGGCTGTTGGCATTAACACATTACATGAGGGTGTTATTTGAGATTATGTTACCTCAAATGTAGTTCTAGTACTTGGTTTTATTTTCCCGTTGTACCCTGCAATCATGGTACACCAGTAGCTGGAGGTAGCGCAGCATTCGGCAGCTACTCTCAGTTTACCACCAAGTCCCTTTACATGTGAGGAACCTATATATTGGACCATATTCTCCCAGTTCACTGAATTTTTAAAATTCTCTTATGTGTACCATGCACCATGGTAATATTACTTGAGTTCTAGTTTTCTTCTACTTTTTATTTAATCATACATCTTCGACTTTATCCTTGCTAGGAGGGAGGATAGACGGGATTGCTTAGATTGTAAGGTAATACCCGGGGAGTGTGTTATCCCTCAACACAAGCTTGTGGTGGCGGACTTTCGTTTTCGGGTACGTGTCCATCGAGATAAACGCGCCAAGATTGCGAGAACGAAGTGGTGGAAGCTTAGAGGGGATGCGGCGCAAACGTTCAAGGAGAGAATGCTAGGTGAGGGGCCCTGGGAGGAAGGAGAAGATGCAGAAGACATGTGGCTAAAGATGGCAACATGTGTTCGGAAGGTGGCCTCAGAGGTGTTTGGCGTGAGTAGGGGAGGCAAACAGGAAGGGAAAGACACCTGGTGGTGGAATGACGAGGTGCAAAGGGCTATTAAGGAGAAGAAGGAGTGTTTCAAGCGCCTCCACCTTGATAAGAGTGCAGCCAACATCGAGAGCTATAATTTAGCGAAGAGGGTTGCAAAGCGAGCTATGAGCGTAGCAAAAGGTAAAGCGTATGATGACCTGTATCAGCGGCTAGCCATGAAGGAAGGGGAGAAGGACATCTATAGGATGGCTAGGATTCGCGAGCGGAAGACAAGAGATATCAACCAAATCAAATGCATCAAGGATGGGACAGATCGACTTCTAGTGAAGGATGAGGAGATCAAGGATAGATGACGAGAGTATTTTGATAAGTTGTTTAATGGGGAGAATGAGGGCCCTACCCTTGAGTTAGATGACTTTTTTGATGACACCAACAGACGTTTTGTGAGGAGAATTCAGGAGGCTGAGATCGGGGAGGCGTTGAAGAGGATGAAGGGGGGTAAAGCGATGGGTCCTGATGGTATCCCCATTGAGGTGTGGAGATGCCTAGGTGCCAAAGCGATAGTATGGTTAACTAAGCTTTTTAACCTTATTTTTCAGTCCAGCAGGATGGCTAAAGAATGGAGAAGAAGTATATTAGTACCAATCGTCAAGAACAAAGGAGATGTTCAAAGTTGTACTAACTACCGTGGGATTAAGCTGATGAGCCATACGATGAAGCTTTGGGAGAGGGTTATCGAGCACCGTCTAATAAGAGTGACAAGTGTGACCCAAAATCAGTTTGGGTTCATGCCTGGAAGGTCGACCATGGAGGCGATTTTCTTAATCCGACAATTGATGGAGAGATATAGAGAGCAGAAAAAGGACTTGCGTATGGTTTTTATTGACCTTGAGAAGGCGTATGATAAAATACTGAGAAATGCCATGCGGTGGGCCTTGGAGAAGCACAAAGTCCCAACTAAGTACATTACCCTCATCAAGGATATGTATAAATCATCAAGGATATGTATAAGGATGCGATGATGTTTGTCCGGATATGTGATGGTGACACCACTGACTTTCCTATTAATATAGGCCTACATTAGGGGTCAGCATTGAGTCCTTATTTATTTGCCTTGGTGATGGATGAGGTCACAAGGGACGATGATATCCCTTGATGTATGCTCTTTGCTGATGATATGGTGCTGGTTGACGAGAGTAGGGAAGGGGTTAATAGGAAGTTAGAGCTGTGGAGACGCACGTTAAAGTCGAAAGGGTTCAGACTCAGTAGGACCAGACCGAGTACATGATGTGCGATTTCAGCGCGACTAGGTATGAGGATGGAGATGTTAGCCTCGATTGGCAAGTGGTGGCCCAGAAGGATACTTTTCGGTATTTAGGATCGATGCTTCAAAAGGATGGCGACATTGATGAAGATGTTAGATATAGAATCTCAGCTGCCTGGTTGAAGTGGCGTCAAGCTTCTGGCGTCCTATGTGACAGAAGGGTGTCACAAAAGTTAAAAGGTAAGTTCTATAGGACAGCGATTCGTCCGGCGATGTTATACGGTGCTGAATGTTGGCCTACAAAAAGAAGACATGTCCAACAACTGAGTGTAGTAGAGATGCGGATGTTGCGGTGGTTTTGCGGGCACACACGAAGGGATAGAGTCCGGAACGAAGTTATTCGGGATAGAGTCGGGGTGGCACCAATTGAGAAGAAACTTACCCAACATCGATTGAGATGGTTTGGACATGTCCAACGGAGATCCCCTGAGGCGCCGGTGCGTACTGGGGTTCTAAAGCAGGCCGAAAATGTAAAGAGAGGTAGAGGTAGACCTAAACTGACTTGGGACGAGTCGGTTAAGAGAGATCTTAAGGAGTGGAATATCTCCAAAGAGGTAGCTTTGGATAGGAGTGCTTGGAGACTCGCCATCCACGTACCTGAAGATCCGTGATCTTTATTTTTTTATGGGTTTCATCTCTAGCCTACCCCAACTTTCTTGGGACAAAAAGGCTATGTTGTTGTTGTTGTATACATCATAATCCCATGAACTGTTCAAACTTATTTTAGACATAGTCATTTTTTTTCTAATATACTAAAATATGATTCTGAACTACAATGATTCTCATGTCAAACACACAGAGGTTAATGTGGAAAATTATTGTAGAATAGCTAGGTTGGTAGAGCCTCCAGTTGTGGGCACGAACCTGGGTGCTCGCAGGTGTGTGAGTACCTCCCTAAATGGTTCGGCAAAGGGGGAGGTCTTCTCCCCATGGTCGAATCAAACCTGGGTGCTTGCAATTGTGTGAATACCTCCCTAAATGCTTCAGTACCCCCCTTTCTTGAGACATGAGAACCTCCCTAAATGGTTCGGTACTCCCCTTTCTTAAAAATTATTTCCATCTTAGCAATGAAATTCTTGAAATTGATGATGACCCACACCTGAGTTTCACTTGACGTCGTATCGATAATGCAAATTGAGTGTGCCTAAAGATTAATGGTCCTATAACAAGCACATGCACAAGTAAATCTTTTTTGTATTTCTTGTGTATGAAAGAGGGATCACCATAATCTTTTTCATATGTAGCATGATTTGTGAGCGGATATTTGAAACTTGGTAGCAAGAATAATCTACAACGATTGAAATCGAACATTCAGTGAATCAATACTTTTTTGTTACAGGAGGAGACAGAGTTGATGAAAAGGGAGATTGAAGATCTCAAGACAAACGCGAAGGTTTTCCAACTCAGCAAGTGTACAGCTTGTACTTTCACCCTTGATCTTCCAGCTGTCCATTTCATGTGCATGCATTCATTCCACCTCCGCTGCCTTGGGGACAATGAAAAAGAATGCCCGGAATGTGCACCTGAATATAGATCTGTTATGGAGGCAAAGCAGAAGCTAGAACAAAACGCCAGAGACCATGACCTATTTTTCAGGCAGTTGAGGGGTTCGAAGGACGGGTTTTCTGTCGTCGCGGACTATTTTAGCAAGGGCATAGTGAGCAAGACAACCGTACCGCCCGAGAACGGCCGATAGGAAGGATCACTCGTACTGCTTTGCCTTGTACAGCATTTATATGGTGTTATTTCCCTTTCTTCGATGATTGATCATATATATGCTGAGTGCTCTCCTGCGTCCATCAATTATAGCAGGTCGAGGTACAGATAGCAAGTTCCACTCATGTACCTGGTCATCCTATCTGGCCTGTTTCATCCATGCTGTGAGTTTTTGTTGACATGGCATTGTAAATACTCATTTCTGGCGACCCCTTTTTGCGGGCTAATGTTGCTTAGACCGTGCTGCACCTTGCAGCATTGAGTTTTGATGTTTGGTTTATGCCCTTATTGTTAACAACAGAAGTATCACACGGATCATGTTTTTGTATGTTTCAGCAAATATCTTGTCTATTTTTCTTTTTGTTTTTTTTTTGCAACCTGATGTATCCATGTCAGAGTTACTCCTAGGTACTCCCTTGCAATAAGCATTTTGTGTGATTAAATCTGTACGAAGTTTCTGGAACAGGTTTGTTTGCTAGGGTACCTTACATTCAGGGTCGCCTCTTGACATCAGCCATGGTATAACTCTCCCTGGCTTCATTCCGCATGTGCCAGCCATACTGCCATCTGAACTCTTGAGTCTGAACATTCCTGGGTTACTATTTGCAGTTGCAGCTTGATCGCCCCTGCAACAGAATGCGGAGTAGCGCATGTGGTGGAAGTACGCCGGGTCGCATGATCACACGTTTGGGTGTTCCCTTCGTCCGCAGCGCGCTACAGAGAAATTCGTTTCTTTGCGTTGCATGATTCGTCTGAACCGTGATCAAAGCCTCAACTACTGCTGGCCCCATCAGAACATGCAGATGTTCCTCTTCCGCTGGAACAAAACCAAAAGTATGTACTGGGACTGGGAAAAAGAAAACACCATGGATTGGAGCTGGGGGCACAGGGGGATGGTCGAGATCTAGGATCATCTGCGGCTATATTGTGCTAGTATGGGTATTGGTTTTTCATGTGATCATGCTCATGCCCATGATTTCGCGGAACACGACCCCGTAGCATACATGGATCATGGATAAGATCGTCAACCTAAATTGAATTGAGTTTTAGGCACCAGCCACATAGCCTCTCCTTAATACATTGTTCCCTTCGTCTAAAAAAGATACAATTCTAATTTTATCCTAAATCAAACCACGTTTAGTTTGATCAAATTTATAAAATTAATAAATATTTTTATTCGATACGAATATTATTGAACTCACCATGAAATATATTGTACGTAGTTAGGATACCTTGACTTTGCACAACTCTAAAATTACATTCTTTTCAGTGGCTTAATGCCACTTGACATTTGTTGCAACTCACACATACACACTATGTTTAAATATCTACATAACTAAAGTATTACATGTAAAAGCATGTTTGCACGTGCATAGCGGGGCAAAAAAAAAAAAAAGGGCACAGGGACCGCAACGGCACGGTACATGTGCTCAGCCTGCCCCCATCTTCTTCGGCCCGGGCCCGTACAGCGCACCGGTCCAGTCAGTATCCCCGCCGCACGCCGCCGTCCTACCCCCTCCTACTCGTGCCCCGCACCTCGGCCGCTTACTACCAATCCCCCTCACGCCGGCCGTCGCGTACGCCCAGCATCCGTCCATGCTCCACCACCACCACCGGCCGGCCAGCCGTTCCGACAAGCCCCAATCATGCGAGGCACCCACACCCCCGGCCCGGACAGCTCACGCGCGTTGCCCGCCCCTGGCCTCGAGCAGGTCGACACATACGCGCGCGCGTACACCATACACACAACACCACCCCGCCCCATCATCCCTGTCCCCCGTCCGTTCCGCCCCCCACTCGTGTGCTGCGCAGAAGCTCCAAAGCCCTCATGATGGCGGCACCAGCCAGCGCCAGCAGCGGCTGATCGGCCGAGCTCGGACGGAAGGACAGGCGGGCAGGCAGCTCATCAATGGGTACGCCACTCGGGGCTCACCTCTCCTCTCCCATGCCGGCTCTTCTTCTTCCTCTTCTGCCTTTTCTTTTGGGTTCCCCTGCTTTTCCCCTGCGATCTCGAGGTTCCTGCTCAGTCGTGCCGCCATTCTTTGGGGGCAGCACATTGCCATCCATCCATTAGCTTGGTTTGGTTCTTGGCCCCTCGGAACTGTGTCTTCCTCGGTCTCCGCGAAAGCTGTTTCCTCCCCTCCCGTTTCTTTATCCCTTAGCCATTTTCAGCTTGCTAATCGAGCGCGTTTTACTCCATACCATCCATCCCCCACCCACTGTGATTTTCGGTTCTCTTTTTCGCGCATTTTCGAGACGATTCAGCTGCATCTTCAGTCGCCGGGTTCGTTGCTCTGTTCAAAGGCGAGAGGGGGGACGAATCTTGCTTCCCAAATCCCAATGGCCTCCTGTGCTTAACAAAGGTGTGTCTCTCTGCGAAGTGTGTGTGATGGTCACATCGACCCGCTTTCCTTTCGCTCGCCAGTTCTTGCTCCCCATTCTTCTAATTCCTTCTTTTAAAGCTGCGTTGATTCCATCCTTTTCCGCTTTTGCTTTCGTTGTCTCGCTTTCCCCTTTGATCGGTCTGACTGATGTGACGGTCCTCATCATGAGCATCTCCCCCCTCTTCTTGACCGCATCAGCGGCCGGCGAGACCGAGCACTGACACAACCTGCATTGCCCTCTGCTTGTTCTTGGTTGCCCGGCAGGAGGAGCGGGAGGAGGCGAGAAGAATCCTGGGAGGCTGCAATGCCGAGGCGGGATTCGGAGGAGGAAGCTGCCGGCGACGAGGCTGCCGCGGCGGCGGCGGTGAGGCTGGCCAACAAGATCCGGAAGCGCCGCGCGGTGTCGTCGTCGGGGGCCTCGGACCCGGCGGCCGGGCGGAGGCTGCGGTCCAGGCGGCCCGCCGTGCTGCTGCCGCGGCGCCGGGCCGGCGCGGGCGGGGACATGTCGGAGTCGTCCCGGAGCCGGCATTGCCGTGGCGGCGCTGACGGCACGCGGCCGTCGGCGTCGGCGAGGAGGCTCGTCGACGCGTTCTGGCAGAATATGGACAAGGGTATGCTGCTTGAAGCGGACGCCGCGGCGGCGCGCCGGAGCTTGGTTCCCTGGAGCGGCGCGTCGACGGAGGTGGGTGTTGGCGTATTCGAGCAAATTGACGATTTGGTTGCGTTATTTGGGGGCGTTTGTGGGTGACAACTTGCTACCGACTGTCTTGTAATCCAGATGTCCAAGAGGTCAAGAAGCCGGAGCAAGATTTTGGAGGCGGATGGCAAGGGAAGCCGGCGCAACGGCCATGGCCGGTGGTTTTCGGCGGATATGATGAGCATTGGCAGTGCGATGGAGGTAATAAAACCAGAAATTGTTCTGCAGTTTGCTTTCACCATTAAAACATTTTTTTCCTTTCATGAATATTCTGTTTGGTTTGTGCACTGTAGTTCACCGCAATTGGCATTTGGCAAAGCTCTGACTGTAGTGCTAGTACAATTTGCAAAATCACAATAAGCTCAATTCAGTTGAAAATGGTTGCCAGAAACATCATTAAAACTTCTGTGCATCATATAGTCTGCGTATGTTGTGATATGGATGCCTTTGGAAGAACACCACCGCTGAGTTCCAAAGCTACTTTCTCGATTCAGTCATTATTGAAGTGGCTACCTGCAATATTTCACAAATTTAACCAAAATGGTAAACGAGAAAGTATGTGCATAGGCTATGAGTTGTCCAGCTATGATCTCAAAACGTTAAGTCCTCAGCTTCTGATGATGCATAATAAACCAACTAATTGTAAGAAAAGAAATCTCTAGCTTTGGAAAGGTGATACCTTTTAACAAAGGGTCATTTGTCCCCTGGACACCCTAAAAGAGTGGTTTGGTCTCCAGGACATCAAAATCATCGATTTTGCCTGCAGCACACCCTGAATACTTGGACTTGACTACGCCACACCATTGCAAACAAAATAATAATTTCCACCTGAGATGAGCGGTAAAAAGACCACTTTACCCTCTCTTGTCCAACGCCAGCTTCGTCTGAATCTTTCTTTCCCTTCCACCGGCTGCGCATGGTTACGACCACGCCTCCTACCTTCCGTGTGCCTCTTGAGCGGCGACGTGAGCGAGCGTCTCATGGAGCGGTGTGGTGCGACGCGGGGTGCAGGAGGGCAAAGGCGAGGAGAGGCCACTGCGTCCTGCTGGGTGGGTGCAAGTTCGAGCCCACCGTGGCTTGCTCGAGGGGGCCAGGCACATCAACGAGGTTAGCCATTCAAAGAAGAAAGAGAGGGCTCAAATGGAGGAAATCGGCTTGGAGGGCACCAACGGAAGAGACCAGCTCGCGGTGCTCCATATCCAAGATGAGCAGCAGCCAGCAACGCAGAGGTTAGCGAGGAGACAACGCTCTATCTGTCCTCCAGCTTAGAGGAAGAAGAAAGCCATGGGCAACAAAGTCTTTTAACTCATCGTCTATCTTCCAAATGATTATTTTATTTGGTGTAGTGTCTTGTAGACAAAATTACAAAATCGTAGTGTCCATCAAACAAATTCGTCGAGTGAAGTGTGTTGTGGACTAAACCACGTTTTCCCAGTGTCCTACAGACAAAAAACCCTTTAACAAATCCCAATGTAGTACACGAGTTGGTTTTGCTAATCTTATTATACTCTATTCCAAGGTTCTAAGGAAGAAGAGAAAAGTCTACATAACCCCCTAAAGTATTTGGGTTCGTCTACTTAACCCCCTCAACTATAAAACCGGGTATTGAATACCTTAAACTATTCAAAACCGTCTAAATAACCCCCTAGGTGGTTTTGAAGGGTGGTTTTGCTTAGGTGGCATGCTGACATGGATAAACTTGCGTAGGTAGCATGCATAAATTTGTCTACAAAGTAGAACAAAACACTTTGAAACCAAATATTTGTGCCTTCTACTTTCAATAGCATTACTCTCTCTTTGTCTATTGTGGATAACCGACATGTCATTTGTCAAGTCACTGCCATGTCAGCATCAATATAAGGCGCCACATCATCAAAACCACCCTTCAAAACCTCCTAAGGGGTTATTTAAATGGTTTTGAATAGTTCAGGATGTACAATATCCGCTTTTATAGTTTAGGGGTTTAAGTAGACAAACCCTAATACTTCAGGGGGTTATGTAGACTTTTTCCAAGGAAGAATTATTATGACCACCTGAGAGTAGTAGTCTGAACAGTAGGCTGCATTGGAAGGTGCTAACTGTTGAGTTCTGAAGCTATTTATGAATTTGAACAATGCCGACCTAGTTGTAACTTGTTCAGGACAAGAAAAAGGAATGTGTTACTTCAGAAGGGCAAGAACTTTTCACACATCATTCATCGTTGTGCACCATCAGGGTCAAGTTGATTCTGTAAACATGAAAGCTTATCTAACTTGCAAAGCTCTATAGTTTCTTGATTCAGTCATCATTGAAGTGATCGCTGCAAATTTGCAGTAATTTAACCCAAAAAGATAAAGTGTGATGTGTCTGAATAGGTTCTGAGTCTGAATTATCAAGCTATCCATGGTATTTAACATAAACCTAGCTAGTTGTAAGAATAAGGTATCTTGCACTTGAAAAAGGCAATATACTTTTGACACCCAAGTTGGTTTCCATAAATTCAATATGCTATTCCAAGCCTCCAAGAAATCGTGTCTATGACCACCTACTGGTTGAGTTCTGAAGCTACTTATAAATCTAGAGAACGCCGACCTAGTTGCATGGAAAAAGGAATGTTTCACTTCATAAAGGCGAAAACTTTTGACGCCTCATTGAGACGTAGGACACCTTTAAGTGCAAGTTGATTGTGTAAACATGAAAGCAGTGGAAACGCGAGGCACATTTCCAAGGAAGCATTTTGATATGCACATGCATCTTGTCCACTTCTGCAACTGGCTATGAACTAGCTTGTACCAGCTTAATTGTTTATTGTACTATGAAGTGACTCAATGATACTTTGTCCATTGATTGGCTGTTAGGGAGGATTAGTTATTAGTTATTGAGCAGTTGTTGCCTTTTAGGTGTATGGGGTGTAAACACATTGGTTAAGAGTTGAACACTCTTGGAACCTTTTGGGAAAGCAAATTGGATGGTTGCAAGGTTGCTTGAAGCTAATATTCAATTAATTAGAAAATAATTCAAAGTGATGTTTGAGCACCATTGCAGCCTCAGAGATCTTTGATTATGTAGCTTACATGTGTTTCAGTTTTAGCTTCTTTTCCTTTTCCGGGGCAATGAATTCAGTTTTAGTCATGCTGCTTTTTCCTTTTGATAAGCAATATTTTTATGCAACTGATTTGTGCTTTCTTGGTGTTCTTTTATCAACTACGAATATGACTTAAGACATAATACTGGTATATTAATTTTACTGAATGTACAGTAAATTATGTTTATCTACCATAAGTGAGTTTATGAGGTTTTGAAAATCTAACAAACTTACTTGAATATGATGTATTTCTTCTTGCTTATCACCATCTAAACTTCGCGAAATGACAATCCCTGAATCACTAATTAGTCGGTTAGGAAAATGTTCTGCTGAATTTGATCATTTCATATTAATACATTCATTTTTTTTTGTAAGAATGATAGTACTTGTCACTGAAGTTAAAAAGCTTTGTTAATCTTTTTTAGGTAGGTACATGCTCCCAAGATGATGTTTCAAGATGTCCTGAGGAGAAAACATTCAACCTGCAGGATCTGCACAACAGCTTGATTGCATCTAAAGAACTTGTCAAAGTACTAGCCCACATCTGGGGACCTGGAGAACTGAATCCGTCAACTGTCTCGCTCATTTCCGCACTGCGTTCTGAGCTTGATGTTGCTCGTGCTCATGTAAGGAGGTTTATCAGAGAACAAAAATCAGATGCCCACGAAATCCAGGTCTTAAAAAAGCAACTTACAGAAGAAATGGAATCTTGGAAGGTGAAGCAAAAGGAGAAGGTTGCAAATGCTCTCCAGTTCATAGTTTCGGAGCTAGGCAGTGAGAAGAAGTCAAGAAAAAGAGCAGAGAAAGCAAACAAGAAGCTAAGCATTGCCTTAGCCAACACTGAAGCCTCGCTGCAGGCAGCAACAAAAGAACTCGAAAGGGAAAAGAAATCTAAAGGAAAAGTTGAGAAGATCTGCAGCGAGCTCATCAGAGGCATCGACGAGGACAAGGCTGAGGTGGAGGCGCTGAAGAGAGAAACTGAGAAGGCACAAGAAGAGCTTCAGAAAGAGCGTGAGATGCTTCAGCTTGCGGATGAGTGGCGCGAACAGAGAGTTCAGATGAAGCTTCTGGAAGCACGGCTACAGTTTGAGGAGAAGAATGCAGCCGTTAATCAGCTGCGCGACGAGCTCCAAGCGTATCTGGATACTAGGAAAGAGCAGGAACCAGCAAATGATCCAATGCAATTGTCCCATGCATCTGAAACTGGCGCAGCTGCAGCTGATGCAGTTGCTTGCAGAAATGGTGGTGACTGCAGCGATGACAGCCAAGACGATGCATCAGAAGGCAGTGACATGCACTCGATTGAGCTGAATGTTGACGGCATCAGCAAGACCTACACATGGAGCTATACTCCTTCCTCAAAAGGCAGGCAGAGGCATGAATCCTTTTCGGATAGAGGGATGGATGGCGCCAATTCGTGCCGCCTAGAGCGAAGCTTTCGGGACATGGCCGAAGAATTGGAGGGAGACTGGGCAGAAGGGTGTAGCAACGGGATCCTGAACTTTGAGCATGATGAGGAGAGATATCAAGCAATCAAGAATCTAAGGGAGCAGATGCTGGCTGGGTCAGGGTTCATCCTGTCCCAGGGAAGAGAGAAATGCTGAAAGGGAGTACTGTGGCTTGTAAGATAATTAAAATGGAAAATGAATTTAAAAGCGTGTCATATAGGACCCTGCTATTCAATACCCTGGGTATGGAATATTATTCCATACCCGAGCCAGCCCGAGCCCATCGACGCGCGCCCCTCCGCGCGGCCCCGTCGAGGTTCCACCGGTTTTTTTCTTGACCGCGTGTGGCCTCCACCCAGGCGGTTTCCTACTTTCCTCCGCGTACGCCCGAAGGCCAAAGCTGCGGTTCCTACCTTTCCCCCAGCGTGCACAAGGCAACAAGCAGATGCGCTTTTCACGGCGATGTGAGACGCGTCAAGTGTGGCTCAGTAAATTCATTTTTTCAGGGGTAGCTTGTGCTACAATTGGCGTATAGAAAACTGATTCATGATGACTGGTGTGACGATAAAACAGTTCTGAAATTGTGTGAGGTGACAACTAATTGAGTTCCCATTTGTTTGTATCGGCATGTCAGATCATGGATTAAATTAATTATCTTTTACATCAACAACCGTGAGACAAAACGTAAAATGTTTGAACTTGGATCAGTAATACTCTGTTGGATCATAAAAAACACAACTTGAGACATGAACTGCCATATTTGCTCTCGTTGTCGTCGAAGACACTGAGAAAACAGTACACATTTGTAGTAAATAGTGAAAGAAGAGTCGTATGAACTGTTGGTATTTATGATCAGCCACCAAACTTTTTCCCCGAGGAAACACCAAGGAGGCTCCTGCTGCATATTTTTAACCACAAAGAAAAAAAAACATACATTCAGATATACGTGGACATGGCCCCTGCCAAAAGAAAGACCCTATCAGAGACTAGCCCCTATCTGATTCCTATGGCCAAGCTCACCGAGGTCCATGAGCAACTGGATAGAGGAGGTCTCCACGTGGACCTGCCCCCAGCTGATGAACATTAATGGCTCGACAATGGCTCTGGCAATGGTCTCCATGATCTTCACGGAGACCCCATTGGAGCTCAGGCTGTAAGATGATACGAACCAGCTTGCCCGTCAGCTCCTTGTGTCCTCACACTGCACACAAGTGAGAGGTAAACTGAGAGCAGAGAAATCAAATCATCCCAAATCATGTATTAAATTCAGACGACAAAGACGGAGAAAGTAGTAATTAGTGAACCAGCGCCACTGCAAGTAATCAGAACAGACTCGTGCTTGATTTTCCAGTATATGAATAGCTATTTAGCAACTATAGTGATCATTGCACACCTTTATTTTACATTCCACATATACGTATTTTCCATCACGTAGGACAGTCAAAAAACAAGGGGAAAATGGCAAAAAGGGTATTCTAAAGTATGAGGGTTAACCAAGGTAGAAACCTGAATTCCAGTTAGTATAGTAGAAGAACACACTGTCAGTAATACTCTAATTTACAGGACCCTGACTGAAATGCAACCTAACCTTTTGTAAGTACACTCTATTAGTTAATTGCGTACTGCAGACATTTGTTGAAAAGCACCAATCTGTGTTGTGGTTTTGACATAATTCTTAATGCATATAATGATCAGTGGCAAGAAAAAAAAAACAAGTATCAGTTGAACCCTGTCAGTGTACTTGTTGATTGGCATTTTTGGCACTTCTAATTCAAATCCAGAGAAAGACCTAGCAATCTTGAATACACATGAGAGAAGAGTGACCACCTCACTGGAATCCACAAGATAGGGATGTTAGGGTCATCTGAATCAAATTCAGTGGAGCATTCAGAAATTCAGGAAGGTGAACTCCCATTTGAGTACACATATATCTTGTTCTTGCTCTCGTTGCTGACTAGTGACCTCCACGATGTAGGGATGGCACATAGCAGATCAAAGCTAGCATCCCCACCTCCTCGCTGCCTCACGCTTCATCTTCAATAACACATGCATGGAGGCAGCTTTAGCCGCCGGTGGCCATGGCTCGTTGCCGTCGTGCTTGCCGTGCATGCCTGCGACGGAGAACACCTGCACCCTGATCTCGAATCAGAACTGGTGGATTCGTTGATAGGTATCAAGGAGAAGCTGCTGGTCAGATATTTTGCGCGCAAGAGACAAAATTGTTGAATCTGTACACTCGATTAAGGATGGGAGCATGCAGATGGGAATAACCTGGAGCTCCATTCATGGAAGCGGATGAGCCACGCCTGGGAAAGCATCTACGGCATGTCGCGTGGAGGGAGGGAGCCGCCGCCGTGCCGGGTTCACCCAGATCGCCATCCCCATCACCCATGACTGCACGCCTGTAATCTGTGCCGCCGTCTGCTTGGGGTACATCTGCTGCAGCGCCGTTCGCGGCCCGGGGCGACGAATCTGGCTACGGTGCGGCACACACCTCGCTAGGGTGCTAGCGTCAACGGACGGGATCCCTCAATGGAGAGGCGATGTGGCTACCCTCCCTGTTCTGAACGGAGGGGAACCACAAACATCTCCTGCGAGCTCTCGAAGACCATCCTCCGTGGATTGATAGGCATCGTATGCAACCATCCTTGATAGCAAAATTAATTATGAAAAAATCGAACTTCAACGAATCAAACAGGGAAAATCGGACATCATCAGTTCACCTTGCGCGTTGGGGAGAATCACGCCTCTTTCATCCACTCAAATCCATGGCGAAGGTGAAGGATAGGAACCTGCCGCCGCCTACCCGGCTGGGAAGTCGATCTCCGACCAAATTGGAAGCAGGCGCAGGGTAGAGATACGAACCTAGGTCCCCTGATCTTCAATCCCGCGAATGCTTCTTCAATCCAAGCGAGAGCGGGTTGGGAAGTGGAAACTGTCGACCGGAGATGAGCTCGGCGGCTGCAAAAAGTTCCTCTCCGTCTTCTGTTACCACGGAGGTGGAAGAGTGGCGGAAGTTTCGGAGCACGAGCGGAAAAAAATAAAACCCCGGAAACCGGATGAGGGAGAAAGAACCGAGCCAACCAAAAAACCTCGTTGAGAATAATCGGTGGGAGAGACACGGAAAGGCGTGGAGGGAGGGGGTCGGACGGACCGACGGGCGAGAGGGTGGCGCGATCGGACGCTGGATGGCTCGCTCGGGTACGGAATACTTATTCCATACCCAGGGTACATATACAGTCCAAACATTACGATGACTATGTATTTGGCCATGCCACAAGGGGAGGGTATATTCACACCTTTATTTTTAAGTTAAAGAAATATCTGTCGGAAATGAGAGATACTATTCATTTAACATTCAAATTTTATCGCACAAACAATGTTTTTTAATTATAGTGAAGTCCATCTAATTAAAGTAATATCAATACCAAGAAAAAATTGTATAGAGAAGAGCGTGGAGCCAATCAAATGTTTAATTAGATCTGGTTCCAATACATTTGCATTTATTGAGTATCTAGGGAACCACATAAAGAACTCGGTTTCCAAGCACAAATACTATAGTTAATTAGGAGTGATATGGTTATTTCTCACTACTAAGTAACGAACACTTATTTTGCGACGGAGAGAGTATGTTGTTTCTCTATACAAAATTAAATTAGTTTTTTCTAATTCTGACGTAACAAACAAGTTTTATGGAACATCGGAAACGTTGTTTACCCCTCTTTATACGATTTAAGTATACATAAAGCAGTTTTGTTTTACTTTAATTTAAAGCCATGCTACGTTTCGCCCCTAAAATGCTAACATATCTGATTTTAGATTTTTTATTTTACAATTTGTAGTTTAAATAATTAAAAGAAATCAGGTAATTCATTAAGAGTATCTTTATACCATTGATGAATGGTCAATTATAAAGTAAAATAATCTCTTTCTTAATTTTCGAAATGAAATTAATTCCCTAACAGTGAGACGAGAAAAATAAAAACAAGTGTGGCAGAATATAAACCATATATCCCTCCTCCCCCTCCCTCCCGATCCAACGTGCCAAATACATCATCGTGGTAACATTTCGAACACAGATGCACAAATACGACAAGATGTAGCAGATGGGTGCGGTGCATATTAATTTAACAATTTATAAAATGGTCAATTTAGTGCAAAAGCTTATTAAATTGGTGCATATTGATCCCACTCGGAAGGCGAATAATATAATATACTAGTACCTTGCACGCGCCTTGGCGCACGTTCATTTTTACTGAAATTCTATTTGGTTATACACAATTGTTTACAAAAAGTAGGAAGTGAGAAAGTAGGATAGCTATTAAAAATAGGTTTGAATTACAAATGAAAGCAAACTATTACAATTCGTATAAAAAAACTTGCAACATTAGTACATTTAGATTACCCATGTTGGAACACAAGAACTTTGGTCTATTTTACAACAAAAGATAGAACATGTTGCTAAGTAGACATGGGAATTTCGTGATAGCAATTCATCAATTACGTAGTCTAGGATATAATTCATAGCAGTATATGTGTGTGTCTATATATATATATATATATAGCTGTAGGGACACGTCTTCTTTCCAAAAGAACCATAGGTCTCTTGCTGGGCTTTTGATTGAAGCCGTCTGAGTAGTATATATAGTAAAATCAGTAGGAAACATTAAATTCTTTATCTATTTGATTTGTAGCTGCTGAATTAAAAGAAACCTTTGTTTCTATTGAAAACACAGTAAAGCCACCAATCTTGTAGCCATATAAAAGGCCTAAACTTTTTTTTTCTTTGCTCTTCCTTCTAATTAGTCTTGACAATAACTGAAAAAACTTAAATATTGTGACAGTATGATTGGGGCATTAGCTTAATTTCTTATAGGCTAAAGCTCTATTCTCTAACATTGCAACTTCTTGGTCAGTTAGGCCAAATTTTTTCCTGTATTTGCCTCCAAGTGTAATCACAAAACCAGAATTTTTTCTTTGCAAAACATAATTTATCCACGGGAATTTTGGGCTAACCGACATAGGTAAAAAAAATATTATTGCATATCATGTAATGTGGCTCACATGCACTGAGCTGTAGAGAAGTATGCACACAAAAACAGAATGATATTCAAGAAAAGGAGGGAGGGAAAAGCTTACAAAGATGAAGTTGCTAAATACTTCCTCCTCGTCTTTAGCCACACACGAACATGGGTCACCTAAAGAGCCAAAATTACACAGCACACAGTGTCAGGCTCTCAGAGATATGGAACAGAATTTACAAATAGGATCTACATGAGAACACTTGTCTTAAATATATAAACCAATGTTTGAATATATATATTTCAGTAGGTTAGAATAACAGTGGGCACAAACAGCAGGTAATCTGAATAGGATTGTAAGCAAAGAACGCATAAAAATTCAGGCAAATACCATATTAAAGAATGGAATGCAACTGTTTTTCTTAATTGTTTTTTCGCTAATCTAATTCTAAAACCTTACATTGACTAATTTGTGACCATGTTACTGTTTCCAATCTTGTTGGCCTTTGTAATGTTGATGCTCCAGTCGAATTGCAGGGGCTATGTCTGTACTCCATGGCTTCAATATAAAAGCAGAAGTGCTATTTTCTGATTTAAATTTAGGCAAATCATATATTCCTTTGAGCTTAGTTATGTTGGATGGCAACCACTGTTGAATTTATGAATATGCCATTATTTTCTACCTACAAAGCAAACCAAAGCATAAGCTAATCAATTGACAAATCCAATTATTCTACATTTTGTTATCATCGCTATTGGTTCAGTAGATGTAACCTATAAGGTACAGTAGCACATCACATTTTTTTTTATCCAAGAGGGAGAACTTCTTAACAGTAGCTGCTACTTAGGTTGCATAATTTAAGTTCTTACCATGTGTGTTAATCTAGGGTGACATAGATGGTGCATTGAAGTTCTTATGCTGCATCGGGTACGGTAACTTACCTAAGAGATGACCTCATAAAACTGAACCAATCTTTTTTCCCCAAATAATTAAACTTCAGATCCAAAAGTCAAGCATAAAGAAAACCTAAAAAGCTCATGAATCTCTTACAGCAGTAATATAGATGTTTAGACAAACGAAACTAACCAAAATCCTTATGGTGAGCATCTCACTGCAAAAGACTTTCAGAACTAATTTTCAATGAGATTCGGTTGAGCACTGGTGCTCTCTCTGAGAGACAATTTACAAATATAAAGATTGCAAAGGAGTACATACATGTTGCTTGGTTCCCCCACTGCTTGCAACTGATGCATGCTTGGCTTTGCGTAGACCTGCGAATATAATCAATTGATGAACCTTACTTACTATTCTCTGAAGCTTAAGAGAAACAGGGGAAACTTTATGGCACAGGAGTCAGGATTGGTTAATTTGCTCATATAGGTAAACTATCGTTGTATTGTTGAGTATGGAATGCAGTTAGCATACGTACAAAGCGACCTCCAAATTGACATTGATGTCTAAGCAGGGCTCGTAACTGTTGTCGCTCCATAATATATGGTTCCTTGTGAACTCTATTAGAATTCAGCAGCAAATTCAGGAAATTAAGTAACGGCCAAAACACACACACACACACACACACACACACACACACACACACACACACACACACACACACACACACACACACACACACACACAAAACACACACATTTTTCAGAACAATTGATGGCACGACATGGGATGTTTGAGAACTGCAAAGAATCTTTATAGAAGATCAGTTAAATTAGTAGAGCCAAAACTTACCTTAAAAGAGTCCGTTCTGCTGCCCATTGACTTTGAAACCTCAAACTGAAAACACAAGAGGAAGAGAAGAGTTAGAATTGGAGAAGTTTTTATGGCAAGACCCAATATTAGACCGTCATATCATGAACCATATATATCCTGCAAGAAAGAAAATTGTTTGTTTCTTAATAAAAAAACTGTATTGTAAATTACTAATATAAAATTGAGGAATGTAAAGGTCCAGGTAGTGCAGAATTAACAGGCATAAGATCCATTGCAATCGCACTTTAGGATAATAAAAAATCCCTATTTTAGAAAGGGATAAAACAATTTAAGTGTATGCATTTAGGATACATCGCAAAATAACTTATACATTGCTTCAGCATGGTGGCTTGATTTCTATTCTTCTTCGTCTGAGAGGACCAAAGTAATCGCACAATCCTAAAGAAAAGCACAATCCTAAAGAAACCTAGGAAGTCGTCCCGACGGGTGACACGACCGGCGCCCACGACTCGCCGCCCCCAGCCAGCAGCCGCCCTCCCACCTCTCTCCCCCTCGCTGCAGCCCGAGCTCGCCGGCGGAAGTCTGTCCAGCGGCAATGAAGGCGGCAGCGGAGCCCTTTCATCTAGCTTCAGGGTATTTAACCTTTTACCATCATAACGGATGGCAACTCCTCGGATAGCAGCTTTAGGAATGGCGCTACAGATGTAGCATCGGAGAGAGAAAATCGATACGCATTTGCCAGTTTTGCTCGCTTGGCACGCCAGGTCCTCCCTCCACGCTGGATCCGAGTCAGCACGAGCATGGCAAATGACCGCCGATGCCCCTGGCTTCTTTCTTCTCCACCCTGCGCGGCCCATTAGTGCATCCCCGCCCCCTTTCTGCTCGCCACACCGCACGATGCCCGGCCCCAGCTGCCGCCACCGCCGCCGCCCACAACGCCGCCTTCCCCCATGTCGCACTACGCCGAGTCGTCTGGAGCTGGACGGGCGAGGAGCAGACTTCAAGGTGCCCGGAGCGGCCGCATTACTCCCAACGGTGCAGATCCAGTAGGTGAGCTGAGCGGCTTCCCGCTGATCCCATGCCCGGACTGCGGCCTAGCTCGGGTGGTAGAGGGGCGGACAAAGAAGGAAGGTGAGAACCACGGTCGTCTGTACTTCAAAGTGTGCCAGGAATGGGTTAAGTTTGTATGCTGTGTTCATCCCCCTGAATCTGCAGTTAGGGTTATGAGGTTTGTTGATTTTGTTTCCAGTATCCCAAGATGTGTGGATACTATAGGTTCGAGAAGGAGTACTTCCAGCAATTGAAGGATGATGGCATTATCCTGGTTCGCCCTTCAAACTGGGCCGAGGCTCTGGATCAGGAAGAAGCTTCAGTGCACAGTCCAAATGGTGATAAGAATAGGAAAGAATTGGAACAGAAGATGGAGTCAGTCACTGATTTGGAAGATGAACATGTCCTTTGTGTGTGTTGTCTGTGTTGTAGTTGGATGTGTGATCATGTATGCTGTAATGAAGTGAGTTTATTGAAGTGACAATTATGTGTGTGTTGTCTGCTATGTTATTTGGAAGATGAATGGGAATGAAAATTATGCTTCAATGAGCCAAATTATGTTCTTTGCCGAGATGAACCATGACAGCCCATAACAGATCATGAAACCACCATAACAGATCATCTAAGGCATCAAATTAACCATACAAACATAGCAGTTCAGGCAAGTTTGGGACATTCAGACAGGTTTTGGCCGCTTACAATATTTCAGGCCACCTACATATCAAGGCCACTAACAGTTCAGGCCATTCACCACGGCCACAACAGTTACACAAAAGAAGCCAATTCAGGTGGCTACAAGCAAAATGCTGCTTTTCTTGCTGGTGGTCTCATTTTTTCCCCTTGGTTGGAATTTTTTTGGCAGGGCTCTTCCTGATCTTGGTTGCCAGCTGCTTCTTCCTTGGAGTGAACTTTTTAGGTGGTGGTTCCACAACTTGAAGATCAAGGCAAAGGTTCCTGTAAATGAAGAACATAGTATTAGAATTGCAATAATGAGACAAGGATGTGTGTTTTTGTAGTTTTCCTTACCTCTTAGTTCTAGGAGGGGTTGCAGGTTCTGGAGCTTCAACTTCAATTCGGGGAACATCTAGTACATCCCTCTCTGTAGCTGCTGCAGCTTCTGCTGCCGCAGATGCTTTAGCTGCAGCTTGTTCAGCCTCCCTTGCCGCCCTAGCAGCTTCTTCTCTAGCCAGGGCTGCCCTTGTCCTTGATGTGTTTGCACCAGTAGGGGTAGGGTCTGTCTTGTTCTTCTTCCTCCCTAGCCTTGGGGCTGACTTTTTGGTTCTCTTCCTGTACATACAGTAACATACAGTAAGTGTTAGTTAACATGGCCAGTTAACATGGTCTACAACCAGGGCATAAACAGTTAGAAGATTACCTTTTTTTAGTGCCAGTTAGTGAACACCTCCAACTTCCACTCCTGTGGCCATGCTCACCACAGCTAGAGCAGATCACGTCTTGTTGCTTTGCCACTTCTCTCAGTTGGACCAAGATGCCTTTTCTTCTTCTGCCTGCCTGGTGCTCTGTCTTTTTTTGAAGTTGATGGCCACAACTTGAAGCCCTTGTCCACTTCTGGCCACTGTCCTCTATCTGTTATCATGGGAATGATTCCACGATATGCAGCCTGTAACTTGTCAACTGAATAGTACTTGTGCACATATTGTTCCATATTGGGCTGCCTCAGAGTTGTGATAACAGCCAGTGCATGTGGGCAAGGGTTTTCAGTAACCTGCCACTCTCTGCAAGTACATATATGTTGTGTCAGATACACAACATGCCTCCTAACCTCTTGGTCTTTGTAAATTTTAGTCACTTCTGCTCCTTCTGGGTGACCTTTAGTGACCTTGAGATGTCCTAAACCCCTAGAGGCTGCATTCAACTGATGGATTACTGCAGGTAGTATTCTAGGAGACAGGGCATTTGCTATCTTCCTCCTCTTTGCAAAAAGAGTGCGGGTCTTCTCTCAGCCAAGCAGTGGACATGTAGGTCTTTGTGATCCTTGATCCAAGCATTCCAACTCTCAGCCAAATTATTATTGATGTAGTCACATTTGATGTCTACACTAAACTTGCTCCTAGCCCACAACAGGTTGTGATGCTATTTGAGCCATCCAGCCTCCACAGTCTCTGTGTCTATCTCCAATATACTTCCTGGTGACCTCAACTCAACCTCTGCCTTGAATCTGTACAACCAGTCAAAAGAGTCATCCCATTTTCCAAATAACTTTTTGGCTGCCCTTTGCCTGCCATAAACAACAGTCTGGTATGGTAGGCTTCCTCTTTAGTAGGGGTATGGCCCTCTCTGCCACCCAAGCCTGTGATGCCATTGTGCCAGCAACTCTTGCTCTAGAGGCACAATTGTGAGTGCCTTTATTTATTTGAATCTGCATAAGTCACAACAGAAGCCTGCATAAGTAACAGTTCATGAAAAGAATTGCAAAAATTGAAAAACATATGTGCAGCAAACAAGAAAATAATACCCTGACACTCCCATCATGTTGTGTCCTAGCTCTAATAATCCAAGGGCAGCCAAGAGATCCACAGTTTCCCCTAAACCTCTTCTTGTCAGAATGAACAGTGGCAAGTTCAAACTCATTTAGAATGGCATGCTGCTTCACTGCTAGCCTGAAATCTGCCATACTTGGGTAACAAGTCCCAACTGATATGTCTGGATTATCCTTGTCCCACTCAAACATTGGCTCCTCTGGCACATTATCATCAACTGGAACAATAGCTTTAGCCATGTCACTTTGCATTTCAGCTGTCATGGTTGGGATAGGCACTGCTTCCCTGGCTGCTTCTTCTGCCCTCTCATCTACAGCCTTAAAACCCATTGCTTCATACACCTTGTCCTCATCAGTAGCTGCATTAGCAAAACCATCATCTTCCATATCCGGCAGTATGGTAAGATTGGCCCAATCTACTAGCTCTGGTATATCATCAGGCACAGAAGGAGGTGGAGGGGGTGGAGAAGTACATGTATCACTAGTGCCCTCTGCATTCTTAGGTACAACACTACCTCCAACATTACCGTGACTTGCACTGCCTCCAACATTACCATCAATTCCACTGCCTCCAACATTGTCATGAACTCCACTCCCTTCACCAATGGTCACACCAGAAGCACATCCACCACAAGAACTTGCACTACCAGAGCCTTGCCCATGTTTACTGACCACATCCACCACAAGAACTGCAACCCTATCAGCCCATCTTTCTTTAATCAGCTGCTCAAAGTGTTCATCCCTTCTGATTTTCCATTCAGAATCACTGTCAGTGTCAACTACCCAGACTGAAAGAGTTTGTGATGGCCCCCAGATGATCTTTGTGGCCATTTCATCATGAAATTTGTCCAGACTGTAATGCAACGTTCTATCCAACCAGACCTCATGCTCTTGCTCGACCATTTATACGAGACCATACTCCCCATCCGCGACAAACTTACCAACCTTAACAACTAATCTAACGCGTTGCTAGGATCAATCCTGACAGAATCAATGAACAAAAGAAGAATCACAGAGTTAGAAAATATGCTACGGGACTGTTCCTTAGGTCTACCATTTCGAGTGCAGTTCAAGATTCAACTTACCAAATGGGGCAACTGCTAGAATCCATTGTAACGAGAACTACAAGATCAGCTGCCTACAAATCATAGATGGAGAAAAAGCGGAATGAGAACAACGTGTTGGATTGATCTCTACCCTAAGGCCCAAAGGCCTTAGCCTTGATCCGCGCCCTCATCGGGGGCGCCCAACCCAACACATGTTGGTGGGCCCCCGTCGCCAGCGCCACATAAATAGAAGGTGGGGGCCGGGGGGCACGCACGCCAAGAATCACCGTGCCCCGACTCCCCACCTACATCTAAACCCTAATCCGATCCGGAGGGGTGGTGCTATGGCGGCGGGAAGCTCCACCGGCCTGCACTGCGCCGGCCGTCGCTACCCAGAGCGGATCTGCCCCGACCCGCTGCACTGCGCGACGCTGCCTAAGAGCAGACGCCACCAACGAACATGATGGCGTCGTCTTCCTCAGAGCAAGGTATATTACCCTATCCCTCCTCTCGGTTTGATCTCGTACACGCGCACGCACACGTGCACATCTGTTTGATCCTAGAACTAGACACAGAGAGGATTCCCGAGTCGATCCCGCACCTAGCGATCCGTTTAAGAGCCTAACAATGGTACCAGAGCCTATCTAGGTTGTAGTTTTGACTCGATAGAAGAAAAAAACAAAAAAAAGGGAAGGAATCGAGCAAATAGATCAAGAAGATGCAAATCGAAGGAAGAAATCGAACAGTGCTCGAAACCTTAACCCTAACCCTAGATCTACTCGACCCGACATACCTGGCCCTTCTTCCTCCGCTGCTCCTTCTTGCTGTTCTTGTCTTCTCCTTCTCTTCCCTCCGCCTTTTCCCTCTTTTCCCGTACCCCAGAATCCCCTCGACAGAGCCGCGCGCGAGACGCACGCGACTCCGGCGAGGAGGCCCATAGGGCACAGTATTGCTTCGTGTGGACGCACACCGAGCCAAGAAATCAACAGCATGGGTACTGGATAATAGATCCGGCCATGGCACGGCCGCCGGCGTCAAGGACGAACGCGGCGGCGCAGCCTCTGGCCGGAACAGAAAAGTTGAGGGAGAGGGCGAGGGAACTAAAGAGAGAGTGGGAGAGGGAGAGGAGGCGACCTAGATCCGGCATGCCAGCAGGTGGCCGACGGCCATGCCGTCCGCCGCACCGGAGTTCAAGCCGGCGGCGGAGGCGACGACCAGAGGCGAGGAGGGAGAGGAGAGGCGAGCGAGAGAGAGCCAGGAGAGAGTCGCGGGCGAAGAACAGAAATGACCTAGGGTTTCCGCGGGCGTCGCCCGGCCGCGGGGTTTTTATACCTCCCGAAACGCGCGCTCAGCCGTCTGATCGGGATGGACGACTGAGATCGACGCGGGGAGGGTTGGCCGGCGCGCGCGCGGAGTGGGCCGGTTTCGCGGCCCAGGCCCAGGTTGCGGCCTGTTAGCCGCGGGCCGCACAGTAGCGGGCTGTTTTCACGAGTGGGCCGGGCCGCGGAGGCGGTTTTCGGGCTGCACAGTAACGGGCTGCACAGTAACGGGCCGCACAGTACTAGATTTTTGGCCCGTTTTCGCAGATGAACAGTAACATTTGACTTTTTTCATTCTGTTTTGAAGCAAATTTGAATATTTTTTGCACAGAATTTGATCTCTTTTCATTTTGAACCAAAGGGATAAATGTTTAGAGAATAAATATACAGATTTTCACGGACCTTGCTTCAAAATAGAATTATTTTATTCATGTTTCCGCTGCACAGATAATTGTTTTGACTTGAATTTAAATTTGAACCAAAGGGATAATTTAAATTTTGAGTCACAGATAATTTCAGATTAAATTGTAATATTGTTATTTTCTGACCAAAGTTGATGATAATAATATTATGATTTCACAGATTAATTTCAAGATAAAATTGTAATGTTGTTATTTTCTGACCAAAGTTGATAATAACAACATTATGATTTCCGTGCATTCGTAATTATTGTTATATTGTTCTCACTTGAGCTAACCTGTTTCAGCTGGTTTTCCTATGATGGTTTCCATCAAGGATATTCCGATTCTGAAAGGCGACAACTATAATGAATGGTATAAGAAGTTGGATCTCTTCTTTACCATGGCAGAGCTAGATTGGGTCCTTACTGCACCGGTTCCAGTAGAGTCTGAGAGACCGGTCAGAGGGGAAGAGGTTACAGATGCTTCCTGGAAGCAAACAGAGCTCGCCTACAAGGCAAGCAAATAGAGGTATGACGCTGATCATGCCAAGTGGCTACCTGCCAACAAGAAATGTTTGGCAGTGGTCAAGAACACTATAGAGCCCGCCATTCTGGGGGCAATCACAGATCTTCCTACTGTCGTTGAGTACCTCGACAAGATAAGGAGTCAGTACACTGGCTCCTCAAAGACTTATGCTACCCAGTTGATCAAACAACTGGTTACAGAGAGGTACTTGGGAGGTGGGATAAGAGAGCACATCCATCGCTTGGTGAACATCAACAACAAGCTTAAGCCAATGGATATGGAGTTCAAACTAGAACACATAGTTCATTTGGTCTTTGCTTCGTTGCCAAAAGAGTTTGACAACTTTGTTGTCAATTATAACATGAACCCTGAAAAATGGGATATTAAAAAGACCATAGCGATGTGTGTTCAAGAAGAAAAGAGAATAAAGAATGCACATGGTGGATCTATAAACTATGTGAACAAGAAAAGATACAATAAAGATATTCCCTCTTCATCCAAAGGAAAGGGACCCCAGTTGGCTCAGCCGCAGCACAGGCCCAAGTTTGGGCAATCTTTAGTGGAGAAGGATCAGTGCCTTCACTGTAAACAGTAGGGACACTACAAGTCAAATTGTCCCGACTACCTAAAGATGATCATGGAAAAATGAGGGATTCCGTTCAACGAGAACTACGGGAATAGGAGAAAACAGAATTAAAGTCGCAAATGGAGTCGAGGCAGATGTTGAGGCGGTTGGAGACCTCCTCTTAGAGCTCGACACAGGCTTTAATTTATTACTTAAAGATGTATTTTATGTTCCCGTAATTCAGAGAAACTTGATAAGTGTTTCTCTTCTTGATGACGATGGATTTGCATGTCGTTTTGGAAACGGCATGTGTGTAATAGAATTTGATGATACAGTTGCTTCGATTGCTTTTAGACGAAATGATCTTTATTTATTATCGCTACGTGAAAGTGTGAATTCCGTATGTGATGTGAATGCGACTGTGTCTGCAACCACAGATAATAACAGAAAACGAAAGAGAACTCAAGACACATCGTCGAAATTATGGCACTGTCGTTTAGGCCATATTTCGAGGGGGAGAATAGAAAGGCTGGTTAAGAATGAAATTCTACCTCCTCTTGAGTTCTCAGACTCAGACAAATGCATTGATTGCATTAAAGGAAAATATATAAAGATAACAAAGAAAAATGCTGAGCATAGCGCAGGTATTTTAGAATTAATTCACACAGATATCTGCGGTCCGTTCTCAGTTAAGAGCATAGACGGTTATGACTCTTTCATAACGTTCACAGATGATTATTCCCGTTATGGATATATTTATCCAATAAAAGAGAAATCAGAGGCGTTAGATAAATTTAAAGAATTCAAGGCTGAAGTTGAAAATAAGCACAATTTAAAGATAAAAGTTGTTCGATTCTGACCGTGGAGGGGAATACTACGGTCGGCATACCCCATACGGACAGGTTCCAGGACCTTTTGCGAGGTTCCTAACAGAACAAGGAATAGTAGCCCAATACTCTATGCCGGGCGATCCTCAGCAGAACAGAGTGGCTGAAAGACGGAATCGTACCCTGATGGATATGGTACGAAGCATGATCGGCTATTCAACGCTACCAGTGAGTTTATGGATGGAGGCGTTGAAAACCGCTGTCTATATTCTCAACAGAGTACCCAGTAAAGCGGTGCCTAAAACGCCGTATGAACTGTGGACAGGAAAGATACCCTCGCTGAATCACCTACGGGTGTGAGGAGTCCTGCTGAGGCAAAGATATTCAACCCCAACATTGGGAAGTTGGATCCCAAGACAGTGAGTTGCCATTTTATTGGTTACCCAGAAAGATCAAAAGGATATCGTTTCTACTGTCCAGACAGATTTACAAAGTTCGTAGAAACGAGACATGCTACCTTCCTAGAAGAAGAGATGATTTGGGAAAACACAGCAGTTCGAAAGATTGTTCTTGAGGAGAAACGGGTGTGCGCACCCACTCCAATGATTCAGGAACCGTTTTTCTCACTGCCTGCTGAGACTGCACCGGCAGTACGAGTTACTGCGATGCCAGTTCCCGAATTGATCCCTTCTGTGGCGACGCAGAATGAAAATATAGAACCTGTCCTTCAGGATCCTATAGATAATAACATTGCCACAAATCAGGGGGAGCCGTCACAGGCTCCTGCAGAGAATATTCGAACAGAAGAGGCTCCTAGGAGATCTCAAAGAGAAAGAAGATCAGCTATTCCTGCTGATTATGAAGTGTATAACACAGAAGAGGTTCGAATGGAAGATGATCCCATCTCATTCGAAGGAGCCATGAGAAGCAGACATTCATCTAAATGGTTTGAAGCCATGGAAGATGAAATGAAATCGATGAGGACCAACCAAGTTTGGGACCTAGAAGAAATTTCTGAAGGAGCCAAAACAGTAGGCTGTAAATGGGTCTACAAGACAAAATGTGACTCCAAAGGGAATATAGAAAGATACAAGGCTCGTCTTGTGGCAAAAGGATTTACACAGAAGGAAAGAATAGATTATAATGAGACCTTTTCTCCGGTCTCATGTAAAGATTCTTTCAGAATAATTATGATCTTGGTTGCACATTTCGATCTGGAATTGCACCAAATGGATGTAAAGACGGCATTCCTAAATGGGGATCTCGAAGAAAAAGTTTACATGGCACAAACTAAAGGTTTTGTCGTAAAAGGAAAAGAAAATTTGGGATGTCTTTTAAAGAAATCCATTTATGGATTAAAGCAAGCTTCAAGACAGTGGTACTTGAAGTTTAACGAGACTATAAAGACGTTTGGGTTCACAGAGAATGTTGAGGATAATTGCATTTATGCAAAGTTCAAGAAAGGGAAATACATTTTCCTGGTACTGTATGTGGATGACATTGTACTAGCAAGTAGCGATGTCAGTCTACTATTAGAAACAAAAGAATTCTTGTCATCAAATTTTGACATGAAAGATCTTGGTGAAGCCTCTTTTGTGCTAGGGATTGAGATTCACCGAGATAGAAGAAATGGGGTACTAGGTTTGTCACAAGAGACATACCTACAAAAGACTCTAGAAAAATATAGTATGCAAGCGAGTAAGCCTACTCTTGCTCTGATAGTCAAGGGTGACAGATATGGAGACTTTCAGAGTCCCAGAAATAAATATGAAAAAGAACAGATGAAAATTGTTCCATATGCCTCGGCAGTCGGAAGTTTACAGTATGCTCAAGTGTGCACACGCCCTGACTTAGCCTTTGTCACTAATGTGCTTGGCAGATTTCAGAAAGATCCAGGTCTAGATCACTGGAAACTTGTAAAGAAAGCTTTGCGATATGTGAAAGGCACAAAAGGCCTCATGCTAACATACAGAAGAAGCGATTCTTTAGAGATTAAAGGATACGCAGATTCAGACTTTGCGGGAGATGAAGATGATAGAAAATCCACGACGGGTTACATCTTCACTCTCGCAGGGGGAGCTATTTCATGGAAAAGCTCTAAACAATCGGTCACAGCAACATCGACGATGTATGCTGAGTTTATAGCATGCTACGAGGCCTCCGGGCAGGTAGAATGGTTAAAGAAATTTATACCTGGCTTAAGAGTAGTGGACAGTATAGAAAGACCACTAAAGATGTACTGCGATAACCAGCTAGCAGTGTTTTATGCTCACAACAACAAGAAGAGCACGGCTACAAAGTCGATATAAATAAGATTTTATTCGATAAAAGATAGAATCCAGGATCACACCATAAGTCTCGAGCATATAAGAATAAAAGATATGCTTGCGGATCCGCTAACGAAAGGCTTACCACCCAGCGTGTTCATGGAACACGTAGCCGGCATGGGGATGAGGTACAGCCTATGATCTCTGGATAATAGAGGCCCAAAAGGAATACAGAATCTATTTCTGAACAGAGGCGTGTATTGTGGCTATTGATTCTAACGGCAGTTGCGCGTGACGATGAGATATGCCCTATACATAAAACTGTGATGAGATAAGGAAAATAGAAAAGGGAAAGAGAAAGATAATGTGAGATCAAGGGGGAGATTGTTGGATTGATCTCTACCCTAAGGTCCAAAGGCCTTAGCCTTGATCCGTGCCCTGATCGGGGGCGCCCAACCCAACACATGTTGGTGGGCCCCTGTTGCCAGCGCCACATAAATAGAAGGTGGGGGCCGGGGGGCACGCACGCCAAGAATCACCATGCCCCGACTCCCCACCTACATCTAAACCCTAATCCGATCCCGAGGGGTGGCGCTACGGCGGCGGGAAGCTCCACCGGCCTGCACTGCACCGGCCGTCGCCGCCCAGAGCGGATCTGCCCCGACCCGCTGCACTGCACGACGCTGCCTAAGAGCAGACGCCACCAACGAACGTGATGGTGTCGTCTTCCTCAGAGCAAGGTTTGATCTCGTACACGCGCACGCACACGTGCACATCTGTTTGATCCTAGAACTAGACACAGAGAGGATTCCCGAGTCGATCCCGCACCTAGCGATCCGTTTAAGAGCCTAACACAACGAACCCTAACCCTAAACCCATCCTCACAGTGCAATGCAGAGAGCGGAGAGGGAGAAGGTTACTAGCAGTGGCATAACTTTACTCCATCACGAAAGAGGTGGGGGTCACGCGCTCGGGGTTGCGTCGTCGTCGTTGGCGCTGCTGGTGGAGGGCGTCGTGCTGAGCAGAGGAGAAGAGAGACTGGAGTGGGCCGGGCCGCGCGGGGGAAGGGAATAGAGAGCCCAGGGGCAGCAGCGGTCTTTTCCCGCTACCCTATTGCCTCGGAGACCAGCTGGGCTGCTATGCTGGCGTGCCACGCCAGCAATTGTGGTATATATGTATTGCTTTTCTCTCTCTGATGCTGAAAGCATAGCTCCAAATCTAAACCTGCTATCTCAGGAGGCGCCATCCGTTATGATGGTAAAAAGTTAAATATCCCTCTAGTTTCGCCTCCTCTCACCATCCTTGTCTCTCTTGAGGGCCATGAGGACGGCTGTGGTGCGGACCACCGCGTGGGCGCAGATCCATGGCTGGGGTGCGCAGATCTATTTAGCCCCGGGTTGAATCTAGTGTCCCTCGCTCCTCGTGGTGTGAGTTGCGATGGAGTTTGGGTGCGAGGTCCGGCATAGCTCGGCGGGGAGGATCTGCGGTTGCGGACATGTTGGGCGGTCTGCCGGCATCCGTGACTGTGGTGGTGTGTGGAGGGGGGCGGGCACTGCCGTGCCTGGTGCTATGCGGCGGGGCATGATGGCGGCGGTGAAGGTGGCTTTCGGAGCCACGGCGCATGGTGGAGGAGCTAGGCGACGCCTGCAACAGTGTGACTGCCTCGGGCCATGCTTGTGCCTTCGACCTCGCTGTGCAGGATTTGGTGCGCCTTGTTCCTCCCTGAGGCGTCTCGTGGTGGCTGGTGAAGGCTGGGTTGGCGGCGGTCTTTTTCTCCGGAGCTGCAGTGAGTAGTTCTGCTAGGCAGCACTTGGCCGGTGTAGCAGCGACAGCTCACTGGTGGTGGCTCGCCGCAAACGTGGCCATGGCGGCTGGTCCCATGCGGTGGTGGCTCTTTCGGTGTGGCATCTGCGGCCTTTGTGCTTGGCAAGGCTGAATGTTGGAGGCGACAATGATGGCATGACGATTCCTGATTCTGGGGTGTAGGGGAAGGTTTGGTTGTGACATCCTCACCGGGCAGCTAGTGGGTATCCCTCTTGGTGGCGGTCTCCAGTGGGTTGGTGTTATCTTGGTTGGCTGCGGTCCGTTCAGACCGGCGTTGGTGGTGACTGGTCACGCATGTCTGTGCCCAGCTTGCCGCGGCTGCGACAAACTTGCAGATGGCAGCTCATTGTGGACGGCAGCCCATGGCAGGGTGCTCGTGGCAAAGATTGGATGCTTTTTGGATGGCTGCTCGTGGTGGCGCTGGTGATGGCAACAGAGTGTGGCGATCCACACTGGCGGGTGTTTGGCGGGATAGCATCAGCCTTATGGGTCGGCGAAGCGATGACGGTTCACGCATGCCTGTGATCTGATCGGCGTGGCAGCGTTCTCCTGCTCACAGTGGCTCACTGTGGCCGGTGCCTTGGTGGCTGGCCTCGCGTGGCGATGGCTAGCTTGGTGTGGCAACGGTGGCCCTATTCTTTGGGGGTGCGTGGGTTTGGGGGCCTTTTTGGTGAAAGCTCTGCTATGGCTCTATGCCAAGACCGGCAATGGTGATACCTTTGGTGCCACGATTCTCGTTCGGGGTTTTTCCGTGAGGTCCCTCACCCTCGGGAGGTTTTGGTTGAAAAACCTTGTGCCGGATCTTTGGCTGGTGTTGACGGTATCGTGGATGTTGTTTGTACTCCTTGGAGGCATCACCGTGGAGACTACCCTCCCCATGCTCTGTTGCTACGACCTGCAGGGTACCATGGTGGTTTGGTTGGCGTTTTGTTGCGGTGTTGGTCTTGATATTGTTGTCACTTTCGTCTTGTTGTATATGGTTTTTTGTGTGTGTTGCTTTTTTTTTTGTTCAATTCATCCTCTCTATCAATACAAGCTAGGCAGATTTCCTGCTGGCAGTTAAAAAAAATAAAGAAACGAAAAGGAGCAGTAATAGTGTTATCACAAACCTGGTGAAGTCAAAAGGATCACGCTCGGGACGGGGAATCAAATGCTTGTTTTTTCCTCATGAGCTCTGACAGCTAGAAGAACTCCTTGCCTCTTTACTATTCTGCTCGAACGCTAATATATAAATAAGAGGGGAATTTCTTTTTGTGCGTACCGAAACTCAATAACTGATTGACTGCAACGGTTGTAGGAGTCGAGAGCCCTGCCCTTGTTAGATAATTAAGCAATTTCGGGCACATTTTAATTCTAAAACTAAAAATATTATTAAGCAATATTTCCATGACTATAGTAAGTGAAGTATAGCATGTGCACGTGTTCATGTTAATTTCACTAAATAACACAAACAACAAAATAAACCAGAGTTGATTTAGAATGTACCCAAAGGCGGGACCAGAGTGCCGGTGGCACCGGGTGCGCCGTTCCCAGGACTGGACATTGTGTCGGTCCGGGCTGTTCGATGTAGCCGAACTGAATCGTTGCAGTGCAGATGGCCGTCGGGAAGTAGTTGGGACGATCTTGATGATCACTTGGGGAACACAGCTACAGCCACCAGGAAGTAGACGAGGTAGTCGTTCAGGTACCGGGAAGTAGACGTAGCAGCAGGAGGACGAAGGCCACTAGGAAGTAGTCGTTCAGGACGAGCAGCCGCGTAGATGTACGCTCTCCAAAAACCTTACTGTCTGTCTATCCTGAGCAGGATCTCAAGACAGAGAGGTTCCGGAGCCTACTCATGCAAGCTCTGTGGGTGCAGAAGTTTGCGTTGGGAATGCAAAGGCAGCGAGAGCAGAAGAACAATGAGGGAGAATAGAGAGGCTTCCTAAGCAGGAATAGCTTTGAGAGTTTGAGAGGTGTATTGTGAGGAGAGGTGTGGTGCCTCTTATATACACGAGTGAGGAAGCGAGAGGGGACGCACCTAGATATCTTCAAGGTGAGCAATGGCCATCAAAGCATAGATTACTAGTAACTTCCATGCCATTGAAATCCCTTAAAACATCATCCATCAAAACACCACTAATAGCCTGGCTATTACTCTCTGAGGCAAAAGTTGTCCACTCCACGCAGCACATCACATCTAACCACACCGTACCGTACGCCACATCACGTTTCGACTCGACTCGACCACTTTTAGTTTTCTAGCATTTATTCGTGAGCTTTAATTCTTTATTATTGAATAAATAGGCTTAGCCAAATATTCCAACAGCCCTTGCAGGTGTGGGCAGCGAGAACTGCAAGTGCAAGCGCCGCTAGGTAGAGCTCCGCGGCCACGACCCCTGCCACCAGGCACCAGCATGGCGTTGCCGCAGCCCACTGCTTGCAAGGCAGGATGCTGGCTGCTGCCTGCTGGGCACCATCCGGTCACCCGACCTAACCTGAGCAGCGGTTGGTAGCAGAAGGAGCGGGAACAGAAGCACAAGCAGGAGCACGCACGCTGGTATCTCAACCGGCAGCTGACGCCGCGATGGCGGCGGATCAGAGGGAGGGCAATAAGCTTGGGCGGCGCTGCGGATGCCGCTCCGCGACTACCAACCCCCGCGTGGCGCCGTGGCCTCGATCCGGGTCAGCAGTGCAGGATTCAGTGCACGGTGTCTGCGCGGTGGTGCTGCGAGGCGACGGGGAAGAAGGCCGCGGAGGGGAGTCCGGTGGGGCTGCACTCTGCCACCACCCTCTTGACATTCGCGGGCCGCAGCACCAGGTCCCACCTGGTGTTGAACCCCTCCGCCGCGTAGATCCTGCCCTCCGGCTGCGGCGGGGACTACGCGGCGGCAGCAGCCCGCAGGGAGGAGGCGAGGGATGAGGAGAACCGGGTGGTGCAGGGTAGGGATTGCGGCCTGACCGGGAGGAGTTGGCGCCGGGGGAGGCGGAGGACTCGCCGGGGCGAATGCTGCAGGTGCATTGAGAGCGGTAGAGGACGATGGGGCCAGTCGGGGTCGCACGGGGCTGCTTCTTCTTGGGGAGCTTGGGTTTGGGCAGGGGCGGATGTAGACGGAGAGCTCAGCGCCCCGTCTAGCCGGCTGCCGCTCGACGCTCGCCAACGCCCTGTCCCTGCTCCACTCCTGCAACATAGGAGCGAGCACAGGCGACGACGCCGGGCTGCTCGGGCACGTGCGCAGGAGGAGGCGCAGCGCAGGACCGAGCGCTCTGGCGACGGCGACGGAGCACTGGCCCTCGCGCACAGGCAGCGACGATGGTGCCACTGTGGCCGGCGGATGATCGGCGCTCGCCACCGCACGTCCCTGCTCCGCTCCCTGCAAGACAGGAGCTAGCGCAAGCGGCGGCGGCGGCCGCCGCCGTGCAGGCCCGCCCTCGAGCAGGCGACGGCGGCACCACCGCGTAGTTCTGCACGTGGCCGGGTCTCCCCAGCTCCTCTCGAACCCTGCGTGGCGCTTCCTCCGACGTGCCAAGGGAAGGGAGGCGGAGGCGCTTCCCAGAGCCGGGTCTGGACAGGCGGTGACGAGGCAGCCACGCGAGCATACTCGGGTCGTGCGCTCCCGCACCCGCGCCTGGGCTGTCGCACCCGCGTCTGGGCGGCCACGCGCGCCCGCACCCTCGCCTGGGCCACCGCGCGTTCCCGCGCCTGGGCGACGCGCGTGCCCGTGCCTAGGCCGCCGCGCTCTCCCGCCCGCGCACGCGAGCCCCCCCTCCTAGTGCCGCCGCCGCCGCCTGCTGCCGCCGCCCCCTCGCCTGCTGTGCGCTAGGGTTCCAACGGAGGCTCTGGGAACATGGGAGTTTGGGGATGAGAAAGGAGAAAGCTTTTGGATAGGGTTAAGGGTACTATGGTCTTTTTCCATTGCTCTGAATCTTCCTCCAATTTATTTTTATTTTTTTAGCTATCCAAAGTTAAAACCAGGGGTAAACGCTTTCTTCATTTTCAAAAAGCGAGGGTAAAATCGTACAGTTGAAAAAATAAGAGCAAAATCACCATTTAAGTTCAAAACAGAGGCAAAAATACCAAAACCCCTTTTTTACCACGACAAGAAATATCACCCTCTTGGTCATCTATTTATATGGATCGTCCACTATAATGACAGTAATGACAATATGAAGATATAGTTATTGATTTTTCTAAGTGATTCATAAACTTGTGTCACTTTGGTCCCTCAACTTCGAAAGTACGTTTCTGGGTCTACAAACTTTTTACATTGTTCACCGCAGGTACATATGTATCTACTTGTGGATGTAATGCTGACATAACACGCTGACTGTATATCTCCCGTCTTAATCTCCTTCTCTCAATCTCCTGGCCAACCCTGCACAGGCTGTCATGCTATCCATGCCGCTCTCTGATCCGCTCACCACATCCACTAGTGCGTCCATCAGATGACCAAACATAGCACACACTTGCGCCATCGCTGATGTGGCCCAGCTACATCAGCGGAAGACACCTTAAGTGGCGGCCTTAGGCTGGCAGGTGGGACCACCTAAGGCCCAAATGATTCAACCCTATAAATTTAAGGATTGTTGGTGCATTTTACTCTTCTTTTCTAACGCAGCATATAAAGGTATTACTATTTCGGTGGCGTTTGGGTTCTATTTGGTCTGCCCACCAACCTGGTGAATTGAGCGCATCCTCCTCCATCGACCCGGTCCATGCACTTTTAAAGAGCCCACGCTCTTAATGCATCAACTTCGCTACAAGTTGGCCTGCCGAAGCTGCTTGGACTAAATTTTGTGGGTCGTGGGCTCGTGGCTGCTTCACTCTTGATTAATCTCCTCGCCCAAAATGAACTCCTTAAAAGGATTACACCAATTAAATAAATTCCTTAAAAGTACTACACACAAAAGAGAAGGATACGAATATAAGATGAATTTAATAAAACTAGTAGAGAATTCAAAAAAATATTCTATACTCCAGTCACTGCACAAAAGAAAAAGGAAAGAAGCATTTCCCCCCATCTTATTTTCATGTCCACACCTTGTTGGGATCTCCGAGACTTTTGACTAGCTACTTGCTTCCCCGTCATGGCATCCTCTACTGCTCTATGCCCCTCTATATCATTCTTGCTACACACCTCTACTGCTCTACCCACACCTACCCAGTAGTGACCTTTCTTGGGGGCGTTTCGGTAGTGTGAGAAAGTGGCACTATCAAGATGTGTTGAGGTAATGCAACTGTGATGAGAGTAGGCGGCATGCTGCCATCAAATGAAAGGCGGTGCGGCTTCTCTAGCAAGAAAGTAGAAGCAGCGAGAATTGTGAATGGAAACATCTATTCCACTACAATTTCGGTGCATGGATGGCATGGGGTCCTTAATATATAATTTGAGCTAATTACACTGACAATGAATAATCTTTGTAGATCGTTCCTTGCACCCCCCCCCCCCCCCCCCCCCCCAATATGAGAAATCGAACCGACGATAGCAGAGCTGCAAGAGTGGACAGGACCAGTGGAGCACTGCAATGGGTGTGCGCTCACATGATTGGATCCACTCGTATCTAATCTAGGCATCTTTATATCGAGCCTTCCACCTTAGGTATTAGCTAGCGTTGTGATGATCTAAGCATGACATGGGTAGGCGGAGCTCGCCTTGAATTTTAGGTGGGGCAGAATTACCTTCAGAGGAAATCGAGAGTGCGGACGAGTATCTCGTGTTGAGAACACCAAATCGAGGTCTGTTGGAAATATGCGTTTAAATAGACCATATTCTAATTTGAGGCAAATTATATGAAGCAACACTACTGCTATGTATTTCAGATCTGACAGCAGACAGAAAAATATAGGAGCCGAAACAAACTCATATGTAAATCCATCACACTATATAGGAGCCGAAACAAACTCATATGTAAATCCATCACACTTACGTATCAACGCTCCGTCCTCGTGAAGTTACGACGCAGTGCAGATCGTAGTCGAGGCAGTGCAGAACGTAGTTGATCGGCCTCGAGTGGTCGCGCAGTTGCACGTCCAGAAACCTTACTGCCGTCTTTCGTGCAGGCTTCACGACGGGAACGGCTCGGAGATACCGCTCACCCTTCTCCTTGGTGCACTCCCAGAAGAAGAGCTGGCGAGATTCAGCAGCTCAGTACGACAGCACAGTTCACCGGATGAAAAAGAGAGAGACAAGAGTTCGTGGGTTTTTCGTGTGTGTTCCTGGACGTCTTATAGACAAGAAGTCGCCCTCTGCTGACGTTTTCGCAACAAAGTCACCCACTAATCAGCAGTAATAACCTCCAATAACTCGGAAGTCACAGCAGTAATAACCTCCAATAACTTGGATAAATACTGCCTATTCAACTTGTGATTATAATATTGACTACACAGATTAATACGCAGATGACAAACGATTTACATCAACTTGGCTTGGTTGCTCGCTGCGTCACAAGTCACGCGGATCATCACGCGAAAACATACGCACATATGTGCGCGCGTTGTGTAAACTAGCCCAATTCTTCCCTTTGTTGACTATTCAACTATAGGAGAGAGTTCTTCTATTTAAGTTGGTTTGCACCACCTCAAACTAGCAGTACAAGATTATTGGATGCCATACACTTTTGATTTGGAATTTTCATCAGCCTATTGTCCGGCAAGCTCTTCCCATATCGTCCAAAAAAGCAGCTGGTGCTACACGGCGCAAGCACGCTGCTCCACATCCGCAGCCGCGCCAAGCAGCCGTCCATGCGTCGTCGTCGCCACGACTCCCCTCCACGAAATCGCCATGGCTCCCCTCCAAGCAGCCGTCGAGGGAACCGCCGGCGCCGCGGCAGGCGGACGGCGCAGACGAGCATCGATCGCCCCTGATCCTTGCCGACAAGTCGAATTACACGTGCAGAGATAGAAGACGGCGTGATGTTCCGAAGCAGGCCATCAAGGGTTTCAGCTGCTAGGCCAAAAACTAAATTAGGCCATCTGGTTTACCTTGCCACAGGACCAATACGGACTATTTCTTCCTCCTTCGGCCAACAAGCCGCCGGCTGCTCCCATCTCCAGCTCCGGCCCCCTAAACGCTATGGAGGGATGATGGGGTGCAGGATCTATCTCTCCTCCGCCGGTAGCTGGGGCAGCTGCCCCACCGTGCTGCTGTATGGGGAGCTCCGCCCTTATGATGGGTACAACACCGGGGAGCTCCATACATAGCGCGAGCGATTTCGGGCGTCCATATCGCACAAGCAATTTTTGAGCGGGCCGCGCGCGCGAGCGAACTCGTGGCCACGTGGGCCGACGAGCTTAGGAAGAATGAAAATTTGAATTCGTTTGAAAAGAATGCTAATATCAGATTTTTAATAAAACAATTGCATCAAACTATTCGAACTATTCAAAAAAGTTCTGAACCCATTTAGAAAGTTTGAAATATATTATTTGAAATATTATAAATATTCCAAAATATTCAAAAAAAGTTATGTACTATTTCGGAATATTTGAAAATGTTTGGAGAGATATAAATGCTTGAAATATTTCAGAATGTGTGCAACATATAAATGTTGCAAACTATTCAAACAAGTTCTGCTTAATGGGCCGACGGAATAGAAAGAGGAAGATGAGGGCAACCAGCTTAATATGGGCCGGCTAGTGGACTTTGAAAAGGAAAACGGGCCGAACAACGCACGGAGAGCTTCTGCGATGGAATCGCGCGCAGCAGCGGGCGATGAATAGACTCAACCGGAGGAGCGGGCGTACAAGCGGCCGGACGTGAGTACGTATGATGGCGAGCTGTTGCACCACGTCGTCCCGTATGTGGAGCCTGGTTTCCATTGGCAAGTGCAACTACTAGTGCTGAGTAGTTCTGATTCTGACAACGAGACAATGGCTGGGCGCTGAGGAATCATCTCTTTCAGACAAGGCAATCGCTTTTCCATTCTTATAGATCGGAAAAAGGTGCAAGGAGTTCCCCTATTAAATCATCAAATTGTAATGCGAAATCCTAATTTTCCAATTTGTTGATTTTGCATATATATGATTCTCTGTAATTAGCTAAACTTTTGCGAAGCCCACCCCCCTCGTAGTTCCATGTTCAATGTTTGGAATTTGTTTCCTACAAACTTCTTCCATAAATTGTCGTTTTCTTTCCCAAAAATTTCAGCAAACGTTTCATAAAAACTTACCAAACAGTCTTCTTCACAAGCTTTTGAATGTTTTTAGATTTATAAGAAAAAAAAATCACCACATCTGCGTGACAACCTCTATTCCTGCTTCCAGTTCACGAGCTCCATCACACCACCATGTCAATCTGCTTGCCCGTAATTGCGTCAAGCTCCTCCGTACCGCACGTGTAAAGATTGGCTGCTTATCATCACATCAATCGTTGAGATCCTACCGCATGTCGCCCCATTGAGCTCCAAGAAACTTCTTCAAGGGTCACTAGCTCCCTCTCTGACGCTCAAATCAGCATGCTCCATTCAGACTGCCCACCTTCCTTGGGAGGCCATGGAAGAACCATAGCAGCACGGTCATCTTCATGCATTGCTTGCTCCAGGACATCATCCATAATCCTGCCGGCTGGGAGAGCTGGAACTCCAGCGTCCCCGTCCCTGACACCATGTTCTACGGCGAGTTCCAGAACCGGGGGGACGGCGCCAAGACCGAAGAGCGGGTGGACTGGCCAGCGTTCCACGTCATCACCGACCCTGCTTCGCCGAAACTTTCGCGGTGCACAAGTTCATCCAAGGTGATGACTGGCTACCACAGTTTGGCGTCAAGTACAAGGCAGGACTACTGGAGTAGCTAGCTAGGTGACTAGTACTGTTAAGCAGCAGCTTGTGTGGATATATATATATATATATATATATATATATATATGTCTGTACTCCATGCATCTATATATCCTGCAAAACCGTGACCTTCAATCAATAAAATCAAAAGGCTTCTTAAATATTATGCAGGAACATGCAGGCATGGATTTAGTTTGTTTTCCAAAAGTAGTGGTCAACACCTCACTGCTCAGCTTCATCATGCACGTGCAAGAAAATTAAGTCTCCGGCCCTAATTAATAACCTTACTTGTCACCGTACCATCACCGCCAAAACCTCCTGCAGATCGAATCGATAAAAGCCATGACTCCGCACGTGGCCCATCCATCACAACAAACCTCCCTCGCCATGCCATGTGGTTCACTCGATCATTTCCTTTACAATTACTAAATTTTTTCTTAATTTCTCGCCCTTTTTTTTGCTTCTTTTGAGGACCAGCAGCCTACACTATGCCAGAATTCATCAAAGAAGACAACATATATTTGGTGACGCGGAACTGAGCCGCGTCACCTATATCATATTAGTGACGCGTGGTAACGACCCACGTCACCTATATACCTGCTACAGCCGGTAAAGATCAAGACGCGTCACCTATGTAGGAAGATTGGAGACGCGGGTCATTTACACGCGTCACCAATATGGAGCAACTCAATCGGTGACGCATTTTAGGAACCAGCGTCACCCATAATGGCGTTAATAGGAAATGTTGATTTAGCTGCGCGCGTCTCCAATGAAGAGCTCATCATCGGTGACGCGGGTCTTGTTGATCCGCGTCTCCAATGACCGCATCACCTATTGCAGAGCTCCTCATCGGTGTCAACTGCTAGCTACGGCACATGCAAGTCTCAGCCGCACACTCAGCGCGCGCGCCCCGCCAGCGCCAGCCGCGCCCTTCCGCCGCTGCCCTTGCACCACACCCTCGAGCTCGCTGGCGCCGCCCCTCCACCACACCCCCGCCGCCGCCCCTCCACCAAGCCCCCGCCGGCGTCGCGCCCTGCCGCCACGCCACGGTGCTGCTCCGTGGCCCCTTCACACACCCCGCCTCCTGCGGGCGCGCCCTACCCAGCTGCTCGCCGCCTCCACGTCGACACCTCCTGCTGGGGCACAGACTCCTGCCAGCCCATCGCGCGGCTACGGCTGGCCTGCCCTGCCCACCGCCTAGCACCTCCACGCGTCGCCGCCTTCTGCCACGGCATAGCACCCGACCGGCCCTCCTCCTGCTCCAACCTTGTCACCACGCAGCCGGCGGCTCCTCCTCCTGGTCTTGGCCTCCCCCTCCTCCATTAGCCAGCCGCCATCACCTAGCGCCAGCCACCAACTACCAACTGGCCCAAGGTAATTGTCAACATCCCCTCCTCTCTGCTTGGTCTCATTTTGTTCTTTTGAAGCTGAAGTTTGCTCTCATATTCTATGTTCATCAATCTGTCTGTTCTATTGTAGATAGAGGACCGTAGTTGGATGTATCTCAAGAACTGGACTTGTGGAGAGTACCTAAGTGGTCTGAAGACATTCATAGTCGCACTAGAGGCGGATAAATCGAATCAGCAAAAGTCATTCATTTGTTGTCCATGTGTTGATTGTGAGAATGTCACAAAGTTCTCATGTTCAATTCATGTCCATCCCCATTTGATCATTTGGGGTTTCATGGATGACTACAAATGTAGGATTCAGCATGGTGAACAAGGTGTTAATGCTCGAGACCTTCAAGCCGGTCATAAGGTGAAGGAGTCTGTGCCAATCAGCGAACTGCTTATCAGGATGGTAGTCAGGATGGCAGTCAGGATTGCGGTCAAGATGGCGGTCAAGATGGTGGTGAGGCTCTCGGGACGATAACAGTGAGGATGGCGTAGTTCAAATTGGTGACAATTATGTGCATATTGCTGACCAATTGGAGGAGTTGGTGCGTGACGCCATGGGGTATGATGGGTATACTAGTTCTGAGTTTGAAAAATTAAAAACTTTGGTGAGAGATATGAAGACCCCACTGTATCCAGGGTGCAAAGACAAGTACACTAAGCTCTTCACTTCACTTAAGCTTCTCTAGCTAAAGGACACCCATCATATGACTAATCGCGACTTCAAAAGGCTCTGTTGGATATGCTAAGAGACATGCTGCCACAAGGGAATGATATACCAAAGAACACCTGTGAGGCCAAGCAGAATATTTGCCCTTTAGGACTAGAGGTTGAGAAAATATACGCTTGTAAGTATGACCGCGTCCTGTTCCGTGGTGATCATGCAGACGCAACCAAATGCCCCAAGTGTGGAACGCTTCGATTCAAACAAAGAAATGACATGGTTGATGAGGTAAGGAGTTATGGTGCACCTCAAAATGTGGCATGTATTTCCAATAATTTCTCGCCTAAGGCGTTTGTTTGCATCAAGCAAGAATGCACAGCTATTGTGTTGGCTCAAGGAGGGCCGCAAGCAAGATGATTTTATAAGGCACCCTGCAGATGCAAATTACACGCACCTAACATAGTGATGGACAATGCAAATTACATATATGATTATAGAGAAAATGACCGACAACTTGGAACCCAAGATGAAAAAACCAGCCAACCATTACGGATAACAACAAAAAGCAAATCATTTATTTACACTACTAGAAAACAAGCTATTGGTCCACCCCAAATATACCGGTAGGAATTGGATCCGGTACTAATAGTAGCATTAGCACCAGGTCTAATGCCTACCAGTATATTTGGGTGGACCAAACGGTCCGGGGGCATTTAGTACTGGTTGGTAACACCAACCGGTACTAAAAGGTCCTCCACGGGTTAGTTCAAAAGGAAAGCATCTTTCTCAACCACAACTGCTGTGTAGGTGAGATGGTAAGTAAGGTACATGCGAGGTAAGAGATCCCAAATTCCAATCCTATCCACCGCACGCGCGTGTATTTCGCATGAAAAATCGCGTAAAAATTTCTAGCCCTCTTGCCAAAAGGCTTATTCTAATACTCAAACTATTGTTTTTCCCATTGTTTTTTGTTTGAATTTTATACTTTTTAATTGTATGTGGTGGAACCATCTAGTTTAAACTGGTTCGAACGCACTAATCATCAACACTACGATGATTTCATCTTTGTCCTTGGACTTTCCCGATTTAACCACTTCAACAACCCTGACCATGCTCATACATTCAGGATCGCATCACGCAGGAGCTCCATAAATTGCGGTGTTGGTGTTTCGTACACCGGCTTGTAAATTGCGTCGCGTTTCTCTGTAGCTTGATGGCTAACGCTCAAAGACAATGGTTTAGACTTGTTCAGGCAACAACCCTATGTCCAATATGGGTGGCCTGTTTGTGTTCCTTGCGATCGAGCGCTGGTTGCTTACAATGGGATGCTTGCAAGCGGATGTTTGTGTGTGTTCATAGAGAGGAAAAGAAGGCTAGCTCCACCTTATATAGTCCAATGGGCTGGGCTACAATTGAGAGGAAGGAGTGCCTCACCCCCAGGGTTGATATCATGATGAGGAGGTCAGGAGCTCTACATGTTTCCTAGCTAGAGCCTCCAGTTGGTTGCCTTCTGTCTTGTCGCAAAGCCAAATCTTGTTCGCCTGGCTAGTGGCGCCGCCTGACATGGCTTTGGTCGTGTCCGCCATCCCCTTGGCAAAGCCAAATCTCGTCCGTGTGGGTGTGCTTTGCAGTATGGCCGCCCCGGTCCCTCAGGGCGGGCTTCGTCGTTCTGTTGGTGAAGCCAACGTCCTTCGAGGAGGTCGGGCCTCCCCTCCCCCGGACTTGATAGTGTGTCGCGGGCCTCGCTAGCTCGGCGCCCCCTCTCCCTTAGGCCTGATGGCGGAGGGAGACGGGTTACGGGATGTCCGATCGTAATGACGGGTGGGTGCAGACGGCGTGGACGCTGGTCCGCGACGTCATGATGGCCTGTCTTACCAGGGGTCGTTGATGCAAAAAACAGGCGATCAGCTCCCTGCGTGACCCCACACGTGGACCTAGGAGATTTGTTTTACTCCGGCGCAAGCTCCAAGTAGCTTTGCGTAGGTGTGTTGACGGTCCTTAAATGCAAAATCCGACCGTCAACTATACTCACAAATAAAAGAAAACCACACCTCTTCCTTGCATATTTGTATCACTAACCTAGCTCCACAGTTATATTGTCTATCAAGCCATTTCAGGAATACAAGTCCGAAATAAAAAGAAAACACGCAGAAGGCGCAACAGAAGTACACAGAAGATCCTATCTTGCATCACACTAATAAAGAGAGCCCACCTGGCCGACCAAACGGGCACGCCAAGGCACGAATCATGGAGGATCAACACCAGGGCCCACTTGTTAGTTGTCCAGAGGAAGGCAGACCCGGGGAGTGCCATCTGGGTTCGGCCGACCCCCAGTTTCGGCCGAGCCTGGACAGCTTCTTGGCTGCCCAATTTTCGGCGGGAAGATCATCCTTATCACCTTGGAGGCCGTGGCTAACGTTTCCATACATAAAGATGGCGGAAACCGACCTTGGAGGCTATAAAAGGAGGCCTCACCCCCTCATTCACACACACCACACTTGAAGCCTCTCCCCCTCTCTCTAGTTGTGACTTGTAATCCTTAGGCTACTGGAGCTAGGCTACTTATCTCTCTTAGCGAATCCAAGTCGTCCTCGGGTCGTTGAGCAACCTTCGGCCTTGGTATGGCTTTGTATTCGAATCGTCGCTACTCTACTCATAAAACAGAGTTGATTCATGGTTATCTTACTATCTTGATAGTATGCTTTTTCATGTGGTGTACGAGTCTAAAGTGCTATTCTAGGTTGCTGGCAGACCAGTACTCAGTAAGGCTTACCCGACTAGTAGTATATACTTAGCCGACTCCTAGACATGCAAGGCTTTTGGCTGCGGGTAGTTTTTGCCATAAAGCATCTAAGAGTGAGTCCTTGCTTTCAAGTTTTAGCATCAAGTTCTAGTTGATTAACCATTCTAGGTAAGCAACTATCCAAATCACACATGTTAGTGACAAGAACCTTGGGCACCCACACATTCCTTTTCATCAATGTGTTCTTTGTGCGAGGCCCAACATACTTGGTGACAACCTTACCCTTGCGGTCCCAAGTAAGCACATAATCCGCATAAAAAGAGCTTTGAGAAGCATGTGACTTGGATTTGCTTGCTTGTGAGGTGTTGACCTTGTTCATTTTGACCTAATGGGGGCTTGCCTTTGGTTGCTTTCCATCAATCGTTGGGTGAATGGGTACCATCCCTCCAAGAATAGTTCCGCAAGCCCCAACTCCGGATGTCTTGTTGTTCTTGATGAAAGGAATGGGTTCTTGCCGACCTTGTTCATACTTACCTAAACCCTTCCCTTTCATGAAGCCATACTTCTTCATATAGCCACTTCCAAAAGCTTTGGTGCGCTTTTCAAACTCACCTATCTTGGGATATGTTTTGTCTTCCTTGATTAAGCTTGTGAGCCTAGTGATCTCATTCTTCATGACATGCATGTCCGCAAGGTTAGTCGCATAAGATTCAACATTTACATTACAACATCTTGCACAACCATTGCTCATGGTAGAGAAAGAGGACTTGGTTGCATCATTGGAATCCAAGGTAGTGTTCTCCAAAAGAGTAGCATGTTTCACTTCAAGAGCCGTGTGTTTGGCATGTAAACATGAGAAGATTTCTTGAAGTGATTCATTCACGCTCCTAAGGTTAACATTTGATTCATTAACTAAGCATAGATCTCTAGTCAATGTTTCAACCTTTTCCTTTTCCTTAGCCAAAGACTTCTCAAGTTCAAGAATTTTGCTAATTTTGGCATGGAGCAAGTCCTCTTGCACCTTGAAACTCTTCCTTTCTTTGGATAGAGATTTCTCAAGGCCTATGATTTTCTCTCGCTCAAGCCTAATTAGTTCTTCTTGAGCCTCAAGAGTCCCATCCCTACCCTCTATCTCTATCATAAGTTTCATTATTTTGTTTGATGCCTTTTTGCCAAGTTCTTTTATCATGTTCTCACATTCATCATCATCAAGAGCATCATCATCATCATTGGGATTGGATTTGGAGTCTACCTTTGTCCCTTTTTCCATGAGGCAAGTGGGAGTGAAGTCATCTTCATCATCTGTTAGATCTTCAAAGAGTGATGGCTTGCCGATGTGTGCCTCCATGGCCGTGGTTGCAACACCCTCATCGTCGAACAATGATTCTTCACTTGAGTCCCACTGTATGCCGAGGTGAGCTTCACTGACATTCTTCTTCTTGCCTTTGTTCTTGTTCTTTGGATTGGGGCAATCGGAAATGAAATGACCAACTTTCCACACCCAAAGCATGGCTTGTTGGACTTTCTTGTGATCTTCCCTCTTCTCTTGTTGTTGAAGTATCCATCCCTCTTCATGACCTTCTTGAATCCCTTGATGAATAGAGCAAAGTCTTCATCACTTTCTTTCTTTTTTGATGATGTGCTCTCCACAATGCTTTTCCCTTTTTCCAAGCTTGATTTGAGAGTCACACCATTGTTATTTTCCATTTTCTCATGGATTCTTGATAGTTCTTGTGATATCTTAGCTTCTTTCATAGTGGTGAGGTGTTGCTCTATTCTTCCAATGATATCCGCGGGAGTAAATCTCTTGAAGCCTCTTTTCTCCCTTATCAAGGTGGGCAAGTTGACATCTCTAGCCATGTATGCGGTTAAGATCTTGTCAACCACATCCTTGTCACTCCACTTGTCACCACCAAGTGCTCTAATCTTGTTCACAATCTTGTTCAATCGGTCGAACATTTCTTGTGGTGTCTCATCTCACGGATGATGAACCGGTTGAGCTCCCTATGTGGTGAAAACTCAATCAAGTCATATCTAAACTAGGCAGCAAATCCATAAACTCATCTATCCCAGGTAAAGCCCCACTTGTGATTTGACCTAAGAACTACCCTTCAAGTGCACGAATCCTTACTTCACGCACTTTCCTTGTGCCTTCATGGCTAACTTGAAGTGTGTCCCATATTTTCTTAGCCGAGTCCATTCCATCAACTTTATCAAACTCTTCCGGACTCAATGAGCTAAGGAGTATGGATATGGCTTGCATGTTGCGCTGAATCTCAAACTCTTCATCTTGAATAATGGGTTAATCTTCCTCGGGAATGTTGACACCTACACACACAATCTTCCAAAGGTCTGGATTGACCCCAATCAAATACACACGCATCGATTGTCGCCATGAGGAGTACCCCCGTCCCGTCAAGCGAGGGGGCTTCCCTAGGTTACCCGATCTGCTTTGAGAAGACCCATTTAAGCGACCATAATTGAAAGGGATTTTATTGAAGGTTTTGGTACGTCCCTTTTTGTTACCTTTACCGATTTTATGTCATAGTCGGAGTCCTCATCAGATGATTCTACTTCTCCCTTCCCCTTCTTCTTGTTATCAACATTTTCCTCTTGTGGCTTGTCGTCAACCTTGGCGGTTGGATCTCCCTCTTGTATGGTCGAAATGTCGATTCTCTAAGCGGTTAAGCTTTAATCCAGAGATCAAAGCTTTGATACCAATTGAAAGGATCTAGATGTCGACTAGAGGAGGGTGAATAGTCAAAACTGAAAATTTACAACAATTAAAACAAATTTATCAATAACCTTCGAAGTTTTTGGATATTTATCTGGAATCTCCGTAACTTCCGGAGATTTCAAAGAAATGTCCGGACACTCCGGAGAAATGAGTTGAAATCAAACTCGACCAATCAAACCTCAACCAAAAGTAGATCGAAGGAATTTCCAAGGTTTGTAGGCTTATTTCTACCCCTTTGCCTCCACTGCCTGCAATCAAAACCTATCCAACAAGTAGATCGAGAGCAAACCTAGAATTCTAGTGAGAAACAAGAACTTCAACTAATCACAAATTATGAACACCAAGGCACGAGGATTTGTTTCCCGAAGTTCAGTTCCGCACAGGGAACCTACGTCTCCGTTGAGGCACCCAAGAAGAACACTTACTTCTTGAGATATGAAGCCTCCCCTTAGCAGCCCCAAGGTTGCTAACGTCACTTACTAGAACGTGGAGGTTGTACAAACTTTTCTGGGCCCACCACAAGCTTGGGTGCTCAACAGACAACGCCTAGCCAGCTAGGAGCTTGAAGCTCCAAGAGTAGCAAACACGAAATCCAATGGCTTGATGAAGAACGAAGTGCTCAAGATATGGGAAATCAGGTCACTAGCACTTTCACTTGCTCTCACCTCAATTTGCCTTCAATCCCCTCACCAAATCTCACTTGGAATCAAAGGGGCGAGTAAAGAGGGTCTCTTGAATGCTCGATGGGAGAGTGCAGGCGAGTTAGGTTGGAGGGAGGTAAATGAAGGGGATGAGGGGTATTTATACCCCTTCCCAAAAACTAGCCGTTACAGGGTTAAGTTCCGGAGAGTCCGAAGATTTCTTTGGAGACTTCGGACAACTCTCCTCCGGAGACTCCGGAAACCTCCGGAGACTCCGCACATGCCCGGAGACATGTAAACATTCCGTAGAAACCAAAATGTTCGGAGACTCCGGAAAAATTTCCGAACATTCCGAACATTCTGCAGTTAGCATTCCTAAGATATCCCGAGTGATGTGTGAGTGCAAAGGTATCTCTCAGGGGTTTGTTAGATCATCTTGAGCACCTTATTCTACGCAAAGCGAGTACATTTCATGTCCCTTTTGATAGTACAGCATTCCGATACTCAATTTCAAAATATAAATAAATTAAATCCTCATGATTTTTTGCTTTGCTACTTTCATTTCCTTTTTGGTAGTCCTCTCCTTATATTAATTCATCTATCACCTGTAATACCTGCTCATCATGCTCATAGACAACATTAGTTCCACAAGCGTATGTCATTAATCAACCAAAATCCACTATGCAGGCCTAGATGTTCTTTCAAGATCCCACGCCCTCCTGTTCAGCCCAGGAGGATTGGACAAACAAGCCACAGTGGTTGTGCAGGTGGAAAGGGAACATGGGAGCGCTTGAATGAACTCATGCTCGGCGGTGTTCTCATTTATACCTTGGCCGTCTATATTGCTATTAATGCTAGCAAATGCTTGCAGGCAAGATTGGCCCAAATCTAGAGAAATTGGTTTGGACAAAAACACAAGCACCTGGTGTGCATGGGATGAATGAGATGCAAACAGGTAAATCGGTGGATTGGAACGGTGACGCAATTTCAAAGGAGTCAGGCATCTCACCGGCACACCTGGGATGTTGGAGTGGGAGGCAGCAGTGTAGCGGGGGCGGCGTTCACAGCCTACCGGAGAGACCGGCGGGGGCCACGTCCTCGGCGGAGCGGCGGACCGTGGCCCCGCGCGATGCCGGCAAGGAGGCGTGAGCAGGTAGGGGCAGTGTTGCGACTCGTCGGGGAGGCCGAAAGCCGCCGCGTCCTCGGCGGAGCGGCGGACCGTGGCCCCACGCGATGCCGGTGCAGAGACGATGCCAGAGAGGGAGGGCCGGAGGCAGACCCGCGGGTTTGGGGAGAGAAGCCGGAGAGCGCGAGCCGGCCGCGTCGCCGAGGCCGGAGAGAGGCTGGAAAGCGCGAGCGGGGGGTGGAGACGGGGGAGAGAGGCGGCTTGACGGCGGCATCAGCGAGCGTTGGGGAGGGCGACAGCAGTGGCGATGTGGAACTGCTCGCGAATGGGAGGGGTGGGGGCGAGGAGGGGAGACGATGGCGCGAGCGGGCTTTTTCATCGGTGGTACGGGATGGTGGGGTAAGGGATTATGAGGAGGCAGACTCGTTAGGAGGCAGATTTTTTAGAACTTTGTTCTTTTTAGTTGTAGAGATCGATGATAAATCTAATAATATAATTTTTATGTTATTAGTCTCTATTTTACTATAAAGTTAAAAATATTTGACTTAAAAAAAATCTAAATCGTAGCTAAATTGTGGTAGGGAGGGAGTATTAATTTTCACTTCTCTTGTGTTGCCGGACCGTACGGGAGGCAGCAACAGGACCTGCAGTATCCGCTTTGCCCCGGCGTGAAAGCCGGTCGAGCCGCCGCTGGTCCTGACCCCGGCTCAAGCAGCAGCGCGGACAGGTTGTTCCCCTGTCCCTTGGGTTCAGTGCGTGAACTGCGCTACCTGGAATAATAGTCGTGGACTGACCGATCGGAGCAGGCTTGGTTCGTTCGGCGGTGCGACGCGCATACAGGCATGCATGGGTCGCTGCGCACGCAGGCCCTGCGCTGCACGCCACCGTCGTTGCATGCGGTGCGCGGGACACCGGGCGGGGGCTCCGTTCTCTACTACCCTTTTTTCGGTGCCGGTGGGTGGAGACTGGAGAGGTGTACGTGGCCCCCATCTCACATACGCGCCCCGACTTTCTCGAGAGACACCAGGCCCGGCCGGCTCGGTCGCCGGTCTCGACACCTGACGCGCGCGTGTCCGTGCCCCGCGGCCGCCAGGTCCGGGAAACGCCAACCGAAACAGGCAGGTACTACGTATGTATACGTACGCGTAGGCTTCGGTTGCACGGAGTAACGACGCGAGCTCTATGCCAGGTCCGGAAAGCAACAACTCAACGAGATGCATGCGTGCGTGCGTCCTTGCAAAGGTCAACAGCTTAGCTTCTGGTCGGGGAAATAATTAAACATCCAGACGGTTAGTTCCTCCCAAGATTCTCTGAACAACACAGACAGATCCCAGTCGATCACCTTCGTCAGGGCTCTTTGTTTCTAAATAATAATCGTATATAAGGTATGCAGCGGCCTGCACCGCTATAGATGGCGAACGCCGCCGCGCGCGACAGTGAAGGATATATACTACTGAGAAACTATACGTTGTACGTTGTTTGCAAAAAGAAAAAAAAATACACGTTGCCTTCAGCACCATTCACGACACAGAGAGCACGACACAGTACAGGCCAGCAAAGCTTCTCACACGACGTATGTGCATGCTTATTAATAGGAACATAAGCGTAGCTCACCACAGGACAAAAAGATCCCGCGTAGCTCATCCATAATTACCAGCACACAACTCACGCACGCAGCACACGCGCTGCTTCCAGCGGCTGCCGTGACAGAGGCTTCACCCATTCTGATGCGCACCGACCGATCGGAGCGGTTCGGGCGGCTCCGTCGGTGACACGCGCGACAGACATGCAGGCCGGCCCTGCGCTGCACGCCACTGTTGCATGCCGGACACCGGGGCGCCGCTCTACTACCCCTTTTTTTCCATCCGGTGCCCTGCTCCGACGGGAGCCGACCAGCCAGCTACTTTAATTTGAGAGACCGGGCTCGGTCGTCAGTGTCCACTCGCGCGCGGCCGCCAGACTCGATCGGAAACACCAACCCAAGGGGCAAGGTACGCACGTACGTGTAGGCCGCGGCTGCATATATATACATATATATATATATAGTAAAGACGACCAGTATATATGCAGCCAGGTCCGGAACAAACAACAGCTCAACAAGATGCATGCATCGTTTCAACAGCCAAACAAGCTGATGGAGAAAAACAAAATCCAGACGTACGGTTCCCCCCAATTAAGATTTTCTCTGAATAATACAGCACAGATCCTTGTCATACTTCCATCGGGGCTCTTTTTAACTAATCTGAACGTGTCAGGTGCGGCGTGGCGGTGGTGCATGCTCGGCGTGTGCCTGACCCATTGTGCGGACGGGCGGTATGCCTGTCATGATGTCATCACCTTTTTCGTCATAACGTGACTCCAAAAGGAAATATGGCATATGTATATGTGACTCTATATACGTGACAATTGTTTTGAAAGATGTACACGATTTGTTTCTTTTTGACAGGGGTAAATACGATGGAATCAATCTACCTGATTTTTCTCTCCAAGCGTTCAGAAAAATGGATCTAATTGAAATATGACATGCTTATACACATTTTCTATTCTAACATGACAACAAACAAATGTAACATGCGTATAGTAGATTGAAATTGAACCACCTCTGAGGAAGAAAGGGAGCAGCACCACGCCAGATTCCCCTGCGTGCATGGCCGTATGCATGCTAACCGAAACAGCATACAGCATGTAAAATACTTTTTACATTTAATTAATTGGCTTCTTCGTTCTGAAATTTAGTGGTCCAGATTTATCCAACCTCTCACCTCCTAGGAGGTAACGGGAGTACCATAGCAATGCCCAAATTTAACAGGATCGGAGAACGGGCCCGACCGGCCGGCGCTCGCTCCCATCCACCATCAAGTTGGCTCGAATGGTCTGTCTATCGACGGTGCGGTGTTCCTGCTGTCGCCATCGGTCCACTGGCTGGAGGAACAAGTGCTGAAAAGCAAGACGACGGATCACTGATTGGTTGCTTGAGGACCATCGAAACTGAGCTGCACGGCCATGCATGCATGCATCAGTGGCACGGCCGGCGCCCTCGGTCGCGCGCGTCATGGCCCTGCCCGCCGGCAGGCAGGCAGGCCACGGGAGGGGTGTCTTGTGGGGGTCCGGTCCGGGCACCCCATGCCGGTTAGTTGCTCGATTCCATTCGGTCCATGCCCAGGCACCATGCGGCGGCCTCGCCTTTTAATTTTGTCGTTCCGGTGGGGATGGGAGGGGAGGGTCCGTCTGGAAGCGCGGTGAGGTGGCCGGAGCTGGGGGCGACACGGACGTCGCCGGGTGTCGCGCGCCGGGGAGCAGCCGCGTGTGCTCCGTGGCCCCCCGATCGGTTCAGCCAGCCCGGGCCGGGGCCGCCGAATTATTGATCCGATCCGGCCGCTCGCTGACGGTGACCGTGCACTTATAGTAGAAACTAACTTGGAATGCCCTACCTGTATCGCTTGGCTGTATCACGACAGATGGCGCTGCTCCGTCTGCTCGTCTCATTGCTAAAAAAAAGTTTGCAGTGCGGGTAAAAATATATATTTTTAGAGACGGATACAGTACCTGCACCTACTTCTTACGGCTAAAAGTGCGATTTTTAGAGTCGGTTAATGCGCTCATCCCTAAAAATAATTTTTAAGGACGGTCATCCCTAGAAATCGATTTGTTAGGTGCGGATCACGGTACCCTACAAATCGATTTCCAAAAAATAATTTTTTTTAAAAAAAATCAAAAATAGCAAAATAAAAAAGAAAAAATATTGCAGCGAACCAGCCACCACCACGAGCCAAATTATAATTCTTTTGACGAAATATACACACTTGCATTACCCAGGGTTCGAACCGCATACCTCAAGCCTCGCGCGTACCTTTCTCTTCACCACACTACACAGTCACTTTTGACTCTATGTGGTATGTTATTTTTTTATATTAACTCTGAAAGTGATTTGTAGGGGCGGATGACGCTATCAACGGCCCCTATAAATCGTTTCTAGGGGCAGGTGATGCCACCACATGCCCCTAAAAATATTTTTTAATTTTATTCCGAAAAATTATTTAAATCTTTTCATTTTCAGCGGCAGGTGGTGGCGTCACCCGCCCCTAAAAATATTATTTTTAGAACAGATGATGTCATCACCCATCTCTGAAAATGATGATGTTACGGTATCACGCAGCGGCATCCATATCTAGAAAAAAACGGACGGGGCATTGAGTGTCTCCATTCCATATTGTTTCAGCGACGAAAAGACAAGACAAGGACGATATTGCTCCTGTCCCTCCCAAGTGTTGCCAGGCCAGGCATACTCTCCGTATTGCCATTGCCAACCGGAGCATCTTTGGTGGTTGGTACGGCACAAGACACAGGTGACAGGTCCATCGTCGCGAGCCCTGTAGCGTACGCAGAGGCCGGGGTTGGTCCGTGCATGTACGGGCTGCTGCTGCGTTCGCATCTGCTGGTACGCCCTGGTGTTCCCGTCGGCGACCGGTGCAGGCATCATCAGCCATTCGTCAGGCCACTGGAAGCAATCAAATCGAACCGCCCCGGGCACGCACTGTGGCGTGCCATGCCAGCAGCAGCAGCAGCACTCCAGCAGACTGCGCCGCGCCGGACGGAGCAGCGGCAACGTACCGGCGAGAGCCAACCAGGAGTCCAGGACCCGTCGGTCGCTGGGTGGCTGCCTACACGCGCGCTCCATGTGCCGGTCAGAGCCCGTCCACTGGGCAGTCTGCAGTCTGTGCTCCGTCTGGCCCCTGCTCGCTTAGGCACGGGCACCCGACGGAACCGAATCAAGCAAGCGGCGCAACTGTGGGAGGAAAGGAAACGAGACAGGCGACGACCCGTGCCCCCGCCCACGACTTCCACGGCGGCACCGCATGTTTTTTCTGCCACTGGGCGAACGCCGCACGCGCGTTGACGCCGCGGCGGGGTCGACCCGTGTGGAAGAGCGAGCGAGCGAAGATGACGGGAAGCCTGCGTGCCCAGTGCGCCCGTTCGTCTCTCGCCGCGGGCGCAGACGTCCCGGTCGCCATCCGGGCGGGGTCTGCAGCCCCGCGACGGGAAGCCACACCACCCGCAGCACCGGATCCGCACCGTACCTCCACGCGATCAAGGCGGCGGCGGCGTCCTCCTCGGCCGGCACCGGCTCGCGCCGGACGCCGCATCTAGCCGAGCGCCGGAGATATTTCCACCGGCAGGTCAGGTCGCTCCTCGCTCGCCCGCCCGCGCACGTCTCCGGCGTGCGGCGCACTGGAGGAGACCACTGCTGGTCTGCGGCTTCGCGCGCGTTCCCCCGTGGGCTGCCACTCCGCCGCCAGCAACGGCTTCTGTCGCGTTCCCGGGCAGGATGGGCCGAGACGCGACGCGGCTGTCCCGGCCTCACTTTTGCAGCAGGCGCATTGTTCTGGCTCGGCTCGTCGCCGCGCTGGCGTTTTCTCGCCCCGCCTTTTGGAACAGAAAGCGCAGGAGGGAATGCAGGCGAGGCATGCCGTGCCGAGCGCCGCGCCGCGCCGCACGAGAAAGGGAGGTGGTTCGACGTCACGTCACGCCTCGTCGCGGCTGGGCGAACAGGCCACGGCAGGAACGGCCGTGCTGGCCGCGGTCGGTTTTTACTCCAGCAGTGTTTGGTTGGGTTCTCGTCGACGTCGTTCGCTTCTGCGCCTCGTCACGGGCCAGCCAGCGGTGAAAAAGATTTCATTGCTGCCTGCTGCTCGGTGAAACCTTCGCTTCGCCATAATGTTACCTCAGCGTGCCAACCAACCATGTACGTACAGCTTACAGGAGGAGGGAGGGGGCGAAAAACGACAGCAAGAAGGGAAAAAAAAAACTGAAGAACCGCTCGGCCGGGGGAGCAGTAAAAACCGGCGTTGCTAATGAATGCCTAACAAGAGTGACCGGAAACGGACGACGCCTCGCCAGCGCAGGGCGTCACGGCGCCGGGGCCACCGCGGCGGCGTCGGCGTCGAGGTGCGCCACGGCGGCGGCGTCGAGCCACCGGTCCATGGGCGTGCACTCCGCCTTGTGCGCCATCTTCCAGTGCAGCGCCTGGCACGCGCGCGAGCAGTAGTTCACCACGCCGCACACCGAGCACCGCCGGAACTCGTGCCGCCGCGTCTCGGGCCGCCCGCACAGCGCCTGCGAGCACAGACGGAGCGCGCCGTCGTCCTCCGGCGAGGCCGCCGCCGTCCCGGCGCACGCGCCCGCCGCCTGGACGAGCGGCCGCGTCGCGAACCAGTCCACCAGGAACCGGTTCGCCCCGTGCGCCTCCCCCGCCGCGGCCGCGGCCGCGGCGCGGCACCCGAAGTCGCTCAGGAGGCACGAGTGGCGTCGCGAGGCCGCCTTCCCGCCGCCGCTGTTGTTGCCGGACCCGGCGCGGGGCGGGGGCGTCGCCGCCGAGGCGGCGACCGCGGCGGCGAGCTCGCGGGCGTTGGCCTGGATGAGGAGGCGGCGCCCGTCCAGCACGGAGCGGCGCACGCCGTAGCCGTCCTGCAGGCAGTGCCCGAGCTCGCGGAGCGCGTCCACGTGGCCCAGCGACGCCGCGCGCGCGCACAGCGCGGCGCCCGCGCGGAGGTCGCGGTCGTCCTTGCTGCCGCCGCTGCCGTTGAACTGGATCACGGCCAGCGAGTAGAGTGCCTCGCGGTGCCCGCCCACCGCCGCCGCCGCCATCAGCGCCGCGCCGGACCCGCGGCTCCCCAGGCAGTAGAACCGGATCTGCAGCACGCGCGAGCGAGCGAGCGAGCTCCGTCAGTACCATCGATCGCCATGGCAAAGTAAGCGGCGCAGAGGAGGCCGCCGGCGGCAAGATTAATAAGTAGTTGGTTCTCGTATCCTTACCATGCCAAGGAGGTAGCAGGCTTCGAGGTTGCCGGCGTCGGCGCAGCGCTGCAGGAAGCGGTGCGCGTCGTCCGACCAGGCCTTGGCGCGCACGGCGAGGCACCGCGGCGACGCCCGCGCCAGCACCACCTTGCTCTGCCCGAGCTCCCTGAACCTCTTGCACCTGCACACCAGAACAGCTATTCCCCCGTAAGAACTCTAGCCATCCGACGATTTATCGATTCACGAGACTCCAGCCAGGCGACAGGGCACGTACGTGAGCATGGCGCCGGCGAGGTCGGCCGGCGAGCCGGCGGACGCCGCCACGTCGCGCAGTATCGACACGACGAGATCGTCAGGCAGCTCGTCGAACATGTCTCCCAGGCCGCCGCCGCAGCCGGCGGGGGCGCCGGGCGCCGCCGGCGACCCCTCGGCCGCAGCCGTCCGGCGCCTCTTCCGGCGGTGCGCCTCCGGGCCGTCGGCCGCCGCCGCGTGGCAGGAGTAGCACGCGCCGCGCCTCGTCTTCATGGCCTGTCTAGAATTCTGGATGCGGCGTCGTACGTAGGCTCCTCGTGGCGAGCCGTGCGCGGTTGCAGTTCTTGGGTGAGGGGGGAGAGAGGGAGAGAAAGGAGGGGAGCGGGGGGTGTCCGTGTCCGTATGGCGAGGGAGGGCGGAGAGGAGTCATATATAGGAAGGAGGCGGAGGACAGGGTCGTCGTGGGCTGCGTGGTCGCGCAGAGGAGAGAGAGAGAGCCCGTTCCGTTGCGACGGGGGTGGCGCTGCGCGGTCAACAGGGACGCTGACCGGAGGAGGGTAGAAGAGGAAGAGAGCGAGGGAGGGGGAGTTGCTTGAGGGGGAGCACGCTTGGATGCAAAGCCTCTCCCTTTCTTGATACTCCCACCCTTCTCTCTCTCTCCTGTCCTTTTTCCCTGTTCTCTCTCTCTCCTCAGCTTTTCCTCCTCTCTCTCCCTCTCATCGCTTTTGAGGCATTTTCTTTTGTTTTTTTCCCGTTTCCTCCAGTTTCTCCAGAGAGAGATGGAGAGGTTGTGGTGGTGGGACACTGGGAACTGGGCCCATTCATGATTATGGTTAGTGTGTGCTCTATCTTTGACAGCCTTCAAGTTTTTTCCCCGTCTCTCCTCTCTGCTTGCACAACCTGCAATTTGCATCCTTTGCCTGGCTTTGCTTTGCTTGGGCCGGGTTGTTTGCTTGATCTGTTGCTGGTTTTGTTTCTCTCACACTAGAGAGAGAAAAAAAGGGTGCTGCTGGGGCCAGGGGGTTTGTTCCTTGTGTCCTCACGGTTTGGTAACACCACACCACCACCAAAACTGGGGTTGGTGACATGGATGTCTCGCTGGATCAGATAGTTTCGGCATGGCACCAGCATGGCGCGCATGTGGATCGGCCTCTGATTCGTGGATTGGGGGTGGGTTGGCGCAACAAAAGGCTTTGCTTGTTGCTTGATTAATTGGCACTGGTATCTTGCTAACAATTGAAGCTTCGCCTGCCTAATTCGGCGCCCCGGCCCTCAACCTTGATGCATTAATAAAAACCCGCTGGTGGTGATGGTTTTGGTTCCAAGGAAATGGTTGCTTCGGCGCGCCACGGAACGGGGTTGGGTCACCCCGTTACGCGCAAATATGATGTGCATGCATTGCTTGAGGAGGAGGAGGAGAAGGAGGAGGAGGGAGTTTTCACATGTGCGTGAGAGCTTGCACTTACGTTTTCAGCTCCAGGGAAATTTCGTTCCCCTTCTTTGTGACATTTGGCTTAGTTGCAGTGCTTTCCGGGAAGGAGAGATTGAATGCCTGCCATCTGTGGTTGGGCTGGTCATTGGCTACTAATTATTTAGTCGGAAGTCATATCGCCCACATTTTAAGTTGCCTGATCCGTTAGTTAACAATGTCTTTAAATAGTTCTCTAGAAAATTTGTTTCGATATCCATCAGCATTTATCATTTGTTTTAAAGAAAAGATCCGGCAAAGAAGATAGCCTTGCATTAATAGTACTTTTTTTTCCCTTTGAGGCAGCAGCAGCTACACCCCCGCAGTTTTCATGCATGTTCGTGTTTGCAAATAATCGGATATGAAAACTCATCGGCATACACAGGGTTGCAAAAATATGTTGTGAACCCTTTCGGGGGTCGTTGTTTGTTGTTTGTCCAATCTGATATCTTTTTATTTCATATAATCGGCTGTTTCTCCTGCCTTATTTGTTTCAAAAATTAAAAAATGTTACAAAAAAGCAAATTGAGTTAGCCATCTATTTCTTTCTCTTTGCAGCCTCAAGTTTCGTTTTCACATGGTTTTTTTTACCTAACATTTGCTCAAAGCGAAGAGACCCGTAAAAGCACGTGATTACTATAACAATATTTTTACCTTATAGGACTCGTCCACCTTGTACGACATTATCTATCTATAATAATATAGGCAATATAATAGCTTTTCCATGCGTGCATCAGTCATTATTCAACACCAAAAGGAATTTCTCATTCACATGGGGACAAGCGTGGAGTTAGACCATAGAAATTGGCAACTGCAAAGGAAAGAAAAGGACGTCGAGAATTACGCAGTCTTTACTCCAAGCTACTACTAATTCTACTATTATTACTGCTGCTGCTGCCAGACATTTCTTCAAGGAGTATATATGCTAATGCATTATGCACTGCTGACAGATATTTGTGATTTATTTGTAGCTTGACCTTTTCATATTGGCAGTTAATATAACCCTATGGGGGAAAAAAGGCAAAACCAGCCTTGCAAGAAAAGGTAACGGCCGGCAGAGGAGCCAAGGTAAATTCGTGGATTAGAAGATGGCACTGGCAAAACTAGCGGTGAAAGTGAGAGGCCGGATGGCAGTTAGGTTACTTGTACATGAGCAAGAGTCAAACCTCAAGGTCTGACATTTAAATTTTGAGTATTTCGTTAATGTGGCTATTTATTTAGGGAAAAAGTCCATTTTACTTCCGTCAACAATTCACTTTATCCACTTAAGCCCCTAAATAAAATTTAGACTCAAGCTACTATCCCAAACTATTTTAATTGGTCCAATCTACCCCCTAATGAGATTTCTCTTTTTTATTTCTCCACTTGCGAGTGGAATTTGAACTTTAAATTTTATAATGTAACTTATAGTATGATGCTCTATGCTAGAAAAATATATTATAATTTTTTTCATGAATATTTTTCATGCAAAATTATATTTTTATGATAAATTTCGTGTTAAATGTTTCCAAATTGTGAAAATAACCATGAAAAATTCTTAATGAATTTTTTAACGTATGACATCATGTTCTCTATCCACTCACAAATTTTGAACTTAAAATTCAATTCGTACGCGGAGAAACAAAAAAGAGAAATATTATTAGAGGGTAGATTGGACTAATTGGAATTGTTGGGAGAGTAAATTGAGCCTAAATTTTGCTCAGAAGGTTAAGCGAACAAAGTGAATTGTTGAAGCAAGTGAAATGGACCTTTTCCTTTATTTAGCGGTAGGCACTTCGTTAATCGATCTTAGGGTATATCTGCTGATCCTATATCCTTATGTTCATACGTGTTTGTTTCTAAGACTGAATGTTTCTTGCTATTGGTCCTCCGTTTTTTATCCCGCAGTAGGAGGCAGGCCTATGCATGCATGTCCTTAAAAACGTCCAAGTGCTTATAGTTATAATAAAATCCTAAAAAAAGAATGACCATTCATTTTCCAACAAACTTTGGCCTAATTAATTGTTTTGTTGTTTTATCTCTATGCAAAAGACTACTAATCTATTTCTTAACTGGAGCAAACCTAGCTAGCTAGGCATCGATTAAACTTGTGGACCAAAGTTCTAGAAAGGCAAAGATGTTCCCATACACATGATAAGGGCTAGCGTCCTCATCATTTTGTTCGTACGACACGCTCGAACCATCGTCCCTGCATGCATGTTAGGGCCGCAAGTCATGGAATCAATCCCCACCACCACGAACTCTGAAAATGTTTCCTTGGCCAGTAATCCATTTCAGCGTACGGCAATCATGCATCTGCTCTTGTTGTGTTTCTTTTTCTAGACCTGTCCGAAGGCAATCATCCCATTTAAGCTGTGTCTTAAAAGTAAATGAACTGACCTACTACCCGGCCGGGCATGCAGACACATGGTTGTATATTATGACACTGAAAATGTTCAGATCAAACCCTCTCTCACCTTTTTTGTTGTGGATAGGAATGAACACGTTTCAGTGTTATTTGTTCAACAGACCGGAATAATTGTTTTCACTTTTTTTGGTGCTCACTAGCTTTCGAGTGCACAAACTTCTAATTGTTTTTTTGTTTTATTATTAGGAATTATTATGTTTTTTCCTGTAATTTTCCTGGGATATGTTTGATTATAAATCTTAACCATCAGTGTGTATAAAAGTAAAAGATTTTTGTGGGAAAAGTATAAATCATCAAGATTGGCTAGATAAACTATATTTAGAAATACCTGATCTCTGTTCTCATTTCGAGGGAGTTAATAATATGTCTCAAATCTTTTTTTTAGCTCAAATACGCACACATGTTTATATTGTATCACACATGAAAATTTCATATTACCAAAATAATTCAATTTCTCCTGGATTGACATCTAAGTTTGAAGGAAGATAAGCATGCTGCATGTCCTTAATGGCAACGGGACCTCGTTGCTGGTAATGGCAACTGATGAGCCAAGGACGATGTGTTGGCGGAAGGGGCATGCATCAACAAACCGCAGTTGTCATGAGGACGGACCTTTGCTTCAATGCTGCGAAACACCACGGGGAGCAGCCCAGATCATTAAGCAACTCCGATCCCATAATTAATCATAGGACTCGTAGTACTCCTCTCCTTTTCCTACAATTATTGTAGTCCGATCGTTCTAGCTATCTGCAATGGTATCGACAAAAGGGAAAATATACTACCAAATCCAATCTCGAAACTACTCAACAGTTTAATTTGTCACGTATATGTAGGGTATAAATTATACCCTATGTTATACCGTATAATATAGTACAAAATGATTATAAATCAAGGTGAATTAGTTATGTATAACCCTCCCTTTTGAACATGAGAATTTTTATTAATTTCATTTCCTTCCATGAAATTAAATGAACAGTTCTTGATAAGTTCCAATTTTCCGGACTGTGCCTTATTGGCTTCTCTGTTTTCAAATCCTAGTATTAGGGATTTCAAATAATGCAAAAGAATTCAGGCTGACGACCTGAAATTAATAAGCTCTGTCCTTGTCTGCAAAAGTGCCCCCGGCCGGCGCGGCTAGAAACCAAGAAAAAAAAACATGTACCAAGAAGTGATATATACATATATAGCCGTTGCTTTATTTGCTCCTTTTAAGCAAGCATACATGTATAATCCAGACAATTAGCAAGTTGCTTTGACTTGGGCCATCACTTGATCCAGCTGCGGGCAGGGAGAGACTGGCCGGCCGGTCCAATTCAACCATTGGTACCAGTACTGTTGAAGCTTGTTAGGCTTGTCCTCGCCTTTGCTTCAAGAGGGGACAAGTGTGTGCACACCCAACCCCTAACCCCCATGAGCTTATCTTCTTTTAATAAAGGTTCCTCCCCAGTGGAGTGCATTGTTGGCTGCTAGCTTACCCAGGGATGCTACTACCTTCATGAGGTGGTAGTAGTTTTGAGTCGAGGGCATGCATCTTCTGGCAACTTGGCCATCTATCTTATTCTCTCATCTCTCCATGTATGCATCCATTAGAATAACATCTTGCCAAGATCATGTTCTTCCTCCCATATATACTGCCCCCACTTTGCGTAGCTTTACCAAGACTACAAATGTGCTTTAGGTGGCTAGCCTAGGCTCAGCGAGCCTCCTCTTGAATAGTAGTGGTAACATGCATGCATATCCAGTTGTTTGTCTGGTCCTGAAAGATCTCACTTGCACAACACTTTGTACACATATAAAAATAATATAGTGGCTGCTGGCTGACATCTCCACAAAGTGCAATCAAGAAGCCATTCCGTTTCTTGTTTATTATATCTCCCTGTTTCAGAAACCTTGTAACTGTACAAGTATTCTATGAGCCGCCCAAATTCGTATCGAAGGAACCTAACGGGGCCGTTGGTTTGAGGAATTTGTACTAGGAATATTGTATTATTGGATACGTGGATCATGGGCTAGAAGCTATCCAGCTAGACAGGGGAATGTCAATCTGTTCTCACTAGATGACATCGATGTGGCAGATTAGTTCAGATATTAGCTCTTGTGCTCACCAGCTGTTCTGTTCCTGACAACACGTACGAAACACCAGCCGCCTCCTGGTTTTGAAAGTCTGCATGTTGGAGAGACCTTTTTAATTTGGAAAAAGTTTGGGTTACTCTACTTTGAATCTTGTAAGAGAAATGGCAGTTTGAGCCTGCCAAAGTTTCCTCTTGGATCCTCTATCTCTCTCTGTTTTTTTTTACTTCAAGGATTTTAAAACACCTGCTGCCCAATAAAATCCATGATTAGAATTTAGAATCTCTCGATTGATGACTTGGATCCTGTTTGTTTCGACTTTAATGCTGATTCTGGATTCTTAACTAAAAAGGTAAAAGCTGGAAAGGCTGAAAACAAACAAGCTGAATCTCTAAAATTCAATTGCCCGAATCCAAAGCTACCGCTGTCGCCATAATCAACAAGAATCTTGGCCTAGAACTAGAGTTAATTCCAATGGATGGTCTTCGTTCCTTTATATGTATTATCACTAGAGGTATTATTGCTAGACATCACACTCCCTTTATCTTAAAAAAGTCTGTTACAAAAGAGTACTCTCTAGTTTTATCCTAAGTCAAACTATGTTAAATACGGCCAAACTATGTATTGTCATTAGAGGTATTATTTTTAGACATAATATCATACACTTGTACCACATCACTACTCAATTGATAAGATATAATGTCAACTGAGCACGCTTTGGATAATCAACTTTTCGAGAATTAATTTATCCAAAGCCACATCTAGAATCAACTATTTAACAAGCTATATGCCCGTAACTAATCAAACTCTTCTTTTGTAGCATCAAGTGATCATGGTATTTTATTTTTCTTTTTGAAATGTAAAAACCCATATACATGCATGCACACTCAATCCTTATGAATGCCTTCAAAAGATTGAGCTCCATATATGTGCTCTCTTGAGATTAATAGAAGCCACACCACATGCGTTCCGTTTTCGACGGATGTGTCATCCAGCGATCAAAGAATCAAATGATATATACGGCCATATGTGCCGAGTTAGCCAGAGATAACTTGAATCTAGAAAGACATGTTTCACCGCAAGGAACGAATCTGACCTACGCCCAGTTCGCTAATGGCCATAGCATCTTCCTAGCTACAGACCCTCATCTATCACCGATCACCAAAATAGAAACGGTGCCATTCCAAGGGTGTTGCGTGGAGGAGGGGGTTTGCTCTAGAAAATCTTAAGGTTGCTCAAGTTTGAACTAAATTCAATTCCGGTAATCTGGATGTGCATGATCCTTCTCTTGAAGTAGGTCATAAGAGATAATTTCAAGCATGTAACTACAAGGCGTCGCTATGTGTATATATATGGTCCTGTTGATGATAAGCATGTCCAATCATAGTAATCAAGGACCACCCGCGCATCTAAATCTGCACAAACACGTAAACATGGAAAGGGGCAGGCAGAGCGCAAGTAGCGAACTAAGACGGCTGGGCGCCGGACGATCGCACGTACCCACACGCTAACTCCACAAGCAACCTCTCCGCTGTGCCTGTGTCCGGTACAATTGGCACTTTCGCCGGGACCCATGTAAAACTAAAAGGAGAAAAACCAAAACCAACAAGCCGACCATTTTAAAGCAAAAAGGGGGGAAAATAAGTAGGGTCCAATGCGTATGGGGTGGATCGAGGTCGTTGTGCCGGCGTGTACTATTCCTGCAGCCAAAGATTTCTCTAGTCTAGTTAACAGACTGTTGTACAATTCCTCCATACTTCTCAACGGGTGGATTAGACAGATATACAGTGACGGTGTTCCCGGTTCCACTTGTACTGGCTCCGGAGACATGCACTACTACGAAAAGGTTTTTTAGAGGTGAGTAAGAATGTATTTTTTAGGGGCGGGTGCGATACCCGCCCCTAGTTCTCACAGCTAAAATTGTTGTTTTCAGAGGTGCGGGTCACCCACTCACCCCTGGAACAAATTTGTAGGTGCGGGTCAACCCCTCACCCACCCCTTCCCAGCCCGCCAAAAAATTCACCGATTTGAATTTGAAATTTTCAATTCTTTTTCTTGCTACTTTTTAAAATTTGGATGCCAATTTTAATCTATCAAGCTAGTTCGCGATCGAGATATGAAATATATTTAATAAATATAAATACTTACGCATACAAAATAAATCATATAGAAATAAAACATCATTATAAAGCATCATTAGAGTACATCATTAAAGTGAACATTGAATACATGTTTTTCCCCTATTCCTTACGAACGCTACTAGAGGCGGCACAGTGCTCTTGATTCTCCCACTCACGAAGGCCAATGTATTTAGGGTCCGTTGCTAATTCTTGTGAATCGTAAAAATATTTGCCCCTTGCGTTGACCACTTCATGCATAATGAAACGGCACAAATCGTTGACTGCATTTAGAAGTTGTTTCTCGTGGAGTCGATCCTTGTGCATTTTCGGGTGAATCTGCAATTATTGAATCCATGAAAAAATTAAGTAAGTGTTAGTTAGAGTTAAAAACAATATACACATACGCATCTATCCCTAATAAAGAGTATCGCCTTACACGTTCGGGATCAGTAGTACATCTCCCTTGCACCCTTATATACTCGCACATGTAGTACCCACAGTATATGGAATTGAAAGGCTGCTTGTGGCACGGGAAGTTTGTGCGCATAGTCATATCATCTATTCTGTCGACTGTCGACGGGATGAGCTCCTCCTTTGGCAACGTAGAACTGGTAAGCCCTGTTTTAATAAGAAAGAAATTGGAAGTTAGTTTATATATATATATATATATATATATATATATATATATATATATATATATATATATATACTTCTGCTGAGAAATTAGCATGATGTACATATGGAGATAAGAAATTCACTCACAATCTTAGGATGGTTGTGAATTCTTTGTATCTAATGTTTGGCCAATCCAAGGAGTCCAATATGAGGACTCTTCCATGCTTTGGCTGTAGTTGGGAAGCAATCCAGTGATTCCTGGAAAAATATTATATACGATTTTTAGGCATGGATCAACACAACTGTTTATTATATCAAATGATTGAAATTAGACTTACTGGATGTGGTATGGCGCAAATATGCTATCCATGTCTTGCCATCGTCCCATCATAAGCAATATGTAGGCTGCAGTCCTCTTCATGGTCTCTTTGTGAAATTCATTTCGTTGCTTTTGTTTTTCCTTGCGCATTTTAAATGGCTTTAGGAAGTCATCATCGTCCTTCATCCATCTTGGCCCGGCGTGCAAGGACTCGCAAATTGCTACTGGGTCAAGGTACCAGATCTTTTTCTTTAAAATAATGGCATCTCTTGTTTGCACCCTGTAGAATATAATGTATGACAATTAAATATTTATGCATATATAGTACTTTAGGCCATAATATACTAGATATTAGTATCGATGAGGCATTTACATGCACCAGAGTCTAACCATTTCAATGCCCAGTTCTTTGAGGCGGAACATGTTTTGGATGTCTTCAAAATCGAATGTGATATCATGGATTTGAGACCCTTTAACTCCGAATACCTCCGGATCGTGCGGAGCATATATGGTTCTGAGCCCAAGTCTACATGCCCTCTTGTACCAACTATGCATCCTTTGCATGTAACTTGGAACCCCCTCGATTGCCTAGTCTGGTAGAAAGTCTTTACCGTACTGAAACTGTATAGGACAATCGACTAAGTCTTGAATTTGATCAACCCCAACGTCCAGTTTGTGCTTCGTGTCAGTGCGGGGCAAGGAAAAGCCCGATCGTCTGCTGGCACTAGAATTTGGATTATCCTTTGACTTAGCCTTTTCAGCAGATTTCTTGTTTGTGGCGTACCATCTATCTAAAATCTCTAACCCTTCCTTCTGGTCCTGGTAAGCCCGTAACACACGAGGCAGCTGTTGTTGTTGTGGTGCTGGCGGAGTCGGGGCCGGTGGCGGAACCAGTGGAATATGCTCTCGTGATCGGGCAACCGGAGCCGGTGGCGGAGCCGGTGGAGTATGTTCTCGTGGTGGTGGTGATGTTCGAGGTGGTGGCGATAGCAAGGCCTGTGGTGATGGTCTCATGGTGGTGGTGATGTTCGAGCTGGCGGTGATAGCAGGGCCTTGGGTGATGGCTCTCGTGGTGGTGGTGGTGATGTTCTAGCTAGTGGTGATTGCGGGGCCTGCGGTGATGGCTCTCTTGGTGGTGGTGATAGCGGGGAAGGTAGAGATGGCAGAGCCGGTAGAGTATGCTCTGGTGGTGCCCCTACTCTTGTGGTGCTGGCGAGATACGATCCAGAGAAGCCAAATATATTGGACCAACCAATACGATATCTCGTTTATGCCACAGAATGGTAGTGCCGACGCATTCTCCAAGGTAATTCTTCCCATCTGCGGTGGGGATGTCTATCTCGTTATTCTCATAGCTTGATTTCAAGAGTTGCTCCACTTGTACGCATGCATATAGAGGCGGGATCGGTTTTCCCTCAAATAAACCCCCAACGGGCTCCACCTGGGCCTTGGCAACTTCTTTTGTCTTCCCAGCTCTGCCGATCGGATAGAGCAACAATCAGGGAGTAGTACTCGTTATTGTATCCATCGGGTATGACTGTGTTGTGGTCGAGGCAACACTGCTCTGAGCACATGTACTCGCTTGGCCAAGTACCGGTGGGGGCATGACCATCTGTTGTTGCCCCACCTCTTGCGATGGATTGAACCAAAGTAACCCCGACTGCTGCTGCTCCACAAGTGTTGCCATGAACAAATCCTTAAACTTTTCATGTAATGCTTTCTCTGCCGCTTCTTCCATTTTTTCTTGGTAGCAGTCATGGCTCCTGTACCTAGCCCGGTAATTCTGGAACCCATCCTTGATGGTGAACTTAGAGGACACGCCTCTGACGGCCTCCATGCTCTTTGGACCCAATAGCTACACTGAGCACATCCTTCTCCCTATTGACTTTGAACTTTCCTTGTTTCTGAAGCTCGGCAAGTTCTAACATCTTTTCTGCCACCGTTTCGGTCTCGGGTTGATCAAACTTTGGTTTTCCTTCAACTATCTTTGGCTTCATTGCTTGAACCCACTGCCAGCCAAGTTCGTCAAAGCCTTAAAAAGGGTCGGGTTGCTCGGCAGCTATTGCCGCCTTTCTTTCACGCTACCACTTGTCGACCTGCCTTTGGTATCCACCTGGCCCAATGCGGACTCTATGTATGTTGCTCAATGCTAGATCTCAATTCTTCTGGTTTAGAGCTAGAGCTTCCTCAGATGTCTTTTGTCGAACGAACTCTTCCCACTGTGTTGGTGTGATGTCGCCGTAATCTGCAAATGGTGTTCAGCTCTTCTGGACATACTTGGTATTCAGATCACTCTTCCACCAGCGGAAAGTTTCACCCAACATTTTCCAAGCATAATGCTTTAATTTATCTTTAGTTCCTTTTGGCAGAATAAAAGTTCTACTCAATAGTTGCACATCGTTTCTTTCTTCCCCTCAGGAACCTGCGTCTATTTGGGGATCGTTAGATCCAAAACCACCTTTATTCTGATTATAGCACCAATGGCATTCCGAAAATTTGGTATAATCTCCGGAGGATCTATGGGCTCTCCTGCCGCGCTAATTGCATTGACTGTCCATTGCCCTTTCGGGGTATTAGTTTCTTCCTCGCTGACCCCGTTTCTTTTTGTTTTGGCTGCCAGAGGTTGTAGTTTTAGGTTCCGGACCTGAGCTTTCGTTGTTTTCCTCAATGGGGCTTTGGGGACGGTGCCGACGTTTACTCCTTCCTGTAAGAGCCTCCTAGACGGATCATATGATTTGACAAGTCATTACGCGTAGTCTATGAAAATGTATAGTAAATGCTTGGTTGTAGTTAATCGTGTATTCATTACCTGACTTGGATTCGGTTCCTAATCCGGATCAAACTCCTCCCTTGAGCGGCTTTCTCTTGGTGGAAAAGGGTGTGGATCAAGCGGATCGTGCCACCTGTTTCCTACCCAAGCCCCTTGTCCAATCCTAGGGCCATCCTCGACCCCAGATTCAGCACCAACGTTGGCCTCGTCGTCCTTAGATTGAGCACCGACGTTGGCCCCATCACCCCACTCCATCTGGGATGCAATTTGATCAATATCATCATCTTGCTGTGTTGCATCATCCCTTCATGGGGAAGATGATGACGGAGAATCCATTTATGACTTCTACATTACAGAGCATCGAAGATATATTTGAATTCATAACAAAAAAGAACCAACCACATACAAATTTCACATTTAAATTGCATTCACATTTAAAATTCACATTTAAATTACAATTATTTTGAATAAGAAATGCTGGAAATACACTCTTTCATATACTCACATTCACATGCATATCTTCAGCTCTTGTATCAATAAGTAGCAACTCACTTTCACATTCACTAACAAAAATAACTTGAATAATTTGGAACTAAAATGGAATACACATACATATTAACTAATGAAACTAACCCGCAAATTAACTAATTCAATAATTTCAGACATAGATATTAACTAATCCAAAAATTAACTAATTTGAAACTAATGGAACTAATGTAATTCATCAGAGAAATTATGGCAAAAAGATAAAAATTGAAATAAAGGAAATCCACTACCTATGAGAGGAGCCGGCGGGGAGCCTTAGGTGCGGGGATTAGGAGGGCCGGGGTGGGCCGCGCGTGGAGGAGGAGGCCGGCGGCACCAAAGGTCGGGGTCGGCCAGCGGGGAGGGAGGGAGGCACCGCGTGGACGAGGTGGAGGCACGGCCTTGGGGTGGGCCGCCGGGCGAGCGGAACTCGGCTGGAAGAGGTGGCGGCGTGGGAAGGTCGGGGTGGGCGGATCCGGCGAGGGTGCGCCGGATCCGGGGAGGAGGCCGGCCCTGGCAGAGGAGGCAACGCGCGGGGTCTAGGCTGGTGCGGGGAGCTCGACGTGGCCGGAGCTCCACGCGGGGAGGGGCGGCGCGGGGAAGAGACCGGCACACAGAGGGGCGGCGCGCGGAGGAGGCCGGCGCGGGGAGGGGCGGCGCGGGGAGGAGGCCGGCGCGGGAGGGGCGGCGCGGCGAGCTCGGCGCGGGCGGAGGAGCGGCGGCGGAGAGGAGCCCATGATAAAATCCGGCAGCCTAACGGCGTCCAAATCGAAATGCCGAAATTTTGCCAAGTCACGCCTCCTCCCTTTGCTATATAGGCGGCCATTTGTAGGGGCGGGTGACGAAACAAGAAGATACCACATAACCATGGCAGGAATTCTGCTCTGCTTCTCAGAAATACCTAAAATAGTGTCTGCTGGCTCAACAGAGGCAACACTATTCGTCGCAGTTCCCTTTCTCTTCCTTTTATTCCCATCGGCTAGACCTTAATTGTCGCCATCATAGTAACTGGCATTTTTTTTCTTACCGACTTGCAGAATATACAGGGTATTTGTCCAAGTCTTTGAAAGTATCCCCACGATACAAAATACAATGATTTGGATATGCATGAATTCTTTCCAGACCCATCGTGAATGGGTTGACAAGCTTCTTTGCTCGATATGTGTTGGCTGACACTTTATTTGGCTTTGGAAGCAACCAAGCCAAGATACGCAACAGATCGTTGAAACTACCATCTGACCAACTATGCTTAGCCTTCAGAGTCAACAACTCAAGTATGAAACGAAGCACGGTCCAGTGTTTCGAACATCCCTTTGATCGCTCGTATACATTTTCCTCTTCTGATTTTTTCACCGTCCCGAAGTTTACTAACCTCTTGGCACTACCAACCAATAGCTCCGCTTTTGTGTGACGTAACAACTAGCTCAGGAAATCACCATCATCAAATTCATCGTCACTACTGTCACCATCGATGGGCCCCTCATCGACACCATCACCATGGAATCCATCAAAACCATCATCATTGCCGCCACCAACATCAAAATCATCGTAAGCATCAAACATTATATCAAACTGGACATCTTGTATGATTTCATCGAGTGGATTATCAGTTGGAGGTGGAGCATTGTCACCATGATACGTCTAGATCATGTAGTTCTTAACAAAACCACCCACCAACACATGCGATCTGATTGTAGTTGTGTCAGTGAATACTCTCATATTCGTGCATGTTTTGTATGGGCAAGGTATCCTATGTGTCTTCTCATTTCTTGCATGGTTTTCCGCAGCTTACATGAATTTATTAAGTTCTCCACAGAAATAGGCATCCGTCCTTCGTGCTTTGTACATACGTGTCCTATCCATCTCTGAACATCAACAAATAATTTAAATGGATTAAAAAAAGTCAATTTAACATGTACTTAATAAAAAAATCAAAATCCAACCTATTATCGTACCACTAAATCTTGGGAAAAATACTATCATGCATTTACGTAAATATAGAAAAAAATAAAGCAAATTCTATTCTCCAAGGAAATGGAGCCCTAAATGGCCATAAATATATACTTCTATGTATGCGTAGATGTTGAAAAAAGTCAATTTAACATGTACTAAATAAAAAAAATCAAAATCCAATCTATTATTTTAGCACTAAATCTTGAAAAAAAATCTATCATGCATGTGTGTAAAGTTAGAAAAAAGTAAATCAAATCTTTTCCTCGAAGGAAATGGAGCCCCAAATGGCCATAAATATATACTTCTATAGACGCGTTGATATTGGAAAAAGTCAATTTAACTTGTACTAAATAAAAAAATCAAAACCCAATCTATTATTGTACCATTAAATCTTGGGCAAAACTATCATGCGTTTGTGTAAATATAGGAAGAAATAAATCCTTCCTCTCTCTCCTCCATGGATCTAGAAAATTATTTACTTGGGATTGAGGCTAAAACTTATAGATTGAGCGCAAATGATTTGATAATCATGTTCTCCTACTAAAATAGCATAACTTCATCCGAAAGTTTGAGGCAAATGGAGCCTCAAATGGCAAATCTACACCATGAAGATCTAGATCTAGCTAGAGGAAAAGAGAGCTCTATTTGAGCCTTAAAACTATCCAAAAAGCATAGAAAAGATATGAGATTAGCATCAACTTACCTCCTACAGCCCCCAACTCGAAGGAAATCAAGTTTGAAACCTTCACTCTCCTTTTCACTTTTTTTCGATTTTCGGGCAGCACCTCCCCGAGCGAACAATGGGTGGTTGGAAGGAGGAAGAAGGGTGGTCTGCTACTGGCGGCGGTAAATATCACGGACCCCCCGAAAGTATGTTCCTAAAAGCTAATTACAGTTTGGCTCTCCTGTGATATGCGGCCCAGCCTAATCGAGGTTGTCGCATGGCCACGGACGGCCCACCAGGAGGAGGGGCACCGACGGCCCAATACCAAGCCCAGGAGAAGGGTACGAGCCACCTCGCCCAACCCCCAGAAGTCAGGCTCCGCCTCACCCGACCGTAAGGATGCGAGCGCGGCCTCGGCCGACCCCTGTGAGAGAAGCCCCGCCTCGCCCGACCCCGAGGGCACGGGCTCGGCCTCGCCCGACCCCGAGGGGGAGGTCCGCTTCGCCCGACCCCGAGGCAACGGATTCGGCCGTACCCGCCACAGAGATGTGAGGCCCTCAGGGTCTCACGGAATGACAGATCACGGGGTTCGAACCTCTGGCACAGGGGCAGGTAAGGACGTGCCTCGACATGACCTCTGGATAGGATAGGCCATTACCGCGAGCCCAGTCGCCCGCCGCACTGGAGGTCAAGCCGTAAAACGTGCCGGGGGATCACGCCGCCCGTCTTGTCGTGGCGCACATCGCCCACCAAGCACGCCGGGGGGCCCGCATTGCCCGCCCTGTTGAGACGCACGTCGCACGTTGCGCCAAGGGGGCGGCGCAAGGACACCCCCATCATCATCTATAGGACCAGCAGGGACCACATGGAGGACGAAAAGCGGGATCCCAGCGACCTCTCTCTCTCGTGTATCCGACCCCTGCCCCTTGGCATATAAAAGGGAGGCGGACGGATTTCGGAAGAACATTCACTCACCCACGCAGCACTTCGCCACCAGAGACTTGGGAGCCCGTCCCTCTCTCGCTCGTTCGTAACCCCTACTGGAAACCAGTGCAAGAACACGAGCAGCTCGAACTGGACGTAGGGACATTTCGTCTGAACCAATATAAACCTCTGTGTCTTCCTTGCACACCATCCGGGCAAACACAAATTCTCTAGTCGGCGGTACGAAACACTGACAACTACTTTTGTTGGGCATTTTTAGGGGCGGGTGGGGGGGGGGGGGGGGTGACCCGCCCCTACAAATGGCATTTTGAGGAGCGGGTCACCCCCTCACCTGTCTCTAAAAATGGCGCCCATTTTTAGGGATGAGTGAGGGGTGACCCGCCCCTGAAAATGCTTTTCCAGGGGCGGGTCGGTTGCTACAGTAGCCCCACTCCGTTTGTAGCAACGGGTTATATTTTGACCTGCCCCTGGAAAAAAATGGGGCGTTCCTATAAATCAATTTTGTAGCAGTGACGTTGCAAAATGCATGGAGTGAGTATTTGTGTTGTTTCGTCTTGAGAGGCCAGTGTATTTGGATTACCTAAAGTCAGTAATGATGAGGATCATAAGACACTACTAGAAAATGCCTTATGGTCCCGGTTCTAGATGCTCTTTAGTCTTGGACCGGGACTACGAATCCAGGACTAAAGGGTGGGTATGCCAGTCCAAGAACTTAATTGGCAAGTACATCTGCAGTACGAGATTTGAACTCACGACCTCTTGCCTCGCGTATAGCTTTATTACCACCCCACCTACACAACACATGTGACTTCATACATGATGCTTTCCTTTTAAACTAATATGCGGAGGACCTTTTAGTCCCGGTTGATAACCCCAACTGTGACTAAAGGATCTTTAGTCCCGGTTTGTAACACCAAGCGGGATTAAATGATGACACTTTAATTCAGGTTGGTGTTACCGACCAGGGCTAAAGAGTTTGGACTTTTAATCCCGGTTGGTAACACCAACCGGGACTAAAGAGAGACTTTTACTCTCGATTGATAACACCAATCGGGACTAAAGATCCCCTAGCCATTATTGGATCCGGGACTAATGCTTATATTAGTCCCGGGCACAAGCCGAGACTAAAGGCAGAAACCAAAGACCAATAATTCTGTAGTAGCAAGAGGCGTGGCTAAAAAAATCCGTCTCTGGCGGCTACCATAAGAGATGCGGAAATTCGCGCATTCGATGTCTTCGCATCATAGATGTGCGTTTAGAGAAATGGATTTTTGCCACATCTGAGCGCCTCTAGACGCGTCTCTATATTATGTTGACGTAACGAGTAGCCTAAAGCTTACACATGTACAGCACATTCAGCGAGCGCCTGTTTTTTTTTTCTCTCTTAGTTAATCAATTAGTGGGTTTATGATTAATTAGAGTGCACTTCAATTAATTTGGGTGTGAACAGACATGATTAGTACATCGCCATCGATCGCCGCCGTACTATCAATGTAGTAGCTTAACTAGGGAGGAGATAGCTAGCTAGCTTAGCTAGCTGCTATCCGATTCAGCAAGCGAAGCTACTAGCCAGCAGCCAGCTGCTGGATTATTGGTCTGTGATGCCAATGCGTGTGCAATGCGTGCTTGTACAGAAAGGTATGTATACCACTGTATATAGCCGCACAGTACCTGGGGTTTTCCTAGATTCAATGGCGTTGATGTTTCTTGGATTTTTCTAAGGCGATGCGTATTTATGCGTGATGTTGATAGGAATACATGGATTCTTCGAGTTAAGCGCCGAGTGTCTAGTACAAACATCACAAAGGGGGCACCTTTGGATGGAAGTACGTCACCGTGCCAAAAGTGATTAGGTATAGTGGTGGTGATGTGTCTAGTTAAGCCTCCATGTAAATTTACATATTAGTATACCAGTATAGAGTTGAAAAGTATGTGGCGCAAGAGGCCAAAATTCAATCCAACGGCTACTTATTCGGGATGGACTTAGACGTGCGGTGGATACAACCGTCCCTAGCTCCACTTGAGAAAAGAATCCCATTCAAATAAATAAATACTCCATCTATCTTTATCTTTATCAATCTGTAAAGAGAGGACCGTTTCTGTTATAGTCCATCTTATAACAATGACATGTGGGTCCGAACGCAGGCCTCTCCCTACGTATCTGGGCCTCTCCCTACGTATCTGCCTCCGACTCCGCCTCCCCCGAAAGAGTATACCTCATAAGAGCGATCGGTCGAGGTGACGATGACCGTCTACTCGGCTCATGTTCGCTCTGGTCGCAGTACTGATGCGATAGATGCGCACGTATATATGCAGCTAGCAGGTCAAAATGCCGCATGGGTTTTCGCCTTTTCGGTGATGTGAAGCTAATTTAAGTGCGATCTCGCATCCATCCTGGTGGCCGTTGCGGTAAACCGTTCTCCGGCAGCATTTAGCGGATGAAATCGCTGCACCGGGGTACTGGAAGCGCTCCGCTAAAGAAACGGACGGGAGCCGGTACGCTATTTCTGGCGGAGGGAGAGGAGCTCCGCTACAGCAGACGTGGCGCCTGGCCTGGGGCCCACGCGCCCCACCCTGCCCTCGCGCCCGTGCTCGGAAGGGCGCGCGCGGAGGAGGTCCGATCCGGCCGGCGGCGGCAGAGAGAAAAAAGAAAAGGAAAAGAGGGGAAAAAGAAATATACTTGTTAAAATGAATGGTTGAATAAAATATATAATAGTTGGTATAGAGGATGATATACAGAGTATGACGGGTGCGGAAGAAATTAATATAGTGAAGAGAATCTTGATGATCAGGATAGAATATTTATTTTAAAAGATGAAAATAGAGTATGATAAGTGCCGACAACCTAACAGTGCGTGGTGGTAGCTAGCTAGCCGTAGCAGTAGGCTCAGCTTCCGGCCGCGGACGCCGGTACGGTGTACGCCTGCGGCGGCGTCCAAAATGTGTGCTCTAGAAGCTCGGAGGTTAAGTGGTTAAGCTCCTGGTCACAATACTTATTTTACCACAAACATCGTAAAAGATATTCCCTTCTACAAATCTATCCTAATTCTAAAGCACGGAACAAATTCTTCACACGTTCTGCGTTGTCGGTTTCGTCCGTCGTCCGTCATCAAAACCTCAAAGTCTGTCTCCCTGGGCAGCAGACAGTGTGGGGCACACCCGAGCAAATTTAAACAAGACACGCAAATGCTAGGACGCGTTATACAGATTTAACATCCGAACGGAGACAGGCAATACGTAATCGTTAAAGATTGCTCTATATAAACATGACAAGCAAACAGAAACGGTGAAAAAGCACATGTGTGATAAGATGTAAAGCTCCGAGTAAGAGTTCTATTGCCATGATAAATCCTTTGTACAACTCACAATTCTAGAAAATATGTTCATTTTTTACATTCTAAGGTACGAAGGTACACGCATAAGAAAATTACTTACGTTGTGCTCCTTCTCTATCTAACCCTCATGAACTTTTACAACACACCGGTATATTTGCTAGTTCTAAGATAAATTGATCTGCAACTAAAAGAGATTTACCTCCACAAAGAGATGCTTACTTTCAGAAATGCATTGATCTGCCAAATTACTTTCAGAAATAAATTTATTTTGAAATAGAAGGAGTACATAGCTAGTCCGTGTGCAAAATTAACATAGCTCGGCGGGGTACGCGGAGATGCCAGGTCGTGTTGTGTTGTCCGGAAGATTTAGGCAACGATAATATGCGACAGGGGATCATCAAAGTCAACCGGGTCAGCGCGCTCTTTTTTAACGAACCGCATAAGATAGTGCGAGCTTCTATTGATATAGCAGAAAATACAAGACTACGACCCTGGGAGGCCACAGGCAGGAAAAGAAAACAAAATCAAAAAAGACTCGCTGTTGGATTGGGACATCAACACGGCTAACCACTCAAACTCGAAAATACCACACCCGACCAGTTGGATTAGGACATCAACACGGCCGCACCACTCCACTCGATAATTGCAGCTGAAAATAAGCCCAATCGAAGCATCCACCAATATTCCACTCTCATGTAGTCGCCGAAACCTCTAGCCATGATCCTGCATTGAAAGCGAACTGAGAGAAACAGATGGCACCGTACCGAGAAGGCCACCGCCATGCGGGATCCATCGCTGCAGTACCGCTGCAACATCGCACTCCACCCGACAGAGTGATACCACCAGATCCGGACCTCTCGCAGGCTGCCTCGCAGTCGCCACCACGATGACACAAACGCGCGGGGGCCTCGCCACGTCCGCCATTGGACTCTTCCTCGCTCTCGTCGCCTCGAGAAAACACCGCGTGCGGGGGCCTCGTCACGCCCGCCACAGTACTTCATGTCACGAATCTATTTTTTTTGTCGCCATCAGAAAGGTGAGCAATATTGCCCCGGTTCTCAAGGTCTCCATCAAATAGCCAAGCCGTCGCCGCATGTCGACTTCGTCTCGTTGCTCCACCTACGCATATAGCCTTCGCCGCCGTGTCAGCAAGCCAAGGTTCGTTTGCACCGTCTTCCGACGACGTACGGCACCGAAGAAACCGAGCATAGCTGAGCAACCCGCCACAGTCCGCTGCAAGCCTAGTCGTCCCATGATGCCGTTGTTGCAAGCGCCGTCCTTCGACGCAGTCCCACGCCGTATTGGCAGTTGCTAAGCAGCGCCAGCCGCCGCGGTCCGCTGCAAGCAGCCAGCCCGACAACAATGCAAACAACCCCTCGCTGCCACCAGAGCCGCAATCGCTTCCACATGAGCTCAGCAACCCCCTTCAATCTTGTCGTCCTGCACCTTGCCGCCACCGGCTGCAAGCTCCCATGATTAGCGCATCACTAGCAATGCCACAAGCCGAATTGGGTCTCTAGAGACGACGCCTCCAAGGAGGTAACGACGCCAATGGCGCCGCCGTCGCTCATCCAGAACTGGACAGGATTACAGGATTTTCACCAAGAGAATCCCGTGCAGTAAGGATAGAGCTCCAAGATGATGCACCCAACGGGAAGAACGACGCTCTATGGCGCCGCTGCCATCGCAATCGCAAGACTTTCGTCGGAGCATCCCATCCCTAGCCATTGCAGGTACACAGCCCGGCACTCCCTGGACATCAACCATGGAAGCCCACCCAGGGCGGCGGCGCCGCCGTACCTCCTCCACACGTAGGCCACCTTCGGCTGCCTCACTGCACACCACCGCACGGCCACCCATGCCGCCAGGCTGCCTCAACTCGCAACCCCAACACACCGGCGTTGCAGCCCCTATCGGCCCCACCAAGCTGGCGCGCGCCGGCGCCGCAGCCCCGCGGCTTGCCTTGGCGCCGTTGCCCGTCAACCTGTCGCCGGCGCCCTCCACACGTCGCCGCAGCGCCCTTGCCGGAGATGCGGGGCCGCCGCCGGCGCGCGGCGCCTCGCGGCCACCACCGACCTGCGCCCCCACGCACGTCTTCCTCGACCCGCACCGGGTCAGTGCTTCAACGTGTGTCTCCATGATTTTGAGCGGTCGTTACGACTGATCAACTCAACCCGTGGCGTGATTTGACCTCCACTGGATTACGTGGTACTACGCTACTACGTAGGATCTGACTTGAGTTAGCTGACTAATTAGCGTTGTCTTGGTCAGCTGATTGATTAAACCAGAATCAGAGCGGGGCGTGTGCTAGGTGGCGCTCACACGTGTGCGGCCAAGGACGGAGCCGCGGCCGGGCGGCGGGTTGCGTGCGATGCGAGCGAGCGAGCAGGCGACCGATCAGGGGAGGGGACGGGAGGGTGCATGCGGCGACCAATCGAGTGCGGTCAAAGCTGCTTTGACGCCACGCCACGCCAGGGTCAAAGCGGCAGGTCGGGTTCGGCAGCTACCATGCGAGCGAGACGCGCGCTAGCTCCTCCGTACGAACAACATGGACACGGCTCCGATGCCTCCATCGCGACAATCTCGCCCGTTAATTTTTCGTGTCCAGTTGAGAAACTAGGATATCCGGTATAGTGTTGCCGCAGGGTTGTACTCTAAAATTCTCGTTATTTTAATTTACAGTGATTTTATTGCCATGTAAATAGAATCACGCGGTATTTTTTTTTTCATTACCACGATACATAATATTTGTTGTAAATGCAGGCTATCTAGCAAAATGCAATTATTGCAACGAAATCCAGAATGTGTCAATTGACTTTCGAGCGCTAGTAAGTTCTTCGTGATTTCCAAAAGTTTCCATATGCGATTATGACCACAAATTTGTCCCTATTGCAACAGATTTTATTTGCTATTGGATTATCTCAATGTATACTATCGCTAATGAGAAATTCTTTTAGAGCCTTCAAATTATCATTGTGAGACACACTAGAAAAGATGTGAACTCTAGAAATTATTAGAAAAAAATAGAAATCTCCGGCTTATTCAGTATACGCTAATTCACATTATTGATGATAATAGCCATCTAAAAATATTTGTTTTCTAAAAAATTACCCATCTTTGCCTTTGGAAGAAAGTCTAATAAAGGAACCCCTAAATCTATATATAAATTACCGATCTCCGCCATTATGAAAAAAATGTCTAAATAACGTCATCCACTAAATCTATTGATTGGGCACGGGGGATGACATAGCATGCATGTTGTTATGATAGTAGTGTACCAAACATGCCCCGTGTACGTAGAGGTGTATATATGTTTGGTTTGTGTAAACTTTTTATTTGCCATACCATCTTTACCAAGGGCAAGAACTCCTCTGCTCCATCCTATCCCTTAGTTGTGAATTATTGGCCAAATTATGGGCTTGCATGCAAATAAAAAAAATTGTAGGGCATATTACGGGATAACCAGACATGCATGGCCGTCGTAGAGTTTTCTCCGTCAACATGTTAAATATATGGATTAACGTATGTATATCATAAATTTTAAAGTAGGGCTTTAACAACAGTTCTATGAGTCATCATGACATCAGCTGGAGCGAGCACGCACGGATGCTAAGAGACGGACAGCCGCATCATGTGACGGTCCAACACATTTGTTTTGCTCTCTTCCTTGGCCGGTCCAACACATGCTCGAAGATTCTGACCAGTCGGTCCTCGTTCCCTTGTTCATGGCACTCCAATTATTGGCGTCTGGAAATGAGGCCGGGTTAACTTAAACTAATAGCTGCTTATTGGCATGTCTAAATTTATAGAAAAAACTAACAACATTTACAATACCAAATTTATTTCGTTGAATCCACCATGAAATATATGTTGGTGTTGCATATGTTGGGTAATACAGTTGTTGCTATATTTTTCTATGGACTTGATCAAAATTAATCAAATTTGACTTAGGATAAACTTAATACGACATGTAAATAAAAACGGAGGGAGTAGCTCGTTCTTTATTAACCGTTGCTTAATTATCCGTAGAACCATAGAGGACCGTACCAAACCTCAAAAAATCTAAATATTTTTAGAGAAACGTGTCTGGACAAGTATTTCATTTAAGAGAGAAAAAATAAATTTTTCATCCAGATATAGGATCGTGGCTGATGTCGATGGACCTACATGTAACAATTGTGCTCGCGCATGATTAGCACGAGAGCCAGAGAAAATGTAGAGATGCTTAAACTAGCAAGAGCCAGGCGAATGCAAGAAGTCCAAGCAAGCAAAGACAGCGTCCCCGAAGCTGCCTGCTTCCAATTCGTCGTCCATTTTGACGTGACCCATACGTGTACATATCCATGTAAATAGCACGCACGCACACACAGGAGGAGGAGGAGTGCCTCTCTAGTCTCTGGATGTTGTTGTCAAGGGAAACAAATAAACAGCGTACGCTCGCACGGCGCCGCGAGAGCGATCGGTCGGCCGGTCGAGCGAGACGGAGTTGTATGATGTGCAGACGACGACGAGACGAGTCGCATGCGCGGCGGCGGCCGTAGCTTGGCAGACACGCATGCTTGCTGGATGGTGAACGCCAGACACGTACGGGCGCAGCTGGCCTCTGGAAGCTACCAGCAGGACTCCGATCGATCGATCCTGCATGGAAGTCACGCACATGAGAGAGAGAGAGAGAGGATTAGTTTAATTAGGGTTTAGTTTTGATCTAAGCATGCAGCAGGTGTGCGTTGGGTAACTACTTGGCTTGCTTGCAAAGGTACGTAGCCCGGCCGGCCGTGTGCACGCATACTGCGGCTGAAATGAAATACACTATATATGATGGCTGTGGCAGCGAGGCGCATATGCTAACATTCTATATGCTCATCTTGTCGGATGTTCCTGTGTTTACGTTATCGAAACCGCACAGGGGCGGCCTTAAATGCCAACCGATACGTATGCAGCTGAATTTTAATTTTTATCTTCAAAAATGATTAGTCAGTCTACTAAGTTAATTAATTAATTAGTTATATGTATATAATGCCATGTGGATATAGCAGAATACATATGCCGATCGATGGGCACAAGGTGACAATTTGCCTTTGCCGTCGACGACATTATTAGCACCACGCGGCCGCCCTTGTCTCGGAGCTAGGGCACGAGATGAGTGCCACTCATTCCCTCGGGATCAATTTACTAACGGGCCGGGGATCAACCGAAATCCCCTCGCCCTCCGCACATTCCTTGCTAGCTCTCCACTGATGTTTTCTCTACTCAGCTCGGGGCTCTCGATCGGTTCCGCCGACCAATGAGCAAGCTGGGGCTGTTAATTAATTCGACTACGACTGGGGATCAGTACTGAGCGATCGTGATTAGAAGTAAGGCGTGCATGGCATGGCACAGGGCGGCAGGCAGTTTGTTGCTTGACGCTATTGCCGCTGTCCCCTCCCCCGGCCGCACATGATCCCACATCCCCTGCTGCACTGCATCATCTCCTCCATCTCGGTCTCGATCGCCCGGCCTCGCTCGCTCATGTCGTGCGCGCAAAGCATGCGTCGTCGTCTACTTGGCGGATCGGCGACGCCGCGCAGGGGTGCTGGATCGATCGATGATACGGATGCATGCATCGGCCGAAGCGAAATGCGGTGTCTCGTGGTCCGGACATTTGCTGACAATGTGGGCAACGCATGGCATGCATGTATATATGTGTGTTTTGTCCCCTAAGGAAATAAGCACATGGCAGCATGTTTTGGTTCGGCACGTGCATCAGGTATGCATGTCTGGTTTCCAAACTGGTCGGAATCAGTGATGCGTCACTCTTGGAAAGGAAAAAGGAGTTGGTGTGGTAAAGGCCCAACATGCCAACACGCTACACACATACAAGCTGGGCCCGGTTGGAGAAGAGACAGGTGAGGGCCCACATGCACGCCCCCATACATGGCCCACATCGAGCTGGATGGCAGGAGATCGAACGGCGACGAGCGCAAAGGCAAAATTCCAAGTTTTTGCAGCGTACGAAACATTCAGACCCCATACATCGATCTGCAGATAGAACGGTTCAGATGAAGTCACCCAAAGTTTGCCGAAATTCGATCATAACTCAATATACTGCGAATTTCTTCTTCTTTGTTGAAAAGGGCAAACAGGTTTGGCTGACTACTGTTGTGTTTTTAAATACATTTTTTTTCTAATCCATTAAAAAACGTTTGACTTGTCGTCACGACTCGTAGTAGAGTTTCAGTCGATGTGAAACAAAGGACTCTGTACCTAACGCTAACTGTAAGTCCATTGGCAATTGTATTATGCATGGGTTGATCTTATCATCGATGTGGAAGCTTGCAAACACTGCTCATTCCAGGATTAACGACTAAACTTTGCACACGCAAAGTAAAATCGTCTGATGTCAAGCAGCTAGCTATAAACTAGAAACCTACTCATCTGGCAAACATGTACTACTCTCTTGTCAGCTCACACTTATCCGATTTTGCCATTAACAGGATCCATAATCGTGATACTGATCAGATAAGCACGGCCGATGTGGATTGCATTTGCAATTTGCAAATCTAATTGCGAATTTGGTGTGCGTTAGATGGATTACACTTCAGATATCATGTGCTATGTATTTTATAATTTTAATATTGAAAAAAGTACATTTTACGCCCCTCACCGATCCACTTTGTCCGTTTAACCCCTTGAATAAAATTTAGACTCAATTTACTTCCACAAACTATTTCAATTGGTCCAATCTACCTCTTAGTAAGATTTTTTTTTTATTTCTCCACGCACAAGTGGAATTTTAACTTCAAATTTTGCAACGTGACTTATAATATGATGCCCTATGCTAGAAAAAACACATTATAAACTTTTCATGAATACTTTTCATGCAGAATTCTATCTCCGTGATCAATTTTGTATCGAATCTTCCTAACCTACGAAAATAACCATGAAAACTTCTTAATGTATTTCATTAACATAAGGAATCATGTTCTTTATCCACTTGCAAAAATTGAACTTAAATTCAATTTGTGCGTGGCGAAAAAAAGAGAAATATCAGTAGGGGTAGATTGGACGAATTGGAATTGTTCCGGGAAGTAAACTGAGTCTAAATTTTGCTCAGAAGGTTAAGCGGACAAAGTAAATTAGTGAGGGGATTAAAATGGACTTTTTCCTTTAATATATAGCTTGTTTTCTCAAACGAATGTGGCCCATGGGTTAGAAAGCTATACGCAGATTTATATTTTGGAGTGAGTTGGAGGCTTGAAGCCACAAAATTCGCAAAGGTATTAATCATATGTGTAGGTATCCCCAAAAAAATAGCATATCTTTGGCTTTGATATACTACCATAGTTTCACAATAGTCATTCGGTCAACATATGTAAGACGCAAAAAAAAATTCGATTAAATGTTTGCAGAATTGGATGGTTCTAGTTCTTACTAGATATAAATAGAATTGATATATCTTCTTTTTTAAGAAAAAAGGTACATGCATGCACACATATGTACCATATATGAATGCCTACGGGAGACTGGAACTGCAAATAAATCACGAGATTTAACGGCTACAGAAATGGCCACCTTAATTGATGAGACACATTGCCTGGGGGTATAATCATCTCCTCTAACCACCCAAGCTATTACTTGGTTCAAGTGGGCACAAATTTGATAAAATCCTAGTATTTAGTTATTACTCCAATACTTAAGATGGGAATTAAGGTACCGATACGGGACAAACATTATTGTGAAATGGAGAAAGCAGCATATTTGACTGCCGAGTACACTTTCATAGACTTTTTTTTAGAAAAAGATAAAAAACACTTTCCGAGACTTAAGCAGTTGTTTATTGATTCATTGCCACGGTTTTGGCATGCCATGATTTTTTAACTCTAGATCTCACCTATGATGGATTCATTTCTTTCTCAAAACACTTTCAACTACAAAGGAAACAAAAGCTTTTGCAATAGCGTATATCACAACAACACAAGAACCATGGCAAAGGATAATTCCACGATTTGGAATTTCCTGGCAATAGTAATTTTTCAAATTAGTTGCAAGAGGTGGCAATGTATTTCTGTACAAACAATTAATTATATCGTTATATTGAATTGAGCATGTCCTTATTACAATATTTATTGCCACATGTTTGATATGTTTTCATAGTCACATATGAAGTGGTTCGTAGATATTTGGGCTTCGATCACTACTGCCAATTTATATGTATCAGATATTTCATAAATTTTAAAGTGGGGGTTTAAATACTGCTACTTAAATCGTCATGACATCAGCCGGAGCAAGCACGCACGCATGCTGCAGACAGCCAGCACAGAACGGTCCAACATTGGTTTTCCCTTCTATTGCTTGGCCGGTCCAAGTCTAACCAAACCTGGTCCAGCAGACTCGAAGTCAAGAATGCTATCAGCCCTCGAACTTTTGTTCATGACACTCAAATTATCACGATTAGACTCTGTGAAGCCATAGACTCTTCAAGCTAGTCAAACACTCATTTTCTTTGTTAATGCCAAATTGACGAAAATGATGTCGGATTATCTTCTAACACAGAGTCAATTTGTTTGAAAGAAATTCGAGATGAATAGCTCCAAATTGCATGGCTCATGCAATCTTCAGGATGACGGTGGCGGCAAATAGACAGGGATTATTGTAGCAGCCCTGAAGGACAGATAATCCAGGAAGTAAGTCATAAGTAACTACTCATAGTTACTCCCCAAATTGCGAACAGTTCAAGATAGTTTTATTCTTAGTCAAATTTATCTATTGATCAAGTCTATATAGCTAGTAAGCATGAACATCTCAACACTAAATTATTAGTTTCATTGCATCCACCATCTATTTGGTATTGCAGATGTGCCATTATATTTTCTACTAATTTGGTCAAGATTAGTGAAGTTTGATTTAAGACGAAGTCATAGAAGGAACTATAATTTACAGCGAATTGGGTACTTATTTACGGAAGCATGTATGCATAGAGAGGACCATGTCAACCTTACTATTTTTACCAACAAAAAAAATATATTTTGTCCAGGTGGACTTGATGGAAACTTTGTTAGTAGTGGACGATGATAGTCTTACAATCCAGGTACATGACCGTGACGTCTACAATTATAATAGCTAAGTCGCGCATGATTAGCATGAGGGTCAGAAAAATGCATCGATCCTTAAAATAGAACCAGCAAGCAACGCAAGAAGTCCACGCAAAGACAGTGCCTGCGAAGCTGCGGATGGCTCGACTTTGACGTGACCACATGCATATCTATCTGCACAGTGCATTTACATATATACTATATATATATATATATATATATATAAAAATATATACACACACGCTGCGGCGCGAGAGGGATATGGAGATCGACCGCTTGCATGCACGGCGGTGTGGCGGGCGCCGTAGCTTGGCAGACACGCATGTGCGTGCTTGCGCCTGCCTGGTGAATTGAACCTGCGAGGCCGGGCTCCTCCGATCCTGCATGGAAGTCATGCATGTGTGTGTGTGTGTGTGTGAGAGAGAGAGAGAGAGAAAGAGAGAGAGAGATTAGCTAGCTAGTAGTCATCTGCCTCGTATTGCGTTGCATGCTTAGCTTGCTTGCAAAGGCACGTAGCCCGGCCGTGTGCACGCACGCATACATACTGCGAACCAAGTACACTACTATTGACTGACTATACTAGTAGCTTTGGACACTATTGACTATATATACTAGTAATCTTTTCAAAAAATTATACTAGTGGCTTTGTACAGCGAGGCGTGTGCTAACATTCTCTATGGATCTTGACGGATGTTCCTGTTTAGTATACACAACAGAAATCAAAAGTAGTGATCTGAGTTTACTTGTATATATACAATTCATCAGGGGCATGCATGCAGGCAAAGGACAGTCGTCCTGGCAATGGCATTCAGTGTACGTTATATATAGACAAATTAACAGGCCCTAGCGGAGAAAGGCCAGCAGGGCCGGGGTAACTAACTAACCTGTTGTGATGCGTGTGCGTGCATGACCCTGTACCTGAGAGCCGGCCGGGGCATGAAATTAAGGAGTGCCAGTGAAGGAAAGCTAGGTACGGTACTGGGCGCGATAGATGCTGTTGGAGGCCGGCCATGAGTTATGAGTACTACTATCACTAGTACAAGTATAGAATACGGCATTAGTCCCGGTTAGGAAATCCCCTGTAGTCCCAGTTTTGGACTAATGGGAGAGCCTACATATGTGCTTGATGCTTAGCAAGGGCGCCACTAATTCCCTCGGGATCAATTCATTATTATTACTAACAGTTAGCCATGCATGGTGGAAGATCCCTGGCACTCTCCTATATATTCTATTGCGATCAGATCCATATGGTGCGTTCGTGCGTGCAATGGAGGATACACGCAGTCTTAGTCTGCATGGTCCTCGGAGTCTGCACATTCCTTGTTCCTCTCTGATGTCTTCTCTACTCAATTCGGGCCGACCCAGGACCAAACTGGACTTCTTTAAACTTTATGTATATACAAATAATCTGGCTGGGGATTAGCGAGGAGTAGGACGACGGAATTAGGGACTGATCGATGACCGAGACTGAGTTTGTTGCTTGACGCTGTTGCCGGTGTCCCCTCCCATCCCCGCCCGCACATGATCCCATCCCGTGCGCCCAAAGCATGCATGCGCCCGTCGTCCCCGTCTGCTTGGCGCGCGGCGGCTCCACCGGGGCGACGCCGCGGCAGTGGGCCGTACGTCGTCCGGACGGACATCCGCTGGCAAGCAGGTGTGGGGCCCGCACGACGTGGCATGTTAGGTTTTGGCACATGCAGCGGATCGGATAGCTAGCTATACTATATGTGTCGTCTAATTAAGGTTTTGACACCACTGCAAAAAGGTGTTTCGTCCTCCACATTTGTCCCGCTATTGTTGGGCCCGGAAATAATGAAGGCTTTAGTCCTAGGTTCAATAGCTAGGGGCTGGTGGGAAGCAGAGCGATACCTTTTGTCCCGGTTGGAGATTCCACCCGAGACTAAATAGGATCTTTTAGTCCCGATTGGAGTCACCAACCGGGACTAAATATACTAATCCCGGTTGGTGACTTCAACCGGGACTAAAAGGTAGTATTTAGTTCCGGTTGGAGGTCCCAACTACAACAAAATGCGTTCACGAGCTCCAACCTCTCTTGTTTTATTTAACTCTATCTCCCCACGCTCGCCGCCGTGGGTGATTTTTTTCTTTTTTTACTTTTCTGAAATAGAGATGCATGTGGGATTGTATGGATTATATCTGTCTTGTGATGGATTCTTTGAATGATTTGCGGGATCTATTGATTTTGTATCGGTCGATTTAATATTTTGTAATTGATTCTTCGAATGATTGTCGGCATTATTGGTGGGGGATGCGAGGGGAACGGGAACGGGAGGGGATGCGAGCGGCGTGGACGGTCTGGCCTGGCGGGTGGCACGGCCAGACCCGGCGAGCGGCGGCGTGGACTGCCTGGCCAGCCCCGGCGGGTGACCCTGCCAATTTTTTTTTGTTTTCGAAAAGTTATATTAGTTTCGGTTGAACAACCGCCGGGACAAAAAGATTTGGCACATTAGTCTCGGATTGGCAGTCCCGGTTGGAAAATCGGGACTAAAGCCGGTTACCAACCGAAACTAACGAAGAATTCTGTACTAGTGTGAAACTCCGTCTGTTGGGATATGATATATACAGATCATTGAGATGCATGCACGGCTCTTGGAAAAGATGCATGGCCTTGCGACGCTTGGTTTCTTGCCGTTGGTGTCAAATTAGCAATGCAAGCTCATCGGTATGTAGCAGGCCATGTGCTCAAGCTAGCAAGGAGATAAGATTGTTCCTTTATTTGAAGGCTGCCCGGCCTTCACGTGAGGACGATATGCATGACATAGTATAGGGGGCCAAAACCATATGTCACTCAATGATCTAAGATCATGGTGCATGCATGCAAGGGACGACTATACACCTACTACAGAGCTAAGCTATCCTTTCATCATGAGGCTGATTTGCGTTCCATTATCTAAAAAAAATGAAGCCAATTTGTGGATAGAGTATAGACCATTTCTAGCCACGCTGTTTGCGAAGGTAAAATTAGGGATGAGAACAATCAGAAAACGCCTAAACCATTTTGAGTTCCTCCAAAATTTTTTTAAACTACTGGAATATATAAGAAAAGGCAATGATACCAGGAACGAATAGAACATCGGATTGCGCCAGAAAATCGAAAAAGGGACCATCGATCGTTGTTTTTTGAAAACCAGAAGAACAGGAAAGCATGCATGTCCTCCGGGGTTTCTAATTAAAAGCAATGGCAAGTAATTGGAGATGCCTGCTTTCTGTAAGCTTATTATCATATTATTATCTCTCCCAATACACCGCCTTTTCAAACAAATCGACCCTTTTGAAATAGGCTTCTCAAACTGAGCTTCTTTTATTGCCTTCTGTTGCACTAGGAGCGAATAAAAACTATTAATCCCAAAAGAATGCGAAAAAAGTGCTACAATCTGATTTAGCGCGGAATCAAATCAATTCGAATTATTACTAACACTGTATTCACCCCTAGTACAATCTGCTTTGCTTTAATTTGTACCGTCAGTCAGAACGAAACTTGGTACCCTGGTCGATTGACCGGGAGGCACATATTCTCGCCTCTCTTTTCCTTTCTTGTTTTCTTTTCAGTCACCGAAGAATCAGCAAGCAGCTAAGCATCAAGGTGAGCCGACATGATCTCAGAGAAAAAGAAAAGAGGGGGGGGGGGGGGGGGGGGGGGGTGGTGGGGAGGGGGTGGTGGGGCGGTGAGGTAAAGGCCCAACATGCTCTCACACACGCTACTACACGCACCACCTGGGCCCAGATAGACAGGAGAAAGGTGGGGGCCCACATGCGTGGCCCACATCCAGCTGGACGACACGAGCCCGCCGAGAGCAACGGCAAATTCCAAGTTTGCGGTCTACGAAAGATTCAGACCGCACACATCTGCAGAGCTGCTTCAGAGAAACTCGTCGTCCGAAGTTTCCAACAGCAACGAGACGAGTCCTGATCGAGTTGCGCTGTCGTCCTATCGACATGCATGGAACAAGCTAAGGAACTATGCACCTAACACCAACTGTAAGTCCGTTGACAATCACATCACCCATGTCGTGATCTTGATCTCGTCACCATGGTGGATGGAGGCTTACAGGCACTGCTCATCGCAGGACGGACTAGCTGAATGAACCTAGCACACGCAAAGGTAAAACCTGATGTCAAGCAGCTAACTATGAGCTATGCATGTACCATAGTCTCCTGTCACCTTGCACTTGACAGCGTCTTCTTCCTCCCTCCCTTTTCTCGGCAAATGGCAACAGTTGGTGAGATGCTTATCCAGATTTTGCCATTATTAGTATCAGAGGCTCAGATCTCCCTAACTGCGATGCTCGGATAAGCTCGGCCGATGTGGATTGCATTTGCAGATATAATTGCGAGTTTGGTGTGCGGTAGATGGACTGCACTGGCGATATCATGCTTGCGTTGGCGGCGTTGCCTTATTAATCTGCGGCTTGATTGGGCACACAATTTTAGAGTATTAATAGCTTGGTTTTGTCAGGCTAATGTGGCCCATGGCTTGGAAAAGTTGTACGCGGATTTGGGGTTAGTTGGAGCCTTGCAGGCAACAAAAGGGCAACCGATCAATCATGTATGCATCTGGATCCATCTCCTTGCATCGTATCGGCGAAAAGCTTGACGACGAATTGAAAGAGTCATCCGTTGCAGCAAAAGTAAATAGAGAGAAAAAAGAAGGATAGGATCAAGTGAAGTGGTCATCGGAGGAGACAATGGCCTAGCTAGATTGTTGTATTAGAAAATGGTGATAGATGTGGAGTGCACATCATTTTCTTTTGCACATGAGGTATCACCGTATCATGGATCCTAGATTTCAGATGGTGGTGCGCCAAAAATATCTCCCGTGCTCAGTAAGAGCTACTATGGAGGGATATATCCTAGATCGGGTTTGAGTTATACTTTTTACTGCAGAAATTGTTTATTGTGGTTCATCAAATTTTATCTTTATTAGGATTTATGTTGTGTCAATTGAAATTCTGAACATGGTGAATTCTAATATGGAATACTAAAAGATGAACCTGAAGAAATTCAGTTAATTTGTCAATATAATGTTAAACCTTTATAAGACTTACTGCTGATGTTGTAATTTTTCAAATAAATTCCTTTCGACACTTTAATTGCCATGTGCACCACTTTGTTAAACTTTTTGGCACTATTAGTGTAGGGAAACTAATTAAATTGATAAGAGAACTGAAATATAGTGTAAGAATTAGGCTTTCCTTTGTTTTGAGATGTTCTTGGTGTTATTCCTTCGCAAAACATGTGTGAGTTTGGGAGAGTTAACTCCATGGGAACCTTTTTACACTGCTTACGCAATGCTAACACACTAAGAACGTGGGATACGCTACCCCATAGATATATCTTAACTATATAATCTAGATAAATCCTTTGCAAAAATAAACCTAGATGAAAGCGTTTTCGAATACTACTTATGTTGTCTGTCACTAAAATTAAGCAAGTAACACAAATCAGTTTTTTTGCGAAGTAAGAGAAAGGATGTGGTTCTGAGGTTATTGGAAAGAAAAGGTCACATAGGCCGACGAGATCGAGCCTGTTCATGAATATAAGACAATAGAGGCGGCCTTTGTGGTTTTGTGAACTGCAACTTTGTTAAATGGGCCGATACAGGATGTGGTTTCTTTGTGGGCCTAATGGGGGAAACTAGAAATAGATCTGGCCTGCAAAATTATCAGCCTACCCCCTTGGTATAATCGAGACCCAATTCATTATCGAGAGCTAAGCCCGGTCCGAACACAACCGCCTCTCTCCGGTATCCAGCGACGCGTAGGCCAACGTACATAATCGCGAACAGTGGAGAGAGCAGCGTTATCATAGATCCTAAACGGTAAAAAGTCGGTCACCTACCGTTTAATCTATCATTCGGACAAAACAAGTATTTAAATGGGCAAAACGACCGTTTAAACGGTCAAAACAATCGATTAAACGGAACCTCTATACCACCGTGTAGCGTTTAACGATGCGTAAACGGGCTAAATGACCGTTTATGCGAACAGTGGAAGAGAGAGAGAGGCGATTTTCCTCGATTTAGCTTCTTTCTCCCGTGAGATTGGAGTCTAGAGATTGGAGGGAAGTCTTGCAGGCATCAGTCGGGCTGCGCAGCTAGCTAGGTAAGACTTTTCCATGAGTTCAACAATGGTTTGATTTTCTTTCCCCTAGCAATGGTGTGATTTCCCCCTCACCCCCACCCTCTTTGACGCTCATTACGGACCATTTTCGACTGTCAATTTGATCAGAAAAATAGGAGAACTAACATTTCCTGCATGCATATTTATTCAAAATAATGTCAATTCCACATGTCTCCTGGAAAATATAGCTATGCAGGAATTTGAGCAGAAATGGAGGGAAAACACACCTTTGAATCCAAGGCACAAAAGCACCGACCAATCAGAACGCACCATTCAGCCTCACATGGATCAAAGGACCCACCTTTGAAACCAACTTAGGACAGCGCTAACTCAGCTGCCATGGACCAGAGGGCCCACCTGCCAGCCTCCTGCCCGAAGATGGAGCCGGTTGGAGCCCAACCTAGCTTGGTCGAACCAGGTGGGTCGGCCAAACCAGGATCATCTCCACTGACTTAAAGCTTCAACGTGGCGACTCCTTGGCTCCCAATGTCGATTCTAGCTGAGTTCCCCTCATTTGCCGGCCGAGAGGTGTTGTGCCACACCTATAAATATGAGTGGAGGGGCTTCTAAATGAGGTACACCATCCCACACTCTTCATTCTCACTATTGAGTTTGGGGCTTACCTTAGAGGCTTAGTGCTGCCTGGGTAGTGCTTAGAAAATAGGAAGAGAGTGAGGGGAAGTAGGGGAGGTGCCGGGCGACCCAGCGCTCTTCTCCAGCTTGTACCTCGACGGATGCTTATCAATCATAGTAAGTGTTCGTGATTTCCTTTTTGCTTTAGTCTCTTAGTTAGGTAATAGTTCTAGTTCTCTAGTTGTTTACTGGATCAATAGTTCACTAGTTTAGTGGGTGCTCTAGAGTAAGACTCCTGATAGAGACGGATGTTCTTGTACGCCTTTAGAGTTAGTAAAAGGACGGTGTAGACATGGTGTTTAGGCTAGACTTTACCTGTTGGTTATAGTATATCCCATGGTTTGATGAGGTAGGTGATAGGTGGTGACAGCCCTATTTACACACCGTAATCCTCCTCGTTCGGGTATATCACAGTACCGTATTACTGGGGCGTCTCGGTCTTATCCAGGCGGAGCCAGTAGCCCAAAGTAAATAATTAGGATAGTTCTATCTTATTTTAGACTCTAGCCTTAGAAATCCTTTCTACCCCTTACCTCTTCCGAAGAGTGGTGTCCTTGGATGAACTAAAACCTTAGATAATATACTCAAGTTCCTCAGTGGATACAAAACCCTGGAATACTCCTGGGTGAAAGCTACAACGGTATCTGTGCGCTTGCTGATTTATTCGTGATCGTTAAAATACCCAACAAGCTTTCTGCCGTCGTTGCCGGGGACTAACAATCCCGGTGATGACGCTAAGAAATGCCAACAAGCTTTCTGGTGCCGTTGCCGCGAAACGGTAGTTATATTATCTTCGGACCCAGTTCATCCGCGTATCTTTTTCCTTTTCTTTGATTCTACCTCTACCCCCGCTATCATGGAGCAACCATCCTTTCAACAGCTCTCTACCCCAAGGGGGGAGTTCTTAGAGCCACCACCCTCTACACGAATAATCCTTACATCCAGTTGTGAGCTCCTTCCCGACCTTATCACTCTGGTTCGAGAACTTTCCTTCTCTGGGTTAGAAAGTCAAAACCCGTACAACCATCTGTTTGATTTCGAGCAATTGTGTTCAAGCCTTGCCATCGCAGGCATGACGCAAGATACCCTCAAGTGGAAATTGTTCTCTTACTCTCTTAAAGGAAAGGTCGAGCAATGGTACACGCATACCGTAGGCAGCGTGAACAACAACTGGGATGAGCTTAGAGACAAGTTTTATCTTGAGTTCTTCCCTCTATCCCGTATCATTGCTCTACAAAGGGATATCCGCTGTTTTCAGCAGAATGAGAGGGAATTATAGGCGTGGCTTGGTTTAGATTCTCATGTTTAGTGGAATCTGGACCTGTCCTATCAATACCCGAATCGTTGTTGCTTCGCAACATTTATGAGGGCCTCGACAAGGACTCCGCCTATTATCTCGACGTCATCTCTAGAGGGTCATTTTTCCACAAATCTCCAGCTGAAGGAAGGAAAATCTTAGATAGTATCATCGAGTACACCACCTTCAGAGCCAAGCCCATACCCCTCCAAGAAGAGCGCAAGTCGAGCCATGAGGATCTTCTAGTGGCCGAATCCGATCCTTCACCTCCCAGATCCTTAGATACAGCCATAGAACTCTCTCCTGAACCAGGAATATCGTAGGGAGAAGAAATTCAACCCCCAAAGTTCCCTTTTCAATTCAAGGATGATCCATCTGGAAACCATAGAAATATCTCGAATTTCTTCGATACCCTATTAGGGGAGGAACCTTCTTCTGTCCCGTCCTCTCGACCAACCAATCCTTTGACACAACCTATCCCTATGGGTGATCTAATCGAGCAAGTGACGGTCGTTTCTCCTCTTGACCCTCCTGAATCCGTTCTTGAGAAAGATGCTGAACACTTCAAAGAGGACGATTCAGGAGAACCTCTTCATCTCCTTACCAAACTACAATCATCACCCTCGATCAAGCTCAAGACTCCTCCCACTAGCCCACAAGATGCTAAACCTTTTAAGAAAGAGAACCCTTGGGCCATAGAGATACTTGAGGCACTGACTCTGGAGTACAAGAGAGAGGATTCTACAGATGACCAGGGGAGCTTCTTCCTTGAAAAACCACAAGAACCATGCTCGTTCAATGCCACTCTAGAGTCAGGCACGCTTTGTGCCCCGAGCACCCACGAGGACTGCAACCACCTTAAGGTCCTCTCTTGTAAAATCTTTAGGAGGTTGGTTGTAGATGCATTCGTTTATCATAAACATTGCAAATTTTGTGGATGCACTATGGCACTAACCTTGTAGCTAAAAGCTTCAATTATACATCAACAATTGGTGGTGAAAGAGGAACACAACACTAATGATAGTTGCAAGAGGATGCCCCCATGGTCGAGCTTGTGACCATAAACAAAGCACTGTCGGGAGATAGCCCGGATTATCATTTCCCTTTTCAATTAAAAGCAAGATCATGTCTCTAGGATAAACTCTCCTTCGGGTATTTTTGGTCAATAACCATTTCAGGTGGAGATTAAAAATAACGAAAGATAAGTGACACCTTAGAACATGAGAGCTACACCGACTACAACAACACGGTAATTCTTGGTGAGGGCACAATTACGAAGGGAAGCTTGAACTCCACACACTTGAGTTGTATTGCTCAGCAATGCAAACTCAAAGTGTGGGAGAGGTATGTGAGGATCCCAAGTAAGCTTCTTTCATGCCAAATCTTATCTTTGTTTGGAGATGGAGTTCGTTTTTGCATCTTGCTCCATAAAAAAAGGAGGAGTTACCATGACGGCAATTCTATGTTCTTCATCAACAAAACGCCATGGTAAGCACCTCTAGGTATGTCCTGCTTTTGACTTTAAACAAAACCCTTTTGGGAGGTAGCCCGAAGTTCACCACTCTCTTACTCATGCACATCTCAGTTTGAATATAGCTTGATCATGCTTTCATTCTTCCTTTCTCTATGCTCGTATTCTCTGGTTTGAGTGTGTGCTCGAGCTACACTCATAGGTTTTTTAAATTAAGCATGATGCTTAGGTTGAAAAGTCTTATTTAATCGAATCAGACATGGTGTCAAGTTTGATTGATAAACCTTAGAGTCAATGCTTGTATAGATCTTGGTTGTATATGCGGACTAACACCTGTAGGAAAATCTTCAAATCCAAACGGGAAAGTCATGGAGCTTAGTTCAAATGGGAAGGTAAGCCAAGGCATCGGATTCATGTTGCGCAACATACAAGGAGGTACATATCACCCTTCAAGGGTCCATTGTGAGTATATCCTCTTTTGTCATATTGATGCAATCCTAATTCAGCCTTGTTTGAGTAAGTCTCATGCTGAAAAGAAAATAAAATTAAAAAAACCAAAAATATTTGAGTTCGAATAAAGTAAGGCTCCCTGGTTCTAAAACCAGTACAGTCCCTTTTGTTTCCACCTTTTTGTTTTTGAATAAAGCACCAGGTACAGGAACAAGTCTGGAGAGATCTCTCAAAGTTTTGACGCACATACGCTCGAGATCACCCACAGACACGTGCACAAGACCGAAAGAACAAGCATGCAAAAGGCCTAAGACCCCATCGCGGCGGTTTGTGCACCCTACCCCTCAAATCTCCCTAATCCATGAGTTTAGATGAAATCCGTTTCTAATCACTAAAATTAAACTCAATGATGCTCTCTGATCATATACTTCAAGTTTGATTGGCTTGCATATATTTTATTCCCTGCTAAACTTGAACTTGTGAATCATATCCTAGGAAATCCATAATTGTTAAGTTGTTGAAAAGTGAGATATGGCTTGATGAAAGAATCCTTGCTTTCTCCGCTTTTATGTCTGGAAAATATTATATCAACCAGAAAACTCTTCATAGCTTTACAAACTCCCCATGTTTGTCCTACCAAAGCCATATGTCGATCTTCATGAAAGAAACCATATACATATGTGCCTTGTTGTTGCATTGAGCTTCATCAAATTTTGTGACCCTAGTGAGATGTCTTTTCATATTTGCTTGATCAAGATCACGTACACTCCTCATGCTAAAGTTCTACACTGGAAGTTAGCTACTCCTTTCCATCCATCCACAAAATAAAACTCCATATTTAATGATCTCCCTCTCCAACATTCCTACAAAAAAGACATGGGCTATATGAAAAAAAATGATGATGAAAAAAAAATATACATGCTCAAAAGCATGGTAAAAAAAAAAGAAAGAGAGAAAAGAATATATAGCCATGTCCTCATGTCTTTCAAATAAAGGAGAGAGAGTTTCATAAAAGGAGTGTTTTATTTTCGTCATTCACCTTCCATACACTTGCACAATCTTGATCAACTCGTACGATGTGTCATGTCTATGGATCCAACTTTTGATTTTGCAATATATGTAGAACAAGTGCATGCTTCGAAATCTCCTACCATGAGCTCCACATAAGCTATCTTTAGAAGTAGGATGAAAAGAGGCAATGCCTTGATAAGGATACATACACACTGAGTGACTTGAGAGATCGTATGGAGGAGTAAAGCTATGGTTAGTATTTTCAAAAATATATCAAACTCCCAGTCATATAGCGGAGAAGTTGGCGAAACTCAAGTCAATGTCGTTCCACTCTTCAACTTCCCGAACCAATGTGGTAGACACATAAAGATTCATAGGCAATGGTGAAGCTCGGAATAATCTATATGCAGGTATCATATCAAAAGGAAGTGGTGTTCCACCTTATTCCTAACCTTTACTCGAGGACAAGCAAAGACTAAGTGTGGGGGATCTTGTTGACGCTCGTTACAGACCATTTTCAACCATCAATTTGATCAGAAAAATAGAAGAACTAGCTATGCAATTCCACATGTCCCCAGGAAAATATAGCTATGCAGGAATTTGAGCAGAAATGGAAGAAAAACACACCTTTGAATATAAGGCACAAAAGCACCGACCAATCAGAATGCGCCGTTTAGCCTCACATAGATCAAAGGGCCCACCAGAGTAGGAAACCAACTTAGGACAGCGCTAACTCAACTGCCATGGACCAGAGGGCCCACCTGCCAGCCTCCTGCCCGAAGATGGAGCCGGTTGGAGCCCAACCTGGTTCGGCCGAACCAGGACCAGCTCCACCGACTTAAAGCTTCAACGTGGCGACTCCTCATTGGCTCCCAATGTCGGTTCAAGCTGAGTTCCTTTCATTTGTCGGTCCAGAGGTCCTGTGCCACACCTATAAATATGAGGGTAGGGGATCCTAAATGAGACACACCATACCATACTCTTCATTCTCACTTTTGAGTTTGAGGCTTACCTTAGAGGCTTAGTGCTATCTAGGTAGTGCTTAGAAAATAGGGAGAGAGTGAGGGGAAGTCGAGGAGGTGCTGGTCGGCCCCCGGCGCTCTTCTCCAGCTTGTAGCTCGATGGATGCTTATCAATCATAGTAAGTGTTCGTGATTTCTTTTGTGCTTTAGTCTCTTAGTTAAGTAATAGTTATAGTTCCCTAGTTGTTTACTGGATCAATAGTTTACTAGTTTAGTGGGTGCTCTAGAGTAAGACTCCGGATAGAGATGTGGTGTCTAGACTAGACTTTACCAGTTGGTTGTGGTATATCCCATGGTTTGATGAGATAGGTGATAGGTGGTGATAGCCCTGTTTACTCAACGTAACCCTCTCTGTTCGGGTATATCACAGTGCCGTATTACTGGGGCGTCTCGGTCTTATCCAGGCGGAGCTAGTAGCCCGAAGTAAACAATTAGGATATTTCTATCTTATCTTAGACTCTATCCCTAGAAATCCTCTATACCCCTTACCTCTTCCGAATAGTGGTGTCCTTGGATGAACTAAAACCTTAGATAATATACTCAAGTTTCTCAGTGGATATGATACCCTGGAATACTTCTAGGTGAAAGCTACAACGGTATCTGTGCGCTTGCGGATTTATTTGTGATCGTTAAAATACCCAACAAGCTTTCTGCCATCGTTGTCGGGGATTAACAATCCTGGTGATGATGCTAAGAAATGCCAACACCCCCACCCACCCACAAGGCCTGGTCTTAATCCGGGACGAATAAGGGATGATCTTAGCATCACATACTGCCTGTCCTTGGTCAGTGTCCAGCATCGTAGTGTGAGTGGGGTTGATAGCACGAAATCAAAGAAATAAGAGAGAATATGCAGTCTTGGAGTTGGAGGTGGGGGAGGGGTCTCTCTTGAATCCTAGAGCTGATAGAAGAAATGATAAAACTACAAAGGAGGGGGTCTCTATGGATTGCCCAACAACAATCGAAGCCACAAAGTTGCTCTCCCTCTTCGGCAGATAGCCGTGAACCCGCTATGGACATCTAGGGGATAGACACTTTACATTGTATGTGCTTAGGTTGGAAATTACCACCTTGAATGGTTTCTTCTCCGAGTAAGTCCACTTCTTAATTGCATGTTGCAGGTGCACCTTGTCATAAAATAGCTGACCTCTTTGTGATCTCCACTTGATCATACATCCGGTTACTATCGTGCCCATCGTTAATCGTGAGCCCATCCATTGCAAAGTTGTTCCATTCCTTGGGAACAGGAGTTTCATTTTCAAAAAATCTACCATCTCGTCCCCCTACAAAGGTTTTGTACTCCTCATCATCCAACTCCATTTGATCATCAATCGTCTCATCCAATTCGCATTGATCAGCGTCCATTGGACTACCATTTTCTTCGTCGTCGTCATCAACTTCATGCAGGGGTTGTTCATGGAGTACATGCTATGCATCCTCCTCCACCTCCTACTGAACAACAACATTGTCATGGACCGCCTCGGTTTCATCTACTTCCTCTGTTTCATCAACTCCATGGGTCATAATCATTCCCCCTCGACTACTATCAGCCATATCTTGCTCAACAAGCACCACAAGAGGTAACGTAAATTTATACAAAGCCATGTCCATAGATGCACGCCAACACTTCGAATTCCTCATCTCGTATAGTTCCCACTGCCAGTTATGCTCATGTTTCATTGGGACTACACCGCTAACTCTTTCAACCTCTGGTGCAATAGGTTTACTTGCAAGAAGTTATGCAACCAACCCAAGACATCCGTATGTCGCATCTCTAATGGATTTTTCACACATGTATCCATGTACTGATAGTTGTCTAAGTCTACCCGAGAGTCACAATATGTGATGAATCCATTGCCATGATGAATTCTGATATTCACTAGTTCTGAATCCATCTCTGCTAATACATCATATGATCTGATGTGAGACACCCACTCCTCATTGTATTGTTCAACTAGTTATTTTATTTCCGGATAAAAATGTTGTTACTAACATCCTATTTACCTAATTTACTAATTACTAACTGAGTGCTACTCTATTTATCTAATTAACAACTGCCAATCCAAACTTACCAAATGATTTTATATTCATCTAATTAAGTACACCAACTAAAAAATAATTAACTAACTAAACAACTAACAATCTAATATTAATCTAATGAATTATCCTAGTATTAATTTATCCACCCCCACTAACTACCTAATATTAAACTAATCGACTACTAACTAACTAACTAAGAAATTAATCCACTACACTAACTAATTAAATTATACACTAACTAACTAAGATTAAATAAGAATACCTCTATTAAAAATAAAAAAATTTAACTGCGTGCCGGTCTGCCGCGCGGGCGGAGACCACGCGCAACTCCTCGCCTCAGCCTCGGACGGCAGAGGCTAGGCGCGGGCGGGCAGCTCCCGGCTCCACCGCGGTAGAACGGCACAGGTACGGCGGTGCGGCGGGCGGGGTGGAGGTTGGCGGGCACCCGTGCGGCGGCGGGCGGTAAAAGAACGCCCGTTGGTCCACCATTGAGGTAAAAAGAGGGCATGTTATCCGCGCAACATTTGATAGGCCTCTCTGGGCGACGACCGACTAGGTGCGGGGTCGGTCCAGCAGGCTTGTCGACTACTAAATGGCTGACAGGTCCCTGTCAGACCTTATTGGAGCCGGCCCGCGAGCATGGAAGTCTTATCGGCCCGAGGATTGCCGATAGGCTCTTCTCGGCTCTTCCATGGCCGACTGGCTGCTATCTCTACAGTTCTTCTTTTTCATACTATTTCTACAATTTTCCATTAAATAATATTATTAAAAAAATTTATGGACTCTAAATTGCATAACTCTTTGCGGGTGGGTGCTTTCACCAGAATCAACCATAGATATATAATCTAGAAGCATGATCTATTTTACTTTGATGCATAGTAGTGTAACGGTTAAGGTGTTAAATTTTTCTAATTCACCCCTCCCCTTTTAGGCTAAATAAGCATCGATTCATTTCAAGTCCAAAATTGTTTAGGTTTTAATTTAAAAATTAGTTTTCATTATATAAATTTCAGATAAGCCTAACTAAGTCCAAATCGCACATGGGCCTATGCTTAGTTTTTTGAAATTTGACAATATACTAAAAAATTTCAAATTTTTAAATAGGGTTCAATTCATGCACAGTTGAAATGATTTTTTTTTAAAATTCAAGACATGGGACGTTACATGTAAACTTTCATTTTCATGTTTCTACTAGACCTATGGGTCATTCTGATGAGTATCGAAGCATGGTAACTGCACCATCCACCATAGCGATATCCTTGTCAAGACTTCGCCACAACTTTTTTTTTCTAAAGTAGCCAGGAGCACTGGCCTAAGAGGTTAGGCGCTCACGCTGACCAGACTCAACGCAGACGAGGCTGCCCAACTAGTCTCAAGACGCGTTATACTGATGTACTCACACCTCCACACGCACACACCCACCCACTTACACACTGTCTCAGCACCCGGTGAGACATCCATGTTGCGATCGCTGAGGATCCAACCCGGGCGAGCTGCCTGCACACCCGCAGCGCAAGCCATCCGAGCTACGCTCGGTTCTCGACTTGGCCACGACTCAAGACTGCCTCTTCTACGATATCAAGGAGGAAGCAAGGAATTGGGCAGCTGTCGGCGCTCTTGGTCTCCACATCCTACCGACGACTTGGGATGTGCACTATTTTGCATATGTATATTCCCCTTGTTTGCCGGTCCGTCTCAGGTCTTGCAACTTTTGTTTCTACTAGCAAAGTGGCGGTACGTTGTTACGGGTAATATAAATTTTATTTTTACCTTGGACCTATATGAGACCACCAATTTTATACCCTTTCACTCCGTGTACAGGCCGTGCGGTGACCGTGTGAGATATTGATTGTTTGGGTTCGAATTGGGATTCTAATTAATTTGTCCGGGTTCCGATTAGGATTCCGATTGATTTATCCAGGTTCCGATTAGAATTTTGATTGACACACCAAGAAATCAATGCTTGCTTTAGTAACAGTAGAGATGGAGATTTATTCAATACATCGATTCGCGTTTACTCAATAAAAAAGGACTTATCACCAAACTGAACATACTTTTATTCTCCGACATGTAGCCTCAGCATTCAGGTTCCCTCAACTATAGGTCATCAATTTCCACTGGTCACAACTCATAACTAGAGAAATATCTAGTATATGGTAAGACTGATGGAAGTACATGTTGTGGACCAAGAAAATATGATGCTTGCCCCTCTCAATCCATGTCTACATTTAATGGCAAATGCTTTCTTCTAGCTCAGGTCCTTGTCCTTTCACTACTGTAAATGATGAAACCAATGGTGGTTCTAAAATGGTTTTTGCTGTCGGTTTTACCTTTTTGACTGTAGAAATGTTTTGTGCCGTCGGTTCCAAACATAACCCATCAGAAATAGTATGTTTAAAGTAGGTTCTATCTATCAACCGCCGGTACAAAACGGCAACGATTTTTACCTGAGGTTTGTACAGAGCACCGCCACTATAAATATGATCTTTACCCATGGTTTGTTCTAATAACCGCCGGTAATAATTATTTTCCTTCCTCTCAGACAGAATGAGCCCCTCGCGGCCCAATGCAACGTTTCAATCACCTTCGCGGCCCAGGCGCCCAGCCATTCACGGCCTAGGAGCCTATCTCGGTGTTCCTGAGGCTGTCGAGCGCTCGCTCCCACTCGACCAGAACGACGGCGGCGGCCGGCCGACGGGCTAGCCGGCGGCCACTTGGAAGAGCGACGCCCGGCCCGGCCGTCTGAACGGTGCCGGCGTGCGCCACGACGGCCCGACGTGAAGGCGGGCATCACTGGCAGGCGGACGCTGGATGGGCAAAGGCAGGCGGACGCCACCAGCGCCACCATCATAGGTAGGCGGACGTCGGACGGGGCGACGAGCAGCGACAGCAAGCCGGCAAGCAAACAGGTTGATTTGATTGTTCATTTGTTCCCAATCGGCCAATCTAGCAATGCACATTCATTCAGTATGCTAAATTTGAGCAAATTGACTAAGGGCAATGTTGCGGGTGTCTTGATTTTGTAGTTAAGCTGAGATAAGCTGTTAAGAACTAGTCCTAGCCAGTCGGTGTTTTACCACCACGTCCACCGAGGTATACCTCCGAGGTGGTGAGTTTGTAGGTAAGATGTCGCTGAGATCAGAAACTCAAAGGTGCAAGGAACACAAAGTGTAGACAGGTTCGGGACGTCATGTGTGGTTTGTATTGCCTTAGCTGTTGATCGGGGTGATTTTCTGTTTGGAGGGGGTCCTTCCCGCTCTTATATAGTCTGGGGGGACAGGGTTATATGGAAATCCTAGTCGGATACGAGCCCATGAGTCCTACCCGAGTACTTTTCGAGTAGTTTCCTTCTATTCCGACTAGTTCTACTGCTATCCGAGTAGTCCTACTACGGTATGAGTAGTTACAATAGATGTAGGGTGTGGGCCATGTCCCATCCCTTATCCAAGGATATGTACGCTATGTGCACAGTCCCGTGGGTCCGGGTCTGATAAGCTCCTGAGCTCTTCGTAGTCGAGTACTGCAGGTTTCCGAGTACTTCTGAAGGCGTCTTCGAGTTCTCCCGAACTCCATCTTGAAGGTGTCTTCCGAGTACTTCCTTGGCTGCATCGAGGCTGTGAATTGCTCATTCCCCGAGTAGTTGTCAAGTCTTCTTTTATATGGGGTGCGATTGAACTCGCACTCCATATGGAGTAGCCCCCGAGCCTTAGGTTGACTCGTAGTATCAGGCTAAGGGTCAATTTCGTCTTAAGTCTTCTGTCCTTATCTTGCAAAAAGATTTCAAAAATAAGTCGCTGATAACACGTGTCCCGCAGCCTCCGAGCTTTGAATCCAAATCCCCAAGGTTTGGAATAAAGGATCCAAAGAATCGTGGCATGCAATATATGACGGTAAAGATTTGATGGTTAAGATGGGCAAATTGGTTCAGAAATTTGAAAACCAATTTTTTCGGGGTGAATTCCCTGAAAAAAATGGTTAAACTAATAACTTCTCCAAAAAGAACCCTAAATTACCGCTCAAATCAATCCTTGTTCCCTGATTCAATGGCTAGATCAGACCTCTGGGTTAAAATTTTAAAACCCTTATTTCGGAATAAAATCCCTGAAATAATGGTTAAACAATTATCTTCCCAAGATAAATTCTTAAAAGCCTCTTAATCGAGATCTTCCGAGTAGTTTTGCAGCGTCTAGCCTCAAAGTGTGAGAGCTTAAACGATCCGTTGAAAGCACGCTGAGTGCCCTGTCACACCCAGCCCCCAAGCATGGGAGCCAGGCGAGTCACATGAGAAACGCCTAGTAGTTGGTGGCCCTAGCCCCTGAGCCCAAGCATCAGCCAAATTGCCGCTGGATGTTGAACTGTCGATGAAGCCGACTAGTCGGAGTCGATTCCGACTAGTTTTGTAGGTGAGACGAGTAGTCGAAATAGTCGCCAGCGTGTCGCCGAGCATTATTCACGAAGTCGAGTAGTCACGAACAGTTGTTGATGAACCCAACTAGTCGGAGTTGAATCCGACTAATTGCAGTCAAGCGATCAGTGTGCCGACAGCGCGAGCAGGAGTCGTTCTGAGTAGTCGAAGTAGTAGGTGACGCAAGCTGAACTTTTGCCAAGTAGTTGTTGTAGTCGGGGAAGTGTAGCCGAGCGTTCTCGTGAAGTCAAAGTAGTCGTTGGCGGTTGTTGATGAAGCCAACTAGTCCGAGTCCAATCCGACTCGCCCAACGGCATGGTCCAGGTCAGGTTCCCTGCAAGGTAAACATAAAAGTATGTTGTAACTGATATACATGATATCGCGATGATATCGCGATGGGAGAAAATCCCAGTATTGTAAAATGCATGTAAAATTTTTTGTGTTTTGCTTTTGCTGGGTCACATAATTTCCCCGAGTAGGTAGCCTATTATGTTTAAACACCTAATCCCGGATAGCCGTAGACCATAGCGCAGGGAGCGTGGCCGTATGCACGTGTAGGAACATAGGCGTACAGAAGAGTCGAGGTTTCATGGATTAAAGCGTGTGCTACCCGGGTATTTTAGCAATCATTAAGAGAAAACTAGAGCAGTCGGCGTTGCGCGAAAAAAGAGAACGCTTGTGGAGCGCACTTATAGGGTGTAACCCGACCGCCCGTGTTGCAAGGCGGACCGTGCAGGCAATCGGGAACAGGCATGACATGGCCTGGTGAAGAAAATGCGCGTTGCACAAAAAGGTATAAGTGACTTAGCTTGATTCGTGGACGATTGTGGATGAAGCTGCAGCGGTCGTCGATGCAGCTGCGATGGTTTGTTGACGAAGCCGACTAGTCGGAGTCGATTCCGACTAGTTGTTGATGGTGTGAAACCCACTCCCGACTAGTTTTCTTGTCGAGACAAGTAGTTGGAGTAGTCGTCGGCGGGTCGCTGAGCGTCCTCGCGGCGCAAGCTAGAGTCGAGCCGAGTCGTTGAGGTTGTCGCTGCGGCGCGAGCTGGAGTAAACCAATCACGAGTAGGAGCCGGGTTGGATCCGGACTCGTCCTTATGGTTTCCGATTAGATAAGAAAGTCGAATTTCGCCGAGATCATCGGGGAGGTCGTCAATATCGCGGTAGGATGCAGGAGCAGATGCCGTTGGCTCCCTGGTTTCGGCATGGTGAAGCCACCACGACCGTTGGTGATGCAGAACCAGGAGCTGAAGGTGAACGTCGTGCTCTCATCGAGCACAACGCTGGTGAAGCTGAAAGATGCCATCGAGTTCTCCGGTGGATGCTGGCACCCCGAGATGGTGAGTTTGTAGGTAGGGTGTCGCCGAGATCAGAAACTCGAAGGTGCAAGGAACTCAAAGTTTAGACAGATTCGGACCGTCGAGAGCGTAATACCTTACATCCTGTGTGGTTTGTATTGCCTGCCCGCCCTTATATAGTCTTCGGGGACAAGGTTATATGGAAGCCCTAGTCGGATACGAGCCCAGGAGTCCTACCCGAGTGCTTTTTGGGTAGTTTTCTTCTGTTTCGACTAGTTCTACTGCTATCCGAGTAGTCCTACGAGTAGTTACAACAGATGTAGGGCGTGAGCCATATTCCATCTTTTATCCTAGGATATGTACGCTATATGCACAGTTTCACGAGCCCGGGTCTGACATAGCCTCTGCGTGTAATTAGAGATTTATACCGGAGGTTTCCTAGTTTGAACCGCCAATACTAATAGATTTTTACTGGAGGTTTATTTTAGCAACTGTCGGTACGAATATCCATATAAACATCACGCCAGCTAACCCTAGTTATTTCCCGTCCACTCCTAGTGCCGCCAACCCGCATAGAACCCGCGTCTCCGCGCCGCCAGCCCCCGCATCGATCCCGTCCTCACCTGTGAAACACGGATACGGCTTCACACCTGCGTATCCCGTGTCGGATACGTATCCGACACGGATACGCGCCGGATACGTGCCGGATACGTATCCGGGCCGTATCCGCGTATCCTGTGGTAAATGGGCCGGAAACAAAAGAATAGATACGTATCCGGCCTGATACGGCCCATCCGGCCCAAGAAATCCCGTCCATACTCCTCCTCCCAACGCGCAGACGCACAGACGCGCCGCCGCCTCCATCCTCCGCCTCCCGACGCGCCGCCGCCCGCCGTCCGCCGCCTCCCGCCTCGACGCCTCCCTCTGGCCGGCCCAGCCGCCAGGGCAAGGGCGCCTCCCGCCGGCGCTGCCTCGCGGGCGAGGGCGCCTCCAGCCGGCCGCCGGCGCCTGGACGCCTCCCGCCGCCTTCCGCCTCGACGCCTCCCGCCTGGACGCCTCCCGCCGCCTCCCGCCGGCGCTGCCTCGCGGGTCAGGGCGCCTCCAGCCGGCCGCCGGCGCCTGGACGCCTCCCGCCGCCTCCCGCCTCGACGCCTCCCGCCGCGCCGCCTCCCGCCGCCTCCCGCCGGCGCTGCCTCGCGGGTGAGGGCGCCTCCAGCCGGCCGCCGGCGCCTGGACGCCTCCCGCCGCTGGCCATTCTACTGAATAGTAGCCAAGCGCGACAAAAGGTAGAGATCCGGCAGGGTCACTCATTCTGTGTCGCCACAAAGTAATTTTTGCACCAAATTATGGAGCTCATTTTGGAGTTGATTTACTAATATCTCTAGTGGCACCGGCTTTGTTTATGTAGTTTGAGATTTTTTTTGGAAAGAAATGTAGTTTGAGATTATATGCCGGGACTTTGGACGAATACAAATCAAACTCTGGTTTGTGCGTCAGTTGTTGTCATGGCAAAATGTATAGTCACTAACTATTCCCTATGTGCTCAGATGCTGCAAAATCATGATGGATGATGATCCATCTTTGCAGAAGCACGAAAAGCTCACACCTTGATCACCATTTGAATGATAGGATAGTTGCAGGGGCTTCTAGTAAGAATTCTATCCAAACAGGCCCCATTTGTTTATCCTGGAACCTAAATGATTTTTGTTTTAAATTTTTTGCACCAGAACTTGTTACATACTTACATTTTCTAGCTTCTGAAAACACCTCATTAATATGTATTATAGGATAATACATGATCCTCTATTTACTAGCTTCTCAAGTACTTATTTTCCTTGTTTTACTTTCATGGTTTGATTGAACTTTAGGTGTTGTGCAAATTATTTTATGCAGAATGGCATCTCCAAATTTGAGTAGTACAGGCAGTGGTAGTGGTACTGCTGCTAGTGGTAGTGTGGGATCCAGAGAAACAACTGATATTAAGGCTCCGTTGTGGGATCATGTCACCATTATAGAGAGGCCTAAAGCTGGTGGAGGAAATGCTCTTTGGAGATGTAACTATTGTCCCATGGAAAAAAGCAGTAGCTACACTAGAGTTGAAGCTCATTTGCTGCAGAAATCAGGGAAGGGGATTAGCAAGTGTCCGAAAGTTTCGTATGAAATGTTGAGTGAGATGAGGAGGGAAGTGGAAAGGTGCAAGGAGATGGAAAGAGCAAAGACACGCACCGTTGCTTTGCCTGTAGCTCCTTCTACAAGCAATTACAACAAGAAGAACAAGAGGGGTCCTGCTTCTATGTTGGAAAAATCTTGGGCATTGCAAGACCGCAAGCACTTGGATGCTTTAATTGTTAGAGCAATGTATTCTGGAGGGATATCTTTCAACTTTCTGAGAAACCCATATTTTAGAGAAGCTTTTGCATTTGCTTGCAGCCGGAATTTGCAAGGTTACACAATCCCTGGGTATAACAGGGCTAGGGAGTCACTCCTGAAGCAAGAAAGAAGGCACATAGAGACTCTATTGGAGAGCACAAAGAGCATATGGCCAGAGAAAGGGGTCACAATCTGCAGGGACGGTTGGTCAGATCCTCAGAGGCGGCCAATCATCAACTTCATTGCTGTTTCTGAGAAAGCTCCAATGTTTTTGAGGGCTGACAATTGTGATGGAGAATATAAGTCAAAAGAATATATTGCTGAGAAGTTGAGGGCTATTATTGATGAAGTAGGTCGACAAAATGTGGTACAAATCATCACAGATAATGCTGCAAACTGCAAAGGTGCGGGTCTTTTAATTGAAGCTGAATATGATAACATATTTTGGACACCTTGTGTAGTGCATACTCTCAACCTTGCAATGAAAAATATATGTGAACCTAAATTGCCAAGGACACCTACTGATGAGGATATGCATATTTGGGGACAACTAGAATTTATACACAATGTTAAAGTTGAGGCAACTATGATCAAGAATTTCATAATGAATCATAGCATGCGTCTTTCCATGTTTAATGAGTTTAGCCATTTGAAGTTGCTTTCTATTGCTGAAACAAGATTTGCATCGTTTGTGTGTATGCTAAAACGATTTGTTGAGGTAAAAGGAGCTCTCCAACACATGGTGATTAGTGACAAATGGAGCATATACAAAGATGATGCTTCAACTGCCCAACATGTGAAGGAAAAAATACTAAGTGATGTCTGGTGGGGGAATGTAGATTACATTCTTAGGATTACTACTCCTATCTATGATATGATACGCATTGCGGATACCGACACCCGTCTTCACTTAGTCTATGAGATGTGGGATTCAATGATTGAGAAAGTGAAGAAAGAGATATATTTGTATGAAGGGAAGGAACCAAATGAGGATTCAGACCTCTACTCTGTTATTCATGATATATTGATTGCTAGGTGGACAAAAGGCAATAATCCACTGCATTGTTTGGCTCATTCACTCAATCCAAGGTAACACTACACACTATAGTAAATTAGTTGCTCATGTTCTTAATTGAAATGCTAATTTGGCAAATGTAGATATTACAGCAACAAGTGGCTTGAAGAAGGTGTTGGCCGACTACCTCCCCACAAGGATAAGGAGGTATCACAAATGAGGATGACTTGCTTCAAGAAGTTCTTTCGCATGCCGGAAGAGTTGGCTAAAGTAAAGGAAGAATACTCAAGGTTTTCTAGTTGTTCAGAAGAATTTAATGATCCTGATTCTATACATGATAGATGGGTTGTTTCCCCAATGACTTGGTGGACAAATCATGGACAATCTGTGCCTCTATTGATGAGTTTGGCCTTAAAATTGCTGAGCCAACCGGCCTCTTCTTCTTGCTGTGAAAGAAATTGGAGCACATATAGCTTCATCCATAGTGTCAAGAGAAATGCATTAACTCCTGAACGGGCTGAAGATTTGGTCTTTGTGCACTCAAATCTGAGGCATTTGTCAAGAAGAACTGATGCATACAAGACAGTAGAGACAAGGATGTGGGATGTTGGAGGAGATTCTTTTGATTCCCTTAGTGGAGTAGGTCTTCTTGAAGTTGCTGACCTCTCCATTGATGAGCCTGAGTTGCAGGTTGTATCATTTGGATTGGGTGATCTTGAGATTGAAAGTGTGGAGGAGAATGAGGAAAACGAGCAAGAAGCTTGATGCTATCCTATCCTACTATAGTACTATATTGCTAGTTTGCTACTACATTTTATTAATTTCCTAAATTAGAACCTGCTATCATATTTTTCTGAGTGTAATAGACCTTAAATGTCTCTATGTTGAACTTGAACATCTATTTTGCAATTTATTATGCATTGTTATGATATTATCTATTTATTAAAAAAATAACTAAAACGTATCCGCGTATCGGGTTGTTTGAGAAATTGACGTATCGGCGTATCCATATCCTTCCGATACCGATACGCGTATCCGTATCCGTGCTACTTAGGTTCTCACAACCGCTGCGCCGCTCAAATCGACGGACCAGCGCCCCAGCGGTGCATGCTGCCGCTCCCCAAGACAGGCGCCTCCCCTCCCATCGAGGACCGGCGCTGCCCCGACTCCGACTCCGAGGACCGGCGCGGCGCTGCCCCGACTCCGACTCGGAGGACCGGCGCGGCGCAGCCGCGACCCCGACGGCTACTCTCCCATCTTCACCATGGCCCCTGAGGTGAGTCCCAGCAAGATCGATTAGGATAGTACTCGATTAGGATAGTACCGCTAGCAAGTGGCCATGATCGAAGGGTGCGTTAGCTCAGCAGGGCAAATCATTTCGATAGTGAGTTCTGATCCATGGCCACCTAGCAGGCCTTGTCTTCATGCTCTCTATCCTTGATCCCCTCCCCCCTCCCCCCCATTTTTCTTTTCCTTCTGGTATTGGGTTGGGGGTTTAGCAAGCAGCTGAAATCAGGTTGATTAGGGAATGTTCAATACTACTAGCAGTACGTGCTTAGCATGTCAAATTAGCATTGACACTCTCATACGCTTGGTGTGGTGGAATTGATAGCGTGTGGTTGATGTAATCATCACTGTAAATTCATGGTAGCAGTCAGTACTTACTACAGTATATATGTGCTGTGCAAATGATCTAAATGTCTAGGATTTTAAGTTGGTGCCGATGTTCATTCAGTAGGCTGTTGTTCAGTCGGTGCTTGCTATACATGTGCAATGCGAATGATTTGAATGCCTAGGACTTCTCATTTCAGCTTGGACAGTGATTTTTGTCCGAATAATTAAGCCACACAAAAAAGGATAGATCAGTGTTAATTTCCTCTTCATTTCAGCTATTTATAATCCAAAGGTAATTCAATGTCCTTTATATACTGACTTAAAGCCTTGGACTACGATCGTGAGGACTACCAAGAATTGATAGATATAATCCATAGGTAATTTAAAGTCCTTTATATACTGACTTAAAGCATTATACTGCAATGTTTGATTAAAATTTTTTATAATTACTTTTTTTATATTAAGAGCTTATACCAAATACGTTAGGAAAGGTGGGCTGCATGACAAACAAATGAAACAAATGATTGTCCGTACACATTTTCCGGTAAATGTTCACTTATATAAGCTTGTGATTTTAAGTGATCAATGCTACTGTGTGATAATTATGTAACATTTTTTTTAGTGGCACAAGCAACCCCCTAACACAGTGGTATGCGGGTACTACGTTTGCCATTACATGAGGAAATTTGTGGAAGATCCCGCTTTTGAATCTAAGGTTTTTCACTATAACCTATCATGTCTTTTCAGTTATGTTGTGCTAAGCTAAGAAAAAAATGCAAGTACAGTCAGGACTATATATGGACTAGTAGCAGATACCTACAATAGTTGAGGAGTTGTGTATGCTCTGTACAGCTAGGACTATATAATGCTTGTAACATTATTTTGCAGCACCTCGGGCAATTCCTTTTTCATTTGTGTATGCATTTGGATTGTACAGAAAATATAACTATGGATTCGTTGCTAGTCAATTTGAGTTCTAGCACTGTCAATGACTAGCCATGTTTTGATTTAGAGGTTGTATCAATTTGGATAGTATAATTGACCTTCTTTGCTCAATTTGGAGAAACTGGGAAATATTGCTTCAATAGGTACAACCAGGGCTACCTGTGAGGCCTTTTTGGCTTTCAGAGAAGCATCTGGTAACTATGATGCTCTATTTTACTTGTCATTTCACATGTTTGCCCATTTTTTCCATGCTGTACCTAACTGCTAGCTCAATGATTGAATAATTAAAATATTTTTGCATGTTCATTCACAGTGCGAGACCCGCCCGAATCAAAGCGTGCTTGCTCAATCCGAGCTCACCAAAATCAGAGGCGAGCTATGCTTCTTCCTAATGAGTTAGGTCATTAAGAAAACTGGCGAGTTTTATGATAGTAGCTGAACATGATTTATTTTGGGTAGAAACTTGCTGTAACTTAAATGAGGAAATAGAACTTCTGTAACTTTCTGAAATCTATCTGACTGTGCCTTAATATATTCTGCATGTGAACTGTGGTTATGTGTTTGTATTGTATGCGTGCCAAATTAATCTGTATGTGTGCCAAATTAATCAGTATGTGTGAGGCAATTTGGAATAGAGCCTAGACTTTGTACTGGCGGTTGTTGACAAGAACTCACTGTGAACAGAGTGTTACAGGTCAGGCATATAGTATTTTTACTGGAGGTTCATGTTGCAAACCTCAGGAATAGATGGTATGTAACGGAGGTTCCTGCCTGTAACCTCAGGTATTGATACTATTTTTACTGGAGGTTCTTTATAATAACCAACCGTCAATGATAATGACTTAATCTCCAGCGGTTCCGGAACCGACGGCGCTAATCAACATTTCTACAGTCATATGCGTAATGGCGGTTTCAAAACCTCCATTAAAAAGCCTCTAGAACCGCCAGCAATTATACCTTTTGTAGTGGTGTTTTAGGCTAGTCAAGGTCAGGCCACCTGCCTGACGTAAAAGGTCGGTCTCCGAATTCCCTAGTCGTCCACCATGGACCAATGACTACAAAACTGCTACAATAAAAATATCTCCTTTTATCGGATGGCTGGAGATGCTGCTGTCTTTATGTGGATTGGACAATTTCAAGTATTTGATTCCTGCGGACGTCCAAAAAGTTATCATCTTCTATGTACTAGTAATAACTTAGCATTCACACTCCCAGACTGGCGGACCATGACATCTGTTGTCATCTGTGGAGAAATACGCATGGAAGGTCTCTGGCAAGCCGTATCTGAAGTGACAAGATATGTCTGGTTTAATAAACCTGAGGTAGAGCGTCCCCAGGAATAGATGACAACGCCGGTTGACGTTGGACTCCGGACTACTTGGAGCGGTGGAGGTGAGAGAAATGGGAAGCGAACGACTCATTCGGCGATTGCCTCGCTCAACAATCGAGGCAGCTTTTTCAGTACGGTGGTGGTATAGCGGAGAAAAGGAGGGAGGAAATATGTAATAAAATTATCAATGCTCGCTCATTCTCTCTACTCCATGTGTGCTAACGATGTAAATAGGTTGTTTCGGATGCTCTTATGTCTCCCTAACCCTTTTGGAATCCAAAACCTGTTATACATAAATTGTCTGCACTGTCAAAGATCAACTTCAACAATTCAACACAGCTTATCGTCACACACACTCAACCCTCACGGCATCCATCCTGACCACTCAGATCGATCCCCTAAATTCGAGGTAATCTCCACTAGCCACAAGCCCACAACAACAGATCTCAAATATGTGTACATACTTACGCTCAATATCATTCGTTAATTTAAAGCTCTTGGTCACGTAAGATCACTTAACTTTGCAGAGAATGCCATAAAATCCTGAGCACACTAGTGGAAAAAATGTACCGGTACGTAACGTCCATTAATACCAGATTCACAGCTGATACTGTGAATCTGAGACTAAAATCATTGATCTTCAGTATTTGTTGCATGGTCTGCTACTAAAAAATCCTTTAGTACCGGTTTCGTCAGCCTACAAATCTGCTGGCTCAGACTCTCGGAGGCGCTCATAGAAGCAGAGTTACATTGTGTGCGTGCGTATATGTGAGCATCTGTGTTTATACTGTGTTTCGAATAAAAAGCTTTTAGAAAACCAGATCAAACAAATATCATTTTCAGTATACTAATTACTTGACCCCGGCCGTTCATACTCCCACCTCACAATTGCTTTGAAAAAGGAGGGTGCAGGACTCCGAGCAAGCAAGCCATGCCTGTGCTAATGCCTTCTGCCTAGGTAACAAATTGCCTATGTCCTTACGCAATATATACCTTCAAATAGAGTGCAAGCTCCAGCGCCGTGGAACTGATTGATGTCCATGCATATTCACCGAGTTGCTTTGCTTAGGCTCATGGGTGAGATGAATCATTTGTCCTTGCTCCTACATCTCATATTCTTCACTGTGCTATGTGTTTCAGCCATTGCTAATGGTGAAGACCAATTCGCCTACTCCCGCTTCACTGGCATTAACCTCACCCTCGATGGTGCGGCCACAGTAACACCAAATGGCCTCCTTGAATTGACCAATGGAACTCCGCGGCTCAAAGGCCATGCCTTCCACCCCAGTCCATTCCGCTTCAGCAAGTCACCCAATGGGACAGTGAAATCCTTTGTTGTATCCTACGTATTTGCCATTTACTGTGTCCGGCCTAACATCTGCGGCTATGGCAACGCCTTCGTTGTTTCCGCGAGCAAGAACTTCTCAACCGCATTGCAGAGCGAGTTCATGGGCCTTATCAATGACAATAACAATGGCAATCCATCCAACCACTTCTTTGCTATTGAGCTTGACACCAATCAAAATGAGTTGTTCCACGACGTAAATAACAATCATGTCGGGATCGACATCAACGGCCTTACTTCTGTGAACTCCAGCACCGCTGGCTACTACGACGACATAGATCCTAATACCTTCCACAGTGCTACCCTCACAAGCTACAAGGTGATGCAAGTGTGGCTGGAGTACAATGGGGATCGCAGGCAGATCAATGTGACCTTGGCTCCAATACACATGGCCAAACCCACTAAACCATTACTCTCTACCAACTACGACCTCTCAACAGTGTTCACTGACATGGCATATATTGGCTTCTCATCATCAGCAGGTTCATTTGTCGCACGACACTATGTGCTCGGTTGGAGTTTTGCCATGAATAAACCTGCTCCGGCCGTTGACATCACTAAGCTGCCAAAGCTACCCCACGAAGGTCCAAAGCCTCGGTCCGAAGTCTTGGAAATTGTACTAGCATTAGCCATTGCAGCATTTGTTCTTGTGATGGGCACCACTGCCATTCTACTTATACGAAGGACATTAAGGTATGCTGAGGTACGTGAGGACTGGGAACTCGAGTTTGGGCCACATAGATTCTCCTATAAGGATTTGTTTCATGCTACAGAAGGGTTTAAGAACAAGAATCTAGCTACTAGGCATAGCGCATAGGAGGGTTTGGAAGGGTGTACAGAGGACTGCTTTCGGCATCCAAATTGGAGATTGCTGTGAAGATAATTTCCCATGACTCTAAGCAAAGCATGAGGGAATTTGTTGCGGAGCTTGTCAGCATTGGTCGCCTCCAACACCGCAATCTAGTACAGTTACATGGGTACTGTCGGCGAAAAGGTGAGCTGCTCCTAGTTTACGAGTACATGTCAAAGGGAAGCCTTGACAAGTGCTTGTATTATCTCGAGGACAAACCTACTTTAAGTTGGGCCCAAAGGTTCCAAATCATCAAAGGCATTGCATCTGCCTTGCTCTATCTCCATGAGGAGTGGGAGAGAGTTGTACTCCATCGAGACATCAGGCCAAGCAATGTGCTTCTTGATGATGATGAGATGAACGGAAGACTAGGTGATTTTGGTTTAGCAAGGTTATACACTATTAGAAAACACACTAAAGATCCACTCCAAAAGTATCAGTACGAAGATGATCCGGTACTAATTCTAGCATTAGTACCGGGTCATCTTCATGCCGATACTTTTGAGCTGGGTCAAAAGATCTAGGGACCTTTTAGTACCGGGTGGTAACACACCACCCGGTACCTATAGCTAGATAATGATACCGGGTGGTAACTAAAGGTTCCACCCATATAAGTACCTACTTTATCTAGCCTTAGGTACTGGGTAGTGTTACCACCCAGTACCTAAGGGTCCTCTATGAGTTAATTTAAAAGAAAAGCATCTCCCTCCCAATCACAACTGCTGTGTAGGTGAGATGGTAAGGGAGGTACGCGCGAGGGAAGAGGTCGCGGGTTCGAATCCCAACCACTGCACGCGCGCATATTTCGCGTGAAAAAATTACGTGACTTGAGAGTTGAGACTTGCGCGGGTGCGGGCCTCTTCCCAGGTTTAATAATGCTTTGGTACCAGGTAGTACCTTCACCCAGTACTTAAAGGAAGCCTTAGGCACCGGTTATTTTACCCGGTGACGAAGGTCGAGACTTTTAGTCTCGGCTTCGCAGTACCGGTTCCTTAGTGATATGACCATGGTACTGACCCTCAAACCACACATGTTGTTGGCACAATTGGATACCTAGCTCCAGAGCTAGCACGCACCACAACTCCACCTACTGATGTATTTTCCATTGGCATCTTTGTTCTTGAAGTCATTTGTGGGAGAAAGCCCATCGGCCAATCTGCACAAGGCAATCAAGTCATGTTGATTGACTGCGTGCTTGATCATTATCGCCCAGGACTTCTCTTAGAGGTGGTGGACACCAAGCTCCAAGGTGACTACAATGTTGATGAGGCATGTCTAACCCTAAAGTTAGGCTTGTTGTGCTCTCACCCTTTCACAAATTTAAGACCCACCATGAGGCAGGTTATGCAGTATCTCAATAGAGACATGCCACCACCGGATCTAAATCCGATGCACATGAGCTTCAACGTTCTTTCCTTGATGGAGAACAAAGGTTTTGATCCAGAGAATATAGCAAACCAGATGACAATGGCGAGCAGCAGTGCAATCTGTGATCTCTCAGGGGGTAGATGACTTCCATGTCCTCTCATTGTTGTGATTTCCTGGTTGTTTCTCATTTACATGAACAATTTTACCAGATCAGGTGTTGTAAGCCCTACAGAGTAAAGGCTGCATGCCTGTATTTATGCTTGGTTAGTTACTCTGAAAAGATGAACTTTGTAATGGTGTATATAAAAGTTGTAAGAATAAGAGACATAGAATGGGCATGTTGAGGGGAACAGAGCTCCTTATATTTATAGAAATACAACTGTAAAGGTTAAGCAGTTGAAATTGAATATTATTCTTACGAGGCACCTCTCTGTGCTCACAATTTTTCTAGCAAAATCATGAGGCTACATGAATTGTAGATAATGCTTGCTTTTTTAATGCCTGTAGGGGTGGAAGTGAGGTAGAATATTGTCCAAGGCAACAGCCGATTTACCTGAAGGAGTGGATAAATAAAACTAGGAAAAGATGATTCAAATATACGTATAGACAAGTTGAGTTGTCCACAAGAAGCATTTTGTAAACTAAATTAAATTTATCTCTGATACATAAGAAATATAACAAAAGAAACATGAAAAGTAAGAAACTTATATTTGGCAGCTTACCAATTAACTGAAATCCTGCGATACCACCACAGGCCCCAGGCCTTGCTGTCAGATACGAACAATTTTGTTTATTTAAGAGGAGTTTATTAATAAAATCTCTATAGTCAAAGGTGGCAAGACGGAAAGTCGTCATGAGAACGATTGAGAGTAACTCGTTTGCAGTGGCTACAGGCAATCTAAGTAAAGCACGGTATCTTGATACCTTCGAGAAAGTAAACTATTCATTGTTAATAGATTGCTGAAAATTACATTGACACGTTTGCGGCTTATTGATGTGTCCGAATATCCAAGTCGACAAAATTGAAGAACTTAATCTCGTGGCAGCATACAGGCAACTGGCAACGAACTCAGTTTCCACCAGACAAAATTATTCCTGGAGCAGACTATAAATTTTTAACCCAACGGGAGGGGTGGGATACGACGGGAAACGAACCGCTCCGTATGCTGGACCCACTTCGTGTCTCCTCCGCCGCCGTCAACACCAACGCCGGTGACCAAATCTAGCGACTAGCGTGAAGGCTGCTTGAGGTGTGCTCAGACAGCTCGAGGACGTCCTCCGCAGCTCCGCTCTAATGCATGATGCTGCGCGGACATGCCAATGCAGCTTCATCGATTTGGGCGGCCGCGAGCCCGCGATCAGCCCGAATCGAGCTGCAGCTTCCCGCACTCGGCGCCATTGCTCGGTCCGCCGAAGCCACAGGCCGCCTTGCTACATGGGACGCCGGCAGATCTGCAGTATGTTGGAAACCTACCACCTACCGAGTAGTTTCTCAGGCACAATCGAGTGGTTTGCCTGCACAAGAAGAACACACTCACACTTTCTAGGTTTTCTGTTATAGGGTTCCAACTGGATACCAGTACCTGCTGTGTGCTTTCATTTAAATAGAGATCCCAAGAGGACAAGGTACAATAAAGGAGGCGCTGGGTACAAGGCCCAGCGCAAGTTCCAAGCCCAGACAGCCTTGGTGCTTAGGCTGCATGCAGGCAGTAAATGAAGCGTGCGGCTACCTAGGACTAGAGGATTTGATCTAGATCCTGCCTACGCAAGGGTTAAAACCCCAACAATTCTCCCCCTAAGCCTTGTGTGCCTTGCTTGAGGGTACTTGGATCATCCCGATCCTGGATCGCAGCTCTTGAAACATCACTCGCCCGAGTGCCTTCGTCAGGATGTCAGCGAGCTGGTCCTTGGTGTTGATGTAGTCGACGTCGATGAGTCTTTTCTCAATGCAGTCGCGAATGAAGTGGTACCTCAACTCGATGTGCTTGCTTCGCTCGTGGAAGACGGGATTCTTACTCAGCGCCAGCGTTGACTTGTTGTCCATCTTGAGTTCCACGCACTCGGTCTTTCTTCCCATGAGTTCATCGAGTAGTCGCGCGAGCCAAACTGCTTGGGTTGCTGCTGCGGTAGCTGCAACGTACTCTGCCTCACGTGATGATAGAGCCACCACTCGTTGCTTGAGTGATTGCCAACTCACCGGGCATTTCCCAAGGTAGAAGAGGTTGCCACTCGTGCTCTTGCGGCTGCCGACATCGTCGGCATGGTCGCTGTCGTTGTAGCCAGTCAACCGAGTTGTTTCGGTCGACTTCTCGTAGCGTAGGCCGTAGTCGAGCGTGCCGTTGACGTAGCGGAGGATGCGCTTCACCGCCTTCATGTGCTTTTCAGTCGGCCTCTCCATGAAACGACTCGCAAATCCAACCGCAAAGGCCAGATTTGGTCGTGTGTGGAGGAGATACCGTAGGCTTCCGACTAGTCGCCGGTACTCGGTGGAGTCGACTTTCGGAGCGATGCTGTCGCGGCTCAGTCGCAGCCTTTCTTCCATAGGCGTCTGGGCAGGGTGGCAACCCTCCATCCCGCCAATCTTCACGACTTGGGCGGCGTACTGTGCTTGACTCACAGTGATGTGCCCGCCCTTTTGATGCACTTCTATGCCAAGGTAGAAAGAGAGAAGCCCGAGATCACTCATCTGGAATTGGCCCTTCATCTCCTTCTTGAACATGTCGATGGCCTGTTCAGATGACCCGGTGATCACCAAGTCGTCGACGTAGACCCCGACTAGTAGTGGCTCCCCGTACTTGCCACCACCCCTCCTGTAGATGGCGTGCTCATGCATGATCTGCTTGAAGTCGAGTGCCTTGAGCGTCGAGTCGAGCTTCGCGTTCCAGGCCTGCGGCGCCTGCCGTAAGCCATAGAGGGCCTTACGCAGTCGCAACATCTTCCCTTCCTCCCCTGGGACGATGAACCCGGGGGGTTGCTTGACGTAGACCTCTTCCTTCAGATCCCCATTTAAGAAGGCTGATTTGACGTCCATGTGGTGGACAGTCCAGCCCTCCTGGGCTGCAAGGACCAGAAGCACTCGCACCGACTTCATGCGGCCACAGGCGCTTATACTTCATCAAAGTCGACACCGGCCTGCTGAACGAAGCCGCGCGCCACCAGTCGTGCCTTGTGCTTGATGACTTTGCCCGCCTCATCGCGCTTCAGCTTGAACACCCATTTTAGCCCAATGGCCTGGTGCCCAGCTGGGAGTTTAACCAACTCCCAGGTCTTGTTGTGCTCAACTGAGTTGATTTCATCGCGCATTGCTGCCCTCCAAGCTTTCTCCCGCTCTGCCTCAGCAAAGGAGCATGGCTCCCCCGTGCTGGTGAGCATCAACTCCGCCTCCTCGAGTTCTACTTGCTCAAGGCCTGGGTGCGGCTCACTGAGCAAGTCTTCCATTGTGCGGTAGCGCAATGGGGCATCGTCGTGGTTGTTTTCAAGGCGCGAGTTGTGGCTGCCATAAGTCGAGGAAGAACTCGGTGCAGCGCTCACGAGTGGATCAGCACTTGGAGCAGCCTCTCGAGTGCTTGGAGTACCCGTACGTGCACTCGGAGTGACTTCACGAGTACTTAGGGTAGCCGTCCGAGCACTTGGAAGGACTTCATGACTACTCGGGCTGCCCTCACGGGCACTCGGAGTCGTATCAGCAAGAGTGGTGGGAGTCGGGGCAGCAGTCGGGGGAGTCGCCTCTCCCCCAGAGGTACTCGAAATAGAGTCCATAGTACTCGGGGACATACCAGGGGAAGTCAGAGAGGCACTCGATGGAGTAGCTGGCTCCTCTGCAGCCACCGTAGCTTCCACCTGGTACTCCACGACGAAGTCAGAGTTGTGCCCGACGTCACCAGCTTCCTCCTGCGACCAGTTCCAGCCGCGGTCTTCATCAAACACTACATCGCGCGATGTGCGCACAAGCTGTGTTACCGGGTCCAGCACCCTGTAGGCCTTGACTCCTTCTTCGTAGCCGAGGAAGACGCCTGGGGTCGACCGGTCTTCAAGCTTGCCGTGATGCCCGAGTTCTTTTACATACGCCAGGCACCCGAAGGTGCGTAGGAACTGGACCGCCGGCTTGCTTCCATGCCACGCCTCATATGGCGTCTTGTCGGAGAGGGCCTGGGTGGTTGAGCGGTTGAGGAGGAACACAGCCGTGCTCACCGCCTCTGCCCAGTAGATGGCCGGCATGCCCCTCTGCTTCAATAGGGCACGCGCCATTGCCACCACCGACTGGTTGCGCCTCTCCACCACGCCGTTCTGTTGCGGTGTGTGAGGCGCCGAGTGGTGCCGCTCCACACCCTGGCCAGCAAAGTACTCGGCGAAGGATGCCGACATGAACTCGCCGCTGTTGTCAGTGCGGAACACCTTCAGCTTCCTCCCGCACTTGTTCTCCGCAGCCGCCTGGATCTTCTTAATGGACTCCGGCGCGCTGCTCTTGTTTGCGAGTAAAGCAGTCCACAAATACCTTGTGGCATCATCCACCAGTAGCAGGATGTAGCGCCGGCCTCCCGAAGTTGCCGGCGTTATGGGGCCGCACAAATCGCCGTGTACTAGCTCGAGTGGCTTGTCTGCCCTGTACTTCGCCTGCTTGGGGAAGGGGGCGCGTCGATGCTTGGTGGTGATGCAGACGTTACACAGCTGCTCAATGTGAACCAGCTACGGCAGCCCGCACACCATGCTCCTCTGCACCATCTGCTTGAGAGCGCCAAAGTTGACGTGCCCGAACCGATCGTGCCACCGCCAGGCGTCATCGCCACGGCGCACGGTGAGACAGACCGACCTTGCTACCTCCAGTCGCAGCACGTACAGTCTGTTCCTGCTGCGGGGAACCCTCGCGAGTAATCGGCTCTCGCGATCATGAATCTGCAAGACTCCATCTTCAATGTGGATCTTGGAGCCACTCTCGTCGAGTTGCCCTACAGAGATGATGGAGTTGCGCAGCTTCGGGATGTAGTAGACCCCGTCCAGGGCCTTGTGTTCCCCATTTCTCTAGGAGAAGATGACGGTGCCACAGCCATGGATGGCCACAACTAACCCGTCACCGAACTTCACCGAGCCCCGCATGGCCCAATCGAGGTGGGAGAAGACGTCGCTGCACCCCGTCATGTGGTTGGTGGCCCCTGTGTCCAGGTATCACCCTTCCATCACCTCATCCTCCCCTCCCTTTCTAAGGAAGGCTTGAGCCCGAGGATCTTTGATGCAGGTAATCATAGCAGCCGACGTCGCAGGCAGGGGAGTAGACTCGCAGTCGACTCCGTGGTCGCCCGAGTACTCAACAACCACCTTGTTGACCTTCCCGACTGCTTCCTTGGTCTCCTGCACAGAAAATAACTCGGTTTGCTGCTCCTTCAAGTGGTTTTCCACACTGACCTGTGCCATGAAGAGGCACGGCTCTTCCTCCGCCTAGGCCAGGTGAGCTTGCCCCTTCTTGGGCTGCTTGCACTCGCGTACCCAGTGGCCAGCACAGCCACAGTTGTGGCAGGTGTCATCGCGTGATGGCTTCCTCGCCTCATCGCCCTCGACTGCTTTCTTCTTTGGAGCCGGCGGGCGCCGCCGCTGGCTCCTGCTATCGGGTACACGGAGGAACTTCGTTGGGCGGATGAACCAAATATATCTCCCAGGGGCAAAAGAACACACACCCTTAGCTAAACTATGAGCTTCTCCATTACAGTTTCGACTTTCATGCTTGAAATGAACCTCACCAATAAGATTTTTCCTGAAATGAATTGCATTCAAAATGGCACTATATGAGCATAAACTCTTCTCCTCCAAATTTCTAATGACCTCTAAACAATCTGTTGCAATCAAACATCGAGACAAATTATTGTCTACTAGAGCCAAAGATATAGCCCCATTACAAGCAAGTGCTTCTAGAGTAGCTGGTTCAGAAATTTCGTCAAACACTCTTGCGCCTGCAGCTATGAACAAGCCATTACTATCTCTGCAAATCGCTCCGACAGCACCTGAACCCCCTGATCTTGCTACAGCTGCATCAACATTAATTTTCATGAAATTCGATCGAGGTGCCACCCATCTTGATACTCATGCATTACCGATGCATATCAACATCATATCAGTACGACATGTTGCATTAAAATTCATAGATTCAAGAATCTGGTTTATCACCGTATATGTTGACAATGGACTCTAAAAAATTCCCAGCCCAGCACGTAATCAACAGTTTGGTAAAGCAGTTGTGGCATATGGAATCCAACAATGAAAACAACCATAATCTGGGATTCTCCTCCATAATTGATGATATATGTTCAGACAACTACTCATCTACAGGAGCCTAAACACCTGGCCATATTACAGGTAAGTAAAGCATGTCTCCAAGTGCCTGTTCAGCGCCACAAAGCGGCCTACGTGGTCTCGTGGACTGCAACTTTTCAAATGGGCCGATAGCCTGAAAAAGATGGTGTTGCCGGCCTTTTTTTTTTTGGAACGAACACCCATTAGGCCTAATCGATAGTCCAGTTCTTCAAAGATTTACCCCCTTAACCCCAAACAACCCCCCCCCCTACCCCCCCCCCCCCCCCCCCCCCCCCCCCGAGTCCAAACAAGTCGATACGCCTCTCTCCTCCCGCAGCCGCAGCCATGGCGTCCGCCGAAACCCTAGCACGCTCCCCCTCCTCCGACCCGCCCCGCGCCGCCTCGTCGGAGCCCCCGCGCGACACCTCCTCCGAGTCCCACGGCTCCGGCGCCGGGGACTCCTCCTCCCGCCGCCGACGCCGCAGCCGCTGGGAGCATTCCAACGACGACTCCGCCGCCAACAACTCCGGCGGCGAGGGCGGGGCCGGGGGCCGGAAGCGCAAGACGCGGTGGGCCGAGGAGGAGCCGCGCCCGGCCATCGCCCTCCCGGACTTCATGAAGGACTTCGCCGCCGAGATGGACCCCGAGGTGCACGCCCTCAACGCGCGCCTCCTCGAGATCTCGCGCCTGCTGCAGTCGGGCCTCCCGCTCGACGACCGCCCCGAGGGCGCGCGCTCGCCGTCGCCCGAGCCCGTCTACGACAACCTCGGCATCCGCATCAACACCCGCGAGTACCGCGCCCGGGAGCGCCTCAACCGCGAGAGGCAGGAGATCATCTCCCAGCTCATCCGCCGCAACCCCGCCTTCAAGCCACCGTCCGACTACCGCCCGCCCAAGCTCCAGAAGAAGCTCTACATCCCTATGAAGGAGTACCCGGGGTACAATTTCATTGGGCTCATCATCGGCCCGCGCGGCAACACGCAGAAGCGGATGGAGAAGGAGACTGGTGCCAAGATCGTCATCAGGGGGAAGGGTAGTGTCAAGGAAGGGAAGCTGTTGCAGAAGAGGGACCTCAAGCCGGATCCCAGCGAGAATGAGGACCTCCATGTGCTTGTTGAGGCTGAGACTCAGGAGGCGTTGGATGCGGCTGCTGGGATGGTGGAGAAGCTGCTGACCCCGGTGGATGAGGTGCTGAACGAGCACAAGCGGCAGCAGCTCCGGGAGCTTGCGGCGCTCAATGGGACAATTAGGGACGATGAGTTTTGTAGGACATGTGGGGAGCCTGGTCACCGGCAGTATGCTTGCCCCAATAAGATGACCACGTTTAAGAGTGATGTGCAGTGCAAGATCTGTGGTGATGGTGGGCACCCGACAATTGATTGTCCGGTCAAGGGCATGGCTGGGAAGAAGATGGATGATGAATACCAGAACTTCCTGGCTGAGCTTGGTGGTGAGAGTGCACCCGAGTCCATGACAAAATCTGGTGGTCCGATGTTGGCCCTTACAGGAAGTGGTGGTAGCGGTGGCGCTTCTGCTGGTGGTGGGAGTAACCCGCCTTGGTCTGCTGGTGGTGGTGCGGCTGCCACTGGGGCCAATGGTATCAAGAAAGACTACGACGAGACAAATCTGTATATTGGGTACTTACCACCTACAATGGATGATGCAGGCCTGATCAGTCTGTTTTCACAATTTGGGGATATTGTTATGGCTAAGGTGATCAAGGATCGAAACACTGGGCATAGCAAAGGATATGGATTTGTCAAGTATTCAGACGTTTCACAGGCTAATGCAGCGATTGCTGCAATGAATGGTCACCATCTGGAAGGCAGAGTTATTGCAGTTAGAGTTGCAGGCAAGCCTCCACAGTCAGCACCGCCAGTGTCAGCACCACCATCATATCCTCCTACAGATCCTGCTTCTGGTGGCTATTCCTCCCAATCCTACATGGGAGCACCACCACCACCTCCTCCACCAGGGAGTTATGCTCCAGTTCCATGGGGGAACCCACCACCATATGCTTCATATCCTCCGCCACCACCAGGCTCTAGCGTCTACAATCCTGCACCCCCTGCACCAGGTCATACAGCCCCACCTCCATATGGTGTGCAGTATCCACCTCCACCAGCCCCAGCAGCTCCGATCCCTCCACCAGGAACTGCTCCATCAAGTGATGCAGCTCAGAATTATCCCCCTGGCGTAACACCACCGAGTTCTGCTGCACCCACTCACCCTGCCCCAACTCCAGTGTATGCATCCTCCGGCACACCAAATGCACCACCAATGTACCCTCCACCATCATATAGTTATTCCCCATACTATCCTACATATCAGCCACCGCCTCCACCACCACCACCACCAGCTAGTGTCGATCCCTCTCAGAGTATTGCAACTGCACCTTGGGCCACCCACAATGCAGCACCGCCACCACCGCCACCTTTGTCCTCCACCACTGACCAGCCACCTTCCTATGGTGCTGATGCAGAGTATGACAAGTTTATGTCAGAGATGAAGTGATATGAGCCAAGCTTGGGTGATTCTTCGTCCAACAAAGGGCAAAAGGTAACATAACATGATCCTTTTTTTTCTATTAGTTGCGCAAGGTACAGTGTGGTATGATTTGCTATTTATTTCACCAGGAGGACCCTGTTTCAGTTATTTTATGTTTTCATTATACAATTATAATACATTTGGCCATTGTGCTATTAAGACTAACAGGCTATATAGTTATATGTTATCCAATGTTTGGTTCGACTCGACGAATTTGCACGGCAAAAATTCCCCGAGTCTCTACATGGTGTGAACTAATTATGCACAGTGAAGTCATGCAAGATTTCTACTCTTTTTTGTTTAGTGAGGATAAATTTTGAGATGTTGATTTTTATTAAACCATATTGCCAAAAATGTTTTTTTATTAAACCATATTGCCCTTGATGTTTAGAATGAGGCTAGGGCTAACATGCTCATTGCTTGTCTCTAGGATGGTTAGTTAGTCAGTAAAAACTCTTTGCAAGACAACATTCAGTTTTGATAGTATATGATATTCTCAGTTTTTTTATCGAGGAAGGAACTCCATCTGGATATTTTTGTAGGATATGATATAATGCACTCTCTTACGCACTGTAGTATATAAAGAATTTTTTTAATAAATTAGATGCTTGCTTTCTGCTTCTCCCCTTTTTTTTCCATGTGCAATGATTTACTAACTAGACCAACCTTTTCTATGTTGTCTCAACTTTTTTGACAGGCTTGATCTTTCTTGGAGCTTATACCGACCTGATTTATTTCTTGTTGGAAGTTTGGGACTCACATCTTAACCTTGCTGTGTGCTGTTGTGACCATTGCAGAGGTTGCATGCTTAAGAAAGCATGAAGCATTACTGGCTCAGCAGGCATCGGAATATTTGCTAGTTCCTTCTGGAACTGTTTTAAGGAACCTTTTACTAATGTTTTTGTTATGATATTTCTTGTCATTATTTGAGATTACCTTGTGATGTTACTTAATGCTCTATTGTTTGATGACCCTTATAAGTGTTATTCTCACTCTATTGTTCATATATTTTGTTCTTCCCTCCATTTGGTAAGTGCTAGCAATCCTCAATATCAGGAGCACAAAAGCTTGCTGCCCCTTGCTGGTTGGTATATGAGTATATGACTTTGAAATGCATGTTTGGCATCTGATGAATCTATCAAGATTTCTATCTTACATCTTTGCCTAAGTTGTTTGGCAGTTTTCGTGACAGATTGGCACAGGCAGCCTGAGTTTTTAATGCTTGATGAATATCAGGTATAATGGAGATGGTGTGAATTGTTCTGTGGAACCTAACACTTTTAATTTGTGTTCTTCTTACATTTCCAACTGACAAACGCAGTACTGATTTTCTTACTGTTGGTAGTTGATGTGTGCATTAGGCTATCAAAGCATTACATACCATGCTGGAAATCTTCGGCGCAGAACTTACAGATATATATTTTTATATTGCTAATATTCTTAACATTGTTGGAATTTTTGTTTGTGGTTCAAGTAGGACATGCCGGCATGCAGGATTTAGTCTGGACTGTGCTCAAGTGCATATTATTCATCTGAAGCTTTGGATGGTAGTTAGCTGAGATTAGGTTTTTCATGATGTATTGGAAGGAAGTAGGATATTATTATATTATATTCTTATCCTAGTCAAAGGATGTGATAGTCAGTCATCACAATTAGCATTAGCTACCAATATCACGTTGCGGTTATGCCATCTAGTTGGCATTGCTCCATAGTTTTGTAGGTGTTATCTGCTCTATTTTCCCATGTCTTTTCAAAGCTTTTTTTTCCCAGTGTGCTGTAGATGGAAAGATGTGTAAGGATTAATGGTACAGTTTTTTTATTTTCTATTTGCTACCTTTATCCTTTTTTGCTTTGCCCATTTAAGGTGAGCCTAGCTAGTTTTAGATGGTGGTTTTACTGTGAGTAGTGGTTATTTTTATTTAATTTTTGGTGATCGATGTTTCTTCAACATTGTTATGTGAGCTAGTACACAACCTCACAGTTATTGCTCCAACAGTACTATAGATATTGACTGCATATGCAATTTGATGTGATCTTGAGTCTGGGCATTAGCCACCTCAATTTGCACTAATTTTTTTATTTAGGCTTTCATCTATTATTTGCAAGTGGAACATGAACTGCACCTGTTGGTTTTATTTTCCTCTGGTTTCATGTATCAGAACCTTGAACCAACCTCGATTGTCAGGTAGAATGGACTGATATAGTTCTTACTGGCATTCTTTTGAACAGTTTCAGATTGTAGCTTTTAAAAACTGATAGTTAACTCAAAATAAAATGGAATTATTTTAGTCTTGTGGCATCAGATTTCTTTCTTTAACAATGTGTGACTGTCCCACTATTTTCAATATGGAAAAGGTAGCTTAGCCATAAGGAATCAATCTAGGTGTGTATGTGGTCTGTTTTTTTCTCTTGGTGTGTGATATGTGGTGCTTGGAACTGAGGAGAATCATTGTAGATTATTTTGTTGCATGTGCATTGTTTAGTTTGATGATTTTTGTATGTATATGATGCTAATGATCTTCAGGCCTGACACAGATTTTGATTTGTGTATTCTACTTGGCATTGATTAATTTATGCATCTGGAGTGCTAGCCAGGATCTCAGGCATGATAGACTGCCAATCTGCCATACTGAAAGATGGCACTCTGTTGTGGCAGATGAGATGTCCTGTTGATGTCTGTTTGATTTGTGGCATCATTATATTAGTGTTCTTTTATTTTCGAGTTAGTTTATTAGTGTTCTCTTGTTTGCTTTAGTTTCCCATTGGGCATAGCATTAGTGGCAGTTAATTTAGCAGGGCTGTCTGAAGCAGGTAATTTATGCTTGCTGTGTGACTGTCATTTGCTTGTTGGAACCTGTATTATTTTGTATGTCTGTTTTATTGATCACGGCTTTTGGGATGTTTGGAAACAATATGCTAAAATATTATTCTGGTCAAGTCTGGAATTTAATCTAACGGTGTGGCCATCTGGTTCCGTTACCATGTGTATTATTTTTGTTGAGAATTTGGAATCTGCTAATGATAAAACGAACTGCAAAAGTCTGGAAAAAAATTTGTTTACATAAAGATGTTTACCTTTTCACCTGCCTTCATGATATATCCACGTGTTGTATTGGTCTTTTGTGAGCCCCTCTGGGTGGTTGTATGGAATACACTGACTTATTCAGATGGTTTTGAACATGGGATGGGTTTGGTTTAGTCGATCAGGTTATCCGTGTGAATGATATGTACCGAGCAAGTTGGTTGTATTTGTTGTGTGGACTTTGGAAGAAATAATTGAGTTTCTACTGGTTCTACCACTGAGCGCTAGTATTAGTTGAAAGTTGAAAAGGGTATGCCGAATGAGTCACGTTACCTACGAGGTTGTTAAGCAACTTTCACGTATTTTCTTCTGGGTGTGTAAATGCACCAGGCAATGGAGTTTTCGCATGTCTTGTTTCGTTCGTGGGTCTACACAGCAACAGCGTTTCTGCGTTTTTATGGGCGCTACAGGGTAAAGTTGCATGGTTTTTTTTTTTCTGTTGAATAACCGGCAGGAGCACTGCAATGTTGTTTAAGATAGAGAAAGCATGGCTGGTTTACATGATTACATTGGTTGTTGTTACATGATTTGAAGATGAAGAGATAGCTCAAAACATATCAATCCATGGCTCTCGGCAGTCTTGCCGCCTTGACTTCAGTCCCACCTTATGTTCCTATAGACCTGGTCGACGAACACGCCGTCTCTGATTTGCAAAACGACGGCGAAGGCAAATTTGTGCTGCCGTTTCGGGGTGCATGGTCACAGAAGGGGCAGGTTGGTTTGCACTGCCAATGTCTCTGTGCAAATCTATCTGTCTGCTGTTGCTGTTAGAATCTTTTACTTAACTGCACTGACCATGCGAAGAATTTGTTCTTGGCAAGATGGCTTTGCTGCCGAGCTGTCCGCAACCTCTACGCTGTGCACACTGGATCCCAAATCCAGTTGCGATCCTCTGAATCTCCGATAAAGTAGTCCCTTACATGGGACGCAACGCATCTCCTTCGCACGAGTAAAGTTGTTCCCAAATCTATGCCCCTCACTGCATGGCAGAGAGAAGAAGAGGTCTTGGCGCATGATTTGCAACCGGCCTGCTCGCCAGCGGCAGTCCATTTCCTTTCCTCCTCTCCTTTCGACTCTCGAGACGGGCCCGGTCCAGCAGCTCCCCCGACTTCGGACTGCCTGCCTGCTCCTCTCGGGTGCTCTCGTCCTTTCGCTAACGGAGAAAACGATGCGACCGTCGGGAAAGGGGCACGGTCTCCCATGTGACGACGGAGACCAACCCAACACGCCCGGTGGTGCCCCCTCTTGACCGCGTCACGTCAATTCACCCCACTATCCCTGCCCTGCTTGGACGGGCGAACATACTATAGCTTAGCGTTCACACAGCGATTCTTTGTTTCCTCTTTTGTTTCGGTACACACACACTGGCTTACGATGCAATTAGTATTTTGGTTCGGTGATGGGATGCATGACCAAGCTGGTAAAACAATCCTAGCTGGCAATGGCATGCTCGCCATGGCAGCGGTCGCCAGCCACCACGCACCTGCACCTGGTGCCGGCCGGACACGGCGCGGCGGCTAGTCGGCCACCGCGCCTGAGCCCGACCAGTTTATTCATTCCGACAGGCGACAGCAAGCTGCCAGCTGTGGCCGGCCGGGAGAGCTCACCAAGTGGGCGCCGCCCCGCGAGCGCGCGCGCCATGGGCAACAACGCTTTCCAGCCGACCTGCGTGCTTGGGGGCGATGGATCGAGCCCGCCCGACCCGCCGGCGGCCAGCTGCGCGCTGGCACACCTCAGTTCAGTCGCGAGCTCACAGAGCGCCGTGCTGACCGCCCGAAGGCCAACAGAATCCGTCGTGACAGAATCAACGCATCATAGTTAAAACACCCAGTCAAAAGGATAGATACTATATAAGCTATGATATATGTATTATATATAAATATTAATAAATAAGATAATCCAATTGAATTTCTGGTCTGACCGAGGACTGCCGGAGAAAGCGGGGAAGGGTTCCAACTTCCGAGCCAGCATTTTAACTTTCAACGGGCGGGTGAGCACGTGCCGCTGGCCGTGCCCTTGCTCACTCCGACGGCTGACCGGTCCTGGTGGTTGACCATCTGGGGGCTGAGGTCCTAACCTGCCGCAGTTAACCCTAGTTACCTTTCCTTCTAGATCATTACGAGGAGTCACAAACCTCAGTTTACAATAACCAAGCTCGTGTGCGGCCAGGTCGATCCTGCTTGCTTGCGTGGGGGCCAAAGGGAGAGAAAAAAAAAATCAAGATTATTTCCTCTGGATGCATGCACCAACCTTAATCAGTTTTCTTAGTTTTTGTAAAAACCCTAAGAAGCTTCCTCGGCGGGCTAGAGAATGGAGATCAGAGACTGCCTCGTGGCGCGGTCGTCGGGGATAATTTAATTTTACATAGCCCCGGCGGAAGATGATGCCGCTGGTATTGCATTGCTCCGAATCCGTAAGCAAATACGCCCGCAATCTCTTCTCCGATGGCGTCGCTGTCGCTCTTCCGTCTAAGTCCGAGCATCCATCTCGTCGCGGTTGCTCACTCCGCTTGGAAAATAATGACGCTACCTAGCGCTGCGGTCAAAAGTAGAGGTACAGAATGATGGCAGTGTGCTCCTCAACTTTTCCAATGGAGGAATAGTCTTTGTTCCGATGCTTTCTCTATGGTATTAAGGAAAACAAAAAGATGTATCTTAAGATTCCCAAACTTGTTTAAATGTGTTATTTCGGCCCTAAACTCTCAAGGTGAATTTTCATATCCCTGAAAATTGCTATTAATTAATTGTATTCAAAATGGACCGCTAATTAAACTATTTTTCAGCCTATTCATTTAGAAATCTTACCACTAAGATCATTTTAATTCTGAATTAGCTGCTTATTAATCATACATTATAAGTTAATCTAGATCATTTGATATCAACGGGTGGGTATTATAGTTTTCTCGTTTAATATGAAGATATCAATGCTGATTTTATTAAACTTAAAGTAGCAAAACATTTTTTCATTAACTTACAATAGCAAAACAATATTTATATTAAATTAAAAATAGCATCTTGAGAGTTTAGGGACCTGCATGACACTGCGGGATAAATTTATAGACATAAAAATGTATTTTGAGAGATTAGGGACCTACGTGACACCTTGAAACAAAGTTCAGGGATCTGAAAATATATTTTAAAAAACCTAGATGACACACCAGAACAAGTTTAGAGATCGCTGGGCTGGTGTACTTTACTTCTTAATTTTAATTAAGAACGGAACACGCAAGCGCATGATCAATTTTCACGTGCTCCACTGCGGTGTACTGCTTGGACGGAAGCGGTAACTTCACACGAGTTGCTCCCACCAACTTCGTTTGCCCGGCGTGATGGGCAGGGAAGCCGGTGAGGTGAAACGCGCCGGGTAGGACAGAGCTGGGCCTCCGGGTGGGGCCACCGCCACCACGCCGGGGACGGGGAGGTGGGCGACCATGGCGGGCAACTGGGAAAGCGACGCCGCCGACACTGACCTCCCCCACCGGGCCATGCCACTACCACCACCATTTAATCTCTCTCTCTCCGTCTGCTAATCACTCCCCGCTAATCGCCAAAACCCACCCACCCGCCCGCGACCGCCAGCAGCCTCGCCTTGACGGGTCGTCGGCAGGCCGGCCGGGACGGCGCGGCTCGCCTCGCCTCACCCCCGCGCGCCAGCTATAAAACCTGCCCACCTGCTCGCCCCCCAGCTGACCACGCCACCTCCACTCCACCGCGACGCCAGAGGCCGGAGCTAGCACCAGAGCCAGCCGAAGGCCAAGAAGGACGCGCGCTCGCCCCTCCTCTCGTTCTCGATCCCGGGCTCCGATCAGCAGCAAGACGGCGGCGGAGATGGTGGCGGCGATCGCGGTGGCCTCGGCGGGCCTGGGGATGCTGGCGGGCGTCGCGATGGCCAGCAGGTCGCCCTCGTCCTCGTCGGAGGGAGCCGCGCAGTGGAGGCCCGGCCCGGCCGCGCTGCGGTGGGGCGGCGGCGGCGCGCCGCGGTGCGAGGCGTGCGGCGGCTCGGGCAAGGAGGAGTGCCGCCTGTGCGCGCGCTGGTCCGACGCCGGGGCCAGGGGGAGCCGCCGGTCCGGGTGCGGGGCGTGCGCGGGCACGCGCCGGGCGCCGTGCCGGAGCTGCGGCGGGTCCGGGACCGGGCGGCGCGCGCCCGTGCGGGTCGCCACCTCCGCGCGCGCGGCCCCGACCGCCAGGGCCGCCCGATGAGATGAGACGACCCGACCCCGTCGCGGCGACGCCTCCTCGCCTCCTGGCCTCTCCTCGACCCGGCTCCCGGATCATGGATGAAGGTGCGGCGACCTGCCGGGAGAGACAGAGAAACCACGGCGTCGGCTTGTTTCTTCTTGCTTTAATCCTTTTCCAGCTGGGAAAAAATTTAGAGAAAAATTTTGTAACATGTAAGTTATAGTACACTAGATTAGCGACTTGATCAATATATATTTGCATAGCAAGGTTGATTCCAAACAGCTCGCCTCTCATCGTCTGCAATCCTCTTATGTTCGCTTTGCTTCATGCCAAGATTTAACCTGATCCGCCTGCCAAGATCTCGGCAGGCATACGGTCGATGTCGAGATTTCCACCTTCTCAAGGCTCTTTGAAGGAATTTAGAAACAAAAGCACCAGAGCCTGGGGATCTTCATCTCTCTCCCAAACGTATCACAAACCATGGCGAATTTCTGCAGCGAGCGGCGAGTTCGTTTGATGAACTGCTGCTGCAGCTCTAAGCAAGCAGAGTACCAAACTGAATCGATCCATGCAGCGCAGAGGGGACGGACAGTGAGAGGAAGCTAACAAGCTAGGTGTGTGCCGTGTGAACGCGCGAATCGCAATAGAACCCGTTCACATCTGTGCGCCCGGCTCCACTAGCTAGCGACACCATTAGATGAGGATCTCACCTCCCACATCTCCCTCCAAAAGGTGATGTTACTGCAAATTCTTGCACAAAAAAAAGAAGCAGCAGCGAATCAAACAAGCTCCTCGATCGGTGACCCATCAAATCTTATCATCTGTCCCTAGACACGAGCAAAAACACGACATGAATCAACACTAAGAGAACATAGCGATCTCCTCTGAACCTCCACTCATGAACTCGAACATGTACGGATCAGGAGGCCTTTGCGACCTCGGGCTCACGGGATCGGTGCCGTAGCGTCAAGACACAATCATCGCCTCTCTGATCCACCTGCAGCTTACTTAGCCATGGAACACGCTCCGGCGTCGACAGCGCGTTGTTCCCAGCCGTTGCGCCCCTGAAACCGATCCGACCCCCTTCGGGGCTGACGCTAACGTGTGCCCGCAGCTGGCGAGGAATTGAAAGAGCGAGACCTGCTTAGGCCTCGTTCGTTCGTGTCGGATTGACCCGTTCCGGGTGGATTGTTGCGGCCCGTCTTCAATCCAGATATGATTGGAATGGTTGTTCGTTTTGGTTGGCCTTGGAAGAAAACTGGCCCGGCTTGGTCTTCCCCTACGCTCCACGGCACGGATCAGAGCCTCGTGTCTTACCCTCCGGATCGGATCCTGGAGCCCTTGCGAGCGACGGCTGGGGGCGAGGCGACGACGCAGTTGGCGGCGGCGCGAGTCGACGAGCGCGGCGGCGTGGCACAGCACCGACGGCGGCCATCTCCCATCCAACGTCCACCGTCTCCGCCGCCTTCTCGCCAGTAAGGCGCCGCCCTCTCTTCCTCTCCCTCTCCGGTCCTCACGTTTCTTGTTCTTGAGGCGTATGTTGGTGGAACAGCGATGGCACTGGTAGTCGAGCGAGCTCCTGCCGGCCAGTGAGGATGCTCGGAGGTTTGGGCTTTAATTTGTGTGGGGAGCGGAGCGGCCGGGGGAGGGATGGAATCATGGGTCGGTCGGCCAGATATGAGCTCGTAGTGCTGTAGCTGCTAGCTTCTGGACTGCTGTAGCTTGGATGCTTCATCTGATTTTGGGAAAAAATAGAGAGCGGAGGGAGAAGTGCGAGCTTCTACTTCTGGCCTGATGTTGATCTGCTCACAGAGAAAGAGAGAAATTTGCCCAGATGCAGAGGGTGTAGGGAGGTGCTAGCTTGCTGTGCTCATGTAGAAGTGAGTGGAGAAAGAATAATTGATAGAGGTATATGCTTGCTGCTTGCTTGTTTAGTGCTTAGTTGGGAGCATTTTGGTCAGTTGCTTCCATCGATTAGATGGAAAAAGAATGGGAAATTGATTTTGGCTAGATGGCTAAAAAATGGAAAAGAATCATGGTTGTTAGATTTCTCATAGTCAAAGGTAGCAATGTGTATGGTGCTATGCAAGTCCAGTCTTTATCATTACTGCCGGCGTTCGTGCTCGCAGTCATGGATCCCCTCCGTGCTCGCGACCGCTCGCCAGCGCTACCGTGATCCACTCATGGCGACAGTGCAGGCGAGTGTAGCTCGCGGAGGTGGCGGACAGCGTGAGAGAGCGCGGCTGGCGTGGTTCAAGAAAGGGAGAAATAAGAAAGGGGTAGTTTGTGCAACATGGAAATATGAGTGTTTGCAGATGGGGTGGTGAAAGATAAAATGGACAATGGTAGTGGTTGTTTCCCTTTTATATATCACTACAGTAACATGGACATTACCTTTTTCAACTTCCACAAAAGCATCAATAACAAATTTATGCCACCAGAATGTTAACTGATTTACGGCTTTTTTTCTAACACAAGAGTCAAAGAGTGCTTCATCTGTGTCATGCTGTTGTCATTTCTAGTCATTTTGCAGCACAGAAGTTCTTTCTTGCTCTGCTAGATGACTATTTTTTTCTTGCAGAATATTAAGGTCAACAAGCTTGTTAAAGGACACCCATTGGACAACTTGGAATTTCTTCAGTGGTTGAAAAGATATTGTGATTATGTAAACGGTGGAATTACAAACGAGTAGGTGTAAATCTTGATCATGTTTACGGTAATAAAAAGTTGCCCCTTACAAAGGATTTGAGAATAATTCATCTGACCTTTGATTAAGTGCTTGTCTATAACTAAATAACAAGGCTGCATCTAGAAACCATCATTTTCTTTGTCGGTGTAGTTGGTTGCATACTGTTCTGAATAAAATTGTCATAATCCCTATTGTATTTTTTTATTAAACCGAAATAATACACTACAGGGAAAGTCAGTCACTTGTCTACTTATGCCTTATTAATATCTCCATTCTGATCCGATTACGCAGGCCCTGGAGTTGGGAAAGTATGTAACACTTTTGCTGAAGAGCATTACATAGAACAGATTCAGCAGCTATCTGAAAAGGTATGGATTATTTACTTTAGGATTCAATTGATGTATATTATATTTGGAGCCAGAGTCCTTTCCTTTGCATAAAACTTGTTAGCATTTCTAGTGACCGGCATGACAGTCCACTCTGATTTCAAATATTACATTATCTGGTAGCTGTTTATGCTGATAGATGTGGCATTTAATAGTTTAATTGGGTCATCCCATGAAGTTGTACTTCACAACTACAGCAGCGATGTTGAATTAACTTTAGCTGTTGATATCTCTACTTACCTTTGTTGAATTGCAGATTGCAGACCTGAAAGTTTCTGTGGACAGCATGGAGAAAGAAAGAGATTTCTACTTCTCGAAGCTTCATGATATTGAGATACTGTGTCAACGACCTGAGTTGGAGCATCTACCAGTAAGAAAAAAATTAAACTTGATATTCATGTGTTTGCGCAGGTTTACTGGTTTATGCCCATTCTAGAATGTTTCTCCCAGGTTAAGGGAATTAAATGCGTCCTTCCGGGGGGGCCCGAGCCATCAGTGAGATACCACTCTGGAAGAGCTCGGATTCTAACCTTGTGTCAGACCCGCGGGCCAAGGGACAGTCTCAGGTAGACAGTTTCTATGGGGCATAGGCCTCCTAAAAGGTAACGGAGGCGTGCAAAGGTTTCCTCGGGCCAGACGGACATTGGTCCTCGAGTGCAAAGGTAGAAGGGAGCTTGACTGCAAGACTCACCTGTCGAGCAGAGACGAAAATCGGCCTTAGTGATCTGATGGTGCCGATTGGAAGGGCCGTCGCTCAGCGGATAAAAGCTACTCTAGGGATAATAGGCTGATCTTCCCCAAGAGTCCACATCGACGGGAAGGTGTGGCACCTCGATGTCGGCTCTTTGCCACTTGGAGCTGTAGGTGGTTCCAAGGGTTGGGCTGTTTCAAGTACATCAGGAACTTGCTTGCAGTTATCCATATGTAATATGCTATTCTGCCGTTATCCAAATGTAGTTTACTAGTCTGTTATCCATACAAGTGAGTTGAATGTCATCTGAACTCACATGTGATTCAGGAACTGGATAATCTGGGGTGGCCAACCTTTTTTTTCTTTTGAACTGCAAAATGATTTTGGTTTATCCTCCTTGTTTTTGTTTCTTTAGGTGATTCACTACTGACCTGAACTTTCTATTGACAGATGACTAAAGCTGTTCAGAAGATACTTTATGCGGCTGATGCAAAGGATTCACCACTACCTGATGCGAATAATATAATCACCAAGTCACCGGGCTTGTTCTCAGACGAAGCTGAGTGAGATGTTCACTCTGCATGAGCTAATTTGCGGCAATCGTTGTAGTTCTGAATATGTAAATGCGTAAATAACATTTGACATGAGCTGTCATTGCATGTCAAAAACAGTTTTCCTGTAAGAACTTGCTACTGAAAAAAATGACATGTTTTGATTCCTAATGTTCATAGTCTAGCGTCATGCATGCACTAGCAGCAACTGACTGGAATGGATCAGGACCATCCAAACATCATTTTTTAGGTTGCTGCAATGGATCCTGTCAAGTTAGTGACTGGAATGCAACAGGACCAGGAATGAGTGGATGAACCGGTTTCACTGGATCCGGCAGGAACCGTTCAGGGGCAGGAACGGAACCTGAACAACCGAACGAGCCCTTACTCGATCAGGAACCTGAACAACGCGTGGTTGAGTGATTCATGTCCTTGCGTCATTCGGTTGGGGTCGATGGCGCGTCGACGCGGAAACAAAGCTCCGAGCTTGGGTTCATACAGCCGGTTCTTTCCCAGGCTATGTGCTCTTCCAATTCAATGGTTGATGGCACAAGAGGGGGGCGATCAAGGAGATGATCGGTTCACCAGCAGGTATTGATCGAAACTTCCTTTTTGTCTCTTGTTGTTTCTTGCCGCCGTCACGAATCCGGGCAAAGACTGTCACTAATTGGGTTGCCGGCCTTCTTTCTTCTCGTTTTGCTCTTATACGGCTAGTTTTGAAAAGAATTTGCATTCTTTATATGCAAACTTGTACGAGGACTTGAAGGTTCATTGCCATTGTGACAAAGACGAAAAATTCCACCCAAGTGGAAAAGGTTGGATGCGCTGAGCAGAGCATATCTCCTACTGGTGGATGCTCCAATGTGGACTAGAGGGTTTTTTTTTGGTGCAACATCGACGCCATCCGATAAATTCTTCTTCTGCCAAGTTTGCGTACTTCTTGCTCATTTGTTTACTTACCACATATATGTTTTCACGTCTACTCTAATCTATCTTTGTGCCCTTACTTTGCTAGAGTAGTTCCTACGATAGTTTCATAGGATTGCCTATAGTTTACAAAACAAGCTATTTTGCGGTAGAGTGTGCAGTTGATAAATTTGGAGCACATCTAAATATTGATATTTAGGTTTATCCTGAACATAGTTTTTATTGGAGCTGAGTAGTAGTTTTTAAGCGTCATAATTCACCTCTCCCTTCCTCCTTAAAATGGCCACACGGTCCTGTCACACTCACTCTAGCTCTCAATCCCATCTTACGCAAATGACAACTTGTCCACCAGGTGAAGGCGATACATTCCTGTGTGGATCCATGCTTGGGGGACCGAAATATGAACCACTGAGGATTCCTTTTTTAAATTTTCGAGAGGAGTTGTCACGTCGCCTTTCTGGATCATTATCTGAATCACCTTTTAGAATGCAGTGGAAGGTAAGATTCTTCTCCCACCGGTGGAAATGGGCTAGCTGCGGAAATTGCCAGGCTTCTTCCGGGTTCTATTCGAAGAGACTCCATGCTATACTTTCTCTACTGGTCACAACTATCACTACACTGAACCCAGCCTGCCCTTTTGGACCCCATATGATCTTTGATGCAATAGCTTGGATGCTAGGAAAGTTACATGAAACCATGATCTTTTCTTTTTCTTTACTTTTTTTTTTTTTTTTTAAAAAGGCATCGTCTTTTAGTTCACACAGGACCGGGTAGAGAATCGTCCCCGTAAAAGCATGATGGTGAATCTGACCTGCAAGACGAAGCTCAATGTATATGATCATCATGTTCGGTTGTCCACGTGTAGTCAGCAGTGCTCCATGACGCAAGTGGCTGCACTGCCGCGCCATGTCCATGGATGCCCCGGAAGGTGCTGAAAGGGAAGCCTGCTTGCTCTATCTGGGCACTGCGCTTGGATTGGCTCATATCCTTGTGTGCATTCAGTTCATTCAGTTAGGCTCGATTGCGACATCATGTCGATGGGGGTGGCAATGCAAGCTCCCCAAGTCTAGCACGAGGCTGTTACGGCACATTTTGTCGTCTACGGATGTTCTCTCCCCACGTTTTCCTACCTGCTCTGAAGGTGTGTCTTGACTAGTGTGTGTTTCTATGATAAGACACACATAAAATTTATGGTTCTATCTGCGTTTAACAAGAAGTGCTAGCGGTTAATTGTATCCTAATTAAAGACGAGCATTTTCACAGTGCGTAGAAAATGAACACTTGCCAGTTAGCTTATTCACTATCCTACAGTAAGTAGTAACTTCCAACTTCTGTCATTGACTCAGAAAATTGAACTTCCATTGCAACTTGGATGCATGTTCACACCTTCACTAGTTTGCTTTTTTTTCCTCCACCTTTTTGTTTCATCAGGAAACATCTTCCCCTTTTCCTTCTCGGCCGTGGTACTTTCACCTGTGAACATTAGCTCATCATATGCTGTCAAATTCTCAACCATACCAGAAACTGATTCCTTAGAATGCATACAAGTCCGGTATGCGTCCCGGTCCCTGAGCCATCTCACACATGCGTGGATGGCTTTTGAGCGGGGAACGTTCTTCCTGTATGGGCTCGGCTCATCCAAGAGCTGTAGTTGGGCCACTTGAGTTGAGGTCGTAGTGCGCATCCCGATTTAGGCCCCAATGATCTCTCCCCCTTGCGCCAAGCTTGCTGCTTGGCAAGAGCTAAACGATCTTAGTATATCCAGTCAACTAACTTTTGTTTAGTACAGCGACACGATAACCAAAACAACAATAATTTGGCCATTTGCCAATGGTAAGAGTGTTGCGTGTATCCTGTGCATTAGCACAAGCGGACAGCATGCATGCATGCATGTACCGCCAAACGGGGATCAGCTAGCTGTGCCCGCCCAACTTGCTTGCGGGTGCTGCGCTGCGCGCCAAAATCTTGCCTCCTCTGCCCAGCGAAACGGCTTAACTGCACAGACGCTCGTGCTGCCAACCTCCCCTTCCGCGGCGATGACGGCCGCCCTGTCGTGGCGTGCGGCGGCGGCGGCGGCGGCGCCGGTGCCCTTGAAGCGCTTCTCTGTAAAACAACGACCAGTGGATCATACAAGGGCACATCGATCGAGAAGCCGTCGAGAAAGGAGAAACTCGAGAGCTCCAAGAGTCCAGCAGCTATTAGCTCTAGACCTTTAATTTCTCCAGGTCGTCTTTGGAGTCCTAGCTAGGCATCCCGCACCACCTGAGCGTAGCAAGATGGTGGGGCCGATCGTGCTCGCGGCGTCCGCTGGCATCGGCATGCTCGCCGGCCTCGCGACGGCCGACAGGTGCGCCTCCGGCTCCGGCAACAACCTGCTGCCGCTGGCGGGCGCGCGGCCACCAACAAGCAGCTGCGCGACGTGCGGCGGCACGGGGAAGGTCGCCTGCCTCTGCGTCCGGTGGTCGGACGGCGACGCCGGGTGCCGGCCGTGCGCCGGGACCGGGCGCTCGGCGTGCCGGAGCTGCCGCGGCACCGGGCTGCGCGCGCCCGTGCGGGTGGCCGTGCGCGCGCAGGGGCCTCCGGTGGCTGTTGCAAAAGCCATCAGATGAGGAAACGGCAACTTTCTCTAGCGCTAGTATAGCATCGATAATGTGATGATGTTTGTAGCAAATAGGTACTACTGACTAGCAGTGGTGCGTATGTATGTACCTAGCTTCCATGACTTAACATCATCTTTGCTTCGTTGTATTTAGCTCATGTGGTGTTGTTCTATGTTGTAGTTATACTTCTCTTGGAATATATGAGGATCTTGAGATTGCACTTCTCTTCTGATGTATATTAATCTAATACAGGTTCACACTTTCAGCCGAAAATTGCTGAAAACAGGCGAAAATCTGATCTAATACAGCCTTCAAAATTTTGGCTGAAAATAACAAAAAAATGGCAAATCTTGGTACAATTGGTTACCGAGGTAAATATATATTCCGGTAACTTTGTTTACCATTTGGATGTTTTTTTTTTCAAATTTTACTCTAGGTTTGTACAAGAGTGCGAATTTTGATACAATTGGTCATTCATCCATGTCGAGGCCCACACTATGGCACACGATTTTGAGAGAGCACCCATTTGGATCATATCAACTTCCATAGTCCAGCTTGTAGTCCAACATTCCAGCTTTAGCTTCAGCTTTCACAATCCAGCTTTGACCAGGTTTGATCCATCTTTTACAATCTAGCTTTTATAATCCTACAAATTTAAAAGCCACCTTCCACAAATTAAAACAGATCAATGCAAACAGGCCCTAAATTGTAATTGTAATCTCTTTGAATTATTCGTTATAGAACTTGTATGGCTAATTAACAAATCGGTCCTGCTGGATGGTGTCTATCAATTTTTCAGAGAGCTGTTGGCTAATCAAGTGACTCTTCTAATTGTCAGGTGCTTTGCCTTGGACGCCGAGATGTTTCAGCGCCAGAAGGCGACAACATGCATGCACACCATATTAGGCCGCGTGCTCTCAACCGAAGTTTACACAGTCCGGCCGGTACTCAACCGCGTCGACATGCGTCCACGGTCACGACTCATCACCGTTGTAACATGTTGGCATGCTGCCTGACATTGTGCCCAGTTCCAACGGGCCACTTGCAGAGATGCTCGTGCCAACCTCAGCACTGCGACGGACCCCAACGGCACCCCCGCCCCCCCCCCCCCCCCCCCCCCCCCCCCCGCGCGGCATGCTCGCTGTAACAAATATGGGTTCACTAGGCTATAGTTGTGATTTTGGTGATTATGATAGGACTAACAAGTTTGTGAGCTCAAGTTTGTAGAATTTTTAGGTCCTATGGATGGAGTCCAATCCATATACAAGATGGTCCAATTTGCTGTCAAGGTATCCAAGTTGAAGTTAAAGTGCAGAGAGAATATATTCGAGGTGTCCAAATGACCGCAACTATGATTTGTAACAACATAGTTAATGGACTAATGAGTTTTTGAGCTCAAATTTTTAGGTTCCATGGATGGAGTCCAATTCATATATAAGATGGTCTAATTCGCTGTCAAGATGTCCAAATAACCGCAGCGATGATTTGGATAAGGTTCAACAATAACGGATCGGTGCATTGGTAGTTACAACGCCGATCAAGTGAAGAGGTAGAAGAGGATGCGGCCAAGAGCTCCTCTAGTGATGAAAAAGAAGAGATGGACCCCAAGCTTCTCAAGAAGCCAAGATCTTGACCAAGAGCTTGAAAAAGATCAACATGATGGATACATGGTCTTCTTCAAAGATGGGCTTACCATCAACTCATGAAGGTTGAGAGGATCCAAGTACAAGAAGAAGAAGCAAGAAAAGAAGGGGAAGAAGCCCAAGCATGAAGCTCTTCCTATCTTCGGAGAGTGGGTGAGTGGTGGTGAAGAATCAAGCACAAGATCAAGTGATGAGTCGACCAAGAGATTCACCACCCGCACCAACATCGGCGCATCATCATCATCCAACATGTGCCTTATGGCCAAAGGTACGGAAAGTGAAAGCGATGTAAGTGATGATGACTCCGACTCTCCCCCCTTTGATGAACTTCTTGACTTGATTCATGAGAAACAAGGAGTCATGAAAAGACAAGCTAAAGAAATTAAACAACTTAATACTTTCAATGATCTTAATGCTTCTCTTGCTACAAATTATGATGATTTGTTGTGCAAATTCAAATTGCTTAGCAGTGAGCACGAAGAGCTCAAATTAAAAATTGAGGGCATTAAGAATGAAACTAATGACTCTTTGAAAATGGAGCAATCTATCCCTTGTGCAATCCCTATCTTCAAGGTAGATGCTTCAACTTCTTGCATTGATTTAATTGATGAATCTTGCTTTAACCTTTGCAATGAGAAATGCTATGAGAATGTTGTTGTAGAATCATGTGATGATCTCATTGCCAAGGAGAATGATGAGCTCAAGCAAGAAGTAGAAATGCTCATGAGGAACTTGGCAAGATTGAAGGGCAAGAGCATTGTCCAACCTTCTCAAGATAACTGTGAAGACATGGTGAAGAAGCTTGAGAAGGGAACAACCGTGACATGCTTCAAGTGCCATCAAGAAGTCCACAAGTCCTACAAGTGTCCTCAATCCAAGAAAATGGTTCCGGATGAGAAGAACAAGAAAAGCTTCACCATCAAGAGTTCTCTCATCTACACCAAGTCCAACCGGAGAAACAAGAGCAAGAGCACCTCCTATGTCATCAAGAAGAAGAGCAATGGCAAGGTGGTTGCCCACAAGGTTGGGAAGAAAGATTAGAGTTGGAACCGCTCCATTTGGGTGCCCAAAGAAGTCATCACCAACATGAAGGGGCCTCAAATGGTGTGAGTTCCAAAAGACACTTAAGCCCGAAGATCGGCAATGAGGGATTTGGAGGCTTGGCTTACAAGATGATGAGAAGAATCAAGCAAAGAAGTCAAGCTCACAAGATTGGACATTCATTGCCCATTCATTGCCCAAGTCCCCCATAAATTAATGGTAGCTAGTTCCAATTCAAGCCTCATGTAGTTCCATTGCCTTTGCTAGGTTGTATGCATGCGTTGCATTTCCTAGTGTTATCTACATATGTAGGTTGCTTGTATCTTACTTTAACCCATGAGCAACCTACATGGTTTGATAAGTGTATAAAAAAACTACATGGTGTTTGCTTTCATGGTACATGGATTTCATGAGGCATGTATTTTATTTTTTACCATGAACACAAGCTACAGGGTAAGCTTCCCATTGTTGTCAAAAACAATGTGCATATTTTTGATTGGTGATTCAAAAACTAAATGCACACATTTATGGGAAGTTCATTCTATGATTTGTTATTTTGGAGATTATCAAGTTTTCAAGCTTATCCTTTGTAGCCTCTCATCGACGTCTTTCCGGTGCAATCACACCAAGAGAATGTTGTTCACTCTCAATGTGAATTAACAACTCTATAGGCAAGATAAGAGTAATCTTTGTGCTTTCATGCATATTGAGTCATGCTCTATCGAACTTAAATTCTATATCTAAGTTTATAGACTATGTGCTCATACATTTGCTCACCTTGGTGTACAAAGTGCTTCCCGCCCAACTTCTTTCAAGTGGTACAATCAAGATAACTTCTACCCCCAGAGGTATGCAAGGTTAAAACTCTTTCTATTGGTATCATTGTCAATTCTTTGATCTTTTAGAGCTACCTCCGTGCATGATATGATCTAAGCTTTCTTGTTTCAAATATCTAGTTGTGCACTTGATTTTCACATTATCATTTCGTGCACACATTTGTGGAAAGCTTAGCTCATGTCACGCTAGTTTCATGATTTTGTGATCCACCCTAGTGAGCTTCAAAATGGTATCTTCATTGATATCATATTATTTGGATCATGATTCATGGAGCTAACTCCCTAGGCTACTATCTTTTCCCTTTGAGCTATATTATTTTACTAGGCTTTTTTAGATGATTTGATTCCAAAGGGAGAGAAGTTTGGAATCAAAGCAATTATGGGGTAAATATGGGGGAGAAGTAGCCACCAAGTAAGGTTTAGGGTACAAGAAATCCAACAAATAAACCCAATACCAAATTAAAAAATTTGGAAGAAGCAAAGGGGGAAACCATGGACTTAGGTGGAGGCCAAGTTCAAAATTGGATGGTGGTAAGCATCCAAGCAAGTGTAAGTGGTTCACTTTGTCAATTCTTGCAATTTTATGCTTGCTTTGTTTGTGTTATCATCAATCAGAAAAAGGGGGAGATTGTAAGAAAACATGGCCCCATTAGGCCATGATTGTGTGACAACATAGTAAATGAGACTAACAAGTTTGTGAGCTCAAGTTTGTAGGATTTCTAGGTCCCATGGATGGAGTCCAATCCATATACAAGATGGTCCAAATCGCTGTTAACATGTCCAAATGATCGCAGCAACAATTTGGATAAGTGGTAGAAACATTCAAAGGACCGGTTAAACTGACGGTCTTAGAATATAACGGATCGGTGCATTGGTAGTTGCAACGCCGATCAAGTGAAGAAGATTCAGCAGCACCGGTTGAACCGACGCTACAAGAAGGGATGCATCGGTGCAATGAGGAGAAGGCATGTCAATCAAGTGGAGAAGTGCCAGAGGCACCGGTTGAACCGATGCTATAGTACATAGCGTCGGTGCAATGGTCGTTTAGTTTGCCCGAGAGGTTTTGGAGCTGAAGGGACAAGAAGGTCTTCAGCACCGGTTGAACCGACGGTGCATCGGTGCATGCGTCGGTGCAATGATGCAAGCAAAAACAAGCGTGGCAGACAGAAGAGCAACGGCTAGTATGCAAGTTCAGAGTGACCGGTTAAACCGATGGTTGTGACCGGTTGAACCGATGCTTTAAGCTTTTTAGCAGAAAAGCATGTAACGGCTAGTAGTGGATCTCTATCCTATATAGTTAGGAGTGGATCTTTAGCCTATATAAGGTCTCACCCCAGATCATTTGAGGTGCCTGGAGTTCGTGTGAAGCACCCATACTCTGAAGAAGTTCTCCAAGCCAACCAAAGAGCTAATTGATCATATCCTTAGGTTTAGCACAAGCTTTGAAAGCGAGAGTGGTAGGCTAGCCTTGTGTGTTGGTTGTTGAGTGAACCAAAGCTTGTATCTCGGTGTGCGGCCCCTTGGAGTCTTGGTGGCTCGCCGGCAAGTCATCGACCTTAGGCTTGGTGTGGAGCGGCGATGACGGCTTTGTGCAGAGGACGTGGAGACCCCTTTCCTTCATGGAGAAACTTCTTAGTGAAGACAACATTGAGGTGACCGGGGACTTGACGAGAGCCTTGGTGGTGAGTCAAGAAGAATCCAGGAAGAGATTCGGTAACCGGAAAGCAATACTGTTAGTGAGTGCTTCAACAACGTGGACTAGGGGTGATTTTGTGCCTACCGATACTACAGGATAAATCTTCGTGTCGAGAGTTTGCTTTCTCTCATCCTCTTCCTTTAAGCTTCCGCATTTGTTATTAAAATCTTGTGTGCCTTTATATTTTTAGTGTAGTATTTTTTTAGGATTGGTTATAGGTTGCAAAACTCTTTGTGATGAGTTTTTACACTCTAGTTGCACATCTAAATAATATATTTTAGTTTATATTTTATGCTAACTAGTTTGAGCCATAAGTTATAGTTTTAGAATTACCTAATTCACCCCTTCCCTATCTAAAATTTTTACCCTACCCGATCTAAATAAACGTGGTCCGAGCTGACCACTTGTCAGGCCAGACTCAGCCTAAAAAAATCTGTCGGCTGACCACAAAATCTGACCTGATGGTCAGGTCGGGTTGGATCAGATTCAGACAGAAGGAAGAAACGACGGGTATTCTTTGACCCAATTCGAATCGATCGATCCGATCCGATAAATGATCAGGTTTTGTGTCGACCCTACGTTGAGTCTCAACTGACAACATGCCGGAGTTGGCATAACCGCGGAACCGGGCAGCGTGCACTTGTGCAAGTAGCCGTGCGTGTGTAGAGGCCTTCGGCAGCTGTTACCAAAAGGAAATGTGGAAATTAAGAATGTTTAGCGACCTGGGTACGAGTGAATAATGGCCTCCATGTGTTGTTGAAGTGTGAACTTCGGAATTATGAAGAGCTATGTAAGACTGTAGTTTATACGATGCATCTTATTTTGATATCTAATTGGCGGTGAATTAGGCATTGCCATGTGTAGTTGAAGCGTGAACTATGGAATTAATAAAGAGCCTTTTGGAGACTGCTGTTTGTTGGGAGTACATCTTATTTTGATATCTAATTTGTTTGTTTTGCTGCTAATTTTATTTGTTTGCCCGAGACAAAAGAACTTAGCTGGCTGGGTTTGGAAGTAGTAAGAAGTGCGATTTTGGTGGTTGAATGACATCATTGCTAATGAAACTGACCATATTTGCTATTATACGAGATTTATCATCTCGGATGCAAGTGATGGACTTTGGGGAGTATATACAAAAGGGGGAAGTGAAGAACAAGAGAAGTCCATCCAGGACATAAGCCTTCGAAGCCAAATATGACAAAGAAGCAATTTAGTTGGATTTGAGCCCAGATTTCAAATTTTTTTAAGTAAATATGAAATTCAAGATTTCTAGGTCAAGTTGTACACTACCTGAAAACAAAACATTCCTGCTGGCAAGCCGTCACGAAACAACCGGGCTATTAATGGTAAGTCGACATGAAATGTTTCTTGTCAGCAGTTCATGACGGCTAATACTTGACCAGTCAGGCCTAGATCCTTTCACTAAAATCATCATGAGTTACTGTTAGGAAAAAGAATCATCAAAATCAGAGTCTGGGATAGAAATGAAACTAAAAGATGTGCTGAAAATGCACGCAATGGATATTTCAGTAACGACACTAAATGTTCTAGTGTTTAGATGAATTTTTCTTCACTTCGGGCAAATGTTCTAGGGTTATTAGAAATGGTTACAACTAATATGAATTCGTCCAAGTCACTTCAGGCAAAATCAAACGCACCCATAATATATGCTCCCCTGGATCTTTCCTGTTGCAATCTTGCTACTAGGCTCCCATGCTACATGCTCACGGCCAGCATCAGATCAACCACAGGCAGCTGTTTACCCCCGTGTCCATATCAGAGACTCAGTCTTCTCGTCCTCAAAAACATCTCCCACCATCGGCATGGCTCCAAATGCTCCTTTTTCCACTGCCACAGAAAATCGCCATCCTTGTACGGCTTAATCAATCTGGAAAAGCTCTTGCCGGTTGTAACAATGAGATACTACGCACGTTAATCTAGTATAAAAGTCCACCATGCCTACACAACATCAGAGCAAGCCGGCAGCCATGGAAAGCTTCGAGCTATCCTTGCTCCGCATTGTAATTCCCATCGTTCTCCTTGCTTCAATAGTTGCCGAGGAGCTGCCAGCCGGCGACGATGAGCTCCAGACGTTCATCGTGCACGTGCAGCCGGCCGAGAATCACGTGTTCGGCACGGCCGACGATCGGGCGGCGTGGTACAGGTCGTTCCTCCCGGAGGACGGCAGGCTCCTCCACGCGTACCACCACGTCGCCAGCGGCTTCGCCGCACGGCTGACGCGCCGGGAGCTCGACGCGATGTCCGCGGCCCCAGGGTTCCTCGCGGCGGAGCCGAACGAGGTCTATCAGCTGCTGACGACGCACACGCCCCGGTTCCTCGGACTGGACGTGCCACAGGGCGTGAGCGCGAGAAACCATAGTGTTTCAGGGTTCGGCGACGGTGTCATCATCGGCGTGCTCGACACCGGCGTCTTCCCCTACCACCCGTCGTACAGCGGCGACGGCATGCCGCCGCCGCCGGCCAGGTGGAAGGGGCGCTGCGACTTCAACGGCTCGGCGTGCAACAACAAGCTCATTGGCGCGCGGTCCTTCGAGTCCAACCCTTCGCCGCTCGACGAGGACGGGCACGGCACGCACACGTCGAGCACCGCGGCGGGCGCTGTCGTGCCGGGCGCCCAGGTCCTCGGCCAAGGCCTCGGCACCGCTTCCGGGATCGCGCCCCGCGCGCACGTCGCCATGTACAAGGTGTGCGGCGACGAGTGCACCGCCGCCGACATACTCGCCGGCATCGACGCGGCCGTGGGCGACGGCTGCGACGTTCTCTCCATATCCCTCGCCGCCGGCGGGCCAGCGGTGCCGTTCTACAAAACTAGCCTCGTCATTGGCACGTTCGGCGCCGTAGAGAAGGGCGTCTTCGTCAGCATCGGAGCCGGCAACAGCGGCCCCAACGCCAGCACGCTCTTCAACGATGCGCCGTGGATGCTCACCGTCGCGGCGAGCACCGTGGACCGTTCGATCGGTGCCCAGGTTCGCCTCGGGAACGGCCTCTCGTTCGACGGCGAGTCCGTGTACCAGCCGGACATCTCGGCGGCCGTCTTCTACCCGTTGGTCTACGCGGGCGCCAGCTCGGCACCCGACGCGCGGTTCTGCGGCAACGGCTCGCTGGACGGCTTCGACTTCAAGGGCAAGATCGTGTTCTGCGACCATGGCAATGGAGTCGGGCGGATTGAGAAAGGTTCCGAGGTGAAACGAGCCGGAGGTGTCGGCATGATCATGGCCAACGAGTTCCCTGATGGCTACAGCACGCTTGCCGACGCGCACGTCCTCCCAGCGTCGCACGTCAGCTACGCCGCCGGAGTGGCCATCAAGAAGTACATCAACTCCACGGCGAACCCAGTGGCACAGATCGTCTTCCAGGGCACGGTCCTTGGCACGTCGCCGGCCCCGGCCATCATTTCATTCTCTTCACGGGGGCCCAGCCTCCACAACCCCGGCATTTTGAAGCCCGACATCACCGGGCCCGGCGTGAGTGTACTGGCAGCGTGGCCGTTCCAGGTCGGCCCTTCGGCGGCGGCGGCGGACCTCGGAGCGACCTTCAACTTCGTCTCCGGCACGTCCATGTCGACGCCGCACCTCAGCGGCGTCGCGGCGCTGATCAAGAGCAAGCACCCGAACTGGTCTCCGGCGGCTATCAGGTCCGCCATCGTGACAACCGCCGATCCCATCGACCGCTCCGGGAATCCGATCCTGAACGAGCAGCATCTGCCGGCCGACTTCTTCGCGATGGGCGCCGGCCACGTCAACCCGGACAGGGCCGTCGACCCCGGCCTGGTCTACGACATCGATCCCGCCGAGTACGTCGGCTTCCTCTGCAGCATCTACGCGAGCCAGGACGTGTCCGTGATCGCGCGGCGCGCGGTGGACTGCTCGGCGGTCACGGTGATCCCGGACCACGCGCTGAACTACCCGTCCATCTCGGTCTCGTTCCCGCCTGCGTGGAACTCCACGGCCGGCCCGGTGGTGGTGGTGCGCCGCACGGCGAGGAACGTCGGGGAGGCGCCGGCGGTGTACTACCCCTCCGTGGACCTGCCGGTGGGCGTGGTGCACGTCGCGCCGAGCTCGCTGCGGTTCACGGAGGTGAACCAGGAGCAGAGCTTCACGGTGTCCGTGTGGCGAGGGAAGAGTGGCACGGCGAAGGTGGTGCAGGGAGCGCTTCGGTGGGTGTCCGACAAGCACACCGTCAGAAGCCCCATCTCCATCACATTTGAATGATCCTTCCACCCAAAAAAAAAAGGTTGTTCCTTCTGCGTGCCCCACTGGCAGTGGCACTCACGCACTACTCAATCAAAATTAAAGTAGGAGCGATCTTTGAGATTTGAACTTCTCTAAACATGTAATTGTTCGATTGCGATGATGATTAGTGAGATCATCAGAATATACACATGGGTAGTTTCAGTTTTACTTATTTAATCAGAAACCTTCTCCCTCTAATTCCAAATACAAATCAGTATAGATGCATCTGCTCATGCACACGCACACATTTACTTGTACGAACCTTTTAGAGACTAGACTAGCCTAGGAATGCACCAAGCTCTCCTGAGGTCTTCCTATTATTCTTCCCCTTTCTTCTAGCTCGTCGCTGCAAGCGTTGCCGAGGAGCTGACCGGCGCCCGGCGGCGATGACGATCTCCGCACGTTCATCGTCCACGTGCATGCAGCCGCAGGTCGCAGGAGAACCCCGTCTTCGCCATAGCCACGAGGACCGGACGGCGTGGAACCGGTCGTGGTCGCTCCTGCCGGAGGACGCCCGGCTCCTCCACGGCGTACCACCACGTCGCCAGCGGCTTCGCCGCGCGGCTAGCTGACCGCGGCGGGATCTCGTCATCGTCACCTCGACGGGCTGTCCGCGCGCCATGCCAGAGGGTGCGGTTCCTTTCCTCCTCGTGCTGCACGTGCCGCCGGCGGCGACCGCGACCGCGGGGAAGAATCAATATTGAACAGTGACCACCACCCATCCGTCGTCGGCCTCTACTCAGTACTCCCCGCCATCCAGAGGAAAAATTCGCCAGGACGACTACCTAGTGTGGCCCAGGAGAGTGAGGGAAAGAGAGAGCCCAGGAAGGACGACGTGTGTGGCCGAGCCATTTCGGGTCGGCTGAGCCATTTTTCTTGGCAGGGCCTCCAGCGAGAGCTACGGCCCAGGACCACCGGTCCTCTCGTCTCGTCTCGTCTCGCCCCGCCGTAACTGTCGTGCGAGGTGATCTGTCTATCGCCGTGATGCTGACATGCTGTCGTCGGAAGGAGAGGGCCCAGTCGCTCTGCAACAAAGTTACAAGCTTAGCCTGGAGTCGGATGGATGGCAGTCGGCGGTGGGCCACCGCACAGCACCACCATCTCCCCCGGCGACGGTAGCCGAGAGTGGTGATGGTGTATTATTCGGAGGACGAAGACAAAACTTCTTCGTCAGAGTGAAGATGAACGGCACGTTTGGTTCGTTGTCGGATTGAGCTCATCCGGCGTGAGCTGGTCCAGGATCCAATCCAAGTAGAGTCGGCGCTCATTTTTCTGGCTAGGGCCTAGGAGCGACCCGGGGGTACGCTGAAAGTGATTCGTTCTCTTCGAAAAGAAGGTTTACGCAGGGAGGCTATCTTACTACTCAAGCAACATGATTGGGGGGACAATTTTGACATTGTCTTCATGGACACCGCAGTTGGTCTTGCTACTAATATGTTGTTACAATGCAACTTGTATCCTGTTTTATGCTTGACACACAAATATAGTAGGGCTGTTTCCCAAGCAAATATAAAGTGAGAAGAATCCTTTTGTTAAGAAAAAGGCTCTAAAATGGAAAAGAGTGCCAGATAATGTTTGTCTTGCAAGAAATTTCATTGACGGGACAAATGGTGGCAAAATCTTGCATAACTTGAACAAGCAAACGAGCATGTTTTGTTTCATCCAAATCATCGCTGCCAAAATTGAGGTAGGTAAACTACCAGATAATGTTTTAGCAGCCCAAATGTTGGCACATGTTTGATACCATATAGCTAGCTCTGCAAAACTGAAACCAACTTACACTGCGAAAAAACAATTTGTAGCAACATCTTCTTTTTTTCTCCAGGGGCGGGTCAAAATGTACCCCGCTCCTATAAAGGGCATTTGTAGAACCGACCCGCCCTTGAAAATGCATTTGTAGGGGCGGACGACGCCATCACCCGCCCCTACAAATACAAATTTTCAGGGGCGGGTGGCGCCACCACCCACCCCTAAAATTGGGACTCATTTTCAGGGGCAGGTGATGGTGCCACCTGTCCCTACAAATATTATTTAAATTGGTTACAAAAATTTAATTAAATCAGAAAAAATAGCAAACCACATAAAAAAATTGAAACTTGTACCCTAAGGCTATTTTGCCCTATAGAACTAGCAAAAAGTATGCCAAGTATATTTTAGATTATATAATGCTTAAGAGCGTGGAAACCAGTGAGTATGGCTTGAGTTGTATGAGATAGAAGAATCCTACATTGTTGTTTCAACACTCTTAACCATTCTGTACACTGAAATATAGTTGCCACATTTGTTTCTAGTTCTATAGGTGATAATAGCCTTAGGGTAAAATTTTCATCTTTTTTAGATGTGTTTTGCTATATTTTTTGAATTAATTCAATTTTTAGTATAAAATTGAAAAAGATTTCTAGGGGTGGGTGCAAGCACATTTCAGAATATATATTGCTTAAGAGTGTGAAAATCACAGAATATGGCTTGAGTTGTATGAGATAGTAGTGTGGGTGAGCTATATATTGTGGTTTCCACACTCTTAACAATTATATACACTGAAATATTGTTTTCATATTTTTCTGTAGTTCTGTAGGTCACAATAGACTTAGGTACAAATTTGACTTTTTTATGTGTTTTGCTATTTTTTTGAAATTAATTGAATTTGCAGAATAAATTTGAAAATTATTTGTAGGGGCAGGTGACGCTACCACCCGCCCCTAAAATCGCTCCTATATATATTCAAAGGAGGAGGCCGGGACTTAGCCAAATTTAACATTTGCGCGTGGACACCGGCAGGCTGCCAAAATTTGGACCGGCCTCCTCTTCTTGCCAGCGCGCCTCTCCCCGTCGACACCGCCATTCCTCCAGCCCGCCGGCGCTCCTCCTCCCCGCGGCTGGGCCTCCCGTTGGCCCTCCCTGCGGCCGGCCCACGCGCTGCCATGCAGATCTGCGGCGCCCACCGCCCCCCTCCTCCACGCCGTGCGCGCCGCCACCTCGCCGGCGCCCGAACTCCTCCCCGGCCATGCGCGCAGGCTTCTCATCCCCTCGACGGTGGCCATCCCCTCCTTCCTCCTCCTCCTCCCCTCCACAGTGCCCGAGCTCCTGCAAGGTTCTTTTTTCAGTCAATGAATATTATTCATGTATATAAGGAGTAGTAAATGAAATTTTGAATTATTGAGAATGTGAATTAGCGAAAGTATTATTTTTTTTGGTATGTGAATGTGATTTAGTAAATTACTTTGTGAAGTAGTTAGGAATTGAGAAGTGTATTCGATATTGTTTGAATTAGTAGGTTCTATTTTTCCATTTCAATAATATCATTTTTTATAAGTTAATGAATCCGGACCGCCGTCGCGCGCCTCTGGATCTGGCAGCAGGTGAGTTCTTGATTTTTTTCCTTTTGAATTAGTTAATGGATTAGTTAGTAAATTAGTTAATTTATAAGTGAAAAAATGTGAATATACGTGGTTTGTAATATGTGAATTTGAATGGCACATGTGAATTTGTAGTGAATTTTTTATTTTGCGATTATAGTTAACTTTATTTTAGTGAATAAATATTATTCATATAAATGAGGAATAGTGAATTAGTGTAATTAGTGAATTTTCATGTGGATGCATTGTCATTTTGAAAATGTGAGTTAGTGAATTAGTGGATGTGAATTATTGAGAACGTGAAATAGTGCTGTTTTGAGAATGTGAAATAGTGAATTATTGTTTATGAATAGGCATATGGCAAGTCGTGGCTTTGGTCATGGTAGATTGGGTCGTGCTAGTGTCGATCGTGGTAGGGGGCATCAAGATTTCCCTTTGCTTGAGGCTTGCCCTCCTGGCATCACTTTCAGCAGAGTCAACAGGACTAGACCGACCCGATGTCCTCAAGCAACCGTACCAGCTCTTTTAGTCTTATTAAAAATATTTGATCCTTATTAATGTTATATTACCTCTAATGGAGTGGATCGATGTGTTTACATGGCTTGCCGAGGTAGTAAAATGCCTAGGTGGTACACCTCCTCAGGTGGAAACCATGGAACGCACACCAAGAGTTCAAGAAACTAACTATCTCTTTTGAGATACCAGCAAGAGGAGATCTAGGTACCATGATTCCAATAGTTGCTAGTGGTAAAGAATCACCTATTCAGATGACTTATGAAAGAAGTGTCATGGAAGCTTGCATTTTAGAACTTGAGAGGCATGGTTATCTAAATCTAGACTTGTCATGGTTCAAAATCAGAGCGCTTCAATAAAATGAATATGATATTGTTAATTTCTTGAGAGACTTGTACAAGAAAATCAATATAACATGGTGTGTGAGTCCTTGTTAATTTAAGAAAAAGTATATATATTTGTACTTTATTTGATTGTGCAAAGCAGTTCATAATATTTGCCTTCCATCTCCGTTGCAGGATATGTTTAGTAACACTTTTATGGCGATGAGTTTGAAGATTATTTTATGTCAAGCTATGGATAAGTTGGGTTATCATTGGTACGAGTCTGGGACACCCCGTACTAGGGAAGGCATGTACCAGGCTTCTTTGAAGTTCGATCTACCTCGTTTCATGCTACGGAACCAATGTTCACCATCTATGGCAAAGCATTTCCTCGTAGATGTGAAGCAAAGGAAAGCGCACTTATCCGTACTTTGTGTTTTATCGACGAAAGCCTGGGGTACAAGATTGGCGATGTTCACTATGTTAAGTATCTCTTGCTTGCGAATAATATCCGTTTGATGATGTAATGTATGCATGCAATTGAACATTTGCACCTTGGATGTAATATGTATTGATTTATCGAATATTTCAATCGCATGTATTTTAAATATTTAGATATTTTTCTTTCCATGTTCTTGTAGCCATGTAGTGTGATGTGCTTGTATATGGCAAACTCTAAAAATTTAAATTGAAATCAGTGAATTATTTGGCGGTCAGAGTATTTTCAGGGGCGGGTTATGCCCTAACGCGTCCTGGAAACCCATTTCAAGGGCGGGCCATAAGCTCACCCGCCCCTGAAAACCGATTTCCAGGGCCGGGCTATGGGCTCACCCGCCCCTGAAAACCGATTTCCAGGAGTGGGTTAGGGGTGACCCTGACCCGCCCCTGGAAGTGGGTTTTCAGGGGTGGGTACATTACCCGTTCCCGCAAACAGCTATTTTTACCTGTGAGAAGTAGGGGCGGGTACCACACCCGCCCCTACAAATACGGTTTTACCCACCTCTAAAAACTGTTTATGTAGTAGTGTTATAAACCTTTCTCATCCAACCATAACATCTTTAGGGTAAGACTTTTACAAGACATGAGGGTATAAATGTAATTGGGGATATGCATGTGGGTCTCCCTTGAAAGGTTTTGGTGGTGTGCGTGGCTCTAGCTATGTTTTTAAGTCATCCGACCAATCGCGATTAGTCGCGACTAATCACACTTATCAGTTCGCCGGCACCGATAATGCCCACCGAGGCGCCTATCTCGACTAGAAGTCTGATCTTCCAACTAATCATCGACTAACCGTGATTAGTCATCCGATTAGTGTTGGGACGAGTAGATTACAGCGGTAATTTTTGGGCCATCGATGATTTTAGCCTTTTGGGCTAGTAACTTGGTGGCCCATTAGATTTTAGGTACAGTCTCGTGTTTGTGTGTGTTGTGCTCAGCTCCCAGCAGCAACCGCTATCCGTCGGCCACCCGTCCGCGCTGCCGGCCGCCCATCCTTGTGTCCGTCCGTCCGCGCCGCCGGCCGCCCATCCTTGTGTCCATCCGTCCGCGCCACCGGCTGCCGGTCCCTGTCCGCCCGTCCACATTGTCGGCCGCCCATCCTACAGCCGAGACTTCTTGAGTTTAGAATTTGAATTCTGAACTTTTCCTAACGGTAAGTGTATCTTCTCTGTCTTACTTTTATTTTAGCTCTAGTGTAGTTCTCTTTTAGTCTACTTCGCAAATCAAACTCACAAATTACTAAGTTAGTGGTTAGTGACCATCTGACTATCAACATTATCTTAATTTTGCTTTAAACAATATGCTCGACTAGGATATTGGTCCTAGAATATACAGGACGACTAGACTACGACCAGGATCGACTAGGCTCGACAAATCGGGCTGGTCAAGGACTAATCACGACTATTTATCGGTACCCTTTCAACTATACACGATTTTATGATCTGAAAACATGGGTTCTTAGAGAGCAGAGTGTTGTACCACTTCTACTTCAAGAATAACCGGGAACAAGTGCTTATATATAGGAGACTGAATTAGAAGCTATGGAGGCTCTCCACACACAATTTAATTTGCGGAACAGTATGTCAAAGTGTCACCTTTATACGTTCTTGCATTAGACGGAGCAGATCTAATCCTGCTTCTTCTAACCCTAAAAGATCTAGGAGCTTAGCATGGGAGCTTAGACGAAGAACCTGCTCCTCCTAGATCTTTCCTGTTGCCGCCTTGCTAAGCTCCCGCGGTATATACATATTGCTCATGGGCAACCAGTGGCGAAGCTAGAGCAGATTGAAGGGGTGCACTAGCCTTGTGGGTGCATAGAGTTGAACTATGGGGATACATATATGACGAAAAATTGGATCTAATTACTTTATTTACAAAATTTCGTAGGCACCCCCTAATTACTACTTACCTTGGCCCATGTGGGCAACATCATATCACATCACAGGCAGCACAGCTCTGCACTGCAAGGTTCCATGCATGTCCATGTCGATGTGGTTAGGCTCGGCCTTATCGTCCTTGCAAACATCGTAGGAATTAATCAATTTGCTAATGACACGAACAGTGTGGTCGAAAAGCCTGACGGCTTTAACCACGAGTGAACACGCACGTGCGCCTTGTTCTTGTATAAAAGGCCGCCATGGATACAGGCGCACACCATATTAGACCAAGCCGGCAGCCATGGGAAGCTTCAAGCTATCCTTGCTCCGCATTCTTCTCATTCCCTTCCTTCTCCTTGCTCCAACCGTTGCCGAGGAGCTGATAGCCGGCGATGGCGTGCCCCCGACGTTCATCGAGCTGCCAGCCGGCGATGATGAGCTCCGAACGTTCATCGTGCACGTGCAGCCGGCCGAGAACCACGTGTTTGGCACCGCCGACGCCCGGACGGCGTGGTACCAGTCGTTCCTCCCGGAGGACGGCCGGCTCCTCCACGCGTACCACCACGTCGCCAGCGGCTTCGCCGCCCGGCTGACGCGCCGGGAGGTCGACGCCATGTCCGCCGCGCCGGGGTTCCTCTGGGCGCATCCGAGCGAGGTTTACCAGCTGCTGACGACGTACACGCCTCGGTTCCTCGGGCTGGACGTGCCGCACGGGGCGAACCCGGGAAACCATAGCGCCTCAGGGTTCGGTGACGGCGTCATCGTCGGCGTCCCCGACAGCGGCGTCTTTCCCTACCACCCGTCGTACAGCGGCGACGGCATGCCGCCGCCGCCGGCGAGGTGGAAGGGGCGCTGCGACTTCAGCGGGTCGGCGTGCAACAACAAGCTCATAGGCGCGCGGTCTTTCGAGTCCGACCCGTCGCCGATCGACGAGACCGGGCACGGCACGCACACGTCGAGCACCGCGGCGGGGGCTCTCGTGCCGGGCGCCCAGGTGCTCGGCCAGGGCCGCGGCACCGCCTCCGGGATCGCGCCCCGCGCCCACGTCGCCATATACAAGGTGTGCGGCCGCGAGTGCAGCGGCGCCGACATACTCGCCGGCATCGACGTGGCCGTGGGCGACGGCTGTGACGTCCTCTCCATCTCCATCGCCGGCGGCGGGCCGGAGGTACCGTACTACGAGAACCCCCTCGCCGTCGCCACGTTCGGCGCCGTCGAGAAGGGCGTCCTCGTCAGCATAGGCGCCGGCAACAGCGGCCCGGGCGCCAGCACGCTGTACAACGACGCGCCGTGGATGCTCTCCGTCGCGGCGGGCACCGTGGACCGTCTGATCGGTGCCCAGGTGCGCCTTGGGAACGGCCTCTCGTTCGACGGCGAGTCCGTGTACCAGCCAGACATCTCAGTGGATGCCTTCTACCCATTGGTCTACGCCGGCGCCAGCTGGAAATTCCGTGCGCAGTACTGCGGCAAGGGCTCGCTGGACGGCTTGGACGTCAAGGGCAAGATCGTGCTCTGCTACCGCGGCGGCGGCTCCGGCCGGGTTGCGAAAGGTGACGTGGTGAAACAAGCTGGAGGTGTCGGCATGATCATGGCCAATGAGTTCTCTCATGGCTACAGCACGATTGCCGACGCGCATACCCTTCCGGCATCGCACGTCAGTTACGCCGCCGGAGAGGCCATTAAGGAGTACATCAGCTCCACGGTGAACCCGGTGGCGAAGATCGTCTTCCAGGGCACCGTCCTCGGCACGAAGCCAGCCCCGGTCATGGCTTCCTTCTCGTCGCGCGGGCCCAGCCTGCGCGTCCCCGGCATTCTGAAGCCCGACGTCACGGGGCCCGGCGTGAGCATACTTGCGGCGTGGCCGTTCCAGGTCGGCCCCTCGTCATCGTCGAGCTCCGGACCGGCCTTCAACTTCGACTCCGGCACGTCCATGGCGACGCCGCACCTTAGCGGTGTCGCGGCGCTGGTCAAGAGCAAGCACCCGGACTGGTCACCAGCGGCGATCAGGTCCGCCATCATGACAACTGCCGATCCCAACGACCTCTCCGGGAACCCGATGCTCGACGAGCAGCACCAGCCGGCGAGCTTCTTCGCGACGGGCGCCGGCCACGTCAACCCGGACAGGGCCGTCGACCCCGGCCTGGTCTACGACATCGCCACCGGCGACTACGTCGGCCACCTCTGCAGCATCTACGCGAGCCGGTTCGTGTCCGTGATCGCGCGGCGCACGGTCGACTGCTCCGCCGTCACGGTGCTCCCGGACCACGCGCTGAACTACCCGTCCATCTCGGTCTCGTTCCCGCCGGCGTCGAACTCCACGGCCACGGTGGTGGTGCGCCGCACGGCGAGGAACGTCGGGGAGGCTCCGGCGGTGTACTACCCCTACGTGGACTTGCCGTCCGGCGTGGAGGTGGTCGTCACGCCGAGCTCGCTGCAGTTCACCAAGGCGAACCAGGAGCAGAGCTTCACGGTGTCCGTGTCGCAAGGGGAGAGTGGTACGGCGAAGGTGGTGCAGGGCGCGCTCCGGTGGGTGTCCGACGAGCACACCGTCAGAAGCCCCATCTCCATCACATTCGAATGATCCCAATCCCACAGTAGAAACAGAGTATCATGCTGTTCTTGGTTGATCGTTCCACCTAATAAATAAATAAAAATAAAAAAGAGGTTGCTTCTCTTGGTGCAAATTTGCTTTCATTTTGTTCCACTTCAGTCCCCATTTGATGAACACTGAATGTTCCAGTTTAGCTAACCCTGGACATTGGCACTCATGCACAACTCTTTCTATTGTTTTGAAAGAGGTAAGCTCTGCTTCAATTGAAAGCATATAGGCTCAGTACAGATAAACTGGGGACACCAATTTGACAGCAAGGTTCAGACACACAAAAGATAGAACTGCTATTAGAGATTAAGGATATGAAGCAAGCGATAGATGCTCAGATAAACTGGGGACTCGATGATGCGGTTTACCAGCCTTTTCACCTTCTTGCTTCTCGCCAACAAGACATTAACAGATTACATATCGCAGTACTCCCTCCGTTCTAAAAAAAATGCAACTCTCGACTTTCGAGGAGTTAAATAATTTTAAATTTGACCAAATTTATACAATAAATTACTAATATTTATGTTTCCAAATAAATTTAGTATTAAACATGATTAATCTAATAATACTTATCTTGTAATATAAATGTTAATGCTATTTTGTATAAATTGGTCAAATCTGGAATTGTTTGACTCCTCGAAGAGTTGCAGTCTTGTCACAGAGTAGTCCAGACTTTTTTTTTATGGCAGGCCAGACCTTTTGATTTGGATATAAAGAAGACTCTATTTTTTTTTGAGGGGGATAAAGAAGACTATTTAATCATCGATGTCGGCAGCCTTGGCCCGCGAAAACAGCTCAACGGGCCTCCATCCATCGCCGGGCCGGCCGGCTCTGCTGCTATGTTCGCGTGGGCCAAACCACGGCGAGCCTTGGAATCTCTCTCTCCTCTGCCCCAGCGAGAGGATGTTCGTGGAGGCGCCGGCGCCGGTGCTGAAACTCGCCGCGCTGGGGCTCGGAGGTGGAATCGACGGAGGCGGGACAACGGAGTACCCGGCTGGAGGCGCCAACATGTTCAAGCGCAATGCAACCACCAACGATCCGCACCCCTCGCAGGCCTACCTGGATGGATGTTCTAATTCTTCTTCTGTCGTGATAAAGCCATAAAGGTATGTTCTTGGTCCCCTAAACATGCTGTTTGATCCGGATCCGTCTAGCAAGGGTCATTAGAATGCGTTATGTTCAAGTACAGGGCATTGCCGCTGGTGTGTCAGTGCATCGTGAGGACCAGCACCAGCTTGTGCTTTCATTCTTCAAGCCTCCGATCTGTCAGCTCTAATCTCTAATACTGAAACTACAAGTACCAGCGACAGATAGAATATGTGTTTGACGTTTGATTGCGCCAACAGCTTCTTCATCGATCTTGCCTACCCTGAGTAGTCCTTAGTCTCTGCATACACACTCCCTGTTGTTGGTTTCTTTTCCAGGACCGGTTTAGCCGATGAGTTGTCGCTTTAGCGAAGACGACCATCCTGTGGATTCCACCATGTTGTGGCCTGCCGTTTGATTGCTGTTTCAGTGACACAGCCCACAATGTCGCAGGTCAGGACCCTATCACTTTACAGTTCTTATGCATGGATCCTTTGCTCCACCTTTGCCGCCGGTAGTAGTAGTTGGTGATCAATCACCTCATCAAGCTAGTATCAACTCGTTTGAAGATTCGCAGCTGATTCGAGTACTCCACTAGTTCCATGGTGCTCCTTTCCCTTTCATCCTTGCATTGCGAGTTTAGATCCTGTTCCTGAACAATCCTGGTTAATTAATAACCATTGAAATTAAGGTGATTGGTTCAGAGTCCACATCTCCATGGGTTCCGGTTGGCTCCATGTCGTTCGCCTTTCCGAGTTCGAACACCGCTCTGTGGCAGTGGTGGCCTGCATTGCACATGCGTGTATCCCCACCCTGCTGGCCAGCATATGGTTTGGTACAAAGCTCTCATCGCACATGCATCACCTCACCTGTGGGTGGTCACCTGCAGGACCGGACCCTCGGATAGCTATGTTCATTGTCATGCCATTTCGCTCTCACCAGCAGCGTTTGCTGCAACTCTTTCTTCTCTTTTTGTTGGTTTGGACAAGGAGGTCACATGATCTTATCTCTCTGCCCCTAACAACTTTAGCAACAAGGTAGCTTGATTCGTCGTCAAGTATTTCCATCATCTGACCGGCGTGTCTATCTTTTGTTTATTGAGCAAGATCAGGTTAGCTCAGTTCCTTTTCGCTTATGCTCCAAAATTGTGTCTCTGAAAAATATATATTTTGATTTAGTGTTGAAAGAAGTACAAATTGATCTTCCTTATAGCTAAGATTGTATTTGATTTTTTACAATTGATGAGAATGCTGCTAGACAGCTGGTGCAGCTGCACAATGGAATAAGACATCTGTCCTAGTCAATCTTACTTCGGGCAATCAGCTTCTTGTTTGTTTGATTCCTTTGTCTGTTTTAGGGGAAAGGTATGTGTGCTGGTTAATCACCTGTTAGCTCCTGTTCTAGACATTCCAAGTTTTGGATCATAGCTGTTGTCATGTTTCCTTTGATCTTTACCTTCCCTATTTATGGTAACTGATTTTAGATTTCCATGCAAGAACTCGACTGGAGGACCAGATCGATGTAACGTTTGATCATTTTTTTCACTGGTTTTGCACAACCGGACATGGAGCATGGGTGTCAGCAGCACATATACATAGTACAGTACATATGTCTTGCTGCAGCACCATGTTTTTGTTTGCTAGTATAGCAGCTCAACAGATCAAATTGTGAGCTCCTCCACAGCTCATCATCAGCTTAATCGCTTTGCGAATCCTTTCAGGAATCTTCATTATCCTAAATGTATTGCAGTTACCTCTAGTTAACCTCCTTGAGGATCGGAAGCAGCTTATTTCGCATCAATGATAAGGTCAATAATGCTGCACTGCTCGGGAGCACCCATGATTCGTCCAATCTTTGCAGTAAGAAAGATGGGGGCGGGCGGTTTCAAAAGGGCAAAAAGCTAGGAGCGAATGTGCAGCACGGATGTGATCCTTGCAGTGGCATCATGATGTCCTCCTTGACGTAGTGTGGTACCTTCTGATGAAAGGCAATTGACTTGCGTTCTTGGGGGAGCAAGTCAGGCTTGTAGGGAAGTAAGCGCAATGAGCAGCGAGAGTAACTTTTGTCTGGAGCTCCTTTTGTGGCGATGCATGTTGGCCTGCTTGGTCCCGGGCGATGACGCAACGGTGACGGCCGGCGAGTTGAGAGGTGGATCAGTCAGACAGATACCTAGTCCCATGCATGCCTCTCTAATCTTTCTTGGTTTCTTCTTTTCATCTGCGAGCCAAGAAAATGAAAGTTGATGCTGGTGTGATGGAGTGGCCGCATCATATGGTCATAGGCTCAGTAGGCTGCAAGGCTGCAAGAGCCAAGAGCTGACCTAGGTGAGTGAGTGAGTGAGAATAGACCAAGTGTGCTGGGGAGGCACATGGGTACCCTGTCCTGTGCTTTCAGTCTTGAGCCCCTGATAGCAGATGGTACCAGTACTGTGCGTGATTGTTCTTTTCCGCCATGTTTGGTCCGTTGATGAAAAGGCCGGCCGGCACATGACCGAAGCCAGCCAGCAACCACCTCTGTTGCTGATGATCCCGGCGCGCCCATGATTCGTCCGCCTCAATCATTTGCTACCGCCTGACGCCTCGATCTCCATGCTCGCATTGCATGCACCTGTATTCATCAGAACCCATCATGCACTCAGATACGGCGACGCACCTCGTCGCCTCTTTCTTCGCCGTGTCGCTGTATCTTCACTGCAGTGTAGAAAGTATAGTAGTGGCAATGTCTGAACGTTGGCTGCGAGGTAGAATGAAACTGTTGTGCTACATTCAGCTCTGAACACCATTCAACTCGTCAGAGGCACGGAAGGCACTGTGCTGACCCCCCTGATACATCAAGGTCTCTCTGATGACAGGACATGTGTGTGGTTATTACCCTCGCATATGGAAACACCATCATCTTTAAGACCATTGCACAGTCTCTGCTTACAGTGTCCATGTACAGTTTATGGCCGAATGGTAACCATGTAGCATTAGGACGTACTTCACGGTTGACTGGAATTAGGGATTTGAAAAAGCATATGCAGTTTCGACTTGACTACTTTCCTGCTCACCAAAAAACTCCAACAATGCTTCATGGGCCAAGCAGTAAAATTAGTCGGATCGCATACATTTCAGTGTAAGGGGGTCCAGGCTTGGTAGAGCAAATGGACAATCAGATCTATATCGATATCTTAACGAAAACACACCTGCTATATGTCGGGCGACTTAATCAAAGATAATTTTAGGTGACGATTATAGGCATAATGGTAGAGGTTTGAGGTTGGAGGCTCTCTTTATTCTCCATACATCACTTCGCAATGGCATTTTGGGTACGGCAACTATTGTCCACACACGTAGGGAACTTGTGGGTGGGGACGAGGTTTTGAATCAAAGACGATTTTCAGGTGATGTAAATGCATAGCAAGGCACCGTATGGGAGGTAGAGGTTTGGTGTGTGTAAGGATGCAGGTGGGTATCTAATAGTATTTTTGGATTAGCTAATTAATTACGATATCATGCCACTCTAGTTTATTTCTCCTCCCAAATTATTTACGTATAATGCCATTCTAGTTCATTTTATCAAGTTTTTAGGTCGACCCAATGACCCAAAATATATATAACTTGCATCCCTATGTGTGGGTGGGTGGGGTGGGGGGAGGATTCGGGGTGAGAGGTTTTCGGGCTACAACCTTAATCAATTTTTATTGAGATAGACAATGGCAAGGTCTTTGGTACCGCATCCCTCGCTAGAGGCATTTGTTGTGATCCCCCTCTCGTAGTCTCGAGGGATTTCGAATAAAAAATCTAGGACGGGTTTCCGGGTCAGCAATGGCGGCATCTGGACAACCCCCCCCCCCCCCCCCCCCCCCCCCCTCCGGCTCCTGATCTCCATTGAGTTGGCAACTTGCTAGCAACTTTGTTGTTGCGGCTAGCTTCGAAATGGGTGTTGTGGTTGTGTTATATACTGTGATATGTCAGTTTTTTCTAAAAAAACACATTATTTCTCCTTTTCGCCTTCACTTTTCCTCTCTTCTCCTCCAACCCTAAGGGGGCATTCCTCCCCTAAATCCGTCCATGGCGGGGCAGCAAGCTCACCTAATTAAGAATCACGATGGTGGTAGGTGTGACGGCAGGGGAGCGTGGAGGTGATGGCATACAAAGTAGATTTAGCGTGGACGAGAGCACTGGAAGGTGGGCTCAGATACGAGGAAGCCACTGGGGACTGCCTATGGAGGGTGAGAGGTAGGGGGGTGATGTCACCAGCCAAATCCGTGGTTGTTTGCAGCTTTAGATTAGTTGGACGAAGTAAGAACGAGAACAATGTTTGGAGGAAGAAAAACGATTGTGGACCATCCGATGGTTCTCTCTTGCATAGTATCAACACCCTAATAAAAATACCTTAAAAAACATGACTAACCTAGAAAGAACTAGGTGATACTGTAAATAAGAAGAAATACGCGTCCAAATTTAAGTCCAAAGGACTCGAGAACCTAGATGGTGTCCAATCAAACACATTTATTGCATATAATTTTCTTTTGGCCAATCAAATTCATTTATTTCCATTTCTTTATCACCATGTGCTGAATTTTTAATGAGTTGGCCGTGTGCGGTGGTGGCAGAGGTTAGAACTATTTCCTTTTTCTAAAAAAAAATGATGTCCACCACCTTCGGCCAACTAAGTTTAACTTAGTTCCTTATAGCTTTACCAAATATAAATATAAATTTCTTTCTACGTTCTTTCTTATAGCCCTGTACAACTAGCTTTGTGTTTTGTTGCACAACTCGGTTGTTTTTCTTTTTCATTTAGGAAGCTGCTGTAAACTAAGGTTGCAGACTGAACGGAGTGGTAGCTATATATTAAGAGAAGCATTTCTCCTTTTGTCGTGTGCATCAAACATGAACCAGACGATGATCATCTCACGCTGAATATGGCGGCATGGCATTAATTCACAAGAGCTGAAAGCTATGGAGAAAGAGTTACAGCAATGGCGGTGGCAGCTGTCGAGATCGATCGCCAACCAGCTGCGCATCACATAGAGTGACCGCCTTCCTGCGGCGCAGGAGCAGCGCAGCGTGCTAGGACTAGGGGTGGAAGCACTGCATGCAGGCGTGGCAGGTGATCTCCAGCGCCGCCGCGGACGAGGCCGCCGAGCCGACGAGCCGCCTCGCCGCGATCTGCTTCATGCGCTCCACCCGCTCCACCTCCTCGCGGGCGCGCTCCCAGATCGCCCTGGCGCGCGCGAACTCCCGCTCCGCGAGCTCCAGCTCCCGCCGCGCCAGCTCCCGGACGCGCTCCGCGTAGGCGCGCTCGGCGCACGCCATCCGGGCCTGCTCCGCCGCCTGCTGCTTCACCGCGCGCGCGTCCGCCGCCGCGTGCTGCTGGTGCTTCTGCTGCTGCCTCGCGCCGGCCGCCGCCGACGCCGTCATCATCACCCCCGACGCTCTCCTGTTCTCGTTCGGGAGTGGCGACGCCCGCGGCGGCGGCGCTGGCGCCGCCGCGGGGTGCCTCGGCCCGATGCTCATGGACAGATCGAGGTCCAGCTGCGGGTGGTCCGCGGCGCTGGGTGGCACCGCGGGCACGTCGCAGAGAGCTCGGCCTGCCGGCGCGGGGAGCAGCAGCAGCTGGAGCTGGATCTCCCTCTGGCCTTGCTCCTCCATGGAAGAAACCAAGAAGGGAGAACGAGTAGGCACGAGGGTATCTCTTGCTTGCTGGCTTTCTTGCTTTGTGTAGTGGTGGTGTTTGTCTGTAATATTGCTTTGTGTAGTAGTATGGTGTCTATATGTAACCTCTGAGAGAGCTAGCTAGTGATTTTACCGAAATGCCCTTGTTATTATCTGAAACAAAGACACTGCAGCTAGTTAGGGACATCCATGCTGGTTTAATCAGCTGCTGATTTGGGTGGTCCAGATGATCGAAAGGCCATGACAACAACCTAGCTTGTGGATGCAGCTGCATCTAATCAAATTCTTTGCTACTTTTTGTAGACTGCCTATGCAGTAGTTTGTACTTCTTTTCCATGTGCGATTTCGGTACTTTGTGTATAAGTGGTCATAGCCCAGAGTTTTGTCGTTTGCATACATGCCATGCATGCATATGTAGAGACGAGTTTTGATGTTGGTTGTGGACAGCGCTGTCAAAATATTGAATAAAATGTTGTTCATTGTTTTCTTTTGTGGGTATAAATACACAAACTGAAATTTGGTGTCATAATGGCGCATGTGCTCTGTTGCAAGTACGTTATTCTACCCATAAAACACTATAAAAAACGATTTGTAGGGACGCGTTTTTAAAATATAATCCACTCCTACAAATGGAGCGGGGTTACTGTAGCAATTCACCCGCCCCTGGAAATACGTTTTTAGAGGCGGGTGATGGCGTCATCCGTCCCTGGAAATGACCACCATTTTTAGGGGCGGGTGACGCCATCACCCGCCCCTGGAAATGATGGTCATTTCCAGGGACGGGTGATAGCATGACCTACTCCTAGAAATAGTCCCACGCGAAAAAAAGTTTATCACTTTTTCATATGATCTCGGATAAAGTCAAACTTTATATAAAATTGTAGAGATTAACGAGACCTACAATTTTATTGATGATAACGTTTTCATTTAAGATCATTTAATAGTCCAAAAAATTATTATAAGTTGTCTAATAGCTATGACTAAATAGTATCTCATACAACTCAAGTCATACTTTGAGGTTTCCACAATCTTAACCTTTATATACACTGAAATATACTTAGCATATTTTTTTATCTACACTTCACAATAACCATAGTGTAGAAATTTCACTTTTTTTATTTGTTTTGCTATATGTAAAAATTAAAATGAATGTTTGGAATAAAGTAGAAAAATATTTTTAGGGTTGGGTGATGGCATCACTCGCCCCTACAAATTAATTTCAGAGTTAATTTAAAAGAATAGTTCGAACCCTGGGTGATGGAAGTGTGCATATTTCGTTAAAAAAATTGTACCTCGATAGTACTGGGCTGGTTGGCTACAATATTTTTTTCTTTTTTATTTTTCTGTTTTCAATTTTTTTTAATTTTTTAATTTTTTGAAAATTGATTTGCAGGGGCGGGTGTATGTTATTCTAGACTCTTTTTTGTTGTTTGTGTATTCTTCGCATGGATAACCATGATCTTTCTAAGCATGATTAAGCTATCGTCAAAAATTTTACATGTTGTCTCTCCGCTAGCTTAGTAATAATAATGCATATGAAACCATGAACTAAGCGTAGCTCCCTTCGTAGGGCCCGTGTGATGTGTGGAATGTATATTTACTCGTGTTTGAGTCTCTGACTCAACATGGGTGATCATATTTCTGGCTAATAATAGAAGGTAGGATGTGCATTCGTGCAATGTGAATGTCTACGTGTACCATGTTTCGGAAAAAAATGCATCAAGCTGTTAGTACTCTAATGTAGACTATATTACTAAAATCTGGTTGTTTAAAAAAAGGAGAATCTACTAGGTTTTTTTTCGCGCTTTTAATTATGCTTGCAAGACCTTGATTTTTTTTTTTTACCGAGTGAATGCACGGATGACCTTTGATGAGCTCAGGGACCGGAGGTATCTGCCGACCAAATCTCGAATGGGGCACAGGGGGAGCTCAAGATGTTCTTTCATGGCCCCTTTTGTTCCACATGCTGCGTGCCTAGCTTTACGGGTTGGCAATGGCGCAATAATGCGTTGCATTTGCGTACATGTTCTCCCTCCCTCCCGCGCGCGCGAGACGGCCGGGGGGAAGTTTCATGCATGCCCTGCCTGCTTGGGTGCATGCTGGGCGAGAGCTTTATGGTAGGCCTAGGTTGTCCGCCCTGTAAAAAAGATAGAAACCACACAAAGGCGAGGGGTTCGGAAAGTGAGATGAGAGAGAGATGCAAATACTATTGGGCTACAGGCATTGGAGCTTCTTCTTTGGAGCTTGCCTCGTTTGCCTTTGCTCTTTTGCAGCTTCGATCTACTGCTTTGTGCGTGTATTGCATTGGGATCGTTCACTAATTCATGTGCGCGTGGTCTTCAGAGTTCTTGTTTATTATGTCTCTGCTTGTTACCCATGGATCCGGCTCTAATTATATATATTCCCACTATATGTTTAGTGACAAATATAGCAATGCTTACAGTTTATTGCCCCCTAAGCTTAAAGCATTTGATATATATTTTTTTTTGTTTTTGTTTTTGGAATAATGCATATATAAATATGGGAAAGAGAAACCATGCATTCAGTAGGACGTATAAAGACTGGTCGTCCAAGTGCCCAAAGTGGTAGAGACTGCGTTGCCCCCAGCTGTTAACTCACTCTTGCACACACAGCATCAATCAGAGTGATCGATATGCTAGCTAGTAAAAAACCAAGGCCTGCATGCATCCAGGCCATAGGCAGGGGGCCATAAAAAGATGCATGATTTTATTTCCCTGGGGATCTCTGCCGCTACACCGTGCTCTCGCAGTCTTGCCACACCTGCAGGGGTTGCGCTCTCCCAGATAACACAGCTTAGTGGCGAGAAAAAGATGGGGGGGCGTTGAGGTGACTCCAAATCAGTCACTGGCTAACGGCCGGACTGGCGCCACCGGCCAGACTACCGGAGAGCCAGGCACCTGCATGAAATCATCGCACGGCGTCTGCATGGGGGTAAAGCAGCCTGCCCCTGTTGCCCGGGAGATGACATCACCATGTGTAGGCCTTGTCTGCCAAGATCCTAGCTATAGTGTGCTTGGCAACCATGCAATGCAAACCCCAGCTGATTTGGGTGTGAGATTCCTGATCATGTTAGTAAACCATATGCATGCAAAGCTTTCGCGAAAGTGTTTGTAAATTCTGTGGTCCGGAGGCATGTGCTTATGATGAATGCGATCTTAATTTAGTTTTCTTGATGTAGTTTATATATTATACTACAACGGTAAGTATTGTGTGTAAATGGTACTCGCTCTATTCTCTTAATTATATTAGCGAGGTTGGTTAGCTCAAATTTGCGGAAGGAGTATCAAATAATGTTCTTCCAAAATAAAGAAAGCAGCTCAAATCAGTACAACTTGAGTGAGGACTATATGTGTCGATGGAATGTGCTTAGCCTTAGCAGATCCAAAATAAAGACTGAGTAAAGTGATGTTGGTTATAAGATTACAGAGAATATAGCATGCCAAATCCTACTTTTTGGTGCACGCAGTAGCTTTTGCTGGAGCATGGTGAAAAGAAGGCAGGGAATGCAGGGGTAAAACTAAAAGGGAAAAAGACTGCACAAGATCCAACAAGTGCATCCGAGTGCGTGGGGTTTTGCTTTATGTGGGGGAAAAGCTGGTATCAAAGGGGACATGGAGCATGTCAGGCCACCATGAAATTATGTATCCATGCATGCATGCATGTAAGCTCTACCTAGGCCAGCTTTTTTGGTTTTGGGGGGCCCTTGTGCTCTCCACTAACTTAATTCTAGCCTGCTACCACTGCTGCTGCAATACTGCACCAATACATGCCACTACTACTCTATCACATGATGTCACCAATGTTACTACTTACTACTAGTAGTGAGCCAGTGACATGCTGGTATGAGAGCTTGAGGCAAAGAGCCTGTCCTTTTGGACAATGATTTATGCATCATGGTCCTTCATCGGTGGCCAGCAGCCACACCCCAGTGCAAGAGAAAGAGAGCCTTAGGCGAAGCATGAGCATGAATCAGCCAGCTCCACAAGACAAGGATTTTTGCCCATTTCCATCTTGGACTGTTCCCTTCACTTTCCTATGCCTAGCTCTCTATCCTTTGCTTTTGCACTTTCAAGGAAACCACTGCTCCAAAGCCACTACTTTGGGCACATCACAGCACTACACAGTACAAGTCCCTGTGTGAGTTCATGTAGGGTGGTGTGTTGTCAACATTTGCAGGCTTCACAGTTGCTCAGGTCATTGGAAAAGGGAGAGAGACGCTGACCTTACACTGTCTCAAGCTAGCTTTACATATATCTTAACCTGAGTGAGGGCCAGAACGCTGGTCATAGGGAATGTACAATCTGTCAGGTATAGCGCATCATCTCTGGCATTGGGCAGTCAGCTCTTATCCTGAGGCCTCATTTGAAGAAAAAAACGATTATATATAATACATTATCATGATCAAGGTCTTACATCAGAAACTATATTAATTAATTATAACCATGGCTGATCTGATATGCAGCAGGGATGCCTAGATTCTTCTTTTTCGTTCTCTAAAGTCTTAACTGACTGCGCTGCAAGCCTGCAACGTCCTCCACATATCATGCATGCAGCTAGCTAGTCTGCCGCACACAGCTGGTTCCCTCCTCCACATATCATGCATGCAGCTAGCTAGTCTGCCGCACACAGCTGGTTCCCTCACGACTCCCCCGGCTGAGAACTCGCACTAGTAGGTCAACCTAACAAGCTAGTCCCTCCGTACTAAATTATTAAACCACTAATAATTTAGGACGGAGGGAGTAGCTCCTAAACACAGCGCACTTTAGACTGCATCGCCGTAAATTAATGAATGTGTTTCGGCGTGATTCCTGATCGACCGTGGACCCATAATTAAGAACATGGTCTACCAAGAAATGTCTCAATGGCGGACAACCGCAAGGCCAACTCATCATGCTCTAATCCGCTTCCACAAGTCCTTTGACTACACCACAGTACAGTCAACAAAGCCATCCACTGCATCAAGCTACGTGAAGAGCATGCCGTATCATCTGAGGATCGGATTTGAGTCAGACTCTTCATCCCGGTTGTTGCAACCTAATCCGATTCATTTCCTTGTAAATCAACACTTCAGATAGGTTCCTGACCTAACTTGTAACCCACGACTATCGGACTATATAAGGTGATCGCGCGACGATACCCATAGAAGACGAACCTGATCCCTTCTAAAACCCTAGCATACAACTTGTCGAAGCTCTGAGCATCGTGGGACTCAGCAATACAACTCAGCAATCGACACAGGACGTAGGGTATTACGCACCAAGCGGCCCGAAACTGTCTAATCCTTGAGTCTTGTGTGACCATCAAGTTTCTTGTCTCTGCTATCTCCCCGATCTAAAATCTACCATCTGGGGATACTCTAGTTGACTAGTTGGACTTGCCGGACCATAAATCTGACACTCTCTTCATGTCGGTTCCGGAAATGGCCGGCAGCTAAACCTACTCGAAGTGTGTATCGTGCGTCGTGATCGGAGGTGGCCTAGCACACAATAACTCAAGATCTGTACTGGTTCAGACAAGCGTGCTCTACGTCCAATCGGGGATCGGTCGGATGTATAGCTTGAGCCCAGGTGCTCGTGAGAGTTGGGGAGTTACAAGCTTTCGAGTGGAGGATGAATCTCTAGGATTTCTTATCTCATTTGGTCCCCTTTTCTAGGCGGCCGACCCTCCCTTTTATAGTCCAAGGGGGGTCCTCCTTACAGGGGGACTAAGTGTAGGAGAAGAGAGGTAGAGAGAGAGAGGGAGAGTCCCTAGCTCCGTTGGTCGGGGTCGTCAGCTCTGTCAGCCGGAGTCCTCGGGCGGCCACCGTCCAAGTCCGGTCTCGTGGAGTGGCCATCGCATTCCGCCCCTGTGCGTCGTGTTCCCCTGGTCGGGGGGTGGGCGTGCGCCGATGAGTACGGTACGACAGTCACGCCCTGTCCCTGACGCCACCCCTATCACTCCGTCGTGACGGAGGTGTGCCCGTCATGTCATGATGACGTTGCGCCCCGTCCCTTCGTGAGGACAGGTAGGTGGAATAGTGTTCCTCTGCTATGGCAGCAAGGGGGACTGTATCCCCGTGGAGGGGGTGGTTGGCCCTGTACGGCAAGTTGACTCTGGCGCCCGCCCTTATCCTCAGCACCTGCTCCCGAGGACCGTCAGTACGCAAGGCTTGGTCATCCTCCGACCTCATCAGTTGGCGCCTTAGTCCAGGACCATGGTACGGACCCAGGACCTGGTCGTCCCCTCGGTCGGGGACGCAGGTCGAGGCTCCTGCCGATCGGCCGGCCGGTCGGGGCCGTGGGCCCAGGCGGCTTGGAGGAAGTCACAGCCTAGGAGGGCGGTCATCTGATCCATGCGCAGTCTTAGGCTATCCAGAGTGCTAGAGGGAAGTAGGCCCTCTGGGGACCCCGGGTCCCTAAACCCGTCAGAGGCCCCCGAGTGGCTTTGTGATTTGTTTAATCGCGAAGGCGCTATTCTCGCTGCGCTGTGCTTTTGCTCAGAGTGAGAGGTCACGTCGCTCTGCCTCAGCCGCAGAGAGACACGACACAGGAGAGGCTCCCCTTGTGAACGCGAGTCAATCGGGGTTGCCTTTGTCTTGACTGCGTAATGAGTGCGCCATAGTGGTATTAGCCGCCTGCTTTTTGTGTGGCATACAAGGCCTGCCCGATCCGTCACGTCGGTCTGCCGCGGAGGAGTTCCTCCCTATTTTCCCTTGAGGGTTTTCATCCTTTTGAGGCAGAGCTGCGCGCCACGCGGTGAAGCTGGCTCGCAGGACAGGGAGGCCTCCAGGCCTCCGTTTTTTGAACTCATCCAGAACCTGAGTCGTGGGTGAGCCTGGTCTTGTATAATGGAGCTGCTCTCAGCCCCTGTGAGTCCGCCTGACAGGGTCGATGTTTCCTTCAGCATCCGGAGCTAGAAGAATGCTTGCGAGCGGCAGAGGATAGCATGCAGGCAACGCCGTATGCCTGGGCCTCTCCCAAGCTTGGTCCTCCGAGTGCTTGGTTCGGATGATCGAGGGGAGCGGGTGCGCAGGCAGGATACCGCTCCCCGGGTGCCTTGGGCGACTAGGGGGAGCGCCAGCCTCGAGCGGTGGATGTGTTAGTGTTTCCACCGATCGAGCCCTGATACGGGGAGGAACTCCTCATTCCTATCTGCCGCCGAGCGCGTCCGCGAGGACCGCCTGGGTCCCGAGCGGGTTCGGCTTCCCTGTATTCCTTACCCCCAGTTCGCTTTATGAGGAGGCTAGTCCTTCCTAGGTGACTGGAGATGGGGAAGAGCTCCTCCCTATCATTTGAGACGGCGAGGGAGTTCGGTTGCCGGCGACGGCAGATGGACTGCTCGCCATCATCCCCTGCCAAGTTGCCCTTGAGGAAGGGGGAGCAAGAAGAAGGCTTGCGAGGAAGATGCTCATCCTAGTCTTCTCGCACTTGTAGCAGCCCTTCTCAAGGCTTCCAGTGTTACCACCCTTGTGGTGGTAACCGGTTTTTGTACGTTGTAACGGCCATTGGCCGACTGTACTTTGTAATGTTTATCTGCCAGGAATAAAACGCACTTGTTCTGGAGTGCTTTGTATCTGCCGCACCCGACCTCGACTTTTGTCGGGGGCTAGAAGTTTATTGTCCTTTCCGAGTAGGAACACGATACTCCGACTCGCTACGGTCTTTGTCACAAAAGAGGGCGGTCGGGTCGGGGGCATCGTATGCATGCACGCGCAGAGGTGACCCCATCTACGATCTCCGCAACCGGAGGGGCTGAGCCGGTGTCACTTGCCTTGATGGCTCGAGTGACGGGCTCGATGAGCTCCTAACGGGTGTGCCTGAGCATAATTTCGGGCGTCCGAGTGGAATCTGGGTCCGTCGTTCGTGACGGGGTCGGCGTAGCCCGTAGGTGGCATTCCACTACTCCGCGACCCGCCTCCCGGCAGATGCCCGAGTCGTCCAACCGACTCAGGTGGCCCGTTGGCCTCTCCTCGATGGAGATTCTGTGGGCATGGCTTGAGGTCCGGATCGGACAAGAAGGTTGAGATGACCCGAATCGCTGCCTGAGCAGGTCGGGTGAGGACCGTTGGGGCTCATCTGCATTTTCTCCCTTGGCTCCGTTTGATGCGAGGCGGCCTCGAGTCTTCCGTGGACCGGCCTTCGAACCTCGGTCAGTCGGGTCCCCGAGTCAGGACCCATCGGCGTGCGCCCTTTTGGGTCTTAGGATCTTCCAAAAGTCAAGTGATTAAATGCAGTTATTGATCGGGGGTGTAGCCCAATGAAGCTTACCTGGGAAAACGGAGCACCGCCTCGCTTTTCGTAGCCACGCCGCGGTCGTGGTGGGCCCCCGTGCCGCGTGCCGTGTCCTATCGGTTGGGCTTCCGTGAGGCGCCCCTTTAAAAGGGGTAATTTCCGGAGGTCGTCGTCTTCCTCCATCTCGCCCTTGCCTTTGCTCCAGCCGCCAGCGCCAGCCCTCTTCCCTTGTTCCGCTAGCGCCGCCGCCTTCCTTCTCTACCCTTGTCACGTCTGAGGAGGAGGAAGGAGATAAAGGGAGGAGAAGAGAGAAAGAAGTTGTTCCTCTTCCCGCATCTTGTGGCCGCAATGTCGATATGGAGGCCGTCAACCGTAGAGGGGACGTAGCTCGAGGACTTTGCAGCGAAAGGTTTCTGCCCTCAAAAATGGTGGCGCACTGGAGGGCTCCCCCAGCAGAGCACGAGGAGCCACAGCCCGAAGCCGGTGAGATTGTGTGTTTTCTTGCGTTCCACGAGTGCGGCCTCAGGTACCCGGCGCACCCATTCCTGCTCGGTCTGCTGAATGAGTGGGAGCTGGAGCTATAGCACCTCAGCCCGAATGGGGTGCTGCACATCGTGGGCTTCATCACGCTATGCGAGGGTTTCCTCGGAATAGATCCGCACGCGAAACTATTTCGAGCGTTCTTCCACGATCGAGGCCTGACGGTGAAGGGGGACCCGGAGCTTGGGGCTTCAGCTTGCAGAAGAGGCCTCGTCGGTCGGGGGACTACGTTGCGTACACCCCCGCAGATTCGAACCAGGGGTGGCATGAAGAATGGTTCTACATCAGGAACCCAACGGAGATGCCGTTCCCGGCGTTCACGGGGGCGCACCCCGTGAAGAAGAACACTTGGGCATGGGGGACCGTCACCACGAAGAAGGACCGTGTGGCACCTCTCGAGGCTGTGCTGCAGAAGCGCGTCATGGAGGAGGGTCTCGATGGTGCGTGTGTTTTTGGCACCATGCACTACCGCCGTGTCATTCTGTTGGCCGTTTGGACGACCAAGTTGTGGGAGTACACCGGCATCACAGATCCCGACCGGGTGTCGGCGGCGGCGGTGACCAAGGACGAGGTGTGGTTGTGGCTTGATGTGGTGCTCAAGGTGGGGAATTAGCGGAGCGTCAGCGGTCCACAAGCCTTCGACAAGGAACACTTGCCGGATCTAGTAAGTTTTTTCCCCATCTCCTTCTTCTGGCTAATCCTCGGGCGCCCGACCGGTTCCTGACCTTGGCTTGTTTTTCCAGGGACTCGGTCATCCCCAATCCCGCCCTTATCTTCCGGACGGGGCAGCGGGTGCGGCCAAGCAGGACGCCAAGGTAGAGGTCTCCCGGGCCAGGAAGAAGAAGATTGTCGAGAAGGCCAAGAGGAGGCAGAAGAAGAAGATGGAGATCACGCATCATGTCCGGATAGGGGAGGACTGCGATGCTATCTTGGAAGAGCTCGAGTTGGAGCCCTCGTTCGACTCCAGCGACGGTGAAGAATTGGAGGAGGTGGAGTCAGACAATTCCGTGTCCGTGATTGGTCCCGGTGACGTCGCGACGTCGGGGATCGTGAAGGACCCCAAGGCATCTTCCAGTGCCGCTAAGGCGAGAAAGCGTGCCACCGATGGGGGCACGGAGCAGGAGGAGGAGGCAAAGCGGGCCCGAGTGGGGCAACGCTCAAGAGTGGCGGACGCGGGGCGGTGGAAGGAGCGTGCTCACCCGGTGGCGCATTTAAGCGCGACTGGCCCAACGAGTGGTCAAGAGGAAGCCGTGTCGGGCTCCCTGACTGAGGGCGTCGGCCGCGGCGCTCCACAGACCAGTCAGGGAACAGAGAGGTCAGTTCCCGCTGTGGCTGATGCGCAGGGGCCTGACCTGCAGTCGCCGTCGAGCATCCGGGGCTTCAGACTTCCCCCGCTCGGCCGGGCGTCAGGGTAAGGGAACTGCTTCCCGGCTTTGATTTTGTTTTTGGATGTTCTTCTTCTCTTTTCTTTTTGCTTATCCTACTCTTTTTGCAGTGCCCTGATGTTGACCGGCCTTCAGCCTTGTGTCGAGCAAGTGCCGTGGAGGCTGAACCCGGCGCTGTTTGCTTCGACCCAAGGAAGGGATCGGGGATTAGCTTCTACGAGCAAACCCCCGGTGATGGTGGCGATCCCTGCACAGTCTGGTGCGGGGGGTGACCGTGGCGATGCCTTCCCGGTCGAATGCATGAAGGGAGGATAAAGTCGTGGCCCCCGAGTCCCCGAGCGGAGGTGGACTAGGTTCCCTTGCATGGTCCCAGCTGGAGGAGGATGAGGGGGCCACTCCGGCGCTCGTGGACGTGGAGGCCGAGACCGGGCTGCTCGCCGGGCGCGAGGAGGTCTGGACTCGGGGGGATGTACACCGCAACCAGGAGGGCAATCCCTCGGCACTGCAGGTGGCACCGTAGGGGAACTAGGAGCGGGCGATGGTCTTGGCCTCCAGATTGTTCGAATCTCCGCACGAGTCGGTCTCCGAGTGGGTGTGGCCCAACCCCCACAACCTGGGTGAGGCTCGGTTTGTCTTGCGTGATCATCGGGAGGAGAAGCTCTGGGGCCTTTTCGAGCGGAGTGGGCAGTCGGCCTATGGTGAGCTTGCTGCTGCAGAGTTGGGGCTCGTGGAAGCCCTCAATAAGGTCAGGGTCGCTCGGCAGACCGCATCAGACGAACTGCTGAGTTTTGCTCGGGTGAGTCTCAACGGCTTCTTCCTAGTCTCCATTTTTCTTGATTGTGGGTAATCTGTCTTGGCGTTTCTAACTTTTCTCTTTGAAGAACCAGAAGATTTCGTTGAGCAAGCCCCGTTTTCTCCGGGAGGAGCACGCCCGATTGGGGAAGGAGGCGATGGCGCAGCGACGGGTCGAGGAGTTGACCCGCGAATTGGAAGCCGCCCAGGGGTCGACACTTCACAAGCACGAGTGCGCGACTGCTGCCGAGCAGGGACTCAGCGCAGCCCGATCGGCTCTGAGCGCGGAGCGGGAGGCATCAACCCTTGCTGAGAGGCAGGCTCAATCCAGGGGGCAGCACATCACCGAGTTTGAAGCGACGCTGTCCCAGAGGGAAGAGGGGCTCAAGGTCGCGGAGGATGCTATGGTTGGTGAGTAGCTCCTTCCTTGCATCCCCTCGACCTTGTTTCGCGTTTTGTGGCCTCTGACCCTTGCTTTGTTCATGTTCAGAGCTAGGAACGAGGAATGTTCTTCTAAAGGGCACACTGCAGAGGTCGGAAGATGCTCGTCGCGCCGCCGAGTCCGAGCTAGCCACTGCCAAAGAATCGATGGCTTGGAACGTGCAAGCGCTGGCAGATTCATTGGAAGGAGCAGGGTCCTTCAAGAGGAGCTTGGCTAGCTCGGAGGCGTAGCGCGGTCAGTGGTTAGGGAGGTGCTCGGGCCTCACCCGGGGTCGAGCGCGCTCGTCGCCGACCTCTTGGAAGTCCCGGGCAAGGTGGCGGGGCTCATCACCGACGGCGTCTTCCACGGCGCCTCGAGAGTGTTGACATCAGTGGCGTCGCATTACCCAACCCTCGACTTTGAAGCAGTCGGGAGAGGCTACGCCACCGGGTGGTCCGCCATCCAGCTTCGCAAACTTTGTCAAAGCTTGGTGCTGGTCGCGACAGCGATCGCGGAGGTGACCACAAAGGAGTGGGTGAAGGAGGCCCGTCGCGCGGAGAGGGCAGCAGCCCTAGGCGGAGATGGTGGTCAATCCATGGAAGCCGAGTCAAGTGCTCCCCCGACCGAGCCGGCTCCCAGTCAAGGGAATCCTTAGGTCGACCCTGCAGTGCAGCTCCTCCCATCCGCGTGATTTGCCAACGCGGACAAGATGCCGCAGTAATAATACTTGTAGTTAGCTTTTATCATTTTGAACGACTTACTGGAGGGACTTAGTGGTCTCTCGAATGAACAACTTTAAGTGCTTGTAATCTTTCTTGTTTTTTGTGATGTTTGGGAAGTCTGTCCCACCCGTATACCTTTGTTGCCTTGAGTTACTCTTGCCTTCGCACTTTTTTTTTCTAACATGCTCGCTAACCATGGGCTGCAGCGTGTAGCCTGGGGCTAGCCCGAGTGACATCAGCTGCTAGTTCGCCGTAGGTTGTGACGAGAGTTTGGTAGGTCAGGTGGCCCAACAAAAATCACTTAGGTTGCGCTGGGGGAACGGGTTGCCCTTTCTCTCGGGCGAAAAAGGTTGCCTTTTTGTGCGTGATTTGCAAAAGGAAAGAGGGGGTAGCCGAGCATGTGGCGGTATACCCCCGTTGGGCCCCCGAGCGACTCGGGCGGAGAGTGCTCGGGGTGGGGCTCTGTAGGGGTCGGCATTTGTATTGAAAACGTGCAAGGGAACTGAACTTAGGGGAAGAAGCAACGTAACTGCTCAATGTTCCAAGAGTTGGTGAGGATGTTGGCGTCGCTGTCCTTCAGTCAGTATGTCCCTGGCCGAACCACCTCCGCGATGGTGTATGGTCCTTCCCAGGGCGCAGTGAGCTTGTGCCTGTCCTTTGTTGACTGCACCCTCTGTAGTATGAAGTCACTGACCTTGAGGGTTCTTCCCCGGATCTTCGTTTTGTGGTACCTGCGAAGGGTTTGCTGGTAATGAGCCGAGCGGACCAAGGCCGTCTCTCGACCTCCTCCAACAAGTCGACCGCATCTCGCTGAGCCTCCGCGGCTCGGTCGGGGTCAAAGGCTTTGACCCTTGGGGAGCCGTAATCTAGGTCGGAGGGGAGCGCCACTTCTGCCCCGTATGTTAGAAAAAACTGGTGGAACGTAGTGGATCGACTAGGAGTTGTCCTCATGCTCTAGAGGACAGCCGGGAGTTCCTCGGCCCAGCGTCCAGCAAACTTTTTGAGCCAATTGAAGATGCGAGGCTTAAGTCCTTGGAGGACCATGCCATTCGCCCTCTCCAATTGGCCATTGGTGCGAGGGTGTCCGAATGATGCCCAGTCGATCCTGATCCCGGATCCGTCGGCGAACTCCAAGAACTTCTTACCTGTGAAGTTGGTCCCGTTGTCTGTAATGATGGTGTTTGGCACACCAAATCGGTAGACGATGTCCAGGAAGAACTTGATGACCTCTTGGGAGTTGGTTTTGGTGATGGGTTTCTCGTCAATCCACTTGGTGAACTTGTCCACCGCAACAAGCAAGTGAGTAAAAACCACCAGGGGCCTTCTTGGCAGGCCCGACCATATCGAGACCCCAGACCACGAATGACTAGGTGAGGGGGATGGTCTGAAGCGCCTGCGCTGGCAAGTGGGTCTGCCGAGCGTAGAACTGACACCCCTTGCACGTGCGGACGACCTCCTCCACGTTGCGCAGTGCTGTCGGCTAGTAGAAACCTTGGTGGAAGGCCTTGTCGACTAGCGACCGCAGGGCCGCGTGGTGTCCACAGATGCCAGCATGGATCTCCAGGAGGAGTTCCTTGCCCTAATGGGTCGGGATGCATTTCATTAGCATTCCCACCGCTGATGGGCTGTGCTTGTAAAGCTCACAGTCGATGACAACGTACGTCTTGGGCAATCCTTCGCGCCTTGGTTCGGTCGGTCGGGAGGATCTCATCAAGGAGGTAGGCCAGAAGGAGGCCCTCCAGTCGGAGTCGGTTGTCGGCGTGGTGGCCACTGAGGTTGTGGCCTCCACCGCTTGGAAATCGGGGGCACCGAGCCCTTGGTTGAGGGACGCCTGGTTGGGAGGCACCATAGCGGTGCCCCCTCGTACTGGGTCGGGTGGTCCTTCTGGCGGATCTGGCTTGACACGGACCGTGGGTGCGTGGAGGTCGTTGAAGAAGACCCCGTTGGGAGCGAGATCCCGCTAGGCTGCCATCTTGGCGAGCGCATCGGCGTCGTTGTTGTCCTTCCGCAAGACGTGATGCAACTCGATTCCTTGAAATTTGTCCTCCAGCCTGCGCACCTCTTGGCAGTACGCATTCATGAGGGAGCTCTCGCAGTTGGACTCCTTCATAACTTGGTCCACCACTAGCTTGGAGTCGTCGTAGGTGTAGAGCCGGGTTGCTCCAAGCTCAACGGCGATGCGGAGGCCATTGATGAGGCCCTCGTATTCGGCGACGTTGTTCGAGGCTAGGAAGTGGAGGTGGATCGCGTAGCGGAACCTGTTCCCCTCGGGTGAGATCAGCACTACGCTGGCCCCCGCGCGGGTCCCATGACCAACCCCTCGAGGTACAGGGTCCAGTATTCGTGGGTGATGTCCGGAGTCGGGGTTTAGACCTCCGTCCACTTGGCCACGTAGTCGGTCAGGGCCTGCGACTTGATGGCAGTGCGGGGGGCGTACTTGATGCCGTAGCCCATGAGCTGAAGTGCCCACTTGGAGATCCGTCCTGTAGCGTCGCAGTTGTGGACGATCTCCCCGAGCGAGAATGAGGTGACGACGGTGACCTCATGGTCGGTGAAATAGTGCTGCAGCTTCTTAGTTGCCATAAGCATGGCGTATAAGAGCTTCTGCACCTGCATGTAGCAGGCCTTGGTCTTGGTGAGTACCTCGCTAACAAAGTACACCGGTCGTTGAACCTTCAGCGCACGGCCCGGTTTCTCCCTTTTGACTACAAGAGCGGCGCTGACCACGTGGGTTGTTTCTGCGAGGTAGAGCAGGAGAGGTTCGCGTCGCTCGGGAGCAACAAGGACTGGGGCCGTGGTTCGGAACGCTTTAAGGCTGTCCAAGGCTTGCTGAACCTCCTCTGTCTACTCCCATTCTTCTTTTTTACAAGGATGAGATTGGCAAGCCAGTCGGAGTGATATACTTCCTTGACGAAACTAGCTGCCAGGAGCTTTTTGATCTCCTTGCCTATGGCCCTGCACCTCTCATCGTCGAAACGGCGTAGGCGTTGGTGCACGGGCTTGGTACTCGGCCTGATGCGGAGCTCGTGCTCGGCGACTTCCCTCGGGATGCCTAGCATGTCAGAGGGCTTCCATGCGAAGGCATCATGATTGGCGCGCAGGAAGTCGACAAGTGCGCTTTCCAATTTGGCCAGGAGCTGGGTCCCGATCTGTACGGTTTTGGTAGGGTCGTTGGGGTCGACCTCAACCGCTTTGGTGTCTTCTGTCGAGCGGAAGGCGTTGGACGAAGTCGGCTCGTTGCGGTCGGGAACACCTTCCACCACTTTCTCGCGGAGCCTTTTGAGCTCGGCAGAGTTGGCGATGGCGGTGGCAAGCTCGAAGTGCTCCCGTCTGCAGGCGTACGCCTGCTTGAAGGAGCCGCTGACCGTGATGACGTCGTTTGGTCCCGGCATCTTTATCTTGAGGTATGTGTAATTGGGCACCGCCATGAACTTGGCGTAGCACGGACACCCGAGGATGGCATGGTACGATCGGTCAAAGTCCACCACCTCGAAGATTAGGGTCTCAGTGCGGAAGTTGCTGCGCTCGCTGAACATGACCGACAGGTATATGTTCCCCAGGGGGTACGCCCTCATACCCAGGACGATGCCAAGGAAGAGTGTTAACGCCAGATTTTGACACGTGTTGAATCGGCGTCAGGAGAAGAAGATTGGCCGATGCGGCAGATCTGAAGGCTACAGTAGGGAATCGGCCGATTGAGGTAATAGTTGGAAATCGGCCGATTGGTGATACAGTTTGCGCCAACAGGTTGGGGCTACATCAGAGGGTCCCAGTCAAAACTTGGTCAACAGAGCAACGCTAATTCGGTCAAGAAGCAATTGGAAAACTCCTGATTGGATTAGGAGACGGCGGCGGAAGATTCTGCGGGAGTCCGTTTCCTTCTTAAAGATATTATAGATATAGAGTAGTTTTCCTGTTTTAAATAAAGGTTGTAACAAGTCGTAATCGACCAGGAGTCCTAGTTTTAGGGTATAAATAGGAGTCGTCAGGGTTTTGCAAAAAAAAACATCAACACATCAATCAACAAAACACTTTTACTTTCTACTAGTACTTTACTTTCAAGTCGGCGACTTCGCCAATACTTTTTCTTCTTTCACGAGTTCGTACGGATTGGCAGGGCTGCATCAACTTGATCTCCGGCCAATTGGTAGGTTCCGCTTACCGAGTAGTATCCGAGCTTTAACTACGGGCGCATCGCTGTGGTTTCGTTGGATTTATTCACCAGTTATCGATATTTACTAGAATTGCAAGTTTTACCTGTTGTTCCAGTACTATCACCAGTTATCCAGCTTGAGACTGGAACTATCGGCTTCGTCATCGCTCTTCTTCGATTTATCATCTTACAGCCGATTAGATCTGTTTCAAGTGTTGCATCTGTAATAATTGTTTGGATTGCTCCAGCAGTTTTCTTTGCAGTTATTACGCGATCATCGGCTGATCCATAGCTGATCATCTTCACAGCAAATCGGCCGATTCGCCGACGCGCTCTTAGGGACAGATCGGAACCCCAGCCGATCAGAGCGCCCCGAATTTAATACTCTTATTTCCTTGTCAATCAACATGTCAGATTGACTGGCACGCCGCGCGAACCATACTAGGGCGATAACTCGAACAGGAGCTAAGCGGGTCTCCCGGGTCGTGTGTCCGACGCTGAAGAACATCGGCCGATTCCTGTCTGGCCGATTTTAGCACCAACACACTTTTGGCACGCCCGGTGGGACACCTTCAAGATCTGATATGTCGAAGAACGCAGAAATCTCCGACAGCAACATCATTGAGGTCACAGAAGCGGATCTCAAGGACGACCAGAGGGAAGAACTGGCTAGACATCTAGAAGATTACAAGAAGATGTATCTGCAGTCGTTCAGTCGTACAAGAAGCGGGGAGGCTGTCAAGAAAGCTCCTATTCCAGTTCCCCGCCACATCACCATTGCTGAGGACTCGGGCAAGATCTCCGATATGATCCAACAGTCCGTCTACCAGGCGTTCATCGACCAATCCTCGGTGACGACCAACACAGTGTACAACGCCGTCATCAGCTCTCTAGCCAGCGGAGCAGTTCAAGGCTATCAGGGACCGGCGTACGCCCCGCCGATCGCACTCCCAGCCAGATGCTTACCAGGCACGTCCCAATCGGCTCCTCAGCCGATATTGACGCAACGCGAGGGATACAATACTCCGTTGCTTCCAGCGTCTCCAAGATATAGCGGTGCACCACGTTTCCCATCACAGGCACCGCTTCAACCTATCCAGATTGCTTCTGTACAATCACTACCCACATGCTCAGTACCCTAGGGGGCATCAGCAACGACGGCTTTCCACGATCCATCAACCGGGCAGGGGAGCTATCCAGTCCAGGCGCCATTCCAATCGGCCGTCCGGCCGACGGTCCCTCAGTATCATCCAGTCTCATCAGAGATCGGCCGGGGGGCAGGCGCTGCAGAGGCACTCAGAAGCACGGCGCCGATGATGACGTACGACGGGACGGCGGATTCACTTCGCCATCAACTATCAACTGCTCAGCCAAATTCGCCGCATGCTTTGATCCATCATCCAGTTGTACCACCGCTAGCCCTTCAACATATGCCGGCACCGCGAACGGTTGTTCATCAGCAGCAGGTGGACTGGACGGCAAGAATAGCAGAGGTGATTCAGGACCAGTTTGGATTGAAGCCAAAAATGCAGACTTACACATACAAGACGCCATACCCGTCGGCCTATGACTTGCTGCCGTTCCCACACCGCTACAAGGTACCCGATTTCACCAAGTTTCGGGCTGGACGACACATCCACTGTTGAACCCGTTAACAGATTCATCATCCAGTGCGGAGAAGCCGCCATGCAAGATGCTCTGAGAGTGCGTCTATTTTCATCATCTCTGTCCGGATCGGCCTTCCAGTGGTTCACCACTTTGCCACCAAATTCCATTGTTACTTGGGCCGATCTGGAGAAGCAGTTCCACAAATACTTCTATGTGGGAGTAAATGAGATGAAACTCTCAGATTTAACCAGCCTCAGACAGAGGAGTGATGAACCAGTAACTGGATATATACAGAGGTTCAGAGAGGTCAGGAACAAATGCTACAGTCTGGCTCTGACCGATGCACAGTTGGCCGATATAGCTTTCCAGGGCCTCCTGCCACAAATCAAGGAAAGGTATGCTTAGCAGGAATTTGAAAGCCTAAGCCAGATCGTTCACCGATTGGCTGGACAGGAAGTTCATCCGTTTGAGCAGCGGAGGAATTTCCAGAAGAAGGTGGCATACTTAGAAGGATCTGAATCTGACGGGGAGGAGGAAATCGGCCTGGCAGAGTGGGTGAAAGGTAAAAAGCCAATATCGTGCCCTTTCGGGAAGAAAGAACCAGAAACATTCGGCTTTGACACATCAAAAGCCAATAAGATCTTCGACTTATTACTCCAGGAAGGGCAGATTAAGCTATCTCAGTATCACACCATCCCTTCGGCCGATCAGCTCAAGAAGATGAAGTACTGCAAGTGGCACAACGCCACGTCTCATGATACAAATGAATGCAAAATCTTTCGTCAGCAGATACAATCGGCCATCGAACAGGGAAGGCTCAAGTTCGAAGTCCCGGCTAAATCAGCAAAGCCGATGAAGATAGACCAGCATCCTTTCCCGGCTAACATGGTGGACACGGGGAAAAATCCACTTCAAGCCAAGGTGCTGACGTCAGAATCGGCAAGAAGGAGCGGCGCCATAGACTCCAGGAAGCAAATCACGGCGACTGAAATCAAAAGGAACGGGCGGGGGCCAGAACGACCGCGCAGACCCGCCACCTCCCAGTTCTTGCTCAGCAAATATCGACGACAGCAGGAACAATCAAGCTACCACGACGAGATGATGCGCCGGCACGTGGATCACTGGCAATGTCCGTTCTTCATCCATTGCTGGGAGAATGACATCCGACTGCCGTCAGCCGATAACTGTCCTGAGTGCAACGGATTAAGTTGCAACGGTCGCCCGTTTAAAAGATCACGCTCTAGGGACAGAGGATCAGAGCCGCTCAGCAGAAATCGGCGCGAACAAGAGGAACAACGCATTTCAGTGCATGATCGGCTGGGGGGCAGAGTTGACCAGTATCATCGGTCAAAAGGCAGGATCAACCAACAAGATGGACTGGGGGGCAGGATCAGCGTGCACGATCGGTTGGAAGAGATGGCTGATGACAGGGTGTCAGATGAAAACCCCCTAGGAAGGGAACCAGATTGGGAACACACCAGATCATTGGCCAAACCAGTAAACCCCAGGTTGTGTCCTGATGGTCTATCCAGATCCCAGAAACAGAGAATCCAGCGCTTGCGCTAGTGGGAGCAACAAGAAGAAGAACAGAAGCAGGCGCCGGAAAAGAGAAACGTTAAGTCTCGGGTTTGGCGCCCCAAGAAAAACAACAGCCAGGGAGCACACAATCAAGAATCGGCAGCCGACATCAGCATGGTGTTCATATTGCCGATGGAATTCATGGCGCCTGATGATCGAGACAAAGCGACAAGAATGGAAGAGCAAATGGCGCAACTGGTGTTAGAACCGATGACGGCTACTTTTGAAAAACCAGAAGAAGAAAAACGGCAACATCTTAAGGCGCTGTTTCTCAAAGGCTACGTTAACGGACGACCCGTCACCAGATTACTAGTAGATGGAGGCGCCGCAGTCAACATCATGCCGTATGCCATGTTCCGCAAGCTAGGCAAGAGCGATGAAGATCTCACCAAGACGGACATGATGCTAAAGGATTTCGAAGGCAACGTGTCTCCCGCTCGTGGAGCGCTCTGCGTCGACCTCACCATCGGCAGTAAGACCCTTCCTACTACCTTTTTCGTTATTAATGGTAAGGGATCCTACAACATGCTGCTTGGTTGCGACTGGATACATGCAAACTGTTGTGTCCCATCTACAATGCATCAATGCCTTGTGCAATGGGTCGGCGACAGTACGGAGATAGTCACCGCCGATTCCGCCTACAGCGTCGCAGCAGCCGATACGCAACAGTGAAGCTGCGAGCACGTCAGGTGCATATCTGGCAGGACTTGGGACACTGACTTCCTGAAGGTGTCCGATTTCGGTCTACAGCCGATCCAAGCAGTCGGCTCGGAAGATTCAGAATAGATGGATCAGCTCGTCCGAGAAGACGGGAAGCTTGGACATGGGTTTACGTCGGCCGATTCATTGTAGATAGTGGATTTGGGAGATAGTAGCAAATCAAGGCCGACGTATATTAGTGCTAATTTGGATCCTGAGTATAAGTGTAAATTGATAAGTTTGTTAAAAGAATTCAAGGATTGCTTTGCTTCGGAATATCATGAGATGCCAGGTCTAGACCGGTCCATTGTTGAACACCGGTTACCTATAAAATCAGGATATCGGCCATATCAGCAACCTGCACGATGGTGCAACCCCAAGATTCTACCTGATATAAAGGCCGAGATCACAAAGCTAATTGAAGCAAGATTTATTCGGCAGTGCCGCTACGCCGAATGGATTTCTAATATTGTGCCCGTGTATAAAAAGAATGGAAAGTTGCATGTGTGCATCGATTTCAGGAACTTAAATCACGCCACACCAATGGATGGATATCCGATGCCAATGGCCGATATCTTGATAGATGCTGCCGCAGGACACAAAGTTATCAGTTTCATGGATGGTAATGCCGGGTACAATCAGATATTAATGGCCGAAGAAGATATCTTGAAGACGGCTTTGAGGTGTACAGGTCATCTTGGTTTATTCGAATGGGTTGTGATGACCTTTGGGTTAAAGAACGCCGGTGCTACATATCAGCGGGCCATGAACTATATCTTCCACAAGCTTATTGGTACATCGGTGGAAATTTATATAGATGATGTCGTGGTCAAGTCAAAGGGTCATCAAGAGGATCTGGCCGATTTACAAGAAGTACTAGAGTGCACAAGGAAGCATGGGTTGAAGATAATCCGAACAAGTGTGCATTTGGTGTATCGGCCGGGAAATTCTAAGGATTCATGGTTCATGAGCGCGGGATAGAGGTCAATCGGAAGACCAAAGACGCCATCAACAAGGTTGTGGCCCCACAGAATAAAACTGAGCTACAATCCCTCATCGGCAAGGTCAATTTCATCAGAAGATTCATATCCAACCTGTCAGGGCGTATTCGAGCTTTTACCCCTTTATTGAAGTTAAAGCCCGATCAGGAATTTGTATGGGGAAAAGAACAACGCAGAGCGTTGGAAGACATCAAGCAATATCTGATTTCACCCCCGGTGTTAGTCCCACCACAGCCTGGTAAGCCGTTCAAATTATATTTATCGGCTGATGAGCAGGCCATTGGATCCGCGTTGGTACAGGAGTTCGAAGGGAAAGAATGGGTGGTACATTATGTCAGCAGAAGACTCCTGGACGCCGAAACAAGATATTCCCCGGTGGAGCGGCTGTGCTTGTGTCTATACTTCTCGTGTACCAAGCTCAGGCACTATTTGCTATCGGCAGAATGCATAGTTATATGCAAAGATGATGTGGTGAAATATATGCTATCATTGCCGATTTTGAAAGAGCGGATTGGAAAATGGATCCTGGCTCTGTCAGAATTGGACTTAAGGTACGAATCGGCCAAAGCTGTCAAGGGTCAAGTCATGGCCGATTTCGTAGCCCAGCATTGTGGGCCAGAAATTGCTGTCGTTGAGCCGGTTTCATGGACTCTTTACTACGATGGTTCTTCATGTGGGGCCGGATCAGGAATCGGCATCGTTCTTGTATCGCCTCGGGGGGCAAGTTATGATTTCTCTCTGCCGATAGAAGCTTCCGCGACCAATAATCAGGCGGAATATCGAGCCATTCTGAAGGGCATCCAATTATTAAGGGAAGTCAAAGCTGATGCAGTTGAAATTTTTGGAGATTCCATGCTCATTGTGGATCAGTTAACAGGACGATCTAAGTGCAAAGATGATATCTTGAGAATTTATTATGAAGATTGCCTTCAGCTTTTAAAGGAATTCAAGTCTGCAATAATTGAGCATATCCCCAGAAATTATAATGAAGAGGCCAACAGGCTGGCCCAACATGCGTCCGGATATCGGCCGATTCAGGGAGCTATGATTTTAGAGCTCGCGGCCGATGACTGGCGAAAGGAAATCGCCGATTACTTGAAGGATCCCTACCGGAAAGTGGATCGGCGAGTAAGTTTTCAAGCCACAAAATATGTGTAGCTTGAAGGTGATTTATTTTACCGGACGATTGATGGAGTTCTTCTCAAGTGCCTGGGAACAGAAGAGGCAAAGGTTCTGATGGGAGAAATCCATGAAGGCGTATGTGGAGCCCATCAATCGGCTCACAAAATGAAATGGATGATCAGAAATAATGGGTATTACTGGCCAACTATTCTTGAGGACTGTTTCAAATATTATAAAGGATGCCAAGACTGTCAGAAGTTTGGCAATGTACAGCGCGCGCCAGCATCGGCTATGAATCCAGTGATCAAGCCGTGGCCGTTCAGAGGTTGGGGAATAGACCTCATCGGACAGATTCACCCTCCATCGAGCAAAGGGCATAAGTTCATATTGGTAGCCACAGATTATTTTACTAAGTGGGTGGAGGCAGTTCCTTTAAGGAACGTGACATCGGCCGATATGATTGAGTTCGTTAAGAATCATATTATCTATCGATTCGGTATTCCTCAGACTATCACAACTGATCAGGGAACAATGTTTACCTCTGTAGAATTCGAAGAATTTGCCGCCGATATGGGAATTAAATTATTAAATTCTTCTCCATATTATGCTCAAGCCAATGGCCAGGCAGAATCGTCCAACAAGGGGATAATCAAGTTGATCAAGAGGAAGATAAAGGAGCAAATCGGCACAGTAACATTAAAGGAGCATCAAATGTTTACAGTATTCTTTACAGCCCGAGGAAAGCATCTATGGCCGCGATAGCTCGTTGCCTAATCTGATCGGCCGAATCTAGTACTCTCTGGTCATCATTAGCCGATCCGGGAACTTCTGACATATGGCGATGAAGTCTTATCGCTTCACGAGCCAAGTTCTGCCTTTCTTGCTTCAGCCCAGTGATGACGGACGGGAGCTCTTGAAGCTTCTTTTCTTCAGCGGCAATGTGTTTGGTTATCTGCTCCATCTCCTTGGCCAGCTCTGCTCTCCTCCGTTTGAGCCGATCTATTGTGCCGACGACATCCGGGCGACAGCTCTCGAGGAAATTGATCCGTTGATGTACCTCTTGAGCCCGGTGCTTGTACGAATCGGCCTCTTCCCGGGTTATTGCCAGCTGAACGCGATCGGCCATATGGCGCAGGGCCCTGGAAACCGGGGTTTGCATATGTTCTATATATGCAGCACGCTCCAAGCTTTCTATTGTTTCTTCTGGGATTCGACCCTTGATATCATTGAAAAGTCGTCGAATTGGCGAAGCGTCTTCTACTAATCGGCTGATATCGTCTTGGAGGAGAATCCGCATGCTCTCGAGCTTGGCGCGGACATCATCGGAAGCAGAGCTCGACGGAATTGGGCGTGAAGCGATTTCCTCATCATCAGGCAAAGAGACGGCAAAGGAGAAAACGCTGTTATTCGGGGTGTCTTGCTCCTGTGGGGAAATAAAGAGAAGGGTTAGCAAGCAGTAAAGGGGAATCGGCTGATTCCAATGGTAAGTTTGTTACCTCCTTAAAACGAATTTCTCTTGCTTGCGCCGGTGGGGGCGCCTCCCTCGTCTCAGGGGCAGGTACAATCGGTTCGTCAGAGGAAGAAGATTCAACAACTATTAATGCTCCGCTCGGACCAGCTTCCTGAAAAGGCATGGAAAACAGATCCTGTGAGTATACTATGGGTAATTGAAATAAGATTGTATGAAATATTTGTCATGCCTCTGTTGATCTTTCGGCCGATGTTTGTTGTGGGGTTACAGTCAGCATACCCAAATCGGCCTACATGAGGATTAGTTAAGTCCTCTGAATATCAAGAAATTGAGGTAAGAGATTATCTACCTCGACGGGAGGAGCTGCTGGAACTTCGGCTTCCGCTTGGGACGTGGCCGATTGCTGTGGGGACTGCGTTGGAACAGCTTGTGCAGCCTGACAGAAAGAGAAAGTTAGCATTAGTGGAGCACTTAAAAGATATATGAAATAAGCAAGATTACCTGAACAACTTCTACTAGCAGTGGTGCCGCAGCTGCTCCGACGTCGGCGGTGACTTCTGGATCGGTTATCTCGGTAGCTGGCAAAGATAAAGGAATCGGAGTCTCGGCCGATGCTACCGCCGTTTGGTCAGCCGATCCGATGCGGGCACGCACTCGACGGCTTGTCGTCTTCAAGGATGGCCTTTTTGGTGTTCGTTTCGATCGGCCAGTGGCAATGTCCTTGATGGTTGGAGCGTGAAAGCCGATGAGTGGATATGGCGTATACGGATGATTGTTCTCTATCGCCCTGCCACTTCGACTCCGCATCGGAGGTACCTGGCTTTCAGACTAAGAAGATAAATGTAAGTTAATGATAAGCTGAAAGTATGGAAAGAGATAGCATTGAAATCGACTGGGAGGAAGGACATACCGCTGCACTTGGGTCGATGTTTTCTGGGTCCAGAATGTTGCAATATGTTGTTGGAGACTTGCAGAAAAGGTATTGCTTCCATTCTGCGCACCATAATTTAAATTGCTGAGTGGCAAAAGGGGCTACTGACCAATTGTTCAGGTTAATGGTGCTAGAATCGGGCACTAGATCACACAGCCGATTGTAGTCAAGACTTGTAGTCAGTCCATCTCTGAATTTTGCTTGACCGGCGAAGTAAACCCGAATCGGCAGTTGACCAAAACCAAGTTGCCTTGCTGCAGCCGATGGATTATAGAACTCATATGTGGGAGAGTCCTTTCCAGAGAAGAAGTTGGCTGGCAAAATCCCTAGCTTAATTAGGATATCCATAAGCTCCCTGTCAAAAGTATGAGTGGAGAAATCGTAGCTGATGGGAAGTTCGAAAATCGGCTCTACTACCCGATATGGATGCCAACTGACAGTCTCTTCACTGAGGCCATTGTAGAAGCATCTAAAATATCCAGCTGTACGGGTAGCTGTGAACTGACAGCCGGGGAAGGCCGATGCCGCCTCTCCAAAGGATCTGCAGCGTCGTCGGACGGTTGGATTTTCCTCTGACTCAATATTGGAAAAAAGTTTTGATCTCTACTCGCTGTTGAGAGACCTTGCTCATATATAAATTGAGCCAGAGAGTGATGAACCACCAGGGACCGCCAGGATTCCCAATCGGCTCCCCCTTTGACAGCTTAGTGCCGATTTGGTGCATTAGGTGGTAGGCCGATCCCAGCAGATGTTTTCCAAGGGGGATGGCCGATCCTAGTGACAGAGCTTCCGCTAAAGCTTGCGTGTTAGAAGAAGGTCCAACTGCTCTGCTACAGAAAAAGTGCTTCTCCAGCCAGATCATCAGGAATGCAGTATGCTCTCTCTCTGAAACTGTCCCAGTCTTCATATTTTTGCTGATGTACCCCTTCCATCCGCCGATTCCTTTGGTTTCTAGCCGATGTGATGGCTTAATCAGATAGTTAAAGGGGATATCAGCGGAGGAGATGTCAAGGCCGGTCAACAACAGGACATCGGCCAAAGTTGGAGTCATGGGTCCATGTCCGAAAAGAAACGCATTGAGTGCGTCGGACCAGAAGTAAGAAGCTGCTATAACCAAAGGTTCATTTTTCTCCATCTGGGACAGCGAGAGGTCTATGCATTGGCCGATTTTTAGTTCATCCCACTGAACTCTCCTAGACCTGGCTATTCTTTGGTACCATTCTCTCCAGCCGGGGGTCTCATTCGGCCAGGACCTAAAGGCGCCTACCCACTGATCTAGGTCCATGGGTGATTGCTTGAACGGGACTCTGTGAGTCTCTAGATTGATCAGGTCAGTTGGATCGGGGTTCCCCATGGGGCCTAAGCAGATAAGATCAGGAGATTCTGAAAGAGGGATGGTGATCTGGTGTCTAAATGCCTAAAAGAGGAAGAAAAGGGGGAAAAACTAAGCAAGGATTCAGAAAATACTAGAGCAGTAGAAAAGCAAAAGGGGAAAATTTCAAGTGATTACCTCCGGGATGAAGATCATCGTTGCCGATGGGGCTACCCGTGGAGCCGCCGATTGGGCCGCCGCCGCTGAGGGGATCGCCGACAGAGCCTCTATGGTTGGAGAGGTCGCCGATGGTGACGCCATTGGGAAGTTGAAGCAGATCGCAAGTGAGATTGCCGGAGGGAGCGGTTGGAGATCGAGAGGGCTCGGAGGAAGATGAACAGTGGTTCGCTGGAAGAAGATGCTAGGTTTGTGGGGAAAAGTGGCGGAGAATGCCAATACTTAAGGATAATCCGGGAGAGCGGGGAAAAGTGGGGAAAGGTGGTATTTTTGCCGTGCCGTCTACACGAATTCCAGGGGAGCGGTCGTTTCGCGCGCTCGGTCCGAGGAAATTGCAATCATTATGCGGAAGACCGCGGAACGGAAGGAGATTTTTACTGGACCCGTTTCGGAGAAAAAGATTAAAGAAAGAGTTTCGAAGAAAAAGTTATGTTTTACTCCGAAACTGGGGGGCATGTGTTGACGCCAGATTTTGACACGTGTTGAATCGGCGTCAGGAGAAGAAGATTGGCCGATGCGGCACATCTGAAGGCTACAGTAGGGAATCGGCCGATTGAGGTAACAGTTGGAAATCGGCCGATTGGTGATACAGCTTGCGCCAACAGGTTGGGGCTACATCAGAGGGTCCCGGTCAAAAGTTGGTCAATAGAGCGACACTAATTCGGTCAAGAAGCAATTGGAAAAGTCCTGATTGGATTAGGAGACGGCGGCGGAAGATTCTGCGGGAGTCCGTTTCCTTCTTAAAGATATTATAGATATAGTAGTTTTCCTGTTTTAAATAAAGGTTGTAACAAGTCGTAATCGACCAGGAGTCCTAGTTTTAGGGTATAAATAGGAGTCGTCAGGGTTTTGCAAAAAAAAACATCAACACATCAATCAACAAAACACTTTTACTTTCTACTAGTACTTTACTTTCAAGTCGGCGACTTCGCCAATACTTTTTCTTCTTTCACGAGTTCGTACGGATTGGCAGGGCTGCATCAACTTGATCTCCGGCCAATTGGTAGGTTCCGCTTACCGAGTAATATCCGAGCTTTAACTACGGGCGCATCGCTGTGGTTTCGTTTGGATTTATTCACCAGTTATCGATATTTACTAGAATTGCAAGTTTTACCTGTTGTTCTAGTACTATCACCAGTTATCCAGCTTGAGACTGGAACTATCGGCTTCGTCATCGCTCTTCTTCAATTTATCATCTTACAGCCGATTAGATCAGTTTCAAGTGTTGCATCTGTAATAATTGTTTGGATTGCTCTAGCAGTTTTCTTTGCAGTTATTACGCGATCATCGGCTGATCCATAGCCGATCATCTTCACATCAAATCGGCCGATTCGCCGACGCGCTCTTAGGGACAGATCGGAACCCCAGCCGATCGGAGCACCCCGAATTTAATACTCTTATTTCCTTGTCAATCAACAGGTCAGATTGACTGGCACGCCGCGCGAACCGTACCAGGGCGATAACCCGAACAGGAGCTAAGCAGATCTCCCGGGTCGTGTGTCCGACGCTGAAGAACATCGGCCGATTCCTGTCTGGCCGATTTTAGCGCCAACAAAGAGGAAAACGGAGGCGCGGAGCTTGGACCGCGAGATGCCCATGGCGTCGAGGGTCTCAACATACAAGATGTTGAGGCTGCTGCCCCCGTCCATCAACACTTTGGTCAGGCGCTTGTTGCTAACGATGGGGTCGACAATGAGCGGGTAGCTCCCCGGTTGGGGGACGCTGGGAGGGTGGTCGCCCCGATCGAAGGTGATCGGTGTGCTCGACCAACAGAGGAACTTGGGGACGGAGCCTTTGGCGGCGCAAACCTCCCAGAACCGGACCTTGTGTTGACGCTTGGTGCAGTCGTCCTCAGGACCTCAAAAGATTATGAGGCAGCCGTCCGGGTCGGGGAAGCCACTCCCGTCCTTGGGCGGTGCTCCTTGATCTTTGGGGGCCTCCTAGACGCGGTCCCCGCCCTTGTGCTTGCTAGGCTATCCCAGCATGCGCTTGAGAAGCTCGCAATGCTTGAGCTTGTGCATGATGGGGTAGCCGTGATTGGTGCATGGCTTTTCCAGGAGCTACTCAAAATGGTCGGCATCGCTTGCCCGCGCTGTCGGCTGCCGCGACCGTGTTGGGGTTGGCATGACGCCGGTCCTTCTTCTTCCTTTTCCCCTGCCCTGAGGAGGGGCCCTCATCCTGGTTCTCCTGCTTGGCCTTGCCCTTGGCCTGACCATTGGTGAAGACCGCCCCGACCGGCTGCTCACCGGAGGCGTGGTTCGTGGCGATGTCCACGAGCTCGCGGGTGGTGCGCGGCTTCCGGCAGCCGAGCTTGTGAACAAGGGACTTGCAAGTGGTCCTAGAGAGGAACGCACTGACGACGTCTGCATCGACAATGTCAGGGAGGGGAATTGCACTGCTTGGAGATCCTGCGAATGTAATCCCGCAGGGACTTGCCAGTCTCCTTTTTGTAGCTCTTCTGGTCCCAAGAGTTTCCTGGGCGCACGTGCGTCCCCTGGAAATTTCCAACGAAGACCTGTTTGAGCTCTTCTTAGCTACGGATGCTGTTGGGCGGTAAGAATTCGAGACACGCTCGAACGTACTCCCTAACGCAAATGAGGAGGTACTGGATGATGAAGTAATCATCATCCTCTCCTCCGGTCCGACAGGCGAGCCGGAAATCTTCCAACCATACAGCGGGATTCGTCTCCCCGGTGTACTTGACAATGTTAGTGGGCCGTCGGAAGTGCGGCTGAAATGGCACTTTCTGGATGCGACGACCGAAGGCCCGCGGGCCCGGGCTGTCCGGACTAGGGCTTTGATCACCATCCTGATCGCACGGTCGGCAGCCACGCCTGGGGGGCGCCTCCTCATGCACCCCCACGTGCCGGTGGGCATCAACCGCGTCCGCGGTGGCCCGGTCAACATCGACGCCGTGGCGGGCCCATTGCCGTGAGTGGATGACACTGCGCACGTCGTAGTTGGGCCCGAGCCGGCCACGCACCGGGGGGTGTTGCGAGGCGAGCGTCGGGTCGGGGCGCGGCGCAGCCGCGGCGCTGCAACCCGCCTGGGATGGATGCCCTAGCTGCTGGTGGACTGAGGGGTCTGACTGCTGCGAGCCTGCCCTCCCCCTTTCCCGACTGGGCAGGAGGCCGCATGCCGGTGGCGTGACTCGGAGCTTTCCGCCTGTTGCACGGCGGCACACTCCACCAACATCCGAATGTTGCGGTGGTGCTGCTGCTGTTGAGGGTCCGCAGGCTCAGGCGGGTTGCATAGGAGCATTGTTGCGGCGGCAATGTTCTGCCTGGCCTGCGCAAACTGCGGGGGGCCGTTGGCGTCCACGACGATGGCCTGCTTGACTTGACGGGCGCGTGCACGTGCGTCGCTCGCAATGTTACGAGCATTTTTGTCGGGGGTGCACCGACGCGGGTGGCGGCTGGTGCTGCCACCGCTAGCGTAAGTCCTCGCCATGCACCTGGGCGTTAGTCAGGGCCTATGCGCGCGGATTTGGCAGGGTGTGCGTATCCTCGGTCTCCACCAGGACCGGCTGTCGCCCCTGCACGTCCGCCATGGCACATTTCCGCAGGGCGGGATAGCCAAGGGGCGACAGGTCACCGACGCTTGACCCTTCACTCAGGAGGATATCATTGGAGAAGAGGTCGTGGAAAGAGGCGGGACCGTACCCCGTCATGCCCACGAACTCGGTCGCGATCAGAGGTAATCGTATGGTCCTCCAGAGCTGCCTAGCGTAAATGCTCGCGGCGTTCGTGAGGCCAAATGTGGACCAACCGCGCGGTGAGCGAGGTGGGGACAGCGGGGTCCCTCCGGAGAGCACGCGGAAGAAGTTATACAGCGAGAACAGGACCAAGTCCACGTCAGTTGCTGAGGGGTTGACACCGAGCATTAGCTCAATGCGCCACGCCAGTGCCTTAGTGTCGAGTTCGGCCAGCGGCCCATTCGAGGGAGTGTCTCCCTCGAGCTACGTCAGAGGGGTGGCCTCCTCGTGGAGCCGAAGCGTGCTGAGACAATTCGCAACAAAGTCCAAGCTTCCGAAGCGGAAGGCCTGGAAGGGCGCGAAGACGGGAGGTGCCCGCAGCCCAGCGCGTGGGGCCATGGGGAACTCCAATGAGCCGAAGCGAATCGTATCGCACAGGCTCGTGAGGTCGGAGGCGTCGGAGATGAAGGCTATCTGATCGCCAGGACAGTGGACGCACGATGTCCTCCCCATGGACGGCGCCAAACTGTCGGTTCCGGAAATGACCGGCAGCTAAACCTACTCAAAGTTCGTATCATGCGTCGTGATCGGAGGTGGCCTAGCACACAAAGACTCAAGATGTATACTGGTTCAGGCAAGTGTGCCCTACGTCCAGTCAGGGGTCGGTCAGATGTATAGCTTGAGCCTAGGTGCTCGTGAGAGTCGGGGAGTTACAAGCTTTCAAGTGGAGGATGAATCTCTAGGATTTCAGATCTCGTTCGGTCCCCTTTTCTAGGCGGCCGACCCTCCCTTTTATAGTCCAAGGGGGTCCTCCTTACAGGGGGACTAATTGTAGGAAAAGAGAGGTAGATAGAGAGAGAGAGAGAGAGGGAGAGAGTCCCTAGCCCCGTCGGTCCGGGTCATCAGCTCTGTCAGTTGGAGTCCTCGGGCGGCCACCGTCCAAGTCCTGTCTCGCGGAGTGGCCGTCGTGTTCCATCCCTATGGGTCGTGCTCCCTTGGTCTTGGGGCGGGCATGCACCAATGAGTACGGTACGGCAGTTACACCGCGTCCCTGGCGCCACCCCCTGTCACTCCATTGTGATGGAGGTGTGCCCATCGTGTCATGATGACGTTGCGCCCCGTCCCTTTGTGAGGACGGGTAGGTGGAATAGCGTCCCTCTGTTGTGGCAGTAAGGTTGACTGTATCCCCCGTGGAGGGGGTGGTTGGCCCTGTACGGCAAGTTGACTCAGGCGCCCGCACTTATCCTCAGCTCCTGCTCCCGAGGACCGTCAGTATGCAAGGCCTCGTCAGTCGGGGGTAGCAACACGTGTATGGCGGAGTCCGGTCGGCGCCACTAGTAGTCCCCTTGGTCGGGGATGCGGGTCGAGGCTCCTGCCGACCAGCTAGCCGGTCAGGGCCGTGGGCTTGGGAAGCATGGAGAAAGTCACGGCCCAGGAGGGCGGTCATCCCATCCACGCGCGGTCTTAGGCTATTCAGAGTGCTAGCGGGAAGTGGGCCCGCTGGGGACTCTGAGTCCTATCACTCCAAGTATATGCTAATGCCTTGGATGATCAATTTGAGCCTTTTGTTGGCTTCGGTATCTTCTCAATCTGTGTTTGCTAGCCCAACAACTCAATACAGCCGATGCTCCAACGGCTAATAAATGTGTAGTAGCACCGGATGAATCGATACGTACACTGATAGGGTAGCTATCAAATCATCTGGTACCCCTTTGAACCATATAGCCGTTTGAACCCCTGCCTAAATTTCTCCAAACCATCATTTTCTCTAGTACCGGATCATCCTATACTAGTACAGAATCAACCGGTACCCCCTTGTTGATTTCTTCACGCAAACATGCCCTTTGGACATTCATCTGATGTAAACTCCAATGGTAGCACCGGATGATCCGCTGCATGTATTTTTATACTGATTGGATAAACATTTTTTAGCATTTCAGTGAGCACCGAATTAACCACTCCTAGTACTGAATCATCCCCAACAAGTACTGGATCATCCGGTCACCCTTATACCTTCTGGCACTTCATATTTTGGACATAACTCTCTACTCCATACTCCAATGTTGATGATCTTTTACTATGTGGAAAGCTTATTATATGCTCTACAATATTCTACAAAATTCCATTTCATTTGATCATATTTTGAGTACCGGATAAATGCTCAAACTCCGTCACTACTGTCAGATTATCTCGTAACCCCTTTCTGCACTTCATGTTTTGATCATAACTTTTCACTCGAGGCTCTGATTTTTATGATTTTGGAATCTATGGAAATCTTGTGAGATGATCTACAATATTCACCATAAATATAACCTATGAGACCCTACAAATATTCATTCTTGATACACATGTTAGTTCCAATACCTATGTTGTCACTCAACCATCAAAATCACAATTAATGGCCTAATGGATCCATTCCTTACAAGGTGGAGGAAGTGGAGGGCACGTGTTAGATCCAATAAACCCATGCAGAAGAAGAAAATTGATGCCAAAACACCGCTGAAAAATGAAAAAGGGAAAAACATTTTAATCGGTTGTCCATGAAAATGAAGTCTCACGGGGCAGATGGGAACCCAGAAAGATATAATGAAATCTCTCATGGCCGCGGCGACCGAAAATGACGATGGTGGTGGCAATGGCGTGCCATGACCTCACGCTCCGCTTCCTCCTCCTCCTCCTTGACCAGCTCCACTGTCGCAACGCAAAATTCTCAATTTTGGGATGTGAATATCTCTTCAAATTTGTTCATATATCCTTTAGGTTTCTCGATAATTTTCTAAATTTTTCTGGAACTTATTCTCTTTTCATGGACCTAATTCAATTTTTCAGAAGATTTTAGAAACCCTGTCACAAGCTCCAAATATTTTATTTAGGTTCATCGTGTCCAACTTCATGTCTGAGATTTTTCTCATCCCGGGGCACAATTCTTCTCTCTCTGATGGGCGGGCCCCGTCGTCCCGTTCCTCCAGCCGAACCGGAGTTGGGTTTGAGCAGTACCGGCGCCCTGGCCCGCACGCCGAGGCTGTCAACCGCATTGATGCCTAACCCTAGCTTGGCACCCCTCTGTCGCGAGCGCAGCCCCGCTCCCCTCTACTGCGCATGCGTGTCCCCGCTCATCGCTCTGTGTCGTGCGCCGCCAGAGTTAGACGAGCCGCCGGCTGGTGCTCGTCGCCGATTAGTCGCGTCTGAAGCCTTGCTGACCAAACTGACATCGATCCGAGCTTCCCCGCATCAAGCCGAACCCGTTTGGCTGGACCTCATCGCCCCTCCATCGCCAGACGCCGATGTACGCCACTGTTCATGAGGTGCCGCTGCCACCGGCTTTCGCCGCGTCGATTCATGGTGCCTAGGACCCAATGGGCGGAGGCGCGGCCTCGAAGAGCTGCACAACACACAGCTGCACGCCCACCACCGGCCCTCGTCGCCCCTCCCCTGCGGAATCCCTGCTATCGCGAGTAGGAGTGGGCCCAGGATTTGAGTGGTGGGTATTCAAAATTTCTAGTAGTACAAATTTTTAACAGCCCAAAGTACATATTAGTAGCACATAATTGAGTACCGACAACACAATTTACACAAATTGTTCAACATATAGATAATAATAGACGTACTAAATGATCAACAATCAAAGTGGAAATATCTGAAATAAATAGAGGATAAAGTTCAAAAACAATAAATGGCATTGATAAGGATGCTTACAAATTACAAGATAACTTTACGTTCCTTCATGGCTTGAAAATACTTGATGATGTCCTCATCCTTTGCTTGCAAGAAGAATTCTCTTTCAATGAATATGGTTAAACAATTATTCAAAAAAATTGGCCCCATTTTGCTTTTTAGCTTATTTTTGATAGTGTTCATTGTAGAAAAGATCCTTTCAACACCAGCAGTTGCAATAGGAAGAACTAGAACCAATTTGAGAAGTTTGTACAAAATGTCATACCGAGAAACCATATCTCTTTTAACTATCATCATAGAAAACTCTGATAGACTTCTCAAATTTTTGAAGTTCTCATCGTTCCTCACACCAGCAATATAGAGACGTAGTTCAAAAAAAAGTTGGTTCATTTCTTCAAAATCAAAGTCATGAGGATAGAACCTAACAAGGATAACCAACTTCTCAATATCAAACGCAGAAAAGGAGTTAGCTAGACTGAATGTTGTTATACATCTAAGTAGCTCTGCGTTTACCTCATCGAACCTGTTATTCAGCTCCTAAAGTTGCCTATCAATGACACCCAAAAACATATCAGCATGAAACCGGTGGTAATTAGTGGCACCTCTATAAAACTTAGCGGATCTTTGTATAGGAATATACTTGCCATCCATATCAACAACTTTAACTTTGTGCTTCTCACAAAAAGAAGTGACATTCTTAAGAAATTCTTCCCAACCAGCATCTTTTCTCAAAACATCCAATTCTACCTTTGTGAACTCAAGAAGATCCATTGCATTTACAATATCTTGCCCCCTCTTTTGCAAAGCGTTGCATATGTCATTTGTGTATCCAAATATTTCATTCATCAAGTGGAGCAGAAAAACAAACTCAAATGAGTTAAATACTCTAAGCATAGTTTGAGTTCCTAATGCCTCAGCCCCTTTACCTTCTTTTTCGAGTCTAAAAAGAACTTTCTTGATTGAAGGATACAAATGCATCACATGCATAACAGTTTTGTAATGAGATCCCCAACGTGTATCACCTGGTCTTGCTAAACCCATCTCTTGATTCAATCCCTGGCATGTTTCAATTTCACCCAATTTCAATGCTTCAATCATGTATTCAGCTTGAGCTATACGAAGCATGCGGATCTTCTTGCAAGACATGTCTAGAACATTCAACAAATATGCAAGTTGTCCAAAAAACCATTGACAATCAATATTCTCTTTAGCAACAGCTACAAGGGTTAGCTGAAGTTGATGGGCAAAGAAATAAACATAATAAGCAGAAGGGGACTCATCCATAATTAATTTCTTGAAACCATTAGCATGACCCTTCATATTACTAGCTCCATCATACCCTTAACCTCGAACCTTGGATATGCGCAACTGATATTTGATAAGTAATTACTGAATTGCTTCTTAAGAGTCAAAGATGTAGTATCTTCAACATGCACAAGACCAAGAAACCGCTCAACAGGCTCTCCATTTTTATTGACAAAACGCAAGCAAAGGGCCAATTGTTCGTGTTGGTATGCATCACTAGACTCATCAGCAAGAATGGCAAAACACTGATCCCCAAGTTCCTCTATGACCAATTTGGTTGTTTCATGAGCACAAAAAGCAATAAGTTGTCTCTGAATCTTATGATCTATCATCTGACAGTTACCTGGAGCGTTTCCAAGAACCACCTTATTAACTTCTTCAAAATTACCTGCAAGCCATGCCAAAAGTTCCCTAAAATTCCCTTGATTGTGTGAGTTCTTTCCCTCATCATGACCACGAAAAGCCAACCCCTAACGCAAAAGATATCTTATGCACTTAAGTGACCATGTCAAGCGAGCTAGATATTTGGCCTTGAACTCTGTAGTGTTTGAGGCAACAGACTCACGGATGGATGTCTTAGGTATCTTAAACATATCATACTTCTCTTAACCTTCAATATGAGCACTATAATTAGCACCTACATGCTTACGAAATCTAGCTTTCATGTTCCAATTTCGAAATCCCTCCTCAACAAAAGCATCTCCACCAGGAAATTTACTTCTATCTTTGACCAAATAGCAAACAAAGCAATATGCAGCATCCTTTTGCACACTATACTCCAGCCACTTCAATTCATCAAACCACTTTGGTTGGAATCGTCGCATACCTCCACAATTATGTTGCGGAAAGTTGTTCCTCTAACTGAGTCTTGGTCATTGACAAGATAGCTGGAAATAGGAGCCCTCAACCCAGGATCATGCTCTATGTTATAATTATCATTCTCGTTGCCACTGAATTCATATTCATCTACAGGTACGGATTCATCATCTTCAATTATTGGGGGTTTAACTGGCTGCCGCTGCTCAACTCTCACTAGTGCAGAAGGAACTATGTCTGCCTCATTTGTTCTTGGAATACAACCATTTGCAGCCGGCTTTCCTCGATAGATGGAGAAACATCCATTGGCTCATATTCTCTTTTTGTTTGCAGCAGTTCTTTCCAAAAAAGATCTCAAATCAGTAGCGACACTGCCACTCTTCCTCCTTTTCATGGTTCAAACCTACACATTATAAGCAATCGAGATTCAAAAATACTTTCCTAATTATCATACTGCATTGTTGTGAATTGTTCATTAATTTTGTAAATTGCAATGACAATTTTCAAGGAAAAATGGTCAAATTTAAAATTTTCACTAACCTAAATTAGTCTTGCATCTCACTCAGCCAGTCAGGCAGGCTTGAGCCCTGCTGCCGCCTGCGCCTGCTCCCTCTCCCTGCACCCTGCTGCCGCCTGGCCTGCCGCTCGCCCGCTCCTGGCTGCCGCCTACCGGCTCGCCACCCGTCGCTGCGCCGCCTGCCTATGCGGCTGCGCCTCAGGCGCCTGGCCTCCGCCCGCTGGGCACTGGCGGCCTGGCCCGCAGGCCGCAGCCGGCAGCCTGCCTGGCTGCCTTGCCACCGGCCCGCCGGCCCCCGCCTGGCCTGGCTTGCTGCCTGCGCGGCCGCGCACCGCGGCCCCTGCCGCCGCCGCCTCGGTCCCTGCGGGCTGCGAGCTGCGCCTGCGCTCGCCTGCCCTCGCCGCCGCCTGCCTAGGGTTCCGGCTGTGAGCGGCGAGCCGGCGAGCCTGGCCGGGTGACGAGGCGTGTGGGATGGGCCGGAGGGGGAGGCGAGGGGAGGGGGTGATCTAGGCATTGGGCACAGACGGGGGGATGGGGTGGGCGATTGCGGTGGGCCGCAAGTGGGCCGGGTGGGGGGAGATGGGCAACGTGGGCTGTTAGTGGGGAGGTGAGCTTTTTCACTGATTCAAGCCTGTTTTGCTAGTGTGTTGTTCATTTTTCGTTTTCTCTTAATATATTTGAGAAATATACTACATATAAAAAAAATTTGCGGGTATTCAACTAATCGCGAGCAGCACTTGCATTGGCCGCCACCGGCCATATTCTGGCCGTTCCCATGGTCCTCCACCGCTGGTGAGCCCTCAAATGAGTTTTCCTCCTCTACCTCTCTTTTCCCAACTTCTCCATGGTCTCCCGTGCGCCCGAATGCTGGCGAGCAGATCCGCCGGAGCTCCGTCCACCATGGCTATGCTTCCCGAGCTTTTGCAACCTAGCCCAAAAATCTGCGGTTTATCATGTTTAGGTCCCTGCAACCTTCTTTAGCTCGTAGAATCAACCTTGTTTAGTTCGCAGAATCAACGTTTCAGCTCCGTTTAAGCTCATTCTTGTTAAGTTAGTTTGTTTTAGCATGAGCTATATTTAGTAGTGTAGTTGTTCAATAGTTCGTATTTTGATAATAAATTTAGAATTAATTAAAAGCATATTAGAGTTCAATGCCGATTTTCTTAATTACAGTTAAATGAATTAATACCAATATAAATGTGTCTTCTAATATATCTTGTTTAGTTCAAACATGAATTATGAAGTTTTATGCTTAGATTTTCTCACATGTCTTTTATTTGGTAGTTAAATAATTAATTGGCATAATTTATACAGAAATTTAATAAATAAAATTGGATTAAGTTATACCTCATCTTTACAAAATGTAAATTAATATGAGTTAATTCTGATCTTGGATGTTTTTTTTAATATTCTTTAAATATGTTTCATTAATTAAAATAAATCTAATATATATTTTCTTTTCTACTACAATACAAACCTTCCCATAAAGGAACGAAACCAGGCAAAGAAAGGCTACTGACGGGTTAATTACCATAGGTAACCAAAGAAAGGCACTCAAGGGCCTAAGAATAAATCAGTCGGCCACTGTCAGGCGGGCCGGCCTGCTAGAACAGGGTCGCGGCTGTCGCTAGCCCACCAGCGGAGGGAACGGCATGGAGGCCCAACCAAGGGATCTCAGGACACGTGGCGTATTCCCGACCCACGAAAAGTCCCGCGGGGCCGGGAAGCCAACGCTGACCCAACAATCACGCCCCACCCCTCTAGCCTATGGGGAAGGTGTGGTGAGGCATTAAATACCACTCCACGATGGGACGTGCCCGGCGCCCCTCGCCCAACAGCCGGGGCAGGGGGCGTCGTCCGAGGACCAGAGGATCAGCGAGAGGATCCCCGGCCAGCCAGGCCATCATGACGCTGTGGACCCGATGGCACGCTGGCTACGCCATCCCCGCTAGAGTGATGGGACAAGTCGTACTCGATTACCCTCCACCACTGGGCGTAGCGTGAGGCAGGCGCGCCGAGCTAGGATAAGACTGAGGCCATGTTAGGCGGCTGTCGGTATTTCGGACCGCCGACTAGTAAATTTGTGCTTGCACGTCTGGCTCGGATGGTGTGCAAGGAAGACACAAGAGTTTATACTGGTTCGGGCAGAACGTCCCTACGTCCAGTTCGAGTTGCTCGTGTTCTTGCTCTAGTTTGCAGTAGGGGTTACAAATAGTCGAGAGAGGGAACGGGCTCCCAAGTCTCTAGTGGCAAAGTGTTAAGAGAGTGCGTCCGTGTCTCAAAGTTCAGTCCCCCCTACGGGGGTCCTCCCTTTCCCTTTTATAAGCCAAGGGGCAGGGGTCGGATACATGAGAGAGAGAGAGAGAGAGAGAGACAGATAAGGATTAGAAAGAGGGGGGTCGCCAGGATCCCGCTGCTCTCCTTCCCTTTATATGGGCCCATTGACCCTGTAAATGACGATGGGGGTGTCCCTACGCTGCTCCCTAGCACGACCTGCGACGTGCGCCTCAACAAGACGGGCGGCATGAGGCCCCAGTGCGTTTTGCGGCTTAACCCCAGCGCAGCGGGCAACGAGGGCTTGCCGCGATGGTCTGTCACCTCCGGGGGTCATATCGAGGCGTGCCCTCACCAGTTCTCATGTCAGAGGTTTGACCTCCGACGTGAAACCTCAATCCCGCAGGACCCTGAGGGTTCCATGTCCCAGAGATGGGCGCGGCCGCGTCAGTACACTCGGGGTCGGGCGAGGCCGACCTTCCCATAGGGATCGGATGAGGCTGAGCCTGCACCAGGCCGAATGCGTTCCCAGCCTTGCATTTGGGCTAATGTGGTTCGGGTGTGTTCTCTTCCTCCTAGGCCCATGTGGGTGCGCGCGAGCGCAGCCACTGGGTGTAGCCCCCGAGCCTCTGGGTGAAGCAAAGATTCGCGCAGAGGGTTCCGCTGGCGTGCTCGCCCCCGCGTCCTTATTGACGCAACCAATGAGAGATCTCCCTCCGCTTGACTCTCGTGGGTCCACGCTAGCGCACCCAGTGGGTGTAGCCCCCGAGCCTCTGGGCAAATCAAAGATTCGCGTAAAGGGTTAGCTAGCATGTTCAGAGAGTACTCCGTGGTGGTGCCTTGTTCAAAGCACCCCTTCGTCAGGTCTCATTTCTGCTGACTGCGGCGGGTAGCAGCCTTTGTAGGCGTCGGATCGTCTAGCGCGGGTTCTCCAGCTGCACCCATCCTTGCCTGCTTCGGGGCTCGCGCGACGCCCGCCGCCTACTCCTGTCTCAGCCAGTGCCTGCCTGCCCCGTCTTATCGCGTGTTGTCCCGTCGGGGCTGCAATCGTTGATGGGGATTGGGGCAGGTAAGCTCTTTTAATGTTGGTCGCTTGGTTTTGGCCCATCTAGCACCGCGGCGACGCCCTGCCCCAGCGCGGCTATAAATAGCGGTGCTGGGCTTCTGGTTGTTTCACAAAGTCCAACCGCCAAACCTCCAACAATGCGTGGAAGAACTAGGCCTCCTAGAGCCCGAGTTCGGCTCGTTCGAGCTAGATCCCGGTCCTTCATAGGTTGTTGTTAGTGCATTGACTACAAGCGGAGGAGGGTGAAGAAGGAGAACTCGAGCGTCTAGATCCTCGGCTTCGCCCTCGTGGGGCGGTTGCCTTGGTTCAGGTGCTGGCTCCTCGTGAGGGTGGAGGCTGATTCATTGCTATTGGTGGAATCGTTGGGTAGGTGGCATCTCGCCCGTGTCTCCCTACTTCCTTCCCGTAGGGAGGCGAAGGCAAGTCTTGCCGCACCTGCCTTGATTTTGCGCGAGAGCACCAGTTCCGCTTGGTGCCGTACAGCCTCACCTAGCTTCGCTCTTTCTCATCCTCCCCGCTTAAGGCTCTCCGTCGGACAGCGGGACCAAGATCGGAGCCTTCATCAGGAGGGCCTTAAGCTTGTCAAGCGCCTCCTGAGCCTCGGTGGTCCACGCAAAATGGTCGTTCTTCCTCAGAAGCCAATAAATGGGAAGGCCTCGATCGCCGAGGCACGAGATAAAGCAGCTGAATTCCGCGAGGCACCCTGTGACCCGCTGAACCCACTTGAGGTTCTGAATCGGGCTCATCTTGGTGATGGCTGCAATCTTCTCTGGGTTGGCTTCGATGCCACGCTCGAAAATGATGAAACCGAGCAGCATTCCCCTGGGAACCCCGAAAATGCATTTCTTGAGGTTGAGTCTGACGCTATTCGCTGGGAGTCTAGCGAAGGTTTTCTCTAGGTTGGCCACCAGTTGCTCGACCCGCTTGGACTTGACCACGATGTCATCTACGTACGCCTCAACGGTTCACCCGATGAGGTCGCCGAAACACCTGAGCATGCAGCGCTGATACGTAGCGCTCGCGTTCTTCAGAACGAACAACATGGTGATGTAGCAATACGATCCGAAGAGGGTGATGAAAGAAGTTGCGAGCTGCTCGGACTCCTTAATTGTGATTTGATGGTACCCGGAGTACTCATCGAGGAAGCATAGGGTTTCACATCCTAAGGTCGAGTCGACTACCTATTCTATGCGGGGCAAAGGAAATGGATACTTTGGGCACGCTTTGTTGAGGCTCGTGTAGTCGACATACATCCTCAATTTCCCGCTATTATTTCATACAAGAACAGGATTGGCTAACCACTCAGGGTGATACACTTCCTATATGAATCCGGCCACCAAAAGCCTTGCAATCTCCTTGCCGATGGCCCTGCGCTTCTCCTTGTCAAAACGGCGCAGACGTTGTTTGACCGGCTTGGAGCCTGGCCTGATCAACAAGGTATGCTCGGCGACTTCTCTTGGTATGCCCGGCATATCCGAGGGCTTCCAAGCAAAGATGTCTTTATTGGCGCGGAGGAAGTCAACGAGTGAGCTTTCCTATTTGGAGGAAAGCGCTGTGACGATCCGCACCTTCTTGTCCCCCGAGTTGTCGGGATCGATGAGGATCTCTTTGACGCCCTACGAGGGCTCAAAGGATCCGGTGTTCCGCTTGGAGTCAGGCGCCTCCTCCACGGTTTCCTCCTAGATGACTGCGAGTTCCTCGGAGGCAATGACCGCCGAGGTGAGCTCGCAGCATTCCACCTCGCACTGGTAAGCACGCTGGAAAGAGGAGCTGACGGTGATGACCCCATGCGGGCCTGGCATCTTGAGCTTGAGGTACGTGTAGTTTGGGATGGCCATGACCTTCGCGTAGCACGGCCGCCCCAACATGGCGTGGTAGGACCCGTGAAATCCGACCACCTTGAAGGTGAGGGTCTCTGTCCTGTAGTTGGTTAGATCCCCAAATGTTACGGGCAGTTCGATCTGCCCAATCAGTATCGCCTGCTTACCTGACACAAAGCCGTGGAATGGCACTCCGGACGGTTGAATGCGTGACCGGTCGATGCCCATGCCATCCAACGTCTCGGCGTACATGATGCTGAGGCCATTGCCCCCGTCCATCAATATCTTGGTGAGGCGCTTCGTGCCGACGATCGGGTCGACCACGAGTGGGCACCTCCCTGGCAACGGAACGCTGCTTGGGTGGTCGGATCGGTCGAAAGTGATGGCTAACTCCGACCACCGGAGAAACGCAGGCGTAGCCAGCTCGGCAGTGTAGACCTCCCGGCGCGTGAGCTTCTAGCAGCGCCTGGACTCGTAGGCGGCCGGCCCGCCAAATATCATGAGGCAGCCGTCAGTGTCGGGGAAGTTGTCATCCTTCCCCTTGGCGTCGCCCTCCCCAAGCTCGGGCTTCTCCCTCTGCTCCCCCATCTTGGAGGCCCCAGACAGATACTTCTTCAACAAGGTGCAGTCCTTGTACAGGTGCTTGACGGGGAAGGCGTGGTTTGGGCATGGCCTCTCCAGCATCTTCTCGAAATGATCGGGGGTTTCTCCGGCGGCCACCTTACCTCCCTTACGGTTGGCAGCGGCTACGAGGGAACCCCCGTTGTTCCTCTTGTTCGTCTTCTTCCCCAGGCGGTTCGAGGCACCCTCGCTGGCGCTCTCGTCGTGCTTTGCCTTGCCCTTGGCACAGTCGAAGATTGCCCCAACCGCCTCCTCGCCCGAGGCGTGGCTTGTTGCGATGTCAAGGAGTTCCTTAGTGGTCCGCAGGCTCTTGTGTCCTAGCTTATAGACCAGGGACTCACAAGTGGTTTCAGACAGGAACACCCCGATAACGTTGGCGTCGGCGATGTTGGGCAACACGTTGCACTCCCTTGAGAAGCGTCGAATGTACTCGGGGAGAGTCTCTCCCGGCTTCTGCCGGCAGTTCTTGAGGTCCCACGGGTTTTCAGGGCGTTCGTAGGTGCCCTGGAAATTCCCCCCGAATATCTCCTTTAGGTCCGACCAGTTCTGGATCGGGTTGGAGGGAAGATGTTCGAGCCACATTCGCGCCGAGTCGGCCAGGAACAGTGGTAGGATACGGATGATGAAGTAGTCACTATCCGCCCCACCGTCCCGGCAGGCGTGCCGGTAATCCTCGAGCCACATGCCGGAGTTCCTCTCCCCACCGTACTTCATGATGTTCGCCGGGGGATGGTACTGTGGCGGGAACGGCGCACCGCAGGTGCGCAAGCTGAACACTCTGGGACCCGGCGGATCGGGGCTTGGGCTTCATCCTCAGAAATGTCGTGGCGTCCGCTGTGGCGAGGGTGATACCCTCGGCTCGCCACTGCTTGCACATCCTCGTGCCCGCGCCTGCGGGCTTTGAGGGTGAGACGCGCGTCGCAGTCGGTGCCGAGGCATCCTCGAACGGGGGCGTTCGCGGGACCTTCTCCCCCGCGCGGGGCTTGGTGAACGGACACGTCCTTGACACCCCGCATCGCAGAGGAGTGCTGGCTGGCGTTGGGCCTGTGTCGCTAAGACATCAAGCTCTCGGCCTATTTTCGTGCCGCGCGCTCAAGAAGCGTACGCAGCTTGTGGTGGGCGCGATGCGCCTTTTGCGCCGCGGGTTCCGGGAGTCTTTCGGGCAGAGCCGTTGTGGCAGCGACGTTTTGGCTCGCCCCGGTGAAGAGTGGGGTCCCTCGTTGTCTTCGAGGATCCTCTGGTTGATGTCGTGGGTGTTCGCGCGTGCGCGCCCACCATCTGCGGCGTCCGATCTCGCGCTTGAGTTTGGCGTGTTCCTGCTTTAGCTGGAGGCGTGCCTCCTCGAGCTCCTTTTGCCGCTCCCACAGCTGCTCCAGCCGCACGGGCGACGCGGCTTGGTTTCCCTCCCGGGCTCCATCATCGGAGATGTCTGGGGGAGTGTTTCTATTGTGGACGCTTTCGACGTGCCCCTCAGGGGGGGTCCGCCATGAAGCATTCCCGCGAGGGGGGATGGCTACCCCCACTGGAGTTGGAGTCAGAGATCGCCTCCAATTCCCCCGCGAGGAGGACATGGAAGGACTCTGAGACGTAGTCCATCATCCCCAAAAGCTCGCTGTCCGTGGGGAGCGAATCAAAGCGCAACGCTATGAGGCGTTGTGCATCCTGGGCCGCGTTGCGCAAGCCAAACGGGAACATTGTCGAAACGCTCCTAGTCAGGATCTCCGGGGAGAGTGGTTCTCTTCCGGAAAGCTACGCCGTCACATTGGCGAGCAAGAAGAGAAGACGACGCGAGTCCTCCTGGGTCGGTAAAGGACCCAGGAAGGCATGGAGCCATCGCCCCAGCCTCTCGCAGTTGAAATCGAAGAGCTAGCTGCCCTCAGAGGCGCGATCCTACAGAGTGCGCAGCTGCAACCCCTCGAAAGCCTCGACGACGGGTCAAGGTTGGTGGTGCGAGGGGGTCGGACCGGAACATGAACCAGCTCTAGCTCTCCTCCACGGTGACCATGAAGTCCAGGCTCCCAAAACGCACGAGCGTGCCCGGGGCCCATCCTCCGGCGTGGTTGGCCATCCGCAGCCTGGTGGAATCGTTGAGACACGCAAAAGGCCCCTAACTGGCGCGCCAACTGTCGGTGTTTCGGACTGCCGACTAGCAAATTTGTGCTTGCTCGTCTGGCTCGGATGGTGTGCAAGGAACACACGAGGGTTTATATTGGTTCGGGCAGAACGTCCTTGCGTCCAGTTTGAGCTGCTCGTGTTCTTGCACTAGTTTGCAGTAGGGGTTACAAACGGTCGAGAGAGGGAACGGGCTCCCAAGTCTCTGGTGGCAAAGTGTTATGCGAGTGCGTCCGTGTCTCAGAGTTCGGTCAACCCTACCGGGGTCCTCCCCTTCCCTTATATAAGCCAAGGGGCAGGGATCACATACATGAGAGAGAGAGAGAGATAAGGAATATAAAGAGGGGGGTCGCCGGGATCCGCTGCTCTCCTTCCCTTTACGTGGGGCCTATTGACCCTGTAGATGACGACGGGGGTGTCCCTGCGCCGCTCCTTGGCGCGATGTGCGACATGCGCCTCAACAGGACGGGCAGCACGGGCCCCCGGCGTGTCTGGTGGGCGACATGCGCTCCGACAAGACGGGCGGCGTGAGCCCCCGGCGCCTTTTGCGGCTTAAACCCCGGCGCGGCGGGCGACGGGGGCTCGCCGTGATGGCCTGTCACCTTCGGGGATCACGTCGAGGCATGCCCTCGCCTGTTCTCGTGTCAGAGGCTTGACCTCTGACGTGAGCCTTCACTCCCACGGGACCCTGAGGTTCCCACGTCCCTGAGATGGGCGCGGCCGCATCCGTACACTCGGGGTCGAGCGAGACCGAGCTTGTGCCCTCGGAGTCGGGCAAGGCAGAACCCTTCCCATAGGGGTCGGATGAGGCCGAGCTCGCGCCCCTAGGGTCGGGTGAGGCCGAGCCCGCGCCCTCAGGGTCGAGCAAGGCAGCTCACGCCCCGCGTCTGGGCCTAATGCTGGGCCACCGACGTTCCTTCAGCAGGTGGGCCATCCGCGGCCGCGTGGCTGCCCGGTCAAGCCGAGCTGCACAGTTTGGGAGGGCTAATCCGTGATTAGCTCCCTAAAGACCGTACTTTGGGGGATCCAAGATATTCGCCCCCGTCAGCGGCACCGCGAAACGGGCAAACAGGACTCGACTTCGGGATACGAGGAGGCGCGACCGAGGAAGGGGGAAGGCGGTGGACGGACATGTCTATGGCTCCCGGCCTCCTCACCGGGGGACCGACCCTGAGGGGTGAGAACCCCTTCTCTCGCATTGTAGCCCAGCCCACCGGATTATATAAGGCGGAGCTGGGCCTCCTTTCTCTCTCTTTGAACACTTTTCCATGTGGCACTCGCAGATCGCTTACAAGCGTCCTGTTGTAAGCACCAGCACTCGAACCCAAGGAACACGAAGCACATCATCCATACTATACGTAGGGCAGTTGCCCGAACCAGTCTAAATCCTTGTTTTTGAGTATTAGCCATCATGCTACGGAGAAGCGTGACGCTAAATTACTAGCCGGTGATCGAAACACCGACAAACTTCCTATACAAAAGTTCTAGATCTTTTTGAGCTGATCAATTTAGATACCAAATTTGCCCCAATCGGAGTTTGGATGTGGGGGATATGGTCTGTACAACATTTGTTGCTTCCGCTGAACTTTAATCTTCCACGAGATTAACTTGTCAAATCATCAAATGCTTCACTCCTCTAAGTGATTCGGAATTAAGGTTCATAAAATATGGACGCATTTGCATGGCAAAATGGACCAGGCCTATCGGCCTATGGGCTATGGGTCGAACATGCATATGCGCTATGGGCCAAACGGCCCACCCTTTTTTGGTTCTGCTGATGGTCATCTTCCTCTTGCAGGCTCTTTGCATTGTCCAAAATATCGGTCTAAATCAAGTTCATACAAAAATTACTTATTTATGTTGTATTTCATATAATTTTATAACATAGTTTAAAATAGTACAACACATATGCGAATATAGGGTTATTTCAGGCACCAAATGTCAGGTTAGTATATCAATACATGACCACCACCAAACTAGTATAAAAAAGGTGTCACGATTGAGTGCCAACACCCTCCCGTGTGAAGACATGGAAGAAAGAGCTCTGCTGAAGGTACAAACTCCAATATTAGATTATAATTGTTTTGTATTACAATCATTCCCTTGATTTTTTTTCTCGGATCGTCTTATATATATCTCAAAATTAAATGATTTGCACAAGACCGGGTATCTTATAAGTTATCACTACTAAAACATACTCTATCACCGCTGGGTCCAAATCGGCATCACCGCCGGTATGGCCATCCATTGGATTAGGGTCGACGGTGATGGGATGATCCGTCACCGCCGGTTCCGGTTCCTCACCCAGTGGTATTGCCCTTTACACCAAAACAAAACAAAAAAATACAAAACAACGACGCACCAGCCCTGTGCGCCGCCGCCGTTGGCCCGCACGCTCCGTGTCCCACCGCCGCCTCTGAGCGTCGCCGCTCGCGCCCCGCCCGACGCATCCACCCCGCTTGGGCCATGCCACAGTAGCAGAGCCTCGACGTGCGACTCCCATCCCCGTCCCCGGCCACGGCCGCCTCGACGCCGCCCGTTAGGAGAGGGAGAGGAGAAAGGCGACGCGGCGGCGGAGGAGAGGCAGAAGGGAGGGAAGGACATGAGGAGGAGAGAGGCGAGGTAGGGGAGGACTGGCCACAGAGCCTCCTCCGCCCGCGACTTCAGCTCGCGATCGAGCTCCCGTGCCGCCTCGGCCCGCGGTCGAGCTCCCGCGCCAGCCGGCCAATTTGAGCTCATGGTAGAGCTCCCGCACCGCCTCGGCCCTCGGTCGAGCTCCTGTGCCGGTCCCGCCCGCGGAGAGGAGGGGAGGCGACGGTGGCGGGGGAGGGAAGGGGAGGGGAGAGGAGGCGGCAGCAGGGAGAGGAGGGGAGCCGGCGTCGGAAGGGAAGGGAGGGAGCCGGCGGCAGCGGAAGCAGGGGACAAGAGGGTTGGCCGCGTGGCAGCAGGGAGGAGAGCCGGTGGGATAGAGGAGGGGACTGGAGGAATAGATAAGGACCGGGGGAGGGAGGGGAATTGAGAAAGGAAATGAGATAGAGAGTGAGAGAGGAAGAGAGAAATAGGATAGAAATGGCGTCACCGCCGGGTCGTACGTTGAATCTATCACCAACGGTTCGTAATGCGACCCGTCAGTAGTGATGTCCACTATCACCGCCGGTTCTAAATCGAACCGGCTATCACCGCTGGTTCGATTCAAACCGGTGGTAATGGGGCGTTTACAATAATGGTTTCTATAATACTGTTCTAGAGGAAAATATGTTTCTATAAACATTGGGCCAATTCGTGTACTTTCTAGTGAGCAGGTAAGCCGATATTTCCCATTTATTCAAATACATCTTTACTATAATAAGTTGATGCATATTTCCGCGGTTTTTTATCTATTCAAATGTTTTGCTTTTTAGGTCCAAGACGTGCATCGTACCATGAGAAGACATAATAGACTGAAGTATTTCTTATGAAATGCAACTACACGTCATCTATATGTTTCATACTTGGTTCCATCTTGTAGCATATATAAGAGTCTTGTCGTGCATTCTGCCATACTTGTGAGCACCGAACCAAATGGAAAGTTTTTGTTAATTGCCTGATTTCTAGCTGGCCTCATGTTATGTAATGTGTTGCTTACTTGCAGGCTGGAGCTCTAGTGAACTGAATAAGAAATGTGAAAGACCTATTCTGTTGCACTCTAGCCCAAACAGAAGCGGCTGAAATTATTGGCTTAATGGCTCCAATGTATCTTTGTTGGTTTGGGCTACATGATATAGTGCTGTTGTAGTGCCTAGCTACTACATCTACTATACGTACAACACGGCACCGGTGGTTTGAATCGAACCGGCGGTGATAATGGACATCACCGCCGGTTCGTGGTCGTAATACGAACCGGCGGCGATGCCGGATCATGACATCATCGTCGGGTCGTATTACGAACCGACGGTGATGCTGGGTCGTATTACGATCTGACGGTGATGCAATTTATAGAGACCATTTCTATGTTATAGATGATTCATAGTACATCATCCAATCTCTATGCATAGCATTCTCATAAAGAAAATATGAGGCCAGTTGTCATCATCTTCCCTTTGAATATTTCAATTGTCCTATAGAAACCATTTTTCTTAGGGGGTGTTTGGTTTGGAGGGGCTTATTATAAGTCCCACCAATAAGTCTCTAATAAGACTCTTTTTATCCAAACATGAAGACTTATAGGTGAGTCTTATGCCCATAAGCCCCTCGAAGGATGCTTACGGGGCTTATTTTCTGTGGGCCCCACCAAAATATCCTTCTTTCCTCCCACTACCCTTGTTTTCCTCACCTACAGCAGCATTAATGAGGGGTAAAAAGGTCAGCACCAACTACAGAGGCTTTTTATAAGCCGCTACAACCAAACACCAGTTTGGGCTCATAATAAACCTCTCCATGTGAGAGGTTTATGGGCTTATAATAAGCCCCTCCAAACCAAATACCCTCTTAGATTAAACCGTGCGTGCTTCTTTTATTGTAAGTTTAATACAAGACAACTTTTTAATGCTCATAATTACAGACTTATCACATTTGTAAAAATGAGTCAGAAACAGTTAATTCTGGCCATCCAATCTGACAAAAATATAAGAATGGTGTATTGGTGTATGCATGTTGTTTCAGTCATGTGTAGCTGCATGTTTTTGAGAACATGCATGCTGTTCAGCTGTGTTGCCCTAGCAGGAGCGCTGCACGTCATGTACCGTACTGTTCATGAAGTTCACCCTGTCAAATGCTAATAACACACGCATGTAACGCACAGGACTCTATAAATTGTACATTCAAATCATCAAATGGTCTTATCTTCCAGTAGGTCTGTTTTATTGAAATTGGAAACATACAATTCAGAATTATTGAAACCTCAACAGAGTAGAAGATGAAAAAAATGAGCAATAATAGAGAAGGCTACAGCTTCCCAGATATTAAATCTCCCACATATGGTACATGAGCCATGCATGGGCACCTTGCATGGCAGGATATATCCAGCAGAATCCAGAATTGCCAAACTATGGTAGATTCAAATGTGTCCATTTGTGGTTCTGGAGTCATCCTACGAAAATAACATGTGATTAGAAAACTGCATGTAAACATGCATGATGTTCATTATAAACAGAGTAAGAAAAATGAACATCATAGCTAACCACTTGGTATAGCTTGTCTTCTTTGTAGTAGCGGTCGAACCGTAGTGTGTCCTTGATATCCTGAAAAGATGGCATGATGCTAGGTGGAGGTACACCGCCATCTTTTATTGCAACTAAAGCATCCTGCAATCAGAGATACTTGTATTCATGTATTGAGAACTACAAGTAGTGCCCATCAAAGAAAAAAAGAACTACAAGTAGTGCTTTCGGCACAAAAATGAAACTACTGATGTATTGGAATTGCTAGGTTACTCAATAGCAGTGGTGGACTCGGCCGAAAATTATAGGTGGAGCCAAGATACAACAAACTTAACTAGAAATAAAAATAAAAGCTCACACACATCATGATGTTTATATTAGAACCACATATAATGATCAAATTATGTTTCAAAAAATATGTTAAATCAACATACCAAATTATCATATTTATCCTAATAAATCACTACAGCATTAAGTCATATATAGAACCACATATCATATTTATGTTAAATCAACTTAACCAGCAAGGCAGCAACAATATGTTTTGCTCCACAGAATTCAAAACAAATCAAATTATCAAGAGAAAAAAGAGACCAACCTAGCCAAATTAAACAAAAGATCGGTTAATGACCAAAGATTAAGTCATATATTTCAAAAAATGGAGATTACTTTGCGAGAATATGTATCACTAAAGCATTAAGCATGTCTAGGCCTAGGTCTGGGTACTTGATTCGGAGCTAAGGGATAATGCAGAGCACAGCAGCAGGCCAGGCCATAGGAACATGTCAATTGGCCCATTAGACTAGTAATGCACATGTGCAATAGGCCCAACTGCTGCCTATCACAACTGCCCAAGTATGCTAGAGCTCGCGGATTCCGGCAGCGAACGAAACTCATGGTGTTTGGTAACATTGAGTTGCATGCAGTGTGCTTGTTTCTGGTAGGAGTATGCATGCTAGTGCAAGGATACTATCATGGAGTCCAGAACGTGTACAAGCTGAAGAGTTTGTATATCTGGCCAATTAGCAGTGGCGGAGTATCTGGTTAATGGATTTTGCAATTAGCAAGGAGGGGCCATGAGCCCTTGGACCTACATATAGCTCAGCCTGTGCCAATTAGTTGCTTCGGAGTATAAAAGCATACAAATGTTGATAGGTTTTTGTAACGTGAGAAATAGAGAAGAAATTAGAAAGCCTAAGCTGTCGTGGCCTTGGAAATCTTTGTGCTCTTGTGTTTCTCGTGTTTGCGTGTGTTACATCCTAGTGAAAAGACAACAAATAAGTACGCTACGTAGTGTTCAAACAAATTAAATTTGCACATGATTCACCCTTGATAATACTGATAAACAAAAAAATAAGGTCACATGCTTCATATGTGTAAGAATGCAAACCTTCATTGCACGCATTGACACGCCAAGTAAGGATAATGAATAGACTATGAGGCTGTAACCAATTTTCCCAAGTTCCACAGGGCTCAGTATGGGAGTTTTACCACCTTCTATAATGTTTATCTGTAGAACAGATTGTAAATCTTCATAGGTCATATCACTGCTAGAGGAAGGAACAACTTCAAGCAAATAATAAAAAGGACATTCATCGTTGATGAGCGAATATGAGCAGTAGAAGTAACTTGTAAAGTGGTACAGATATGCTTTTCAATTCAGACTAGTAATATGAGAAAATGGAGATGGTGTAAGTAAATAAATCAGTTCATCATATATACATATCTAATACCTACACTAAAACTGAGTCCAAAAGGAGGCACCGATCGATCACCCCATTTCATCACTATCTCATCCAAGATTGAATGACACACACAACTATGGGAACATTAGATTATTATATATACATCTAGAACCCAGCATAAATATCTAAAGAATACTAAAATATCCAGAATCTGCTACGGATTCCAAACATAAACCAGCATGAGCGGGTATGACAATGCATATACAGGACCGACAATGCATATACAGGACCGAATTTCAACAACCGGAGCGTGGCCCCAATTCTATTTTATAGAACATATGTTTTTGGGTGTACCCCTTTCAACACCCTAGTCAAATTCACTGGAAGTCAATGATGAGTGTTATACTAATTAAGAGATCTGGACAAATGCAGGAACAACCATAAACCAACAATTCACATGTAACTAGAAAAGCAACGGAAACATATATAGAACAATCTTACCATCTTTGGAACTCCTGGGCAAACTGCGCAGAATGCCTTCATCTCTTCCACTGAAGCAAGGGCGTCAATTAGCAGAACATCAGCGCCGACATCAGCAAAAGCTTTTACTCTACATAATGCTTCATCCAGAGAAATGGCTTGACGTGAATCTGTCCTTGCCACAATGACAAGGTCAGAACCACTCTCATTCCTAGCATCAACAGCAGCTTTTATGTGCATGACGGCTTCCTCCCTTGAGACCACTTTCCTTCCTTCAGTATGTCCACATGCTTTAGGCGAGACCTTAGAATTGCAACATGTCAACTTGTTTCAGGATAAATAAAACAGAAAGGATCAATTATGAAATTGAAAGTCTTCCCCTCACCACCTGATATAACCTAAGTACGCAAAAAGAAAAGGAAATGGACAAGTGTTAAGATATGTTTGTACTCGTGTATATTAATTAGGTTGTTAGGACATATATAGGGTCAAGTCCTTGTATAGAAAGTCAAGTTGTCCAGCAACTTGTCTTACATTATTATGCGAACCTGGTAACAGTTTCTGAACCACAAACCTTGTGCGATGCTCTAAATAGTAAAGAATGGAAGGAGGCTATTGATCATGAGTATTTTGCATTGATGGAAAATAAAACATGGCATTTAGTTCCGCTAAATGGCTACATCTTGTAGCTAAGGGGCTTAAGCAACGATAAGAAATTGACTATGAGGAAATGTTTATTAAAGCAGCAACAATTCGTCTTGACTATAACTATGAGGGCATGATGAGTCTTGGCTTAAAGATAAGTAAATCTCCCTCTATGCTCGTTAATGCCTTTTCTGATGCCAATTGGGATGGCTGCCCTAATGATGGAAGATCAACAGGTGGATTTGTAGTACTCCTTGGATCGAATCTTATTTCATGGAGATCTCGAAAACAAGCTACTATGTCCCGGTCTAGCACTCAAGCTAAATACAAGATGTTGCGAATGCAACAGCTGGGATGATGTGGGTTCAAAAGTTGCTTGTTTGTGTTGTGACAACATTGGCACCTAATATGTATATACGAACCTAATATTTGATGCTCCTACCAAACATATAGAGATAGACTACCACTTCGTTGGAGAACGAGTTGCTCAGAAGCTCTTGGATATATTGTTTATTCATTCAGGTGATAAACTCATTGATGGATTTACAAAACCCATGCATGTGCGGAAGATGGCGGCCTTCCAAAACAATCTCAACTTGGTGAAGTTGCATTGTGATTGAGGGGGATGTTAAGATATGTTTTTACTCAGATATATCGGGTTGTTAGGATAGATAGGATCAAGTCCTTCGTATAGAAAGTCAGGCTCAGTTGTTTCACCAGATTCTAATTGGTTGTTATATATCTTGTTGGTCAAGTTATACATGTCACGTCGAGGGCTTTTCTCGGCTATATTAGCATGGAACTGCGACACCGAGAGGTATCACATTAAACCCATTTTCACACGAGCATCTGGCAAACTTGGAATTTAACAAGTCCACTAGCTACAGTTTTTGTTTTGGAAAGTGGCAGGGTTTATTATCTAAAGCTGATAGAGACAACAGCAGTTTAGGAACACATCGTTGCAGTCAGAGTTAAACCTGAAAAGGACCATATGTGATACTATGTTAGCTAAGGTGCCAATATATGAAAGGATTATTGATTAGTATTCCAATGAGAGGGCACCTGATCTTCAAGCATGATTCCAGCAAAACCAGCATTGATGTACCCTTTGATGGTTCTCTTGATGCCCATAGAGTTTCCGTAGCCATTGTCTCCATCACCAAGCACTGGGATTGATACAGCTTCGTTGATTAGACGCCCTTGGTCTACCATTTCCCCATAGGAGATGAGGCCAACGTCAGGCAAGCTAAGCCTGGTGGCAGAAACACAGAAACCTGAAAAGACATGAGAAAAGACTCCAATGTTTGAGATACCTTGAACATCTGGGAAAACCGGAAAAGGTTGTTGTGTAGGCAACTAAGCATGCATTCAGTCGTAATGACGAACGCAATCCAATGCGATTTTGATTAAAAATCCTCGTGACGAAGTCGTCAGTTAGTCTACGCGAGAGAGGCCGGGGCCGGCGGCTCGGGAGGGAAGCGCGCGCACGCACCGCTCATGAAGCCGATCTCGAAGCCGGCGCGCTCGATGAGGCGCGCGGCGAGCGCGTCGAAGCAGCAGGGCGCCTGGTGCGCGCCGGGCTTGGCGAGGATCCGGCGGAGCGCCGCGGCCGGCGACTCCCCCGGGCGGATGACGCGGGTGGTCTCCTCGGCGGCGAAGTAAGGGCAGCGCGCGGCCATCCTGGCGCGGTTGCTGGGCGGAGCAGGAGGAGGCTGGAGACTCTCGAGAAGGGATGGGGTGGGCGGAGGGGAGTGTCAGAGCGTGTGGTGTGGTGACTGACTTGCATTATCGTCATGGTTTAAATAGACCGACGCCCACCAATCGAACAGCAGATTAGACGAAATGGACGATTCTAATTTTCTCGCCGACGTCACTAACCTTCTCTCCCATTATAACCTTGTACTACCTATATTAGTCACGTAAACTACCTATATCACTGATAAATTTTTAAGTAGTATCTAATTAATCTAAAACCATGAGACGTTTCTATGCCAGTTCTTTTCAAACACCAGTATAAATGCAATGTAAAAGAGTTCTTTAAACAGCCCCATATAGCACTACTATAACTTCGTTAGTTTTCTTTTACTGCCGCTACGCTATTGTCAATTATGCCGCTATTGCCATGAACAACGCTTTAGCTATGCTAAACACCGCTATTTGGCTTAGTGCATGATTGGATTCAAGGACTAATTTTAATTAGCTCTATATAATCCAAACAGGGTATTAACACGTGGGCTAAAAATTTGCCAAACCTCCAACTAAGTTTAGTTCATTAGTCCTCTAAACCTAGCTAATAAGGGCTAATTTCTGGTAGTGGATGTCAAAAGACCAAAATACCCTCCCAACACTATCATCTCGCAGCATGCGCTTGGCACGAGGATATAAGCGACTTTATCAGTTCTACCGCTAAAAGTTAGTCCAAGTATCTAAGGCCCTATTTGTTTCAGCTTATGGCCAATTTTAAAGGTTCGATTTTGAGAAATACAAAAGTTAGATGACTCCCAAAATCCAGAATTGAGAATCAGCTGTATTCTCGATTCTAGGGGTCATCTGACTTTTGGATTTTCCAAAATCGAGCTGTTGGCGCTAAAATCGGCCGGATAGGAATCGGCCGATGGTCTTCAGCGTCGGACACACGACCCGGGAGAATCTGCTTAGCTCCTGTTCGGGTTATCGCCCTGGTGCGGTTCGCGCGGCGTGCCAGTCAATCTGACCTGTTGATTGACAAGGAAATAGAGTATTAAATTCCAGGCGCGTCGATCGGCTGGGATTCCGATCTGTCCTGAGGAGCGCGTCGGCAGCGAATCGGCTGATTTGCTGTAGAGATGATCGGCTATGGACCAGCCGATGATCGTGTGGTAATCGTAAAGAAAACTGCTGGAGCGATCTAGACGATTACTGCAAGGGCAACACTTGAAATAGATCTAATCGGCTGTATGATGATAAATCGAAGAGAAAACAATGACGAAGCCGATTAATCTGATCTCAAGCTGGATAACTGATGATAATACTAGAATAACAAATAAAACTTGCGATGCGCCCGTAGTTAAGGCTCGGATATTACTCGATAAGCGGAACCTACCAATTGGCCGGAGATCAAGCTGATGCAGCCCTGCCAATCCGTACGAACTCGTGGAAGAAGAAAATATTGGCGAAGTCGCCAACTTGAAAGTAAATTGCTAGAAAAGTAGAAGTACTGTTGTTGATTGATGTGTTGATATTTTCTCAAGACCCTGACGACTCCTATTTATACTCTAAAGCTAGGACTCCTGGTCGATCACGACTTATCACAACCTTATTTAAATTACTACATCTATACAAATTTTAAAAGGAAACGGACTCCCGCAGAATCTTCCGCCGCCGCTCCCTAATCCAATCAGGATTTCCTTCAACTGCTTCCCGACCAACTTAGTGTGCCCCCCTTTGACCAACTTTTGACCAGGACCCTCTGAAATAATCTCATCCTGTTGGCATAGGTTGTATAACCAATCGGCCGATTTCCAACTGTTATCTCAATCGGCCGATTCTTTTCTGTAGCCTTCAGATCTGCCGCATTGGCCAATCTTCTCCTCCTGATGCCGATTCAACACGTGTCAAAATCTGGCGGCAACACATGCCCCCCAGTTTCGGAGTAAAATATAACTTTTCCTTCGAAACTCTTTCTTTAATCCTTTCCTCCGAAACGGGCGCAGTAAAAATCTCCTTCCGTTCCGCGGCACAATGATTGCAATTTCCTCGAACCGGGCGCGCGAAACGACCGCTCCTCTGGAACTCGTGTAAACGGCGCGGTAAAAATACCATCTTTGCCCTCGCTTCCCTGATCTCTCTTAAGTACTGGCTTCCTCCGCCTATCCTTCCCCACGAATCTAGCATTCTTTTCCGTCGCATCACTGTTCGTCTTCCTCCAAGCTCTTTCGATTTCCAAGTGCTTCCCCCTTTCCGGCGATCTCATCCGCATTCTCCAGAAGTGAACATTGTCCCTTGATCAGTTGTGATGGTTTGAGGAATACTAAATCGATATATAATATGGCTTTTAACAAATTCAATCATATCGGCCGATGTCACGTTCCTCAAAGGAACTGCCTCCACCCACTTAGTAAAATAATCTGTAGCCACCAATATGAACTTATGCCCTTTGCTAGATGGAGGATGAATCTGTCCGATGAGATCTATTCCCCAACCTCTGAACTGCCACGGCTTAATTATTGGATTCATAGCCGATGCTGGCGCGCGCTGCACATTGCCAAACCTCTGACAGTCTTGGCATCCTTTGTAGTACCTGAAACAATCTTCAAGGATGGTCGGCCAGTAATATCCATTGTTCCTGATCATCCATTTCATTTTGTGAGCCGATTGATGAGCTCCACACACACATTCATGGATTTCTCCCATCAGAACCTTTGCCTCTTCTGTTCCCAAGCATTTGAGAAGAACTCCATCAATCGTCCGATAAAATAAATCATCCTCAAGCAACAAATATTTTGTAGCCTGAAAACGTGTTCGCCGATCCACCTTCTGGGATGGATTTCTCAAGTAATCGGCGGTCTCCTTTCGCCAGTCATCGGCCGCGAGTTCTAGCGTCATTGCTCCCTGAATCGGCCGATACCCAGAAGCATGTTGGGCCAGCCTGTTGGCTTCTTCATTATAATTCCTGGGGATATGCTCAATTATTGCAGACTTGAACTCTTTTAAAAGTTGAAGACAATCCTCATAATAAATCCTTAAGATATCATCCTTGCACTCAGACCGCCCCGTCAACTGATCCACAATGAGCATGGAATCCCCAAAAATTTCGACTGCATCAGCTCTGACTTCCCTTAATAATTGGATGCCTTTTAGAACAGCTCGATATTTCGCCTGGTTATTAGTTGCATAGGCTTCTATCGGCAGAGAGAAATCATAACTTGCCCCCCGAGGCGACACAAGAACAATGCCGATTCCTGATCCGACCCCACACGAAGAACCATCAAAATATAGAGTCCATGGAACTGGTTCAACGGTGGCGATTTCTGGTCCACAATGCTGAACTACGAAATCGGCCATCACTTGACCTTTGACGGCTTTGGCCGATTCGTACCTTAAATCGAATTCTGACAAAGCCAGGATCCATTTTCCAATCTGCCCTTTCAAAATCGGCAATGATAGCATATACTTCACCACATCATCCTTGCACACGACTATGCATTCTGCCGATAGCAAATAGTGCCTGAGCTTAGTACATGAAAAGTACAAGCACAAGCATAGTCGCTCCACCGAGGAATATCTTGTTTCGGCGTCTAAAAGTCTTCTGCTGACGTAGTATACCACTCGTTCCTTCCCCTCAAACTCCTGTACCAACGCCGATCCAATAGCCTGTTCATCAGCCGATAAATATAACTTGAACGGCTTACCAGGCTGTGGTGGAACTAATACCGGGGGTGAAACCAGATACTGCTTGATATTCTCCAATGCCTTGCGTTGTCCTTCTCCCCATACGAATTCCTGGTCGGGCTTTAATTTCAACAGAGGGGTAAAAGCCTGAATACGCCCTGACAGGTTGGATATGAATCTTCTGATGAAATTGACCTTGCCGATGAGGGACTATAGTTCAGTCTTATTTTGTGGGGCCACTACTCTGCTGATGGCGTCTATGGTCTTGCGGTTGACTTCTATCCCGCGCTCATGGACCATAAATCCTAAGAATTTTCCGGCCGATACACCAAATGCACACTTGTTTGGGTTCATCTTCAACCCATGTTTCCTTGTGCACTCCAGTACTTCCTGTAAATCGGCCAGATGATCTTGGTGACCTTTTGACTTGACCACGACGTCATCTATATAAATTTCCACCGATGAACCAATGAGCTTGTGGAAGATGTAATTCATGGCCCGTTGATATGTAGCGCCGGCGTTCTTCAACCCGAAAGTCATAACCACCCATTCAAATAAACCAAGATGGCATGGGCACCTAAAAGCCATTTTCGAAATATCTTCCTCGGCCATTAATATCTGATTGTACCTGGCATTCCCATCCATGAAACTTATGACTTTGTGGCCTGCGACAGCATCCACCAAGATATCGGCCGTCGGCATCGGATATCCATCCATCGGTGTAGCCTGATTTAAGTTCCTGAAATCGATGCACACACGTAACTTTACATTCTTTTTGTATACAGGCACAATGTTAGAAATCCATTCGGCGTAGCGGCACTGCCGAATAAATCCTGCCTCGATCAACTTTTTAATCTCGGCCTTTATGTTAGGTAGAATCTTGGGGTTACACCGTCGTGCAGGTTGCTGATATGGCTGATATCCTGATTTTATAGGTAACCGGTATTCAACAATAGACCGGTCTAGTCCTGGCATCTCATGGTATTCCCAAGCAAAGCAATCCTTGAACTCTTTTAATAAACTTATCAATTTACATTTGTACTCAGGATCCAAATTGGCACTAATGTACGTCGGCCTTGATTTGCTACTATCTCCCAAATCTACCATCTCTAATAAATCGGCCGACGTAAACCCATGCCCAAGCTTCCCATCTTCTCGGACGAGCTGATCCATTTATTCCGAATCTTCAGAGCCGACTGCTTGGATCGGCTGTAGACCGAAATTGGACACTTTCAGGAAGTCAGTGTCCCAAGTCCTGCCAGATATAGACTTGACGTGCTCGCAGCTCCACTGTTGCGTGTCGGCCGCTGCAACACTGTAGACAGAATCGGCAGCGACTATCTCTGTACTGTCGCCGACCCATTGCACAAGGCATTGATACATTGTAGATGGGACACAGCAGTTTGCGTGTATCCGGTCGCGACCAAGCAGCATATTGTAGGACCCCTTGCCATTAATAACGAAAAAGGTGGTAGGAAGGGTCTTACTGCCGATGGTGAGGTCGACGCAGAGCGCTCCGCGGGCGGGTGACACGTTGCCTTCGAAATCCTTCAGCATCATGTCCGTCTTGGTGAGGTCTTCATCACCCTTGCCCAGCATGCGGTACATGGCATACGGCATGATGTTAACTGCAGCGCCTCCATCTACCAGTAATTTGGTGACGGGTCTTCCGTTGACATAGCCTTTGAGAAACAGCGCTTTGAGATGCTGCCGTTTTTCTTCTTCTAGTTTCTCAAACGTAGCCGTCATCGACTCTAATACCAGTTGTGCCATTTGTTCTTCTTCTGTTCTTGTTACTTTCTCCCGATCGTTGGGCGCCATGAACTCCATCGGCAGTATGAACACCATATCAATTTCGGCTGCCGATTCTTGGTTGCTTGTTTCTTGATCGTTTTTCTTTGGGCGCCAAACTCGAGATTTAACATTCCTTCTCTCTGGCACCTGTCTCTGTTCTTCTTCTTGATGCTCCCACTGGCGTAGGCGTTGGATCCTTCGCTTCTGGGATCTGGATAGGCCATCGGGACACCACCTGGGATTTGCTGGTTTGGCCGATGATCTGGCGTGTTCCCAATCTGGTTCCCTTCCTAGGGGATCCTCGTCTGACACCCTATCATCGGCCATCTCTTCCAGCCGATCATGCGCGCTGATCCTGCCCCCCAGTCCATCCCGCTGGCCGATCTTGCTTTTTGACCGGTGGTGCTGGTCAACTCTGCCCCCCAGCCGATCATGTACTGAAACGCGCTCTTCTTCGCGCCGATTTCTGCTGATCGGCTCTGATCCTCTGTCCCTAGAGTGTAGCCTCGGGCGATTGTTGCAGTTCAATCCGTTACACTCCGGACAGTTATCGGCGGACGGCAATCTGATGTCGTTCTCCCAGCAGTGGATGAAGAACGGACATTGCCAGTGATCTTCATGCCGGTGTATCATCTCTTCCTGGTATCTTGCTTGTTCTTGCTGCTGCCGGTACTTGCTGAGTAAGAATTGGGAGGTAACGGGCTTGCGTGGTCGTTCTGGCCCCTGCCTGTTCCTTCTGATTTCTTCAGTCGTGATCTGCCTCTTGGGATCGACGGCGCCGCCTCTTCTCGCCGATTCTGACGTCAGCACCTTGGTTTGACTTGAGTCTCCTCCAGCGTTAACCATGTTGGCCGGGAAGGGATGCTGATCTATCTTCATCGGCTTTGCCGATTTAGTTGGAGTTTCAAATTTAAGCCGCCCCTGCTCGATGGCCGATTGTATCTGCTGGCGGAAGACTTTACATTCGTTTGTATCATGAGAAGTAGCATTGTGCCACTTGCAGTATTTCATCTTCTTAAGTTGATCGGCTGTAGGGATGGTGTGATGTTGAGATAGCTTGATCTGTCCTTCCTGAAGCAATAGATCAAAAATTTTATCGGCCTTTGACGTGTCAAAGCCGAATGTCTCTAGCTCCTTCTTGCCAAAGGGGCATGATATTGGTTTTTTCCCTTTGACCCATTCTGCCAGGCCGATTTCCTCTTCCGCATCGGATTCAGATCCCTCCAAGTATGCCACCTTCTTTTGGAAGTTCCTCCACTGTTCAAACAGTCGGACCTCTTGTCGTGATAATCGGTGGATGATTTGGCTCAGGCTTTCAAACTCTTGGCCAGCATATCTTTCTCTGATTTGTGGCAAGAGGCCATGGAAAGCGATATCGGCCAACTGTGCATCGGTCAGAGCCAGACTGTAGCCCGTCACTGGTTCATCGCTCCTCTGCCTGAGACTGGTCAAATCCGAGAGTTTCATCTCGTGTACTCCTGCGTAGAAGTACTTGTGGAATTGTTTCTCCAGATCGGCCCATGTAACGACGGAATTTGGCGGCAAGGTGGTGAACCACTGGAAGGCCGATCCGGACAGAGATGATGAAAATAAACGCACCCTCAGGGCATCTTGCGTGGCAGCTTCCCCGCACTGGATGATGAATCGGTTGATATGCTCCACAGTAGATGTATCGTCCGTCCCCGAGAACTTGGTGAAATCGGGAACCTTGTAGCGGTGTGGGAACGGCAGCAAGTCATAGGCCGATGGATATGGCGTCTTGTAGGTATAAGTTTGAACTTTCGGCTTCAATCCAAACTGATCCTGGATTACTTCTGCTATTCTTGCCGTCCAGTCCACCTGCTGCTGATGAACAGCTGTTCGCGGCGCGGGCATGTGCTGAAGGGCTGGTACGGCCGGGTGATGGATCGGCGAATTTTGCTGAGCGGCCGATAGTTGATGGCGAAACGAGTCCGCACCCCCTTCGTACGTCACTGCTGGCGCCGTGCCTCTGAACGCTTCTACAGTGTTTGCCCCCCTGCCGATTTCTGATAAGATCGGCTGATACTGGGGAACCGTCGGTCGGGCGGCCGATTGGTATGGCACCTGGGTTGAATAACTTCCATACCCGTTCGCTGGCTCGGGAAAATACGTTGTCGCTGATGTTCCCCAAGGTGCTGAGCTTGTAGGCAGTGACTGTACAGAAGCAATCTGAACGGGTTGAAGCGGTGTCTGTGATGGGAGACATGGTGCACCGCTGTATCTTGGAGACGCCGGGGGCAATGGAGAGTTGTACCCCTCGCGTTGCGTCAATATCGGCTGAGGAGCCGATTGGGACGTGTATGGTAGGCTTCTGGCTGGCAGAGTGTTTGGAGGGGCATATGCCGGTCCCTGATAGCCTTGGACTGCTCCGCTGGCCAGAGAGTTGACGACGGCGTTATACACCGTGTTGGTCATCACTGAGGATTGGTCGATGAACGCCTGATACACGGACTGTTGAATCATCTCTGACATCTTGCCCGAGTCCTCAGCAATGGTGATGTGGCGAGGCGCTAGAATAGGAGTCTTCTTGACTGTCTCCCCGCTTCTGGTACGACTGAACGACTGGAGGTACATCTTCTTGTAATCTTCTAGATGTTTGGCCAATTCTTCCCTCTGGTCGTCCTTGAGATCTGCTTCTATGACCTCAATGATGTTGTTGTCGGAGATTTCTGCATTTTTTGACATATCAGATCTTGGATGGTCCCACCGGGCGTGCCAAAAGTGTGTTGGCGCTAAAATCGGCTGGATAGGAATCGGCCGATGGTCTTCAGCGTCGGACACACGACCCGGGAGAATCTGCTTAGCTCCTATTCGGGTTATCGCCCTGGTGCGGTTCGCGCGGCGTGCCAGTCAATCTGACCTGTTGATTGACAAGGAAATAGAGTATTAAATTCCAGGCGCGTCGATCGGCTGGGATTCCGATCTATCCTGAGGAGCGCGTCGGCAGCGAATCGGCTGATTTGCTGTAGAGATGATCGGCTATGGACCAGCCGATGATCGTGTGGTAATCGTAAAGAAAACTGCTGGAGCGATCTAGACGATTACTGCAAGGGCAACACTTGAAATAGATCTAATCGGCTGTATGATGATAAATCGAAGAGAAAACAATGACGAAGCCGATTAATCTGATCTCAAGCTGGATAACTGGTGATAATACTAGAATAACAAATAAAACTTGCAATTCTAGTAAATATCGATAACTGGTGAATAAATCCAAACGAAACCACAGCGATGCGCCCGTAGTTAAGGCTCGGATATTACTCGATAAGCGGAACCTACCAATTGGCCGGAGATCAAGCTGATGCAGCCCTGCCAATCCGTACGAACTCGTGGAAGAAGAAAATATTGGCGAAGTCGCCAACTTGAAAGTAAATTGCTAGAAAAGTAGAAGTACTGTTGTTGATTGATGTGTTGATGTTTTCTCAAGACCCTGACGACTCCTATTTATACTCTAAAGCTAGGACTCCTGGTCGATCACGACTTATCACAACCTTATTTAAATTACTATATCTATACAAATTTTAAAAGGAAACGGACTCCCGCAGAATCTTGCGCCGCCGCTCCCTAATCCAATCAGGATTTCCTTCAACTGCTTCCCGACCAACTTAGTGTGCCCCCCTTTGACCAACTTTTGACCAGGACCCTCTGAAATAATCCCATCCTGTTGGCATAGGTTGTATAACCAATCGGCCGATTTCCAACTGTTATCTCAATCGGCCGATTATTTTCTGTAGCCTTCAGATCTGCCGCATTGGCCAATCTTCTCCTCCTGATGCCGATTCAACACGTGTCAAAATCTGGCGTCAACACGAGCCTTCAAAATCGGCCATAATCTGAAACAAACGGGGCCTAAATTGGACACGGCAACTAAAGTTTAGCCAGGGTCAAAGGCGGCTAAAATTATTTTTAGCCATTGTTCACGTGTATGGCCGTTTAGCCTGTTTAAACGCCGTGTAAACGCTACACAGTAGCTAGCCGTATCCGTTTAATCAGCCATTTATTCTATTTAATAGTCGTTTAATCCGTTTAAATGGTCGTTTAGTCGGCATATTTACCATTTACCGTTTTAGGCCAATACTTTTAGCCCATCCTTAGCCACGAAATAGTTTCAACTCCGCTAATTTTATTTTCTTGTATGCATGGCCTAGGCTGCTTCATCTCCTTCACACTGGAGGCTCAACAACGAGGCTAAAAATGTTGCTAGCCGCATAAAATCCATGATTGTAATCTTGATTACGGAATAATCAATGGATATGCATGGCCAAGAGGCTGAACATGTATCCAAACGTCGGTGTCCATATATATATATATATATATATGTCCCATACTTTTGTGTGCTTGGCGCATGATTAATCATAGCTTTTATAAAACGCTGAATGAAATAGCTTGCGCTGTATCTCGCTGTAGCTTTCTTTTCACAGAGTTTGAAGGAGACCCGATTCCTACTGGTACTACGTACTAACGATTCAAACCTATCCCCTTATTAGATGACACTTCGTCCTATCACCTTCCCGCGGCTAAATAGCTTATCTACTTAGAACCTCTTCCATTTAGCGTGCCGCGGCTGATCGATAGGTGGGTAGACGTCTCAACCGGGGATTCAAGGGGCGGGCCGCGGATCCGGGATCGGATGGAGGACGATAGATAGGGCCGTACTGCTCCTGGTCGTGGTCGTGGTCGTGGCCGGGCACCCCCTGCCGGGCTGAGGGGTTGCAATTCGCATTCAAGACAAAACAGCTAACCCTGGCTGGCACCTGAAAGGGATCGGACCAGTACGGCCCGGCGGACCCGATCCCGTCGCGCACGGGCTCGACGGCGATGCCTCACCCAACCAGGTGGGATTAACGATACAGATGATGCTGCGTTTCTTCCTCAGCTCGATCAGCAGATGATTAGCTAGGTCACGGCTCTGGTACCGGTACCCCTTATCTTTCCTCCAGGCGTTTCTGCGCTGCTATTAGCAGTCGATCGACCTCGATCATTAGCTGATGAAGAAGATCGAGCAAGTAGCCAACAGCTTCAATGATGATGCCCGCAATGGGTGCCGTGAAGTTGAAGCCCAAGCAAGCGACCAGGTCTCTCTGCTTGTGATGATTGGAATCGTAAGAGACGTACGTGGTGCGGTTAGCGGCCTAGGGAAATCGCATTGGGCGATCGATCGACGTACAGATCGTAAGCATAAGATTATATTATTCTCCGATGTTTCATTCTTCTTCTTCTGTGGTAGTTAGCGCGTTATATTAATGGAATCGTCCATGCTGCTACCGTATTATATTGGATGGACCACGCACTCAATTGAATCCTCGCTCGCTCGCTCCAGTGCGACCACTCATGAATTCTGGCAGTGTCCTACTTGGCCCAAGCAAGGGATGCCAACAAAAATGGAGGCTCAACCACACGCTTTAATTTGTTTTATTCGTGTTGACGCAACCGGATATATATGTGAACGAAAATTCGGTGAGTACGTGCATATACTCCATGTATGGTCACATACTTAAAGTATGTACCATCACAGATGGTCTAGTATGATCACATACACCTCGTACGTACTTTTCGTTGGGTCAGATACACCCTACATGATGAGATATACATGTAGGAGTAGCTACAAGCGCGTGTGTATATATATATATATATATGCCAGTAAAAAAGAAAGTGAGAGAGAGAGAGACTGTTCTCAGCTGATGACCAATAAGGACTGATCCTTTGCATTTTAAAGAAAAGAGAAAATTGAACCGAAACTGACTGCATTTAAAATGAATTGGCCCTTGCACGCCTATACATGGCCTAGCCTCTTATTTTTGACGCGGTATCTTCCGTGCATGAATTGATTACCATCATTTGATTGGATTTGGACTTTATAATCGGATGCGGACATCCATCGTCGTCGATCTTAATTACCTCCAGTAGTACGTAGCATTGGATTATCATCGACAATTGGATACCACAAATTAAAATCGGATAATCCAAGTCCAGTTGGATTATACCATGAAGGCACTGATCAGGCCGCCAGCTAAGAGCACTGGTCAGGCCGGGAACCGTGATCAAGTCCAGCTCCGATCCCAAGCTAGCTTGCGCGATACGCTATCAATGCCTAATCAGCAGCCTCATCTCGATCCGGTGTCCGTGTCGTCCCAGCTAGCTATACCATGATCGTCCTCTGGACCTTGCCAAGATGAATGCATGGCTTCCGATCCCATCCCATGAGGCCGAGCAACAGAAGAATGCATGCCCCAACTAGCTCATGGCTCGTCGCCTCGCATGGCCTGCAGCATGTCTGATAAGCAGGCCGGCCGGCGTCGTAAAGAAAGGGTTAGTTCGTCGGCGGCGGCGCCGAGCGCGACGGTGGCCGGGGCCCAGTAACATGCGGTGGAGGATCGGAGCACCCCCGCTGGATGACAGGCATGGCGATAGGTGCCTGTGCGGCTCGCGCGTGCAGCACGGGACAAGCGCCGCCGCCGGGTGCGCCACTGCGCCTGCTCCGTACCAAGGCCGGCCGCCTAATTATTGGATGAACTTGACGGATTTGGAGTCTTGTGTGATTGGGTTGCATTGCACTGGATGTCACGTCAGATTTTTCTTACGGGCTTGGAACTTTGGATTGAACGAGGGCATAGTTTTAGTTGAACGAATTGGATTCGTTTGCTTGGATTTTGGATGCTAATAATCCGGGCATTCCCACCTCTAACATTACCACCACGTCTTAGGAACGTGTGGCGTGGGGTAAAGGATCAATCTCAGATTTTAGTCTAGATAATCGAAGTATCGGTCTCAAAAAGAGTCGGGTTCTTATCTTATACATTTTTAAGCTGAAAATATATAAACATCAAGTTGAATCGTAAAGAGAGTACTAGAGTCATGATCCATTACCACCTTTAGGTGTGATTGTCGGACCGTGTGTGACGTATAGATTGGATAGATTATAGATAGTGGTCAATAAAATGGGTGCAGATACAGATGCAGATGCACATCCTGCTTGCTTGTGGGTACCCTAGCTACGTAAGTACCCGGCTGGGAGGCTGGACATGCACGGACAGCACGGGCTGGATGGATGGCGATGCCTAACCAACCACGGAACCACACAGCCATGATTAGCTAGCCAAGGGCCCGTTTTGCTTCACAGATAAGAGGATCTGTAGCAATTCGTACCGGAGGTGATGATACTGTCCAATCAGTTTGGTAGTTGCTGCAGCACCTGCTCTTCAATAATAATCCATTCCCAAGGTTAGTTTCTGCTGCTGCCAATAGTTTCTCCATAAATAATAGTGTAGTTGTTGAGGAAGATACAGCTACCTGGGTTTTAATATATATTAGGACATGTACAACAGTTTAGATGACTTCTGTCTCTGCAAGTTCATACCATGTCACATATGTACAGATAATAAAACCAATAGCTTATACAGTGGTTCCTCTATTAGGTTGCATGCAAGCTATATATTAGTTCACTCGTGGATCCGTAACATCACGATGATCAAGTATAAGACTGATCATTGTACGTCATTTTGTTGCTTATTTGATACGATGTACGGGTGGATTTGATTTGAATAAATATGTGGTACATATTTGATAGTTTCACACATAATTTAAGTAAACTGGTGGTATGTTGTCTTTCCTGTCTCTGTTACATGTGTGGGACTCGTGGTCTGCGCAGTGGGAGTGGCGGAGGACGGAATATATGTAAGGTATGGCCAAATCACATGGTAGATGATCAACTAAGATTCAAATCGAATATTTAAGGTATGGCCAAATCACATGGTAGATGATCAACTAAGATTCAAATCGAAAACATTCGTGTGCTAGTTCTCATTTTCATCGCGACGATTCGCGCGTCGCTTGCCGAATCAGTTAGGCAACCATCCATTAGAGATATATTTCTACCCGGCAGCGGCACGGCTGCAGAATCTCTGCAGCATCCTCGGCTCCATGATGGGCGTCCAAGTTTTGCACGAAATTGCACTGCACAGAGGATCGGAGACATGTTGTGCAGCGTACGGTTGCGAGGCCGTCGTTTTGTCCTGGGAGCACGAGCCAACACACCGTCGTCTCGCGGCAGGGTTCTCTCACCTCATTAACCGCTTGCCAATTAGGAAAATGATGCTAATGTGGCAACTTACAGACGGTATAATAATTGTCGTTGTACGTGGTCTTATGGCAATTCACTATACTTACCATGCAGGCCCGTCCCTTACAGACGGTATAATAATTGTCGTTGTACGTGGTCTTATGGCAATTCACTATACTTACCATGCAGGCCCGTCCCTAGGGGAGTACGAGCGGTGCTTACTAGGAGCCCCTAACTTGGAGCACTTCAGCCCATTATATTACTATCGCATCTCATAATCTAAATTCACTGGTATAATAAGGAGATAATCCAAGATAATACAGTTTCTATCAATATTTTATTCTTCTTGCATTTTCAAGGTGCTTCATTTCACAGTGCGTTAATCACTCATTGCCGGTACCAGAACGGCGGTACGTGCACGGTTGGTGTCTGCTCGAGCGCCGGCGGCCGCCGCGGCCCGTGCACACCGAGTGGTAACAGATCAGGTTCTAGTGTTACCTTCACAATCCAACTTGATCCTTATATATTTTTAGCTCAAAAAATTATATAAAATTAGAGCTCGATCCTTTTAGAGTCCGACCCTTAGATTACCTAGATTAAAATTTAAGGCTCTTTACCACCCCTATGCACACGCGGTCGACACGCTGCCGCTGCATGCTGGATGCAAGGTACATCACTGCAGCCGTATAGTAGTTTACTTTAATCCTTTTAATCTTTTCTTCAATTTGAATTCCAAGTCCTTCAAAATTCAGATGAATTAGACAACTTAGGGATTGTTTATTTTAACTTTGTTCTTTTCGTCTTGTTGCGATAATCTTGAGGCTGCCCTTCAAAGAGATCGAAAATCTGACATTGATGCTAACAAAATATATGTGGAGATGAGATTTCTTTAAGAGATTTTATTCCAAAAGAAAATATAGGCCTTATTAAAATTCTAAACTTTTAAAGCGATATGGTTGTTTTCCCAATGCAACTATTACATATGCAGAGTTTTGTTGATAATTTTTGTAACAGTTGCATAGGCAAAACAAAACTTGTCTAATTGAAGTTATTGATGTCCAACTACTTGCCTTCTACCATGGCACAGGGCCTCATTTTAGAGATTGGCACAGGGCCCCTAATTTTACCGGGACGGCCATGTTGCCATGTCACATAGACACTACACATAGAAATTATATCCTCAATGATAGTTTCTTCAAAATAAATGGTTAACCAATCATATTTCTTCTCTCTTCTTTCTTCTCCCTATCCTCCTTCTTTTTTCTTAACTTTCGTGTAGATATGGTTTCTTGCATGAGAAACAGTTTCATAATATTTTTTCCTCTCTCCTCATTAGTTCTGCTGCCACCTTAGCTTTTTCTCACCTGACAATGTATTTAATGAAATATCTGAATTCTAGATATTCGTTATGCACTCATATTTGAGAATATACGAATCCATATTAATATCTGTACTATAAAGATTAAAAGTAATTAAAAATATTGCTCACCTATATCAGACCTGTCGTACCCCTTACATTAGACCCACGTATCAGGGTCGAGGGAGGTGAAAGGAAGAGTAGACCATAAAAATCACATAATCGAGAACGTTTATGCCAAAAAGCGATTTTTTTTCAGATGTCAAGCTTACCCGTCCGCGCATACCCCTCCTCCACCAAAGCATGTCCCCTCTCCCCGTCGTCCGCCTGCTCACCCCATCCTCCCTCTGCTCTGCCATCCACCCCCGCGCCAGCGCCCGCGCCCGCGCCCGCCGCAGGGGGAGCCGTGGTGGACTCCACCTCCATCATCGAGAACCACCACGCCACCGAGCTCCCACCCTCCTCCCCCTCCTATGACGAGGGCGCCGGCGACGGTAGGGCCTAGGCGCTGTCGCTGAAGCTCCGCCACCAGGGTGCGGTCACCTTCACCGAGACCAGCAACTTCCTCCTCTAATCCTCCTCCGACGAGGGCGAGTACAAGGAGGAGGAGGAGGAGGACGCTGATACCGCCACGGGGGAGGCCTGGCCCCGCACCGCCGCCGGCCAGTCGAGCGGCCCCCTCTACCCCGCGCACTGGAGGGGCGGCAGGTCCCGCGGCTGCTACAGGTGCGGGAAAGGGGGCAGCTTCTGGGGCCGCAGCAAGGAGTCGTGCCTCGCCTGCGGGGCACGGTACTGCGCGGGGTGCATGCTCCGGGCGATGGGCTCCATGTTGGAGGGGTGCAAGTGCCTGGACTGCATCGGCCGGCCCGTGGCCGAGTCCAAGCGGGACGCGATGGGGCGAGGGTCGCGCGTGCTGCGGCGGCTGCTCAGCGCGGCGGAGGTGGAGCTGGTCATGAGGAGCGAGCGGAAGTGCGCGGCGAATCGGCTGCGGGCGGAGGACGTGTACGTCAACGGGTCAAGGCTGTCACCAGAGGAGCTCGTGGTGCTTCAGGGTTGTGCCCGTGCCCGCCTTCCAGGCTCCGGCCTGGCTTCTACTGGTACGACAAGGTGTCCGGCTTCTGGGGGAAGATATGTGACTCGTGGCGATCTGAATTTTCCTTTGCTCATCCGGAACCATATAGCTATTTGATGCAACACAGACTATAATTGAATCGATCGATTCGTGTTCATTCTTGTTAGTCTTAATAGTAGAATAGGAACACGTTAAAAGATAATTAGGTTTTTTAAATCTACACGCACATCTATGCTAGTTAGAGTTAGTAAAAAATGCTACCCGAATTTGATTCCGTACAAATCCGATCTGTTTCCTCACTTAATACCGGGTCCTCCACCCTTGGTCTATTGGGCTCAATCTATCCACGTAAAAACTGCAAAACAAAAGATAAGAGAGCTCGTGTACCCATCGTTCTCATTCTTCACCTTCCCCTCTCCCGCGCTCTCTTTCTCTTCCTCACTAATCAGTAATCACAAAAAAAAAACAAGCTCGAGTAGACTGAATCAAGCCGTAGCTTCTTGCCGAGCTCGTGCAAGGCGTCGGGTCCAGAAAACCTACCCGGCAGCAGCATGGCTGCAGAATCTCAGCATCCTAGGCTCCATGATGGGCGTCCAATTTTTGCAGAGGATCGGAGATGTTGCTGCGCAGCGTACAATGGTTGCGAGGACGCCGTTTTGCCCCGGGAGCACGAGCCAACACCGTCATCTCGTGAGAGGACGGCACACGGTTCTCTCACCTCATTAATGGCTTGCCAAGTAGGAAAAGGATGCTGATGTGCCAACTTGCAGACGGTATAATAATTGTCGTTGTACGTGGTCTTAGCAAGACTGCGAGTGCTCCGTGTGGAATCAATGTTAGTTGTAGCTACATGGTGGTCATTGATGCCGTCGTTTATAAGTTTATTATTGTTGCATGCGGGATTTTCTTTTTCTTTTTTTTACGCTCAGTTGTTGTTTACATCTTTTAGATGAAAAGTTGCAGGAATCTGGAAGGAGTTATGATGGACTTTGGTGCAAGAGGTGTTTGAATTTTAGACAAAGACTAGAAGGCTAGTCATGTTGGGTGGCTGTTGGAGTGAAACAGCTTTTGTTTCTTTGGTATTTCTGGTTGGTTCTGTTAGTGTTTGAGCTGTAGCTCTTGAGGTCCGTGTACTGCGTTTGTGTTGGCTGTATGTAGACATTCTCCTGAGAGTGTTCAAGGTCGGGACATCTCTTTATCTAAAAAAAAGATGGTAGTAGGCTATGCTATGTGAAGACATGCATGGAGGAAAGAGCTGCTGTGCTAGAAGCTAAAAAGTCCAATTTTGGACGTTAGTGGTTTCATTTTACAACCATACCTTTGATTTGTTTCTCGGATCCTCTACATATGTATCTCAAAATGATTTACACCGTCAGAGATTATATATATTTGTGTAAACGTTGGGCCAATTCGTGTGGTTTCGAGTGAGTAGGTAATAACCCAATGTTTCCCATTTATTCAAATATTACTAAGAAATTGATGCCTATTTATATGTTGTCTTTTCCTATATATTCATTACATTTTGTAAAAACATTCACTCGTTGAAGCATTGCAGTTGCTTATCAGGTCCAAGCAGTGTACCGTGCCATGAGAAGAGATAACAGGTTGAAGTAGTTCTTATGAAGTTCAATTGTACGTCGTACATGTTTCATTTTTGGCAAAATAGGTGTTTTAGTCCCTCAACTTTTAGCCGATGGTCAAGTTCATCCCTCAATTTTTAGATTGGCCAATATATTCCCCTAACTTTAATTTTTGGGTCAAACATATCCTTATGCTGATATTACACTCCATAATAATATAAGATTTATGCAAAAAGTCCGCTTTGCCCTTAGCTCCTTTCCCAACTAAATCTATTTAAGAGTTGAACATCAAAAGTGTTTAATTTGAAACATAGAATTTTATTTACCCATGCATCATATTGTATCGTGGACGTATGGAGAGTAAAGTTAAAACTACTTATTGCATAACTACGTACCACCATATAAAATATTACGGAAAGTTGAGTGAACAATGACACAAATAGTGGGAATTGAGGAGGGAAATTAAGGGTAAAAAAGACTTTTTGCATTTATCCCATATTATTATGGAGTATAATATCAGCACATGGACGAGTTTTACCTCAAAGCAAAAGTTGAGGAACATATTGGCCAATTTAAAAGTTGAGGAACAACTTAACCTTTGGCTTAAAGTTGAGGGACCAAAATATATATTTTGTCTTCATTCTTCGTTCCGTCTTGTCACATAAGAATCATGTCATGCGTTCCACCATACTTGTAAGTACAGAATCAAATGGAAGTTTGTGTTGATGACTGATTTCTAGCTAGCCACATGTTATGCAATATGTCATTCTGTTCTCGAGCCCAAGCTGAAGTGGCTGAAATGATTTGCTATAATGTATCTTGTTAGTTTGGGTTACATTCTTTAGTATAGTGCTCATGTTAAGCTACTACGCATGGCTTCAGTTGCATTATGTTCAATTATGTACTTTTGCTGTTTTATGTTATAGATGTTTCATAGTAAAATGATGTATATTACTGTTTTATGTCATAGATGTTTCATACTACGTCAGGCATCTCCTTTTTTTTTTTGAAGGTCGTCAGGCAATCTCTATGGATAGCAGTTTGGAGTGTTCCGGAAGAGTCAATGGATGTCTTCAAGCCTGCTCCTAAAGAAAATGCCAAGCCAGTTGTCGTCATCTGCCCTATGAATGTGATTGTCCTGTACAAATCTTTTTTTAAAAAAAAACTTATGTTAGCATGCGCTTTATTATAAATTCAACAAAAGTCAAGGTACTGTGTTTTATTATAAATTTAACAGAAGTTGATGTAGAAAACAGGAGTTTTCGCCACCCAATTTGATGAACACCCAGATATTCAGAATGGTATGAGAGTAGTTATTATCCAACGAAACGGCAGCATGGCTGTAAGTTTGGAACAACATGCTGTTGGATTAGCAGTTGCGCAGTATGTGATATGTCATGTCCCGTACAGAGGTATACCAGAATTTTGGGAAACCTTATTCATGGAATTCAATTGCTAACATATGCATGCCGCACAGAGGTCTATGAATTTTCGATGGCCTGTCTCCCCATCCCAAGTAGGCCTGTTTTATTGAAATTGGAACCACAATTCAGGATTATTGAGACCACAACAGGATAGCCAACGAAAAACAGCAAAAGAGAAGACTACAAACCACACAGATATTGAGTCTCCCACATATGTTGCAGTATGTCGCTAAGGTTACAGCTTCGACATAAACAAGATGGGCCTGCATCAATGTTTGGTGGTACTTAAGCCATGGGCACCTTGATAGCATATCCAGCAGAATCCACAACCGCCAAACTATGATAGATTACTGTCGATTTGTGGCTCTAGAGTTGTGGCATCTTTCACTTGTCCTACCAAGGGTAACATGTGATTAGAAAACTGCACATAATGTTCATTATAAACAGAGTAAGAGAAGTGAACATCATAGCTAACCACTTGGTATTGTTTCTCTTCTTTGTAGTAGCGGTTGAACCCTAGAGTATCCTTGATCTCCTGAAAAGATGGCAACGCGCTAGGGGGAGGTACACCACCATCTTTTATTGCAACTAAAGCATCCTGCATGTCAGAGATGCTTGTATTGAGAAAAATAGGTGGTGCTTTCACCTTTTGGCACAAAAATGAAACGACTAATGTATTGCAATTGCCAGGTTACTCAACAGAAGTAGATGAGATTCCTTTTTTTAAAAAAAAAAAAAAGAAGGTTCACTAACAGTAATATCAAATAGTTGCTGAAAAAGAAGGTTCACTAATAGGCCAACTTGCATCCATACTGAGAAACGATAACACAGGTTACGTTTAGTACAAGGGAGAGAATGTTTAGCCAGCTAAATGTAAGATACGAATACAGAGGTACAAAGAAAATGTAATTCAATAAGTATGCAGAAAAAGGGTCAACAAGAACTAAGACTACCTTCTGCTTGTGTTCAAACTTCAAACAAACTAAATATGTACATGATTTTTATATGCAGTCTGACACTCACAGCCCCATCCTTGATAACTCAGATATAAAGAATAAGGTCACATGCTTCATCATACACATAAGAATACAAACCTGCATTGCACGCATTGACACACCAACTAAGGATAAAGGATAGACCACGAGGCTGAAGCCGATTTTCTCAAGTTCTGCAGGGCTCAATATTGGAGTTTTACCACCACCTTCTAACATGTTTGCCTGCAGAACAGAGTGTAAACGTACTCATGGGTCGTATCACTGCTAGAGGAAGGAACAACTTCAAGCAAATAATAAAAAGGACACATGGACCCAGTCACCGTTGGCAACGAAATATGAGCTGTAAAAGTAACTTGTACAGGTATTTCTTTTCTATTCAGACTGGGAATATGAGAAAATGGTAATGGTGTAAGCAAATCAGTTCATCATATGTACCTAATACCTACAATAAAGCTGAGTACAAATGGAGGCACCAATCACCCCCATTTCATCACTATATCATATCCAAATCTGAATGATACAACACACCTACGGGAACATTAGATTATACATCTAGAACATAGCATAAAGTTCTAAGGAATACTAAAATATCAAGAATCTGCTACGGAACTCCAAACCTAAACCAGCATGAATGGGTATGACAATGCATATAAACTAAAAGACAAAACTTCAAGATCAAAGTGTGGCCTCGATTTTACTTTATGGAACATGTTGTAAGAAACATGGCCCCATTAGGCCATAATTGTGATTTTGGTGATTGTGTGACAACATAGTCAATGGGACTAACAAGTTTGTGAGATTACATTTGTAGGATTTCTAGGTCCTATGGATGGAGTCCAATTCATATACAAGACAGTCCAAATCGCAGTCAAGATGCCTAAGTTGTAGTGAAAAACCAGATGACCGCAGTGACGAATTGGACAAGTGCAGCATGATTACATGCGTCGGTTAAACCGACAGCATGGAAATCAACAGGTCGGTGCAATGCTGAAATGCAACGACGGTCAAGGGAAGAGAAGCCTAGTAGCACCGGTTGAACCGATGCTATAGACAACAAACGTCGGTGCAATGTCAGGTTGATATGGCGATCAAGTGAAGAAACCACAGAGGCACCAGATCAACCGACGCTATGGAGTGATATGTCGGTGCATTGGTCGTTTACTGTGCCAGAAGGTTCTTTGGAGTTGGAGATGGCTGCCTTAGCAAATGTCTTCAGCACCGGTTGAACCGACACCCGTCGGTGCAAGACGTGGTGCATTGACGTAATCAGAAGGGGACGTTGGAGTTCAACAGCTAGCATGCAAGTTCAGTGTGACCGGTAAACCGACGGTGGCAACCAGTTTAACCGACACTTTAAGCCTTTTGGCAAAAAAGCAGGCAACAGCTATGAGCTGCCCTCTAGCCTATTTAAGCGCCTCACCCCGGGTCATTTGAGGTTGCTGGAGTTCAGGAGAAGCACATAGACACTGAACAAAATCTCCAAGCCATCCATAGAGCTAATTGATCACATCCATAAACTTTAGCACATACTTTGAGAGTGTTAGTGCTAGGATTAGGCCTAGAGAGAGTGAGAGAGCAAGGTGTTGTTGCCTTGTGCATGGTTCTAGAGTGAACCACTGCACCTTGGAGTCTTACTGGCTCGCCGGCAAGTCTTCGGCCCTCCGGCTTGGTGTGGAGCGGCGACGACAGCTTTGTGCGGGGGACGAAGAGACCCCTCCTTCGTGGGAAGCTCCGTAGTGAAGGCGGCATCAAGGTGACCGGGGGACTTGGCGTGAGCCTTAGTGGCCGAGCCTTTGTGGCAAGTCAAGGGGAGTCCCGAAAGAGACTTGGTGACCGGGAAGCAATACTCTTTGTGAGTGCTTCAACAACGTGGACTAGGTGTGGCTTAGTACCTACCGATACCACGGGATAAATCCTCGTGTCAAGAGTTTGCTTCCTCTCATCCTCTCCTTTACATTTCCGCATTTCATACTTGCAACTTGTGTGCCTTTACTTCCTTAGAGTAGTTCCAAGCTAGGATTGGCTATAGGTTGCAAAACTTGTTTGGGATGAGGGTTTCACACTAGATGAACCATAGTTGCACATCTAGACAGCATGCTTTAGTTTAAGTTTGTGCAAACTAGATGGAGACCATAGGTTAAGGTTTTAAGTTGCCTAATTCACCCCCTTCCCATCTTAGACTACAAGCACCGATTCCTTTCACATGTCTTTTGGATGTATCCTTTCAACACCCCTTGTCAAACTCACTGGAAGAAACGACTTAGAGGCAAGACAAACACAAAAGGACAATGAGGAGTGTTATACTCTACTAAGAGATTGGGACAAATGCAGAAACAACCGTAAACCCACAATTCACATGTAACTAGAAAAGCATCGAAAACATAGAATACATCTTACCATCTTTGGAACTCCTGGTGCAACTGCGCAAAATGCCTTCATCTCTTCCACTGAAGCAAGGGCATCAATAAACAGAACATCAGCGCCGGCATCAGCAAAAGCTTTTACTCTCCATAATGCTTCATCAAGAGAAATGGCTTGACGGGAATCACTCCTTGCCACAATAACAATGTCAGAGCCACTCTCATTCCTAGCATCAACAGCAGCTTTTATGTGCATGATGGCTTCCTCCCTTGAGATGACTTTCCTTCCTTCAGTATGTCCACATGCTTTAGGTGCCACCTTAAAATTGCTACATGTCAACTTCTTTCAGGATAGATAAAACAGAAGGATCAATTATGAAACTGAAAGTCTTCTCCCCAACCCCTGATATAACCTAAGTGCACAAATCTAAAAGGAAATAGACAAGCATGTGGCAAACGTGGAATTTAAAAAGTCCGCTGGCTACAGTTTTCCTCTTTGGGGCAGTGCCAGTGTTTATTATCTAAAGGTAACAGAGAGATCAAAACATGTTAAACTCATTATTGCAGTCAGTGGGAGTTAAACATGACAAAGAACATATTTGATACTACATTAACTAAGGTGCCAACCTATGGAAGGATTGATTAGTATTCCTAAGAGAGCACACCTGATCTTCAAGCATGATTCCAGCAAAACCAGCATTAATATACCCTTTGATGGTTCTCTTGATGTTCATAGAGTTTCCATAACCATTGTCCCCATCACCAATCACTGGGATCGACACCGCTTCATTGATTAGACGCCCTTGGTCTACCATTTCTCCAAAGGAGATGAGACCAACATCAGGCAAGCCAAGCCGTGCCGCAGAAACACAGAAACCTTGAGAAAAACAAAAGCAATGCAATGTATGAGGTAGCCTGGCTTGAATATCTAATCCACCAAATGTTTCTTCCAGACAAACAGAGTATGAAAAATCTTAAAGTGCTGTTATTTCTAAGGCCTACAAGCTATGATACAGGAATCCAGACAGTAGCCCCTCCCACAGATTAAACACACGCTCTAATCAAAGAACTGCTGGCCACCTTAACTACAGTCCATCTTTGAAGCAAAAAGCCCCAAACCCATTTTACTTCTTCAATATGAACCAGCATTGCAGCATGTAGTCAGAAAAATAACCACAGAACACCTCCAGCCCGAGACAGGATGGCTCCCGATGTCATTCGCATCTTCTTGAGATCGAGTTATCATATAGTTCCGAGTATGCAGACAGTTTCACGAAGTATTAAATCTTAGTCACGGAACTGACAGTTTGCACTGAAGGACAGTAGATCCTCCCTACAGGTTATGTGACTCTGCGCAGTAGTTCAGGATAGAAGCACACGAAATGAATGCGGATGCGGTAAATCTGCTCCGATTGGGATTATAGGCGCGAAGCCAACCGATTAGTATCCCGAGTTCTCAACCAAACGAGGTAAACACGGGTTTTACGAAGACCAACATCACACAGAAACAGACGCGAGCCCGCCGCCAAACAGACAGCAAGCCCCGCGCGGGAGGGGCGGCCGGCTCGGGGACTTCGGGGTAGGGGAGCGCACGCACCGCCCATGAAGCCGATGGGGAAGCCCGCGCGCTCGACGAGGCGCGCGCCGAGCGCGTCGAAGCAGCAGGGCGCCTGGTGCGCGCCGGGCGTGGCGAGGATCCGGCGGAGCGCCGCGGCCGGGGACTCCCCGGGGCGGATGCCGCGGGCGGACTCCTCGGCGGCGAAGTAGGGGCAGCGCACGGCCATCCCGGCGGAGGAAGCGGAGGCGCGGCGAGCCGGAGGGTGGAGAGGGATGGGACGGGGAGGGGGTGGAAGAGTGTGCGGTGTGGTGGTTGGCGTGGTGGTGACTGACTTGGCGTGGCTCAGAGCCGAGTCAACGTGGCAGTCAAGGATCTTGTCATCTTGTGACTCGACGTGCACCCAAATCTCGTGGCATTTTTTTTTTCCTACGGTGGATGCTTTTTACGCTGAGCTCGGGTAAGTAGGCCGAAGCTCAGATTCGAGCCGGGCCAGCCCGTTGAGCTTCGGCCGGGCCAGAAACGCTGAGGGCCTAGAGAAAGGCCCACCTAACGGGGCAAGTGAGTGATGCGAATCACCATTTTATATCTTTTTTTAAGCACGATGTTTTTTAAATTACAATATCGTTGTAGATCGCTGTCACACTTAAGGTAACTCGCAAGTATTTTCACGTTACTACTTCCTAACTTCCCCTGAAATCCTATTTCTTATATTGATACGCACTACTATAAAAATAATTTGTTGTTGCTCCATATTTTATAGGGGCGGGTTAAAAGGTAACCCGCTCCTACAAATAGAACGTGGTTACTGCAGCATCCGACTGTCCCTAGAAAAGTATTTTTAGGGGCGAGTGACGCCATTTTCAAGAACGGGTGACGGCGTCACCTGTACCTAGAAATGGTATTTTTAGTGGCGGGTGACGCCACCACCCGCCCCTAAAAATGGCCACCATTTCTAGAGGCACTTGATGGTGTCACTCGCCCCTAAAAATACATTTTTAGGGGTGGGTAACCCGCCCTTACGTTGCACGCAAAAGAAATTCAAAGCTTTTTCATATGATATCGGATGAAGTTGAACTTTATATCAAAATTGTAGAGGTTGATGAGATCTAAAACTCTATAGTTGATAAATTTTTATTTAAGGTCATTTAATAGTCCAAAAAATTATTATAAGTTCTCATATGGCTATTACTATATAGTATTTTATACAACTCAAGTCATACTTTGAGTTTTCCACAATCTTAATCTCTATATACAGTGAAATATACTTGGTATGCTTTTTTATCTATAATTCAGAATAACCATAGTGTAGAAGTTTCACTTTTTTATTTAATAGTCCAAAAAATTATTATAAGTTCTCATATGGCTATTACTATATAGTATTTTTACAACTCAAGTTATACTTTGAGTTTTCCACAATCTTAATCTCTATATACAGTGAAATATACTTGGTATGCTTTTTTATCTATAATTCAGAATAACCATAGTGTAGAAGTTTCACTTTTTTATTTATTTTGCTATATGTAAAGATTTAAATAAATTTTTAGAATAAAATAGAAAAATATTTTTAGGGGCGGGTGGTGGCGTCACCCGCCCCTAAAAATGGATTTCTAGGGGCGGGTGCAGGGGCAGGCCCAGAATTTGGAAGGTGGGTATTCAAAATTTGAAAGGGTGTACAAATTTTTTAACAGCCTAATTACATATTAATAGCACATAATTGAGTACTGACAATATAAATTATACATGACTTGAAATATTTAATATATAGAAATTTCGTAAATTGCAATAACATCTTTTACAAAATATATAGGAATTTAACGTTCCTAAGCCAACTTTGATTGTAAAAGGCTTGGTTAAGCTTGCCAGCTACCCCTTGCGTCGGACAGGGGTTGGAGTTGCGCCTACGGCCTGCCGGCTTCCGGACCGCCACTGCGGCGCTGCTGGCAGGGCTGCTGGATGACTGCAGCGCGCGCCCTCGCCATTCTTGTGCTGGTCGGAGCTCGCACCCTTGCCATCCACGTGCTGGCCGCTGGCAACAACTCGCGCGCCTCGCAGCTGGCTTGCTTAGTGCCTCGCCACGCGCCGCCTCGGTTGCCGCCTCACGCCCTCGTTGCGGCTGGGAAATTGGGAGCGGGCAGACCTGTAGAGACAGGGCCAACCGGCAGAGAGGGCGGTGTTCGGGCCATCTGGGGTTGGCCTGGGTCAGGCCGGCTTTGACCGGCCCGCCAATTTGCCTGAGTGGCAGTTTGGGTCGTCGGTGGGAGAGAGAAGGTGGGCTACTATGTATTTTTATATTTTTGATCCGAACCAGAGATTCAGAGGTTATTTGGTGCCTGTGTGCTGTTCATTTTTTTCATTTTTTGCTTCGTATACTTGAGAAATACTACATATACAATTTTTCCCCAAAATAATGGGTATTCAGTTGAATACCTTGATACAATGTAGGCCCGCCTCTGGGCGGGTGATGGCATGACCTACTCTTAAAAATCGATTTCAGAATTAATATAAAAGAATAGCATACCCCATAGAGTCACAAGTGACTGTGTAGTGTGGTAGAGAGGAGAATACGCGCAAGGCTAGAGGTAAGCGGTTCGAACCCCGGTTTCGTCAAAAAAATTGTATCTCGGTAGTAGAGGGGGGTAGTGGCGTTAACCGGCACTAGAAATCGATTTTTAGGGACGGACGCATTACTTGTCTCTATAAATAGCTATTTTTAGCTGCGACAAACAATTATCTCTACAGATAGCTATTTTTAGCTGCGAGAAATAGAGATGGGTACCGCAGCCGCCTCTAAAGATATAATTTTATTCACAACTAATAACTTTTATTAAGCAGTGACGGCCCACAATATAGGAGGGATCGAAAGGAATAAAACAACACATGGCTTCCCGAACTGACAATATTGACCTACTCCATGCATACCCAAAGTCCTACTTGCCGAGCCACGGACACGAGATGCTTTGCTGACCGGCCGGAGGATGCTGAGCATGATAACCAGGTGTTCCAATGCAACCAAAAGCCGCAGTGCCATCTCATCCTCGAATCCTGAGGCGCTGCCATTCCTTTCCCATTCCCCACCGGCAGAAGCATCCAGGCGCCGGCGACGTGGCCTCCCCGGCCTTACGTGCCCTGCCGCATGCGGGGACACGTACGCGCCTGCCCAACCCCATCTCGGCTTCTTCGATCGCGGCGAGTAGATAACGCCCTCTCCTCCCGCTCGATCCCTCCTGCTAAATCCTCCTCGATCATCCTCACCTGCTCCTCCATCGGTTCTTGCTTGATCTCCTGCTGTACTGCCATCATCTTCCCCTCATCGACGCGAGCACCGCCTTGTTCGTTTGCGATAAAATGTCGGGGATCTCGCTGGCGGTGGCGCCGCGGTCGGACCCGGACCACGGGTCGGAGCGGCAGCCGACGGCGATGCTGGGCGGCGTGATGGGCTCGCTCCGCGTGATCGAGCTGCAGCTGGTGGCGTTCATCATGGTGTTCTCGGCGTCGGGTCTTGTCCCGCTCATCGACCTCGCCTTCCCCGTCGCCACCACGCTCTACCTGCTCGCCATCTCCCGCCTCGCCTTCCCGCCGCTGCACTCCAAGCTCGACGCCGCCCGCTCGCCCGCCGCCTCCCAGGAGATCTTCCGCGGCAGCAAGTAACCAACCAACTAACCCACCCGTCGACTCCCCGTTTCGATTCATTAATTTGTCACCACAAGTAGTTGATCGTCGTCGTCGCCGCAGGTTGTTCCAGGTGTACGTGGTGTTGGGCACGACGGTGGGGCTGTTCCTTCCGCTGGCGCACGTGCTGGGCGGCTTCGCGCGCGGCGACGACGCGGCGGTGCGGTCGGCGACGCCGCACCTGTTCCTGCTGTCGTGCCAGATCCTGACGGAGAACGTGGTGGGGTCGCTGGGCGCCTTCTCGCCGCCGGTGCGGGCGCTGGTGCCGCTGCTCTACACGGTGCGCCGCGTCTTCGTCGTCGTGGACTGGGTGTACGACGTGTGGGCGAACCGGGCGCTCACGCGGGCGTCCACCGCGCAGGAGGCCGCGTGGCTGTGGTTCGGGCGGTACCTCGCCCTCGCCAACCTGCTCTACTTCTCCGTCAACCTCTTCGTCTTCCTCATCCCGAGGTTCCTGCCCCGGGCGTTCGAGAAGTACTTCCGCATGCGCGACGAGGCGTGCGCCAAGACGGCCGAGGACAGGCGCGCGCGCGACGGCCACCTGGCGGCGCCGGCGCCGGAGCAGCACGGTGATGCCGGCAAGCCGGTGGAGGCCAAGAAGGCGGACTGAGCGAGCTTGCTCGCATGTGTTCTTCAGTTCGCTGGCCTGTTTGCCTTTTCCTCTCGTTTCTTTTCGGTAGGCCGACACGTGTGTGTATGTTGTTGCCATGGCTTTGGCGATGTAGAGGACAAATTTAAATTTCAAATGTGGTAGTGGCGTGACGATGGAATCTCGCCTTGCAACGATGGCTTTAAATTGAATTTAATTTATTCGAGGCGTGGCCCAGCCGCGCGTATGTGTGCTGCCACGCGGCCGGCACCACCGAGGAAAGAAAACCACAGTCCACACGCGTCGGACGCACGGCGCACCGGCCCGACGCCGCTGGTTTGGACGCGCGCCGCGCCCGCGCGCTTCCAAAAGGGTTCTGGCGTTCTTACTCTGTTGCGAAATCAAATGCTCGACGGTGTCGATTTTACCTCCGCTTTTTTAAAACGAAGGTGCCGTTTACCTATATTTTTAATCCTCTTAGTTGGATGCCCGCTAAAAATTGAAATAAATTGGAAAAATATTCAAATCAATGGGAAAAGACGCGGTAAAGATGCGGTAGTACCTCTAAGCTTTCTTTTTGCTCGATCCGGGCCGAGCAGAACCGCCGCCACCGCCGCTCCGGCCGTCGATCCGCTCCTGCAGTCCCTCTCCTCGCCACTCGACCCCAAAAATGGAACCACCGGTGAGCTCTCGTCCTCCCCGGCCCGTTCCATCACCGCCCCTCGCACCACCGGCGCCGGAAAGCGGCCGAGCCACCGGCGCCCCACGCTCGTCGCGGGCCGCCCCCGTGAGGCTCTGCGTCGCGGACACCCATGGCGCGCTGGCCACGGGCAGCAGTGGTGTGGACATCCCTGCTCATAATACAACCACATCTATGGGATAGAAAGAACGACAAAGTCGCATAACTAGTGATCGAACTTGCATGTCTAATTCTCAGATAAATTCATTTCTAGCTGTCTATTCGTATAGTTGTCAGAATTGGATGCTAATAAACTATGATGATGGATTTATATTTAGAAACATGAGTGAGAACCAGCCAAGTGTAAGGGTGCAGGCAGCAAGTTCGGATATGGAGGAAGATCAGACAACAACCAGTTCGGATCCATAAGAAGCAAGTTTGGACCAGGCTTTTGGACCACGCATTCCGATATGCAGGAAACGCGAGATTGAGATGGCTATAATTCTTGACTCTGGAGGTTGCTTGAGGCCCATGAGTACTCGTTGGAAAGATATTAAAGTCTACTTTTAGATGGATCAGGTCTCATAATTAGATTCATCCAGAGCAGATCACAATCAGCCAAAAAACGTTCGGACCTCTAGTCTGAACAGAACCCAGTTGTTGGGCATTTGGGCCTTATTTTCAGTAGAGCCTATGAGAAAAGCATCCTAGGGTTTGGATGGCTCATCCAGGACGTCCTGGTAGCAGCCACCATTTGAGACTTGAGTTTTGTTTTGTTGCAAGTTTAGCTTCCGCTACTTTCTTATAAACGCGTGTGTCGATCAGACCACCCGATTTGTTTGATTCAGAACCCCAACTTCGTGTGTATCTGATTTATCCCTTATGCAAGATCTGTGTATTGTTTGCTTATCCACTTGTTCTTGGTTATTCTTCGATTTGCTTGCAGGTTCAAGGTTGTTCTTAACACAGCAAGAACAACACAAATCGGAGGCGGTGTAACTGTCGCTAAGGCGCAGCCCCTTACGGTGTTGTAGTCGGACAGCACAACGTCGATCCTCCTTCAAATCGAGTTATCCCCCACCCTCATCGAAAGATCAAGAACAAACCCTTACGGATTCTATCATGAGGTAATCAGAGGAAGGTTTTTCGATGAGAGTTTCTACCCATCCTTTTACCTACAGCCACTACAAAAACAGGTTAGATCTGAAAATCCCAACAACAAGTTTGAGCCTTTGTTGTTCTACTTAGTTCTTTGCTCGTTGAGTTTTCAGTTGTATTATTTGGACTAGTTGCTGATTTTTATAGTTAATTCTTAAGTCACCACGAAATCCACCTGATCCATTTACATTTCCCCTGTCATTTTGCCACCACGAATCCATCTTCCAAAATTAAGCACCAAAAGAAACTAGCCATATATTTTGTGTTTGATGTCCGATTCAAGAGTTTAAATACAATCTGGAAAGCTTATCTTGTGATCTTTCCAACGGATCTGGCCGTGTCCCAAAATTCATTTTGAGCGCTTCACAATAGCACTAGAGATTTGCGATCTGCTGTCTAAAACTCGAAATGTCGATCTAATTTCGTAGGGGCTGTGTGTAGTAATCCCTTTGTCTTGGTAGTTGTGATACTGAACAAAAGAGTTTAGGTCCCTGGAAAAAGAAAGAAAGAGAGTAATAAAGAGCAAACAAAAAAAATATAGAAGAGGGTAAAGCTTTTATTTTTCTTGCACTCCTTTGCTACTTTGATGTGTGACAATACTTGTGTTCAGGCACACATCTCTAGCATGATTTAGCCCTAGAACCAGCATAGAACTATCATGAAACGCTTATTCAACTTGCATTAACAAACGTGGTTCTAGTTGTACCTTGATTCGTTTTCCTTGCAGCCACCTATAGCTCCACAAATTATTTACTATATCACAGGATTATGCTTGTGAACCGTTTGTGTTGTTCTTGCTGGCTGCCAACACCTCCTGCTTTGCATGGCAAGAACATGTAAGAACTTGGTTGTGCAAGTTTGAGTGAAAATGTAGTGAGCCACTACTTTTTTTTCTTTAGTTCGTCGGCAACTTCTTGTGAATTTTTCTGCTGTCCACTAACCATGACAGGCACAGGCAAAGAAATAGGATCTAGCGCCCTCTGTTGTAATTCGCACTATCAACAACATATGGGAACATTTCCACTTGAGCTGCATGATGATGTTTTAGCTATGGTTAGTTCTGCCCTACCTTATTTTGAGGTAAATTTTGACCCTCATGCATACATTAATTGGGAGGTTAGGATAGATGCAGAATTTAATAAGTATGAATTGTAACATCAAATGATTCTAGTTGCCGCTAGTGTTTTAACTAAACATGCTTTGGGTAAATGGAAACATCTTTGTAGGCACAACAAAGTTCCATCTACATGGAAAGATTTTGAAATGCTTTATCGAGATGCATATACTACATATTATGTTGATCATTTGCTTAACAAACTGGAGAAACTAAAACAGGGTAGTACGACTGTGAAACAATACTACCATGATTTTAAAATTTGTATTCAGTTTGGTGGTTTAGATGTATGCATGGAAGATGTTATGAGTAGGTTCATGCGAGGGCTCGTTTCTGAAATTTGAACCATGCTCATCCCTGGATCATGCGACCAAGTCAGTTACTTGTTTTGTCTTGCTCGTAAGGCTGAGAATCAGATGTTATCATCTATGAATACTTGCAAGAATGATGTGACCCATGATGATTCATATTTTTCCATTCCGCATGCTAACCCAGAGCAGCAAACAGTGGAACCCGCTGCTGATTTGCCTTTGTCACAATATGATTTGCTTGCTGAACCTTGTGACAAAGATGAGTTTTGTGACACATCCATGGCATCACCACAACTAGAGATAGAGCACTCTATTATTCCCCTTTTGTTACCTAACATTTTTCAGGAAGATGACAACAATTTCATAGAGTGCAATGAAGAAATTGAGCTAGTACACCCACTGTTGCAGGTGGAGCTAGAATCCCTCAAAGTAAGTTTTGACCTATTGAAATGAATCTGTCCTATAATGATGCTAACCTCCAACAATCTTTAGTGACATCCTTTGCTACATTGCCTTTGTCAATAGCTGCATGTGTTTCTTGTGATAACAACGAGTTGCAAGGTAATGTTGTCTATTCACCAATGACAAAACTAATGCTCCAACATGTTAAACCTGTCTTGATATACATGATGTTTCTAAACACATGTTAGCAAGAAGGATGAGCTTGAACTCCTGTCCTCTTTTAACACATTAGGTTATATTAAATTTGATATTCTTTGTAATATGAATTGTCTGAAAGAGAAACTTAAATTTGATTCTGGCTTGCTAAGTTTTCATCATTGTTCGCTTCATGCTATTGGCAAATATAACAGCAAAGGAGAATACTTTATATTTGCTCTAATATGAAAATTCCTTTTGGGCTGCAACAACATGAACAAATAATGGAGTGCACTAATGCAAGTGGTGTCTTGCATAGTTCATCTACTTTTGTTCTTTTGCAACAGGTTTAGCCATAAGAAAGGGAGCAATATTTATTGTGGTCGTGCAACATCATTGCTCCACGTGCCGATATCAAAACAAATTCCATGGCTGCCCATTGGAGCAAGTGAAGGACGGTTTGTCATCAAGACGGGGAGGATGATGGGAGCATCCCTATCATGACTGCACACACAAGGTCACCATTGCAGCAGCATGACTACTTCATCATGTTCGACTACAACAACAACTTGGATGCAGGAACCTCGACTTGCTCTACATTAGCCTCTTCACATTCAATTTGGGACAATGGGCCCTAGCTATGCATATGCCCATCGCTTCGTGTTTGCAATTGAGTTCCCCTATGGCCTTCTCCTTTCATGCCTATTGCAGGACTTGGTGGTGTGGCCGATTTTAAACTACAAGCAAGAATCATGCAAGAGCTTGAGTCGAGGACGACTCAAATGCAAGAAGGGAACGATGATGTGGACATCCTTGCCTATAATACCACCATACCTATGGGACAACAAGGACAACAAAGTCGCATAACTAGTGATCGACCTTACATGTCTAATTCTCAGGTAAATTTGTTTCTAGTTGTCCATATATATAGTTCTTAGAATTGGTTGCTACTAAATTATGATGATGGATTTATATTTACAAATATGAGTGAAGAACCAATCAAGTGTAAAGGTGCAAGCAGCGAGTTCAGACCTTGAGGAAGATCAGACAACAGCCGGTTAGGACCTAGAAGAAGCAAGTTCGGACCAGCCTTTCGAACCACGCATTCAGACCTGCAGGAAGCGGGAGATTGAGATGGCCATAATTCTTGACTCCAGAGGTTGCTTGAGGCTCATGAGTACTCGTTGGAAAGATCTTAAAGTCTACTTTCAGATGGATCTAGCCTCATAATTAGATCCATCTGGAGCGGATCACAATCAACTAAAGAACATTTGGACCTCCAGTCTGAAAAGAACCCCAGTTGTTGGGCCTTTGGGCCTTGTTTCCAGTAGAGCCCATGAGGAAAGTGTCCTAGGGTTTGGATGGCTTATCTAGGACGCCCTGGTAGCAGCCTCCCTATAAATAGAGGTAGCAGCCACCATTTGAGACTTGGGTTTTGTTTTGTTATAAATTTAGCTTCTGCTACTTTCTTGTAAACACGTGTATCGATCATACCAACCGATTTGCTTGATTCAGAACCCCAACTTCGTGTGTATCGGATTTATCCCTTGGGCAAGGTCTATATGTTGTTTGCTTGTCCACTTATTTTTTGTTGTTCTTCGATTTGCTTGCAGGTTCAAGGTTGTTCTTGGCACAACAAGAACAACACAAATCGGAGGCGGTGTAACTGTCGCTAAGGCGCAGCCCCTTGTGGTGTTGTAGTCCGACAGCATAACGTCGACCCTCCTTCAAATCGAGTTATCCCCCACTCTCATCGAAAGATCAGGAACAAACCCAAGCGGGTTCTGTCAAGCCCTGTCCCGCCGCTGGCCGAGCCTTCCTCGGCCAGAATCGCCCCGCCACTACTCAGTCGCTATTGACGCCGACCGAGCTCTACCCCGCATGTCGACTTGCTCCTCCAGTCCATCTCCTCCCCACTCGACCCCAACAATGGGACCACCGGTGAGCTCTCGTCCTCCCCGACCCGTTCCCCCACTGCCCCTTGCGCGGCCGAGCTGCCGCCGCGTGCTCGTCGCGGGTCGCCCCAGCGAGGCCCTACTCCGCGGCCTCCCCTAGGCGCGCTGGTCGCGGGCTGGCCCCGTCCCGCCGCTCGCTGGCCTCACCAACGGCCGTGCCTTGGTCTTGGCCAGCCAGGCCTCCTCTGATCGGCGGGGCCCGCTGGTCGGAGGATGTTAGGGTTTAGGAGTGGTTGATGTTAAAAAGAAGGGCAAAATCACATAGGCATATATGTATTTTTGCTACACATTTAACACGGTTATCTCCTTCTACCAGAACAGTGGCAAATTGGAGCTTCGTTTTCAAAAAACGAGGGCAAAATCGCATAGAGCAAAAAGTAGAGGCAAATTAACCATTGGCACTCAAAAAAGACAAGAACACCAAAACCCCCTTCCAAAATGTGAGCATGCCAAAATGTCACCAACGTGAGCAAATATGCGGTCCGCGATCTGCTTGGTAGCGTGGCGATATGAAGAGCGGCCCATAGTTGCCGATGTTGTTTATTCATTTGCAGTCTTCTAGGCCTTGACCACCGCGAGGGAGGGAGAGCTTGTCCCAGATTGCAGCCCGCGATTTTGTTTTTCCCTTTTCTTGTTTCTTTTTGTTTCCTTTTTCTTTCTTATTTTTTGCAACTTTATTTTACCTATGGTATCTATTCATTTTTCTTCCTTATATTCACCTGTCCGTTTCAGATTTTTTTGTTTTGACAATTGCTTAACTCATCTTTAAATTTCTTTTCTTTTTACGTTTTCTTTTCTTTTCTCTTTATTTTCTCTTATTTTCTCTGTGACTAACTTTTTCATTATGTTATACACTTTGGTCTCTTAGGAGAACAATTTAATTCATGATGTGGATGTGTTGTGTAGAATTATTGTTAGATATGGAGCTAGTTGTTCGCGATGCAGACTTATTTGTTCGCTTTTGTAGATAAAATTATTCGCCTGTAAGAATGATTTGTTCATGATGTCAACTCATTTGTTCTCTATGTAGTATATTTTTTTCGCTTGTGGAGCTATCTGGGTCACTTTTCGTAAATTGATTTGTTTGTTTATAAAAAAAATTTGTTTAAGTTTTATAAAAAAAAACTCTTACAATTTGATAAAAAAAAATTGTTTTTGAAAAATCTGTCCAAATATAGTCAAGTCTAATCTTGACTTGAAGATCTTATCGCAAAAAGTTCACCTATACAATAAAATATTAATCTAGATTTAGATTTGAGCTATATAATATTTTTAGTTCTAAGTCTTTATGCATCTGGGGCAACCCGTTAAAAAACCTTGCATGCACTAGTGCAACATGTGGCGATCGTGTTGACAGATGGAAAATGATCTTCTAACTTCTAAGTGAAGCCATGTAACAATGATTTTATGAAGCAGCGTGTACAAATATAAAAATAAGTGAAGCAAAACTACCATCTTTGTCCCTCGTTCAACCTAAAATTTTAAGAAAAACTCCAGTCTACACTATCAAACTATCGTAAAAGTTCAATTTTCAAACTTCAACTTGAAAACCGGATAAAGGAGGGTATCCAACTATTAAAACTAGACAAATTTGACCCTTACGTGATTTCAAATGTGGTTTTATTTTTATGAAAGTTAAAAATATTTAAGTTTAAACTAAAAATATAAGTAATTCATTTTAAATCAGAAAAATATGAAATATGTGCTAGCATTTTCTATAAATATATCCTATCTATTGACACTCTACTTATCGGTTATTCGAATCCAATTCTTCTATATTTTTGGTATTTGTTTGTTTCTAGTTATGCCTATTATTTTGAATAAATAAGATTCAAATAGATAGGTTATATTTTTAGAAAAATTTGGTACTAGTTTCATATTTTTCTGATTTGAAATAAATTATTTTTGAATTTTTAATCTAAGTAGAATTTTTTTATTTGTAAAAAGAATACAAAATCCCTTTGAAACCACCTAGGGCCAAACTTGCCTGGTTTCATAGTTGAATGCCTCTCGTTATCCAATTTTATAGTTAAAAATTAAAAACCAAATTTTTATAGTGGTTTGAGGGGTAAACTGGGCTTTTTCTAAATTTTAATGGACCGATGCACTTCTGCAACGGTGCGGCCCATTTGAACATAGCGGGATCCAGCGCACACGCTTTACGTCTTCAGCGACATAAATCATTTCTATCACATTAGCGACATATAACCCCGCCCGCCTCCGTCCGGTTCCCCGTCCAACGGCTTCCTCCGCCGTCACCGGCAACCTATTCCCTCTCCTCTGCTCCTTGCGATCGAGGCTCCTCTCCTCCGGCGGCGCCGTCTTGATGTCGGCTTCAGGGTCAGAGGAGGCTCCTCTCCTCGCGCTCCAGCAGCCTGGCCGAGGGCTTGGCCTGGACGAGGGCTCTGCTGCGAGATCTTGGTGCCGATTCCTGTGCAGCATTCAGACGGCAGTATTTGACGTAGCCCAGTTCCAGTTCTGCAATTTCTGAGCTCAATTACACGATCCAGACGTGTAATTGAGGTGCGCCCCCAAGAATGATGAATGATGACAGTCTGGGCCTGGCAAGAACGCCACATGCTGCAAACATTCTCTGACAGTTCTCTGATCATCTCATGTCCTGCATTTCAGGGTTACGGGCTTCAGTAACCTGTTGATCAATCAACTATCAATCTGAAGATGTCGATTTTTGTGTTCGTCTCTATGGTGCTGCCGCCGCCAGCTCCCGCCGTGCTGCCGCTGCTCCATCCTGCTGCCCATCCCCCGGCCATGGCCCGCCGATGCGCCCCATAGGCTGCAGCCTGCAGAGGCCTGCTCCGGAAGCCCGAGGAACACGACTAGCTCCTCCGATCCTCAGCACCCTAGGAGCCGCACGTGATGGGCAGCTGCGGATTATTCAGAGCACGGGTGGGTCGACCCACCATATCCTTTGCCCTTTGGAGCTTTGGGCCTAAGCAGCTCTAGCCAAATGGATGAATCGGTTCACCTAATCACCACACATGGATCGGTTCGCTCCATGGAGCAACCATCCCCATCTTTACTCAAAACATAGCTGAGATACAAAGGGCGATTGCACTATCGCGAGGTTCACGTCGACGTGGAATGGCAGAGCCCAAGATAACATTTTCTTCCACTCATGTCAGAAACTAGCTAGCCGAATGGCTCGTAAGCTTGTGCGTTAGACCTTTAATCTCCGCTCAATTTACAGCAAAAGCTTGCGCACTGAGATAAAGCACATCTTAGTTTAGTGATGCATCGTTGTTTTCTTTTGATCTTCAAAATCTCCGTATATTACTTGCTTATAGTTCGGCCATCCTCTTGGTCTTGAGCTCTGAAACTTGAGTACTTGACTCTGCTTGAGTTATTGACTTACACAGCACAACTTTGAAACAGAGGCTTGCCAAAGTACTTGATTAAATCCAAATTTAAATGTAGGGGTTACAACCTAACTATTTTTTAGAGAAAGGGTTGACCGCGTCACCATCGTACACGTAAGTTTGAATTCACATGTTTGGCTTCTCATTTGAATCCACATGGTTTTACCCCAAAGGCTGGTGACAGTCAGCAACTCTGCACTACAAGGATCCTATTAATTACCCCAAGTTGGTATCCGTGTTAGGGCTTCTTGTTAGTGATTCTTTTTTTTAAGACAACGGTGGTACCTCTGCACCAATAGAGATGTACATGACCATTGTTCATTTAAATGTGGACGTCATGATTAGAATTTGTTGAATCCTAGTGGTTGCAACCACAACTCCTCCACCACACCAAAAGTGCTTTCCGAGAAGATGGAGTGATAAGCCAGTGATTCTATGCACCATGATTGATGCAGTGGTAAGAAATTATCTACAATATCCTCATGTTAAGCGTTTCCTAGAGAGCTCTGTCACACACAAGATATATCCGCGACCAGATGCGATCACGAATTCGATAGGTGGATGAGGTTCTTGCCGGAGTTCCCGAGCTACAGCTCGCCGCCGCCAACCAGGGAGTTCCTAATCGAGTTCTCCCTTTCGGCAAGAAAGAGAATATAAGCATGCATACAGCTGCGCATAACGTTGCAGCCGCCCGTTGCATGGGCCTACTTTACTTCTTAGCCCACTCCAACCCAGCAATGCGAACTTTGGGCTTCTTCATCCATATGGGCCTTGTATGGACCGCCTCCTGGTTCTTGACAAGCTCATTGGCCAATTTCAAAAAAAATGTTATTATGTCGCTCTTCTATCTTTTTTACATCATAAGCTTTTCTACATCGAATTTGATTTTATTTAGTCTGAATAATGGAAAACTCACTGTCAAGCCGGTGCTTAATAATGTTGAACTAAATTGAGCTGAAAGCTGCATGATATTATGGAATGGTTGGTGGCCGTATTTTTTCTATGCACATACCTTAGACTCTTCCCTCGGATCATGACATCTATCATATCCAGATTTGACTGTTGTTTTCATATTTTGTAGGTAAGTTTGACCCCTTTTTTGTTGTACGGGATGCAGATGATTATTTGATTGAAGCGGTCTGACTTCGGAGTACATGGCTGAATGAAATCAAGCCAAGAATGTGGAATAAGCGAACCCTGCAGTCCTACAGATAAGTTAGTAATAAGATTCTATTATATATTCTTGAAGGTGAGACAATTTTAGCCAAGAACGTGTGTGTTTCCAGTATAAGGTTTCTACAAAGAGAGTGTGTGTTTTCTTCTGTCTAAGCCTAGTAGCTAATATACATCACTCTGCAGTCTGCACACGCTAAGCCATGGAATCCTAATCTCCAAATTTCTAGCTGGAGGCCCATTTTTTCCCTGCCCCTTTTCCACCTACATCTAGCAGAAGATCAGTTGCGGATTAGGAGATGGAGACGTTGAAGAGTACACTATGTGAAACAGTCGTACACTCTGAATGGAATTTTGACACTTCCAGTTGAGCTGGAAGCCTGGGAAGGGCCGGGCAAATTATTGGTGGTGCCTCGGCAGCGGGCTCCCTAAGCCACACGCATAGAGCTAGCATCGACCTGTTTGGCGTAGCAGTGGCCAGTGGCCGGGAACGGCGCGCCCGTGGTACGGTGTCGGCTTGCTTGGTAGCAGTGCCAGCAGCAACTGTCTGTCGAGCGAGAGGCTGCAAACAAGCAGTACGTCCGATTCTGACCAAGAAACCGTTTCGTCGCGACTACTCGCGCGCGCGTGTAGTGTAGGCAAGCTCCAGTTTCCACGGCCCTACCCGCCTACCTAACCGCCGCTCTGACCTAATCTATGGCGAAACGCGGCAAGCCGTGGCACGGATCACCGTCGATCAATCGGTGGCCAGGATTTGCACGCCGAGAGGCTACCGGCCGTTGATCCAACAGCAAATCGATCGCTAAGGATCTTTATTTGATGATGATCTTTTATGAAACTGATTCTCTAAGAGAAGTGATTCATTAGTTGAATATAAGTCTTTATGATTTTTTAAAATTAATTTTGTGAAAAAATAGTTTAAGAAGTGAATAGGAGAAGCTATCTTTCTTACCTTAATTTCAGATAATCACATCACAGAATCAGTATTGAGTCACTTCTCTAAGAAAAACTGTTTAGCATAGCTTCTCCTACATTCAGCTTAGAAGCTGCTCCGGGGACTCTAGGTTATAGAACGGGTGTGCTTTGTTGTGCCAGGCGTCCGCGAGCAAGGTTCAGGTGCAGAGGTGCTCCTGCCCCCCTTGCGGTGCTAAGTTTTAATTTGGAGTCATATAGATCATCCAAATTAAGGGAAATTTTACATTGCAGTATAACCAACCATGGATTGGTGGGACACATAACAAGGCTTGCACAGTGGAAATTTTAGTCTGTCGGGACTCCAAGACACACACGTGGCCAAGAAAGTAGGAACGGCGGCGGTCGATCGGGAAATTCTTCAGCCGGGGCCGGTCAATTCAACGGTCGCTATCGATTCCTCCGGCCGGCGAACAGCAACGGGTACCTGCAACATCAAAGATCTTCGATCACACTACTACTTTTCAAGATTGTCCCCAATTGCTGATCCAAGGCCGTGTCCGTCGTCGGCGTGCGCAGCACAGCAGGCTCCATTTCCCACGGCCCTCACCTACCTACTTACCTGATCACTTCTCCTGCTCTGCTCGATCTGCCCTTAGCCTGTTCATCGCATGCAGCGAGGGCGCGAGGAGGCATCACTGTCAAAACGCCGGGACAATTCCGAGTCCACTGCACGCATCTATCATTCTATCCAACAACAATGGCCGCCCGTTTGAACGCGGCGTCCCCGGCCGGAGTTTTCCCTCCCTTCCCATCCCGAAGCACCGCCGGTTCAACACCTACCGCCGCGGGGCAGCACGTCCGCATCGGCGACCATCATCTCATACTCCATCATCGGCGACCACCATGATCCTATATACTAGTTGACCCAGTGCCACACCATGCTGCATCCTCTCCGAACACACGCTCATCATTAGATCATCCACCGAGCAAGATCATTCTTAAGCATTGTTAGCTTCGTTCGATACAATTCTCGCGATGATGAGGATCACCGTGCAGTCGTCCAAGGCCGTCAGGCCCGCCGCCGCCGCCGCCGCCCCCGTGGTCGTGCCCCTCTCGGTGTTTGACAAGGCCAACTTCGACACGTACGTCTCCGTCATCTACGTCTTCCGGCCCCCGACGCCGCCCAACGCCGCGCTCGAGGCGGGGCTGGCCCGGGCGCTGGCGGAGTACCGGGAGTGGGCAGGGCGGCTCGGCGTGGACCCCCGCACCGGCGGGCGCGCCATCCTCCTCAGCGACGAGGGCGCGCGGCTCGTCGAGGCCGCGGCCGACGTCCCGCTCGACGCCGTCCTGCCGCTCAGCCCGGCCCCCGAGGTGACGCGGCTGCACCCGAGCGAGGACGGCGCGGAGGAGCTCATGCTCGTCCAGCTCACGCGGTTCGCGTGCGGGGGGCTCGCCGTGGGGTTCACCGCGCACCACCTCGTCTCCGACGGCCGCGCCACCAGCAGCTTCTTCGTCGCGTGGAGCCAGGCCACCCGCGGCGCCGCCCTCGACCCCGCCCCGGTCCACGACCGCGCGGCCTTCTTCAGGCCCCGCGACCCGCCAAGGGTCGAGTTCGAGCACCGCGGCGTCGAGTTCAAGAAGCCGGCCGCCCTGGGAATAAGCAACGGCGACGGCCACGACGACGAGGTGGTGGTCCACAAGGCCCACTTCAGCCGGGAGTTCATCTCCAGGCTCAAGTCGCAGGCGTCCCCGCCGGGCGCGGGGCGGCCCTGCAGCACGCTGCGGTGCGTGGTGGCGCACCTGTGGCGGTGCATCACGGCGGCGCGGGGCCTCGACGGGTCCGTCGCCACCAGCGTCTGCATCGCCGTGGACGGGCGCGCGCGGATGAGCCCGCCGGTGCCGGACGGGTACACGGGCAACGTGGTGCTGTGGGCGCGGCCCACCGCCGCGGTGCGGGACCTGGTCGCGCGGCCGCTGCGGCACGCGGTGGAGCTCATCAACCGGGAGCTGGCCCGGGTCGACGGCGCCTACTTCGGGTCCTTCGTCGACTTCGCGGCGTCGGGAGCCGTCGAGGAGGAAGGGCTGGTGCCGGCGGCCGACGCGGCGGAGATGGTGCTGAGCCCCAACATCGAGGTCGACAGCTGGCTGCGGATCCCGTTCTACGACCTCGACTTCGGCGGCGGCCGGCCATGCTTCTTCATGCCGAGCTACCTGCCGGTGGAGGGCCTCCTCATCCTCCTGCCGTCCTGCCACGGGGACGGGAGCGTCGACGCCTACGTCCCGCTCTTCAGCCGCAACATGGACGCCTTCAAGAGCTGCTGCTACTCCGTCGACCTCGACGACTAGCCCTGCGTCTGCATGCAACGGAAAGGACCTTTATGCAGTTCCATGCATGCATGCACGTAAAATGCACGCTCTGGTTCCGAAAGACTGTTACACGTTGCTCGGCAAATAAATGAACCTGAAGTTCAGTTCAGATCTTATGTCTTCGCTAAACAGGTTTGGATCGAGCTTTGTTTTTTAAGAAACTGTGATTTCAAACGAAATAAACTATATTTTTTAGAACATTTATGATGATAAACAATATCAATGTACTGTGTTCTCGATCTACATAATCATTTGTACACTAATGATCGAAATTTAAAAAGTTTGACCCACGCAATGCTAATATGCCTTACATTTGAAATGCGAGGAACTGTGAAGAAATAAGCAAGAGAGAATATGATGTAATAAGGAAAGTTTATTGGTTCGACTCCTGGTGGGAGCGAATTTCAGGCTGGGGTTAAAAAAAATCCCCTTGCCTGCCTACACGCCAAAGCATATGGAAAATTGGTCCCGACCTGCTCAGGCCCGCTCTCACACGAGTTACGGTACCGAGAATGACACCTTTGTGTAAGGGTGGAGCAGGGATTCGGAGATTTTTTTAGTGCAATCTTACTCAAATATTTGATATCTTAGCTCCATGTTACTTCAAATAAATAAAATATATATTTTGAAAATATTTTTTATGATAAATAATACCAACATTACGCTCTCAATCTAGCTCTACCTAATCATTTATACGCTAATGCTTAAAGTTGGAAAAAGTTTGACCGACGTGATGCAAAAACACCTTATATTTGAAATACGAGAAGGCTACGAGGAAAAGTTTACGGCAGTAACAGCTAGGAAAAATCCTATCATTGCCACGGTCCACGGATGAAGGGAACAACTACGGAGGAAGTGAAAGGTCAAAGCGAACGGTAGTACATCTTAAGGTTTTTATTTGTTCATTACAGTATATTAAGCTCTCTTGATATTTATATTGGACAACTATTGTAAAATGGAGGGAGTAGGTAGATCTTAGAAGACTAATGACTATGAATTATATTAATATGAGTATATATGGTATATGCTCGCTGCATATAAATTCAATTTATAGTGTTATAAGCTCTCTTGACTATACAAATTGATTTCATATAGTCATCAATGTTGTGCTAACTCTCATAAGGTGGTTTTGTATTTTTTTTGAAAATTAAAAACTTTTGGTTAGATTAGAAAATCAAACTAATCCATATTAAATTAAAAAAATATGAGACTAGTACCAAATTTTTTCTAAAAGTATAACCTGTCTGTTGGTGTTCTATTTGAATCTTATCTATACAAAAATAATAGCCATAACTACAAGTGTACAAGCAAACAAATACTAGAAATAAGAAAAAGTTAGATTCGAATAACTACCAAGTAGAGTACCAATAGATAGATTACATTTTTAGAAAATATTAGCACCTGTTTTGTATTGTCTGATTTAAAATAAATTACTTATAATTTTTTAAATTTAGATTTAAATATTTTTAATTTTCACAAAATGGAAAGTCACCTTTCAAACCACTAAATGGTCCAAATTTGCCCAGTTTAAATAGCTTGATGGTCCTTATTATCCGATTTTCTAGTTCAAGCTTAGAAAATGGACTTTTGTGATAATGTGAGGATGCAAACTTAACTTTTCCCTTAATTAGATTTTGATATGATGCTTAAGAAGACCGAGTTTAATTTATGGCACTTATTATCTTGCCTGGCGGTCATTACAACTAGTGTATTGCTGGATTAGCAACGATCGCATCTGCAGCGCCCGGTGTCCCGTTTGAACGCGTACGCCGTTTCAAATTTGAAGCTGCCGCGCCGCCGCCCCGCATATCCCCATCGAACGTGGGCGCGAGCGCGCGGTTGCCGCCGCAACCACCTCCACCTCTATTTCAGCGCACGGCCTCCTTCCTCCACCACCTGTCAGGCTGTCACACATCTCGCCGCCGGGCACGCACTCGTGAGCATCCAGTCAGCCAGTCCGGTGCGCGTTCACCCACACGTCACGTCACGAGTACGCGCGAGGCGCGACCATGAGCACCTGCAGCACGGCCACGAGCGCCCTCCGCGGTCACGAGAGCCGGGGGCGGCGGCGGCGCGCCCCTCCTCCTGCCCGCGGCGCCGGCGTCGTCGAAGCCGTCCACGGCCGCCTCGAGAGGCGGCTGGTGGACCTGGAACGAGACTGGGACGCCTACAAGACGGGCCGCTCGGGCGCCCCGCGCCACCACCACCGCCGCAGCCGCTCGGCCACCGGCACGCCCTCCTCGGCCGTCACCGTCGCGCCGCCGGAGGCGGACGGCCTCCTCCTGCCTCTGTACCTCTGCTCCTCGCCCAGGAGGCTCGTCTCGTCGCTGCAGCGGACCAGCAGCGCCGACAGCGACTGCGCCGCCAAGATCATCTTGCGCGCCGCTGGTGATTCCCCTACCGGACCCTCCAGCGTCTGCTCCGTGGAAGCCGGCTACTCCGTGGCGGCTTCCTCGTCGTCGTGCTCGTGCCCCCGCCGGTGCCGGTGCGCCGTTTGCTGCAGCAGCTACTCGACCAGCTCCTCGCTCACCGGCGCCGCCGCGCCCCCGTTTTCTTCGGCGGCGGGAGGCACAGCTGGTGAACGTGCGAGGAAGAGTGATGGAGGGAGGTGGGCGGCATTTCCAACAGCATGGATTTCCGCCATTGCCTTCGTCGTCGTGGTGTTCGTAGCCACGGTCATCTTGGAGCTCCGCGTGGACGACGGCTGCGGAGAGTATCTAGCACCCACATGATTAGTTGTAATGATATGATAATATTCTCATTTTTAGAAGCCAATACTAATTGGACCATGGGAGTGTGTTTCTAAGAATGTCGTATAGAGGAGTATACATTTGTTAGTTGATGGTTGAAACAGTACGCTATAATGCATTGTTTTATTCTGTTGTTTCATAGATGATGCATGCAAGAGGATATATATGTTGCAAAGAGTGTGGCCTTGTGGTTCTTCATCTAGATGAAAATTCTCATCTCTCTCTTCATTATTTATTTACTACATTAGTACATGTACATCATCACAAACGCTGATGATATGCCGCTACTGTACCTAGTGATAATGAAAGCTAACCACTTACGTTTAAGCATCTTATATTATCCATGCCACTGCACTAAGCAACACGTCTGAAGGGCACATCTCAAATGGAGGCCTGAAAGCGAGTTCTCTCTGACTCCTCTGAGGTTCAGAATCTCAGTGTCCGTGGATGGATTATCAGCATCCCCGCATAGGACAACACCAACTCCCGTTCTGATACCGTTCAAATTGGGACGAGACAAACTTTTGTATCTTTGAGATTCTCATCCTCTGCACCTGCTTGCAGTAGCTACCTTGTCAACGTCTTCAGGGCGTTTCTTACAAGCCACGGCGGCAGTGTTTGATTTTCAGCGTTCCAATCTGGCATATATCTGACTGGTGAGCTTCGAGCTGGAGGCGTCAGCGGCGGCCATGGAGCAGGTCGCCTCCTACCTGTGCCTCTTCTTGGCGGCCCTCATCCCTCTGCTGCTCCTCAAGCTCAGCAGCCGCGGTGGCAGTGGCGGAGGCCGCCGGAGGCTGCCCCCGGGCCCGTCGCGGCTGCCGGTCATCGGCAGCCTGCACCACTTCCTGTTCGTCCGCAGCCCGCTCGCGCACCACGCCATGGCCGATCTCGCGCGGCGGCACGGCGCGCCGCCGCTCATGTACCTCAGGCTGGGCGAGGTCGGGCTCGCCGTGGCCTCGTCCCCGGCGGCGGCCCGGGAGGTCATGCGGGCGCACGACGCCGCCTTCGCGTCGCGGCCCTGGATCCCCAGCATGCGGCCGGCCATGGAGCGGGGCGCCGTGGGCCTGGTGTTTGCGCCCCACGGCGCGCTGTGGCGGCAGCTCCGCAGGGTCAGCGTCCTCGAGCTGCTCAGCGCCAGGCGCGTGCGCTCGTTCCGCCGGGTCCGGGAGGACGAGGCGCGCCGCCTCGTCGCCGCGACGCCGCCGGGCGGGGCCATCAACGTCGGCGTGCGGCTCGCCGCGCTCACCGCCGACGTCACGATGCGCGCCGTGGTCGGCGACCGGTTCGACCGGCGGGAGGAGTTCCTGCGGGCGATCAAGGAGGGAAGCAGGCTCGTCACCGGGTTCAGCCTCGGCGACCTGTTCCCGTCGTCGAGGCTCGTGAGATTCTTCAGCGGGACGGCAGGTCGGGTGATGGATCTCCACCGGAAGATGTTCGAGCTCATGGACTGCGCCATCAGGCAGCACGAGGAGCGCCGGGCAGCCATGGCCTCAACGCCGGATGGCGCCGTGAAGGAGGAGGACGAGGACATCCTTGGCGTGCTCCTGAGGATACACAGGGAAGGTGGCCTCGAGGTGCCCCTCACCATGGACATCGTCAAATCTCTTATTCTTGTAAGTAACTGCACTATTGATTGGCACAACCACTGCACTTGCAACTAAGGTCATGCACAAACTATTTATAGATGTATCATGGCATTGTGAAATTTAATTTGGCAGGACCTCTTCAGCGGAGGGGGCGACACGTCAGCGAGCACGCTCGAATGGGCCATGTCGGAGCTCATGAGGAACCCAGGAGCAATGGAGAAGGCGCAAGCCGAGGTGCGGAGCAAGCTCCAAGGGAAGCCATCGGTGACCGAGGACGACCTGCACGACCTCAAGTACCTGAAACTCGTCATCAAGCAGACTCTAAGGCTGCAACCGGTGTTGCCATTGCTACTGCCAAGAGAGAGCACGGAGGACCGCAAGGTCATGGGGTACGATGTGCCAAAGGGCACCATGGTGCTGGTGAACGCGTGGGCGATCAGCAGGGACTCTGGGTGCTGGGACGACGCGGATGCGTTCAAGCCAGAGAGGTTTGAGGATGGCAAGATCGACTTTAAGGGCACGGATTTTGAGTTCATACCATTTGGGGCAGGACGGAGGATGTGCCCCGGAATGACATTCGCGCAAGGAATCATGGAGCTTGTGCTTGCCTCCCTGCTCTACCACTTTGAATGGAAGCTTCCAGCTGGGATGGAGCCAAACGAGCTGGACATGACCGAGAAGATGGGCATGGCAGTTCGAAGGAAGAATGATCTTTGCCTTCGCGCCGTTGTCCGTGTGCCGGTACCAACACCACCGTAGCAGCATATCTGCAGCCTAAGTTGGCTGGCACTCACTAAATAACGGAGGTACTACCTCCTTTTCAAAATAATAGCAAATATACATGTGTGCTGCAAGTTAAGGCCATACATATGCTATGGGGTAAAAGTCATATTGTAAGAAACATGGCCCTATTAGGTTATAGCTGTAATTTTGATGATTGTGTGACAACATAGTAAATAGAACTAACAAGTTTATGAGCTTAAGTTTGTAGGATTTCTAGATTCCATGGATGGAGTCCAATCCATATACAAGATGGTCCAAATCGCTATCAAATGTCCAAGTTGTATTGAAAATGCAGAGATAGAATATTTTAGAGGTGTTCAAATAATATTTTAGGGGTGTCCAAATGACAACCTAGATGATTTGGACAAGGTTCAGCATGATTACATGCGTCAGTTAAACCGACGGCATGAACTTATAACGGGTCGGTGCTTTGGTGAGTTGATATGGCGATCAAGTGAAGAAACCACAGTAGCACCGGTTGAACCGACGCTATAAGAATGGAGGCGTCGGTGCAATGAGGAGATGATATGGCAATCAAGTAAAGAAATGACTGAGGCACCAATTAAACCGACGGTGCAAAAGAAGGCGTCGGTGCAACCGTGCTGTGGTTACTCAGTACGCATGTTTTGGTTCCAGAAGGGTTTCCAAGCAAACTCTTCAGCACCGGTTAAACCGACGGTCGTCGGTGCAATGACGTCAGCAGAAGATGGTAGTTGGAGTTCAACAGCTAGTGGGCAGGCTGTGTGTGACCGGTTAAACCGACGGTGGTGACCGGTTTAACCGACGCTTTATGCTTTTAAGGGAAAAAGTATGTAACGGCTAGGAGTGGATCTCTGGCCTAGGCCTCACCCTGGGTATTTGAGGCTGCTGAAGTTCGTGAGAAGCTATCCACACTCTGAAGAAGTTCTTCAAGTCACCAGAGCTCATTGATCACATCCTTAGATTTAGCACAAGCTTTGAGAGTGTTAGTGCTAGGATTAGCTTTAGAGAGAGTGAGAGAGCAAAGCGTTGTTGCCTTGTGTGCTGGTTCTTGAGTGAACCATAAGTTGTATCTCGGTGTGCCGGCCTCTTGGAGTCTTGGTGGCTCGCCGGCAAGTCATCGACCCCCGGCTTAGTGTGGAGCGGCAGTGACAGCTTTGTTGCGGGGGACGTGGAGACCCCCGTACTTTGTGGAGAAGCTCCTTAGTGGAGACGGCATCGAGGTGACCGGGGACTTGGCAAGAGCCTTGGTGGCGAGTCAAGAAGAGTCCCGGAAGAGACTCGGTGACAGGAAGCAATACTCTTAGTAAGTGTTTCAACAACGTGGACTAGGGGTGGCCTTGTGCCTACCGATACCACGGGTTAAATCTTCGTGTCGAGAGTTTGCTTCCCCTCATCCCCTTTTTTTAAGCTTCTGTATTTCTTATTGCAATCTTATGTGCCTTTACATTCTTAGTGTAGTATCTTACTAGAATTGGCTATAGGTTGCAAAATACTTTGGGATGAGGTTTTCACACTAGTTGAACCCTAGTTATACATCTAGATAATAGGTTATAGCTTATATTTTGTGCTAAATAGTTTGAGCTACAGGTTAAGGTTGTAGAATTGTCTAATTCACCCCCTCCCTCTTAGGCTACGAGCATCAATTCCTTTCACATATGTATAATATTATAATATTAGACATAATTTTTGTAAAAGTGTGATATATTATATGATATATATGTATCTTTTATGCCACTTTTGGACAATTAAAACAGTAATAACTAGAACCTTGCATTGACGATCACGTGCAGGCAAGAATTGCTAAAAGCGGAACTAAAACATGAAAGATGTGAGTTTGTAAAGGTCATATGGGCATGGGCTTAAAGGTGAAAACTAAGTTGCTGTTTGGTTTGGGGTTTTGGGCTGTAATCAGTTTACAGTGCTATCGGTTCCCTTGCTTCGTGTTTGGTTAGGCCATTCCATTAATCGATCGCAGCGTAAACAAATACCGGCCTATACATACTCGATACCGCTCCCCATCCGGTGTTATCCAATCCCCTCGCCTCTGCTCGGTGGCTCCTCCCGTGCGATTCGTTCGCGAGCTTTAGTGCCTTCACGGCTGCCCCTTGCATCGTCGGTGTCGCTGCTCCTCCTTCCATCTTGTGAGAGTGGCGCAGGGCCTTCTCCTTGGACAGGTCTAGTTCCTTCAGGAGTGTCTAGCTCTTCGCCAGAGACGCGGTGATCACAGCCATGCAAAAAGCTGTAGTGGTCTTTCTCTGAGGATTGACGCAATGAATAATCGCCCTGTTCATGGTCCGGTTTCACCGGTTTTTTGTTAAAAACCAACCCAGGCCGTGAGGGAGCGCAGTTGGCGGTTTAGAAACCGTGGGTTAGACGGTCACCAGTATAACCGGCCGCTAATTACAGAAAACGTAATTGCACGAGTGAATTGGCTGCGAGGTGCGGCGGCGGCACAACCACACAAGCTGTCCCTGGTGCCGCTCATCTTCCTCATCCTCTTCAATATGGTGGGGTCCCACTCTGCATGCTGCTGGATTTCTTCATCTTCCCCTCCACCTAGGCCATCCCAATTCCGAGAGAAACTCGCCGCCGCCAAGCTCTCCACCTACACCATGCCGGGCAACAGGGGTTCATGCTCTGGGCCAACTGCACCTTCGGGCTCTTGCCGGAATCGCTCATGGTCACCTGGAAGTGCGTATCTTAGTCCATCACTGCGTTCCTAGCAATCTGCGCCAACTACCGCACCCGCGTCATTATAGTTGGCTAAATGGGGACCCAACCCTAGCACAGCTTGGCCCAGGCACGATTCGGCCCGGCCCTATCTAGCCCGATCAGTTAATCGGGCCGGGCTGGGCCGTCCGGTGTGCCAACTCAGCGGCCCAGGCACGACTCATAATAGGGTCGGGTCGGGCCGCTCGGCACGCCGGGCCCTACATGCCCGTACCGGCCCAGGCACTATGCCACAAATCACCACTCATTCAACTCATGCTCTATGTACCAAGTTGAAAATATGAATCATTCAAGCAGTTTCACGGTACCAGATCAAGAAATCTTATAATTCAGAAGAAAAAGAAACAAAGACAACCACAGAGACAAGAGATGATCCAAATATTGAATATTATTGAGCTTTAGTGCAATGGCTGCCTCATTAAAAACCTATCTAGGTAAAAATTCAAACCTCGTGAGAAAACCATAGATAGGAAAAGAGTATAGCTCATCTCTTACCTCAGTGAAGTAAGCAGAATAATCAGTATGAGTAAGTTTAGCTAACAGCAGTAACATAGTGTTGAAACCCCTTAACTTAGCTCTAGGATCCAAAATGAATGCAACAGAATAAAGTATGGGAATGTCTCTCTAGTACTTCAGAGGTATTTATCTTTCATAGGGACTTCACATCTCTCTCTATGCCGTTGCAGATGACCAGTACCATTGGAAGACAGACCAGAGTAGACAGTTTTGCAATGCTTGCACACAGCTTGGAAGCAAATGTTCTTACCGTGTCGAAATCATTCCAGACATCAAGGTGCACGGGCGCCTCCTCTTGGTGCCGGTGGTCACGGTGTCGGGCTCGGCACCAGCACCAGCCGCATCACCCGCGCCATCGCCGTCACCGTCGTCAGCAGCAAGATTGATTGGCGAGACGGCGCTACAGCCGAACAGGGCTTCCTGGTCCGCCACAAGATCCTCTTCGTCATCTCTAGGGAGCCCCATCATACGAAGATCATCATTGATGGAGTGCCCTTCATCGTCGGCGGCCATCCCGGCTGCTCTGGTCCCTCAACGCCTATAAAAGAACAAGAACAGAAGCACAAGAACAGAAGAACAAGAACATAACAACAAGACCAAGGAGATGGGGTTTACCTGCTGCGAGACCGGAGCACAAGAGCAGTCGACGAGGTCAGTGACCAAACGGCCCACTGGTTCCTCACAACTTCACAGATCTGCAACCGATCTGCGAAGCCGGAGCACCATAGTGGCCGCTAGATGGAGCACCAGGACCAGGGCACCAGGATCTACGAGACCACAAGAAGGAGCGCTAGAGCAAGAACACAAGAAAAAGACCAAGGATCTGCGAGACCGGATCACCGGAGCACCATGGTTCAACACGACTTCATAGATCGACAACATGCGAGACCAGATCAATGGAGCACCATGGCGGCCGCCAAGTCGACGAGAGGATGAGAGCTCCAGATCTAGAACACGAGCGCGCTCGAGATCCAGTGGTACGAGCGGAACGGAGAGAGCGAGGTGAGAGCTGGAGGCGAGGAGTCGGTCAGGGTGCGGAGGAGAGGCCGGCGGTGGCCGCCGCCGGCCGCCGGAGAGCTAGGGTTTCGGGAGGGGAGCGGAGAGCGGAGAGAGAGAGACGAGAAGACGAGGCGTCGGGGAGGCGAGGAGGCGAGTGGAGGGAGCCGGAGCGGAGGCTAGGGTTTTGAGCGCTGAGGGAGGGCGAGCCGGCAGGGCATATATGCCCCCCTCCCAACGGCTAGTGGGCTAGGCCAACGGCTCGCAGGCCGGGAGGGGCAATGGGCCAACGGCTATAGCAGGCCGGGAAATCGGGCCGCCATCGGGCCTGGCCATTAGTCGGGCCGTGCCCGGGCCGGTACTACGGGCCGGGGTGGCGGCCTAGGCACGGCCTGCTCCATCGTGCCAGGCCGGGCTCGTGCCGGGCTTTTTCAGGCTCGGTTTCGTGCCGCCCGTTTGGCCCGGCCTAGATGGCCAACTATACGCGTCGTACCCACCGTCGACGTGGCTCCTCGCAGCGTCGTGCTCGTGGATCGCCATGGGGCTCGGGCTGGCGTCGCTCTCGTCGTCCTGCTCATGTCCGGAATCATGCTGCCCAAGATTTGCCATGGCGTTGCCGAGGTCTAGAAGCTCAACTACTAGGAAAGCATCAGCGCCAAGGTCGGCGAGATGGATGTCCGGGGAAGACGCTCCTCAGGGCGCTTATCTCCGTCGTGTAAGTCCATGACCTTGTTCGGGTACTTGCTGCCGCTCATGTCCGCCACAGGCGTCATCAACGTCGCACTAGAGAGCGGATCCTTTGCCAATGCCACGGCCGAAGGTGCGTGTGGATGGGAGCGAGGTCGCTGGTGTTGACGAGGCGCCGCACGGCGACAGACTCCCGAAGGCACACTGTGTACAAGCTAGTATATTACTTGAGCCTTGAACGGGTTACGCGGTTTAAACCGGAGTTAAACCGGCCCGTGCGTGGTCTCCAGAAGCGGTTTAACATGGGCTGGTTACACGGGTTGCCCGGGTTGAAACCGAACCACGTACAGGGCGAATGAAATAACGTTACCGGGGCCAACCAAACAAAAGCTGTTTTCCATTAAATTGTAATAGATTGCGCTGGTTTATGTTACCATTACCATTACGGCTCCCTGCCCTGAACCAAACAGCTTGTAGGTCTAACGGTGACTATTACTATAAAAGAAGATTGTAGATTTGTAGGTTGATTCATGGATAGTTCAGGGGCTTTTCAGTGAAATCCGGGACGGACAGGTTTTCCTCCGTTTTTTGTGTGCGAGTCGCGGTTTCCTGCGTGACATTCCCAGCTTTCCTCTGGTCTTCCTTTCAAACTCCTGCCTTCCTGAGCAGTGATAGTGAAGTTTAATTTGTTGTTGCTGCTGCTGCTGCTGCTTTATTATTCTTATTTTTTTTTTTGCGCTCTCTGAGAGCTCTCCAGAGTTCTCTCCTTTCCCCAGCATAAGGAAAGAGCAAAAGAAGGCATCTCAGCCTCGAAATGGAAGCTAAAGACTTTTAGAGTGCCACTGTCCATAGTTCATACTCCATGCAGCACAATTACTGATGAAAGAAACATCAGGTTTCAGTTCTGCCCACATTTCAGTCCATCAAACTACAGCTACGCAGATCAGTCAGTTCAGGACGATTTCAGGCCGCACTGACAGACAGCATCAGCACTGACTGACACGTACGGGGGCCGAGGCGCCGAGCTAGTCGATGAGGATGGGGCTGGCCGAGGTGTCCCCGCCGGCGCGCCCCCGGATCGCGGCGGGGATGTCGGCGCGGAGGACCTGCGCCCTGAACACCACGCGCTCCGGGCCGCCGTCCACCAGCTCGAGGACGCAGGCGTCGCCGAGGCGGAGTCCGGCGTCGAGCGCGAAGCCCCGCCACCCGGCCTCGAGGCGCTGGATCTGGCGGCCCCCGGTGAAGCGCATCCCCCAGGACCGGCCGCGCCACGACAGCGTCGCCGGCGCCGTGGCCGCCGGGAGGAACGGCGCCAGCGACCTGGGGACCACCTGCAATGCAACCAGGCACGAAACATAGGCAATCTTTGACGGCAGGAGCATGAGGAGCAGAGTGGCAGTACCACTTGGAACGGCGGGTGGACGTGGGACTTGCACATGATGCACGCGAAGAACGGCTTCCCCAGGAGAGGGAGGATCCCGGGCTGGAGCTGATGATCATCAGGTCCGTCCGCGGCGGCGGCAGCCGCCACGCCGCTCTGTTCCGCGGAGGAGCTCGCCGCCGATTTACCCTTGAGAGCTGCATCCGAGGCCATTTCCTCTGCCTGAATGAACACTGAAGATATCGCATCAGCATGTGCAGAAAATCAACCAAAAGCCTCGAATCGACATAAACTTGCGATTAAAAAACGGAGGAAGGATGCCCACGGTGGGGATTGGGTTTGGTGGATTTTTCTTTTTACCTCTGCTGGACGCCTGGACGGGAGGACGGAAGGGAGGAGGAGGAAACCCAGGCCTCCCTGGTCGTCACAGACCCACAGTGCCAAGCGGGTCACGAGATCACAGTGGAGAGAACACATCCCGGGTTAGTGTTACGAGGCCGAATTTATACGCGTCTGTTCACCTGAAGCGCTTGTAATGTACACTGCCTATGCATGGGTCACGAGAGCACAGTGGAGCTCGCACGATACTTCGATTTTACACATGTCCAAACGCTTCGGTCAAAGATGCCTGTTAAAAATATTTACTAGGCTGATTGAACCATTAAGCCGCACGTTCATCTTTTAGGCGATGCATCCGCGAATTATAGCGGATACGATATATAGCTGTCAGTTGTTCAAACGCATATCATAGGAATGACAACGGGTAAGATGCGGGTAAAGCATTTACCCACCCGATAGCATACCCGACTTTCCAGCTATACCCGTACCCATTAAGCATTTCGGGTGAAATTCTGTACCCGTTCCTGTACCCACCGGGTAATGGAAAAAACATGTCAACAGATGCATATCAATGAGTAAAACAGCAATTTGACAGCCACGATACTATACAACTAGTGAAATAGTGAAATATTACAGCATAAGTTCAAAAACAATAGGTCCCTAACAACCAGTGAAACATAGTTCAAAGATTACAATGCAATACACTCAGTACTGCAGTTCAAAGTCTCTCACGATGTCATACAAACCAAATAAACATCAACGAGCGAGGGAGCGGCGGGCGGCGTCGAGGATGGACACGAGGGTGCTGTGCCGCCGAGTCCGGCGTGGGCGACACTCCTGCGACCGGTCGGGTGCCTGCCCTGCCCGAGCGCCGGCCGGCCGCGTGCCTGCCCTGCCTGTGCAGCGACAGCCAAACACGAGGAGGGGCGGACGGGCGGCGGCGACCAGCATGAGGAGGAGGGGTGGCCGGGCGGCTGGACCCGAGGTGGAGGGGCCGACTGGGGCCGCGCCTTCGTGCGACCGTGCGGGCGTGCCGCGTGCGGTTTTGGAGCTGGGCACTCGGTGCTGGGGGCGGCGAATGAATGGGATGGGGGCGGGGTAGGGTGGTTGGGTTGGGGGGAGGGAGTGGAGGCGGATAAGGCCGAGGTGGAGTGGAGGTAGGGTTTTCGGGTTTTCGGTAGGCTGAGCCGTATTTTCTAATTTAGTGGGGTTTTTTACATTTCGAGTAACCTAATGGGTACCCGCGGGTAATAAGTTTTAGCCGTGATCTACCTGCAAGTAGAATTCCGTACCCACACCCGTACCCGCGGGTAAAATGTTATACCCATACCCTCACCCATCGGGTACCAACCCCGCTGGTAGCAAACCCGTGGGTACGATTGCAATCCTTAGTAAAATACATATGCATCTTACAATACGATTCACACACCAAAAGAGGGCCGGTCAGTGTGACCATATCGCCTGCTGTTCTCGGCCGTCGGATCGTCCGGGCGGACGGTCCAGATCCCGGTCATTTTGCAAAAGAATCCTCTACCTTTATTGAAATCAACCTGCAGTCCGGCCTCCTCTCTCAGATAATTTTACGAAAAAGTCCATAACTTTTCTCAAAATCCACCTGCAGTCCAACCTTCCCTGTTCAGGGAAATTTACGAAGAAAACCTTAAGTTTTTATAAAATCAACCCGCCGTCCTAGTTCTCTCTCAGGAATTTTTTAGAGAAAACCCTCGGATTTTAATTAAAATAAGTCACAACTCGTTCCATTCGTTACTTCTACACGATCGACATTTACAATTTGAACACAAAACGCGTTGAAATCAAAATTTGAGACCCTATTCTTGTAACGAAAAAGCATACGAAACCTATAGGAATACGTCATTTCTAATACTGACACTACTTACATGAATAAAATACCACAACAACATAAGATCCTATTTTGCTAAAAATATAATATCGTACCACCGTTCTTCTATGGCTTCTCATGCTACCTCCACAATAACGCGCCAAATTTTAATATAGCCCCTACTTCTTTAAAGAAAATACCATCACGTCTATTAATTGCCAAATCTCATGATTGAAAGTCCAACTCTCCTTATTTCCCTTCCGGCTAATTATACTCCGTCCTCTCCAATAAATAATTTTACCCCTCCTTTCACCTCAATAAATATAGGAATTTTTTTTTTATAGTTTCATTTCGATACCCAAATAATATATTACTTAAACAATAACGTCACAACAACAATAGAGTGCCTAAAATATATACCAAGTGCAATAACGGAATTTAGACCATGACAACTATGTGAAAATAACGGAGCGACGGATTTACTTTTACCTATATATAATAATTACTATATGCATAAACTAAAGTGTGTATCAACTACTGTACTACGCCATGAAATATTAGCCCAGCAAAGCCGCACCTTTCCAGTGGGTCACGAGAGCACAGTGGAGCTCGCACGATACTTTGATTTTACACCTGTTCGAACGCTTCGGGTCAAAGATCCTTGTTAAATATTTACTAGGCTGATTGAACCATTAAGCCGCACGTTCATCTTTTAGGCGATGGATCCCGAATTATAGCGCAGGCGATATATAGTTGTCAGCTGTTCAAACGATATCATCCCAGTGGATAATCTTTTCGGATGGCCCGCTCACGCATTATTACACCATAAAAATGGGGGGAAAGAATGCTCCGGGTCAGGCTTGGGCTAGGCCAGATTTGTTTTGCGCAAAGCCTTGCTGTATATTACCGTGAAAAGCCTTGCTGGCTGGGCCCAAGGCCCACTGGCGCGGCCGCGGGAAAACCAGGTCCTTTTCCCGCCAAACCGTCCCCAATTTTCTTTCTCCCGCCGCCCTCCTCTCCCACTCTCCACCCCCACAGCCGCCGCCCGCCCGCCCGCCCCGTAATCTCCGACGCCGGTGCACCGGCCACCGAAGCCTTCCGGGCGAGGATCCTGCTCCGCGACCGCGCCACAGCCTAGTCCGCGCATGGAGATCGTGCGGTCCCACCGGCAGCTCGCTGCTGCAGCCGCAGCCGGCGGCGGTGCGGGGGCCCTGCCGACCTACCGGGCGGCGCCGCAGCTGGAGGTGCGGCTGGAGGAGTTCGAGCTCTTCGCCATCGACCGCCTCCGTGGTGCGGCCTCCTGCCTCTTTTCTAGCAAAAAAAAAAAGCATCCTGCCTTGCTTCCTCAGATCTGGCTAACGGTTGGCGTGCGGCGCGTTTCGCGGCGCTGTGGTGGGCAGTTCTCAAGGGGATCTCGGATGGGCTCTCGCGGGGGAAGAGGCCGGAGGAGATGGAGAAGCTGGTGAGCGATTCGATTCTCCCTGTCTGCTCTCTCGTTACTGCGGGGAAATTTGGGAACGGGGCTATGTTTGGACCAATTTTGTTTCAAGTGAAAACTTCGATTCTGCGCAGAATTAGGTGCAAGTTTCAATGCATTTTGCGGTCTTGTGTAGATTTAAACATTGTTCTGAGTTGGATTTTGCTAGAGAAATGGGGGAAAGTCGCTAGGCTCATCTGGATATTAACGTGCTACTTTCCGAAATCTCCATTTTTTTTTTGACTAGTTGTTCATGCAGATGTTGAGTGCCTTGTAAGGGGCATATGTATTTTCTCCTTACGTGTGGCCTTAACTGTGATTTGATTTTGTAGTTAGAATTGTTGATCTCTCCATAGCATCAACCCTTGTCACGGACTTAATGTAGTCTGACAATTGTCCAAATTTTCATTTAAAAAGAAATGCATTGTTCGTTTTTGCTTCATACTTCAGGTCAGTGAGTTGTGGAAGACACACATGAGGCACCAGGATCCAGCAGAGACTTTGAATAAGGATATAATATCGCACTTTGTGCTCCGCCTTGTCTATTGCAGAACGTAAGCTTAATATTCATACGGTAATATTTGGTGCACTATATTAAGACTGATGGTTCTTTTGACCAACTTAATGAAAAGTGGAATTTGATACACCACCCAGGGAAGAATTACGAAAGTGGTTTCTATCCATGGAGACTACACTTTTTCGGTATCGCTTTCGGCTTGAGAGTCCTGAATCACAGGTGACTTCCTATCTCTTTATCATAGAATTGAGAAAGGAAAATAACATTGCATTTATGCTTTAATTGTTGCTTGTTGCACATTCTGTTTCAGAGGATGCTTATGACTGAGTTTCAACTGCCTTACAAAGCATTGCCACACTCAGAATTTGAGGTATAGACTATGTCCACTATTATTATTGCTGAGGACTTTGATCTTGATGCTTAGCAATGTAAAAGTGTAGTGTTTTTCCTTTTTCCTGTTTGCTTGGTGAAGTAATGAATGTTTACATATTTTAGGTTGTGAAAGACAAGTTGAGCCAAGTTGCACGTTCCATTGGTCAATCTGCAAATGGTACACACCATTTCTTATCGCCACTTCTTTTCACTCAATTTATTGCAGATTGCTTTTCCAACTGGGTTTTAGGATCAGTTACAGAATAGGATGCTTCTCTATGATTCATACTTTTGTGGACCATCTAGGTGGCTAACTTACTGAAGCAGCAGATTCTCTATGTTCATACTTTTGTGGACCATCTAGGTGGCTAACATACTGAAGCAGCAGATTCTCTATGATTCATACTTTTGTGGACCATCTAGGTGGCTAATGTACTGAAGCAGCAGATATACCATTGTGACTGAACTTTTGATTCTTTCTAAAGGAAATGTGTTCTGGTGTATAGAACAGTCATATGAAAACATTACTGTGTTAACCTTGTCATAATTTTCCATTTGTTCTTTTTGCTCTTTGAGTAGAGTGTCATTCTATTATTTCTTCTTTCACTGAAAGCTAAATTCATTTGGTACCTTTTCTTTTTTGGCAGTTGAGTCCGTGTTCTTCAAGGTATGTACATATACCTGTTTGTCTTTATTTCTGTACCCATTTAAAACTTTTGTTTTGTGCAAATAATAACTCGAAGTAAATCATATTTTAATACAATTAAGGTACCTTTTGAAGAAGTTCCTGATCTTGTTGCCAGCCGTCGGGTATTTATTTCAAAAGGCTATGCTTATGTGGCGATGAGCCAGGTTTGCGCTGAATATGATAATAAAAATTCCAGTTATTGTTTTGATTGGTGCTCTCTATGAACATACCTGTATGATTTCCTAGGTGGTTTCATTAGTGGTTACTCAATTCCGGTGCAATATCTCAAAGGCACTTGTTTTAACGAACAGGTACATTATACATTAATTTTACTTTGCTCAGTTATTATGTAACATGTTTTGGAAGCCTGCTTAGTTGATTTTCTGTCAGAAAGGTGTCTTGTGTCTTTAATTATTGTACCTACACCATTTTTTATGTTAGGAAAGGATTTAATTCACATACGTTCTCGCAAAAAAAGATCACATTTTCCAAAAGTTCTAGTTCTTGCATTCCGGTGACATTTTTCCAACAGCAGTTCGGATTAAAGTTCTAAACTGAGTGCTCACTAGTTATTATTGTACAGAAAATGGACGGCAACTATAAAGGAACAAGAAAAGGACAGGTTGACTCCTGTGAGTACCAGAGTACCAGTTCCCTACCTTTCCTTCAGCACTGATCTTTTTATATCTTCAGTGATGCCTAATTTTATTTTTACAGATTGTCGAAGCATTAAGCAATGCGTATTTTGGACCTGATTACTCTCAGGTATGCTGTCTCACCTTGCAGTTACGCTTGATTTTCCTGATATTTAACTACATTTTCCTCTAGTGCTATTGCTTTGACTTGTAAGGTTTCTTAAACTATAAATGTTTCACACAGCCAAAGGATGCTGTTGAAATATCTCTAAAGGATATTGACCAACTGGCTAAAAGTTCTTTCCCTCTTTGTATGCGGCATATGCTAGATAAGGTGAGGCACCTTATATGTTCTTGGTGATATGTGTACCTTGTGGCCAGGTTGCTCAGTGTTTTCTTTATATTGCAGTTGAGAGAAAACCATCATCTGAAGCATGGGGGTAGAATGCAGTTTGGACTTTTCCTTAAGGTAATAGTTAAAAGAATTAAATTAAACTTTGATCTACCTACAATTATGTCACATTCATGACTTCTGAAAATTATGACCTAGGGTGCTGGACTAAAGTTGGAGGATGCCCTGGCGTTTTGGAGAGCGGAATTTTCTCAGAAGGTATCTATCTTTTTGTAGCTAATGTAAACGTATTGTCTCATGCAAACATTTTATAGAAGTATGTTACTACCTTATTGCCTGTAGCATGCTAGCAGTGCGCAAAGCCAATATGATTAAAGAAATGCAAAATTAAGCAATTAATTTTCCCTGAGCTGAACATGTAAGTTGTCCCAGTTTCTATTGCCTCATTGATGTTGTATCTTCTTTGGATAAGGTTGGCTCTGAGCGGTTTGACAAGGAATATGCCTATAGCATCAGACATAATTACGGAAAAGAAGGAAAACGGACAGTAAGCCCCTCCTGCTACTTGTCTAACTTGAAATTGCACTGGAGTTATTACTTACTCTTACAAATTCTGCTCCAGGATTACACTCCATATTCATGTCAAAAGATCATTTCTGCAACACCTGGTGTTGGAGATCATCATGGATGCCCTTATCGACATTTTGGGTACAACCTCATCCTTAGTCTTCCCTATAGACGGCTATTAACAGTCTAACAGAGTAGATAAGTGCTCAATATTTTAATAAGTAATCTAAAATTTTGTTAGCAGTAGCAGTTTTTACCTTCTCTTCCAGTCTCTCCTTTTTTGGTCGCTAGATCTACTCCTGAACTTTGAGGTCGTGGTAAGGTTTCATTTTGAAGCCAAGAAATCCGAATGGAGCAAGAGCCCACCAACCTATAGTTTTTCTGACAAAAAAAAGCTTAATGTACCAAAAAAGCAGATGAATGAGAATTAACATTTTGTTTAATCATTAAGCACACCTAGCCTGGTTGAACCAAATTGTACAATGCTAAGCTAACAAGCAGAGCAGTGAGATATGCTTTTGTAATTATTGCTGATATGGTGTTGTCTAGTCTCCTTGTTCATACTTGTCCATGATATAGTTTCTTCCTTGATTATGGTTAATACAAAATAGCATTCTGTTGTGAAGTTCACTTGCCAATTGCCATGCCAGTTTGTGACGTTGCAAGATAACCATAATGCTACCCTAGTTTGTACCTGATGTTTGCCTCCATGTATTTGCCTCCATTTTATTGTATTTGCAGTGATGAAAATTTGCGGGCAGCACTCAACAAAATGGGCGTCGGTGGGCATGCATTGGAAGAGATAATGGATAAAGTGAAGAACAGGCATTACCAGGTGCTGTACTTCATTGCCATTAGCTTAACTGAGCAATATTCTATCCCTGAACTAACTAGTTTATCTGGCATAATGAAACATACAGCTAGCTTGCACATTGACCTTTGAGGCAACACACGGTGTCTCCTGTGATTCTGGAATCAACCATCCAAATCAGTATTTCAGCGAAAGTCAGAAAGTATTGCGTGCCAAGGTGGGTGCTGTCACTTACTATAAACTCTTGACTGTTTTTCTTGTGCTTTGCTGTTATTATCTAACTGAGCTAATCTTCCAATTTAACATGTGGATTTAATGCACAGAACCAAACAGTGGAGAGCCAATCAGCAACCTAAATTGTATTGCAGATGCAGAAAGCATCCATCTGCAAAAGGTTACCAGGTCTGGATATCACTCAGCTTTTGCTTTATATTTACCTCTATTGTTAACCACTACTCATTCATGAATAGATGCATTTCTAATGTGCAATGATACGCAGCATAGACATGTGGTACATCACTTGCTGTTTACGGCATATGTGATGCTGAGTTCCCCTTTGACTTCTGACAATTCTATTAGATATTTTCTTTCCCTTTTTTATTGGTAACACCTTATCCATTTGGTAAAATTTGGTTTATGCATGATTTGAAACTGTCCAAGAGTGCGGCCTATTTTGTGTGTTATATTTTGATTTGCCTCATCCAAGGCTGCTCCTTGTTACTGGATTTGTTTAAACATACAGCTCTGATTTAATAGGATTTTTATGTTAAATGCAACTATGCAAGTGATCTAGTTCTCCTGTCAGTTTGTAAGTGTAGAACAAGAATAAGTCTGTTTTCTTGGTAATAACAAGGTTATTTATGGACATTGAATTTTCATCAAACATGTTACTTGTGATTTGGAGTACCACACGAGAATTCAATATCAATTCTCATGCATAAACTTTCAGATTTTTTATACTATATGTACGACACGCCCACTGATAATTCCATATTACTGTCTTTTGTCCATAGATCAGGTCAGCACTGAACCAAAGATTCACGCCTGATGCAATTATGTGATGGTACCGGTTGATCTTTGATGCTTAGCTGAATCCTGTTGGTACCTGGTGTTTCCAAACTCCAGCTAGTGGCTGTCATACTGGACAAGCGATGGTGCCACATTGTATACTAGAAGGGTTACCTAGTGCTGCGAACAACAGCAGGTTAAGGTGCGCGTATATGTTTATTCCTGTAAATTTCGAGCGAATCAAGAAACATATTGAATTAAGGTAGCACCGATTTTTGCTGTGATGTTATGTTATTGTCAAGCTTCTTTGAGTAGAATATAATTGCTTGATTTTGTCTATGTATTATGTATGTAGTTAGACAAGCTGAAGTGTTGTCGCCCCTTAGGTTCGCATTGCTATCCCTGTTCTCTGTTTTGCTTCCTTAGATAATTGTGGATGTCATTGGGGTTACTTATCATCGCTATCTTAAGTGGGTCGTCCAAGTATAGTTGGACATAGAACAAATCAAACTCTTCTCCATAGCTCTTCTTTTCTTTGTTTTGAAGGCAAATATACAACTTTGACATTTGTATTTTGCTTTTTGTTTCCAATTTGTAGGAAGTGTTTATAAGTATTGAAGTATAAGTAGCGTCAGTGAGTGTGTTTTGAGTTCATGTAAAATGTTATATTGCAAATTGCTGGCGTCATCTTTTCTGAGCGGTATCTAAGTAAAAGCAAATTTTGCTAAATGAAAGGAGAATAGGAATTGTTTCTGTATGTTCAGCGTTAAAGTTTAGTCAGTGATTTAGAGCAAGTACGAGCTTATGGCCCCTTTGCATAGCGCTTTTCCACATGTATGGGAAACTCAAAAAAAAAGAGAGGAGGATATGTACTCTTCATGAGTATGCCTTGCTCTGAAGAAAAAAAAAGAGTAAATGTAGGTGAGAGAAACAGAGAACAAAAAAAGAAGAAAAACCAATCCAAAAAAGAGCAATATTAGATCCATCTCATATTAGTTAAATGTAGTGTTACCTCTAAGGACTTGTTTGGTTAATCTCTTTCCCAAGGGGATTTTGACTTGTAGGGGATTTGATCCCTTCCAACCCCTCCAGTCTTCTTCAATCCCCTTCAAATTGAATAAGCCCTAAATGGTTTGTGGCTTAAGGATAATAGTGTGCTATATTATTATTTCACATTATATTTAGTCAGGAAAATTTCTATTATGTATGAAGTGAGGGACTCCAATCGGGTTAGTTACGCATCACAATTACATTGTGAGAAAACCCCAAACAATCAGCCATGCCGATTTCAATGACCAACCTTGGTGCGGGCATTCACACTAAGCCCTTAGCGTAGCATGCTCTTTTATTGAACATGTTCTTAGTGTTCATTGGAGAAAGAAAAGCGAATCATTTTGAGACCAAGAAAGATGCCTTTCCCCTCTAATAACATGCATTTCTATTCTTTAAATAATGGCAAAGAACTTTGGCCTTTTGCAGATGCATACAACCCTAATTCATTATTATAACGTTTCATGTGCATTTATTTTCGTGCCTGAACCTCGGCGGTTGAAGCCTCTAGGTACTCAATATGGTGATAATCTCTCTAGATGATGGACTCCTCTTTTGTACGCATGGCTGTCGATGAATCCTCTGCACATGAGATGTTCAGACACATTGTAAGCACAATTTTATCAGATTTTGATAAAAAACAATCTAAAACTGAAGTATTCCCTCTGTATTTGAATATATGACATGAAATAATTGGCTTGATCGAAACATCATACATCTATAGATGAAGGAGTGTATATATATATATATATATTGATAAATCCTGTTCGTGTTATTTTTTATATCCAACTTAAGTTTTAAACTTTTAAAGAAATTTAAGAAAACATGAAATCATTTTGAAGTTCTTATACATAATTATTGCAATAGTTTACATATCATAAGCTGTAAAAAAGTAAAAGAAACGTTAAATTAAACCAATGAAGCTCAAATGCGCATAGATATTACCTAAGTTTAAGTGTGCGCAACATACTTTGCTGTCAAGATGAGGATCCTATGTACAATCCTACCAGTCTCATGGGATCGTGTATAGTTCTCACGTTTGATTATAATTCTATGAAATTAAAATTCATGGTGGTTTAATATAGTTTGATCTTTATAGAATCTTATCTTATGAGAATCGGATTATATATAAGACGACACATATCGAGATCTGACTATTTGTAACTCACTAGGTAAAGGCCCGTGCAATGCTACGGGTGCACAAATTTTAAATAAAATAAAATAATTTTAAAGAAATATGGTAAGAAGACAATAAACATATTATTTAACCTATAAATTTGCAAAATATACATTAAAGATGATGGAAAGAATGTATACCCAACATGCCAAATATCTTAAACAAGCAAGCAAGCAACAAGCTTTGTGCAGTTGTTCTCATCTCTGCACCATGGCATCAGCGTGGCCGTCCTCGAGCCGCCAGCTCGTGCTCCGGCTCCGTGACCTATGGTTGAAGGCGGAGCTGTCCCACGCCACATCATTGAGATCCAGCATCGTGTGGGATTCGGAGGATGATGCCCGCGAAGAAGAGTGGCCACGCCCGAAGCAGGCGAAGATGTTGTGCAGGATGCGCCTGATAGCGCCCCGCTCCATGGACGGGCTCTACCTTGACCCCAGGAGATCCTCCTTGGCACGCCGCCGTTGTTGAATCTGCCGCTCATCTCCGTGTACACGACGAGAAGCTCCCTCTCCTCGGGCCTCCTCCCACCGGCGAACCTGCCGACCGCGAAGCCGCTGCCGGGGAGCCTCCAGATGGTGAGGCCGATGGTGGCCTCCTCTTCGGCACCCTCGCATCGGCGCGTCGGTGGGCATCTTGTGGCGGTAGACCAGGCAGGAGTTGCAGAGCGCGAGCCAGGGCAGGATGCAGTCAGCGTGGTAGATGTGGCTGCAAGGCATCTCGCGCTCTCGATGGGTGGGGCAGAACTTCTCATTTTTTGCTATTTTCCAATCTAAAGCGAACTTAATTACAAAACAACATGATTGATTTGCAAAACTCAGTATCGTGCCTTTGAATCAACCCACTACGTATTTCAGTATCAAGTGCCAGGAAACTAAGCTACTTAGGAAGTGTTAATTAATTAGACCATGAAACCAACCATATAAATGAATTAATTCCACAACCATCTTTGTATGCCTGAAAGAATAACTATTGGACCAAATTCAGTATGTAGACACAAATTATACCCCGGTGAGGATGACAATGGAATTCGTGGCAATTTGCAGCACACTGACGCTAGTCAAACAGATGAAGGTATCTTTGTCTTGCTACAATACATACTTAACACTTGTTCCTCTGATCTCAACTTCTGTCTCTGAATATACCACCTTCTACCTCTGGTCATCAACATCCCTGATCCTCTTGGTCAATTGCATAAGGGAAATATAATAGCGGCAAGTAATATCAACAATGAACCATGGCCAGCTTGTTAGTTTAATACAACCAAAATCTGTAATGGATCAATTAGCATACGGAGAAAAACTGTACAGTTTTATAATGGGTCAATAAACAATTAATATCAAATAGTTTCTAACAAAATCCAACTTCAGACATTGTATAAAGTCATGCAGTTTTGGATACGAACATTTTCATATTAAAAATGAACCAACCTAGACCTAGCATTTATGGTAAATATTTTAAAATATCACTTTCCTACAAGGGTAGGGCCAATCGTACATTTTTACAAATAGACTGGTGCAGCTCCTACTCCAGGTACCATTCCTTCTATTCTTTCTTTTTATAAGTTTACAAATATGCAATCTTCTAATTCTAACCATGTTCACCTAAGCAAAGTGCAAGCAGGTTTATTATTCTCCCCTATATGACAGCTAAGCAAAACGCTGCTCAAGGCTCCATGTACAAAAGTTATTTGAGATCACTATATTCTACATTTATCTAAACTTAGAAACAAGCTGTTTTGAATCACACAAAGAAAAGAAAATTAAAACAAGCATGAACGAAACAAGCTCAGTACCTTTAGTTCTAGCTTATGGCAAAAAAAAAAGGTAATTATAAATTGAGCTACTGCCAGTCATCCACTGCCCACATATATCACTTGCCCTAATATTCTGGTCAGTATAAGAAAAATAGGTTGAAGTTTTATCTAGCCTGGTCATGAGGCTAACTACACATAATTTTCAGAGGACACATATTGTGATACATATGAAATCATCTAATAAGATACTGTTCTAATATATATCATGGCAACACACTGCTGCACAACTGTCAGAATTTAGTGAAAACATGTATGCAAAAAGTTCTCTGTTTCACCACAAATTATGTTAAATCATTAAAAAGATTATGCTCACCAAAATAGCTTCTTATAGTTATTTATTTATTATCCAATGGCACAACTGAGCCATATTGCAATTTAACACAGCCACCCCATCCAAGCTTCCAAACTTGAAATTGCTCCTCGCTGCAATGGACACCATGACAAAAAACTGAAATGTTTATCAGGGAAACTTCAGAGATCAAACCAAGGAATATACATACAACTAAGAAAGCAAGAAAATTATGGCATAGCTCAGACTCCATTGCTAGCATGCCATATTGCGATCTTTGCTATGGGTAACTAAATCTTTGCCTGAGATACTTTCCATAGTGCCTTGTGTACTCACAGTACTTTGAATTCTTGTAATCACCTAGAGATCTCATCAATCAGTTAGCACTGAGTGGTAACATCAACAAAATGTGAATTTCTCTCTTTACTCTAATTTCTTATAAGCACCAGAGAGAAAATCTCTACATACAAGATATAGGAGATATGCATTCATTAGCACACTCTACTGTCGCCATGTCTAGATGAAAACCCTGCATATTCTCCAATGTCCAAACAAGCATGGTTTACATTCATTTTCAGATGCAGCAAATAAAAAAACACCAGCATCTAGGGATTTAGGAATTCACCATGGGAAAACAGAGAGGGCACCTGGGATTAATCATGGTGGCAGTCAAAGGTGGAGGAGGTGCAGGTAGCCATGTAGAAGTCATCATCGTGCTTCTGGCGCTGCTGAGCGTAGAGCGCGGCTGCCGCCGCGAGGGCCTCGACGTCGGTGGTGTTAGAGGCGTGGTCCAACTGCTCCCCACGAGCATCCTGCTCCTACTCCCCACACGCGTCGTGGGGCGCCCGCTCCTCCTCCCCGTCGTGGCCTCGGAGCAGGGGCCCGCTGCCGCTGCTAGATTCCCCGACACGCGAGGTGGCCACGAGGAGCGCAGTGAGCAGCTCTTCCCGGTCGGCGGCCTTGCGCTCGAGTCGCTCGCCGCGGGCACGCAGCATGGCGGCGTCAGCGAGGCGCGCGCGGAGGGAGGTGACCTCGCCCCAGCGGCAGCGGCGCGGGCCTGGAGGCAGCGCTCGGCCTCCATCCAGGTGGCGCGGTGGCCCGCGAAGATCTCGGCGGCGCCGGCGTTGGCGCGGTCGTCCTCGCGGCGGCGCGCGAAGAGCTGCTGCTGCTGGTCCTCGGAGCGCCGGGGGAGGAGCCCCTACCTGGAGGCCGCGAACCTGGCCGCGCCCCTGGCTTGAGGCTACTCCGCCGCCCGCGCGCCCTTGCCTGGAGGCCACGAGCCTGGCCGCGCCTCCGGCTGGAGGCGGCTCCACCGGCGCACGCCCCTGACTGGCGTCCCCGCAGCCGGCCGTGCCTCCTGCCTCGTCTCCAGCCTGGGCACGCCTCCTGCATTGTCCCCGTCCTCGATCTAGGGTTTCAGGCGAGAGGAAGAGAGAGATGCACATGCGGCGGGGTGAAGGGCGCCGCTGGCGCATCCGATTAGGGAGAGGAGGCGTCGCGGGAGTCGAGGAGGCGAGAAGTCGGGAGGGCGCATGGGTGGGCCGCCGCGCGTCTTGGGGCCTTGCGCGGTGGGGAACGAACGGGAGCGGAGTAGATGGCATGCGGAGTGCGGAGCGGATAGGAGCTGTGGAGGAAGAGAGGGAGGGAGTGGGGCCCACCTGTCGGCACGTGTGGGATGGTTCTGCCGGCAGAGCCCCACGGGGTAGTAGAGATTGTACAAGTAGTTCGTGTATGAAGCGTTTCCTACCACTGCACAATAGTTGACTTCTTTGATTGCATCTCAGATTCGTTTGAAGGACTGCCCATCTTCCATTGTTATTTTTTTTCCATAACAGATAGCAGTGCACCCACGTGTTCTTGTCCCTCCGTCGATACGCGAAGAGAAATTTCCTAGCTTTGCCACAACAGGGGGTAGAAAATGATGAACCACACCGACGAGATTTTCCTGGCACTAAGATGAAGGCGGCGGAGTCCTGCCGGTGCAGTGGGCAGTGGTACGATCAGTTTTTACAGATTGTTCTGCGCCTTGTCATGCAATTATTTGCTTGTTTCTTCTTAATGAAATGGTTGTCCAGTCAAGTTACCGGGGAAAAAATTGCAGTTACTTGTTTTCAGTTCTGTTCGCAGTTGCTGAGGTGAAAAAGATATGGTGATGAACGCAAGGCATTATTTTGTATTTTCATTGGTCATGGTCCATTGATCCGCCGTGGGAATGAAGTTCTTTACTACTCAAAGTACAATTAATTAGTTTATTTGTTCTTCCGGGAGAAAGTACATTTACTTGGTTTGCAAAATTTCAATTTAATATGTATTGCAACACATTTTCAATCAGCTTCTGCCAACATCTTGATTGCCTATTCGAAGTGGAGTGCATTAGTAGCACTGACACTGAGGTAGTCAGTGACTTGATTGCAAAATGCAAAGCTAGCCACTGGGGTTTTGTACATGAGAAGGTACTATCCACCCACCCATTCATTGTTCAGATGAGCATCTTCAGCTGTAAAACCCAAAACCATAACCCATCTGTAAGAATTGCTGCCACTCCATGTCTGCAGTATACCATTTCTCCAATCAACCCTCCAGTGAATCACAGCAGCAGGTCGGCATCAAATCTGAAGCAAAGGATAATATTCAGTTGACTACCAGTCTACGTAAAGAAATCAAGAACTCAACGTACCGAGATCGCAAACGATAGTATTCAGTTGGACTACCGGTCTACCAAAAGAAATCAGGAACTTAACGTACCGAGATCGCAAACGATAATATTCAGTTGGACTACGACCGGTCTCCATAAGAAATCAAGATAACGTACCGAGATCTGGAGCAAAGTTTCCGACGGCCTATAAAGAAGGCATGGTGCCTCGCCGAAGATGACAACGCAAGAGTAGTGGAAATGGCCATCGCCGAGGAGAACAAGGAGTTGCTCCAGGCGCAGCTCGAGCTCTGGCACCACGCCTTCGGCTACGTCAAGTCCATGGCGCTCGCCGTCGCCCTGGACCTCGGCATCGCCGACGCCATCCACCGCCGCGGTGGCGCCGCCACCCTCTCCCAGATACTCGCCGAGGCCGCGCTCAGCCCGTGCAAGCTTCACGGCCTCCGCCGCCTCATGCGCGCGCTCACCGTCGCGGGCACGTTTACCGTTGCCACCTCGTCTGAAGACTCCGGTGGCGAAGCCGTCTACGAGCTGACGCCGTCCTCACGCCTCCTCGTGAGCGACGACGTCGACGGCGGCGATGGCGAGGGCTCGGCGATGAGCCTTTCGCCTGTCCTGAGCCTGGTGCTCAACCCTTTCCGCGTCTCGCCGCTCGGCATGGGCATCGGCGCGTGGTTCCGGCAGGAGGGCCAGCCGGGCGTGGCCCCGTTCGCGGTGGCGCACGGCAGGAACATGTGAGAGACGGCAGCGCGCAAGCCCACCTTCAACGCGCTGGTCAACGACGCCATGGCCGCGGACAGCCGCTTCCTGATGCGGATCGTCCTCAGGGAGTGCGCCGAGGTGTTCCACGGGATAAGCTCGCTGGTCGACGTCGCCGGCGGGCTCGGTGGCGCCGCCACCTCCATCGCCAAGGCGTTCCCGGAGCTGAGGTGCAGCGTGCTGGATCTTCCTCACGTGGTTGCCAATGCTCCCTCTGGCGGCAACGTGCAGTTTGTCGAGGGCGACATGTTTCAGAGCATCCCGCCGGCAGATGCTGTCTTTCTCAAGGTAAATGACGCTGGAACTCCATCCATATTTGTAGCTCAGTTGGTTGAGGTGTGGTGGTGTCTACTTTCTTCTTGGTACAAAGCCACATAGCTTCTCATTTTCTTTATACACAAGAATGTGACAAACATCGAGTAACTTAATACTTGTCTATTTCAGTGGATTTTGCATGATTGGGGCGATGATGAGTGTGTCAAGATTTTGAAGAATTGCAAGCAAGCAATACCTTCAAGAGATAAAGGAGGAAAGGTGATAATCATAGATATGGTAGTTGGATCTGGATCATCAGACGCTAAGCAACTAGAGACACAAGTTTTGTATGATCTCCTTATTATGGGTATCAATGGTGTCGAGCGAGATGAGCAAGAGTGGAAGAAGATTTTCTTTGAAGCAGGGTTTAAGGACTACAAAATTATGCCGATTCTTGGTGTCCGGTCGATCATCGAGCTCTATCCATGACAGCTCACTGAACAATCCGTCTGAAAAATAAGAATATGTGTGATCGGACGCACCATTCATTGTCTACTACTATTGGACTAAACATGAAGGCGTGAATTTGTAAACGAACTTTAGGCCCTCTCTCCAACATGAATAATGGAGGAAAATTGAATCATCAATAAAAGATTTCGTGTAAGGCTTCAAAAAGATTTCCTGCTCCAACTCACATGCATGCGCTCACCGTCGCAGGTACCCTTGCCACGACCTCCTCAGGGGATGAAGCTATCTTCCCTCCTATTTTTCTAGATATATAGATTTTGCCATGCACCTAGATATATAATATATCTAGCTACACAGCAACATGTATGTTTATATATATAAAAGCTAAAACGATCTACAATTTAAAACGGATGGATTAGCAGCTAACGCCGGCATCACATTCCCTCGTGAGCGACGACCGCAATGGTGAAATAAAGCTCACAAGCCTCCGTATCCCGTCCTGATGGAGCCTGGTGCCCAACCCATTCCGCATCTCGCTGCTCGGCATGGGGATTCATGCGTGGTTAATTCCAGCAGGAGCAGCTGGACGTGCCCCGGCCCTGTTCACCGTGGCGCAGGGCAAGAACATGTGGCAGCTGGCCGCGTGCAAGCCCGTCTTCAATGTGCTGGTCAACGACGCCATGGACCAGATGCGGATTGTGCTCAGGGAGTGCGTTGAGATCTTCAGGATATGCTCACTGGTTGATGTCACCGGGGGAAGAGCTAGCGCAATTAAAATCAGCAATGCTAAGGATAGAATGTCCGATCAATCGGACGCCCCGTTCACCGTTCAAAGCAGCGCTTCCTTTATACGGATAAAATAAGTTGCGCCGCTTTTTTCCCACGCCTGCTGTTTCCAACGCACGCGCCGCCTTGCCACCCGCTTCGCTTCGCCGCCGCGCGCTCCCACTCCCCACCGATGCGCCTGCCTAGGCGGCGAGAAGGGCGGCAGTGGAGGCCCTCAGTGGCCGGCGGGAAGAGCACGGCGGCACTCGCGCACCTATGTCCAGCGTGCGCGGCTCTCGGCGACCGTGCCGCTCCTGCTCCCCACCAGCAGCGCGGCGCTCGCTCTCCCCTCCGATAGTAAGGCGCTCCGGCGAGAAGGACGGCGACACATTGAGCGGGATAGAGGAGAAGACGCTGCTCCCTCCACCTTCCTCGGGTCCCTCACTCACCGTTGCGACCTCCTCGCTCCCCTCCAGACAGCGGGGCAGCAGGCGGGACGCACACGGTGGGGGGTCGGACCCGCCGCTCCCCCGCGCCTTCTCCCGCCTCGGTTGCTGCTCCCCCGCCAGGGGCGAGCCATGCTGTCGGCGTACAGGGAAGGGGGTCCCTGCGCAGACGATTCATGGAGACGCTCGACCGCCACGACGCACGAAGGGAATAGCCTACGAGATGGGCCCATCTAACCCCCATGTCCCGAGGAGCAGCTCGGCACCCTCGGAGGACCCAGGGTGCAGCTCGGCACCCCGGGAGGCGATAGTTTCCTTTGCTCCGAAGGAAAAGCTTTGGAAGCAGGCATTATTAAATAACCCCAGACTGATAGCTGATGGGGTGGTGCGTCGCAGCATGGCAGGTTGGTGGAACAATCCAACTCTCATAATAAAGATGGAAGGACATGCAAGTCTACCATATGCTAACTTATCGTGACATGCATGCACGCATGTCCCGAGACAAGGACCACCGGCCAACATCAATGGAGCAAGCATGCATGCGCCACAGGATGTGCATGCACCATGCACCCCGGGGTGCACGCATTAAAAAGCTGTCTCCCTCTCTCTTGCCCACTCGATGCACGGTCTCCAAGGTGAGAGGGGGCTCCTGCCACACGCAGGCGCGCGTGAAGGTCGGTATATGGATGCATGTGCTGCATGCAAGCATGTGGCAGATACATGCATCTACACGCATTAAAGAAGGAAGCCCATGCATGAAGGGCACATCACCTCAGGGAGGACACCTCACCTATTTTCTATATACAACCCGATGTGTGGATCCCTCTTGGATGATAAAAGAGAAGACCTGGGGTAGGAGGAGGGGGGGGAGAGAAAAAGGAAGAGCTCCCTCCTATGTATTCTCTAGTTCATACAGAACCACAAAATATACGAACAAGAAGGATGTAGGGCTATTATCCTCCGAGAGGCCTGAATCTGAGTAAAATCTCTGTACACTCACCATCCGCGCTGTCCAAGAAGGTCAGCGTGTTTAGCCCCTGGCCGAATCTCTAAACGGGGGTTCCCACGAATTCCTACTTGCGGTACTCATCCGCCGTCAGCTGGCGTGCCAGGTAGGGGGCAGTGGCGTTGTTTCTTCTTTCCCAGCGTCTCCGGTGAGCTCTGCTGCGCCGCATCCCGGCGAAGCAAAGAGGAGCCTCGGGCCCGACGAGCATCCGATCCGCAAGCAAGCATGCAGGGTTGCGATCTCAATATTTTTCAGTCCGTATCGATCACCTGTTTTGGTGGAAGAACAGCCTGTCGCTCATACAGCGAGGTGTTGTTTATTTGCCTCTTCCTTCATTTTTATATGGCTCGTGTTTTTTCCTCGTACGCCGAGCTACATATGCTTACTTGGTACGAGCGCTCTCGCATACATGCTGGTGCTCATCACCAAAGCTTTGATTTCCTTAATCGCAATGGTTTTCCTGGATGGTCTAACCCATGCTGAGGTATTGTTAGTAGCGTGAAAGGGTATGCAAGAGTTAGGCTGCCAGTGCTTCCCATGGCTAGTTGCTGGTGGAGCTAAGTAGCTAATTCATACACAGAGGGCTGTAATTTCAAGGACGATCAGTCCGGCTTTAAGTGCTACTTACTGGTGGAGCTAATTCATGCACTTTTCAAGTGTTGGCGTGACAGATGCACGTCGGGCTGCATGTCTGGTTGCTTTTTTTGCAGGTGTGTCACGCCTGCTGCTGTAGGCTGCTAGCCCGCGCGTCGGGTTGCTCTCGCGCAACCCATGTGCTGCTCCTGGGAGCGTCCGACGCTGTTGCCTGTCGCCACCGCGGCCCCCGCGACGCGAGTTAGCGCAGCTCCCGGGATATAAGCGGCGGCTGCGCCAGGCCATTGCGGCCCTAGATCCCCGAGCGCGCACCCCTGTCGCTCCCGGGGTGTACTACAGCTGCTCCCGAGCGCCCTCTCGCGTCGCTCATTGGGAGCAGCTCGCCAGTCGCGGCCCGAGCGCACTTCTCCGCCTCCGGGCCCGGGGGCTCCACAAGGACAGAACCGCACCGCCTGGGTCTTCTCCGGTCTAGCAATGCGAGCGGTAGCTGGATGCGATGGAAGCTGGCGTTTGCGGAGGTCCGCGCCGGGGTTCTGACCTCGCGGCGTTCGTGACCCGAGGCTCAAGCGCCCGGCCACCCCGACGTGGCGTGGCGGTGACACCAGAGTCGGTGACGGCGGCGCCCGGCACGGCACGGCAATGGCCACAAGCCGTGAAGATGACGGCGGCCCCGCGCGGATGCTGCCGAGTGCCACGCGACAACAGCGACATCCTCAGGCCAAGCCGCATCCCAGAAGTCTCGGCCTCGAATGGTTCCCTTGCCCAGCTGGGTTGACGCGACCCGCATCGTCGAACCCGAGCTGACGGACCCCGAGGCGCGGCGACCGCGTAAGCTGCTCACGCGTTGCCGACTCAAACCTTAAAAAGCTAAGTATTTAATCCCTTAATTACTAGTTGCTAATGCATCTCAAATACTAGCTAATACCATGTAGACGCGGGTTGTACTAGCATAGCAGCTAGTACTGACCACAACTGCCTGCTAGTTAGGCTAATTTCCACATGCTTTGAGTATCCGCAGCACAGTGTGCGCCAGGGATGGCTACATCGCGCGCATGGCTCGACGTGCCGGGGGCTACATCCATGGCCAGCGCTGCCCGAGTCCACGCACGTGCCGGTCCCTGGACCTCAACGACCGGGGCGCGCACGCGGGGGTGGGGGGGGGGGCGGGGGGGTGTTGGGGTTGGGGGTTGGCTCGAGGGCTCAACGAGTGCTGGCCCCAGCGCATGCATGGCCGGGCTGTAAGTTGTAGTGTAAGCTAGGAGTCAATTCCATGAATCTTCTAACCAAAGCTGACTCTAGTCGCACTAAAACCCTGCTCCAACGGCAAAGCCGACTCCGGTCGCACCAAAACAGACTCCGGTCGCACTAAAGCCCGCCCCGGTGGCAAAATCGACTCCGGTCACACCAAAACCGACTCCGGTCGCACTAAAGCCCGCCCCGGCTGCAAAACCGACTTTGGTCGCACAAAGTCCACTTCATTGGCACCGCTCCAGCTGAGGGCCGACACTGGCCGCACTAAAAAGGGAATGTCGAGGCGCCGTCCACCATAGGAGAAGATTGGCCCCACGCCTGATCCTTGGGTCTTCGGTCACCCATGGGGCCGGGGGCTACTGCCGGCGTACAGGGAATAGAGGTCCCCTGCGCAGACAATTCATGGAGATGCTTGACCGCCACGACGCACGAAGGGAATGACTACGAGATGGGCCCACCTAACCCCATGACCTGGGGAGCAGCTCGGCACCCCCGGAGGACCACGGGGTGCAACTCGGCACCCCGGGAGGCGATAGTTTCCTTTGCTCTAAAGAAAAAGCTATGACGGTTGTAGGAGCAGGCATTATTAAATAACCCCAGACTGATGGCTGACGGGGTGGTGCGTTGCAGCATGGCAGGCTGGTAGAACCATCCAACTCTCACAATAAAGATGGAAGGACATGCAAGTCTACCACTTGCTACCTTATCCTGACATGCATGCATGCACGTATGTCCCAAGACAAGGACCAATGGAGCAAGTATGCATGCACCACGGGGTGTGCATGCACCATGCGCCCCGGGGTGCATGCACATTAAAAAGCTGTCTCCCTCTCTCTCTTGCCCGCTTGATGCACGGGCACCAAGGTGAGAGGGGGCTCCTGCCACACACAGACGCGTGTGAAGAGCGGTGCATGCATGCATGTGCTGCATGCAATCATACGACAGATACATGCACCTGCACGCATTAAAGAAGGAAGCTCATACATGAAGAGCACGTCACCTCAGGGAGGACACCTCACATATTTTCTGTATACAGCCCGATATGGGGATCCCTCTTGGATGATAAAAGAGGAAACCTGGGCTGGAGGAGGAGGGGGGGGGGGGAGAGAGAGGAGGAGCTCCCTCCCCATGTATTCTCTGGTTCATACACAACCACAAAATATACGAACAAGCAGGGCGTAAGGCTATTATCCTCCGGGAGACCTGAACCTGGGTAAAATCTCTCTGCGCTCACCATCCGCCTGTCCAAGGAGATCAGCGTGTTCAGCCCCTGGCCGAATCTCTAAACGGGGGTTCCCACGAATCCCTGCTTGCGGTACTCACCCGCCGTCACACGCCGGCCGCCAGATGAGCTCCGGGTGGCGGCCATTGCGGGCAGCTCCGGGAGGTTGCAGAGGAGGAGCGAAGGCTGTGGCAGGGGGAGCACCGGGTGGTGATGTTACAATTGGTATCTTATGATATTGCAGTAGAGATTTTGGGATGTTGCAATGGGTACCTCATGGTGTTGCAGTAGAGATTTTTTGAATGTTGCAAGTGATGTAGATATGTGCGAATATTGCAATAGTCAATTTTTGGTGTTTCATCTGTTAATCATTGATGTTGCAGTGTTTGTGTATTAATATTTCACTTTGCTCAATCTCAACCTATCATATTGTGGTGGAAATTTTTTTTCTCAAAATACGATGTGTACATTCAACTATTCTTTTCGTATTTTTTCAATGTTGCAATCTTATATTTTTTATGTTTCAGATATTTTGTTTTGATGTTGCAATTGAGTGTCCGATTCATTGTAAGTTCGGACGCTAGCAGTGCCGAATTAAAATTGACCATGGTGCACGGGATTTGTATACTATTTTACAAATATATGGAGATTTTGAGTCTCTCTAATTAGATTCTTACCCTAGTGCGTTGGCACTAGGGAAGCTCAACGTGGCATCGCTTGACGAACCGCGGCCACAAAAAAAAATTAACAGGATGGGCGCTCGCCAGGGGCATGGCCGCCTGGTTCCGGGCTTCCGGCAGGACCAGTCGGAGTCGTGCCCGTAAGCCCTGGCGCACGGCAAGAGCATGTGGGAGCGAGAGGGCCGGGTGCGAGGCCTCCTTCAACGCGTTGGTGAACGACGCCACTGTCACGATGCGGGTCGTCCTCCTCAAGGAGTGCGGCGAGATAGATCTTCCATGGGATAATAATTAAGCTCGATGGTGGATGTCGACGGCGGGGCCGCCAAGCCATAGCGTCCGCATTCCCAAACTTGTGGTGACTGCAGCGTGCTGGATCTTCCGATCCTCACGTCGTCGCTCTCAAGGTAGTAGGGTGCAATTCGTCGTCGCCGGCGACATGCCGTCTTCCTCAAGGTAATTATATTAGGCCGAATGCTTGTTTACTTCAGTTGGTACCCTGCATTTTTTTGAAGTAATGGATTTACATCTGCGTAGCAATAATAAGCCTATGAAGATTGTATTGCTTATTATTGGATTTACTTCCGTACGTATTATTGGATGAATATTGTATATTAACTTGATGCTTACTGCTTATTTTAGTGGGTCTTGCATGATTGGGGTGATGACGAGAGTGCGTCAAGATATTGAAGAATTGCAAGCAAGCCATTCCACCAAAAGATGCACGTAGATATGGTGGTCGGATATGGTACAGAGCAGACATTAAACATGTAGAAATGCAAGTTTTGTATGATCTCCTTCTGATGGGTATCAGTGGTGATGAGCGAGATGAGCAAGAGTGGAAGAAGAGATTTTCTCAGAAGCTGACTTTAACGATTACAAAATTATATATACCTATTCTTGATCGTGATCGATTTCTCTACTTGTATTGGACCATACGTGAAGGCGCAAATCTGTAAGCTAGAACGAACCTTTTTTGCGATGCATGTAGGAAATTTGAATAACTGCATCCCTCGCACGCTTTTAATGCTATAAAAAATTTTCTCTCCTCCTCCGGAGTCCAGACCCTCCGCACCCGGTTTGCCACCACCCTTCTCTCTCACACACTCTCCCTCCCTCTCTCGCTCTCTCTTTCTCTCTCCCCCGTCTCTCTCTCTATCCGCACTCTATCTAGCCGGGCCTCCCTGCTCCGTCTCACGGGCGACACGAGGGCAGCGGCGGGCGGTAGATCCATGACCACCTTCTCCGACGTACTCTTCCTCTACACCGCTACACTGACGCCATCGACTCTAGCGTCCTCTCTCTCCCCGAATCCCTCGCTGCTGTCGGTCTCCACCGCTCAATGACACCGAGCGTTAGGCTCAGACTAGCATGGGCACCCGGGGGCGACCGTGCCCATCACGCCGACACGGCACGACCGGCGCGCCTGGTGTTGTGCTTGGGCCGCGGGGTTGGCACGGCATGCCAGCACGGGCACTTCGTGCCGTGCCCAACCATACCGTGTTAGACCATGTCCGGACCGTGTTGTGTTGGGCCGTCCATTCGGTCATCTATACCTGTATCGTGTGACGCGTGCCTGAACCGAGCTGCCGCGGGAACAGCGACAGGTCATGGCCGGGAGGTATTTGCAGGATCGCCATTTATCATGCGAGGAACAAATTATATTCAGGCATTCAGCGCATCATACAGAGTGCACTTCTCGATCACTTAATTACCCTGTCACTCACCTAATTACGCACACACACGCTTATATCAGCGGCAGTTTTTTTTTTTTTGCAGTATTGTGTGTTTGTAAAGTCTGGCCAGAGCCACCGACCGGCAGCAGCTAACGGTCGATCAGTAGTACTTCCTCCAGTCGTCGGCCATGCGCTCGCGCCGGAACCGCTCCTGCACCCTCGATATGTACAGCGCAGCGCGGCGGTCCACGTCGGCGTCGCCGCCGCCGCCGCCGGCGGGCGCCCCGCCGCTGCCGCCACCGACCTCCATGGCGACCACCATCGACGGCGGCGTTGCCGCCGGCACCGACCGCACCTTCGCGGCGGTGGGTTGTTTCGCCTTGCTGCAGGCGGGCTGCTGGGCCGGCGCGGCGGGTGCCGGTTTCCGGCCGGGGTAGAAGGGCGTCGCCGCCGCCGTCTTGTGCTTGATGCCTCTGGCGCGCTTGTAGAAACCGAAATCCATTGCACTTTTTGGGCTGTTGGTTTGTGCGGTGTAGGCTGGAGGCATCACGTTCCTGACTATTTATAGCAGACTTGCACATGGCCTGTAGACTGCATGCTCGAGCGCGTGCCACGTCTAGTACAGGTCGTTCATAGAGAGTTGAGGCGTGGGCCGGGCTCCAGAGGCATTGGTGTGCAGCAGGACCAATATAATTCTGAATCGTATCGATGCTCCGTGTGCCATGATCGATGCTCACGATCTTTGTGTTATGCTGAAACTGTATGGAGATTTCTCAATGCAAGATAGGCTCTATACTATACATAGGTAAGAACACTGCACTCATGGATCCACATATCTTGCCGGTTTGCGATCGAGCTGACGTGGAGAACCTGTCCAGGCAACAAAAATATCTTTGTACTGCAACTATACTAGAGGTAGTAACGGATCATAGCCTTAATGATCTCTTCACAATCTAACTTGGTTCTTATGTATATTTAGCTTAAAATTTAATAAGATTAGAGTCCGGCCCTTAGATTATCCAGCTAAAATTTAGAGCCCTTTACCACCCTTAATCTATGCATGCTGCAAGGAATCGAGATCTTTGTAAGAATCAAGATCTTAGATTTATGTTTGGATGAAAACTTCTGTATCCGCCTTTCGAGATGCGCAGGTTCCTTTCCATGCCACATGCACTCTCTGATCTGGAGTCGATTCAACGAGAAGCTTTCAGACCACATTATTGTATCATCCAATTTCCAATGGTCACTGTACTTCTTAAGTTGTTAAGTTTCAGCTGCAGCCTCGATCTCCAAATTAAGTAGTGTAAGGATCAATCTAGAAAAATGATCGAATAATCCCATTGTTTAGTACCATTATTCTCCCCTTTTTGCAGTGAGTGCACTAGTAATCCCCTCCTCAGTCCTTACACTACATATATAGGACCTACAATTAATATACACCTACGTTCCTCCTCATATATCATTGATAATCTCCACTATATTCACCACTTGGTTCGCTAGCTTGATACTCGTGTTTAAACATGGACAAGTCCGTCTAATCGACAAGTGTCATCGTTCTTGATCCATATATATCACATGCCAAACGAATCGGTTTAGAAAACTAGTTAGGGGGCAAAGCAAGAAGGCGCATATATACAAATCGATAAGATTGATGTCCTTGTTGGTTAAGAATAAAGGCAGAGGGGATTGATAGGAGCGACTCCTCAAGTCGATGGTCTTTCTGCCTTAAGGAAGCTGGACAAAAGAACAACATCATTTCTATAAACAAACGTGGCATCTACCTAGTTGCAATCTCTTGCATGATGGCCCGGCAAACCTAAGAAAAGGAGCTCGCCCGCACCACCGCTCGTGTCGCCCCCGCGGGCGACCTGGGCGGACAGCCGCCGCCGCCGCAACAGCCCCTCCACTGCCTCCCCTCCACCTCGCCACTGCCGGAAGTCCACGCAGGCGCGAGGACGGTGGCGGCGGGGCCTCCTTCCCACTATTTCTCCCTCACGCAGGCTCCTTCTTCCCCACATGGAGGCAAGTTTCACCGGACAAGCTCCGTGCGTTGCAACTAGCCCTGCAGGCCACCGGCTGCTAGATCCACTACCTACATGGCCGGATCCACTCCCTACTTGGCCGGATCTAGGCCCCTTCCCTCCCACTCATTCCCCAGGCCCCTCCCCTCCCACTCATTCCCCATCTTCAGCTTGGTGACCGGCGGCGACCATGGCCCTCAGTGGTGGCAGGATCGAGGCCTCCTGGCCTGATTCGGTCCTCCTCTTTGCGGATCCGGTGTTCCCTCGGTCGTGCGCCGCAGGGACTACCGGATCCGGCGATGGCGCGGCGGTACAACCCCTTGGGTTCTCACCATTTCTTCTGGCCGTGCTCCCTCGCAAGGAGCAGGTGCTCGGCTGGACATGGTGCTTGCTGCAAAGTTTTGTGCGGCGCTGTGGCGCTGCACCTTGCTGTTTGCGTGAGCCACGAAGGGCTCAAGCAACAAGGTGTAGCCCAGCGGGCATCGCCTGTGCGATTGCTGGGCTCCGACCGCCTTGGCATATGCGGTGCGTAGTTCCCACGCTGTGCTTCGTTGCTCGCCGGATCCTGTATCGTCTAGCATGGACAGCGCGGTTTGGTCGTGTAGGTGCTGGTTTGGAGAGCTCCAGGTGAAAGCCGTGCTCTGATGTTGGTCGGGCTAAGAGGAGCGACATGCTCTCCTTCTTGGAGGTGTCGTCGCATTGATCTCCTCCAGTGCAAATGCAGGTCCCTCCGGGTGAAATCCCAGTTCTGGTGTTATTGGACCGGTGACGCTGGCGTCGTTGACGTCGCGTCCTACGGCGTCGTTGTGGAGGTACCTCACCGTTTCAGCACCAAGTTTTCTACAAGGTTCTTCGCTAAAATCCTTCATTGGTGGTTGCACAAGCTGCTCGTTGGCAAATGTCTACCATCGATGCTATATCTTACAGTCGTGAATGTTCCTTAATTGTGTCGTCTCACTAAATGCCGCGTTGCGAGACCATGATCCTATCTCTTGGCTCCTCATCATCCTTTCATTGGCTCATCCCCTTTGGGGATTCCTCCCCTCAAATGGCGTTGACAGGCGATGACTGGATCCTGGTTGTGAATCATAGGCAATCCAAATCACGACCGTCGTCTGTCAATCTCAACTCGGAGATTAATGGTCGCACGTGAAATGGAGATCTTGAAGTATAACCATTCGGTGGTGATATGGTTCAGTGGGCAATGATATACTTCTGTTATGAGGACTAATCTTTGAACTTGTAGTATTCTTCTTCTTCCTCTTTGTACGTGTGATTGGAGATTTTCTCCTGTATACGTTGTTGGTGTTCCTGTACTCTCATCTCCCTCTATTGTACTCTTCTGACCTTCCAAAGATCGATCATATATTTGGTGCCAAGCACCCTCCATTACTCTCCGAAATACGTGGTAAATTTATTCAGGTGGGAACTCTCATCCCCGGTGATTTCCAAAAAAAAAAAGTTTCTTTCACTTCCTAATGTACCAAAGGGAAGAATCTGCTAAAGGAAAAGCGAGCATTGTATATTCTAGCCTTTTGGTGCGTCCAGGTAGGCCTAGGCCTACCTAAGATTTTACCCCAAAAAAATTTTTGTGCTTAAAATTTGTAGCCCAAACTGGAGAAATGGGTCCAACAAACTAATCCTAGCCCAACTTGCGCTCCTCACGCCTGACGCCTCCACCCCGCAGCCGCGGACCACACTCCTCGCCAGTCGCCTCCGCTCGAGGCTCGACCCCGAGTCCCCTCCCCGCCAGGCGCCAGGCGCCGCCGGGCGCCATCGCCTCCCTGGCTCCCCCGGCCCGAGCCCCCACTGGCGGCTCCACTAGCCAGGCACCGCTGGGCGTCGGCCGCGCTCCCTTCCCCGGCTCCCCCTACCCCTGCTCCCTACTGGCAGCTCCACCTGCCGGCCGCCGGCCCAGTTGCGCGCCTGCTCCTTGCGCGGCCCCGCTGGCTGTAGGCCTAGGCTGCCGCGTGCCACGGCGGCGCCGCTCGTCGCCTCCCGCCGTGGCATCGCTGCCTGCTAGCTCCTGCCCTGAGCAATGGTTGTCCCCGACGCGCAGCACAGCCACTGCAGCAGTTGCACGTGCTACGCGGCACGCGTCAGGGGCAGGGGCACCGTCCGATTCAGCAATTGATCCCCATTGCGGCATTGCCCAATTGCAATCAGCAAGACAACAACGGCAAATCCACTTGTGTGTAGTGTTCCTCTTTCTCTCTGCTCTATCTTAATTTCACTTCTGAATTCATACATTCAGTGATAAATTGGTGTGTATTGCAACTCTTTATATTGTAATTTATTCGAGTTCCGAACTAATCTATTGAATTGAACATATTATGCGACCCTTCTAACTATGTTACTGTAAATTTGGTTATTATACTTGATTGCGCTTTGAATTTTTTGATCAGGACTACCCTAGTTTCAAATCCTGGGTCCACCACTGGGTGTGTCTATGGTATATTTTTAGACATGGTTGGATATGGAGGTATTTGGATCCAAATACATGAATGAATTTATTAGCAGTAATTTGGATTAAAAGCCACAAACTTATAACAATAATCCTCCATTTGAAGCACACACCGAGATGACGGTGATCTGGAATTCTGGATATTTGAGATGAACTATTCGACTTCCAAAAAAAATTGGTCATGTTCTTGGCAAGACCCACTGTTTTTTTTTGGGAGACAAGACCCAATGATTGATCTTACTCATAATAGTGCAATGCATGTATACTTGTTATCATGCATAACTTCCAAAATAACTATGTATCGTACAGAGTTACAGACTCGACTAATTACGCACACGCGGGCTTACAAGAGCAGCAGTTTTTTTTTTGGTGGTCGTGTGTGTTTGTGAAGTTGGGCAAGAGCCATGCGTGTCGGCACTCGGCAGCAGGTAGCAGTCGATCAGTAGTACTTCCTCCAGTCATCTGTCATGCGCTCGCGCCGGAGCCGCTCCTGAACCCTCGATATGTACAGGGCCGCGCGGCGGTCCACGTCGGTGTCGCTGGCGATGCCGCCGCCGGGCGCGGGTCCGTTGCCGACGACCTCCATGGCGACCACCGTGGACGGCGGCGGCGGCGGCGGCACCAACCACACCGTGGTGGTGGCGGGTTGTTTCGCCCTGACGCCGGCGGGCTGCTGGGCCGCCGGCGCGGCGGTGGGTGCCACTGCCACCTGCGCCGGTTTCCGGGGGTAGAAGGGCGTCGCCGCCGCCGTGTGCTTGATGCCTCTGGCGCGCTTGTAGAAACCGAAATCCATTGCACTTTTAGTGCTGTTGGTTTGTGTGGTGTAGGCTGGAGGCATCACGTTCCTGACTATTTATAGCGGCCTTGCAAGTCGTTCATCAGAGAATTGAAGTGGGCCGGGCTCCAGAGGCATTGGTGTGCAGAAGGACCAATATAATTCTGAATCGTATTATATGCCAAGATGCTCGCCATCTTTCTAGTGGTAATATAAACCTATCCAACAAAAACATTGTGAGATTGCACTGGGAATCCTAAAAACGCAACATGCAGAAGACTCTACACGCGACCTTGGTGAAAGCAACTCTGCCGATCTCTTCTGAAGGCTATGGCATGAAGTTTTTTAGTATCTTATTGCTGGTTTATGGGCTGATTTCGGTACACCTATAAAGGCCACAGAAAAATCTTTCCACTGCAACTGTACATCCTGCCAAGAATCAAGATCTTCCGTGGATGTAAAGGCCGGATGTTCTTCCTTAATGTAAAAAAAAAAAGAATCAAGATCTTGTGTGCATCTTGAAATGTCTATATTCTCTTGTGATGTGCAAGTTCCTTTTCATGCCATATGCATTCAAGTGACTCAATAAAGCTTTTTACAGGTTATGTTGCATTTTCCTTTTTTATATTAGGAGAGCCTACACAAGATTGAGCTATGAGCCTTCATCTCCAAAGTAGCGTGGTGATAAATAAAAAAACAATCGAATACTACCCCAGTCCTAAAATATAAGGGACTCTATCCATAATCTCATGTATTTCACAGAACAGAGGTAGTATATATAATCCCATCGTTTAGTCATCATTACTTCTACCGTTTGGAATAATGCAGTGCTGCACTAATCCCTCCTCCTTAATTATATAGGGCCCACAACATATGCCTATATATCCTCCTCCTCATATAATCGGTTATATATATGATCTCCTGAACATATATATTCACCGCCTTGCTTTGCTTGATACTCTAATTTAGCAATGAATCAGTGGTCCGTCTAGTCAGCAAGTGCCATCATATCCCGTTCTTGATGCCCAGATCACCTACAAAACTAATCATTTTAGCGAGATTTATATGTTCGGGGAGTGCGGAAAGAAGGCGCATACGGATCGATAAGATTGATGTCCTTGTTGCTAGAATAAAGGGGGAGGAGATTGATAGGAGAAGCTCCTCAACTAGATGGTTCACTGACAGTGCGAAGATGCCTCGTCTGCCATGTAAAAAGCAAGTAGCTCACAGAGTTCCAGAGTCTTGGTGCGCAGGACCAATATAATTCTGAATCGTATTGATACTCCATATGCCAAGATGCTCGCCATCCTTGTGGTATGGATATTGATCTCTTGTGAAGGCCATGTATGCAGCTAATATTCTGCCGGCCGGTTTATAAAGTGAGATAGATGGTGGTGGCTATCAAAAATATCTTTTTACTGCAACTGTACACACATACTGCCAAGTATATCAAGATCTTATATGTATCTTTGGATGAAAAGTCTATGTTCTTTTGAGATGTGCAGACCCCTTTCCATGACACATGCACTATGATTCTATCAAGGAATTAAGCTTTTGTACAGGCCACATGCCCACACTGCATGGCTTCCAGTGATCTCTCTAGTCTGGGACACCATATATAACAGATTAACAGCTACTACCTCCGTCCCAAATTACAATTAGTTTTAGCTTTTCTAGATACATATGTTTTGCTATGCACTTAGATACACTTTGTCTAGATGCATAGCAAAAGTTATGTATCTACTAAATGCAAAACGAATTGCAATTTGGGACGGAGGGAGTAGTTGTCAAACATGTCCCAAGTTGCGAATCACATACCCAGCAAAAGCGAATCATCAAACTTTTGAGAAGCAACAATACGCTACACCATGACTAAGCTGTATATAATGCGAAATTAGAGCCATTATTAGGGATCCTGCACTAATCCCTCCTTACATGAGGACCTTCATGCATCAACGATCCCTTTGAAAATATACATATTCACCACTTGAGTTTGCTTGTGTGATACTCTAATTCATATTTGTTTGGATGAGTAGTAGTAGTCCTTGTAATCAACAAGTGTCATCCGTTCTCGATCCATATCACCTATACCAAACTAATCACTTACATTTATATATTAGGGAGTGCAGAAGGAAGGTTCATGCAGACCGAGATAAGATTGATGTCCTTGTCGGTAGAGAATAAAGCAGGGAACCGAGATTGATAGGAACAACGACTCCTCAAGTTGATGGCCGGTCTTTTCTGCCTAAAGGAAGCTGGACAAAAGAACAGCATCATTCCGAAACAAACGTGGCATCTACCTCGTTGCAATCTCTATCATTTCTGAATGTGCCAAAGCCTAAAGGGGAGAATCTGCTAAAGGGAAAGAGAGCAAGTGTTGCATATCCTATCCTCTATGTTGGTGTCCATGGTATAACTAATTTTGTCAGCATGGCTGGATATGAATGTATCGTAGATTGAAATACTTTGTTTGTATGCGAGTGTCTTCGTCTGTACCATGTTTTGCAAAATAAAGAAATACTTGAATGAATTTGGTATGAATTAGAATTGGGCAAAAGAACAGTATCGTTCATAAACAAATGTGAAAAGGAGGGAGCAAATGCTACATATCTTATCGTGTATGTTGACGTGTCCATGGTATAATTTTGTAGGCATGGCTGGCTATGACGAATGATCTTAGATTCAAATACTTCCTTGTATGTGAGTACCATGTTTTACAAAAAAATAAAAAGAAATTGTTCAATGAACTTAGTATGGATTTGAATCGGAATCTAGAGAATACTCCTCCGTTCCAAGCATATCCAGACCCTGAGATGAATTGAAGACTCCACATCTGCTCATGTTCTTTTGAAGTCCTAAGGGATATCAAGTTGGATATTTCCAAGGCTTTTGACTCGATTAGCTGGGTCTATCTGTTAGAAACTTTACAAGCATTGGGGTTCCGCCAAAAGTGGAGAGACTGGATAGCAACGCTGTTAGCCACATCTTCATCTAGAGTATTGCTTAATGGAACTCCTGGGAAAAAATTCAAGCATGCAAGAGGTCTGCGTCAGGGGATCCTTTGTCTCCAATATTGTTTATCCTAGCAATTGATCCACTGCAAAAAATGATGGAACTAGCTGCACACAAGGGCCTCATAAACCAGATCCTCCCCAAGGCAGCTAAGCTCCGCTTGTCACTCTACGTGGATGATGCGGCCATTTTCGCAAACCCGGACCGATCCGAATTGCAAAATATTAGCTAGCTCCTACACGTCTTCGAACTATGCTCAGGTCTTAAAGTAAACTTAAGCAAAACTAAAATTTTCCCCATCAGATACAGCGATGAAATAATTTCTGAAGCACTAACAGACTTCCTTAACAGACTTCCCTGGCAAGATCTGCGGCTTCCCCGGAAAGTACTTGGGCTCCCCCTACACACACCCAAACTTTGCAGGGGCGGTCCCAGGGCCCAGCGACCCTGGGCACCAGCCCGGGCTCCCTGGCGAGCGGAAGTGCCGTGCACGCATAATTCAGTTGGGCAAGAAAATTTGACCAATGGCAAACACACACAATATATAAATGAGTGTGTATGACAATATTTACAGCTACGGCCTTTGGCTGGGTACATGTGCAGGTGAGCTGCATCTTTACGTGCAGGACAAGACCGTGTGTCTGACACAGGCTATACATCACCAGCATGACCTAACGTATAGTAAAGGGTAGGCACCACCACAGGTCTACAAACTGCAACATCTACTAGTCTTCAAAAAATAGATTATTGGTTCTCTTGAATCCCATCAAAGGCGGACCTGCGATAGCTTCATGATTTGCAAAATTGAGGAGGAAGCATTTTTCGACGGTTTCAGAACATTAGGACACGGAATGTTATCTCGTACCCTCTTTTAAAGATATACTCTTGGACATTTTGCGGCAAATTATTAGGCTTAATTATTTTAGTGTTGTACTGAGGCAACTTGTATAATATCTCATTTTTAATCTATATGTGCATATTCATGTGTACTAAACACGAATTTAGTTTGAACACTATTGAGAGGCTATTAATTTTGCTTATATACATATACCAGGGGTCGATATCGGTTGCTACGTTGGTCTAGGCTCTAGAAAATTTTTGGGTCCGCCACTGGGTGGATGTACAGCCTTTGCTAGATAAAATCGGCGGCCGCTTGCCGGGATGGAAAGGGAAGATGTTGTCCCCATCAGGTTGGGAGACCTTGGTCAAATGTGTTGTAACCTCGCAGCCTATCTACCACCTCATGGTCTTTCTAGCTCAAAAGTGGCTCATCAAGCAAATTGACCACATGAGGAAAAGTTTCCTTTACAAGGGGGAAGAATCCGAGAAGGTGTGTGACGGACATTGTTAGATAAAATGGCCAACTGATTGCACTCCAAAGGATATGGGAGGCCTTGGCATACTCGATCTTGAGCTGCTGGCGAGAGCACTTAGTCTTCGATGGTGCTGGTCCCAATGGAAGCTCGATAGTAGACCGTGGGTTGATCTTGACATCCTTTGTGATAAGAGTGATCAAGATCTGTTCAATGCATCAACAATAGTTACAGTGGGCAAAGGAAATAAGGCTAGTTTTTGGCACTCAAATTGGGTTAACGGCGCAACACCAAAAAATTTGGCACCAAGTCTTTTTTAAAAAAATCAAGGAGGAAGAATTTTACTGTCCAACGGGTATTGTATAATAATTTCTGGATTAATCATGTGTGCCCCTTACGTACGGGTATTGAGTTCAGGGGTATTGAGTTCAGGAAGTACGCGTGTTTGTGGGAACATATCAGTTTACTTGATCGCAATCCAGATATTGATGATGAGATTATTTGGAGATGGACATCGGATGTGGAATACACCACTAAGAGCGCATATCGCATCCAGTTTGTAGGGCAGGCAAGAAGACTTCCATTACCCCAATTTGGAAGGCAAAAGCGGAACCAAAATGTAAATTCTTTGCATGGATTTTACTACACCGAAAGATATTAATAGCAAATAATTTGGAGAAAAGAGGTTGGCCCCATGATCCTTTGTGCAAGCTATGCAGCATAATATCAGAGACGTCGAAGCATCTTTTGTAAAGATTGCCCGTTCACTTGTGAAGTTTGGGATCAGCTGTTTAATTGGTTCAATCAATTTACACCAACCGCCGACCAGCGGTTCCGCGAGTTCTGTCTACAGATGGTGGAAGAAATATCAAGCGATGGTCGCGAAAGATAGTAAATTATTTTTTGACGGTCTCGTTGTTTATTTTTAGTGGAACATTGGGAATGTGCGCAACAGAAGAGTATTCAGGCACGAAGAAAAGACCGTGATAGAGATAATTTATCTAATTAAGAAAGAGGTCCAGCAATTTCAGCAGGCGACAGAAGTAGTCAACAGAATTACTCCAACCTTACAGTGGTGTGTCTCTTTTTGTTTTTGCGTTGTGCGTGGTGGTTTCTTCTGAGTGGAGGTGGTGCTAGTCGGAGTGAGTGTAGTTATAACTTTAAGACTTTTCTTGATCGTTATTTTCTCTTTCCGTCTAATAAAAATTCAGCAAATCTGTTACCGTCCTTTCGGAAAAATTATACACAATTTTAAGATACACATTCTAGAATCGCAGATTGGGAAGGCCGGACTTGAGCAGAACCACAGATCTTCGGGCCCCTTCCTTTTCCTCTAGAAATGAGGCCTATTAATTTTGTCAAGATTTTTGGGCCTTGGTTGCGTAAGTCGAGAGGGAAATACGGCCCAACCTTAGCCTGTTTGTTAATCATGGTGCTGCATGCTGTTGCCTGTTGGTAGCTCGCTCGTTCCCGCTGGAATGAAGTAATTGTGGTGTCCGGCCGCGTCTACCCTCTACCGGGCAGGAGGTGCGGGTCGCGCCGCCACCGTACCCGATCTCGACGGGCCGGCCGGGGCGCGTGCAGGAGAGGTAAGAGGTTCTTTCATTTCATTCAGCCGCTCTCGCAGCCAGCTAGCAAACCTTTTCTTCCACTTTGCATCTCGCGGGCGCAATAGTGCAATGCCGCCGCCGGCCGGCTGGTGAGCTTTTAATTTGTCGCTGGGTGTGCGTGACCTCGAACCTCCGGCGAGTCCACGAGGAGCGCGTACGCGTGCCCGAACACGGAGGCTACACGCCCGCGCGCGCGTTCGTTCCCCGCGCCTATGAGCATCTGCAGGGCCACCGCGCCGTCCCATTTGTAATGCTAAGAGTGTTATGCAATCAAGAGCAGGAGACGGCGAATCATTTGATCCTGCAGTGCAGCTTGCTTATAATTTATTTGGTAGCTGTCCCAAACGATGCTGTGTCGCATCCTCGCCGCCTCAAGCCGGCCGTCGTCGGCCTCAGCTCTCCCAAACGTTGCTGCTTTCTTACCAATGGATCGGAATGTGGAGGGGAAAGGGCAAAATGGCCCTAGGGTTTTTGGCCGGAATGGTTTTGTTCCGATCCGGGCAGAATTGATAGCGGCCGTCCGATCAAAACATACGAGATCTTGCTAAAACAGGCCGTTGGGCTGAGGCAGCCTGGCACGGAATCGTGGCCCAGGCGATAGGAGCTGAAGCAAGCTTGGCCAAATGCAGGCCGTGCTGGGAGAGAAATTGTCTCGGCCACTAAAAAATTTTCATTCCTGTGCTGCGCCTTGATGACCCTTGAGGGTACAATTTACGAAAATATTATGGCCAGGCATCTACTTTAGCTATATTATAGAACACGGTTTACATTTTGTATGGTGGACCAATTGAGTTTGCGATGTCGTCTGGGACTGAAGAACGTGAGATGGCGCCTGGGACTGAAAGGTTGTTCGGCACTGAGCAGTTCTCGTTTAGGCGGTGGCATTGTGCTGTGTTTGGGATGAAAACCTGGATTTTAAACAACGGGCTAATTGATGTCTCGGTCCAGGAATCTCCCACTTCACCAGCTTGGTGTATCACCTTTGTGTGTGGGGAGCCATGGGTGGGGAACACACATCTAATGTGGGAGCTTTTGCTCTGGTCTGCCATGGGTTGTGACTTGTGATGGGAGATTTTAATGAGACACTTTGGCAATTCAAACACTTCTCCGAAAGGCAGAGAGGAGAAAAGCAGATTGACGCGTTCAGGGAGGTTCTGGCTTTATGTGATCTGCATGACATTGGTTTCAGGGTCCTGCCGTGGACGTATGATAATAGTGATTTTTTTTTGTTTTTAACCTTTTTTATTAATATTTTAAAAATAACCCGTCCAAGATTTTATTTTCACAGCGTGACCCTTTTAGTTATGCCGGGTTGAGTGGCGTGGCAGGATAACGCTGCCGCGCCATATGCGGCCGCTGCGGCCCATGGCAGCCAGCGTGGCGCTAGCCGGGCCTAGGCCTGCCGCGCCAGCGCATGCGGCGTGCCAGGTTGGATGGCGCGACAAGCGCGACTTAGCAGCCAGCCCCAGTCTTTCCCCTCCGCCTCCATCCTGTCTTTCTTCCTCCAGCCCAACGCCGGCGCCTCCGCCGGCTGCCGGCCGCCCAGATCCACCCCAGATCGGCCAATTTGGGGTGGGAAAAGTAGAGGAATCGATCCCCTACCTTCAAGGAAGGTAATCGCCTATTCAGCCCACCCGAGCAGCAGCGTCGCTGTCGTTGAAGGATTTGCGATTTCAGCTTGTGTGGTGGTCATTAGTTAGTTACTACTTTATCTTGTGCCGTGGACAAATAGTTGAAGAATAATGTGTGATGGTCTTTAGGTAGTTACTACTTTATCCTTTGTGGAGGACAATTTAAGGACATTGCATATGATGCTCTTAGCTGTCTTGGCCTTCTGGTGGTCTTTGATTGTGTAAAATATTTACCTTCACCTTGTCTGTTTCATTTAACTTCATTTGGCTGTTGTGCTTGCTGTGTACTGTGCTTCCTGTGCTTGTCTCCAAAGTTGGATTTGGCTTATCATGTGTGCATCTACATACTTTTTAACGAAGGTTCTAAAAAAATGGAGCAAGAACTCTGGATACATGGTAGGCAGCTTGGCAGATTTTCATTCAGGGCAGCAGCGCACCCACCAAACAGCTTTGTCTATGATTTTGGCTGGCCATGGTGTCGCGCCATCCTAAGTGGCGCGACAGAGCTGAACAGCTACGCACTGCGAATTGGCGCGGCAGCCCTTGCGCCTGTCGCGCCAATACTGATGGCGTGATTGGCACGACAAGTGTGGCCCTCGCCCCCAGGAACACCTTGTTTCCTAAGGTCGGGCAGTGCACCACAGTGGTTCTGTTGTGCCACAATAACTGGCCTGACGAGCCTGTTATGTCGCGCCGCCCGACTGGATGCGGTGGGCCACCCTTGTCGCGCCACTTTGCTTGGTGTGGCAGGACCAGGACCGCCGCGTCATCTTGCTTGGCGCGACAAGTGTGGCCCTCGACCCCTAGGAACGTCTTGTTTCCTAAGGTCAGACGGCACTTTCATAAGATCAGACAGCGCAACAGGGCGGTTCTATCACGCCACAATAGCTGGCACGACGAGCCTGTTCTGTCGCGCCATTTTGCTTGGCGCGACAAGTATGGCCCTCGGCCCCCAGGAACGTCGTGTTTCCTAAGGTCAGGTGGCGCGACGGAGCGTGGCCGCCGCACCATTCATAGTGGCGCGATAGCCCTGATCTATCCTATTCGGTTGCTTCCCCGATTTTTTAAGTTCCCTAAGGCATGTTAGGATACGTAATGTCGTGTAGTTGTTCCGGCATTGCACATGCCATTGCAATTTTGTTATGCTTAGCTAAGTTGGATTATGTGTATTTTAATTTTGTCATGTAATATTACCGTTGTTGTATTGTCTAATACTTCCATCACTCGTAGCCTAGCCATGCTCTTAGCCTTTTCAGTGTTGTGACCCGTCTGGATTTCGAGATCCTAGCCATGCTCTTAGGCTTTTCAGTGTTGAATAAAATCACGTCCAGGGATAGACTTTTCAGTAGTCACGTCCAGAGGGAGTAGGCTTTTCAGTAATCACGTCCAGGGGGAGTAGGCTTTTTAGTAGTCAAGTCCAGGGGTGGTAGGCTTTTCAGTAATCACGTCCATGGGGAATAGGCTTTTCAGTGATGAATCAATTCAGGCCTCGATGCACTACGCTTGTCCAGTGAGAAGACCCATCAGGTATAAACTTTTCAGTTGATAGTAACAGTGACCATAGACTTTTTAGGTTAGCAAATACAACGACACATAGTATTAGGGGGTACCCTTTTCAGAGATGGTACTTGGGAATCGAACTGATTCCATAGTGGGAGCACAATGCAACTCTTCATACCACAACTCCTTGTTACACTATAAATTGAGCTACCTATCCTTGGCAGAGCACACATAAGCCACTCCATACAACCATGTCGTTGATGCATGGCCCGGTCGACCCTCCTAATCCACACCCTCACCTAGAGGTGACAACTAGAGGCTTTTATGGTGTACACAATGCACTTCCCATAGATTTTTTGCCACAATGCCATCATGGGGATGATGCTGTTGTGCAAGTCTACGAGCATTTTGGTGATGCCGGACAACGCTTCTTCCGCTGCCCACATTTCATGGTCCTATACATACACCCTCTCATTGTTTTTTTATTTCATGCACACAGTACTAAGAAAATACTATTGGCGGTCCATCGACCTCTCATTGATTTTGAAATTCATGTAGAACAATGACTGTGGGTTCACTAAATAGGTTGACGGGCCCATGGAAGTACATTTGCAAGAATATATACGTCACCTACATGTACTACATCATTAAATGGAGCGAGACAACTACATGAAGCATGAACAGATCAACCTGCTATTGCATGGGAATTAGGAGCACACTCGACGACTCAATGAATGTGAGGAGGAGAAGTCAAAGATGGCTGAGCACATCAATCAGTTGGAAGAAGAACTATGTTAGGAGCATGCGAAGAACTTAACGTGATGCTTCATGCCACCAACGGTTGCTGGACGGCGTAACTACTATGGCTAGTTGAGATGTGCTCATGTAAGAATGCATCGGATGTATCACGAAGCATTTGTGTGACCAATTCTACTTCCATATATATTTGCTCTATCTCATATCGTCTAGTCTATATATCAATGCATCAGTTGTATTACGTACTACCATGTAATCTAGAAACGCATGTTTTAATATAACAATGAAGTTGGACATACAAATATGCATTCATTACATAACACATCACACATAAAATGAAGTCTTTCAAAGTCCGCCAACCACAAAAAGTCCGTTAATACAAACTAAGATCCAACACACATACAAAGTCCACATACATAGTCCATTACATAAATAGCATAAAATAAATCCACGAAAGCCTAATCGGATTCTAAGTCGTAGAGCAACTCGTCGTCACCCCAATCATCATCATCTTCATTGCCCACCCAATTGGGAATATCCATTCATTTCCCTTTGCGGTCATCATGATCATCTTGTATAGGTAAATCACCAATACCAATGAATGCCTACATTGCCTCCATTTGTGTTGCTCTAACACCAAACACCTCCCATTCGTTGGATGCCACTCCCTTCTCCAAGTTGGAGACTTGGTGAGGCAAATCGGAAACTAGTGCTTGCATTGCCTCCATGTGGGCCTCCCTAGCTAACTCCTTCATCTCTTCCATTTTGGCCCTCCTCTTGTTAGCCTCTAGTTTCTGAAAATATTCTTCCCATGAACCCTTTGGATACTTTTCATTTGGATCAACGATAAAACCTTGCTTTGCTCTTTCCTCCCTCAACCTCCGCTTCTCCATCTCACGCTCCTTCTTCTCCCTCAACTCAATAAGATTACGCTCCGCCCTAGTTTGTGGTCATGGATACGTATCTCTATTCCTTCTCCAGTAAGCAATGCACTCCTCAAGACTGTCTCTATCATATGCCTCCTTTCCATATTCAAGACGTAGGTCTTCACATACTGGCCACAAGAGAAAAGCATCATGGGGTAATGGAACATCATGCTCCCTTCTTATCTCCTTTCTTATGTCAGCAGTTTTCCTAGACTTCCAAGGCTCCGAGTAATTGCCCAAGTCCAACATTAGGTCACGCCGACCTTCAACCACTCCCAATCACAAGTCCTTCCCTCCTGCCCAGTTATTTATAGCCAAACATTAAAGCACGTCAATATGTCATGAAGCAGTAACATAATTTATAGGTAAAATGGTGTAGCAAAATACCCACCCAATAATCTCCATAGTTGTTGCCACAATAAAATCTGTAGCCCAGCTCAGAAGGTATTACACCTTCCTTTGGAGAAATACCACACTTGCAGTGTAGGCTAGGCCTACTCTCACATGGCTAAGGCTTCTTGCCGGTCTCAAACTCTTGCATTTCCTCTTTTGTGGGCCAATGAGATCTAGGACCATAAATATACTCGTTGAAGTCACATAAGGGCCATCCTTCCTGCATGACACATAACGATAGGTATATTGTGACAAACTAAAATAACCAAGCTCATCATGAAAACAATATACAATAAATGGCACTATACTTACATGTGTCTTTAGCGAGCATCGGAAAAAGGGTGTGAACTTCGGAGGCACATCAATGTTTGGTCTCTGAAGCTTGGCACAAACACCACAATTGATGAGGACATCACCATGCTGGATACACCCGAGATTTGGTCTTCTACAAGTTACAAGTCGTCTCCAACTTGGTCTTCACGTCCGATTCGGACTCAGCCGACCACCCTGAACGGAAACGCTGATGTCTCCATCATACGACGTCGAAACGAGGTGTTCTTTGATGCGTTGGAAAGAAGACAACGGAATCTTTGTTTTGGTTCTATTCCGAGCTCTAGAAGATTCATGGATCATTCTGTGTGACCATGACAAGGTGCTGCATCACCTATTTTGGGCCAAGTCGGCCTTGTATCGTGTCGGGCCTTAAGCCCAGGTTGAGGACGCCCCCAACATGTCGCCCTCAACCCTAGGATGTTCCCCCTTTGGTATAAACTCAGTAGCAGCTTCCATATTAGGGTTTGGGTTTTGTTTAGTTCTAGTTTTCCATCGAGAAACAGATCTCTTTCATTATAACTGTGATGTCGAGTCCTTTTGCTGTGAATCAGAGCCCCGTTCTTGTTCTTCACCACTGTGGCGATTAGTCCTTTTGTGATCAGAGCTTGAACCCCATACTTGTCTTTGCTTCATACACATCCGCAATTTCAGATTACGCGCTTATACTTTATTGCTTGTGTTCTTCGATTCGCTTGCAGGGAAAAACCTTCTTGGTGAGGTCAATCGAGTTGTGCTTGGTTGATAACCAACGGAGCAGTGGTTTAACGGTTGCAAGTGTTTGAATCGTGTCTGATTAGAAGCCCGGATCGCCAACGTCGAGTTCTCCACCAATCGAATCTATCATACCTATCGGAAGATCGGACTAGTGCTACATCAACAATGACACAGGGGTGGATTCTTTACACGTATTGTAGTAGCATCTTGCTTCTTTTCCTTCGTCATCGGAGGGGATTTGGTGGTGAAGGCACCCACCGTCTAAACTCATTGTACGGTTTTGTCTTCCACTCTTTGTATGGGAACAGCCCGATCTTAGGATCAAACTTATCCAGCCCATCGATCCACTAGAAAAAATAGCAATGGCAACGAGAGGGTGGAGACTTCCAATTACGCACGTAGAATGCTCTACCAACGGTTTTAGGATTCCTTGATTGCTTCACTTCAGCCGGAATATCACCTGGAGGACACCGACAAAATGGAATTAGAAGGGCAGGAGGGACTGGGGCATCCTCATCGTACTCGGTACTGTCCACAACCAAGCCGCTTAGACCAATCCCGTAGGTTGTTCATCATGCCTACATACATTTGTAACAGTGAATGGAAAAATAAATGAACATGACTTATATGGTGTTACAAAATAAAATAATTACGATGCAATTTAGTCCAAGCGTGCTCAACAAATCTATACATGTGCGCTCAACAACATAACATGAGAATCTATCCTTCCGAAAAAATTCACGTCATACCATGTATATGTAAAAATCAATTAATAATCACAAAAATTAATACATGCAACTAATTCTACACGTCAAATCAGCGGGCAGTATGAATATTACGTCCAAAGCAAACATCTAAAACATACAAACCATCACCTACATCTATATTTTTCTAATTTATCATTCTAACCCTAGGTCACTTAGCAATGCAAAAATCTAACAAATCCACCAAAGAAAAAGAGGTTTCTTAGGGGGATTACCTTCCCTCAAGGGTGAGGAATGATTTCCCCTCCTTTTCCCACCCAAAATTGGGCAAATTGGGGGGGAGGGGGGATTTAATGCCGGCGGCAGGTGGCGCCGCAGGAGGTCTCGGGCTCGGTCTGGGAGGAAGAAAGGAAGTGAGGGAGAAGGAGGAGAAAAGACTGGGGCTGACCGTTAAGTCGCGCTTGTCGCGCCATCCCTCTTGGCGTGACAGCCTTGTCACGCCACATGCTGTGGCGCGGCAAGACCGGGCCCAGGTAGCGCCATGCTGGCTGACAAGGCTATCGCACCGCCGTTGTGGCGCGGCAGGGTCCTGCCGCGCCACTCAGCCTGGCGTGACCAAAAGGGTCACGCCGTGAAAATAAAATTCTGGACGGGTTATTTTTAAAATATTAATAAAAAAGTTAAAAAAATTGATAATGGCTAGCATGGGAGGCGAAATGTGAAGCTACATTTGGACAAAGCGGTGGCATGCAATGAGTGGTCCAACCTTTTTGACCCTGCTTGTGTGGAACATTTGGTTTCACCATCCTTGGATCATTGCCCTATTAGGGAGGATAGATTGTTGGGAGAGAAAGTGGCTCAATATGAAATAATGTGGTAGAGAGATGAATCCCTGGGTGATGAAATTGAAATAGCATGGAAGAAGGCTGGCCAGAAGAATTGCTTGCGTTCTATCTCTAAAACCCTTTTGGAGGTGATGACAGCACTAAAGGGCTGGAGCAAGGAGAAATTTGGGTCTGTCCGAAAGGAGTTGGAGGAACTGAGAAAGAATAATGAAGAGAGTAAATGTCCAAGTCAAAAGTACGATAAACAAAATGAATGAGATCCTGTATAGAGAGGAGATGATGTGGTTACAACGCTCACGTTATGTATAGGTATATATCCACCCAAGGTAAAATCTAAATGGAGAGGCATCTTCATTTAATCTTAAAAGGACAGCTCTCAAACTTTCTTAAAATGAAAAGTCTAATCCCTCCAGATTTTAAAAAGAAAAATGGTCATATTTACCTTAAAAATAATTTTACAATCCAGTGCTAAGAAAAATAGTTTTGTACTCCGTGAAAATTACGGAAAATTAACTTCGCAGTACATTAATGTTTGAAAAATTAACTTTTCTGATCCATGCCTTTATTAAAAAAATAACTTTTATACTGCATGGAAGTTAAGAGAAAGTAACATATATGAATTTTAGAAAAAATAACTTTATGATTCATGATAGGAAATAACTTGTCAATATTATACGTAACTTGTGACTAATTTATATGGTGGAGGAAGGAAGATTTCATTTATGCTCGTAGCCTATATCTGCATCCATAGACGTTAAAAAGTAACTTCACCACCTCAAGTGGGATTTTATTTCGAAGCTCTTGTTAATCGACATAATAATATAATCGAATTTTGATTTGAGTATATAGTCCTAGAACTATTAATTTTTTAAAGTTAAGCTTAATGTGCATGTGGTCGTCATAGCTCACATGCAACATATGCGACGGTGGGTGAGAGGGCTCTCCACCGATACCTCCCCGTAGCAAGGTGCATTAGCCAAAATATTGCTGCTGTGCTGTAAGGCACTCGACATCACAGGTGTACCACTCCCAAAAATCTCGTGCTCTTTCGTGCCGCCGGCGTCCTCCCTCCAGGTGAGCTCGAGCTCCACTGAGGAGCAGACCGGGGGCGCCGAGCTGCACGGACGAGGCAGCTGCGACAGCGATTGGCCCTGGCCGGTGCAGCGGCGCTGCCGATTGAGCTCCGCTGCTCCGCCCGCCCACGGGGAGCATCACGCAGGAGCTCCGCGGCTTCGCCGGCCAAGCCGCCCATCTGCCAGAGGCCGCCCGCGAGGCCGAGCTCCTTCGTCGGCGCACCACGGTCGCCTGCGACGGCGGCCAAGGTCCGGCTTGCCTCCAACGGTGCCTCCTCCCCGGTGAGCTCGCCTCCCGGGCGCTCGGCTCGGAAACCGCGTTGGTGGGTCCCGGTTGTCGTGGATGAGCGTGCTATCGAGTGGATCTGCTATCGCAAGCTACTATCGGCCCGTTGGACGCGACCGTGCTTGTGAGCAGAGCCTCTCTTCATTGGGCACCCAGATCTGTCTGATTCCCTTTTCAGGTACAATCTTAAGCTTACACCTATTATATTCCATCCTGGCACTTCATTCTTGTTGAACTTATAAGCTGCTGCATCTGATCGATACACCATATATGGTCGCAGGCTTTGAGGATCAGGCCAGCAGAAAGAACATCCGTATAGGTGGCGGAATCTTCTAGCAGCCTAGCACGTTGGTAAATGCTACTCTTCTGTTCCTAGCAGGTTAGCATATGTTTTACTTTCCTCACCGGATGGTCTTCTTTGTACTAGCAGTAAGAACAGCAAGCAAGGACAGCAAGATCCAGGGTACTATGGAACCAGAGGAGCTAACATTTCAGTTATTACGAGAAATTACAGATGGATTCTCGAAGGAGAGGAAAGTTGGGGAAGGAGCATTTGGAGCTGTCTACAGGGTAAGATTTCGGCGTGCTTTGTTGTGAATAAGTCCGACAATGGCACTTTGAAACATCATATTTTGCAGCCTCCGTAGATGTTCGTAGTAATGTACAGTGGGCAACACGCTTGGTGCTAAACTTGTAGCGGCACTAAAAATGTTAGTTCACTATTTTATACTTACTACCTTTAGCAGGGAGTGACTAAAAATGGAGAGGATGTTGCTGTAAAGAGACTTCGAGATGGCAATCAAGATATTGAATACAGGCATGCACAGTTCCGAAATGAGTTTTATAACCTCACAAAGGTTAAGCATAAAAACATTGTACAGTTTCTTGGTTATTGCTATGAAATAGAGCACACAAATATAGAGTGCGATGGAAAAATTGTAATTGTTGAGAAGATACATAGAGCACTCTGCTTTGAGTATTTGCACAATGGGAGTCTTCAAAGTCATCTTTCTGGTATGCTCATCTGCTCCATTTGCAGTGCCATGGAAAATATGTTCCTAGGTACTTTTGCAACTTTTTTGAAAAGATGTATTTTTGCATGTGCTTGATTAATAATCCTTTTATTAACTACTTCATGCAGATGAGTCTTGCGGGCTTGACTGGCACACAAGGTACAAAATTATTAAGGGGACATGTGAAGGCTTAAAATATATTCATAAGGACCTGGAAGAGTCTCTTTTACACTTAGATATAAAACCAGACAACATATTACTAGATAAGAACATGGTGCCAAAGATTGCAGACTTTGGTTTATCCAGGATATTTGGTGACGAACTGACAAGGACCACACAAAGTCCTTTAGGAACACTGTAAGTCGAATGCGTCATGTGAATACATCTTTTTCCTAATCACTAAAGTGTCCGTGTATTACAATTAAATTTGGTCGAATATGGTGCAATGCAGTGGGTACCAGCCACCAGAATACATTGATAGAGGTGAAATCTCAGAGAAGTTCGACATATTCAGCTTGGGTGTCGTAATAATAAGGATAGTGTCGGGACCAGAAGGCTACTCCAAACATCTAGACATGCCTTCGGATGAATTTATTGATCTGGTGACAAATGATATTTCTTTCTAATAAGATTAAAAATTTAATCAGATGCTAAGTCATATTCAAATTTGAATTGTAGTTTGCCCATCTTGACGGCTCAATTTCTCAGGTCAACAGAAACTGGAGGAAGAGGTGGCAGGCAACATGCAGTGGTGGTTTCTTAGTTGAAGCATGTTGCCACCAAGTAGAGACATGCACCAAGATGGCATTGAACTGCTTGGAGAAAGATAGCCAAAACAGGCCTGATATTTTCACGATTATCAATAAGCTAAATGAGATAGAAACTGGCATTAACGAGGTAATCAATATCATAGCTTACTTTTACATGAAAATTTTGTTTTGTAGAGACATACAATGAAAAATTTATTTTTGTGAAAATACATTTACTTTTTATTGCTATAATTTGTTTTGGCATGGCAATATGTTTTAGTGGGAATTTCTTACTTTTTTCTTCATCCAATGGCAATTCATAACATAATATGACAATGCAGGGTGGTGCGTCTGGGATTTTTTTTTATCTAACATATATTAGTTGGATGGGTTGTTTGTCACATAACTATATAACATGATTAATACAATTTTTCTTTGTTGCTACAATTTGTTTTGCCATTTAGATATAGAAATTTTTTATTATTACTTATTGGACAGGTCAAGGTGAGAAGCTAAAGGATTTAGAATATCTCAATCATAGAACACGGAAATGTGATAAGGAATGAAGCGTAAATGTGGACTAGAACATTATTGTATCCATTAGACATAGACTTCGTTAGCTGCTAACTGGATCAGGACATGTATACCGTATACGACATGGGGCGCGAGCAGGATCCCATCTTGCCGGTGGCACGAGCAGAAGATCCCCTCCCTACGGCAGCGACACAGCGCCGAGGAGAACGCTTCGGCGGCGGCACACAGGAGGACAAGTTCGCTGAGGCGTCAGGCTGCTAGATGTGGATGCGAAAGAGAAAGGGAGGAGAGAAAGAGAGAAACATAGTGAGGGTCGGAAGCTCGGAGGGAGGTGGGCGCGAGGTCCGGTTTCAATTGGATTTGAGGAAAATTTTGGGTCTGGGTGCTGAGACGCGGGTGAAGGACACACGTCTACGATACCAAACCACATATTAAGAGTGACGCGTTTAGTCGAGAACCGTCTCCTATATGTGCATATTAGGGGTATGTCTTGCTCGCAGTGAACATATTAGTGACGCGCTACAACTATATCCGTCACTAATCTGATATTAGTGACGCGCTTTGTTTTTGCGTCACTAATTTGGGTGTTTCCTTTGTCAGTTTTTGACATAGTGCGCGCCCCTAGCTCCGGCCAGGGAACGGATCCTGCCGCCACCAACCCGCACGGTGCGACCCTGCCGGCCCAAGGACCAAAGACCGCTGCCGGAGACTGCCGCCTCCATCACGAGCACGCAGACAAATGGGGGATATGAGAGAATAAAGAAGGGGAGTGTCTTGCTGTCACTATTCTCGCCGCTGCACAGGCTTCCCTCTGGTGGCAGCGTGGTAGGGGAGAGGGTGGAGGGGGCCTAGGTGGTGGCGTCTAGGTTCCTTCCGCCCGTGGCGCTCGAGAGGGGCGACACCATGATTGTGGTTTTTGAACCGACACTAATCACGTTGTCTAGTATAGCCTTGGGTGCAGCCCTATGCTTATTAAATTCAGAGTATAGGCAGATCCTTCCACATATCCAGGCAGGTTATCTCTCCGGGCGTCCAGGGATAGCCTATTCTATGTAGAAATCATTATCATGTACATCTAGGCCCACTATATTTGTCTGACTCCATAAGATTTTGACCTTGGTCATGAAAAATAATTCATAGTATGTAACTATTTTAACATTTTTATATGTATCAATATCTTAAGTGGCTAACATTATGGACCAGAAGCAGCATTTTTCTATGTGTTAACAAATAAATTGAAATTTTGCAGCTTCCCCAGAAAAGACGCAAAACTGGTTGTGGGATGACAATGCATAATCATCTGAAGCTGACAAAGGAACATAAAGTGATCACTGATCAACACCAGCATTCAAAGTCGATGATAAGCTCCAGGAGCAATTGGATAACATCTGGCAATACAAAAGAAACATCATTAGATGTTCGAGAAGAGCTAATTGTAGGCAGAGAAATGAAGAAGATAAACATGGCTACTTTACTTGGGAGCATGCCAGAGAAGATCATCATCCTTCCTATATATGGTATTGCAGGAATTGGCAAGACAACCTTTGCAAAACTAATTTACAATGATACAAATTTCAAATATTATTCGCAGGCCTGGGTCTATGTGTCCCCGACATTTGACCTGGATAAAATTGGTAAATCTATAGTTTCACAGCTATCTGGAAAGGAGAACCAAGTTGATGAAATACAGCATATAAGTAGTTGCCTTACCAAACTACTTTCTGGCAAGAAGATTATGATTGTCTTAGATGACCTTTGGGAGAATAATACATTTCAACTAGAGGATTTGAAGGCTATACTAAATCCTGGTGACAGCGTCAAAATCATTGTTTTAGTAACTACACGGAGTGCACACATTGCGCAGAAAATTTGCTGTAACATTGAACCATATAAGATAGAATCATTGACAGATAAAATGTGCTGGGATATAATTAAACGAAAAGGTGATTTTGAAGCTAGACATGACAAAGAAAAGTTGGTGCGCATAGGAAAAGAGATTGCCCGGAAATGTGGAGGTGTGGCCTTAGCAGCTCAAACTCTTGGATCCATGTTGCAGTCAATGAAATATGATCAATGGGTAATAGTGAAAGACAGTGATATCTGGAATGAAACTATTTCAAAGGACGCCTCATTGCCAAATCATGTTCTTGCATCCTTGAAATTAAGTTATATCAGTATGGATGACTGCTTGAAGTCATGCTTTACTTACTGTGCAATCTTTCCGAAGGGTCACAAGATCGTTAAATATGATCTGATCTACCAATGGATTTCTTTAGGTTTCATCAAGCCGACAAAAATATTCTCCACTTCGCAGCTCTGTGAGAAGTATATTGCTCACCTCATGGGACTATCTTTCCTTCAACATTCAATGTCACCAACGGTGAGTTATCCTTGGCCACTATTACAATTACAATTTCATACTACTTCCTTGTAATAATATAATTGATAGGAAACTTATGTAATACAGATAGCTTTTGATAATCATGCTAAGAAAATAGAGGATATATAGAACAACATAAACTAACATCGTACCAGTGGCTCGGAGTGGCCAAGAAAAACAAGGTGTGGCCAACAGCCAATTAATTTGAATAAATACTCGCCTTTATTACAGTGAGCTAAACTTTGCAGAGACCACAGCTAATCTTATATGATAGGCACCCAATAGCCACATTCCTGAGCTTTAAAGTACGTGGGATCACTTTGGTTTTGTATAAGAGCAACCATGTGTCCTTTTTAATATTAAACATGGTAAACCCCCCCCCCCCCCCCCCCCCCCCCCCAAAAAAAAAAAGTCACTTGAAGTTTGACATCTCCATAAGTCATTTTGTTGCAATTTCCCGCCCCCTACTTAGTTTTGTTTCGAAAACACCCCCAATACACAAATGTTTCACCAAATCAACCTGTTTTTGCCCACGTAGAATTACCATCGGCCAAGTTAGATGACTCAAGCTTGTCCAAGTCCTTAAATTAGACTTATTCATCGTGATGCATTGAACTTATTTTTTAAATTAAGTGAAATAATGTTTAACTTCTCACCAACAATTCTATTTGTGGAAGTATCTAATTTCAATAAGATCACATTGATGGATCACAATTTATGAAAATGGCATGTTGAATCGCTTAAGCATTTGCACGCTGGGGTCGTTTTCGCAACAAAACTGAGTAGGGGATTGGCATTCGCAATAAAATGACTTAGGGGGGTGTCAAACACATCAAGTGACTCGTGTGGTTTCTGCAATAAGTTACATTATCATGGATGAACCATATGTCGTCGTTTATGGGGGTAGAACACACGGTCTGCGAAAAATACACCGAGGGCGCAAGGCTTGGGCAATCCTTGATAGGTCTAAAACTGTTGCAGCGGTATTGATGGATTCCACCCTCGCTATTATGGGGCACCACAGCCCTAACTAATAATGCACCTCCAGGGAATGTCTACTATCAGCGATAACTGCGGCGCGGCGCTCTGGAGACTCGGTACGGTCATTCACCATCGATCCCAGTGGCGGACCTAGAAATTTTATAGAGCCTGGGCCAACATAGCAGCTGATAAGTTCACATAAATATCAATCACCTAAATAAGCAAATTAATGGTATTAACTAAATTTTATTAATGTCTCAAATTTCTAGTACTTCCCTTGGCTCATCCTCATTTGAGTTTCTTTAGGAATTATTAGGTACCGTGACTTCCACGGGGTTATCATGCTGTGATTCCTTGTGTCAATAAGAAATGCCTCATTCATGAAAGAATCACGAACAAGTAAACGTGGTACGAATGTAGTGATGATCCGTCAACCAAGTATAACTGTTGAGTAGAAGCCAAGAGCAAAAATCGATTATTTAACTGGCTAAATATCTCCTTTCTGCCTGTCATTATATCCTGTGAGATGATATGAGAACACATGAATCAACAAATATGCAATGGTCCATTCTTGCTTGACGAGACTTTGTGCTGATGTGTGCCTTGGCCAGCTGCATTTGCCCAGTTTCTTTTTTCCCAGTTGAAACCGTGCATGGCTGCATGCAGCAAGTGATGTGTGCCTTTGCCCAGTTCCTTTTTTCTCGGCTAAAACTGTGCATGCAGCGAATGCACTCCCGCTCATTGGAGCCCGGGCCGGTGCCCAGGGTCTGCCCCTGATCGATCCTACCCTTGGAGCAGTTGAGCTCCTGCTGCTTCAGCCATTATTTTCTGGAGCCACTGTCAGGATCATAGCCTGAGTTATGGTCTGGTGTAGCTAGTGAACAAATATTGTGGCTTGGTCTGGTCTGGTATACTTCTAGGCTCGGTTTTTTTGTATGTATCGTGATGTTACAATTTAATCAGTGTTGATAATCCTGACACTAGTATGTATGCATTTTTTTATGCAGACTTATGGAGCGTATGGTGAACATGACACAGCGTTCATGATGCACGATCTGGTGCATGACTTGGCAATTTCACTCCTTGGTGACCAAATTTTTTATCAGAGCAAACAAGCCAACACTGGGGGGAGCAGCTGCTGCTATGCATTGCTCGCTGACTGTAGCAAGCCACTTGAGTGGTGCACATCTTCTCCTGCCAGGCTAAGCGCACTGCATTTTCTGGACTGTTGGCGAACTGAGCTACATGGTGCTGCGTTTGAACCTGCTGAGTACCTGCGAGTATTGGATTTAAGCAAGTGCTCAATACAAAAGTTGCCAGATTCTATTGGTCGACTGAAGCAGTTGAGGTATCTTAACGCTCCAAGGATCCGGGACCGAATGGTTCCAGAATGCATCACAAAACTCTCGAATTTAAGGTATCTTAGTCTCCGTGGATCTTGTGCCATCCTAGCACTACCAGAATCGATTGGAGAAATGGAAAGTCTGGTGCACCTTGATTTATCTGGTTGCTTGGGAATAGAAAGATTGCCAGAATCATTTGGTAACCTTAAAACTTTGGAGCATATGGATTTTACAAATTGCAAAAATGTCACAGGAGTATCCCAATGCCTGGCTAGACTTACAAAGCTGCAATATTTGAACTTATCAAATTGTGAACATATTGGACGCGTACCAAGAGAATTGGCCAGCTTCACAGAACTGCAATACTTGAACTTATCTGATAGCTCATACCTAGGAAACGAACTTGAAGAGGCAGAATTTTTGGGATCCCTCACCAAACTCAAATACCTGAACCTGTCTTCAAGTAATCAACCGTCGTGGATTGAAAGGTTGCCTGAAGCTTTGGGTAGACTCACTGAACTCAAGTATTTGAACTTATCACATCATTTTAGCATGAAAAAATTACCAGCGTCATTTAGGAATCTTTATAACCTGGTGCACCTTGACTTGTCAGGATGTTCTTTACTTCAAGGTGTGACAGAAGCTTTGAATGGGCTTACCAAGCTCCAATATTTGGATTTATACGCATACTTCAGTTTTCATCCCAAGGAAGGGAAAAAGGTTTTACGCAATCTCAGTGAACTTCGACATTTAAATTTAGGCTGCCCCATCAGAAGCATGGATGGTTCCGATCAAGATAAAATAAACGGTCTCCTGGAGTGGATCTGTACTCTTACCAATCTAGAGTATCTGAATCTTTGTTACAATGATGACATTTCCAGCATACCTGAAACTATTGTTAACCTCAGGAAGTTACATACACTGGACCTTTCGTATTGCCACCGGCTGCAAAGACTGCCGGCAAGTATATCTGAAATCGAGAGCTTGAAGTTTCTGCATACCAAGGGTTGCAGGCAGTTGGTGTTGGATAAGTCCACGCTACCTCAGCACACGAGCAGCTCAGAAAATTCACCATATTTTGTGGTCCATAATTATGTTGGTGAATCTAGCAGGCATCCTTTTCGGGTGGAGTATGGAAATCATGGTCGGTTGAAGATAAGCGGACTTGAAAGCATGAGGTCGGCAAAAGAGGCACAGACAATAAAGCTCGTGGAGAAGACAAATATTACACGATTAGCATTACACTGGACTAGAGATGCGAAGAGAATTGTGGATGATGCAGAAGTTTTGAGGGAGCTAGAGCCGCCATACAGTGTTTCAGAGTTCTGCCTTGAAGGTTATAATAGCGTCATCTTTCCATCCTGGGTGATGCGTGTTGGTGCTTATTTACCTGGTCTGGCCAGTATTGACTTCTCGGACTTGCCCAGTTGCAACAACCTGCCACCACTTGGTCAGTTACCAAACCTCGAGCGGCTGAAGATGAGACGAATGGACAGCATTAAGAAGATTGATGCGGACCTGTATGGGGGAACAGGAGCATTTCCTCGACTTGAGCATTTTCGCATAGATGGTATGAAATGCCTGGAAGAATGGAACACGGCCTACTCGAGTGACGAGGACGGTTTGAATGAGCCCGTGTTCCCCTGCCTCAATTTTGTAGAGATAAGACACTGCCCAAGGTTGAGGTTCAAACCACGCCTGCCACCAAGTATCCACGACTTGCGGGTAGACAGTAGTGATGAAGTAATGTTGTCAGGGGGGGATGCTGTTGCCATGGGTGCCTCCACAGCCACACGACTTTATGTGGAATGCTGTGTGGTGCCTCTGCATCGGTGGAGCTTGCTTCGCCACCTCCCATGCCTTGAACGTTTAACCATTATAAACTGCAGCGATCTCACATGCAACTCAATGGAATTTCCTCAAGGTCTCAACTCCCTGAAGATTCTAACTGTGGATGGTTGCAAAGGCGTCGCGTCCCTGGCGGAGAGCTTGGGAGACCTCACCTCTCTCACTGAACTTGGGGTACTTAATTGCAGGGACATCAGGACACTGCCAGACACCATGTCGAAACTCACCTGCCTGCAAACTCTAATAGTGCAAGGTTGCGAAAGTATCACGTCGCTGCCAGAATGGTTGGGGGACCTCACCTCTCTCATGGAACTTGAGATAGGTAATTGCAGGGGCATCAAGACTCTGCCAGGCACCATACAGAAACTCACCCACTTGCAGCGCCTGGAGGTTTTTGGATGCCCTGAACTAATTCGATGGTGCGAATCTGGGGAGAACGAGATGAAGCTTGCTCACATACAAGAGAAAGTATGTTCTCTTACAATTGTTGTGTTTATTAATTGCACCGACTATTCTTTTGTCATCTTGACATGGTATCTACCCCCTTCATCCAAAAAAACAGCGCCTGGAGGTTTTTGGATGCCCTGAACTAATTCGATGGTGCGAATCTGGGGAGAACAAGAGGAAGCTTTTTCAATCTGGGGAGAACAACAGGAAGCTTTTTCTATTTGGGGAGAACAAGATGAAGCTTTTTCACATACAAGAGAAAGTATGTTCTCTTACAATTGTTGTGTTTATTAATTGCACCGACTATTCTTTTGTCATCTTGACATGGTATCTACCCCTTTCATCCAAAAAAGAGTAGCCTTTCCTAATTCAAACTATCTTAAGTTAATTCGACCAAGTTTATGGTAAAAACTATTAGAATTTATGACACCAAACAGGTGTGGAATTATGATGAATTCAATTGGACTTATTTGGTATCAGAAATATTGATATTTTTGTATAAACTTGATCAAGCTTAGCATGGTTTGATGTAAGATAACGCTAGAATTACACTTATTTTTTTTGGACTAAGAAAGAATTCTATGTTGATACCTTACATGATTATCTTGCATGATTGTGCATGTTGTAATATGTTTCCCTTCCTTTTTCTTGGGAAAAAAGGTTGCACTTGGCTATTTTTACAACACATGATCAGAAGCTGTAATGGCAGATTGATTCAGAATTGACTTCCCTTTACAAAAACATAGAAGATTGATGAGTTTCTTTTCTAATTATATTAATTAAAGTCAACATACCAGTTAAATTTCAACACAGTAGCAAAGAGAGACACGCCTTACAATTATATGCAGCATGATTGATTATCTGCTTATCTGTTATTACAGCAATGATTCACAGCAAACCTGGAAAAACAGCGCAGTTGCTTATCTGCTTTTCCTATGTCTGTCCTTTTCTTTTTCAGAATTTTTTGCCAGAACTACTGAGTGATGAAGAGTCAGGAACTTATGAATAGTCAGAAACTGATGAAGAGTGAGAACAATGATGTTTAGATTGATCCGGAGGAAACATAATCCAAGCATGGTTCAAAAGTGTCTGTACCGCACACTATGCTTCAAAAAATGAAGAGTATTACAGGATTAGCATTAGAATGGAGTGCAGAAACTGAGAGATTTGTGGACGGCGCAGAAGTTTTGAGGGAGCTAGCCACCACCACCATGCGGTGTTTCAGAATTCTGGTCCGACCAGAATTTACATGCGTCGCGTAATTGCAACAACCTGCCACCACTTGGTAAGTTACTAAACCTCAGATGGCTGGAGATCGGACGGATGGACAGCGTTAAGAAGTTTAACGCGGACCTGTACGGGGGACCAGGAGCATTTCCTCGAGTTGAGGAGTTTCTATTAGTTGATATGAAATGCCTTGAAGAGTAGAAGCCTACTCAGTTGACGAGGACGATTTGAATGAGCCAGTGTTTTGGGAATAAGACACTGCCCAAGGTTGAGGATAGTTTGTGTACTTGAACTGCACCTACAACTCTTATTAGCATGGGATCTATTGTAGGGTGTGTATCTTGGAGGGTTTATCTTGCATGAACTTGCATTGCGTGCTTTATATTATATTTTTCTATGAATACACATGCGCAACCATGTTCCTATGAGCATCTCCGAAAAACTGAGCTACTGACGAAGTCACCACGGGCGACTCGATTTCGATGGGGTATATCGCCTACCACTGAAATAATAGCACGGTTAAATTCTGGACTAAATGTAGAAAAATACAAGCACTCGTGTCGAATCGAGGACTCAAGCTCTCAACGTATTGTAAAGTTTAGAGAAAACCAAGGCTTCTTTTGTGTAAGACTCTATTAAGTGTGCTATGGAGTATAAACATGTGTAACACGACGGAAGCCCTGCATATGTGTAACGTCTCCTATACTTTCGTTCTGACTTTGTGTAAAGACTTCACGTAGAAATACTGTGTTTGGTCACAAAGGTTTATAAGCTGGCCGAACCTATAAACTGCTATGGTGGTACATCCCATCAAACTAAAACACTTGTACCATATGGCCAAAACTAAAATACTAATGAGCCGGTATATGGGCACTCTTCTATTTATAAGCTGGGCCATAAGCAGATTTCACACATAATGTTATGAAAAGTATACTTTTACCTACGATTTATTTTTGGTTAGTCGACTAAAAAAAGTTAAAACAAGTATGCGATCTATTGGAACAGGAGCAAATTTATATGCATAGGAGTTATTAGAAGTTACTATTAGTGACATGGGAGGGAATGAATTGTGATGTGCATTTACTTGAGCTATATCAGTAGTACTCTTCTGCCCCCAAATTATTAGCTTTTTTTATGCATCAGATATATATTGTGTCTAGGTGCATAACAAAATTTATATATCTGGAAAAGCCAAAGTGCCTAATAATTTGGGACGGAGGAAGTGTATCATTTTCTATCTCACGGTCCAAAATCTAGAGGGGAAATAAGCAGGAGAAGAAGAAAAGAAGCATAGCAAAATTTATATATCTGGAGAAGCTGAAGTGCCCAATAATTTGGGACGGAGGAAGTGTATCATTTTCTATCTCACGGTCCAAAATCTAGAGGGGAAAAATAAGCAGGAGAAGAAGAAAAGAAGCATAGCAAAATTTATATATCTGGAGAAGCTGAAGTGCCTAATAGTTTGGGAGAGGAAGCCTAGCAAAATTTATATATCTGAAAAAACCGAAGTGCCCAATAATTTGGGACGGAGGAAGTGTATCATTTTCTATCTCACGGTCCAAAATCTAGAGTTAATTTAGGACGGAGGAAGCTTATAATCTCACGGTCCAAAACCTAGAGGGGAAAAATAAACAGAAGGAGAAGAAAAGAAAAGGAGTTAATTTAGGACGGAGGAAGCTTATAATCTCACGGTCCAAAACCTAGAGGGGAAAAATAAACAGAAGGAGAAGAAAATAAAAAGGAAGTTTGTCTGAGCCCAGGTTCGAACTGGGGACCTTTAGTGTGTGAGACTAACGTGATAACCAACTACACCACCCAGACTTTCTGCCTGAAGCTCCGACTAAAGCCTTAATAACTGCATCCTTTAACCACAACGGCTTCAAGGCAACCCATCGCTTTCGCTGCGAGTTGGATATGCTTGACTTCAATTCCGCCAGCAGAAACGAGTGCGCGCTCCATTTCCGATTCGGTGGACCTCGTCGCAGCGAACTCAATGGCGCAAAAGGACCGACCAATCAGTGAGCTGGAACGTGCACACAGCACGCAAGCTCACCAACCAAGCGAGCGGCCAGACGGAGCGAACGAACAATCCAGAGAAGCAAGCAAGATCCCGTTTTGAATCAAAAGGGCGATCGATCTCCATCTCATGGCGGGACAAGCAAGATTGCATTCAGAGTCATGATCGATTACAACCACAGAGCACAGTAGTAATAAGTCATCGAGTCCTACTCCCGCAGCAGGGGGAGGAACAATCAGCAGGAGAGAGAGTGAGAGAGAGAGAGAGAGAGAGAGAGAGGGAAACACAGATCTCGTTTCGAATCACGCCCCACGGCGGCGGCTGGCGGCGGCCGCAGCGCAGCAGCCTATCCCGCCCCCCGGCTCGATCGATCGGCGGCTCCGGCTAGCCGGCGTAGATGTGGATCCCGATGGCGATGAGGAAGATGGTGATGAGCGCGAAGTAGAGGACGGCGTGGACGATGATGGCGACGGGGCTGGTGTGCATGCTGCCGAACTCCGCCACCCGGCCGCGCCCCGGCAGCGTGCAGAGCAAGCCCGGGGTGAGCACCACGAACAGCGCCGTCGCCACGATCACGGGGCCCCAGTCCGCCATCGACGCCCCCCGGCTCGCCGGCTCCAATTCCTCCTCCCCAAACCTGCTCGCCTTTTCGGCCTTCTCGAACTCTCTCTGCGCGGGGTGCTTGCCAGTGGCGGCCACGCAAAGATAGATAGAGGAGGAAAAGCAAACCGGGCCCGCGCGCGCGCGCGTCCCGACGGGTCGCGCGTCGCGTGGTGCGCGAGAGCGAGGGCGACGGCGGGGCCCACGCGCCATTGGGCCGGGCTTGGAGCGCGCGCGGCGTGGTCCAGCCTCGGCGGGGTGCGCGCAAGGAATGCTCTCCCCGTGGGGCATCTCCTTCCTGACCTTTTTTGCATCGAGCCGTTGCTACCTTGCTCTGCCCGCGCGGCGGTGGAAACGTGAGTGCGGCCCTGGTAGGCGAGGCGCAGGGGGAGCAGGGAGCAGGTCCGTGGCAGTGGCAGCCAGCGTGGTTGCAACTTACCTTCCGATATTTAAAATTCGTGCTTAGATCAACGGTCATTGATCATATATATTCATCACTTCTCAACCCTAGCAGCTGGTGCCTCCTCCTCCTCCTCCCACCTGCGCCGCCGCCGCCCCTGCCCCAGGCCGCCCCGCCAGCCGCCCCGCCGCCGGCCCCTCGACACCGTCCGCGGCTGCCCACGCCGCCGCGTGCTGCTGCCGGCCGCTGCCCCGCCTACGCCGCACCGCCCTCCCTGCCCCGCTCCGCCGCGTAGGCCCCCGGAGAAGGAGGCTCAGGCCGCGCGGATTAATCATTTTGAATATAGCTTTTCAAAATCTGGTGTTTATAATTTCAACATCTCGTCTTTCTAACTTCAACATTTGAATATTAAATATTGAACATGTTTAATTGGATCAAAGTGGACTTTAAAGATACATGGCTTATCCATATTCCACAAGATACATGGCTTATCCATATTCCACGGGATAGATAGGAGCCTCGGTGGCTGGTGGGGTAGCTAATCTTGGGCCGTGTGTGTGGGCTTGGGCCGTTCACAGGCCCAACAGAATTGGTTTTCCGATGCAGGCCCAGTAGAATTTGCGGACCGGCAGCCAGCTCCTTCACTGAAGGACCTGCAGCCGCCGGCAGCAGTTTTGGTTTTGGCCACCTTGAAATGAGACAAATCAAGCACACAAGGGCAATCATCAGATGCCCTGCTCCATCTGCAACGACTCCTTTTCTCTCTCGTTCCATCCGATACGATTCCCCTGCCCCCTTTCGCACCCTCATCAGGATCAGATCAGGCCGACGTCCCATTCCCCCCAATGAATATCCCTCTCTTTTTCGCTCCATTATTTCCCACTTTTATTATTTAGTTTCCCTCTCCCTCATGCTCCTCCACACACCGCAACAATGCAACCGCGTATAGTATAGAGCCAGCACGCACCAGTCAGTATACAACCTGACATCGCAAGGGAGAGGGAGGAGAGGCCGGGGCAGCTAGGCGGCAGGGGAAGCTAACCGAACCTGACATCACAAGGGAGAGGCCAGGAGAGACCGGCAGGCCGGCCGGCCGGCCGGGAGAGTACACGCCGATGCTGGACTGGGCGCCGGTGGTGGTGGGCGTCGCGCTCTTCGTGCTGCTCTCGCCGGGCCTGCTCATCGAGTTCCCCGGCACGCACCGCTGGGTCGACTTCGGCAGCCTGCGCGTCACCGGCAAGGCCGCCACCATCCACACCATCATCTTCTTCACCCTCTTCGCCATCATCACCATGGCCTGCAACCTCCACATCTACACCGGCGCCTAGCCGCCCGCCCGACGGGAGCTAGCTGACGATCGATGGACCTGCCTCTTCGTCGCCAATCAGTTCATCACTATCACTACCGTACCAGTGTACAGCACTCCACTCGGCTAATAATAAGTTAACGGCCGGCGGCCTATCCGGCTACGCGTAAAGCCTCTGTCCATCTGTTTGCTGATTGGGTTTATGATCAGGGGTGTTTATGTCTGAGCTTCTTGGCCCCAGCCAGTTAGCCGCAGTGGTCAGTGGACTTGATCCCTGGGACTTGGCATCGGTTGGTACTTGGTAGTGGTTGCTGCATGATTATTTTTGTAATAAGATGGAACAAAGTGCATCGTCGTAATAGGTCACTCATCCAATGAGACTGCACCGCAGCATCGGTGTCTTCACTGATCTTATGACCGAGGAGGAGGAGACCCGTGGGAATGGGTCCTAGGTCTCTAACCCAATCCGACCAAATCCTTGTGCCAGTAATCTTTGGTGTGGATTATTGGATTGGGTTTGGACGAGAGCCCACGCGATCGTCGGTGGAATCTTGGTCATCGGAGCCGAGCGACATGCATCGGACCTACTAGGTCCGCCGCTGACCCTGAGTATGTGATGAGACAGGGATCCCTCTGAAATATTATCAATAATATTATGTACAGTACGTAGGATAGATTACGCACAATAAATAGAATAGATTACGCTTAGCGGTCCGAATCTATCTAAACCTTCTTTTATCTTCGTAATAAAGTTTTTAATCTCAACGAAATCCCACCATCCAATCAACCACCTCGAAGCATCACTCAGTAGATTGCCGGTCTGAATACCAACAATTGAGATGCACGACATCCTTGGCGGCACCGGCGACTACTGACAAGAAGCTGCCGAAGCAGCTGCAAGCCGGAAATGCTCCCATCGGTGCAGACGTGAGATCCATCTACCCACACGTGTCCTTCCATTATTCGGTTAGTAGGCTGATTTGCCCTAATTTTTTTTTCTTATTACTCTTTTGTTCCATATTCATTAGTTCAGTACATATAACGTATATATTCAGCCTAAAACTAAGACTATGTTTGGTTAGGTTCGGCCATATCTAAGTGTAAAGAATTTATTCTGAGTTTTTATAAATTTTTATAGATATAAATTTTTTTATTCTACGAGTTTACATGATTTGTTCTAAATGTACTTAACTTTTTGTTCAATGAGTTTGTATATTTTGTCCCAAAAGTATAAACTTTTATTCCAATTTGTTGTATATATATAACTTTTTGTTCGACTCTTGGTTATATAATCATAACATTTTGTTTCACGCATAGATTGTTTCTGTAGTATCTTTGAGTTGTTCCACGATGTATTTTGTCCGCTCCAACAATACAAAATATTGTTTATCGTAGAACCTTTTTTACACGTGAAACAATTTATTAAGACTATGGAGCATACTTTTCTAAGACCAGAACATTTATTTCTAATCCATTTACAAGATGTTTCATATTTATAAAAAATGTTCTTAATGAAATATCATCCAAATAAAATTAAGACTAGCAAAAATGTCCGTGCCTTGCTACGGACTAATATCGTATAAATATATTATTAGTTATTTTTAGTATTGCAACAGAGAAAAATTGGTTGGAGGACATCCTTAAAAAATATGACTTTTGCTCATAACCACGAAAAGCATCTCTTTGCCAGGAAACACTCTTCAACTATTTTAGTTTGCCACAAGACATTATAATAGTATTTCCAACTTAGAGGTCATAAAACACATAATCTGGACAGATTTACCCCTATCCTTCAAACACACCATATTTTAGCAACGTGTCACGTTACCAAGGCACTAAAATAACATATTCCAGCCACATATGGCATATTTCAACAGCAAAATAGAACAGATCACAAAATAACTTGTTCCATCTTTTATCAATTGCCGCTGAAGCCACCAAGATTGGACGCCGGGAGGGGCCTCCGCTGCCCGTGCACACGCAGCAAGGGCTCCCGCTCGGGCTTGCGCACTGGGAGCCACGCCACCTGGGGTAGCCGTCTGCAGGGAACCGTGCCGCCTACAGACCGAAGCTTGCGGCCGCGGCAGCGGAACGGGCAGACCGGCGCAGCGGGCGGCATGAGTCCCTACGTGTCGGCGTAGGCTGCCGGCAGGAGGGCCGCCGCGCGCCGCCGGGTCGCTAGAGAGCAGCGGGCGGGATGCGGAGAGGTGGATGCGGATGGGATCGCTGATGGCTTGCCGATTGGGATCGCGATTGCGGCGTGCTTCTCTGTGTACTCCCTCGGCGTGCTCGGATCGCGATTGCTGCGCGTGGAGAATCGGACTCGTAAGTTTACCGGGGCATGGCAAGGAGTCAGTGGCGCCGGCCCCGGTTGAAGACTACACGGGTGGAGGAGCTGCGAATGGCCTGAGTTCTGATCGAAGACGACGCGGACGACTACACGGAACTGAAGAGAGAGAGAGGCGTATGTTGAGTGGACCCACGTGTCAGCGACCATCTACGGATCAAAAGTCAGTACACCGTAGAAACAAACAGTCTGCTTTTTAAAAATAGCTAAAGATTGATCTTATTTTAAAGATAAGAAATTCTGCAAAGCTTATATATGTGAAAGCTAAATGAGTTCTTTAGTCTTGAAGATAGAAGGTAAAATAGAAGGTTTTTTTATTTTTTGAACTGGATAAAATAGAAAGTTAGCTCCACTTCAAGAGGAGCAGCACCCTCTTTGGTCGAATTTGATCGGCTTGTGCAATCAAAATTAATTTCATTTAGATGCCCGATTTACGAGTTACATATTTATTTAATAGATTTAGATGCCGTCATTATTTTTATCTCAACATCTATACAACCACTTGCAGGGAGGGCGGTCGGGCGTTGCCCCAGTAATCAAACACCCATATGCGGACTCTATCCCCCTCCCCTAGAAATAATTTGCTTCCCCTCTTCCAGATCTTGCCAGTGTGTCCTCATCCCGTTCGTAAATTACTATTCACCCGGTCAGGCACGGGAACCAGCGAGAACTGGACACTCGGTAGTTGGATTTGGAGGAGCGGAGCCTCGTCCTGCGATTTTTGGGGAAGCAAGCAGAAGAAGCGTCTCAAGTCCAGGGAAAGGGGAAACGAGAGGTTAGCGGGCGCCTCTGGTACCATCCTATTTTCTTTCTCGTGTCTGTCTCTTGTTCTGCTTGTTCGTGCTTCAGTTAGCAATGTTTTTTTGAAAGAATTCAGTTAGCAATTTCATTCTGCAACGTTCTGGAATTTCAGTTTCGTAGTGGATAGATAGATGCACCCAAATCAGCTCAAGCCGCACAATCTGCACGAGATGTGTCGCGAAAGGAAGATGTTCAAGACAGCGGATGATCTCACGCTCAGAGCACCAGATCGATCTGTGATGCAGAAGCTACCGGCAGCCAAGGAGGCCAAGCAGCGCCCGCCACCCCGCAACCACTGCCGGCCGGTCCTGAAGGGCGCGCCGTTCATCGTCTGCTCCGGCTGCTTCAAGCTGGTCCAGGTGCCCGCCGACTTCGCCGTCTTCACCAAGAAAGTGCACAAACTGCGGTGCGGCTTCTGTTCGGCTGTCCTCTCCTACGCCTACAGGGTTCCGGCCAGGAAGAAGACTTACCAGAAATCTATTGATCAGCTGCGTTCAATAGCGGATGCAGCGCTGCTCTTGTTGGAGGTTTTCGGCGCTCCCCGTCGAGGTAATTTGTGGTTTCACAGCTCCACTTCTGGTATTAGAAGTCTTTCCTTTCCACACTTGCAACCTAGAAAAGTTGTAATTAATGGGAGTCTCTACTGTAAGTTAACATCTTCAATATACTCGATGGATTCTCCTACTCTTGTAGAGTGTAGCCCTGAGAACATAGCTAGCCCAGAATGAAAGATTGAAGCGAGAGATTTGCCTGGAAAAGAAAGGTTTAGCGCTGCTTGGGTTGAGCCATTCATAACAACTCATACACCTTGAGTAGTGAGGGATGAGGGCAGTGAATCCCATCGGAGTTATTCTAGTTTGAGTTTTGTGACTGAAGTTCCCATACTGGTAACAAAGATTACAACTAAGATGGTGGTAGTTTACTAAGCATATCAGGGAGTGGACAGATAATGGTATTTTGTCAAATAAATCTGGGATTATTCTGGCTATGAAAATAGTAGCTGAGCAGTTGAGTTCGGTTGGTGATGATGGCTACATTTACTCAAACCAAGCTCAGGCATTGGGTAAAAAGGGTAATCAGAGGGGTGCAAGTGGGTGCCCAGTGGATAGTCTTGCATCACTACTTTAGTACATTTGCATCACATTTACCTTTCTTTCAAACCTGGATTAGTTCAGTTTCAGGAGTTTTAGGTCGATTCAATTACCTAGAAAATGCAAAACTTTCATCCCTGATAATCACACAAGCAGCAGATTGGAAATGTTTCCATGTATTCCTGCATTTCTTTTTAGTCCTTGCAAAACAAACTTGTCAAAATATGCACTAAAAAGGATGACATGTTGACAAGCTTGCTATATTTATTTATTTTTTCTCGAATGCGTAGGAGAACTACGCATCGGTATATTAAGAAGAAGAAAAAAAAGGGGGTTAAGACCCCAATACAAAAAAAACTACAAGGTTAGAGGGCCTGTAGCACGCCCTGAAACACGCTAATAGCTAAATTTGATGAAAGGGGAAAGTAATTGTGTTAACTCTTGTACCAGATTGAACTCTGTCAGGACTATAATTGATTCCAACTTTTTGTGTAGAGCTTGGAAGGTCATCAAATAGTTGGCTTGAGACAGGCACTCTTTTCGGAGGTTTTCAAGAACCGAAAACGTCGACAAAATATCGAATGAAAAATGTGGTCACGAGGCAAGGGCTGGATACATATACGTGGAGCTCCACCTCCACGTTAACTGAGGAAGATTCTTTTGATCCCCATAAATATTCATATAGACAGGTAAGAGTAAGTAGGATAAAAGTTTCAGTTTATTTATTTGGCAGCAGGAAAAAATCTTGTGCATTGAGATAATATAGAGCGGTTTTGATATCCCCCCTGTATTAAACTTCTACAGATTCTAGTGAAGAAAGTGTATCGGCAAGGCCATGAGGGGGTCCTTTTTTTTTCTTTTTTGAAATCCTGGGTTCGAACCATGGTTAGCTGCAAAGTGTATCGGCAAGGCCACGAGGGGGCCCTTTTTTTTTCTTTTTTGAAATCCTGGGTTGGAACCCTGATCGGCTGGTACCACAACTGGGTAGTGGGTACCGAACCACCTTATTATTAGCACTACTCATGCGTTTCCTTACACGTTTTACCTAGGAGGCTAAGTTTGATTTTATATGTTAATACCAAACTAAATTACATTACCTTAGGTTGTCAATGCTGTATTTCAATGAAGTAGTTGAGCTTCTGTAGATGCAATCCATGCATCACAGAAGAAAAGGTACAGTACATGTCTAGAACACCCAAATCTGGGCTAATGGTTCAGTTCCCTTAATTTCCTCAGGTTGAGAAATCGCAGTCTAGTTTTTATGAGGATTTACAGGCATGGTTTGCCATGGAAAATCGGTACGGAGAAGGCCTAGGCCACCATGCATGCATGCAACAGGTACTTATTTTCTCCAGAAAGCATGTTTGCCACTACTGTAATTGTCGTGTCTTCCCGTCCTTCAGTTGATTTCTTTGATGCACTCCTTCACTATTGTAGGTTGGTCCTAAACTTCTTGGTAGAAATGATATGAGGCAAATGATTATGGAAAAATTATTATTGGATAGAAATGGTGGACGTAACTGTACTGTAATTTGCATAAATGCTGGGAGTGGTCATGGCAAGACTTCACTGCTCCATGCCCTTTACAATGACCAAGTATTGACTGATACTTTTGACAAAAGCATATGGATACAACTTTCTGCTAAATCAGACATGTTAATGCTATTTAAGAAGATTGTTGAGGTTGCCATGAATGACCATTGCAGCATTGCGAACCTCGGGTGTCTTCAAGAAATGGTTAAGGAAGAAATTTCAGATAAGAAATTCTTGCTTTTCTTGGATGATGCAGATATAGAGGACCGGCAATTTTGGAGTACTGTATTAGAGGTTTTTAATGCCGGTGCCAAAGGAAGTGCTGTTATCATGGCTACAAAGAGTGATACCGTTTCTACTTTTAGAGATGTGGCAACACATTTCCTTTTGTTAAATCCTTTATCTGAAGAAAGCAATCTGATGCTTCTCCAACAATGTGCTATTGTGGGCACTGATATCCAGAGCAATCCTGATTTACTGATGGTTGCTCACAGGATCATTTCCAGGTTTGGAGATAATCCTCTGTACTTGAAGGCTATTGGTGGTCTTCTATGCCATGCAGACAGTTCATTAGAAATCGATAAGTTTGAAGGAAATGGTATGCCTTTACAGCTTTGCCACGATGTCTTGCCTATCCATCTGAAGAAGTGCCTCGCATTCTGTTCTTTGTTCCCCGATGGTTACATATTTGATAAACATCACATGGTCCCCCAATGGATATCTCATGGTTGTGTTAGGCCTGCTGAAGGTTGTGAACTCGAAGATGCCGGAGTTGGATATTTCAACGAATTGTTGTGCAGATCCTTCTTTCAATATTCACCTGTTCACAATGACAGGTTTGTGATGCATGAGATTATATACAAGGTGGTAGAGTCTGTCTCTCTTGACAAATATTTCAAGTCTGAGGATCCCACAAGCAGCATACCAGAAAATATTCTTCATTTGTCACTTGTTTCCTCTCAATTCCAGACTATTGAACTGATGTACAGAACAGAAGAGTTGAAGGTTTTGCAGACATTCCTGGTGGTGCAACCTGAGTGGCAACCGTACAAGATTTCTTTCCCCACCTTAAAACTTGTCGGTTTAGACAATTTCTTTCTGAAGTTCACATCCTTAGAGACACTGGATTTGAGCCATACTGACACTGAAGAGCTTCCAGGGTCCATTGTTGGCCTGAGAAACCTGCAGTACTTATCTGTCAACAACACAAGCATCAGGGCTCTTCCATCTGAGCTCTGCTGCCTCAGCAATCTCCAGATACTGGAAGCAAAAGACTGCCGCTTCCTCACTGAATTACCTGGGGACACAAAGAAGCTGATTAAGCTGCGCCATCTTGATGTGACCAAAGATCTGGGCTACGTTCAATTGCCATATGGAGTAGCACAGCTGACTGAGCTCCGGACACTGCCAGTCTTCCATACAAGCAGTGACCCGTCGCACTGCTCTGTCAGTGAGCTGGGAAACTTGCACAATCTGAGGGGTTGCCTTCAGCTTTCAGGACTTGAAAGTGTCAAAACTGGCAGCAAGGCCCAGGAGGCTAACCTGAAGGATAAGTATCACCTAAAGGATTTGACACTGCAATGGCACGGTGGTGGCATCAACATTGATGATGAAGACGATGACGAAGACACTGAAGATGTGGCTGAGCAGGTCCTTGAAAGCCTCCAGCCGCACACCAACCTCCAAGAGCTCACAATTAGAGGCTACGAAGGTAGCGCGTTTCCAGATTGGATGCAGGGCTCTTCTTCTCTACCTAGTTTGGTCACGCTGACACTCGATGGCTGCTGCAACTGCACCCGATTCCCCACCATCGCCCAGCTGCCATCACTCAAGTTCCTGAGCGTACAGAAGATGTACGACGTGAAGAGGCTAACCAGCAACACACATGGCACAATCAAGTTCCCATCTCTGGAGCTGCTAAACCTGTGGGAGATGTACGGTCTAGAAGAGCTGTTCGAAGCATCCGAAGGCGATTGCCCTCGCCTGCGCAAAGTCTGCATCAGCAGGTGCCCGGACCTGAAGAGGCTGCCCTGCGCCCCTTCTTTGACCGAGCTCGTTCTCCACTGCGGCCACCAGCTCCCCGACATCCCGGAGCTCGTGTCCCTGGTGTCGCTGAAAATAGAAGGCTTCCACGGTGTCAAGTCGTTCAGCCTGCCGGCGTCCGCAGCGCTGCCGGTGCTCAAGAAGCTGGAGATCAGGTCCTGCAAGGAGCTCTCGTCGGTGGAGGGGCTGTCGGCGCTGACCACCGTTCAGAGGCTTAAGGTAGCAGGGTGTCCCAAGCTTGTCCTGCCAAGAGCTGATAGCCTGAGAACCTGAAGGTAACAACCGGTATTCAGTTCCTTCATCAGTAGAAAAGTTCAGTGCTCGTTTCCATTTTCTTTTGGATTATACGGCAGTGTCCTGCACTGTTGATGTGGTGATTGATATGACAAATCTGTTCCAGCAAAAGAAGTGTTATTGGCCTTGTTGCTCATCAATTGGCGCACGGCGACACATTACATGCCTCCTGCGTTCTGGACTGACTGATTGCAGGAGCCACTAGCAATCTGTGAGTTCGTCGAGGGCACAATTGGTACCCTCCAGAGTCCAGAGTCATGAGCCACGTCTGGTGAAGAAGATCCGATGGCCTCTCGCACGTTCATTCCCTTTTGCCGCATGGATGAAATCAGCAACAAGACCAGAAGGGAGCACGTGGTGAGACCCAGGGAATGCGATTCTTTTTGACGAGATGACTTGTTCAGAGCCAGGAATCGCTTGGCAAGCACATCGCTGACCATGAATATCCCACTGAGCTATGCTGGAAGGCAAGCACGATCAGATTCAGAGGACGCCGCATGGTGGTGGTGCATCGTGCACGGGGACCCAAGATTCGTCGTCCGCCCACTCGCTCCATGTGGCCGGCAGCCTTCTTGCTTTGTGCATGCCGAGTTTGTTAGTCCCGGTGGCAAGTGCGCCGGGGGCATGTGATCGGTCGAAGAACACATGCACCACCACGGGAAGATTTGAAAAGGTATTCCTTTCCTTCATGTGGCACGTGCTCCCTGACGTTGTCCTTTGCTTGCGGCATGATGTTGGTTTGCGGAAAATGGGAGGGAGGCAGGTCGCTGTGGTTGTCGTGATCCGGCAAGTCAGATGGGGAGATGGGGAAGAAAGCATTGCTGGACATGGCTTTCGGTTTCAGCGTCGGCGTCCACCTCTCCCTTTCGGAGTTATTCCTCTGTTGGTTCAGGGTGGAGAGACGCAGGGAATGGCGACTGCCATTAGATCTTGCAAGCCGGGAGAGCCGAGAGCCTGCTGGTTCATTTATCTTCGTGGTAAAGCAAGCTGATGCTCAGGTGGTGGTAAAAACGAGTGAATTTCGTGCATGATCGAACAGTAAATTCATTTTCCTTTTTGTTTGCGAACGATTGAGCAGTAAATTTCGGCATCCACATTTACTGCCCTGACACGACCCAGTACAATAGTGCATGGCATGGCACCCCGGCGTGTTGGAGAAAAAAAATACTGCCTACTATTGTCCGTTAGACTTTTTCAATGATAAGTTTTGACGTATTCTTCTAAGGAAGTAGTATGATTCATTTTAGGAAAAAATGTGTTATATTGGAGACGCCTAAACCACTTTTTTTCCCCAACAAATGGAGGTGAGGTATTAAATAGTTTATAGAAAAATAGAAGAACAGAAAGAGAAGAACAGGTCTGCGCGTGTAACTGGAGGCAGAGCAATAACTACTACATTCTGGCTTGTCTTGAAGGTTAGGCTTTGACAACTATATATGTTCATATGGATATCATTCATATATAGACAAAATTACACAAAACCTATGTTCTGCATATGTAAGAATGAATTTCCAATATTTAATATACTTATATGGTAATAATTATACTAAACATACTTATATTTTTTTCCAAGTGTTCGTCAAAGTAAAGAAGCTTGACTTTTTCAAAGTAAAAGACATTCTATTTTTCAACATGTAGAAGAACCATTTTTATTCAAGTATCATAAGATCTCTACTACATGCTGTCAGCTTTCCTAGGATTTCCGAATGCTTCTTTTTCACTGAAAATAATTGTTCTAGACGCTACATGGGGAACATTCTGAAGTAAAATAGTCTGTTTGTTTTCAGGGCATATTAGGATCTAAAAATATTTCTAAATTCTCATCAGTTAAATTATGCAAATATTTAGTGTACAAAGTTGTATCAAAATATCTTATTTCAAAAATCTTTTAATACCATATCAAATTTGTAGCAGTTGACATAATGCATTGTAACGGAAATTAATTATCAAACATGATATTCAAAATGACTACGGATCCAATACGTCCTACAAAGAAACGAAGAAAGAAAGGAACCGAGTGATAATATCAGCTGTATCTATACTGATCATTTGTCGAGTTAAGTTCGGATCGGGTCAAAAAATAGCATAACTGTCATTTGTTTCTTCGGCTCAAGCCCAAGCCAAACTAACCATCAAGCCATAATTTTGGCCCGAACCTGGCCACACACATGGTCGGGTACTCGGGTTAGCTAGGTTCGGATTAGGTCAAATCAAACCTAACTTTTTGTGTACAATTTTCAGGTTGGGTCGAATATTCATTGTGCAGGTTGGATCGGGTTCATCAGGTCGCGCGGTGGCCATGATCAGGCCTAGCCTTTGGATCGGGTTCATCAAGTCGGTGGCCATGATCAGGCCTAGCTCTATCACACTAGAACACAATTATTGCTACACTGGAGAAATGACAGCATCGGTTGCTATCACCTATGAATGATTTACACTATAGAGTCCAGGTCAAGTCGTTCTTAAATGCACAGCAGCAGTCCTAAGTCCTAACATGTCTCTGAGTTTCGGATGTGAACCTTCGGTTTCAATTCCTGTTCCAGTTTCATCTTGTTTGTTTTGTTTCTTTACATAAAGAGGAGTCCCATAGCTAGCATGTACAGTCTCGGAATTAAAAACCGTCGTCCATATCAGAAACGGGTTCACACAAGAATCCTCCATGACCTGTTCACATTCAAGAATTCGCAGAGACTACGCGGAAAGTTCATGGAACTTGGTCGAATTCACACAAAAATCAGACAAAAAGTCATCTGGTTTTCTGGTTTTAAGTTTTGCACCGACACACAGCTTCCGGATTCAAGAGCTCAATTACATACCACGCGACTCTAATAATTCCGAAAATCAGGCCTTAAGCCTGCGACCCCTTCGGCATCCAAACAAATGACAGAAACCAACAAGACAAGTACTAGAGTACGTCCATGTTCACCAATCACCTCCTAGAAGCATGCTCGGACACACACGCATGTTGCCATTTTTTTTTACCAATGTATTTGGCAGTAGTTCTTTGGCAGCCTCAGCTTCTTTTGGACGCTCTTTGGAATTGGGATCAGTAAAAGGTAAGTCTTCTCTATTTTCCACATTGGATGGTGTTGAGTTACTAAGTTGCTATGAGCCTATGAACTCCACCCACGCATGAGGACATAGTCAGGACACTATATTGAGCTCGACGATCGTGTCATTATAGTGGTACTATTTTTAGATAAAATTATGGTGTTAAGTTTGGTGAAAGATAGCGACATATACTATTTTTGTTTTGGAAAATTCTTATTGGCCGTTTAGGATATAATGGTACTGTCAAATATATCATTCGTTTTCTAATAGACGCGGTGCACTACTTTCACTTTCTCTTTTTTATGACTAAATAAGAGGGTGATGTGTCTGAATTAGGAGTAATAGATTTTTCCATCTCGATCTTAAATCAGAATATGACATCACACCCGCGTGTACACATTTTACCACCTGCAATTATCAAACAGAACCATACCTTTTGAAGTTGCCTTTTTAACCAAGCTTTAATTTTTCGAAAGGAGCTTTTATGAAGCTTATATTTCTACCCAGGCTTTGAATTTTTCTATCCTACTTTTGAAAGAAGAAAATCATATGGTAGATCAAAGTATATCTTTTCGGAACCCAGTGAATAGAACTATGTGCGCTATGAGCTATTGTTTTAACCCACTGCAAAATATTCTAGTAACATTATGGTTTTTGTGATAGGTTAGTATATATGTGGGGAGTATCGCATTTGAACAAAGTGTAAGGCACGAGCACTATGTTGAACATCACTAGATTATTTAGGAAGTGAGCCTGTCTAACTTAATTTGTTGGGGTGAAACACGTATTATGCATCCTAATAACCACCCATGGTCAGTCATCTCTAACTTGAACTTGAGTTCCGGTTTCTTCTTATTACAATAAAAATTCACTTGGTTCCGTATAGGTTGGATCACGATTATCACCGGATTACTTCGTTGCCCACATACACTACTCATGCTATTGCTATGTCCTGGGTACCTCATCAATGATGGATTGTTGACATCATAATTGCCAATGAGGTTCTATAATGCACCTATGTGTATATATTATAAAGAACAAGTGTACTTCTGCAAAATTCATCTTCATTATGATTTTAAGAAATTAAAGGGAGGCCCCTTTGGTAAGGCTCTTGTGCTTCTCACGCCTCCAAGAGCCAATGAAGAAAAGAAAATTACATATTAAGGGGGTCACTCTGGATCCATTTCACATTGATAACGCGCCCTCTTCCACTTATAGGTAGTTTGAGAGAAGTTTTTTCTTTCCTCCGGCAAACAAACAAACATGATAGAGGGTTTTCGGCTACTTTACCTAAATATTGCTTTTAAGTCGGTGCCAATTAAGGACAAGAAGCCTCTCGAATGGAGCTAGGGTCGGCTCTATAATTTTAAGGGTTCTTGGGCAAGCAAGAAGATAAGGGCCTGTTGAACTAATTTTTAGTTATAAAATTACAGTATATGGTACGAATAATAATAATATGAGTGGATAAAATGTGTGGAGATGAAACAAAATTTTCTTTAATGGGAGTTTCAAACAGTTTCAAGGTATTGGTAACCGTATACGACAAGCTTATCATGATGAAACTGTTACCATCTCTCATCAAAAATATCATGTCATATCATTTAATTTGCTGATATGGCATCTTCTTAAATATAAATGAAACTTCCAAATGACCATAGGTATAAATATATATCTGGAGATGATAAACTGAAGTTCAGCGTAGAATAATAACTAGTATGTGAACATCGCGAATCTCGAAAAGACGCCCAAGTGTTCATTAACAACTACACACGTGACTACGGCAAGTCGGCAATTCACCTAACCCTCCTGCGCAAACAACAAACGATTGCTTTCGCGGTCAGGTGTGAAGGACTGACCAATCCTGCTCCCAAAATGGTTTCCTGGCATCATCATCTCTCCCCCCAGTCCCAAGTCAAGCTATAAACAAAACCAGAACGAAAAAGGCAGAGGGAAAAAAGAATTCAAAGGCAGCAGTTTAACTGTTTAACTCAGGTTTGCCTAGCTGCTCATGGCAATATGAAAATTCCATGTGCACCTACACACTAATATTTTATCACAATTGTTTATCCTTACCACCAGCAGTGAGTAAATTTCTGTGGATGGACTAGACTCTACCCCTGGGGACAAAAGGCCCGTCGCTGCCTCGAATTGCAGAAGCAACCAACTCGGCTGATCCGTTCGCTCACCATTTCGCCCTCTCTCGCGGCCTGCTTCTCCTCCGGAGTATCTGTGGATTCAGCTCTTGTGTGAAAGGGGCTTTCAGAGCTTTGGTTGATTGCTGGGGGGCCATTTCTTGGGGCTCCCGAGTCTTGGGCCCCCCACCTCTTCCTTCCCCTTCCATGGGATCTTCGAAGCTGCTGGATCTCTGCAAGTGACCATGAGCCAGAGTGAGTGTTTTCCTCTTGATTTATCATCATTTATTTGGTGGTTCTTTGATTGGCGAGGCCAAGGCGTTAGCTTTGCTTGCCGGGAGTTGACCTGGGTGGGGGCGAGTAGCGGTTCTTGGCTGTGCGCCCTCGATTCCTTCCGATGCTGTTAAGGGACTAATAACAGGATGCCATCTCTGCCGAGTCTGCGTGGGATATTTGTCTATTGGTTGATTGTTTTTCCCTGCAAATTGGATTCTTATGGCCTTCTGTTCCTGCGGTGATTGATCGAATAGGGTGTTTATCAGCCTCTTTTCAAGCGAAGGAATAAATTTTTCGATTGGGTATGAGGTAGGAACCACTGTTACAGTTGTATGAAAGCTGCGGATATTCTCAAGATTATTTGGTCAGTTTGGAGCAGCTCGTGTTCCATTCCAACCAACTGGGGCTCGAATTCGTCGTTTAGCTTTTGGTACAACTGCAATAAATTTTTGGAAGCATAAAGACGTACCTTTTTGGGGATTGTCTTGTGTTAGGATTTCACTAACCTTATTTTGCACCGTATGAAATGAGTAAATCTTGGCAAGTTTTATGGTTCTGTTGGGGTTTTGACCCCCTGCTGAGAAATCAGTATATTTCTTACACAAGCTTGAATCCTTTAAGTGAATTGGGATTTTTTTCTTTTCTTAAACTTATATATATATATGATATATTTGCGCTGAGGAGAGAATGATTGCTCCAGCTAATCATAACCCATGATGAATTATATGACAGTGTTACAACTTTATCATGGTCCCGTGGGGTTTAGCACAAATTAACTAGTACTATACCTTATTGGCTTATCTTTTTGTCCTTTCCCTGCCTGTAGGTTTTGACATCAACGTGCTTCGTGAGGAAGCAAGGACTAGGTGGTTAAAGCCTTCTGAAGTATACTATATCCTGCAGAATCACGAGAGGTTCCCGATCACCCATGAGGCACCGAAGAAGCCACCCAGTATAGCCGCATTCCCTTAACTGGAGAAATTTTCTCTTGTATAATTGTTCCGGTTCCTTGACAGCATTTTTGTTTGTTCTACAGGTGGTTCACTATTCCTTTACAATCGTCGGGTGAATCGGTATTTCCGAAGAGATGGCCACACATGGCGGAGGAAGAAGGATGGAAGAACTGTTGGGGAGGCTCATGAACGCTTGAAGGTTTATTTCCAGTTTTCTCAATCATTTAGTTCAATGGTTGCTGTTAACTTTTATATAGTCAATATTAAAACACACACAGTTCAATCAAATCATCTTGTCAAGACTTTGGAAGGGTGTTACTCTAAGATATTTAATATGACAAAATCATTTATCATGCCAATCGCATCAACTATATTACATTTAGTTGACTCCTATCGTGAATTTGTTAACATGCACATCAGAGTGCGCGCACATTTAATTACTGCATAATGGTCCATTGGATTCCTAGTATGGATATTTATCAAGCCTCCTCTTCAACTTGAACATTTTTCTTGATATCTCAGAGTATGCATAACAAACTAGTGGTGTCTTCAAACGTTTAATATGAACATTTGGTTCACTCAAAACGAAGGCGGTACCTTTATCTCCCTAGTTTGTTATGGATCCATAAATCTGGAAGGAGGTTATTGACAGCGTCCTCTGTCTCAGATATGACATTTTCTCATCATTGCAGGTTGGAAATGTCGATGCTCTGAGTTGCTATTATGCTCATGGTGAGCAAAATCCATGTTTCCAGAGGCGGTGTTTCTGGATGTTGGAACCGTAAGATAATCTTTCCATTCAGTTAGCTCAAAACTTGTGAAATTGGTATCTATGGCCATCTAAGTTGTATGTGGTCACTGGAGTCGCAATTGTGCAGAGTTTCTGTGTGTAATTTGTTACTTTTATAGTATATATATTGGTTTGTTTGCAAACATCTATCGGCGGAAGAAAGCACTGGTTACAAATTTTATTTGACACGTATTCTCTATATTCGCAGTGCATATGAGCACATTGTGCTGGTACAGTATAGAGAAGTGGCTGAGGTATGTAACATTAATGTTGCCATGTTCTTAAAAAAAAAGCATTCCCATGCTATACTTTTGTGCATTTTTTTTCTGGTGTTGTTTAACATGATCATCTACTCTGCAAATAAATACTGACAGGACAGACTCAAATGACTTATTGAGCTCTTTTTGAACAGAAAATGCCACTTACCAGAATTGGTTCATGCCTTTCATTAATTGTTATGCTTTAGAAATTACAGAAAATAGTTTCATTCTATTCCAAATAAATTTGTAAAAATTTAAGACTATGTTTAGTATGAATTAGATCTACTCTCAATCACTTGTACTATAAGAGATTCTTTGGTTTTATGGCTTTTCTATTGTTATGTTAATAGAGGAACTCTTTCCATAATTAATGATGTGTGTGAAAATTCGTGTTTCTCCCTCTCCCAGGGCAGATATTATTCATCACAGCTGTCGAATGGGCCACCAGAATCTCTTTCATCTTTGGGATATCCACATGCCATCTATGGAAACCAATATCTCAGCTCTACTTCTGGCACTAGTGAGGGCAGTGAATCCCATCAGAGCTATTCTAATTTGAGTTCTGTAACTGAAGTAAGTTCCTATTCTGGTAACAAAGAGTACAACAAAGATGGTGGCAGTTTACTAAGCATACCAGAGCTTGGACAGACTTGTCTGGAACAAACTACAGAAGTTTATCGGGCTGATAATGATAATTCAAAAAATAAGTCTGGGCTTAATGTGGCTTTGAAGAAGATAGCTGAGCAGTTAAGTTTGGGTGACGATGAAGATGACTATATTTACACAAATCAAGTTCAGCCTTTGGGATTCACTACAAATATTGAGGCTGCAGATAAGAAGGGTAATCACACAAGCAGCTAACTAGAAAAATATTTTCATCATTCCTGCATTTCTTATTAGGTCCATAGGAAGAAAAAATCAAAAATGTTTTCTGCTTTCTAATTGTACATACATAAGAAAATTTATAAAAAGGATGAAAATGTTGACGGGCTAATTATGTGTATAATTTAGGACATCTTCTAATGCCTAAATTTGTTGGAAAAAGAATAGTGCTAACTATTATACTAGAGTGAACTCTGTCAGAACTAGGCTGGAGTCAACTTTTTTCATAGTTAAAGTTTCTTTCTTTTCCTTTTCTCTATGGGGCCTATTGCAACCTGTCCTGCGATAGTGTAATGTGCTGCTACAAAATTGTTTTTTTTTGGGCAAACCAATGTGTGCTTTTTATGTTGAGCACATGTATCGCTGGATTTAAAGTCTCTCAATACATTCCATTGTAATTAGGGAAAATGAACATTTCTGACATTTCAGTACATGCAAATTTCTTATTGATGCCCAAGTGGTGTGCCAGCTTGTGGCCTTTTGGCACACTTTGATAGAAACCATCATATTGTTAGGGTATCTGAACTAACTGATAGTTTAATGTTAACACTTCTTTCGCTGCCTTATTCAGATGGCAACCAAATAAAACAAATTCAACCAGAAGGAACACAAAAAGGTTTAGGCAGGAATATAGCACCATCATGGGAAGATGTGTTGCACTCCAGTTCAGGCTTGCCAACTCCATCTATATACCAGGTGAGGAAATTGTAACTTCGGATTCTTCTTCTTCTTTGTAGAACATTTTACCCTCATTCAATTCACTACTCTTTGGGAACATTTGATGTTGAAATGCATTCGATATTTATTTGTAATTTGGTGTTTGGGGATAATCTTTATGCTATTACAAACATACTTAAATGTCTTGTTCTTTTCCGTATCAAAATTATACCCATGTGTTCAGAAATCTCTTTGTGCGCTAGTACCTAGTACCCTCACCAAAGTGTATTAACAACTTGAATTTTTTGCATAACAGTCAGATGTCCAGTATCAGCAAAATTCAGAATATCATGCACCAGGAAGCCTAGACAGCAGTGATTTGCGCATACAACTTTCTGCTGCTAAAAGATTTCTTTTAGGGCCGGAAGCCTCCATTGACTCGCCATCTTCAAACTTTATTCTGAGGAACAAGAAGAATGGTGGAACTGATATTCTTTCAGCTCATGAGAGTAGGCTTGAAAGCTCTCTGAACCCAGATTGGAAAACAAAAGCACCGTTAACATTTCAAAGCAATTCACATGGCTCTGAAATAACAGAGTTGTTGTTTGACTGTGGTCAGCTTGAACCCTACTCCAGAGCAGATACAAGACTTACCTTGGGACAGATAAAGCAGTTTAACATTCGTGAGATTTCTCCAGAATGGGCATTCTCCTATGAGATCACTAAGGTAAATCATGAAGTTTTAGCATTTTGACGCCATATAATACCAATTTTTTCATTTGCATATGCTCCTCTCACAATCTCATCTATTCAGGTCATCATTACAGGAGATTTTCTATTTGATTCGTCAAATTTGTGTTGGGCAGTCATGTTTGGTGACAGCGAGGTACCTGCTGAAATAGTTCAGCCGGGTGTCCTTCGCTGCCACACACCACTGCACAGCAGTGGAAAACTCAGTGTCTGCATTACTTCAGGGAACAGAGAAGTTTGCAGTGAATTCAAAGAATTTGAATTTCGCTCAAAACCAACCTCTTCTGGTTCCTCAGACCTTGCACCATCTTTTAGATCCCTGAAATCTAGTGAAGAATTATTATTTCTTGCCAAATTTGCTAGAAAGCTTTTGTTGGAGAATGGAAGCTCCGAAGTTCCAGATAGTGATCCCCAATCTGGACAGTGTCCAAAACTTAGGATGAATGAAGAGCTCTGGGATAGGTTAATTCATGAACTCAATCTAGGATGTGAAAATCCACTAAGTACAGTTGATCAGATTATGGAGGAACTTCTGAAAAGTAGATTACAACAGTGGTTATCAGTGAAGCTCAAAGGATTCAATGGAACATCTTCTTCTTTGTCCAAGCATGACCAGGGTATCATACACTTAATTTCTGCACTAGGCTATGAGTGGGCACTGTCTTCAGTTCTCAGTGCTGGAGTTGGTCTAAACTTTCGTGATTCAAATGGATGGACTGCACTTCATTGGGCTGCTTATTTTGGAAGGTAATCAATATTTATATTGTAGAGCTGGTAACTTCAATTCCATTTTTTTTCTTGCTGCATTTTCTCCATAAGGATTTTCATGGACAGAAAGACATATCCTTGTGTTGACTGAAGAAATAATTTTCCTATTATGTGTTATTTGCGTACCATTGTGCTGTTAACTTGGTATAGTGGCATGTATCAACACAAATTGTTCCATTATCGTTTTCTTTCTCATTTGCTTCAAGTGTTGATACATTTTGTTATTTATTGGCGTGGAACTAGCAAGCTACCTTGAAAAATAATGATTAGTAAGTCCATTTGATTGCAGGGAAAAGATGGTTGCTGCACTTCTTGCTGCTGGTGCATCGGCAACAGCAGTCACCGATCCTACTGCGCAAGACCCAGTTGGCAAAACAGCAGCTTTCCTGGCTTCTGAACGAGGGCATACAGGCCTTGCAGGTTATCTTTCAGAAGTGTCGCTGACTAGCTATCTTGCATCACTTACTATAGAAGAAAGTGATGTTTCAAAAGGATCAGCTGAAATTGAAGCAGAGAGGGCAGTGGAAAGCATATCTCAGAGGAGTGCACAACTGCATGGTGGCACAGAAGATGAGCTCTCAATGAAGGACTCTTTGGCAGCAGTGAGAAACGCAGCTCAAGCAGCAGCTCGCATCCAGAATGCTTTCCGTGCCTTCTCTTTCAGGAAGAGACAGCAAAAGACTGCTCGACTTAGGGATGAATATGGAATGACTCAAGAAGATATAGATGAACTTGCAGCCGCATCAAGATTGTACCACCAAGCTCATGCTTCAAGTGGCCAGTTTTATGATAAAGCGGCCGTTTCAATTCAGAAGAAATACAAAGGTTGGAAAGGGCGCAAACATTTTCTAAACATGAGAAGAAATGCGGTTAAAATACAGGTAAGGGAATCGAGAAATGTTGTATTGGATACTCTAAAAATCCTCCTTAATGTTCAATTCATGGGCATGATATCTGGCAAGTTGATTGTACTTTCTTTAGTCTTAAGGTCTTGCTTTTGTACAGGCTCATGTAAGAGGCCATCAAGTGAGGAAGAAATACAGAACAATTGTAAGCACTGTCAGTGTGCTAGAGAAAGTAATACTTAGGTGGCGCCGGAAAGGACATGGCCTACGTGGCTTCCGAGCTGAGCAGCAACCGATGGTTGGAGCAGTAGAGGAGGACGACGAGGAAGACGATGACTTTGATGATGATGAAGCGGTCAAGGTTTTCCGGCGGCAGAAGGTCGATCAGGCTGTAAAGGAGGCTGTGTCAAGAGTGCTGTCCATGGTAGACTCTACTGAAGCAAGGATGCAGTATCGTCGAATGCTTGAGGAGTTTCGCCAAGCATCGGTAAGAAGTTAAATGAACTTAGCATTTAAGTGAATTTCTCGTCATAATTCATGTTGCTCAAGGAAAGTATAGTTCAAAAAATAGAAATAAAGAGTAACTTACTCGAGTAACAAATATGAAACGATCAAAGCATTAATGTCTCCAAAGGTCAGATGTATGGTAAGCAGTGCAAATTTCAATGCAATACGCTTCTAAAATTTCCAGTAGTGTGCATCTAAGTTTGCTCTCCTTTTATCCTAGTAAAATTTCCAAATTGTGACTAATCAGTTGTAAATGCAGGCTGAATTGGGTGGATCGCAGGAAGTAACATCAATATTTGACAGTGATTTGGAAATATTAGGGATGAACAACTTCATGCTCTGAAAAAAGCGCAACATGTAAGGAGCATTTCAGTTTCAAGTGCTGGTGTATGAAGTATTTAGAAGTGTTCAACTTGCTACTAACTAGGACTTCTAGTCAGTTTGTACAGTGATTGCCTGGCTGATGTAGACTGCTGCTTCTATGTATTTTTAATCCCTAAATTATTTGGGAATGGCTGTTCTGTGAACACTGCATTAGGTATATGTAATTCTAGGGGATGTCCTTTTTAGTCAGTTCGGTAATCTGTTTCTCAATAAGTACATCTGTGGATTGCACTTCATATTGCTTGGTAACTATGGGTTCGCACCTTCACATTGCTTCCCCATAGCTCCCATAACCGCTAAGCATCGATGCTAGATTCTATAAGTAATAGGAAAATGCTAACACACAGACATCCGGACGGGGAAGAAAAATCGGACACTCCGACATATGTTTCAATAGTTGATCTTTGATGTTGCACCTATTATTTCCGCATGTTTCATGGTGAATGTTGCATGAAACATAGTGTTCATGTTGCGGCGACAATTTTCGTATCCGAGAGTTAAACAACTTATTTAGTTTTTTCACATATTTTTCAATGTTGCACCTGTGTATTTTCGATGTTGCTGATATCTTGTTTCGATGTTGCAACGGAGCGTCTGATGGGGAAGTTCCCATCGAACGTCCGGACGCTAGCAAGCGCGTAAGTAATATCACAACTCATATAAACTTTGCCATACCAATAAAACTCATCACAGTTATCAATTTCAGTTAGCAGAAAAGATTTGCATTGCATATCTGCACGTGAGAAGCCAAATTTCACAAAAACCTAGCGTGTGTTTGGGTTGGACATGGGTTGGGTACATCCCTAATTTTTGGGTTAGGTTCAATCTGGGTTCAACCCACGTAGTGTTTGGTTAGAGGGATGGATCCAACCTAATTATTTGTTTGGTTGGAGGGATTTATAGGGATTGAATGGATGTCTATTTCACGCTGTTAGCAACAATAAAATATGGACCCCACATGTCATCCTATGTTATTTTTATTTTCTTTCCTCTACACCTTATCTTCTTCCCCAGCTCGGCCCGCTCGCCTCTGTCGTCCTCCCCGCCGCCGTCCGAGCTCGCCTGCACCGCCCCTACTCATCTTCCCACACCCGCACAGGCCCGAGCGCGCCTGCACCGTCTCCTCCCGCACAGGCCCGAGCGCGCCTGCACCGTCTCCTCCCGCACCCGCGCCGACCGCGGCCAGCCTCCGCCCGCACTCGCCACGCCTTCCGCCCGCGCCCGCCACTGCTCCCGCTCCCGCTTCCACCCGCCGCTACTCCTGCTCCCGCTTCCACCCGCTGTTGTTCCTACTCCTGCTCCCGCTCCCACCTCCGCCTGTCGCCGCCCCTGCGCTCGGCCTCCGCCGCGTCCTCCTTGCTCACGGCCCCTACGCTCGGCCTCTACCGCCTCCTCCTCGCCCGCCGTGCTCGGCCTCCGCCGCCGCCTCCTCGCTCGCAGGCGCGCCACCACGGCCCCGCCTCCGCCCACACGCGCGCCCCGCATGCCGCTCACCCCTGCTCCGCCTGCCTCGCGAGACGGAGCAGAACGGTGTCCAAGTGGGTCGGGATGGTCCCTTCATTTTGGAGGGACTATTCCCATGCGGATTGGACCCAACCCATATAGGATTGCAACCAAACGCAGGTCCAACTGGGTCGAACCCATCCCGACCCAATTGGACCCTCCAACCAAACACATGCCTAGTCTCAAAAAGAAGATTCACAGAAGTTGCACGATATGCATACATACTGTTACATAAAAAACAGCATCCGCGTCCAACATACATGTTATCTGCATCTGCATCAGTAACTTAATCATAATTTGTCCATGTTTCCACCCTTGCGAAAAAACATCCTACTTCTCATGCAATCCAGTCCTATACCTTCTGTTTTCCCTTCCAAGAGGTTAGCAAATCAGCATGCACAATCCTTAAACATGCATCCACCCCTGGTGGTCTCTCCTTTGACATTTCACACCGAGCAAGGGCTCTGCCACATCGATATGTCTGCTATTAGCTCCCGGAGCTGATCCATGAGGAGCTTTATATGCTTGTTTTTGCTTTCAATTTCCTGCATTAGATCCCATGTTAGACAGATCAGTGTTACATGTGAAATGTATGTTTGATGCATAGATTAAAAAAGTGCATATCATATGTTGCAATTGAATAGAATTTACAACTTCCAGATAGAAAAGATGCTAATACCAATGAAATTGAAAAGTAGGTGAATCACTGGGAATGCAATTATAGTATTCAGATCACAACAATGACAGAAAAGATGCTCGGAAATTTCTAGGAACAAGAGACGCAATACAAAATTTGAAGAAAGTCCTGTTGCATACAAACAAGAACCTCAGTAAAATAAACCATGCAGATGGTGCAAAATACACCATAAGCACTGACACATAACTTTTTTACACTTCCATCCACTGAAAAGAATGAGAAATCAGTATTTTCACGCTTTATTATTACAAATTTAGCACAGATCACGGCATGCTGGTTGAACATATCAGGAAAAGATGGCATGGATTGCAAAGCAACAGCAGAAAAAAATGGGAATCGCTTCAATTTTGAAACTTGGAAGTTATTACCCTAGAGAAACCTAAAATAACAAACACGAACATTTGTCGGAATAAATCTGGACCCCCCCCCCCCCCCCCCCCCCCCCCCCATAAGAAAAATGATTTTGACAAATCAAATAGGATCAACGCAGCAGTCCAACTTCAGCAGGAATATAGTAGCATAGACTAAACTTACTAGATCATTTACAAGCTAGTACCTTTCTCAAAGCAGATGCACGCTCTTCCAATCTCTCCATCTCAGCATGGTCAGCTTCAGATTCTGTTGATCCTATGTCCTGAAAAGTGAAAACGTGCAACATCATCAAAGAAATGTGACAAATGTGACAAATAGCTTTTCAATCAAAAGGAGCATGATTTTAGAGAAGCCATATGTCGAAGAATCAACAAGTCAAGATCAATTTCAGCTACCATTTTTCTTTACCCAAATCAGAACCACTGCAAACTAATTTCATCTGGAACAGTATGGAAATAACAGTCTTGACAAATGAGTGCTGATTGCACAGCGAAGCAAGGATAATATTAAGCTTTTTCCCTTTAAGGTAAACTGCATATATTAATACGAAGGACAAGTTCCAGTTAAACAAAAACAGTGCATTACCGGTCAGTTCATCCTAAATAAAAGCCCATACAGTGATCATGTTAAATAAAATACACTGATAGTAGCACCCACCTTGCACCACTCATGGCAATAAACCCTAGCTCAGCAATTATGTGCTTTCTAGTCAGACAAAGATTGTTTTCTGTCTAAGAGTATCTCCAGCAGATCCCCATTCCCCATTCCAACTACCATACTGGGGGAGTTCGTGCAAAAATAGTGCTCCAACAGATCCCCTTTATCTTTTCCTTTTTCCAACAATTACTGGGACAAACCAATAATTCACACCAACTCTCCCCAAAGAAGGGGGAGTTGCACTCTCCCGATGCGGTAATTGGATTAGAATGCGATTATTGGGAAACTGCAAAAGCAACTCCCCCAATAACCATGAAAGAAATATTGGGACATCACTGCTGGTTATTGGGAAACTGCTGGAGATGCTCTTACATAGCATGTACTTCGCAAGTTCACATGAAATTTCATCTTATAACTGTGTCACCAAGTAACCAGCCATTTACTGTCCACATGACAGCGCAATGGCTATATCTATGGATAGTTGCCTCGGTACTATTGACACAATTACATTACAGGAGTTGTTCCCATTGCAAACATCTAAAATCGTTGTTGTAATAGAATTAATTTTTGGCCCCCTTGAATCACAACACCCTGATTTCACACCAAAACGCACATCTTTCGTGGCACTATCACAGCATAGTTCATCGCAAAGACTCGGAATTTTCTCCAATATAAGCACCAGTACAATTATTTGGTTAATCAAGCTCTTACCTGCGCGCAGGATGACACAGCGGCGATGGACGTCCGGAGCGCCGTCACGGCGGACTTGTACCGGTGCCTCGCCTCGTCGAGCGACCCGCCCGGACCGGGCGCGCCTCCTGCGTCGGCGGCGTCGGAGTCCGCGGAGTGTGGCGGCGGCGGGGTAGCGGAGTGCTGGTGCTGGGGCCCGGCGGCGGCCGCGGCGGAGACTGAGATGGAGGACCAAAGGCCAGCGTTGCAGAGCTCGTCATTCATGGAGACGAGGATCTGGAACGCGGCGGCGATGGTCTCCTCCAGGTGCCGCTGCCCCTCCGCCGCCAGCTCCTGCCGCCGCCGCGCCGCCTCGGAGGCCATCGGGTAGCCTCACCGGAACCCTAGCTCGCCGCCGCCGCCACCGCCGCCGATCTACTACGGCCGAAAGGAAAACTTCCTACTTGATAATGGGCCGAGTACTTTTTTTAAAAAAAAAATAACGGCGCTGCCATCGTTCGTACGACCGTCATCGAGTGCTCCATTGAAACATAGAAATAAAATACCTGCAATACTAAAATTCTATGTTTGCAACATCGTAGCTCAATGTATACATTCTATTTCTCATAAAAATTCCTACCGCAACATCGTACCATATTTCATATAATATTTTCAAATAAATAATTATAGATGAAACACTAAAAATAAATACTGCAACATAAAAAATCAATAAATAAAATATTAAAAATTAAAAACAAGTTGCAACATTTAAGCATTTCAAAAACCGATCATGCATCATCATCAGAAGATGTATACATATGCAGTGACCTCAGAGCTCATCTGGGACGGCTTCCCTGCTGCTCCAGCTCACTGTATAGTCCTCTCGCGCGGAGCCGGGGAAGCCACTTTTTCCAGCTCCGCCGGCTCCTACCCGCGTAGTTAGCTGTAGCACCTCGGGGTTCGTTTTAGCTCCGCGCTACAGTGCAGTACAGTTCCGCAGAGTACGGGTTAATGTAGCTTGGAGCTAAAGCCCCTCCGGGCGGAGCCATCCCAAAGACGCCCTCAAACGTCTACAAAACTTGCAATATCCAAAAATATCAACAGCAACATCACAGTGTACCTAATGCAATATGGCAATATTGCGTTGCTTCTTTTGCGCGTGGTGATGCAATCATGCTGCATGTGGCCGCCGGTCTCTCACTGCCACCAGACCCTACACCGGCATCGTCGTCCATCCCTGGCCCTTGGTCTCGTTGCCATCTCACGTAGCCTCCACAGCACTTCCGATCTCTCGAGCCATGGGTCTGGGATGAGAACAGAGCCGAACTGACAGCCATGGCGATATCATGATCGAGCATGTGACGACGATAGACAGAGGGTCCAGGATTAGAGTTGCTGCAGCCGCGCTCCCACGGTGCAGTCTGTCACCGTCGAGGTGTGGCGCGCCGCTCTACTGTGAGCAGAGCAGCCATGCAAAACGGTGAAACCATATGTGGAGAGAAGAAATGGAAAGCAGTACACTGTGCTGGTGTCACGTTAACGTGACAACATACCATATGTTGTGACTAAACACGAATAAAACAAGCGTCACCGCTATCTTCTCCAATCACTCTCCATTCCCCTCCTCTTCTAAACCCTTGTTCCTATCGGATCAATTCTTGAGGTGTGCATGATGCATATATATTTCTGTTTTTGAAGATCGAATCAAACTTTTAGCAACTGTTTATATAGGTGTAAAATGAACTTTAAAGGACATGCTTGCCCTTGATTTTAACTGCACCAAATCATCAAACTTGATGAAGTGTCAAACCAATAAATATTTCCAGCCATGCTATACAGCAACACGAACCTATCAAAGTATGCTAAGTGCTACACCCACTCGAGAAGTGTTATTTGTAGTGGAACTTGCCTACTTTTTCCTTTTTTGATTACTCTTTCGGCAGCACATGAGGGCGTCGCAGTCTGCTGCATTTCAATTGTGATTTGTGAGGGCGAATCGTTTTTTCCTCTCGTTTTCTTTCGACGGTAGCATATTCCAGCAGGGGCAAACTGGGAATTATTCCTACCTCGGTGCTGACTCACCTACGCACATGGCGGTCTTGCATAGGCAGGGGAAGTTTTGCCAAGAAAAAAAAGATCGACGATGGTGTGTCGGCTATTGGAAATCAAGTGCCATGCTGACGAGCCTACCATGAAAGCTCAAGGCTTGCTCTCCAAACCTTCCACTGCGCGCGTGGCAAGCTCCTGATCCCAGCGTGCCTTTCAAACCGGCGAGTTCCTTCTTTCGTTCTCGTAACAAGAACAGACTTCGTATTGATTTGCCGTCGTTTTCGTCGCCTTCATTTTCGTGTCACCGTGGAAGAAGACTAATCACTGCATGTTTGCATCAGACGGAGGGGTTTAGTTATCTGTGAAGCAACCATCACATCATCGGCCTCACAGCTCCTGTTTCATCATCAGCAGTAGTAGTGCACCTCGCCTTACGCGTGTACACCATCATCAGCTTGTGCATTGTTTTATGTGCATTGCTTGTTGCTTCTCGGTTCGCCATTGAAAGTCTCGCCCCAGCTCCAGCATAAAAGGGAAAAAAAAAACACCATCCTTTCGAAGAATCCGCAAGGCTCATCATCTCGCCATGGGGAAGCTGGCGGAGAGGCTGAGGGCCTTCTCGAGGAACCGATGGCTGGTGCTCGTGGCGGCAATGTGGATGCAGTCCATGGCCGGCATCGGGTACCTCTTCGGCGCCATCTCGCCGGTGCTCAAGGCCACCCTCGGGTACGACCAGCGGCAGCTGGCCGCGCTGGCCGTCGCCAAGAACCTCGGCGGCTACGCCGGCGTGGGCGATGCTGCTCATGGGCGCCGCGCAGAACCTCCTCGGCTACGGCTGGCTCTGGCTCATCGTCGACGGCCGGGCGCCGGCGCTGCCCATCTCGATGGTGAGCGATCGACATGACATCGCCTCGCGTTCGTCCTTGAGTTCGTTGCTAGCTAGTATACTTATCTAACGAAATTGGAATAAAAATCGGTTTCCTTGGTTACGGTATTATGAAAGCAAGAGTTTTTAATTCAAGCTAATAACGTTTTGAGGATTCATTCAAGATAGTAACTAATGCTACTCTGTTATTTGTCAAGAAGCTAGTCTGAATTTCTTTTCAAAAGTGAATGCTACTCCGGTTTGAGAGATGAGTTTTTTATTCCCATGCTTGCTTCTCGAATTGACCAACCACATAGCCACATAGGTTAAAGACTTGTAGTTGTTATTTAGGCTGTGTCTCTGTCGTCATATGCACTTACGTTACATACAAACTAATTAAACCTCCTGCTTTTACGGTTGTGTCACCAAATAATTCTGCCCAGTCACCTAGACGGACAGCTACAGATTGCTATCTTTATCAATATTCAAGTTGCTATGCATCATGGACGAATTACGCATTGCAGATTTTATTAGTTCAGTTCGTACGTTGTAGCAGTTTTTTTTTTCTCTTCTGCATGTGGTTGTCAGAGTGTTGAAGTTTGACTTTCTGAACTTGAATTTGATGTGGTGATCTTAAATTATGTATAAAAGCAGGTAGTAGCTATGACGCGCAGAGTGACTGAATTCAATTTATTTCTGTGAAAACTGTAGACTAAACCAGTTACAAAACTGTACTTTTCACCACTATTTTCTATTAGAATATATTGATAAATGTATGACCATTATCCTTATGAAAATAATTTCAATAAAAAACTAAAGTTAAGATTTTAATGTTTTTAAAACTAAAACTTTCAACTTTGACAGCATGCTATCCAAAACATGAAGTATTTGTGCCCGGGGAAAGTAAACACAGGCTTACAGCTCGATCACACAATGTATGATATTTTCAAATTTAGGCAAATCAACTTAAGAGATACTTCCTCCGTTCTATAAAAAGTGCAATCCCACGTTAAAAAAAATCCCACAAAGAGTGTAATCCTAGAAATTGGATCTCAAATACATACCTAATTAAGTGGTTAGATTTGATTTGCATGCCAAAACTAACTGCACGTGGCCAACAAATAAGGGCATGAGAGAGTCTTTTCATCCCACCACTAATCTATCTAAAAAAATCTAAAATTGCACTCCTCGTGGGACGGAGGTAGTAGGTGAGAAGACCATCTTATCCTTAGCTAATCCTAACACATTTGGAAAAGTAGACATGGGCAAAAAGTTAGCTATTGATAGATTTAGCACATAGACTTAAACAAATGGGATAAATTTGTCTAGAAAGTCCCAAACAACTTACTTTTTTCTGTTTCTCTCAAACAACTTACATTTAACACATAGTTAAAGAGAATAAGACTACATATACATTTGTGATCAAGGTGGGTAAGATGATAAATGTGCATGATTGTCACTGGTGAGACTGAGAAGTCTCTTTTTAAGATTCTTTGTCACACAAATAGATGTTTTGGACACATCAGCACCTCCATCTTTTGCTTGGCTTTGGTATCAACATTTAGAGTTAGGAAAAGTACAGATTCATCAGACCGACCGACTACTATTGCTAAAAATCTTTATAGTCTCTGAACTTGTATAAGGTGTTACCCAGGCTCCGAACTTGATATCCTGTAGCAGGGGCATGTTTGGTAGAACTCCACCGGCTTCTCCATCAGCTTTTGGTAAAGCCCTAGCAAACATAGTTAAATAGCTTCACACAAGAAACTTACCTAAAGCCCCGTGACATCTTACACTGCTGGCATCTCTGGGGCTGCCAGTGGGGACCAGCGGCTGTGGCGGGTCAGTTTGGAATTGATGATGGTGGGCTTTAGTTCTCACCACTTAATTTTGACTTCATATTCCCCATATTTACTCCGACCGATAAGACCGTACCTCTAACCTCTTTGATTATGCTTTTAACAAAATTTACCTCTCCAAAATGGGATTTGCAGAATTCGATCCAATTCATCTTTTTTTTTTCTTTCTTTTCTTGCGTCTTACTGTATGAATGTATCCACTTTTGCAGTGCATTTCTTTCTCTGCGTGTTACTATATGAATGCCCACTTTTACATTACATGTTTTCATGTTTGCACGTTAGAAATGAAGAGAAAACAAATAGAATGGCATGGCATGGACTTCTCAAATTAAATTTTATCAATGCATTCCACTGCTATCCAGAGTTCCAACTATGTCATGAAAATCGGGAACCTTTTACAATTCCGCTAGTGGTCATTTCACCTTCCCCACGCTCAAATGAATGAAGCAAAATTATGAAATTTTGACTAGTAACTTATTGCACTTCCAGAAGCTAATAATATACAACACTTCATTGTTTTGTTTTTCAGATGTGTGTTCTCCTATTTGTTGGAACCAACAGCGCGACACACTTCAACACAGCTTCGCTCGTAACATGCATCAAGAACTTCCCAGCGAGCAGGGGCCCAATGGTGGGGATCCTGAAAGGATTTCTGGGCCTAACCAGCGCCATCTTGACACAAATTTATGCAGTAATACACACAGCAGATCAGGCCAAACTTGTCCTGATGGTTGCGGTCGGACCGGCATTGGTCGCCACTGCCATGATGTTTGTTGTCAGGCCTGTCGGAGGCCACAAGCAGGCACGGCCGTCAGACAAGAAGAGCTTCATGTTCGTCTACACCGTCTGCTTGCTCCTCGCCTCGTACCTCGCCGTCGTCAAGCTAGCCCAAGATTTCCTTGGGCTGAGTGACAACGTGGTTAAAGTTCTGACGGTGATTCTGTTCGTCCTCCTTGTTTCGCCGATTGCAATCCCTGTGGCCTTGACGATGACGTCGAAATCGGAACTTTCGATGGAAGAGGCTCTCCTGCCTGAACCATTGACAGCAGAGTCAAGCAGTTCACAAGAAGAGGGAGGCCATCCACAGTCCATTTTAACCGAGGTAGAAGAGAATGTTAGGTCTGTAACCGGAATCACTATATGCGGGATCGACTCGGGTTTCTATTTCTTGATCTAGTTCTAGGAACCACACTGGTGTACGTGTGCGTGCACGTGTGCCAGATCAAGACGACGTGCGCGTGTGCCAGATCAAGACGAGAGGGAAGAATAGGCTAGTGTACCTTGCTCGGATGACGACGCCATCGCGTTCGTTGTTGGAGTCTGCACTAGGCAGCGTCGCGCAGTGTCGGGTCGGGGCGGATCCGCGCTGGGCGGCGATGGCCGGTGCAGTGCAGCGTTGGTGGAGCTTCCCGCCGCCGCAGCACCACCCCTCTCGATCGGTCTAGGGTTAGGATGTCGGTGGGGAGTCGGGGCACGGTCAATCTCGGCGTGCGTGCCCCCCGGCCCCCACCTTCTATTTATTGTGGCGCTGGCGACGGGGGCCCACCAACATGTGTTGGGTTGGGCGCCCCCGATCAGGGCGCGGATCAAAGGCTAAGGCCTTTGGGCCTCAGGGGTAGAGATCAATCCAACAATCTCCCCCTTGATCTCACATTATGTTTTTGTTTCACTTTTCTATTTTCCTTATCTCATCACAGATTTATGTACAGGGCATATCTCATCGTCACGCGCAACTGCCGATAGAATCAATAGCCACAATACACGCCTCTGTTTAGAAATAGATTCTATAATCCTTTTGGGCCTCTATTATCCAGAGATCATAGTACCTCATTCCCATGCCGGCTACGTGTTCCATGAACACGCTGGGTGGTAGGCCTTTCGTTAGCGGATCCGCAAGCATATCTTTTGTTCTTATATACTCGAGACTTATGGTGTGATCCTGGATTCTATCTTTTATTGAATAAAATCTTATCTGTATCGACTTGGTAGCCGTGCTCTTCATGTTGTTATGAGCATAAAACACTGCTGGTTGGTTATCGCAGTACATCTTTAGTGGTCTTTCTATACTGTCCACCACTCTTAAGCCAGGTATAAATTTCTTTAACCATTGTACCTGCCCGGAGGCCTCGTAGCATGCTATAAACTCAACATACATCGTCGATGTTACTGTGACCGATTGTTTAGAGCTTTTCCACGATATAGCTCCCCCTGCGAGAGTGAAGATGTAACCCGTCGTGGATTTTCTATCATCTTCATCTCCCGCAAAGTCTGAATCTGCGTATCCTTTAATCTCTAAAGAATCGCTTCTTCTGTATGTTAGCATGAGGCCTTTTGTGCCTTTCACATATTGCAAGGCTTTCTTTACAAGTTTCCAGTGTTCTAGACCTGGATCTTTCTGAAATCTGCCAAGCACATTAGTGACAAAGGCTAAGTCAGGGCGTGTGCACACTTGAGCATACTGTAAACTTCCGACTGCCAAGGCATACGGAACAGTTTTCATCTGTGCTTTTTCATATTTATTTCTGGGACTCTGAAAGTCTCCACATTTGTCACCCTTGACTATCGGAGCAGGAGTAGGCTTACTCGCATGCATACTATATTTTTCTAGAATCTTTTGTAGGTATGTCTCTTGTGACAAACCTAGTACCCCATTTCTTCTATCTCGGTGAATTTCAATCCCTAGCACAAATGAGGCTTCACCAAGGTCTTTCATGTCAAAATTCGATGACAAGAATTCTTTTGTTTCCAATAGTAGACTGACATCGCTACTCGCTAGCAGAATGTCATCCACATACAGTACCAGGAAAATATATTTCCCTTTCTTGAACTTTGCATAAATGCAATTATCCTCTACATTCTCTGTAAACCCAAACCTCTTTATAGTCTCATTAAACTTCAAATACCACTGTCTTGAAGCTTGCTTTAATCCATAAATGGATTTCTTTAAATGACATCCCATATTTTCTTTTCCTTTCACGACAAAACCTTTAGGTTGTGCCATGTAAACTCTTTCTTCGAGATCCCCATTTAGGAATGCCGTCTTTACATCCATTTGGTGCAATTCCAGATCGAAATGTGCGACCAACGCCATAATTATTCTGAAAGAGTCTTTACATGAGACCGGAGAAAAGGTCTCATTATAATCTATTCCTTCCTTCTGTGTAAATCCTTTTGCCACAAGACGAGCCTTGTATCTTTCTATATTCCCTTTGGAGTCACATTTTGTCTTAATGACCCATTTACATTCTACTGTTTTGGCTCCTTCAGGAATTTCTTCTAGGTCCCAAACTCGGTTGGTCCTCATCGATTTCATTTCATCTTCCATGGCTTCAAACCATTTAGATGAATATATGCTTCTCATGGCTTCTTCGAATGAGATGGGATCATCTTCCATTCGAAACTCTTCTGTGTTATACACTTCATAATTAGCGGAAATAGCTGATCTTCTTTCTCTTTGAGATCTCTTAGGAGCCTCTTCTATTCGAATATTCTCTGTTGGAGCCTGTGATGGCTCCCCCTGATATGTGGCAATGTTATTATCTATAGGATCCTGAAGGACAGGTTACACATTTTCATTCTGCGTCGCCACAGAAGGGATCAATTCGGGAACTGGCATCGCAGTAACTCGTATCGCCGGAGCAGTCTCAGTAGGCAGTGAGAAAAATGGTTCCTGAATCATTGGAGTAGGTGCGCACACCCGCTTCTCCTCAAGAACAATCTTTCGAATTGCTATATTTCCCCGAATCATCTCTTCTTCTAGGAAGGTAGCATGTGTCATTTCTACGAACTTTGTAAATCTGTCTAAACAGTAGAAACGATATCCTTTTAATCTGTCTGGATAACCAACAAAATGGCAACTCACTATCTTGGGATCCAATTTCCCAATGTTCGGGTTAAATATCTTTGCCTCAGCAAGACTCCCCCACACTTGTAGGTGATTCAGTGAGGGTATCCTTCCTGTCCACAATTCATACGGTGTTTTAGGCACCGCTTTACTGGGTACTCTGTTGAGAATATAGACATCGGTTTTCAACGCCTCCATCCATAAACTCACTGGTAGCATAGAATAGCCGATCATGCTTCGTACCATATCCATCAGGGTACGATTCCGTCTTTCAGCTACTCCGTTTTGCTAAGGATCGCCCGGCATAGAGTACTGGGCTACTATTCCTTGTTCTGTGAGGAACCTCGCAAAAGGTCCTGAAATCTGTCCGTATGGAGTATGCCGACCATAGTATTCCCCTCCACGGTCAGAACGGACAACTTTTATCTTTAAATTATACTGATTCTCAACTTCAGCCTTAAATTCTTTAAATTTATCTAACGCCTATGATTTCTCTTTTATTGGATAAATATATCCATAACGGGAATAATCATCTGTGAACGTTATGAAAGAGTCATAACCGTCTATGCTTTTAACTGAGAACAGACCGCAGATATATATGTGAATTAATTCTAAAATACCTGCGCTATGCTCAGCATTTTTCTTTGTTATCTTTACATATTTTCCTTTAATGCAATCAATGCATTTGTCTGAGTCTAAGAACTCAAGAGTAGGTAGAATTTCATTCTTAACCAGCCTCTCTATTCTCCCCCTCGAAATATGGCCTAAACGACAGTGCCATAATTTCGACGACGTGTCTTAAGTTCTTTTTCGTTTTCTGTTATTATCTGTGGTTGCAGACACAGTCGCATTCACATCACATACGCAATTCACACTTTCACGTAGCGATAACAAATAAAGATCATTTCTTCTGAAAGCAATAGTAGCAACTACATCATTAAATTCTATTACACACATGCCGTTTCCAAAACGACATGCAAATCCATCGTCATTTAGACGAGACACACTTATCAAGTTTCTCTATATTACGGGAACATAAAATACATCTTTAAGTAATAAATTAAAGCCTGTGTCGAGCTCTAAGAGGAGTTCTCCCACCGCCTCAACATCTGCCTCGACTCCATTTGCGACTTTAATTCTGTTTTCGCCTCTTCCCGTAGTTCTCGTTGAACGGGATCCCTGTAAAGAGTTTGCAACATGAATTGTTGCTCCTGAGTCAATCCACTAAGTAGATTTCGAATAATCTTTATACAAGGATTCATCTACAAATGAGATAATGTTCTCACCTCGTTTCTCTGTGATCATCTTTAAATAGTCGGGACAATTTGTCTTGTAGTGTCCCTTCTGCTTGCAGTGAAGGCACTGATCCTTCTCCACTATAGCTTGCCCAAACTTGGGCCTGTGCTGCTGAGCCAACTGGGGTCCCTTTCCCTTGGATGAGAAGGGAATGTCTTTATTGTTTCTTTTCTTATTCACATAGTTTATAGATCCGCCATGTGCTGTCTTTATTCTCTCTTCTTCTTGAACACACATCGCTATGGTCTTTTCAATATCCCATTTTTCAGGGTTCATGTTGTAATTGACAACAAAGTTGTCAAACTCTTTTGGCAACGAAGCAAAGACCAAATGAACTATGTGTTCTAGTTTGAACTCCATATCCATTGGTTTAAGCTTGTTGTTGATGTTCACCAAGCGATGAATGTGCTCTCTTATCCCCCTCCCAAGTACCTCTCTGTAACCAGTTGTTTGATCAACTGGGTAGCACAAGTCTTTGAGGAGCCAGTATACTGACTCCTTATCTTGTCAAGGTACTCAACGACAGTGGGAAAATCTGAGATTGCCCCCAGAATGGCAGGCTCTATAGTGTTCTTGACCACTGCCAAACATTTCTTATTGGCAGGGAGCCATTTGGCATGATCAGCGTCATACCTCTGTTTGCTCGCCCTGTAGGCGAGCTTTGTTTGCTTCCAAGAAGCATCTGTAACATCTTTCCCTCTGACCGGCCTCTCAGGCTCTACTGGAACCGGTGCAGAAAGGACCCAATCTAGCTCAGCCATGGTAAAGAAGAGATCTAACTTCTTATACCATTCATTGTAGTTGTCGCCTCTCAAAATTGGAATATCCTTGATGGAAACCATCATAGGAAAACCAGCTGAAATGGGTTATCTCAAGCGAGAACATTGTAACAATAGTGATGAATGCATGAAAATCATAATATTGTTATTATCAACTTTGGTCAGAAAATAACTACATTACAATTTAATCTGGAAAAAAATAATCTGTGAAATCATAATATTGTTATCATCAACTTTGGTCAGAAAATAACAATATTACAATTTAATCTGAAATAATCTGTGACTCAAAATTTAAATTATCCCTTTGGTTCAAATTTAAATTCAAGTCAAAACAATTATCTGTGCAGCGGACACATGAATAAAATAATTCTATTTTGAAGCAAGATCTGTGAAAATCTGTATTTCTATTCTCTAAACATTTATCCCTTTGGTTCAAAATGAAAAGAGATCAAATTCTGTGCAAAAACATTCAAATTTGCTTCAAAAACAGAATGAAAAAGATCAAATTTTACTGTTCATCTGCGAAACGGGCCGAAAATCTAGCACTGTGCAGCCCAACACTGTGCAGCCCGTTACTGTGCAGCCCGTTACTGTGCAGCCCAAAACCGCCTCCGCGGCCCGGCCCACTCGAGAAAACGGCCCGCTACTGTGCGGCCCGCGGCTTAACAGGCCGCAACCTGGGCCTGGGCCGCGAATTCGGCCCACGCCCCGCGCGCGCCAGCCGCCCCCCCTCGCGCGATCTCAGCCGTCCATCCAGATCAGACGGCTGAGCGCGCGTTTCGGGAGGTATAAATACCTCGCAGCCGGGCGACGCCCGCGGAAACCCTAGATCATTTCTCCTCTCTCTCGCTCGCTCTCTCGCCTGCTCTCTCGCCTGGCTCTCTCGCCTCGCTCCCTCCTCGCCTCTGACTGTCGCCGCCGTCGCCGGCTTGAACTCCGGCGCGGCGCACGGCATGGCCGCCGGCCACATGCCGGCGAGCCAGATCTAGCTCGCCTCCTCTCCCTCTCCCTCTCTCTTTCTTGTTTCCCTCGCCCTCTCCCTCACTTCTCTGTTCCGGCCAGAGGCTGCGCCGCCGCATTCGTCCTCGACGCCGGCGGCCGTGCCATGGCCGGATCTGCTCTCCAGTACCCTTTCTCTTTGTTTTCTTGGCTCGGTGTGCATCCACACGAAGCGAAACTGTGCCCTATGGGCCTCCTCGCCGGAGTCGCGTGCGTCTCGTGTGCGGCTCTGTCGAGGGGATCTCTAGGGTACGGGAAAGAAGGGAAACCGCAGAGGGAAGTGAAGGAGAAGAGAAGAAAAGCAAGAAGGACCAGAGGAGGAAGAAGGGCCAGGTAAGTCGGGGCGGGTAGATCTAGGGTTAGGGTTAGGGTTTCGAGCTCTGTTTGATTTCTTTCTCGATTTGCTTTCTATTTTCTCTATTTGCTCGATTCCTTTACCCTTTTCTTCTTCTTCCGAGTCAAAACCACAAATCTAGGTGGCTCTGGTACCATTGTTAGGTCTGTAACCGGGATCAGTAGATGCGGGATCGACTCGGGTTTCTATTTCGTGATCTAGTTCTAGGAACCACACTGGTGTACGTGTGCGTGTGCGTGTGCCAGATCAAGACGAGAGGGAAGAATAGGCTAGTGTACCTTGCTCGGATAACGACGCCATCGCGTTCGTTGTTGGAGTCTGCACTAGGCAGCGTCGCGCAGTGTCGGGTCGGGGCGGATCCGCGCTGGGCGGCGATGGCCGGTGCAGTGCAGCGTTGGTGGAGCTTCCCGCCGCCGCAGCACCACCCCTCTCGATCGGTCTAGGGTTAGGATGTAGGTGGGGAGTCGGGGCACGGTCAATCTCGGCGTGCGTGCCCCCCGGCCCCCACCTTCTATTTATTGTGGCGCTGGCGACGGGGGCCCACCAACATATGTTGGGTTGGGCGCCCCCGATTAGGGCGCGGATCAAAGGCTAAGGCCTTTGGGCCTTAGGGGTAGAGATCAATCCAACAGAGAAGTCTAAAGACACTGATTCATTGCCTCAATCTGAAAGGAGGAACAGGAGACGTCTACACCTTGGGGAGAACTTCACCATGATGCAGGCGCTGGTGAAGGCTGACTTTTGGCTTATTTGGGTATCGCTCTTGCTTGGGTCAGGACCAGGGCTGACAGTGATCGACAATCTTGGCCAGATGAGCCAGGCTGTTGGATTCAGAGATGTGCATATCTTCGTGTCGCTGACGAGCATATGGAACTTCCTTGGCCGTGTTGGAGGTGGCTACTTCTCTGAGATCATCGTCAGGTATCAATCAACGCTATAGGATCATACATCTAAAGTTTCAGAACTTAACCGCTTTATGTTTGTTCTCATCATGCCTGGCTGTTCTTTCAAACAGGGAGTATGGATACCCAAGGCACACAGCACTGGCAATCGCTCAGATCCTGATTGCTTCCGAGCAGTTCCTCTTCGCCAAGGCTTGGCCTGGAACAATGTACATCGGGACCTTCCTGGTCGGACTCGGATACGGAGCTCACTGGGCGATCGTGCCGGCTGCTGTCTCTGAACTCTTCGGCGTAAAACACTTTGGCGCCATGTACAATTTTCTCTCGCTAGCGAACCCCACGGGATCGCTCATCTTCTCAGGTCTCATCACCAGCACGCTGTACGACTATGAAGCCGAGAAACAGGATCACCAACATCAGGTCACGGCGTTGCTGTCTCCAAGACTGCTTCAGAGTACAGGTTTTCTTACAGGTGGATCACTGAAGTGTGAAGGGGCCGTTTGCTTCTTTGTCAGCTCGCTGATAATGTCAGGGCTCTGCATTGTTAGAGCCGGGTTGAGCCTCATCGTTATTCACAGGACCAGGCGGGTTTATGCTGACCTCTATCGGCCTGTCCGCACATGAAATTTTCATGGATAGAAAGATGGCAAATCTTCATGCTGCTGTTCTATGTACAGTATATCCTTCGTAAAAAAAAACCTGCATATAATGGCATATACACAAATTTATGATTATTTGCAAATAAATTATTAGCCCCTATTTTTCTTTTTATACGGCGTGTTAGGATTTGGAATAGTTGTATACTTTGACTATCGGTTACTCTTATAATATATTATCATTTGTTATAAAACGTGTATATTCGTATTAAAAGATACATTTGAAATGCAAATATATTTTTCGACCAAAGGCATTCGCCCTGCTTTAATTAAGAATGTGTAACAGAGCGTATACAACGGCCGACCAATGCTGGGATACCAGCTTACAAGTAAAGGTCCTTAAGAGAAACAGAAACAGACCTTAACTACCAGCCAACAAAAGATCACCACAACAACACAGCAGAGCACACTATACCCACTAACAGAAACAACCATTAGACTCGACAACCGCCATTAGACTAGGCGGCCGGCGCCCGCCTCCAGAATGCTTATAATTTCTTCCAACTTCAGCTTGTCTTTCTCTTTCTGCAACGGCTTCCAGTATCTGATGAAGGAAATCACCTTGAGTACCACCAGCTACTTGTTAGCTACCGGAAGGATAGAGGATAGAGAATTGGTGGAGAAGAAGAGCCGAAGGGGAAGAACAGCTAGCAGAGAGGAGGACAGATTACAGAGTTCTGTTTACAAGTTGTTCGATAGATCTCTTCTTAGCTTTCTCTCCTCTACTTAATCATTACATTTCGGGTCGACCCCACTCTGGGCCAGTAACACGCACATTGGGGCTAGCAGGCCAAGAGCTCTGCCTCCTATTGGTTTCTTCAGGTTGATGATGGGTTGGGCTGCTGGCATTCCCTAGATCTTCAGAAACGGCATGCCCCCAGGCCGGAGCTCCTGGAAATTGTTGGCGAAGGGACTCGAGCGGCTCCCAGGTGGCCAGCAATGGCGGCATCGCAGACCATTTGATCAGGACTTGCTCCACAGGACGCTCGCCAGCCGTCCAGCGACGTTGCAGGATCTTCTCAGGGCACTGCATAGGAGCACTATCAGTATGAAGAGAAGGAGCCACAGAAGCTGTACCAGGGAACATCTTGAGCTGCAACACGTGGAACACCGGATGAACGAATGACGATGAGGGAAGGTCCAGCTTATAAGCCACATAACCGACCCGAGCAACAATCTGGAAGGGGCCGAAGAAGCGGAAGGTGAGCTTCTGATGAGAGCGGCAAGCCAATGACGACTGAACATAGGGCTGAAGCTTGATAAAAACCCAGTCGCCAATATGGAATTCTCGCTCAGAACGAGACTTGTCGACCTGGCGTTTCATCCGCTCCTGTGCACGAAGCAAGTGCTGACGGATCAAATCATGCATCACCTCATGCTCCTGGAGCCAAGCACCCAGTTCCGGGACATCAGATATATGAGATGGGTCGAGGCCCAATTGCCGGGGAGGGAAGCCGTACAACACTTCGAACGGAGAGCGCCCAAGAGCCGAGTGGAAGCTTGAATTGTACCAAAACTCCGCAAGAGAACCACTGCACCCATTTGGTAGGACAAGCGTGCACAAAGCAGCATAGATAGGTCTCAAGACACTGATTAACGCATTCTGTCTGTCCGTCTGTTTGCGGATGGTAAGAATTACTCATCCGTAGAGGAACACCAGCCAGCTTGAATAGGGACTGCCCTAGATTACTCGTGAATATACGGTCATGATCAGATATAATGGAAGCTGGAAACCCATGCAAGCGGTAAATATTGTTCAGAAACAACTTGGCAAGAGAAGCAGCCGTGAATGGGTGACGAAGGGGCACAAAATGAGCAAATTTGGAGTACTTGTCAACAACGACCCAGATTGCGTTGTAGGGGCCGGACTGAGGAAGGCCCTCAGACAAAATCCATAGAGATGATTTCCCAAGAAGAAGCCGAAACTGGTAAGGGTTGAAGAAGACCCGGGTACCTGGAGCGATCGGGCTTGGCCTGACGGCAGGTGACACATGACTGCACAAAGGAATGCACATCTGCCTTCATTCCTAGCCAAAAGAAGAACTGTTTTGGACGCCTATAGGTAACTGGGGCGCCGGAATGCCCCCCCCCCCATCGGACTAGCATGCAGAGCCTCCATCACTTTGAGCTGCACAGCCTTGTGAACACCGAGCCAAATCCTGTTCTTATACCGGATCACGCCATGATGGAAGGAGAAATTGGTTACAGAGTCAGGATTGACAGACAACTTGGTCACCAGATCAGTTGCAGTTGGATCGTGGGCATAAGCAGCAGTGACTTTCTCAAGCCAAACCGGGGACAAGGAGGATATAGTGAATGCCTCTGTTCGAGGTGAGGGTAGTGAGACAGAGCGTCGGCCACACGGTTGTCAGAGCCCTTCCTGTAAATAATTTGTATTGAAGCCCGAGTAGCTTTGTGAATACTTTCTGCTGCCACATTGTATGGAGGCGTTGTTCATTCAGGTGGATCAAACTACGCTGATCAGTGTGTATGAAGAATTCCCCCTGCTGTAGGTAATGGCGCCAATGGTCAACTGCAATAAGGATGGCCATGTACTCTTTCTCGTAGGCTGACAACCCTTGATTCCTGGGACCCAAAGATTTACTGAGGAAGGCCAAGGGGTGTCCATTTTGCATCAGCACTGCGCCCACACCTGTCCCACACGCATCAGTTTCAATGTGGAAGGGAAGAGAGAAGTCGGGCAGAGCAAGCACTGGAGCAGAGCTCAATGCAGACTTCAAAATCTGAAAGGCCTCCTCATGTTCAGGTGTCCAAATGAACAACACATTCTTTTTAAGCAGATTAGTCAATGGTCTAGTGATAATCCCAAAATTTTTCACAAATTTCCGATAATAGCCGACTAGCCCCAAGAAACTTCTAAGATCCTTGACTGAAGATGGAGTAGGCCAATCAACAATAGCTTGTACCTTGGATGGATCAGTTGCCAAACCAGCCCCACTTATGATGTGCCCCAAATAAGAGATGGATTGCTGAGCAAATTTGCACTTAGACAGTTTAATCTTCCAACTGTCCTTGGCCAATCATTCAAACACCAACTGCAAGTGGACAAGGTGTTCCTCATATGTAGAGCTGTAAATCAAAATATCATCAAAGAATACAAGCACAAACTTCCTCAATCCAGGTGCTAATGTGACATCCATAGCTCCTTAAAATGTTCCTGGAGCACCAGTGAGACCAAAGGCCATAACCCTGAATTCAATGTGGCCCACATGGGTCTGAAATGCTATCTTGGCCTCCTCCCCGGGCTTTAATCTGATCTGATGAAAGCCTGCCCGGAGGTCTAGGTTAGTGAACCATCTAGCTTTGGCTAATTCATCCATCAACCGATCAAATATAGGTACTGGGTAAATGGACTTCATAGTTAGCGCATTGAGGTGTCTGAAGTCCACACAAAATCTGTAGGTGCCATCCTTTTTCTTGACAAGGAGCACCGGAGAAGAGAATAAAGTGACACTAGGCTGAATAATCCCCTTGGGAAGCATATCTGCTACCTGCTTTTCTATCTCATCTTTCCATGCAGGGGGTACCTGTAGGGCCTAATATGGACGGGTCGTGCTCCTGGTATAAGCGGAATAGCATGGTCATAGGCCCGAGAAGGAGGAAGGGAGGATGGCTCCTCAAAAATCCCGGCAAACTGATCAACCAGGGCCTGAACTTCCACAGGGAGAAGAGAAAGTGATGACTCAACTCTACTCTCATCAGTAATACAACACAACTGTAGCACTACCTCCTCTGGTAACTTAGAAACTTGCCCTTGCAGAATCACAGTATCACCCTGATAGGGAATGGCTAGCCACTTTTGTTTCCAGTGAACATGCATTGGGCTAAAGGACTCCAACCAATCCATCCCAATAATCATATCATAAGCAGTCAATGGAAGTATCTTGAGGTCTGACTGAAATGAGGTAGCACCAATGGACCAGGTAGCCTGCTGGAGTTCAGAAGAACACCGCAAAATCCCTCCCCCAGCAACCTGCACACAAATTGGATGCTGCAAAGGAGATACACCTAAAAGCTGTAGTGCTATCTTTGCACTGATAAATGAATTAGAACTTCCTGAATCGACCAGCATAGTGATAGCAATGTCCTGAATCGAGCCCAGAAGTTTTATAGTACGAGGAGCGGAAGAGCCAGTTACAACTGCCTTAGATATGGCCAGAAACAATTGTTCTGAATGTTCAGACTCGGCTGCAGGAGCATCAGACGCTGAATCCTCGAGTTGAAACAGTTTCCACAATTGCTGAACTGCATGAAGTTGAACAGTTAGGGAACATTTGTGGTCTCTACTCCACTTTTCAGAGCACCTGTGGCAGAGACCCGAAGCTCGTTGGTACGCACGGAGGGCAGCTACCTTGGAGTTTGTAGAGGAGGCACGGGCGGCGTCGACAGCATGCCGATCCTCAGCTTGAGGTGAGACGCCGAGCTTTGGCGTGTGGGGCGGAGATGGAAGTGGCAGCGGCCCTTTGGAAGCCGGCTTGGGGACGGAATATGCGTCTGGCTTGCGATACTCCCGCCGACGAGAATCCCCCACCTCTTCCTGCAACATAGTGAGAGTGCAAGCAATATCCAGATCGGATGGCCGTTGAACAAGGACAATCGACTTGATATCATCACGCAAGCCATCTATGAAGCGCATAGTGTAGTATAGAGGATCAGTGGTGGTAGTGTATGCGGCCAATTGATCCACCAGTGCGGCGAACCTGTCCACATAATCAGCTACCGATCCAGTCTGACGAACATGGAACAACTGGCGAATGAGCAATTCATGCTGATCACGCCCAAATCGTTCCTGAATCATTTTACAAAATTCCCCCCAACCAGCTCCTTGTAATTTCCTCTCTACCGACTGGTACCATCTACCCGCATCGCCATCAAAAAACATCACAACAATTTTAATCCACACAGGCTTTTCAACCGCATACATATCAAAGTAACTCTCACAACGAGATTGCCACAACCGGGTTACCGGCAGGTGACGAAGCCGCGACCGCCATCGGTTTGGGTAGGATGCCTGAGTCGAAGGAGTTCCGATCGAGAACCACTCGATCGAGCTGCTTGTGGAGAGCGCCGATCTGGGACTGGATCTTATCGACGACGGCAACCTTGGCGGTGAGGTCGGCCATGGAAGCATCAATGCCAGGTCTCCAGCTCATGATCTCCTGGGTGGAGGACTCGACGACCTTGAAGCGGCTCCAGTCCATCCACGCGAAACTCCACCGCCGAGAAGCGATCGCCAAGCTTCTTCATCTCGTCGAGGAGCGGCTTCATGTTGGGATCCATCGCGCCGCGGAGTCGTTGGAATCGGGTGTAGTGGTGGTGGGGAGGATCCAGCACGGTCGCAGGAACGTTGAAATCTGATACCAATTGTTAGCTATCGGAAGGATAGAGGATAGAGAATTGGTGGAGAAGAAGAGCCGAAGGGGAAGAACAACTAGCAGAGAGGAGGACAGATTACATAGTTCTATTTACAAGTTGTTCGATAGATCTCCTCTTAGCTTTCTCTCCTCTACTTAATCATTACATTTCGGGTCGACCCCACTCTGGGCCGGTAACACGCACATTGGGCCTAGCAGGCCGAGAGCTCTGCCTCCTGTTGGTTTCTTCAGGTTGCTGACGAGCTGGGCTGCTGACACTACCACCTTGGCGTTGCAGACCATGTCGTTCCTCGTCTTCCAAAGCGCCCACGTAGCACCTGCAGAAATGACAAGAAGCAACCTCTTTGAAAAGGATTTTCCATTTCTCAACACTCTATCGAAGATATCATCACTAACAATCGGGGCAAGTTGCCAGTTGAAAGTTTCTTTCGGAAACGCCCAAAAGGAAAACCGCAAGGGGACATTGGAAAAGGATATGGTCTGTATCCGCCCCCCTCCCCCCCACCCCCACACACACACACTCTTCCTCTTTTTCAGCTGCACTGCTGATTGAATTCAATCTCTAGACACCATCCACATGAAAATCTGAATCTTCAGCGGGAGCTTCGTACCCTAAATATCTAACATTCGTTGGTCTCTAAACCCCAAAAGTCAACATCCTATACAGAGAAAAATGAAAATATATTGATGCCCCTTTTGTATTGTAACGATAACGATGTATATAATTTGACTGATTGTTGATGAAATTTTATAAAGTTTGATTTTTTTTTGGAATTCTGATGGTGTTCAGCTGTGTAGTTCTTGCTTGGTCTCTGAACTCTTATGGTGCTTCACCTGCATGCTTGCCCTTGATTCTGCCAATCTGAGCTGAAGAATGAATCTTTTGCTACTCGAAGTACTTTCTTCCTCGCAATATATGAATGGCTTCGTGCATAAGCTTTCGTCTATCCCTTGCTGTAGAAATTTTGGTAGCACACCACAGACTACTCTTTGACAGGCAAAGGCTGAGGCTTCCCCTCCCTATCCGAAACCAATGGCCATCCAAACGTCACCTAGCCGTTCAAGGCCACCAAAACCACAACCTCCAGCCGGCAGCCGCACCCCCAGTCCCCCACCCGAGCCGCCGCACGCCGCTCTCGGGGGCTCGCCACCGCGCCCGCGCTGCCCCCACGCCGCTTGCCCGCAACCCAAGTCCCCGACCGGCAACCGTCATCGCGGCACAGGAGAGGAGACCAAGAATCTGGCGGCGGCGAGCCCCTGCGCCGGCTCGTCCTCTCGCGCCCCGCATTAACCAGCAGCGGGCAACCTCACCTAAGGGCGGCGCGCCTCCCCACACGAACCCCTCTCCGTTACGGTGTCCGTACGCCCCCCGCCCCCCCCCCCCCCCCCCCCCCCCCCCCCCCTCGGTCCTCCCCAAGGTGAGCCTCAACCTTACCACCCCGAGTGGAATATGTTAGTCTTGGTTTAGGGTAACTACCTCTTTTGCCTAGAAAGAAAAAGAAAACACTGTTATGGAGCAGATAGCTAATCAAACTGAGTCACTGCTGTCACCATTAGTCTAGTTACTAGTTAGCTATCTGTTGGAGAAGTGTGTGGAGACGGACTCATGTTATTGCTGAAAACCGAAAGAGAATTTGATGCCGCTGCTCTTTCGGATTTCAGACCAAAACCTGAGTCCTGTTCATCCTTTTAGCTGTGGGTTTGTCTGCTATATGAATCACTGCTAAAGTGCTAATCTTATCTCATCTAATATCATTTATCCATCCATGTTTCGATTAACTTCACCCAATGTGTGGGTGCAGTTTATGTTTCCAGAAATTTGGAACAAAGCACCCCAGTGTATTCATTTTTATTTGTTATAATGTGCAGGATTGTTTGGTGTGAAATCCATGCCCGTTCGTGAATCTGGATGGCTGCCTTAAGGATCCGCACGCCAGCCGGTCCTGGGGAACACAGAAGGCGCAATCTTGCCAGCAGCCCGGCGCAGCTGGGGCCGGATTTGATTGGGTTTAGTTCTTCACTGTTGCCAGTTGGTGTTGGTTATGTTGGGGACCACAGGCGCGTAAGCAGCACTGTTGTCACATGCCGTGGGTTCTTTGTTGACAATGTAAGGAGGAAGAGCCATTCAAGGGCAAGCTTGAAGAATGGTTTGGTCTGCTCTTTAGAGGGTGATGGTAGCAGGGAGTCTACTTTGTGTGTATCTGTTCCATCTGAACCTTCAAGTTGCAGCGAAGTGCCGTCAGTTTTGGGTCAAAAAATAGCACAGGGCATAGATGGTAATCCAAGGGCCTCTGCAGAAACAAAGAAAGAGGAGAAGTTATGGCAGAGACTACAGGGTGGTAAGAAGTTGGGAAGGCGTAGAGCTCCCAAGCATGGCCTGGGAAAGGACAGGCATGGTCGCAAATCTGTACGGAGAGATGATGATGCCCATGCGGTTTTGTCCTTTATCAACCAGGATTCCAGCATCGAGGAGTGCAATTCTGCTCTAATCCATCTTGAGAAGCATAGTGATGAGGAGGCTCTTAATTTCTTTGATTGGATGAAGGCTAATGGGAAGCTAAAGGGGAATGCTGGTGCATATCACCTAGCTCTCCAAGCAATTGCCTGGAAGGAGGATTGGAAGATGGCCGAACTATTGCTTCATGAAATGGTTGCTGATTCGGACTGCGCATTGGATGCTCAAGCATTTAATGGGCTGATATATGTTTGTGCTAAAAGGAGGCTTGCTGATTGGGGAACAAAGTGGTTTCGCATGATGCTTTGTAGAGAAGTGCAGCCGAATGTGTCTACAATTGGTATGCTTATGGGTCTTTACCAGAAGACTGGGAACCTATCAGAAGCTGAATTCACTTTTGCAGAAATGAGGAATTGCAACATTAAGTGTGTTAATGCTTACTCAGCTATGATTACTTTGTATTCACGTTTAGGCCTTTTTGCCAAATCTGAGGATGTTATTGTTCTAATGAACAATGATGGAGTAGTTCCAAACATGGAAAATTGGTTGGTGCAGTTGAATGTGTACTGCCAACAGGGTAAAATGGAGGAGGCTCAATCAGTATTGCACTTCATGGTGGATGAAGGATTCACCCTGAATGTTGTAGCATATAATACTTTAATTACAGGATATGGAAAAGGTACTGATATACAGAAGGCGAAGAAATTGTTTGACAGCCTTGGTAATGCAGGTTTAGCTCCTGATGAAACCACCTATAGATCAATGGTAGAAGGTTTTGGTAGAGCAGACAGATACGAAGAGGCAATTTCGTACTACAGGAAGCTCAAAAGTGCTGGTTTCCGACCAAATGCATCCAACTTTTACACTATGATCAATCTACTAGCAAGACATGATGACAGTGAAGGTGCAGCTGAAATTCTGGAGGACATGAGGGCAGCTGGCTGTCAGTGTTCATCAATTGTTACCGTTCTTGTTCGGGCATACGGAACAGTAGGAAGAATGCATAAGGTTCTTTCAATTTTGAAATCCTGTTTCTACAAGAAAATTTTGTTTGATGCCACCTCGTGCTCTATTTTAGTAACAGCATTTGTTCAAAATTCTTTACTAGAGGAAGCTTTATTAATTCTGCGTGAAAAGAAGTGGAAAGATTCTGCTTTCGAGGAGAACTTGTATCATATATTGATATGTTCTTGCAAAGAGGCTGGTAGTTACAATGATGTTGTTAGGATATACAGTCAAATGCCTAAGTCTGGAACACATCCAAATCTCCGTATTTCTTGCACTATGATTGATGTTTTCAGCATGATGGGGAGATTTGCTGATGCTGAAACTATTTACCTTGAACTGAAAGCTTCGTCTTCTGTCCTTGACATGATTGCTTACAGTGTAATTGTGAGGATGTACATTAAAGCAGAGCGACTAGAGGATGCTTGTTCAATTTTGGCAGAAATGGAGAAACAAAAAGAAATAGTTCCCGATAAATACCTTTTTCTTGACATGCTTCGGACTTACCAAAAATGTGGCCTGCTTGAGAAGTTGGCTGATACATATTACTGGATACTTAAGAGTCAAGTTGAATGTGATGAAGCCATGCATAACTGCATTATTAACTGCTGTGGGCGGGCTATACCTGTTGATGAGCTGTCAAGAATTTTTGATGAAATGATTCAACAGGGACACTTAACCAACACTATTACTCTCAATGTATTGCTAGATATATATGGAAAAGCTGGGCTTTTTACTAGGGCTGAAAAGGTCTTTCTCATGGCTCGCAAGCAGGGACTGGTGGATATCATAACATACAATACCATTATTGCTGCATATGCGAAAAGTGGAAATTTTCGTAGTATGAATTATTTCGTCCAAAGGATGCAGGATGCAGGGTTTCCTGTTTCTCTTGAGGCGTACAATTGCATGCTGGATGCTTATGGAAAGGCAGGGCAACTGGAAGAGTTTGCTTCTGTTTTGCAGAAAATGAAGAGGGCAAAGTGCAAGTTTGATCACTATACGTACAATATAATGATCAATATCTATGGGAGAAGGGGTTGGATAGAGGATGTTGCAAATGTTCTTGCAGAGCTAAAGAGCCGAGGTGTTGAACCAGATTTGTACAGTTACAATACCTTGATAAAAGCATATGGCATAGCAAGAATGCCTGAAGATGCTGTCAAACTGATGCAAGAGATGAGGATTAAAGGTATCAGCCCTGATCGGGTGACATATACTAACCTCATTGCTGCTCTACAAAGGAATGAAAATTTCCTGGAAGCTGTTAAATGGTCTCTCTGGATGAAGCAAACAGGAGTGGTAGGGCGTGGAACTCGAGCATAATGTACCTAAAGCATTTTGAGTATTGTTTGGCAATGACCCCAACTCTGAATGTTGTCTTCAAGTTGCAACTGACTGCATGCTTGCTACTGTACAGAAGAGTGTAGCTGATTGTTGTGTAAGTGCTACAGATGTTCAGAAACCTAGCCTATTGTTCTCATACGAGATGAAATTTAGTCAATATAAATAAAAGTAGGAAGTTTGTATCATACCTATCATACTGCTGTAAATTTACTGTATCAGTGGTTTAACCATTTGTCAGAGATCAAAGTCAAATAAGAAATACAGTTTTGAATTCTCCTTTCTTCTGTCTGACATTGGGTGAGTACAATGTTGTCATTACCTCATCTTCTCAGAAATACTTGCCGAGTCTTCTATGCTTGCAGGGGTATTTTTACCATTTTACCATAAGAATTTGGGCACCTTGCTAGCTTGGTAAGTGGATAATAGCCAATAGAATAACCTTGAAACCATAGTGCTAATAATGGTCTTACAGTAAATGAAAGATCTATATGTTTGTTTACAATGCGTTTTGGATTGGTAAGGGACTCATTTGTGCATGGTGGCATATATCAATGCAGATCATGTGAAATGGCAGTGTTCCATTACAATTTTTCAATCATTTTGCTTTAAGTGTTGATACATTTTTGCTACTGATTGGCGCGGAACTAGCAAGCTAGTAAGCTACCTTCAAAATAATGATTAATGAGTCCATTTGATTGGAGGGGAATGGAGGGGGAAAAAAGGTTTCTTGCTGCTGGTGCATCGGCTACAACAGTATGATTGGCTTCAACTGTGCAAGACCTAGTTGGCAAAACAGCACCTTTCGTGGCTTCTGAACAAAGGCATACGTACGGGGCTTGTAGGTTATCTTTCAGAAGTGTAGCTAACTAGCTATCTTGCATCAGCATCACTTACTATAGAAGAAAGCCTAACAGGGAGTGGTTTGATCCCTTTCCATTGCCATTGCTGGCATTCGATCTTGATCATAGAACTCCCAATCTTTTCCCGCGCAATAATCATTTCTTATGCACCGGACGCACTTAGCTTTGTGTACCCTCTTCTTGGCTCCAGCGCCAAATCTGTGCTCGGTTTCTATCATTTCTGCAGCTCTCTCCAATCCTTCCAAAGCTATAGAGTCAATGCTGGCCCCGATACCAACTTAAAAATCCAATCTTTTCCATGAAAAGGTCGGGGATTCTATTTTGTATGGATGGTTGTACAGTACCAATAAGTGAAAAATTAGTTGATTCAAATTATTTCCCTGATTTACAGAACATGAAGATCGTTGGAATTTTTAGAAAATTCCAAGTGCCCGGTCAAGGAGTTGGGAATAATGTAATGCATTCATTTTTTTCTTGCATTGTTAATTGTTTTCCTTTTCATTACATACACCATTTAGACTTATGAGTGTATCCACTTTGCATTACATGTGGTTACTTTTTCCATACTTGGGACACTTGTAATGGTATAGAACAGCATGGACTTCTCAAATTAAACTGACGAAACATCCAAACTGCTGTGCACAACTCCAAATTATATGGAGAAAATTGAAAATGCTACACATCAATAAACAAATAATGAATTTTTTGAATAATTGTTTGTTTTTATTTCCTGAAGTGAATATATAACATCGTACTGCCTTTATTCAGATGTGTGTTCTTCTCTTTGTTCGAACCAACTACTCAACATACTTCAACACGGCTTCACTTGTTACCTGCATCCAGAATTTTCCAAAGAGCAGGAGCCCAACAGTTGGCGTCCTGAAAGCATTCTCTGGCCTTAGCAGCGCAATTCTGACACAGATATATGCAGTAATGCACACTCCAGACCATGCCACACTTATCTTCATGGTTGCTGTTTGACCAGCATTGGTAGCCATTGGCCTGATTTTGTTATTAGGCCTGTTGGAGGTAACCACCAGGTGCGGCCATCTGACAGTAACAACTTCATGTTTATATACTCCATTTGCCTACTCCTCGCATTACATCTCATCGGCATCGTGCTAGTCCAAGATTTTGTGCAACTTAAGTGACAGAGTTATTGTTTTGCTCACCATGATTCTGTTCATCCTTCTTGTTTCACCGATTTCAATCCCTGTAACCTCTACTTTATCGCCAAAAACTAAACTTCCAATTGAAGAGGCTCTCCTGTCTGAAACATTGATAACAGAGGCAAGCACTTCACAAGACAAGGAGGATCAACCGCAGGTCATTTTAAGTGAAGTGGAAGAGGAGAAGCACCGCCTGAGGACATTGATTTGTTACCCCTCTCTGGAAGCAGGAAAAGGATTGCAGAGTTGCAGGCCAAGCTAGTGCAAGCTGCAGCAAGGGGGAACCACATCAGGAGGAGAACTTCACCCTTATGCAGGCGTTAGCTAATGCTGATTTTTGGTTTATTTGGTTATCATTTCTGCTAGGGGCAGGATCAGGGTTGGCAGTGATGGACAATCTGGGACAGATGAGCCAGGCTGTTGGTTTTAAAAATGTCCGTATCTTCGTGTCATAGACGAGCATCTGGAACTTCGTTGGTCGTGTTGGAGGTGGCTATTTATCTGAGATCATTGTCAGGTATCATCACTAAGCTTTCTGTTTTACGATCTGTCTTTCACTTTTTTATATAGGAAAAATGGTCAGTATAGATAAAAAGCCTTTTCAACGTGTTTTAACTTAATTGTTCTCATCCTATTTTCGAGAATCTACGGGCATCATTCTCGTATTGTGTGGATTTTTTCTGTTCATCAGGAAGCATACATACCCAAGGCGTATAGGATTGACAATTGCTCAGACCCTGATGGCTGCTGGGCTTTTCCTATCTGCCACGGCTTGTCCTGGAAGTATGTACATTGGGACCTTCCTGGTTGGACTCGGATATGGAGCCCATTGGGCTATTATGCTGGCTGCTATCTCTGAACTTTTTGGCGTAACACACTTCGGTGCAATGTACAATTTTCTCACAATAGCAAACCCCACAGGATCACATCATGACTCATGAGCCTTCTTGCAGACGGTTCATGGAAGTGTGAAGGTCCATTCGCTTCTTTGTCAGCTCATTGACTATGTCGGCGTTCTGCATCATGGGAGCTGGCTTGAGCCTCATTGTTGTTCACAGGACCAAACAAACTCCATCAGTCTGTCCACACTTTTTTTTTGGTCCAAAAATCCACGTAAAAAATTCATGGATATCAAATCCTCCTGTTGCTGTTGTGTGTACCATATCTTATATTCTTGCATATATGATCATACATACGCGAAGTTAAGCTTATATGTAAATTCACATATCTTTTTAGTGTTTGTGTTACAAGAGCATATTTTGGAATCGTTTGAGTTTGTATGTCGGAATGGTCTCAACCTTTGGACAATTTACAAGTCTTATGTGTCAGAAAGTCAGGGTGTACTTCATGCATGGACCAAGGATCCTGCTGGAGCTCCAGCTAACTTTCCCTGAATGCATGATTGTAGTTTCCATGGTTCTTCCAAATTAAGCCAAAAGTTTAAGGTGTTCTCGTGTTCTTTGATGTGATTTCTTTTTCACAACATATGAACTTGTTGTGGTAAATGTTGCTTGGCCCAAGAATGAGGTCTGGAATGTGAGGTCGGACTGTGGAGCAACTTCACTGTTATCCAAATTTTGTTGCCAGAGTTTGAATTTATTACCAGGTATGTGCACTTTTCTTTTGGGAGCAAAACTAGGTATGTACACTCTGGCCGTGGCTCTATTTTATAATCTATAGCATTTTTTTGGTGTGTTTTTTTGCTTTGCTTTTCAAACAGTTGAATCTGGAGGGCTTCATCAACTGGCTTAATTCTTATGCATTTTCAACTCTAGACCATTTCTCTGTTCCACTGGTGAACATTGTCATCATATGTACTGCAAAATGCATGAATGTATTTTAGGCTGTCAACTTGATTTCATAATGTATAAATGTAAAGCTTGTTGAAGCTGAACGCACGACTGGGCATGAGAGAAGGCAAATCAAATAAGGTAAAGCAAAATAATAATTTTCAGCCCGCGCGTGGTATATGGGCTGCATATGCAATGCATTAACAGGCCGACTAGAAGAAGATAATATGTTAACACAGAGGCTGGATCTGCTGACTCATCAATCCTCTCATGGGGCGCTTTACCCCTTTTTTTTTATGCAGCGCAAGGTCCATCTGCCATCCTCTGATCTCCTCTGCACGCACGAGAGAACGATTTGTTTTTTCAGAGCTGCGTTTTTCCACTTTCCAGATGGATGCGGGCATGTTAGGTAGCTGACTTAACATGGGAGAAAAAAAAACAAATGACAACTGGATGATTATTTTCTGCAAAAATGCAAAATGAAGAAAAACTGTTTTCTTGGTCCAAAAATTTGATTCTTCTCTGTCAGAACACGTGTCGGTGCAACTTGCTGGCTCTGGTCAAAGGCTGGCCCGAAAAAAAAAAGACCATGGTCTTTTCCTGTAAAATGGTACTGTGTATGTGCTATATTAGCTAATAATGCTATGTAAGTTGTGTCAGGAATTTTGTCAGTCAAACTTGTAAAGCTTTCACCATCAATAGATTAATTATCAGTTTATCACGTCGGTTGGCAAGGTAAAGTCGATGTTGCCAGCTGATTCATCGTGAAAAAAAAATTCATAAAACGTAACTCTTCGCATTTGAAATACCACGTTTCTATATAATCAAATAATTGTGACATCAAGAAACCCATACAGCCATGCTTAGTTCGCAACAAGGTTTTAATGTTGTGCTGCAACGAATATTCAGCATTCCTCTCATTTGGTGCTTCTTTCATTCAGCGAAACAATCATGTGATTATGCATGTGTAGCCTAATCAAGTAATCAGAGTCGTTGCCTACAAGTGGTTAGTTGTTCGTGCCATCATCGCGATCCACACGACTTAGTTCCTGCTTTCAGATGGTCAAATTCTAGATAGCTTAATTGCACGCAATGCCTTTTGTTTAACGTGGCATGCATTACCTCCTTTCTTAAACAGATGTTTTTTTCCGCAAAAAATAAAGATGCCGTTTTACAATGTGTGCGGTCATGCATATTTCAAAAACTTTACCGTTAATAACCACAATATAGTTAGGATTTGACACACTAAAATGGTATAAACAATTCACCATGAAAAAACAAAATATAGCTAGTTATAACTTTAAAAAATTTTCCATTATTAAACAACTACAAAAAGAAAATAAATGTTAGAACACGTCTGTGGGAGATCATGTCGACGCAAGAAAATCTTCTCATTAAGAAGCCTCCTCAGGTGCTTCTAAATTATTGAAGCTTATTAGGATCGCCACCCATTAACCCACAGACTACTTCAGCTAGTCTTCTGGCCGATCCGATGATGGGGAAGCTCGGGGACAGGGCTCGTGCCTTCTCCAGGAACCGATGGCTGGTGTTCGTGGCGGCCATGTGGGTGCAGTCGATGGCCGGCGCGACGTACATGTTCGGCGCCGTCTCGCCGGTGCTCAAGGCCAGGCTCGGCTACGACCAGCGGCAGCTGGCGGCGCTCGGCGGCGCCAAGAACCTCGGCGGCTGCCTGGGCCTCCTCGCCGGCGCGCTCTCGGCCATGCAGCCGGCGTGGGTGCTGCTCCTCATCGGCGCCGCGCAGAACTTCCTCGGCTACGGCTGGCTCTGGCTCGTCGTCACCGGGCGGGCGCCGGCGCTGCCCCTATGGATGGTAAAGTGAGCTAAAAGAATGCCTGATACTAGCTTGTTGCCTTGTTCTTACTTTTAACTGTTTTGATGGAACCGGAATTTTTCATGAGAAAATGGATTGTTAAACCATCTTGGACTGAACGATTTGCCCGATAGGTTCAAATTTAACTTAACTTAAGCCTTCAAATTTATCTACGGATCCCAAAATTTCGAAGTTAGGAACTTAGACGGTTAGCCCAAGCTCGAGCTTCTTATCGGTCATAGAGATGATGTTGTGATTTACCCTAACCTTACGTGGAATTTGTATCCTCGTAGCAGCCAAAAAGGAGCTAGCTAGCTAGTGATATCAGAGTGAGACTACCGAATCTGGACCTCTCGTAGGCTCAGTCGCCACCATAAGAAACACAATGCGCGGGGGCCTCACCACATCTGTCGTTAGACTCCACCTCTCGTTGCCTCGAAGAATCACCGCTTGCGGGGGCCTCGCCACGCCCATCTCATCACTCCATGTCACAGATTTGTTTCAAAAATCGCCGTTAGGGTGGTGAGCAATGTTGCCCCACTTCCCCAAACTCCATCAATCAGCCGAGCCACCGTCACAGGTCGACCTCACCTCCTTGCTTCACCTGCGCGCGAAACCTCCGCCGCCATGTCAGTGAGCCAGAGCAGTCACTTGCGCCATCTTCCGACGATGTCCCGCACCGGATAGCCCAGCCCAGTTGAGCGACCAGCCACGGTCCATTGCAAGACAAGTCGCCTCACGATGCCGATGCCGCAAGCGCCGTCCTCCGACGCAGTCCTGCGCCGCACTGGCCGTTGCCAAGCAACGCCAGCCGCGGTGGTCCGCTGCAAGCAGCCACAACCGACAAACATGCGACAACCTCCGACCACCACCATAACCACGAACACCTCCTCGTGGGCTCAGCAACACCCATCCAGCTTGCCACGCGGCGGACTTGCCATCGCCGGTTGAAGCCGACCATGACCGAAGGACCAGCAATACCAAAGTCGGAGTTGATTCTTTAGAGACAACGCCTCTAAGGAGAGCATAACGCGGAGTTGATTAGGCCCTCCACAATATGAGTGAAGCCCAAAACTATTAACTAGTGCCATATCAGAGAAAAGCTAGAACTGCTTTTACAGCTTTCAAGCATCACTCATGGATCCCACAAACTGAAATAGAGAGTGATGCCTCAATGTCCTCAATGTTCTCTTTCCTATTTGAGCATAACTCTTGGAGCACAATAGGAGGGGCCTTATTCTTTCACTGGACTGAATTAGGAAAAAAATATTGCTGCAGCTCAGACCCAAAGTTTTTATTTGTTCGATGTGAGAACGTGTCAGGTCTGATAAAGCATCAAAAATGAAACCTTGTAGGAGCACATCCCCGTTTTCTCCAACTGCTTCCCTGTCCTCCGTCCCTCCTCTCCACCACCTGAATACCTAATCCCCTTTCTCTTACTACTACTTCAGTTCAAAAAGCCATGCATATAACATCCTCATAAGTCGTAACATCCTCGTAAATTTTCGCAAAAAAAAATCCTCGTAAGTCATAACAGCCAAAGGAGTACGGACTTAGGAAATGTTTACATTTATGATTTTTTGATGTCGTAGTCATACATTCGTTAGAAATTTTTTCGATTCTATCTCTGGACTATAGTTGCAGTTGTCCTTTCCACTTGTTGCCGAAGAAGGCCTCTCGCGTCGCATAATGTTCTTAGTTCCAATTTTTCCTGCAATAGGAATTTCTGTCCTTTGCAACAGAAGTTTTGTAATAGGCAACTTCGTACGTTGTAGCAGGCATTTTTCATTTGTAATGGACCATGTTTCCTCTTTTAAGTTCAATGTTTTTTTCAATATCGTGTATTTGTATATTTGAATTGTGATTTTTTTTCTTATTTTGAGTCACAATTGTCGAACATTTAGGTAATTCGTAAGGGATTTAAAACTATAGTGGCAAGGCAGTACCCTCAGGACCCAACCACCAAACGTTTTGTTTCTTTAACAATTATTTCTAGATCAACTAATGTTAGGGCCGCTAGTTACCTTACCAGCTTATCTCAAAGACTTAACATGAAAACGCAAGACAAGCTGGATTGTTAGCCGCAAAAGTTCAAAATTTGGAGAGAGAAAATTAGCCAGAGTTTGTTTCATCTTAAAAAAAGAAAGAAAGAATGCATGTTGGCTCTTCTTCAAAGACTGATGCAAAATTAGACAAAGTTTGTTTTATCTTCAAAAAAGAACACATACTGGCTCTTTTCCAGAGACTGATTGAAAGAAAAAAAGTAAGACCTTTTGTCTTGGCTGAAAATTGGTACAGTGCATTATTTGCTGAAATGCTATGCTTATATATATGGCCGGGCAACTGAACTTTGCGTGTGAAACACACCCACACACACCCTCTCTGTCTCATCGGTCTATTCCTGTTTCCCTGTTTGTCTAGCAACGGTGTCTTGCTTCCTCGCTTGCGATTGGAAGCCTTTTCTCCTTTCTCCGGCCTGCATTCGTTCCCCATCGATCTGCAAATCTCCCCAGTGTTTCCCAAATCTCTAGGATCACCAGCAGCACCAAAAAAATCCGGTCTTTCGCCAATCCATCGTTCGATCATCGGTCGATGGCCGGGAAGCTCAGGGACAGGGTTCGGGCCTTCTCCACGAACCGGTGGCTGGTGTTCGTGGCGGCCATGTGGATGCAGTCCATGGCCGGGACGACGTACATCTTCGGCGCCATCTCGCCGGTGCTCAAGGCGAGGCTCGGCTACGACCAGCGGCAGGTGGCGGCGCTCGGCGTCGCCAAGAACCTCGGCGGCTGCCTGGGCCTCCTCGCCGGCGCGCTCTCGGCCACGCGCCCGGCGTGGGTGCTGCTCCTCGCCGGCGCCGCGCAGAACTCCCTCGGCTACGGCTCGCTCTGGCTCATCGTCACCGGGCGGGCGCCGGCGCTGCCCCTGTGGCTGGTACGGTGAGCTACAATACAACTGGCCTGACGCAACTTGTCGAACCCAAACGTTGGCGCTGCTTTCTGGAGTTACTTCCTGGGACCGTGACTGATGACGCCGAATCTTTTAGGCGAGATTCTACGATTAGCTAGCATGATGCAGGTCTGAATTAACTGAAACTTTAGGCCTAGCTTTTTCACACCAGAATTCCAAATTTTTTGGAGTCACCAGGAACTTGCTACTGAGAGTAGATGTTGTTATTGATTAGTACGTGCGTGTGAGGTTCCGTGGAGTTCTTATCCTTGTGGCAGCTAGTAAGGTTGCGATAGCAAACGACTGAAAGTGATGGCGATTCAGATAGGACAGACCCGTTCGTCTCAACTCTCAAGCCATTTCAAGCCGCTCGTGATCGATCTGCATGATGGTGTATGGTTGGCAAGAAAGGACTTGAAGACGAGCTGTCAACGAGGCAATCCTGTTCCCTGACGAGTCGAGTTGATCAGCCAATCAGGATCAAACGGAGACGGAGTTATTAGCCTGACAGTAGATTGCAATGAAAGATCTCGAAAATGACACCAAGCCTGTGCAGCCGGCTAAAAGTTGCAGTTTTTTTTTTTTTTTGAGAGCGCTACAAGTTGCGGTTTTGAGATGCTAAGATCGAATGTGCCGGCCGGATTCCGCAAGATCGAGTCGGAGAATGACAATGCCACAAGCATGGTGCAGTGCCATGGTGGATGGATGGGTGAGGCGGAGATGCTCGGTGAGCCTAGTCCACGTAGGACCCTGCTACCCTGGCCCACATGCTAGTGAGGCAAAATTGATCCCCTTCCTCGGCGGCTCACCTCAGCTATGGTTCCCCTTCAGCTTCGGTCCTCCATGGATGGTTATGTTCTGCCCCGCGGCGGCGTGGCCTCTGCGACCCTGCTCCACTCCATCCCACTCGACCCCGCGCGCGCGCCCCTCCCTCTCCCGCGCTGCATCCGACTCAACCCGCCGGCGCCTCCACTGCCGCTCGGGAGGATCGAGCCTCAGATTCGGCCGACCGGGGGCTCGATCCTACGACCAAGCCTCAGTTTCCGGCGTCGCCTCCACCGCATCGGCCCTGGGCCCTGGCTGTCCCATTCTATTTCTCCCCTCATCCCCCTGCACAATTTTTGTTTCCTATTCGGTTCGGTTTTGCTTCCTGACACCACGGTTCGACTGCTTAATCGTAATGTAGGTTGCTCGGTTTGCTTTTGCCAGGATTTATGCGTGCATCGGACCTGCTCTTTAGTACCTTTACTGTGCCGCATTATAAGAGATGGGAGTAATTGTTGCACATATGGTGCTTAAGTTTCATACGTTTTCCATAGCTGAAAAAAGAGATTAAATATGTTTTGTAAAACTGTATGCGAACTAGTGGATCGACTGTATGCAAGATTATATAAACTGCCTGCCTCCAAAAGCTATGTTTTTTTTCTAGCGATGACTGCAAAGTGCTATCAGCTCACAATTTGCTTAACATAATCATTTGCCTGCTTCCAAAGCAACTGAGAATGATGCAGTCCTTCATTTTTGCTTCGCTTGCACTACTGTTTGTTTTCTTGCTTGTATCACTGTTGCTCTATGAATCTATCTACTTCTCCATGCGTGTGCTGATTCCTGCCTGAAATTACTTGGTAACACTTTGGTTCGGTTTTAGATCAATTACAGCACTATGTGATCCAGTTGGAAAAGAGCATCCTCAAACACTAAAGTGAACATAGGTGGTGTAGAATGGCTTGGACTCGCTCCCCGTTCAAATGAATGAAATAAAACTATGGAACTCTAATAGTGGTTTGTTTTATTTGCTGTGGCTAACATATATTATTTAATTGTTTTGTTATGCAGATGTGTGTTGTTGTCTTTGTTGGAACAAATGGACAGACATACTTCATCACAGCTTCACTCGTTACAAGCATCCAGAACTTCCCAAAGAGCAGGGGCCCAACAGTGGGCATCCTGAAAGGATTCATGGGCCTAACAAGTGCCATTCTGACACAAGTTTATGCAGTAATACACACGCCAGACCATGCTACGCTTATTTTCTTGATTGCTGTTGGTCCATCGTTGGTTGCCATTGGCCTGATGTTTGTTATTAGGCCTGTTGGAGGTCACAGGCAGGTACGGCCATCCGACAAGAACAGCTTCATGTTTATCTACACCGTTTGCTTGCTCCTTGCCTCGTACCTTGTTGGTATCATGCTAGTCCAAGATTTCCTGGAACCTAGCTATGATGTGGTTGTTTTTCTCACTGTGATTCTGTTCGTTCTTATTATTTCACCAATTGCAATCCCTGTGATCTTGTCGTTAACATCGGAAAAAGTGGAGCATGCAATGGAAGAGGCTCTCCTATCCGAACCATTGGCAGGAGAGGCAAGCACTTCACAAGAAAAGGAGGATCAACCAGAGGTCTTTTTGAGTGAGGTGGAGGAGGAGAAACCTAAGGACACTGATTCATTACCACCATCTGAAAGGAGGAAAAGGATTGCAGAATTACAGGCCAAGCTAGTGGAAGCAGCAGCAAGGGGCGGGGTTAGAATCAAAAGGAGACCACACAGAGGAGACAACTTCACCCTGATGCAGGCATTTGTGAAGGCTGATTTTTGGCTTATTTGGCTATCGCTTTTGCTTGGGTCAGGATCAGGGCTGACAGTCATCGATAACCTGGGTCAGATGAGCCAGGCTAGTGGTTTCAAAAATGCACATATCTTTGTGTCATTGATGAGCATATGGAACTTCCTTGGTCGTGTTGGAGGTGGCTACTTTTCTGAGATCATTGTCAGGTATCAACACTACATCTACCATTCACTTCATCTCAGGAAATAGATTACAATCAGATATTTGTTCGTGTTTTCCATTTTTAAGTTTAGGTATATGGTTCAGATACTCATCTAGGATACACTTGTATTTTAACTTCTGGAGTTTGCTTTTAGATAATTAGCAAATTTGTTGTTATATTTTTAGCTTATCTACTATCTATTATGTTTTGTTTAGACACCTCAAGTTTTAAGACTTTTTTCTGTCTATGTCTGTTCTAATCCTGACTGGGTATTCTTTTAATCAGGGAGCATAAATACCCAAGGCACATAGCATTGACATTTGCTCAGATCGTGATGGCTGCTGGGCATTTCCTTTTTGCGAGGGCTTGGCCTGGAACAATGTACATTGCAAGCTTGCTGGTTGGACTCGGATATGGAGCTCACTGGGCTATTGTGCCAGCTGCTGTCTCTGAACTTTTCGGTGTAAAACACTTTGGTGCTATGTACAATTTTCTCATACTAGCAAACCCCACAGGATCGCTCATTTTCTCCGGTCTAATTGTCAGTAACCTCTATGAGTATGAAGCTGAGAAACAAGGTCAACAACATCAGATATCAGCATTGATGTCTCTGCGATCGCTTCACAACATGAGCTTTCTTCCAGATGGACCACTGAAGTGTGAAGGGCCTGCTTGCTTCTTTGTCAGCTCTCTGATTTTGTCGGTGTTCTGTGTAATTGGAGCTGGCTTGAGCCTCCTCGTTGTTCACAGGACTAAACGTGTTTATGCTCGCCTCTATAGTTCTGTCCGGACATGAGAATCTCCATGGATGGAAAAGTTCAAATTCTCCTATTCTTGTTCATGTACCGTACATTCTTGCGTGCATATACACAAAGATAAGTTTATCTGTAAATTCTCAAATCTTTTCAGAGCTTTTATTGTAAAAGTAGCTATTTTGAAGTGAAAAATACATCCCATGTGACTTGGGACTATGGATTCCGACACTTGCTGTCCTGCAAAGACATTTTCCTATTTGGGGCATCCTGCCAAGGATTATTTACTTAGATGATTACCTGTATATTCATCTCAGCTGTTACATTCTTAGCTTGGTTGCAACGTTTTACTTTTGATGATTCTGCCAAAGCTGAAAATTTAAGCTGTTGTTCGTTATAGTTTCTTCCTTGCCAAGTTGCCATACATGAACTTGTTACCAGAATGTTGCTTCTTGCACAGCTTCCCTTTACGCTTTGTTATAGATGGCAACATCCTTTCCCCTTTTGGAACAACAGGCTCAATAGTGAGGATACATGAGCTGCAAAGTTGTGGCCTGGCATGTCTGCTACCGAGACCTCCAGTCTTGTACAAATTTTGTTTTCAGAGCTTGAATATACCAGGTATGCATACTCAATCTGATCTTAGCTCTATGCTAAGACTGGATAAAATCATTTGGTAGTTCCAGATGATCCTATCTCTTGATATTTTCTTAGCTTCTGAATTTAAAATGTAATCCAAAGTGATTTTCGGAGACATCTGAGTGATAAATTAGCTTCTCTCCATTTGCTGTAGAAGCTAATCCAAAGATCCAGCAGCTGGCTGCTGCTGTAAAAGAAAAAATAATTTCTCCTCGACAATGTACTCAGTTCTCTTTTCTGCACTCATGGTTCAGATAATCTCCTGCATTTTTCTTGCATCCATGTTTTAGTCTTTGAAGGTCATCTCACTAGAGCCAACTAGATTATATTATCATCTTGCACGCACGGGGTAATTTTTTTGCACCTATGAAATCCATTGATCCATTTGTTCTTTACTTGTCCTTTAGCAGGGCACATATGGGCAGTAGTGAGATGTGCTGCTTTATTCCATTTCCACAGACTGATATTACTGGTTCACAAATCATTTAGGCCTTTAGCAGCAGTTGAAATTGCTACTATCTTGTGGTCAACATGGCAACCACTGAACCACGGAATAAGCGTGTTTTGATAATATTATGCTGCAGTTCAGATTCATCGCTGGACAAAGACTATTGGTCAGGAAGGGGGTGCCCTGGTGGTGTAGAGGATGGAAGCTCCCTGAGCTTGATGGTGTCGTTTTTTTTGTCCAGAAGGAACTCTGCGTCTCACAGTTCATATAATCCTGTGCGAGCATGAATTCCTTTCCCCTTTTGGATGCGGCCTCAAGGGTATCAACCTTCAGCAAGCTTTGTTTCCAAATCATGTAATGTTTTGAACATCTTGCACTATCTTATAGTTCCATTGATGAAGTGTAAATTTTCAAAAAAAAAATAGAGGACATATTTTTCCTCGCCTTTTCAATATCCGCATATACTTCCTTTTTTAATAGAGTGCCTTTTTCATCCACTTGGAGCCTATTAAAAGCCATTTTTTTCTACTAATTCGTGCATTATCTGGTCTAGGTTTTGACCCGATAACCTCTTACCTAGTGACTTACTGAGTCTATGAAATCGGCACATGTCTTTCTTGTCTTCTGTTATTATTATTTCTTTTTTTTGTTTTTTGCCTAAATAAGTATGGTTGGTTAAGACACAATCATGTACTATACGCCTATAGAACTAGTCATTATTATCCGTTGTGTTTTAATTTGTCAATTTGATCTAATGCCTATCAGGTTACAGATAAGGTGCCCACGACCAAAGGCAAAGGGCATCTTAAAGAAAATATAATTTATTTATCAGCATTGTAAAACCTGCTAATTGACAGGCTAGAACAAGATAATATCATTGTCGGTCCGAAAAGGACATGACAAAAAAAAATGGCGGCCTTAATCTTTTTCCCTCATTTCCTAACCAATTTGTACCATAGCTGGTACTCGGCGTCTCTATCATATGAACTGATATTTTGTAGCTTCTTTATGGAGAAGAAGAATCACGTGGTTTTTTTCTGAACTTAATCACCACGTCAAACCCATAAGCACCGAACAAGTTGTTGTTTCCTGTCATCTGTACATACGTGCATGAGAATTTTAATGATTTTGAGTTTGTCACGGTCTTAAAATTTTCTCCCGAAATTGATGTCACTCCTTTCAAGGTTAGGAGGATCTGGACACCATTCTAACCACACCAAAACACTTTTTTGGTGCGCAAATTTATTTTCACTCTCTAACGGGCACATGTACAAGAAATTAGTTAGATCCTGCCAAATACCCACAAGAAAAAGAAAAGCAAGGCAACAAATTTGGCTGCAAAATGCAGAATTAACAACAATTTATTTCTCTCACTTTTCGATAAAAGATGTGTTTTCTCTAGGATCAAGCACATGTTGGGCACCTAATGGCTCTTTTTAATGACTCACAAGGAATAGATATAAAAATAACTTTCTTTCTATGTAAGATCAAATGTCTCCTCTTTATAGAAGATCACATGTTAGGATAACTAGAGGGTTTTGTCAAGGAAATTTAAAAAAAAACATGGAAGCTGGCTTGGATATGTAAAATGTATAACTAACAAAAAAAATTTCTATTTCGGACTTCCTTGTTCTCTTTCTGAAAGGTCACATCACATGCTAGCTCTTCTCAAAGACTCCAAAGGGTGTTAAAAATAAAGAACAAGGCAGATGGCCTGGCTGCAAATTGCTGAGAGCCAAAGATACACTCATTGGACGATTTCTCTTGTTTGTTTATCGCTGTTGATATGGACAGCGAACTAAGGTAGTAAAATAACACTTATCTTGACCCCATAATAGTATAAAACAGTAGATCGGTAGTCCTGTTTGAGATGGAGTGATGATCTGATAAGCATCCCATGTATCTGATCACAAGACAGGGTTCAACTAGCTAACTACATACAATGAATATAGGTTTCCTGAGATAGTACAAAAAAATTGTTTACACTTAAACATATCATTAGACAACAATCAACAGCAAGTGGCGTTTGATTCAAAGAATCACCTCATTAAGTTTGAGTGGGTTTGACCATATGGTGACTAATCTAGTGATGTTAGCCCCTAAAGGTGACTCTGCATCCTTATATATAGCAAGGATCCATGCACAGTATGTTAGCCCCTTGGATCCCTTTTATTTGACGTATTCCAACTTCTGCCATCAAACTATGTAAAGTTTAGTAATTGATGTTGATACCATAATAATTATTGAGCTTTAGTTATACAAAGAGTATAATATTACATTTATCTTTAGCATATATGATTTTGTGAGGTGTGATAAATTACTAGTACGCGTCAATATAATATAAATTACTTTTCAAAGATGGGAAAATACAATAACATTGATTAAATGAAAAAATGGAATAAAGAGATTACCGATATATGCCAGCTTTGATGATCTTTGCCTCTTTAGTTTGGACAAGTCTACCCTTCCTCTCATCCTTCTCATCGGGTTCTTCCAACCCTAACCATACCACATCTGAAAGAAAGACATAAGGGGAAAAAACAAGCATCATCTTGCTCCTCTTTGAGTCACCATAGCGGAGCTCGAGCACCTAACAAGTGTGCGTCAGTACATAGTGACCACCAAAAGACATATGGGTTTTTGTCCACAACACGACACGGCGATGGGCCCCACCAAGCTCTAGCGTGGAGGAGTGTGTGTCTAGTTCTTGCGTGTTAGTGGTGTTTTCTTTATATATACACTTCCAAGTTATAAATAATTCTTAGAAATTTTCGAGGTGTGGACGAGGACGTATTTATCCTATGTCTACGTGAAAGAAATTATCAGGACTTTTTCTCTTTTTCAAGCATATTTGGTGCAATTAGTGACCTGCTTTTCTCAAAGACTCATAAAGAAAATAAAGCCACCGGCTTTGGTGTAAATTGCAGAATTAACAACAATAATTCGACTCTCTTTGTAAAAGAGCGCATGTTAGGGCAACTAGTTTGCTAATAACATGAAAAGGCAGGCAAAGCATCTAGTTGTTGTAGAATGCAGTTAACAACAGCATGGTTTCTTTCTTCCTTAATTTTCAGAAGATTTGTTTTCTTGCTAAATTGAAAGCACACGTGAGGGCAATTAGTTCTCTCCTCGTGTTTCCATCTATCGTCCTCTGGCTTGTTGCTTTTGTCGCAGTCATGGGTCTTGGGTTACACACTTCTCATACATGCTAGTACAAATCTGCAACATCTGCATTGGCAATCGGAAGTGTTGCTTCAAATATTTGTGTGGTTATACATGCTGAGATATTTCCATTGTCCATGCATGTTCACTTTAATACCATGAAAGGGGCTGCACCTGTTAGTAAGTTGTAATAAGTGGAAATAATGCTAAAATAAATCTAAAATTACTCTCTAGAAATAGAAGAACGCAACCAAACCGGAGAGAAATAATAGAATCCTTACCAAACGACTAGGGATAGGGAGATAAAACCAGAAATGTTTCTCGGTTATACCAGGAAGAAAAAAAAACTATTTCTCAGGGGAATCAGAATCTGTTCTTCTTCGAAAACATTTTTCTTCCTGAAACCAAATCTTGTTATTATCAGGAAAAAAAAACTCCTGACAAACAAGGTTGAGTGCGCCTACGCCTGTCGTATAAATATCTGGTGGATCCAGGCATCGCGTGGACCGAGACCGGCACCCCTGCTCCTCGCTCATCATTGATCCCTGTTTGTTCAGTAGGGGGTTGTCCTTCCTGTCCGGCTGTCCCCAACCCCTCCTATTGCGTTGCTATCCGACTGCGTGGAACGGTGGAAGCGATCATCTCTCATCAGGGATATCCAGCAACGTTCTTCATTACATTTCGTTTAGGTGCCTCCTCTTCTTCTTCTTACCTTCCTTTTGCGGAATTTCAGCAACCGGTTTCTCGCGTTCAGGCCTGTAAACCTCTGTCCTTTCCAATCCCCATCATCTCTGTCTCGATTGTTTACACCTGACAATCAGAGCCCTCTCTTTTCCAGCGGATTAATCTTCCCTTCTGCGTTAAAGCAGTCCGGAGTCAGCATTGCTCGCTCATAAGCCTCTTCCCTGCAGCTCTAGTCTGTCGGGGCAGCATTTAGCTCCGCCCGCAGCAATCGAAAGCCTCATCCTGACCTCGGCGTCGAATCCGAACCGTTTCCAATCAGTTCACCAATCCCCCTGGTGCTCTCGAGCTCAAGGATAGAGGGCCTGACCCCAATTCCGGCCCCAAAATCCGATCTTTGCTGGTGATTCCTTGGCCGCCCAGATGGGGAAGTTCGGGGACAGGCTGCGCGCCTTCTCCACGAACCGGTGGCTGGTGTTCGTCGCCGCAATGTGGCTGCAGTCCATGGCCGGCATCGGCTACCTCTTCGGCGCCATCTCGCCGGTGGTCAAGGCGGCCCTCGGGTACAACCAGCGCCAGGTGGCCGCGCTCGGCGTCGCCAAGGACCTCGGCGACTGCGTCGGCTTCTTCGCCGGCTCGCTCTCGGCCGTGCTGCCGTCGTGGGCGATGCTGCTCATCGGCGCGGCGCAGAACTTCCTCGGGTACGGCTGGCTCTGGCTCATCGTCACCAGGCAGGTGCCGGCGCAGCCCCTCTGGATGGTGAGTTCCTTTTTTTTTCATTCAAAATAACGTGGTGAGTTCTTCTTGGCTTGCTTGTTGATGAAATGGGAGTTTCTTGTTCGATTCATGCGTTGTTCATATTATGAACCATAGAGCTGTTTCGTTTTGTTTTTAGGAGGAATTATTCAAGTTATTTTAGAACATAATTTTTCAATATAGTAATGCTAGTGTTATGAAGTCTGAAGAGGAGATTAGTTACTAAATTACAGCACGTCAGAGCAAGTTATCAATTCTGGCTACCAAATTGTTCTGTTCTGCAGCGACAAAATTGGATCCGTTTCCTCTCAGTTAAATAAGGAGTAAACGTTCTATTTTTATTATGGGCTGTTCATTTGTTTTTGGAATCGCAAAGAAAGCGGGCCTAAGATGTGAACTTACCATTAAAATAAAAGTATAGATGGATTGGATCAGCGGATGAATGTTGCGTGGAGGCCAGATCATAGATCAGATCAAGTGTTACGATGACTTTTCTAAGCATGGTTTGCTTATGATTTTTTTTACACCAAGCACATGAGTATACGGCTGGACAAAATTGATGGCATATTCGTTTTTAGTGTTCATATGTAGGCTGTCTCTGTCAGTTATACTGTCTCATGTGCATCGTGTGTATGTTTTTTTCCTTCCAGTTGTATGACCACTAACCACATCCTGATAAATTCTAAATTATCTAGGTTGGAAGCAACTGATTCCTCCCTTTTCTCAATTACAAGTCTTATCTCATCATGAAGAATAGTGCCATGGAGTTTCCATTTTTGGATTCAGAACCACCTGTTTGTATGTAACTATATAGCAGATGATCTGCTATTTTTTCTCTCCTGCTTGTTGTCAAAATAGCAAGTTTTAGTGGTTTACTTTCTGAACACAGCTTAGTGTGTTACTGTGTGTGTTTATCCAAGTTGCATAACTGTTTCCATCTTTATCTGCATCTTAGATATACAAATCTATCTACTTTTGTATTGCATGTGGTCATGTTCGCAGTATATAGTGCTTCTCATATTGAAATTGACAGAAAAAGCACACTTTTTGATATAAGACACAAATACCATTGCCATTGATATCTGAAGAATATGTGGAGGACATGGCAAATCTTCTACTTTCTGCTAACAATATTATGAAACTTTGACTAGTATGTTGGTTTTATTTGCTGCAGCTAATGTGTAATGTTCCACTTTTTTTATTTCAGATGTGTGTTCTTATCTTTGTTGGAACCAATGGAGAGACATACTTCAACACAACTGCACTTGTTACATGCATTCAGAACTTCCCAAAGAGCAGAGGTCCAACAGTGGGCATTATGAAAGGATTTGCGGGCCTTTGCAGTGCGATCTTGACACAACTGTATGCAGTAATGCACACACCAGACCATGCCACACTTGTCTTCATGGTTGCAGTCGGTCCATCATTGGTTGCCATTGGCCTGATGTTTATTATTAGGCCTGTTGGAGGTCACCGCCAGGTGCGTCCATCCGACAAGAACAGCTTCTTGTTCATCTACACTATCTGCTTGCTCCTCGCCTCATATCTTGTTGGCGTCATGCTAGTCCAAGATTTCATGCAACTGAGCGACAATATGGTTAATTTTCTCACTGTGATCCTACTCATACTTCTTATTTTACCGATCGCAATCCCTGTGACCTTGACATTATCACCAAAAGCGCAACATCCAATTGAAGAGGCTCTCCTTTCTGAACCATCAAAAGGAGAGACAAGCACTTCGCAAGAGAAAGAGGATCAACCAGAGGTCATTTTAAGTGAGGTGGAAGAGGAGAAACCTAAGGACATTGATTCGTTACCTCCATCCGAAAGAAGAAAGAGGATTGCGGAGTTGCAGACCAAGTTAGTGCAAGCTGCAGCAAGGGGTGGGGTTAGAATCCGGAGGCAACCACACCGAGGGGAAAACTTTACCCTGATGCAAGCATGGGTGAAGGCTGATTTTTGGCTTATTTGGTTCTCACTCCTGCTTGGATCAGGATCAGGGCTGACAGTGATAGATAATCTGGGTCAGATGAGCCAGTCTGTAGGGTTCAAAGACCCACATATTTTCGTGTCATTGACAAGCATATGGAATTTCCTTGGTCGTGTTGGAGGAGGCTACTTCTCTGAGATTATTGTCAGGTATCAACACAGAGTCATCCTCCCTATGTTCACTATTTGTCATGGGAAACTGTGTCTGCTACTGTTGTTTGGCATTGGAATTTTTTCACTACAATTGAAAAGATTTTTTTTATTTTGTTGACTCTAGGTTGATGTGTTTTACTTGCATTCAGTTATCTGGAATTCTGGATACATGTATGTTAATAACATTATAGGTTTGCTTCACAGTAGCAGTTTTAGATAAATTGCAATTTCTTCTACTACTTTCGGTTATATAGTTCACCATATAACTATTATATTGGTATTATAAAGCTTGAGTCCCTTTGCGCTTATCAAGTTTCAAAATTTTGTTTAGTATTAGTATCTTGATTGGTGTTCGTCTAATCAGGGAGCACACATACCCAAGGCACGTAGCACTGGCAATCGCTCAGATCCTGATGGCTGCTGGGCATTTCCTCTTCGCAATGGCTTGGCCTGGAACTATGTACATTGGGACCTTCCTGGTTGGACTCGGCTACGGAGCTCATTGGGCTATTGTGCCAGCTGCTGTCTCTGAACTTTTTGGCGTAAAACACTTCGGTGCAATGTACAATTTCCTCACAGTAGCAAACCCCGCAGGGTCACTCCTTTTCTCAGGGCTTATTGCTAGTAACCTATATGACTCTGAAGCTGAGAAACAAGCACAGCAACATCATATGACAGCACCAAGATTGCTTCACAACATGGGTTTGCTTGCAGATGGACCACTGAAGTGTGAGGGTTCTGTTTGCTTCTTTGTCAGCTCACTGATTATGTCAGCATTCTGTGTTGTCGGAGCTGGTTTGAGCCTCATTATTGTTCAGAGAACAAAACGAGTTTATGCTCACCTCTATCGTTCTGTCCGCACATGAAACTTCAATGGAAAGGAGATGTTGAATCTTCCTATCATTGATCCATGTACCATATCTTTTTGCATATATGTGGTCATATGTACACAACATTAAAGTTTGCCTGTATATTCCCAAATCATTTCAGAGGTTGTAACCCGTGAACTGATGTTTCCTAGTGGAAATTTACATGTCCTATGCATCAGATAGCCAGGGTGTGGTTCATGCTTGGACCATGAATTCTGATACTTGTAGTCCTGTAATAAATACTTTTTTGCTCAGATGAAATTCTATATATTGATCTGCGGATGGTTTTTGAGCTGTAACTTTTCCTTATGTGCATGATTCAACCTTCCTTGATTCTGCAAAAGCTGAAAGGCTTTTTTTGCTATTTTGTACTTTTCCCTCTTGCAATGCATCAACTTGTTATTAATAATTGTTTCTTCCTACATACCTTTCCCTGTATGCTCTTGTTCTAGATAAACTGTGCTTTGGGACAACAGACTGCACAGACAAGAATCAGGACTCTGATCTGAAAGATTGTGTCGTTGACTATCAGTTTGGACTTTGGACCGGCGGGAGCACCTTTGCTCTTGTCGGATTTTGTTGGTTGGAGCTTCAAATTTACTAGGTATGTACAGTCACTCTGATCTTGGTTCCAGTCTAAAGCTCGATCACACAATGGGCTCAGTTCCAATGCATTTGCAATCTATAGCCGTTGCTTGCCGCTGCTGAACATTGCCATCTTTGCGGAAGTACTACAGCAACCTGAGAAACACCTACTACTTTGCCATTTACTCTGACTGCAAAAGTGATGATCCCTAGTATCTTATTTTGTTTTCTAATATTCGTAGCATATGTTCCCAAGCGATACTTGTGTGAGAATACCTGAGTGATATATCTTCCTATTCAGCTAAAGGATTAATGAGTTATCCACCTGCTCTCCATTTGCTGCCTAGAATCCAAGCTGGTTCTACGACTGTAAACTGTAATATTAAGATTCAGCCTCTGCTACTAAATGCCAAACAACTGAATTCTTGGACTGGATGAGGGGAACCTATTTGCTCAGTTCTATTTCTCTACAGACTACAGCCTTACATTAGGTCACTCATCTCTGAATCAACTCCTACATTTCTCTTTAGCGCTTGTTTTGGCCTTTGGGTGTCCAGCTCTCATCAGCAATCTTTCCAGCTCCAAATTCTCCATGCACACTTCACTAGGGGCAATAAGATCAGCATCTTGCTTCTGCAGGTTTGTTACAGCAACAGCACATGATTACAGCCCTCACCAGCTGTTTCGTTCTAGGTTGTACTGTGCTCAACTACTTCTGAAGTGTGATCGTAATTAACGTTCTGTTACAGACTCTAGGTAGCTGGAGATCTTCAAGCTAACCCTTATGTTTCTCCAGATCATCTGCTGCCTTCTGGAACTCTCAAAGACTGCAGTTCATTGCAAGTTCCTGTGGCAAACCCTCATGTTCTTTACTTTGCAGGCTCAAATAATCCATAGTATCACATATGAACAGTTGCAGGATCACTCCGTTTGTGAATGTTGTTATTACACTGACAGAAGAAGTGTCAGCAGTGTCAGTACTAGCCCTAGATATTTTCATTTCTCTGATACCAGTACAGGAAAAAAAAAACATAAAGTGCTGGTGAGTGATGATGTAGAGAGGGAATGCTTAAAGACTAGTAACAAGGGGAGTGGGACCCACACTGGGGGAAAAGGGTTCTCACACACAGGCATATGTACACAAGGTATCTTCGGTGGAGGAAAAAAAACTAGGGTTAGAAGAACCTTTTTGTGGCTGGTGGTTGTGATTTTAACCCTAAGCATTATTGCATGGGAAATCCCTGAAATGTCCCTGGCATCTGGTTGCTCTAACACCAGAACTAGGTTACCCCCACTGATGTGATTTTACACAAATAGCCCCTAATAAAGGGTCACGCACACGCGTATACGACTTGTATATCACATACCTGTACGCAAGCAAATTACCTCATGAGTGCCTTTGTATGTGCGAGCATGTGTGGCCCGCATGAAGGACAGCAGAGCCATTTCCCGTAGTGGAGTACCCCTGTGGTGGCCTGAAATCTCCAGCTGAAAACAGTAATTAGTCCCCTAATCCCCAAATTAAATTCAGCAACCATATAAATATTGGTTGCTCTACTATTTTTGTGAATGATAGAGCTCTTCCCAGGAAACAGAAAAAAGTTGAAATCCCTTCCAAGAAAGCCCCTGATTAGGGCTGAACCCTGTGTTTGGGCCGGCACTGTTACCGGATTTAATTTGGGGCGCGGAATAGGGGCAAAGTTTGAAACTTTTGGAGCAAACGAAATCCAGAGCTGGAATAATTTATTTCCCTTTTTACAGGACACACACATGACCTGACCTACTCTTTTTCTACTCCTACTGCAGCTGCTGCTACATGACCCTTCTCAGCACATTGCCATTGTGTATTGCGAAATTTTGGAGGCTTTGACTAAAAAAGCTTCGTTTTTTCGAGCTTCCTCCTCCTCCCCCGAAATAAAATTCGGGGGCCCAAAAAATTCGCAATTTTGGGGGCGCTCGTGGCCGCCGCTCCGCCCGAATTCGCGCGCCTCCCGGAGCCGATCCCGCGCGGGTGAGTCCCCACTCGATCCCTCTCGCTGTCAGCTTCCCGTCGAGGTGCGTCTCGCTGCCGGCCGCCGCCTGGCGCGGCAGATCTGGCGGCCGCCTAGGGTTTGGGCCCGGTTCCGCCGGGGAGCTCCCGATTCGTGGCCTCCGGGGTCGGGGCCGCTGCTGGGTTGCTTTCTTGAGGCTGCGGATCACGCGGATCGAGGCGTTTCTTGGCTCGATTCGAGGTGGGTTTGGGGGTGCTCGTGAGCTGGTTTGGGGGCCCCTCCTGGGGACTTGGTTTGTTCATTTCGCTGGGGGGTTTTGAGCTGTTTTTGTGGGTGTGGTTCGAGATTCTGTAGGTTTTATGGAGAAACCGTGGATCTTTTGCTCTGTTTACTGATGTGAAAGACCCAATCTTCATCTTGGGCGTTCTTTTTAGGTAGTTGGTTTGGCGTTAGCTCTTGATCTGCTAATAGCAGCTGCAGATCAAGAGTGAGAAGTGCGGTTGGGGCCCTGAGGAGTTCGAAGTTAGTGGTGTAGTGGATCTCGGTGCATGCTCCAAACAAAGTAGTTTTGTCTGAGCTGAACTTCGTACTGTGCAATGTCAGTTCTCCAAGAATTGGGACTGTAGATAGTATGATTTAAGTGAAGTGCTCGCTTCTACTATGCTTTAATTCCTGATATGATTAGTTCATACTTGGTAGCTCTCATTTCTGGGGCCTCTTTAGTGCTTCGTTACATGCTCTCAGTTCAGTGGATCGTTATGTTTCGTAGTATGCTGTTATGTTGATTGTTCTTTTCTTTTGATCCTACCGTCGAGATTTCTAACCTGGCTGGCTGTACTTCATTGCAGGCCATGGAAATGAAGATTCAATTCCCCTCTGTGGTTCAATGAGGAGCTGTGCATGCTTAACTCTTGTCCAGTTGTTACTCTTGGGGTTCGTTGCTCCCACTCAAATTAGTCTGTTTGACAACGAACTCAAAGGTGCACATGAGTGAGGAGTACAATATGGATGAGGCCCTGAAAGCCAAAGGTGTTGCTGAGAACAAGTTCCGTGACCATGACATCAGGGGTGCTCGGAAGTACGCAATCAAGGCTCAGACTCTCTGCCCGTCGCTTGAAGGCATATCTCAGATGGTGTCCACGCTAGAGGTTCATCTTGCAGCTGAGTCCAAGATTGATGGAGAGTGTGACTGGTACCGGATATTGTCTCTAGGTGCCTTTGCAGATGAAGAGGAAGTGAAGAAGCAGTATAGGAGGCTAGCTCTGCTGTTGCACCCCGACAAGAACAAGTCAATTGGTGCTGAGGAGGCCTTCAAACTGATCTCTGAGGCATGGGGTGTCTTGTCTGATAATGGCAGGAAGATACTTTACGATGAGAAGCGGAGAAATCATTCTGTTGTCAACGTAACCAATGGCATCTATACTTATGATAAGAAGGCAAATAAGAGAGCTCGAAAGAATGCCGCTGCTGCAGCTGCCGCAGCAGCAGCAGCCGCAGCTGAGGCTACTACTATTCCTGTTGGGGCCGATACATTCTGGACATCCTGCAACCGCTGTCGGATGCAGTATGAATATTTAAGAATTTATCTTAACCATAACCTACTGTGCCCAAACTGCCATCATGCATTCTTGGCGGTGGAGACTGGATTCCCTTGCAATGGAAGCAGTTCGTCATTCTCCTGGTCAACCAAGCAGCAGCCACAGCAGAACCACAATTCCACCAAGCATTCATATGGCTCAACAAGCAGGACTTCTAGCATCCCAGGGACAGGAAATGGGGGGTACCAGCAAGATAATACTTATGATTCCTACAACAATCAAAGCTTCCAGTGGAATCATTACTCCAAGACAGCGCCTGCAGCTGGTACTAATGTTTATAGTACACAGGCCTCAGAGAAACAGAGAAGAAAGAATGATGAGAGCTACAGCTACAACTATTCTGCAAGTGGCAACACGTATGCCCATGAGAAAACTGCTTCAAGGCGTGGTCGCTTCTCAAAGCGGAGAAGGCATAATTATGATGGTTACACTGCAATGGATTATGGCGGCGATAACAAAGAAACAGTTGCTGCAAGCACAGAACCCACTGCTGCTTTCACTGATGTGGGACGGGTCAATGGTACTTCGGTGGAAAGGTTCAGATCTGCAGTGAGTGGAAGAAGAGCTAATATTCTGGGTGAGATTGCCCAGATTGATACTCGAGGTCTACTTCTTGAGAAAGCCAAGGCAGCTCTCCGTGAAAAATTGCAAGAGTTGAACATCTCATCTTCTTCACGGTTTGCAGAGAAAAGAAGATCAGAAGGAAAGTTACATCCTTGTGACAACAACATTAAGCTCAACGGTGTCCTCTCTGACAAACCTGGCAAGGGAGTCAAGCTATGCAACTCAAGAAGTGTTGACACCCAAGTGCCCGGTACGGATGACACTAATCCAGAGCAGAGGCGTGTGCCTGTGTCCATTGATGTACCGGACCCCGACTTCCATGATTTTGACAAAGATCGAACAGAAAGAGCTTTTGATAGTGATCAAGTATGGGCTACATATGACAGCGAGGATGGCATGCCTCGTCTATATGTAATGGTTCAGAAAGTTCTTTCAATGAGGCCTTTCAGGATCCGCATGAGTTTTCTCAACTCCAAGTCCAATATTGAACTGGCACCTATAAACTGGGTTGCCTCTGGTTTCCAAAAGACATGTGGTGATTTCAGGGTTGGTAGATATCAAGTCACTGAAACAGTCAACATATTTTCACACAAAGTCAACTGGACTAAAGGTCCCCGTGGGATAATCAGGATTGTTCCTCAGAAAGGGGATACATGGGCTTTGTACCGGAACTGGTCTCCTGATTGGAATGAGCTTACGCCTGATGATGTGATATATAAGTATGAGATAGTAGAGGTTATTGATGATTTCACCGAGGAGCAAGGGCTTACTGTCATCCCATTGCTGAAAGTTGCCGGTTTCAAAGCTGTCTTCCATAGACACGTGGATCCCAAGGAGGTCAGGAGGATACCGAAGGAAGAGCTGTTCCGGGTCTCACATCGAGTTCCTTCTCGTCTTCTGACCGGTGACGAGGGCAACAATGCCCCGAAAGGTTGTCATGAGCTGGACCCTGCTGCTACTCCAGTTGATCTTCTTAAGGTTATTACAGAGGTCAAGGAAGATGAGGCGGCGCAGACTGCTAAATAGGTGGTGGCAACTCTGAAAACTGAAGATAGCTAGCTGGATGTCTGAATCGTCAGATCACACTTAATTAGTGACAACGTGCCAGCACAGGATGGTCTCTAAAGCTCTACCGCGTCATCTTATTTTTGGCTGATGACTTGGACAATACTGCCAAGACAAGCAGCTTATGTTACGGACTTCTGACCCTTTTAATTCTTAGGCATTTCTGACATTTGATTACCACTACACAAACGCCACATAGATTAAATGGTCATTGGGAGGAGGCCTCTTGCGGCATTGGTGAGGCGGTTAGTCGGCAGAAGGTAGGAGCCTCATGACTTCGGTGAAGGCGTTACTTGTTTGTATCTGTAAGGCGACGGTATGCACTGCATACGGAGCCGAGTTTGAGTCTTGAGGGAAAGAGCTGCTAGGCTTGCCCATGTACCCTGCATTCTTGTACCTGTTTTACTTATGATGTTGTATTCCCTTTAATCCTATAGTAATTCGTCGCCATGATGTTGGACCTGATAATTGTAGACTCTGATTGAACTCGGGTAAGCGATTCGGAAAATTTAGTGCTATATCTAGCGGTGGATGCTTCTGCCTTTGATCTTGTACTGTTGGTTTGGCTGTGTACCTGAATTACTTGGATTTGATCGATTGGTTGGTTCATTCAGAGATGAGATCTTTGTGCCGATGCACATGCTGTATCCAACCAAGCATGTAGTAAGCTCCTGGCATCAAGTGCTGCAGCAAATGTCCAAGTAGGTGCTCACTGTTCAGTACTTTGTGATTTCTGCTGTTCATTAGGTGGTGGCAAACGAAAAAGGTGGGAGAGGACAGGGAAAAGAAAACAGGATTGGGCATGAATAAACTGATGCATTGTCTCGAATTAATCCAGCTGACGGTACAGGAGCTGCTGAGGCTGATGAATTCCACATGAGGGTAGTACAACAACAACAACAACAGGGACGATCAGTGACACGCATCGCTGGAAACACTAATGGTCGGTCTTATCCGTATGCCCCTCCCTCGAGACCTGATTGTGGCCACAAATATTTGGCAGATGAGCGTATTGCTCGTTGAACATAAAAAAAGGTGTCCATCAGCGTGCGTTGATAAATTCTCCATTCTCTCTTTAAGAAACAAAAATAAAAAGGAAACATAAAGGAAGGATAGGAAGTGTGTCCCTTTGTGCGGACAGCGGTGCTGTACGAGATTGAGAGAGGCAGCCTGAGTGAGACTGGATGATGATTGATGAGAGAGCACCATGGTCAGGCAAGCAGCACCCTCCAAGGCCACTTTCTGCACCTCATCGCGGTGGGCTCGTCCTTCGGCTGGTTAGGGACTCTTAGGGGTGAAGTCGGTATGTTATCTGTCTGTCTATCCGACTGAAGGGATTTAGAGGTTAAATGGAATAGCTGTATCCGTATTTGATATTCAATATCTGTACCGTATCGATATCCCAATACCCAAGTGGGATACATGATATGCGAATAGAATAGATATCAATATTCGACACATTTAACAAATATTTGTATCGAAATCCGAATCCGAGTAAAAATAAATATACATGTATTCATATATGTATATATCCGTTTGTATCCTATCAGTTTTCATCCCTAGCAATGGGTACCGGAAGTCCACCTCCAAGTGGTAGTCTTTTTTATTATATTTAGAGCCACTTATATACAGATACACCATACCATTGAGAATAATTAGCTAAAACTGTGAGTATCTATGCTCAGTCAAAGACTAAAATATGAGCGTATAGATTTTACCATAGGAATCAAATCAACTGAGTATGCTCCATTTGCAACAGAAAACACGGCAACAGGAGAGGAGACACCCGTTTAGGCTAGGAGACATTTGGTGCTTGTGCTTACCGTGTGATTGGTAAGGTAGCTGTACCCTAGCTTGGTTCGAACTAGAATGCAGTCCGCACATGGTCTAGGTTGGGCCATTTGGTACCACTCAGAATAACAGACAAAGCACCATTCAATGGGTGGCCCTTAATGTTTTGCAGATGTTGGGCTTACCTGCTTGGTCGCCCAGGCATCCAAACATGGCTAAAAGGCCAAGATGCTGCACACGGTTATGGGCTCCAAACAGGCTGGCCCTTAATAATTGTTTAACAAGGTGCTGGGCCGTCGGGCTGGCCCTGCTTAACGGCCACTGAACGGCGAGACCGCCGGTAGAGGATCAACCAAAGAAGTTTGAAACCCACCACAAATCACAGAACCAAAACAGTTGATCCAAACCATCAATACCTAAACAACACTGCGCGCAGAGCAACGACCAGCAAACACAAATCTTATCCGTATCCCAAAAAGCTGATACGGGGAAGCTAAATGCCAGTTACATCAAGAATAGCATCTGATACATATTCCCTTTCCCAGACTTCCTCCAGACAGCAAGTGCAGAGATTGAAAGGTAGCATCGAGTCAGAGTGCAACCAAGTTAATGGCTTTGGAGTTAAGCGACAGAAAAGGGAGGGCTCCACTCGGGTCTACGCGCCATCGGTGAGTGTCCGCTTCGATGTGCTGATGTATAAAACTGCATTCAGGCAACAAGTGTCAGGATACATACGCATAAGCAGGCTGTAAAATGGGGACGGTGAAATGATACTTGTGGGAGAAGACGCATACAGAGAAATGAATTTTGAAATCCAGGACGTACCGTTGTTGCCTCTTATGAAGGCGTCGCCATACTTGTTCTTCAGCTGACCATTCACGTACTCCTCAGTCTGCTCCATCGCGATGTTCATATAACCGTCCAGGCAAGCCAGAATACCTGATCATCATCAGAAGAGTTTGGACAAAAACAGAATTAGTGAAACTGGCAATAAATCAGCTGGTCTTAAAAGAGCCATGGCATGGCATATAGAGTCATGAAATGCTAATTTTCATTGTCAGCATTTCATATCATGCAGAGCTACCGTGCACACTAATTATCATTGAGCAAAGACACGCCAGGGCCAAATGTATGAAATAAAATGACTTTAGGATAGATATAATGGAAATATGCATGAAACAAAATTCTATTATGTCTACACCCAAGCAAGGGCACAACACAGGAATAGGAAACGCAACAGTGATGCTTGTAGTCTGTCCAGAAATAGAACAAAGAAAATGGTTTTGCAAGGTTGTTTGCTATATGCATGAAATCTATAAGAGAGTAGTGCGTGACAAATTTTGCAGTCTCCAAAAATTCATAAATTCTATGGTTGTACACTGCAAAGCGTGTAGTCACAACCAAATAATTTGGCGAGAAATTGAGACTTGAACAGAGCAGCATAAGCTGTTAAAGAAGCTTACTAGCTTGGACAATAAAAACAGTGCGAGTAAGGGTATCCAATAACTTTACCTATCACTTTGCTTTTCATTTTTTGCAGTTCATATCAGTTTATATAACTCACGCACTCCTATTGATAAATAGCAGCAATTTTGCAGAATCTATGCAAACTAAAGTACGTGTCTTATTCTAGTTTCTACAGGATGGCTCATAAGTCCCAAATGCCAACAGTCCCAAACAAGGTGCATGTATACTATTAATGAATAAGGTACTGCAATCTAATGGCAATTAAATGTTATTGCTAAGGTATATTAGCCTAAAATCCTAAATAACTAATAGAATCAGAGGAATTAGTACTTTTTTATGACATGCAAGATCCGATTTAATGTCATACCATAGCATTATATGCAACTTACTCGCTACATGCATGTATCGGAAAATAGTCAACTGAACTTACAGGACAACATACTGCTTCCAGGAGACTGCTACTGGATGTAGGCATAGGCATATTTTATCCAAATGGAATCATGTTATAGCCTTATATGTCATTTTTGTGCCAACTAAACGATGCCATTGCTCCTCTAATAGGGACAGGTTCACAAATATAATGTTACCAATATATTTAATTACAAAATTATTTTAATGTCAAGTGAAGTAGCCGGTACAACACTTTTTTCTTTGATCTGTCAGTGAAGTAGCCGACACAATACTTTCTTTTCCTACAAGACTGTGTTAGATCAAAGAGTCACATTCAACCAAATGGGAAATGAGCCAAGAACAACAGAATACTGGCGTATTTGCTTTCTCTGCACATTTGATGCTTGTCAAGCAATGGGAAATGACGAGGTCAATAAGAATTTTATTCTCCCCTAATCTTGTTTGATACCACACGTAACATGCATTGATCAAAAGATACAGATATACTAAATTCTTGAATCCACACAATTGAATATGCAGCATTGGAAGTACCAACTTCATGGAATATTTCTATGATGGAAGTGAATCTCACTGAGGCTACGAACATGCTTGTTCTTTCCATTGACATATGTTCTAATATGAGTGGCATTCGTGCCTAGGGTTCTCAGTTTTTTTTTTTTCTTTAAGTAAACACATGCGGGTTTAGCAGATGAAACATGCATGAAGGCCATGCCTACATGAAGACCCAGTCATTATACCCCAACCATCTGCTCCACACGATATGAGCCAGCCAAACCAGAAGGGACTGCGTGCTTATAGAGTCCATTCGTGCAATGTGCAACAGTATTGCATGTTAGATTCTTAAGTTGTATGTATAGTGAAACAATTTGTACATTTAAATAAACTACCAAGATGTATTGCGTGTCAAAATGTACAGCATTCTGGTAACAATTGTTTCAAAAATCGGTAAGCTAGCAATCTGAATGGGATCTGGTAGAGGCAGAGGATAAAAGTTAGGGTATGTGCTAACTGCCTGACTTATGCTAGCATTGGAGGGAGGCTCAAGGCACCAGGGGACCATGGCAATTAAGCAGGAAAGAGCAGTTCACGGCTTGCCACAGCTTAGGCTTAGTCTATCGCTAGTTGTGGTTGATGATTGTGAATGGGTTTGTAAGTGTCTTGGATGCTTTGGGTTTGCAAAGTCAAAACACACAATGGCTTTGGACCATTGTGCCAAAGATAAGTACTGAGTAGTAGATCATCAAATCATCAGAACACAGAAGTATGGTGTAACGAATAGGTCAAGCTTGACTGTATTTGTTTAGGCTCGAGCAAGACCTGAGCTAGCTTGTGGACGCCATGCTTTTTTATACCCAACAAGCAACTCCATTGCAGATAAGGAACCTAGTTTTGTTCTTCTAATGTAGCTAGACTTACTTTTCCGTTTCCTTAAATCACGTTACAACCCTAGCTCCAGAGATTCTTGGAGCTGGAGGTGTGGGCACATTGAAGGCACTTGATTGAGCAACTTTGCTATTATTCTGGACCAAATACATGTACTTAAATCACTTTATGTTATTATACAAAGTCCAAATGCTGCATCAATATCAGAGCTGGAGTTGTGCCAAAAAGGTGGAAACTTCAACACTTCATAATAGTTTGGCACTCTGTAACCACAATGACTGTAACTAGCTAAACCTAAATGCCGTTTGGTTGATTCTACATGGCACGTTAGTCCTACAATTGTAACACCGTGCTAATGTGCTCCTTTTGTTTGTGAAGGTTGAAGTTCACAAAGATAATAAATGTACGCATACAGCAATCCCATGCTCACTGATCCGAATCACAGAAAAAAAACTTAGAAGGGTATCCATAGGTTCACCAACTAGACACTCAATAATTATTTGCCTCACCGGGGTACTGTTATACTCGTGGCCTTTTCCAGTTACACCAGTTTTTACCTTACCGAACGCCCCAAATCGGGGAAATCAGCTAGCGCCTACCCGTTAAACCCCCAATAATACTATGCTTTCCATTGTGTAAAAAGATAATACTATGTTTTCAGATCTACCAGCTCTTGCTAGGGTTTGGGTTCACTTTGTAGAAACACGCGCGAGACTGCGAGAGAAAGAGCGATACCTCTGTAGTCTACGCCGGAGTTGAGCTTGACGACGACGGGGCGGCCCCGGATGGACTTGAGGAAGTCGGACGGCGTCTTCACCGCGCCGCCGCCACCGCCGCCGCTGCCGGGCTTGTCCGCGCCGCCGGTGCTCATGTCTCTCCTGTTGGTGAGTACGACGAATCTGCAAGGGTTCGTTCGGTGGGTTTTGGTGCTGGGGTTTGGTTCCGGCCTCGGCTCTTACTAAAAACTTGGGCCTGTCGTCTCAACGAAAAGCTTGGACACAGCCCGGCCTTTCGAACGACTCCTACTACTTTCTCCTATCCTGTTTCTATTTTTTTCCGAACAAAGGCAGTAGCTCCGCCGCTCAATTAATACAAAAGAATTTATATTAAAAAATGCTAGCCGAACGAGATGTCAAACATGACACCCGTGAAGCTATGCAACACACGCGACATGGTTGAGTACAAACACGACACACTGCCATGGGTCATCATTGCCGAGCATGGAAGCAATACTGCTAGCAGCTTCGACTTCCCATGGCAGACCACCCACGAGCCATCCGCCAACTACTCGAAGCAAGCGCCCGCGACAGGTCATCGTTGCCAGGCTCAAGCACCCGCGAAGAGCAGTTTCGAATTTCAAACACGAGCCCACGCCTCGCCCCCAGCTGTTGCAACTCCTAGTAGAGGCCCAGCCTTCGATGGACGGGTCATCGTTGCTGAGCCACGTCCCCGACACAGCAGCTCCGACTTCACGTTGCAAGACCCGCCTCCACGTGACAACCAAGCGCCGAGAAACAAAGCGCAATCGCCGAAGAAGACTTTGAAGCCACGACGAAAATCTAAACGCGACGCCTTCAGGAAGAGAGCGATGCCGATGACGCCACCGTTACAGGATTTTCACCCTTAGATGAAGGTGCTAAGGGGAATACGATACCCCAAGGAAGGAGCATGGCGGGTAATGGATGGAACGGTACGCAATTAATGGATGGATGTCAGGTAATTTCCACGAAATTATACCCTCGCAGTCGGAAAAAGTAGGGTCCGAGTGGCTATAGAATTTGTATTAGAGAAAATCAGCTTTTTTTCAAAGTCAAGTGTGGAGGGTTACTCTATTGGTTGGATTTTAATATTTTTTAAAGTCAAAGTAGGTTGAAAGCCCAAGCAAAGACTCTGGTCTGACTGTTTGAATTTGAAACATGCTTGCGCCGGCGCAGGAGACTCCGTAGCGGTGTGAACGTCCCGTCGTGCCAGCTGCTCATTTCTGACCCGCGCAAAGCGAGCCAAGCGCGCGTCGGGCTCGCGGAACGCACCCCTGTCGCTGCGCTCGAGCCCACAGTTGGTACGCGAGTACGCGACTCGTTGATTGGTCGCTCCACCCATCGAGAAGGAGCTGGTGGGCCCGCCCCGTTTGAAACCGTGACCCTGGCGTCCGGGCCCCATGGCCACGGCCCTCCACTTTTCCTCATCCCCACCCCCATCCCATTCGATCCATCGGCATCATCACCACCGGGGACCTAGCCACCCAGTGGGAAGGTCCCGCCTCCGCCCTTATCATCGCGGAAGAGACGCGGGCTCTCGAACGAACCCGTCCCCATCCCTTCCCTTCCCGAACCACCGGAGCGCGGCGGAGCGGCGCGAGACCCCTTCCCGGCCCCCGACTCCCCCCGCCACAGCCGACCCCGCCCACTGGTAAGCCTACTCGCCCCGCTCGTGATTTTCCGCGGCGCGATCTCTCGTGTTCGGTCGGATCGCACGAGTCGCTGCGGAATCTGCTGCTCGTTGCTAGTGCCTAGGGTTGTGCGGAGAGGTGCTTGGTCACGGTGGTCTGTAGACCGGCCGATCTCTGATTGGAGTGACCGGTCTGTTTCGCTGTGATTGTTGATCTGCACGGTGCGTAGCTACTGCTAGTGCCGGTCGAGATTAGTTAGATTTGAGAACCCCAGCCGCAATCTGTGCGAAATTCACTTCGCCTGCGCTGCAATTTCGGTGCTGCTGTTCACCGACACCTAATCAATCTGCTGTTCTTGTGGCCTGCACAGGGGGAGCGTGCCTTCGATCGCGTGTGCGGTGGCCGATGGGAGGCTAGATTCCGGGAACGAGAAGGCAATCCACACCCAGGCACGCGCCCTCCCGCGGTCGGTTCGGTCAGGCGAAGCTCGATCTGAGAATGGGGCTGTTCCGGGCGGCGTCCGGCCTGGCCCGGGTGGCGCTGCGGCGGAACCTCGCGCGCGCCGCGGCGAGCCCCTTCGCGGGCGGCGCGGCCCCCGGCGCCGCGCCTGCGCGCTACTTCCACTCCACGCGCCCGCGCAGGTTCGCCGCGCCTGCGCCCCGCGCGGTGCCGCTCTCGCGCCTCACCGACAGCTTCCTCGATGGGACCAGCAGCGTCTACCTCGAGGAGCTGCAGCGGGCCTGGGAGGCGGACCCCAACTCCGTCGACGAGTCGTGGGACAACTTCTTCCGCAACTTCGTCGGCCAGGCAGCCACCACCTCTCCAGGCCTCTCCGGGCAGACAATCCAGGAGAGCATGAGGCTGCTGCTGCTCGTCAGGGCGTACCAGGTGAGCGGACACTTGAAGGCCAAGCTCGACCCTCTGGGGCTGGAGGAGCGCCCGGTCCCGGACGTGCTGGACCCGGCGTTCTATGGGTTCTCTGAAGAGGATTTGGACCGCGAGTTCTTCCTGGGAGTGTGGAGGATGGCGGGGTTCCTGTCCGACAACCGGCCTGTGCAGACGCTGCGTTCGGTGTTGGAGCGGCTCGAGCAGGCCTACTGTGGCACCATTGGGTATGAGTACATGCACATTGCTGACCGTGACAAGTGTAACTGGCTCAGGGATAAGATCGAGACTGTTAACCCAAGGGAGTACACCTATGATCGTCGCCAGGTCATGCTCGACAGGCTTATCTGGAGCACACAGTTTGAGAATTTCTTGGCAACCAAGTGGACCACCGCGAAGCGGTTCGGTCTTGAAGGTGCAGAGACTCTGATCCCTGGCATGAAGGAGATGTTTGACAGGGCAGCTGATCTTGGTGTAGAGAATATTGTCATTGGGATGCCACACAGAGGCAGGCTGAATGTTTTGGGAAATGTCGTGCGGAAGCCCTTGCGACAGATCTTCAGTGAGTTCAGCGGTGGTACCAAGCCTGTTAATGAAGGGGAAGGGTTGTATACAGGGACTGGTGATGTGAAGTATCATCTAGGAACTTCGTATGATAGGCCTACCAGGGGTGGGAATCATATTCATCTGTCACTGGTTGCAAACCCGAGTCATTTGGAAGCAGTTGATCCTGTTGTTGCTGGGAAGACAAGAGGGAAGCAGTACTATTCTAATGATCGTGACAGGACCAAGAATTTGGGGGTAATGCTGCATGGTGATGGTAGTTTCTCAGGGCAAGGAGTTGTGTATGAGATCCTGCATCTCAGCGCCCTTGAAAACTACACCACTGGTGGGACAATACATATTGTGGTCAACAATCAGGTTGCATTCACTACTGATCCAAGGTCAGGGAGATCCTCACAGTATTGCACGGATGTAGCAAAAGCATTGGATGCTCCGATTTTCCACGTTAACGGTGATGATTTGGAGGCCGTGGTTCATGTCTGTGAGCTTGCTGCGGAATGGCGACAAACATTTCACTCAGATGTGGTTGTGGACATTGTATGCTACCGGCGATTTGGCCATAATGAAATCGACGAGCCATCCTTCACCCAACCTAAAATGTACAAGGTATAGGTTCTTGTTTGTTTTACTTACCTTGTTAAGATCTGGCACAAATTTATGCATACTGTCTTGAAATATTTGTCTTTCCTGATTCTTGCTGTATCATTTGAGTAATGATATCTTTGGTACTCCATCTAGTATGTTGAAGGAAATTAAATGAGTTCTGAGGATTTACTTTGTATCTTTCAGCTTTTGTTGTTTTAATAGAAATCCACAATTAATAGTGATTCTGAATAATCAAATTTTGTTTAGTTTTGGTGTCACCTGCGTCACTGTCACATGTGTGGTGTGCCCATTCACATCTGAGAAGTTTCTTTTCCTGTTTGTACCAGGTGATCCGGAACCATCCAAATGCGCTCGAGATTTATCAAAATAAGCTTTTAGAATCTGGGAAGATCTCCAAAGAAGATATTGACAGGTTAAACAAGAAGGTCAGCACTATACTGAATGAGGAATTCAAGAACAGCAAAGACTATGTCCCCAACAAAAGGGACTGGCTTTCAGCTTACTGGACTGGGTTCAAGTCACCAGAGCAGATTTCACGTATCAGAAACACCGGGTAAATAGTTCCTCTCTTGCAGGTTTCTTTATTTTCTGTGCTTCTCTCCACATTTTGAGTATTCATTGTGTTGGAAAAAACGCTTTGAGTAAGTACCCTTCATGCAATGCATTTCACTGCAACCATGCAGTGTCAAGCCGGAGATTCTAAAACGTGTTGGAGAAGCCATGACTTCTCTGCCAGAAAATTTCAAGCCTCACAGGGCTGTGAAGAAGATTTTTGATCTGCGGCGTCAGATGATTGAGACTGGAGAAGGCATTGATTGGGCAGTGGGTGAAGCACTTGCATTTGCTACTCTTATAGTTGAGGGCAACCATGTCAGGTTAAGTGGTCAGGATGTTGAGAGGGGTACATTCAGCCACCGTCATTCTGTCATCCATGACCAGGAAACTGGAGAGCGGTACTGCCCGCTTGATAATCTTGTTATGAACCAAGATGAGGAGCTTTTTACTGTGAGCAACAGGTATGAATTCAGATGTACCAAATTGTTCTAGTTAGGGTGCATGTACGGGTCAATGGAGCTCTTGTTAGATTCTAAAGGAAACATGAATATTATTATAACTGGATAGACCCACAAACCCAGCTAATTCTGTCGACTGCGTAGTGGATTTCTTTTTCCACATAGTGAGTAATTAACATTTTCAAAGGCATTGCATTTTATATGTCAAACAACTTAAAGGTTAAATAATGTTTTAGTACCATCAGTGGTCATGTTTGACCAGCTGACATATGGCTCTGAGACTTTGATGTGTTATGTTTCTATTGCTGTCAGACTGTCAGCAATTCAAGAAATGAAATTCCTCTGAACATATTTACTTTAAATAAAACAATGGTGCAATGAACATAGTTAACACTCGGATGTCAAGCTCCATCTTTGGTTGTGCATAGGGTTTTACTACCTACTTATTGTTGACGCCTGGGTAATTCGGTATCGTCGTATCATTAGTTTAATTTGAACACCTGAGATAGTGCTATAGGGTTTGTACTGGTGTATCAAGAAGCACAAGTAATGTGCAGCAGAAAGCCAGAAATATAGGGCAGGTATAGTATTTCTAACTAGTGATATTGTTGTGCATGCCTTATTTCCAAGCATTTTAGGCACTGAGATGATGCAGATGAGGAACAAATTATTAAATAAGCACAATAAGTAAGTATCGAGATTTAGTAATAGATTAAAACAACTCTTGAGATTTAGTAATAAGATTAAAACAAGTCACTTAGGGCTGAGTGATTAAAAAATCATTGTTAATTGGATTAAATGGCTGATTTCCTCATGCTCATATGTCATCTTTAACTGTACAAATTTTTTCAGATGCAAATTATAAGAAATTAAGAACAAAAGTTTTTACACCCTCGTAGCTGGCCAAATTAGTAGCTTAATTTCAGTTTCAGATGAAGACACGTTTTGGTGTTGTCCTTTAGGGAATATTTGGTAACCTTAAGTTTGAGAGCTGGTATATGTATGAACATATGAACCCTCCTTTCAAGCCTGACTATTTTCTATTTTAATAGTCATTCTGGCTTTCTTTGACCTGACCAGTATGCAATTATTTCAACAGTTCCCTGTCAGAATTTGCTGTTTTGGGCTTTGAGTTGGGTTACTCCATGGAGAACCCGAACTCACTGGTCACATGGGAAGCTCAGTTTGGTGATTTTGCAAATGGAGCTCAAGTGATATTTGATCAGTTCTTGAGTAGTGGGGAGTCGAAATGGCTTCGCCAAACTGGCCTTGTCGTCTGCCTTCCTCATGGATATGATGGTCAGGGGCCTGAACATTCTAGTGCAAGACTGGAGCGCTTTCTTCAGGTACTATTTGCATGTTCAACTGCGAAGATGCAGTCGCAACTATCTTGTGTTTGAATTCTTATCAATACACTTGAAAGGAACAATTGCAAGGTCATTTACTGTAAGTTAGAGCTACCATAGTCATAGTCCTTTACTTTTCTTTGAAAGTATTTGTTCCATTTGTCAAATGATAAATGTTATCATTTACAAGAAAAATGTTTATCTTTGCTGCGTGAATGTTTTTATTTGTCATGAGCTCATAACCAAGCAGTTAAATACCTTGATGCAAACCTCTGTCATGGAAGTGCACCAAAATTATCCTTGGTAGCTCACTGGTGACAACATTAACTTGTACTTCCTCTACTGTTGAGTTTTAACTAGGGACTGCACCACAGTCACTTGCACTTTGTATATTGATGGATTTACAGTTCTAGATATTTTGCAGTTATCAGTTCTATTTTGATTTCAGAGGAATATGTTTAATTGTAGTTCACTGATGCATGTTTGAAACTACATGTACCAAAGGGTATAATTTGATACTTTAATTGTAACTCTTGCAAAGTGCTAACGCGATAAGTATTCTTGGATTACAAATGCAGATGCTGATGCTTTTTTGGTTATTTATATAAAACATCAACAACTTTATTGCAGATGAGTGATGACAACCCTTATGTTATACCCGAGATGGATCCCACACTTCGGAAGCAAATCCAGCAGTGCAATTGGCAGGTTGTGAATGTTACAACTCCTGCAAATTACTTCCATGTTCTGCGTCGCCAGGTGAAAAATCTTTGCAAATTTTCTCCTTTCCCCAAAACCATCTTATGGTGCACTGAAATAGTTTTCCTCTGTAGATACACCGGGACTTCAGGAAGCCTTTGATTGTGATGTCCCCAAAGAACCTCCTTCGCCACAAGGACTGCAAGTCAAATCTATCTGAGTTTGATGATCTTGCGGGCCACCCTGGATTTGACAAGCAAGGGACACGCTTCAAGCGGCTTATAAAGGACCAGAACAATCACAAGGACCTTGAGGAGGGAATCAACCGCCTAGTTCTCTGCTCTGGAAAGGTTGGTTGGGTCACTATTGGAAGCTGAACTTCAAGAAAGTAACATTCCTCTTGGGCAAGTCAGCAAACAATTCTTGGACCCTTTTTTGCAGGTGTACTATGAACTGGATGAAGAAAGAAGGAAGACGGAGCGCACTGATGTCGCTATATGTAGAGTTGAGCAGCTCTGCCCGTTCCCCTACGACCTCATCCAGCGCGAGTTGAAGAGATATCCAAGTATGTTTTATAAAAATAAGTTGCTCGTTTTATTCTAAATTATGGTTCAGATTTAACCTGTCAAGAAATAGTGTGCACTTGCATATCGATGTATGAACTACTGCTAGGAAATATGTTTTCCAGTAGGACATTCCTCCATTTTCCTTGATCCAGTATTACTAGCTGGAAGGATAATTGGCATTTAATTCTGTTGAATCTCACTTATCCTAGTGATCAAGAAAGAAGCTGATACATGCCATCTGCCTTTTGTTTCTGTTGTACAGATGCCGAGATCGTGTGGTGCCAGGAGGAGCCGATGAACATGGGTGCATACAGCTACATCAACCCCCGCCTGCTGACGGCGATGAAGGCGCTGGGCCGGGGCAGCATCGAGGACATCAAGTACGTGGGCAGGGCCCCGTCGGCGGCCACCGCGACGGGCTTTTACTCGGCGCACGTGCAGGAGCAGACGGAGCTGGTGCAGAAGGCGCTGCAGCGCGACCCCATCAGCTACCCGTTCTGATTCTGATGAAACGAACCCCAGTAGATTCTCTGGAGTAGCCCTGGAATTGGAGACCTTTTTGATTTTGATACCACTAGTACCGTAGAGAGAGGAGGCCGTTGTTATACCTGTGCAGCAGCCATTTGGTGAAGGGAAATAATTTCGTTCCGGATGTACTGTGCCGCACGTGTTTTGATATGCGTACGGTGTATTTCTGAATGCTAAACTGGAAGATCTTGTTATTACAAGTGCAGAAATTTTTTCTTTCGGTTGAAAATTCAGTCTTTTGATCAGAGGCGTGATGCATGATTTTAATGGCATGAATGTAGCACAGTACAGAGAGAAGGCACCTGCGCAGTTGCGAGCACGAGAATCCACGGGCTGTGAACCAGGCGCTCCTGCTGCTGGGCCTCCGAATGAGCCCTGGGCCATGATGATGATGGCAGTCAACGAATCCAGCAGGGCTTTTGATTTCTGTTTGGAAAAAGTCCGTTCAACCCCTCAACTATCAACACAATCTCTCTCAACCGAAAAATCGAATATTCAACCCCCAACACCCTAAAACCGTTCAATTTACCCCTCTCGGCGGTTTCAAAAGACGGTTCTGCTAACGTGGCGCCATATCAGCAATCCTACGTGGCGCCACATCAGCCACAAGGGGGTAAATTGATCCGTGTTGATAGTTTAAGGTGGTCAACTAGACTTTAAAAAAAAATAGTTACAAAAATATTTTTTCTTAGAAAATATATACAATTAAAATTTCTAAATCTAGTTTCATCATAGAAAAAATATGAAAAAGCAATTTCATACTTCTTTCTAAAACCATGCTCTATCTTCTGGTTCGTAGTTAGAAGTTATTAGATCTTTCAAAAATGTTTTGACTAAAATTATTTTTATTTCTAAATGAGAATTAGGCATTTTATTGTAACTTTTATTTATTCTTACTTTTTTATTCCTTTTTTCTTTTCCTTTCCTTTTTTCTATGAGGGCTCCTTTTCCTTTTCTTTTCTTTTGTATACTACATTCTTTATTCTATTTTATTTTTCTATTTTTCTATTCATTTTTTATTTCTCATTTAGTTTTCATAAATATTTTTATATTTTCTTTTTGCTAATTTTCGTCGTTTTCCATTTTGTTCACCCATAAGGATAATTTGTTCGTGTGTAAGAATAATTTGTTTGTGTTGTGGATATATTTGTTCTCCGTATAAAAATAATATTTTATTTATTTTGTAGATTAACTTTTTCATGATATTAAATTATTTGTTTAATTTGTAAACTAATTTTTTCCGTGATGTGAACTCATTTGTTCATGATATTTAATTTTTAAATTTTTGCAATTTGCAACCCTTTTGTTCGTCTGGTTTAATCATTTTATTCATATAAAGCAATTATTTGTTCTAGTCACAATAGTTAAAATTAATTATCTTGTATTTAAAAATATCTTTTACAAAATTATTTTAAATATTTTCAAGTGTGGTCTTGATTTGAAGATCTTGTAGTAAGAAATATTATGGTGAAATTGGAATTTAATTTATATACTCGATTTGGGATTTATAACTTTTTTATGTTGAGCATCTCTTGCACATGGAGTCACGTAATCGTCTGATTTTATATTTTTGCTTTACTGACACGTCGTTTTCATTAGACTGTGTATGTGTTGTATATGGTCATGATTACGGTATGGTGCACAGACTTTTTTAGTTCGCAGTACGCTGCGCGCGCAAACGGTGCATACACCGGACTATTAGGCTGACGGTCCAAATATAGTTGATGGGAGGATCTTTAGACGATGGTCGGTGAAATTGTTACCTCTGGTGACATATAACCGCACCCTGAACTGACTGCCTTTTTTTCTCTCAAGAAATTACTTGCAGTGGTCTGTCTTGACTAGGGCAGCTACCTATACCGTCTTTGCAGGAGTACTGAAAAGCCCAACTGAGCTGTGGTTGAAAGTGATACATGGGCTTAGTCAAACAAGTATTACTGGGCCGCGCAATGGCCCAGATCGTTAGCTTTGAACAATAGAGAGAGCACGCTCTGCCTTTGCCATTGGTCCTGCGCCCTGGACACTGACTTGAGCCATCCATCATCATTACAGCTTAAACAAACAACTTGGTTACTATGTGGGGAGTACTTGAAAGATCATTCAATTTTGGCCCATCTGATGGAGGAGATGGAGCACATGACAGAGCCGGTCCAGCCGGCCTTGCGAAGAACGCTCTGTCAGGGCACTGACTGAGAGGGCGCTAACCATTTGGCCCAGCGCAATTGGCGCGTGTCAGCGTCCTTGGCACTGGAGAATGATCGTTGAGCCGTCCGTATCATTGCTACCCCAACTTGCTTATGCTATGTGGGCATTACTTGGAAGAAAGATCATTTATTTCTGGCATGAATGCCTGGCTGCCTTTCCTTCTGGAAATTACTTACAGTGGTAGCAGTCAGTCACAACCAGTGCACCTACCCATTTGGATGTATCTGCTTTGACCTCAGTCCTCAGGGCATACGTTCAGAGCAGTGGCCTCGAACAAAAACCTAAATCGGTGTTCACAATGTAACATACTGCTACTATAGTTGTTAGTGAGTGAGAGGGAGAGACTGAGATAGAGATAGAGAGAGACTATGCTGCACCTCAAGCACCTGCAAGCATTGAAGCACGTACGTAAATGGTTGCCGCCAGTGGCCAGTTCCAGTTTCACGAGGATGCACCTGTAAAAGACCTCTACTCTGAAGCATCCGCCGTAGCAGCTCTGAATCGAATCAGCAGCGCGATTTCCTGCGTTCAAGCCATGCATTGCATGTACCCGTACGAATCATCAAATTAATTATCACAATTCGTACCTAATAAGGCACTCCAGCGAGAGGTCGTGTACCTTCTTCTTCTTTATTAAAAAATAAGCTAACATTTTAATCAACTCAGGAAAGGGTTACAATCAACATACATAAGATGATTTAGATGCCAGTAGTATCTAATAGTGCTTTTTGGATCAAGTGATTAATTACGATGCATACTATCCTAGTTTATTTCTCCACTTAATTAATTATGAGGAATACTATTCTAGCATTTATAACTTGCATCCCAGTTTCTAAAGCTCGAAAATCTTATAGCCAAGGAGAATGTAGACTGATCAAAATAAGGTAATTTAGCGGGGTTTCTATTTCCACCACACAAATGACATCTTATGTCGCTGCTGAGTTTCACCAATACATGATACTCCCTCCATCCTATGAAAAGCGCAATTCTGCATTTGAAAACCATAAAGAGTGCAATTCTAGAGTGCAATTCTAGAGATTGGATCTTAAGTACCTGCCTAATTGAGTGGTCAATTTGATTTGCATGCCAAAACTAACCGTATATGGCAAACAAATAAGGGTGTGAGAGTCTTTTCACGCCACCAATAATATGTCGGGAGAAAAAATAAGAATTGCACTCTTTATGGGACGAAGGGAGTATGTGGTGGTATAAAATATTGTTGAGTCCAAGATTGCCAAAATAGACTATTCCAAGTCACAAGAGGTCTTTTAAGTGAGATTGCAACCATAAGATCTTCTATTTGATTGCAATTGTGAATTAGATAACTTAGGCCATGTATTGGATCGAGTTTCCCTGCAAAGCGGATGCCAGAAGGGAATTGTTGGTGCCCGATTATGACACCTTTTGGAACCATTTTAATGGTATTATTGAATTAATTTTTATACTAACCCACCTCTTGGTGCTTGAAATAACCCTATATTCGCATGTGTGTTGTATTTTGGACTATATTGCAAAATCACAGGAAATACAAAATTAATGTAGAGTTTTTGTACAAGTTGGATTTGGACCCGGACCTAGGATAAAGGAAGGCGGAAACATTAACATTAGTCCCATAGTCACTCAAGAGCACATCCTTCATCTGAACTTCGATTGGGGCGAATTTGGTATCTGAACTAATCAGCTCTAAAAGATCTACAACTTTTATGTGGACAAATGGCCATTTGTGACTAGGCCGATCAGCCTAGGCCCAAATCAGCTCCAACCGACCTCCCATTTCGCTTGATGAAAAGTCTCGACAATCCTAGTTTTTTTTTGAAGATACTTCGCCCAAAAGGCACCCCTGATGTCAGAAAGGAATATAAATACCTCTTAAAGAGCTCAATGAGGGGGGGGGGGGGGGGTAGGGTTTCACGGATAGATTGCTTTTCTGGAGAACCACCACCATCACAAGTAGAGGAAAAGGGATTGGATCATATCATCGCACCGTGGTTCGAAGGAGATGATGGGAAGGCGAAGGAACGTCCAAGGCCGATCGGCCTAAGGATGCTCAGGTTGATCGGTCTTGGCTCTTCTAGAGTCGGATCACCGCCATCTTCAGTCACAATGTTCTTCAGAGTCTTCAAAATCCCTTTGTGCAACAAGATCTATAAGATGATGGGGGTAAAACTTCTGTTCTTCCCTAAGGTCATTGGATGCTTGATATGTAAATATTTCATGTACTTCATGCCTATCAATGTTTCATAGTCTATATCTTTGCAATTCTTATTTACATATGTGAGTACGTTGTTATGATCAACATATTTATTAGTAGAGTTTTTGATAATTATGGTGATTAGCTTAGCTCTGCAGATGCTTTGATATAGTGTGTATGAGCGAGGTGGTTAATTACCCTTGTGCAGTGATAGTATGCGGTAGGGAAAAGGCCGAGCAAACACAGAACCGCTGTAATAGCTAGCGAGGGTAGAATTCTTTTGTGATGCATATCCACGTGATCCTAGATCCTAGGTGTCGGTGTTTTTATCCGTCAACCTATCGAGGGATACCCCGCGGTAGTAGAGTTGTAGGCAGGGGGATCGCCAGACCTGGAGCTTGATGGTAAAAGCGAGAACACAAGACACAGATTTAGACAGGTTCAGATCGCCAGAATAGCGTAATACCCTACGTCCTATTTGGAGTGTTTGTATATTGCGCCCTGCGCTTGGGTATTGTTTTGCCTAGTTTAGGATTGAGGTGTATGAGGTATGAGTTGTTCCTCATGTTGTGCCGATCTATGTGCCCCTGCCCTCCTTTATATACTCCAAGGGGTGGGATTACTAGTCGGTTACAAGGTAGGAGTTCTAGTAGGATTACAGGGTATGAGTCCTAGTAGGATTACGGAGGAATCCTAGTAGGAGTTCGATTTCTTCTTTCCTTGTGGGTACCTGGAGATCTATCTCCAACAAGCTCCCGAGCACTTCATAGTCAAGTGCAGCAGCTCTCGAGCACTTTTCAGATCCTCGCCAAGTAGTTTTGGTGCTCTTTGAGTGCTTGTCTGGCTGAATCTTCAAAGTTCCTCAAAGCTGCTACGAGGCTATGATGTTCTCAAGCTTTTGATCATCTTGATTTTGTAATCTTCATCTTTGGAATGTGATATGGAGGGCGGCGAAAGTCTTCACTCCATATGGAGTTTTCCCCGATCTTTAGGTTGAATCAAAGAATCATGATCAGGGTCAATAAAATCTTGAATCTTCTTTCTTCGTCTTGAAAAATTCAGCTATTGCGTGTAGCTTATCCGCCCTTGAGTCTTGAAATGATTTGAATAATCATTTCAAGGGTCTTAGCAACCTTAGTCTTCACGCAAGTCATCTTCCGAGTAGTTTTGCGGCGTTAGTCCCTGAGCTTATGAGCCAGGTGAGCCGTAGGAGCAACGTCGAGTAGTTATTGGCGCCCAGCCCCCGAGCATGGGAGCTAGCAGAGCCATTGGAGATGCCGAGTAGTAATTGGCGTCCTGCCCCGAGCATGGGAGCCAACGAAGCTGTGATGGCGCGCCGAGCGGCTTGGATAGTTGTTGCCGAAGCTCGATCTGAAAAAAGACAGTGCAAATATTATGTAGCACAATGTAGAGATACCAAAATTTATTCGGTGTAAAAATAAATTTGTTGTGTCGAGCTCTTGTTTAGGCTATGTAAAACTTCCAAGCAGTTCGCCTGTTATGTTAAGCACCTGGTCCTGTTTTAGCCGTTGCTCATAGCGTGTATGAGACCTTTGTCTCGTGCATGCGTAGAGACATTAGGCATGACAGAAGAGCCGAGGTTTCACGTATTAAGTCATGTGCTACCCGAGTAGATCAATGACCGTTAAGAGAAGACAACGAATGCAGAAATAAGAAGTCAGGATTGCGATAAAGAGAATGTGCATTGCGCCTAAAGTAGACGGTGAGAGCGCGGGTTACGCGTAAAGTAGTTGGCGAGAGCACGTGTTGCAGCGCGTATGTCCGTAGGGTGTAACCGCTGTGAGCTTGACACAACTCGGTTTACCAAGCGTGTGGGTTGAGTCCTACGAACTCGATGTACCAAGGCTGTGAGTTGTTAGTCTGCAGACCCCATGAGTAGTTGATCATGGCGTAGCCAAATTAGTGGTCGACGCATGACCAATCTTGTGGAGAACAAAGAAAAGAATAAGTGACTTAGCTTGATTCGTGGGCGATTTGTCGATACATCCAACTAGTAGAAGTTGATTTCGACTAGTTGGTAAGCGTGCAACACTCATTCCCGACTAGTTTCTAGTTGAGGCAATTAGTCGAGGTAGCCATCGGCAAGTCGATGCAGCCGAACATCGATGTAGTCGTTCGCTCAAATACCTTGTCTCGAACTCGAAGAATTGATCCGCTGATTCATATGCACGGAGTGGCTGCACGTCGCTTCGAGTGGATTGATCTTGATGAAGAGGTCCTTCAAGCTCACCCATTGATCTCGACGATCACTCCTACCTGGCGCACCAGCTGTCGGTGATTTTATCCGTGAACCTACTGAGGGATACCACGAGGTAGTAGAGTTGTAGGCAGGGGGATCGCCGAACCTGAAGCTTGATGGTAAAAGCGAGGACACAAGACACGAATTTAGACAGGTTCGCGTCACCAGAATAGCGTAATACCATACGTCATATTTGGGATATTTGTATATTGCGCCCTGCAACTTGGGTGTTGTTTTGCCTAGTTTAGGCATGAGGTGTATGAGGCACGAATTATCCCTCATGTTGTGTCGATCTATGTACCCCTGCCCTCCTTTATATACACCAGGGGGCGGGATTACTAGTCAGTTATAGAGTAGGCGTCCTTGTAGGATTACTAGGTATGAGTCCTAGTAGGATTACAAAGGAACCCTAGTAGGAGTCCGGTTTCTTCTTTCCTTGCGGGTACCTAGAGATCTATCTCCGACACTATGGAGGAAACATTTATCTATCTCTGTTTGCTCTCTTATGTTAATCTTTGCTGTTTAGTTTAGTCCATGTCTTTAGTCTATACAAATTTGATTTGCTTGGATTCATCAGTAAGATTACTATAAAGTGAAAGCCAGCTTGCATTTGTTCCATGGATGATAAATCTTGGGGGAATACACTAAGGGAAAAGCTAAAACCAATCTGTGTGCTTGTGGTTCACGCATTGTTGTTCTTAACTCGAACCAACAAGGTTTTCTACCGTCATTGCCGGAAAACATGTCAGTTATCTATATTTGAGCTTTGTATTAATTTTGCTAACTACTAATACTTGTCTTTTATGCAGTTTTTTCATTTTTCGTGTCTGGATGGACGTATTCGTCCATCCATTGGAAAAATAAGAAATATCGCTAAGGGAATTATCAAGTCCATCATTGGAGTAAGTTGAGATACAAAATTCAAATTTGATGTTTGATACAACCCAATATGAAATAAATCTTGGAATCATTAAATTGGCGGAAAATTCTTTCGTCGTACTGGTGGACGGCAACTCATATAGACATCTTAGGCAACTCAAGATGGTATACAACAAAAAGGAGTTCCGACTGCTTGTTCAAGTGGAATCCTTTTCCATTCTCTCTTGTAGGTGAAGCGTGAAGATGGTGCACACTTGCTTCTATTAATGTGAAGGTAAATTTTTATGAGATCGAGAAGATATTCAACTAAAGGTATTTTCCCATAAGAAAGATTCAAGATTTGAGGATGCAAGTGATTGATTTCACGCAAGAGAAATTAAAGGGACTGATGAAGTTTGGAACCAGTTTAATTGACTACTCGAACAAGACTCAAAGTTATTAGGAATTCCGGGTGGCGTGATGTTGCAGTCATTTTATTTTCGCTAACCCATCACTCTTCTGAGTATGTTGATATATGTGCAGTAGGAAGTTTATGAAGAAGATGCTTATTAGAGAAGCTGCACAGAACTTACAAAGGATATGCAATACAAAAAAAAATGAATCGAGACCGGTAGAAACGTTGCCAGGAGGAGTGAAACGATGAAAGCTAGCCCGAGGTACTTGCTGCAATTTTTCAAAAAAGACGAACTAAAGCCCAAGGAAGATGAACCAACCAGATGAAAAAAGAAATCAAAGAACCACTTCCTGAGGTATCAAAGATCATTACGCGTATTGGAACTGCTGAAACTAACATAAATGCAGGCCGAAGTTTGGAGAATGCTAGACCATTGAAGAAATTTGATCAACTTGATTGGATTCCAATTGATTTTGGCAATCTAGGCAGCAACATACAGAATGAGAGATCCTTGAGTGCAGTCAAAAAAATTGAGGATCCAGATGGTATCACAAATGGACGAGAGCAAAGCCATGAAGAGACTAAAGTTTCCTCTCTACAACATCATGGATACCAATTGAAGAAGAATAATTTGACTCATTAGACGAGAGTTATTGGTTGTTGACTGCTGAGAAGAAGTAAACAACAAGAAGGAGGGTTAGGGAGATGGGAATCACTCTGGACATGAGGATAAGCTCACCATATGGATTGTTTACATGAAGATCGACACTTCTTATTGTTTATATGAAGGTGAGTACAGGCTATCATGATGCGGTGACTACAGTCGACACTTCTTATTGTTTACATGATGGTGAGTACAGCTTCACATACTTTTATCAGTCGTGCTTTTGTTGAGAAGTGTCAACTAGGTACCATAAGAACTAAGTGTGCAATTAGTGCCCTGGAGCCACACAAACCACCAGCCAAATAGCTAGAAATGTTACTTTAGACCTGGATGGTACTAAAGTAGGAGCCACTTCTTTAATCCAGTAAAACGAAGGGATAGATAATTAAGGGATAGAATTGGATGAGGTAGTTTAAGGTTTTCATTGATGTTGCCAATTGGAAACTTTATCTCAAAGATTGTGAAGAGAAATTATCTAAGATTCAATTACCTACCTGTCAAGCCTTAAGTCAGATGGTAACCAAAACAGAAGCCAAGACCATAAGATCTATCCTAGTTGTATGTGGGTTTCCTGATGTGTTTTTGGATGAGTTCTGGGAATGCCACCCAATAGAGATGTTGAGTTCTCTATTGAGTTGGAACCTGGAACTACACTTATATCTAGAAGGCCATACAGAATGCCACCAAATGAGTTAGTAGAATCGAAGGCACAATTACAAGAATTATTAGATAAGGGATTTATAAGGCCTAGCTCATCACTATGGTGTTGTCCAGCATTGTGTGAAGAAGAAAGATGGGATCTTAAGTATATGTATGGATTATCGCCCACTAAATCCGGTTACTATAGAAGACAAGTATCCATTCCATCAGGTTGACTTGTTATTTTATCAGTCAACGAGAGCTAAGGTCTTTCTAAATATTGACCTTAGGTCTAGATATCATCATATCAAGATCAAGGCTAAAGATATTCCAAAGATGGCTTTGACCACAAGATATAGATTTTGTGAGTATCTGGTGATGTCTTTTGGACTAACCAATGCTCGTATATTTGATGAACTCATTGTTCATGCCAGGGTTTGACAAATTTATTATAGTATTCATTGATGACATATTGGTTTATTTTAAGAATGAAAGAGAGCTTGTTGAACATCTGAAGATTATTTTAGAGCGACTACGAGAACACCAACCATATGCCAAACTAAGCAAGTGTAAGTTCTAGTTCAAACATGTACAAATTCTTGGAGATGTCCTACTTGAAAATGATGTTGCAGTTGATCCATGAAAGGTTAAAGAAGTAAAGAATTAGAAATTGTTGGTATTTCTTACGATCACAGAAAAATCCACAAGCGCATGGAATACCATTCTAGCATTTTACCCATCAGTATTTAGGGTGTGGTATTTATATTTTTCCACAGGGAAGGCGGCGGTTAAAGAATTGCTAAGTTTTTTTTTACTAAATCTCAACTGAACATCCAATGTACAAATAGGGGTAAGTATAAATATGGATAAAGGTAGTGTGACACACACGATAACTCAAGCTCAAACAAGGAGAACTAGGCAGGCAGAAAGGTAGAAGAGAACTACTAGGGACTTACTTCTAATCTAAGCATACAAATTCTATATTATACACACATACACATACACATGATCAAGACCCAGCTCTAGGCTTCCAGGCACTACTAAGAGACTGGAACGTAACTGCGGAGAAGCCACCAGCCCAACACGGTACTTTATGGACCTCTTACGTCCTACACAAACGTGGAGGATTATAGAGGACGTACAGGGCTGTCACCACTTGCCGCCTACATCTACAAACCGTGGGATAGACCCGCATCCAGCAACGCTTAACCAACCCAGACTCCATGCCTGCATTGATAAGTGATACTCTAGTACCCCGCGCGTAGCCCTGATCCTTCGGATCAACAGACATTGCACTAGAGCAAACATGTAGAATATTGGACCGACACCATGGCACTAGGTTTACTCATCTAATCATGCAAGGTATACGGTACAAGTATAAACTAAGAAATAGACATACATCTGATAGTATAGTACGCGAACCACGCATAAGCAAAGATAAAGAAGATAACTCTATTGAATGTATACAAGTATTACAAGAAGAGCAAGGTACTAAAGCCATACCAAAACTCTCCTAGTGAGCTTGGGAACCCAAAGTAGAGCTACTTCAGCCTAAACTCCACTAGCCTAAGGACTAATTGCAAGAGAGAAGAGTGATTGAGCTTCTTGGTGTGTGACAGCTCGGTTACATTTATAACCCTAGCCTAAACCCCTCTCTTACATTTATAACCCTTGTGAGGTTGGTTGTGACAGGTTTCTTCCTACCAAACTAGCGTAACCGCCTTAGGAATGCATTGAGGAAGGTCCACGTGGCGGCTGCGGGCGAGGCGGTGCAGGGCTGGTTCGGCTGAACCAGGGGGTCAGCCGAACTAGGGGGTCAGCCAAACCAGGACAACTATATTTGGCCACCGACTTTGGCAAGGTGACTAGCAGGTGGGAACTCTTGTCCATGGTCGGTGCCCCCATGCAGTTTCATGTGGGCTTGAGTGGTTTTGTGGGCCCTTTCATCCATATGAGGTTGAGATGACACATGTGATTGGTTGGAGTTGTGCTTTTTGTCACCTTGGGTGTGTTTTGTCCTTAAGAGTGCTCAATTCTCTACATGTCAATAAAATCTAGAGGATATGTGGAAAAATATTATTCTAGACTAATATGCATGTAAGAAATGCTGGCTCTTCTTTATTTTCCTTTATTTCTAACCAAATTAATGGGAATTTTTGGTACTTAACGACCGTCAATAGAAACCTCCTACTTTAGTGCAAAGCCAATCACAGAGTCATTGAAAAAAGAAAATAAGTTTATATGGATTGAAGAATGTGAAGAAACTTTCCAAACCCTAAAAAGTTTATTAACCATAACACTAGTTCTAGCTCAACTAGATATCAACAAGACTTTTGATGTGTACTGTGATGCATCAGGCATTGGTTTGGTTGTGTGTTAATGCAAAAAGGCAGTCATTGGTTATGCCTTGAGACAATTGAAGTGTCATGAAGAACACTATCCTACACATGATTTGGAATTAGCAATCTTAGTGCATGCCTTGAAGATATGGTGACATTATCTATTGGGGAACTTGTACCATATCTATATCGATCACAATATCGGATTTAAACATGAGGCAACACATATGGTTGGAGTTGATTAAGCTCTCACGACATTGTTATGGATTGGGCATCGTTCGGGCAAAAGGAACTGAATGTGATAATGAGGTCAAAATCTAGCTGAACTTGAGAAATTTTGGTCAAAATGGAGAGAATTTGAGAATTTCAAAGTGGAAGTTTGAAAAAATATGTGTAATTTAGTGTTTAAGATCAAGATGTAGTCAAATAAGAGAAAAAAATTCAAATCCTATTCAAACAGATTTTAATTTAAGCGAATTTATAAAGAACGAAAAAATAGTCGATGGCTATGTTTGAGGGCTTTGAATTTGAAATTGAGTTAAACTTTGAAAATTTGGCCAAAGTGAAAGTCCAAGTATGGAAGAGGATTTGAATGAAGATTTGTAGTATTTATGTTGGATTATTACAATCAAAGTACGATAACATTGCCAATTTCGAGATGAAGCTCAAAAGAAACAAAGTGTTGGTTCTCTAGTATTAAAAGCCTGGTTAAAATTTAAGTAACATTTCAAGTAGGGAGTTTGAACAACAAATACTTCTAAGTGAACAGGGATGCGTGGAGTGCATAATGGTGCTAGATGAAATTTAGGAAGGCGTCTATAGGACATTAAAATTTTATTTCGGAGTTTGAAGAATGAAAGGGAACCCCTGAAAATTTTGAATTTTTTTGAGTTCAAAAAAAATTGCCCATTCTTCAGGAGGATTTTAAGCAAAATTTGCTGATATTTTGAAGAAGGATTGAATCGAAGAATTATAGAGAGATTTTCCCTCTTTAACTTTGGAACAGAGTGATCTGAATATTTACATTTGGAATTTGAAGAAATTTTGGTTCAAAGTCTCGTTTTTAGATGAGTTTGAGTGGGAAAGAGCAGAGCATAGATGGACCAGCGCCGACGCCCCACCGCTCAACATCAGCATGAATTTTTGAGCATGCACACGCGCTGGCAAGCCATGATGCCAGAGCCAAGCAGCTAGGTAGGAGCTGAAAGCCGTCGATGCAATATGCCATAGCTTGAAAGTGCATTTGGCCCCCTAAGTGGGTTTTGGTGTTGATGACATGCATAATTAAGGAGCTAATGTGTTTATCGAGCTATGGACAGGTTAAAATTTAATGAAATGAAATATTTGCATGAAAAGACGCCAATCTACTTGATAGATGATGATGGAGCTCAAAAGAAGACTTTATTTATTTTTTATTTTTAATTTGAGTATTGGAAACACCGTACTATAAAGAGAGATGCGAATGGATAGCTTGAAGATGTCAAATTGCTTAATTGTGATGGTAACTACCTAAGAGAGACACAAAATCACACACTTGTGCACTTAGTTTTCTCACTGACCCAGTGTGTATCGGATGCCGACCATAGGTCAGAAGTTCCGACCCCTGCCGGAAGTTACTCAATAGTTCCGATAGGGGGTCCTCGGCAGGCTATTTTTAATAGGGTCGGAAGCTCCGACACCGGGTCGGAAGTTCCGACAATCACTTATTCTGCATACTAACGGCTAGTTTTTGGGGCTCGGGTTATTTATACCTCCTCAGCCCCTCCTTCATTAGTTGCTGACCTAACCCGAGAAAAACACCTCCAAAAACATTCAATACTCCTCCCCAATTCTTTCAAGAGCTAATCCTTGAGTTGATTTGATCTAGGGTTTTGGTGAGAGAAAGATTGAGGTGTGAGGCTTGAGTATTTGAGTGAGAAGGCAGCCAAGTTCATCTCCAGAGCACTTGAAGCATCTTCATCCATCAATTCGCGTTTGTTACTCTTGAAGCTTGCTTCTAGACGGTTCGGCGTCGCCCGGTTGAGCGTTCTCTCGTGTGTGTGCTCCCCGGGAAGTTTGTATCACCCATACTTTGTGGATTTTATAGTAAGTGACTCAATCCTCCTTTGTGGTTGATTGAGTAAGGTAAAGGGTTAGTGAAAAACACAACTCTTTGTAAGCTTCTCAACGGAGACATAACTTCCTTAGTGAGAGTGAACTTCGAGAACAAATCTCTTGTGTCTTATGCTTATTGCATTTATTTAGTTCTTGTTGACCGAGAATTTTTTTTGCGCCGATTACGTGCTCAAGTTGTTGTGCTTGCAAAGATCATTTGCAGAAGTCCCCTAGTATCATTGCGCAACTTTTGATTCAGCCAGGTTCTAGAGTTTCAAGTTTAATTTTGAATTTTGTATAAGAACTTTCTTTTTGTCGGAAGTTCTGGTCCAGTGTCGGAAGTTCCGACCATCGGAACTTCCTACATAGGGTCAGAAGTTCCAATAGGTTTAACCGCTGCGAAGGTTTTTCAGAAATTTTCAGATACGCCTATTCACCCTCCTCTAGGCATCACCAAGATCCTTTCAATTGGTATCAGAGCCTAATCTCTTGATTAAGGCTTAACCGCTAAGGAATAACAAGATATCTCAAGCTGGGGATGGCACCGCCGACGTCAACGAAGCTACCGCCGCTCAAGCCACTGCCAATGTAGGCCTTGGGGGAAGCACCGTTAACCCCTTTAGCCAAACAAGTCATCCATCCTCCATCCATGGATCAATATCAAGTGAAGATTCAAGTTCAAGTGATGAAGGTGAAGGTGAAGACTTGGAAGCAAGAAGAAGGAGGAAAGAGAAGATGAAGACCAAGATTGAGAAGAAGGTGAAGAAATTGTTAGTGGCACATCATGTTTGCTTGATAGTGGATGCTCAAATCATATGACCGAAAGAACGATTTGTTCACTTCCTTAGAGCTTCATGACATACCAAAAGAAACTATTATCTTCAGAGACAATAGCAAAGGGGATGTATTCAGATTGAGTAAAATTGCTCTCTCAAATGACAACTCAATTTCAAATCTTTACTTGGTTGAATCGTTAGGGTACAATTTGTTGTACGTCTCACAACTTTGTAAAATGGGGTACAATTTTCTCTTTACTAATGTGGGTGTGACCATCTTTAGAAAGGAGGATTGCTCTATTGCTTTTACAGGTCGCTTGAAGGGCAAACTTTATCTTGTTGATTTCTCAAAGGAGAAAGTTGAGCCCAAGACTTGTTTAGTGGCAAAATCTTATTTGGGTTAGCTTTGGCATCGCCGACTAGCCCATGTCGGAATGAGGAACTTGGCCAAACTTCAAAAAGATGAGCACATCCTTGGACTAACAAAATGATATAGTGGAGAGGAAGAATAGGACATTGATTGAGGCCACAAGAATCATGCTTGATGAGTACACGAATCCAGATAATTTTTGAGCCGAAGCAATCAACACGGCTTGTCATGCAATCAATCGCCTCTACCTCCACAAATTCTTGGGCCAGACACCCTACGAGATAATCACCGGTAACAAACCCAAGGTGCACTACTTTAGAGTTTTTTGGAGTAAGTGTTTCATACTTAACAAGAAACCAAAAGCTCAAAGTTTACACCAAAGGTTGACGAAGGCTTTCTACTTGATCATGGTACTAACGAGCACGCCTATCGTGTCTTCAACAAAACCACCGGTTGTGTTGAGGTCACGGTAGACGTAACTTTTGATGAAAACCTTGTAGATGAGGAGGAACCCCCAAGTCTATCAATCATGAGGATGGTCTTGGGTGAAGAAAGGTCTCATGAAGTTCAAGCTCAAACTCCGGTTGAAAAAAAGAAACAATGATCCATCATCATCCACAAGAGTTGAACCACCAAGCTCTCACCAACCTCAAAATCAAAGTCAAATTCATGGTGACGATCAAATTCATGGCATTGATCAAGGGGGGGGGGGGGGGGGGGAACAAGGTAGAGAAGCTCAAGTAGGTGCACCACAAGTTGAAGATGATGATGATGGACCAATTCAACCTCAATCACAAGTGCCTCATCCAAGAGTTCATCAAAGTGTTCAACGAGATCATCCGACAACATCCTTGGAAGTATTCAAAGAGGGGTAACTACTTGTTCATGTTTAGCATTCTTTTGTGGACATTACTCGTTTGTCTCCTCTTTGGAACCTCTCAAGATAGATGAATCACTTAATGATCCGGATTGGGTAATTGTCATGCAAGAAGAGTTAAACAACTTCACAAGAAATGAGGTATGGGAGTTGGTTGAAAGACCAAGGCAAAATTTGATTGGCAATAAGTGGGTTTTTTGAAACAAGCAAGATGAACATGGTGTCTTCATAAGAAATAAGGCAAGGTTAGTTGCACAAGGTTTCACTCAAATTGAAGATTTGGATTTTTGTGAAACCTATGCACTGTAGCTAGGCTTGAGTTAATTCGTATTTTATTAGCCTATGCTACTCACCATTATTTCAAGCTTTATCAAATGAATGTGAAGAGTGCATTCTTGAACGGTCACCTATCCGAGTTGGTGTATATAGAACAACCGCCGGGTTTTGAAGATCCAAAATTTCCAAACCATGTGTACAAGCTTCATAAGGCGCACTATGGGCTTAAACAAGCTCTTAGAGCATGGTAAGAATGCCTTAAGGATTTTCTTCTCAAGGACGACTTTGTAATGCGCAAAGCCGATTCTACTCTCTTCACTCACAAAGTTGATTAGGATATTTTTGTTTATCAAATATATATCGATGACATTATATTTGGTTCCACTGATAAAAAGTTTTGTGAGGAATTTAGTAGAATCATGACCAAGAGGTTTAAGATGTCTATGATGGGTGAATTGAAGTTCTTCCTTAAATTTCAAGTCAAGCAAATAAAGGAAGCGACTTTCACATGTCAAAATAAGTATGTGAAGGATATGCTCAAACAGCTTGACATGACCGATGTTAAGCTTATCAGGATGCCCATGGAATTAAATGGTAATCTTGATCTCAATGAAGAAGGGAAGTCAGTCGATCAAAAGGTATATCGCTCCATGATTGGCTCTCTTCTTTATCTTTGTGCATCTAGGTCGGATATTATGCTTAGTGTGTGCATGTTTGCAAGATTTCAAGCCAATCATAAGGAATGTCAACTAATGGTTGTTAAGAGAATTTTGAGATATTTAGTACACACTCCTAACCTTGGCTTGTGGTATCCCAAAGGCTTCACTTTCGATCTACTTGGCTATTTCGATTCGGATTATGCCGGTTGCAAGGTAGATAGAAAGAGTACAATGGGGACTTGTCAATTACTTGGAAGGTTTTATGCTTTAAGGAATAAACTAAATATCTTGGATTCTCGTAACTTGGCTTGAGTTGTTGCACATACTTGATCGTTGCCTAGATAGGAAAAATGACTTTACTTGTGTTGAGTTGTTTTAAAATATTTGGATTTTGATCTTTAGATCAAAAAGACTTTTGTGATCATAATTATGTATTGTTGATTGTGGCTGATCACTAAGTGTCAAGTTGTCTCATATGTCTACAAGCCATATCTCTCAAAATCTCCAAATTTATTCAATTTCAAAATCTAACTTTTTGGAGAAAGCAAGCTACCGTCGGAACTTACAACGCCATGTCGGAACTTCCGACATCCATCGGAAGTTTCACTAAAGTTCCGATCAAGGGTTCTCGGGAGGCCAGATTAATTTTCATCGGAACTTCCGATACAAGGACGGAACTTCCGACGACCCTTGGAAGTATCAGCATTCTTCCGACCGAGGGTCCTAGGGTTCGAATTTTATTCTCGTCGGAACTTCCGATGCCCCATCGGAACTTCCGACAATACACTTGAACCTATCTATACCCGTTGACTGCCCCTCAAACCCTAACTCTTTCTTTCAAAAGCCATCGATGCCCCCACCGCTCTCCACTCAATTCCACAAGGGGAAATCAAGATTTGACCGTGGGATTTCGTTGCCGTTGAGTTCTTTGGATTCTCCACTCTTCGGAAGATCCAATCCCCTTCATCTTTCTTCCTATTCGCATAGAAAACCTTCAAGGTAAATCATTCAAAAATCCCATCGCCTGATCTCTCAATTGGTATCACCCCCCGTGCGGAGATTTTTCAGAAATTTTCATATACGCCTATTCACCCCCCCCCCCCCCCCCCGTCTAGGCATCACCAAGATTCTTTCAATTGGTATCAGTGCCTAATCTTTTGATTGAGGCTTAACCGCTAAGGGATAACAAGATGTCTTAAGTTGGGGATGGCACCGCCGACGTCAACGAAGCTGTCGCCGCTCAAGCCACTGCCGGTCTAGGCCTTGGGGGAAGCACCGTGAACCCCTTTAGCTAAAAAAGTCGTCCACCCTCCATCCATGGATCAATATCAAGTAAAGATTCAAGTTCAAGTGATAAAGGTGCGAGTGAAGACTTGGAAGCAAGAAGAAGGAGAAAAGAGAAGATGAAGGCAAAGATTGAGAAGAAGGCCAATAAATTGATGAAGAAGCAAATCAAGGAAGAAAGTGAGAAGCATCTTTTTTTCGGGTTACATCAACTTTCTCATAACTATGCTTCATCTCAATATCCTTTTTCATAATTTCAGTCCGTCCACTTAGGAAAACCTTCTTTCTTCGATGGGACGAATTATCCCAAGTGGTCGTATGACATGAAAAAGTATCTCTTCGGACTTCACCCCTCTATTTAGGATGTAGGTGTGACTCTGCCTACGAATGGTGCACCCACGGCCGAACAAGATCAAGACTACTTCCGAAATGCGAAAGCAATAAGGGTCATCACAAGGTCTCTTTGTGCCTATTCAACCCTCCTCCCCATCTAGGCATAACCAAGATCCTTTCAGAGCTCTACGCCATGGTTGCCATCGCGAAGCTTGTAGCTACGGCCTCATATGACCACGATCGACAATAGCAGCATGCTCTGTGAGTTTAGGTGATGCCATAGGTGCTGCTTGTCGTCATTGAGGTGCCCTAGAACAGCCAGCCGTCGTTGGCCGCAATTCGGGACGCCGACGAAGCGTCATTCATTGTCAGTGAACAACGGAGCAGGGCCATGAAGCCCACTAGTGGATGCGTCGTTGCATGGAGAACCTAGCCAACTAGGTCCCATCGCTAGTTAGCTCGCCGCCGGCGAGTTCCGCAGCCTACCCGACGTGTACCTGCGGCCGAGCCCACAAGGGAGAGGGGGGGTTAGGTTGAGGGTGCGTGACAACGCATTATCCGAGGGATTTTGACGGGAAAATCAGTTTGAGGTTTTATATTTTTTCTTTTTTTTATTTTTTTATAAATCATAGAAATGTCAAAAAGTTGTGAGACCAATTTTGTTAGGATTGTGAGATTTTCCTTTATGCATGAAAAATATAAAAACCTAGGTTAATGATAAAAGATGGGTATTTATTTATTTATTTCTCCTATTCTTAATTAATTCAAATAAGTACCTTTTCTTTTCTTATTTAATAACAAAATTCGGTAATACATTACCAATTAATTAATCATTAATCATAATAATGTAGAATAGGAAAATTGGATTTTTCTATCATAGAATAATTCAATTAATTCCTAAAAATTGATTATACATCATTTAAGGCTAAATAAATGAAGGAAAAATGTGTTATGGTTTCTAGAAGGGTAGATTACGGTTGGATTGTAGCTTTATCATGCAGGAAAGTTGTAATTTAGTTTTTCTAAAAGCTTTTGCATCTACTAACCCTGCATATGTGTTACGATCGGAGCCGGAGTCAGTGGAATATACAACTATCATCCAGATTAGGATCAAGATCACCAAATGTTCCTTTTCTAAAAAAAGTTGTCCCTTTCTTAAGATGTAGTGGTTTATTTCTTTTAACCTAAAACTTATTCCTTACTTGAAGTCTCCATCTTCTTCTTGTTGCCATGCTGATAGCGACAAAAATAAGAGATATAAAGGGGGCAAAAAAATTGGAAACTGCAAGCTCTTGAGGCAAAAGACAAGTGTATGGCTGGATATGAGCTATACATGCATTGTCACTCATATGAATCATGAAATAGAAGCATTGTGTACAGAGAAAAGAGGCAAAAGTGACCAAACCAACAGTAGCCAAACGCTAAGGCTGCAGCGGCTGCATCTGGATACAAACATACCAATGTGCTATTTCCTTACCTTGGCCGCATGATGCATGCCTGACAGCTGGTTCACTGGTTGGATATGTGTCTATGAGTCATGCTCATGCATGCCCTGGACTGGCACTAGGAAGAAACTGAAGCTTTGTGGCCACTTCATCAAGCCCCTCAAGGAAAAGGAAGCGCAAAGGCACTTTGCTAAGAAGATCGGCACATGAACATGGTAGGCAACATGAGGGGTCTCTACCCCAAGCTCTGAAAAACATTATTTCATTTAGATTTGTAGTTTTGCGGTGCATGATGGATGCATATGTATCCACCAGCCACGATGCAAATACAAGCTTAAGTTATCACCACATCCTGCAAATGTAGTATTACCTAATCAAAATTTGGGGGCTAGGGGGGTGGGGGAGTCCAATTTTCGAATTTTTTTTGGTAGTGAAATTTCAGGTCATCTTAGTTGTCTAGTTTTGGTGGCTTCAACAACTGGAGGTCCGATCTGACAGACGGTCGAAAACGTCCCAATACAACTCATTGTGCACATATTTCGTTGTCACCAGATATCCACATGATATAAGAACGTTACATACAAATATAAACACACTTTATTTCACTAAATAAATATAATGCCTTTATTGCTCTTGATTTCTTTTCACTTTCGGTGCACCAAAAAGAGGTAGGGGATAAAAAAAATCCAATCAGTGTGCTACCCCCAAGTTCCAAGAGATGGAGTGAAAGCCAAGGTAAGAGGAGAGAGAAAGAAAGAGATTCCAAAATCATTTCCATCCAGATCTTGCAGACCTAGGCGGCGCCCACCCGCTATATAAGGCGAACCCCTCCTCTTCCCCATCGGCATCATAGACACAGTCACCACAGATCTAGACATTGCCTGCTCAATAAGGAGCAGCAAAGGCGCTCGTGGGACCTGCACAGTAGGGGAAGGACGCCATGGGCGTGGTGAGTGAGGCCAGTGATGCTAGTCCCCTCACATATTGTTCATCAGCGTCAGGAAAGGCAGTATCTTGATGGCTTTGTGTATTGCTTTGCAGGAGGCGAGGAAGATGGTGGGGAAGCCAAAGAAGGCGGCAGTGGAGAAGCCAAAGGACCGTGAGGAAAAGAAGGAGAAGACGCTGCCACCCCCGCTGCCGGAGGAGGTGGAGATGAGAGTCTACATGCACTGCAAGGGATGCGCCAAGAAGGTCAAAAAGATCCTTAGACGCTTCGACGGTAAAGCTGGCATAGCCAACAAGATGACCTAATCTCTTTCTTTCCTCTCTTTGCAAGACAAACACCTGATCATGTGTCGGGTTGGGTCGAGTTCGGGTCGGGCCAAAAAATACTTGTCAGTTTTTTCTTCGGCCCAACCCGATCCAACCCGACCCAACCACCAGGCTGGATTTTTTTGTCGGGTTGGGTCGAACAAAACTCTATTATTTGTGTAAAATTTTTGAGTTGGGTTGGGTATTTTCATGTTTTGGGTAAAAAAATTAGCATGTGCCCATCCCAGATTTTGTAGCGGGCCTTTTTATAGCGGGGCGCAGTTTCGTCCCGAGCCCGCCCAACACATGAATCAGGTCGGGGGTTTTTTGGGCAGATCGAGTCAGGTTTGTCGGGTTAGGCGACAGTGATCAGGTCTAGCTAGATCATTGAGTCTCTCAGTGTAGGCAAGATTTCATTTTCAATCTTTCTTTGTAGTGTGATAATGTTTTTTCAATTTCTCAAGATTTTGTCACTTCCTTTTATTTGTGGATAGGGGGTAAAGATTCGGCATATTTTCAAAGGTTATTCTAGAAGGATTATTGTGATTTATGGTAGGATTTGAAGTGGTGGTAGGTGGATTATGCTTTATTTAATCAGATTCACCTAATCAATTACTCCCTATTTTTAAAGTTTTTAATTTTGACTAAGTTTATATAACAATGCACCAACATTTTAAAAAATTAAAATTAATTTTGTTAAATCCACCATGAAATATGTTTTCATAATAAATTTAATTGACACATGAAATCCAGTTGATTAATGGCGAGGAGAATAACTAACTAGATAGTGATTTTAGCTCTAGAAAAGGTCGGTACATTCCAAGAGAATGACAACCTCCAACATATGTTCTTCTGATCTCAAAAGTAAAGTTGATTCCTCAACCACCTTTAAATCTTCAAATGCTCCACACAAGATGCATATTCTCCATGTACCTGTAGTTGATATCAAAGGAAACCTAGGATTATTTAGCTCAACATTCAATATTGATGGCACCTGAACTAAAATTTTTGTGTCGTACTGCAGGAGTTGAGGACGTGATTGCTGACTCCATATCACGCAAGGTGGTGGTGAAGGGGAAGAAGGCGGCCGCCAACCCGATGAAGTTGGTGGAGCATGTCCAGAAAAAGACTGGCCACAAGGTGGAGCTCATCTCGCCAATATCGCCTCCTCTGGAGGAGAAGAAAGAAGAAGAGAAGAAGGAGGAGCCCGAGCCACCCAAGCCGGAGGAGGAGGTGAATTGAGATAACTCTCATACGACCATCTTGCAAAATTATTCCTGCATTGCCCCTTGCAGCTCTACATTTTAGTGTTTTTCATACTAATTTTCTTGCGTAAGGGGCTGATATCAGAATGTTTCCTTGTCTATCTGTTTGGTTTTTAAGCCGCTGGTGATCACTGTTGTGCTCAAGATGCACATCCACTGTAAGGCATGTGCTCAGTGGATCATGAAGAGGATCCTCAAGATGAAAGGTGCTTACTAGTTGGCTTCAATCAGATTTCCTATCCTATTCATGGCTATCCATATCATTTTCATGTCCTATCTAGTTTAATAAGCTTCACAGATATGATTAGCTTTGTTGTGTCAGCATGGCCTAGTCTAGTCATTTCATGGTGAAATGATTTGCAACAAAACTCTTTAAGTGACTAAAGAAATTTTCTCTGAGACAAGTATAGCTCCCTTCACCTACCTGTCTGACTAGAAATCAATAAATTTATTTAACTTGTCAAAATATTTACTTGCTCTAATTTACAGCAATATAATTTCAGTTTATGGTTATGCAGGGGTGCAATCTGCAGAGCTGGACCTAAAGCTATCGCAGGTGACAATGAAGGGTGTTTTAGAGGAGGCCAAGTTGGCCCAGTACGTGTACAAGTGCACCGGTAAGCATGTGGCCGTCATCAAGTCCGAGCCGGTCGCTCCGCTGGAGAGCGCTGGTGGCGACAACATAGGCAACGAGGAGAAGAAGATGGAAGGCGGTGAGGAGAAAGAGGGCAGCGGCAACAACAATGGTGAGGGGATGGATAGAGAGGATAGGGAAAATAACACTACCTCCATCGCCGCGCCCAATATGTACATGTACTACCCGCAGTTTGCATTCCCTGGGAGGTACTACTCACCGCCACCGCCGCCAGGTTACTTCTATCAGGCAGCCTATCCACCACCGTCGTATGCGGTGTACGCGCCGCACCACCAGATGATGGCGCCACAGATCTTTAGCGACGAGAATCCGAATGCATGCTCCATCATGTGAAAGAACCATGGCGGTCTGGAGACAATAAGAAGCGGGGGACCAGAAAGAAGGGAGCTGCATAATTTTAATGTTGTCTTTGCAAAAAAAAAAGGCCCTTGAGCCAAGCAAATGGCAACTAGAACTAAAGTACCAGCCTGTTTGAGGGGTTAGATTTCCATTTCTGTTCTTCTTCTTTTTTCTTTAAGTTAAACACCACCACCCCCCCCCCCCCCCACCTTTCTGGATAAATTAAGTTTGGACTTGTCAGTTTATGGATGCTATCGTTTGCTATTGTTATGTCGAGTTTTGCATTGAACTACCTCAACTTTTGACTTTTATAATGATGTATTACATGCTATAACCATTTATCTTGGTGCCCTCTTTCTAGGTATCCTTGGATTTTTTTTTACCCCTTTCTCTAGGTCAAAATATCAACAGCACCAGCAACTTCACATTGGAATCTGAATTTTTATCAGGGTGAAAAAAAAAGCAGAGAATTCACCATGGGCATGTGCATACGGGGCTGTCGGAGGAGCCTCCTCTGCTGGGACCCGCACGTCAGTGGGACGATTCCGGGGCTGTCAGCTGTGAATGTGATGGCTCCATTGGGCACGGCCCAAAATCCGAGGTGGATTGCAGCTTCAATTTTGGGTGCTCCCCGCTTTTTACACAGTGCAGAGCAGTACGTCCCTACTGGTACCCAAGTGGCAGCTCCAGCCTTGGCGTTTGCTCTGAATGTGAGGATTCTTTCACATCATCATGGCAACATCAACCCTCAGGAGCTTTGGCCGGCTTCAGGTTGCCTGTGTCTGGCTGTGTACGGATGATGGATGGATGGATGGATTCAGCTGCTGCTTGCTTGCATAGCCTGTGATCCTGTTTGTGCTGCCACTGACCTGGGCTACTACATGTGGCTTCTTTGCTTGCTTTGAGGTGGTATGGTATTTGCCCCTTGCTCCTTTGTACTCCTATGTCGTAGCCCTTTGTGTGATAAGCAGTGTGTAGCATGCAGCCCATGCATGGCCAGTTGGGTCACAATTGAAGTACCATGCATGAGGCATGCTAGCTTAAAAATAGTTCCAAATGGGAAGTTGAGGGTGGGATGAGCTAACTTAAATAGCCAACTCTAAATAGCCAACTCTAAGAAGTATTGCAATATTAGGTTAACTCTTTTACATGAAGCGAGGATAAAATCATAAGCAGGTTGCAGTGTAGGTATGGTCCACTCAGCATGCAGAGTGGGCATGAGCCGTTTTTCTAGGTTGGGTCATTACACAATGTTCCTGCTTTTTTATAAAAGAAATATGTAGAACCTTTTTTGCATTGAGCAAGCCATGTTAATGACGCGTCTCAAGCAATTCTTCCGCAGAAGATCCCAGCCAAGGGAAAGCTTTGCCGGGGTATTAACTGGTGGGTGGTGATCGGGATACCATGGGCCTGCAGCCGTTAGCTGCAGCTAGCGTGCACATCATCTGATGCAGTGATGCATATGCTTGCTTCTCACATAACCAAGCTAGCTGCTGCTCACTTGGCTATAATATTAGCAACCAACTTGCACGATAATTTGTTCTCTGACACAAGCTCAAATCCGCCACTAATCTGTGCAGTACAAACACATGCAGACCACTGCCTTGTGCTGCAGCTGCTCATCAGCTTTTGGGATCTTGTTTTTCAAACAAAAAGAACTTTTGGGATCCTAAGTAGTGATCTAGCTAGCTCACCACCCAATCCTCAGACGCTGCAACTCTCCAAGGGCCAGGGCGTGCCCCTAGCCATGTGCTGCCGAGTGCGAGACCACGTCCTCGGTTTTGTACTGGCCTGGGAACTGAATGCGTCACATGGTGAAGCAAACAAAATTGGGGCACAAGCGGAAGGAAACAAGCTAAGGGGATGGAAGTTTTGGAAGGATTTGAAAATTTTAGCCTTGTTTGCAGATGGAATTGGAGCTTTGTTTTTTTTTTTACTTGGATGGATATGATCAATACTAGATGTGCAAAATATTTAATACATGCTGATGGGCCCCCCCTGAAGCAAAGGGCCGGGCCGGGCCAGGGATGCTCCATGGACCATGTAGCAAGCCAGCAAGCACGACAGATATGATGTGGATTCAAAACTTGTAACCACATTGATTTGTTTACATTCGAGGACTATATGCATGCATGCATGCATGGTCCCAAAACCAAATGTCCTGTTCGTTTTGAAATGCATGCATTTCTGCATGACCACAAGCACAAGGGTACAGTGCAGTGGTCTTGTTTGATAGGTTTATACTCTGGTTTTATACTTTTATGGAGACAAAGTCATTGTTTATCATTTGAGGGAGCAGATGTTACATAAATTATATTGGTGCGGTGCTCATTATGGCAATTGTTGTTTTGTGGTGCTGATTAGGACTTTAGGTATGGGACTGAAAATGAAAGGACGAAAACCCCACTTCTCAAGAGACGTTGGTCCCATGGTTCAACGATTATTGGACGATACTAGTTTGAGTGCTAGACTTAAATTTTCTTGCCAAGTAATTTTGATTACTTCTCTTAAGACAAATAAACACTAAAAAAACTAGAAGTGGACACTGTGGATTTCTTTTCATGATTTGGATTTATTTATCTGCGTTTGTTAAGCTTGTTAAAAAACTGAAATAAACTAACCACTATATATCCCCTCAGTCCAAAAAGGAATGAAATTATTTGTAACCACAGAGAGTGCTAGATTGGTAGTAATACACTAGTAGCTCCCTGGTCCCTACCAAGACGCCTGGTTCAAATCAGATTTTAATTTTTCTCAAGAAGACTTGTCACAAAACTGAGTCACTTCTCACCATTCAAGAACTTTTACACCGGGTGTCGCATATGTCTCGGATTTAAAACACCATCAGTGCTTCTTTGCCTGATATCTAAACATCTTGCAAATTAACTTGTACTCTGTACCAAGTGATGGATTCAAAATGTGCCTCAAAACATGAAGCAAGTGCATTCATTCATCCATTCATTTATTTATTTATACGTACGTCCAGGACAGAAATCAATGGTCGCCAGCTGAAGAATTAGACTACTGGTGGCACAGAGGTATATGCGCCACGTACTGCTCATGGAAAGAAAACTGGTTGGATCCAAGTGTATGCGTAGCAAATAAACTAATGCAAATGCATGCATGTTCTGTGGTCCAAACAATCGAAACAAACAAAGGCATTGCTTTGCTTGATTTGCACTGCTCAAGTCAACACTAGCATAGACATAGATAAACTACACAGCAGCCGGCCTCTTGCATGATGAACGATGCACAGCAAAGGAGGGTGCACATAGTTGTTCATCTCGTGACATTGTCGCTGAAGAATCCAAGAGACAAAAGCATTCAGTTTTTTCGCTGAAAAATCATGTAGGGACTGCTAAGGATCCGGCTTATCGTATTCAAACCATGTATTACTTCTCTTGTCCACCATAACACTCTCCCGTTGTCTCATATCATCTTTTTCGATAAAACCCCTATAAAGGATACTCACAAACCTTGGCCCATGATAAAATTGCCATGCCATTGGTGACCTCCACCTCCTTCGCCTTTATCTTCGACACCACCTCCAGTACCTATTGCCTAGCCTTCACCATATTTCAAATAGCTCAACATTGATGCCAAGTTGAATATACATAAACGCTAGACCCATCACTAGAGATATTCATCACAATCATTCATTGTAAACACCAACATCATTCAGGCCACCAACATAACATTTTCTCTTGGTTCTCTTGTCAAAGAACATAATCACTTCCATCGACTACAGCTAGACCCTAGACCAGCCCGATAAACATCTATGGGTTCTGCCGTAATATCTTCTCAGTGCCACACACTATTAAAACAGAAATCCAATTTAGAGAACCTCGCTCTGAGTGGTCGATATGAATAGCGCTCTGCGCCGCGGTGTTCCCACTTTTGCGGGCCTCAAACGGTATCTAATTCACTTTCTTTTTTTTTCTTTTTTCTATTTCAGTTTTTTTCCTTCCATCATATTTTTATTTCTTTTTTTATGGCCATACCACTTCTCTCCATCATGCTTATAAAGATAGATCTACTCATAGGATTTCTATCAAGTGTTTTCCTTTTCTTGTTTATAAGCAAAGTTTTTTAGGGTAACTTATATGATAAGCTTTACAAATTATATGCTCTAATTTTATTATTTTTGAACAATCCTTTTACAAAAAATAGTTGGCCATGTGTTAGTTAGACGACTTGTTCCAAAGATTTTTTGACAAGTTTAAACATAGAAGTAAAAACATAGAACACTTTGTATAAGTTGCCTAGAAAAGTTATATTATATAAAAAAGAAGGTTTCCCAAGAAGTTATCCTAACAACATTGTCTTTAAGTTGTGCTGAAAAGTTATCATTCAAAAGTCATACTAAGGAATATTTTGGACAAGTTATTATAATAAATACAACTTGTGTGAATAAGCTCCCCTCATCATTCTTGCGGGAAGTTGTGCTGAAATATTATCTTCGAGAAGTTGCCTTGAAAAATTGTGTGGAGAAATTATACGTAAAAGTTATATGTGCGAAGCTTTCCAGACAGCACTGTTATGGAATATTGTGCAAAAAAAAAATATAACATGACAAGGTTATTTGGAAAAATTGTACATAAAAGCTATGTGTGCGATTAATAGCTCTCCGAAAACAGAAAGTTACAAAAAAAAAATTAAAACTTTCCATAAAAATGAAAGTACGGGACGGTCAGAGATCAACCGCCGGGAGCCTCCTAAATGGGTGTCGTCTAATTGGCAAGCCCCCTTATTAAAGTGTGGATCCACAGGTTTCTCGACTCTATCGATCTATTTGTATGGGTCCCGGAAGCAGACCCTAGAGAGAGGCAATAACTCTTCCTAGGGGCCTAATTAACTCTTCCGATGCTGAACTTTTGCTATCTAACGTACTGTTTTACGCCAAGTGATTATCTTTGACAAGAGATGACTTGATGTTTGTGTTCTCTCCAGCCCATCACGAGGTCACATTCACTTACGTACATTCCCGTGTTAGTATCGAGATCCTGTTTGGATCCACCTATTAAATCGTGAAAGCTTAGCTTATAGGTTGTGAATCCTTAAAAGCTGGATTATAAAGCTTGGAGGACTATTTGGAACCCTGGATTGTGGGATGGTTGGATCATACAAGCTAGTAGAAGCTAGGTAAGAAAGATTGTGATGAGAGGGATTCTACAATAAGCGATAGTGGATTATTGTAAAATTAGTTAGACTACAATCTGAGATGTTTAAACCACAAGCCGGACTATAAAAACTGTACTCAACTAGCACGGCTGGTATTGTAACGGCACTGCCGTAAGCTCGTACGTATCCCGTCAAGTAGTAGGGACATGGCGCAATGATGAGGACGACGATACGGTGGAGCACGGGCGTTAGGGCCGTGTCCCAGATGAGGCTCTGTGGCGCTGTGCGTGCACAGACGGGCGCGTGGGAATCCGAGAAGCAATTGGGCGCGCGGCGATCGAGCGAGCAGTGATCGGGAGACGGGCGCATGGAGCCGACGACGCGGGGGGCGCATTACGAACAGGGACGGAGATGGCGAGATCTTGCGGACTTGATGGCCACCGGCGGGCCGTCGATCTGCTTCTCCTCCTCATCGGCCACTAGCTACTGGCCAGAGCGGCGGGTCACCTCACCTCACTGCGCCTCCGTCGTCAGGCCGTACGCATATCATTATTGCGATCGGACCTGCAGGTACAGGCCTCTCTCTCTCTCTCTCTCTCTCTCTCTCTCTCTCTCTCTCTCTCCCTCCCTCCCTCTCTCTCTCTCTCCCTCCCTCCGAGTCAGGGACGAGTGACAGTGGCAATGTCATCTTCTTCAACCCATTCTGCCGAAAGCCCCGAGGGGACCTCACCTCATCGCCCCCATGAGGAAAAGCTCAGCACGCTCTCGTGGTCTCATCGAGGGACGAGAGAGATAGCTTCTTCGAAGCAACAGAACAAGTTGGAGTTGCTATCTTCTCGTTGGAGAGCCAGAGCTCGGGGAAAACAGCAAGGTTCTTCCAGGAACTTCCTCTTGCCCATACGCGCGATACGATTCTTGCGAGGATCAAGGTTTCCATGTATAGCCGGCCACCCCTCTGGAATGCATATATGCGACATGCACTCATGCAGAGCGCAACCTGACAAACTGACAACATGCATCCCCATTGCAGTTGCAGCTGTGTGACATGAGCACACCACACGTCGACCCCAAAGGAGACCGAGACCCTCTCACCACGAGCAGCACCCGGGTGCTTAAAGCATTTAACGAGCATGGATTATTGTAGTTTGGATTTCTGCTCATCTGTTTATTTTTGAGTTGAAGAAAATCCTATCTACTATTGAAGGATAAACTTTCCCTGGGTTTATTTTTCAACTCTAAACTACCAAAGTTCCAAGTCAAAATATTGAGCCAAAACAATAGACGTATTTTGTGATGGAGTGAGGCGGTAGCATTTCGCTGGTGTGCGTAGCGAAAGTCAGCGCTCTCGGGAGTGTGGCTGTGGGCCCCCTGCGGGCAGGCTACGCAGTGTCCTCACTTTTACGAGCGTGAGTAGCATGTACATTCTCCCTTTTTCCGCCCTACCACCACCGCCACCCCTCGTAGCCCGCGCGAGCGGGCGCTGGTTCCGAGGCCACGGCGGCGGGGCCCGCGAGCCGCGCCGAGGTGTCGCGCCACTGTTGGGCCCGTGCGCCGGCGGCCGGCCACCGCGCACGTACGGTTCCACGCGCGCTGCGCGACGCGACGGGGTGCCCGGCCGCGGCCGGCGGGCAGCGACGTGACGCGGGGTCGTCGCCGTCGGCGGATGCAAGCGTGTCTGCGTCTGCACCGTCGCCGGCCGCTCGCCGCCGGCCGGCCGAGACGAAGTTAACCCAAAGCCGTTCTCCCTTGCTCCTATAGTTTTGGTCAAACAGCAGCAGCATCATGCACTGCACCTCAGTACCTGTATCTATCGAAGGCCTGCTGAATTTTTGTCCTTTCTTCGATCAGATTATTTTCGGCAAATTATTGCGCTACCAAACTCGGCCTTTATTTGTTTCCACACCATTTTATTTTCTTTCTTGTTTTGGGGATTCCATCCAATCTATATCTACTATATCATTATATAAATGTCACATTTCCGGAAGCAGATAAAGTTGTATATATGCAAACATGTGCGGCCGTGCATGGGGCGATCAATCAACTGTTCGTCGCCGGCGTCGGACCGACCCTGAGGTGGTGTGGATGAATGCGCGACGTGACGCGCAAGAGGAGAGGAAATCTTGTTCGGCCCATTTGTAGCGCAACGTGCCGAGACGCATGCGCTCCATCAGGTAGGAGCAGCGAGGGATGGTCAAGAGCCAGGCCCTGCTCGGACACGTAGGATCGGCGTCGTAGCGCTACTGTGTCCTGCGCAGGCAGGCACCTCATGTCCTGCCACATTTGACGTGGACTACTGACACCATCATCGTCTGTCACGCTACGGATACTCGTAGGACTACTTCGAAATACGTGTTAGAATTACGGGAAAACCTCATGTACAGCTCGGACAAATAATACGTCCAATCGGTATAGTACTGATACGATCCGGTCGTACAATCTCGTTGTATATTTGATTATACTAATATTTTTGTTTTGAACGAAATCTTTTATTACAAAAATGATGCACGCATGTTTCGAATTTTGGTTTCGAGGTCGGAGAGGTGTTCATCGATCATCATCACAAATAAATTATTTGGAGATACTGCTAGCAAGGTCGCCCGTACGGAGCGGGTGGGCCCGGCGTGCCGGTGCGCCCACCGGCCGGCGGTGGCTCGCCCCACGTGGCAACGGTACCGGGCTGCCTGATACGTCCATCCAACGCTGACTCGGCCGGGCCCACCATTAACTCCTTTTTATCGTACTGTAAGCAAATTATTCCCACTCCCTCTCCTTCTATCCACGTACTACTTAGTACTATACTCTCGATCTCATCCTTCCTCCATAGCTTCGCACACCCCAACAAATTATCCTGAAAGTATCAGAAGAAACAACAAATTTTCTGACAGACTTTTCGTATTTTAAACTCCAACTTTTAAAACTTTTTCCTTTTTAAAAAAACTGTAGACATAGCGTGAGGGTCAGATGATCGTTCGTGAGGGTCAGATGATCGTTCGGATCAGCACGGGTATGAACGAGATCATCGGATGCACACCTGGATTAGTAGAATATATATAACTCCCTGCAAAGATTGCATCAGCACAAGATTTTGTACCGTTTAAGAAAGTAATTAAAATTCGTATATGCTCTGCGCAATGCATGTTCTCGATGCATGCAGCACTCGCAATCTCGCATCATGCACAACGGTCGTGCTGCAGGCAGCAGTGTCATGCGCATTTTTTCTGTTTTTTTTTTCTCATAGCTGGCTATATATATACATATGATTGGTAGGCTGTGTAAGTGCCTATCCAGGCTTGCATAGTGCAGGTTTAGATGTTTGGTAGGTCCGTTAGTCAGGCTCCAGTTTGCAAATAGCCCTATACATCCTGCATAGTGGGAATCCGGTTGTGCAGGCTGCACAGAGGCTCCGGCTGGCCAAGTTTTGACCTCAGTCTAGCTACAATAGTGCAGCCTAGGGAGCAATGCAGCCATCCAAATAAAATCTTATGCGGACCAAGATAAAATATGCAGCCAACCAAACAAACCCATAAAATACTACATAAGTCTTCCTTGAGCTGGCCTGCATAACTCCTAGCCAGGCTAGAAATAGACCAAGACTAAATAATCAATCACACCTTATGTATCAAACTGCTCTTGGGCCCTTGGCACGTGACTGTAGGCGAAATGCCCTAGGAACAAATCTTCATTGCTATACTATGAAATTTCTTTTGAACTTATTGATACAAAAGTACACGAATTCTGCATGCTTTTACGAAGATACACGAATTTTGCGTGCTTTTTACTAATGTTTTAGACTAACTTGGACGTTCATGCATGTTGCATTGTTTCGTGCACCTTATTTGCTCCCTATGCAAAGGAACAAAAAGACTCCACATTTTCCTTCTCTTCATAAAGGTTTGGTTGTCTCTGCGGCCTTTCCATGGTGCTCGCTTTTTAAAACTGTGCTCTCTCTCTCTCTCTATCTTCTTCTGCAGTTGGATGAAATGGAGTGCGGATCGATCGGAACGGGGATGGGGAAGAGAAAGAAAAAAGGAGGTTTGTAAAGCTGCGAGCTCGCGCGAGTGGGTGGTATTGGGCCCGTTCCACCTGACGCGTGGGGACCCTCGTGCTCCATCAAGTTGATGATGGAGGATCTTCTAAGCATGCCAAATTCAGCTATCTTTTTTCTTTCAGGATTCGGTCAGGATGAAGAGAGGAGACTCTTCGAGGCAGTGGTTACCTACTGCCATTGTGCTTGGTGGTCTAGACGGTACCAAGGAAGATGACACCTGCAACGTCAGATTAAATCGGACGGCTGACGCACGTCGCCTAAGAAGACGATAGATTTCATACCCCTGCGCTGTTAGCATCGCCCATAGTTTTCATCGTTCCATAACCTTGGCAGTGATTTCATTTTTAATCACTTAATCGACTTTTGGCCTGTTCACCGAGAGAGCTTACCCCTTCTCACCCTTGTGGGCTCCACCGGTGGGTCACGGTGACCCGGGCCCACGCGTCATGGAGCCCTGGAAGGAAGCGCAATCACCGAGGTGTTTTTGCCGGTATCCCAAGGAGATCCCTCCCATTCATGAATTCGATTTACCACGTCCTCGTCTGAATCGCACCATGCTGCACGCGAGACCAAACGAGAATTTTTGATATTTGACATTAAATTCGCGCGTCTCTTTTTTTTTTAAATCCAGTTCACGAGCCTTTCAAAATATAACCCTCCGTACGTGAATTGTTTCAATCCGAGAGATTTCCTCCACTTTCCTTGATTTCGTGACTTTCTTTTTCGTTTTCATTTTTCAGAGCATCTGAACTCCCTGTTTTGCCCATGACTCCATCGAATCGATCCAGCCGACCCTCTCCTCCTCTCCCGTGCTCCTCTCCTCTGTTCATGGCGCTCTCTCTCTCGATCGTCGCTGCTCCAGGCGGAACAAGAGCTCCGCCGTCCGCCGGTCCAAGGTGCTCCCGCTGCTCCCCCTGACCGAGGCCTCCCGCTGCCGGTGCTGCCCCCTCCCCTCCCACGCGGCCCTGACCTGGAAGCCGTATCTAGGGACGCTCCTTGTCTGGTGGAGCCGGCCACGGAGGAAGTAGAAGCCGACGGTGAAGGTCTTGGAGCAGGACCACTGGAGGAGCATGAAGGCGAAGGCGACGGGCCAGAGCGACAACAGCACGAGGCGGGTCGCGACCGGTAGCGAGTGCAGGACCGGAACGCGAAGGGCACTTGCATCGACGACACCACGTCCACGACGTGCGCCAGGAACACGAAGTCCAGCACCCCGTCGTTCAATCCTGCAAGCACACGGTTTCAGTTCTCCTAATATGCTTACTGATTCTCTTACTCCCTACTGTAAGTTACTAATAGCAGTCAAAAAACAATTTTTTGGATTAACCAATGGTGTCAACGGTGAAGAGACGATGACGATGTGATCATCAGCGGAAGTACCTTGATCGACCTCCTTCTAAAGCTCCCAGGACTTGGCGTTGATGGTCCCTCTGAGGGCGTCGAACAACGGCATGAACAGGCAAAAATTGCTATCCTTCTCCCTGCACAGGGTTAAATACCCGCGAAATCACACCATATGGACGCAATGAATCAATCTCATCAATCAGCCCCCTTGGAGCTTCAATAAGCCAGAGGGCCCGCGCGGGAGGGGAGGGGGCAGCACGGGCAGCCGACGGCCGAGGGCCGCGCGGAAGGCCTCGGGAAGGGGGAGCAGCGGGAGCACCCTGGAGCAGCGACGATGGAGAGGAGAGGAGAGGAGAGGAGAGGAGAGGGCCGGCTAGATTGAATCGACTAGAATCCATTGAGTCAGGGGCAAAATGAGAAGTTCATGTGCTTTAAAGAATAAAAAGAAAAAAACTTCGTGAAATTAAGGAAAGAGGAGGAACTCTTTTATATTAAAATAATTTATATGTGGAGAGTTATATTTCGAAAGGCTCACGAATTAAATGTTAAAAGAATAAAGCGTGACGTCAATATCGAAATTTTTCGGACCAAACAAGCTAGCTAGTGCTGGTGCAGAGAAGAGGAGAGAGAATCAGAGAGAGAAGAGGGGGGATCGCAGACACCCGCGCATCTTGCAGCCCTTGCCGGCGCCCACCCGCGCTAAATAAGGTGACACCACCACCCCGCACCCCCACCGGGCGTCACAGCCACACTCGCGCAGAGCCAGCAGCCACCGCTCGAGCACCCGCAGGGCCGCGCGCGCGTGGGAGCAGAAGCCATGGGCGAGGTGAGCGAGGGCGGCGACGCTTCCGTTTCCTGCCGCGCTCGCCGCCGGCGTCAGGAAAGGCAAGGCGGCGTCCTGATGGCTTTTGCTGTGTCACTTTGTGCTCGCAGGAGGCCAAGAAGGAGGAGGCGGAGAAGCCCAAGGAGGCGGCGCCGGCGGAGGAGAAGCCCAAGGACGCGCCGCCGGCGGAGGAGAAGCCCAAGGAGGGCGCCGGGGAGGAGAAGAAGGAGGAGGCGCCGCCGCCGCCGCCACCGCCGCCGGAGGAGGTCGAGATGCGGGTCTACATGCACTGCGAGGGGTGCGCCAGGAAGGTTAAGAAGATCCTCAGGCGCTTCGACGGTAATGCCGCCATGCCCGGCCGTATATCTGTTAGCTTAACCTCCCTTTGCCTTTGCTGGCCATCGATTCTCCCGTTCTCGAGTGGATTTCAGTTTTTGCTTTGGACTCTGCTAATGTTCTTGCGATTTCTGAAGTAACTGCTGTTGCTTTCTTTTGATTGTGGGAAGCAGGCCAATCTGTATGCTCATCAGGTCTTTAACAGGCATGCTGGGATCGAGATTTCAGAATATTCTGTTTTTTTAAAACAAAAAAAAGAAATCATGACTCCAGATTTGGAATATTTCGAAGGTTATTACTTAGAAGAATTGATGTGATTCATGGTAGGATTTCAAGGGTGGTAGGTGGGCTACGGTTTAATTAATCAGATTCGCCCAATCAATTAGATCTTTCGTTTTCAACTGCTGCAATTGCACATGAATCCAGTTGATTAATGCTGGGGAGAATGACTGACTAGAGATCCGAATGACTTTTAGCTCCAGAAAAAGGTTTGGTAGATTCCAAGAGAATGACGGCCTTGAGCTTATGTCATTCAGAGCTCAAAAAGTGAAGTTGATTCCTCGGTCACCTTCAAATTCTCATATGTTCCAAGCATGATTCATATTCCCCCTGTACTTGTAGTTGCTATCAAAGGGAACCTAAGATTCTGTAGCTCAAGGGTTCAATCTTCTTGACATCTGAAATGAAAAATTCTGTGTCGATACTGCAGGAGTGGAGGACGTGATTGCTGACTCAAAGGCACACAAGGTGGTGGTGAAGGGGAAGAAGGCAGCCGCCGACCCGATGAAAGTGGTGGAGCGTGTCCAGAAGAAGACCGGACGCAAGGTGGAGCTCCTCTCACCGATTCCGCCTCCGCCGGAGGAGAAGGAAGAGGAGAAGAAGGAGGAGCCCGAGCCGCCCAAGCCGGAGGAAAAGAAAGAGGTGAATGAGACAGTTTTCATATGAACATCTTGCCAAGTCCTTGCTGCGTTGGCTCTTGTTGTTCCACATTGCAGTATTTTCTGTGCTAATTTTTTTGCATCAGAGGCTGATATCAGAATGTTTCCTTCTCTTCTTGTCTGGTCTTGAAGCCGCCGGTGATCGCTGTGGTACTGAAGGTACATATGCACTGCGAAGCCTGCGCTGAGGGGATCAGGAAGAGGATCCTCAAGATGAAAGGTGCTTATTAGTTGGCTGCAATCAGATTTCCAGTCCTTTTCATGATATCCATACCGTCTTCATGTCCTATGTAGTTTACTAAGCTTCGTGGGTGCAATTAGTTCTGATGATTCAAATGGCCAAATCCTGTCTTTTTCTGATGAAATGATTTGAAACAGAACTCTTCATTCATGTGAATGAAACAAAGTTTCTACAGCCAACAATTCCTCCAACCACCTGTCTGACTAAAAATCAACAAGATTGTTAGGCTTGTCAAAAATTTTAATGCTTCTTGATCTGAATCACAGATGATTTTTTTTATTCCTGGTTGTGCAGGGGTGCAATCTGCAGAGCCAGACCTGAAGGCATCGGAGGTGACAGTGAAGGGTGTGTTCGAGGAGGCCAAGTTGGCCGAGTACGTGTACAAGCGCACCGGTAAGCATGCTGCCATCATCAAGTCTGAGCCTGTGCCTCCGCCGGAGAGCGCAGGGGGTGATGACAAGGCCAAGGAGGAGAAGGCGGCAGAAGGTGGCAGCGAGGAGAAGAAGGAGGACAGCAAGGAGGAGAAGAAGGACGGCAAAGAAGGTGGCGGTGAGGAGAAGAAGGAGGAGAAGAAGGAGAAGGAGGGTGGTGATGCTGCTGCCGGCGATGAGAAGGATAAGGCGGACAAGGAAAAGGATGCAGCCGCCATTGCTGCGGCCAACCTGTACATGCACTACCCGCGGTTCGCATTCCCCGGTGGGTACTACCCGCCGCCCCCGCTACCACCGCCCGGGTATGTCTACCAGCCAGCCTACCCGCCGCCACCAGCGTATGCGCCGCACCACCAGGCAATGGCTCCGCAGATCTTCAGTGATGAGAACCCGAATGCGTGCTACATCGTGTAAAAAGGTAGAACCGTGGGGTCTAGAGCAAAAAGAAAATAAGAAGCAGGGGACGGAAAGAGAGAGCTGCATAATTTGGGGGTTGTGTTTGCAAAAAAATGCCCTTGAGCAAAGCAAATGGCAACTTGAAGAAAAGTACCAGGCTTTTTGAGGGGTTAGATTTCCATTTCTTTTTTCTCTTATTTTCTTTTTGTAATTTTAACCCTTTTTCACCTTTCTGGTATAAAGTAAGTCTGGTCAGTTTATGGATGCTATCTTTATGTAGAATTTTGCCTTGTACTGCCTCAGCTTCAGACTTCTATAAAAACTGTATTATACTATAACCATCTACCTTGGTTCCCTCTTTCTAGTCTTCACTTCTTTTACCCTTTTCTCTAGGAACAAAATAGCTGATTCAGCAACTTTACTTTAGGAATCTGAACTTTATCGCGGTGAATGATGTGAAGGTTCTAGAGGTGGCTTGGGAGGGGGACAAGTGGTTAGCATGTGCATATGGGGCATGTGAATGTGATGGGTCCATGGTGCATGGCCCAAAATCCGAGGTGGATTGCAGCTTCAATTTTGGTGCTCCCTGCTTTTTCACACTGCAGAGCAGTACTCCTGAAACTCCAGTGGTAGCTCCAGCCTTGGAGTTTGCTCTGAATGTGAGGATTCTTTCCCACCATCATGGCAACATCAATTCTCACTCTCCCAGGAGGTGTGGCTCAAATGATGGAGGGTGGATGGATCCATTTCTTCTTTTTGCTTTTCATTTTATTTTATTTTATCTCAACCTTTTTCACCTTTTTGCTATAAATTATGTCTGGACTTGTCAGTTTATGGATGCTATCTTTATCTAGATTTTGCCTTCTATTGTCTCACCTTCAGACATAACTATATGATACTATAAATATTTGCCTTCATCTCCTCGCCTCATATTTTTTACCCCTTCTGACTTTTTTACTAGAGACTGCACCACATCTACTTGCACTTTCTGTATTTATGGATTTGCAGTTACTTCTATATTGTGCAGTTTATCAATTATAATCTGCATCATGTAATGAGTCCAAATTAGCAGAGGAAGGTGTTCAATTTTGGTTCACTGATATACATTTGAAAGTTGACGAGCCCTCCTTTACCCAACCTAAGATGTACGATGTATAGGTTCTTGTTCAGTTCTCCTACCTTGTTACGATCTGGCACAAATTTATGCATACTTTGTCTTTTAATACTTGTCTGTCCTGATCCTTGGGATACGATTTGAGTACTGATTCTCCATCTAGTTATATGTTAAGGGTGGAAAAAGTGAGTTCCAAGTATTTGTTATGATTTTCCTCTCCTTATGAAATGGTAAGTAGCTCTCCTGCGTATTTGAGACAAAAACATATTTATTATGTAAATTTTGATATCAGAATCAAAAGAATTAATAAATATACTATGTATCTTTTGATATCAGAATCAAAAGAATTAATAAAAGTCCATAACTTAAAGTGTTTCTGAGTAATCAAATCTGTTTAGTCTTGGTGTTATCCATGTCACTGTCACGTGCCCATTCACATCTGGGAAGTTCTTTTCTGTTTGTACCAGGTGATCCGGAACCATCCAAGTGTGCTTGAGATTTATCAAAATAAGCTGTTGAGTCTGGGAAGATCTCGAAGGAAGATATTGGCAAGTTAAACAAGAAGGTCAGCACTATACTGAGTTAGGAATTTAAGAACAGCAATCGCTATGTCCCCAACAAAAGATACTGTCTTTCAGCTAACTGGACTGGGTTCAAGTCACCAGAGAAGATTTCATGCATCTGAAACACCGGGTAAACAGATCTTCTCTTCCAGTTCTCATTGTTTTCTTTGATTACCCTTTGAGTAATCTTTGTCTGAAAAAAAACACTTCAAGTAAGTACCCTTCGTACGATGCATTTCATAGCGACTTGCAGTGTCAAGCCAAAGATTCTCAAACGTGGTGGAGAAGCCATTACTATTCTACCAGAAAATTTCAAGGCTCACAGGGCTGTGAATATAATTTTTGATCAGCGGCGTTAGGTGATTGAGACTGGAGGGGGCATTGATTGGGCAGTGGGTGTAGCACTTGCTTTTGCTACTCTTATAGTTGAGGGAACCATGTCAGGTTATATGGTCTGATTGTCGAGAGGGGTACATTTAGCTACGCTCATTCTGGCATCCATGACCAGGATAACTGGAGAGGTACTGCCCGCCTGATCATCTTGTTATGAACCAAGATGAGCTTTTTACTGTGTTGGAATTACTACCCCAACTTGCTTATATGTGGGCATTACTTGGAAGAAAGATCACTTATTTTCGGGCACAAGTGACTTCCTGCCTTTTCATCAGGAAATTACTTGCAGTTGCAGGTAGCAGTGAGTCCCAACCAGCGCACCAACTGACGAACCCATTCAGATGACGAATCTGCTTTGACCTCGGTGGTCTGAGACCAAAAATCTGAAATCGTTCTTCAGAATCAGAATGTAACACTACTACCTCATGAGTGAGCGAGCCACGTGCACCTGCAGCCTGCAGACTGCACGGCATTGAAGCACATGATGGTTGGTCGTCGATTTCATGAGAGCTCGCATGTGTAAGGACACCTCAGCTCTGCCTCTGCTGAACTAACCACACCCGCAGCAGCAGCAGGCTCGCCTGGGCCGAATCTGCAGCACGATTTCCTGCACTGAAAGTCTGAAACCATGCATTGCGTTGCAGTGGGACTCTCTTCAATAGCAATGCCATCTCTCATGCCATTCGCTAAAGTGGCTAGGATTTGCTAAGATGTGTCACACGCCAATACCAGCCAGGATTTTTTTCTGTTTAAGAGTGACTCAGTGAGGGAGCCATTCTGGTCAGATGGGAACCACGAGGGGTAGGCGAATGCAATCAGCTTGTAGTAAGTGCATGTGCAGTATATATATGCACTGTAGCTTGAAGCCCAATAACTTTGTACGCATGGATTTATTTGGTGTAGCGTTCACTGGTCAACTCCGGTGATTGCATGGAGGGGGAACTAGCAGGCCAGAAGCTACTCCTTCCGTTCCAAATTGTACGTCGTTTTGACAAATCTAGATATATAGATTTTGCTATGCATCTATACCGTAGATAGCAAAATTTATATATCTTAATTTGCCAAAACCAACTACAATTTGTAACGGAGGGAGTAGTAAGATTGTTGATTGATCCCGCATTTTTTTTTCGAAATAAATTTTTTTAAGGTTTTTCCGAATTAAATGATCGCACAATTAAAAGAAAAAGAAAAATTGACGCTGCAAATAGTAAGGGGGGAACAAATGAGGCCCATTATCGCGCTCTGTTACCTGGGCCGCGGGAAAGGAAGCAGCCCACGCGCGGCTCCCAGGACCATCGCCCGCGGATCGGGCAAAGCGCGGAGCTGTAGCGTGGAGAAGCGCGGCAGGATTAGTACCACCTTGCTAGCGCACCAAGCGAAAGACCAAGTTATAACCTGCTGTGCCAGAGCAGTTTCGTCTCTTCGGAGACATCCGATAAAATTGGAACGATACAGAGAAGATTAGCATGGCCCCTGCGCAAGGATGACACGCACAAATCGAGAAATGGTCCAAATTTTTTTGAGATTTTGCGCTCCGGTCCTCCGGCCTTGCAGATACGCCCCTGAACATTTACGGCCTAGTCCCTGATTCCCTAGCAACGCTGCTATTCTCTTCGAGATACGTCCCTGGGTAAATTCTTTGAAGACCCTGATGCTACTATGTTCCTGCAAAACGTTCCTGGTGGTTGTCCTAGTGTCACAGTTACGCCCCTGTCCCTAAGTGATGTTTTTCTTTACAGCCACGCAGCTGAAGGTAAACGGTCTTCATTGTTTAGATGGTTTCTTATAAGCAGGTTCCTTTTTTAACTGTTTCACCACCTGTTGTTGCAGGCAGTCCTCAGTTGCGCCCCCCCTGATATTGTTCTCTTAAGAGAGAGAAAAAATCCTCATATACATTTTCACGTCACGCTTGTGCTATTGAACTTCTTTTCCAAATATAATTGATTGGTTTTAGTAGTAGCTCACTAATATCATCCTTTGCTCTAGACTTATTCTCTTTTACTGTTTTGTGACATAATAAGGTTCAAAATTCCCTACCATATTTGTGCACGTACTCTCAAGTCTCAAAGGAAGTAAGAAAAGCTCATCAGAAGCAAGATTTCCCATCCAAGGTGCTGCAAAATGAATCCACGACATAAGAACAAATTAAAATGTCCTCGTATGCCCCCAATTTTGTTCCCCCACGAGCCAAATTAAATTATCTTCACTAATGATTCGCAGGTTGGGGACACTAGTGGAGTGACTGAATTTGCAATTGTGTCTTAGCACCATCACAGCGTCGGTGCGTCCGTGTGGGCAAACAGGCTCGCCGCGAAAGCTCATTAGCAAGAGTATTTGCCAATTAAAGTACTTCATTCTCTCTCTCTCTCTCTCTCTGACAAACCCTTAAATCATGCAATCTCTTTGGGATTAATCTTCTGCATCTCTTTTGAAACATTCACGTTCTTCGCAATCTTTAAAACTCGGCACGCGCAATGCAACCGCGGCCTGCGCCATTCCACGTCTACCATTTCCTCAGCGTGAAACACAGAGTGTTTGACCATTCCAGTGTACCAAGCGGCATGCGTGCATCGTGCGGCCATCGTGCCGCCGTGCTACTCGTGTGCGGATCCTAAGGTCGTAAAAGACACAGAGGAATCAGGAATATTTGCATGTCACGCAAAAGGGGCGAAAAAAAGAGAGGCGTCACGCCAACAGCCTTGACAAGTCCTTATCGGAGTCGTCACGCATCCGCCGATACCCTCGCCTCACGCCGCGCCACAACTTATCCCCAACCAACCAACGAGCCTCCCACGAGTCGCTCCCACTGACCTTGGGCCCGACCGGTTCAGCGCCCAATGCGAGCCCGAGCAGCACGGGCCACACCGGCCGGCGCTGCCGCAGAGGATCCGAGCTCGCTCGTGGAGCCGCGCGAGCATGGACGCCTAGTCCGAGCTTCGCAACGTGGATGACGCGCGGGGCCCGCTCCCGCGGTGAGCGTGGCGTGGCCCACCCGTCCGTCCGGGTATATCCGGGGGTCCACGTCGCCATCCTGGTTTAACTACCAAGCCGCCCCTATAATTACGCTGGCGTGTGGGTCCCACTTGCTTACAAGCGCCATGTGGGCCCCGCTCGGGAGCACGTTGCTTACGTTCACCGGAGGGAGATGTACCTATTCCCAAAGCCCCAAACGCACGGGCCCCGCCGGTGGGTCACAGAGTTCCGGGCCCGCACGTCATGGTGTTGGTGCGGGTATCCGAAGGGGATTCGTGAATTTTGCTAGGCGCATTAATGAAATCGGCAGGGCGCCCACCCCTCCTCAACTCCCTCGCCTCATCGTCGTCTACCTCGCCGCACACCACACGCGAAAGCAAACAAACTACTACTAGCAGAGAGAGAGAGAGAGAGAGAGAGAGAGAGAGATCTTTTTCTATTAGAGAAGAAAAAAGAGGAGGTAGAGAGAGAGAGAGAGGCATTGCCGTGACGTGATCCCTCTCTCGCCGGCGACCGATGGGCTCGGAGGCGGAGATCACGGGCCCGCTCCTCGCGGCCAGCGGCGGCGGCGCGGAGGCGGTGCCGCCGTGGCGGGAGCAGGTGACGGCGCGGGGGCTGGCGGTCAGCGCGGTCCTGGGGGTGCTCTTCTGCCTCATCACGCACAAGCTCAACCTCACCGTCGGGATCATCCCCTCGCTCAACGTCGCCGCGGGGCTGCTCGGCTACTTCCTCGTCCGCACGTGGACCGCGGCGCTCGAGAGGCTCGGCGTCGTCTCCAAGCCCTTCACCAAGCAGGAGAACACCGTCATCCAGACGTGCGTCGTCGCCTGCTACGGACTCGCCGCCAGCGGTATGCTCTGATTGCGCCGGGGAGGGAGCTTGGTTGTTTGTTGTATATGTGGAATTGCGATTTTGTTTTAGTTGGGTGATCCGTAGTCGGTGAAAACAGGCCTTATTGCTATCTAGAGTTACAAAGTTCTGATGTTCAATTTAGGTGGACTAGTACTAGGTTGCTCGCTGTTATTTGGATCGACGTTCAGTTTAGGATTGTTATTTTGACTGGCATTTGCTTGCTGCTATTTTTCTGAGACGATTGCTGTTAATTTACTCTTGGACTTTAGCTTTGTTTGGTTGCCTGTATGCCATTGATCAGTGATGGTATCTAGATCTTCTTCGAGTTCAGTTCAATCGTTCACAAGTTTTAGTTTCAGAGGATATAACAAAATGCTGTTATTTATTTGGTGGTTTCAGGATTTTGTGTCTCCGTCAAAGAGCATACGATTCGAGAAAAAAATTGATTTTTCTTATCACATTTTTTTTGTTTCAAGATACTTTTCCTTTCGGTGAAGCTGAGTACCTAATATATGGTTGCTATTATATTCTGGTTGGGGAATTTTGCTGCATTTATTCCTGATTTTTCTCTTTATTCAGAGCATTAGTCTCAATAAATACTTTCCTCCTTTTGCTTTGAATTCATTCCTCTTCTCAATAAACTAATCTTGTGGTTGCAGGGGGGTTTGGAAGTTATATGCTTGCGATGGATCAGAAAACCTACGAGCTTATCGGGCCAGATTATCCTGGTAACAGGGCTGTGGATGTCAAGAATCCTTCACTTGGTTGGATGATTGGGTTTATGTTCGTCGTTAGCTTCCTCGGCCTATTTAGCCTTGTTGCGCTACGCAAGGTACTCATTTATGACTTGATCCCTCTCCCTCTGTATATTATGCTATTACATGCTCATTCTCAAATGGAATCCAGCGGTTTGCATGACTAGTATCTAGTTGCTCTGCTGAGGTGTGGTCTGTTTTGGTGGCTGTTAGGTAATGGTAATTGATTACAAGCTGACCTACCCCAGCGGGACAGCCACAGCCATGTTGATAAATAGCTTCCACACGACCACTGGAGCTGAGCTTGCAGAGTAAGATCTGGACTAACATGCGGCTTTGCTCCTTAATTTGTCCACACATTTGTTCGATATGCAACTTTGTATTCCTGTACAAAGTTCCATACTTAAATCCCTTTCTTACCTGTTCACAATATATGTAGTATGTGGCAACCATCACTTGAAAGGAGTACAATCATGACTCATGATTTTTGCATGAAAAAATGTTGTGACCACTGACCAGGTTGGGTAATAGTTTGTAATCGCAAAATAATAAAAAGAACAGCTAGAGATTTCTGTGTCCTTTCAATGTTTATACTAGGTCATCCAAGTGACTGTACATCACCTATCTCTTCACCAAATTTTTGTTGGACCTCTCAACCAACAATGAATCATATTTTGATTTCAATACTGTAATGGTCTTCCAATTTGTACTGTTCTATACGTTTAGTTCTAAATCATCAATATTTTCCTGATTAATCTAGTCAAATTGCAAGTGAGCTCAGATACTTCCACATCCAACAACTTAAATGACAATACCAATATTTTAGTAAGAGTCCTTCAGGCAAAGGAAGCGCTAGAGGAAATGTCAAACATGGAACATATGGATTCCATGTGCAGGATGGAACATAAGTTGTTTAGAAAACACTCCATCCAGACACCAAAAGGTCACAATTCTTTTTAATATATAAAGTCACATTTTGGACAAGGACAAGATCTCCAAACACAATTTTGACCATTATATCTGTTTACTATCTATGTTCATTCATAACCTGACGAACAGAAATATTTCTACCCAACTTTGTACACGGAGTCATGGACACATTTCATATAGCCAATGTAAACACCTATGAAGGTGCAGTCAAAATAGTCACACAAACTTATTTCATTTCGATTTCTGCACGTTTTGAGACCCTAACTTTTGTTTTTGTGGTTGCAGCAAGCAAGTTAGGTGTCTTGGGAAGTATTTAAGCATTAGTTTTATCTGGAACTGCTTTAAATGGTTCTTCAGTGGTGTTGGTAATTCTTGTGGTTTTGATAATTTCCCATCTTTGGGACTTGAAGCATTTAAGAATACGTAAGTTTGCTTCGACTGTTTTTGATATTCCATTAAAGTTCAGATGTGAAGGCTTGAATGCTAGATCTGATCTAATGACATGAAAGTACACATCCTGTAAGGTTGAATGTCATTGGCATGTAAGAAAACCTTAAAATTTCCACTCTGTAGGTTTTATTTTGATTTCAGTCCAACCTACATTGGATGCGGTCTTATTTGTCCGCATATTGTTAACTGCTCTACACTTCTTGGTGCCATCATATCGTGGGGTTTCCTTTGGCCATATATATCCACAAAAGCTGGGGACTGGTATCCAGCTAACCTTGGAAGCAATGACTTCAAAGGACTCTATGGGTACAAGGTATGGTGATCGAAAGTTTAATCTGTTACATGCCATTGGTTAATTCTTCATTCTGTACTTCATTTTGACAGTCAACTAGCAATGTTCTCTATTCACTTGTTCTAGAGCCAACAAATTACAAGGCATGAATGACGAAGGAAACAATTTTTTCTCCACTACGTGTTTATAAACCTTATAAAATCTAAAAGAAATTTTGTCTGTTGATGTGGTCCTGAAGTAATACCACTAATTGTCATACTATATGTTTCATTGGTGGGTATTGAGAACCGTGAAACATTTGGTTCAAGACTGATAAAGGGCACACCCAGTGCTGAAATCTCCCAGAATGTCTAGGCGGCCTTACATCTTAATAGTATTGCGAATTTTTGTTACTTTTTTAGTGAAATAACATATAGATAACATATCTAGCTCATTTAGTTCCTATAGACTTTTTGGTTTACCTGGTGATCAGTTTTTGCGACTTCGTGTTCAACAACAATTAAGCTGTATTTATCCTTTATTCAAAAATTAAGCTGTATTTATTCCCTGTGTTCCAGGTTTTTATATCTGTAGCTGTGATTCTTGGGGATGGTCTTTATAATCTCATCAAGATCATTTATGCTACTATCAAGGAAATAATGAATGCCCGGGCAAAGCAAGGAAGACTTCCACTTGTCCAGGTTCAGGATGGTAATGTGATTTTCCTATTTTATGCTTCTTACCTATCAATACGTCAAAATAGCAGGATCTTATGCTGCTATTCTTGGACAGATGATGAAGGTTCTAAATTATCAGCTGAGAAAAAGCATCTGAATGAGACATTCATAAAGGACAGTATTCCTCCCTGGTTCGCAGGATCTGGTTATGTTGGTCTTGCAGCAATATCAACTGCAACTGTCCCAATGATCTTCCCACAGATCAAGTGGTACCTTGTCCTCTCAGCATATGTTGTTGCTCCCCTACTTGCTTTCTGCAACTCGTATGGCGCTGGGCTAACAGACTGGAACCTTGCATCCACATATGGAAAGATTGGCCTCTTTATTTTTGCCTCATGGGTTGGTCAGAATGGTGGCGTGATTGCTGGCTTAGCTGCCTGCGGTGTTATGATGTCCATCGTAGCCACTGCATCTGATCTCATGCAGGACTTCAAGACCGGGTACCTTACACTCTCTTCACCAAGGTCCATGTTTGTGTCACAGTTGATTGGGACCGCCCTTGGCTGCGTCATTGCCCCACTCACCTTTTGGCTTTACTGGTCGGCTTTTGATATTGGCAATCCCGATGGTGCGTTCAAAGCTCCATACGCTGTGATCTTCCGTGAGATGTCAATTCTAGGTGTTGAAGGATTATCTGCGCTGCCCCAACACTGCCTAGCGATCTGCTCATTTTTCTTCATTGCGTCCCTAGTGATCAATCTCCTCAGGGATGTAACTCCAAAGAATGTGTCCAGATTCATTCCCATCCCGATGGCCATGGCCATTCCCTTCTACATTGGTGCATACTTCGCCATCGACATGTTTGTTGGGACAGTCATCCTTTTCGTTTGGGAGAGGGTGAACCGCAAGGAATGTGATGATTTTGCTGGTGCAGTTGCCTCAGGTTTGATCTGTGGTGATGGGATCTGGACTGTTCCTTCTGCAATATTGTCGATTCTTAGGATCGACCCACCAATCTGCATGTACTTCAAGCCATCCCTTACCAGCTAATATTAGAACTAGTGCTGTCCTTTATGTGGATGTTGTGATGGGACATCCACCTGTGTATATATGTTCTTTGTGAATTATAGTGCGAAGAAACTGCAGTTGCCTTATTCAATATACGTCGATATGTTATTCTGCTTTTGCTTTAGTGCTTTGGCCGTGCTTGTGATAATTCAGCTTTCAATTATATTTTGGTTGCGTTTGCTGAGAGGGGTTGAGAGTTTGGTCAGATCGACACAAACTCTACTGTACATAACTCACAGAAATTCTTGTGAGGTGGCAGTTTGGACATGAATTCTCATTAACCCTTATTTTCAAAACAAGGAACATTTTAAGCATATATGATTTAACATAAAGGTAGAGATATTGAAAGTATTCGTTTTATAAATTAGTCTAAATATGTATACTACCTTTGTTCTTAAATATATGTGGTTTAGGACAAGCAAATTAGACTACATACTACTATATTAAAAACGGAGCTAGTAATATGTTAACAAATATTCATGGTATAAGGGAAAACAGTAATGAACACAAACAAATATGAGAAAAGAGAATTGGTGTTCCTAGCCAGGGATAATCATTTTGGAACTAGGGTAGATAGTGGATCCTAGGCATGCGTGCATGGTCATTCCATCAATTACTGTTCTGAAGCATCAAGCAAGGAAAATATGGATGACAATAATTTTGTCGCCATATCATGAAAACGACTGAATGGATTAACATATTTACAAACAAGAAATTAAAATGCTAAACTGATCATCTAGTCTCTGAGTTGGATATTTCTGTGATTTGAGGTACCTTATTTTGTTGGAAACAAGGAATGCTAACACACTTTTGTACCAGACATCCATACACGCATCCCACAAACTTGATGCTTATGATATTATCCTCCATATTAGTTTATTTCTATTTTTCATGAGTTCCAAAAATCTTACACTTTAAACTAGTATCCAACTCAATATTAGTTTATTGTTGACATAAAGTACTCACAGAGGTTCATCTCATACGGGTCGTATTCATATGACATGTGCCACTTGGTCTTTAACATTAAACACATTTTCATATATGTCGAGTATTTTGATGCATAATGATAAACCACAGAAAATATGACATATGATGGTTTTATTCTTTGATGGAGCTTTTGGGTTCCCAAAACTAGGGATACGATGGGCTCCCAAACCTAACCTAGTCAGCATGGTTCATTTGAAGCCCAATCAAGAGAAATGGTGATTCTGGGCATTGCTTAACCAAGGCATCAAAGATCCTCTCAGATATTTGATTAACTATCAAGATAATAAAGAAATAAAGATGAAGGAAAGTGTGAATTTTTAATTTCTAAACCTTATCATCAAGTTAAAACTAGGCTATGACTAATATAGGAATTATTGTAACATGATAGAAGGAAAAAATAATAATGAGCACTGATGAGTTATATTAAGACCTAGTGATAATCATCCCAACTAGGGTACGTAGTGGATTTTTGGCACGCACTTACTTTTCGTTTCATATACCTTTTGACAAATAAAACAAGCGATAAAAGTGGGAAGAAATATTTTTCCTCTGATACACCAAAATGACTCTGTTGATTGGCATGCTAGCAAATAACCTAAATGTGACAATCAAAATTGTGCCAAAAATTTCATTACGTGTCTATTAGTTGAAAAATTACTTTGAATCAACATATTTGGAAAATCATTAAAAATATGGTAAGTAACCAATTTAATTGTAAATAATATTTGAAAGCTAATTTTCTGTGATGTGATTTACTCCAAATTAACTGCTAGTTAATTAAAAATCCAATATTTTAAAGATTTTAGATTCAGTTTAGCTGAGAAAAATCCACAATGACCAGAAAACTTCATCACACAACACATGATTTTGTGAAGCATCAGATTAATTACCTTAACAGTGTTAGCATTGTAGGGAACTTTCTGTAGCTTGTACTAGGCAGAATTATTGTGTCGATATAATGCGTCATCATTACAAGAAGATCACTTGACTTCGTGGCGCATGATTCATGATTGTAGCAAAGTGTTACAGAAATATATTTTCCTTTATTTATATTAACATATAGAACTCTGGCTATAAATATGGCCATAATGGTGTGTAACACAATTCATACCTGGCTTCCACACCGAAGGAGTGTTTACAAAGGTTAGTTTCTGTTCTTGCATTGCATGCATGTACTACTAGAGTAATAATTGTTTTCTTGTAAGTGTTTAGTAATTAGCCACTGTGAATATATCTCTAGCGATCTTACACCATGTTCATGTGTACTCTTTTACAGTGTAATCATGATCATCAAATCTGCAAAACCTACCGCACTCTCCATCATGGTGATCCTCTTAGTAGGTATCGTAGCTGTTGATGTCCAAGGAAATGCTGAAGCCGAATTTACTCTTGGACGGATCAAAACAAATAATCCTACTACGTTTGGTGACAATATCCCCAACTCCAGTGACAAGGAAAAACTTAAGCAGTTAACCACTGCCCTTGGAGCTACTACGTATACAGACCACCATAAACCATCTCGTGAAGAGTACTGCAAGCTCGTCAAATGTCCTTAGTAAAAATGGGATATATCTATGGATGTCCTGGAGTAACTGCAGCTTTCAGGCCTAATGTTAAGGCCAAGTAATAAAATAAAGCACCAGGACGTAATCAGAAATGTGAAAATATGTACACTGAACCCTTGCACGTCAAGGGAAGAATATATAGTTATAAAATGGAAGTATGTTAGCTCCCATATTATGTGCTACTTTGTTGTCAGCTTATTTTCTTCCGCTATTGATTGAAATGCATTATCACGTATACAAACATTAGGCTCTCTTCCTAGAACATTTTTTTTAGCCAAATGTCATATAATCTACATTATTGTAAACAACTTATAAATGGTAAGGTAATAACTTTCTGGGATCTGATCATCCTTAGTGCTGTATGCATGATACTGCTAGCTTATCACATATATAGGTGATGGTTTTAGCGAAGCACATCATGTATGATCCATGTGTGGAGGTGGGTGTTTCTTCTAGTGGGAAATTTGAACCATTAATATTCCTTCCGGAATCCGGATCAAAGTTTATTTGTTGCATTTCTGCCAACAAGAAGAAGTACACGGAGTTTCAGCAAATTAAATATCCCTTCCGTATTTTGTAGATTGAATATGTAAGATGGATTTAGATACTTCTATCTTAAATATTGTGAAAAAACGTTCATATGAGAGAGTTGATGAACTGGTATTGCTATAGAATTGAGCATGAATCTTCTTTGAGAAACTTGTAGAGTACAACATCCGGTGCTAGTTGATGTCGTCGAGTAATCTCCGAGTTATCCTAGTTGAGAAATCCGTAATCTCTATTTCTAGTTGATCTTGAGTGACCTTCAAGTGATTGTAACGTTATCCAAGCATCCACCTACCGCCATGCTTCGTGAGTCGATCATCATCACCATATACAGGTGAAGCAAAAGCACCCAAGTTCATGTCATGGGTAAGGAAGGCATGACTTTATGGCTTGGTCATTGGATCGGCCCTGAGCCAATGCCTACTTCCTTCCCATTCCATTTTTGCACTGCACTCGCTTCAGCATTCCAAGTTGAACCATTAATATTCGTTCCGGAATTCGAATAAAGTAAGTTGCATTTATACCAATAACACGGAGTACATGAGTTTTAGCTAATAATAATCCTTTGGAATTTTGTAGATTGAATATGTAAGATAGAATGTCTAAATCTATCAATGTTGTGAAAGCGTTCCTGTGAAAGAGTTAATGAATTGACATTGATACGAGAATTGAGCATGACTTTCTTTTGAGAAACTCGTAGATTAATATTCGGTGCTAGTTGATGTCGTCGAGTAATCTTCGGGTTATCCTAGCTGAGAAATCCTAGCTAAGAATAATCCTAACTCCCAACAAACAACGAATGATAAATGCCGATCATGTAAGCAAACTGTTGTATCGGCATCAACCACAAAGTTACAAAAATTTTGCATTTGGGACTGAAAAGCTTGTTTGGATACTGGACTAAAAAGTCCTAGGCTTAACGTGACGGCCTGACGGGCGGTGCCAGCGCGCGGAACTCGCTGAGAGAAAGGTCCGAAAGGCCGTCCGGGCCGGCCCATTGGGTTACAGATGCAGAAGTGAATCGGCCCATGGCGCAACACCGGATAAGCCGTTGACCTTTTGACTATACGAATCCTTTATTCTTCGGCTCGGTCTAGCCGTTGACTACTCGTCACGCCATACCGTACCCCTACTCCCCGGCCGGCGATGTCGCCGGCGCCACCTCCCCGTGGCCCTCACCCACTCGCCCCCCCCGCTCCTCCTGCCAGATGCCGCAAGCCCGGGCCCCGTCGTGCCCCCGTGGCGGGAGCAGCTCACCCTCCGCGGCGTCGCCGTGGCGGCGGTGCTCGGCGCGCTGCTCTGCGTGGTGATCCACCGCCTCAACCTCACCGTCGGGGTCATCCCTGCGCTCAACGTCGCCTCGGGCCTCCTCGCCTTCTTCCTCGCGGCGGCGTGGCGGGCCGCCGCCGGGTGGCTAGGGTTTGGCCGCGGGCCGCCCTTCACGAGGCAGGAGAACACCGTCATCCAGACGTGCGCCATAGCGTGCGCTGGCCTCGCCTTTAGCGGTAGGTGAATTATTTTCAGGTTGTTAAATTCGAGATGTGTTGTTTCAGTTCTAGCAATTTCTTGCTGTGAATTTATTGTGCAACGAGAGAACCTGTATCCTTTGTAGGGTGCTCGGTCTCCTACATTTTAGCGATGGACAGGAAGACGTATGAGCTCGTGGGACCGGACTATCCGGTTAATCGACCGGAAGATGTTAGAGATCCTTCACTTGGTTGGATCATCACTTTCCTGTTCCTCATTGCTCTCCTCGGGCCATTTAGTATTGTCTTGCTGCGAAAGGTACCCTTTTCTTGTTGGGAAATCTTGCAACATGACAGACATTTGAGTTGGGTTCACGGCACATATGTTTATAAAATTAAATAGCTTAAGACGGCCATCAGTATTTGGTTGCTTAGTTGCTGTGTTTCTGTTTAAAAACAATTTCTGAGCTTCTCATTGCAGGTAATGGTGATTGATTACAAGCTAACATTCCCTGGTGGGACAGCTACAGCTTTGATGATCAATAGCTTGCATGGGAAAGCAGAAGGTGATGCTGCAGGGTAAGGCAACAGGTAACTCGTTCTTGTAGAGAACCAACCATAACTCCATAAGAATATGTATCTTGATGAATTAAAGTGTGGTTGCATATTGTCCGTGCTAATGATTTTTTAGAAGTATGGTGACAACTCACAATGCATGAAAATACCTGTTATCTAAACTGGACCTTAGAAGTCAGGAAATGGATGATTGTATCAAATAATTCATCTCTGCACACTTGTTAAGCAACCTCTGTGGTTGGCACATTTGCACTCTGGCATCAGTAGCTAAAGAACTGGTGTGCAGATGGTGCTGTTAATTTGTAATAAATGTTGCCTTGTTTGTGTGTTACTGTAGCCAGTTTTAATTCTAAAGTCACGTTTCCTATTTCACATGGTCATGCTATTCTATTATTTTGCAGGAAAAAAGTACATTGTCTTGTAAAGTACATGAGCATTAGTTTTGTCTGGGGCTTCTTTAAGTGGTTCTTTAGTGGTGCAGGTGACTCTTGTGGTTTTGACAATTTCCCAACATTTGGGCTTGAAGCTTTCAAGAACACGTAAATTCTCTTACTCTTAGTCCTAACCCCACCCCTCTCTATCTTTCTCTCTCATTTTCATTACATAATTATCAAATGTCCACATCAATTTACTGGTCAATTTATGTTGTTCCTATATCTTTATTATGGATAGATGTTTTATTCAGCCTTTTTTTTTATCTAAGTCAACTTTGTGATTTAGTCATTAGACTGCTCCTGTACCTATATTTTCTCAAAAAGTTTTATGCTCATCAGGGAACATTTACGATTGTTTATTCTTTTGGGGGTTCTCTTTCCAACGAGATCCTTGATTCATTGACTCACCACAATAGATATGCTGATCTTTCAAAAAACAATATAGATATGCTCAAGTTCAGTTATTATTCTGACAATGACAATTCGAAAGAAAAAAATCCTATAGTATCTGCAGTTCTGCGTTGCTTGATCTTTCAATCTAATCTGCCACTGTTGAAAAAGAAAGCGAATGAAGTTGTTTTGCTAATGACTATTGTGCCACATGTTATATTAGCAATGTGCATTCATTTACCTTTCCAAGCTTGGAAATAAAGTCTTGTTATATGTGTTAGGAATACAAGAAAAATTCATTTCTTCTGAACTTTCCCTTTTGTATTCTGGCAGGTTTTATTTTAACTTCAGTCCTAGTTATGTTGGTTTTGGTCTTATTTCCCCCCATATTGTGAACTGCTCTGTTTTCCTTGGGTCACTCATATCTTGGGGTTTTCTTTGGCCATTTATCAGTGCACAAGCTGGCCATTGGTACCCAGACAACCTTAGTAACAGTGACTTCAGAGGCCTGTATGGGTATAAGGTATATTCCTATTTTCTTTGTATTCAATCAGTTATTTTCCTCTTCCTTTGCAATCAAGCTAACTGAATCTTCTGCTATATGTTAAATTGAACCTTTGTTTTTATGAGATTCGGTCAGCAAACTGCCATTCTCTTTTAGTAGTCAGTATGATTAATGTGAATGGGTCGCTGCAAGTGAATTCTGTTTCAGTGATCTGGACAGTGATTTTTTAACCTGCAATGTTGTTTAATGATCATGCGTCATGCTTGATTTCCTCATATGATTGTATACCTGCAGGTTTTCATAGCCATTTCTATCATACTTGGAGATGGCCTCTACAACTTGGTCAAGATATTTGTCATCATTGCTTGGGAATTCTGCAATGTGCAATCAAAACAACAGAATCTTCCTGTTCAAGCTCTGGAAGGTAACTTGTTACTTCTTAGTTGTCACGTGTCATACAATGTGTTCACCACATGTTGTGAAATGAGTTTCTGTCTTGAGAGTATTACTTGTACAACATTGGGTCATTTCCTATTCCGTTTTACAAAAAGCTTGCCTCTTCTTCTCGTGTTGTGCATTTGTGTTTTATTTCTTTCAGCATACCATCTTCCCAGATTATTTCTCCAATGTTTGTCTCATGGTAGTTTTTGCAGATGATGGGAGCTCTGAACAATTACTGGATGAGAAACTACAAACGGAGGTATTCCTCAAAGATAGTATATCTCCTTGGTTTGCTGCTTCTGGTTACACTGCACTGGCAGCAATATCCACCGCCACTGTGCCCGCCATATTTCCCCAGCTCAAGTGGTACCTTGTCCTCTTGTGCTACTTCCTTGGTCCTGCCGTTGCCTTCTGCAACTCCTACGGCATGGGCCTCACCAACCTGAACCTCGCCCCCACCTACGGCAAGATCGCGCTCTTTGCATTCGCCTCACTTGTCGGTAGCGATGGCGGCGGAGTCATCGCTGGCCTTGCAGCATGTGGCATCATAATGTCCATCGCCTGCTCCACAGCCGATCTAATGCAGGACTTCAAGAGTGGGTACCTAACCCTCTCCTCGCCACGGTCAATGTTCGTGGCCCAGCTGATCGGCATTGCGCTCGGGTGTATCATAGCTCCACTCACACTGTGGCTCTTCTGGACAGCCTTTGACATCGGTGACCCTAACAGTGAGTACAAGGCGCCGTTCACCATCATGTTCAGGGAGATGGCCATCCTCGGTATCGAAGGCTTCTCCGCGCTGCCGATGCACTGCCTGGAAATCTGCTGCGCCGCCTTCTTCCTCGCCGTGGCCATCAGCCTCCTCAAGGACATGACACCCGCTAACGTGTCCAGGTTCATCCCCATACTGATTGCAATGGCCGCGCCATTCTATGTCGGAGCCTACTTCGGCGTGGACATGTTCATAGGCACGGTGATCCTGTTCGCCTGGCAAAAGCTGAACCGCGACGAGGCTGATGGTTATGCGGTGGCTATGGCATCCGGGCTGATCTGCGGGGATGGGATCTGGAGCATCCCTTCCGCTGTTCTCTCCATCCTGGGAATTGACCCACCAATCTGCATGTCCTTCAAGCCTTCCTCTGCTTCCAGGTGAGAAGATGGATGGAAGTTATTATATTCTTGGCCACGTGGTTGTATCGTTGGTGAAATCTTGTAGATTGTAAATACACACAAAGTAGGTTTTGCTGTACATTACCCATTCATAGTTTGTACAACATGGTGTGAAAATGATGGGCCACGAGAGCCACTGTTCCTGATGAATTGTATGAAACAAAATGCTGTTTCATGTCAATTGTCAATACATACATTGCCTCTCCACTCGTTGAAAATTTGAAATACTTCATCTTTTACTGTGTCAGTATTCAACAGCCTCCTTGTACATTTTGCATCTATTACAGATATATTATAAGCTATTTTAAAGTTTTGAACTGAAATTCGATTCCAGATTAATACATGTGTACTGTTGTTAATACGGCAAATACCTGGAATGGTATTACTCATGTGTACTTGTATGGAGTATGGTATGGACAACAATTTTTTTAAAATTGAGTCGGCTGTGCTGCCGAATGCACGAGAGAGCAGAGGCCACCTGCCCTTCTGTGAAGCTCACAGGTAGCGCTCTGATCCTTCATGACTCCATTCCACGTGCCCTGAAGCCTGTGACGTGTCGCGCTGGGAGGACACACTGCAGGCCTATGCAGTATCCCTCCCGTCTCTCCTGGCCTGCAGCGCAAGACAGAACAGTGCAGAGGCGATCACCGCCGGCGGCGACGGCAGCAGGAGAAGTTCGGCAGCCATGGAGATGCTGAGCATGCTGAAGGTTGGGTACACCATCCTGCGCAGCGAGACGCCAGCGACGGACCTCATCAACTCCTTCATGGACTGGGCGGCGCGCCGATCGCTCCTCCTCCTAGCGATCTTCCTCCCGCCTTACTACGTCTACAAGCTCACCACGTTGGCGTTTGCCGTCGTCGCGCCGGAGGATGTCGTCGGGAAGGTCGTGCTCATCACCGGTGCCTCTTCCGGCATCGGCGAGGTATGTTCTTCTGGCCAGTCTTCTTTTATAGTTTACACCGATGTTCCATGGAGCTGTATGCTAACACATGTATGCATGTTCCTGCTTAAGGCCGGTGATTTTGATTTTATAGAGCAGAATTTCAATTGCAACAATGGGGTGTAATTGTTTTAGATGGTTATTCATGGTAAAATTGTGTAGAGAGCTGTTTCATTGAACTCAAGATAAAAATCTTTACTGAAGTGTATATATTTTTTACGTCGCCTCTGTGTCCAGCAAATAGCTTATCAGTACGCAAAGAAGGGAGCGAGGCTGGCTCTAGTGGCGAGGAGGGAGGCAAGCCTGCATGATGTCGCTGCGAAGGCGAAGGATGCCGGCTCGCCGGACGTCCTGGTTGTTGCAGGGGACGTTGCAAATCCAGAGGATTGCAAGAGGTTTGTGCAGGCCACAGTTGAACATTTCGGCCAATGTAAGTTATGACCATTAGCTATCTTTTGTACTATTAGTATAAAAAATTTAAAATTTCATATCGTGTTTGAATGATGGTTAATTTTGCCTGGTCCCTTGTAGTGGATCATCTCGTGAACAATGCTGGTGTAGCGAGTGTCTGCTGGTTCGAGGAAGTGCCAGATGTTGCTGATTTCAAACAAGTTCTGGTACGGTTTAGCAGCGGATGCCGTGCAATGTTCTCTTATTTCTCTCAAACTCAAATGTTTGACTCATTGAGAATATTTCCAAACTGCATCTGCAAATGAATGTCCTAGATGTCTGATTTATATGTTGCAGGCCGTAAATTTCTGGGGCACAGTTCATCCAACTCACTGCGCTCTTCCTCATCTGAAGAAGAGCGGCGGGAAGATCTTCGTCAACTCCTCAGCTGCGGCGGTGTTGGCAATGCCAAGAATGAGCTTCTACAACGTACATTTTCTCGACATCAAACTGAACAGCCCTTCTTTTAATTTGTATAGCCATTCATGCAGGTCACGCAAATTACCAACATTCAAATCTACTGAAAAAACATTGCAGGCCAGCAAGGCTGCTGTACTGAACTTCTTCGAGACCCTGCGGATGGAGCTCCGCGACGAGGTCGGCATCACGATCGCGACTCCCGGGTGGATCGAGTCGGAGATGACCAAGGGGAAGCACCTGTCGAAGCAAGGAACAGTGGAGGTCGATCAGGACATGAGAGACGTGAGTACACCACACACCCGACGTTCCCGAACCGATCGACCTCGTGATGTGCATGTGCCTGCATCGATGAATGAACTTGGATTCTTGAATTGTTCAGTCTCAGGTCGGCTTGTTCCCGGTGGTGCGCGGCGAGCGGTGCGCGGAGGCCATCGTCGACGCCGTCTGCCGCGGCCGGCGCCACCTCACCGTGCCACTGTGGTACCGGGCGCTGTTCCTCTGGCGGATGCTCGCGCCGGAGGTCGGGGACTTCAGCCAACGGTTGTTCTACCGCCGGGCCGCTGGAGGCGGCCACGGTGAGCACCAGCAGGCCAAGGCAAGGAGGTTCCTGGAGGCCACCGGATCATAAGCAAGGCCTCAGATAGAGTCCCACGTACACGTAGCAGGGTGTGGAGCTTGTCGTATGGTGCCGGCTCCGGCACCCCATCGGCAACAAAATCTACTTGACAAGTAAGATTTGGAGCAACAATGAAGTCAACAAAAGTGAGCATCTTCAACATGGCTCGCTGGATAAAGCTTGCAAGCTGGAATTGTTCCGCCATCGCCGTATTTTGTTCCTCACCCTCCCTAGCAGGTCCTTCTTCCTCTGCGAAGCCATGGCTGGGAAGGAGTACCAACATGAGGCGGAAGGTATCCACGATTTTGGTGAGAGCCGGGATCCAGCTGGATGCATGAAGAGCATGCGCGAGTTCCACTGCAGGTGCACCATCAGCGACGTGGAGAACCCACCCGACGCCTAGCTCCGGGAACCACCTCTCCAGGACACTTAGGTCGCCTCCTTCGGCGCTACATTTCAAGGACGACGGCGCGCCGAAGAATTTTAATTTGCTCGATCTTCTTCTCGCCCGCCGTTTCTTCTAGGGACTGAACAAAGTCAGGATCCTCCATCTCCATTTCTTGGATCTACCTGGCCGCTTCCATAGACATCCAGGACAGCCGAGAGCTGGTGGACGTGTAGCCAGATGAGACCGTACCTGAGGTGGTGCTGCTGTTGGTACCATGCCCCCAGGGACCGCGGCGGCCATCCCTGCCCATCGCATCCATGCTAGACTGGCGATCTGCAGGGAGCAGTCTCCCGATCGAGGCTGGTTCTCCTAGGGGCCTGTTCCCGGACCTACCTTGCACGCAGCTTTCAGGTTCTGCTATTCGGCTGAGACCCGCTCTTGATCAACCAAATTGTGCCCGGCGGGATGCGGAATTTTACCTACCTCGCGCTGGTTGCCTCGCGCGGCATGCGAAATTTTGCCCCGCACCTGACGCTGCCTCTTCGTTTTTTGAATCGCACCAGGCAGAGCAACAGATGCTGAATTTTTGCACATGGCGTGTTTGTTCGTTTCCTAGGAGTATTGTTGTTCATTCCCTCCCACCCAGATCCACGATGTGAAGGAGGGGGCGTCGGTGACGGTCCTGGAGCCCGTGTCCTGAGTGGTGGATTGGGGCCTAATGGTTGTGGAGCCCCGGCGGCGGCGCATTGGGGGCTCCTGGACCTGGTTGGACTTGGGGACGTGGACGCCGCTTGGCCGCGTCACCACCGTGGACGGCGTCAACGCGGCCTCTTGGCTCTTATGGTCCAGTGCATCTCCAAAAACTTCTGTATCAACTTGATAAGTTAGCTAAAAAAAGAAAAATTTCACCAAAAACTGGATCCAACAGCATTGGTATCCTCCTCGCTAATCTATCCCGTCGGCCTCGCTCAGCAACTATACCGAGCCCATCTGCCTCGCCATCCCAGCCCCGGGCCCCCTCCCTCCCTCTGTCGCCCTCTGCGCCGTGCCCCCTCAGGTCTCCGCCGCCCCGCCATAGCATGCCGCCACAGCTCCTCGCCGGCGGCCATGGCCGCCGCCGCCATTCCCCACGCGTGCCCCTACCTCCGCCGCTCACCCGCGCTCGCGCTCTCCTCCTCTTCGCGGTGGTGCCGGCCTCGCCGGCGGCCGGCGACCGCCGGTTGGCCTTGTTGCCTTGGCTCGGCCCCACCTGCAGAGAGGGAAAGGAAGGGGGTTAGGATAGGTTGGGTGAAAAAAAGAAAGATCCAAAGGAGAGGTCCCACATATCCGGTATATGAAGAGTCTGATTTGACTAGTCTGTTAGAGTGTACCGAAATATAGAGACGGAATCTTAGCTAAATGGATAGCTAAATGAGAATATAGAGAGTGAGATTTGGCTAGGTTGTTAGAGTTGCTCTTAGCTGGTGCCCCAAGCTCTGCTTTGGTGGTCTATAACATGCTTTCTATAAAAGCTGGTGACTCCAGCCGCTTTGATACTAATCCTCATTCAGCCAAGAGCCAATGTTTGCACGTTGAGCACTGGCCAACACCAAACTTGTCGCGGCAAGCCCTGCTTGGAGTTCCATGTGCTAACGAAAATAGTGCCGCTCAACTACCATCACTCGAGCATCAATGTGTGAGCAGCAAACATTGCGTCCAATACCTTGATCTCTGGTGTCACATATACTGCTATTGATCTAGCACGACATCAAAATGACAAGACATACTTGATTACCGTTTTGAGTTACTGCATAGGAATTCATTTGGAGATATGACAAACTAGGAGGCTTGAGAAAAAAAAATCCCCCCAAAAACAGCCAGGAGAGGCTTGATATTAAGAGAAAGAAGAGCATATAAATATCTCTATTTTGCTAATACAAACCTGTAAGGCAGAATGTACATTACAGACAGCTTTGTGCCATTCCATATTTATTTTAGAAACGAAAAACAAAATACAGATGGCCACAAGAAATTTTAACAATGCTTCAGCTTTTTAGCTGCTCCACTCACAGACTGAGAAGCAACAATGTTAACATTCCATCCCAAAATCAACACAGAAGGAAACAAATGTAGATGCACCTTCGTAGACTTATCTTGTGTGGCATTCTCGACCAGCCTTTGAATAGTGTTTTTTTTGTTTGTTTGTTTGCGAATTCATCAGCCTTCGAATAGCTCTTGCAACATCTCTTGCAGGTACGAGGGACTGAATTTCAGAGGGGCCTTTCCATAGTCAACCGCTAATAGGTACCTGGTGTAAACTGGAATGACTTCATCTATGATAGCTCTGCGCAGCCTATTCCTCAGCTTAGGATCGGGGACCTTCCACAGCTTTTGGGTAGTGTACATCTTCTGAAATTCAGACTCGAACTTAGGCAGGGGGGAGTAGTTTTCCCCCAAGCAACTAGGTGTAGGATTGATCAAGCATGACAACACCGGTGCCCATGATACCTGTATATACATCTTTATATAGTCCTCGGCTTTGCCGGCGAGGTCTACCTTGTAGGACTTGGGGAAATAGGGAGTGTCGTGGAGTTGATCCGCTATGAAAGATGAGTTGTTGAGCAAGAATAAGAACCTGAGGCCCTGATCTGGGGATGCTTCTGACTTGTTGGCAAGCTTTTCTTCTAGAAAAGATATCATCTCCATTGCCAGGCTTGTCAGAGGTTGTACGGCTCCAAACCGAGGAACATACTTACCGAGGCTATCAGCTTCCAATACAACTGGCGTCAGTAACCAGTAATTATGCTGCAGGAACATTACATACATCGTAACGGACCTGGTGGCCTTGTCAATGTCCGATGATCCTTGTGGAGTTTGAGTACCTGATGAGCCTTGGCCTTCCTCCGGTGATTCCAGGAGTCGAGTCCTAATCTCCTCCAGTGTGCTCCATATGGCCTCGCCCACCTTGCCCTCCTTTGCTGATAGGACTTTGCAAGTCTGGCGAAGTATCGTTGCAACTTCTGCGGGGGATGATGATTCGAATGGCCACCGTATCTGAGACAAGGCATGGGACAGAGCCTCACGTACACGGAGCAGGGTGTGGAGCTTGTCGTATACCTCTGCCCACAACTGCAGCTCCCAATCGGTAATATAAACTTCACGAGTAAGATTTGGAGTATCAATGAAGTCAACAAAAGTGAGCATCTTCAACATGGCCTGCTGGGTAAAGCTTGCAAGCTTCAATTGTTCTTCCGCCATATTTTGCTCCTCGTCACTCTCCGTAGCAGGCTCTTCTTCCTCCGCGGAGCCGTGGACGGGAGGGAGCCCCGATGCGAGGCGGAAGGTATCCATTATTTTGGTGAGAGCTGAGATCCAGCTGGATTCATCACGAGTAAACATGAGTTCCCTTGCAGGTGCACCATCAGCGACGTGGAGAACCCACCCGACGCCCAGCTCCGCAGGGCACTCATCAGGTCGGCTGCTTCGAAGCTGAATTTCGGCGACGGAGCACCGAAGAATTTCTCGACAAGGATTTTAATTTGCTTCATCTTCTTCTCGCGCGTCGTTTCTTTTGGGGACTGAACAAACTTGACATCGTCCATGACAGCTTCCATCTCCATAGAAACTGGATGATCCTCCATCTCCATTTCTCGGAAGTGCCTCGCCGCCTCCATAGACATCCAGGATAGCCGAAAGCTGGTGGACGTGTAGGCAGTTGAGACCGTACCTGAGCTGCTGGTGTAGGAACTGGATCCTGGCTGCTCGCGGTAGTAGCTCCAAGGTCCGCTGCGGCCATCCCTGCCCGTCGACTCCATGCTAGCCTGGCGATCTGCAGAGAGCAATCTCCCGATGCAGGCGGAGCCGATGTCCTTCGACTTGATTCACGGGTAGCGCGTCTGAGGAAGAGCTCAATAGGGGACGGAGCACCTCCGTCTGCAAGACTGCAACACGGTATGGTACATCGTCCTCGCTTGCTCACGCATCGGGGATCGTTTCTGCCTCTTTAAAATTGCTAGTGTGCGCTGCACCGTTATATTTTTTTTAGGCGCAAGATGTCGACTTTGAGACAGATTGATAGAAGAACCCTAGGTCATTGTAGCTGATCTTCAAAATTTGATGAACGAAGCTACCACTCTTGCTGCCCGCCGTGATGTTAGGAAATAAGCAAGGACTAGGAAAATTGCTAGTGGGCCTACACCATTATAATTTTTTAATTAGGTGCAAGATGTTGACTTTGAGACTAATATTGCTACATGAACCCCGGGGTCACTGTAGCAGTGTAGCTGATAGTCAAAACTTGATGAAGGAGGCTGCCATTCTTGCTGCTCGCCGTGATCTTAAGGAATAGCAAGCATGGGATTTATGATGCCCTAGAGAGGATCATTGCTGGGCCAGAGAAGAAAAATCCTGTTGTTTCTGAAGAGGAGACTTGTGGCTTACCATGGTAACTTTTTGCCGCCCTGAATTATAACTTGAGTTGAACTGACTTTGGGCCCTACAGATCACTAATCTATCCTTGGTCTCTGGATTTGCAGATGTTGGGCATGCGCTTGTTGGTGCCCTCATGCCTGATTGCCTGAATATGATCCGGTTGCTAAGATTTCCATCAGTATTGCCCACTTACCTTGATGACCATTGTATGCTTCATTGCTTCCTATCTTCTAATGTATTCCTGTAACACGCCACTCGGATACTGCCAATTCTACCATCGTCAGCTGACTCAGCTCTGAGCAACAGTGTCGATCGGCACGGTATCTCAGTTCTTCCGATCCTGTCTGAACGAGCTTCATTAGCCCCGTCAATCTGCACGGTGTCCTGGGCGCGGCGCGACACAAAGCGGTGGCACGCACGTGTGCTTGTACGCCCGGCCCCCAGGTGTCGTCGCCTCTCCACGTGTCTCCTCCAGCCCGAACGAGCCATAGCCATAGCTTCATCACGCCGCACAAGTGCTGGTGCAGATAGGCACCGGTACCCACGGCGGCGCGAGTAGTGTGCCCCTGTTTCGCCGTCGCCACGAACTCGCTGCTGCTGGTGGTGCCGAGGTTGCGTCATCGCCGGCGACGACGCGCCGCCGCTGCGCGCGCCATGACGGTGTTTAGCAGGCTGGCCGGAGCGGCGCTGCAGGTGTCGCTCACGGCGCTCCTGGCGGCCGTCGTCCCGCCGTACTACGTGTACAAGCTCACCACCTACCTCCTCGGCGCCGTCTTCCCCGAGGATGTCGCCGGCAAGGTCGTCCTCATCACCGGCGCCTCCTCCGGCATCGGCGAGGTGCGAACCACTACCTACCACTGGTCACTGATCAGCATGTGTTACTACTTGCAAGGACTGATCCGCCTGATTGTACATGTGCGTGCAGCACCTGGCCTACGAGTACGCCAAGAGGGGAGCCTACCTGGCGCTGGTGGCGAGGAGGGAGGTGAGCCTCCGCGAGGTCGGCGACAGGGCGCTGGCGCTGGGCTCGCCGGGCGTCCTCGTCTTGCCGGCCGACGTCTCCAAGCCAGAAGAGTGCGAGAAGTTCGTCGACGACACGATCCGCTACTTCGGTCGGCGTAAGTCTGACACGATCGATTTTCGCGGTTTATCTAGCAGCGCCGCTCAGATCAGACGAGTGAAATGAATCGATCTGATCGATCCGTTTCTTACATCCTGCACCTCCAAGCTCTGTTTCCACACACACCCACCGGTTGTTTTCCCCTTGATGAAAGGACGAAGCTAACTGAGAAATTCGCGATGCATCTGCAGTGGATCACCTGGTGAACAACGCCTCGATCTGGCAGGTGTGCAAGTTCGAAGAGGTGGAAGACGTGAACCACTTCAGAACACTGATGGTACGAGCAGTAGTGCCAGTTCCATGAAAGAACGTCACTGCTTCTGGCTCATGTGTTTTTTTAGAAGGCAATATGATCTGCCTAATCTTGTCTCTTCATTGGTTTTAACCGAATGTGGCTGCTGCTTGCTTGCTTGCACGTGCTTACCAGGACATCAACTTCTGGGGCCATGTGTACCCGACCCGGCTCGCCATCCCTCACCTGAAGAAGACCAACGGCCGGATCGTCGGCGTCACCTCCAACTCGTCCTACATATTCATCGGGAGGAACACCTTCTACAATGTCAGTATTACTACTACTCATCAGTATTCCAACTGGATCACCATCTGCATTCGAAACTGAATTGCGTGTGTCCGATCCGCAGGCTAGCAAGGCGGCCGCGCTCAACTTCTACGACACCCTGCGGATGGAGCTCGGCGGCGACATCCGCATCACCGAGGTGGTGCCGGGCGTGGTGGAGTCGGAGATCACCAAGGGGAAGATCCTCACCAAGGAGGGCGAGATGAAGGTGGACCAGGACGAAAGAGACGTACGCAATCGCTCAACGCCTTGTTGATGATACTGGTGTAGCTAGCTGCCATCGATCACTAACAGAGACCTTGTTGTGCTGGCCGGTGGCGCAGGCGATCCTGGGTCCGACGCCGGCGGAGCGCGTCGGTGACTTCGCGCGGACGGTGGTGCGCGACGTGTGCCGGGGCGCGAGGTACGTGTTCGAGCCGAGGTGGTACATGGGGGTGTACCTGCTCCGGGTCTGCCTCCCGGAGGTCCTGGCCTGGAACTCCCGCCTCCTCACCGTCCACAGGGCCGGCGCGTCCTCCACCGACACGCTGGGGAAGTGGCTCGTCGAGCTGCCCGGCGTGCGCCGCGCCGTTCAGCCGCCGTCGCTCCGGTCGCCGGAGATCAAGGACCAGTAGGTTGTTCGGTAGCGGGGCCGGAGGAGCTGATAGTGGTCGTGCATCCGCCGTCGCTCTGGAGTCTGGTCGTTGTGTTCAGGCTGTGGCAGCATGGAGTGCGAATAAGCTGCTTGATGGTGACCTGTATGCATGTAAGAACTAATAATCAACATAATTAGCTTCATGCTTTCTAGTTTGATTCACAACAGGGGGAACAGGACAAACCAGAAGAGCGGCAAGAGCTCGTTTTCTTGTCACCATGTTATTTCGTGCGTAATTCATGAAGCTCACAACAAAAGGAAAGAGACAAAGGGCATAACTACTTCAGTTGAAAGATAATATCAGAAAAAGAGTCTGAAATGTTAGTAATTAAATTTTCAAAGAGTTTGTGCAAGCATGAGACGTTGGATCATGCATGATTGCCAGCCAATTCACGAAAAATAGCAAAGTGCCATGATAGTACAATTACAACAATACCCACATTGAAAAAAAAATTATGGAAAACCTAAAATGGTAAACCAATAGATTTTGTTAATTCTGTTACTCATGAACAAGTCCAGGTGCTGCTTTCTTTCTCATACTTTGACAGATTTTCACTATACCAATTAAGATAAAGTTCCAAATCTCCAATGGGTACAAGATGCAACTGGATTCCCAGAAACGCCAGGGGGCCTGGTTAACGCTGTCAACCAGAAATCCCAGTGGCAATCAACCTTTGAAGATCTGGATTTAGAATTCTAATGTTATTTTGAATGAATTTATATAGCATTGAGGGTGACAGAAATTTGCGGAATGGAATAACACTACTAGTATCCGCAGTGAAATGGGACCTATTGGTTACATGGATTTGTCTGGAAACAAAAAAACAGAACCTTGTGACATATTAGCCAATGACATCAATTCTATGAATTCTATTGCTATTTCTCTTGAATGGAAAAAAAAATCAGTCCTACTTACCAAACTCAAATAAAAACCAATGATGTCAGCTACTGCAATTGGCACGAGTGGCCATGAGCTTAGAGTTTCTCAGTCGATCACAGGGTAGCAGTTCAAAAGTTCAGAACAGAACGAGACCAGGAGTATCTACCATTTTACCAAAGAACCCAAAAGCCCAGATCATGCAGACGGCAGGCCATAACAAATGTTTGGGGCTTAGGGCCAGCACCATTTCTGGATCCCTGATTTGCTTTAAACGCATAAAGTTCGATTGCTACACTACCAACTAAATTTCACAGTATTATATGATATCAAGTGATGTGAATCAGTGTGGATTAAAATGTTCAGAATAAAGCACGAGGGCCAACGCATAGAAAGGATAATTACACTAAGATATACAAGAAGCCAACGGGTGTCTGAAGCCTGATGCTAAGTACTGATACTTCACAGATGCACATGGCCAATGGCCTGGCTCATCAAAATGATAGCAATATATGTGTATGCATCATCAGCAATCATATAAGGATGAAAATTATCATGGAGTGGTATCCATAGCATCCAGACTTCGCATGTGTATTTGAGAAGAAAATGTTTTCAGCCTTCGGAGCAGAAGCCACGCATTAGAACTTGAACAGCCTTCATTGAACTCACGTACGATAGGAATTGAAGAGTCTTTGTTGTACTCAACAAGCATCATACCCTAGAATCAAGGGAACCAAAGCTTATACACCTTTCAAATGCTATAAACTTTAAAAAAAATAGATAGCTCTTATCTTTTTAAACAGAACTATATAGATGGTCCAAAGACTACACTAGAACGTATAATTGTACAAAAATAAGTAGGATCCAAACTCAAAATGAGTGCCCAATATATGGTTAAGCTAAGCCCTTGTAAAAAACTAAGCACCAGCCAAAAGTGTCCATCAGGTTTTATGAGCAGTGTTTATCGAAACGTAAATTTATGGAGTTACTTAGCTTGATTAATTGAATTATATATTCTATAAAGCCAAAAACTAGCTAGTACAACAAGGGAGGCCCGAAAACCCAGAAATATCATTCCCCTCAAAACAAGGCCTGCTCAAGTCTAATAAGCATATATTTTATTTAGACAACTTTGAATTTGTGTCAGCTTACATGTCCCTATGCCATCCCATCACATGTTAACCAAAGACGAATGGACAGACAATCTTAGATGCAATGGCCCTGATGGTAGATATTTGGATAATGGTAGCAACGCACAGACAAAGACAAAAGTCGTCTAGTATAATAATTAAAAAGCGTACCTAATAAAACACTGCTTTTCCAATGTAAAAGCACAATTTAAGGAAACAGGCGTATGAATCGGTGAAAAATAAACCAACCTCAAATTTCACCAAAAACCTCTGAAACCCTCTCATAGTTTCTTTTACTTCACTGGCTGATGCTAACTCGAATTCGCCAGCAACAGCTGCAGTGACCTCTCCAGGAGAAAGACCAAGCATGTTCTTCACAATCTATCAAACAGAAGTGAACATAACTAAATGTGGTAAGATAGAAAACTAGGATAAATTAGTAATAGAAACAGATGTACTCACATCATGGTCAACAATGGCCTCCGAAATAAAACTCCCATCATCTATATACACATAAAGCTCATATTTGGTACGTTGTCTATATTGGAAACTTTTGACAGAAGTGATCAGACCCTGTAGCAGTTGTGCCATAAATTAACACTCACAGAAATCACAGAAATTTAATACAAATGAACAGTTCCATGAATCATCAAAAAAGTACTTTGGTCAAACTGGAAATATGGAATAGATGCACTTTTAATTCACATTTTTAAAAAAATAAACAAAGGAACAGAAAGGTTCCTAAGCTTGCAAACAAAAAGTAAGGTATTTAGAAGCAAATGAACCTTGATTTTTCCTTGAATGTAGGCTTTTGTATCTTGTTGTGTACCCCATTCATCGAGCAGGCTGCAAGTGTATGTAAATGGTTTTTCATTTTCACCACTTAGAATGAAAGAATATTCCATTTGATTGATCCTGTCAACATTTGGAGACCGTGCAGCCTCCACATCATTAGCAGCAGTGCCATAATTAACATGTGACCCATGTTGGGAATCATACCCGAAAGGGGTAGACACAGACGACGCGGTCATACCAAAAACATTAGCCTGTTCCTGCATGGTGATTTCTTGGACACGCTGTATTTGTTCATGGGCATTGTTTGCTCTAATAGGAGGGTCAACACATTCTTCTATGATAGTCTGTGTACTTGTTTCATTGATATGAGTGTGATTATGTTCATGGGCAGTATGTGCAGAAGTTTCTGTATTTTTCCTGGTATCATAAGTAGATGGATCCTCCATGTTAATTTCTTGGACACGCTGAATTTGCTCTTGGACAGTGTTAACTACTACAGGAGGGCTAACATGCTCTTCAACCACAGTTTCTGTACTTCTACGAATACCTGCACACAAAAATTACTTTCTTTTAGGGAATGGAGCACACATAAATTACTTGACATTCAACAATTAAACTTGAAACTGATAAAATTATGAGAGCTTTACATTCTTAAATAAATGGAAAATTAAATCATGAGGATTGCTTGATAACAATACCTTTTTCAGCAAAGTATGGCATGCCAAAAAGAATGGGATTTTGAAATGGAGGATCGTATACAGAGAGCTAATCTGTAACTAGTATCACAACTTGAGTAAATGAGAGGTTTTAAGATAAAGAGCCCTTTTTATGAAACAGGAGGGAAGTAGAAAGAGTCCTCTAATAAAATGAAGATGTGAACCACACCTTTCTGTAAGTGCATTTGTACTAGCATTATTAAATTTTTCCCCCCTGACAACATAGGAGAATTGTGTGTCATTTCATTAAGAAGAGAGCAAATATATACAAAAGAGAGGCCAAGATACCTCACCAAACACACTCCACACACGCCCAAGAGAGACTAAGTTATATCAGCGCCACCCTCCTCAATCTAAACGACCAAGACCACATATACTCCCCAGATCTAGGAGTCAGGGGCCAACTAGCATTATTAATTGTAATTAAGTTATAAATATTACCTCAAAAAAGGATGCTAGGCCCAAAAGCTAATAGCCAAATGAACTCTATACAAATTATATATAGTACCTAATCCTGTTGGATGAGAGGAATTAACTGCTCTTGGCATTGAGATCCCTTGTTCACCACCATTTGTAACATTTGTGCTACATGGCCTTATGGTACCAAATCCTGTTGGATGAGAAGAATTAACTGCTCTAGGCATTGAGATCCCTTGCCCACCACCATTTGTAACATTGGTACTACATGGCCAGGCAGCTAGAGTGGCTTTTGAAGACAAAGGTAATCCACCTTGTTTCCTGCAGCATGAAGAGGTGAACACATGTGAAATCTATATAAATATTAAGTCGTGACAGAACAACTAGTGACCCCATAAGGGAGTACGGTGTGACACCAAATAGCAATAACATGACATGCAGCGGATAAAAAATGCATGAATATTGAGTATCCAGTGAAAGTTTGAGATAATTACAGTTGAAGGAAAAAAGAAACAAACTGAAACAAACAAGCTTCACGGCACATAAAACATTCTAAACTGAAATGCTTGTGTTTCAGTTGATCCAATCAATGATCATAATCTAATCTAATAGGAAAATTGCATAAACAAGTGCTGAGTTATTTCTTAAATATCTGTTATGAGGAAATATACATAGAAACGAAATATCATGTATGAGCATCTATCAGGTTCACTAATGTGCTATGTATACCTTTTCCCACGAGGTGGTTTGTTTACTTCAGAAACTAGTCTATCACGCGCTGCTTCCAATTCATCAACTATGCCCCCAAGAATATCAATAAACTCGGGAACTAACATAAGAAGTCCCCTTCTTATGTGCACATTCCTTATAATAATCTGAGATGTGATAAAAAAATAAGTGAGCTGTAGATAAGAATTGTAAAGAAAATATAAATGATAACAAGTTCCTGAGAAGGCATGGCTTCTGAAACTGAGTTCCAAGTTTTCTTAATTACAATCATGCCTTAGCCAAATAGCCAGCTCCCTAATAATGCTTCACATGTCACATGCATCGCCTTTTTATGTTTGTCACAGAAAGAAACTTCGAAATTTTCTTCAATGAAAAAACACTGGAAGGAAAATAAGCATCCACCTTTCAATAGCATTATCCAGATGTGATAATGTAAGTTTATATTAAGAAGGAACATATGGGAAAATATATTGAACAATCCAAGACAGTGGTTGACAAAAGCTTAGCAGTGCTCAAGTCAACAGGGTAACAGTAAGCAATGGGAGGGCAACAGATAGACGACAGATGCAGTTCTTTGTTGGCATATCGTGAATTATTAGAATATCTTGTGGATAAAAGAAATATAAAGAGTGAGTGCCGCAACCACAACAAAAAAATTCCGCACGAATTTAATATACAGATAACAAACAACAGTAGAAAATTACACATGTATATTATAGTGTGTATATCTTATATTGCTATATATTAAATGCAACTAAGCATATTTGTCACAACCCTCAAGTATATTATATGGGGCGAAAAAACACATTCCAAAGGTAAGGCAACCTTCTCAGGCATAAAGGGGCATAAAAATGACCTTTAGTCCAGCAGGAGCTAGAACTGCCAGGTCTTTGATAGGCCTGTATTCCATTCCAAATATGCGTTGGATGCCATCTGTCATTGACAGTTTTAAGCATCGTTTTGGCCCCGCATGTGCATCACGTTCAAAGGAGCTGACATGTTGACAATTTCATCAACCTGCAAAATCCAGAGTCACTCAGTCACATATACAATGCCTCATCGCGAAAAAGACATGAAGTCCTTTATCGCATTGTCCTATAGAAAGGAAAAACTAAGAAAATGTGCAATAAGCATACAATATTAAAGGTAAAACGATGAAGGGGTGCTGTAGCAAATAAACTGGCATATGGAAATTAGGAGCACAAAACATTTGAATGGCAATATGGCATAGTGCTATGCTGGAAATGCATATTAAAAACCCCATTTCTTGGAACAGTCAGCAATTAGCCACTTAGCACATGCCAAAAGCCTAAAAAAACTAGTATGGTACAGAGTGATCTAGTGTGTGCCATGTACAGAGGAATGCCAGGGACAACAGTACTTTGGGTTTCATAAATCAGATGATGATATAAGCATGTAAGGTTGATCAGCCATTTCTCTGATTTATTCTTACAATTTAATTGTAGCTCCTAACAAAGGAATTAACATCCTAGGTTAGTTACTCAGCAGGGCGATGTTTGGAAAACAGGACTTTTGCAGATTTATGCATGATTCAAACTGCTTGCTTCAAAACTTCTGTTAATTCCAGCATAAGGGACAGGATCTAATTTTGTAATATTTTCAAGTAGGCAAACTAGCCTGCATAGTTGCTTACTACAATGTGTATCTTCTATGATTCTATATTTGAAGATAAAGTCATGTGTAGCTACATTAGCTTGGAGCAGCTAAAGACATTAAACCTTAGCTTAGAAGCACAACCAAAGTAACATAAATCTGCCAATCTCAAGTCTGAACTATGTGGCTTTCATTTACGTTCAAGCTCTGAATACCTTCAGTATTTCTAATACTATGCAGCCAGCGCCTGGAAACAGTTCCAACCCAGATTTCCCGATTTTAATGAACTGTGCATTTCTGGAGCTCAAGATAAGAGTACATCAAGCAAACCAAAGCTTTAAGGCTCGAGTTTGACAACCCACTTCAGACGAAACTTAAAGCACAGGGCAGTAACACGTAAGTTCGAAACAGAGACTAATTTGCAAACATTCTTTTTATGTATCAGAAGTATGCGCGGCATTCCATGGATCTCACAACTACATCGCGCTAGGGGGCACCAGGAACAGCATGGAAATCAACAGCTCATAAAGCAAAGTATACCCGTCATTTTTCCCAAATTGCAGTAAGCAATATCGAACCTGGAGCACGAAGGGGCCATCGAGGACGGCGGCGTGCATGCTCCCAACACCCTCCGGGAGGACCCCAGCCCCGCAGGCGTTCATATCGGCGAAGAGGAACTGCTCGAAGCACCGCCTGGCCTGCGCCTCCGCGAGGCCGTCGAACCCGGGAATGCCCGCGGCGCAGGACTCGAGCCACTCCGGCCGCAGCCGCAGCCCGAGCCCCCGCAGGAGCTCGTACACCGGGCGCAGCCGCCCGCTCAGCGCCGGCGGCGGCGGGCTCGGGTGCGGAGGCGCTGCAGAAGGCGGCGTCCGCGCCAGAGGCGGAGTCGGAGTTGGGGTCCGGAACGGGGTAGTAATAGGAGAGGGGCCGGGAGCGGGCACGGGCACGGGAGGAGGCGGAGTCGGGGTTGGGGTCCGCGCTGGAGGTGGAGTCGGAGTTGGGGTCCGGGACAGGGTAGTGGTAGGAGGGGGAGCGGGAGCGGGCGCGGGCGCGGGCGCAGGAGGAGGCGGGGTCGGGGTTGGGGTCCGGAACGGGGTAGCGGTAGGAGGGGGAGCGGGCGCGGGAGGAGGCGGCGGGGAGATGACATCGACGGCGTCGACGATGGGGGAGTGCCCGTCGGAGTCCACAATCTCATCGACCTCCTCCTCCGCATCGTCATCGGAGATCACGACGGGATCGAAGGACTGCGACAGGGACGGGAAGGGGACCGGGAGGGGGCTAGGGTTTGAGGGCGAGGGCCGGCCGACGCTTCCGCCGCCGCCGCCTCTGGCGACGGAGACTGAAACCGAGGCCGAGGCGGAAGCGGAGGCGGGGGTGGCGGTGGGCGTGCCCTCGCCTTCGTCCTCGTCGGAATCAGAATGGACGACTAGTTTCCGGCGCCTCATCTTTCTCGAAGGAAATTCGATTTTTGGCGGCGGTTTGATCGGGGATGGAAATGGGGGGAAAGGGTTTTGGGGGGGTTTTGGTGGTTTCCCTCCAAAGTTTGGAATGTGGGGAGGGAGGAGGGGAAGTGGGAACCGAGGAAGACGGGGAGGAATCCGAGAGCTGAGAACGACGGGTGGGTCCTCCTGTCAGTGAGAAAAGGTATGGGCTGCGATGCGAATGTGCTGCAAAACAAAATGGGTTGGGCGACCGAAGTCTTGGGCTTCATCCGCCAGAATTCTACAGCGGCCTGCTAGGGGCACTGCGAGAGCTGGGCTCACCGAAGAGTTGGGCCGAATTAGGCTCTTTGGTTTCAGCTCGTGGCAGAACCCAAACTTTTGGTTTTGGTTGTGTCACAAAGGGGAAATGGCCAAATGGATGTCAAGTTCGTGATCTTTTCGTCCACGACCAAAATTAAAATACCGTTTTGAGCCTTTCCTTTTTGGAAACACAGTACATGCCCAAAGCTCACATAAAATAGTGTTGAGCTAAATTTGAACGTGTTGCTCCACCCAAGTATTGCCACTTACATTGGTACAAGCATTTAATATCAAATTCGTTTGAGGCATAAACAAATTTCAGTAAGTTAGATAGAACTCTAGCTTGGCATATATTAGGGGACTTGGGATCACATTGGCGTCTGAGAACTTTACACATTAGTCTACATTATCCTTGGCATGAGTATCATCAAGTGGTCTTTGTTTTCATTTTATCTTGCATGTTTCTTATCCCCCCCCCCCCCCCCCCCCCCTTATGACTTTCTTTGCCATACGGCTTTTGCTTTCTTTGTTTTTCATTTGTGGCGCCTTGTGTGCGACCCGATCAACTTTACCTAGATGACAACAGAACACTACTAGAATCACCTCTTTGACTATCTTGTTTGTGTCAAGATAAATTGTTGTCCTCCCCACCCCCAGAAAATGATGCTATAAGACTATGAGGGTCATACTGATATTCTCAAAAACTAGCAGCAGGAGACCAGGAGTCATTCGTTGTACTTGGTAGCACTGTCATAGTGACAGCCACAAGGAGGCTGCAACTTGCCGTAGAGGATCATAGTTGAGTCATGCCCAAACACGGTGGCCGTAGTGATGAAGGCGTGCTAGAGGGAACGGTACCATTCTTTACAGCTGGCTTACTCCAACCTCCAACAAAAGCGTCTGTAGTCCAACGGTTAGGATAATTGCCTTCCAAGCAATAGACCCGGGTTCGACTCCCGGCAGACGCATCTTTTTTTCCTCTCCATTTTTTGCCTTCACGCTGAAACAGTCCGTACCTTTCTCTACCCAAATCCTTCGCCCTCGGACTGAAAGAAGGGCGACAATCACTCTCTCAGGAATATAATTCATGTGCATTACACATGGTCTTGTGATCAACAAACCAGGACCTCCGATCCGCCCGGCGGGTCATTACTCATTAGATAGTAACAAAGCGCACGTGATCAACCGTTCATGAGCAAGAGCATCACACATACACGCATCATAAAGTAATTGATCAATCAACTAGTTAATCGCCTGCCGTTGCGCTATGCTTCTGAATATGATGTTTGTACATATGGTAGCTAAGCTAGCGCTATCAGATTTCCAGTGTGGAAGCAAAGCAGCCCGCATTGTGTGTAATAAGTCAAGCACGCAAAAGGTATTTGTCAAAGCTAGGGAGACGTCCACGGAAGGTGATCGATCGATGAGCACATCCTGCAGCGGGGCCGGGGGAATGGACGCTGCCGGTGGCCATATATATCGGCAGGCGCCATGGAGCTCGGTCATCGGCGGAGACCAGTGATCGGTAGAGCTCTCGATTAGTGATGCGTGTGAGCCAGCCGGTGGGTACCTGATGATATTTTCTCGATCGGCTTATTAATTATATAACCATATTTTCCATAAAAAAATATATATTACTATGTTACTCTAGTTTATTTTTTCTCATAAATTAATTATGTAGGATATTATTCTATTTCATATTATTGATTTATTGGATCAATCCAATCGTCCAAAGTATTTATAACTCGTGTCCCTATTTCGGGTCGATCGTCTGTCCGTCAGCAATTGTACTTTTCGGCGAGGAAAATTAGTAGTGCACTCACAAGCAACGCAAGCTTCCCGGCCTCGAGGCGTTCAGGCAGCGCAGCGCCGCGCCGCGCGACGACCTTGTTGTTCTCGTCTCACCCTCACGTACGGCTGATTCGACCGATCAGAGATAGATTCAGACACGACGAACGTACTCCATCGTCAGAGTTTTCTTTTTTCTTTCTTTTCTGTAAAGACAGAGTAGAGAGCTAGCTGGTGTGTACTACTCCTAGTTGTTTCAGAAAAGTAACTTGACTAGCAGACCGGGGAGCGAGGCGGCTCGCAGCCTCGCGTACGTCGCGGGTTCCTGAGATCAGGAACCCCAGCAGATCAGGAAGAATAATCTTGCGTTTCCCCTCTCCCTTTCTCGGCGACGACGACGGACGGTGTTGCTAGTCTTGTGACCGACAGACAGGGCGACAGGGACGTACGTTAATTAGATCCCTTTTATGTACACGGTCCAACAAAGGTAATCACTTACAATAATCGATGTGCGAGCGACGATATATGGAGTAATTAATAGTAGCACTGTCAGTGTGGATGCAGCAACCCAAAAGGTCAAATCGAACGCTTGGCCGAGACCTCGGCATACACGCACACTGCTATAAAACGATCCATCCCTAGCGTCAACCGAACTAGCGGTGACAGTGAGTATCACGGTCACTATCACCCGGTTCGTATACTACCCGATCGTAATAGTGCCTTATCACCACCGGACAACAGAGTTTTCTTTTGGAGAAACACTATTCAGCTTAGCCCTATCGGGTATTTTAGTGATAGGTTCCATAGGAACTGGATGATCCTATTTGGTCCAATACCTAAAGAAAAATTCCTATTTTCCTTTCATTAAGGTACGGGGGCTTCTTATTCCACAAGAACGAAAGCACCTTTTCATTCTTTCATATACTAGGGATCTTTACTTGGAAAAGACAATATTCCGTACTAAAGAATTCGGGTCCATAACCACGAGTTCCAGTAACTCCATAATTAATACAATATATATGTATATTACCACGCTGTTTGTTGAACATAGTGGTTGCCCAATTATTTATTACACAATGCATTTACAAGCCATATCACTAAAGGAATTTACAAGCATACGATTTATACTATCTGGTATAAGAAGTGCACACCTTTCATTGAAAGAAAACACTATTGATAGATTGGTAGCTGAAATAGGAAGGAAATGCTATCCACGCTAGATAATCCTCTCCCTCTCTTTATTTCTCTCCCGTCCTTATCTCTTCCCCACGTCTCCCCCATTTATCTCCCCCGCCACCTCACCTGTCCACCTACCTCGCCGTCGCTACCTCCTCCCCGCCTCCTCCCTCCGCGGCGGCGCGGTGCCAAGCGTGAGCTCCCTCGCGGGGAAGCGGCGGCGCGGCACGGCACGACCTCCCTCAGTGGCAGCATGGCGCAGCCCCTCCTCTCCCCGCCTCCTCTTCCCCCCATGGCGGCGTGGCACGGAGCTTGACACCGCGCTCGAGGATGCGGCGGCGCGGCGCGGTGCGGCAAGGATCAAGGGGGGGCGGCGGCGGGGGGGGGGGGGGGGGGGGGGTACGAGGAGCGGCGCGCGGATCCACGGGAGTTGCAGCGGGGGAGTAGCGATGTGCGGGGCGGCATCGATAGCGGCGTGCGGCCCTGCAGCACGGGGCAATTTTTTCCTTTTTTTTTTGTTTCGCCGGATGATTATCACGGCGGTGATGGAGAATTCTATCACCGCTGACCTGAGTCCAACAGCAGGCCAAACCGGCGGTGATGTTAGGTTTAGAGCCGGCGGTGATAGGCCGGTCTGGAGTAGTGGCATGTCGATCGGCCGGATATTTGTTCGCTCGCTTGTCGTCCGCCGGAACGCTGGACGGACTCCGTCTCGAGATGCCGATGGGCACGCCGTACCGGCTAGACGGGGTGATTGCCGCCGGAGACGCCGTCGTGGCCGCATGTGTATATATCAATGTTAGCCTACACGCTAAACACTAAATAGTCGGTGACCTATCGTTTAGCTATTTATTCGGGCAAAACAATCATTTAAACGGGCTAAACAGCCGTTAACGGACTAAACGACTGATTAAACGGATATGACTGTAGCGTGTATACAACGTGTAAACAGGCTAAACGGCTATGTAGACGAAACAGTGGTATATATACACGCGCGCGCGCACTTGCGGTCTGCGCTGCTTGCGCTTGCGTGCTTGCGCATGCCGATGGGGATCGATATGATCGGATCCGCACACAAATAACGGGTGACCCATCCATCCGGTCGGCCGGTGGCACAGACCCACCCACTGACCCACACCCATGCCTCGAGGGATCGGATATAGCTAGCCGGTGCTCTGAAGGAACGATGCACGTACACCATGAAACACCTCCCCTCTAATAACATGATATCTGGTTTTCACTATGGATCCAATATAATTTTAAACTGACGATATTTGTGAGCTTTTTGCTATTTACAATTAAAGTTAAAAAGATTTGACATAAGAAAACCTAAAATTATTTTTATTTGTGGAGGCTAACTCTTGTCGGCGTGAGGCTATATAGTTCTGGGAGTATCCGTGCCCCGAGATACTCTCCACGTCCGTATGTGATTTTAGTTATACGAATTAATCGTAACTCAGCTGGTGAGGTTTTTTACGGTGAAATTTACATATCTTGTTCTGAGTTCTCAACTCGGCACGGGTACTCACTTTGTTCTAAGTTTATTATAAAATTTAACCGATGTTATATATTTTTTTAGTGATAGATGATATACCTGTCGATGCGAGACACTTATGGTGAGTTCATCAATTTCGAGCTAGGCCGGAGCCAGGATCAGATTTAGCCTCGGGCTAAGACTTTTAGCACACATGAGATTGCTAAAAACTAGTGGTTGATCCTTTAATTTCTAAGTGACTTACAACTGGTTTGTTTGGTCAAGGCTAGAGCTGCAGCACAGTTAGCACTGGCCTATCTCCACAACTGGTCTTGAGATCTATGGACACAGTTTCTCTGAGATACTTGGATATTACAGATTATAGAGATAGTGTTACGTGCATCTACTTATAGGTGTATCTGTACGTGTGTGTGTGTATGTATGAATATCTACGCCAGTACTGAGATAATAGTGCACACAAGTTGATGAGAGACTGGATAAGAGAATCACGGTGCCTAAGCAGGCACGTCGGGCGCCAACAAACGCATGCCGCTGATTGGTCCGATGTCAATTCGAGTACCGTTGTCCGTTAGCAATTTAGCGTTCCCCCAGCTACCAGAGGTGAGTGACATGCTGTTCTCTCCTCTTTCTGTCCCTTTTAGCACACATTTTCGTGTGGAGGACATAACATGCGTGCATACTTATGTAAAGACTCGTGAAGTGAACCTCGATCGACATATGCTATTTAAACCAACCAACAAATCCATGGAACGACCTGCACGGCAAGATTTTCTCCCGTAGCCTTGCCAAATGGCATGGCCTTATCCTTATCCAAAACACCAGCGAAGGCAGTAGATCGCTCTGTCTTGTCAGCGCCATCTAAGCGGCGCGTGGCTTCTACGCGCCTACGTGGACGTTTCCGTCATCGTCATGTCATTTTCTCGGTGCACAGGTAGGTGCCATGGTGCACATCAGAGTGATGTACACATTGCCCATGTGCCATGCGTCGTGTGGTCCAGGTCTCCAGGAACGAACAGGGTATCCCATCTCCCGGAGGAAATCATGGGACACGGCTCGGGCCGAGCAAACAGTGACTCTCGCAGCCTGTAGCTCCGTAAGCCACATGCTAGCTAACTTGCACACAGGCAAGAGGCAAAGCAATAAGGTCTATTTATTGTTTTCCAATAAAAAGAAAGTATATATATCTAGCGGGGTGTTTGGATCCAAAAGGCTAAAAGCAATTCCAGCGGACCCTCTAAACAGCCCGAGGATTAAATAAAAAAGATGCACTACAATAGATCTTCTAGCTACTTGATCCTCTATCTTGGGAAGACCTCCAAATCGCCTCCTCCACCCTCTATTACTAGGGGTGTCTATGGAGCCCTCTATTATAAGTTGGAATTGAGGGCTATTGTTGGAGTTGGAGTAGACGTGCACGGACTCTCTGTATAGGGATCGACGCTGCTGTGCTGCTGGTCAGTCAGTTCCGGTCCGGGAAGCAATCTCCGCCCGGGCGTCCCCCCTGCCGGCGATCGTATCGACAGGCACCATGCTGCTCCGTGATTGGATTGGGAGGAGAGACGACGACGGCGACATCATCGGCAGAGCTCGGTCCATGTGTCCGGCCGGGACGAGCTGGTCGTTCCAGTGAGATCCGACGACGGTGACATGCGGTCGGACGAACCAGTGTTTCCTTTAGAAACATGTGTTTTCGGTGGAGCCGCTTCACCTCCTTTCCCTCCCCCATCTAGCAGGGCTCCAGCAGAGGCTGCTGAAGAATCCGGAGCCGGAGCTCTCCCAAAGAACCCTCTGTATGTGCTTTCGTGGAGTTGCCGGCCGGAGACTCGGAGTCGCCGGCGCGTGCGGCGATCGGTCGTCGACGACCTGGGTGTGATCCTGATCCGACGATCCGTGAGTGAGAAGAAGCTACCTCGCGGTGATGAGAGCTCGATGGTCGCTTTGCGGCTATATACTAGTAGTAGCTGGTACATCAAATCCCTTTCTTCCGGCGTGCAGCATGTCTGTATGTGAGGTAGTCAGAAATAACAACAAGCTAGTTAATCCCAGCTGCTGCTAATTAAAGCGCAGGCAGATCTCTCCGCGATCCCTTTACGCCCGACAAGTCATTTCCAGTTTCAGCTCATCAGCACTGTCATTGTGATGGATGCGACATCACAAAAAAAAAAAAAGGTGAAGCATGCACGGCCGGGAAGATATTTGTGAAAAGCTAGCTGAATGCGTGTATGGATCGGATAGGCTTCCACGTATGGAAAGCTAGCTGGAGGGGGCTGGGGTCGGATCCACGTACGCGTGCTTATCCTCTCGACTCGAGAATGGAGATGCTTTGTACAGTACATGGTTTCCAGCAAATTGGAGGAGATTCCCGGCAGACGGCGGGTACCGACACGGATGCGGACGCTGATTCCATCCCGGTAGACAGCGTCAGGCGGGTACCCATTAACCACCCCCTATAAACATGGAACACAGTACGTCCGGATATGCTCACAAACACATATCCTATACCACGCCTTTAACAGTACATACGTACACGAGACTAGATCGGTAGATCTTGAAATTAACGAAATGAGCACAGACACACGCCGTGTATTACTGGAGGAGCGCTGTTGATTTCTAAAGCAAATTGGCTGCAAATTAATATTTGAATACGTACAGCGGCTACGACTGCACGCAGCAGGGCCTCCGCCGCGCCGATCTTGCTTGCTTCCAAGTTGCTCGGATGATCCATGTCAATTCAAACCGTACGCTAACGCGGAGGACGAAACAAAATTAACGTACGATGAGATTGATAGCGTAAATAATAAAAGTTTTAAAACTATCCTACGCTTTACACATATCATTTTGGTATTGATGGTGCTATTTTCCCCGGTGCATCGTTTCACCAAATCACCGTATTTGCTAAATTAAACAATCAACTATCAATGAAACAAATGAAGCACAACAGGTTACTCGCCTGCTTGGCTGCTCGGAGCCACGGAGACTCGGAGTTGGAGTATCACGTGTCGACACGACGATGACGCGAGTAGCTGGCATGCCGCCCGCCGGATCGACGATCGCAGCCCCGCATCTTTGCTCAGCATCGCTTGGCGGCTCAACATTCTACTTCCATGGCCGATAGCCATGACAGATTCAGACAAGAACGATCCGCTGGCGCTTCGCGGAGGTTACTCGCGTAGGAATCAAAGTATGACAAGCGCCATACCTAGCAACCGGGTCCTCGGCCCCCTGACGCTACCCCAACATCCAAAAGCGACACTTTTTATTTACTGCTCCCTTTCCCCCCACTTTGAACCATTAATTTTTTTCCACGGCGGACACAACATGCGTGCGTGAATTCGTTCGCGCGCACTCCACGGACCAGGACAGTTTTGTAACAATTCCTGAAAACTTGCATATACCTGCTGCTAGTGTTCTTTTTCCGTTCATGTTACTGTCGTCCTTCCTAGCCAGCAGATTTCATCGGCCGCCGGTCCCTTCCAGACTCCAGGCGACGAGATGAGATTTTCACTCGTGCAGGGCCGTGACAGCTAGGCAGGCATGGGCGCCTTATCCGTTCCAGGATCCAGAGCGCACTCTCTCTCTCTCTCTCTGCACCGTGTACTACCCGCGCGTGGCGTACGTGCGCCGGCCTACGTGGACGCCCGCGTGCAGACACCACGCGCCCACGCCGCATGGTCCAGGGACTCGACGAGCAGGATATCCCTTGCTCCGAGGGAGAGCAAGGGAGACACGCACGGCGAGAGCGGCGAGCTCGTGGCCAGCAACCAGCTAGTGGCTCTCCCAGACTCCATGGCCTGCCTAATGAGCATCTGACCGACAGACAAACAGACCGCATCCCCATATTGCTCTTGGCCGAGAATTAATATGTCTGCTGCAAACCGTGAGGCCTCTTCCATAGCAATAGCAATGAAAGATAGCATACGAGGTACGAGATAGTAACTTTTTTATTAATGGTCTAACTCTTATTAGCACACAACTCTAGATATAAGCGGACCTATATATCAGCCTCACACGTACTTTTGGAGTATGTATATGTGAGACTATCTTTTGATCAAGAGGTAGCTTTTCTCTTTCCTCTCTTTCTCTCTCTTCCACCTAGACAAAATATTATATTTTACTCCTATAAACTAGCTGACTTGGCACTATTGGAGGAGGCCTAAGGAACATGTGTATATGTGGTTCACACTGTTTAATTCATGCTCCTTATATATATATATATTTATATATATTATATGATGTGTACTAGAGTTAATTTGTACAGGAAAGAAAATAGTACTAGTGGCCGCCGTGGCACAAAAATTAAAGATCCTGCCGGAAAGAACACCAGCTCTCAAAGGGCAAATTAAAGGAGGAGACCCTTGCGGCGTCCCCAGCCAAGGAGATACTCGTGCTGGTGTAAGTACAGTGACATTTGGATTCGGTGGTGACGTGGCAGCACCTCGCGAGCTAAAGCCAGCTGCTTTTCTTATCCGATCTCTTATCCGGCCCCGAACAATGGATAAAAGGGCGACGCATGGAGGAGATGCCATCACACGTAGCTAGTGTCATCATCTTAATTCCGGATATATATATATATATAAATATATTTCTAGGCGAGAGATATCATCAGATCTAATATATAGGACTAAAAATCAATTATCTATGACAGAACCATGCCAACGATTAACTTCTTCCTGTGTCTACTTTAATTTATTAATTAATTTGCAATCTACTTTATAAAGTACTAGCACAGTACCCGTGCATTGCTACGGGTAATATAAATTTTACCCAAATCTACATGAGATCACTAGTTTTGTGACGCTTCACTTCCGGCCCTGTACTGGCCGTGCCGTGATCGCGTGAGGCATTGATTGTTCGGATTCCAATTGATTTATCTGAATTCCGATTAGGATTCTGATTGATTTGTCTGTATTTCGATTAGGATTCCGATTGACGGATAAATGAATCATTGCTTGCTTTAAAAATAAATAGTAGAGATGTAAATCAAACACTTGGTTATTGTATGTCGCTAGACAGCAGGTTCAGTCGTTCGATTAATTATTAGGGGAACATGTTCAGAGATGAAAGGTATATGCGTGCGCATTACCGCATTACAGTTTAAGGTAAAAGCCGTATTTCAAAAAAAGTTATATTAATTTGGCACAATATTATTAATTGGTATATGAATACACTCATGCATGTTCCCCATTTATAGAACTCAAAACACCAAGGGCACCAAGTAGAAGTAGCTAGTAGTAGGAGCAAGCATGGGCACTGCTGGAAACTTAAGATGAAACAGGTCGTCCCTGTTACTCACCGTCCCGTTGGTATGCCTATGTAGGTTACACTTACAAATATACTCCTATACTCTAATTTGACAGTAGATGCACATGCGAATCAGCATGTTTATTTTATTTACAGCTGCTAATCATTACGGATAAAGATAAAAGCTGTTGTTATCTCTATTCTGCTAATAATCGTTAAAGCTGCTGTGTGCGCATCAGGTCCAAACACAGAGCCAATTAACAATATCTCCGCGCTTAATTTTATAACACATTTCATGCCGGCCATGATGTGATCTGGCTGACGTATTGGCCAGGCCCATTCGATACTTGAGCTAGGTTTTGATTCCGGATATCTTTTACTGCATTGACCTATTTATCGCTAGACACCGTGAACGCTTCATCAGATTTTTGATCCGGAAAATAAACACACACACACACACACACACACACACACACACACACACACACACACCATATTCAGCTAAATGGGGCCGGCCACGTCAGGCAACGATTGAAGCAAGGTGCCTTCAGGTGATCAATAATGTATACGTACGTACTTGTGTGTGAGTGTGACCAAAGGAAATGGAAATCACATCTTTATTGGGTTGCTTTGAAAAGAATTAGAGAGTGGGGTCAGCAGGGAGGGTTCCGCTAATGCTATCACCACCACCAAGATTTTCCTGATAATTCTGCAGCTAATGCGTAGCTTCCTCCCTACTACAAGTTGGCCTTAATGATTGCGTAAAATAATGCGCCGGGCCGGGGCGCGTTCTGCCGCTAAGCCTCCGCGCGCGTGAACGGTGACGTGGTCATGACCTCATCACCCGCACCGTTGGAACGGATGGCAGTGCGTCACCATGCTCTGGAGCCTGCCATTGCTCTAGCTAGATAGGCGTCAAAGCTTTGCTGGATCATCGCCAAGTTAGATAGCACTACACCAATCTTGCTGCCGCCGCTTCAGCCAGAAAAGTGCACGGCCGGGTCCCTGTCGAGCCGCTCAACCACTGTCGGGGGCGCCGGTTGGATCGCGCATCGTCCTCGCTGAAACCCTAAAAAGGACAGCCTGCCGGTTCTAGCCACGTCAGATCCGACCGGGAAACAATGATTAGCTTTTAATAGCAGCCATGGGTTGACCACATGTCCTAATAATCTTGGAAAACTAGCTAGCTCCGGCCCGTGCTAAGCAGCAACGAACAAGCTTCAGATTCGCGCCTACCTTACCTCTCGATGAACGCCAAACGTATTTTGGTGTGTAGAAACATCCCCAACCCAAATAAATTAATTTTCATAATAAAAAGAACAAATAATTAAGTTTTCCATCGCGATCGCGTCGAGACGTAAAAGTCTCGGCGGGCCGTTCACGTGTGCGGGCACCGTTCGTCGCCCGTCACTATACAGCCGCTGCTACTGATATAGAAGCTGTTTAATTAGCCGATGAGGTGTCTGGCCCAGCAGACACTGCGCAGTTAATCAGGGAAGAAACAATGGCACCTTGATTTGGTAACAAAAGGTCGAGAGCGACGACACCGTACCCATGATCCGGACGTGCCAATGAGAGCTCGCTGGCTATATTCTCGCCGCTGGCGGTCGCAGGGTGCGCACACGCGTAGCCAGGCGTTCTCTCGAAGCTAGCCTAGCTCGCCCACTTTCACGGGTGAGGGTGACGATTCTGCGGAGGTTACTATATGTGCCTTTGGCGCCCTTTGGGGACTGGACGCGTGACATCGTTTGATGGTCGCTGGAAAGAGCTAACCAGGAATCCTGTGACGGTGATCAGTAACCAGAAAGTGGCGTGTGTTTAAGAATGTTAATTAAGACTTGCTTAATTTGGTAGGGACTAGGGAACTAAGGGAAGTACCCGCATCCTCTTCCATTTTTCTGCTACTCCTTCCGTCCCAAATTATTAATCATTTTAGTTTAATGACTAACAATTTGGAACATATACTATCGAAATGCGTACCGTATCCGGCATGAAACTTGCTCTCCTAGCTGGCGGAGTAGTCATGTAGGTTGAGAGGCTGCTGTCAAGGGAAGTGTATAGTTTGCAAACCTATATTATTTGGATGGACTAATCTTAACTACCAGCTGCTGCTTGATTTTCCGAACTTGTTGCAGCTAGTTGGATTTTTATTATTGTTAATTTTCTTTTCTGAATTTTTTTATTACAAAATTGAGCATACGCATGTTGTTTGGTCTTGGTCCCGTACGTGTTTTGATTAATGACCCACTTGTATTGTATGTGGATGGAATTGAAGAGAAGACAGGCTTATCCTTTGCCCTCCGGTGGAAGCTTCATCCTGGTAGAGGGGCTCTTTCAGGTCAAGAAAAGAGAAAATTCTTCCTAAATGATGACCACTTGAACGACTTTTGCTTGACCAACTGCTGAAACAGGATCAGAAGAATATTGACTGGATGGACTCCATTAAACCCTTCTGCTTTGGTTGGTTTAGTATCCTATTGGTAACATTTTTTTTTGATAAAAATACAATTATGAGAAATATGTGTAGAATACAAAGCATGGAGCATGATATGCATGGGCAAAATCAGAAATTGTTGAACCAAGAGGAAACTGTACATGTGGGCTGACTGGCTGAGCAGAGTACTGCCCCTGGGTACAGAAACCACTCGTCCTGTGGAGATTCCTTACATACTTAGGATAATATAAGGCGTGTTAAGTCACCTACATATAGTTTAGCTTAGCCATTAAGGTGCATGGAGCAGCTCTTTAATTAGTTGCCTTGGCATCAAAGAGATCCCCTTAGGAGGGTTAATCCATCCACCAATTAGAGATGAGCGAATGATAAACATGCGGGCTGACAGAAAATTAAAGAGTGTCACTGGGTTTAAATTATTTGGCCACTGAATTAGAATCCTAGACTTGCTTAGCCGTGCAAGTTATGATAGTTATCACTTTTGTACTCCACTGCAAGACTCTGCAGTCAACATATAAAAACATGGTGTGGTTGCTTTTGCCATTGCCGGCATATGTGGTACTTTTTGACTTGATGAAAGGAGGTAACTTGGCGATATTATTTGGCATGACTATCATATGGAAATTAATTCATGTTTGTTTCAGACATGCTACTATATATTATAACAAAACGAAATTTATGTGGGCACAATAATAGGTCTGTTGACAAATTAAAGATATTATTACATTAGAAACTTAGCATTTCAGAATAAACTCATGTGTGTTTAGCACGATTCTACAGAACTGATAGTGCTTAACATGACGATTTTAGAAATATGGCATCTCGTGAAACAACCTCAATAGTACTGTTCCCTGCCAAAATGTGACTAAAATTAAAGTGTGTAATTGTTTTCAAATATTTTTTTTGCAAGAGAACCAGCATTTACTACGGGAGAAAGAGATGGATACCAAGCCAGTCCTAGGACTAAAAACTGTAGACAACAAACAATTAACCATTGGCCTATTCCTAGACAAATGAATAATTGATCGACAAAAGGTAAAGGAAAAAGCAGGTTAACTAGCCAGAAACCAAACAACATAAACTACGAAAATTCTATGGTAGGATACTAAAATGTAAATTTTGTGGGCAAGAAAACAAAGGGAAGTTGGTAAAGATGCTACTATGTCAAAATCTTTGCATTTAATGACAAAACCATGGATGATTGGCATGATACTTTTGAACTAATAATAGTTTAGATACTGATTATGGAAGGACGCATGCTCTCCTTTCTTTAGGCGGGCAGAAGGACGCCATCTCTTGAAGTGATCCAACAATACAGCACCAAGACTAATTTCCCAGCAAGATTTTGACCAAAACTCATGTGTGTAGCGTTTTCTTAACAAAAACTCTAGGAGAGCTACCATCCATATAAAATTCTTCATTTACCAAGCAAAAGTGTTTTTTAGGAGTGGACTAAATTGCAGCCACAAATTAAATTAACCAAACAAAAATCACTGAATTATGAAGCAAGCAAGCATGTGTGTGAATGTCACAGAGCTGCCAAAACTAGGTCGCCATGTCCCGAGGACTCTACGAGATTCTAATGGACAACAGCGACCGCCTTTGGCCTTTGCCGTCAACCTCCTCTTCCTACTCGTCCTCATGGCCGCTTTCAACACACACATAGAAAAAGGAAAAAGGAGATTTAGCCAACCTGATTATATTCATTCTCTGCACTCCACATATTTTTCAAAGGGAAAATACCTTCACGCTTCTACTGGTCAAAAAGGATGAAGGGCGGCATGCATGCTCATTTCTGGTTTAATTTCCACCAATGCCAGCGTGGATGTGTGGAGAAGGTGGCCGCCCAGCTAATCCTCCTTCAGCAAAGACTCGAGAAAAATAAAGGATGGGCAATTGGAATGGCTTTTGGGTTTTACGAAAAGCCATGGAGAATGAGAGTGGCCATGGTTTCTTTGAAATTGATTCGCGGCTCTTTGGTAGGCAGGGTGCGGATCTAGGAAAACATGTGGCTACGGTTGTATGAACCACGTCTTGATGAGAACTCGTACTAATTCGGAAATCATGAAAACTATTCGTGTTGATATCGAAAACATGTACTTTAATATTTGTATTTTCGATCTATATTAGTACATGACTATTTCTAATGGCCGTGTAAAATGACAAGATATATTTGCTGGAAAACATATCTTTGCAGTCATTAGTTTTAGTTTTCTGTACGTGGATATTGTAATAGGCCCTAGCTGCTTCTTTGGTCATTGGATGATTCAAAGTTCTTTAACAAAGGGTTAGTCAAAATAAGTTTTGAAGATTGCCGAAATCGCGGATTAAGGAATTTGCGTCTCTACCAGGCGTTGGGGAGGGTAGGGAGCCACCCTCATCATTTCCTCATTTTATTCATGATTGAAATGCTAAGAAAACATAAATCAATGAGTTGCACCTTTTTGTGTTGGAGCATCACTGTAGGAAAATAACGGCCTCACCAGCCACCAATCACCAGCTAACCATAAATAACACTTGGACTGATGTATTTTCAGCAACATTTTCGAAGAGAACATCTCAATTACCTGATTACGATTTTTTTCTTAATACTGCAAATTCATCTACTCTTTATAGAGTTAAAACTTCACAAGCTATATAAAAAAATGAATAAAAAGTTTTCTTTTGCAATTGGAATATGATGAATAAACAGTTGCAAAAAAAAGATAGAGAAATTCGTCACGAATCACATCCATTGATCTTGTAAACCAATGTACATCATGGGAGTTACTGCCCTGCGATGTAAGTAGAACTACTACTATGCACTAGCTATGTAAAAAACATGGAGAAAGGTCTGAAAGAGCAAGTAGCGGTTAAAATATCTTTGCACTTTAGATCTTGACAGGTACCGCCTCCAAATTGTTTTTTTTCTTCATTTAAAGAAGTCACGAATTCAGCAAATGAAACACGAGGGGCAACAGGAAGAACATAAAAAGTTTTATCGGAAAAATAGAGGGGATCATCAGGTGAAGCAACGCTAGCAGCATCGTGACTGAATTTAAACCTCCCGTTATATATAGCGAGCTACCCCGCTAGGCACGCAGAGGAGCGCATCAGCGTCACCACTCCTGGAGTAGAATTGTCCGGGCCTGGCCGGCACAACGAACTCGAGAAAGGGAGCGGTAGCTCAGCTCTTGCCTGCGCCGTGACCTCCTGCCGGCGTATCGGAAGCTGTTGATGCGAGTGAGGGCGTCATCTCCATGGCTCTCATGGCGGCGGCGGCGGCGAGGATGGACGACCACGACGAGTACGCCAAGCTCGTCCGGGGGATGAACCCGCCCAGGTGATCGATCGATCATCGGTTTTCTGCTCCTTTTGTTTTACCAAGTTCAAGGATTTTTTTTTAAAGAAAGGCTCTCGGACTTGACTATGCCAGCTGCTATCAGCTCCTTGTGTTATCCGGTTCTTGTTTAAGCCTTCTTGTGCTATTCAGTTCTTGTTTAAATCGTTGTTCCTTGTCTGGTAATCCTAGCTTTTCCCCCAAGATTTCGATTTGACAAGAAAATTTGTGTTATCGGTTTCGTTCAATCCGTTTGCTTCTTGGTATGCTCAAACCTTGAAGAACAGAGCAGCATGGTTCTCTGTTCTTGCTTTCTTCCATCCTTGCTCTGTTCTGCACATTAAAGAACAGAGGAGATAGGATTTATAGACCTTCCTTTTCTTTCTTCCGCCTCCTTTCCTTTGTTCTATTTTGCTTGGATTTCTCTGTTCATTGATTACTGACATGTGCCGTGCAAAATTAACAGGGTCGTGATCGATAACGATGCCTCCGACGACGCGACGGTGATCAGGGTGGACAGCGTGAACAGCCACGGCACGCTGCTCGCCGTCGTCCAGGTCATCGCCGACCTCAACCTCGTCATCCGCAAGGCCTACTTCTCTTCTGACGGCAGCTGGTTCATGGACGGTCAGTACCCAACCACTATATGTTACTTCGCCGCTCTGACGAATTCTGAATCTTCTTGTGTGAAACTGAAAAAACAAAAAGCTGAATTCTTCTTCCTTTCGAATCTTCAGTGTTCAATGTCACCGACCGCGACGGCAACAAGGTTGTTGACGCCCCAACCATCTCCTACATCCAGAAGGTAATCAATCCGCTGGTTCATCGACCGAATTTCGCGTGTTCTTGAATGATCTTATTTTTTTCTCCCCGGGTTTGATTCTGATCGAGTTGGGGTTTCTGGCCGGCAGACGCTGGAGGCGGACGACTGGTACTACCCGGAGGCGCGCAACACGGTGGGAATCGTGCCGTCGGAGGAGTACACCTCCATCGAGCTCACGGGCACCGACCGTCCGGGCCTGCTCTCCGAGGTGTGCGCGGTGCTCGCCGTCATGGGCTGCGCGGTCCAGAGCGCCGAGCTGTGGACGCACAACACGCGCGTCGCGGCCGTCGTGCACGTCACGGACGCCGAGTCCGGCGGCGCCATCGAGGACGCCGGCCGCATCGCCGACATCAGCGCGCGCCTGGGCAACCTGCTGCGCGGGCAGAGCGACGTGCGCGCCGGCGGCGGCGCGGGCAGCCTGGCGCAGCACAAGGAGCGGCGGCTGCACCAGATGATGTTCGACGACCGGGGAGGGCACGCCGCGCCCGACGCCGACGCCGCCGGCCCGGCGCGGACGGAGGTGTCCGTGACGGCGTGCGCCGAGCGCGGGTACACGGCCGTGGTGGTCCGGTGCCGCGACCGGCCCAAGCTGCTGTTCGACACCGTGTGCACCATCACGGACATGGAGTACGTGGTGCACCACGGCACCGTCAGCGCGGAGCCCGGCGGCGGCGCGTACCAGGAGTACTACATCCGGCACATCGACGGGCACGCCGTCCGGTGCGAGGCCGAGCGGCAGCGGCTGGTGCGGTGCCTGGAGGCCGCCATCGAGCGGCGCACCGCCGAGGGCCTGGAGCTGGAGGTGCGGACGGGGGACCGCGCGGGCCTGCTCTCGGACATCACCCGCATCTTCCGGGAGAACGGGCTCACCATCCGGCGCGCCGAGATCTCGTCCTCCGGCGGCGAGGCCGTGGACACGTTCTACCTGTCGGACCCGCAGGGCCACCCCGTGGAGGCCAAGACCATCGAGGCCATCCGCGCGCAGGTCGGCGAGGCCACGCTGAGGGTGAAGAACAACCCGTTCGCCGCCGGGGACGACGCGGCGAGGAAGGACGCCGGCGTCGCCGGCGCCGGCACGACGGCCTTCATCTTCGGGAACCTGTTCAAGTTCTACCGGCCGTTCCAGAGCTTCAGCCTCGTCAAGCTCTACTCGTAAACCACTTGGTTGATTTCTCAATCACAGGTTCTGTATATAGATTTCGGTTGATTATTGGTCTTTCAGACATCACTGTACATATGGTCATGGCCAGTTATGAGTGTAGATTAAGGTTTACAAAGTAGAAAATTAGGGGAGAAAATATTGGCTCAGCTCCCAAAAGATTTCAGATTTGTAGCCTGTAGCAAGCAAACCGTGCAAATGGTATACTGTGTACTCTGATCTGCCCGTATTCCTTCGTACGTATTTGTATATATCGGTGTTCCGTACACCGGCTACTAAAATGCGCCGCGCTTCTCCGTAATTTGATGGCTCAAGTTTAAAGACAAAAATTTATACGGATTTAGGCAAATCTATTCGTGTTCCTTGTGTTTGGACGCTGGGTGCGGGTGCTTGCAAGTGGGTGTCGTTCATGTGTGTGAATGAGAGTCGATAGAGAGAAAGAGGTCCAGCTCCACCTTATATAGTTCTGTGGGCCGGGATACATTTGAGAAGAAGGGGTGCCTCACCTTAGGTATTTGGCTGCTTGGGAGGTTATATTCACTACTGGTTTGGCCTCTATCCACTTAGTGAAGTATTCTACAGCAACCACGACATACTTGTAGTTCCCTTGAGCTGTAGGGAGAGGGTCAACGAGATCCATCATCCATCTTTGTAGTGGCCATGCTGGAGGCATGAGATGCGAAGGTTGTGAGGGTCTGTTAGACTTTCGGCCCATCTTTTGGCGGGCTTTGCTGGTTTTAACGATGCGTTCGGCATCCTTTAATGCCAAGGGTCAGCAAAATCCTTGCCTAAAGGCTTTTGCTACGAGGGGCCTTACCCCGATATGAGAACCACAAATCTAGAGTGAATTTCATTTAGCAATTCTTTGCCTTGCACGATAGGGATGTATTTTAGGCATGGCACAGTGACACCTGATTTCAAGAGTTCACCCTTGGATATGATGTAGCCTCTTGTTCGTTGCAATATTCTTTTTTCATGTCTCATCAGTTGGTTCAAAGTGTCTACGGAGGCATGCCATTACGGGGGACCTCCAGTCCTCAATGATGATGGTATTGATTTGCTTTTTTTCTTTGGTCGCACCAAAGGTCTTGTGATCTCTTTATAAAAGACATTCGGAGGTAAAGGGAGTTTTCTGGCAGCTGCTTTTGCAAGTTTGTCTGCTTTGTTATTTTGTGCTCTTGGGATGTGGATGATTGAGAATACCTTCAAGCGTTTCTCCATTTCCCTGTCTGCTTCTAGGTAATTTATCATTTCCGGTTCTCTGGCCTCTTAATCTTTCTGGATATGATCAACTATGACCTTCGAGTCTTAGCTTACTACGAAGTTTGGGTGACCAGGAGCTTTCATTTTGCGAAGGTTAAAGAAATAATGCTTCGTATTCGGTGGTGTCGTTTGTGCTTGGGTCAGGTTCAGGCGAGCTGCATATCTCAATTTAGCCCATGATTGCTGAGACCCCAACACCCTCGTTGCACCGGGCACCATCGCAGTGTATGACCCATGGCTCTACGGTTGCTTTCTCCTGAAAGCTCAGAGAAGTCCAATCTGCAATAAAATATGTAAGTACTTGGGATTTGATAGCACTTCTTCTCTCGAAGTCTACGACAAACTACGATAGCTCTGAAGCCCATTCAAAATCACGACAAAAGAATCTGATCCATGGAACAAATGTTTTAAACTTCCGAAACAAAAGTTGCAAACCAGTGAAACAAATGTGAAAATCACTTGGAATAGAAACTCATTGCGTGGAACAAAATATTTTATCCATATATTGAACTAGTGGAACAAATAAAGAAATCCCATGGAACAAAAACTCGTATTGCATGGAAAAAAGATCTAATCCGTGAAACAAATATTATGAACTAGTAGAACAAATGTAAAAAATCAGATATGACAAAAGAAAACTCATACTGCGTGGAAAAAAATCTTCATTCGTAGAACAAATTTCTTAAACTTGTGGAACAAAAGTTATGAACTGATAGAACACTATGCAGGCCACCTATCTTCGGCGGGCGTCCGCGTCGACGCTTGGCCTGCGGTGCATTCGAAGAGGGCGACTTTGCCGTCGGTGGCTGACCACGGGGGTGCTTGGCCGACAGGGAGGCCGAGAAGAGCGAGTATGCCTTCGGTGGCTGACCACGGGGACGCTTGTCCGGCGGCGAGGCCGAGGAGGGCGACTCTGGCTTCGGCGGGCGACCACGGGGACGCTTGGCCGGTGGCGAGGCCGAGGAGGACGAGTCTGCCTTTGGTGACCATGGGGGCGCTTGGCCGGCGGCAAGGCTGAGGAGGGCGACTCAGCCTTCGGGGGGCGACCACGGGGGCGCCTGGCCGGCACTGGCAGATCTGCCACCTTAGGGAAACCCATGCCGGAGTCGGAGTCATTGTCACTGGTTAGCTTGATGGGGATCATTCCGCTCGCCTTGTTTGCCGTAGTCGAAAGAGGTAGAGGAAGGGGAGGAGGAGTAGACTGGGGAAGGGGAGATGCTCAGGGATATTTAAGTAATTTCCATCCATTCAGGATTTCACTCACAATGTGTTTAAGCCTAGGCTGTTGACGTGTCTCGGCACATCCCACGCCAAAGGATCCTTCTGTCCCTGCCTTATCCTTTAGGCCTACCTAAGCCAAATATGCCTCACTGCTGCTTCTCTGCTCGCTGCCCGCCATTGCCACCGGAATTTGCCCCTTCTGACCGCCCGCCATTGCCACCGGCGCAGAAGGATGTCGCATGTTGCAGTCCTCATCCGGAAGAAGGCAAATGTCATCGCTTGTTGGCGAGGAGACTGGCTTGCCCATGATGATGTGCCAGACCTGCAAGAGGGCAAGGATGCGTGAGGCCCGATCGAGGAAGGAGAATGAGAACATCGCTCGGGTGTATTTTAAATGCTCGGTGAGTAGATTCAGCTTTGATTTGGTTTTTGCGCTTTCAGATCAGTGATAGGGTTTAAGCAAGGGTTTCTTGTTTATTCAGTGGTGTGGCCACTTTACATGGAAGAGGGGTTACTTGAATGATTTGGTGAAAGAAAAGATGGTCCACCTACGTTTTGTTGATGAAGAAGAGATTCAAGAAGTCCAATACATGGAGCAGATTCTTGCTGCTGGGAGCCCTGCAACAGGTGGTGGCATGCTGAAGAGCAACGAATTGGAAGCAAAGCTGAAATTGACCCAAGCTATGATTTTCTTCTGTCCGCTGGCTGTAGCCCTTGTTGCCATGGGAGTTGGTTATGCGTTGAGGTAGAATGTAGGTGTGAGTGATCTTTTGTTATGTGATGAGCACAAGTGCTTCGATATGCATCTGTGTGTGATGAACACTAGTGACTTTGATGTGTATGTTTTCACATTCATGGCAAAAGCTAGAGTGAAAAGAACCATGGCATTTTCAAAAAAAGAGTGCATTTGCATAGAAAGAGAGTGACATAGAGCAACGATTGGATCGAGCTTGATTTTAGATGCACTTTACAAAAAGAATCAGTCATTTAGAGGTTGTACTAGGGAGAAAGACTAATCCAAATTTCAAACCGGAGATTAAAAAGAGAAAGAGTCTTGTTCACAAGAAATGGTCGCAGTATTCATAAGGCATTCTAAGAACACCGACATGTGGGGTCCATGGGTCAGAGGGACACCACGGTCCGAAATTTTCACTGGGCGCCAACTCTGCCACCGAATCTGAAAACTTTTCCCTCGAATTGTCCCTTGTACCCCCTCAAGCAAAAGCCACACCGCTACAGTGGTAACCAAAGTCTAAAGGGTATTTGTGACAATCTCGCTCGCGTGCCTCATATCCATTGCCCCTTTTGCATCCCTTCTCTTCCTTCGCCTTTCCCCTCCACCCCTCTAGCCTTTCCCCTCTGCGCCGGCAGGCTCCAACGCGCCGGCACTCAACCCCTCAGCTCCACCGGAGACCACCGTGCTGGAGCTTTAACCTCGTCGACGTTGCACCGGAGCTGCTTCCCTGTCAGCCACTACCGCCGCACCGGATCTGCTTCCCCGTCTGCTACTACCGCCGCACCTGATCTGGTACACCTTCGATGATGCCCATCGCACCGGATCAGCCACAATGTCGACGATGACCGCAACATCATAGTAGCCTCACCATCTTCGATGCGCAGCTACCCCGACGATTCACAATGGTCAAAACCCGAGGCCACGCAGCAAGAGGTATGCAAAATCCATCTACCTTCTGTGGTTCTAGGTAGGGACACATTCATCCATGGTTCGGGATTGGAGGTTCTAGTGGGTCTGCATTCTACTTCCAAACATGAATATGTAATCAACCGAGCTCCCTAACACTTAAAATCTTTTTCACAGATGTAAGAACCTACACAAAGTGAACGGGAAGCCACTGAATACGAAATGAAAGGGCAAGCCCAAATCAGGGAAAATAACAGAATAACGGAGGAGCTTGGCATGAGGGGTATATCAACAGAGTTTAGTTCATTGTCTCGAAAAAAAACAACTTCAAAGGGTCAAAGTCCAGGCAGCAAGGGGAAAAGGTCCGGCAGGGATGCTTGTGGTGGAGATGGGTCTGATTTATCAGATTATATCCCTGAAGATGAGGAGACCGATGATGGAGCTGATGATACGGACTTAGAGGAGGAGCCAACACCCCTAGCAAATGAGGTGCATCTTATATATCTTGGCTGTGGGGCAGGGGATGCATGAACTAAATATTTCCTATGGTTAGAAGCAGCACTAGTTTTTTTTCCAATGCAGGGACTACATATTTCCACTGATTATAAGTGCTTCTAATTTATTGACATGCTTACAACTTATGCCTTTTGAAATCTACAGGGCCCTATGCGAACTGGACATAGGAAGGCGGGGAGAAGAAGTGTTGCCATGGCTCTTGGAGGAGTAGGAAGACAATCCAAGAGGGTGAGGTCAATCCCACCAACAGATGCTACTCATGGAGCTTCATCAAGGATACTGAAAAGGCTGGACGTTGCAGGAGCACCTCAACGGCCTGTGCATCAAAAATTGTAGCCAATTGCAGAAAACAGTAGCGGTGGTGATAATGCTGTGTAGGAAGAATCGCCAGCAGAAGCAGTAAACACTAGCTGTATTGAGCACTTGAATGGTTGTTAAAGTCCTTTCAGAGACTGGACACAATGTGCAAATGATGGTAATGACCTCAACGAAGATGAGAACGAATGGGATACCGACTGTGGCCAGTCGGACTCCAGAACTGAAGGTTGTTCATTGACCCTAAAGCTTTTTAGCGCTGATGGTTTCATATTTGATGAATGATAAGAATTTGAATGAAATATCTGCAGCACCTACACAAAGAGGTGGCCCGAGGAAAGCGAGGCAAGAAACTCGGGGAATTACGCTTGACAGGATGAACAAAGCTATGGGGTGAAGGATGCCCATCTCTGTTGTTGAGGGGAACAAAAGGCCCCATGATCCGATGCAAGCTGCCAAGTTTGCATTAGAGGCTGGTGTTGCTGTTAGGTCTGAGGTTCCTATCTTGACCCATGGGAAATAATACAAAGCATAGTCTGAATATTTTGATGGCTTCGTGGGAATGCTATCTGTGAGTGCCTACCTATATTTTACATTCAACTGTTACATGGCCCTTGTGTATGTCGGATTTCAATTCTAATCACCAGGGAAGGTTAGAAATTGACACAAGGCACCAGCCTACAGCAGATGCTTGTGCCTGTGTATTCAAGTCATCTATACGGCAGAGGCAGTATAAGTTGAAGCAGCAATACTTGTTGGCGTCCCTGCAAATGAGATCCCACAACCTCTCCTGTCTCCAACATGACTGATGCACAGTGGTGTAAACTTGTTGACAAGTGGTCAAATGCACACAACAAGGTACAACAATTTCTCTTTGTGTGCTTTCCTGTCTCCAACATGACTGATGCACAGTGGTGTAAACTTATGATGGAGACTAACACATACATCTGATGCAGGAAGTTTCTGAGCAGAACAAGCGAAACCGGGCCAGAGTCCTGTTTCCTCCAGCAACAGGATCTCGCCGTTACATTGCACAGTTGCATTCATTTGTAAGTGTCAACACGCTTATAATGTAACCTCTCCATTCTTCTGCTTCCTTAAATTAGTACACACATACACACTTGCACTTCCGTCTGTCTCTCGTGGCAAGTCCCATTATTCTTTAAGTTTGATTCATTCATTTGGTACATCATCAGAACTAGAACAAGAGCAACGATGCCGTACCCACTGAAGTCAACGAGGATGAACCCCAGCACCAAGTTGATGAAGCTGACGAAGAAATGGATGTTGTGGAAGCTTTCATGGTCTGCCATACCAGCCGCAAGAAGGGTATGAGTGCCGTGGCTAGAGACGCAGTTGTAAGTCCCCGTACATTGTTTCTGCAAGAGTTTTGTCCTTCTTTGTTCAACACTCTCTGTACATGCCGCATCATATATTGTTAACGTGCATGGCTGCCCCTGTATTTCGGAGGTGTGTTAACAATGTTTAGTACCAGTTATCCAATCTGCCTTTGTTCCCAGTTTATTTAATGTACTCCTTTTTCTAGATTGTTTATCCAATATAGTCAGTAAATGTTGGTGTTTCTTATGCTCCAATAGAATTGATATTCTGCAAGCGCACAGAATTACCGCTGTAGCATTTCACCTTGGAGTATTCTAGGGTATCGTGAATTTCCTTGGAGAAGCACTATGGATAAAGAGTATCGAAGAATCGAATGACAAGGCTTACTAGAGATATCAACGGACTAACTAGCAGGGGTAAGCCAGATGAGATAGATAAGATAATGGCCAAGTGATGACCGTTTGACATAGGAGACTCTAAACCTTAGAGCGGTAAGGTAGCTGGGAGGACAACGAGCAAGAAAGACTCCTAGAACATTTCTAGACTAACGTGCTAGCCTCTCTAGACTAAACCTCGCTTCTAACTAGTTATCGAGAACCTAGAGCTTACTTCGGCGGCTGGAAGTGGAAGGACTGTAGAAAGGGGTGAGAGGGGAATCCAACGGCAACCTGCTACTACTGCTATGGAAGCACTCGAACGTGGTGGACTACAAGGGACGGACAGGACTGTCACCACCTGCCGCCTACCACACTGTTCCATGGGGTGGAACACACTTTCTAGCTAACACTAAGCCAGACACCACATCTGCACTCGGTGTTAGGATTTTTATTATCGCGAACAAGAGAAATCCCCCTCAACCTAGGGAACTGACCCCAGCCCCCTAATCCGGGCGAGAAAACCCGCAAGGTAAGATCCCGATAAACAAGATAGATAACAAAGCCTAAACTAGAGGAAAGGACTTCCGCACACAAGTTGGATAACTAGGTAAGATAAATAAATGCGGAAAGTAAAGCTGACTTGAAAAGTAAAGAAGATAAATTATATTGATAAAATGTCAAAGGGAAAGATACAAGAGCTATACCAGACTTCCGATGACGACTCCAGAATCCCGAGACAAGCTCGACTCGACTCGACTCTAACTCCCAGACTACTAAAACTACTCTAGAAAGTGAAAAGAGAGAAGAGAAATCCTTGGTGTGTGTGTGGCAAGCTATGATGCCCCTCTATTTATAGTGTAGGAGGGCCGAGGATGAAGTCGGTGAAATGGTTGCAGCAGTTGCGTCAGTCCTAAGCCGGCCGGCCTCATCCAGGCCGACCGGCCTGGGATTGTGGCCACTTGGCACCGTCTTTCTCCTGGATGCTCCTGATGCTCTCCATGTGTCGGTGGAGGTGGCGTCTTTCCAAAGCAGCGCAATGAGAGGCCGGCCGGCCTTGGTCAAGGCCGGTCGGCCTGATTCTGGCACGTCTCGTCCCTCCGTGTTACCAACTTGATGATCAACGCTTGCATGTTGTCCAGGGAGGCGGTTCTCTGGTGTTTGCCCGAGTCTTCCATGCAAGTGGGCCCTTCAATCCATGGGTGAGGCCTTTCAAGTCATTTGATCAAACCGAATTCAAGTGCATGGCTCAGGATCAATGTAAGTGTGTTTCTTGCATGCTGGTGAAGTTTGGGCTCAAAAGGTTACAGTGTTAGGCCGGCCGGCCTAGAGGAGGCCGGCCGACCTAGGATTTATCGCATTTTGGCTCATTTTTGTACCACGTGTTCCTGCAATCACAACTCACCCAAAACTTGTTGCACTTGTGAGAGATAAGCAAAATATGTATGGAACATAGTGTAAAACTCCATTTATCCCCGAGAAGTTGACAGACAAAAACGTGAATTAATGGCCGTCAACAGTGAACTAATAGTTCATCTTTACATTTTGTAGCTGTTAATGGAAACTATGCAGGCAGAACCTGTTGCTGATGGGCAGCCAAGATTGCCTAGTGCCGAGGTTGTTTCCAAGGTCCTCTCCTAGAACAGCTCCAACACCACTTTCTTGAAGAATTTTGGTATAGCCACTCTGATGAGGACATCAACACCAACGATACATCCACTCTGACACAAGTACCTATTGCTGGTCCGATTACCCGTGCTCGTGCGCATCAACTTAATCATCAGGTGGGTTCAAATCTAAGCTCATGTAAATCATGTTTAGACCATGGAGACCCATGTACTCTTGTTTTGCTTAGGAACCAAGGAGGCGACCGAAAGGGAAACGGATTCGCGCATGCTGGATTCGGACTGCAGAATAGTACCAACTTGTGACGGACACCACGGTCGCGTATAAACTCAGATTGGGGCGTTCAAGTACTTCGTGGAAAGCTTATGAAGTCTTCTTTCAAACGGATCCGGCCTCATATCCATATCTATTACGAGTCGGCCGCAATCGTAAAATTAATACAGAGTTCTTTTCTGCACATGGTGCTGCGTCACCCTGTTTTGGCCCAATGGGCCGTGTATCAAGTTGAGTCCATTACGGATGCGTCCTAGGGTTGGAGTACGACCCCAGCACCCCTGTGGTCGTCCTCCCACGTACTTATACCCCTTAGCCTCCACCAAGGATGCTTGGGTTTTGTTTAGATCAAGTTTAGCCTTCGCTACTTGCTTGCAAGCGCGCGTGCTGGATCAGCCGCCCGTCTTCTTATCTTTGAAACCCCACCATTATTGAGATTGCGTGTGAAACCTTCATTTACATCTAGTAAATTCAGTACTTGTCATACTTGTTCTTGCTAGTTCTTCGATTGCTTGCAGGACGAGTGCCCTAGTGGCCGGGTGCCGCGCTCCACAAGATCGCGACAGCCATTGGAGGGGGTGTATCGGTTGCTAAGGCGCAGCTTGGAAGGCTGTAGTCGGGCCGTGAACATCGCCTCCATCGACCAATCGAGTTATCCACGCCTCTCATCGAAAGATCGGGAATCAAACCCTAGCGGGTCGCCATTAGTTGGTAATCAGAGCAAGGTTTATCGGTGAGAGACTTTTAATTCTTTGCTGTTTTATTTTTCCTATAGTCCAGAAAAGCCAAAAAAAATAGTAGATTAGTTTACCTTCAATCCTATAAACTCGTTTGAGCCTTTGCTAGCACTGCTTAGTTAGGGTTTGTTGAACTTTCGGTTGCATCGGTTGCGTCGAGTTGCTGGTCTTAGTTTTAGTCCTTTAGAGTTTCGAGTTCTTGTCACGTTCTAGTCACAACCGTGCGCTACCATACATACTCCATGTTGGCGGAATCCGAGTCCATATTCGTGTTCAAGTCCGAGTTGACCCACTCGAATCGAAGCAAGCCGGAGTGGCCCAAATGACTCCAAGACACTGGTCTACTGAGAACGGAAACTAGGGGCCACGACACCATCCTGCATTCCCGGGTCTTGGGCGCATCCTCCGGCAGAAGGTCGCCCCGGGACTGTGAAGCCTCCCTAATGAACCCCGCAAGGTTCTGCATCTCGAGGCACATAAGTTCAACACCTTCTTTCCCTGCTCTGATACTCTATCCTCCTACAGGTTTGGATAAGTGGTGTGCACGCTTAACATAGTCCCACAAATCATAGTTACTCTCAACCGGTCCTCATATGCTGAAGCGAGCATCTTCGTCACATGCGTATCCACCGCAATGGTCCGCAACTGCACCCATTACGGGTGCCACGAACTCCTCAACAGGTAACCAAAAAAAGATGTACCCACCACAGGTACTCCATAGAGTGTGCCAAGATACACACTCCAAGCCATCGATCCGAAGATCGAGTTAAGTTCGCTCGCTCCCTGCTAAAAACCTTATCCACCAACTCCTGGAAGTTTATCTCCACTCACGCCAAGACTATTATTCCATTCCCACATATAGCAAGGCGTCTCATAAATGAGTGTCAAATGAATAGGAATGAAAGGAGTTTAGGTAAATAAATAGGCTATGCATGTTTATCTCTTTGTAACATAAACAGAAGCAGTAGAATATGTAGCAAGCAGTGCCTAATAGGTATTCAAATCGTAGATGGACGTGAACTTGGTGTTTCTTCGTAGTCTTCCGAGGTCTTCTGGTCGTCCGGGAAGTCCTCCTGGGTCTTCTGGTCATCCAGGATGTCGATCAGCACCTTCTCGCAAGGGCCTAATCTTAATTGTGTATAAATACTAGGGCAAAAGTGCAAAAGTGCACAAAACTGCTCAAATAGGATCCAAATCACAACAAAACCTACTCTAACGGGTAGATCATGATTTTAGAAGAATTATGAACTAGTTTCATAATTTTTGAAGGTCCGATTAATTAATTATGAATTTTCTAAGGTTAAACCATTTTTTGAAATTGATAATGATTATCAGAAAAATAAAAAACACCGTTAGCGACATGAGGCAGCACCAGAGCGTGCCACATGGCATGCTGACATGAGCATGACATCACTGGGGGGTCAGTCCTGGCTGACGTCCGCAGTGGGCCCTGTTGATGTCAGCGTTGATTGGTCGACACTGACTGGTCGACGGCCAACTGGTCAAGGGTTAGCCGGGTCCACCAGTCAGCCGCACTGTCACACTGACAGGCGGGATCCATTTATCAGCATAGGTCAAAAACAAAACAAAAAGGAAAAAAGGGAAAGGGGGTTAACAGGCTGGGAGTTATTTGGGTCGGCTTAGGTCAGCCCAACAGGTTCACGGCTCGGCTCGGCCTGCGGCTTGCACGCCTGCTTGGTTCATGGCTTAGGCAAAGAGGCCGGCTCGGGGTTCGGCTCAGGCTTGGCTTAGCAGGCCAGCCCATGGTCCAGTTTGGCTTCTCCTCTTCTCTCCTTCATGTGACATGGTTGGCCCGCATGTCAGCTTCTCCCCCTCTCGCTGATGACTGGGTCCCATTCGTCAGTGTCTCTTCTCTCTCTCCCTCACCGACGACTTGGTCCCACGGGTCACCTCCGACCGGATCTGGTGTGGAAGCCAGATCCGATGCTGGTTGGATGCGTGTGTGCATGCGTGTGGCGGTTCGACATATGTGTGCATGTGTATAGCCTTGGCGCCCATGGGCTGCTCGGCGAAATGCCATAGTGGCGCTCGCGTGCACCACGCCACGGCATCCCGGTACCAGGGTGTGGTCACCGGGCATGGCGCGGGCATGGTGAAGGGATGGCGAGGTTCAATGCAGGCTCAAGGTGCGGCCTTAGGCCGTGTGCTCGTGTCCCGGCACGCGAGCGGGAGTCTGGCAGTTCAGACCCGCGGCCTCGGTGCTACGTCGGCGAGAAAGGGCAAGGCTTGGCCTTGTGGCCGGTTAGGATCTCAGGTGAGCGCGCGTGCGGGTCCATGGTCTAGCTGAGGCCGCAACGCCGCCGCGACGCTTCGCGGTTGGCTGGCGAACTGGGCCGCGGCGGCATCGGGCAGCAGAGGTGGACAACGGCGGGTTGCGGGTCACGGCGGCATGACGGGCTCCTGCTGGTGAGGCAACATGGGTCGGGTGGTCCTAGGGCTTTGCTAGGGAAGGCTACTCGGCGCGGCAGCCGGCGGCACAAGGGTGACCGGGTAACGGGCGATGTTGCTCACCGATCAGGTCTGGAGAAGAGGCGCTCGGGGCTATGACGAGGTGAAGCAGGGGACTCGGTGCCATGCTGTGCCGAGCTGCTGCGTTGACGTCGTCGTTCAAGGCGTGGGCGCGTCAGAGCTCTGGTGTTGGCGGTGTCCTTCTCCTCCTTCACTTCGTTCTGGCGGAGGCGCGCTCCGTCTTCTTCTCCTCCTCTTCTTCTCCTCCTCGACCCTCTTCTCTCGGCTCGTGGCGGCGGACAAGGGGAGAGAACCCTGGGGTGGCTAGGGTTTGCGGCGGTGGTCGAGGGGGTTTTATAGGCGCGACGCTAGGGTTTGGAGCGGCATGGACGTCGAGGATTGGCTGGTAGGGTTCAGCGCGTGTGTGGGGCTACGTGACAGGTATCGCACGCAGGCGTTCAAGGGCGAGGGAAAAAGGGAGCGTGGGTGGTGGCTGCTGACGTCGGCAGGTGCGGCGCGGCCGTTTCGCGGCGCTGTCGCGTAGCGGGGGCGGAGCGGCGTGGGGTAGGGCGAGGTGCTGGGGAGCGGCGATAGGAAGGGGAAAGCTGACGAGTGGGGTCCGCTCATTAGTTTCTAGGTTTGTAGAACCCGGAAGTTCCGAGTTCATCTACTATCTTGCTTAAATTCAGAAGTCACGGATTTGCTAACCCGAAAGTTCCAGGTTTGGCAGGCAGTGAATTTTATCCGCTGCTTTGGAGTGAAACTTTTAGGTGCGCCTATTCACCCCACCTCTAGGCGAGATCACGGTTCTTTCAATTGGTATCGGAGCTTGGCTTCACATCAAAGCTTAACCACCGTGAAGAAAGATGTCAATGCCTAATGAGGTATTCATTGAGCCACTTGTAAGTAATGGCTCTAACTGCTCTTCTTGGTCTGCTCATGTACGTAATGCTCTTAGGACCATGGGTCCAAATGTTGAGCGACTTTTAGTTGGTAGCACTCTTCGTCCAACATTTGATATTGACCATATTGATTGGGAAAATATCGCTCAAGAGAAGTTGGAATGCACGCAACTCAATGCTTATGTTACTAACTTCTTACGGAGTGTTCTTTGTGAAGATATTCAGGAAGCTATCTTTGAGATGGAAGAAATACATCATGACACACATCTCATTTGGGCCGCTCTCAAGTATAAATATGGTGGGGCAAAATGTGATGCTCAAATACAAGAAGTTAGTGAGTCTGCTGAGGGTTGCACAATATCATCATCAGAAATTGAAACTCAAATGACAGCAAGCAAAAATCAAAAAAAGCAAAGATTCAGTAGACAATAACTTCACCTGTGTTCTTCCTGCATATCCGGAAGTTTCGGATATAAAACTCGGAAGTTCCGGATCTGGGAGAGAGGCTGAAAGACACCGACCAAATGATGAGTCCTCTTTTGTCAGTTCTGCTCAGTCACACTATGATCATCATCAGTGCTTTGTGGCCATGTCCGAAGATGAATCTGATTCAAATAGTGATAGTGATGATGATAAAGAATTTATGCTTGAGCTTAGAAAAATGAGTAAGAAAAGTAGAGAAACAATCATTGAGATGATGAAAAAGGTGATGAAGCAAGACCAAGAGATTGAAATACAAAGAAAGTTTCTCAGTGATAAAGATGAAGAAATCAAATCTCTTGCTCTAATAGAAAAGAAGGATCAAGCTCTCACCGCTCAAGTGGATGAACTCACTATCAAGCATATGGATTTGCAAGCTCTTCATATGGAGCTCAAGGGCTCTAATGAAAAGCTTCTGGAATCGTATGCCATTCTAGAGGTAGCTCGTGAGGTTATGATCTCAATGATGAAATCATGTCAACTAACTGATGATACTTTCTCACAAAATGAAAATAAAGAGAAACAATCTTGGTTTGAGCAAGTGGCTGTGGAAGATTGTAATGATGACCTAATTCAAGAGAATGAAGTGCTCAAGCAAGAGTTTGAGAGGCTCTCGAAGGAGTTGACAAAGATGAAAGGCAAGAGTATTGTACAACCTTCTCAAGATAACCATGAAATCATGGTGAAGAAGATTGAGAAGGGATCAACCGTGCAAAGCTCATGTAACCAAGTACACAAATCTAACAAGAGCAAGCCTCAAGCAAAGAAAAAGAATTTGGATCATATCAAGTGTTTCAAGTGTTCCAACATGGGACATTATGCTTCAATGTGCTTACTCAAGCTGGAAGGTTAGCAAACACTCTCCAAGAGACAAAGAAGCCTTGACAAGAGAAGATGCTTTGGATGCTGCAAAAAGGGACACAAAATTGCAACGTGTCCAAGCAAGTTAAATGTGCTGTCTGACAAAACCAGAAGTCCCGGGTTTGCTAAACTGGAAGTTCCGGATGTGGCTGTGCAACATCACTTCAAGCTGAACAAAGATTTCAAGAGAGCTCAAGCACAATACTTGGAGAGGAAGGATGTCAGAAACAAAGAGAACAAGCCAGCAAGCAACCTCAAGCGCAAAGTGTGTTACACATGTCGAGGAAAGGGACATCTTGGTAAGGATTGTCCAAATGGTAACACTTCTAAGTCCAACTTGGTCAAACAATCTTCATGTACAGCTTAGGAGGTCCCATGATGGCGTTTGCGCTGGTAGGATGATAAAGTCATCAAATATTCGGCCAAAAGCCATTTGGGTTTCTAAATCCTTGTTTACTAACCTTTGTGGACCCAATGCAACTTGGGTACCAAAATGTGCTTGAGAGAATTAGCAGGTACTTAGAGAGGCATTGAAGACTTGGCAAAACTTGAGAAGAGCTTCATCATGTTAATACTATGTCAAGTTCGGTTTTCTCATCTCCTATCTTGAAAATTTTCCAAGTTGAAATCAAATTGATCTATATTATATTTCAATGCATCTCCGGTAACAAGTACCTTCCTATAGCTATCTAGCTTCCTACATCTGAGTTTGCTTTGTGTGATTTCAGATATAGGATCTACTTAGCCTCTTGTGTTAATTTAAGAAATTTAAATAATGTGACACATGATGCCCTTAACAAGCTCTATGGTGGAGCTAGTGTTTTCTTGATGATACAGGAGAATCTACAAGCCTTATCTCTCAAATTCTCTAAACTCATTCTTCATTGAAATAAGTCTTTTTGGAGAAGATAAGCTACCGTCGGAACTTCCTACACCATGTCAGAAATTCCGATGTCCATCGGAGGTATCATCATTGTTCCGATCAAGGGTCCTCGGGTCGAATTATTTTATCCATCGGAACTTCCGACTTCACGTCGGAACTTCCGTCAAATCCCCTGTGTGAGGAGTACTAGTAAAACCGGAATTTCCGGTTTCTCAATTCCGGAAGCTCCGGATTCTGCAAGATGGTCAAGACTAAGTCTCCTTGTGTGTAGAGTTATATTCTTGAAAGAACGAGGTTTTATCGTGAGTATGCTACATGACTTCAAGGTCATCAATCCAACATGAAAAGATGCAAATGTACTTGTCTTCCAAATTTATATGTGTGCATCATATTTTTGCGAGGAATTTAGTCCATGTTATGAGGCTTCATTGTTTGGTGGCTCATTCCCTTCCATATACAAAAGCTGTCAAACATAAAGCTAGAACTTGTGTTGCTATTGGTTATCCCTTGTCCTTGTGAGCTTCTCATGATTTATCAAGGAAGATATCACAAGTGGTACGAATGGAACATTAGTGCAAGCTTAAATATGAAATCCTTCTATTGTGAAGGATAAGGGATCTCCAGGGCCAAGGTATGTACAACTCATGTGTATATGCACTGATACTTGCATCTAGGACCTCTACATGCTAGTGTGCGCATGTTTTGCATAAGGTAATCTCAAAATCAGTACTGTGACTTAGATATTTAGTTAATACCTTTAACGTTTTGACTTAGTGCCAAGAGAACCTTAAAATCTTGTAAGGTATGAGCTGAATTTACTAAGGATGGTGCTTAGCTTATTTTGGCTGAATGCTTGAGTGATATAGGATAGATTTTTCAAAAAATCCAATTAGTATGCTAGATGTGTGCTTTTTGGAAAATTATTTGATTTTTGGTCTTTGTGACCACGTCAGGTCAGCATGTGGTTATGGCTACCTCTGATTGTTTGATGGCTAACCACAAGTGACAAGACTCTCTCAAGTCCATAGGATCTAATCAAATCTTATCTCAAGGGCTATTTGTTGGAAATTCTATCCCCTCTCAAAATCCGTGTGCAAATCCAAAATCTAGGCTAGGTTTCCTACTCTAATGGATATCTGAGACTATGGAACCTTCCTCACCTCTAAAATATCTATCAAAGTCACTCAATCCTCAGAACTTCAGTTTGTACCCTAGGATCAAGTGAAACCCGGAAGTTCCGGATTGTACAACTTGGAAGTTTCGGATTTCAACGGGTATATCCCTGTTGGACCCGTGACATTCCTCTTCCTCTCTCATTCCTTCTCACACAACACAGCCCGACACCATACTATTTGAAAGAGGTGCCTTGGTGGCGATTTTGAGGTTTAGCCAAGGATTTCAAGGTGTGAAGGCCGATTCTTGGTGATTCCAATCCAGAGATTCTGGATCCCTCTTCCGGATTCTATTTCAAATCCTTTTCACCATGAGTTAAGGTACAACATCAATGGTTTTACCCGATCTCCTTATCTAGGGTTGACCTTTTTGATTCTTCTAGTAGATCAACTACATTTGCACCCTTGTTACTACTCCAAGTGATGGATTCAAGTTTCAATGGTTGATTTTGCTGGGACATGAACTAGGGTTTCTCTGTAGAACCTGGAAGTGCTGAGTTCCACAACTCAAAAGTTCCGGATTTTGTAGAGACCCCCTGTTTCATGGCCTCTAGAAAAGTGAAATCATGCTTAAAAATCATGGAGTAGTACTGTGATTCACTTTACATCATCTAGAGATCTATCATCAAATGTTTGAACATTTTGGATGTCCGTCTGAGTAAAACACGGAAGTTCCGGATTGCACGGCCCGGAAGTTCCGGAGTTACACAAGGAGCATGCAACTTGTCCATACCATCCAAACTCTCTAGTTTTTTCTCGATCAAATCATGAGAGGCAGCAGCAGCAACGGTGGTCATGGTGTTAGTAGTGGAAATGGTGGTGGAAATGGTGGTGATCAACATGGTGAAGATGAGGAGGAGGATGAGCAGTCCGGACAACCTGTCTTTGTGACCGGGATTGTGATGAGAAAACCTAGTGTCCGTCATGACTATGTCAAGGTTGACTACATGAAGCGGGGGATGACAGTAAAGGCAAGAAATGAAAGAGAGAAAAATCCTCTGAATATGAGAAGAGGAAGAAGCATAGAATATCACTTCCAAACAAAATTTCATCAAGATTTCTATGAGAGTGCTATACTCAGCAAGAAATACAAGGTTGCTCGCTCTCAATATATAGATTGGGAAAAATTTGAGGACATGCAGGATCCTATCTTTGATGAGATAATTGCCCAATGCAAGGCAAAGCATGTGTACAAAATAATGGGTTTCGAATATGATTGGAACAATGAGATCATTGCTCAATTCTACGCCACTTGTTACTTTGAGAAGGACGAAGATGTGAGATGGGTTCATTGGATGACCGAAGGCAAATGGTACAAAATTAATTATTTTGAGTTTGCTACCATGTTTGGATTTGGGAGAGCTGACTATGGGCGCAACAGGATCCATATTGGGTCACATCTTCCCAAAGAAGACATGAAGGTCATGTACTTTCCTGGGAGAGAGTGGGAGTATGGTGGACCCAAAGGCTTGATTCCATTCTATGGCTATCTCAACAAGTTCTTTAGAAAGACACTTGCTCCACGAGAGGGTGATGCTCACAACATCTCAGCCTTTGGAAGCAATCTATTGCTAGCTCTATGTCCTAGTGAGCCGGAGTTTAGCATGTTTGACTACATTTGGGAGGAAATCAAGTCTGTTTCAGAATCACCTCAAAAGTGCTGTGGTTATGGTGCTTATCTTATGTACATGATTGACAAAAAGACAAATAAGAGATTTGAGTGTGATTATGTGCATACTCCCATTGACATCAAGAAGGATTATCATTCAGGACCCACTCTAGATCAAGTGATACAAGCAAGGCAACAGGCTGCTGCTCAAAGTGATGATGTGGCTGCCCCTGATGCTCCTCCACGTGTTCCTAGTGCACCACATGCTCCTTCTTGCTCATCTTCTCGACGTGGTTTCTCTAGGGTGCCAAACTGGAAAAAGCCTCCATCTCCAATAAGAAAGATGTTCAACATGATATTTGGAATGTGCAAATCCACGAATGATGTTGTACACAAGGAGAGGCAAAGATGGAAGAAAGACACTTTGAGGTTAAAGAAAATTCAAGAAGCTAGCTGTCCACATGATCCTCCTTCTCCCATTGGCTCCGAAGGACAGCAAAGTGACCCTGAAAATCTTGAGCAATTAAATGCTAGATATCAACAAGAAGATTATTGGGGACAACTCTATGGTAGTGGATCATTCCCTAGTGCTTCCTATGTCAATCCTACATTTGTTGATCCCTCCGCTGCTCCTATGCCTCCACATTCTCTATTCATGCAACAGCCACCTTCTAATGCTCCACCATCATATGGGTTTGATAATTTCACATCTTGGATGTTGGACAACACCTTGGTGATCCCGGTCAAGGATCAAGTGGATATAGGGGGAGAAATTAGGATGAAGATGATGATCAGCACTAGATGCTTCCAGGTGAACTCCCCTCAGGCCCTTGTTGGTGATGGATGACAAAGGGGGAGAAGAAGTTGAGATTAATCAGCTCTGCTTGATGAAAGGATACCCGGATACTCTAGGTATATGTCCGAATACTCTGGACAAATGGGAGAAGAAGTTGAGATAAAGTTTCAATCAATGTCTCTGTGACAAACCCGGAAGTTTTGGGTTTCCAAATCCGGAAGGTGTGGTATGCCACATGCCGTGTAATTATTCTTTTTAGCTCGTATGGACTTGAGAACATTTTGTGATGTGTGTTATTGTGTGGTAAACCATGTTATTGCTTTAATTTAAGACTTGATGCATGTTAGTATGATGAAATGAGTTGAAATGATGAAATGTTATTTTTAATCAGCTCTGCTTGGTGAACACGGAGGTTTCGGATCTACATACTCGGAAGTTTCGGAATTTGCTGGCAGAACTGAATATTTTCTTTTATCTTGCTGTTGTGTGAGATATATGTCATATGCATCACAAATAATTTGTTCACACACTTGTTTTGCACCAACGGATGCTGAGATTTAGGGGGAGCTCAATGTTATCTTTTGAATATGTGCAAAATGACATTTGAGGCCAAAATTGTTGAATCCTATTCAATGCACATATTTAGGGGGAGCTCATCCTAAATCTGAGTCTTCAAAAGCTTCATTGATATATCCTTTTGTAAACTTTAATCGGGGTTGTAATCAATCACCAAAAAGGGGGAGATTAAAAGTACATCTAGGCCCCTAGTGGGTTTTGGTGAATAGAATGACACCGCAGTTAAAGAACTAATGATCTTGTTGAGCATATGAGCAGGAGTTGATTGGTATATCAATAGAATATTTATGATGAAAGATATTGAAAGTAAAGATAAAAGGCTCATATGACAAGACGTGTGATTAAGCTATGATTAAAGTGACAATATTGACAAGTAATGATTACTATATGGATTGAGTCACATGTTGATAACAACTATTTATTCTCATATCCAAATGAATCTTGTTGACAAAGGCTCATAGAAGGGAATCTCTTGTGAAGAAATGGACAATCTATCAATAGAAGATAAGTTGCGAAGAATTGTGAAGAATGGATTTCATTGATGATTTAATTATGATACAAACCTATATGGAACTCTATGTGATGCAAGGATAAAGAGTTGGAATTTGGGATAGTGTTTCGAGGGACTAAGCTTGGCGAAGGGCAATTGGTTTGTGCCGAGGCACCAACGTTAGGGTGAAGAAACTTTCTTTGGATTCAACTTGAAGAATCTTGGTCATGTAGGGTGTTCATATTAGCAAGTATCAATCCTTCTAGAATCTTGTTGTCAAGATGGTGGTTTGAAAAATAAGTGGATTTCATTCAAAGATAATGGTTCAAATCACTAGCTCAAGGAAGTTGTGCTCAAGTTATAGAAACCGAGTTGGATGCACTCCTTAGATTGAGAATGATCAATGCACGACGTGGTACACTTTTGAGAAACTCAAATGGTTAAAATGTAATCTATATTTGATCTTGAGTATAGGTGTGCCGTACTATCAAGAGGGATGCATCACATTGTGTTTTGGTTTAGTCTCAGTGCTCAAGTAACCCAAGTAAGTTGAGAGAGACACAAAAGCCTCAAGTGCACATTGAGTGAAATTAACAGGGGCAACCCGGAAGTTCCGGGTTTCCCAACCCGGAAGTTCCGGGTTTTGCTTACGTGGCACTAATAGCTAGTAGGTTTGAAAACCTGGAGGTTCCAGGTATGAGAATCCGGAAGTTCCGGTTTCTAACTGTCACATAACGGCTAGTTTCTTTGGACCCAGCTATTTATACACTTGAGCCCCCTCCTTGGTGGGCTGCTGTTCCAGGCATTTTTCTGCTGCTTGCTGGTCGTCCCAGAAAGCTTGGTAGCCTTGTTGAGCTCTCCCCAACCTTTCTTTGTGAGATTGTGTGATTCTTGTAATATCTTTGAGTTGGGTTTGAGAGATTGAAAGCTTGAGAGCATTAGAGAGCATAGCAAACTTTGAGCACTTGAGTTTGACCGAAATCTTGTGTTTCGCATTTGTTACTATTGGAGCTTTGGCTCCTAGACAGCTAGGTGTTGCCCGGCGAGCACCCAATTGTGTGGGCTGTCGTGGGAAGTTTGTAAGGGTCGGTTTCCACCTCCGCAAGGGAAGGAAATCAAGATAGTGTGAGGCCAAGGTGTGCTTGTGTAACACCTTGGCGGGGAGGCTTCGCGGCGCTCCTCAACGGAGAGTAGGATTCACTGAGCTTGTGTAGCAGATGCTGTGAATCCGAACTTCTGTAAAAATCCTTGTGTCAATTGTGTTCGATTTTATCTCGTAGATTTGAGGAGCTCTCCATTGAACACTTGTGTTCTTGGAGAGATTATTATTTTTGTAATTACAGGGACTGTGTGGACCTGCTCCAGAAACTCCACTTAGCCTACTCTACATCTGGGGTTTGAACTTGTAACTATTTACTTTCACTAGATTTATTGTCTTCACTCTACTCTGTGTGAACCCAGAAGATCCGGTTTGTAGAACCCGCAAGTTCCGAGTTCATCTACTGTCCTGCTTAAATTCGGAAGTTCCGGATTTGCTAACCCGGAAGTTCCGGGTTTGGCAGGCAGTGAATTTTATCCGCTGCTTTGGAGTGAAACTTTTAGGTGCGCCTATTCACCCCCCCTCTAGGCGACATCACGGTCCTTTCAGATATGCATGCCCCGCTGGTGTGGTTGGAGACGTTCATCATTCCAACCTTGGTTGGACACTATCTTCTCAATCAAAGTTTTTGCCCTGTCAGTGGTTAGCGAGAAGAAAGCATCACCTGTAGCAGTGTCGATGTGGTTGCGGGCTGTTGGAGTTAGCAAGTTGTAGAAGTTTTGAAGAATAAGCCAATCATCCATCTTATGGTGAGGACACGCTAGGATGTACTCCTGAAGCCTTTTCCATGCTTCTAATATTGATTCGTTTGACGCCTGCTGAAATCAAGAAATTCTCCCACAAAGAGCATTGGTTTTGCCAATCGGGAAGAACTTGGTGAGGAATGCCTTGGTACATTTTTCCCAAGTATCCATTGTACTTCTGTTGGTATAAAACCACTGCTTCGCCTTCCACAGAAGAGAAAATGGGAATAGTCGGAGTTGGATTGCATCTTGAGTGACTCCCTTGATAACAAAAGTATCGTAGAGTTCCAGGAACTATTGGAGATGTGCGCTTTCATCCTCATTGGCCTTGCCACAGAACGGGCTGGCCTGCACCATCGTAATGAGACCCGTCTTGATCTCAAAATTTTCAACTCCAGTATTGACGGATGGCCCGACTGGGACACTGTCAGCGGAGGGAGCAGAGGAATCACGGAGTGTCTTCTGGGCCATAGCTTTGGAAGTTGATGGAGCAATAATGACTGTTTCGGCTGTCGAGAGCGATATCTGAGGAAGTACGACACGAGGTCAAACTCTTCTCAAAAGTGACTCCAGATCCTGAGTGAAATTTTGCTGCAGATCGAAACCAGTCATACACTACCCTATTTTCACAATCAAAGAGATAGAGAAAACAAAGCCAAGTTAGCCTGTTTAAACAATGAATACCAACTAAGAGATTAACCAACAACGTTTTCTATTCTTTTAAACCAGTGCCTTCCCCGGCAACGGCGCCAAAAATTCTTGTTGGCGTTTGATAGCATCATCACTAGGATGGTTAATCCCCAACGATGGCGCCACAAATACTGGTAGTATTTCTTACGTCACACATCAATCCGCAAGCGCACAGAATACCGTTGTAGCATTTTACCCATGAGTCATCTCGGGTGTCGTATTTATATTTCCACAGGAAATGCGACAGTTTAGAGAATAGTTAAGTTGATTGATCAATTCTTGGTTTGGTATTCAATTGCATAAACAGGGGTAAGATAATAAATGGATAATGAGGTAGTGTGACACACAAGTTACTCAAGCTCAAACTCAAGCAAAGGCATAGGTAGGGATAAAGGAAGAAGAAAGCTACTCGGGACTTAAGTACTTCTATCTAGATATACAGCTCATACTATATACTCATACACATACACATGATTATCCTCAGCTCTAGGCTCTCAGGCACTACCGGGAGAACTGCATATGACTGGTAGAGGATCCACCAGCCAACTCAGCTACTTTATGGGCCTCCTACAGCCAGTACCCGAACGGGGAAGGTTACGCTGGACGGATAGAGCTGTCACCACCTTCCGCCTACCTCAACTAACCTTGGGATAGGACCGCATCCGGCAACACTAACTAAACCAGATACCATGTCTACATTAGTTAGGGATACTCTAATGCCCCGCGCAGACCCCCACCCTTCGGATGGACAGACATCACACTAGAACAAACATACGAATACTGGAACCATTGCTGTGGCACTAGATTTACTCTTCTAATCATGCAAAGCATAAGGTACAAATATAAACTAATCATAGCATACATGTCTGACATCACAGAATATTAACTATGTGAATATATAAATCTAGAAGATAACTCTATTAAAGATATCCGAGAATTACAAAGGAGAGGAAGAGCTAGACCCATACCGAATACTCCTAGGTAACATCGGGAACCCGAAGAAGAGCTACTTTATTCTAAACTCCACTATCCTATTGACTAAGCAAGAGAGAAACTTGAGAGAGAGCAACTTGAGGTGTGTTTTAATTCTACCCCCGTTCCCTCATATTTATAGGTGTGTCCAAGGGTCTTCTTGCCGTGCAAATAGCTGAAGCCTTGGAGAACCAATGTTGGGGACCAATGGGGAGGCACCACGTTGAAGCTTTAAGTGGGTGGAGCTTGGGCTTGTTCGGCTGACCCACCTGTTTCAGCCGAACCAGGCTTGGCTCCAACTGACCTCAGCCTTTGCTGAGTAGTTGAAAGGTGGGCCCTCAGTCCTTTGGTACATGGCTTGGTGCTGTCCTAAGGCGGTTGCATGTCCTGGTGGGCTCTTTGATTCATGTGAGGCTGAACGGTGCGTTCTGATTGGTCGATAACTTTTGCCTTGGATTCAAGGGTGTGTTTTCCCTCCAATTCTGCTCAATTTCCTCCATGGTACAAATTCCTAGGGGGTAAGTGGAAAAGACATTATTCTAGCTAAAAATGCGTGTAAGGAATTCTAGTTCCCCCAATTTTCTGATCAAATTGACGGTCAAAATTGGTTCGTAACGAGCGTGAACAGCCCCGCGAAGCCTTTGGTACCGGGTCGTGGCATGGCCCGGTGCCTAAGGCCCTCGCTGGGACGGCATCAATACTACTTTACGCCTCGATCTTTGGCCTGTTTTCTAGTAGTGTCCGCTCGTAGCCAATGCTGGTCATAACATCTCTCCCGGGATCAACAAATAGCTCCCTCGAGCTGAACATCCAGGTAGGACTGCTTGAATTGTTCCAGCGGCTCCCAGGTGGCGTTCGAATTATCCATGCCGACCCACCGCACTAGGATGTCCCACACGCCACGACGCTGGCGTGCGTGCAACACATGGTCTGGGACTGGCAGGAAACAACTGTTCTGCATCGGGGGCATGACAAGTGGTGAAGATGGGGGTGCGCCATGGAAGGGCTTGAGAAGCCCAACGTGCAAGACATCACGCACGCGGGCACCCTCTAGCAGCAGGAGCCTGTACGCCATAGTGCACACACGCTCAGCCACCTGGAACAGACCAACGTACCGAGGTCCCAGCTTGACCTTGGGTCTGTCCACAAGTGATAGAGCCTGGCGATGCAAAAGGCGAAGCTAGACCTAGTTGCCGATGGCGAACTCCAGCTCACGGTGACGGTCATCATAGTGGCGCTCGGCGTACTGTTGGGCCTGCAAAAGACGGTCTCAAACCTCAAGAAGGAAGGCATCACGCTTGCGTAGCATCTCCTCGACAGTGTGCGTTCGAGTCGTGCCTGGTGTGAGCGGCATGAGCGTTGGTGACTCACGACTATAAACCACCTGGAATGGCGTGGCATGAAGGGTTGTGTGGAAGGAGGTGTTGTAGCAGTATTCTGCCCAAGGAAGCCTACGTGCGGGCCCTGCCGCCGGTGATGCGGCGCAAGTACATGGCGATCATCTTCTTGATGACCTCGGACTATTTGTCGGTCTGTGGGTGGAAAGTCGTGCTCATCCGCAGCTTAATGCCTACCATCTTGGATAGATCAAGATATAGATTGGTGGTGAAGACCGGATGCGATCGCTCACAACGGTGCCATCGAAGAACGCCCTAGCCACCGCGAGCACCGTGTGTCAGGTCCGGGGCCACGGGACTGTACATATGGCAAACATATTCTAGAATAAGGGATGGGGCATGGCCCGGCACGAGTAGGACTTGTCGGAACATAAGGGAACTACCCGAAATGTACTCGGGTAGGACTCCTAAGCTAGTATCAGGCTAGGACTTCCATGTAAACCTATCCCCCCAGACTATATAAGGGCGGGCAGGGACCCCATCCAAAGCAATCCACATCTAATGCAATACAAACCACCACACAGGACGTAGGGTATTATGCTCTCGGTGGCCCAAACCTATCTAAATCTTGTGTTGCTTGCACCTTCGAGTTCCAGATCTCGCCAACACCCCACGTACAATCTACCACCTTGGGGGTACCCCTCGGTGGGCTTAGCGGTAAAACACCGACAGCTGGGGCATCAGGTAGGGGTGATCATTGTCTATCCTCAGGAGAGCTCGATGACATCATTCAACTTCACTAGCGCCGTGCCCGACAAGGGGACAACGTTCATCTTCAGATCGTGGGTGTGCATCGCCGATGGCGCAGGCGACTTCCGTCGTCACCTCATCAACAATGTGAAGCCAGAGGCTCCTGCAGCAACCCCATGCAGCGGTCTCGACAATTTCATCGATAATCTCGGCGAGATACTGCTCCCTGACCTAGCCAGGGAGATCGAGGAGTAGTCCATCCCCAAAGCGACCTCAACTCGTGCTACAACAGGACTCCACAGATCGTATCTAACCAGTCTGAGGATTTGCATACCCAATTTCTTTTTGGACTACGCGACTTGGCCACTATTAGGAGGCCATGCGATCTGAGTTCCCCTCCACATTGGCAGGAGATTTCGATCGCCTACTTAGGATCGGAGATGAGGACGCCACCGCTTGTCGGGAGGCTCCCATCTTCGATAGGTACTCAGATTCAGATGATGACTCCGAACCCTCTTCGGGTAGTCATCTGGGTCTGACGATAACGACGACTCCACAAGGCCGGTTCATGTACTGGAAGGGCATGGAGCCCCCTGAGTTACTCGATGACAACACATGCCTTGTTGGCTACATCCAAGAGCTGCCTTACCAAGAAGGCAGACCCCTCGCGACCAAGCTGGTCGACTACTCCTCCAGCTCGGATGAGTACTCGCTGGAGCACCAAGTCTGCATGGCTTCGATCTGCGACCATGATGACGATGACGAACCTGACAACTAGTATGACAACGAACTACTCGCCAAAGTCTCCGCTGACAAGAACATGGAGAACACCCCTCCGGGCGAAGACGAGGATCATAGAAGGGCGTGTAGGGCAAGGAACGCCAAGCACGCTAAGCACAGGTGGAACGCAGAAGCTCGCATACAATGCCCACCACTCCGCAACCTCAACCACGACTTCACCACGGCTGAGGATCGCCAGCTCGGTACCCCCATCGACAACATCGATGAAGCCCGATTTTGCTCCAGCGACTACCCAGAGATGCAAAGGGCGATTCACTTAGCCCAACAAGCGATCATCCAGTTGGACTGGCAGGACCCCATGCCGTCGGTACGGTGCAGCCGTTCGAGGAGTGCGAGCGTCCTCCCCCAGGCTAGTCGCACACCGGGAGGTTGACGTCACCCCAGACAGGGTGACAACCGCAAAGGCGGGCATCAACACCAAGACGCTTAGTCGTCCGGGGGCGGGCGCGGCGACCAGGAGGTCCTGTAGCCGCCACGCGACCGAGGCAACCAGGAGGGTCAGCAGCCCTACGCGAACGAGGCAACCTACAAGTCGCAGGCGGGGACCGACCTCCGAGAGGCTGGGGCCCTCGTGACCTGCGAGAAGTTATCAAACAAAACCACAATGCTCGCACCATCATTGATTCAATATGAGGCGAGCGTGGCGATGAAGAGTACCCCAGGGAGTTCAAGCCGGTTGGCATCAACAAGTACGAAGGCAAGCAGGATCCGCGGCAATGGCTGCACTGCTACTCAACGGCTATTGAAGTCTCTGGAGGTTCCAACACTACCAAGGCCATCTACTTCCCTATGGCTTTGGAATTAGGCACCTCTCACATGGCTCGAAAGCCTCAAGGCGGACTCCATCGACTCCTAGGAGGACTTGAAGCGGCTCTTCATCGACAACTTCCAAGGCTCCATGCTACGGGTAGGTACATGACATGACTTGTCTTAGTGCAGCATGAGCAGGATGAGACCTTAAGGTCTTACACTCGGTGCTTCTTCGACACCCACACCACCATCGCCAACATCTCTGACACCGACATCATCGACTGCTTCAAGAACGGCTTCGCCGAGCGGAACCTCTATCGCGACTTCAGGCGCAATCGGCCCAAGACCATCGTCGAGCTCCTCGACATGATGTAGCTATGGGACGACCAGGAGGACCAAGAACGCGACCGCTTCCCCGAGCGCAACAACGACAATGGAGGGAAGCGAAACAACGACAAATGCTCCGACAAAGGGTAGCGGGACTACTCGGGACCGTCCCAAAAGCGCAAGATTGAGGACCTAGTCGCAGCTGTCCAGCGCAACCTGAGTGGCAAGAAGTCGGGCAACCAGCAGGAATAGTTTGAGAAGATCCTGCACAACCGATGTCCAATGCACCCGAAGTCCAAACACTCTCACTTCGAGTGCGTCAGCCTCCGCAAGTCCCTGAACGCACCGCTCCCTGATTAGAACGCGAAGGAGAAGGGCAAGGAGGACGACGCTGAGGACAAGTTGGATGCGCAGGGCTTCCAACAGCCCACGAACGTCGTCTACATCATCTTCGGTGGTGACTCCACAAAGCGGGCACAGAAGCTTACTCTGCGCGAGATCCTGTCCATCGAGCCAGCCATACAGCGTCCCTTGAGATATAGTGAGGCCCCAACCTCTTTCTCCAAAGAGGATCAGTGGACCAGCTTCTCCGAGCCGGGAAAGTTCCAGCTTGTCCAAGATCCTGTAGAGGCAGGTTCACAACTCACATGGGTGCTCATCGACGGTGGAAGCAGCCTGAACCTACTCTTCGCAAGTACCTTAAACAAGATGGGGCTGAACATCTCCAAAATGCTCACCCCCAACAAGTCGCCATTCTACGGCATCGTCCCGGGGAACTCGTCTACACCAATCGTCTCGGTGATCCTTCCGGTCACCTTCGGGACAAAGGAGAACTACCGCACCGAGCACATCAAGTTCGAGGTGGCCAACTTCGAGTCATCCTACCATACCATCCTAGGAAGACCTGCTCTGGCCAAATTCATGGCCGTGCCCCATTATGTCTACCTGATCCTCAAGATGCCGGGCAAGACAGGAGTACTCACTTTTCACGATGACCTGAAGAAGTCGTACGACTGCGACCAAGAGGCAATTGAGTATGCCTCAACTACTCGCGTGCCAGATTCTTCAACTGATGTCTTCGCGGCTGCATAGCAGCTTTCCCAGTCAGAGATGGCGATCCCAATGAAGAAGTCGAGCCAGTCCTCGGTGAAGCCCACTAGCGACGTCGGCATGAAGACCATCCAACTGCAGGAGGGGTGGCCTATTCACAACCGTGAGGATCACAGATTTATCATTGAAGTCCTCGGTGAAGCCCTTCAATGAAGTCCATGGAGTTGTCAGATCAAACTCGGGACGGCACGTCGAGTTACTGCAGCAGCCCCGCCGGGTGCAGAGTCTCTGTCTTGTTGCGCTAGCACGTGGCGCACGCGCGAACATAGTCGTGGATGAGCGCGCGATCATGTGGAATGTGGAAGTCTACTCGCGGCCGATGGAGAGTCTTTTGAATTCCTTCATGCCCTGTCGAGTGCACGAAATTGAGCACTTGTGGATGTAGGGGTGACGTAGCTGTGAGGAAGACACGGTTGCCGTAGAGGATGAGGCCATCGTGGACGTGCCATGGGGAGCCTAGGTCACCTGCTAGAATTTGGTCTTGGACATGCATGGTGTTGGCGTCCTCCGCGACCTCCTTCCAAATGTCCGTAAAGAGCTAGAAGGATGGGCCGGAGAGCGTCACGACCGCGCCCGCCTCTGAATCACGCTGAAAGAGAGCGTCAGCCACCGTGTTCAGACGCCCTGGCCGGCATTCGACGGCAAAGTCGAACCCAAACAACTTGCTAACCCACTAGTGCTGGGGGATTGTTGAGAGGCGCTGATCGAGCATGTACTTCAGGCTATAGTGGTCTGTCCGAATGAAGAAGCAGTGCCCCCCTAAGTATGGCCGCCAATGGCGAACAACCTACACCAGCCCGATCAGTTCACACTCATAGGCCGCGGCCTTGAGATGGTGGGCAGCGAAGGGGCGATTGAAGAACGCCAAGGGTCCGACAGCCTGGTACAGCACCGCACCGAAGCCTGTTCCTCAGGTGTCGCAGTCCATGATGAATTATTTGTCAAAGGCCGGCAGTTGGAGCACGGACGCCGTGGACAGAGCGTTCTTCAGGTTCTGGAATGCCGTGGCCGCCTCCTCGGTCCACTGAAAACCATCCCGCTTGAGGAGCTTCGTCAGAGGCACTGCAATGATGCCAAAGTCTTGATTGTAGTTGCGGTAGTACCCCGCAAGCCCCAGGAATTCGTGGAGGCCACGAGCCGAGTGTGGCTCTGGCCACGACAGCACAACCTCCACCTTCTCACTCTCAATGGCGATGCCGTCCGCCGACACGATGTGGCCGAGATAGGAGACGGTAAGCGCCCCAAAGGTGCACTTGGACCGCTTGACAGCGAGGTGATTGGCGAGGAGAAGGTTGAAGACAGCCTTAACATGTTGTAGATGCTCGGACCATGAAACATTATAGATTAGTATATCATCGGAAAAAACCAAGATGAACCGTCAGAGCAGTGGCCGTAAGACATCGTTCATCAAGCTCTGGAATGTCGCGGGGGTGTTCGTCAGTCCGAACAGCATGATGAGGAATTTGAAGTGGCCATGATGCGTGCGGAACGTTGTCTTCTTGACATCGTCCGGGTGCACGCGCACTTGGTGATACCTCGAGCGCAGGTCTAGTTTGGTGAAGAAACGAGCGCCATGGAGCTCATCCAGTAGCTCATCAACCACGGGAATAGGGTACTTGTCTTTAACTGTCTTGTCATTGAGAGCTCGGTAATCCACACAAAAACGCTAGGTGTTGTCATGCTTCTTGACTAGTAAAACTGGAGCGGAGAAGGCTAAAGTGCTTGGATAATTCCCTGCTTGAGCGTCACATATCACCAAAGAAATCTATTAATCCAGGACAGAACAATTTCATCACAGATCACCAAAAAATTCACTAAATGATATCTGAAACCATTTTCCATCATGTCATGTATTGAGCATCACAGATTAACCCTCGTGATGTTTTAACGAAATTGTCACCGATTCACACAACCCATGACATTTCTTGACCGTCATAGAATAGGTTTGGGCTTGGGTAGCCATGCCTAAATCCAGAGTTAGTGACAAAAATAAACATCATGGATTGAATAGCCACCTAGACCTACCGATGTGGTAGCTGACATGGATGATGATGTGGCTGCTAACATGGACGTTGATGTGGCATTTGACATGGACGTTGACATGGCTTCTGACGTTGACGTGGCTGCTGACGTGGATGGTGACCCATAGGCCCACTAAATTTGGACATTTCTTTGGAGCACAGATAAAAATCTGGACCACCAAATTTCAAGTATTTTTATCCCATTTTCAGAATTCCCATTTCAACCCAAAACAAGCCATAAAGCCCATATAAACAGCATTGTAATTTCGTGAACACGACCAACATAAGAACTAAATATGGATTCATGGAGTACACATTCTAATTATATTTCATTTCCCACAATTAGGCATAGAAAACAGAACAATTTTGTAGCACTTAGTAGTCTAGCAGCATTTTTTTCTTGTGACTACAGATCTCCTTAGAGCATGCTTTGATTGCCTTGGTAAGAACTGCTATCCCTTAGTCCTGCCCATAGCAATATACAAAAAAAATCAAGAGTAGGCACCATAGAAATGTAGCAGATGACTTGACTCATTAAGATGTAGCACAGCTCACCTCGAATTTTGATGAGCTCAGATCTAGCAAGAGCATTTTGATGTGGAAGGGTATCCCACTGCAAAAATGAGCATGCATAGTTAATTTGCTCCAGATATAATGACTCAATGACTGAGATTATTGCCTCCTTGATTAGAACTTCATATTTCATCTAGAACATTAGCAGCGTAGATATTAATTCGCAAGGACATCTCTTATAGACATCGCAATGGCAGAGACAAGAAGGAACTACATTCCAGCTGGTTGATTGTTTTTGCATCTCCTCAGCAACATCGTTGTACTCTGAACACAAAATTACAAACTTCAGATGACAACAGGGAAGTATGAAACTGTGGCAAAAGTGAAAGGATCTAGATGTTGACTAGAGTGGGGTGAATAGTCAAAATTGAAAAATTACAACACTTAAAACAATTCTGTTAGTAACTTTCGAAGTTTCCGGATATTTGTCTGGAATCTCCACAACTTCCGGAGATTCCGAAGAAATGAACGGAGACTCTGGAGATAAGTGTTCAAAACCAACTCGACTAATCGAACCTCAACCAAAAGTAGATCGAGGAAATTTCCAAGGCTTATGGGCTTGTTTCCACCCCTTATCACCAACTACCTGCAGTCAAAGCCTTTCCAACAAGTAGATCCAGAGCAAACCCTAGAATTCTAGCAAGGCACAAGAACTTCAACAAATCACAAAGTAAATGCACAATGACACAAAGATTTATTTCCCGAAGTTCAGTTCCCCACAAGGAACCTACGTCTCAGTTGAGGCACTTAAGAAGAACACTTACTTCTTGAGCTATGTAGCCTCCCCTGAGCAACCCCAAGGCTACTAAGGTCACTTACTAGAATGTCGAGGTTGTTACAAACGTCCCAGGGCACACCATAAGCTTGGGTGCTCAACGGGCGACGCCTAGCCGGCTAGGAGCTTGAAGCTCCAAGAGTAACAAACACGAAATCCACCGGCTCGACGAAGACCGAAGTGCTCATGAAATGGGAAATCAGCTCACTAGCACTCTCACTTGCTCTCCCTTCAATTTCCCCTCAATCCCCTCACCAAATCTTGCTTGGAAGTCAAAGGAGGGAGTGAGGAGCGCTCTTGACTGCTCAGGAATGAGGCAGGTGAGTTTTTGGTCGGAGAGAGTTAATGTGGAGGGGGTGAAGGGGTATTTATACCCCGGCCCCAAAAACTAGCTGTTGGCAGGTTAAGTTCCGGAGACTCAGGACAACACCTCCGGAGAGTCCGGAAATGTGCGGAGACTCCAGACATGTTCCGCAGATAACCCCATGTTCGAAGAGTCTGGAACTTTTTCCGGAAACTTCAAACTTCTCTGCAGAAAACACTCCAAAGATATCCGAAGTGTTGTGTGAGTGCAAAGGTGTCTCTCATAGGTTTGTTAGATCATCTTGAGCACCTTATTCTACGCAAAGCAAGTACATTTCATGTCCCTCTTGAGAGTACGACATTCCTGTCAGACCTGAGCCTACAGGACTGCGCACATGGCCTACATCTTACAGGATAAGGGGTGGGGCATGGCTCACGCCCTACACCAGTTGTAACTATTTGTAGCATAGTAGAACATCTCATACAGTAGTAAAACTAGTCGGATGCAGTAGGGAACTACCAGAAAAGTACTCGGGTAGAACTCCTGGGCTTGTATCCAACTAGGACTTCCATGTAACCCTGCGCCCCCAGACTATATAAGGGCAGACAGGGTCCCCCTCCAAACAGGAGATCACCTGATCACCACCTAAGGCAATACAAACCACACAGGACGTAGGGTATTACGCTCTCGACGGTACGAACCTGTCTAAACTTTGTGTTCCTTGCACCTTCGAGTTCCTGATCTCGGCGACACCATACCTACAAACTCACCACCTCGGGGATATCCCTCGGTGGGCATGGAGGTAAAACACTGACAGCTGACGCACAAGGTAGGGGTGTTCATCGAGCATCCACCGGAGAACTCGATGGCATCGTTCAATTTCACCAGCACTGTACTCGATGAGGGCACGGTGTTTGCCTTCGGCTCCTGGTTCTGCATTGCCAATGATGGTGGTGGCTTCAACAGCCACCTCGCTGAAACTAGGGAGCCGACGGCATCTGCTCCAGCATCCTGCCACGACATTGACGACTTCGCCGATGATCTCGGCAGAATTTGATTTTCCGATCTAATCGGAAACCGTGAGGACGAGTCTGGATCCAACCCAGCTCCTACTCATGATCGACTCGAATTCAGCCCGTGCCACAAAAATGACGCACCATTGCCGCCAATCCTGATGACGCGGCTCGACTTCAGCTAGCGCCGCAGCACAGACGCGCTGCTACCACCGGCTACGACTACTTCGACAAACCTGCATCGCCAACGATTACTTCAACTACTCGCCTCGACTTTGGGGACAAGCCTTAAACTACCTGGAGAATAGCCCTGCACGATCAACAACTGGTCGGGATCAACTCCGACTAGTTGGCTTCATCAACAAACCGTCACGGCTCCATCGACGATTGCTGCGGTTTTGATGACAATCGTCCACGAGTGGGCTTGTTTCGACTACTCCGACTACTTTTTTTGGCAAGAAAACTAGTCGGGAGTGGGCTTCACACCGTCAACGATTAGTCGGAGTCGACTCCGACTAGTTGACTTTATCAACAAACCGTAGCGGCTCCATCGACGGCCGCTGCGGCTCGTCGACAATCGTCCACGAATCAAGCTAAGTCACTTATACCTTTTCCGATTTGTTCTTTACAGGATCGAATACTTTTTGCGCGACGCGCATTCTTTTCACAGGCCATGTCATGCCTGCTCCCGATTGCCTGCACAGTCCACCCTGCAACACGGGCGGTCGGGTTACAATTTATAAGTGCGCTCCACGAGCGTTCTCTTTTTTTCGCGCAACTCTGACTACTCTAGTTTTCTCTCAACGGTTGCTACAATACCCGGGTAGCGTATGCTTTAATTCGTGAAACCTCGACTCCTCTGTACGCCTATGCAACTATGCGTGCATGCGGCCACGCTCCCTGCGCAATGGTTTACGGCAATCAGGGATCAGGTTCCTAGCGTAATAGGCTACCTACCCGGGAAATTATGCGACCCAACAAGAGTACAACGAGAAAAATTTTACATGCGTTTTACAATGCTGGGATTTGCTCCCAACACAACATCGTGTATATCAGTTACAACATACTTTTATGTTTACCTTGCAGGGGACCTGACCTGGTCCATGCTGTTGGGCGAGTTGGATTCAAATCCAACTAGTTGGCTTCGTCAACAATCGCCCATGACTACTTCGACTTCGGAAGAACGCTCGACTACACGTCGCAGACTACAATGACTACTCGTCGGATTCGACTCCGACTAGTTGGGTTCATCGACAACCTCCGTCGACTACTTGACTTCATGAAGAATGCACGGCGACATGCTGGTGACTACTTCGAGTACTCATCTTGCCTACAAAACTAGTCGGAATCGACTCTGCTCGGTGACACGCTGGCGACTCTTCGACTACTTGTCTCGCCTACAAAACTAGTCGGAATCGACTCCGACTAGTCGGCTTCATCGACAGTTCAAGATTCAGCAGCAACTTGGCCGATGCCTAGGCTCGGGGGCTGGTGCCACCAACTACTAGGCATATATTATGCGAATCATCTAGCTCCCAGGCTCGGGGGCTAGATATGACATGGCTCTCAGCGACCAAGGTTTGATTTGAACGGTAATTTAGGGCGCTTTTATGGTGAAGTTATTTATTTAACCATTTTTCAGGGAATTCATCCCAGAAAAAGAGGTTTTCGAATTTACTGAACCAATTTGCCCATATTAACCATCAAGTTTTTACCGTCACATGTTGCATGCCACGATTCTTTGGATCCTTTATTCAAAACCTTAAGGATTTGGATTCAAGACTCGGGGGCTGTAGGTATACGTGTCATCGGCGATTTATTTTTCAAATCTTTTGGAAGATAAGGATAGAAGACTTAAGACTAAATTGACCCTCAGCCTGATTCTACGAGTCAACCTAAGGCTCGGGGGCTACTCCATGAAGTGCGAGTTCAATCGCACCCCATATAAAAGAAGACTTGACCACTACTCGGGGCATGAGCACCTCACAGCCTCGATGTAGCCAAGAAAGTATTCGGAAGACACCTTCAAGATGGAGTTTGGGAGGACTCGAAGACGCCTTCAGAAGTACTCGAAAGCCTGTAGTACTCGACTACGAAGAGCTCGGGGGCTTGTCAGACCCGGGCCTACGGGACTGCGCACATGGCCTACATTTTACACGATAAGGGTAGGGCATGGCCCATGCCCTACACCAGTTGTAACTACTCGTAGCGTAGTAGAACTACTTATACAGTAGTAAAACTAGTCAGATGCAGTAGGGAACTACCAGAAAAGTACTCAGGTAGGACTCCTGGGCTTGTATCCGACTAGGACTTCCATATAATCCTGTCCCCCCAGACTATCTAAGGGCGGACAGGGATCCCCTCCAAATAGGAGTCACCTGATCACCACCTAAGACAATACAAACCACACAGCACATAGGGTATTACGCTCTCGGCAGCCCGAACCTGTCTAAACTTTGTGTTCCGTGCACCTTCGAGTTCCTGATATCGGCGACACCCTACCTACAAACTCACCACCTCGGGGGTATCCCTCGGTGGGTGTGTGGTAAAATACCGACAATTCCTATACTCAATTTCAAAATATAAACAAATTAAATCCTCATGATTCTTCGCTTTGCAACTTTCATTTCCCTTTTTGGTAGTCATCTCCTTTCATTTATTCATCTATCACCTGTAGTACATGCTTGTTATGCTCATACATAATGTTAGTCCCACAAGTGTATGTCATTAATCAACCAAAACCCACTAAGCAGACCTAAATGTTCCTTCAATCTTCCCTTTTTAGTGATTGATGACAACACACTTGTGGCAAATTTGCAAAGAAAACCTTAAGTTTTTATAAAATCAACCCACCATCGTGGCCCTCTCTCAGGAATTTCTTCAGAAAAAACCCTTGGATTTTAATTAAATCAAACCACAACCTGTTCCATCCGTTACTTCTGCACGAGCAACACTACGTGTACAATTTGAACACCAAAACGCGTTAAAATCAAAAGTTGTTCAATATAGAATTCGATCAAAAATTCAAAAACTACAACTTCATTATAGAGCAAATTTAAAAATTAGAAATGCTTTCGCAACTCGTTTGCACAAATGCTAGCATACGATCCGTAGTACCTACAATATGGACACCAAAACGTCTTCAAATTAAAAAGTGTTCAATAAAAAAATTGCTCACAAATTCTAAATCTACATCTTTTTTATACAATACAATTTCAAATTCAAAGCGCTTTTACAATTCATCCGCATAAATATTTACGTAGGATCCATTCTACTTACAATTCGGACACCGAAACATCTTCATGTCAAAAAGTTTTGAATACAAAAATTGTCCAAAATTTCAAAACCTAAAGGTTCGCTATAAAACAAACTTTTAAAATAAATGATAACCAAAAATACTATAACCAAAACACTAAATATAAAAAAAAATAGTTCCATTTCCATACCAAAAATAATATTCTACTTAAATAGTAGCGTCACGACAATAGAAAGTCCAAAATATATACCAAGTACAGCAACGGGCTGCAGACCATGACATCTACACATATAATAATTACTACTTTTTGCATGGCCTAAATCATCTATAATCTGATGACACCAAATACGGGCCGTGCGCGTGCCTTTCTAGTAAATTATGATTTTGCTAGTCTTCATAAATTTCTCATTAGAAGTATCGTTGTAGTTTGAATTGTATTTTACTTCTTTTAATATTTTTTATTAGTTTAAATATTATTGGTTACATATTGAAATTTTATTTTAAATGTAACTAAATCATATTTAATTGTATAAAGTTATAAGAAACTAAATTTCAAGAAAATATATTTAAATAAGGTTTGTAAAAACTAGCCTCATGATAAAATTGTGACTCGAAGCACTGTTTTTTATAATATTATAGGTGATGTCCCAACGATGTAGAACGTTTATATTTATAGTAAGTGATGAAAAATTATATAGTTACACTACGATTTCTTTTTGTAACTCTTACTTGGCTTATGATTCTGAAAAAAATGCAGTCCTTTTACCTACAAATATTATATGGTTGACAAGTGCGCACATCCTAATGTTTTGTTATTAAACTAATTTTGACCATACAAATGTCTTAAAAAATATCTGCATTATAGTTATAGTTACCTCACTACTCAGGCTTTGTCTAAGGAGAAACATCTTTTGCTCCTGTTAATCTCATAGTCATTCTAGTGTTTTCTCAATACACATTGTTAATTTCAACATTCTTTAATTGAGAAATGGAGGAAGTATGTTTAATTTATTGCATGGTTACATTAATAATTATTTTGCATCTTGTGTTTTTTTTATCACAGTGCTTCAACTTCGGTACAATGAATGAACATGGTTTTGGAGAGTGGGATCCGGTGGATGATGCAGTCTTATGTCTCAAAAAGCATCTCCAGCATGTACTATTTAAAGGGTACTGTGGTACGGTTGGTGAGGTTAAATTTGCAAGATACCTTGTGGCTAGAGCAGAAGTTTTGATTTCCATGGAAATTAATCATTCTGCTGATTGGAGCCCGGATGAGATCAGCCATCAGAAAGACTTGATATGCATTAGGGGCAAGGCATCCTTGTTTGCTCAGCTTTACTTCACCAAAAGCATGGTCTCAGATGATGCTCGAAGAAAAAAAGCTACCTTCCTCAATAGCGTGTCCATGATTTGATTTCAGTTACATCTTTCCAGTTTGTAGTTCTAATATGATATCGCCATATTGTGATATATACCTTTAGTTATCAATACTTATTTAGTTCTATTTTAATAGTTAAGTTGTTTTTAAATCTGTGACAATCGATGTTTTTCGCATATGAAAAAATTAAGGGTGTGTGGTTGATGATTCATGGGCGTGCGAATGGGACGAGGCTTAACTTCGGTCCTGGTTACTTATGTGTGGGGCTGGTTTGATACGCCGGTGAGTCAAATCTCTTCTTACAACTAAAAATTATGGGTGCGACGGTACGTCATCGTCCTGCCGATTTCAATTTTACACCGTCAGATCCTCTTGGCTCATCGCACCACGTAATTAGGCCCTTTGATCAGCCTGACGTCCTCAGCGTTATCGTCCTGCCTAGGGTTTGAGCTGCAGCACTGACTGCGCACGGCGTCACCTACGCGCGCCATCACCTGCCTGCTCACGCCGTCGCCTTCGCCGCTGCCTGCGTTGCGTCGGTGTCGCCTGTGCACACCGCCGTTACCTGCGCGCGACATGCCGTCGCCACCCGTACCACGTCCCTGGTATGTCGCCATCGCCTCCTCAACTCGGGCAAGCCAAGCAGAGCTGCGGCCATCCCCAAATCCTCCGCCTACTGGTAGTCTCCCTCCGATTGCCCGCACCCACAGCTGCGTCGCCCCCTACTCCACCTCTGCCCATCATTCCCTGCCCGCTTCGACGCCTTCCCTGGTCGGAATCGGCCCGTGACCGGCTGCGACGCTTAGGACCGCCGAAGTCACTCCAGCTCTTCTCCAGCTGCCCTGACCCTGACCGAAGCTGCGGTGACTGTGAGCTTCCCCGCTGCCCGTGCGCTCTCCTCCCCCCACTCCCCTTCTCTACCCACTCCCCCATCCTCACCTGCCCTGCGTCTCTTCCCCGCCATCGTTGTGGTGGGCACCGCTCACGTCGTACAGGCAGGTGTGTTCGATCTGTTTTGCAAATCCCCGTAAGCCCGTAGTTCCCGGCGAGCCTCTGGGCATCTGCGCCGCCGTGTATGCCATGCCGCCGCCATCCATGCCACTGGCCTGGGCATAGGAACGGCAGATGTCTGATGGCCGTGATGCGTTGGATAAAAAGCTAACATCAGATCGTTCCCATATACAAAAAGTATCACTCTACGCCTCTACGATTTCTGACATACAATTTGAGGGTAGCCTGATATTCATAATATGTTGGGCGTCATGTGCATGGAAGAATTTATGCACCCTATCTGCTTGCCATTCCATCTTAGACTGGTCTATAAGCTGAGCAACCCATTTCAGGCAGCATAACCGCCTCTTTCCTGTAGGCTTCAACGACCAGCCCCTAGGAATCCATGGGTCATGCCAAATGCGAATGGAATTCCCTGAACCAACTCGCCATATCACCTCTTTTTTCAGCAGTTCCAGTCCATGGACTATTGCCTTCCAAGTGAGCGACTGATTTGTTGGAAATGCCGTGTCTAGAAGACTGCCATTTGGGAAGTACTTTGCTTTCAGCACTCTTTGGCCGGTCGACCAGCCTCCACGCCTGACGAGCTAGAAACGCTTGATTGAAGAGCTTCAAATCACGGAAGCCAAAACCACCATCTCCCTTCGCTCTTGTAAATTGCTGCCAGGGAATCCAGTGAGTTTTTCGTTTTCCAGCATGCTCACCCCACCAGAACCGCATGATGCAACGTGACTGCGATTCATGGAGCGATGCCGGGAGCTGAAACACGCTCGTCACATAATCAGGGATGGCCTGAGCTACAGACTTATCAAAACATCCTTTCCTCCTGCAGACAGACATCTCTCATCCCACGCACTGCATCATTTTGTTAGCTGATCCACAATTGACTGAAAACTATCCGCCTTGAGAGGTCCTCCCGGAGTCAGCAAGCCCAGATACTTCGCTTCAAAAGTCACTTTATTGACATTTAACTGGTTCTTGACGCGATCGATTACAATAGGGTCCTGCTTCTCATTGAAAAGAATGGAGCACTTGTCAAAATTAATCAATTGACCAGTAGCTTTACAGTACCTTTCGAGCGCAACCTTCACCCTCACAGCTTGCTCCTGTTGAGCGCGGAAGAAGAGCAAACTATCATCTGCAAATAATAGGTGTGTAATTTCTGGAGCTCGACGGCATACTCGCAGTCCTTGTATGGTCCCTTGCACTGATTCTTTCTGCATAACTTTTGATAAACCATCAGCAACAAACAAGAATAAATAGGGCAACAAAGGATCACCTTGGCGTAATCCACAGGTGAGTTGGAAGGTGTCCAAAAGAACACTATTGAAGCGTATTGTATAACGTACAGTCGTCACACATTCCATAGTCCACTGAATCCATTTTTGATGAAAGCCCAACTTCTCCAGAACTTGTTGCAAATAGTCCCAATCCACCCTATCATATAGACCCAACATCAAGAAACTACCTTATAGATGACATTGCAAAGACTAATAGGGTGATAGTCTTTCAGAGTCTCTGGATGTTGTACCTCTGGAATCAAAACTATAGCCGTGTCTTTCACACCTTCCAGCATTTTTCCTTCTTCAAAAAAGCGCTTCACTGCAGAGATGACATCCTCCTTCAGGCAACCCCGGTTCCTCTGAAAAAACTATGCCGGCAAACCATTCGGGTCGGGCGCCTTCAGAGTGCCAATTTGGAAGAGGGCATCCCCGATCTCCTTCTCCGAAAAAGGTTTACATAGCTCATCAAGGAAAACATCAGTAAAATAAGGTTCAAGAGGAGTCGACACTTCCTGCGGTCTGACCTCAAGATCTTTTGCATAAAGAGTACTGAAATAGTTATTGACTAGCCCTGTCAATCCGTAATCCATTCACCATTACTGTTCTTCAGCTTACGTTTTCTATTTTTTTCGAGCTCTCCACGCCCCATGCTGGTGAAAAAACTTGGTATTGCGATCACCTTCCTGCAATGACGAAACACGGCGAACGTTGTAGCCATAGCATTTCTTCTCTATACAAAATTTCATTCATGTTTCTGATAGTATCCTTGATGGCCGCTTCATCTGTCCCACATCTGCTTGCTGCTCAGCTAGCAGTTCTCTCAGTCGTTCAATTTCTTTCCTGACTGAGACAAAATGTGCCATACTCCATTGTTTCAGCGACTGCAAAGTATTCTTTAAAGCATGGTGAATTATTCCCAGATCGCCCTTTGTGTTCTCCTGCCCCCATGCCTGCTCGATGCGCTCCCCCAGCGAATCCTCACGTTCCCACATGATCTCATAGTAGACTTGGCGTCCACCTCCTTTTTCCCTCTTCTCCTGATGCATTGTCAACAAAAGCGGGCAATGGTCAGAACATGGAGAGGTCAAGTGGGTGATCGAAGCATCGAAGAAACTATTCAGCCAACTGCTGGTCGCAACCCCTCTATCCAAGTGAACTTTAACATTCCTATTACCAGGCTTTTTTATTATCATAAGTCCATAGTAATCCCGAGAAACCAATATCCTTTAAACCGCAGAAGTTCAACACCTCTTGGAAATCAGCCATTTGTTTTCCCCCCCTCTTTGTTTCAGAGAAATGCTCATATTGCCACATGGCCTCATTAAAATCCCCAACCACAAGCCACGGTTCTCTAGACTAAGTTTTAAGCCGCTGCAAAATTTCCCACATATCCTCAACGCAAGGCTCCCCGTACACAAACATGACCCGCCAAGGGTCCGCATTTGGATCATCCTGCACAGAGACATCAATATAGCGTTCATCAATTGACAATAACTTAACTTGGATGTTCTCATCCCAAAACAAAGCAAGACCTCCACGTTTGCCACAACTATCCACTGCAAACAACCTTTCAAACCTAATCTTGATCTTAAATTTCTCACGCGACTCTCATTAATCATAGTTTCCGACAAAAAAGATCAACTTGGGGTTATGTTGACGCACTGAGGTGTCTAAATCACGAACTGTCCAGGTGTTCCCAAGCCCCCGACAGTTCCAAACTATGACATTCATTGCGCCTTGCTGTTGCTACTCATCGACATGCACGGCTAGCCAAACCCTAATCGAATCTTGCCATGTACGACATAGCGTCGGGTGGGCAGATCCCTCACCGGGTTCCCCTTTGTCACCCCCACTGGCGGACACAGTGAAGACGTCGAGAGGAGAGCGACTTGAAACCCTAGCGGTCAGATGAGAAGAAACAACACAAACGAACCTGAGATAGCAGGCGATATGGCCGTGATACTTGTATGCAGATTGCGACAAATATCTTGACCTCCCAGTGAAATGGAGTCCTTAATCCTCCCCGCAGAAGTAGCCATCTATCACAAACCCTACCGTAAAAGGTATGGATTTGTAGAGTAAAAACCAATCACGATCTCACAAACACCTTCATCGTTGCAAGCATTGATCCAGAGTTGGATCAGGACTTCCACAGCTCGCTCCAAACCCCCGAATCTCACATGGAAACCATGGAGAAACCTAGGTCCCCGCTAGTTCACTCGCAATCGCCATGGTCGTTGTGGCAGAACCACCTAAATTAAATCGGCTTAAGTGCACAGACCATCATCTTTAGAATTAATCCGGTCCATATGCACTTAAAATGGTATAATCTTGACAGTCTGTCGTGTAATTTCCGATTCAACCACTGTAATCATGGATCGAAACATACACTAAAAGTCTCGCACGAAGACGAGCACAGATGATACAAGCATACAGAGGTCTCAAATTAAATTACAATACAGTCTTACAAATGAGTTTGAAACATGCCTTAATAGAGTTCAACATGCAGCGGAAATTAAAACAGAAGTTCAGTTTAAAACAATGATAGCTAAACAACCGACGATACAAAGGCGAGCTTCACATCTTTCCCACCGATGCGATGCCAACCTGCCCAAACTTCAAGGAGATGATGACCAGTCCACGACACACAGATCTCCTCAAAGTCAGCATGAACACAACATGAAGTTTTGGGTCACAACATCAACTCTGTGTATACTAATACTCGCAAGGCTTACCCGAATATGGACTATACTTAGCCGACTCCTAAACATGCAAGACTTTTGGCTGCTGGGTTTGATTTGCAAAAATATGACTAAAATAGATCCTTACTTTCAATATTTTAGCCAAGATTTGAGTTACAACAATTATTCTCTAGATTTGGAACATAAGTGAACATACAATGTGAGAAGACATGATTAAGCAACAAATGTCCAATATAAGCATAATTCATCCTTCATTCTCATTATTACTCTACGATGCAACAAAGTGATCAAGTGGTATTCAGAACCGAGAACTGCGGCGATCCGGACCGATTTACAATCTTGCAAGGAATACCTAATCACACGACACGTGCACTCCACTCCGGGCCACACGTGGCAACCTTTCCTGTCGTCACCCCGACATCTGAACCATGCCTGCCAAAACCCGGGTGAGGTGCCCCACACGGCGAACCCAGTGAATCCGAGGGCGACTACAACGCCCACCATCATTCCACTCCCAGAGTAGCAGGTCACAATTCAAAGTATCGTTGCAAGTCAGGTATGTTAGTTTACCGGTTTCGACTACCTCCTACTCTCGGCATGTGACTGGTACTGTTCAATACTTGATCAACACTGTTAACAACGAACGGACCTTAACCGACACAGACGGGGCCATCTCAGAAAGATTACAACAACATGACCAACCATAAAATCCCCGTCTGGTCTCCAATTATCATCAAGTGAACATTACCAAGTACTTTGCCATTGATAACGGGATCCTATATCTCGCGAATGACAGGAAATCACTCGACTTCTACCGAGTTCCTAATTAGCAAAGCATTCTAACGACCTATGCATACTAGTAAGGACTCATAGATGCCTAGGGAGAAACATGCATACTAGGTTTCCAAACAACACCTAGAAACGTAAATGCACAATACATAAATAAATAAACATTGCATAGTTTTCAAGTTAAGGGTTATGCTCCGGGGCTTGCCTTGCAGTCAGCGGGGTTAGCGACTTCTTCCTGAGCTTGTTCAACTGGTTCTTCTTGCTGCTCTCCTGCTTGCTGCTCCTGAACCGGCTCAGCAACCAACTCATAGACTACATCGTTTGCTGCGTCTACATGAATGGAAATGGTGCAATGCAAGTGTTAGAACAGCAGTGCAATGGCATGATGCATGAGTGGCTCATGATGCGATGTAATGCAATGCAACTAAAAGAAAGACATGACTGGGCAATCATTTATTGAGCAAACAAAGCAAACAAACTCATATAGAAACGATTGGTGCTGATGTACGAGTTTAGTTTTCAAACCTATTTTATCCTGCAGCAAAACCTTTAATTAAACCTTACTATACTTATTTAGAAAGGCTAAGCACATACATAAAAGGGTAAACTAGAGATTCTATTTAACTAGCAAGCAAATAGAACCAAGTTGTTTCCAAGTTAACCAAAATCTGATCCTAAAAGTGTGAAAAAGAGTTACAAACTGAATCAAACAACTTGCTGGAATTAAACATGCAGAAAAGAATTATTCAGCAACAACATAAAAGGAAAAAGCTATAGCTAGGAGCTAAACAAATGTGAAAACTTAACTTGCAGCTATAAAATGGTAACATAAACAAACTACCATGATAATCTACTGAAAAAGAGTGCAACAAAAGTTTACTAACAACTATTGACAACAGGAACTATTTATTTTAGCCTTAGCAAGACAAACTGAACAATAAAAGATTTACAAACATGCATATAGATTTTGAACTTGAAATTTTTACAGTGAACTACACATGCAAGACATAAGCTACTGCATAAATTACATAATTTTTAGACTTCCAGAACAGTAGAAATAAAATAAACAAGCTTATGCACAAATTAAATTATAGCAGGGTTAAACAAGTAATTTCATAAAAACAAGAATTTTTCCCCAAAAGAGCAAAGTATTACAGAGCTAACAAAACTGGTTTGGCACTTTTCCCATTTTTCCTTGATTTACTAGGCATTTTACAACTTTCAGCCGAAAATAAACCAAAATAGAAAACCCTAAACCCTAAACAGGGGCTGTCAGCCGGCCCCCACAGGTCAGCGAGGGGGCTTGGCCAGCCCATGCCACGCACGCCATGGCCACGGCCGGCACAGTGTGGCGCAGCGCTCCCGCCGGCGGCGAGGACGGACGGCGGCGGGGCCGCGGCCAGCAAGTCAGGGCGGCTCGCGACCAGCGCGCCCGGGGAAGGCCGCGATAGCGGTGGCGCGGCGTGGCTCGCGACGAGCACGAGGAGGCCGCGGGTCGACTGCCGCGGCAAGGCCACGTTCTGGCGCCGGCGACGAGCGAAACGGAGGGGAAACAGGCCGGACGGGTCGAGGGCTCACGGGGGATTCGATTTTGCAGGTTGGTGGGCGAGGAGGAGGGCTGGAGAGGAGAGTTCGATGGCGGCTGAAGAAGCTTTGGCCAGCGTCAATGGTGGCCGGTGGTGGAGGAGTCGATTCCGGCCGAATAGGCCGGGAGGAGCTGGGGTGAACGGCGGGGAAGGCGGAGGGGGCGGTGACCAGCACTGTTCAATACTTGATCAAAACTGTTAACAACGAACGGAACCGACACAGGCGGGGCTATCTCAGAAAGATTACAACAACATGACCAACCATAAAATCCGAGTTTGGTCTCCAATTATCATCAAGTGAGTATTACCAAGTACTTTGCCATTGATAACAGGATCCTATATCTCGTGAGTGATAGAAAATCACTTGACTTTTACCGAGTTCTGATGACCTATGCATATTAGTAAGGACTCATAGGTGCCTAGGGAGAAACATGCATACTAGGTTTCCAAACAACACCTAAAATCGTAACTGCAGAGTACATAAATAAATAAACATTGCATAGTTTTCAAGCTAAGGGTTATGCTCCGGAGCTTGCTTTGCAGGTCAGCGGGGTTAGTGACTTCTTCGTGAGCTTGTTCAACTGGTTCTTCTTGCTGCTCTCCTGCTTGCTGCTCCTGAACCGGCTTAGCAACCAACTCGTAGACTACCGGCTCAGCAACCAACTCGTAGACTACGTCCTTTGCTGCGTCTACATGAATGGAAGCCTGAAAGTTTTTTCCGGAAGCGTGGAAGTTTGACGCAATTCTTTGCGGAAGCCTGGCGTCAACTCTATCTTTTTTGGCAGCAGATTGCAGGTAGCTTTCCACCTGCTGGCGCCACTCCCTGTGTTCCCGGCAAAACTGCAGCATCCTTTTTTTACCGATAACAGAGAAGCTGAGGACTGCATGATCCTATGTTTTTTTACGTTGAGGGTAAATTAGTCTTTTGATATTTTTAAGCTAGGATTAGCTAGGTTCAATCAGCTAATGAGATAATATTTTTTCAATTAACTAAATAATCATTAGCTACTCCATTAGCTGACCTGTTTGGATCCGCAACAGCTAAATTTAGCTAGCTAACCATTAGCCGTAGGATCCAAATAGGACCTAAGAAGAAAGAAAGGGGTAAGCACCCCAGGTGGTACAATTAGGGCCGTCTAAGACCAAAATGATGTTCTGACACAAGTAACATATATAGCAATATATAGCATCCTTATTTAAGATCAAAAGAAGATGCTGTGACACAAGTAACATGTATCTGTGCAAGAAACTGTAAGTTGAACCTGCATATTTAGCTAAAGTAGCACAATTGGAGAAGCTATTTACATTTAAATTGAAAATTGAAATATGCCCAAACTGTATGTGCAGGAGTCTGCTTGTTATGGGTACTAATGTTTATCCAACTGTAAGCCACTCCACATCAGTGTAGGCATTTGATGAAGTAATTGCAGAACTGATAAAACAACACATACTCCCACCCCTTTTATCTATGTCCCTGCATGAAAGAACTCTAATGGATGCTTTGTTCCGAATTTTGATCAAGTTGCTTCTCATGTTTATGCTTCTTATGTACTTATAATCCTTTTGTCTATTGCACTTCGGATGCCCCACTCCAATTTTCTAATAGATACAGTGCAAGAAAGAAAAGGAACAGGAGGAAAAGGCAGTGGAATCAACTCCAGAGAACAAAAAACAAGAGCAGTAAATCTTACTATGATTTGCAATATGGCTGAAATTGATACCAGTTCAACTGAAGAGATAGGTGCCTGCTCTCCTATTTCAGAATAAATAAGAGCCAATGCTTGTCATTAATCTGTATGCTTGCTTTCGTTTGCTTGGTTGCAGGAAGCTGCCAAAGTACAATGTTTCTGCCACTGCACAGGTGATTTTCTTGATTTTTCAAAGAGAAAGCACACATGTGAATTTCTTTCTTCGTCCAGTCATCACAATAGCCATTCATAAAACGATCTGAAGCAAACTAATGAACATCAGAACAACAACTGCCAGTTTCATTTACTCATAAATTTCTTTAGAGTACTGGAAATAAAATCCCGGTCCATTTGCATTGCATTAGGACCAAAAATCCAAACATTTTATCAACGTCAGGTTTGTCATAGATTGCATGCTCCAGATTTCCATCACTCCCCAAAGTGTCTGCCAACGTCATGGAGTGTCTGCACCTCGACAGCTTTTTGCACCCAGTTAACTTTAGCTGCATCCAGCTCTAGACACCATGAAGTTCTCTGCCTTATCAATTACTGTTGTCTCTGAACATGGATAGCTGCAACGTCTCTGGCAATAGTGGCAGCTGTAGCTGGAGATTTAAAAACCTTGATGGTTTCTAGAATCTCAATGCTTGAGTAGTTGAGAATTTCCGGTGTCAGTACAGGGAATGGAAATGTCACTAGGGGCCGCACCCCACGTTTTGACTTCTGACATGGCATTGCTTGTTAAAGTTCTATATCTGAGAGATGGAAACAGATTTGGAGTTCCTTTAGGTTGCTGCATGTAAGTAGGTCTAAGATGGTATTTATAGACCATACAGTAGTAACCATAAAGAATACAAGGCGTTGTACAGGTTATAATTGGAAAATACAGACCTCATTTAGAGATATGGATTTTTATGCCCTGTACCAAATTCATGAGGTTTGCCTTGACACACAAGGATTAGTTCGTGTCATGCCTTTTAAAGCTGTTGAGATGTCGATTCAGCTTCCTGTTGAGTTGATCATAGGAAAAAAATCCATTTTACTTCCCTCACTAATCCGCGTTGTCCGTTTACCCCGCTTAACAAAATTTAGGCCCAATTACCTTCCCCAAACTATTTTAGTTAGTCCAATCTACCCATACTAAGATTTTTCTTATTTATTTCTCCGCATAAAAGTAAAATTTGAACTTTAAATTTTGCAGTGTGACTTATAATATCATGCCCAATGCTAGAAAAATACATTATGAATTTTTCATGAAGAATTGTATCTATACTATCAATTTCAATTTCGTATTAATCTTCCTAACCTATGAAAAATTCTTAATGTTCTATTAACATAAGGCATCATATTCTCTATCCACTCATAAAATTTAAGCTTAAAATCCAATTTCTACGTGAAGAAACAAAAGAAAACGAAATATCAATTGGGGTAGATTGGACCAACTAAAATTGTTTGGGGAGTAAATTAAGCCTAAAGTTTGCTCAAAGGGTTACGCGGACAAAGTGAATTGATGAGGAAAGTAAAATGGACTTTTTCCTTGATTATATATGCAATATTCAGTCCAGTTGTCCTGTTTTGACATATGTTTCTTAAATAAGGTCTCTTAGCACATATTTCCCATGTTTGGTGAGGAAGAATATGTGTCGTCTCTCTTAAACAAGGTATTGTTTTCTATAGAATGCTTAATGTGGATTTAGAATTGAGAGTCTAATGATTGCCGTGCAGGTACATGGAGCCTTTGATGTAGAGGATTCTGATGATTGTCGATAGGGGAACATTTAGATGGAGGAGCAGATTCACAACAAGAAAAATCTTTTAAGTGATATGAAGCTGAGTCATCATAGTTATAACCTCCATACTCCACCTTAAAGCTAACTTTAAAGATTAGAAGTATAAAAAAATTTGTTGTCCAGACCTTTTCATCTATTCCCATTTTGATTGCTCTGACATTGGCCTGCTCCATGATATATATTTTTCTTTTGATTGTTGCATACAATCAGTTCAAAAGATTATGGTTGCTCATCTCATAAAATTTGTAGGATTGTTTGTATATAATAATTTGGTGCAGACCCCCGGCCTATGGTAAAACAACATGTTTTTCCATTTTGTACTTATTGTATTGGAAAATCTTAAATTCCCGTGGCAACGCACCTAGTGGAGAAAAAAAGTGAGTCGATTGGAAGGAACAAGTTTACATGACCCCTAACATATTAAGGGTTCACTACATCACCCCCTTAATTATAAAATTGGATTTTTAACCTCCTAACCTGTAAAATCATTTAAATGATCTCTAAGGGTGATTCGCAGCATGGTTTTGCCTCGCTGGTATGTTAAGGTGGACTGTGTTGTTGATGTGGATCGCTTACATTACATGTGAAGTTCACATGTAAATCTCTCATCATCATCATCTTCTTCATCTGCTAGGTTCTCCTTTGCTTGCTCCTCCTCCAGCACGCCTTTGGTTAGCTGCACCTTTGCTTCGCGCTAGCCCACTCCTCCGCTCGCGCGCATTGCTTTGCCAGCGGGCTAGCATCATCTTCATCTTCTTCCTCTGCTCGGTTCTCCTTCCCTTGCTCCTCCGGCACACCTCTTCTTAGTTGCTCCTTCGCTTCGTGCTAGCCCACTCCTCCGCTCGCGCACGCATTGCTCCGGGCTAGAATAGTAGCCATGCATGCCCGCTACTACAGCCGCCGCGGGTGAGGCCAGGTGAGCTGGGACTTTTGAGACACCATCCCTCATCGCTGGCCGACAAGGATTCAACATTCGAGGATCTTGAACATTGTAGCCGCTACCTCAGCTCGCTCATCTGCCGAACCAAGCTCAACGCTGCCCTGGTCCATGCTTCCGCTCGCCCTCCTCCTCTTCTACCGGAGCCGGAGATTAGGTGGCAGCACCGGAGGCCGCCGTTGGGAAGTGCTGCACCTCAACAGCAAGCTGTCGAGGAACTACATCTTGCTGTCGCACGACGTCTAGGGTGGGGGCTAGAGGGGAGAGGTGGGAGAAAGGTATGACATGTGGGTCCAGGATGTAATAGAGGCGGATAGGAGGGAGTTGACAAATAAAGTAAGATGTGCACAGCCTGACATGTGGGCCATCGCCACATCGTCATCCACGACAGCCACCACACTTGCAAAACCACCTTTCAAACCGCTTTAGGGGTTATTTAAACGGTATTGTATACTTGAGGGATCGAAACATATGGTTTTAGAGTTCGGGTGAAGTATTCTGTGGGGTTATTTAGATTCTTTCCAATGGAGAGGGAAATGTTAGGTCAGGGAACTGTGTCCGTGCGAATGGTGCATGCCAACACGCTCTAGCCACATGCCCTCAATACGCTTAGTCACATGCATCGACGTATCACGAGGCGCCGCGCAGTGTGCACTACCCTCTCTGACATCTTGACTCACGGAACTTTGAGTCGTCGATGTGGATGGTTATCAATCATAGCAATATTCATGGTTTCTTATATGCTTTAAGTTAGTTAGTTAAGTTAGTTCTATTCCTTAGTTGCTTATGGAACCATCGTCCGCTAGTTTAGTGGATGCTATAGTCTAAGACTCCTAATAGAGACGGATATTCTTGATTGATTCTAGAGTAGTAATCGATGGTGTAGATGTGGTGTCTAGACTAGAAGTTACCTATGTTTGTTGTGTACCTCACAATTTGTAGAGGTACGCGGCAGGTGGTGACAGCCATATTCATCCTCTGTAATCCTCCACGTCCTGTTACATTGTAGCACCGAAGTACCGGAGTAGCCAGGTTTTCACATGAAGAATCTGGTAGCCCAAAGTAAACAACTAGGATAGTTCTACCTTATCTTTAGATTCTTTGCCATAGAAATACTCTCAATCCCTAACCTCTAGCTAGTGTAGTATCCTTGGACGAACCTGAACCTTAGATAATACAATCACATTCCCAATAGAATACAATACACTGGAATACTCTCGAGTGGAAGCTATAACGGTATTTGTACGCTTGCAGATTTATTTGTGATCATTAAAAATACCAAGAAGCTTTCTTGCATTGTTGATCGCTCTTCCTGATGACCTAGCCGATCATGTACGGTTGATCGCCTTCCCTCACGAGTCCATCGATCTTGTGAAGTGGATTGGTACTCAATGCGATCATGGACAGAATAGCGTTGCCTCTTAGATTTCCAGTACTCTTCATACTGAATGCTACACTCAAGGCAGTTATTGATTGAAGATAGTCTGAACCCTTCATTCCAATAGAACACGGAAAAAGGACAACGCCAATGTGATTCATCATCTCTTGAGCTGTGACGCCTCCAATTTCTTTCCTGCTGATATTGATATTTTTTAAGCAGTAACTGAGATGTCACTACATGCCCTTGAACTCTATCCTTGCTAATATCGGCTATTATTGTAAGCCTGATAATTTTGCTGCCTGATTTCATCGATTGTAATATGGACTTCAGGATCAACAGACCTGGACTCCTTAGCTCTATCCGATTTCAGGACCTTGGCTTTTCCTTTTTCTTGAACTCTAACTTCCTCCATGTGCATAGGGAATGGATGCTGATCAATCTTCACCGGCCTTTTATTATCTTCAAACTTGATTCTTCCTTGCTCGATGGTCGATTGAATCTGTTGGTTGTTGGTGTTTGATAGCGTCATCACTAGGATAGTTAATCCCCAGCAATGGAGCCACAAATGCCGGTGGTATTTCTTATGTCATAGATGAATCCGTAAGCGCACGGAATACCGTTGTAGCATTTTACCCGTGAGTAATCTCGGGCGTCGTATTTATATTTCCAAGGAAGGCGGCGGTTTAGAGAATAGTTAAGTTGATTGATCAAATCTTGGTTGGATATTCAGTTGCATCAACAACGGTAAGATAACAAATGAATATTGAGGTAGTGTGACACACAAGTTACTCAAGCTCAAACTCAAGCAAAGGCATAGACAGGGAGAAAGAAAGAAGAAAGCTACTCGGGACTTATGTACTTCTGTCTAGATATACAGCTTATACTATACACTCATACACATACACATGATTATCTTCAGCTCTAGGCTCCCAGGCACTACCGAGAGAACCGCACATGACTGGCAGAGGAGCCACCAGCTAACTCGGCTACTTTATGGACCTCCTACAGCCGCTATCCAAATGGGGAGGGTTACGCTGGACGGACAGGGCTATCACCACCTGCCGCCTACCTCAACTAATCATGGGATAGGACCGCATCCGGCAATACTAACTAAACCAGACACCATATCTGCATTAGTTAGGGATACTCTAATGCCCTGCGCGGAGCCCCCACCCTTCGGATGGACAGACATCACACTAGCGCAAACATACGAATACCGGAACCATTGCCGTGGCACTAGATTTACTCTTCTAATCATGCAAGACATAAGGTACAAGTATAAACTAATCATAGCATACATGTCTGACATCGCAGAATATAAACTATGCAAACATATAAATCTAGAAGATAACTCTATTAAAGATAACTGAGAATTACAAAGGAGAGGAGGAGCAAAACCCATACCGAACACTCCTAGGAACCCTTGGGAACCCGAAAAAGAGCTACTTCAGCCTAAACTCCACTATCCTACGGACTAAGCAAGAGAGAAACTTGAGAGACAACAACTTGAGGTGTGTCTTCATTTGGAACCCATCCCCTCATATTTATAGGTGTGTCCAAGGGGTGCTCCTGCCGTGCAAATAGGTGAGTTCACTTGGAACCGATGTTGGGAGCCAATGGGAAGTTGCCACGTTGAAGCTTTAAGTCGGTGGAGCTTGGGCTGGTTCGGCCGAACCGGGCTTGTCTCCCACTGACTTCAGCCTTGGCAGGGTGGCTGCCAAGTGGGCCCTTGGGTCTGTCTTGTGTGCACCGACGCTGTCCTAAGTCGGTTGCATGCCTTGGTGGGCCCTTTGATCCATGTGAGGCTGAACGATGTGTTCTGATTGGTCGATAGCTTTTGCCTTGGATTCAAGGGTGTGTTTTCCCTCCAATTCTGCTCAATTTCCTGCATAGTATAAATTCCTAGGGGGCAAGTGCAAAAGACATTATTCTAGCTTAAATGTGTGTAAGAAATGCAGGACATTATTCTAATCAAATTGACGGTCAAAATTATTCCGTAACAAGCGTCAACAAGATCCCCCAAGCTGTCCTTTGCTCATCCCGGGCAAAGCAGGGCATATCAGGTTGTTGATCAGAAAATTGTTATCACTCATTACCTATTGTCGGGCCATGTCTTGCAGCTTAGATGTCTTCCCAGAGGTTGATTAAGTGGGCATGAGTACCTTGCTTTTATTACCTTAGTCATCTGTGGGGCTTCTTAGCTTCTCCTTGTCTTGAGCTGTTGAGAGTTAGAACGGCTGATAGAGCAAGACTTACCCCTTCTTTGCTTAACAATCCATCTTGAGGTTTTCTTTTGAATTTTGCAAATCAAGACCAAGTTGTCGGTGTTTTACCACCACACCCACCGAGGGATACCCCCGAGGTGGTGAGTTTGTAGGTAGGGTGTCGCCGAGATCAGGAACTCAAAGGTGCAAGGAACACAAGGTTTAGACAGGTTCGGGCCACCAAGAGCGTAATACCCTACGTCCTGTGTGGTTTGTATTGCCTTTGATCGTGATTGGGTGATCTCCTAGGTGATTCCCTGGATGATCGTCCTTGAGGGGGTCTTGTCCGCCCTTATATAGTCTGGGGGGACAGATTTACATGGAAGTCCTAGTCAGATACATGCCCTAGAGACCTACCTGAGTATTTTTCTGGTAGTTTCCTACTGTATCCGACTAGTTTTACTACTGTAGGAGAAGTTCTGCTAGGCTACGAGTAGTTACAACAGATGTAGGGCGTGGGCCATGTCCCAACCCTTATCCTAGAAAAAGTATGCCACGTGTACAGTCCTGTGTACTCGGGTCTGACAAGCCCCCGAGCTCCTCGTAGCCGAGTACTGCAGGCGTCCGAGTACTTCTGAAGGTGTCTTCGAGTTCTCCTGAACTTTATCTTGAAGATGTCTTCCGAGTACTTCCTTGGCTGCGTCGAGGCTGTGAGGTGCTCATGCCTCGAGTAGTTGTCTTCTTTTATATGGGGTGCGATTAAATTCGCACTCCATATGGAGTAGCCCCTGAGCCTTAGGTTGACTTATAGAATCAGGCTGAGGGTCAATTCAATCTTGAGTCTTCTGTCCTTATCTTCCAGCAGATTTGAAAAATAAGTCGCTGATGGCACTTGTCCCGCAGCCTCCGAGCCTTGAATCCAAATCCCCAAGTTTTGGAATAAAGGGTCCAAAGAATCGTGGCATGCCATCTTCATTGCTGAGAGTCGTGTCGTATCCAGCCCCCGAGCCTGGGTGCTAGATGAGTCGCATAGGATATGCTTAGGAGTCAGTGGCGTCAGCCCCCGAGCCAGGTATTGGCCAAGTCGCCCCTGAATCTTGAACTGTCGATGAAGCAGGCTAGTCGGAGTCGATTCCGACTAGTTTTGAAGCAGTCGCCAGCGTATCACCAAGCAGAGTTGATTCCGACTAGCTTGTAGGCAAAACGAGTAGTCAAAGTAGTCGCCAGCGTGTCGCCGTGCATTCTTCACGAAGTCCAGTAATCGTCGACGGTTGTTGATGAACCCAACTAGTCGGAGTCAAATCCGACGAGTAGTCGTTGTAGTCAGCGACGCATAGGCGAGCGTTCTCGCAAAAACGGAGTAGTCATTGGCGAATCTTGATGAAGCCAACTGATCGGAGTTGAATCCAACTCACCTAGCAGCACGGTCCAGATCAGGTCCCCTGCAAGGTAAACATAAAAGTATGTTGTAACTGATAGACATGAAACCATGTTGGGAGCAATGCCTTTGCAGTAAACTCCATGTATAACTAGGCAAAAACTAGTAAACAGAGAAATAGTGAAATCATGGGGACGAGGCCCCGTCAGTAACATAGAGCACTAGTCGGAGACTTAGTAGTCTAACCGTTATTGGAATTATGGGATTACAACCCCTTCAGTAACATAGAATACTAGTCGGTAACTAATAATCAGAGCATTACTGGAAGTATGGGAGCGAGACCCCTTCAGTAAACTACGCGTAGTACTAGTCGTGAACTAGTAAAATGGAGTTGTACTGGAATTATGGGAGCGAGGCCCCTTCAGTAAACTATGCGTAGTACTAGTCGCGAACTAGTAAAATGGAGTTGTACTGGAATTATGGGAGCGAGGCCCCTTCAGTAAACTAGGCGTAGTACTAGTCGCGAACTAGTAAAACAGAGTTGTACTAGAATTATGGGAGCGAGGCCCCTTCAGTAAACTACGCGTAGTACTAGTCGCGAACTAGTAAAACGGAGTATTACTAGAACTATGGGAGCGAGGCCCCTTCAGTAAACTACGCGTAGTACTAGTCGCAAACTAGTAAAACGGAGTTGTACTGTAAGTTGGGGAGCAAAGCCCCTTCAGTAATGAAGAATACTAGTCGAAAACTAGTAATCTGTTACAGAAAGTATGGGAGCAAGGCCCCTTCAGTAAACTTGCACGTATACCAGTCGTGAACCAGTAAACGGAGTTGTACTGGAAGTATATGAAGGTGACTAGAAGTCAATGAGGGAGAAATAAATCTTGCTGGTAGCTTCAGTCACATCCTTGGGCGACCATGAGAATGCACATGTTTACTTGCGAAAACATCACGGTTGGCCCGAAGGGGTTGATGATGAGGTCCTACAGTTGATTTTGATCAATTCCTTGGGCGGGCCAAGACAAGCCATGTGTTGCTATGCAAAGATGTCTCGGTTAGTCCAAAGGAACGGACAACACGATCATGTACGTGCGTTGTTACAGAAGTAGTCGTTGAGCAAGCATGTCTCGGCTAGCCCAAAGGGAGTCCTTGGGTGGGCCAAGACAAGTCGTAAGTGGCCATGCGAAGATGTCTTGGTTAGCCCGAAGGAATGCCTTGGGTGGGCCAAAACAAGTCGTACAACGCTGAAGTAAGGATGAACGAACATGCCCTATTTTGGGTAAACTCCTTGATCCCCTGACCGAGTGGTTGAACGAATTCTTTGGGAAAAAAACCCCTTGTGTCGAGATAAAACTCGAGACAATGGTTAATCAAATTCCCTAAAGATCTTCGTAAAACATCCTTGAATTAGATCTCAATCTTCTCGTGGGTGATTAGCGATCTTGATTCGTTGGTGATTGCCGACGAAGTTGTGTCGCTTGTTGATGAAGCTGTGCCGGTTTGTTGATGATCCCGACTAGTCGGAATCAATTCCAACTAGTCACTGGTGGTGTGAGTCCCACTCCCGGCTAGTTGTGTAGTCGAAGTAGTCATGGGCGGGTCGCCGAGTGCCCTGGCGATGGCGAAGTAATCGTCGAGGAGTCGAGGGTCGGCCCGCTTGTTGCGGTGCTAGGCCCGACAAGTTGTCGGGGTTGGTGACGCAAAAAGGTGGGCTAAGCCGGGTAGCTTGGAGGGCTCCATGCCCTTCCGATACCCTTGCCTGCCCTGCCAAGATTGTGGCAGAAAAAGGTGGGCTGACCCGGTACCTTAGAGGACCCGTGCCCATCCAATGCACTGGTCTGCCCAACCAAGTTGTAGTCGAAAAAAGGTGGGCTAAGCCAGGTAGCTGGAGGACTCGTGCCCTTCTGATACCCAGGTCCACCCGACCAAGTTGTAGGCAAAAAAAGGTGAGCTGAGCCGGGTAGCTTGGAGGACTCGTGCCCTTCCTATGCCCAGGCCTGCCCTACCAAGATGGAGGCGCAAAAGGGTTGGGCTGAGCCGGGTAGCTTGGAGGACTCGTGCCCTTCCTATGTCCTGGCCCGCCCTACCAAGATTGAAACGCAAAAAGGTGGGCTGAGCAAGGTAGTTTGGAGGACTTGTGCCCTTCCAATGCCCTAGCCCGCCCTACCAAGATGGAGGCGCAATAAGGGGTGGGCTGAGCCGGGTAGCTTGGAGGACTGATGCCCTTCCGATGCCCTGGCCCGCCCTACCAAGATTGAGGCGCCATCAGGCCGTGGTGGCCGTTTGGTAAAGGTATGGCATTGTTGATGAAGTCCGAGTAGTCGGCGGGGATGGAAACCATTCGATAGATGTTGGCTGGTCCTTCTCCGACTTGAAGTAGACGATCCAAATCCTCCTCGGACTTGTTGTAGGCGATCCAAATTCTCCTCCGACTTGTCGTAGACGATCCAAATCCTCCTCCGACTTGTAGTAGAGGAGCTCTAACCGAGGGGGATTCGGTTCGAGGGTTTTCAAGTGGTCGATCGAGTCGTCAATTGCACGGTTGATTTCCATGCGGGTGGTACAGTTGCTTAAGGCTTCTTCTAGTTGGAAAAAATTAATTTCCGGCGAGGCCATTGGCAAGGATGTGCGGGAGCAAGGCCCCTTCAGTAAACTACGCGTAATACTAATCGGAAACTAGTAAACGAAGTGTTACTTGAAGTTTGGGTCGGGAACTAGTAATCTGTGCGTTACTGGAAGTGTTTGATAGATAATCACGTAGGTGCTTTATTTGACTAATTTAACGGGTTCCACTAGTCATTGCCAAATGAGGCAACCACTCTTGGCAGTCGCATGGTTCGGCTGTGACAGGGTTCCTTGAGTTTAGCGAGGGAGTCGTGACTAACCCGAGTAAATGAACATAAATAGCGACCCTGACTAAGTGGTAAAAAGGGGTGCTTTCAGATGTACGGAACCTCTTGTTTCGAGATAAGGTCCCAAAACAATGTTTTAAATAAACGAAACACCAAAAAGACCCTCAGAAAACCTTCTTGAGTCGGGTACTTAATTTAGGAGTAAATCATTAGTCGGGTAGTCCCATCGCCTTTCGTCGTGGACTTGGAAGAGCTCCAAGGGCCCTCCAAAGGGCTTGACATTCAAAAGTAGAATGCTTGCTCTTCAGGTGGTACAGGCATTGCCCATGGAGGACTTCCTCAAGTCGTTTCTTTGAACTGGAGGTCTTTTCCTGCGGGTGGATTATTCCACGGCTTCTGGCTTGCACTTCCGAGTAGTCTCCAAGTAGTCGTGAGGGTGTTGATAACGGGTGGGGCTGTAGGCTTCCACTTCTTGGCGCTCCTGCTGCCTGGCAATGATGACATTGCGGGCGTCCCTGCCAGCATTGATGATGGCACGAAGGTCGCCCGTGGAGTAGTCGTGGAGGTTATCGCTCCCCTGCTTGTTCGTCTCAACGGCGCGGTGCCTGCGTTGGGCACACTTCGCGTTGATGAGCCTATGGCGTTCCTTTTGGATGTCATATGCCTCGTCCACCTTGATGTTGGAAAAGGATTCCCTATCCATTGTTATATCCACGTCTTCGTCGAGTGAATCAAGGAGGTAGTCATTGTAGTCATCTAGCTGGACCCGCTCTAGGTCTTCACAGTCCTCGTCAGCATGAATCATGAGTACTTCTCGATTGGGGGTGAAGCGTTTGGCACTCCGCACCACCTGGCCCTCGTCTTCGTCGTCGGATGGGGGGAGGGGTCTGCCTTCTTGAAAAGGGAGTTCCCCGGGTGTGGCAATGAATCGTGGTGGACTTGATTTGAGGGACCTGGAGGGTTTCATGCCCTTCCGATGCCCATACCTGCCCAACCAATCTGAGCCCCTTACCAGACCACAGGTCACATGAGTAGCTGAATCCGAGTAGTTGTCAGAAATGATAGCCCCCCAACAAGCGGTGGCTTCCCCTTCTCCGAGTTGTGGAGGATGATCAAGATCCTCTTCCAAAGCGGAGAGGGTCCTAGGTTGAACCGTCTCAACCCGATCTTGATCCGTGAGCGATTTGTCGATGGAGCCAACTAGTCGGTGTTGATTCCGACTAGTTGTTGACCGGGCGGAGCTAGTCGCCGAGTAGTTTGCGGCTCGGTCCCGACTAGTTTCTAGTCGAGATGAGTTGTCGAAGATGTCATTGGCGCTGCCGATTTGTCGAGGCAGTCGTGACTGCAGCTCGAGTCGAGTAGTCGAGGTTGTCGCGGCAACGCGTCGATGTTGAGCAGAGTGGTCAAAAATTTCCGGCTCCCTGGGGTCGATTCGCCGAAGGGTGGATTGTGCCACAAAGGCGGGAGTCGAATTCGAGTACCTCAGAGGGCTCTAGACCCTTCCAGTACAGGAAACAGCCTTGTGGCGTGGATGTTATAGTTAAACCCGGATGACTACCCGAAAATGACTCGGAGTAGTCATCGGGTTGTGAGTGGATAACGAGAACTGGGGCCTCCCGACAAGCAGTGGCTACCTCGTCCTCGAGTCCTCCACGGTCCGGGATTGTAATTGACGGGTACTCTATATTTGAATCTGAATCCTAGTCGAGAACAGGGGGCCCCTGACGCATGGTGGCTCCCTCATCTCAAATCTTGAAGAGGCGATCCAAGTCCTCCTCCGAGTCGGGGAGGGACTTGGATCGCGAAGCTTCCTCAGATCGGTTTGAATCCGATCCGAGTCCTGGTGCAGCACGACTTGGAGTCACGTCAAAAACAGACATGTTTTCGATCTGCTTGGGCAGATTGGGGAGCAGCAACTCGTCGAGATCATCGATAAAGGAGTCGAGGTTGTTGCATCGAGTTGCTGCAGAGGCCTCCAGCTTCATGGAGTCAATTAGGTGGCTGTTGAAGCCACCCAAACCGTTGGCGACGCAGATCCAGAAGTCGAAGATGAAAGTTGTGCCCTCGTCGAGCATGTTGCTGGTGAAGCTGAGAGATGCCATTGAGTTCTCCAGTGGATGCTCGATGAACACCCCTACCTGGCGCGCCAGCTGTCGGTGTTTTACCGCCACGCCCACCGAGGGATACCCTTGAGGTGGTGAGTTTGTAGGTAGGGTGTCGCCGAGATCAGAAACTCGAAGGTGCAAGGAACGCAAGGTTTAGACAGGTTCGGGCCGCCGAGAGCGTAATACCCTACGTCCTGTGTGGCGGTTTGTATTGCCTTAGATGATGGGATGTTTAGAGGGGGTCCCTACCCGCCGTTATATAGTCTAGGGGGATAGGGTTACATGGAAATCCTAGCCAGATACTAGCTTAGGAGTCCTACCCGAGTACTACTCAGGTAGATTCCTTCTACTCCGACTAGTCCTACTTCTGTACGAGTAGTTACAACTGGTGTAGGGTGTGGGTCATGCCCCATCCCCTATCCTAGGAAGTCTATGCGATGTGCACAGTTGTTGATGGTCCTTAAGTGCAAAATCCGACCGTCAATTATACTCAGGAATAAAGAAGAATGCCCTTATTTACTCACATACTTGTATCACTAACCTAGCTCCACAGATGCATTTTCCACTAAGCCATTTTAGGTATGCAAGTCTGAAATAAGATGAAAACATGCGGAGGACGCAGAAGAAGTACACAGAAGATTCCATCCTGCATCACACAAATAAAGAAGGGCCCACATGACATGCTAAACCAATTAAACTTCACGCAAAACACCCAGAATCCACATAAGGAGCCCATAAGGAGTGCACCGACCAAAGATTGGGCCAAAAGGCCTCACAAAGGGTGTGGCGTAACCACCGAACCCCCACTGGGCCCAATCAGGCCTAACTTTCTCCTGGAGTCTCCCACCGCCTTCCCTACGCTGGTTCCGGATGGTACCACCCCGGAAGTTCTCCCTAGGACCCTCTCTTGGAGGGCTATATAAGGAGGAGGAGAGCCCCCCATTCAAGACACCACCAGTTGGATCAACACCTTCACTTGAAGATGTACTGCTCAACTCCAAGGCGAAGCACTGCTTAGGCTAGTGCTTATAGGGGGAGAGAGAGAGAGGGAGTAGCTCAGAGGAGTGCTTAGTTCCTCAACACTCTTCTCCGGATATGTACCTCTACTGATGATGGCTTCCTTCTAGTAAAGTAAGTTAGTATTTGTGATTCCTATCTTACATAGTACTTATACTTGAGTGAGATCAGTTCTCTTACTCGCGTGTCCGTCGCTCTATATTTATACAGAGTGTCGTAGTTTTCTACGGGATATCAGACGTAGTCAGACTACGGTAGTAATTAGTAGCGTAGACGTGGTGTCTAAGCTAAGGGTTACCTTCGTTTGCCTTATATCCCACGGGTTTGTAGAGGTAGGCCGCAGGTGGTGACAGCCCTGTTGGTCCTTCGTAATCCTCCATGTTCGGATATAGCGTAGAGCTGTTGGTCAGAGTCTCTTGACCATTTCAGGGGTAAGCCGGTGCCCGAAGCGAGTATGCCGCCCGAGAGATCGACCGTTAACTCATCTCTAGTACTACCTCAGGAATCCTCTCCATCCTCGCCACTTATCTTGGTGTGTCCTTGGATTGACTAAGTAGAAGTTAGTGCACACACGTTCCCTTGGATTCGATAACCCTTGGAATACTCTCGAGTGAAAGCTACGATGGTATCTGTGCACTTGCGGATTTATTCACAATCGTTAAAATACCAACAAGCATTTCTGGTGACGTTGACCGGGACTAACAGTCCTGGTGATGACGTTAAGAAATGTCAACAAGCTTTCTAGCGCCGTTGCTGAGGAACGGTTGTTGTTTCTTTCTTCAAACCTAGTTCGTCCTCGTATCTTTATCATTTCTTTTCAAAAAAAATCATATCCTTCGTTTTTCCTTACCTCTATCCTCACCCCCGCTACCTAGTTCATTCTCGTACCTTTTATTTTTCCTTACCTCTACCTTCACCCCCGTTACCCTTGGAAGGTAATCCTCGTACACACCTTTCAACCCTTCGGGGTGAGTCTTTAGAGCCATCCTTTCTGGACCCAGTTCCTCATCCGGCTACAAGATTCATTCCTCACTCATAGAGCTAGATCAGGAAAATTCCTTCTCAGGGATAAGCTGTGAGAACCCCTACCATCACCTACAAGAGGAGGAATCGCTAGGCACAACATGGGCTCGTTACTCTGCTCTTACGCAAAATTGCCCAGTCCTGTCCATACCCGAGCACGTGTTACTTCAACACTTGTGGTTCGAACTTCCTGAGGACGCTAGCCTACAGCTTGATGCCCTCTCTGAAGGCTCATTTTTGCTTAAGGATCTGACTGAAAGGAAGGAAATCTTGGTTCATATCCGAGAAACTACTCCCATGAATGATATGCATAACGATGCCCTGTCAGGAGGAGAGCGCATTGAGCAACTGATGACTATCCTCTAGCAAAACTCGAGCTTTCATCTCGAATTCATCTTAAATTCTACTGTTGGTACCTCTCCTGAACAGCAAAAATCTTGGGGAAAGAGAACTTCGTGCGAATCCTACCCCCAGATTCACTTATGGTGCCTTCTTCTTAGTTTTCCTCGAGACCATGTCTCGAGGTAGGTTGAGGAAGGAGTGGTTGGAAGAAAAGGATCATTCTTTATGACTCATCTATTTCAACCAAATTTCCCAGAAGAGGTACCGTAAGAAAGGCCATCATGTTCCCATGTCGAGGTAACATCCGAGGTGTTTCATATACACCAAGGAATATGCCTTGACATTGACCTCTGTATCATAGTCCGTCGGGCTCATCTTCCTGGTCAAGGGATCATTAGGACCATACCGATCGAATCGAGTGAACCAAACTCACACCCCTATCCTCGATTATTGATTGATGCCAATCAAATCAAGTGATTCAAGACTCACATCTTACTTAGAAGCCATAATCACACTTCTTATCAATTGGACGTTTATTGGAAGCTTAGGATGGATTGCTTTGCCACCACTTTCATGAAATACGAGGCTTTCCACCTAAGGAGGGGATGAGTTGAAAGAAACTCATTTCTGTCGTGACCCGAACTCGGAATCATTTCTATGGCCCACAGAGTTACACATCCTCTCTCACTACGGGGCCATGAACGTTCTTGAGTTGCTTCATCCGGAGATTAAACCACCAACTCCATGAGCTTGAAGTTTTATCCCGATTCATCACTAGGATCATGCTCATCCTAGATATATCCGAGTTCTATCATCCGTTGTGCCAAGGCACTACGAGTCGTGCGATCATCTCAGAGTGCCCCATCATAGACGCCCTTTTGGATGGTTGTATTTGATTCTTCTTATCAAAATATCTATGCAGGGCTCGTAGTTGTATTTGTGCACTAACCTTGCAGCTTGAACGACTATAAATCAACAAGGTTGTGAAGCTGGGAACTACATCACCATTGATAGCTACAAGAGGAATCCCCCATGGTCAAGCTTGTGATCATAAAAAAAAGCACTGTCGGGAGATTGCCAGGATTATCTTAAAAAGATAAATAAATATATTTATAAAAAAGGGCTTTCTCCCAAATAATAAAATCCAGAACATGTTTAAATGATAGTATTGTTGGCATTCCTTAACGTCATCACCGGGATTGCTAGTCCCCGGCAACAGCGCCAGAAATGCTTGTTGGCATTTCTTAACGTCATCACCGGGATTGCTAGTCCCAGGCAACGACGCAAAGAAACGCCATAGTGGTATGTCTTAATTATTACAGATTGGATCCGCAAGCGCACGGATATACCGCTATAGCATTTCACCCAGAGAGTATTCGGGTATCGCTATTTATATTTTCCTATAGGATGGCATGGTGGAAAAGAGTTTACTAGGTACATAAGCAGGACAATATGAATAAACGATACACTATATCTCATACAGGGGTAAGTTATGATAAAAGATATGAATAAGGGTAATGTGACACACACACTCGAGCCAGACTCAGGATAAAGAATAACGAATAAACCAAAGGTTAGTGGGAGCATAGGCATACAACAAGTTCCTAATAGCATCTATTCATACAAGCAAAGTTTACACAAAATACATGGTTAGGGCTCAGGTGCTAAGACTCGGGATATCAGGGAGAATGTTCCGCACTGGAGTACATCCAGTCATGTTACATCTTTTAGAACTCCTACACCGTACCCGAACGTGGGGGACTTCACTAACCACGGCAAAGCTGTTGTAGCGGATGGACAGGGCTGTCACCACCTGCCGCCTACCCCTACAATACCGTGGAGCACGGTCATATCTGAAGGATCCCGTATACCTGAGCACCACGCTCGTGTATAAGGTCACTACCTTAGCACCCCCGGGTCTCCCACCCTTCGGATGGACAAGTAAAGTGCTAAGGTAAGCCTAAAGGCACAACGAACCGATATCCTTACTTAGATCATCTGGCCTAACCACATACAAAGCATAACTTATGAAGAAACAAGCCATGGGATGATAAACTATCAAGATAGCATAGCAACCAAGACTCAGCTCTGCATTTCGAATAGAGTATTGACAAGTCGAATACAAAGCCATACGGAGGTCGAGGATTGCTCAACGACCTCGTGGACGATTGAATTCGCTAAAGAGAATTCTAGCCTAGCTCCACTACCCTAAGGATTACAAGTCACAAGTGAGAGAGGGAGAGAGTGGCCCAAGTTGTGGTGTATGTAATGAAAAGGGGGGGGGGGAGGCCTCCTTTTATAGTCTTCAAGGTCGGTTCCTGCCATCCTCCATATGGAAACCTTAGCCTCCGTGATATGGAGGATAAGATCAAAGTTCCCGCCAAATCCCAGGCAGCCGGGATCCCGTCTAGGTTCGGCCGAACCTGGGGGTCGGCCGAACCCAGATGGTTCTCCCCCAGTTGTGCCTTCCTCTAGCAGGCTGACAGGTGGGCCTAGGTGATGATTCTTGGTGATTGCTTCCTTGGCGCGTCCGTTTGCTCTGGTTTGTGGGCCCTCCTTGCAAGCGTGATGCAGTAAACGATCTTCTATGCATTGTATGCTGCATATTCTTTGTGTTTTCTTCTTATTCCGGACTTGCATCCCTGAAATGGTTAGATAGCCATAATAACTGTGGAGCTAGGTTAGTGAAACAAATATGTGACTAAGCGGTATGGTTTTCCTTTGTTTGTGAGTACAGTTGACGGTCAGATTTCGCACTTAAGGACCGTCAACAACACCCCCAAGCTAGCCCTTTGCTCGTCCGGAGCAAAGTCTAGGCTTAAGTTGTTGATCAGGAGTTGCTGCAATGTTGCATTTTCAACATATACCGCAGGCACAACAAAGTCTTCTGACCATGATTTTGAATAAGTTGGCCTTGATTTTACCTCTTACCTTACTCTTGTGGGGCATATAGCTTCACCTCATCTTTGGCGGTTGAGAGTTAGAATGATCTTGTAGAGTGCCAATTACTCACTCCTTTGTTCAGCTATCAATCCAGAGGTTTTTATAAATTTTTTCAAAAGAAATTTTCAAAGTTCCTCAAATGATCTCTCGGATCGCTCAATGTGTTTGATTCCTCACCAAGAGCGTTTATTTTGCCTTCCTTTCTCAAACTACTCCTGATGGCTTGTTTTTTGTTGAGCTGTAGGTATGGAGGGAATGAAGGCATACTTGATCCTCATATTTTGCTAAGTCAAGACCGGATCCGAAGGAGAAACAAGTCACAAACCTTGATCAAGATGTGCATGTGTGTGGATATTTTTTGTGGATGGTGTATGAACTCCTTTTCATGGACCATCTCTCTCTATTTTTCTTTCTTTGAATATGGGCTATCTTTTTCTTTCTTTCTTTCTCTTTCTCTTTTTTTCTTCTCTTTTTTTGTTGGACCTTCATGTGTCCAATTCTCTTTTTTTCATCATGCTTTTTGATCATGTCTCTTTATTTCTTTTTGCATATCCATATCCTTTTTCTTGTGATAATAACTTTGGAGAGAGTGGTCATGAAACAACATGGAGTTTTACTTTGTGGGTGGATGGATGGAATGCTTGCTATCTTCTAGTGTAAAAGTTTAGCATATGGTGGAGACATGTACGTGATCTTGATCATAGGAGTATGAAATGTATCTCACAAAGGGTCACAACAATTTGACAAAGCTCAATGAGATAACAAGTTGCGTATGTGGAGGGTTTTCAAAATGTTCAACATATGGCTCTGGATAGGAATTTCATATCATTCAGGAACTTTATTTCTTTTTGTATTTTCAAAAATGAAATACTCCGGATATCAAGCATCACGTAGGAGAAGATCATAACAACTCTATTTTAACCATATCATAGCTCACAACAACTTAGATTTGGATCATGCTTTTTGCTACCCACAAGTTTCAAGCTTTAAGGTTTGATCATTTAGCCAATGAACTCAAAACTAGGTAGAGCACCAAGTTGTAACTATGCATATGAAGGAAATTAACAGAGCAACTATTAATCATTTCAACAAGGAAAACTATACCATGCTTACTACACATAAGAAAGCAAGTAAATATTTTTGGTCTCTTCTTAGTTTTGCAAATTTTTATTTTGTTTTTAGTTTTGCAGATTCTTATTTTGTTTCAAGCATAAGGTTTGAAAGCAGTAAAGAGGTTAAGATACTAGATACCTCTCGTGGGGTTCTCCCCCAAGCTACCTTCAGGCTTACTGCTGCTGGTTGGGCTTGTACCCCCTCCAACGGAAGTAAGCCATCCACTCCTCCTGCTACTGCAGCTGCCTCTGCTCCATGGTGCGGATCCTTTTGCGGGTGTGTTGCTGCCATGATCGGTTGGTATTGATGTGTTCGTGCAGCGTTTCTTCAATGCCGTCGGCCTGGACCCGCAGCTCACCTAGCTGCTGGGTGATGGAGCTAAAACCTCGGGACAAGGCCGTACGCCTTGCAAGGCTTGAGACCCCGCTAGAGCTGGAGCTGGTGGACCGGAGGCCTGGGGCCTGCCGTACCCACTCATCGGTGCTTGCGCTGTGCCATGATGAACCACCCGCCTCATGGTGATATGAGGACTGGGGCTGCTGAGGTGGTGGTGTCGGCTCAACTTCCCTTCTGGCCCTGCTTCTTATCATCCTGCCAAGTAAACCAGAAACACTATGCCTGCAGGCCTCCTCTTGTGGGACAAGGTGGTTAGCGACTAGCAGTTAAACAAATGATACCCGGCGTTTGGCAACGGGATTTCATTTGCATAGCCAAGAGAAAAGAAAATCAAAGAGTCATTTGGGCCTTTCTTAAGTGTGTGACCATCAATCAAATAAGACTCATCGATAAAAGCATGGCATCCTCAATGAAAGGAATAGCATTCCCATCTAAGGCACCGATGCGTGAAGCGATGCGAGTAACCAAAGAAGTGCACTCAATAGGACCCGTCATCTTGAAATTCAAAAGCCATGGCTTAACCATTGCCTTTACGGGGGAGATTTTGATCTTGTTGACCATGGAGTCTAGGATCATCAACTCAACGTTGCGCACGGGCCTAACATCATCTCTTGGAAAGAGAGTGATGGCCAACCACTTGTGCATCAAACGAAGAGTTGGGCTCTGAATATCATTGCACCGAGGTGCAAACTTTCCATGGACAAATTGACCCGAAATCAAACCCGAAAAATTATGACGATTAAAACTGCAGCAAGCTTGTTCAAGGGAAATCGGCAATGCCAAGTAAACCAGAAACACTATGCCTGCAGGCCTCCTCTTGTGGGACAAGGTGGTTAGCGACTAGCAGTTAAACAAATGATACCCGGCATTTGGCAACAGGATTTCATTTGCATAGCCAAGAGAAAAGAAAATCAAAGAGTCATTTGGGCCTTTCTTAAGTGTGTGACCATAAATCAAATAAGACTCATCGATAAAAGCATGGCATCCTCAATGAAAGGAATAGCATTCCCATCTAAGGCACCGATGCGTGAAGCGATGCGAGTAACCAAAGAAGTGCACTCAATAGGACCCGTCATCTTGAAATTCAAAAGCCATGGCTTAACCATTGCCTTTACGGGGGAGATTTTGATCTTGTTGACCATGGAGTCTAGGATCATCAACTCAACGTTGCGCACGGGCCTAACATCATCTCTTGGAAAGAGAGTGATGGCCAACCACTTGTGCATCAAATGAAGAGTTGGGCTCTGAATATCATTGCACCGAGGTGCAAACTTGCCATGGACAAATTGACCCGAAATCAAACCCGAAAAATTATGACGATTAAAACCGCAGCAAGCTTGTTCAAGGGAAATCGGCAATGCCAAGTAAACCAGAAACACTATGCCTGCAGGCCTCCTCTTGTGGGACAAGGTGGTTAGCGACTAGCAGTTAAACAAATGATACCCGACGTTTGGCAACAGGATTTCATTTGCATAGCCAAGAGAAAAGAAAATCAAAGAGTCATTTGGGCCTTTCTTAAGTGTGTGACCATAAATCAAATAAGACTCATCGATAAAAGCATGGCATCCTCAATGAAAGGAATAGCATTCCCATCTAAGGCACCGATGCGTGAAGCGATGCGAGTAACCAAAGAAGTGCACTCAATAGGACCTGTCATCTTGAAATTCAAAAGCCATGGCTTAACCATTGCCTTTACGGGGGAGATTTTGATCTTGTTGACCATGGAGTCTAGGATCATCAACTCAACGTTGCGCACGGGCCTAACATCATCTCTTGGAAAGAGAGTGATGGCCAACCACTTGTGCATCAAACGAAGAGTTGGGCTCTGAATATCATTGCACCGAGGTGCAAACTTGCCATGGACAAATTGACCCAAAATCAAACCCGAAAAATTATGACGATTAAAACCGCAGAAAGCTTGTTCAAGGGAAATCGGCAAACGTTTGCTAAAACTGAGGTGGTGACTTAAGATTTTCCAAGTAAGATAGTATTCCTTTCTAAAAATTTGAAAGCAAACACTGTCGTCCACCTCCTGAAGAGTGCAAAGAAATTGGATGGTGAGGAGACGAGAACCGTACTCCTCAACGGGCACAAAACCATCCCACCCAATGGCATGCCAAACATTAGCGAAGTCTACGTCCATACCTGTTTTCATGAGGAGTTCCGGGTCGAAGGCTTTGGTGTGACCAAAGCTTTGGCGCTTGAGGATGGCGTAGGCTTGTCGTTGTTGACGGCCCTTAAGTTGAAAATCAACCGCCAACATCTGCATCAAGTAACTTCGAATAAACCACCAAAACTACAGATAGGGATTTAAACTCTAACTATTTCCACGAGTTCTGGTGAATCATCATATGCAGGCACCCGTGAATAAATACCAAGAAAAAGCACCAAAGAACACAACGAATGCACAGAAGATCACACCCTGCATTGCACAAGGATAAAAGGGCCCATACACCAAGGTAAAACGAGCCAAATCAAGGAGAAGCACACACGGCTACGGCCCAGGCCCACCAGGGAGCCGGCCAAAGGCGGTGGTGAGGCAGGCCACCCATGGGTCGGCCGACCCACAGGGTCGGCTATCAGACTCAGGTCCACGGTACTGCGCACATGGCCTACATATTACAGGATAAGGGGTGGGACATGGCCCACGCCCTACACCAGTTGTAACTACTCGTAGCAGGGAGCCGGCCAAAGGCGGTGGTGAGGCAGGCCACCCATGGGTCGGCCGACCCACAGGGTCGGCTATCAGACTCAGGTCCACGGTACTGCGCACATGGCCTACATATTACAGGATAAGGGGTGGGACATGGCCCACGCCCTACACCAGTTGTAACTACTCGTAGCGTAGCAGGACTACTCATACAGTAGTGGAACTAGTCGGAACAGAAGGAAACTACCCGAATACTACTCGGGTAGGATTCTTGGGCTCGTATCCCACTAGGACTTCCATGTAACCCTGTCCCCCCAAACTATATAAGGGCCGGCAGGGATCCCCTCCAAACAACAGATCACCCTATTACCACCTAAGGAAAATACAAACCACACAGGACGTAGGGTATTACGCTCTCGGCGGCTCGAACCTGTCTAAACTTTGTGTTCCTTGCACCTTCGAGTTTCTGATCTTGGCGACACCCTACCTAAAAACTCACCACCTCAGGGGTATCCCTCGGTGGGCGTGGCGGTAAAACACCGACAGCTGGCGTGCCAAGTAGGGGTGTTCATCGAGCATCCATCGGAGCACTCGATGGCATCTTTCAGCTTCACCAGCGTCGTGCTCGACGAGGGTACAACTTTCTGCGTCACCAACGGCTCGGTTGGCTTCAACAGCCAACTAGCCAACTCTAGGAAGCCGGAGGCCTTTGCAGCAACTCGGCACAGCAACCTCGACAAGTTCATCGACAACCTCGACGAGTTGCTGCTCCCAAATCTCGCTGGCGAGATCGAGACGATGTCCATTTTTGATGCGATTTCAACTCGCGCTGCACCAAGACTACTCGGATCGGATTAAAACCGATTTGAGGAGGCTACACAGTCCAAGTCCCTCTCCGACTTGGAGGAGGACTTAGATCGTTTGCTCAAACTCGAGGACGTGGGAGCCACCGCCTATCGAGGGGCCCCTATTTTCGACAACTACTCGGACTCCAACGAAGAGTACTCATTGACTAGTACTACACCTTCAAGCTAGAGCTGAGGAGGACTCGAGGATAAGGGAGCCACCGCTTGCCGGGAGGCTCCCGTTCTCGACAACCACTCGCAACCCGATGACCACCCCGAATCCTTTTCGGGCAATCACTTGGGTTTGACCATAACATCTACGCCGCAAGGCCGTTTCGTGTACTGGAAGGGCTTAGATCCCTCTGAACTACTCGAGTACGATTCCCACCTTGTGGCCTTCACGCAGGAACTGCCCTTCCAGGAGGGCAAACCCCTCTCTCCCATCTCGGAACAGGGAGAGGGTAGCATAGAGCTAGTCGAGTACAGCCACACGGCTGAGAACTCGCCGGATCGTCAAGTCTACATGGCTACCCTTCGCAATGCGGATGACGACAAGCCGGGTCCCGAGTACGACGGTGAACTACTCGCGGACGTTCTGCTGACGAGCGTACGGCGGACGCCCCCCAAGATGAGAATGAGGAGCACAGATGGATCCGGCGGTTGAAAACCGCCAAGTGCGCCCAGTGCCGGCGGAACGCAAAAACCGCGCTCACAACCCAATTCACCAAAGGAACCTCAACAACGCTTTTGCAACAACTGCGGATTGGGAGTATCGCACACCGATTGGCGCCATTGCAGAGGCAGCACTCCTAGCTCAACAACTACCACCCAACCCCCCAGATACAAAGGCTGCAGTATCTAACCAAGCGCGCTTGTGCACCTCGATGGGCAACACCCGGTGTCCTCAACTCGGAACATGCCCTCGAGATCTGAGCGCCATGGTGACACTACACAGATTAGTCGCACCCCTGTAGGAGGCCCCGGATCTAGGAGGAACGACAATCGCCAGCGCAACTAGGACAATCCAGTCGGCCATGGCAATCCCCAGGGCCAGCAGTCCGCGCGTGGCAACGTCGAACAAGAGGTGCAACAATCCACTCGCCCACCTCGCAACCGGCGCGATGCCAGGCCTCAAGGTGAAGCTCCACCCGAGGCTAGCCTCCAAGATGCTCCCACGATAGATCTTAGGTAGAAGATCAATGATGGCCGTGACGCGCGGCGCATCATCAAGGCAAGGAGAAGGGACCGTCCCGACAGGTACCACGATGACGACGATAACGACTGCTTCCCCGCCTTCACCTCCAACATCACCGAGAAATCCTACCCCAAGGATTTTAAACCAGCCAGGATTCCTAAGTATGACGGCAAGCAAGACCCGCACCAATGGATTCGATGCTACTCCGTTGCCATCAAGGTCTCAGGGAGATCCAAGTCCACCAAGGCACTCTACTTCCCGGTAGCCTTGAAATTCGTGCCCCTCACTTGGCTTGAAAGCCTCAAACCATACTCCATCGACTCCTGGGAGGACCTCAAACGGGCCTTCATCGACAACTTCCAAGGATCCATGATCCGAGCAGGTACTCACCACGATCTATCCCAAGTCAAGCAGGAGATGAACGAGACCCTAAGATCCTACATCCGGCGTTTCTTCGAGATGCGAGCCACCATCGCCAACATCACTGACGAGGAAGTCATCCGCTGCTTCCAGAACGGCCTCCTCTTGAAGCACACGTACCACGACTTCGGACGCAACCGCCCGACTACTGCCGTGGAACTGCGCGACATGATGGCACGGTGGACTGATCAGGAGGACGAGGAGAAGGATCGCTTCCCCAAGCGCAACAATGACAAGTAGGGCAATGACAACAACTACTTTGACAAGGGCCAGCGGAACAACTCGGGGAATCCCCGAAAGTGCAAGCCAGACCAAGAAGTCATGGCTGTTGACCGTAATCCGCGGGGCAAGAAGCCGGGGAGCAATCAAGCTTAGTTTGAAAAAGTCCTGCACAAACAATGCCCGATGCACCCGAGGTCCCAGCATACGCTCTTCGAGTGCATTACCCTCCGCAAGTCACTCAACGTTCCACCCCTTCCTCAAGACGGAAAGCGAAAGGACCTGGAGGACGACGACGAGGGTGACAAGTCGGGAGCTCAAGATTTCCAAGACCCGATGAACGTCGTCAACGTCATCTTCGGCGGAGACGGTGGCTTCCCTTCCAATCGCTCACAGAAGCTGACCCTACGCAAAATCCTCTCTATCGAGCCCGCCATACAAAAGCCACTGAGATACAGCGAGGTCCTGATCTCCTTTTCTAGGGATGATCAGTGGACCCGCTTCTCCGAGCCGGGAAAATTCCCGCTCGTCCTAGACCCTGTCGTGGCGGGCTCACAGCTGACCCGATTACTCATCGACGGTGGGAGCGGCCACAATCTCCTCTTTGCGAGTACTTTGAAGAAGATGGGGGCGGACATTTCCAAGATGCTCACCCATAGCAGAGCTCCGTTCTACGGCATCCTCCTGCGAAACGCGGCTACACCACTCGACTCAGTGGTCCTACCAGTCACCTTTGGAACTAAGGACAACTACCGCACGGAGTACATCAAGTTCGAGGTGGCTGACTTTGAGTCATCATACCACGCCATCCTCGGCAGACCAGCATTGGCCAAATACATGGTTGTGTCTCACTACGTCTACTTACTACTCAAGATGTCAGGCAAGATAGGCGTACTTACTTTCCGTGGTGACTTGAAGAAGTCATACGACTACGACCAAGAGGCGATCGAGTACGCCGCAACATCACACATGCCAGAACCATCTGCGTAAGTTTTCGCGGCCGCGCAAAAGCTCACCGACTCAGAGATGGAGATCTCCAGCCAGAGGCCCAACCAGTCGAGGGTAAACCCCAACCCCAGCAATGTGGCCATCAAGTCCATCCAGCTGCAAGAAGGCGACTCGTCCAAGACTGCTTTGATCGGAGGCGGCTTGAGTGACAAATAGGAAAGCGCGCTCATCAGCTTCCTTAGGGCTAACCGCGACATATTCGCGTGGAAAATAGCGGATATGCCAGGGGTGCCCAAGGAGTTGATCGAGCATTGCCTAAAAGTCGACCCCAAAGCCAATACGAAGAAACAACAACTACGACGCTTCGCTCCCGACAAGAGGAAGGCCATCAAGAAGGAGCTAGCAAAACTACTCGCGGCTCATTTCAATAAAGAAGTCTACCATCCCGAGTGGTTAGCCAACCCTGTACTAGTCTTGAACAAGAACAATAATGAATGGAGGATGTGTGTGGATTACACTAATCTCAACAAACATTGCCCGAAGGATCCCTTCGCGTTCCCATGCATCGACCAAGTCATCAACTCTACGGCTGGCTGCGTCCTGCTCTCTTTCCTTGACTGCTACTCGGGCTACCACGAGATCGCTCTCAAGGAGCAAGACCGGATCAAGACAGCATTCATCATCACCTTTGGAACATATGCCTACACAACCATGTCCTTCGGGTTGAAGAATGCAGGAGCAACCTATCAACGAGCCATCCAATTATGCCTTGCTGATCAGCTACATCGCAACGTTGAAGCCTACATGGACGATGTGCTCATCAAGACTAGATCCCACGACGAGTTCATCCCTGATCTCGAGGAAACCTTCAGCAGCTTACGCAAGTTTTGATGGAAGCTTAACCCAACCAAGTGCGTATTCGGCGTGCCACAAGGAAAACTACTCGGTTTCATCATTAGTCACCGAGGAATTGAAGCAAACCAGGAGAAGATCACCGCCATCACAGACATGGACGCTCCACGGATGATCAAGGATGTCCAGAAGCTCACAGGTTGTATGGCGGACCTGAACAGATTTATTTCGCGACTTGGAGAACGGGGATTACCCTTCTTCAAATTGCTCAAACGCCACGACAAGTTCCAGTGGACCGAGGAGGCGAAGCAGGCGCTGGAAGATCTCAAGCATCATTTGCAGTCGCCCCCCATCCTAACGGCTCCACAACCAGGAGAGAACCTACTACTCTACATTGTCGCGACCACTCGCGTTGTTAGCACGGCAATCGTGGTGGAACGCCAAGAGGAAGGCCATGCCTTCGGTGTGCAGCGGTCGGTCTACTACATCAGAAAAGTCCTTTCTGAATTCAAGGTTTGTCACCTGACAATTCAGAAACTACTCTACGGTATACTCATCACCTCCAGGAAGCTTCACCACTACTTCAATGCATACAACATCTCGGTGGTCACTGATTCCCATTGGCGGATATCCTCCACAATCGAGACACCACCGGGCGCATCTCCAAGTGGGCAGTGGAACTGGGGGCTCTCACCCTCAACTTCAAGCCCCGGATGGCCATCAAGTCACAGGCACTAGTCGATTTCATGGCGGAATGGTGAGAAAAACAAGTGGAAGCCCTAGCCAACCAGCCAGAGCATTGGGTCATGCACTTTGACGGCTCACTCAAGCTCGGAGGCGGTAGCGCGGGAGTACTCTTCATCAGTCCAAAAGAAGAACAACTCAAGTATGTGTTCCAAATACTATATGAGGTCTCAAACAACGCAGCAGAGTACGAGGCACTATTGCACGGGCTACGCCTGGCAGTCTCTCTGGGCAACTAGCGACTACTTGTCTACGGCGACTCCTTGCTGGTGGTCCAACAAGTCAACAAAGAGTGGAACATCAACAAGGACACCATGGACGCGTACATCACGAAAATACGCAAACTCGAGAACAAGTTCTCAGGGCTGGAAATTCATCATGTGATTCGCGACAACAATGTGGGAGCGGATGTGCTCCCGAAACTGGGTTATGATCGAGCCAACGTCCCTCCGGGAGTTTTTGTTCACGAGTTGCATCACCCATCCATCAAGACACCAGATCCAAGCACCATCACTCAGGGTCCAACAGAACCCGATCGAGAGGTCTTGATGATCGAGGTCGACTGGCGGGTGACGTTTACCGACTACATCTAGGAGCACAAACTACCCCCTGGCGTCGACCCAAAAGTGCTGAGGCCACACGCATTCTAAGGCGCGGCAAAGTGTACATTCTAGTCGGGGACAACTTATACAAGCGTGGATCGGCATCAGGCATACTCATGAAGTGTGTCCGCACGGAGGAAGGCAGAGAAATACTCCAGGAGATTCACGAAAGAGTGTGCGGGAACCATGCTGCTTCTCGCACACTAGTCGGCAAAGCTTTCAAATGCGGGTTCTACTGGCCGACTGCTCGTTCGCTGGTGCACAAACTACAAGTTCTTCAGCAAGCAGCCCCATGTCCCGCCCCACAACCTTATCACCATACCACCTTCATGGTTGTTTGCATGTTGGGCTTGGACATTATAGGGCCCTTGACAACTGTGCCAGGTGGTTTTACTCACGTGTTGGTGGCCATCGACAAGTTTATAAAGTGGATCGAGTACAAGTCAATCGCAAAGCTCTCTGCAGATCGAGTGGTCAGCTTCATCGGCCACATCATGCACCGATTCGGGTTCCCCAAGACTATCATCATAGACCTGGATCCAATTTCCACTCGCATCAGTTTTGGGATTTCTGTGAACGCAGTGCCATTGAGGTCAAGTATGTTTCAATGGCTCACCCGCGGGCTAACGGCCAGGTTGAGCGCGCCAACGGCTTGATTCTGGATGGCTTGAAGAAAAGACTCTACGATGAGAACAGCAAAACGGGCGGCAAGTGGATTAATGAGATCTCATCAGTAATCTGGGGGCTTCGCACACAACCAAGCAAAACCACAGGACCGTCACCTTTCTTTCTTGTCTACGGGTCTGAAGCTATATTACCGGCTGACATCATGTGGAAATCTCCTCGACTGGAGATGTATGAAGAGGGCGAGGCTGATAACGCAAGATATCTCGAACTTGACTCGGCAGAGGAAATCAGATGCAATGTCTTGCTCCAGTCGGCTCGCTACTTACAAGGAGTCTGTGGTTACCACGACAGGAACATTCAACAACATTCTTTCAATGTTGGAGATATGGTCCTTCATTGCATCCAGGACGAAACTGGGCTGCACAAGCTTAATTCGCGATGGGAGGGACCCTTCCTATTGCACAAGGTTACACGACCAGGGTCGTATCGCTTACAGTACCCTGATGGCCAGGAGGTCTCAAACTCCTGGAATATCGAGCACCTACGCCGTTTTCATCCTTAGCTAACATGTATCCCAAGTTGCCAGCTGCGGCGTAGCATGGTCTACTGAAAGGGCTTCATTCCCACATTTCAAGTACTACTCCGTTCTTTGGTTCACGACTGGTACTACGTGGAGTTTACTGAAAGGGCCTAACTCCCATACTTCCAGTACTACTCCGTTTACTGGTTCATGACTAGTACTACGTGCAGTTTACTAAAGGGGCCTCGTCCTAATATTTCTAGTACTACTCCGTTTACTGGTTCACGACTGATACTACGTGGAGTTTACTGAAGGGGCCTCGCTCCTACACTTTCAGTACTACTCCGTTTACTGGTTCACGACTAGTACTACGTGCAGTTTACTGAAAGGGCCTCATCCCAATATTTCCAGTACTACTCCGTTTACTGGTTCACGACTGGTACTACGTTCAGTTTACTGCAAGGGCATTGCTCCCATATTTCCAGTACTACTCCGTTTACTAGTTTCCGACTGGTACTACGTGCAGTTTACTGAAGGAGCCTCGTCCCAATATTTCCAGTACTACTCCATTTACTGGTTCACGAATGGAACTACGTGCAGTTTACTGCAAGGGCATCGCTCCCATACTTCCAGTACTACTCTGTTTACTGGTTCACGACTAGTACTACATAGAGTTTACTGAAGAGGCCTCGCTCCCATACTTCAAACACTACTTCGTTTACTAGTTCACGACTTGTACTACATGCAGTTTAATGAAGGGGCCTCGCTCCCATGACACTGCGTTTACTAGTTCCCGACTAGTTTTACGCGTCGTCAGCTACTTTGACTACTCGTCTCGCCTACAAAACTAGTTGGAATCGACTCTGACTAGGCAGCTTCATCGACAGTTCAAGATCTAGCGGCAACTTGGCCAATGCCTAGGCTCGGGGGCTGGCGCTACCGACTACTAGGTGTATCTTGTGCGACTCATCTAGCTCCCAGGCTTGGGGGCCGGATACGACACGGCTCTCAGCAAACAAACTTTGATTTGAGTGGTAATTTAGGGTGCTCATTGGAGAAGTTATTTGTTTAACCATTTTTTAGGGAAGTCATCCTGAAAAAAGCGGTTTTCCAATTTTTGAACCAATTTGTCCATCTTAACCATCAAATCTTTATCGTCATATATTGCATGCCATGATTCTTTGGATCCTTTATTCCAAACCTTGGGGATTTGGATTTAAGGCTCGATGGCTGCAGGGACACGTGTCATCAGCGACCTATTTTTCAAATCTTTTGGAAGATAAGGACAGAAGATGCAAGACTAAATTGACCCTCAGCCTGACTCTACGAGTCAACCTAAGGCTCGAGGGCTACTCTGTATGGAGTGCGAGTTCAATCGCACCCCATAAAAGAAGACCTGACAACTACTCGAGGCATGAGCACCTCACAGCCTCGATGCAGCCAAGGAAGTACTCGGAAGACACCTTCAAGATGGAGTTTGGGAGAACTCGAAGGTATATTTAGAAGTACTCGGAAGCCTGCAGTACTCGACTACAAAGAGCTCGGGGGCTTGTCAAACCTGGACCCACGGGACTGCGCACATGGCCTACATCTTACAGGATAAGGGGTGGGACATGGCCCACGCTCTACACCAGTTGTAACTACTCATAGCGTAGTAGAACTACTCATATAGTAGTGGAACTAGTCGGAACAGAAGGAAACTATCCGAATACTACTCGGGTAGGACTCCTGGGCTCGTATCCGACTAGGGCTTCCATGTAACCCTGTCCCCCCAAACTATATAAGGGCGGGCAGGGACCCCCTCCAAACAACAGATCACCCGATTACCCCCTAAGGCAAGACAAGCCACACAGGACGTAGGGTATTACGCTCTCGGCGGCCCAAACCTGTCTAAACATTGTGTTCCTTGCACCTTCGAGTTCTTGATCTCGGCGACACCCTACCTCCAAACTCACCACCTCGGGGGTATCCCTCGGTGGGCATGGCGGTAAAACACCGACATCGGTCGAACCCACATCAGGCCCGCTCGCGCCGAACTTTGGCGGGAAAATCTCCACCGCTGTTGGATATTTTTACGATCACAAATAAATCTTCAAGCGCACAGATACCGTTCTAGCTTTCACCCAGGAGTATTCCGGGGTATCGTATCCACTGAGGAACATGTGTATATTATCTAAGGCTCAGGTTCATCAAGGGACAACACACTGGGCAGAGGAAAGGGGTAGAAAGGATTTCTAAGGCTAAGAATCAAAGGTAAGATAGATCTATCCTAGTTGTTCACGTCGGGCTACTGGCTTCTCACAGGACAAAACCTGGTGAGCTCCGGTAATACGGCACTGGGATATACCCGAACGAAGAGGATTATGCTGGATAGATAGGGTTGTCACCACCTGCTACCTACCTCATCTAACCATGGGATATTCCACAACCAATAGGTAAAGTCTGATCTAGACACCACGTCTATACCGCCATTTACTAACTCTAGAATCGATCTTACTCTAGAGCATCCACTACACTAGTGAACTATTGATCCGGCAAACAACTAGGGGGAACTAGATCTAATCTTGACTAAGAAACTAAAGCACAAAAGAAATCACGAACACTTACTATGACTGATAAGCATCTGTCAAGGCACAAGCTAGATAAGGGCGCCGGGGGCCGACCGGCACCTCCCCGACTTCCCCTCACTCTCTCCCTATTTCCAAAGCACTACCTAGGCAGCACTAAGTCTCTAAGGTAAGCCTCAAACTCAAAAGTGAGAGTGAAGAGTGTGGGATGGTGTGTCTCCTTTAAAAGCCCCTCCCCTCATATTTTAGGGGTGAACAAGGGGTGCAACAGCCGGCATTTCTTCTCCTATAACCTGGAACCGCCATTAGGAGCCAATGAGGACGCTGCATGTGGAAGATGAAGGTCAGTGGCTTTTACCCTGGTTCAGCCGACCCACCTGGTTCGGCCGAACCAGGATGGGCTCCAACCGGCCTCATCTTCGGGCAGGAGGCTGGTGAGTGGGCCTTATGGTCCCTGGTAGGTGACTTGGCGCAGTCCTACGTCGGTTGTATGCTCTGGTAGGCCCTTTGATCCATGGGAGGCTGAACGACGCATTCTAATTGGTCGAAGAGGTGTTGCCTTGGATTGAGAGTGTGTTTAGGCTGTCATGTGGGTCCTTCAACCCTCGTGCTTGCTCGTGATTGGTCGGTGTTTTGTAGCTTGGATCCTAGAGCGTGTTTTACCTGCATTTCTGCTCAATTTCCAACATAGCAATATTTTTCAAGGGACACGTGGATTTGGCATTATTTTGGATAAATATGCAGGCATGAAATGTTAGTTCTCATGGTTTTCTACTCAAATTGACGCTCAAAATTGGTCTGTATCGAGCGTCAACAAGATCCTCCACATTTAGTCTTCGTCCTCGAGTAAAGGTTAGGACTAAGGTGGAACACCACTCCCTTTTTGATATCACACATGCATATAGATTATTCCAAACTTCACCTTTACCTGTGAATCTTGATGTGTCTACCATAATGGTCTGGGTAGTTCAAGAGTGGAACGGTATTGTCTTGAGTCTCCTCCACTTCTCCAATGTATGATTGGGGGTTGATAGATTTTTGAAAGGACCAACCATAATTAGTATTTTATGCTGCTACAAGTGATGTCCCAACGATGTAGAAAGTTTATAGTAAATGGTGAAAAATTATAGAGTTAGGCAATAGGTTAAACTACTACTTCTTTTTATAACTCTTATTTGGCTTATGATTATGGAAAGTTGCAATCCTTTTACCTACAAATATTAGATGGTTGACAAGTGCCCACATCCTAATGTTTTATTATTAAACCATTTTGAACCATCTATGTCTTCCAAAATATCTGGGTTACAATTATTGTTACCTCACTACTCACGCTTTGTCTTAGGAGAAATATCTTTTTTCTCATGCTAATCTCAAAGTCGTTCTAGTGTTTTCTCTATACACTACTATGAAAAGGGTTTTCAGGGACGGGTGTGGTACTCGCTCCTGCTTCTCGTAGCTAAAAATAGGTGTTTACAGGGGTGGGTACCTTAACTGCCCTGAAAACCTATTTCTAGGGACGGGTGAGCCCATGACCCCCCAAACTATTGGGGTCAGACTACATCACCCCTCAGCTGGTTTTGCATAGAGGTTTCAGCCACATGGCATGCTGAGCTGGACTAAACGCTGAGTCGGACCGACTGACATATGGGGTCTGCTTGTAAGTGGATAACTTTTCTCACCTCTCTTATTCTACTTCTTGTTCCCCTCTCCTTTCCCCTACGTCAAGTCCGTGCAGGCTGACGGCGACGAGGATGCGGCACAGGCGCGATGCCATAGCCACAGAACGTGCCCCGCCAGCCACGGCGGGGGAGGCGTTGCCCCCGTCTTTGGTGTCGGCGTCATCGCAGCGGTGGAGGGACAGTCTACGACGGCGAGCGTGACGGCGAAGTGGGCTGCACGCCCACGCCATTGGTGAAGAGTGGGTGCTGCAGGAAGGCGACGAGGAGGGGCCCTTCTCCCCTTCCCCTGCATGATGTGCCCGCCTGGGGAATTTGCTGACACAGATGCTAGCGGATGAAGGGCGCCGCAACACCCGTGGCCGCGATGCCATTGCCAGGACGGTGGCGGCAGCCTAAAGCACAGCTTGATAAAGCACAGCTTGATGAAGCAATCTGGACCACGTGGACGGTGAAAGGTTCTACGTCTTATTATGCATTTAGATGAGAGTTTTTACTACATCTTTTTTGCGTGTCCTATCACGGTTGTGGGATTTATGAGCTTTGATTGCAGTGGTCGCATTATTTCTGGGTTTTTAAATATGAATGGGTTTTCGGTTTTTTCATAGCTCGCCGGAGCGGGGGTGGCTCCGCCGGGGTGCTGAATGTTATTTAACTAGCTGGGTACCAAATAGACAACAGCAGAGCACCGGCAGCTCGCCCACCAATCATTAAAATCCGGCAAATCTAGAATACCCAATCTTTTCATTGCCCAAGCCCGCAACAATAAAAACACAAATCGAGCAATCAAAACATGCAGTATTGCGGCATTTATTATGGCCATTTCACTCCATAATTAGTGATAATAAATTAGCTGCTATTAATTTTGTTTGTCATAATACTCTCTGCCCTTATCAAAATTGCTGAGCGACAATGCATGGATTAGAGCCGCAACCGTAAAAACTTCAGGGGACCGTAAAATAACAATGGCGCAAGGTATATAAGCAGAGGCAACCAACATGTGTTTTGTTCCGCATTCACTACCACCATCCCCTCCCCTTATTATTTTTGCGAGCCACTCCACAACGGTGGCGACGTTCACCAGGAGCCCGACCTCCCCAGCGATGGCGCACGTAGGCATCACCATCTAGTGGCCAAGCGGCGGCGACCGGAGCTTCCCAAAGAATCATTGTCCTCTCCGGCAGCCTCCCTCCTCTCGACGAGCATATTTGTGGCCCTGTCCCTTCTCAACAATGCTGGTGACATTGGCCGTGAGCCTGTGATCCCAATAGTCAACGCATGATAGACCCGCAACCAGGTACGTGGTGGCCATTTTCTCCTCAGGATCACCTGATGACCGCTGCAGAGGTTGACAGAGACCGATCTTCCCTGACCACCTGCGGGACAGTGTGGATCAAGTGGTGGTGGTGCCACACAGGTCCACTGGAGAGCCGTCAAGGTGCAGGGACACAACAGCACGGCTACAACTCCTCCAGGTCTGAAGGTATGTCCCCATGTGTGGCCCCGAAAATACCAATCTCAAATTAATTTGCTTGATTCCTCTGATCCCAACACTAATTCTTTGAATGGGCATGGTGATGAGGCAGGCTGATGATGCAGGCCGATGATGCACACCAACGATGGAACCGGCGGGAGGCAGCATTACGGTTGTACTTTACATTCAGATAGAGTCTGTATATATTTCTTATCGGATTGGTAATTCGGTATGCTTTTCGTCTGTGTTGCTTCATATTCTGCATACATTTCAATGACTTTGCCTTTCATTTTGTAATTGTTCAGTCTGTTTAAATCATTATGCACCCAAATTGAATAATGGGTTAGTTGATCGCCTTTTCAGGAGTGCAATAGACTACTCCGTGGTACATTGCACGATGAGCAGCTACATCCATAGTTGATGATTCAAGGATTTAAGATGCAAAGTTTTAAGGAGCTAGCAATCTTGTTTTGTCTATCACTGTACTCGAAGCATGCCATTTTTCTATTTTTACATTCTCTAGTAATTTTCTCCCCTACCTTTCTTGTATTATCTCCTAGTAATGCGGATGAAGAAGGTGCTCAATGTACCAGGTGTATTTGTAAAAGTTTACTATTGTGAATGGAATCTCTATATTATCAAGGAGTAAATACCCAACAAGATATGTTCTGTCAAGATATTTCATCATCGAGGTTTCATAAATGAACAGAGTAATTGGCAACATAAACAAGGAATACTATTTTAAAGATCAGAAGAAATCTTGTATAACCACCAAGAATAATTTTCCATATACGAACAGAGTAATTTTCCGAAATGGTGGTTGATAGTAGTTGAAAGCAACGTGAAATAATATCTTATTCAAAGTGTCATTCAAACTGAAAAGTACTGCTATTGATAATCAAAAGATACTCCTGTTGATTTGAAAAATCACTCCTCTTGTCAACTAAAAAAGTAACTCCTCACAGTTGGAAAAGGTACTTCTCTTGTGATCAGTTGAAAAATACTTCGGTCAATTGATAATACGCCTGACATTTGAAAAAAAAATTGCTCCTAGCATTTTGGGAAAAATACACCTCTACTCGGTTGAAAATACTCCTAACAATTAAAAAATATTACTTTTGTCAATTGAAAAATACTCTTGAAATTTGAAAACTACTCCTCTATCGGTTGAAAAATACTCCTCACATTTGAGAAAAATACCCCTCTTATCAATTGAAATATAGACCTGACATTTGAAGGATACTCCTGAAATTTGAAATATACTTTTGATATCAGGAAAAAATACTCTTACTATCAATTGAAAAATACTCCTATCACTTTTGCAAAACTACTCCTTGTCACTGGTGCAAGGTCAGAAAAAACTCCACCCGTACAAATTTTCATGCATGCATGGATCGGTGTGCACATGCATAAAAGGAGGCAACAAACGGAATAAGAAAGTAGGAAGGGTAATCCTGCGCTAATCACGCTAGTTTATTATCATGCAAAACAGTCTTGCCTCTGGCGTCTTTGATCCACTGCACCTGGACTGCATTCCGAGCATTATCTTGGGTACAAATTTAAAGTGGATAGTAATTCACGTGATAGCTTTCTTCACACAGATTTGCATGCATATTGTTTCCAATAAAGCTAATTCGCTGATTTGTCGCCGATTCTGTGCAGACCCGCACACGTTAAAACGCAATAATGGTGGAGACGTTTTTACGATCCGGGTAAAGTATATTATTAAAATATATCATTAAAGTGCTGCTTGAAGGCATTGTTTTTTATCAACTTGTACATAGAGCATTTCTTCAAGTTTTTGAAAGTATCACCACGATATAAAATACAATGATTTGGACATGCATAAATTATATTTCCACACCCATCGTGAATGGACTAGCAAACTTCTTTACTCGATAGGTATTGACCATCACTTTATTTGACTTTGGAAGCAACCAGCCAACGTTCGTAGGAGATTACTGAAACTACTGCCTAACCAACTGCTGCCTGAAACGGCCGATGGCGTCACCATTTTTCAGGACGAGTCAATTGCTGCAGTAACCACGCTATGTAGGAGCGGATTATCTTTTAATCCGTAACGAAACATTGCTATAAATGTTTCTGTAGCGGTGAACTTTTCTTACGGTAATTGTAATTGTACGTCGTTCAGCGATCTCACCGTAATGCGCATGCTTAGAGAGTTAGAGGAGTCGTTTGCATGTCCACCTGATCGGCTCACATGGGTTGCGGCGCCGCCGCCTCCGGCCGCAATCTGCAAGCACTCCATGTGCCACCGCCGAGCTAGTCTGCCATTGCTGCAAGCAAGCTGCCTGCCGATCCGGCGCGGTGTGGACGCGAGCTCACATGCGCTGCGTGAGTCCCACAGCCCGTAACTGCCTGCGGGCCACACGCACGCTATATCCATCGATCCACGGCCGTTGTCGTGCTCGTGTCGCCACCGGACGACTCGCCCCCCGGGACCATGGGCGCACGGGCACGAGCGCCCCCCTCGCTCTCTCTCACGCCCATGCCCATGCCGCCCGCCGATCGAGCACCTGCGTTGTCCCCGTCGCGAGCGACTCACCACGTTCACGCAGGCACACTTTTCTCCGCTCTTCAGTGTGGATAAATAGCCGCAGCGCCTCCAATCTTCTTACACTACCTGCAGGCAGAAGCGGTCAGTGAGTGAGTCAGTGCCATGGCGAGAGCACGAGCAGCGGCAGAGCTCCTCCGATTCCTCTTCCTCCTCGCCCTCGCCGCCGGCTCCGCGGCCGCCATAGCAGACGCGCCGGCGCCCGCGGCTGCCGCCGAAGGGTCGGCAGCGACAACGAAGCCGCCGGCGGGGTGCCGGCGCGGCGACCTGGTGGTGCGGCAGCGCGCGACGGGGCGCACGGTGGAGGGGAAGCCCGAGTACGCGGTGGAGGTGCGGAACGCGTGCCGGTGCGCGCAGTCCCGGGTGGTGCTCCGCTGCTACGGGCTGAGCAGCGTGGAGGCCGTGGACCCGCGCGCCATCCGCGCCGTGGACGGCGAGCGCTGCCTGCTCCGAGGCGGGCGCGCGCTGGCGCCCCGCGGCGGCGCCGTGCTCTTCACCTACGCGTGGATGACGCCGCAGGACTTCCCGCTCGTCAGCTCCCAGGCGCACTGCTAGTTCCAGACTGCTAGCTAGCTAGCTGCATACCCATCTCTCCCATAGTTTCCTACTGATTCAGCGAGCAAGATTAGCTGATGATCCATGATTGAGTTGCAAGTGTAATTAAACGAGGTTGATTAGATTGGATACGTTTACGTTCATTTGTGGCGCTCTTTGTTTAGGCTTGGAGAGTGATTTGGTTTTGTGGCTCGGTTTGTACTGCCTGTTAACCTTTCGTTACAAGTGTGCTCCTTTTTGTGCTATCCCTGGATGATAACTTTGTGACTCTCAAAAGGGGAAAAAATGACTTCAGAGGTGGATTGGATTGGCTTGGATTGGATTGAATACTACGTGGAGTCACGGGAGCAAATGGGCAATCCCGAAGCTTGTATGTAGGGAGGCAGGCGACGGACACGCAGCGACACGCGCCACCTTTCATCATGTGCCTTGTCCTGTTCGCCACCGCTCACCATGTCCCTACCCGCGGCTTCTCCAGCTTTTATCAACTCCATTATTTCTCTGTGCCGCCATGGTGGTCGTCGTCTCTTTGCTTGTGGGCCTGTAGGATCAACAGGCCTGACCATCATCAGCTCTGTCCCGTCCGTGTGCTTGAGCCTACCGCCTGGGCTCGCGGGCCTGTAGCCTATAGGATCAACCCCACACGCGGCGGCTACACAAAAGCAAGCAAACGGGGTATATAATCCAGTCGGCCCACGATTGGTTGGTTGGCCGTGCGAAGACTGGGCTGCAGCTGCACCGCGTGGCAGTGTGCGTGCAAACGGAGATGGGAAGGAAAACACACACGCAATAATTTTCAAGGTCCAACTAAAATTCCGGTTTCACTGTTGTGTTTATTATGATGGGATCTGTAAAATAAGATCAAATTTGATTAATTTTTTTACAAATATTTTCTGCTCGAAGATGCAACAATTGCTCCGGATTGGAAAATTTATTGTTCACCTTCAGGATCAAATTGGCCCAGCTAAAATTAGTATTTTATTTGGATGCTTGGTACAAAAAACATGTTTGTTGTGTGTGTTTCCACGTGAGCCTTGTGTTCTTGGGCTGTGTGCCAGCCCACTCTATTTTTTTCGCTTCTTCTGCGACGTACTTATTGCTAGTCGTAGATGCGACCCAATAGCACCAAAGCAAAACCCCTCCGTGTGTGCCAATCTCCCTTTAGTTTCACTTTTGAGATGTATCAAACTAACGAAAGTTTTCAATACAACTGATTGATGCTCCCTTTGATAACAATATTATATGCAAAGACGGCACGATCTTTCTTGGTTCTAATTCTGATTCTAAGGAAAGGTATACCCTGTTAGTTTGTTGGCCAAAACAAATCATGCGAGCTGCTCCGTTTCGAGTAACGTCCAACCCGATAAACCCAACCTGACCAAAAAAATCCGACACGACCCGACCCGATCAATGTGGGGCCGAGCTCGGGCCAAAATTTTTGACTCACCACAAAACTTGGGCCGGGCACGGGCCAAAATTTTTTGACCCCAAACCAAGCCAACCTGACCTGAAATTTGTAAACAAAAAATCGGATTTGACCCGACCTGATCCGAACCCGACCCGAACCAACCACATGTCAAGTCAGGCTTGGGTCGAAGAAAAAAACATCGGATTTTATTTTGACCCGACCCGAATCTGATCCGATCCGATAAATGATCAGGTCTAAATTCCCCAATGAATCTCGACGCACATGACGTACGGAACACAGTAGTAGGTTACCTAACAGGATTATGATCATCCAAAATAGATATAATGAGCTTATTTTATGTATCATTATTGAAATCATCTTTCTTACCTCGTGAGGAGTTATGTATCTTTCTTACTTCTTGAGGAGGTATGACAATGTGCTCTACACTCTAGGGTTGGCCATGGCGCATCAATGGGTTTTCTTGAAATGCTTGCGAAGAAGAGAGAGAAGAAAATCAATTTTGGAATTGATGACTCCATCTGCCTATATTCAAGTGCAGCGAGATCAACCCGATCAGTTCGGCTCAGTAGTAAACTGCCTTGTAACTGACTTATCACAACGATAAGTCGTCCGCCCAACGCCCATCAGTTTACTTCGACACAACAGTAACACTAAAATATTATGTCTTCTATATACATCTCCAAGGGATCCTCATTAGTCTAGTTTACTAATTAAAATAATTTGATCTCCGAGGGTGATGGAACTTAACCATTCGTCGTTTGATTATTGTTTCTTGAATTGTTCTTACTCAGGTCACAATGAAACATCAGTAGGGCCGGTTTCCTGGAGAATAAGGTGTTTAAACTTCTCTCATTATACCACAACAAGGTCGCTGATTTGGGGTTGTGGTACAGTATCTTCGTCAAAAAGTCTTTTATACTTTGTTGTAGATCGGGATGATATCAATCATAGCATTGCCTAATGAATTTTAAAATCCATCACAATAGAAATGAAAATTTAAAGTTGCGTTCTGGGGTGTGTACGTGTTGATACGTAAAATGGTGCCCTCGGTGCTTTCGAAGGAGTTAGTCAACTAAAAGTCAAACCTTCTGAAGGTAGCATCCGATCTACTAGTCAGTTTTCCAATGTCTATACCAATCCTTACCTACAAAAAAAAAACTGTAATTTAATACACGTGGATCTAAGTCATAGCCGGGAATCGATGTCCACGGTCAATTCTCTAGATAGTGAGACCAGTCTAAGAAGAAGATTTGTTAATCTGCCGTGTCACATGCCAGCCAACCGATATTATTATGCGAGGGCCTGTGCAAAGTTCTTTATAAAGATGGGGGTGGTTGCTCCATGGAGCGAACCGTGATCGCTCCATCAATCCAGCTGAGAAATCGTGGAGCAACGGTTTGATCCATTTGTAATATATGTCGTGACCCGGTGCTCCAATGGTTCGTGTGGATCGATCCACATGCTTGTTAATTAGCTGCCGCAGTAGCCTGAGTGCGCATGTGGCCAGCAGCCGGCAGCACCATGCACGTCTTGCAAGCGTGTAGTGATGCAACAACACTTCCATTTTTTTTAGAAAAAAAACAACAACAACGCTATTCGAGAACAGCGAACATTCAGAAAAGCACTTCTTCCATTGCTATTCCATCGAGTGCATCTCCTTGCAGAAAGTCAGATACCATTTTAACAGTGAACTGCCTATCAGTAAGACAATAGCTGCATAGACATACTAAGGGCTGACATCATTAAGCATTTTAGGCCAATACTGCATGAGCAGTGCAAGTCTGCACAACACAGAATAGCACTTCTTCCATTGCTATTATGATACAATTACAGTGATCACTGATCAGTTACAAGTAGAATTAGAACTTATAAGCAGTAACGTCTAGACAGGGTATATCAGCTTCATACACAATCTACCCATAGCCACCAATTATTCAAACAGGGTACAAGCAACAGAACTAATACCAACAACAACAAGCAAACCAAACTGGTGGGATGGATCTGAAAAATGCTCAAAAGTAGCTTGACCAAAGTCATTCAACTAATGAATCTGAGTTCAGCAAGCTTCCAACAACATCCATCGAATTAACCACTTCCGGAATATTGAATAATCAATTGCTGCAACAAGTTAAAAAGATTAATCAATTACTTGCACAATCTCGAAGAGCAAAAACAGACATGAATATTGCTGTGACTGTGAATCTAGTCCAACACTAAGCAACAGATAGTAGTACATTTTTACTTAGCAAACAGGATTCAAGAAACTGTGCATATTATTAAAAGTGACTAGCCAAGAATCCTTTTTAAAGCACTGATGCATAATTAAAAATCATGATCTAACCTTTTATAGCTTTCACATTATGGATACTACAGCTAAGTCTAAAGATTAATATGCCCGCTAGTAAAATTAGAAAACAAAAATTATCTTAGTGGCCTTTTCATCAAACACCTTATCACTAGGAGACATATCAATGTGCCTTGAGCACCATGCAGACAGCCTCAGATCCTTTGAACCCAGTGGCATCAGGTTTAGTAAGCCGAACTCCTCTAGTAAATCTTCAGTTTAGTGTTTTTTTTCCAATCATGGTGCTAAACTGCTAATACAACAAGAGCTAGCTTATATCAACAAGACAGCAAGTATGAGTGTTATCAACTGTTTATTTTGCGATAAAACTTGCATTGGTGTTAAATTTGCAAACTGCCTTAAAGTAGCAAAGGGCCAAAGTACTAAATTAATCCACATGCATAGGGCTTTCTGGATCATGAATTTCAGAAAATATTTCAGAAATTGTTACCTTTAAGCTAATCAGATCGGGCAACCTAACAAAGAGCAAACACGTATGAACACCTAGGAGTGGCAGCGACAGTATGGTGGTATCGTTGTAGGACGATGTGTGTACCTAGTGCTTGGTGAGGCGCCGGCGGATGGCACGGGTCTTCTTTGGGCGAAGGTCGAGGGGGAGCAGTTTCTTCTTCTTGTACGCCTCCCGCAGCGCCGCCTTCTGCTTCTGGAAGATCACCTTCAGCACGAGCGCGATCGAGATGCGCACCACCTTGCTGCAAAATCCAAACAATTCACTGCAGCTCAGCCCACGAGCAGAGAAAGGCAGAAAGGCCCAACAGGAAGAGATCTTGCAAAAGAGGATTGGCTCTTTACCTGGATGCCGGAGGGAGAGAGAGCCTGATGAGGAGATAAACGATGGCGCCGGAGAGTCTTCGAGACGAGCACCACGCTGCCCCTCGTAGCAGCGGTGGTGGATCTTGAACAGAGGGAGCGGCCACTCGGCGCCGCAGGTAGGGAGCGGCGGCGTCGCGGCCAGCAGGCGGCAGGTTGCCTTCGCTGGCGTCGCGCGAGGCACCGGCGCCGGCGTAGCTCGCGTCCCCGCGGTGGCGGCGGCGGCGGCGAAAGGGAGTCACGAGGGGTGGGTCGAACCACTGGACCCTAAGGTTCGAGTGAATCCGATCCACGGACCCAGGCCGAGTTCATGGTTCCCAAAAGGGGCCCATTAGGGTCATTTTCGTGGGCCGGTTCGGCGACCCGACGGGCCGACCCGCACCACCCCCATCAGGAGTTCTTTAGGCTATCAGCTGCGCTTGCTCATATGATCATATCCTTAATTGATCCGCCACTGATTTTATTCCGGCATGCATACAGCAGTTTTTAAGGGCGCCACATGGTCAGTTTGGATCTGAAACTCCTGCAAATAGTGGTTGTTTCAAGAAGATTCTAGTTTGCAGTGCATGATCCTACAACCTTTTTGCATTCCAAGTGACAGTGCTGAGCATCAGAGTGTCCCAGTTTCCAGTGGCGAGGGAAATCTTGACGACAGCTTAGGTATGATGAATAGGACATTGTTAGTTAGTGAAAAGAGGTCAATTATGGCGTAAGTGAATTTTGGAATCCGTTCAGCTGTCGACTTCATTAGTGCGGCGCGTTTTATCGTTTTATTTTATTGTTTTCCCTGCTTTATCAATAAATTTGGCAGCTCTTCTACATTTTCTTCAACAAAGCTAGGCTATTAAAGGAGAAAAGACATCACCATCTTGTATCAAGTGAATTAGTGAAATCTTACCGACATAGGTACGTGTATGCCTATTGTAACACTAATGCAACGAGAGCTTTTGCGCTCATCTAGTCAGATACTCCCTCTATTCTCAAATAAATGCATTTCTGGCTATGCCCCCAATACACCTATTTTGGAATAGAGGACTATTTAGCAGGTATTCTCTTCCTTCCAATTTATAGGTTCTTTTGATTTTTTTTCTAGATATATAGTTTTTCCTATATATCTAGATGCTTAGCAAATGCTATATATTAAAAAATTAAAATGATCTATAATTTGAAACGAATGAAGTATAATTTGAAACAGACGGAGTAGTACTGACAAAAGCACTGGCAACTTGGTTAAACTGTTGAAAGGTAAATCTGCCGGCCTGGGCCTTCGTATTTTTAATACAACATGGGCCGACTTTGAAACTATTGGTTCTGTCATCAAGTCGAAGGCTACGAAATTCAAAGCTATGCCATGAGAGTCAAGGGACGTGAACCTTGAACGTGTAGTGTTTTTCTTTACCGTGCACGCACTGCTCGCGTACATCACATATATGCGTGCCCTTGGCCTAGCTTCAGACTCAGTACTGTCCTTGCGCGGCAATGGAGAAGCTCCGCAGGAGCAGGAGCACGCGCCCTCGGAGTCCGGCGGAGAAGAAGGGCTTCCTGGCCAAGACCGTGGAGCGGTGCCCGGCGGCCGCCACCGTCACCAGCACTGCCGTCGCCGCCGGTGGGGTGCTTCGCGGTGCTGGTCGGCCCGGAGAGGGAGCGCTTCGCGGTGCGCGCCGAGCGCGCGAACCATCCACTGTTCAGGGCGCTGCTGGACGAGGCGGAGGCCGAGTACGGGTCCCCGCGCCGCGGCCGGGCCGCTGGTGATGCCGTGCGGCGCCGAGGAGTTCCGGCGGGTGATGTAGGTGATGGAGCGGGACGAGGAGGAGGATGAGGACTGTGACAATCCTGGTAATTACATTTCCAAAATCAATGTCATTAGCCTAGCTCTATATTTAAACCAACTAATGAAAGGATGGAAAGAATTAAAACGAGTTCAGTTGGAATTCAAATTTAATTTGAGCACATTGGTTACTTTTGAACTTTTAAATTTAACTTTCAAACCATAAGCCAAATGAGATTTTGCCTGAAACCAAAGTTGTAGAACTTTTCATTTTGAACAACTTTCGTGTTCAAAAGTTTTTCAAATTCAAATCAGAAAGAGGAGAAAACGCCCTGTTTGCACCCAGCCCCCTGAAACTTTTCGAATTCTTGCATCAGGGCCCCTCCCCCCCCCTCTCTCTCCTCCGCGCCCGACCGCCGCGCGCCAGGTGGCCGGCGTCGCCTGACCGGCGTGAGGCGCCAGGCCAGTGGCCGCCGCACCATCCCGCCACGGCCGGCTTTGCCCCGCCCCCATGCCGCGCGGTCAGTGAACGCCCGCGCGTGCACGCGACGCAGCCGCGTCCAGCCCCGCCGCCCGTCGCGCCCAGTCGCCTCGCTCCGCCGTGCCGCCCCGGCCCCCGCGCCCCGCCAGTCGCCGCGCCCGCCCTCCGCCCGAGCCGCTGCCGCTGCTGCTCCACCACTCCGCGCCCCGCGCTATCCCACCGCGCCCGCGCCATATCTCCGGCCGCCCAGTCACCGCGCCCGCGCTGCCGCACGTCGCGCCGGCGTTCTGCCGCCGCCCGCCGCGCCCAGTGCGCGTTGTGCCGTGCCCCCGCCCCGCGCGCTGCCCAGGCCTCTCCGCACCCCCTCCGGCCCCTATAAAAGCCCCGCCCGGCCACGCGCGCGAGCCCCAGCACCCCGAACGCCCTCACCGTCGCCATTGCCGCCGCCGAGCGCCGCCCACCCGTGGACAGTCCTCCGCCGCCGCCCACTGCCCAAACTAAGCCCCCAGCCACCACTACATCATCCCCCTGAAGCTCGCCGACCCGCCCAACGCCGCCCAGAGCCACCGGAGCGCCGCCGCCCGCGCTGCCGCCGCCGCCGCCGCCCCTGCTCGCCGTGGACAGCACGACCCCGACCCGCTCCGTCCAAGCCGAGCCCCTGAGCAGCTTCCCCACGCGCCACTGAAGCTCGCCGACCGGACCACACCGCCCCAAACACGCCGGAGCACCGCCGTCGACGCGTGCCGCGCCGCCGCCGCCTCTGCTCCAACGCCGGTGAGCCCTTCTCGGCCGTCCCCCACCTGAACAACACCCCAACAAGGTAGCCCTTGTACCCCTGAACCTTCCCCGACCCTCGCCCCTCGCCGCCGGCGAGCCCCCTCGCCGGAATTTCGGCCGGCCGCCGTACCCGAGCCGCCCGAGGACCCAATTGCAAGAATTTAAATCTTTAGAAGGGTCTGCGCGTAAGATTCAAGGACCTAGTTGTAAAAGAAAGTTTCAAATCTAGATTCAAATTCAGTGAACTTGTAAAATTCGAATAAAATCTTAGAAAATTCAGAAAAATGCAAACTCAACTGTTCTGAAATCCTTAGAACAAAATCTACCACTTTTCTTACAAAAGGTTTCTCAGAATCTCAACATATTTTGCTCTACATTAAATAGAAGCTTTAATGGACTTATTTTGTACCCACTGTTGTAGGACAATTCTGACCCTAAATTTTGGGCAGTAAGTTAGTTGCTTGATGTTTAGGACTGTGTAAAAAGATCAGGCCCAAATTCCAACTCTAGCTTTACTTTTTAGTAAACTTAGTTTCATACCATGTTTAAGTAGAATGTTTTATCCCTGCAGTTAGGTGGTGAATCATCCAATGAAACTTTTTCTATGCTAATATATTGGTACCTAGAAGTCAGAGAAAAATTAGGAGACTTTTTATCTCACAGTAACCTACTTATTTGATTTATGTGCTAATAACATACATTAAATCAAGAAAATAGTATCTTAGCTTGGAAAATTCCCAAATTATTACTAGGAGCTACACTGTGGTAGAGGTTGCTGTGTAAAAAGTTCCATGGACAAAAACCCTGTGTAGAGTCCTGTAAAAATTAATCCTTGAATAGCCTAGGTGTAGAATGTCATATTTTCTATGCTCTGAATACTGCATGATAAATCCTACAAAAATTACAGTAGCTTCTGCATGTTTAAGTGAAAGCTCTGTAAAAATCTTAGACTCAGTTGTTGCACCAATTGTTCTGTACAAAAAGAACAAGGATCTAACAGCAACTATGTAATGTATTTTTCTTAATTAATCTGTTACATAAAATTTGCTGAAAATTTTACAGTAAGCACATCTTTCCTTGATGTGCCTAAATCCAAAATTTCATGACCAGAAACTCTCCATTGTAGTAATTACTCTTAAATCGTATCGAGTACCATTACCACGACTTAAACTTGTGCATTCATGTAGAATCGACGACTCTCGCCGACGGAACTTACGAGCTGGTGCCCGCGTCCGAGAGTGAGCAGCGTGAAGCTCAAGCGAATCTAACTGAATCTCTTAAAGACCCGAGCCCAAGTTCGGAAGATCCCCAAGCGAACTGCGAAGGCAAGCCCCGGAGCATAACCCATTCTTTCCGAAATTATGCAACTCATTACTCTTGCTTGTGCATTAAGTTTATAGGAGTTGGATGAAAACTTAGTTGCATGATATCAGGAACCCTTGCTTGAAAACTAGACGTAAGGTTCGATAGAATGCTGTGCTAATAGGAATCCGGTAAAAGTCGAGTGATTTCCTGTCACTCGCGAGAAAATAGGAGTTGAATGACTACCACACGCTGCAATCATAAGGACACGGACGGGCTATGGAACGATGGTTACGATTGAGGCCCGTCTGTCTAGTGAAAAATGCTAAGGCCGCAGGGTGTGGTAGTGATGGTTAAGTCTTTGAACGTACTAAACACATGCCGAGATTATGGGAATCGGTAAGCTTAAGTACCTGATTGGCCCGGCAAGGGGACGGCATCCTACCCTTTTAACTTCGGTCCCATGTGCATATGGCGAGTGCAGAGAGTGGTCACGACCCGGCGCCGAACCGTGGCGTGGGGCTCTTGTACTCTCGGAGGGTAGCCCCGATCCACGACCCGGAAAGAAAGGGGAAAGGTTGCACGTGTGACTCTAGGGAGTAACCACGTGACGTGTGTTTGGGTTTCCCTTGCAAGGTTAAGAAATTCGATTCGAATCGTCCGTTTCTCACGGCTATTGAGACTGCTTAACCATTTTTACCCACAGAGTAAGAAGAGGAACAATGATGATGAATGAACTGGTTGGATGAAAAATTTAATGCTTCACCATGTATGCTTTAGATAGCTGCTTATCTAGAATGGTTAATGAAACTAGAATCTGGAGCTAAAAGTTGAAAGTAAGGACCCACTTGTAGATGCTTTTCGGCAAAACAAACCCCTGAGCCAAAAAGGCTTGCATGTCTAGAGTCGGTGGAGTAGTTTCCACTACGCGGGTAAGTCTTGCTGAGTATTAGTATACTCAGTCTTGCTTGTGACTCGTTTTCAGGTGAGACCTTCGAAGATATGATTGCTAGCTTGACTTGGCCCTGCACTTTTCCCCCTGGTTGGTCGGTGGAATGGGATGCGCCCCCGTCCAACGGAGATAAGGCCGAGTGATGTCTCGTACGGGCTTCATCGAGACATCTTGTATCGTCGAGTAGTTTCCGTCGTTTATTTCCGCTGCAACTTAAACTCTGAAAAACTTATTTATGATCATTGGAGTACTTGGTTTCTAAATTTAAAACTTGGTCTGTAATATTCACTTATGCTAATGTTGTAATATTTGCTGGAATGTGGTATTCTCTGGGCTCATCGTCGCATGAGCGTTTGTATGTATGGCGCTCGATCCGTTCACCGTGGTTGTATCGGGAGGTTATACCCGACAGACCAGTGGATTACTCCGTTTGAAGTGTAAGGTTAACCGAGAATGCCTTAATGGTGATGGTTAATACACTTGAGCCGGATTAATTCAGGTGGTTCTGTCACAGCTGGTATCAGAGCCGTAGCTGGTGCCACAGCTGGCAACAGCGGACACCAGAGCCGAAATACATACGCCAGAGAATGCGACAAGCCTTAAAAACTCATTTTACTAAAACTTGACTAGAAGGATGTGTTGCGAAATGCGTTGGTACGTTAAGGATGGTGCCTAGTTCGTAAAGCCCTAAGGGATTATGGGAAAGTTTACTAGGTGGCTATCTGACTTATGAACTATTATCAACTGACTTCCAGCACATTACTTTCTGACAAAACTTACTTTCATGTACAACCGACCTTAAATTCTGTAACGACACACTCGTCGCTAAGGTAAGAAGGTAAGGATCCTCAGCCAACTGAGAGAGCTTGGCCTTCCTGTCGGTGATGCGAACCGAACGCTGCCCTCAAGCAGTGGCTTACTTGAGGTGCTGCCAATATGCCAACTGTTAGTTGAACATATTGGGAGTAGAAGGTTTGGCGCAGGGTATGGCGATCGCTGTTCATACCCCCGTCTCATGACGGTACCCCCGTGAATACGCTATCTCGATAGCGTATGTTAACGTCGTCTGTACGACGGAAATTGTACAGATATCGTTTCTATAAGTAAACGGTAATGAATACGGACGCTTTCATGAGTGCTGGCATGAAAGGTTCATGATATATATATGCTTTGTCAATCTTCTGCAGGTACACTAACCGCGATTACGATAAGTTAAGGAACGATTAGAAAGACTCGACTAGCTATTATAGCGAGAGCCGTATTGTGTATGCCACCGAGACTATCTTCGCAAGACCAAAAGCATTTGACAGTTATTTTATTTTTTGTGAGGACGAATAGGACGTGCATACATCATGAACATATGTATCTGAAATCAAAAATGCGTTGTATGAGAGTGGTAAGGTTCTTGCGTATCTAAGCGTGGGTTGCATAAGGACTATCTAGCGAATCTGTCACAAATCTTCCATGACCAAAAAGAGCGATTTATTGACCCAAGAAAATGACCTTTTCTGGAGAAGTCCATGTTGAAAGAATTGTTCCAAATTTTGTGTTCTATCTTCTGTTCAAAAACGAAAAATTCTGAACCTATGGATAGTGAGAATTAACAGAAACCTTGGAATGTCAGAATTCTGTCCAGAATAAGCCCTTCTGCCTTTTTAGGCCCCCTTCCCGTGGTTTTCTGCAAAAGAGTACAACACAAAACTTGTCCCAAATTTACCCAGGTAGCTGCTGTTAAAATTTGGTAAATTTTGGCTCGGTAGATTTTCCCTGGTGCACGAAACTCTAGCCCTCTGTTCACTGAAAATTCTGGGTAGACAGTAAGGTAAAACCTGAAAAGAAAGACCATCTTAGAGACCTATCTAGCTCTGGAGTTAACTAGCAAAGTTGTTCACAAATACCTTAGGAGTGACCTGGTGAAATTTGAGAATTTTTGGATGAGAACTGTGGGAGTTATGGTTATTTTTGCACACTATACAAAATCTGTCCTTAGGCTGTTCACAGTTTTTTTTTTTCACTTTCTCACTCCATTTGATCTTTTGTTCAGATGGCCGAGCCTGTTGATATGATGGTGGATGAGGATGGACGCGTACACTCGCAGTGTCTCCACTGGGAGGGCTTTCCCTCTATTTTGTGGGATGTTCTGCGTACCGCGGGCTATCTAGTTCCCCCACGTTACGCCGGACTGGAGTTTGCAGAAAATGGAGTTACCCAGTGCCGTGTTAATGTGACTATCTTTCCGCACCCGCTACACCCGGAGTGGCCCGCCTTGGAGCTTGAGGCTGTTGGTCGCCGTTTGGCCGATACTTGGGAGCTTGCAGCCATGAGGGCGCTCACCACTTTTTGTGCGCAGCATCCCGAGATTGTCACACTCACTCCCATTGGATTGTTTCCTGCTGCCCAGGGCAACGACCCCTTTTGGCTCAACAGGGTGCCGCACGCACAGTACTTGGTAGACTTTCATGCCCAGGAAACTATTCATACCTCCGTGCGGTGCATGAGTGCACTCTACCGGCTTCAGACTCTCCAGAGTCAGGCGCTTGAGCAGCTCACTGATCTTGCTCAGGCCTACCACATGATGGCAGATACCAGGGATGAGCAGATTAAGGAGCTCAGTCAGGATCTTGAGGACAGAGATGCTCAGATTGGCCAACTTGAGGGCCAAATTCAGGAGCAGGACACTCTCATGGGTGAGAGAGATGCCACGATAGCACAGTTGGAGGAGCAGCTCCATGATCTGAGCCTTGAGTTGGAGGATGCTAATGAGCACATTCAGTGGCACCATGATTAGAATGACCATCCCCATGAGGACGACATGGAGGAGGATGAGGAGGAGCCACAGGAGATTGATGGTATCTCCGGTATGGATTTCGAGGGTGAGGTACCACAGGCACCTCAGATGGGAGCTCACTCTCCTGCTCACAGCGAGTCGTCCGTCAACGACTTGGATGATTTCTAGATGACGACCTAGGAGGACTTTTGCACATACTCCTCGATAGGGTAGCCTAACTTTTGGCAAGTGTTGTAATAGGCTAACTAGGAGTTGAGTAACTCTTTTGTGTTGGGTACACCTAAACCATGTGGATACCCTCAGCATGTAAGGAACGGCGATAAACTTGGGTGATTTCGTTGTAATTTGGTAAACGATGAAATCCACAATCGCTGAGACTTGTCGGAATTTTTACCCATGTCTCCTTGCATTTCTTGGCTGAGTGTTGAATACCAGACTTGTGCTAAATTTTGTGATCTAGGTTCTCACAAAAATTCAGCATCATTGGACCTCGCTAGTTTAAGATATAGGCGAAACCGTACCGATCAATCTGCTGAAAAACAGCTAAGACAGTAAGGCAAAGGACGAGCTTTTCGACCACCTTAGCTATAGTTCTAGCACCGAAGTTAAATACCAAAGTGGTGCATTCCTAAATCCTCTGACTACTGCGAATGTTTGAGATATTTTGGATGGACCCACAGCAGGCTATGATTTTCTCGTATCAAACAGAGATCCTGTCCATACTTCTAGCTGTGACTTCAGAAGTCTATGACTACACCAATTATTTATGAATCAAGGAAGTAATATGGATCGCGTTGCTAATGGTAACCTTTCACGTTTCAGATGGTTGGATCAACCCGTGGCAACCCCGAGGGTTTTGGTGCCGGTGGCAGCCGCTCGCGACAATCGCCACCACCCCCGCCCAGTTTGGTGGAAGTGATGGCCGCTCAAACCGAGCTGCTGCGTCAGATTGTGCAAGGACAACACCAGCAGAGGGGTGGGCACAATGCTCACCAACCACAAGCTGCAGGATACACGGATTTCCTAGGAACCCAGCCGCCCTTGTTCCATAAGACAGAGGAACCCCTGGACGCAGATGCATGGATTCGCACTATCGAATCCAAGTTCACACTACTTGTGGCCCCATGCTCAGAGGCCAACAAGGCTCGTTTTGCCGCGCAACAGCTTCGCGGTACCGCTCGTCTGTGGTGGGACCACTATTCTGCGATGCTCCCGGCTGACCATGTGGTCGACTGGGATGAATTCAAGACCGCGTTCCGGGCACATCATATCCCCGAGGGTCTCATGGAGAGGAAGTTGAATGAGTTCCTGGCACTCACCCAGGGCACCCGCACCGTGCTGCAGTACGCCCAGGCGTTCAACAACTTATGCCAGTATGCGGGCTATCACGCTGATACGGATGCCAAGAAGCGTGATCGTTTCCGCCGAGGTCTGAATACCAAGCTCAAGGAACGTCTGAACCTAGCCAGGGCTGACACCTACAACGAGTTGGTCAATATGGCCATTACCCAGGAAGACTGTATCATGGCGCACCGGGCAGAGAAGAAGAGAAAGGCACCCGCAGGACCATCAAGTGTCCAACCACCAAGGTATCGCATCGTGCAAAATGCCGCACCCACAGCTCCACCAAGGGCCCCTCAACCTGGGAGATGGATTGCCAGACCCCCACAGCAGCCAGGCATGGTACGACCCCCGATGCCTCCACAGAATGGTCCGAGGCCATTCTTCAGCAGTCTCTTCAACCTAGCCCCGCGAATCGCTGTTTCAAATGCGGGAGTTCCAGCCAATTCGCACGAGAATGCCCTCAGCCTGGACAGCCCAACCAAGGACAAGGATCCAACCCGAACACCAAGAACAGGGGCAAGAGACAGACCCTGCAAGTCAAGCAAGGACGGATTAACTTCACCACGCTTGCAGAGCTTCCTGAAGGAGCCCCAGTGATGTCGGGTACATTCTCTATCCATAACAAGCCTGCAGTTATATTATTTGATTCTGGTGCATCGCATAGTTTCATAAGTGCAAAATTCGGTGCAAAAGTAGGCTTGGATGTTTGTCACACCAAAGGGTCATATATGATATCAACACCGGGTGGTAAAATTGCTTCAAACCAAATGATCAGACAACTACCAGTCAAATTGGGTAGTAAAACCATCGACACGGACCTTGTCCATTTACCCCTTGACGGCATGGACATTATTTTGGGAATGAACTGGATGGCTATGCATGGAGTCACACTGGACCTTTCTTCCCGAGCCGTTGAGATAAATTCACCTAGTCACGGAGCCACTACCCTTTACCTACCGTTCCTAGATTGTACGAATTCCAGTGCTTATAAGGTGGAAGGACTTAAGCCAGATCATATTCCTGTGGTAAACGAGTATGCCGATGTTTTCCCGGATGACTTACCAGGAATGCCCCCGGATAGGGATATTGAGTTCGTTATTGAACTACAGCCAGGCACTGCACCTATATCCAAGAGACCATATAGGATGCCCCCTAAAGAATTGGCAGAGCTGAAAATTCAACTCCAAGAACTACTGGACAAAGGTTTTATTCGCACTAGCGCGTCACCTTGGGGATGTCCAGCCCTATTCGTAAAGAAGAAGGATGACAGTTTAAGATTATGTGTGGACTACCGACCTCTCAATGCGGTAACTGTTAAAAATAAATACCCCCTTCCTCGCATCGATGTACTCTTCGATCAATTAGCTGGAGCCAGAGTCTTCTCAAAGATTGATCTTCGTTCGGGATATCATCAGATCAAGATTCGCCCGTGCGATATTCCTAAGACTGCCTTCTCCACACGATATGGACTATATGAATTCTTGGTCATGTCCTTTGGACTCACCAATGCCCCTGCCTACTTCATGTATCTCATGAATTCAGTATTCATGCCCGAACTTGACAAATTCGTCGTAGTGTTCATCAACGACATCCTTATCTATTCCAAGGATGAGGAAGAGCATGCCAAGCACCTTCGCATTGTTCTTCAGCGACTCAGAGACCATCAGCTCTATGCTAAGTTTTCTAAGTGTGAATTCTGGTTGGATACTGTAAAATTCTTAGGTCACACGATCTCCAGCGAAGGCATAGCTGTTGACCCCAGCAAGGTACAAGAGGCGATGGATTGGAAACCCCCTACCTCTGTTCACCAGATTCGTAGTTTTCTCGGCTTAGCCGGTTACTACCGCCGCTTCATCCCGGATTTCTCTCGAATTGCTAAGCCCATGACTGAACTGTTAAAGAAGGAAGTAAAGTTTGTATGGGATGAGAAATGTGAAGAAGCTTTCCACACTCTCAGAGAGCATCTGACTACTACACCTGTGTTAGCTCAACCCGATAATACCAAGTCATTCGATGTGTATTGTGACGCATCAGGTACTGGTCTAGGATGTGTGCTTATGCAAGAGAATCGAGTGATTGCATATGCCTCACGAGCCCTTCGGCCCCACGAACAGAATTATCCCACGCATGACCTTGAGCTTGCAGCCGTCATTCACGCTCTAAAAATATGGAGGCATTATCTCATGGGTACACAGTGCAATATCTACACGGATCATAAGAGTCTCAAGTACATCTTCACACAAGCCGATCTGAATATGAGACAACGGAGATGGCTAGAATTAATCAAAGATTATGACCTTGAAGTGCACTATCACCCCGGTAAGGCTAATGTAGTCGCGGATGCACTGAGCCGCAAGTCCCATTGCCATTGCTTATCCATGGAATCCCACCATGAGACATTGTGTGCGGAAATGAGGAAGCTTAACATGGAAATGGTTTCCCAAGGCACTCTAAATCACATCCCAGTTGAGCCCACTCTTCACGACCAAATCGTCATGGCACAACTACAGGATGAAGGAATTAAGATCATCAAACAAAAACTCTCTCTAGGTGAGGAGAAGTACAAATGTTTCCACCAGGACCATAAGGGAGTTCTATGGTTCGAAGGTCGTATAGTCGTTCCGAAGAATCGTGAACTCCGCAAGAAAATTCTCGATGAGGCACACCTTTCCAAATTCTCTATCCACCCCGGCAGTAGCAAAATGTATCAAGACCTAAGGCAAAACTTCTGGTGGACTAGAATGAAAAGAGAAATTGCTACGTATGTCTCAGAATGTGACACGTGCCAGAGAGTAAAAGCTAGCCACCTGAAGGTAGCCGGTACACTTCAACCGTTACCTATACCATCATGGAAATGGGAAGACATAAGTATGGACTTCATCGTGGGACTACCAAACACTTCCCAGAAACATGATTCCATATGGGTTATCGTTGATAGACTCACGAAGACGGCACATTTTCTTCCGGTACACACCACCTATTCTACCAAGAAATATGCCGAGATTTACCTCGATCGTATTGTTTGCCTGCATGGAATACCTAAGACAATTATCTCCGATCGTGGTCCTCAGTTTGTAGCACGCTTTTGAGAACAACTGCAAACGTCTCTTGGCACTAAGCTGATTCGCAGCTCAGCATACCATCCTCAGACTGATGGACAAACGGAAAGAGTAAACCAAATTCTTGAAGACATGCTGAGAGCTTGTGTCATTCACTATGACAAGAATTGGGACAAATGTCTACCCCTAGCAGAGTTCTCGTACAACAACAGCTATCAAACGAGTTTGAAAATGGCACCCTTTGAGGCCCTGTATGGACGAAGGTGTCGAACTCCTTTGAGCTGGTCACAAACCGGAGAACGTAAAATAGTTGGACCCGACCTGGTGATCGAGGCAGAGGAGAAAGTAAAAGTAATACAAGCAAATCTTAGAGCCGCACAAGCTCGACAAAAGAGCTATTCTGACAAAAGGAGGAAGCCCCTAAAGTTCGAAGTTGGCGATCATGTCTATCTTCGAGTTTCACCAACCAAGGGAGTGCGAAGATTTGGAATCAAAGGCAAACTAGCTCCCCGTTATATTGGTCCTTACGAAATCATTGAGAGCTGCGGACCCGTAGCCTACAGATTACGACTGCCCCCTCAGCTCGCGACCACCCATGATGTCTTCCACGTATCTCAACTCAAGAAGTGTATTCGAGTCCCTACTAAGATTGTGGAACAACAAGAAATATCGTTAGAGCCCGACCTCTCGTATGTCGAACACCCAGTTAAGATCTTGGATCAAAAAGAAAGAGAGACCAGGAGGAATGTAATTACAATGTATAAAATACAATGGAATCACCACACGGAAGAAGAAGCCACCTGGGAAACGGAGAGCTACCTGAACCAACATTTCCCTGGGTTTCTTATCTCAACCACTGGTATGTGCACCCACGCCCACCCTAAGAATTACCGAATCTCGGGGCGAGATTCTAGTTAAGAGGGGAAGGCTGTGACAACCCTGGTAATTACATTTCCAAAATCAATGTCATTAGCCTAGCTCTATATTTAAACCAACTAATGAAAGGATGGAAAGAATTAAAACGAGTTCAGTTGGAATTCAAATTTAATTTGAACACATTGGTTACTTTTGAACCTTTAAATTTAACTTTCAAACCATAAGCCAAATGAGATTTTGCCTGAAACCAAAGTTGTAGAACTTTTCATTTTGAACAACTTTCGTGTTCAAAAGTTTTTGAAATTCAAATCAGAAAGAGGAGAAAACGCCCTGTTTGCACCCAGCCCCCTAAAACTTTTCGAATTCTTGCATCCAGGTCCCTCGCCCCCCCCCCCCCCCTCTCTCTCCTCCGCGCCCGACCGCCGCGCGCCAGGTGGCCGGCGTCGCCTGACCGGCGCGAGGCGCCAGGCCAGTGGCCGCCGCACCACCCCGCCACGGCCGGCTTTGCCCCGCCCCCATGCCGCGCGGCCAGTGAACGCCCGCGCGTGCACGCGACGCAGCCGCGTCCAGCCCCGCCGCCCGTCGCGCCCAGTCGCCTCGCTCCGCCGTGCCGCCCCGGCCCCCGCGCCCCGCCAGTCGCCGCGCCCGCCCTCCGCCCGAGCCGCTGCCGCTGCTGCTCCACCACTCCGCGCCCCGCGCTATCCCACCGCGCCCACGCCATATCTCCGGCCGCCCAGTCACCGCGCCCGCGCTGCCGCACGTCGCGCCGGCGTTCTGCCGCCGCCCGCCGCGCCCAGTGCGCGTTGTGCCGTGCCCCCGCCCCGCGGGCTGCCCAGGCCTCTCCGCACCCCCTCCGGCCCCTATAAAAGCCCCGCCCGGCCACGCGCGCGAGCCCCAGCACCCCGAACGCCCTCACCGTCGCCATTGCCGCCGCCGAGCGCCGCCCGCCCGTGGACAGTCCTCCGCCGCCGCCCACTGCCCAAACTAAGCCCCCAGCCACCACTACATCATCCCCCTGAAGCTCGCCGACCCGCCCAACGCCGCCCAGAGCCACCGGAGCGCCGCCGCCCGCGCCGCCGCCGCCGCCGCCGCCCCTGCTCACCGTGGACAGCACGACCCCGACCCCCTCCGTCCAAGCCGAGCCCCTGAGCAGCTTCCCCACGCGCCACTGAAGCTCGCCGACCGGACCACACCGCCCCAAACCCGCCGGAGCACCGCCGTCGACGCGTGCCGCGCCGCCGCCGCCTCTGCTCCAACGCCGGCGAGCCCTTCCCGGCCGTCCCCCACCTGAACAACACCCCCACAAGGTAGCCCTTGTACCCCTGAACCTTCCCCGACCCTCGCCCCTCGCCGCCGGCGAGCCCCCTCGCCGGAATTTCGGCCGGCCGCCGTACCCGAGCCGCCCGAGGACCCAATTGCAAGAATTTAAATCTTTAGAAGGGTCTGCGCGTAAGATTCAAGGACCTAGTTGTAAAAGAAAGTTTCAAATCTAGATTCAAATTCAGTGAACTTGTAAAATTCGAATAAAATCGTAGAAAATTCAGAAAAATGCAAACTCAACTGTTCTGAAATCCTTAGAACAAACTCTACCACTTTTGTTACAAAAGGTTTCTCAGAATCTCAACATATTTTGCTCTACATTAAATAGAAGCTTTAATGGACTTATTTTGTACCCACTGTTGTAGGACAATTCTGACCCTAAATTTTGGGCAGTAAGTTAGTTGCTTGATGTTTAGGACTGTGTAGAAAGATCAGGCCCAAATTCCAACTCTAGCTTTACTTTTTAGTAAACTTAGTTTCATACCATGTTTAAGTAGAATGTTTTATCCCTGCAGTTAGGTGGTGAATCATCCAATGAAACTTTTTCTATGCTAATATATTGGTACTTAGAAGCCAGAGAAAAATTAGGAGACTTTTTATCTCACAGTAACCTACTTATTTGATTTATGTGCTAATAACATACATTAAATCAAGAAAATAGTATCTTAGCTTGGAAAATTCCCAAATTATTACTAGGAGTTACACTATGGTAGAGGTTGCTGTGTAAAACGTTCCATGGACAAAAACCCTGTGTAGGGTCCTGTAAAAATGAATCCTTGAATAGCCTAGGTGTAGAATGTCATATTTTCTATGCTCTGAATACTGCATGATAAATCCTACAAAAATTACAGTAGCTTCTGCATGTTTAAGTGAAAGCTCTGTAAAAATCTTAGACTCAGTTGTTGCACCAATTGTTCTATACAATAAGAACAAGGATCTAACAGCAACTATGTAATGTATTTTTCTTAATTAATCTGTTACATAAAATTTGCTGAAAATTTTACAGTAAGCACATCTTTCCTTGATGTGCCTAAATACAAAATTTCATGACCAGAAACTCTCCATTCTAGTAATTACTCTTAAATCGTATCGAGTACCATTACCACGACTTAAACTTGTGCATTCATGTAGAATCAACGACTCTCGCCGACGGAACTTACGAGCTGGTGCCCGCGTCCGAGAGTGAGCAGCGTGAAGCTCAAGCGAATCTAACTGAAGCTCTTGAAGACCCGAGCCCAAGTTCGGAAGATCCCCAAGCGAACTGCGAAGGCAAGCCCCGGAGCATAACCCATTCTTTCCGAAATTATGCAACTCATTACTCTTGCTTGTGCATTAAGTTTATAGGAGTTGGATGAAAACTTAGTTGCATGATATCAGGAACCCTTGCTTGAAAACTAGACGTAAGGTTCGATAGAATGCTGTGCTAATAGGAATCCGGTAAAAGTCGAGTGATTTCCTGTCACTCGCGAGAAAATAGGAGTTGAATGACTACCACACGCTGCAATCATAAGGACACGGACGGGCTATGGAACGATGGTTACGATTGAGGCCCGTCTGTCTAGTGAAAAATGCTAAGGCCGCAGGGTGTGGTAGTGATGGTTAAGTTTTTGAACGTACTAAACACATGCCGAGATTATGGGAATCGGTAAGCTTAAGTACCTGATTGGCCCGGCAAGGGGACGACATCCTACCCTTTTAACTTCGGTCCCATGTGCATATGGCGAGTGCAGAGAGTGGTCACGACCCGGCGCCGAACCGTGGCGTGGGGCTCTTGTACTCTCGGAGGGTAGCCCCGATCCACGACCCGGAAAGAAAGGGGAAAGGTTGCACGTGTGACTCTAGGGAGTAACCACGTGACGTGTGTTTGGGTTTCCCTTGCAAGGTTAAGAAATTCGATTCGAATCGTCCGTTTCTCACGGCTATTGAGACTGTTTAACCATTTTTACCCACAGAGTAAGAAGAGGAACAATGATGATGAATGAACTGGTTGGATGAAAAATTTAATGCTTCACCATGTATGCTTTAGATAGCTGCTTATCTAGAATGGTTAATGAAACTAGAATCTGGAGCTAAAAGTTGAAAGTAAGGACCCACTTGTAGATGCTTTTCGGCAAAACAAACCCCTGAGCCAAAAAGGCTTGCATGCCTAGAGTCGGTGGAGTAGTTTCCACTACGCGGGTAAGTCTTGCTGAGTATTAGTATACTCAGTCTTGCTTGTGACTCGTTTTCAGGTGAGACCTTCGAAGATATGATTGCTAGCTTGACTTGGCCCTGCACTCTTCCCCCTGGTTGGTCGGTGGAATGGGATGCGCCCCCGTCCAACGGAGATAAGGCCGAGTGATGTCTCGTACGGGCTTCATCGAGACATCCTGTATCGTCGAGTAGTTTCCGTCGTTTATTTCCGCTGCAACTTAAACTCTGAAAAACTTATTTATGATCATTGGAGTACTTGGTTTCTAAATTTAAAATTTGGTCTGTAATATTCACTTATGCTAATGTTGTAATATTTGCTGGAATGTGGTATTCTCTGGGCTCATCGTCGCATGAGCGTTTGTATGTATGGCGCTCGATCCGTTCACCGTGGTTGTATCGGGAGGTTATACCCGACAGACCAGTGGATTACTCCGTTTGAAGTGTAAGGTTAACCGAGAATGCCTTAATGGTGATGGTTAATACACTTGAGCCGGATTAATTCAGGTGGTTCTGCCACAAGGACGTAGCACGTGGCGCGGCCGTCACTGGCACGGCGCCTCGGTCGCCGGCGTGGAGGTTCTTCTCCTTGAAAGGAGGTGGCCGCGGAGGCTATCTGAAGATGAGCCCCACACGTACGGGCGGTTCTTGAATCCTACGTGTATCCACACACACAGCTGCGAAGCCAGCAATGTAGCAAGTTCATGAAGCCAGTTGAGTATTTGGTTTTAGTAGTAGGATAACGGCAGATCACTTCACACTTAATTTTCTCTGTTTATTTGAGGAATGAAGCTGATGAAGCTCATGATGGATGGATCATTCCATCAAGCATTAACTGACTCCTTGGTTTCAATTGGACTAGATGCACTTATTAATTTTGAGATTTGTTTTCATATTTTTTTATCTATGGGGACCATGATGGGAAAAAAATCCTTTCTTTACAGAGGTATGAGTAAGAGTAAGCTGTGCTAAGCTTCAAAAGAGAGGAGTAGAACAGAAGGGCCGAAAAGGGATGCCACTGATTGGGCTTGGCCGGAAAAAATATGGGGAAGGTGTCGATACAAGGCTGCCGGCAAGGCGAGGATTGGCTTCGGCCGAAACTAAGAGTTCGAGGCTGCGGCGACTTTTTATGTTTTTCGTTCATCTTTAGAAAAATCGTACAAAAACTAATTTGAATTTTGGAAACACGTTTTTCATACAAAAACCCTAATCCTATTTTTAGCTAGAATGAATGGATTCAACCATGAATATATCCTATATGAATATCATTTATGTTTGTAAACTAATCATTTCATGCAATTAGAAGGTTTATGATTCACACTAAATGTTAGAACAATTAGGAATATCATAATATTGTTGAAAAATTACTGTTTTCACATCCCAAAATAATTTTTTTGGTGTGACATGTTTCTTCTCAAGGTATTTGGATTTGGCACCTTTTTGGTTTATTCGAGTTATATGACGATATCAATGTTCAACAATGTTCCCTACTCTTTGCAGAGCTAGCCAAAGGGCAAGCTTTAGAACTGAACTATATCATCAATTGTCATATTATACAATGAGATATTAACATGCAGATGGCATCTTGAACTTATTTAATTTGTGGACCAGATCATGTTTTCTAGATCAAGACACACTTATTAGAAAAATCAATACAACTTATGTCATCATGCATAACATAATCATTTATAATTTTCCCCATCCCTCTCCCCTGTCTTGTAAATCTTGTTCTCTCCACACTTGTAAGTATCCCGTCCCACCCATGTACATGTGTGTGTGTGTAAAATATGAAATGAAGTGTTGTGGGTAGATCTGATCATGGGCGCGGCCGATCGACCAGACCAGCCGGAAAAAAAATTGACGTAACCCGACCCGATTAATACATAGACTAGGATCGGGCTGAAATTTACCACCCGACATAAAAATTGGACCGCGCATGGGCCTACTTTATGACCTGGAGCCCGAAAAACTCACCCCAACTTGACGCCACCCAAAAATTATACATAAAGATCCGGGCTTTACTTGAGTTGGGCTCGGGCCAAAAAGCAGTGATCGGATCAGGTCAAGCTTGGACTGAAGAAAAAGACAACATTTTTTTACCCAGCACAAAAAATCCTCTAGAATGTCATATTTACCTGTAGAGAACTAGTTCAGGGAGCTCTTACAGTGCGCTTGGCGATTGATGGAAAGAACATGGGAATTATGAGTTGGGAGTAGAAAGAGGAATTTACATAGTTGGACATTTAGTCCAAATCCCTTATTTGGCTTCTGATGACAATTAAGATGAGAAGTTAAGAGAGAATTCTTATTTTCTATTTGGTTCGTGGGTTAATTTGGACATGAGAAATTGTATCATAAGTCAAGATAGAACTATAGTGATGCATCGATCTTTCACTTAAAACACAATTCTCATCCCATCACAAGTCAAAGTCATTGGCCATCCAAACTCCATTTCGCCATCCAAACTTCCATTCCCACCAAACAGATAAGAGATTTTTAAGCTTTTACCTCTAAACTTCTATTAGAGATGTTCTCGCATTATAAGTACTCCCTCCATTCCAAATTGTAGGTCTTTTTAACAAATTTAGATATATAAATTTTGCTATGCATTTAGATATACATTATGTCTAGAAATATAACAAAATTATGTATCTAAATATGCTAAAACAAACTATAATTTGGAACGGAGGAAGTATATATTAACTTTGACCAGCGGGGCACGACCATGCGTGACCAGCACTGGTCGTCACAAACAAGAATTGACTGGTAGGTGGGAAGTGCCAACGCATGCACCTCACCGAATCCCTCGTCTCTGTGCTCCTAAAAGTCGTTGCTCGCAGCGCTGGCGATGGTCGCGACTGCAGTTTATAACATGGGAAATGAACATTCCTGGCATGCTTCTTCGGATATTGTACGTATGCGTTTGGCCGTTGGAGGCAGTGCCTTGGCTGGCAAGAATATAATATACACGGTTAGTCTTGACTTGTTTTTTTCTTTAACAGAGGTGTGTTAACCAATTTTCCTAAGAAAAGAAGGAAAGCACAGACCATACTATTAGCCGCCAGATAGTGTCAGTGTCAGTGTCAGTGCATGTCGCCGTCGTTGGCACGAGGATTTGTTAGAACAATAATCCCATGATCAGCAGGAAACTTGGGGAGGAAGAAATTTCCCACTAACCAGACTCCTCTTTTTTATGATAAAGTAGCACAAATAGAAGTGGCAGCGTTATTTTTTAAAATTTGCACTTGACTTACCGCCATTGGGCCCTCCTCCAGTCTCTATTTATATTCGACCTCTGTCACAAAGAGTCTCTCTTCGTCTCTCTCCCTCCCTCTCCCTCTAGTCTCAGCGGTGGCACGCAACACCATCGCCATGGATAGAGGGAGCCTCGGCTTACTTGTTCCCATGACGACTCCCAGTCGGACGCACGAGAGACTCCACCACGGTGGCTTGCTCCACAATTCCTCCAGTAAGCCGCAAATTATATATCCCTGCACCAGCATGCAACTTCTCTGATTAGTCTCCATGGAGATGCTTCCTCGAGTCAGCCTAGCATTCTCGACTCTTCCCGAAATATAAGACATTCTATGATTTCTAGTCACATTCGATTCTATTTTTTTAAGTTATCTTTTATCTTTCCTAACCATGTGTCACACCCTAATTCATGGCTAACAAAGACTGAACAATAACAGGCTTTTAGTAAAAAAAAAAGATAAAGGGTATATATCCGAACAACCCTTTCATGATCAGAGCACTGCCAAAAAGTTTTAAATATATCTCCAAGACTCCAACCAGCAGCTGATGAAATAAACCTGACTAATTACTAAATAGTAAAAATAAAATCTCCTTTTTCTTCTTGAAATTGTCTGCAAGTTCAATTTGCTACAAGAAAAACCAAGATCAGTTTGAAAATCTTTGGACCATCAGCATGTCAAAATTTCAATCCTCAAATGTACTTGATTGCTTCTTTTTCTTGAACACTGATGGCATGAATGGTAGCTACTAATTCCAATGTAAGATTCGCAAAAGGAAAAATGAAATTTAGTAAATTTATTCTGCCTTTTTTTGTTTTTGACAAACAAATTTTGCAATGCAATAATGCAGATTCCACAGTGTTGCAATATTTGCGAGAATGGCCAGAGCTGTATTCACCTTGCTTCTGGATGGGCGCTTTTGCATTGATGCAACTGGTATTCATCATAAGTATATCCAGTCAATTCCTGTTCAACAAAATAAGATGGTGCATACAGACATTGAAGAGTGCAGCTCCTGAAAGAAATGAGCATTCATATCAGGATCAAAAGAATACAGTCATAAAGCTGGGTGTATCATATCAAGCAGGCAAAGTATGCTGCCTGCTTATGTTAGCAGTTTATATTCTGCGTGTATTCTTATTGCAGTTTGATGAAAGACTATGTAATTGTTTGTATCCATCTTGTGTGCTAAGTGAAGGCTTTCAGGTTCTATCCTGCATGATATTGTCAATAGCAGTATTCAGTTTTCAGGAAACAAAATGTACTAAACTACCGTTGATAATTCGATCATGGTGGATATTTTACTTTCTACAATCAGACCATGAACACATAGGATATGAAGAATGGACCAATCTATTCAATCTTGGTGTTTGCGCTTATCTGCTTGCAGTTTCAGCCAGAGGAACAACCGGGATCAGGATCACCTTCATAGATAGAAGCATAACAGAGCCACTTCTGAATTCATCTATAGGACAACAAACAGAAGCTGAAAGACCGTGTCCGTATGGAAGGGCAGGTATTCTACAACTTATCACATTCTCCTGGATGAATCCTATCATTGCTACTGGATACAGGAAACCTCTAGATAAGAATGATGTGCCAGATCTTGATGGGAAAGATTCTGCCGAGTTCCTCTCTGATTCGTTTAAAAAGATCATAGATGATGTTGAACACAGGCATGGTTTAAGTGCTTCATCAATCTATACAGCAATGTTCCTATTTGTTAGACGGAAAGCAATGATCAATGCAGGATTTGCTGAGTTAAGTGCCAGTGCATCCTATGTTGGACCGTCACTAATTAACGACTTGGTGAAGTTCCTTGCAGGAGACAGGCAATATGGACATAAAAGAGGTTACCTTCTAGCTTTAGCTCTTCTAAGTGCTAAAGTTGTGGAAACAATAGCACAGAGTCAGTGGTGGTTTGGAGCTCAACAGCTCGGGATGCGGCTTCGAGCTGCTTTGATATCCCACGTCTATCAAAAGGGGCTCCAGTTATCCTTCAGTTCAAGGCAGAAGCACAACAGCGGAGAGATCATAAACTACATGGATGTAGACATACAACGGATATCTGATTTTTTATGGTACACAAACTACATATGGATGCTACCCATTCAGCTCTTTCTAGCTGTCTTTGTTCTCTATCAAAATGTAGGGGCTGGGGCCTGGGCTGGTTTAGCAGCGACACTGGCAGTAATGGCTTGCAACATTCCACTAACCAGAATGCAGAAAAAGTTGCAAGCCAAGATCATGACTGCTAAAGACGAGAGAATGAAGGCAACAACAGAAGTTCTCAGAAGCATGAAAATACTGAAACTTCAAGCATGGGATATGCAGTACCTTCAAAAGATAGAGGCTTTACGAAGTGAGGAGTACAAGCGGCTATGGAGATCTGTGAGGTTGTCAGCTCTGGCAACACTTGTGTTTTGGGGGGCACCTGCATTCATATCCTCCGTAACATTTGGCTCATGCATATTGATGGGGATTCCTCTAACTGCTGGTAGTGTTTTGTCTGCCCTTGCAACATTCCGGATACTACAAGATCCAATCTTCACACTTCCTGACTTGCTTTCAGTGTTTGCTCAAGGGAAAGTCTCAGCAGATAGAGTAGCAAAGTACCTACAAGAAGAAGAATTGAAATGTGATGCAGTTACACAAGTGCCAATAAGCAACACGTGCTATGCTGTGGAGATCGATCAAGGAACATTCAGCTGGGAACTTGACACCACTTCTCCAACTCTCAATGATGTAGAGTTACGAGTAAAGAGAGGGATGAAAGTAGCTATCTGCGGAATGGTCGGCTCTGGAAAATCCAGTCTATTGTCATGCATACTTGGGGAGATGCCAAAGCAAGAGGGGACAGTCAGGATCAGCGGGAGCAAAGCATATGTTCCTCAAACAGCCTGGATTCTGTCTGGGAATATCAGGGACAACATTCTATTCGGAAATCCATATGACAAGGAAAAGTATGAACGGATAATACAAGCTTGTGCACTGACTAAAGATATTGAAATGTTTGCGAATGGGGATTTCACTGAGATTGGTGAAAGAGGAATTAACATGAGCGGTGGCCAGAAGCAGCGAATTCAGATTGCAAGTCGATGTACGAGGATGCTGATATTTACCTCTTTGATGATCCTTTTAGTGCAGTAGATGCTCACACTGGAAGTCACATTTTCAAGGTTTTGTTGCAGTTCCAAGAAATGCATAAATATACTTCAATTATGTACTGTGAATTTCATATGTTCACCATTTAGGACTTTTAGGACAGCAGTCGGTTGATACATATTCTAAGTAAATAAATAATTGGATCATGCAGGATTGAGTTATGGGAATCCTCAAAGACAAAACAGTACTGTACGTGACCAACCAAGTCGAATTTCTTCCAGCTGCAGATCTTATACTGGTAGGTGGCTAAAATACTTTTTTGTTTAGCCAATCATGTCCAAAGACCAAAGGTTAAAGATGCCAAGTAACTGATCACGTGGATACAAGTTAACAGGTGATGCAGGGTGGAAAGATTGTGCAGAAAGGGAAATTTGATGAACTCCTTGAGAGGAATATAGGATTCGAAGCTATAGTAGGAGCCCATAGCCAGGCTCTTGAATCTGTCATAAGTGCTGAGAGCTCCAGCAGAATATCCTCAGATAACCAGAAATCAGCATATAGAGAAGATGAACTCGATGCAGAAAATGGAACAGATGATCAGCTTCAGGGCATAACAAAACAAGAGTCAGCACGCGATGTCTCACATGAAACCAATGACAAGGGGAGGTTAACACAAGATGAGGAGAGAGAAAAGGGAGGCATTGGCAAGAAAGTTTACTGGGCGTACCTGAGGACAGTTCATGGTGGTGCTTTAGTTCCAATAACAATCGCTGCACAGTTATTATTCCAAATATTTCAGGTAGCAAGCAACTATTGGATGGCATGGGCATCCCCTTCATCATCTGCAACCAACCCCACAGTCGGATTAGGCCTCCTTTTCTACGTGTATATAGCACTATCTATGGGAAGTGCATTATGTATCTTCGCCCGCTCCATCCTCACATCACTAATAGGTCTGCTAACATCAGAAAAACTGTTCAAGAACATGACCAACTGCATCCTGCGTGCCCCAATGTCCTTCTTTGACTCCACACCTACTGGAAGAATTTTGAACAGGGTTAGTTTTATAAAAAAATCATACTGCATCACATGCCTACATAATACTAAAGTACTAAACTAATGTGTGCTTTTCATGTAACAGGCCTCCAATGACCAAAGTGTTCTAGATCTAGACATAGCAAACAAGCTTAGTTGGTCCATGCTTTCAGTCATACAAATCCTGGGGACTATTGGTGTTATGTCACAGGTTGCATGGCCAGTTTTTGCCATCTTCATTCCAGTGATGGTGGTCTGTGTCCTTTATCAAGTATGAACTCTTAAACAAGAACTTCAGATCTTGCTTACAATTTAGTTTTCTCTTTACAATTATGCATACAGTTGCTATTGCAATCCATAAATTATAGGAAGCTTAAATAGCAGTTTTTATGAATCCGTATACTTTGTAAAATATGCAGCGCTACCAAATACCGGCAGCAAGAGAGCTGGCTCGTTTGTACAAAATTCAAAGGGCTCCAATCCTACACCATTTTGCAGAGTCACTTTCAGGAGCATCGAGTATTAGAGCATATGGACAGAAAGATCGTTTCAGAAAAGCAAACCTTGGTCTTTTTGACAATCACTCCAGACCATGGTTCCATAATCTCGGTTCCATGGAGTGGCTTTCTCTCAGGCTAACCATGCTATCCACTCTTGTCTTTGCGGTTTGTTTGATTCTGCTAGTCAGCCTTCCTGAAGGTTTATTGAACCCAAGTAAGACGTATATCCACAGCTCTTGGTGATTACAGAAGCCTTAATATTTCCTATGTTTAGTGATTTTCAAACTAACACAATTACAAATGCAGGCATTGCTGGACTCGCAGTGACTTATGCATTGAACCTCAACTATCAGTTGACGTCTATGATTTGGAACATTAGCAGAATAGAGAACAAAATGATATCAGTAGAAAGAATACTGCAGTACTCAAGGATACCTAGCGAGGCTCCTCTAGTAGTAGACTACTGCCGCCCACCAAAGAGCTGGCCACAAGATGGAGCTATCAGTATAAGATGCTTGGAGGTATGTGAAAAAGAATCATGAGTTATCGCCTAACATGGTTGCAAACATAATGATACTTCACCAATCATCTATAATCTATTGTTGAGTTGGCCAAAACAATTTAACTTATGCATTAAGGTTGAATAACCATGTGCACAAAACTAACCAAGCTGTCAGAAAAATTCATCTCCTGAAAGCACTCAGTTAATAAAAATATATTACACTTTACCAAAGAGAAGAATAAGAATATCACAAAAACAATAAGAGCAAAATAAAGTGCCGGCTCATCATTGTTTCTGTTGCAAAATAAACTAATTACATTTTTATATAAGAAAAAGAAAAAGAATACAAAATGATCGAGCAGGGAGAACATTAAAATTCAGGACAAAGAAGTAGAGGCCAAATACAAATATTCATGTAGCTCTTACCTCTTATTTTCTAGATAATGAAACCTGTATTATGTATTTCATCTCAATATATGCATTTGCTCAAATGGAGATACCTAATATGACTTTTTGCTTTTACAGGTCCGATATGCAGAGCATCTCCCATCTATTTTGAGAAACATATCGTGTACAATTCCAGGAAGGAAGAAGGTGGGGATTGTAGGACGTACCGGTAGTGGAAAGTCAACTTTTATCCAAGCACTTTTCCGTATCGTTGAACCACGGGAAGGCACAATCAAAATCGACAATGTTGACATCTGCAAAATAGGGCTGCATGATTTACGGGGCAGACTTAGCATCATTCCACAAGATCCAACCATGTTTGAGGGTACTGTAAGAGGGAATCTTGATCCACTAAATGAGTACTCCGATCAACGTGTGTGGGAGGTAACTTAATCAACTACAGATGCCTTCATGATAAATAAAACCTTATTTATCATGTGAAATAGGGGCTAAGTCATCATAAATTAAAATTTTACCTCACAATGCATGTCCGCATTACCACCAAAATTGAAGGGACTGAATCCAGAATAGGGGAACGGATGTAATTTATGTATGGTATAGGTGCATCTAATGTACATACTCCAATGCAACAAAAAAAAATGTACATACTCCAGGGTTTAGGAGTAGTATTAGTAACACACGACGATTAAGAATTTTCTTGTAACTCCAACTTGATCAAAATTCATAATCTAATTTGACATAAAAATGAACAGGAAAAGGGAAAGTTCCAGTAAAAATAATGACTAGAGGGGGTGGAGAAGGCTCCACTGCTTCTAACACCTGATCAGAAAATCGGTTTCCTTATTTTGATCAGGTATTGGACAAATGCCAGCTTGGCCATATAGTTCGGCAAAGCCCAGAGAAGCTGGATTCAACAGGTAATGCATTCTTTAAGGTCCAGTGGCTAAATGTGAAAAGTTGTTCATGGGTAGGTAGTAGTTACCATAGCCTGTAGGTAAGGATATCTCCGACAAGACTATAATCAAATGGGATAACCCCTGCAGTTGTGGAGAATGGGGAAAACTGGAGTGTGGACCAGAGGCAGCTGTTTTGCCTTGGTAGGGTTCTGCTAAAGAGAAGCAACATCCTTGTACTCGACGAGGCAACTGCTTCAGTCGACTCCTCCACTGATGCAATTATCCAACAAACCATCCGCCAAGAATTTGGGGACTGCACTAGCTCACAGAATTCACACGGTTGTTGACAGCGACCTCATCCTTGTCTTCAGTGAAGGTAAGACCCAGCTTCAATGAACAAACACCAGTCCGCTGCATGTTATTGGAGGACCTAGCTGCAGTGATACTAAAATCATTACTTTTTTATGATGAGCAGGAAGGATCGTGGAATGACACGCCGTCAAAGTTGCTGAAGAACAAGAACTCTGAATTCTCCAGGCTTGTCAAGGAGTACTCGATGCGGTCCCACCCACCGCTACACCGGTGGACCAGGAATTGAAGTTCAGTATCATTCATAGTGGCGGCATAGCACTAGCTCCTAGATTCAGACTGATTCCGTTGCTGATGGGAGCATGCGTTCTGTATAAGAAAAATAAACGATAAACATCTGCAGCTACTCCGAGTAAAATGTGTGCACGCGAATGGGCTGCTGACAGCAGTAAGTAAATTTTGAACTGTAATATGTCATCAGGGGCCTTACACGCAGCGCGTCCGGTCAGGCATTCCATCGAGCAGGTGTTGTCCACAGGGCAGAGCGCTCGAGACCGTTGTCTCCTTGACGGGGCTATCCCTCACGTACCGGCCATTGCAGGAGGAGGAGACGCGGGGAGGTGGCCAGGTGGGCCGTCGATGTCATCGCCGGAGTGGGGTTGGGGAGGCGGAAGGAGGAGCGATTGGTGCCGGGGTGTTGCTTGAAAAATGACCCATGTCCCATGGTGAGGCTCATTTGTGAAATTTCGAAGTAAAGAGTGCATGGTATTCCTGTAGAGACTCATGGGCTTGTTCCAGGCTCATAGTAGTACGCCGAAACAGCTCGAACGAGCCGACTCTGCGAGTTTTCCAATTTGGTCCACCCCTAACAGGCCCATTCCTTAACAGGCCTGCTGGGCCCTGAGACATGTCGGCCCGTGAACTCCGATGCGCTCCACTGTGCTCTCGCGTGCCGCGGCGTGGTGCGGTGGCAGCGGCAGCAGCCACCCGCTCGTCGTCTGACGATGGCTTCATCGTCCTCACCAGCGGCTGCTCCGTGCCGGTTCCTGTCCCCCCTCGCCACCGCTGCCTCCCGCGCCCTCCTCTCATCCCCGACCCCAACAACAAGGAGGCGGCTACTCCTCTTCACCACCACGACCACCATTGCCGCCGCCATGGCCGCTTCTTCGCAGAGCGAGGGCTCGGCCTCTTCCCCCTGCAAGGTCCTCGACTCACACCTCCACGTCTGGGCCTCGCCAAAGCAGGTGAGCGAGCAGGCGACGAGCGAGAATTTTGGCTTCCTGACGGGGGTGTTGGATTAATCCTTCTGCGGTGGTTGTGACCTGTGACTCTGTCCCCGCAGGCCAAGGAGGGGTACCCGTACTTCCCCGGCCAGGAGGCCACGCTCCGGGGCGACGCCGACTTCTTGCTCGAGGTCAGTCCGAGAATTTCAGAAATGGCACATCTCATCTGCCCTTGCGGTAACCTTGATCCTTGTAGCCTATTTCTTTCAGAGTCTCTGACGGTTGGGGAATGAATTGTGATTTGCGCCCGTACTAGTGATAGATTGATGTGTAAACACCTGTTGCGGATTGTGTCCATGTGAAATCCTACAGAATTGGCACAAGAAACTGTGTCAACAATGAAGGAAACAGCTTACGTTTCAAAAAAAAAATTAAGGAAACAGCTTAGGCAAGGCTATTTTTTAGCATACATGGAAAAAAATATTCTCAGCTGGTGGATTCTTTGTTTAGTCTTTGTTTCTGAAATCTGAACACGTGGTGGACCTACCGACCTAATTTCAGTCTTAGTGGTGTTTCCTACTCTATCCCCTTGTTATATGAGTTGGATCAAATGATTCAAACTTGCTATTGAAAATTTAAGTTTGAGTCTGCATTTTATATCATCTGATCCCACTAACCCACTATTTAGTCCTTTACGGTACCTTGTTGAGACTCACAATACTTGATGCTTGTGATGCTGCTGATTAATGAACTGTTTTGAAAATGTCCCCTATCTAGTGTATGGCTGAAGCTGGAGTGGATGGTGCTCTCATTGTTCAACCTATTAATCATATGTTTGATCATTCCTTGGTAACTAGGTAAGCATTTTCTTGCATGCATCCATTCCAACTGGAAACCACCTGAATTATTAGTTAACAGTAAGACCATGGTTTATTTCATTTTCATTTTTCCTGTAGTGTGTTGAAGAAATGCCCATCTAAATTCATCGGTTGCTGCCTTGCGAATCCTGCAGATGATGGAAGCGGGATTAAACAGCTCGAACATCTGATTGTACAAGTACACCTCTTGGAATTTTCTTGAACACAAAAGGAATGATCCGATCTAGTATTTTTCTAATATACGATTCCTACGTTCTCACCAGAAAAAATACCGTGCTGTCCGGTTCAATCCAAACTTATGGCCATCAGGTCAAAAGGTTTGCAAATGGCAAACTGAACATTACTTTCCTCTACTTATTAATTCTGATTTATAATCAAAGTGGCCTGAAAACACAAAATGTCTCAAATAAACAGATGACTAATGAGGTTGGAAGGTCATTGTTTGCTAAGGCTGGAGAACTTGGAGCACCAGTTGGAATAATGACGATGAAGGTAAATGATGCATTCCTCTACTAGATTTATGCGCAGCTACTATTGGACTTTGGGATTCTGACAGCAAGAGTAATATAGCAATATGTTCACATCGTAAAGAGAAGAAGGGCTTACATTTGGACAAAGACTTGCATATCAGGTTGTGCCACTCTAGAGCCAGAAGAACTGAGGAAACTAAAAGTCCAGATAGATGCAAATTCTTAGACTTTTTAATTGCACAAGTTACATGAGTTTATGAAAACCCAGTCTGCGTCTTTTTTGCAAAATAAAATTGCATGAGGCTCCTTGAATGTAAAGTAACATGGATTTAATTATGCTATTTGTTAAAAATTCAAAATTATATAATTTTTCTTTGATGTTCTTGTGTATGCAGGGAATTGGTCTATATATTCAGGAAATAGAGGAGCTCTGTAGGGATTATCCCGAAACTACTGTTATCCTTGATCATATGGCTTTCTGCAAGCCACCAACGTAAACTTGTGGTTTTGCTTGTTCCTAGTTTGCATGAATGTAGTCATATATGAAGCTGTAGCCTATAGTAGTTTATGTTGCATTTCAATGCAGGAACAATGAAGAAGAGAAGGCATTCTCTTCATTTCTAAACTTATCCAGATTCCCAAAGGTAATTCTCAAAATCTGTTTATCTGTCCATTGCAGATCAATATGGTCATGAAAAAAAAATAGTTTTTATTGTGCAAACGAGCCTTTTTCAGTACCAGCTGATATTAGCACCCTCAGATTTTGTTATCAGAGATCAGGGGGCAGTAACACTATTTTAATACCTGAGCTGATTTTATTGTCAAGTAATGACATCATGAATAAAGTGCCAGATTGCCGTAGAAGTTGTGCGGTTAATTCCTTCTGTTTCAGTATCACTATACTTACTCTAATGCCACGATGCATTACTTCAACAGGTTTATGTCAAATACAGTGCTCTTTTCCGCATCTCAAGAGAAGCCTATCCATATGAGGACACTGCTCAGCTTCTTTCCCGTGTGATATCTAACTACGGAGCCAATCGAATAATGTGGGGAAGGTGAATTCACATATCCACTGATAGTTTTATTTGAATATACACTCTAACGGTGACTATGAGAGACCAGTCTCAGTTAACTGATAGCAGCAGCAATTACATACTCTTAACTAAAGAGGGGGGATCTGCTGTAGAATACAGAAGTCATATAATCACTTCATCCTCTGGCGATACACTATTACCATGGATTAATTATTCTCTGAACTTAACTGCAGTGACTTCCCCTTTGTTGTTCCTGAATGTGGCTACAAAGGAGCAAAGGAGTCAGTCTCTCATGCCGCGAGCAAGATATCTGTTTCACCATCAGATTTGGAATGGATCCTGGGTAAAACAGTGAGCCAACTATTCCAAGGTGCATGGGTTGCTCCTTGAGGGAGCTGTCATGATCAGTGTAGTGGTGTGGTGTAGTGTATCTGGTAGGATAATGTATTCCGGGACAGCTAACTCTTCACACGAGGGGAAGTCTTTGTCCTATTTTCCAATGTTCATATGTATACAATGTTTTGGTTTGACATGAATACACGAGATAAAGCTCTTCTAAAGTTCTGATTTCTATCACCAAAAATAACCTAATTTATTCTCTTCTCATTATGACTCCTGTTTTCTAGGCAAGAAAAAATTCTTCATTTGACTTGATCATGCAACTTAAACATGTGAAGATGAACTAAAGGTGCAGAGGCCAAAATGTGGTCAGTATAGGATAACCAGAATGTTTGCTTCTGGAATAATCGGAATTCAGATTCAGTTAGAAATGTAACGCAGCTGAATGATATCCCTACATATCATTTTGTTGGGCTGGCGCCAGCGAAGCATATGTAGAATCCCACATTCAATATTTGTGGCAAATAGAGGTATAGCTAAAACTAAATAACTAATCCATATTTGTGATTGCGCAAGGTTTAGACACTCGAATAATACGCATCAAGAGACCCAACCAATGCACGTAGCATTACAATTTTTTTAAGAAAACAATCCTCCTATGATAAACATTACCCCAACCAGGACCCCAACCATGATAAGAATTCACATTCGCGCGTGGGGGAGAGACAAGGCTTTGAAACGCCAGCCGAATGCCTCCTTTGAAATGCGTTAATCTCAAAAAATAGGAATAAAAAATACATGATCCGCCCGAGTTGGTCGTCAATTGCAATTCTATAGGAATTGAAACTTTGCAGTGGAGTCAAATGAATTTGAGGGATAGGCACAAAGAGAAGTTTTAAAGAGGTTGGACCACATTATTTTTTTTCCTTAGGATGGAGCTTTTCTTAGGAATTTTATATGACTTGAGGATGTATGCTCCTTTGTTCTGAAGGGACGCATATGAGAAATCCCTATAGCATTAGTTGAAATCCTAAAATATCACTCCACCATATTTTGTTCCAAAAAAGATCCAAATGGTGGACATTTCAAATCTAGCATAAGATTTATGTATATTTTGCTATAGAATGAGCTTATAACATTTGCAATTTTGTTCCATAGTTGCAAACTAAACGTAGCTCAGTTAGCAAGGTTCCTTACAGTGGAATATGCCCACTCAACACGGGTGCTCGTATATTCCTATTATTTCAGAATTTAACCGGCGCTATTCTTTCAGTGGTATACGTGCCCATCGATAGCGAGGCAAAGGATCTGCCGGCTCAGTCTCTCGGAGGTGCTTATAGAGGTAGTGTTGTGTGCATATATAGAGGTGAGTGTGCAACCCATCCGCATACTTACACTCACACATATATCTGTAATGTGAAAAAATGTATAAAACCTGTTGTCTTAAGCACCCATAGTTTTCTTTTTCAATAACGTTTTTGCTTTCTTTCTTTTTTCTTGAGGATGGCGGTTTTCTTGACTTTGTATGTAACACAGTACAAAGTACACCGTAAACTAGCAATATTAATATGAAGGTTTTCGGTAAGATTTTTTCTCTTGACCAGTCGGACTTATAACATGCTAAAAAATATAGCAAAATTAATGGCAGTAACTATAGTTTTTTTTCAACATTTTTTCACTTTCTTTCTTTTTTTCTTGAGGATGGTGGTTTTCTTGACTTTGTATGTAACATGGTACAAAGTGCACCTTAAACTAGCAATATTAATATGAAGGTTTTTGGTAAGATTTTTTTTCTTGGACCAGTCGGACTTATAACATGCTAAAAAAATATAGCAACATTAACGGCAGTAACCCACGATTTTCTTGTTAAGGTTTCCTCATAGAATCAATTATCTTCTAGACTTGCAAGGCACTATCCAAAATGCAGTAGCACTAACAACAACAGCTCATAAGTTGTTATGACATCGCATCTAATAATGGAATAAAACCGCAAGCTCCCCAGTCCCATACTTAGAGCATCAGCAGTGCTGCACCGATTTACGAGAAAAAGCTAGCCACCTATGCTTAGATTTGTTGGCCCAAACCGATTCATCCTTCTCCAGTAGCATAGTGCATGGGACCCGCTCAACCATTGTCTTACTCTTACCTCTACGAGCTATGCAATGATCCTTCTCTCTCTCTCGTCAAACTAGTTTTTTATTAGTCATGAACCAATGCAAAGATATGAGTCAATTCTTCTTTGCCCTCATGGGTCGACGTGCTCCGATGGGAAAATCGGTTCATCGTCAACTGCCAAACTCACTCTATGAGTCCCGGTTTTCCTCTCACTGAAGAAGTTCTTATAAACCACATGTATTTTTGCAATGTAAAAATATCTTAAAGCCTATAGCACTGCTTAAATTACCCATAGACCATAGTTTTTCTTTATATTGTCTCCTTTTTTTCTTTTTCTCAAGGATGGTGGTTTACTTGACTTGTTTTTGTTAACACACTACAAACATACTATAAAACAATATTAGTATACATGTTTTATAAGATTTTTTTTCTTGAACCACTTGGATTCTTCACATGCTTATATGTCGTTTTGGCTTTTCTCTGGATGCATAATTTTTACCATGTATCTAGACTAGTGTACATCTATATGCATAGAAAAATCTATTAGGTCCCATTTGGATCTAAGTGAGTGAAAATGCTAAACTTTAGCATTAGCTCATCCAAACGGAAGTGCTAATGGGGTGGGCTAAACTTTAGTCAAAATTCAAAAAATTTAGCATATATGTAAGTGCTAATATGTGCTAAAGTTTAGCACTAAATTTTAGCTCCTCCAAATAGGCTCTCAGAAATGTAGGGGTACAACACTTTGATGGTGGTCCATACTTCAGTTTCTTCACAGAATCAATGATTACCTAGATTTGCAAGGCATTGCCAAAAAAATACAGCAATGCTAGCAGTCCATAGATCCGTTACGATATTTTGTATTATAATTGTTATTATAAAATAGAGCTACAGGCGTATTTGTATCGTGACATCGATCGCCGGAGGATTTTTTTACATAATTCACATCTAAGCAACAAGCATCGCAAATTCGCAATTCTCAAAGGCCGAGAAAAAAGAGAGGAGATAGGGAAGGGAGAGAGAACGGGAGGAGACGCAGGAGGGACGCCCCCTGACCCCACCGACCAGCGTCACGGACTCTTCTTCGGAGACCACCAAGCCCTACTACAGCAGCCGCGACAGCAGCAACCGCCGCAACCGCGGCCCCGACCCGCCATGCACCCGCAGCAGCAGCGGGGGGAACTCCCGCCGACGCAGGCCTTCATCGGCGCTGGAATGCCGCCGCCGCCGCTGCCGCCGCAGGAAGCCGGGGGTCTCGGGTCGATGGCGGCGGCGCAGGCCAAGGCGGAGGCGGCGGCGCGGGCGCGCGCGGCGGAGCAGATGGCGCTCGAGGACGCGTGGAAGGCCCTCAACCCGGACTTCAGGACGCCCTTCGCCTCCGTCGAGGACGCCGTCAGCAGGTGCGCGCGCGCGCGCGCGCTTCCGATCTTCCTCGCCGCCGCCGATTGGCGTGCTTCGTTTAGCGCGTCGTGCTGGCTCGCTCTCGTGTTCTTGGGATCTACTTTCTGCTCGCCCTTCTTCCTGCTTGCATCTTTCGTCGGATATGTTTGCTAGGGGTTTTTGGGATTAGTTCATCGTATCGGTATTGGTGAACCCGCGGTTGATTTTGCAGTTTGTTCTCTAGGATTTGGTGCGGCGAGTTTGATTTTCACGTGGTACTGTTTGATTCGGGGGAAAAGTTATATGCAGAGACATATAGCCACCTCCCAAGAAATCTGTCAAGGAACATAGAGAAACTCTGAAATGGTAGGAGTCTAGGAGATCATCGAATTGAGGATTTTTTTTTGGACCTCTGTAGGAGCAATCTCCCAATGATAAATAGGGAACTAACCCGACCAAGAATTGTGAATTTCAATTTCATGATTTCTGACAGAATATCTGAAATATGGTTCTTAACTGACAATTTTTAGTGAGATCACTAGATTAAAACCTGCATTTGTAACTGAATAATATGGTAACCTATCAGAATATCAGCTAGCTAGCTTTTGACGATTGAATTATTTTAACCAGGCATGTAATTTCTGAATCCAACATTTGGTCGAGTAAAATTACTGTTGTCAAGTTTTTCTAATCTGACAAAATAGCTCATCCCTTTTGTTTGTTTTATTTTCAATTTATACATCATTGCAAATGCATGTCACCTCTGATAAATGCACTGTATGCTGATCTATCTCTTGAATAGAGACTCTCTTCTTGTTCTTAGAGGATCACATTTTTGCCCACCGCTCTTCTTGGAAACTCATACTATCTTGCATGAAAGTTAGTTGTGATTTGTTGGAGATTAGGATTAACATATACATGTGCTTGCTCTAGATGCAACCTGAAAAGGTCTAGTTGTTGCAATCTGCTGAAAGAAAACAGTGAGGATCAGAGGATGTCACATGCCTATTTGCCATTTATTAATTAAAAGAATTCGAGACTATGAAGAATAAGAATTGTTCATACCAATATTGGTGTTCTGTCAATAGTTAGCAATTGTTAGCATGACTAACAATCTTCTTCATCCCATGGCAATCAGGTTGCTGCCATACCATGTCTTCGCGGACTACGAAGAGGATGACGATGGTGATGGTGTTGATGCCACCCGCGGCAGCAGCAGCAGCGTCGCCACCGCGACAGAGAATTCAAGCTCGCAGAAATGGGAGGACGACATGGTCGCAACAGTGGAAGGTTTTCTCGAGGACTTCGAGAAGCAGGTGCTGACCTTCAACGTCATGAACCAGCAGCGCGCGGCGGGCCTCAACCGCGCCGAGGAGCAGCTCATTCTGGATAGGGCGCTGTACGAAGACGAGCGCTGGCAGGTGGAGCGCATGCGCGCGGCCCTCGTGCAGCACCAGCAGCGGGAGCATCAACGGGAGCAGCAGGAAGCTGCGCGCGCGCGGATGGCGCTCGCGCAGGCGCAGGCGCAGGCTGCGAGGGCGTGGCCGGCGGCGCAACCCGCCACCTCGTGGCAAGCGCTTGCGGCTGCCGTGAACGGCGAAGGGGGCTCCCGAGGGCAGGCGCAGGCACAGGCACCAGCCATGATGATGCATCAGCAGCAGCAGCAGCCGGAGACGATGATGACGGCCGGCGCCTGGCAGGCGCTCGCGGCGGCAGCGGCGCGCGGCGAGGGAGGCTCCAGCGGGCAGGCACTGATACAGGCCGTTATGATGCAGCACGTGCAGCGGCAGCGGCAGCAGGAGGAGATGATGGCGGCGGCGTCGCGCGGCAAGGGCGTTCCCGGCGGGCAGGCGCTTCCACCGGCCGCGCTGATGCAGCTGATGATGCAGCAACAGCAACAACACCAGCAACAGCAGCGGCAGCACGAGGAGATGATGGCAGCGGCGTCGCGCAGCGATGGCGTTCCCGGCGGCTGGCAAACGCTTTCGCCGGCCCCGGTGATGCAGCAACAGCAGCGGCAGCAGGAGGAGATGATGGCGGCGGCATCGCGCGGCGAGGCGGGCCCCGGCGAGCAGGCGCTGGCGTCGGCCGCGTTGATACGCCAGCTGCAGCTGCTGCAGCAACAGCAACAGCAGCAGCATCAGGAAATGATGGCGGCGGCCGGTGGATGGCAGCAGCTGGGCGGGCGGCAGTTGTACGCGGCGCCGCGCGGCGACGGCAGCTCGAGCTCGCAGGCGGCGCTGCCTCCTGCGGTGCTTCAGCAGCCAGGGCAGGGGCAGACCAGCAGCGCGGCCGCCGGGATGGCGCTGCCGTGGCGTGGGGGCTCAGAGGGAAGGGAGCAGTAGCGTTGCTAGGGCTTTGCGATTCCTGCGAGAAAACCAATCGTGCGTCTCTGAATCTCTGGTGGATGAGTATGCCATCGTTGTAGTGTTCATGCGAGTTAAGATGGTTTACAAAAAACGGCCGAATTTGTCCGTTTAAACTTCGACTGTCATTGTTAATGTGTCGCTATAGAAGCTTATTACAGTAAGTTCGTTAAGTGATGCATTTCAATAACAAAGTGCTAGAAGCCTATGACCATGAGAGATGGCAAGGTTAAATCCATGTTTATGAAGACCGACGGAAGGATGACATGGATCAAAATGTTTCGAGAATAAAGCAATCAGATTCATATTGACTCGTTGCCCAACAGGATACCTCAACTCTGAAACAATCTTGACAAGGTAGAGCAGCAACAAGGTCTACTACAACCCAAAACAGCGTGTGTTTGTATCTTGTACATCATATAGAACATCTTGTAGGGTAAAACGCGACAACCACGACAAACTATTTCCCTATCCGCATGGCAGAGGGACCGACTCTTTGTACCTAGGTTACAATTACAATAGTAGCTTACAACATATGGACGTCGTCTTCCGCCGTCGCCACCCGTTAACAGAGAATGACACCGGGTTTCATTGACCTTTGGGCAACAAGTCTCTCCGTAGGACTTTTGGTGGACATACAAATTATTGTTGGTCTCGTAGACTTGACCTTTGTAATTCATAGTATGGTACAAGAGCAGCGTGTAGTTTTGGGCAACTTGTTGGCCTTCTTATCTGTCAGAAAAGAGTAACAGAGATAGCTACATTCAGGACATGAGATTAACATGAACTCCCAACTTACAAAGTCCTAACAATTCGATTTAATCCAAAATTTCAAATGCTAAGACAAAAGTAATGAAGAGCATCCAAATTTCCAGAAATAGTGCTACAATTAATTCCATCACTGCGAGACAGTTAATTTGAGGAATGGGTTTGTCCTAGCACCAACTCATTGGTCATATTTTGTTCTCTTTTTATATCACTTCAAAAATGGAATCAGCTGGTTTCTCACCCCTATTCCTCGTAAGAATATGGCTAGTGAAAAAATGACAAACTGGGTCATCCCACAAAAATCATGGGATGATGAGGTGTCCCAAAAAATAAACATCCGATCATTTTCTTTAAAGGAATAAGTGTATTTTACACATCTGAACTTTGCAAAACGTCCATGGCATCGAGTATTTTTAAACACTCAGCAGGTCAAGTTACACCCTAAGGTGGTTTTGGGAGGCAGTATAGCTAAACCAGGATCCAGATCATAGTAGTTTTTGCCATGTTTGCAGCCATGACTCTGAATTTTGCTGACTAGTATCAGTTAAAGTGGGAAAGAGAAGACAGAAAAATAGAAGAGAAAGAGATCAACCATATGGATGTAAACAACCCTGAGTTGGATCCCCATCTTAGAAGTACAAGGTACAAAGCATGAAAAAAGTTACTCCAACTGAGAGCCAACTAAATGAGATTGATTTAAACCACATGATGGACCTGTAGAAACAGAATAGTTATTTTGGGTAGCCTACATGCATACTTTTGAACCCCAGCTCCAAAAGAGTCAATGGAATGAAGAAGTCAGTAGTTAATACCTGGTACATGTAGTTACTAACTCAGGCTACCTGTGAACCGTAATCAGCTCATTATTTTCTGAATAAAAGGGGTGTGAACAGTCAGTTTGCATAGGACTTGTAGGTTGTGATTGGTAGGCTGCATAAGGGTCTACCCAGGCTTGCATAGTGCAGGTTTGGATGTTTGGTAGCCTGAATAGGTCCGTTAGCCAGGCTCCGGTTGTGCAAATAGCCCTGTACGGCCTGCATAGTGGGAAATGCAAATGAGGCTCGTCTCCAGTTGTGCAGGCTGCACAGGCTCCAGCTGGCCAACTTTTGGCCCCAGCCTAGCTACAACAGTGCAGGCCCAGGGAGCAATGCAGCCATCCAAACAAAATCTTATGCGGGCCAATACAAGATATGCAGCCAACCAAACAAACCCACAAAATACTACATAAGCCTGGCCTGGCCTGCAGAACTCCTAGCCAGGTCAGAAATAGACCAAGTAACCAATCACACCCGTAGCTGATTCCTGGTGTCCTTTTGGTTGATGCCTAACTTTGCACAACTTTAGGGAAAGTGGGCTGCCAGAAAAGTTGTGGCGAACAAAATGGTAGCCACACTTGTAGCAAAGTTTGGCACGAAAATGAATCTGACATGTGGGGCAAAGGGCTAAGAATGTTTGGGGAAGCCACAGTTTGTGGCACGAACCAACACATGCCTATGAATCTGTGTGCAGCTAATGTATGGTGCAGCAAGATGTGACAAGCAACCAAACAGGCCTGGTCAAGAACTTAGCAGGACGAACTGGGGGAACAACTTCTTGAACATTGGCAAATTTGTATAATTCTCAGGTCAACACTTTCTACATTTCTGAAACAATGTACTCTTAGTGAAACGTAAAGAACACACTTCTGCAAGTATAGATCCAAGTCCAACAGCAATGATGGCAGCATGATAAAGCATGCAGCTTACAAAGGGAAAGTAAACCAACCCTAAGTAGTAAGTAAACTAAAGCAATAGTGGCAACCCAAAAAAAATACTGAAACTCTGATTAGCAGCACTGGAATTTTATGCAATTTGATAGTTACAACAAAGCTACCAGTCTACAGAATTGGATGAGATAAATCAAAATCCATATGCAACAATTTCCTTGAAGTCTGAAAACTTGCAACTCACCTGGTTTTGATTTGGCTGATGATGGTTGAACAACAACATGCATTGTGATAGCATTACTGGGAAGATCACCAAAAGGTGCTCTGCATTGAGCAACACTCTTATCATTTTCTAGAATTTTGCCTCCGCTTATCAGTTTCACATCATTAGCAGTCTTTGGGCTAATTGATTTATCTGCAACAAAAAAATTGCATTAGAAATATTATCTGGGCATGGGCATACATATGCTATAACTGAACTGGTAACCAGTATTAACTGTGGCATACATAAATGTAAGCCAATTTACTGCATCAAAACAAACTCCACAAGTTAACAGAGGAACAGAACAGACAAAACTGTTCATGCAACTACTCTCTGCAGCAATACTAAACACCAGCAAAAAAGAATATCCTAGCCCACAACAAAGTTGCCTAGTTCAATCAGTGAAGAAGTGTGATATTTATGTGTATACTAATATCAAGTGCGCAGTTCAAAAATATCCAATTCTCAGCAAGTTTTCTGTGGAAAATGATAACATTTCTTTCAAAATCGTGGCACTGTTGATGTTGTGATGATCTGACTCAGTGATCCATAATGCAGTCATACAAGCCTGCAGGATCAACAAATGAGAAAGACTAGCAACAATATGGCATCAGCTAAGCGAATGGTATATACTCTGAAGTGTAAACATGGGCACTCAATTTCACACCCTCAGGAAAACGAAGTAAAGAATACATTACCCTTCCTCCCTCTTTCTCAAAAACTAGATGAGACATTGACATCCACAAGGAAGCTGTTGTAAATGGAAGCTAAAAGCTCACAGCTAAAATCCCATGAGCTTCTCTATATGCTTCTTCTACTGGGCTCATGGTTCCCCAATGAAATTCCATCAGTTCCTTAAAAACAATCCTGGCCAGGTTCCAAATACCCTACTGAATCAGAGACCTTTCAACAAGGGATGTAATAACATTTCAGTTTGGAAAAAAAAGCCCTATTATTACTATTTGAACCAAGCCACTATATGGGGTTGACATTTCTTCAAATATGTTCTGGCACAGGAATAGTTAATGCTGAGATTTACAGGCCAAGAAGCAACTAATTCAAGCCCAAATCTTCTACTCACCGACTAAGCTTAGAGCCAGAGAACTTTTGTCAGGGAAAGAAGGGATTCATATTTATCTTATTGCTGTGACATATTCCATTCTTTATTACAGTGCCGGTTTCTGCTATGTGTTCAATCTTCCAATTCAACCCAGAGTAGAATCATAACAAAAGAAGCACATGCTAATAATGGAGGCGCCCCTTTCTTTTTCCCAAACCGGACACCAAACCATGAAGGCACCGAGCAAGCAAATCTGAAGCTTTAAAGCCCTCTGTACGGATTAAAAATAGCAACAAAAGCTGCACGAGCGTAGCAGTACGGATCGCAGCACTTCACCACGGCCGGAGCCGGCACATCACGGCCTCACAAGAGTTCCAGAGCTCAGGGAGGCGGAATCTTTAAGGACCTTTGGGCCAGTCGGCGACGACGCGGTCCTTGAGCGCGGCGACGGTGGTGGCGGCGGCGTTGCAGCGGACGGGGCCGATGTCGGAGCCGTCGAAGAGCCGAAACTTGACCTCCACCTCCTCCGCCTCCCCTTCGCGCTCCCGCTCCTCCATCTCTTCGGCCCCCACCTTGGCCCCCTCCTTCTCCGCCATTTCCTGGACTCCCGCCAAGAGCCGGGACGCTTCCGGGACCCAACCGGAGCCCTGCGGATCCCGGCCGCTCAGAGCGAGAACCCCTAAGGCCGGCGCGAGAGGAGGCCGGGGTGGGGCCCGGTGCTGGGGCTAGGGTTTGGTGTAGGAACGCGAGGGGATGGGCAGGAGGAAGAGTAGCAGGAGAAGCAAGAAGGCGAGCTAGGCAGGTTAGGAGGAAAAATTCTCTTCCCTCGTCACCGGAAACGCGGGAGGGTTTTATTGTAAGCAAAGAGTGCGCAAGAGTATCTAGTTCGTTGAGCGAGTTACTCCTACTAGATTTATTTTTGTCTTTACAGAATATTCGGATATTTGTTTTTTTTCATGTTTGTAATGGAAGAGAATGAAATGTGCCTTACTCAGCTTAGGAGAAAGTTCTCCTTTCACTATAACGTGAGGAGTTTTCTTGATGGGTTGCGTTTATTGGGACGATGTTCTTTTCTTGCAACGGATAAGATCCATATTCACCTTTACAACCTTGCGATAGAGTGTTTTCTTCATCTCCAAAAGCAGGAGATAAAGATGGTCAAGTAAATATACCTACCTCAGTAGAATAGAAAACATTGTCTCCTTGTGTCTTTGGTTGGGCTTTCCAATCAGCTTTTGCTTTTGCAAAAGCCAAAAGGCTTAAACGTCCTATATGCTTTTACCTAAAAGCAGCTTTCACCGTAGTACAAATGCAAAAGCACCTCCCCTGCATTCAGTGACTTTTGGGGTAAAAAATTATCCACCTGCCACTGGTTATGAAAAAAACGGTTGGTTCTAGTCTCCCCAACCCGTCTGTTCCGTCCCCATCCCACCCCCGCCTCACGCCTCCCGCCCCGCCCGCCCCGGCCCGCCCCGCCCACCCCGCCGCCGCCCCGCACCGGCCCGCCCCGGCGCCGCCCCGCCACCACCAGCTCATGTAAGCACCCAAGGTGTTCGATAAAATATTTGTGTGGGTGCACTGGTGAATCATCTAATACCATAATGTCATGTAACACATCATTGGCATGAGGTCAAGTAATTTATCTATTATCGATATTATGCAGAGCCACTGTCCGAATAGGACATTTGAATGTATTAGAAATCTAGAACTTTTAAATTTAGATTTCACTGTATGACATTTGAACAAGCATTTGAGCAAGTATATTTTATGTGTATCAATTCCAACTTAATCATGCTGCATGCAAATTGATTGAAATTTTTTTGTTTGGCTCAAGAATGGGTGACAAGGCAGATTGGGGTGATGTTTTTTTGAAGCATTTATATGATGCATGCAAAGAAGAGATAGAAGCTAGGAATAGGCCGTTAGTAATTTTCACTACTACTGGTTGGAAGAATCTTGTATTCAAGTTTGCAGAAAAATCTGGTGATAAACGTACCAAAAAATAATTGAAGAACAAGTTAGATGCTATAAAAAAAGGATTATACATTTTTTATGGAGTTCAATAATCTTGCCACTAGACTTGGATGGGATGAGGCTAAACAAACTGTGGACTGCTCGGATGAACGGTGGGATGAACACATTGTTGTAAGTGGAATAATCTGATTTTGGTATTTTTCCACTAATATTTATTATATTGTGCCTTGCTGATTTTATTTTTTATTTAATTTCAGAGGTGCAACAATAAAGAGAAAGCAATCAAATGCCCTCATTCGAAGTTCCGGAAACAAGGTCCAAAGTTTCTTGATGATATGCATTATGTGTTTGGCAAGGCACATGTTAGTGGGTCTTCCGCATCATGTCCTGGAGATATATCGTCTGATGATACAAGTGATGAGTACGAGGATATGGTACCAAAGCCTGCAGAGAATGTTGAGAAGACAAAAGCCTGCAGAGAATGGTGAGAAGACAAGAAACATAGGAAAAGGAAATGCAAGGGAGCATCCACTGGTGCTGAAGAGAAGGATGAGAAGAGTCATTTCTTTCGTTTGTATAAGAGCACTTGTTAGAAGATAGAAACTGTTGCAGAGAAGATCTCCACAAATGTTGAAGCATCATCCGCTCCTCCAACCAACCATGTTCCTACCATAGCAATGATTATGAAGATGGTGAAAGAATGTGGGGTGGAAAAAGGAACTGCTCTAATGTATACAGCCACCTCACTTATTGTGAAGGCAGAATTTAGGGAGGTTTTTAGCTCTCTAGAAACAATTGAGGGAAGGCTCGATTTGATTAAGAGGGAGCATGATGGACGCCAGTAATTTCTTGTTTTAATGTTTTCATGTTTTGAACCATTTTATTATATCAGGGTTATGTACCATTATCATGATTCAAAGATCTGAACCAATTTAGCATGTAAAATAATAGTTTTTATTATTATGTTATTATTATGTTGTGCTAAACCAAAAATGTTGTTATTCTTCTATAGATGGATGGAAATTTAGCAGATGTCGCTGAAAGAAGGGCAAAAGGGATTGTTGATGCTAGCTGAACTAGCCCAACATGCTGCTATTATGGAAGAAACGGGGGAGTTGTACAATCGACGGTATTTGCACAAAGGTGATTACAGAGAAACGACATAAACTGGAATTCAATGGGTGATGAGGTGCATGGCCGTCCAAGGTATTTTTATAAGATGTTTCGGATGAGCGTCGAGATTTTTATGGCACTTCATGACCTGCTAGTCTCTACCAACGGATTGACCTCTACCAACAATGTTTCATCCATTGAGTCATTGCGATGTTCTTGTGGATTGTCGGAGGACCACAATCATTTTCACAAGCTGAAAATCGTTTCACTCGGTCGCTTTGGACGGTTCACGAGAAGTTTCATGAAGTGTTGAAGTGTATGCGCAAGTTAGGTAAAGATAATATTATTCCGAGAGATCCTACTTTTTCTACAGACCATGCAAGGGTGAGAGAGAACCGTTTTTGGCCATACTTCAAAGGTGCAATTGGAGCAATAGATGGTTCTCATGTCAAAGTGGTAGTGCCAGTGGACGAAGTGGTTAACCATACATGTCGTCACGGATATACCTCTCAGAATGTACTAGCAATTTGTGATTTTGACATGAAGTTTACCTTTGTTGTTGCTGGTTGGCCAGGCGCTGCACATGACACGCGTATCCTCAAACATGCATTGGCAAATTTTCCTTCATTTCCCGTGCCTCCTAAAGGTATGCATGGTACATCATTTCCTTCATTTGACGTTAGTTGTACTTGTATTATTTATTTTGCCTCACTTGCTTACTTTTATAGGAAAATATTATCTCATTGAATTCGGGTTATCCAAACCGAATATGATATCTTGCACCTTACAAAGGAAGCACATATCACATACCCGAATTTCGGCATCGTACAGGCCCTCCTCAAGGAAAGTGTGAGGTGTTCAATTTCTTACATTCGTCCCTTCGTAATGTGAGTGAAAGGTCTTTTGGAGTCTTGAAGCAGAAGTGGCGTATTTTGAAGAGCATACCAAGTTTCTCATCTCGTACTCAGAAGCATATAATCATGGCTTGTTTTGCTTTGCATAATTTTATCCGTGATAGCAATTTGCGTGATAAGGAGTTTGAAAGATGTGAGGTTGATGAGCAGTACTTGGTACCATCTATAAGTGGCACGGCATAAACACGAGAAGATGGGAATGAAGATGTAGAGAATGAGGATACCATAAATACCATTCGTGACAAGATCGCTGATGATTTGGTTAGTGCGAGAGGAGGATAGTTATGTTGACATATATCATAATTTTAAGAGTCATTTACCTTCTAATTGCTACAGTTCTATTTATGTGGACCATATGGACGAAAAATTTAGAATATTTAATGTTTTTCTTTCCAAAAGATATATTTACATGCGAAATAGTGAACATATTAGGTCTGTACGAGTATTTTGGTATATAAACAGTCCCACAAATCTTCAGAGGTATTACAGATATTTCACCCGCACCACACAGTTTTTCACTGCTCACAGCTGCTCTAACCAAACAGTCTTTTGCTTTGCCCACAGCAGGTTTTTCACGGCTGCTTTTCCACAACCCACAGCTCACAATAGATTTTTCAAAAGTCACAGACCAACCAAACGCACCCTAAAAAGTTTAGTTTTATTGATGGACGAACGTCATTTTTATGTTCTCTTCTTCTCCTATTTTTTATCCATGTGCTCTTTCCTAATAAATTTTAATTAATATGCTAAATATATTAAATGGAAGAAAACAATAGCTAACTATCTGTCATAGTTGTCACTGTTTTACTTAGAATTCCTAAATGTTAACTCTTAGTTTTCGTCGGTTTCTTCTAGCGGCTTCTGAAGTAAAATTTTGCTTTTGTTCTCCCTTCAAACCAAATCGACCTCTTTCTTCCCTGATGCGTATGGCAAACCTTTACATATAAATGTGATATGGAAGCTAGGCGGATGAATCGTTAGGAGGCACAAAGCAAAATATTGATACCCACAAAGCTAGGCACAATTAATATATTTTTTAAAAATATTGATTTTATTTGATTTACAATTAATAAAAATGGTATCATTGCATAGATTGTGCATGCACGAAAATAGGATTTAAATAGGTTTAATAAAATCGAGATAGGAACCTACCCTCTTCTACAAAAGTAGGGCCTTAATAGCCCAGAAGCAACAAAAGTACTTATTAGATTGGGCACATAGTGATTGGGAGCTACAGCAACCGCGACACTTGTGTGCACTAAAGGCAGCATATCGAAAGTTCTAAATTAAATACAACATTTGTAGCATAGGACACAAATGAAAGAGTCTGCCCACACGAGAATCGAATAGAAGGCCACATGACAAAGCATGTGTTGCTCGGAGGCTAGTTCGAGTTTGGACTAATAATCACTATAATGATGCAAAAGACTACTATAATTAGGGGTTACTGGGGAGGGATCTTTCAAAAATGACTCTACTGATGGAGAAAAAATTTAGTTCCATCCAGCTTCTAATATATTTTTATATCAATTTGCAAAATAATGTTACGCTAGAGTGTCTCGATTTACTCCAATAGATGAAGCCGAAGCCAATATAAACTTCACCAAACACATGCTTATTAGTGAACTAGTGAAGCCTAAATTTGTACATTACCGCCCTCTTGTTGTGATGCTTGGTTCTTTACCCACCGCATGTAGTTTCACTCCCACCCCCCCCCCCCCCCCCCCCCCTTCTCAAAAAAACAGACCATGCCTCTAAAATGGGGCCCACCTTTGTTAGCCTTCGACCGTACTTTGTGGTAGGCCATAGGATAGTAGCGTTATTTCTATCTTCAAAAGATTTCTTCATTTCTTCATTAGCATATGGCATGAATCACAAGTAACTCAGGATTCTGTTTACTTGTCACCGAATCATTTTGATTGTGGTAGCCCTTTCGACCGGAAATAATCCAGGTCGCTCGCGCGACCTGGAGAATCATCACAGAAGCTTCTCTCCTTCTTCAGGCTTCATTTTTCTTTTTTCTTTCACTGCTTCCGATTCGTTCACTGGTTCCGTGTAAAGAAAGGTTCAAATAAAAAAAATCCGTAGTTTTCAAATCAACTATCCAAATTAAATTCTGAATACATCATCATATTTCTAGTGACGAGATCTTCAAAACAAGACTACACTTGACTATATTCAAACGAAATTTAAGATGGAACAATTTTATTTTGAAGCTGGAACAAAATAAAATTGTTCCAGCTTCACAATTTGGAACAATGTTCCAGCTTCACATTAAAATTGTTCCTCTTCAAGAAAAAAATATTCTACCTTAAAAGTTATTTAAATACATTTAATTGGAATCTTATTTTGAAGATTTCATCGTAACAAATTTAATGGTGCAATCCGAATTTGATTTGGATATCTTTTATTAGAAATAATTTGGACATTTCAGTTGAAAATTACACTTCAAATCTTTCTTTTGCACATGTTCTCGGGAGCTGCGTGTGGACCGCCTTTTGCAGTTATTGTACTCCGGTCACACGTGTGTTGGTGGTCGATTCCTATAATATTTACCGCCAACATTTTTCTAGATTTCACTTTTATGGCCATAATCTTGCTAGAATCATCTACCCTGATGAGTTCCACTAGTTTTGGTGTTTACTTGATGTCAAAAGCTCACTATACAAATTTGGTCGACTTGGGAGAAATCCCAGGCCGGCCGGCCTCTCCTAGGTCGGGCGGCCTGGCACTGACGCAAACACATCTCAAACTTCACTTACATGCCCACAAACACAAGTACAAGCTATCATGACCGGCACATCATCAACTAAAACATCCTACGGACGAAAAGCTTGAGCCATGGATTGATGGACCCATATACAACGTCTATCCTGGCGTTCAGGCTCAAAACCGTCTTCCTGGAGTGCATGCACGTGGTGATCCACAAGTCGGTGCATCGAAGGGCTGAGAAGAGTCAGAGCTGGGCCGACCAGCCTCCCTCAGACCGGCCGGCCTCCAATCACTTAGCCTCAAATAAAAGCAATAGTTACCGACCTCCAGAGAAGATCAGGAGCTCTCAGGACAAAGGCGGTTACACGTGGCAGGAATCTTAGGCCGGCCGGCCTGCCCCTGAAGCCCCATGTATCCATCTTCGCGTGGAAGTTACATCAACTGTCATACCTACTTACAAGATAAGCTACACAGCAAGAACCGACTTGAAGAGATATAAATAGTTGCCCATACCTCCACTCTTAACACACCGTTCTTGGAGAGAAGAAGAGTTCTTAGTGTTGTTACTCTACCTTAGTGTAGAATAGGGAGAGTGTGAGGTGAGAGCTTGGGTGAGAGCCAAGCTAGGAGAGGAGCCGGGTTCCCTCGGTCCTACTCCAACTCTATAGCCACCTCGGAGGAATAAAGCTTCCTTAAGTAAGTTCTTCATTTATCTTCAGTATCTCGCTAGTTCTTCTCTTTACTTTCAGTGATATGTTTTGTTACTTTTTTGATCTGCGGGATCCCTAGTATACGTCAGGAGTAACTAACTCAATAGTTATATGCGTGGTGTCTAGGCTTGGTCAGTTACCTTGGGTTGTGTTCCACCACACGGAACAGTGTGGTAGACGGCAGGTGGTGACAACCCTGTCCGTCCCTCGTAGTCCACCATGTTCGGATGCTTTCATAGCAGTAGTTGCAGGTTGCCATTGAACTCCGCTCTTATCCCTTTCCGAAATCCTTCCTCCTCCAGCCGCCGAAGCATATCAAGTTAGTGAGTCGCATGTTATCTGGGTAACGAGTTGGCTATCTGAAGTTAGACCCTCTACCCATTTACCTCTTTTCCCCTTGTGGGTCCAGTTGAATAGTTCTAGATCTGGTCGCGCTGCTTACTGTTTCTTGGATTCGATATCCTAGATAAACTTTATGGTAAAAGCTACATCAGCATCCTTACGCTTGCGAATTAGTTTATATAGGATAAGGAGCGCTAACAGCGCGCTAGCCCCGATAGCGCCCTTTCGACGGTGTAAGTTTTGGGCTGGGTTGCCACAGACATCATGCAGCTCTTTCTCCCGAAACTGGTTGGGCCGGCAGACTAATTGGATCCACACAACACGGTCCCTTTCTTCCTCCTTTCCGACGCTTATACTGCTGGTCCTTTTAGGTGATGCATGGTACGCCGCGAAAACATTATTTTATCAGAAAAAATAGCATTCCGTTATTTCTGATTTGGCTTTTGGAAACGCAACAACACTTCTACAATTCTACAATTGGACTTGGTTATGGAGGTAGCCTTTTGGATGAATGGCTTAGGGCCATCCATATTGTAAAGGTAGGTCGGCATCCAATTAGCTTTTCGCCTTTCGGCAGCACAGAAATTAGCCTCTTGTGCTGCATCTGTTAATGCCGGATCTGAGGCAGCAACTAACATCTCCTCTTGTGCTGTTATATGTGATGTCGGCTGTTGCATCAATATAATAGTAATATGCTCTCCATACTCCGGCCCTCCCTAAATATAATTAAGGACTTCCTACGCTTAAAATTCATCTTAAAATATATCCCTCCATTCTAAATTATATAAACTAGATACACGGTATGTCTAGATACATAGTAAAGATTATTGTCGGTTCCGGAAACGGCCGGCAGCTAAATCTACTTGAAGTGTATATCGTGTGTTGTGATCGGAGGTGGCCTAGCACACAATAACTCAAAATTTATACTGGTTTAGGCAATCATACCCTACATCCAGTCGGGGGTCGGTCGGATGTATTGCTTGAGCCCGGGTCATTGCCAGAGAAGTGAGCATTCGTTCCTGGTGTTAGCACCAGCTGCATTTTGAACCGGTACTAACGCCTGCATTTAGTACCGGGTCGAAAGAACAGTGCCACGGGGAGCCATTTAGTACCAGTTGGAGCCTCTAGCCGGTACTAAATTGCGCCACCAACGCCAGAGGGCAACGACTAGTAGCTAGTACTAAATGGTTCTGAGGATATTTAGTACCGGCTGGAGGCTCGATCCGGTACTAAATGGAAAGATCTAGTAGCGGCTTGAGCCACCAGCCGGTACTAACGTGTCTTCGTCTATACATCAGCACCTTTCTTCCTTCCCAAGCCCGAGCCATTCATTTGGAGCTCGGGCTTGAGAGGAGGTGCTGCCCATTTTTCTCAAGATTAGTGGGGATTTCACGCATCCAAGTGCTCAAAAGGTTAGCAACTTCATCATCTCTTCTTTGATGGTCTTTATGCTTCGTTTCATGCTTTATACTTAGATAAATTTGTGATTATTAGAAAGAGTGACAATGATCATGATTTTTTTGATATTTACACATTCATTTGAGATATATAGCTAGAAATGATGACTAGAATTTGAATGTGGTTTGTTTGCATGTTGGAAATGTACGGTGATTTTTTTTCAATTAATTTCAAGTGACATGTGTGTATATATTATTATGCTAATATTTGTTTTCAATTAATTTCAAGTGACATGTGTATTTCCAAGGACGGCCATTATTGTTATGCTTTGAAGCTAGTGAAATGTATAATTAGTGAATGTGAAATATCTAATTTTTCAAAGTGAAAAGATATATATACTTGGCATTTATTTTGTATTATGAAGGAATTTTTTTGACACTCTAATGATGTATTTATTGAGGCTCTCATTGAAACCATCGTGACGTAAAAAAATCTTCGTTTCGGAACATGTATCTGTTGTTAATCTTTACCATCTGGTGATGACACTGTCATTCGGGGCCAATATGATATTCGCGACACGGTGCAGTATAAGGATGTGATGATGGAGTACGGTCTTGGTCCCAATGAACAAATCCTCACCTTTGAGCGAGGTGACGATGCCACCATTCGGACAAGGCCGTACTCCTTCATCACGTCCTTGTACCGTATGTGTTGCGGATATCAATGTTGGCCCCGAATGGCAGTGTCATCACCGCAGGGTCAAGGTTAATGATAGATATATATTCCTAAACAAAGATTTATTTTCTTCTTGATGGTTTTTGCATGTAGAGCCTGAATAAATGTTTTGAACCTTGATTGCATCCCATATGCCCTGAGATGATGAGTGTTCACCCGAAACTAAAGAGTGTCAAAATAATTAGGGTTTAGAAATAGTGAATGTGAAAAGTCAAGTTGAATGTGAATGCAAAGATGTAATTTGAAAATATCCGATGAGTATGAGTATATTTTCATTGTAACTCTAAGAATTTATTTTATTATTTACATTTATTTGATAAGTGTAGTGAAATTAGTTTTACTTTTAAAAATACTGTAAAAATATTGTAGTTTAGCGCTTCACCCAACATGATGAGTAATTAATTGATTTGTATAGAAATGGCTTTGCAACATGATGCATTGGAGCGACGTGCTTTTGCTCGGGCGCCGGTACGCAATCATTTGAGGCGCACTGGCCATTCCCTTGAGTTCCGCCCTGAAGAGCGTCTTGGACTTGTTAGCGGTCGTATTCGTCGTTGGATTAAGAAAGCATTTGATTGCCTCGCCCTATGTAATGCAAGGCGCAAATTTGAGCATGAATTAGATGTCGAGTTGCATGGTACGGATGATGATCGCGAGTTGATGGCTCGACACAATGCAAGGTGCGAAGCGTCGGGGATAGCACAAATTGACCGTTCGGTGTCGAGAGTTTGCAAGACGGTTCACAAGGCATCGGTCAATAGGTCTAATGAGTAGTTTGTATAAGCATGTAGGTTATTCGGAATTTTGGATCTTTTAATTAATCATGTTGTGTAATTGATAATGTGTAATGATAACGTAGATATTTTAATTAATTATTCATGGTGTGTAATGATAACGTAGACCTTTTTGCATATAGAGCCTGAATAAATATTCTGAACCATGATTGCATCCCATATATGGCGTGGGATGAAGATTTTTCGCCTCAAACTGATGAGTGTCAAAATAATGTGGACCTTTTAATTAGTCGTGGTGTGTGATGGATATTTGGACCTTTTAATTTTATTATTAAATTCCATCCTTCATTATGTTAATATTTTAATGTGATGGATATTTGTGTTTGTTTGAATGGAAGTTTTGTTCCGTTGACTAAATAGTTTTGACATTATTGTTGATTCTTAAAAAATACAAGTGTTTAATCGTGATTTTTTTTAATCGTGAAGATGCTTCTTTTGTTGCGCTGTGTTTTAGCCCAGAGTGAGAAGTCGCATCGTGCTGCTTCGACTGCAGGGGAGGCACGGTGTTTGATAGACTCCCTCTTGTGACCGCGGATCCATTAGGGTCGCTCTGATCTGCCCGCGTAGTGAATGCGCCACAGCGGCACCAGCCGCCCATTTTTCATACGGAATATCAAGGCCTGCTTGTTACGACACGTTGGCCCGCCGCAGAGGGGTATCTCCCTATTTCCCCCTTCCATCCTTCTGAGGCGGAGCCATGTGCCACGCGGCGAAGCTGGCTCGCGGAACACGGAAGTGCACGAGCGGTTATAAATGGGGGTCAGGCCCCTGTCTTTCGAACTCATCCAGAACATGAGTCGTCGGTGAGCCTGGTCTTGTATAATGGAGTTGCTCTCAGCCCGTGCGCATCCACCTGACGGAGCTGGTGGCTGCTTTCAGCATCTTGTGCTAGAAGAATGCTTACGAGTGGTAGGGGATAGCACACGCCGTACGCCCGGGCCTTTCCCAAGCTCGGTCCTCCGAGTGTTCCGCTCGGATGATCGAGGGGAGCGGGTGTGCAGGCAGGTCTCTGTTTCCAGCCGGCGGTCAACACTGTTTCCTCAGGCGCCTCGTGCGACTATGGGGGGAGTGCCAGCCTTAGGCGGTGGATGTGTCAGTGCTTCCACCTGCCGAGCCCTAAAACGGGGAGGAACACCTTGTTCCTGCCTGCTGTCGAGCGCGCCCGCGAGGACTGCCTAGGCCCCGAGCGGGTTCGGCTTCCCCGTGTCCCTCACCCCCAGTTCTCTTTATGAGGAGGCTTGCCCTTCCTAGGCGACTGGAGATGGGGAAGAGCTCCTTGCTGTCGTTTGAGATGGCGTGGGAGTTTGGTTGGCGGTGGCGGCAGATGGATTGCTCGCCGTCATCCCCTGCCAAGCCGTCCTTGAGGAAGGGGGTGCAAGAAGAAGGCTTGCAAAGAAGATGCTCTTCCCAGTCCTCCCACACTTGTAGCAGCCCTCCTCAAGGCTTCCAACGTTACCACCCTTATGGTGGTAACGGGTTTTTGTACTTTGTAACGGCCATGGGCCGACTGTACTTTGTAATATTTATTTGCTAGGAATAAAACGCGTTTATTCTGGAGCGCGTTGTATCTGCCGTGCCCTACTACGAGTCCTGTCGGGGGCTGGAATTTTGTCGTCCCCTACTAATGAGAACGCGGTACCCCGACTTGCCGCGGCTTTGCCGCACAGGAAGGCGGTTGGGTCAGCGGTGTTGTCTGCGTACACGTGTGGAGGTGACCCTATCCGCAGTCTCCGAGACTGGTGGGGTTGAGCCAGCATCACTTGCCTCGATGGCTCGATTGACGGGCTCGGTGAGCTCCTAACGGGTGTGCCCAGGCAAAATTCCAGGCGTCTAAGTGGAATCCGGGTCTGTCGTTCGTGACATGGTCGGCATAGCCCGCAGGTGGCATTCCACTGCTCCACGACCCACCTCCCGGCGGATGCCCGAGTCATCTGACCGACTCAGGTGGCCCGCTGGCCTCTCCTCGATGGAGATTCTTTGGGCATGGCTCGAGGTCCGGATCGGACGAGAATGTTGAGATGACCCGAATCGCTGCCTGAGCAGGTCGGACGAGGGCTGCTGGGGCTCATCTGCGTTTTCTCCCCTGGCTCTGTTTGACGCGAGGCGGCCTCGAGTCCTCCGCGGACAGGCCTTCGAACCTCGGTCGGTCGGGTTCCCGAGTTGGGATCCGTCAGCACACTTTTTGCGCCTTTTTTGGTTTTGATGCCTTTACGAAAATCGAGAAATTTAAATGCGAGTATTGAATGAGGATGCGGCCTGTTGAGGCTTACCCAGGAAGTCGGAACGTCGCCCCATCTTTCATGCCGCCGGAACGGTCGTGGTGGACCCCTATCCTCGATACTACGTCATGGCGGTTGGGCTTCCGCGAGGCGCCTCTTTCAAAGGGAAGGGTCGGAGGTCGTCCTCTTCCTCCCTCTCACCCTTGCCTTGTTCCAGGCGCTCCATAGGCCGGTCGCCGAGCAGGAGCTTGCCGCGGCCCGTCAGCTCTGAACATAGAGTAGTTGGCGCTGGGGATGGAGCGGGTGGCCCGAGCTCTTGCTGAGGGGCAGGCTCAGTCCACTGGTCCGTGAGTCAACCAGCTAGAGTCGATGCTAACCCAGAAGGAGGAGGGGCTCAGGATCGCCGAGGACGCCATGGCCGGTAAGTAGATTTTCTTCTCTATCCCGTCGATTCTTGCTTCGAATTTTGTGTCCTCTAAATTCCCCTTTGTTCTTGTCCAGAACTAGGAGGGAGGAACAGGCTCCCGCGGAATGAGTTGAAGCGGTCAGAGGAAGCCCGCCGCGCTGCTGAGTCCGAGCTGGTGACCACCAATGAGGTGGTAGCGCAGAACGCGCAAGCGCTGCCAGATTCCTTGGGGAGGAGCAAGGTCCTTAAAGAGGAACTTGGTCACCTTCAAAGCGTGGCGTGGTTGGTGGTCACGGAGGTCCTCGGGCCCCGCCCGGGGTCGAGCGCGCCCGCTGTTGATCTTTCGGAGATTCCGGGCGAGGTGGCGGGGCTTATTACCGACGGAGTCTTCCATGGTGCCTTAGGAGTGTTGACGTCAGTGGCATCACACTTCCTGACCCTGGAGAGGTAGTCGGGAGAGGCTACGCCACCGGGTGGTTCGCCGACTGGCTCCGCGAACTCAAACAGAGCTTGGTGTCGGTCGCGACGGCGATTGCGGAGGCAACCACCGCTGAGTGGGTGAAGAAGGCCCGTCGCGCGGAGAGGGAGGCGACTCTGGGCAGAGACGGTGGCCAATCAACAGAAGCCGAGTCAAGTGTCGCCCCGACCATGTAGCGCGGCTCCTCCCATCCACGTCGTCGGCCAACACGGACGAGGTGTCGCAGTAGAAGCATTTATAGTTAGCTCTCACTTTTGAAAGACTTACCGGGGAACTTAATGGTCCCCCGAACAAACAACTTTAAGTGTTTCTAAGCATTTTCATTTTACTGATGTTTGGGAAGTTGGTCCCACCCGTATCCCTTTGTTCCCTGGAGTGACTCTTGCCTTCGCACATTCCCTTTCGAACCTGCACGCTAACCGTAGGCTGCAGCGTGTAGCCTGGGGCTGGCCTGAGTGGCGTCAGCTGCTAGTCCGTTGTAGATTGTGACGAGTGTTCCGTAGGTCAGGTGGCCCAACAAAAATTACTTAGGTTGCGATGGGAAAACGGGTCGCCCTTTCGCTCGAGTGAAAAAAGTTGCCTTTTTGTACGCGATTTGCAAAAGGAAAGAGGGGTAGCGGTGCACGTGGCGGAGTACCCCCGTGGGGCCCTCGAGCGACCTGGGCCAAGAGTGCTCACGCTGGGGCGCTGCAGGAGTTGGCGATTGAATGAAAACATGTGAAGGGACTAAATTTAGGGGAAGAAACGACGTAACTGCTAAATATTCCAAGTGTTGGTGAGGATGTTGCTGTCGTTGTCCTTCAGTCGGTAGGTTCCTGGTCAGACCACCTGCGCAATCGTGTATGGTCCTTCCTAAGGGGGAGTGAGCTTGTGCTTGTCCTTGGTTGACTGCGCCCTCCGAAGCACCAAGTCGCCGACTTCGAGGGTTCTTCCCCGGATCTTCCTCTCGTGGTACCTGCGAAGGGCTTGCAGGTAGCGAGCAGAGCGGACCAAGGCCGTCTCCCACGCCTCTTCCAACAAGTTGACTGCGTCCTGTTGAGCCTTCGCGGCTCAGGCGAGGTCAAAGGCTTTGACCCTTGGGGCGCCATAGTCTAGGTCAGAGGGTAGCACCGCTTCTGCCCCGTATGTTAGGAAGAATGGGGTGAACCCCGTGGATCAATTGGGACTTGTCCTCAGGCTCCAGTGGACGGCTGGGAGTTCCTTGTCCCAGCACCCGGCAAACTTTTTGAGCTAGTCGAAGATGCGAAGCTTAAGTCCCTGGGGGACCATTCCGTTCGCCCTTTCAACCTGCCCGTTGGTGCGTGGGTGCCCAATTGACTCCCACTCGATCCTGATCCCGTATCCGTCAGCGAACTCCAAGAACCTCTTGCCTGTAAAGTTGGTCCCGTTGTCTGTGATGATGGTGTTGGGCACTATGAACTAGTAGACAATGTCAAGGAAGAACTTGATGGCCTCCTGGGAGTTGGTTTTGGCGATGGGTTTCGCCTCGATCCACTTGGTGAACTTGTCCACCGCGACAAGTAGGTGACTGAAACCACCAGGAGCCCTCTTGAGAGGCCCGACCATGTCAAGGCCCCAGACCGCGAACAGCCACGTGAGGGGGATAGTCTGAAGTGCCTGCGCTGGCAAGTGGGTCTGCTGAGCATAGAACTGACACCCTTTACACGTGCGGATGACCTCCTCCGCGTCGCACAGTGCGGTGGGCCAGTAAAAGCCTTGGCGAAAGGCCTTGCCAACTAGCGACCGCAGGGCCGCATGGTGCCCGTAGATGCTAGAATGGATCTCTAGAAGGAGTTCCTTGCCTTGTTGTGTGAGGATGCATTTTATGAGCATACCTATCCTCGACGGGCTGCGTTTGTAAAGTTCGCCGTCGACGGCGACAAACATCTTGGCGCGTCGAGCAATCCTTCGCGCCTCGGTTCTATCAGCTGGGAGGGCCTTATCGAGGAGGTAGGCCAGAAGATGCGCCCTCCAGTCGAAGTCGAATACCATTGCGTCGGCCGCTGGGAATCGTAACCTCCATCGCGAGGCAGTCAGGGCCCCGGAGCCCTTGGTCGGGGGACGCCTGGTCGGGAGGCACCGGACCGGGCCCCCCGGGCATCGGGTCGGACGGCCTCTGAGGCGGGTCCAGCTTGACGCGGATTGAGGGCGCGTGGAGATCGTTGATGAAGACCACGCTGGGAACGGGATCCCACTAGGCCGCCATCTTGGCGAGTGCGGGACGTGAAGCAACTCGATTCCTCGGAATTTGTCCTCTAGTTTGCGCACCTCCTAGTAGTATGCGTTCATGAGGGAGCTTTCGCAGTTGGACTCCTTCATGACTTGGTCCACCACCAGCTTGGAGTCACTGTAGGCGTAGAGCCGGGCTGCTCCGAGCTCAATGGCAATACGGAGGCCATTGATATGGCCCTCGTATTCAACGACGTTGTTCGAGGCCGAGAAGTGGAGGCGGATCGCGTAGCGGAGCTTGTTCCCCTCGGGCGAGATCAGCACCACACCGGCCCCCGCGCCAAGTCCCATAACCGACCTGTCGAAGTATAGGGTCCAGTATTCGTGGGTGATGTCTAGAGTCGGGGTTTGGACCTCCGTCCACTCGGCCACGAAGTCGGCCAAGGCCTGCAACTTGATGGCGGTGCGGGGAGGGTACTTGATGTCATAACCCATGAGCTCAAGTGCCCATTTGGAGATCCCTCCTGTAGCGTCGCAGCTGTGGACGACCTTCCCGAGCGGGAATGAGGCGACGATGGTGACCTCATGGTCGGTGAAATAGTGTTGCAGCTTCTTAGTCGCCATAAGCACGGCGTATAAGAGCTTCTGCACCTGCGAGTAGCGGGCCTTGGTCTCGGTGAGTACCTCACTGACAAAGTACATCGGTCGTTGAACCATCAGCGAACGGCCCGGTTCCTCCCTTTCGACTACAAGAGCGGCGCTGACCACGTGGGTAGTTGCCGGGATGTAGAGTAGGAGAGGTTCGAGTAGCTCCGGAGCAACAAGGACTGGGGCTGAGGTCAGCAACGCTTTAAGGCTATCCAAGGCTTGCTGAGCCTCCTCCGCCCAGAGGAACGCATCTGACTTTTTGAGGAGCTTGTAGAGGGGCATCCACCGCTTGCCTAGTCGGGATATGAACCAACTGAGGGCGGCCAAACAGCCGGTGAGTCGTTGTACACCTTTCACATTGCGTAAGGGGCCCATTCTGGCGATGGCCGTTATTTTTTCACGGTTGGCTTCGATGCCACACTCGGACACTATGTATCCGAGTAGCTTCCCCTTTGGAACCCCGAAAGTGCATTTTTCAGGATTCAATTTGATGTTGAACATTTGGAGGTTAGCAAACGTGGCGTCCAGCATGGCGATCAGATCACCCGCGCGAGGTGCTTTCACCACTACGTCGTCCACATAGACGGCGACTGTGGGTTTCGGCGGTTCGAGCTGGTCGGGCTGCTGAGGCGGATTTATCTGGTCGGCGAAACATTTCTGCATGCAACACTGGTAGATGGCGCCAGCATTCTTCAGGCCGAACGGCATGGTGACGTACCAGTACGTGCTGAATGGGGTGATGAAAGATGTCGCGAGCTGGTCGGACTCTTTCATCGCGATCTGGTGACCCGAGTAGGCATCCAGAAAAGAGAGGATTTCGTATCTCGATGTGGAATCGACTATCTGGTCTATGCGCGGCAAAGAGAAAAGAATCCTTGGGACATGCCTTGTTAAGGCCAGTATAGTCAACACACATTCTCCATTACCCATTCTTCTTTTTTACAAGGACGGGAATGGCAAGCTAGTCGGAGTGATACACTTCCTTGATGAAACCAGTTGCCAGGAGCTTGGCAATCTCCTCGCCCATGGCCCTTCACCTCTCGTCATCGAAACGGCGTAGGCATTGGTGCACGGGCTTGGAACCCGGCCTGATGCAGAGCTCGTGCTCGGTGACCTCCCTCGGGATGCCTGGCATGTCAGAGGGCTTCCATGCGAAGGCATCACGATTGGCGCGCAGGAAGTCGACGAGCTTCCTATTTGGTCTGAAGCTGGGTCCCGATCCACGCGGTCTCGGTCAGGTTGTTGGGGTCATCCTCGATCGCCTTGGTATCCTCGGTCGGGCGGAAGGCACTGGACGGGGTCGGCTCATTGCGGTCGGGAGCGTCCTCGACCACCGTCTTGTGAAGCCTCTTGAGCTTGGCGGAGTTGGCGATGACGGTGTCGAGCTCGAAGTGCTGGCGGCAACAGGCGTACGCCTGTTTGAAGGAGCTGCTCACCGTGATGACATCGTTCGGTTCTGGCATCTTCAGCTTCAGGTAGATGTAGTTGGGGACTGCTATGAACATGGCATAGCACGGACGCCCGAGGATGGCGTGGTATGACCCCTCAAAATCCATCACCTCAAAGATCAGGGTCTCAGTGCAGAAGTTGCCATGGTCACTGAACGTGACCGGAAGGTCTTTGTTTCCCAGGGGGTACGCCCTCATGCCTTGGATGATACCGAGGAAGGGGAAAACGACGGCGCGGAGCTTGGACTGCGAGATGCCCATGGCGTCAAGGGTCTCAACATACAAAATGTTGAGGCTGCTTCCCCCGTCCATCAGCACCTTGGTCAGGCGCTTGTTGCCGATGATGGGATCAACAACGAGCGGGTAGCTCCCCGGTCGGGGAATGCTGGGAGGGTGGTCGCCCCGATCGAATGTTATTGGAGTCCTCGACCAACAGAGGAACTTGGGGACGGCGCCCTTGGCGGCGCAAACCTCCTGGAGTCGGACCTTGTGTTGACGCTTGGAGCAGTCGTCCTCAGGACCTCCGAAGATCATGAGACAACAATCCGGCTTAGGGAAGCTATTCCTTTCCTTTGCCGGCGCTCCCTGATATTTGGGTACCTCCTCGTTGCGGTCCCCGCCCTTGCGTCTGCTAGTCCTACCCAGCATGCGCTTGAGGAGCTTGCAGTCCTTGAGCTTGTGCTTGAGGGGATATCCGTGATTGATGCACGGCTTTTCCAGGAGCTGCTCGAAGTGGTCAGTGTTGCCCTATCGCTTGCCCGCGCGGTCGGCTGTCGTGACCGTGTTGGGCTTGGGACAGCGTCGGTCCTTCTTCTTGTTTTCCCCTACCCTGAGGAGGGGCCCTCATCCTGGTACTCCCGCTCGGCCTTGCCTTTGGCCCGGCCATTGGTGAAGACCGCCCTGACCGCCTCCTCGCCGGAGGTGTGGTTGGTGGAGATGTCCAGGAGCTTGCGGGTAGTGTGTAGCTTTCGGCAACCGAACTTGTGAATGAGGGACTTGCGGGTGGTCCCAGAGAGGAACGCGCTGACAACGTCTGCGTCAACAATGTCTGGGAGGAAATTGCATTTCTTGGAGAACCGGCGAATGTAGTCCCGTAGGGACTCGCCAAGCTCCAGTTTGCAGCTCTTGAGGTCCCAAGAGTTTCCACGGCGCACGTACGTCCCCTGAAAATTCCGAATGAAGACCTATTTGAGCTTTGCCCAGCTACGGATGTCCTTGAGCCACGCTTGAACGTACTCCCTGATACAAATGGGGAGGTACTGGATGTTGAAGTAATCATCACTCGCTCCTCTGGCCCGACAAGCGAGCCAGACATCTTCCAGCCATACAGTAGGGTTCGTCTCCCCAGTGTACTTGGTGATGTTAGTGGGCAGTCGGAAGCGTGGCGGGAATGGCGCTTTCTGGATGCGATAATCGAAGGCCCGCGGGCCCAGGCCGTCTGCACTAGGGCTCCGGCCGCCGTCCTGATCGCACGGTCGGCCACCATACCTGGGGGCGCCTCCTCGTGCTCCCCCTTGGGTTGGTGGGCACCAGCCACATCCACGGCGGCCCGGTCGACATCGGCGTCGCGGCGTGCCAGTTGCCGCGAGTGGATGACGCTGCGCGCGTCATAGTTGGGCCCGAGCCGGCCACGCACTAGCGGACGCTACAAGATGGGCACCGGATCGGGGTGAGGCGCAGCCGCGGCGTCGCAGCCCTCCCTGGGGGGACGCGCTCGCTGTTGGTGGACTGAGGGGTTTGGCTGCTGCGAGCCTTACCCGCCCCCCGGCCCCCGACTGGGCAGGAGGCCGCGTGCCGACGGCGTGACGCGGAGCTTTCCGCCTGCTGCATGGCGGCATGCTCCACCAACGTCCGGATGTTGCGGTGGAGCTCCTGTTGTTGAGGGTCCGCAAGCTCGGGTAGGTTGTGAAGGAGCATCACTGCGGTGGCGATGTTCTGCCGGCCCGCGCAAACTGCAAGGGGGGGGGCTGTTGGCGCCTGTGATGATGGCCTATTGGACTTGACGGGCACGTGCCCACAACGTTATGAGCATTCAGCTCGAAGTTGCACCAGGGGTGCACCGACGCGGGGGGCTGTTGGTGCTGCCGCCGCTGGCGTAAGTCCTCGCCGTGCGCCTAGGCGTTAGCCAGTGCATGCGCGCGCGGGTTTGGCGGGGTGTGCGCTCGGTCTCCACCGGGACCGGCAGTCGCCCCTGCACATCCGCCATGGCGCATTCCCGCAGCGCGGGACATCCAAGGGGCGACTCGCCGATGCTAGACCCTTCGCTCTGGAGGTCGTCATCGGAGAAGAGATCATAGAATGAGGTAGGACAATACCCCGTCATGCCCAAGAACTTGGCCGCGAGCGGGCGCAGTGGTATGGTCCTCCGGAGCTCCCTGGCATAAACGCTCACGGCGTTTGTGCGGCCAAACGGGAACCGCCCGCACGGTGAGAGTGGTGGGGACAGCGGGGTCCCTCTGGAGAGCTGGTGGAAGACATTGCACGCGAGAATAGGAGCAAATCCACGTCACTCGCTGAGGGGTTGGCACCGAGCATGAGCTCGATGTGACACGCGAGCGCCTCAGTGTCTAGGTCAGCCAGTGGCTCGGTCGAGGGAGGTTCTCCCTCGAGCGACATCAGTGGAGTGGCCTCCTCGCGGAGGCGAAGCGTGCCAAGATGATCGGCAATGAAGTCCAAGCTTCCAAAACGGAAGGCCTGGAAGGGTGTGAAAATGGGAGGTGCCCACAGCCCAGCGCGTGGAGCCCTGGGAAACTCCAACGAGCCGAAGCGAATCGTATCGCCTAGGCTCTCTAAGCTGGAGGTTTCGGAGATGAAGGCCATCCGATCGCCGGGATGGTGAACGCATGACGCCCTCCCCACGGACGGCGCCAAACTGTCGGTTCCGGAAACGGCCGGCAGCTAAATCTACTCAAAGTGTATATCGTGCGTTGTGATTGGAGGTGGCCTAGCATACAATGACTCGAGATTTATACTGGTTCAGGCAATCGTGCCCTACATCCAGTCAGGGTCGGTCGGATGTATTGCTTGAGCCCGGGTGCTCGTGAGAGTTTGGGGAGTTACAAGCTTTCGAGTGAGGATGAATCTCTTGGATCTCGGTCCCTTTCCTAGGCGGCTGACCCTCCCTTTTATAGTCCAAGGGGGGCCCTCCTTACAGGGGGACTGGTATATCGAGAGAGAGAGGGGGGGGGGGGGGGGGGGGGGCTTCCTTGCCCCACTGGATGGGGTCATCAGCTGTGTCAGTCGGGACCGCCAACTCCGTCAGTCGGAGTCCTTGGGTAGCCGCCGCCCACATCCTGTATCGCGGAGTGGCCGTCTTGTTCTGTCCCTGTGTGTCGTGCTTTGTCGGTCGGGGGGTGGGGGTGCGCTGATAAGTACGGTATGGCAGTCACGCCCCGTCCCCGGCGCTACGCCCTGTCACTCCGTCGTGATGGAGGCGTGTTCGCCGTATCGTAATGACGTCATGCCCCGTCCTTTCGCGAGGACGGGCAGGTGGAACAGTGTCCCACTGCTACCAGTGGTAGCAAAGGGGGACTGTAACCCCCGTGGAGGGAGTGGTTGGCCCCATACGGCAAGTTGACTTCGGTGTGCATCCTTATCCGCCGCACCTGCTCCCGGGGCCCGCTAGTACGCAATGTCCGACTAGCCTCGGCCTCGCCGGTCGGGGATCTCAGTTGGAGCCATGGTACGGACCTAGTCCCCGAGCATCCCAGACCTTCCGACTGGCCGGTCGGTCGGGATCACTGGCCTAGACGGTCTGGACGAAGTCACGGCCCATGAGAACGGTCGTTCGTTCCAGGTGCGGTCTTGGGCTAGCCAGAATGCCATGGAAAGTGGGTCCGCTGGGAATCCCGGTCCCTGGACCCGTCAATTATGTATTTAAAAGAGTCAAAACAACTTATAATTTGGAATAATAGGAGTCACAGTCAGAAGCTAGCCTAGCCATTAATTGCGCCAATATAATCAAAATAAGAGTTAACCAACTAGAAGCTAGCTTAGCGCGGGTGGTTAAATGAGGGGCATTGATGACTTTTTCCTTCCTATTTAATTTGTCCTAACATTCTTTGAACTCCATATATTTAGGAATAGAGGAAGTACAAAATACCAACGACAAAGATTCTGTCTCTTGATAACTAGTGCATTCCTCCACTTTATATTTCGACCACACCCTCCATCTCTTTCTCACTATTGCCAAGATCGTGCATGAATGCATGGTAGACTGTTTTTATTTAGGAGAAGTGAGTCTCTAGCTCAGCTCGTGAAGGTGAGAGCCTGAGAGTTATGGTTGTACGTCCCAACCATCCTTCAGGTATGTATCCTGTTCAAATTGAATTTGTTGTGCCTATTTATTCTTAATGAAAAATCGCCTATTTCGTACTAGGTTTTGGGCTTCATTCTTTTATAAATCACTTACCCCAAATGGTTAGCCGCGTTGGTGTGAGGCCGTATTGTTAGACAGTTTTCTACTAGTGATAAATCTTTATTATCATTGACATAAAAAAACAAACTAGTTCAACAACCGCGCACCTGTAACGGTGAGGCTGTCCAAGGCAGTGCTAGTTGCAGCTATTTTCTTCGAAAGAGCAAGTACCTAGCTAGTTCTATAGCTTTATAGACAATGATTAATGGTTCGGATCAAAAAGGTGAGCAAACCCTTGAACTTCAAGTCCCGAATCCTCGATCACACTCTACCTTTCGTAGGCCAAATCCAACAAACAGCTCATTTAGCTCCTACCAAAAGTGTTAAAACCTCACTAGGAGAAGCTGTCGTCCCTTTAACCTGCCCCTGCCCATGCCGGAGAGGCCAGGAGACGAGAGAGCTAGCAAGTAGCAAGCCTGTTCCTTTTGTCACCAAAGATCTGATCAGCTTCCTGCTACTCTGCTCCCAAACAGCAAGCAAGCATGGTTACGCGAGGAGTAGCCAGGGCACACCATGATGTGCTCGTGGGCCCCACTGCCATAGAACATGCCTGCATGCGAGTGATGTCACGAGGCAGGCACTGCTGCACAACTATCATCGCAAACGCCACATCACCTCTCCTCTTCATAGCGTGCGGGCGGGGCACAGCGTGGAGGCGCGGTCCTCGCGGGCGGGGCGCGGCGCGGAGGCACGGGCCTCGCAGGTGGCGGCGAGCCAGTGCGGCTGCCTATTTTTCATCTTTTTTTATTTCTAAAAAATGTATCACCGTCGGATCTACAACCGTTGGTAATAGCTCAACCAATCACCATCGACCCTAATCCAACAGATCTCAAACAGGTGGTGCGTAATAGCCCTGTGAGTGAGGGGGCCAAAGGGCATGCATTATATTCTTGGTCAGAGTAGCTCCGGACCATTGTCGGTGTACATGCATATGTCACTTTTACACCATGTGTGCGTTTTGATTTGGTCCTCCCAATTCGTGCGTGCCTGCCCGTGTGCTACGGGCGATAAAAGATTTATAGTGCAATAAACAAAGTATTCAACAAGATATTAGTGTGAAAGTTAGAATTAACATATCAAATGAAATTAGTCAATTCAAAAACATAATTAATGTCGTGCGATGAAATAGTCCAAGATCTTTTAATCTCATAAATAAATGGCGTAGTACTTACAGTAGTACTTTAGCAAGATGAAAACACAAGCACACATACAGACATGATCTATATAATATTAATATTTTTACAGGACCCGGACAGACAATGGATTAAAATCATCACAACATATAGGGACAAGAACAAATAATCAAAGGGCATTTCCGGTATATTAGGAAAACAAAACTTAATTAGGAAAACAAAGCTTAAACCTTTGTGCACTGGAAATCAGTGTGTTGTCAATGTACTGTACAACCCCTCTGTATAGAATAACTTCTGCACATATACTCAAGTTGTTAGACAAAGTTTCACATAAAACTATCTCAGTGTATCTAATAATATGGTTAAAAAAAACCCAAACTGGATTCATCACTTTCCCATTGGCGTTGTTGGGCAAGCATTACTCAAATTTTAGCACTAAATAAAAGAGGCAGTCGATTTCCCAAGAATCATATATCTTATCTAAGTTGTTTTGATATGCACGGCTTATCTAAGTCATTTTATCACTAAGAATGAGAATCAACAGCGGTGATAACATCATACCTGCCGTTGGTTGACATGCGAATACTCCAGACATAACAATTAGAAGTCAAGTTACTGGTTATTTTGAATATGCATACTTAAACCTTAGGCAGATAAAACTTCACCTACAGGTTCATTTCTAAATGCAATCTTTAACCATAGCAAGCTTAAGTTATTATCACACAGACTACAGAACCAGTGATGAATGACACTTAAGCTATTATGATTGGTTTTGGCAATCAGAACAAGCATGGTGGGTCAGGGCCAAATAGAATAACTGGAGAATATAGTTGTATTAATGTATCACCATTTGTAACAACCTAGCTCTGAGTTGCACATATCTACACTATGGCACCCACACCAGATATGTGCTGTAGCAGTGGTCCTGCCTCTACCGCTACTCCTTTTGCCCTCATGAGCTGAAAAGGTAACAAAATTTTTTCCCCTGCATTTGTCAAGATCCTTACTTATTGACTCAAGGAACAAAGTCAATAAATATACCACAACTTGATTCGACTTTAATGATTATAGTAAAAATTGAGAAACCATATCATAATTCAACTCAAATCACATGAAAAGAATTAGCTTAGTTATTAGAGTAAATAACCACTGATACTTATGCACATTTGTGTTTATGCTTGAGATACCAGAAAGATGCAGATCACCAAATAATTTTGAAAGATATTAAACTTAGTTTAGTAGTTCTGCAACTATTTCAGATGTTAAACTGATTTACCATCTCTCTACTTGGACTAATTAGTTTCAGTGTACCTACATAAATAGAGCATGGACATCACTGTACCAAAAATTGTAACACACGAATGACAATTAAAATCTATGCACTGTAGCAGACATAAAAAAACAATCTAGCTTTTACTGCAGAGCATATCACAGCAAAAGAAAAGCATAAGTCAATATGGTAAAAGTGAAATGCAGAATGTAAATTTGGCTCCCCAATTGTGCTTGCTCACTGGTTGCTTTGACCTGACGCTATTTTGAAAGAAAAAAATAACAGAATAAATGAAACCATTGCTCTTCCATAGTTGCATTTCCTGATTTATTATTTGCTTTCATCATTTGACCAGCTTCACTATTTCATATCTCTAGAACCCCATGAAAGGCAAAGTTAGCCGACCAAGTGACTTATCGCAATGTCCTCCAATAGTCGAATAGAAAATGTTTTACAACAACCTATGGTATATTCACAATAATTGTCAAGTCATGCCCTAGATCACATCAAAATCTCTACTACTATGCATACTATTCTACCAAATCAGAGTATTAGTATACAATGTAATACCATGAAACTGTTTGACCAAAAATCCATCAGAACAGCTATCCTTGTGAATAGAAAGACTCTTAGATCAAATTACCCCTAATTTTCCATCATAAGCCAACCTTAAATGACAGAAATTATTTTGTTTCAGTATAGATCATGATTTCTTCCTCTCCATTTTTTTCCCTTTCTTCCCCTTGCCATGCCCTTGCCGTGACCAACCTGGATACCTGATTTGCCTCCGAGTTCTGAATCCTTCATGGCAGCCATGGCTTTGTGGGTGCCTGCACACACGCACAGAGGCAGCCATGGTTCTTACGTGGGTGCCTGTAAGAACCGTCCAGAGATCAAGAAAGGTCGGATGGAACTTGCCGAGGAAGGATTCGTTGGTGAGGGCCCATTGACGTCGAGAAATGCTGCAGATTGAAGCCTTAAAACGGAGCCAGGAACCAAGATAGCAGATTCACCTCTTTGGGGAAAAGATAGGGGGTAGGGGACGGCGCAGCCGGTCGACGGTCGAGCCATCTGTTCGGCATGTTCGCGCGATGGGGACGACGAACGGCAGCGGATCCGGCGTGTTCGCGCGATGGGACGATGGATGGCGGCGGCGGCGTGTTCGCGCGATGGGTCGATGGACAGCGGCGGCTCCGTGCTACGTGAGGGCGGCATCGACGGGATCGAGGACGACGCGGCATCCCCTCCCTCCGCGCGACACTCCGGGTGACGGGGCGGAGGCAGCTCCGCGCGAGGGGAGTGCGGCGTCGATGGCACGATGGGGCAGCCGCGTCGATGGCTTACGGTGGCGGTGCTCGTGCGTCGGGACGACCCGGCTCCATGGAGGTAACGCGCGGCAGGGGAACCGTCAGCCGCGGCGGGAGTCAGGCGGCGGCGGCTCCGCGGCAGGGTGGGGCCCGCGCATTGGCCGTGGCGGCGGTGGCTCCGCAGCCGCTGCGGGAGTCGGGACGGGGAGGTCGTGGATCCGCGGCGGCGGCACCACGGCACGAGTCGCGGCGGGGAGATAGCGGATCTGCGGCGTGCTTGGCGGCGGCGGCTCCGCGTTGGGGTGGGGGAGTCACGCGGCGGCGCGGCGAAGGGAAGGGCGTGGGGCGCGGCGCTATGGGCAAGGCGGTTGATTTTGGCGAGCGGCGATGCGGGAATATCACGCGGCTCAGGTTGTCCAGCGGCGGGATGATGGACCGAGCGGGGGGCGACGTACGACGGGGTGAGGTATGACGAAGGAAAAAAAAAAAGTGACCCTAGTAGAGATCGTTGGGGTTTGCACTGTTTGTTCGTCTCGATGATCTTTGTTCCCCAGTTTATGGTCCAAAGAAAACAAGCGCTACATTTACCCACCCACTGGTTTCTACTTCGGATTTCTACAAATTTAACGTGCATGTGGCCTATGGAAAACCAGTTGAGCTCACTCGAATCTAGCTAAGGATCTGCGGACAGAGCTCATAGAGCAGCTTTTAAGCTGAATCCAGGAGGAATTCTACTAAATAATTTTTTTAGAGAAAAGTGATTGTATGTTAGATTCCGTGAGGTGTGATTCTCTGAAATTAATAACTAACGGGTTGAGAGCTGAAGAAACTAGCTTATCCTGATTTATTACTTCTCACATAGAATCTTTTTTCCATAAAATTTATCATAGAGAATCATCTTTAACCACAAAATCACTTCTCAGATAATCAGCTCCTATAGAGAATTAAAAGAAGGTGTAGCTTATCAAACATGCCCTAATGCTGCTTAATGCCAACAATTAATGATCATTGGTCAACTAGCTAGGTTCCCTGCTGGGAAGATACATAAAATCGAAAAGGTATTTCAATTGAAATTATTGATATATATATATAATGATATAGGGATATAATTTTAAGTTTAATTTCTATGCACGCGCTTAGCTAAAATTATTCCGATCATGACCTTCAGATTTTGAAGCTTTACTATAGTATCATGGTGGATCTATCCCAAGACTTTGTAGCATCACCTGGTCTCATACCCTCATCTTTTCTCGCCATACAACAATTCCATCTATTCCTTGTTGGGACGCAATGGGTCTACTATATACGTATCAACCACCACACCATTTGCAAAATGAATGGTATTGTCTCCTCATCACGATGCTGCTACACAACAATTCCCTTCGATTTAAAATATATGCTGTTTAGGACATCAACATGATCTACAAGGTGAAGCTTCAGCAAATAATTTATATAGAAATTAAAAAAATAAAGGTAATTATATATTCTAAAAATATCTTTTATGGTGAATCTAGCAATAAAATCTCGCGTTTTCAATCCATGCACTTTTCTATATATTGATGGTCAAATTTTAAGGATGGTTCATGTATTTTAAATGGGTGGGAGTACTAGCTCTAATTTGTGAATGGAAACAAAAGTGAACTCAAAACCTATATTTATTTGAGAACAACATGGGTATAATCACGCATTTAAACCATCCATTTATCAGATTCAATCCAAGTGATTTCAACCACTGGATCCTATAGGTTGTACTAAAATGTTTGCAACAACAAAGAGCGCAAATCTCTACGGTTTATTTAGTTCAAACTTAAATCCCAATGTGATGAGCCTTTTTACCACCCGGTATTTAAAGGTTACTAAATCTTTCCATCCACCTCAAAAGCAAAAGTACCAGTATGAAGATGATCCGGTACTAATGCTAGAATTAGTAACAGGTTATCTTTGTGCTCGTACTTTTAAGGTGGATCTTTAGCGTATTTTCTAGTAGTGCACTAGTGTACTCTAGCTCCAAGTACCTTTTGAATATGCAGCCAAAGCCACGATCGTATCTCCCAGCATGGAGTACGTAGCTCCAAAAGAAGCAGAGAGAGAGAGAGCGCAGCTAGGTCTAGAGGGAAGTCGTGAGCATCGAGAGAGAGAGAGTGTGTGTGTGTGAGAGAGAGAGAGAGTGGACCAAAGGTGGCAAGCCGCAGTGAGCACGGGAGAAAAGACCGGCCGGCGAACGAAGCTCAGCGCCCACGGCCTGCTGCTGGACCACCGGCCGGAATAGGTCAGCAGTCAAGGAGCATCGCGTCAGCCTCGGGACGCGGCGTCCGCGCGCGCCCACTACCACCAGACACCAGTCCACACGGTCCACCACCACACCCTCCGGCCTCCGCGCGCCACCACCCAGCAGCCACTCTCTCTCTCTCTCTCTCTCTCTCTCTCTCTCCACAACGGCCGGCCGGCCGGCCGGCCGGCAGCGGCGTGCATGGCTCGGCCCAGCTTTTCCCAGCCCCGTCGCTCCAGCGCTAGGCGCTAGCTTTTTCCCCTCGGCGTACGTCCGGGCTCCGCCTTTTCTCGGGCGGCGTCCGGCCGGCCGGCCGTCGCAGGCGCGCGCGATCGCGTACGTCGTCCGGCCTGCTGCTGCTGCATGCTGCCGATCGCTTTAGCTAGTAGCCTGCCTAGTGGCCGGGCTTTCCTCCATCTCTCGACGATCTCGCGAGCTTTCTTTGCATGCCCGCAGGCCGCAGCAGGAGACCAGCAGACAAGGGCACCCCTGCTGACAACCCTCGTTCTTCGATACTGGTACATACTTACCACCGCCACTAGATTATTACTGTGCTGCTGTTCCTACGGCTGCTATACGTGCGTACTTGGACATTTCTTTTTAGTATAATCGATGAGTCGAGCTTTTTGTTCGAACGGTTTGCTCAACAGTTGTTGAGTTATTATTATATCCCGTTTGTTTCAGCCTCGACTATAAGTTGAAACAAATTGGATCTTAGTTTTGTGGTCGATATCACGAACTTTCCGTCAAGTGCTGAAGTTTTAGTAAATTGTCCACCTTTCTCTGTTGGGCCTGCTATAGACCTACTAATAACTATTAGCAGCTTACCCTGCTAACAATTAGTACACTATTAGCTGGTTGGAGACTGCTATTAGTTGTATCTAACTATCCAACTACCTATGAGTTGGTCGATTATCCAAACAGCCCCTTCTAATAGCTAGCTAGCGAACAGTTAGCAACTATTAGATCATCTCCGGTAAGTCTTTTTTTTCTCTAATAACCTTTGTTATTGGGAAAAGAAGTACTCCATCAGTCCTCTAATATATCTTCTTTTTTCTAATATTTTATTCATCTCAATATTTCATACCAACCCCTCAAAATAGAGAAAGGAGATGCTCTCCTAATTAATTGGACGGTTGGTTTTGCAGCATCGTTTTCCTTGTGCTTCCTGCGTTCTCAGCATCCTTGATCTGCACCCGTTATTCTTCCCAACCGAGACCAATATAATCATCACCCGCTAGGGTCGGCATCCAAGCCCTCCCGCCTAGCTATGATCGCGCGGCGGAGCAGGGCTTGCCGCCGCCAGCGCCCAAGCCCTTCCCGTTTATACTTGGGCGTTCACGGAAAGGGTGATGGTGGCAGGGGCGCCCTGACGGAGGACAACAACGGTAGCAGATTGGGAGGTGAGAGAGAGAGGGACGGAAGGGATAAGAGAGAAGGGAGGGGGGAGGGGGCGAAATTATACTGATCCTTGACACGTGGGCTTCACATGTCTAGTGAGATGATGATTTGATGATATTATTATTGGGGAATTGCAAAATAAAGCACCTTCCCAAGTAAACCATTAAAGTGGCTGGACATCTAATAACACATTATTAGAAAAATAATATTGGAAGATTGTTGGAGATGCTCTTAGCTAACACTAATAGATCCGATAAAACTAAATCTCACCCAAACCAGAGTACGTCTCTCACATGCCTGCATGCAGTGGCAGATGACCAGCATGACAAGGTATGGTCATTGCCATAGCTTGTTCTTTTGATAAATACACTACATATTTATCTATCTACCTTATTTTTTTATACTCTCACTACTAAAAAATAATTTGTAGCAACGCCTCTTTTTTTTCAGGGGCGGGTCAAAATATAACCCGTTCCTACAAAAAAAGCGGGATTACTGTAGCAGCAGACCCGTCCCTAAAAATCGGTTTTCAGGGGCGGGTCATGGCAATCACCCGCCCCTGAAAATGGGGCGGGTCATGGCACCACCTACCCCTAAAGATGGGATTTCCAGGGGCGGGTGTCATCATCACCCGCCCCTGAAAATAGGGCTCATTTCCAGGGGCGGGTGGCGCCCCCACCCGCCCCTACAAATATTTTTCACATTGGTTATGAAAATTCAATTAAATTAGAAAAAATAGCAAACCACATCAAAAAAGTGAAATTTGTACCCTAAGGCTATTGTGCCCTATAGAACTAGAAAAAAATATGCCAAGTATATTTCAGATTATATAATGCTTAAGAGTGTGGAAACCAGTAAGTATGACTTGAGTTGTACGAGATAGTAAGTGTTGAAGAAGCCTACATTGTTGTTTCAACACTCTTAACCATTCTGTACACTGAAATATAGTTGTCACATTTTTTTCTAGTTCTATAGGTGACAATAGCTTTAGGGTAAAAATTTTACTTTTTTGGATGTGTTTTGCTATATTTTATGAATTAATTGAATTTTTAGTATAAAATTGAAAAAGATTTATAGGGGCAGGTGACCTCCCCCACCCCCCACTAGAAATGATTTGTAGGGGCGGAGGGGGGGGGGGGGGGTTCACCCGCCCCTGAAAATACATTTCTAGAGTCCGGGAGGGGGGGTCACCCGACCCTGAAAATTCCTGCTCTATATATGTTGAACGGGCCGAGGACTTAGCAAAACTTTCATTTCACGCGGACGAGGGTGTTACGCTGCCAAAATTTCCTCTTCCCTGTCGGCGGCTCGGCCCTCCCCCTTGCCGGTGCCTCTCCCCGGCGGCTCTCCTTCGCCGCCGCGCCTCCTCCTCCGCGGAGCTCCCTAGACGCGTCGGGCCTCCACTCCTCTCCGCTACCTCGTCATCGACCTCCCTCGGCCCGCCACCCGCGCGACTCCCTCAACCCGTCGCCGCGCGCCTCTGGATCCGGATCTGCGGCAGTGCCCCTCTCCTCCCCTCCCCTCCAGCCCACGCCCTTCCTCAGAAACATGTGAGTTCTTGATTTTTTCCTTTTGAATTATATAATGAATTAGTTAGTAAATTAGTTAATGTATAAGTGAAAAAAATGTGAATATGTGTGGTTTGTAATATGTGAAAGTGAATGTGACATGTGAATTTGTAGTGAAATTTCTTTTTATTTTGCCATTATAGTTAACTTTATTTTAGTGAATGAATACTATTCGTGAATGAATTAGTTAGTGGATATGAATTATTGAGAATGTGAAATAGTGCTGTTTTGAGAATTGGAAATAGTGAATTATTGTTTCATGAATAGGCATATGGCAAGTCGTGGTAGATTGGGTCGTGATAGTGTCGGTCGTTGTAGGGGGCATCAGGATTTCCTTTTGCCTGTGGCTCGCCCTCCTGGCATCACTTTCAGCAGAGTCAACAGGACTAGACCGACCCGATATCCTCAAGCAATCGTACCAGCTCTAGGAATTGAAAGATCCATCTTTTTATCTTATTAAGAACAATTGATCCTTATTAATATTACATTATCTCTAATGTAGCGGATCGATGTATTTATATGACTTGCCGAGGTAGTAAAATGCCTAGGTGGTACACCTCCTCAAGTGGAAATCATGAAATGCCAACAGTTCAAGAAACTAACAATCTCTTTCGAGATACCAGCAAGAAGAGATCTAGTACCATGATTTTAATAGTTGCTAGTGGTAAAGAATCACTTATTCAGATGACTTATGAAAGAAGTGCCATAGAAGCTTGCCTTTTAGAACTTGTGAGGCAGGTTATCTAATTCCAGACTTGTCATGGTTCAAAATCAGAGCGCTTCAACAAAATGAACATGATATTGTTAGTTTTTGTGAGAGATTTGCACAAGAAAATCAAAATGACTTGGTGTGCGAGTCCTTGTTAATTTAAGAAAAAGTACATATATTTGTATTTGATTGTGCGAAGCAGTTCATAATATTTGCCTTCCATCTCCGTTGCTGGATATGTTTGGTAACACCTTCGCGGTGATGAGTTTGAAGATTATTTTATGTGAAGCTATGAACAAGTTGGATTATCATTGGTACGAGTCTGGGACACCCGGTACTAGGGAAAGCTTGTACCAGACTTCTATTGAAGTTCGATCTCCCTCGTTTCATGCTGCGAAACCAATATTCACCATCTATGGCAAAGCACTTTCTCGTAGATGTGAAGCAAAGGAAAGCGCACTTATCCGTGCTTTGTTTTTTATTGACGAAACCTTGGGGGTACAAGATTGGCGATGCTCACTATGTTAAGTATCTCTTGCTTGCGAATAATATCTGTTAGATGATGTAATGTATGCATGCAATTGAACATTTGCACCTTGGATGTAATATGTATCGACTTATCGAACATTTCAATCGCATGCATTTTAAATATTTACATATTTTCCTTTCCAAGTTCTTGTGGCCATGTAGTGTGATGTGCTTGTATATGACAGATTCTGAAAATTTAAATTGAAATTAGTAAATTATTTGGCGGCCAGGGTATTTTCAGGGCGGGGTCATGCCCTAACCCGCCCCTGAAAACCGATTTCCAGGGACGGGCCATGGGCTCACCCGCTCCTGGAAATGGGTTTTTAGGGGAGGGTAACGTACTCGTCCCTGCAAATAGCTATTTTTAGCTGCGAGAAGCAGGGGCAGGTACCGCACCCGCCCCTACAAATGTCGTTTTACCTGTCCCTAAAAACCGTTTCTGTAGTAGTGTCTAATAGATAATATGTGCTCAAATTTGTTGCCACCATACCTCAAATTTAATTCGGTCCTCCGCTACTGTGTGCGTGGTTATGCATGGGACGATACCAAGATGTCAATGGATCGACAGCATTGCGTGGATCGGAGGCGGCCAACCCCAAGTGGCCGGTCCTAGCTAGCACTTACACTTACCAATTATGCTCAGCGATGGCCGTGAAAAAGCCATGTATCATTGCATGCATGCAAATGCAAATAAAGGACTGTCATGATCAAAACGCACAACTAGTGGTACACGAAAACGCTCTGTAATTTCGTCAAATAAAAAACTTTAGAGAGAGAGAGAGAGAGAAACCAATGCAAAGGACGTACGAAAAACGCAGGAAACAAGAGATCGTGATCGGGTATATACGGTTGCTGCTGCCGCCCTCGTGAAAATCCTGAAAAAGATATCACGCACGCCCTCACGATCTCTTGGCCTGGCCGGCTAGCTATCCTGCAGGCGTCCATGCAAATAAAGAGAGACCCGTCGTCGTCCATGCAGCTGCAAGCCTAACGCGACGCGCGCCTCGGTCGCATGCGGCACGATACGTGTACGGCGCTGCACGCGCGTGCTTTTTTCCCGTGCGCGCGCCAACTTTTACTTGCCCATCACCTCCCTGTGTGTGGTGCTCTCCAATCCCGGCCGGGCCGGCATCCGATCCGACGGCCGGCGGCGGTCGAGGCGCCGCCTCGAGATCCGGAGCCACCCCAACCTGACCCGAGCAAAGCAAGTGGCGCACACGCTTTCACAAAAGCTTGGAGGTTAAATTAGGGGGTTTCATAACACTTGGTTAGTTACTTGATCATCATCATATCTTTGGAGTACTTCACGACTATACTATTGTGTAAACTAAACTAGACTAACTAAAGCCGTAACAAGCTGCTGGCATGTGGGTGAATCCTTGCTCGGAACTTTCGTGATATCGCTGGCGGCATGCAAAAGCAGCAAAGTTTAATTTGGTCGTACGTCGTATACTACTACATGGAGCATGCATGGATGCAGCACTTAGGTTATAATATTGTTGCAAAGTCCAAACTCCAAAGTGTGTATCATCATCATCAGTCAAAATAGTTTACCGACAAGGTCATTGGTCGCCATGATCTCACCCACCCACATAGCAGCCTGCCGCTAGCTAGCTAAGCTCATGCATGCTCATGAGCAACGACTTCGACCGTCTGTGACAGTTAGATAAATAAAGGAGGTGTGGCAGCAGTGCCGCCGCACGACAGCTTTGCATAAACAATACCGCACGTCAGCTACAGTGCAAAGTTGAACCTTTTGGTACCAGCAGCTTAATACTCTACCACATACAAATCTCTCTCTCTCTCTCTCTCTCTCTAGTACATACTGTCATACTTATCTTGGAACCTGGTACCATATGCACCTTCACTTCAAACAGGGAATTCATGCCATATATTTATGTATATATTAAATGAGGGTTCCTGGTATTACTTAGAAATAAACTACTGCAACTTTTTTGTTTTTCTCTACACATGTCGGTTGAATGAGGCCAACACACACTAGTATACACATGCCGGCATGCATGCATGCATGCAAAACGAAGCTTTAAACCGTTTGGACAAAACCAAAACCAAGCAGCAAAAAGCCGGCCGGCCGGTGCTGAGAGACATTTCTCTGTGGAAGCAAAAGCCGGTCTTTGCTCCCACCACCGATCAAATCCTTGGGACAAATTTCCAGTAATGCTTCTCCTTTGCAGTGCTCCTGACGAGATAAAGATAAAAGCAAGGGCCGAAGAAGCATGCACTGTCGGCCTGGCCTGGGAGACACAAAGGGAAGAAGCATCACCGTGATGCAATGCACTAGCTCGAGGTGTGTGTTCATCCACCGATGCATTTGTGCCAAAAGCTACGAGCCTAGGCTCACTTGTTTCAGATATCTGTCTCGAAACCTAGCGACATGTAACTGTTTCAGTATCCCTAGACGATCTCCACCTAATTAATTCCTCCGCTGTCTGCAAATTTGAGTTCTTTCTTCTGCCGATTTTGTGAGCAAGCATGCACGTAATGCACTTGTATGTCATACTCCCTACATTTCTTTAATTTCATAACGCGTGCTCGCATATCAATATATACTCAAACCTCGTAATCTTTAACGAAAAATTAGTCTTATTACAAGAACTAAATATTATGTATACAAAAGTAATATCGTTGAATTTGTATTTGAAGTTACTACTTATCTCATAGTTTTGAGTTTGTTGTTACCAACATTATACTATAAGAGAAATCATGGATCAAAACATAGTTTTGGAGACTATCGTCTATGCCAAGTCAAAATGCGCCTTACATTTTCAAATTGATGGAGTACTACTATATATATTTAAATTTGGAAACATGAAAATATTCTCTATTGATTTGACTTGAAAAATACTTTCTCTAAACATGTACTATTAATATACTTCAAATAGCATCATCATTGAATAATATGCAATGAGAAATATTTTCATAATTAACTATGCCTTGTCTCTTTTTATTATCATTTTTATAGAAAAGTACTCCCGGCATTCATTTTGATTTTCTGTCTAAAAGATTGATCTTTGACCACAAACTCTTTCTTAATATTTGATTAATAGTTACAAATTTGTAATCATTACAAAGTGATGTTAAATTCAAATACAATGGTATAATTTTTTTGACGCACAACTCATATGTCATTGCACTAATTGTTGGTCAAAACATGAACTTTGAACCATCAAAACATAAGCCTTACAAAGATGAACGAACTTAGTGATCGATCGAAGTTGTAGTATATTCGAGTGTCTAATAACACGATGTTATCGAAAGGAGACGTAGTACTACATACTAAGCAAAAGTAAGCAAGGGTTCTTAATTATAATCAAGTACTATTAAAGTAGTAATCCCTACACTGTACAGGAGGAGAGGATCAGAGGGCACAAGTTAAATCCAGCTTTAAAGCTACTTGCCGCCACAAAATGACCGGAACGCCCCTGACCCCGCTCCTCTATATATACGCGCACCTCCTCTCACCTCTAGCCTGCCAGCCCTAAAGCAAAGCCAAACACTCGCCCTTGCTCTCGCAAACCTTGACGACATTGCTACTAGCAGCTAGCCCTCTGATCAGTAGCCGTGTGTAGGCACTAGCTCGCGACAGGTCATCGACAATGCAGTACGGCGCGGCCGCGGAGCAGGCGTGGTACATGCCGGCGGTGGTGGCGCCGGCGCCTGCCGCGGAGACGGCGGCGGAGCGCGTGGAGCGGCTGGCGTCGGAGAGCGCGGTGGTGGTTTTCAGCGTGAGCACCTGCTGCATGTGCCACGCCGTGAAGCGGCTGTTCTGCGGCATGGGCGTGCACCCGGCGGTGCACGAGCTGGACCTCGACCCGCGGGGCCGCGAGCTGGAGCGCGCCCTCGCCTGCCTCCTCGGCGCCGCCGCCGCACCCGGGGCCGCGGCGGCGCCGGTCGTGCCCGTCGTGTTCATCGGCGGCAGGCTGGTCGGCGCCATGGACCGCGTCATGGCCGCGCACATCAACGGCTCCCTCGTGCCGCTGCTCAAGGAGGCCGGCGCGCTCTGGCTCTGAGCGAGCTCTCCCGACGCTCGCGCCGTCGTCGCAGCTCGTCGGAGCTAACTGTCGTCGTAGGGCAGATTAAAGTAATACATCACCATCCACAGTCGTAGTGAGTCGATCGATCATAGAGTGCGTGCTTGTGTGCTTGTGTGTTAGAGAGAGAGAGAGAGAGAGGTCGGTGATTTTTTACTGATGCTGCCTCCGTCTTGTGTGTGGGAGTGTGGTAGAGTTGGCACGTGCTCGCATGCTTACACGTACGAGTATGAGTGTGCGCGATGCTTGCTAGATGCAAGAAGAGATCTAGCTGCTGTTTAGTGTCATCAATCTCTTCGACCTTATTAATCTGCAGTTTGGCTTGCCTTACTTTTCATTCCTCCGGCCCTCTTGTGTTTAGTTGCCACTTGATGATGACATGCATGACCACAGTCGTTTGCATTCCCAAACGTGAAAAATTAATGCTAATTTCAACAGCTTCTTATAGCTGTCATCTGTACTTGGATGAACAGGCAGAGCACATTTCTTCACATATAAACACATAACGAACATGCATGAATTGTACCATTTTATTACTACCGGTTTTGATTGCTTTGTTTAATTTAAAAAGATGTCAAGGAAAAGATGGAACAAGCTGAATACTGAGAGGGTTTTTCTAATAGCAAGTGGGATTGGCGCTCCCGTACTCGATCGTGTAGTCGGTGCTTGCTCAGTGTAGTTTTTTTTTGGGAGCTCCTTTTTTCGCGGCTGGCAGCACTGGCAGGCAGCATGCACGCTCGTCTTTTTTGCATGGATGGCTAGGCTAGCATCGCGTGTGCCCCATCTTTATGCTTTGTTCGAGATAGCTTTTCACTGTGTGCTTCGCCTGTGTCTCCTCTCTGCTTGCTTAGTTCGTTTCTTCCTCCAATGCATAGCTAAGCTAACTCGTGGCCAAATAATCCCATTTGTTTATTATAAAAGAATGTTTATATATAAGTAATGTGTGGGCCAGTAAAGTTCCCCACCTCAGGGGGCTTGTTTGGGCTTGTGGAGGATCATTCATTAGACTGTGATTACGGACACAATAAGAAAGTGATTTACTGCCGGTCATGCATATAGACTCAATCTAATCTCTGCCTATGCAAACAAGCCACAAGGGATATCACCGTGACACCGTGTGTCTACTGTTGTCTAGTCATTCAGCAATATTATGCCTCAGTAAAATGTTGTGTGTTTAGTGGCTGTGTCCAGTCCAGCCAGTATAGGGCCAGTTGTCGCGTTGTCGTTGAGTAAACGCACTGGGCTTGGGCCGCCCCATTAAACCTTGCCACACCCTCGGAGTGCTTATCAAGCGGACAGCGTTAGTTCTCACCATATTCAAGCTGAAGCTAGCGCTCGAGGAAGAAACGAAGAAGCGTATGATTAGTTCACATGAAGCTACCTGACGGATCGGAGGTTGTCGAAGAACACCGATGCCTAATGAATCGAAGAAAGTACTGAGAGTCAGATCAACATCCATTCTCATTCGTCGACGATGGCAGAGTGGGAGAGCCCACTCATCACTCGCGAATGCTAAAGCGCACTAAGCGTAAAGCGTGCATGAGAAGAACTAAGGTCTAGAGGTCTGTTTGGATCACTTTAGTACTGTCACATCGTATGTTTGGATACGAATAAAAAGTACTAAATATAGATTAATTATAAAACTAATTGCATAGATGGAGGCTAATTCACAAGATAAATTTATTGAGACTAATTAGTTCATGACTTGATAATATTGTGCTACAGTAAACACATACTAATGATGATTTAATTAGATTTAATAAATTCACCTCGTGAATTAGTCTTCATTTATGCAATTAGTTTTATAATTAATTTATAATTAATATTCCTAATTTATGTCCAAATATCCGATATGACGGGATTAAAGTTTAGTCATCCACGTCAAAACAGACCCCTTAGCTAGACAGCAGAAACAAGAGAAGTCAGGAGGCACGGCTCCTTGTTGAAGCCCTTCCAGCACTTTCGTCGAAGCACACGCACCTGACGGCACACCATTCCCTCTGAGGAGAATAGTAGAAGGGGCAGCAGCAGGCGACCGCACGAGACCGACCGCAGATAACTAGGACTGGGCCAGGCTTCTGTTTTCTACGGCCGGCTACTACCAGCAGCATGTGATGTCCAAACATGCCGCATGGCACGGCACGGTACGGCATCGATAACACGACTAACACTAAGCTCTAGACGTGCCGTGCCATGCTGGCACTACATGCCGTCGCGCCGGTCCAGGCACGACATGAATGGCGCGCCATAGTGTCGTGCCGGCACGACGGCACATCGTGCCCGGCGGCTCCGTGCCGGCCCGGGCACAACGTCCGACGGCGGCGCCCGAGAAGGGAGGCGGCCGTGCACGACGCGTGGAGGGCGGCGGCAGCAGCAACAGCGCGACGCTGGGAGGACGGCGGCGGCAGCAGCTGCAGCGTGCGACGCGGGGAGAGTGGTGTCGGCGGCGCGCGAGAAGGGAAGCCAGCGCAGGGGCGGCGCGTGGCGCGGCGAGGGGAGGGCGGCGGCGCGCGACGCGGGGACGGCGGGAAGGGTAGAGGAGGGGCGCCCTGGAGCAAGAGAGAGAGGGTAGCCTATTAGTCGGGTCGTACCCGTACCAGTACTGCGTGCTGGAATTTCGGCCCACGCACGACACTACGGTCGTACCGTGCTGGCACTAGCACTACGTCTACCGTGTCGGACCGTGTTCGTGTAGTGTTTTTAGTGTCGTATCCTGTGCGGCCCATCAGGCACGGTCTATTTTGACCATCTATAGTATGGGCCGCACGCAATCTTGGACCAGGAAGCAAGCCCAAACTTCTTAGGCTCCTAAACTGCGTGTTTCCTTTTTTTTCGTTATGGTAATTCTGTGTCTTTCTTTGTCTGAATAGAGGCTCTGAGCCATGCACGTGCTGGTAGATCCCCTCCCTCTTTATGCCTCTCTTCCTTGAGCTGACGATGACGATGCCCTGGAGCCCAAGTCAGGCAGAGGTCCTTTCCCCGGAGTAGAAAGTAACCAGCACGTGCTGATGACCCAACTGCGAATAACTAGCAGATGATGCACCGTCGATTTCTCCTTGAGCAAGTGTACCGCGAAAAAAAAGGTGCACCATCGACCTAAAATTTTGAGAAGATTCGTGGGTTTGTAGCTATCCATGGGGACAAATACGGCAATTTTGTCCCTGAGGATAGCGTGGGGATACTGGAATATATGCTCCCTTTTCCCTGCAACTTGCACTTGCAGGCAGCAATGAGAAGTGGTGAACCTGCACGTACGACGGCTGACGGAGCACTCGACCCGCCGTCTACTTTGTAACGAAAACAAAAGGGGACCTGCGCACGTTGTGGTTTCTTGCACCATCCGTTTTTTTTCACAGAATCATCAGTTCAACTGAAAATCAATTCTGAATTCGAAAAAATGAAGGTAAAACGCTAACCGCCAAACCTGCTGGTCCCAACAAGAAAGCATCACCGTCTCATGCTGCGTTTGCGTGCACAGTGGCACGAGTATCACGTGGACCCGCCGCAGCTTTGGAAGCTCCTGGCTTTCTTTCCGGTCAGGCGGGCGAATGGACCGTGTGCATCTACGTCCAATCCTTGCAGCATAAACATCGACCTTTGCTTTGTTCCTTTTACTTGACAAGGGTGGTGATAAAAACCACTTTTGTTAGGAGCCTAGCAGAAATTCCTTGAGGAAAAACAAAGTTAACCTGGGAAGTCCAATTCTGGTGATCTGGTCTGTACTAAATTTAGATCTACGTGTTGGATTAATTGGGCCTAATCATATAATTCTAAAGCCCATTAAAAATGGTGGTAGTTACACTAGTGGTTAAACCACCTTGAAAGTTAAGAAGGTCCCTAACCAACTTATAAGGTGGAATCTTTTCACACATGGTAAGAAGGATAAGAAGGGATAGTAGGGTGCCACACGCCCAATGACCAGTAAATGAAGGCTATCGTAGCAGAGGGTTACTGGTGCTCCTCTACGTCTCCATTCCGGTGCTTGCGCGCACGAGTACTAGAAGGCCTCGGAATGTTGCTGTCCTTGAGTTTACCTGCTCGGGTAATGGCAATCACATTTTTGGGGAGTTGTCCGCTGGCGGCTTCTTCTTCCTAGTGGTGCGGTGATTGTCTTCCCGGAGTTTCTGGTGATCGGCACTGCTTCCTTTTTGCACTACATCGAGCGGGACGACTACATCAACAGGCACTATGTCAACTAGTGCATCCGGCTCTGCAGCTGGACATGTTTCTCATATGTGCTGGATCAAATTTATGATAAGTAGTATCATCTGTACATTCATCACGCTTAGATCACACTTCCACATATATGATGTCACAAGCCTGTTGATATCTTTTTCAGGATTAAATTGCTACTGAAATTGCCTAAGTTTCTAACAATCCAAAAATATGATAGGCAATTTTCGGTTTCCGGCTTTGCACAACTGTTGAAACCGAATATTTTTGAAGGTGCTCATTACAAGAGGTGCGTCAAAGGTGTATTCTATTGCTATGCGTTGTTATTTTGTTGTCGAACCTACACCGCTTGGACCATATACTGCTGAGGATCAGCAGCGGTTCAAGTGGTGCGGTGATTGTCTTCCCGGAGTTTCTGGTGATCGGCACTGCTTCCTTTTTGCACTACATCGAGCGGGACGACTACATCAACAGGCACTATGTCAACTAGTGCATCCGGCTCTGCAGCTGGACATGTTTCTCATATGTGCTGGATCAAATTTATGATAAGTAGTATCATCTGTACATTCATCACGCTTAGATCACACTTCCACATATATGATGTCACAAGCCTGTTGATATCTTTTTCAGGATTAAATTGCTACTGAAATTGCCTAAGTTTCTAACAATCCAAAAATATGATAGGCAATTTTCGGTTTCCGGCTTTGCACAACTGTTGAAACCGAATATTTTTGAAGGTGCTCATTACAAGAGGTGCGTCAAAGGTGTATTCTATTGCTATGCGTTGTTATTTTGTTGTCGAACCTACACCGCTTGGACCATATACTGCTGAGGATCAGCAGCGGTTCAAAGATGTGGATACTACGTTCAAGGGGGCAATGATCAATGTCCACTGGTAAAGAAATGTGGGATGCTCTAGAGGCCAAATATGGAGCAGTTTCATGACTACAGAATGGTTGCTGGCTATCGCGTAGTAGAATAAGCTCATGATATACAAACACTGGTGAAATAACTCGAGAATTTTGGTTGTGAGCTGCTGGAGAAGTTCGTGGCGGGCTGCATCATTGTCAAGCGGCCACAAACTTGGACTAATTTTGCTACTTCTTTGAAACATAAGAGACAATAGTTTGGCATTGCCGATTTGATTGGCTCTTTGGATGTTGAAGAGAAGGCGAGAGCTAAAGATGTCTGCGACAAGAAAGTTGTTGAGACAAATTCTAGTGCTCATGTGGTACAGAAAGATCCTCAAAATTCCCACAAGAAGAAATTCAAGCAGGAGCTCAAATAAATGAACACTACTCCTTCTAAGAAGAAGAAGAATCAACAGACAAAGGAAAGGGCAAGTGCTATACTTATGGTGTCGAGGAACACTACGCCAAAGAATGCGAGAAGAGCATGTATAGGCTCAAGAAATCCGCAAACATGATTGAGACAGATGGAGGAACATCGGGGTATGGTAATTTATTGCCTACAGTTCTTCCAGTTTGTCATACACCTGATTGGTGGATTGATACTGGTGCTAATACTCACGTGTGTGCTGGTATTTCTTTATTTTCTTCTTATTAGGTCGGGAGGACTTCCTCCTTGTTGATGGGAAATGGAGCGCGTGCAGCTATTCATGGTGTTGGTACGGTTGATCTGAAACTTACTTCGGGAAAGACTGTGCAGCTGAAGAACGTGCAGCATGTCCCCTCAATAAGGAAGAATTTAATTAGTGGTTCTTTGCTACGTCGAGATGGCTATAAACTTGTGTTTAAGTCAAATAAATATATTCTGTCTAAGTATGGAACTTTTATTGGTAAAGGCTATGAGAGCGGAGGCTTCTTCCGCTTGTCTTTATCGGATACTTGTTTTAATTCTGTGGACCATATGAGCCATGACATTGAGATAAATATTTGGCATTTATGTTTATGTCATATAAATTTTGGTTGTATGACTCGCTTAGCTGGTATGAATTTAATCCTGAAATTTGATTTGATCAAAGTTTCTAAATGCCATGTGTGCGTGCAATCGAAGCAACCTCGCAAGCCTCACAAGGCTGCTGCGGCGAGGGATTTGGCACCATTAGAACTAATCCATTCTGATTTGTGTGAAATGAATGGTGAATTGACTAAATGTGGCAAAAGATATTTCATGACGTTCATAGATGAATGCACTAGATTTTGCTACGTGTACTTGTTAAAATCAAAAGATGAAGCGTATTATTTTAAGCTCTATAAAGCCGAGGTTGAAAATCAACTTGAGAGAAAGATAAAATATATTAGATTGGATTGAGGTGGAGCGTATTTTTCAAATGAGTTCAATTTGTTTTGTGAGGAACATGTCATTGTTCATGAGAGAACACCACCTTGTTCTCCTGAGTCAAATGGAATGGCTGAAAGGAAGAACCACACTCTAACTGAGATGGTTAACACCACGCTAGATATAGCGGGACTTTCCTGGGAATGGTGGGGTGAAGCTATTTTGACAGCTTGCCATGCTCTTAACAGAGTTCCTATGAAAAATAAAGAGAAAACGCCATTCGAGGAATGTGAAAATAGAAGATTGACACTCTCATATTTGCGTACTTGGGGTTGTTTAGCAAAGATGAACGTGCCAATTGCTAAGAAATGCAAACACGGATCCAAAACAGTTGATTGCATCTTTCTAGGCTATGCTATTCATCGCGTTGGGTATAGATTCTTGATAATAAAATCTGGAGTACCTGACATAAATTTTAGGACAATTATGGAGTCCAGAGATGCTACAACTTTTGAGACCGAGTTTACTATGAAAAATACACCCAGCACTTCTAGTCATGAATCTATTTTATTTCCTGAAACACCTGAACCGGTAAAACACGCTGAAACTGAAACCCATGGGGAATATCCAGAGAAGGAGCAAGAGATAAAAGACTGCAAAATCTTTTGATGATGATTTCATTGTGTACTTTGTGGATGATACTCCAAGAACCATTGAAGATGCATACTCCTCTCCTGACGCTGACTATTGGAAGGAAGCGGTGCGAAGTGAGGTGGATTCGATTATGTTTAATGGAATTGGGAGATTGTTGATCGTCTTTTCGGATGCAAACCTGTGGGATGTAAATGGGTGTTCAAGAAAAAGCTTAGGCCTGATGGTACTATTGAAAAGTACAAGGCAAGGCTTGTGGCCAAGGGTTATACCCAGAAAGAAGGCGAAGATCATTTTGATACTTATTCACTAGTTGCCCGTTTGACGACCATACGAGTGTTACTTTTCTTGGCGGCCTCACATGCTCTTCTCGTTCATCAAATGGACGTTAAGACAACTTTCTTGAATGGAGAGGTTGAGGAAGAGATCTATATGGATCAACCAGATGGTTTTGTATCAAATGGTCAAGAGGGAAAAGTGTGTAAGTTATTGAAATCTTCGTATGGCCTGAAGCAAGCACCTAAGCAGTGGCATGAGAAGTTCGATAAGACTTTGACATCATCTGGCTTTGTTGTGAATGAAGCTGATAAATGTGTTTATTATCGGTATGGTGGGGGAGAAGGTGTGATCTTGCGTTTATATGTGGATGATATACTAATCTTTGGAAATAATATTAATGTGATCAAGGAAGTGAAAGACTTTTTGTCTAGTAACTTTGAAATAAAAGATATGGGAGAGGCTGATGTATTCTTAACATAAAGCTATTGAGAGAAAAAAATTGTGGGGTTACTCTTCTGCAATCCCACTATGTTGAAAAGATGATAAATCGCTTTGGATATAGTGATTGCACATTGCTCCAACTCCTTATGACCGGAGCGTGCTATTGAGGAAAAATCAGAAAATAGCATGAGATCAATTGAGATATTCACAAATTATTGACTCTCTTATGTATTTGGCTAGCGCAACGAGGCTAGACATCTCGTTTGCAGTGAGCAAACTCAGCCGATTCGTGTCAAATCCGGAGATGATCACTGGCATGCTCTTGGAAAAGTGTTGCGCTATCTGAAAAGGACTATGAGCTATGGCATCACTATACCGGGTATCCGAGGGTACTGGAGGGTTACTATGATGCAAACGGGATATGTGATGCTGATAAGATTTACACCACAAGTGGATATGTGTTCTCACTTGGAGGTGGCCCTGTTTCATGGAAGTCTTGCAAGCAGACCCTCTTAACAAGGTCAACAATAGAAGCAGAACTCACAACATTGGATACCGCCACAGTTGAGGCTGAGTGGCTTCGTGAACTCCTTATGGATTTATCGGTGAGAAACCTATACCGGCTATTTCTATGAACTGTGGTAATCAGACGGTGATAATCAAGGTGAACAGTTCTAAGAATAACATGAAGTCTACTAGGCATGTGAAAAGGCGGTTAAAATCTATCAGAAAACCGAGAAACTTTGAAGTAATAGCGTTGGATTATGTCCATACATCTAAGAATCTGGCAGATCAGTTTACAAAGGGCCAATCACGTAATGTGATAGAAGGTCCATTGAAGGAATTGGGCTTGAGACCCATATGAGAAGTCATTCCATAGTGGTAACCTGTTCTATGTGATCGGAGATCCCGTGAAGTAGAATGGTGCAACAAACTAGTGGTTGACTGATGGAGAGACCCCTTATCGTAAGGTCCAGATCGTTTGAGATGCACGTTTCTCCTAAGCTGTATGGCAGGATGATTAATTTCTTAATGTGATCTGAGTGGCTTGTTTAAGCAGGGATGTTGTCTTACAGAACATCTAGAAAGAACACACCTATATGGGTTCGATTGCTAGTCACAGTTTATGAGATCAGGTAATCTCTAGAGACTCATGAAAGGAACAGAAGTATGACTTATATGCTCCAAAAAAAGAGGGGATGCATTCGCAGCCTTGTATCGGTCAAGGGCTTAAGTGAAACCTGTTCGCACAAAACTGTCAATTCAAGGCATAGTCTATTGTTCAGTAATGGACAAGCTAACTTATGTTCTAGGTGGATGTTCAACCATAAACAGGTCTCCATCGAAACACCGGTATATCAAAAATAATAGTGGAAATGAGAAATTCAAATCTATGCCTTGGAATTTGATGGGGATTGTTGGATTAATTGGGCCAAGGGCCTATTAAATCAATTAATTATATAATTCCAAGGTCCATAGAAAATGGTGATAGTTACGCTCGTGGTTAAACCACCTTGAAAGTTGAGAGGGTCCCTAACCAACTTATAAGGTTGAGTCTTTTCACACCTGGTAAGAAGGACAAGAAGGGATAGCAGGGTGCCACACGCACGCGCACGCTTGCTCGCCTTGCCGAGCTGAGGCGTGCCGAGCCGAGCGCGACGGGCTGGGCTTGGGCGTGTTTTGCAGTTTTGAACTCTGGTTGATGACTAGTAACTGATGCTACTTGATGGCAATTGTGACTGGTAACTGAAGAGTGATGGCTGACCACCAATGACCAATAAACAAAGGCTATCATGGCAGAGGGTTACTGGTAACTGACGCTGGTTGATGGCTGCAATGAACCTTGACACCCAAAGGTCTCCTAGTGCCTACATATACGGCCTTCCTCTCTTCTTTCACTCGCACGAACAACACATCTTTCCACTGCTATTGCTGCTCCTCTGCATCTCCGTTCCGGTGCTTGCGCGCACGAGTACTGGAAGAGTAGGCCTCCGGAACGCTGCTGTCCTTGAGTTTACCTGCTCAGGTAAAGGCCGGCAATCACGTTTTTGGGGAGTATCCGCTGGCGGCACAACTACTCGCATCGTCTTCTTCTTCCTGGTGGTGCGGTGATCGTCTTCTTCCCAGAGTTTCTAGTGATCGGCACTGCTTCCTTTCTGCACTGCATCGAGCGGAACGACTACATCAAAAGGCACTATGTCGACTAGTATATCCGGCTCTACCGCTTGGTATGTTTCTCATATGTGCTGGATCAAATTCATGACAAGTAGTATCATCTGTATATTCATCACGCTTAGATCACACTTGCACATATCTGATATCACAAACCTGTTGATTATCTTTTTCTAGATCAAAATTGCTATGTGTTAGTTGTTACTTTCGCTTGGGTGGCTACATTTTTGGGAAAAAGCATGATGTTTTTGAGCAAGGATCATTTTTTTTGGTATAATAGGAATCATCACTTGCTCAGACTCTATGAAAAAAAACGAATAGTAGGGAGAATATCCTCTCGAGATGTCCCCGCAATGTATTTTTTTTAAAAAAAATCCGTGCCTACACGTGGCCAATGCATTCTCTCCGGCTGATTAATATACGGATACATAGTCTTAAGTGAAAATACATGATTACGCAACTACACTCCCGTTCGAAATTGCAAGACGTATTTTATTGGGTTAGGACAAAACTTTAACCAAGAATTCTTTTATATTTAATGTATGCGATAGAAAAGGTATAATTATAAGGAATCATTATTAAATACGAATCTAATAACATATGGTGTGTATCATAAAAGTTATTTATCATAGAGTGGTTCTTGATCAAAGTCTTATCCTAACAAAACGAAATAGGTCTTATAGTTTCAAATGGAATAGTGTTTTTCGTGTTTTGCCGAAACACATGTGCCTATCGACGTCGACTACTGTTAAAAGAAGAGTAGCACCCAATGCCGAGTTAGGTTCAACTGCAAAGAACCTAGCCATTAGGCAACTGAGCTTTCTTATCTGTAAAAGGCTGGTATTTTTCTCTTTTACCAAGAACAAAGGTTTAGCTCTTTCCTTTACCACTGTAAAATATATCTATCAGTGGTCTCCGTGGACATGATTAGTAATAGTTTACTTTTAAGTTCCTTTCACCTAGCTTTTCTAGATGATTGTGAACTATGCGATAATTTAAAAAAAGAGTTAAAGCATCCTTACTGTAAAATAACATTAGTGGTTCTCTCAGACATGATTAGCAGGAGTTTACTTTTATGTTCCCTTCATCTTTGTTTGTGTTTCCAGATGATTGTGAGGTGTGACCCTTTCAAGCCACCCTACCATAGATCTCCTGGACCATCTTTTCCCTGCTCAACAAACCCAACGAATTGACTAACAGGGAATGCTGAGCGAATATGAAAAATGATATATCACAGGTCTTTGTTTGTCAAGTTAATGTATCTGCAAGTCTACTGCTTAAATACTCATTTGATGTATTTGCAAGGTTCGAATAACCACAAGGACGATCCCGCTCGAAACATATATGAACTGTTTTTACGGAGTCATGTGGGAAATAGGAACAATTTCCTGTCAAACTCCTACATTCAAAACTGAACATATGCATGATTGATTCTTGTTACTAATGGACCTTTGAATATCTGTTTGGAACCCTTTTAAACCACCAGGTGAGATGGTCTCAGAAAAGAAAAAAAACCACCATGTGAAATTGGATCACTGGAAAGGCTCAAGCAACTGGCGTTTAAAGGCTGATGAGCAGGTGACAGAGGATCTTATTCCTCCAGCATGATCTCTGGAAGGCGACTTGATCTTGACTTACACGGTGCGACGGCTCGCCGTCAGCCTGTCATTCTTTACGAGCTAATCAGCTGCTTATACAAGTCAACCGGGCAATTAAATTAATCGGCACAAAATCAGTAGCAGTACGTGTGAGTGAATGAGCCGACATCTGACTTGGACATGGCTGCTCCATCAGCAACTTGCTGCGAACCCATCAAGTGCCAGTATTTTATTTACTGGAGCATATCTTTTTTCCCTTCCTCCGAGGTAGATCATTCTTTTCATTTTTTTCACCTTCACGGTTTAAAGATACAAATTTAATAACGCCGAACGCGTAGTTTATACGCGAGTAAAAGATATTCACCACTGGGAAGAGTTATTAGCTTATAATAATATTACTATTAACTTCGCCGCGTGAAAAAAAGTAAATATTTTCACGGCGATGCGCGCAGCACGTGCGCGCGGGATAACTATCGGAGGGGGCGGAGATATTTTTCTCGAACCGGGGGCAACCGAGATCACACGATAATCCCCCGGAAAATCCCTCCAAAATGACAGTGAAGTCGCTCCTAACCTCCCGTTCCCGTCCCACGCCTTCCCGTTTCCGTCCTACCAACCCCCCCGGACCAGCGAGCCGACCCCGCAGCCCGCCTGCTATAAGCAACAGCAGCGGCAGCAGACGCAGCCGAGCGGAACCAGCCGACGCCACCGCCCCCCGCCCCCTCCCCGTCCCCCTCCTGCCGCCTCCCCGATCCGCGCCGCCCTTGCCGACCCGGAGCCCGGCGGCCGGTCGGTGCGGGAATGCGGGTTCCTCGCGCGGCGATGGACTGATTGATTGATCGATTCGGTGGTAGTGGTGGTCGCGCGCCGAGGCGGCGATGGGCTGCTTCCCGTGCTTCGGCCCGGGGCGCGAGGAGGAGCTCGAGTACTACGGCGGCAAGGGTGGCGGCAATGGGGGTGCGGCCGGGTGGGCGGCCGCGTCCTCGTCCGCCGCCGCTGCTGGCGGCGGAGGCGCGGAGGCGGCCGTGGCGGTGCCGCCGCGCGCCGAGAGGATCCCCGCAGGTGCGTGCCGCGCCCGCGCGCCCCCTTCTCCCCCTCCCGGATCGGTCGCTTGGTTTGTTGGTGGGATCGGAATCGGATCCGTGCTGCGGGGCTTTTGGTGCTCGGGCTAGTCTCCTCGTGTGTGGTGGTTGGGTCGGTCGCTCGGTTGGTACGAACGGACTGGCCGATCCTTGCGGGCAGCGGGCGTGGGTGCGTTCGAGGGAAATGACGGGAGCGATGTGCGAGGCGGCGTATCCTTGGAATCTTCCAGTATTAGAAGTGGGGGGAAGGGTATCGGCTTCTATTGTATCGCCAAATTCAGAAACTCTACCTGATGATGACCCCATTGATTAGTAGCAGGGCTATTGTTTTTTTTTCCGTGATGATTGGTATAGCAGCTTGCTTGTGCATGACCGTATCTTGATCCGCTTGACCATGTCGAATAATGCGTATGCGCAGGGGCAGACAAGTCGCGCACCAAAGGCAATGCCAGCTCGAAGAAGGAGCTTGCGGTTCTCAAGGACGCCAACGGCAATGTCATCTCCGCGCAGACCTTCACATTCCGCCAGCTCGCAGCCGCGACGAAGAACTTCAGGGATGAATGCTTCATTGGGGAGGGAGGGTTCGGGCGCGTTTACAAGGGCCGTCTGGACGCCACGGGCCAGGTAATGCACTTTGTCGGCAAAGCAGGGTTCGACTTTTCTTCGTTTCTTGCTGTTGGTCTAGTACAAAAGTGGCTCAGCTGTACCAAGGGCGCCATTGATCTGTCTAGGACATTCAAGAAAAAAGCAGTGTTTGCACATGAGTGGTGGATGCCCACAGACACAAAAAATCCATGTTCACTTGTAGCTGATCCAACTTACACTGGCCTGATAATTGAGGGCAGTGTGGACTGTTCTGTAGGTCCCCTATTAATTTCACAAGATGAATGATATGAAACAGACAAACAAACAAGTGATACATGCCACTTGCTTTGCATGCAACTACTTGAAACTTTGATCTTTGAGATGAGGCACAACATTTGTATTTTGCTGAAATGCTGATGCATCTGTTACAGGTTGTTGCTATCAAACAGCTTAATAGGGATGGTAATCAAGGAAACAAAGAATTTCTAGTGGAAGTTCTCATGCTCAGTTTGCTTCATCATCAAAACCTTGTCAGTTTGGTTGGTTATTGTGCTGATGGAGATCAACGCCTTCTCGTGTATGAATACATGCCACTTGGATCATTGGAAGACCATCTGCACGGTAAGACTGTTCTTTACTTTTGTATATTTGTCTCTGCATATTAGTACCTGTTAAGTTTCCTGTTGATGTTTACTTGCTGGTACTGTGGCGCTCAGTGCAATAGTGCATGATAGTACTTGTTTTTTCACATGCTTGTTGGAGTACATGCTGTCGATCTGCCATGCTGTCTGCCCCCATCTATCTGCCAATGCGTTTCATTTTGTCCATGTGCATTAATGCATATTTCCCTGATTGTGAGACATTTTTCTCATCCATGTCCTTTTGTGCATGCAGCAGTACATATGTGCACAGTAGCCAATAGGTTTTTTCCAATAGTCAATCACGGTTCTGCCTTTCTATTTCCCAGTGTTGCCTAATTAAAGTAGGATGGACTTTTCATATTTGCATCTTTATTCTGGGTGAAGTACAATTAAGTCTAGCTTACATCAACCAGTTGACATATGACTTTATTGTACTACTACTCTGGCGAAATCTCTCTACAGAGTAAATAATTCAGCTATATCTGTTTTTTTCGAATTTCTGTACAGATTTGGAGACGAAACTTTAGTTGTTCACTTATGTGATTATAGTATTGGTGGCACATCCTTATTGTTTGTGTGACTGAAAAGAAAATGATCTTTGTTTAGGTTCATTTTTGTTGCTAAGGTATAGCCTATTTAATTTCCCCACTTTATAATTCCTTGGATTGGAATGCAAATACTGTTATGTAACAATTATGTTATAATTAATTTAATTATTCGAATAAAAGGATCATGTATGTTACTGAGTTGACAAATAGAATGTGCCTTATGTGACAAAAGAGTAACCATTTCCAGCTAGTCAGTCATAGCAGTGATTGGAACCTAGCTAAGAAGCAGACTGCTGGCACGAGTAGTATCCCAATTTAATATTTCTCCTGAACTTGCTATGCTCTGGCAATTTTGTCCCACAAAGGGCATTTGAACTATATCACGTGACATAGTAGAGTGATACAACTTTGCACTAAGAACATTTTCTTTGGAGCATTTTAACTTTTCTTTATGTCTTTGTCGGTCAATATAGGGAACAGGAACCAATGATCTTCCAATGTTCTAAGTATTACAAGTGCAAATTTGCAGTTTGCAGAAAATTTACTGAGAAATTCATTCATATTATATACACTTGTTTGTCTTTACTCCAATCAAATAAGTGTGAACGTCTAGCAATATTAATACTATCAGCAGACAGCAGTGCATATTTTCCATTTCTGAATTAACTTAGCACTTAATGCAGATCTCCCTCCTGGCAAGGAGCCCTTGGATTGGAACACTAGGATGAAAATTGCGGCAGGTGCTGCTAAAGGGCTGGAGTACCTTCATGACAAGGCACAGCCACCAGTTATATACAGGGACTTTAAGTCATCAAATATTCTATTGGGAGAGGGTTTCCATGCAAAGCTATCCGACTTTGGTCTTGCTAAGTTGGGTCCTGTTGGTGATAAGTCTCATGTTTCAACACGTGTTATGGGAACATATGGTTATTGTGCTCCAGAATATGCTATGACAGGACAACTTACAGTTAAGTCAGATGTTTATAGCTTTGGAGTTGTCTTGCTTGAGTTGATTACTGGCCGGAAGGCCATTGACAGCACCAGACCAGCCTCAGAGCAAAACCTTGTGTCATGGGTAAGTTTGTTCAATTTGTTCATAAATCATTTGTCAATATTTTTGGCCGGGATATCCAGTGTCTGAAGTTTCTGAATGTCAAGATATTGAGTAACCAGTATTTTGTTGATATTGATATCTCAGTGTCTTTTAAGGATTTGGTTGGCAAATGGATATCTAATTTTGATGGGAAACTGGGACTGAATCTAGGGGGTTATAGAATACTCAGTTGGTTTGTATATTTAGGCAGAAATTATGATAGTTCTTTGACTGTGATAATGCTCTTCATTGATATTTTGAAGTGTTGGATCTGATTGTGACAGAAACTATGTCAGATTCTTCTTCAGTTTTTTTTTTCTTTCAAAAATTGTACACATACAGATGTAATGTCCATGCTAGGTTGCTTAGATAAGTATATGCATACAAGTATATAGTACATCTAGGAAGAGAATGAGCATTTGATATCATTCTACAATGATCAATGGTTATCTTCCATATGCTTATTTGGTTTAATTAATTGCATGTAATGAAGCTAACTATTTGTTCATTGGCAGGCACGACCTCTTTTCAATGACAGGCGGAAGCTCCCAAAGATGGCTGACCCAGGGCTAGAGGGGCGATTCCCTACGCGTGGACTTTACCAGGCACTTGCGGTGGCATCAATGTGCATCCAGTCTGAGGCCGCGTCTCGCCCGCTCATTGCCGACGTTGTGACCGCTCTTTCCTACCTTGCGAACCAGATTTATGATCCTAGTCCAGCCAACATCACCAAGAAGGGTGGCGCTGACCAAAGGAGCAGGATCGGCGACAGCGAAAGGGCGGTTTCCAGGAACGACGACACAGGCAGCTCTGGCCATAGGTCGCCGAGCAAGGACAGGGACGACTCCCCCAGGGAGCATGCCACGGGGACCGCGAACAAGGGCCTGGAAAGGGAGCGGATGGTGGCCGAGGCGAAGATGTGGGGCGAGAACTGGCGGGAGAAGCAGCGCGCTGCTCAGGGTAGCCTGGATTCTCCAAAAGGAGGTGGGTAACGTCACTCACCAAGGGCTGTTTTGCCTGTGCGTGTTCTCTGTCTCATACTGTGTTTTAGCCATTGTTTGGTTGGGTATGAAGAAGACAGAATTGGGTTTCCGGTGTTGTTAGATGTACATTCGTAGGGTTAAAACAAAACAAAAACGTGATTTAAAAAGCAGAGCATGGAAGCATTGGGTGCTTTGCTCTGCATGTGATCGAGTCGTGCCTGTAAATTCTCGGAAAATTTTGCAACTTTGGAGGACAAGTTTGAACCTCATTCCGTCGCATCTTACTACTGTATGCGCACAGTGGTTTCTGTGATTCTGTTGGAAAAGTTTTGGGAGGCACAGCTAGGCGTGGTGAAGTGCCTAAATTTTAAATTTTAGCCTAGATAATTTAAGGGCCAGGTTCTAAAAGAACCGGACTCTAATGTTATTCAACAATTTTAAGCTAAATATATATAAGGGTTAAATTAGATTGTGAAAAGAGCACCGGCGCCATGATCCGTTACGCACAGCCCCGCTATCATCGGACAGCTTCGCATCACTTTGATCCTTTTTTCGGAAAAACGCATCACTTTGATCCCAAAGTGCCTTTTTGCTCACAGCTGACCTTTTTTTTTTTCATTGAGAGAATTCGTGGAGTGTGTTTTCTTTTCCTCAAGCACTCTGTTTTCCGTTCTTGGATGCTGGGATGGCTCGTCATGTTCTCATCGTGTTTATCTAAAATACTCGTTCTGTGCCTGGGATTCGTGGAAGTTGTTTTAGGGCCCTATTTTTCTTTAATCGCAGACACTACAATGCGCTATAATCATATGTACTTCCAGCACAATGCAACTTACAAACAGCATACACACTGTGATTGTTATTCACTGAACAGAATTGAGTGCCTATACAATGTAATACCACAGCAATTTGGTGTGTTTTGATCCACCGTGCCGTGGTCGTCAGTCAGAAGAAAGATTCAGAACCCCTGGGCGCGGCAGCACGTCCGTCGGCTGCGCTCCCTGGCGTCCGCGTCGCCGGCCTCGGCAACGAAGCCCAGGGCTCGGGCGATGCACCCCAGGAGGCCACCGCGGCTCGCCGTTCGCTGCCGCGCGCGCTCCTCAACCGCCTGCGCCGCCGGTGAAGCCCCGGCCATGCTGGATTCCTGGTGATGGGTGTGCCGGTGGCCTGAGCTAGCTGCTGCTCTCGAACTCTCGAATCCGCTCGGCTTCCGCTCGCTGGACGCGGCTTCACCTTTCGGGGGTCGGGGACTCGCGATCGCGACGCCAAACCCAGTGTGCTTGGGGAGTATTTACGTGCCGCGATCTCGTTCTCTCGCCGTGCCGGACTCTCGTGCTTGTCCGTACTCGGCTCGGAGACGCGGGCTCCAGATTGATGGGCCAGCGAGCAACAGAATGCGCTGGTGGGCTTGTCCGAGCTCGGTCGGGTCAGACAGATGGGCCAGCGAGGAAAAGACCGTTCAAACGGGCCGGGCCACCATGACCATGATCGCATACTTGCTACCAGGCCGGTAGTGGACATCTGTCAATCAACCTCTGCTGAACAATTGCCACGCGGCAAATCCGGTCAGTCTCTCCTCGCGCCGGTCGCACTCACGAGTCACGGAAGGGGAGAGAAGTCGGCGCCGGAGAGAAGTGCGGACTGGGGAGGGAGGGTGTTCGCCAGCGATCGCGGGCTGGCCGCTGCGGCCTGCGGGCGTGCTACGACGAGGCTGTGAGAGCGGAGCGCCGGCGGCGGCCGACTCCGGCTGGCACATATGGAGGTGAGAATGATTCTCTTATGGTACTGCACCAACTGCGCCGATGTCTAGCGGACGCACGCCAAGCCGTCATCTATTTGTTTAGTGGAAGCAAGAGGGATGCCGCTGCGCTGCGGGTTTGCTGGGTTGGATTCGGGTTGATATATATGAGGTGATCCAGAATTTTATTTCTCTGTTGTGCAAGCCCCTTCTAGTCTCGTAATTGTATTTTCTCGTGCAGCAGCTCGGCTCAAATGCAGGCGTACGACCTCCTGTTCCTTCAGAGCATGTTCCATGCCTTGGTGGTTTTGCAGGCGATGGCGAAACACGATTATCAGTAAATAATGTCCAAGAAGCAGGAGCGGGAAGTCTATTGGGTTTGGTGGTCTTTTGCAATTTCCTGTGCTTGCAGAGATTAACAGGGAATTGCCCGTTTGGCTGCTAAGAAAACAACCCAGCACTTCATGCGGTTGGGCTGGCCCCCGTTTGTGCGTCTCGGCATTCATGGCCCGTCTTCATCAGAGGTGATGGCAACACTTGCGCTTGCAGACTGCGCTAAATCTTTTTTTTTTTGCACTTAAATGGTTCCGAAACCTGCTTCATTTTTCTTATCGTGAGGGTGCATTATTGTTAACACAATTATCATTGACTAGTGACTATTCCCTCCATCCTAAAATATAAAATATAAGAGATCCTAGCAGCCTAACTTTATTCTAAATCGAACTACTTTAATTAAGTATGACCAAATTTATATAGAAAAGCAAATTAATATATACCATATCAAAGAAGTAAACTAAGAGCCTTCCGATCCATCTATAGTCTTGAGCATCCTGTGTGGTTTTGGGCTCAGTGTAATAGGTTTTTTCCCGAAAATAAATATTTTATTAATCTCAAGTAATTTTATCATGGTGATACAATCATACTTGAAAGATTCCCGATCTCCGCCGAAACGCACGCAGCCTAACTCATGAAAAGACAAGCAAGCACACTCTTATAATCATACATCTGTAGACTAGATCGTCACCCATGCGTCTAGGTAAAAAAAGACCACAACCATTAGCACCAATTGCTGAAATGCTGCTGCAACTAAATCTTGAGTAGTAGATTTCTAGAGGACAGCCTATGCATGAAGTCAGTGTGAAATTGTGAAAATAACCTGCATAAAATGTTTTCAAATATCAAAGTATTATGACACATCCACAAAGATCAAACATATTTAACACACTGCAAGGCTGCGGAATACTAGAAGTCGCATATGTGACAATCCAAACCATTCGAGCTAGATGGCACTCGAGAAAATAAATGCTGAATGGTCTCATCTTTATGATACAAGATACATTAGCTACTACCTTGTGCCTCGAATATTTAAGTTATCTTGATATTAAGATGAGATGAGGCCCTATGACTCCAAAAAAGTAAAATATAAAAATATATTTTATAATAGATCTAATTATACATGTTTATTATAGTAAACGTCGTTGTTCTTTTTTATAAATTTAGTTAATAGTTTGGTTTAGAACAAGGTAGTATATACACGCACATTATTACCAGCGTCCCATGTGCATCACCTCCTTAAGATAGCTAGGATATTACTCCAATCTATTCGTTTATCTTTCCTGTCTCTACTGCTCCCTCCGTCCTCAATTATTAGATATTTTAGTTTTTTAGATACATAGTTTTTTCTATGCATCTACATATATCTTTATATCTAGGTGCATAGCAAAGTCTATAAATTTAGAAAACTAAATAACTAATAATTTAGAACTAAGAGAGTAATACATACTTTTTTGTTAATATCTTCAAAATACAGAGCCGGAGAGTCCTCACGGTGGGGATGAAGCTGAGAAACCAGTGGGGCATCAGGGCATCAGGGCATGATTATGCCCATACGGAAAACCTTCTTCTAGGACAAGAAGGAGCTGATGCTTGCAAGAAAGAACTCCCCAAGCCAGAAACTTGTGCTACTAATATAAAGGAGCAAACTCTGAAAAGTACAATTCCACTACTAAAAAGTAATTTGTGAGCCTTTCTTTTTTCTACGGGCGGTATGAAAGCTAACCCGAACTACAAGAGAAAAGGGATTACTCAATCTGTATCTATAAATCTATTTTTAGAGATGGGTGATGGCGTCATCCGCTCCTAGAAATGGCCGCTATGTTTAGAGGCGGGCACCCGTCTTCCAAAATACCTTTTTAGGAGCGGGTTACTGCATCACTCGTCTCTAAAAATAATAATTTACAGGAGCAGGTGATGGCATGACTCGTTCCTACAAATAGTCCCACGCAAACAAATTCATAACTTTTTCATATAATCTCTCCCACGCAAACAAATTCATAACTTTTTCATATAATCTCTGATGAAGTCAAACTTTACATAAAAATTGTAAAGATTGATGAAATTTAAAATTTTATAGTTGATAATTTTTTTATTTAAGGTTATTTAATAGTTAAAAAATTATTATAAGCTCTATATAGTACATGTGTTGTACTATACAGTATGAATGTAGTATATGTGAATGTGAAAGCAATTTGAATATATGTATTGCAATTGTGATATTTTGACCATTTGAAAAAACATTGAGATATGTGACATATATGTTCTGTGAGTATATACAAATATATGTTTATATTTTTATTTTTCAAAAAAAAGAATAAAAATAAATAAATAATTGTAGGTGCGGGTGATGGCATCAACCGCTCCTAAAAATGATATCTAGGGGCAGCTGATGGCGTCATCCGCTCCTACAAATTGATTTCAGAGTTAATACAAAAGAATGACATACCTCATAGAGTTATAAGTGACTGTATAGTGTGGTGGAGAGGAGGGTACGCGCGATTCTCGAGGTAAGCGGGTTCGAACCACGGTTAACGCAAGTGTGCATATTTCGTCAAAAAAATTGTACCTCTGCAGTGAGGTGGCTTGTGGTGGTGGCCGGTTGACTAGAATATTTTTTCTTTTTTATTTATTTTGATATTTTTTTTCATTTTGTGGAAATTGATTTGTAGGGGCGGGTCATGTCCTAACCCGTCCCTACAAATCGATTTCTAGCGATTTCTAGGGGCTGGTGATGGGCTTACCGTCACCTAAAAATGCATTTCTAGGGACACGCGATGGCGTCACTCGCTCCTACAAATCGATTTTAGAGTTAATAAAAAAATGACACACATCGTAGAATCATATGTGATTGTACTGTGAGCAGGGTACGCATGAGGCTTGAGTTTAGGGTTTGAACTCCGGTTAACGCAAATGTTCATATTTCATCAAAAAATTGTACCTCTGCGGTAGAGGGGCTTAAGGTGGTGGCTGGTTGACTGGGATATTTTTTTCTTTTTCATTTTGCTGTTTTCAGTTTTTTTTTATTTTCTAGAAATTGATTGGTAGGGGCGGATCATGGTCCAACCTGTCCCTATAAATCGATTTATACGGGGGTTAATGGGTTCATCCGTCTCTAAAAATGCATTTTCAGAGGTGGGTGACGACATGACCCGCCCTTAGAAATGCATTTACTGCCCGCTCCTGCAAATAGCTATTTGTAGCTGCGGAAAGCAGTAGCGGGTACCGCACCCACCCCTGCAAATGCGGTTTCAACCGCCCCTAAAAATTATTTTTTAGTAGTGTTCGGTGCAGTGGATTGCATTTGAACGGTTTAATTTACGTGATTTCTATCGGAGTTCAATTCTCTTGTGTATTTTAAGTCAGGAAGGGACATATATAATCTTCTCGGGTTTATTTTACTCTCCCTTACCAATTCACTTTGTCCACTTCACGTTCTGAGCAAATTTTAGGCTCAATTTACTCCAATGAACAATTCTAACTGGTCCAATCTACCCCTATTGATATTTCTCCTTTTTTTCACTATGTACAAATTTAATTTTAAGTTCAAATTTATGAGTTGATAGAGAACATGATGAATTATGTTAAAAAATATATTAAGAATTTTAATGGTTATTTTCGTAGGTTAGAAAAATATAATACAAAATTGATCACATATACAATTCTGCATGAAAAGTATTTATGAAAAATTTATAATGTATCTTTGTAGCATAGAGCATCATATTATAAGTCATTTTGCAAAATTTGAGTTTAAAATTCCACTTGCACATGGATAAATAAAAAAGAGAAATATTATTAGGGGGTTGATTGGTGCAACTGAAATTGTTCGGGAGAGTAAATTGAGCCTAAATTTTGCTAGAGGGTTAAGCGGATAAAGTGCTAGAGGGTTAAGCGGATAAAGTGAATTGGTGGGGGAAGTAAAATGGATTTTTTCCGATCACCAAAAGGATCAGCCCATGTATAGTGCGCATTCCATGTTATCTTTTCAAACACGCCTCAATTTGAGTGTCTAATTAGGTCAACTTGTAATACACCACAAATGTACTTATATATCCTGTACAGTACGTCATTGTTACATAAAAAACAAGTGTTTTAAAACAACTTCTCACCAAGAAATATGACAAAAAACAACTGTTTTAAGAGGAAAAAATCGGTGAGTTAACCGAAGCACCCGTTAAACCATCTCAAACAAAAAGCTCAGAGGGGCAGCCGAAGCAGCCGTTGAACCATCCCGCCAAGCACGTGGTCCACCCCACCGCAGGCGTTTTCTCGCCTTGCCAAGTGATAACAGCTTTCAGTTGAATCTCCTGCGGAGCGTTCCTCTCTGTCATTTCAAGCTTGTCAAAAAGCATCGCGCCAGTAGACTGATGTTTCATCGCGGCCGCATGCTGCTCATCCGCAAGTATAGTGCTCTGCAGGACGCTCCTTTTGCTGTCTCGTTTCCACAACCAGATAGCAGGTGTCTCTAGACTGCAGGGCGCCGTACTCTGGCAGAGATGGGAAGAGCTCCGAGGACTCGTTGCCCCCCTCCAGTAGCCTCCATACTACGTCATCACCTGTGATGTTACTTAGCTTCAGTATGCATCGACTGGACTTGTTGGGCTGGAGTGGGAAAAGGAGTTCCTGTGGTCTGGCGTCAAGTTGGTTGCGGGAGCCTGCGAGTATTCGCACTACCTGCAAGACAATAACTTGTGCAATTAACATCTCGTTGAATATCTAATAGTGATCGCTTCAGAAGAATACTTAGTCAAGAACCAACATATGAGAAACTCGACGGAATCCTAGTCAGGATGGACCGAGAGTTCAAATTTCTTTGTACAATTGTACAAGTTCTTATTACAGAAATCTGTCACCATAGTCCTCTTTTATTGAATACAGGGGCATACCACTCATGGTGATAACCAGCAAGTGTTCAGATTTGAACTAGGTTGAACAAACTTTTATGGGTGATGAGTCACTAAAGTCTGACATTACTTACTATTATATGTAAAGGGATGTCTAGAAAACCAGAGGAAAATCATATATCTATGGTTGAAAAGATGCAGAGAATCAAATGCTTATAGGAGAACCCTTTGCCGAAAAAATAGGTGAAAGAATCAATTTTTCAGATGGAACATAATAAATCACTTGGTCATCCCAAATGGTTTACTAGGAGAATTTGACAATTTCTTTTTGTGAAATTATTAAAGAGGACGTTATGACACTATTTGAAGAATTTCGTAAAGGAACTTTTCCTCTCTTTAGCCTAACTTCGGTATTATCACCCTTCCACCCAAAGGAAAAGAAGCCAAACATATTAATCAATTCCGGCCAATATGCTATTTGAAATATCAGTTCTAAAATCTTTTCAAAGGTCGCTTGCAATAGGTTAACCAAAAGTTGCAAAATAATGTAATGAGACCAACACAAACTGCATTCAGGTCAGGTCAGTACATTATGGAAGGAGTGGTCATACTCAACAAACCTACATATATAAAATGCATAGAGAAAAAGATGGTATCATCCTTAAACTTGATTTTGAAAATGACCTATGATAAGGTGAAACGGTCCTTCCTGTAATAGTCATTGTAAATGAAAGGATTTACAATGACAATATGATATACACTGAAAGTATGCTGCAGACCCATGCCACACAAATGTCAGATCATTGCCCCTTGGTTTTAGGTCTCAAGGAAGGTATTCCGGGAAAAAAGAGGTTTCATTTTGAGAGCTTCTAGTCCAAACTTGATGGGTTTCTTGAAACAGTTCAGACGTCGTGGGATGAGCGGGTACATTATTGCTAGGGGCGGGCCCAAGGCCCGCTGAGCCTGGGCACCGGCCCAGGCTCCCTTATCTCTAGCCCAGTGAAAAAATATCATGGACCGTTGGCAGCCTAACACAAAACGCTAGTCCAATAGGTAGACATGGTGGAGTCAATAAGTTGGCCCAGACTCCAAAAAGTCCTGGGTCGCCACTGCTGTAAGCTCCACAATAAGTCTTGTCTTCGATAGGCTGACGATGTGAGTGATGGTGTGATGTTCTAAAAAAAGGCTATTCTAGAATTAGGAGGGCACTCACGTTAAGCTAAAATTGAGAGTCCTCTTGATTTGGATTTTCCGTGATTACAAACCCAAGTTCACTTAACCCTCTCTTCTGTAAGTTTGTTTAAAAAAACCCTCAATTCTTACTCTGTTGTTTTCATGTTAGTGGACAAAACGCCACTTCCATTTTGTAAGTCATCGAATTATCTCACCTCTTTAATCATGGCTCTTCCTTTTCTTGTACTTAACTGTGGCTCCTCCTTGACATTATCGATTTCCATCACTGTTACTGCATCTTCTTGTCCAACGATAAACCTAACAAATTACGTCACAAAATTAAAGTAACAGGCTGTACAAGGTTTGGTGTTTTAGGAGTTCAGAATAATGTAAAATTCCATCAGTCTTTAAACAGGCATCACAAAAAAGTGGAAGAATAACCACTAGCCCCCACTTTATTTTGTCCATAGACGATGTTAAGTAACAGATAGTCAATTTTCCTTTTGAGGTTAAGGTTGGTTCTATTCATTCACTCAAAAGTTCAGAGTACACAATTTCTTGGATGCTTAACGCCGGAAGACCGAATAAGCCGATAGCTCACCCGATCGAGCCAGAACATGAGCCACCTCATTAGCACTACGACTTACAGATAGTCAATTAGGGCATGTACAATCAAATGACATCAGCTAATCTATAAGAGGTGCCACCTAAGATTTTTGATGTGGTGGAGGAAATAGAAAAGGGAAAGAGAGTGAGGTTTTATGTAATTTTACAGAAAGTGTTTTGTAATTAAGAACTTATAGACAGTTTATAGATTTTCACAATTGTATGCACGCTGTTTCTATGTAATTCATTAGTGGGACTTTTCAATACACCTTGCAGATAGATTATTATATATGCTATTTCTAATTCTATCTCCTTAATGTGGAAAGTATTATATGTACAGCTACCCAACTGTCTGGACCTTTCTACATGCTCTTAGCTAATAGTGCGGTTATCCAATGATGTAGGTTGTCGCTCACGTCCTTAGACATAGGTGAGTTGGCGGTAGCTCCGTAGTACCCAAGCATCATGATTTGAAGTACATAACAAATTTGGGTGCATTTTTGAAGAGTTCAAACGTTTTCTTCCAAATGTTGGGGGTACCCTCCACATTTGGAATTTTACCATTACCTAAACATTTCAAAAAAAATTGGGGCACCCTCCACTTGATGGCGCACCTCTATCCACTATTTTTTAATAGCCACGAAATCATTTTTATATCCAAAAATTGATGTTGGAAAACAAGTTTTTAAGTTGTCAAATTAATTCTTATATAGAGAAACCAGTTTCAGTGGAAAAAAATGACTTTGTTGTTGAAGTTTTTTTTTTGCAAAAAATATATGTTTAGTGTAGAGCAATAAACATTAGTGCCTAAAATAAATTTTACTATGCAAAAATATATTTTTAGTGTAGAACAGTAAACATTAGTGCCTAAGATCAATGTGATGGTATGTAGGGAAATAGAAAATTAAGAGTATAGTTATTGCGCAGTGTTTCACTTTGGACCCCCCTAATAAATTAATAGCTGGTTAATATATCATTGTACATGGCAAAAAAAATTTTTAACTTTTGTTGGCCTTGTGCTAGCTTGCTTGCATATGCGATGCGAGATGTATTGAGAACATATATGCATGTCAATGATGAAATAAAACGTAGAGAACATGTTGCAACAAGTGATACTTCTGCTTTTTTTAGAGGCCACCTGGAGACATCTTTTTCTTCATCCAATTTTTAGTGGTTATATTCTGTTCTTTTGATTGTGCCTCCGATATTTTACATGTTTATCAAGGTATTTTCAGCAGGAAAACTCACAAATATGCTTCTTAATTTCTACTGTTGTTTTAACATACATGTAGTAGGCGGAGAAATGATGCCCTTATGTAGTAAAAGTGGATGCTAGCAGAAATGCATTGCTTACCCTGTTGATCCTTTCCAACATATGAAACTTCGAACAGATCCAGTGCCGCCAATTTGAAGAATTCTCTCAAGCCTGAAGGATTTCAAGCATTTGGTTAATAATTTTCAAACAACATATTTTTTTGGTACATTAATCAAAATACTGTCATAAATGTTTGCATGTAGTTTCCAGCATTCTAGATATTTATGTTTTCACACATAAAGGAGCTTGTCCAAACAATGTACATACTATCTACTCATGGTCTTACATACTATGGTGGGACAAATGTTATTCTTGGTCATGTGGGCATGACATGCATGGACGACTCATATCACTTGGCCCATACATATTCTTTAACCTCACAAGCTCATGCTTAAATATTTGGAATGTAAGAAAAGCAAAGGGAAGATACTTTCTCTGCACTAGTCGAATTGACCTTTTCAAGTGAGTGCTCTATTTTTTGGTTAGTTGAGTTAATTTGAGTGGTTATAACTCATTCCCACCAAATAGATGGTGTAGCTGTTTTTTATTCACATTACGAGTTGTTTTGAACCATTATATTTCGGTGCCACCAATCAGATTTCTAAATTTCTATCTTTCTATAGGGTATAATTAAAATAGGCATATTTTTACATGGATAGACCATAAAACTGATTAGTCTTGGAATCATTGGTGGGCTTTATTTTGCGAATTTTCTGATTGTACTAAGCCGAGTTGTGCACAATATATAGCCATAGCTTTTGCAACTCTAATCCTTGTAAGTGTAGAAGGTTGTTTAATTTGTAATAATGCACACGGTACTAGAGAACTGATCATTAAAACCGACACATCACTCCCAATTGCTCATTAATTCAACAGCAACACGGCTAAATAGTGGCTGTCACTAAGAACCAGTTTAATTGCCAACCATCACAACCGGTTGGTGACACAAAGCAGTTCGATGGCTCTGGGTACCATACCACACCCTTTTTTCAACAACCGCGCATGAGCAAAGGGCACCATAACACAACTGGTTGGTGCCTCCAATTGATCATGTGGTGTGCCAAAATTTTGCTATGGATTGGATATCTAGAAAGCTCACTAAGTCACATTTTTTTATTATGGTTCAGATCCCTAAGTCCACTAGGAATTTGTAGGATTCCAAAACATAGGAAAATTGTGAGTTACTTGAGACCTTTTAACGATCCAAACAATATATTTTTTTAAAAAAAAATTGCATACCTACCGACTGTAATTAACAACCAGTTGTAAAAGGTAATAACACCTGCATCCACCGCCTCTCATCCTCTGCAGCATATAGGATAGGTGAAGGTGAGCACCATATTCTTTCTTTCTCTACCTCTCATTCTCTTGATCTCTCCTCCTCCTCTCTCTCTCTCTGGATCTCTCTCAGATATGGCTGAGCTGAGGAACAGGAGATAAATGTTCAATTTGTGAGACCAATATAATGTCGTGCTTCCCATATGATTCATGAGATATTTGATGTCCAATAAGAACCCTCTCTCTCTCTTGGATGCGTACTCTAAGTTCATTCTCAAGGAGTACGGAGGGCTTACCAACTGGAAGTGATGCCCATTTTTTGCGGTAGCGATATCTGGGCCAACTTGTTGTATCATGGTCTTTCTTGCTTCCAGTTATCCCAAAATCTACGTCGAGAGGGCTCTCGTTTTAGTGTATCGCGAGAGCCCCCTGATCTGGAAAGTGGAGGAAAGATCAAAACAAAAAAGGAAAGAAAGTACCAAATTGAGATAAGGAAGTAATAAATCGTAAATACCTTCAACTCCGGTGAGCCTCATTCAAGTTAGGGTTTCGGGTTGGGGGAGGGGATTGGTGGGTGCCAGGTCTAGAGGGTTGGGGGGGTGCTGGATTGTGGGGGATCAGATGGCGGATGGGCGGTGCTGGCAGCGGCGCATAGACCGAGCGAGGGAGCGGTCGCTGGGGCAGAGGATCCAACAGAGGCGGCACCGCCGGAGCCGGAAGAGGGAGGGAGTCAGGGGAGGGGGAGTGAAAGTGCATCTAGGCCCCTAGTGGATTTTGGTGAATTGTATGACAAGGCGATTAAATGACTAACATGTTTGTTAAAGAATTGTTGAGCAGGAATTTATTTGTAAACCAATTTATAGTAATGGCTCATGTGATATGCAATCAAATAAAGGAATATATTGACGAATGGCAAGCAACATGCAATGCAAAATAGAAATAAATGTTCATGCATGTCAAAGGTGGTTTCTATCTATGGCTTGTCATCATGGAAAGTGGTTTGTTAAAGATATGTGACTGCAAAGCAAGACAAGCATATGAAGACAAATTTGATATTCATTGTTGATGGTAAAAGTAAGCTACACTCAAAGAAGGCAAGATAGGATGAAGGGTCAAGTGACAACTTGGATCATTGTATCTTTGTGTTGACGGTGCTTAAGGTCCAAAATCAACCGTCAACTTTAACCTCATTTAAATGGAATTAATCACCAAACTTAGCAATAGGGCTTTATTCTAACCAATTCCACAAGTTTTGGTGAAATGTGACATACAGGGACACATGAGTGGAAAACAAGGAAAACCACACGTGACTCACACAAGAAATGCACAGAAGATTGTCTGTTGTGTCACACTTACAAAGAGGGCCCACCTGGAAGACCAAACGGGCGCGCCAAGGCACGAATCACCGAGGATCAGAGCCTGGACCCACCTGTCAGCCCGCCAAAGGAAGATGGAGCCAGGGGGCGCTCACCTAGGGTCAGCCGAACCTAGACGAGCTCCCGTCCAGATGCCCTTTGACGTGGAGTGCCCCGTACTCTTCCTCAACGCCGTGGCTAAGGTTTCCATATGGAGGGATGGCGGGAACCACCCTTGGATGCTATAAAAGGAGGCCCCCTCCCCCTCATTCAAACACAATAGGGAGTGTGTGAGGAGGAAGTGTGGAGGAGAGCCGGATTTGTCGGCATCTCTTCGACCTTGTACCTCAACGGATACGAATCATTTAAGTAAGTATCCAGGTTCGTCTATTGGTAAGCTCTTGGTAAGGTTACACTTATGTTTATTGTTCGTTTACGGGTTCATCGTCCGTTCTTGTAGTGGATACTCTAGTAGAGGGCCCCTGATAAAGACGAGATAACCCTGCACAACGCTAGAATAGTAGTCGATGGCATAAACATGGTGTTTAGGCCCTAGATTACCTTTGTTTGTTGCGAGCCCCACGGTATTGCAGGGGTAGACGGCAAGTGGTGACAGCCCTGTTCATCCACTACGAAGCTGCTTCGTGGTTAGTGAAGTCCCCCACGTCCGGGTTCAGAGCAGAGCTAATAGCCGGAAGTCCTTGGCAGACCAGGGTCAAACCGGTGCCTGAAGTAAACGAATAGTAACCTAAGTTTATCCTTCCTCGAGCCTTTCCCTTAGATAAACCACACTACCCAGGCCATTCTATTTCTTGTTCTCCAAGGGTAGGCTAGCTAGAAGACCGTTACACCTCCATTTCCTGAGAAATTAGGATACCCTGAATACTCTCCGGGTGAAGTGCTACAGCGGTATATCCGCGCGCTTGCGGATTTATTCGTAATCGTTAAGAAATACTAACAAGCGTTTCTGACGCCGTTGCCGGGGAACGATTGTTGTAGCTGTCTACGAACCTAGTTTGCCCGTGTATCCTTTCTTTTATCTTTCTCTTTCTTTTATTCTTTTTGTTACCATGGAGCACATTTCTATCCAAAACCTTTCTGCTCCCAAGGACGAGTTCTTAGAGCCACCACAATCTTCCAAGCCCATCATAGCTTCTGGCTACGAACTCCGTCCTGGCTTTATTGCCATGGTTCGGGAACAACCCTTCTCGGGCTACGATAGTGAAAATCCCTACCACCACCTATAAGAGTTCAAGCAGTTGTGCTCATGCCTAACCATTTCGGGCATGGCACAAGAAACACTTCGATGGAAGTTGTTTCCTTTCTCCCTTGTTGAGAGAGCGAAGCAATGGTATGCCCATAACGTAGGCAAAGTAAACCGAGAATGGGACGAACTAAGAGACAGGTTCTGTCTTGCGTTCTTCCCTATTTCCCGCATCGCTTCCCTACGAAAAGAAATCATCAACTTTCGAGTACAAGCCAATCACAAAGCTCTTTGCAGATCGAGTGGTTAGCTTCATCTGCGACATCTTGCACCGATTCGGCTTTCCCAACACCATCATCACGGATCTCCAATTTCCACTCGCATCAGTTTTAGGATTTCTGTGAACGCAGTGCCATTGAGGTTAAGTAAGTTTTAGTGTCTAACCCACGAGCCAACGACCAGGTTCAGCGCGCTAACGGATTGATTCTTGATGGCTTGAAGTGGATCAATGAGATCTCATCAGTAGTCAGGGGGCTTCGCACACAACCAAGTAAAGCCACAGGACAGTCACCTTTCTTCCTCGTCTATGGGTCCGAAGCTATATTACCGGCTGATGTCATGTGGCAATCTGCTCGACTGGAGATGTACGAAGAAGGTGAGACTGATGACGCAAGATATCCCGAACTTGATTCGGCAGAAGAAGTCCGATGCAATGTTTTGCTCTAGTCGGCCCGCTACTTACATGGCGTCCGTCGTTACCACGACCTTAACGTTCAACGATGATCTTTCAACGTTGGAGATATGGTCCTTCACCGCATCCAGGATGAAACCGGGCTACACAAGCTTAATTCGCGATGGGAGGGACCCTTCATCGTGCACAAGGTTACAGGACCAGGGTCATATCGCTTACAGTACCCTGATGGCCAGGAGGTCCCAAACTCCTACAATATCGAGCATCTATGTTGTTTTCATCCTTAGCCAACTGAGACATTTTTGCATGGCAACATACGACATGTCTTGGTCCGACCAAGGAACTGATCAACCCCACATGAAGGACCTCGTCATCACTTCCTTCAGGCCAATCGTGACGTTTTCGCATGGCAATATGTGAATTCTCATGGCCCGCCCAAGGAATCAACTTCAGTAGGTGACCGGAGACCCATACTTCCAGTAGCACTCCGTTTACTAGTTTACGTCTGGCACTACGTGTAGTTTACTACATGGGCCTCGCTCTCATACTTCCAGTAACACTCCGTTTACTAGTTTACGACTGGTACTACGTGTAGTTTACTGCATGGGCCTCGCTCCCATACTTCCAGTACTACTCCGTTTACTGGTTCAAGACTGGTACTACGTGCAAGTTTACTGAAGGGGTCTCGCTCCCATAATTCCAGTAACAGTAACACTCTGTTTACTAGTTTACGACTAGTACTACGTGTAGTTTACTGCATGGGCCTCGCTCCCATACTTCCAGTACTATTCCGTTTACTGGTTCACGACTGGTATTACGTGCAAGTTTACTGAAGCGGCCTCGCTCCCATACTTCCAGTAACACTTCGTTTACTAGTTCACAATTAGTATTAGGTGTAGTTTACTGCATGGGCCTCGCTCTCATACTTCTAGTACCACTTCGTTTACTGGTTCACGACTGGTACTACGTGCAGTTTATTGAAGGGGCCTCGCTCCCATAACACTGCATTTACTAGTTTTCGACTTGTTTTACGCGTCGTCAGCTACTTCGACTACTCGTCTCACCTACAAAACTAGTCGGAATCGACTCCAACTAGTCGGCTTCATCGACAGTTCAAGATCCAGCGACAACTTGGTCAATACCTAGGCTCGGGTGCAGGTGCCACCGACTACCAGGTGTATCTCGTGCGACTCATCTAGCTCTCAGGCTCAGGGGCTGGATGCGACACGGCACTCAGGGAACAAGGTTTGATTTCAGTAGTAATTTAGGACGCTTTTTGGAGAAGTTATTTGTTTGGCCATTTTTTCAGGGAATTCATCCTAAAAAAAGCGGTTTTCGAATTTCTAAACCAATTTGCCTATCTTAACCATCAAATTTTTACCGTCACATATTGCATTATACGATTCTTTGGATCCTTTATTCCAAATCTTGGAGATTTGGATTCAAGGCTCGGGGGCTGCGGGACACGTGTCATCAGCGACTTATTTTTCGAATCTTTTGGAAGATAAGGACAGAAGACTCAAGACTAAATTGACCCTCAGCCTGATTCTACGAGTCCTAAGGCTCGGGAGCTACTCCATATGGAGTGCGAATTCAATCGCACCCCATATAAAATAAGACTTGACAACTACTCGGGGCATGAGCACCTCACAGCCTCGATGCAGCCAAGGAAGTACTCGGAAGACACCTTCAAGATGGAGTTCGGGAGAACTTGAAGGCGCCTTCAGAAGTATTTGGAAGCCTGCAGTACTCGACTACGAAGAGCTTGGGGGTTTGTCAGACCCGGGCCCACAAGACTGCGCACATGGCCTACATGTTACAGGATAAGGGGTGGGACATAGCTCACACCCTACACCGGTTGTAACTACTCGTACCGTAATAGAACTACTTGAGCAATAGTATAACTAGTCGGAACAGAAGGAAACTACCCGAATACTACTCGGGTAGGGCTCCTGGGCTCGACTAGGACTTCCATGTAACCCTATCCCCCCAAACTATATAAGGGTGGGCAGAGACCCCCTCCAAACGGAGATCACCCCGATCAACACCCAAGGCAATATAAACCACACATAGGACGTAGGGTATTACGCTCTCGGTGGCCCAAACCTGTCTAAACTTTGTGTTCCTTGCACCTTCGAGTTCCTGATCTCGGCGACACCCTAACTACAAACTCACCACCTCAAGGGTATCCCTTAGTGGGCGTCGTGCTTATCGTTCCCTTGATTCGATATTCCAGGTAAACTCCTTGGTGAAAGCTACATCGGTATCCGTGCGCTTGCGGATTAGTTTGTATAGGCTAAGGAGTGCCAATAAGCTTTCTGGCACCGTTGCCGGGGAACGGTAGCAATACTAGTTTTAGAGGTGTTTCAGCCATACACTTTCCACAACCTTTCCACACACCAAATGGAGTTTACTCCTAGTTATCCGGCAGTTTCATCTCGCGAGTATTTGGAACTGCCACCATCTTGCCACCCCATATTATGTGATGGTTATGAGATCTGTCCTAGTCTCATAGCCATGATTTGTGCACAGTCCTTTTCTGGTAGGAAGGATGAATGACCCTATGCTCACCTGCAGGAATTCGAGGAGAATTGCTCTCTTCTCACCATACCCGGTATGAATCAAAACACTCTACGGTGGAAGCTATTCTCGTTCTCTCTAACGGGGGAAGCAAAAGTTTGGTACAACCGGAAGGCAGGGAGAGTTGGAGGAGATTGGATAGAGCTGAAGGATGAGTTCTGCTTATTCTTCTTCCCTGTTACCAAAGTGATGCCGTTTCGCATCTAACTGCTGACATTCAAGAAAGGCGAAGAGTCACTTGGAATAGTGTGGGCAAGATTCATGCAAATGGCAACTTCTGGACCACCTCATAGTATTCCAAAAGAGATGCTAACGCAGCACTTCGTTGGTGGGTTGAAGCCGGAGAGCGCTCATTTCATGAATTCGCCTCCGAGAGATCCGTCATGTACAAGACTGTGGCTGAAGTACGGACTATTCTGGAGAAAGTCCTTGACAGCACTCAGTACATGAAGTCTTCGACGATCCGCCCGAGCCAGCTGATTAAGAATCAGCAAATTCACATTATATCAACTGCATCCTCTCCACCTCCACCATACATATAGGACATCACCGAACCAAGCAAATCCACAGATCATGAGCCACTCATTGAAGATATGCCAATGTTCATACCTGATCTCTTCACAGAAGAAGAGTATATGGAACTCGACAACATCAAACTTGCCAAAGAAGCCCAAGCAGAATCTTGAGCTGCTCAAGTTTGACGTCCGCAATGGGTTGTATTACAGGCTATCAGGCCTGGATCGTCTTTCTGAAATAAAGGAGGTCGTGCTTCAAGGTTCTGACGAAACACTAAAGGCAGATCTGCAGAGTCAGCTTCAGGCGCACCCAAAGAAACCTGTCGTGAAGCTGGAGAAGCTAGCACATTCGGCTTGATGGATAATTAGAGCTCATTTATCTTCATTATAATCACTCGTAAATTTCCTAGTTTTTATAAGATTCATTCATTTCCCCGTATTACCTATCCATTTAATTTCGTGGTAACTATTCTGCGCTTCACCCATCATGCTGACGAAAACTGATGTTTATTATTTCCTGGTGGCTTGTGCAAGTATTTTGTTGATGGGTTCTTTTAATTTTTGTTGCGTATTAGATGCATATTTTTTTGGTTCCAATGTACTGCTGCATTATCCGTGGTTGATGTGCAACTAGCAGCTAGACCCTCTGTTTTACCATAAAAGAGAGTAGAGTTACAAATTTATACATCCAGGTTATTAACGCAATACTATCTCCATATATTGATATAGAAATGTTATTGTATCATCCGTTTCAAAGTTCCATCTTAAAAAAATGCAAACGTGTATAACTTTTTTATTAGAAGAGACTAGCCTATCAATCCGTACTCCACGGACTAATTAGAATTAATATAAAAATAAAACTTATAGCTAATAATTATAACTATCTATCTCATATTCTCTTTCATCTATTAAATATTCTAACGTACAATACTCTAAAGATACATAGTTGTAATACGTTTAATTAGTAACAATATTTTCACTTTGTATCACACCTCCATATATATGTATTTGATATGTATTTAACTGAACCATCTGGTTAAGCTATGTCAACAACATAAAATTAAAATTGGTATTCTTATATCTTCCCCGTACATGACATGCACCATGGGTAGTATTTTTATATAAGCAATAATATAAATAATATATTAATAATGAATTAATAATGATAGATATAGTAATTTAGAATTTTATATTTGTGCACTTTAAGATTTTGTTATAATTATATAACTTAGATGCAGATTTAGGAGTTACTTTAACTTTTAATAATGATATAATTAGATAATTTATATACAAACTTAGGGGGTTATTTGATATTATTTTTATAATAGCATATGTGGGTAATTTTGCATGAAGATTAGGGGGTCACTTTAGATTAATTTTTTATAATGACAGATGTGGGTAATTTAGATACATGTTTAGGGGGTTACTTTAGCCTATTTTCATAATGGCAGAGGTGGGTAATTTATTAGAAAAAATAACAGATTCAATGGCTACTATTAGAGTTGTCAGATTGATTGTCGGATGTTTCTATTTTTTATAAGAATTTCTAGAATTTCTCTATTCTCTATTTTTTTTAAGTGTCCACCTAAGATCCTAGGTGGCTTCACGTGGAGGTTTCAAAAGAAGCCTTCAATCAGTAATAGTAAGATACTGGCAAGATTGACCCCATATTAGCTACTCCCTTCGATTTTTTAGGGCCTGTTTGGATTGAAGAAATTTTGCATGAATTTCACAGTTTGCAGTTCCTCTGGAAAGGAATTGCTTGAGTGGGTTTGGAACAAATGAAATCAATTTCCATTCCAGAGGAAAGGGGGTGAGTCATGTGCATTTGACAAGAAAAAAAGCATCCACTTGGATCCAAAGGAAATCTTTGCCCCTCACTCGTCACGGCTGCTCTTATCTGTTCAACACTTTTGGTTAGGGCTTAGCAAGGGATCTGCCCTACAGCTTGACATCACAGCCGGAGGATCCTTCACGCACAAAACCAGGGCTGAAGGAGTAACTCTTTTAGACCGTATCCTAGAGAACACCTCCTTCACCGAACCCCTTCCAGCTGATGAGCCGTCAACCCATGAGGAAGTCCCGTTAGTTGAGTCCACACCTTTGTTGTTAACTTATCCAAACTCATCTTCCGAGCCTTCCCCCGAACCAGAAATCATGGAGGAAGAAGAAATTCAACCTCCGGATTTCCCCTTTGAATTCGAGGAGGATTTGTTCAAAGATTATGGGAACACCTCGAATTATACACATGAAAAGAGACCTCCAGTTCCGCTAAACCCAACTAACCCTCTCGATAAGGCTTCCCTTAAATAGATTATCAAAGGGTTAACTTCTTTTATGAACAGCGAATGGGTACAGGAAGGAGAACTTTCGTCCAAAGCAATTCAGATCCAAACTCCCTCTTTAACCATTCCGTGCTTTGTCCAGGGAAATGCAGTCTCAGCCCTCTATAACCCCACGGTTGGAGCAAACATCGTTTCCTCATCCTTTGCGCTTAGCCACCTAAGCGAGTACCCCTTGCTCTCAACCACTACAATCCTCAAAATTGGATCACGTTCCATCGTAGAAGGGACCGGGGTCATGCACGACGTACCAGTTTGGTACGAAAAAGCCAAGATCGCTCTGGATTTCCACGTCTTTGAAGTCCACGACTTTGACGTTCTAATAGGGCATCCGTTGAGAAAATGTTCCTAGATGTCTCCACACTAGGGACCTTCGATGTAGCTCTTGAGGGTAGGACCTACACCGTACCAATCAATCGGTCAAAGAACTCTTTGGCCGAGCCTATCCCCAAAAGAGCCAATGGAAGATGTGTTAGCCGTCTTTCCTGATGAGACTCCTGAGTAATCCCTAGAAAAAGATGCCCCCCCCCCCCCCCCCCCCCCCGCCGCACGATGAAATCTCAAAGAAAGGGGGCGAGTCATGTGCATTTGACAAGAAAAAAAAGCATCCACTTGAATCCAAAAGGAAATCTTTGCCCCTCACTCACCCGCACGATGAAATCTCAAAGAAATCTGCGTGAAAAGCTCGAGCGAACGGCAAAGAGAGGGATTGATTTGCAGCCACTGTGAGAAGGAAAAATACTAGCCCAAAGCAAAGGGCGAATAGGGAGAACAAAAGAAGCTTTTCAAGCCATGAGCCGCCACTGCGCCACGGATGGAACCAAAGCGGCTCAAATGGACAAAATCGATGAGAGGTCGAACTGGTGTTCGCTGTAAATGCGGGATTCGATGCATTCTGCTTTGGTACACAGACCATGAAAATGGTAAAAAGTATGTACTTCTTCTCCCCCATGAGTTAATCCTGCATCGATTCTCCACAACATGCAAGTCTGTGGGCCCTGCAGTAGCCAGTAACACCCTGCATGCAGACTAAGTCTCAGCCACTGCAGTGACTAGTACTACTCCACCGTGCATGGCAAATTGTATCTCTGCGCAATCGAGGCACACTGTGCATGCGGACACTGAGACGACATCCTTTTCCGACTATTTACAAAAATGAAGTATGACATCTAAAGAAAAATAGAGGGAGTACTTGGCTCCTGAATCTCCAGCAAATCATTTTTCAGAATGATATTTTCCATTAATAACATAACTAAATTACTTGCCCCTTTAGTTTTGTCCTGCTTCGCCAGGCGACATCGACCACGTACGTCTTCTTCACTTGCCCCCGCGTCGCATGTCGCATCATTACGCGATCTTGGTCCGATCCGGAGCTTCGTTGTATGGTGATCCATCTCCTAAGTAGGTCCCTGGTACTACTTAATAATCTGTCTGTCTTTGTGAGTGAGATAATTGACCGAACAACGCCAAGCAGCTTCATGCGCTCCCTGTTTTCACAGGAACCGCTCGGGTGTATTTGTGGCCCATTTCTGCAGATGCTTCAATGGATCGAGCATCACCCCCGAGCTGACCATGGTGAGAGTGAGACCAACGCAAACAAGCTCTTCTCTTTATGATCCATCCTTTCCATTGCCATGCCATGCCATATCACATACAATTCGGCTGGACCCGTTGTTATTAGTTACTCCCTCAGTTCCAAAAAAAATACAACTCTCACTTCTCGAGAAATCAAATTCAAATTTGACCAAATATATAAAAAAATTACTAACATTTATATTTTTAAATAAATTTAATATCAAATAAATTTAATATGAAAATATATTACATGGTTAATCTAATGATACTTATTTTATAGCATAAAGATTAATACTATTATATAAATTTTATTTGACTCCTCAGGAGAACCGAGAGTTGCATATTTTTATGACAGAGAGAGTACAAGCATTGCTTTATTTTGTATCAGGAAACGGTTGGGCGAGCAGCAGCGTACTTGCTATATGACGCGACGAAGCTTTCCGGTAACGAGGGGAAACTTCCGGACAAGTTCCGTGAACTGGCTAGCAAAGAAATACTACAGTAGATGTGCCCACAGCAACATGAGAGTGTCCTCTCGCCTGTTGTCCGAATGAAGAAGACGTTCATTCTCAGCTCTCGGAGAGAAGACTGACGGTAGCGCTTAATTAGATCATTTTGTATAGTTGGTGGGTGGCAGTACCTTTTGCCTTGTTACTGTTAGCTGCTGCCTCGCCTTAACCCACTGCTAGTGCCTCTGTATATTTTGGTAATTATGCTAAGAATGCGGCTTCTGCAGGCGCCTCAGTATATATATGTTATAATCTGCATTAGCGTAGGAGCAGCAATATATACACCTGACAATGTGATCCTATGTGTGCTGTTGTTTCAGCAACTAAGTGTTGCAGTGCTTAAGAAATAATGATGGTTGGATGGCTAATGTTTCTCAGTCTCACGGGATGACGTCACTCGTCTTGGAGTGCACGATCTCGATCGATATGTGTGGATGGCAGGTAAAAAACTTATAAAGCTTTGTGCCCTCAAAAGTCAAAACTGCATCCGCGTCTGCGTCGATTTCGACCCATATTTATTTCAGTCGGTCCATTACTATTCCGCCATATTAAGGCTCTATTTAGTTCCCTCATTTTAATCTATTTTCAGTCCCTAGGGAGCCAAACACAGGAACCAAAAACTTTAGTCCATTAGTCCCCAAGGGTCTAAAAGAGACTAAAAAGCCACTTTTCCACCCATGCTCCTCCCCATCAACCCTATCAAATACCCTCTCTCTCCTCCCTGCGCGCCGCCACCCGTCCGCCCCGCTTTTCGAGGATGTGTCGCCGCCCGTCCCCCCTCTCCTCCCTGTGCGCCGCTGCACGCCGGTCCCCGCCTCCCTTTGCGCCGCCGCACGCCCGCTCCCCGGCTCCCTGCGCGACGCCGCCCGTCCGCCCCTCTCCCCCCTGTGCGCCGCCGTCGGCAACTCCCTCTCTCGGCCATCCATCGCCGCCCATCCGTCTGTCCCCCTCCCTCCTCCCTCTCGACCCAGCGTCCGGCGACCAAGCACCCAGTGCGCCGCCCCGGACCGGCGACCTCTAGATCCGTCGTTGGGTCACCGCTGTCGGGTTGCGGGCACATGGGTGGCGGCGCAGCAGCCGGAGACACCATGACGAAGGAGGCAAAGGGAACGGGGTGAGCATAGCGTCATCATGAAGAACAAGGGCCGAGGTGAGTAGAGCAAGGGCGGTGTCAGACCCGGGCACACGGGACTGGCCACGTGGCACACTTCACCTAGGATTCGGGATGCGACATGGCCCACGCCCTACATCTGTTGTAACTACTCGTAATGCAGTAGGATTACTCGTACAGTAGCGAAACTAGTCGGACACGGTAGAAAACTACCTGAGAAGTACTCGGGTAGGACTCCTGGGCTTGTACCCGACTAGGACTCCCATGTAAACCTGTTCCCCCGGACTATATAAGGGCGGATAGGCACCCCCTCGGGGATAATCATAATCAAAGGCAATACGGACCACACAAGACGTAGGGTATTACGCTCTCGGCGGTCTGAACCTGTCTAAAACCTTGTGTTCCTTTGCACCTTTGAGTTTCTGATCTCGGCGACACCCAACCAACCAAACTCACCACCTTGGTGGTATCCCTCGGTGGGCATGGCGGTAAAACACCGACAGCTGGCGCGCCAGGTAGGGGAACTCATCGAAGATCCACTGGAGAACTCGATGGCGTCGTTCAACTTCACCAGCGCCGTGCTCGACAAGGGCACGACTTTCATCTTCGGCTCTTGGATCTGCATCACCGATGGTTTGGGTGGCTTCAACAGCCACCTAGCCAACCCAAGCAGCCGGAGGCTACTTCATCAACCACAAGCAGCGATCTTGACGACTTCGTTGACAACCTCGACGACACGCTGCTTTCGGATCTGGCCCAGCAGATCGAAACGGCGTCCGTTTTCAAAATGACTTCAACTCAAGATGCAACAGATCTACTCGACTCGGATTCAAACCGATCTACAAAGACCCAACAATCCAAGTCCCTCTTCGACTTGGAGGAGGATTTGGATCTGCTGCTCCGAATCGGTAACGTGGGTGCCACCGCTAGCCGGGAGGCCCCCGTTCTCGACTTCTACTCGGACTCCGATCCAGGGTACTCCATGTGCGGGACTACATCTCTAAACCGGATCCAAAAAGGACTCGGAGGCGAGGGAGCCACCACCCGTCGGGCGGACCCCGCCTTTGAAAACCAGTCGCAACCCGATGGCCACCCCGAATTCCCGTCGGGCAGCCATCTGGGTTTAACGATTACATCAACACCGCAAGGATGTTTCGTGTACTGGAAGGGCTTTGAGCCCTCCGAACTACTCAATTACGAGTCCCGTGTTGTGGCCTTCACGCAGGAGCTACCTTTCCAGGAGGGTAGACCCCTCTCCCCCATCGCGGAAGAAGGTGAGAGTAGCATAGAGCTACTCGACTACAGCCTTAGGGCTAACCACTTGCCGGATCGACAAGTCTGCATGGCTTCCCTTCGCAACGCAGACGAAGACAAGATGGGCACCCAGTACGACAACGAACAACTCACGAACATCTCAGCCGACGAGCCCACAACAGACGCTCCTCAAGATGAACACGAGGAGCACAGGAGGATCCGGTGGGCAAAGAATGCCAAACGCGCTCAACGTAGGTGTAACGCGCAGAACCGCGCCCGCGGACCAAGGGATCTCACCAACGCCTTTGCAGCAATCGCGGATCGCGAGTACCGTACGCCAATTGGCGCCATTGCAGAGGCAACACTCTTAGCCCAACAACTCCCATCTAACCCCCCAGATCCAAAGGTTGCAGTACTTGACCCAGCGCGTGCTCGTGCAACTCAATGGGCAAGATCCAATGTAATCCACTCAGAATCAGCTCTCAAGATCTGAGCAACACGGGAATACGGCGTTGGTCAGTCGCACCCCCGGAGGAGGCCAAGAGAGTCGGAGGAACGACAACCGCCAGTGCAATGAGGGCCACCCGTCCGCGCGTGGCAACAACGAACAGGAAGTACAACAACCCCCTCGCAACCAGCGTGGGGCAAGGCACCGCGGCCAAGATCCAGTCGCGGCGAACCTCCAGGACGCTCCCACGGTCGACCTCAAGCAGAAAATCAACGAGGGCCGTGACGCGCGGCTCGTTATTGAAGCAAGGAGAAGGGACCGCCCTGGCAGGTACCACGACGACGATGACAGTGACTGCTTCCCCGCCTTTACCACCAGCATCACCGACAAGTCTTACCCAAAGGACTTCAAACCAGTCGGAATCCCCAAGTATGACGGTAAGCAGGACCCACACCAGTGGCTTCGTTGCTATTCTATCGCTATTGAAGTTTCAGGGGGCTCCAACTCTACGAAAGCTCTCTACTTCCCGGTGGCCCTAGAACCCGCACCCCTCACGTGGCTTAAAAGCCTCAAGCCAAACTCCATCGACTCGTGGGAGGACCTCAAGCGGGCCTTCATCGACAACTTCCAGGGTTCCATTATCAGGGCAGGCACTCGCCATGACTTGTCCCAGGTGAAGCAGGAGATGAACAAGACCCTGAGGTCTTACACACGGCATTTCTTTGAGACGCGCGCCACCATCGCCAACATCACCGATGAGAATGTCATTCGCTGCTTCCAACACGGCCTCTTCTCGAAGAACACGTACCACGACTTCGGGCGCAATCGCCCGACTACTGCCATGGAGCTGCATGACATGATGGCAAGATGGGCTGACCAGGAGGACGAGAAAAATGACCGCTTCCCCAAGCGCAACCACGACAAAGAAGCGACCGGCAACAACCACTTCGACAAAAGCCAGCGGAACCACTCGGGGAACCCCCGAAAGCACAAGCCAGATCATGAAGTCGCGGCTGTCGAGCGCAACCCACATGGCAAGAAGTCGGGGAACAACCAGTCGGAATACGAGCAAGTCTTGCACAAGCAATGCCCGATACACCTAAAGTCACGTCACTCGCTCTTCGAGTGCGTCACCATCCGCAAATCACTCAACGCTCCACCCCTCCATCAAGCCGGAAAGCAAAAGGACAAGGAGGACGATGAAGAAGGAGGTGACAAGTCGGGAGCCCAAGATTTCCAGGATCCAAAAAATGTTGTCAACGTCATCTTCGGCGGAGACGGCATGTTGCCCTCGAAACGCGCGCAGAAGCTAACCCTGCGCGAAATTCTCTCTGTGCAACCAGCCAGGACAAGGCCCTTGAGATACAGCGTGGTCCCGATCTCCTTTTCCAAGGAGGATCAATGGACCAGCTTCTCTGAGCCGGGAAAATTCCCGCTCGTCCTAGATCCTGTCGTGGCGGGCTCGCAGCTTACCCGAGTACTCATTGACTGCGGAAGCAGACCCAATCTGCTCTTCGCGAGTACCCTCAAGAAGATGGGACTGGACATCTCAAAGATGCTCACTCCCAGCAAAGCTCCTTTCTACGGCATCGTCCCAGGCAACGCGGCTACACCACTCGGGTCGGTGATCTGCCAGTCACCTTCGGGACAAAAGACAACTACCGCACCGAGTACATCAAGTTCGAGGTGGCAAATTTCGACTCGTCGTACCATGCCATTCTCGGCAGACCGACACTTGCCAAATTGATGGTTGTGCCCCACTACGTGTATCTACTACTCAAGATGCCAGGCAAGACCGGTGTACTCACACTCCGTGGCGACCTGAAGAAGTCGTACAACTGCGACCAGGAGGCGATCGAGTACGCAACGACTTCACGCGTGCCAGAGCCATCTGCAGAAGTACTCGCAGCCGCGCTGAAGCTGACCAACACAGAGATGGAGATCTCCAGCCAGCGACCAAGCCAGTCGACGGTTAAACCTAACCCCGGCGACGTCGGCATCAAGACCATCCAGCTGCACGAAGGCGACCCGTCCAAGACTGCTCTGATTGGAGGCAGCCTAGGTGACAAATAGGAAAGCGCGCTCGTCAACTCCTTAGTGCTGTGACATATTTGCGTGGAAACCAGCGGATATGCCAGGGGTGCCCAAGGAGTTGATCGAGCATTGCCTAAAAGTCAACCCTAAGGCCACTCCAAAGAAGCAACGACTGTGTCGTTTTGCCCCCGACAAGAGGGAGGCTATCAAGAAAGATTAGCAAAACTACTCCCAACTGGTTTTATTAAAGAAGTTTACCACCCACAGTGGCTAGCTAACCCTGTACTTGTACTCAACAAGAATAATAATGAATGGAGGATGTGTGTGGATTATACTGATCTCAATAAACACTACCCGAAGGACTCCTTCGCGCTCCCACGCATCGATCAAGTCATCGACTCTACGGCTGGCTGCGTTTTGCTCTCCTTCCTCGAATGGTACTCGGGCTATCATCGGATAGCTCTCAAGGAGGAAGACCAGATCAAAACAGCATTCATCACCCCCTTTGGAGCATACGCTTATACTAAAATGTCTTTCGGGTTGAAGAATGCAGAAGCCACCTATCAACGGGTCATCCAATTGTGCCTTGCAGATCAACTTCATCGCAACGTTGAGGCTTACGTGGATGATGTGGTCATCAAGACCAGATTCCATGACGAGTTCATCACTGATCTCGAGGAGACTTTCAACAGCTTGCGACGGTTTCGATGGAAGCTCAACCCGACAAAGTGCATCTTTGGCGTGCCTCAAGGAAAACTACTCGGGTTCATTGTCAGCCATCGCGGGATCGAAGCAAATCCAGAGAAGATTAATGCCATCACTAGCATGGATGCCCCAAACACAGTCAAAGACGTCCAGAAGCTAACCGGCTGCATGGTAGCTTTGAACCGCTTCATTTCCCAACTTGGAGAAAAGGGACTACCCTTCTTCAAGTTGCTCAAGCACCACGACAAGTTTAAGTGGACCGAGGAGGCTAACCAGGCGCTACAAGACCTCAAACATCACGTGCAGTCGCCACCCATCCTGACGGCTCCCCAACCAGGTGAGAACCTGTTGCTCTACATCTCCGCGACTACTCACGTCATCAACACAGCAATCATGGTGGAACGACAGGAAGAAGGCCAGGCCTTCAGGGTGCAGCGACCGGTTTACTTCATCAGCGAAGTCCTCTCAGAATCTAAGGTTCGTTACCCGATGATTCAAAAAATTCTTTACGGTATCCTCATCACTTCAAGGAAGCTTTGCCACTACTTCGATGCATACAATATCCTGGGGGTCTCTGACTTCCCATTGGCGGATATCCTCCACAATCGGGACACTACCGGGCTTATCTCCAAGTGGGTGGTGGAGCTGGGAGCCCTCACACTCGACTTCAAGCCTCGGACAGCCATCAAGTCACAAGCACTAGTCGATTTCATGGCTGAGTGGCGAGAAAACCAAGTGGAAGCCCAAACCAACCAGCCGGAGCATTGGGTCATGTACTATGACGGTTCACTCATGATCGGTGGCGGTGGTGCGGGAGTACTTTTCATTAGTCCGGGAGGAGAATAGCTCAAGTACGTGTTTCAAATTCTATTCGAGGTCTCCAACGATGAGGCCGAGTACGAGGCACTGCTGCATAGCCTATGCTTGGCAATCTCCCTCGGCATCAATCGATTACTAGTCTATGGAGACTCCTTACTGGTGGTTCAACAAGTCAATAAGGAATGGGACATCAATAAGGACACCATGGACGCCTATGTCATGGAGATACGCAAACTCGAGAAAAAGTTCTCCGGGCTGGAGATTCATCATGTGGTTCGCGACAACAACGTGGGCGCGGATGTGCTCTCCAAACTAGGTTCTGATCGTGCTAACGTCCCACCGGGAGTATTCGTTCACGAGTTTCATCACCCTTCCATCAGGACACCAGACTCAAGTTCCATCGTTCAGGGTCCCAAGGAACCCGACCGAGAGGTCCTGATGATCGAGGTTGACTTGAGGGTGACCTTCATCGACTACATCCAGGAGCACAAACTACCCCCCGGCGTCGACCCAAAGAGTGTTGAAGCTACTCGCATCCTACGGCGTAGCAAAGGGTATGTTCTAGTCGGGGGCAATTTGTACAAACGTGGATCAGCATCAGGCATACTCATTAAGTGTTTCAGCACGAAGGAAGGCAAAAAAATACTCCACGAGATTCACGAAGGCATGTGTGGGAACCATGTTGCTTCTCGCACACTAGACGGCAAGGCATTTCGCTCTGGTTTCTACTGGCCGACTGCTTTGGCAGATGCCGAAGCACTCGTTCGCCGGTGTACCAACTGCCAACTTTTGGGCAAACAGCCCCATGTTCCGGCTCATAACTTGATAACCATACCACCTTCATGGCCGTTTGCATGCTGGGGCTTGGACATGATTGTGCCCCTTACAACTGTGCCAGGAGGTTTCACACACGTGTTAGTGGCCATCGACAAGTTTACAAAGTGGATCGAGTACAAACCAATCGCAACGCTCACTGCCAACCGAGTGTTTACTTTCATCTACGACATCCTACACCGCTTTGGCTTTCCCAACACAATTATCACAGAATTGGGGTCAAATTTCCACTAACATGAGTTCTGGGAGTTCTGTGAACGTAGCTCCAGTGAAGTCAAATATGTTTCGGTGGCTCATCCGCGGGCCAATGGCCAGTTTGAGCGCGCCAACTACTTGATTCTTGATGGACTGAAGAAAAGACTTTATGACGAGAACAGCAAAAAGGGCGGCAAGTAGATCAACGAGAACTCATCAGTAGTCTGGGGGCTTCGCACACAACCAAGCAAAGCCACAGGCCAGTCACCTTCCTTTCTCGTATATGGGTCCGAGGCTATATTGCCAGCTGACGGAGATGTTTGAAGAAGGTGAGGCCGACACTGCAAGACAACTTGAATTTCATTCAACCGAGGAAGTCAGATGCAATGCACTATTGCAGTCGGCCCGTTACCTACAAGGAGTTCGTCGTTACCACGACAGAAACATTCAACGACGCTCTTTCAATGTTGGAGACATGGTACTTCGCCGGATCCAGGATGATACTGGCTTGCACAAGCTCAATTCACGATGGGAAGGACCTTTTACAGGCCTTGGATCTTATCGCCTGCAGTACTCGGACGGCCAGGAGGTACCAAACTCATGGAATATTGAACACTTGCGTCGGTTATATCCTTAAATCAACTAGGACTATCATATATTGGTGCCAAGAAGTTGATCGTACCAGTACAACTCCATTTTACCGGTTTACGACTTGTACTACGCGCAAGTTTACTGAAGGGGACTCGCTCTCATACTCCCGGTACCTAATTACTACTGCATGACTGGTATTTTGGGTTTCTAACGGGCCTTGGTGCTTATACTTCCAGTATAATTTCATTTTACTGGTTTACGACTGGTATCATGTGCAAGTTTGCTGAGGGCCTCGCTCCCATATTTTCCAGTAACATATTACTTGTTTTCGACTTGTACACTATGTTATTGAAGGGGCCTCGCTCCCATGACAAGAATTTTACTTGTTTACGACTGGTCCCATACCAGTTCGACTACTTCGACTACTTATCTTGACTACAATCCTAGTGGGGATCGATTCCGACTAGATGGCTTAATTAATATCTCATGCACTAGCGGCTACTTGCTCTACGCTTGGGCTCGGGGGCTAACGCCACCTTTCTGCATCAACTACTTTATGCTCCTGGCTCGGGGGCTTAGTGTGACAAGACTCTCAGCTTGCTTTCAAAGGCAGTTCACATGTTTCCATGCTGGATACCGCACGATTATTCGACAAATACCTGAAATTTTTTAAGATTTCTCTTGGGTATATGATTGTTAACCATTATTTCAGGGATTTTATCCCCAAATAAGGGGTTTGTTCAAAATACCCAGAGGACTTGTTTAGTCATTGGTTTAGGGCATAAAAGATTGGCTTGAGCGGTAATTTTGGGAGTTTGTTGGGGATGTTATTTGTTTCACCATTTTTTCAGGGACCCCATCCCGAAAAAAGAGGTTTTCAAATTTACTACACCAATTTGCCCATGTTTACCATCAAATCTTTACCATATTTCATGTCACGACTCTTTGGACCCTTTATTCCAAAACTTGGGGATTTGGATTCAAGGCTCGGGGGCTGCGGGACACGTGTTATCAGCGACTTATTTTTTTAAATCTGCTGGAAGATAAAGACAGAGACTCAAGATTGAATTGACCCTCAGCCTGATTCTACGAGTCAACCTAAGGCTCGGGGGCTACTCCATATAGAGTGCGAGTTTAATCGCATACCATATAAAAGAAGACAACTACTCGGGGCATGAGCACCTCACAGCCTCGACGCAGCCAAGGAAGTACTCGGAAGACACCTTCAAGATGAAGTTCGAGAAGAATTCGAATACGCCTTCGGAAGTACTCGGACGTCTGCAGTACTCGGCTACGAAGAGCTCGGGAGCTTATCAGACCCGGGCACACGGGACTGGCCACGTGGCACACTTCACCTAGTATTCGGGATGGGACATGGCCTACGCCTTACATCTGTTGTAACTACTCGTAATGCAGTAGGATTACTCGTACAGTAGTGAAACTAGTCGGACATGGTAGGAAACTACCCGAGAAGTATTCGGGTAGGACTCCTGGGCTTGTACCCGACTAGGATTCCCATGTAAACCTGTTCCCCCGGACTATATAAGGGCGGACAGGCGCCCCCTCGGGGACAATCACCATCAAAGGCAATATAGATCACATAGGACGTAGGGTATTACGCTCTCGGCGGCTCGAACCTGTCTAAAACCTTGTGTTCCTTTGCACCTTCGAGTTTCTGATATCGGCGACACCCAACCAACCAAACTCACCACCTCGGGGGTATCCCTCGGTGGACGTGACGGTACAACACGGACAGGCGGGGTAACGTGAGCAAAGCAAGGGCACGGGGCAGGGGTAACATGGTCTTTATACAGCTATATTAATGACGTTTAGTATTTCTAAACGAACAGGGCCTAAAACTGCTTGCTTTGCTTTGTCAACGAAGAGCCCGATAATCTACCCGTACTGACGACCAAGCGCTAGCTCGGTTGGTTGGCTTCTGGTTGTGGGAGCAGCCGCTCGCGGGTTCGGTCCTTGGGGTCGAATCCTGCTTGCCTCATCGGGGATTTATCCCCTGTTGCCCTGGTTAGTTTTCAGGTTGGTTCGGTACACAAGCGTACGCGTTCAGTAGTAATGTATATTTTTATTCCATGATAATATATAAGTATTGTATCGTAAAAATGCATGTAATATCCGAGTTGGCGGCTGGTTGCTGGTCGTGGCGAAGCACACAAATAACTTAATAGAAAGGGAATATATGTATGGCTATAAATAGAGAGCAGAAAACAGCTGGCGGCATAAGGTCCTTAGTTGGGAGAGCAACCTTTCGGCCCGTTTGGCATGGCTCCCTCCGGCTCCGCCTCCAGCCCTGTAGCGCTCTATAGCGTGGAGCTGGAGGAGCCACGAAACGCAGCTCTGGCTGCTCGTTCCGCTGCCCAGACTCTCCTTCCGCTGCCCAGGCAAATGTAGTTGGGAGTCAGAACTGTTTTTTTCATCGCTACAGCGGGCACAGTAGCGATAGCTGTAGCGCGGCGTGGAGCTGGAGCCCCTCCGCATGGAGCCGTCCCAAAGATGCCCGAAGGCTGCAATCTTCCACCCTCGCCAGCCGCGAATCCGTGTCGGCCGAACAGATAAGTACCTGCCCAAATATCTTAGAGTAGTAGTGTATGTATCGATCGAAATGTGGCACTCGACGGAGACCCTGCGTACGTGCTCGTATCCTGCTCGTTTTGATCGGTGTGGCCGATGAAGCGATGGCGACTTTTGAAGTTGAAGCTACGGCACGCCAATCGCTGGACCTCGCGTGCCCGTCGCCGGCTGACAGCAGTCGCCGTCGCATCGGTCACGAGGAATATCCCATCTCCGTATGGTTCTGGAACATCAGAAAAGGCAATTTTTTGGAGGAGGAAGAGGAAGGTTCCTGATCGATCGATCTTCCTTGGAAGCTAGCTAAGGTAGCTGATGCGAGGCGCGCCCACCCGGCGGCGCCGGCCGCGACGCTGGACCTTTGGACCGGGTGGATAAATGGATATGCCGGGGACGCGGCGAATATTCCTTCTCCAGCCGGAATCCTCTTCCGTCTTCCCCTTCCGAACTCCCCGCGCCGCCTGCTGCTCCGCCGCCTGCCTCCGTCCTAACCCGAGTCGCCGTCGATTTCTTTCTCGTTTTCCCGCGCATTTTTTTTTCTTACACTCGATCCACCTGATTTCAGAATCCCATATACAGAGACAGAGAGAGGTCCTGTGTATAAATAGCAGCGCCCTCGCCCTCCACAAATTAGCAACAACGCCCGCGCATTACAGCTCGATACTCCCTACACAATTTGGGCATTTTTGGCCGGTATCTAGCTAGCGCTAATCCTTGTCTTCACCGGCCCGTCTGCTCTGACCAGGTCACCAGGGTCAACCGCGCACCGCCGCCGGTAGCCGGCGACGTACGTCCGGACGATGGCTCAGCCCAAGGCCGCGCGCGCAGCCGACGTCGTCGCGCCCGCGATGCCGGAGCCGGACATCGCCGCGGAGCTCGACGCCCTAGCAGCGCGTTCTTCGTCGTCCCCTACCCGCGGCACCGCGGGCGCCGCCGAGGGGAGGCCGCCGCTGGTGTTGGTCGGGCACCGCGGCAAGGGGATGAACGCGCTGGCGTCGCCGGACCCGCGGACGCGGGGCGACGTCAGGGAGAACACGCTCCGCTCCTTCAACGACGCCGCCGCCGCCGGCCACCCCGCCGTCTCCTACGTCGAGTTCGACGTCCAGGTACGCGACCGGGAATCGATCACCCCCATTCCGTTCCCGCTGCGTCGCGCTCGCCGCGGCCGTCAACGTCCGCCGTTGACCACGCCGTTTTTTTAACCAACGGTGGGTTTGGTTTGTGCACTCTCCACTGCAACCGACCGGGGCGACGGGGCGCCGCGTGTGCTGGTCCTTGGCGGGCCGGGGCGTTGACACGTGTGCGGGCGGTTGGGTCCGGCCCATGATGCTGGGCCGGGCTTGACCAGTAGGGGGACGGGGAACAGCGCTCGTGTCGTCGGTCTAGAAAGATCCGTCCAGCTCTCGAGTTCCTGAGCTCCTCCCGTGATTCCCCATTTGCCCCTCCATCCATGACCAGAACTTCTGCACCTCGGTCAGAAACTTGCAAAAAATTCTAAGAAGAACCCTAAATATACAGAGAAAATTCATTCAATCCGATCATTCCAGAGAAGAATCGCATCTACATTGATAACAACCTTTAAAAAAAGAACACGAAACAAATGTAGTAACTTGTTATCTTGGGAAAACCAAACTGAAGAACTTACGTTCTATATATGATCCTAATTTCCTCCTCTGCAACAGAGAATGAAACACGCTGGTAGTGGTTGCTAAACGTGACAGTGACTTTTGCAGGTGACCAAGGACGGCTGCCCTGTCATCTTCCACGACAACTTCATCTACACCGAAGAAAACGTAAGTACAGTGCCGCTTGCGTTCTGCATCCGGCACTCTAATTGTCTACCAAGCCGAAGCCGACCACAATCTAAGCATCTCTCGAAGATCTCATGACAAAACTGAAAAATTTCAGGGCGAGATCTCAGGGAAGCGCGTCACCGACCTCGACCTGCATGAGTTCCTCTCCTACGGGCCCCAGAGGAACCAGGACAAGGTACGGTGAACAGCCACGAGCCGCGAAACGCGTTGCCAAAATTCAGCAATGTTCATTCGGGCTCACCTCCGTGCTGCATTGGCTTTGCCGAATTATTCTCATTAGGCTGGGAAGCCGCTGCTCCGGAAGCTCAAGGACGGGAGGATCCTCAGGTGGGAGGTGCGGTCGGAGGACGCGCTGTGCACGCTGCGCGAGGCGTTCGAGGGCGTCGACCGCCGCGTCGGCTTCAACGTCGAGCTCAAGTTCGACGACGACCTCGTCTACACGGAGGCGGCGCTCACCGCCGTCCTGCAAGCCGTCCTCAAGGCACGTGTGCGGGCGCCGGAACCAAACCATTTGCTCTGTTGGTTGGTATTTCTGTAACATTTTCAGAAGAACTGACGGCTCCGCTGCAGGTTGTCTTTGAGCACGCCGACGGCCGGCCAATCATCTTCTCCAGCTTCCAGCCCGACGCCGCGCAGCTCATCCGGAAGCTGCAGGACAAGTACCCTGTAAGCCTCGCTGCCACCACGTACCATGTGGTTGCTTGAGCACACAGGTTTTCGGACCATGAACAGTGGCTGATGTCTGAACCCGCTCAATTGTTGCGACGTGTGATCGATCGACCAGGTGTACTTCCTGACGAACGGCGGGACGCAGATCTACGCCGACCCGAGGCGGAACTCGCTGGAGGAGGCCGTCAGGCTGTGCGTCGCCTCCGGCCTGCAGGGGATCGTGTCGGAGGTCCGGGCGATCCTCCGGCGGCCGTCGGCGGTGGCCGAGATCAAGGAGGCCAAGCTCTCGCTCATGACCTACGGCCAGCTCAAGTGAGCGACCGATCCTTTCGTCCACCCAAGAGTTCTTGCCTATTTTTGCCTAGGGGCTAGCTGAACGCGTGGTCGCTGTCGTGTTTCTGTGCCTCTTGCAGCAACGTGCCGGAGGTGGTGTACGTGCAGCACCTGATGGGGGTGGACGGCGTGATCGTCGACCTGGTGCGGGAGATCGCCGAGGCCGTGTCGGCGTTCCCGGCCGCCGCGCGGGAGCCGGGCTCCTCCGAAGGCGGCAGCAGGTGCGAGAGGATGGAGGCGGCGGCCACGGCGGCGGGGACGCCGAGCTTCTCCCCGCGGGAGATGTCGTACCTGCTCAGGCTCATCCCCGAGCTAGTGCAGTAGCGCGTGTGTTTCTGGCCGGGTGAATTTTCTGACTCGCTGTAGACTAATTACTCGTTGACTGCTTGGAACTGAAGTCAGCCCCAAATTAAAGGGGCAGATGTTCAGGCATGTCTGTGAATTCTGAATTGACAGACACTTGGGCTGTTTGTATTTGTAATCCCACGATCTTTACATGATTTAGAAGACTGGGCACCGTGGGTTTTATGCTGTGATAATATTTTTTTAAACGAACCGGATAAGATAGCTGCTGATTATATTAAAAAGAAAAGAAGTCCCGCCGACTGGACAAATAATAAAAAATAATATACCGGCTGGTTGGATTGGAATCTCAAGTCGCACCGTACCGCACCAACTTAACTCCCAAAAAACGTCGACCGGTTGGATTGGGACATCAACACGGCCCGCACCACTCCACACGACAACGCCAATCCACTTGACAACGGCAACAAGATCCAAGTCTAAACGCGGCGCCCACTAGCATTCACACTTCTCATAGAGCCGCTGCCGAAACCTCCCGCCGTGACCCCACGTCAACAGAAATCCTAGAGAAAAACAGATCGCACTGCACTAAGAAGGTAACCGACATGCAGAACTCATCGCCGAAGTGCCATTGCAACGTAACGCTCCACTCAACAGGGTGAAAAACACCAGATGTGGGACCTCTTGCAGGCTGCCTCGCAGTCGCCACCATGAACTCACAAATACGCGGGGGCCTCACCACTTCCGCCGTCGGACTCCACCTCACTCTTGTCGCCTAGAAGAAAGACCGCACACGGGGTCCACACCACGGCGGCGGTCATCGCACGACGTCCCAGCGGCGCACCGCGTGAGCCCGTACGTCAGGCCGCCACCGCGGCACATGTGGCTGCTCGTCGTGCTGCTCCCGGCGGCGACGAGAAGGCGCCTCACCGCCGCCTTGCCGCCCCGGTACGGCAGCGGCGCGCGGGTCGCGTTGAACACGTCGCCGTGTACTCGTCCTCGCGGAACAAGCTGGGGCCGCGGTCGGAGTAGCGGAGGAAGCAGGCGTCGTGCCAGACGGCGGACGCGGCGCACGCCGTCCTCCCGGCGGCGACGAGACGGGAGGACGCCGCGGCGAGGCAGGCGGCGTAGTCGGGGACGGGGACGTCGGGGCGGCACTGCGCGACCCCGTACATGGTCCGGTTCGTTCCGGCGTCGTACCAGGACATATTGTGGGACATGTGCGCGACGCCGTAGGCGCCCGCGCACACGGCGTCGAGGAAGCTGGCGAACTCGCCGCCGCTCGTGACGGCGGGGGAGGAGGAGTTGCAGTCAAGGGGCTACCCGGAGCAGAAGGTCAGGACGGGCTCCGGCGAGGTGCCGGACGGCGACCATGACGAGCTCGTTGGCCGCAGGGCTGCTAGTAGAGCTGCGATGAGGAACAGCCGCATCATGTGCGGCGAGGCCATCATCCTTCAATTGATCAATTCACGCCGTCCTGATCTAGCTTACTCCTTTGCCATGGATCCACGTACGGTGAACTGTGATGAGACAAGTGATACCGGCCGGGCCGGCGTGGACTTGGGAGTGACGACCCGGCTGGCTATGGCGGCTAGTCCAGGTCTCCAGGACGGCTGGGTGGATGCGCGCCAAGTAACGACGACCACGCACGCACGTTCGAGGGTCCATCGTCGCGCTCGATTTTTAAGGGCCATGCTATTCCGATCCAGACACACACACACACACACTAGATTTTTTTTTTCTCTTCTGAGAAGCGAAGAATGAAGGCTAGTGGTTCTCCAATTTGGAAATTTCCAAAGTTAAGACGGAAGGCCGGCGGCAGCTAGCCGGCCGGTCACCGCCGCAGAATTTCTTATCCATGCCAGCTGCAACGTCTAGCTCTCGTGCGAACCGGCACAACGGTCTCACGGGCATACTAGTCACGTGCGATCCGGATCGAAAGCACTTGGCTCTTGTGTCCTAGCGTCCCATTCCTCGGAAGCTCTAGAGGGAGCAGCGGGTGTCTGCGCGTAGAGGGTTTCTTCTACACCACGACAATAACCACTACTTGTTGGTCCATATAACTGTCGACATTGCTGCCGGTGGAAGAAAGAAATCCCTTGCGATGTCTTTCCCAAAAACAAGTACAATGAAGGTCGACACTTAATACCACGTCATACTTACAACATATATACCACACCATATATATATATATATATATATATATATATATATATATATATATAGACACACACATATATATAGTTTTGTTATAATGCACCTGGGTGCATTTTGTATAGAGAATGCACCCACCATCTTAGTTGCAACTGGATTGTGTCCAGTTGCAACCGGATCGGTATGAGTTGCAACTGATTCGTGTCCAGTTGCAATCAGTTCCGTCCAGTTGCAATTGGTCTATTCTCCCAATTCTCCCAATTACAATCGATGTAGTCTCTCGGTTGCAACTGTATGGTGGGTGCATTTTATACAGAGCATCTTACTGCATTTTAGTCTTGTCATATATGCACACCCCCCCTTTGCTATCTATACTGAATAATTTTTCAGTAGCTCAGTAAACGGCGAGCTATTACTGAACATTGTTCAATAATTTGATAAATTTGATAAATTTAGTTCAGTATTCTGACGATTATTTTTGCTAGTAATAAAAGCGCTGCCGTTTGCATGCGTCCGTTCTGCTACTCACAATAAAAATTATTTTGTCTTCTTTTTCACTTTTATTTTCATTTATGTTTTTATTATTTGCTATTGTTAATATGACACCTCAACATCTCACATCATACTTATGGCATAATAGCGCCCTATACTTGCACGTTGCTTTTGGGAATAAACCTCGTGGGCTGGATCGGATGGTCTAGACTAATATATATATGCTCTCCCTTTCGCACACCATTTCGTAGGTGGGGAGACACGGCGCGTGACGAGAGACGCGTGTGATTTATCTCTCGATCATTTCACGGTGTCGCCGTCGTGCAACTAATGAGATCGTACCTTCCTTTTCTAAATGAAACATCATGCATGGTACTACGAGCCTGTTTGTATCCCATTGGACGGTGGAACCTGGCTAGACTTAACTTTTGATTGCACAATAATCGAACTACTCCGGATTGTAAAATCTCGTAATTAGCCGGTGAAAACATACTTCTTTCGGCTTGTAGATTAGAAATGACATTAATGCCCTTTATCTTTTCAACTGCACCATGTTCAGCTCGTGGATTGCAAGGGTTTTATAGATATTTGATGCCGTAGAGCCGCAATACAATATCATACAATTTAGGAATCCAAAAAGTTCCACCCATCTCAGCTTTTGGAATACAACTTTTAACTATCTATCCAACTTTTATAATCTACTCCCTCCATTCTAAACCGTAGATCATTATAAAATATATATATATATATATATATATATTTTATTATGGATCTAGATATAATGTATAGTTAGATGCATAGCAAATGCTAGGTAAAAAATTAAAACGATCTACAATTTGAAAGAGAGACAGAGGGAATACTTGTACCCGAACATAACTAAAATATCATCAGTTCGATACCCGAATTACTTTTTCAACCAGTTAAAAACAAAGAATTCAATGGTCAAAGAGGTTGAACCATCGTGGCAGCTACAGCTACAGAACAAGAAGAAAAAAATGAGAAGAAAAGTAGACACCTGGCATCGACCGAAATGAAGTCGCGAGCGAAACAAAAAGGATGGAATCATAGAAAGGGTGCGGCCCCCACTGGCAGGTGGGGCCAGGAGTGGCCCGAAGCGACCAGAGGGGGCGCCCGCTCTCCCCCATTCTCCTGCTTCCAGATCTCATTATTGCACGCGGCCACCCCCCCTCGCGCAAGTCAGAGAGGCGAGACGAGAGATTTGCATCTCCCGAGGGGGAATAGAAACGGACCGAGCCGAATCAAATCCCTGGTGCCCCTCCCCTTCCTCCCCCCGCACGCCGCCGCCACCGCCGCCGCCGTGAGGACTCCGGCGAATGGCGTCCCGCGTCGCCTCGGGCCTCCTCCGCCGCCGCGCCGGCGCGGTAATGCCCCCCCTCCCCCTCTCTCCTCCCTCGTGCGCGCGCGGTCTCCGTGGCGGCTAGCTTTTGTTCCCCTTTGTGGGTTGGGAACCCGACGGATTTAGGGTTCGCGTGGGGGTCTGATGTGGGCGGCCTCCGTCCGATGCGTGTGTTTTTTCCTCTTCGGATTCGGGTCCCGGGTTGGGTTTGGGAGCGCATCGGGTGGCGCTGAAGCTGACGCTTCTGGGACGCCCCGGGCCTGCTGCAGGTGGGCGCTGATGATTGAGGGACGTTACTTGCTGCTTCCTACGCTTTTACCCATGATTTGATTAGGACAGTCCGATGACCCTGTGGTGATGACTTGGGAGCGCGTCACACAGATTAGGGTTGCAAACGTGCTATTTCCGGCCATTCCATGGGTTAACCTTGTCATTAACTGTTCTGTATAGCTCAGGAACATTCTAGTGGCCAAGAAATATGATGTAGGAGCAACAAATGGATGCAGAGGAAGCATGTAGCTTGTAATTTCCCACCTTATGAGGTTTTGTGCTCGCTGGGATTACATACGTTCGAAGCAGTCTAGTCAATTGATTTCCTTGCTACCTTTTCTGTGGTTTATCTGATCTCTTGGTCACCAAAAAGAATCTAGGAAAGAGAATAATGGGCCTTGAATGATTGTGCTATGATATTTTCCTTACGTCTAGCTGTTACCTGCAAAGAGGAACCTCTCGGTATTATGTAGTACAATCTGTTTAGCATACAACTGAAAAATACCATCAATTAAGGAGTAGATTGATGTTGCTTCTGATCATTGTTAGTTCATGGTTACATGCTATGACTTCTGATGAATCTTTTGGGACCGTATTTATTAAGTAGATTGTCTTGATGGAAGTTTTATGCTCTGTACTAAACTAAGAATGCGTCCATTTGTATATACCACTATAAGCTATTAAAATCTTAGCTGAGCATATTTTGGCATGCATTTAACAATACATAGACCCTCAGTTACAGTGGTCTGAATATTGATACTCATGTACTCGTGTGGTATGTGACCTTCTGTGTGATATGTCAACCTAAGAATACGGTTTTATGCATAGTAGTGTGTAAAATGTTGTGGCATACATGGTAATCAATAAATTGATAAAGCTCGCAGTTCACCATTTGAAACCCAGATATGTCATGTTTAATGGAAAAAGGAGGTCGGTCAAACACACCCAGATCAATCGATCTTCCTAAACCTACTGCTTCAAATATGAAGGCTTTTGGAGATTATTTGATCAACCCATGCTATTCTTTATTGCTGTTGAACTTTTGAATGTTGTCTATCAATAAAACTAAGAAGGTTGTATGCATAGTCCAAGTCCCCCCCCCCCCCCCCCCCCCCCCCCCCTCCCACCACACACACACAAAAAATCTGCTTCCACCATGAGAAACGATAGATTCATGGTTAATGGAGAAGGAGTGGGATTTGATGCCTGCTGGCTGGTTCCGGGGTGTGGCAGGCAGTAAGAGTGTGGGGTGGAAAGGAATGCATTGCATGATTGTGACGGCGGATGACTTTAGGGCAATCCCAACCTGTAGTGTTCATAGATGATGTCTATGCTACCACATAAGCAAGACATCTCCCATCTCCTTTAGAAACCACATAAGCAAGACATCTCCTTTAAAAACTACACTCTACAACCCATGCTTTCTTAGTGTGGGCTCTAATGAATTTATTCTCTCTCCTCTCCACCTATCATATTTGTTCTCCATCTATCACGAAGACACTATTTTCTCCCAATGCAAACTTAACAGTGTCTAGTGTATTGGATTTCGTGTTGAAACCACGTCTTGCATTAGGCCTGGTTTCTTCCCTCTCTCTTCTCTCTCTCATTTATTACAGTGCCACATAAGCTAATAGTCCTATGTGGCAATGTAATTAATGTTATGGACACCATCCTACATGGAGGGTTGGGAATGCCCTTATATCCTGAAGCTTTATGTTACTGCAGACCATATTTTTGTAAATAAGAAATAAAACATGCCCTCTGAGTCAGCTGTAAAGTATGGCAGCTGCATCAGCATTGGTGGACATCATTTATATGACAATGTTAAGTTGAATGGTGCCTTTATGAAATTCTAGCAAAGTGTAGTCAGAACAACCTTCAAGACATTCCTTTATACAAGCTCGAAAAGTGTCACAATTGTGATTCTTCCACTACGCCTATCCTATGTAAATTGCTCTGCTGATTTACATTTCATTTGGAAGTAGCGTACCGATCCTTCTTGGTTATAGTGGTCTTACAATTTTTCTGCCATTTTGCATATTCACATTTGTAGCAGTGCTGATGCACAGATAATATATGTTTGCATCTATTGTTACGTTACTCCTTTACAGTTAATTTTTCTCTTTCTCACTGTTCTGATTTACTTGCAGACACTAGGCCTCCTAAGGAGTTATACACATGTCAGAAACTACAGCAGTCCACTTTCAGGTAATTGGTTTTACTAGCCCTGTTTTTAGTACCGATCTTAAAAAATTGACTATAATACATGTCTGTTTTCTCCAGCTTTGATTCCAGCTACGTCCCAGTGCTCGAAGCTGACAAGGTAATTATTAGACTACATGCATTAGTTATGAATATGGTTGTCTTTATTAATGAGCTCACATTTAATTTTCTTATGTTTTTTCCATTAATGCAATTATTACATTCTTGTAATCTTTTTTAGAAGACGTTATTACATGCCGAATGCCTCTCCGTACCAAGTTTGGAGTCGGTCATTTGCTTCAGATAATGGTAAACCACAGTAGCCTTTTGAGGTGAAATAGTGTTCATAAATGCATTCCCCATTATGTGCTTATGGAGTCTTGTTTTTCCTTCTATAGGAGACAAGGTTGAGGCTGTTGTGCCCTTCATGGGTGAATCTGTAACTGATGGAACTCTTGCCAACTTTTTGAAGAGTATGCTCTCTCTCTCTCTCTCTCTCAACATTTTGAAGATTGTGCCCCTCCCTCCCTCCCTCCCTCCCTCCCTCCCTCCCTCCCTCCCTCGTTTCTACACGAGGTTCTATTTTGTCACTAACACTTCTTTGAAACAGAACCCGGTGACAGAGTCGAGGCTGATGAGCCCATAGCACAGATTGAAACTGATAAGGTATTGGTGCCTTCTGTTTAAATATTTGTAGAGTGCCACATTTATGAACGGTCATAAAAAGATTGCTTTTCCTTCCTCTGTTTCAGGTTACTATAGATGTTGCTAGTCCTGAAGCTGGTGTTATTGAAAAGGTGAATGAATTTGCTCCTTTTTGGCTTCCAATCTGCTTTCTTGGCCATACTTTACCTGTACTGGATACGTACTATCCATTAACGTTGCAGATCAGTGGTTATATCTATTAATGTTATAGATCAGCAGCTACTCCGATACTAATTATTGCTATTTCGGACTGCTGTTGTGTTCCAGTTGATTGCTAGTGAAGGTGATACAGTTACTCCAGGCACCAAAGTTGCAATCATATCAAAGTCTGCTCAACCTGCTGAAACGCATGTTGCTCCATCTGAGGAATCAACTCCAAAAGAATCCTCTCCACCAAAAGTTGAAGAGAAACCAAAAGTAGAGAAAGCACCAAAGGTAGAACCTCCGAAGACACAAGCACCTAAGCCTACTGCACCATCAAAAACATCCCCTTCAGAACCACAGCTACCTCCAAAAGAACGAGAGCGGCGGGTATGGCCTATATTAACCAATGATAGTTCCAGATTTTATTTGAGGGACATGCACATATTTTACCATGATGTTGCAGGTGCCGATGCCAAGGCTCAGAAAGCGTATTGCAAACCGTTTGAAGGATTCTCAGAACACCTTTGCAATGCTGACCACATTTAATGAAGTTGACATGTAAGTGTTAATTTAGTCCTTCCTTTTCTTACATAATAACAGTAATGCACATAATAATTATTGCGGTAGGTTTCTATCTAATCATTTTATCTTTGCGCTTCTCCTATCATCATCCCAATTGTTAAAGATGTGGCATTCCAAGCAATAAAGAATGTAGTCTGTCGGAGTGCACTGCAATATATGATCGCTGCTCCCCATCTTCCACTTATGAAAGTATTGCATTATCTGATTATCGAATACGTATGAATGCTGGTAGAAATTAATTTCTTTGAGGAGCACTGACCAAAATAATCAAGTCATTTGTTGTGCAAGACTGCAAATAATTCGCGTATCACTATGCTGTTCATCTTCTTTGTTTTACCATTATCATTTCTGATGTCTGTTCTTTTAAAAAAGAAAAATAAAAATCTTGAAGTCTGGCTAGGTGTTGTGTTTATCTGATCACCAAAATGATGTATAATGCAGGACCAATTTGATGAAGCTTCGTTCTGATTATAAAGATGAATTCGTCACAAAGCATGGTGTCAAATTGGGTCTTATGTCTTGCTTTGTCAAGGTACCTGCCAGTCTTATGTTTTGTTTGTTGAGTAATGAAATTCAGGATCTGCCCATGGTGGGAAAAAAACCTGCCAGTCTTATGTGTTGCCAAGCTTTTGCATGACACATTTACATAGTTGTGCTAATTTCATTTTATTTTGGCAGGCTGCTGTTTCTGCACTTCAAAACCAACCCATTGTCAATGCCGTCATTGATGGTGATGACATCATATACAGAGACTATGTTGACGTCAGTGTTGCCGTTGGCACTTCCAAGGTACCACCATTATCAGATGATCGTAGATCTTTTTCAGGGACTTGTGCCTGTTTCCTTTTTTGTTTACGATGTATCTCATTGCGAACTAAACTTTTTCAGGGCCTTGTGCCTGTTTCCTTCTTCTTATTTTTGATTTATCTCACTGTGATCTAAATCTTTTTCAGGGCCTTGTGGTGCCTGTTATCCGAGATGCTGATACCATGAACTTTGCTGACATAGAGAAAGGGATAAACAACCTTGCAAAGAAGGCAAATGAGGGGGCACTGTCAATTGATGACATGGCAGGAGGAACATTCACCATCTCCAATGGTGGTGTCTATGGAAGCCTTATTAGCACACCTATCATCAACCCCCCACAGGTAACTGCTCTTCTTCTATCTGAAGTTTTCTTCAACACATTCTGTAGCATGCTCTGTACAGTCATCTGATATGCGATCTCACCGAAATGCAGTCAGCGATTCTTGGGATGCATTCCATTGTGCAACGCCCTGTTGTTGTGAATGGTGACATCCTCGCAAGGCCGATGATGTACCTTGCCCTGACATACGACCACAGGCTGATCGATGGCAGAGAGGCTGTCTTCTTCCTGCGCCGCATCAAGGATGTGGTCGAGGACCCCAGGAGGTTGCTGCTTGACATTTAAGTTGAGGCCCGGCACTGCCCTGTCAACTGTTTTGTGCTTATCTGGAAATAATACCATGCAAATTTTTTGACTGAATGAAAACGAATTGCTTCCTCCGAAAGGCAGAATCTGAGCCGAGGATATGGCGAGGTTTTCCCCTATAATTGTAGAAGAGAGCAACAAACTCAACGCTGAGATCTTGTTTACTTATTCTATCGAAGATATTCTGTTTCGGGATGTAGTTCCCCGAACAGTCGTTTGTTTACCACATGCAAAAGCAATAGAGGCTACTGCAATTTTTTGGGTTTACATTCTCGCCATAGTCTGCAACTCGAGGTCAGCGGTTGTATTACCGTACTGTATACAGTTGATGTTAAATCGGTGCTCCAATCGTTCTCGATGGGTCTGCCGAATAATTGTCGGGATGTATTACATTTTTATTATCTTCAATATGCTTGTCGAGATGATTCTAATCCACTCGTGGAAGCTGAATTTTGTAAGAAAAAATATTACGGTTATGATATGTGCATTCGTTAGATTGTCGGAACAGGTGCAGGCGCGCAGCACCTACCCCCCCTCCCCCACCCCCCCCCCCCCACCCCACCCCCCCCGCGCGTTTTACTTAAAAAAACACCCGGTTCCAAAATCTATGATTTTATCTTAAAATATACTCCCTTCGTACCTGAAGTGTGCAATCCTGTGTTTTTGTTTGTGGTAAATAAATAAGAGTATGAGAATCTTTTCACACCACCACTAATCTGTCTAAAAAAAATTAGAATTGCAGGGACGGAGGGAGTACCATGTTTTGCTTTAACCCGACTTACCTGAGTCAACATCAGAGAAGTTTGATTTGGACTGAACATTTTATACTTCGAAACAGCGAGTGCATGAGAGAACAGTCACTATTTCAGTGGCATACTGATACTGGCATGTCTGTAAGCTGCAATCTTTTAAATTTGAAATCAGAGAAAGAACGGGGCCACAAGGGCTACGGCATCGATTATTTTAAAGAATCCTTAAAGACCACAGATGATTTTAGGTAAACACAAAATTTGCATTGAATGGGTCAGTTACGTATGCCCTATTAGTTTGCTATGCACAACATAAGTTTTGGACATGCGGGCCTAGATGGAGTTACGAGTTTGGTGTTCAATGAGCTCATAACAGAATCCACACGGAGCTGCTTTCAGCAAGGAGCTACAAACTACAGAACTAGCATAATATCAACTGCTTTCAGCATAATGCTACCCCAAAATGAGGTGCACAAATGATCTAGCACACCTCAGTTTCTCATGGAGAACGATAAGATTGGACAGCGACTCCCGATGTGTGGGCAAAAGGCCCCAGTGTACATTTGAATTCCTATCCTTAACCATCCATTTTTCCCTTTTGTGGGTCTTTACCCATGCTGCCCCAAAATTAATACCAAGGTCTTCAGAAGATCTCCCAATAACTTCAAATGTGCACAGGAATTTGGCTAGATGAAGATTTATGTAGCAACCAAGCCAATCCAAGCTTCGGAACACCAAGTCGTCCAAGTCGTCTGAATACCATCAACCTGTGCGAAAAAGCACATTAGCATGCCAATTGTTTTAGAGAGGGAAAACTAACATGCTAACAAATGAAAACAGAAAAACTAAAGAAGAGACGGTGGTTTTTTAGGATCGGTAAACACGCAAACAATCATGTCAATAACAAAGAGTTTTAGTGGATTGCACAAACTACAAGTCTTGTGCCAATGTGCCATCTGCCATGTATCAAACAACAAAAAAGAACAAAAAGTATTGTGCACAAGTGTATCAAACAACAAAAAGTATCATGCACAAAAGAAAACTGGTTCCATCCAACTTCTGTTTCTGTTCTCTTGGCTGGAACATGCAGCGAGACATGTTCAATGGGGATCCTCAGCAGCCAAGATTAGTGCAAACATGTTTAATGCCCCTTGCCAACCTGTCAGCAGCTGAGGTGTCTCACTGCTTGTGAACTAGAGGAGATGTGGGAGTTGGATGCAACCAGGTTTTATGTGAGTCTTGCACACTAGCAGTTCTTTGATACGCCAAAGTGGATAGGAAAATGTGTCTCAAATAAATTTTGGCAGTTGTAGGCTAAGCTCAGTAGCTCACAGATGATCTTATCATGTACATAAAAATAAATAAATAATACAATAATTTATTGCATTATGCATTGGAGGTAACATGATTCAACACACCAGCAGGAGGAATAATCCGCAATAACTAAGGAATATATTTCATGAAACAGCTTGCAGTAAAATAGGGAGGCAAAACAAAGTGCGACATGATAGAAGACAAATGTGTAAAAACACACAAAAAAGTAAAAGGGCAATCAGCAACCAATGTCGCTGTGTGTCAATGCAAAGTCTAGGCGACGGCAGACAGGTTTTAATCGAGTTGCTTCAGAGAATTTCTCACTGTGTACTAACCATTGGGGCTTAAATAACTAAGCCCCATTCTAGACAACTATAGAAGATGCATAAAACAATGCTGATACAAGGGAAGATCATAGACTCGGTGTAGTTTCTAACATGGTAAAACTTGGGTGAACGACAGAGGTATTGGAAACTGGACAAGCCAAGCATAATGCTTTATGAAGCCTGTTACGCCCCCTCTGGCAAGCTTCACATACATATATTCTGGATTCTGAACCAATGAAGGTAATATAAGGCTACTGGAATTAATTATTAAGAACAAGAAGCAACTACCGTCTCAACTGCATATGATTTAATATATAACATTCCTTGTCATACTATGAAAATATCACAGCCAACCTATCTGAGATAAGCATACCTACTTATTGAGCTCCCTATAAACAAGGGGGTCACCGGGGGTGGGTGGGTGGTTAAAATTTGAATTACTCTAGTTGCTGTGCTACTGCTGGGCTCCATGCATATGCAGCTGGAGGGAGCAGGCTAGATCAGATAATGTTTAAAACACTGCATACGACCAGACTGTTATACTATAACACTACACCATTATGGCATACTTTGCCAGCATCAGTGAATCCCTTTGCATGAACTATTTGGCAGGTAGACAAGTGAAAAAACCAATCCTGAAATCATGCACGTAACAAAGTGTCAATGACCTAGAACATACTCCCTCCAATAAAAACTAAAGTTTTGGAACAAGTGTAGTCTGTATTTAAACATTGGTATCGGTATCTTCATGAATATTTTGATTGAATTCATGAAAAATAGTGGACACCATGAAACATAATTCAGGATATATTCATGTTAGTAAAGAAGTTGTGTTTCGGGGTCGTGCCAATGTTCAAAAACAACACTTATTGTGTAATTAGCAACAAATTCAAATCTAACCATTTCAAGAACTGTAGGATAATTCCATGATCAGGTGCAATGTACCTCATTGTGGAAGCGCAGAATCTGAGATAACATTCCTTGTTGATCCATGTTGAGGAGGACACTCATCATTTGACGATAGAGAGGAACTAGAACCTGAAGCTTTGGAAATTCCAACTGGAGAAGTCTTTCCACTTTCGGCAGTTGAAGTTGATTTTTTGTTATGAGGAATGGCTGCCGTATAAGATGTGGCAGTAGATGAGATTTTCCCAACAGGGCTGGGGGACTCAGAAGACATGCTTTGCGTGTGGCCAGAAATACTGGAGGCCCTGATAGGAACTGAAGTATTCTGAGGTCTAGAATGATTATTTGAGCCAGGAGATGCTGTTAACCACATAAATCGTAGTGCATGCCCTTTACAAGATTTACCACCAATAAATGCTTTCTCAGCTGATTGCCGTGTTGTGTAAGTCACACAGGCTGAACAACTCAGAGATGGTTTTAAAGTTGCATCAGGGTTATGGGCTTCAGTATCTTCCAGAACAACAGATGAAAGCTCCCCAAACGATGAGAAATGGTCTGCCAAGATGGATTCCTGTAAATAAAAATAGTAAAAGATATCAGAAATAAAATGAATAGCTTGTAATCAAACACATCAACACAAAATGCAGCATGAGAAATCAAAGGGAAAGGTGAGTTCTTTTCTGAAAATAAAAGAACTTGTTGCCATCAGTTGAACACAGATGGAAGACTGATTTTTATAAGCTCCTCTTGCCACTAAATGTAGATACAAGACTGTAACTTCCAGCTCACCACATAGGGCAGTAGTACATAACTATTGTTAAAGTCTTAAGTCATTATCCATAACAAAAGATGTGACAGTAAAGCAGTTGCACAAGGCATGCAAATCCTAGAGCCTAAGAATAAGAAGCAAATACCATTAGAGAATTCTAGATAATACATATAGCAGTAGATACATGATCCAACGTATTGCGTACTTACATCCACTCAAACCAACTATCAGCAGTTTAAAACTTTTAATACCTAGCCAAAAATTCAGCTAAGGAGTTTGAATAGTATGTGCTCATCTATCCCCAAAAGTTCAAGTATATGCTTATCTTCAATATTGACAGGAAAACGTTGAGCTCCACAGACAAAAGTCTCGCAAAAAAGCACCATATTCTTAACAGTTTCAGAATGTCGAGGAATAGCATTTGGTTGGATGCTGAACTTACATTTGCAATATCAGAAGGCAAAGGTGGAAGAATTCTGAATGATGTGGTTCGATTGTCAAGCTTAAACCTATTCTGTGGAAGTGCTAACAGAGTAGTCTGCTTCATAACCACTGCTGATTTCTGTGTGGATATCGCAGCAGATTTTTGTGAGCATGAAGCCAACTCTCCAGAACTTTTCTTTTCCGATGAACCAGAAACCTCCTGTGACCCTTCAGCCCTCACGCTGATGGACCTTGCATCCTTTACTTTTGATGCATCATTAGAAGACCCTTCTTTTCCACTGGCCTCTGCATGCTTAACCGAATTAGCTGAACCTTTCTGCAATATAGTTGTTTACTTATTAGAAATCGGCAGCAGAGACAGCTAAAAAGGGCAACTAATAGGACAAGTTTAGAATAAACACTCAGCCTGTTCCTAATAAAGAAAAGTCTATTCATCTAACAAAAAACAATTACAGAGTAAACAATATAAATTCAAGCCAGGATAGGGGGAAAGTAAGTACTTGTTTTGCAAGTTTCTCTAACTGGCGGCGGAACTCATCACGCTTCTGAGCTAAGATCTCCTGTTTTTTGCGAAGTTCTTCCAATAGTTCTAGACTTTCATGCCTTTTGGGAGCATGAGGTATTGGTTTTATACTGCTTGCTGACAGCATTTTAGAACCTGTACCAGAACTCAATGGTTCAGCAGAAGATCCAGAACTAGGCCTTGGAGTTGTAGATTGAGCATTTTCCTTGACTCTGTTGGGATAAGATGGCTGAGGGGCAGAATTGGCCAGCGTAGTAGACAATTGGGAAGATTTTGCAGGGATCCTACCCTCTACCTCATCAGGAATCCTATCTCTATTGGCCCACCATAGCCTTATAAAGCGGTTGCCCATAACAGCATCCGGAGCTTTCAAGGCAGCTTCAGCTTCTTCTCTTTTCGAGAACTGGACAAAAGCTTTTTCACTGTTAGATGGAATATAAATATCTATTACTTGACCAAACTTCTGAAAATGCGAGAGAAGGGCCTCCCATCTGTTGCTTTCTTGGGGAATTCCATGTACATAAAGTGTACGGGATGCTTTGTGAGCAGCTCGATTACTTTGCCGGCCCACATCTGCACATATTCTCGAATTGGATTGACCATTAGTATCCTTAGCAGCAGCAGACTTTACTTGGGCCGTGCTGGGAGCCATCTCATCATAATCACCTTTTTGGTTTCCCGTGTTACTTGTTGGTGTAATTTTAGCTGTGTTACTGCCCCCTGATTTTCTCTTTGATGCTATCCGGCCCCAAACAGAAGACTTCAAACTCTGTGAACCATCAGTAGCAACAGCATGGTTCGAATGCTCCTGCCGCATTTCATAGCCTGAGGATTCAGGATTCCACATTCCAGCATCGTTATGTACAAAACCAGCACATGATGCTTCTGGGTGTTCATTGTTCCATAGAGGCTGATCAGGATCATATACATCAGCATCAGCAACAACTGAAGTGGTGCTTCCATTTGGTTTTACTGCATCACTTGCCACACCAGCTTTGACATCTTTTGCAGGAACACTTTTACTGCCTCCAAGACTTGATAAGTTAACAGAACCACTTCCTCCCTCATTTTGGATTCCCAGTCCTTGAGCATTTGGAACTGATACCGGAAGATTGAACTGCGAGAGACTCTGCAAAGTGATAAAGATTATATCAAATTCAATGTCTTTACCTCAGGACAGAAGATTATCTAGTAGTACTTTAGCCTAACTTTGTCACCCATAACAAGTTTAATCTTTTATATTTTAAAACAAAAACTAACTCAAGCAAAATCAGAAGGTAAAATGCTACAGTGAAGAAAAAAAATCCAAGGCATGCCAAAGTTAATTGTGGTAAGATATAAAACTTAAAAGCAATTCTCAGTTTGGATTTTGGATATGGTATAAAATTCAACAGGATTTCTCAGTTCGGATTTTGGATAGGGTATTGTGATATTTGTGAGTAACGTTGATCACAGGATTCACAACTCAGGCTAGTGATAACTGATAACAGAGCTCAGGGCATGCCTTTCAAGGCTACAGTTATGTTGGCACAACATAGCCATCACACTGACCCAAAAAAACTATATAAGGAACTAATCTGGATCCATAAAATATGTAAATCTAACAAGAATATCCTAGGAAGTTAGGATGGAACACATCAGATAAGCAAAAGAATAAAGGATACTATGCAGAAGATTATGATTTATAAAGAGTGTGAAATAGTCATACCTGCATATCATCAACAACAATTCTATTTACACCATGCTCCATGGGGCACATATCCCCTCTCAGGCAAAATCCACGTTCCTCAAAGTCTCTACAGCGTTGACGAGGCATGCCAAGATCAATCAAAGGAGATACTGCAGGCTGAATAGGACCTTGCATTCCAAGGGGGTGGATTGTATCCAAAATCCCATGAGGCATTCCAGGCATAAATCCATATGGACCACTTGGCAATGCAGTGCCCATAAATAAGCTAGGGTGTGCGGGTGGTCCTTGTGAAGCCATCTGGGATGCAAAATCCATCATATCAAGGTTGTTAAATCTGGGATCATGCTGAGTCCAGGGTGCACCATTTCGTCCTCTTCCTCGCGTCATAGGAGGGCGAGCAGCACCAGAAGCTGATGAATCGGATCGGAAGGATTGGCTCACTCTAGGCGCTCGACTGTGAGCTCCTGCTCCAGGACGCCTCTTGAATTTTGGCACAAAATCCTTCTGTGCTTCTCCTTGAGAACCAGCTCTGCCAAAAGGTTGCTCATTACCAGAAACCCTGCTCCTTTTTTTGAGAGATATCCCTGGATGTTGCTCCTTTGTATTCTCATCAGATTGTGGTCTAGCCTCCCGTCTTCGGTGCTTGTGGTTGCGGTCATCGTCATCATCGTCACTGATTTCAATGTCTTCAGTATCTGTAGCAGCTTCAGAATCTGTCGAATTATTTTCTTCCTTTGGCGAAGGAGCTTCTATCCTGTCAGCATCCAATGCTGGAGATGATGACTCTTCAAGCATCTTCAAGATTACCAAGCTAGCAGCAAACTTCACATCTACAATGTATTCATTGTCTTGATCATATTCAACTCAAAGAAGCGATTTAGTCCTATAGTCAATATATCACTACATGAGGCACAACAGAGAAACAACAATGAGTGATCGAACACGAAGCTGATGAATGATCATGGTAACAAGTAGCTTGTAAAATACCATAGTAACAACAATATGAATAGGTCCAGAACTACAGCAAAGTGGGAAGGCCGTATGTAACTCTTTTCCTTTTTAAAACAGGAACTGCACAAATGGCAGTTTAACTCAGCTTTCCAAACCATACTTGAACTATTAGTGGGATTGGGATTATGCGAACAGAAAACCCAGTCTACGGTTAAGGGTCAAGGTGAAACATACATATCAAGTCAGTTACTCAAATCAACAATATTAATAGATTTTCTCATGCTGCTTCCAGCAACGAAAAGAAATGTAACAGTAGGGTGCATGCTGTTAGCTTTCCTAATTTTGACCAACATCATACATGCAAATAGTTGGCACAAGAAAATAGTGAGAGATTTCTCTGCCCTCCAGTAATGCTATTTAGCTCCTAGAAACATTCAAAATATGGGGGACAGAAATACTGGTTGAGGTTACTCCCTAGCAATTTCAATAAGTAAAATACCACTGAATTGTTGACAGATAGTGGATATCAGCAAAATCACCAATACAAACTGCAATTAACAAAGACATACCGCATCTGAACTATTGGACAAAGGCCTTGATATTCCTTGGACCTCTCATGCAGATTAACCCATTCCCAAATCCCAATACAATCCAATTTCATGTTGATCAGAACAAACAATATGCATATAAGCTGGCAGACATCATGCGTAAAGTGATATTTGTTTGGACTAGACAGCAGTTGCATGCCAGATAAACACAAACAGATAGGGTGAAATAGAGAGCAGCATGTACACATTATCCATAAAATGGCGACAAGCAAATGTCAGAAAGACTAAAGACCAATGTAAAATTTAGCACGCTAAAATCAAGCATCTACCAATTTGCCCTGCTCGACAGCTCTCTGTCATAGGAAACAATAAAATGATTTACAACCCTATACCCCTCTGAAAGAAATAATAGTCAGTAGTGACCTCAAAAGTCCACTCCACTCATGACAGAATTTCGCCAATCAGACCGCTCGACAACACCGAAATGGAGCTCTTCCTCGAGTCAGGGGGCGATTTTGTGCTGCCCACACCCGTGCCCCGACGGCCCCTGCGACGGACTGCAATCCGGGGCCTCCCAGCCAACAGCAATCACCAATACAGACCCAAAAACCTAAACCAGGAACAAACCGCGAGGGAGCGCCGCGGCAATCGCACCAGTACTGCAGTACACCACACACGGCAAGCCGACCGCCTCCCACCCTCGCTCCTACGACTCGCCGATTCAGCAGCAGACCCAGGGCCGCGCGGGCTGCTGGGCAAGGAAACCAAGGGGCGCCACGGAATCGGGGGCTTACCAGTTGAATCGGGATCGCCGGCCGGAGAGGAGCAGGCGACGGCAGCAAGGCGGGGGAGGAGGGCGAGCTCGAGGGGAGTCGCCGTCGGGGAGGTGAGGAGATGAGATGGTTAAATGGCGAGGGGCACTTCGGTAATTCTGTCCTGGGCTGCCGTATTGGGAAGCAAGGCTAGGGTTCTTGCTCTCTTGTTTTGTTGCCCTCCCTTCTCTGGTCTGGTCTGCCTGCTGTTGTGCCGACGCCGCTGAATCTCAAGCTTCAATTCTTCCATGAGTACCCGCAAAAAAATTCTCATCCATCAGGCTAATTCATTGGCTGAGAAGTAATCATTCGTCATGTGTAATTGGATACGTTCACGTTGGTACGTTTTTTATATTAATTAAAGGGTAAAATAAGCTCCATTTTTTAATTATTTCTACCTTTAGACTTGAATTCCTAAATTGTAGTATGTGCATGTATGGTTGTAGCTGCCCTGCCTCATTAGCATTTATTTTAATTCTTAATTTTTTTATTGCAGGCATGCCAACAATTTTATAAAAGAAAATGCATAGTTATTATTCAGATCAATATTATCGTTGCATGTATGCACAAATCACGTAGGCCCGGCAAAAACTCTTGAGATAAGTGGTTATGGAATTAATAATATTCTATATCATCCTTTCACATTTGTAGTGAAAATTTGTAGCTAGCATAATAAAAAAGGAAATTAATAGATTTGATGTGAACAGTAACTTTTGCGTTTCTTTTCTTTCTCGGTATCCTTTTCAAGCAATTTGTCTGCGGATGTGGGAATTGAATGAGTTTTGAACTTTAAATTCATGTGTACATAAATTAGTTCCAAAATCAGTAATTTTGGGGATGGGATGTGATGTGATGTCCCACTTCGTGTTTGGTTGAGAGTAATAATTTGTTTAAGAAGGAATTAAGCTAGATATGACCACACTATTAGCCACCATCCGAGCCCCACACATCAACCTTGTGCATATCTTCCCGTTCCTGCTTCGCGACGCCTGCACTTGCGTAGCCAACCGTTGCCCGCTGTCCTGATGCCGCCCCCTCCTCCGTGACCCTAACACACCAGAGCAGCTCGAGCTGGAGGACCTTGCCAGCGCCGAAGCTGCTCCCACTGTGTCGAAGGATCTCTCGCCCACATGAGCAACTCGAGTCCGCCTGCCCCGAAGTGCATCATCATGTTCATAGCTTGGCCACAACCCACACGCAACATACAGACATATCACGCAGGATGACTCATCCATTCACTTTTTAGGGCATCTTTCTAAATTTTACTCTCTAAATTATTATTTGGAGAGCCTTCTGCATAAAATTCGTTTTCTATATATTTTTACTCTCCAACAGCTTTTCTATATCTTGTGTACACTCTAGAAAGCCATTTTCGTTATCTATTCTTGGCTAACGAGAAATGCGGAATGAAGAATGGTTATATTTAGATAACCACTTAGAGAAGCTATTGGAGGGTATTTTTCTATCAAAATCTCATTCCTAACAATGAGGAAAGATATATACAGTCTCTTGAAACTTCTTACGAACAACATATTCATCCACGCATCATGTCTCCGGACCTAAATGGGAGAAGAAGTGCATTCAACCCACTTCATCCCCACCAAACCAGCACAGAAACACAACATTCGAGCATGATTGCAATTTTACGCCTGCCACGAGGCTCATTGGGCCATCCTTTGGGACAGCACTAAATCAACAATTAGCAGCAATTCACAACAGTGATGATCTTCTTGTAGGTGTTACGCTACGCCTCTGATCTGGAAAAACAAGTGTTTTTTTTTACTTTAAAGGAATAGAAATAGCGTCAAAGGAAATACTTGCAAAACAAGAGTTCGTCGGTCATCAGAAAACTGGGATCAAACCACCAGTCTCAAATCTCAAACCCCTACAGAAGGTCCCGAACCCTGTATATGAACTGTCAAGCAAATATTAACACGTTCCATGATACACGCAACCATCAAGCTTACATCTTTCCACATGTGGCGCAAAAATGTAACGAGAAACACACTATTGCAAAATGCAAATACATTAATCTTCACTTCATTTCAAAAATTGTGTAAAGGAACAGGAGAGGACACAAAAACTTAATAATCATAATAATATTATTTTGTTTCCTTTTAGCTCAACATCTCATATTCTCTCTGTCCCATCCTAAAATAAGTGTTCTTTAAGACTTGTCCTAAACCAAATTATTTTAAGTTTAATCAAACTTACAAAAAAATATCAATACTAATGGTGCAAAATAAATATCATTTGATTCATATGACGTATATTTTCATAGTATATCTATTTTAGGGAATGACGTATATTTCATATGACACAAAAACTTAATAATCATAATACTATAGTTTGACTTATGGTAAATCTAAAAGAACACTCTTTTAGGGAATGAGGGAGTAGACAGAAAGCGCTTATGTCAGCTGGGGTCCCCAACTTGAGGTCATGCATACGCTTTCAATAAAGCCGGGCAGATACCTTTGATCCATAAAAGTTTTTTACCCCTCAGCTCAGCACTGTATTTGCGACTGCCTCCTTTGTTCTGAGACCTCGTATCTGGCTCCTTATTGTTTTTTCAAATTTATTTTGTTTAACATCAAAATTGTTATCTCCTGAGACTCTTTTCTCCTAGATCTAAGCTCTGGATGGTAAACTCTCAAGTTGTTATCTTGAAGAAACAAAACTCCCTTGCAATGTGGCATACGGGATATGGCCATGGTTATCGCAAAAGAAATGAATGAACTACTCTTCCATCTTGTTAGCAGAACCCAACAGACAGCCAATATTGGGGGTGATAACAGCGCGCTTGCTGATCTCCCCCACTGTGCAGCAATGCTTTTCTCTGGTGTTAATTGCTGCAACTTCCTGGACAAACTTGCAATCTGAGCCAGAAGAAACCTGCACAATTTGTTGATTGTGATCTGAGTACTGCATGCGAAACCTATACAGAAAACACAAATACTTCCAGTTTTGAAACTCACATCAAAGAGTGTGTCCCCGATCTTCATTTTCACTTTACCACTCCTATATACAAGTATCTTCCCCATATAACCTGCAGGAAGCTCCTTGAGTTTCATGCCCTCACCTGTCTCCTTAGAGCCTTTATTAGGCTCAGAAACTGATTGTGGCTGCATTGGTAAAGGGAGAGAGCATGGCAACTGGACCAAGAGCAACTGTGATTCATCTGACCGATCCTGTGAACACAGAACATGTATAAGAGAACAGTAATGGGCAATTGCCTGTATAACCATATGTGTTTTAGGCAGTTCAGTGGTATTTCTTAGTGTATACAATGGAGCTCACAAAGTGATTTTGCTTTAATGCATATGACCAGAAATAAAACAGTTTTGGAATCTGCAACGATATATACCATTAACCCAAGCTCTTCTGCTGCGGTTAATTCAGCATCTTGAGCTCTGCTGGCAGAAGATTCTCCAAATTCTTCCTCGTCAAGAATTCCTGCATTTGGGATGTAGGAATGGTGTAAGGCCAGTTGAAGAAAAGCTCTTACATCGAGAAACAACAATATTAGGCACTAAACTGGAAACCGACATTGTGAACAGCCAAGGAAATATCAACCTTTCGAGGAGGAGGTCCAAGGGGGGCATTTACTTCCTTCTTGACTTTACTCTTGTCGTCCATAACAAAATCACAAAACCTACAAGAGTGGAACTGAAAACCGGTGTGTTAAGCTTACAACATATCAGCATTGAAGTTGACTACAATTTGCACAGCAATTAGAAACTCGAAATTGCTTGTCAACTTCTATTCTAGATGTCAAAACCACGACATACAGTGAAAACATTAACGCTCCCAATCCATTGAGCAAGATAAACAGACGGTTTTTAACGTCAGGGAACTTGTTTCCCTTGATCAGAAGAAAAAGGTGTTAGAGGAAGAGGAGCCAAATGCTCTCGTTTCTAGTGGCATCCAGAGGAAGAGGGCCAGGGGGCGCTTAGTGCTGAAACGCCTGGGCACGATCAAGAGAACACTACATGTCTAACCATACAAACCACAAGAAATTGCAGTGCACACTTTGAAATCGCACTGCCAGAGGGAGCGAGGGACGGAGGGCGGGTGGCGGACCGGCGGTGCGCTACCGCGCCGAGAGAAGAGGGCGGCGGCGGCGGCGCAAGCAGCGGAGGGAGGGAGCGAGGGCGGTGCGGCGCAGACAACAGAAGGTTGGGAGGGCGGCGCGTAAGCAAGCGAGGGAGGGAGGACGGCGGCGCAGCTGAGGCGGGTTCGGGGAGAGGGAGCGCGAGGGCGGCGCACCGGGGGTGAAAACGAGTCTGATTAGGTTTCATTTAGCAATTGTATTTTTTCCAGAAAAGTACAAGAATACTTTATAATTATGGATGGTTGCAAGACTGACGTTTTATGAATCATGAACATGACAGCCCTATTTTCTTCCAGAGCACGAGACCAGCCATAGGGTAGCCTGCATTTCGATTTGTGGAAGAAACAAAAAGAATGAAGGTGCATCTAAACAACTCAAACCGAGACAGATCTGCAGATCCGCTCACCTTTTTGTGGAAAGAAAAAGAGAAAGAATTGGAATCCACAACATCGGAATGGTGCTCATCATTTTGTTTTAGATGAGTTGATGATGCTCAAGTCTCAACTGATAGAACAACGTTTCAAAAAAAAAAAAACTGATGGACCACATCCTTCGATTCCCTTACCTGAAGCTCGACAGCCAACTCGGCGCCGCGGCCTTGCGGCGGCTCGTCGCTTGGCTGCCCTGGGAATCCGATGGGTCGTCGCCCACTCGCCCTCGCACAGCGCTCGCCAATCCCGGCCGGTGCTGCTGGCCTGCTCTGCGCCCGCCGTCGTCGGGTTTACAAGCAGGGTGCCCGATCACCCTAGCTCTATTGGATAGATGGGCTACGGGAGCCTCAGATGGGCTGCACCGTTGTAGGCTGGGCTCACACAGCCCACAAGAAAGAGTGATTAAGGCCACACGAGCAGCTAAAGAGAGACGGCGGATATAAGCCTGCAGAGTGCAGAGTGCAGAGCGCAGATCTCACCTAGCAACGGACCGGACGTACGTGCTCGTTTAGGCCAGGGGCCACCCAAGCTAGAGAAAGGCACTTATAAAAGCAAAAGCTAGAAAATGCCATTTATTATTTAAAAAGTTAGAAAAAGGCAATGCTAATGTGAAGGTCACTACTTCTTGTGGTTTTTTTTTTATCAACAATCGCATTGGGTGGCGTTGACCCCGCGGTATGCTTTGACCAACGCATCAGCAGCCAGACCCAGACATCCACTAACTCAACCCATGGTGAGCTTGTGACACCTGGCAGAATGCGTGCACCTCATCTCCCTCCTGAATCCTGATCGTGGCTGCCACGTATAATGCGCACCGTAATGAGTCGACGATGATGGTGTGGTTAGGATGGAGTGCCGGGGGAAACAACAGCGTCGTCCTCAAATGGATTAGTTACGTGCGCTGATCGTGTGATCTGATATGATCTCTCATGATCGAGATGCGATGCCCCACGACACGACACGACACTTGACGAGAATGGAAATGTGCGCTTCGGTTTTTTCTGGTCTTACATGAATTTTCCAATGGTATATATGGGCGTCTGGTGCATAGTTTGGTCACCACAAAAGGATTGTGAACGAACCGTGTATGCAAGTCCTGAGTATATGTGCGCCGAAGAAGTTGATTGTAAAGTTGCATTCGACTACTTTGTACATGTATTAAACCTCTATCATCGGCTAAACAGGTGTAAAGATATGAAATCAGCAGAATCAAAATTAACTTTGATAATACTCAGATAACAGACACCGTTCTAAAAAAAAATACTCAGATAACAGACTGACAAAGCTATGATCATCGTTAACTATGATGATAGTTACACCGAAACGATCTTGGAGAATGGAAACTCATAATTTGTATAATTTTTTCAAACGGTACTTGAAAATATAATATCCAGAGATACACTAAAAGTTGGTACTTAGGTACCGGGGTCTTTATGCCATTACAAGGACGCCCATGCAACCGTACCCAGGACTCAAACCCGAGTCTCTTGCCTCGTATATAACTTACTTACCACCCTACCTACACAGCATATATGATTCTACTTGGGATTTTTTTTTTAAAACAACATATAGAACCTCTTTAGTCCCGGTTGGTGCTATCAACCGGGACTAAATGATGACCCTAAACTCTAAATCCTAAACTTTACACCAACCGGGACTAAAGATGGTCCCGGTTGGAGGCTCCAACCGGGATTAAAGGTCCCTTTCTGCCTCTTGTTGTTAGACCCGAAACTAATGCTATCATTTATCTCGGCCCAACAACGGCCGGAACAAATGTTAAAAACTAAAGATATTTTCTGTACTAGTGATATGCTCTACACAGTGGTGTGTTATGATAGCTTGGATTATATTTCTCTCTCACCAATTTTAAGTATCTTTTTCACCGGTGCCCCAGCATTTTGATATAATTACATGAAGGCCACCATCTAGTGAAAAACTGTTCAAAAAGAAAAAAAACATGCCGTCCATTTGCTAAAACTGAAAGGGAAACTAATGAAAAAAGGTGGCACGGGACCAAGTTGCCAAAAATGCACCAGCACAACGGCGATGGTGGTGCGTGGTGCCTGGTCATTGTGGACAGGGAGGAACGCGCGGCGCCATGGCAGGAAGGTATGGAACTAGGCGCTACGGTGCGCTATATCTCATCATTGCTGCAGGATCTGGCTTCCCTGAAAGTACCGCTCAAGCCAAACAGGTCGAGTACCTCAGCGGCATGGGGACGGCCAGATGAAGGTTGGGTGAAAGTTAAGTTGGGAGCGGGCCGGGTCGACCCATTAGGTAGTTGGTCCGACCCACGAGAGCAAGGCCAATGGGTCACATGGCCGGCCTCAAATCACAGAAGGGTTCATAGAAGCCGGAGACTACTAACTCAATGGGTAAGATAGGTCGACCCAAAACAGCCAGCCAGTTCCATCTGCACATGACGCGAGAGACAGGCATGGAGGCGAGCGAGCTAGCTGCGGCGATGACTCCGCGCGCCGCGGTGCCCTGCTGCAACGGCTCTCCTGTCACGTTAGCTTCTTCCATCTTTGTTGTTTCCCCTCCGATGGTTGTCCTAGGTTTTGTCCTATGATTTGTATATGTGTTTGTAGCTGGCTACAAACGACACTGCTGGAAGAAGAGAAGGTGCGGCAGGATCTGCTGCTTGCTTCCTTCCTTGGTCAAGCCAAACAAATGAACTAGTATATGAGCTGTTATTTTATTGATTTGGTGGATATGTGAAGGCCAAGGTCCAGCCAAACAAATGAACTAGTATATGAGCTGTTATTTTATTGATTTCGTGGATATGTGAAGGCCAAGGTCCAACAGAGCCTATGCTGGATATAGGAGTTCTAATTGTTGCAGTCCTTTGTGATCTGATTGCTCGTTACACAATGTCAGTGAGCCTGTGCTACTCCCTATGATCGTTATAGCCATTCTGTGATTGTAGTGGAGTAGCTAGTATGCACTACTGAAAGATGTTATTTACAGGTAGTATGTAGAGTTGCAGACCTGCATAATTTAACATAATGTTTATTGGCTGGTGAGGTGATGTTAATTGACTTTTGTCTTGGCTTTCAGTAGCTTTTTTTTATAGCAAACCTGTAGGTGGACCTGCATTCTGGTTTTATTACCTGTGTTTAATCCAATTATTTATCTAAGATATTGTGATGCTGATTAATGCATATTTCTGTACTCACTAAGCTAATAAACTGTATCCTAACTATTAATCTTTTTAACAGTTCAGAAACATGGAAGAGGAAGAAGGGGCTCATGAAGTGTACCAAGGGGGTAGCTCATTGTTCATGCTTGACGAACCAAGGATGAGGGTTCCACCACCAGTGTTGTCTCCTTCAATTGTAAACATTTGCAGAGTTTTTAGCAGTGGTGAGCATTTTTTACTTTAGTTGTCTGCTATTGGTCCTTGATTCACCTATATCAAGATTTTAGTTGTGCATTATTTGATGATTTATCTACCAGTAATATTGTCTGACAATACAATATCTTATATTGTGCTGTATATCTGCAAAATTTGTTGCTTCCCTGGTAACATTGCTCTGAAAAAATTATCATGAGTACTTAATTATCATTGTTGCTTCAAATCACTGCATGTTGTAGCTGTTATTATGATCATTGTTGCTATCACATTAACTTCTTATGCCCTTTTCTCATTAGGATTTTTCCATGACACTGAAATGTTTGATGATGATGATGACGATGAGGAAGACGCTGACCATGAACTAGACGGAGAGGAAGAGGAAGACGACGAAGAGGAAGAGGAAGACGATGATGATGAGGTAGAAGAAGTAGAAGGACTTCAGATGGTTGATGTTGACATGGGCTCATTTTCTGAACCAGGGGGAAAGTTTCTGTCTAAGGTATGGAAGGAATATGAGCCTATCCGTGTTGATGGAGTAGTGGTCGCAGCTGAGTGTAAACATTGTGCAAGAAATATATGTGCTGAGCGTAAGCATGGAACAAGTTTATTGCGCAAGCACTTGAAGAGATGCAATGAAAGGAAGAAGGCTCTTAGAGTTGCTGGCCAGTTAAATGCCTCTATCATGACCCCTGATGGAGTTGCATTAGGGCCTTGGGCATTTAATCAGGCAGTGTCACGTAAAGAGCTCATGAGGATGATTGTGTTGCACGAGTTACCTTTCTCACTTGTGGAATATGATGGATTCAGAAGGTTTGTCTCCAGTCTAAACCCAAGATTTAAGATGATTTGCAGAAAAATAGTGCGTAGTGACTGTTTGAAAGCATTTATGGAAGAGAAACAATATCTACAAGAATTGTTCAAAAAATCGACATCCAAGATTTCTTTGACTATGGACCTGTGGACTTCTAACCGAATGGTGGGGTACATCCGCATTATAACTCATTTTGTTGACGAGGAGTGGCAGCCACAAAAGGGAATAGTAAAATTCACAGCTATAGAGTCTCCCCACACGGGCGTTGTAATATTCAACACCATGGTGAAGTTCATAATGGAGTGGAAGATAGAAGACAAATTATTTGCTCTGACTCTCGAAAATGCATCCAACAATGGTGCAATGATGAAGTTACTAAAGACCCATTTGCTAAATAAGATGCTATTTTGTGGTGGTAGGCTGTTCCGGCAACGCTGCGCTGCTCATGTCATCAACTTGATATGCCAAGTAGGATTGGATTATCTTACCCCAATGATAAGCAAGATTCGTGAGACTGTGAAGTACATCCGGAGCTCTCCAGCCAGAAAGGAAAAATTTGATGAAATCGTTTCACAGCTAGGCATATCCTGTGGGAAGAATCCCTGTCTTGATGTTTGCACGCGTTGGAATTTCACATACATCATGCTTGCTACAGCAAAAGAGTTTCGCCTAGTGTTCGATTCATTGGCCATTTAAGATCCGAACTACACCTTCCAGCCGTCATTTGAGGAATGGGAAAATGCCGATATCATTTACGGGTTGCTGAAGGTATTCTATGAAACCACTAATGTGATATCAGGCACAAAGTACCCTACTGCTAACCTGTACCTTCATGAGTTGCTGAAAGTGAAGTTAACATTGGAGAATCAGCATTTTGAAGAAGAATCTGAGATGCACTCTATGGTCAAATATATGAAGAAAAAGTTTGACAAGTATTGGAAGGCGTTATGATTTGATATCTGTATTCATGTCATTTTAGACCCCCAATTGAAGTTGAAATACTTTGAGTGTCGATTTGACCTAGAATTTGGGTACCATACTAGTAAAGTAAAAAATCTTCTACATGCTCTATTCAAAGAGTACCTCAAATTAAATGATAACAGTTTAGATCCCATGTCATAAGGAGGTGATGTTGAAATGGATGTAAACGACCATGATCCTTTGGCATGTTGGGACCAACATGTTACCCTTAGCGCTCAATCTACAAATGAGACTTTCATAGAGCTTGAAACATATTTGTCAAAGGTACCAATTCGTTGAAGTGAACATTTCAATATCCTTGCACGGTGGCAGATGAGCTCAGCTGAATACTCTACATTGAGTCGTATGGTGAGAGATATATTGGCTGTTCCGGTTTCTACCATCGCATTAGAATCTGCATTCAGTACTGGGTCAAGATTACTATCAGATTTTCGAAGTAGAATGCCCCCGGACAGTGCTGGTGTGGTGATAAGGGATCATGACTGACTGGTGCTGACAGCTACGACTAGATGGCTTGGCTCGGTGCTGGATGTGCTAACAGCAGAGGCATTGGCGGCAAGAGAAGGTCTGGAGTTGGCGATTGAATGCGGCCTCGGTCGAGCTGTCCTTGAAGTGGACTGCAGCGAGCTGAAGGCGGTGCTCGAATCAAGCGATGGGATGAGATCGTCAATCGGCGGTCTTTGCTTTGATATCACAGAGTTAGACAGGAGTTTTAGCGGTTTTAAAATTGCTTGGATGCGTAGGGATGCAAACTTAGTTGCCCATAATTGTGCTTGTATGAGATCGGACACTGAATGCTCGAGTTTTGGTTAGACTATATCCCTGAGTGGCTAATGGGATTAGTGGCCGCTGATTGTAATCCTGTCTCGAATTAATTAAAATTTTGTGATGCCCCTTTGCTTATAATGCATTTCTACACCATTGTGCTAATACGACTACTTGATATATAGTATGATTTATATATTCAAGCTGATAAACTGGGTTACTTACCTAACAAACGATTTAAACCATTAATTTGGGTTATGTTGCCCTTCAAAGTTTGACTCACTTTGGCAAGGGTGGTACTAATATAATTCCAAATGCCCATATTTTGATAGTACTGATTTTTAGCATATGTTACCAAAATTACTGTAATGACATGATTATTTTGTTATCTCCGATTTTATGTTGTACTCCCTCTTCATATATATTAAACAGTGGAGGTAGTACCCTTCATCAGTGCCACATCATTTTGACTAGTTTCATTAAAGCCACTGCTTAGTGAAAATTGTTCAAAAACGTTGCTTGCTTTGCCAAAATGGTCGTGACTCATGAGAGTGCCATCCATTCGCTAAAACTGAAAGAATGAAGTGCGAAAAAAAGCCATGAGACCAATTTGTACATTGTATATATTTTTGATTTTTTTAACATTAAAGAGTTGTTGTTGATATCTAGTTTCAATTCTTTTTTCCCAACAAACACAATCAAGGTTGTATACAGAAATGGTTAATGTGTCAAGACCGCATGCATTCTTAAACGGAATCCATTTTTCGAGTGGAGATAATGGTCACAGCATCCAGTATGGCACTCTCTCCATTTCTAAATATATGTTGCTTAAAACAATTTAATTAGGAAAAAAATAAAGTAGTTAAGCTGTCATCAGTGTGATATATTCAAGAATCTAATTATGTAAGTTTGAAAAATTGTTTATCCAAAAATCTCCCTTAGTTTATGCAATTTGCCCATTTCTCGCCCTTTCTAGGGTCACGCTTATTTTGTTTGGTCAAACATATACCAAAATGCATCTCTCCGAAAAAGACCACGCCACATAAAGCCTCGTCCCTCCTCCCGCTGTTGCGTCTCCGATGACTGACTATTCTCTCCCCCCTCCATTTTTGGTCCCCAAAATTCCAGAGCCTGAGCAGCAGCGACGAAGAAAGCCAAGCCAAGCCAAGCCAAGCCTCGCCCTCCTCGCCCCTCTCTTCCCCACCCGCGTTCCTGGTGCCGCTCGCCGATCGGAGCCCGCGATTCCGGCCTGGGGGCTCGGCTTCGAGGAGGGACGGGATGAAATCGCCATTGCGCAGGTTCCGGGGCTTCGGCCACCACCACAGGGAGCGGAAGGACCACGCCCCGCCGCCCGCCAAGCTCGACGAGCTCGTCCACGCCGCCCAGGTATCGGCCTCCGCCCGATTTTCCTTCCTCCTGATCCTCCCTTCGGCCGGGGCGCGATTGCGCGCCAAAAACGGATCGCGTGTCCTCGTCGGGGAGCCGCGACTCTGCCGCGTTCGCGGGTTCCGCGGCCCGTGTGGACCGCGGTGACTTTGTTCCTGGGTCGCAGCGGTTGTTTGGAACCGAATGATCTCTGCTCCTCTCTGATACGCCGTACCGTTGTGCTGAGCGATGCGGAGAGCCAGGGAATACCTTTTCTTATTTATTTGTTATTTTGTCATTTTCCTTTTCCATTGGGGGATTTTTTAACCGTTTATGCTTTTATGTGTATGTAATTGTTGATCCGTAATTTGTATATAATCAGTGAAATGTCTGGATTCGATTGCTTTAATGTGTTATGTTGCGGTCATTAGAGTTCAGAAGCATTTGGTATTTCGTGCCTTGTTTCGTACTGGTCAAAGTCCACGTCTCGAAGCTTGGTGCTATTAGAACTGGTCTCGCAGTCAGCAATTCAAAGTTGTTATGACAGTAACAGATTCTTTGTTTAACCTGGCGTTGGCTGCTGGGCGTTCATATATTCACATCGGTGACGAAACACGTTTTTGAATTCCAAGAGAGCTCAGTCATATCAGCATATTCCATCTCATAGACAATGTTTACAGTTCCTGCCCTGCTGATGGCCTGATGTTATGTGCATCTTATTGAAGACATGATGGTCAAAGCTGTTCAGTTATAGGCGTCAGGCTGATTTAGAGGAAGTGATTTAAGTTTTCGAGACCATATATGATAAAAGTTTGAACCGACTACTGGTTGAGGATGTGGTTCATGGTTAGAGTTGTGCACCATATATGATGAAAGTTTGGACGAAATCACAAGCCAGTCACTTTCATGCGAATGATAATAAAAAAAGAGAGAAGCATAACCACCCTTTCATATGACATAATATGAGGGTTTGGTTTTGTTCATTCCAATTTTCGCTACAACCACCCCTTTTAATATAAAAGCATAAAGCCCTCACTGCGGGCTGTGCTACAACTACCCTTTGGTGCAAGTAAGAATTTTGTAACCCACCTTTAGTGCAACTTTTCAGGACATGGATGAAATGAGGAACTGCTATGATAGCTTGCTTTCAGCTGCAGCTGCAACAACAAATAGTGTATATGGTATGATGTTTTAACTTTTGAATGAAACAACACCGCCTCAATTTCTACAGCCAGGTATATTGTTTGCATAGTGTTCTTATAATTACATGTGATCCATTTATGCAGAGTTTGCAGAAGCCATGGAGGAAATGGGAACTTGCTTGCTTGAAAAAGCTGCATTGAATTATGATGATGACGAAAGTGGTGAGTAATTGTCTGAATATTTAGACATGTATTGTACATACACTTTTGTGGTCAGAGATTATTCTTGGAAGTGCCTTTCAGAAAATCAATTTTGTACTTCAGAGCCCACTGTGCTATTTCTCAAAATGTCCAGTTTATCGCTCCAAAATATCGTGTTTGTCTATCCCTCTAAAGTATATTTTTTTCTCCTCTGAACCTCCACAAGTTCTAAAATGGGTCATCTTGTCCCTGTACTGGTTTTGCCATCCTAGAGTTCACACTATCGCTTGTTAGTTGCTAGGAGAATTATCAAATCCTTCATTGAAAACTCTTGCTATTATGCTACTTTTCTTCTAGCTTTAAGTGAACATAGAAAACAAAATTTTGTGTTTTTTTCGACTGAGCAAGTTCTTTATTTCAAAGTGTTTGGTCTTCTTTTCTTTATTCATTTATTTTTACCTGCAGGCAGAGTGCTGATGATGCTAGGGAAGGCCCAGTTTGAACTGCAGAAGTTTGTGGATAGCTATGTAAATTCTTTTGACATCATTGTAAAATTGTATCACAACATACCTTTTCAAATTCATCATACTGTTTAATATATTTTTTATTCTTTTGACTCTGTTTTGGCAGACATTCTAACTAGTGTTTTTCCATTTTTTAATAGCGTACAAATATTATAAATACAATCACAAACCCATCGGAGTCACTTCTGAAGGAACTACAAGTTGTAGAGGTTGGATCTCCTTGATATGCTTCTGTCAACTTCATTCAATTGTAAATTTTCACCTTCAAATATTGCGATCTTGTTAATTATTGTCCATAGTGCATTTCTCATCATTTCCAATAAAAGACAGACTTAGTTCCTTATACTTTACGTGATCATGTCACATATAGTCCTTACATTTCTTTCGTACTGATGCAGGAAATGAAAGATCAATGTGATCAGAAAAGGTACAAATTTACTTGAATGTCATCTTATTCCTTTTATGGCATGTACTTTTCCTCCTAATGTTTTTATCCCCTTAGAGTGGAATATGAAGGTATGCGAGCAGCCTATAAAGATAAAGGGCGATCAAGGCACTCCAAATCTGAATCATTCTCAACCGAACAACTGCAAGCTTCATTTCTTGAGTACCAAGAGGAGGCAGCATTGTTTATATTTCGTTTGAAGTCGCTAAAGCAAGGTCAATTTTTAAGCATTTTAACCCAGGCTGCTCGCCATCATGCTGCTCAGGTAGGTTAACTTGTCTTCATAGAATTACAACTAACGATGATGCACATGAAGTGGCAATACTACAACTATCTTACCATTGGTTGGACTTTCAGATCAGTTTTTTCAGGAGAGGGCTTAAGCATCTAGAGGCTCTAGAGCCTTATGTCAAAGCAGTTGCTGAGAAGCAGCATATTGACTACCACTTCAGTGGACTGGACGATGACAGTGATATTGATGATTACAGCTCTTACCAGGATAACCATAGTGACGGCAGTGAGTTAAGTTTTGATTACGAGATAAATGATAGGGACAAAGACCTTCCCTCCTCCACAAGTCCAATGGATGTAAGTTTTAATCCAATTGATCAATTCAATCGATTTATGTAGCTATGTTTCATTTTTTAACCTATATCTTTTATCTGTTCTTAATCTTACTGTGTTAGATCATTTCCTCAGCATCTCAGTATACAAGAATCTTGTAATGATTACTTTTGTTTTCAATCTTTTGTGGTCAGTTAGCTTTCTTCAGTTCAAAGAAAAACTTGGTTTGGTTAGGTAGTGGTTAGGAGAACACCCATGCAGAAAGTTCAGAGGGTAGATAATCCTTGTACCAAATGCACTAACTCTGGGTTTTGGATGAGGTGACTGTGTTTCAGCTGGAATTTTCAATTTAATGTCTCAATTAAAGCATGTGAAAATGCCTGCCTTTTAATTTTTTTCCGCTACTGTTCGTGGCTTCATCTCTAGCCTGCCTAAACTTGCTTGGAAATAAAGGCTTTATTGTTTTTTGTTGTTGTTGAAAGTGCTTGTTTATCTCCTTTTCTTACCCTCCTAAAACTTTGGTACATTTATTTGTTTCTGGTTATAGTTGGATCAAGCTCAACCGACGAGTTCCCCAAGACCTATGAAGGAACAAGAGCAGGTAATCTTCAGCTCACAAATTATGTGCTGTACATTTTCCTGGTATTGTTCTTGATAAATGAGTTTATTCTTGTTCATAGTGACATGAATCCTCTAGGGTGAGAGTATCAAACTAATGACTGAATTTATGTTGTGCTCTACTCTCTAATGTGTCTTCTAATGCCTTTTTGGTTAATAAGATATACATGTGTTTGGGCTTCAAACTTTTGTTGAACTAAAATTCAGTCACTAAGGTCACACTTAGTGTCGTCTAAATCATTGGACCCAGATTTAAATGTCAAATAAAACAGAATCAGATTAGCCTAATGAAATCAACTGAAAATGTCCATACTTTCTTTGGCATAATATCATTTCTGATGGAGCACATTAATATAAAAATCCTTGCTGTGTTAGTTTTAAATAACATGTGATAATTATAACTAGAAATTTAAATGTCCGCACCTTATAGGTTGAGTCCTTGTTGATATTTCATGCCTCAGTTCTTCTGTCATTTATATCTGGATGGCACTGCATCTTGAGTCATATAATTCTTTGAGCTAACAAATGTTTGTACAGGAAAATGCTGAAGAAATAAAGGCGACTTTCATGGTTCCTCATGTGAAGCCTGATATTGTTACCCAATCGGCACCCATTTTTGCCGAGAATGTGCCTGATCCATCTATGAGGTTTCGGAAAATGGACCTGTCAAAAAGAATTGTTCATTCCTACAAACTCCCGACACCGGCCGATGAAAAGAACCCCGCTTCTGTAGTCACCAACACATCACCTCATTCAGATCCACCTGCAAGTAAATCTTATGTGACAGGAAATTTGTGGCACTCCTCTCCACTGGTGAAAGATTTTAAGCCGAGTTCCATATACAGTGGACCTGTTAAGGTGCCATTGAATAATGAGGGGATATCAGCACCACTAGTTTATTCCTACTCCACTTCAGATTTTAAGAAAATGAAGAGGGAAACCAGGGAAACCTTTTCTGGTCCAATTCCGAGCAAAACAGGATCGAGCAATCCCTTGTTTTCTGCAACTGATCGCAGACAGTCAATGAACTATCCTTCTCGTGTGTTGTCAACAAAATCACATGGCCCAGGTTGGCAGTCATCTTTGCCTCCAAAAGTTACTCCTAGGGTCACTTCACTCCCAACAACAACACCCAAAATAAGTGAGCTGCATGAACTGCCCAGGCCTCCGGCGAATGTAGGCAGCATCCGTCCTGGTTTGGTTGGATATTCTGGTCCTTTGGTTTCAAGGCGGCAGATGCCTAATGCACCAACCCGTGTCTCACCGCCATCACATAAAGCATCACCACTTCCACGGCCACCTGCTGCCATGACCCGCAGTTATTCGATACCTTCAAATAGTCAACGGACTCCTATTATTACTGTGAATAAATTGTTGGAGTCTAGGCATAGCAGGGAGAGCAGTGAAGTATCCTCGCCCCCACTAACACCTATATCACTGGCAGATGTTTCCCGCAGATCAACAGCAGAAATAACTGTAGACAACAAAAGGACGAAGGGTAAGTTTTTACTACTGTGTAATTGATTGTAATCACTAATGTGTCTATAAACATGATCATGTCCACAATTCCATCATATAGTCTTCCCATTTTGATAATGACAGACTTCTCCTGAAACAATGAATGATCAATTATATACAAAGGTTTTGATGATTAACTTTAAGTTTAATAATTGATTATAGGCTTGGTATCTCAATGTGTTATTTACTTGGAGAAATGATGACCCTTTAAGTTTTCTTGGCTATAAATAATGCTTGTAGTAATTATGTAGAATTTACAATCACTCTGGCTGCGAGAGTCAGTATCTGCTCAATACTAAGTAATTCCAAGATTATTTATTAGTCAAAACAATCAAACTAAATTAAAATTTCTGAGCGATTATATACTTTATTCTGGGAATTTCTGATGAATAATTTCACATGTATTCTTTGAAATATCAGTGCTTCTCAACATCTTCATTCCATTATTGACTATTTCTCAACATTTTTGTAAGCACTTGAATAGAATCCAATTCACTCTTTATTATGAGAAGCTTCCAACATTCATGCATATTCAACATTGATTGTATAAATGTAACAAATGATTTCTTATTTGATATCTGACTTATTTTCTCTCCTGTCTTTGCAGAATCCTTGTGAGAGTTTACAAGACAACCTGTTAATGATCTTAGGAAATTTTGAATGTAAGTAGTTGTGGATTATAGGATTCCCTCTATAATATTTTATGTTTCTTACTGTGAAGAAAAAAATGTAAATAAAAATAGCATGGTTTAGTATCCTTTATTACTTTTGTACGTTTGTCTGAACTATTTCTTGGATGTACTTCCTCCGTTCTAAAATATAGTTAGTATGACTAAAGGTTCTTAGCCATATACTGGACAGCAGAGGCCCGAGGTCAAGCCTCGACTGCTCTACGCTCTTGCATTCCTTGCCCAGGTACAATCGATGGCCTTATATATTGGCCTGATTACACGTTCTTCTTCCGCGAGCCTGCAACTCCTAAACAAACCCAGCTAATCAAACCCCTATTCGTAACAACTCTAATCTCTTAATTAAACCAAACTGCTATCTTAACAAACCAAAACTCCTAACCTAACCAAACTCTCTCTTAACTAACTGAATATCCCAACTTCCTGGCCACGTTGGTTTGTTTCTGTTGCCGCTGAAGGAGCCCTGTTACGCTTACGCCTGCGATGATAGGTCTTGCCCCACATAACAGTAGTGTATTCATCTACCATCACTAACAGGTGAACTCTTATCTGAGCTATCTGTCGGTAGTGTATTTACCTCAATAAATGTTCACCTGATGAGTAGTGTTTAATCTTCCCATCTCATGTACTGTAGTATCATATGATCCTTGTTGAGGATGCTTGTGACTGCTGTTGTCGGAAAGGAAGGCGCTGTTGTGCATAGTGAAAGGGAAGCCAATTCGGCTCCTAGTATCAAATATGGGGCTTCTAGTTGAGTTGGGTTTTCTGCAAATTAGGCCTTGGCGTGAACATGCAGTGACCGAGGGCATTTTGGTCACAAGCAGGGGAGATTTGAATCCCTGGGGCGAGGGGCATTGTCGGGTTTGTCAGAGCTGGGGCCACGAGACTACGCACATGGCGTACATATTTTATGATAAGGGATGAAATAGGGCCCACACCCTACACCAGTTGTAACTACTCATACAGGAGTACGACCAGTCGGAACAGAAGAAAACTACCCGAGTAGTACTCGGGTAGAACTCCTAAGCTCGTATTTGGCTAGCACTTCCATGTAACCCTGTCCTCCAAGACTATATAAGGGTGGACAGGGATCCCCTCCAAACATCACATCATCTGAGGCAATACAAACCACCACACAGGACGTAGGGTATTACGCTCTCGGTGGTCTGAACCTGTCTAAAGTTTCGTGTTCCTTGCACCTTCGAGTTCCTAATCTTGGCGACACCCTACCTACAATCTACCACCTCGGGGGTACCCCTCGGTGGGCTTGGAGGTTAAACACTGACAGCTGGCACACCAAGTAGGGGTGTTCATCGAGCATCCACCGGTGAACTCGATGGCATCTTTCAACTTCACCAGCGCCGTGCTCGACGAGGGCACAACTTTCATCTTCGGCTCATGGGTCTGCGTCGCTGACGGTGCGGGCAGCTTTTGTCGGCACCTCGTCGACGGCATGAAGCCAGAGACATCTGCAACAGCTCAATGCAGCGATCTCGACAAGTTTATCGACAACCTCGATGAGACGCTGCTCCTTAACCTAGCCAGGGAGATCAAGGAGGAGTCCACTGTCGACGCGACTTCGACTCGTGCTGCACCAAGACTTCTCAGGTCGGATTCAATCCGATCTGAGGAAGAGCGTACCAACTCCTATTCGGGCTACGCAATATGGCTTCTGTCTACTAGGAGCTCACTCAATCCGAGTTCCTCTCCGTATTGGAAGAGGACTTGGATAATCTACTCAAGCTTAGGGACGTGGGAGCCACCGCCTGTCGGGAGGCCCCCGTTTTTGACAAGTACTCGGACTCGGATGACGACCTCGAAACCTTTCCGTATTGTCATCTGGGCCTGACCATAACCTCAACGCCACAGGACCGTCTCGTGTACTGGAAGGGCATGGAGCCCTCTGAGCTACTCGAATACGACTCCCGCCTTGTGGCCTTCACACAAGAACTGCCTTTTCAGGAAGGCAAGCTCCTCTCTCCCATCATTGAGGAGGAAGAGGGCAGGATAGTACTCGTCGACTACAGCTCCAGCAGAGAGTTTTCCCCGCAATATCACGTCTACATGGCCTCTCTCCGTGAGCATGACGACGACGACAAACCAGGAAGAGAGTACAATGACGAAGTACTCGCGGACGTCTCCGCTGACGAGCGCACGGCGGACGCTCCTCAAGACGAAGGTGAGGAGCACAGAAGGATCCGGAGGATCAAGAATGCTGAACGTGCCAAGCGTAGGCGGAATGCAGAAGCCCGCACACAGAACTCACCTCACCGCAGAAACCTCAACAGTGCCTTCACTGTGGTTGATGATCGCTAGTACAACACGCTAATCGGGAACATCGTTGAAGCAGCTTTGTTAATTCAGTGGTTACTCCAAAACCCGGAGACCGATAAGCTGCTGCAACTGACGCAGCGCGACATCGTTCAACTGGACCAACGAGACCCCATGCCCTCGCTGCAGCGCACCCGCTCAAGATCGGAGCATCACGAGAGCTCCATCCCCCAGGTTAGTTGTACCCCAGAAGGAGGACCCAACCCTTGAGGGAACGACAGCCGCCACCACAACCAAGATAATCAGAGTGGCCATGGACACCAGCGCACCCAGCAATCTGCACGCGGCCACGCCGATCAAGAAGTCCAACAACCTCCACGACAGTCGGGCAACCGTCAGGTCGCAAGGCCTTAAGCCGGCGGTCACACTGCGGGAGGCCACGGCCACCGTGGAAACCTCCGCGTCTTGCCTATAGTTGACCTAAGGGAGAAGATCAACGAAGGCTGCGACGCTCGAGATGTCATCGACTCGAGGCGCCGCGAGCGCGGCGGTGACCCACGCGACGTTGACGATAGTGATCGCTTCCCAGCCTTCACTCGCAACATCACCTCCCGCGACTGCCCAAGGGAGTTCAAGCCAGTTGACATCACCAAGTACGATGGCAAACAAGACCCACGATGCTACTCTACGACCATTGAAGTGTTGGCGGCTCCAACACGACCAAGGTCATCTACTTCCCCATGGTGCTGGAATCCGCACCGTTCACCTGGCTCGAAAGCCTCAAGCCAGACTCCATCGACTCCTGGGAGGACCTGAAGAAAACTTTCATCGACAACTTCCAGGGCTCCATGCTCCGCCCAAATACTCGCCATGACTTGTCAAAGGTCAAGCAGGAGGAGAGCGAGACCTCGAGGTCCTACACCAGATGCTTTATTGAGATGCGCGCCACCATCGCCAACATCACTGACAAGGACGTCATCCACTGCTTCCAAAACGGCCTCGGCTCAAAGAACATCTACCGCAACTTCGGCCGCAACCGCCCCAAGACTGTCGTGAAGCTCCACAACATGATGCAGCGATGGGCCGACCAGGATGACGAGGACAACGAGCGCTTCCCCAAGCGCAACAACGACAAGCGCAACAACGGCAACCGCTCCGCAAAAGCTACCGGAACTACTCAGAACCCTCCTGAAAGCGCAAGCCAGACCATGAAGTCGCGACTGTAAAGCACAACTCGCGTGGCAAGAAGTCAGGGAACCAACACGATCAGTTTGAGAAGACCTTGCACAAGCAATGCCCGATGCACCCGAAGTCCAAACACACAATCTTCCAGTGCATCAGCCTCCGCAAGTCTCTCAACGCACCTCTCCCTGATCAGGACGACAAGGGGAAGGACGAGGAGGAGGGAGACAAGTCGGGGGCCCAGGGATACCAAGATCCCAAGAACGTCGTCGACGTTATCTTCAGCGGCGACGGCGGCTTCCCAACCAAGCGCGCGCAAAAGCTTACTCTGCGTGAGATCTTATTTGTCGAGCCTACCATACAGCGGCCCTTGAGATATAACGATGTTCCAATTTCTTTCTCTCGAGAGGATCAGTGGACCAGCTTCTCTGAGTCGGGAAAGTTCCCGTTTGTTTTAGACCCTGTAATGGCCGGTTTACAGCTCACCCGAGTACTCGTCGACGTCGGGAGCGGCCTCAACCTGCTCTTCGCGAGTACTTTGAAGAAGATGGGGCTGGACATCTCCAAGATGCTCACCCCAAGCAAGGCTTCGTTCTACGGCATTGCTCCAGGAAACGCGGCTACACTGATCGGCTTGGTAACACTGCCAGTTACCTTTGGGTTAAAAGAAAATCACCGTACGGAGTACATCAAGTTCGTGGTGGCAAACTTGGAGTTCTTTGGCCAAATTCATGGACGTACCCCATTACGTCTACCTACTACTCAAGATGTCGGGTAAGACATGGGTCCTCTCCTTCCGCGGCTGAAAGGATCTTGGTGATGCCTAGAGGGGGGGGGGGGGGGGGGGTTGAATAGGCATATCTGAAAATTCCTCAAAAATCTTCGCAGCGGTTAAACCTGTCGGAACTTCCGACACTGTGTAAAAAGTTCTGATGGACCGAAACTTCCAACACTGGACCGGAACTTCCGACAAACAGGAAAGTTCTTAAACGAAATTTAAAAATAAACTTGAAACTGAAGAACCTGGCTGAATCAAAGGTTGGGCAATGATACTGGGAGACTTCTGCAAGTGATCTTTGCAAGCACAACAACTTGAGTACTGGATCGGGGCAAAACAAATTCTAGGTCAACAAGAACTAAATAAATGCAATAAGCGCAAGACACAAGAGATTTGTTCCCGAAGTTCACTCCTACTAAGGAAGCTATGTCTCCGTTGAGGATCTCACAAAGAGCCGGGTCTTCCACTAACCCTTTACCTCACTCAATCAACCACAAAGGAGGATTGAGTCACTTACTATGAAATCCACAAAGGATGGGTAATACAAACTTCCCGGGCGCACACACTCGAGAGGACACTCAACCAGACGACACCGAACTGTCTAGAAGCAAGCTTCAAGAGTAACAAATACGAATCGATGGATGAAGATGCTTCAAGTGCTCTTGAGATGAACTTGGCTGCCTTCTTACTCAAAAGCTCAAGTCTCACACCTCAGTCTTGTTTTCACCAAAGCCCTAGCTCAAATCAACTCAAGGATTAGCTCTTGGAGGGATTTGGGAAGTGGAGTGAGTGTTCTTGGTGGTGTTCTTTGCGTGGAGGTCAGCAACAAATGAAGGAGGGGCTGAGGGGGTATAAATACCCGAGCCCCAAAAGCTAGCCATTAGTGGGCTGGTTAAGTGATTGTCGGAACTTCCGACCCGGGGTCGGAACTTCCGACCCTATTAAAAACAGCCGGCTGAGGACCCCCCGTCAGAACTATCAAGCAACTTCTGCCAGGGGTCGGAACTTCCGACACACAGAGTCAGCGAGAAAACTAAGTGCACAAGTGTGTGATTTTGTGTCTCTCTTGGGTAGTTAGCATCCCAATTAAGCACTTTAACATCTTCAATCTATCCATTCGTATCTCTCTTAATAGTACGGTGTTTCCTATACTCAAATTCAAAATAGAAAATAAAAAAGATCTTCTTTTGAGCTCCATCACTGTCTATCAAGTAGATTGGCGTCTTTTAACGCAAATATTTCATTTCATTGAATTTTAACCTGTCCATAGCTCGATAAACACATTAGCTCCTTAATTATGCATGTCATCAACACCAAAACCCACTTAGGGTTCCAAATGCACTTTCAATCTCCCTCTTTTTTGTGATTGATGACAACACAATTAAGGCTCACAAGCAATACCATAAACCATTTTGAATTCAATCATATAGTTGAACTCCCCCTTAATATGTGCATTTTTCAAGATAGAATAAAAAATGGACTCAAATACCATTTGCACATATTAAAATAGCTCCCCCTATATCATTGCATTTGTGGGGTGTGCATGGATTATACTGATCTCAACAGACCCTGCCCGAAAGATCCTTTTGCGCTCCCACGCATCGACCAAGTCATCGACTCAACGGCTGGCTGCATCCTGCTATCTTTCCTTGACTGCTACTTGGGCTACCATCAGATCGCCCTCAAGGAAGAGGATGAGACCAAGACAACGTTCATCACCCCGTTTGGAGCTTATGCCTACAAAACTATATCCTTCGGGCCGAAGAACGCAGGGCTACATATCAGCGAGCCATCCAGCTTTGCGTCGCTGATTAGCTACACCGCAATGTTGGAGCTTACATGGATGACTTGGTCGTGAAGACCAGAAATCGCGATGAGTTCATCTCCGACCTTGAGGAAACCTTCAATAGCTTGCGCAAGTTCTAGTGGAAGCTCAACCCGACCAAGTGCGTCTTTGGCGTACCATAAGGGAATTGAAGCCAACCCGGAGAAGATCACCACCATCATCAATATGGGGGCCCCATAGACTATCAAAGACATCCAGAAGCTCACAGGGTGCATGGCAGCCCTTAACAGATACATCTCCCAACTTGGGGAAGGAGGATTACTTTTCTTCAAGCTCCTGAAGCGGCAAGACAAGTTCCAGTGGATAGCGGAGGCGGTGCAAGGGCTGGAAGATCTCAAGCATCATCTCCAGTCGCCCAATATCCTCACCGCCCTATTGCCAGGCGAGAACCTGCTCCTCTACATCACCGCGACTACTCACGTCATCAGCACAACCATCATGGCGGAGCGCCCGGAGGAAGGCCATGCGTTTGGTGTGCAGCGGCCGATGTATTTTGTCAGCGAAGTCTTCTCTGAATCTAAGGTTCGTTACCCATCAATTCAGAAACTTCTCTACGCTATACTCATCACTTCCAGGAAGCTTTACCACCATTTCGATGAATACAAGATCTCGTTTGTCACTGATTTCCCATTGGCGGATATACTCCACAATCGGGACGCCACTGGATGCATCTCCAAGAGGGCAGTTGAACTGGGGGCTCTCAGCATCGATTTCAAGCCGCGCACCGCTATCAAGTCATAAGCACTAGTCAATTTCATGGCAGAGTGGCGAGAAAATCAAGTTGCAGCTCTACCCAATATGCCACAACATTGGGTTATGTACTTCGACGGTTCTCTCAAGCTCGGAGGCGGTGGCGCAGGAGTTTTTTTTATCTCACCTAAGGGTGAACAACTCAAATATGTGCTCTCGATATTATTTGAGGTATCCAACAATGAAGCTGAGTATGAGGCGTTACTGCATGGGCTATGCCTGGCTGTCTCCCTTGGCAACAAGCGATTACTTTTCTATGGCGACTTCTTGCTAGTGGTCCAACAAGTCAACAAGGAGTGAGACATCAACAAGGACACCATAGACGCATATGTCACAGAAATACGCAAGCTCGAGAACAAGTTCTCGGCACTCGAGATCCATCATGTTGTTCGGGACAACATCATTGGGGTAGATGTGCTCTCGAAGCTGGGGTCCGATAGAGCTAATGTTCCACTAGGAGTATTCGTTCACGAGTTACGCCATCCGTCCATGAAAGCACCAGATCAAAGCACCATCGTTCCGAGCTCTTCTGAGCCCAACCAAGAGGTCATGATGATTGAGGTTGACTGGCGGACACCGTTCATCGATTTCAACAAAGATCAGAAGCTACCCCCAGGCGTTGACGCAAAAAGCGCCGAGGCTGCACGCATCATCAGGCGAGGCAAGGGTTGTGTTCTGGTCGGCGACAAGTTAAACAAGCGTGGTTCAACATCAGGCATCCTTATGAAGTGCGTTCCAGTCGAGGAAGGCAAAGAAATACTACAAGAAATTCATGAAGGAGTCTGTGGTAATCATACAACGTCAAGGACGCTAGTCGGGAAAGCATTCAGGTCTGAATATTACTGGTAGTTGTAACTACTCATACCGTAGTAGAACTAGTCGGAACAGAAGGAAACTACCCGAAAAGTACTCAGGTAGGACTCCTGAGCTCGTATCCGGCTAGAATTTCCATGTAACCCTGTCCGCCCAAACTATATAAGGGCGGGCAGGGACCCCCTCCAACCAAGATCAACCAGATCAACACCTAAAGCAATACAAACCACCACACAAGACGTAGGGTATTAGGCTCTCGGCGGCCTGAACCTGTCTAAACTTTGTGTTCCTTGCACGTTCGAGTTCCTGATCCCGGCGACACCCTACCTACAACTCACCATCTTGGGGGTATCCCTCGGTGGGCTTGGCGGTAAAACACCGAAAGATGGCGCGCCAGGTAGGGGTGTTCATCGAAGATCCACTGGCGAACTTGAGGGCATCGTTCAACCTCTCCGTCACACTCCAAGAAGGCACGACATTCATCTTCGGCTCCTAGGTCCGCGTCGCTAAACGGTGCCGGCAACTCCGTCGTCACCTCGTCGACACCAGCAAGCTGAAGACATCAGCACCAACATCCCGTCACGATATCGACGAACTCGTTGATGATCTTGATGAAAATCAACTTTCTGATCAACTCGACTGCTGCTCACGCTGCAACGTCGACGTGCCGTCGCCGCTGACCTCAACGACGCGGCTTGACTTCAGCTCGTGCCACAACATGGATGCACTGTCGCCGCCGACCTTGATGACGCGGCTCGGCTTCAGCTAGCGCCGCAATGCCGACACGCCGCCGACCTCGACTACTCCGCTCAACTTCAGCTCGCGTCACAACATCGACGCACTGCAGCGACGACCTCGACTACTTGGCTCACGCCGCAACTATGACTACTTCGAAAAATCGGCAACGCCAATGATTACTTCAACTACTCGTCTCAACTAGAAACTAGTCGGGGACGAGTCTTAAACTACTCAGCGACTAGCTCCGCATGGTCAACAACTAGTCGGAATCAGCTCCGACTAGTCGGCTTCATCGACAAATCGCCCACGAATGAAGCTAAGTAACTTATACATTTTCCAACTTGTTTTTGACATGATCGGCTACTTATTTTTGTACATCTCTTGATGGGCATTGAACCCTCCAGAGCTACGCTTCGCCGCCTACTTTTTGCGCAACGTGCATTCTCTTCGCCAAGCCATGTTATGCCTGTGTCCCGATTGTCTGCACGGTCCGCCCTACAACACGGGCAGTCGGGTTACACCCTATTAGTGCGCTCCACGGAGCCGACTGCTCTAGTTTTCTCTTAACGGTTGCTAAGATACCCGGGTAGCACACGCTTTAATCCGTGAAACTTCGACTCTTCTGTACGCCTATGTTCCTACGCGTGCATGCGGCCATGCTCCCTGCGCTATGGGCTACGGCTATCAGGGATCAGGTGCTTAAACGTAATAGGCTACCTACCCGGGGAAATTATCTGACCCGGCAAGAGCGAAACGCAAAAAAATTTTACATGCATTTTACAATGCTGGGATTTGCTCCCAACGCGATATCATGTATATCAGTTACAACATACTTTTATGTTTACCTTGTAGGAGACTTGACCTGGACCATGCCACTGGGCGAGCTCCCAGGCTCAGGGGCTGAGCGGATTACTACTCGGTGTATCTCCATTTGGCTCCGCTAGCTCCTCAGCTTGGGGGCTAGGCGACGATAACTACTCGGAACGACTCCTGCTCGTGCTGCCGACACACCGATGATGACCCTGACCACTCCGCTTGACTGAAATTAGTTGGTTTCAACTCCGACTAGTTGGCTTCATTAACAAGCTCCGACGACTACTTCGACTTCGCGAGAACGCTCAGCGACTACTTCGACTACTCATCTCGACTATAAAACTAGTCCGGAGCGAGACTCACTCTATCAATGACTAGTCGGAATTGACTACGACTAGTCGGGTCTCATCAACAAACTGTCGCGGCTCCATCGACAAGCGCTATGGCTTCGTCGGCAATCGCCCATGAATCAAGATCGACAACTATCCCCGCTCTTCTGGTTTCCACACTCAGGGGCTGGACACCCCGCAACCCGGACGGCTGCCCACGTGACGACTGAGACCCGATTCAAGGAGGTTTTTCAGAGATATTTAGGAACTTATTTAACCATTGTCTTGAGTTTTATCTCGAAACAAGGGGTTTTTCCCCCATAGAACCTGTTCAACCACTCAGTTAGGGAATCAATGAATTTACACAAAACAGGGCCATTGCCCGTTCATCCACGTTTTAGCGCCGTATGAACTGTCTTGGCCCGCCTAAGGAATTCCTTCAGGCCAACCAAGTCATTTTCGCACGACGACCACTTTCGTAACAATGCATGTGAAGGATTGCATAATCTATTCCTTCGGACCAACCGAGACATCTTCGCATGGTAACATACGACCTGTCTTGGCCCACCCAAGGAACTGATCAAAATCAAGTGAAGGACCTCGTCGTCACTTCCTTCGGGCCAACCGTGACGTTTTCGCATGGCAACATCTGAATTCTCATGGCCCGCCCAAGGAATCGACTAAGCTACCAGCAAGATTTATTTCTCCTTTGCCAATTGATCTCTAGTCACCTATCCCATACTTCAAGTAATACTCCGTTTACTAGTTCTTGACTAGTACTACGCACTGAAGGGGCCTCGCTCCCATACTTACAGTACTACTCCGTTTACTAGTTCTCGACTAGTACTATGTGTAGTTTACTGAAGGGGCGTCTCTCCCACACTTCCAGTACTACTCCATTTATTAGTTCTCGACTAGTACTATGTGTAGTTTACTGAAGGAGCCTCGCTCACACATTTCCAATACTACTCCGTTTACTAGTTCTCGACTAGTACTACGTGCAGTTTACTGAAGGGGCATCGCTCCCACACTTCCAGTACTACTCCGTTTACTAGTTCTCGACTAGTACTACGCGCAGTTTACTGAAGGGGCATCGCTCCCATAACAATGTGTTTACTAGTTCCTAACTAATTTTACGCACTGTCAGCAACCTTGACTCCTCTAGCTCCCATGCTCGGGGCCTGGGCTCGACAGGGCACTTAGCGTGGTTTCGGCGGATCGCTTAAGCTCTCACGTTCGGAGGCTTGACGCTAAAAAACTACTCGGAAGATTCGTAGAAGAACCCGATTTAATAGGCTTTTGAAGATTTATCTAGGGAAGATAATTGTTTAACCATTATTTCAGGGATTCTATTCCGAAATAAGGGGTTTTTTCAAATTTTTACCCAGAGGTCTTATCTAGCCATTGGCTTAGGGAAAAAGGTTTGATTTGAGCGGTAATTTAGGGCGCTTTTTGGAGAAGTTATTTGTTTAACCAATTTTTCAGGGAATTCATTCCGAAAAAAGCGGTTTTTGAATTTCTGAACCAATTTGCCCATCTTAACCATCAAATGTTTACCTTCATATATTGCATCCCACAATTCTTTGGATCCTTTTTTTTTTACAAACCTTAGGAATTTGGATTCAATGCTCGGGGGCTACGGTACACGTGTTATCAGTGACTTATTTTTCAAATCTTTTGGACGATAAGGACAAAAGATTCAAGACTAATTTGACCCTCAGCCTGATTCTTCGAGTCAACCTAAGGCTCGGGGGCTACTCCATATGGAGTGCGGGTTCAATCGCACCCCATATAAAAGAAGACTTGACAACTACTCAGGGCATGAGCACCTCACAGCCTCGATGCAGCCAAGGAAGTACTCGGAAGACACCTTCAAGATGGAGTTCGGGAGAACTCGAAGACGCCTTCAGAAGTACTCGGAAGCCTGCAGTACTCGACTACGAAGAGCTCAGGGGCTTGTCAGACCCGGGGCCACGGGACTGTGCACATGGCGTACATATTTTAGGATAAGGGATGGGATATGGCCCACGCCCTACATTAGTTGTAACTACTCGTACCATAGTAGAACTAGTCGGAATAGAAAGAAACTACCCAAAAAGTACTCGGGTAGGACTCCTGAGCTCGTATCTGGCTAGGATTTCCATGTAACCCTGTCCCCCCAAACTATATAAGGGCGGACAGGGACCCCCTCCAACCAAGATCAACCAGATCAACACCTAAGGCAATACAAACCACCACACAAGACGTAGGGTATTACACTCTCGGTGGCCCGAACCTGTCTAAACTTTGTGTTCTTTTCACCTTTGAATTTTTGATCTCGGCGACACCCTACCTACAACTCACCACCTCGGTGGGCTTGGCGGTAAAACACCAACAGGGGCCAGGACATGATTGGGCCTTTGACTACGGCACCAGCAGGATTTACCCATGTGTTGGTGGCCATCGACAAGTTTACAAAGTGGATCGACTACAAGCATATTACAAAGATCTCCGCGGATTGAGTAGTCAGCTTCATCTGCGATATCCTCCACCGCTTTGGCTTCCCCAGATCTAGGATCTAATTTCCACTCACACGAGTTCTGGGAATTCTGCGAGGATAGCTCCATTGAGGTAAAGTACGTGTCGGTAGCTCACCCGCGGGCCAATGACTAGGTTGAGCGTGCCAATGGCTTAATCCTCGATGGGCTGAAGAAAAGACTCTACGACGAGAACAGCAGAAAAGGGGCAAGTGGATTCAAGAGCTCTCTTCAGTTGTCTGGGAGCTTCACACTCAACCAAGCAAAGCCACGGGCCAATCGCCGTTCTTTCTCATCTATGGGTCAGAAGCTATCCTCCCTATGGACATCATGTGGAAATCTCCAGGGCTGGAGATATATGAAGAAGGCGAAGCTGATCAGTCAAGATATCTTGAGCTTGACTCGGCAGAAGAGGTCAGATGCAACACCCTGCTACAGTCAGCTCGCTATCTACAAGGCATCCGACGCTACCACGACCACAATGTACAGGAGAGGTCATTCAGCATCGGTGATTTAGTCTTCCGTCGCATCCAAGATGAGACTGGTCTTCACAAGCTCAACTCGAGGTGGGAAGAATCCTTCACCGTCGCCAAAGTTACAAGACCAGGGTCGTATCGACTACTATACCCTGATGGCCAGGAGGTCCGAAACTCCTGGAATATTGAACTTTTACGGCGTTTCCATCCTTAGATAACTTGTATCCAAAGTTATCAGCCGCGGTACAACATCTGTTATCAATAAAGAGTTGATCTAGTCTCCAAATGACTACTTTTCTTTTAGCTACATTGCAAGAACTCGAGGGCTATGGCCATGAGTACTAACAATTCGCTAACCACGCCAAGTCTTCCAATATGCTCGGAGGCTACGCCATGAGTACTTTTTGGAACGACTACGGGTCACACCGCAAATGAGTATTTGCAAACATACCGACTACCTCGTGTACTAGCCTACACAGTTCGCTAGAACTAATGGCCCAAGTCACTACGATACTGTCGAAGAAGCTTCTACGCCTACAAAGTCTAGGATATCGCACGATGCGATTTCACCCTAGTTCGTCTACATCCATGATTGGATCTAATTCCTACGATTTTCGGTCCTACTCTACGAGTCAGCACCACGACCACATCAGCAGGCAAACAACTAAAAGCATATTTACAAGATATGCATAGTCAAGACAGAGTGTTCCAATGTTTCAACATCCGGATCTACTCCTGATCTAAGCTATCGACTAGCTTCTTGGCCACCGGCTTCACGTCTTCAACAAGTTCTCTAAGCTTGTCTTCTATGCAGTCGGCAGACATTCCACTCGCTAGTGGCTCCAGGTTGGCTTTGGGCCAATAGGACTTTACAAGTCCAAGGACATGCTCCACGTAGATCCTGGTGGTTTCCGAGATGTAGCTGAAAATCTTTAGGGGAGTTTCGTGAAGTCGCTCCAACAGCGTCTTGTCGCTCACCACTCCTTCTTCCAGCGGATCCACCATGTCGACCACTACTTGGGCAACATTCTTGAGCACTTCAAGTTCTTTCTTTTTCAGCTCCTTCTCAACGGCCATATCCTTGATTTGCGTCATGCAGTCTACGAGTTGTAAATCTGCATCTTGGAGTGCCTTAATCAACTTCTCCGCGTCATCTGAACGACGGTACACAAGATTCTTCAAGTCAGTGATCTCGTCATTCTTATTTCTTATGATATTATTAAGTTCTGCAAGCAAAGGACACATCGAAGTACTTGTGCTAGTTCAGATACTACTTTCCATGTATGGCACACAAGATAAAGCAGTCGACAGAGATTTACCTCGGTGAGATTTTGCCTACAGTCTGTTCTTGTCTTTGAGATTTTCAATCTCCTTCGTCAGCATCCAGACCTCTCGGGTGTGCTCCAGCTTCAAGGTATCCGGTTCATACGTAACTTTAGCATTCTCTGCTGCTTGCGTTTCAGCCTCTTGCTACATGGACTGCAACTGCTGGAGCTTATTCTCCATGACCCGCAATTTTTCCGACTTGATGCGTGACCAATTGGCCATGGTCTGCTCGACATTGGGAAAAAGTTTGAGAAAGAAGACTACTCGACAAAAGCAAATGTGGAAAGTTCAAGGTACTAACCGTCGAGAATCAATACAAGTCCTTGAAAGAATGTTGGAACTCCTGCATGCGCTCCGATGTCAGCATCGGGTTGTCAATCAGCTCCTGCAGGATGTCGCTTTCCCAACTCGGTGGCTGCATCAAGACTCAAACTATTGAACCACCTGCAGCGCCGTGCTCGACAGAAGCATGTTGCTGTTGTGGGTTCTCTGTCACGTCGTTACTTCATAAGCAGGCATGCAGGTAAAGAAGAATTCGTATGAAAGGGTGATCAACTTAACTTACCCATGGGGTTTTCTGGGACCTCTTCTGCGTTTTTCGGCTCCGCTTCAGCGACCGGCACGTCCCTCACACCGACATCTTTGGCTCCAGTGGGCGAGGGGACATGAGTCTTAGGTTGTACCAACGGCTCAACAACCATCACGGTTGTTGGCGTTGCATCGACTACTTTCTCTGGCTCGGGGGCTGGGGTATCTGTGGCATTGCCAGGCTGCTCCAAGCCCAGAGCAGAGGATGGTCTGCATACAAGAACAACTTTACGAGTTGTTGCCAAATCGATATGAACCTACAATCCATAAGGAAGAAGCATTCGGTTACTTACATCATGGATTTCCTTATAGCCAGCTTTTTCTTCTTAAGTACTTTGGGCACTAGAACAGTACCCAAAGCACTTGCTGACGCTGGTTAGCCAGTCGATGGCGGAGTCTGCCCCGGCGGGGCAACCGCGACGGTTACCATCGAACTCTGGCCAGCTAGGGGAGATTGTTCCGGCGTGGCCTCAGCAGTACCATTTGACAGGTCAACGGCAATGGTGGGCTTACTCTGTCCCTTCGCAGTGTCATCCCCGACCTCTTCCTCAATCATAACCTTAGCGTGCTTAGGGTTCAGGGAGCTGATAAGCAGGAATCAAGAAGAAGGGGAGATTTCAACCGAAAGCGATCAAAAGTACTCGGAACGCACTGGGAGGCACTCACTTGGATGTCCCGATATCACCTTCGCCTGGTGAGACGCTAGCCTTGCACTTCCGGGCGGTAGCTCTTGGTCCCCCAGGGTGGTCCTGCAAAAGATCACCACGAAGAGAATCTGCACTCTCCTAGACAATTTTCTTTCCCTTGCCCTTCATCACCTCGGCCAGTGGGCGACTGTCATCGCTATCTTGATCCTCCTCCGTGCTAGTTGGGTCGATGTCAGCGCGAGAGATCGGCTTCTAGAACGCCGATGGCAGAAGATGGTGCGGACGTTCAATGTTCGACATTGGTGGCATACTCCTATACACATTCACATCCTGCTGCAACAAGATTGAAAGACATGTTAGTACTATTCAATTTAAAAGCTTCAACAGAAGAGTACGGATACTTATCCATACATGTTTTGGAGGCTCCTTGGTAGAGTGCATCTTTGGAACATATGGCACGGTTTCACCGTCCATGAGTACTCGACTTACTCTTAGAATGGCATCAGATTTCTAAATGGGGTCTACAGAAAATCGAGAAGGGTCTAAGACTCTAAGGCTGGGTCCCAGCAGGGTTTGCTCAACTCAGTTGTGATCTTAAGCGCCCCGGCGGTTGTTTCAAGAAGGAAAGGTTCATGGTTCCAATGTAGAATCACCTCTCCCTCCATCTTAACAAGCTAGTCGGGAACTTGTAGGAGATGTATTTCTTTTCCATCCCCTGCCTCAGCAGGAGTCTAGCACCTCCGACTTCGTAAAGGTCTTTTTCACTGGGCTGAGCTCTAAGGTGGAAAACATAGCAAAAGAGATCGAAATGTGGCTCTATTCCTAAGAAGACTTCACAAAACTGTATAAAGATAGCAATGTGGAGAATGGAGTTAGGGTTCAGATGATGGAGTTAGATTCCGTAGTAGAAAAGAAGACCACAGAAATAATAAGAGGTCGGCAGGGCCAACCCTCGCTCAACAAAGTATTGGAAAAGAACCAATTCGTCGCCCCCTCATACGGCCTCTTATCCCAAGTGGTAGCGCGCCACTGGATGATGGTTTTGTCTTGAATAAGACCCTCGTCAACCAGCGCTTGAAGATCAGCTTCAGAGCACTTACTTGGTTTCCACCCGTCTCCAGCGGTGGTGACGGCCTTAACTTCCTTCTCTTTCCTCTTAGATGCACCACACTCGTTGCTGGCCATCCTTGTGGTCACGAGATACTTCACTTGCATGCGCTCGGGGGCTGCAGGGAGAGAGGCGGCGGAGCAAGGTTCTTAGGGAGGATAAAGGATTGTGCAACTTCTTCTCACACTGAGAATGAATTAGATCTAATTCTGGAAGCGGCAGCGGCCGCAAGACAGAGGAAGATGAAGGGGCGAGTAGTAAAAGGCACGAGTGAAAGGGTGAGTCAAACCCTAGGTCATCACGCGGTTAAATAACCAGCGTCGGGCCCAAATTCAATGTGCGGAATGCGAAGAGTTCATATCGAGATTAGATTTGTTTTGAGCAGTAATTTCAGAAAATTTTTGGAAGTTATTTGATTAACCATTTTTTCAGGAATACCGTTGCGAAAAAAGGGATTTTTGAATCTCTGAACCAACTTACCCATTTTAACCATCAATTCAAATTCTTAATATTTAACACAACTCATGCAACGATTCTTTGGATCCTTTTTCCAAACCTTGGGATTTGGACTCAAGGCTCGAGGGCTGCGGGACACGTGTCATCGACGGCTTATTTTTCAAATTTTTGGAAGATAAGGACAGAAGATTCAAGACCAATTTGACCCTCGGCCTAATTCTTTGATTAAATCTAAGGCTCGGGGGCTACTCCATATGGAGTGCGAGTTTCATCGCATCCCATATAAAAGAAGACTTGAAAACTACTCGGAGCATGGGCACCTCACAACCTCGATGCAGCCAAGGAAGTACTCGGAAGACACCTTCAAAACTGAGTTCGGAAGAACTCGAAGACGCCTTTAGAAGTACTCGGAAGTCTGCACTACTCGGTTATGAAGAATGGAATATGGCCCACACCCTACACCAGTTGTAACTACTCGTACAGAAGTAGGAGTAGTCTACTCGGGTAGGACTCCTAAGCTCGTATTTAGCTAGCACTTCTATGTAATCCTGTCCCCCCAGACTATATAAGGGCGGGTAGGGACCCTCTCCAAACATCACATCATATAAGGCAATACAACCATCATACATGACATAGGGTATTACGCTCTCGGCGGCTCGAACCTGTCTAAAATTTCGTGTTCCTTGCACCTTCGAGTTCCTGATCTTGACGACACCCTACCTATAATCTACCACCTCAAGGGTACCCCTCAGTGGGCTTGGAGGTTAAACACCGGTAGGGTTGACCCTTGAAAGAAGCATCAGTGAAGTAAGAACGGTAACCGTAGTCCAACCATTGACGATCCGTGTGGATTCTCAATTATTTCCTTGACCTGAAAGGCGCGATAGTCCGTACTGAGCTTTTGAATCCCTTTTGTTAGAGTGAAAAACTGAAAAACAAAGTGGCCAAAGTTTCCTCATGAACGGGAGATCGTAACTCTTTTACCGAACTCTGCACATGACTGGTTCCATATGGAGAGGTTACATGCATAAAGTTGCCATCGAAGAGCATTTTGATCATGTAGTCATTTTGTGGTAATGCCAGGTCAAAGATTTTCTAACCATTGTTGTTGCTTCTTCTCTAACATAAGTTAGGCCCCGCTTGGCACAGCTGGAGCTTTTAAGGTCCACCCCAGATTTGAAGTTTGTATGTTGAAATCAAGAGCCTTGAGGCACTATTTTTAGTCTATACTAGAAAGAAAATAACTCAATCAAACAACTCCGATGGATATTTTTGGAGCTAGGAATACCTAAGAATCTTGAAAATGAAGATGTGCCAAACGGAGCCTTAGGAGCTAGATACTTTATGTCGTCCTCATAGACTAGAAGGTGTTCCTGATCTGGAAGAGTTGCAAAGCGGATGCGATTAATCCTTCTCCTTCCAAGTTGAAGATTGCGTTGACTCAATTGGAGACTATATTTATGAAATAGTCTACACAATAATCTATACAAACTTCACAACTCCGTCTAGATGTGGAGGGCCAATTTGAAGCCCCCTACTCATCCTGTTTGATTTGGACCTGAATCACTGGTTAATGATGACTGTACAGTCGAACGAAGTGGCCTCACCCATTTGGCGAATACCAGGTGGAAATCACCCATTCTTACCCACACAAACCGTGTGTAGAAGTTTCAAAATCTTAAAACAGGTCACGTGTGGGGGAGATGGTATTTAGAACTATGCAAGATATTAAGATCAAACTCAAATTATTATAAAATATGAGATTGATAAACAACAACGATATGAACGAACTGATAGCTTAGTGGTTGGGCACCCAGTTGTGGTGCAAGCTGACCCAAGGCAAAAAGGCTCAGTTGGTCAGCTAGGAAGGCTGCCTTTGGTTAATGTCGGCCTCCACAACCTTTTCTTAATCCCTGAAGGAACCGTTGGGACGATCTATCCTTGGTTGGGGTTGAGTTTTTTTTTTTTAAAAAAAAAGGTAACTGTGTCAGATTTATATGTTACAAAGGAAAGAAAGTTCGATCTCAAAATTATTCCATATGTCCTTTATTCATAGAATTCTTAAAACTTTGACACATATTTTATGAAGGTGATTTCCACCATTCTATCGAATGTGTGGTTTTCACTTGACATTTTTCCACTTTTGGTTTATCTGCTGCTTCTTTAGCTTTGGTTGCATTAGAAGTTCAAGTATGTTTCCAAGCTTCTTTTTGTGCCGTGTCAACCATGATCGTCTAAAAGCTCTAACGAAATGCATCTTCCACATCAAGCAAGGATTTTTTTTCCCAATATGAAACACATACGCAACAGGCTAGTTTATGGTTTTGGCCTGTTTAGTTGGTAATTGGGGTCTTTACTAGTTCAAGTAATTTCCCTTTCCATTGTTGCGGACTAGAATGTTCTCAACTTTGTCATCATGCCCAAATAAAAAAAGTGGGTACCTTTGAAATTCCAGTGGAACATATGGTTTTTTATTGTTCTTGCAAAAATGTAGTCGTGCCCTCAAAATACCTTTTCCATATACATCAGTATCTGCCACTTAAGATATGTTTATTAGTTATTACTAAAAACAAGCATAGTATTAGTGCCAGAGTGCAACAGCCTACAACACATATGAACAGGTAGTTTGGATCTAGAGTTTTCAAAACTAGATTTATGAAACTAGTTTTAAAACCTAACTAACCTAAAACTATGTTTGACTATCCAAGAAAAATTCATAAATTTAAATCAGTTTTTCTTTTTTTCCCAACAATAAAATTATGAATTCTATGAAAAAATTCATAAATCTTGAAAACAACTAAAGTATCACAATAGCATTCTAATAAAATAACAACTTAGGGCCCCTTTGGAATGCAGGATTCGTAAAACATTGGAATAGGAAAAACACATGATTGAAACAGATATGCAATTGAAATCCTACGGGAATCCAAAACATAGGAAAATTTCAAAACTTGCGTTTGGATCCTACACAGGAAGAACACTGGATTGCTAAGACATAAAGGAAAGAAAACATGAGGTTGAACCTCATGATTATTTTCCTCCAAAACTCACATGGAAGAGTCCATTCCATAGTAATTTCCAAGGAATTCATAGGATTCAATCCTTTGTTCCAAAGGCTCTCAAAGGAAAATTTTCTATAGGATTTGAATCCTCCAAAATTCCCATACTTTTCTTCCATTCCAAAAGGGCCCTTAAACTTCATATGGCTAAAACACACTAAATTGTATTTTTTTTAAAAGATAAACCACCTCATTTTCCTTTTCTTTGGATGCTGTGCTTCCAACACACAAAATGAGATCACAATCAATTTTCCTTTCTAAGAATCTTTTACCTTTGTTGATTGCTCCCATGGCCCATATCTCACATCCAATTAGTGCCTCATAATCCAGCACACTTGCTGAATACCAATACAATTGCCAACAGCTTCAGTGGAGCTATCCAGGAATAGAAAAATAGAACCCGAAACTTCAAAACAAATCCAAGTTCCTACAACAGCATTTCAGAAAGAAAATAGGTACTAATCATAAAGGGTTTGAGATCCAGACCACCACTATATCTTTTGCATCATAATAACTCCAGGGCTGAAATGGTGATAGCCATTGATTTTCGTCATTCCTGGTGAACATCGTAAGTATAGATGAACTAACACTCAAAGTTGTTCTCGCATGGTAGATTTATAAAAACCAATCTTTATTATGTTAGCAAATTTTCAGAAGAAACATGGTCCATATTTTCTAAGCATGGAGGTAAAGTATTCAATTAAACTATGCATTCCCATCATCAAAAGTTTAGTGATTCCCCTTCCAAAGACTTCGGTTTCTGTCTCCTTTCCTACTGCAGGAATAGGACACACTCCATTATGGATTGACACACAGAAAAGTAGTGAATCGAGCAGAAAGTCATAAAAAAAGTCAACTAACCCTTACTAGGCTGATAAGGCCAAGATGCTCTTATAAAAGGAGGGAAAAGGTTGCAGAGAAGTGAGAAGTACGTGCTAACACCTGGATGGTCACAAATCTTCAGTAGCAAGAAGCCAAGAACAACACAAATGAAGCTTTATCAGGAAGAAAACAAATCAACATAATTGATACTTATTACCATGACACGTGAATTGCATTTCAGTGCGATCATCCATTAGCGAAGAAATTGATGCAATGATGTTTTTCTAATTCAAAGTAACTTTCTTGTGAGAGGTGATTCTTGTATGCTTAGACCTACCGTTCACCACCATGTGAGAGAACCTAACCCCAGTATTATCAATAATGCAGGTCAAACTCAAATTGCAGGGAACAAATAACTTTAAAGGGTGGTGCATGACACTGACTCCTCGCAAAAGACTTAGTGACTCAGGGAGATGAATTCCCTTCCGGTGATACTATCCAAAGAGAATATGGAGATTTGCCTTGGATTGCGCGAATCGTTTGCATATATGGAGATGGAAGGGTGGCTGTACCAGGAGGACTTTTTTGTTTTCTCATAATGGCAAATGCAGAAAGCCTACTGGTGTTATTCTACAACTGATTGCCCTTTCATCTCTTTCAAAAATGTGCAAGGCCTGAAGCCGAAACCTCGGTCGCCGCCATAGATGAATATATTCCAGTACCGACGAATAATTGGTATCAACAATTGGTGATCAGTATCTGGAAAGCTGTGGATGGGGTGAACCGATATGCATTGAGTCAGCATCGGTGGGGCGGTCCGGTTCATCCTATGCATTCCCTTTCCTGCTATAAATACCGAGCCATCAAAGTGGCTACCTCGCAGATCAGTTGTAGGACGAAGGAAGAAGAGGGGTCTTTCATGAGGGCCAGAGCCTGCCTCTGGTAGCCAAGGATGACTTGCCTACATGGGCTTGTTAGTTCCGGTTGAATAGCCGGTTCAGCTAGGTCTGTGGGCGGTCACCTTGGCTAGTCTGAGTGGCTTTTGCCTCTCATGGAAGGCCTCTTCTTCTCTGTTACTCATGATATATATTGCCTGGTGCTTCATTATGTTTGCTTTGTCAGGTATGGCAGTTCAATGGCGATTCTGAGTTTCTGATTCATACATAATGTAATGGGTAAATAATGTTAATACTACTATATTCAAATTTGCTGCTATGTATGCCTGATTGCAGATTGTTCAGAAATACATGTGTGGATTTAATTAGTTACAAAGCTATAGAATCTCCAAGTCTTGTAAATGAGAATTGATCAGCGGCTGTGGAGTAGACTGCAACGTGCATGTGGACCTTAGGATTTGGAACTCTGTACGTGTGCCTCCTTTGTGTATAGCGAAAGAAGCTAACTATGACAGGGATTCAAGGAAACGAGGCCAATGCCTGCAAATCCCTGAACTGTGCTTTGGGGATGTGTTTGTCTTCCAAAGAGGAGACTCCATATATATTCGCTAGACAAATCCTAGCTAGTAACTGATGGAGTTCTTGACTTGGATTGGACAGCTCCATGTCATGTTTTGCATCATATACTACAAAGTTATGTATATCCGCACATATATATATATATATATTCTCTCCCAGTTTCAATTCGTTGTTCCTCTCAAATTGTGGCAGCAGGCACTCTGATCAGCATGCACGTACACAGCGTAGTACTAGCTAAGAGCACGACACACTCTGATGAAGAAATGAAGAACAACACACACAAATCACATGGAAGTACAGCTAATAAACTCAACAGATTTACATGCCTGGAGCTACATTACACAAGGGCACAAGGGCATAGGTGCGGCCACAAGGGCAGCTATAGGGTATTTGGTTTGATGAATGGAGTGATTCTGCTGGTACATCACCTTTACTCTGAGTCCTCACATTTTTGTTTTGTTTAGAGAATTGATGAATATAAGTTGATCAATCAACTCCCCATGCCTCATACAGACATGATTAACTTAAACCTGAGGGATATATATAGAGTCATCCCATCAAAGTTTTCATGGGAGCAGCTTATTATACCAGGATGAGCCAGTTCCTCAAACCATGAGTGGAATAAGAGAAGGACGCGAGCAGGTAATAAGTGCGACACATAAACACTTAATTAAGAGTAAGTGTGATACGAACTTGGATAGCCTTGCCATTGCCACATATAAAAGCATATATAAGAACTTGGATGTGTAGGTGTTCTGATAACACATACTGAGAAATAAAGTGTCAGCAAATTAATCAAAACTTATTGCTAAAGGTGATAAGATATCCTCCTGTTTTGGAAGAACATGGTGGTAAAGCTCAGAATTGAATGCCCAATTCTGTTATAAAAGATGCATGGATAACACATTAGTAGTGGTAGTAGTATACTAGTATTCATGAAACCTTAGGTTTTACGGTCATCTACTATGTGTAACATAAGCAAGTGCTTTGTCATATATTTGGAAGGTTGACAGAACCCATCTCACTAAATGGCATGCATTTTCTTAAGGGAAGAACTTCTATCATTCTTGATGGTTTTGCATTGCCAATGGGGGACAAAGCAGTCACACAACACTGGAGTATGTCATAAAAAAGAGTCAATGCACACGGTTTTAAAAGAAGTTCATGCGCAAGGTTTACAATCCATGTGCAGAAAAGATGGTCAGCGCCTACATCTGCCTTAAAAATTATAAACCGTGCGTTTGAATACATGACAATCATCATTAGAGGTGGATGATTAGCCAAATCTTACTAGATTGTGTGCATGTAAAGATCGTGTGGTTATTATTTCAAGAACAGTTTGTATTACTTTTGATAATAGATGAAGTGCCATAGAATCTGTCATAAGCGTTGATAGTCCGATCCATACACTTGACTAGATAATTTCAGACCTTTGTACACGAAATTAAAATTGATAGCAAAAATTATAATACATATAGTTATGTTTAGTTAATTGCATATACCGTATCACTTGCATCACGATATAATCATTCACCAATTGATCTCTACTTAACTAACAGTAACACAATTGCCTCATACTATCAACTTGTGGTAATAAAGAATGCCAATTAATTAACAGAAAAAAATGTAGCAGAATGATGATTTTCATTTTCCAGCGAGCCATTGTGGTGACACCAAACTTTCTTGCGTTGTAATCGTGCAGATTATCGAAGAAGATGTGCGTGAAAATTACTACAACATCCATCACAAATACTACATGGCTCCAACATGCATCTAATCTACACATTTTTAGCTAATAGGAGGACATCGCTACTGCTGGATGGCAATCACCTAGCATCACGCTACGGCTAGCAGATCGTAGCCCTGTGCCGGCCGAGTCCACCGGCGGGAGCAGAAGGGCAAGAAGCCGCGAAGCCTCCTCCAGCTCCCGCGGCGCATGGTGTCGCCGTACGCCGTCACCTCGTGCTCCAGCCGCTCCCGTGTCTCGGCATCCGCGGCGAAGGCGTCGAGGGCGCTCAGGAGCACGGCGCGGGCGCGGTCGGGGCACCCCAGGCGCAGCTCCGCCTTGGCGTACTTGGCGTGCACGGCCGGGTCGCGCGGGCACGCCGCCACGGCGCGCTCCCCGACGCCCCGCGCGCTCGCGGCGGTCCCGTGGCGGAGCTCGAAGTCGATGTAGTGGCACCAGAAGCCGCCCTCGTCCTGGCTTCGCGTCTCTTCCTCGTTCTGGCTCCCGCCGCCCTCGCGCTTCTTGCGATACCAGCAGTGCCAGCCCTCGAAGAGCTTCCTGATGCTGACGGCGTCGTTGCCGGCCTGCTCCTCCATGGAGATCCAGGCGCGGTAGATGGTGGGGTGGTGCACGTTGCTGCAGTCGAGCGCGTCGCGGAGGAGAGCGCGCGCCTCCGCCAGGCCGCCGCCGCCGCTCCGGAACGTCTCGAGCGCCAGCGTGCACCGGCGCACGGCGATGCTGCGGCCCGGGGTGGTGGCGTCCAGCAGCTCCCTGGCGCGCCGCCGCCGGTCGGCCTCGTCGTCCACCCGTTCGGTCGCCGCCATCGCTCGATCTCTCGGCGAGATCGAGCTCGCCGCGGATCGGCGCGCTCGGCTCTCGGCGGAGGGAGAGATGAGGGGGGAGACGCGGGTGCGCGCCGGGGCCCTGGCGCCCGCACGCGGCCATGGATTTAAAGAGGCAGACCCCCGTTCGGTTGCCACACCGCTCCGTCTCCGATTCAGTTCTGTTGCGTAAGCGCGTGCATGCCCGGCTGTTTGTTTCCTTGCAGATGTCAGATTCACGATCGCCCACTGTTCCGCGCAACTCGCGCCGTCGGAAGGATAACGTGCTACTACGTGGGATACCAGAAAAAAAAGAGAGAATCCGTCACATGCCCAGTCAGATCCCAAACTCACTGTTAGTGACTGTGATGGATCCCCCACATTATAAATGCATCCTGCATCGATGATATATACGAGGAATTATGATTTTTCTCGATAACATAAGAAAATTTTCTATAAAAAAAAAGGTGGTGCATCAGTTTGAATCTGTTCGTGTGGCTTCAGGGAGCAGAATTAGCGTTCAAATTTTAGGAAGTAATTATGATGCGAAGTTTTAAAAAAGGTAATATTTGGACTAAGTTACAAGTTGCAGGGGTGGGCCCAGAATTTGGGGTCTGGGTATTCAAAATTTTCAAAGGATGAAGAAAAAAACTTTGACCACCGCTGTGCGCGCGATCCCCAGAGCCGTAGGCCGCTCGCATCTCGTCGCAGGCAGCTGTCGCTCGCCGCGCCGCTAGGGTTCGCTACCGCCGGTCGGAAGCGGATAGGACGTGGCCACGCGGGAAGAGGGAAGTGGAATCGGGATGGATGGGTCTAGGAACCTGGGGTCGGTGCCAGTTGGGGGTCGCGACTGGGCCGTCGTGGCTGGACCTAGAGGAGGGGAAGTGGGCCATTTGAGCCCAAGAGGCAATATAAGATTGGGAAGTCTGTTTTGTAATGTCAGATCATCTCCAAGAGACACCCTAAAGGCTATTCTAATTCGGGCTGGGCAAATTTAACCGAGAACTGAACTGAAAGAACTGAGAACCGGAACCGAGAAATTCGGATCATGTTCGGTTCCTGTTTCTCAGGAACCCAATTTACTCAGTTAATTCGGTTGGTTCTCGATTAACCGAGAGAACCGAGACTAATAAACATTCAGCCCATTAACTCACTAAGCCCAATGGAGCACCAGACCAACTAGGCACTAGCCACACGGCCAAACCCTAGAGGTGAACCCACACAGGCCACACCCCCTGCCCCTGTCCCGCCGTTCCCAGTCCCAACCACCCCTATCCCTCCTGTCGTCGGCATCCTGCCAGGAGCCAGCGCCATCCACCCCACTAGCCGCCGGCCGCCGGCCGCCGCCGTCCCCGGTTGCCGAGCGCCAACCGCACAACCGACCTGGCGGCTAGCGCCCAGCGCCCCCAAGTCCCCGACCCCGACCGCCCAGCGCCCGCCGCACGGCCCGTGCCCCCGACCCCAGCAGCCGACCGGCGCAGGCGTCCCCGACCACTTCTCCTTCTCCCCTTCTTGTCTTGTCCACAACGGATACATCAATTGCATCGTTCAGTGTAAGTGCTACTCATCTATGAGACTATGACTGACTGTATTTTGTGAATGATATTATATCAATTTAGATGTGGGGATTTGCAGCATGAGATGAGTAATTGGATAGAGACCTATTCCGGGACTGACAGGAATTCAATTGAAGACGAGGCTGATTGTGATGCGGTGAAGGAGGTCATTGATCTAGAAGGTGAAGAGGGGAAGAAGAGAAAGCAGATGTCATTCAGATCTGATATGTGGGATCACTTCACCAAAATCTACCATGAAGGTTAGTTGGTCAATGGAAAATGCAACTATTGCAATAAAGATATAGCAGCACATCTAGTGAAGAATGGTACATCTGCTATGCGTAAGCATTTTAACGCTTGCACTAGTGTAGGTACTTGGAAGTTTGATCCTGAATTGCTTAGGTTTGCTTTTGCTGAAATGATCATAGAAGATGAGGAGCCATTTGCAAAAGGTGAAAAGCCTGGTTTTAGAAAGTTCATGTCTCTTGCTTGCCCTAGGTTCACTTTGCCATCTAGACGGACATGCACTAGGGACTGTGTGCAATTGTACTTTGAGCAGAAAGCAAGATTGAAAATTTTCTTTCAAGAACAATGCAATAGAGTTTGCCACAGGACATCACAACAGCAAGAGAATTACATGACTGTGACAGCCCACTTTATTGACAAAGATTGGTGCTTGCATAAAAAGATAATTAGTTTTTTCAAGGTAAAAGGCAAAAAGGGGGATGCTATTGGGAAACACATGCATAAAGTCTTGCTTGATTGGGGGTTGGACAAAGTAATGACAGTAATGGTAGATAATGCTAATGCAAATGATAGTGGTGTTAGTTATTTGAGAAGACAGTTGAATAGTGCCAAAACTAGCATTGCAAATGGCAAGTACCTTCGCATTAGATGTGCTGCACATATACTTAATTTGATTATCCAAGATGGTTTAAAAGAAGTAGACCAATCTATCAAGCGTGTACGGGCTGCAGTTAAATTTGTGAGGAATGGTACATCAAGATTGGAGAAATTTAAAGAGATTGCTTGATGGGAGAAAGTGAACAGCAAGGTATTCTTGTCCCATGATGTGTGCATTAGGTGGAATTTGACATAAGATATCTAAAAGGTGCTTGCACATATGAAAAGGTGTTTGCAATTTATCCGGACGAAGATCCATACTATACAATTGAGTTGCTTAGTGACATTAAGCCAGGTGTTTCCGGTCCAAGAGTTCCTGATGAGCATGACTTTGATAATGCAAGAAAACTAGTTGAGTTTCTAGGGAATTTTGCCGATGTAACAAAACGTGTTTCAGCTTCATTAAGTGTGACTGCTCACACTTACTTTCATGAGATTAGAGAGGTCAAACCTATTGGTGAATGAATGGATGAGTAGTTCTGATTTTATGCAACAAGAAATGGGGAGAAGAATGAAAGAAAAGTTTGACAAGTATTGGGGTCAGTGGCATGAAAATTTAGAATTGCAAAATGAGAAGGGAAAGGGAAAGGAGAAGGAGAAGGAAAATATTAACTTGCTGATTTTTGTTGCTGCTGTACTTGATCCTAGATACAAGCTTTCACAGTATACAAAAATTGTAATTGATGAGATGTATGGTGATGGTGTTGGATAGAAAGTTTGGGCTGTAATTACTAAATGCTTGCATAACCTTTTTGAAGAATATAGGAGCAATAATAATTCTCCAAGTGAAGTGTAGTCCCAACCAAGTGATTCGCCCCCATCTAAGCAAGGTGGAGAGAGTGCTAGAAAGTTGAAGACTATAATTGCAAAGAAGATGAAGCTGAATAGTGAAATAGGCAGTTGCAGTAGGGGTAGCAAGACTGAACTGGATAGCTAGATACTTGGCTAAAGAGTGTGAAAGAAGATACCAAGAAGTTTGATATTGGAAGGGGCAGCCCACTAGATTTCCCATACTGTCTATATTAGCTCGTGATGTGCTCGTTATCCCAATTTCCACAGTTCCTAGTGAATCTGCCTTTAGCACAAGTGGACGTATTCTAGATGATTTTAGGAGTTCACTCACTCTATTTATGGTTGAACCTCTTGTTTGCACTCAAGATTAGCTTAGAAGATCAACTCATGTCAATGTTGCAGAGAATACAGAAGAGTTGACCAAACTAGAAGAAGGTAACTATTTATTGTACCATTTATTTGCTGTTTTTAACAATGAAAAATTATTTAATGTATCCTTTGTTTGATGTTTCTATTTTCAGAAATTATTCAAGAATTTAAGGACAAAGTCATTGTTGATGCAGATACTGCCAAGTCACAAATCCAAGGCAGAAAAAAAGATGATTACATCCACCAATATTATCTCCCAGCCAAGCAAGTTCTCCAAGCCAAGCAAATTCTCAAAGGAAAGCAAAAACAAGAACTCATCTAAAGATAAATGACCATGTGAGCTAAATAAATATATATCATTTCTTCTAGTCATATACTCGTCATAAATTCTATTTTATCTTACTTGTTTCAGTTTGCAAATAATGTTTCAGGCTTGTGGAGTGTGGACTGGTTGCTACCTTGTTGTTGCTGGAGATGGACACATGGTGCTTGCTGCCTTGTTGTAGCCTATAATGCTGTTGCTGGCTTGCTGCCTTCATACCTTGCTATAATGTAATACTGTTTGCTGTTGCTTGCTTGCTGCCTTGCTGGACGGCTGGACCTGGACGTGGTGCTTGAGCTTGACTGCTTGCTGCGATGATGTTGCTTCCTTGCCTAACTGTTGGTGATTGTTAGCTCGTTTTCCTTTGAATTTGAGAGAACTATACATCTATGTGTTGAACTATTGTTTATGCTCCATTGTTGTTTGAATTGTCCTTGTTGACTGCATGCAAATTCAGTTGAAATCCTGAAATTTGCTATTAAATGGGATGTTTTTTGCATCCTGGAAAATTTCGGTTCCCTTATTTAAAATCGGAACCGAACCGAAACCGAAATTCGTCAATTCCTACATCTGAAAAGAACCGATCGGTTCCTATTTCCTGAGAACCGAATTTTCAAAAGAACTGGGTTCGGTTAGAACCGAATGCCCAGGACTAGTAGTAACATCCTAAATCATCTCTCTCCCTTCTCAGATATGAGAATAAAAATCCACACCCTATCCCAAATACTTGCCATTTTAGAACCGGATCTTAGATCTTCATCTTTCAAATTCGTGGGTCATGTTTCCTAATATGTCAAGGTTCAAACAATAGGATATCCGGTATAAGGAACTGTCGTGGGGACACGAGAATACAGGGAGAAGTAATATTTAATTAGGATGACCCTCTACATAAGGATATAGAGACCAGGATTTAATAATTCTTTTAGAGATGCTCTTATTTTCTAATTTTTTTATATATACATGTTATATACAATATATATAAATTTTTTTGCCAAAATTTGGGTATTTAACTAAATACCATGAATACATACCAGGCCCGCCCAGCCATAGAGTACATACAGTATGATAGATTTCTAGAAAACATATTGGACTGTGGCTATATTTCATTGCCAGCACCTATAGAAAAGTGTCATCAGTACAAATAATTATTTTAGCAAGGAAATAATCACTTTCTCAACCGTAATCGATAGTGAATACAACTTTTCTTTTCTTTTCCTGTGTGGTCAATAGCCACAAAGTCTGAGTATCCCTCAGCAAATTTTGCATAAATCTTTTACTTAGTTAACACGATAGATAAAATATTTATCAGGCACGATTGATCATTCAATGATAGAACATTCGCCGATTTCGGTGTTATTTTTCTTAACGATGATGTTTCAATGTTATTTTCAAAAGTGGCGATTTTTTTGGTGCTATAAAGTAATTTTCCCGCTACAACAAGCCGGCCAAAGGCCAACCAGTACGCTGAAAACGGACGAGCTGCAGTTAGTCAGTGAGTGGTTGCACGCCAGCTTGACGGTTGGATCCGGAACGGACGTCTGGGATTCCACGAATCAGCTGGGCTAAGAGCACCATGCAGGCTGCAGCTAAGCTAACGGAGGAAGCCGCCGCCAGCAATCCTATCTCCAACCTGTGAACCCCAACCAAATGACGCCGACGGCGAGCCTCCTCCTCCCGGCTCCCCCCTTCGTCTCCATCTCCGATGTGCGCCGCCTCCAGTTCCTCCCGCGCGGCCGCCGCCGGCCTCTCCTCTGCTGGAGCGGCGCGGAGTGGGGTTCTGTGCCTGTGCGGACCCAGATGCTGTCTTCTTTCGTCGGTAAGAGCAAGGGGGGAAAACCCTACCTTCGAATGGATTGCTCTGGTTGTGGGGTTCTTTCGTTCTTTGCTGCTTCAAATCTTTCTCCCCCTCATTGCTCTTGTGGGAGCGCCGTGCTGATTTTATTTTTCTTTGGCGTGTAAATGTAGGGAGCAGAAGATCGAGCCGCAGAAGCGTTATCTGCGCTTCCCTGTTTGGAGTTGGAGCTCCCGAAGCATTGGTCATTGGAGTGGTCGCCTTGCTGGTGTTCGGCCCCAAGGGTCTAGCAGAGGTAAATCTGTGTATACGACTTTGCCAACTTTTTCCAGCTCTCAGCCCATTAGTTCATTTCAGAGAATCACTTCATAGAATTATCGTAGAATCAGTTCTCTCTGAAAAACTGTTTGGCGGAGCTCCTTAATGTAAGCATGCCATGCCGAGCTGTTTGCAGTTTCATCTTTGAAAAATGTTTGCAGTTTCATCAGCAATTGGAATTGATGTCATTGTTAATCAACTTTTGGTTTTAGAGAATGCACTTGAGGTTAACCAAAATAATTTCCCCTCTAAAGATGTTTCTTTTGTTGGGTACAGTAAATTACTAATTTAACCTTATGCCTGATTTAACTTGATCTGGCTGACAGTTTAAGGCATTAAGCTGTTAAGTTCCTCCTTGATCGGTAGCTTTAATCGTGGAACACTGTTGACTATGGAATTGTTAACATGACATACAAGCACCGTTTCATGTCTATACTTAGACCTTTGCTTTGTAATTCTTCACTGAATTCTCAGCATTATCATCATCTTTTTAGTGCTGGTAATTTCTTAAACTGTTGGGTGTACTGCCCTAAGTGGAATAATTTTAGGAAAAAGATATTGTGGCACATGTGTGCACACCTCAAGATCAATTTTAATACTCCTACTTGATAGCCAACAACAAAAGTCGAAATACATTCTGCTCTCTAACTTTTTCCACGTTTGGTTTTAAATGATTTTCTCTTTGCTTCTGTAGTTCAGTAGTTGAGAATAATGTGCATTTCAGCATATGTTCTCTACCAAACCTATGATGGCAAGCTAGCACTTTTAAAAAAGATATGTTCTGAATGCACTGCTAAGTGCTAACAAGGATCTTTGGTCTGATTTGCTAACTTGTTTGCAGGTAGCCAGGAATTTGGGGAAGACTTTGCGTGCTTTCCAACCAACCATTAGAGAGTTACAGGTTGGTTCTTGATTTGTTGTTGCAATATGTTTGATGATCTTGTTACGTAATGTAATATGATTTTCTGCACTTAGGATGTATCAAGGGAGTTCAGAAGCACTCTTGAACGAGAAATTGGAATTGATGAGGTTCCCCCTTCCATGAATTATAGGCCCACAACCACGAATAACAACGAACAACCTGCCGCCGACCCAAGTTAGTTGATTTCCCTACATCTGAAATTCTTTCAAATGGAATAATGCGCACTTTTGTTGAAGAACTTCTTTTATATAAACCACATTAGAGAATCATGCATGCCAGTCAAACACCACAGATACCCCTTGATGCATATTCAATGTTCCCACTTCCCATCTCTAGTAGTTGCTGGCAACCATTATTTTTTTCAGTTATGGTTCTTCCTTTCTCATTCCATTTTCTGAATACTCACCAACAATCAAAATTATATGTTATTCACTAACAATAACCAGAAGCCATTTACATCTGGAAGATGATATCCAATAAACTATTTGACTGATTATCATTTTCCCTGATATTGGTCAAGTATGAATTCTTTCATGTGAGCTTAAGGCCCGTGGCCTTTGATTGTATCTCTCTTCTTTGTTTGGAAAACAAAATATATGTAGGCTCCTTGCTCTGAATTTTGTTAAGGAAAAATGTAGTTGAAACCGGCAAAATTTTGTCCTTCGCTCTCGCCATTAGCTCAGAACTCAGAAGATGGACTTGCACTAGTCTACTTAAAGTCATTGATTTCTCTATTGCTATGGCACTGGCTCATTGCTGTACATCCCGCATGCAGATGTTAAGCCTGAAACTGCACCTTATACTAGCGAGGAACTCATGAAAGTAACTGAAGAACAAATTGCTGCATCAACGGCTGCTGCCTGGAATACTCAACCTGCCCCATCACAAGAGCAAGGTCTGACATTTTAGTCTTGCAATCTTTTGAAGTGCATCACATTTTCTGTAACTGAAGGAAAGTCCGTGTTTGCCCAATTTCAGAAGCAACACCCCCAACTCAAAGTACCGACACTGCTACATCAGGAGGTAATGATGGTCCTGCAGCTCCTGCTCCTGCAACCGAGTCTGGTCCAAGCGAAGCAAATCAGTCTGAGAAGGCGGAAAGCGAGCGAAGCAAATCAGTCTGAGAGGCGGAAAGTGAGCGATAAAGCCAGTGGATGGGAAGAGCAAATCAGGGTGAGGAGTTTTGCTCAGTTTTTTCCTGAGGCGGGGGGAGAGTTGTATGAAATGCTTTCAGTGCTTAGGCTTATTCTGTTTATCTTGCGCTGCTGTAGTAGATGTTGAAGAAGGCTGTGTATATTTCCTAGTAGTGCGTCTCACGCTGCCACGGCTGCTGCTTGTGCCGTCGTCGGCCTTGTAACATTTCTGAGCCTGTCGTAGCCATGAGAGTTTGTTGTATGGAGCAGTGATTTTAATCATGATTGAATGGAGAGGCGATTGATCCGTTCTCTGCGCATCAGGTTCAGAAAGTTGCTGCCCGTCAGTCCATGGGAGGTCTGTTATTGGCTGAAAGTTGAAGCCCATGAACTTGACAGGCAGCGATGCAATTGCACATGAGAAGAACAAGCTTTTTTATCTCTTCATTTCTCAATTTTCCGAATCCAGTGCGGTGCAGGTGTTGTCGTGTTCCTTTTATCCCGTGGAGGAAAGCCAGGATGGCAAAATGGAGGAAAGGGCACATATCTGTTTGTTGCCAAAATGTGAGTTTCGGCGTATGGATAGGCACGAGCGGTGCCGAGGAAAATTCTAGCTAGGAATGGCGCCGGATGGAGTCGTTGTTGATCCCAACACAAGCATCGAGAACCGGCCATGTTTTCTTGTATTCTTCCTGCATCAGTCTGCCACAAACACACAGAGGAGTCCTCAGGAAAAAGAACACATACAGAACCCAGAGAGAGAGAGAGAGAGAGAGAGAGAGAGAGAGAGAGAGAGAGAGAGCATGCAAGGCTCAAAGGAATCGTACTCGCCACAAGGCAAGATTGTGCTCCTTCTACGATCTCTTCGCACATGATTAAATTCGATTGTTTGTTCTTGCCAACTGTTGTTGCTAGTACTATACTTTTTTGTTTTGAAAAGAGTACTGTACTTTTCAATTCGTCGTGAAATCAGCAAGAGCTGATGGCTCATCCAGCAGGGTTTCGGTCATTCGGATTCCTCGGCTCGCTCCATGTCATTCCCAGCCCTCCCCTGCTTCAGATGATGGACATTTTTAACTCCCTGAATTCTTCCTTTGCTATTTGGACCCAAACAGGCCCCTTTCTCTGATGAAACTTAGCCTTCTCTGTTCGTTCCACAAAGGCCAAGGTGATCGTTTCTTACTTGATTCCCATTCTCATTTGTCTCCGTTATTTTTTTTTTTCAGTGCACGACTACTTGTACCCGCACGCGCAGCCAGGGCTGTATCCTCCGCCGCCGCCGCCGGCGAATCAGCAGCGGGGCTACCAGCAGTACCAGGGCTACTTCGGCGGAGCGGAGCACCCTCCTTACAGCCACCCCTGGTCGGAGCAGCCGGCTGCGTCCGATGGGGGGCCTTTCCACTACCAGGACGACGCCGACTGCATCACCTTCCTCAGAGGCTGGTGCGTTGTTTCCGCTACTCTTTTAAGTTCTCCATCCATGCGTCGATGCATATGTGCGCCATGCCATGCTGATCTTGTTCTTCTCGATTCCGTCCACGCTCGCGGATACAGTGTGCCCTGAACATGCATGCCATTGCTTGGAGACTTTTTTTTTCTTTGTATAAACTTAGTTAAAGTTAGGGAACATGGTTTCTTTCAGTCCACGATGAATTATGTCTTGTTACTATTAATTATTTGATATTATAGATGTTAATTTTTCTTTGTATGAACTTAGTTGAAGTTCCGGAAAATGATTTGGGATAAAATTAAGAACGAACGGAGTGAGCAATCGTTAGGTTCGTGTTTCTTGGAGAGCTCAAAGCTTGCTTCAGTTTTTCCTCACTAATGAGTGGTAGCTGCTCTCTTACTTGTACTTGTTGCATGAACTTGGGCTGCATATGTGCCGTGTGGTCTGATCAACGTCTGATGCATGCTTGCAGCCTGGCCGGGCTGTGCTGCTGCTGGTTGCTGGAGCAGTGCTGCTGCCTCTGATGATACGGAAAGGGAGATCGATCAGTTGGAGAGAGAGAGAGAGAGAGAGAGAGAGAGGGCAAAAGACATACCAGATGGAGGGTGCCTGTACGGCTAATCCGCATACCGATCGTCGAAGAAGCAGGCGACGGTTAGTTCATGCTGAGATGTTTGCAGCCGTGTCTGTATGCGCGCGCGAGCGCCAAATAAGCCGTGGTCGCCGTCGTCGAGCCCGAGCGGATCGAGGCGGCTGATGATGATTCTGCATCCACGTTGCGTTACGCCGGCCATGTAAAAGTAAAACCAAGGCTCTTGCTCTTCTTGCATTGCCAATATGCCATCATTGGTGTCTCATTGTGCAACTCGGAAGGTCCCCATTTTTTCCCGACGGAGCGGGGACAGATTGAGACGCGACGACGACGACGACGGCATGCCACCGCCGGTGCGGCCAGTGCGCGCGTGCGGTGCGAGACATGGGCGGGTGGGGAGCCCCAGCGAGGCAGCGCCCTGACCCACGTCCCTGCACCCGGGTGCCGAGCTCCTTGCAGTGTCAACGACTGTGCGCCCAGCTAGGCAGCGGACATGTGGGGGCACTGCGCCGGGGCTTCCCACTCGCCCATGTCTCGCACGGAGCCTCCCGTCTCGCACCGTCGTAGCCCGGCGGCGGGCACGCGCGCCGCCGTCGCGTCCCAGTCCGTCCACACGCACGTACGCTCGGCCGCGGAGCAGCAGAGGGGGGGAAAGCGTGCGCCGCTCTCCCTCTTTCCTTCCGGTAAGGCAGTCGCAAACCCGGCCGTCCCGTGCGTGGCCGTGGTGTATCATGCCTTATCTAGACTCGGCTTTTACGTTTGTCATGGCCGTCAAGGCACCACCAACATTTCGAAACCACACAATGATGAAACAGGATTGTAGGCAGATAAACCGCAAATTATTCCACGCACTGCATTCACAGGAGCAACTAAACATGTCGTCGCCCCCGGAATGTCCCGACAATTCAAGTCTACCAAACAAAACACTACAGCAGCGCCGGCAGCAACACAATCCACTGTGCCAATGTCAGAAGCAAATGGTACACTACAGATTACAGGAGGCGCGAAAGGTGGGAAAGAGAAAAGTTGGTCAGGTCCGGTCCTCTCCAAGGCACAGGATTATGTGATGAAGGGCCTCAGTGACCATCTCCATCTGACCGGGCACTGAAAGTTGGGGTGGGGGGCGGTGGTACAGAGGATGATGATGGATCCCGGCCATGTTGCTCCAAGATAAGGGTGCACGCCAGTGTGGCTTTTCCTGACCCTGCAAAAGGGGGGAATTGGTTCAGGAACTTACCACTGCTGCCGCGGCCCCCGGGCATGCCGGATTCCACCGACCATCTGTAAAAGCAATCGAGTAGGAGTGGGAAAACAGGGTTAGAAACATCAGGTTCTGCTGCTCCCCATGGCTACCGGAATCTTGAATGATATGCACGTTGACGGAAATTATGAGCAGCTGCAATCAATCTACTGAGGAAGGAACAAAAAGGGAATGCTACAGATTTGGCACCAGAAAGGTGGTTCAAACATCACATTCAAGCACTATCCAGTTTGGTTCAAGTACTATCCAGTTCCATCTTTTCAGAAACCAGACTTGGTTAATTAATGGCCATTGCAGAAGCTTCTGATGCAGCATTTGAGATCAGGATTATTATGGCATCTGACCTTAAGGAAACAGGTAAACTCAGTTGCTACTGAATGGAACATTTATGCTGACATAATGAGCAACGAGAGCCTACAGACACTAGTCTGCATGTTGTGGAGCATACCATATGCATTTAAAACATGCAGTGCTCAACAGAGCTACTAGTACTTAGCGAGCTAGGGCAGCAGACAGAAACTGACAAGCAGATTGCACATTTCATATAAAAGAAGCTAGATAGGGAAGAAGGGTCACCTTTTAGGGTGAGAAGATACCAAGCTACTCGCAGCTAGCTCTATAGGATTTTAACAAAATTTGGTGCATCATCCCGCGCTCCAGCAGTTGTGCGGTAAACATATAACTTATCCACTCTAGAGAGGTCACCATGGTTTCCCTCCATCTCACTGCTTCCATCTAGTTCATTCATGATCTCCACATTGAGCATCAGCATCTTCGACGCAAGGACTTGGCACCCCTTTAATGTGACATTGCATGATGACATCCAAAGGGATCGCATTGTCTCATACTTGGCAACATTCCCCAAGAGTGCAACATCACCAAAAGGACTGTCTCTAATTTCAAGCTTCCTTAGATTCTTGCATCCGTTCATCACATGCATCATCCCCTTGTCACTATCTCCAGCAAATGCTATAGAAAGCATCTCAAGGTGTTTTGCATACTTTCCAATATACATGAAAACCTTATCAGTGAGAAGACCTGATATTGACAGTCGTCTTAGCCCCTTGCACTCACGAACAATTGCACCAAAGCCTTCATCTAACGGCTGGTTTGTTATGGCATCCGGCTTCTTTGGCTCAAGGATACAGAGTCTAAATCTTATGAAATTTGGGCAGTTCTTGGCTATGGTAATTAGTGCGTCATTGGTCATCTGGTGACAGAAATACAGCAAAGAGCTCAGTTTTGGGCAGCCTGATGATATTGCAACAAGTCCCTCTTCTGTCACAGCAGAAAAACCAGCAACATAAAAATCTGATGGGAAAACCCTGAGTTCTTGTAGATCTTTGCAACTGGAGGCCACCACTTGCAAACCCTTATCCGAGATGCAATCCAGTACCTGTGGAGGCTCAAAATCATTACTCGTTCTCTTGTAACATATAAAAATTATATGCCCAAAGCAAAGAGAAGGGAACTCACCCAAAGACGCTGGAGTTTCACACAGCGGCGGAGCATTTTAGTCAGATCAGAATAATCCAGTGTGGGAGTATAGCTCAAGTTTAGGCCTGTTAGGTGATGGCATAGGGGATAGATAAAAGGAACACATATAGGAGAAGCATCCCAAAATCCTGACAAACTCCTCAGCATTTTGCATTTCTCCAGTGCACTAGTCAGCCTCAAGTAGGATTCAGACTCATCTGTCAAATTACCAGTCCCCAAGTCTTCCAAATTTGGGGTGCGCACTAGTATCTTGGAGAGTGTATCTACTGATACAGAACGATTCAACCTCAAACTGCGTAGGTTCGGAGACCTAGCAACAAGTCTCTCTAGTGCGCCAGAATTCACCTCCCCTTTAATGCACGCAAAATTCAAGGAGACAAGCGAAGTGCAGGAATCAGGGAAGCAGGAGAGCCACCTGGGCCCATGGTCCTCCACGTCATTTTCCTGCAAATCTAACTCCCTCAAGAGCCTAGACAAGAGATAGAAGGAAGAAAACAAAGTCAGCACATTAACTACTAAATATCAATATAACAAAAAAAACTTTATGTATTCAGTTAAAATCAATCAACTACTACTGATAGTAGTAATGATGATAATTCGTTGAATAAAGGATTTGCATCTAGCCCAAGAAAACAGTTGTGTGCAGCATAGCCACATCACACCTAGTTAACACTATACACTATGCCAATACTGTATTTATTCATCAAGCCGAATAACAATTATATGTCATCCACTGACAAAATGCTAAACATCTAAAGAGCAGATACAAGAATAGAACAATCAAATACCACTTGAATTAACTGGTTCATCATAGTTCAGCTCATTCAGGAGTACAGTAGTATTCTATCGTTTGTGAATATGAAGCAGACAAACATATGACATGAACAGTTGTACCCTAAATGAAAATACACTTGGAAGATAGGCTCCACAAAAACCAACTAATGGCACATAAGCCAATGCATTAAGACTAATAAAATGCCAAAGCAGTTCCACTTGGGCACCATTGTCAAATCAGGAAATCAGGAAATAAAAAAAATGATGCACTTAATGAACAGGCATGGAAGGCTCAAAATGCTGTATTTGATGAACGGGAACAGAAAGCTCACTTGCAGTGACTCGCAATAGCAGCTAGCCCATCGGTGCTGAACCCCTCGCAGCTGATAAGGGCGAGGGCCTTGAATCTTGGGAATGACCGAGCTAGCAGCTCAAGGTTCTCATCTGACACAACCATCCGCTTCATCCGCAACTCCTCAAGACCCACACAGCTCCTTGCCGCCGCCTCAATCCATGGCCCCGCGTAGCCACCCCAATCAGGCGGCACAAGGTTGAAGTCCGCAAAGTGCGGCTTCCCCTTCACCGTCAGCGCCCTTACATTGGGGAACCGCAGCACCACGCGCTCGGGGCGCACCGCGTAGCAGTTCCCCACAAACACAGAACGCCGGCTCAGCCTCTCAACCTCATACCACACCTTGCACACGAGCGAAACCGTGTTCCTGTCACTGTGCGATGGCAGGAAGCTGAATATGTGCTCCACCACCTCCTCAGGGAAGTAGGTCATGGCACCCTCCCCTAGGAGCACCTTGTTACCAGGGCAGGAACTGGATCTGATCTCCTCCAGCCTCCGGGTTATCCAAGCAAGACCAAGAAGTCAACAACAACAGAGCGGGAATGTGATCCGCTCCCTTCGAGCTTCCGGGTTATTCAACACAGAACATGCTATCAGCAACAACTAAACTGAGCACATCACCTCATGCTAGATTTCTTGAACAGACATCAAACAGGAAGTAATGACAGTCAAACAGTGGAAAGCAATGTCATTCACTCAGGTCAACTGAGCAAAGGAAACCGGGTGGCTTTCAGATCTGCAGGCTGTGCTCCTTCTGACAGTTGCCGCATCTGTTACCCATACCTGATTTGGACATGGGAGGCCTGAACTACACGAAATGAGCCGGAGATGGCGACCACCCTCCTCTCAGCCCCTGATCCCTCCACCGAAACCTGCAAAAAAATTAGCAGCTCCTCAGCTCCTGCAGCCTCAACGTGGAATACACTTGAAAAGTTTTTTGCTACATGATTAAGATTAACTCCTTTCCCTTCCTTGCTTGCATTCGTATTTTTCTGTCAGATTTTATTCAACAAAGACGGTGCCACATTGTTATTGGAGGTAAAATATGATATTCTAGCACTAGAGCACTGAGAACATGCCATCCAACATTTGATGTTTAAGAACGTTGGTAGACTAAAGAGTGCATTAGCACGTAAAACAGATAACATATCTTCTCAGTTTGACCAAATCATTAAACTTTAGTCTGGAACAAAAACTCTCTAAAATCTCAAACTCCATCCGTTCCATGTCAAACTTTAGCATACAAACTTCAAAAGGATACAACAACTAAAAGGCATTTTATTTGCTTGGTTAGCATCTAAGATGCCAGCCGCCTTCGAGCAAACTATAGATTTAACTATTTAAGTGACTTGTAATCTATTATAAGATACGACAAACGACTACGAATTTGAAGAGAGAGAGAAAAAGGCATGAAGCGTGATGGCACTATGGCAGTGACTAGTGACTTAGTTAGCGCATCTCCAACCGAGACCTCAGCCGAGCCCCTACTCTTATTTTGAGGGCCGAAAAACAAAAAACAAAAAAAAAACGTCTCCAACCGAGCCCCGCCTCTGATCCGCATCCTCATCCAGAGCCCCGAGGCCCTAGATGCAGGAGCTCCTGCCCGAGCTCTCATCCTACGCGCGGCATGGCCCGGAAGTCTCCGAATCGCCGGCCGCATCCCGCGGAATCGAGGAGAGAGAGAGAGAGAGAGAGACGGGGGAGGGGGAGGGAGAGGGAGAGGGAGAGGGAGAGGGAGGGAGAGAGAGAGGGGGGGGGGGGGGGGGGAGGGGGAGAGAGCGCGCACCTAGCAGATCGAGCGGCGACGGGGGGGAGCCGCGGCGGAGGCCCGGCCTCCGGGAGCGGCGGCGTCCTGCGCTGGCCCCCGCGCCAATGGGGGCCTGCCCTTACCCCCGCGCCGGAGGAGAGCGGCCGCGCCCCCAGCCTCCGCGCCGGCGTGGAGCTGCGGCGGCCCGTCCGTCCCTGGCCTCCGCACCTGCACGGGCCTGCTGCGCAGGGAGGGAGCGGCGATTGGGAGAGAGCGGAGAGGTAGCAGCGACTGCGAGAGAGCGGAGAGGGGGGGGGGGGGGGGGGGGGGGGAGCAGGAAGAGGGGGAGAAATAGAGAGCGAACGGTGATCGAGAGAGAGAGAGGGGGGGGGGGCGCGCAGAGGCACAGGCAGGCAGGCAGGCAGGTGCGGGGGACGACGGAAAGCAAAGCAAAAGCAATGGTCCTGTCACGTCCGGCGCCTGTTGGTGGTGATGTGCAACGCAATAGTGGCATGTACTGTATGATGTATGTATACGGAGACGGTACGAATGGTCTATTCCACTCCTACTCCCCCGGCGTATACGGTACAGTACATCCATCCGTCTCTCTACCGCTGCTAGGCTACGACATGCGCCGTCGTCGTCGTCGTCGTCATCGCCTCTCTCTCTCTCTCAAGTCATCCGTTCCTTCTCTCTCCAAGTCATCCGTTGCCTAGCCTAGCCTAGCTGGGCGCTGCGCCCAAGTAATAATAAATCCTTAATGATTAGATGGCGCCTCCTGTCCAGACAGACAGGCCAAATGACCTCATCCTCTCTCTCTCCCCCTCCAAATCCATCAGTCCTTTTCCAGCGTCAGCATCCACCATCACCAGGGTGTTTCTTTTCTGTTATCCCTCTCGCCGTGCTGAGGACAAAGAATGAAGATTCAGTACTCTGAGGTATATGTATAGGCTGTATCCTGTTTGTTGATTTGGAATTGGAGATCTGTGCGTGATACGAAGAGGTGTATTATGTGCAGGTGTAACTGTGGCATTTATGTCCTATCGTATGCTATACGGTATACTTGTTCTGACCATATACGGTGCGTTGGGTTCGGGAGCGAACAGATTCAGAATAAACAAATAGATACTCCGATATGAGTACACCCCCCTACATTCAAAATTTGAATCCCATTCCGAACCAGTAGTCTATCTTTCCCCGTCGAAGCGTCGCCGGCGGGCGATGGCCGGCAATGGCGATTCGCCGTTGCTGCAGTCGGATTTAGTGCTGCTCCCCGACACCGGTGGTGATTTCTTACAGCGAGCCGAGGGATATAGAGTCGGAGCGATGCATTCGATTCCACCTTTCGGCGGAGGGGGCGGATCTCAGCGGGAGCTTTGCCGACACGGAGTCCATCTTCTTCATCGACGAGCAAGGTAATTTGGAACAAGACACCATAGTTGTATGCGCGTAGATTTTGTTCTGATTTTGTCTTGTTTGTCGTACAAATGCATCTTAGTAATCTTGGAGCACAGTACGATGCATTATCCCGTACGGCCGAAGATACAGAGCGTCTCCGTTGAAGCGGAGGGGATCCGAGCTGTTCAATGTGTACAAACTGGATCCGAGTTGTTCAATCGATCAGGTACCAGAGCGAAACTTCTTAGGCCTTTCACCTTTAAAATAGAATCTTTGTTCAGTTCCATTTTGAAGAATCCGTCTTCGGAGCTGTAGATCCGGGTGGAGAGCAGTCAGTTGTTGGAACAAAACGCGTCAGTACTACGACAACTCAACTGTACGTCATTTAATTAACAAGAAAATTGACCTAAATCATAGTTATGCTCTGACTCCATTATACCTGTATAATGGTTTGCTTCGTTTAATGGATGTCAGCACAAGGAATGTTCACATGAAGGCCTTCTCAATTGACCTAAATGAAAGTTTGCAGAGCACATTTGGTATGCAGGCGAAGAGGTATATTAGCCTTTTACACTGTTCATTCTGAGATTAATGAGTTCTTTTTGTTTTAGAGGTAGCACTATGTACTTGTCTATGCAACTTGGTTTTTTATCTGTATGCAGACAGCTAAATAGGATTTGTTTAGTTGAAACAGACATCAATTAGTACTTTGTTTTTTGTTATGTATAGCATTTACAAGTTTGTGCTTTAAGTCGATAAATTGTACTTGTTTTGGCAGAAAGCGTCAAGATTGTGTGAGCGCAGAAGATACTTCTTCAGCATGGTACCAAAAACATACATACTCATTGCATCTAATTGTACATTTGCTTTCAACAGAACAATAGATGTTTGTACATTTGCTCACTGCATCTAATTGTGTGCGATATATTTCAGTTCATTGGCTTCTGCACGAAAAATGGTGACCCGGCCTGTTCACTTCAATGGTTTTGATGAAGCTTCTTGTCAGAAGCAGCCTAAGAAGAGCATTGAGCCGTAAGTTTTGTACTTGTGTAGTGTAGTACTAGCAGTACTTGGTCTCAATTTTTTACATCCGTAGGCATGAAAATCAAAGGGAGGTAAACAAATCAGAATTTTCTTGTGGTCAAAATACAACTTAAATTGTGGATGACGAAATTCGGTCGCTACCATCACCATGTCATAGCAAGTATGTGTTTCGCTTTCTCTATGTACGGTTGACAAAATTTTCCATTCCAAAGAAATAATTACTTGTATGTACTTCATTACTTGTGGTTGCAGCACTGTACATGCAAATAACCAGGTGGATGTTACATGTTACACAGATTATGTGGCAGTTGTTGAGCATGGTACACCTAGGTAAGAATTTGAATATAATTCTCTAAGAGCAGACACACTATGGTTTTTTTGCACAAAAAACACTTAACTCTATAAAATGTGTTGAGCTTCATGTTTGCTTGAATTGTTTGTACAGATCTAACAGAGATAAGGAGAAGTCATTAGATCTTAATGTCACACCTGGTGAGAGCTCACTTTCTTTGTCATCAGACAAATCAAATGAAACCCAAGTACTGGAGGTTAATCAAATGGAAGTACAATCTTGTCAAGAAATTGTTCCAGATGTTGCATGGAAAACAAGGTCAGAATGCACTTTTATTTTTTTATTTTTTTGGAGATTTACATGAAATAGCTTAATGGTGGAAACAAATAGTTGAATGGAAATGCCTTTTACTGGTTTTGGTTGGAATTTTTGTAGGAATAGAAACTGTACTGGACCTAACTTCAGAGAACGCACTGATGCAAAGAGGAGCGCTCTGCAGCGAGCTATAATGAAGTTTGCTGATCGCACAACAGATTATCTAATTGATCCTGCAATTGGTACTGAGTTTGATGATCGTCAGGAAGCATATGATTACTATAACTTATATTCTTGGGAGATTGGATTTGGTATAAGATTTGGGAAAACAAGGTACTCTACAGATAGGAAGAATAGGAAGCTACCAGGTAGTGAGCGTTATATATTGGGTCAAGAATTCAATTGCAGCTACGCGGTACGTTATTGAATGAACCTGTAGTCTCTTTGGATTTAGTTTCTGTAATCAATAATGTGCACAGCTAAAGAAAAGAATTCTACAGGGGAAACCAGGGAAGCATGTCAAGTATAATTCAACTCTTACAGACTGCCAAGCATTCTTGAGATTGGGAAGGACATCATATAACGGATGGGTTGTTGTTGCACACAATCCAAATCATAACCATCATTTATCTGAATCATACTGTGAGAAAAAGCAATGGCCATCACATTACCATTTAGACAGGTACACCAAAGACCTTGTACGGATGCTTAGGGAGAATAATGTTGGAATCACAAAGTTATATAGTATACTTGGAAATTTCTTTGGTTCCATGGAAAATGTACCGACAACAAAGCGTAGCCTGAAGAACCTTTGCCAGAAGATAAACCGTGAGCAAGCAGTAGATGACATTAACAAGACTTTGCATTTGTTTAGGGAGCTAAGAAAGTCTGACCCTGGTTTCATGTACAGTGTCAATGCAGATAGTGAAGGAAGGATAAAGACACTAATTTGGAAAAATAGCCGTAGTTGCATGCGGTATGACAATTTTGGTGATGTTATTACATCTGACACTACATACAAGACAAATTTGTATGATATGCCATTTGGATTGTTCGTTGGAGTGAGCAACCATTTTCAGAGTGTTCTGATGGGTGGTGTGCTTATGACTGATGAGAAAGTTGAGAGCTTTCGTTGGGTATTCAAAGAGTATGCAGCACTGATGGGGGCCAAACCGCCACCAACCATTCTTACAGGTTTGTAATGTTTCATGTTTCTGCATGTCACCTTAATAATGGATAAAGATGTATAAATGCTAACAATTGCTGACCATGGACTTCTCTGATTTCTGTATATTCAGACCAGTGCCGAGCGATGGAGGTAGCCATTGCAGAAGAATGGCCTGGTACTGTACATCGGTGGTGTAAGTGGCATGTGCTACGGCGCGTGAGGGAATGTGTTGGACCAAAATATACGCAGCTAACAGATTTTCGTGACAAATTTCATTTGATGCTGAATGAGATGCTGACTATTGAGGAATTTGAGACTGGATGGAAAAATCTATTAAAAGAATATGGACTGTCTAGCAACCCTTTTTTAGAGCAGATATATGCAACACGGCACATGTGGGTCAAAAGTTACTTCAAAGGGGTTTTTTGTGCTAGAATGACAAGTACACAACGTAGTGAGAGTGCCAATCACATGCTGAAAAATATAGTGCAGCCAAGCAGTCCTCTTCATCAATTTGTTCAGCAGTACAATAAAATGCAGTATATAAGGGATGAAGAGGAGAACTAACAAGAGAGACGTTCTCGGCTAGTAAGTAAGAGCAAAACCTTTCTTTGTACATTTAAATTATTCTACTTTCATAGTACTTTCATGTCATCACCTATATTCTTGAGCTGGTTTAATTGTCTATTTGTCCAGAATAAAAAGTGCAAAAGGACAGGTGGTCCATTGATCATGGAAGCGCAAGAACTCTACACCCCAAATGTGTTTAATCTTTTGTGTGAGTTGAAGGATGAGTCAGAATTCTACAAAGCAACTGAAGTACTACAGTCGGAAGAGTACATAGTCGAGCATTATGACCTTACCCGCGTACAATGATGGTGTAAAGGTAGGTACACTGTAAAAGTAAGAGATGGTAGAGAATTATTTGAGTGTGAGTGTGGGCTTTTTGAACATTTTGGTCTTCCGTGCAGCCACATCTTGAGGGTAAGCAAAATGTACCACCTAAACTAGTTCTAGTCTTTCATGTTGATGTATAAAATTTTATGATATAATACAACATTAGTTATTCGTTGCCTTGCAGGTCCTTGTCACTACTGGAGCTACAAAGATTCCTGATAAACTTGTAATGAAGAGATGGACTAAAAAAGCAAGGCTTCATCTCCCAGGTCATTTGTCTGAGTATGCTAAGGAAAACCCATCTCTGAAGGCATTGCCCTACAGGCACACTTCATTGATGATTAAGGTGCTGAAATTAGTTGAAATGGGCGACAACAATGTTGAGAGCCATAGAATGGCTATGGAGATTATTGATGCTGGCATAGAGTCTCTAAAGGAGGTTAGCAAGGAGAAGGATGGGATGGGTCTAGCAGACCGTAATCAAGATGAATGTGAAGAAGTAGATGATGATGATGGATTGCTTGATCAGTTTCCACAACGCGTACCAAAACGAAGGCAGGAGAAGGGAAGGCAAACAAACAAGAGGGACAAATCAGCTTATGAAAATGGGTCTAAATGACCCCGTTTTTGCAGTATTTGCAGAAGTGACAAGCATAACAAACTGAAGTGTCCAGAATGGGACCAAGCATTAAACCGTCCTAGGTGCCCACCAACCTGTAGTGGGTGTGGCTTGGAAGGCCATTCTGTGGATAGATGTCAAGGAGACAGAGAGCAGCTTGTAGTTGTAGCTAATCTATTTCTCTAAAAATGCTTATCCAACCAAATCTTTGTTGGTATGTATGAAGCATGTGGTACTGAAAACTGAACAAATTCAAGGTTGCAGCAGGGTAACTATTATTTTGTTGTTGAACTTGAAATCAGATTAAATTATGCTTAGTGAGTATGTTATGCATCTCTACAAATTCTCTTGTTACCTTATTTTTCAGTGAGTATGTTATGCATCTCTGACACAAAATTATGAAAAATGCGTTCCAGTAGTAAGAAGTTCCTAGATTGCATCAATATTGATCATAACTGGTTTGTACCAAGCCAGATGCGATAAAAGTACAGATGGAAATCTCAAGTTACATGACACAATAATATAGTACTGGTACTAGCTTGTGACGTGGACAGCATGTTTCTTCCCGAACATGGTTCATGCTACATTATTTGTTCATTTCCATGAGTTCGGTTCACGATCAGAATCTGCAAAAATGAAAATGAGACGTAAAGGTTATTTTTGGTGCCGTGTATAGGTTGAAATGGAGGCTGCATTCGAGATTATTTTGTTGGTTTATACCTACTGTGTAGTAGTCATCATGAGGACCATCATCAGAGCATTCTCCTGAATACTCAAGAGTATTGTTGTACGTACTGTTCAGTGAATCTTCGTATTCCTTTTCCGCTGAAAGCAAAACATGCAATATAATTATCAATGGGTTTAAAAGGTGTCAAAACATGCAAAATGGTGTCGTACAAGGGTAGTACCTCTCACAGTATCATAGAACAGTTGTCTGACCATATCAGGATCTTCATACACTTCTTTTTGTGTGTGTGTGTGTGTGAAAGGAAGCAAAACTTGTTATTGGAACGAACACAAAATAAAAGATACGGCTGCTAATTGAGTTTGTGTTGATGGTCGTTACCTGGGTCATAGTTGCCCGAGGAATCGTACGCGTTGATAATGTTGCCAGATTTTGGTTGCTTAGATTTTGCTGCATGAATAAGGAAAATCAGTACCTAGCATTTTACTTATTATGTCTCACTGTTATCTGTACCTGGCATCAAGGTTGGAGAAGAACATCATGGAGTCATTGTTTGAAAATTAGTACCATGATCATGCTTGTACTGAATACCTATGTATTGATTACTTGGAATGCAATTTGAGTTTTGTGCAAAGGCATTACCATGGCATACTTCGGTCTGCTGGTTCAATGGTTGAGGAGGTACTTGGCAGCGATACTCTGTTGTCCAAGGATAAAGTGCAAGTTTTGTACTGGCTGCAGATATCACTTTGTAGGATAAGACTTTTTCTCTCAACAGTGGACTTTGGAATTCAAGGATGAAATCTTGTGGAACAGATGAAATATACAAGGGTTGCGCATCAGGTCCACATGTCCTATCAATACCAATGTAAATATCCTTTAATAGAGGTGGTTTGTCAGATGGGTTTATTGAGCTAGCAATTATTGCATTCCGTGGGTCTGGCTCCTTTTTATCATTGCTTCAGACATTGTATAACTCGATTGAGTTGCCTGGTCAATACAATAACATGATTAAAGTATTTTGCCCATACCGATTATAAGAACCTTTAGGAACTTTACATGTTCAACAAATATCGATGTACATAGCTAACCATTGGTAATGAAATATACCATTGGTACATGTTCACCGACATCATCCATCGCTTCGGAATCCCCAACTCCATCACCACGGACAATAGCACGCAGTTCACCGGGAAGAAATTCCTCTAGTTCTACGACGACCACCACATCCGAGTGGACTGGTCGGCCGTGGGGCACCCCCGCACGAATGGGCAGGTTGAACGAGCCAACGGCATGATACGCCCTGCCAGGAAAGCCCCTATGACGTCGGCGTCCGCGACGTTGGAGAGCTCGGTGCCCTTCCTGGAGAAGCGTCAGATGTAGTCCCGGAGGGACTCGTCTGACGCCTGGCGGCAGCTCCGGAGGTCCCAGGAATTGCCAGGGCGCATGTACGTGCCCTGAAAGTTTCCCACGAATATCTCCTTCAGGTCGTTCCAGCTGCGGATCCGACCCGAGGGGATATGTTCCAGCCAGGCTCGCGCCGAGTTGGCCAGAAAGAGTGGAAGGTTGCGGATGATGAACAGGTCATCATCCGCCCCACCGGCCTGACATGCAAGCCGGTAGTCGCTGAGCCATAGCCCGGGGTTCGTCTCCCCGCGGAGTACTTGGCCACGTTCGTTGGTTGCCTGAAGCGCGGCGGGAACGGCGCATTCAGGATACGCGCGGAGAAGGCCCGGGGCCCCGCCGGGTCGGGGCTCGGGCTGCGGTCTTCTTCGCTGTCGTAGCGGCCGCCACGGTGGACGTGGTAGCCGTGGTCCACCCCCTCCTCCCTTCGGAATCCCCAACTCCATCACCACGGACAACGGCACGCAGTTCACCGGGAAGAAATTCCTCCAGTTCTGCGACGACCACCACATCCGAGTGGACTGGTCGGCCGTGGCGCACCACCGCACGAATGGGCAGGTTGAACGAGCCAACGGCATGATACTCCAGGGTCTCAAACCACGGATCTTCGACCGCCTCAAAAAGTTCGGCGGCCGGTGGGTCGCGGAGCTCCCCGCGGTCCTATGGAGTCTAAGGACGACCCCCAGTAGGGCGACTGGCTTCACCCCGTTCTTCAAGGTCTACGGGTCTGAGGCAATCCTCCCCACCGACCTGGAGTACGGATCGCCGAGGGTCAAGGCGTATGACGAACAAGGGAACCAGGCATCACTCGAAGACGCGCAAGACCAGCTTGATGAAGCGCGCGATGTGGCCCTGCTGCACTCGGCCAAGTACCAGCAGGCCTTACGACGATACCACAGTCGCAAGGGGCAAGGCCAAGCCTTCAACGTCGGCGACCTGGTGCTTCGCCTCGTCCAGGACAACAGGGGTCGGCACAAGCTGACCCCTCCATGGGAAGGACCCTTCATCGTCGCGCAAGTACTGCGGCCAGACACGTACAAGCTGGCAACCCCTGACGGGCAGATCTTCGACAACGCTTGTGTTGACGCCAGATTTTGACACATATTGAATCGGCGTCAGGAGGAGAAGATTGGCCGATGAAGCGGATCTGAAAGCTACAGTAAGGAATCGGCCGATCGGGGTAATAGTTGAAAATCGGCCGATTGGTGGCGCAGCCCATACCGACAGGATAGGATTATTCCAGAAGATCCTGGTCAAAAGCTGGTCAAGGAGGCATGCTGAGTCGGTCGGGAAGCAATTGAAGAGGTCCTGATTGGATTAGGAAACGGCGGCGGAAGATTCTGCGGGAGTCCGTTTCCTTTTTAAAGTTATTATAGATATAGTAGTTTTCCTGTTTTAAATAAGGTTGTAACAAGTCGTAATCGACCAGGAGTCTTAGTTTCAGGGTATAAATAGGAGTCGCTAGGGCTTTGCAAAAAACAAGCAAATCAATCAACAAAACACTTCTACTTTTTACCAGTACTTTACTTTTCAAGTCGGCGACTTCGCCAATATTTTCTTCTTCCACGAGTTCGTACGGATTGGCAGGGCTGCATCAACCTGATCTCTGGCCAATTGGTAGGTTCCGCTTATCGAGTAATATCCGAGCTTTAACTACGGGCGCATCGCTGTGGTTTCGTTTGGATTTATTCACAAGTTATCGATATTTACTAGAATTGCAAGTTTTACCTGTTATTCTAGTATTATCACCAGTTATCCAGCTTGAGATCAGGGTAATCGGCTTCGTCCTTGTCCTCCTTCGATTCATCGCCATACAGCCGATTAGATCTGTTTCAAGTGTTGCTTCTATAGTAATTGTTTAGATTACTCCAGCAGTTCTCTTTACAATTACTATACGATCATCGGCTGACCCATAGCCGATCATCCCTACAGCAAATCGGCCGGTTTGCCGCCGACGCGCTCCTCAGGACAGATCGGAAATCCAGCCGATCGACGCGCCTGGAATTTAATACTCTATTTCCTTGTCAATCAACAGGTCAGATTGACTGGCACGCCGCGCGAACCGCACCATGGCGATAACCCGAACAGGAGCTAAGCAGATTCTCCCGGGTCGTGTGTCCGACGCTGAAGACCCATCGGCCGATTCCTATCCGGCCGATTTTAGCGCCAACACACTTTTGGCACGCCCGGTGGGACCATCCAAGACCTGATATGTCGAACAACGCAGAAATCTCTGATAGCAACATCATTGGGGTCACAGAAGCTGATCTCAAGGACGACCAGAGGGAGGAATTGGCCAAACATCTTGAAGATTACAAGAAGATATACCTCGAGTCGTTCAGTCGTACCAGAAGCGGGGAAGCAGTTAGGAAGGCTCCTATTCCAGCACCTCGCCACATCACCATTGCTGAAGACTCGGGCAAGATGTCAGAGATGATTCAACAGTCCGTGTATCAAGCATTCATTGACCAATCTTCGGTGATGAGCAACACGGTGTACAACGCCGTCGTCAACTCTCTGGCCAGCGGAGCCGTTCAAGGTTATCAGGGACCGGCATATGCCCCTCCAACTACCCTGCCGATCAGAAGCTTACCGTACACATCCCAATCGGCTTCTCAGCCGATATTGACGCAGCGCGAGGGATACAGCTCTCCACCACTTCTGGCGTCTCCAAGATACAGCGGTGCACCTTATCTCCCATCGCGAGCGCCGCTTCAACCCGTCCAGATGGCTTCTGTGCAAACACTACCTACAAGCTCAGTGCCTTGGGGGGCACCAGCCACGGCGCGTTTCCCCGAGCCAGCGAACGGGTGTGGCACTTATCCGTTCCAGGTGCCGTACCAATCGGCCGCCCGGCCGACGGTCTCCCAGTACCAGCCGATTTTACCCGAAATCGGCAGGGGGGCAAGCACTGTGGAAGCATTCAGAGGCACGGTGCCAGCAATGACGTACGAAGAGGGTGCGGACGCGTTTCGCCAGCAGTCATCGGCCGCTCAGCAAACTTCGCCGATTCATCACCTGGCCGAACCAGCCCTTCAGCATATGCCCGCGCCTCGAACAACCGTTCATCAGCGGCAGGTGGACTGGACAGCAAAGATAGCAGAAGTAATCCAAGATCAGTTTGGGCTGAAGCCGAAAGTTCAAACTTATACTTACAAGACGCCGTATCCACGGGCCTATGACTCTTTGTCGTTCCCACACCGCTACAAGGTTCCCGATTTCACCAAGTTCTCAGGGACGGATGACACATCCACTGTGGAGCACATCAACAGATTCATCATCCAGTGCGGAGAAGCTGCCACGCAAGATGCTCTGAGGGTACGGTTATTTTCATCATCTCTATCCGGATCGGCCTTCCAGTGGTTCACCACTTTACCGCCAAATTCTATCGTCACGTGGGCCGATCTGGAGAAACAATTCCACAAGTACTTCTATGCAGGAGTACACAAGATGAAGATTTCGGATCTAACCAGCCTTAGGCAGAGGAGCGAAGAACCGGTGACAGGGTACATACAGAGGTTCAGGAAAATCAAGAATAAGTGCTACAGTCTGGCCCTGACCGATGCACAGTTGGCCGATATCGCGTTCCAAAGCCTCCCTGACCGATGCACAGTTGGCCGATATTGCGTTCCAAGGCCTCTTACCGCAAATCAGAGAAAGATATGCCGCCCAAGAATTTGAGAGCCTGAGTCAAATCGTCCACCGATTGTCAGGGCAAGAGATCCGACCGCTTGAACAGCGGAGGAGCTTTCAGAAGAAGGTGGCGTACTTGGAGGGATCTGAATCTGACGCGGAGGAAGAAATCGGCCTGGCGGAATGGGTAAAAGGGAGAAAACCAATATCCTGCCCCTTTGGCAAGAAGGAGCCAGAGACATTCGGCTTTGACACGTCAAAAGCCGATAAAATTTTTGATCTACTGCTTCAGGAGGGACAGATTAAGCTGTCGCAACATCACACCATCCCTATGGCCGATCAGCTGAAGAAGATGAAGTACTGCAAGTGGCATAACGCTACTTCTCATGACACCAATGAATGTAAAGTCTTCCGCCAGCAGATACAATCGGCCATTGAACAGGGGCGGCTCAGATTTGAAACTCCAACCAAATCGGCAGTGCCGATGAAGATAGATCAGCATCCCTTCCCGGCCAACACGGTCAACGCTGGAGAAGACTCAAGTCAAACCGGGGCGCTGACGTAAGAATCGGCGAGAAAAGACGGCGTTGTCGATCCCAGGAGGCAGATCACGACGAAAGAAATCAGAAGGAATAGGCGAGGGCCAGAACGACCACACAGGCCTGTCACCTCCCGATTTCTACTAAGTAAATATCGGCGACAGCAAGAACAAGCACAACACCAAGAAGAGATGATACGCCGGCGTGAAGATCACTGGCAGTGTCCCTTCTTCATCCACTGCTGGGAGAACGATATCAGATTGCCATCTGCCGATAACTGTCTGGAGTGCAACGGATCAAACCGCAACGATCGACCGAAGCCGCACTCTAGGGACAGAGGATTAGAGCCGATCAACAGAAATCGGCGCGAAGAACGGCGCGTTTCGGTGCATGATCGGCTGGGGGGCAGAGTTGACCAGTACGGCAGGTCAAAAAGCAAGATCGGCCAGCAAGATGGACTGGGGGGCAGGATCAGCGTACACAATCGGCTGGAAGAGATGGCCGATGATAGGGTGTCAGACGAAGACCCCCTAGGTAGGGAACCAGACTGGGAACACGCCGGATCATCGGCCAAACCAGTGAATCCCAGGTGGTGTCCTGATGGCTTATCCAGATCCCAAAAGCGGAGAATCCAACGCCTACGCCAGTTAGAGCATCAAGAAGAAGAGCAAAGACACGCGCCAGAAAGAAGGAATGTGAAATCTCGAATTTGGCGCCCAAAGAAGAATGATCAGGAAGCAAACAACCAAGAATCGGCGGCCGAAATCGATATGGTTTTCATATTGCCGATGGAGTTCATGGCGCCAAGCGATCGGGACAAAGTGACAAAAACAGAGGAAGAGCAAATGGCACAACTGGTATTAGAGCCGATGACGGCTATGTTTGAGAAGCCAGAAGAAGAAAAACGACAGCATCTCAAAGCGCTGTTTCTCAAGGGCTATGTCAACGGAAGACCCGTCACCAGACTACTGGTAGATGGAGGCGCGGCAGTCAACATCATGCCGTATGCCATGTTCCGCAAGCTGGGCAAGGGTGATGACGACCTCACCAAGACGGACATGATGCTAAAGGATTTCGAAGGCAACGTGTCGCCTGCCCGCGGGGCATTCTGCGTCGACCTCACCATCGGCAGTAAGACCCTCCCCACTACTTTCTTCGTCATTAATGGCAAAGGGTCCTATAATATGCTGCTTGGTCGCGACTGGATTCATGCAAACTGTTGTGTCCCATCTACTATGCATCAATGCCTTGTGCAATGGGTCGGCGACAGTACAGAGATAGTCGCAGCCGATTCTGTCAACAGCGTTGCAGCGGCCGACACACAACAGTGGAGTTGCGAGCACGTCAAGTGTATATCTGGCAGGACTTGGGACACTGACTTCCTGAGAGTGTCTGATTTCGGTCTACAGCCGATCCAAGCAGTCGGCTCCGAAGATTCAGAATAAATGGATCAGCTCATCCGAGAAGATGGGAAGCTGGGGCACGGGTTCACGTCGGCCGATTTGTTAGAGATGGTAGATTTGGGAGATAGTAGCAAATCGAGGCCGACGTACGTTAGTGCCAATTTGGATTCTGAGTACAAATGCAAATTGATAAAATTATTGAAAGAGTTCAGGGATTGCTTTGCTTGGGAATACCACGAGATGCCAGGACTAGACCGGTCTATTGTTGAACACCGGTTACCTATAAAATCAGGATATCGGCCGTATCAGCAACCTGCACGGCGGTGTAATCCAAAGATTCTACCTGATATAAAGGCTGAGATCACAAAGTTGATTGAGGCAGGATTTATTCGGCAGTGCCGCTACGCCGAATGGATTTATAACATTGTGCCTGTATACAAGAAGAATGGAAAATTGCGTGTGTGCATCGATTTCAGGAACTTAAATCAGGCTACGCCAATGGATGGTTATCCGATGCCAACGGCCGATATCTTGGTGGATGCTGCCGCAGGCCACAAAGTCATAAGTTTCATGGATGGGAATGCCGGATACAATCAGATATTAATGGCCGAAGAAGATATTTCGAAAACGGCTTTTAGGTGCCCAGGCCATCTTGGTTTATTTGAATGGGTGGTTATGACTTTCGGCTTGAAAAACGCCGGCGCTACATATCAACGGGCCATGAACTACATCTTCCACAAACTCATTGGTTCATCAGTGGAAATTTATATAGATGACGTCGTGGTCAAGTCAAAAGGTCACCAGGATCATCTGGCCGATTTACAGGGAGTGCTGGAGTGCACAAGGAAACATGGGCTGAAGATGAACCCAAACAAGTGTGCGTTTGGTGTATCAGCCGGACAATTCTTGGGATTTATGGTCCATGAGCGTGGGATAGAAGTCAGCCGCAAGACTATAGACGCCATCAATAGAGTAGTGGCCCCACAAAATAAAACTGAACTGCAGTCCCTCATTGGCAAGGTCAATTTCATCAGAAGATTTATATCCAATCTATCGGGACGTATTCAGGCTTTTACCCCTCTGTTGAAATTAAAGCCCGACCAAGAGTTCATATGGGGGGAAGAACAACGCAAGGCACTGGAGAATATCAAGCAGTATCTGGTTTCACCTCCGGTGTTAGCCCCGCCACAGCCTGGTAAGCCGTTCAAGTTATATTTATCGGCTGATGGGCAGGCTATTGGATCGGCGTTGGTACAGGAGTTTGAAGGAAAAGAACGAGTGGTATACTACGTCAGCAGAAGACTTTTAGACGCCGAAACAAGATATTCTTCGGTGGAGCGATTATGCTTATGCTTGTACTTTTCATGTACTAAGCTCAGGCACTATTTGCTATCGGCAGAATGCATAGTCGTGTGCAAAGACGATGTGGTGAAGTATATGCTATCGTTGCCGATTTTGAAGGGGCGAATTGGGAAATGGATCCTGGCTTTGTCAGAATTCGATCTAAGGTACGAATCGGCCAAAGCCATCAAAGGTCAAGTGATGGCCGATTTCGTAGTTCAGCATTGTGGACCAAAAATTGCCACCGTTGAACCAGTTCCATGGACTCTATATTTTGATGGTTCTTCGTGTGGGGTTGGATCGGGAATCGGCATCGTTCTTGTGTCGCCTCGGGGGGCAACTTATGATTTCTCTCTGCCGATAGAAGCTTCTGCAACCAATAACCAGGTGGAATATCGAGCTGTTCTGAAAGGCATCCAATTATTAAGGGAGGTCAGAGCTGATGCAGTTGAGATCTTTGGGGCCTCCATGCTCATTGTGGATCAGTTAACAGGACGATCTGAGTGCAAGGACGACATCTTGAGGATTTATTATGAGGATTGTCTTCAACTTTTGAAAGGATTCAAATCTGCAATAATTGAGCATATCCCCAGAGATTATAATGAAGAAGCCAACAGACTGGCTCAACATGCTTCTGGGTATCGGCCGATTCAGGGAGCGATGACGCTAGAACTCGCGGCCGATGACTGGCGGAAGGAGATCGCCGATTACTTGAAAAATCCATCCGAAAAGGTGGATCGGCGAACACGTTTTCAGGCTACAAAGTATGTGTTGCTTGAAGATGACTTATTTTTTCGGACGATTGATGGAGTTCTTCTCAAATGCCTGGGAACAGAAGAGGCAAAGGTTCTAATGGGAGAGATCCATGAAGGCGTGTGTGGAGCTCATCAATCGGCTCACAAAATGAAGTGGATGATCAGGAACAATGGATATTACTGGCCGACCATCCTTGAAGATTGTTTCAAGTATTACAGAGGATGCCAAGACTGTCAGAGGTTTGGCAATGTGCAGCGAGCACCAGCATCGGCTATGAGTCCAATAATTAAGCCGTGGCCGTTCAGAGGTTGGGGAATAGATCTCATCGGGCAGATTCATCCTCCATCTAGCAAAGGGCATAAGTTCATATTGGTGGCTACAGATTATTTTACCAAATGGGTGGAGGCAGTTCCTTTGAGAAACGTGACATCAGCCGATATGATTGAGTTTGTTAAAAGCCATATTATATATCGATTTGGTATTCCTCAAACCATCACAACGGATCAAGGGACAATGTTCACTTCTGGAGAATTCAGAGAGTTCGCCGCCGATATGGGAATTAAATTATTAAATTCTTCTCCGTACTATGCTCAAGCCAATGGCCAAGCAGAATCGTCTAACAAGGGGATAATCAAGCTAATCAAGAGGAAGGTAGAGGAGCAGCCCAAGAAATGGCATATGTCTTTGGCTGAATCTTTATGGGCGTACAGGATGGCTTGTCATGGGGCCACTAAAATATCCCCTTATCGTTTGCTTTATGGCCATGAAGCGGTCTTACCATGGGAGATAAGAACAGGGTCAAGACGCATATCACTACAGGATCAGTTAACGGCCGATGATTATTCCTTTCTCATGAAAGATGAACTTGACGATTCGGCGGGTTTGCGGTTAAGAGCTCTGATCAGCATAGAGGAGAACAAGAAAAGGGTGGCCAGATGGTATGACAAGAAGGTCAAAGTCAAACAGTTCTCTCAGGGAGATCTGGTATGGAAGCTGGTGCTGCCGATAGGATCTAAGGATCCCAAATTCGGTAAGTGGTCACCCACTTGGGAAGGGCCGTATAGAATCGGCCGATGTGCTCCCGGAAATGCATACATTCTGGAGACAATAGAAGGGGAGGAATTCCCAAGAGCTCTGAATGGACGATATTTGAAAAGGTACTATCCAAGCATTTGGGTAGATGCATAACTTTCAGCAAGATATATCAAGGTAGCATGGCCGATCTCTCGTCGGTTTTCTGGTTACACATCTGGTGAAGAAAACATCGGGATTCATCATCGAATGGAAATCATAGATTACATGGCCGACATGGTGTAAGTCGCCCTTAGAATAAAAACACTACTGGTTACGCCTGCGTTGGATTTCTCCTTCGACGCTACCTAATCTTATCATGAGGGAGAGCCTTTCATCTTTCAAGTCCTTTGCAGTGGCTCCAGCCTCAGCTTGGTTGCAGAGTTCTTTCAGCAGGCGGGCCTTCTCCTCTTCCAAATCTTTCATGGTGGCTTCAGTCTTAGCTTCAGCAAGTCGGTGTGAAGATGAAGAACTCTCGTCAGAGGATGGCATTTGTTCAAAGCAGACGAGATCCATATAGTCCAAGATTGATCGAACATTGGCAGGAACATGATCTTTGAGTTCTTCAGAATGAGCTTTTATCAGATCTATATCAGCTTGCGACAATGGCTTGCCTGAATGCATGATTTCGATCGCTCTTTCCAAACCGGGGCTGAGACGGTTCGGCTGAAAGAAGGAATAGACAAATATGTTGGAACAAAGTAAGATATCTCAGGAAGGGATGGAGAGGAAATTGATACCTGGTTAACGGAAGAGGAGGATCGAGAAGACATTTTAATGCTTGACCAAAGACGACGAGGGGCGGGTTTCAGAAGGAAAAGAAGACAAGCCAGATGAGCATTTTTGGAAATAATATGAAGAGTCGTATTTATAGAAAGGAAGAGACAGAGGGTTGGCAAGACGTGTACCGTCGGAGTAAAGGCATCAGTAAATGTAAAGCTGCCAGGGGAGATGGTCAAAGTCTGAATCTACACGCCAACATAAATCCTGTTACCGGATTCCATGTCATAGAGCTGATTCTAGAAAAAAGATCAGATGCAGAGGAAAAGGTAACGCAACTGATTCCGAGGTTTACTCCTGTCGCAATGGGGAAGCTTAGAGAGAAGGATTAAAGAAAGAATTTCGAAGGAAAAGTATATTTTACTCCGAAACTGGGGGGCATGTGTTGACGCCAGATTTTGACACATATTGAATCGGCGTCAGGAGGAGAAGATTGGCCGATGAAGCGGATCTGAAAGCTACAGTAAGGAATCGGCCAATCGGGGTAACAGTTGAAAATCGGCCGATTGGTGGCGCAGCCCATACCGACAGGATAGGATTATTCCAGAAGATCCTGGTCAAAAGCTGGTCAACGAGGCATGCTGAGTCGGTCGGGAAGCAATTGAAGAGGTCCTGATTGGATTAGGAAACGGCGGCGGAAGATTCTGCGGGAGTCCGTTTCCTTTTTAAAGTTATTATAGATATAGTAGTTTTCCTGTTTTAAATAAGGTTGTAACAAGTCGTAATCGACCAGGAGTCTTAGTTTCAGGGTATAAATAGGAGTCGCTAGGGCTTTGCAAAAAACAAGCAAATCAATCAACAAAACACTTCTACTTTTTACCAGTACTTTACTTTTCAAGTCGGCGACTTCGCCAATATTTTCTTCTTCCACGAGTTCGTACGGATTGGCAGGGCTGCATCAACCTGATCTCCGGCCAATTGGTAGGTTCCGCTTATCGAGTAATATCCGAGCTTTAACTACGCGCGCATCGCTGTGGTTTCGTTTGGATTTATTCACAAGTTATCGATATTTACTAGAATTGCAAGTTTTACCTGTTATTCTAGTATTATCACCAGTTATCCAGCTTGAGATCAGGGTAATCGGCTTCGTCCTTGTCCTCCTTCGATTCATCGCCATACAGCCGATTAGATCTGTTTCAAGTGTTGCTTCTATAGTAATTTTTTAGATTACTCCAGCAGTTCTCTTTACAATTACTATATGATCATCGGCTGACCCATAGCCGATCATCTCTACAGCAAATCGGCCGGTTTGCCGCCGACGCGCTCCTCAGGACAGATCGGAAATCCAGCCGATCGACGCGCCTGGAATTTAATACTCTATTTCCTTGTCAATCAACAGGTCAGATTGACTGGCACGCCGCGCGAACCGCACCAGGGCGATAACCCGAACAGGAGCTAAGCAGATTCTCCTGGGTCGTGTGTCCGACGCTGAAGACCCATCGGCCGATTCCTATCCGGCCGATTTTAGCGCCAACAGCTTGGAACATAGAATAGCTAAGACGCTTCTACCCTTAACTTTTGTTTCCAAGTTTGTACGTACATACTTCTGTAACTTTTTAGTCCATGGAAAAAGGCAATTTTGAGTCGATCTCGTTCGAGTCTCGTCCCGAGCTCAGGGATATCTGACCCTGGCCCTGCCTCAGGGTCGCATATCCCTCGGGGGCTATCAGGGGCTCCGGCCCAAGTCACTCGACGTCTTCTTAAAACACCTTTTCTCCGAACCGACCCTCTTCCTAAACGTTTGGGCGTGAAAAGGAGAGAGTGTACAAACGAGGCCCAGGCAAGACTGATCGGACTGCGAAAAAACGTACGCCCGAGCGGCTACAGTGCCCTCGCTCATCAGCGCTTACCGACGCGTCCAACTCGCACTCTAAACTTTCCAAACCCAAAAAACAAGAAAGAGAATCGAAAACGTCTTTTGACAAGTTATAGAAAAGGCCCCCGCGGCCATCACAAAAACAAGTTCAAAGTTAACTAACATATTTACATTCTGGGGCGTCTAAGCCCGATGCAGCTAACCCGTCCCTGGGTCCTCCGGCGGGACGGCCTCATCCTCCAGAAGCTTCGCCAAGGCCTCCGCTGGGTTGAGCACCGATGCATCGATGTCGTCCAGCTCGGCCTCGGAGTAGCCGGAGGCGTATCCCCCGCTCATCCCAGCGAAGTTGATGCCGGAGTAGTGGGAGCCGAAGACGCCGAAAGCTCGCCTCACGCCGACGTGAAGCGCCTCCCGAGCGATCTCGTGGGCCCGCCGGTACACCCAAAGGGCGCGAGCCGCCAACGAGCTCGTCCCTTCCCCCTGGACCACGCCGAGGCCGTCGCAGACAACACGGACCGCGTCCCGTAGGTTGCCGTGCTCAGCGCGCTCCGCGTCGAGGACCTCCCTCAGCCAGGCGAGTTCGTCTGCAAGGCCCGACCAGAAAAACCCACCAAATCAGAAACCATCACAACACCACAAAGGCAAAGAAACAAGAAGAGCCTTACCCTCGGACCGAGCCTTCAGCTCACGCTCCCGGTCAAGCCCCTGGGCCACGGCGGTCTGAAGCCCCTACACTCGCGCATGGAGCTGACCGACCTCCGCCCCGAGCTCGGCCACCATCTTCTCGGCCTCGTCCTTCCGGGCCGCCTCGAAGTCCCGGTCCTGCCAAGCCTTCTGTCGCTCATGCCGGATGCGCTCGGCGGTTTTCTGAAGGGCTTCATGTTCCCCCTTCAGCCGTACGAGCTCCTCGGCATCAAGGCGAGCCTTCTCAGCAGCGGCCTGGAACTCCTCGCGATCGAGGCGAGCCTTCTCGACGACGGCCTGGAACTTGTCCTCCGCCCGCCGCGCGTCCTCCCGCGCCGCCTGCTCGCGCCTTTGCAGGTCGTTGATGACTTGCTCGGTGGCGGCAACCTGCGCGGTCAGCTCCCCGGTCCGCTGCCTCTCCGCAGAGAAGCGTTCCCAAAGCCCCCGCTCAAGCCGGAGGAAATCGGACTTCCCCCGACTGCACTCCTGAAGGGCCTACAAGACAATTTATACTCAGTAACAGAGCGACAGGAGGAAAATAACCGCCAAAGAGAACACCATACCTGGCCACCAGGAATGACGACGCCGTCCAGCTCCCCCATCGCCGAGGACAGAGCAGCGCGGATGTTTGCAAGTCCGCCCTGCACTGCCTGCCACTTGCCCCACTCCTCGGCGTCATCCAGCGTGAAGAGGGGTCTCTGCGGGTCATCGCGGGACGTCCAGCGCAGGGTAGTCCCACTCCACGCCTTGGGAACAGGATCAACCGAGACAAGGGTAGAGGCCGCTCCGGCCGCCCCCGGAGCCGCCGTCCCCGACCCCTCCACCGGGGCAGGCACCGCCGCCCCGGATGCCGCTGGCCTCGTCGATGGTCTCGGCGCGTGCGCCGCCGTCCTTGTCGAGGTCGCCGCGGCCATCGTCGACGCCGACGCGCGTCCCGATCCGTCCGCCGCCGCCGCCGTCTCCGTCGCGGCTGCAGGAGCGGGCGTTCCTGTTCCCGCCGCCGCCGCAGCCTTCGTCGCGACCACCGAGGCAGGCGTCCCCGCCCCCGTCGTGGCCGCCGGAGTAGGCACCCCCGCCTCCACCGCCGCCGTTGCCTTTGTCACGGCTTCCCGGGCGGATGTCCCCACCTACGCCGCCGCCGCCGCCTTCGCCGCAGCCGCCGGGACAGGCGTCCTCGCCTCCCCCGCCGCCGTTGTCCCCGTCGTGGCCGCGGGGGCGGACTCTCTCTCCTCTGTCGCCACCGCCGTCCCCGTCGCGATCGCTGGGGCAACTGCCCCCGTCTCCGGCACCACCGTCGGAGCCGCACGCTCCTCCTCAACCTCGTCGTCGAGGTCTATCACCTGCCTGGTCGGAGGGCCCCCAGGGGCAATGCCCTGTCCCGCGGGGTCGGCCGAGGAGGCAGAGGGCGGAGCAGGGGTCAGACCCTGCCCCGTGCCCGGCTGCGGCACCACCCCACCGGTTGCTGCCGCGGTAGGCTCCGCGGTCTCCCCGGCGACACCGCCGCTCGCTGCCAGCGGGGTCGCGGTCCGCCCCGCGGAGGTGGACGACACCCGTAACGCCTTCTTCGGCGCCAGCGGCGAGACGAGGCCTCGAGGGGCGGCGCTGTGAGACAACAAACAACATCAGCAAAAACGACTCGATGCCAGGAAAAGAACGAGACGCGCGAGGAATTTCCACTTACACTCCCCCAGCGCAAGGACGGCGGGTGTGTTTCACCTCCGAGCCTGACGCCGACCCCGGGGCATCTGGCAATGGCCGCTTGCCGCTACTCCTCTGCTCCTGGGCCACCGGCAGAGGGACGGGGGTCGGCTCCGTCGACTCCCGAGGCATGCCCCGCGCCGACCCATGGGGCGCGGCCCCAGAACTTTGCGGGGTCGAGTCCCGGGCGGGCGGCCCACTCGGCTTGTCCCCCGCGGCCGTTTGGGAGCGCTGCTCCCGGATGACGAGCGCGCCCGGCCGGGGGGCCGGAACGAATTCCTCCTCCTCTTCCTCCTCCTTGTCTTCCTCCTCCTCCTCCTCTTCGTCGTCGTCGTCATCGTCGTCTGACACGACCTGGCCCTTCCGCCGCTGCTGGTACTCCTTGGCGGCCTTCCTTCTCTTCCTTGCCGGCTCCTTGTCCTTGCGCTGCTTCTGCTTCTCGGCAAGGAGACGGTTCTGCTGCCGCCGCTCGGCGTCCTCCGGCACCGGCGAACGCGAGTCGACAACCTTAGTCATGTGGCCCTGCAGACATGAAAGCTCCGCGTCAAAGCGACGAACCAAGAAACGCAGGAAAAAGAAACGGGCGCGTGAAGTCCTCACCAGATCGACGAAATCCTTGTCCGGGCGCATCGGAGGGTGGCCAGGCACCGGGTAATCGGCGTCCTTATCCTCCAGCGCCTCCCAGACTCGCTGCCGGATCTCGGAGGCGGCGAGCGCACCCGTCGCAAGGACGGTGCCCTCGGTCGGTGCGCTGGGAGTCATCTCGGCGAGCGAGCAGACCCGGAGCATCAGCGGCGCCACCCTCTGAGCATGGTACGCCCCGATAACTCTGGCCCCGATTAGCCCCTTCCCCTTCAGGTACTCGATGGCCTGAAGCAAGCCGGTGATCCTTTTCTTCTCCTTCTCCACCGGGCCGTATGACCACAGCTCCGGCGCCACTTCAATGACGCGGCCGGTGAACTCTGGCAAGGGGGAGTTAGAGTAGTTCTTCACATAGAACCACTGTTGATGCCACCCCTTGTGGGATGCCGCGGTCTTCATCGCCATGTACTCCTTGGCGCGGGTATGGCAGAGGTGGATTCCGGCGAACCCTATCGGCACCGGGGTTGCCCGCTGCTGGCTCCCTCTCTTCTCGGCCTTCTGGTACGACCACAAAGAAATAATTCCAAAGTGAGAAGTTGGGCTCGATGCCCAGGAACCCCTCGCACAGCGCGACCAACGCCGCGATGTGTTGGATCCCGTTGGGATTAAGGTGCTGCAGCTCGAGCCCGTAGTAGTGCAGCATCCCGCGGAAGAAAGGGCTCGGCGGGGTCGCGAACCCTCTCTCGTGGAAGTGGGCGAACGACACAACGTAGCCGGCGGGCGGACTCGGCACCTCCTCCATCTCGGGGAACTGTCATTCGCCCCTTTCAGTCCTCTCACAAAGGAGGCCCTTCCTCGTGAGGCCGTCGGCGCACGAGGTGCCAAAGCTGGTGCGCGCCCAGGATCCCATCGCAAAGGGGTGAAAAGCTCCACGGCGGAAGGCGAGGAAGGTTGGAGCGCTGGGCGGAGGAAGACGAACGGCGCGCAAGAAAGCTAAGGGCGCGCGAGGAGGTGAAAAGACTTGGGGGCAGATTGTAGGCGGAACCGGCGAGGTGGACTCCCCGTCTCATAGGAGGGCGCATGGGAAGCAGAACAGACGCCCCCATCGCAATAAATGCGGCGCCAGGTACGCCCCGTCACGCCCGCCCTTTTTGGAAATCGTGCGCATGACCTGCTATAGGAAACATCCTCTCCTCCCTCGCTTCGCGGGTCGGCACCTTCCGCCACTTCGCCTCCCAGAGAGTACGCGCGCACAAACTCCTCCGCATCCGGCCCAAGGCCCACCAAAAAGGCAAAAAAGGGATACGGGGCTGAAAATGCCCCTATGGCCTGTTACGATCCAGGGGTTCGAAGGCTGGCCCACCATGGGTTCGACATCCGCCCCAGGATAACCCCGAGCGAGAGGTGAGAAGGGACGGGTCCGCTAGCGGCCATCACCCGGGCGCACGACAGCCTAGGGCGTCCCAACCTCACATACGAGTTAGGACCGGCACCAGAGTTCATGGTTTTTCCCCAAAGAAAGGCAACGAGCCACCTGATCCGATCGAACGGACTCGGGAACCATATGAACTGGCCGGCCGGAATCTAGGGTACGCCACCAGCTTGGCCCAAGCCGGACCCCCCCCCCCCCTGAACGGGGACCGAGATCCCACTCGAATCGACCCGTTTGCAGCTCAACGAGCACCACGGTTCGTCCGGCGAGGATAGCGTGGCACGGCTCACCCCCTCCGTCTCAGCGAACGGACGCTTGAAGGGTAACATTCAAAAGTTGATCTGGCCTCCCGACCGGTCTCCTGCAACGCGCGGGAGCTCGGGGGCTGGCTTCGCAACCAATGACCACACGAATGGACACGACCTGAGGTCTCCGAACGGAAGGCGTCCTACGGAACAACGAGAATTTTCTCGCGCCAAGACATCCATAGGGCTCTCCGTCTGGTCAACTTTCCCGGCCAAGCCGAACAAACAACACTTCCCGTCCCCGATTAACTGCAGCTTGCACGACGAGCAGAGTTTCCCGACGAACGACGATAACAGCCTCCGGAAAAGTGTCCCCGCTCCACCACAGGCTCGGGGCTACTGTCGGGGGGAAATATTAACGACCTCCTAATGACCATTAAAACAACAATGAAGGCTCAGGCCCACCTGCGGCAATGGCGGCCGCCGTTGGCCCAACATGGGAGGGGAGCGCCCCGCTCTGCCTCGCGCGACCAAGTGCCTCGGGGTCGGACGCTCCCGACCCCTCGACGGCCAGACTCCGCCTCTCCCGACCAAGTGCCTCGGGGTCGGACGCTCCCGACCCCTCGATGGCCAGACTCCGCCTCGCCCAACCAAGTGCCTCGGGGTCGGACGCTCCCGATCCCTCGACTGCCAGACTCCGCCTCGCCCGACCCGCGGTCCCAGGGTCGGGAGCGCCCGACCCCTCGCCACAAGTCTCCGCCTCGCCCGACCCAGGGCGTAGGGGGTCGGACTCACCCGGGCCTACAAGGCGAGTATCCGCCTTGGGCGCAGACTGGAAGATAGGAGTGCGGATATCGTGGGCCCCCTGCCGATCTCACCATAAATGCGTTGCGGCTCTGGCGCGCAAAAAGGCGCCCGCGCCCCCGACGTGACCCGTCACAAGTACCCAAGCATGACCGCCCAGCACAGGCTACAGTGGCCGCAGCTTTCCCCGATTCGCTACAGGGCACTCATGGCCTGCGCCGTCCGGCACAGGAGGAAGCCCCGCCCGTCCTCGCGCCCCCCGCATCCGGCGACAGAGACGCGACGTCCGCGTCCCACGGGCCATCAGCAAGGTAACAGGACCCTAGGTCCGCGGCGCCTTCCCCGACGGGCACGGATGCCACGACCGAACACCATCATCGTGCTTGGCGGCAATGGCCACCAGGGAAATCGTCGACAGGATCCGGAGGCAGCCGCCCTCTTCCGGTGGACGCGCTGACAGGAACCGAAGGCCGGAGCAGGGGGCGGCGACCCGGGGACTTGGTCCTTCCCCTTGTATTCTATATTTTACTTTCTCCTCACGCTGGCTCATCGGTAACCCTGAGCTTCCCTTGCGCTATAAAAGGAGGACCGGGGGCCCTAAGACGGGGGGATGGACGGACTCCCAGTCTCCGGCGAGAAGAAGACACACACTCACCATTAGAGCATCAGTGCACACCCAAGAGACTTGGGACCAGCTCCCTCTCTCGCCCTCCTGTAACCCCTACTACAGACCCCGCGTGGGCAACACGAGCAGCTCCTCATACTGGACGTAGGGCTTTCTCTGCCCGAACCAGTCTAAACCCCGTATTTCCCACGCCACCATCCGAAGCCTTACGCGCATAAAACAAATTTACTAGTCTTAGTCCAGATCGGCTAATCTTGACAACGACAATATCGCATCCAGAAATACTACAAACACAAGTACATCGGATACACTAAGCCCTAAACCCTAAACCCTAAGCCCTAAGCCCTAGAACCCTAGAACCCTAAACCCTATATCCTAACCCTAAACCCTATACTTAAAGTTTTAGCAATTAACATATTGTATCTTACCGTGATGTGTACATCATGAAACCATATAAGTACAACATAACATATTGTATTTTACCATGATGTGTACAACATGAACCCACAAAAATATGACTACATCTGTAAAACGATGATAGGAAATCATGAGACTGCAAAATAGTTAGGTTGAATACATATTCAATGAAGTACTTCCAACACGAAAAGTAAATCTGGCGACGTAATGCATTTCGCATAAGTTTTCTATTGTACCTTTGCGTTGGGCAAACATTTTTTCTTGAAGTACGGTGAAGACAAAAATGGAAGAGCATTGCGAAAAATGTAAGGAAGCACTCCACAATGTTAAAATTACAGAAGTGCATCATCAAGTATAGTTTTCCAAAAAAAAAGAAATAAAGAGTACAAATGTAGCATTAGCAAACATAGCAGCGAACAGATATTTAAATTATGGAGGAACACAACAATTACACACTGACTTCATAACCAGCCTTCAAAAGGTATTGCAAACCGACAATTCAACAAAATACAGGGATGTCTCATCTGAGGCAATTGCATAGCACAAAAGATACTATTCCTGGTACAACTATTAACTCAACAGGAAACAAGCACAATTGCATAGCACACAGGTAGCACTGCTGGTACAACTGCAAACTCAAAAGAGAACAATCCTAATACAACTACTAACTGAGCAGAAAACGATCAACTTTCTTCTTTATCGCATAATCCACTTCAACAGCGGAGGCAGTTCTGCATCATTCCCATCAATACAGATGGCTTCATATAAAAGGGACTTGCGCAGATCTTTTATACTTTCCTGAGAATAAGTCAATATTTCAGTTCCCATACCAGAAGCACATAATGAGCAGGAACAGCTGAAGCAACATTGCAACAAAAAAGGAAATACCTTGGATACAAGGGACTCAAGTACATCACCGTTGTAATAGCGTGCTAGATGCAGCATACAGATCCCACTGTCACCGCTGGTAAAATAGCAAAACAGTCCATCATTAATAGATAATAAAGAGGAAATACTAAACACATGTAGGATGCAAAAGAACCTGATTAGATAGTACCTCTTGAAAGTATCAGCTATTAACTTTGGATAATGCAGCTCTCATTAATCAGGTGGATTCAACTCCCATCCTTCAAAGTACTTAGCGATACACTGGGACAATGATTGAATGATAACACGATGGAAGAATTTGTGTACCTCGAAGCGTTCAGTAGAGTGGCAAGGATCAAGGATGTGAACCTCAGTTGTATTGATATTCAGCATATACTCACACCATACCGAGTCAATCACAAGAGGGACAATGACCTGCAGGAAAAAGATCAATCATATCCTAAGAGTGTATGGAGTCATGTTCTCTATTGGTCAGTTGTAGATCAGATGAAGAAAGTAAGCACACCATGGTACAGTTGAATAAATTGTAGTCATTGTGGACAAATTGGTTTACAATGCATTGCTGATCCTCAGGGCTAAATTCACCAAGACTTTGAAACTGCAGTACAGTTACAAATTAGGACATTGATCTGCAGATATGTATCACGCATACTATTCATAGCTGATGACTACGTACCGCGAAGCTCGATTCAAAGAAATGCCTCCAACGGATACATGAATCATTAGACTTGATAGGCACATCAAGATGGTTGAAACGCCTTAGGATTGCATCCATCACATCAATATTGAGTAACTGATCACCAAGAATGTTACCGTTAAGCTCACAGCCAGTAATAGACAAGAAACGTGGCAGTTTGTGTACAATCCAAGGGCTGGAAAAGGAACACAACTCATTGAATGCAAAACAATCGTGGCCAAACCGAATGCTTTGAAACAATCAGGATTATTCACCATTTCGTATCATCGAAGCTTGCCATCTGGCACCAGTTATAAACGAGATAAACCGCCATCTGATCAGGTGCAGCATGTGGCTGAAAATCCGACCACGTTGGGACAAAAGGTGGAGATGGAGGTATAGCAAACTTATGGAGATCATGCCCAATTGGTTTAAGGTACAGAACCAGGCCCTCATGATCCATTCCATCCTCCCATACATCAACAATATCATTAACATAATTGCGCGCATACTGTTTCAAAAACCGCCTAGGAGTCAACTGACTGTCCTATGTTGATGTTGATGCTGCGTCTTGTGTCGATGGTGTTGTGATATTGAAAGGTACTGGTGACAAACCATGATTAATAGGAAATACTTGTGCTTGAAGAGTGACTAGCTGAACAGAAGCTGGAGAATTGTCCAACCCAAGATCAAAAGATGGAGCATCAGGTGCAGAATCTGCAAAGGATGTATGGTTAATCATTCATGAATCGAGCAAAAGGCCATGAAACGTAACTGCATAGTACGTTACCAACAAAGTTGGGAGTTGTAGCAGTTTTCAATTGTACTGGAGTAAGAGGTGATTTGGAGATGTACTCGCGGACTACGTGTCAGCAATCAAAACAGACGATAATACAACATTATCAGTAAATATAGCAAATAAGAAAGCGAAAAACATTTTCGACATACCAGTTGTCGTTTTCAACTTCTTGGCGATGCTATCACCAGTTTCTGAGTTACGACGCTTGACATCAAAGCTTTCGTTTGTAGAAGAATTAGTATCACTCGGACTATCAGCAACATCTGCATTAAAAACGACAGCTAATTATGTACTAATAAAATAGGAACACACAAAACCCTAAGAAATTAGTGCAAATAATGCACTGCAGTTTGCGCTGTACCAGAACGATGGCTGCTCTCAGGGGTCCGTGACGAGAAGGATGGCCTCTTATGTATAAGCTGAAGCTGCGTTGCGCCAACATGTTCGACTAACCAATCAACAAGCTCAGCATATCTTCTCATCAAGCAAGATCTCATGTTATAGACATCCTGCAGCATCTGCACATTGTGCATCTTTATGAAGTCTATTGCATATGTTCGCTCCTATGCACAACAACACAAACAGTTTAGGGAAAAATTTTACATGTCAAGGAAAAATGTACTTTGAAACACAACATGTAACTCACAAGACCAGGACACTTGTTCCGGATGTACAAGCCCAGATCAGATGGATGCTTGAATGTAAACGTTCCAGGGCTAATCACTGGGCTGCTAGGAGGCAATGAAGATGAAGCCTGTACTGGACTAACAAGCATAGGAGCTGGAGTCCGGGTTGCTACATCAACGACATAAGTATGTGGCGACTGGAAGGTATACCTCATGTAAGCACAGTTATCTGTTGATCGAATCTACATTTTCAATAGTTATACAAAAATGTGATCAACACAACCAATAGCAATGACCAAATAAAATTGTACAGGTAATAACATCTTTACTTTCATGAACACCGAGAAATCATTCCCATCATGAGAAGAGCACATTAAAATCATCTTCCTCATTGGATCAGGATCAAAAACCTTAATGTGTGGTATAATATTGTGCGGCTTATTCATCCGGCGAATCTCAATATTGTCAAGAAAGACAATCTTGCATAAAACATAAAGTAAATGTCATCCTTCACAAAGAAACCTTGCCAAATAAACTGAATCTACATAACTAAAGGCTGCAGCGTCGCACCTGAAGAAAAAGGTGGCATCCAGTAAAACATGTCACACTACCCTTACGAAAAATTGCATCACGAAACCTCCTGGCGGATTCAAGAACATGGCAGAACACATAACGACACCAATTGAACCCCTCAGTGAGGTCGGGATTCTTCAGAGCCCCCCAAAAATCAAGGTTACCATGGTCATCCTTTGCTGATGGTGCAAGAAGATGTCCCATCACAAAGATGACAAAAGCGACTTTGAACCTATCCTGCTCATACTTAGTGGAGTTATCATCTAGATGCTGCTCCAGAACAAGCTCAATACCTTGAAATTCCTAGGATCCTTGCTGCTCAACCCACAATATTGCCTAATCATTTCAATTTGAGTACTACTCGCCTCAGAACTCCCCACATCAAGATCACCAGCGAGAATACCGAAGACAATGCCCACATCACGCTCGTGAACAAAAATACGTTTAGAGGGAGACACAACAATCATACTCTCCTCCGTATCCAGCTTCCCTAACAACCAAGAGGACTTGTTAAGATTTACCTTGTTAATACCAGGCATGTCCAAGATCCCTCTAAACCCAATATCACGAACAAGTTGCTTCTTGTACTCGCTGAACTTGCAAACTACCATGTACACAGCCTTGGGTGAGCATCGATTTGTGATGCTGCTGCCTCCGGAGGCTTCGTCATCACTAGACGCCGGTGAGCTTGACGACGCATGGTGACCACGACCGCTACCGCCTGCAGGAGACGAATGCGTCGGAAGCACACGGCGGGGAACCACACCCCCACCGCCACCGGCCGTGGCGGGGAACACCGGCATCCAATTCGCCGGCCTTTCTTGCCCCATGGTAAACAGAGGGAGCACCTAGAATAAGCGTTACAGGCTATCCTCGCAAAAGCATCTAAAAAGATACGGTGGCATCATAGAACAGTATATAGAAACTGGCGGCTCGTGTTGTTCCAGTACCAAGCTGTACAACCCTTGTACCAGTTGTGTACAACGGGAACATCCAACCACCGTAATTAAAAATATACAATTTATGCTACGGCAAACATATACAGACCAGATGAACAACACGTCAACAGCTCAGTACGTCCTACCATCAACAGCATGGGAAGACGAACAGTTCCCCTACTGTACCTGTACAAAACCGTCACATCTACGCAACTATCGAAACACCTTTACATCCCATCGTACAGGAACGATTCCCTGCACCATATCTCAATCAGACTAAAAAAAGGCCAATACACTTCCTATACGGTCGCTAAGGACAGAATCGCAAACATCCCACCGTCCAGCTGATGGCCAGGATAGACCGAGTGCAAGTTCGCGGGAGTAAAGTCCATTTTTCGGAGGACAAAGGCCAGATCTCGGCCGTCCATATATAGCTCAATTTGAGGATGCAATTTTCCCGTATATCATACTATGCTCCTTACGTTGTTAAAAAATATGTTATATTTAGGATAGATTAATTAGTTTACTTTTAAAGGAGAGGGAGAGGTACGTAGTAGGGGAGAGGATAAGCTCGAGAGCGGCGGTCCACCCACGAGACGGTTTATTTATCGTTAGAGCAACTTCAGCAAGATCTCTACTCAACCCCTACTTAAAATGTACAAGCCGAGAATAAAAAACTCACTCCAGCAGAGCTCCTACTCAAGGTCCTGGAGTAGGGAGACACCCAAATCTTCTCTCCTGGCCCTTTCTCCCACGAGTGAATAGGAAGGTCCCTACTTTTCTGTTGCGTTCGTTTTCCCCTCCTGCGCCCGTTTCTCTCCCCTGCCAAGCTCGGTGTCGAGCACCGCCACCTCCTTCGGCTGTCCCAGTCCATCGCTTGCCACCGGATTCGCCTTCCTTGTGCCCAATCTCGTCGTTCCCCCTCCGAGCCTCGGCCTCCTCAATCCTCATGGTGGATTTGTCTCTCGCATGCCGCATCATCACCACAGGCTCGCCAAGCGTCGCCGCTTTCTCCGCTCGGAGCTCGACGGCACCAGGAGCACCCACTCCGAGCAGAATCCGCCTTCTTCCCCCACTATGAGGAGTAGCGGCGACCGAAATCGACAAGCCGTCGAGCCAAATCGACATTGCGCGCACAAGGTCGACTCGTCGCGTCTCTGAATTGATGCCAATCCCAGCTCGAATTGAAGCATCCATTGCAACATGGAGGAAGAGGACGGACCTGCCTGAATGCGGAGGAGAGGTGAAGAAAGCATGGATAGACGACCCCTCGCCTGCAGTGGTCTATCCCCATCCATGGCCGCCTTCTCTACAACGAATCAAGGCCGGCATAGTGGGTCCGCCCCCTCCAATCCTCCATGGCTTCCTGACGACGCTGCTGTAGGGCTCGCTTGAGCTCAATGGGCGTGCGGCTGGTTGGGCGAAGGGGACGAGGAGCATGGGGGTAGGGCTCGGAGCAGCGCCGCCCCGTCAGGACCTCCTCCGCCTCTTCCGAGAGCTTGCGGCCCCGTCGGATCTCCGCCGTTCTTGATCGTCCAGAGGCAAAAAGAGAAAGGATGGAGAGAGAGAGAAGGGGTCCCACATGTCATGAAAGGGGAAAAAATTAGACACTGATATATAGGTCCCACCTGCCATAATAAAAGTAGGGGCTAAAATATAGGGGCTATTGCTGGAGTTGAAAAAAAATAGAGCCCTAGAAAGTTGGGGCTAACCCCTACTCAAGAAAGTAGGGACCTTAAGTAGAGGCTATTGTTGGAGATGCTCATAGTACATACCATGGTTGGCAGACTATGAATTTAAGTTTGACTTAGGATTACTGTAAGATATGACAACCGAATATGAATTTTAAGAGAAGACAAATATCCACAAAATGACTTTTTTTTCTAAAACTTATAAGAGATAAAATTACTTGTTCTAAACTTCATGAATGAAACAAGGCCAATTTTAGACAAATATTAAGTTTTTCTTTTTCTAGAACATAATATAGACGCAGACGCGCAACCCTATTTAATTAGTATTGGCAGCCTCTTCAACCATAATGTAGTAAAATATACTTTGTATCATGGACTCGTTGTACCCCTGCACTGCTTGATTCGTAGGTGGAGTTTTTCTTGCACGTATGAGCTGCTGCTGTTCTATTGACCTTTAGCAAACGCATAATATGGTCAAAACGCGTCAGTTCCATGTATCTGCACAAGAAAATCCTTGTACCTAGATTACAAGTAGTGCCCACTCCTACATACTACGAGATCACCAACCGATAAAATGAAGGGAAAACAACAAAACAAAATACTAATACTCCCTCCATCCGAAAAAATATTAATACTCTCTCCGTCCTAAAAAAATGCAACTCTCGCTTCCCGAGAAGTCAAACAATTTTATATTTGACCAAATTTTAAAAAAAAATATTAATATTTATATCTCTAAATAAATTTAGTATAAAAATATATTACATAATTAATCTAATAATACTTATTTTGTAATATAAATGTTAATACTATTTGTATAAATTTGATCAATCTTAAAATTATTTAACTTCGCATTGTTTACGGGGAGGAGGGAGTACATGCATGCCAATTAATCAAGATAATATTATTATTATGAACGTCGCATCGCAATTATGCGCGCTAAAGTAATGGTTCTACGAACACGAGCTTCCAAATAACACATCGCATTCGGGAAGGCACTTGCTGCATAGTCTATGACCCTTCTTGGAATGCCGTCTTCTGATTGGTGGCGCGCGAAGTCTTGGTGACACGTGGAGGCCACAGGTTGCTGTCAGGCGCTGACGTGGGACGGCGGGTGAGGATTAGGTTGCGTGGTCTGAGTGTCTTCTGACGTGAGCCTCGTGGAAATGCCACGGATAATTCCAGTACTTATTGTGCTCAAACGATAATAATATAAAGCTATAAAAATAAATGTTAAAGTTTGTCCATTTCATGCCGCTCGATTTTTCTTCTTTTTTTTCTTTTACCCAATGGATAAAAAGGTGACGTGTAAGATCTTCTCTCTATCCTAACAAAATCCTCGACATCCTTTTTTTTCTCTGACTCTATCCTCTTGCTCCCTCCGACTCTTCTCAAGTTACACCATTTGCTTAGCATCAGTGTCTCTCTCATTTTTCTTATCCACGGCGGCGTCTCTCTGCTATCACCTCCCTTTCATTGCGTATCTGATGGTCAATTCCATTGCCTCCCCAGTCGCCGACCGTGTCCACGGCCCTATCTTAAACTCGGCAGCGCCTGCCGGAATTGGAGAAGACCTTGTGGGAGTATAGATGAGTGCATGGATCAGGCAGCCTAAAATTCATTCAACCGCGATGGTCTCCAAGATATCCGGGTTTTTCAGGGTTTATAATAAAAGGGACTGCAATCCCACGGCCTCGTATTCACATCTTGTTGCTTTCCTTTCTCGTCTGAAAATGGGGAAAATTTTGCCCATTTTATTTCAGATTCCTCTGATCCAGCTCGAGGAGGACAATTGGATTGCAGCGGGAGCCAAGAACCTAGATCGTGTCTTTTGTGAGGAGTAGCCTATCCTTTCTCCCCTCTTCCCCTGGATCGTTTGGACCATGTAATATAATGTCTCGGGTCAGGGTGGCGTGTCAACATGTGTGTGGGCATGGTATTGTTGTGTGTTGTTGTAACTTCTAAAAACTTATACAATGATGCGCAGGTTTCTGCGTATTCGAGAAAAAAATACTTCCTATTTAGGGTTCAAATTTGTTCCAAACATAGCTATATTTTGAGTTCCAACAAGTGGCCTTCTTAATCTGTCTAACAAAGACTAAATGTTGATATATTATGGGATGGAGGGAGTAAAGTTTCTGGAAAGTTCTTATTACCAAGAACAATTAGCTGATCTGCTGAAATGGTGATCGGAATGAAGGCTCTCAGCAGGTTGATCTCACCCGTGCCATAGCTAGGTAGCTGTAGTAGCTCAACATCCGAGTCTTAGAATACCAGAGCCTGATTAGGAAAAGGTCGCTGGACGCCTAAACTAAGTTATCTCCAACAGCAAAAGGCGGCAGCTCGGGTTACGAGGCGAGATGATAACCAAAAATTAACAGTAGATAGGCAGCTGCCAATGCAAGCTAAAGCTAGCTAGTGACTCTGATTATGCCACACTAACCTGCAAGCAGCTAAGCCCTAGGATTCCCAGTAGAATATATCATCTAGCGCTGGCGTTACCAAAGATCACCAGTTGGGCAGGGTGAGATTATTAATTAGAATAGCAAAAGGGATCGAGGGCTGGCGTGGGAGCATGTGGGTAGCTGCTGGCCGGCTAGGGCATCACCCCCGGCCGCCGGATGCATGCCAGCGCTGTTTGACGAGGAGAAGGATCAATTGCATCAGTCACTCTCTTTAGCGCTCTCTCTCTCTCTCTCTCATGATTAGCTGGTAAGGAATGGTCGTTGGCCACTAAGTGCCTCTAAAGTAAAGGTTGTTTCTTTGTTATGTCAGCATATTTTGTCTCTAGTGTTGTATACATGCGTACGAATGTTGATTATTTGTGAGGAACTCTCTTCCACCGATGAGCCTAGCTACGCGCCATGCTTAGATCATCAAATTTTCTTTCTTTACTGTCTACATTCATTATTGCAATATTGATGATTCAGAGACAATTCGATAATACTTGTTTTTGTTTCGGTAAGAACTTTAAACTTTCAGTTACAAATAAGTAAGGGTTTTGGACCCGGTTTTCCCCGTGAAGTGGACTAATTCTCATTTACCTATAGTGTATAGTAGGAACTCCCTGTCCTTTTCAGAGCTGCTTTGAAAAAAGTTTAGAATGAATGCAGTCAAAGAAGCGTAACTTTACCATCAATCACTTCAAATGTTTCCAACACATTTTATCTTCAAAAGTAGCTTTCGAAATATTGTAAATGTGCTATATTTTGAATGCATTGTATGCTATTAATTAATTGTCAAATTAAAGTAATAATTGTTAAACGATGTCGTTGTCCAAAGTGGCATCTATTATTCGTGACAAGAGTGCTTATATTATCTCCACTTCGATTAATTAACAAGCCACACAACAATTTATACTTTGACACCAAATACGCTTAGAGACCGCATAACCAAACCCTCAAAATACATGGTTAGATCCGTACCAACAAAATACTTGTTATGTCAAAAAAATGAGAGAAAAAGTTATCACTCCCTTGCCCACCTGTCAGCCCCTCTAAATACCTCTTTTACCACATTGAAATGACTTCTTTACTACCTTCCTACTGATGTTGCGTTCGCTCTCGATGGGCCTCATCACACCCTTTCCCTTAAATTTTCAGTCATCGCTTTCATATTAGCTATCTGAAGGTCTTGTGTATTTCCTTATCATTGTAAGATAACATGATGCAGTATTAATTGCAGCATATAAATTAAATGAATTGAAGAGTGAACTCGTTTAATTTGTCTAAGCTTATTTCAAACTGTCTATATCTCTGTCTAAAACCTGATTTAACCATTAAAATACAGAAAGATTAAGATACTTGACATCATGGTTTCTGGGTCTACAGCCATGTGATGTCAAAAGATGACAAAATAGTAAAAGAAGAAAACTGGGGGGAAAGGAGGGGGAGAAAAGATGGGAAAGAGCATCTTTGTGGAGAGCTACCCTAGGCATTAAGATAATGGTGCATTTGCAACTAACCTAAGGGAGATCCTAGTATAGATCCATAGCAACCTCCTCTGGCCCTAGCCAGGGCATTTGATGGACTGAAAGCTCTGCTTTATTTCCCTCCAAGAATTTAAAAAACAGAAAGATTCTGTTCCTGACACACCTTAACCAATCAGGTGCAGAGCTCAAAAAAAGCTCAGAAGGGAGCATAAAAAGGTACTACTACACGCTACTTTCATTAGTACTATTTGGTACTCTCGAACCCTTGTGATATTCCCGGAATAAGAGAATGTTTGGTCTTACGCCATGAGCACTCAATCACACCCAATCAAGTGAAAATGGTGGATGCAATGCAGCCGTGTCGAATATGCTCATGGAAAATCTCGGCCATGTCCGTAAAGGCAAGCAGCGGATAGGCTGTTGGCAATTCGGTTTATTTTAACCTACTATACCATAAACAATGATGGACGCATCCGTGTAGGCCGGCCCCATTGAAAACGTAGGATTTCACCTGAAATTTTCTATGGTGTATTTGCAAATAGTATGATTCCTGCTAGCTAGTAAAGGAAATAAAGGTGAAGCATATGTAACATGTACTTAAACTCTTCTATTTTTTCAAAAGAAAAATTAAACTCCTCTGGGATTACACCACACCACTACCTCTTATCTCTTGTAAAACAATTTTACAGTGATGGTATAAAACATGTGGATTGGACAAAACAAATCACTCCACTATAGTAGGCACAATCCAAGCAGTGAATAAGCGCCCAATGCGCGCTTAGAATAAAAAGTAGATCCACCGTACCCGCTACGGAAGAAGGGAGCAAAAAATGCGGATGCGCAATTGTAATGGAGATATGGCATCTAAGGAAATCATGCGATCTATATAGCGCGCCTCAGTTGATAAGTGATGCGGGATGATCCATCAATATTGCAGGGCTTTTGCGTGCATATCCATATACATGCGCATATCTATCACCACATCTCATCCTCTCCCTCCAGCTCAGCTTAACTTGAATGCGCATCAAAACAGATGAGATGGATTTACATCGACGTGCATATCCCCGCGCTTTCGCCCCTTTCATGGAATCGTGCATGCACTGGGATCACAAAGGTGATCGAGGATCAGCATGAGAAGGGAAAGGGACGATCATGCGCTGTGATGGCTGCAAGGAAGCATGCCATGGGGGAGAACTTATTCTGTAGACCCGGTTCCAATCATGTGCAACAAGGACCACCACGGAAGCGACGCTTTATTATTCATCTCTCCCTCTCTGGTCCATCCATCACATGTGACATGCCCATCCATCAGCTACTGCCTACGATACTGGGGCAATCGGCCCAGGATAGAAGCACGGGACGGGAAAAAAAGGAGAGGAAATTAGTGTGAATGGTTAGAGGCGTATCAAGAAGCAACACATGGCAGGGCCCCAAAGAGAAAATAATGCCCGCTTACCTTGTTGGAGGAAATGTCAAAGGAGCTCACTGCTACTGCCACCACCACTCTAGTTAGAACTGTCCAACTAATTTTAGCTATAGCTAATCCAGACAACCCAGGCTAATTCCTGACTAACAACTATCCAGTTAATCAGGGATTGTACAACACTGGTGCGTAGTAGTGATGGTTTTGATCTGCCTCTGTGTAAGCATAGCCACTCGTAAGTCAACACACTATTGAGCTGGTGCTCTGCAGCAACTAAGTCCAAAAAGAAGTATTCTAAATGTATATAGAAAATAAAAAGATATTATGACTTTAAGATGTTTTTCATCATAACTCCACCAATATGTTCTTTTACAGCCTTGAATACCTTTTTTTTCCCTTCATATTTTACGCCTCAACTTCCTAAGTTTGGCGACAGACATTCTAAATAATACCTATTTGGAATAATATTGATTGTTATGCTTTTTAACATGAGACAGAGCATAATAAGTCTAGCGTTTGATACTACCTCTGTAAGGGATTGAGTTTGTCCTAAATCAAATTTATTATAATTTGATCAGGTTTATAGAAAAACAATAGTAGTTACGATATCAATTAAGTATAATCCATTATAAAATCAGATATATTTCATACTTTACTTCCTAGATGTGTAGTTTTAAGATCAATGATATCACTGCAGTTTTCAAAAATCCTAAGTGCAATGTATATGTGTAGGTCCTCTAAGCATTCCCATGTCACAGTAAAATCAGACTTAGAGCCCCAACTGATTTTGCCCTGCGCCTAATTCTAAGCTTCTGTGCGAGGCTTAGTGGGAGACCCATCATAATGCTACACCATGCAACACTCCCTTGGTCTATGACCCGATTTTTAGACACGCAATACCCAGCCAGGAGCTCGTCCAAAAGCAACAGACGAATAGCAGCAGCACAAATAATATTCCTGAAGTGCAACCAAACTCATCACCATCAACCAGGGATTAGTGTTCCAACTACACTACACGAGAACCACCGTGCCTGCGAAAGCAGAAGGTAAACAACCGTTGGAAACTGCAAGTCTGGAACTACTGTGTACAAAAAGATGTGCGACGTTAGCTGTTCGACCATGATCACAGCATAACCATTTGCCAAATCTTAAGCCTTACATAATTAGAACTACCAAAGTGTCCCTTCAGCACTTAACCCTAATGATGCAGTAAATCATGGTGACAGACAGAACTCTAAAGATTGCAGAATGACGATTGAGTTATCAGCGACCAAGCCCAACAGAAAATCCGTTAGGTCCCGGCACGTAGGATGATATCTAACTCCACCACCAGAAACCACCATTCCTTCCTGCAGAGAATAAAAAAAGACAACAATATTAGCAGCAGCGTTTATTGGCTTCCTACCTAAACGAACTGGAAAATGCGTGACTCCAATCTCTCCAACAATGCAGACATTTATTGAGCAGATCACGTTTCAATCATGTGCTTATCGGACCAACAAGAAAGAGCTTTATTGGTATGGTCCCAACTGAGAAATCATCGATCAATGGAAGCACATCGACTATTGAGTGGTCAGTAACAGAGTAGGTTTTGGCAGCACATTAATTGGCCGCTACTAGAAACACATGGGAGGGTCCCAGCTAATTATGCGGTTCTTTGGAATGAATGAACAGCTCTTTAATCATTTGATGGATAGGTGAAACAAAATGATTGAATATTGACAAACAATAGAAGTGCAACATCTAAATCCAACCATTAAGAGTCAACCAACTAAAGAGTTGCAAATTGACAACTGCACTAGACCAAGATTTGGATGTAAAAATGGACACCTAGTGTCTGGTGGTAAATATTATGGTGATAGATGACCATGACCTGGGATTTTCTTGTTCTGATACATATCACCATGTGACCATGTTGAAATTTAATGAGGTATTGCATCTTCATCCTCAAGTACACCACCTTAAGCAAATTTCATCAGAAACATATAAATTGCACCCAATACCTATATGATATCTACTGGTCTTGTCCGTATTTGGACTTTGATACAGAAAACTGTTTTGGGGCACTGGGCATGGCTGTCTAGAGCCATTACTTATTGGTTTAATTGTAGATTTGGATGAAACAGGGGTGCAAGGGGCAGCTCAGATCAAACAGAACTTAAGAAATGGGGACATCCATACTAACAAAGAAGTTCCAATGTCAACCAGAATATCTAATGCCTTCAAGCAAAGCAACATGCACATTGGATAAGACACAGCGCTTCACAATGACGAAAAGGCAATTTCACATAAAAGGACAACCAATGGTTATCATACACAGCAGCGAAAACAGTACACACTAACTTCTTTGGGGGTGGATCAAGGGTCACAACATATGGAACTGTGGAAGCACATAGGGCTGGCTTAGCTAATATACCCATGTGGCAAGATAAGAACCATTGCTCAAGCAGAAAGCAATGTGTGGAAGAAGGTCAAGAGGCACAACCAAAGCTGTGCAGATTTAGTTCATAGATGGTCATATAAATTAACATGTAAAGTACCAACCGACGTAAATAACTGCATGCTCTATGTAAGTAAGTGTATGCTCTATGAAGAATGTAGCTGTAAAATTGAAGAAAAAACTGCATAGCTGCTATTATGATCAATAGAAGCTTATAATTCAGTAAGAAGGCCATTAGTATGCTAGGATTGGTGCAAACGTACCTTGTTATTATTCTTGGTTCATGTGTGAATACTTTCACATGTTTCAAAACAAAACAATGCTTACAAGATGTTTGCAAGGGTCACTAAGCAGTAACTGAAAAGGATCCTATATTTTTTCTTTTGGAGGCAGTAACTGATGAAAATAAGTTTCAGGAGGGCAATTGATTACAGCTATCTTAGTTCATCTAGCAGTTTTTTTACATAAAGTGCATGGTAAGCCCTAGCCTACCCCAAATTGCTTGGGAATTGGGACTAAAAGGCTCTTTTGTTGTTGTTGTTTGTTGTTGTAAGTGCATGGTAAGCCCACAAGTGGTATCCATGTGGTCCAGTCTAGACCAAGATAACTGTGTTGAACAACTGATAGTGTTGATGTTTGTTGTTTGATATTAGCACCCACGCATAAATCAATAGCTGATGATAAAAGAAAACTAACAGGGCTAAACTGAAACTGAGAGATAACAAGTTCACATAAGTACAGCTCACAAGACCACCTTGGTGCATGCATTAGAATATGAATTGCACAACAAAAAAAGGAAATCAACAGTAAAGCAAAAGCGTATTTTCTATCAGAAAAGTTATGTGAAGCATAAATTTGAGCACATAATCAGGCAGCATCTCACAACATGAACATCAGTAATGCAGTATGTTCTTATTATTTCAAGAAGGTTACAAGAATAGAGCACATGTCTAGAAACGCCTTTACAATAACAAGCACAATTCTTCACAGATGACTTGACTGCACCAGATGCATATACAAAACATATTGTGTTAAGATGAAGCTGGGCGAAAATATCAAAGTCCATATATCCTTGAAATAGCTATGAATTTTCGCTCAACGCAGAATCATGTTTCATCTTGAGCCCGGACTTCAAGTTAAAAACCACCTTCAAGTTGAGATAGAGCTTAGGTCATATATCCTTTCATGTATTTGTAATGTATACTAAACTACTGATGTACAGGAAAGAAAAAATATTAATCACCAAGATGACATAAGCATTTCGTGTGTCCAAGGTTTGGCTCACTTAACATTTTCCAAGATGCAACTCCTGCATCTCTTTTAGTAGAGTTCTTGAAAACGCTAGGACCTAAGCAGGCAGCAGGGTAGTGCCTAGGGCTTAGTCAGTTAACACACAAACGAAAAATGAATGTTTTGAATAGAAGAGACATTTACACTTCAATTTTTATGAATATTGTTTATGCTGTTCTGGTCAGGAACAGATACTGCAGTTGTAACAGTTGTTTGGCATCTAGCCTGCCCAAAAATCTTTATACCCAAAGCACCATCCCCTCCCCCTCCCTACCCTCCCCACCTCTTACCCTCGGTCCTGCATATTTTTGGTGCTACTCCTCCCTTATCACTCTTGTACCAAGCACCTCCTCCACAAATGACAACCCCACTCAGTCCCACCTATCACTACAGTGCCTGTCTATCCAACCACGCTGCCCCTTGGGCTGCCTAGGTTGTGCCAACAACTAAACAGCAGATGCCAGCCCAAATCACAGCAGCAGGGTTTCCCTTAAAGCTCAGCATCACCCACACAGCTACCTAGGCCAATTTATAGAAGTGTCAAATCAAGGCTAGAAGAATCGTATCGCAAACTCAATTTAGGTTTTTTTTTCTTTGACAGGATTGGATAATAGTTCATTTAAACACCCAAGTCCAATATACAAAACTACCAGCCCTCTTGAACAGCATACCACATGCCAGATGACTTAACAGTTTCTCGTTTCCAAAATGTGTAACAATCTCATCCAGTTAATTCATCTGAATTTTTTGTTCTGCAATTGCCTCATGCACTATTTTGATGTAAATGTTCCAAAAGAGCATAAGGACCATACAGTTCCATTGGGGGCTAAAGCATGCAAATCTCCATAACACATAGGCTCACTTAGACACAGCATGCCAGCAATAAACTTGCTTCAGCATTAACCCTTGTTCACAAAGAAGTTAGGACCTCCCTCCAACGTGAGAGGGCGGCAGATACTTGAACCCTGAACAATATAACAATATATCTAATGAGAGTTGAAGCTCTATAATGTAAATGAGCAACTGTCCCCACATTAGCCGAGGACAAAAGGAAAACCACTGCAAGAGGACAAATTAAGATGAGGCTCTGACTGAACCTATTTTGGGAACATCACCAAAAAATGCAATTTGAACAATGCCATCCAACTGCAGGGAAACTTTGTGCATTTCTACATAATATAGGATACATTTCCATACCAGAAACACAAGCCATAGGTGCATCTAAGCGACAGACACAACACAGATAAGGTCCTTCATGTTTTAGCTTGCAGATTGTAACAACCAGCAAGCTGCAATCCACAATCTGCAAGCTAAAACAAACAGGGCCTTATGCACATCAAAGTGCGGAAGGCCAAGTTTAAAGTAACACACTGCACTTGAACCCTACAGAACTTAATAATTAGAACTTTAAAAGCACCACATAGATTATTGCGATTAAATAAACGCCACAAAACAAAATGCGCCGAACTAGCGGTGTCCACAGATGCGTTTGAGCGCGGCAGGAGGACGGGACAACGGAATTACCTAGTGAGTCCGTGGCGCTGCAGCCCTAATCGCTCTCCTCCCCATCCGCTCCCTCCTCAGGAATGACGTCGGCGTCGGCGTCGTCGTCGTCCTCCGCGGCAGCCTCCTCCGGCGCGACGAGGTACGCCCCGGGCTGCGGCGGCGCGCGGCGGCGGGTCCGCGAGGGGAGGATGTTGCTGAGGTCGACCTCGGCCAGCGGGTCCTCGACGAGCTCGTCGTCGTCGCTGCCGCTGCCGCCGCCGCCCTCCCCCTCGTCGTCGCTGTCGCTGCTATCCTCGCTGCCGTCGTCGTCGTCGTCCACCTCCTCCTCCTCCTCGACCACCATCTTCCCCTTCCCCTTATCGGCCGCCCGGGCCCTGGCCCTGGCCGCCTCGGCCTCTGCGGCGGCCTCCTCGTCGGCATCGGGACGCGCTGCCTTGGGGGGTGCGAGGTCGGCGTCGGCCCCCGCGTCCTCCTCGGGCTTGCGCTTGGCCGGGGAGGGGGAGGGAGCCGGAGCCGGGGCGGGGTCGGCGGCGACGGGCTGGGGCTCGCCGTCGGCGGTGGCCATCGCGGGGGTGCGGTGGGGAAGGGGGAGAGCTAGGGTTTTAGGACGGGTGAGCGGGCAGTCGTGTCGTCTAGTGAATGAAGAGTGGGGTTGGGTTGAGGAAGAGGCGAGAGTGAGACAGGTGGGCTTCGCGGCCTTTGACACGGTTTGGTGGGCCGAACTGCCGGGCTTGGGCATGCTGCGGGCCTGTGGAAAGCATCTGGACAAGATGAGAAATATAATTTAGATATATAATTTTTGCTATACATCTAGATGATGAACGTTTTATCTAGATATATTGTAAAAATTATGTATCTGAATTTACTAAACGATCTATAATTTAGAATGGGGAGTATTCACTGGTGGGTCAGAAAACAGGAGGAAATATTAGGTTCCAATGACCTTCTACTTGATGGAATCGTAACTAACCATATGAAACACAATTTGGAAGTTTCAAATATTTCTCACAAACATCATGCACGTAAATGTCTGCCTATAGCCATGTGTCCGATGGATTTTCCACCGGCTACACATACCGATCAGCCAGCTGGTAACTATAATACCCATGACTTCTAAAGTTCTTGCATGGCACGATGCTAATTGGCTGCACATATGAGTATGTTTAGCATTGGTTTGGGTGTCTAGGCGATTATCTGATTTTAATTAACTCCAAGTCTAATTAACATTGGTTCCAGAATGGAATGGGTTGGTCTAGCTGACCGTCTTATTTATGGTAAGCACATAGTTAGCGTACGATAACAAATTATCTTATCCCCACCAAAATTTATGAGGCGCCTTCAGGATAGACCAGCCAATTATGGACACTACTAGATGAATTGATTACTCGAACTAATCTGATCCCCGGCCTGTAAGTTTGAAAGGCTAATGGTAAGATAATTCTCGTAATTAATTACTAGTCAGATGAGGCCAAGAGCTCGGTGATTAAAAGATTCTTCACGCGTTGAGCATGCATGTTCCGGAAACTAATTAAACGAACGAATGCAGTGATGATCGTGGAGCGAAGGAAGAAGATGGACAGCAGAAAGATCTCGCCGCCGACGATATGAATCCGCATGCGCGTGTGCTTCATCATCTTTGGCGAGTATACTACACGCCCCGCCGGAGCTTTTGGGGCTTGGCGTGCGAGGCCAATCCGGGCGACCTCCACTCCACCGGAATTGCTGACCGCAGCTTCTGCGCCTCCGTGCCCGCGTGCGCATGCGTTCCCGGTCATTTTATACAACAGCTCAATCTTGGCGATGCTATATATATATATATATAGAGATCACGCTAGCCCACAGCCCAATACAACTACACGAGCTGCAGCGCGGTAAGGAGGAGTGGGAGTGCGTGACAAGCTTGCATTGCCATCCGCCATGATCTCCAGAGCGCAAGCGTTCATCGTCGTCTCCTGCGTCCTGTGCTGCGGCTATCTCCCGCCCCCGTCGGCGGCGGCCTCCACGCCCGGCGACGGCGACGGCGACGGCTTCCTCCGGTGCCTGTCGGCGGCCATGCCGAGCCGGCTCGTGTTCCCGCGGGGCTCGCCCTCGTTCGCCGCCGCGCTGGCGTCGTCCATCCGGAACCCCAAGTTCATGGCGCCCGGCACGGCGCGCCCGCTCGCCGTCGCCGCGCCCGCCGAGGCCTCCCACGTCCAGGCCGCCGTGCGCTGCGGCCGCCGCCACGGGGTGCGCCTCCGCGTGCGCAGCGGCGGGCACGACCTCGAGGGCCTCTCGTACCGCTCCGCGCGCGCCGACGGCGGCGAGGCGTTCGCGGTGGTGGACCTCGCGGGCCTCCGCGGCGTCCGCGTCGACGGGCAGGCCTCCACCGCGTGGGTGGACTCCGGCGCCACGGTCGGCGAGCTCTACTACGCGGTCGGGAGGGCCAGCGGCCGGCTCGCGTTCCCGGCCGGCCTGTGCCCGACCATCGGCGTGGGCGGCCACCTCAGCGGCGGCGGCTTCGGGACGCTGCTGCGCAAGTACGGGGTGGCGGCCGACCACGTCCTCGACGCCGTGCTGGTGGACGCCCGGGGGAGGCTGCTGGACAGGGACGCCATGGGGAGCGACGTGTTCTGGGCGATCCGCGGCGGCGGGGGCGCGAGCTTCGGCATCGTGCTGTCGTGGCAGGTGAGGCTCGTGCCCGTCCCGCCCACGGTCACCGCGTTCAAGCTGCCCGTCTCCGTCGGCGAGGGCGCCGTCGACGTCGTCACCCGGTGGCAGACGGTCGCGCCGGCGCTCCCCGACGACCTCTTCATCCGGGTGCTCGTGCAGGGGCAGGTCGCCGAGTTCCAGTCCCTGTACCTCGGCACGTGCGGCGCGCTGCTGCCGGTGATGCGCCGCCGGTTCCCGGAGCTCGGCGTGAACCGCAGCCACTGCCGGGAGATGACGTGGCTCGAGTCCGTGCCCTACATCTACCTCGGCAGCGGCGCCGCCGTGGAGGACATCCTGAACCGGACCACCTCCCTGGCCGCCGCCAGCAAGGCCACCTCCGACTACGTCCGGGAGCCCATCGCCCGGGCAGCGTGGGCGGAGATCTTCTCCTCGTGGCTCGCGAGGCCCGGCGCGGGGCTCATGATCCTGGACCCCTACGGCGCCGCGATCGGCGCCGCGCCCGAGGACGCCACGCCGTTCCCGCACCGCGCCGGCGTGCTGTACAACATCCAGTACATGAACTTCTGGGCGGCCGCCGGCGGGGACGCGGCGGCGGGGACCAGGTGGATCAGGGACCTGCACGCGTTCGTGGAGCCGCACGTGAGCAAGGGCCCCAGGGAGGCGTACTTCAACTACAGGGACCTTGACCTCGGGGAGAACGTCGTGGTGGGCAACGTCAGCAGCTACGAGGCCGGGAAGGTGTGGGGCGAGAAGTACTTCAAGGGGAACTTCCGGAGGCTCGCCATGGCGAAGGCGCAGATCGACCCGGACGACTACTTCAGGAACGAGCAGAGCATCCCTCCGCTCATCGACGCCGAACAGCCGGTAGTGATCAATGAGTGAACTGTACAAGGCATAAGTCGTAGTTCGACTCTTGCCGTAAATAATAAGTTGATCGTGCATACATACTCCTCCCGTCCTGTGATGTAGAGCGTGCTAACGTTTTTACGATAGATTAAAAAAATAAGGAAATGATGTATGTATCCTATTTAATATTTTGTTTGGTTGTTATTTTGCTGATTTTATAGCTAGCTGAGAATAATTATTTTTCAAAATATTCTATGATGTCTTATATTTAGGTACAAATTTTGAATTTTAATGTCTTAGATTATATTTTAAGATAGAGGGAGTATACAGAATCTGTTATGAGAACCATATTTGAAGTTTCCGCGACAAACATGACAAGAACACACTAGAAAAACCATCGACGGGAGCAACTAATGTCCCATTTGTTTGTAGTGGCCGATGGGCCGAATTCCCGTCCTTGGATATATGCGTGGCCCCGGGCGTCTTCTAGGCCTTGACACTTCTTTCGCCAACCAGGACGCGCGCGCGCGCAAAAAAAAAAATGTTGGCGTTTCTTAAGAAAAAAATGTTGGCATTAATAACGCACAAAAACGCAAAAGAACAGCAAAAATATTAGGAGTGATCACGCGTCCACACATGAAAAAGAAGAACAGATAACGGAACGTCTCAAAAGAAAGGGAAAAGTGACGGCCGTCATCTCGTCTCAAAAGAGTGGTGAAGAAACGGCCCAACAGCGCAAAACATGTGCCGGCTGAAATTTCCTTCGAAACCAATCGGTTTTACGGACTCCAGGCAGGTTGCTGGAGATCCATGCTCTGGCTTACCAGTTGGCCAAAATTAGATAACACTCGGCCATTAGTTGAAGGGTGAAAGCGGACTTGTTCCTAGTCCAATCATCAGTTTATACTAATTCTGTGGAATGATAATTTGTTTTGAAATTCTAAAACAATTCTTTTTATGAGATAAATACTAAAGCAATTGCTTGAACTAAATTGTCGTCGTCTTGTCTAGTGACCTATTTATTGTCTAGTGACCTATTTGGAACATCACAAAATTATTGACGGAGGTAAAAGAAGTAGGCACCGCATGCCGAATTGCCGTCGACGTGAATTATATTATAAATCAGTTTGTCAGAGTTCCACATGATTCTAAATCTCTATAGAAGCTGATTCTCGAAGAGAAATAATTCAGTTGCTAAAAATGATTATGTATAATTCTCTAAGATTAACTTTATAAAAAATATATTCAGTTATAGAAGTGAATCAGGAGAAGCTATTTTCTATGTTTTTTCCAGCTTCCAGCTCCTCGTAGAATCATTTTTCTTAAAAAAAACTGTTTGGCCCGTTTGGCATGGCTTATTTTGGCTTCACCTTCACCTGTTTCACGCAAATCGAGATAATGTAGTGTAAAGCTGTTTTATAAGTTCGTGCTAAAATGAACTAGAAGTCAGATGAAATCAGTTTTTTGTTTTACCGGTTTTGACTTCACCGATGAAATCGATTTGGGTGAAGCTGCGCCAAACGGCATCTTAGAAGCTGCTGTGATGTCTGCCAAACAGAACCGCGTACCGCGTGCTAATTAATTACGGTTATGTCCCGTATATGTTTCCTTCTCTCGCGTGGAGGGTCGTTTTCTCATGGCTGCCGTCAACTGCGTCCTGCGTGTTCTTACCTGCCGTGCCACCAGGGAGACATATATGCCGCAACGTGGCACGGTGGCAATATACACGCGCCGTATATTAAATAAATTAATTGAACACGCTCGCCCCAGCGAGCTTAGCTTATTCGCTTGTCGATTTAAACCGAGCAGGCTTTCAACACCCACCCCCGGCTGAAGCCACCTTCTCTTCTTAGCTGCCCGCCATGGCGTCGCGAGCGCCTGTGGAGCTCGACTTCCTCGGCCTCCGTCCTGCCGCCGCCGAAGAAGCAGCAGCCGACCATCGCCGTGGCAGCACCGGCACCGTCTCCTCCATCCGAGGTTTCCACCAGAATCGTGCTTTCTTCTTCCCTCGTCGGAACCAAGCAGCGGCTGGCGATTATTGAATTAGCGAAGCTGCAAGAAGCGTGGTAGGCTGTTGTTGACATGGGCGTCCGGATCGATACATTGCAGGCATGAAGACGAGCGCGATAGCGAGCATCGGAGCGCGGCAGCTGCGCCGCGTCATCGCCGGCGGCGAGACGCCGGCTCCGGCTCCGATGACGCTCTTCTACAACGGCGCCGTGGCCACCTTCGACGGCGTCTCTCAGGACAAGGCAAGCCATCAATCGACTAACTCGCTCTCGTTCCAGTATAGCTCGTATAGTCACAGACTGAAATCCAAGAAGGTTTACTTACGCTTTTCACAGGCAGAGGCGATAATGAAGATGGCAATGGAGGTTACGACCTCCAATGGAGGCCGCGTCGTCCGTGGCGACGCATTTGCTGGAAATTTCGCCAAAGGTAAGTTGCTTCGAACTAAGTTTTTTTTTTCCCTTTTCTTTTTGAAGCCTGCAAGCTATCTAGATAGTTGCCACCAGCAACAGAAGAAAAAACATGTTTAAGTAGTTCTCCTGATTTCTCATCCCTTATTAATGGTCTTTTCCTGATCTCCTACATAATTAGTTCTTGTTTTAATTTGCAGACATGCCACTCACAAGAACCAAATCGCTGCAGCAGTTCCTGCAGAAGCGAAAAGAGAGGTGAGCATGTATACATAGTATCAGCATACAATTCCCTAATTACTTCGGGTTTTTTTTTTGCAAACATACCTAGGATTTTGTTTGACTTAACCAACGTGCTGCGTCAACTAATTTATCACGCAAGTGATTCGGTCAACCAGGTAGTGCACGGCAATTTAGACTAGTAGAAACTTATGTGTTTTATTTGCATTTCGATGACGGGGAATGAAAGAAAGGAAGAATTGGATAGCATAACTAGCTAGCAGTTGCCCACTCCCCCTTTTCTGAACTTTTTGAATATTCCACCGATGACTTGTGCATGCAGAAAAGTGGGGAACAGTAGGTGAAAAACAGGCAGGAATAGAAAGTGATTGTTTGGATTAGTTCTCGGCTGCTAGGTGGTCGTTTATGGTAGCCAATCTAACTTCTATCATTTACGAATCTGCGTCGGAAAATTCAATTCCGAATGCATCACGCGCCATATATTCACTGAAGTTCATGCATACCACCACCCAATCCAAAAGTTTAAAGCCATTCCGGGAAAAGAGCAACACCTTCACACATCTATGTTTTACCATCTTTTGAGGAGCGAGCTAATCATCAAAGGAGTCTGAATAAACTAGGCACACGCAACCAGACTAATTAAAAGAGAAGATGCGTGCGATCACTTGCTATTGCTAGCACCAAGGACGGCAGCACAAATCGAAGGCAGAAACCGTGTGGGCCCTTGGTCCGGACTAGCTCCTAGAGCGAAATCTCCTCGGTCAGAGCTCGCTCGCTCGCTCGCTCGATCAAAGCCCACGTTTTGGTCGTGACGGACAGCGATAGCTCATGGGAATCCCCAGCCCAACACCTACCGAATCAAAGACGGCAACCGATGAGCTCCCTCCCAGCTGTTCAAAAAGCAGTATCCGCTCCTGATCGCACCCATGATCTCGTCTGATTTGGTTGGTTTTTATTATTTGGTCCAGAAAAGCAGAAAAGCATGTTTTTTTTTTCAATCTGAAATTTTGGGATCGATGAATTTTGGCCAAACTTGTAGCTTACTCAGAGTCACTTCTGGTCTCTTTTGATTTTAAACGTGCTGCTGCGGCGGCGGTGGATTAAACGTGCAGGCTGAGCGCGACGGGTCCGTACCAGGTGGGGCCGGGGGGGACCGGACGCGTCGCTGCGGCGGCGACCAAGTCGTTTCGTGTGAAGGAGGAAGCAGCGTAGTTAGGCCTACCCGGAGTTGGAGTCCATTGGATCGTCGGTAGCTAGCTCAGCTACTGATTCAAGAATTCTTTGGTGACTATAGTGGTGGCACACTTGTATCTACAAATAAAAGAAAGTTCCAGTACAGGGATAAGTAGTATGAGATTGGTGTAATTCATTCATAATTAGAGGTAAGGGTTAACTCTAGTGTTGATAGTAGGCATATGCATGCTTGATCTTGATGTATTCATTTTTTAATCAGGATGCTGATTATACTTTGTGTGTGTGTAACATCCTTTGTTACCGTGTGTGCACTTGCTTGATAGTGCAGCTAATTGTAAAGAACAGATGAGCTGAATATGCTTTCATTTTTCTTCTCCCTTTTCGGTGGAGATCTGCATGTGCAATTGTGCATATGCCAATATTATGCGCACTAACAATGCATACATATCATTTTAGTCATGCGTCTATGGAATGCTACCTTGCCAAAATGTTGGGTCCTATAGAAGATGTTAGTTTTTACTTCAAAAAAAAAAAATAGAAGATGTTGGTTTGATATTGGGATTCGTTCAGCGAGGAATGTACTAAAGCTAAGGCCGTAGGTGGGTACCTAATAGTGTAGCGATTTTTTAGTCAGCTAATTAATAGCATAGCATGCTATTGTAATTCATTTATTTCTCTCTTCTAATTAATTAGATCGCCATTTTAGTTTGTTTTAGTGAATTCGGAATCGATCCAACGACTCGAAACAAGTTCGACTTTTATCCCTAGCTCAGTCACAGGAGAGACAGGCTAGAGTGCTGACTCCATGAGGTCATGAGTTCCATCTCGGCCGGCAGCAACATTTGAGCCTCTTTCATGCTGGGAGGCTATATCTCCAGACCTTTGGACTGTGCCACGCATAGGAGTTACAAAAATAGCAGGCAACCTGTGCAGTTCCTTTCGAACAGTACACACCATTACTTGGTTCTCCTGTACATTGACTGCGAGGCCACAGAAACAAGCAGAAACCGTCGACGAGACGTTGCTGCAAGCGTTGAATGGACGGTGAATTGAGCAGAGTTGTTCGGAGACAGCCCACCGGCCCTATCGTGGTCGCCGATGGAGGCGCCGTCGATTTTTCAATCCCGCACGAGGTCTAAAACTTTGCCCGCAGCAGGTTCCGACGGGTCTTCCGTGAAAGCAATACCCGCATAAAAATTGTTGAGAAATCGATGCCTCTAACCATGACACCAACTTCCGATAAGCGATACTAAAGTAGTGTTATACCACTTTTCCATGATACTATACCCACACTATAATGATGAGATCTTCACCTGGACACCAATATGGGAGACCAACTCTCTACAACGAACTCAACTTCTCTATTCACAACCCAACAACCCTTACACTTTTTATGTGGCTACCCTACCATACTCTACTCATATCATCCAATGGTATGTCACTCAATTATCCATGGTGGCTACCTATGCCATCTTCAAATGGCTTCTCCTTGACATGACTTGGAGGAGGGGAGTGACCCCATATATATAGGACTCCATAGCTCATATGGTGTTGCCATGTGTCCACCTTCTACACTCTTCTACAATTCTAGACTTTTCTCCATCTTTATCCTATCATACAAATATCTCTACTCTAGAACATTCCACACTTCACCATGAAGCATGACAACTCTGAATCATACATGTCCTCCGCTCTTCTAGAACCTTCTTATCTTGTCATGGTATTATTCTTATCCTTATGGATTGCAAAGGTAGTTTCTTATGATTTCCACAATCTTCTAAAATGTTCAAAGTATGCATTGCATATTTCAACACTCCCCCTCAATGCATACTTGTCTCTAACGGTCAGACCATTCTGTGTCGCTGCCCTTGGATATTTTGCGCTCTGCCATTACAAACCTTCTTCTTCACTTGCCCTCGTGACATGATTTTCTCCTCCTTCAACTCATATGTCTCTATCTTCCGTCGGAGGTTCCCCACAAACTTGATGCATCCATACATATTTTCTTTCTTATTCACTCTTCTAATTGCCTTTCCTCTAGATTGTTCCTTGTACGATGGCAAAATAACAGCAAGTGAAGCAATGTCATACTTGAGATTTTCACAATTGCATCCTTCCGGAATTTTCTTCATCTTATCATGCTCTTCCAGATCTTCATAGACCACTAATGTTCCATCTTTGTCTTCCCCATACTCTTGTAACTTCTCATCTTTATGAAGACTAGGCTCATTCTTCTCATCTCTATTATCTTCCTCCTCCTCATCGCTTAGAGCCTCCCAGTCTTCGTCATCATCACATTCAAATACTATAAATCCAGTAGAAATATCTGGATCTCTTACCTCCATCGAGAGACCGCTTCTGCATCTTCTTCTTCTTCTTCTTCTTCTTCTTCTTCTTCTTCTTCTTCTTCTTCTTCTTCTTCTTCTTCAGCAACTCTGGTTGATAGAGCTTCACCCTGTGTCAAGTCTTCCACAAAGTAAGCTTCATTATCTTCAGTTGTGATGCATGCCTCTGCATCCCACTCTTCTTCACTAAGCCACCCAATATGGACGACTTCTTTCATAGTAGTCACATTTCCTTCCGTGTGCTTCCTTAAACTTGGACAATCCCTGGCAAAATGTCCCTTCTTACCACAGTTGAAGCACTCACCTCTTCTTCTCCTCTCATTCTTGACCAACTCCTGGTCATCTTCATCATCGTTGTCTTCTTGAGCTCCTCTTGAATAGTTGTTCTTCTTTAGGCAATACATATCACCTCTTGTCCACTTCTTCGCCTCTCCTCGGTCTTTCAGTGGACCCTTCTTCTTGATGAAGAGTGTCTCCTCCTCATCCTTCTCCTCCAAAGTGATGCTGCCCATCCTCTTTGCTAATGCCTCCTGATTAGCCAATAGATTCTCCAACTCCACCAAGGACGGCTGTATTGGCCATCCGCTCACCGCAGCCATAAACCCACTATACTCGGGTCTTAGGCCATTAATGATGATCCTTCTCATCCGAGTTTTGCTGACCTTCTCCTCCGGTTCAAGCTGGGATATCTCTCGGCAAATATTCTTTACCTTAGTAAAATATTGATTGATGCTTAGTGTGCCTTGTGAGATACCTGCAAGCTCTTTCTCTAGGAGTTGGAGTTGCGCCTCAATCTTCTTCGAGAATAGCTTCACGAATGTCTCCCAGGCCTCATTCGATGTCACTGCATCTCTGATGGGCTCCACCAAATCTTCCTCGATCATTGTCTTCAACACGAACATAGCCTTGCCTGCCTTGATTCGCCACTTCCGCAAGGCTTCCGCGTTCTCCTTCGCCGGAGGAGTAGTCTCGGTGCCTGCCACGATTTCCCATAGATCCTGATCCATCAAGAATGACTCCATGCAGATTTTCCAATAGCCATAGTTGTGGCTATTGAGCCTCCTCATGCCACCTGCGCTCAAGAGATCTGCCATGTCAACTGACGCCCAGCGTCATCTACGCTTGGTCTCAGACCAGCGTTCTTTCACAGTTCCGGACTGTGATCTCCGGCAGAGTCTCCCCTTTGCGAATCTCGGTGCCACGCCGAGCATTGTAAGCGTCCTGCGCCTACCAACCAATGCACTGACCACTATGAGTGCCCTACACTCACCACAAACTCCTCCTAATGACGGTCCCTGATTGACCATCTCTAATACCAATTGTTGAGAAATCGATACCCCTAACCTTGACACCAACTTCCGAGAAGCGATACCAAAGTAGTGTGATACCACTTTTCCATGGACCCTATATCCACACTATAACGATGAGGTCTTCACCTGGACACCAATATGGAAGACCAACTCTCTATTCACAACCCAACTTCTCTATTCACAACCCAACAACCCTTACACTTTTTATGTGGCTACCGTACCACACTTTACTCATGCCATCCAATGATATGTCACTCAATTATCCATGGTGGCTACCTATGCCATCTTCAAATGGCTTCTCTTTGACATGGCTTGGGGGAGGGCAGTGACCCCATATATATAGAACTCCATGGCTCATATGGTGTTGTCATATGTCCTCCTTCTACACTCTTATACAATTATAGACTTTTCTCCATCTTTATTGTATCATACAAATATCTCTGCTCTAGAACATTCCACACTTCACCATGAAGCATGACAACTATGAATCATACATGTCCTCCACTCTTCTAGAATCTTTTTACCTTGTCATGATCTTATTTTTATCCTTATGGATTGCAAAGGTAGTTTCTTGTGATTTTCACAATCTGCATTGCATATTTCAGAAAAAAAGAAGAGTCTACGAACAGAGATGGAGCCCCATAAAAAAACAGAGATAGAGCTGCCAAACTTTTTCTTCCTGTGTACAAACAAATTCATTTTTTCAAATATGTAACATTTTTATTTTCCTTTCACAAGGATCAGAATATGTAACATTTTTATTTTCCTTTCACAAGGATCAGAAGATGCGACGTTGACAGTAGCTTATGCAATAAATTTTGCCATCATTGGACGATGACCCAAAATAATTCATCTGAAGGGTGTATCCCTTGCTGTTACATAATTCAAAGACTCATTAATTCAAATTATCTGACTGGATTGTTAGGTGGCTAGCTACAGACGTGCTCAAAAAGTCACTAATGATAACTTGATGAATAGAACAGGCAATTGGGTTTGATTTGGCCATGGAAAAAAAATTTGGGGACTAAATTGAATGGTTTTCACATATTCTATTCCCTTGTCCAGAAAGGGTCCAAGAACAAATTCAACATATTAATGGTTTTCACATTATAACAGCACCTGCGACAGTTAGAAAGAATGTGAACTCCCTACAGTCTGTTTTATTTAGAAAACTATCAACTCCACCCAGAAAGCTTGAGCTCTAGCCATGTGACGGCGAGGACTGAGGAGCATGACGTAGGCCCACGTTGAGAACGTACCAGCAGCATCAGAACAAGCAATAGGCCAATGGCAACTGATATTCCGCCTTTGCTGCAGCACCTCAATTTCTGGCCCTGGTAATCTATTATGATCTAGCAAAGCTTCAGGTCCCCTGATCGCCTTGAATGGTTCACACTAATCATGATCTACTTTCAAGAACTGCCATCATGTTGATCCTCCATGTCTGTGGGGTATAGTGTGTCAAAAACGACCAGTGTAAAGAGATTTCTTATTTCTGCATGTGTACCATAAGACAGGTTATGGTAATTGATCTTCCCATCACTTTTTGGTTCATAGCCACGCTCCTTTTTGCCATACTGAACACACTCAATGAATTTGACAACCTTCAGGTATGCTTGTAGCGGTATAAATACCTAGAGTAGGATAAAACCGATTATTTAACAGGAAATAAAAACAACAGTTAGCATCAACACTACTTTTTATTCTTTGTATACCTTAGAATAAACAAGCATTAGCAGAATAAAGACCAAAAACTCATTTCTCATATCTTGCTTAGTTATTTTCAACATCGTGAACTAACTTGATGTCTGCCCCACTCCCATGAATTTTAAGCACAACCATCAGGATGGTTAGCTGCATCACTTGTAGCACTTAATTCTTTGCTTACTTTATTGACAAAATGAGAGCCAAAGCCTCAATTGTCATGTTTATCATTGTTATTTTCAACAATGTGAACTAATTTGGTATCTGCCTTTCCCACTCTAGTGACTTTAACTACAGGATCAGGACAGTTAACAGCATCACAAACAACAATTAATTCTATTTGCTTACCTTAGAACAAAATAATACTAACAGAATGAAAGCCAACTCATTTCTCATGTTAATTATAATTTTCGACAATGTGAATTAATTCAATATCTGTCACACTCCCATGACTTCAATGTACCTTTCTCGCAGATTAAACATCTAACTTAAAAATGGAAGACTAGAGTCAGGTAGTGCTTACAAGATCTGAGGATGGTGCTTGAGGAATTTTCGCCATAGCTTTTGCGACAAAATATTCATCAGTCATTTCAGTTAGCACCCGCTTCATCAATGCAGCAAAGCTTTGTACCTCATCCACCAAATGCTTATCAGCCCAGACTTTGGGTTCTAAAAGCTCTCGAAAGCTAGTATCATGTTGCCGGTTGATTGATTTTCCAATATCCACTGCCAATGACATATCACCTCCCAGGTAGAAGGCTAGTGCAAAAGTAGCCACCACCAAAGGATCGCATGGTTGGCGTGCCAAAGTTTCATGAAAGGCTAAAAGGCTTATCCTATAGTGATAGAGCAAGTAGAATATGTTAGGGAAGAACAAAACTAACTCAATTACTCCAGTTTCGATAATGTAAAGAGTCCAAATCAGCTAGAAATGAAATACATATTTTTTTCCTTGTCTGCCAATAATAAGTTGGATAATTTACTCACCATAGACTATTATGGCATGGCCTGTTGGGTGCAAGAAAATTATCCACCTTAGAAAATAAAACCTGCGCAAAGAATTGATAACATAATCAACCTAATGACAAACCTACCAAGTACATAAAAAAATTGAACAAAAACAGCAACTAAAGTTCCATTAAAAAAAATCTATAGTGCGTATTTGGATTAGTAGCATGCCAACAAAACAAAGAAGTGCCATTGCTGACCGAATATTCAATCTGAATCCATCAAGATCTGCGATCAGAAAATCTTCATTCAAATTTATATAAGACTGACAATCTGCCACAAATTCTACTGAACATGAGGAAATGTTCTGCTCTGCAAAGTGGAACATGGAGCGAGAAGAGCACAACAAACACAAGCTTCAATTTCATTTACAGCGTGTCAATTGAAGATTTGAATTCTTTTCAATCACAATGTGGCATGTGCAATTACTTTATATCTACATGACCACAATAAAATAGTAACCAATTTAAAACTTACAAGTAGCATATTGGTTCCTTTATCCTTCCTCTTAAAACGAGTTGAAGCAAAATAAGCTGCCTGTATAGTCCAACCAAATCATTTAGTCAAAAGCACAAGAACCAAAAGCTCAACAAATACTTGATTTCAATATATGTCCCTTCCTGTTGGCCATGGGGCTTACCTGAAAGGGCAACAAATGTTCAAGGACACCAAATCTCCAAAGCAACCTTAAAGAAGCTTCAGCTGAACCATAAGCAAGCATATAGTTCATCTCCATGAGTATTCTTCCCTGCAAAATTGTAAATAAATTAATCAGTAAGAGGAAAACATACGAGCTACTTCATGGCATTTCGTTAGATAAATCAAAGTGTCATTGATATAATGAAACCAGATTGTCCATGCCAGAATCAGACCTTGTCAAGTCTTGCCACTGAGCAGGCAAGTGTTCTCACATAATAAGCTGTTTCTTTGGGGAAGCTAAACCCTAACCGAGCTGCAATTCTGATTGCACGTAGAATACGGGCTGTTAAACATGATTGTATCAATGACAATGATCACACAGAAAGAGTAGAACAACAATCAAATAAATGGTTAAACTCTGGATACTGACCACAGTCCTCCTGGAATGAAGTGCCAGCAGGAATTACAGTACGAACCTGTTGAAAGGACAAAGAAGACTGCAAAATGAGCGCAGAAAAAGGACTTTTAAACTAATGCAAAAATGAAACAAACAAGTACCAGAGACCTTAGCTTTCTTAATATCATCAATGCCTCCCAAGTAATCATAGATCTTTTCTGAATATGGGTTGAACATTAACCTGCACATTCAAAACAAAAGAAAATAGTACAACCTGCAATATGGCATCCAGTTACATCCAAAAGTACAGAAACACTAACCCATTTATTGTGAAGTCCCTCCCTTGACAGTTTCTCCAGCGAACAAAATCATTCTTGCTACAGTTTTGGCTCTTTGAATTGTAAATCGGGCTGCCACTTGACCCCCTTGCGCAAGTATTAAAACTAGACACCTGCGAATAAGAAGAATTGAGATATATCTGGCTAGCTGCACACTCGAATGCAAATGGAAAAACTGAATCAACAAATGACAACAATAAAGCGTGCAGTTTGCCAAGAAGTAGCTGATGACTAGAGGTATGTATTATGCAGAGGGTACTACTATGTACAATCGGTAAAAGAGTTGCACTAACCTCAACAATGGAATTGTTCTCATGTACATGGCATATGGGGAAACGCCTTCCCACTATAACAGCTGATCCTGAGAAAGTGTCTTTCACCTGCAGAGATTAAAATAATAATCTTAATTGGCACAAACACATTGTATAAGCAATTTTCTTTGGCAGCTAAACTACAAATTCTGAACATGAAACTTCACAATCAGAATGAATCGATCACCATCTGGGTCAAACTACACAAAAGGTGTTTCTTTAACCCAAATTAATAACATGTGATAACTAAAGAAGCACTACATAAGTAGGAGAAATTTAAACGAGCATACACATTGATAACTTATTTGGCACTGGTACATAAGCCGTACTGATATGTAATGGCTTGGATATATGGGTATATACAAGGTCAAAGTATATCTTCATTTTAAAACTGAAATTTTGCACCTAATACACCAAAATAACCTCTATGGTTAAAGCCAGCAAATAAGTCACAACTGCGCCATACTTTATAGCTTTTAGAAACAATGTAGTACTAGCTATTTGCAAAACTATAACAGCAAACTTAACTATCTACACAGTCCAATGAATCAAAAGCTCCAAGAAATGTACGCCCCAAAACTTGAGTGGACTATTTCATTCCAATAATTCCACTACATCATGATAGCATCCTTTTTAATTTGAGTTATAACCTGCCTAAGATCAGCTGTTGTTATTATGTCAAAATCTTTCGGTGTCTTCTTCATTATGAGATCTCGAACACAACCACCAACAAGGTACACATCATATCCTGCACAAAAAAGTGAAACATATAAACAAAACCAGCAGTGCAACAAACCCCCAACAACAAAGGGTACTCAAGCACCTAATTAACAGATGGAGAGGAAGATACAATGGAATCAAAATCATCCAATGGATACAACACTATGCAACAAGGCACCCCTCAAAGCTTTCGTGCATATATTTAGATCAACTATATCAAATGACCTGAGGTCTATGCAACCTAGATGCCAAAATAAGCAAGATGTATTTTAGATGTAATTTATTAGTTCTTAACTCATAACATGCTCGCATTAAATACATATAACAAGCATAGATTCCACAAATTCCCGCAACAATATAGTCGAGGAATGAACAAGCTTTCATATTGAAAAAACTATTTTGGAAGTATATCAAAAACAACAATTAATCTGATATCTTCACACAACTACAAATCAACAGATGGAAAATCAAAATGAAAGGATCTTACAATTATGACCCTAAGCATGGGATCCTATAACCCATCACCAAAACAACATAAATCATACCATCAGCCGTAAATGGTAGGATTGTAATAGAGTCCTGTTCCTAGCAAGGTTGTGGTAGGATCACTGTAAAATCACACATCTTATAATGTTATGTAAGATGTAGGTGTTTGAATGTGTCATAGGCCTCAACTTCAGTTGTGCAAGAAGTACTGGGTAGTTAATTTTATAGAAAAAAACAATACTTCAACTTTTTTTAATCTTTATTTCCCTATTTTTATAGTGCAAAAAATTCAACTAATAGCCATGTTGTTGAAACCATTAGTCTACTTGTAGAACTATCTAAAATAGCACCAAATCAAAATCCCTGAACATTATTAGGAACAAAACGACCAGATAGCACTCATAGCACTCTTGTAATACACTTTAAATAGAAATGGTGTCCTCTTTTGCAGAATCAGGTATTGTCTTGAACAATAATTCAGGATCATGTTGTGACTTCTGACAACCATAACACCACAAAATGCCCATACTTTCCCCATCCAAAGTAAGTGGCTATTTATATCTGACATGATATAAAAGCAATATGAACTACCTATATTAATTGACTACTGGTACCCAACAGGATACAAATGTGGTTTACAGTTTCCTACCCGATTAGCCATTTCTCCAGTAATAACATTTGTATCTTCACAAAAATAAAGTCTGCCAAACATGTTTCGCTGTGAAAATTGATTTTATTCATGCTACTCAAATTTGTATGCAAACTGCAAAGTCAATAAAGCAGTATTTATATTCAGTTACAGTATACCTGACTGAAGGTTCTTGTTAAGTCAAATTGGTCAAATGCAAGTATTAACTTTGCTTCCATATAAGGCTATGAGCTTAGTGTTCGATCCAGTCTCAATCGCTATGACAGCTGACCAGTAACTATGTATAATTGAGTTTGCTCAAACTGATGTGCCCTCATCCGTAGCGCTCATCCACTAGTTCAATCGTTTGACCTCGAACTGAAATCCAACTTCAACGGTGACAATTCGGGATTGACCACAACAGATAAACCAAACACTGGCAGGGCATCAAGGCCGAGGACGCACCTCTGCTGCGGAGGCGGTGTAGCACGTTCCAGGCCTCGGCGGGGATCATGGACTCCTTGAAGCCGAACCGCTTGGCGCTGACCTTCTTCCACTCCGGCCCCTCGAAACCCTCCGCCCCAGGCCCGCCTGCACAGAATGCCCAGCGCCCACCCGGGTAAGCAGGGCAAACCCTTGGGATCAAACAACCGTAACATTTCTCCCTCGACACTAGCCCAACAACCACAACGGCGGTGGGGAGACTTACCGGCGGATACAGGTGCGGTGGAGGGGGTGGAGGAGTCTGAGGGCGAGGGTGAAGGGGACGGGGACGGCGCGCGGCGGCGGCGGCGTGGGGAGGCGAGCGCCGCGAGCGGGGACGGGGCGAGGCGGCCGGGCCGGGTGAGCGAGCCGAGCCACCGCAGCTCCGGGGGGCGCAGGGCCATCGCGACCGGGACGGCGGCGGCGGCGAGGTGAGGCGCGGCGCGCGCACGCGAGCGGCGCAGGAGGGCGGATAGCGAGGGCTGACTACTGAGGCGGCGGCGAATATGCGATCCTCCTCTGGGACCTCCTATTCGTTCGTTCGTTGCTTCTGCCAGCCGGCTGCTTCGTGGCCCATGGGCTGGGGGTGGGGGCTTTGCGTATGCTGGGCTGGTAGATAGGATAGGCCGTTGGGTTCCTCGCTGTTTCGGAACATTTGGCCCAGGACCAGATCGATTCGGCTTGCAGCAGAAGTGCAGAACTTCCGAACCAGGGATCCAACGCGAATAATCGAGGTCGCGCGCGACTGCGTGCGGACATATCATAGAAGACCCGTCTACAGCCCACTGCTGCTGCCTCCGCTCGCCGCGCCGCCGAGGTAGGGGAGGGGGAGTGGGAGGGGTTGGAGCAGCCGCCGAGGTGGGAAGTGGGGGGAGTGGCCGACGACAAGGTCACCGCCGGTGAGGTGGTGGTATTAGGGTTTCGGGTTTTCTGGGTTGGGGGCGACTTCCATGGCCAACGGCTTCAGAGGGAAGGTCAGTGGCGGTTCGATGGTAGCGGCAGTTCGGCTGGCGGCGGAGGTGAGGCGGCGCGAGAGCGCCGCCGGCCGGCCGGAGGCTGGACTCTCGTGGGCGGTGGCCGCCGGCGGGGGCAAGAAGAAGGCCGGAGCAGCGGTGGCACGCCGGTGGGTGGTGGGTGGGCAGGCGGCGCAGCGGCGGCAGCCGCCGGCCGGGGCTGTGGAGGAGGGGGTGGCATCGCGAGGAAAAAGATAAGAAGGAGGGGATGACGTCGGGAGGAAGAAGATGGGGAAGAGGGAGCGCATGGACCGTCCTTCTACGGTTGATCAGATCCAGTCACATATATGACTGGGAATAGCCCCCGGATCCAACTGGGCGGATACGGATTTGTGCGTCCTCCTATTAGAAGATGGGGAAGAGGGAGCGCATGGGCCTTCCTTCTACGGTTGATCAGATCAAGTCACATATATGACTGGGAATAGCCCCCGGATCCAACTGGGCGGATACGGATTTGTGCGTCCTCCTATTAGACCATAATCAATGGTTTGATGTACTCCCTTTCAAATTGTATTCATTTTTCGAGATACATAATTCATATCTAGGTACGGTGTATATCTAGATGTATAGTAAAAACTATGTATTAAAAAAGTCGAACCAACTTATAATTTGGAACAAAGGAAGCAGTGATTAGCTATGCTAACGTTTGAAATCCAGTTAGTCAGAAAAACATTTACCTTTGCATTGCTAAAATATAAAAACTCTTTGTTACTCTTTGTTTGGGTATTTTCATGCCTTGATTGATGATTTCGAAGCTAAACCAGTTTTTATGGCTGCATCATCTATCACAAAGGTCCAAAAAAATAAAGCACAAAAGTTGTTAAGTTATATACGATGGCAATCGTGCTTGGATATTATTTGCCAAATACAACAGGTACGTGCAGCAATCATGCGTATGATTTTGGCCGGTGGATACTCGCTCTATTTTTCTAATACATATCGTTTAGAACAAGTTATTAATTAGAGTATGCTATAAGAAGGGATAAAATTTGAAGTGGTGATACACGTAATTGTGAAGGAACTGCACTGATTGGAGAACTACTCGCATTGTTCAACAGTGTCGAGGTTCAACTAAACTTAACATGAAAAATGCAGTACAGAGTACTAGCTACAGAGAGACTCGATGAAATATGGAATACACCCAACAAAGATTTAAAAAAATGTGTGCATAGAAATCAACATTCCACATGGCCGGTCAGTGACCTAACTTATTGATCGACTCTCAATGTTTTGACATGGGCTTTAGCGGGCCAATTGTCCTGGCTTATCTTGGGCTTCCAAGCCCATCATTCCCGTGCGATAGCACACTCGATCTCAGGATTAAAGATGGACAACCTTTTGAGTGATTGGTCATTTCCGGGGATGTCTATTTATAGCACGTGTGACTAGCTGCTGTATCATTGCACATGTCTGTTGGAGAAAATATTTTATTTTATTCTGGAACATTATTATCGCCAGCGGACATGTACGACGATATGACCGCTAGTCGAACGTGCTATGAATAGAAATCCGTCACGTAACCTTATTACATGGAAGAGCTAGCGGAATAAACAAATGCATGCCTTGTAGCATCTTTTGCGAGACATGCATGTATATATACAAATGCAGATAGTACTATTGCATGGGCCATGCACGCACAGGCATCTTTTCGCCTAGCTCGATTCCCTTTTTCTGTACGATCGAGAATATGCACGGCCAGCGAAAGCGATGCGTCGTCTCTTATGAAAACGAGATGCGCTTTTTATTTTGCGCTCTGTTTGAATTTCCCATGCATGTAGTGATGGCCTATGATGCGTCTGAACTCTGAAGAGCGTAGTGGGGAATGGTGTGATGTCTCTCGCCATACGCCTCTTTCGCTTGCCTGTTCTTTTCCTGCGCTCACTTGTCTAGCTAGTGGCATGACAATGAGGCATGCGTGGCAATGGCAATTGGCAAGGCACTCTCACTACTGCTGGCGCAGTGATACGGTAGCACTTGAGGATGTGATCATTTCAACGCACGCCTGATCGATCCGTGTACGTGCTGTAGACATTGCCAAAAGGAAATTGACAGGTGTATATGGGAGAATAACTTAGGGCTTGAGAAGATAAACGGTCACACCTTCTTTGGAGATATGGGTCCCCCTGACCTTTTATTTTGCTTGGCCTTGGTCTTTCTTGCTCCTTTTCGCCTTTGCCATCTGGTCCATTGCATGCATGTCTACTAATATGCATGCATGCTGTGTGTCCCCAGCCCAAGAATCCACAGTCAGGGCAAGGAGTAGTAGCTTTACGCCTTAACATGGTTGAACATTTAGCTCTTTTGTAAGTGCATGTAGCTAGCATGCATCCACAACAGAAGGCACCACATACCGGTACGGTTATTCCTTATGCCCAGTGTGCACGCTCGTCTTTTCCCAGCTTTATCTACCAATTAATAATCTGCGCTTCTTTTCGGTACGACGTCTGACAGACTCTCATGTGTGTTCTTGAATCTTAAGCATGTCGCCCTGGGTTTCCACCAATGGCGGATGATACTTATATGGCCAAAAGGGGCCGTTCCCTCGGTCCCCTAAATTTTGCAGGTTCCTGATCTCTTAATTTCTTGCTAACCTATTTTTGAATTCAGTCCAGGTTTGTGTTGGATCCCAGTACAATAATTTGGATCCTAAAACCTCTTTTTGAAACAGGCCCTTAATGTATAATAAGTCCATGTTCCTTAAGTTAAACATTTAACAATAATACTATGAACAGCTAGCTCAGGTCAGTTCTTCTAGTAGAGTAACAAAGATTAATTCGAACATTCTTTGGTAATCCACTAGAATATATGTTACCAGCACATATATGAAACGATATCGTCGTAGCAGGATTCATATTTTCCGCAAATTCATCAGGAGAAGCAAGTAGTAATCCTCAAGCAGCAGTGATTTTCATATCAGCACAATCCAGTACTACCAAGAAAGAAAGAGACCAGGCCTAGCCAGCAGAACCCAAACCAATGGCACTCTAGCTGCCAGAGACTTGCAGCATGCAAGGTGACGACATGAAGTACCCTCAGCATGTGCTTGTGACAGCGATCATCGATAGCATCAAAAACCAGACTGCTGATCTGAAGGCGACGAGGATAGAGTAGAGTATATGCAACAGAAACAAAGGCATGGAAAGCTCTATTATGTCCATACTCATGGCCTTCACCATGCACAGGAAAGCCCACACATTCCCATGGAAAGCATACACGCCGCGGCATTTCTTTTTTTTTAAAAAAAAAAAACTACCCTACTGCCAGGGCCCAGCCACTTGTTTCTTCATTTCATCCCCTGCTGCCGGCCCAGGGCCCACCAGTGTGGTGCAGTGTCAGCACACGTACGTACTGTACTGTACTGTACCACGCACCCTTGTCAGCTGACAGTAAATATACACACCTGCATCCAAGCAGCAGTGACAGTCTCACAGAAATGTGGACGACGAGAGCTATTGCTAGGGAGCAAGAGACCGGGGAGCGAGCGAGCTCTCAGAGAAAAGCATGGCATGCATGCATGAATGCGCCTGCTGGCCCCCAAATATTCCCTGACGGCCATCCATGCATCCATGCGTTTTGTAGTCGCTTGCTTCTGGCCGAAACCTGATGACCTGCCTGCATGCATCAGTGCAGGTAATCATCGTGTCTGCTGGCTTTGCATAATTAATCCCGCTTTTAAGCAAAGCGCCCCTTTGCAAACATATTCCTCCTGTCCCTCGTCTCCCCCGCAGACGCCATCAGTGGCGCTTTTTGTTTCTGTTATCAACTAGTTATGGGCACTAACTTCCATGGATGGATCGGTCAAAAACCCTACTACTAGCTCAAAGACGTTTGGATGTTTGATCAGTACGCAGTAAAATTATTGGCATCCATGCATGCACTCACAACCACAGCCACAGGCAGCCATGCATATATGAGTGCCATGCATGCATGGGGGGAGATCGATGGTAAAAGTGAAAACTTTTTCAACCTACTAGGGTCGAGCTAGTGTGCCCTAGCAGACAGTAGTTTTTTTCTTTCCACTTTGTGATTTCTACTAGCAGGACACAAGATTAGGAAATGATACACTAGACACTAGATCAGTAGTGAGTGCATTTAATTTGATGGATGTTCCAGCTTCCGTACGCCGCGGCCATGGCAAAGATTCCTTCCTAATCGCATGCATGCATGGACCAACTTTTGCTCCGTGTCAGTGTACGTCCCCCTCGGTCTGCCAACGTGATGCGCCGCGACACGTACGCACACACGTCTTCCGCGAGACGCGACCTTGTTGTTGTTGTAATCACGGTTAAACCATAGAGGACAGTGACAAAGGTGCTTGCGCCGCATGGGTGCTAGACTAACGAAATGGCAATGCTTCTCCATTCCACAGTGATTAAACTAATCTTAGTGTGCTCATATGAAAAGGATTACTGCTAGCTGCAGGTAGCAGCACTGTGCTGTGTGTTCTGCATGAGGCGGCCGATCGACATGCATGCAGGGACAGGTCCGTCTTTCAAGGATCCACGCGAGTGTGAATTATTTACAGCAAACAATCTCTTCTTCTTCTTCTTCTTCTTCCGTTTACAGCTAACCAAAGTTACTGTCGAGTGTCGTCGAGGAGATTTTAGAGAATTGCAAACACCTCCCTGTCGACGCTAGCTGCTCAGATCAGCTGTACAAAACGCAAACTGAAACAGGTAAATTAAGTTCCTTATAACCAAAACAGCTGCATGCATACCAGTAGTCGCCAGAGAAAAAGTCTCGCCCGGCCAGTAGTAAGTTCTTGCAACAGTGGAATCCTAGGCTACCCACGCCTTATGACCGGCCTCCGTAGCCTTGTCCATATGATGGTACTGCTCCATTACGTACGTACGTACGTAGACGTAGACGACGTACGTAGCCTCCGATCCAGCCGAGGCCCGGCAGATGCCGGCGGTCCTCCGCCGCGGCCGGTGGCCGGCCGTACACCGCATTGACTCTCCACATGGATGGATCGGAGTCGGGCGGGCCACTGATGGTCTGAGCTAGCTGATCAGGCGGTGGCGGAAATCCACGCAGCCGGCTGCCTGGCCGGCCGGCCGGTCGGTGAGGTGCGGTGCCCACAGGCGGCCTGGATGGCTGGCTGACACAGGGGCTGATCTGCGGCGGGATTCAAGGGGACGGCCTCAGGAGAAAAGGAAGGGAATGTAGTAAATACCACCCAGACCCTGCGGCCGCCCTGCCCCCACCCACCCTGTCTCTCTCTCTCTCTCTCTCTCTCTCTCTCTCTCTCTCTCGCAGAGTTGCAGTGCTCTGCGTGCGCATATGCATGCATGGGCTTCGGTCGGCCACGCGGGCCCACGGGCCCTGCCGCGCGCTGGGGCCCTCTCCCGACACCTGTGCCGTGGCGATCGACGACCCAGGCCCACGCACCACAGTCACACACCCAACCAACAACACAGGGAGAGGAGCAGATCCGCCGCGGGTGGAGTTGTTGATTCAGAGACCCGGCCCACCACTACGTAGCCGATCGACACAGCACACCACGTCTTCTTCGTTCGCTACTTGGATTTGGGGGGAGGGGGTGGTCAGACCATAATCTGATCCGCAGGTGTTGTTCAGGGGAACACGTACGCTCGCTTCCTCAAGTGACGACGAGAAGGAGCCATGCCATCCATTGGAGTTTGCCGAAAACTACAAGCTGCAACAATGCGTTCAAAATCATTCTAAGACTGTAGTTTCTCCATCACTACCATGCTTTTTTAGTTCAAAATTGAGACATCTAGCTTGCTGAAGCGACGACAAGGAGGAGCCATCCATGCTTTTTTAGTCGTTTCAATTTGCTATGCCCCCGGAGTCCGTGCATGCATATCCAAACGGCAGAGATTGCGCCACGTCGGCCGCCTTTCCCGGCCGTCCGATCGGGCGTGCGGACGGCCCAGATCGTGAGAGTTCCGGTCATTTTTTAAAAAAATGCCCTCAGCCTTTAGCTAAATCAACCCGCAAATCAACCCGCAGTCCGGTCTTCTCTCTCAGATATTTTTCAAAAAAAATCCACAACTTTTATCAAAATCAACACGCAGTCCAACCTTCCCGGTTCAAGGAAATTTGCAAAGAAAAGCTTAAGTTTTCATAAAATCAACCCGCCGTTCTGGTCCTCTCTTAGAAATTTTTTTAGAAGAACCCTCAGATTTCAATTAAATCAAATCACAACCCGTTACATTCGTTTCTTATACACGAGCAACATTATACGTATAATTTGAACATCAAAACATCTTCAAATTAAAAGTTGTTCGATATAAAATTTGATCAAATATTCGAGAACTACAACTCTATAATAGATCAAATTTTAAAATTCAAAACGCTCTCGCAATTCGTTTCCAAAACTGCTTGTGTCATCCGTTGTACCTACAATTTGGATACCAAAACATCTTCAAATTAAAAAGTGTTCAATACAAAAGTTGCTCATAATTTCAAAATCTATAGCTTTATTATATAGTACAATTTTAAATTCAAAGCTCTCTCTAAAAAGTTTTGAATACAAACATTACTCAAAATTTTGAAACCTAAAGCTTTGCTACACAACAAAATTGTAAATTCAACGCGTTTTCGTTATTCGTTCAACATAGGATCCTATTTTGCTAAAAATATAATATCGTACCACCGCTCTTCTATGGCTTCTCATGCTACCTCCGCAATAACACGTCATATTAATTGCCACATAATTAATAGTTGAAATCTCCTCATTTCTCAATTACATTAAGTCTCCGGCTAATTGTGTCTCCTCATTTCTCAAAATTTTACCCCTCCTTTCACCACAATAAATAAAGCAAAAAAAGTCATAGATCCATTTCGATACCCAAAATAATATACTACCTAAATAGTAGCGTCACGGCAATAGAATGCCCAAAATATGTACCAAGTGCAACAGCAGGCTGCAGACCATGACACCTATAAAAAATAACGAAGCGACGGATTTATCTTACCCACGCTGCTTAAAAAAATTTGATCATTTGCCTACGTACAATAATTACTATATATACGAGCTAAACTAAAGTCCACATCAACACGAGATACAGGCCCCGCGCTATCGTCCTGCTCCCATAAAAACTGTACTTCCTTCTAAGTACATGCTTCATACTTTAGATTCAGCAGGGAGTTATAATTAACAGTTGAGACGACCTCTCATGAACCCTCTGTTAGCAATTGCAAACATCGACAGCCCATTTTGAAAGCTACTGAAATGGCTGGCTCGCTCCTACATTGCCGCGCTTGTGTTTCTAGTCTTGCTCAGAAATTAGAGGAGCCTGCATGCATGGTACTACAGTCCATTAACGTCGACCAGACGAGTTGCTGCTGGTAGTGCGTGCGATGAAGTAGCTAGCTAGCTAGCTAGGATAGGCATAGGCACACCGCCGGTGATAGCTAGGTGGCTCGATCGAGTATGGCCCACAAAAAGGCCCCTGGTGTCCCCGTGAATTCATTCATCACGGCATATCTGCGTGCGTCTCTGAGTTGTACTATGATTGCTCGCTCGCTGGATCGATGTTACACATACGTGCTGTCCATTCATCGATTGCACGTTGACCGGACACACAGGGCGGCGTAATAATATTTCTACACGCACGGGTTGACCACCGGACACTCCGGCCTGCAACCAACCTGTAAGAATTCGACTAAATTGGACGGCACTGGTATTTTCTTTAGAAATAAAGAGGAGGGGTATTCCCTTTCAGGTTATAAACTACTACTGGCATTTTTTCTTCTTTTACCAACATTCATGCCTGTGTGCGCTGCAGCGCTGAGCCTTGAGCTCCGCGATGTAAAATCTTTGCTACTCTTCTTCTTAACACAATGCTGCACAGCTCTCCTACGTGTTCGTGAAAAAAGAAAAGTTACACAAGCGCTTTGATCTCATGAAAAGAAAGAAATGAAGACAATGCACAACGGCTTCTAGCCATTCAGATAAATTAAGGAGTTTTGAAGCGCGCTTTCGCCCAAAGAATAACCAGAGTGAATTCCTTCTTGACGGTTGCTCGACATATTATATATATTACAGTTACAGATCAAATCTGCGTTTCTCAACAGGAAAAATCAAATCATTTTTGCTCTTCTTTCTCGAGAACAAAACATGCAAGTGCCGCCGCAGGCATGGAGCCAAGCTTTCTTCCTGCACGCGCGCACTCGACGAGATCGAACACACGCATCCGGATTTACTAGGAGCATATAGCCGCCCAGGCCCAGCTACAGATAGACAGCTAGTAGTTGCTTGAGCAGTTGAGCGTGCCTGCAGAGATCGATGCCTACGCGTAGATGAGAGGCGAAGGCGACGGATCGATCCAAGGATATCGCTCCAGCCTCCAAAGCTAGGCAGCCATGGCACGTCCTCTCACTGTAGTAGCTGGGCTGGCTGGTGTCCTCCTCGACCTGACTCTGACGCTCCTCTTTGTTGGTCTCGATCGACAGATTGATTCACTCATGCACGCACGCGCTTGCTGCCATCCTGAAGATCCTCTCTGCTCGCACAATCTCTAGTCGATCACCCACATCACATTTTGCAGAGCATGCGCACGCAGAGACACCCACAAACTCACCAATAGGTAGGGTACGGTCGTAGCGTATAGTACCATCATTGCACATACATGGCACACATATGTGCCATCAATGGCACATCAGCATATGCACAGTGTACAAGTGTGTGCATGCACAGTGTGCACAATGTAAGCGCCTTGCGTTGTTCTGTGCGTGTCTTTTTTTTCCTGCTCAAATAAAAAAAATTGAAATAGAGTTTAGGTTCTGGTCAGTGCGTGCATTACTGCGCTGCATGCATGCTTGCAGCTCGCATTGCACGCACCGCAGCACGCAGCATGCAGAGGCCGGCCGGCAGAGTGCGCGGTGCAGCGCAGGGGTTGGGCGTGAATGGACTATGGGCGCAGCACAAACCAAGGGGCGCAGCACAGCGCCATCATTCTCATCTCATATATGCCCCTGCTGGCTGCTGCTGCTGTGGTTCTCTGTGGATGTAATTGCACTGTACTGTACTGCCTTGCCCCCTCCGCTGGTCTAGCGTGCATGCATGCTTTTGTAGTGGAGGGGTACGTACGGCTAGCTTGACCCACTCGGCCATTACTATGGTCATCTATGTACCACGCCACTCGTCAGAGATTAAAAGAAAAAATGCATTCACTATCGGGCGCGAGCATGCACGCAGTACATTCTTCCACACGAATGGCATTAATGAATAATGCTTAATTGTTGCTGATCGTCCATGCATGCAGGGAGTCCGCATCGGTCCATCATCTTTTCCCTCAAATACGTATACTACCCTCGCAAAAAAGGCACAAAGTAAGGTTCTTTATCTTCTCCATACGTGGCTACAATTAGTAGCAGCAAGATACTCTCTAGCTCCGTTATCGTTTTGATATTCGTAGACGCATAGTTTTTCTATATATTAAGCATAATGTATATCTAGCGTCTAGAAATATTAAAATAATATATAATTTGAGACGGATGGAGCAGATGCTTTATTCATGGATGGATGGCCAAGGAGTACTGTGCGGCTTAATTTGTATCCTGTTTGTGGAGTCCCCCAATATTCTTGGTGCATGCGGTACTGTCTATCATCCGCATACTGTTTGCCAAGCATGCATGTATAATAAGTGGACCGTTTGGAGGCAAGGAGTTAGTGGAAGGCCAGTCGGCGCCATAACTCGTAAATGAGAAAAGGGAGGAGTGCTGCAGCGAGGGCGAGACCCACACCCACCGGCTATAATTCCCCGTGATGAGGAGAGGAGCCATTTTGGGGAAGCTTGCATGATGATGAGAATGGACAATGGAGAATGCAGTGGCCTCAGCTAGATCAGTACTACTCCACTATACTCCTACCTTGCATTGCATGCATGCATCTCCATGGCCCACCCTAGCTATGTAATAATACAACACCTTTTATATTTTCTCCCTGATGAGTCTCAGTGGCATTGCCCTAGCTAGTGACCTTACATCAGAGCATCCAATCCGCTCATGCTCTTTTTTTTTCTTCTCTCGGGTAAGGGATAAAGGGAAGAGGGGGAACCCTTTTGATCTCCCCAGATCTCTGCTGCTTCCAAAAACTGGTGCTCTGTGTTTTTTGCATGGAGTGGAGGGTAGACCTGATTGAGCTTGAGCTAAAGCATGGCATGATTGCTGTGGGGATATATGGATGCCACGACTCCAACATACAGGCATCAAAAGGACCAACGCAAAGCTCTTCATCAAAAAGAAGGAAAAAAAATATAACCTGGATGGACACATAACATTGGATTTAAACTATCAACAAAAGAAATGTCTTCAATTTTGTAAACACTGCTAATAATCAAACCTCTTTCAACCTCGCTCGGAAGCAAAACATGCATTTCCCTCGAAACCGTACATATCAGGAGAGATCGAGGGGCCAGGAAAATTAGCTCAGAATCAAATGATTTTTGGGGTGTTTTGTAATTCCCGCGATACATTACGAGCTGTTCGTTTGCTTTTTTTTTTCTTCAAAAGATTGCACTAAACTATATATTAAGCGAGCTAGTAACATAGGAAACGCAGTGAACTAGTATAACTCCATACTCGATCCATGCGGAGGCACATGATTATTCCTGATCTACACACATGATTCCTGCGCACCCCCTGGAGCTACTAGCTAGGCTATGGCCGGTGGCTGGCTGCAGAGAGAGCGAGCAAGCCGGCAAGGGTTGGACTTGGACATGACTGTTGCGGCCCATTCAATGGAGGAACCTAAACAGTAAGGATATATATGTATATATGTGTGTGTATATATATATGTATATATATATATATATATGACTGTTGCTAGGCTATTGGGTTGTTTTTTTCCCCGCCAAGGGTTCGGATTATGTTAAATTGAAAAACAACACATCTTTTTTCTACCGAAAATTACAAATATTATGATGGAAAGTCATGTAGGTTTTATTTTTGTCGTACAAATCTTGGTGCTCGTTCATCTTCACGGCACACCGATCCGGAGTAAATTGAAAGGAAAACTAACACCGTCGTATGCCAATCTTTTTACTCTTAATTTATAGTCTTAATTTATAGGCAGTTTTGACCTTTCTAGATATATAATTTTTTCCTATATCCAGACACGACGTATATGTATAGCAAAAACTATACATAATCTTTGAAGATAAAACAATCCATAATTTAGGATCAAAAAGTACTGTCTAAGCCATTTGACTTGATTTGTCCAAAATAAGAAAAAAACCGACCCACCGCATTTCTGGTTGCGGTGGAGCGTGGACTTTGCACGCATACTATGCCGGTGCACGCAATTGCTTGCATTCCGGTGATGACAGTTGACAGGTGAGGTGCACCAATCGGCAGCGCGCTCGACCGCGCACGCACGCCCAGTAGTTCACTCGCATCGCAGCGGGCAGGCTCCCCTCTCCTCCTAGAATTCTGTGCGAAAGGCTACCATACCTACCTACCTACCTACCTGAAACAATACAACCTGCCTGCATTGATGCCGATCCTGATGCGCGCAGCAGCACCAAAGCCGCGCACGCGCCCTGCAAGAGCCAGGTGTACGTACGCGTACATATATGAATACTATCTTGTCTACGTGTACACTGCACACACATGCACGCTGCTGCATCGAGCATTCGAGTCCCTGCTGCCATTCGGGCTCTCCGGAAAGCTACCACTAGCAGCTACCTAGGCCGCGGCGGCGCCACCGCGGAGCACAAGAAGGATGGATCGGTACAGGACAGGGGCATGCTGCCGGAGCTACTCCGATCTAGTTGGTGGCTGGGCGTGCATGCCGCGGCACTGTCACTGCCGGTGTAGTGGTGGACTAGCAGCAGCAGCAGCTATGTAGATGATGACCGGCCGGTTATCGCAGTGGCAGGAGGGACTAGAGGCTCGGAGCTAGAGACACATGCAGATCTCCGGTAGTAGATGCAAATTGCAAACGCAAGTGGTGGCACGGCGGCGTGGGCTCGCGGATGGATCTGCAGGGAAGGTAGCCGCATGCGGCTCGCCTGACCTGATGAGCAATCATGCATGCGATGCGCCCGGCTCTAGCTGCGGATGCGGCTGCTGCTGGTCGGCCTCCTGCCCGCGAGAGAAGTCCCAAATTTTACTATGAATCTAGATACAATATGTATCTAAATGCATTGTAAAATCTATGCATCTAGATTTTACCTACATTTTAGAATGGAGAGAGCATCATCCATTTTGAGAGCTAACAAGCGTGGTGCATATGTAGTGCTTAGGCCCTCTTTGGCCCAGCTTCCGTGGATTCGGCTTCGGCTACTGTAGAGACGAAGCCGAAGCTGGTGAAACTTCACCGGCTTTACGTCTTCTCAGTTTATTTTGGACCTTGGTTTGTGTTCTAACTTCTTGCTGGCGCGCTACAGTACCATTTACTGCAGCACCAAGCCGAAGCCGAAGCTGTGCTAAAGGGGCCTTAAAATGCCCTTAGATAGGCCCTTTTAAAAGGGAGAAAATGGTATCCACATTGAAGGTGTTATTGGTCAATACTCGATCTGGCCCCCCGCGCGCTCTCTCTCTCTCCCCCTGATACGCAGTGAATTCAGTGTATAGGTAATAATTTGGAGAGAGAGAGGGAGAGGGAGCGGGAGGGAGAGAGAAAGGGTTCCTTCCTCCGTGTCTTTACCGAGGACAGATGGAGCATAGAGGCAGCAGGGCAGGGGGTACGGTGCAGGGTCCTCAACTGCTCTACGCTGTAGGACTACGTACTCGAGCCAGGGCAGGGTATTATACTACACGGCCATAAATGATTGTCCATCGCCTAGCAGCAGGCCAGCAGCTGATGCATCGAGTGCATGGCGCCATGGATGATCATGTCGATGGATGGATCGCTCGCCCTCGCCCAGGTCGGGTCAGAGCGCACACCTCTGTCTCTCTCCATCCCTCCCCGCTCGTCGCCGGGGCGAGGAGAAACAGCAGGAAGGAGGTCATGTCACATCGCCACCAGCTACTGCTAGCTGTCAGAGACTGAGGAGAGGAAGAGAAGATGGGAAGGTGACGGGAAGGCAGGGCGGTCAACCTTGTTTTCATTTCACGAGAGCAGGCGAGCAGCCTCGCTTGCTCCGGGCCCGGACCATTCATGCACGCACGCACATTGGTGCCCATCACCTGCAGCAGCTCTCTCGGTCAAACTCGCACGCTACAAGCCTCCACTCCACAAGCAGCAGCAGCGCTCGAAGGGTAACTCTGTAATTCCCCACGGGGCCAATCAACCTTGGCATGTCCGAGGAACAAAAAAAAAGGAGAAAATTGTAGAAACCACTCCAAATATCACTTGGGTCTTGAGTTTTCCACTAAAAGAAGCGCCGATATGAGACCTTAAACTTTTTCGCACTGGGTTCCCTATTTGAATTTGAAAAATAAAAACAAGGGAACATACTGAACATTGCACTTGAATTTAACTCTAACCTTTTCTCCTCCTGGGATGCTGCTAGTACAGTACTGGCATCATTCCTTTTTTTAGCACAAACAAATCCACAACATTTTTTTTCTACAGAACCGATGCAAGTATTCACATGCCAAGTGTTGACTGCAAGTCTACAACCCTGGAAATTTTGACCTCGACCTGACACGCCCCTACATCGGACTGTACCTCCTCATGATTGAACAGAGCCACCCTCGTGCACCCTTGTCCTCTTCTCGTTGGATCCACACGAGTGAAGAGCCAGTGAGGTGAGGTGAGCAGTGTTGGCACTGCTTGCTTGCTGCTGCCACACTCGATCGCAACTTATTTTGCTGCCTGCTGCCACACGAACGCGTGATGACGTGCTCGTCCGGCTTTGCCATGAACGGCGAGCATGAACAGCTCCGCCCTGTGCCGGCCGCGCGCATGGACGGCGACGCTTATCTCGGCGGAGGAGGCCGGGCCCGGCCGGACATCACGCGCGCGTGATCGATCGATGGATGCCGACTGATGTGGTGGAACTCCACGTCTCGTCGAGCTGTCGCGATTGAGGTGAAAAGGGCGCTTCCAGAATGGAGTTGCTGCATATACGGTGTGTTCGCTTGTTAATTTCGTGTCAAGAGAAAAGAATGCCTATAAAACAGTTATGTTAAGAAGGCTATAAAACAAAGCGAGTATATTTGTGATAATAAAATATAAGAATGCCTATTTTACCTGTTCTCATATTTTAGTTTTGGTCATTTTATTCAAGAAAAAAAATTGTAAATTACATTCATCCCAGCTAGGCCGATGCAACCATTGGCTCCTTTATTCTGGATGTCGTGGAGTGAGATTGTCCAGCGTGGCCAAATCACAACCGGAGCTGCTAGCCCGGTACGCATTGTTAAGGAGGTAACGACCTTCTACCCCCATGGAATGAATGTAATTTTCAGTTATGGATGAAGAAAAAAAGGAGGAGGAAGAAAACGAGAGGAGGGCGGAATAAGATTAGGAAAAGTACGCCTTCCTAGATTGCAGTCGTCCTGGATCTGGCCCTGTTCACACTCGTTTATGTACGATATGTAGCTATAGAGTTAAACACAGACGAGAACAATACCGATTCAGGATTGACTCTGTTGACCACTTAAGAATTCTGCTTATAGAGTGGAACACAATAATTGTCATGGCTTAGTTTTTTTCCGAAAAGATTGTGTTTTGTACGAAACTACTCCAATGCAAAGCTTCTACCGCATTTCCTAGCAGAAAAGAAAAAAAAAAGCTCAGTTTCCCTCTGTCGATCGATCATCGTCCCTTCGAGAGAAGCCCAGCGTTGCGCTAGTGCCGGTAATTCCCCCATGCTTTCGTGTTCTTTTCTGCGGTACGGTGTCGTTTCGCTAGATCAGGCACGCTGCCCTCCCCAGTTGACGCCGCTGTTGCTGACGGGTCAACGAGACCCGACCGAGAGAGGCGGACCGGCGGGCCCCACCGCTGCACTTTGGATAGGGACGGGCAAAGAATGTTTCACTTTTTCAGCACGCTCGTAGGAGCAGTATACATACTCCGATCACCTCCCTTCGGATAGGTCATCGGAGCATAAGAAGGGAGAGAAGAAAATGGCAATGCTATGTTACTAACATTGGATGCTATGATTTTGCGGATGGGTCTGTCTCCGGGTTGGTCAGCGGGATCTTAGTAGCATCTCGATCCAAGAGGACGCGCAGATTCAATCCTAATGAAGATGGATTTTTCAGAATTTATTGGTGGGTTGCTATGCGTATACACGCGTGCGAGTTTAGTGGTACTGCGTGGAGCAGTCCACTTATTTGATCTCTTTAGTTTGATTGCTCCGCGTCTCGACATTAAAAATCCTATGTTAACTTTATCTCTAATATCCTCATAAATTTGAGGAGGAAGAAGGAGGAGGGAAGGGGAAGCGGAAGCGGGAGGAGGAAAAAAACAGAAAAACCTCCTAAGCTCAATCGAGATGGTCCGGTCCCTTCAGTCCAGTTTCTGGGAGATGAGACCAATCGATGATCTCCGGTCCCGGCCGTCCCCGATCCCGGCCAGCCTGCCGCGCCGGTGCAACGAACCGATCGAATCCAGCGTGCAGCCGGTTGCGCGGTCTCGCTCGGCCGACGGGATCGGAGCGCGACGACGACTCCTCGACGGCACGCGCGCCGTGGAATCGTCAGCCGGCCGTGTACACGTACGCGCGCGCGCGTCCCGGTAGTAGCTACGAGGGCGACGGCTCTACGTACGTACGGCCGGGTCCGAGCGCGTATAGCGCTGACGTGGACGCGTACACCTACCGGATCCGCACGTACGTATTATTAGCCTCTACATACGGTTGGCAGCTGGGCATGAATACTTTTTCGAGGGCCAGCTTTTGGATATTTAAATTCTTTTTATTAAAGAAAATAAATGAGGGCTCCTCCAGACACCAGTGGTGGTTAGAGCTAATTGGGGGCACGCACACATCATCGCCTGGCACATCCACGTCGCGTTTTGGCGCGCAGGCGCGCCGCAGCGCAGTGTTACTTAGCAGCCAGGACACATTTCTTCGTGCCGGTCGTTTGCCTTTCTGGATGGCGTAGTACATGATTGTGCCAGAAAACGGAATCTCAGCTAACTTAATTAGCCGGTTTCACTAGATATAATAGATATTGGTTATATATTGCTCCCTACGCTCCAAATTGCAGGTCGTTTTAGCAAATTTAGATGCATAAATTTTGCTATATATCTAAGTACAATTTGAAATGGAGGGAATACGTACCACTCTCTATTTTATATGACGCTGGTTAGCTTAACTTTAAGCTAATAAGCAACGTAAAAAAAAAGAGAACAGAGTGATCCACCCGTCGTCGGTCGATGCAACGTGCGTTAGTGCGTGTGCATGCAAGCCGACCTTTTATTTGGACAAATTGTTTAACTCGATGACGTCCGGATATATGTGCCAATCCCCGGTTTTTGATTTGCAGTTTTTGTTAATATGAAATGAGCATTGTTTTTGTTGTTCTTTTAATGTGGACTAATGGCTAGGATTTGAGCCGGAATTACACGTTATTAGGCAGCCCCGCCAACCTTCATTCGCACCCTGTCCGTTGCGAAAGAGCTGTAGTGTAGCCTAGTGGTTACAAGAGCCTCAGTAGCTCCCCATGGGAGCGAATTTTTCTAAAGTTTAACAACGTTGTGCTTTCAGTGGTAGACGATGTTCCCGTCGACAGCGAGGCGTCTATGGTGACTTCGTCAATCTCGAGGATTTGCCGACTCAGTCTTCGAAGATGCTCATAGGGGTATGGTTTGCGTACATAGAGGTGAGTGTACGTGCGTGAGTGTCTAAGTTGTACTATATAATTAAAAAAACTAGGAACACCGGACACATCCTATAGTATCAGCAAGAAATGGAGGGTGCATATGGCTCATAACTAAATCATATGATTATGGATTGAGGCATGATAATGAACACATTAATGTATTTGATCAGAGGGTCCAATAATTAATCAATAAGAAAGCTGTATTATTTGACTAACATTTTTTTTAAAAAAACAAAGCACATACATAGACACTGACAAATAGCCGAATTTTGTGAGACGTACATGATACCAAACTAGGTTTGACACCTGGTGAGTATATATTTGGTACAACAACCGTAGTAAACATCAAGTAATGCTTAGTTCTCTTGGCTCTAGTTTTCTCTTTCCCCATCTTATCCACACTCAAAAGTTTCTCTTCCCCTTCCTTCACCTTCTTCTCTAATTTTGGCAACATCCGCCCTCGTCACTCCCTCTTTAGCGAGATTGGGGTTGGCCTAAAGGTTAGATATCGGTTTGTCACAGGTGTAGGGATTCAGGGAGACGACTGCGAGGAAGGTTTGCCTAGCGGTGGAGGTGATTGGTGGGCAAACAACGAGTCGGCATGGACCCCGAAGCCCAGGTTGGCAAATTCGGAGGACAGTAGGTTGTGGCTTCCAACCGTGGCTTCCATGGTGGATTCGGAGGACACTACGTTGTTTGTTTTAAAAGTTCATAAGTTTTTCATATAAACTCATATGCAGACAAATTTTATATGGTAATTGTAGGTATCAACATGAGCTTCTCTATGCACAACTTTCTAGATGATTTTTTTTACTGTAACTCGTTCACATTTCCAGTAGTGACCAAAGTTTTAGTCAATAAGGGTCAAAAGGAATAAACTCCCTATTGCATTAGCAATGAAGTCCCCATGAAGGAGCCCGTGGGTACTATGCCGAAAAACCACACGTGGGCATATTTGGTATGAAAAAAATGTGATTTGTAGAACAAATACAGTCATAACCTCACTTTAGATCTGTACCGAACGTCTATATTAGCTAAAATTGACCCCAGTCCATCCAGCATCCTTGGCCGCGTCGTACTTTCTATAAACTTTATAGGATGCACACATATTTATCCGACAAATCTGGAGCTCAACGCGACTAAGTAGTGTGGAATTCATTAATCAAAGCGACCGGAAGAATATTCGATTCCAAGAGTAATAAAATATTATATTTCTGTAAAATTCAACAAAAATAATTTATCATACAAAAGGGGCCTCAAGGTTTTCCTGCTAGGATTTTTTGTTGAGATACCTTTTTTCCTAACATTGGGAACTAGAGTAGAGTTCTAGCTGTGCTGGAGGAAATACCTCGATTTTGCCCCTTCTTTTCACAAACATCAATCGTAAATTACTTGAAGGCAACTAATTATCAGTTCTCCCCACTCTTGATGAAGAATGCATCAAAATGACATCACACAAAAGGCCATCTAGATTTTGCTTGCGCTCGTAGCTAGCGGGGACCAAGCAAGTGATTCCACACCATCCAACTGCATACCTCAACACTGCCAAAACCCCACTCGACGTGGCTTGAACGCCAGTGCTAGCCGCATAATCATGAACCCAAAGTCTAAAGGCTCTCTCTTCCATATGGCAGTATGTAAGCACGTCATGTCACCCTCGCAATTAAGTTGTGATGTGGAGAAGCTCCTGTTTTCTGTGAAAACTGGCTGCCCGGGGTACGATTCAGTAGGAAGAACATCACCTTCTCCAAGATCCTAGGCATTATCACAAATTGCCATGGAAAAGTGTACTACTCTTGGGTGCAAGCTAGAACCCTGCACTGGATAGCCAGTGACAGATGATCCATTGTTCATTAGGGATTAGGGAAAACACTTGGGTCATTGAGCCCTAAGCAAAAACCTTAAGTGGCAGTAGTGTACTGTGGGCACTGCCATGGATGATACTAAATGCTCTGGAAGGGTGGTGCTGGATCACAATCCAGTTTAGGACGTGAGGTCATTCAGACTAAACCTGGTTGGGGTCATGGATGCATGCTTTGCTGCTGGGCCACACAGCAACACAAGCCATGATGTGGTTCAGCCCAGTTGCACAAGGGTTCCTTTTTTTTTTTCATATCGCGCTTGGTTTGTCCCCTGAATAATCATGTATTCTCATCATCTGTTTAGTACCTGCGCTGCCTAGGAGACGTTTCATGTTCAAACTGCCACTGAAATTCTGGTTGGTAAATACAATTCTAAAGTACTTTTTATATTTTTGAATTGCCATTGCAAACCATAGAATTCATCAACTAAAATTGCATATCATTGTGAAAATTTAAGGCTCTAGTCGATTTTCTGAAGGTATCCCCACAATCTTAGTATGGTGGATTTTCGGCAGGTTGAGAAAGAAAATCCAACCAAACTAATAACTTTTGGCTAACGAAGATTTATTGGGAGTGAACAAGTTGGTTAGGTTCTTTTCTTTCGAGTAAGTTGGTTAGGTTCTTGTGAGACCTGCATATCAGAATTTTTTTAGTCTCAACTCGGCACAAATGCTCGCATTTTATGGTGATTTGTTTTTTCAAGAATAGTCACATGTCTATCGTACCGATGCATTTACGGTGGCTTCATAGATTTTGATATATTTGGAATCTCAGTCTCGAAAATGCTCGTAAAATTACTAGGATATATGTATGTGTACGCAATTTCATCTACTTTGGTTCTAAAAGAAAATTCTCCTCTACTTTATGTTTTTCCTTGACCTTCAGCAGTCGTCGCATCTGCCCGGCTCTGTGCAGGAGTAGTTTTCTAGGCCCGCCGCCATGCCCACGGTGCTCCGGGCCTCCGGCCACGCCGTTGGCCGTGACGAAACCAGCAAGGCAAGGCAACAGCGAAGCCCATCCCACAGGTCCAGCGCGGCGTGAGGCGGGGCTCGCCGGAGACGACGCGACCCGGGAAAGCAACGCCGGTCGCGGGCGGTTAAAATCATATGCTACCACCGCGAGCGCGGGCCCCGCTACCGTGCCGCACGGCCACGTAAGCCACCCCGTGGGCCCCGCGTGCCTCTCTTCCGCAGAAGCCCCCGGGAGATGGCGGTTTTGCAATTGGACACATCCGGGCTTGGGTGCACGGCCGCCTGCCGTTCTTTTTGTCCCCACGGGGGGCCCAAAAGTAAATCCTGTTTCTCTCTCCTGCCGCGTCGAAACTATATTTGCTCTCCTCTCTCTCTCTCTCTCTAATATCTCCCTCTCCTCGCCGCTGCCCCGTGCCATGCTGCTACTGCTCCTTCCTCCTCCTCCCCTCCTCTTCCACCTCCTCCTCTAGCTCCTTCCTCTCTCTCTCTCCGTCTACCTAATACTATCTATCCCTCGCTCTCTTTCTCTCTCCTCCCATCTCATCTCCTGTAGGCTGCAGCCCGCACGAGCCGTCTCGTCTGCCTCTGACGCGCGCGCGGGCGCGGCCGCACGACCGTCCTCCTACAAGGAGGGAGGAGGAGTGCACCGGAGGCGGCGCGCTGGGCCGGGCCGGGGCGGCCGGGCGGATGGCATGAGCCGGCGGCGGCCCGGATGGTCCCGGCTCGGAACCTGCAGCTCCTCCGCGACGCGCATGCCGCGCCCTGCGCCGCCGCCGCCGCCGCCGCCGCAGCGAGCATCGGCGTGACCACGGCGCCGCCGAGCCACATGGCCCAGGAGCCCATCGACCACCACCACCACGAGCCGTCCAAACCGCCGCCTCCGCCACCGCCGCCACAGGAGAGGCAGGCGGACCACCACGAGGCCCGCACCCGCGGGGAGGCGCCGGAGCCGCTGGCGCTGCGGCCGCTGCAGCACGCCCACCAGGAGGCCGCAGGCACCAGCGGCAGCAGCAGCGGCGGGAGCAGTAGCGGCAACGGCGGCGCCGGGGACTGGCTCCGGCTCGGCCTCGCCCCGGCGTCCCCCGGCGCCGGCACCGCGGGCTCGCAGCTCGGCGCCTTCGCGGCGGACCGCGCGGCGGGGCTGCCGCTGCTCCTGCCGTCGCAGCCGCGGACGACGGCGGCGGAGGCGCTGCCGGGCATGGGCGTGCCGCCGGGCGCCTTCCTCCGCCAGGCCGCGCCGGGCATTCCTCAGGCGTCGATAACCCTGCCCGCGCCGCGCGCCGGGCCGCCCTGGCTGCCGCCTTGGAGCCCCGCGGCAGCGCCACCGCCGCCGCCGCCGCCGCCGCCGCCGCTGATCCCGTTCGGGCACCGCGCCTTCTACGCGCCCGGCGCCGGCGCCTCCGGCCTCGACGCGATCAGGGTCGTCCTGCCGCCGTCGGCCGTCGCCGCGGCCGCCGGCTTCTGGTTCGTGCTCCAGGCCGCGCCCCACCAGTGAGTACACCACTACTGCACGACGCGAGCATTTCATGTGTTCCTCTCTCTCTCTCTCTCTCTCTCTCTCTCTCTCTCTCTCTCTCTCGTCGGTTGCTTCGCACTCGGCGGATCCGATTAACTCCTGCAGAATGTGGTGCATTCATCTGCATGCTTATTCGAATCGGTTATTACTTTTGGTCGTCTTGAATTCAGGTTCTTCATCTCTTCGGATCCTTTTCCCCTCAAATTAACCTGAAACTTTTGATTGCTTCCTGCAGAGGGAGGGAACCATTCTTGCCTCAGATTCCGAGAAGCTACCTACGAATCAAGTACTATTTCTCCCCGACCTCATTCATTCACTTCTTTAATCTGAACCTGTTGGTGCGTCATCAATCAAGCATGCCATCCTGCATTTGGATTGTTATAATGCTTCGTCAATGCTCCTCCCCTCATCAGAATCTTTATTCACGCAGTACAAAAATGCTGCACAATATTTGTAACTATTCCTGCAGTAAAAATAAAAATGCAATGAATTGGTTGTTGAAACATACAAATTTTTACGATGTGGAAATCATACTGCGCGGATGATGTTGCAGGGACGGGAGGGTGACAGTCCGGCTGCTGATCAAGTACCTGGCCGGCAAGCTTGGGCTGGAGGACGAATCAGAGGTATGCTGTTCATCATCCTTTTCCTTGAAGCATTACTTACTATTCGCGTTACTTCTTCTTGCTTGCTTGTGTGTATGGTTTGGTTTGGTTTCCATGCATCTTTCTCCCCACTCTTTTTTTTCCCCGTTGGGTGCTTTTTCTCTGTGTTTTATTCTCCCCCTTTTTCCTTTCTTTCTTCTTCACACTTAGCTCCCTCGCTCCATCGTGCCTGCTCCCTTGCTTTCCCAACATCGGTGATGAAAGGAACTCGAGAGCTAGAAAAGGGACTCGTTGTACCATACAGATGTGGGACTACACACGCACATACATCTATGTTTATATATATGGCGCGCTCATCTTGCCAGCGTTTGCATATATAATATATGTGCTAACTAGTGCGTGCGCGCGTGTGACACAACGTGTTAGGGAGTGAGTGAGGTCTTGTTCCTGTTGTAGGTGAGGGGTGCATGTCCTCTCTCTCTCCTCTCTCTCTCTCTCTCTCTCTCTCTCACACCACCACCACGCCACTTGACAAGAGAAGAGAGTAGCTCTCTCGCCCATCCATCTCCTAGCTTAGCTAGAGAGAGAAAGCGAGGGGGGGTTAGCAGATAGACGGTTAGTTATCACTGGCTAGCTAGTGATGGACCTTGCCGCTCCGTCCCTTCGCCTCACCTGCATTTCTTGAGCTGCAGCAGCAAAGGAGGCTAGCGACGAGTAGCGAGAGCAACTTAGGCAGGAGCCCATGGAGCGAGACGCCCTTTCTGTATGTTCTTTCTTTTTCCTACGCACCCCGTAGCTAGGCTCAGAAAATGGCCTGGGTGCCCATCATTGCCACCAAAGCCCTTTGTTTTTCTCTCTCTCTTTTCGATTTCCTTGGCTTCCTCCTGATTCCTCCCGTGGGGTAGCTAGTGTATAGAACAACATGCATGCAGCAGAGCCACGACGGCAGGGGCTAGTTAGCAGCTGTGTGCTCTCATCATCCCATATATATATGTTCTCATCGATCGATCTGTAAATATATGTAGGGAATATGAGTAGATTTGTGCAAAGGCGTACACAGCGCCTAGCTGTGTGGCTGTATCTGCGTGTGCGCGCAAAAGTGCTGCGAGTACCACTGCGCGGTGAGTCGTGATGAGCGAGATGGATGGTGCCCTAGAAAGAGCCTCATTCACCTACCATGCATCACTGAAAGCTATGCAGTATCCTCTCACCTCTAGCTAGCTATACCTCACCGTATGCCAGGGAGCATCAAGTAGGGCTCTCGAGTGCCCTCTCTCTCTCCCTCCCTCTCCTCTCTTTCTCCCTCTACCGGCCCGTATGTGTGTGGATCTAGGAATTGACGGGCTAACCGCAGGTCTGAAGCGTAAGTAGTATCCTACACTTGAGTGCCACATAAATTTTTGTTTAGACAATGGATGATAAAGGTTCCGGCTTTAACCTCCCCACAGAGGGAAGAATCAACAATAATCCATAGATACTTATTACATGTAGTAGCCTAATTCAACACGACTTTATGCAAGAGTTTACCGAAACAAAAGACAACTTGATCACCGATCCGAAAAGTAAAATGCTGCATGCGACGTTGGAAGATGTTTGATGCTGTGTGAATTAAGGTATAGCAGACGATTAAAGTCAATGCAAATAATTCTAACTAATTGAATCGACTAGCTAGTCTGTTTTTTTTTTTCCTTTCTGAGGAATTGCAGTGTGATCAGTCGTTGTAGCTCTCGATTGGTGACATGTGTGTTGGTGACACTAGGTTAAATTTAGATCATGGGTCAACTCAACCCTCCAGAATGAACAAATTGAAGTGGGCTGTGACTTGGCACGGCTCATAAAAAATATGTATAGTGTACCCTTCGATCAATTTTTTGCATACTTTTTTGATGTTCTGAAATAAGCCCGAAACAAGGTGCTTATTACAAAAGTTTGAGCTTAATTCATTATTATTATTTTGGTCTCCTAGTTCTGCTGAATTAAAAATCCTCAAAGAAAAATTAATAGAATGTACTAAAATAAACTGTCCTTTTTTTTCCAGCTACGTTGAATTAAATGCAAGCTAAACTAGTGACTTGAAATTTCGTGTGATTTCGGAAAGAAGAATTTTAGTTCCACAACTTGATCTTATTAGGACAAATATCTAGCAAAAGAGGGTCATAGCGTATTTGTTAATATTTACAAGTCCCTATTTGCAAAATAGAGTACTTATAACTTCCATGTCCTGTATCACCATACTTTTCCTTTCAACTATCACCCACCATGCGTGCACAATTTGGTACAAATATGTACTAGCAATCAAGTGAACATGCAGATTGATGGAACAAATGATTTTATTTTTAACTATCAGCTGTTGAATGGCCTATCTAGCTACCTTCACCGACGCCATGCAAAGACTAGTTTCTTTTTCCTATACAAAGATGCCATGCAAATAAATATTTCTAAAGTCAACTTTGTCTCTACCAACCAATTCTATATTATCTAAACTTTTTATCAACAATAATTGAGGAGGTTCTTTCCCTAAAGAGATGTTGTTGGTTTTACTAGGTTGAAACATGTGTCAATCTTGAGTGGTGAAAGGCCTGCGTGACTTGCTAGGGATATGATGCATGTGGATTTAACAATGTACAAGAATATGGAATGCGACAATGCTTTAGTTAATAGGATATTAATGAGGGCTTAGTGGCAGGTCATAGCTAATCAAAAGATTCCATCTATTTATGCTTTAATATAGAAGTGTACTGGACATCATCACCGAACGGCTCCTCCACTTTCTATATGCCTACGCATTGTACTTTCTTCTTTGTCTCTACTAGCTTGACGCCCTTTTTTCCTTAGTTGTTATCCTAGTCGTGAAATTAATGCAGCGAGCATCTAGCCGTCACTATAGACAACTCTGAGCCGGGAACTTTGTAAGTGGTAGGACGTCATCGACTGATTAATTTGTGAATTGTGATATTCAAAATGAACCATACGCACATCACAAAAAATGAATATTAATTTCTCACAGAAAGAGAAGAGAATAGAACACGAAACGAGAATTTAGTCGATGAATCGACACCGCGCTTGTTTTAATTACTAATTTCTTGGTTTCTTTTTGGGAGGTGGAGAGTAAAAGTGATGATGCACACCAACCCTGTAACACCAGTAACTAACCCCGGGCCTCACTACTCAAAAAAACCCAAGCTAGTCATCGTTTTCTATACCAAATACAGTGCAATGAGCCTCGTGAATGCTACTAATAATGTGCCGTCATGCTATCGTAGAGCTTACCTCAGACCTCACTCTAGATTGTGAACCCAAACTATGTCTGCGATGTAGAGACGCATGATATAAAGATTTCCTTTCACATTATACGACAAAGATCAGATAAGAGTAAGCTATATAGATTTATGCACCACTACACTAGTAGTAGTACTAGCTGAGGTTGTGTGTGTTAGATGACAAATACAAGGGCGCTAAGTAGTGCTGCACTTTGTGCTGGATAGTATTAGACACACTCATCTTTTTTTTTTGAAATAAAAGACGCACTCATCTTAGCTATGGCCAATGGAATGGATCCACAGGAGCACTCGTTTTATGCCCGCATGATTGGCTTCCGAACAGAAAAAGGGAAAGAAGAGAGAGCTAGAAAGAGAGAATGTGCGTGCATGGGAGTGGGGACACGCAAAAAACGCATGCACAGTTTGCCTAGAGAGAGAAAGCAAGAGAGAGGACAGAGAGAGAATAATAGTAGCATGGCAAGTTGCCTCCGGGGAAGGGTAGTGAGAGGGCATCACGCAATAGAAGGAAAGAAAGAGAGGGGAATAGACGCATGAGCAAAAGCCAAGAGGACCACCAGCTCTCATGCACTGGTAGCTAGTACATCGCATTGCCGTCCGATCCCCTCGTGCATGCATGCATTGTTCGTACGTACGTGTCACGAACGGGCTCGATTGAGCCTGGAAACGGACGTGTCCCCTTCTTGGTTTGCATTGTGCTGGTCCAATGCGTGTTTGGAGGAGGAATCGGCTGATTAAAATGCTGGAAGAATTGCATCGATCTACTATAGCTTTCTAGAGGTAGAGCACTTGGAACAAGGAGTTGTGGACAAAGAGGGCACTGAATGGCTACCTTTAGTTTACTACACGTACGCTCCAATCTCCAAGCTCTCTCTCTCTCTCTCTCTCTCTCTCTCTCTCTTCTTTGCCACTTTCTCTCTCATGCATGCTTTGAGTTGGGGACCATGCATATGCCCTCTCTTTGAGAGAGAGAGAGAGAGAGAGGCACTCGGCGCACCTACCAATCAAGGAGAAATTAGCAAATTAAGAAACCTAACACAACTGCAAATGAACACCTAATATGGGAGCTGAGCATTATACAAGTAAGCTCAACAGAATCACCATGCAGTAGTAGTGCACCGGCATTTATTGCGTGCTCCATCCCCTCCAATTAGCCAATAGTTTGTTTAAGCGCAGGGGAAAAAAAAGCCTGTGACGATAGATTGTTTGTTTAACAATTTGGAGAAGGGCCAGGAAGCGGTAGTTGGAGGGTACTTGTTGGTGGCCTTCTTCAACTAGCTCCCTAGAAAATATTCCCTGCTGGGGCAGCTAACGGGTGTGTGGTGATTGATGGGTGCATGTCCATGCATGTAGCCACGGCCATGTCTGCCAAGCAAACGTGAAGGGTGCACCGCCGCGGCCTGCCTGTAAACTACTAGTGTACTCCATTCTGGTTGGTGGACCTTGCACATCAATCCAATTTTCATGCAAGTAATACGCATGCATTTTTGTTTGACGTTTTTTTGTATCCTTTGCAAGTCTTATTTGTACTTGTATTGGAACGGTGGTTGTGAAATTGTACTACCTCTGTTTTTAAAAATGCAGCGTTGGGGAGCTAATCGGGTTGTAACATTGTATGTTTAAAAACAGAGGGAGTTAACATAGTTTGTAAACTAAATACTCCCAATGCATCATGCGTATAGCAAAACACAAGTAACGATATTCTAGTGCTTATTTGTATTAGACTTTTAGGCTTTATTCTAGCTGATAGCAAGCAGCAGCTGGTGAGTCACATTGGTGCATGTCGCAGCCGTAGCTCTTTGGGGGCAAAGCAGGGACGTTGGACGTTCGGCCGGCTGCGACCAGATGTGGCCACCGGATCGCAGGCCATGGCCAATTAAATGTAGCCATGGCAGGTTCTCGATCGTCATGTAGGTTAGGGACGCTCCTGTAAGGAAAGAAAGTAAAAAATACACCCATCCAAAGGAATCAAGTGAGCCACCAAACATAGTAGTATATGACACTAGTTGTTTGGTTCCGTGCACAATTGTTGTAGGGATGTAATGCATCATCATCTTGCATATAACTCACACGCTACGTGACACCTAATTATTGGAAGGAATCTGATGATGACCGTGCCCTCAAAAGCTTTTCATTTCTATATGTGTGCATTCCGGCCGGTGGTCTTTATATAATTCCCCTTGCTTGCCAAAGTATCCCGAGCACGATCTAATACCCGTCACTACTTATGTTTACGCACGATCGAGGGCGATGATCGATGAGACTGGCTAAAGATTCGCGTATTTGTATTTTATTTATTTATGTATATTTATTTATCTATCTGCAAGAGGTGCTCCTTTCTTTTCTGTACTGTTTTGGCGTGCTCTGCATGATTACGTTTTTATAATCCCGCTCATCTTGCCCTTGCTTGATTGGTGGAGGGTTGCATTCCATGTAGAAAAATGCATCCCCACACGTATGGTCATGTTAGACCTAGCTAGCACTAGGGCTTAGTCAATATTATTTTGATTCTTGCCCCATAGCTTGTTTGAGCTTGCAGGCATCATTTACAATTAGCGCTAAGTATTGTTTGAGCAACTTTGAAATTAACTTTTTACCTACTGATTCCTAGATAAGTAATTTTTAGCTCTAGGATAAATGAATTGACTGCCTTAATAATGTTGGTGGGAATCAAACTTCTGAGTTCTGAGGGTGGTTATTGCTTTTGCTGCTCTATTGTTTGAGATTGCTTGGAAACAGTGAATAAAGCTTTCTTGAAAGAAAAATAGTGTATTAAGTTACAAAGAGCATTATTTAACATGCAACAGTATAGATAATTAAAATTTACCAGCACCATCTAACTGTTTTTAGTTCTACGTTTTGTTGTACAGATCGATGAAGTTAACTTATAGTTGTAGTAATGTCAATGTTGCCATACGCAATCCTTGAGCTTCAACAATTAGTTCTAGATATTCAACTTATCTGAACATCTAGTTTCACATACATTACATTACTGTAGTGTGCAAAGCTAGGTGTAAAAATAACTTTGCTACAGTAGAATCCTAGGATTCATGATTTGATATGGTTTTCATCTGTAGGATCATAAATAAATTTGTAATTTCTTGTAATAGATTTGCAAATATATGTAAGAGACATAATTCGCACCATCATGCTATTCCCTTTTTGTATAATTCAGAATTTGATTGATTTTCATTCGTTAGAACTTTGTTAATTTGCATTTTCTTGTGTGATCGAGAGTTTTTTTCTCGTTCTTTCAAGATAAAATTGTCATAGTTAGCATGCTACAACCCTTTGTGCATTTTTGAAAGACCAATAAATTGCTAGACTCATTCCATTTAACTTATTCCAGGGAATAACTTAAAACTCAAATGTGCTTGCTCCTTCTCTTATGCATGTCAAATAGATGTAAATGATTGATTGCACTAGAGTAAACAGTAGCAAACAAAAGATTCGTATAGCTATAAATAACAAAATTTGATTAGTCAAATCCTCTTTATAAGGTGAATGATGCACACAAGATTGTCTAGTTATAGTAGGGCTGTGGTACTTTTACTTGTTTTTTAGGCAATGGATGTGTATTGGATTACTTTATTGATCACTAATTAGGCGATGGATGTGCAATAACTATCACCGATGCTAATCTTGTTCTGCAACACTTCATTGTCTATTCATAATAATGGTACCGTAGGGTTTTCAATTTGTACTTCCTTTGGCGTGTATGCAAAACGTACAAGTAACGATGCTTCCATTTTAGTACAACACTAACAATATAATGACAGATAGATGCATGGTTAAGTGAAAATGACTCTTTTGTTACACCATAATAAATTTATAAAAAAAAATAATGATTGCTTTATACTATAAAGATGAATATAGATTGGAATCGTATTTGAGGATTCATACCCTAAGATACAATGTCAGCCGAATGCCACATAAGCATAGCTGAAAAAAGCATCCGCCATTGAATGCATTTGGAAATATTTGCGTGAGAGTATTTGGGAATATTACCTTCTTTCTGAAGTATGGATTCCTATATATTGCTTGCTTTTAAGGTGTACTATTCAGCACTCTAATTGAATTGGCGTCGGTGGAGAGGAGAGGTTGAGGGGTTGGACTTCATCCTGTAAACATAAAACATGTCACCAGAAAGCCCCACTGATGCATTCCAATCTAGCATCTCTACTGCAAACTCATCTTACAAGAAAGAGTATTCTACTGCAAACTGATAGAAATTTGCCATATCCTTGGGCACTAATTATCGTCTTAGCAGGTAGCATGCAATTATTAGGTCAAATAGCATCTATTTTATTAGTGAGTATGCATCACGAGGCCTATTTTAGGCTGCGCAGCATGATCTGTTGTCGACGTCAGCAATGTCGGTGGCGCTGTTTACCTGAAATAAAAAAAGTTCAGAGTTTAGAGTAGGGCCAGGCGTTGCTGTCATGCTATGGCATGTTAGGTAGGCAAGCACGGCCGTAAAAGGCTAGTAGAACACCTGCATATCACGGATGTGGCTTTGCTTGCTAACCCATGCATGTTCCTGGGCGATTTTTGGATGGAAGAATCAACCAACCAATCAATCAACATTAATCCTTTCCTGGATCATGCTTAGTCTGAATTCCTGTGTTGTTTATGGTAGGTATTCAGTACGTTTAGCACTTCTTTTCAAGACTCTAAACCATTGACTTGAGAGCCTAGGGTGTCTGGTTAAACTAATGAGCAGCGTACATGGCCGGTAAAGAAAACAAAAAAAGGGGGGAACAAACAGGCAGACAAACAGGCAGGGAAGAGGTTCCTGTTGTGCATCTCGGATCTGTGCTAGGTAATTTGAATACATGTTTTGGACTACTTGCTCTTGAGATCTGTGCTTTGCAATTGCATCTTTGCAAGCACGTTCAGTTTGCTCTATTTTCTCCCGGATAAACCGTTTATGTCGTAGTAGGTTGTCTGGGCATCTCATCTCACTCATGTGGGGGGAGAAGGTAATGCAGTGCCATTATGGCAAACTTACAGGGGAATCGGACATCGGCGTCAGGGCACCACTTCCTTTGTCTGGGCCTGCATCATTTCTGTGTTGCCTTGCAGAGAGGGCATCGCCCATGGCGTTGCTAAGTTTTGCAGTGCCTATGCTTGTTTTGTGCAGTGTGGGATTGCTCCTAGGAGATACAAGACCATCTGAACATATTTTCAGTGCATCAGTGTGGAGTCATGCACATAATTTCAGTGCGAAGCAATGCTTTGATGTGCTATCTGTCATCTGTGCAAGTTTTGAGTTTGTTTTCTGATGACAGCGCTGAACTGAGCTGAAGTTACTGAACTGACGAAACATGCTTGTGTCTACCTGTGCAGGTGGAGATCACGTGCCGAGGGCGACCCCTCCCCGCGTTCCTGACCCTGCAGCATGTCCGGGACGGCATCTGGTGCCAGGGCGACGCTGCCAGCTCGCCGTCCGTGGCGCCACCGGACATGCCAGCCGCTAATCACCTCATGGTTTTGCAGTACGGCAGAAGACCGTAGTGGACAGACAACAGACCACCAACCAACCACACCCACACCCCCGATGACAGAAACGTAGATCCTGGCATTCTGCCCTCCTAACCCTTTTGTCGGCACGGCTGTTGCCGGGCCGACAATAGGCGGCATGACGGACGACGACGAGCTCCCGACCGCCTGCGCTGGCTTGCCTGCGCGCCGCCGATGATCTGCTGAAGAACCACAGGAGAGGTGCGAAGCTTTTTTCCCGCCGCCGGTGACCGTCGGCGCGGCAGCTCATCGGCACACCGGAGGCCGTTTCTCTGCACACAAGTGCTGGAGAGAATGTAACAGCTTGGAAGTTGCCTGACAAGAGAGTCTGACGAGGCTGTGACGGCAAGAAGGGAGTTCAGCCCACTGAAGAGTAGCGACGTCCAAGCCATTTTGGCCTTTTTCACTTCACCTGATCTACTAATCTCCAGAGTTCAGCCGTTAAATTTTGTTAATTGTTAATCCCTGTTGCTCGCTTCTGTTCTTTGTTGTGGAAGCAGCACATCATCAAATGTTCCCGTTGCTAAAGGACCTGTCTTTCAGAGGGCAAACTTGACATCTCACTGAGAATTCATTGATTCATGACTTGACCCCCCTAGAAGCTCATGTTTCTTTTAGCTATTAATTCAGTGGTTTGCACCACAGCAATTCAGCTGTAGCACCTTTCGTGTCACAGATGTGTACCATTTGCCCTCCTTTCATAATCATTGGAAAATTCAGCAAGCAGTTGCAGACTTCTGGTGGAATAAGTTGGAGTCTTGGAGCTTCATCAGGGTCATTGTTTTTCCTTCAGATCTTCAGATTTCACATCTCACACACATACATCTGTACAGTGACTCGAATAAGTAGAAGGAACCTTCTTTTTTTCGCCTTTTGAGCGGTCAGAGCAGGAAGAGCAAGTAACAGCACATTACAGCAACAAAACAAGGTGAGTCAGTCGGATGGAAAGCAGCACGTCAGACGTCAATGTGTTACCAAATGCGCTCCTCCCAGCAGAAGGCACTCCCAGGCGCCAGTAGCAGGTCGCCGTCATCAGTGGGAGCTGAGCCGAGGGTGATGCTGAGGTGAGGTCAAGAGCGCCAAGCAACGGTACGCGCAAGAGACGTCGACGTGCGCCAGGACGCACCCACGTGCGCTCCGTCTTCGTGCGACGCTTGCATCCTGCTTTCACTTGGGAGAAAATTCAAAAAAGAAAAAGGAAAAAAAAGGGAGTAGAGAGAGAATGATTGTACAAGAAAGATAGGAGACAGTCCAACGTACACTGCCACTGAGAAAGACAATTGAGGGAGATCAGTGCAGGGCAAGCATGGATAAGCCTCCCCTGAGCTTCCCCTGAAGCAGCACTAAGGATGAGCTTAACAAATGCTAAGCGGCCTGCACGCCCATAGCTCCTTTTCCTGGTTAATGGAATTACAACTCCCTTAGCTCTGACAGCAGCGCCTGAACAACCGTCGTGTCTGAACTCTGAACCCATCAGTCACCTGACGGGAACAGGATAATGATAACAAGGCTGCAGTAGTTGATGCTCTTGCTCTCCTCTTCTCCAAGGCTTTCTGAATTGTGCGTGATCTCTGATTCTATGGTCCGATGCTGGCTCAGTGTAGCACCTACTCCTGCGGAAAAGGGGACGGACAAGTGGCGGCGGCAGGCCGGCCGGCGACCACACCGACGGATCGGAGGCGGCGCTTCGAAGGATGGGCGTCGTGACGAGACGGGACGGGACGGTGCCGAGGGCACGGAGAATCCACTGAAAACGAAGTGTACCTGTAAGTTCAGGCTTTCCGTGGCGGTCTCGATGCCGTCTCTGAACGCTGAGACGGAGAGCGACCTTGCGCTGGATCGGATCTCTAGCCACGCCTTGGCCGTCGCGCGTTGGCGTGCATCAACCCAGGTAAGGTTGACATCATCATCATCATCTACTGGCGAAGTCGTCTCCGAAGCTTCCGCCACTGACGCAACGCAACGGCAGGTCGTCGGTCGATTTCCAGTGCTGCTTCAGTCTTGGTAATGATGGCCATTAAGCTGCTGACACTGACCACTACTAGTCTATTACTACTCACGTCAAGTAGTCATGCACTGAAAAAGAAAACAAAAGAGAGAGAGAGAGAGAGTAGCTTCATCAGCAAGTACTACAGGAGTGGATGGATGATTGGGAGGTTCCTTCCTTGCAGACTGCAAGCCGATCGCCCACATGCTAAATGTGGCCTGTCAGATGATAGGGAGGAGTGCTAATCCGCCCGCCCACTAATGAAGGCAGCAAACAGTGTTGGTTGAGGTAGACTGTCGGGAGCAGAGAAGGACCATCCATCGGCTCACATGTTACCTGCAACCAATCGGGCGGCGCTCGGGACAAGCACAAGGTACAAAGCGCTACCGAATTGAAGCTGCAAGTGGGAGCTCGGGCTTAATGCAGCCTAGATCCGGCCATTTAAATGTTAGTTAAGCACGTCCCGAAGCTTCTGATTCCGGATTACCAGAATGAACAGTCTGAATTCTGGGCTCCTGAATCCATGGCGCGCGCGTCGGGATCACAGGCACTGATTGGAGAAGGTGACGGGGCAGCAGCAGCGGCAGCTGATTGCTTGGGATCCATGCAATGGTCAGCAGCACGCCGCGTCGGCGTCATGCGTGGGGATACATAAGCGCTGCGATGGACATAAATGTATCCGTCGCCGTCGTCCTCGCCGTCGTCGGCGGCTCATCATTTCTTCCACGGCTGGAGATCGAACCATGGCGGGTGGGGTGGGAGCACACTTGATGTGATCGAAGGCACTAGCTAGATTGCCGTTTCAAGTGAGCTACTCCGGGGCAAATGCTTGATGAGACACAACTGCGTACTGCACAGAATCCTGTGAGTGAACAGAATCGTCTGGATGATGAAACGGAGCAGGATGTTGCAGATTTCACAAACTCCCATCATGATGTGCTTGAGGTGATGAATGAGCCCAGGGCCTGGAAGGCTGAAACCACCTGGAGAGCGGATCGTGAACAGGTGACATCAGGCAGGTAGCAGTCGCGATGGCATGTGTCAGGAGGCCGACGCCCCACCGGCCAGATCGATCAGTAGATCATCGAGTTAAAATGAAGAGTGAGTGCATTATTATGCAACCAATCATCAGCGCCGAAATGAAATGAAGAGCTGAAATGGACTCGTTGCGCAGGTTTGGGCTGGCTCATCGCAGCTCTCTCCTCTCTCTTCCGGATCTGGGCCACATTATAGATCCATATCACACGCCTCAAGACCAAAATTTGTAGCAGCAGATCCGGTCCACCGGCCCACCTCGTTGCAGCCCAAAGAGATGCCGAGCTGAGTTTTAAGTGGGCCTTCGAAGTGTCCAAAAGGCCCAAACCACCACCATCGAATGGGAGGCCGCAAGCGAGCCATGCTATATAAATAAGCACGCGCAAACGGCCTGCAAAAACCCTAGCCACCCGCCGCCGCCACTCCTCACCCTCTCCCAAACCCTACCCGCACCCCCGCCGCCGCCGCCATGCCGCCGAAGCTCGACCCGTCGCAGGTGGTGGAGGTCTTCGTCCGCGTGACGGGCGGCGAGGTCGGCGCGGCGTCGTCGCTGGCGCCCAAGATCGGCCCGCTCGGTCTCTCCCCGAAGAAGATCGGAGAGGACATCGCCAAGGAGACGGCCAAGGACTGGAAGGGCCTCCGCGTCACCGTCAAGCTCACCGTCCAGAATCGCCAGGCCAAGGTCTCCGTCGTGCCCTCCGCCGCCGCGCTCGTCATCAAGGCGCTCAAGGAGCCCGAGAGGGACAGGAAGAAGGTAAAGAACATCAAGCACAGCGGCAACATCAGCCTCGACGACGTCGTTGAGATCGCCAGGACCATGAGGCCCAGGTCCATGGCCAAGGAGATGGCCGGGACCGTCAAGGAGATCCTCGGCACCTGCGTCAGCGTCGGGTGCACCGTCGACGGCAAGGACCCCAAGGACCTGCAGCAGGAGATTGACGACGGCGAGGTCGAGATCCCCTCAGCTTAAAAGGTGAAATTACTCATTACCTCTTCTCGACCTGTGCTGTACTACTTCGTGATTACTACCAATGCGCTGTTGGATTGCTAGAACCTAGATGAGATCAATGGTTGTTACGGTACTGTGGGGATTGCTAAATTTAGATGAGACCAACCGTATTCCGGTGAGGTTTGGTAACATTTAGACGAGACCAATGTTAGTGTTGAGATTTGTTTCTGTGCTTCGCGGAAAGCTTAATGCAGTATCAATGCATGCTTTTGCGTGGATTGTGATGTGATTGTTAGGTCCAAGCTGGACACTCTTACCAGGCCTGTTGTATTTTAATACTTATTGATACTGATACATAATCAACTGTTTTCATATCGTAGTGAGTGTTGGTCTCATGAACTGTTTATTCTTTGCTAGCTTGGTTGCTGGATCCTGAGTATGTTTGTTGTTTGGGAATTGGGCGGTCCATTCTAGTCAAGAACATTGAACTCATCATTGTGGTGACATTGAGTCAGTCAAATAGTTCAATTGAATTGTCATTATGCTTCGATAGTTCTATTTGCCTGGTGTTGGATCACATATTCTCCAATCAACCATTGTGTTTTCATTGCGTATTTGTCCTGCTTCTAGACATGATTTCAGCGTCATGGTTTGAATTATTTTCAACGCTTCCTTTTCAACAATAATTCACCATGAGTCAGCATGTGATTGATGAATGGCAATAGTTACTACTCTCTAGTGCTGGTGTTTTTCTCATCATGTTATGAAGGGCCCTTTTGGCATATAATTTACTTATTTCATTTGTTCTGTATGCAGGCTAAGGAGATTGTCATTGATGCTGCTGAAGTGGTGTTTTGTTCTGCATGCTGTTGATGTACCTTACCAAACAATGTGATTCCACCTTTTTTTTGTGTAGCTCTATTAGTGTTGTCCTGCGAGAGAACATGTTATTACCGCATCCTTTTCCATTGGGAGTCTGGAATGGAGAGTTTCAAACGCATCTGCAGCTTACATCTCCTGTTTTGGTGTTTGTTTCATGATCCTTAGCCTATTTTTAGGGAAAATCTCTAGAGGGCATTCTTTGGTGAATGGTGACTGCGTCTTAGGGTTTGTTTGGTTGATTTCTACAGAGGATTGGGGTGGATTCAGGGAGTCTCAGGTCATTTAACCCCCTTGAGTCCTCCCCACAACTGCACCAAATTGAACATGTCCAGTTCGACCAGTTGATAAACGTATCCAGTATCCACACAACTGCAATGCTCTGCCATTCAAGATTTGTAGTTGCCATTTCATACTGCCAGTAACCACTCCCACATGTTTGTCGATTGCCCAAGCATGATCAGTTTCTTTTTCCCAAGTCTTAATTTCATCAGGTTTCCTCAGATTCTGACTGTTAGTGGAGAGCTGAGGAAGCTCTGCTTTTATGGGGCGCTGCTTCTTTACCATCTCTGTTCTTCTAGCCCCTGTATGGGGAGGCTGACTGGCTGAGGCTTCTCTATTTCGAAAACGGCTCTTGGAAGCCGGTGATCTAGGCGCCGATTGGAAGGGCTCGTGCCCCTCTTTCAGAAACGGCTCTGGGGAGCTGGTGGCTTTATCAGCTTCGAGTTCATTTTAGAGCATAATACAGGTCCGCCCTTGTTTGTGGGGAAAAAAAATTTCCGTACTGTTTTGTTGGAAGCCTGTTTATTAGATGTGCTTTAGTCTTGTGTGTGGTAATTCGGCTTCGTCCAGCAACAAGCCACCCGATCACACTGTGTCAGTGCTAATGGAGAGCACAGCTATTTGGAATTTAGGACCGGACCAGAGATTGAACCGGTGGAGCTCTCGGTTCACTGTTCGAGCGAGGCAAAGGTATCTCTTCCAATCATGCTCATCTACTACCTTGGGTAGAGGCGGCATTCTTGGTTTCTCCTGGCACATCTGCAGTATTAATCAATTGCTGTAGGTATATGGTATCAAGAATCTGTGCAGACTTGTGGATGGAAATCTCTTTGCCGGATGATGATGAGGCTAATGTACCGTTTAGTTCTGGAGGGCTAAAGTTCAGCCCTATCATATTAAAGAAAATCTTACTATTTAGGAGTATTAAATAAAATCTATTTACGAACTTTTTGCACAGATGGGTGCTAATCCGCGAGATGAATTTAATGAACCTAATTAATCTACGATTTGCTACAGTAATACTACAGTAACCATCCGCTAATCATGAATTAGTATACCTCGTTAGATTCGTCTCGCGAATTAGCCTAGGAGTTCTGCAATTAGTTTTATAATTAGACTTTATTTAATGCTTCTAAATGATAAGATTCTCTTTGCACATCTAGTGAGATGTCCTGTGAAGACTGAAGACTGGATTTTGTATTCTAGGCTTTTAGCTTGTTCTATAGCCTTTGTTGTTCTGATGCTCTGTTTACTCTTGCTCGGCTACTCTCGTTAGCTTAATTACTATCATACTGCAGGGGTATTTCTTATTTATTGGACAACAGGTGCCGTACTATGACAATTTGGTCTGCTATCTTTGGTAAAATCGGGAGAGCGAAAATCTAAAATAAGGTATAATAATTGCCTCGCTTAGTCTATGATCTTAGTAGCACGTTTAGTGCAAAGGAAGGCTGTTAATGCAGCAATCGGGTGGACATATGAGAACACTTAGCTAGAGATGTAGCTAGTTGTTTCCATGTGTGTAGATGATACAAGTTGAATTTAAATTTTCTGTTCTGTGTTCACAAATATGAAATACTCATGTCACTTAGTATGTGCATACATTTACATATGCAAAAGATGGCAATTATACCCTTGGGAGTATTTGGAATTACTTAAATCAAAATATTATTGCTCAAACCACTAATTCCTCGAAGGATGGGCGCTAGAGCTTGAGGCTCTCGAGGAACCCTGTCCTCTTGGCCAGGGCACTGAACCTGACCTTGAGGTACTCGAACCTCGGGATGGACCTGTAGAGCGCCTCGCCTCCCCCGCGGAACAGCTCCGGCAGCGGCGCCACCAGCCCGCCGACGGAGGCGTCCTGGAACACCACGGCGGTGGTCCGTGCCCGCCCGGCGCTGACGACCACCCGGTGCTCGACGCTCCGGTACGCGCCGTTGGTGAGGATGTGGAGGATGTCGCCGACGTTGACGACCAGGGCGCCCAGCCGCGGGCGCACGGGGAACCACCGCCCGCCCCGCAGCACCTGCAGGCCTGGCGTGTCGTCGACCGGAAGCAGCACCGTCAGGGCCAGCCCGTCGGTGTGCGCCGTGTTGCCTATCACCTTGTCCGGGTGCCGGCACGGCGGGTAGTGGTGGATCGCCATGCTCTGGCGCTTCCCGGTGAATGCGCCCAGCAGCGCCTCCCGGCCGACGCCGAGGTCCGCCGCCATGGAGCCCAGCAGCTGCCTCATGAGCTTCGTCACCTCCGCCGAGTACTCCTCGAGCGCATGCCTCGAAGAATCAATGGAAACCATACACAAATCAAGCTTCGAGCTTGCATATACTCGAAGCTGATTGAGTGATAACTGATTAGAACAAGATTATTACCTAAACATAGGTGGATTAGTTGGCCAGAGCTCCATGTTCCTGTCCTGGACTGGCTGCGTGATGAGGATCACACTCTCCGCCCAGTCCAGCTTCGACAGCCTGCTGTAATGGTGGCCGTAGCCTTCGAAGCCGTCTCCTCGGACCGCCACGGTGTTCTTGCCGTCGAGTGGCAAGCCGAAGAACTGCACGGTGCTGTCCTTCATACGCTGTATCGCAGCTTCGTCAACTCCATGGTTTGTCAGCTGCAGCAGAAATTAAACAAATTAAAGCTGTCGCCAGGACTCTGAAAAACGCGACAGGTAACAGGTGCAGTCCTTGCCTGGAAGAAACCCCAGTCTCTGCACGCAGAGCCAAGCTTCGCCGTCTCCGACGCCGATGACTCCGGGTCAAGAAGCCTCGCCATGTCGATGGCGGGCAGCTCGTAGGCCTCGTCTTCGCCGACGATGGCGCCGGCGCAGACCTCATCTGTTCGGATATACTTCTCGGGGATCTGCCCGGAGTCGTTGGTGAAGGTGTCGTCCGTGATCTCGTCTCTGTGGACGATCTTGTTGCTTGCAGCCGCCATTGTTGTGCGTCTCCGCCTCTTTGTTCGGCACAGCAGCACGGCTGCCTTTCTATAGGCTCACACAATATCTAGCTATCTGATTGAGGTAGTCTAACTAACACGTGGATATTGCCCTCTTGCCACACCCAAATTTTATGCACACGCATGCTTTCTGAAAAAAAAGTTTACCTCTTTTAAAGGTGTTTCAATATTCAGGTATTTTAGTGGAGTTTAACTAATGATTTTTTTTTATAGTTACACCAATTATACTTAAGCTACACCAAAAGAATCACTTCGGTACGAGAACAGAATGGTTCCCTCCAGTACTTTGTCTTTAGTAGAGGAGGTTTGGAGAGGCGCTACTAAAAAGTTACACCTAAAAGGTAAGTCTAACTTATACATAAATGAATTATAATTCTATTTAACTAAGGATTGTATGAAAGGCATAAACAAAAATTGAAGTATCAGCTATAATATACTTGAAGTTTTTTCTTACCAAGTACTTTTTCATCCTAAAGCACATATTTTGGCACATATTTGGAACACTAAAATTCAAGTGTTTTAGCCACTTTATTTAAATGCTTTAGGTGAGATTTTACTTGGTTTGCGGTTTTATGCACACGTGGTATTTCTTGTCCATTCGAATGTTATCTAGTGATCTAGTCAGGGCTAAGGAAGCAGGACCTGGAACCACAGAGTGAGTCTTCGTTACTATCGTTACTTTGTTCAATGGGTAGAGCCACTTGTCGGACCACTGAACCACCGATTTGATGACCGGTTTGAAATTTCATTCTTTATTTAATATAAGTGAATATAATCTATTTTTTTTATGAAGACACGATACACGCTCACGAGCCACCTAAAAACTATAAGAAACTTAAGGATATTTTTACTGCCTATATAGCACCTGACTAACTTTCATGCACATTAGCTAGTCTTTTATTGCCATCAAATCAAATCCCACGGGGATGAGGAATAAGACACATCACAAATTAAGTCGAAAACAACCCGTTGCACTCTGAATCTTGTGTTATGTGGCGCTATCAGCCAAATGTCAGCAGTGTTTGTCATCACCCAAATCTTGGCAGTGGGGATGCCACCGGTGATGGGTGATGGAGGTGAAAATGGAGAAGCAAGGCTCTGTCAGCACGATGGAGAGGACTGAGAATTTGTTACCTGTTTTGGTCAAAGGGAATATCACGAGGGGATGACTTGTTACCTGTTTTGGAACGAAGGGAATAGTTACAAAGATCTACAATTTGGAACGAAGAACGAAGGGAGTAGCTGTTTTGGCCTAAAGAAATACCAAGAGAAAGGTGACTTGTAAGTGCCCGAGGTTGATTCGAAAACTAAACAATTGCTTGAGTATAGCATTAATTAACCTTTATTATTTTATCGTGCATGAATTCAGCGTTGGCCGACCGTATATGGAAAAATCTGAACGTGCGGGTTCTTGGCATGTGAGGTTAGAGAGGAAAGGCTTTTGGGGATGGGAGGGGGATCGGTGGTGGTCTGGTGGAGGTAGCCCGGGGACAAGGCGGCGAACATCACTCACGAGCACACACTATCTCGACAAACTTGCGGAAGTTGATCATGGATCCGCCGTCGGGCTGGAACGCCTCGTCCACCTCGGCCTGCAGCTCCCGCGCCCTGGCCCTCATCGGGGCCCCGTCCTCGCCGGAGAGCAGCGACGCCACCGCCGCCGCCACGCCGGCGCGTGTCATCGGCCCGCTATCGTCGTCGAACGACGTGCCGACGCGCCACAGCTCCGCCACGGCGCGGGCGTTCATCTGCTGGTCGCCGAAGAAGGGGCGGCACGCCATGGGCACGCCGCCCGACACCCCCTCGACGACCGATCCCCACCCGGAGTGCGCCACGAACGCGCCCACCGCCGGGTGCCGCAGCACGGCGGCCTGCGGCGCCCACGGCACGAGGAGGCCGTTGCCCTTGGCCCCGGCGCGGTCCAGGAACCCCGGCGGGAGCAGCGGCCACGACTCCTCTCGGAGCGACCACAGGAAGGGCGCGCCGCTGGCCTCGAGCCCGGTGGCCAGCTCGCGCAGCTCGTCCGGCGGCGGCGCGGCAACCGTGCCGAAGCTGACGTACACCACGGCGCGTTCGGGTCGGCGGTCGAGCCAGGCGAGGCACCCGTGCGGGTCGCCGGCCGGGGCCGCGGCGCCAGGGAGGAGGTGGTACGGTCCGATGGCGAGGCTGTCGGGGAGCGCGTCGGCGAGGGCGGCGGAGACCTCCGGCGGGAAGAGGCCCGGGAACGCGTTGAGCGCGACGGCGGTGGCGGCGCGAGGCAGCCTCTGCGCGACGCGGTGGAGGAGAAGGCTCATGACGCGGTGCATGTCGCCGCTGGCGTTGGCGCCGCCGAAGGGGAGGTCACGGACGCGGAAGCTCCCGAGCCCCGGGTGGGAGCTCAGAAGCTCGTCGCCCCTGCTCGCCGCTGCAACAGTGAAAGAAAGAACTGAGAATGCATGGGCTCATGTAACGCAGCGAGGGCGAGACAGCTCGAGCTGATCGCACCGTGGCCGACGATGTCCTCGCGTAGCGCGTCGCCGCGGAGGTGCGCCAGGAGCGCGCACGGGCCGCCCGTCCAGACCGCAACCCAGGGCACCCCGGCATCCGCGGCCATCGACATGAAGGCGTCCCCGACAACGCAGCTCACCCTCGCGGCCCCCGGCGCCGCGGCGCCGGCCGCTTCCAGCGACTGCTTTAGCCCGCCGGCCTCCGCGACCTCCACGAACAACTCCATCCGGCGCCACGCCGGCGTCTCGTCGTCGTCGCTTTCCCCGCCTCCCGTCGGGACCTCCACGAAGCGCAGGTTCCCCGGGACAACCGCGCCGCGGAGCCGCTCCAGGGAGCCGGCGGTGGAGACGAAGGAGAAGGTCGCGGACGGCGCCGCGATGGCAAGGGCGCGCGCGACCGCGAGGAGCTTCGGGGCGTGGGAGCTGAAGGGGAAGGCTACCACGGCGACGTGCGGCGACCCCATCGTACGTAGCAGTAGAGCACACGGGGCGTGGACGATGTGCGCGTACCTGGGACCGTGTCGATTTACTTCCCAAGTTCCTATATATGAATTCATGCATCCGCGACTCCAGATGGACAACTGCAGATGTGTTATGTGCTTCCCGCTGCGGCTATATTTTTTCTTACGAAACACAGTAAAAATACAGACGCGCACACATAATATCTTTATGAATACACATATTGCAGCTGCATGACTCTAATTAATACTTTGTAATCATATTGATATATCTAAGAATGTCATGGATAAAAGTATGACCACACACTATTAAAAAACGATTTGCAGTAACGTCCCGTTTTTTTTCAGGAGCGGATCAAAATATAACATGTTCCTACAAAAGGAGCGAGGTTACTGTAGCAGCAGACCCGTACCTGAAACTGCATCTTTAGGGATGAGTGATACCATCACCCGCCCCTGAAAATGAGTCACATTTTCAGGAGCAGGTCATGGCGCCACCCGCCCCTAAAGATGGGATTATCACGGGCGGGTGTCGCCATCACTGGCCCCAAAAAATGGGGCTCATTTCTAGGGGCGGGTGGCGTCCCCACCCGTCCTACAAATATTTTTCACAATGGTTATGAAAATTCAATTAAATAAGAAAAAATAGCAAACCACATCAAAAAAGTGAAATTTGTACCCAGATGCTATTGTGTCCTATAGGACTAGAAAAAAATATGCCAAGTATTTTAAGATTATATAATGCTTAAGAGTGTGGAAACCAGTAAGTATGACTTAAGTTGTACCAAATAGTAAGTGTTGGAGGATCCTACATTGTTGTTTCAACATTCTTAACCATTCTGTACACTGAAATATAATTGTCACATTTGTTTCTAGTTCTATAGGTGACAATAGCCTTAAGGTAAAAATTTCACCTTTTTTGAATGTGTTTTGCTATATTTTTTGAATTAATTGAATTTTTAGTATAAAATTGAAAAAGATTTCTAGGGGCGGGTGAACCCCCACCCGCCCCTAGAAATGATTTGTAGGGGCGGATGGGGGGTCACCCGCTCCTGGAAATACATTTCTAGAGGCGGGCTGGGGGTCACCCGCTCCTGAAAATACATTTCTAGAGGCGGGCTGGGGGTCACCCGCCCCTAAAAATTCCTGCTCTATATATGTTGAACGGGCCGAGGACTTAGCAAAATTTTCATTTCGCGCGGATGAGGAAGTTACGCTGCCAAAATTTCCTCTTCCCCGCCGGCGCCTCTCCGTGGCGGCTCGGCCCTCCCGCTTGCCGGCGCCTCTCCCCGGCGGCTCTCCTTCGCCGCCGCGCCTCCTCGTCCGCGGTGCTCCCTAGACGCGCCGGGCCTCCTCCTCTCCGTTACCTCGTTGTCGACCTCCCTCGGCCCGCCGCTAGCACGCCTCCCTCGACCGGCCGTCCGCGCGCCTCTGGATCCAGACCGCCGCCGTGCGCGCCTTCGGATCTACAGCAATGCCTCTCTCCTCCCCTCCCCTCGGGCCCACGCCCTTCCTCGACAACAGGTGAGTTCTTGATTTTTTTTGAATTATATAATGAATTAGTTAGTAAATTAGTTAATGTATACGTGAAAAAATGTGAATATATATGGTTTGTAATATGTGAAAGTAAATGTGACATGTGAATTTGTAGTGAAATTTATTTTTATTTTGCAATTATAGTTAACTTTCATGTGAATTTTAATTGAATATATGAGGAATATGAGTGTAATTAGTGAATTTCCATGTAGATGCATTGTCATTTTGAAAATGTGAGTTAATGAATTAGTGGATGTGAATTATTGAGAATGTGAAATATTGATATTTTGAGAATGTGAAATAGTGAATTATTGTTTCATGAACCGTGGCTTTGGTCGTGGTAGATTGGGTCGTGCTAGTGTTGGTCGTGGTAGGGGGCATCAGGATTTTCCTTTGCCTGAGGCTCGCCCTCCTGGCATCACTTTCAGCAGAGTCAACAGGACTAGATCGACCCAATATCCTCAAGCAATCGTACCAGCTCCAGGAATAGTAAGATCCATCCTTTTGTCTTCTTAAGAACGTTTGATCCTTATTAATGTTACACTATCTCTAATGCAACAGATCGATATGTTTACATGGCTTGCCGAGGTAGTAAAATGCCTAGATGGTACACCTCCTCAGGTGGAAACCATGGAATGCCGACTGGTCAAGAAACTAACAATCTCTTTCGAGATACCAACAAGAGGAGATCTAGGTACCATGATTCCAATAGTTTCTAGTGGTAAAGAATCACCTATTCAGATGACTTATGAAAGAAGTGCTATGAAAACTTGCCTTTTAGAACTTGAGAGGCATGGTTATCTAATTCCAGACTTGTCGTGGTTTAAAATCAGAGCGCTTCAACAAAATGAACATGATATTGTTAGTTTATGTGAGAGACTTGCACAAGAAATCAAAATGACATGTTATGTGAGTCCTTGTTAATTTGATTGTGCGAAGCAGTTCATACTATTTTCCTTCCATCTCCGTTGCAGGATATGTTCGGTAGCACCTTCACGACGATGAGTTTGAAGATTATTTTATGTGAAGCCATGGACAAGTTAGGTTATCATTGGTACCAGTATGGGACACCCCGTACTAGGGAAGGCCTGTACCAGACTTCTATTGAAGTTCGATCTACCTCGTTTCATGCTGCCGAACCAATGTTCACCATATATGGCAAAGCACTTCCTCGTAAATGTGAAGCAAAGAAAAGCGCACCTATCCATGCTTTGTTTTTTATTGACGAAAGCCTGGGGTACAAGATTGATGATGTTCACTATGTTAAGTACCTCTTGCTTGTGATAAATATCCGTTAGATGATGTAATGTATGCATGCAATTGAACATTTGCACCTTGGATGTAATATGTTTCGACTTATCGAATATTTCAATCACATGCATTTTAATTATTTAGATGTTTCCGTTTCCAAGTTCTTGTGTCCATGTAGTGTGATGTGCTTGTATACGACAGATTCTAAAAATTTAAATTGAAATCAGTGAATTATTTGGCGATCAGGGTATTTTTAGGGACGGGTCATGCCCTAACCCGCCCTGAAAACCGATTTCCAGGGGTGGGCCATGGGCTCACCGGGATTTCCAAGGGCAGGTGAGCCCATGGCCCGCCCCTGGAAATCAAGGGCGGGTTTGGTACCTGCCCCTGCAAATAGCTACTTTTAGCTGCCACAAACAGGAGCGGGTACTGCACCCGTCGCATCCGTTCCTAGAAGTGGGTTTCTACCCGCACCTAAAAACGTTTTCTGTAGTAATGACGGCTTTCGAATCTTGGATATTGAGCCTACAATGTATCTCGGCGAGGATATACTTTCCTTCTGTCTTTGTTTACTTCGTTACATGTCACTAAAATCTTATGTGGCGCATGTATATAATGACTAACAAGAGAACATTATATTGATGTTCTTATGACTTTATGCAAACACTAGCTGTGGCCCTACTTTGACTTATAGGTGAGTAGCTCAGGAAGAGGGAGCATAGTTTTCATTTCAGAAATAAACTAATGAAAAGGGGCCACGGCTCCAAATTAACCGATGGTTGAGTTTATTTTCTCCTAGTATACTATTTTCTATTGAGTTAATATGTTTAACATTGATCATTGGCAACCAAAAGATTATATATATGGTTGACTATGTGAGAATTGTGTCACTGGATTCATCATGAAAGATACGATAATATATAAATTTTATAATACTCCCTTTTTTATATGTCATATTGATTAGCTTTTGAACTAACCAGCATATAATATAATATAATATATATACTATTGCATCTGGGTACATTCTCTACAGAGAATGCACCCAGACTAACCGGCGCGCCTGGTCCAATCAACTAGCCCGAGACCGTCCCGAGCGGCGCGCAACCACGCGCGCAACCGTCTTCCGCACGCTCCTCACCGAACCGACCGCTTCCCATACTAATTTGTGCCATCTACCTACCATACAAAGCCACCGAAGCATAAAAATTCAACGAGACTGCATGCATGCATGGATGGAATCTTTTGTTGGTTTGATTCTTTGAAACAAAATTTCTCCTAAACTGTAACACCGATTGACAAACCGTTTGTTTCATCTTACTAAAAACAATGCGCTTAACAAAACTAGATCCAATTTCAATATAATTTTTTTCTTTTATGCGAATTGCATCTCTGTATACCACTAATTGCAACTCTGTATATTATCGAGTTGCAACTAGTGATAACTATATGTACTATTTGCATCTGATATATAATTAGGTTCATTTGTAATTCTGGATGCAACCGAGTAGTAACTGATTGCAATGTAACCGGATTGCAATTAGTAGTAATTAGGTTGCAACTGGAACGTTAACTAGGTTGCAACTGACCGGTAACTGATTGTAACTAGTAGTAGCTGGGTTGCAAATGAATAGTAATTGACTGCAACTAGTAGTAATGGTTGCAACTAATAGTAACTGGCTTGCAATAAGTAGTAACTTGTTGTATAAGTAGTAATTGGGTAGTAACGGTTACAACTTTCACTAACTAGGCTTGTAACTATGTTGTAACTAGTTGCAACCAGTAGAAATTGGGTAAAAATTAGGTTCTAATTGGTTGCAACGAGCGCTAACTACGCTACATCCAAGTTGCAATCGCGTTTGTGGCTGTGATAGGAGCTCATAGTACAGTTAAGTTGCAATTACATACTTGAAAAAAATCATCAAATACAGTCTTTATGGATCTCGGTTTGTTAAGCATATTTTTTTCAACAACCTAATGTAAACGGATCTGGAATCGGAGCTACGGTTTAGAAGATATTGCATTTTTTGATCCGAATCAAGAAAAAATTCTCTGCATGCATGCTTCATGATGAGCGGCGGAGGGGTGAGCTGTGGTTGGTTGACTCCACCTAATTTTGCATGCATGAGGGTAGACCAGCAGATATGCGAGACCGACGGAGGGTCTGTGCATTTGCTATAGTAAAGATATCTTATTGCATTTTAGCCTCATCGTGTGTGTCTCTCTCTATATATATATAAATGGAGGAAAAATATATATGGTTTCTTATTGAAGTACTATATTTTTAAAAATATTATCCACCATCAAAATATCATATTTATGACTATATCAATATCCTAATATGCTTATATATAGTTTGGAGTAAGGATCAGGTACATGCATAGATCAGGAGAACGAGAAGCCTGATCCACGGAGCCTCTCCTCCATGGCAGCGTCCAGACGCCGGGCCATCTCCGGCGTCATGTGATTCGCCCAGTCTCCTGCCTCCCCTCTCCTGAAGTAGGAGCTGTTCACGAAGGCACCTTCACGAATAACGCCTCCCAGCGGGGACGAGCCTGAGCCTGCCCTGTTCACCTCCAGATCTTTCAGCTTCTGGAAGCTGCACAGCCTCACCACGTCCATGGCGACCCCCGCCTCCGCCTCCGCCGGCGAGAACGGCCGTCCCAGGAACTGCGACAGCTTGACGACGTTGCCGACTGGGTCGCGCAGCATCTCCTCGTACCTCAGGAACAGCACCCTCTCCGGGGTCGCCTTGCTGGCGTTCCAGTACCCAAGGACATGGTCCCAGATGGGGCCGCTCAGGCAGCTGCCCTCGCAGGCTGCCTCGAACAGGTCGGAGAACGCAAGGTCCGGCCGGATCCTCCTGGAGAAGTGCCACATGGAAACCAGCATGTCCTTTGGGTCCCTGCAGGCGTTTCATTCGAATTCGATCACAACTACAAGATGTTATGGCGATTAGAAATTCCATCTATAATCATCTGTGATCGAAGTTGTTTTTTACCTGCATATGTAGACGATTTTGCAGTCGGGATTCTCGGCGATGGAGGCCGGCAGGATGGAGTGGTGCATGTGCGTGGCCATGAGCCTGGGCGACGGCAGCGCGTCCATGACCTTGCTCCCCAGCCCGGCGGCGAACAGCCTCTCCATGAAGGGGACGCAGTCGTGCGGGTTGGCGCGGAGGAGCGGGTGCCCGGGGTCGCCGGCCGGCGGGTGCGCGCCGCGCGCCATGGTGGCGAAGGCCAGGGCCTTGAGCCACGTGGTGCCGCACTTTGGCGGGCTCGCGAGAACGACGTCGCCGCGACGGGGCGCGAAGCCCCGCTGGATGGCGATGATCCCCGGCACCCACGTCTCCAGCACCCACGTGCCCAGGTAGCGGCGCAGGAACAGCTTCGGGTTGCTCGGGAGGGCGGAGACGGCGGCGCCCGCGCACTCCTCCAGCACTGAGGCGTCGGCGTCGTCCCCGTCGCCGACCATGACGTCCTTGAACGGCACCGGCGCAGGTAGTGCAGAGAGTACAGTAGCTGGGTCGGTGCCAGTAGCAGCGTTAGCCACGCTAACTGTGTAATACATGATTGAGTAGTAGAGCTTCTGCCTTTTTTGTTCAAGAAAAAATATGGTATACTCCTTCCTCCAAAAAATATATTGGATCACAATATGATTTTAAAATTGCGCCACGAAACATATCACTACGTACATCATAATATTTGTAAAATAGCTCCATTTACTCCAATTTTAGCAAAATTAGTGGTAAATCCCGTAAATAAAATAGATCCTTGTAACCAGATCGCAATATAGTGACTGATTGTACATATATAAAAAAAACTTCCTGCGGGGGTCACTACTATAAAAACGATCCGTAGGAACGCCCTGTTTTTTAGGGGCGGGTCAAAAGGTAATCCGCTTCTACAAATGGAGCGCGGTTACTGTAGCATCCGATCCACTCCTAGAAAAACAATTTTAGAGGCGGGTGGCGCCATCACCCACCCCTGCAAATAGGCATCATTTTTAGGGGTGGGTGATGACATTTCTAGGGGCGGGTGAAGCCAACATCCGCCCCTGAAAATAGTAGCATTTCTAGGGGCAGGTGATAGCGTCACCCGTCCCTAAAAATGCAATTTTAAAGGCGCGTGATTGCATGACCCGCCCCTAAAAATGGTTCCACACAAAAAAATTTATCACTTTTTCATATGATCTCGGATGAAGTTAAACTTTAAATTAAAATTGTAGAGAATGACGAGATCTAAAACATTGCAGTTGATAACTTTTTCATTTAAGGTCATTTAATGGTCCAAAAAATTATTATGAACCTACATATGGCTTGACTATATAGTATCTCATACAACTCAAGTCATACTTTGAGGTTTCAACAATTTTAACCTTTATATACACTAAAATATATTTGGTATATTTTTATCTATAGTTCACAATAATCATAGTGTGAAAGTTTCACTTTTTTGATTTGTTTTGCTATATGGAAAAATTTAAATGAATTTTTGGAATAAAATTGAAAAATATTTGTAGGGGCAAGTGATGGCGTCACCCGCCCCCTACAATGAGAGTTAATATAAAAGAATAGTATACCACATAAAGTTATAAGTGACTGTGTAGTGTGGTGGAATGAAAGGAACGTGCGTGGCTTGAGGTATGCGGTTTGAACCCCGGGTGATGCAAATATGCATATTTATTTTTTTTATTTTTATTTTTCTATTTTAGATTTTTATTTATTTTTCATTTTCTGGAAATGGATCATCCCGCCCGCTAAAAATCGTACTTTTAGCTGCAAGAACTAGGTACGGGTACCACATCCGTCCCTAAAAATATATTTTTACCCGCCCCTAAAAACCCTTTTTGTAGTAGTGGGTATGATGGCCCCGGGCATTGACTAAGAAGAAGACCTTTTCACGCAGGCTAAGAAAATCCCCGAACCTCTACCCCATCTTTACATAAGGGTACGTTGCCCGTACCGTAACCCGTGTGAGAGCGGGTCGGAACCTATTTTCCATATGCTTTGACGTGTAGGCGAGCGAGGGATTTTTTAACCCAGCCTAAAATTTATTTCCACCGGGAGTCAAAGCCAGACTTGAAGAACGCTACTGAGACCACCTAACCAACCGATTGTACATACATCAATCAATGTTTTGGTAGTATGTGTGTGTATCGCTCCTTAAACGTCGCAACAGCTGATAGAGAAACTGATCGCAACGGGTCGTATTTGTTCCATCAAATGATTAATAATAGATACACCACGGAAAAGTTTTTTGTTGGGAATGTTTAACTTTGGTGCAAAGGTACAAAGAGATTAGACCCCAATGCAAGCTCGTCGTTACTTATTGAGAAGAGAATCGGATCAGCATTGAGATGGATGGAAAGGCCAGGTACTGTTGGGATTTAGGACGGCTGATGTTTTGTCTTTTGCTGAAGAAAAAGCCACACCACTGAATTCATCAGATTCTAATCGAAAGCACTGCCTGAGATAATGATGCACAGATATACACCGTGTAAATGTGCACGTGACATTGATGCGTATGGATCCATATGTGTAGTGCATTTACAATGGAAGAATGAAGGTTCAACATGTACCGGTGATGTAGGCTTTGGCACGGAAAGGGATGGCAAACCTCGTCTCTGTCCAGTCGGCCGGTTGATGGCAACAGGCGGGTCTCCCTCAACGTTCAGTCAGCAGCATGCGTGGATCGATGTTCACCCACCCATAATCCTTCCTCTTTTTTTCTTGTAGTTCTATTTCTATCTAGTTGCTGGGATTTCTGATTTCCACTGTCACATCCGGGAAAGCGAATTGCGTGTCGTGCATACAAGCATGCTGAAAGGGAAATTCGGGTGAAAAAAGAGACTCCGTCCTGTTTGGTACTCTACCGCCTTCTCCGATAGCTTCTGATGAAGTCCTATCAAACGGATGAAAAGGAAACGGCTTCACACAAAAAGCTCCTACGAAGCCTTAATATAACTTACACTAAAATAGAGGGGGGGGGGGGGGGGAAGTAGCTTCACCGGCTTCTCCTCAGTGCCCAAGTATTAATTTCTATAAAATTACTTAATTTGCCACTAAGAAATAGTTCTACCAAATATTTAAGAAATGGCTTCAGCTCCACTGAAAAAGATGCTTCATCTGAAGTTGAAGCTGAAGCCATTTCATGAGGAGCAAGAGCCCTACCAAACAACCTCGAAGTAGCATTTTAGCCTATTTGGAATAAGATATTATTATTTTACTCCACGCACACACTAATACTATTGAGCACACACTAATACTATTGAGACTATTGAGGTACATCGGCAAGTTACACCAAAAAAAGTCCAAGGTGCTGGAGAAATGCGGACAATTCGCTCAAGTCTCAACGTATCCCCTCTCGCGAGGAGGTGCTCCTCAATCATAGAACTGAAGCAGATATTGACCTCCCATATTAAATTGCGCTAGCTACAATTGGAGCCGGGACTTCTAGATTGAGCTGCATGCACTAATCACAACTAAAAGCCTAAAATGATAATGAAAAACGACTGCAACAATACATTTATCCGAATACAAAGGTTTCCTTCAAGAGGAATCTAAGTTGTGGTATGCACTCTTCAAATCCAGGCGAACCCTATTAGACTACTCAAAAATGCGCTTATGTAAATGGCAATTGTGAGATTACAAAGTTTTGTTATGGGCATGTGATGTGTTGATAGATCATAGGGGTGGGGGGTGGGGTGGGTGTTTTGATCCTAGGAGGTGTTTGGTTTGAAGTCATAGCTTGCTACAGTCCATCACGCCTAATGTCAGTAAGGTTTCACCAGCACCTATTTGGTTTTAGCTGTAGATGTGGCAAGATTTCATTGCAGAAAACTTATTGCATTTGCTATTGACTAATAAAAGTGTGACAAGATTCTCTTATCTTTACCAGAAGTAGTAAAGAATTTGATGAACTAACCTTATTTAAGTTTTTTAAAAATTGTAACAAATAGTGGCAATCTAAATGAATGAACTAAACAGGCCCAGAGTACATCCAATGCCCAACCTCTTTCCTGAGCTTGCCAGGGGTCGCAGGTGGAGCGCGCGTCGTAGAAGGCCCACTTGCGGCCACGAGCAGATCACTTCCGCAGTCGCCCTCCTCCTTCATCTTTGGACTACTTGCTCTTGAGATCTGTGCTTTGCAATTGCATCTTTGCAAGCACGTTTAGTTTGCTCTATTTTCTCCCGGATAAACCGTTTATGTCGTAGTAGGTTGTCTGGGCATCTCATCTCACTCATGTGTGTGTGTGTGGGGGGGGGGGGGGGGGGGGGGGTAATGCAGTGCCATTATCGCAAACTTAAATTAGACATCGGCGTCAGGGCACCACTTCCTTTGTCTGGGCCTGCATCATTTCTGTGTTGCCTTGCAGAGAGGGCATCGCCCATGGCGTTGCTAAGTTCTGCAGTGCTCATGCATGTTTTGTGCAGTGTGAGGTTGCTCCTAGGAGATACAAGACCATCTGAACATAATTTCAGTGCATCAGTGTGGAGTCATATGCACATAATTTCAGTGCGAAGCAATGCTTTGATGTGCTATCTGTCATCTGTGCAAGTTTAGAGTTTGTTTTCTGATGACAGCGCTGAACTGAGCTGAAGTTACTGAACTGAACTGACGAAACATGCTTGTCTCTACCTGTGTAGGTGGCGATCACGTCCCGAGGGCGACCGCTCCCCGCGTTCCTGACCCTGCAGCATGTCCGGGACGGCATCTGGTGCCAGGGCGACGCTGCCGTCTCGCCATCGGTGGCGCCAACGTGAAAGTGCATTTAGCCCCCCAAGTGAGCTTCAGGAACAAATTTCTTGTATCTTGTGTCTATTGTATTTATTTAGTTCTTATTGATCTAGAGTTTCTTTTGTGCCGATCTACGTACTCGAGTTGTTGTGCTTGCAAAGATCATCTACAGAAGTCTCCTAGTATCATTGCGTAACTTTTGATTCAAACAGGTTCTGCAGTTTCAAGTTTAATTTTGAATTTCGTATAAGAATTCTAGTTTTATCGGAAGTTTCCGTCCAGTGTCGGAAGTTTTTTAATTGCTGCGAAGAATTTTTCAGATTTTTTAGGTACGCCTATTCACCCCTTAGGTATCACCAAGATCCTTTCACTTATTGGTGTCATATGTTTCTGCCAGACAATTCTGGTTCAATCGCTCTAGATGGTTGGTTTGTAAAGACTAGCTCCACAACCTGAAGACACTTCATGTGATTATGATCAATGAGATGTTTTAAAGTGCTTGAGAGGCACCTCATATCCTTTTTTTTTTCTAAAAGGAACCAAAATCAAAGCACCAACTCTAATGCCTTCTGATGTGGTAGATGCAAATGATGATTAATGAGGGGAAAGGCCTCCCCACGTGTACTTGTGGCCACATGTTTTATCTAGACCGTTCATCTGGTCCATATGAGGTGTCATCCAACAGTTCATTTTCTCATCTACCAATGATTCTTTCATCCATCTCTGTCCCATCGTTGATTTCAATCAATGAGATAATTTAAAGTGCTTGAGAGGCACCTCATATACCTCCCATCTAATTCACCATCAACTTGTAACACAGGGAGCAGTGGTAGAGGAGAACAATATTTGTAACGGTTTCAAACCACATGGCGTAGCACACTCTAGGATTTGGAGACATCTGGAATCCCTTGGAAACAGCTCCTGAAAGTTTCTCTCGAGATGTAGCAGACAAGAGTACATCAGCTTGAAACATAACTAAGCAGGCATGCAGAGGATGGAGTGTTAGGTTTAAAGCTGAAGGTCTATCCGTTGCTAGGGACTGGTATCAGATTCGAAACCGCTTCATTGGAGCATAGCAGCCGAAGGCAGCCACAGGAGGCATGAAGGAGGGAGCCACGCGGCGAAGCTCCGGCTTGTTTGGTTGGACCGTGATGGACGGGTTGGTCCGTAACACACCGGATGCTATGATCAGGTTCGGATTTCGGATCAGATCATTCCGGATTGGTCCATGCGCCAAACCAAATGCTCTGTACGTGCATTCCTTGGGGTCAGCTGACCCAGATAAAATTTTTCAAATTCCATTGCAAGTTCCTCTTCAATACATGCAAATCACTCTCTAAAGCAGACAAAACAAACACAGTTGCAAGTTCCTCTTCAATACATGCAAGTTCCTCTCCCGCAAGCATCAACACAAACTTGTAACCATGGACCGCGGTCTAGAGGTGTGGCTGTACAGCATTGGTTCAGGATGCCTCCCAATCCGATACGAGTTATAGCTCACCGCTAGTCACCTGATCAACTACTGCCCTCATAGGCAATGGCCATTTCTTCAGCTTCGAACAGACACATCCCTACCCCCATCTCCCGAGCCTCTATATCGCCGCCTCTCCATTCATTTGAAGAGAAACCAATCATGTTTGGTGCAACAACCGCAAGAATATAACCACATTTATTATAGACTGTCAGAGGTTACACACCAAGCTAAGTTCTCGTCAATCCAAGCCGAGTAATTCACCTAAGAAATGAACACCTAACAAGCAATTCACCATCTGAGCATTCAATGCAGTAACTAGTTAACTACAGAGCTAAACTATCGAGAACCAAAATGAAAGGCAAAATAGGCATTTTTGTCCCTCAATTTTGAATCGAGGGTCAAGTTCATCCCTCAACTTTCAATAGACCAATATAGTCCCTCAACTTTCATTTTTTGTCAAACTCATCCTTATGCTGATATTATACTTCATAATAACATAAGATTTGTGCAAAAAGTCCTCTTTGTCCTTGGCTCCTTCCCCTTCTAAATTCATTTAGGAGCTGAACATCACAAAATATTTAATTTGGAACATAGAATTTTATTTACGCATACATCATATTGTATTGCAGACTCATAAAGAGTAAAATTAAAACTACTTTACTTAATTACGTACTACCATATAAAATATTGTAGAAAATTGAGTGAACGGTGATACTAAATTGAGGAGGGGAAAAAGAAACCAAGGATATCTCACGTTATTATGGAGCACAATATAATATCAGTATAAGGACGAGTTTGATCTCAAAATAAAAGTTGAGGGACTATATTGGCCAATTTGAAAGTTGAGGGACGAACTTGACTTTCGGGATAAAGTTGAGGGACCAAAATACCTATTTTACCAAAATGAAACTGAGGACTGAGAAGGTAGGAGAGCGCACAGTATTAATCTGAAAACTAAAGTTGTTTCAGGGGAAGTAAATGAATATGCATGGTTGGCAGGCAAGGAACTGAAGTCAATCCGTTTGCTGTGTTGTTCTCGATGCCTTCCATTTCTGCATTTAGCTGGCTTTGCCAAGTTCTCCAGGGCGAACCAAACAGTCTGAACTCTGACATTGGCGTGCTCGACGTTATGTATAGCTAGAACAGACAGTGGCATCGGTGACAGCAGATTAGAACATCGCAGCCTACGGCTATTTCCATTTATTTCCAAAGTTCTGGATGCCCTCCACTGGTGAACTCGCAATTCTTATTGTGCCTGCTGGTACCACCTCCCTCCTTTTCTGCTTTCTTTGCCCTCGAGCCCTCCTCGGCTCCTCGCACAAAAAGAAAAATGCCTTTGTCACCAACTATACTCCAAATATCTTGAGAGAAAATACCGCTTAATCAACTTTCTTAGCCAATGCAGCCTTTTTTAGATATGTTCACGACAATTTGTTAAGACATGTAATCAAACAATTAACTTACAAAGCAGAAACCAAAATTTTTAATATGTTCAGGAAGTATTATTTAAACTTGAATTATAGTATTTTTTTCATGGCTGAGTTCATTGTTCGAGGGGAAACAATGTTGAGATCATTAGAAAACACCAATTAAAAAACCTAGAATATGCATGCAAGATCCTATTCCGTTCAATTAACTGACGAAAACCTCTCGTGAGGAGGCTCCTCAATCGTATAAGAAGATATTGACTCCCACATTAAATTGCAATAGCTAGGACTGGAACAGGAGACTTCTCACACATGTGTGATCTCTTTTCTCCTTCCCCGGGCGCGGCCAACTTTTGGTGAGCCCAGCCCACGACACAACTTCCAGGAATACTATTAAGGCCCCGGCCCCGGCCCACGCTCGCCTGAGCAGCAAGCAGCTCCGGGCCGTCACGTTGAGATTAGCAGGCGCCCGGCTCTTGACAATTGCTTCCTTCGCCTCCAGGCTCCAGCCCTCCTCGGCTCGGCTCCTCGCACAAAAAGAAAAATGCCTTTGTCACCAACTATACTCCAAATATCTTGAGAGAAAATGTATGGAACCACAGATAGAAAAATAGCTTAATCAATTTTCCTAGCCAATGCAACCTTTTTAGATATGTTCACAACAATTTGTTAAGACACGTAATCGAACAAGCAGAATCCAAAAATTAGTTTTAAATATGTTCGGGAAGTATTTTTTAAACTTGAATTATAATATTTTTATTCATTGCTGAGTCCATTGTTCGAGGGGAAACAATGTTGAGCTCGTTAGAAACACCAATTAAAAAACTAGAATATACATGCAAGTGTTGGTTTGAAAGGTAGATGACCTGATAAATTGCCTGGCGGCCTTTGCAGCTGGGAGGAGGGCGTGAGCAAAAAAAAAGGAGACCGAGATGAAGCTGTTGCTCGGTTCAGAGACAAGGTGGCCCTGAAATCTGAAAGAGACAAGGCAGGCACATGCCAAGCACACATACACATAAACCCTACGCTATTTCTTTCTTTGGAACCCAAACCCTACATCTAATAGTTTGAGCTGAGGATATGTATTGTGTTATTGTGTATGCTTGTTGATGTGATGGAACAATAAGAATTACTCAATCTATGTGCGTGTAAAGTGTATATTGGTACATACTCTAGTATATCTGAATTAGAGTTTCCAGAAAAATATTTAAGCAAAGTAGTATATATCAACAATATATTATATATCTTTAATCCATCCTGTTGGAATTTTTGGTGGTCAAAAAGGCTGAAAAATAAGAGGATAAGGAAAACGGGAAAAAGGAAGATAAGAGCCCGTTCTTGCGCCTTGATCGGAGACGCAACCGACTCGTGGTTATGGCTCCAGGTCGTCCAGCGCCATAATAAATAGTGGGGCCCAACATCTTTGGGATCTAGTCTAACCTAGTCCAAACCCTACCGCCCCACTACAGCCGCCCGATCTCTGACGGCGCTAGAGCCATCTGAAGGTCACCCGCCTACCCTCCGCCGCTGTCGGTAGATTGTGCCGGTGGAGACCCGAAGGACGACGGTACCCGCCGCGACCTTGTACGATTACGCAGGGAACACCTGCGGGAACGACTACGGAAACGCCCTCGTCATCCCCGACACCAGCCATGGCCGGATCCGTGTCAGCCGTCGCTCCCGGTCTAGATCTAAACCTTACCCATGTTCTTCGGTTGTGCTCATGTTGTTTTAGGTGCTAGATCCTGTAAAGTTAAGTACTAAGTCATGTTTTATGTTCAACATTTGGATCTTTCGCCTAAGCACCTACCGGTGAGCCATTAGAAACCCTAGATCTAGTTTAAGTTTTAGATCTTGGTTGGTTTTACATTCCTGTTCTCGGTTTCTTTCATGTTTTAGTTAGATCTATTAGTCCTAAGTGTGGATCTCGCATGAAGTAATTAGATCCGAGAGTAGCAGGAAGAGGAATGAGTAGAAAAGCTTTAGATCTGAGAAAATTCCATTAGCAAAAGTAAGATCCCACCCGAAAACCCATCCAAAATCCCGGCATAAGAACAAAAGTAAGAAGCCAACGGCGGTGCCCGGTTTCCGCTAAGTTGAAACTTACTACTGGGTGTCGCGTGGTGCTGCGCCATGAGGCAGTGCCGTGTGCGATGGCTCCCACTACGGCAAAACAAAAAAAAAGGAGGGAGAAAGAGTGGCAGCGCATGAGAACGACGCGACCGCGCATGGTGCGGACACACACGTCGGCTCTTAAGCGGCCAGCCGAAAGGCCATGGCCAGAGCCAGCATGCGAGCCCGCGGCCCGCAAGGCCGCGGCACAATGGGCGGCACCGTGAGCGCACCTAGGCATCAGTGACCGAAAGGTCGTGCCACGGGCGCGCATGCACCTCCGCACCTGCTGGGCACCAAGGCCCCGCGGCGGTGGAGCATGAGAACGGCGGCGCCGGCGGCATGGCTCTCGGAGTGGCATGAGAATAGCCGAGCCGAACCGTGCCATGGCCACGCATCGGCTCCATGGCCGCCGAAGCGTCGGAACTGGCCGCGCAGCCATGGCCGGCAAGGCCGGAGCAACAGAGGGCTAGCGATAGCGCGCCTGAGCGTGGAGTGCGGCGGCTCAGGGCCGGCCGCCTGGTGGCTGTTGACAAGGGGTGGGAGGAGAAAATGATTAGGGTTTTAGGGAGCTAGGGTTCACCAGCCCTTATACCTCCGAAATTTTCTCCCAGCCGTCGGATGCAATGGGCACCTGAGATCTAGCCGAGGGACAGGGGAGCCGAGCCAGGCCACTTTGATGGCCCAGCCATTGGCTATTGGGCCACCAGCCCAGGCGGGGGGATCAGGGGAGATCGGCCGGGCCGGTTTGGCGGCCTGGTCGGAGGTTTTTGGGCCGAGAGCCCAAATGAGTTTAGGCCCCACAGTTTTTCCTTTTTTTGTTTAAGTTTATTCATTCTAGAGTCATTTATTCAGTGTATTTTCCCATAATGATTTTTTGAGCACTAAATAAAATTTATTTTGGAGCATAAATACTCTAAAAATTCATGAGATTTTATTCTGAGTAAATTAAACCAACGTGAATTTTATTCAGAATTGCTTAGTTTTATTTTGAGGTATTTAAAATTTCTGACCAACGTTGACTTTAATTATTTGCCATGAGATGCTTAGTTTTATTTATGTTATTTTGCTTCTGCCCAACGGTGATGCAAAATTAATTTTCTGTTGCGTTATTTATGTTTATTCATGCTAAGTTATTTTGCTTCTCCCAACGGTGATGCAAAATTTATTCATAAGTTGTTTTAATAATTTTATTTGCTTATGCCCAACGGTGATGCAAATTTTTTATTTATGTTTTTAATCTAGCCAACGCCGATTAAATTCATATTATTCTGTTGTCATTACTGATTAAAGTTTATTTATTTTGTTTCATTCAGACACCACTCCCTCCACCATTGTAAGCTATATTAATGGCGTGGAGAAGCTCGGTGGTGATAACTACGCTAAGTGGAGGGATGAGATTAACCTCATTCTGGTCATGATGGATAAGGACCATTCCATGAGAGAGTCTGCTCCTGTAGCACCAGTTGCTACACCAGCTACTGAGGGGGAGGAAGATCCTACCCTAGCTGATTGCACTGCTGCCGGGACAAGGAGCGTTGGGAGCACTTAGATAGAGTGGCCCTCACAATCATGGACATGACCATCAGCTGGACAGGGGAGCACTTGAGAATAAGCCTAAGAATGCTAAGGACTTCATGGAGAAGATTTAGGCGTACTTCAAGGGGTCTCCTAAGGCTAATGCCATGACTCATGTCTAAGTTAGTGTTCGTGAAGTACAATGGGTAGGGCAGTGTAAGAGAGCATATTTTGGGTATGATTGACCTCCGGGATAAGCTTATAGACCTGGATTGTCCCCTTAATGATGCCACTCTGCTTCATCATGTGATGTTATCGCTTCCACCAGTTTTTGAGCCTTTTAAGATAAACTACAATGGAAGTGAGAATAAGTGGGACATTGCTATGCTCGTTGCTAAGTGCTCTCAGGAGGAGGAGAGGTTACGCTCTCAGAACCCTGACTTTGCCAATGCTATTAGACATGAGGGCATAAGGGCAGAAACAGGAGGGTCATCCACTCCAATAGGGCAAAGAATGACAAGAAATCTTATGAAGCTCCTAAGAAGGATGGTTCGTCTTCTTCCAAGGTTCTTCTCTACTACCACTACGAACTCCATGGCCATGAGAGGAAGGAATGAGAAAAGTTTAAGCAGTGGTGCGCAAAGAAAGGTAATGGTGACATAATTTCTATAGTCGATGAGTCCTTTTATGCATCTTTTCCATTAAGTACTTGGTGGATTGATTCTGGTGCCATCATTCACGTTACAAATTTCTCTTAGGGATTGTCTGGCATGCGGACTATAAGATGGGGGACTTGAAGTCTTAGAGTCACCAATGGAGTTGAAGCTGACGTGGAGGCTATCGAGACTCTCCAATTAGAACTTCGTAGCGGCTTCACACTTCGTTTATTAGATGTCCTTTATGTTCCATCTGTTCAGAGAAACTTCATTTCTATTTCTAAGTTAGATCGTGATGGATATTTGTGCACTTTTGGGAACAATAGATGTGTAGTAAGTTTTAATGGTGACATTGTTTGTTATGCACCCTTACATGATGAGCTTTACTTACTATCCCAAAATAATTATATCTCTGTGATGAATGTAAGCGATGTCAATCATAAGCGCAAGAGAGGTAATGAGACTTAGTTGAAATTGTGTAATTTTTGTTTAGGCCACATTTCGAAGGAGAGAATGGAGTATCTCATTAGAGAAGTGATACTCCCAAAATTAGACTTCTTTGACTTAGATCAATGTGTTGATTGTATTAAGAGAAAATTTACAAAATAAATTAAGAAGGATGGAGCTAAGCGCAGTTCAGGAATATTAGAATTAATTCACACTGATATTTGTGGTCCATTTAGTGTCAAATCAATGGATGATTTTAGTTACTTTATTACATTCACCGATGACTACTTTCATTATAGATAAGTTTGCCCCATAAGAGAAAAATTTGAGGCACTTGATAAGTTTAAAATCTTTAAAGTTGAAGTAAAAAATCAGCATGAGTTAAAGATTAAAATGGTAAGATCGATAGAGGTGGTGAATGTTATGGGAGACATGCTACATATGGACAAATCCCCGGACCCTTTGCCAGATCTCTCCAAGAGAATGGAATAATAGCTCAGTACTCAACTACTTGTGAGCCTCAGCAAAATGGTGTAGCTGAGAAAGAAATCACACGCTAATGAATATGGTGCGTAGTATGCTAAGTCATTCTACATTTCCAGTAAATTTGTGGATGGAAGCGCTAAAGACCGTCACACACATAAGTAACCGTGTTCCTAGCAAGTCAGTCCCTAAGACCTCTTATGATCTTTGGACCGGCAGAAAACCAAGAATTAATTATTTACATGTCTAGGGATGTGCAGCTGAAGTGAAATTATTTAATCTGTCCCTTGGAAAATTAGATCCTAAGATAGAAAGCTGCTATTTCATTGGATATCCAGATAAATCAAAGGGGTATCGATTTTATTGTCCTAAGGGTACCACTAAGTTTATTGAGACAAGACATGCAGTGTTCTTAGAGAAAAATGGATGCACTGAGATTAGGCAAATTGATCTTGAGGGGATGCGGACTTATGAACCAACACCGATGACTCAGGATCATTATGTGCCTATGTTTCGGACTACAACACCGTCTCATCTCAGGTAGCTGATCCTCCATAAGAAAATGTGGAGCAAACACCTGCCATAAGTGAGCATGAGAACATGCTTGTGACTAATGAGCATCAAAATCAAAGTGTGGATGAACCTATTCAGGAAATGCAGGATCAAACTGTTGAGGGGACACAAGAGGCGCAGCATGAGCAAATTGTTGAGCATGTTCCTGCAGCAGAACCACAACCTCTAAGAAGATCAACACGAGAAAGGAAATCAACTATCTCAAATGACTTCGTGTATACGAGTGAAGAAGGACACGATATGGGGAAGGTTGATGATCCGAACTCGTTTAAGTAAGCTATGAGTAGTGAGCACTCCCACAAGTGGATTGAGGCTATGAAAGAAGAGCTGAAATCCATGAGCACAAATAAGGTATGGGACTTAGTAGAAATTCCTAATGGAGCCAAAACAGTGGGCTGTAAATGGGTCTACAAAAAAATATGACTCCAAAGGAAAAATCGAATGGTTCAAAGCAATACTTGTGGATAAGGGCTTCACACAGCGAGAGGGAATTGATTATATTGAGACCTTATCGCCTGTCTCGAAGAAAGATTCGTTCAGAATCGTTATGGCTTTGGTAGCTCATCTTAATCATGAACTGCATCAGATGGACGTTAAGACTGCGTTCCTTAACGGTGATTTGCATGAGAATGTATACATGGCGCAACTAGAAGGTTTCATTGTGGAAGGTAAAGAACGGATGGGATGCAAATTAAAGAAATCCATTTATGGGTTGAAACAAGCGTCCGGACAATGGTACCTGAAGTTTGATGAAGTGATCAATAAATTAGGCTTCCTCAAAATTATAGTCCAGTACCTGAAGTTTGATTAAGTGATCAATAAATTAGGCTTCCTCAAAAATATAGTGGACAACTGCATATATATTAAGATCAAGGGGAGCTCTTTTATCATCCTAGTACTATACGTGGATGACATCCTATTAGCAAGCGGCGATAAGAACTTGCTGCATGAGACAAAAAGATTTCTCTCATCAAACTTCGACATGAAGAATCTTGGTGATGCCTCTTATGTGCCGAACATTGAGATACATCGAGATAGGTCCAAGGGTGCATTGGGACTCTCTCAAAAGGCTTATATAGAGAAAGTTCTTAAAAAATATGATATGCACCAATGTTCAGGCACAACTGCTCCAGTTGTTAAGGGCGATAAGTTTGGGCAATTTCAAAGTCCTAGAAATCAATTAGAAATGATCAAATGAGGTCGATTCCATATGCTTCAGCTATTAGAAGCATTATGTACGCACAAGTATGGACACACACTGACTTAGATTTATTACCGGGATGCTTGGTAGATATCAGTCTAATCCAGGAATGAACCACTGGAAAGCGGCTAAGAAAGTCTTGCGTTATTTACAGGACACTAAGAATTACATGCTCACTTATAGAAAACTGAGAACTTAGAAGTAGTTGAGTAGTTGGCTATTCAGATGCCGACTTCGCGGGTTGTGCTGACACTAAAAGGTCGATATCAGGTTATGTCTTCACACTTGTGAATGGAGCAATATCATGAAAAAGCTCCAAACAGACACTTACTGCAGCATCAACGATGCAAACTGAGTCCGTGGCATGTTATGAGGACGCAGGGCAAGCTGAGTGGCTTAAAAGATTTATGCCCGGACTAAAAGTGGTAGACAGCATAAGTAAACCAATGAAATTGTACTACAACAATAAGGCCTCAGTTTTGTATGTTAGTAACAACAAGTCGAGTGGTGGTGCTAAGCACATCAACATTAAGTTTTATATTGTGAAGGATAGAGTCCAGAATCACACTATTGAGTTAGAGCATATAAATACTAAGGAAATGTTCACGGATCCACTAACGAAAGGCTTACCTCCCAATATATTTCGTGAATTAATTGCGAGCATGGGATTATTGAATAGCCTGTGATCTTGGAATAAAAAGGGTCATAAGTCAACCATCTCCTGTTAAGATGCGTAGTTTTATGTATTGTGGATAATTATGTTGCAATAGAACTTATTCACTGTTGTGACACATTGTCTCTTTGCGTAATTCTGCTTTAAGAATGATATTAGTTTAGGTCTTTAGACCAAAGGGGAGAATGTTGGAATTTTTGGTGGTCAAAGAGGCCAAAAAATAAGAGGATAAGAAAAATGGGAAAAAGGAAGATAAGAGCCCGTTCCCGCGCCTTGATCGGAGGCGCAACCGACTCGTGGTTGCGGCCCCAGGTCGCCCAACGCTATAATAAATAGTGGGGCCCGACACCTTTGAGATCTAGTCTAACCTAGTTCAAACCCTAGCCGCCCTACTACAGCGGCCCGATCTCTGGTGGCGCTGGAACCATCTGAAGGTCACCGCCTACCCTCCGCCGCCGTCGTTGGACAGTGTCGGTGGAGGCTCGAAGAATGACGGTACCCGCCATGACCTTCTACGACTACGCTGGGAACACCTACGGGAACGACTACGGAAGTGCCCTCGTCGTCCCCGACACCAGCCATGGCCGGATCTGTGTCAGCCGTCACTCCCGGTCTAGATATAAACCTTACTCATGTTCTTGGGTTGTGCTCATATTGTTTCAGGTGCTAGATCAACACGTCCATCCAACATTGCGTAAGACATCTTAAAACAAGAGTCTTAAAAGTATATCCTACAATTATTTTCCCTTACACTATACTGCCAATTGCTATAAAATCAACACTGTCTTAAAAATAATCCGAATATGAAAAAAAATTGATGCAACTTTTGTATACTAAACATGCATATTATTTGACTGATTAATGTTTACAAATTGCAAGGTTTGACTTCTCCAAAACAGAATATGACTTGCATAGCTGAAAAGTGGGAGTATGTAGTATCAAAAGACATTTTGAATAGTTCTCTAAATATAGTTGCATAACCTGTTCGAAATCACAGATAAGTGGCACTAAGTCGTATGGAATTTCCCATTCGAAATGCCGAATCAGTGATTTTTCTGCAAATTTTTTCTAAAAAAATAAATTAAAGCAGCAGCTAGCACTGCCATGTCATTTAAGAAAAAAAGACATACAATGTCTTACAGAGTTTCCATTACATAAATACATGATAACGTGAGCTCTCAAATGTCTGCAAGGAATTCAAATGCAGTGTAGAGCATGATGCATGATGGTTGTACTGATCCACGAGCATATGGGCCCTTTCTCCGTTGGCCGTAGGGGAAGAGAAAGAGACACAGCAGGGAGGGAAGAATGAGATGTGTGCAGTAGCAGTATGCCAGTATGCAGGGGTGGTGGAGTCCCACGGGTGGCAGAAGAGGACCGCAGCTGCCATGGCGCCATGCCGTGCTGCCGGTGCCGGGCCATGCCGATCGACAGGGAGCGGCTTTTGTCAGCCGGCCGTGACCGCGAGTGAGAGGCCACAGGCCAGGCCATATTCCTCTCCCTTTAGCAGCAGCCGCAGCGCCCATATTCATCAGTCTTCGCCCCATCATGCCTGCCGCCGTCAGGGTTTTACCTGCATCGTCGCCAGAGGCTTTCTTCTTTTTTCTTCAGCCGGCAAAGCGGATCGGCAATTCGGATCCTCGGCCCTGCTGCTCGCTAATCGCCCCAACAAACGCGACTATCATCTGTGTCGTGTGGCTTTATCAGCTTTCTTTGGGAAAGATTTGGCCAATCCCACAGGCCATTTGCAGGAACTTTGGCCAATCTCTGCATGCAAAACTGGCGTGGCGTGGCACTGTGCTTTCTTTCTCTCCCCGGTCTATCAATTCTACAGGTAATTTTGGCTGGCCAAGTACCACAAAATTTAGGGGCTGGTGCCTCCTTCTTCTTCTTCCCATCCTCCTCATTGTTCCCACACCTCCTCTATCTCTCTTCTTCTCCTCCCCTCCCCTTCTCCTCGGTTCCTTAATTTCAATGGACCTGCAGCCTCTAGGCTCCAGAAATTGCCCCTCACTGGCTTGTTTCTCTAGCATCATCTCTTGTCCTGGCCTAGTAAACATCGGCTAGCGTCTGTTTCTGGCTCGGTGGGTGAATAAAATCTTGCGACGCGGTGACCGCATGCGGTGCAGTAGCCTGTATGCCGTACGCATGGTGTTGTCAACATCACGGAGCACAGAAAGAGAGAGAGCCCAAGCATGGACACGGCCTGTGGATCTTGGTGGTGGCACACGGTACGGGAGGATTCATCTTTTCTTCTCAGGGCTAATCATGTCTCCACACAAGAGAGCTATTCCTATGTGTGGTATTTTTTTCTCCTTAAAGACCATACATCATGCATGTGGTGCTTATTAGTAGCTCAGCATACCCATACATCACTTCTTTTTCTTTAGCAAAAAGACGGCGTGCGTCAGTTCTAAAGGTTGTTTGTAAATAGGTCCCAGGGAAATTCTAACTAGGAATTTATCTTCTTTTAAGGGAGTTGAGAGATTTATTGATGGAATTTAGTTAGTCATATATTGAATATTTCTTGATTAATACAACAAGCAACTCTTGCTAGCAAACAACCTAGCTATAGACCAGCTGACCAGCATTGCATGCATCTTCTGCTAACTCGCATGCTATCCTAAGAATTGTATTAATTCGTCTAGTCATAAATACAATTTTTTTAAGACATTGGTATGACAATGTGACTAGTAACACGTATGAAAATATATTACGCTAAGCAAAAAAATAATTCTATACGTTATGCAAATATCCTTCCTGACGAGTATCGTATAGTTAATCTTGTGAGTGTGTCAATCTATATGAAAGAATGTACTGAAAATATTTCTCTGACATGTCGAGCAACGTCAATTTTCCTTTTTGGGGGTAGTGAAAAATTAAAAAGTTTGACCAACAACTATAAATAGATTTATTTATATTACAATGAGAGAAGGTGGTTAGCTTCTTCATGTTGAGAATATCTGTATGCCGACCGAACAGTAATTAAACTGGAAAGGATTAACCGTCGTCTAAACCTAAAAGTGAAAAAACAACCCGTGGGATACCCTCAGGATTAGTACTATTATGCTAATTAGTCGCAGAGGTGCTAATTAGTCGCAGAGGCCTGCAGAAAGGGAAAAAGAAAGAAAGAGAGGAGCTTTTACTTTTTCATCCGACCAGATAACAAGTTAGGAGCCGTTTGGTGGAGCTCTAACAACAGCTCCATCAGCGGCTCCAGGTAGAGGCGTACCAAATGGAGTGATGCAAACCGGCTCCAACAACAGTTTCACTTTAAAGCTGATTTTCTCTCTTCTTTTTTTTCTCTCACAAAATTACAAGAAGCCGGTGGAATTACAAATTATGACTCCGCGGGCTCTAACTCCTTGCGCTACGGTGGTAGAGCTGGAGTCTGGTGAAGCTCCATCGAAAAGGATGTTATTGTACCCGGGACAACACTGTAAACCATGTTCGAGTGTCGTGCTGTCGTAGCAGTGATCTGACTCTGACGGCGAGGCCTCCTCTGTTTTTACTGTCAAAGTGAGCCCTCCCTCACATGTGATGATGTGGCCACCTGATCCAATAGTAACTTTGGGATGTACATACAGCACGCGCGCTCTGCGAGCGTCGCTCGGAGCGATGGCCCACTGGCAGTACCGTGAAAATGCTGGGGCCACACGTACTTAGCAAGCCAGACACAGTAGGATTTGGGGGTGTTTGGTTCCTTAATCCTATCACATCAAAGAGAATTTTATCATTTAGAGTATTAAATAAAGTCTAATTACAAAACTAATTGCAGAACTCTTGGGCCAATTCGCGAGGCGAATCTAACAAGATATATTAATCCATAATTAGCGGATGGGTATTGTAGCATCACTGTAGCAAATATAGATTAATTAGGCTCATTAAATTCATCTCGTGAATTAGCACCCATCTGTGCAAAAATTTTATAAAAAAATTATTTAAAATTTCTAAATGGCAAGATTGTTGTTTAATATGATGGGGCTAAACTTTATTTCCTGTAAACCAAACGAGACCTTATACAAGTTGAACGGGATCAACCATTCAACCGTATGGATTAACTTGGATCCAGGTACTGGGTCTCAATGGCCTCTTTATATCATGATTGTAAAGGTTCTTTATGAGAAATACTAGTACTTCCTACCTTTTGTGGTCCAGAAATTTCCTTTTTTGAAGCCTTGAGTCAAGTAAATCCTTGTTACAAGGGTAGATTACTGTGATTTGGACTACGACTGGTTGCAAAATAAAAATAAGTTTTGCTGCCTTGAGTCAAGTGAGATTGTGTTGTTTTCTAGCCCATGCTATGAAAACTATTTTCTTAAATATGTCAAGTAGGCTAAAACTCTATTTAGGTAATATAAATATGACATCTATGTTGACTAGCTACTTCCGACTTTTTTATCTTAATATAAGACTACTTATGCTTTCCAATAAAATGAGTTCATATATCTACATGTTTACAAGCTTTGCATCACGTTTATCTAGTAATAATCTATGGTGAGTTCGTGTAGATATTTAAAGACAGGTGTATCATATCATTTTGCTAATCAATGTGATCCTAGCCTCCTAGGCATATATTGATGTGTATTTTTAAGTTTAAGGATTCCGAATATAAAAGTTAAATGACACACTAACTCGTGGCACACTTAAGATCTTCGGATCTTCCAATATCTATAACATTCCTGGTATGGTACAACATAATATAGATTGCGAACAATGTTAGAGTTCCACATGCATGACCTAATTGGATTGTTTGTCTCCATAATTACCACTGATGCTAACATTGTAGTACAAATCTACAATGTTAGAGTTCCTGCATAAAGTCTACCAAAATGCAGTGGATGTAGTGTCCAAAAAAAAATGCAGTGGATGTTAATCCGTGGCCAACGAGCTTACTCTGGTGTAGAGGTGTGCACCCACCATTTGTCTCAAGATCACTGTTTACTGATGCGGACCACGGAAAGGGGTATGAGCATGAGGCGCTCAGCAAGTTTGCCTTTTCACTTGAACTCCCAATCTTCTACATCAGTCAACCAAAATTTAAGGTATAAACTGGTACGAAACAAACAGTAAACATTTTTTTTGACCAATAATACGATGGTAACTAAGCAATGCTTTGCACACACTCAACAGTCAACAGCTACAGATGTCAGACCTATTTATTGCCTCATATCCATTTCTCACCTCGCCACCCTGCAGCATTCACTCACCCTCTCTACTGACTCCCTGGCTCCCTGCGCTTCCACCTCCCTCTCCCCTGCTCTTGCTCTGCATCTCCGGCAACCAAAGAACATGCAGGGGCGCAGGGGCACCGTCGCAGCAGCATTGGTGTGCGCGGCGGCGCTGCTGCTCGGCGGCGGCCGCTGCGTGTCCGCGCAGACGGCGGCGGAGGACAAGATCGGCGGCCTGCCGGGCCAGCCGCCGGTGGGCTTCGCGCAGTACGCCGGCTACGTCCCGGTGGACGACGCCGGGAAGCGGTCGCTCTTCTACTACTTCGCCGAGGCTGAGGCGGATCCGGCGGCCAGGCCACTCGTGCTCTGGCTCAACGGAGGTAAAATTCTCTTGTCGGCAGCAGAGCCTTGCCACTGTGCATGAGCTGCTGAATTATTGCCCTGGGGGGATGTCAATCTGGCGTGGCGTGCAAGAGTAGTTTCATAAGACCTGGGTAGAATAGAAATGGAACATCATGAATGATGCCAATGAGGAGAAGGGAGCTCAATTTTCAGTGCAGATGCACATGTGGCCAGATATTTAATCTGTTTCAGTTCTTGCTCCCCCCCAAAAAAAAAACTATAGAAAATATTACTTTTTCAGTGATAGAGAGTTAAAAAGTGGGCCTTCTGATTTTACTAATGTTTAGAAGGTAATTCTGGTTGAACATGGAAATGGAAATTTTGCAAAGCAAAAGGCTCCTAGATAGCATCTTTAGTTCTTTATAGGGAGGGTATAGGATGAAATCAGATTCCCTCTAGGATTCGTATCAGGATTGCTTTCCCCCTCCCTTTGAAGTTGCGTTCTCTTCTGCTGCCATTGCAATGTATTTTTTTTCTTGGAGAGAGATTCTGATGATGCTCGTGCATGTGAATGTAGGACCTGGCTGTTCATCTGTGGGAGTGGGGGCATTCTCAGAGAATGGGCCATTCAGGCCTAGTGGCAACGTGCTAGTGAGGAATGAGTATAGCTGGAACAAAGGTGAGCGTTTCTTGCGAGTTGCAGTAACCACACCAAAGCAAAACTTTTGGTGTACACTGGCTCCTTTTGGTTGGTCCTTTTCGGTAGAAAAAGGTCAGAAAAATTGCGAGGTGTTAATTTCCTTTCCTTTTTGGTACCTGTTTGTTGTTCCAGAGGCCAACATGCTGTATTTGGAGAGCCCTGCAGGAGTTGGCTTCTCATACTCCACTGATCCTTCCTTCTATCAGGGTGTTGGTGACAGCATCACAGGTGAGTTTTAGTCATAGCTCATATTTGCTGTAGAGTTTGACTTGCAGGCTAATTCTTCTTGGGGCGTTTTCAATTTCTGAAGCCGGAGACAATTTGAAGTTCTTGCAAGGTTGGTTTGCCAAGTTCCCACAGTACAAGGGCAGGGACCTGTACATTACAGGGGAGAGCTATGCTGGTAAAGCCATTTTACACCACTAGCATCTGGACGTTGTCACTTCATCTCCTGACTGGCATGATATTTCTTTATTTCAGGCCACTATGTCCCGCAGTTAGCGCAGCACATGGTTGAATTCAACAAGAAGGAGAAGCTGTTCAATTTGAAAGGCATTGCTGTAAGCGATACTCACAAGCCTAGCAAACTACAGCTAGCATACGAAACCTCAATTTGCACCCTTTCAGGGATAGACAATATACTTATTGCCTCTTTTTTTTTTTTTCTCATCATTGACATGATAGCTTGGCAACCCCGTCCTCGAATTCTCCACCGATTTCAACTCGAGGGCCGAATTCTTCTGGTCGCACGGCCTGATATCGGATTCGACCTACCACATCTTCACGACTGTGTGCAACTACTCGCGCTATGTCAGCGAGTACTACCATGGCTCCCTGAGCACGGCCTGCAACAGGGTGATGAGCCAGGTGACCAGGGAGACCAGCAGGTTCGTCGACAAGTACGACGTCACCCTGGACGTCTGCATCGCCTCAGTCCTGATGCAATCGCAAATCCTCGCCCCCCAGGTTGTGGACTTCGCCATCGTTCACCAATCACCATTCCTTGGAGGTTCGTAGCATGTTGTGTTGCTAACATTCTCTTCTGTTTGTATCCATCGTGCAGCAAGGGAGCAGGGAGTTGGATGTGTGCGTGGAGGACGAGACGATGAGCTACCTGAACCGGAAGGACGTGCAGCAGGCCATGCACGCCCGTCTTAGCGGCGTGCAGAGGTGGACGGTCTGCAGCAGGTGTGTGCTCCCTATCTGAACTTTCTGCGCTCAATTCTGCATGATGAGACTGACACTGCAATGTTTGGCTCAATTGAGCAGTGTTCTTGAGTACAAGCAGCTGGACCTCCAGATCCCCACCATCAACATCGTCGGAGCGCTCGTCAAGTCCGGCATCCCTGTGCTGGTTTACAGGTAATCATCTGAACTTCTGAAGAAACAGATTGCTCGAAGTTGACAGCTGCATACAGAACGCAGAGTTCTCGTTTCAGGCAATCCAGAAGTAGAACCTGACGCTGAAAACTCTCGTATTGTTCGTCTGCGATTGCATTGCATTTGCAGCGGCGACCAGGACTCGGTGATCCCGCTGACGGGCAGCAGGACGCTGGTGAGCCGGCTGGCGAGCAGGCTCCGGCTCAACACGACGGCGCCGTACCGGGCATGGTTCCAGGGGAAGCAGGTCGGCGGGTGGACACGAGTGTTCGGCGGCGGCGCGCTGTCCTTCGCGACGGTGCGGGGCGCGTCGCACGAGGCGCCCTTCTCGCAGCCAGAGCGGTCGCTGGGGCTCTTCAGGGCGTTCCTCGCCGGCCGGCCACTGCCGGAATCGTTTGAGTGATGGAGGGGAGTTCTTGGCAGCCGCTAGAGGGAGGACCGAGGAGAGCCCCTTGCTCGTGTATGTTTGTAAGCATGCAGCTTGCTAACTCGGGCTGCATTGTTTGCATTGTGTGTTGTGAATGTGATCCCGTTGAGACTGGCAAACCCAATCGGTTTCATCTCCAAGTGTAACAAGATGTCCTTGAAATCGAGGAGAATGTGTTGTCAGATGTAGAGATGCAATGGAAATATGTTCCATTATATCACCACTCTCTCGTGCACACCAACATTCAGATACCTGTGGAGAAGGAAAAACTATAGCATCCCTTGAATCCACAATGTTTCTGGTTACTAACACGAATAATAAAAAATAAAAAACAAACACAATGCATATCGATGAACAAAGAAGTTAAAAAGCAAACCTGAGTTCCCAGGCGCCATAACAGCATAACATTATCAACCAATGTTATTTGTGACTTGAATAAGTTACATCCGTACACAACTGGGAGAATAAGTACAACAGTGCAAGCGATACCCGTGTCATCATGCTAGCAGAGCCCTAATGAAGTAATGATACATGTAATTGCAGGAAACTGAAAATTCCAAGTTTCTTCCAAAAACAAGGCAACTCAAGGTCTAAGCATACAGTGTGCTCGCTAAATGCGGCTCTGCCTATTCCTTTCCATAGCATTCCTACTGCCTCACTTCCAATGGAAAAAATACCAAGGAAAGCTAAAGCGATGTCAATTTAGTTTTCCCATCATGAGGAGCCCAACTGACTTGTAAAGAAGGCCATATATCGGACCAAAGATTTTTCGACCTGAATTAGGTACTGAGAGCAGGTTCCAGGGGCTCAGCAACACCGCTACCGCCATTCAGGACTATAACCTTGCCATCAGAATCCACATCGACAATGGCAGAGTCACCTTCTTTCACCTCACCAGCAAGCATCTTCTCAGCCAGACTATCCTCCAGAAGCCTCATGATAGCACGCCGCAAAGGCCGGGCACCATAACTTGGGTTGTAACCTTCGTCAACAACTCTATCACGGAACTTCTCTGTAACCTGGAGGTCAATGTCCTTGGCCTTCAGCCTGTCAAACACTTCTTTCAGCATAATGTCCGCAATCTCCTTCACCTCTAACTTCGTCAGCTGTCGGAACACAATCATCTCATCCAATCTGTTTAGGAATTCTGGACGGAAATACTGCTTCAACTCCTCGGTCACCAGGCTCTTGATCCTATTGTAGCTAGTGTCTTTCTCGTCATAGTCAAGGTCGAACCCGATCTTGCGGCCTCCCTTCTCAATTACACTGCTTCCAACATTCGATGTCATGATCAATAGTGTGTTCTTGAAGTCAACTGTGCGCCCCTTGCTGTCAGTTAGCCTCCCATCTTCTAAGATCTGAAGCATCATGTTGAAAACATCTGGATGTGCCTTTTCAATCTCATCAAAGAGAACAACAGTGTATGGACGGCGACGAACTGCTTCAGTCAATTGACCTCCCTCAGTGTAGCCAACATAACCTGGAGGTGATCCAATGAGTTTGGAGACAGTATGTCTCTCCATGAACTCACTCATGTCAAGCCTGATCATGGCTTCCTCCGAGCCAAAGTAGTAGGCTGCTAGAGACTTTGCTAATTCTGATTTGCCAACACCAGTTGGTCCAGAGAATATGAAGCTAGCAATTGGTCGATTCGGATTCTTGAGGCCAACACGAGCACGGCGGATAGCACGGCTAATAGCTTTGACAGCCTCATCCTGGCCAATGATGCGTGTGTGCAGTGTGTCCTCCATCTTAAGGAGACGGTCAGACTCGTCAGATGAGACCTTCTCCACTGGTATTCCAGTCCAAGAGGAGACAATATGTTGAATGTCTGCCTCTGTGACAAGAGGACCAACTTCACCAGATTCAGTCTCTGCTTTAATCATTTCTTTACTCTTGTCGAGAATGGCCGTAATCTGGGCCTTCAGCTCCATTTCCCGATCCCTTAATTCACCAGCCTATCAAAACACAAATGTGATTAACATGGACAATATTTTAGAAGCAGTACAGCCAGTTGAGGATCCACTGAAAAAGTGAAAATGGTCAGACCAATGTATAGTGCAACAGTAATATACCTTCTCAAAATCTTGGCCTCGTACAGCCTCGTTTTTCTGCTTGGTTATCTGCCGGAGTTCTTTGTCCAGCTCTTTGGCTTCATCAGGGAGCTGTAACACCAAAGAACCACACTCAGCAAGAACAATGCAGTGAAGAATACTGTCTGTACTTTGTAGTCCGAAGAATTCAGCATTAGTTACCTGGGCATGCCTAAGCCTAACACGAGATCCAGCTTCATCAATCAAGTCAATGGCTTTGTCAGGAAGGAAGCGGTCGCTGAGGAAATGAAAGCAATACAAAATTATGTTTTTATCCAATGATTGACAAATATAAGCACAGATACATTCTCTCTTTGAGAAACACTTTCTTTTCAATCACCTAAACTGTATAAATTTTTTCCCTCAGCAGTAATCATATATTTTTTTGACTAACCTAAAAAAAATTACTTGGATCCTAGAATGTGCAAAAGGAAATTGCTCAAAACCTCTAAACAGATAATCAAAATTAACAATTAGGTCCCAGAAGAGAGTGAAACCTAAGTGCTATGCAATTTAGGACACCTGTTGACATTCTTTAAGCAAAAATCTGAAGCGAAAGGAACCATAGAGTGCAAACAAACTTAGCAAAGTCAGGATAATGTTATAGAACACACAATCAAAACACATCCTACTTCTCTTGGAGCATCTATTAAAATTAAAAAAAAAACTGCACATAATTTTTCTATGCAAGGGAAAAGTAAACCGAACGGCCAAAACAAAATATATGACTACACCATAGCCATGTCAAATTGTCTTCTTCAAAAAGCAAAATGCAGCAAAAATATAAGACGTTACTTAATTTTGATGCATTGCGAACCTGATATACTGATAAGACAGCTGTGCGGCTGCAATTAAAGATTCATCTGTGTATCGCAGCTTGTGATGAAGCTCATATCTTTCACGAAGTCCTCTTAAGATCTGTATTGTTTCATCAACAGTAGGCTCGGGAACCTTAACTGGTTGAAACCTTCTTTCCAAGGCAGGATCCTTCTCTATATGCTTCCTATACTCATCCAACGTTGTTGCACCAATACACTACAGAGGACACAGAATATAAAAAGAAGTGGTTAACTAGGGACAATCACACAATTCTAGAGTCACTGACTCACTGTAGATGAGGTCTTCTCCAAAGTCCAAACAAAACCAGCCATATGAACTAAAAAGACAAATAATGTAAGCTAGAAGCAACAGAATGCAAAGTCAGGAACTTATACCTGCAGTTCACCTCTGGCAAGAGCTGGCTTCAAAATATTAGCAGCATCAATTGCACCTTCTGCTGCACCTGCTCCAATCAGTGTGTGCACCTCATCAATAAAGAGAATAATGTCTTCATTTTGCTTAATTTCCTCCATAAGTTTCTTCAGTCTCTCTTCAAACTCTCCACGGTATTTGGTTCCAGCAACAAGGAGCCCCATGTCAAGAGTAATAACCTAACCATAGAATGGGAGAATTACTGATCAGATTTCCAAACAATATATGGATAACTAGGGAGACATGATTTACCACTATAATTTGCAAAGCAATACTGATAATATCACCATCATCTGATAGCATCATAAAACAATTCTGACCACAGTAATCACACTAATGCTAACCAAAGAGTGAGATAAATGTTTCTAAGTTCTCAAAACAATTCGACGGGTAACTATGGACACCAAATTTATACCTGATTATATTTGCAAAAATATTTATTCATTTCACCAACATACTGCCAACATCTGATAATATCAGAAATTAATGCAGATCCCGGTTGTCACACTAATGGCAACCAGTCCACAGTTGAAAAGTAAATTCACAAAATAAACCTTGGTATGTTACAAACAAAGTTGCCCAGCAAAGGAAGTACCATAATTCATAACAAACTACTTGTAAATTAGTGTAGCAAATTTAGCCCCAAAAGGCAATCTTGGAAGAAATAAAATAGTAATATTTATTATTTACACAAGCATAGACCAAAAAACAAATCTAGTGCCCACGTGACACAGGACGGTCCAGGCTAACCTTCTTTCCTTCAATTGTTTCAGGAACATCTCCATTGGAAATACGTTGAGCAAGCCCCTCAGCAATAGCAGTCTTACCAACACCAGGCTCTCCAATGAGGCAGGGGTTGTTCTTTGTCCGCCTGCCCAAAATCTGAGTCACACGCTCAATTTGATCCTGTCTACCAACAACTGGGTCCAATTTTCCCTGCACGAAAAGATGGTGAGATTTTTTTATGTTCATTAGTAACATACGCAAGTAGCAAGCACAATGGGGAAAGAGGAAATACCTCTTCTGCTAATTTTGTCAAATTTGTACCATATTCTTCAAGTGTGGGCATCTTCTGGCCACTGCTTCCTCCACCAACTCCAGCACCAACAGCTTCTGTACTTTCACCAACCATTCTTATGACCTGCGCAATGGACATCATGTCAACATCACTCCCTGAAGAATTTTAATTCAAAAGAAAATTGGCCAAGAAAAAACAACAACAAAAGAAATTTACCTGGGTGCGGATGTTGTTTGGATCAGCACCAAGGCTTTCAAGCACACGGGCTGCAACACCTTCACCCTCACGAAGTAACCCAAGGAGTAAGTGTTCAGATCCTATATAGTTATGCCCTGATGAATGAAAATGGAAGAATGTAAGTGAGAATATGCACATACTCCCTCCGTCCCAGAAAAAAGTCATCCTAGGAATTCTAGGACAAATTAACAAGAAGGTAAAATGACCATGTTCGCCCTTGTTTATTACCCATATTTGGCACTAATTGATTCTTGCATGCACATGCACTTTCTAAATAAGGTAAGATGACTTGTTTTCTGGGACAAATTTTGAATCCTAGAATGACTTGTTTCTTGGGACGGAGGGAGTATTGTTTTACAACATAGTATCCAAGGGCAGCAGATTCCAAACTCGAAAAAAGATGAATGCAAACAGCTAGACAACTCACAGAACTCGTTTTAAGGATAATATAATCAAATGTGATATCACAAGGTTGCACCTGAATTCAAGATGAGCAACACATAATCTTCGAGAACATTATGATAGTTATAATTTCACATTGTGCAACTTATATAACAATGTAAATGTATACCAAAGGATCATCACTGCGTGTATTGATAATTTAGTACGAAAGTGCCTCATTTGTACTCAAAACCCACATGATCTAATGGTTCCACACTAACTTGCAATCATTCTGAATCAATAATTAGTCATAGATTCAAACACATCAGACATGTTAGTGACCAACTCACAACATATCATTCTCAAAAAAGAACAAACATACAATAAGCACTTCGCACGTCCAGTATCAGTAAGAAGTGAGGACAGGACACCATATCAGCAATAAACGAACAAGTGTATTTACATTGATCCAATTAAAAATGTAGAAGTGTGTCAACAAAGCTCACAGGAAACAGTAAGCTTGGAGTAAATTATAACAAATGCATAACCAACCGAAATCATGTGTACATATAATTTTTTACAACAAAAGACTAGTCTCATAAAGCAGCGAATTCTAAAGCTAAAAAGATGGACGAAAATGAATGGTACAGAAGCATATTGCTATATTGTTTAAGGACCAGACAATCTGATGTGATATCACAAGGTTTCAACTGAACCAAGATAAAAGTAAGGTCAGCATAATCTTCAGGAACAATACTGTAGTTATCATTCCACACTTCTGTGCACCTTATAGTGCAAAAAGAACATTACTGTGTGTATTAATAATTTAAGGTGATGGTACTAGATTTCTGCTCAAAATCCAATACAATGGCCACCCTTGTCAGTTGTCAATTGGTGTCATTCTAAAAACTAGTAAGAACAGATACTATAGGTGAAGACATAGTGACCAGTCAAACCAAATGACAATTGGATTACAACACAAAACTAGCAAAAAAAAATGTGAATAAGTGAAGGTAATACCTAGCTGGCGGGCTTCTTCAAGTGAGAGTTCAAGTACACGTTTTGCACGAGGTGTGAATGGGATTTCAACAGCCACAAACCCACTTCCTCGCCCAATGATCTTCTCAACTTCCACTCGGGCATCCTTAAGATTGATTCCCATAGACTTGAGAACCTTAGCAGCAATTCCAGTGCCCTCACCAATAAGCCCCAGCAAAATCTGCTCTGTCCCAACAAAGTTGTGGCCCAGACGCCTTGCCTCCTCCTGCGCAAGCATAATCACCTTGATTGCTTTTTCAGTGAAGCGCTCGAACATGGCGCGAACCACCCCTCTTGTCGCTGATCCTCTGGGCCTTGCAATCTGGCTTGCCACGATAGCGCCAAAGTCACGCTTGACCACGGACCTCGTGTCCAGAAAGTTTGTCTGACGCAGCCCTTGGAAGCCACCAAGAGTAAGGGTCCTTGTTGGCATATTCCGCACCATCGTGGCATTTGTTCTGGCTCTTGCACGCACGCGGAATCGACCAGAGCTGCTTCTGTAAACGGTCGGGACAATTGCAGACTGAACTAGAGACCCCTCCATATTGAACTATTAAAAGAAAATCCCGGTCCCCTATCTACCAAGCCCTGAAAATTTGCAAACAGAACAAAACAAAATTGTAAGGAATATCACGAAATGTTGACAGATGCAGCTAAGGGAACTAGCTCCCACAGAAGAAATGTGTTTGCGACAAAAAATCTAAAGGTGACAACTATCCAGGACCAAGGAATTCCGAAGCAAGCACACATGAAAACCCCAAATTAAAATGGTTGTAGGTCTAGGATAGATTATATCTCCCCGAATCAACTCTAAAGTCTTCCGCTTTCCTATGCCGACACTTCAGCATTCCACGTTGACTGCCCCTCCAGGCGTCCATCCGTTCTACGCTACCAACTCAAACGAAACAGAATCAACAGATAATGTTGCTCTGTTCAGCCGACAAGACGGCGTGCGTCTGAATCCTATCCAAGCAAGCCACCGCAAGCAAGCAACATCTAGCCCAGGAGACGCGCATCAAAGGCCACGCCACCGCAGGCCGCAGCTATCCGCGCTACCCACCAGGAAAGCACCCCGCGGATGCACCGTGCTGCCAGCCTAGGTACGCACCTTCGGGACCGCAATTCCCCCTGGATACACCGACAGGCACCCCCGCGGATATCCGAACGGGGGGGAGAGGGAGCAGGGAAATTACCGCGCCGAGGTCCGTCTCCCAGGGAGGGGCCGTGGAGCGGGCGCCGGCGGGAGCGTCTCGACCCTGCGCCGGCGAGTCGGGCGGACCCTAGGAGGCGGAGGAGGAGACCTGGCGGATGCGGGAGCTGCCTGCCGTGGTAGTGGGGGAAGGCAGGCGAGGAAGGTGGGAGAGGTCAGGAGATAAGGAGAGGGGAGGAAGGCGACGAGAGCTTGCGCTCCGTTGGTGGAGTGAGTCGTACGTCATCCCATTCCAGCACGGGCTTTCTCTTTCTCTTTCTAGCCTTTGCCCGAGTGCGAAGCCCGTTTAGCCCAATGGCGGCCCGTAACCTGACCAGCGGGCCGCTTTGCTTTCTTTTTTATTAAGTCCGTATTTGACGTCTCGACGTCTAATCTTAACTCTCCAATACCGTTTAGTTTGAGTACCTCAACTTTTAGTCTCGTTTTGTTTTGGCCTACACGGCTGAGCCTAGTCAAAGTGGTTTAGGGCTAACGTTACAGGGATTTATGGTTCACATGGCCAACATTTTTGTAACTTAAGTGAGTAAAACAATTATCAAAACGCCTCTAAAAAATTCGGGAAGAAAGCGGAGACGTTTTAGGATGCAACGTATCTCATCAAAATATTGTAGCACGTGAAAAAAGTTCAATATACATTTCTCTTAAGGGATCAAAGAGGATGAATAATCCCTCACTGAATTAGATGATCACGGATGCCAGCAAGCCGGTAATGGAAATATTTGCGCGGAGCGCCGGTACATGGAACACATCAGGTGGTGGTTGCTGAGATGGAGGTAAAACAGCTGTTTAGAGTACTCCAGTAGTTCTCCAATAAACTTTTTCAAACAATATGTTAATAGAATATCTCAATATTATTTTCATAAATTATTGGAAAAGATGCTTTCACAGTTCCCCAATAACCTATTTCCATGCAACTACCATATTGGGGGGACGGGGTCATCTGCATTACTCGGTGTTGACAACAAATTTCATGGAATAAACATGTCCCGAGCAATACTTTACCATCACTTCTTCTGACGCCAACACAATAGCGTAACATCGCAGCAAAAATTGATCTAAACAACATCGCTAAAGAACAATGACTTTGAAGTTCAGTTGTAGCATCCAATAACCAGCATGTAGTATCATTGTTGGCCACTGTTATTGGAGGCGTGGATAAGTTATATTCTCATAAATAGTTGGAAGGTTACGTACAACAGTGCAATCATATCCGTGTCTTACTGCAAGCATGACCTATTAATACAGTAATTGAAGGAAACCAAGCTTCCAACATCCTTCCAAAAATAAAACTTTTCAAAATCCTTCCAAAAACAAAGCACTTAGGATCTAGCATCCACTTTGCCCCTATCTATTCATTTCCATAGCATTTCTACTGCCTCAATTCCAAAAAGAAACTCAAAAAGAAACAAGGAAAGAGAAACCTAACGAAGGGCTAGTGATGTATATCTAGTTTTACTACCTTGATTCATGAGGAGCCCCACTAAGATGTGATGAAGGCCATACTCCAAACCTAGGATTTTCAGCCTTGCCTAGATGCTGAGAGCAGGTTCCAGTGGCTCAGCAACACCACTCCCACCATTCAGGACTACTACCTTACCTTCTGAATCCACGTCGACAATAGCAGAATCGCCTTCTTTCACCTCACCAGCTAGCATCTTCTCTGCCAGACTGTCTTCCAAGAGCCTCATGATAGCACGGCGCAGAGGCCTGGCACCATAGCTCGGGTTGTAACCTTCGTCAACAACCCTATCACGGAATCTCTCAGTGACTTGGATATTGATGTCCTTCGCCTTGAGCCGATCAAATACTTCTTTCAGCATAATATCAGCAATCTCCTTCACCTCCAACTTTGTCAGCTGCCGGAACACAATCATCTCATCCAATCTGTTCAGGAACTCTGGCCGGAAATACTGCTTCAACTCCTCTGTTACCAGGCTCTTGATCCTGTTGTAGCTGCTGTCCTTCTCTTCGTAGTCAAGGTCAAATCCAATCTTGCGGCCTCCCTTCTCAATGACACTGCTTCCAACATTGGATGTCATGATAAGCAGTGTGTTCTTGAAATCAACTGTCCTTCCCTTACTGTCCGTTAGTCTCCCATCTTCCAAGATCTGAAGCATCATATTGAAGACATCTGGATGTGCCTTCTCAATCTCATCAAAGAGAACAACCGTGTATGGACGGCGACGAACAGCTTCAGTAAGTTGGCCACCCTCAGTATAGCCAACATAACCAGGAGGTGACCCGATGAGCTTGGCGACAGTATGTCTCTCCATGAACTCACTCATGTCAAGCCTGATCATGGCTTCCTCTGATCCAAAGTAGTAGGCTGCTAGAGACTTTGCTAATTCTGATTTGCCAACGCCAGTTGGTCCAGAGAATATGAAGCTAGCAATTGGTCGATTCGGATTCTTGAGGCCAACACGAGCACGGCGGATAGCACGGCTAATAGCTTTGACAGCCTCATCCTGGCCAATGATGCGTGTATGCAGTGTGTCCTCCATCTTAAGGAGACGGTCAGACTCGTCAGATGAGACCTTCTCCACTGGTATTCCAGTCCAAGAGGAGACTATATGTTGAATGTCTGCCTCTGTGACAAGAGGACCAACTTCGCCAGATTCAGTCTCTGCTTTAATCATCTCCTTGCTCTTGTCAATAATAGCAGTAATTTGGGCCTTCAGCTCCATTTCACGATCTCTTAATTCCCCTGCCTGTCAATGAACAATAATTATCAGATCACATGGACAGTTCTAGAGGCAGTATAATTGCTTCAGGATCATGACTATACTGATTGCTATAGAACTTTTTGTAGCATCCAGAACATTTCTTCCCAACACAAAGCAAAAATGGTTAGATCAATTTATATCTTTGCAGACACGCACATTGAGTCTTTGTATATAGCAATTTTCAGAAGTTATACCTTCTCGAAATCTTGGCCGCGAACAGCCTCATTCTTCTGCTTGGTTATCTGCCTAAGCTCTTTGTCCAGCTCTTTGGCTTCATCAGGCAGCTATGACATATAAATGACATGTTTAGATAAGAATAATGCAACTAACTGTATTTTCTAGGATAAGACCAATTCACTGGTAGTACCTGTGCATGCCTCAGCCTAACACGGGATCCAGCTTCATCGATCAAGTCAATAGCTTTATCAGGCAGGAAGCGGTCACTGGAGAAATAGTAAAATAACAGTAAGTTTGTTAAAAGCGGACTTAAAAGATAGATTTATCAGCATCAAAGATGTAACCATATGTTCTTTCACTAGTAAAAAAACACAAGTTGTACAAATCCAAAAATAGATTATTCTACTTGAGGTTTTTGCTTCTAGGAGCGACCCAAAACACCAATCATGTCCCATGGATGAAGAAGAAAACAACAAAGCTCAAGCAGCTAACTCATCTAGCACACAAGAATCCTGGAATACACTATTAACATGCAAGGACTGAGGGTAATACGACCAATCATTTCACGATGGACAATTGAATCAAGTATTCCTACTACAATGGTAAATCTGTAATTCACTGCAGGCAATTTTCACTCACCCCAGAATAACCAAGGAAACAGCAACAAAACTGCCACTACAAATAAGTGATTCCCAGAAAGTTATCAACAACACCATGGCCAAGTCAAACAAACTTTTAAAAAGGTAAAATTGCGGCCACTAAATAAAACCAGCAGGGTACGTATTTCTATGGACATGATATAAACAAAAGTTTTATAAAAGAACAGTGCTAATAAAAAGCGTGATATGATGCATCACAGACCTGATATACTGATATGATAGCTGTGCTGCGGCAACTAGAGCTTCGTCTGTGTATCTCAGCTTATGATGGAGTTCGTATCTCTCACGAAGTCCTCTTAAGATCTGTGTTGTTTCATCAACAGTTGGCTCTGGAACTTTAACTGGCTGGAATCTTCTCTCCAATGCAGGATCTTTCTCGATATGCTTCCTATACTCATCCAGAGTTGTGGCACCAATGCACTGAAGCAACAACAACATAAAGTTGTAAATTAGAGGGTGAATTTGGGCAGTTCATTATTTGTGGGCATGGTTTCTAAAGTAAAAGCAACAGCTACTAGAGTCAGCTATGATAAGGGCCTTGGGATCTTTGGACTTAACAAGACACAAACTACATAATTCCAAATCAAGAACCTGTACCTGCAGTTCACCTCTAGCAAGAGCTGGTTTCAAGATGTTAGCAGCATCAATTGCACCTTCAGCTGCACCAGCACCAATCAGCGTGTGCACTTCATCAATGAAGAGAATAATATCTTCATTTTGCTTTATTTCTTCCATAAGCTTCTTCAATCTTTCTTCAAACTCTCCACGGTACTTGGTACCAGCCACAAGGAGCCCCATGTCAAGAGTAATAACCTGGGCCAGAGAAGAAGTGTTCAATTTACATGGGGGTAATTAGGAAGAATGATTGATTTGCAAATAATGATTGTTCTGTTTTCATCAACACCTGACAATATAAGAATTGATCCCAACAATCACAGAATCGCATTTCACGCTAATGGTATCAGTATAGTGTACAAAGCACAATATAAGCCTGGGCATGTTACAGTAGGTACTTACGTGGTAAAAGACGCATGTTTGTCACTACAAAACTACATAATTTGGAAGTGAAAATGATTAATTCCCCCACATGGGGCACATCTAGGAAGAATTAGCATAGTGCAACAATCCATTAACAACTAACAACATGGATCCAAAATAGGTTGGTCTAAACAAACCTTCTTTCCTTCAATTGTTTCTGGAACATCCCCATTGGCGATACGCTGGGCAAGCCCCTCTGCAATAGCAGTCTTGCCAACACCAGGCTCTCCGATTAGGCAGGGGTTGTTCTTTGTTCGCCTACCCAAAATCTGGGTCACACGCTCAATCTGGTTCTGTCTGCCAACAACTGGGTCAAGTTTTCCCTGCAGCATACGGTGGTTAGACTTGATTTCTTTACTAGCTCACTTGTGCGATAGAGCAAGCCAAAGGGGGAAACGAAAAAATACCTCTTCTGCCAGTTTTGTCAAATTAGTACCATATTCCTCAAGTGTGGGCATCTTCTGGCTACTGGCTCCTCCACCAACTCCAGCACCAACAGCTTCCGTGCTTTCACCAACCATTCTTATGACCTGCACATCATGTCAAAATATGACTGGCTACTTTCAAAAAACTGACCATGAACATGAACAATAAAAGATAATTACCTGGGTACGGATGTTGTTTGGATCAGCACCAAGGCTCTCAAGCACACGGGCTGCCACACCCTCACCCTCACGAAGTAGCCCCAGGAGTAAGTGCTCAGATCCTATATAGTTGTGTCCTGAATCATGAGCAGTAAAGAATATTAGCAAAATGGATATGAACCTTTGTTAAAAGCGACCTAATCTCACAAGAAGGTCATATTCCAAACTCACAAATGAGTAGACATAAAGGCTAGCTAAGTGGCAAGACTGTTTCTGGTATTAATGACTCGACAACTGATGCAATCTCAATGTTTCACCTGAGCACAATAAATAATACTCCCTCTGTCCCATAATATAGCTACTTTGAGGTTTGTTCTAAGTCAAACTATCTCAGGTTTGACTAGGCTTATCGAAAAAGTCACACCTACGACCTCAAATATACACAATGAAAACATATTTCGTGGTAGATTTGACGATACTAATTTGGTGCCACAGATCCTGATATATTTTCATATAAATTTTTGTCAAACCTAATATAGTACTCAGGAAACCTAAAGTAGCTATATTTTGTGATGGAGAATAATACAATTTCAACACCACCTTAATGAGCAATGATTCTCGCTTCACAATTACTGTGTGCTAATGGAGCAATGCACTGTACACAAGAGAATACTGTTGCACTACTACGATCGTGCCTACTTTCGACGCAAACCCTGCTGATCTTTATGGCCTTTTCCATTTAAAGTATAATTCTGAAGCAGCAATTAGCCACAGATTCAAACATAATACATGCTGGCGAGCAATCCACTACAACATGGAACTAGTTGAAAACTGTGCACAGGTGAAGAATTACCTAGCTGGCGAGCTTCTTCGAGTGACAGTTCCAATACACGCTTGGCACGGGGTGTGAATGGGATTTCAACAGCCACAAAACCACTACCACGGCCAATAATCTTCTCAACTTCCACTCGGGCATCCTTTAGATTAATTCCCACAGATTTCAGAACCTTCGCTGCAATCCCAGTTCCCTCACCAATAAGACCTAGTAAAATCTGCTCTGTCCCAACAAAGTTGTGGCCTAGACGTCTGGCCTCCTCCTGCGCAAGCATAACCACCTTGATGGCCTTTTCAGTGAAGCGCTCAAACATGGCTCGAACCACCCCTCTTGACGCTGAACCCCGTGGCCGTGAAATCTGACTTGCCACGATAGATCCGAAGTCACGCTTGATCGCAGACCTCGTGTCCAGAAAATTTGTCTGCCGCAGCCCTTGGAAGCCTCCGAGAGTGAGGGTCCGCGTCGGCGTGCTGCGAAGCATCGTGGCCCTCGCGCGCACACGAGATCGACCAGAGCTGCTCCGATGTAATACGGTGGGAACAATCGCAGACTGAACTAGAGTCCCCTCCATACTGAATCAGTTGAAGAATCCCTAGCCAAATGTCAATGAAGCCTGCAAGAGTTAGAGCATTTTCTATCATGAGCCAAATAACACATGAAGCTAAGCCACATAGCATTTAGTGATGCAGAAATAAGTTTGAAACTATACTTGTACGGTGACAACATTTCACTAAAGAGAAAGATAGCATTCTATAACTTTCCCCCATACAGATTCTACAATTCGACTGGATAGATGATAGTATAGCACCAAGGATCCAATTAGGTTCACAAATATAACAAAATTAAAGTCCCCTTTACATCCCAGAGGAAGCATGCAACATGAACATGAGGGGGGAGGGAAATTAGCGCAACAGACAAGGAAGCAATATAATTAACCATTACAGATCACAGTTAGATAGAAAAAAAGCAACAAAAAGATATCTTGATACTATTTCTCCTTAATACATGGGTGCAGGCTTCAGCAATTAGCGCCGAAACAAATCAGGTAGCCTAGGATCCATCTTTATTAGCCTACCCACTTCAACTATGAATAATCTGCTGGCGTTCCTGCCGGTTCAAACGACTAGCCGCCACCGGCCACCTTAATCCTATCCGTATCCACACCTCCAAACGCTACCCGCTGGGAGGAACATCCGCAGGCGCGCCACGAAGTTCGGCCCCCCCAGATTCATCCGCAGACGCACGCACACCCGCCCGGATAAGACAAACGAATGAACGAACGAACAGGTGAAGGGGACGGGATGGATTGATTCGGAGGCAGGGAAACCTGAGCCGGAGAGATTACGCGCGGAGGAGAGCGGGCGGGGCCGACGGCAGCCGCGAGAGCGGCGGTGAGACGCTACGCCGACGCCGCGACGGAGCCCTAGGGAGGGGAGGGAGGGATGGAGCGGCAGCTCTCGCGGTCGGGAGGAGGGGGCGGGGGCGAGGGGGAGGGGGCAGTAGATAAGAAGGGGAGACGGCGACGGAGACTTCGCCGTCTACGCTTATGCCATCCGATCCGAACACGTGCGCTCTTTTTTTTTCTTCGCCAGAGCGCGCAGCCCAACTAGACTGTTCCACCAGCGCCGAACCGTTACGGCCCATATTGAGCCTGCACCTCTCTCTGGACCGGCCCGCCTCGTTAGCGACTCCAAAACCCACCAAAGCCCACGACCGGAACCGACCACCCCATCCGCCGTCTCCCCCGTCTTCCTCTCCAAGTGCCTAGCTAGCGCACCGTTCTTCCCCAAACCCTGCGAATTGCGATCCCCAACTCGAACCCAACCCGCTCAGCGCACCCACCCACAGCCAGAGCCGAGACCAGCCGGGACCTTCCAGGAGCTTCCGGAAGCCGCGTCGTCGATGGCGGCCGAGGGTGGCGGCGGCGGAGGGCAGGAGGCGTTCGAGGCGCGGGTGAAGCGCCTCTTCGGGTCGCGCCTCTTCGACGCCGTCCCGGACTCCTCCTTCCCGGCGGCGTCCTGGTCCGTGGCCTCGGGCGACGTCGAGCGCTACCGCTGGGCGAAGCCGTCGGAGGCCCGCGACGCCGAGGAGGAGGCCGCGGGGGAGGCCGGCCGCGGGTACACGCCCTGCGCCTCCGCGTTCTACGACGCCAACGGCTGCCTCCGCGGGCGGAGGCGCAGGTCCAGGCAGGAGGAGTTCGAGGGGGACCTCGACGACCTGGATGAGGACGAGGAGGAGGACGGGGAGAGGGGGAGGAAGACGGCGGAGGAGGACGAGGAGGAGGGGGTTAGGGTTAACATCGGTCTCGACCCTACTCTGGATCGAGAGGTGAGGAAAATTACCTTCGGTCACTCGTTTGATTTGGCCGGTTACTGGTGCCCCATAATAAGCTGTTCTGACGATGTTAATGTATGCTTGACAGTTTGTTGGAATTAAACTGTGAATTAAGATTAGGATCAAATCAACTTGCGATCTTCAGTATATGCCTGCTTTAATAAACATTTCCACTTAGGATTTGTTGCCGTCCTAACTAGGGTTCTGGATAATTTGGATAAAGAGTAGGCAGAGAAAATCAGACCACTGTATTGATCAATTTCTCTGTTATTTTTGCCATAGTTCCATGTTCTCGTATTTCTGCTTCTGTTGTCATCTTGGATGCATGTTCTGGTGAGTTCACATTTATGGCCTGTTTGGAAAAGGAGTTTTAGGATCCAAAATTCTTAGGATTTAGTACAAATATGAACTAAATCCTAAAACTTCCTAGCCCTCTCTTTCAAACTGACCCTTAATGATTTTTGCTAGACCATCAAGGGCAGTTTGTTATTTGGAAGGGCTCCTGTCCCTATTTCCCTTTTGGTTATTATTATGAAGTTGTAGGTAGTATAAATGATGAAGCATGTTATTGACTAATGGGATATCGTAATTTCAGTGTGATATTCACTGGATGTTGAAATACTTCAAGTAACTTAACTGGCTTATTCTTGGATGTTTGTTCACGGCCTGTCATTATGATTTGTCATCCCTATGGCCTCTGGTTTGCTTGTAATGGTAATCTTACAAGAGTTGTTTTTTACAGGAAGAGGAGGACAAGTATGACAGAGAGGCCTTTGGTAGAGAGGATGCTGCAGACCGTGTGTACATGCACGATATAATGGATGATGGCATAAACATGAGCATCAACAGTATAGTCCCTGACCTCCTTGATGATTCCATTGAAGACGTGTACCGTTTCTCGAAGGATCCTCGGGCAGACATCAGGGCAGCATCTGAAAGACTAAGAGAAGATGGTGGTTTGGCTAAAGATGGTGACTCTCACTATGCCGCTCAAGCCAAGGAGCTCCCTACTGTAGGAATGCAGATAAAGAAAGCTGTGGAGGATGTCAATGTAAAACCTATACTGAAGAGGAAGGAGGAGCAAGCTGATTTAAAACCAAGGAAGCGTGTAAGGTTCGATGCTAGTGTTAAGGATCCAGAGTCAGATATGTTTGAACATGATGAAGATTCTCCAATGGTTCCTCAATCCATGGATGTAGTCACGCAGAAGGAGAACACGTCCACTCCATCCGAGTCTCCTGGGGTTCCTGACTACGTAAGGAACCCTTCAAAGTACACACGTTACACCCTGGATGTACCAGAATCCAACGATGCCTCTAACAGGAGAGCTCTTGCAGATCTGCATGATCTGTTAGGGAAATCAGATCCCAATAAGATACATTCTGGGACCCCTGTTGAGATTCCTAGCTCGGTCATGTTCATTCCCCGCAAGAAGTCAGTCGATGCGATGGCAGTGGATGAGGGTCCCAGAACTAGCGATTCCAATTCATCTGTAATTGGTATGGTGGCAGGAGCCTCTGAAGAAACTGATCAATGTGAGATGGATGAAGATGACAGCAAAGCATCGTCAACACCACAGATGCATACGAACTCAAAGGCGAGCTCCCGTCGTTACAGGTCAATTAGAACTGGTGGTGATGACGAGTGAAACTGACAATAGCAGAGTCCCTAATCCAATGTTTATTTTAAGAATCTTTCAAGTTTCAGATTTCCTTATGTAAATCGGGATATATGTTTGTACCTTTGCTTTGGTCTTATGATATGAGCAACCAGCTTTTATTACTTTGGTGTTACTCGTATTCTCAATTGGTCTATAATTGCTTATACTGGCCTACTGGGAACTACAGAGGATGTATTAGAAAAAATTAACAATCTATTCTGGGACCATTGTTTGAATGCCTTTTGTGCCACCCAAAAGTTGTTTTGTCAGAATCCTTTCATCAGTTTATTCTGCTTGCAGAAATCAATTTAGAGGAAACCCAACTGACCCTAGACAGTCTGTCATCAGATATGCATTTCAATTCCTCTGCAGGATCCAGAGCCAGCAGAATACAGAGTTTCGCACCATGGAGGCATGCAGATACACATCCCATGGGTTAAAAAAATAGGGCATCCCATTTCAGGTTTCTGACCAAATTTCAGAACCAACCCACAAGAACAATAGGACGCCAAGAACCTGTATCAATCTGTACATTCTTGCAGCGTTTTATTTTCGGTGCTCAAGACACATACAGTGGCGGCTACAGCTTATCAGCAATTCTGTAGAGGGCATCAGCCACCTTGCCGAGCGCACCGAGCAGGCTGCTCACCTGGTCCTTCCTCTGCTCCCTGTCCAGTCGGCTGTTGATGTTCTGCGCCTCCAGCTGTGCCGCCACCATCTGGCTACTCCGGTCTAGGATCTCAACCAGCTGCCCCTGCAGGTTGGTCATGGCGGCTCGTCCAGAGGCGTTGTCGTCGCTGCGCTGCCTCTTCTGCCCACACTGCGCTGGTGAGTCCTCGGTCATTTGCTCCGGCTGCTTTCTTTTTGATGTGCCTGCTGGTCGGAAACATGGCTGGTTGTTAGGCACGAAACCTGAACTCCTCAAGCTGTAAACTCTACTGCTCTTAATTTCTTTGTGCTGCATGTTAGCTTATATGATTGTAGAAGTATGCCTAAACATTCAAGTGGATACTGGATTGGTTGATTATTTCTCTATATGTTAGAAGGGGACTAAGATAATCACTGTGAAGTGAAGACGCTGAAAACAAAGGAGCAGTCCTTCCTGCTCTCCATAACTTCAGAATCGTTCAAAAGATTTGAAAAGAGAAGAGCATAATGGATGTTTCTCAATCAACTCTCCACGTGTCTACACCGTAATCGGATTTAACAACCGAGGATTCCCTATGTAACAGATAATACAACAAAGAAAGATCACTCTGTAAGTAGCAACAGATAGCATCAGTTTCTTCCGGTATTAGCTAGAAAAGGGACCCCAGTCAACAAATTGCCTTGTGGGCATTGATTCCCAGCCAGCACAGCCCGATGTTGAAACAATTCTTTTTATCGTCGAGCAGTGCTGACTCATGAGAAAGATTGTTGGTTCACAGAAAAAGGTAAAAAGGTAAAGCTAGCGTTTCACAATCTTAGGATGCATGAGAAATCGACACCGGGCAGTCTAATACTTTGTGCTGATTGGACTTGTTCATGATTTGTTTGTTGCACAGTCTCTAGTTTTGGTTTTAAAGTTTTAAATGGTAGGGAGTGAAGTGACGCAATAGTTTATAAATTTTCTGTCTAATACGCATGGGCTGATGAAACCAAGCCAATGGAACAGTAGGAAGTTTCTGCAGAGTACCTTGCTCGGAGCTCTCTTGCCTGGGCACATCAGTCGTCTTCTCTGCAAACGGAACAGCAGCAAGTGAAGCTATATCAGCCAAGTAACAATTCGAGGTCAGGAACCCAAGAGAAAGAGAAAATTGGTTGCTTGATTGATTTGGAGCTTTATTGTGTCATCAGCATGCACTTATAGCTTGAGAATTTTCTCCCTGTCTAAACAATGAAACAAGAACGCAGCAACAGGAGAACAGGGTTGAACAGAACAAGGCAAAGGAGATGGCAGATAGCCTTATCTCCGAAAGCTCGGACACTTCCATGTAGAAAAGCTCGCACTTTTATCCTCGAGAAGCAGCAAAAAGAGAGCAAAAAGCTCCATGCGTCGAGAAAGAGGAAGCAGCAACTAGCAAGTAAGACGAATGGAACGACTTCTCACCGGAGATGGGTAAGGCCACCGGCTCCAGCGCCGGCGCCGGCGCCGGCGTCGCCGTCGGCGTGGGGCTTGGCGTGGCCGCATCGTCTTCTTGATAATCCTCATCCTCGGACGACGAGAACAGCCCGGCCCCATCGGCCCCGCGGCCACCGTCGAGCGCCGCCGTCACCTCCTCCTTGCTCTCCACGTCCACCACCGCAGGGCGCGCCGCCGACGCCGCCGCATTACCGACGGCGCGCCCCTCGAGGATGTCGTAGACCTCGCGGTCGAAGAACCCCGGGAGGCGCCTCTCCCGGCGCGCGTCGTTGCGCATAGCCCAGAACGAGGCCTCCTTCCTGGCCGCGAAGCCGCGCTCCCACTCCCTGATCTTCTTGTAGTCGCCGGCGAGGTTGCTCCAGCGCTTGCGGCACTGCACGGGCCCGCGGTCGACGCCGTGGCGCCGGCAGTACTCCGCCACCGCCGCCCACTTGGTCGGCTCCGCGCCGCCGGCGCCGTCGCCGCCCACCCTGGCCCGCCCCCGGCCGCGCCCGCGCCCGCTCCTCTCCACCACCCGCTTCCCCTCGATGAGCACCAGGATCTCCTGCCGCGTCCACCGCGGCAGCCGCGACCCGCGCCCGGTCCCCACGCCTCGGGCCTCGCCGGCGTTCGACATGCCGCCCCGGCCCGCGGCGAGCTCTCCTCGGCCCCCAAGAACCGGTGCAGCAAGCAACAGGGCCGGACGCAGGGCAGCAGGAGGGACAAGACAACAAGGGTGTCTGCCCCTCAACTCTAAAGCTGAGGATTAGGAGGGAGTGGACTTGATTAAGAGTAAGCTAATCAAGGTTAAGGACTTTGATTAATGGTTAGTGGTGGCTCCTCTCCTCTCATCCCGAATACTAGTAGTCCTCTAGAGGTAGAGGGAGGAAAACAAAAGGCTGGGGGGATCGGAGTGGTTTGTAGCTTGCAAGGGTTTGAAGTGGATTAAGGAAAAGCTAATGAGGTAGAGGAGAGGGGCTTGGGGGTCAGGCAGGAAGAATTAGCAAAGTGGGGGCTCCAACAGCAACAGGGATAGGGTAGGGTAGGTGTTGGAGGGCTAGCTAAGCTAACCTACTGTCTCGATTTCTCAGCGAAAGGGTGGGGAACAGTGAGTGGGTACTGTTGTGATCTCGAGCCTTTTCCTGGTCTCATAAAAACAATTTGGAGGCGAATATTTCTTTTTGTGCGTGCGTGGGTGGACTTATGACTCGGGAGCATTCTTTTTATATAAGTTTCGGATTGGTCGGTATCATGGTTCAGCCAACAATTAGGGCCTATCTTCCGCCAAAAAAAAAAACAATTAGGACCTATCCGGAAAAAGAAACACTTTTCATGGCTTCATACTAGAGAAAAGGATTGTTTTCTATGAGAATTCATAAATATCCACAATTTATAATTTCCGACACAATTACTTTTAAAATTTATGAGCTTCTATGTTACGGAAAATATATACATGTCTTCGGAAACAACTGCATTTGAGTCCTCATGGTCCAAAACGACGTCCAGCTCATAAATTTCGCAATCGTGTATGATGGTAGAATTTAAAGGCCTCATAAATTTCGCAACCGGATATGATAGATTTTAAAGGTGCGAACGTTGCTTGTAAGATCATTGCGACTAGTGTACGAACTGAAATACATACCTCCTTCATCTTATAAAAAGTGCAATCCTGCGTTTGAAAAAAATTATAAAAAAAAAAACCCCACAAAAAATTGTACTCTTCGTCGACGAAGGAAGTATAGATCACGATTTACCGGAAAACCGCCGGTCGGACGTGAGCAGGATACTGAGATCGTTAAAAAAAAATGAATTGGCTTCTAGCATCCTAGCTATGGCAAATTCTATTAGGAAACCGAGAGATCGCTCAATCAGCCCATCTGGATCGGACGTAGTGGTGCGCCAATATTGTAGTGCTCGGTGTACATTGCTGTCAGTGTAACTAACCTCCCACATACACTTCATATTGAAAATGCTGGTTACTTGCGCAGCTGGAACTGCCAGCGGAGGGGACGGACGTCGGATGACTTGGCTGCGGATAAGGCACTCGGGACGCGCCGTGGAACATGCCGGGTCGCTGTTAAGGACAAAATCGCGACTTATACGATGATTCTGCTTTTTTTTCTTAGTGTAATTAATTAATTATGCAACGAAAAAAGATTTTTTTATTCCTTCTGAATACAAACCACTGGCCTAGCCTGTTTATTTCGTGTCTGATTGACTTTCCTTTGTAAAAAAAACAAAAGAAAATCTTACGTGTGTCGTCTTGTCCTGCCTGAGTACCAGCGGAGACGCGTCCTGTCAGACGAGGATCAGATCAGATCAGCTCTGGGGCAGAGAAATGACAGCCCGGAACCTCGCACGTGCCTTAATTACTCGTCAGATCAATGGCCGCTGCGCTAAATCAATTAATCCAACCTTGGAGGGTCCCGTACACGCAAGATCGAGCATGAACATCCAGCCATGACGATCCACCACCGGTTGCGTCGACGATTCGATGGATGATCGCATGGACGATCGGGAGGGATCGCCGCGCCGGGCCCTTGTTCCTTTCGCGGGATTTCGTTCTTGTCCCATCAAATCGGCAGCTTAGCCTGGTCCCGTAGCTTTCCTTTCCTGGCGGGATCGATCGTGCGAGGGGCGCCCTCTCGCAACGCCCAGATTTTAAACAGGGACGGCTGGGTCGCCCAGTGATCCGAAATTAATCGACAGCTTGTTGTTTTGACTTTTCTAGATTTATAGACTTTGCAAGTGTAAGTAGACATAAATATATATATGTAGATGCATAGTAAAAAATATATATGTAGATAAGCCAGATACATGCAAGAGTGAAGGCAAAAAGGTCTTTTCACAGCCTAAATACATGAAAAGAAAATTAGAAAAGAGAGAAAAAATCAAGTTGTTGATGTTTGGAGTCCCAATTTTACGATATCAATGTTAGTAATGATAAATATGAGAAGCTCAACATTTCGAGTCCCAAAATTGCAATTTTTCCCGCTTTTAGGCCTTTGACATGAATTTAGATTGGATCAAGGGGGCGTAGCTATGGTGAGGCATCGTGGCCTAAAGCTGAAATAACATTAAAATCTTGAAATTAACAAATCACTTGAAAAACTCTAAATGAATTCTCACCTTACTATGGAATACTTATACAAACAAAAGACTCCCCAAACAACCTCCGCTGAACACCAAACTATTTGGACGCTCAACAAATTTGGTCTAGAGTAAATTAAGATTTAATATGCACGTGCGTTTTCTAGCTGATAATACTTTATACGATCGTATAAAAGATAGTTAACTGTTAGCCTGTTACCAAAGAATAGTTTTTCTTTTCTTCTTCTATTTAATTTATTCAGCATCCTCTCAAGAAACCAAGCTTGCTGCACTACTTAGTAAACTCACAAGGTCTCGCATATTGTTCCAGCCCACACAATGGCGGGACTCTAGAGCATAGACTGGGCATACAAATCTGACCATTCATTCCTTTAGGCCGTGTTGAGAATTGTTCTCTGCCTAGCTATATACTAATTTCTCTCAATCATTCAACAAACTATGCATAATAAATGTACCCACGTCCCATTCACTTGAGCTGCTTTCTTTCATACTTGCATATTGCGTGGCTCCACCTTGGCGCATCAAATTCTAGATGACTAAAATTCTTCTAAAATAAAGAACTAAGAGCAAAAAAGAATATAAATTGTATTTTTTTGAAATAGGTATGTAAATTGTTATGCGAGAGCTATTATATACAGGAGGAGAGGAAAAAAAGAATGACCAAAAATTGCGCGAGTAGAGTCTTGGTCAGATGGTGCACCTCTATAGAAGGTGTCACTTGAGGGAGGACATCTCTCCCACTTGTTAATTTCTTTGAGTGTAGCTTTATTTCATGTCGACCTCTCCCATGGGGACCCTAGCTCCTCTCCATCTCCTTTGTGTGACCAAAGGGGCCACCGCCCTTTCAGCCACTAGAAGAGATTACAACCCCTATGGTATGGACGTCTACGGAGATGCTTTACTTCCCCCATAGGACATTGGAGAGCGATGACCGGATAGATAGATGTCTTGGTACTCCTCCCATGGAATGACAAATAGGATGCCGATGTCGACCAGCTACTGAGAGGGGATAGGTTGCTTGCTAGATGATGGTATACCTCCCATGGTCAATTACTCAGCTAGCTATGGAGTTGCATTGATATGTACTCGCAAAAGAAACGGTGTTGACGATATAATTCTGTTATATAGATAGTGGTAATTTAAACTTTGGTTATATCAAGGACACAACTGTATATATTTAGCAGCAAATTCCTTAATAATTGCATTAGTAAACGTGTAATTGTTTCTTTTTGTAAAACATAAACGTGTCATTGTTCACGCAAAAAGTTTGATTTGGACACTACTTACTTCGCCGGGAGTAGTTAACGTAGACGAATTATTAAACCAGACGGATGGTGCGAATTTTCAATTGTTCGCCGTGCAAGGATGATTGTTTTCAGCCGTCCTTGTCATGCCACCTATTCTTAAGGTTCTAAAAAGGGATCTAATGGGTGCCAATGATTAGCGTATCTCAAATTATAATTAGTGGTAACCGGCTTTGGTACATCTCCTGTATTCATAAGATTGGTATTATATTAATTAGTACGTTAGGGAGGCAGTACTACTATCTTGTTATCTTAACACAGTCTATATGGGGCCGTTATATTATGTTATTGGATAAGCAAATAATTTACTCATCCATGCACAGCCCTGAAAGTACACTTTACCCTCCCATCGACGTGGGACAAAAATTCGCGAATACAAAGTGGCACTTGGAAGCGTGCCATTGCCGCGCTGTGGCGTCACAAAGATTTGATTCCTGCTTGCGATGCTCACAACAACTAAGACAAGATTATTTAGGCTGTGCGAGTGCTTTAGGGATCATCCCGCTCGTGTCGTGTGTGCCCCACAGCTAGCCCACGCAAGGGGCACAGGTGGATTAGCGTAGCCATCCAGAACATCAGAGGCGGTCTAATATATAAGAACTGTGTAGGGCCTGACAGCTCGTGGAATATAGTAATACTTGGTGCACAATCATTTCTACAAATAAAAAAGGCTCTAACTTAATTTGCTAGTAGACGAGCTGAGCTACTTTTACAATACTACAAGATATCATACATTTTGTTCTGTATAACAATATATAAAGCTCTTCTTTGTTTTTGTTTTTTTTAACAGAGGGCTTCAGACAAAACGAGGCTCCTTAATTGCAGAATTATATGCAGCCACTTCAATGTCTACGAAGAACATTTTTTTTGGAAAATTTCCATGTTTATTTTACTACAGTATTCTATATGCTACTCCATCCGTTCGTAAAAAAAAACTGGCTAAATAAATGGCATGTAACCGGAACCAAAACTTGGAAGCCGCAAAACGATAAGTAATTGATCTTGGATTGAAGGAGAGAGTTGAGAAAAAGATGCGACTCTACTAAATAATACTACAGGTAGGAGTATTTGTTAATCTCTGCATTAACTTCTCCCTTTCATAAGTAGTAGTGGCTTCCCTTTCGGTGCAATAAGAAGTACCCTATCCGCGTTTGCATTGATGTGCTTAAAATAAAAAGGGGCACTGATCACCACATGTACGTCCATACCACCACTACAGCGCGATCGTGGTGCTATCCTGTATCTATGTGCCATGTGAGAATCCCTATCGGCTCTGACGATGACATGACACCGCCCGTCTTGTGTAAGGCTGATGGCATGCTGATGCTCATCAGGGATGGGCTTATGGCTAATGGGCGTACATTAGTGCTGCCGTTAAGTAGCTAGAGTTTGTAGCAATTTAATTACTTAGCTAAATAAAATAGCCGTACATCAATTCGTCTTAGCTAATGGTATCACACGATCACGTCCTTATTATGCATCATATTATATTTATTCCATTGCCTAAGAAAATAACAGAAAAATATTTCTCTCTCTCTCTCTCTCTCAGTTCAGCTTAAATGATGATATTTTCTAGATAATGATGGGTACACCTGAGGCCTACAGTTAAAGATCCAAAAGAAGAATGCATACAGTGGCCTCCTTTTATTTTTCTTGCATGATTCGTTCTCTGTTGCCTTTTGGAAAAAAATAATTGAGATTACAATACGATATTATATTAAAAAAATCAGGTTATTCCCTCGCTATGAAAGGGAAAAGGGAACTATCTGTTGTAATAAGAAAAGTAAAGTAGAGAGAATGACGAATGATAAGAGTTGTAAGAGTTCTCAAGTGATTCTTATTGATGGGATGGATTATATATATATACAAACCTAAAGGGCATGATGTCCCTTAAAGTTGGCTCCTTGGGGAAGGCCCCTTGGAGGCAACCCTTCGGGAGGTGGGAGCCTTTTGTTGTAATTATTTATAATTACATATTTATATATAAGGATATTTCTAATTGATCACTAGTAAATGTTTCACAACACCCCCCCTTGATCAATTTGCTTCATGTAATCCCCATCCGTTGATTGATCTTCATGTGGAAAAAATCCTCTAGAAACCCAGTGGAAAAAATCTTGAGGAGAAAGCATTTTATGTATTGAGATGCCATTAAAACTCCTTAAATCCTGATTGGGAAAATATAAGGAGAAAATGATATGGCATATTGTTGATTGCAAACTTTATATGAGAAAAACCTTGAGAGGAAAACTCATAAATAAGTTTGAAAATTAATAGTATGATCCGCAGATCATGTTTGAAGTAATCTTCCCCAAAAACCCGATAGGAAAAATATGAGGAGAAATAATTTCTTGAATATCTTCTTAAAAACTCTGTAGAGAAAACAAAAGATATGATATATATGTGATATGTCTCGAATACCTCTTTAAAAACCCCGGTGGGGAAAATTAGGGATATGACATAAAGTATTGCCTCATTAAAAACCTATGTATGAGAAAAATCTTGATAGGAAAACTCATTAGGAAAAGAATGCAACTTATATAATCGGAAGATTATAAGTATTTTATATCAAGGGTTTGCCCCCCTGATACTTGCAAATATTTAAGTCGTCTCATACCAATTTTGAAAACATATTTCTGGAATAATGATGTAGGTAAGGACTTAGTGAGTAAATTTGCAAGATTATCACTTGACTTAGTTTGCAAGATTTCTATCTCTCCATTTTTCTTTAATTCATGAGGATAGAATAATTTAGGAGCAATGTGTTTTGTGATATTGCTCTTTATATAACCTGCATTCATTTGTGCAATGCAAGCATTTAATGATTCAATGGAATCATAATTTTATCATTCGGAGAAGTCTTATATTGATGCTTCAGAATGATATGCTAAAATTTTTCATTAGAATCCATTTAATTATTCATATGAAACTTTAGTACTTTGGTATTAGATTATATTCTGGCAATATATGGATTAGTTAGCCAGAATCTCAATATCCCACTTTTGCCATGTTCTGATTTGATAATGAATCAAGATCTTTGGTGCCGCTATATCTATGGATATCTGATTTGACTCCGACCTATATGGCATTGTTGGAGTAGCGCTAATTTGGGCTAGCAAGGTATCTACAAAAGCAATATCAGGCATGTTGCAATTTGTATGATACAAAAGCGTATTTTAGCACTAAGTTCCTCATCCCAGGGTCTAAATGGATATTGATCCATTTTCTTTTAGGGATCGAATGGACAAAGTGTTGATGGATGTGATTATATAATATTATCTGGATATTGCTACACAATATTAGTAAACTTATATAGGTGTGTTTAGTCGAAGACTTAAACATCCTTTGGTTTTACCAATTTTCATCTCGAATTCTGTCATAAATGAATGCTTGTTGTTTGTGTGTTGAGATGATGAAAATTCCATTTGAAATTTATTTATGAACACACATAAGCAATCATAGTGAGTAATCCTTTTATGGGAGATACTCATATATAGTTAATTGTACCATCATCAACTTGACTGTCTCAAGTCATAGAGTGACTTGTACACAATGATGTTGCAATTTTTCTTTTGGATTCAGCATATAAAGTCCTATGGGACATATGAATCCAAATATATCAAATTCAATTGATCTGCCAATAATTGAATATGGGAACATAATTCTCACTCATACGATGAGGTATGTTGCTTGGTCTCTGCGTGAAACCATGTGCTACAAACTCTCGCTATCTCACCACCTTGCTTTCTTAATGAAAGCATTGTGAGAAGTAGATAATACTTCTTATTTGCAAATGAGAGCAGTTCTTCTTAATTGCCACCTTTGATTTGACCAAATTTGAGTGTTTGTTAACACTCTGCCTAGGACTTTTGGTCTGGATCCAGTTGAAGGTGTATAGCAATTTTAAATAGGAGTATATGTCGATAAATTTGTAGTCTTAATATGATTGATTGATCACAATCAATATATCTTGTGAGAAATTAACCCTTTTGAATTCTATGTCATTTCCCGCGACAATAGAATTAGGGTGTTCCATGACCCAGTGCCTGAATTTATGTGCACATATACTGGGCTTTTGAATGCTAAGCATTCATAGAATTTGGATTTAAATAAATCCATAAAGTTTCTAACAACCTTTATGATGTTGATTTGCATTTACTATCTTGGAGGATATCTCCCCCTATTTCCGTGGATGCTTGTAATAAGCTATATTTCTAGCTTGTGGCCATACTTCTCCCCCTCTTATTTTGATATGGAGTTAAGTGATTTTTCACTCTTTCTGGCACATTAACCGTAGGAATTATATTGATGACAGTTTTGATTAGTAAATGCATTTGGCAGGATATTTGCAATGCGTTGCAAATATATGTTCAGAACTTTTGGTTCAGATATTCTTTATATGTATGTGGATATGAGGATTGAATGTGATAACACTCTTTTGTAATTCCTAGCATTTTATATTTGTGGTACTAATCTCCCCCTAATGCCTGGAATTTTCCTCAAAATGTATTCAACATACGGGCTTGTGAATTAATCCCTTACGAGTGATCCAAGGTATTTTGTAAATGATGGATAAATACCTTATATGGATCCTCAATGCCCATGGATGTATGTTGTGGTGGTGATATCGGTATGTGCAAAACATAACCGACACACACGTGGAAAATATTTGGCTGAGGCCATGATTCCACGTACTTACTGCAACGGGGGCCACCGTATAATTGCAGTTTGATGAATTTGAATTAAGTTTGCGGCGTGTACGACCGCATATCGCCAACAAGATGTTGATAATTTGCAATTCTGTAATAATGGTCTTGAAATTAAGAGATTCGGCTAATCCATTATGTATATGTACATAAGGTACAGAATGTTCCACATTAATGCCTAGAGCCATACTATAGTCATTGAAGATTTTTGAGAAAACTCAGTGGCATTATCTATCCAGATGGATTTAATTGAATTATCCGGATAATATGCTCTTAATTTGATAATTTGATCAATGAACCTTTTGAAAGCATGGTTTCTAGTGGATAACAAATATACATAGGACCATCTTGTTGATGCATCAGTAAGTACCATGAAGTACTTAAATGGCCCAGTCAATGGATGAATAGGACCACAAATATCTCCTTGAATGAGTTCAAAAAATGTTAGTGGTTCAGCCTTTATCTTAAGATAAGAGGGTCTTAAGATTAATTTCCCCGTGGCACATGCAGTGCTCAAAAAATTTGAATGTTAGGGAAATTTAAGAATTCATTTGATGACCAATTGAATTGCCGATAATTTTTCGCATCGTCCCAATTTCAGGATGACCTTGGCGATCATGCCAAGTCTTGAAGATATCAAGATTTTTTAAAAAAATATCTTATATGCAACATGTTGTACGGGTTTGATGTATGTAAAATACAATCTAGTTGGTAGTGAAGGAATTTTCTCAAGCAATTGCTTGGTATATCTGCAAATTTTGATGATGAATATATATTCATCTTTGTTGTCATTATGTGTTTCGATTTTGAAACCATTATGACGGATATCTTTATAACTCAATAGGGTACGAGTTGAGTCGGAATACATGAGTGCATCCTTGATTAGTAGTTGAGTACCCATAGGGAAAATTAATGTGGCTCGACCTGAACCCACAATCGCAGCATTGCGATCAACAAAGGTTGTGACATTTCTTTACTCTTTATTGAGAGTTTGAAATATTTAATTTCCCTAAGTGATATTTTAGTGGTGCAACTATCCACTAAACAAATTGCTTCCTTCATAAGGATTATTCCCGTATTATAATCTATAATGAGTTAATCATGAAAGATTTAACTCATAGATTATATATATCCATACTTTATGGAGCAAGTATCATATATTTTATAATACTTGTGACAACAATTATGTACCACACAATATAGTAATACATGATTATGGCTTATAAAGATAAATCTTTCGGGGATCAGAAAGACTAGTTCATGTCTCCAAACAAGTCGTTGGATTGCAAATCCATGAGCATATCATCAGTGCTGAATAATTCATCCAACTGCAGTGGGATTCTCAATTATTGTGTACCGTAAGAACATCTTCATTGTGTTCCGTAGGAACATCTTCGGAGCAACTGGTGTTAGTAGGTCGATTAGTGAATTGAGCTTCAAACTTGTCCCCTTTGAACTTGCTACCAATAGATTTCTAGTATAATTTAACCAAATGCTTGGGAATGTGGCAACTTATGGTGTTGTGATTGTGATAACCGCACTTTTGACAAATTGAGAGTTGTCTTTTTGAGAGCTTTTCCCTTTTGATGTGACCTTTGCTTGCCTTGTAATTCTGCCTGTTATTATTCCATTTTCCCTTGAAATTCTGTTTGAATTTCTTGCCACAAAATTTCTTATTATTATTCTGAATGTTGAAATGAGCTTTAGGCATAGGTGATGCGCCTACGGGACACATCTGATGATTCTTTGTTAAGAACTCATCATATTTCTCTGCCTGGAGTAAGTAGTATATCAAGTCAGAATATTTAGCATAGTTGTGCGGTGGTATTGTTGTTCCAATAACCTATTTGTGGGGAGAAATATAGACAAAGTCTTTTCAATCTTTTCTGAATTATCTATAGGTTGATTGGAGAATTAAAGCTTGGAACAAATCTTATGTACTGAGAAGTATTCTGCAACAGATTTGAAGTCTATAAGACGTAGCATACATCTTACTTCTGACAGAATCATGGCTTGATGCTGATTATAACGCCCTTTGAGTGAAATCCAAAGATTTATTAAGGTCTTATTCCATCATATATTCATTGTTAAGATCAGAATGAAAATGGTGCCTCAGAAATGCAAGGTCATTAACTTGGTTAACTTGGCTTGGCTGCTTATGAAATAATAGTTTGTGGATTAGGTTCATTAATTGCATTAATGAAACCTTTTGCTGATAGCATAATTTTCATATCCATAACTCAAGTCAGATAGTTGCTACCATCTGCTGCAAATTCATCGAAATCTTTATTGACTAAATAATCCATATTCTTACATGGGAGATCATGCATATGACTAATTTACTGCAATAAATTAATTAATATATGGTGTGTACATTTATGCAAAATATTGAAGTCAAGATGATTCTTGCAACATAATTTAAGGTATATTCGATTGAATAGTGTAACTATTTTATTTGTATTCCTGTGGGAATTAATGACTTGATAGTCATATTTTATACAAATTTGATTGTATAGAATATTTTGGATACACACATTGTAGGTAATCATCATAAGATGTAGACCTCTCAGTAATGAGCAAGAAACTTGCTGTCTAAAAGCATGATCATAGGGCAAATAAATTCATAAAGAATTTATCGCAGACAATGCCTAGAACTCCATCACCTTGTGTTATTCCAAAAATTCATATTTATATACCTTAATTTTCAATTTTGCATATTACTACATGATGTAGAATATAAATCAAGTGCCATATTTGCAATGATTTTACAAATAAAATAAATAGCACATGAAAAGATTGTTCTAAAATAATATTTGCATAACCAATGTGAGTCTGCGGGTCACATAATATATAATTACTGCGGTAATTATAGCATTCTTATTATATTGGTGCTATCATTCAAACCTGATGGTCTGGATAGCTATTTATAAAAATTATGCAAATTCAGGATAGTCGGAGGACTAAAATAGAACAATCTAAATCCTTAAATATAAACATGCAGAACTGGATAGTCTCAGCATGTAAATATATAAAAGTCTGGGGGTGAGGAGGCCTTGGGTCGGCTCAGGCTGAAAGCCTATCTCTGTCGGCCTGTTGACTCGGCTCGGCATGCGGGCGGCCCAGCTCAGGCATGCGGGCGGCCCGGCTCAGGCAGCCGCGGCTCGGCTCGGCGTGTGAGCCGGCCTTGGCCTGCGGCCCGGTCCGGCTGCGGCTGGCCTCCTTGCGGCCTGGCTTGCCCGTGTAAAAGAGCAGGGAGGGGGGGGGGGGGGGCGGTTAGGGGAACCCTAACTCGCATCCTCCCAGTCCTAGGAACCGCCGCCGCGCGCGGCTCTGAGCCATTTCTCCTCCTCTCTTTGTGGCGCTGCAGCGCCGCCTCCTCCCCTCACTTTTTTGTGCCGTGACGCGGCCGATGTGACAGGCAGAAGCCGTCGCTAGTGGAAAGGAGGATTTTGGCGAGGAAGGTGCCGGAGGTGACGCCGGAGCCAGTGGTGGCGATAGCGGCGTTGAGGGTGTCGCGGTGGCAGGCGCTGCCGACGACGGTTGAGGGGCGGGCGCTGCTGGTGCGGGCGCCACCGCCGATGGCATCCATGCAGACGCCGTATGTGCACATGCCACTGCCGATGGCGGCCATGCGGACATCGTCGATGGCCTGGCGTCATTGAAGAACGGCGGTGCGCCCCTACGTGCCGCCATGATTCCAAGAACGAAGCTTGGGTGTATTTCCATGGAGTTCTCGACGAAGTTAGCGGCGGTGTTGGCGGCGGTGAGGGAGGTTATGGAGGCTTGTCCATGGTCGCCGGGGGTCCGGCCTGATGGCCGAGGCCGGCGTTGCCGGCGATTGTGTCGCAGCGAAGAAACAATGTATATGGCGACCATCGAAATCGTTACCACGATCATGACAAGTGTGGAAAAATCGTTGATTGTTCCATCACCGGCCGTGGAGAGGAAGAACAAGGAATACTCCTTGTTGCAAAGAAACGAAAATGGCATGGATCCATGCTTACCGAATGGAGTTTTAGGCCTCATGGCCTCTTTCTTTGCTCGTTGTTGCAGAGCATGCGTGCATGATAACGTGTTGTAATAGGAAAAGTAGAGAGAATGACAAATGACAAGAGTTGTAAGAGTTCTCAAGTGATTCTCATTGATGAGATGGATTACATATATATACAAACCCAAAGGGCATGATGTCCCTTGGAGTTGGCCCCTTGGGGAAGGCCCCTTGGAGGCACCCCTTCGGGAGGTGGGAGCCCTTTATTATAATTATTTATAATTATATATTTACATATAAAGACATTCCTAATTGATCACTAGTAAATGTTTCACAACACTATCCACTAGGAGCAGTTTTGACTGAATCTGTCAATACACCACCTCCTCCCTCTGGATTATGTTGTATCGTATAGAAATGGAATGGTTGGGAACAGCTAAATATACTACACACCCAGTCAATTTGACACTTGAAAAAAAAAGAATGATCTATTCATTTGACGTATGTTTGTCAACAATGGAAACAATTTCATATGTATTATTATGTACATTCGTCAGGTTTTCAAGGAACTTTTATTTCTGGATAAAATTGTTTGGACTCAGGAGCTCCGTCTAAAACGAATTGTTGCGAGTACTTTGCATAAGAGGTCTCTGGAGACTGGAAAAGAGTGGTCCAGAACAACGGAGAAAAAAAAGAGAGGAGCCTGGGGTTATCTGGGCCCAATGCCAAGCCTTTTCTTCTTCTAAGCCCAATCTTGTAGCCCACTGTGCGGCCCAAACAGCCCCACGAAGCAGCTAGCAGCCTGCTGTCGTCATCGCCTCCAAATCCCACCCAACCCAACTGGGCAACTGCTCCAGCCGGCAGCCGCCATTGTTGCTTGTGGGAGCTCTCCGCCACTGGGCCATGGACATGGACATGGATATGGATATGGAGACCCTCGCCGACGACACCGACGCCGCGCTCGCCGGCGACAGCGGCGGCGAGGCCGAGCGGTACGAGGCTGCTGAGGCCGAGGCTGAACTCCTCCGCGACCGCCTCCGCCTCGCCGTCATCAGCATCGCCACCGCCGAAGGTAGCATATGCATAGCATCCTCTCGAGGATTCCTTCGATCCGCGGCCGGCGGCCCGGTGGCTTCTTGTTCTTGTGGGTTAGAGTCCGGTAAAATTCCTCATCTTTCGATGCGCTATTTGCGCAGGGAAGAAGGCTGGGATGACGGTCGCCGACCCCGTTGTTGCCTGCATCGCCGATTTGGCATACAAGAGCGCAGGTTCTTACCCCAGAATCCAACCTTCTCTGCATTTGCTTTCGTAGCCAGTAACCACCTGTGCACGTTATCTTCTCTCCGGTTCCATTGCGCTGTGCCATTAACTGTTATTCTGAACCTCTTGCGAATATAATTCACCTCGAGCTGCTTAGGCTACCGAGTTGACTGCTGCAGTAAAGATGGTATTTTTTAGATTGATTCTCGAAACGAAAAATGCGCTGAAGGAGTTCATCGGTTCAGTTACATTATTCTCAATGTTTACCACAAGTTTATTAGAATATAGTTGGTGTTGGAGAAAATATGAATGATTTCTTCTGGATGCCTGTAACTTTACATTATTCTCATGGTTTGCAAGAAAGGAGTATGAGGCTCGACAATTTTGGGTTTCTTGCCAAGTTTAAAGGAATACCTGCAAATCACAAATAGATATATCATGTTAGCGGTTAGCAGCTAAGAATCAAGCTGTAACTAGAATAGGAACCTGAGATTTGAGAATGAGAAAAATGAATAGAATGGCGAACCTCCAGGGTAGAACATCCTCAGCCATTTGTTGAAGTTCAAGATGGAAACTGTCCTAAATGCCTAAATGCCTTTTCTTCTTTGTTGACTTGGACTTGAAGGAGTGGGTGAGCCTGAGAGTGCTAGCATGGGAACACTCCTATTCTGTGAGCTTGCTTCAGCTGCTTTAGCTGAAACATCTTCTTTACAAAGTTCCTCAAGCATCTCTGGTGTCACAGCAGAACATACTGATGTGCCTTTATCTGTCTCCTTAAACAAATGTGCTCTCACTCGAACATAGCTCCCAGGGATATGTAACCACAAAAATGGCATTCTGATTTTGCTTCCTCCAGAGGTGTTGTTTTTCTGAAGTAATCTAACATGCCTCTACAGAGGAGTTTTGAGCTACCTTTCTTCATCAATATCATTACTAGCATCAGTTCTAGTTTGCACACTAAGAGGTTGTGAGCCCACTTGCAACCTCTGATCTCTATAGAAAAAAAACAAGGAAATGACTCAATCCTAAATCGCTGATACTCCAGAATGGGTGCCATACACGTATTTGATACTGGTTTCAGAAATTGTACCCAAAACGCCCAAATCCATTGCATTATAACTATTAATTTATGTATCACTTTTGAGCTACTCTATCAATATACACTATACCTATTAAATGTGATACTGCTCGTGGTGTGGACAGAAACACACCTGTTTAGCCATAACCCATGTACCCATCTGCAACACATTGAAAGTTCGGTTTACAAGCATCGATGAGTTCAGTTACGTCAAATCTCATTGAAGATCGCCCCACATTTTGTCTGCAAAGTGCAAACTTCAGAATCATACTATTGGATTGACACACTATATCCAGATGGAAAGCATAGTTGAGCACATAGATCTTCTATCTTAGGCCTCTTGCAGCGAAAGCTGTTGATTTGCCAGAAAGTAACCAGTGCATAACTGTAGTGATGGTGAAGCAGATGCATTGGGTCAGTGAAGAAGTGCATTTAATTGAAAAGCAACACATCAAAAGCATGGCACTTGCTAGCTAAGTGGCTACTACAAATTGCATTGCTTCCACTACTTTTAGAGAGAAAACAATGGCTCTGGCTCTCGTTAGATTTGTGCCTATGGGAACTATATCGGTATTCCAGTTAACATCTTTCGTGCTATGTGCAGAGCAGCTGGCTAAGGATGCAGAGCTGTTTGCACAGCATGCCGGTCGCAAGACCATCAAGATGGATGATGTTATACTCACAGGTACTTGACAGTATCCTGTTCTGCTGATTCAGGAATGCAAGGAAAAAAAAATGTTTGGCTTCTTAAAAGTACATATTATTTTGTTTAGGCTTGTTTGAACTAGCTTTGTGCTCTCTTTTCCTAGTACTCCATCTCACTAGCTAATTTTATCGCCTTCAATTTATGGGATGCGTAGAGAATTGGCCCGCATTTTGGTCCTCAGTAAACTTTTTCAATGTGATCTTTGGTGTATAACTCCAGCTCACAGGAATGAGCACCTTATGGGCCTTCTGCGGACCTTCTCTCAAGAACTGAAGGGAAAGGAGCCTGCCAGCAGCGAGAGGAAGCGAAAGAAATCGTCAAAGAAGGATGAGAGGGTGATAGACGTCTGATTCCATGTAACCGTTATGTTGGCTAAAGGGGAAGGCAGCACAAGCGCTCAAACTAACCACCTGTTCTGCATTCGACACACTTGGACATGACTGCATGCGATTTCCAGAACTGACTGATATTGTACATACTGTTGTAATTGTTCATCCTATTCAGTTTATGACACTTTGCCTTCTCAACTAGTCGGCTGAACAAGTGGACAGTAGCACACTACATCCATCACTTAAGGCCTAATCGCATTGTTTTATATCCAGTAAAATCGGATTTGCATTAATCCTTGATGGTAGAGTGCATTCATCCGTGCTTGTGCGTTAGGACTTCGCGTTGAGCACGGACAGTGAGGACTTTGCATTAATCCTTGATGGTAGAATGCACAAATTTCTCAATGGTAGTAAGTTGTAACCTAATGTTTTACTGGTGGCCAGTCAGTGTTTTTTTTTCCTTTTCGGTATTTGTAAGGATGTGTGCTAGGCGAGGAGGGGTAAACGAAAAAGAAAAACAAAACTCTCTGTTTTGAGCTCTTCTAAAAAGTTTTCTTTTCTTTCACTTAAGATGATGTGTACGTGCACACACCACTATACATACACATTATCGACACACTTATTGGAAGCATTTACTTCTATGTAAACGCAGATGCATGATTTTCGAACCTAATAGATGGAGGGATACCCTCGTATCTACACTACAATACTACCATGTAATACCATACTATGACGTGGTTTCTGCTCTTAGGTACTACCATACTATGATGTGGTTTCTACTATTAGGGCCTGTTTGGTTTGGGAAGGCTTATTATAAATCCACGAGCCTCTCACATGGAGCGACTTATAATAGAGCCAAATAGATGTTTGGTTGTATGGGCTTATAATAAACCTAACCTCTGTAGTAGGTAATGACCTTTGTGCCCCTCATGTATGGGCTAGGGTGGAGGGGTAGGTGTCGGAAAGTGTTGCTTTTCTGGTGGGGTCCACAGAAAATAAGCCTCAAAAGTATCCCTTCAAAGGGTTTATGGGCTTATGGAGCGGCTTATAATAAGCCTCACCTTTAAACCCAGGTGTTTGGATGAAATAGGGCTTATTATAAACCTCCCAAACCAAACAGCCCCTTATTCTCTCCTATTGGAGGTGGTGCGCATGCGAGATCTCCAATAGCCTGTAACTTTCTTTTTATTGTTATTTTTTTTCCGTAACTTTTTAATTATAGGAAGTCATAATTTATTTAGGTAACTTTTATGGACAAGTTTTAGATAAACTTTTTAAAGAACTCCCTTGTGTCAGATTAGGACACTTTATTATGAGATACTGTATAATTAACTTTTTTCTAAACCGTTGGATGAGGACACGGAAGGACGATCAACAGCAGAAAACAAACCGCCTGCCCGCTTCACATCCCCTCCAAAGAAGCCTAACGAGACGGCGGATCGGATCGCCTGCCAGTGACGCTAATCGCGGCGATGGAGTCCGGCTACCACGACGGCGATCACAACCCCAAGCTGCCACGCTGCCACGACGGGTCCTGCGCGGGTGACCACGCCGACCTGCTCTGCGCCCTCCCCGACGAGATCCTCATCGCCATCCTCGCCCGCGTCGGCGACTCCCGCGCCGCGGTGTCCACGTCCACGCTCTCGCGGCGCTGGCGGCGGCTCGATCCCGCCCGCTGGATCCCCGCGTTCGGCTTCTCCGTCGGCGACCACCTCCCGCCGGAGCACGCGGGGACCCTGCACCGCTACCGCAGCGCGCGGAGCGGCGGCGGCGGCGGCGACGATGACGCGCGGTGGGAGCTCGCCCGGCAGGTCGCCACCTGCGAGGACCGCGCCATGGAGGCCTACGTGCGCGGGCTCGCCCGCTTCCTCCGCTCCCCCGAGCGCTACCCGGCCGCTAGGTCCCTCAGGCTCGAGTTCTTCCTCGCGGCGCCGCCGCCGGAGGACCACGACGGTGCCGCCGCCGTCGCCGCCGGGAGGGCCATGGCGGAGTGCCTCGCCTCCGCCTTCCAGTGGCCCGGCCTCGAGCGCATGGCAGTCTACGCCTTCCCGCGCGGCGCGGCGCCGGGCGGGGCCGCGACCACCAAGCAGCCCGCGCACGTATTCCCGGACCCGGACCCCGTCCGGGCGCTCCTGACGGCGAGCCGCGTCGCGACCCTCCACGTCAAGAACTGCCTGGCGCAGAGCGGCCGCGGCTACGGGCTGCTGTTCCCCGCCCTGACGAGGCTCACCGTCGAGATCACGCCGCGGATCAAGGCCGTCTTCCCGAGATCCTACTTCAACGACCTCGTGCAATCGTGCCGGGAACTCGTGTTCCTGCGCCTCGTGTCGTGGTACGTCGCCGGTGCCTCCGCGGCACAGCCGTTCCCGTTCGTGGTGGATCTGCCGCCGTCGTCGAAGCTCCAGGAGCTGATCTTGGAGACCTGCAACTTCGGGGATCTCAGGCTCGTCAGCGCGCCGAGCCTGGAAAGGCTGGTCGTCGAGAGATGCAATCTGCTCTCGTCCCTTACTCTGGGGATCGCTCCGAGGCTCGCGACCATGGTGTGGCACGGCATGCCGCCACGGATGTATGGTGGTGGCACGGCGAGCCTCCGGTTCGTGGAGCTGAGAGCCTGGGATCATTACAACTGCATATCGGAGAAGCTAGCATCGTTCTTTCTGAGCCTTCCAAAGGTCGAAGTGCTGGAATTATGCTTCCGGGGTCCTCCACCACTGGTAAGTCCTCAAGAAAATAAGAACAATATTAATTTTGTTAAACTGCTTGGCTCATGTCCTTAAACTTAATAGTTGAGAGTTGATGGGATTGGAGCTGAATAAAGATGTTGACGAACGATCTGTTGGTAAGGGCACAAGTGTAACTCAATGTTAAATTACACAACTAAATAAGCAACCTATAGAGTTTACTCCCTTCGTTCTACCATAAAAGAGCTTTCTTTTAGGTATGGATATATTTTTACTTGCAATATATTTTCAAAATAGAGCTTTGCTGTAGTTTCAATATATTTATTATACTAGTATCTTGTGGTAAAAGTCCAAAAAATCGTTTTTTGACTGAAGGGGATATTGATGCCTAGTAAGGAAACCTAAATAGAGCTGTTTTAAAAAATTTATTCTGGCTGCGCTTGTAATTCAGCGAATGGTCAAGCATGCCAAGGTTCATTTTGTCAAAAGATAGTTAGCATTAAAAGAAATGGTTAGATAAATCACAGGGTAGCACTACAACAGCAAGCTGGGGCATTTTACAACACTAAAGTGGCATAAATACAGAAAGATTACTAATAATCAATTAAAACACACTGAGAGAGGTTATGACATCCTTACTGTTTTTTTATTGAGTAGCTCATCATCTCTATAATGTAGTAGAGACTATAATAGCCCAAATTTCTTTCACTGATCTTAATTTGACAGTTTCCTAATAAAAATCTCATGATAAATGAGATAGTGAATTATTTTGGCCTTCTTTTAACTTGTATCTATTTCATTTTCCTCATAAGGCTAACTTTCTATAAGCAATCTCATTTTCCTTTTGAGATGTTCCAGTCCCATGTTGACATTTTTTGACTCATTAACATAGCATTTTAGACGGGATCTCGCCAACATCCGCAACATAGTCAGACTTTATGGTATATGCACCCTCGGGGGGCATTAGGCAGGGCTGTGGATTTTATGTTTGTTACATAATTTCTTAGAGGTTCAACGTGTAGTTGATGAATTTTTTTTATGCATTATTCTCAATGTAACCCATTTATTTAGTTAGAATTTGACTTTTCATGATTCTTGAAGACGTTAAGTATGTCCACACACAAATGTTTTCTTACATGGAGCACAAAGCAACTTATGAATTAAAGTGGTTTTGTTGATCCTATTGCTACTACTTAACCAACATCATGTTCCTTGTTGACTTGTATCTAAACTCTCCTGTTTCATCAAATTACCATGACTGTAAATAAATATGATCGGAACTAACAACAATTCTTTTATTGCAAGTTTTGGGTTCATCCTACTTCTTTTCCGGGTGGGTTTGAGAATCTCAAGAAGTTACTGATAGACCTTCCAAGGGTGTGGCCGCTCCATCAGATCAAGAAATTACTGGAGAAGTTACTGGAAGTTGCAACATGCTTGGAGAGGCTTCATATCAATGTATGAGTTTCTATCAATCTATTATTTCCTAGTTGCTGTCAATATCGCTGCTCATTTACAAGAACTTCACATGCCACTTACAGTTTTTTGCACCGGCATTGAGGACATGGGAAGAATGGGATACAACCCCTCTCAACGACTCCGCAGATGATTTTCAGCACACTTTCCAGCTGAGGCAGATTGTAATGGAGGGATTTTATCGGACAGAAGAGCAAATTGCGCTGATTAGGCTTTTACTGAGTTCATGCAGGTCTCTGAAGACCCTTCTCTTAATCCGACACCATACTCTCCGAGGGGTAAATAAGCTACGCCGTCGACAGGGAGGCATTGCATGCCCACCGTGGTCGACGGAAGACGAGAAAGCTGAAATCGTCTCTCAGCTTGGAGATGGGATTCACTCTGATGCCGAAATTGTTTTGAGATAAAAAGAAGGGGCATGTGATTTTCGTATATATTTATATACAATGTGTTTCATAACTTGCTGGTAGCAAATTCACACCCTGACAGTTGAAGGCAAAATTAATAATCCTGATGCTGCCTAGGGCTGGAATAATGTCGCTCGCTTGTAACCTCGGACTGATTTTAAGGAACATTCCGAAAAGGTTATAAATACTTGAAAGTAAATTCACATCCTGACATTTGAAAGTAACAAGTTTGAGCTTTCCAAATTTGATTTAAATATTGGTGTATGGCCTCAGGTATTGATGACCAAACGGCGGTTGGAACAACTCTTTTTTGAGGGCTCATATTCGAGGTGATGCTGGAGAAGTGCAGAGTGTTGGAGTTGGGGATCAGCTGGAGCAATCTCAGTCGCATTCACAGATATTAATGCCAGATCGTCCTACAGTGAGTGAGAGAGAGACTTATGTGGTGGTTGGGCTTGATGCGGCACAAAGCCCATTGATGTTGCTGATTCGAACCCATGTAGCGGTCACACCGTGGGCATATGGGAAACAAAGCCCGTTTATCTCGCTAATTCGAGCCCATCAAAGCTCTGCGAGTTTAACAAATTACGTTTCTTGATTGAAGTGGACTCGTCAAAGCTAGCATCGGCGATTTCATAATTCAAAATTTTTTGCAGGACGAGGGTTTCCATTTTCAGCCATTACTTTAGCTGTTCTTGAGTGCAGACGACGGCTCCAGAAAGTGAGCAACACAAATCTGAAGATGAGATGTCAGGTAGCTCGGCAATAGTTCAGTTAGGTGACCTATAGCCGGCTGGCTCAGTTCCCTTGCTCCTACGACACGACGATACACCGGGCAACATAGATGCATGCATCTGTTGACGTTTGCTGCACGCAGTCGGCTGTCGGCAGCTCTATTTTTTTTGTCCGTTCAAAGATTCGTTCCCATTCTTCTCCCGTACTCCTGTCCTGTTCAAACGGCACAGCAGAGGCACGAACACTCCTGCAGATTAAAGTCACGCTTCATTTTGGGTCGCTGTTGTTATTAGCAAAAGATCATACAGAGCATATCTGTTGCTGTGGCCCTGCCAATCAGATCAATCAACCAGGGCGTTTAGCGTCACGTGGTGATTTAATTTGTTAATTTCTGGAGTAAACTTGCGGTGTCATTGACCAAGTGGTGTCTGGATTGCAGGAAGGAAGTAGACGCATCACAAAACATTTTGTTTGACCAGGTAAACTGAGATCTTTCGGTTGCCCCTTTCGCTTACACGATCTCTTTTGATTATTTTCAGTGTTTTAAGCTATGTGGTGTAGAAGGCGACGACAGGTTTGGTGCTGGGTGCTTGTCATTCATTGCAAGGAAAACGAAAAAAAAGTAAGGAGGAATAGCTAGCTCAAACAAGAAGGCATGGACTTTGACCAAGTGTGTGTGTGTATCCTTTTTGCTCGTTGGTGCTGTCTCGGAGGAGACCAAAGACCGTCTCCATATCTTAGAGAAGGAAATCGAGCAAAGCAATGGGATTCGTGTTGCTTTCACTTAAAGGTGGCAACGGGTAGAAAATATCCGCGTACCTACGTATAGGAAACTCGACGGGTGCGGATGCAGGTCTGAGTCTGTGCCCACGGGTACGGGCGCGGGCATCACATTAAACCCAGTGGATATCGACTAACGGATATGAATTTTTTATACCCGAACCCGCAAACCTGCCAGACCCGCTGATATGTGGATCCAAGTATTCACATATATAAGAACCTCTGGAATTTTCGCCCTCATTTCTCCTCCTACCTTCCGGTCGCCACACCCACCCCGCACCCCGCGGCCCGCCCCCAGCCGCCCACCACCCCTTCCCCCCTCATTCCTCGGCCCCTCCCGGCCTCCCCCTCCTCCCTGTGCCGCTCGCCCGCTCGGGCTCGGCGCCGCCATACCCCTCCCCGAGCCCTGTGTGCTGCCGGCCCATCGCCCCCTTGCTCCGTTCCTCCTGCCGAGCGCCGGCCGAGGCGTCGTGACCGCGCTCCCGGCCTCATTGCGCCGAGTGCGGCCGATGCGTTGCGCCCGTGCCCCTCCCCTCCGCCCCGCCCCCCGGCCAACCGATGAACGGGGCACAGCCGCTCCCAGCCTTCCAGGTTTGCCTCACCGCCACCCCAGGACGCCGACGCCCAGCCCCCACCCCAGGCCATCTGCAGATGTGCTCTTCCTGCAGCAGATTTATTTTTGTATGCTTTTATTTTTATTAATGTGTGATGACTTGAGATGATGGTGGGATTTATCATGTATGACAGTACGAGACTTTTATTTATTTACTTAGACTTATTTGTTTCCTCATTGATATATATGTTGATTTGCTGTTAAAATGTGCTTGTGTACTTGATTTTCTAAAGGTTGCGGGTACACGGGCGTGCCCACGGGCACGTTGTTTCCTGCCCGTGGCGGGTTGCGGGCGCGGGTGCGGGCATGGATTTTAGGACGCGGATGCGGGCTTACAAAATGTATATCCGCGCGGATTTTATCCGTTGCCATCTTTACTTTCACTCGCGATGTCAAATATAGATCCATTCAGGATTATTGCTATTGGTCAATCTTTCTTCGCATAAATTAAACCAGCAGCACAAGGTTCATACATGTTTTCTTTGGTAATCTCATCATGAAAAAAACACCTTCACAACTCTTCTACTTTTCAAATCATATGTGTCCCTATATATGGCTGGACATATGGTAATTTCATCATGAAAATTACTTTCATCGCATATATAAATGTAGTACCTTCTGCGTCAAATCAAATAATATAAGAAGCCTTAGGAGCGAGCGAGGAACTATTACACGGCTGTTGAATCCGGATACTGATTTCGCGGTCGACCGCGCGGACGTGCTGCACGCTCAAGTCACTATAAAAAATAATTTGTAGTTCTTCTAGAGGGCGGTCCAAAAGATAATCTATTCCTACAAATAAAGTAGGGTACTGTAGCAATTCATCCGCCCGCCTCTCCAAAAAGTCTCATGTAAAAAAAATTCATAACTTTTTCATATGATCTCGGATGAAGTCAAACTTTCTATCAAAATTATAGAGATTGACGAGTCCTACAAAATTTTGTAGTTGATAATTTTTTTATTTAATAGTTCAAAAAATTATTATAAGTTATCTAATAGCTATGACTATATAGTATCTCATACAACTCAAGGCATATTTTTACATTTTCATAATTTTAATCTTTATATACACTCAAATATATTTACATATTTTTTTATATATAGTTGGCATGCATGGACTGTGACCAAGTGTGTGTATCTTTTTGCTCGTTGGTGCTGTCTCCGAGGAGACCAAAGACCATCATCTCCATATCTTAGAGAAGGAAATCGAGTAAAGCAATCGGATTCGTGTCGCTTTCGCTCGCGATAGGGAAATGATAAATACTCTCCGCCCCCGATCTGAAATATACATCCATTCAGGATTATTGCCATCCAACGGCTGGCACAACTCCAGAGATCTCGGAGCAGCGCGACTCTCCGATCGACACGTGTCTTCGATGATCGAAAATCTTCACACGAAAGCAATGCAAGTGTGCACGCAAGGGAGGCTGGGACGAAGAAGAACGAAGATACCAGCGACGACAGCAGGCGCAGCAGCAACCTAGTCGTAAAGCTAGTTAGCAACAAGTAAAGTAAAGCGCTGGGCTGACCGACTCGGATTGGGTTGAAGCAGATCGCACATGTACAGCTCGACCGAGGTGGGGACGCGGCACGCCTTTGCAGGAGCGGATCGACTCTCTAGCCGTCGCAGCATGCAGGAGCTTCAATTCGTTCTTCCGGATAAGGACGGCCCAGCCTGCACCGCATCCATCGTATCCGAACATTGGATAGAGACGAACGAGGGGACATGTCAGCCGAGAGAGTCCGACGCCATCCTGGGTTACATCATCGGGAGTCCAAGCTGGCGCGCACGTGCACCGGTGGATCGGCCGACGTGGCACCGTAACCGCAGCTAGCTAGCATCTATCTAGGTTTGGGAGGATAACTCTCTCTGACCAGGTGATTAACCAGCGGTGAGGTGGTCAGGTCAATCTTCTCACTCCATCGCCTGCTGGTCAGAGATGGAGCCCCACACTCCATGCGAGCTAAGCTAGATCCCATGCGGCTGACATAGGCCACCTCCACGAGTAATATCTATCCGATTCAGTCCCAGTCTGTGTGCATACATGGCTGACATTTGCGTCGTGCATCACCTCTATGTTTATCTAGACGCCACTTGCGAAGTATGTACGGTTTTCGTGGACGTAGCTCGGCCGTATATGATTTATTCAAAACATAACATAGATACAAATACTCATATATATGCACGTATATCCTACGCTCAAGAAATTATATGTTACAAGATCTTGAAATTGATGATGATGGTCACTGTAAGAGCATAGTTATGGCCAGACATATCACCCAGCTACTTTCTTAAAGAATAACGCTATTAATTTTTAGAATAAATTTAGAAATGTGCAAGGCCCGCTGAGTTAAGAGCTTAAATCAAAATACGAACCGAGTGTAGCTCAGCTGGTAAGATTCCTTATGGTGGAATCTGTCCATCCGGCTGACGGCACGGATGTTCGCATTTTTCTGGATTTATTTTAGGATTTAGTCAATCAGGATCTGCCGGCTCAATCTCTCGGAGTTGCTCGTAAGGGTAGGGTTGCGTGCGTGTATTCATAAGGATGAGTGCGTATGTGTATATAAACTTCTGCATCTGTACTATGTTTCGCAAAAACAACTTAAATCAAAATGACCAACTTTTACGAACCTAACCACAGCCTAGTACGCTCAGTTCAGTTTGGGTAATACTACGAGCATATTTGTATTCTGAGGTCTATATTTTATTGGTACAGTACCAATGGAATATGTCCTGGAGTTCAACAGTTTTCTAGCTGATAAAATTAAAAATTCACTTATCTATCTATTTTTTTAAGCGCTAAAGCAACAATTTTTTTTTGCCCAAACTGGCGAAAACAGGTAGCTGACTGGCTTGTCGTCTCGCCGACTGAAAGCTTCAGTCAGTCGCCAGGTTCTCCAAGTCAGAAAAAGATCTTTAAATTATTCTTCTCTCTCCAATCGATCCCTGGTGCATCTTTGACCAGGCATTCTTGTTGCGCTATCTTCCCTGTCGTCGTAAACGATTGGAGGATAGCCCAACTACGTTTTAGTATTTGTCCTCAGTTTCGTCTTGCTTCGAGTAAATAAGGAGAAAACCAGGGCGCTCATTAGCAATAGCAAATTATATATATAGTATTCAACCAGTGACCTAATCAGTTTTTAAGGATTTTTTCAACCCCTGAGTACAGGTGGGGAATTGACCCAGTCAAGATGCTGCGACAAGCTCAATTAGGCATAGCTGTTGACAAAACATTTGTATATGAATTGAATGATTATCGGGTTTTTATTTACTTTCCTTGATCAGATTCCTCTTTTTTTTTAACTTGTAAGGAGAAGATACAAATGTAGTACGTATTACTAATTGAAACTGCAAAGATAGCAGCTAAACTGAACCAACAAAAAATATTTTTAAACTCCGGAGTCTCAAATAAGGCCTAGCTATAACTATATGATGAAGGGTGGCTAGAGATGGAATGTTCTCGCCAGCATCAATTCCTCTATATCAAAATATAAATTGTTTTTAGTCTCATTCTAAGTCAAACTTTTATAAATTTGATCAAGCTTATTGAAATATATATAAACATCTACAACATCAAGTAAATACACTATCAATGCATTCTTATATTGGAACTAATGAGACTAGCTAATACGATGTTGTTAGATGTTGGTGCATTTTCTTACAAACTTAGTCAAAATTAACTTAAGAAAAAAAATAAAACGATTGGAGGATAGCCCAACTACGTTTTAGTATTTATCGTCAGTTTCGTCTTGCTTCAAGTAAATAATTAAGAAGAAACCAGTACGCTCTTAATAATTAGCAATGGCAAATTATATCTGTAGTCTTCAACCATGTGACCTAATCAGTTTTAAGGATTTTCAACACCTGGGTACAGGTGGGGAATTGACCCAGTCAAGATGCCGCGACAAGCTCAATTAGTCATAGCTGTTGACAAAACACTTGTATATGCATTGAATGATCATCGGGTTTTTATTTACTTTTCTTGATCAGATTCCTTTCTTTTTTATTTGTAAGGAGAAGATACAAATGTAGTACGTATTAATAATTAAAACTGAAAAGCGAAGGAATTTCTAGCAGCTAATAAACTAAACCAACAAAAATCATTGTGAAACTCCAGAGTCTCAAATAAGGCCCAGATATGATGAAGGGTGGCTAGAGATGAAATGTTCTCGCCGGCATCAATTACTCCATATCAAAATATAAATCGTTTTTAGTCTCGTTCTAAGTCAAACTTCTATAAATTTGATTAAGTTTATAGAAATATATATTAACATCCACAATATCAAGTAATACACTATCAAGGCATTCTTATATCGGAACTAATGAGACTAGCTAATACGATATTGCTAGATGTTGGTACATTTTTTTCATAAACTTAGTCAAAGTTAACTTAGAAAAAAACAAAAATGACCTGCATTTCGGAACAATGGAAACTAAGTTCCCACTCAAGATGAATGGACTACGTGCATGCATCCAGATTCAAAACATCAAGGCATGTGTCCAGCACAGGCTGTGGCGAAACCGAACACATAAGGCATCAACTCTTCCAAATATGTCAATGGATCGGCTCCCATACATCTTTGCCAATTACTAAACAACTTATATCGGGTAAAACTTATTGTTAAAGATATACAAATCCACAAATGTCATTTTCATATGTCAAACCCAAACAATTTTGTGTGTACTCATAGTCAAACATCCAAACAATTGACTTCGCGTGTCCTGAAACAGCATTTATTCAAGAACAAAGAAGTGTACATATTCTTGATGGATGTAGTTGAGGGAATTTATGGAGATCCAAGTTCATGATGGCGGCCGGTCATGTTGGGCGCTTGATCCGTCATCCAAATTTGACCGCCGGAGAGTGATTGGCCACGGTTCCTTCCTTCCCTGGTGCGTCGTCCATTGGCCGCCTGCTCTGATCCTCTTTGACCGGCACGCATGGCGGCCGTTCGTCGTTGTCGTCGTGTCGGTTCTGGACGCAGACCGTTGACTCCAGCCAGCTCACCTGCGTGCTACTCATGCAGGCAGGATGCTAACTAACTAGTCCTCATTACAAGCCTGTTTATTTGAAGCGATTGATGAATTGAATTCGGCAGAGAGTTGGAGATCGAGGACAAGTATTTGATTACAGCAAGAACAGCAGGAAAATGCTTCCACGTCCTGCCTGAACGGGTGTTTCTTAAGCATTCCACTTGTCATCCTCACTGAGGTTGGCGTCGCACAACTCGGCCACTATTGTTTACTCTTCTTTTAATTACAAAGAAAAAAATAGACTATCCCCTCCACTATTGATTACTTGAGGTGGTTTAATTTATGGATGTTGGTTGTCCCAATCTATCCATAGGTGTAATGCACGGTTAACCAATGTTGGAGAGAGTGACTTCGAAGGTCCAAGTTCTAACTTCAAACACTAGGAGACTTGCACCCTTTGGCTCACCCTTATATATTGGGGTTGCGTGTGGTCGTATGTGGAGGGTGGTATGTTCGCAGTAGCGACCAATCAAATGAGCGGTCTTTTTCACGATTTGCGGTGAAAAAGGCGCATTATACGAATCTCGGTTTTCTCTCTCGGCGTCTCGTGTACATGTCAATGGTGGGTGCGAGCTCCGGCGATTTGCAATAATACGGATGACCTAGTGGATCATTAAATTCATGACCTAGTGGATCATTAAATTCAGATCGGTCATGGGCCCTATATGCATTTTACATTACAACATCCATTGATGAATTAAATTCACATGAGTAGTCCTTTTTTTTTACTCTAGCGGTGATAGAAAAAGGTACATTGGTTGTCATTGCCGTGGCGCACAACAATTTCAGGCTTTATGACATGGTTTTACATGTACCAATTCACATGAGTAATTCACATGAGCTCTTGGATTACTCCACCCTTGCCATGCCATTGTGTGCGCGCGCAGGTCCCCCCCCCCCCCCCCCCCCCCCTTTTCCCTCAAGAAGTGTGTGGAGTGTGTCCTCCTCTGCTCGCCTCTCGTTCTGGCGGCGGAGACAGTGTTTGTGGGTTCTCCTCTGCTGCTGACGGAGGTGGTGTTTCTGGAGTTCTCTTTGTTAATGATGATTGATCAACGCTGTGTCTTGCTAGATTGGAATGTGAGGGGTTTGAATGGTGCAGCGAGGCAGAAAGTTGTTCGAGATCTTGCTCAGGACACGAGAGCCAGTATAGTGTGCCTGCAGGAGATGAAAGTGCAGCTGATTGACCGAGGTGTTGTTGTGGAAAGCTTGGGACAACGCTTTGCCGAGCAATTTGTCTACCTGCCGACAGTGGGTACCAGAGGTGGAGCTCTACTAGCGGTAGATGAAAGCTACTACAAGATTGTGCAGTTTGATGTGAGAGAATACTCAATGTCAGCACAACTACAATCGACAATGGGTGTGGGTACCTGGTGGCTAACAGTGGTGTATGGACCACAGGATGATCAAGCCAAATTACGTTTCCTTTTAAGAGCTGAGGACTATAAGAAACAGTATCCCTAGGAAATGGCTGGTCACTGGGGATTTCAATTTGATTTTACAAGTGGAAGACAAGAGTAACGCTAACCTTATCATGCGCATGATGGGTGAATTCAGGAAGGTGGTAGATGATCTGGAGCTGAAGGAGCTCAAATTGCAAGGGAGGAGATTCACTTGGTCAAATGATACTACTCAAACGCACATTGACTGAGCCTTTTGCACAAATGAATGGGACCTGATGCTACAGGACTACTCTCTGCAAGCTTTGTCTTCTCTAGTTTCTAATCACTGTCCCGTCTTGTTGGTGGGGAACGCATATCACTGTCCCGTCTTGTTGGTGGGGAATAAAAATGCCAAGAAGTACTGTGGTTTTTGTTTTGAGGTATTCTGGCCGAGGGTGCAAAGTTTTCATGAAGTAGTTCAACAAGCCTAGGAACGTGAGGTTACACCAATAAACTCGTTCCTCAGACTACATATCAAATTACAATGAACGGGAGTTAAACTGAGGCAGTGGTCCAGGTCGAAGATTGCGAAGGTTGTCAGAACTGGGGCCCACGGGACTGTGCACATAGCGTACATATTCTAGGATAAGAGATGAGACATGGTCCATGCTCTATACCTGTTGTAACTACTTGTACCATAGTAGGACACCTCGAACAGTAGTAGAACTAGTCGGAAAAGAAGGAAACTACCCGAAAAGTACTCGGGTAGGACTCCTAGGCTCATATCCGAGTAGGACTCCCATGTAACCCTGTCCCCCCAGACTACATAAGAGCGGGTAGGGACCCCCTCCAAACAGGAGATCACCTGATAACCACCTAAGGCAATAGAAACCACGTAGGACGTAGGGTATTACGCTCTCGGTGGCCCTAACCTGCCTAAACTATGTGTTCCTTGCACCTTCGAGTTCCTGATCTCGGCGACACCCTACCTACAAACTCACCACCTTGGGGGTATCCCTCAGTGGGCGTGGCGGTAAAACACCGACAGCTGGCGCGCCAGGTAGGGGTGTTCATCGAGCATCCATCGAAGAACTCGATGGCATCGTTCAACTTCACCAGCACCGTGCCCAATGAGGGTACAACTTTCATCTTCGGCTGCTGGATTTGCGTCGCCAACGGCTCGGATGGCTTCAACAGCCACCTAGCCAACTCCAGAAAGCCGGAGGCCTTTGCAGCAACTCGACGCAGAAACCTCGACGAGTTGCTGCTCCCCGATCTCGCCGGGGAGATCGAGATGATATCTGTTTTCGACGCGGCTTCAACTCGCGCTGCACCAGGACTACTCGGATCAGATTCAAACAGATCCGAGGAGGCTACACAGTCGAAGTCCCTCTCCGACTTGGAGGAGGACTTAGATCGTCTGCTCAAGCTCGAGGCCGCGGGAGCCACGCCTGTCGGGCGGCCCCCATTTTCGAAAACTACTCGGACTCAAACGAAGAGTACTCGTCGACTAGTACTACACCTTCAAGTCAGAGCCGAGGAGGACTCGAGGACGAGGGAGCCACCGCTTGTCCGGAGACCCCTGTTCTCGACAACCATTCGCAACCCAATGACCACCCCGAGTCTTCTTCGGGTAGTCACCTAGATTTGACCATAACGTCTACGCCGTAAGGCCGTTTCGTGTACTGGAAGGGCTTAAAGCCCACTGAACTACTCGAGTACGACTCCCGCCTTATGGCCTTCACGTAGGAACTGCTTCCAGGAGGGTAAACCCCTCTCTCCCATCTCGAAAGGGGGAGAGGGCAGCACAGAGCTACTCGAGTACAACCATACAACTGACAGATCGTCGGATCGTCAAGTCTACATGGCTTCCATTCGCAATGCCGATGATGACGAGCTGGGTCCCGAGTACGATTGTGAACTACTCGCGGACGTGTCTACCGATGAGTACGGTGGACGCCCGCCAGGATGAGAACGAGGAGCACAGAAGGATCTGGCGGTTGAGGAACGCCAAGTGCGCCCAGCGCAGGCGGAATGCGAAAAACCGCGCTCGCAACCCAATGCACCAAAGAAACCTCAACAACGCTTTTGCAACAGTTGTGGATTGGTAGTATCGCACACCGATTGGCGCCATTGCAGAAGCAGCGCTCCTAGCTCAACAATTGCCACCCAACCCCCTGATACAAAGGCTGCAGTATCTAACCCAGCGCGCGCTCGTGCAACTCGATGGGCAACACCCAGTGTCCTCCACTTGGAACATGCTCTAAAGATCTGAGCGCCATGGTGACACTGCGCAGATTAGTCGCACCCCTGGAGGAGGCCCCGAATATCGGAGGAACGACAATCGCCAGCGCAACCAGGACAATCCAGTCGGCCATGGCAGTCCCCATGGCCAGCAGTCCGCGCGTGGCAACATCGAACAAGAGGTGCAGCAATCCACTCACCCACCTCGCAACTGGCGCGATGCAAGGCCTCAAGGCGAAGCTCCACCCGAGGCTAGCCTCGAGGACACTCCCACGATTGATCTTTGACAGAAGATCAATGATGGCCGCGACACACGGCGCATCATCGAGGCAAGGAGAAGGGACCGTCCCGACAGGTACCACGATGATGACGATAACGACCGCTTCCCCGCCTTCACCTCCAACATCACCAAGAAATCCTACCCCAAGGATTTTAAACCAGTCGGGATCCCCAAGTATGATGGCAAGTAAGACCTGCGACAATGGATTCGATGTTACTCCGTTGCTATCGAGATCTCAGGGGGATCCAACTCCACCAAGGCACTCTACTTCCCGGTAGCCTTGGAATCCATGCCCCTCACTTGGCTTGAAAGCCTTAAACCAAACTCCATCGACTCCTAAGAGGACCTCAAGCGGGCCTTCATCGATAACTTCCAGGGATCCATGATCCGAGCAGACACTCATCATGATTTGTCCCATGTCAAGCAGGAGATGAATGAGACCCTAAGGTCCTACACCCGACGTTTCTTCTAGATGCAAGCCACCATCGCCAACATCACCGACGAGGACATCATCTGCTACAGAACGGCCTCTTCTCGAAGCAAGCATACCACAACTTCGGATGCAACCGCCCGACTACTGCCGTGGAGCTGCGCGACATGATGGCACGGTGGGCTGACCAGGAGGATGAGGAGAACGATCACTTCCCCAAGCGCAAAAACGACAAGCAGGGCAACGGCAACAACCATTTCGACAAAGGCCAGCGGAACAACTCGGGGAATCCCCGGAAGCGCAAGACAGATCAAGAAGTCACGGTTGTCGAGCGCTATCCGCGAGGCAAGAAGTCGGGGAGCAATCAAGTACAATTTGAGAAAGTCTTGCACAAACAATGTCCGATTCACCCGAAGTCACAACATACGTTCTTCGAGTGCGTCAGCCTCTGCAAGTCACTCAATGCTCCACCCCTTCGTCAAGAGGAAAAGCGAAAGGATCAGGAGGACGATGACGAGAGTGACAAGTCGGGGGCTCAAGATTTACAAGACCCGAAGAATGTCATCAACGTCATCTTCGGCGGAGATGGCGGCTTCCCTTCCAAGCGTGCGCAGAAGCTAACCCTGCGCAAAATCTTCTCTGTCGAGCCCGCCATACAAAAGTCTCTGAGATACAGCAAGGTCCCGATCTCCTTTTCTCGGGATGATCTGTGGACTAGCTTCTCCGAGCCGGGAAAATTCCCGCTCGCCCTAGATCCTGTCGTGGCGGGCTCACAGCTGACTCGAGTACTCATCGACGGCGGGATCGGCCTCAACATGCTCTTTGCGAGTACTTTGAAGAAGACGGGGCTGTACATTTCCAAGATGCTCACCCCCAGCAGAGGTTCATTCTATGGCATCGTCCCAGCAAATGCGGCTACACCACTCGGATCAGTGGTCCTGCTAGTTATCTTCAGGACGAAAGATAACTACCGCACGGAGTGCATCAAGTTTGAGGTGGCTGACTTTGAGTCGTCGTACCATGCCATCCTCGGTAGACCAGCATTGGCCAAATTCATGGTCGTGCCTCACTATGTCTACTTACTACTCAAGATGCCAAGCAAGACAGGCATACTCATGTTCCGTGGTGACTTAAAGAAGTCGTACGACTGCAACCAAGAGGCGATCGAGTATGCCGTGACATCATGCGTGCTAGAACCTTCTGTGGAAGTCTTCGCGGCCGCGCAAAAGCTCACCGATTCAGAGATGGAGATCTCCAGCCAGAGACCTAGCTAGTCGAGGGTAAAACCCAACCCCAGCAACGTCGGCATCAAGGCTATCCAGCTGCAAGAAGGCGACTCGTCCAAGACTGCTTTGATCGGAGGCATCCTAGATGTAGTACAGGAGTTCAGGCAGCTGTCCATACCAGAAGTGCAACTGAAACGGGATCTCAAAGCATGTTTCTTGGGTCTGTGAGCAATGGAAAAGATCAGAGCGAAACAGCAATCACGTCCGACAGCTATCAAGGTGGCAGATGCACACTCCAAGCTTTTCTTCTTGCAAATCAACATAAGGAAATGAAAGAATCACATCAGGCAGCTCACAACTGATTCGGGTCAAGTACACACTCAAGATGATAAAGAACAACATATATTTGAGCACTTCACTAAGCATTTTGGAACACCAGGACCACTACCTTTCACTCTAGATTGGGAACGACTTGGACTGCCTAGATAGGACCTTAGTGCTCTAGAGGAGGATTTCTCTGAAGAAGAGGTGCATGCAATGGTCAAGGAAATTGCAGCTGACAAGGCCCCTGGGTCAGATGGCTTTATTGGCACTTTTTACAAAGCAAGCTGGGGAATAATCAAGGAAGGCCTACTGGCGGCAGTCAATTTTTTCTTCAATCAACATGACCAGCACTTTCAGCTCTTGAATATAGCACATCTGATCCTGATTCCCAAAAAGAGTGATGCACAACGGGTACATGACTACAGGCCAATCAGCCTTACACACAGTGTTGCCAAGATTGTCTCCAAGCTATTGGCCACAAGACTTGCACCTTTCCTGCAGCATTTGATATCAAGGGCAGATAGTGCTTTCGTCAAAAAAAAGGAGTATACATGACAACTTTGTCTACACGCAGAACTTGATACGGGACCTGCACAGAATCAAGATACCGTCACTTTTCCTTAAGCTCGACATCGCCAAAGCATTTGATAGCGTCCGGTGGGACTATCTGTTGGAGGTACTTGAGAGAATGGGTTTTGGAGCCAAGTGGCGGAGCTGGATATCAATTTTACTCTCCACTGCCTACACATCTGTGTTGCTAAATGGTGGCCGGGGGAGATGGTTTAAGCATAGGGTTGGTTTGCATCAAGGCGACGCACTATCGCCTATGCTGTTCATCTTGCGATGGAGCCGCTGCAATTTCTGTTGGACTTGGCAACGCGAGATGGGGCACTAACACCTTTCAACCAAAGGTCAGTGAGGCTACGTCTGATTCTTTTCGTTGATGATGCGGCCATTTTCCTGAAGCCTGTCAAGGAAGACGTCCAGGAGACGATGCAGATTCTGATGAGCTTCGGGACAGCATGGGGCCTCCTAACCAACATCCATAAAAGCGCAGTATAACCCATTTATTGTGACAGTTTGAACCTAACTGATGTAATGGAGTGTTTCTAGTGCCCGGTGAAGAATTTTCCTTGCACCTACTTGGGTTTGCCACTGCATACAAGGAAGGTCCGAAGAGTTGATGTGCAACCGCTCGTGGATAAAGTGGTAGCGAGATTGCCAGCTTGGAAAGGCAAATTCCTGAACAGGGATGGTCGATTGACAGTGCTCAACGCGGTACTCTCATCCATCCCAACCTACTTCCTCACGGTCTTCCAACCACAAAAATGGATAATCAAGCGGATTGACAAGCTGAGAAGAGGGTTCCTTTGGAAAGGGACTGATCAGGCTAATGGGGGATCCTGCCTTGTGCAATGGAAAAAGGTGCAGAGACCGAAGAAACTGGGAGGTTTGGTTGTGCTGGATCTTGAGAGATTTAGCAGAGCACTTAGGCCTCGATGGCTTTGATTTGAATGGAAGGAAGCGGATCGGCTTTGAGTTGGAGGAGCACTACCAATAATTGAAGCTGATTGGCAGCTCTTCAGAGTGTTAACGACTGTTACGGTGGGCAATGGGAACACGATAAAATTCTGGGAGGCACCATGGCTGGATGGCAAGGCGCCAAGAGACATAGCACCGAGTTTATACAAACTGGCCTGGTGGAAGCATTTAACAGTGAGGGACCAACTTGAAAACCACAGCTGGATAAGAGGTCTTTGGAGAATATCGACGGATGAGGAAATGGCTGATTTTGTTGCTCTATGGGATCTAGTGCAGAATGTGCAATTAACAATGGAGGACAATCAAATCACTTGGAGGTGGACCTCGGATGGAAACTATACTGCAAAGTCAGCCTATGTAGCTCAGTTCAAGGGCTGGTATTGCTCATTCAGACCTACTGCACTTTGGCGAGCACATGCGGTAGGCAAGTACAAGTTCTTTACTTGGCTGTTGGTTCAAGAGAAGCTGCTGACAGCGGACAAGATACAAGCGAGGAACTAGCAATGCAACCCATCCTACGCGCTTTGCAATGTTGAGCAGGAGAATGCGGTGCACCTCTGCCTGCACTGCCTGTTTGCGATGCAAGTTTAGGAGCTGGTTAGAGTTTGGTCAGGAGGTAGCATTATCGTTCCGTCTCAAGGGGCTTCAGTTGAAGAATGGTGGTGCAACACTCTGGCAGTACAGCCAAAGCAGGAGCAGCGATAGGCGGCAGCTTTGCTCATGTACACTGCGTGGAACCTGTGGAAGGAAAGAAATTGAAGAATCTTTGAAGGAAAAGCTGCGGAACCGTGTTTCGTCTGGCAACTTATCAAGGAAGAAATGCTGTTGCGTTTTAAGGCCTGTGGCGCCCCCATTGTACCTTAGTACCTATGTTAGTTTTTTCCGAGTTTCGAGCTTATTTTCGTTTATGTAATCAAAATATTATAAGATTTCGCTTTCTCTACTTGCTTAAAGGACGTGGCAGTGCTCCTGCCCGCATTTATATATATATATATATATATCTTCTTGCGTCCCTCGCCCCCACATGAAAAAAAGAGATGGGCTTGTTATGCTGGAAGTTGTCCCGACCTTTTTGATAGGTCGAAACGCAATGTCCACCGTAACTGGGTTATGTGAACAAGATGCATTACACATACCTCGGCTTTTACTCTCGGCGTCTCATGCATGCGTCGATTGTCAATAGTCGGTTTTGAGCTCCAACGACTTCTGATGCCGATGTGGTTGACCGTTGAATCAGCTTCGATCATAGGTGACCCATGCATTGCATTACAGGTAACTTACATTTCGAGATGCTTTAGAATCAACATTCGGTCTTCAAGACATAATAGGAGATTACAAACACCGTGCGTGTTCAGACATGTGAATGGACTGTCTACTACTAATAAGTACTAAGGCCACATTTCGCATAGCTTATGTCAAAACGGCTTCACCAGTGAAGTCAAAACCGGTGAAGCTAAAAAACTGGCTTCGTCTCGGCTTCTAGTTCATTTTAGCATGGGCTTATAAAACGACTTCACACTACAGTATCTCGATTTCCATAAAACAGGTGAATCTGAAGCTAAAATAAGTGGTAAACGGAGTCTAAGTGGTTGACTTTTATCTCTTCACCTATTCTCTCCAAACTAAATATGCAAATAATTCTATTGCGGAGCTAACTACTCCCTCCATCCTAAAAAATAAATCATTCTAGGATTCAAATTATTTTACTCAAAATAAAGTGTATGTGTATAAGAATTGCTAAATATGAGTAATAAATAGGAGCAAATATGATCATTTTACCTTGTTATCTGCACTAGAATTTCTAGAATGACTTGTATTTTTCAACGGATTGAGTGGATGTATTGTTTGAGATGGCCTAGTAAGGTCCTACTTCGCTGCTTCCGAATTCCTCAGTTTGGTTGGTTGTAGGTTTGACATGTGTGAATACTGTTTGAAGCCTTCCATTGCAGTTGCAGGAAAAATAGTGACAAAGTTTTCCACGCCTCCAACAAATTAAAGCATTACTTATTTTTGTGCCATCTATCTTATATTGCTTACTAATTTTGTGTGCCACGATTTGAATCCGTGGATAAAGTCGTGCACCCACAGAACGAACACTCTAGCCCCAGCCATGAAAAAGGATCGGAGCAGCTAGTACAGGAACGAACGAACGTGGGACATCGCTCTCCGTCGATCGGTGTCATGCGGCGGTTGTCAACGGCGAATACGAAGCTCCGGCGACCGGCGACGATCGGCCGGTTTGACCTCAGGACGGTGACAGCCGCCGCACGAGTAGCCCCATGGCGTCCACTTTGACTCCCCAGGGCGTTCCACCCGTCGACTCGATCTCCTGTTCGCTGTTTGCATTGGAGCCTGAGCGCCATGGCGTGTAGCTAGCCGACGCACGTTAGGCCAAAGAAGACGATGGACTTTCGGTGCCCGTGGACATGTGCAACCAGCAGCCAGTTTTTTTTTTTTTAATTTTCACTACCTGAACAGTAAATTAAATCGGGGGGCGGTTTGTCCAAGAGCAGCAAAAGCATTTGTTCGATTAATTGACTGGGAGCTTGATTTACTATATACGCTTCCCGCCGATTTACGCCTATTGACTTCGTCGTCCATGCTTACATGAATAATAACGAGCAAACAAGGACCAGGACTCGCCGTCTAGACTACACACTCCTTTTTGTTGTGTCTCATCACGGTGCGAGCTGCAAGCCGCGGTGAACAACACTCTGAGGTTACTGAAGGCGAAGAAGAGAACTTAGCTAATTGGGCCGTGTTTGTATATAGTCTTCTTATCTTTTAGGGACCTTCATGTTATATGGGCGATACATTTTACTGCCTCCGTTTTAGATTATGATTCGTTTTGACTTTTCTAGATACATATATTTTGTTATACACCTAGATATACACTATATCTAGATACATAGCAAACACTATGTATTAAAAAAGCCAGAACGAATTGGAAGGAGTACGTAGCTGCGTATTGGTGCACTAATAAGGATCTCCACCAAGCCTCTTTAAATCAGTTCAATTACAGTAATTTGCACCTCTCAAAATGTATTTATCATAATTAACATAATATAATCTCATTCCTATTCTGGAAAAGGTGGCAACGTAACTTCAGTTCGGTGGTTGCAGGCTCGTTACAGGTCGTGTAATCTGAAATATTCCCCTCTCTGACCGATCCACATGTATGGCTGAAGTGTCCAACCAGAATTGTTCCATCAAACAGCAAGTGTTCGCCAAGATATTGAAGATGTCGGTAAAAGGAAAATAAAAGGACAGAAGAATTTTGAAAAACTTGGTAAAAAGGAAAAGGACAGCCGAATTACTAGACTTGTTTCCGCGCATGACATGCACCGCTAAGTCTGAATCTGGCTTGCTAAAGCATCCTTGTCTGCCACACTGCAATAGCACATGGCTCAGAAAAACGCTGCGCGTGAAAACATGTGCGCAGAGGAAATGTTAATGGTGGTGAAAATCCGAACCGCGCCTTCAATTTATAATCTTTTTTACAATCCATATGAATAACATTATGATGCGCATATATAGGCAAGAGTTACGGGCCTTGTGAGATCGTCAACGTGACTTATGTTATCAATTATAAAATTATATTTATGTCTCGTCAAGAGCTATAACTTTCGTGTACAATTTATTTTCATCCGACACCATACGAAGAAAAAGTTAAATCTCTAAAAACAATCTATGAAACACAAAGTACTCCCTCCGTTCTGAAATGTAAAGCATTTTGCTTTGTCCTAAGTCAAAGTAGTCTAACTTTGATCAAATTTATAGAGAAAAAGATTAACATCTAACACATCAAATAAGTAAATTATAAAAATATATTTTATAATATATCTACTTATTCTCATTTGACTTTCAAAATATTATTACTTATAAAGTTGGTCAAACTTGAACTATTTTGACTTAGGACAAACCAAAATACCTTATATTTCTGGATGAAGAGAGTAATAGTGATAGCTGGTTTGTGACACAAACTATTAAAAATACCATTATCGGAACTTGATATGGACCAGCAGCGATAGGACTGACAATAATAGCTTATTACTATTTTCGGTTCATGCTACAAAGCAATACAGTACTGATATCTTATCATTGCTGGGTACTTCATAATGGTTTTGAGACAAGAATGGCCACCGATCTCTAATAAACATGTTTAGATTAATCCATTCTCTTGGCTACTTCTTCCCTGCCAAAAAAAAATTTTATTCTAATTTTGCATTAAGTTAAACTGTTCGAAAACTGATAAAGTTTATAAAGAAGAGAGTATCAACATTGATAGGACCAAATAGGTATACTATAAAAATATATATCATAAATATTGATACTTTTTTTGTATAAACTGTTGATTAAATTTAGAATGGTGCATAGGTCAAAACTAGAGTTACGTTCTTTTGGGTGTAGGGAGCCCCTATTCAAATTTAGGTCATTTTAGTTGTATCCTGAGTCAATGTTATCGAATTTTCATCAAATTACAGAGGCACCGTCAACATATTTTCAGTGGTAGATTTAATAAAACTAGTTTGATGTTGTAGATATCAGTGGAAATTTTTGTAAACTTGATTAAGATATAAAAGTTCCACCTAGGACAAAATAAGATAACTTAAACTGTGGAACGAAGGGAGTCACTTTATCTGGTACAAAATCATATTCATACGTAAGTACTTTTGAATACATAATAAGATCTCAGAGATATCTTAGTAATAGAGTAATTGTTGATCAAAAGGTTATATTAATGAAATAAAATATGCCTTATATTTTGAGATGTGTGCCGCATGTCACTGCGAGCCATGTAGCTTTTCCTTTATTTCATCGACCCACACGTAAGAAGACGGTGAGGTATATATGTTTTCTGTTAACTAATCTGAAGAATATGCATGGGTTTGTGCGAAATAAGTGTAACTTGATTAAGTTTTTTAGTAGTAAAATCTATCCACGGGTATCCGACTCGACGTCTATGCTCAAATTCACAACAATTATGCTTTGAGTGGTAGTCGATGTACCTCGACAGTGAGAAGTATATACGATAATTTTGTCACTCTCGAGACATATTCAATCTAGATTTGGAGGTGTCCATAGATCAGATGTTCAGTGTGCGTGCACATGTGTATGCATATGATCATTTGCATCTCTACTTAATCTATTTTTTGAGATTTCTAGAACTTTGTCCGAACAACTATTTCATTATATACTATATTTTAGAAGAAAAATAATATGTATAGGCCATTGTCCATATTGCTAATAAATGAAAGCCATACTATTTCCCCTCCCTTCTCTACAAAAGAATGAAGAAAAAAAAGAAATGTGCATGCTCGATCCCACACAAATTAAAACTCCACAAATCATCATGGATTCCACTTTTCGGTTAATTGTTGGCAAACCCACCGGCAATGTGAACTTGGTGTACGCCGAAGGGATGAAGGCGCCACTATCTTGTCTTTTCCGACATGCCGGAAGTAAAGCGATGCTCCTAAAGAAAGCCCAAGCCAACTCGTTTTTTTTTCTATCCTTTTCGCAAAGGAACTAAGTTCGCATAGATATACACATAGGCTAAGTGCAAAAACTTTTGTTTTCCTCTTTCTCTTTCTCTCACTAGCCAACATAAAGATAGAGAGAAGACATTCTGCACCTCTCTCTCTCTCTCTCTCTCTCTCTCTCCGCGTTCTTATCAGCAGCAGCTAGCTCGCCACGTTCCTGTACCAGCTGCCGAGACGACGAGCGCGAGGCTCCGAGGTCCAAAAGCTCGAGTTCTCCCCGACGCATGCGCGGATCGATCGATCCAGCCCGAGCGACGGGAGGAGGCGGCGGCAGATCGACCGGCAGCTGACTAAGGTGGATCCCCGGAGGCATGGCAAGAGGCCCCTACCCGCCGACGAGGAGGAAGAGGAGCCGCCGCCCCCGCCGCCGGCGAAGCACGAGCCGCTGGATGTCGAGGAGCAGTACCTCGTCTCGCAGCTGCAGGGAGCAACGACCTTTAGCGGCGGCGGAGGGTCGTCGTCGTCTCCCGTCGGCGCGGGCCCGTCGCCGGAGGCGTACGCGCAGTACTACTACTCGGCGCGCGCCGACCACGACGCCACCGCCGTGGCCTCCGCGCTAGCCCACGTCATCCGCTCCTCCCCCGACCAGCTCCCGCCGCAGGCCTTCTACGCCGGCGCCGGCGCCACGGGCCACCAGCAAGCAGCGCCGCACCACCCCGGCGGCCACGCCGGCGCCGCCGCCGCGGCCGAGGAGGAGCAAGGTACGTAGCCATCTATCCGTCTCATCGATCGATGCAAGCAACCAAGCTTACATTCCTCCTTGTCCTGTGTGCGGCGCGCTCTCGATTGCGAAAGCATGGCACGCGCGCGGCCTCCGCTCGATTGCGCCGCTTGGAAGCTTCGCACCTGCCAAAACCAGTGACACGTCCGTCCACCGATCCAGTAAACTACCAGCAGCTCGCTTAGCTCGCTAGCTGGTCATAATCCCTTCGGTTAATTTCCTTTTGTTAATGAACTCTCGAGAAAGTAGACGAGAACTCTCTCTCTCTCTCTCTCTCTCTCCAGTATCAAGCACGGAGATACGCCAATAACTATGCTGAATTATATTGCCAAGGAATATTTTATGCGGGTACTCGCGTACCAATACGTTAGCTCTGACGCAACGCGACACGGTACAGATCGACTAGCAGCTAGCAGCTGATTGTGTGTGGGATCGATTTGCAGATTACTAGTAGTAAACAACTAATCCTGTTGGTGCAGCAGGTCGGAGGCGGCACTACCGAGGGGTGAGGCAGCGGCCGTGGGGGAAGTGGGCGGCGGAGATCCGGGACCCCAAGAAGGCGGCGCGGGTGTGGCTCGGCACCTTCGACACGGCGGAGGACGCCGCCATCGCCTACGACGAGGCGGCGCTCCGGTTCAAGGGCACCAAGGCCAAGCTCAACTTCCCGGAGCGCGTCCAGGGCCGCACCGACCTGGGCTTCCTCGTCACCCGCGGCATCCCGGACCGGCACCACCACCACCACCCACAAGGCGCGGTGACGCTGGCAGCAATGCCGCCGCCGCACCGGCACCGGCACCAGCACCAGACCGTGGTGCCGTACCCGGACCTCATGCAGTACGCGCAGCTGCTGCAGGGCGGCCGGGGCGGCGGTGGCGGTGATCACCACGCCGAGGCGGCCGCGGCCCAGCAGACGGCGCAGGCGCAGCTCATGATGATGGCCCGCGGCGGCGGCGGCGTCAACCTGCCGTTCGGCGCCGCGTCGTTCTCGCCCTCGCCCTCGTCGGCGCCGCAGATCCTGGACTTCTCAACGCAGCAGCTCATCCGGCCCGGCCCGCCGTCGCCGGCCGCCGCAATGTCGTCGGGCGCTGCTCCGTCCACGCCGTCGTCCACGACCACGGCGTCGTCGCCCGGTGGCGGTGCATGGCCGTACGGTGGGGAGCACCACAGGAATAAAAAAGACGCGTGATCGAGCTGGCCGGGGGGATATGCATGCATGCAAGTTGCAAACACTTGCAATGCGAGAGGATCAGACCAAGTAGCTGTATTATATGGAGGAATATGCATGCAATATGGGGTAAGTGCCAGTGGTGATTTTTGCTGGAAGCATAAGCATTTCTTGGCCATTTTTCTCTCTTGTCTCTTTTTTTTTCTTTTCGAAATGCATGATCTTCTTTTGTTCATTTCTTGGAGGATCCTCACTTTAATTTAGAGAGCTAGCTAGCTGCTAGAGCTTGCTACCTTCCTTGTTTAATTTACTGGTCTGTTGCTCATCTCTTTAATTTGTTCAAGTGTCAACTAATTAATTGTGCAAACTAATCCAAAAGCAAGAAGAGAGGAATCTTATTGATGATGCAATATACAGGACATGTTTTTTTCCTCTCCAAATGATTGATTTATTCCTCTGCTCATATATATTGGTTGGAATTATTATAACCTCTCTCGTATATATGTTCTCTCTTTGGCTTAATTATATAGTGGATTGTACAAAGAAACCACACACCCCAATGAATGAACACTAGACGACTTTAGGAACATTGTTTTAATTTGAGACACGGTATATCAATCAAAATTTACTAGTACTTTAAGGGGGGAAAGGGAATATTCCCAATTAGTAGCTTCTTGTTATTAAATATTTTGACTTTTTCTCCATCGAAACCATTCTTTTATGCGTTGTTGCACTGGGCATTTGTTCTCTCTCTCGGTTTTCAGTTAGTTCCCCCTACACATATATTCCCTTGTTTCTCAAGGATGTTCCCTACATCTGTCCTTGTCAAGCCTAACCTACATGTGTCATGGTGTTGTTACGTAATGGAGTACGTAGCATCTTCCAAACTCCAACCAAATGTACCTTTTTTAAACAAAGATAACACTTGAAGTACTGCCATGAGAATCTAGAGAAAAACAGATTATTGATAGCTAATAGATGTTTGGTGAAGGCAAGCCCTTTCTCATGAGATGCCTTGAGGATTATCTCTGTCTGCAAGTAAATTAGCTGCCAGATTAAATACTGTACGTACGCTGAAGTCATATCCATTTCTTATTACCAAATTAGTTCTGGGATATATTCCAGCTACATATCCTCTTGGAGAACTGTGCATGCATGCTTGTTCTTAGTGCCATGAACATGCCTCTGCCACGTAGGCATTTAGCAAAAGTCAGAAATGCAGCTCTAATTTAACTAGCTAGTCACTGATATTAAAATATGCGTGTGTTGTGATTTGGTGGCATGTGCCGAGATTTTTGCTAACCTGCCGACATGTGATATGTGATACGAACATATGGAGGAACCTAAGCTAGCATCACCGCCCATGCCATGCTTCTAGAAGCATATGGTCGATCGTGTGTCGATTAAATGCCAAATAATTCGTACAACTGTATTTTTATTATTGGTATATCTATCTATCAATACAACTTTGATGCATGCATCCAGCTAGCAATGAGTGTAAGTATGTTGTCTTGGTCTAACAAGAAACTAATTTTTAAAAATTTGTTTCGATTACGATTTTTGTCCCGCTTTGTTGTGGAATTTGCTGGTTTCATTAACACTTTGGCTACTTCTTCCAACTAGTCATCATTTTATATATGATTATCATGATGTTTTTAAGGGTTTTTTTTTTTTGCAAAGGATGATGGTTATCATGTTGTGGTGATGGATAGATCATCTTTTGCTTCTTTGCTTTCATGATGGGTGCAAGTATCAAAATTTGACACGCACATTTCTTGGCCTGGCAGCACACTTTTTTTTTTTCCTTTGGGCCTGTGGCTTTTGTGCTCCTGCTGTGTGCTACCTGTCAGGCAGCCGGAGAAGGACGAGGCCAGCTTTCGGGTTAGGCATGACTCACGTCTTTGATTTCAACTCATCATTTATCGAGCCGGAGGAAAAAAAAAAAGAGATGTATACCAGGCCTTTTAGGCGCACTATAGTGCTCCTCCATGTTGAGATGGTCTCACACGTGTGCGCCGGTCGTACACAATTGCCAATGGCACCTAACCTGTCTGATCATGCCCTTCCCTTGCTGAGAGGATAAATGTTCATACGTGAGACAAGATTGAGCAACACGCCTGGTCTCTGTGCTGCCTAACTAATGTAAAGTCCTAATGATGCCTAACACATATATGTACCTTGACACCTTGTTTCTATTTTTTTAAAAGAGTTATAAACTTTGTCCAGAGCTACTATTGTTAGCAGGATAAGATGTTACTATACCCATCAATATCATCATCATCATCATCATCCTTTCAAGGGCTTTATTAGTCGATTTTATATTTTTATCTTTGCTTGCATTGCATGCATATAGCAGGAACTGTCCATGGATAAGGTCCTACTTGTTCATTACTTGGTACCATGCCGATGGCTACATCGTTGGCATGCATGGACCATGGATGAAACACCAATTTGTTTGCCATGATATGTCTTTGGGAGTTGGGACCATATGTTAGTTGCATGTATGTGCTATTATTCACCATTGTCATGATTTATTTTAGGATATTGTCATGTTATTTTTATCTAGTATGCCCCTTAGAATTACCACGCGTGTGTGTGTGTGTGGGGGGGGGGGGGGGGGGGGGGGGGAACCATGGAAATTTCTTTGTGGAAATTTTGATTATAAGAATGATAGCTTATAGGCTTGCATATTGATATAGCAGCCTCAATAGAAGTTTTTTGGTGGAAATTTATTAACTCAATTTCTCACAAATAAAGAAAAATCCACGTACGAGATCCTTTTGTCCGATCCCATCATTTTCTTTCGAGAAAACCACACATAAATATATTTCATTCTCTCACTGTCTCACATATACTACCTATTTTTGCCGAACCTTCTTTTTGCGGAATATGCATATGCACAGAATGTTTACGCAGGAATCTTGTTCTCCTCCACGATATGCATGGCCTTTATTTTTCTCCTGTTCCTTTCTTCCCTTTTTCCAGTTTCCCTTTTTCTGTACGTATGTATGTATATATGCTTCCATGGCATCTCCATTAGTCTACAACTTTCCATTTGTTAATATAAGAACATGGACCTTTCTCCTTCAAAAAGAGAAATCTAAGAACATCATGGCCTATACTGTCATTTTCAGAAACATGCACGGTTAAACGCATATTCATCAGCAGTTTTACACATGCACTGTATGTTTCCAAAAAAACGTGTACCACTTGACCTGCCTACTTACTGATGAGTTCCTGTCACGGGTAATAATTCATCATCATGATATGTACACAGCTTGATTAATAAGTAGAAATAGCTGGTGGTCTAAAAAAATAATTATATATAGGTGTGACCAGTACTAGGCCGCTGACCACCTCAAAATTATTCAATAATGTTCCATTATTCCCCGCGCCAACTAACGTGTGCGCGTGTATATCTAGCTAGTGTTTGATACGTCTCTGCAACCTTGTTGCTGCATGTGCAATACTATCTACACACACTAGCTACACGTCTCTACCCCCCCCCCCCCCCCCCCCCCCCCCCATTGATACTACGAGTACGTCGTAGCCTCGTAGGCTGGGGGACTAGGCTGAGCCGACGTGGCCAAGTGTACGCATGCATCTCTGTGAAGACTGGAGAAAGTGGGGCTGAAGCTAGCGTGCTGCGCCTGCGCTGTTCGAAACGCTTGCATGCCTACGCATGCATGCCGTGTGGGTCCGGGTGGGCCAACCGGGTGGCTGGCGGGCTGGGCCCGCTGGGGGGCGCATGCAGCCAGAAGATGCCGGCCGCCTGTGGCCTGTCTCATCAGAGCGCGCTGATTGTGATATGTGGGCCCCGGGAGGCACGTGACTACGTGTGCTCTTCACGCGCCCATGGTCGGAGGAAACCAAAATGTTCCACGGGAAATTTAAAATTTCTTGTTTCCTCGTAAGCTCTCACTAGCAATTTAAAATGACTACCTAGGTTGGTACATAAAAAGATATACTTATTGTATTTGTGTCTATATGTATGTGTGTATATAGGATAAGTTTTATCTATACTCACTTGTAGCTACTCTGCGTATATCCACGTACTCATTTATCACAATTTATTACTTTAATTATGTTCATATACTAATTCTAAGATACTTCAAAGGGATATGTGTGAAAAATTTCAAAAGCATCCCTATTTTTTAAATATATCATAATTATATATTAGTACTAATATATAAAAATGAGTATGTCCATATACTTCATGTATCGTCTAGTATGATCACATACACCTCGTACATACCTTTTGTTGGGTCAGATATATCCTACATCATAAGATACATGAGATACATATGTAGGAGTAACTACAAGCGCATATAGAATGAATTTTTTCTATATATATATATATGAAATACTATGTGTTTATAAAGTACCGATTAATAAATGATTGGATTAAGTTGATAAAAAAAGATAAGCAATTTACTTATACTTCAAAACTACATCCAGAGAGCTTTTGGGACCGGAGCAAGTAGCCTCTTGAAGTCTTGGTTAGTTCCTCCATACGCCTATCCTTATTAATCTAGATAGCTGCCCTACGTGCATATATAGATTCGCCCGACAGTGACACAAACTGAATGATAAGTGAGGCGCGTCAAGTCCAACACGGTCATGCGCGTGGAGATACTCCCAATTCCTCTTTCGTGAATTCCGGCTAAGCGTTCGTTCCACGTACTTCCGGTACTTTTCGGCGGCCGGAACGCACATGATAGATGGCGGATGCTTTTCTTGCGCAAATCAAACAAAGCTGGCGGTTCGTCGCTGGCCGGTCGTCGACGGAGAACCCTGCCGGAATTGTACATACCCCTGACCAAAGTGGCCGATTTTCAAGCGCATTGGCCGCCGGCATGGCGAGCTTTTTTGGCACTTGTACTAGGTTAGCTAGGTTAGGTAATCACTCTCATCGATCCATCGATCACTCCTTGTAGATGCTTGCATGGCAGTGGTCCAGGGTCTCGCAAGCTTCAAAGCTTTCGGCTCCCCAGCCGGTCCATCAGGCCGGGGCCGACCATCATCAGTGATCGAGTGATCAGTATTCAGTCAGCAGCAGCCAGCCGGCCACGCAACATTTTCCTTGCTCCCAATGCTAGCTCTAGTATAGCTTGGTCGCCGTATAGGCCGCCTCTCCGTAGCGCGCGCCGCCCTGGCCCGTCCCCTCATCACCATCATCGACCGGTCTCGATCAGCCCCTCGCTCGAGCTCTGTTCAAAGCTTCCGGCCGCCCGGCTTTGATTCCGGCGCCGCCTGCTGGCTCTCGTCGCCTTTTCAACGTTTGCGGCGGCGATCTTGGTCTGAGGTTTCACACCGGCCGGCGTGACTGGCCTGGCGCTGCGCGCGCGCGCCTGCTGTCAGCCGCAGCTAGCGGCGCCGTGCACGACTGCTTCCTGGCCGTGGCCTGCACGCCGGCGTGGCTTGTCGTCGTCCATGCGTGCTCGCAGGTACTCTGTCAGCCGACCGGTCTGCCGCAGTGGCCATTAGGAGCAGTAATGGAAGCACGTGCGAATTAAACGGACGGTGCCAGCTAGCAGCTACGGATAAACGCATACGCGGCAGGCCGGCAGTCTGCATGCAGCAGAGCTCAAGAACACGTGAGGAAAAAGACTAACACTCTAATCTCAAACATTAGTCATCTAAAAAAGAAAAAAATTCGGTTTACACCCTCAAACTATCATAGAATTCTGATTTTCAACCTTCAACTATAAAATCGGATAATATAGACCATCCAACTATCAAAATCGGATAAATTTAGCCCATGATGGTTTTCCATTTTATAAAAATTTAAAATATTTAATTTTAAACTAAAAAATTTATATGTAATTCATTTTAAATAAAAAAAAATATGAAATGGATATTAAAAGTTTTCTAAAAATGTAACACACTATACTCGTTAGTTATTCAGATCCAGTTTTTTATGTTCATAGTATTTGGTTGCTTGTAGTTATATTTATTATTTTTTAATAAATAAGATTCAAATAGAGAAATAATAGATAGGTTATATTTTTAGAAAATTTTTGGTACTAGTTTCATATTTTTCTGATTTAAAATGAATTAGTTTTGATTTTTTTAATCTAATTAGTTTTTTTAATATTTTTTAAAAAATATAAAACCACCTTCAAAACCACACTAAGGGCTAAATTTATCCGATGATAGTTGGATGACCTCTCTTATCCGGTTTTGTAGTTAAAGGTTGAAAATCGGACTTTTGCGATAGTTCAAGGTTGTAAACGGGACTTTTCTCTCTAAAAAATATTACCTAAAATGAAATGAATCGCATATTATGAAAGCAATTTTTAAAGATTTAGTAATAAATCTGAGTTGTTGGTTTTCAATCTATATAAAATTTATATGTTGATTGTGAAAATTGGAAAACTTTGATTTAGCACAGACACATTGATGGAATAAGCCATATTTGCCATCAAAGGGAGTATATGATTTACATATATTTGACAAAAAAAATCGCCACTTGAAACAAGGAATTCAAAACACTTTCACCCAATTTACTCAATTCGCATGCTTTTTTTGTGTTTTTCATTTAATTCAAACGTTTATTGGGGCCACACTTCTCCCACTATTCTCGATCCACACAAAGATGGAAATGAGACTGCCGAATAGGTTTGTGGTGCTATTTTCTTCTTTTTCTTTAAGTGGGAGCCAGGATTTAGGTTACTACTTTACATGATGATATTTGAGAAAACTGACAACTCATGTGAGTAATATAGAGCCTGAGCCCACTGGAATCTATAATCTTAGTGGGGGCATGTGTCAAGCCCTCTTTTGGGCCCGCCTTTGTATATTCATATATCACTATTGATTTTTTTACATTCTATGATCACATTTCTAATAATATTTCGTTCGGAATGGTTATAAGTTTTGGGAGAAAAAGTAATATATGCTTCTGTTAGCGATCAAGTCGGTCGACATCAAGATAAAACTCACTGCAAAAAAAGGAAAAACAGAGAGAAGCACAAAGAATTAGTTTTGAGGAAGCACAAATTCGTGATCATGATGATAACAGAACAGACACCTCCTTCAGGGTTTATGCCAAACATTTACTAAAATAATCCCTTTGACATTCTTTCTAAACTTTTGTCCAAAACTTTATCACCTTTTCCGCATCACTAGTTTGAGCTTCTTGCCAAAACTTAGTCAGAATAGTCTTTATACGATCCTCCAATTAATGAATGAATACTTTCTTAACCTAATTAACCAACCAATTAAGCATTGATAGATGTTCGTTTTGTCTTTGTGCTTCCTTTATTCTATCCTACTACAATGGAGCACCCAGCACTCTTTATTTTATCTTGCAACTAAGCCTGAGTTCTTTCTGGTGGAATCTTTTGGTACGGATTTGAGTCTCTAATTCAACATGAGTGTTCTATTTTCAGCTAATTATTCCTTCAGTGTTAGACGACGCTACCCTGTACAATGTGGCAACTTATGAGCAAAGGATCTATGCATATATATACATCCATAAGAGCTAATGAGTGAGCATCTGCATCTTTACCATGTTTGCAAGAAAAAAAAACTAGCTAGTACAATATATATGAACCATCATTAGATCGCATTTGGAGCAAGCGAAATAATGACATTCAAAATTAATTGTTGGATCACCGTAGGGGGGAAATCACTGTTGATGTAGTAGAGTCTGATTGCGTCCAATGACCGAAAAGGGTGCCAATATATAGTCTCCCTCACAAGGATATAATCCGTTCAGCTTGCTGATTATATCCAACGTACTCTCGTTTCAAGCTAAGAGACCTCCACTTCATGACCGAGCTAGGTAGCACCAAGTAGGTGAAGGAATGAATATTGCCACTCACACTTTCCCAACAACAATTCTACTTTGAAGTGCATGCATGCATGCATGCATCCAAAGAAGTGCAGAGAGAGAGAGAGAGATGTGCAAGAATGTTTCCAGGTTCATTCCTCCCCGAGGAACTAGTCCCACATCAACTAGCCTTTCCGAAAAGCGCGCTCTTTCCTTTAATTGGCACGAGAGGAGCTCCCTTTTGGGATTATTCTTGCCGCATTGCTGATCATTCTTTGTCCTAATGCAATGTGTGTTGCTCTTGTCGCTAATAGCTACTATGCGGTTTAGCTTTCCTTTTTCCTTTTTCTGTTTTCTAAATAAATAATTGGAGTATATATATGCGTCATTGCCGCCTCGCCAGATTAACCTTTAATTCTTTTTTGTCAGTTCTTTTAGCAAAAGGAAGCGATCTAAGCTTTAGTTCCTCTGAAACTTAGAGGCATTCAATTGTTTGGGGGCCAGCTGGTAGCCCTTTTAGCGACATCTTCACTGTTATTGAGAGAGCTGGGCGGTAGCCTAGTTGGTCGCGTCCCCGGTGGAGTGCGGAATGGACCGGCCAAGGTTTGAATTCTGGTTCTCGCGCCATGTTCTTTGGGATGGCAGGAGCCTATAATTTACCCTCTGGCCTCTATTACCGAGTTATCAGTGACATTTGTCAACAGAACAGCAAAAGAAGTGCTACAATTTGGTCATTTGGGTGCACGTACAAATCATGCTAGAGTCGGATTAAGGCCCAGTTTAGAGTAGTCCCATATTGCAACAATCCACACGACAGAATGTTAGAATCCAACAATAATTTTCCCTGCAGGCTAAAACAAACAGGGCCTAATTCTGGAGAAAGTATTTTACTTCTTTGCAGTTTCCCCCTCCTTTGCTTCAGAGTGAGATGTTGGCAAGAATCAAGTTGGCCAACTGCTGGTAACGTTATGCCATTTGTCTGCTACTAGCAGTGTGACTGAACTCCCTTTTCTAGGCAACCATCACACATCTCCCTCAACTTTTTAGGGGCCTGATCTGGATGACTCGTACAAAGAGGTGGGAGCAACAGGGCAAATAAAAAGGGATTCGGGGGACTGTATGCCCAAAGCTTCAAGAATCTCCGGCTTCTTTTGCCTGAACTTTATCAGTTCGGCGCCGGCCGATTGGATGCAAAACGTACTCAGCTGATCGGAGAGCACATCACATGCGGCGCACGCAGCCTAATCATCATCAGCTCGTTGTCATATTAGTTGACATCGTCATATGCATGCACGTCCATCTTTAGCTTTGCGCCGACTTGGCCGGCCGGCCGCCTCCATCGCCTGTCGTGAGTACTGAATCTATTCTCATTCTGTACGCTAGTTTGTCTAGCCATGTGGCACTCCTCCCTACTCTTTTTTAATTCATAGAATTACTTAAAAAATAATGTGTAGCAACGTCCTTTTTTTTCTAGAAACGGATCAAAATATAACCCGTTCCTACAAAAGGAACGGGATTACTATAGCAGCAGTCCTACCTCTGGAATTGTATTTTTAGAGGCAGGTGACGTCATCACCCACCCCTGAAAATGAGCCTCATTTTCAGGGGCGGGTCATGGCGCCACCCATCTCTAAAGATAGGATTTCCAAGGGCGGGTGGCGCCATCACCTGCCCGTAAAAATGGGGCACATTTTCAGGGGCGGGTGATGGCGCCATCCGCCCTGAAAATCCAAAAAAACAAAAAAGAGGAGGGAAGGTTTTTAAACTTGATTTTCTTCAAGTTGGGGGCTCTAGGAGGTAAGTTGATGCTAATTACATATCTTTTCTAAGCTTTTTGGGAATTTTATGGCTCAAATGGAGCGCTCTCTTAGGGTACAAATTTCACTTTTTTGATGTGTTTCGCTATATTTTTTGAATTAATTGAATTTTCAGTAAAGATGGCGCTACCCGCCTCTACAAATATTGTACCATAAGGCTATTGTGCCCGATAGAACTAGAAATTTGTACCCTAAGACTATTATGCCCTATAGAACTAGAAAAAAATATGCCAAGTATATTTCAAATTATATAATGCTTAAGAGTGTGGAAACCAGTAAGTATGTCTTGAGTTGTATGAGATAGTAAGTGTTGGAGAACCCTACATTGTTGTTTCAACACTCTTAACCATTATGTTCACTAAAATATAGTTGTCATATTTTTTTTCTAGTTCTATAGGTGACAATAGCCTTAGGGTAAATTTTCACCCTTTTTGGATGTGTTTTGCTATAATATTTTTGAACTAATTGAATTTTCAGTACAAAATTGGAAAAGATTTCCAAGGGCGGGTGGGGCCCCCACCCGACCCTACAAATTGATTTCCAGGGACGGGTGGCGCCACCACCCGCCCGTACAAATATTTTTCAAATTGGTTTCAAAAATTCAGTTAAATCAGAAAAAATAGCAAACCACATAAATAGGTGAAATTTGTACCTAAGGCTATTGTGCCCTATATAACTAGAAAAAGAATGCTAAGTATATTGTCGGTGTTTTACCGCCACCCCCACCGAGGGATACCCCCGAGGTGGTGAGTTTGTAGGTAGGGTGTCGCCGAGATCAAAAACTTGAAGGTGCAAGGAACATAAAGTTTAGATAGGTTCGGGCCGCCGACAGCGTAATACCCTACGTCCTGTGTGATTTGTATTGCCTTAGGTGTTGATCGGGTGATCTGTTGCATGAGGCACAAGTTGTCCCTCATGCTCCTCTGTTTGGAGGAGGGTCCCTGCCCGCCCTTATATAGTTTGGGGGGACAGGGTTACATGGGAGTCCTAGTCCGATACGAGCTCAGGAGCCCTACCCGAGTAGTATTCGAGTAGTTTCCTTCTATTCTGACTAGTTTTACTACTGTATGAGTAGTTCTACTACGCTATGAGTAGTTACAACTGGTATAGGGCCTGGGCCATGTCCCGCCCCTTATCCTGTAAGATGTAGGCCATGTGCGCAGTCCTGTGGGCCCGGGTCTGACATATATTTCAGATTATATAATGCTTAAAAGTGTGTGGAAATCAATAAGTATGGCTTGAGTTGTATCAGATAGTAAGTGTTGGAGAACCCTACATTGTTGCTTCAACACTCTCAACCATTATGTACGCTGAAATATAGTTGTCATATTTTTTCTAGTTCTATAGGTGATAATAGCCTTAGGGTAAAAATTTCACCTTTTTTGATGTGTTTTGCTATAATTTTTTAGTTAATTGAATTTTCAATATAAAATTGAAAAAAATCTAGGGGCAGGTGACCCCTACCCGCCCCTAGAAATGATTTGTAGGGGAGGATTAGGGGTCACCCGCCTCTGAAAACCGATTTCTAGAGGCGGGTGAGGGGTCACCCGCCCTTGAAAATCCCCGCTCTATATATGTTGAACGGTCAATGAGTTAGCAAAATTTTCATTTCACGCGGACGAGGGCGTTATGCTTCCAAAATTTCCTCTTCCCCGCCGGCGCCTCTCCGCGGCGGATCGGCTCTCCCCCTTGCCGGCGCCTCTCCGTTGCGCACCTCTGGATCTGGCCCGCCGCCGCGCGTCTCCGGATCTGCGGCCCCGCTCCGCGAGTGCCACTGCTGCAGTCATCGGCGACCCCTCCCTCCCTCAGCAGTGCCCCTCTCCTCCCCTCCTTGCCGGCCCACACCCTCCCTCGGCAGCAGGTGAGTTCTTGAATTTTTTTTTCCTTTTGAATTAGTTAATGAATTAGTTAGTAAATTAGTTAATGTATAAGTGAAAAAATATGAATATATGTGGTTTGTAATATATGAAAGTGAATGTGACATGTGAATTTGTAGTGAAATTTCTTTTTATTTTGCAACTATAGTTAACATTATTTTAGTGAACGAATATTATTCATGTAAATGAGGAATAGTGAATGAAGTTTTAATTGAATATATGAGGAATATGAGTGTCATTAGTGAATTTTTATGTGGATGCATTGTGATTATGTAATTGCGAGTTAGTGAATTAGTGGATGTGAACTATTGAGAATGTGAAATAGTGTTGTTTTGAGAATGTGAAATAGTGAATTATTGTTTCATGAATAGGCATATGGCAAGTCGTGGCTTTGGTCATGGTAGATTGGGTAGTGCTAGTGTCAGTCGTGGTAGGGGGCATCAGGATTTTCCTCGCCCTCCTGGCATCACTCTCAGCAGAGTCAATAGGACTAGACTGACCCAATGTCCTCAAGCAACCGTACCAGCTTCAGGATTAGTAAGATCCATCTTTTTTATCTTATTAAGAACATTTGATCCTTATTAATGTTACATTACCTCTAATGCAGCAGATCGACGTGTTTACATGGCTTGCCGAGGTAGTAAAATGCCTAGGTGGTACACCTTCTCAGGTGGAAACCATGGAACGCCAACAGTTCAAGAAACTAACAATCTCTTTCGAGATACCAGCAAGAGGAGATCTAGGTACCATGATTCCAATAGTTGCTAGTGGTAAAGAATCACCTATTTAGATGACGTATGAAAGAAGTGACATGGAAGCTTGCCTTTTAGAACTTGAGAGGCATGGTTATCTAATTCCAGACTTGTCCTGGTTCAAAATCAGAGCGCTTCAACAAAATGAACATGATATTGTTAGTTTCTGGTGAGATACTTGCACAAGAAAATAAAAATGATATGGTATGTGGGTCCTTGTTAATTTGATTGTGCGAAGCATTTCATAATATTAGTCTTTCATCTCCATTGCAGTATATGTTTGGTAACACCTTCATGGCGATGAGTTCGAAAATTATTTTATGTGAAGTCATGAACAAGTTGGATTATCATTGGTACGAGTCTGGGACACCCAGTACTAGGGAAGGTCTGTGTTGGCGCTAAAATTGGCCGGATAGGAATCGGCCGATGGTCTTCAGCGTCGGACACACGACCCGGGAGAATCTGCTTAGCTCCTATTCGGGTTATCGCCATGGTACGGTTCGCGCGGCGTGCCAGTCAATCTGACCTGTTGATTGACAAGGAAATAGAGTATTAAATTCCAGGCGCCTCGATCGGCTGGAGTTCCGATCTCTCCTGAGGAGCGCGTCGGCGGCGAATCGGCTGATTTGCTGTAGAGATGATCGGCTATGGATCAGCCGATAATCGTGTAGTAATTATAAAGAAAACCGCGGGAGTGATCTAAACGATTACTACAGAGACAACACTTGAAATAGATCTAATCGGCTGTAAGATGATGATGCGAAGAAGAATAATGACGAAGCCGATTACTCTGATCTCAAGCTGGATAACTGGTGATAATACTAGAATAACAGGTAAAATTTGTAATTCTAGTAAATATCGATAACTGGTGAATAAATCCAAACGAAACCACAGGGATGCGCCCGTAGTTAAAGCTCGGATATTACTCGATAAGCGGAACCTACCAATTGGCCGGAGATCAGGTTGATGCAGCCCTGCCAATCCGTACGAACTCGTGAAAGAAGAAAAATATTGGCAAAGTCGCCGGCTTGAAAGTAAATTGCTGGAAAAGTAGAAGTATTGTTGTTGATTGATGTGTTGATTATTTTGCAAGACCCTGACGACTCCTATTTATACCCTAAAACTAGGACTCCTGGTCGATCACGACTTGTTACAACCTTATTTTTAAAAAACAGGAAAACTACTATATCTATAAGAACTTTTAAAGGAAACGGACTCCCGCAGAATCTTCCGCCGCCGTTCCCTAATCCAATCAGGATTCCCTTCAATTGCTCCTTGACCGACTTAGCGTGCCCTGTTGACCAACTTTTGACCAGGACCCTCCGAAATAGTCCCATCCTGTTGGCGCAAGCTGTATCACCAATCGGCCGATTTTCAACTGTTACCTCAATCGGCCGATTCCTTACTGTAGCCTCCAGATCTGCCGCATCGGCTAATCTTCACCTCCTGACGCCGATTCAACACGTGTCAAAATCCGGCGTCAACACATGCCCCCCAGTTTCGGAGTAAAACATAACTTTTTCTTCGAAACTCTTTCTTTAATCCCTTCCTCCGAAACGGGCGCAGTAAAATCTCCTTCCGTTCCGTGGCACAATGATTGCAATTTCCTCGGACCGAGCGCGCGAAACGACTGCTCCTCTGGAATTTGTGTAGACGGCGCGGTAAAAAAAATACCATCTTTGCCCCCGCTTCCCTGATTTTTCTTAAGTACTGACCTTCTCCGCCTATCCTTCCCCACAAATCTGGCATTCTCTTCCAACGAACCATTGTTCGTCTTCCTCCAAGCTCTCTTGATCTTCAAGCGCTTCCCCCTTTCCGGCGATCTCATCCGTGGCCTGCTCCAACCCCCCAATGGCGTCACCATCGGCGATCGCTCCATCTACAGAGGCTCCATCGGCAACTCCTTCGGCGGCGGCGGCCCAATCGGCGGCTTCCCCAGCGGTCTCATCGGCGACGATGATCTCCATCCCAGAGGTAAATGCTCGAAATTTTCACCTTTTCGCCTTTCTACTGCTTCAATATTTTCCGGACCCTCTCTCAGTTTCTTCCCCTTTTCCCTTTTTTAGGCACTTAGGCACCGAATTACCATTCCTCTCTCAGAATCCCCTGACCTCATGTGTTTGGGCCCTATGGGGAACCCCGATCCAACGGACCTGATCAGCTTAGAAACCCATAGAATCCTTTTTAAGCAATCATCTATGGATTTAGATCACTGGGTAGGCACTTTCAGATCCTGGCCAAATGAAACACCCGGGTGGAGAGAATGGTACCAGAGGGTGGCCGGATCTTGGAGAGTTCAGTGGGAAGAACAAAAAATCGGCCAGTGCATAGACTTATCTTTGTCTCAGATGGAAAGAAACGAACCTCTGGTCATGGCAGCCTCTTATTTCTGGTCCGATGCACTTAATGCGTTCCTTTTCGGACATGGACCTATGACCCCGACCTTGGCCGATGTTCTGCTGTTGACCGGCCTCGATGTCTCCTCCGCCGATACCCCTTTCAATTATCTGTTCAAGCCATCACATCGGCTGGAGACCAAAGAAATCGGCGGGTGGAAAGGATATATTAGCAAAAACATGAAGACCGGGACAGTCTCACAGAGGGAGCATACTGCCTTTTTGATGATGTGGCTGGAAAAGCATTTCTTCTGTGGCAGAGCAGTGGCCCCTCTTCAAACACTCAAGCTTTGGCAGAGGCTTTATCACAAGGATCGGCCATCCCCCTTGGAAAACATTTGCTGGGATCAGCGTATTACCTGATGCATCAAATCGGCACCAAGCTGTCGAAGGGGGAGCCGATCGGGAACCCTGGTGGTCCCTGGTGGTTCATCACTCTCTGGCTCAATTTACATATGAGCAAGGTTTCTCAGCAACGGATAGAGACCAAAACCTTCCCCAATATTGAGTCAGAGGAAAATCCATCAGTCTGACGCCGCTGCAGATCTTTTGGAGAAGTGGTATCGGCCTTCCCCGGCTGCCAGTTTACTGCTACCCGCACAACTGAGTATTTCAGATGCTTCTATAATGGCCTCAGTGAAGAAATCATCAGCTGGCACCCATATCAAGCAGTGGAGCCGATTTTTGAATTACCCATAAGCTACGACTTCTCCACCCACACTTTTGACAGAGAGCTTATGGATATCTTGATCAAGCCGGGGATTCTGCCGGCCAATTTCTTCTCAGGAAAGGATTCTCCCACCTACGAGTTCTACAATCCATCGGCTGCGGCGAAGCAACTAGGTTTCGGCCAACTGCCGAATCAGGTCTACTTCGCTGGTCAGGCGAAATTCAGAGATGGTCTGACCTCAAGTCTTGATTACAGTCGGCTGTGCGATCTAGTACCCGATTCCAGTACTATTGACCTGAATAATTGGTCAGTTGCCTCTTTCGCCACCCAGCAATTCAAATTATGGTGGGCAGAATGGAAGCAACACCTTTTCTGTAAATCTCCATCGTCTTACTGCAACACTCTGGACCCAGCGAACATTGATCCAAATGCAACGGTATGTCCTTTTTCCTCAGCCGATTCCAATGTTATTTCTTTCCACATTATCATCTTGTTGTTAACTCATGTTCATCTCTTCAGTCTGAAAGCCATGTTCCTCCGATGCGGAGCCGAAGCGGCCGGCCGATAGATAGTCATTACCAATACACGCCGTATCCACTTATCGGCTTCCATGCTCCAACCATCAAGGATACCTCTACTGGCCGATCGAAGCGAGCAGCGAAAAGGCCAACATCGAAGATAACCAGCCGTCGAGTGCGAGCTCGCATCGGATCGGCCGATCAGACGGCAATAGCATCGGCTGAGGTTCCTCGTATCGGATCGGCCGACCAGATGGTAGTGGCATCGGCCGAGACTCCCCGTATTAGATCGGCCGATCAGATGGCGGTGACATCGGCCGAGACTTCGATCCCTTTATCGGTGCCGGTTGTCGAGATGGCCGATCCCCAAGTCACCGCCGAAGTCTGGGCAGCTGCAGCATCAGTATTAGTAGAAGCTGTTCAAGTAATCTTATTTATCTCATATATTCTCCAAATCTTCCACTGACATCAATTCTATTCCTCTGTCAGGCTGCACAAGTTATCCCACCGCAGTCTCCGCAACAATCGGCCACGTCCCAAGTGGGAACCGAGACTCCAGCAGCTCCTATCATCGAGGTAAACGATCTCTTACCTTAAATTCTTAATTCTCAGAAAACTTAACCGATCTTGATGCAGGCCGATTTGGGTATGCCAACTACAACCCCACAACAGGCATCGGCCGGGAGATCCACAGAGGCATGGCAAATTTCTGTCACCATCTTACTTCAATTTCCCATAGCATATTCACAGGATCTTCTTTTATGCCTTTTTCAGGAAGCTGGTCCAAGCGGAGCGCTAATAACCATTGAATCTTCTTCTTCCAACGAGCCAAATGCACCAGTCCCTGAGACAAGGGAAACACTTCCACCGGCGCAGGCAAGAGAAATTCGCTTTAAGGAGGTAACAAACTTACCATTAGAATCGGCCGATTTCCTCACAGGAGCAAGATACCCCCAACATTAGCATCTTCTCTTTTGCTGTCTCCTTGCCTGATGACGAAGAAATTGCTTCACATCCAACTCCATCGAGCTCCACCTCCGACGATGTCCATGCCAAGCTCGAAAGCATACGCACTTTCCTTCAAGACGACATCGGTCGATTGGTAGAAGATGCATCGCTGATTCGACGTCTTTTGAACGAGATCAAAGGTCGAATCCCGGAAGAAGTATCAGAAAATTTAGCGTATGCTGCCTATATAGAGCACATGCAGATTCCGGTTTCCAGGGCGCTGCGCCATATGGCCGATCGTGCTCAGATGGCAAAAACTCAGGAGGAGGTCGATTCATACAAGCACCGGACCCAGGAAGTACACCACAGGATCAATTTCCTCGAAAACTGCCGTCCGGACAACGTCGGCGCAATAGATCGGCTGAAACGGAGGAGAGCAGAGCTGGCCAAGGAGATGGAACAGATAACCAAAGAGGCATACACATCACTTATCTTCTCTCCCTCTTTTACTGTCCCAAACTGAACGGCAAGATGTCTTCTTCGTCCTCTTCATCTTCTTCCTCTGTCAACCAGGTATGAACTTCTCCTCTGCCTTTCTCCTAAGCATCTCAATCGCTCTGATGTTGGGTAACCCCTTTTATCCCTGTTTAGCCGAAACGTTTCAGCCCTGGTCTAGAACGAGCGATAGAAATCATGCATTCAGAAGAGCCACTATCACGGGCAGACAGAGATCTGATAAGAGCTCATGCTGAGGAACTCAGAGATCATGTCCCCGCTGCTGTCTAGGAATACTCGGACCTTATAGATGCTCACTTTTTTGTCCGCAAGCGACCATCTTCTGAAAAAAGTCCTCCACTTCCTTGTAAAGTTAAAACCGAAGTTGCCATGGAAGATCTGGAGGAGAAGAAGACCCGCCTGCTGAAACAACTTTGCAACCAAGCTGAAACTAGAGCCACTGCAGAGGACCCGAAGGAGAAAAGGCTCACCCTTATGATAAAACTGGGTCGGATCGAGAGAGAAATCCAGCGTAGGCGTAATCAGTAGACACATCGGTATTTTTATTCTAAGGGCGACTTGTACCATGTCGGCCATGTAATCTGTCATTTTCATCCAATAATGAATCCTAATGTTTCCTTCACCAGATGTGTAGACAAAAACCGATGAGAAATCGGCCATGTTATCTTGATATATTTTGTTGCAAGTTATGCATCTACCCAAATGCTTGGATAGTACCTCTTCAGATATCGCCCTTTTAAAGCTCTTGGGAATTCCTCCCCTTCGACTGTCTCCAGAATATATGCATTCCCAGGGGCACATCGGCCGATTCTATACGGCCCTTCCCAAGTGGGTGACCATTTACCGAATTTGGGATCTTTGGATCCTATCGGCAGCACCAACTTCCATACCAAATCTCCCTGAGAGAACTGTTTAACTTTGACCTTCTTGTCATACCATCTGGCCACCCTTTTCTTGTTTTCTTCTATACTAATCAGGGCTCTCAACCGTAAACCTGCCGAATCGTCAAGTTCATCTTTCATGAGAAAGGAATAGTCATCGGCCGTTAACTGATCTTGTAACGATATACGCCTTGGCCCTGTCCTTATCTCCCATGGCAAGACCGCCTCATGACCATAAACCAACTGATAAGGGGATATTTTAGTGGCTCCATGACAAGCCATCCTGTATGCCCATAAAGATTCAGCCAAAGACATATGCCACTTCTTGGGTTGCTCTTCTATCTTTCTCTTGATTAGTTTGATTATCCCTTTATTAGACGATTCTGCTTGGCCATTAGCTTGAGCATAGTATGGAGAAGAGTTTAATAATTTAATCCCCATATCAGCGGCGAACTCTCCGAATTCTCCAGAAGTAAACATTGTCCCTTGATCAGTTGTGATGGTTTGAGGAATACCAAATCGATAAATAATAAGGCTTTTAACAAATTCAATCATATCGGCCGATGTCACATTCCTTAAAGGAACTGCCTCCACCCACTTAGTAAAATAATCTGTGGCCACCAATATGAACTTATGCCCTTTGCTTGATGGAGGATGAATCTGTCCGATGAGATCTATTCCCCAACCCCTGAACGGCCACGGCTTAATTATTGGATTCATAGCCGATGCTGGCGCGCGTTGTACATTGCCAAACTTCTGACAGTCTTGGCATCCTTTGTAGTACTTGAAACAATCCTCAAGGATGGTCGGCCAGTAATACCCATTGTTCCGGATCATCCATTTCATTTTGTGAGCCGATTGATGGGCTCCGCACACGCCCTCATGGATTTCTCCCATCAGAACCTTTGCCTCTTCCGTTCCCAAGCACTTGAGAAGAACTCCATCAATCGTCCGATAAAACAAATCATCCTCAAGCAACACATATTTTGTAGCCTGAAAACGTGTTCGTCGATCCACGTTTTGGGACGGATTTCTCAAGTAATCGGCGATTTCCTTTCGCCAATCATCGGCCGCGAGCTCTAGCGTCATCGCTCCCTGAATCGGCCGATACCCAGAAGCATGTTGGGCCAGTCTGTTGGCCTCTTCATTATAATTCTTGGGGATATGCTCGATTATTGCAGATTTGAACTCTTTTAAAAGCTGAAGGCAATCCTCATAATAAATCCTCAAGATATCATCCTTGCACTCAGATCGCCCCGTTAACTGATCCACAATGAGCATGGAATCTCCAAAAATTTCGACCGCATCAGCTCTGACTTCCCTTAATAATTGGATGCCTTTCAGAACGGCTCGATATTCCGCCTGGTTATTAGTTGCGGAGGCTTCTATCGGCAGAGAGAAATTATAACTTGCCCCCCGAGGCGACACAAGAACAATGCCGATTCCTGATCCGACCCCACACGAAGAACCATCAAAATATAGAGTCCATGGAACTGGTTCAACAATGGCGATTTCTGGTCCACAATGCTGAACAACGAAATCGGCCATCACTTGACCTTTGACGGCTTTGGCCGATTCGTACCTTAAGTCGAATTCTGACAAAGCCAGGATCCATTTTCCAATCCGTCCTTTCAAAATCGGCAATGATAGCATATACTTCACCACATCATCTTTGCATACGACTATGCATTCTGCCGATAACAAATAGTGCCTGAGCTTGGTACATGAGAAGTATAAACACAAGCATAGTCGCTCCACTGGGAAATATCTTGTTTCGGCGTTTAAGAGTCTTGTGCTGACGTAGTATACCACTCGTTCTTTCCCCTCAAACTTCTGTACCAACGCCGATCCAATAGCTTGTTCATCAGCCAATAAATATAACTTGAACGGCTTACCAGGCTGTGGTGGAACCAATACCGGAGGTGAAACCAGATACTGCTTGATATTCTCCAGTGCCTTGCGCTGTCCTTCTCCCCATATGAATTCCTGGTCGGGCTTTAATTTCAACAGAGGGGTAAAAGCCTGAATACGTCCTGACAGGTTGGATATGAATCTTCTGATAAAATTGACCTTGCCGATGAGGGACTGTAGTTCAGTTTTATTTTGTGGGGCCACCACTTTGTTGATGGCGTCTATGGTCTTGCGGTTGACTTCTATCCCGCGCTCATGGACCATGAATCCTAAGAATTGCCCAGCCGATACACCAAATGCACACTTGTTTGGGTTCATCTTCAACCCATATTTCCTTGTGCACTCCAGTACTTCTTGTAAATCGGCCAGATGATCTTGGTGACCTTTTGACTTGACCACGACGTCATCTATATAAATTTCCACCGATGAACTGATGAGCTTGTGGAAGATGTAATTCATGGCCCGTTGATACGTAGCGCCAGCGTTCTTCAACCTGAAAGTCATAACAACCCATTCAAATAAACCAAGAGGACCTGGGCACCTGAAAGCCGTTTTCGAGATATCTTCTTCGGCCATTAATATCTGATTGTACCCTGCATTCCCATCCATGAAACTTATGACTTTGTGTCCTGTGGCAGCATCTACCAAGATATCGGCCGCTGGCATCGGATATCCATTCATTGGCGTAGCCTGATTCAAGTTCCTGAAATCGATGCACACACGTAACTTTCCATTCTTTTTGTATACGGGCACAATATTAGAAATCCAATCGGCGTAGCGGCACTGCCGAATAAATCCTGCTTCAATCAACTTTGTAATTTCGGCCTTTATATCAGGTAGAATCTTGGGGTTACACCGTCGTGCAGGTTGCTGATATGGCCGATATCCTGATTTTATAGGTAACCGGTGTTCAACAATAGACCGGTCTAGTCCTGGCATCTCGTGATATTTCCAAGCAAAGCAATCCTTGAACGCTTTTAATAAACTTATCAATTTACATTTGTACTCAGGATCCAAATTAGCACTAATGTACGTCGGCCTTGATTTGCTGCTATCTCCCAAATCTATCATCTCCAATAAATCGGCCGACGTAAACCCATGCCCAAGCTTCCCATCTTCTCTGACGAGCTGATCCATTTATTCTGAATCTTCAGAGCCGACTTCTTGGATCGGCTGTAGACCGAAATCGGACACTTTCAGGAAATCAGTGTCCCAAGTCCTGCCAGATATACACTTGACGTGCTCGCAGCTCCACTGTTGCGTGTCGGCCGCTGCAACGCTGTAGACGGAATCGGCAGCAACTATCTCTGTGTTGTCGCCGACCCATTGCACAAGTCATTGATGCATTGTAGATGGGACGCAGCAGTTTGCGTGTATCCAGTCACGACCAAGCAGCATGTTGTAGGACCCCTTGCCGTTAATAACGAAAAAAGTGGTAGGGAGGGTCTTACTGCCGATGGTGAGGTTGACGCAGAGCGCTCCACGGGCGGGTGACACGTTGCCTTCGAAATCCTTCAGCATCATGTCCGTCTTGGTGAGGTCTTCATCGCCCTTGCCTAGCTTGCGGAACATGGCATACGGCATGATGTTTACTGCAGCGCCTCCATCTACTAGTAATCTGGTGACGGGTCTTCCGTTGACATAGCCTTTGAGAAACAGCGCTTTAAGATGCTGTCGTTTTTCCTCTTCTGGTTTCTCAAACGTAGCCGTCATCGGCTCCAACACTAGTTGTGCCATTTGTTCTTCCTCCGTTCTTGTCGCTTTGTCTCGATCGTTGGGCGCCATGAAGTCCATCGGCAGTATGAACACCATATCGATTTCTGCTGCCGATTCTTGGTTATTTGTTTCTTGATCATTTTTCTTTGGGCGCCACACTCGAGACTTAACATTTCTTTTCTCTGGCACCTGCCTCTATTCTTCCTCTTGATGCTCCCACTAGCGTAGGCGTTGGATTCTCCGTTTCTGGGATTTGGATAGGCCATCGGTACACCACCTGGGATTTGCTGGTTTGGCCGATGATCTGGCGTGTTCCCAATCTGGTTCTCTTCCTAGGGGGTTTTCATCCGACACCCTGTCATCGGCCATCTCCTTCAACCGATCGTGCACGCTGATCCTGCCCCCCAGTCCATCCTGTTGGCCGATCTTGCTTTTTGACCGGTGGTACTGGTCAACTTTGCCCCCCAGCCGATCATGCACCGAAACGCGCTGTTCCTCTCGTCCGCGCTGATTTCTGCTGATCGGCTCTGATCCTTTGTCCCTATAGTGTAGCTTCGGGCGATTGTTGCAGCTTACTCCGTTACACTCTGGACAGTTGTCGGCAGACGGCAATCTGATGTCGTTCTCCCAGCAATGGATGAAGAACGGACATTGCCAGTGATCTTCATGTCGGCGTATCATCTCTTCCTGGTATCTTGCTTGTTCTGGCTGCTGCCGATACTTACTGAGTAAGAACTGGGAGGTGACGGGCTTGCGCGGTCGTTCTAGCCCCCACCTATTCCTTTTGATTTCTTCCGTCGTGATCTGCCTCCTGGGATCGATGGCGCCGCCTCTTCTCGCCGATTCTGACGTCAGCACCTTGGTTTGACTTGAATTTCCTCCAACATTAACCATGTTGGCCGGGAAGGGATGCTGATCTATCTTCATCGGTTTTGCCGATTTAGCTGGGGTTTCAAATTTAAGCCTCCCCTGCTCGATGGCCGATTGTATCTGCTGACGGAAGACTTTGCATTCATTTATATCATGAGAAGTGGCGTTGTGCCACTTGCAGTACTTCATCTTCTTAAGTTGATCGGCCGAAGGGATGGTGTGATGCGGAGATAGCTTAATCTGTCCTTTCTGAAGCAATAAATCGAAAATTTTATCGGCCTTTGACGTGTCAAAGCCGAATGTCTCTGGCTCCTTCTTCCCAAAAGGACATGATATTGGTTTTTTCCCTTTGACCCATTCTGCTAGGCCGATTTCCTCTTCCCCATCGGATTCAGATCCTTCCAAGTATGCCACCTTCTTTTGGAAGTTCCTCCGCTGTTCAAACGGTCGGACCTCTTGTCCTGACAATCGGTGGACGATTTGGCTCAGGCTTTCAAACTCTTGGGCAGCATATCTTTCTTTGATTTGTGGCAAGAGGCCTTGGAAAGCGATATCGGCCAACTGTGCGTCGGTCAGAGCTAGACTGTAGCATTTGTTCCTAACTTCTCTGAACCTCTGTATATATCCCATCATTGGTTCATCGCTCCTCTGCCTGAGGCTGGTCAAATCCGAGAGCTTCATCTCGTGTACTCCTGCGTAGAAGTACTTGTGGAATTGTTTCTCCAAATCGGCCCATGTAACAATAGAATTTGGCGGCAAGGTGGTGAACCACTGGAAGGCCGATCCAGACAGAGACGATGAAAACAAACGCACCCTCAGAGCATCTTGCGTGGCAGCCTCCTCGCACTGGATGATGAATCGGTTGATGTGCTCCACAGTGGATGTATCGTCCGTCCCTAAGAACTTGGTGAAATCAGGAACATTGTAGCGGTGTGGGAACGGCAGCAAGTCATAGGCCGATGGATATGGCGTCTTGTAGGTGTAAGTTTGCACTTTTGGCTTCAATCCGAACTGATCCTGGATTACTTCTGCTATTCTCGCTGTCCAGTCCACCTGCTGCTGGTGAACAGCTGTTCGTGGTGCGGGCATGTGCTGAAGAGCTGGCACGGCTGGGTGATGAATCGGCGAACTTTGCTGAGCGGCCGATAGTTGATGGCGAAGTGAATCCGCCCCCCCCCCATCGTATGTCATCGTTGGCGCCGTGCCTCTGAATGATTCTACAGTGCTTGCCCCCATGCCAATTTCTGATGAGATCGGCTGATACTGGGGAACCGTCGGCCGGGCGGCCGATTGGTGTGGCACCTGGATTAAATAACTCCCATACCCGTTCGCTCGCTCGGGAAAATACGTCGTCGCCGATGTTCCCCAAGGTGCTGAGCTTGTGGGCAGTGATTGCACAGAAGCAATCTGGACGGGTTGAAGCGGTGTCTGTGATCGCAGACATGGTGCACCGCTGTATCCTGGAGACGCTGGGGGCCATGGAGAGTTGTATCCCTCGCGTTGCGTCAATATCGGCTGAGGAGCCGATTGGGACGTATATGGTAAGCTTCTGGCTGGCAGAGTGGTTGGCGGGGCATATGCTGGTCCCTGATAGCCTTGGAAAGTAAATTGCTGGAAAAGTAGAAGTATTGTTGTTGATTGATGTGTTGATTATTTTGCAAGACCCTGACGACTCCTATTTATACCCTAAAACTAGGACCCCTGGTCGATCACGACTTGTTACAACCTTATTTTTAAAAAACAGGAAAACTACTATATCTATAAGAACTTTTAAAGGAAACGGACTCCCGCAGAATCTTCCGCCGCCGTTCCCTAATCCAATCAGGATTCCCTTCAATTGCTCCTTGACCGACTTAGCGTGCCCTGTTGACCAACTTTTGACCAGGACCCTCCGAAATAGTCCCATCCTGTTGGCGCAAGCTGTATCACCAATCAGCCGATTTTCAACTGTTACCTCAATCGGCCGATTCCTTACTGTAGCCTCCAGATCTGCCGCATCGGCCAATCTTCACCTCCTGACGCCGATTCAACACGTGTCAAAATCCGGCGTCAACAGTCTGCACCAGACTTCTTTTGAAGTTCAATCTACCTCGTTTCATGCTGCGGAACCAATATTCACCATCTGTGGCAAAGCACTTCCTCGTAGATGTGAAGCAAAGGAAAGCACACTTATTCGTGCTTTGTTTTTTATTGACGAAAGTCTGGGGTACAAGATTGGCGATATTCACTATGTTAAGTACCTCTCGCTTGCGAGTAATATGCGTTAGATAATGTAATGTATGCATGCAATTGAACATTTGCATCTTGGATGTAATATGTATCGACTTATCGAATATTTCAATCGCATGCATTTTAAATATTTTGATGTTTCTCTTTCCAAGTTCTTGTGGCCATGTAGTGTGATATGCTTGTATATGACAGATTTTGGAAATTGAAATTAGTGAATTATTTGGCGGTCAAGGTATTTTCAGGGGCGAGTCATGCCCTAACCTGCCCCTGCAAATCTATTTCCAGGGTGGGGCATTGGCTCACTTGCCCTTGAAAACTAATTTTTACCGACCCTAGAAATGGATTTCCAGGGGCGGGTTAGGGCATGAACCGTCCTTGAAAATTGGTTTTCAGGGGCGGGTTTGGTACCTACCTTTGCAAACAACTATTTTTAGTTACGACAAATAAAGGCGGGTACCGCACCCGCCCCTAGAAATTGGTTTTAACCGCCCCTAAAAATATTTTCTGTAGTAGTGTAAATTTTGCTATACATCTGGATATAATATATACGTAGACACATAGTATAAACTATATATCTAGAAAAACTAAAATAACTAATAACTTGGGACGAAAAGAGTAGCAAATTAAGCTCATGGTAGCTAGCTTCGGCCGCAATGATCGATATTTGTTACTTACTTCCATATATGCAAGCATGCGCGCACGCACGTATCGAGATTGATTAGCGGATCGGACTTGCCTTCGATCACGGCCCGCAATCCCGGATTTTTTTTTGTGAGGCTAGAATTTTATATTTAGTGATGTGTACAAGTGAAACGGTCCGACCAAGCCCTCGTTGCTACAATTTTTATTTTAAGAAAACACAATGCACAGAAACAGACATTGATACACATACCACCATATACACTTAACACTTAACACCATGATTTGTATATAGCATAATCATCTTCCATCGTATATGGATGTTCTCTAATTGTTAAAATGTTTTTAAGCAAAAGGAAACACTTTTATGTTTTCATCAAATCTCAAGCCACACATGCATTTAGGGATCAATTTCATAAAGACACGCTTATAGTTCAGTTCATATAAAAGGGGAATTTGCATTCATACCACCACTTGGGTGGCGATTTTCAAAGCCAGTTAATGACATGTGGGGGAGTGTGGGTCGTCCTACATGTCATTGACATAGGCTAGTGGCCGGTATAAATGCAAACTGTGTACCTCAAATGGTGATATAGATGAAAAACACTCCTATAAAAAGGTACACTATCAGTATTGTGGTTCATTTTGTGGAATTTAATGGAAATGCAAGATTTTTAGCGGTGCAGATTCGTATAAAAGTGTGGTTATTTTGTGGAATTAAATGGAAACACAAGAATTTTTAGATAAGTAAAGTCTCAGTTGTCACTGAAGTGTTTCTAGTTTCCTCAAAATGAAAATGAGTTATTTGAATCATTTCTGGACGCAACAAAATTCTACCAAAATCCTTCACACAGACGTCTGTCATCACACACACACACACACACACACACAGACTTGCAGCTGAAAAGCCTAGCGGCAATCTCATGCTTAATATGGGCCTACAATGCATAGCGCACCCACCGTGACCTCTAGTTCGTATAATGGGCCACTTTAAGTCGGCCTTCTGGATCTTTTTTTTTTGACACGTCGGCCTTCTGGATCTACTCCTATAACGGGCCTAACATCGGCCTACTTCATACATTGGGTCTGTTCGGCCCGGCCGTGCTGCTATCTCGTCTCGAAAATATCTCCTACACCGTTTTAGTGGGCCCGGAAGTATGGACCCACGACCATCATTCTTCCTCACCGAGAAATATCTGCAGGCCAGAGCGCGTGGACAGCCTTGGTCACCGACTAGTGGGCCCCACACGTCAGCCCCACCCGCCCGCGCCCCATCTGATGCTCCTGCTCCGCCGCGTCTGCTTCTTCCTCCCGTCGCCCTCCCCTCGCGCGCCGCTCGCAAAACCTCTCCCGCTCCTCCTCCGCCCGCCCAGAACCCTACCCTCGGCAGCGCGCGCGCTCGCGTCCATGGCTGCGCCGGCCGCGCCGGCGGGTGGGACGGCGGCGATGAGCCGGGACGCGTTCCGCGCGGCGGTGACCAACACGCTGGAGCGGCGCCTCTTCTTCGTGCCCTCCTTCAAGATCTACGGCGGCGTCGCGGGGCTCTACGACTACGGGCCCCCCGGGTGCGCCGTCAAGGCCAACGTCCTCGCCTTCTGGCGCCAGGTACTGCACTACTGCCATACCTAGCTTAGCTAACCCCCCCACTACTCTAACTTGTAGGAATTGGAGGCAAAGGCGCCACATTTTGCCCATTTTAATTCTGAATTGAGGCGAAATAGGATGCGAGGGGGGCCGCTGGGTGCTGAATTTTCGTCCTATTTGCTCTGGTCTCTGGCCCTTTGTTTGCAAATAGTAAGGTTTATAGTGTTGCTGCGCTGATATGCCGTGTTGGAGTTTCACGTCGACATGTGGTGTGCTATAAGCTGAATAGCTGATTGCTGAAATTGGTTGCCTACCTTTTGGTGAAAGGGAAAGGTGGCTACTGTATGCTCTGGCTTAACCTATGCTTCTTTTGTAAATTGTAAAACCGTGGAAATTACTCTGGTTTTGTTAAGTTCGTGTATTAGGATGTTTAATTTGGTTTCCTGGACTGTAGAAGATCAGGGAGCAGCTTGCACTTCACAGTTCTCAGTTTCACTGTGTCAGGGTTCACAAAGTGAAAATTTTAAAGGCTTAACTTGAATGCGCGGATTTTTGAAACTATGCTCTGCAAATAATAGTTCATAATGGTGATAAATAAAAGGAATCTAGCATATGTGTAAATGTTTGTGGGGCTGGTTGTCATCAGGTCGTACTGAGAAAGTGTACTAGTAAGAGGAATGAGCAAACAGTTACAGAAAATCATCCTAGTCTACAAGTCAAAGTCGTCCCATTTCTTTTTTCTTTTTACTTTTCAACAGTTCATCGGCAGTTCAACACTACTGACTACATCTAATACAACAAATTAGCATTAGGATGCTCTCACTTCATATTACTACTACCTCTGTCCCAGAATATAGCTATGTTTAGGTTTTTTCCAAGTCAAACCTTTTAAATTTTGACTACGGATAGTAAAAAAATCATAAAGATTGATAACATAAAAATGATATTGGTTGATTCATAATGAAACCAACTATCATAGCATGTAACCTTTTATATTTAAAATTAATTATTTTTGGAGATATTATTGCTCAAAGATGAAAATGTTTGATTTTGACCAAGTCTAAAAGTTGCTATATTTTGGGACGGAGGTAGTATGTTATAAGGTGAGTTTTGGTGCAGCTAAGGAATGCATTATTAAATTTCCACGAATAACTTTTACATTTGATAAAACTATCACAAAACTGCAGATTTATGCGAATGTATCACAAAGCTACAGATCTAGAGGATAGCTGTGTGCTTGGGTGGCTATAAGTGCTTAAATCCTCTGAAGGAAAATATGTAATTTTGTGACGCAATTGATGGTAAATCTGTTAGTTTTGTGATAAGCTGACTTAGATGAGTAAAGTTTTATGATTTTATTAATGCTTGATATATAGTTCTGTGATATGGTGGCATTAATCTGTAGTTTTGCCAAAATGCATGTTATCTTGTGAAATTTACACAGTATTTGAATACCAAGCGCATTTAGGGGGAAATGTCTTACTCTGAGTCACAACTTTCCAATTTGATGCATGGATGGTCAGAATGCTCTGGGTACCAGCATTGTTGTAAAAATGTTTCCGTTACCATTTTTCTTGGTATGTGTTACATAAATCTTGACATGTGTTGAAGTATCCTTAATTTAAATATTTAAAATGTTTAGGTTAATATATATTGGGTGTATCAGGCAAAGACTACCTAAGTTTTGAATAAATGAAAATTATTGCAATGAGTGTTTTATTTTGCTGGAATTTAGGTTTCTTTCACTTGATATGTCCCAGTGCCCACATGTATTAACTATATATCTTGAGTACTTTTAACTTTTGTGAATGTAGTATTTTCATATCGGTCATTACTTGCTATCTAATGTACACCTTTTTCAGCATTTTGTGCTAGAGGAAGGGATGCTTGAGGTCGACTGTCCATGTGTGACACCAGAAGTTGTCTTGAAAGCCTCTGGTCATGTGGATAAATTTACAGACTTAATGGTTAAAGATGAAAAGACAGGAAACTGCTACCGTGCAGACCATTTGCTCAAGGATTTCTGTAAGGATAAGCTTGAGAAGGACCAGACATTGTCACCAGAGCAGGCAGAAGAATACAATAAAATTCTTGCTATCTTGGATGATCTCTCTGCAGAGCAATTGGGTGCTAAGATTAAGGAGTATGGGATTGTTGCTCCTGACACCAAGAACCCATTGTCAGATCCCTACCCCTTCAATCTCATGTTTCAGACTTCCATTGGACCATCAGGTTTGAGTCCAGGGTGAGACAATAATAGCTGAATATATTCACATACCGCTATGTTCAATCATGTTTGAGCTTATCTGTTTCATTGGTTTTGCAGGTATATGAGGCCAGAGACAGCACAAGGTATCTTTGTAAACTTTAAAGACTTGTACTACTACAATGGCAACAAGCTACCTTTCGCTGCAGCTCAAATTGGCCAGGCCTTCAGGAATGAGGCATGATTTTCTGTTCATTACCTGTGCTAGTCTTCTTCTTATTAACATATTTTCTATCTGAAATGTGATGGGACACGTGAAAGGTTATCATTACTTGCATCACTCATGTAAGGTACACTTGAGTAATCAGCTATTTATTAGGTATCCAGATTCAGCAATCAGCACAAAAGATATTATTTATAAACTTACCTTTGAGGTAAACTGCGCTAGTAAAATGTGCACAGGTACATTAATTAGTTGCAACTTTAGGGCTGGCCTTCCCAAAATACTCTGTGTACTGAAACAAACTTCTTCATTAGATATCTCCCCGCCAAGGCCTTCTGAGAGTCCGCGAGTTTACATTAGCAGAAATTGAGCACTTTGTGGACCCAGAGGACAAATCCCACCCAAAATTTGGTGATGTCTCTGATCTAGAATTCTTGATGTTTCCAAGAGAGGACCAAATGGCAGGAAGGTCAGCCACAAGACTTAAACTCGGAAATGCTGTATCTGAGGTATTTCATTCAGATACTTCAGTTACATGTTGTTATTGGCAATATGTTATTACTGGTCCTGTTCTCTTACTTTGCAGTTAATGTCACAGTAATTTATGCTACAACTTGTAGGGAACTGTGAACAATGAGACCCTTGGCTACTTTATTGGAAGAGTCTACCTTTTCTTGACACAACTTGGGATTGATAAAGATCGTCTACGCTTCCGACAGCATCTGCCAAATGAAATGGCTCATTATGCTGCTGATTGTTGGGATGCAGAGATTGAGTGCTCTTATGGATGGATTGAGTGTGTTGGAATTGCTGATAGGTCTGCCTATGACTTGCGTGCACACTCGGTATGTATCAGTATTGTCACCAACTGCTTGCAGTCTTGCAAATGATTATTCATTGTACACCATTACTTATATGCTTGATCATCAAGCTAAGAAGCGAGGAGCAGTGCATTTCTTTTTTTAAGTCACCTTTCTTAATAGTCCATCTGCCACCTTTTATGTTTATGAAAATTGGACCTTTTGTTTTACTGTTTTACTATCAAAGAGTTAAAAATGTCATTTAAGTTTAATTCAATACTCCGACTTTGTTCACCCCATTTGTTTGTCCTACACCAAAATAAATAAATAAATCAATGGCATTGATGCATTCAATTTTGAAGTTTTCTTTTCCTCATAACATCTTGATAGAACTACCCCTTTCTAATGTCGTTATTGGACAAATGGACAGGATAAAAGTGGTGAGAAACTTGAAGCACATGAAAAGTTTGCAGAACCCAGAGAAGTGGAGGTGAGCTTTCCTTTTCCTTTATTGTTTGCAAATGCTTTCAATCATTATTTTTCCCTAAAAAAATGTTTGTCATTATCCCAGCTGTGAAGCTGTAAGGTTTTTGTTAGTTTTTAAAATTAATTGTTTTTCTAATAATAGTTTCATTTTGCCACATTCAGAAATTAGTTATAACCCCATCAAAGAAGGAGCTTGGCCTTGCATTCAAAGGGAACCAAAGGATGGTTCTTGAAGCATTGGAAGTAAGTTTTATTTGCACATTGGCTTTTTATGTCATGTTTTTATTGTGTGTATTCATGCACTTTCTCTTCGTTCAGGCGATGGGTGAGACTGAAGCTTTGGATATGAAAGCTACGTTGGAGTCCAAGGGGGAGGTTGAGTTCAAAGTGTGCACCCTTGGGAAGGATGTTACGATAAAGAAAAGCATGCTTTCAATTAATATTGAGAAGAAAAAAGAACACCAAAGGAAATTTACTCCTTCTGTCATTGAACCATCCTTTGGGATTGGGCGCATTATATACTGCCTTTTTGAGCACTGTTTCTACCAAAGGCCTGGCAGGGCAGAGGATGAGCAGTTAAATGTGTTTGGTTTCCCCCCTCTTGTTGCCCCAATAAAGTGCACTGTCTTTCCACTGGTCAAGCTTGAGAAATTTGAGGTTGTTGCCAAGAAAATTTCAAAGGCCTTGACAGCAGCAGGGATTTCACATATTATCGACATGACAGGTACATGACCAAACTATGTGGATTTGTGCTTATTTTCTATTCAGCACTTATATCTGAGTTGTACTGTTGTTTTTGTGTTATGTTTTGCAACTTACTATACTTTTAAAGATGAGATAGATAAGAAGTAGCTTTACATGATTTGTCGACTGATTGTTAAAATTTTTAATGTCTTGTGGACGTTCAAATTTCCTCTTGGTATGCTTCGTGACTCAATGTTCTTGCTCTGCTTTCTTTTCAAAATATTCCGATTGAATGAAATGAAGCATATAAATTTGTTCTTCTAGATCAAGTTATTATGGCATATTCCATACTGCACTCGATGAACTAAAATTATAAATTCTAAATACTATTTTATGGTATCATGCTTTAGCCTAGTGGACAGTAACATATTGCAAGGCTAGTGATTGGTGGATTTAAGTATCTTGTTAATTGTCTTGTACACTTTTCAGTCTGCCATGTCATCATGGATACTTTGCTGCAGGTAACACAATAGGAAAACGCTATGCAAGGACGGACGAGCTTGGCGTGCCCCTGGCGATCACGGTTGACAACACCACTAGCGTGACGGTGCGCGACCGGGACAGCAAGGACCAGATCCGCGTGGAGGTGGACGAGGTGGCCTCGGTGGTGAAGGAGGTGATGGACGGGCAGAGCACCTGGGCCGACATCATGTGGAGGTACCCGACGCACACTGCCTCAGCCGCCGAGGATGAGGCTGAACCCTGAAGGGCACAGCCAAAACAATATCCAACGATCGTTGGCCCCTGATAACATTTCCTGCTTAACAGAAACAGAATGCGTTTTGGTGTAAGCCTACGGTAGCCTTGATTCCTGGAAATTTCCACAGATAGTTTATTTGTGAATTGTGATGTTCGACCTGTAAATTTTGCTGCTTCGTTCATCTTTTTCACCTTACGAACTGCAATGTTTGATGAATCCTTTGTCAGATTGCGATTTGCACATGTAATATGACGTCAACGTGACTACATGGTAATGCTCAATTGCTCGTCATAAGAGAGCACTGGAGAATTTCAGACACTTCGTGTGAAATTCTCGGGCCCACCTGTCATGGGTGCAGCTCATTAAGCTGGCTAGCTGAAATGTTCAGGCCCAATAAAGTATCTCCAGGCCCACGTAACACAATGGGCTGCAGAAATCCGGGCAGCGTAGCCCAGCACCCCCCAATACTTTTCTCCGCCTCTCGTGTTTTTTCTATTCCTCTCTCTCCCTCTCCAGTTTCTCTCTACCTCCGTGCGTCCAGGCGACCGGGCGGTGCGAACCCTAGCCGAGATTAGATTGGAGGCGAGCGCCACCACCGGCGGAGGAGGAGGACGACAAGATGCTGAGGGTTGCGGGGAGGAGGCTCTCGTCTTCCCTCTCCTGGCGCCCCGCCGCGGCCGCTGCCAGGAACCCGCTTGCCGGCGCTGGCGCCCCCGGCGGGGACGACGACTCCGCCCGCGGCCGGAGCCAGCCGCGGTTCTCCATCGAGTCCCCCTTCTTCGCCGCCGCCAGGGGTAAGCGCGCCGTGTCCCTCCGCCTGCTTCATGTGTTTCCGTGTAGATTCGGCTAGGATTGGGATCGGGATCCGCCCCGCGTGTTCCAGAGGATCCCTTGATCTGATACGTGGGTTGATACTTTGCCGCGTGATGGGTGATGTTCAGGTCCTCGATGATGGCGTAGTTCTGCTTACCGAGGCATTCCTGTTTGTATCGCTAGGGCTCGTTGTCCTTTGCTTGCTTGTTGTGATGTAGCTTACTGCAAGTAGTTCTTACCTGGATCGGTCTTGTTCGTGGTCTACATTCATAGTATACTGTTGCCATCTGTGCCACTTTACCTGTACGTTTGATGAATTTTTGCTCAACTTGTTTGGATGCTTTGTGTTCCTATTAGGGACCATTTCTGCTGTCCCTAGAAGCCAGAAGTATGTTTCTCGTTTTTACCATGTTCTTATGTTGTTTGGAGCACCATTTCTCCATTTGCTGTTACTGAGCATTGTTTGAACATAAATAATTCGACAACTCTAAGGAACCATGTACGGATGCAATTTTACCTGACAAATTGGTGATGAGTTGTCTTTCTATGATGGCAATGTTGTGTACTGTGAGTATACAAGAGGGGGAGGGGCATTTTCTAGCAATATGTCAATACTCTTTTTAATCCCCTAAAATGCTTGAGCTAGGGCAGCTAGTATCTCCTTGCTTAAAGAAAAAAAGGCCTAGTATCTGGAGTATTCTACCATTGTAGCTACTTTTTTCATGCTATCTTAGTTACTTCTGTTGATCAGAAGCTTCTGTTTATGTTGTATGGCACTGAATTGTTCAGTATCATTTTGCATGTAGTTTTTTACTAATTTACTTCTATCTGTGATGATAAACGAGAACAAGATTGTACTATGTTTCTATTATTTACCTGTTGGCAAGGACCGTGATAGTGACCATTGACATGTTGATTATGCTTGGTAGTTTCAAACATATATATGTGATGCATCTTGTTAGTCTAAAGCCTGCATATGCGTTTATCTTTACTGTGATTAGTGTTGCTATGGTTGAAAGCTCCATTAATAAAATACAATGATTCTTCTGCCTTATATTCTTGTAGACCCTCAAGTTCTGGAGGATCTCTTGATCTGCAAAACTAGGATACCCATCAGATGGCTGGTTTAGGTTCTTATGATTGCCCTAGACTGACCTGAAAGCCTTCATATTTGTATCTTTGTGGTTGCTACATCATCTCTGACCATTTCTAATGGACTTGTGTTTGTTTTCCTTCATCATCTGTACATGTGGCTCTCCCATACATTTATTTCATCTTCCTTACATAAGTCTGAATTTCATCTACTGCTATAGATTTTTCCAATTCCATGAGAAGTTGGAACTAAACATAGTTAAAAAAAATATTCTAGTTAAATGGTACATTGAGCGAACTAATGCTCTCTGAAGAACTAGTTTTGAGAACTTTGACTGTGCAGTTAGAAGATATACGCAGAGCAATGATATCCGAAAATGTTGTTCAGTTCAGTTGTAAAAAAAAGTGGTGTCAACAGAGTTCTTTAGAAGCTTTCTTGTGCTAACGACCCTTGGTGTGTGCGGCTTCAGATTTTATCTTTATGCCTCATTTTCTAATTGAGTAATTTGTCTCTTACCTAGCCTGAATGATTGGTGTTGCTACCCAGATACTGTGTTCACTGTTGTATAAAGTACATTCCCTTGATTTTAGCATGTTGATATGTTGTTTGGCAAATTGATGGTGAGTTTGGGTACTATCATGACGATGCTGATAGTACTCATTGCAAATTGGTGAAGCATGTTGATATGCTGTTACATTTAATTTGAACATACAATCAGTGACCTGCTCATGGAAAAAATAACTCTTCTCAAATCTTCTGAAGTAACATCCAATTTTACTTCATTTTGTCATGTTTCTTTAATCTAGTTTTACTGCGTAAAGGCTTCCATTGTTTTGTATTGTTCTAGAGACCTTATATATGCCTGACTAATCTGTCATGTCACCTTTGGTTATTTACTTATGTCAATGTGCTCCAAACTACAATTTAGTTTATAGGTTTCTCCTGTACGTGTTGGCAAAGACCAAAACAATGCCCACTATTTGCTGGCTAAAGAAATAGCTGATTATGCTTTGCTTGGTTTAAAAATATTCCTCATGTTTTCTGTCACTCCGAAGCCTGTATAGCATATGCGGATTATTTCTAAGATCTAAAATTACAATGAGAAAAAAAGGAACAATGAAGCAACAGTGGTTCCTTCATGTTAGAACTCTATGGGACACTCTTTCAGTGTTGGCTAGTTCCATGAAATGCCTCTTGGGATGATCGTGTTCCTATCGTTGCCAATGCTGGTTTATCCTTGCTTGTGCTCCAGGTTGAATGCCCTGCTATCATTTGCTATTTGTTTACTTATAAAGATGGTTATGTAACATTTTTTAACTTGTCCTGCAGGTTTCTCTTCAACTGAAACACTTGTCCCAAGGAACCAAGATGCTGGCCTGGCTGATCTCCCAGCAACTGTGGCTGCTGTAAAGAACCCTAACCCAAAGGTGGTTTATGATGAGTACAACCATGAAAGATATCCTCCTGGAGATCCCAGCAAGCGTGCCTTTGCATACTTTGTCCTGAGTGGTGGGAGGTTCATTTACGCATCACTGCTGCGTCTCCTCGTATTGAAGTTTGTCCTGAGCATGTCAGCAAGTAAGGATGTGCTTGCCCTCGCTTCACTCGAGGTGGACCTCTCCAGCATTGAACCAGGCACCACGGTGACTGTGAAGTGGCGTGGGAAGCCGGTCTTCATCAGGCGCCGGACTGAGGACGACATCAAGCTGGCCAACAGCGTGGACGTCGCGTCCCTGCGCCACCCAGAGCAGGACGCGGAGCGCGTGAAGAACCCTGAGTGGCTAGTGGTCATTGGCGTCTGCACCCACCTCGGCTGCATCCCGCTTCCGAACGCAGGAGACTTTGGTGGCTGGTTCTGCCCGTGCCACGGCTCCCACTACGACATCTCCGGAAGGATCCGCAAGGGACCTGCGCCATTCAACCTTGAGGTGCCCACCTACAGTTTCTTGGAGGAGAACAAGCTGCTCATAGGCTAAGAGCTTGGAAAGCACCGTCAATTTACCTTAATCCACAGAGGTGAATCCCTGCTGTGCTGTTATATTGTTTCTTTTTTTGTTGGGTTGGCTAAAATTTTTGTTTCGCGGGAGTCAGGGCCATGCCATGATGGTTGACTGTCATCTGCTAAAGTGAATTTTTCAAGTAAAAATAATTTGCCACTGTTCTGCTACTGAAGTGTAAGTTGGAAATGAATTGGGAATTTCATTTTTTTCCAAGGTAATGTAGGAAGGATATTGGATGCATCATTCTGGCACATTCTCATGTGATGAATAATAGGCAGTCTCTGTTAATTTGCCATTTGTTTATCTGATGTGAAGCTACTCATTGAATTGGTGATGGTTCGGGATGTGGGGTCAAAATTGCATGCATTCCACGCTCGGCGATCAAGAGATACCATTGTGGATTGGCTGGTGGTGTTCTGCCGCTGGCCGTGATAAGAGCATGGCTAATAGTCCCAGCCGGCAGCCGGCTGGGAGCACATCGGCACAGTGGCGGGCCCCGCTGCTCAGCCAATCACCGCCCGCGCAGTGCGTCTCCACCGCTAAAGCCGGCGTTTTGCGAGCCGTCCGCTGCCTTCTCTCTCCTCCTCCCACGTCGGACGTCGCCTGCTCCCAGCCGGCCATTATACCTGCTCTAAGGGTGTTCTGCCGCTGCCTGTGATAAGGCTGTGTTCCTTGGTCCTACCTGACAGTGACTGAACCGCGTGCACGTCGTGGCCAGTTGCCATCACGGGCATGGCAGCAAGACCATGACAGGATGACTACGCACAGCCAATGGCCCAATGTTCAGATGGCGGGTCCAATGCCTGAACTTGGTCGGCCTCCCACGCGGTCTTGCCAAATGGTTGGCCTGTAACGGAGAAAGAAACAGCATCATTCTCTAATCTTTTAATACAAAACGTTCAAAAAAAATAAAAAAATTACACTTATTTCATTATTTGCACGCTTTTCGATCATTGGAATCGCATGGAGCTCACCTAGTTAAGCTCGATAAGCTTCGGTATTAACTCAAGTTGACTCCGTTTTGTACCCGAATTGAGTTCGAATCAAGGCCAGATCGTGCTTTGAAACTCGGAAGCATTGTCGATCACGAGTTCTTCAGCAGCCATTCCTCCACCGTGGTTTGCAAAATACACGCATATTTATACGGGAACACAAACGTAAACCGAAGGCAAAATATTTTCTAGGGATCCGAAGCATGGTATACGTGGCAAAGTAGGATATGACCTATCGTGATAGCGAAGAAAACTGGGTACAAGGAACTCAAGAGGCACATGGCAGACGGGATGATGAACAGGTCAAGTGTCAGCCCGGCCGCGTCCAGGCCGACGGTCCAAGGGGAAGGCGTCAACGGTAGCGTCAAGACCAAGCGTGTCCATTCCGAATCCCGGGTCCTCGTAAACAAACGGCAGCTCAGAATTTTCACTATAAAAATTTAAAAAAATTCAAACATTATTTTTAAAAGCCAGTACTATTATCCCTTCCCTGACAGAAAAATATCGAGTTTCTAGCTCCGCCATAATAATATAGCGGATCATTTTAAATAATAGTAGGTCTGTTTTTCCCGCTGATGCACATACATTTACTACTAATCTTTGTACATATTTTAGCCTCCTATTTGTGGTATTCCATTTCCCGCTGATTGGGGAGGAAGATTTGTTATAGTGGAAGAAGATGGATGCCAGGTTCAATTTGATTTACTTAGTATGATAACGGGAAGTAGCAGCAAATCTGGTGGAAAGAATCATCATAGATGATGGAAAGAATGATAGAGCAGTATGTATCCTCACCCTCTTCGGCTAAATATTGGAACTTTGGAAGATATCTTAGACTTCGTCCAAGCTTCGCTAGATTTTTAGACCCGCTACTAGTTTTGTTATATCTAGAACCAGTGAAATAAATTTTAGCAGCTATAAAACATGTTTAAACGTTTTCAGTGAAAATTGGTCCAATAAAGATGGTAACCGGTTGTACTGTCAGGGATACGTATAGTTCTTTTTGAGCTAGTAGTACCAGCTGGTAAAACTCTTAAAACAGGATTTCAGTTCATTAGAAAAGCAAACACCAGAATAATAGTGGTTGCTAATAAAGGGATTAACACTTCTTAAACTTACTTCCTAAACTACTCTGGGGAAAAACCTCTTTCCTAAACTAGGATTCATAGAAAGTGATTCCCTTTTATTACTGTGGACTAGTTGGAGTGTGGACCCATTCTCTCTCCTCTCCCCTCTCTCCTCTCCATTTGTCCTAACAAAATCTCTCCTTTGCTTAGCTCCTCAATTCCTCTTCCTCCTCTTTATTGAGTTTCCCCAAATCCAATCCCCTCGTGAAGCTCTCCCTTCGCTCCTAGAGGTCGAGACCGGAGCAGGCGTCCCCTCCGGGATGGGATCAGGAACGGGGTGGTTCCCCGTGGCCCTCCTGCTGCTGGCAGCCTCCGTCCTCTCGCCGCGGGTGGTCGCCGCCGCCGCCGCCGGCGGGGAGGCCGAACACGCCGTTCAGCAGCACAGCGAGCGCATCTCAGGTGCCCCCAACTTCTCCCCCTTTTTCATCTCCAAACTTTGCCTATCCAAAGTTGATTCCTGTTATGATTTAGGAACCTAGTTTTTTTTCCTCCCCTTTTCCGCGTTGTTCTTCCCTTGGATTCCGAAGCCCGCGTGGCTGTTGATTGTGGGTTGATGATTTCTTCGTCCCGCCTGGAGTTGGAGGTTGAATTTCTGAATATTTTTCGTTGGTGCTGTTGCTTAGAGTTGTGGACTAGGACGTCTTTGATGGCTAATAAATCCGTGTCATTTCAGCCGAATTTCCTTCCCTTTTTTGCGCCTTTTGTGTTGGATTTCTCTTTTCTGTGATATCAAGCTTAAGTTTTCAGGTTCAAGTTCTGTCCTTTTCTCGTTAGGTTGTGGATGGTACCATCACCGTTTAGTTGTTAGCTGTAGGGTTGATTTTGGGTGCTCTCGTTGCCCATTTTATCCACAAATTTCTTGCGTTTCCTAGTTCCTTGATAGGTTGATCCCTAGCCACTCTCAAAAGCATGAGAAAAAGACCTTTTTATGCAGCTTTATATACGTATTTGGGTTCGGTTGGCTGAAATGGTTTGGAATCAAAGAGGAGCCTATCTCAATGACATGAATTGGTTCAAATATAAAAATGGCTATTTCATCTTAAGTTTCAAATCAAGTAGAGGATGCTCAACATGATATTGGGCTTTGAAACCAATTTTGGGTGGAAATATCCGCATTCATGTTTCTCTGTTGCACTTGATTTGCATCATATGTTATGTGAGTTGCTGGCATGTCTGTACTGGCATGACAGCTATGGAACTGTAGGGAGTGCTGGTGATGTGTTAGAAGATAATCCTGTGGGGAGGTTGAAGGTCTTCATTTATGACTTGCCGAGGAAGTACAACAAGAAGATGGTCACCAAGGATCCACGGTGCCTCAGTCACATGTTTGCTGCAGAAATTTTCATGCATCGTTTCTTGCTCTCAAGTGCTGTGCGGACTCTAAATCCCAAGGAGGCCGACTGGTTCTATACACCAGTTTATACTACTTGTGATTTAACTAATGCTGGACTGCCCTTGCCATTTAAGTCACCACGGGTGATGAGGAGTGCAATCCAATATATCTCAAACAAATGGCCCTTCTGGAACAGAACTGATGGAGCAGATCACTTCTTTGTTGTTCCGCATGATTTTGCAGCATGCTTCCACTACCAAGTGAGTTCCCATGCTCATCATGGTTTCCATTGTGTATACTTTTGCCTTTTAATGCTTTAACTACCTTTTTTCTCAGAAGATGCATGGGTAACAATTATATCAATGTTTGCAGGAAGAAAAGGCTATTGAGCGTGGAATTCTTCCATTGCTGCGACGTGCTACTTTGGTTCAAACCTTTGGACAGGAGAATCATGTCTGTCTAAAGGAGGGTTCTATCATTATCCCACCCTATGCTCCTCCACAGAAAATGCAAGCTCATCTGATTTCCCCCAACACTCCACGCTCAATCTTTGTTTACTTCCGGGGGCTTTTCTATGATACGGGGAATGACCCTGAGGGTGGATACTATGCAAGGTAGCAATCACTTTGAGGTTAACATATTTGAATCCTATGTTAATGTTTGAGCACTTTATTCACTTCCATAATATTATTGTACAGAGGTGCACGAGCTTCCCTGTGGGAGAATTTCAAGAGCAACCCTCTATTTGATATTTCTACAGATCACCCTGCCACTTACTATGAAGACATGCAGCGTGCTGTCTTCTGCCTGTGCCCATTGGGCTGGGCACCATGGAGCCCTAGGTTGGTTGAGGCTGTGGTCTTTGGCTGCATTCCAGTCATCATAGCTGATGATATTGTGCTACCATTTGCGGATGCAATTCCATGGGAGGAAATTGGTGTCTTTGTCGAGGAGAAGGATGTCCCAAAGTTAGACACAATCCTCACATCAATGCCAATCGATGACATTTTAAGAAAGCAAAGGTTACTTGCAAATCCATCAATGAAGCAGGCCATGTTGTTCCCGCAGCCAGCCCAACCAAGGGATGCATTCCACCAAATCTTGAACGGTCTTGCTCGCAAGCTGCCACACCCCGAGGGAACATACTTACAACCTGGCGATAAGCGTCTCAACTGGACTGCTGGACCTGTGGGAGATCTGAAGCCCTGGTAGTGAAGAGCAATCTTCTTCTCGGATAAGCTTTTCCATGGAAACCCCATAGGAGTAGTCTATACTTCATGAAGTGTGATGTAATCGAAATGTGCTTTAGGTGCAAAATACACCTTGGCCTTGTCTAGTCCTTATGAACATTATGTAACTTATTATCTTTCGATAGAAATGAAATGTTGTTTATCTTGCTATCACAACTGCATTTTAGATTGATTATTTGTGCTGATAAGTTTTTGCTACAGCTGTACTGCTGCCTGTCTATTGCAGCGGTTGTATGTTAAAGTTAAAGATGAAGAATGGGTAGCAAGAACAAGAATGCAGCACTCATAATCTGGCCAGTCACAAATCTGTGAGTAACATTAGATAGACAGCATAGTTACATTTTTCTTTTTCTTTTGTCCAGATATTGTTAATCATTGACTCTGTACTTTACTGACACATCCATGCTACATGCAGATGCAGGCCAGGCGACTGATTTGTAGTTTGTGCAGCCTGTCCAGTGATGCCACCGTACTCTTTTCTTACTCAGTCTGGTCATCCAAGTCGAGCTGCTTGAGCAGCTCGCCGCAGACGGGCAGCGGCACGTCCTTGAAGTAGCCGAGCGGGTTGGCGAGGCGCACGCTGTCGCAGATGCCGACGTTCCTGGTGAGCAGGACGCTGGCGCGGTCCCTGAGCTCCTGGACCTCGTCGCAGTCCTTGCGCGGGCTCTGGACGAGGACGACCTCGCAGATGTCCTCCTCGTGGCTGTCCTTGAGCTCGATCTTGTAGGTGCCGGTCTCGTCGGTCACGCCGTCGATGGCGCGCTCGACGTTGCCGGTGCCGAAGTGCTTGCACTCCAGCCTGACCTTGGCGCCTGCGATCAAGAACCCAGGTGAGCCAACGCTTTGGAGTTTGTACATGCAGGGTCAGGGTCAGCGAAATGATTGTGTCCAGAGATTAAGAGATGGCACATTACCCTTCATGTACTCGGTGACATTGGTTTCGAACCCGGCGCGGCAGGTGTCGCAGTAGACGCGGCCCTGGATGACATAGTCGGGAGCTTTGGTGGCGACGGCGGCCACGGCGAACAAGAGGATGGCGGCGGTGGCCGGAAGGATGCGGAGCGAGGCCATGGCCGCCGGATTAATGTTTCCCCTTCCCTGGGATGCTGGAAAAAGGGGTGTGAGAGCCTTTATTTGGTGGGAAAGGGGAGAGGAGGGTAGTGGAACTAGCCTGGTTTTTGCAATGGGGCTGTGGTGTCCTTATATAACCTGGGAGCCCGAAAAGTTTGTCTGGCTCCCCGTGGAAGTAGGAAATCTCTGGAGCAGCTGTTCTGATTCTGGCCGTATTTTGCGTAGTTGGGAGGCAAAACATGGTGAAAATTGTGGCGATTTTGGGTGAGTTTCTCTGCGGTCCACAGAAGTTGAACAGCTTCTAACGGCACATCAAACATCTCCCATCGAGCATTGCCATTCGCACTCATGTTCCTACGAAATGTGAGCGAACTTATCTTTTTGAGAAATAATTTCAATGAACTTATCTTTCCGAAAAGAAAATGTGAATGGACATTGATCAAATGCTGTTTGGGAGGGGGGCTAACCACATGCGGAGCAAATGAGGATTTATATCCCTTCTAGTGCACGCATCACGAGTGCAAGAATAAAGTTTCATGTTCAGCAGTTCTGCATTCCAGGTGATGCATGGTCCCGAAAGCATTTCTTCAAAAAAAAACTGTGGAATCAGATGTTGACAGACGACATGAGCATCGAGCAGATGCTTTGTTCGGCAACAACATGAGCATCACCAGGAGCAGTACCGTATCTATATAAAGCTTTGCATGCAGATGCTTAGCATCAACGAGAAATAACAAGGAAAACAACACTTCCTGAATTTAGCATCAGGACTCAGGAGCAACTAACATTTCCAGCTTAGCTTATTGCTCTTTATTATTCCTATAATGACGAAGTTGTTTGCGTCCATGCTCCAAAACTTGTATACATGAAAAGAAAAGAAGTAAAACTATATAGAAGAAAAATGAGTTTTGAGAACTAACATTATGTGTCTTGGGTTTCGCTGAACTAGGTAGTGTACAACAACAGAAGACTCATGACTGCAAAAAAAGAACACTCATGACTGGAGGATAGCAAGAGCACACGACTCGACTACATCCCCTGATATATCAATGTGCTTGCATAAGGACATCAACCAAAACACTGCCTTTGGCGCCTGCAAAAAAAAGTTCCATGTAAAATAAACAATATAGTTGTTAAATAAAAAGGTAACAGAAGATAATTATACTCTTATTTTAAAAAATAATGATTAAAGTAAGCACAAACAAGTACAGCTCGTTGTGGCCAGCAAATGTGGTATGCTCTCATCAAAAACAAAAAATAAGACGCAACCTAAGAATTAGATGTTTTTATTAAAAGGAAAATAGATACCCAAATTCAAGTTGAGGGCTGGAACCTGGGTAGTTGGAGGTGCACAACCACACCTCTGACCGCAACCAATTTAGTTAGGCTCACTTCCTCGCTTTCAAGGATAACTTTCCTTCTTCAACCGTGGGTTATACAATTAGAGATATCATAGAACAAGAGGAAGCTACTACGATTCTCTCCGTCCCAAATTACAATTCGTTTTAATTGTTCTAGGTACATAATTTTTACTATATATTTGGACATAATGTATATATAGGTGTATAGTAAAATATATGTATCTAGAAAAATTAAAACGAATTGTAATTCGAGACGGAGGCGGTAGATAGGAGATCGATCAAGGCATTGCCACGCTCCTAATGTGGCTATCGTGTAGTGTAATCATCTCTCGTCAGAGATACTTTAACTCCTTATCTAAATTCTGGTCAAACTCCTGAAAAATTTTGTTCATCAATAGCATTTAAAATATTCAGTTGAAATCATAAATAAAATCATATATGTAGATTCGTTAGATATAAGATATATATTATGATGGATTATTCACCTTGTCACAAACGTCATACATTTTTAAAAGCAGAGGTATTGGTCAAAGTTATAACTTAATAAAAAGAGCATATATATAAAATCGACAACGTCAAGTATTATGACCGGAAGTAGTATGATCATGAAGAATAGTGCTCAAATGGCGTAGCTACTTGTTTCATGAGCAATTCGATTTGGCGTTATATACCATGTCTCTACATGAGCGCTACTCTGAATTTGCGGCTCAGTCTTCGAAGATGCTCATAGGGGTAGGGTTTGCGTACGTGTGTTTATAGGGATGGGTGTCTAAGTTGTACGATGTAATTTCAAGAAAAAAGGAAAAATAATCTGTTTTTGCTAATTGTAGTGTTATTATATACCCAATTAACTATGAGCACTGTCGTTTATTGCAAAGAGAAATTTGTCATAGCATATCTCCCTTATACTAGATTATTATTACAGATGATGCGTTGGACGCATCAAGACATCAAGTAATCCTACTGCAGGTACGCCGTGAAAAATCGTGACAGCCGCAACAAGGCTGCCGATCGATGCACGCACGGAGTGGTTGGGTCACGTTCACTCGGCTGGCGGCGTGAGCGCGGGCGGGGACCCAGGTGCCGGCTGCTGCAGGCCGCAGCCGGCGAGGCAGCCGATGTCGCCCTGGACGCAGGCCGCGGCGCAGACGGGCGCCTCGTCGGCGCGCGCGCCCGCGCACCGCGTCGCGCAGCCCATCGCCTCCGTCACGCACCGCATCGTGCAGTCCAGGATCCTCCGGCTGGCGCGCGCGGCGTCCGGGTCGGGCTCGCCTGCCGCGGTGGCGGCGTCGTCGGCGGCTGTGGCGACGAGGAGGAGGAGGAGGGAGGCGAGCGCGACGGCGGCTGCTGCACGGGCAGAGGCCATGGTTTTCTGGCCGTGTCGTAACTAACCAGCTGCGATGGTAGAGGAGGGAGTGAAGGCCAGGAGAGGTGTTTATTTGTATAGGGTAAGCATGCAGGGGACATGGCCATGGCATGGCCTGGTCGCGTACGAGATGCATGGATGCGGCTTGAGCAGGGCGGCACGAGGAACGCGTGGAAAGAAGGCGTCGCAGCCGGCCCAGCTGGTCGCTACTCGCTACTACGATCGTCGGCCGACGACCACCCGCCGCGCCCAGCTAGCCGCTTCATTCCTCGCGTTCTCGGGAGCGGCGGCGCGGCATCTCGATCGCCGCTTGGACGACAGCCCGGATAGATAGAACGACGTGCAGTTGCACGGTATGTAAAATAATAATAATAATAATAATAATAATAATAATAATAATAATAATAATAGTAATAGTAATAATAGTAATAGTAATCAGACGTATACCGACTAGATATATATTTGGAACCAATTGTACGTAGCTATGCGCTAGCTGGTCGAATCTGTGAATTTATAATGTTATACTATAATATATCGCGAATAGTAATGATATATCTCTGAAGTGTGATAATTGTAATATATATCCAATTAACTCTTGGGATCGAATTACGCATAGTACATATGCGCTAGGTAGATCGATATGGATCGGGCTCCACTTCTACTCTTCATCAGGCTTAGTGCGACATTTCTGCGGTTCACCACGATCGCAGCCACAAGCCACCTCGCGCACGAGCCGCTCGATCGCCAGGCGGTCCCCCTTGGCAGCGCAGACGGACGCCGCCTCCGCGACGGCCGCGCCCCCTCCCCCTCCACCTCCCGCGGCGCACTTGTTGAAGCACTGGATCGTCGTCATGATGTACCCGACCAGCTGCGTGGAGCACGTCGTGAAGCAGTCCATGGGGCCTCCGACGCCGCCGCGCGCGGCGTCCCGATCGGCAGCCTCTCCCGCCACGCCGCCCACGGCCACGGCGGCTAGGAGGAGGAGGAGGGAGGCGAGCAGCACGGTGGCAGCGCACCTCGTGGCGCCGGCATTGGAACTCGGAGCGGCCATGGCTGTTGATCGATGGAGCGAGAAGGGCAAAGGTTTGTGTGTAATATATAGGCCTAGACTAGAGCCTAGAGGGATGGGGTCACGTCCGGCTGGGGGCCTTGGTATGGCTTGCTGGGCTGGTTTGATGTCGGGAGCGCGCATACGACACGGATGCTCTGGCGGCAGGGTGGCACGATGAACGTGTGAAGAAAAGTGCAAAGGGGGAGTTATTTAGTTTGCAAACAAATAAGATTCCTTTTAACCTAACAACAAAAAAGTTGAGATGGCCGAGTTGGTCTAAGGCGCCAGATTAAGGTTCTGGTACGAAAGGGCGTGGGTTCAAATCCCACTCTCAATATGGTTTATTTTGCTTTTTATTTTTAAACCTTCATTTGTTTTATCGTAAACTACACCTTTCGGGGTATTATTTCCTTCACATAGCAATTCCTGACAAGCTCATAACAAACATACTTTCATTTGTTTTATCATAAACTACACCTTCGGGGGTATTATTTCCTTCACATAGCAATTCCTGACAAGCTCGTAACAAACATACAGATGCTCATCGGGGGTAGTATCGAAAAGTTCTATGCAATGGTCAAAAGCTTGCCGTAGCAAAGCAATCTGGAAGTAAAAGGGCCTATTAATTTTTTTTCTCCAACAGAGACATGATCATATATATGACTTTTTTTTTTATAAATCATATGCGAACTGTTTGGACAAATGTTCGTGTGGTAGGATACATGTTCGGGGTGTGAATGGGTGCCCCTAAGGGTCACCACAACACTTTTAGTTCACTTAATACAATATATTTCACATATGGAAAAACTAGTACCGCTAGTTTTACAATTAATACGACTAAAGTAAAATGTTGAAAGCTGCGAGTAGCCTTTTTAAGCTTGAGTCTCAAGCTAAAAAATACTAACGTAAGAGATAATATCCCAATACTACCCTTGCGACAGTAAAAGCCAGTGAAAAGAACTAACTTCCTCTCTGCAAAAATAAATGAATTCATTTCAGCCTCTGTAGTCTGTAGCCTGTAGTTGGGCCGCTTGTAGCAACCACCCAGTCTGATAGACCCATGGGCCTTTTATAGCAACTAGCAAGCCCGTCGTCAACAGTCGCTGCTATACCACGCTCCCCCAAATCAACTGACATGCGGGCCCAGCAGCATAAGGCGCTGCCGATCGACGGCGGAGATCTTCCTCATCCCTCTGCTATAAGCACCACCGCAAACCTAGACGCCCTCTCAGCCTCAGCCTCCCGCCGCCGCCGCTCTCTTCTCCGGAGACCCTCCCCTCCAGAGACCAGCGAGCGCGGAGACGCCGGAGCGAACCCTCGCCTGCGACCATGGTACGCGCGGCGGCCCGATCCGACGGGATCCTTCCGGTTCCATGCTTTTTCTCGTTGGGTTTAGGGTTCTGATCGGTGTGGATTTTGGTGGCGGCGGCGTTGCAGGTGCTCCAGAACGACATCGACCTGCTGAATCCGCCGGCGGAGCTGGAGAAGCTCAAGCACAAGAAGAAGCGCCTCGTCCAGTCCCCCAACTCCTTCTTCATGGTACTATTCCATCACCTAGCGGAAATCTTTGGCTCCTGTGTTCATTCTGTAGTGCGCTTTTTTCTTCTTGTCGAGAACACCACCATTGCGTTGTGGAGCAAGTGCACGTAGATACTTACAATCACAATACGAGTGTAGAGCTCGTAGATGCATTCGTAGGCCTGTCTATTGGTATCGAAAATATAGTTAAGTAGGTGCTGACAGCGAGTGCTGAAAAATTTATGTGTGTATAGTGAAGGCTTTTTTTACTGGATTCAGGTAGACTAGATATCTTGAGTCAAAAATCCTTTTATGCAATAAGGGTCTGGGAAAGTAAAAGGTGTTAACCTGTGATTAGCATTGAACGGCATTGATTAGTTTTTATTTACCCAAGCAACATTGTCAAGGAATTCAATTTTAGCTTGCATTTCAGGGAAATTCCTGAGCCTTATGGCTGTAGTATTTTAACCTACACCAGCTTTCCCATTGCTCTTGTTGTGCTGGCGCAGATGATGATTTCTGTGTGATTTTTCTGCATCCTTTTGATCATAGTGATGATGTGTTTGTTATCTTTATGCAGGATGTCAAGTGCCAGGGCTGCTTCAGCATGTAAGATCTCTTGTAGTTTCAATAATATGATTTTTCTTTGATTCTGGAAATAAGCGTTCTATCTATTGTCTGCCCCTTGCCTTTTTCTGTTTCAGTTTCTATGTGATCTTATGGTTTCGCTAGTTCTTTTTGAAGTAATTGTCAATCTATAGTTCTATACTGCTGAACTTTTCAGAACTGGTCTATGGTGCTTTAAATTGATCAGGCATATGCACTTTTGATGATTTTGTAGCTTATTAGGGATACTAGCAATCTCCATTTTCTGTTGCAAGTATTAGGTGTGCAAACTATCCTTGTCATTGATTCCTGGTCCAGTGCTGTTGTGGTAGCTTGACTGAGCACAGTGTACACCTTCCTCATTGCATTTGAATTGCGGATTCAGTTGATGATTATAAATGAATTTAGTCCCCATTGAGCTTTATACTAGCTTATTGATTGCCACTGTCTTGAATCGTGGACATATGTTTTGAAACTAGTGTATTTGATTTGAACAATTTGTTTGGTCTAGATGATAGCTTGTTCTAAGCTGAAATATGGCCTACTTGGGGTGCTATCTCCATTTCATTTTGAACAATTGGTTTCGTCTAGATGATAGCACATTTCCTTGTCACCGATCTGCTGTTATGGTAGAGTACAATGTACATTACCCTTATCATTGCAGTCAAGTATTCTACTGATTTGGTTGCTGCTCCTTGAGTGAGTGCAATCCTCATTTGCCTTTTATAGTAGGCTTAATAACCCATCTTGGACACTTGCATTTGTTTTCACGCTTAAAAATATTTGTTGTCCCCATTTTCCTTGTGGTCGTATCCAACTGGATTTTGGTTGATGGTTCTTTAGTCCCCATTTGCCTTTTATAGTAAGCTTGATAATCCATCTTGGACACTTGGGATTTTACAAACTTAAACTATGTGTTGGGGCCATGGTTTTTAAGTCGTCGCCTAGTCGTCGCCTAGGCGTCCAGGCGGAAATCGATTCCTGGCATCGAGGGCACCAGGCACCCCATGCGTATGGCGTCTGGAGTCGTCGCCTAGGCGGGTATGGCGTCGATTTTTTCTGCAAGGCGGGCGCCGCACGGGCGATTTTGCATGTGCGGGGGTGAAAAGGGGGCCGCGCGGGAGGGTTGCGCACGTGGGAATCAGCAGCAGCTGCGGGCGGGGGAAATCCGCGCGCCTACACCTCCCGCCGCGACGTATCGCAGATTCAGAACGAGAGAGGGCGGCGGGCCAGCAGCACCTCGAATCCTCAGCGGCGGCGCGCTGCTCCGATTCAGCCGTGCCTGCTCTCCAATCCCATGGCTCCAGCCCCTTCTCCTCCAATCGATTTGCATCTTCTTCCTCTTCTCCAACCAATCCGGGCGGAAGCCCTCCACTCCTTCTCCATCCAGGAGCTCCTGGTTCTTCTTCCGCCTCCCAGCCAGCACCCCCTCCCGCAGCTGCATCACACGGACACAGGTTCCTCTTCCTCTCCTCTTATTTCCCTCTGCTCAGTTGCTTTTGCTCATGCTTGAGTGCTAGGCTGCTAGCGTATCTGCTTGTGCTTGGAGTTGATGCTCAGCTCTGCTGTAGTTCTGTTAATCTGATACTTATGTGAATGTGTGGTGCGTGCCTGTATGCCTGATGCATGTGCGTGTGCTGCTTTTTGCCTGGCTTTTGTGCGTTGCCTTTTGTTTAATGATTGTGCGCTCCTAGTTTAATCTCTGAATCTCTATGTTGTGCTTGTTGTTCAGTTAGTAAAAAATGCTTAATCTCTTATGTTTGTGCTGCAACATTCTAAATGAGGGTATGTGTATGGCGTCGCCTCGCTGCGCACCTTATTCGCCTAGGCGTCCAGAAGGGGGTGGGTCGCCCGCGCCTCGCCTTACTGCCTTAAAAACATTGGTTGGGGCAGCTAACTATAATGTTCATATGGATGTCCTGGTCGTCCTATTCTGTTTATGGTTCCCCATTTCGCCTTGTCATTGCTACCAACTGGATTTGGTTGATGCCTTGATGGTTCTTGAATGACCGCAGTGTCCATTCTTTTTGATAGTGGTAGCTAATTATCCTTCTTGGACACTTGGACATTTGTTTTTTCACACTTGACCTATGTATTGTGTTCAAATGTGATTGTGCTGTTGATGGATTTAGCTGTACTTAAACGCAACCAATCCATATACCATTGCAAAATGCTTTTGCCTGTTTTTTGTTGTTTGTAACATAGGTGTAGAATCTGTTTCCATTTCCATTATTTTGGCAGAAGACACTGAACTGAACCCCCTATGCTTTGGTTGCAGCACTACCGTGTTCAGCCACTCCCAGACGGTGGTGGTCTGCCCGGGCTGCCAGACGGTGCTCTGCCAGCCGACAGGCGGGAAGGCCAGGCTAACCGAGGGGTGCTCCTTCCGCCGCAAGGGCGACTAAATCATCAGGATGCAAAAGCTCTGCTAACGGAGCTGCTAGTTTCCAGGATGTAGTCTGAAAGTTTTGCCAATGGCTGCTATGTGAACCCGTGCTCTTTGAATCTTTTGCTAGAAGTTACGTCGCGACACTGGTACCTTATATTCTACAATTGGGTAAAGGAAGGTCAGACTAGCCGTGTATCCTGGTGATATTTGGCGTCACTGAATCGTTCGTTATTCCTGGTGATGTTGGATGACCCAATCTTCTATTGTGTGCCTTGGGCCTGGGCCACGATTGCTGCTGTTGCTGTGATGCCTTGTGATGATGATGGGTCAGAGTGTTGCATTGCGTGATCGGCGGCCTGGCTGACGTCGGTGCTTAGCTTCCTTTCACATAATGGGAAGGAGCAACTTCTGTGCTGTATGGTGTGAGGCTCTGCCTCTGAGCATCCCCTCCTGAACCTGAAAAGGGCATAAAGGCCTCTGATCGACGGGCATCGTCTCTGCAATCTGCATTGGTCCCTAGCTGCTGGTGCAGCTTCGTGCCAATTCCCTCGGCTGGGTGAACAAATGGCCGCGCGCGGCCCTACCCCTGCGCGTGTGAACGCGGCCCTGCGGCCGCCGGCGACGTCTGAACCGGGCAGACCTGCGGTGGCGTCGCGCACGCATGGGGACAAAGCCGGCGGCGAGGCGACCAGATCAGCCTCGAGTCTGCTCGAGCCGCGCTCGCCAAACAATGTGCAGGAAGCCCACGGACTGGCTCTAGTCTAAAATATGTGCCGGAGCCCAGGCAGTTGGTGCTTGCCGGCGTCCAGGCGCACGCCAAGGAGGGAAGGGAAGCCCCGCGTCGCCACCGGTCGCATGGTCTCGTCGTCTTCCTCCGGACTCCGGCCGTCGCCTTTGCCTTTGCGGCTGTCCGCGACCGACGGCGCCCCCCGTGCTTCCGGCTTGTCGCTTCTCGGCGACATTGAATATGCAGACCGATCGTAACCCGTCCGCCATTTCCTTCCTACCCTATTAAGATATGACAGGCGCCTGGTCGTCGGCAGTTTGTTAATCCAAGAACATTATCTAGCATATGACGGCGCGGCGTCATGATTCGGGTGGACATGGGGAATTCAGAAATTTAATTCTAGGCGACATATGCAGGTTGTTGATCCAAATCATTCGCATTCATAGTCGGTTCATGCGACGGATCGTCGGTGAAGCGCTGTTGATTTTTGCTGCACTGAGAGTTAATTAAGATGCATTCCTGATTCCATTTTTGTTTCTTTTTCTCAACATCTCTGGAGGTCCCTTCTTAATGAAATACGTGCTCAGGCACGGTTGCGAAAAAAATTCTCTGGAGGTCAACATTGTTTTTTAGGTGCATCAATGGAGCAAGTCTTTCTAGCTACTTTCTCTCTTAGTTTAGGCTATCCATTTCCCTTTTTTGTTTTTTTACCTTTGGGGATGAACAAACTGCAACTTCTCAGCAGGAGAATAGATGCAAAACTTTGTGAGCGCTATACCTTTGTCCCCTACTTTCTCAAGTGGGGGAGCAACCTCATCATCATAGATTTCCATCACAGGAAGGTTCCCGGAAATTTCCAGGCCGGGTAGCTAGTAGTAGGGTGATCGATCATCCCTGAAAGAAGCCGTCCCATGGAAGCAAAATGCTGCGCCCCTTCTGATAAAGAAGAGGCCATGTTTGGGCAACGGGCACAACTAAAGCGCACTCCTTTCCGAAATTTGCACAGGGGTGACAGGTGCAAACCTAACAAATGACCCATGCATGCCAAAGCTGAGGCATGCAAAGCGTCAACAATAATATTGATAAGGGAACCGTATCGTTGTTCATATTTTTATTCAGTACAAATTCACGTCCTGTTTGGAACAGAGGAAAAAAAGATCCCATGAAAATTTCTAGGTCGATGTTCGCTATTCTTCTTTTAGACTTTAAATTTTTCTTGTGCTTGTAAGTCAGTAGTCAGTACAGGTGGTAACTTCGAGTGATATGCCAAAGATGAAAGCACACAAAAAAGTGGCAAATCTACCAAGATGTTGTTCTCATAACGGAGTAAAGATACGTCTGGTTTATCTCTTGTCGGCAATGTGTTCTTATGGCCCTGAACCTGAACGGGATGCTGGGGTTTGGATTTAAAAGGCACATTCGTTTGGGTGTTCCTGCTACCGTTTGTTTTACGTACGCCAAGGCCAACATCAGCAACTTGAAACAAATGCAACTTGATCATAGTACAGGTTGTCGTCTACCTCTGGCACTAACATAAATCTGAACATCACATCGCTTTCAAATCCACCAAAAGGTTTCGCAATCTAAAGGGTTGCCATCAAATAATAATGCATAATTTCAACTTGCTATTGCGTATGGTTATGTCTGATGCAGACTTCTCATTGCTAACAAAATTGAGATGTGGATCTGCGATAATGTGTTGCGCAGAAAGGGCACACATGACACATGGATGTTTGAACACTGACACCAAGGGAGTGAAGTCTGCATAAGCAAATTTTCAGAGGTTATATAGCATAACTCACATATAAACAATATCTGCTGATGAAGAACGACCACGGAATCGAGTCGCTGGTTTTGTATCGATTTCCAGATGAGCAGATGGGCCAATTTATAATGTGCAGCTGTGTACTCTAATGTGTAGTCTCATGACTCCCAAGGGCATTGGATGGGCACTGCATGTGACAGGCCAATTCAATGAAAATTCAATGACATCCATAGGAGACCACAGACCAGTGAAAATAATTTACAAGCTGGGTCTTTAAAAAATTTACAAGCTGAAACTATCTCCTTGGCAAGATATGGGTAGTACTGTCTTGACTTGACCAAATGGAGCCCAAGTTTCGTACTCACAAAATGTTATCCGCAAAAGAAACGTTGCTAGTGAGTAGATAGTCAAGTAAATATTTATTCATTTACAGAGGGAAAATGTTGATCTGTATGTAAACATATTCCTGGGGAAATTTGGTGCTCTGATTTGGACTAGTATAGGACTGGTATAATGTTGCCTGGCAGCTTGAAGCAAGCTGGCAATCATGTACATGATGGTGAGAATCATGAACATTTGTTGAACCCAGTGGTTATGTTGGTTCCAACTTCCAACTGACTATATTGATGTGATTGAAGATTTAGTTCCTAATAGATCTATGCTCCCCAGTAATCATTGGTTGTGATGAGACTGTTCATATGGCTGCGTGCATCAGTTCAGTGCAGAGGATGGAACCTTATTCCAGTTTTTGTATAAAGATTCCTTTATATAACATATAAGGTAATTATTGGTTTTAAGGATTAAGGTTCATGGTTTGATAGGAAATTTCATGTTGTGGTTATGGAAAAAGCCCTTCTAGAAAAAAAAAACTATACACTGTGTTTTATTAGCCTCCATAGCTTAAAAAGAAAACAAAAAGATGGACTTATTTCCCCACAAGAGCAACTAGAGAAAAAATTCGATGCGAGGAAAACTAGAATTGATTCCTAACTGATTTAATGTAAAAAGTAAATAGAAAAATCATTAGCCTGGGCTTTAAGCTCAGTTAAGAAGTTGTTTCTGCATCAGAGATTCTAGGCAATGAAAAGAATGGGGTGATGAGGTTTTGGAAATGGTTTCTTTGGGGAACTCGGCCACATGGGACTGCATCTATACATTCAGCCAGTCGTCGTCCTTCACATGATGTAGATCGCATATAAAATTCTTTTCAGTTAGTTAGGAGGCATGCCACTATGACGTACGAACTTTATGTGGCAACGAAGGTGTGGCTATGGATGTAGGCAAAGCATTTTTTTCAAATGTAAAACAAAGCGCACCATTTTTCTTCAACAGTAAGGCGCATGCTACAGTCCTTGAAGCGTGCGTTATTTTCTTTCAACCTTTCGAGTTCTGACGCCCGTGTCCAAACCCGTAGCAAGACAAAGAAATGCGACGTGATTGGCTTGTGTAGCTAATAAACAGAATTACTATGTAAGCAGAACCATCGGCATACACATCGACTACTTGAAAATAAAGCGAGAAGAAGTCGTCGTCCCAGTCGCGTGGACCTAGCACAATCACCTTTCTGAACATAGAAACATACAGTAGGAAACAGAAAAAGAAGAAGAAAGAAAAGAAACAATTCGTGACTACATTACATAGCCTATAGACTACAGTCTACATGTCGTAGCACTCCCATCAGGATACCAATGGCGATATGGTATAGCTAGCCTGGCTAGCACGAAAACTGTCTAAAATAGCGGCTCAGATAGACTTGTCTCCGCCCTAGCAGACGAGCAGAAAATTCAGCCGGACCCATTCTTGTTCGATTGGGCTAGCCTAGAGCTCGTAGACCCATGGCCGACCCAACCCAACCCGCCGCACGGGCTCCGCGGCTGGGTCACCCGTTTTTTTATAAATCCGCCGGCCGTCGTGCAAGAAGAAAGAGGAGCAGGGCAAGAGCACCACAGCACACCACAGACCCTCCTCTCTTCTCCCCTCCTCCTCGATTCCAATCATAGGCCGGCTCGAGGTGCCGCCCAGTTCAACGGGGCGCGCATTCTTTACTACCACTGCTCCCCCTCCTCCCGAATCATTGTATACTCGCAGCGGTTTGGCTCGGCCGCGATTCTTTAGCAGCTTAATTTTATTCTTCTTCTGTCTCTCTGGTAAGGAGGAAAGAATAGTAGTGGCCTTGTCTCTCCGGTCGGTTGGCCGGTGCAGGTGCGTTAATGGCGGTTGACCGCCCCGCACCCTCCCCCTCGCGCCTTTAAATCGGGCGGGAAGCGCCCGTGGCGACACGACCCGCGGGAGCCACTGAAAGAGCTTCTGTTATTGATCCGCACTATGTTCTAGTGTTCTTGATCTGTCCGTCCATCTTCAGAACCATCACGAGCAACCTCGCCCGTCTTTTCTAAGGTGATTGCTCGCTCTTGTCATCCTTCCTTCGATGATCGATCGGGGCGTGCACGAACAGGAGGTTCCGTGTCTTCCTCTTGGCAAAAGGCTCTCGGCTTGATTGCTTGCCTGACTGCTCTGGTTCTGGTTGGTTGCAGCGGTATAATGGCGCCGGGAGAGAAGACGACGATCCTGGTGGCGAGGAAGGGCCGGCTGCGGCAGCGCTACGACGGCGAGTACCGCCTCGTGGCGGGCTGCGTGCCGTACCGCGTCGGCGCGGACGGCCAGCCCGAGCTGCTCATGGTCTCCACGCCCAACAGGGACGACCTCGTCTTCCCCAAGGTACGTAACTGACCATCCAATCCAGCAGCTACCACCTCCCAACCGCAAGCCAGCACGATCGGTTCTCAGGTTATCAGCAGCTCAGCTTGACGGGATCGCCTTCTTCCTCCTCTGGCAGGGCGGGTGGGAGGACGACGAGGACGTGCACGAGGCGGCGTGCCGCGAGGCGCTGGAGGAGGCCGGCGTGAAGGGCACCATCAACGTAAGGATTTTCTCCCCTCCTCCTTCCAACCCTGCACGAACTCTCTCTAATTGAGACCACTGGTGACACGACATGCCAAAGCGTGGATCACGTTGCCGGCCGTCTACTGGCTGATGGTTCGTGTTCGTCGCCGTTCGAGAAAGCAATCTACCAGCTAGTAGCTAGCTCTCAACACTCTGAAAACAAAAGCGCACCCCTGATCGCGACGGGCGCCTGCTGCCCGCGTCGTTACGTGTGCGGATGTGATCCTAGCAACCTCCTGCTGACCGGTTGCGAGATTGTCCACCCCCTTCGTCACCCGATTAAAATTTTCACATGATGAAAGCTCAGGGCGCAGCCTTGCATGCTCGTCGTCTCTAGTTAGCTGAACCGGCCTCCTACTGATGATGACAAAAGAAAACTAGGGGCTGAACTGACCTTCAGACATGTACAGTTGAGTAAGCCGACAGCAAGAACACTCGAACACGACAGCGACTCGATGCTCGGTAGGGAAAGCGACAGGGAAATTTCCCTGTTGACAAGGTTGCCATGGTGGGTTGTCACTAGTCGTAAGCTACAGGAGAGACGACTTGGCCGTTGACTTGCTGATGGATAAAAATGGTTTCTGAATATATATGCGAGTTCAAGATAAGCACGGCAATTGCGCAATGTCATGCTGTTTATTTTACAGTCTTGTCATCGAGTTGGGGAGCCTAGCTAGATTATGATTTGTGAATGATTGCTTTGCTTTGTAGTTTATTCGGCTTTGGCTCTGGCTGGCTCGTCGTCAGAACACTGTCTGTTGGGACAGTTTCTTCAGAGATCTGGTCAAGGCCAACAGCCTTTTTTACTTCACCATTTTATCCTCTGTTTATTCTGCATCCATGGCCGGCCAGTACCCATGTGCTCTGTCCCCTGCTTGGCAAACACAAGTCTACACTCTACAATGCTCCGATTTATTTGTGGTGTGTGTTTTCTTTTACTTGGTCGTTCTTGCATGAACCAGTTTTGTTTCTGACGTTCTTAAAAAAAAAGTTTTGTTTCTGACGACCATATCGATTCGAAGCTCATCTGTCTAGTCTGCATTTCTTTGGACAAAGTTTCACATTTCGTTTAGTAAAACTTGACAATTCATTTTTAGAAAAAGATAAACTGTACAGCTGCCAGATGTAACTGTCTGAACTAATTAAGGCTGAAAAGTTCAACTGAACAAGTCACTGATGAACACTGCCGGCTGCATTTGTGTTTTTCAGAAAACCGCGCTGGGGATGTGGGTGTTCAGGAGCAAGAGCAGCCCGGTGAGCGGCGACAGCCCCCGGGGCGCCTGCAAGGGCTACATCTTCGCGCTGGAGGTCGCCGAGGAGCTCGAGCAATGGCCGGAGCAGGATACGCACGGCAGGCAGTGGGTGAGTAACCAACTAACCAACCCATCGCCGTCTCATCTCTGTTCATTCTTCATCCACCATTGCCAGAGCTAGCTCAGAGTTCTAATTGCCTCTCGGCAAATCGCAACAGGTCTCACCGGCGGACGCGTACCGCCTGTGCCGGTACGACTGGATGCGCGAGGCGCTGTCGGCGCTGCTTGACCGGCTGGCGGAGGCGAAGCCCGCCGCGCCGGAGCTGGATGACCACAGCGGCGTGTACATGATGGTGAAGGCGGCCGCTGCCACCGCCGACCGAGCGGTGGCTCTCTGCTAGCTGATCTCAGTGTCAAGCAATGTCTAGTAGCAATCAGAAACCGTCTGATGAATCTATGATTCCCGCGTCTTTTTGGTGTTGTTGTTGTACCCTGCAGTTAGTTCTCTCTTCTCTGTGAATCTGCCACCACAACTTCTTTCTGATGAAAGTTTCCTGAAATCTTCGTCGACTTAATTGGAGCCTCTGCCATGGCCGTTTCCTGAAGCTTGGTGTCGGCCGGCTTCCTCTGTAGGTTCAGGTTGTTCATCTGAATGCTCTGACTCGTATGGAGAGTAGGAAATTCTTGTGAGCTTGTATGATGAATAGCGTCTGTTGCAGAATTTCACTACTAGGGTCACAAGTGCTCGCGTGTAAATGTTTGGATTGTTTATTGTCCTGAGATCTAATATGTTCACTGTAAGATGTTCACTACTTGTATTGAAAGTAGATTTATTATGTAAACATTTAGATCTAATATGGAATTAGTATCAACTATCAACTAGTATTTGGAAAAATAAACTACCTTAAACATAGCTAATTACAAGACACCTTTATGCTAAATATGCGTTTGTTCTTTTCATAGTTTTTTAGAAACACAGTACAAACACACACGCTCACAAACACGCACGTAACCCTACTCCTATGAGCACATCCGAGAGACTGAGCCGGCAGATCCTTAGGATTGACGAAGTCCCCATAGATGTCTCGCTGTCGACGGGCACGTCGCCTATCACTAAAAAGAATAGCGTCCTGTAATAAATTTAGGAAAATGCGAGCACCTGTACCGAGTCTAGTTCTCAAGCCCAGATGGAAAGATTGCACCACAAGAAATCTTACCAGCTGAGCTCTGCTTACTGTGTAAACAACTGATTCTTCATCATACGACCAAAAGGAGTAATAATCGAGTCAATTGAGAGTTCTATTCGAGTTGTTGGTTGGGTTGGGTTGTCCTTATTGCCATGTACTCCGATCCAGAAACCCAATATATATATAGAAAGATCTTATGACATTGAAGAAATTATATTTGTTTTGTACATGCATATGCATAATAGTATAGTACTAGATGCTCAGGTTTTAGTGAACTGTTCTCTTATCACAACAGATTACATAAAGTAAGGTTGTAAAGCTATTTTTTTTAAAAAAAATATCATTATTCACTCAAGCGGTTGATTCCAGCATGTGTGCAGATGCACGGGCTGATGGCCTAATGGTCCTCAAATTAGCATTGTGCTGTGTATCTGTTCTTCTTAGATATGGTAGCTTTTTTCTCTCTCGAACATGCAGAAGAGCAGGGGTGGTCCAATTACAATAGACAGACAACACTTCACCTTGGACCAGAGTGAGGGTTGCAAAAATCTTGTAGAACTATTAAAAAAGGATGAACCTAGGACCTGACCACACAACACCTAACATCCTAAACTTGCTCAACCAACCTTCCCGGGTTCAGGGCAGCAAGTCCCTTAGCCCCAACGAACCTCCAAAGCAGGGATCTCATCCTTGAAATCCTAGAGTGCCTGCTGCAGATTTGGGGCTCTCCCATCGAAGACACATGCATTCATGTGTTTCAATAGAATCCAAGCTCCGAGAATGCATAAGGAGTTGATGCCCTTCTTATGATGCTTCTGTAATTTCTTCCAAGATCTTCTCCACCATTCAGCAAAAGAGCCAATGCTGCTACTGGGCGTCAAGTGGGATAAGTTCAGAGGCTGCAGGATATCAAACCAAAATTGACGCGCGAAAACGCAGGATGTAGGAATGTGCTGGTCACAAAGAGGGCAATGCTCCGGATGGGGGATGCCTCTTTTTTGCAGCCGCTGTCCAACAGCGATTTCTAATTGCAAACCAAATGAAGGTTTTGCATTTGCTAGGGGCCCAGGATTTCCAAAGCCGCTTCCAAGGTTCGAAGGTGATGGAACCGACGAAATTTTTTTTTGTATGCTGATCTGGTAGAGTAGATACATGAAGCTTCAAACTTCCAATGATGAATATCATCTGTGGTGTTGAGCACGAAGGTCGACATGCTGTCCCATAACTCAAGATACTCCACATGACCATGCCAACCGAGCACGCTTCTGATGTTCCTCACCTGAGTAAGATCTTGCATAGCCTCAAATACTATTCTTGTTCTTTGTATTTTCAGCGGCACGCAATTGAATACATTCGGAGCTAGATCCTCCAAACAGCAACCATGGAGCCAGCAATCAGTCCAAAACAAGGTGTTCTGTCCATTGCCAACAGTGGTGACTACTGAAATTGCAAACATGGCCATTGTGTTAGGATGCACCGGCACCTCTAGACCAGCCCAAGGCCGATCTAGTTTGGTCTTCTCAATCCAGAGCTAACACATTTGGAGCACCCACCCCATGATTTCTAGATTGTGAATTCCTAGCCCACCGAGATCAATTGATCTCATGACCTTCTCCCAAGCCACTAAACAACTGCCCCCATTGATGTCCTTCCTTCCTTTCCATAAGAAACTTCTCCTGACCTTGTTAGTTGCTCATATAAACCACTTAGGAACTTTAATAGCCACGAGCAGGTAAATAGGTATGGTAGTGAGTACGAAACGTATCAAAACCGCACGACCAGCTAGTGTCATTAGAGAAGCTTTCCACCCTGGCAACTTGTTGGCAATTTTTTCAATCCAAGATAGCAGGTCAGATCTTCTTAGCTTCTTATCAGAGATGGGCAGTCCCAAATATGTGGTAGGGAAACTAGAAGTTGTGCATTGTAGGGTGCTGCTGAGTACCTCCACAATTTCACCGTCACAACGGATAGGGATCACACAGATTTTTTGTAGATTTGTTTGCAAGCCCGAAACATCCCCGAAAACTTGCAAGAGGTTTCTAGTGAGCTGCAGGTCTGCTTCTTCAGGACGAATAAGGAGTGCCACATCATCTGCATAAAGAAATAGACGCTGACCAGTGGAATGCAAAGGTAGGAGGAGGCCTTCCGCTTCAGCTTGGGTAAACAAGCTATTTAGGACGTCCATGACCAAGATGAATAGCATGGGAGAGAGAGGATCGCCCTAGCGAAGACCCCGCTGATGAGAGATGATTTCCCCCGACTCACCATTGAGAATAACTTGAGTGGAGGCTGATTTAAGGAGATTAGAGATAAGATTTCTCCAAACAGCACCAAAACCCCAGTGTTCCAGAATTTCAAGTAGGAAAGTCCAAGCAACGGAATCAAAAGCTTTAGAAATATCAAGCTTCAGGAATAGACTTGCAATTTTGCGACGATGGAGTACCTTGATTGTTTGTTGTACCAACATGAAGTTGTTATGAATACATCGACCCCTGGTAAACGCACTTTGGTTGGTTGCAACCAATCTGTCCAAAAAAGGAGCCAAACGATTTACCAACATTTTGGTTACAAGTTTAGCAAAACTGTGGACCAGACTGATAGGGCAAAAATCCTTTGCTTCCAAGGCCTCCACCTTCTTGGGGATTAGGGTCAAATAGGCTGAGTTTAGGAGCTCCAATCTCCTTGCATCTCATTGCTGAAGAAAGACTAAAGCTGCAGTGAAATCAGCTTTGATTATTGGCCAGCAGGTCTTGTAGAAACGACCAGTATACCCATCAGGACCTGGTGCATGATCAGCCGGAAGAGATTGGATGGTTGTCCAGATTTCTTCTTCCGAAAATAGCTCATCAAGGGCAGATAAATCAATCCCCGCTCGGTGGAAAGCAGCCAAGTCAAAGGTAACAGCCCTGGTTCTTGCCTGTCCCAACACTCCATCAAAGTGTTCAAACAAGATTTGATGTTTGTCCTCCTGGTTAATGGCTACTCGATCTCCATCCACCAATTTAGATATGAAGTTCTTCCTTTTCCGAAAACCAGCTTGTTTGTGGAAGAAAGAAGTGTTCGCATCACCTTCTTTAAGATAGCGAACCCGAGATCGGAGGTGAGCGATCATTCGTTCCAGGGAGGCGAGGAACAAACAGTGCTGTTTCAGTTTACTTCTCAGCCAATTTTCATCACTTGACAGTTCTCGGTGGTCCTGGGCCATCTCTAGGCGATGCAAAATGTGTTGGGCTAGGGCAAGCTGAGATTTGATATTTCCAACCTGCTTCTGACTCCATGATTGGAGGGCCTTCGTGAGGTGTTTTAATTTAATCGAAATTGTTTCAAATTGCAAATAACCTGCTCCACCCAGGACTGCTGTACTGCATCATAGAAACCCTCAAGTTTCGGCCAGAAGCTCTCGAAGTGAAACCTCTTCTTTCCGACAATGCCTTCTCTAAGGCCTAGGAACAATGAGTAATGATCTGACATTTCAATAGCATGGCTCTGCAACACACTCTCATTATAAATTTCCTCCCAATCATTAGTACAAAGCACTCGGTCCAGCATGACGAGCGTTAGAGATTCTCGTTCATTGGACCAAGTGTACCTTCTTCCCAACAACGGTATTTCCTTCAGTTCAAGATCATTCACAAAACAACGAAATCTCCCCATCATAGCTCTGTTGATGTTCTCATTGCTCTTATCTTCCGAACAGTAGATCATGTTAAAATCTCCTGCCAGCATCCAAGGTCCAGAACAATCAGCTCGAACTTCCAGGAGTTCCTCAAGAAAGGCCAGTTTATCATCATCCTGTTGGGGACCATAAACCCCAGTGAACCACCATGCTGGATCCTCATTGTTACTAAATAAAACAGATACCGAGTGGCGATGAACTCGGTAGTGATTGACCACGAAGGATCCATCGCGCCAGGCGATCAGAATACCTCCTTGGGTTTGTTGTGCTGACAGATAGACAAAGTTGGTAAAATCTCGACCAAGAAAGGATATGACGTCGCGTTCAGATATATGTGATAACTTAGTTTCTTGGAGGCAGACCACTGCAGGTCGGGCATCATCCACAACTTTCCAAAGATTATCCCTCCGTGCCTTGTCATTCAGATCTCAGACATTCCAAATCAGAAAACTCGATCTATCCATTGACAAAGAACCAAAAGACCCGACCAAGAATACAACGGGCAGAAGGAGAAAAAAAATCTCAAAATACAATGACCAAGCCAGCAGCCACATGTGCTTGCCCTTCTGCTGGAACATCCCAGCCAAAGAGAGCTGACAGAGCAACGACATAGTCTCGGCCGACGAGGTGATTATAAAATTTTGCATACTGGAACAGAGTTTCTTCAGCAATCTTTCCTTCCTCATCTGCTAGACCAAGTTTCCGGCATACAGTGGAAGCTGAAGCAAAATCTGTTTCAGGCGGCAGGTTGGCAATCCGACGACTGCGGCGTGGCAAGCTCACAGGGCCTGCAGTCTTAGCTCTTCTCTTTGGGATGCTTGGTACAGGCACCAGGGCGTCCACAATCTTTGTGATTTTTTCGATGAACTCAGTTGCGGGAGTTGTCGGTTCCTCCCTTCTCCTGGGCGTCCGGCTATACACAACAAGATTATCTGGGAGAATTCTCGGAGCAATCTCCAGGGGCTGACCTTGTCATGGGCACCAGGGGTGCAACCTCAACAGCCACGCCCGCGGTGGTCGCGGGGGCTGGAGATACGTCCACACCGGTCGAGGGAACGGACAGCAGAGTAGGGGCTTCAACACAAGACTCAGAGGAGACGCCGTCATCAGCGGCCACATCAATGTCCACAGCTGGGGCCGGAGGAAGGTCGGCCTGTCCATCTAGGAGCCACAGAAAGGAAACTTTTCTGTAGCTGCCCTTCATGATGCAGGACGAGGAAGGAAACTTTTCCTCTCCTAAGTATATGAAAGAAACTGAACATCCATATATATACTTCGTCTTTTTAAAAGTCTATTGCTGGTGCACTCTTCTTGGGGATGGTTTTATGCTTTTTTTTTGAGAAAAGCTAGTCACCTAGTAATAACCGGAAACAACTCCCGTCGCTTCAGTTGCACTTTAGATGTTACATTTCAGAGGGCTAGCCCAGCTTGCACGCAGACGCAACAGCGAAGTCGAACATACCAGTTCAACTCATTGTTTTTGGATGGCACCATAAACCATTGGCGTCGTCCAGAACTTCAGATCAAGATAAGGTGGTAGACTGATGACCGTCGCACATGCATGTCAGATCAGCTGAAAATTGTGTTCAGTTTTCCTTTGGTATCATTTCCTCATGCTCCGAATTCAGCTTTGAGATTGCCATAGCCTCCAGACTTTTCATAAGCCTAAGTTCTGGAAAGGTATATACTAGGAACTAGCAACCTTCAGATTGCCATAGCCTCCAGACTTTGCATAATCCTAAGTTCTGGAAAGGTATACACTAAACCTAAAGTTTGTCTGTTGCTGTTCTTTTTTTCTTTAAGATGAAGAAGAGAAATTTGGCTCTTCATTTCCGTGAAAATATGGACAGTATAACTATCCAGGGGAGACAATATTGACTTGGCCTCAAAGTTAGTTCATGCTATCTTGAAAAGAAAAGGAGTTCACGCTTTTATATCTTTCATAATGGGGTACATGCACATGGCTGACTGGCCAATAGTATTGAACTTAAACTTTGGTCATGAACCCCTATAGTAGATAGCAGGGGCGGAGCCAGAAACGAGTCAAGACCCGGGCTGAATAGCTAAGTGATGCCTAACTTCATACTAGCTTTAACATGTAATCTATTTTTTTAATCTGATGTACCATTGAATTTTAAGCCTAGGATCCGGGCTGCAGCATAGGCAGCACGGGCCTGGCTCCGCCACTGGTAGATAGCTTTGCTTTGTTCCAAGCTTAAGAATAGTAGGTCACAAGTGGCAGGATGCGTACTTCTTTGTTCAAGCTAATAGAGCCAGTGGATATGCCTATTCTCTATGGAATCCAAGAATTTGGCAACTCAGGGATGCAGTTACTCCTAAATCCTAATCAACTCCAAATCGGCAATAGATAATCTCAATCGAAAATGAATTAAAAGCACATACATATAACTCAAATAGTAGGTACGAGTACAACATGGTACAAAACGCAAGGTAAAAAAAATCTTGAGACGACCGGAAGGTGAAAATGATATTTACATGCTTTGGGAGGAGAGTGGGTTCTTGTTATGCTAATCTCTATCTTGGAACTATACAATACCCCACCAAATACAAAGGTGGTTAAGATAATACGGAAGAATCCTAGCACAGTTTAAGCAAGAGGTATGGTGATATGGACATATATAACAGGCCTTTAGTGGTAGAAGTTAAAGTTCTGCACCACCCTTAGCCGCGCCATGATTAGCCATCTCTTGATTAATATTTACTTTTTCACTTGCATGCCATCTTTTTAATTACAACATAACCAACCAGTACTAAACTTTGACTGTCAGGATCTAATGCTCGGGGATACATTGCATTCTGTTCCTTTTCCAGTCCCCAATGCTTGTTGAAGTGTAGGGGTCCGAAGTGATCAAGTGAAACTTTTCACTGGTACATGGAATCTTAGTTCATGCATGTGTGCTGCATTTTGTGCAACAGTCAAGTGCTTGCTTTGTTTACCAAATAACGTGCAGTGCATACATGCATGAGACTGTACTGTCTGAACAGCTACCTTTTAGAGTGATGACACCAAGGCTCTTCGGAGAAACAGGTTTGTTGAGATTTGAGAACAGGCTGCATCAGCTCCAAATCTTTTCACTCGAGCACATGATTTTATTCGTCCTAGCTTCTTTTTTTTTTTGAAAAGGATTCGTCCTAGCTTCTTGTTTGTTGCTCTTGGGAGAATGTGTTCGAAAGTCATGCTCCATTCTATTTGTTATGCTTCTGCTTTTTGGTCTGAGGAAGCATCGGCGAAGTCACAATAAGGATACGTTATGAGAAAAAGTAGCCACAAGGATAGAGTTACTTGTAGGGTAGTTTGGATTCTGTCGAAGTTAGATATTTAGTCATACACCTGCCCTGATACTATTACTAGGTCGACTTGTAGACTTGGGTACATCAGTTAATACATCACATCCCATTTATCCCCTCCGTTTCAAATTGTAGGTCGTTTTAACTTTTCTATGTTTATAGATTTTGCTATACACCTAGACATACGTTATATCTAAGTCCATAGCAAACATTATAAATCTAGAAAAGCTAAAACGATCTACATTTTGGAACCGAGAGAGTAGTTGCTAACTCCTTGTTGTTTTTCCTATGGTTAATTATTAAGAGATGGATGATATGAATTGTAAATCAAACTGATTTGCTCTAGACACCATACAGAAGGTAGATAAATATCTAACTGTAACAGCTGAAATCAACTAAAGTAGACTGAATATTCTATGAAATGCACGGTCATGTCAAAACCACTGTCACCACCATACATTTTTGCTAAAAATCCTACATGATGTTTATTAACCACGATTGGTGCTGGTAGTAAAACAATAATGTAACCCTTTTGTTACACTAAATCAGGATAACTAGTCAATGGTCAACGTTTGCAAAATACTCTGCAGAATCAGACATATAGTCTTTAATGTCATGTGACTACTGTGTAAGAGGGGGGATTGACTTGACCTGAAGTTGGTGTATACAGATTTTTTTGGGTAAACCTTAAACTACAAGTTTGAGATGAACCCTTTATTTAATTCTGAGTACTTCTCTAAAAAATAATTATCTTAGTGCCTATAGGAGCGATAAGAAATAATTATCATATATGCATCCATACCTGAAATGGTTTGCTTGGTCGAGTTTTCTGTTTACTCAACAGAGGAACATTGCATCTCAAATATCATCTTGGTAATTCAGTGAGACCGGCAAATGGAGATAAACTATACATGATCAGTATTCAAACCCAAATGATTCTCAAGATCCACTGATCCTGGCTATGGGTCTTGCTGCAACGATAATATATGTAGTCTTAGATCTGGCAAAGATACACCTTTCACCTTTCATGCACATTGGATTGGGCAAAGACTGCTTGTGTCAGAAGTTTTTCTAGAAGATCACACACTCACACGCACATTATCAGAGAGAGAGTAAGCACAGTCTGCTCTATTGCCTTCCCATGCAAGATTAGACTGGCCAATAACAGTTTATTTTCAGAACATTGTAGTGCCCACTGGCCAGTACATTGTTTAGCTACCATTAGAAAATCAGCCAAGAGTCTTGGCTCACATGCTGCCCATAACTGGTTCGGACCCATTGGTAGCCTCTTGCCTTGGTCTTACATCGATCAATGCATATGTAGGAGAGAGAAGTTATGCATCTCCTAATCTATCCATGAGTGAGCTGAGATTAAAAGTGTTGCCATGGGACCTTAAAGGTGATGGATGCTCATGGAAGTGCTGATGATCCATGATTAGTTTGGCTGAGATTGCAGGCACATGCATCGGGAAGTGGCAATGATAATACCCTTATGTTGTCAAACCAGAAAACTAATAACCTGCATGATTAGCATCATGATGGGATGATCTAAAAGAGCCAATAAGATATCATAATGTAAGTACAAATGGCTTCCGTTTTAGTTGGGATTATTGAGCTGCGTTAAAATATCAATGTCGGCATGCAATTTTCAGTTAGTTGTGATGAATTGTTTATTCCCATATACTCCATAAAGGAAGGTGAAATGTAGAATCTTTAATATATTCGAAGCAAGAATGGTGATGGTTCATAAACAAAGCAGAAGTTGTACTGGTACAGCATCCTATCATGCTACCACACATCTGCATCGATCATGCATAATGATACTGAAGGGATAGATCAACAGTGATATCTTGGTTAATTTCATTGCTTTGTACCCGTTGATTATATTTGCAAGATAAACAAATGTGGCATCTTTCAGAAAATCTACTAGCTAGCTAACACAATTTTATTCTTTGCATCTTTCATTCAGGTAGTCTACTTGGATGTATTGTGTCGGTTTCCGTCACATGGTTTCGGTATTGGCATGCACATCAAAGATTCTGTATGACTAATCTGATGTACTCTGCATATATTCAAACCAACTGCCATAACCACCACTGAACTGATCGACTGATTAAGCAGTAAGTACTGGATAAATTAACAGGCTAGAGCATCCCACTCTCATTCTTTGGAGACTTTGGTCATAGATTGTTCCCTTGACTGTTAACTCTGAGGAATGACTCAGAAGTTAAGGAATCGTTAAGTTAGATCAGAAGGAAGCTCTGGTCATAGTATTTGTTCAGAAGTAACATGGGCTAAAGTGTCTGCATTTCCAAGTGTCATGCCAGAATGGAGCCCGGTACCAAATGGCACAAAAGTCATAATACCTAATGCCCTAAGATACTATTAGTGTCCTTAATTTTAAGCAAGATGCTTCCATATATGTAAAGATCTTATTGCCAATTAGACAAACAAGAGAATAAGAAAGGAAGAAGGGAACCAGAGGCGCATGAGAGAAGGCACTGGTATATACCATATTTTAAGAGAAGCCTTTATATAGAGGTACAGTGAATCAAAAGATTACTTTAATCATGGGTGTTTTTTATGGCATTGGAGAAAGAGGAAGAAGGGCATCTAAAGAAAGGGGAGGGCACATGCTAATCATTTATCTTAGCTCAACTAATCATGTGAGCTCACTTGTTCCGTTGGCCCCATCCACGCATATATATGTGCTCCATCTTTTTTCTTTTGCATCTCACAACTCACATCAAACGTCTAAACCATCTCTTTTGCTCATCATTAGAAGCTTCACCTGCATCAGAGTGCAATCATAAGCAGCCCTAAAGTGCTCTGCGTGCATGATGCATCAACCCATACCTGGACCTTTCACGCTCAGGCACCTTGAATCAATCGAAGAGCACTAGCTTAGATTTTGCGCCGATATCTTGAGGCAAAGCTGTTGCTTAATCAATTGTTTCTGAGTACCCAGAGCGCCAGTAATGCACTCTTTAATTAATTTCCTCTAACAAAAAAAAAGAGTCTGCATTGATACTGTCACCATGATGTAACTTTGATAACTAGTTCTATTATTCCCGTTTAAAAAAACTATATGCTATTATATTATATTTATACAACTTAGTAAAAATATAAAAATTATTTGAAGACAAAATAATCTACATGTACCATTTCCGCGTGATGATTCCTCATCTTGATTTCCAATAATAATCCAACATGGTGCAGAGGCAGATGCCGCATCCCAAACACCCCGACTAAACTTTAGTCCCTATCACATCGGATGTTTGGATATTAATTAGGAGTACTAAATATAGATTGATTACAAAAATAATTGCAGAGATGGAGGCTAATTCACGATACGAATCCATTGAGCGTAATTAATCCATGATTTGACAATGTTGTGCTACAGTAAACATGTGCTAATGATGGATTAATTAGGCTTAATAAATTTATCTCGTGAATTAGCTTTCATTTAACACTTCTAATTGGTGTCAAACATCCGATATGACGGGACTAAAGTTTAGTCACCCGAATCCAGACGGACCCTAAAGATGGCATGGCATGTGAGGGCAGCCAGACTCAGGCCCTGCAGCAGCTAGCCCCCTGCCCTTTGGCACATTGACCCTTGACTCTGGCAATGCATGCAGTGCAAGTTGGCGTGGTGGTGGTAGTAGCTAAAGGAGGAGCTGAGCATATGGGGGCGCATGGACCACGCCTTGGTCGGTTGGGATCTCGTCGTACGAACGACGCCCCACGTTGGCGTGCGCCCCGGCCGGTCCGGCCATGCACTCCCATGTTGTTCAGCTCGAGCAGCCGGTCAAAGGACACATTCGCATCAAGGAGAGACCGTTGGGTGTCTTCTGATGGACCTAGCAGCTAGCTAGCCATGTGGCCCTATATATAATCTTTATATTTTAAACTTGAGAATCGATCTTATTTAGAGAGGGATTAAGCAAGAAGCTCCTGACAGCGACGGGCGACGAGACAAGTTGTGGTGCATTGCATTGCATCGGTCGACCGGCAGGGCCGGGATCAGAAACAGTTTTGGCAGTTGCATCCGGATGGACCCCTCACAGAGATCTCCGCCTTCATCCTGACCCAATTTTCTGCTGATGGAACGGAGACGGATCGATCGATCGGTACCACCGGTCACTGACAGGCCTGCCGGCCTTGAAGGAAGATCGACCGATCGAGGTCGATCTCGAGAGATCACACACACAAACACAGCAGCAGCAGCAGCAGCAGCAGCAGCAGCACGAGACAGACGACAGGCCTACATGGCATGGCGTCGCGAGGCATATCTCTGTCATGTGCCGGCAGATCGATCGATCGACCCGACGCAACCACTACTACCCCCGGCCGGGAGAGGATCGGAATTTAAGGCGCCCGATCGACGACGTACCGGAAAACGGTCCGTGTCCGGATCCTGTCCGCTTGCCCGGCCGGCAGACATGACCACCCGCCCTGCATGCACCCTTGCTTGTAGCCGGGGGAGGGTCGGAGTAATGGCGGCGGTTGCTTGCGGCGGCCGCCGCCGCCGCTGTACCCGGCCGGCCGCGAAAAGCGAAGCCGCCCGCTCGTCCGGCGGCCGGCCGGCCAGGGGATGCATGGCTAGCTCTCGTTCGTACGCTGCATGACCCGGCCGGCCGGCGTGCTACTGGCCGCGCGCGGGCGCGTACGATCGAGCGCTAGCTCGTGCCGGTGGTGGCCAGGCGTAGCGTGCATGCCGTGCGAGCACGCACGTTGCGGTTTGCTGCGGTCGGTCGTCGCCGTGGTCGGTGCAGCGCGTCCGTGGTCGATGGTTGCGGCCGGGCGATCGGTGCCTGGGCTCACCACGGACGCCGGCCGGTGGGGCTAGCTAGCTAGCTAGGTGCCCCTTGGGGCCCAGCGCCTGCGTCGTCGACCAGCGGCCGGCCGGGCCACATGCGCCGGCCAGCGACATGGCATGCATGCGTCCACGAGGAGCAGCGTCGTCGTCGTTTTGACGAGCCGAAGGCAGGCAAAGTTGAGTTCCTCCAGCAGGGTGAATTCGCGCGCGAAACCAATGCAATCGACTTGCTTGTGGGGCATTATTTAATTTATTGTTGGTGTTGGCACCCACGGGAAAGGGCCGGCCGGGGCCACGGCCGGTGGCGCCGTCGCCACACCTGATACGTTCAGAGAGCTGCTGCTCCATGTGATGGCTCACCAAGTGGATCGGAGCACAAGGAACGCCGGGATTGCTAATCTTTCTTGCTCCAGAACTTTTTTTCTTCTTCTACCAGCCAACTGAAATTGGCAGTGTGGACTTTCATGTTGCATGGTTTCACTGTTCAAAAATGTAAGTTATTGTAGCTTTTTCTAGATTTATAGTATTTGAATCTAGAAAAAAACAAAACGATCTACATTTATGGAAGTCTTCGGTGTCTCTACCTTGGCCCTCATTCACCGACCGCCGCTGCGAGCACTGTTAAGGAATTCGTTGGCGTGCAATAGATTGATGCTTCTCACCCTTTAGTAGTTTGCGTGTACATTTCTTATGAGTTTTTTTAGTTACTGATGATCGAGTATGATTATTGATGCCAAATCGATCAATCACCATGTACAATCATGTACCCTCCCTTGCATCCACCGGTCCAAATCATTGGGTTGACCACCTTCCTTTGGTCGTCCCCAAATAGAATCAAACCCAAAGGGACCCCTGCTGCATGCATGCATGCTGCCCTAAAAAAACTCTCTCTCTGAACGATCATGGATACCAATATATATGATATGTACCCCCAATTATATTTATTTCCCAAGTAATAAAGAATGTAAGAATAGCTAGTATAAGTATAGCAGTGGCATGTAACGACGACGGATCACCTCCTCATTAATCCTCTTTTTCCACCATGGCCAATGCAACCTCCTCCCCACTAAACTAGCTAGCCACCCTTCTTTATCGCTTTCCGGCGCTTATATATACACCTGCCATGCAACCGCCCCATGCAGCACCAATCCAACTACCAGCTCAACCACCTCTGCGCTCTCTCTCTCTCTCTCTCTCTCCCTCTCTCTCCTCAGCTTGTCAACGACACATCACTCTCTCTCTCTCTCTCTAGCTCGTCTGAGCCTGTGGCACCATGAATTTCTCGTCGTATTTCTCCTCCTCCTCCTCGTCGTCGGACAAGAAGTCGTCGTCGTCCAGCAAGCGCCGGCAGCAGCAGCCGCAGCAGCCCGACGCCAACACGACGCGGTACCTGGGCGTGCGGCGGCGGCCGTGGGGCCGGTACGCGGCGGAGATCCGCGACCCGGCCACCAAGGAGCGCCACTGGCTCGGCACCTTCGACACCGCCGAGGAGGCCGCCGTGGCCTACGACCGCGCCGCGCGCTCCCTCCGCGGCGCCCGCGCGCGCACCAACTTCGCCTACCCGGACCTCCCGCCGGGCTCCTCCGTCACCCCCTACCTCTCCCCGGACCTCACCTCGGGCGACAACGCCGGACAGCTCCTCCAGCCCTTCTACGCCGACCCCGCCGCGTCCCTGACGGCGGCCGCCCAGGCCGCGAACGGCGGCGGCGGCGGCGGGTTCGGCCTCGGCGCCGGCGGCGACTACGCCTCCTCCTACGGCTACAGCGCCGAGGACATGTCCGCGCTGATGGACGACCTCGCCATACCCGACGACCTCCCCGCCGACGACTACGGCGTCGACGCCGGCGGCGCCATGGACCTGACCTCCGTGTACGGCGGCGCAATCGGCGCCAGCAATGCCAGCGCCGGCGGCGGCGGGGGCGGGTGGTGCGACGCGTCGGAGCTCAGCTCGTACGGCGCGTCGGCCGCCGCCTCGCACGGGGTCTACTTCGAGGAGGGGTACGTGCACAGCCCGCTCTTCTCGCTGATGCCGGCCGCCGACGACGCCTGCGCCGACGGCTTCCAGCTCGGCGGCTCCTCGTCGTCCTACTACTACTGAGTACTGATGATCATTGGCGCCGCCGCCGACCGCCTCTGCGCCCGCCTGTGGATCGTGGCGTGGTGAGTTGCTGGGTGCGCTTAGCAGTTTGATTACTTGGTCGTCCTACGTGTCGTCGTGATGATAATAATATTGCCTTCACTGCGCTTCGTCGCTCCTTGGGCCTCGATCGCCCGTTGCTGGGTGATCGATGGGCCTTTTTACATTGGGCCGTCCAGTGTTTCTTGCCCTTCTTTTTATTTTTCATATTTTTTTCTTTGGGGTGCTTGTTGTACTAGTAGTGATATGTGTAAAGATGATCGATCAGTCGGCATGCACTTGTGTGTTGCTGGCGCTTCAGTGTAATATCTTTTCTGCTATTATATATATATGTATATTTATTTTCTTCCATTTTTTGGAGTATATTACAGTACTTAGTGACGGTGGCACTTGTTCTTTCTTGGCTTAGACTTCACATACTGTTTTGACTTCCAAACTCTGGTATAGTGGAACTTGCATATGGACTTATGAAGCAACTGAACGGGTGAATGGTCCAATAGCCCATGATCTTCGTGCAAGTAGGTCTCTTGTGTCGAGACCACTGACCTGTAGCAGAAAATTCAGACAGACGCATATATGCAGCAGCTGAAGTCACACACAGGGCTATTCCGCAGCTGTTTCTGAAGCTCAACTCCAGAGCTTCTCAGCAGCACGCACGGCCGCCTTTCTCTGATGATGCTCTCACCCTAACCTTAGCTGTTGCTCCTAGCTGTCCAGGTGCCTTCTCTAACTAACCATTTGTATCGCGCTGCCGACTCTACAACACTGTAGCCGACCAGTTTTTGAAGTATCAAAAATTGGAACTTCGAATCAACCATTCGAGACCAGGAATTCAACAACTTGATTTAGTTGGCTCTCAAAGGGACAGGTTGGGCTTTTCTGTTGGGGAAAAAACAAGCATTTCATTTGCGCCAGGGGACAGAGTTAAACTCTTTGTTTCCATGCTGGGAAAATTTCAAAATTCTATTGGATAGAAATGTAAATCTTCAACGCTCCAACTTTTCAACGCTGTGAGCCGACCAGGTTTTGAAATAACAGATTGAAACTTCGAATTAACCCTTCGACTACTACGAAAGTTGAAACGTTGAACTAACGATCAACTCGATTTAATATATTGGCTTATTTCAACTGGACAGTTTGGGCATTTCTGCTGGGAGAACAATGAGCATTTCATTTGGGTACAGAAACACAGTATAGACACAGACGTTTACAAACACACACGCACATTCACTCCTATAAATATACGCACGCAACTTTACCCCTATCATCTTAAACCCATCCATTTTTTGAGTAAATTATTAAGGATGCCAAACTACTTAAATTGGTTCTATTATCTATTACCATCAAGTTAAGGTTTTTTTTGTTTTTGCCTGTACAAGTTATGTTTATTTCAATTTTGTGAGACGATAGATGGCATTATAGCTATCGTGAACTATATTTGGTGATCAACACCGTTGCTCACCGAAAGGGCTTCACAACCTTTCAGCATGACCACTCGTCCTGTAAATATATATGTACAAGTAGACCAGCACAATTATAAAGATTTCCATTCTCATTTGTGTCTCTTATTTATCTGAAGCATCTACACTCAATACGTTATCAGCCACATTGACTCTCTCAGTTCGGCCACCACCGAAAGAAGTCGAAGAAGAACAGAAGCACGAACTCCTCGTCTCAGCAATCCATGACAAATCCAAGAAAGCAGGAAGGAGAAGAATGAAGATGGTATGAGCAGAGGCTTCTTAGCCTTATCATTGACATCTCCTTCCCCGACCTCGGTTTTCCATCCTCACTCCTCATCGCAAAGAAAGGAACAGAGATGACGGCATTTGTAAAAACTTACAAAGTTTATTTCCAAAATAAAAATATGCCTTATAAAAGTGGAGGGATATTATGGAGGGTTTCTTAATCATTTATACCATGTGTATATATCATATATGATTTTCACACTTCATCAATCTGAACTCTTCAAAAGATTTTGATGGCCTATATGTTTCATTCAGAAGCTTAGCCTTATTAAACATTTGTGACCGAATACAAAAATAAAAACTATATCTGAAAAAAATCTCTACGTACAGTCAATTCTTTTGTGCAATCTCATGTTTTTTGTGCCTGTGATCTTTGTGGACTTGAAAAACAATAAATATACGTATCTTTTTAAGCACCCCCGAGGGATACAAATTCTGAAAGATACGCAAACTATATCTGAAAGAAATCACTCGAGCATTCTCTTTCAGAACCAGATGACGTTCGATCCCTAGAGGAGTACCGTTACCGTGCGCTGGCGACACTACTTGCATTGCATGTCCGTCGTCTCCCGTGCACCTGTCGATCATGCAAGCATTACCTTCTGGCTTTCAACAGCAAAATTCAGGCTTTCTGACGTTGGGGCCAGTAAAACTTGCAACTGGTAGTAATTCTCCTTTCATCACGCCCGAATAATACTATACACTGGGGAAATCCCTCTACAAAAGACTATACAATGGGAAATGCGGCAGATATGCGAAATGTTTTGTTCTGGGCGTGATTTGTTTTTTCAAATCTAGCTAGCAACGGTGCAGGTTGAACGATGCCAGCCTTTTGAGTTGGCTTTTCATTTCAGAGGCAATTAACTGTATTTTAATTACTTGTTTTTGGCACCAGCACAGCCTTCAGATTGCGATTTTAATGACCATTGATTGCTAATTTCATATCAATTTTACTACCAAGATTCTACATATCTCAGCACATCATTTATCGTATCTCCGATTCAAAGAGATTTGCTGTCAAGGTTTCAAAACCATCGTCGTCGCATGTACGTCTAAAACGACAAGCAGTATTCATAATATAACCAGAGCAAGGATCTTATTACGAATGTAAACACTACCGGAAACAGTAAAATCGCCGAGTGTAAAAATTTTGCCGAGTGTTTTCCTTCAGGCACTCGGCAAACAGCCTATTTGCCGAGTGTATTCAACCCGGCACTCGGCAAACATATTACACTCGGCAATAAGGTCGTTTGCCGAGTGCCGTAAATACGACACATGGCAAACCGCTCGTAGACACTCGGCAAAGGTACGACACTCGGTAAATAAACAGCGCGTGCATCGCACGTGCACCGTCCGTCACCGGACTGGGCCGGCCATTAGTCCTTTGCCGAGTGTTGGACGCCGACACTCGGCAAAGAGGCAGTTCGCCGAGTGCCACCCGTCCACACTCGGCAATTCAAGAAGGTCGCCGAGTGCCACTCCAAGACACTCGGCAAACGTATTACTTCGCCGAGTGCCTCACCCTGGACACTCGGCAAATAAAATTTTTTTTTTTGTCATTTTGGCCTCCACACTTTTTCTACTCCCCACGTAGGAGATTTTGTAATCCATAATAAAAGTTGGTATATTTTGTGGTCTGTTTGCTATTTTTAATGAAATGATTGCATCAATAGGAATTTTTTTATTCATGTCAAATTTTAACTGTAGGTACATGAAATGATGGATTATAAGCAGTGGAAAAATTATATCCATATTAAGGAGTCCGGATTGAGGTCTCAACCAGGAAATGAAAAGAAATTTTGAACATTGTTTTTAAAAAACACGACCACAAACGTGTGGTTGAATGGTTGTTAAATTCTAAAAAAAGCAAACAAAATCTGAAAATCACAAGATTTGTCAAGATGTCATGATATTATGTGTGGAGGCTGTGGTAAAAAATTGAGAAGGTTTCGCCCAATTTCTGACATATGATACTTAGAAACCGACTCATCTCCTGGAAGGTTTCATAGAAGTTAAAGAGGACCCAATAAAATTTGGATTCCAAGTGACACTTGAGTTAAGGTTTGGCTTCAAATCTTTTTGTATAGGCAACATACAACACAGATTGGTTCGTGTCAAAATTTGGAAATTTTTCGGATGCGTTTACTATTTTTTATTGATTAAAGGCAATTATAGATTTTTAGTAGATATAAATGCAATTTGCGCTATAACTGCATGAAATAATAGAACATTATCAGTAGAAAAATAATTTAACCATTGTTGAGTGATGGTGACATGATTTTGCCCAAGTATATTACAAAAAGTTATGTAAAACATGAAATATTAGTGTATTTTGCCGAGTGTGACACTCGGCAAAGAAGGTACACGGGCCCACCTGGCAGGTCGAATTTCGTGCGCCAACAGGGTTAAAAAAATTGAATCTTTACTTTGCCGAGTGCCAGATCTCTGGCACTCGGCAAAGAACCGGACTTTAAAAAATTGAATCTTTACTTTGCCGAGTGCCAGATCGAGGGCACTCGGCAAAGAACCGGACTTACGTTTTTAGCAGTCCCCCGCGCGCGGCCCGGCCTCTATCCAAAACCCCGCCCCGCCCCGCCGCCCCGCCGCCCCGCCGCGCCGCCCCGCCCCGCCGCGCCGCCGCCGCCCCACCCCGCCGCCGCGCCGCCGCGCCGCCCCGGCCCGCCGCCGCGCCGCCGCGCCGCCCCGCCGCCCCGCCCCGCCCCGCCCCGCCGCCCCGCCCTGCCGCCGCCCCCGCCCGGCGCCCGGCGCCCCGCCCCGCCGCCCCGCCCGCCGCCCGGCGCCCCGCCCCGCCGCCCCCGCCGCCCCGGCCCGCCGCCCCGCCGCAGCGCCGCCCCGGCACCCCCGCCCCGCCCGCCGCCGCGCCGCCCCGGCGCCCCGCCCCGCCGCCGCGCCGCCCCGCCGTCCCGCCCCGCCCGCCGCCCCGGCGCCCCGCCCCGCCGCCGCGCCGCCCCGCCGCCCCGGACCGCCGGCGCCCCGGCACCCCCGCGGCCCCCGCCGCCCCGCCCCGGAGCCCCGCTGCCTCGCCGCCCCGGCGCCCCGCCGCCGCGCCGCCGCGCCACCCCGGACCCCCGGCGCCCCGCGGCCCCCGCCGCCCCCGCTGCCCCCGCCGCCCCGTCCTCGAGTCGTCACTTTGTACGATAGCAAGGTGAGTCATCCTACACCTCTATTTCCGTATGATGTTCGTATATCACGTAACCTAGTTAGGCGTCTCCCGTTCGAAAGAGATACGGTTGGAAATATGTAGATGTTTGCATATTTATAACCGTATCTGTTTCGAATTGTCCATGTCACTTTGGACAGCACGAGGATGTGTAGGTGGGTTTAGTTTCCATAGTCTACTCCGATCCGAGTTAGAGTTTCGGCAGCACCTCCCAATTGTTCTCCGGATACACAATCTCCATTCCAGGACGTGTATTTGGAGAACAGCGGGGAGGTGCTGCCAAAACTCTATCTCAGGTCGGAGTAGACCATGGAAACTAATCCCACCTACACATCCTCGTGTGGGATTAGGACCTATCTTCACCTACTAGACAGTATAGGAACGCGTAGATGCAACGTGAGTTTTTATATTACTCGCTGATGTGCTAGAGGATGGAGGATCGTCAGTGGATGTACACGGGCCGATCTAGTCAGAATTCGTTGACCGATGAATGGATAAACAAGACCGATGCATTCTTGGAACGGGCATTTGCAAGGATCAAAGGAGGAAGAGGTACTTGGTGTCCGTGTAGCAAATGTGGAAACCTGCGTCGGCAAACCAAGTTAGAAATGGGTAAACATCTTGTTAGGCACGGATTTACGTCAGACTATACCATATGGATCTACCATGGTGAAGTCGATTGTGGGAGGGACGAGGCCATCAGACAACGTATCGAGCAATATGATGATGACGCCGGGGTGGGAGACATGTTAGATGACTATCATGAAGGTCGTAGGGAGGAGGAGCCCGAGGCTACCGCAAAGGCGTATTACGACATGTTGTGTGTGGCACAGCAACCCCTTCACGGGCATACCAAGGTCTCTCAATTGGATGCCATTGCACGTCTAATGGCTGTGAAGTCCCAGTTTAGCTTGAGTCGAAACGCCTTCGATATTATGTTGACAGTTTTTGGGAGCCTGCTCCCGGAGGGTCACATCTTGCCAAAGTCTATGTATGAGGCACAAAAACTTCTTCGTGCACTTAAGATGCCGTACGAGCAGATACATGCTTGTCCGAAGGGATGCATCTTATTTAGAAAGGAATATGCGGAAGCAAAGTACTGTATAAAGTGCGAATCGTCTAGGTTCCTGGAGGTAGACTCTGGTGACGGTCAGAAGAAGCAGCTTGCAATTCCTGTGAAGATCCTTCGGTACCTTCCCTTCATACCGAGGATCCAACGGCTTTACATGTGTGAAGAATCCGCGAAACAAATGACATGGCACAAAACTGGACGTCGATACAATGCTGAGAAGCTGGTACAACCATCCGATGGCGAAGCTTGGACAAAGTTTGATGCGATCTATCATGAGAAAGGTCGAGAGGCTCGTAATGTACGTGTTGCGCTCGCAACAGATGGGTTCAATCCTTATGTAATGGCTGCCGCCCCGTACACCTGTTGGCCTATGTTCGTTATCCCCCTCAATCTCCCCCCTGGTGTTCTCTTTCAGCGACAGAACATATTTTTATCGTTGATAATTCCAGAATATCCAGGGAATAATATGAGTGTGTACATGGAGCCTCTGATTGATGATTTGGTCCGTGCATGGGATGAAGGTGTATGGACATACGACCGTGCTACAAGGACAAACTTCAAGATGCATGTTTGGTACCACTACTCTCTGCATGACTTGCCAGCATATGGTATTTTCTGTGGCTGGTGTGTTCACGGGAAGTTCCCATGCCCAGTATGCAAGGCTTCTTTGAAATTCATTTGGTTGACGAAGGGTGGCAAATATTCTTCATTCGACAAACATCGACAATTCCTTCCTCCTGACCATCCTTTTAGACGAGATATTAGAAATTTTACAAAAGATGTCGTAGTTAACGACCCTCCACCGCAGATGCTGACCTTAGCCGCGGTTCGTGCTCAGTTAGACGCTCTTGAGGTCAACAATCATGATGGTGGTTTTGTGGGATATGGCGAGCAACATGCTTGGACTCAGAGATCGTGCTTGTGGAACCTCCCCTATTTTGATGATCTTCTTCTCCCACATAACATTGATGTTATGCACACTGAAAAGAACATTGCCGAGGCAATTTTTAGTACAATTATGGACATTCCTGACAAGACAAAGGATAACGTTAAGGCTAGAGTGGATCAAACAATGTTATGCAACAGACCAAAGCTAGACATGGCGCCTCCCAGAGCCGGCAAGTCGTGGAGAAAGCCTAAGGCTGATTTCGTCCTGACGAGGGCGCAAAGGAGGGAGGTATTACAATGGTTCCAAACGTTAATGTTCCCTGATGGGTATGCAGCGAATCTGAAGAGGGGAGTGAACTTAGCTACTATGCGAATCAACGGGCTCAAAAGTCATGATTATCACATATGGATTGAGCGCCTACTTCCGGTGATGGTTCGAGGCTATGTCCCTGAGCATGTGTGGCAGGTGCTAGCGGAGTTGAGTAATTTCTTCCGCCAGCTTTGTGCTAAGGAGTTATCTCGGACCGTGGTTGCCGAAATGGAAAGAATGGCGCCTGTGTTGCTCTGTAAGTTGGAGAAGACCTTTCCTCCTGGCTTCTTCAATCCGATGCAGCATATGATTTTACACCTCCCGTATGAAGCACGAATGGGGGGGCCGGTGCAGGGCCGTTGGTGCTATTCAATTGAGATATTTCAAAAGGTTCTTCGAAGTAAATGTAAAAACAAATGCAAAATTGAAGCCTCCATTGCAGAGGCATACATTCTGGAGGAGGTGTCAAACTTCACAACAAAATACTATGCTGACAACCTTCCTAGCGTGCACAATCCACCGCCTCGTTACAATGACAGCGAAGTGGAATCGAGCCTTAGTCTTTTTCGAGGACAACTTGGAAGTGCAAGTGGTGCGACACAGAAAAAATTGAAACATAAAGAGTGGCGCACTATCATGCTGTATGTATTGACCAACCTATCCGAGGTGGAGCCGTACATACTGTAAGTTCTGAACGAACTAGTTTTTTCTCAATTTGTCAGTATTCTTCGTCCAACTCTCATGTTTCTCGTTCGTATAGGGAATTCCATCGTAACTTCTGGCGTAATTCAAGGGAACCTACCCCGCACGAAGCCGAGACTCTTCTCAAAGAGGGTGCAGGAAATGGAATGCCCGATTTCATTTCTTGGTTCAAACATAAGGTACAGTCCATTTTAGCTCGTACTTAGCTTGATTAGAAGGTCACCGTACATGCGAATAATATAACGAACCACCCTACTTCAACTTGCAGGCCCAAACCGATTCGTCTATGAATGCCGACTTGAGACAGGTTGCCGATGGCTGTGCCTACAGGGTCAAATCTTTTACCGGTTATGATGTAAATGGATATCGCTTTCACACAACTAGCCATGAGCATAGTCGGCCCAATAGAAGAACGACAAATAGCGGAGTTTTTACGCCAGGCTTTGATGGTGTAGAGTACTACGGAAGAATTGAAGAGATATACGAACTAACTTTTCATGGCTGCAAAGTTCTTAATCCAGTCATATTCAAATGCCATTGGTTTGATCCATCAGTCGTGAGACGGGCACCTAATCTTGGGTTAGTCGAAATTCGCTAAGCATCCGTCTTAGAAGGAGACGATGTATACATTGTGGCTCAACAGGCCACGCAAGTTTATTATTTGTCGTACCCGTGCCAATCCGACGACCGTCTTAAAGGTTGGGATGTTGTGTACAAGGTATCGCCGCACGGTAAATTACCTGTACCAAACAATGAAGATTACAACATTGACCCCAACACATATGACGGAGATTTTTTTCAAGAAGATGGCCTCAAAGGGAATTTTGAGATTGATTTAACCGACGCTTTCGGAATGGAAGTGGATAATGAAATGGTTGCTGACGATGACGCTGGAGAGGAGGTTCATAATGTGAAGGAGTTAGAATTACTTCAGCGGTTACAGTTAGGACAGGAGATTGATGATGACACTCCTCCTTCGGAGCACGGGAATGATTTCATTGACACGCGTGACAGCGATGATGAGACTTATGATCCAGCTAATCCCGATCATGACGATTATTTCTAAGACATGTATGGGCCGTACTAATTTATTTATTATTTGTCATACCTATGCCACCGAACCTATTCCCGTCACCTCGACCACCTCCTGCAGCTACTCCTGTGAGTCACTCTCAACCTTAGAATCAATCTAGAGTTAAACTAGAAACTACAGGCACTACAGATTTACACTAGAAAAGTGACTAATGCAATCTCTATAACTTTGTGCAGAATCAATCGGCGGCGTCCAATGCAGATTCTTCTTGGGGGCAGTGGCCACCTGCACATCCTCCTCAGCCTCCTCATCCTCCTCAGTGACTTGTGAACTAGAGGTGTTTCTGATGCAAAACCTGTGAATTACTTGTTTGTGAATAACTTGTTTCAACGAGAACTTGTGAATGTTATTTGTGTGCTTGTCATGCTTGTGGTGCAATTTATATGCCTGTGGTGTAATTTATATGCCTGTGCTTCTGTGATTGTTTTTTGAGAGGGGTCCTTTATATGTAAAATTTCTGTTTTTTAGTAGGGGGACAGATACTTTACCGAGTGTTAACACTCGGCAAAGAGGCCATTTTCTGTTAGGTCGACGTCTTTGCCGAGTGCTTTGCCAAAACACTCGGCAAAGGCGTCATAAAATTTTTGCGGGATTGGCCACTTTGCCGAGTGCCACGTGGAAGGCACTCGGCAAATCGTGTACGTTCACCGAGTGCCGTATATGAATACACTCGGCAAAGATTTTCTTTTTGCCGAGTGTCGGCCGTCTGACACTCAGCAAAGCAGCCGTTACCGTCACAGACCGTTATCGCTTTTGTGCCGAGTGTTATATTTTGCCGAGTGTATTCTGGCACTCGGCAAAGGATTTGCCGAGTGCCCGACGATCGACACTCGGCAAACCCACTGTTTGCCGAGTGAAAGTTTGCCGAGTATGGTTCGCCGAGTGTTACACTCGGCAAACCCTTTGCCGAGGGTATTTCGATCTTCGCCGAGTGCATAGGGCACTCGGCAAACCTACTGATTTCGGTAGTGAAATTCAAAATAAATTAACCATGCATGTATATATCCTAGTGCCAACCTGATGTTTTCATGTTTGTGATCGATTTCTTTGGACTCGACTGGACGACTGGTACATTTGAAAGATAAAAGTAAACATTTAAAAGGGGTATTGTTTCCCGAGGACTCGACTCGACAACAGAGAATGAGAGATGACGTCATCCCTAATGGACACTTGTACCTCACTCTCGCTCCCATGCACTCACGCACCTATCGGTATAGAAACATGCATTATGGCCACGTTCGGGCGCTAACTTAGATGACGATGGTGTTCGCCGTGGCATCGCCAGCACCGGCGGCAATGGCGACGTCAGGGGCGGTGGCTGCGGAGGCGACGACGACACCGGCATCACCGCCGGCGGCGAGAACAGTTGGGACGGCGGCAGCCGGAGGAAAGCTCTGACCATCTCCTTGCAAGGCTCCCAGACGAGCTTCTTCCAGGTGTCGTCGTCGTCGCCAGCACCGACGTCGGCCTTGCGCGCAAAGACGGGGGTGACGTCGACCCGGCGGACGTCCCAGCCGTCGAGCGAGCTCAGGCGGCGGATCTTCTCCGCCTGGACGCGGGCGAGGCGGAAGGTGTTCTCCTTGATCTCGCGCACCGCGCGGTCCAGCGTGGCGGCGAGCTCGGCCGCCCCCGCGGCGCCCTCGTGCTCGGCGACCAGGTACGCGTGCATCTCCGGGAGCCCTATCGCCCGGCGGACGCCGCGGGAGTAGTCGGCGCCGTCGCCGACGAACGCCGCGCGGGCCTCGTCGACCAGCCCGCGCGCCACCATGTCGTCCACGTGCAGCGCCGCGTACCACTCGAGCAGCGCCTGCTCGGCGTCCACCCAGACGAACAGGAGGTCGTGCGCCAGGCGGAAGGCGGCGCCGTTGCCTTCCACCAGCGCCTCGATGTAGGTGTTGGACCCGCCGGCCACGACGGGGAGGCGGCCCGCCGAGAGCACGAGGGCGACGGCGCCGGCCGCCTCGCGGCGGAACTCCTCCGCGGTGAAGTCGGCGTCGGGGTGGACCACGCTGAGGAGGTGGTGGGGCACCCCGGCCTTCTCCTCCTCAGTGACCTTGTTGGTGATGATCGGGACCCCGTCGTGAACCTGGATCTTGTCGGCGTTGATCACCTCGCCGTTGAAGCGCTCGGCGAGGGCGATGGCGAGTTTGGACTTGCCGGTGGCCGTGGCGCCGAGCACGAACACCACCTTGGGCTTCCCGGCGACACGACCGTGCTCCATTGTGCTGATTTGATTGGCACTTCCGCTCGATTGTGGAGAAACAAGAGCCTGGCATTGCCATTTTATAGGAGCCTGTGGAGGGAAGGAGACTGCGCCGTGATCTATCGTGTTTAGAAGAAATTAATGCACGCAAATCTTCATATCATATATATGCCTTCTATCCTTAGTCTATATACCCAATGTATGTAGTATATCTTTATGGTAGCATTCAATCCAATACATATATATTTACAGATATTATATTTTTCCTTGTATAGAGTTCATGGATAATCCGCTTCATAAATTGTTACCAATTTTCGTATAGCCACTAGATATTACCAAAAATTTAGATCTGCAACTTTGGCAGCGGTTAATCACTCTGTGATCTTGGTTAAACACTGCCTATAGAGATACTTGCGTTCCTGGAATCCTTTCATTCACTCCTATCGAAGAAATAGCCAGATTAGAATGGCGAGTGAATTCCAGCCTAATCCGAAATAGTGACAGTTTTGGTGCTTAGTTATCCGCAAGTGAAGCAGAGAATTAGTTTCAAGCCAGAAAAAATCCAAATAAAAAATTTCAAGTAAACAATAATCCAAATAAAAAGTTACAAGATGAAAAAAAGTTTCCAATCAAACAAAAATAGTTTGAAAATGAAACTTTTTCCACTAAAAACTTTCAAGAAAAAGAAATTTCAATCAAAAAAGGTAGGTTAGGTTTCATACCGGTGCTAGAATTCGTGGTTGTGACTTCTTCCTCCGGCGGACTAGATGGTACCAGCGAGATCTCCTCATCCAGTGAGGAGCGGGAGCAATCATCCTCTGTGGTAAGTCGGAAGGCAGCGATTGGGAGTCTGGATCCTGCAAGGGTAGAGGATGGGAGGGAAGGCGGTCGAGGGAAGGCGGAGGACTATGGTGCCGAATTGTCTAGGCGAAACAAGCGAGATGGGTGAGAGTCGAATGAGTAGGTGGAGGAGAAAAGGAAATTGTATCACGCGGGGTGGGTTTCTATATGCGGGAGAAGACATGTTTCTATCCGTGGGTTACAAATCTCGAGCATCCCCCCCCTCTGCCGCCACGCGTCTTACACATTTCATCACAAACTTTCAGTGTAGTGGACGGGACGTGGAGAACATGATGCCTCCTAGTGTGACCTTGATCATTGCCAAGGGTAAACCACTTCGTCTTGTAGGGCATGCACTGCCTTCTCTTCATATATTTCACCCCCACACACCATAGCTACCAACATGAAACTACTATATGCAAGGGTCACCACTCACAGTTTAGAAATATCTGTTTTCCGTAGTTTCATATTAGTGACAATAAAAATTTTAGAGATGTGACCATTTTCTTTGTTAGAGGTCCTTATATACATTTAGAAAGATGCTCCATGAACTGTTGTGGATAAAATTTGATGAACCTTTTCAGATCCTTCATTGCCGACTATATGAAAAGCTTCAAAAATTAGCTAAATAGTTATAAAAAATATAACTTTTGTGGACCATAAAAGGTCTCCACCAGTCACCAACTAGCACCGTCAAGCATGTGAGCCAGCCTCTATCACCTGCTAGGCTTACCACTTACTCAAATACACCTATTTCTAGATCTTGAAAACTACCACATATGTTGCTACTGCCGGGATCTAGACCTCAAAGGGAGGAAGCTTCCATCTGAGCTAGTGCTTGTTGACTGATGGAAGTCCAAAAGGATGATTATGAAGCATTCCTAGAAATTAACAAAGTCTCCATCAATTGTTATTATTTAGTTACAATAGAAAATTCAAGTATGTATACACATGATCAATGTACAACTTACAAAATTACATAAATACATGATTTTTAAAGGCATGTAAACACATGTTTCCGTTAATATTCTGAAAAGAGTAGATCATACTATATATACATGGCATTAAGCTAGATCTTCCACAAAACTCTACTATTCAGATAATTCCACGATCTTTTAAAAACAAAAGTTCCTTGTGCCACTGCTAACAGTAACTAACACAATGACAACTCTAGCCAATGTGCTTTTTGCCACAAAAGTGTCTGACCCAACATTGATCGGTGGGTCTAGCCAACAATGTTGCGACTATCATGGTAGTTGTGGCAGGCTTGAAAAATTATATTAAAAATGACTCGTTTTTGGTGTCATTAGTCATGGTGCCGTGAAATTGATTGCGGGAGAAATAGGTGAATTACAGTGGAACGGTCGGCAAACATGGGTGGAGATGTGGTTAGTTGTTGTATGGGGAGTAAATGACCCACAAAAAATGTAATCACATGGGAAGGATGAAGTATCTAGTCTATGATGCCTCACGTTTGGAACTCCGCAAGGTGGTGACATGAAACATATTGGATGGGGTTTAAAAGGTCACATCTCATGTACTCCTTAATCCACCGCCTTGGGGTACTGTTCCAGAAAATAAACATGAAGTTTTCTTTCTTCCATGTCTAGCCGGATTTGTATTGTGACCGGTGGGTCCAGAGTCTACTATATTTTTTTTATTTTTTCATTTTATTTCTTATTGAAATCTTTACCCTACTACTCTAAGGAGGTGATCATTATGGTACGTTAGGTTATTTGGACTTATTATAATGGCATCATTTTTAAAGGAAAAAAAAAACGATTGACCTAACTTCGGAAGATGGAAGCGATCCTTTAAGGTACAGATGGAGATGACTATTGTCAAATTTAAAGGAAAACAAAAAGGATATACTTAAGTCCTAGTTGTAGGCCTTTGATTAATTTTTTGCAATAGTACATCTCTTTTCTTTTTTTTTAAAGTTTTTGAACCCATGTAATCTTTGTTTCCTTTTCTTCTTCTTTGTTTTCTCTTCCCTAGGTGTAATAGCCTCCATGGTCCTTTGTATAGATTCTTTTTCCATTTTTAGTATATTAAAATTCATATCAGTAGGGCCTTTCTTCTCTCATATTCCATGAAAAGAAAAAAAATTACCTTATGCCAAAAAACCAAATTTTTATCTTTTTAGACTACACTGTCTCATCCATGGACACCTTATCAATTACCATCATTAGTGCATCATTGTCGAACCTACTAATGCGAATGCTTACTCTCCAACAAGGATTTATGATGACACAAACAGGAAGTACTCTCCAACAAGGATTTATTATGGTTTTATTGGAGGGTCAGTTTTGGTATTTGCAAAAACAGATCAAAATGTGGTATAAGGAAATAAGTTTGGAGGTTAATTTGAGAAAAACTTTAATCCTATTCTAAGGACAATTTAATTTTTTTGGTGAATTAATTTAGTTAAATTCTATATGTAATATCACTTTATTTAACGTAATAAATCTATAGTTACTCACCTAATTAATGTGAGTAATTGATTTTATTGAGATCTTAGAGATATTCTAGATTCTAGGTGAGATTTATTACTAGATCTACTCAGATAAAAGATAATAAAAAATCTCCATAGGATCCAAAGTGCTAGAGTTTCTATCAAAGCTATTACAAGCACATGTATAATAGTGCCATATTGGTTGCCTTATAGCTTTATGTAATCTTACAGATGACTTACTATCCAATACATATCTATCTATATGTCTATCCAACCATATCTTTTTTTTCTATGATCTAGCTATAGCTATATCTATACCTCCCAGACTAATCTATGAAAGAAAATATGTAGTCAGCTATTGGACCAAACTATAATGATAAAAAATAATATATCCCTGACAAACTATAGCCATGGGATCCAATTAAAATATAAACAAATTTCAAGCATCTTCCCTTCTATCTAAAGGACTCATGTTCTCGCAATGAAACAAGAAAAAATGCATGTTTTCTGTCTCAAAAATAATAAACGAAAACAAAACAAATATGTCTCTTCATTATACTTTTAACCCATAGGTCATGTTCAACTCCTCATGCTTTGTGGTTCTACAAAAAATCTTTTCCTAGTCCAGTCAGCAACTTTTCTGTGTGCTCCGCCAAACGAGGTAATTTTGGCAATGTGACTGGTGGCAGAGATCACTAGAGATGATAGCTAAATAACCTGGAAGCTTCTTGGGTATATTTTTTCTCTAGCTTTCTTCATGTATTATGTGGATATACCATGATTTATCTGTAATACCACCCCTTGTATTCAGAAGAAAAGATTAGTCAGTTTTGGCACTAACAGAAGCAGCTGAAGGACTAACAGTGTGCATAACACAAGGGCACGGGTGAGGGTCATATACCTTCCCACCTTGCAAGGCAAAAATCCTTACCCTAAAGAGCAAACCATAAAAGACATCATTTCAAACGCCAATATCACCCCTAATGTGTTACGTTGATGCTTGCCGCGTGTGAGAGCAAGGAATCAATGTCTCTACTCTATACTATCTTCATACTCTAAAAAAATTCCCATATGGATAAGTGCAAATATATTTAGTCATCCATTAATCATATGAACATATGCTATAATGGTGCGGGTCACCAAATGTATCTCCTAACTAACTAACTAACTAACTAACTAACTAACTATAGGCATGTTATTATAATGAATATAATGGTTCAGATATTATCTATGGATAGATAGAAAAATATAGGTGGTTCTTCAAGCTCACGAGTTCATGCCTGACAACATGAAAAAACACGCGTTTTCTAGCTTGTCTCAAAATGAAAGAGAATAAGGAAACAAATGATCAGATAAATATTATATATTTGATATCACAACTAATAATCAAAATTACTTATATTTGCTCTCTCTCTCTCTCATTTATTTCATTTTCGATCACTATGAAAAAATATACTTTGTAATCATTACCCGTTTGTGATAGACTTAAGTTATCAATTACTCCATATCTTTTCCATCTCAATCATAGTTTTTCATCTTTACAATCACACCTTCTTATGTGTTTGATATGCCTTTGGTTGAAACATTAGTTTGAGCTATATATGTAAGCTTTCTTGCAGGCCATATATCGATAATGACTTCATAAATCCGCATTTTGTCTTGTGGCGTAGGTGAGAGACCTCTTATTAGGGCAGCGTTGCTTGGAAAGTGATGATGCCACACTATGTCCCTACTGCTTTGGAATGTTGGTCACTGTGGTTGGTGAGAAACAACCGTAGTGCTTTGGAATGTTGGTTACTGTGGTTGCTGAGAAACAACCGTAGACATGGAAATACACCATGGAGCATGTATGCTGTTGCTAGATATTTGACAAGAATGGTGACCATGTTTTTCAGATCCACTAGAAACCTGGTAACATTTCAATGATGTTAATTCTTATTTCTTTTTGTATTTAACAGCTGTTGGCCGCTACAGTGCTGTCACCGAGCTGCTCGATCAGGGCACGGCGTTGTGGCCACCACCCCTTGGGGATCTAGGAGAAACTTTGGACTCAAGAGGGGTCTTGGACGCGAGACCATCTATAGATCCACATGGCGATCCGATTATTAGTGATGGAATATCTCAATGGCTTGTGGATATATACCGTTGGATTGCGAAGGAGCATTAGGCATGATTCAGTACCATTACTACATGGGCTATTCCCAGCATGTTCTTTGCAAAACAAACGTGTCAAGAACTTGGGCCAAGAAAGGCCCATGGACGTAACCTTAGACGACCAATTTGATTTACTTGTGTCTTTTTAACAGAAAGTAGCATAATGACAGGGGAAAAGTCCGGTTACACCCTTAAATTATCATAAAAGTTTGATTATCAACGTCCAACTATGAAACCGGATAAGGAGAGCCATCCAATTGGTGAAACCAGATAAATTTTGGCCCTTTGAGTGATTTTTTCATTTTGTGAAATTAAAAATGTATTCAAATTTAAACTAAAAAAATTATAAGCAATTCATTTTAAATAAAAAAATATGAAACATGTGCTAATATTTTTAAAAATGTAATATATCTATTGTTACTCTACTTGTCAGTTATTTAGAACCATTTTTCTGTTTCTAGTATTTATTTGCTTGTATTATGCCTATTATTTTTTAATAAATAAGATTCAAAATTTGATAATTTTTTAGAAAAAAATTAGTACCAGTTTCATATTTTTTTAGTTTTAAAATGAATTAGTTTTGATTTTTTAGATCTAACAAACTTTAAATTTTTAAATAATAGAAAACCACCTAAAGGGAAAATTTATCTGGTTTCGATAGTTGGATGCCTTCCGGTACCGATTTTATTATGAAGGTTGAAAATCGAACTATTATGCTAATTCGAGGGTGGAAATTGAATTTTTCCCTAATAAAAGACAATAACTGTGGTTTCTTCAAAGCAACCATTTCAATTAGGGACATCAATTTTCATAATTCTAAAAAAACTTGATGCACTGACTAGGGCAGGATTTTGAAACATGTGACCTGTAAACATTATTCAGCTAAGCTGAAAAGGCTATTAGGGACAACAACGATCGCGAAGAAACACTAACAAACAACGTAATGATTTGCATTTATCTCCTGTTCTCTTTATGCTGTTCTTCCCAAAGCATGTTGTTGTCTGGTCCCATGGATCAGCGTCATTAGAAAGATGTACAGGCACACAAGAAGTAACCACTGTATGTAAACCTTGGTGTACAAGCCCCCTCGAAGTGTTTCCTTTGGATATGTCGAATACAAAACTGAATGAAGCTGGTGCCTTCCTGCTTCATTTGCTGCGCTTCGGATCAATCTCGACGCATGTGTCTGCAGCTGTTTTCATCTGCAGTCGGGAAAATACAGAGATGAAAAAAAAATCGATCGAGCTTCTTATTGAATTACACAGTGCATTTGCACTTACTGAGCATGTAAACATGCAAAGGCTATACAACATGGACTGACCTAAAATTTCAGTTGACGACTAAGGCTAGTGATGGACCACTTGACTACAGAAATTGTACGCGTAATACTACAACAAAAACATTTTTTCCATTTTGATCTATCTCGATATACTCTTTTAGTGCCATGATTCCAGCTATATACATGCAAATGTGCGTAGCAATTAAACTGCAGGAAAATTCAAGTGTGAATACCTGGATGATGTTGGTAACTTGTTTCAATGCCCAGCCAACAAGAGTTGAAATGAACACCAAGACAATGAGGGGAATTTGCTTCATTACAACTCTGCATACCTGTTAAAATGTTAATACAGAAACACAGATGCTAAGCAACTCACTCGTCTATTACATAAAGCAGCTACAGGACTGATGCCTTACACTAAGCAAGCTTGTTGATTTCTCATCAGCAAAGAGAAAGAGGATAATATACAAAACCTGTAATTGGGGAAATTAAAGAAATAGGTTAGAGGGTGAAACATACATCTGTTGTTTGTTAGTTGTATACGTTAGCGTATATAGGTATATTAGGCAACTCCGGATATGGTTAGTTTAGGATTGGTTGTAGTCCCGGGATAACCTTCCTTATCTCTAGGAGAGGCTACTTGCCCTCCAAGCCATGTACCCTTGTATATACCGCACAATGGGTTCAATGCAATACATCGATCAAATTATACGCATCCTACCAATCTTACATGGTATCACGAGTCTAGGTTCAAACCCTAGGCCTCCGGCTTCCACTGCCCTTGCGCCGCCCCCGGGGAGATCAATCTCCGCTGGGGGCAGCGCCCTCGTAGGATGCGCGGTGGATACCTCTGATCCGCCGTGCCCGTCGTGGTCAAGCACAACAGAAGGACCTACCTCCCGTGGTGATGCAATCCCGTCGGCTCCCTCGTCGCCCCTTCCACGCCGTCTCTCCCGTGCGCGCGGCCCCGTGCTGGCCCTCTCTCCTCGTGCGCCGTCGCTGCCCTGTGCGCGATCGCGCAGCTGCGGAGGAGGCACGAGGTGTGCTAGGCCGCCGCGCCATCAGAGCCGCGAGATCGGGCCGGGTTACCGCGCCGCCGGTCGATTCCGGCGCCGCCCGTCGAGATCCGCCGCCGGGACGAGCTGCAGCGGGGCCACCCCGCTCCGCCCCGGCCTCTACGCTCCTCCACCACGTCGCTCCTCCACCGTCGACGGCGGGCCGCGCCATCATGGGGGCTCCACCCCATCTCGGCACCCCCAGCTCCTCGCCGCCGGGCACCTCCCGACCCACGCGCGGGCCCCGGCCGCTCCCCGCATCAGCGGAGGGCGCGCCGCCGCGCTGGAATCAAGGAGGCAACGCCAACGGCCCACTCCCTCCTTTGCCCGATCTCCTTTTCTTTTCTGCCCGTGTTGACCAAGGGGGTACGGGATAAGGGAGGGGGGGCACCGCTAGGGGTACCCCGAGAATGTACCCATGGTTCGCCTGCTGCTATTGTTTTCTTCTTCCCTGATCAGAGATCAGGTTGCATCGCCCTGCCGTTCGTCGCCATTCATCGTCGACACCCCCGAAGGACGAGGTTGTTGCCACGCTCTCCCAGGCTGCAGCGACGACGCTCGTGATCGAGCCTCTACCGCCGGTGTCGCCGTCTTTAGCTGCGGCGGCGCCCGGACCACCTGGCGCCCTCTCGGCACCCCCGGCTAACCAGCGGCCACTCGACGCCTCCGACCGGCCACTCGGCGCCCTCTGGCGCCACCAGTCAGCGACTCAGTGTCGGCGCCTCCGATCGGCCACTCGGCGCCCCCCGGCGCCACGGGTCGGCGACTCAGCGCCACCCGCGGTTCTCCGGCCAGAACTCGGCGTCTCCGGTCGACCACCCGGCGCCACCCGGGCTGCCACCCTCAGCGTTTGGTCCTTGTCACGCTGGCTATCGATCCGAGTCCGCGCTTCACGCCGCAAACTCGCAGACACTGCCGCCGATGTGCTGAAGGACGATAGTAAGTCGCGCTCTTAAGCTGCGCCATCACCATCGCCATCCAGCCGCACCGTCCTGCTGAACATGTCTGGCAAGAAGCTGTTGACGTTGTGCACTCGTGCACCTATGTCGACACTTTGGACCTGCGCCCTCCACCATGGCTTTGACCACGACCACCTCGACTTTGGCTACCTCGGCACTAAGGGGCTACCATCTTCATGAGCTACTCCAGTCTAAGCGCTCGCACCGGCGTTCCGACTGTGGGGGGATATCTCTCTATTGTTCTCCAGTCTGACTGTTCGTGTCTACGAACGCTACGACTGCAGGGGGATGTTAGCGTATATAGGTATATTAGGCAACTCCGGATATGGTTAGTTTAGGATTGGTTGTAGTCCCGGGATAACCTTCCTTATCTCTAGGAGAGGCTACTTGCCCTCCAAGCCATGTACCCTTGTATATACCGCCCAAGGGGCTCAATGCAATACATCGATCACATTATACGCATCCTACCAATCTTACAGTATAAAAGTTTGCTGGATGTGCTCTCAAAAAATTTAATATCAGAGGATAGTGCGAAGTATGAGCAATCACATACCTCACAAGAAACACAACAGAAGGCCATGAATGGCCTATACCCGTAATATAATTTCAGAAGCCAATTGCTTGTGTGCTGTACATCCTTGTGGCTAGTCTTAGCTGACAAGAAAGAACTAGAACATAGTTGTATCATTAGTTAAATAGCAAATAATATAGACTTAAATATTCTTAACATAAGAAACTCATGCGTAGCGAGCATACAACATATACACCATGAAACCATCATACTGTTATTGAAAACACAATGGGTATTCAGATTTATTATGTTACATCTACTACCATTGAGAACATGATTACTTACTGACAAGAAAAGAACAGACTGGGAACCAGCAGGAATTGAAAATGGTGGCAAAAACTAACCTATACATTTGAAACCAGTGGCTTGTAATGTCCAACCCAAGCAGCATCAAGAAAACCAAGCCAGGTCTGTAAAACTATTTGCAATTAAAATTTGTACGGGATATCAAGATTTAGAACAAAGAAATACAAGCAGTTTTGCCTACATTACCTGTAACTCTGTGAGAGAAGGGCCAACAAACAAGCAGTGCTAACCCTGAAAAAGAGCAATGTGAAGAGCTGTGAAGTTAATTCAGGCTGCAGAATGTATTTACCATGCATATCCAGAGCGCAAAGATTTATTCAAGGGGAGTACCTATCTGTAACCATGTCCAACACAGCTCCAAATGTGGATGCTGATTCATGGAATGAGACAAACTGATCAGATGATTTCAAAACATACCAGATATCTTATATACTGACCAATATTTCACTTCAGCATATATAACCTTTTTAAAATTCTTAAAATGTGCTATTTAATCAATATATTGTTACCTTGATTGAAGTTCCCTGCAAACCAACCATCAATGCCATCGAGGACAAAGCTGATTTTTTTTGCAAGGATGTTAGAACCATATACATGAACCTACATAAACAGTCTGCATACTATAATGAACCAAAGTAGTCTGCAGAAGTTTATGACACACCTGAAGAAGTACAGGATAGCAAAGAGGGTCCTGTTTGAATAGCAAACAACAAATGCAATGAAATTTACGATGATCCTCAAATAACCTGCGTGATAACAATTCTTGAATGTTGAATCCAATAGATTTCCACTTTTCATCCACGTGCTAAAATCAGATTGTTTAATAAAATGTGTTGTTAGCCAAAATACGAACTCTATTAAGTTACTGATTTTCAGCTTATCATCCACACGCTAAAAGCCTAAAATCAGCATGCAAATAAACATATTGCATTGTTGGTCAAACTATGTGCTCCATTAGATTTCTGGTTGCTTTTGTCTTGCTACAGTTGGGCACCATTGCTCTTAAAACAACAATACAGATAAAACGTATAACACTGATACCGGAACCATAACGAAGGAAGTACAAAATGGCTACTCTTGGGTACACATACTGAATTATCCGGTTAGCTTGAAATAATAAAGCGAATACGTAAACGGAAAACCATCCAGAGGCTTACCAATGATGTTAGGGATGTAAAGATAGACTGACGGCATCTTCTCTGCGGACGACTGTGGCATAGGAAATCATAAGAGCTTGGAGACAATCTGTTGGTCACTAGAATTGACGGCCACAGAGCATTTATTTGGATTCCTGTGAGACAACAGCAGCATTTCACATAAGGACAGAGAGGTTCCCCCACCCCCCCCCCCCCCCCCCCCCCCCCCCCCCAAACCCCAGAACCGAACTTCACCGCAGACTTTGCGGCTCCAGCGGTGACAGATGAGGAGCTGGTAGTGGCAGCAGGCGTGAGAGGGAGGAGCGGATCAGAGGCGAGGGAGGAAGAAGGGATTGGGGAGGGAGACGGGCACGGGTGAGGAGATTGGGAGAAATAGAGGATTTTTTTTCTATTTATTAATTTAAATTTCTCCTTTCTATTTTCTTACCATATCATGTGGGGCCCACCACACCGTGTAAGGGCATCTGATTCTGCACAACTGGACAACCACCGAGATGTTTGAACTCGCATTTTCTGTAGCTTGATGATGTCCCTTTATAATCCATCAATATTAATTAATAAGCTGGTTGATGGGTTAGCTTTATTGATATAGCTAGAAAATACCCAATTACTCATTCACAGTACAATTTTGACTAATGTTTTTTTGCTAAAACATATTTATAAAACATAACAAAGTATGTATTTATGTAGCTACATTTGGATGCAAATTTACTCATGCCATTCAACAAATAAAAAGTAATTTACAACCGACGTTTGAAATTGTTAGCTTACAATCCTAAAAGGTCACTTACTTGTGATGGGAGGGAGAAAAAAAAATAATTTGAATAGAACAGGCCTTTTTGATTTAAATCTATTTATTGCATAAGCATATTCCACCATATAGATGTAAAGTAAAAAAAATATCTTGCAGCTTGCGGGGAATGCATTGTCCTTGATATCTTAAATTATTTGTTGTTTTATTATTAAGTATTTTTTAAAAAAACAACCTTGACAACTGAATCCTACTGCTATGTATATTTGCTATTAACTTCAATTCTTAATTTTCATGACAACTATATATAGCCCCATTCCTGGTTTTTCATGTATGGTATGAATAAGGTCAAATTGGTAGACCAGATTTAAGGTTACATCTTAATCCCAATTCCCAAAATACAGTTTTTTTTTAGATGAACATCCAAATACGGTCAATTGATTCAAGAATCAGATCCAAAGGCCTAAAGGCCCCGCTTTACACAAAGCAAATATCTGAAGCTGAACCCACTTCATACCTTACAGCATAGAGAAAAGAGGGATGACTGCAAACCATACATATATACATATATATACACACACATATATATATATATATGGAAAATTCATTCTACACGCACTTGTAACTACTCCCACATGTGCATCTCATGACGTAGGACGTATCTGACCCAACAAAGAGCATGTACGTGAAGTATGTGATCATACTAGAACATCTATGATGGTATATATGTTGGGTATGTGACGATACAGTATATGGATATACTAATTTTTAGTAATTTTTATATACTAGTACTAAGGTATAATTATAATAGATTTAAAAAATATGGGTGCTTTTGAAATTTTTTGTATATATCCCTTAAAGTATCTTAGAATTAGTATACAAACATACTCAAAGTGATAAATAAGTATGCGGACATACGCACAGTGGTATACTGATGATGAGAGTAGCTACACGCGCGTGTAGATAAAACTCGTCATACACACACACCCCTCGGCATGACAGCTTAATAAGCTAACAAAAGGATTAACCCACACTAGGCAGCTGCACTGCTGCAGGGACTGGGCAGATTGAGTGAACATAAATGGTTCACGAGTTCTCAACTCACAAGTCAAATGGTAAAAACATACACAATAAAGATCGTATACAATTGTTGCAGACATACTTAACTTTATGTGTACTATATATACTTTTGGATGAAAGTTTGAAAGATTGCAACACGATAAATTCACTAACAGGGATGCTCGCACTAGGTCCACACCAAATCTGCATTACATAAGAATATGCCAAACTTAAGTGAATCATGCGTAGTGGCCTTATGCTTTCTTCCATCCTTTTAGATAAATATAATAGTACAATTTTTATTGTGGCGTTCTTGAACATACCAACAATTTTTATTGTGGTGTTCTTGAACATGCACTTTCTAAATTTTCTTGAACGGTACCCTTTCTAAATTTGAAATTTTCATTTTGGGATGACGGCCCATCACAAACAACTCATTTTCTGTTGATGGGCTGTGTTTATTGCAGACGGCTTCAGTTAACATGCTGCCTATGAAATGGTCATGACGCGGGCTGGAAAGCCCATCTGAGATGGGCCTTCAGATATATATGTTCCCTTGTAGCAGTGTCGTACATCAATGAGATCTGCTACAGCTAAATAACAGTATTATTGTCTTTAGCTGATATAATCGTACCACAGGAATAATCTTCTTGACAGCATGCCCCCATCCCTCTCTATAGTGATGCTAAAATGTCGTTTCTTTTAGTAATTTCTGAAGAATTTAGAACAAAAAATTAAATCTACCTTTGATTTAAAAGCATTGCAATACTAGAAGCATTTCCATTCCATCTCCTACTTTATCTTCTTTCCTAGTATATTAAGATGTGCACATCTCTAGTTACCTACTCCCTCCGCCCAAATATTATTAGTCGTTTTGATTTTTTTAGATGCATTTTATTATGCATCTAGATATATGGTATGTCTAGGTGCATAGCAAAATTTATATATCTAAAAAAATCAAAATGACTAATAATTTGGAACGGAGAAAGTATTGATTAGTTAATGACACTAGTACAGAAACAGTTTGTGCTGACGCCTCATATTTTACGTTGCTGGCGGTTGGTTTTGGTTACCACCAGCACAATTGGGCAGGTGGCCGGCAGCTTACTGGCCACCAGCACCATTGCATCTGTGTGGCAGGCCATTTAAGCAATCGCTAGCACTAATAGGCACCATTTCCGCTGGTGGACGACTTAAGCAACCGCCAGCACAAATGCCACGGTATATAGCCGTTCGCGCCATCTTCCTCCTCCAGCCCGCCTTCCATTCTTGCCCGAGAGGAGCACGTGGCGAGGTGAAAAAAAGAGAAATACAAGAGTGGAGATTTTCTTCTTGATTTTGTTGGAGGAGTGGACTCTATTAGGTGAATTTATACCACACACCGTTATTTTGTAAATTTCTCACGATGAACATGAGCAAAATTAAATTAGGACCGGGTTTCTTTAATGAGATCTCTCATGGTGGTTGTCCCCATTTTCATGTAAATGTAGCACAATTTAGTGCCGATTCTCTCTTCAATGGAGAAGTGGCTGGCACCCACCTTATTATCTAGCATCAATTTGTAGCTTTTTAACTAAATTTTGTTAGGGAATGGAGAGGATTTTCGTCCATAGTAGATGAGAGAGGGACGGACACAGAGAGAGGAACAATGATCTAGTTCGTTGTAGTTAAATAATTTGATGAAGCATTGCAAGATATAAATATTTGTTTATAGAAAATTTTAATTATATAAATTGGCGTATATCTATATCTATAAAAATGTTGATTACTTATATTGGTAAATCGTTAATTATGAAAATTGTTGAATATACAAATAGGTAAATTATTTTTTTATTGTTGTATATAGGTAAGAAGTTAGAGATAGATAGGTCATAGATGCACCAGAAACGTGGAGTTTTTTTTATCGAGGAAGTTAGGGGCTTTGTAGATAAGGCAGTGAAGTATTGTGCTAGTAGGAAGACAAATCAAATCCGTTGTCCATGTCGTGACCGCCAGAATAAGAAAGTATGGGATTCTCCTGATGTGCTGAAGAGATATTTAGTCCAGCGAGATTTTATGCGCGATTATGAGATTTGGACTCATCATGGCGAGGGAGGGGCTGGCAGTTTCGTAACAAGCAAAACTGATACTGTGGTAGAACCCAACCAGGTAATGATGGAAACTTGAATCCAATAGGGGGATTCGAAAGCTTAACTGGTGATTGGGTAACAATGGATGATGGTGGTATAGGCTGGGATCATTGTAATAATGATGAGGAGGCTGATAATTGTGAGATTGATCCCGATATGGAAGAACTTTTGCGCCATATGGGACCTGAAGTGTTAATTGGCAGTGCGAAGGGGTTAGAAAATGTTGATGCGTTCAAGAAGATCGCTCGTGACCGTGTATATGATGAATCCAAGGAATGTGAGAATACGTGGACGGTCTTGCGCTTCTTAATTCAACTTCTAATGCTTACGGCTAAGCATGGATGGTCGGATAGTAGTTTCAATGATCTTCTACGCCTCCTAGGGTCCTTGCTTCCAAAGCCTAACTTGGTGCCGAAAGACACATACGAAGCAAAGAAGATTACCAGTCCGCTATCAATGCGTGTTCAAACAATACATGCTTATCCAAACCACTGTATCTTGTACTACGACAATTATGAGAAGTATGAGAATTGTCCGAATTGAGGCTCAGGTTATTAAAAAAGTAATGCAGATTTAAGTCCGGACGAGGCGGGAGATGCAATCTCGAAGAAGAGGAAGCGAGGCTTAAAGAATAAGGGTGCTCCTCTTGATGTGGACGATGACACATGTATCGATGTGGACAAGAACCAGAGAAAGGTTCCTGCGTTGGTTATGTGGTACCTGCCAGTGATCGATCTCCTGAAGCGTTTGTTCTCAAATCCTAAGGATGCTAAACTTATAACATGACATTCCGATCGACCCGATAGAGATGACGGTAAGCTTCGACACCAGTCCGATGCTCAATAGTGGAAGACTTTCGATGCAAGTCATGAAGAGTTTTGCAATGAAGCCAGGAACATAAGATTTGCATTGAGTAGAAATCGGATGAATCCTTTCGGTGAAAGAAGCAGCACCCACATCACATGGCCAGTGATACTAACCATTTACAACCTTCCTGTTGACGCCGGACTTTGACACGTGTTGAATCGGCGTCAGGAGGAGAAGATTGGCCGATGCGGCAGATCTGGAGGCTATAGTAAGGAATCGGCCGATTGAGGTAACAGTTGAAAATCGGCCGATTGGTGATACAGCTTGCGCCAACAGGATGGGACTATTTCGGAGGGTCCTGGTCAAAAGTTGGTCAACAGGGCACGCTAAGTCGGTCAAGGAGCAATTAAAGGGAGTCCTGATTGGATTAGGGAACGACGGCGGAAGATTCTACGGGAGTCCGTTTCCTTTGAAAGTTCTTATAGATATGGTAGTTTTCCTGTTTTTTAAATAAGGTTGTAACAAGTCGTGATCGACCAGGAGTCCTAGTTTTAGGGTATAAATAGGAGTCGTCAGGGTCTGGCAAAAGAATCAACACATCAATCAACAAAAATACTTCTACTTTTCCAGCAATTTACTTTCAAGTCAGCGACTTCACCAATATTTCTCTTCTTTCACGAGTTCGTACGGATTGGCAGGGCTGCATCAACCTGATCTCCGGCCAATTGGTAGGTTCCGCTTATCGAGTATCCGAGCTTTAACTACGGGCGCATCGCTGTGGTTTCGTTTGGATTTATTCACCAGTTATCGATATTTACTAGAATTGCAAGTTTTATCTGTTATTCTAGTATTATCACCAGTTATCCAGCTTGAAATTAGAGTAATCGGCTTCGTCATTGTTCTTCTTCAACTTATCATCACACAGCCGATTAGATCTATTTCAAGTGTTGCCTCTGTAGTAATCGTTTAGATCGCTCCAGCAGTTTTCTTTACAATTACTACGCGATTATCGGCTGATCCATAGCCGATCGTCTCTACAGCAAATCGTCCGATTCGCCGCCGACGTGCTCCTCAGGACAGATCGGAACTCCAGCCGATCGAGGCGCCTGGAATATAGTACTCTATTTCCTTGTCAATCAACAGGTCAGATTGACTGGCACGCCGCGCGAACCGTACCAGGGCGATAACCCGAACAGGAGCTAAGCAGATTCTCCCAAGTCGTGTGTCCGACGCTGAAGACCATCGGCCGATTCCTACCCGGCCGATTTTAGCGCCAACACACTTTTGGCACGCCTGGTGGGACCATCCAAGATCTGATATGTCGAAGAACGCAGAAATATCCGACAGCAACATCATTGAGGTCACAGAAGCGGATCTCAAGGACGACCAGAGAGAAGAATTGGCCAAGCATCTAGAAGATTACAAGAAGATGTACCTCCAGTCGTTCAGTCGTACCAGAAGCGGGGAGACGGTCAAGAAGGCTCCTATTCCAGTTCCCCGCCACATCACTATTGCTGAGGACTCGGGCAAGATGTCAGAGATGATCCAACAATCCGTTTATCAGGCATTCATCGACCAATCCTCAGCTCTCGTGCCAACGGGGCGGTCCAAGGCTATCAGGGACCAGCATATGCCCCACCAACCACTCTGCCAGCCAGAAGCTTACCATACACGTCCCAATCGGCTCCTCAGCCGATATTGACGCAACGCGAGGGGTACAACTCTCCATTGCCTCCAGCGTCTCCAAGATACAGCGATGCACCATGTCTCCCATCACAGACACCGCTTCAACCCGTCCAGATTGCTTCTGTGCAATCGCTGCCCACAAGCTCAGCACCTTGGGGAGCATCGGCGACGACGTATTTTCCCGAGCCAGCAAACGGGTATGGAAATTATTCAATCTAGTTGCCACACCAATCGGCCGCCCGGCCGATGGTTCCCCAGTATCAGCCGATCTCATCAGAAATCGGCAGGGGGGCAAGCACTGTAGAAGCATTCAGCAGCGCGACGCCAACGATGACATACGATGGGGGGGCGGATTCACTTCGCCATCAACTATCGGCCGCTCAGCAAAGTTCGCCGATTCATCACCCAGCCGTGCCAGCTCTTCAGCACATGCCCGCACCGCGAACAGCTGTTCATCAGTAGCAGGTGGATTGGACAGCAAGAATAGCTGAAGTAATCCAGGATCAGTTTGGACAGCAAGAATAGCTGAAGTAATCCAGGATCCAAATCGTCCACCGATTGTCAGGACAAGAGGTCCGACCGTTTGAACAGCGGAGGAACTTCCAAAAGAAGGTGGCATACTTGGAAGGATCAGAATCCGATGGGGAAGAGGAAATCGGCCTGGCAGAGTGGGTTAAAGGGAAAAAACCGATATCATGCCCTTTTGGGAAGAAGGAGCCAGAGACATTCGGCTTTGACACGTCAAAGGCAGATAAAATTTTCGATTTATTGCTTCAGGAAGGTCAGATTAAGCTATCTCCGCATCACACCATCCCTTCGGCCGATCAACTTAAGAAGATGAAGTAATGCAAGTGGCACACCGCCACTTCTCATGATACAAATGAATGCAAAGTCTTCCGTCAGCAGATACAATCGGCCATCGAGCAGGGGAGGCTTAAATTTGAAACCCCAGCTAAATCGGCAAAACCGATGAAGATAGATCAGCATCCCTTCCCGGCCAACATGGTTAATGCTGGAGGAAATTCAAGTCAAACCAAGGTGCTGACGTCAGAATCGGCGAGAAGAGGTGGCGCCGTCGATCCCAGGAGGCAGATCACGGCGGAAGATATCAAAAGGAACAGGCGGGGGCCAGAACGACCACGCAAGCCCGTTACCTCCCAGTTCTTACTCAGTAAGTATTGGCAGCAGCAAGAACAAGCAAGATACCAGGAAGAGATGATACGCCGGCATGAAGATCACTGGCAATGTCCGTTCTTCATCCATTGCTGGGAGAATGACATCAGATTGCCGTCTGCCGAGAACTGTCCGGAGTGTAACGGAGTGAGCTGCAACGATCGCCTGAAGCCACACTCTAGAGACAGAGGATCAGAGCCGATCAGCAGAAATCGGCACGGACGAGAGGAACAACGCGTTTTGATGCATGATCGGCTGGGGGGCAGAGTTGACCAGTACCACCGGTCAAAAAGCAAGATCGACCAACAAGATGTACTGGGGGGCAGGATCAGCGTGCACGATCGGCTGGAAGAGATGGCCGATGACAGGGTGTTGGATGAAAATCCCCTAGGAAGAGAACCAGATTGGGAACACGCCAGATTATCGGCCAAACCAGCAAATCCCAGGTGGTGTCCCGATGGCCTATCCAGATCCCAGAAACGGAGAATACAACGCCTACGCCAATGGGAGCATCAAGAAGAAGAACAGAGGCATGTGCCAGAAAAAAGAAATGTTAAGTCTCGAGTGTGGCGCCCAAAGAAAAATGATCAAGAAACAAATAATCAAGAATCAGCAGCCGAAATCGATATGGTGTTCATACTGCCGATGGAGTTCATGGCGCCCAACGATCGGGATAAAGTAACAAGAACAGAAGAAGAACAAATGGCACAACTAGTGTTGGAGCCGATGACGGCTACGTTTGAGAAACCAGAAGAGGAAAAACGGCAGCATCTTAAAGCGCTGTTTCTCAAGGGCTATGTTGACGGAAGACCCGTCACCAGATTGCTAGTAGATGGAGGCGCTGCAGTTAACATCATGCCGTATGCCATGTTCCGCAAGCTAGGCAAGGGCGATGAAGACCTCACCAAGACGGACATGATGCTGAAGGATTTCGAAGGCAACGTGTCACCCGCCCGTGGAGCGCTCTGCGTCGACCTCACCATCGGCAGCAAGACCCTCCCTACCTCCTTTTTCGTTATTAATGGCAAGGGGTCCTACAACATGCTGCTTGGTCGCGACTGGATACACGCAAACTGCTGTGTCCCATCTACAATGCATCAATGCCTTGTGAAATGGGTCGGCGACAGCACAGAGATAGTCGCTGCCGATTCCGTCTACAGCGTTGCAGCGGCCGACACACAACAGTGGAGCTGCGAGCACGTCAAGTGTATATCTGGCAGGACTTGGGACACTGACTTCCTGAAAGTGTCCGATTTCGGTCTACAGCCGATCCAAGCAGTCGGCTCTGAAGATTCAGAATAAATGGATCAGCTCGTCAAAGAAGATGGGAAGCTTGGGCATGGGTTTACGTTGGCCGATTTATTGGAGATGGTAGATTTGGGAGATAGCAGCAAATCAAGGCCGACGTACGTTAGTGCTAATTTGGATCCTGGGTACAAATGTAAATTGATAAGTTTATTAAAAGAGTTCAAGGATTGCTTTGCTTGGGAATATCATGAGATGCCAGGACTAGACCGGTCTATTGTTGAACACCGGTTACCTATAAAATTAGGATATCGGCCATATCAGCAGCCTGCACGACGGTGTAACCCCAAGATTCTACCTGATATAAAGGCCGAAATTACAAAGTTGATTGAAGCAGGATTTATTCGGCAGTGCCGCTACGCCGACTGGATTTCTAATATTGTGCCCGTATACAAAAAGAATGGAAAGTTGCGTGTGTGCATCGATTTCAGGAACTTGAATCAGGCTACGCCAATGGATGGATATCCGATGCCAACGGCCGATATCTTGGTAGATGCTGCCGCAGGACACAAAGTCATAAGTTTCATGGATGGGAATGCAGGGTACAATCAGATATTAATGGCCGAAGAAGATATCTCGAAAACGGCTTTCAGGTGCCCAGGTCATCTTGGTTTATTTGAATGGGTTGTTATGACTTTCGGGTTGAAGAACGCCGGCGCTACGTATCAACGGGCCATGAATTACATCTTCCACAAGCTCATTGGTTCATCGGTGGAAATTTATATAGATGACGTCGTGGTCAAGTCGAAAGGTCACCAAGATCATCTGGCCGATTTACAAGAAGTACTGGAGTGCACAAGGAAACATGGGTTGAAGATGAACCCAAACAAGTGTGCATTTGGTGTATCGGCTGGGCAATTCTTAGGATTCATGGTCCATGAGCGCGGGATAGAAGTCAACCGCAAGACCATAGACGCCATCAACAAAGTGGTGGCCCCACAAAATAAAACTGAACTACAGTCCCTCATCGGCAAAGTCAATTTCATCAGAAGATTCATATCCAACCTGTCAGGTCGTATTCAGGCTTTTACCCCTTTGTTGAAATTAAAACCCGACCAGGAATTCATATGGGGAGAAGGACAGCGCAAGGCACTAGAGAATATCAAGCAGTATCTGGTTTCACCTCCGGTATTGGTTCCACCACAGCCTGATAAGCCGTTCAAGTTATATTTATCGGCTGATGAACAAGGTATTGGATCGGCGTTGATACAGGAGTTTGAGGGGAAAGAACGAGTGGTATACTACGTCAGCAGAAGACTCTTAGACGCCGAAACAAGATATTCTCCGGTTGAGCGACTATGCTTGTGTTTATACTTCTCATGTACCAAGCTCAGGCACTATTTGTTATCGGCAGAATGCATAGTTGTATGCAAAGATGATGTGGTGAAGTATATGCTATCATTGCCGATTTTGAAAGGGCGGATTGGAAAATGGATCCTGGCTTTGTCAGAATTCGACTTAAGGTACGAATCGGCCAAAGCCGTCAAAGGTCAAGTGATGGCCGATTTCGTAGTTCAGCATTGTGGACCAGAAATCGCCACTGTTGAACCAGTCCCATGGACTCTATATTTTGATGGTTCTTCGTGTGGGGTTGGATCAGGAATCGGCATTGTTCTTGTGTCGCCTCGGGGGGCAAGTTATAATTTCTCTCTGCCGATAGAAGCCTCCGCAACTAATAACCAGGCGAAATATCGAGCCGTTCTGAAAGGCATGCAATTATTAAGGGAAGTCAGAGCTGATGCGGTCGAAATTTTTGGAGATTCCATGCTCATTGTGGATCAGTTAACGGGGCGATCTGAGTGCAAGGATGATATCTTGAGGATTTATTATGAGGATTGCCTTCAGCTTTTAAAAGAGTTCAAGTCTGCAATAATCGAGCACATCCCCAGGAATTATAATGAAGAGGCCAACAGACTGGCCCAACATGCTTCTGGGTATCGGCCGATTCAGGGAGCGATGACGCTAGAGCTCGCGGCCGATGATTGGCGAAAGGAAATCGCCGATTACTTGAGAAATCCATCCCAAAACTTGGATCGGCGAACACGTTTTCAGGCTACAAAATATGTGTTGCTTGAGGACGATTTGTTTTATCGGACGATTGATGGAGTTCTTCTCAAATGCTTGGGAACAGAAGAGGTAAAGGTTCTGATGGGAGAAATCCATGAGGGCGTGTGTGGAGCTCCTCAATCGGCTCACAAAATGAAATGGATGGTCCGGAACAATGGGTATTATTGGCCAACCATTCTTGAAGATTGTTTCAAGTATTACAAAGGATGCCAAGACTGTCAGAAGTTTGATAATATACAGCGTGCGCCGGCATCGGCTATGAATCCGATAATTAAGCCGTGGCCGTTCAGAGGTTGGGGAATAGATCTCATCGGATAGATTCATCCTCCATCAAGCAAAGGGCATAAGTTCATATTGGTGGCCACAGATTATTTTACTAAGTGGGTGGAGGCAGTTCCTTTAAGGAACGTGACATCGGTCGATATGATTGAATTTGTTAAAAGCCATATTATTTATTGATTTGGTATTCCTCAAACCATCACAACTAATCAAGGAACAATGTTTACTTCTGGAGAATTCGGAGAGTTCGCCGCCGATATGGGGATTAAATTATTAAACTCTTCTCCATACTATGCTCAAGCCAATGGCCAAGCAGAATCGTCTAATAAAGGGATAATCAAACTAATCAAGAGAAAGATAGAAGAGCGACCCAAGAAGTGGCATATGTCTTTGGCTGAATCTTTATGGGCATATAGGATGGCTTGTCATGGAGCCACTAAAATATCCCCTTATCAGTTGGTTTATGGTCATGAGACAGTTTTGCCATGGGAGATAATGACAGGGTCAAGGCGTATATCGTTACAAGATCAGTTGACGGCCGATGACTATTCCTTTCTTATGAAAGATGAACTTGACGATTCGGCAGGTTTACGGTTGAGAGCCCTGGTTAGTATAGAAGAAAATAAGAAAAGGGTGGCCAGATGGTATGACAAAAAGGTCAAAGTTAAACAGTTCTCTCAGGGAGATTTGGTATGGAAGTTGGTGCTGCCGATAGGATCCAAAGATCCCAAATTCGGTAAATGGTCACCCACTTGGGAAGGGCCGTATAGAATCGGCCGATGTGCCCCTGGGAATGCATATATTTTAGAGACAGTCGAAGGGGAGGAATTCCCAAGAGCTTTGAACGGACGATATCTGAAGAGGTACTATCCAAGCATTTGGGTAGATGCATAACTTGCAACAAAATATATCAAGATAACATGGCCGATTTCTCATCGGTTTTTGTCTACACACCTGGTGAAGGAAACATTGGGATTCATTATTGGATATAAATAACAGATTACATGGCCGACGTGGTACAAGTCGCCCTTAGAATAAAAATACTGATGTATCTACTGATTACACCTACGCTGGATTTCTCTCTCGATGCGACCCAATTTTATCATAAGGGTGAGCCTTTTCTCCTTCAGGTCCTCTGCAGTGGCTCCAGTTTCAGCTTGGTTGCAAAGTTCTTTCAGCAGGCAGGTCTTCTTCTCCTCCAGATCTTCCATGGCAACTTCGGTTTTAGCTTTACAAGGAAGTGGAGGACTTTTTTCAGAAGATGGTCGCTTGCGGACCAAAAAGTGAGCATCTATAAGGTCCGAGTATTCCTGGACAGCAGCGGGGACATGATCTCTGAGTTCCTCAGCATGAGCTCTTATCAGATTTCTGTCTGCCTGTGATAGTGGCTCTTCTGAATGCATGATTTCTATCGCTCGTTCTAGACCGGGGCTGAGATGTTTCGGCTAAACAGAAATAAAAGGGGTTACCCAGCATCAGAGCGATTGAGATGTTTGAGAGAAAGACGGAAGAGAAGTTCATACCTGGTTGACAGAGGAAGAAGATGAAGAGGACGAAGAAGACATCTGGCCATTCAGTTTGGGACAGTAAAAGAGGGAGAGAAGATAAGTGATGTGTATGCCTCTGGAGATGGTGAATGGTCTACTTATAAATAAAGAGGAGGTAGATGGATGGTGAGACACGTCCTATCGGAGTAAATACATACATAAATGCAAAGCAGGCTGAAGGAGCAGTTCAAATTCAAATCGGCGCAGTGACATTGAAGAAGCAATAAATGTTTAACATATTCTTTACAACCAAGGAAAGTGTCTATGGCTACAATAGCTCGTCGTCTAATTTGATCGGCCGAGTCTAGTACTCTCTGATCATCATCGGCCGATCCTGGTACTTCTGACACACGGCGACGAAGCCTTATTATTTCGCGGGCCAGATGCTGTCTTTCTTGCTTCAGCTCGCTGATGATGGATGGGAGTTCTTGGAGCCTCTTTTCTTCAGCGGCTATCTCTTTGGTTATCTATTCCATTTCCTTGGCCAGTTCTGCTCTCCTCCGTTTCAGCCGATCTATTGCGCTGACGATGTCCGGACGGCAGTTTTCGAGGAAGTTGATCCTGTGGTGTACTTCCTGAGTCCGGTGCTTGTATGAATCGACCTCTTCCTGAGTTTTTGCCATCTGAGCACGATCGGCCATATGGCGCAGCGCCCTGGAAACCGGAATCTGCATGTGCTCTATGTAGGCAGCATACGCTAAATTTTCTGATACTTCTTCCAGGATTCGACCTTTGATCTCGTTGAAAAGTCGTCGAATCGGCGACGCATCTTCTACCAATCGGCCGATGTCGTCTTGAAGGAGAGTGCGCATGCTTTCGAGCTTGGCGCGGACATCGTCGGAGGTGGAGCTCGATGGAATTGGATGTGAAGCAATTTCTTCGTCATCGGCCAAGGAGACGGCAAAAGAGAAGATGCTGTTGTTGGGGGTATCTTGCTCCTGTGAGGAAATAAAGTAAAGGGTAAGCAAGCAGTGAAAGGAAATCGGCCGATTCTAATGGTAAGATTGTTACCTCCTTAAAGCGAATTTCTCTTGCCTGCGCCGGTGGAAGTGTTTCCCTTGTCTCAGGGACTGGTGCATTTGGCTCGTCGGAAGGGGAAGATTCAATGGTTATTAGCGCTCCGCTTGGACCAGCTTCCTGAAAAAGATATAAAAGAAGATCCTGTGAATATGCTATGGGAAATTGAAATAAGATGGTGACAGAAATTTGCCATGCCTCTGTGGGTCTCTCGGCCGATCCCTGTTGTGGGGTTGTAGTTGGCATACCCAAATCGGCCTGCATCAAGATTGCTTAAGTTTTCTGAGAATTAAGAATTCAAGGTAAGAGATCGTTTACCTCGACGATAGGAGCTGCTGGAATCTCGGTTCCCACTTGAGAAGTGGCCGATTGTTGCGGAGATTGCGGTGGGATAGCTTGTGCAGCCTGGCAGAGGAATAGAATTAATGTCAGTGGAAGATTTGGAGAATATATGAGGTAAGTAAGATTACCTGAACAGCTTCCACTAATAGTGATGCTGCAGCTGCCCCGACTTCGGCGGTGACTTGGGGATCGACCATCTCGACAACCGGCACAGATAAAGGGATCGAAGTCTCAGCCGGTGTCACCGCCATCTGATCGGCCGATCCAATGCGGGGAGTTTTGGCCGATGCCACTGCCGTCTGGTCGGCCGATCCGATACGAGGAGCCTCAGCCGATGCTAATGCCGGCTGATCGGCCGATCCGATGCGAGCTCGCACTCGATGGCTGGTTATCTTCAATGTTGGCCTTTTTGGTGCTCGCTTCGATCGGCCAGTAGAGATATCCTTGATGGTTGGAGCATGGAAGCCGATAAGTGGATACGGCGTGTATTAGTGATGACTATCTATCGGCCGACCGCTTCGGCTCCGCATCGGAGGGACATGGCTTTCATACTGAGGAGATGAACATGAGTTAATAACAAGATGACAATGAAAAAGGAAATAGCATTGGAATCGGCTGAGAAGAAGGACGTACCACTGCATTTGGATCAATGTTCTCTGGGTCCAGAATGTTGCTGTAAGATGATGGAGATTTGCAGAAAAGGTGTTGCTTCCACTCTGCCCACCATAATTTGAATTGCTGGGTGGCCAAAGAGGCAACTGACCAATTATTCAGGTCAATAGTACCGGAGTCGGGTACTAGATCACACAGCCGACTGTAATCAAGACTTGAGGTCAGACCATCTCTGAATTTCGCCTGACCGGCGAAGTAGACCTGAATCGGCAGTTGGCCGAAACCCAATAGCCTTGCCGCAGCCGATGGATTGTAGAATTCGTCGGTGGGGGAGTCCTTTCCTGAGAAGAAGTTGGCTGGCAGAATCCCCGGCTTGATCAAGACATCCATAAGCTCTCTGTCAAAAGTATGAGTGGAGAAGTCGTAGCATATGGGTAATTCGAAAATCGGCTCTACTGCCTGATATGGGTGCCAGCTGATCATCTCTTCACTAAGGCGATTGTAAAAACATCTGAAGTACTCAGCCGTGCAGGTAGCAGTAAACTGGCAGCCGGGGAAGGCCGATACCGCTTCTCCAAAAGATCCGCAGCGGCGACGGACTGATGGATTCTCCTCTGACTCGATATTGGGGAAGGTTTTTGTCTCTATCCGTTGCTGAGAGACCTTGCTCATGTGTAAATTGAGCCAGAGGGTGATGAACCAGCAAGGACCACCAGGGTTCCCGATCGGCTCCCCCTTCGACAGCTTGATGCTGATTTGATGCATCAGGTAATACGCCGATCCCAGCAAATGTTTTCCAAGGGGGATGGCCGATCCTTGTGATAAAGCCTCTGCCAAAGCTTGAGTGTTTGAAGAGGGGCTGACTGCTCTGCCACAGAAGAAATGCTTTTCCAGCCACATCATCAAAAAGGCAGTATGCTCCCTCTGCGAGACTGTCCCGGTCTTCATGTTTTTGCTAATATATCCTTTCCACCCACCGATTCCTTTGGTCTCCAGCCGATGAGATGGCTTGAACAGATAATTGAAAGGGGTATCGGCGGAGGAGACATCGAGGCCGGTCAACAGCAGAACATCGGCCAAGGTCGGGGTCATAGGTCCGTGTCCGAAAAGGAACGCATTAAGTGCATCGGACCAAAAATAAGAGGCTGCCATGACCAGAGGTTCGTTTCTTTCCATCTGAGACAAAGATAAGTCTATGCACTGGACGATTTTCAGTTCTTCCCACTGAACCTTCCAAGATCCGGCTACCCTCTGGTACCATTCTCTCCATCCGGGTGTTTCATTTGGCCAGGATCTGAAAGTGCCTACCCAATGATCTAAATCCATAGATGATTGCTTAAAAAGGATTCTATGGGTTTCTAAGCTGATCAGGTCTGTTGGATCGGGGTTCCCCATAGGGCCCAAACAGATGAGGTCAGGGGATTCTGAGAGTGGAATGGTAATTCGGTGCCTAAGTGCCTAAAAAAGGGAAAAGGGGGAGAAACTGAGAGAGCGTCCGGAAAATACTGAAGCAGTAGAAAGGCGAAAAAGAGAAAATTTCGAGCATTTACCTCTGGGATGGAGACCATCGTCGCCGATGAGACCGCTGGGGAAGTCGCCGATTGGGCCGCCGCCGCCGAAGGAGTTGCCGATGGAGCCTCCGTGGATGGGGCGGTCGCCGATGGTGACGCCATTGGAGGGTTGGAGCAGGCCGCGGATGAGATCGCCGGAAAGGGGGAAGCGCTTGAAGACCAAGGGAGCTTGGAGGAAGACGAACAGTGGTTCGTTGGAAGTGAATGCTAGATTTGTGGGGAAGGATAGGCGGAGAAGGCCAGTACTCAAGAAAAATCAGGGAAGCGAGCGCAAAGATGGTATTTTTACCGCGCCATCTACACGAATTCCAGAGAAGCAGTCGTTTCGCGCGCTCGGTCCGAGGAAATTGCAATCATTGTGCCGCGGAACGGAAGGAGATTTTACTGCGCCCGTTTCGGAGGAAGGGATTAAAGAAAGAGTTTCGAAGAAAAAGTTATGTTTTACTCCGAAACATGGGGGCATGTGTTGACGCCGGATTTTGACACGTGTTGAATCGGCGTCAGGAGGAGAAGATTGGCCGATGCGGCAGATCTGGAGGCTATAGTAAGGAATCGGCCGATTGAGGTAACAGTTGAAAATCGGCCGATTGGTGATACAGCTTGCGCCAACAGGATGGGACTATTTCGCAGGGTCCTGGTCAAAAGTTGGTCAACAGGGCACGCTAAGTCGGTCAAGGAGCAATTGAAGGGAGTCCTGATTGGATTAGGGAACGGCGGCGGAAGATTCTGCGGGAGTCCGTTTCCTTTGAAAGTTCTTATAGATATGGTAGTTTTCCTGTTTTTTAAATAAGGTTGTAACAAGTCGTGATCGACCATTTGTTCTAGTTTTAGGGTATAAATAGGAGTCGTCAGGGTCTGGCAAAAGAATCAACACATCAATCAACAACAATACTTCTACTTTTCCAACAATTTACTTTCAAGTCGGCGACTTCGCCAATATTTCTCTTCTTTCACGAGTTCGTACGGATTGGCAGGGCTGCATCAACCTGATCTCCGGCCAATTGGTAGGTTCCGCTTATCGAGTAATATCCGAGCTTTAACTACCGGTGCATCGCTGTGGTTTCATTTGGATTTATTCACCAGTTATCGATATTTACTAGAATTGCAACTTTTATCTGTTATTCTAGTATTATCACCAGTTATCCAGCTTGAAATTAGAGTAATCGGCTTCGTCATTGTTCTTCTTCAACTTATCATCACACAGCCGATTAGATCTATTTCAAGTGTTGCCTCTGTAGTAATGGTTTAGATCGCTCCAGCAGTTTTCTTTACAATTACTACGCGATTATCGGCTGATCCATAGCCGATCGTCTCTACAGCAAATCGGCCGATTCGCCGCCGACGCGCTCCTCAGGACAGATCGGAACTCCAGCCGATCGAGGCGCCTGGAATTTAATACTCTATTTCCTTGTCAATCAACAGGTCAGATTGACTGGCACGCCGCGCGAACCGTACCAGGGCGATAACCCGAACAGGAGCTAAGAAGATTCTCCCGGGTCGTGTGTCCGATGCTGAAGACCATCGGCCGATTCCTACCCGGCCGATTTTAGCGCCAACACTTCCATTGTGGCTTTATCACAAACGAAAGTACCTTTTACTGACCATTCTTATACAAGGTCCAAAGCAACCTGACATCGACATAGATGTTTTTCTGGAGCCTTTGTTGATAGATATGAAGAAGCTATGGGAGGAGGGGTTCCGTATGTGGGATGAGTACCGACAAGAGTACTTCACACTCAGAGCTATTATTTTTGTTACCATCAATGACTATCCTGCGCTATTTTCCATGAATGGTTAGATCAAAGGGAAAACGGGTTGTGTGGTCTGCATCGATTCAACTGCTTTCTTGTTCCTACCTGGTAGCAAGAAAACAGTGTACATGCGTCATCGACGCTTCTTATTGAAGTCTCTCATGTATCGTAAGAAGAAAGATCATTTCAACAATACGATTGAGAAAGATGGTGCTCCACAGTATCTCAATGGCAAGAAAGTGTTTGAGATGGTCCAGAAGGTAAAGATAAAGCATGGCAATAAGTCATTGAAAAAGAAAATAAGAAGAAGAATACTCCATTCATCGTTGAGGGTGCGCCATTCAAAAAAAAATTCAATATTTTTCAAGTGTTTGGAGTATTGGCCGGAACTAGCAGTTCGGCATGCCATCAATGGTGTGCACCTAGAGAAAAATGTTTTTGAGAGCACCATTGGTTTCTTGGACCTATCAAGCAAGAAGAAGGATTCCCTCAAGTCCCACATCGACTTGGTTGAACTTGGTATCAGGCCAGAGCTTCCCGCGGCTAGCTACAATCTAACAACAGAAGAGAAACAAGCATTTTGCAAGTGTTTAAGAGGAGTGAAAGTTCCCACGGGTTTCTCTTCCAACATCAGGAAACTAGTCTCCACGAAGGATTTGCAGCTAACCAATTACAATTCTCACGATTGCCACGTGATGATGACGTTGTTCCTCCCTATTGCGATCAGAGCTATAAAACTAGTGTACCTGAGGATGGTTATCACACGGATGTGTTACTTCTTCAACACGATTTACCATAAGGTGATTGATCGTGAGGATTTGTCTCATCGACACGTCTCAGAGACCCAGGCCCAGCTTGAGATGTGCTTCCCTCCTTTCTTTTTTGATATCATGGAGCATCTTATAATTCACATGGTAAATCAGATCACCAAACTTGGTCCTATGTACTTTCACCAAATGTGGACGTACGAGCGGTTCATGTCTATTCTGAATGGTTACATGAGAAATAGCACCAACCCAGAGAGTTCCATGATGGAGGACTACCACACCAAAGAACATATTGACTGCTGCATAGATTACATAAAAGATAAGAGAGCGATTGGTCTATCTGAATGTCCACATGAGGGGAGGTTGTCTGGGATTGGGAAATGTGGCATGAAGAGATTCATCGACACGGATTATGTTGCAGTGGAACAGGCACACTCCAGTGTTCTACAACAGCTCACGATCGTTGGGCCGCTCCTCGAGGAACACACAGATGAGATTCGCGCACAAAGTAATGGTCGTTCAGAGGATTGGATTGTGAAAGAGCAGAAGCGTACATTCTCGGCCTAGTTGAAGAAGCAAAAACTTTCCGAAGAAGATTCCACGGATGCAAGAACGATATGTTTGTTGGCTTGTGGTCCATTAAGCATGGTGACATCATTGCAAGCATATGACATAAATGTATACACCTTTTGTACCAATGCAAAGGACAAAAAGAGCGTCACCTACCAAAATAGTGGCGTTCAGATAGAGGCCGTGGACGCAAATGGTCATGCAATTAGTTACTATGGCCATATAGATTCTATATGGGAACTTAGCTACGGAGGAAATCTTAGGATCCCTGTGTTTAAGTGCCAGTGGATTAAATTGTCGGATGTCGACAACTACAGGTTGACACTTGTTGACCTGGGCAACGTGGGTTACAAAAATGACCCATGGGTACTCGGTGAGCGTGTTGCGCAGGTTTTCTATATAACCGACCCCGAGAAACAGAAGAAGCATATTGTCATCTCCGGAAAGCAAAGAATTCTAGGTGTTGATGGTGTAACTGATGTTGAGGAATACAATCGGTATGAGGAATTGGAGCTTTTTATAGATTTTGAACAGAAGATCAAGGTCGTAGATGACAACTTGGATAAAAAATTGAAGCCCTGGTATCGCACCGACTGCCCTGGAAGAACCATAAACGGATGAAGCCATATTCCACCCTGTGTTGCTTTGTACTACTTCCGTTTGTAACTTAATTACCTCCAAAAGGACTATGCTAATGGAACCTTGTCATTTAATTGTTCCATGTACTGTCTTTCTCCTAGTCACTTGCATCATAAATAGTCGAGCACAATATATATTCTTAAACAATAATAAGTTCTTCAAATTAATAATACATAAATAGTGCAGTACATAATAAGTTCTTCAGCATTAATAATACATAAAACTAGCATACATCAACATTTCAAGCTCAAACATCGGGAGGGACAGCAGCAAATTGGATGGCATAACGGGTCCAATATATGTCGTTGATGTTGACTCAAAAGAACCTATCAACATGATCCAGTGCATATATTAATGCACTACCTGTAGCCTTGTAGCAATGGTCTAATGCCTCCCTATATATTTTCAGCATGTTGTCGTTTGAAGTTAAGATGATGTAGGCTTGAAAACCACCTTGTACTCGATACGCGCCTGACTCCCTGAATGCCCATCCCAACTGCGCCAGGATCTGACGTAACACTTCTCCAAGGCCAGGACCCGTGTGCAAGTAGCCGTTGCGAAACACGTCCTACAACCAAATGATAGAAACACATGTCAAATAGGCAAGTAAATAAAATCAATAAAATATAGATCAAAGTGTTAAGGTAACATACATTCCATGATTCATGTGCCGGCGAAAGGGTTTTCAGCATCTGGCTCACGTCCGGCTCATTCACATCAAGTGCTTTCACCTTGAAGTAGCTGTAGTATGGGAACCTGTGAAGCGTGTACTGCTCCAATTCTGCTAGTGCCCTCCTCATAGCTTGCCGAGCGGAAACAAAGTCCTAGGGGAAGGAGTCAGATTGAACATGGATACAAACCCTTTCACCTCTGTTTGGGTCCGTTACGGCTCCTTCTTCGACGTTGAGCGAAATTACATAGTACGTGTGTGTGGCAGAAGTTTGTTGTCTTACTACTGTAGGACGTGAGCGACTAACTGAGAATACAACAACTTTGAGCCATTCGACAACATCAACGTACTGCAGCAGGACATGGCATATAAAGTGCGCAAGTACCCGTTAGTTCAATGTGATATTAACCAATGGACTTCAATATGCTATTTGTCTATCATACCTTGTTCTGACGTAAACGAACATCATGAATTGGCTTTGGGATTTGGGTAGGATCGGTGAGCCATAGACCGAGATTGTTTGGTTCTGGCGGCGTACGCACTCGGGCACCGGGTGGCATACTGGAAGCACGGCCTCCACGGTTCACAATCGGAGTCTGACGCTGTCTCGGCATTTCCTAGATTTGCAAATGTAAGCACTATATAAGTAATTACAATAAATATCAATAATGTTAGCAAGTATAGAAATTTTAGAAAACAAGCTTTAAATTTTTGAAAACAAACTAAATAACAATAATTTTTAGAATTTGTAGTAACAAAATAAATTGCATCCTATGAATAAATATCAATTATTGCATTCTACAACTAAATTGCGTTCTATGAATTTTAAAGACACTAAATAAAAAAGAAGGGAAGGCAACAAGAGGCGGCGGCGTTCACCTCCGGCGTGGGTTGATGTCCGGTGGTGCGGTGGCGCACGATCGGATTATGAAGCCGGTGAGTGGAGGGTGATGTGGCACGATGGGAGTGTGGCGTGCGGCAAGAGATCGTGCCCGCGGCTCTGTGTGGGTGGCGGCGGCGCGGCGTGCGAGCGTGCGAGGCAAGCGTCGGGCGCGTGTGAACAACGGCGCAGCGGGCGCAAATAACACTTCATGATTAAACGAACTAACTTGAACGGCATAGTGGTGAGGTGGTTTGTTTCTGATTCTGGCAGCCCGATTTCAAGCCCCCGCGGCACACCTTTTTTTGGTATTTGGTAAATGATTTGTGCTGGCGGGTTGCCCGTGCCGTTGCCCGCCAACACAAATCATTTATTAAAAAAGGGGTGCTCGTGTGGGGGATCGAACTCGGGTTGCTAGACTCAGAACCAATCCACCTCACCGCTACACCGTTCTTCAATTGTTGCTCAATTTGACAAGACACTAAGGACTTGTGCTGGCGGATTTCTGAAGTTGCCCGCCAATGGAAATTATTTTCTGGAAACACACTGGAAAATCATTTAGTCCTTAGAAAATAGTAAATAATGTTCAAAAAATTTGAAACTCCAAATAGAAGACACATATGTAATATATTAGTAGTTAAAAATAGGTTCACGTGCATATCAATTAAAAGACAAGAGATGGAGTGCATATCTCAAAGTTTTTCTTAAGGTTTATGAAACTCCATTGGAGATGTGTCCAATTGGTAAACATGTATGCATTAACTACTTCAAAATGTACTGAAAATTTTCTATATGTTCATTGACCTATTAAACTAACCCATGCGAAGTTATAGACTTTTTCAGCAATTAAAGGATTTAATATTTTTTTTTCATTGGACTTGTAAAGATTAACTTGATTTATCTTAAGATTACCTTTGATATTTTCCTTTTTTTCGTATAGAAGCTATATTGGAACTAGGTAACTCAAATATGAATTTTATAAAAAATTTCTCTAGATCTTAAGACACATGTAGTTCAAATATGAATGTAAATCAATTATACCAAAAAAATAATTTAATCTCCAGAAAATAATAAATGAACATAAAAGTTTATGAATAATTCTGTACAACAAAGTTATATAATGTCTTACTTTTATAAAATGTTTCTAGTCATCCAACAGTATTGTGGTTAAACTTCTGTCTCATAAACTACTTATCTCCAAAAAATAAAAAAAATGCTTTGTCCTTACGGGCTAGTTAAGACACCCACCAGCACAGATGCCTCGTGCGTCTCTAAGGAGCATTTGTGCTGGCGGGTGCTTTATGTGTGCCTGCCTGCATAAATGCCTCCTAGCGTCCCATGTCAACCGAAGAGCATCTGTGCTGGCGGTTGCTTATGTGCCCCGCCAGCGCTGAACTTACTATATAAAGGCGGTTCGTGCCCGAAATTTTTCCAAGCCCTGGCATGCAACGAAACGACGCCGCCAAGTTGTCGAAATTTTCTGTCGCCGCCGGCCACGCACCTCGCCGTGCCCACCCGCTTTGCCACGTCCCTCGCTGTGCCCACCCGCTCCGCCGCACCCTCCACGTACCGCTGCCCGCTCTGACCAGCCTGCAGATCCTAGCCGACCACGTCGTGCTCAACCCCGGCGGCCTTGAGGAGCCCGCCAGCTGCCAGCTCCATCGACGGTGGCCGCATCCACTGTGCATTGAGGATCAGCGCCGCCTCCCCCGCCGTGCACGCCGAGGACCCGTGCGCCCGTGGAGCCGCCTCCCCGCGCCATGCCCCGTGGAGCCGCCTCCCCGCGCCGCGCCCCGAGGAGCCGCCTCCCCGCGCTGCGCCTCGTGGAGCCGCTGCACAGCCTACCAGCCTTCTGCCTCACCACGCTCGCCGCCGCGACGGGCAAGTTTTATTTTTTATTGGATAATCAAACTCTAAATTGCATTTTACAATACAAATTTTAGGAATATAGCAATATAGAGATTTTGAGATTTTAGCAATATAGAAATTTTGATGTGTTATTTGCAAATTTGTTAGGACAATCTTAGGATATAGAAATTCTATGGTTGTTCTATCTTAAATTTTGCAATGTAGGAATTTAGAGATTTCAGCAATATAGAATAGGAGTATAGAAATTTTAGCAATATTGGAGTTTAGAAATTTTATCAATTGTAGAAATATAGAAATTTTATGCTCTTGGGTTTGCACTTAATAGCAATGGCGAACAACAAAAACGTAGAAGATCAAGTGGTCGACCACTGGTCGTCGTCCTCATCCTCGGATTCATCCGAGGATAGCGGACGAGATCCATATGACTACTGCGACACCCCACTCGAGGATGCCCTAATAAGTTCCCGACTGACACGTGAGAGGCAAGAAGAAGATGACCCTGAATACGAACCAGTCGCCGAGGTAAACTATAGTTGCCCTAGTTGTAGTTGTCTCATAAGGTACATGGAACTTAGATTATATGGTTGTTCTATCTACAGGATGAGCAACAACAATTGTCAGTGCACTCTAGAAGGCGACGTCGGCCATCGTGTACCAATGAAGAGCAAGAAGGTGCCTCTGCACCACAACCTTCTACAACAACGCATCTGTGAGCAGCCAGGCAAAACAGAAGCGCGGTCAGCGAAGCCAGAACCAAATACCTAAAGGCACTCATGTAATTGAAGAGCTTGGTCCAAATGGGGAGCCCATCGCACCTGTGGGGATATCTGCTAAATATAGAAACACGCTTGGAGCCATTGTCCGAGATACCCTGCATGACATCAAAACCACAGACAATTGGAAGTTTGTGCCGCAATCAAGGAAGGAAGTTTTATGGGCTAAGGTGCAAGAAAGCTTCCAATTCCCGGAAGGGCAAGCCAACATGGCCAAAAAATATGCATTGAGCCTCCTAGGAAAATGCTTCCGGACTTGGAGGTTTGTTCTAAATACAGATTATTTCCAGAAGGGGAAGGACGCGAGGGTGGATTATGGAAGGATTCCCAACGATGTTTGGAATGAGTTTGTGGAACAGAAGAACAGTGCGGAGGCTAAAGCTTTGAGTGTGCAAATGGTAGAGAAGGCTTTGGAAAATGGTAAGAATCCGCATCACCTAGGATCTAGTGGATACGCACGAAAGATCCTTAAATGGAGGAAAGAAGAAGAAGAACGTAAGCTTGCTGGTTTACCGGATGCATTGGAGGGCTTGGACGACCGTAACAGGAACTAGGCCCAAGCTCGACAACCGGTCGTAACACCCGAGGTGGTTACCTTCAGAAATCCAACACGAAGATTTACAATAGGCTTCAACAAATCGCCGAGCAGCAAAAGCTTGGTCTTTTCAAGCCCGATCAGGAGGACCATCTTACCGCGGCGATTGGTACACCGGAGCACACTGGCCGTGTACGTCGGCTGTCTTCGACAATTGGCTGGGCTAAAGGCGTGACCGTTATAAGCAGGTTTTGCTCACGGAATCAAAGGTTAAGGAAATCACCATGCAATCTTTTGTGGAACTATTGCAAAGCACGCAAAGCGATAGCGTAGCCCATGCAGCAGAGTCCGGAACAGTACCTATTCTGAGTAGTGTTGGCTCCACAGCAACGGAGAGGTTCTCCGTTGATGACATCCTTGTGGATACACCTTGCAGGCTTGTCGAGCCATACGAGAGGAACCGTAACAAGGTTCGCAATGTTGCAACTAGGATGGCAATGCAAGGCCGCATGTTGCATTGTACACCAATTCCACCCGAATACGCCAAGGTACAAGTGGTAACAGTACTCGAGAATCACTTGAATGACGAGTTAGACATCCCACAGGTGAGATTCAGCTTCTGGGAGATGCGGTCAACCAGTTCATCCTGTGGCACGATGAGACATCATCCTGACCATTGCATCCAGAGAGGTCATCAGATTTTTGGGCTACAGATGAATGTCCAGCCGAATATGAACATGCCAAGCCTTTCCTTCATGATTGGGAACTACTAAAAGGATGGTGGGAGATGAGAAAGTTTCATACCTGGATCATGAGAGCAATGAAGTTGGGTGTTCGGTCGATCACGACGAAAACCCCAAGGAAGTGCTTTGGTATGTTGGCAGGACCCATCATCATTGAATTTGAGGACTTGCACGCTCTGTACCATCGGAAAAGACTCGACGTACAACTCATTTTCGTGTGGTGCTTGTAAGTACTTCTCCATATGTTCTTCTAGTGCTTCCATCTTACAACCGAAATAATAACTTGCGTCTTCCATAAAATATCTTGATGATGGAGAATGCAATTTGATGATGAAAGAAAGACGAACAGGTACTCAATTGCATACTGCAACCCTCGGATCATCGCCCAGTCTCAACACTGCTTTAGGCTTACTAAAGATGTTAGAGATCAAATTGAAGCCGCAACAACTGATGAGGCCAAGGAACATATCAAAAAAGAAGCGCAGGATAGGCGAAAGAATATGGTGGCAATCTATATATCACGGGTCATTAGGAAATGGAAGGATAAAAATTACATCATATGTCCCTATGATTTTGAGTTTCTTTTGCGATCTATACGAACTATACTCCCTAAGTAAATACAATATGAATCATATACGTTCATGTTTTGTAGCGACCACTGGATCTTAATCATCATCCAACCGAAGCGGGGCCTTGCGGTGGTCTTGGACTAAGCCGACAACCCACATGAGAAATATGCGGAGTTCATTGAAATCATACACAAGTAAGTGACATAGTTACTTTTTATGCTTTTTTACAGAAAATAAATATGAAAGTTCTTAAATTAACTTTTTATACTTATTTTGAACAACGCTTACCAGTTTAGCAAGCTTAACGGAGGCCCACATCTGCAAGGAGGACCTGATTATTTGAAAATAATACATCAAAAATGGGTTAGTGCCTATTTCCGTATGTTATATCACTATGTTACTAATAACTGATTTATTACACATGGCAACACTTGTATTTTATTTTATACAGTATCACAAGCACCCTGATGGGACTGTGCTTTGTGGATACTATGTGTGCAAATTCCTCAGGAACAACAGGCTCTACTGAACGAACCCCGAAGATGTACGTTATTATACCCATCTTTATATTCAGATCCTTCAATTTCCATATTTATACCCATGTAATCTAATTACTACTAATCGTTCTATTCTCATTTATTTCTTATGTTGCAGTTACCAGAGATTCGAACATCCAATGCATCCTTAACCAAATACGATATTCATGACATTTGCGCCGACATGTACAGATTCATCCATCGCGAGATCTACCATGAGAAAGGATTGTACTATAGCGATGAAAGCGAGTTGGCTGAAGATAAGTGTCGTCAACTTCACAACTGTGATAATGCTAGGTGAACAGACCATATTGTATATATGTAACGTGAAACAAGAATGCATCATATCAGTTGTGTAATAATTAATTATATCATCGAATATATAATATTAATTTCCTATATGTATGTATGTATTAATATATAATGTTAATTAATTAATTAATTATATAAATAAGAAAATAAATACAACAACTGTATTTGCAAAGGCCGAAATACATTTGTCAAAATTGGCGGGAAATTTAAATTTAAAATTTGGCGGGAAATTTAAATTTGAAAACTGGCGGGAATATTTGAGAATTCAAACCTGGCGCGGATAGTGATTATTTCTGCTGACGGGCATTGAGGTATTTGTGCTGCCGTTTCAGCAGCCACCAGCATAGATGTGGCCCCTGCCAGCACTAATCGATCTGTACCGGCGGTCAAAAACCGCCAGCACAAAGCCAATTTAGCCGCCAGCACAAACCGTTTATGTACTAGTGGGACGAAACAAGTTTTCCTTGATCGAGCTGGCCGGCGAGCTCACCTTTAGGTTGCTTGTTTCAGAAATTGGGGAGCAAGTTAAAGATGATCCAGTGAGTAGGATCATGCTAGTCTCGAGCAAGTTCGGCAATAATTATATTATTTAAACGCCATACTATGTATACCTCGCTCTCCTAAATTGAACACGTACGTAATAAGTTATTTATTGGCTTCATTTCCAAACATGGTTCAATTTCGACGGTCAATTATATTGTTGGAGCGTCTTGGCTGGAGCGCGCAGTTGGTGGCTTGCTCCCATCGACTGGATCCAGCCAAAAACGAGAAGGAAAACGATCGCGCATGTATCGATCCGTCCAGAAATTAAACTAACTAACAACGACCGGAGCTGAGGCTATGCTAATGCTAGCTAGCTAACGACATCAGCGTTTGATTAGCAAGCGTTCCAAGCTGACAGAGCGCGTGCGCTTCGACAATCAATCCTTGTTTGCTGCTTTGTGTGGCGTGCAGTCGCAGCTGGCGGGCCTTTTGCCCGTTGCCCCCACCGACTCACTCTGGAGTAGTTAGGTGGTCTCTCTCTCTCTCTCTCTCACCCATTTCCATTGTATATATGATGAGGTATACTACTTTTCATGTAAAGCACATGGATTATAGATAGGTGGTCCTAGGGGAACATTTCAAAGCATAAGGTAGTGTGCAATCTTGTACATTATGGCAATACAAAACAAAAATCTCCTAAGATTGTTTGGATCACTTAAGAAAGTTGGTAGGAGACACGCCTCCTGTCTTGCACATTTTGGGGGGAACAAACATGAGGCCTAACCTCACCTGATTTTCTCCCCTTCAGTTACCTGATTCAAATTAATACCTCTTTCGCACACCGCTCGCTGTGTCGTCTAAACTCCTCTCTATGTCGAGCCTTGTTAACACATTTACAATTTTATATTTCAAAATGCTTATGTTTTCCCTAAGGTGTATCCAAACTGAACCTTTGACGATTTTTCTCTTTTGTCTTTTATAAGTACATTTAGGTGTTTTATTCAATATATGACCTCCTTTTATTTATTTTTCAAATTTCAAGCAGGTCTTAGTTGCTCTTTGAAGGGAAAAAACTGTTTGACAATAAATAGGGGATGTGTTTAACCAGGAAAAGGATGATCTGGCTATGATCCAGAACCAACAGACATGGAAACTAAAAGCCCCTTTGAAGAATAAGATTTTCTTATAATATAAACAAAGAGGGGTATATTATTGACAAAAGGTAACCTAGGAAAATGCAATTGGCAGGCAACAAGAGGTGTTGTTCATGTCATATTGACAAACAGTCAAGCACATGTTTTTTTAAATGCCGCTTTAGTTTGCTCCCGCTGTTTCATCCATTATACTAGTGGTGACTATGCCTTTATCAACCTCGTAGTATATCTCATCTATCTAGGGGGCATTGGGAACAATTTGAACCAGCTAGTCTTGCTAGGAGCTGCCGCTATTGTTGGTCAATATGGCTATGCGGGAATGATCTGATTTTTGAAAGAAACATAATTTTTCTTCTTTGTAGGTTGTTTATTTGATTATTCATTGGCTTCGTACTTAGGTTATCCTATAGAAGCCAGTTTCGTAGGTTTTACAACCACATCTCATCTGTTGGCCCGTGTGGTCGAGAAGCTTTTACCTAGTCACATTGGTGGTGATCTACATTTTGGATTGGTAGTCATAGAGTGCGTACTATTCTGCTTTTTTTACTATGTGTCATAATATTATCCCTGTGAACAAGAATGGTGCCTCATATATATCTTAGTAAGACCCATTTAAAACGAGAGAATCTTAATATAGAAACTTTGCAGAATTTGTATGCCGGTTCACAAAAGATATATATGTTAATTAAATTCCCATATTCCAAACAAAAAGGGCCTAAGTTTCTGAATTTCACTGCATTATTCTGATGGAGGGAGGTCACACGTCCCAGAAGTACTATTGCCCTTGTATTGTATAGGCCCACCCTGAACTTTGGGTGTCTTCTGCGGGCCTTCTTTATGTGTGCTTGTTGCTGCGCATGCGGCCTAAACCACCTAAACCATTATCCATCTATCCGATCAGATACCACACATACCATGCACCCAAAGCCTGCTTAATTCCACACGTTTAATTTCTCTCATCGACGTTGACCTGTGATTTGTTCATCATCAAACCATAAAAACTGCATTCAGTGGTAGAGCCAGGAACTTTCAGAAGATTTGTTCATCATCAAACCAAAAAACTGCATTCAGTGGTAGAGCCAGGAACTTTCAGATGATTTGTTCATCATCAAACCAAAATACTGCATTCAGTGGTAGAGCCAGGAACTTGCAGCTGATTTGTTCATCATCAAACCAAAAAATTGCATTCAGTGGTAGAGCCAGGAAATTTCAGTTGATTTGTTCATCATCAAACCAAACTGCATTCGGTGGTAGAGCCAGGAACTTTCAGATGATTTGTTCATCATCAAATCAAAAATACTGCATTCAGTGGTAGAACCGGGAACTTTCAGATGATTTGTTCACAATCAAACCAAAAAAACTACATTCAGTGGTAGAGCCAGGAACTTGCAGCTGATTTGTTCATCATCAAACCAAGAAACTGCATTCAGTGGTGGAGCCAGGAACTTTTCAGAGTTCATCACCTACAAGGCTGTTGCAAAGTTGCGAGCGGTTGAGTGGTACAAGTTTGCATCACAGCAAGCGAACAAAGACTAATGGAACTCATACAGTGACGAACATATAACATCGAATGAATACATCAGTGTTACAATTTTTTGAAGAAAAAAAATGAAGACGAAGTTCAAGACACGACACACATACACACTGCACAACAACCCAAATGACTGTATGACACAAAGCGAGGACCAAGGTCCAAAAGCTTCACAACGAACACGAATGGCGCCGACTAGTGTCGGATTATTGCGATTTCCGAGGAAAGTGCTGATCGCAGCAGGCACAGTAACAGCCTGCAGTAAGCTAGGAACCATTTTGTCACATGATGGAGCACCCCGGGTTGTCCTCGGTGACCATGTCGCACCACCACGGCGGGCAGGCCCCCGCCGGCGGCGGCGGTGGCGGCCAGCACATCGGCGGTTTGGGACCGCAGCTGCACGGCGGCCATGGCGGCGTCCCGCCGCACTGGCACGGCCTTGTCGGCGGGGTGGGCCTATCGCCGCCGCAGCTACATCCGTGGTGCTTGTCGTCGTCCGTCGAGCACGAGCACGGCGGTGGCCGAGGAGGCCACGGCAGCGGCTGCGGCTGCGGCTTGGGCTTGGAGCATTGGCACGCCTGATGCGGCGGGCACGGGCACCACGGCCAGCTCTGGGACGACACAGGGTACGGCACCGGGTACGGGTATGGCACCACCTTGACCTCTGGTTTGGGCGGCGGCGGCTTAGGTTTAGGGTCTTCCGGCTTGGGCGGCGGCGGCTTAGGCTTAGGGTCTTCTGGCTTGGGCGGCGGCCAGACCTCGACGATGGCGATCTCCTTGACAATCCTGCCGGCCTTGCAGCAGATCTTCTTGGAGAGCTTCTCGCCGCTGAACTTCCCGCGTACAATCACCTTGTTGAGCTTGTCCTCGAACTCCACCTTCTCGATGCAGAAATCCTCTGCAGCAGCATCACAGAGTTAGACGACTCACTGGTTTATTAATGCATGCACAGCACAGACCAGAATATAGTCAAGCTTTGTAATCGACTTTTTACTAGCTGCACTCGTAATCATGGCTAAGGTTAAATTCTGTAAATTTTCCCTTGCACATGACTACACATGGTGCTCCTGAGAACTTTCTTTTCTGTTTTGAGATTGTTGCTGTTTCATGGAAGGTTTCCTGCATAGTAAATGTACCTTTGAGGCAGTCCAGGACCCTGGTGATCTTGGCTCTGCAGCGGCAGCATTGAAGGTCCACCGAGATAACCAAGATTGTCATCTGCAAATGAAACAAACATGTATAGGGAAACAATCTTGACTACGCTGTGAGAACATGTGCAAATATGAATTTCTTATCAATCATGCATGGCCACTTTACAGCTTCTAACAAAATTAGTGGATCTTTCTGAGATTGCCTTAATTCTAAAAGTTCAGGTTGATTAACAGATAACAAACTAATTGCTCAAGAAACTTTTTGGAAGGAACCTCAGCAGTAGGACAAGGCTCGACCTGAACTTTGCCATTAAACGGATGAGAGTTTGACATCATACATGATACATCTCCCCAAACACTTGTGGAACCATATATCGAAAATAAAGCCAATGTCGGTCTATGCGATGATTAGTACAACGAGTACGGAAACAATTGAAGGGAAAGAGAAGGATCAAGCTCACCTTTCAATCCTCAATGTTGTTAACGCGCAAGAGAGGAGTTTGCAGGGGAAGGAGAGGAAGAATAGAACGGAGCAAATGTGAGCCTCGTGTATTCTTATGCCTGCCTGGATAAGCTGAAACCTGCCAAAAGGCAATAATGCTGGCATTGAGTCTGGTCCATTGGATCACATTTCGACGGTGTTGATACTTTGGGGATGGGTTTTGAAATCTACATGAAGGGATGGGAAAGGACCAGAGCTGTACAGGACATTTTGGTCCTTCTCAGGGACTTGTCCAGCTACTGTCCCCTCGTTTTCTTGCTTTTTCTATATCACATGATTTTACATACCATGGTTGCAGGATTTCATTTTGAATACGGAAAGGTCTCTTTCCGGAGTTTTGTAGCAAGGCAGAAATGTATTGCTGGGAATAAATATGAGCATTCATAAGAATGAAAAGAAAAACTCTTGACAACTACATACATACTCACATAGCACCACCTATCTTCAGGTGGCGTGCACTGGTTTGGAAATCGTTTTGGGGACGCAAGGATTTCAACCCAAACCTCACCATCATTCTTTTACTGAAAACTAGCGCTCGATCTCCAAATGAAAGAAACTTATTCGATCCTGCCTGATAGAAAACAAGATACGAACGATGCGTATGTACTGTTGTGCCGAAGTCCTAGACAACACTTTCATATAGTACAGTAGGGGACTAGGAAGGAGGGAACAAAGCGAGAATCTCAAGATGCTCCCAACCACCACTTTTGCATTATTCTTGATTTTTTGAACCTTACATTACATCAGGAAACAACGACCAAAATTAGAGCATACACTTTTTTAAGTTAACCCAAATACCCTTATATCTATTTATAAGTTACTCAGCTCTGCAATTCAAATGATCGTTTGATATAAAATATAGTAGAAAATCTGAGAAACGATTAGAAGAAAAAATAAACAAAATAAGATGAGGACCCGATACAAGAGTGTGATTGATCTATTCTGATCATGGAAAAACACATAGGCGTCCTCTAACAATAAAATAAAAAATGTAATATTTTATCTTTCCTCCCAAATAATGTACTTGGTTCGATAAGTCCACATTATTTGTAGGAGGGTATTGATGTTAGTAGAACACCAGCACAGTATTAGTCTCGAACACATACATAGGCATAATATACACGATCAGTTTGCAATTGCATCAAGCAGTAGCAGCAGCAGTTTTGTTTGCTTAATAGATTATATGATCTAGCTTATGTTTCAAGGATAATATGATAAAAGTACATCCTGGACCTACAAAATAATCTGAAATAAATAAACTATCCTAATCTAGGTAATTTCAGATTATTTTAGATTATCTTGGTGACGCAGGCGGAGGTGGAGGCGGAGATGGCAGCCTGGACTGGCACCCTCAGTGCAGCGCGGCAGCTGCAAGGCGACCACGCGCTGGGCAGTGGGCATGGGTGGGTAAGGATTGGAGTTGGGACTTAGGCCGTGCTATTTATGGATGGGCTATGGTATCATCTTTTTAGCACGATCCGAGTACGGCACGGCATGACAAGAAAAATTTTAGGCCGTGCCGGCACGACACGAACACGAGGGCCGTGTTGTGCCTAGAATCTTAGTACGATGGGCCGTATGGCACGGCGTGGGTCGTGTTTGGCCAACATGGCACAAAAATAGCCTATCTACCTGTGTGTAGCCAGTTATTCTAATATCAATCAATTTATGCTACTTTCTAATTAATAACCGTTATTCTTCAATAGAATTATTTAAAAAAATATGATTTTTTATTTTCTACATATAAAAGCCTCTTTATAGCGACAAGTACTTAAACATACGACTATCCACGTGACGATAAGTACAAAATATACTAAGAGCTGTACTTGGACTGTGCCTGAGTATCCACGAGCCGCTCTTTCCATTAGCGTTACGGCTTCGAAACCAAACAAAGCCTGTTTTCTGTTTCCTTGGTAACGATGCCTCTGCTATCTGTTTACGTTTGCGTTTACATTACAATTTTTGAACCAAACGTCAACTGAGCTTGTTGGCGTCGAAGCAGCCGAAGACGATCGCCTGGCCCTTCTCGACCACCACCTTCTCGATGGCGAACTCGCATCGCTCTGCATAACAAACAATAAGTACATCATGATACATCAGATGAGACTCTGTCATCATCCCAGTGATTATAATTTAGCCGTATAGTTTTGTTCTAAATCAAATTTCTCAAACGTAAGCTAAGATTACATAATAATATATTAAATTTACAATTCAAATAAATATAGACCCATCGAACGGCACGGTGCCCTCTCGGTTTCACTCCTTTAGTTCTTTTGCATTTCTCTTAGCTACAGTAAGTTTGTGACAGCAATAACGTAGAGGCTGCCCGAAGACGGATGTAAGTAGGGATGGGCTGGTACTACGGCCCCTTTGGGAGGGCTCTAATACCAAATGGGCCGGAGCAAAATGGCTCCGATGACGAAGCCTCCAAAATCCTGCTCTCTAGAGCCATTTGATGGAGGAGCTCCTCGCTTACCGTTTTTAACCTCCAGAAGAACTCGTGAGTGGCGTGGGCGGAGGCCGGCGGCGCGAGCGTATGCGGCCGGCGGCATGAGCTCGAGGCGGAGCGGCGAGCCGGCCGGGGTCGGCGGCGCGAGCCCGTGGCGGCGCGGCGAGCCGGCGGGCGTCGGCTGCGCGAGCCCAAGGCGGAGGCAAGCGTGGCCGGCGGCCGGCGCGGAGGCGGCGCGTGGGGCAGCCGAGGAGCGCGGAGGGGCCACGGCAGGCGCGCAGAGGAGCGCGGCCGCCGGCGGGCGCCGAGGAGGCGGGCGCCGGGCATGGAGGCGGGCGGCGGCGAGTGCGGGAGGCAGGGCAGCAGGGGAATCGGGAGGTGACCCGTGGAGAAGGATAACGTGGAGAGAAAAGGGAAGGGGGAAAAATAGGAAGAAAATAGAAAAAAAATAAAAAAAGATATTTTGGTTATTTGATCTTTTTTATTTATTTATTTATTTATTTTTATATAATTTAAAATTGTAAACTGAGTGCAAATATAAAAATCAGTTGTACAAACACATCAAATAGTAAGAGTATATTGGACATATGATCTCTTCAATCCATTCATAAAAATAGGATGAAGCAGTTTTGCCAAACGTTTTTTCAAAACAGTTTCAGCTCCACCAGAAAAGCTCTAGCTCCACCAAAAAAACTAGAGCTAGAGTTTTTTTTAAGGAGCCGAAATCCTGCCAAACAGGCGTTACATCCCTCCCTCATCTTGTTGTGTGAAGGTACCCCTCCCTCATCTTGTTGTGTGAAGGTACGTCGGAGTAAAACTTAGGTAGTACGACGACGTGAGCGTGTTGTTGTGTTCTAGTCTTCTAGACTTGATGAGTAGTTGCTGCTGCTCGGTTGTTGCGTTGGCCTCCTAGCTAGTACGAGGTTGATGGCCTTCATCGTCACAATACTCATCCCAGCTAGGTGGATTGGCCCAACGAATCGTAGCTTATCTTACTAGTAGACTATTAACCTTGCTCCACATATGCTAATAATCTTAGGAGGCGTAAGTATTAGAAATTCAAGGAAAAAAATTATAGCCACCTTGCGCTCTCCCTCATTTGTTAAATATTCTAACATAATTTTATATAGATATATGCCCTTATCTTTATTTGGTTGTGCAGTGATAGATTTTTTCACCCACATTTATAGTCTTCCTTTTTTTTCAATTTGCACCACACCTCCTTACGTGTTTAATGTTTCTTAATTGAACCCTTAATTTCAGCTATTTTTTACATTAAAATCGCTGACCCATATATTTATGCATGGTAACACAAATCAAGCATATATATATATATATATATATATATATATATATATATATATATTCAAGTTAGTATTTTCTATACAAACGATGGTAGAAATAGGTAAAACCATATATTGCTGCATTCTAGTATTTGTAATAATAACATAATTTAGATTCAGATGTAGTGGTTTCTTTAGGTTTTTGATAATAATAGCATATGTGGGTAATTCTACAAAATTGAATGCCAGATGTTTCTAATTTTTGTAAAATATTCTAGGATTTATCTTTTTTTCTAACATGTCGAGGATTAGCGTAAAGGCTCCTACAAGAGCCTTCAATTACTAATAGTACGATTCCAAATTGTATAATCCTTTCAAAGACTATGTTAGTCTTTATAAGACATGCTGGAAAATAAGTAACAGAAATTTCACAACGAAAGAAGTATATATCTACCCATTGGTTCAGTAGACGCTAAACGTCAACGATAATAATAGATTCGCGAACCTATTCTGTTGTCTACAACCAATGGCATTACAAAGATACTTTAATGTAAACCCTGAATATATATATATATATATATATATATATATATATATATGTATGCATGTATGTATAAATTACCTACTATGCTATTATGAAAAATAATCTAAATTAACACCCTAAATTTAAATCTAAATTAACCAACTTTACTATTATTAGAAACAACCCATTTTTACTACGAACACCCGGCCTACGATTTTGTGAAAAATAATCTTAAGCAACCTGCTAAATATGCATCTAAATTACCAACCTCCGCTAGTACTAAAAATATGGTGTTGGAGGATGGAATTGAAGAACGCAAGAACATCGACTTCGCAACATTTATCGCTCCTTGCATTATTCTAGATTTCTTGCGCCTTACATGTAAGGAAAAAGCGACTGAGAGCGAACTCTCTCTTTTTCTAGCAAACCCCGCTTGAAACAGGAGAATTTTGCAAATTCCTTCATCAAGAATTTAGAAGTACATTCCAAATCGTCACAAAAACATCTGTGCACGCTTTTATCCTTATTTTGCATCGCCTGCCACCATCATACATTTTTGTATGTAGAAACTACAATGACTTCATTTGGGCGTGGATCGTGTCACTGTCGACCACGCTGGCTCACAAAGCATCAAATGACTGATACAAGAAACCACCAGCGTAGTCATCAGGTGGCATAGAAAGGTACATATACATACATGACCGGTTTGCATCACACTCAGCTGCCCGCAGTTACATGACGGTGCAGGCGCCGTAGGGCGGGCTGTCATCGCAGACGACCATCGGATACGGCATGGGCGGCGGCATGTACGGTGGGTAGCCGCCGCTGCAGTAGCACGGCGACCACGCCGGGCACTGGCACGCCGGCGGTTTTGGTGGCTCAGGTGGAGCCGGTGCCGGTGGTGGCGTCGGTGCCGGCTTGGACTGGCATCCACAGTGCGGCGTGGGGCAGCTGCACGGCCACGCCGGTTGTGGACACGGATATGGGTACGGTTATGGGTATATCACCTTGCATGGGGCTGGCTCTGGCTTGGGCTTGGTCTCAGGTGGTTTTTTGGGCTCCTCTTTTGGCGGCGGCCGCGGCTTGAACTGGCACCCACAACAGTATGGCGTGGGGCAGCTGCACGGCCACGCGGGCTGCGGGCATGGATATGGGTACGGATACGGGCATATCGCCTTGTACGGGACTGGCACTTGCTTGGGAGGTTTTGGTTCATCAGGAGTTTTGGGCGGCTTGGCGACCTCAATTTTCTTGATGATCCTTCCGGCCTTGCAGCAGAGCTTGGAGGAGAGCTTGTCGGCGTCGAAGGGCCCCGACACGAGGACCTTGTCCTTCTCGTACACGATCTTCTCGATGACGAACTCCGGCGGTCTGCGCAGCAGTGAAGTAGCACAACACAAGTTACATGTATGAGCTAGTCTGCCATTCATGCACAGTGGTCGTAAGTCGTAACCATGACTCCCTGAGAGAACTGGTCGAAGAGAGAATGCTGAGCTATATGCCTATATATATGGCCTACTGAAAGATAGATATGGGGACACCTTGGATGCAGCAGAGGACCTTCTGGATCTTGGCGCTGCAGCGGCAGCACTCCAGGTCCACGGTGATGATGAGCGTCGGCATCTCTGCAAAGATGTTGCGCGTGTGCACAGTGCACATGCATGAAACCAACAAGTACAGTGTTTCATAGTATCGAAATCGAGGTGAAAAATAAGGACTTTTTTTTCCTCGATCCCTCTTTTTGTCTGACGCGGTTTTGCAAGAGAACCAGCAACCCAAGAACAAAGCAGCCTAGCTAGAAACTCATCCCAGCTCTCACCTTCGTCGATTCGCAAGCCGATCTCTGAAGAAACGCAGGTGCAGTGGTTCCTGAGCTGCAGCGGGTAGCTGCTACGGTAGGAGATCAGAGGCTGCTGGTGGCGACCTCTCTCCTCATCAGAGGAGAGAAGGAACGAATGCCGAGACGCTCAGTGATGATCGTGCTTCGTCCGAGCGTGCTATTATATAATCTAGGGACAGATATAGATGGCCAAACCAGCAGCCTGGCACGGCCCGCCGAGGCACGGCCCGTTTAGGCACGGTTACTAAAGGGCCGTGTCGTGCCAGCCCACAGGCTTACCTACCGAGACCCAGGCACGATACGAAGGTGCTTTGTGTGTGCCGTGACGGTCCGTTTGGCCTGACAGCCCGTCTAGCCCGGTCGTGCCACTGGGCCGTCCTCCACTCGTGTGGTGCGCCGCCTACCTCCACCCGCGCGCGGCCGCGCCATGCCGCCGTCCCCGAGCACGCCCGGCCACGCCTCGCCGCCGTTTCCCGCACACCGCGCCTCGCCGCCGATCTGCGCTCGTGCGCCGCGAGTTGGGAGCCCGAAGCAGGGAGGGAGAAGGGAGCGGCGGGCGGCGGCGCGGAGAAGGGGGCGGCGCTCTCCGCCGCGCGGTTCCATGGGAGGGGACCACCGGCCGCGGCGTGGTGGAGGGGCGGCGCCGGCTGTCACGTGAGGAGGGAAGGATGGAGCAGCAATGGCGCCTAGGATAGGGAGAGGTAACAGCTAGGGTTTGGAGGAATTGAAGTATATGTATGTGGGCTGGTGTGGGTTATTTTTATTTGGGCCGGCCGTTAATCAAGCCTCCCGTGCTAGGCCGGCCTATGGATGTTTTTTATTTAGGCCGGCTGTTAATCGGGCCTCCCGTGCTCGGGCCGGCCTGTCGTGCCTGGTCGGGTCCGACCTTATTCATGCCGGATTAACTTCGTGCCGTGCCGAGCTCGTGCTGGGCCAAAAAGTCCTACTGTGGACCGGCCCGTGGGCTTCGGGCCGGATGACCAACTATAGGGACAGCAGATGCGCCTACGATTATTGAGACGAGACGGCTGTCGCGTCAGGATTTGGTGCGGGAGACACGTCTGCACGGTTCGGGGCCTTCAATAGCGTTTGAAACCAAAGATGGAGCGAGGGAGCACCCTGCACGCGCCTGGACGACGACAGGGATCTCTTGGCCCTTCCCAACAGTCAACAGTTCCCTCTCTGGCTCTGCCTCGTCGTCCTATCTCTCAATTCGTTGCTGTTCTTCCAAGAAAATTCTCGTGATGGTTCTCGAGTCTGCAGGATGATATATTGGCGCGCGAGTGGATAGCAAAGGTAGCAGCAGTACGAGTGTACGTCGTGATTAGTTGCCGCTCGGTGGTTGTGTGCTTATTAATGCGCGCGTGCGTGCATCCTACTGCGACGGTGATGTCGTCCTTGGTTGATGGCCATACTCATCCCAAGGGCACTGCTAACTTATGTACAATGATGAATCAATGATACAGGCATATATAGAACATGTGCTTTATTATTGTTCTTTTTTGCAATTATATGCAATGAATCAATGATAGATGATTCTCTTTCCCGAGGCAAGCGGAGTTGGGTTTTTGCGACCAGACGGTCTATCAAGTGAAAGTTTTAGAGAATCAGATGAAAAATAAAGAGTTCCATATAAATATTTATTCAAAAAATAAATTTTGGAATAAAAAGGTATGAAAAAATTGGCTGAATAAATATTCAAGTAAGCCATTTCTTTTGCTCTTAAGACTGAAACATTATATAATGATCGATAAAATATGAGTAACCTACACCAGAAATCATGCTATTATTATGGGGCTAGATTATACAGAGGCTTCCTCGCAAAAAAAAAAGATTATACAGAGGCTAGCTAGACTAATTTGAAACAAAAGGCTATAGAAATAGAATAATACAACTTTGATTTCAGAAAGTTTGCTTATAGTAGGGACACGAAACGAACCCAAGACCAACTATTCCAATGTCTTATTGGCATGTACAAATATAGAAGGGGAAAAAAACAAAGACTGCTATATAGATAGTGTCCATATATACGTGACAAAAGCACAAAGAGTGTCTACTAGTTTCATGTTCTAAAGGGAAGTTTCCACCACCCCTCGTCGTCAACCTCCAGGCCGCAGGAGCCGGCCGCAAGGTGGTGTTTTTGTAATGCTGGAGGAAGGGAGCGAGATCTGGGACCAGTGTTTTCAAATTATATAATGGAGTACCGTCGTTAAACTTACTAATCACTGTCGAACAGACTAATTAGTCGAGCCTAGTCAGTAGTCTAGTTATTTGCCTAAATACCTTGGGACTAGTAGTCTAGTTATTTGCCTAAATACCTTGATACCCAGGATGTATATATTACAGTGTTTTAAATAGCGGGCTATAGGATTTAGCGGTAGGGTCAAAAAACGCTATTAGCGCCGCTATAGCCAGCAGTAGGCATAGCAGCAGCTCCACGAAACCGCTATAGCACCGCTATAGCCCGCTATTTTAAACATTGATAATAAATATATTATGTAGTTGGTCACTGTGTTGTGAATTACAGTCACAGTCACATGTCATAGGCTTGGACTTGCAATCCTTCCTTGGCCTTGCAAGGATTAGGTTTTGGCTTGCAAGGCTCTTCGTTGCAAGGTTTGCATGGCTCGGGTGGCGCCGCGCACCACTACCTTCTTGTTCTTCTATTTGAACTCTATCTTCTCGATCCAAAAGCAAAACTCCTCTGCGTCATAAAAAGAGTTAATTAGTTAATTGACCGGTTTATTGATGCATACACGGTTCAGATTTCAGCCTTGTAGTTAATGATGGTTCAACTGCTTGAAGGGTTGAGGCATCAATAAAATAATGATGGTTTAACTGCACGGTTATTCTGTAAATCTCACCTTGCATATGACTGCACCGTGTTTCTCAAAACTTTTCATATTCATATGGATCATGTGGAGTTGCGCAAGAACTTTGCAAACCTTCGTCAAGATAAATTTTGTCTCCTTTTTATGTTTTCTTCTGATTTAGTTCTAGGCTTTGCTAGCGTTGTTACGATAGGTCCGTTGTGACTTCATATAAAATTCATCTCCATCCGACTTCATATATATGATTTTCCAAAAAGTTTGTTGTGATATTTGTTACCGTGAAAAGTACACATGTCCTCATATGATCTAATTAAGCTAGGAGCGGATATTCAATCGACATTGTGGGACCGGCCACCAGTGAATACTCGAAAGATTGAAACTTTGTTAAATTTTGATTTCGCACGAAGATGTTTATTTGCATATGGCAGCCACAAGTGGACTGGTCCAATTTTGCTTTCGGATATGCCAAGACACAGATCATGACATGATGACAGTATGACACAACACCAACCCACAGGCCACAGCACATTCGGTAGCAGGTGATGGGCATGTGGTACACCATTACAGTTACTACAGAGTTGGTGTCATCTCGATTTCATGGGCTAGCTTTTTTCCATCTGAGAGGACAGGTGTATGGCTAGCGGTAGGAAGCCCATTGTAGGGGATGGTCCATGGCTAGCATGTCATGTCCGAGACTCCGAGCTGACTTGCTGGCACCATTGTTGGTAGATGGAAATTGGATAAAAAAAAGTGATGTTAGAGCAACTCGAGCGATATCTTCTAAATCAGACCCTCCAAATGTTAAATAAAGGTTGCCTCTATTTTTTTAGAGACTTTCAAATTTGCTTCAACTTCAGTAATAACTCTCGATTCTAAAATAGAGAGCTCCCTAGAGACCCCCTAGGAATAGAGGGTGGAGGAGAGAATTTGAAGGCATCCCCAAAATAGAGGGTCTAGTAAAGGGTCTGCTGGAGTGTATCTTTTTTATTTAACCCTCTAAACTTGGGATATGGACCTGTTTAGAGTGTCTGCTGAAGTTGCTCTTATCCTATTTCAATCTGATAAGTGTTGCGCCCTGGTGTTGACAAACCAGGAAGGCATTTTTTTGATCCTCAATTTTACTCCGATGGTCAAATTCGTCCCTCTTAAATCAGAAAAACCAATTTAGTCCTCAACTTTCGTTTTAGATTAAATTTATCCTTATACTAATGTGGTGCTCCATAATAGTATGAGACTAATGCGAAAAGTTCTATTTACCCTTAGCTCTTTCTTCCCCTACTCAATTTGCATGTTAAGCAGTGCTGCAGAAAGTTGAGCAAACGCATGCATGTTGTTCATGTATGATATAGAACAAATTAAACATGAAAGGGTACTTCAACACATACGAGAGATAGCAAGCTAGAACAATGAATCTATTGTGTCCAATCAATAATTAATCACAGTGACACAACAATGGAAATTGAGTATGGGGAAGAAGGAGCTAAAGGTAAAAATAACTTTTTTCACATCAGTCTCATGTTAGTATAGAGATCTCATCAACAAAAGAACAAATTTGGTCTAAAATAAACATTGAGGGACAAAATTGGCAGATATGAAAGTTAAGAAACCAATTTGACTTGCTCTCAAGATAAAGTTGAGGGACGAAGATACCTGTTTTGCCAACCTGCGACCTTCTTCCCTCCAAATGAACTCGGTGTCTCCATGCATTGAGCTGAATAATCCGTCTATCGCCCAATCGGCTGCCTTCCCAGTTGGAGCTAGCTCTGGTCTTCTGCATGAATGCACACCACACACAGGAGTTAAGATTCACCGTACCAATGATCCTGCAGACCTATCTGATCTATTCAGACGGATGCACAAACTCTATCTCAGTGTACTGTAAAGATACCTGCTATCAGTTTGCACATAAAGTTCGCGTGCATAATCAGGACGAATAGGTTCTAACCATCAATTAGCTATTATCTGTGCAATTAGCGTAGTAATTAGTTCATATTTAATCTCCATATTTGGCATCCAAATAAAAGAGCTAAAAATTAGCCTCCTTAGGCTACCAATGGGAACTAACAAGACTCGGCTAGTCCCTACATAACCCCTCACCATTTATCAGCGTAGGTCTAACACTCTAGCTCACAAACCACATGTTCAAACTACATTGAATTTGGTAGGCTCTCGGAGTCACCAAGACAAATCATATATCAAAGCATCAATTTCAGTGGGACGCCATTATTCCATCATACCTTCTACCAAAACGACTATACAACACACTAGTGTTGAAATTATTGCAGTAGCTAGCGGCCCGCGTTAACATCGTTCACAAATCCATTAATATCCCACTAATAAACCAATCATCAAACCAACTGGTCGAATCGAATTAATGAAGATGATGTGCCAGTCCAATCATGTTTCAGCCTCAAACAATATTTATGCAGTAATGTTTGGAGACAATAGGGCTGGGGACGCGCGTGCATGCAGTTCCCTTTCGTCTCTTCTCTCTAGTTGCCCGGGCTGTTTGTGTACTCCTGCTTTGTCACACACTCTTAGCTGATCTCGTAAGGAAAAGAGTGTTTCACCCCTCTTCTACAGTTTAAGGAGGCATCCAAGGCAGTTTAATTCTAAAATAAATTGGTGCTCGTAGCCTAAAATGGGGAGGGGGTGAATTAGGCAAATTTAAACCTTAATCTATGATTTCAACTAAATTGCACAAAATATAAACTAGAATATGCTATCTAGATGTGCAGCTACGGTTCATCTAGTGTTCCAACCCACCCAAAATAAGAGTTTTGCAACCTATAGCCAATCCTAGCTTGATGCTACTCTAAGCAAGTAAAGGCACACAAGTTACATGAAAGAAGTGCGGAAAAGTGGGTTAGGAAAATGCAAACTCGGCACGTCGATTTTTTCCATGATATCAGTGGGCTAAAGCTACCCCTAGTCCATGTTGGAGCTCCACCAAGATACACTCCCGGTCACCAAGTCTCTTCCGATCAAAAGTTTGGACTCGCCACTAAGGCTCACGCAAAGTAGGTGATGTTCTTGCCACAAAGGCAAAGCACACCACCTCTTGCACCGGTCACCTTGATGTCGTATTCACTACGAGTTTTCCATGAAGGAGGGGTCTCCTCATTCCCCGCATAAAGCATCATTGTCGTTCCACACCAAGCCGGAGGGTCGAAGATTTGCCCGCGAGTCACAAGGACTCCAAGAGGCCCACACCAAGATTACAATGCTGCTTCACTCTAAAACCAAAACACAAGGCATCAACACCTTACTCTCTCACTATCTCTAGGTTTAACCTGGCACTATCACTCTCAAAGCATGTGCTAAAACCTATGGATGTGATCAACTTTCACTATGATGGCTTGGAGATGTTCTTTAGTGTGTGTATGCTTTCTCTGAACTCCAGCAGCCTCAAATAACCAAGGGAATCACCTTATATAGGCTAGAGAGCCACTCATAGCCATTACTTGCCATTCTGCCAAAAAGCTTAAAGCGTCGGATGATCCGATCATAGGTGTCGGTTCATCCGGTCACACTAAGCTTGCATGCTAGCCGTTGAATCCTAACGTCCCCTTCTGCTGGCGTCATTGCTGCGATGCAATGCACCGACAGGTGTCGGTTTATCTGGCTGAAGATATTGCTAAGCGAGCAATCTACAAGTCCAAAATGCTCTCTGGCGCATTAAAGTACCAATGCACTGATGCCTCTGCTTATAGCGTCGGTTGATCCAGTGCTGATGCTTCGTTTCTCAAAACCCTTTTAGAGCAAAAAATACTCTCTGAGTAATTGAAGTACCATTGCACCGACGCTTAACCCTAAGGCGTCGGTTGATCCGGTGCTACAGATTTTTCTCCACTTGACGTCGTATCAACTCCTCGATGCACCGACCTGTTATATTTTAATAGCTTCGGTTTATCCGATCGGCTGATTTTTCTGTCACTTGTCCAATTCATCTCAGCTATCATTTAGACATCTTGACATCTTGATAGTGATTTGGACATCTTGGATATGGTTTGGACTTCATCCATGGGATCTAGAAATTCTACAAATATAATCTTACAAACTTGTTAGTCCCATTAAATATGTTGTCACGCAATTATCAAAATCACAATAAGGGTGTGTTTGGCAGAACTCCACTCCAACTTTCCTAGCTCCGCTCCATGAACTCCCTGCCAAACACGTCTAGCTTTACGAACTTCAGATCTGGAAACTCCAGAAAAAAATCTGGAGTTAGAGGCTAACTTCATATTTTTTATGGAGCTCCTCATGTGGTGCTTCAAAAACACCAGTCATAAAATTTCTCACAGAGTTAGGGTAAAATTACCCACCATTGCTGTCTGGTGTACTAAACTCGCTGGCCATCCGGGGCCGCGCATACCCGCCCATCGCGTCGGGGTGGCAGTTGCTGCAAACGCACGCCAGCGCAGCAGCTCCTGCTCGCCGTGGACACCAGCAACGATGCCGCGTGGATCCCCTGCGCTGGCTGCGCGGGCTGCCCCACCTCCACGCCCTTCAACCGGGCTGCCTCCACCTCGTACCGCCTAGTGCCCTGCGGGTCGCCGCTGTGCGCGTAGGCGCCCAAAGCGGCGTGCCCGTTCAACGGCAAGGCCTCCGGGTTCAGCCTCACCTACGTGGACTCCTCGCTGGTGGCGGTGCTGTCCCAGGACTCCCTCGCCGTCACCAACGACGTTGTCAGGGCCTACACCTCCGGCATGATGTCCACCAGTGTGCTTGGTAAGTGGAACGAAGAGGCTGGTGGCGCCGGCGCACGTGGTGGTGCGTGATGGCACTGTAGCTCCTCCGAAAAAAGAAAAAGAAAATGTAAAAAAGACTATTCCTCCCAAAATCTCCTTTTTCCTGGAGTTGGAGTCAGCCAATCAGCCAAACAGATAGAACAACTTCTTATTTTCCTAGAGTTTGTGGAGTGAAGCTGAAAAAACCTAAAGTTGATGGAGTGAAGCTATTTTTTTAGAGTTGGAGTGCTGCCAAACAGACCCTAACAGCCTAATAGGGCCATATTTCTTGCAAATTCTCAACTGAAATTAAGAGTTCAAGTGGGCTCGGATTCGGATTGATGCAGGATTCAGCCCACTAACTAGATACAGAAGCATTGGGCTGCTTGTAGCCTGTTGCAGATGTGCTCCATAACTACTTATTAGTAATATATCTCCATTAAGCCCAGCAACTAGCTATATATCACTGCGACGGTCCATTTCATAACTCACAAAGTATGCCTCAACTCTAATATCCACAAAGCACAACTCACAAACCGCTGTCACGCTGCCCTATTTTGTATGGAGTGACTACAGAACACCCTAGTGATTTTTATCGTTGTATCACTCAATTTTTCTATCCATTGAAATCGTGACACGTGGCAATATCTTGAAAGCAAAAAATTGGGTGAATCAACTCGCAGAATTTACCAGGAAACAAGAGGTGCGGCAATACACGAAATCGCCTGATTTCTATGTGTGCATCAGTCATTTTTTTCAATATAATAAAAGGGACATATCATCTCTCTGTCTAGGCCGCTGATTTCGTTACCCTGGGCCTAACTCAACTGGTCACTACTTTAGTGGGGGTAAATGGGCTTAACCAAAGCTAGCTGCTAGTAGTGGCCTGGCCGCACGCTTACGTGCATAAGACGCCGTTGCTGGCAGCAGCCAATGCATTCGGACTCTGGCAAGAGCAACGACCAACGAGAGTGGAAGCAGGCGAAGAGAGGGAATGGTCGAATGGATGCACGCACTGGACAAGAGTAAAACTCACTGGAATCATGCAAACTGCCATGAGAAACTTGGTGGCGCATAACTCATGTAAAACTAAATAAAGTGTAGATACAAAGCTTTTAAATACAAATGAACGGAAACTATTCCCCTAAAAATATTGATAGAATAAATAAAAAGACAGAACACAACAAAAATTAGCCCAGAAACCGGCTAGACAGAAGAGAGAGAGAAAACAATAGACACGGGCATCCAAATTTGGCTAAAGAAAATTGACACATACAATTAAATAGAAAGAAACAAAAAAAATAAGCAAACCAATGCAAGGGCTTCAACACATTACAATTCCTTCACAAATTTGATATGACCAAAAGAAATTACATACTGAAAATAAAAAACATAAACAAATAGAACAAAAATTACTTCAAAGTTTAAAACATTTGACAAAATAGCCAAAGGCCAATATTGCTAATGGGACGTCTATAAGTGAGTTGAAAAATTCACGTCGAAATCAATGTAGCAGCAGGCCGGCCTAGAAGCAACGCTAGATATGCCTAGATTGCCTAATGGCCCAGCATGGCAAGTAACACCATTCGACCTGCGGGCGTGCCGTGTGATGCAACATGGTACAAACAAAATTAAAATCGATTGGAGGAAAACGAATATTACTCGAGAGATCGGTCGTTAGGAATTCCGTATTTTGTATAGTCGTACTAGGTTTCATTTGCTTCACCGCACGGCTCACGCCACTACTAGGTTTCATGTGCAAGCATGAACAATCGTCAAAGATCACCGTACGTCCGTACCAGATGTTGGGGTTCGAACGATATTCCCCAAACAGAAAAGTAAAAATGATGTTCTGACTCAATAGAATAATCTTGTATGCACTTTCAAAATCTTAAAAATTTTAAAGAAACAGCCCGATTACAGTAAAAGGTGGGGGTATTTATACCCCTGCCTTCGTTACATAGTTCCGGGTACGCTTCTACCTACCCGGAATATCTGTTGGTTATTTCGGTTCCTGGGTCATTTCCGAATGTTGGCGTGTACAGGTTGTTCACTAGAAGGTGATCACGCTTCCCATGTGATATCAAAGGTTCCACGAAATCTTCGACCCTTCGTCTAGGGTTTTGGCGTCGTCGAAGGTTGTGCAACTGATTCCTTCATCACCTAGAAGTCGGCCTTAGCCTTCGATGCGCTCATCACAGGTCCAAGCGGTTGGTCCATCCTTGCACGAAGGTCACGATGTAACCTTCACGCGTTCAGCTAGGCACAAACCTTCGACCATCACAAAAAGGGACAGTCCTGCAAAACAAATCAAAAAACCATACAATGCCTTTTAAACTACCCGAAGGTTTCGCGAACCCTTCAGCAGGACCTTCGGCGAGACCCTCTCGGGGATGGTGATCCCCAATAGTAGCCCCTCGTGGGCGAGGGCCGACTCCAACGGTCCGAACCCTCAAACAGGGATTGCCAGGCGACCCTCGTAAAAAAATATCTCCCCGAGCATTGGAGCTTGGCACGAGTCGAAGGTTACATCTGCTTACGTGTTGTGTTTTGGTTGGGTGACGTTTGGGCTTCCTTTCGGGCTTACCACCAGCCGTTACTGTTCCTTTTCCCCCTATATAAGCAGGGGTTGGGGGGAGTCGCTTTCACTCTTTCACCATCTGGCAACCTTCGCATTCTATTTTCTTGCCACCACGTGTCGTGAGTTGATTCGCTATTTCCTTCGCGAGAATTTTACTCAATCTTTGTAAGTGTAAGTTTTTTTTGTTATTGTTTGTCGATCTTAGTTTCTTTGCCCTCTTTTAAGGGATGGCTCGTGTAGAGGAGACTACTAAACTCATCGAAGGTTGTGAAGGTGGTGCGGAGGTTGAGGACTTAGTTCATCAGTTTGCGGATGAGGAGGACTCAGCTCAGGTGGACGCTTCCCCCTCTGATCTGATGGGTCGTGAGAAGCCACAGGCGACTCTTAAGTTTGGTTTGTCCCTGATTTCTGAGAGGACAATCCAATTCTATGTTGACAAGGGTTACTCCGAGGCTGGTGTCTGCCGGCCTCCGGGTAATGAGGATGTTCCGAATCCACTCGAAGGTGAAACAGTTTTTTTTTGGGACTTCTTTATAGCTGGGCTGCGTTTTCCTCTCGACTTTGCAGTCCCTGAGATATTGGCTAGGTTCAATGCTAAGATGCACCATTTGACTCCAAATGCCATAATTCAGCTGTCTAAGTTTTTTTTTTGGCAATCAAGACCTTCAAGGCTCCAGTGTCGCCAGATGCTTGCTGCAGATTTTATGAGTTGCATCCTCAGGGTCGCAAGATTTCTTTCGAAGGTGAGGATGAGATTTACCACGCCCAAAGTGGTTGTTGTACCTTCATTCCGCGAAGGAACAACAAGGTTTTGAAGCTTGATCGAGTTGAGATATCTTATAGCCAGAAGAATAAATGGGATGATGACTAGGCCCAATACTGGTTTTATGCCAGGATTAATTTCCCTAGAGCCAGCGATTCCCAGGAAAGTGTTTTTTCCTCTTGCTTTGAAGGTTTTACCCTTCCAGCATGTTAATCAGCCAGACTTTGACAAATCTTTGCCTGAGTTCAAGGATTGCAGCGCTGCATTCAGGGCAGTTGCGGAGAGTATTGGTGGCCGTGATCTTGTTGAGGAATACATGGTTGCTAAGATTTGGCCGTTGGCCTTCAGTTGGAGGGCTAGGTCGTTTGCAAAGGTGAAATTTGGCAAGATGAAGCGCTCCATTCCCTGCCCTCAATTCGGGCTTGAGAGGTCGGCCAATATGACTGACGAGATGATTGTAGCGGAGCTTGAGCGCAAGGCTACCTCGCTGCTTGGGCCTTACAACAAGAAACAGCACAAGTCCTTTGTGGACTGTTGCACTCATGGTTGCCGTATCAACCAGAGTCTTCATGAGATGGGTGTTATGTATGAGTCTCGAGAAGCTCCTCCGGAGCCGGTGAAGAGAGGTAGAGGGGTCAGCAATGTAGGTCCTGAGGAGCATGCTTCTAAGAAGGGGAAGAAGGAGGCTGAGTCTGTGGTTGGGAGTACCTCTGGGCAGATTGCGCTGGGGAAACCTCCGAGGAAACCTACCGCTAAGCTGGCGATCGGCCGGGTGGAGGCTCAAAAAAAGAAGATTGCTGATCCAAGTAAGTATTCCATTGAAATTGCTGATTATGACATGGGGAGTCCGTCTTTCATGAAGGCACTGAGGGCGACTGAGCGTAGTGTGCTTTGGGGATTTAGGAGCAGGGGGCGGCCTATAGAGATTGATATTGAGCAATTTGGCTCTTTGCGCGCAAGCCCTGACAGTGTCGGTGTTGTGATTATAGATCTCCGGCGAAGCCCGAGCGCGCTAGTCCGTATGGTGAACTTAGTTGACGATGAAAGAGATGAGGAATCCCCGAAGGTTCCCTCGAAGGTTGTGATGCCTTCGGTGATTACTTCGAGGGGGGCTAATCTGGTGGTGTCAGAGAAGATTCGAGATTCTCCTGAAAGGAGGACGCCACCAGCGCGCTCGTCTGGGTTTGGCGCTGATAAAGAGGCACCTTCGGAGGAAGCAAAATTGCCTGAAGAACGTGTGCCTCGAAGCTTTACGGAGCTAGGTAAAATTCTGATGACTCGTCGGCTTCCTTTTCTGGGGCCTAATATTGACCCGTATCTTCGTTATGCACTTGAAGTAGATGTTGAGAAGCTTATGTTAGAGCTTGGTGATATCGTTGGTGGGACCTCCGATGCTGCGGCGTCTGTAGAAGCTGTGACCTCTGCTCAAGCCGGTTACTGCTTCAACTTTTTTGCTCGTTCTTGCTTTTGCTTCTATAGTTGTTGCTAACTCTTTCATAATTTGCAGAGTTCAACAAGAGCTTGGGGGTTTATGGTACCGAGTCCTTGGGTCGGATCACAACGTCCTTGTGCTTGAAGGTAGTATACCGTCTGCTGGTATGTTCATGTTGTCTCTCGGTGTTGGCCAAGTGCCTCATTAGTTTTCATGCAGGCCTTGCTAGCGAGTTGAGTTGTGATTAAGAGCGCCAAGAAAGATGGCGAAGCTCAACTAAACAAATCTGCCGAAAATCTTCGCTTGGTAATGGAAAACAAGAAGCTAAAGGAGCAAAACAAGTCTATGGAGGATTTGCGTATTCTGCGCAATGATCAAGTTGAGGGTCTGGCCAAGAAAGCTAATGATCAAGACAAATTATTCAGAGGATGTAAAGAACCATTGATGAGAACAATCAGATTTTGGAGAACCTTCGCACCACTATGGAGAAGGATGATGCTAGGGTTAACGCCCTAGAACAGGAGATTAAACAGCTTAAGGCTGAGGGTGCCAATAAAGATCAATTGATCGAGAAGCTTTTGAAGGATGCCGAAGATAATCGAAGCTTAATAGATGAGGATATTGGAGAAATTGTCGAAAAGAGTGATCAAATTTATCTCGAGTATAAGAAGGCTTTGGCAACCTTCGGAGCTGAACCCGAGCCCCTACCTCAAGATCCTGAGGGTGGAGCTACGGGTTTGCTCAATTGGATCCTAAAGGAATTCTCTTCATTGGCAGACGTATTGAACATGGCCTCTAACAACTCTGTCGTCATCTCTTGTGAAAGCATTCTCGCAATATTGGATCGCGAAGGTTGTCAGGACTTGAATCGTTTAAGCTCTAGGGACTACGTTTTTCCGACGTACTCAGATCTTGGCCAAAACATCTCGAAAATCCAAGTGGTGAAGAAAGCATTTGTTCAGAGGTTTTGGAAGGTGGCAGGTCGAGAGGTGGTGCGCAATGTTGTGCAAAGCCGACCGGAGGCGGTAAGCTTTGGAGCCTCTCTCTCTCTCTCCCTCTCTCTCTCTCTGTATATATATATATATATTAGACTTGGTTTTGATCGGACCAACTTCGTGCAGGTAGAAAGGCAGCGGGAGGCAGAGGGCACTGAGGATGATTCATCGAAGATGGCAGATATCATCGGAAGCTCCGGGACAAAGGACACTGGAAGTGATGATGGCCACGATTCGAAGGTGCAGAATTTGGCTTGAAGCAGAGGACTTTTTACTTGTGTTTTTGTCGAAACTTCTAATGTAAAGTTCCTAACTTTTGGCCAGGCGCTTGTGGTTGCGAGGCCCGTGCTTGACATACCTCCAATGAACATAGGTTGTGATGGGGTCATCGTACCCGAATCTGCTTGGGAAAGATACAGTTTCGCCCATCCCGGGGCTAGTGTTAGTGATTTTTTGTATGCATGTGCAGCTGAGTCGCCTTGTGAAGACTGATGGTCCTCCGAACTCTTTAGGTGGCGGATGATGTGTGTATATTTGTAATGTATTGCTTTTAATCTGATGTGAATGGTTGTGTCCTTTGAGGCACAAAGACTATCGACTTGTGTTTAAAAAATATCTCCCTCCTCCCTAGTCTTTGTGACTCAGAGGTTTTGTGGCACAACTGTGTTGTTGATTTAATGCTTGTCATTGCAGTATGGTCTTGGAGTTTGTTTGGATCAGAAAAACGTCTGATGTGCGAAGGTTATAGCACTTCAAGGCATAAAGACTTGCACCTTTTAGAAATAATGTCTCCCCCCTCCCTAGTTTTACGTCTCGGTGGTTTGGTTGGAGTAGACAGTTTTCAACTTTCTAGCGCGTGAGAGTTGCGTCATTGATGCAGCTGACGGTCGATGTTGCAAATAAAGGCTAGAAAGTTTTGGTGGAAAAAACATCTCCCCCCTCCCTAATTTTTTTGTAAGGCGATTGTCAGTAACCTTCGGCTGCTTTTTGTGCAGACCTCGAACCTCCCTGTGTTAAGTATTGCTTTCAAGTATGGGTCACACTATTAGATAAGTATGCAAAGTTTGCGCGGCATGCGTACTTTGCTAACTTACATTACTATCGTCTTGGGAAGGCGACGGTCGATGTTCGCAACGTTTCGTTGCTTCGACCTACATTAGTTGCTTTGCAGGGTGTTTTTGCTTCGATACCCTTAGGTTCAACAGCCCCTTGGCTTTTTGGTGCTTAATGCAATTTTAGTTTGGTGCCCAAGATGTTTTGACTTCGATATCCTTAGGTTCGACAGCCCCTTCGCTTTTTAGTGCTTATTGCACTTTTACTTTGGTGCCGAAGGTGTTTTGGCTTCGATACCCTTAGGTTCGACAGCCCCTTGGCTCTTCAGTGCTTATTGCACTTTTACTTTGGTGTCGAAGGTGTTTTGGCTTCGATACTGTCAGTGTTTTACCGCCAACCTCACCGAGGGATGCCCCCGAGGTGGTAAGTTGTAGGTGGGGTGTTTCTGAGATCAGAAACTCGAAGGTGCAAGGAACACAAAGTTTAGACAGGTTCGGGCCTCCGAGAATGTAATACCATACGTCCTGTGTGGTGGTTTGTATTGCCTTAGGTGTGTCTCTTTGGAGGGTGTCCCTACCCGCCCTTATATAGTCTTGGGGGATAGGGTTACATGGAAACCCTAGCCAGATACGAGCTCAGGAGTCCTACCCGAGTACTACTCAGGTAGTTTCCTTCTGTTCCGACTAGTTCTACTACGGTACGAGTAGTTACAACTGATGTATGGCGTGGACTATATTCCAACCCTTATCCTAAAATATGTACGCCATGTGCGCAGTCTTGTGGCCCCGGGTCTGACAGATACCCTTAGGTTTGATAGCCCCTTGGCTTTTTAGTGCACGTTGCACCTTTTCTTTTTTGAGCCGAAGGTGTTTTGGCTTCAATGCCCATTAGGGTCGATAGCCTCTTGGATTTTTAGTGCACGTTGCACTTTTCTTTTTCGAGCCGAAGGTGTTTTGGCTTCAATGCCCCTTAGGTTGATAGCCCCTTGGCTTTTTAGTGGACGTTGCACATTGTAGATAAGTATGCAAAGCTTGTGAGGCATGCGAGCTTTGCTAACTTACATAGCTGTAGCTTTCCTGAGGCGATGGTTGATATTCGAAGCACTGCTGCTTTGACCCTGAACAAAAGTTTGGGGAAAGTAACTCTTTATTTAATTGGAGAATTATTACATAGGATCTGCCTCGTTAAAACCCTCACCTCCGATGTGGAGTCCCCTTTGTGAGGAAAAGAGTACGGTCCTTGAAAGTTTACAGAAGAAAAAACAGAATAGACTAACAAGTCTGGGTCTGTCTATAGTTCTACAGCCCAGGCTTGTTACAAGGGTCCTAGATGTACTATTTCTTTAGGCTGTCAACATTCCAAGAATGTTGTAGCTCATGACCTTCGCTATCTGCCAAGTAGAAGGATCCCGGCCGATTGCTTCTCACTACGAGAAATGGGCCATCCCATTTTGACTGCAATTTTTTGATATTTTCGGCGTTGGGTTTCCTCTTGAGCACCCAATCACCCACTGATATGTCTCTTTTAACCACCTTCTTGTCTCGCCATTTTCTTATTTCTTGCTGATATTTCTTTAGATTACTAGCTGCCTGCAGAATGTCAAGCTCGATTAGGTCAGCTTCGCTCAAAGGATGTGTTTCGTTTTCTTGTGACTGGGCCCGTAGGCTTTTGTTCTTGAGCTCTCTTTTGGGCTCATTGCTTTGGCTCCGTAGAGTAGTCTAAATGGAGTGAATTTTGTTGCTCTGGACTCGGAGGTGTTGTGGGACCATATAACCTTCAGTAGTTCATCTACCCATTTGCCTTTCTTTTGATCGAACAGACATTTCTTGACGCTCGAGAATATCATCCCATTTGCTCTTTCTGCTGCCCTGTTGGATTGCGGGTGATAGACAGAAGCGAACATTACCTTCATGCCTATGCTATGGCAAAATTCTTTGAAGAGATCGGAGTCGAATTGCTTGCCGTTATCGACAGTTAATTTCTTGGGTACCCCGAATCTACATATGATGTTTTGCCAAAAGAACTTTCTGACAGCTTCGGAAGTTATGTTGACTAGAGGCTTGGCCTCTATCCACTTGGTGAAATACTCTACTGCTACTGCAGCGTACTTCCCTGTACTGTGGGGAGTGGACCGACGAGGTCCATGCCAGAGGTATGAGTTGCGAAGGGTTGTCAGGGTCTATTGGGCATACCCCCGAAGGCCAGAAAAATCCCTGCCTGAAAGCTTTTGCTACAAGAGGTCTTACCCCGATGTGAGAGCCGCAGAGTCCCGAGTGGATTTCATTCAGCAGCTCTTTACCCTGAGCTATGGAAATGCAGTTTACCCATGGTGTTGTGATGCCAGATTTGTAGAGTTCTCCCTCAGATACTAGGTAGCCCCTGGCCCGCTGGGACATTCTTTTTCTTCTGTTTCATCCACTGGCTAAAAGTGGCCGCGGGGGTATGCCATTATTGGTGATCTCTAGTCTTCGCTGAAAATTGCGTTTATTTGTGCCGAAGGTTCTTTCTTTTGCTTTATCGAAGGTTGTGTGTTTTCTTCATAGAAGACATCCGATGGTAGTGGTTGTTTTCTGGCTGCTGCCTTCGCCAGTATGTCTGCTTCATCATTTAGTGCCCTTGGTATGTGCTCGACAGTGAAGCCATTGAAGTGCTTCTCCACAACCCTTACTGCCTCCAAATATTGTATCATTTGTGGTCCTTGGGCTTTAGATTTGTTTTCGACGTGATCTGTAATGACCTTCAAGTCAGACTTTACTGTGAAGTTTGGGTGGCCAAGAGCCTTCACCTTGCGGAGCCCCAGCAGTAGAGCTTCATACTCGGTTTTTTTTTGTGCTTGGATCTGGCTTGGGGAAGTTTAGGTGAGCTGCATACCTCAACTTGACCCCCGAAGGTGACTCGACAATGGCTGAGACCACACCGCGGAGACCACACCAAGCTCCATCGCAGTATATGATCTAGGGATCTATGGGTGCTTCTGCTTTGTAGGTTCGTGATGTCCAATCTGCAATGAAGTCTGCGAGGACTTGAGATTTGATAGCTGTTCTTCTCTCGAAATCTATGTAGAACTCTGAGAGCTCTGAGGCCCATTTGCTGATTCGGCTCGAAGTTTCTCTGTTGCTGAAGAGATCATGTAATGGTTGATTGGAGACCACCATAATTTTGTGAGCTTCGAAGTAGTGGCGAAGCTTCCTGGAGGACATGATGACAGCATATGTGATTTTCTCTAGCTCTGAGTAAAAGAGTTTGGAGCCTCAGAGTGCCTCCGAGACAAAATATACTGGCACTTGTTTGAGGGATCCTTCGATCTCTCTTTCCAGCACTAGGGCTGCACTGACTGCTGAGTGTGAGGCTGAGATGTACAGTAGGAGTGTATCGTTCGGTTCTGGTGCTGTCATCTTGGTCATCTTAGTGAGATAGTCCCTGAGGGAGTTGAAGGCCTCCCTTTGTTCTTATCCCCAATCGAACTTGTTGGTGTTGCGGTGGACTTTAAAGAATGACATGCTTCGATCTGCGGAGCGAGGGATGAATCTGTTCAGAGCTGTGATTCTTCCTGTGAGTTTCTGTACATCTCTGATGGACTTTGGCTCTTCCATGTTGGCTAATGCTTTTATTTTCTCTTGGTTAGCTTCAATGCCCTTGGTGGATACAAGGCATCCTAGTACATTCCCCTTATGCACTCCGAAGATGCACTTTTCTGGGTTTAAGCTGAGGTTCATTGTTCGAAGGTTAGCAAAGGTTTCTACCAGATCTGTTACATGATTCTCTCTCCTCGTACTTGTTACGACAATGTCGCCCACATAAGCTATTATATTTCTTCTTAGTTGGGGGCCTAGGACCTCCAAAGACATCCTTGAGAATGACTGCCCACCATTTTTGAGACCTTCGGGCATTCTGACGAAGTAGTAGATGCCGAAGGGGGTAATGAAGCTTGTCTTCTCCTCGTCTTCTTTCCTCATCCAGATTTGGTGATTTCGGAGAAGCAGTCCAACAAGGACATGAGTTCGCTGTTGGTTGTGTCGTCAACCACTCTGTCAATTCTGGGTAATGAGAAATCATCCTTCAGGCAAGCTTTATTTACGTCAGTGAAATCAATGCACATGCGCCACTTCCCATTTTTCTTCTTGACCGGCATTGTTTTTGCGAGCCATGTTGGATACTTGACCTCTCTGATGATGTTGGCATCTAGAAACCTCTAAACCTCTGCTTTGACTGCTGCGACTTTGTCATCAGACATTTTGCGGAGTTTTCTCTTTTCGGGCCTAATCGAAGGATCAATGTCGAGCCTGTGTTCGATTATATCTTTGTTTATCCCCCGAAGGTCATTGGCCGACCATGCAAACACATCTTTGTTCTTGCACAAAAATTCAAGGAGCTCTTTCTCTTCCTATTCATCGAGGGTTGCATTGATCTTCACCATTTTGTCTGGCATGTGCTTGTCGAGTAGGACCTTTTTTACTTGGCAGTCCTGCTCAAAGTTTATCTTTTCTTTGTCTCCTTTGGTCTCTTCGATTGGCGGGGGTTGCGTGTCAGCTTTGAGGTGATGGACATTTCTTTGTCCTGGGGCAACAACCCGTTCTATGTCTCTGGCCAATTCTTGGTTGCCATGAACTGTGATAACCCCTTTAGCTGCAATTATCTTCATGCAGAGATACAGCTGGTGGACGACAGCTTCAAACTTGTTCAAGAATCCCTTTCCAAAGATTGCAAGGTATGGATAATTCATTTCCACAACATCGAAGGTGATATTCTCTGTTCTTGGGTTGGTGAGGTCCCCGAAGGACACTTGTAGAGGTATCTTTCCTAGGGCGTTGACCCTTTTGCCTCCGAAGCCTATGAGAGGTATTTCTGCTGGTTGGAGGAGGTTTCTGTCGATGTTCATTCAGTCGAAGGTGCTGGAGAAGATGATATCAGCGGAGCTGCCAGTATCCACAAGAATTTTTCCAATCATCCATCCTTGGATATTTGCCTCTATCACCATGGCGTCAGAGTGTGTATAGTTGACTAAGTTGATGTCTTGCTCTGAGAATGTTATTGGCATGTGTGACCATTGAGTTTTGACCACCGGCCTGTCCACTAGGATGATGTGGACTTGTCTGAAGTAGTTACTCCTCTGCCTTTTGTTTACGAATTCCAGCGATGATCCTCCGGCTATGGGCATTATCATGCCGAAGGTAGGCAAGGCGTTTTGGGTGTTTGACTTTTCTTCTTTGGGGGCAGGCATTGGCGGAGGTGGGCGTAGCTCTTCTTTGGGTGTTTGGAGTGGAGCATGGTTAGTGGCTTGCGAAGGTGCTAAGCTTGTGGATTGAAGGAGGTTCTGCCAAGGGAACGGGTGTGGCTGGTAGTTGTAGCTTGGGTTTGGGATGAAGGTTGGGAATGAAGGTTGTGGTGCCCAGGTGGTATGGCTGACCAGTTTTTGGGCGTTCTTTTCTGCCTCCATTCTCTCTAAGGAGTTTTTCCTTTTCGGGGCAGTAATTGGTTGTGTGGTCTGAGTCTCTTCCGTGGAAGTGATAGAAGAACTTGTTGGGTTCGTTGGGGTTGTTGTTGTTTTGATGCGGAGGTCCTCGGCTGCGGCCCCGGCCTCGGCCTCTTCCTCTGGTTCTATTGGATCGCCCTCCTCGATGTAAGGGTTGATCGAAGGTTGTGCTTTGTTGGGTTGGTGGTGGGGTGATGAAGGGCTGGATGCTTTGGGACTCGTTCTCTTGTTGAGGTTGGACTGGGAGGATGTATTGTGGGTTCTATGGTCGAGGGTTGTGGTGGTTTGGGTTATGCCATCCAGGTTGAGAATTTTGCCTCATCATTTTTCTCATTTCTACCCTCTTTTTGTGATCTGCGTCAGATCTTGCATACTTTTCCATCTCTGCATATAACTCTCGAAGGTTTGTCGGAGGTTCTCTTGACAAATGAGATGCTAGTAGCCCTGGCAATAAACCTTCGATGCATTTTTTGATTGCCATGCGCTCTGGGAAGTTTGGGGTCTGTGCCTTTTTCTAGACAAACCTTCGGAAGTAGTCGTAGAGGGGTTCTTTGTCCTGCTGGAGGCATTGGAAGTTATCGACTGCGGATGAGTCATCCCTCCTGAATCCCTAAAAATCTTGTCTGAGTTTGTTTTTGAGATCACTCCAGCTCGTGATGGACCTTGGTGGTAGGTAGGAGTACCAGGTAGCGACTGGACCTTAGCAAGCCGTGATGAATGACTTAGCCATGATGGGATCATCCCCTCTAGCGGATGCAATTGTGACTTCGTATGTCATGAGGAATTGGGTTGGGTCTACAGAGCCATTGTATTTTGGAAGCTGGATAGGCTTGTAGCCTTGCAGCCATGGAACTTGTTGCAGTGTCACCGACAGTGGTGAACTAGGATCGAATGCTTGTGGTGGGGGTGATGGTCAGTGTGTTCATCTTTGAAAAGTGGTCTTCATGATGATGGTATCCTTCGTGGTGGAGGCTATGGTTTTCTGTGTAGTGGTTAGTGGTTTGGTTATCGGAACGTATTTCCTCTTCTTGTCCGAACTCTTCTTGAGCTCTTCGAAGGTCATCGAGCTCTGCTTGCATCTTTGCTAGCTTGCGCTTGGCATCTGCCAACTGTTTGGCCTCTTGGGCTTCTTTTCTCTTAGCCGCTACTTGAGCGCTAATTTTGCCCTTTGCTTTCTCCACGGCTTTGAGTTGTGCTAGGACCTCCGTCAGAGTGGGCTCTACTACTTGCTCTTGTTGGGTAGTGTCTTCGAGGGTCTCGGTTCTTGGCTCTGGGGGGTTTGGCCTTGTATCGGAGGTAGGGTTTCCTCATTTTGGTGGCTAGTGCTTGCTGCCGTTGGCTCAGGCTCAGTGATTGTCCCGGAGCTTACAATCTTCTTCTTTGGTGGTGCCATTGTAGGGGCTTTTTTTGCGAGCTGAGAACACGGTGGGCGCCTCTGTTGGGGTGGATACTTTCCCAAACAGAAAAGTGAAAATGACATTCTGATTCAATGGAATAACCTTGTATGCACTTTCACAATCTTAAAGAATCATCCCGAAGTAAAAGATAGGGTATTTATACCCCCTGCCTTCGTTACATAGTTCCGGTTATGCCCTACCTACCCGGAATATCCGTTGGTTATTCCGGTTCCTGCGTCATTTCCGAACATTGGCGTGTACAAGTTGTTCACTAAAAGGTGATCACACTTCCCATGTGATATCGAAGATTCCATGAAACCTTCGACCCTTCATTTGGGTCTTGGCATCGTCGAAGGTTGTGCAACTGATTCCTTCATCGCCTAGAAGTTGGCCTTAGCCTCCGATGCGCTCGTCACAGGTCCAAACGGTTGGTCCATCCTTGCGCGAAGGTTACGTTCAGCTAGGCACAAACCTTCAACCATCAAAAAAGGCCAGTCCTGCAAAGCAAATTAAAAAGCCATGCAATGCCTTTTAAACTACCCCAAGGTTTCGCGAAACCTTCGCCAGGACCTTCCTGTAGGGGATGGCGATCCCCAACACCAGAAATCCAATCTGCACGCATGCACTTGGATTCATATTCATACTGAGCAGCAGGACCTAGTGACAAGAGAGCTTCATTTTATTCCTTTTCAAGTACAGCAACTGTATACTAACACGCATAAGCACACGTATATATATAGTACATGGTAGGCACCTTCCTCCACAGTCTTCGCTTTTGCAGCTCATGCATGACTCCAGAAGCAGCCGTGAATCCGGGCATGAATAAACGTATGAGTACATACAACATGTTACAAGTTATACAACAGCTTGCTTGGTCTTACTACAGGCCGGAAGAATTCACAGAGATGTGCGTAGACGACGTCATGCATGATCGTCAGGTTGCAGCCAGCAAGCCGCCCGCCAGCCCCGCAGCAGCATCACATGACAGCGCAGGGGCCGTCGGGCTGGTTATCCTCGCAGCAGAAGTAGTCCCGCCGGTAGCCGCGGCAGTGGCACAGCGTCCAGGGCGGGCACGGGCACGGCGGCGGAGGCACCGGACAGCACGGTGGGGGCGGACAGATCGGTCGAGGCGGGGGGCATGGGGGCGGTGGCGGACAGGGTTGAGGCGGGGGGCATGGTGGCGGCGGCGGCGGCGGCTTGCAGGAGTGGCACTGGCAGGGACGCGGCGGCGTAGGGCAGCTGGACGGACACGCCGGCTGCGGGCATGGGTAAGGGCATGGGTACGGGTATGGGTACGGGATCAGCTTATCGCATGGGGCGGGGGCGGGCTTTTTCTTGGGTTTTTTCTTGCACTTGTCGGTATCATCGTCTATCGGCGGGGGCGGGGGCGGGGGCGGCGGCGGCGGCACGACCTCGATTTTGGTCACGAAACAGCCGGCCTTGCACCGGAGCTTGCAGCAGAGCTCGATGGCGTCGAAGGGCCCGGTGACGACCACCTTCTCCTTCTCGTACACCACCTTCTCGAAGACGAACCCGCAACGCTCTGCGTGCAAGCGTGAGTGAGTGAGTGAGTGAACCAGACTAAATTTGATGTGATTGTATCGGTAGCTAGTTCATGCCCAGGTCATCGTAACCAGGCCATGACCACGATCATCTCTAAAGAGTTTATCTGATGGGAAGAACATGGTCATCAAGGACATAGCTAGGGTCGATGTTATTAACTAATAAACTCTTTGATGACGTTGATGTTATTAGCTAATAACATCCAAGGTGAGTAGTTTATTTCTGCTACGCACCTTGGATGCAGCAGAGGATCTTCTGGATCTTGCTTCTGCAGCGGCAGCATGACAGGTCCAGCGTGATGGCTACCGTCGGCATCTCTCTGCAGGACACAGCAGGAGTAAGAGATCAGTAAGACATGCATGCGTGATTTTTGACCTTAATGGTTTCCAAAACTAAATTAAAATTAAACAGGGAAAGAATCCAGCTCTAAGCATGCGTCTGTATATCGATCGAATCATCTCATCTATAAGTGACAGAGAAACTGATCTTCAAGAAATGCAGGTTGCTCACCTAGCTACTGGAGCAGATTCAGAGCATGGGACAGTGTTATCAGTGAAAAGATGGATCAGTGAGGTGTGTCCAGTGTCCGTGGCCGTGCCTGTGCTGATCGATCACTATATATGTAGCACACACGACCGAGGTTTTAGACGAGGATAGCTTCTCAAGGTTGGCTACAAAAGCGTTATAGCTTGTTGTTACATGGCTCCAATTGCACCTAGCTAGATAGCTCTATGGTATATATATATATAGCCTTTGGGAGCTATATATACGGCCAAGCTTCATTCCGTGATCTTCACCCCACAAGAAGGGGCCTAGAGCCAAGGGCATTATGGTTAAGAGGTCTTAGCTTTTATGATCCATGGAAAAGGTACCTAAATTTGCTAAAATTGTATATAGCATGCACCTTTCTAGTTATAATTAGCACAACTAACCTCCCTTTGAACCTCTCGATCTAAGAATTGTACAAATTTAGTATTTCCCATACTCTTGATCGAGACTACACCTTTTTACCCTTGTAAAATTTACCCCTACTGCGGAAATAGATGGGGATTGAGTCATTCTTGTGCGCACAATCCACATGTGCATTCTGTCTTCCTTGATGTTTTGCCACCATGTTCCTCTTGTTGCAGTTATTTGGATATCATAATTTTGTGCTGCTCGGCTTTCACATATAGTTAGTTTAAAGCACGGGTGGTATAACATTTCGAATGGGCATGCCGCAATAGCACCGTCGAGTTGGAAACCATTATTATCCCCACTAATTAATCCAACAAAAGTGTGTATGGAACCACTGCACCTAGCCAGGACTCCAGATCCAAAGTCTTTGATCACACCTCTTAGCACTTGCACGCAGCAAATTTATTACTAATATCTAGTCCAGCCGGCCTTAGGAATGTTACCGACTAAGCAACCATTACTTTTTTTTAAAAGAAAGTATGAGTTCGATCATCAACTTGCAAATTACACGTAAAAAAGAACTAGTGCGCCCCTCATGCATAGATGTTCACCGCTCAATATAAACTCTGAGACGGCTAACTAAAAGGCATGAGTCGCAATATAAATCAAGATTCATATGATCTTTAATTAATTTCTCCAGACGGTTCATGTTCATCGATCATACATGCCCGGTCGCGGTGGCTACCTGCTGCTGCTGGTACAGGTCGTGTGAGAATTGTAAACTCACGCCGCGTGCTTCAACTTTCGCCAAAAGGCAGCTCCCAATGGTCTCCCGTTTATAGTGCTGGCACTTTCTCTTCAACCACCCCAAAGTGCATGTCACGCTCCTAAACACTAAAGTTTTCCGAGGATAATCGAAACATAGTGCAAATGATGAGCTGCCTTTGGGGTGGTTGAAGAGAAAGTGCCAGCACTATAAACGGGAGACTATTGGGGTTTCTCGGTAAGCCAGCCGTCGACATCGGTAGCAGAATTGCTGTGTGCCGTCTGATGGCAGACCTTAGCTTGTTTATATATTTGTGTGTCCGTGCTGTGTTGTATATGGAAATGCCACCAATAGTTCATTTAGCAAGTGGAAATGGGTTGGGTTTGGCACGTCAGGGATCTTTCGGATTCTGCTAGTAGTGCTGCACCCCCACCCAAGATTGATGATGCCTCACCCGTCAGAGCCAAACCCTAGTAGATGTTGGCAAATAAATCCGAGTTGTAGTCTCTCTTAGGGTTTAGCTTACCATTTCTTAAAAGAAAAAACGGAGGGGACTATTAGGATCCGTAGAACGGAAACGGGTCCAAAAATTGGCCAATATTTTAACATTTTCGGGCAAAATTTAAAATTGGACAAATTACATCTGAATCAAAAAAAATATCAGTCGAAATGCTGAAAACTCTCTCTCTCTCTCTCTCTATCGTGATGCAACAATGTTGTTTCTTTTACTTCTTTAATGACACTTTCTCACTAATAATTTCTGAAGCATTACAGTACCAGATGCATTACCATTGCATGCATCTCCTTTATCTTCTTTTCTAGAATATTCCAGATGCACACATCTCTACCGATCAGTTAAGGACAAAACAAATTTTCGTTGAGCTAGTAAGCTCACCTTTAGGTTACTTGTTTCAGAAATGGGCGAGCTGAGCTTAGCTAAAGATCGTCCAGGGTAGGCTCATACACACACACACTAGCACAATATCGTGGGTTGCTACGGGTAATATAAATTTTATCCGAGTCTACATGAGACCACCAGTTTTGTGCTCTTTCATACCGTGTATAGGTCGTGGCGTGACCGCATGAGGCATTGATTGTACAGGTTCCGATTGTGATTCCGATTGATTTGTCCAGGTTCCGATTAATTTATCTAGATTCCGATTATGCTTACGATTGACGGACCAAAGAATCATTACTTGCTTTAAAAATAATAGTAGAGATAGAGATACAGATTCAGCTCATGCTAGTCGATCTCGAGCAAGTTCGACAATAATTAAAATATAAACGCCATACCTCGCTCGGTCTCCCAAATTGAACATGGTTAAATTTCAATGGTCAATTCTCAATTGTAGGCCGCACGATATATCGACAAACACGATGTGCTACTGCGCATACGAAGCACAAGAGCAGGACGTCAAGTTGGCGATCCAAATACTTTTAAGTGAATGTTTATTATCTTAAGTTCTCAAGACGCAGAATGATCTTCAGGGATTTTATTTATAAAAGGTTTCTTTGTTATAGTTATATATGCAGAGACCTACTGTCCTCCTATTGCTCTCCTCACTTGTCTCACCATTGACATACTAGTAGTTGTTTCACCGGTCATTGACACGTCCTTTCCGCACAAGCCGTACTACACATTTTTAATCTTGCCATGTTATGTTAGAAAAAAAATTAAAAATCCTTGTAGTCAACAAATGTTGAAACTACAATTGTGAGACAATAAAATTAATAATGCTACATTTTTATCGCAGAATCTTAGTCAGTGCAAGGATTATACAGGTGCAGCGAAAATTAAAGGAAATGCCGAAGATTTAATTAAACTCACTCCTTTTTAATTGGCTCTCGGAACGTTGATTGCCCTGCCAATTAGCAGGAGACGAGTCCGGGGCAAGGAAGAATTAGAAGAACGGGTGTGATGTGGAAGAGAGTGATCGAGCCTCCTTGAGCGCTTCCTTGTATGGTTGCTTGGATGTCAAAGAGAAAAGACCAATGCAATCAATATGCGTTGATCAATATCCATTCAGAATGAACTCTTTCCTCTCCATTGTATTGTAGGTACTAGCAAATAAAGGAAAGCAACCACTCGGTTCCTGATTCAGATTTTTTTTCCCGACGATCATCTGCATCGTGAATTCATGACAAGTTATTAACCAGAGTCTGGAGCTAGCTAGCCGCCTTGCTACCTAACCAACCCATCGACTCTCTCTATCGAAAGCTAGTTAAACTAAGGACGGAAGGGATGCATCCTGCTGCCTGCACATATATACATGCTGGCTAATATACTAGTATAGTGTTTACTGTAATTAAGTCACATTATTATTGCAGGCTAGCTTCACATGTAGTATCCCACTTGCATCAAAGGCAGCTAATCATGCATGCATTGCACTATATATGGTTCACTTATCCTTCGTTGTTTCGCTTTCTTGAGGACCTGCTGGTTGGTTCAGGGTGGCAGTGGACATGTCACCTTTACCTTCTTGAGTTCTTGTCATCATACTCCACACCTTCACTATCAAAACTTCCTCCGGCCCTGCAATACTATCACAAAGCTGCTGGTTGGCCCATCGGCATTTCGATGCGTTATGTGCATTATTGGTGGATCCAGTGGGTGGTATCACTCTTAATAAGATTTTAGCAGCCCATGTACATCTATGAAGAAAAAAAGCCCACAGCTAAACAGCCCATCACTACTCCCCTCTTAACAGCCCACTAATTACGTCAACTTATTGGACCACCCTAAGCTGAAGTCCTTGAAATTCCATATATGTACGCGGTGTTTCTCAAAACTTTTGAGATTGTACGTGCGAAACTCACCAGAGTTCCGTCGGAATTTGCATCAAGTTTCGGCCGCATCCTCTACGCTTTTCTTTAGTGCAAGTCGTATACCTGTGTTATCTGAGCTGAAGAAGGAGGTTATATTGTGGCTCAGCAACAAAATTAGTTCTTACTAGTCTGTCGAAACCCATGTTAGTTCATGAACGGACAAGTAATTTTAATTGAGATAAGTATTAGAAATTTATGGATAGATTTATGATCAAGTAATCAAAATTGCTTATCTTTTCTCTCTTTAATTTATTTATATTTTACAACAATATTTCCTCCGTCCTAAAATAAGTGTTCGTTTAGTATTCAAATTTTATCCCACAAAGAGTGAAATCCATCTATTTGAACCAATGCCAAATACCAAGAAAAATTGTATAGAGAAGCGCATGGAGCCAATCAAATACTTAATAGGTGTTACTTTTTTTCCAATGCATATGCATTTATTGAGGATCTAGAGAACCAAATAAACAATATGATTTTCAATCATAATTTCATTTCTATAAGTAAATAGGGACAACAAGATCATTTTTCTCAGAATTAGTAATGTGTCTGAAATTTTCTAAAAGAGCAGTCTTTTTAGACGGATGGAGTACTCATTTAGATATTTTTATCTTTAGACTTTACCAAATACTCTATTGTCTCTATATACTTTTTCGTCTCATTCATATCTTTCCGTTCGCATAGAACCTTCATGTGTGTATGGAATGTGTTTAGTTGAAATTGTGACAAACATCATGCATGTATACCTTAAGTTAGTTAAGCGCATCTTGATTGATTAGCTTCCCTATGGAACAACTTATCCACCTGAGTTCAAATTAGATATGCATGTATACCTATGGTAGTATGGTTAGGTCCTTTATGTATATGTAGATACTTATTATAGTGGAAGGAAAAATAAGACTATTAGATCTGTTGCAGGGACGGATCCCCGCTCCCTCTTCTTATTTGTGGCTCGTGGGAGAAGAAGAAGGAGGGCGACTACAGGCGGAGTTAAGGTTGGAACAACTTATCGATGGCACTAGCTATTTCTCTTCTATGCTATATTTAAATTTAGATATTAACTGAGAGGGTATGTTATATTATTTTTATAATAGTATAGGTGGGTCATTTAGATGAAGCTAGAGCTATTTAAATAAATATTGTGGGTTTACTTTATAAAACTTTGGTAGTATTAGATACTAAATTCAGACATACAAGGTTACATACACACGCATACATCTTGTACTCCTTCCGTTCTATGAAGAGTGTAATTCTAGTTTTTTCAGACAAGTTAGTGGTGACGTGAAAAGACTTTCATACCTTCAATCATTTGTTAGCCACATGCAGTTAGTTTTGGTATGCAAATTAAATCTCACTTAATTAGGTAGGTAGTTAAGATCCAATTTGTAGGATGTTAGCCACATGCAGTTAGTTTTGGTATACAAATTAAATCTGATCACTTAATTAGATAGGTAGTTAAGATCCAATTTCTATGATTGCATTTTTTGTGAATTTTTTTTTAACACATGATTGCAACTTTTATGGAACGAAGGAAGTATAACATAGTATGTCCTGTTTAATCATCTTACGTTAAGTAAGAACAAATGTGTAAGAGATCTTGTGTATATATGGTTACATGTCCATGAAAGCACCACGAAGGCTATACATGTTAATTTGCTTTAGTCCTTTGTTTGGATTATTAGCTCAGATGACGTGACAATGCAATGCCTGCAAGAGGCTTAATTTCCATTTCTAAAAGCAAGTGTGTTATCAGCGCACATCTCCACAACTGCATACGCACACAACAGGAGGCGTCAAGTAGCACGTGCATTCTCGCGCCCCAACAAGTCAACAACAACAACAACAAGCTGACATCAACTAGAGCAACACGTACATCCAGATTCTATAATGGCACACACTCGGACGAACAACAGAAGCAACACACACAAACATGGCAAAACACGAGCATCTGCATCACACACACACACACACAGACACCGATTGACTGGCGAGTGCAGATGTCTGAATTATTATTGGCAGTAATAAAACCAGAACAGGAGTGTGCATCCTTGTTCTGAAGGGAAGCTTCCCCCACCCTTTGTCGTCAACCTCCGGCAGGCTACGAAAGCCACGGGAGGTGTTTTGGACTGAGAGAGGGAGACCTGGAAGAAAGGCGTAGCCTTCCCTTTGCCGATAGCTAGACTTGCCTTCTTTCTTCTCCTCCTGCATCACTGCCGCAGGCAGCGCCGCCGGTGCGGCGGCGAATAATACTCCTCAGCTCGCTGCCGCCTCATCTCGCACTCAGCAATCACACAGCTGCCGCTGCTCCTGCTGCTGCAAAGAGCAAAACAAAAACCAAAGAGACGGTGCTGCATATTTGCATTGTGGTTAGCCTCTGATTTTATAGGCATTCGTGTAATGACTGGTCACTCACTGAAATCTCCATGATAATAATGCAAAGTATATAATGGTCTCTGTGGATCACATAGTTTACTGGAAATGATTCTCGCGTATCAGCGCCCACTCATCTCTTCTTTGATAATAGGGAAATCCCATGCCTTTATCGAAAGGAGAACGCACCACTAAGAAGACTCTGGATTCCATCTCATGCTTAAGCTTTCCTTAAGAGGGATTAACTACTGATTGCCCAATGAGCACTGACTAGTCTCCACTAGCAGATTGTTTCATGGACACTGTGTGGTTGCAATGGACGGGCACCTGTCGACGGGGGATCAGATGGGCAACAACAAAATATAGCATGGATTGGTTCCTTCAGGCTTTCAACAGTTGAGGAGAGAATGTCAACGTCTCAACGAGCCTGCATTGTGTCCCTTTGTTCTGGGGCTTTGAATCGGTAGGCTTTCAGCTTTGGGCAGCCACATTTTGTGGTTACTCTGCTTTACACAAGAATTGGTTTAGAATTCAGGAACATTTTGGAGGATAACATACCCAATAGCACCGTCGTAATTCGGACGCATGTATGTGTGAACCTCTTCCACCTTTCAAAGTGCTTTCATTTTTCTTTTATCCTCAGAGAATGAATGATCCCAAGTACTCCGTCGTCTCAAATTATTAGTCGTTTTGACTTTTCTAGATTTATAGACTTTGCTATACATCTACATGGACGGAGGGAGTAGTTGCCGCCCTTGCCCTAGAAAAGAAGAAGGTGCCACGAAGTTTGCTAAAGGGTTAGAGGGATTTTTGTGAAAAGTGGGCTCATCGATCTCCAATTGAAAAGGAATGCTAAAGGTGAGCTGGTCAGTCCGAAATTGGGTAAAGGAGCTTCCTCATGCAGCTAGCAATCCTCTACTGATGCGTTGGCGTCGACCAGCAAACCTTCCAACCTCGCCGTCGCCAGCCGTCTGGTCCATTGCCCCGTCACTCGCATTCGAAAAGCACCCATGCCCATGCGTTTGCTGAGAACGCGCCCTACAGGCAGCTGATGATTCGGATTCGCCAATCATCTGGTGGCTGATGGCTGTAAAAGCAAGGGTGATCAACTACTGGCTGTTCCTATAGGCAGGTGATGATTCGGATTCGATTTCACCATCTTTAATTTTTCTTCTCGGAAAAGGATCACGCTGCACTATCTAACTGGTCCATGCTGCACAGGCTGATCTCAGTGACCGACTGGCCGTGCTTTAACGCTTAAAGTCAGCAAAGACTGTCCGGTTTAAACTTGTGGCTTCCTTCGTGGCTGCCGTTCTTTTCTAGAAAAGGCACGAGTTGAAAATAGTTCAAGAAATACATGGATAATGTACAGAACTTCGTGGAATGCCTACGGTTGATTTAGAATTTCATGGTGACTGGTGCGTATTCCTCTACTCAATTAGAGTCCCACGCATATTTGTTTTTCTAATTCCTCCTATCCCTATTGTAGAACACAACCTTACATCTTACTATGGATAGGTATGCATGCTAAACTTTGATTTTGATTTTATTTATGTAAATCCATCGTCAATATATCATGACTACATTATTATTATTCTCTTCTAAATTTTTCCAACCCTTAGCCAGTCAGGCATCCACCGATTAGGGATTACAATATGGGTGCTTCTTGTCATCGCTTGTGGCAATTGCCATGTCTTAAGCATCTCTAAGAGATTCTTTATATCATATTTTGGTAAAAAATTACCCTCCAACAGCCTCTTCAATTGGATATCTAAATATCCTCTATTCCGGATTTCTCGCTAGGCAAAGATGGAGAGCGAGAATTGCTCTTTAGACTACGTATAAGATATAGAAAAGTTGTTGGAGAGTACAAAGATATAGAAAACGATTTTTACTCAAATGACTCTCTAAGAGCATCTCCAAGAGCTCTTGTATTCTGTTAGCTAAATTTGGAGATTGAAACCCCTTTGTAAAAATAGAAAACCATCTAATTCTATAGGGTAATCCAAGAGACTAGGTAAAACATGATGGCTAGCTATATTCAAAACCGGTCCACGTCAGCACTCGACCCTACGTCAGCACTCGACCATCTGGTTTCCCGATCGCAATATTCCTTGCGGCCGCCGCCGCCTGCGACGCCACCAACACGAGGACGCTAGCGATCCACGCCCTGCAGGCATCAACGCTGCATCAAGGCCGCGCTCAAGTATAATAAACAAATCGATTTCAGGTACACCCTGCATCAACGCCCGTTATATGTCCAAACAACAGGTTGAAAGCATATATATTTTTCACGGTATATGTCCAAACAACAGGTTGAAAGCATATATATGTTCAAAGTATAGGTTGAAAGCATATATATTTTTCAGATGACAAGAATCTCATTACAGATATAGGTTCAAAGCATATATTCCAAGCAACAGGTTCAAAGCATATGTTCACAGCATAAGTTCCAAGGTAATTTTTCAAAGCATACGTTCAAAGCAACAAGTTCAAATATAGTAAACTATACTAGTCTAGCAACCGCAGCGTCTTGCAAAAATCTCATCCTGTCGCCTTTCATAGTATTGCTGCAGTCTGTAACTCATATTGCTCAAATCCAGTGAAAGAATCCTCTCCTCTTCTAGATCTCTTTGGAACTCAAATTTTTCTCTCTCCAACTTGATCCTTTCCTCCTGCAGAGCAAAGGCCTTGTTGCATCGCTCTTCTTTCTTCAAATCTTTCTGAGCATCAGCTTCTTTCATCTTTGCCACAAGATAGTCCAATGCTTCGATGGTCGAACGTTGACGTAACTTTTTTTTCTGTCTTCTTTCCGTCCGGTCTTTTTGAAGCATCTTGTGCTGCTGCTGCTGCTGCATCAACACCACCAGTAGCAGGTGAGAGCACGGGTACAAGTGATGACGGGGATGAGTTTGCCTTTGTCTTCTGTTTCTTATTACTAGTTGTTGCTGTTCCACCGGTTTGCATGAGTCTGTCCATCCACTTTGGCTTGTCCTTCAGAATTCTCCAACAATGCATTAAGGCAAAGTTCCTGTTCTTCTTGTCTTCTTCCTTGTACAGTGCACATGCGCTTGCAATCTGCATATTTCATACACAAACGTAGGCATGAATTTGATGTTGTGAAAGAAAGGCATAAAAGACACATAACTTGTTTGGAAGGAATATATGTACCTTGTCATCAACTGAGCAACCACTCTGGTTTCTATCCTGAATCCTAGTGACACAATGACAGAACATATTCACATCATGTTGAATAGTCGACCAACGATTCATTAAAGAACTTTGTGTATGATCTGACTCGAATGACTTGTTAGCATAGTAATAATCATGAATTCTTGCACAAAAGGTGCTTTCTGGTTGATCAACTCCTTGAATTGGATCCATGCCCAGATTTAGCCAAGCAGACACAAGAAGTCTGTCCTCCTCATCTCTGAAATTTTTTATTCTTCCCTGTGATCCTTTAGATGCAGCAGGACCATGGTCGATGGGTGTGTGTGTAGTAGGCGAAAGATCTTGAGACTCATGAACATCAGCCCCTAGTAGGTTTGTGAAATATGTCCCTGAACTCATATCACCTGCCCAAAAAAAATGGAGTGGGTGTAAAGGAGCATTGATGCCATCTGATTAACTGATTTTCTTACTAATACTAGTTCATATGATAGCATAATGTCTATGATCAGAACCATATCCTGTAAATTCCAAAAGCAAGAAGGACTCTGGATTCCAGGCTGTCCACACCCACATGCAACCAACATTTGTATCCATCAAGGAACAATTGTATAGCAGCTTGATAATCAAGTTCCTTGCTCCTTTTCTGCATCTAGTGATACAGATTACCAAGACACATGACAAATCTTAAAAGACACAGCAATGCAAAACAGGGTGCAGAAATAACATAAGTTTGACGTATGATGTGTTTCCTATAACGACTGAAAAAAATATAGGCTATACATCCACACAATCACAGAGATATTAACTCATATCACCTGCCCAAAAAAAATGGAGTTAGTGTATATATCAACAATTCATCATCTCGGTGAACCTGAGCACAAGCAAACAAGGGCACACATTGCAGATATCACAGCCAAGATCAAGATGGATTAACCCAATTAGTATTTAAGCACAGCAGCTGCAACTCATATTCAGCTAACAGGTAGGATGGCAAATGCAGATTGAGCAGACTCAAATGGGACATAGTGCAGACAGTACAAGCAAAACTATTAGTGCAATGCAACAAAAAATAGCTTTCAAGCCCACAAGCATGAACCATCGGTTAACAGCTCAACAGTGCAAATAAAATGTACAAAGTACAGAAGCAAGCACAAAGCCGACAGTTGATACCCATTATACCATACGATGAATGTTGCGACGGATTGTATATACTCAATGCAAGATTCATGTATTCAGATATTAACAGTACATCCTAAATGGTGGCACAGTTTGAGTATACCCTCATAGCATCAGAAATTATTCTAACCAAGAATATCAACAATTCATCATCTTGGTGAACCATAGCATCAGAAATTTGTTAACCAAGAACATCAACAATACCTCATCTCAGTGAACCAGATCATCAGAAACACTAAACCAGAAATTGAAGTCACCATGGCTCATGTCGTTGCCCATCTCCGTTCCGTCACCGCGTCTGGTGTCCACATCCTCAAATCCCAGTGGGAGCGGCCGGCCAGCAGATGACCCTGAACCCACCCGGCGGAGTCTGGCGGTCGACGCACCTCCGGGACGTGACGGCCGGGACATGGCGACTACGGCGGCTCCGGCGACTGGATCCAGGAGCTTCGATTTGGTCCCTCGGCAGACGAATCTTGGCGGCGATTTGGTGGGGGAACAGCAGGGGGGCGCGCGAAATAGGCAGCCCAAGCGCGGGAGAGTGAAAATTGGCGCGGGAACGAGGGCCGAGCGCGCGCAAAGGGGAGGGGCTTGGGCGCGGGCGAGCGGGGATGGCGAGCGAGCGAGGCTCGGCAAAGATGGCGAGGGGAGGCCGAAGGATAGCAAGCCTGGATAGATGACGAGTCGTTTGCCGATTCTGTTGGATAGCGTTTTTTCTTTCTTTTTTTTTTACTAGCCTACAGCTTATACAAGAGCTTTTGGAGATGCTCTAAATGATGATTTAAAACGTAGATTTTAGAAAGACTCTTGAAGATATTTTTATTGGCAACAACGGTGCTAGACCGTGTCAGACCTGCATATCATGTCAGATTACTCCTTCCAAACGAGTAATTCGAGAAATGATGCATCTATCTATCTATCTATCTAGTGTGTGTACCAATTGTGTGTTTAACTTCTCAAAGTTTTTGCGGTACATTGTCCCAAATTCGATTAGACAGGGATGGAGGATGCCACTATGGGGCGTATGGCCCGAAGCGGCGGTGGCCGGCCAGGATGGAACATGCTTTACCGTTGAACCCATTGTCACAGCGGAGTGAGATGGCACCACCCAGCCCGGGCCCATCGCTCAGCCTCCCTCCGCCCTACCACTCCCTCCCCCGCCTCCTCCACCCGCGCCACCGCCTCCCGCTCCGCCGCCTCCTCGCGGCGCACGCGCTCGCCGCCGTCGCGGGCCACCTCTCCCTCCCGGACCCGCGCCCCCACACCCTCATCCTCGCCGCCTACTCCCGCCTCGCGCGCGCCTCGCCGTCCGCTCTCCTCCTCCTCTTCCGCTCCTCCCTCCGCCTCTCCGTCGCCCCCACCCGCCACACCCTCCCGCTCGCCGTCTCCGCGGCCTCCTCCGCGGGCCGCCGCCACCTCCCGCTCGCGCTCTCCCTCCACGCCGTCGCGATCGCCCGCAACCTCCTCCCGTCCCCGCACGTCGCCAACGCGCTCGTCTCCCTGTACGCCCGGCACGCGCTCCCGGACGCCGCGCGCAGGGTGTTCGAGGAAATGCCCTCCGCCCCGGACGTCGTCTCCTACAACGCGCTCGTGCACGCGTACGTGAACGCAGGGCGGGTGGGCGTCGCGCGGGAGCTGTTCGAGGGGATGCCCGTGCGGGACGCCGTGTCCTGGGGAACGGTCGTCGCTGGGTGCGCCAAGGCTGGTTGGCCGGAGGAGGCAGTGGGGCTGTTTGACAGGATGAGGGAAGAGAACTTCAGGCCCGACGATGTCACTCTGGCCGCGGTGCTGTCATGCTGTGCACAGCTGGGGGCGCTGGACAAGGGGCAGGAGGTGCATGAGTATGTCAGGCAGACCAGGCCCCACCCCAACGTGTTCTTGTGCACAGGGCTCGTTGATCTCTACGCAAAGTGCGGTCGCGTCGATGCTGCAAAGGAGGTGTTCCATGCATGCCCCAAGAGGAACGTGTTCACATGGAATGCGCTCATTGTTGGGCTGGCGATGCACGGCCATGGCACGGTAGCGCTGGAGTACTTCCACCGGATGCTGGCTGATGGAATTCAGCCAGACGGGGTCACTTTCTTGGGGGTCCTGATCGCTTGCAGCCACACTGGCCTGGTGGACATGGCAAGGCGCATATTTTCAGACATGGAGGACATGCACGATGTGCCCCGGGAACTGAAACACTATGGGTGCATGGCTGACCTGTTGGGTCGTGCTGGACTCATTGAAGAAGCCATGGACATGATCAGGAAGATGCCTATGGAAGGAGACAGTTATGTGTGGGGAGGTATACTTGCTGGATGTAGAATGCATCGGAATGTGGAGGCAGCGGAGGTTGCAGCCCGGCATTTGTTGCAACTGAACCCTGATGATAGTGGGGTGTACTCTGCCATGGCTGGGATCTATGCAGATGCTGGTAGGTGGGAGGATGTAGCGAGGATCAGGAAGTTGATGGACGAAAGGATTGGCAGGAGAAATGCTGGCTGCAGTTCAATTACAACAGAGCTCAAATATGGTGCCCCTATTCTGAGCTGATTGCCGTGGGATATATATACCAGAATTCACTAATTCAGAAACATTGAAAGTAGAGAGTAGTTTAGAAAGAGGACCGGTGCGAATTGCAATGATAAGACTCATGAAGACTCAAGGTACATACTTTTTAGTGTGAGAAATTCAGATATATTTCAGGATTTGTTATCGATATACCTTGAGCTCCTAGTGATACCAACTCTCACTGCTCTGCAAATCTGCAGGTGCAGGCTTAACTACTGTATTTCACGAGGCCTTTTATTTGTGCTGCCAAATGTGAATCTGATGATGGAGGTCATCTTGCAGTTTCACGCACAATATGTGGTTTCTCTCATTCATGAAATTGCAGATACATGAACTTTGTGGCAACTGCATTTTATTGTCAAATTAAGCTCTTTCTGACGCCAACAAAGGAAGTTCATGAATGAAGTGAAGAGGATATGTGGAAAAATTCCTGGCACAGTGGAACTAAGTTTCTCTCGCTGCTAGCGGATCCTTCATGGTATATTTCTCAGGAATTCAATCTGAAAGCTGAGTGTTGCTCAGACCCTGTGCAGCAAATTATCCACTGGACACAAGAAACCATCAGGATTACTTGTTCTGATGCTGATTTTTGCCCATGATTAACGATGCAGTTGGTGTGGTGGCGGTGGGTTAACTTCGATGTACCAGGCTAATTTACTCTCTGGCTATCTCATTTAAGACTGGTATGTAAGTTCTTTTTGAAGAAAAGTAGCTTAATGTTTGTCTATGATGTGTAATTGCTAGCATGATGTGAATAATAGACTGATTTCAAGAAGTAAAAGTTGCACTCCTTCAGAGTAAAAACGTCTATATCCTTACTGGTTTCCTGTTGTAGTGCTGCACGAGTTATGCAATATTTAGCCTTTGATGAGAAACATAATGCTCGTTGGCTTGTGGCGCTGTCGCGTGCCGGACAGGAGCAGTGCCCCCGTGGAGTGCCGCGACCAGTGGATAAGTACCTCTGCAGGACATCAGTCGCGGACTGATCACTGCTGATGAGGAAAAAACCATGTCTTTGCAAATGTAGTATAGAACACTGGAAGACATGCCCCGTGAATGGGGATATCATCTAAACGGATTATGAACTATATATGAGCATATTCCTTCTTAGCCTATAATTGGTCGAACTATTATTACTGTCAGTGAAAGGACTGGTACAACCATTGGTTGCTACGGCTAAATCTTGCTCACGGCTAGTGGCGGATCTGATGCAATATGTTCCTCAGGAGTTGAACATGAAAGTTTTGTGCAGCTCAGACTCTACAAATTTCACATTTTATCTCAGAAAATTATCCGCTGGAGACAAGAAACAATCAGGTTTACTTGTCCTGCCGCAGCTAATGCCAATTGGTACGGCCTGTTCGTTTGTATGTACCAGGGCTAAGACAGTCTCTGGCTCGTCTTTGTTTAAGACTGGTGTATGAGTTCCTACTGAAGGAAGTGGCTTGATGTCTGTCTATGATGTGTAATTACAAGCATGATGAGAATAATTGACTGATTTTGAACAGGAATTAAAGCTTGCGTTCCTTCAGGGCATAAAAGGCTGACTTCATATCGTTGCTGGTTTACTGCTGTAGTGCTTCTCATGTACAATGTGTGCACTGTTAACCTGATTCGGTATGTGATAACATCTTGCTTAATGTCACTCTCCACTCCACTTCTTGCATGCCACGAGATGGGAGCTGAACTGCAGGCGGAAACAATGCACCATCTAGCAAGCAAATCTTCTGAGCCATTCAAGCAGACAAAGGGAAAACGAGAAACACTATAGAATTGGAAGAGGAATTTGTTCAAAAAAAACTCAACAAGGTGTCGGATCATCCAAAAAAGTTCAAACTAACTTGAAGAGATGGTCCTATGGCCTCATTCCTTTAATGGCCTTACTGCAAAGGAACACAAAGGAAAACTTTCAATGTTAAAATTAAAAGAGGCAGAGAGAAGTCTCTCTCGAAAGATAACGACACATTACTAAGTTGCAATGCTGCAAAACAGGAATAATCAGTTGGACGAGGGCGAGGCATTCTCATGAGAAGTAAACGTAGCAGTAATGGATGCAGTCCCGATCTCAGTCTGCCATATTTCTGAGGCATTTCCCGATCAGCTGTTCTTTCTTTAATCATGATTCAATCACGCAGAGTTCACGGCACCAGAAAGAACCAAAGGGAGACCAAAAAAGGGAAGACTGACTATCACATTTCCAACAACCTTTTTTATTTTGTCCAAATCAGGTACAAGAAGCTTTCATGTATGGAATGGCTACACAGATGCTATCCAAGAAGAAATGTAAATATGTCTCTCAATGAGATGATTCCTTCCACAAATCTGGTACTTTGTTCAATAACAACCACCCGCCGCACCCCTGATGACAAGGCATACAGTGTGTTAAATTTAAATCAGCATGTCCAATTTCTGATGAAACAGGAGCATTGATTTCCTGTAATAAATGAAATACAAACATACTCCTGATGAGATCAGGAACATGAATCATACAAATTAGTACCTGGAATACACAATTCCTCCAAGACTTCAAGCAAGGTACTCGTCTGCAAACACGTATGACACTGTCTTCGGCCCTGCACCTGGTACTGCACATCCAATGCCTAAAAAAGATTAAAGATAACAATGATATTATCCTCTCATAGAGAACCAAGTCTGTCATAAGGCAATGCATGATGATTCACAAAAACAATAGCAGCAACCAATATAAAGTGAATGCATAAGTGGACAAATTATAGCTATGCCTTCCACAGACACGTTGGCATCAAGCTCTCTTGTAAACTTAAAGAAACTTGAACTCAATTCTGTTTAGATTCAAAGCAGGTTGGACTACCAGAAACTCTACCGCAAGTTGATTCGGTATCGCGGCCATCAGTCCATGTCCTTGGGACTCTGCTACCACCTTCCAGATGACAGCCCCAGCCAACACAAGAACTCACATTTGCAAATATGTAGTTCTTGCAACGGGTGAATTATTTTTAAACAAAAATTAACAAGCTATGAAGGAATGTCTGAGAACAGGAAGTCAGGAACCACGAGGACGTCAGCACCAGGAGCACCTGGAGTACAGTGCAACGCTGGTGTTCCAAGTCTGATGAGAACTCAATAAGGGACTCCTGATTATTTGAGGTCATGGGCCACCTATGATATGTATGCACAGATGTAGCAAACAAGCCTAAGGTCAAGTCCACTCCAGTAAAAACAACCAAACCAAATTCAGGTTATGAGTGTAGGAATGGACTTCCTCATTAAATGAGCTATTGGACATAACACTGGAAAATTTCTTGTTTTGTATTTCCTTTTCATGTTCTGATGGACAAAACATCATCATGCAAAAGCATTGTGTTGAGTAATGGCCATCAAATGAAAACCATAGGAATTGCAGTTTTTCACTATGGAACTGAGTATATGCATACAATGCGAAAGAAAATGTAACTTGCGCAATTAAAAAGCAAGAGGTGATGAATTACGTTTTGCACAGTTACTTGTTCAAGTTCAATGCGAGCGTAGACGTCATTCTTCGCCAGAGCCATGATATCACTGCAGAAACAGGCAAGACTGAAAATTAAGATACTCCAAGAGGATAAAAAAAAGGCAAATAAAGTAATGGGATCAGCTATGTAAGTTTCTCTTAAGTTAGTCTGAAGACGCCAAGACAGCTTTCATTTTGATTTAATGTACTCGATTTCATGGAACATCATAAAGAGAGCATTCAACCATGTAATATATATACAAAGGTGACATATTAGGGAATCAGTAAAAAAGATAACATGTCTTTGCTAAGTTTCACGAAAACTGGCAAAGAGCTAAGGTTCAGAACATCCAAAATATATTTTTTTAAAAAAATAAACAAAGATTATGCCAAATGAACAGGAGGTTTAAGAGTGTGTGTTTTCCAACACAGAGCAGCCCCTTCTTTTTTAGCTTAATAGATGAACCTATGATGTATTTTGTTCGGGCAAAAGATCACTGGAAGATAAAAGCAGTTAGCTTTTATGGACTTAGGAGGATGATCATAAAATTGGTAGCAGTGCTGGTAAACTGGAAAACATAGTTCTAGCTCCTGAATTTCTAAAAGCCTCGAACAATAGATCCCGAGCACTATCCGGAAACCAGATAAATGTGAAGTTCTCTAGAGTTTAGATCCACAAAAGATTTGTTTTCATTTGAAATACCTTGTTGATATGCATCTTGCTATCTTGGGAATAGATAGATGGTACAGATGTATAAAGGACTGAGTAGAAGAAATGTCAAAGGTCATGGGGTGGCTAAGTAATGGTATAAGGTAGCAACTAGGATCTCAGGACCAAAGTTTTACAAAAAACAATTTCATTTAGCATAATGTCATTACCCACACAAAGGTGAATGCCACAAGTAATAGCTAACCACTTTGACCTTATCAAATATCATCACAAAAAGTTCACAGTTCACACCCCCTCCACGAAACACGCCATAGCTAGCCAAGTATCGAATGTTGGAGATAACAATAAAAATCAGACAAGGACCAGTTTCTTGACTTATTTTGGGGTGCACTGTGCCATCAAACTAAGATGCAGAGGCAAAGTGCAACACTTCATCTGGCAGAATCGCAGAAGCCACTTGGTTTCATCAATATAATATAACAGAACAGGATAACAGCGCAGCAAAAGCAAATGTTACAGTATGCAAACCTGAGTGAGTAGACGTCACGGAGGGATCCATTGTCATCAACTATAGGAATTGAGCTTACTCTATCTGGAGAAGAATGAATCGACATGATAGTTCAATTCAGTAACAGTTACTTTATAAAGATTGACAGCTATAAGTTCAGAAGCAGCACATGCAGTTCAAAAAAAAATGGCTTTGAATCTCCGCAAACATGGAAAAAAACAGTAAGCAGTAAAAAAAATTGGCATTTCAAATGCACTTGGTATGAGTTCATTGCTCATACACAACTTCATACCGTAAATCCATTTCCTAATGTAAAGATGCATTTCCTAATGTGCCACTGCAGCAGCAAACCAGCAAGGTATAAAATTAATTTGTAAGGAACATATTATACAGATCAATTGTACATTAATCTAGACATTAAGTGCTCTTGCTGGGTGCAACATTTAGTTTTGCAGGAATCCAACAAGGTAAAACTGAGGAACATTCCTTTTTCCTACTTTAAAAAGTCATGATTCAACAATACCAGAAACTGGATTATTTCAGTAACAAGTACAAATTGTAACAGTTAGAGACTAAAGTGATGCGATGCATGATCCTACCTATCACCTAAGGCGTTACATGTTAGAAAGCTTTCATGCACGTTCCATGGTACAATTTAGTTCATACCTTCACTGTTGATTTGAAATTGTTATCTGCATTATTCAAGAAGAACTAATCACATGATTAAGTTGATTTCGTAGTAACCTATTGCCGTTTATGATCTTAACAGTTGGGAACATAAATATGAATACTGCATCTGAAATGTCAAGATACCTTGAAGCAGCAGATCCAGGCAGGAATTTAATGGAGAACTCAGTCGCAAAGTTCTGAGCAGTCTGTTACTTGTTCTCCCTGTATGTGGAGACCAAGTACCAATAGGAATATTGAGAAGCTGATTGTGCAGAAGAGAATAACCTTCAGCCTGTTCTTGTAGCTTCGAGAAAAGAACTAAAAACATCAACAAGATAAAAGTTAGTTTAATTTGACACAGCTGAAATTAATCAAGTAATGGGTCATTAGTCTTATAGAACAATATCATACATTTCAAAATCCCCTGAAGGGTTGCAAGATTAAGCAAAGGCATCCCTGATGAATCTGGCAACGACTTAAAGATAGGAACTGAAGATATTTCATTTCTGATTATAGTCAGTGCCACATCCACTAAATTATCTGAATCCTTAACCTGAAGAAAGACATATAGCGCCATAAGATAGAAAAACAAGTGTTTACTAGAAATGTTTAGCTCCAATCAATGCAGAATATTCAAGAAAAACTATTGTGAGATTATTACAAGTCCAGTCCCTCCCAGCCCACGAAAAATGGCACCATCCTTAGTACAGGAGAAAGAATCTCATATTGCCATGCACATTCCTCAATGAGCTGGTCAAATAATCATAAGGAACAATATCCCAAAAAGTGAAAAAAACAGTTATATCCATTTTTATCTTCATTCATGACACAACTCATTCATCATCACCATATACATTTTTTCTACAATCATTTGACAGATTTTGATGGGGCAAATAATGGCAATATCTATTAGTGTCAATTTTGTTCCTCTTGCAAGGTGATAGACAATTTGTAGTTCGCCTGACACAGATGGCATTAAGATTAATATTGTATTAGAGACCATATTAAGAATCCCGTACACGATATCTTTTCAGATTTTGATGGTGCTGTTTAACTGTTTATACAGAAAAAAAATTGAAAAAAAAATCTGGTGGATATATGGAGAAGTACATGAATTAATGGCCTTCTCTGCATGGCAGCACCATCAGGCCCACCATAAAACTGCAGTTTTGCTTCTTTCCAAGCAGAAATGGGATGCATTTCAAGCTCTTCATTGCCAAGAGCCCTTATGTTTCTCTGCAACTGCAGAGCAAACAATAATCAGTAAAAACATAAAATGCCTTCAAGGAGAAACTCTATTTTATTCATTCTTACCTTTCTCAACATTAATACAAAATCAGATGCAGTGAGCATGCCTGTTATGGTTCCCTGATGGTCGTCCCAGAGAGGAACTAAAGCAAGGCCCTAAAAACACAAAAAGTTAACTGAAAGCTACTCTAAAATGATTTAATCAGCAGAAGGGGACACCAAAGTTGGCTAGAGGTCCACACGGTATATGACGACAACACGCACAAACAATAATTTAACAGGCAAATAGGACCTTAAAAGGGCAATTGCCTATTTGTCAAAGTTATTTCATTCTGAATGGATGTAAAGTCATGCCAGTTGCAGTTGCAGGTACAGATGAAAGAAATGCCTGCTTCTAGGAGTTTTGTTGTTTGTCCAGTTATAGACCATAATAAAGAAAATAAATTTAACTGCTTCTAAAAATGAGGATGATAGTTTCCAGAACATCTTCGAAAATTCTTCAATAATAAAAATAAAACAGAACAAAGTTCATGTGAGAGCAAAGGAGCACCACAAAGGAAAAATGAATGGTTTGGAGCAATTCTTCCAAGAACAGCAGCACACATACCTCGTCATGCATTATTTTAAATGCTTGCTTAACAGGAAGCTGAGTGTCCAAAATTGCTAGCTGAAATGTTCATATGAACACCAATTATTCACATAGTCTAAAGCAAAATGATAACTTATAAGTTACAAGGAAAGAACCTAACCTTGCTAGAAAGAGGAACAACATCATATATGGTATTATGTAATAATATTCCAGAGATCCCATGGAGGAAAACTGCTATTTGCATGCCTGGGTTTTGAGATGAAGGCTCTGGAGGCATCTGTTTGGACATTTAAGACCACAGTATATAACAGACCTATAGTTCAGGAATATGCAAAACAGAAAATACAATATCAAACTTTTGAGACATACTGTTGTCAAAATGGTACCCTCATCCATATTAATTCCTCTGATAGGAGAAGGCTCTGGCTGCACAACTGGTTGTGCATTGTTTTCCACCAGCACTTCGTTGCTGATCAGTCCATATTCATCACGCATAATGGGTTTCGACTCATCACACCTCCAGACACCATCAACTAAAAATCGGTACTGAATTGCACCAGAAGGAAACATAAATGTATGTGATGACACCAAAAAGAAAAGTAACAGGAGCAAGAGAATATTTTATGCAATAGCCGGGCAGTGTGCACTGGTACAGTAAATATCCAATAGTGGAATATCATCTTCAAATAGTTTGCTAACCTTTGAATGGAACCAAACAATCACATGTGAACATTATAGCTGACAGAATTACAAATAACAAAGGTGTGAGTTTGGTACCAATGCGCAATGTTACCTCCAAGAATTACATAGAAAATAAGTCAAAAAAAGCCAAACATCTAATATAAAAAACCCATTGTCAATATGCCAAATATCTAATGTTTCTATCAATTGCTAGGAATTGGAAGAAATATGTCTTGAAGAAATGGTTCACAATAGTTGGTTGCTAAATAAGGACAGCCGAGAATTAAGGGGCATTCAGTACGTATTTAGTGTAACTGCAAGTATTAATTGCCACCAGGGAAAAAGAGTCACAATAAATAAATTCCCTGTACACATGGAACGAAATGACAAAAACGGAAACCTGAGAGACAGAGGTATGATTGTATTTAACAGTAACTCACTTTATAATGACACTGAAGGGATGCTTATGTGATGCAGCAACCAACTGTTGTGACATTTTCCTTTATGGCAGTCACTACACGACGGCTAAAGCCCCTTGTCAGAAACGACAGAGACAGTGGGATGTGGGCAGTACCCAGACACCTATGCCACGTCTGCCGCTATAGGATATACCAACCCTTTAACACCTATGACCATGGTTTATGCAACGTTAGAACCCAAGACTGGTGAACTACATTACTGAATAAGGAGTTCCAAATGCCTAATACCGCCCATGAACCATGTATTTGAGATCAGAAGATACTTAACTCCAATATTCATTTCAGCATTCACTAACTACCAACGGAAAACCATCCACGTGCCCCACAAAAATCCAGCGGGTACATCAGCTATGCATAGAAACAGAATAGCTCCCTCCAAGACACCGACAACACTTCCCACCTTGGGCACGCAAGGATCATCAGCGACCGCACACACCGCCACCCAGCGCCTCAACACCCACCCGCTACAACTACCAACTAACCGCAGATGCATTTCTTCCCATAGCAATCTGGCAAAACCGCACACCGCGACATACCAAGCGGAATCAAACCCAGGATCCCTATCTGTCAACAAGCATAATTCTAAACAATCATGGAAAGTAACAACCGTGCAAGATAAAGGCTCAATTCTATCCACAAGGACGCCAATCGAGAACTCGCAGACCTACCTATCCAGAGCAAACTACCAAGCAGTGGAACAAATCCAAGCGCGGGAACGACGACACGCAATCAATCAGGCGCGAGGCGAAGCAGCGACCCACCTGGTAAACCCCGGGGGGCAGATCGAAGACGACCTGGAACTCGGTCCCGACCAGCGCCATGGGGTACTCGCTCCACCTGCGACCACAAAGCAAGAGCGGGAACCAGGAATCAGGCATTACATCCCCCTCCGCCACCGCAAAGCCGAACCCAGACGGGAAGAAACCGCAAAAAAAATAAAAAAAACAAAGGCCGCCCCCGCCTTCCCCGCACCCCTGGCCCCGGGACGGGACCTCCGGTGACCAGTGTCCGTACTCACCCGGTGAAGCTGCCGCAGAAGGAGGCGTGCCGGCCGCCGTGCGGCCACGAAAAGCGCTGCAGCACCATGGGGGAACCCTAGCGACGCGCGAGGAGAGCGGGCGGGCGAGGGAGGGAGGAAGAGCAGTGCCAGCGCCCCCGAAGCCGACCAGCCGACCGACCGACCAAACCCTAGCCCCGCGGGAGCGAGCCCATCCGCGGGGACCCAGACGGCCGGCCCGGATTATATGGGCGCTGGGGGGAGGGAGGCGCACGCAGACGCAGGCAAGGAGGCGGAAGAGGAAATTTGGTGTGAAGAGGGGAGCGGGGGGTGGGAAGCGGAGCGAGGGAGGAGTGAGGAGGGGAGGGCGGGGGGTGTTGGAGCGCGTGTGGGCGTGTGCGCCGACGGCGTCCGCGCCCTGGTTTTTTTGTTGGCTTGCGCTTTGGGTTGGTTCGGGTTGTTGGTGGGTACGGCGGTTTCTTCCTCGCTTCGCCTTTGCTGCTGCCGCTGCGCTAGCCCACCGTCGCTTCCATTTTTTTCAACTTTTTTTATTGGGTTTTGCACTGAAATTTCTGGGGGTGTTTGTGCTGGTGGTGCTCCTTTGGGCCGGCAGGGAATGATTGGCCGGCGCTTTGCTCGTGGCGGGCGTCTGTGGGTTTTCCTTGTTGCCTGTGCTTGGATGATGTGGGTTTTTTTCACCTTTTCGTTAGGGCCTTTTTGAGGTGCGTGTGTCAATCAAAAAGAGGGAGAAAACGTGCTTAGCAGGGGATGTTTTGTCCTCTAGTGCAGCCATATGCTACGTGAGGTGATAGTGGACAGATTTGATGCTCGATGAGTTAGTGATAAAGTCTTACGGAGCAGAAAACTGACACCGGTAATGGAGAATACGGCGCGCTTTCGTGTCAGACATGCTAGAAGAACGAGTGTCGGTGGACCTAGTAGGGCGAGCGGCATCTGGCCAAAAGATAGATAGAGGGCGGCGGTGACGGCGGCATATGCTATGGATCATTGTAGATTGATTGATGTCAAAGAAACTAGACATATATGTTGGAAAATAGAGATAGACCAAGTAGTCTTGTAAGCATCTCGGTAGTACATTGTCTGATGTATTACTCTACTTTCATGGTGAAAGGACTAGTCAAGAAAAAGGAAGAATAAATTCACTCTAATATCAACCTTTATTTGATGTGTTTTTTTACATGTTGGAGAGCTTTTTATACTTTTAGGTTTTAAAAGCTTTCTTAAGCTAACACACAATAAAAAATGTTTTGAATTTTGATAGATTGAGTTTCCAAATGAATGCTCAATTGTAGAGGTCTGCATAATAACATAAATGATGAGATGGGCTTTCAACCTTTTTGAGGAACTATTTAAGAGATTTCTAAAAGCAATGGAACATGCTGAGGTAAGATGGTATGAATTTTGTTTCTCCGTGCTGTCATTATTTTCATTTAGTAGATGGGAGTTGGCGTTACTAATAGAAAACACATAACTTTCGTTATGTGTATATGAAGTATACCTCATGTGTATTGGATGATGACTATAGGATGGATTTGTAGCTTTTATCGCCGTTGTAGTTCTTTGATGCCCAAGAAGCTATACACTTGTGCAAGAGATACGTTATCCTTGGAGTGTAGTCTACTGAGAATCTCGACGTTCGAATTTACAATTCGTGATGGCTTTCTTTACAAACATAATTTATTATTGAAGCTTTACTCTTCGATGGCATAGGGTTGATGGAGGAAGGGGCCAGGAAATATCTTCAGTTTTGCCCAGCATTTTTATTTAGTTTGATTATCTATACCTTTTGAGCCTTTTACAATAAACTATAGATCCTCTATACAGTTTTCCAAGATAACAAAGATGAGCTGCAAGGAATATTTCATTTTTTTAGTTCAGATACTCTCACCATCCCAATTATAATTTGTTTTGGCTTTTTAGATACATATTTTTTTGTTGTATCTAGATATAGTATACATCTAGGTGCATAACAAAATATATGTATCTAGAAAAGCTAAAACGAATTGTAATTTGGGACGGAGGGAGTATATTCAATTCATAAAGTCCACAAAATCCACAAAATTAAGGTGTCATTCTTTACTGTAACGGATAGCACACATAGCCCTTATTAGCTTTCTTTGATATAGCATGCATGCATTGCTAATGATCACATGTTATTGAAGCATGCATAGGCATGCTAAATGCTAATCATGGCAACTATCGACTATCGTAGATAATTTAGGCCGCTTGACATCAAGAACTTAAGGTAGGCACCAGTGCAACATAGACTATATCCTAGATCCTAGGTCCACAATATAGTCTTATTGGTTCCACGGTCACGGGCCAGGAATTGCTGCCGTTTTCCTTCTTCAACATTGATGATAGGAATCTTGTACTTTTAAACCGAAAATGAAAAGTAAGATTATACAATTTTTACAATTACACAATTCTAGGAGCTTTAGGGCTATGGTGGACCTGTTCTTGTGCATAGGGGCTCATTTAGCCCGGAAACTAAATAAAACATTAATTAGATTTGTCGATATTTGACGTTTAAAACAAAATTTTGGTTTTTAAATGCAATACCATTTCGCTCGCAGTATAATAAAACTATTAATATATATATGTACCAGGTTGAGCATTGGAATAAAAAAAATAGAACCTGGCTCTCACAAACTCGTTTACCTTTATATTTGCTTTTTTAGAACATGCAACACTTGTGTATAAGAATTGAGATAATTCATGAAAGCCCTCTAGATCGATAGTATAAGTAGGTGGTGGTGCAAGACATATATATCCCGCCCAATTCATTTGAGGATTTTTTTTCACTCCAACATGCTTAAGCTTGTTTCATAAGAAATGCTTAGGTTTGACCATCGATAATATGAAAAAAGAAGTATGTAGAGAATGTGAGATAGATAACCTATTACCTTGAAATGTATTTATGATAGTATTCGTTCGCATTTATTTAAAATCCCATATTTTCAATTACTTGTCAAAGTGTCACCTTGCAAACCATATCATCAGTATCCTAAACATTATATATTTTGAACAGAAGGGAGTGTATATCTTTTTTTTAAAAAAAAGTGTACAATATAGGAAAACAAATATTTGAAAAAAAAATAGAACCTGTCTCTCTCACAAACTCGTTTACCTTTATATTTGCTTTTTTAGAACATGCAACACTTGTGTATAAGAATTGAGATAATTCATGAAAGCCCTCTAGATCGATAGTATAAGTAGGTGGTGATGCAAGACATATATATGCCGCCCAATTTATTTTAGGATTTTGTCACTCCAACATGCTTAATAAACTTGTTTCAAAAGAAATGCTTAGGTTTGACCATCGATATATGTAAAGAAGTATGTAGAGAACGTGAGATAGATAATTTACCTTGAAATGTATTTTATGATAGTATTGGACCGCATTTATTTAAAATCAAATATTTTCAATTACTCATCAAAGTGTCGCCTTGCAAACCATATCATCAGTAAACATTATATATTTTAGTATTATATAACTTTTTTTAGAAAGTGCACATTATAGGAAAACAAATATTTGAAAAATGTCAAAGATGGCAGCAGGATTTATATTTTGGGTCAGAGAGTGGGTCCCTATTACTCGACCATTTTTTATAAGAGAACTAACCCGGCCCATGAGTTCACCCAAGGTCAAAAACCAGTCATGGCACACCAAAAGCAGACGACGGACAAATGCCAGTACGGCACGCCGGCACTTCTAGATCACCCCAAGTGGGGCCGCAGGGTTGTCTATATTGACAGTGCTAGCTGAAACTCTACAAGGTCCCTTAATTAAAAAAGAATGCCAAAACTTTCAGAGCACACTTTTTCTCCAGCCCCTGGGTGACTTTGGAGGAGAGTGATGATAACACAGCAGGGCATGGACTACTCTTTGGCTCCTGACGTGCTGCAAGAGAATCTGCGCCCTTTTTCTATCCGGACGTGATGGAATGAATCCAGCGTAACATTTGGGGGCGCCCGGGGTGGTTGCCGTCAATCTCAGGTGAGCAGCCTCCATCAGATAATAATAATAATGTTTCCACGACGTGACAGGATGGAAAAACTTTAGTTAAGTTTTTTGTTTGTGGCGTAACCATGCATAGAAGCAAGCGTCCATTTTTTTTTTGCTGCTAACCCTCAAGTGCTAACGTGGCGACGGTGCACGTACTAGGTCTAGAACCCACATGGATTAATCTGGAGGGAATTACTAGCAAGCTTTGAAATGTGTCTCGATCGTAGTACTACGGAGAAACGTAATTTTTTATTTGTTGTTGTTGTTTTCCGCCGCTGTAGACGTCGTCACCGTAAAAAGTTACAGGGACACTCCACCCAAATCATTGAACGATCCATGCGTGTGCATGGTACGGCAACAGGGACGTTCCCCGTCGGGGAACCGGACGAACCGGAGAAGAACATTACGTATCCGCCACGATGTATGTTAAAGTTAAAATTATTACATTATTTATATATATATAATCTATTATTCTACACTATAACGCGTTTATAGGTACTCTGCATGAGAGCATCCACTACATATGGTGCTTGCAGAAAAGTAGATGGATCTTGCTGACCCTGCATGCGATGCTCGAAGACGACTGAGAGTTCGGCGATGCTTGTGAGGCAACTTTTTTTTTCTCTAAAAATATTAGTGCAAGAGTGGAGGCTTGTCCACGCTTACCACTATGATCATACTATACGCACCTTACCTAGCTTATCATGAACGTCTATCTAGACTTTTATAGGTGTAGAATTTCATGTAAAGTAAGTTTTTATGTGCAAACGAAACTTCTTACAGTAGAAGTTGGTAGCTAGGCAGCTAGCAACAAACAGGTGCTCTGGATCCGAGAAAGAAAAAATTAGGAGAAATAGAGTAGTACAATAATGCTGTCCGTTTCATACTAATAGAACGAAGAATGGACAAGGCGCCAAAGAACAGCTGTTGGGGAGCAGGAAAGGACGGCGATAGCAAGGAAACGAGAGGGAGATCGATCGAGAAAAAAAAGGAAAAAGCAGGGTTATTACAAGAAGAAACCAATGGCCGGAGACAACCAGGTGGCTCCATTTTTAATCGATGATCGCGATGACTGCATATCATATGCTTCGGAGGATCATCAAGTGACGATTCTTAGAATCGACCGGAAATATGATGATGCCCATAAGCGAAAAGTCAGGCCGAACGAACGAACCTGCCGGGAAGAAAAGGTCAGTCCGGTCTGTCAGTGGTTGTTGCGATGCGTGAAACCTAGTTGTTCCCCGAAACGGAAACTGGTAGGACCTGGCAATGGACAAAGGTTACGGTTGCAGACTCGCAGAATTACTTATCTTATTCGGCCCAGGGAAAGATCCCGACCGTCCAATATTATTCAGTTGGTTTGGAAATGGGCGAGCAAAATAAGAGAGAGAGGGGCGCCGTGGATGTCATCACTGCTTTGCATTGGAAATGGGCCGGATTTCGTCTAAGCACACAAGAAGGAACGGGTCTACCCCGAAAAAAAGGTAATAACTTCATATCAGCCGGCCGGCCGTAATTTTAGTCTTCTGCACGGCATACTTGATCCGCCGTCCATCCACCATCGCAACCTGAAATCGCGCCCGGGGAGCGCTGCTACGTTGCCCCCTGCCACGGCCGTTGGATCGCGGCGATCCGGCCGTCCGTAGGCAGGCAGCTAGGCGCGTGGAAGTTTTTAAAAATGCCCTCCAACTTTGCCGGAATCAACCCGCGGTCCAGGTAGCCCCTTCATGCACAGTAAACGCGCGCGTATTTTTCATGCACAGGTCCCTATAGTCGAAAATATTCCAATCCGAAGAAGAGAAAATTCGGAAATCGCACCGCTTTTGCAAAAAACCGTCCGTCGTAGCGTTCACATAAACCCCCCTCCTTCGTTCGCTCCAGACGGGGTTCGAGTCCCGGCCTGCTTTGGTCTTCCAATTTTCCCTTCCATCTTCTTTTTTCCCCTACTCTCGCTCAGCATCCGCATTCGCCGTCGCTGCGCCGCCGCCGCTATGATTCTATCGTCGCCTCCTCCCTGTTCTTGACTATGCCCTCCCTTGCCGCGCCCACCTCGTCCTCCCTGCCGCCCTGGCGCTCCGCGCTCCCGACGGCTCATGCAGCGCTCCCGACGGTATGCCTCCTAATTTTTGGTAAAAGAACATAGAATCTATACTATAAAACAAAAACTTTTGAGTCCATGTTTTACCGTCGAAAATTCCCCATACCCCTCACAGCGACTCCACCTGGCAGGTGTGGGATCGGTGTGTCAAGGGAAAGATCGATGAAAATTGATGTTTCCAAAATGATTCCGCCTAAAGCCAAGTGTTTTTGACACCGCGCGCCTGGGCTTATCCGTCCGCTGCACCCACCTCGTTTGAATTTTCACCTTCGATTACGGCATTACGTACAAGCTAAACATTCTTTCTTTGGGACCGTATATGCTTTGGAAAGTAACAATAATGTCCTTTCTAAAATCTTTTTATCCTTTGCTCCCGACGGCTACTCGTATTGCTATTGATCTGCTATGCTTCCTCATGTTCTAGCTTTCGTTTCTGTTCCGGTGTTCTTTCTTCGTCGCCTTCGTTGTTTCTTTTGTCGTCGCCATCTGTTCTGTGGTATGTAATATGACGACATTGCTCTGGGCCATTGTTTCATTAATTTTAAAAGGACTCATGTTTTCTCAATATTTGTTTTCTTTTATTTGTGAGTTCAGAAATCATGGACGGTCCTTCTTCTCTTGGGGATATCACGAATCCTTTCTCAATATCTGCAGTACTAACTAAGTCAACGAGCAGGATTCCTGGCAGCCGGTCCTTAATAGTTTGCAATATTGGCCGCGCAAAGTCGAGACCTAAAACATCTACGCAGGGTACCGCAGATGAAAAGGAGATGGGACCGTGGAGCTGCTTACCGCTAGGTACACAACGAACGGTGATTGAGTCGATGTGAAGATCGGCAGGCACTGCGAAGAGAGGACACATCGGGATTGATTTTGCGACTGTGCAGGGATGGGTTTTGTTGATGTCGGCACGGAAGTAGACACGGAAGGAACAAAACCCTATTTGCACCGAGAAGGGATAATATAGCACCGTGGTTTCGCATATTTGTGAACACATGAATGGATAAATATGAAGGGACAAACGCTATTTGTGAACACATGAATGGATAAATATGAAGGAAAATGCAATTTACCGTACATGAATGTACCCGTGAAGATGTGATGGTAATATCAAACCTTTCACAGAACTCCTGGTGTCCGGACCGCTACGTACGTTTGTAACTGTAAAAAGTCCGAAGCAGGCAACTCTACTGAAGATTAAAAAAAATCATTAAAGCTAACGGATAACAAAAATGTAGGCGATAGTGAAATGGAATATGTTATATCTGAATTACCAAATTGTTGACGCAAAAATCGGGCGATGACCTTCACGTACTAGCACACTGAACCTGAACCAAAGACGTGCAAGTCGATCTGACCTATTGATTGACAAGGAAACGAGAGGTTAAATTCAGGAGTGAAATGGCTGGTGTGCCGAATCTCCCCGATAGGTTGTAACGGCAAAGATGCCGATGCAGATAAAGACAAACAGCTAAGGGAGCCAATTGTGATGACGGCAATGTAAAAAGCTACTAAAGCGTAACCTAGACAGAGCTCGATAAGCAACACTCGAAACATATCTAAATCGGCTGTGGAAAAATATATTTTGATAGGTCCGATCTAGCCGATAGAAGCTATTTCAAGCAGGGTAAATTGGTGATAAAAACTAAAACTGCAAGATTTGAACTAAAACTTGCAGATCTAGCAGATATCGATAAATTGTAAATAAATCTAGATGGAATGACAACGATACGCCCGAAGTTAAAGCCTAGAAAATATTCGGTAAACGCGGAACTAACCAGCAAGCCGGAGATCGAAGCGATGCAGCCCTGCTAGCGTGAAAGAACTCGTGGAAAAAAGAAAAAAAGGTTCGACAAAGTCGCCGAGTGCGAGAAGTAGGTTGCGAAAAAAGGTAGGATTTTGTTTATGTTGGTGTGTACAAAATCTTTAGACCATGCAAGGTCGCTATTTATATCCTGGAATACAAACTCCTTGTCGATCACGACAAACACAAAACTTGACGCTAAAGAAATAAATTTCCTAAACAATCTTATCGACCTATATAAGAGTCGGACTCAGCACAAAACCTTAATTGGTCGCAAAACGCCTCCGGCCCAATCCGGCCCAATCGCCAATAACGTTCAATCGGCTATCGGCTGAACCACCTTGTGGGAAATCAGCCAAACTTGCAATCGGCAACCTCATCGACCGGTTCCCATTTATCCCTTTTCAGTCATCTGGATCGGCCGATTTTCCTTCATCACTCCATAGAAGGCCCTCCTACTTCTTTCCGACGCTGATTTTGACACGTGCCAAAAAATGGTGTCAACACATGCCCCCCAGTTTCGGAGTAAAATAACTTTTTATTTCGAAACTTTTTCTCAATCCATGATTGCTTTTCAAAATCGAGTGCACCTCGAATTCCGCGCTGTTCGCAAACGGCGGCTTTGAAATACCATATATGCCCTCTTCAAAGCAAGACTATAAATATCAACCATCATCTCCTTTCTCTCGCAAAAAACGCACTCTTGGCCTGTCAGATGCGTCGGACGAGCATGGAAGAGAAAAGGTTTTAAAAGCGACATCACTGGCAGAAGACGCATTCCAGGTGCCGATTACCCTCTTCCGACCATGTACTCAAGTTCACATCGTTCGAATTAATTCTTTTGTCCGTGCAGGTCTTATTGGAGGAGAATCCAACTCTTCCAATTGAAACGGCTCAGGATCAGCCGATTAAATCATCGGCAGAGAGAGGAACATTCCCACCGGTAATTCTCAATCTCCAACCAGATTCAGCCGAAAACGTGCCAAGTCAAGCAAAATCGGCTGAAACAACTCAAGGTCAATTTCCTAAGTCAAATGATCCTGTCCCTGGAGCATCACTTGAAAGGACCTCAGAAAATGAACCAGTGATCAATCCAGCGCAAAATACCCAAATTATCATATCGGATTCATTGGCAACCACTTCTGATCCAACGAATGTGTCAGCTCTCCAGGTACGACGTTTCATTAGTACTTCCGATTTTTCGACCCCTTATTCTGCATGGCTTAATTATTGGGTTCATTGCTGATGCTGGGGCTCGTTGCCCGTTGCTGATCCTCTGACATTCCTGACACCTTTATAATATCTAAAGCAATCCTCTAATATAGTTGGTTAAAAATACCCATTTTGTCTAATCATCCATTTCATTTTAAAAACCATTGATGAGCCCCGCATATTCCTTCATGAATCTCACCCATCAAGTTCTTAGCTTCTTCTTTGCCAAGGCATTTGAGCAAGACCCCATCAATTGTTCGGTAACACAACTCATCTTCTAATAGAATATACTTAGTCATCCGGTACCGTAGCCGTCTGTCAACTTCCTTAGATGGGTCCTTCAAATAATCGGTTATCTCCTTTCTCCAATCATCGGCCGCCAATTCTACCGCCATTGCTCCATAAATTGGTCGATATCCAGAAGCATCCTGAGCAAGTTTATTAGCTTCTTCATTATATGCTCTGGGAATATACTCGATCACCGGAGTCGTGAATAGTTTAACAAGTGGAGACATTCTTTCTGATAAACCCTCAAAATATCATTTTTGCATTCATACTCTCCGAGCAACTGATTAATAACCAACATAGAATCCCCAAATATCTCAACAACATCGACCTTGATTTCTCTTAATAATTTAATCCCCTTCAATACATCCTGATACTCAGCCTGATTATTCGTAGCAGTCTTTTCAATCGGTAGCGAGAACTTAAAACTTGTTCCCGAGGCGAAATTAGTACTATGCCGATTCCCGATCCTACTCCACAAGATGATCCATCGAGGAATAAAGCCCACGGCGCAGGTTCCACCACTTTAACTTTTGAGTCGCAATGCTGAGTCACAAAATCGGCCATGACTGTCCCCTCGACAGCTTTAGCCGATTCATATCTCAAGTCGAACTCGGATAATGTCGGGATCCATTTTTCGATTCTTCCATTCAAAATCGGCAATGACAACATGTACTTAACAACATCATCTTTGCATACAACAATACATTCTGGCGATAATAAATAATGCCTGAGTTTGGTGCAAGAGAAATATAGGCATAAACATAGCCTTTCAACCGGAGAATATTTGGTTCCATCATCCAAGCGTCTCGTACTGACATAATAAATTACCCGTTCTTTGCCCTCAAATTCTTGAATAAAAGCCGATCCGATAGCATTTTCATCAGCCGATAATTTTTACATTGAATATAAAAAACCCATAAGCTTCATTTATTTTGTTTGTTTTTTAATTAAATGTCTGTCTGTTTGGAACTCTTTTGCTGCCTTATTGGAGTCAATTCACAGTGAAAGTGCAAATATTTTAGGAGGTTCTTAGTTAAAGAAAAATAAGACTTAACTGAGGTTGGGAGCAGTAGAGCTGCCACAAGTGCTATGTGAAGTCAATGGTCTGGTTATCTAGTATTTTGTTTAGTTAATGTTAATCTAGTATATTGTATTGTTTCCAATTATAGTTGAGCACACTAACATATTTCTAGTTACAGCTAAGCATTTTACTTATGGCACTTTAGCAATTTTTAGACTAATATATTGTATTTTGCAATTATAGCTTGAGACTATCATTTCTCCGGTAACAGTTAAGCAATTTACATATCATGGTTTAGCATTTTTTGCAATTGAGCCATGGAGGTGAACCTGATGAAATATTACTAGAGATATTTTTTAGGACTCCCTCTCCTGGAACTGAACGTCGTTAAGTCAAGGTACCCTAGTTCCTCCGAGCAATTTTTTGAAACTCATAAACTTGTTTGTGCAGTTCTTTGGGTCCTTAGTATTCTGCAGGCCCGGCGATCATGTAGGTTTATTTTTTGATTCAGTTCAACAGCTTGATAGTAGCAGATTTGTTTGCAACTTCTCATTATTGAAATGCCATTTTTCATGTTTTGTGTATGGTTTGTAAAATTCAGTTGAAAATGCTTTTTCCATGCTCTAATTTCCTCACAATTTCTTAGAACTTTGCTTATATGGTTACAAAAAGTTGCTTATTATGCCTAGGAAATGCACGATTATTAGTTAGGCAAAGTAATACTTTTAGTTGAGCAATTTGTTGGCTACGAATCAACCAAATGCCTTTAGGCAATTTTTATGACATTTTATTTTTCAAATGCCTCTGTTGATAATTAGGATACACCAGGTAGTTCTTCAGCTTATCCAACTTACTTATGTGCTGCATGCTAACTGATGTAGTCCTATTTTTCTCATTGTATGGCAGGTCATGAAAGAAGCTCATAAGTTATAGAAGTATGAAGTACATTAGTGTGCGATTGTGATAATATGATTGTAGTTCTTTTTTGTGAGATGCCTGCGCAGCACCATAGAGTCATGAAAGTTCAATTTTTGCCTGTGATGTAGTTTTTTATTCAAGAAATGAGGGGGAGGCAAATCTATTTGTGTAAATAGACTACTATAAACCAAATTGCTATGCTTATAACATTTGGCAGTTCTGTATAATGTATGTATATTGAATCATATGTATTCTAAGTAAAATTATATATTCTATCCATAAAGTATTTTCTGTTTAGGAATCACCCGTGGTAGAGTTTTTAAAATGCACTGAAGCTTTTTCCGAAAAAGGGAAGTGGACAAAAACCTGATACTCCGGTTGTCAGAAAAGGATAGGCAGGCCGGCCGTACGTTAGCCGGGTTAAAAAAAAAAGAGAGAATGAATTCGTCTAAAAGCATAAAACGGGCTAATAAACTTACATAAAAATGTAGATGTGGCAAGTAAGGCCCAAACGTGGCGTCGGGTGCACTTGGGGGTCGGCCCACCGAAACGTCACCGTGGATGGGCCCGTCAGCCCATCGTCATCGGCGCAAGTCGCTCCTGTCTGTCGTCCACCCAAGCTCGCACCGTATCGGCCCGACGACGCCGAGAGGGCTGCTGCGATTGCAAAGCTTTGTGCTAGTCCAGGTTGGAGGTACACATCGAATCTTTGCACATCACTCAATCACTCAAAAAAAAAACGAAATCAAAGCTTTGCGCAGACTTTCCAAGACGATTCCAAATAAAGCGGGTAGCTTTTGAGGTTGACGGCCGTGGCGCACGTGAGTCATCACCGGGGCGCCCGGCCGGCCGGCCGTGGTCTGATAACAACCTGTGCACACCAGCCCGGTCGCAAAGCTAGCTATGATGGTTCGTCCCGCCGCGAAGGGGAGCGAATGGATGCACGTGTACATCTCCTTTTCTTGTTTCAGACTCGGCGGACGACGGCGCGCCCAAAGCTTCGGCACCTTCTCGAGTCGGCCTGCCCGGTATTGAATCGACCGCCCTACCGCGCGGAAAGAAGAGAAAGAAAGAAGAGAAAAAGGGGGAGGCGGCAGGGTTCTGCCTGGTGTGTTCTGTACGTCGTCCCTGCACTTGGGCCCCCGACTCACAGTTTTCCCGCCCGGAGTTTCGAACGACTATTACGGCGCCGTCCGGCCACAAGTCACGAGCTCACGCCGGCCGGAGAGCGACCGGGCGACGACGAGCCCGGCCACAGTCGCGTATAGGTCGCGGCACGCAAGGCGATGTGCTTTGGGATTTGGAGTTTAATTATTTCATACGACGCATGCATGCATGGGCTACGCAGAGGGACAACAGGTGCACCCCCGGTATTGACCGACCGAAGTAGCTCTCGACTCCAAGCTGAGTGTGCAACGCCGGCGTCCACGGTCACGGCAGGCACTGCGCTTGTTGTGGGATTTGGAGTTGTATCTATCCGAGGGTGGCGGCCGGCGGGCCGGGGATAAAAGTGCCCGGCGATCTTGACTAGTAGTCAGCTCGCGATCCCGAGTCCCAAGCGTGCAGGGGGACCGGTGGGTGGCCCGGCCGGACCGGACCACGAACGCCGACGGCCGGCGCGGCGGCGCCATATATCTGCTGCTCACACACTGTCAGTGTGCTAGGGAACCCGTTAGCGGTTAGGCGGGGGCCTGTTTATTTTGTCCCTGCTGGCTGGAGGCCTTTTAATAGGTCGCCATTGTTGCTGCCGGCCGGCCCGAAAGCTGAGCATTGAGCCCAGCATGTTGTAGTTTGTGCGTCTATATATTTCCCCGACTTGAGTGCAAATAAACTGTAAGTAAAATTCAGTTAGAAAAATACATGTAAAATTTTTTGGGCTGATATATGTAACATAACATTAGTTGATCTGAGAAGACACGTCGTCCTAACCGCCAAAACAAAAACCACAGTCTCTGCTCGACCTTTGAGGTACACGATCTGAGAAAAGTAGGAGCAGCAGTAGCAACTGGCGAGCACACTGGCCGACGATGACGTGCCGAGCTGCGTCGCACATCGATCAGCCACTGACTGACGACCAGACCAACGGCTCGTCGCCTCGCTCGCTGTCGCGCGCACGCTTTGTCAGGATGGCGCCGCCGCAGTCAAAGGCGCACGTGCGGCGCATGCACGCACGCTCAGCCGCAGCAGGATGCTGCTGATCCGGTCCGATCCGCTGGGCCCCGGCAGCTTCATTCGCCGATGGGATTGGGAGGGGGCCGGGGATCGGGGATCGGAACGAACCGTCCTCGCAGATTCCACCCGACGACGACGGGCGGCGCCTCCCGGTCGGTACCCACCGGCAGGCATCTCGATCGCTGTCTCCGATGAGATCGCGTGACTCGTGTCCGTTCGTCCGTGATCCACTAGCAGCAGCATGCATGCAGCAGCTCCCGGGTCCCAGGTGTGCCGGGGACGGACGGGGATGGGATCGACGAAGAGCAGCATGTCACGTCCCGGACACGGACGGAGCTGCTATATCTGTCTTTCTAGTAGTGCCTCATCGACTGGCTCCCTGCTTGTCCGGCTAGCTGTCCCAACTGCGACGCTGCTGCTTCGTTGTCGGGTTGTGCATAGCAAATCCGGCGACTAAGTCCCGTATCACATCGGATATTTGATGCTAATTAGAAAAATTAAATATAAACTAACTATAAATTAATTACATAATGGAGACTAATTCACTAGACGAATCTATTAAGTCTAATTAATTCATCATTAGCTAATATAAACTGTAGCATAACATTACCAAATCATTAACTATTAGGTTTAGTGAATTCGTCTCGCGAATTAATATTCATTTATGCAATTGATTTTATAATTAGTATATATTTAATACTTCTAACTGGTATCTAAATATCCAATGTGATGGGACTAAATTAAACGAGCCAGCCCAAAATAGATCGACGTTGTCTGATCCCGTGTCAACATCGTCCGTGTAGCGGTGTAGGTCTCTGACTTCGCTACTAGCTACACACTATAGAGACTGCATAGTAGATAGTACAGAGCCCCAATCGCCAACATGAACGTTAATTAAAATTAGGTCTGCCGATCGATCTTTCAAAAAGGAAAAAAAAAAAAGAGTTTGCCGGAGATTGAGAACAAGAGGAAGCAAAAGTGGTTGGGTGTGTCGAAGATTAGAAAACTACCTACTAGCTAGGTCCTAGCAGTTTGATCCCCTATATATAAATCATAAGAAAACGCCACGTGATTCCTGGACATACGGTGCGATAGTACGAGCTAGCAACCTAGCTAGATACTACTGAAGTGACGACGACGACGGAATCTATCGCTGGCAAGGGAGGAAGAACCTAATAACCTAACCAGTAAACACAATCGCATGCACGTGACCTCGGCTTCTCGATCGAGATCCCTCACGTGGCGATCCGATGCGCTGTGATGTGGCACACTACATTTTATTAGCCTCCATCTCTAGCTGCTTGCATACAAATAAAAACCAAGACACGACGACGTGGTTAGACTTGACAGAGCGATCGATCTTGCTGGTCCTTATGCCTGGTTGATCGACGAACACTGGCCGTGTTCGGTCATGTAGCCGAATTAAGTAGCTGGGGGCAGATGGATTATTTGGCAGCTCATCATTTTATCAAATGCAGCCTAGTATATTATCAACGGCATGCCGGTCTATGTTTAGAGGCTCCATTTAGAACGTGCGGAGTATTCACTTTCGATCGATGAGACGGCGGTGTTTTCTTATGTGCAAGAAGTCCTACGAATTAAATCCATTTATATGTTACTTATGAACAGGAACCTAGCCCAGTATTTGTTTCTCTTTGAGATGAGCACTCAGCAAGTGTTAAGGGGGACCATATACTAGGCTTCAAATTAATTATTGTTGAGCGTTTCAATCAGTTCTGTTTTTGTAATATGACCTTACATAATCATCACACATCTCTATTCGCAAAAAAAACAAAAAATCATCACACATCTCCACGGTTTGGTGAAGAAAATTCAATCGAAATTGCCCTATATATGAACTGCTTCTGCTAGGTCAGATAGTGTTACACTCAGCCTCGGTTGGTAGCCTCTTATACTCCTTTTTCCTCTGCAACTCCTGTATTGCAGCCCAATCAATCAACGCTCATTTTTACCATTCATTCCTCAAACAATTTATAAACACCATGCAGGTGGACTACCATTATTTTCTCTTAACTGCCCATATCCATCCACGAAAAATTGAAGGTCAACCCTACGCATAAACTTTATTTTCTCTTTGAAAGCTCCATGATAAGAACAGCCAATCAATTGCACAGAGATGTCAAACATGCATGTGGCTGTACTTTGGATGTACGATAAAGTACTCGATCTACATCCAACTTATATCAATATCCATCATGCCACAAATAAAACCTAAGAAACAGATCACACACAGGTAATGCAAAATCTCAATAATGCTCCTGAGCTAATAATGAATATTATCTCGGTATGCCATTAATTCCAACCGGGTGATGGCCATTTCCAGAGGCGGGTGATGGCGTCACCCGCCCCTAAAAATGTATTTCTAGGGGTGGGTGATGGCATAACTTGCCCCTACAAATAGTCTCACGCAAAAAAATTCATAACTTTTTCATATGATCTCGGATGAAGTTAAACTTTATTCCAAAATTATAGAGATTGACGAGACCTGCAATTTTGTAGTTTATAACTTTTCATTTAAGGTCATTTAATAGTTCAAAAATTATTATAAGTTGTCTAATAGCTATGACTATATAGTATCTCATACTACTCAAGTCATACTTTGAGGTTTCCACAATCTTAAACTTTATATATACTAAAATATGCTGGGTATATTTTTTATCTATATTTTACAATAACCATAGCGCAGAAGTTTTATTTTTTTTTTATTTGTTTTTCTATATGTAAAGATTTAAATGAATTTTCAAAATAAAGTAGAAAAATATTTTTAGGGGCGGGTGGTGGCATCACCCGCCCCTAGAAACAAATTTATAGGGGCGGGTGGTGGCGTCACCCGTCCCTAGAAATTAGTTTTAGAGTTAATAAAAGAATAGCATACCCCATAGAGTTACAAGTGACTGTGTAGTGTGGTGGAGAGGAAGGTACATGTGAGGCTTGAGGTTGCGATTCGAACCCTGGGTGATGCGAGTGTGCATATTTTGTTAAAAAATTGTACCTCAGCAGTACAGAGGCTTGTGGTGGCGGCTGGTTGGCTGCATTTTTTTATTTTGCTATTTTTGATTTTTTTTATTTTTTTATTTTCTGGAAATTGATTTGTAGAGGCGGGTAACGGCGTGATCCACCCCTACAAATTATTTTCAGAGACGGCCGCATTACCCGTCTCTAAAAATAATATTTCTAGCTGTGAGAAGTAGGGACGGGTACCGCATCTGTCCCTAAAAATACGTTTTTACCCGTCCCTAAATTCCCTTTTTAAAACCCTGTTTTAGTAGCGACTATGTGTATGCCATGCTTGCTACAAGGAAAAATCGAGAGAAAATTAGAGTTAGTATCGGACAACCTAAGCGCCAGCATATGCACTTGAACCACCCTTAGATCATAATAAAGTACTAGGAATAATTGGAGCAAAGGGAAGTCATCAACACGTGGCCGGTGGCTGTCAGATTGAAGAAGCCAGCTGCAATCATTCGATTTCATTTTTCGCTTGCAATTATGGAATGCAAATAATGATACAATAAAAAAAATACTTCACAACTAGCAACGGGAAAAAAATGAAAATAATGCGTTTTCTATCATGCATAAATAACACGACAGGTCAATTTTGTCTAAGTTAGAAATTGCCAAAATGCCAAACAGGCCAGAACATTACGACTTAGCCCTTGCATTATAGTTAAGTTGACAAAACAGCATCGGAATATTCGTGGAATCCCCCATCTTGGGATGTTGACGCTACCACCCTACTACTGCCTACTACCTATATTGTTTACCTAAGCCTACTCCAATTATTGTACTAAAAAACGTGAGAAAATTTTGGGCAAATTTATATATAGCTAGGATAATCGGATATTTCTCCCTCACAATTTGAACACGGCCGGCGTACGTATGTGCTTGCTTCTCCTTCATTCATTCGCCGGAAGAGTCTAACACAGATAGGGTTCACGTGGACATGGCAAAGTGACAGTAGCCGGCGCGGCTTGTTGGACTACTGGTGGTGACTGCGACCAGCAATAGGCATGGCGCTACTCACATGAGACCCCAACGGCGAAAGCACCCAACCCACGAATGAATGAATGTGAATCCACACCAACACAAGTGGCACGTGATCATAGCGACTCTTTCGCCGACACTACGTACTAGGCTTACCGGCCGCCGGCACAAGTGCGCGGCTCGCCGGAGTCGGAGAAGAACGGAGCTACTCGCCGCCGCTGGGTCGAAACTGAGCACGTGAGAAGTTATTTGACGCTGCGCGCAAAGCAGCAGGAATGGACCGGACCCGTGTGGCGTGGCCGATCGACCCCGTGTGGTGTGGCCGTGTGCTACGGTTGCCCGTCACGCTCTCACTCGAGCCATCGATCTTTTGTGGCATGGCAATTGGCAACTGGCTGCACCCATCGTCCATCGAGGCATGGGATCGTTGAATCGACTCTAGAGCTTAGATTCAGTGGATGCGCGCAGGGGTTGCGGCGCCGAGTTGACGGGCCCTTTCGCCGCTGCCAATAAAGCAGCCGCTCCCGTCTGGGAAAGCCGTGCACATGGCCGGCCTGGCCTCTGGCCTGCGCCCCGGCCGGCCGTTCCGGTTGCCGGTGCCGCCCTGGCTCGCCGGGCAAAACCAGATAAGAGCTGCTCACATGCAGAAAAGACGTCTAGGCGTGGGGGTTCCTGCCGCTAGCTAGGTCTCCCGTGAATGTTTTCGCAAATTAAATGGCAATTTGCTGATTGATCTTCTATCCTCTACGAGAAACAGTAGTCTCGGAGCTCTCGCATTCACTGGTGAGGACATGGTCGCCCAATCGAGCTGATATATATACTGCTCCCCCGTTCCAAATTACAATTTATTTGAGTTTTCTTAATATATAGTTTTTCTATATATCTAGATATAATGTATATCTAGATGTATAACAAAATATATATATATATCTAGAAAAGTTAAAATGAATTATAATATGGGACGTAGGTACTAGATGGGATGGTTATACGATTTTTGTATATCAGTCCACATCAGCCGATTAGTTCTTAGATTGGCATGCCTAATCTTTAGGTGGTTCCATTTTTTCACTAGGAGATTATATTTATCTGAAGATTGTGATATATGTACACGTCACTCATCGAAGCCCGACAAGGATGTATACAAAGATAATAAGGTATACAAAGAGATAGGGCTCTCCACGGGTTAGATGATATGGTAGACCGGCCGGTACAACTCTACCCGTCCCGCGCGCCGCCCCTCACGAGCAACACAGGCGGAACCTGTGCCGTTGTCACCGCGTCACCTTCCTCCTCTACTCGCCCTCGCCGCCACTGGAGCGTCCAATGCGGGCACATGGATGGTGGCACTAAAAGAAATATTGTAATCTATGACGAATTTTTTATGACGTTTTAAAAAAATATCACAATGGCGCACCATCTATGACGATTCTCTGGTTTTCGTCATGGATCTGAAGTTGTGGGTTCTAGGACCAAAACTTAGTGACATTTTATCGATTCGATTTTATTATGATCTGCGGCCCACAACACAATGATGTTTCAACAAATTCGTCACAATCAATAAATTAAAAATTGTCATAGTCCTTTTTGGCGGCGGGGCACTCCTCTTCTCTGCCCGCATCCCGTCCTCCCTCTTCCCAATCTGAATCGGCTTCCTCAACCTGGATCTGACGGTAGTGGCTTGCTGGAGGCTTCCCTGGCCAGGAACTTGTGGATCTAGGGCTCCGGTGGCCTGGATTCGTGGCTTCAGCTTGGATATGCGCCATGGTCATTGCGGTTGTGCGGGGAAGGGTGGTGGGCGCAGCTAGGGTGGAGGACGGCTGCTCGACTCGGTGGTGGCGGCCTTGCGTGTGCGGGCGGGCGATGGCCACGCATGAGGGCGTTGGCTCCGCTGGCCTAGCGGGGGCACAACGACGGCCTCAGTGCCTTTCCCAAGTGCTTGTCTCCGGCCGTTGCACCCCCAGGCTTGGGGTTCACATAGCGGCGGGCGACGTCGGGTGGCAAGCATCCTCATCATGCAGCGTCAGGTGCTTTGCAGGAGTGGCAACGGTGACCGCTCATGGTGGTGCTCGTAATGCTGGTTGCTGCCTTGGGGTGGTGTGTTCTGCCTTTGTGTGGGGGTGAGTGTGGCGGCATTGGGAAAAAGCCTTGTCCGACATCTGTTGTAGCCGATGACGGTGACACCCTCGGGTGCTGCAACCTTTGTTGGAAGCGTTGTCGAAGGTGCCTCCTCCTCACCCTGTGGATTTTCTTTAGAGGAAACTATGCCTGGGTTAAGCTGGGCGGGCGACGGCGGCGTGTGGCATCGTATCCTCCCTTGGTGGTGTCGCCTTGGAGTTTCGCACATTGTCTTGGTGGTGGTCGGCTCAAGCAGGGTGTTTCGGCACTCATCTGCAAGCATGTGTTTCTCGACAAGGCCATGCCTCCTTGGTGCTGCTATCTGTATTGTGACTTGCTGATGCATGCCACTCCTGGTCTAAGCTTGCAGGGGCGAAGTCGGAGCTGCTCGCTATGGGCTGCAGCAACAATGACATGCTGTGATCACTTCTGGTTGTGGTGGTGTTTCTTGCGCGTAGGTGGAGGTATCTTTATGGCTCTCGCTGTTGTCGGCATGGGAGTCAGAGCTGTTTGTCGCTTTTGTGGCAACCTCCGCAATGATGACGTATGACGGGACTGTCATTTTTGGGTTGCCGCGGTGTGTTAGTGGATGCCTAGGGTTAGTTGCTCGAACTGTTGTGCTTAGGTTTTTTTCTTGGTTTTCCTTCAATAAATTGTGCGGATGTATAGTTTTCGGATTCAGTTTTCCTTATAAACTGGATTAATTGTTTTCTTATTAAGTGAAATGCAGGAGCTCCCTACCCTGCTCTTCGAAGAGGTTCTCCGGAAAAAAAATATGGTAGACCGGCCGGAGTGAGAGTGCGAGACCAGCAATGGAATCTCTGCATACATTCATAATAAGAGCACCGGGAGGTTATGGTGGTTGTGCGTCATGTGGTCGTCGATCAGATCACGCGTCAATCAATCTTCAATCAATCAGATGGTGCACATTCCCCGGCGTGCAGAGAATCACATACACCTGTGGTGGCACCTATCTAATCGCATCGAAGGCTGCACGGAGATAGGCTCGCAAGGAGATGGTGCTGCTGCTGGGAACAGACAAGACACTTCAACTGTACGCCGGACCAGCCACGGCAAATATCTCCTAGGCTTTCAGCAGCTACCTGCTGCCCAAGTGCCAAGCAGTGCGAGAGGGGTAGTGAGGTCGCAACTAGCACTCTTGGGCCTTGGCTGAAGATAGCGAAGGGAGGGCAGAAAGGAACGAAGGGCATGGGAATCGTTGTCTCTGCCATCCTCCGTTTGGCGTTTGCTTCATATCAGTCCTCCAGCGGTCAGCTTTGGCATGCGGCGTGCCGGGCTAGCTGCTTACTATTCAGAGCTCACCTTTCTCAGATTCCTGTACAAGATGTAACATACATGCATGTGTACAAAAATTCTCCTTGTCCACTTAATTTCGCTTGTTTGGGAAGGATTCAAATTTGATACAAACACAGAGCTACAGAAGTGATCGATGCTGTCACATGCCAGGTGTGGGCTAATCATAGTCAGCTAACTGACCTTTATTTAATGTAAAAGAATGTTTGACTTCAGCTCAAGCGAGGAATGTATACTATGTGATTGCGAATTATGCGGACTTAAATTACATTAGCCTTCTACTAATGTCGTAGCTAATCTAGAATTCATGACACGTGTTACTAAATGCCAATGCAACAACATTGAAGGCTCAACCAGAATAAGATTGATCAATGGAAGGGGCAACTGAAACAAACAGGACACTCTGGCTAGCTAGGGCGATATCTTTACGAAGCTTTAGCCACCTGTTGCCCGAGTAGTGAACTTGCAGCACCCTTGGTTGCTACTATACCAACAGATTGGCAGAAAAGAAACACTGGGCATTGTTGTCGTTAGCCCTCGCTTTAAATTCTCCCGAATTTTTCATTGGTCAGCTTTGGCATGCTGCTAGTTTCAGAACTCACCTTTCACAGAGCCGTGTAGAACTGTTACGGATATTGTACAAAAATTTGCCAACTTGTCCACTTCACTTGAGTGTCCGGGAAGGGTTCATACATACACTTGGCATGTGCACAGCAGATGATGATATCACTTGGCAGGTGCGGGTTAATTCGAAACGGAAAGCATGTTAAGAATAAGCTTAAACTAAAAATAGGTACATGCTAATTGCTAATAATGCAGCATGGAAAATACATTGACTTGCAAATTTGTTACGTGCTTGCGATAATGACATCACAGTGCTTTGGGCCACCTCATGAAAGGTTCAAATAAGTTTTACTCGACGCCCTTAGTCGCGCCACAAAAATTGAAATGACAATAATTTTCGTTATTAATAGAAACCCACAGTTATGTTGTCTGACTCCGAATTTAAAACAACGAGGGTAGTGATGGATATGGTTTCTTTCTCGCGACAGTCAGATTAAAATAGCACCAATCATTGGCTGTTGTTTACCAAAAAAAAAAGAATTAGTCAGAGGTTTCAAGGTCAACTCTCACTCTCAGCAGCATTATTGGCTGAGAAACTACCAAGGATGAGTGAGTATTTTGCTAGTTAATTACAAGTAGGAAAAATGTTGAAGGCAGCAAAATGCAAAAAAAAATGTTATTTTTTCTGCGTGAAACAGTCAAATGAATCGCACCCTCCTTTAAAGCTTAATTCTTATGTTACCATATGACTATGAGTAAAATTTCCCGTCCGTCGCATCGAAAATGACACAGGAGCAAGACTAGCTAGCAAGCAGTTGGCAACCACTGGGAAGTTCTGAACGCTGTTCTATGATCAGAAGAAACCCTTCAATCTCTTACTGAATTTTGTTTCTCAGCAACTTCAGACAGGTGAAGTGTTTTTCTGGGGGGGCAACGAATACACAGAAATGGTAAACAAGGCAACTAGTGTTTTTCTATATTTAAATTCTGATAGGGGGAAAACATTGAAAATTTCTCGGACGGTTAAATTTTCCACCATAAACATGATAGTAGAAGGACCAAGTAAAATTTCGATTTGCACCAATCATTGCACGGATGAAAAGAAGTCTTTGGCGGCCGAAGACTAGGAAGCCCCTCTCTGCAACTCGCTCTTTCTCCGTATACCGCCACCGCGCTGCATTATTCACGTTTCTTTATGAGTTTCCACTGAAGTCCGCTGCCCAGCAGTGTGGCTTCCTACTCGCTCGGTAAGGTTTGGCTCTTTCCCAAGGCCCCCCTCTCCTCTATTTAAAGAAACCTCCGGACTCCAGTGCAAGAGGCATCCCGTATCACAGCTTCCTGCTCTGTCTCCTCCGTCCCCTCCCTCCCCAGCAGCACGCCGGCCAGGGCCGGCCGCCGGCCAGGGCTCAACCTCGGCGGCGCCGCCGGGCATCGTCTTCTGCCTCGACTAGGCATTCTCTGGCCAGCCAGGTAACCATTTTTGCTGCCATGCCGGCACCATCTTTTTGCCCTCCCGCCTCCAAAGATCACATACGCAACCCTTGCTCTGGTTCCATCGTTTGTTTTCTTCAGAACTATTTTTTAGATTAAGGTTTTCTTCAGAAATGGCACAGCAACTCAGGCTGCCTGGATTTGTTTGCATCATTTTTTTTAAAATTTTTTGGAGAAAGATTGTTATGCACAAGTGAGTTATTTCTCTTTCTCAATCTCTGACGCCCCCATGATCTCACTAGCAAAGAAAATTACTCTCTTTGGAGTTTGGAGAGATTGTGTGTGTGCAGAATGATCTCTCTTTCTTCGCTGCAGAAATCTCTGTCAGTCTCTAGTAAAAAGGGGTTGGTGTTAGTGTTACGACTAGTGAGTTTTCACCCCGAGTGCTCAGGCCCACGTGTCAGCAGACATTGGAGTCTGGGGCTTGGGAGGTCAAGAGTACGCCCAATGACGTTAGTTTACCGTCTGATTAGCCCTTAAACTACTGAAAATCTCGCTATCATATCGGCGTTTGGGATCAAGCGAGGGCGGTGTACACGACCCAAGGGCATCTGCGGAGAAACATTTAAGAACTAAGATCGCATCGCATCATGTGACTCCTGTTTAAAATTTGTGTGCATCAGTTGCACTCAGAGGAGTCAGTGTCTCCATGGTTTGGAGGTCAAGTATATGTGATTATACTACTGGAGCGAGCGTCTTCTCCATTTTTTTTCCTTTTATGGAAGCAAATTAATTTGCTGACTATTTTCAAGAATGAAGTGGTTTTTTCCTACTTGGCCACTGCATCATCAGCCTGGCTTCATTAAGGAGTGGCGATTGTTTGCTTCAATAAAATCATAAAGTCTGTTTGCATGCTAGGATTAGGAAACCTGCTGTGGACAAGAAAATTGTGACTTTAGTGACTGACGTCTGAAGCCTACTAGCATGGACCCACATGGCAGTTTCCAAAACTCTTGCTAAAAAATGGAACTCGTCCAAAAAAAGGAAGACTTGTGCAATTTGTACAAGTTGCATGCTAGCATAGCATTCATATTCTGAGCTGGCCGTGCTGCCATTTTTCTGGTATCTCTCTCCTGGATCCAGCAAAAGTGATAGAATTGATCTCATATCGATTATAGCATTCATCATTTATTCTATTAATGATACTAGGATACTGCTACAATCTCAGGGCAGATTCACTATGAATATGACAAAAGAATTGACTATGATACGCGTTACAGTAGTGCCCAGTCGATTACAACTATGCTGCTGATTTACTCGGTTTTACCTGTCGCTGACACTACAAACCAATGAATCTGGGAGCTCTTTAAATTACTCCATCAACCCATTTCTTAGCAGCAAAGGAGCCTGGCAATTTTCTTGTTCCTCTTTAAAGCTTCTACCTCGGCTGACCACCCAGACTCTTCTTGTGAATGTAAAACAAGTGATGCTTCGTTTTCACAACATCACCACCTGAAGCCTTGGAAATCGGAGGATGCAGGTACCAACTGGCGCAGCTTAGAGCTTGACCTCCCCGAGACTCCAGCATCATAAAGAAGGCCTCCGAGGTGTTCGGAGATCCGAAATGTCGCTCGAGGTCGAGAACCCTGGGGGCGGTGAGTCGGCCAATCGGCTCAGCCTCAAGCGCCATGACTCGCTCTTCGGCGATGCAGAGAAGGTCTCTGGTGGCAAGTACCATGGCTCCGAGGTATGTTCCTCTTGCAACCTGCTGATCATGAAAGATTGGATTCAATGGAAATGTTCTGCCTGGTGCCATGGAATAATCTGACTGAATTTTACCTTGTGGGTGACGCAGGGGAGCTGGGTCCGGACGCTGCATCTTGCCTTCCAGAGCGTCGGCATCATCTACGGCGACATCGGGACGTCGCCGCTCTATGTCTACTCCAGCACCTTCCCTGATGGCATCAAGTACAACGACGACCTGCTGGGCGTCTTGTCGCTCATCATCTACACCCTCATCATCATTCCGATGCTCAAGTACGTGTTCGTCGTGCTGTATGCAAACGACAATGGAGATGGTAAGCACATAAGTCTGAAATTTGGACATGAAAAGTTGGTAGTACTCGCTGCATGCCTGCTGTTTTTCTGCTATTCATTGATCAACAATCCTCTGCTGTTCTAGGTGGCACGTTTGCACTTTACTCACTGATATCGCGGTACGCGAAGATCAGGCTGATCCCGAACCAGCAAGCAGAGGATGCCATGGTGTCCAACTACAGCATAGAAGCGCCGAACTCACAGCTGAGAAGGGCACAGTGGTTCAAGCAGAAGCTTGAGTCTAGCATGGTAGCCAAGATTGTGCTCTTCACCCTCACAATCCTTGGCACATCCATGGTGATGGGCGATGGAACCTTGACACCGGCAATATCTGGTAAGGGAAACATCAAGCACAATTAAGCGGTATGATCATATTGTAACATTTTTGCATAGTATATATACTAATGTGTTCTTGTTCATGGATGTTCTGCAGTGCTCTCTGCAGTGAGCGGGATCAGAGAGAAAGCGCCAAGCTTGACTCAGAGTAAGTGAAAAGAAGAACTGGCATGATAAATCAGTTATTACCTTGTGTAATTCGCATCTTATGCTTCGGTTGTTGTTCTTGGTACAGCGGAAGTTGTCTGGATCTCTGTGGCAATTCTGTTCATGCTCTTCTCGGTCCAGCGTTTTGGTACTGACAAGGTCGGCTACACATTTGCTCCTGTCATCTCTGTATGGTTCCTTCTGATTGCTGGTATTGGATTGTACAACCTCGTTGTCCACGACATCGGTGTTTTGAGGGCCTTCAATCCGTGGTACATAGTACAATACTTCAAAAGGAATGGGAAGGAGGGATGGGTTTCACTTGGTGGCATTATCTTGTGTGTCACAGGTAACCTCTTTTGGAAGAAAAAGAAAATGCAACCGAAAGTGATTCCCTGTCCTTTAAACCTGTAATCTGATTATACTGTCATTTGCAACAGGCACAGAAGGTATGTTTGCTGACCTAGGACACTTCAACATCAGGGCTGTTCAGGTAATGTCCAAAATGCATATATGTTCCATCACCTCATGGTCTTATAGCTCTCCACCTCTGCATCTAATTTTCAATAGTAGGGATTTGTCCCTAAGGTCTAGAACAGAAGCACCTCACAATGGTTTCTGTTTTTACTCTTGCAGATCAGCTTCAATGGTATCTTGTTCCCGTCAGTAGTGCTATGTTACATTGGGCAGGCCGCATACCTGAGGAAATTTCCAGAGAACGTTGGGGACACCTTCTACAGATCCATCCCAGGTATTAATAGAATTTAGACTACAGCTTTGCTTCTTGGGATGGACTTACTATGAAAACAGCAAAAATAGAACTCATTTCCTTTGCTGGTGCAGGACCTTTGTTCTGGCCAACCTTCGTCGTTGCAATTCTCGCTGCTATTATTGCAAGCCAGGCTATGCTCTCTGGTGCATTTGCCATCCTTTCCAAGGCACTGTCGCTCGGTTGTCTTCCCAGGGTCCAAGTGATCCACACCTCAAAGAAGTATGAGGGGCAGGTGTACCTTCCTGAGGTGAACTTCATGATGGGACTGGCGAGCATCATAGTCACAATTGCCTTCAGAACGACCACCAGCATCGGCAATGCTTATGGTAAGCAAGCAACTAGCGAAGGATGAGAGCTGTTTTTGTGTCAAAAGTCAAAACAGAAAAGAACATTATCTGATCTGATTTTGGTGATGTGCAGGGATCTGTGTCGTGACCACATTCTCCATCACCACCCATCTGGTGACCGTCGTGATGCTCCTCATATGGAAGAAGCACATCATCTTCGTTCTTCTGTTCTACGTCGTGTTCACTTGCACAGAACTGATCTACCTCTCTTCCATACTGTCCAAGTTCATCGAGGGCGGGTACCTCCCGTTCTGCTTTGCTCTGGTCTTGATGACCCTGATGGCGACATGGCACTACGTTCATGTCAAGAGATACTGGTATGAGCTTGACCACATTGTGCCCACCAACCAAATGTCAACTCTGCTCGAGAAGAACGATGTGCGGCGGATCCCAGGGGTGGGACTCCTGTACACAGAGCTCGTCCAGGGCATCCCACCAGTGTTCCCTCGGCTGATCAAGAAGATACCATCAGTGCACTCCATCTTCCTGTTCATGTCGATCAAGCACCTGCCGATCCCACACGTGGTGCCGGCAGAGAGGTTCCTCTTCCGGCAGGTTGGCCCAAGGGAGCACCGGATGTTCCGGTGTGTGGCAAGGTATGGGTACAGCGACTCGCTGGAGGAGCCCAAGGAGTTTGCAGGGTTCCTTGTGGACAGGCTGAAGATGTTCATCCAGGAAGAAATTGCATTCGCTCAGAACGACGCGGAGAATGAAGACGAGACTACCTCCATCACCGAGGTTCCAGAAGCACAGGCAAGGCCAAGGCGCTCCACAAACTCTGTCGTGCACAGTGAGGAGGCGATCGAACCGCGGGTGAGCAGCAACTCAGGGAGGATCACTGTCCACGCGAATCAGACAGTCGAGGAGGAGAAGCAGCTGATTGACAGAGAGGTGGAGCGAGGGGTAGTGTACCTGATGGGAGAGGCCAATGTGTCAGCAGGGCCCAAGTCATCAATCTTGAAGAAGGTAGTTGTGAACTACATCTACACATTCTTGAGGAAGAACTTGACGGAGGGGCACAAGGCCTTGTCCATTCCGAAAGATCAGCTGCTCAAAGTTGGCATCACATATGAAATATAGGGATGGTTTTTTGAAAGTACTGGGCGCGCCTAACCAAGCCTTTCTTGGCATGTGTGATCTCAAAGGGCGAAGTGCCGCGGTTGGTTTAATAAAAGGCATGTGTGAGTTGGGTTTCTTTATGTTCTCTGTACAGCGTGGTTTTATTAGATTTTGTCAAATGCAAGAGTGATATTTAAAGTTAAGCGTAGAATGATGGTGGGTTATGCATGATTTCCATGTGCTAAGGGGACCGAATAGGCATGGTTACCCTATTTGCTGCTACAGTACTACCTACTAATGATGCTAAAACTGGAGTGAAAGAGCACTGATCTATAGAAATAATATGCCTTTCCAGTTACCAGTAGCTGAAGATTGAATCTTTGGTTTGGTTCTTTTGCATGTAACAGAATATGGCCATGCTGCAAATAGAGGAGGATTAATTAATGATGTTAGGTCGTGCAGGGTGTTGAAAAACTTGGCAAGTTGCAGTTTAAATTTTATACCAGCCTATCAGGCATTAGCAACCATACCTTTCTGCGTACTGCATTGATGTCTTTTGGCTGTAGACATTCACTTGTGAATGATTGAGGCCGGAATTTTCCTTATTCTAAAAAAATCACTAAATCAGGCATTAGCAACCATACCTTTCTGCATATCATAAACTCTTCTGTGCAGTTTGTAAAAGAACTATACAAGTTCATACCAACAGAAATTGTGTTCTTCTCCATCCTCAGCAATGGACTGGAAGACGAGGCGTTAAATTTGCAGTGTGTTATCATAACCAACTAACTCATTTGTCTTCTCATTGATGGCTATTTAATGGGCCTGAGGTCAGTATACTTGGTGCTGAGAGGATCTGGTAGAGTGAACTCCAAAAGGGCAGCTGCCTAGTTAATTTCTTTTGTATTGTTCTAGAATCGAAGGCAAATGACGTGCCATACCGTGTTTGATGTATGACAAGTGGAACAAAACAGTGACAAAGACAAATCATGCAGAACTGGCATAACAACGAAACTTGCTTGAAGCCTGGTCTCAATCAGTGAAGGATCCAGAGGGGAGCAGATGAAAAGGCATGAAAGCAATCTGAACTCTTGTCGCTAATGTGGCGGTGTAACCCGTTCCCAGATATTGCCTGCCAAATTGGTTGTTTCGTTGCAGCAAACAAGACATGGAAGTCCAAGAGAAAAGACACGCAGCATCCAAGAATGATGACTGTACTATTGCAGATTGATGATACTCTGGTTCATAAGTTTTTCGTGGTCTTAATTTCTACTTGTTTAAAAAAAAACTCATTAAGATATTCTTGAGCATGGGTTTAGTAATTTAAATTAAAAAGTGAATTGACGAGTTTAGTTATCCAACTATTATATTGCCTTAAGATACCAGTATGGAAAGGGTGATGACTTACAGCAAGCGCTTGGGCAGCCGCTTGCGCGTGTGATGCGAGGAAAATCACCCCGACTCGTTCGCTCACCGCATCGTCTCGCTCTCCGCCGGCTGCAAAGGCGGCACCGTCGGCTCCTTGCTCCCTGCCTGGGTTCTCCCTTCTCCGCTCCGGCGGCACCGGCGGAGTGAGGAGGAAGGGAAAGATGATGTGTGGGCCGTGGGGATTGAGAAGGGGAGAGGTAGGTGTCGGCCGAACTGGGCCCTGGCCCACGGCTGGTTTGGCCTGAAACAAAAAAGATGGAGAGGAAACTGGGGTTTATTTGGTTGAGAACTAAGTCTGCCACGTATTGTTTTTTCTGCGGGTCTTGTTTAAGATTGGCTACAAAGGTTAATTTTATTTTACTTTTGTGGCAAGAGAACTGTATGACAAATGTAGCAAATGAGTAGAACTTAGACAGTTTGAGTTGCGACAAGCGCCGGTAACAACCAAAACACAGACTATAAAAGCCATATCGGTCCAACATTAATGGGAATAGCTGTACATCGCGAGCGTGATGAAATTTTTATTGTCACCTGAAAGCGTTACGTGGGCCGTGAGGTAAGAATTTTCGCAGCCCAATTTGCGAACCGAGAATAATTGGAGGGATACGTCAGACATGCAAATGAGGCTTGCGGTCGTATCGTATAATGCCAGGCTGGCCGGGGAAAGAGATTATTCTTTGATTTTTTTTGTACTTGTCTGTTCCTTTAAGCTTCCGACAAGTAAGTTGGTGTAGTATTTTTTTTCTTCCTAATTTTTGCTTTGTGCGTTTTCTTTACTTCTCCTTTTCTATTTATTTCCTTCCAGCCTTTTTCTTTCCTTTCTTATTTTCCTCTAATTCTTTTTATGTACATATTTATTATTTTATTTTCTCTTTCTTACCTTTTTGTTTTTCCTCACTGCACCTTAAGTAGATATTATTAATTTATCTTTCTTTCAAAAACATTCCTCTCTTATATAATCAAGTGAGTTTCTATATTAAAATATTTTTTGCATTGAAGAGTGATTTATGCTCCCTGTATACCAATTTTTTTATAGTATATCCCCATTAGCTGGTGATATAAAATGATTTATTCAGTCCATATACTAAACTATTCACTATTTGGACATATATTATTCATGTGTAAGAATAATTTGTTTATAATGTGGATATGTTTCCACATATAGAATAATTTGTTCGTGCCTGGAGTCATTTTGCTCAATTGGAAGATAAATTTGTTCATGATGTTAAATTATTTGTTTGCTTCATAGACTAATTTGTTCACCCTTAAGAATAATTTGTTTATGATGGGAACTTATTTGTTCTCTATGTAGAATATTTTGTTCGTGTGCAGAGCCATTTTATTTTTATTTATTTTATACACTAACCTGTTCAAGTGTGTTATCTACTAGTAATCTTTAACCATGTGAGACAATTAAGAGTATCCAGGTCACTAATGAACGAACCTGTACTAACTAAGGCTGGTACTAAGGCGATGACAACATGCAATTTTCTTTTCTATTCTTTTCACTTTTTGATAAGATGGTATGATGACGGGTTAGGTACCATGGGTACCCTAAAAGCGTGATCCTTAGGGGCCTAATCAAGGGATTAGCTAACCCCGATCGGACGGCCTGGCCCAATCAGGCGGACATGTGGCCAGCACCAGCCTGACAGCAGAGAAAGCATCGGAGGCCCGGCGGTGCCGAGCGTAGGACACGTGGCGCCTTCCCGACCTACGACATCACAGAAGGGGCTAGGAGGCCCTACCCGACCCTGGGCGGCGGGCTCGATCCTGAGGCGTAATGGGGAAGGCGCGGGGCAGCATTAACTGCGTTGAGCCCAACAAGATGTGTATGCGCGCCCCTCACCCGACAGCCAGGGCAAGGACGCCGCCCGCGGACCGGCGGGACACCCCCGGTCAGCCAGGCCATCATGACGCCGTGACCAGCGCTTATGCCGGCCGCGCTTCCTCCACACGGCCGACGGGACAGCCCGTACCGGGTCACCCTCCACCGTCAGGCGTAGGGCGAGGGGGGTGCGGCGCGCTAGCGGGCCCCACCTTAGACCGTGCAGCAAGGGGAGAACAAGGCGCTCGTCCTCCTGAGCCCCACGAGGGAGGCCGGGCGTGCCGACCAAACGAGAGGCCCGCCCCCGGCGCATCAGGATAGGGCGTACAGCAAGTATGACGGCGCTATCCCCTACCACGGAGATGGGGTGAAGGCCCGAGGACATCTCAGGAGGCACCGCGATCCGGGCGAATGGGGCATGGCTTTGGGAGCTGCGGAGCACGATCGACCGGAGGTCTCCCAACAGGACATGTGTAGGGCAGCCGACCTTGCTTCCGGGACCTCATTTCCAGGAGGCGAGACATCCCCTCTCTCACGCATTGTAGCCCAGCCCACCGGACATATAAGGTGAAGCTGGGCCTTCTGACATAAAGAGACCTGAATAGGCACACACACACGGCTTGCAAGTGCCCCATTGTAAGCAACCAACATTAGAACATGAGGAACACGAAACACTGGACGTAGGGCGTTCGCCCGAACCAGTCTAAATCCTTGCTTTCATTTGTTAGCCATCGAGCCACGGACAAGTGCGGCGCAAAATTTACTAGCTGGTGGCCGAAACACCGACAGTTGGCGTGCCAGGTAGGGGAAGTCGCGCACTCTCACCGCCATGTGATCGCTCGATGTCGGCCCTCAGCGTCAACACGGCGGCCGGAGTCCTCGGGGGCTCCATCCTCTTTGGGATCCTGGAGTTCGCCGTCAACAGCGTCGACAGGCTAAGGTACGCCCCTGGTTTCAACCCCGACCAAGCCATCCGCTTCGGGAGCTTGGAGTTCGTGGCCGACAAGCTTGGCCACCTTCACCTCCGTGGCGTGGGGGAAGAGGCACAGGCGGTGCCGATTCCACCCGCAAAGGGTTCTACCATTGCCAAGGGCGGTACCCCCGCGGTGGACCTCGACGCGCTTGCGTGGCGCATCGACACGCACCTCGAACCTGAGCTGGAACCTGAGGAGTGCCGGCAAACCTTCTACGCACTGGTGAACATCCTGAGCCAAATTTTGGGAGACGACCCCATGCCCCCAGAAAGCGATTTCTGGGACCCCAGCGCCCCTCTCCCTTTCGGGCTGAGGAACGCGGCAACTCTCTTCGAGCTGGAAATCACGGAGCGGACGCGACGAGCATTCCGCCCGCATCCGGAATTCATCGGGACGGCGGACTACGCCCCGATGTCGGTCCACGACCTCCTCGAGGGGGAGTCATGTGACTCTAGCTCCGAGTCCTCACCGGGCAAGGACTGCCACCCCTCACGGCAGTGCAACATGGTGCATGCGGCGGGGGTGGATCCATTGGGAGGGGCGGGCGACGAGCCATCTCACCCTCTGGTGCAGCGCACGTTAGGGGAGCAGGCCGCCTACGAGCAGGAGAGGCTCGAGCGCGCCAAGGCCCGCACGGTGGACGACAAGCGCGAGTGTCGCGAGTAGGCGCATGCGGCCAACTCGCATTTGATGGCCCCACCACGCGCCGCCGTAGCACGCGGCAGGGCTAGGGCGTTTGTCGGTTCCAGAAATGGTCGGCAGCTAATCTACTCGAAGTGTATGCCGCGCGTTGTGATCGAACATAGCCTAGCACACAATGACTCAAGATGTATACTGGTTCAGGCAATCTTGCCCTACGTCCAGTCGGGGTTCGGTCGGATATATTGCTTGAGCCCGGGTGCTCGTGAGAGTTTGGGGAGTTACAAGCTTTCGAGTGGAGAATGAATCTCTTGGATTTTGGTCGGATATATTGCTTGAGCCCGGAATTCATCGGGACGGCGGACTACGCCCCGATGTCGGTCCAGGACCTCCTCGAGGGGGAGTCATGTGACTTTAGCTCCGAGTCCTCACCGGGCAAGGACTGCCACCCCTCACGGCAGTGCAACATGGTGCATGCGGCGGGGGTGGATCCATTGGGAGGGGCGGGCGACGAGCCATCTCACCCTCTGGTGCAGCGCACGTTAGGGGAGCAGGCCGCCTACGAGCAGGAGAGGCTCGAGCGCGCCAAGGCCCGCACGGTGGACGACAAGCGCGAGTGTCGCGAGTAGGCGCATGCGGCCAACTCGCGTTTGACGGCCCCACCACGCGCCGCCGTAGCACGCGGCAGGGCTAGGGCGTTTGTTGGTTCCAGAAATGGTCGGCAGCTAATCTACTCGAAGTGTATGCCGCGCGTTGTGATCGAAGATAGCCTAGCACACAATGACTCAAGATGTATACTGGTTCAGGCAATCTTGCCCTACGTCCAGTCGGGGTTCGGTCGGATATATTGCTTGAGCCCGGGTGCTCATGAGAGTTTAGGGAGTTACAAGCTTTCGAGTGGAGAATGAATCTCTTGGATTTTGGTCTTCTTTTTTCCTAGACAGTTGGCCCTCCCTTTTATAGTCTAGGGGGGGGCCCTCCTTACAAGGTGACTATCGTAGAGAGAGAGAGGGTCTCCTTGCCCCGTCGGTCGGGGTTGTCAGCTCTGTTAGTCGGAGTCCTTGGGTGGTCACCGCCCAAGTCCTGTGTTGCCGAGTGGTTGTTCTGTTTGTTCCTGTGTGTCGTGCTTTGTCAGTCGGGTGGTGGTCACGCTCCGTCCCTGGCGCTACGCCCTATCACTCCATTGTAATGGAGGCGTGTCCATCGTATCGTGATGGCATTGTGCCCCATCCCCTCGCGAGGATGGGCAGGTGGAATAGTGTCCCCCTGTCATACCCGGTTTTAAGGACAAAACCGAATGCATAACTATATGTATGCCAGGATCAAGTTTCATACATACAGTGACTTCATAGTGAATAATCAGTAACAGTATTACGAAAAAAAGAACTAAAGGACTATAAAGATTATCAGAGTTATACAGCTTATCCTAGAAACGAAGACTCCAAACTTCACAGGCAATCGACCGGGGGTTGCGTAGGCCTAAAACTCAGCGTCATCTTCAAAAGACTTAACATCAACTTTTTCTTCTGAGCAGCAATTATAACAAGCGTGAGTACACTTATGGTTGGTACTCAGCAAGTGTTGGAAATTATATGACATGAAGGCCAAAGTCAAGGAAACCGGCTTACTGCGATAAACAATTTTAGTTGGTCAAGTTTTATTAGCATCTGATTACTAAGGTATAAGTATATACCAAAACCAAATTAAAGAAAGAGAAGAGATATAGCAGAAGCATTACCATAACCATAAACATGGTCCACAATTTAATTCATCTTCAAGTTCAATTATCATGTGAGGGTCCAAGCCGCTCTTAACCGTGAGCACGGCTGATATATCAGTTTTCATTCTGCAGAGGTTGTACACTTGACCCATAATTCGTGTCTCCCAACATGCCCGAGGTAGCTAGCCTCTTAAACACTTCCAAGGTGAGTGGCAAGGGATTCACTACGATGCATTTACAAAGATTCGCTAACTCATGACAATCCGCTAAGGTTTTAGGCTACAGTGGTCATAACCATCCCTCCCCTCCCTAATGAGGAAGGCACCTTAACCAGGACCATATCTAAGCCTCAAGAGGACCAGGCTATACCCCATCAACGCACTCCCCTCTTGCCCTTTAGGTAAGACTGTCACAAGCCAGAGTTTCTAATTAATTAGCCAAGACCAGAGCCATATAGTATTGTGATTGCACTGTTTTCCTGTGTGGTTCTTCATGTTCCGATTAAACATATGATTTTGTATTAACAACAAAGAGCATGAACATGGATAAAATAGGTATATCATCATCATTGTTTTCATCATGGTTATAAATTATTCCCAAACCAGAACTGTTTATAGCAACTAAGCAGAAGCTACCCAACAAGAAGATAAAACCCAGGTTAGCAAGGAATGATCATAAAGACTAGGCATATCCTTAATTAGGATCCATCAAAATTAGGACACATGCATGCATAAAGAAAAGTTGTATTTATTGTGATTATTAGGATAAAAGAATGATCAAGGAAACACTTGCCTTTCTTCTAGAGAATAATTGTTAGTGTCTTCAACTCTTATTCTTGAAACTCTTAATCTTCAAAGCTCTTGGATTGCACTCCTTCTAACGTCACAAGCATCGGGCCAAGCATACAAGCAAACAAACAAACAAGAATAACTAAGAATAGATACACCAAATAAAAAGAAAGCTTAAAAAGAGCGTTCTAAAGGATAGGGCTTGTTGCTACGATCACGAGAGCGCAAGAGACGTGGAAAATGGAGCTACGGTAAAAAAGAAACGACTATCGAAATATTTATGTTATAAAAGAGAACAACAGAGCTATAAGCTTCACATATTTTAATTTAGAAATCAAATATAAAATATATTCAAAAGAGAATATCGCTGATTATAATTAACTTATATTATATTTGCATTTATAAAGACGAGGTACAACTTAGTCAAATTTTATATATAATTGTCTGTATACAAATTACACTAATTTAATAATTAACATCTAAACGTCGAACTTTATGATTCATGTTGAACTAATCAAATTAAATTACAAATATTTTTGAGTTGATATTAATGAAGTTAACATTAATTATTAAAACCGGAGTATAGACTTAATTGGATTTTATTTAGGAAAACTAGATGAGAGAATATTAATCAAATTAAATCTATATTTAATTTTAAAACAGGAACTATGATACAACAACTCTACTAAATGATAGCTTATGCTAAAACAAGACTAACGCAACAAGAACGAGTCGAAACAGATCTAAAATGCAGAAAATGTTGAAGAAACAAGGTTGTAGGGACCTAGTCGCGATTAACTATAGACGCGAAGGATTAGCTGCTGATTTTTGGACACTCAGAAAACTGAGCTCACAAATGCAGCAAAGGTAGGGTTGGATCTGTAAAAGATCAAGGGTGGGGCTGGACTGAAAAGATCTAATCTACTAGGGGAGTTTTTTTGCAGATTTTGCAAGACACAAGAAAACAACAGAAATTTACATGTTTCTTCAGGGACTAATTTGCAAAACCTCGGGCTCCTCCATGGCTGCCGTACAGGAGCTTGTTGCTAACCAAAATTGCAGCGATTTAGGGCACGAGAGAGAGTGGGGAGCGGGGGAAAAGAAAGAGGAGATCGAGGCGTTCTGTTTTGTGTCTTACCGCAGGCGGGGATGCACCATGGCGACGGGATTTCGCTGGTGAAGTTGCGGCGGTGGTCTATTTCCTTCACGAGCATAACTGGGCGGCGGCGCTGGTTGAGGTGCGGTTGCAGCAGCAGGGGGGCAAGGCGAGCAGGGCTGGCGTGCAGCGCAGGGGAGGCCTGGGCGCACGGTCGGGAGGATGCGGGGCAGGTGAGGCTTGGCGCCGTGGAACTACGCGGCGGCGGTCTGCTCGGCCCCTGGTGGCGCTGTGCAGCGCAGAGGCGCGAGGGGGTGAGCGGAGGGGCGCACGCGAGGAGGCGGTTGCACAGGGAACACGCCGGGGTGGGGGCGCTTGCAGCAAGGGCGAGGGGAGGAATTGCCCTGCGTTTTATAGGGCTAGGGCTGCGGATGGGCTGGCATGCTGCGTACGTGCAGGGGGGTACCGATGCAGCAGAACAGGGGAGGGCGGCGCTGCATCCTGGCGGCGTTGGGCGAGCAGGAGGGGCGAAGGGATCAAGGATCGCGGGAAGTCTTGGGCTCGCGATTTATAGGAGCGATGTGTGCCAGGAGTCGTGCAAAGCACGCCAAAACGGCGGCGCTACTGCAGCTGGACTAGGGTAGCGATGCAGGCTTTGCAGACTGCTAAGGCCGATGTGGGCTAGGAGCTGTTGGCGGTTGGGTCAGGCCGAGACAGGTTCGTGTGGGCCGAACTGGCTTCGGTCATGGGCCGAAGAGCAAAAACGGGTCAATGGTAAAAGGACGGAGGCACGGGCTGGCGAGGAGGACAAGCCAAACAAGTGGTACTGGGACAATCAGGAGAGCGGGCCGAAAAGAGAAAAGGTAGAGAAGGGTCGAGTGGGCTTCACCTTTTATTGAACGCGGACGGTCGGGCTTGCGTGATGCGCAAACCGAGGATAGCAATGCCGGCCATCCAGTCTCGGATGAAATCCAAAACAGGCACATGACAAGCAACGAGTTCAGCTTGCAGGTGGCGTACAGGAGTACGATGAAGTTGGGCATGCGTGGCCAGACCGAACTCGATCAACGAGTTCTAGCACGCTTATACAGGAAAGCGGGGATTGGCACGGTATGGCCGCCATGTGCAAGAAGAGAGAGAAGGAGGAGGATGGTGGTGGCCGAACTAGGTCGGATCAGATTTGGGCCAAGGTAGATTCGGCTCATTAGCAAAGATGTTCCGTTTGAGAGCACGGAAGAGAGAGAGAGAGAGAGAGAGAGAGAGAGAGAGAGGTCTGCAGCTATGATGCTAGGTGCCAGAGCTGACGTTGACGATAACGGAGTATTACTGGAAAATACCAAAATCAAAGTACAACTTCGTTTCGAGTGAGATTTGATCGGAGGAGAAAGATTAGAGAATCAGGAGCTCGATGGAGCATCTTATGGTCTCGGATAGGATAGAGAAAACATGACAGATACTGAAAAAATGAATTGGTCCAACTACGATGAGATATTAGGAACTATACAGAGAAAGAAAGAAAGGGCAAACAGAAAGGCTTCTAGATAACTCTAGCTTGGCGAAGAAAGATGATCGACGGCGAGTGGCGGTCAGTAGCTTCGTCGAGCTATTAAGCTTTGGAACGGAAAGGCAAAAGGTGAAAACAAGGGTGTTCGCTTCGGTACCTCAAGAAGAAGCTTTTGATTTAGTTTTTGTCAACAAAACACGACAGATGATGAGATTATGGCGATGGCCGAGCTCAACAGCACGATTCTACGGTCTTGGGGCGAATTGGACCAAAAATGAATTAAGTCCAGCTCAAGATGAAAAGAAAATGAATTCATTTTCCAGAACATATTTTCAAGCTTAAAATCAATCTAGAAAAGTCCAGATAAATCTTTTAAACCATGAAAAATATATCCAGAAGAATTCCAAAAATTCTGAGGAAAACTCGGGACATAATTTGGGACACGAGGAATCCAAATAAAATACTTGGAATTTGAGAAATAGATTTTAGAACTTTCCAATAAATGGATTTAGCTCTACGAAAAAAGAGAATAATTGCCAGAAAAATCTGGAAAATTCTCGAAAAACCCTAAAGATGGATGAACACATTCTAAAGAACATTCACATCCTAAAATTAAATATTTTAGGGTGTGACACCCCCAAGCTGTGGCAGCGAGGGGGAGTGTAACCCTCGTGAAGGGAGTGGTTGGCCTGTACGGCAAGTTGACCCCGGCGTGCCTCCTTATCCGCCACACCTGCTCCCGGGGCCCTCCAGGGTTTGACTGTCCGCGGCCTTGTCGGTCGGGATAGTGACACGCGTCAGGCGGAGCCTGGCTGGGTGACCTCAATCGAAGCCGTGGTATGGACCTAGTCACCGATCGTCCCCTAGGTCGGGGATGCGAGCCATGCTTTGGCCGACCGCCCCGCGGGTCGGGACTGTGCTCCTAGGCGGACCGGACGAAGTCGCGGCCCAGGAGGAAAGGCGTTCATTGCAGGCGTGGTCTTGGGCTAGCTAGAATGCCAGTGAAAAGTGGGCCCGCTAGGGACCCCGGGTCCCTAGACCCGTCTGCGATCGACAACAAGAATCATGCACGACAAGCACCGTACACCTTACTTCCCGTGAGCAACCAGAACGTCGCCACAACCGCGGTGATGATGCAGGTGATGCCGCGTCAAGCGAGCCCGGAGGGGCAACGTGTCATGGACGAGCTCCGTGTTCTGCTGGAGGTGGCGGGGTGCCAGCACACCGACAACTCCGAGGACACGAGGCGTCCCGGGCCCAGCAGTTACCGAAGCCCCAACGGGTGGGCTGCGACCAGCGTCCACCGAGGGGGTTCCCAAGCCAGAGGAGGTGCGCGTGGGGGGTGCCAGCTGACCCACTGCCCAGAGCCGTGCGGTCCCCCCGGTACGGAGCCAGCTGGGGGGCAACCTTGACGCCCGCAACATCATCAACGCCCGGAACTGCGAGCGCGAGGAGGCCCCAGCGACGATCACAGCCTGAGCCCCAAGTGGCGCAGACCGCGGGCGTTCGGAAAGAGCATTCGCCAGGCCCTGTTCCCAGCACAGTTCTGGCCTCCGTCGAACCTCACCAAGTACTCGGGAGACACCGATCCCAGTATCTGCCTCGAGGACTACTGCATGGCGTGCTTGACAGGGGGAGCCGATGATGAGCTCTTCATCATCCAATACCTTCCCGTCTACCTCATTGATAGCGCCCACACCTGGATCGAGCACCTGACGGTAGGTTGGATCAACTTTTGGAGCGGCCTCAAACGCATCTTCATTGGCAACTTTGAGGGCACCTACTTACGCCTAGGGAATTCTTGGGACCTGAGGATTTGCAGGCAGAAGGCGGGGGAGACTCTCTGCGAGTACATCTGCCACTTCTCCAAGCAATGCAATGACCTCCCCGACGTGGAGGATGCCGATGTGATTGGCACCTTCATAGAGGGGATAACCAACGAGTCGATCATGCATGAGCTCGGGCGCAACCGACCTCCCTCGGCATGAAAGTTGTTCGATATCGCCACTAGCCATGCCTCAGGCGAGGAGGCGGTCCGAGCTAACTTCAGCAAGGACCACGGCAAGGCCGACCGCGAGGATGGGGACGGGGCCAACCAGGCGGGCGCGCGGGTGGAATAAGAAGAACCGCAAGTGTCGCGACATTGAGTTCGTCACTGCTGCCGACCGCACGGGCAAGTAGAAGACGGGCCGGCCCAACGCCGTCAAGAATCACGACAACTTCAAGAAGAAGATGGAGGGGCCGTGCCCAAACCAAGATTTCCCCGTCAAGAACCTCTTCAAGGACAGTGACCTCATGAAGCGGTACCTCAAGGGCAATCTCGCAGCCGCCCCCAAGGGCAAGCTGGCTGCCCCAGCGAGGGAAACAAGGAGGAGGACGTGTTCTCGAGGCCTGAGGGATGCCTTATGATCTTGGGGGCCGGCGCCTTACGAGTCAAAGCGCCGGCACAAGCTGACGACTCGGGAGGTCAACGCCATGACCTCTGCGTGCGAAGCTGTCCCGAGTTACCTCAAGTGGTCAGAGGCGGCGATCATTTTTGACCGAGCCGACCACCCGACAGCATCCTGCAACCGGGCCGGTTTCCGCACATCGTGGACCCTATCATGGGTAGGACTCGGCTGACTAGGGTCCTCATGAATGAAGGGAGCAGCCTAAACATCCTCTACGCCGAGACCTATGATGCCATGGGGTTGGCGCGGTCGTGCATCCGACCAACGGGCACTCTGTTCCACGGGTTGGTCCTCGGCATGCAAGCAATACTGCTCTGGCAGGTCGACCTGCCTGTCACCTTCGGGAGCAGTGCGAACCATCGAGATCGTACCACGCGATCCTGGGACGGCCTGGTACGCGAAGTTCATGGCCGTGCCCAACTACACCTACCTCAAGCTGAATATCCCTGGGACCAAGGGGGTCATCATGGTGGGGGGAAGCCTCCAGCAGGCCCACCTCTGCGAGCAGGAGAGCTGCGATCTGGCCGCGGCGGCTTTTAGATCGCTCGAGCTCAAAAGCTAGCTTGCCACTGCGGAGGTGGTGCCCGACTTGGCTAAAAGCAAGTCCTTCGTGGGAACCTTCAAGCCCGTTAAAGACACCAAGACGGTTCAGGTCGACCCCGAGGATGCCAGCAAGACAGTCCGGATCGGGGCTGGCCTGAGTGACAAATAGGGAAGCGCGCTCGCTGACTTCCTGCACATCAATCGGGACCTCTTCGTATGTAAACCGTCTGACATGCTGGGGATCCCGAGGGAGGTCGTCGAGCATGTGCTGGACATCTTGCCGAATGCCCGACCTATCAAGCAGCGCATGAGGCATTTCAAGGACGAGAAGTGGAAAACGATCGGTGAAGAAATCGCTCGGCTCTTAGCGGCCGGATTCATCAAAGAGGTGCTCCACCCCAAGTGGATAGTGAACCCCGTTCTTGTGAGGAAGCAGAACAGGACGTGACGCATGTGCGTCGACTATACGAGCCTAAACAAGGCTTGCCCCAAGGCGCTGTACCCTCTGCCACGCATCGATCAGGTGGTCGATTCGACCACGGGGTGCGAAACCCTATGCTTCCTGGACGCGTACTCGGGGTACCACCAGATCAAGATGAAGAAGTCCAACTAGCTCGCAACTTCATTCATTACCCTGTTCAGCACATACTGCCTGGCCTCCTTGAGCCGGTTCATCTCGCGGCTCGGGGAGCGAGGGATGCTGCTGTACAGGCTGCTGAAGAAGTCCCAGTTCCGATGGACGGACGAGGTGCAGGAGGCCTTCGACCACTTGAAGACCTTCCTCGCCGAGCCGCCGACCCTGGTCTCCCACGACCCCGATGAGCCGCTGATGCTCTACGTTGCCGCCACCACGCAGGTGGTCAGCGCGGTGCTCGTCCTGGAACGGGAGGAACCCGGGCATACCCTGAAGGTCCAGCAGCCCGTCTACTTTGTGAGTGAGGTCTTCTCCGACACCAAGGTACGGTACCCGCAGGTGCAGAAGCTGATCTGCGCGGTGCTCATCGACAAACAGAAGCTGTTGCACTACTTCAAGAGCCACCAAGTCATGGTGGTGACGTCGGCCGCACTCGGCGATATCATCTAGAATCAGGACGCGTCGGGGCAGGTGGCCAAATGGGTGATGGAGCTCATGGGTCACCACATCACCTACGTCCCGAGGACGGCGATCAAATTGCAGGTTCTGGCCAACTTCGTCGCGGAGTGGACGGAGACCCAGACCCCCCGCCCCCGAGCTGCATCGACTACTGGACCATGTACTTCGATGGCTCAGTCCTGGGCACGGGCGCGGGAGCTGGCGTCATCCTCGTCTCCCCCTCGAGGTACCGACTGAGGTACGCCATCCGGTTAACTTCCCGGCCTCCAACAACATGGCGGAGTACGAGGCACGCATCCACGGGCTACGCATCGCCACCGACCTAGGGGCGCGACACCTCTACGTGCGGGGCGAGTCCAAGCTAGTGGTCAATCGGGTCATGAAGGACGTGTCGTGCCGGGAAAACAAGATGACCGCCTACTGTGATAAGGTCTGCAAGCTGGAGGAGAGGTTCAACGGCATCGAGCGTCACCACATCCTCCAGCATGACAACGAGGCAGCCGACTTCCTAGCCAAGCTGGCCTCAAGTAGGGAGTTGGCCTCGCTAGGAATCTTCATCAATGACGCCCGTGAGCTGCCGGTCAAGCGCAATCGGCCGCCCGACCCCTCAGATGGCCCAGGCGCGCCCGACCATGCGCCGACCGCCGCGCCCGACCCGACCCCAGGGGCTACTGAACGGACCGACCCCAGCAAGGGGGGCGGAGAAGGATCCTCCCAGACTACCAAGGGATAGGAGGTCGTGACGGTCGAGCCAGACTAGATCGCGGCTATCCTAGGCTACCTCGTACGAGGGATCGTCCCCACCGACGCGACGGAAGCGCGATGTCTCGCGCACCATGCCAAGGCGTACGTCGTCGGGGAGCACCTCTACAAGCGGAGCATGTCGGGGATCCTGCAGAAGTGCATCCCTTGCATCCCTCGCGAACAAGGGCAGCAGATGGTCCGCGAGATCCACAGAGGCATCTGCGGCCACCACGTCGTGCCAAGGTTGCTGGTCGGGAAAGCCTTCTGACAAGGCTTCTACTGGCTGACCGCGGTAGCGGACGCGCAGCACATCATGCGCACCTACGAAGGGTGCCAGTACTACGCGCGACAGACGCATCTGCCCTGCTCAAGAGCTCTAGACCATCCCGATCACGTGGCCATTCACGGTTTGGGGGTTGGACATGGTCGGGCCCTTTTAGAAAGCACCCGGGGGTTACGACCACCTACTCATGGTGGTGGACAAGCTCTCCAAGTGGATCGAGGCGTAGCCGATCGCCCAAACCCGCTTCGTGGATGCAGTCGAGTTCTTCCTCGACATCGTCTACCGCTTCAGGGTCACGAACTGCATCATCACCGACAACGGGACCTAGTTCACGGGGAAGAAGTTCCTACGCTTCTGCGACGACTACCACATCCGGGTCGACTGGGCCTCGGTCGCGTATACCCGGACCAATGGGCAAGTAGAGCACGCCAACGACATGGTCCTGCAGGGCCGTAAGCTGTGCATCTTCGACCACCTTAACAAGTTCGCGAGGCGCTGGGCCGGGGAGATGCCAGCAGCGCTATGGAGCCTGCGTACGAGCCCGAACCGGTCCACGGGGTTCACCCCCTTCTTCATGGTGTACGGCGCCGAAGCCGTTCTCCAGACCGACCTCGACTACGGCGCGCCGAGGGTGTAGGCGTACGGCGATAGCAGGTCGGAGAAGTCACGCCAGGACGCGCTCGACCAGCTCGACGAGGCGCGCGATGTGGCGCTCATCCGATCTGCTAAGTACCATCAGACACTCCGACGCTACCACAACAGGAATGTCAGGGGGCAGGCATTCTAGGTAGGCGACCTGGTGCTCCGGCGCGTGCGGTCGATTGAAGTGTTTTTTATAGTTGTGAAGCGTACGATTAGACCGTATAATGAATTTGTGATGTTGAATTTTTTAAACATTATGAGATATTATACTGTTATTATTTTTAATTTTTCTCAAATTTTTTCTGAATTTTTGAGATATTTTCTTGGATATCCCCTCCCCCTCACCTAATTCCCAAATGGTATCAAGGAAAAGTTCCCCCAGCGGGAGAGGCAACACGGAAAAAAAAACATATGGCAAAATCCCGCCTGGGGCTTGCCTTCCCTGGTTAGCCTGCCTCGAGTTCCCAAACTAAGCCTAAAGGGGCATCCCTCCATCCAATCAACAGATATGACCGCTTACTCTTTTACCTACGATTAAACGGATCGGATACGGTCAGAAAGATACAAATAAGAATACAGATAGTTATTCTTTTCTCGAATTTGGATCGGGTACGGATAGTGTCAAATGTGTCGGATACAGACGGATATTAAAATCTCTAAACGAATTCGAACTTGAATACAAATGCATATTATCCGTACTATTTACACCCCTTCTTTTACCTCTCAGACTTAAAAAAACTTAGAAACCATATCATCCTAACATATATAAGATCGGATCCTCTGATAGTCTGATTCCTTCGACCAAGCCCGTCCATACTAAAAATTGGAGGGCATCCCACAAAAAATGCTGCCCCCAAAAGGCCCAAACTATTTGACTGAGAAAAAAAAATCAGCAATACTGGGCTGCCATGGAGACGGCCCGAGCATGCGTGTCGTTGCTGTTGGTGACCCGATAAAGAAAGACCCAGCTGGGCTGCCATCGGGACGGCCCGAGCGCGTCGCTGGTCGCTGCGTTCTACTCTCTCTCTTCAGCTCTCTCTTTGCCCTACCTCACTTTCCTCGGCTTCCTTTCCTGGCGGCGACGGCTGGGCGGAGCGGCGGCGCCCTTCACACGTCTTCGCCGGGACCTTCGCCGGCAACGAGCGCCCACTAGGTATGTCCGCCCCTTCTCTTCCCTTCGTGCTGTGCGAAACGGAGCACCCCAAACCCTTCTCTCTCGCTCTCTCGGCCTCTCCCACTCGCACAGGCCGCCGCCGCCTCCGGTATCCCTCTCTCCCGCGGGCCGCTGCCACCCCTTCCTCTCTCCCGGTCGCCCGCTTCCTGGACCCCCGCTCGTGGCTCAGCTCGTCGCTCTCCAGGCGGCCAGGTGCGTCCGCGCGGGTGGCGGGGGCAGTGCCGCAGCTAGGCCGCAAGGGCCAGCGGGGCAACGCCGCAGCAGGTGAGACGGCGACGGTGGGGACGGGTCCCCGACGGGGATGGGGAGAAATTAGCCCCCGCGAGTGTTAACGGGGATGGGGACGGGGAAATTTCCTACCTGCGGGGACGGGGATGGGGAGGCGTTTCCCGACGGGGAATTTCCCGTTGCCATCCCGATTCGGACCCAGTAACATATCCGCCCCTGGTTTGGAATAGCATGGTTGTTTGTTTTCTTATTATAGCTCAGCGAGGATGATGATATATTTAATTAGTTCCACGGCTCATTAATGACTGGTGTCAAATTGTAATTTCTATTAGATATTTTGTAGTTCATGTAAGACCAGTATCATTTGAAGTTTTAACTGCTTGTATCAAACTTGAATGCTTGATTTCAATTTTTTGATATCTTTGCGCCTCCAGTTCTTTACCCTTCGTTCTTGTATCAGCACGCCTTGATTCTAATATAATACAAAAAAAGGGTGGGTAGCTGCAGAAGTGTAGCCTAATTTACTGTTCACATTGTGCTGTAAAACTTATTTGTTGATTTCTGTTGGTTTCAGGTTCCTGCTGTTTCATTTAAAGGATCAATGGAGGCAAAGTTGGCATTCTCCCAGGACAGCCCACCAATTTCTATCATTTGTGCGGCTAAGGTTGCGGGTATACCCCTAACTGTTGATCCTAGTCTTGCTGCTGGCTCGGCACCCACACTACAGTTTGGTTCTGGGTAAGTTCTTGCTCCTTTTCTTGGGTACATGTACGTTTTCTCTTAAAAGATATCTCTTTAGTCACTTGCGAATGCTTGCATAACACTTTGCTGTTCTGTGTCTATTTTATGCCCACATGCAACTATGTAATGGCAGTTTTCTGATACTTATGTGCAAATATGTCATTTTGCAAATGATTGAGTTCTATCTGTTTTGCTTAGTTTCATTTATTTACCTTTGGTTTGACTCTCTCCATCTGTGGGTTGATATAGTTTCTCATACAACTTTTTGTGGTCGTGTACAGAGAATCACTCCATGGTGTAAACCCAATCCTCCACTTCATTGCCCGTGGTGCATCATTTTCCAGTTTCTCTGGGCAGAATGCTATTGAGTTCGGGCATGTATGTTGTCATCTACTGCTTGTTAAAAAGTTACTTATCGCTGTGACTGTTTCTATGTTCTGAATCACTGCTGTTAATAAACTTGCAGGTTGTTGAATGGCTTGAATATGCCCCCATGTTCCTTTTAGGCTCTGAATTTGAAAATGCCTGCTCATTTGTTGATGGATACTTGGCCTCCAGGACCTTTCTGGTTGGTCATGGGCTGACAATTGCTGACATTGCAGTGTGGTCGAATCTTGCTGGTAAGCTGTGGGTTTGTTCTCCATTCTTCTTTCAGGCTGGTTCTGGGTATTGTAATGTTTGGCTTATTGTGCTATTTCCGTTCAGGGATTGGTCAACGGTGGGAGAGTCTAAGGAAATCAAAGAAATACCAAAATCTTGTCCGCTGGTTCAACAGCATAGATGCAGAATACAGGGACACACTGAATGAAATTGTGGCTGCATATGTTGGGAAACGAGGAATTGGAAAATCTCCTTCGCCAAGCCTTAAGGAAAAGGTACATGATTCAAAGGACCCATCAGCTCCAGAAGTTGATCTCCCAGGTGCAAAAGTTGGGCAAGTTTGTGTTCGTTTTGCCCCAGAGCCTAGTGGGTACCTCCATATTGGTCATGCAAAGGCTGCATTATTGAACAAATATTTTGCTGAAAGATATCAAGGGCGCCTAATTGTTCGATTTGATGACACAAACCCTTCAAAAGAAAGCAATGAGTTTGTCGAAAACCTTCTGAAAGATATTGAGACATTGGGGATCAAATATGATGCTGTCACATACACATCTGACTATTTTCCAAAGCTAATGGAAATGGCTGAGAGTTTGATTAAGCAGGGGAAAGCATATATTGACGATACACCAAAGGAGCAAATGAGGAAAGAGAGGATGGATGGTATTGAATCAAAGTGCAGAAATAATACCGTGGAGGAAAATCTGTCATTATGGAAAGAGATGGTTAATGGAACTGAGAGGGGCATGCAGTGCTGTGTGCGGGGTAAACTCGACATGCAGGATCCTAACAAGTCACTCAGGGATCCTGTTTACTACCGCTGCAATACTGATCCTCACCATCGTGTTGGTTCAAAGTACAAGGTCTATCCAACATATGACTTTGCTTGCCCATTTGTTGATGCATTGGAGGGAGTGACACATGCTCTTCGTTCCAGTGAATACCATGACAGGAATGCACAATATTATCGAATTCTACAAGATATGGGGTTGAGGAGAGTAGAAATTTATGAGTTCAGCCGATTGAATATGGTTTACACTCTTCTCAGCAAGCGGAAGCTTCTTTGGTTTGTACAAAACAAGAAGGTTGAAGATTGGACCGATCCGCGGTTTCCCACTGTTCAAGGCATAGTCCGTCGTGGCTTGAAGGTTGAGGCGCTGATACAATTTATACTCCAGCAGGTACACATGTGCTAATGTGCTCATGCTTTATGTTCATATTTCCCGTAAGCTTATGCCGGATTTTATATCCTTTTTGTTTGTTGAAGGGTGCTTCAAAAAATCTGAATCTGATGGAGTGGGATAAACTGTGGACAATCAACAAAAAGATAATTGATCCAGTGTGTGCAAGGCATACTGCTGTGCTAAAAGATCAGCGAGTGATCTTTACTCTTACTAATGGTCCAGAGAAGCCATTTGTTCGAATTTTGCCAAGGCACAAGAAATGTGAGGCTGCTGGAAAGAAGGCTACAACCTTCGCAAACAGAATTTGGCTAGATTATGCTGATGCATCAGCCATTAGCAAGGGTGAGGAAGTGACCCTAATGGACTGGGGGAATGCTATCATTAAAGAGATCAAGATGGAGAATGGAGTGATTACTGAATTAGTTGGAGAACTACATCTTGAGGGCTCTGTGAAGACAACAAAATTGAAGATCACATGGCTAGCAGATATAGATGAGCTAGTCCCCCTCTCATTGGTGGAATTCGATTATCTCATCAGCAAGAAAAAGGTAGTTCTCTATTTTCTTCACCCATTGCTTATGTTTATGCTAGCGCTGCGTTGCTTTTACCATTTTGTGCATGATTGTCCTTGTGTCTTGATGACCAATTTTATTGAAAACGTTGATAAAATAGATATAACATGTTATCATGTGATTTGTATTGTCTTATATAACGAAGACTAAGCTGCATTGAATCAAATTGCATGTTTATTTTCATGGCATATAATCTTCTAGATAAGCAGCAAAACTGCGGTTGTGTTGACAAGTTGCTTTCTTAATTTGTGCTTAATGTTGGTGTGCTGGTGCAATAGGATCTATGTTGCATCTTTAGAATGATAATTTGGACATTGGGTCGAATGTAATGGCTGCCTCCAGATTAAATGCTTAGGGTACATTTCTGCTTTGGATGACGTGTTGAGTTTTTAATTAAAGATTCCTTGTTCTTTGACAAATTAATGTTGAACTATGCTGTTGGTGGCATTTAACAGCTGGAGGAGGATGAAGACTTCCTCGACAATCTCAATCCTTGCACTCGGCGAGAGACCCCAGCCCTTGGAGACGCAAACATGAGGAACCTCAAACGCGGAGAAGTCATACAGCTCGAGAGGAAAGGCTACTACAGGTGTGATGCCCCATTTATCAGGTCATCAAAACCTGTGGTCCTGTTTGCGATCCCAGATGGTCGGCAGCAGGGCTCGCTGAACTAGGCAGCATGCCACTGATGGGCACATGGAATTCCTGAGATGTCAGGCTTGCCAATCAATATTGTTATACACTTAATCTGGTACTGTTTAGGCTTACTCGCCGTAGATTTTGTTTACTGCTAGATGGCCAGGCCCATCCTGCCTACCAAGCAGCACAGGCATTCTGATTTTGGTTGATGATACTTGCCTCAGTTTGAAGATGCTGGTACTTTTTTAGCAATACTGTCTGCATCCTGCGCGTTCGCCTTTACTGTTTTGCTGTACTTTCCTCCTGTAAATTTAGATGACGGTAAATTTAGTTGCTGTCTCGCCTATGGTAGCTTCTAGCTTGGTTCGTTGCCTACTCGCCAAATATTGGAGAAAAGTTTTCTGGTCTAAAATCTTCGGGGCCTTCTCAAGTTGCCATCGATCACCAGGGTCCACTTTTAGATGCAAACTACCTGAGGCAGCGAATCAGGCCAGAAAGTAAAGTCACCATCAAATCTGTTTGGTTAGGTTACTTCATAGTACTATTTATGGTTCAAGATTCTCATTGATTGAAAAGATTAGGATGGAGTATCATCTGCACCTGCTGTGAAACTGATCACTTGTCTTAAAGTTTGCAAATTCACAAATATCAGAAGTAGTACTTCTGTATTTGCAACAAACAAATTAGCGTTGTAGTCATTTTGTTTTGAGACAATAGAATTCTTGCGACGTATGCCACGTCTCAGGTCAGTCTCTGGTTATGAGATTTCAGTAACTTCCTCTGTTATTTACAAAAAGAATATAAAATTTCTGACATCAGATCCAAATGCAAAAGGCGCCTCCTAAACTTCTTCAGGTACTCTTATATTTGATTTTTTGGATAAAGTAAACAGGTACTTTGAAACTGAGCTAATGACTGAAATTTTCTCCTCAACAGTTTAGACTCATTTTTCCCTGATGCACTTTTAGAAGGTTTGGCGATGAGATGTCAATCCTGCTGTCACTCGGACGCGTAGCATACTCCACGCATTTCTCGTTGCTGAGTGCTGGCAGGTGAAGACGTATGCTGTAATGCAGTGGCTGATACTCTAGCGACCATGGGCTTGAACTGTATGAACGGACCTTTGGGACCTTTGTCGTGGCAAGGCCGTCTACCAGACTTTGTAGCTTTGTTGGTGTCTGGTGATATGCCAGGAACACCTGACTAATGGAAACTCGTTATCCATTTCAAGAAAAAAAAGTGCTGGCAGGTGAAGACGTATGCTTTGTTGGAAACTATTGATGCTTGATGGAGTTCAACGGGTTCAGGTTTCTTGACAGGTGCAATGAAAGAAGGTTCGTAGGGTGAATTTGGTTCAAAACATTTTTCTGACACTTCCGATCAGTCTGGCTCCTGGGCCTTGCCAAAAGATTGGCTGGTTTTAAACCAAGATGTCATCTAGTTGGGCAACAGAATAGGCCGAAAAGCAGAACTAACGTGCTCTCAACATGTTGGCCTCAGAATTGCAGAATCGCAGCATGGCCACAGGGGGCCAATCAGTCCCGAAAGATGGTATTTTTTATGAGTTTTTCATCACCGGCCAACATGAGCAACGAACGCATTGATCTGATCCAATCCAATCTAACGGCACCAAAAAGAACAGAAAAAACAACGCAATATCTTCGGGGAAGCACCACAAGAACTGAATGCCGACCCTGATCGGCGAAAACAAAAGCTTTTCGGAACCCTGTAGGCTGTAACACTGGACATCAGAATTGCAGATTTGGCAGCATGGCTCGTAACGAGCCAATCAGCCCCGAAAGATGGTGTGTTTTGTTTGCGTTTTTCATCACAGTCCAGCAAGCCAGATCGCCGCTCAAACTCGGTAATCAAAAAAGAGCAAGAAATCAAACCATCGCCAAAAAGGCAAAAAGAAAAAGGAAAAACACGATGAGGAAAACTAAGAATCGAGCCCTGTCGTCACGCAAATGGGAAAAATGCACAGTTATTTCTGCTGCAGCAGAAGCAAATTAAGCTTCGGATCCATCTAATCACATCGGCGGCGGCGGCGGCGGAAACCCTAGCCGGCCGTGGTATGCAGTGATGAGAGGCTACGGTATGGTGGTGGTTCTTTATAGGAGGTGGTATTTGGTCTCTGACGTTGGATTAGCATCGTGCGGCTGCGCAGGGAAGATGTGTGCAAAGGGTTTGTCTTCTGGTAGGCCCAGCGGGCCAATTTCAGCCCACGAATTCAGCTAATTACACGCATTTTAGGACAAAGAACTTTTATATGTCTTTCTGGGATTATCCAGCTTGCATCCATAGCCTGACTGGATGCATAACAAACTGCTATTCTCTCCGTTTCAAATTATAGATCGTTTTATCTTTTTTAAATATATTTACTATGTATTTAGACATAATGTATATCTAAGTGCGTAGTAAAAGATATAAATTCAGAGGTCAAAGCTGTTTTTTTTTTGGGGAGGGGGGGGGGGGATGGGGGGTTGGAAATGAATTCTAAGAATTTAGCTAGTGGCCTCTCTAACTCCTAGGTAGAAAGCATGTAAAACAAATCATAGTGGCTTGGTCAAGAAGGAATTAGGTGCAACTTGTGACACCTATGTCCAAAATTTTCTTACGACCAATCCAACCATTGGTAGGCCACGTATATATATAAGCGTAGGCCTTATACTTCTATTGTTGCTTCATATAAAAAGGTTAATATAGAGATATAGTGCAAGGCTTAAAAACACTCTGCCAGAGGGAGAGGCGCCCCCTGATTTCGTCTTAAAGAAGAGTACCTCAACTTCGAATGATTACAAGAGTTTTATCGATCCCCGGAGTTCATAATATGAAGCAAGGCTTTAAAGCTGGCCCTAATTTATCTAGACAACCAATATGATACTAACCGCATCAGACAAAACATTATGGTCTATCACCTTTTCATTCACCACATTTTTGTTTGGCTTCATCACCAGCTCATTCCTCACAAAGCGCACGGTTAGGTCAATAACAAGCGGAATGGGTTCATCCTACCGAAATTCATAGGATGAACCAATGATGGATTGTTCCATTTTAAAATGATGTGATTTCTCTGACCAAACATTAGAATGAGTGTTGTGTGTAGATTGGCGACTAGAGTTTAATAAATCTTATGTTCTTTTAATATTCGGATTATCTAAGTTCATAATGTCTGTCCATCTTATTCCAAAGTGTTGTTAAAAAGATAAAATTATTGCAATAGTTTTTCTCTCTACCCTAACTCAATGATATGGGGCTAATTAAGTTATTCTTAGACTTAGTGTTTGATCTTTCTTTTCGAAGGAAGCGTTTCTTTTGTCTGGATTGTAGGCTTGCATGTTTGCATAGTAATAATTGAAACGTTTGGGGTGGGGGGAGAACAAGGAAGAGCTCAGTGTAGGGATGGTATGGTATGGTATTATACCAATGTCCCCTTCATTTCACCAGTTGTCTTGGTCAAGTCCTTGCTTGCACTAGAGTTCCCTGCCCAGCTCTCTCCCTTTACAAAATATACTAGTATTTCAATTTTCACCTATGTTTGCTTCCACTTTTCAGAATGTTGAACAACATGTATGAGCAGTGGGTAGCTTGATCTGCATGTATACAGATTTGGTGCCTACCCATCCCATGGCCATATGCCCATATCTACCTCAAATGCATGCTTCATCCTGAGAGCTGAGAGAACTCAAAAGTAAAATGGTAAGGGGAAATTAATTTACTCAGGATATTGTGTACACCAGCTAATCACTGAGTTAAATTAAACTAGCTCTAAGCAGCAAGAACAATGGAAGCCACCAAGCAAGCCATGTACTGACGCGTTGGAGTATGAGGTGTAATATTAATGAATTCCATACCTGAAGTCTCCACAGGTATACATAAAAATGCTATCAGTGAAAGGTGCAGAATATACCCAAATGCGAAAGGTATCTAGAACCATTGACCTGCAGCAAAAGACAAAAAGAAGTCCCTCTCATGAATCGGTACGGATATGCCTTGCATACCGTACAACCTAGTGCAAATGACATCCACAATTGAAACGACCAAACATGAAAGAGATGCATTTAGAAGTCAGAAATTAGATGTTGACAGGAAATCTGCAATCTCTCAGCAGGCATATCTGAATGATGGTCAACAGATATCAAGTTACCATGCCAAAATTGACAGGTATGCATGCCATGATACATGGGTACTAGCTATCTGGTAGTTACCATAGTCAATAATGATAATCAGAAATTGCGTTGCTTCTTTCGATAAGTTTGCTTGGAGGTTGCGCTACGGACAAAAGAGAACTCATATGTCTATTCGTTACATGCAATGGACCGGTACTCCCTGTCATTGGAGCCAGCCAGGACTTTCTGATGCAAACACAGATGCATTTCATTTTACCGACTTCATCATCATTTTATTATCTGGAAGATAGCTAGTGGAGAACAGCTATTTTAGCATTTGTGTGTATGCAGAATTATGCAGAGTCAACAGAGCAATCGCAATAATTGGGGCTAAACAACTGTGTACAACGTTAATTCTTCTCAAAGTCAGAGGTGTTCTGATTTGTTGTTGTCACTTTAGAAAGATTGCTCACAAGTCATTTTGAGTACCTGTGTGTTTCTTTTAACTCCCGCTGTCAACACAACTCAAGCAATGAATGCCACGTCTCGCCCAAAATAGAGATATCACCCAGGAATTCATACAAATCAAACTTCAATAATGACGTTGACCATGGCTACACATCTAATTATTTTGAATTTTTTTTCGGAAATACAGTACAGACGCGGATGCTCACATACACGCACGCACACTCAACCCTATGAATACACGCACGGAACCCTACCCCTATAAGCACGTCCAAGAGACCGAGCCGGCAGATCCTCGAGATTGACGAAGTCACCACAGACGTCTCGCTATCGACAGGCACGTCGCCTACACGAAAATGCGAGTGCTCGTGCCGAGTCTAGGACTTGAACCCTGGTGGGTAGATTCTACCACAAGGAACCTTACCAGCCGAGCTACGCTCAGTTCGTTAATTATTTTGATTTGTTGTTACAGGAGAATGATATCTGTCGTCGTTAACATACTTATAAATAAACTAAGGGAAATCAAAAAAAGAACATACATGATAGGGAAACCCTATACACACCTCAGTTTATTACAATCATTGAGTTTACAAATTCCACCCTCACAGCGTTGACCATCCGACATGACTCTTATATCTAGCCCCAGCATGATCCGGAGTCTTTTCACCATGGATAAAACACCCTTCCATCCAAAATGGATCACTATAATTTCATTTCATGAGGAGTAAATTGCTAAACATGATGCAATGCTAATGCATGCACAAGTCGGAGAGAAGAGAGAATGGTTTGCGACGACACTTGTATGGTGCGGTGCATACAGTTACATGGCATCTAAGTAATGGTGGAACACTTGGATGCAGTAAGGAATGGACAACTTTGGCTGTGGAATATGGAGACTTATAAAACTGCATGTGCTAGACCGTAACATGAAAACACATGCATTAGTGAGATTACCTAATCCAATGCAAGGTGTATATACAAAACTCAATCTTGTCAACTCCCCCCCACCCCGGCCAGCCCCCTCCTCCTTCATAGGTCTCTCAACCTTCAAGTCTATAAAAGCAGCACAAGGTAACCATTCATAAGAACAAGCACAAGTTTGGAGCTCCACAAATGGCTCTTGAAACTGATAAACAGGATCCTAGCGGCAAAAAAGGAGTCGGTGGAATTCTCCAGCGTCATGACTCACTCTATGGAGATGCAGAAAAAGTATCCAGCGCACAACATCATGGATCTCAGGTCGCTTCTCATAAGTCATAATCATATTTTGGTCTCTGGTGTTTATATCTTTAGTGAGTAGCAGGATGGAGCTTTCACCAAATATTAAGAGAAGATAATAAGTTTTCATCCATTTTTTTTAAACAAGAGAAGAACACATAGTATCAAGTATGCAAGAGCATCACCTTTTTTCCTCAAAAAAAGTATGCAACAGAATCAGGTGTACCTAAAACCAGAACTTCATGCTCAGTCCTAATTTCAGTTCAATGAAAGAGATTGTTGAAACTCTAAAAAAACACTCAAGAGCACCATCTTTTGTACTTCCTGTGCTAAGAAGAGGTAAATTCTTGAGGTCTTTTATGACGCACAATACCACCACTTAGTGGTATGTATTATAGAAGAGATCCAACCCTTCATTAGTAAGGATAATTTTATACTTATTTTTCAGTTATAAATTAAAATGAAGATATGGAATTAGAAAGATAGCCCAAATAAAATAAATCATGATGTTATTAATATTTTTTTCCTATAGTACCCTTATATTACTCACGTATACTACCTATATGTTACTGAACTTTTTAGTAGTATACAATTAATTTGAATCGTCGGATGTTTCTATAATAGTCCTATTAATTTGAATTGTCGGATGTTTCTATAATAGTCCTTTTCAAATACTAGTATACAAATACTAGTATAGACCAGTATTGTGTACCATAAAAGACATCAAATCCATTGTCAAGGAAACACGGTAATCCTATCAAACAAATGATCAATTATTTGGACTTCAAAACTAACAAGATGTTTACTTATACCATGCATAATGCAAAACAGGATAATTGGATTCGAACACTGCGTTTAGCATTCCAGTGCATTGGAGTCATATACGGTGACATCGGGACATCACCACTCTATGTGTATGCAAGCACCTTTCCAAGTGGCATCAGCAATGTTGATGACCTCTACGGAGTCCTGTCACTTATTCTTTATAGCATTATTCTTCTAACTATGATTAAGTACGTGTTCATCGTGCTGTATGCAAATGATAATGGGGACGGTAAGTTTTCATTTCAAATATTATCTAGACTCAAGAAACTTCCCTATTACAACACAACTACTGAAGTATAAAGCTAAAGAATGACTTTTGTCATTGAAATTCATTTTCCCTTGATTCATAACGTTATGAGTTAAAAATTGACTGAATGACAAGAGTCATACTTTATTGGTAAAATCTGCTAGAAGATAAGAAGTCTAGCTAAAATTGTACTGTCCTATCAAGACTAATATAGTTGTGTAGAAAAAAAATGATACGAGTACCATTTTAATGATAGACCAATGAAACATTACACTGTACATAACAGCTGGCTTCACTAGAATTAGGAAACAATTGCATGCATGCAGCATGCCCGGTTGAAAAGGTGTCACTTATGATCTCTTGTGAGTGGACAATATGCAGTTGTTCCTTATCCTCTTACAAGAATTTTTCTTTTTACAATTGTAGGTGGCACGTTTGCACTTTATTCATTGATATCTCGCTACGCCAAAGTGAGTTTGATTCCAAATCAGCAAGCTGAAGATGCAATGGTCTCAAACTATGGTCTGGATATAGTATCAGCCCCTATGAGGAGGGCTCAGTGGATGAAGAAACGTCTGGAAAATAGTAAAGTTGCTAAAGTTGCAATTTTCCTCCTTACCATACTGGGCACCTCAATGGTTATCAGTGATGGTGTTTTAACCCCAGCAATATCTGGTAACTAACAGGAAGTCAAGTATATTACTTCTAGCTGTACTGATAGCTTTCATTTTTCTCTGTCCCTTTTATTTATCAGTGCATCCACGAAATAGCAGTAGTATAAATGCAATTACAAAATTGTAGAACATTATTCATAAAGTTTTAATTATGCATGATTATGAAACAGTTGTCAATCTACTATCGTAAACACTTACAAAGTTGTATTAGTACCAATGGTTTTTATCAAACAAGACTTGTTGAACATTGACATGTTACTTGTGGTTTGTGGGCATTAGTGAAATATTCCTTATCAAATAGTACTTGTGATAGTGGCATGACAATCTATGGCTTGTGGATTTGTTTCAGTGCTCTCTGCAGTGAGTGGTCTCCAAGAGAAAGCACCACAACTCAAACAAGGTGAGAACTATTTGACATTAATTATAAATAACAAAACAAAGTTACAACAGACAGCTTGCAAATATTTGGAATAATCATAGGGCACCTCAACTTGAAAAGAAACTACCTAAATGCTTAGGATACATGAATAAGATGCCATTTTAATGAAGTACTTGATATTAGTAGGTGCTGGATGAATAGAGTTGAAAACGGCCGGCATAAATCCTGTTCGGTTCTGCCCCAATTTCTATACTTTACCCGCTCATTTTCATATTTTTGGATAAATTAAGATTTTTTACAAAATACGGGATGTTAAATTCGAAATCGGGATGAAAACGGTTTGACTGTTATCCTGATCATTTTTGTATTTCCCATATTTGATCCAAATATCCCATTTTTACTCATTCTGGATATCCCAATTTTTGCAGCCCATGGAAAGAAGCCCACCAATCCCATCTCCGACCCTCAAGTGCCAAACAACTAGGACACCGCCCCCACTCCTGACCCTGAGCGCCCCCTTCCTCCCTCCCCACTCGGCCACTACTCCCCAGCTGCTTGTCTCCCTCCCGTCCCATCCTCCACCCCCTCCTCCCATCCTGTCCCGTCCCGGCGGCCAGCGCCCTCTGATTCCCTCCGCCGCCCCTGTCCAAAGCGGCCCTCCCGTCCACTCTACACGATGCATCTAGCACTCTCCTGCGATTTCTCTGCGCGCCCAACTTGGAAGTCCTCCTCAATTTGTGCGAACTATAATTTCACTTATTTTGCATACTCCACATCTCTCCATAGGATCTCAATCACTACTGGCTCATTGCAACTGGAGGTGTTAAGCCCTTTTCCATCCCCTTGCTGTGCCTCAGTTTCCTTCATAGGACCACCAAACGCCTTTCCACACTCATGCTGCATTGTTTGGTAAATGAAACTAAACACAATGCTCATACCCAATCCTCTAAAAGAACTAAACAGTTATGCACAACAGAATAACCATAAATAGTATCTTACTGATCCCAGATTCAAAAATATAATTTTGGTCTGAAGGTTGCCTACTGAAATTGCTCATAACTCATATGCTCATTGAAACAAGCAAGCGGTATTAAAATATTTTGTAAGTCATGTACTCTTTGCATACCGTGCTGGAATATTTATGTCCATCTCACAGGCTGAACAATGTGGTGGAAGCATGGTTCACAGCAAAAACAAACATTTCCTAATCTATATTTCTACTCTTCTTGAGCAGGTCAAATAGTATTGATCTCTGTGTTCATTCTAGTTGTGCTGTTCTCTGTTCAGCGTTTTGGGACAGACAGAGTTGGCTACTCTTTTGCACCCATTATTCTGCTCTGGTTCCTGTGCATTGGTGGTATTGGGTTCTACAATTTAATCAGATATGATGTGGGCGTTCTGAGAGCCTTTTATCCAAAATATATTGTAGACTACTTTAAAAGGAATGGAAAGGATGCTTGGATCTCCCTTGGAGGCATCCTCCTATGTTTTACAGGTGATTTTACAATGCAGACAAGAATATCTCAATACAATTACCTAGAAAGCAGATTCTCAGTACAAAATATATTTGGCACAAAACAGGTACTGAAGCCATGTTTGCTGATCTTGGTCATTTCAACGTAAGGGCGGTTCAGGTACATATATCATCTTTTTGAGATATCAGGGATGCATATGCAGGATGTGAGGTTAATGTTTCCTTTATACAATATAAACGGCAACCAATTCATCCTATTTTCAGACTAGCTTCAGCTTCGTTCTATTTCCGGCAGTGTCTCTAGCTTATATTGGGCAAGCTGCATTCCTACGTAAACACCCTGAGCATGTTCTTGATACTTTTTACAGATCTATTCCAGGTAAGCTATTCAGGATGATGGAAACGATGCTTCTTATTTTCGAACTTTGTTGCCCTAAAAAAATTGAACTTTGTTGAATCAAGCACAATTATACATTGATTGCAGGACCCTTGTTCTGGCCAACCTTCATAATTGCTGTCGCTGCTGCGATCATTGCAAGTCAGGCTATGATATCTGGTGCATTTTCGATAATTCAACAGTCACAAACATTGGGCTGCTTTCCTAGGGTCAAAGTGCTACACACTTCAAAATTGTATGCGGGGCAGGTGTACATTCCAGAAGTGAACTTTGTTCTTGGGTTTCTTTGTGTGATAATAACGCTTGCATTCCAGACAACTACTGATATTGGCCACGCGTATGGTAAGACGAATTTATTTAACTTAATGTATACACTAGTAAAACTGATATAGCTCATAGGTTCTAGCGTCACTGATGTATCCAAATTCCAGAAGCTATCTAGACCAAAAAACAGAAAATGTTCGACGCCTTCCATGATTTCTTAATTTCTATTTCTTTTTACATTCAAGTAATAACACACCACTAATATATGTTTATGCAAATTATAGATATGGTTTTCCATAAGAACAGGAAATGCATAATCATCACAGAAGTAACACAATACTCTGTTAACTGCTAATCACCAGACAGCCAGCATCACGGTTCAGAATATTTTCATTATATCTTTGTATGTCATAATTAACTTTATGAGAAAACCTGACAAGGAGTTCGCCATGTGCAGGAATTTGTGTTACTTCTGTGATGATTATTACAACTATTCTGATGGTAATTGTGATGCTTCTCATATGGAGGGTGAGCATTTGGCTGATTATACCATTCTGCCTGGCATATGGCTTCGTAGAGTTTGTCTATCTTTCTGCAGTTCTCTACAAATTTACAGAGGGAGGCTACCTGCCTATTGTGATTGCAACAGTTATGGTGGTAATGATGGGCGTGTGGCACTATGTGCATGTAAAGAAATACTGGTATGAGCTCGAGCACATAGTTACAAATGAATCCATGAGACAATTGATTCAGACCCACGATGTGAAAAGAATTCCTGGAGTAGGCTTCCTCTATACAGAACTAGTCCAGGGAATCTCGCCCATATTTCCCCACCTCATCGAGAAAATCCCCTTTGTGCATTCAGTGCTAATGTTTGTTTCGATCAAACACCTTCCAATCCCTCATGTGGAGGTCTCGGAGCGCTTCCTCTTCAGAAATGTTGAGTCCAAAACTTCCAGAATGTTCCGGTGCGTGGCACGCTACGGATACAGCGACAAACTAGAAGGCGCCAAGGAATTTGCTACTTCCCTTATTGAAGGACTCCAGTCATATATTGAAGAGGGACACTTTATCACAGACATGCAAATTCAAGAAACTGAGGCTCAAACAGCCTCCACTGGAGATGGTAACGCAAGACCTCGTAAAGCAGGTAGCTCCACGGTGTACATTGAAGAGGTATTGACGGCAGGTGAAACTACGGTTCTCACCCAACCTCGCCTAAGCAGCTACTCAGCACACTCATCTGGAAGGATCAGCGAAGAGCAAACCCGCACAATTGCAGAAGAAAAGCAATTTATTCAGAGGGAGCTGCAGAAAGGAGTGGTCTATATCCTGGGGGAGACCGAAATAAAGGCAGGGCCTGATTCTTCATTTGTCAAGAAGATTGTTGTCAACTACATGTACTCATTCCTGAGGAAGAACTTCAGGCAAGGGGAGAAGGCCTTCGCGATCCCAAGGCAGCAGGTGCTCAAAGTTGGAATGGTATATGAAATCTGAGCAAAAACCCTCTGAAGAAGTGACTACAGCTGCAGCGGTTTCTCCTGATCGATGCTTGGCCTGGATCTTATCTACAGGTTTGTGTTTGGTTTTCTTTCTTAAGCACGTATTGCACTTCCTTGGAAGGCAGTAGTGTCGATTTGACTTCGGTGTGAAAGTTTAAGCTTGTGATGCTGGTATAAAACACTGTATGCATATCCTTCTATGCACTGTAAACCATGTACTGTACTACTGTTGCAAACTGTTAAGTAAAAATCACCTTTTGTAAATTGGGAGTCAAATAAACTCACATTCCATCGGCGTCCTCTCCTCACTCTCTGGTATTTCGTCGAACGGTTGCCGAGCACGGCCAACGCCTGGGATCGGCCATGGCAGAGAGGCTAGTCCGTCAATGTCTCGTACCCAGCGCAGGCAACGTCGAGCCCTCGTCGACAGCAAGAAGAGCGGGGTTCCATCTGCTCCGTTCACTCGGCGCCGGCGTGCAGGGAGGATTTGACCGCCGCTCACCGGGCCTTAGCGTTTCATAACACTTGCCCACAGGTTTCAGAACTCACCTTGCGCAGGAGTCGTTTAGGGGTGTAACGGGTCCAGTACAAAATTTCTCATGCCAACTTCACCTTGGTTTTGGGGAGGAATTAGGCAGAGTTTATACACTTGACACCGAGTAAATCAATGATGATAGCATTTGACATGTGTTAATTGTATATTGTGACCTAACAGGCCTTAGAAATCGAAATCAAGTTAAACTGAAAAATAGGTACATGAATGCAAATCACACAGCATGAAAATACCCTGATGATAAGGTCCAAATAATTTTTCTATCACCGACCTCGGTTTTTCCCTGGAGGAAAAAAAGGAGAATAACTTTCCTTGTAAACTGAAAATCCCCTTAGTATTCTATCTGATCTTAATTAAAAACAATGAGGGTATCTTTTCTTTTAAAAACGGAACTTCCATTCTATTAACTCCAAGACTCGGCGAGATCGCCGGGCACTAGATCCTCGACGTCCGAGACTCCAAGGGCATACCGTCCCAACATAGACCGATCCCAATATGTCTTATTAGTAGGTAATAAGTTCACTATAACCAGCCGTAATTTTATTTGCAGGTACGCAACCTTTTGTATCGATTGGCTCATATATCAAATATATTAGACCACAATATGTGGAACCATTTGGTACTCTCATTTTTTCTGCAATTTACATCCGTATTGAATTCCAATTTAACAATAGCGGCTTAATTGGAGTGGGGGATTTTATATTCTACGATAACATTAAAATTTAAAAAGTTATAGTAGTCATTTTCAAATTCTAATTGCACAACTAAATTTCTTTAAAAAGACCGTCACTCACATATATTTCGATAATATCTTTTAAAGACACAAAAATTCTTACTAGAATAGAAAAATACCAACATAAACTAGTAAAATGCTCAATTGACTTACTATGCCTATCACTCATCATGCAAAAAATATCCACCTATCTCAACACAATTGTTTGCCATCATTCTCTAATCACACCATCCAATCTATTTTCTCAAATCAACATCAATATCCACTTAACTAAACTCAGACGTGTCGAGCAACATTTTGTAAAGCCATAAGCAACTTTTGCAAAAATCATAAGCAAATTACAATACACTAAAAAATATTTTCTCACACGAAAAAATATATTATTAAAACATAAAGGTGTGGGATCTGGTTTTAAAGCTCTAATTGAAACGAGCGCAACCCTGTCACCAGATTTTGATTTGGATGCTCGATTTTAAAATTACGGTCATTTTTATATTTAAATTGTGTGCATGCATATGCATATTCATTCTCATTCTTCTTCTCATATACGTATGCATATGGTGATCTCATGCATGCAGATATTCTAGTGCGATCGCTCTAAGCTCCGAAATGATTGGCTCTGTATAAAAGTAAATTGATTGTATAAGGTGCTTTTCATTAAAAAAAGATGCCGTACGTACGAACAGTTTATAAAACGGTCAGTTATAAATTAGCCACATCCTCGGTTGGAGTGCAATCTGCGGCTAATCGCTCCCGCTTAAGCTCGCTACAAGTAATAAAAAAGCAGCACAAGGATTACGCTACACGTGTTGGGTTTGAGGGGACCAGGTGGCCGCCAAACAATCCGCTCCATCCTCGTTCCGAGCGGCAGGGCAGGCTTCCACTCCCTCCCGTGGCTGGCTGCTGGCTGCTGGCTCCATGGTTCGCGGCGCGACGCCAGCTCCCAGACGCAGCTCCCGCGCGTCGCGGCGCGCGGGCCAAAGCGGCCTCGGCGGCACGGCATGGACGCCGGACCTATAAGTACCGGACACCGATGGCCGCATCCGGCTTTCCTCTCCTCCCCGCCCCCATCGCCCACGGCCGAGGAAGACGAGACGAGGCGAGGCGGGACGGTCTCCTTCCCCCGGTCACTCCGCGCGCCGGCCTGCTCGCGCGACCGTGGACGCCGCCGGTCCGCTGCTGCTCCCTCGCCCCGGCGTTTGCCACTCCAGGTTCGGGTGATGAACCTTTGAGCTCTCTGCGTTTCTGACCAGGTTTAGTTTGTGCTCCTAATTCCTATTTGATCTGCGAGTTGTTCGATTGCTAGCCAGTTGACAACTTGAGATGCTAAAGCTAGTCACTGTGTTACTCCAATTTTGGGTAACACAATGGGGAAACTGGCTGCTTGCTGTCTATATTTTTTCAGCTTAACAACTGTAAGGACGCCGTGAGAAACAACGGTACCTATGCAGTATTGCAGTATGCACAACTGTAATACTGATATATTTGCTTCAACAATTTCACTCCATGGATAAAGGTTTCTTTGGAATGGGGGCCGAGACTAGAACTAGTTCTTTTTAATTAATAAATAAATAAATCCGGCAATTGGTATTGTTCTCCGGTGTGCATTGAATAGGGTGTCTTATGTATGAGCTCGGGATGTTCGGTGTGCATTGAATAGTGTGTCTTATGTATGAGCTCGGGATGTCAAGTGATGCCTGAAGTAACAAGGTTGCTTAACTATAGACGCAGAGTCTGCTGTTTTGTGAAATTTGTTCTGAATAATTTAGTTTCGAATTGGTCTGAAAAACATGTGTAACTCTCTGGAATTTGCCAAAAGAAAACAAGGTTGTAGGCTCGCTGGTTACATCACCCGATTAATCGAAGCATTGATGTTGGAATCACTTTAGCAGAAATTTATGGCCGCATGGTAGAGTGTTGACTGCTGACACATCACAAGGTCATCCTAATTATTCAAAGGTTTCATATGCATCAAGAAAGCACAAATGTCGCTTGAAGTTGAGGACCGACCAAGCGTAGAGCCGACCAAACAGCTCAAGCGACAGGACTCGCTTTATGGCGATGCAGAGAAGGTCTCCAGCGCCAAGTACCATGGCTCTGAGGTCTGCTTCCCAGGCAACTTGATTACCATGTTGCAACGATGCACTGTCACTGACAAAGTTTTGACTGCAATAAACCTTATGGTTACACAGGGAAGCTGGTCAAGGCTGTTGCAGCTTGCGTTTCAGAGCGTTGGCATCATCTATGGGGATGTTGGGATGTCACCACTCTATGCGATATCCAGCACCTTCCCTGATGGCATCAAGAACCGTGATGACCTCCTCGGTGTCCTCTCCCTCATCCTCTACACCCTCATCCTGATACCAATGGTTAAGTACGTCTTCATCGTGCTCTATGCAGATGACCATGGAGATGGTAAACTGATACATCATGAATTTCTGTCTGTCAACCTGATGTAATCACCATGTGCCTGCTCGTTTTTGGGTAGTTATAACATTTAACAACAACATACTGGTGTTCTAGGTGGCACATTTGCTCTCTACTCACTTATATCACGGCACGCCAAGGTAAGGCTGATACCAAACCAGCAGGCAGAGGATGCTATGGTGTCAAATTATGGCATAGAAGCGCCGAGCAGGCAGCTGAGGAGGGCACAGTGGCTGAAGCAGAAGCTCGAGTCTAGCATGGCAGCCAAGATTAGCCTCTTCACCATCACAATCCTTGGCACATCCATGGTGATGGGGGATGGAACCTTGACGCCTGCAATTTCTGGTAACAGAAACAGTAAATAGGAAAGTCATAAGGATTGCTTATATTCAGTAACAGAATCCTAATGCTTTCTTGTTCATGACTGTCCTTCTAGTGCTGTCGGCAGTGAGTGGGATCAGAGAGAAAGTGCCGAGCTTAACTGAAAGTATGTGAAAAAGGAGTTTCTATCATCATTGATCAGTTGTTACGCTTTGTTCAACATATAAATTGTCTGATGTCATTTTTGGTACAGCGCAGGTAGTCTGGATTTAAGTACCTATTTTGTTCGCACTCTTCTCAGTCCAGCGTTATGGTACAGACAAGGTTGGGTATTCCTTTGCTCCAATCATCACTGTGTGGTTTGTTCTGATTGCTGGCATTGGAATATATAACCTCGTCGTACATGAGATCGGTGTTCTCTGCGCCTTTAATCCAATGTACATAGTAGATTACTTCAGAAGGAACGGGAAAGAAGGATGGATTTCGCTGGGTGGTGTTATCTTGTGCGTCACAGGTAAACTTTTGGACAAAATCGCAATTGCAAAGATAACTTATAGCCTGGAATCTCAATGGACTGGCATGTCATATCTCATATGCAATAGGCACAGAAGGAATGTATGCAGACCTAAGCCATTTCAGTATCCAGGCCATTCAGGTAATGGTGACACTCACATCCATGCTACTTGCTTACCATTTTGATACTCCCAACTATACATTGAATTTTAGAGCAGAAAATTTCCCAGTTTAAAGAACAGAAATTTCTTACAATATTAACTTTATGTTTGCCTACAGATCAGCTTCAGCACTGTCTTGTTCCCCTCAGTGGCACTATGTTACATGGGGCAGGCAGCATATCTTAGGAAATTCCCAGAGGATGTCACAGACACCTTCTTTAGATCTATCCCAGGTATAAATGGATTTGGCGTCAAGTTGTGCTTTTTGAGAATAATGAAAAGATAGAAAGAGTGAGAGAAGCTGTCTTTTCTTCTACAGCACCGATGTTCTGGCCAACCTTCATTACTGCCATTCTTTCGGCTATCATTGCAAGCCAAGCTATGCTCTCTGGCGCATTCGCCATCCTCTCCAAGGCCTTATCCCTTGGTTGTTTCCCCAGTGTTCAAGTGATTCATACCTCGAAGAGTCACGAGGGACAGGTTTGCATTCCTGAGGTGAACTTTTTGATGGGACTAGCAAGCATCATAGTCACCATCACCTTTAGAATAACCACCGAAATCGGCAATGCTTATGGTAAGCAACTACTCCCTCCGTTCCAAATTATTAGTTGTTTTGGCTTTTCTAGATTCATAGGCTTTTCTATGCACCTAGACATAATATAAATGTAGATGCATAGCAAAAAAACTATAAATCTAGAAAAGCCAAAACGACTAATAATTTGGGACGGAGGGAGTAGAAAAGATGAGAAGTTTGATTTCGTCACTCATGATATCTCTTATTTGATTTTGGTGATGAACAGGGATCTGTGTCGTGACCGTGTTCTCAATCACCACCCATTTGACGACAATTGTGATGTTACTCATATGGAGGAAAAAGTTTATCTTTGTCTTTCTTTTCTACATCGTGTTTGGTTCCATAGAGCTGATTTACCTCTCTTCGATACTGACAAAGTTCGCCCAAGGTGGGTACCTACCATTCTGCTTCTCGCTTGTCCTGATGGCCCTAATGATGGCATGGCACTATGTCCACGTCAACAAGTACTGGTACGAGCTTGACCACATCGTGCCAGCCGATGAAGTGACAGCACTACTCAAGAAGCATGATGTGCGGCGGATCCCCGGAGTAGACCTCATATACTCAGACCTGGTTCAAGGCATTCCCCCTGTATTTCCACGCCTGGTGCAGAAGATACCGTCCGTGCACTCGGTCTTCTTGTTCATGTCAATCAAGCACCTGCCTATCCCACACGTGGTGCCTGTGGAACGGTTCCTCTTCCGGCAGGTTGGCCCGAGGGAGCACCGGATGTTCCGATGTGTGGCAAGGTATGGCTACTGTGACATGCTAGAAGAGTCAGGGTTGTTCAAAGGGTTCCTCATGGAAAGGTTAAAGATGTTCATCCAAGACGAGGCTGCATTTGAGACCAATTCGACCACCGGTGATTTCCAGACATGTTCTGAGGGGTCGGCATGCCCCATAGTGCCCAGTGGCCAGTCTGGGAACATCAACTCTGATTTGGTTGAAAAGGAGAAGCAATTGATCGATGCGGAGACGGAGCCAGGGGTGGTGTACCTTACGGGGGAAGCTAATGTCATAGCAGGACCGAATTCGTCCCTTGTGAAGAAGATAGTGGTAGACTACATCTACGCCTTCTTGAAGAACAACTTGACAGAGGGGGAGAAGGCGCTGTCCATTCCGAAAGATGAACTGCTCAAAGTAGGGATCGCGTACGAGATATAGTGAATTAGTGATTTCTCCGGAATAGAAAGTAAGCCTAACTGAGACATTCTTGTTCATATTCTGACCTAAACACACATAATGAAGTTCAATTGTTGATTAGAGAGCATCCAGGTTATCTAGAGTACTGACAGGAAGGTTTGCTAGTTTTGTAGACAAATCGGTATCGTCAGGATGTAATGACTAGAATGGAAGTAGTTCTAGTGGGTTTCTATGTCGTCGTTCAATGCAAACCTTGTTCATGAAAGGCCTAGGTTTAATTTGTTATTATTTGCAGGAAATATATGATATTTTTATCAATACATAGTTGTATCAATTGTTGCATTTCATGTATTTCAAAGAGTTATGATATTTTTCTTTGACTTGCATTGGCCCTTATTTGAAGTTCAGTTTTTGAGCAGGAGACCTGTATATTTCATCAAAAGAATGTTTGAATTACTATTGTCTACTTTGCATGTAACCATCGAACATTCTGGATATGAACAATAATGTTGATGTGAAATAATTCAAAAACTTGCTCAAGCCGTTACGGTTGAAGTTCCAGACTCATGTCGTAAGATTAGGCTCTGCTGGATGTGCTTTCATGAGTGGTATTTACGTCTTAGCAACCAAGGAAGGAAAGCAGATGGCAGCTCTGATAACAAACAGTTTTCTTCCAGAGGAAACAGGCTTCCAGACGGCTGGCCTGGCCTGTTAGTTCTTTCACAGACCTCTAGTATTACAAGGAAGTCCCTGATCCAAAAGTGCTCGAGTGGCGGTAACCTTCAGATAGGAAATTCCAGACTCAAAAGCAAGCAAGCAAGCACGCTAAATGCTGTCATGCCATGCATAGCTTGATGCATTATGCATATAAACTGAACTGATCTGATCTGATCTGAACATGCAAACCATTACTGGGCACACTCTGAACAACGAAAAAGACTTGGCACAGAAGAATGAGATACCCGAGACCCAACAGGTGCGGACGAATCACTTGGGACGAGCATATCTATCGTGCTCTCTCTTGGGCAGCCCGTCGAACAGCTATGTCACACGATCAAACAAATTCAGAACAAAGAAAATCAAGATCAACCAGCTAGCTTATTTTATTTCTTGCCAGGAATCTTCGCGAGCAGGTAAACAAAGTAAAAGAAACGCCTGAATTCCACAGCGGTGTAGATGCACAGAGAGCGTGACAGAATGAGAGATGTACCCAAGATCCAAGAAGGCAAGAACGATGGATTCCACATGCTCTGGAGCAGTGAGCTGAAGCTGTACACCTTTGCTGGGGGGAGGGTTGAAGGACGAGGTGGTCATAGGCGTTACGGTGGGCACCCCTTCGGCCAAGGTGTTGATCTTCGCCACTGCTGCCACCGGCCAGGCCGCCCATGCTGCTGGATCCCCTGGCCTGCTAATCACCAAACATTATCCAATCATAGAATTCCCATTGTCCTTGATCACAGAAGCAGGATGATATGTCATCAAGCTTCAATATTTTAAAAGTCTCATTTAAATCAATTATAGTATTGTTACAGAAAGGATAGCTTCATCACGCATCAAGCATTTTGTTAAGCTTTAGCTGAGGGCATTGCCAGAGTTAACCAGAGCCTTGCTACCATGGTTGGAAGTATGCATGGCTAGCAGGCAGCAGCAGGACATCTTTTTACACAGAATGCCTAGTGCAAACTCTTTGCAGACCGATATAGTTGCAAACTTCTTTGGTAACAACCACAGTTCAGATAACCACCTGAAACCTTTGTCTTATGCTATTATTGCAAGAAATGCTCCGTTGCTCTCCAACCAGATGATACCAAATGATGATTCTGGCATTCTGTCTGATGGGAGCAGATCAAGCTCTCATTACATGTTTCTGAATTCTCCACACATGTCAGCAACATCACTGCCCAAAAAGCAGCAGAGCTGGGAGCAACCAGTGAAGATCCTATATCACCATTACTGCTAAAAGGTTTCCCAACTTATGTCTGCTGCTAGAGATCAAATCGATAAATATTCTGGATGTGAAGGATATACTCAAAAGGACACACCAACTAATAGTGCTGCCATTAAGACAGCCGAACACAACCACCCTTTCATGAATGATCACACTAATTTGCATACACACCCAGCATGGGCTGTTATCCCCATGAAACCTAGTACATTGCCTTGGATTGGACTCCAGCCATTTCCCAATAGGACAGAAAATGAAAGATCTAATGTGTTTCCTGAGGATCACATGCAGTAAGGTGCTTTAAAGATGCGATATTAACTCAAGACTTTCTAGGTTTAGAAGGCAGTGGTAATATTGAGATGAGTGGCAATGAGCAGCAGAAATCTCACCAAGATATGTAGTCTAACCATTAGTCGTCATATGACTACCACCTTGGAGACAATCATTTTGGATGCATAAGAAAAATAGTTTATTACTAAATTAGCTCAGGTTTCAGCAGGTGTCAGGCTATAAACTATATTGCCTAATTGGAACCTAAAAGTTGAGTTCAATGTCAATTGCTTTCACGGAATTATGAAGGTAGCACAGCTGACTTCAGAGGCATCTATGAAAGACCACTGCTGCACCCAGTGACATCTTGTATTTGGATTCAACATGAGAAGTCAATCAAAGTTTTGCAAATAATGTATTTCATGGATAGCAATTGGATCAATATTTCTGCAACTTACAATTTCACTGCAAAGAGATGCCAGACTGGGCAAGAAACAACATATTGGCCTCTCAAATAAGATAAAAACAGAATGAATCCTAGTTAGCTTAAATAAAAAGTGCATGCCTTGGTATAATGTTGGGAGAGTGGCAGTGGCACCTCTTTAAGGATGAAGTTTTTAGCACAAAGCAGATCAACATTCAAAAAAATATGTTGACTGCTCTTCACGTACCATGATTGTCACTGGCACATAAGAACATACATTTATTAAAGTTTAACAAGAAACATTTGAAGATACGAAACATTGAAGTCAACTGTACATGTACAAAGGTTATACAACATACCACATTGAATGTCCGAAAGCTGAGGCCAACATACAAAAAATTGATCAGGCCTCATCTATCACGAGCCCTTCAGCCATTCCCGGAAATATGCTTGCATTTTATCTCGACTTGCCGCGTTGCCAACATTGACAGTGGGGATTACCTTTAGAGGTCTCACAAACTAGCCATGAAAATATTAACCTATAGTTAGAATCCATCAAAGCCTACAACAATGTAATATCAAAATTGGGGATTTACCATCACAAAATCTTTAAGCTCAGTGAAACTTGAGTGTTCGCTATAAGGCACACCTACAAGCAGAAGAAATCAGTTTGAAAGAACTAGTAACTGAATGAAACCTGTGTATGAGTTAGGAATTGAGAATGTTCACATATTGGACAGTTTAAGGCAAACACAGAATCATTATTTTGCAATGTGACTCTTAATTTGACTCCTTATGTACTTCCATAACGAATTAAGCTTAAACTCTGCAAATAATTGAAGGAATTTCGAGTGTAGGGTGCAGTTTTTTGGCTTTGTCTGCAATTGGCAATCTCTATATGTGGAAAATCAGATATTCATATAATTGGACAATATAATCATTATGTAATTAGTGAAAATCAAACTTGCATCTTGTCTAGCAACTCAGCCTTTTTTAATTCAGGAGATCAATAAGTTAAGTTTACACTAAGCAGAAAATAAGTTCACATTGAGCATAGAAAAAAGTCATTTTCTGGAAAATTTTTGGTTCATTCACATCTTCATTAGCAACAATGAAATGAAAACTATAATCAGTACAACTAACAAATCCTACCATAGATTGTTACACTGCCATTAGATCTTGGTTTTATTAGGTCAAGCTGCTTTCCAGTTGCCTCAGAGAAAGTCCAACCTGATAAAACGTTAAAACGAGCATTAAGAACCATGTAAATCCATATTGTGGAAGCACAAAATTTATCTCCAAAACTTCGTTAACCTGTAGGCCGAAAAGCCAGCACAGCTAGAAATCTTTGGTTAAGAGTCCCCAAGTACTTCTTCAAGTTCTAACAAATGCTACCTTCCAGTTAGTGAGGTCACTGGCTAAATTCATAGAATCAATCTGAAATTCATTTTCAAACCTCATGGTTTACAGATCCAAGGGGTAAAACATGAAGCGGTGAGCTTTGATTGCACGGACATATCCTTTTGGATAAGTCCGTCCAGCCAAATGAGTGAAGAATCCGTCTTCTCGATGCATCGGTGTATATGGGGACCTTTAAGGAATAAATTAAAAGGAAGTTACCTGAGAACTAGAAGGCCCGCATGTTCCAAAATTAATAGTGATTGTTTAGGTTAAACTGCAGAGTACCTCCAAAGCTTGAGAAATCGCTAGATACACATTTTCTTTCCCAATGCTATATGCCCCAACAACAATGAGGGTTTTTGGTTGCTTCTTCAGATATCTTCGAGCTGTGCTCACAACAAAATCAATAACATCCTCCTGGGGTGGGAACCTACAAATTACCAGGTTCAGCAAAGTAATTATGATAGAGCAAATGCTTAAACTTCAAGATTGCAGACCCACTTGTACTTGGGATTGCAATATGTCGTGTCCAGGTAAAGCAAATTTATGCGGCCTCTCTGGAGGAGTGGATGCAGTTGCATAGATCTCGATGCTCTGAAATCCCCAGTGTGGAGATAAGTCTTTCCATCACTTAGTCGGAAGTGAATTAGAGCTGCACCAGGGCAATGATTGGCCTCCAACAAGGTAACCGTCACTCCCTCGATGACATACTCGGTATCAAGCTCCAAGGGACAAATATAACTGCAGATTTCAATTTGAATACATGATGCTGGTGCTAGGTGCTAGAAGAATATGAAATCACCATGGAACCATTCACAGAGTTAAGGGAAAAAAAGGAGCCTTACTCTGAATTTACTGACAGGCACATCTTTACCAAGCGTGCAGTGAGCGCAGAACAATAGATGGGGCCATGGCACCATTTCTTGGTCAATCCACCATAATGGTCATGATGAAAATGGCTGAGGAAATAGGCGGAGCACCCCTCAACTTCTCCGTACCGAAATGCATCCACAGTGAATGGTGTGCCTAGTTTCATTCAATTTATAGGTGCATGAGACAGATTGATTCAACGAAAATTAAAGAACATCGTGTCAGCTGTTCAGGGTAAGCTATCCTCATTTGCTCCAGCAAAATGTCACATTCTCAATTAGTGCACAACTAGGCATTCACTAGTTTACTAATTTTTCGCATCACTACCACAAGGCCACAAACACACATCCAACCATGAAACGGCGAGGCCTTTACCGGGAATCTTCTTGTAAAAGGGACACGTGCGGGGATTCATGGCCGCCGCCTCATCGGGGCCTCCTCGCCGCCGCTTCCCTCCCGACCAAGAACCGGAGCGGGAGGGGGAAGGGGAGCGGTCCCCAGCCCCGACCCCCTCCCGCTTCGGCCTCTCGATCCCCCACGCCTGGAAGAGGCTCCTCTGCACGAGCGAGGACTCCCCAGCCCCGGCCCCCTCCTCCCGCCGCGGCCTCTCGAGCCCCCACGCCTGGAAGAGGCTGCTCTGCACGAGCGAGCCGCCCTCCTTCCCCTTCGCCTTAACCCCAGGTTCCCCCTCGGGGGGCGGCCGCCGCGGCGGAGGGGCGCGCAGGGAGGACCAGTCGGTGCCGCTGCGGTAGAAGTCCTCGGCGAAGCCGCTGCTGCTGGTGGTGGTGGCGGCGGGGGAGGAGGATAGAGCGGGGAACCCGTTGTCGTCGAGTTCGGCGGGGAAGGGCTGGGGCGGGTCGCCGTCGCCACCGGCGGTGGCCATCGGAGGTGGGTTTGAAATGGCGGCGGGAACGGAGGACGGGAGGGAGGGAACGAGGGGAAGTTGGGAACCGAGGCGCCGGAAGTTGCGAAGCGTACAGGAGAAGATTTATTAGCAGGTGCAGGGTGCAGCCGTGTGTGAACGCGGGGCGCCCGCGGTCCTGAACCGTCCGATCGGTTTGACACTTTGACCGCGAATCCCACGGCGTGTGTTCCACCTTTTCCCACCAGCTCGCGCGAGGGACTTGTTTCAAAAAAAAAAAAGGCTTGCGAGGGGACTAGTCTTCAAGCAGAGATTAGCTTTACAAAACTGTGTATTAATATATACCTACGATGTCATTGTTACGAGGCTAGGCTTAGGGTCTGCTTAATAGGCTAAAGTTAGATGCTAAATTTTAGCGTATATTATCACACATAATTTTGCTAAAAATTTTAAGTCTTGGCTAAATTTTAGCCCACCCCATTAGCACTCCTGTTTAGATGAACTAGTTCTAAACTTTAGCACTTTTAGATATTAGCAGTTGGATCCAATCACCCTCTTATTAATTACTTATTGTGTTCGAAGTTATTAATTCGATTTGATATATATCCTTGAGTCAAAAGTGAAGATTTCGTGTTCAAAGTTACTAATTTGATTTTCCGTATCCTTGATCATGCATGCATGGCCGATCCAGCTCGTTCCAACTTCCAAGGTAAGACGTTTGGGTGCTCCCATCATTCTAGTTCTGTTTACCATTTTTCTGGTCGACTCAAAACAATAGGTTCGGAGCCAAGCTCCATAATGGATTATGTAAACATCATAGTAATAGACCCTTGCACTTCAAATTTTCAAATCCATACCCTCGAAGAAGTCAAACACATCAACGTTAGCATATTGTGGGCCATGCTTTGTTCGTTGCCCATGGATGACATCCACAAACAGAGTTGCTCAAGGCTCAAAGTTACCATATATAGCTTTTGCATAATCTTTTATTTCATTCACGTATATATAACACTTAACACACGAACATTGATCTTTTATTGTACGTGACGGAACAACGGACTATGATAGTATGATGCGTGGTAAACCGTAAACGTAGCGTGAACACGTACGGCCACGCTTATCATTACTAGTTGCTTCATGAGGCTGCTGAGAGCACAGCGATCAAGCCGGCGGCGGGCAGGTGAAGCCGGTGGGGACGTCCCTGCCGCAGGTGTTGAGCAGGCGGTCCAGGGCGAAGGGGACGTTGAGGTTGACGCCGAGGACGTTGGCCCTCAGGGCGGCGCAGACGCAGGCGGCGGCGTCCAAGTCGACGAGCCCCCCGAGCAGCGGGCAGCACTGGCCGCCGTCCCCGCCGGCCCCCGGGAGGAGCCCGCCCAGCAGCCCGCTCAGCAGGCCGCCGCACACGCGCAGCTTCAGCGGTTCGCAGGTGCCGTTCCCACTGGACGACGGCGCCGGCGGAGGCGGTGGCACTTGGGCCGCCGCCATGGACAGGGCGGCTAGGGCCATCAGGAGCGCAGCCAGCTTGGTCTTGGACGATGGCGCCATTGCTACCGTGCCCTAGCTAGCTAGATCGATGGCCTTGTGTGCTGTGGGGATGGTTTCCTTGGCTTGGTGCTTGGCATGGTATTTATAGGCCCAGCCGAATCCGTCGAGCGAGCCGTGCTCGATGCATGTACATGTGGTGTACGTAGTCCGCCGGCTGCTTAGTCGCTGTATGGATGGCCACTCGAGTTGTTAACGGTCATGGCTAGCCAGCGATGAACGGATGGATGGGTCAAGCAATATAATTGTACTGTATATACTAATCCGGGCGCAAACATGTGAGTCGGTCAACTCGATCAGATCGGCGATATGGGATAGACTAGTCATAGAGATGTATATATTCACATACTTAGTAGATTGTAGCGTTGACACGTACTGTACCTTGCCCCGGCCCCTGAATGTTACGTTCATCTCGACCGATTCACTTTGTTCATACCGTGCCATGATAAATAATACTAACTTTATCCCAAAATATAGACTGAACAATCACCTTCTTCCATCTCAATAATACTAACTTTATCCCAAAATAAATGTTTTTTGGTTCTTATGCCCCTAGACAAATACTTATCCAGGTACGTAGCCAGAAATACACTTTATGTAAATTTAATATACTTTCATATACTCAAGATGTCATATTGAAGATATTGTTGTTTATTGTATCAACAAGATAATAAGTTGGTTACTTTCCTTATATAAAGATTTTTTATGAAATTTATATAGCTATATACGAAGCTAGATCTGTTAGAGCAATTCCAGCAATGGTTCCTAAAATAGAGTCTCTACTTCTTAAATAAGGGCTCTTCTTACATTTTAGGGTTTTAGTTTTTACCCATAACTCCAAATAACCCTCACTTTTGAGCCCCTACTTTTATTGTGACAGGTAGGACCCACCCATCATGTTTCATATGTTTTTTATATTCCTGGGCACCAATTCTTCTTCCTCGCATCTCTCTCCCGCAATCCTCTCCCTCCGTTGCCTGCTCGTCTACTCGTACCCACCACTCGTACCCACCAGTGCTCACCCCTCTGTTGGCCAAAATGGATCACTTGCCTCTCCACCACCATGTGCCCCGACGGTAGCGGCTCCGGAGGCTGCCGTCCCCCTTCCCCCCAAGACCCGTACTCGAGCTCCCCTGCTCGATTTGGCGGAGGATCTCGAGATTGGTGGAGGAGCTCGGTCCTAGTCGCTAGGGGTGGAGGATTTCGACTTAGGGGGGGCAAATGAAATAATACATAGTGTATGCTAAATCCATCTAAGCATATATAGTATGACAACACTTTCCCCGTAGTCCCTATATCAAAAGTTATGACGTCTATACTTGTCAATTCTATAGGTGTCGGAAACTATCACTTTTGACTAATGCATTTAATAAGAAAAATTGGAATTATAGAATAGAACAAACTAAATCTCATGATTATCCTTTAAAATTTATGTCTGAATTGACAATTAGCAGCTCACGCAACTGGCCCACTGCAAGTCTGCAACACGAAAGAGTAGAAATCATAATAAAGAAAAAACAATTAAGTATTGCCTCATGTGGCAGACTTAGGTTCTAGAATATAAGAATAAAAAATTGAAGATTCACCGAGGTACATGTCGTGTTTGGGCTGCAAACTGCAAAAAGCGAAGCAAATCGTTGGCCACTCTTTGGACACATCTTAGGCATGGCTGCTCTGCTCAGCTCAACTGGTTGTGCGCTGCCATGCCAGTGTGTGTGCGCTCGTGCGGCCGGACGCCATTGCTACAGTATGGCCGTGCGGTAGGCTTACGGAACTGGGCAGGCGGCGTGCGGCGTGCGGCGTGATTAAACAAAATGCCTAGTAAGCTGCACTACTTGTTGATTCGATAAGTCAATATGCAAACGAAAGGCATCCAACTATGTCTGAGTTAGAGGCTAAGGTTCACGAAGTGAGCCCATGCGAGCACGCAGTGAGTAGTTAATTTTTCATTCACTATTTTTTCCCCTTCAATAAATTTGATATCTACTTGCTACATCTTTGCAACCTTGGGAGGGGCCATGGCCCCTGCTGCCCCCCTGGCTCCGCCAGTGCTGGTCGCCCGCGCTGTTCAAGGGCGCCGGCCGTAGGGAGCTCAAGCACTGCGGCGTCGTCTGGGGCGAGCTCGGCTGCGGCACTTTGATTTGGACAACCACTTGCTCCATCTAATTGGAGAAAGAAGAGGCGAGCTCGGGAGCGGTGCTCGGAAATGGCAAGAGCTGGCGAGTAGGGGCTCCCTACGGGTCCGTGGGAGAAGGGGCTCAGGAGGGGTAAGTGGGGGCCTCCCTGGAGTAGGGACCGAAGTAGAGTCTCCGTTGAGCATATTTTTTTATCTGTGATCCCGTCTTTTTGAGTAGGGACTCAGATAGAGATATTTACTAGAGATGCTTTTAGGACTTATGCTTATCTCTTCCAATATGAATTGTGATTTTAATGATAAGGTGAGAACGCGGCGCTGCTAACCCTGAAGCTTGGAGTGACCACTGATGGTCCCGTCCCCATAAACCAATATCTTAGCGCAGAAATAGTTGAAGGAAAATGTAAACAAATATTATATACATACCATTTCTAGTCAGCTGCTTGTTCGCGGGTTTCTCAATGAATCCCGAGATGAGCGGCCAAGAACACGAAGGCCGTCAGTTCGTTGTTTGCCAATTTTATTTATGTGTGTTGACTTTATCTTCTCATAAATATTTTAGTATATACACATCACATTCATATAAGTGTGCAGACTCTGGAGAGAGGAGAATTACCTGGATAGTGGTGTTGTGAAGGCTGCAAGAGGTGAGGGTACATTTTCCTTCATCAGAGTTCAAATCCTGATACCCTTGTGTCTATGTTTCGTTCACCGGCTAGTAAATTTAGCGCCGCGCTTCTCCGTGACTCGATGGCTAACAATCGAAGGTAAGGATTTAGACTGGTTTAGGCAAATGCCCTACGTCCAATATGGAGTGGTGTTCTTCGTGTTCCTCACATTTGAATGTTGGGTGCTTACAACGGAGCGCTTGCAAGCGGTGTGTGTGATTGTCTCGTGTCGTGTCCTGTCTGAGAAGGCCTAGCTCCGCCATATACATGGTGGGCTGGGCTACATTGCATGAGAGATGGGGTGCCCCATGTCGGTGTTTAACCTCCAAGCCCACCGAGGGATACCCCCGAGGTGGTATATTGTAGGTGGGTGTCACCGAGATCAGGAACTCGAAGGTGCAAGGAACACAAGATTTAGACAGGTTTGGGCCACCGAGAGCATAATACCCTATGTCATGTGTGGTGGTTTGTATTGCCTTAGATGATGAGATATTTGAAGGGGGTCCTGCCCTCCCTTATATAGTCTGGGGGGATAGGATTACATGGAAATCCTAGCCCGATACTAGCTTAGGGTCCTACCCGAGTACTATTCGGGTAGTTTCCTTCTATTCTGACAAGTTCTACTTCTGTACGAGTAGTTACAACTGGCGTAGGGTGTGGGCCATGCCCCACCCCCTAACCTAGGAAGTCTATGCGATGTGCACAGTCTCGTAGCCCCGGGTCTAACAAACCCCCCAGCTCTTCGTAGTCGAGTATTGTAGGCTTTCGAGTACTTCTGAAAGCGTCTTCGAGTTCTCCCGAACTTCATTTTGAAGGAGTCTTCCGAGTACTTTCTTGGCTGCATCGAGGCTGTGAGGTGCTCATGCCCCGAGTAGTTTTCAAGTCTTCTTTTATATGGGGTGCGATAAAACTCGCACTCGATATGGAGTAGCCCTTAAGCCTTAGGTTGAATCGAAGAATCAGGCTGAGAGTCAAATTAGTCTTGAATCTTATTTTCTTATCTTCCAAAAAATTTGAAAAATAAGCCATCGATGACACGTGTCCCCGAACCTTTAATCAAAATTCCCAGATTTGGAAAAAAGGATCCAAAAGGTCGTGGCATGGATTAAGAATTTGACTTGATGGTAAAAATGAGCAAATTGGTTCAGAAATTTAAAAACCCCTTTTTCGGAATGAAATCCCCAAAAAAATGGTTAAACAAATAACTTCCCCAAACGAGCTTTAAATCACCGCTCAAAGCAAATCTTATCCCGAGATTAACTCTCCAGCTTCTGGGTAGTTATCATTAAACCTCCTGCTGATTATATAACCTCGTGGTGACTTAGGGTTAAACTCACCCTTTCAGTCTCTACTTTACCGTGGAATCCCTTCATCTTCTAGCCGCCGCCATTTCCAGATCTAGGTTTTCTCCCTCCTCAATCCTCCTCCTTTCTCCTCAACCCGCCTTACACGCTTCCAGCACCCTTTCCTCGAGCCCCCGAGCGCATGCGAGTGAAGCATGTCGTGACATCAAGAATGGGCAGCTAGAAAACCGCCAGCAATGGGAGCAACAGAAGAAGGAAGATCAGGCCGGGAGCATGTCGAGCGACTGGACATACAATAAGTGTTCAAGAAATGATCTTCTCAATCTCGTTGCCGAGGGTCTTCTTCAGGGTCAGAACGTTGTCCAATCGCGTCCTTCTTTCCGCCAACCCTACCCTCAGGAAAATGCGAAGGAATTCGTCATGTTCCAACATTTTGTCGAAAGGGGATTGGCCCTCCCCGCCTCTGATTTATTTCGTGGCCTTCTTTATGTTTATGGTCTTTAGCTCCATCATCTCAATCCCAACTCCATCGCCCATGTGGCAATCTTTGTTCATCTTTGTGAAGCCTTTCCGGGGATCGAACCCCATTGGGATCTATTTCGCTATCTTTTCTGGGTGAAGCCCCAACCCACATATGAAAATCATAACGTAGTCGGGGGAGCTGGGATCCAACTGAAATAGAAGATCAATGACAAGTACATTCAGTACAAGTTTCCCAGCAACCTTCTGGGATGGAAAGACCAATGGTTCTACATTGGCAACCATGAGCCATCTCTTCCAGAGAAAATCGGTGAAGCGCCAATCCCACGCACGGAGTGGAAACAAACTCCTATAGCCAGCGAAATGGTTCAAGTCAATGAACTACTCAAGCTGATACAAGCGTTGAAGATCATGGGGGTGACTGGTGCATCCGTTATGTACTCATTCTTCGAACGCCGGATCCAGCCCTTGCAGAAGAGGTGTCGATTTGGTTTTGACTACCTTGGACCAGAAGATCTCTCACACATGTGTGCAGAGGAGGTGCCGCTAGGTGATGCACTGAAGCGGATGAAGCGATTGCTGCTGGACGTGACCTCCGTGCCATATGTCGCAAAGCTGTACTCCTCCAAGAATCAGCCAATAGCGGTAAGTATCCATCTTGCTCGAGTACTTATCCTGATATTGTGAGCTGTATCTGATGCTTTTGTCATTTGTACAGGGGCACACAGACTTGTACTCGAGCTCGCCTCCTCTTCCAAAAGTCGAATGCCCAGAGTATCTGAAGCCAAGTGCATATTTGAAGCCTCGGGAATATCGACCTGCCCTCGATCCAGATTATGAGGACGGCCTTAATGATACTGACGACGATTTAACCCTGGCAGACCTGCAGAAGAAATCAGGCAAGAGTACCGCCAAGGTTGTGTCAAGTGTGCCTGGTGGTGCAATCTTGCCCAGCTTCCCCAGGCAGCCTCGGGTTGGTAGAAGGAAACGAAGAGCTGCCCACATCTCAGTGGACGATGACGAAGACTCGAGGTAAGTTAATTTTTGACCACCTGGAGTGCCTTATTTGTCTTCTATCTGTTCTGGTGCTGAACTTTTCCTTGTCTCTTTTTCTTTTTTAGTTCTGCCCCCCCCCCCCAACCCCAAACACTCAAAGCTAGGGGAGGGGGAGCAAGCCACCGGGGATGATACAGCAACTAAGAAAGATACTCTATCTGTTGTGGTGGACCCGTTAGTGATGGATATTGAGTCTTCTCTGTCGCCATAGAAGCATGTGGCGGAATCGCCAGGTATCGCGGCCTCGTCAGATGCCGCGCAAGGGCAGTTGGTGCCCTTTGCTGGCACTGCTGAGAAGATGGGTACTCTGGGTAATATTGTAAAACCCAGAGTACTCAAAGTAAAAGAGTGAACATCAAGAAATCCTCCTTGTAAGTACTCGAGTGCTCTTGTTTTCATGTTGTAGATTTGTAACTCGAATCTTACTTGTGGCGTTCGACTGTCGGTGTTTAACCTCCAAGCCCAACGAGGGATACCCCGGGGTGGTAGATTGTAGGTGGGGTGTTGCCGAGATCAGGAACTCGAAGGTATAAGAAACACAAGATTTAGACAGGTTCGGCCGCCGAGAGCGTAATACCCTACGTCCTGTGTGGTGGTTTGTATTGCTTAGATGATGAGATGTTTGGAGGGGGTCCCTGCCAGCCCTTATAGTCTGGGGGGACAGGGTTACATGGAAATCCTAGCTTGATACTAGCTTAGGAGTCATACCCGAGTACTACTCGGGTAGTTTCCTTCTATTCCGATTAGTTCTATTTTTATACGAGTAGTTACAACCTGCATAGGGTGTGGGCCAGGCCCCACCCCCTAACCTAGGAAGTCTATACGATGTGCATAATCCCGTAGCCCCGGGTCTGACACCCCGAGCCCCGGGGTCCATGCCCCCGGAGTGAGGTCGGTTGTCCTACACGTGTCCATCTGTGGGACCGTTCGGTTGAACGTGCTTTGCCGCTTCCCGCATCGAGTCTTGTCCGCCCGGATCGCGGTGCCGCGTGACACGTCCTTGAGTCCGCGTGCCCCTTCCTGTGGCTGGGGATGGCACCGTCGTACTTGCAGCACACCCCCGTCTTGATGCGCCGGGGGCGGGCCTCCTACTTGGTCGGCATGCCTGGCCTCCCTCATCGGGCTCGGCAGGTCGAGCGGCTTGCTCCTTTTTTGTCGTGTCACAAGGTGGGGCCCGCTAGCGTGGCGCCCACCCCCCTCACCCTATGCCTGTCAATGGAGGGGACCCGGTACGGGCTGTCCCATCGCTCCATGGAAGGAGCGTGGCCAGCGTGAGCGCCGATCGCTGCATCATGATGGCCCGGCTGACCGGGGGCGCTCCTCGGTCCTCCGGTTCATGGGTGGCGCCCCTGCCCCGGCTGTCGGGCGGGCAGCGAGCATGTACGCCTTGTCGAGGCTGGCACATTTAATGCTGCCCCGCGCCTTCCCTGGGTCGCCTTGGGGCCGAGTCCGGTTCCGGGGCCGACATGGTCCCCCGACCTCCTCTGTTGCGTCATGGGTCGGGAGGCCGCCAGTTGTCTCGGACCTGGCTGGCGATTGGGTCGCCGGGATCCGCTTCACCATCTGGCCCTTCCTGGTCGTGAGCTCACCTATCTAGGCCAGGTCGTCCAGTTGAGACGGTCTAATCTACGATTAGGTTCCTAAGGACCGTGCTTAGGGGTACCCGTGATATTTCACCCTATCTGTCAGACTCGGGCCCACGGGACTGTGCACAAAGCGTACTTTTCTTAGGATAAGGGATGGGACATGGCCCATACCCTACATCTATTGTAACTACTCGTAGTGTAGTAGGACTACTCATATAGTAGTAAAACTAGTTGGACACAGTAGGAAACTACCCGAAAAGTACTCGGGTAGGATTCCTGGGCTTGTACCCGACTAGAATTTCCATGTAAAGCTGTCCCCTCAGACTATATAACAGCGGACAGAGACCCCTTCCAAACAGAAGATCACTCGATCACCACCTAAGACAATACAAACCACACAGGACGTAGGGTATTACGCTCTTAACGGCCCGAACCTGTCTAAACCTTGTGTTCCTTGCATCTTCGAGTTCCTGATCTCGGCGATTCCCTACCTACAAACTAACCACATCGGGGTATCCCTCAGTGGGCGTGGCGGTAAAACACCGACAGTTGGTGCTCCAGTTAGGGGTGTTCATCGAGCATCCACCGGAGAACTCGATGTCATCGCTCAGCTTCACCAGCACCGTGCTCGATGAGGGAACAACTTTCATCTTTGGCTCCTGCATCTGCGTCACCAGCGGCTTGGGTGGCTTCAACAGCCACCTAGTCGACTCCAGGAAGCCGGAGGCCTCTACAACAACTCGAAGCAGCAGCCTCGACAAGTTTATCGACAACCTCGACGAGTTGCTGCTCCCCGATCTACCTAGGCAGATCGAAAGAACGTCCGTTTTTGACGCGACTCCAACTCGTGCTACACCAAGACTACTCGATTGGATTCAAACCGATCTGAGGAGGCTTCGCGATCGAAGTCCCTCTCCGACTTGGAGGAGGAATTGGATCTTCTCTTAGAGATTCGAGGCGAGGGAGCCACCGCCTGTCGGGGGCCCCCCATTTTCGACTACGACTCAGACTTAAACGAAGAGTACCCGTTAACTATAAGTTTGGGCCTTGAGTACTTCCAGTAACGCTCTGATTACTAGTTTCCGACTAGTTTAATTTTCTATGTTACTGAAGGGGTTTCGTTCCCATACTTCCAGTAACGTTCAAACTACTAGTCTCCGACTAGTACTCTATGTTATTGAAGGGGTTTACTTTCAATATTACTCCGTTTACTAGTTTTCGACTAGTTATACGTGGAGTTTACTGCAAGGGCATTGCTCCCAACATGGTTTCATGTAAATCAGTTACAACATACTTTTATGTTTACCTTGCAGGGACCTGATCTGGACCGTGCTGCTGGGCGAGTCGGATTCAACTCCAATTAGTTGGCTTCATCAACAATCGCCAACTACTACTCCGATTTCATCAGAACGCTCGACTACATGTCACTGACTAGAACGACTACTCATCGGATTCGACTTCGACTAGTTGGGTTCATCAACAACCGTCGGCGACTACTGGGCTTCGTGAAGAATGCACGACGACACGCTGGCGACTACTTCGACTACTCGTTTTGCCTACAAGCTAGTCGGAATCAACTTTGCTCGGCAATACGCTGGCGACTACTTCGACTACTCGTCTCAACTATAAAACTAGTCAGAATCAACTCCGACTAGTTGGCTTGATCGATAGTTCAAGATTCAGCGGTAACTTGGCCAATACCTAGGCTCGGGGGCTGGCGCTACCGACTACTAGGCATATCCTATGCGATTCATCTAGCTTCCAGGCTCGGGGACTGGATGCGACAAGGCACTCAGCGTGCTTTCAGTGACAACTCTCATGCTTTAAGGCTGGACGCTGTAAAAGTACTTGGAAGATCCCGATTCAAGAGGCTTTTAAAGATTTATCTTGGGAAGATAATTGTTAACCATTATTTCTGGAATTCTATTCCGAAATAAGGGGTTTTTCAGGTTATTAACCAGAGGTCTTATCTAGTCATTGACTCAGGAAACAAGGTCTGATTTGAGAGGTAATTTCGGGTATTTTTTGGAGAAGTTATTTGCTTAACCATTTTTTTAGGGAATTCATCCCCAAAAAGCGGTTTTCAAATTTACTGAACCGATTTGCCCATCGTAACCATCAAATATTTACTGTCATATATTGCATGCCACGATTCTTTGGATCCTTTATTCCAAACCTTGGGGATTTGGATTCAAGGCTCGGGGGCTACGGGACACGTGTCATCAGCGACTTATTTTTCAAATCTGTTGGAAGATAAGGACACAAGACTCAAGATTAAATTGACCCTCATTCTGATTCTACGAGTCAATCTAAGGCTCGGGGGCTACTCCATATGCAGTGCGAGTTTAATTGCACCCCATATAAAAGAAGACCTGACGACTACTTGGGGCATGAGCGACTCACAGCCTCGATGCAGCCAAGGAAGTACTCGGAGGACACCTTCAAGATGAAGTTTGGGAGAACTCGAAGACGCCTTCGAAGTACTCGGACGCCTGCAGTACTCGACTACGAAGAGCTTAGAGGCTTGTCAGACTCGGACCCACGGGACTGTGCACATAGCGTACTTTTTCTAGGATAAGGGATGGGACATGGCCCACGCCCTACTTCTGTTGTAACTACTCGTAGTGTAGTAGGACTACTCATATAGTAGTAAAACTAGTCGGACACAGTAGAAACTACCCGAAAAGTACTCGGGTAGGACTCCTGGGCTTGTACCCGACTAGGACTTCCATGTAAACCTGTCTCCTCAGACTATATAAGGGCGGACAGGGACCCCCTCCAAACAGGAGATCACCAGATCACCACCTAAGGCAATACAAACCACACAGGACATAGGATATTACGCTCTCGACGGCCCGACCCTATCTAAACCTTGTGTTCCTTGCACCTTCGAGTTCCTGATCTCGGCGACACCCTACCTACAAACTCACCACCTTGGGGGTATCCCTCGGTTGGCATGGTGGTAAGACACCGACACCATCAATAGTCCTCGAGCCCGCGCGCGGCTCGGAGAGCCACACGGGGGCTCTACCTTGCCCGGATGCGGCCTTTCCGAGCCCAGCGCGCGCTGGGTCGGCTATGGCGCTGTTGGATCTGCGCAAGTGGACCTAGTGGGTGTAGCCCCCGAGCCCCCGGGGGAGTGTTGTGGACTCACCCGGGGGGTTTGACGTTGCAGCCTGATCCCGTATCCGGGTTGATGTGACCTGCGGGGATTCTCTCCGGTCAGACTTATGTGGGTGTGCTCGAGCGCACCCACTAGGTGTAGCCCCCGAGCCTCTGGGCGAGTCAAAGACGCGTGCAGAGGGTTAGCTGGAGTGTCTGAGCCGATTTCCTACAGCCGGTCGCCTTGGGCCAGGCGCTTGGTCTGGTCACATCGCTGGTGATGGTGACCAGGCGTCGCTGTGCTGACGTTAGGATTCTTGGAGTGGATTCGTTCGTCCTTGCTGGCTCCGGGGCCTATGCGTCTTCCGCCGCGTGGCTCCTGCCCCTGCTGCCGCCTGCCCATCTTGGCTTGTCCATCACTGCCCCATCCGACGGGCTGTGGTTGGAGGTGATGGGGGCAGGTGGGCGTATTAACGCCGGCCTCCAGTCGGGTCACCGCCCGTCGCCCAGCCACGGCTATAAATAGTGATGCTGGGCTCTTGACTTCCCACTGAGCTAAGCAAGATTTAGCTAATGTTGACTAGCTGGCCTAGGCCTCCCAGAGCCTGGGTTCGGCGTGCTTGTGCCGGGCCCGGATCGTTTGTTGGTTGCTGCAAGAGGATCGGCTATTAGAGGTGGAGCTTCTCGAAGATGATTCATCTTGTTCACCAACATGTCAAGCCCGTGCGCCAGCAGCGTTTCTGCTATGCCCAGCGCGGCCGGTGATGAGCTCCCTGGCCCTCTCCTTGATCAGCTGGAGTGGGATCCCGACCTTAGGGGCTTCCCAGGTCTCGCGCGCGACGCCAAGTGTGACACTGCGGCCGCCAACACCCGCCGACTCGGATGATGGCGCAGCGCCGAGCCTCATCCGCCCGGCCGGCGCCGCTGCGTTCTGCTCAACGTCCTTCTTGCTCCTTGTCGGGGTTGAGGTGCAGCGGAGCGTCGTGCGGCGGCGAGCGCGCCCACCACACCCTCTGCTTTGTCCGGCACTTCCGACTCTCCCATCTCGGAGGAGTCAGCGCTCATCAATGGCGGACGTGGCAGGGTTAAGCTTCCATCGTGTTTTTATATATTTTTTGTTTGCGCAGCTCTCGGTCGAGTGCCTTGTATCGCTTCGGTGATTGTCTTCCTGATTAATGGAAGAAATTAAGGAGTTTTTCGGATCCGCACCATACTCTTCCCCGTGTGATCTCTTGCGCTTTCGGCCCGTGCCCTTGCTGCCAGCCTCCTCCGTAGGCTTATGTGAATGAGAAAGCGGTCTGCTCGCGCCCCGAGGCGCGCCGGCCCGTTATCCGTTTCGCTTCCACCGGACGTTGATTGCGTGGTCAGGGCTTTACCACGCAGTTTTGTCAGGCAGGGCCCACCACGACGGTTCGGCCTCTGGGAGGGGTATAAGTTCGGCTCCCAGCGCCTTTTCCGCCTTTTACTCATTCTCCCCGTACTTTTTTCTTGTCTAACGCCGTCCCCGTCGCCTGCCTGCGAATTTCCAGAGAGCTTGCTCGGCCGTTGGGAGGTTTCTTTCACCCTCTGCTTTCCCCTTAGCCATGGAGAGATGGAGGCCGTCGACGGTGATCCGCGAGATTCTCGAGGTCTACGTTGCGAGGGGGATCCACCCCCTGAGTCTGTTGCGGGGTGGCACCCCGAAGTCAGGGAGTCGTAACCCCATCCTCGCGATGGCAAGGTTGTTTCCACTCTGGACTTCCATACGCACGGCCTGGGGCTGCCGGTGCTCAAGTTCTTTCGCGGCTTCCTCAACACCTTCGGCCTTGAGCTGCATCAACTGACCCCGAACTCGGTGCGACAACTAGCCGCCTTCGTCACCCTCTGCGAGGGTTTCGTCGGCATCGAGCCGCACACCCCTCTTCCCTCAAGGGCTGGCACAAGAAGTGGTTCTACATCCGCAATCCCGCGAAGGGCTCGCTTTCGCGCTTCACCGGCGCCGCCCCATTGAAGAATGATGCCTAGGAGTGGGGGTGTTCCCCCAAATTCCAGCCTGTGATTGACGAAGTGGTCGCGGCCATTGGTGCCCGGGTACACGAAGGCCTTGCCGGTGCTGCCTCGTCCGTACGTTCCTCGAGCGCCGGGTTGAGCCACTGAAGAAGCGCGACCACCCGCTATACTGCTACCTGGTGAAGGACAACCCAAACCAAGAAGTGCAGGAGGATCTGCCCGCTAAGGAGCTGACTCATCGGATAAAAGAGGTCCTTGCGGGGAAGGTCCCAATCTCCACCGAGTGGTGCCCGAAGGCGTTCAGCACGGCGAAGCCCCCGAACTTGTAGGTCTCCCGTGTTCCGTTCCCGTCGCCCGTACAAGTCCTTCTTCCAGCTCAACGAAGAGACTGAAGAGGCTTAGTGGGGGAGGCTCGTTGGCCACTCGGATTCTTCCTAGTCCTCGATGGGGGAGGTGCGGTCTTAGGTTGCAGCGGTGTCGGCGGTGATTGTTACGGCTCTGCGATCGGTCTTGCAAGAGTCATCCCTATGATGCATGTGAGTCGCTTGCCCTCTTTTTGCCAAGACACGTCGTTGAACCTCCCCGTGATGCTCTCCTGACTTGTGGCTTCATCCCTTTGCTTCAGGAGCTGCGCAAGGCGTCCGCGCGAAAGTCTCGCACCTCCCCGGCCCACCACCCTGCGAACTTGTTGAGGCGGTCGAAGATGCACGGCTTTAGGCCTTGCAAGACCATGCCGTCGGCGTGCTCAACCTGCCCGTTTGTCCAGGGGTGTGAAACCGAGGCCCAATCGACCCGGATGTGGTAGTCGTTGAAGAAGCGTAAGAATTTCCTCTCCGTGAACTGGGTTCTGTTGTCGGTGATGATGCAGTTTGGGACCTCGAAGCGGTAGACGATATCGAGGAAGAACTCGACTGCATCATAGGAGTGAATCTGGGCGACCGGCTTCGCCTTGATCCACTTGGTGAGCTTGTCTAGCGCAACGAGCAGGTGGTCGTAGCCCCCGGGTGCCTTCCGGAAGGGTCCGACCATGTCGAGCCCCCGAACCGCGAATGGCCACATGATCGGGATGGTCTGGAGCTCCTGTGCGGGCAGGTGAGTCTGCGGCGCGTAATATTGGCACCCTTCGCAGGTGCGCATGATGTGCTGCGCATTGGCGACCGCGGTCGAACAGTAGAAACCTTGCCTGAAGGCTTTCCCGACCAACGATCTTGGCACCGCGTGGTGGCAGTAGATGCCCCCCATGGATTTCGTGGAGCATTTGCAGCCCTTGCTCGTGAGGGATGCATTTCTGCAGTATCCCTGACGTGCTTCTCTTGTAGAGGGCATCCCCGACCACGACGTATGCCTTGGCTCGGCGATCGAGGCACCGTGCCTGCATCAAGGAGTAGGATTCCCTTTGCGAGGTAATCGATAACGGCCGCAATCCGGTCGGGCTCCGTCGTCGCCACGTCCCGACTTTCGTCGGTCTTAGTGGGTCAGTCCCCGCCGCCCTAGCTCAGGCCAGCCCCATCGGCATCCCCCAAGCCTAGGTCGGGCGCTACGGTTGAGCCATGATCAGGTGCGTTCGAGACCGACGGCGGCTCGGGTGATCGATTGCGCTTGACCAACGGCCCGTGCGTGTCGTTGATGAAGACTCCCGTTGGGGCCAGCTCCCGTCTTGAGGCCAACATGGCTAGGAAGTCGGTGGCTTCATTATCATGCCGGAGGATGTGGTGCAACTTGATGCTGTCGAATTTCTCCTCCAGCCTGCGCACCTCATCACAGTTGGTGGTCATCTTGTCGTCCCAGCACGAAGCGTCCTTCATGACATGGTCAACGATAAGCTTGGAGTCACCCCGCACATAGACGCGTCGTGCCCCTAGGTCGGAGGCGATCTGCAAGCCATGGAGGAGAGCTTTGTACTCGGCCACGTTGTTGGGGGCGGCGAAATGTAGCCATATGGCGCATCTGAGTCGGTCCCCTATGGAGGAGACAAGGACGACCCCAGCCCCCGCAGCGGTCGCCATGAGCGAGTCATCAAAGTACATAGTCTAGTACTTGATGTTGCTTGGCGGCGGCGGGGCTTGGTTCTCCGTCCATTCCACGATGAAATCAGCCAGGATCTGCGATTTGATCACTGTCCTCGGGATGTAAGTGATGTGGTGTCCCATGAGCTCCGTTGCCCACTATGCCACCCGACCCGAGGCGTCCCGGCTCTGGATGATGTCGCCGAGTGCGGACGACGTCACCACCATGATGTGGTGGCTCTCGAAGTAGTGCAAGAGCTTGCACTTTGCGATGAGCACCGCGTAGATCAGCTTCTACACCTGCGGGTAATGTATCTTGGTGTCGGAAAAGACCTCAAGGCGTGTTCGGGCTCGTCTTTCAAGGCGTACACGGGTCGCTAGACTTTCAAGGCGTGTTCGGGCTCGTCTTGCTCCACGACGAGCGTTGTGCCACCTGCGTGGCGGCTCCTTGGGGTCGGGGGAGACCAGGGTCAGCGGCTCGGCGAGGAAGGCCTTTAGCCGGTCAAAGGCCTCCTGCACCTCGTTCATCCACCGGAACTTGTGGGATTTTTTTAGTAGCTTGTACAGCGGCATCCCTCGCTCCCCGAGCGGCAAGATGTACCGGCTCAGGGAGGCCAGGTAGCCCATCAACTTCTGGGCGCCCCTGAGGTTGGTAATCATACCCAGGTTCTGGATTGCCGCAATCTCCTCTAGGTTGGCTTCAATGCCACGTTCGGAGATGATGAAACCGAGTAGTTTGCCTTTTGGCACCCTGAAGACGCATTTCTCGGGGTTGAGCTTGATCCCATAATATCGGAGATGTGCGTAGTTCTGCTCTCGGTTTTCGTCCAGGTGGTCGGCCTTCCTAGACTTGACCACGATGTCATCGATGTAGACCTCAACGACCTCGCCGATGAGGTGGTCGAGGCACCGTGGCATGCAGCGTTGGTACGTCGTGCCAACGTTCTTAAGGCCGAAGGGCATCGTCACGTAGCAGTATGTGCCGAACGGGGTAATGAGCGAGGTCACGAGCTGGTCGGACTCTTTCATCCGGATCTGGTGGTACCCTTAGTACGCATCCTGGGCGCACAGGGTTTCGCACCCTGTGGTCGAGTCGACCACCTGATCGATGCGTGGAAAAGGGTATGGCACCATCGGACAGGCCTTGTTCAGGCCCGTGTAGTCGACACACGTGCGCGAGGTTCCATTCTTCTTTCGGACGAGAACAGGATTTGCTATCCATTTGGGGTGGAACACTTCCTTTATGAACCCGACCGCTAGGAGCTGAGCAATCTCCTCATCGATTGCCTTCCGCTTCTCGTCGTCGAAACGCCGGAGGCGCTGCTTGACGGGTCGGGCATTTGGCAGGATGTCCAGCATGTGCTCGACGACCTCCCTTGGGATCCCCGGCATGTCAGATGCCTTCCATGCGAAGATGTCCCGATTGTCACGTAGGAAGTCGGTGAGCGCGCTTTCCTATTTGTCGGTTAAGCCGGTCTCAATCCGGACCATTTTCCCGATGTCCTCCGGGTCAACCTGGACCGGCTTGGTGTCCTCCGGGTCGACCTTGACCGGCTTGGTGTCCTCAGAGGGCTTGAAAGTGGCGACGAAGGATTTGGCATTTGCTGAGTTAGGAGCCACCTCCACGGTGGCGAGCTGGATGCTCTTGAGCTCGAGCGATCTGACCGCCGCTACGGCCAGGTCACAGCTCTCCTGCTCGCAAAGGTGCGCCTGCTGGAGGCTCCCTCCCACCGTAATGACACCTTTGGGCCCCGGAATCTTCAGCTTGAGGTAGGTTTAGTTGGGCACGGCCATGAACTTCGCGTAGCAGGGGCGGCCCAGGATCGCGTGATACAACCCTGGGAAGTCGGCCACCTCGAAGGTGAGAGTCTCGGTGTGGAAGTTCGCACTACTCCCGAAGGTATCGCCTGCATGCCGAGGACCACTCTATGGAAGGGCGTTCCCGTCGGTCGGATGCTCGACCGCGCCAGCCCCATGGCGTCGTAGGTCTCGGCGTAGAGGATGTTCAGGCCAGTCCCTCCATCCATCAGGACCCTAGTTAGACGGGTCTTACCAATGATGGGATCCACGATGAGTGGAAAAAACCCCGGTTGTGGGATGCGTCGAGATGATCAGCTCGGTCGAAGGTGATCGTTGTCTCCGACCACTTAAGGTAGGTTGAGATGGCTTCACGCGCGGAGACCACCGCGTTGACCTCCCAAGCCGTCAGCTTGTGCCGGCGCTTTGACTCTAAGCTGTCAGCCCCCCGATTATCATGAGGCATCCCTCAGGTCTGGGAAATGCGTCCTCCTGCTTGTCTCCCTCGCTGGTCTCGGCCTGCTTACCCCTGCGGGCGGCTCCGAGCTCGCCCTTGAGGTACCTCTTAAGGAGGTCGCAATCCTTGAAGTGGTGTTTGACGGGAAAGTCGTGGTTTGGGCACGGTCCCTCCATCTTCTTCTTGAAGTTTCTGTGGCCCTTGCTGGCGTCGGGCCGGCCTATCTTCTGCTTGGCCACGCGAACGGCCGTAGTGACGAACTTAGCGTCGCGGTGCTTGCGGTTCTTTTTGTTCTGCCCGCGCCGTGCCTGGTTGGCCTCGTCCCCTTCCTCGGGGTCGGCCTTGCCGACTTCCTTGGTGAAGTTGGCTCGGACCGCCTCCTGCCCCGAGGCGTGGCCGGTGGCGATGTCAAATAGCCTTCACGTCGAGCGAGGTCGGTTACGCCCGAGCTCATGCACGAGCGACTCGTTCGTCATCCTGGCTATGAGGGCGCCGATCACGTCGGCGTCCTCCATGTCGGGGAGGTCGGTGCATTGCCTGGAGAAGCAGTGAATGTACTCACGGAGAGTCTCTCCCGCCTTCTTCCTGCAATTCCTCAGGTCCCAAGAGTTTTTGGGGCGTACGTAAGTACCCTGGAAGTTGCCGATGAAGACGCGCATGAGGTTTCTTCACGAGTTGATGCATCCTGCCGGCAGGTGCTCGATCCAAGCGCATGCACTTTCGCCAAGATAGAGGGGGAGATACTGGATGATGAAGTGCTCGTCGCTGGTTCCCCCCGTCAGACATGCCATGCGGTAGTTCTCTAGCCAGATACTGGGGTCGGTGTCCCCCGAGTACTTGGTGAGGTTGGACGGAGGTTGGAACCGGGCCGGGAACGGAGCCTGGCGGATGCGCCCGTGGCCCGTGCTGCTCGGGGCTCAGGCTGCGGTTATCGTCGGGACTACCATGCGCCCGTCCTCTGTTCCCCCTAGCGCGGGGATGACGAGCTCCGTCTCCACGCGCTCGCGGTTCCAGGCATTGATGACATTCCGGGCGTCGAGGTTGCCCTCGAGCGTGCTCCGCACCTGAGGTACCGTGCAGCTCAGAGCCGCGCCCGAACCCCGGCTGCCGGTCGACGCGACTGACCGGTGGGAAGGCTGACATCCCCCGCGCGCACCTGCCCTGGCTTGGGAGTCCCCTTGGCGAAAGCTGATCGCGGCCCGCGTGTTTGGGCCATGAGGGTTGCTTGCCCCAGGGCGTCTCTTGTCCTCAAAGTTGTTGGCGTGCTAGCACGCTGCCGCTTCGAGCAGGACCTGGAGGTCTCCCATGACGCGCTGCCCCTCCCGGGTTGCCTGAGAGGGCATCGCGCGCATAATCGCCGCCACGACGGCAATGTTCTGGCTTGCCCGGGGAAAGTAGGGCGTACCATGCTCATCACGTAGGATCTTGCTCTCGGTCGGTCGGGCTCTCACGGGCGCGCCCGCGGTGTGCGGAGTGGATGTCGAACGTGCGTTGGCATTCAACGCATTCACGCTCGTCGTCCACCACGCGGGCCTTGGCGCGCTCAAGCTTCTCCTGCTCGTAGGCGGCTTGCTCCTCCGACATGCGCTCTACCGGACGGTTGGCCGGAGCGTCGCCGGCTCCCGCCGTTGGGTCCACCCCCGTCATGTGCACCATATTCCACTGCCACGAGGGGTGGCTCTTCTCGTAGTGCGAGGATTCGGAGCTCGAGTCGCATGATTCTCCCTCGAGTAGGTCACGAACTGACGTCGGGGCGTAGTTCGCCGCTCCGATGAACTTCAGATGCGGGCGAGGCGCTTGGTGCGCCCGTTCCGCGATCTGCATCTCAAAAAGAGCCATCGTGTTCCTCAACCTGTAGGGGAGAGGAACGCTTGGGTCCTAGAAATCGCTTTCCGAGGGCATGGGGTCGTCTCCTGACAGCTGGGAGAGGATGTTCGCCAGTGCGTAGAAGGTGCACCGGCATCCCTCGGGCTCTTGCTCGGGCCCGAGGTGCGCATCGATGCGCCGTGAGAGGGTGTCAGCGTCCACCACAAGGGCGTTGACCTCGGCGGCGGCAACACCTGCCGCGGGCGGGGTCGGCACCGCCTGTGCCTCGTCCCCCGCCCCTCGGAGGTGAAGGTGACCGAGCTTATCAGCCACAAACTCCATGCTTCCAAAGCAAATGACTTGGTCAGGAGTGAAGTGGGGGCGTACCTTTGCCCGCCGGCGCAAGCGATGACGAACTCCGAGCTCCCGAAGCGAACGGAGCCCCCGACAGCTTCAGCAACCGTGTTGATGTCGAGGGCCGCCATCGAGCGATCATGTGGCAGTGAGAGTGCGCGTCTTCCCCTACCTAACGCGGCAACTGTTGGTGTTTCATTCACCGGCTAGTAAATTTAGCGTCGTGCTTCTCCGTGGCTCGATGGCTAACAATCGAAGGCAACGATTTAGAGTGGTTCGGGCAAAATGCCCTACATCCAGTATGGGGGTGGTGTTCTTCGTGTTCCTCACGTTCGAATGTTGGGTGCTTACAACGGGGCGCTTGCAAGCAGTGGGTGTATGATTGTCTTGTCGTGTCCTGCCTGAGAAGGTCCAGTTCCGCCTTATATATATGGTGGGCTGGGCTACATTGCGTGAGAGAGGGGGTGCCCCGAGCTTCGGGGTCCATGCCCCCGGAGTGAGGTTGGCTGCCCTACACGTGTCCATCGGTGGGCCTTTCGGTTGAAGTGCTCTGCCACTTCCCGCATCGAGTCCTATCCGCCCGGATCGCGGTGCCGTCTGACACATCCTTGAGTCCGGTGGCCCTTCCTGTGGCAGGGGATGGCGCCTTCGTACTTGCCGCACGCCCCCGTTCTGATGCGTCGGGGAAGGGGGGGGGGCTCCTGCTTTGTTGGCATGCCTGGGCTTCCTCGGCGGGCTAGGGAGGTCAGGCGCCTTGCTCCACTTCTTGCCACGCGGTTCAAGGTGGGGCCTGCTAGCGTGGCACCCCCCCACCTTACGCCTGTCGATGAAGCATGACCCAGTACGGGCTGTCCCATCGCTCTGTGGAGGGAGCGTGGCCAGCGTGAGCGCCGGTCGCGGCATCATGATGGCCCGGTGGACTGGGGGCGCTCCTCGGTCCTCCGGCTCGTGGGCGGCGCCCCTCCTCCGGCTGTCGAGCGGGGGGGGGGGGGGGGGGGGGGGGGGGCGCATGCACGTCTTGTCGAGGCTGGCGCATTTAATGCCGCCCCGTGCCTTCCCCAGGTCGCCTTGGGGCTGAGTCCGGTTCCAGGGCCAGCTTGGTCCCCCGACCTCCTCTGTTGCGTCGTGGGTCGGGAGGCCACCACGTGTCCCGGACCCGGTTGGCGATTGGGCCGCCGGGATCCGCTGCACCATCCGGCCCTTCCTGGTCGTGCGCTCACCTATCTGGACCAGGCCGTCTGGTTGAGACGGGCTGATCTACGATTATATTTTTAAGGACTATGCTTAGGGGTACCCGCGATATTTAGCCCCGTCACCTTGCAAGCACAAGGTTATACAGATTCGGACCTCCATAGTGGAGGACCAAAACACTACTTATTTTATTGGATTGTACCCTATTACAATGGTTTGAACTTCTCTCAATGAGATTATTACCAAAAAGCCATATGTTCGTTCCTCATGCCTTTCTTGGGCAGTCGTCAAGGGTTTGCTTGCCATATCCGAGCTGACCTTTGTGTGCCTTATCACCTTACCTCCCAAGCTTTCCAAAATTTCCTCCATGGCCTTTTTCTTTATGAGTTGATTATGGGTCCCTAGGGATAGCTAGGGATATTCCTTTTTTAGGTATACCCATCACTGCCCCTCACGACAATGACGCTCTATGATTATTGTGGTGGGCTAGTAAGCTGCAGCGCTCGTAGTGATCCTTTGCCCCTAGATGAATCAAAGCTAGGGCTCCGTTGGCGACCTACCTGTCCCGAGCGGCGATGGCACCTACACGGTCATCTTTTTACATAAGCTGTTGCTGCTCTCAAAGGAACCACATCGAGGATATCGATAGCATATAGTTTAAATAATGTATGGGGATGTGAAGAGTGCACAAGGGAACACACCGACCAGAATCATCAAACATCAATTGAAGTCGTGGCCATTCTTGCGTGCTCCGTCATCAACCTCCGAGATTGGCGGCGAAGGACGTTGAGGGCAATGAACATGATGGTTGCCGCCGCGGTCGAGTGAGCTTGAGAAGATGTGATCACGTCATAGAGGAATCCAAAGGGAAAGATGCCATGATCGTGAGGTTTGGGTGGGAACGAACATCTGGATCGGGTGAGGGGGCGGGGGTGCATGATGGGTCCACAGAGCCAAATGAGCGGGGATTGTACTGATCGGTAAGGTGGTAGACTAACCGCAGGTGGAGAACTCCCTTATTATGTATTTTTATAGTAGAGATTTAGATTTATGATAAGTGTTTTTTTAATTTTCATTAAAAATCTCTACAATATTATCTTAATTGAAAAGAATTAAATACTATATGGAAGCATTTTTTTCATAATGAATCTAATGGTGTCAATCTATCTAGAATCAGAATTATAGTGAATGTCCATGGACAAGATTAAACAAGGTAGCTTAGACTTTAGGTAAACCTTGATACGGTGATTGGATGAAGTAAGGAATTCAGACGGCGACGCTATAGGTGCATGGGCCCAATTATTTTAAAACCAGATTATAGTCGGGTCTTATAATGCCGTGAAGAACCAAGGCGAGGATCCGCTGGATAGTTGGTTCTAGAGGTGGGTTGTTGCAAGTAATAGCATTTGATCAAACATGTCAAGAGCAAGAGCAGCATCACATGTCACAGATGACCAAAGGTTAAAAATTAACACAACCATACATGTATATTTTTTTATTTCACGTATAAAGTTTATAGCAAAAACATATCTATTTGTACGTGACGAAACAACAATTCCCGTACTACAAGGCTCCGTGCGCCACGTGTTATTACCCTGCACACACTCAGGATCGACTCTTGCTGTGTGATTTTTTTGAGGGGGTATCGAATTGCTGTTGCCGCATGACATGCATGCAGGAGCTGGACATATAGAGAGAGATCTATCAACGATAGATGTGGGCTGGAGCACACCCGTATCCACCCGCGATTAAGCGGCGGCGGGCGGGCAGGAGACGCCGGCGGGGACGGTGGTGTTGCCGCAGTGGTTGAGGAGGAGGCCCAGGCCGAGGGGCACGAAGAAGTTGATGATGCCCGGGATGGTGTTGTTCCTGATGGCAGCGCACAGGCAGGCGGTGGCGTCGAGGCCGACGAGCCCCCCGAGCAGCGGGCAGCACTGTTGGTCCCCTGCCCCCGGGACGAGCGGTCCCAGCCCCAGGCTTGTTCTGACCAGGCCGTTCAGCAGGTTGGCGCACACGCGCAGGTTCAGCGCGTTGGTTGGACAGGTCCCGTTCCCGGCCGCCGGCGGCGGCGGCGGGGGAACAGCCGGCGGTGGCGGAGGAGGCGCTTGGGCAGCCGCCATGGAGAGGGCGGCTACTGCGACGAGCAGGGCCATGACAAGCTTGGATGCCGCCATTATATTGTTGCCCCTATAGCTTGTTGCTATCGCTCGATCGTCGATGTGTTTCTCGGATGGTTTCCAAGGAGCTGTGCTTGGGGTGGCATTTATAGGTCCCGATGACCCGATCGAGCTTGCTCTCGCTCCCGCTTCTCGGTGCACGCACGCGATGAGTTCGTCCGGCTTGTTTGGCGGCCTCCCGTATGGGCGGGCGAGTTGTTAATATCATTGCTGCCGCCAGCTAAGGGATGGGCGAATGGAGCAGGCACTGATTCGGCCGCGAAACCTGCAGAACCGGTGGGAGACTAGAGGGATCAATCTGCTAGTAGTGGCTGTAGCTAGCTACTACATCTCTGCAGGCACCTGCTGGAATCCGGCCGGCCCTGAAGATCATGCCTAGGTTGTATATATATCATATATATTCTCCATGAATATACACATGCTGCACCCCCGCAGATCCCGGGCTGCACCGAGAAATCAGAGATGCCTCGTGCACATCCTCACATACCGGCACGTGTGATTGTGCGAACTCCGATCCGGCCGTGACATCGCATGCATGGACGTTTGCGTAACGCCTGAAACCATGACCTGATCGATAATCATCATTTCCCACCAATCAGCGGAAAACAATATCATTTGGAGACAGTTAACAAAAATGCAAACGAATCTCACTTAACCAGGGATGCCCAACCAACCACGAGCAAAGCTTATGATTTATCAATTTATATATCTATGAAATGGATTTCATCTTCGTCCTCGTGATATCGTCTCTCAAGCTAAGCGAGAAATCGGAGCGGCGGCCCAGACTCGCTTCAGGGGATAATTACAGAAACCATCACCTGAAGGACATTAGGTGGGCCGTCGTCAGCCTAATTGCGGGACGGTTTCTGCGCGTAACGTGGTCCAATAATTTTAGCTAAAGAGAAAAGATTCCGCGCATGTAAAAGAAGACAGCTGTGATGGCACCTATATACATGCAAATTCCAAACTAAAAGGAGCTATAAATATTAAACCAAGCTTCTAAATTAAATTTGTATTGTATCATTATCTTTCTTATGACAAGATCTTCAAAACAAGACCACACTTGCCTATGTTTGCACGATATTTTTTAAAGCATTTTCTTAATACTAAATAATTAATTTTGAATTTGGGAACAAATATTTCAATAACACGAACAAATAATTATTTTTACGAACAAAAAATTAAACATAACGAACAAATAATAATGTACATCGAACAAAATATTAAATATCATGAACATTTAATTGTATAGACTAAATAATAGAAAATAAATATTGCGAACAAATGAGTCAACATACATGGCCGAACAATTTAATCTACAAAGCGAATAAATAAATTATACACCTCGAATAATTATATTATAAATAAAAACAAAATATTACTATCTATAAAAAATAAATGGATAAATTGAACAACAAGGAGTAACAGAATAATATAAAAAATATAAAAAAGAATAGGTACATAAAAGAATATGTAAAAAGAGTGGAATAAGAAAATAAAGAATAAAAGAAAAAAATAGCTAAGAAATAATAGAAAAATCATATTAGAAAAATATATTAATTATTAGTACATTTAAAACAAAGAAATAAAATAGAGAATAAAATAAGAATAAATGAGAAGAAAAGGAAGACAAATTATATACTAGTGAAGAAATATTTACTCAAGCATTAGAAATAATAGAATAAAGAGAAAATATGGCTTGCATGCATGCGGAAGGAAATATTAATACAATTGTGGAAATTGCAAAGAAAATAAATTACAAACCGATCAAAATAATACCTCTAAGTAATTATAATGTAGACAGAATAAAAAATTAAAATATAAAATAAAGAATTTTAAAGGGAAAATATAAGAAAAAAAGCAAAATGAAAAGAAGCTAAAGAATAAATGAGAAAGAAAGAAAGAATCTAGGGTCATGACTAAAATAAAATAATAGAAAAGAAAAAGAATTAGAAAATAAAGATAAATAGGAGAAGAAAAAAAATAATAAAAGAAACATCGTGTCAGGGTTAGCAGTGGTCACGTGATTAGGTCAGAGTAGACCTAATATATCTGGAGTGTGGATACAGAAAGTCAGTAGTTTAGACTAATAATAGACATGTGATCTAGCAGCAGCAGTCTGCTTTGGTGGAAGCATCCGTCAGACCGCTGACCCGTGCACCGCCAAATTGACGCGTTGATGGCTTGATGATTTATCAAGCGCGGGACATATAGTCACGGCGGGCCCAGACGGCAGGCCAGATCGACACCATGCAACAAGAAGGGTATAATCGTACTGGATTGGGCCTCCATCTACGAGTCCACGGGAGGAATGAAATCAACTGGGCTGTTCGAGGAATGAAATCAACTGGGCTGTGGGCCGTAACGCTCTAGAATTTCCCAATAATGAATGTTTATTAGCACCAGTAACAATACATGCAGGAAGCACTACTGATAGTACAAATTAAGCTCTCTCGGTGCTCCATGGAAGCCTTGATTGTTGGTTTAGGATCATTACAGTATACTCAAAAAAGGGAGGAGTCGGAGGGTTATTAGTACTTCGAAGTAAAGAGTAATGGCGTAGTGGTCGTTTGAACATCTGGCAGTGTTCTCTCCTTTTGTCTTTATAAAGAAACAAATAAAAGATGAAAAGAGCAAAGTGTTGACGTCAAATTTCGCATGTATAATTTTGGTAGGGATATGGTCAAGGTGTGGTCAAGATCCGGTCAAAGGAGATACAACGGATAACAACAGCTCGGGCGAGAGGATGACGATGTCAGGAAAAGATCCAAGAGTCCGATATTTTTGGAGAGTCCGATATTTTTGGAGGGTTTTTTCTGAAGATTTAGTAGATTTCTTTCTTTTCGCTCAAGTTTATTAAGACGTGATAAGTCACGAGTTATAGCCTCAAGCTATAAATCCTAGATATTAGGGTTTTGTAAAGTACAATCACCAATCAATACAACTTTTCTCGGCACTTCGCTAAAACCCTAGGAGTAGGAGTAGAGTACTATTTCGGCGACTTCTTCAGAAAGTAGGGCTACATCGATCCGATATCCAGCTTGTTGGTAAGCTTATTTTTATTAGATTATCTAGGCTTTAATTATCGGCGCATGGTTGTAGTTTCATCTAGTTCAATCTACAAGTTATCAATTTCTACTAAGTTCTTGTAAGGCTGCATCGTTTGATCTCTTGCTAGTTCTTAGTAGATCTCACAATTTATCCAGTGATTATCACAGAGTTATCGGCTTTTTATTAACCTTTTCACGTAGCAATTCATTAGCCGATCTCTTTATCGATTCTCACGAAAACTATCAAGTTTCCGCTAATCCTGGAGCTTGTCAACAGTAAATTTATTGGTCGATCCGTTTGAACCAATCTAGTTATCCCAAGATGTCTCGGTTAGGTCCGATCCTTGGATGATGATCTTGGGTCAAGTCTTATCGATTGGATTCGTTTGTCTTGGGATGACGACATGATTACGGCAGCCCGGTAGTCGCAATCGGCTCTCTTGGCCGATTAGGGCTTCATGCTAAGCGCAAGGTCCGATTGGTTAGATGCATATGCTAGTTCTACTTGGTTTATCACCCTGTTGTTACCGCTGTCTCGGTTAAGTCCGATCTAAATAATAGTTACGGTAGATCCGATATAATTAAGAGATTGAATTTAATCATGAAGATTTTTATTCTTAATCTTGGTTTTCATGATTTGGCTTCATGGCCGATGGATATTTTGGAATCAGACTTCTTGGCCGATGTCATCTATGGAACTATTCGGAATCACAGCCGATGCGTTCCTTCTTGTTTTATTGATTAAATTTCTTTTCCCTTGCCAATTATAGGTCAAATTGACCGGCACGCCCTGAACCCAATTTGCAGGACCTTCACTGGAGAAAAGCAGAGCTCCCAGACCTTAGCGTGTCGTGCTCCGCAAGATTCACCATCCGATTTTTGCGGCAACACATTTTTTGGCACACCCAGTGGGACACGATAGTGACTACCATCACCATGCCGGAAGACACGAACCACGAGAACATCATCGAGATCACCATGGAGGATCTCAATGATGAGCAAACGAAGCTGGTGGAGGACAACAGGGACGCGTTCATCGGACTGTGCCTAGACTCCTTCGGCAAGACTAGAGGCAGGGTGATCCACAAGAGCTCATTGCCAACACCGTTCGTCACGGTAACCAGCACCACGGACGGATCGACAGGATCGTCAGGCGCACCAACCATAAGAGAGGAGGTCCATGCGGCCGTCCATCATGCACTCATAAATCAGTCCGGTGTTTTGGTCAACACTCTGGCCAATATGATCAGGCAGGTAGCCGGTGGACCCCCAGGACAACAAGCGGGCCCCACTTATTTTCACATAGATCCATCGGCTCCAAGCTACAAAGGCAAAGGTGTACAGATGGAAGAGATGACATTGCCGAAGGTGCCACTTCTGATTCCTTCGGCATCACAGCAGCCTAGCGGGCCGCCGTTCATAGTACCACACCCGATGAGCGGGTTTCCACAGCAGGCTCCTTCTCCAACCCCCCCCCCCCCACCCACCCATGGCTACCAGCAGAATTCTTCCACGCAAGGGGGGCATCAACAAGCAGTGCTGATGCCAAGCAACCAAGGGTATCGGCAACAAATGACTAGTGCACAGCAGACAGGCCCCAATCAGCACACTGCTAGCGGAAGACAGAATTATGTGCCAAACATGCCGAAGCAGTACTTCCACGCCACAGGTTACGAGGCCAAACCCGAAGGACGTGCACCTCCACAAGGATTTCATTGGGCGTCCGATTACACGGACTATCGGGCTCCACTACCAGGCACGGCGCAGGCGCCGATTCACATCCTATGACCAAGAGCCCAGCAGCAGCCCTTGTTAGTTGATGATTGGGCAAGCATGATCGCCGAAGTGATTCAGAATCAATTCGGTTTAAGGCCTAAAGATCGGGCGTACATGTATCGGCATCCCTACCCAGAAGAATTCGACCGGGTGCCATTATCAAACACATACAGGATGGCAAATTTCTCTAAGTTTTCTGGCCAACGTGTCGACCATTGAACACGTTAGCCGATTCTTGGCTCAGTGCGGAGACTCCGCCGCTGAAGATGCACTGAGAGTTCGGCTATTCACTTTGTCTCTGTCAGGATCAGCTTTCACCTGGTTCGCATCACTGCCTGCTAACTCTATTCGCTGTTGGGCCGATTTGGAGAAGCAGTTCCACAAGTACTTCTTTATCGGCCTGCATGAGATGCGTCTGTCGGATCTGATCGCCATCAGGCAGAGGAATGATGAATCGGTTCCAGAGTACATCCAGAGATTCCGTGACGTAAGGAGCCAGTTTAATTTGACTGACAAGCAACTTACAAAGCTGGCTTTTCAGGGCTTACTGCCGGCTATCAAGGAGAGGTACTCTGCACAGGAGTTCGAGAGCCTCGGGCACATCATCCAAAGAGTATCGGCTCATGAGAACAGTTATCATGATTCCAGAGGAAGCCGATATCCAAAGAAAGTTGCAAACATGGGTACCTCTCATGCTGGTCTCATGCCCGTGGGTCAAAGATAACACGGAGAAGTACACCTTCGACGTTAGCTAGGCCGGCTAGATATTCAATTTCTTGCTAAGGGAGAAACAAATCCAGCTTTCCCCAAATCACAATATCCCATTAGCCGATGAGTTGAAAAACAAGAAGTACTGCAAGCGGCACAATTCCAACTCTCACAGTACTAATGAGTGCAAGGTGTTCCGCCAACAGATTCAGTTGGCTATTGAGCAAGGGAGGATCCAAATTGAAGATTCCAAAAAACCGATGAAGATTGATCAACACCCCTTCTCATCAGCAGGGGTCAACATGGTGGAGCTCGAAAAGGGGAAGGCCAAGGTGCTAACATCTCAGTTAGCCAAGGAATCAGGGTCGGTTGACCCTAGAGCACAAATATCGGCCAAAGAAATTGCGAATAAAGATGGCCGAGACAAGGAGGAGCGGGCAACTGAAGGAATATGTCGCCCCAGAGTGACGTCACAAATATTGCAGAATAAGTACAAGCGTCAGCAGGAGAGGGCCCGGAGACGTCAAGAAGCAGAACGACATGAATAGGAGTCGCACTGGCGCTGTTCTTTCTTCGTGTACTGTTGGAACGAAGGCTTGAGATTACTCTCGGTCCAAGATTACCTAGGATGCAAGGGACATCAAGGGGGTCATTACAATTACAAGAGTCAACATCACTCCGTCCATGATCGGATTGAATACCGATCTCGGAAGGAAGAAAGGCCGACGCGCGATAGACGATCAGAGGACTATGATCGTCGTGATCGGCCGCAAAAAAGGACTTCGGTACACAAGAGGCTAAGCTTTCCAGAAAAGTGATCGGCTAGGTATAGCCGGGCAGAAGAATCGGACGAACCCGCGTACCGCCGCGAGTACATTCATGAGAACCCGCAATGGTGCCCTAGAGGCTTGACCAGGTCCCAGAAAAGAAGAGTTCAACGTCTTAGGCAGACCGAACAGCTTGAGATAGAAGCTGAAGCCTCTAATTTGGCGCCGTAAGTCTAAGGCCGATAAGCCCGTAGAATTGACCAGTATAAACACGATGTTCCTTTCATCGGTTGACAATGTTGATTCACCGGTTGAAGTGACAAAGACGTCCTACACAAGTCCGATTCAGGGCTAAAGCCGATCCAAGCAGTCGGCTCTGGAGGCTTGTTTTAATGGATAGTGAATTCGATGAAGAAGGCGAGATAGGGCACGGTTTTATGTCGGCCGATGAGCTAGAAGAGGTGGACATTGGCACCGGGGACAGACCAAGGCCGACATTTGTAAGTGCTAAACTAGATCTCGAGTTCAAACGAGAATTAGTAGAATTGTTACGAGAATATCGTGACTGTTTTGCTTGGGAATATTATGAGATGCTAGGATTAAGCCGATCAATTGTGGAACATCGGCTTCCCATCAAGCCAAGTTACCCGCCTTTTAAACAAGCTCCGCGTTGGTTCAATCCAGAGCTGCATGAAGACATTAAGGCTGTGATAATCAGGTTGTGTGAAGCAAAATTTATTTGGTCATGTCGATATGCCGAGTGGATTTCTAATATAGTTTCTATCTTCAAGAGAAATGGAAAACTGCGAGTTTGCGTAGATTTCAGGAACTTGAATAAAGCTACGCTGATGGACGGTTATCCGATACCAATTGCGAATATGCCGGTAGATGCTACGTCCGGTCATAAGGTTATCAGCTTCATGGACGGCAACGTAGGATACAATCAGATTTTGATGGCAGAAGAAGATATCCCAAAGACCGCGTTCCGATGCCCAGGGGCTCTGGGCCTGTACGAGTGGGATGTGATGACCTTCGGTTTGAGGAATGCTGGAGCTACTTATCAACGGGCAATGAATTATATTTTACATAAGCTCGTCGACAGAATCGTCGAGATTTATATCGATGATGTGGTGGTCAAATCGAAAGGGCATAGAGAGCACTTGGCCAATTTACGAGAGACCCTCGAGTGCACGAGACAGCATAGCCTGAAGAGTAAAGTTTTCAATTTATCTATTTATATATATCTATGAAATGGACTTCATCTTCATCCTCATGACATGACATCGTGTGAGAGAAATCGGAGCGGCCCAGACGGCAGGCCAGGCCGACGCCATGCAACAAGAAGGGTATAATCGTACTAGATTGGGCCTCCATCTACGAGTCCACAGAAGGAATGGAATCAACTGGGCCTGAGGGCCGTAACGCTCCAGAATTTTCCAATAATGATTGTTTATTAGCAGCAGCAACAATACATGCAGGAAGCACGCGCTCGCTGGTATCCCATGGAAGCCTTGATTGTTGGTTTGTGAGGAGCATATACTCAAAAAAAGGTACGAGTCGGAGGGTCATTAGTACTTCATGCGCGTTGTATTCTAACTCTTTTCCCATTTAATACAAAGATACGCAGCTCTCCTGCGTATTCGAGAAAAAAGAAAAGAAAAGTAAAGAGTAAAGGCATAGTGGTCGTTTGAACATCATGTAGTGTTCTCTTTTTTTTCTCTTTATAAAGAAACAAATAAAAGATGTAAAGAGCAAAGCAACAAAGGTTTCAGGCAAAATCTGCAGCCTACCGGTGCTTTACTTCCACCTTGTGCTTCTTCCTAAACTAATAAGTATCTGCTGATTGAATTGGTTGCGAAGAAGAGCCGAATTGGCTCAAGATGTCCAATCCGAAACATTTCCCAGTGTCCAGACTCGAGTCCACACACCTCGAATTTAAGAATTCCTACTTATATTTACTCGACACACGATTTTCAGTTTTCACAAAAAAAAAAACTCGATTCACAGTGGCCGCGGTACTTAAGCATAATTTACTTGATAGCTAGCAGATTATATTAGCAGCCGCGCCGATGAGCCCACACGAAGCAAACATCCAGTACTAGATGAAGCAACACGCAGCAAATTAAATTAAACAAACTTTATTGATTTCACACCAAGCAGACTCATCAGTTACATGCCAGTTCAATCCATATATAATCAAATAATAACAGCAAGTTCAACAACACGTACTGCAGCAAACGCACACAAGTAGTAATATAATTTAGCACGCCGAGGTGGCCATGCTGATTATGAAATGGGAACGAACAAATTAAAACAGACACACCAAGTTTCACACTGGCAAGCAAGCAAATCAAGGTCACTGCACGAACTGATCGAAGCAAGCACACAACACTAGAAAACACACGTTGAAGCATCTACCAAACACTGCAATCTGGTTGAGCTGCTGCATGCCACCGCTGGATGCGCCGGCCTGCTGGGTGGGATGCCGGCCGGCCGGACGATGAAGCAGCCAGCAGAAAAACCAAACCTCTTATTTGGAAACTGGAGATCGACGCGGCCGGGCATGGTGAAACTCTGGACGAGAGCATGCAATTGGCGGCGGCGTGCATGAGTGGGAGACGGAGGTTGCTGTGCGACGACAAATCTGATCAATAATGTTGGAAGCTGCTGATTGGGTGGATCATGCTAGTATATGATATGACAAGCTAATGCTGACTGAAAATCACATCACGTACCTTCTGGATGAGCTTGCGGCATGGGCATGGCTCAATTCCTTCATCTGAGGTAGGTCTTGATGACGACGCGCTCGCGGATGGAGGCGGACGCCGGGGGAAGCCTGGGCTCGTAGCTGCCGCGGTGCGAGTTGTGCCGGTCCCAGCGGAGCTTGGTCCACCAGGCCCGCTCCCCGCTCACCGTCACGACCTTCTTGCCTGGTCGTTGGTCGAGGCGCGGGAGGCGGCGCAAGCTCCAGCACCCGCGAACGTGGAGCTCCTCCCACGCGGGCGCGGTCAGGACGATGTCCTCGTCGCGAAGATGCTCCAGCAGGGGCAGCTCCTGGAGGTGTATCCTCCGAAGACATGGGAGCTCGAAACTAGAAGAACGGTTGTTGTAGTAGAAACTTGCCTTTAGATTGTAGCAAAAGAGGATGTCGAGCGTCACGAGACTTGGCAGCGCAGATCCACGTGGCATGACGCCTTCCAACCTCGGGCAATGCTCCAACCGGAGGTGCTTCAGTGCATGGAAATCAGCAGCATAACCCGGTTCTCTGTAGAAATGCGTCAGACTTTTGAGATGAGAGACATGTGCATTCTTCAGACTCTGCCCCAGTAAATGTCTATACACATTATCAAAGACAAGCACCATCCGATGGCATCGCTGGAGTCTGCATTCCTCCAGCATTTCCAAACCACTCAGATCATTGAGGCCGGAGACGTGAGTATCGTCTGACATGCTAATTGATTTTAACAGGAATAAGTTCTTGTACTATAGTTTTTGTAGGTTTCAGTGAGTCCTTGTACTATAGTTTTTGTAGGTTTCAGTCTTTATAGCATCTAGAGGACAACTCATGTGTTGTGGTCTTGCTGCTCCTAGGACAGCATCTAGAGGACAGCATCCAGAGGATAATATATTAGAGAACAACATCTAGAGGACAACATATTAGAGGACAGCATCACTAGTTTTTAGACTAGCATCTTAGACTAGCATCTTGGCATATGTTTGACTGTCTCGGCCAGCTATATATATGTAACCCAACCCCTCGGGTTGGTATGATATTGTGTGAGAAGTAAACCAGAAAATTGCCCCCACTCCTAGTGTCATCCTCTCGATGACAGTAAGAGTTTGGATACTAACAACTGGTATCAGAGCCGTTCTATCCTGTAGCTTAAATATCTCCTGCTCATCTCCTTCTCACGCCTCCCTTAGTCCTCGGCCGGGAGCAGGAACACCGGTTGTCCCTGCTCACCCCTCTTCTCCTGCGCAGACGGGCAGCAGGTCGTCTGAGGCAGCCTCCTCCCCACGCAGCAGCCCCCCACTAGCGCGCCATGTCCGAAGGACAGTCTTAGCGCTCGGTGGCCTCGAGCGTGCGGCACCGGCAGGAGGCCGAGCTCGCCGCGGCAGATGAACGCGAGCGAGCGGCGGAAGAGGCCGCTGCGACGGCGGCGAGGGTGTCAAGGCTGGCGGCGGCGGAACTGGCAGCAGCAAGGGCGGAAGAGGAAGCGGCGGCGGCGGCAGATGCAACGCGTGCGGCGGCAGTGGAGCTCAAGGCTCTACGCGGCAGTAGCATCAGCGGCTCTGCCTCTGCCGACGGCAGCACCGACGTGGAACACAAGCTGGCGAGGGAAGCAGTGGGAGAGCGAGCGGCGCAGTGGGCAGCCACGCACCCCCACGGGCGCGGTGGCGGCAGCCCAGATGGGCGTGGACGCTCCAGCGGCGATCCTGGCGGGGACGCACGCGGCGGCCGCACTCCCAGCGGCGGCGGCCGGGTCGACGGAGATCGCAGCCCTTACAGGCAACGCGGCTCTCCCTCTCCGGACCGGCGCCATGGTCACCACGGGATCCAGGCTGTTGTCAGGGACATTGGCCCCGGCGGTGGGTGGCCTACCCTCACCAAGATCAACTATGTCGAGTGGGCTTCGGTGACGAGGGTAAGGCTCCAGGTGCGACACATGTGGGAGGCAGTTCGGTACGGCGACATCGACTACGATGAGGATCGATGGGCGCTGGATGCCCTCATTGCTGCAGTCCCGCCCGAGATGCAGTTCACGCTTTCCAAGAAGCGGACCGCTAAGGAGGCCTAGGACGCCATCGCTGCGGCTCGCATCAGCAACGACCGCGCCCGCAAGTCCACACTGCAGGCACTTCGCAATGAGTGGGAGAACCTGGCCTTCAAGCCAGGTGAGGACATTGATGACTTTGCTCTCCATCTCAATACTCTGCTGCAGAAGATGGTGCAGTACGGCGATGACACCTACGACGAGGAGAGAGCTGTTGAGAAGCTTTTCCACTGCGTCCCCAAGAAGTACAAGCAGATCACTCGCTCGATCGAGTCTCTGCTGGACCTCTCCATGATGTCGATCGAGGAGGTGATAGGTCGCCTCAAGGTCGTCGATAGCGATGAGCCACAACCTCTCTCGGGGCCTATCACCATAGTCGGGAAGCTCCATCTCACTCGGGAACAGTGGGAGGCCTGCCAGAGTGACGGGAAGAAGCGGGATCCCTCCTCCTCAATAGGCGGCCGCAAGCGCGGCAAGCCACGCAAGGCGCGCGGAGGCGCCCAGGCCGGGGTGCGAGGACGTGCTGAGGGTGGCGCCCGCGGAGGCGCCCAGGGCGGCGCCGCCGGCGTGCACAAGCCGGCACGAGACGACACCTGCCACAACTGTGGCAGGGCTGGCCATTGGGCCAAGGATTGTTGACAGCCACGACGCGGCCAGGCCCACATTGCACAGTTGGAGGAGGAGGAGCCGGCTCTGCTCCTGGCACACGCAAGCATCGAGCTACCTCCAGTGGCATCAGCCGCAACGGCTCTCCTCCACCTTGACGAGCCGAGGGCACACGCCTTTCTCGGCGACGCCTCCAACAACGACAAGACTGACGAGTGGTGCCTTGACACCAGCGCCACCCATCACATGACCGGTCGGCAGGAGTTCTTCTCCGAGCTTGACTCCAGCATCCGAGGCTCCGTCAAGTTTGGGGATGCCTCCAGCGTAGAGATCAAGGGTGTTGGCTCCATCATCTTCACCGCCGGGTCTGGTGAGCACAGGCTGCTCACCGGAGTCTACTACATCCCCGTGTTGAGGAACTCTATCATCAGCTTGGGACAGCTGGATGAGAACGGTTCACGCGTGGTGATTGAGGACGGAGACATGAGGATTTGGGATCGCCATCGTCGCCTTCTTGCCAAGGTAACCAGAGGTGTGAATTGACTCTACATCCTTAAGTTGCAGGTGGCACAACCTCTCTGCTTCGCCGCTCGCCGGGATGATGAGGCATGGCAGTGGCACGAGCGCTTCGGGCACCTTCACTACAAGGCCCTGAAGCGGCTCAGTGCCAAGGAGATGGTGCGAGGCCTGCCTTGCCTCGACCACGTGGAGCAGTTCTGCAACGTCTGCGTGGTGACGAAGCAGAGGCGGCTCCCCTTTCCCCAGCAGACGAGTTTTCGAGCCAAGGAGCGCCTCGAGCTCGTGCACGGGGACTTGAGTGGCCCGGTGACACCGGCCACACCGGGAGGACGATGTTACTTCCTGCTACTCGTCGATGACCTCTCCCGCTACATGTGGGTCATGGTCCTCGGCAGCAAGGGAGAGGCTGCGGACGCCATCAGGCGTGTACAGGCTGCTGCGGAGGCGGAGTGCGGCCGCAAGCTGCGCGTGCTGTGCACCGACAACGGCGGCGAATTCACGGCGGCTGAATTCGCGTCGTACTGCGCTGATGAGGGCATTCAGCGCCACTACTTCGCGCCGTACAGCCCGCAGCAGAACGGCGTCGTCGAGCGGCGCAACCAGACGGTTGCGGGGATGGTTCAAGCCCTCCTAAAACAGAGGGGGATGCCGGCTGTCTTCTGGGGAGAGGCGGTGGTGACAGCTGTCTACATCCTCAACCGCTCGCCCACCAAGGCCCTCGATGGTAGGACACCGTACGAGGCTTGGCATGGGTGCAAGCCGGCAGTCTCCCACCTGCGGGTCTTCGGCTGCCTCGCATTCGCCAAGGATCTTGGCCACATCGGCAAGCTCGACGACAGGAGCACTCCAGGGGTGTTCATCGGCTACGCGGAGGGCTCGAAGGCCTACCGCATTCTCGACCCGGAGACACAGCGTGTGCGCACGGCGCGCGACGTAGTGTTCGACGAAGGGCGAGGATGGGCATGGGACAAGACGGTGGACGGCGGCTCGACACCGACGTACGAAGACTTCACTGTCGAGTACATCCACTTCGAGGGAGCTGGGAGAGTAGGCAGCTCCTCCTCACCGAGCGTGCCTACCTCAGTTCCCGAGTCTCCACCGACTCCAGCGCCCGCTACTTCGGCAACGGCATGCTCTCGAGCCACGACTTCGACTGCGATGAGCTCTTCGCCGACTCCACCACAACCGGTGACCCCACGGACTCCAGCACCACCAGCTACCCCTCCGGGCACGCCTACTCCAACACCAGCCCGTGTCGAGCATAGCCCGGTGGAGTTTGCCACTTCTCTCTCCCTCGACGAGGAGCGCATCGACGCGTACCACGACGGCGAGCCGTTGCGGTACCACACAATGGAAGACGTTCTCGGCGACCAGCCAGTGCCAAGACTGGTGCCTCACGACCTGGAGGCGCAATTGCACCTTGCGTGCGACAACGGCGAGCCTTGGTCCTTCGCAGAAGCCGAGAGACACGCGGCATGGCGTGCCACGAAGCAGTTGGAGATGGACGCGGTTGAGAAGAACCGCACTTGGGAGCTAGCTGACCTTCCTCGTGGTCACCGCGCGATCACCCTTAAGTGGGTGTTCAAGCTAAAGAGGGACGAAGCCAGCGCCATCGTGAAGCACAAGGCCCGCTTGGTGGCACGAGGTTTTGTGCAGCAGGAGGGGATCGACTTCGACGATGCCTTCGCCCCCGTGGCACGGATGGAGTCCGTGCGACTCCTCCTTGCGCTGGCCGCCCAGGAGGGCTGGCGCATTCATCACATGGGCGTCAAGTCGGCGTTCCTTAACGGCGATTTGAAGGAGGAGGTCTACGTACACCAGACGCCGGGTTTCGCGATCCCCGGCAAGGAAGGCAAGGTGCTACGCTTGCGCAAGGCTCTCTACGGCTTGCGGCAGGCACCGAGGGCATGGAATGCCAAGTTGGATTCCACGCTCAAGGGGATGGGCTTCGAGCAAAGCCTGCACGAGGCGGCCATCTACCGGCGGGGCAATGGAGGAAACGCCCTGCTGGTGGGTGTCTACGTCGATGACTTGGTGATCGCCAGCACCAAGGATGCAGAGGTGGCGGCGTTCAAGGAAGAGATGAAGGCCACCTTCCAAATGAGTGACTTGGGACCTCTCTCCTTCTACCTGGGGATCGAGGTGCACCAGGATGACTCTGGGATCACGCTTCGACAGATCGCCTACGCCAAGTGCGTCGTTGAGCTGGCTGGGCTCACCGACTGCAACCCAGCTCGAGGAGAGGCTGAAGCTGAGCCACGACAGCACGACGGAGGAGGTGGACGCTGTGCAGTACCAGCGTCTTGTGGGGAGCCTTCGCTACCTCGCCCACACACGGCCGGACTTGGCATTCTCCGTCGGCTACGTTAGTCGGTTCATGCAGCGACCAACGACGGAGCACCAGCAGGCTGTGAAGAGGATCATCCGCTACGTTGCAGGGACTCTCAACCATGGTCTCTACTACCCGAGGTGTCCTGGGGAGGCACACTTCGTCGGGTACAGCGACAGCGACCACGCCGGCGACATCGACACCAGCAAGAGCACAAGCGGGATCCTCTTCTTCCTCGGCAAGTGCCTCGTTAGCTGGCAATCGGTCAAGCAGCAAGTGGTGGCCCTGTCCAGCTGCGAGGCTAAGTACATAGCGGCCTCCACCGCTTCGACTCAGGCGCTCTGGCTCGCTCGACTGCTCGGTGATCTTCTCGGAAGAGACACTGAAGCGGTGGAACTTAGGGTGGACAGCAAGTCCGCTCTGGCCCTGGCAAAGAACCTGTTTTCCATGAACGGAGCAAGCACATCCGATTGAGGTACCACTTCATCCGAGACTGCTTGGAGGAAGAAAGCATCAAGGCGAGCTACATCAACACCAAGGACCAACTTGCGGACCTGCTCACCAAACCCCTTGGGAGGATCAAGTTCCTTGAGCTTTGTTCCCGGACCGGGATGGTCCAGCTTTCCCACAAGACGACGCACAAGACTTAGGGGAAGAATGCTGGGAATAAGTCCTTGTACTATAGTCTTTGTGGGTCTCAGTCTTTGTAGCATCTAGAGGAAAACTCATGTGTTGTAGTCTTGCTGCCCCTAGGACAGCATCTAGAGAACAACATCTAGAGGACAACATATTAGAGGACAACATCTAGAGGACAACATATTAGAGGACAACATTTTAGACTAAGCATCACTAGCTTTTAGACTAGCATCTTAAACTAGCATCTTGGCATATGCTTGGCTGTCTTAACCAGCTATAAATATGTAACCCCAACCTCTCGGGTTGGCATGGCATTGTGTGAGAAGTAAACCAGAAAATTGCCCCAACTCCTAGTGTCATCCTCTCGATGAGAGTAAGAGTTTCGATACTAACAGATTTATTGACTTCCAGAAGATGCTTCAGACCATGCTGATACCGCTCCACTGCTGAGATCTCCACATGACGCTCAGTCTCCCGAAAGGGAGGCACGTCATCCATTGACATCATCGAGACTCCGTCTGTCAGATAGCCACGGTGTACATCAGCATAGGCTGCCAATGACGCATGAAGCTTGTTGGTTTTCACCATGTCCTCTCCATCCTGTATCTCCCGAGTTGTGGCCTTGATGTAACTTGAACATAGAATGATTTCAAAAGTCGTCCACGCCTTACTAAATTCCTGGTGGCGTCATTGAAGCTATAAAACAATCTGGAATCACTTATGCACACCTGAGCAGCTTCTGGACTGTAATGATGATTAACAGTTCCATCTGAGCATTGATCCAAGCAAAACACATCTGGAAGTCTACGCAACTTATGCCAAGGGAATCGTCTCAGGGAAGGAACTCCCCTGAGAAGCAAACACTTAAGCTTGGGCAGATTAGGGATGTTGTCTGGGAGCTCCTTGATAGCCGTAGCAGACAGATCAAGCTCCTCCAATGCATCAACTTCCTTAATGTCCACGGATTCTAGCTTACTACATCCGTGCAATGACAATCGCTTTATATGTGGTGTACCAACCAATGAGAATGAATTAAGGGTGCCATCCCCATCCAATGCTATCTCTGTTAACCTCGAGAATGAAATCAATTTCTTGTTATCGATTAGCTCGAGTTTTGTTAGACTAGACAATGCAAGAGCCGAGGGTGGCAGCTCCTCAAGGTTGGAGCATTTGACAAGCAGGAGCTCTTTTAGAGTCGGAATCTTATGGAAGAAGTCGCACTGGAATGTGTTTATATTTGAATAGGAGAGATCGAGGTAGAGCAAGTTGAGCTTTTTGTTGGTGTTGTTTTCACAGAGAGTAATTTCAGTATCTGGGAAGCTGAATGGACTTCTGAGGTTGTAGCAGCCCCTAAGGGAAAGCAATTGGAGTTTTTGGAGACAGCAGATTGAAGGAGGAAGCGACTCTATTGGAGTGTAGGAAATATCAAGAACACGAAGACAAGGGAGCTTGGCCAAGAAATCATCAGACTCAAGCTTCATGAACAACCTCGACTGTTGCGAGCAATGCCTTATAGTAAGTGAAGTCAGGCCGCTGGACCCCTGGCTCCACCAATCTCTCCTTACATGCCATCCTTGGTCGCCCACATGTGAGATCCACTGCATGTGCTCCAACTGAGAGTGATTTCCCTCACAGAGTTCATCGGATGTGAGGGGCTCTACAACAAGGCTATGATATGCTAGGAAACATGCAGCAGATATTATGGCTCCATCATCTTCTTTTGCAGGAGAAAAAGGCAGCTGCAGCAACGAATACTCCCGAAAAGCCTCAAGGATGATATTTCCAACTTGATATATATCATCACCATAGTACTGACAGTGGTGGCCGTCAGTGTCCTCCCCCATTATTCTTTCTTGGACACTTGGCTTCATGACAGGAAGGATGCCTTGAGCAGCCCACTGGCGGATCAACACATCTGAGCTAACATCAGCCTGGGCATCACACTCTGACGGGTCAACATTGGAACTGTGGGGAATAAGCAGCAGCATGGTGGCGTAGTGAAAGCACTGGAGGGCCACACGATGCCAATACTTCTCCTCTCCATGGCCAACCGCAGCAGAGATGTACTTGGCCGCTTGTTTCAGGGAATGCAGTGTGAGAATCAATATATCATCCCCAGCAAAGGATTCGTCGTAATCTGGCTTGCTCCTGTCATAGACATCTTGGGAGGTGGTGGATACGATCCAGAAACAACATGTCCATAAAGGGGCAGGAAGCCATAAGCCCTCTGTCATATCATTAAGCTCGATGGGCTTCATTGGCCTGTCGAGATCCTGAACCACCAGCAGGTACCTCTTGGTAAATAGTTTTTGCATTATGAAAGGACCTATGGAATATTGTAGCTCCAGGGGTGAGACTCTGTCATCCTGCTGCTTCTCCACGTCGTAGGTATAGTACCGCAGCTCAGTGTCGACCATGTCGTATTTAGTATGTTCGAGTATCCCGAGCTGCTCTGCCACTTTGATATGCAGCATGTCATTAATGTCGAACCCAATTTCCAGCGCTGCTGCTGCCTGCTTCATGTCCACCTCTATTACATAATCGAAGGGACCATGTTTCCTGATCGTTACATCCCGAGTGATGCTCGATATAGCTCGAGTGAAACATGCTGTGGGTCCGACCCCAACATTCCACTGCACGCGCTCAAACCCGTCGAGTTTTTCTTCCAAGTTATGATATGCAGGGCTGTTGAGATATCCATTCAGCCTGGCCGCACAAATAAAAAGGAGTTTGTTAAGTGCTTGATCAAACAACTTGCACTCAAGGTTTACCAGTTAGTTAATCGTCTTCTCTTTTGTGCTCTTTTATTTTATTTTCATTCTCACGTTAAGTCCTAGAGTTCATTTCTTATCAATTAGAAGGAAGTTTTTCTACTTATGATGTTTGACACACTTTCCTGACAACAATAAACATTAAGGTTAATGCCAATACTATTACAACCTTATTCATGGACATATAAAATCACCTTGTTATGCATTTTTTTTATCAACAAATGTATTTGATAATGGTAGCAATAAAGAATTTGGGTGTGAAAATGTTTTTGACCGAAGTCAGCAAGGAGGCCCCAACCTACTATTTATAATTTTTTATTCCAGGCCCATCTAATTCGCTCGCACAGTGAGTCGAACCAAGGCCTGCTGGATGCTACTTAGATGCTCTAACTAGACATGGTCACTGGCCGGGTTGGTTTAGGTTGGGTCAAAGAAAACCCGAAATTTTTTTCTTCGGTCCGAACCCACCCACCAGGTCGGATTTTTTTGGCCCAAGTCTGACCCAACACATGTTGGGTTGGGTTCGGATCGGATCGGGTTAAAGCCAAATCTTTATGTATAATTTTTGGGTCGGGTCGGGTCGGGTTTTTTGGGTTTCGGGTCAAAAAATCAGCCCGTGCCATGCCCAATTTTTGTTGCAGGTCGACAATTTCGGTCCAAGCCTGGCCCACGTATTGATTGGGTCGGGTCGGGTCGGGTCGGGTTGGGGTTTTTTCAGGCAGATCAGGTTAGGTTGGGTTTTTTTCAGACAGGTCAGGTCGGGTTCGTCGGGTCACCCGACCCGTGATCAGGTATAGCTCTAACCTCTAGCCATAGGCTATCTAGAGGCCTTTTCGCTGGGAGTGAAAATGTTATCGTTAACATTGGGTATGGAAAAGAGAAGGATTCTTTAAAAAAAATGGATTCCAGGCACATGCTAATCTAAACTACTTATGAAAATACGAGTTTCAAAAATTTCAAGTACTGTTCGTGTGCGCAATGATCTGGTGTCCTCTTTACTAGGATGCAACCGAAATTCTTTTTTTTCAAGTTGGCTATGCACACGTATCAAATGCAAACCCACACATGCACACACAAGAAAAACATCATATCCACGGGTGCAATCCCAACTGCAAAGCCGTATCCTAACATGACAAAGGCATTATTGCATGTTCGCAATTTCAGACTCCTCTCGCTGGTGTGGAGCACTGCCGCTGCTGTACGTAGGGGAAATATGTAGACTACTCATGGAACTCGATCGTCATGTTGCCGCTGTCATCACTGCCACGCTTTGACGACCTCCAGGATGGCGCAGGCAGAGTGCACCAGCTACTTGCCGTTTGGCTGCCTCTAATAATCTCTCTCCGGTGCATCCCTCTCGCTGGCAGTGCTATTGATCTCGTCGTTGTAGGTCGACTCGAGGACGATCGATCAGAGGCCGCCACGAAAGGAGGGTGAGAGCGGCAGCAAAGTAGCGGGGAGGAGGATGGTGCTTTGGCACCCACATAGTCGCATTTCCCACGGTTAATGAGGGATTGATTTCTCCTCTCACCACTGTCGATTCATCTAATTTTATTTTCACCTTTGGTAACAAAGCTAATCGAGAATCTCATGCTTCTATTGGACCGCTCCCAGTATTCTATATAGGTTTGCAGTTCACTTCTTTTTCCATATCTTTGTATAATCAAACACTTAATTTTACATCCTGAAAAAGATGGTATAGATCTTTCTTTAGTGAAAGTGGAATTTCTACCATTGAAACTTAACATGGAGGCCCTTATTTAGCCAACCGTAAAGATAATAGATATATTTGAATCATTATGAACTAAATTTTACACTGCTTCATTATTTAGTTATTTTGCTTTGTAATACGCTCGAAAAGTTTTTATTATTATTTTATCCAAATTTTGCTAGTTAATTAGGTGTATTTCACACTAGCTCTTTATTGTTTAGGTATGGGTCAGTCCAAATTAAAATCGAAATAATATGTTTTAATTGCTTTTATTCCATATTTATCTATTTATTAGTTGTATTTAACATGGATTGCTTATGTATCTATTTGCTTCCGAATTCAAATCAAACCAAACTACTAATTTTCCTTATTTTTGGATTCTGAGTTTTGTTCATTATTAATTGTATTTGACATGGATGATATTTTGTATTTGATGATTTAATCTTGGTTATTGGATTATCATAACATTCATGGTGTAGCATTTGTTTCTAATTAATATGATAATCTAGGCTATGAGAGTGCACGAGGTGTTTATTTTAATATTGCGTGCAGATTTTACTAGTTTCAGCATTGAGAAAAAAGAAAATGTGGCCATTGTGATCAGCCTTGACATTTTTGCCTAGCTTGGGTGGTGGCCAATGTGATCGGGCCTTGCTGTGGTGTAGATGAAATCCCCTAGAATTCAAAATTTACGGCATTGAAAAGCTAAGTTAGTGACTATCGCTCTTGATCATGGTTTAAGTGTAACTATGCAGCCATGATGGCTAGTGTAACTAGGGGTGGTAAAGGATCTTAAAATTTGGCCTATATAATCTAAGAGACGGGCTCTAATTTTATATAATTTTAAGCTAAAAATATATAAGGATCAAATTAGATTGTGAAGAGGCTACTAGGGCCATAATCTGTTACCACCCCTAAGTGTAACCGACCTTATATACATGGTTTTGGGGGAGTTTTACAAGTAAAGGCTAGTTGTAATGTCCTAACATATAAATACTACTTCATCCATAGTAAAAGATTCTTTGGCCATCTGTATTGCAAACCTAAGCTTCTAGTATTCATCTCTTGCTCAAATTTTTCGGTGGTTCATTTCTTGATAGAGCAAGCGTCATTAGTCTGTTATTGATGGAGATTATATTGCCGCATCCTAGATGGCTTTAAGAAGGTGAAACCAGAGAGTCCTTTAAGAAGGTTGTTTTTATTGAGAGGTCTTTTGCTCTTCTTGCCGAAGTGGTGAAGAGACTCTCTAATGGAATCGATATTCAAAGAGGTTTTTGATCTGAGCCAGTTCAAGATCAAGAGGTACCTGGATCTTTATTTCTAGGAAGTGAAATGTGGAAACATATAGATAAAGACTTCGTTCGACACCATGGGTACTATGGTACCCGAGGGTGGTCAACAGAGGGTAGCCAAATGCGATATGGGAATGGGGTTTCCCAACTGATGTGCGGACCTGCACAGCTTCGGTACCACATCATGCACAATATGAGGGGGCTCAGGGTTAACTACCTCTCATGGGCCCACCGGCCAAAGCAAAGCCTACTGAAGACAAGCATCCAAGCCAAAAATACCAGAGCCCTCCTCCATCGCTTGAGAATGGAAGAGGGCTAAGGGGCGTGCAAGCGTGATGCCTCGGGAGCATTAAATGTGTCTCATGTGACCCACATCCCTATCATATCATGTACCTCTCTTTGAGGGGTTGTGATCATTTCGGCACGGTCCATAATGTTGGACTGCGGTAGTGTGGGCTGCCACGCTAGCTATAGAACATAGCGCGCCTGCCTCTACCTTTAGACGCCCATCGGTGGCGGACCCCCTCCATTGTTAGGTGGGACCGGTAGAAGGGCCGAGGCGGTCGTAGTCCCCCACAAAGTCCGCCCATCGCAGAAATGGTGTACTAGGGAAACGTGGGAGGCAACCATGGCATCTGCGGGAAAATGGGGACTAGCATGTCGCGTGAGCCCTAGTATGCAGGGCCTAACAGGAGAAGATTTAGGAAGCGGATAGCTCAGATGTGTGCACTCAAAGCTCCACAATGTGGTAGCTGTAGCACCTAACCCCCCTGTCCACTCGGTTGTACGAGGCTTCCCAGCTATATAATGGGAGGTTCAAGACTGGGAGAGGGGAGGGGAGGGAGAGGAGAAAAAGGAGAAGAGTTAGAACAAAGGGAAAAGCACCCGAGCACTTTTGATCTTCCAGCCCTCTCAGCCGAACTCAATCAAACTCCCACCCGTAGGGCGTAGGGTATTATGCCCAAGGGCAGTCCGAACCTATCTAAATTCCCTTGTTCAATTCACATTCTCTCTATGGCATGCTCTGAAAGCTTCCCCTCAACCGAATCTCAAAGAGGGTTCCCAAAGCCCCCTGGTACCAAAGTTTACCCTCCGATAGTGACCTCAAAACCCTAGGCATGATCCAGCGCAACAATAAGATGCCACCTGCCCTGTTCCATCCTCGAGCCAAGCAGCAGATAAGCACATAGCTTGAAACCAACACTAGGATAGCCGAGACACCAATGGACTTGGAGACCTCCAAGGTGGCTGAGGTCCGAACACAGAAGCTGACCACAGAAACAGGGAACAAGGATCAGAGCATAGCTCCTGTTGAAAAGGAGAAGTCTGAATATGTGATCTGATCCATAAAAAAGGGCCCCCTCATTCCAAATGACCCAACAAAGCTCCTTGTTTTTAGCTTTCATGTATGCTAGTTTCTTCTTGGCTCGAAGGGGACAAAAGAAAAAAATGGGGGAAGATAGGGGAAGAGGAATTTTTAAAAATAGAGGGATTGACTATCAGTTCCTTGTCTTTTGGAATATGACATGGTGAGAATCTTCTCCAGAATTGCCTAAATTAGTTATTTATACACATCGATTCTCGAGGGGCTAAATATAAGTACATATGCTTATTGCTAGTTTTTATCTTTGGAATCAAGAAGTTCAAGCAATCTTGTAGTGGCAACCGTGCCTTAGTGAGCCACTGATTGCTTCGCATGTTATCATTCGTGCACATATCCGCAGCCTTATTACAGACATGACTAGCAAAATTAATATAAGAATTTAAGCATTTCCTATTATGCTTGTTGATGTCATCTATGTTGAAAGAGATCACAGATCTTTGTTACTGCGAGTTGTTCCAAAGATCAAGAACATTTTTGCTATCATGTCTTCAGGATTAACTTAAAGCTTGTTTGGTTGGTATACTGATTAAGGTTGAACGTAATTTCCAACCAAACTTGACTAAGGTTAGTTCATAAAATTGTTTGTCACATTTTGGCTAGTCTAAGGAAACCTTGTCAAAATTTTCTGAGTCATTGATGCACAGGACTAAACTGGCAGACAAAGAGTATTGCCATAGTTGTGCCTATAACCAAATACCTATCTAACTTGGTCAAACTAGATTTCCTAATTCATCTTTGACGTGGCTAATGTGGCAAGATATGACTAAATTGTTTTTGTTCTCTATGTATTTGGATGGAGTTTGTTAGTTAGAAGTATACCTTTAGGATATAATAGTACAATACTAGATACTAGAACTAGCACAGCACTACGTACCCCTCCAAAAGGACCGCCAACCGGGCTATCACATACTGTTCGTACATTTTATCGTAAAACCTTTTGTGTAAGCTCCAGTAATACTTGAGGTCATCACAAATTGTTAAAACTCTATCACAGATGGTTCAGAACTGTGGTATGGTGCTATCTCAGTATAGTTCTTAATTTATTGCATGATAAGATACTGTCACAAACGGTCCTTTATGACTTGTGGATTTGTTAAACAGATGAGGAGGTCGGGTTCGTTTCAAGGGTGGGTTGGGGGGAAGGGGTATGTGACGGTCCAGTAGTTTGAGTTAGTCTCTATAAATTAAACTAAAACAGTAAACTTCTATAGATCAGATTTTGAAGGTAACATACCAGAAGTTGATATCTTGCAGGTAATGACGCCATTCCGTCAATGGCATGCCAAACGAAGATGATGCCGACATGACTTATGTTTAGTACTGGACCCAATTTCTCAGTTTACAGGGAACCTGCTAGTGGTAGAAGTAATTTGAACTAGTTATTAACATGGAATCACGGAGCTGTTTTGCACGAAACGATAAATATTAATTACTATAGTTAGTGTTTGTTTACCTCTGGTTTAGCCTTTGGGGTGTTGTTTACAGTGAAATTTCCAGTAATAACTTTGTGTGTCCTTCACAAAGAAAGCAACATTTAAGATGAAGGTTGCCAATATATGTTGTCTCTCCAATTCTGCCCCAAAAGCAAACACTTCATTCAGTGCTCAGATTTTTAGAGTGCTAGTAAATCATTAAACAAGAAAGAAATATAGTAGTACCTGCTGCAAAATTTTGTTGATGTTGTGTGGATGACAAGATATGATCTTGTTGACTTTCCTGGGTTTCAGTTTGAAGGGGGTGGAATCATATAAATCTTTTTGGTACATTGATTTGTCTCTAGAAGATGCAATCAATTGCTTCAATGAAGGAAGAAAGCAATTATATTTTGTAAGAATCAGTAACCAAGAAAGGCATAAATAATCATGAAGAAGCACAACGAAAAGTTTTTTATTACTTTTTTCCAATTGATCACTATGGGAAGAAAGGACGCAAAACAACAGTAGGTAAAAGAAAAAGGATAAAACAACATAAATGTGCAGACTAAAATAAAAAGGAAGCAGCAAAAAATAAAATTTATGATTTTTTTACTAGAGCTGCTGATTAAAAGGCGTAATTCTAGGTAGGAAAGAACAAGACTAGTGGGAAAACAATCAGATGCTTCTTCTTCTTCTCTTTTTTTTTTGGTGATGGGGTGTTTGTGGAGGATGGATGGAATTTTTTTATATCAGTCACGTCGCTGGAAACCTAAAAGAAAGAGATTTAGCATGGAAATGAGAGAACAAGAACTACCAGGTGGCTGCAAATCAGCAACATGAATAGCTGGGAGAGGGGTCAGCAATTGTCCATTGCTGTGCTCTTTTATATAGACAGCAAGTCAGGAACAGAGGGGCAATATTCTCTGGTTACGACAACACGCAAAGTATGCATCTCTCGCAAAGCTATGGGCTAAATTTGAGAATCCAAAACAATGGACCGTACCATGTTCAAAGTAACCTACATATGTTTAAAGGACAAAGGTGTCACGCCCCAAACTTGATAAACATGGTTAACATGTAATCAATAGCATCGTGAGCATCATTAGCATATAAATGAGCATTATGTCATAAGCATTTGTATGCATTTTGAATTTTGGAAAAATTGCTTGAATTGACACTTTGTGAAGGAAGTTCAAAATTCATGTTGCCACTGTGCTGGGAGAAATTTTTATAAATTACTAGGTTCCAAATTATGAATTTATAGTAGTTGTCCAAGATTTTTGGAGTTCATTTCCTGGGGTTAAAAGTTAGTGCCAATTTCAAAGTTTGCTGATTTCAAATTTAAATTGCGGCCAAAACAAAACTGATTTTCGTGATATTCAACTTGCAGTGTGTTCATGGTGATTTAAGATTTCCAAAATCTATTTTTGAGTAATTTTTGTACTTGGGGAACTATTTTTTTTTAGCAAAACATTTGAACTTTGAGTTTAAAACCGTCTCACTTACGCGTGGGCCCCACCATCAGCGTCTTCTCCCACCTCCAGCGCCTCTCCCCTCCACTAGTTGGGCGTGCAGGTGCCGCACGCCATGTCGCTGCCGGCCATCGGCCGCCGCGGCCGAGTCACGCGAAATCCCTCTCATAACCCGCTCCGCTCCTCCGTTTTAAACTCCCGGCCGGCTCCTCCCTTCCCCATCCCAAACACTAGCTTCTTTTTCCAGTGCGCCGCCACCACCATTGCCGCTCGGCCCAAGCTCGCTGCCGACTGGAGAGCCGTTGCTGCAGCTCACCTCGGCCCGTTTCCGCACCGCGCGCGTGCCTTCCTCCACTCGGCTGACCTTCCCAGCCACCCTAGCGCCATCCACCTCGCCTCCTCGCCCAACGCCGCCGCCGCCCGACCTCGGCGTCCACCACCGCCGGCCGCTGCTCGCTGCCGCCCCACCCCCGATCGCCCGTTCGCCGAGACGAGGTATAAAATGGATGCCCCTCGCCTCGGGTGAGCTCACGGCCGATTTCCCCTCGCCGGAACCTCGCCGCCGGCGAGGAATCGCCGGTCAAAGGTCGCTGGCCGGCCATGTTGACCCGGCCAGGTCTCCTTTGACCCCGGGCCCGCTTGTCAACCTGTGCTGCTAGGTGGAAACGCGTAGATCCAGGGTTTTCCGAGGGCTTTTGTGCAAAAATATTTTGAAGATTTGTTTTAATCGGCTGAGATCTTGTAAAATATGTAGGAAATCCTGTAGATCTTAGAAAAATTTTAAACTTGTTTTGTTAGTCTCCTCGAGTTTAGTTCTACCAGCTAAATTTTTTTTTTGCATGTTACTGTTATATAAAATTAGTTATGCTTTCTTTTTGAGAAAGTAAGCTAATTGCTTAGTAAATTCTATACTGCTCTAAAAATGATAAACTAAATTTTTTTAGATTCCTTGTAAAATGTTCTATCAAATAGTGCAGCTTGTTCTAATAAATCTATACTTTTTGATAGGGGTTTAGTGTAATTTATTGTTCTCTGCCTGCAAGTTTGTTTAATTCATAACTTTTTTTAAAAAAAATGATGAAATAGAAAAACCACTTATTTTAGCCTTTTTTTTATGTCTAGATCCTCTTTTAATTTTATGGAAATTGTTTGAAGTGATTTGTATGTCTTTTAAGATTTAACTTGTTTAGAGTAGCTGAAAATTTTTATGCTCATATATAATTATATAAAATTGATTTTGTTCCAAATTCAACTTTCATGATTCCTTATTGATGTTTTCTATATGCTAAAATTAACTCATGATTTATGCTTGCTGTATAAATTTCTTATTGATATTCTTGCTTAAGTTTTCTTGCTTAAGTGCTAGTGATGCTTGGTTGTTTTAGTTAGTAGCTCGTGTTTGTGTATCATTGCATGTTGTTCATTCACTATTCATTGCATATCATCTCATGCAAAAACATGGCATCATGCTAATATACGCATCCATTCATGCATTCTAGTGACGAAAACGCCGGAGAGCGAGCCCGTTGAGCCTACCGAGATCGTTGAGCCCGAGCCTGGTGTCGAGTTCATGGTTGAGTCGGAAGAAAACCAAGGCAAGCAATTAAGCATGTTCTTTTTCCTACCTAATTTAATTTAGCTTTAGTTATCTCATTTGGGTATCTACGGTCATGTATTATGTTTATTTATTGTATTGTTGTACCTATTCTTATGCATTACTCTTCCTTGATTTGTTATCCATATCCTTGTCACATGATAGTTTGGTTAACTAAGTAATTTGACTAGTTGCTTATCCATGCTTAGATTATGCTATAACTTGAAAGGAAAGAATGGAATAGGATCACACTACACTCACTTGGTTATCCTTGATCACACTTGTTTGGTTATGATTATGTTGGAAAGATGGTTTCGTGGTTCGGGCGGAATGGTAGGGCCTAGAGAAAGGAGTTTCGAAGGTATAGTCCACTCAAATCGTTTAAGGACCATCCGTGGATGACCTAGGTTTTGAGAAATTTATCATGCTACCATATATCCAATCATGGTAAGGATGAGTCTATTACCTTCTTTATTTTGATCATTGAGGCACGGTCCTAGATGCGTGGCCATGGGGCTATGTAGAGAGGCTTAGGGGTGTTCTCGGTGGATCAAGGTGACTCTCCGCGTAAGCTAGGCGTGATTCTCAATGGTTGAGGCTTGTTGGGAATGATTGATACGAGTACCCCCTCATCCAACTTGGCCGGTTGGATGAGCCGCATGGTCCTTGCATCGTGTGGGTAAAGAAGTACACCCTTGCAAGGTTAATAATCAATTCGAATTGTCGTGCTCTCGATTATGAACAACCTCAATTTTCTACGAACTCTTCGTAGAGGTTTCATGTATGATGGTTATGGCTTCATGTTACCTTTTTTATCAAGCACTTGTTCCTTCATTAAACAACTAAAATTTATGTTGGGTTAGGCAAGATTAATTAAATTTGACTAGAGAACCCGTTCTTGATTAGAATGTTCATGCTTATGCAATAATTACTTAACCTTAAAGCCTCACCCTTATTTAGCCTTCTTTGCACGATCCTTGTTATATAATCGCGTAAGTGTTGCGGGTACCTTTGTACTCATGTTGCTATAACCTTAAGTTGCAGATGAGCCGGAGCTTGTATTCAATAATTACTTAACCTTAAAGCCTCACCCTTGTTTAGCCTTCTTTGCACGATCCTTGTTATATAATCTCGTAAGTGTTGCGAGTACCTTTGTACTCATGTTGCTATAACCTTAAGTTGCAGAAGAACCGGAGCTTGTGTTTGATCATTTCTATCCCGCCCTTTCCAGTGCGGAAGAGGAGTGAGTTGTTGTGGTCACAATGGTGTCCTTGAGCAAAGACGTCGTTGTCTTACCGCGCTTCAGTTGTTTTATCCGCTGCGTAGCTAGACTTGTGTGAGAGCATGAAGGAAACATCAAACTTAAATTTATATCTCTTTCAGTATTATTCGTAAGCCTAAGGCTTGTAATGTGGAGCTTGAACCTTTATTTTCAGATTTCAACCTCCCTTAATGTTGAACCTTGTGTTATATAGAATATGCTCTCTATGAATCTTATGGTAATGTGCAAATTGTATAACGGTAGGTGTGCTTATTCCTGCTTATTTCTGGGCACGTACCGAAACTACCGGGTTAGTACGTGGCACACTCTTGAGCGAGTATGTGCTAGCTCTCATCTTAAAATGCTACCGGCGGTTTACTTAAAATGACGTTAAATTGGGCGATTTTTGCAAAACATCTCAGGAAGGAGTGACAACCGTGACAAGCACAATGGCACGCCTTAATAAAGCACAAGAGGATGGAGTGACAACCGTAACAAAGCACAATAGCACGCCTTAATAAAGCACAAGACGCAGAGAAAAAGAAGAGTGGTAGCTAGTAGTATTGCTTTGCTTGGACAATCGACAAATTGCCTCAACAACTAAACAACTGGAACAAGAACACCTTTATCAGAAAGGCTAGAGTGATGTTGTGCTGTTATGTTCTTGCACAGAATTGCACCGACTAAGTAAAGCATCGGCAAATCCTTCTGCGACAAAGTTGGCATCCTTCACTCGGGTTGGAAAATTCCCCAATACCTTCTTGCAAAAGATCATCTCCCAAATGCCCAAACAGTTATAATTGTTTACCAGGTATCTTTCCTGTAAGATCTTTTTTCGGCACCAAAGCATGGGATGTCTAAGACTTGACCTGTACTATTTCATTTTCGGCACCAACGCCACCTAAGCACTTAAGCAGCTGCCATTTTTGGTCCAGAAAAGGTTGCCTCCAAAAAAAGATCTCCAGCATTACATAAGAGGAGGATAACTAACGCTCGATCCGACCTCGTTCGGCCGTTGTAGCAGCCGTTGTGACCGCCGACCTCGCCTTCCTCGCCGCCGCGCCATCCTTGCCGCCGAGCGCCGACGGGGCGCCGCCGCCTTTGCCTCGCCGTGTGCTTTTTTTTCTCCTGGCCCGAGCCCGAGGAGGTTGAAGCCTAGTGAGATAAAAGTTGAGATGGGCCGAGACGCAAACAAGCCCAGAATCTGAATGGAAGCTTTTGCTCTCTTTTTTTTCTTTCTTTCCTTTGGGATTTCACTTCAGAAGAATGTCTTTTGTTTTCCTCTCACTTCGTGGAACTATGGATTTTGTATCAAAGTTTTTGGGTGTACTAGTTCCATTTTAATGTTGAATTGTATTTCATGCTGGAACACTTTAAAAATCATATCGTGGATACTTAAAAGTGTATATATTATGGCAGACAAAGAAGCTTATATGCATAGAGTGACTCATACATACTATATGCTAATCTCCGAGGATTCTGAACGCAATCATCTCCGTTGAGCCAATTCAGGTTTTGGGCTCAGTCACAGCACCACTCCTTGGCTCCTTGACCCCTTGGCCGAGATTCAGGCAATAATAGACGCCCTAGAACTGTTTTAGATATTTTTTAGATGATGTCTAGTCTTTCTGTTTTGATACTCGTTTCTCTATATGAAAATATGGTTATCTGCTGATTTATTCTTGTGAGCTGTTTAGGCAGGCACTGCTTGGAGCTATTGGATCCATTCAGTTTGTGTCCAACATTGCATTTTCGCACTTTGTATTTTTCAGTAAAATAGGTGCCATTAGCAGATATGGATCTAAACTTTAATTTGACTAAAACCCTGCAGGCACGGAAAGGTACGGTGATGAAAAAGATGGTATGAAATCCTTTGCAACTTAGTAAAAGCAAAAACAAAATGTATTCTGGCGCAAGCAAAGGTAATGGCTAATTCCTGGATACCTTGCAGTGTGCCTGAGGATTCATCGAGTACGGATTTAGAGGGGCAATGATTGGCCGGAAGAGTTCATACCGATAACAAGCGCCGACTGGGATGATGACGATCTGTAAGACGCATTTTCAAGCCACCCATTCATTCACACTGAAGTGTGACTAACATTTGTACACACTGAATATCATGAGTACATGCAAAACATTCTTGCCCATCGCAATGGTGTCATGTAAAGACCATCTTCTGGTTCAGCCAGCTTTTGTCAACTTATCCATAGATGGATTCACCATTGCAATACAACAGAGGCAGCAACCTGCTGCCAAGCATTCAAACCACCTGATCCCCTGCTGAAACTCAAACAAATATCACCTGCTGGACATAACCAAGCATTCACCTTTCTGAACAGTTGCAAAATCTGAAATGTTCCTTCGTTTGATCTACCAGAAAACAATCACCTCTATCTGATTCAAAGTGATTATAAATGTCAGGCACAGCACACAAACGACCGACACCAATTAACTTCTACTGCTCGTGAAGGGTCCTGGTGGTCTAACCATGTAAACAACAAATCATCTGCTGGGAAGCAGCAGAGGTGACATGACGCTCCTATTATACACTCAAAATATTAAGAGGCGAGTTCTCAAAAAAAGCAGGGGCCAGAATGGCCAAACACGTCAAAAATAAGACTCGAGTCTATGTCTCCCTTCGGGACCTCCGGCGTGGCGCTGTGGTTTCCTCCTTCTCGTCCTCTTTCTCCACCTTGTCGCCGCTGCTTCCAGCACCGTCAGTCTCAGTGGCCTTGGGCTTCTTCACCTCAACTGCAGGTTTCACAGGAGCCTGCAACAAGCAAATGTTGTGGGTTGAGCGTCTCTTCATATTCAGGATGACAAGGGCAGTAAAACAATTGGGAAGAACTTACCGCAGGCTTCTTGCCACCGCACAGGATCCTGAAGAGCACGGTCACAAAGACGACGACAACCGAAACCAAAATGCCGATAGTGATGTTGGGCTGCTTCTCTCCCTTCTCAATCACATCCTGAGAACAAGATAGGATGGACATGTCATTTTCTAGATGACACATTAAGATGTTTGACAGGAGAGGTTAGCAAATTTTTCCAGAACTCACAATGATCTTGGTCTTGTAGGGTGCCAAGAACGGAACATCAGCAATCTTGTATAGGATGTCAAAAACCTTCTTCTGCAATGCGGTGGCAAATCAAGTTAGTGATAAATAAAATGGAAACACAATCCAGTAAAGAAATTAACAGTAATGGCTGTAAACAACCAGAAAACAGGATTACCTGGAACTCAGAAAGACCATCTGCTGCAGCAGCAGCCTCCTCAGCCTTCTCCTTTTCCTTCTCAACTTCATACTTGGGCTTCCAGGTCTTCTCAAGGATGGAGGTGGCAACCTTCTCATCATCAGCAATCAAAATATTGTCAAACAGGATGCCATCCTGCATCGTCCAGATCTCAATTCCAATAGCAGCAATTGGATCAAAGTCAGGCTTGTCAAGCTCAAAGTACTCAGGGTTGGGGATCTCCTGAGGCTTCCAGATTCCCTTGTAGTTGGGGTTGTCAATCAGGGGTGCATGCCACTTGCCCTTGTAAGCTGGGTTCTGCTTCATTGGCCTCTTCCACTCACCACATCCAGGTGCCTCTTCGCACTTAGGGTTGTCAATCTTTGGTGCCTCCCATTCACCATCCTCCTCATCATCCCAGTCCTCAGGCTTGCTTGCCTCAGGATCATCAATCTCCTCAGGCTCATCATCCAGCCATCCCTCAGGCTTGGTGGCTTCCACATCCTCAATTTCCATCGGGGCATCCTCATCCCAGTCATCAGGCTTCACTGCATTCGGATCAGGGATTTTAGCTCTCTCATCCCAGTCCTCTGGCTTCTTGTCATCAGGGTCTGGAATGGTCTTGGGTGGGATGAGCGCTGGCTCAAAATCATCAGCAGACAGGAAGTTTGCCTTCTTCTTTTCCTCACCATCGATCAAAATTCTCACCTCATTGTCAGGCTTCAAGATAGCCGTGTAGACATGAGAGAGCTTGTCATATGGGACAGAAGGTGGGAACTTGAGGTGATGCTCAACATACTTTCCAGTCTTGGGGCTCTTGTGCTTAAGGATGAAATGCACCTTGTTGGTTGACCCACACTTGTCTGGACCAAACATGATAGTGTATGGAGTCTCGTTATCAAACTCCTTGGCATCCCATCCGGACTCCTGAGGGCGGATGTACTTAATATATGCACCTCCACACTCAAGGCCATTCTGGAGCCTTACTTCAAACTGCAGGACTACTGTGCCATCCTTCAAAGTAACTGGCTCATCAAGCTCCTTGATTATGGCATATTTCCTGGCCTTCTCACTAACAAGGAGGCCATAGTCCTCATGCCCATCACTCTTGGCACGCTTCCACACACCTGCAAACCAGAGTATGTCAATTCTTAGTCCACGACAGTGGTACAAATGAAAAAAAAAATTAACCAACAGAAAGTTATGACTAGTGACAACAACATTCAACAGACAAATAAAAGCAAAATGCCAAAATCTAACAGGCGCCTAGTCCAAATATGGATTACAAGGTTATTCCATATACGAAGTATGTTAACATTTGCAAGACAAAGATACTATAAGCAAACATAGGACATATGTTTTGATCTCAACTCAGTGCATCATAACATACATATACATGGAATTATCCATAATATCTCTGGATGCGGCTACCACACAAATTCTACATTTGCAATTATCGTGGCAACAATAACACATTTTAGAAGTGTCAAAAAAAACAGTTCGATTAAGCACACCACATTATCATCACAACAATGGGCGCACACATTAACCAGTCACTTGAATGATCCTATAGCTTCATAACAGCCAAAACACGCTGTGTTAGGTTATCAGCTCAGTGTATCCAGAAAATAATGAAGTTCAAAAGTTGGCTCGATTACACAGTACTTCGACGGATCACGTGGAAACTCTGCATCTAGGATTCTATGGTGGGTTGCTGCCAGCAAGGCACATCTGATCTGACTAAAGCTCATACTTAGACTGATACTAGCATTCAAACCAAACCACCATACACACACCCGTGGATCTCACGAGCAATTGCGCAATTTACAAGTCGTTCCTAATTCACGACACCAACAACTAAGAACTCACAAGAAGCCACCACAAAACGCCTACTAAACCCCCGGATCTGGCACAGATCGAGCCAGCCACAACAAGCTCACACGCGAGGGGAGAGAGGTAGATGCGCGCGCATACCTTGGTACTCGTCCTTCTTGGAGACGACCCACCTCCCCTCGAAGTCCTCGTCGAACGACTCGTACAGCAGCTGCAAGCAGCACCATCAGAACCCGCACGAACCATTACAAATCTCGCCCCCAGAATTCCCGGGGAAAAAATGAACAGCGATGAATCGCTATGGGCTCGTTGATATTACCGGGTCGGAGGCGCGGATCTGAACGAGCAGCGCCGAGACGAGCAGCAGCAGCAGCGCGCGCCCTCCCATCATCCTCTCGCTCCCGATCTCCTCGAGCCGGGGAGTTTCTCTAAACCTTCCAACCAGAGCGAAGGCGTCCGCGAGGGGGAGAAGAGCGAAGGGGGGTATAAGAAGTGGGCGCCGCGGAGTGGCCGGACGGCTGGGATTGGGCGACGGGGAGACGGTACGGTGGGGATCGGCCGATCCGGCGGGCGGGGCCGGCAGTTGCGAGGAAAAGGCCGTCGCGTGACTTGTTCCGGCCAATGGGAGGGTGCGGGACGTGGTGACAGCCATTGGGAAGCTGCCACGTCCGGCTCGTGACGCCTTGGTCGTGTAGGACGCCACGTCGCCGCGCTGTGTCAGCCACCCCCACGCACACGCACAAAGTGCAGAGCGGTGGGATCTGGTCACCCGGTCAAATTCCAATGAGAGAGATTCCACATATATCTACAAATTTACTTTTCTATATGCAAATTTGATATTAAATGCTGTGCAAATAAGCTAAAGAGTGGGATGGGGAAGCATATTAGTGGATGCAACAGGAAGGTGCGAAGATAGATCGAATAATACCACGGCGATCTATCACCTTAGTGGAATAGTAAATATGCAATATCCATAAAATTTCTACTAAAATTGCATTGCTTGTTTTCTTTTATAAAATAACCACTTTATAGCAATTGCAGGTAGGTGAACATAGCTTCACCACTGTGCAACGACATATGAAGCAATGGCGGGCATTGCCTAGTAGGCACTCATGGCGTAAATGGACATAGGTGGGAAAACTCCAGCTCCGATCTTCGAGATTTTAGATATGTAGTTTCTAAACTAAATCAAAGTAGTTTAAATATTTATATTTAGGCTAAATTATAGTTTGATCCATCTAAATGCTTTTGAGGTAGGATTTGTATGGATTTCTTAGAATGAAGGTTTGCCGAATAGGACTTATTAGTAGGAATACAGCATCCGGCGGTGGGTAGCCACAAATAGGTTGGCACAAGATGTCCCGTTGGAGGGAGGAAGGACGCAATCCAGAGCTTGTGTGGCGTAAGGAAGAAGGTGGTAGCAGAGAGAGGGGAGTGCGAGACAGAGGATCAAAGAGGACCAGCATGTGGGTTCCACATGTTAGGTTTCATATCGCTTCACAATCATCTTGTCATGTCAATTTATAGAATGTGGCGTGCTGATTTGGATCTTAATTGCACACTTAAATAGTTTAGTGAGTAAAATAATGCAATTTTCATAGTACGAGGGTCGGGATGAGAACCGTACAAACCCATGGCTAAGATTATATCTAACTTTACTAAAAAACTTATGTGCCATAAGTTTCTAAAAGTTTATACCCCCAAAGTGAGGGTAACTCAGTGTGTAAATATGTAATTTTATTTTAATGTAAACTAACTGTAACAAGGAAAAAGAAAAGGTTAATGTGTTTCCAAGCTATAAAACACTTGAATTTTCCTGATCTCGCACTATGTGAAAATCCGTTAAAGGTAATGCAGCAACGTTAGGGTGCATAATCCAATTTAGTGAGGTGATCAGCACTAACCACATCTAATACGATGGGCTCTCCACTTTTGACGACTCCTCATTAAACAAAAAGTATGACGTACGTGTTACCTTTGGCACTACTTCAATTGCAAGTCACCCAAGGCCATCACTTTTCTTCCCCACTGGTGACGTGCTCATTTTATAATACTCTCAGAACTAATAACGTTTGAGCTTTTACGATTCTGCATATAGCAAACAAAAAGTAACTATATCTGCTTAAATTCTGATCAAATTTCTCTTCAGGTTTGGAGTCCTGAGAACCTAAAATTTTCACCAGAATATGCCATCCACAGACAACTAATTGTGGATGCATTCAGATCAGATTATCAGAAGGACTAATCAACAGAATTCCTTGTCAGTGTTTCCGTTCCTCAACTCCGATTACGTCGCATATCAACTCCATCATAATTCATAACTAACCGGCGCCAGAGACCTTTCAATGGATTAAATAAATTCTCAAATAAACATCCTATTGTAGTCTTACATTACAAGAATGACCGCCCACGACATGATCTATCTCCACTGGGTTTTATTTGGAGGTTTTGTTGGTCTTGGAAGCGATGAGGCCGATCAGGTCAAAGCCCCGGCTAGGAGGCTGAGCTCGAGCTGGCGGTAGTAGGTCCTCCTCATCAATGGTGTCGCATGCCTCACCGTCTTCTGCAGATTTACCCGGCACATCCGTGCCCCGAAGACGCCAAATGCCGCGACGCTCCTTCTTCACATTCTCCTGGAACTGTTCCAAATTTTTCACGGCACCCCTCCTCTCCCATGAGTTCGGCGACCTCTTTCTCTCCATCTGAGCCAAGCCATTCTGTAGACAAGCAAACATGTAACAGTCAGTTTCAGTGAGGAACTGCATCGGCCCCTACACCATATCACTAGTGTTGATGTAAATGTATTATACATGGAGAGAGAACTAAATTATGAGATAGGAGACTGTGATACCTCCAGCATTGCAGCATTGACGCTGCTTTCTGACATCCTCATCGAGCAAAGTCACGATAAACACTTCTCCGGTCCCTTGTCCTTCTTGCCTAGCTCCCACACTGCCACGCTCTTCAACTGTTGCTTTGAACTCCTTCTCGTTATCAAGCAAGACCATGCTTAGGTACCTTGCAGCTTGCTCACCAAGGTCCTCCGTCAGGTTAGTAATCGTGATGAACGCGAGACGGAATAACTTGGCTAGTGGAGGAATCAAGGAGGTAGCTTGATTTGCAGGTGCAGGTCTCAAGCAACTGTAAGTAATTATTTCTTGGTTTCCGTAGTCAATGTAAAATACTTCAAACTCCCTCTCCGTGGGTCCTTGATGTTCACTCAAAATCTGCAGAACAAGAAAAGATGAGTATGAATATCAGGGGAAATAAAAGCAACATAAATTTAGTGTTTTTTGCTATATATAAAACAAAAGGATGCGACAGAGAATTATTTTTTTCTATATATGTAAAAATTGGTTTCATTCATTACCATGGCTCTGTTCCAAGAATTATCGAGAGTGAATTGGGCTAGCACCACATCTCCCTTGGTTGGATTAAATGGAACAACATCAGATGGAACATTAGCTGACAGATCTTCAGCTTCCGAAGTACCCACTAGAATTTTATCTTTCAAAGTATCTACTTTATCTTTAAACAAACTAGACCACGTAGGACAAAGAGGAACCACATGATTCTTTGGCTCAACTCCAACTTCTGAAGTATCTGATGGAGTATGCGTTGGTTGATCTTGAACTTTCAAGGTATCTGATAAAGTATTTGAGGACCTTTAGCATTCCAATTTTCTGATGCATAATTAAATTTCATAGAAGCCAGCTCTTGTCGAATGTTATCCAAGCGACGATCGCCAACTATCTGGGCATAGAACTTTCCACCACCAATGACTTCAGTTACAATAACCTTAAAAGTGAAGCAGATTAATTAGAATATTTTGTACTGCATATGTCTCCGAGTTCAACAACAAAGTTATTTAGAGTAAACAAACCTTGAAAGTTTGTTTTCCATTTTATCCGGTCAACGATCTTTGGGGAATCACTTCTGCTTCATTGTAATTCTCTCGGACCTAGAAAATAGAATTGTTATAACTACTTAACATTTTCCAATGTTTTGTACTATAAAAGAGAAAATTACATCACCTTCAATTTCTTCTGTTGTGCATACTTTTCTGCCCTTATGAGAGTTTGAGCATCTGAGATTCTGTCAAGTCCAAAAGAACTAAGCTTGGCTAGGCCGCCTTCAAGAAGAACAGAAGCCATATTGTTCTTGGACTCCCATAAGGAACCTAAGAATGTCCCAGTCCTATCCACAGCTTCAATCTCAATCTACATAGGCATTTAACATCCTTTAGAGAAATGTAAAGAGCTAAAAAAATAAAAAATGGGTAGGAATGGCATACCTCGACATCACGTTGGAGTATTGTTCTCCTCATTAGAGCAATGGCATCATCTGAGTAGGGCTCATTTTTACCAGGGCACCGAACACAGGAGAATGAAAAGGCAATGGTGCTTGTCTCATTAGATATTGTTAGTTTGAAGCGATGCCCACTGAAAATGTACTCAACAACAGCAGAGTGCCTTCTATTTCGCTGTAACAAGTGGAAAAAATCTCTCGCCTTCTTTGTAGGAACCTAAGAATATGATAAATTGAAATAAACAACTAAATAGAGGAAAAAACCAATGATTAAAGAAAATTATTCTTGAGTGAGAGGAAATCCTAACCGTTGTCAAATCACTCATACGAGTCACAGGATAATTCTTTTTGGCATGATATCCTTTCTTCACTTTTTCAGCACGTGAATAGGCTTCCAAGAGTGCATCATAGTGGCGTGACCTCTCCTCATAGTCCCGATGTCTTGTGATATCAGCAAATCCTCGTGAAAGCAAGAGCTCGGCGACATTGGCTCCAAGTAGGTTGCCAGAGCTACCAACCTGGGAGGGTAGAAAAACAGATCCATAATCCAAAGTTCTGGTGTCAACTAAGTTGGTTTTGTCTGCAGCAACTTGTCCATTTGAAATGTTGATTCTCCTAAAATACTCCGTTGAGACATGAACCTGAACATTATAAAAAAATCAAATGCTAAGATCAATTTTAAAGAGAATTTATATGTTTATGAACAATGATTTAGTATAATAATTCACTAAAGATACATGTTTGCCAATTAGCCGTGTGCGCAAAAATTCCTTGGCTGCACGAGCAAAATGTTCAATCGTTTTGCTTTCTCCCAAAGAATCAACTGATTTAGAAGGTCTGATGCTAGAAAGATTCACACACCGCTCTGCCAAAGGACTTCCAGCAGGTAAAATATCATCAGCAACAATTATACAGTACCCATTCACCGCCTCTATGACCTGAAATGATATCAAATGAAACCATACTAATATAGATGATATGCACTGTTGTACTGCATGGCCAACTAAACAGATATAACAGCTCACATGGGTCTTACCAAAATGATTATATAATATGTTAACCATAATTGCTGATAATAGTAATAAGTCTGTATTCATGTGTGTACCACCGGAAGTTAAAATGCCATAAAAAACATGATTGCAAAATTTAAAAATAAACTCACTATTTTTTGGTCACACATTAAACCCCATCCATACCCTTACAAATTAATGCACCTGACCAAATCTACAGTTTGCTACCCCGGTTGCCCAACTTCCAAGCAATCGATGACCCAAGACCAGGTATGTACACCACAGTTCCACACACGCGTGGTGGGATCAATTTAATTTTCACACACAACATAACATAAATGACACAACTCACACTGCTAGTTGTTCAGTGCTCAATTCGTCAAATTACATAGCACTAAATCGACATACCAACATACAAATCTTAGTGCCCAAAATGGTTTGTTCAAGCACCATCCAGTCACCTAGACAGTGATAATATGTAATTATAGAAGGCAAATAATTGGAATTTGCTTCTTTACACATAATGGAATCTTTCAGAGATATTAAAATAGAAAAAATTCCTTTACCCTCTTCATGTGTATTTACATAAAAGGAAAGTCTTTATGAGTAGATTTTGACCTTTATTTTCTCAAACTTATAGTCAACTGTTACAAAATCCTGAAAATATTTAGAATACAAATCTATTAATGAAATTTTCACACTAAAAACATACATAGGTTTGACCTATTGTTTGTCAAAACTTCAATTTTTTGAGTATATTGTATCAAAATATGTTTTACACTGATGGATGGTATTTTTGTTTCTAAGTGCATAAATTAAACCTTGCACATCCAACTTTTCCACTTCTGATGCAAATATATTAATGCTACATTTCATTAAAAAAATCAAAAAAGAAGTGAATATAATAATACTTGTTTTTATGAAAACATGGCGAAAAGAACTAACTTTTCCCGTGAACTTCTGATTGTGTGTTGGTGTTGTATTTGTAACAGGTGGCTGAAATCCCATCCATATCCTTAGCTGTTCCTTCTTAGCTTGAAGTTCGGCATTCTTAAGCTTTCTTTTGGTTTCAGCTCCAAGCATATTTGCGCTCCATTCCATATACTTTGCAAATCCCTATATGAAAGTTGCCAAGAAGAGCCGGTGAGTAAAATCTCATAAATAACTTCTATGGATAATATCTAATTGATGAAAGGACATGTTATCCGTACATTTTCTACAAGCTCAAGCGCTAAGTCCTTGGCAGTATTTCCATCAGAATAATACACTGAAGCAAACATATTATTAAAACTGTCTGTTCCCTCCAGTATAATCCACACCTACAAAAATTGCAACATAAATTATTATTAAAAAATATTACTAAACACACTGTAAACCATATCAGATGTAATAACTCAATGTAAACATATGAAACTTACTTCTTTATTGAGAACTTTTGTCTTAGTGAAGTGCTTTGCCTCCTTACCAAACCTATCTGGTGGAATTTCAGAATAAGCAACTGCAGATGCTACGGGCTTCTGTAACCGAGATGTTTTCCCACTCACATCAACATTGTTAGCTACTTCTTTTGGAGCAACCGCACTTGGGAGTCGTCTTCCCATGGATGGAGCCTATGATTTGAGTTCAATCAATATTTGCCATACAAACAAGGAAAAGGAAAGAGTTAAAGGACAACAGAGAAGGGGCATATATTATTACCTGAACACCGGCAACGTAAACCTGAACAAAACTAAAGCTAGGAATCAAGTAGACACGAATAGTGCTACCATCACGCACTTGCTCAACAATGGCCTCCAAAGCCTTCCCTTTCATCTCAGCAACAAAATCCTTTGTACCGAAGGGTTGGCTTCTCCAATGGTTGATGATGTAAGAATTCTTACTGAAGCCTCCGTAGCCCTAGGTTCCTAAATACATAACGAATAAGAGATACATTATGATCACAACCAACAAATTTCTGCTAATAATACACACAACTTAGAGTTTTGGGAACCTTGGAGATGAATACTAACCTTAGTTCAACAACCTAAACCTTGGTTTCTAGCAATCTCCTCCAATCTTAGCAACTCTGTGACATATGGACTTTTGTCACCCTTCTGATGTTGCTCTTTTACCTGGACAACCAAATAACATTTAGGATTAATATATATGATACATATAACATAATATGGCAGGTAAGCTCACCAAAGCACCAGAGTAAAAGATCATCTCACCTTGGCGAACCCCTGGGCGACAACCAGGCCCGCAATGTTCTGATCTCCAGCAAGATAAACCCTACCAAATTCACGGCCTGAAGTAGCAATTATGTAGTCCACTTTGAACTTAACATCCTGCTTCATACAATTAGCTCATGTTAGTTGTCAAATATGCTTGATGCTACTATGAAAAGGGAGAACTGATGAGATGAGAGTATATATGAGTATACAGAAATCAGATGGAGACTTGTCCAATGCAAAGCTTCCTCAGGAATTCCCTCCTATCCCAGGCGAACGGCTCGTCCGTTCCATGACTCAATGCCTGCGTACAAGAGGAATGAACTCTCAAATCAATAAAAGGGAAATACGAACAAGATCTGCTGGATATTGGGTAGATGTACACGCGATCTTACCAGCCTTGGAGCGATGATGGACGACAAGGTGATCGACTTCTCTGGTGGGAGCATCTCCGCCTTTGCGCTCCCCATGATTACCAGGGTGTCGCCGGAAGGCACGGCCTTGACCTTCCCCATAATCCAGCCCGATGCTGCCATGGCTGAAGAAGCAGTTCCCTGCAACTAACCGATTAATAGCTTGCAGACCGAGCTTGCCCTCGTTGTACAGGCAATCTGTTTATTTTCTCAACAAGAAGACATGCATGCTAAGTATCAACGTGATCTCACTCAAACCGATCAGGTAAGTTACATAACTCAATCTAAGAAAAAAAGTAAGTTAAGAACTCTCTACGACGGCGAGTACTTGACGGGTGCATAGATACAGAAACTAGTTGCTAGCTCGCCAGCTCGCCGCCATGTTTAAGTGTCATGTTCAATCTGATCTAAACACCGGCATGTGGAGATCTCTACCGGATACACCTCTAAACCGCGCTAGATTTTATCGCTCTTTTTCATCACTTCTTTTTCTCTTGTACTCCCTCCGTTCCAAATTGTAGGTCGTTTTGGCAAATCTAGATACATAGATTTTGCTATCTAGACATAATTGTATATCTAGATGTATAGTAAAATCTACGTATTTAGATTTGCCAAAATAACCTACAATTTGAAACGGAGGGAGTAGTTTTTTCTTTTTAGGCACAATGAAAGACGCGAGAATTCCACGCCGAAATAAATCTACCAACCCAACAGTCCAACACCCCCTGAGAACTACAATGATGCGGAAAACAACCGGGACGAAGCTTACGTACGTACCTTGACGCGAGAGGAACCTTGTTGCAGAACCTGCAGTGACGACACTCCTCACGCCGGGGCCGGATGGACGGAGGCACGAAGCGAGGGTTTTGGAGCGACGACGGAGGTGGCGAGATGAAGATTAGAGCGTGGAGCGAGAGACCGGGGGTTGGGGGAGATGGGGGCACTGCGGTGTCGGCCTATTTGTAGGGCGAGCGGGTTGGGGTGCGGTGTTGTGGGTAACCCGCCAACCGGACTCCGGCGCGGCTTCGGTGTGAGTATTGGGTAACGCTTCTTCTTTATCTCTGCCGCGTGCTTTGCCGAGCGAATATCTCCCTCCCTCATCCCTGGCTGATGGGATGACATGCATCGATATATCTTCTTCGTCGTCAGATGATGCTGCGTAGTGCGTAGTAGGGGTAGCCGCCATGGACAAAAAGTTAGCTAGGCTCACGTACGTGACAAGGTCGTGTTCTTCTCCACCCTTGTGTTTTGCTTGCTTGCTTGCATAGTTTGGTGTATGTTTCCGTGCCTCAGGAGAGGAGCGTGGCCGTGGTGGATCACAAGTTTTGTGGAGTCAGGACCTGTTCGATAGTGTTGCAGCTGCCGCTACAAAAATTCCAGCCTACCAAACAGCACAAGTAGCCAGGTACAGCCACAGCCACAGCTGCACAGGCTCGGAAGAAGCTGAAGTAAACAGGCCAAAGTATGTATGGGCCACCGTAGGAGAGTGGTGGATTGCATGGTCATGGGTAATCAGGCGCAACCAAGTCTAGCTACTTTGTTTTCCTTTCATTCAAGGAGCATAACAGATGAGTCCTCTACGTAGAGGGCAATCAGGCGTGACCAACAAGATTTATACCTGAAGAGACCACGTATAATCTAAAATCAAATCGAGCTACATTACAACACAAGAGACTTTTATTATTAAAAGAATTAATATGGTTCTAAATACATAGTCGTAATTTACGGAGAGAAGGCGGGCTGAAAGAGTTGCGGCCTCGACGCCCAACCATTTATGTGTCAGTCGGCATGCAATCTGCTGAACCTGTTCAATCATAACCGTGACCCTATCACACGGAGAGCCAGAGAATGAACTAGAATGCTATGAATGAACTAGAATGCAATTGGAGTTTTGAATATGTCATGAATTTATTATAGACATCAGTTTAAAATGTAGTCCTTGGAGCATAGAGGATGGGATTCAGAGATCATATCATCTGATGTTAATTCTCAGTATATTTTTCATATTATAATATCTTCCAATGTTAATTTTACCCGTCCTAATTGAGAACAAGTATAAAAATATCATGGCAACCTGAACAACAACCAGCCTGCATCGCAGTTCATCCGCTGGTGCGCCTACATAGCCAACAAGTAAAGGTTGGTGTCCCCTGGATAGATAATGTACTAGTAGGATGACGATTGATGTGTCATGAAATGTGGTGGGTTTAATTTTACCATGCATTTTCAATCAAGAGGAATTTGCAAACTTTTTAGGTGGATATGCACCCTATCTTTTAATGCATATGTTGGTCTAGCTCGTAACATTATGAATATAGTGGAATATTTCATATTCCGAAAATACTTTCTGAATGATTCACGAGATCGAGACCGAGTGCTGCTTATTATATTAAAATTAACCATTTCATATCAACATTCGAAAACAAATAGGCCAACTCCTGGAACACCGCTGCGGCGCTGCGTCTAAACTCTAAACAACCACGGTAGTCAGCCGAAGCCACCCGCTGCTCTGGATTTACTTTTGCAACCGGCTGCCGTTGATGCGACTTCCCGGGGGGTTATGTCCCACCTGCCAGGCGGTCAAACCAGAAGTTCGGCCCCGGGAGACGGCGGCGGGGCGGCCCGAGGAAACGAATCGGCGATCGGGTCCGGTGGTTGTTGGGCAGTAGGGCAAGGCCGTACGCGGAAGAAACCGCGGCAGCGCAAGAAAAGAGCCGCAACCCAACCGACCGATCGAACGGAAGCAATCAAAGCCAGCCGCGGCGCCCGCACTTCCTCTTCCCCCAAACCGAGAGGAGAGCGCGTCGTCGTCTCGTCCCCGCTCCGCCACCACACCCCGCCGAGGACTCCAGCCCCGGGCCAATCCGCGGCGAGCGGGACCTTCCCCTTCACTCCACTCCACCGCGGCCGCGCGCGATTCGGGACCGGACTGCCGCGAGCTCGCCGGCGTCCCCTTGTTTGTTGTCTGCCGCCGCAGGTGCTGGTATGGCTCCTCGCTTCTCGATTTGGGGGATCGTTGTTTACTCTCCTCGGGGGGGATTTCGGGCGTTTTTCTGTGTGACGGCGGTGTGGGGGGTTCCGGGTTCTGATCGGCGGGCGCACGAGGCCGATTGCAGTTGAACCCAATCTGGGTTGTTGGGGAATCTTCTCCTGGTGGTGGACCAAGTTGAACCGATCGAGATTGGTTCGCGGAGGGAGCTCCGCGGCACGTGCGAATCCCCTCTGCGGGCTTGACTTGACACGTACGGTAGTTATCTTTTGCCAGCTCCTTGCCGCTAACGCCCGATCAAGGAGTGTCCCGTGTCCGCCTAGAGTATTCAGCTAACTGGGTTGTTCCGAACTCGTTTGCTATTTCCGTGGGAAGCTAGGGTAATGAACGGCGAGCTGTATGAAGTAGATGGAACTTTTTTGTGCATGATTGGAGAGGGGGAGATAGATGGTTAGTCAATACTTGAAAGCGAAATCCGTTGGGATCTTGCCCCAGGGTACAGGTAGGCAGGGTTCCGTGAAAAAAGTGGGCGCATACTGGATACCATTCAGGATAGGTTCCTGACGCCTGCTCGACTTCTAGTAAACCTTAACGTGGACAATTGGTGCTCGTCTTGTAGCCACAGAATGCAATTCCACGCTTCGGAATGGGTACCAGTCCTCATGTCCTTTTCTGGCAGAGATCTACTGATCTAGGTCTTTTCATAACCTTATAAGAAGCTAGCAGAGAAACTTAACACACTTAGACTTGACGAGAGATACTCAATCATTTTAAGGCAAGTTTTACTATCCATGAATTCATCATGGCTCCTTGTGCATCAAGTGCAATATCAGTGCCTATAGTGCGCATATATAGTTATACCTCTGGGAAGGCATTGTCAGCCCACACATGCAGAATTAAGTATTACATGGAACGTCACTGTAAGTCCATATGGATAACTAATTCCACCATATGTGTTAAATTCATCCTGAAGTACTTAGGGAATAGATGCAGATTGGGCTTTTGGGATGCCATCATAGGCATCTCAAACCTGATAGTGCTGTGGATACATGCGGATTCCTGCAAGTTTATATGCAAATCATTGTTCTCTTTCAACAAGAAGAACACAATTTCAGCATGTACACATTTTACAGTAAACTTTATTTGGATAAGCCTCTCTCATTTTTTCTTCCTTTCCCTTTTTTTTTGTGCATCTCCTTTAAATATATAATTTTTCACCATACGCTTTCTAGGTTCTGTTTCCTTCTTTGACTTCGTAGTTGTACATGCAAATTGCATATCTGATTTCCCCCCCTCTTATTAGATATTCAATTTCTTGTGCTCTTCAGGATCTTTTCCAGCACATTTAACGCATCATCATTTTGTAATATATTTTCCATCCTGACATCCTCTAGGTTGGAGATGACACACATGTTTCCAAGGGAAGGTGCCTCATCTAGCTCAACCTCTATGAGCAGCCAGAGGAGTGAGACGGATGATGATAGGATGATTGCAATGGTTCTCTCTGAAGAATATGCCAAGTTAGATGGTGCTATGGCCAAGCGTCTTACAAATTTAACATCGATTCCTGTAAGATGTCTCATGACTTTTATGCCATTTGTATTCCTTTGCTTCTTTCTTCCCTGGACAATACTATTGGTGTTTGTTTTATAGGCGTAATCTCTTCCTTTCTGGTACAGATCAACTGATTAAATGAAGCTAAAATAACTGGCTTCTTACCTGATACTCATTTTTATATGTATGCGTGTAGCATGTTCCCCGAATTAACACATACTTCCCGACATATAGTGATGCCACTATGGACCACTATCGCCTTCTTGATAGGTAACTTTTTTATGAACTTTTGTTGCATTTAATCTTCCCAAGCATTCACATTTATTTATAATAAAGTATGCCCTCATTTTTCACAATGGTGTTTTAACATTTTGCCTTATTTTGCAAGCACTAAAAAAAAACTCGACCTACGGGGGGTAAGACAGCCCCCAGGCATTTTGCTAAGAAGAAGACCTTCTCACGCAGGTCGAGAAAACCCCCGAACCCCTGCCCCACCCTTACACAGTGGCACCGTAGCCCGTGTGAGACGACCAACGACCTAGGCTGGGCCTTAGACCTGTGCTTTGGTGTGGGACAGACGAGAGGATTTTTTTAACCCCAGCTTGAAATTCGCTCCCACGGCGAGTCGAACCTAGGACTTGAGGAGTGCTACTAGAGCCACCTAACCAATCCAGCAAGAGGCCCGTTCGCTTTGCAAGCATTAACATTCTGCACGGCTGACATTAGTAAATTCCGTCGTCCTATCAATTTTTGGTAAACATTTGGAGATCCCTGTCCTAGAGAGTAAAACTCGTCCTTTTCATACAAATGTGTAGCTGTTGAGTTAAAGACTCAAAGTACAAGGCTTCTATTGAGTTTTGAGATTTGAGATTGTACCTAGTTGGGAAGAAATTGAAGAAAACTGTGAATCGACATGCAAACTGTGCGGGATTCAACAAAGGATACGTTTCCTGTCATGCATCTTCAACTCTTAAAACATATAAATTGCATGCTTTTCTCTCTGAATTATTTTGTTCACAGAGTATTCTGCATTTTCGTACAATATTTAGCCATATGTTTACTTTGTGCACATTATAGATAAGGAAATTCTATCTATATACTGTGCCTGTTTCAGTTATACACGGAATATAAACATGTGTTCACAATGTAAGTGTCTTTTGTAGGCTAAATGCATATGGCTTGTTTGAAGTGCGAGTAGCTGGTGATGGAAATTGTCAGGTATACCAACTTCTTGTGCCCATTCTATTTATTTGATAAAAGTAGATAATCCTGCTACACTCTTAATATATGTCCATGTGTTCTTTTTTTGTTTATGCAGTTTCGTGCACTCTCAGACCAGCTATACCGTTCACCTGATTATCACAGGCATGTTCGAAAGGAGATTGTAAAGCAGGTATGCCAGTCTCCTGGCCATATTGGAAGTACCACTTTTCAAATCTATGTTAACAAGCTCATATGGCTCAACTGCAAGTTCTTGTATGGTGCAACACATGCTTTTCCCCTTTTGTTATTTCGTTGCTCTTTGCTTAACTGTATTAGTATGTCTATTGTCATGTGAGAATATTAAGATTTTTTTCTCATTATTGATCTCCTTTTCTGCGAAACCCACGTGCTTACATTACATTTGCTGATTTTCTCCTTGTGCAGCTCAAGGAATGTAACTCCTTGTATGAAGGTTATGTTCCAATGAAATATAAACATTATTGCAAGAAAATGAAGAAGTATGTATTTTCCTACTATTAGGTTTGCTGCTCAAATAGTGAAAGTTCGTGAACTTGTTTTTGTAACTATGGTGTCATTGACTACCATCTTTTCCAGATCTGGTGAATGGGGTGACCATGTCACACTTCAAGCAGCTGCTGACAAGGTTAATATTCTTTTACCCTGCTATAATTCCACCATCATTTGCTTAGCTTCTTCACACAACTTACTGTGGTACTGCAAGATTTCTAACCATTACACTACTATGCAAATAACCACTATTATTTTTGTATCTTACTGAAATACAAAACAATGGGTAACCTATGTTGTCTATGGCATATGACTAGGAATAAAAGACTTTAACTCTTATAATTTGTACTCTCATCATCCATCAATATAAGGCATATTCTGGTAAAATTAAATCTTTAAAAGCAGTTTGAATAAAAATCTATTGATGAAACTTTTGTGCACTAATGTGCATTTAATTTGACTATATGTTTGTCAAAACTTGCGAAGTTTGACCTTTTTAAATCAAAATGCACCTTACTTTGACGTAGGTTTTGTTGTAATGTATTTGGATTCATCATACGTCATTTCATATTTTCTTTGTGCTTCACTAAAAAAACAATACTTATGAGGCAAAAACATGCTCTTGGGTTTATACTCTGTAAGGGAAGCCTTTGCGCATATTTACTGTAGTACAAATGTGTTTCCCTGGAGAGCAAAGAGTCTAATGTTTTCCTTCTGTTTTTTGCAGTTTGCTGCGAAGATCTGTCTTCTAACATCATTCAGAGATACATGTTTTGTTGAAATTGTTCCACAATATCAAACACCACAGAGAGGTAAGGTTCTTTTGGATTACTACTTATTAGTGACTACTAGCTTATCAGACACCACTGCATGTTGGCATAGAGGACCTCACTTGGGAGTACTAGTGATTTTCAATTATGTCTATTTGACAATGTGCTGTTTCACCATCATTATTAGTTAATATTTGGATCTGTTGGAAGACCTCACACATATACCTTTACTGCACAGTTACGCAAAAGATAGGTAGATACAAAATCGATTGAATAAAAATTAGCTAATTATGTGTGACACCCCGGCCCAGGGCTTAATAGGATTAATAGGATACTCATACCAACAAGTTGCAACTTCTTTTCCGGAAGCCCAATTTCAAAGAACTCCAAAATTAAGCGTGCTTGGCTTGGAGCAATTTGGGGATGGGTGACCGACCGGGAAATTCTTCCTGGGTGCGCACGAGTGAGGACAAAGTGTGCAGAAACGACTTGTGTTAGCCTGTGAGGGCAGTCTATGTCCTAGGAAGCGGCCAGATGTAAGCGGGCCCGGCCTCGGGGAGGCGGGACGTTACATTATGATTACTGACCTCCAAAATTCTTATGTTTTTCAGAGATATGGCTAAGTTTCTGGTCAGAAGTTCACTACAACTCACTGTATGATGCTCGAGGTAAGAAGCACAATATACTTATTGTAACTTGCTTGTATCAAGTCTAGATATACATTAATGTGGTTGCATCTTGCTATATATGTCCATCTTTTAAGAAAAGAAATTACTTATCACTGTGCAGATATACCTAGCAAGTACAAGCCTAGAAAGAAGCACTGGTTATTGTTTTGATAACCACGAGGGATTTTGCTCCATACTGGTGGGTCCATATACTTTACTAGTACACCATTGTTGGCTGGTGGCATCCTGGGGATAACCCTTATGTGAATTTATCCCCTATAGCTCTGAGTGAACAATCCGTGACGCCTGCTCCTCCTGGGACAGCATCATACAGGCATGCAGCAGCGGATACAGTTACAATGCTGACCTGAGCCTTGTGAATATAGATACACCCTGTACTTTTGAAGGGGAAGATACACCCTGTACCGACAAACAGGTTGATTGTATACCTTTGCCTATTTGTTCGTTGTTTTATTCTTTATACAGCTACACATTGGCGCTCTTCATCAGTTCATTATTCACTTCATTTTATAAACATTTGCCTTTTGGTGATACGTTTTATGGTGCATGGCTTCTATGCATGAATATGGTATCAGTTCTGATGTCTGAATGTAAGAGCATCTCCAAGAGTGCCCAATATATTTACTTCCAATAACTTCAGATTGGGCACTCCCTAAAAGAATTTAGGCATAGAAAACATCTCTTTCTCCAACAGTACTATTTTTGTTCCAAAAACTTCAAAATATGGCACGTCATCACACGTTCCTTTCGAGATAGCAGCCACCGCTGGACAAGCTGCCGCGTTTGGCACATACCGACGCTAGCAAACTGATCGCCGGCGGCCTGCAATTCATCGCAGTTGATAGTGTAGTGCGCCAGTCCTGATCCGCCCAGGATAGACGAGCGAGTTTGGCAAACGCTCTGCCGGAGAGGGGCTTGGCATGTTGCCTGAAGGCTCGCCGTAGCAGATCATGCATGCAACCGTGCGGCATCAGCAAGAACGGGAGAAATTGTTACGCTTCATGTAAAACAAAGTTGACACCTGACAGTACATTGTTGATTTGGGATTCTATAACAATTCCATCAAGAACGGCAAACATAGTATGATCAGAAATCCCTCTCTATCTCTGAAAAAGAGCATGCACCATATATAGGTCCATAGGTGAACTAATTAAGCGGACACAAGGTAGGACCGTACAAATAAACGGGAGAAAGTGCAGGTGAACTGATCGCATGAACATCAGGTGAAATGAGTTGTGGCAAGGGAGACGAAGCCGTTGTTGGGCCTGGCATGGACTCGGCGGACGAAGGCAGGGACAGCTTCTGCGGCCGGCCGACGGCATGTCTGTCTTCGGCAGGAGCGCCGTGCAACAAAAATTGGCGCGCATGGGTATGGCCTCGAGGCAGGAGTATACTTCCTGCGTTAATTTTCGCGATTGGGAGTGCGCCATCGGTGGCGGAAATCTGGCTCGAGAGACCGTCGTTTTTGGGCGTGCGGGAAAATTGGGAACTGGATTAGTTTACTGTTGGAGCCGGATTTTTCATGTTAGTTTGCAAAATCGGATTTTGGGATCACGTATTGGGCATTGTTGGAGATGCTCAGCCTACCAAGCAGTGAACACCCTACCCTGAGTGACTGATTCTGATGCTTATTATATAGTTCTAGTGCCTATAGGAGCGAGTAGTCTTTTCTTATCATGGGTTGAAATGTTGTTTTAACAACGGGTGTTCTCATTGGAGAGTTGGCTTTGTGTTTAGTCTTTTATGGTGTTGGAAATACATGAAAGTTGTTAAATATTAACTGCATAACAAAGCTGTTTTGTAGCGTATCTAAACTTAAATATTACAATATCCCTTTTTTGTTTTCATGGAAGAGTTTGTTCCTTTCCTCTTACTAGTACTAAAGAATGTTCTTGTAAATTATGGTTAATACCAGGTATATAAGTAGTGATTTCAAATCTAGAGGTTAAATCGTACTCTGGCTAAGGCAGAGTTAGTTCACATGACATGACATTTCACTTAGCATATACTCATAGATTAGTACAATATAGAATATAATCTTTTTAATTGCCAGAAAATATGAAGAAAACAGAGACCGTAAAAGGGATCCGAAAACTATCTTTTTAATTGCCAGAAAATATGAAGAAAACAGAGACTCTAAAAGGGATCCGAAAACTATCTTTTTAATTGCCAAAAAATATGAAGAAAACAGAGACTGTAAAAGGGATTCGAAAACTATCTTTTTAATTGCCAGAAAATATGAAGAAAACAGAGACTGTAAAAGGGACCCGTTATACCAAAGCAAATGCCACATATGATTACTTTTGTTCTCTATGGATCGGTGAATTAATCTTCCCAATTTGAACTATCCGTTATCGACATATTTCCGATTGGATTGTTTCGTTTTCACCATCCCGTATATCCGATTTCGTTTTTCCGACCGTCGTTCCCATTTCCATTACCATTTCCAAGTAAAAAATATGGTAACAAAAATGATTAGAGGGTTTTCCCGACCGCTTTCACCCCTACCCGCATCTGCACCATGGATGGTTGCACGCCGCACTTCGTCTGAACAGTTACTGTCGATTTCTTAACAGCGAATTACTAGCTGGAGGCAGTCAGCAACTCCGGCTCCGTCCAGGTCCAGCCGCGAACAACTCCCTGCTTCATGTTCAAAACGTACGAATTGGACAGTTGGTTCCGGATCTGCATAGTCAGAAAATCCCGTTCCAACCGTCGTTCGCCAGCACCGTGCGGCGCCACATTTTTCTCTATCCGGTCTCTCAGGCTCTCAGCTCGATCACGACCAGATAAGCTCTCTCTCCAGGACTTCAGTGATCTCGGTTCCATACAATGCCAATCGATGGACTTGGAGTCCCGTACATGCAGACATGCAGTCCGCGTCGCGGGAGGACGTGGAAAGAGCGGCCTTTTTCGCTCGGATTCCTCGGGCAGCCACGCGCTTCTCCGTGCAGAACTGCGGACTCCGGTGTCCCGGCCGCGGGCGCGGGGTGGGTGGCCGGCAACGGCAGGTCCCGCGCGACTTGACAAGGTTGAAGCGCGACGTGTCCGTGCGTGCGTGCGTGGCGACCCCGGCGCGGCGCGGCGCGGATTCGATTCAGCCGGGGCGAGCTGGCAGCCTGGCACTGCGCGGCCGGCGACCGCACCTCCGAGTCCGAGATGGACGCGCCTGGCGCCGTGAGTCGGAGCACGCGGAGACCACACGGCCGGCGTGGAGACCGGAGAGGAAGCAGGGCTCCCGGCGCGTTGTCTTGGCCGTGATAGTCAATGGGTGGCATGCAGTCGTCACTGCGCACTGGCACGGGCTGTTGGCACTGGGGTCATGGGTGCGCCGCGTTCGATGAACGAGGAGGAGATGGATCCAAGGAAAACGCCAAGAAACTTCAAGGACGTAGCACACCTCGCGCTTACTTGTAGATCTTGGTGCACGTGATCGATCCGATCAACCAGCACCTATCAAGTCTAGCGCTGATCGCTTCCCATAAAGCTCAATGTAGCCCTGAAGAAATCTCCGTGAAACTGTGACGGAACCCCTCCGATTCAAAGGAGAAACTTTTTCTTCAAACTCGTATAGAACACCTCAGAAATTGGTGATGCTTTTAGTGGTGAACTCGTAGTACTACTTTTCCGTTTCAGTGAGGTACGATTTGCATATAAATCCGTACAGGACAACTTCCATATAATCCGTACAGATAGACCATTTGCGTATAAATCCATAAAGAGCGATGTGTTTAGACCATCCAGATTATCTATGAGCTACCATCTGGCAGACTGTTAGTGATTTGATTTGAGCCATCTAAACCAGTTCAGATAGGCAAATATGTTACAGTGGATAAAGAAGGTTTCAAACAAGACCCAAAGTAATCACCAGCGATAGTCAATGACAAGCTGTCTCCAGGAATTCTCACGTACTAGCTCTCAACTTCATCTAGGTTAAGCGAAAATGACAAAATACTTTTGCAAATAGTGAAGATGTTACACACGATGCTACTAGTTGGACGGTATATATACCATCTAATTTGTTCTGATCAAATCCAAATGATCTTGCATTTAAAATGATGGATGAGCATCATATGACCACACCACTACCAGAATGTTCATGCATGTTTCACAAGACACAAGGGAACATGCATGTAAAGCCCACAAGTGTCCAATGCTCCGAGTCTCAACCATGCGCAATCGCCATGCTGCCAAAGGCGACATGTGGCCAGGAAACAGTTCCGAGACGAAGTCCCTAATCAAGGCCCCACCCCCTTTCTGAGCACAATGCCAAAGAAATCAGAACGTTTTCTCCAGCAGTGTTTCGTCGCGTGCCGGCTCCGGATGCGATCACGCTGCCTCATCTGCGCATGCCATGCAGAGAACTTGAAGCAGCAGTACACGCTGGATCTTGAGTACAGTAGAAGATACAGATCGCTTCCGACAATTACTACTCTGTATAATCTCTGGCTCTTTGCCGGCCTCAATTTCTGCAGCAGTTTTGGCCCTTGCGCCGTTCAGAATCTGTGTTGCAGTTCGTGTGCAACGTCTTGATCGCCGCAGTCGTCTGAACTACTCGGAACACCGATGTTCGCTCGCTACCCGTAGCAGCTTTTAGCAAGCAGAGTTTTGCGATACAATTTGGAGGCCAGATCAATTGGTATTCAGAAGACTGATGACGCCGGAACAATTTATTCTGACGGCTCGGAAATTGCTGTCGAACTTCTACTGAAAGAACGCCTCCAGTAAACTGTAAACCACTTCTCTGAAGTTTGAAACGCCTGAGATGATCAATGTTCAGGACTGTCTGCATCGAAAGCTGGCTTCACATAGCACCCTGAGAATCAACCCCTGCTACCAGATTCATGATCCAAACAATTGCGTTTCTCCGTAACGAGCATTGCCAACTTGTCCCATCACACTTGCTTGTACACCATCTTCGCCGGTTCCGGTAACTGAACTGAAGGTAGTCTGAGGCATGATTCCATTTCTCTTGGATGCAGACTCCATTCACTCTGTTGCACAGGTTCAGGCATCTTCAAGAGTCAAGACGGTGTCGCAACAACAATTCCGGTCTCTCGGTGTAAGTTGATTCGCTGTCGCTCTCGTGCCACTCTTTCCCCAATTCCAGACTGCAATTCTGGTCATTGCCATCTTGTCTGATCGAGCGATCATGTGTGGCTTCAGGACAGCAGGACATGAAGCGAGGCGTTCTTGGCGGCGCCGCAGACGGGGCACGCGTCCACCCCGGCCTCGCACGATAGGCAGAGGCACAGGTGCCGGCACGGGAGCAGCAGCACGCACGCGCCGCCGCCGCCGCAGGACCTGCACGACGGCGCCGCGCGCGTGGACGCGGCGTCCGCGCCCGCGGCCGGCGCCTCGAAGCAGCACGACTGCGCGTCCTCGGCCTCGCCCACGGAGGCCGCCGCGCAGGGGGACTGGAGGAGCTGCTCCAGCGTGCCGCGGAGGCCGGCGGCGACGGCCTCATGGCTCTGGGCGACGCCCATCCACGCCTGGCACTCGGCTCCCGCCTGCCGGGCCTTCTCCTCGACCTCCGCGTTGCGGCGGAGCGCGCGCTCCAGCTCGGCCTCCGCCGCGCGCAGCCGCCCCGACGCGGTGCGCTCCACGGCCGCCAGCAGTGCCCGGGCGTGCCTGCGCCGGACCTCCTCCAGCACCGCGCGCATCCTCTCGCTCTGCGGAACATGTGGATCACAGGCATCCCGATCAGAAGACAATCCCGCGAAATCAAGAACTCGACCCCGATCAATCACCGGAGTCAAAATTGTCGATACGAAAGTCCCGGCACGTACCTCGAGCGTTACGAGCGCGTCGATCTCGAGGCCCTGGTGGTGGTACAGCCTCGACAGGAGGCCCTGCGACTGCGAGGCGCCGGCGCCATTGGCCACGCTCCCGCTTGTGGACGCCGTGCCGGAGCCCACCGCCCTTCCCTGCCCGTTGCCCACTGTCACCGGCACAAGCTCCTGCGCCGCCACCGCCGGGGGCAGGACCGCGCAGTGATCCTCCAAGAAACCCGCCGCCGCCGCCACGCGCGGCCGCTTCCTCGGCCCGAAGCCGTAGTTGCACGCCAGCTCGCCGCGCGGGAAGTCGCTGGGCACCGTCGCGCCGCCGAGCCCTGCCGCCGGCGCGCACCAGCCGTACTCGTCGAAGAACGCCGTGCCGGCCGCCGCCGCGTCCTCCATACCCCTGCGGAGCGTACACGATCAGAGACTGATCCTGGCACAGCGATCGCACAGCCGAGGAAAGCAGGGCAAGAAATTATTACCTGAAGGCGTGGAGGTCGTGGGGGAAGAAGAAGGCGTGGGAGGGGTGGCGCGCCTGCACGGCCATGGATGGCGCCAACGCGAAGCAAAGGAAAGCGGGCGTCGGGCAGAAGGCGCGAAGTGGATGAGGGGTTGGTTGGTTAGACGCAGGCGTTGGAGTGAGTGAGAGGGGGGGGGGGGGGGGGGGGGGGGGGGAGGTTATATATACGGCCATTATGGCTCGAGCGGGAAGCCACGACGGCGGCGACGACGACCATGACTCGGGCGTGTGGGTGGGGAAGGCGGGCACGGCGCCACACGTATGCGCGGCGGAGGGCGTTGGGAGCGACAACAAAAGCGGCCAGCTCGTCTCCGACGGGGGCCGCCCGGGGCGTGTGGGGCCAGGGGTGGAAAGGCAACGGCCGTCGGTCCGGACGCACCGGTGCGGCGAATGGACTTGCCCGTCCGTCCACGATGCAGCCACCTTTTTCTTCGTGTGCCGCCAAGGGGTGCGAAATGTGAACGTGGCGCGTGAATTGGGTGGTGGTCCGGCTGGATGGACATTGGGTGGGTAGCCCACACTTACACCATCTAGGTGGCTTGTATGGATAGGTGAGGATTAGCGCTAATCTTTGGTGGTTTGGTGAATGGTGACTAATATACGTGCAAAATATTTCGTTGCAGTGCAACCATGATTTGATAGGTGACTGATAAAAAAAAAGCTCGAGAGACATCCTCAAGGCACTGCATTTGAGGTCGGGTGATCAAAAAAAAAATTGAGGTCGAGAAAAGGCCCCCGAAAGCTGGTTAATGCCGTACGCTATTGCTCTAGCGACGGTGCTATGAATCCTGGTTTAGAGCCTTGTGATATTATTGGAGGTCTTACCACCGTACTATAAATAAATATGCATGCTATTAGTAGACAACCTTATATTGGAATCAATGGAAACTATTTTCTTTTCTAACAACTATATGCTAGAGATCTTACAGAAAAAGTCGGACGAGATTCCTGCGGAGCACGACACGCTAAGGCCTGAGAAATTTGATTATCTCCAGTGCAGGTCCTGCTATCGACGTTCGAGGCGTGCCAGTCAATTTAACCTGTAATTGATAATGAAAAATAAATTTAATCAGTAAACAACAAGTAACACATCGGCTAGGGTTCCGAAGGTTCCAGAAAACCCATCAGCCATGAAGTCTGATACTAAAATGAGTCATCAGCCCTGGAGCCGATGCATTACCAACAAATACAGCCATGGATAAACTTCATCATAAGAAACCCATCTAGCCAATAAAATTTAACCTAATTGTCACTATCGGACTCAACCGAGACAGCGCTGATAGCAGGGCGATGGATTAAACAAAATTAGCCTATGAATCTAATTATGATGAATACTCTTGTCAATATTTATTATAAATATCTAGATCTAGATCTAATCGGCTATTAGATAAGCAATGAAATCTCCGATTCTTAAAAAGTTTTGGACTTGAAAGTTTTTCCAAAAGATGCCTGTAAAAATTGTTTCAATCTCGCACCAAAATGATGAACCGAGCCGACAGAAACTTGATCAGGATAGGATAAATTGTGAAATCTATTAAGAACCCGCAAGAGATTGGACGATGAAGCCTTACAAGGACTTAATAGAGATCGGTAAATTGGTGATATCGGCTAGATTAACAAGAGATCGAAGCGATGCAATCTTGCTAAATTTAGATGAAATCAAAAAATTGTTAGATAAACTATGTCGGTGTTTTTACCGTCAGCCTACCTAGAGATACCCCAAGGTAGGTGAATGTTTGGTGAGGGATTGTCGGATCTGAAACTTGAAGGTAAACGCGAAGACACAAGACAAAGATTTAGACAGGTTTGGACCACAAGAGTAGCGTAATACCCTACATCCTGTGTGGTGTTGTATATTGCGCCCTGCGCTTGAGTGTTGAGTTGCCTGTTGGCCGTTCTATTCTCTTTGGTTCTGCCTATCTAGGTACTCCCGCCCTCCTTTATATACTCCAAGGGGTGGAGTTCCTATTCGGTTACAAGGTAGGAGTCCTAGTAGGATTACAAGGTATGAGTACAAGTAGGATTACAGAGGAATCCTAGTAGGAGCCCGACTTCTTCCTTCCTTGCGGGTACCTGGGGATCTATCCCTGACAAGCCCCCGAGCTCTTCGTAGCCGAGTAATGCAAGCTTCGAGTACTTTTAAAGGTGTCTTCGAGTTCTTCCGAACTTCGTCTTGAAGATGTCTTCCAAGTACTTCCTTGGCTGCATCGAGGCTGTGAGGTGCTCAAGCCCCGAGTAGTCTTTAAGTCTTCTTTTATATGGGACGCGATGAACTCGCACTCCATATGGAGTAGCCCCCGAGCCTTAGGTTGAATCGAAAAATCAGGCTGAGGGTCAAATTAGTCTTGAATCTTTGGTCTGTATCTTCCTGCTTATTTTTGAAAAATAAGCAGTTGATGACACGTATCCTGCAGCCCCCGAGCCTTTAATCCAAATTCCAAGGTTTGAAAAAAAGATCTAAAAAGTCGTGGTATGGAATGTGTTTTGAAATGAATTGATGGTAATTATGGGTTAATTGGTTCTAAAATTCGAAAACCCCTCTTTTCGGGAGTTTATCCCTGAGAAGATGGTTAGTCGCTTTTTCAGAAAACCCTTGAATACCACTCAAATCAAATCGTTATGTCGGGAAAGTCGCTTCGTGCGCCCAGCCCCAGAGCATGGGAGCCAGATGAGCTGCCGAAGTCGCGCCGAGTATCTAGCACGCCTAGCCCCCGAGCGAGGGAGCCAAACGAGCTGTCAGAAGCACGGCGAGTGCCCTGTCGCGCCCAGCCCCCGAGCATGGGAGCCAGATGAGTAGTCGAAGATAGGATCAATGCCCTGTCGCGCCCAGCCCCCGAGCGAGGGAGCCAGACGAGTCGCCAAAATCATGTGAAGTGGTCGACGTGGCCGAGCCGTCGTGGCCGAGCGGGTGACTGACGGAGTAGTCGGTGAGGCCGAGTCGTCGTGGCCGAGCGGGCGGCTGACGGAATAGTCAAAAACACGGTGAGTGCCCTACAAGGTAAACATAAAAATATGTCATAACTGATATACATGATATCGAGTAGGGAGTGAATCCCAGCATTGTAAAATGCATGTAAAAATTCTCGTGTCTTGCTCTTGTTAGGTTGTGTAATTTTCCCGGGTAGTTAGCCTGTTACGTTTAAACACCTGATCCCTGATCGTGGCCGTAGTCCATAGCGCAGGGAGCTTGGCCGCGTGCACGCATACGAACATAGGTGTACAGAAGAGTCGAGGTTTCACGGATTAAGGCGTGTGTTACCCGAGTACTTTAGTAACCATTAAGAGAAAACGATGAAAAGTAGAAATTAATAGTCGGCATGCGATAAAGAGAATGCGCGGTGCGCATAAAGTAGTTAGCGAGTGCACGTGTTGTAGCGCGTATGGCCGTAGGGTGTAGCCGCTGTGAACCTGACACAACTCAGTGTACCAAACACGTGGGCGGCGCCCTACGAACTCGATGTACCAAGCGTGTGAGCTGTTAGTAAACCATAGAAGTAGTCGATCATGGTGTAGCCCTCGAGGGTAATTACCGTCGAGAGGCGTACCAAAAAATTAGTCGATCTTGTGAAAAACAAGTCGAGAAATGGTATAAATGACTTAACTTGATTCGTGGACGATTGTTGACAAAGCCGTAGTGCTCATTGATGGAGCCGCGACGGTTTGTCGATGAAGCCCGACTAGTCGAAGTTGATTTCGACTAGTTATTGATGGTGTACGGCCCGTTCTCGACTAGTTTTCTAGTCGATACGAGTAGTCGAAGTAGTCGTCGACGGGTCACCGGGCGTCCACGCGAAGTCGAAGTAGTCATAGATGCGGCGCGAGCTGAAATCAAGGGAAGTAGTCGAGGTTGTCACTGCTGCGTGTCGACGTTGCGGCGCGAGCTGAAGTTGAACCGGGTCATCGAGGTCGGCGGCGGCAGTGCATCGACGTTGCAGCGCGAGGTGAAGTCGAGCCGAGTAGTCGAGGTCGATGTAGTCGTTCGCCGAAGGATCCGATCTCGAACTTAACGAATCGATCCGCCGATGTATATGTACGAAGTAGCAATCCGCCATGTTGAGTGGATTGATGTTGGTGAAGAGGTCCTTCAAATTCGTCCAATGATCGCGACGATCTGCCCCACGATGGGCGCCAACTGTCGCTGTTTTTACCGTCAGTCTAACTAGGGATACCCCAAGGTAGGTGATTGTTTGGTGAGGGATCGCCGGATCTGAAACTTGAAGGTAAACGCGAAGACACAAGACACAGATTTAGACAGGTTCGAGCCGCTGGAGTAGCGTAATACCCTACGTCCTGTGTGGTGTTGTATATTGCGCCCTGCGCTTGAGTGTTGAGTTGCCTGTTGGCCGCTCTATTCTCTTTGGTTCTGCCTATCTAGGTACTCCTGCCCTCCTTTATATACTCTACTCCAGGGGGTGGGGTTCCTAATCGGTTACAAGGTAGGAGTTCTAGTAGGATTATAAGGTATGAGTCCTAGTAGGATTACAGAGTAGGAGTCCGACTTTTTTCTTCCTTGCGGGTACGTGGGGATCTATCCCTGACAAACTAGACGAAAATACAGCGATGCGCCGGTAATTAAAACCTAGAAGTTTTGATAAAACTAGACTTACGAGCAAACCGGAGATCGAGTCGATGCAGCTCTGTTCACTGAAGAAAGTCGTCAAAAACTACTGCTACGAGTACTCCTAGGGTTTTGGCAAAGTGCCGAGAAAAGTTATATTGATTGATAATTATTTTTACGGACCCTGACTGCCCCGATTTATACTAAAAAATAAAGACTCCTGGTTGATTATAACACGCTAATTTTACCTAACAGAGAAAAACAACTAAACTTTACAAGACCTTTTTAAAGAAAATCGGACTCTTGTGGATTCTTCTGTTGATGCCATCTCCCAGTCCAATTCGATCTGCGTTCAATGCCATTTTTGACCCTGTCCGCGTCGCCCTTGACCAACCCTACGTCATCTTTGATCAAAATCTTTGACAACTTTAACCCAAACGCTCAAATGGCCTTCTCCAGGACTTCTATAGCCTCTTTACTGCTCTTTCCTCCTTTTTATAAATAAATTTACCAAATTTTAGCGTCAACACCTCCATACTATAAATAAATATGCGTGCTATATTGCTATTAGCAGACAACCTTATATTGGAATCAATGGAAATTATTTTCTTTTCTAACAATTATGTAATGAATCAAAGTTAGCTCCTCTAATGTTGGCATACGTTAGTCCAACGAATGAGGTTTTTTTTTATTTTGGGATAAGTCGGAGCTAGTTTATTTTCAGGATATTAGTCGAAGCTAGTTATGACTCAGAATGCACACTTTGGTTCACGGTGTCGCTACCCTTGACTGTTCTAAATCTCCTACTCCAACGACCGTACTACGTCTGACGGTCAGCTAGCAGAAGCGAGATCCGATGGATCCGGGCAGTGGAAATTAAACGCCGACCCCCACCGGAAACTTGATTGCTTCACCCCTCGGAAGAAGGCCGGCGAGAAGAAGCCGATCCACGACAAACAAACCAAACAGATTTTCTAGACACCGGCCGGCTGGCCGTACGCTCGGGTTCAACAGCACGGGGGGTCGTCAGAATTGAAGTTGCTGGCTATCTTGCTGCCTGCCTGGAACGGATTTGGTGCGGAGAATTTAAGCTGCCGGAAGAGAGAACCATTCAACTCCCTTACGAGTCTGCATGCTGACCGTTGGCATTGATGGGTTGATGGGTTTCCAGTTCGAACGCGCTCCGGAAACGCCAAGCCAGCGTTCAAGGATTCCAGATGCTCTCTGCGTGGTGGTCTCGTCGTCGTCGAGCGTGCGGATCGACGACGACGACGACCTCGGTTGGCATGTTTGGGGAGAAGTTAACAAATCGTGTACCAGCGGCTAGCTCTTCGTGCAAACACGTCGGATCTGGCTGGTGGTTCGCGCGGTGCAGCGCAGCGCGGAGCCTCCAGTCGCTGTCGCCCACATGCACGCATGCGGCCGGCGACCTGACGGATGAGGAGGCATCTTTCGGGACAGAGCCGTGGCGAGAAATTCAGCGCCAATTATCATGTGCACGCAGCCGCGGCAGGCAGGTCCAACCAAGATGCCATCGCTCGTTTTTTCACGGCGCCGTTGGAGCCCATGACCGGCTGCCGCCGCTGCCGCTGCCACTGCCAGGGCGGTGGGCCGTCATCTGGAGGCTCGAGCCGTGCCCAGACCATCCAACGAATCCGCTCGGGCCGCGTGGAGCAGCTCGATCGATCCGCCCGCTGGCTGAGCGGTGAGCGCAGTGCTGCGACGACCATCAAACAGTTCTGCGTGCATAGCCTAGCTAGCTGCGACCATCAGCAGTTCTGCTCGATCACAGGCCCATCAGTCCATGCATGCCACGACTTCTCGCGCGTACACCCGCCTGGCAAATGGCAATACGTCTTGAGTCGCAGATTCGCAGGCCGCCATGCCCATGCATGCATGGACCATGGATGGTCGACGGTACGGGGACGAGCCCACTGCTGAATCACGCAGAAACAAGATCCTGCGCATGACACAGCAGTGCAATAACGGTGCCGGCACCACGAGGTCACGCGTCAGCTCAGTCGGGTCGGGTCACATGCACGCTGCACACGCACGCGACGCGCCTTAATTTTGCCACCAGCCATGAGCCAACAGCTTGCTACTCCCTGTGCCGCCCCGGGCGCCGCTGCCGGGTGTGCTCGCACAAGCAGCTAGTAGCTAGGCTGCCGAGAGCCATCATGGCCCATGCCCCCCCATGCATGTAGGGGTGCAGGCAACGGGTTGACACGCCCCATATTGGGGCGCGGTGCGTGCAGTGGCCGCCGTACGCGCAGCATGCCAGCACGTCGTGGTGCGTGACAGATAGTAGCCCCAGCACTGTACTGTACCACTCCTATAGCTAGCCGATGCGCGATAAGGATCATCGTGTCCGGCCGGTGGCACTGGCACCAACGCAACGCCGCCGCCCTGCATGCATCCCGGCTGCAACGCAACCGACGGCCGCCGGGGACCACGGCGCTGGCGCAGACGCGCGCACAGGAAATCGCGTGACAAGACATGCCCGTCGCCAATCACTACTACAGCTCCCACTCCCATGTGCGATGTACTAGGGCTGCACACAGGCACAGCGACGGGGCCGGCCCGTCCGTTCCAATCCTGGGGCAGTAGTGTTGTATGGCCAGGACGGACTTGTTTCTCGTCCCGGGCTCTCCCTTGCCGGCCGGTGCTTCCGCCATGCATGCCTAGTAAGAATGTAAGATTGACAGCCACGCCGCATATGCAAGCGATGGCAGCAGCGTCAGTCTCACAGAGATCCTAATCCTAATCTCTCTCTCTCTCCCTCCCTCCCTCTCTCTCTCTCTCCCCTCTCCTTCCCTCCCTCCCTCCCTCTCCGGCCTTTTCGGTAGCATCCGTACTTCCCACGTCCAAAGTCTGCAGTACCATACACAGTAACTAACACGGATCATGATGCATGGTGCATGCCGTCCCTCCGCTGATCTAGCTTTATTTCCACCAGCCCCGTTGCCATCGATCGATGCCAATCCCTGCCAGCTGCTCAGCTCCATCCGGTCCAGGAAGCAGTGGTGAACCATCCTTGTTGGCTTCTGAGTTGGCACTTGGCGGACCCATTGTATCATCATTTCAACGCGCACGGTTGCATGCGCGCCTCTGCCTGCTGCACCTGTCGTTTGCTGGACGCAGTAACGCTAGTGCCGTAGACAGCAGTGCTTCTACTGCCGCAGGCGTGGATCGGTGGATGCCTTTCACTTTTCTGTGCAAGCGCCGGCCGTGAAGCAGGACCACGATTGCGGGAGCGGTCAGGTCGACCATGCAGCGCCACAGATAAACAGTCGCTGCTGCCACCAGCTGCTGCTGCTGCTGCGTGCTGCACACTGGATATGGATGTTGTCTGCAGAGGACAGACTAGAGTAGTAGTCTCGCAGTAGTATGAACGGCCACGATGGCAGGAAGCAGCAGCCTGTGCGGATACAGGTTGCAACAGACAGAGTGGTGCGTCGTGTAGAGACATCAGACATGGCGCTTCAAATAAAAAATACAGCTAGTAAATTGTATTCATGAAACTTTCGGTCGAGTCCAAAAATCTCTCGTCCCCCGTGTCGCCCTCCAGGGCGACTTTGACGGAAACACATGTCGCCGGCCGCCAGGCCTCTTCTCCTCCTTCTTCCGCCCTCGCCGCCGCCCGAGAGCTCTGCTGAAAATCCACGGGGGCGTGAGGAAGGCGGCGGCGGGGATCTCTTCTTCTCCGGCTATCCTTCCCTCTCACGTTAAGGCCTCCTGGCGCCGGCGGTTGGCTGGCGCCGTTTCCAGCGCTCCCGTGGCCGGATCTGGCCGACTGCAGCCCGCTTTGAAGGTGGTGGCGGCAGGCGCGCGCGCCTTGCATCATGGCGCTGGGCACGCGAAAGTTTCGGCTCTGAGTGGTGTCGCTGTCTTCCTTCCTGGGAAGCGTCGTCGAGGTGCCTCTCCCCCCAGTTTTTTGGAGTCTCCGGAGGTGAGCTCTACCTAGGTTCTACTAGGCGGACGACGGCGCTCGACGTCGTATCCCTTCCTGAAGGCGTTGCCTAGGAGTCTCCAACACCGAGTTGTGTGGTCGCTGGCCAGTGTGGGACGCTCGGTACTCTTCTTCGCCTCTTGAATCCGCTTCTTGCTTATGGTTTGCGAGGCTCTTGGCAGGAGCACGTTGTGGTGGAGTTGGAGCTGCTTCGCGTGGGGTGCGACGAAGCTCGGCAACGACGACACTCGCGGTCTCCTTCTTTGTGCTAGTGCTTGCCGTGTGTAAGGAGCGGCGATACGAGGCTCAGGTTGATGTCCACTGTGCGAAGTCGGAGGTGCTCGTTTCTTTGATGAGCCCGGCAACAATGACGAACAGTGGGTTTTGTCAGTGTTGGTTGTCGTTGTTTTTCGGGTTAGTCGTTTGGGCAGCCGCGTGTCAGGTTTTTCGCCGGTTTTCTCTAATTAATTATGCGCTTGTACGGTTTTTGAATCTAGTTTTTCTTATACACCGGATCAATTCTATTCTTCTTATACACCGCTCGGTACAGTTTTTGAACTGCAGAGGAGCTCCTACCTTCGAAAAAAAATGTATTCGTCAGAAAAATAACTTGAAAGTGAGAATATCTACTCTGTGTACCTTATGTTCTTGTACAGAAACGATTTGTTTCAGATTAACCAAGAAGTTCGCCCAGTATTTTTGACAGAAGTGCCTGTTTGTTTCTGGCGTGAAATTTGTATTTTATGCGATACAGATCCGGTTCGGACCACAGCGTCACGTCCAAGCATTGATCATTTTTCGTTTTCCAGCAATGGAATATCTGCTTCTGTAGACGTCCGAGCTGGTCCAGTGGTCCGCCACTGTTGGCGAGTGGTATAATTGCATCGTCCGTACCCCGTACACATCTCCTTGGGCTGGGCCGCATGCCATCCGCATCCGTCGGCAGGATGGGCCATGCTTTGCTTCGTACCATTCACGCTTGACGCCGACTCTATATGTGACGCAGATAGCATAGTACTAGCATACTGCATAACGTAGCATTTTATTTTTCCTATTTTTTTTCCTTTGGGTGGTGTTAGAAATTTGGGAAGGAAACCGACGAAGACGAGCAACGGCACCAACCAAGTGGCAGTGCCATGACAGCATCAGCCACAAGCGCCATGGAAATAAATAAAATCTGGGGACCGGCATGGCTGGCTGGCTGCCTCTCTGGTCTCCATCCTGCAGTGCCTGATGGGCAGCTAGGGGTCAAAAGATGAGCGAGGACGACGACTCCATGAAGCCCGGTGGTCCGCTGATTGTTGCGTATCGATCGGGGGGGGGGGGGGGGGGGGGGGGGGGACGACGGGCGGAGCGTGACCACTCGCAAGTTGCACGGCAACAGTGGTAGCTGCACTGCAGCCCGCGACGACCCGACGACCGGGACGTGCTGAAAAAGCCACTGCCGGGTGGTGCCGCTCGCCTTGATGGCAATCTGACCATCCGTGGCCCGCGCGGCCGCGCCGCGCCGTTGCCGTGCGTGGCGGGGCGCCGAGGCGCGCGGCACCGCCGCAAGCGACCGTAGCTTCGGCGCCTGCTGCGTGCCTGCGTGTGGTCAATCTGCAAGCCCCGGCCATCGATCGATCGCCGGCCAGCTGCCCCCGGCGGTAATGTCACTTCCACGAGCAGGGTAAGATCAAGGTGGCGGCATTTCTTCCACGATCGAGTTGGACTTTGGAGGCAACCTCGTCGCCATCGCGTGTCCGTTAGCTGTTGATGCTACGGCAAACCGTAGAATTATTGACGACGACGGTGACTCTGACCCAACCGTGAATCGAGTCCAAGCAGTAGTATAATAGCAGCAGTTAGTTGGGCAGCTTGGCCAAGACAGTCATCAGGACCGATGGTCAATCTCCATCGCCTCAACTGATATGACAGTTTGCTTTAGTCTTTTGTAGATGATGACGTCCATTCAGTTCCTAGCGGTCTAGCTATGCATGGTCACCAGTATAATTTTCTGTAACTGAGGAGGATAATGTAAGTGTCATGTCCGTATTACAGTGAAAACAACTTAACAGCTACTGTAGTCTCATGTGTTCCGTCCGCACCCGCATATTTTCCATACGGTCAGGAGTCCTCGTCCAAGTCGGTATCTGGCGTAAAGACCGATGAGGATGGGTTTGCAGACCAATCCTGTACCAACTTGCAGAACTTCTTTGTCAATCTTTGGATCCATCGTCCTGACATGACAATTATGATGTGGCTCCCCCTGATCTCTTATCGTCTACAGTCAAGTCTCCTCTTACTTACTACTCAAATTACACATGTCCTTGTCTCCTAGATTGACTTTACAGCTACTTTAAGACAGAAAGAAACTGAGTATCTTTATTCAACTTTTATATTATACAATATTTTTCCATTCCATTCTACGGCTAAATTTCAAAGTATAATTTTACTTCTTTCGCGTATAACTAAAGCTTAATTGTGCTCCTTATACAAGGATAGTTAATTGTGCTCATTATTTTCCCAGGCAGTTATATTTTTTTTTTAGCGAAATGCAGGAAAATCACGAGAGTTTCATTCAAATCACAACATGATTAGAGTCCATGTATGTTACCTCAGCTCCCTCAGCCAGTCTGAAGTGTACTCTCGCACCTGATTCGTTTTGAAAAGTCTGAAGTGTACTAAACAAGGTACAAAGATAATTATATCTCGTGAGCATTTTCACGCAGCAGTGTGCCACCATATTCGCCTCATCTCTAACAAAGAAATCGTGAAAGGAATGAAAAGACCTTCCTACCGCTCGGATTTTATGCATAAACCAGCTACTGGTGATCCATGGCCAATAATTAATGATGGAACAAAATGCACCAACGAAATATTGTTCAACTCAAGCACCGAGGAGGGCCCATATAGCCTCATCTACCTACAAGCCACTTCTTACCACTAGGGCTTCAGCTGCTAGCACATCAAGATTCAAGGAGGAGGTCGTACCAGTTTGCCTATGTTATTGTTCACGTTCATCAAACAACCAATCTGTATTAACTTTCATCCATCTTGGGGCCCCGGGTGGTGGATGATCATCACTCCTGAGCTCCATAGGCACCATATCCATGTTTTTTCTTTCCTTTTTGCGAAGAAATGAAGCCACCTTAATACTCAAATCATACCAAAATGTTCTCCGAGCGACAGATAACAACTCAAAATCATAGACGATGACATTGTCCTAAGATTATTATTAACGTACCCATCATGCCGGTGCAAATCACTTTGGAAAAAGCTGAGAGAGTTACTAGTGCTGCTCGATGTGATTGATCTGTAGCATGTGGAGTCACCACAGACAACGATAATGAGACGGGTGCAATTTGTCCATATATTCGGAAAGTCATTACTCCCTTCCCTCCGCAAAGGAGTTCACTTTTAGTTTTGTTCTAACTAAAACTATCTACATTTTTTTACTAAGTTTATACTAAAAGAGTGCTAATATTTGTGACATCGCCCAATCAGATAGATAAAAAATTGTAAAAAAAAAATCCTCCTCTGGTTCACTAGTTGGCTGATCCATCATCGACTATGTGGACCTAGCATTTTCCGGCCAGCCCGCCTGCCTCGGGCCCCACCTGTGTTCTGTCTCCCGGTTCTGGATCTCCCCAACTGGACAACGCGACTGGTCCAGACGTCCAGTCCGGCCCGCAGCACGCGCAAATCCTGCACTGCACACGCATCGCCATCATGGGAGGAGGATCGGAATGCTCGGTCCGTGGGGCCCCGCCCTGACGGGGAACGGCGGAAAGGCGAGCGAGAGCTACGCGAGATTCGTCCGTGCGCTGCGTCCGTCGCGTCCGTCGGCTACAGTGAGCGGTCCACGGAAAAGCAGGTGGTGCCGTGGTGGTGGACTGGTGGTCCTCCCGTCCCCGTCGTGACGGCAAATCGCCGGTGCGTGTGAACGGAATCGTCGGAGCCCCGAGCCAAACGGACACCCCCGTCACTGGCCGTACAGCTTGCTCCCGTGTCGTTCTGTTCTGTCCCCGTGTGGTTGCAGGAAGGAAAAGTCGCGTGGCGAAGCTTTTGTGTCTCTAGCGGCTGTGCGCGGCTGCCGAAGCAATGGATGCATGCGGTTTCTTACGAAGGATACGACTGTGATTACGGTGGCTCACCAGTATTTGTTTGGGCGTAAGACCTCCAGTCCGCGGCGGATATCGATTGCCGAAGATCGGTCAAGCTAGCAGTGGTAAAGTATTTTAAATTTTAGCTTAGATAATTAAAGGATCGGATCCTGAAAGAGGAGATCTAATCTTATACAATATTAAACTTAAATACATAAGAATCAAGTTAAATTGTAAAGAGTACATTAAAATCATAATATGTTACCACACCCAGTCGTCGTGCAAGTACCAAGCTCGGTAAGTATCAGAGAGAGAGAGGTGCTGACCATGTCTCGGCCGGTGGAGCGGGCCACGCGGGAGCTCCACTGCCCGAGCATGCTCCACAACGGTGCCTGCCGGGACGAGGTAGACGGATCTGCTGGCGGCCGGGTGGTTGGATCGATCGGCGCAGGCAAGTTACCTGAGCGCGCGGCGTCGCAACTAATAGCAGCGTGCCAGGCAGTCACGAGTGCAGGCAGGCAGGCAGCTAACGGCCGTTCGCTGGCGCTCGCCGGGAGCCGCGACACCGATCGGCGGCCGCCCACGCCAGCGTACGGAGCGACGAGTCGCGCCGCGGCGAAGCCAGCAGATCTCGTTCTGGTGCCGCGTCGCCGTTCCCGGAGGACCGACCATATGGCGAGCCGGGTCTTGTCCGGTAGCGTCATATTCGAGGTGACTTATGTAATGGCATTTTCGATAAATTTCTCGTTTTATTCTACTATATGACAAGAATTACGGAAATAAAAATTCTTGAAATAGCATTTCCATGTCTTTAGCCAGAGAATCCCAAAAGCAGAGGCAATCATTTAATTTGGTCCATTCGACCAGCGCTTCAATATCCTACAGTAGATCTGAGATCTCTTCTCCAGCAGTATCAGCTCCTCTGTTTGATCCAATCCGCTTCAGCGGCCTTTGTCCGCAAGTAGAGGCAGGGGGAGCATTCGCGGGGCGCTCTCGATTCGCTACGTGATGGTCCAATAGCACGGCCATGTCCATGTGGGCCTCAGATTGATCCGGTCCCAGAAGCGTCCTGTATCTCGTCGTCCGCTCGAGCCGTTGCTTTGCTTTGCGAGGTGTACGGATCGACCGATGCGATTCCTTTTTAACGGCGACGCCGAGTTATCTGGCCCGCCTCGCTAGATTATTGCTTGGTCTGTTGGCATTTGGCAGAGATAGTAAAAGAGTATTCGTCATGTACTCACGCACAAAGAAATACAAGGCAATTGTTCGTCATCTCCATCAAGTCGATCGGGCACTCAGCCATGTGCACGTCAGTGGCCAAGAGCTGATGATGACATTGTTAATCAGCCTTGTTGCTGTACGTCACCGACAACCTAACCTTAACCTAGGCGAGCCCTGCAGCGAGCGACGCCCCCTGCTTCTGCTTGCACACAACAGCTAGCGCAAAGTCCCGCGCAGCATGTGAACCCATAGTTTGCGAGTCCAACCGGGCGTGCCCGACTGTTTAAGAGATTTGACACTGTGACTGATCGATGGCGCTTGGTACCCTATCTATCACTAGCCCTGTGTGTTTGGACTTTGGCGCTGAAACTTTCAGGTCCCGGAGGCATCATCCACAGTGATCTGATCTCACATGGACACGGCGAGCAGCGGCAACGGGTACAGTGTCACGGCAAGTGGTACCGCCAGTGCGCACGGCATGTTTCGCGGCGATGGACACCATGGACGCGATGGATTAGCGAGTCGCTGTCGTGCTTGTGTGCTGCCCAAACTTCTTTTGAATTACATACACTTGCAGCCAGACCTGATGCTAGATGTTGTCTCTAGCCATAAACATTCAGCAGCCCTTGACCCCTTTGGCACTGTGAAAAACAAAAGGTGATTTACCATTCCTGCGGACCTCATTTCTGCAGCAGCATTAGGTTCAGTGCAGAGTTTACCATTCCAAACCCCTCTCTCGTGCCCCGTTGCCCTTTTCTCCATAGAACCTCTCCTTCCCAGGATGCCGTGCGTTGCACCGGCACCTTGCCAAATTATTGGAGCGCGGACGGCGTTGGGCGCGTGGCACTCGAGTGGAGAGAAAGCAGGAGCCCTCCTCGCCTGACTTGGCAAGTGGGAGGAGGCCGGCCGTTGCCCTCCGCGCCTCCACGGAAGAGCACGGCACGCCTCAGGAGAAGAGGACGTGAAGCGAGCCGTTCTTGCTGGCCGCGCAGACGGGGCACGCGTCCACGCCGGGCTCGCACGCGCGGCACAGGCACAGGTGCCGGCACGGGAGCAGCAGCACGCTCGCCTCGCCGCCGCCGCACGACCTGCACGACGTCTTCGACCCGGACGACGCGGCACCGTCCTCGTCGGAGCCGTCCGCGGCCCCCGCCGGCGCCTCGAAGCAGCACGACCGCGCGTCCTCGGCGTCGCCCTCGCAGCCACCGGCGGCCGCGCGGGGCGGCTGCAGGAGCTGCTCCAGCGTGGCGCGGAGGCCGGCCGCGACGGCCTCGTGGCTCCTGGCGACGCCCATCCACGCCTGGCACTCGGCGCCCGCCTGCCGGGCCTTCTCCTCCAGCTCCGCGTTGCGGCGGAGCGCGCGCCCCGCCTCGGCCTCCGCCGCGCGCAGCCGCCCCGACGTGGCGCGGCCCGCGGCGGCCAGCAGCGCACGGGCGTGCCTCCGCCGCGCCTCCTCCAGCCCCGCGCGCATCCTCTCTGCCTGCACGTCACCGAACCGAAAGCACCGCGGATCAAACACCATCCCGTCCCATCCAATCAAGAACTCGATTTCAACCAATCGCCAATCGCAAATCCTCGATCGAACAGGCCCGTACCTCGAGTCTTACGAGCGCGTCGATCTCCACGCCCTGGTGCTGCATCCACGCCACAAGGCCCCGTGAGACGCTCGCGCCATTATTCGCCGCCCTCCCGCTGGTGGACGCCGCGCCGGAGCTCACCGCCCTGCTCCGCACGTCGACGACTGGTGGAACTGTCACAACACCCTCCATCCCCACTCCTGCTGGAGGCATAACCACCCGCTGATCGTCCAAGAAACACCCCGCCGCTGGCGCCTCCGCCGCCGCGAGGCGCGGCCGTTTCCTCGGCACGAAGCCGCAGTTGCAGGCGAGATCGCTGCGCGGGAGGTCGCCGAGCACCGTGGTGTCCCGAGGCCACGCCGGCGACGTCGGCGTGCACCCGGCGCACTCGTCCAAGAACAGGGAGCCACCGCCCACCGCCGCCGGGAAGTCGTGGGAGAAGTGCCGCGCCTGCACAGCCATGGCGAACGTAAGGGACGCGCTGGGTGGGAATGGATGGGCAGGGCAGTTGGATGGCTCGCAGGCGTGGTTGGTTTGGCTATATATATACTGCCACGGTTAGGGAAGCCATGACAAGCAACCGTGACTCGAGGGCGTGCGGCCGGGCGGGGAAGACACGGCGGCAGCCAAACAACACGTCGGCGTCGGCGCGGCGGATGCGATCGGAGCGAGCGCGACAAAAGCGGGCTCGCTTTCGACCAGCCCGGCCGCCGGGCGTGGTGGACCGTGGACGCCGTTCTTTGCTGTAGCGCCTAGCGGGTAGCGCCATGAACTCATGATGCATAGCCGTAGGTGTAGAGATGTGGCGAACGTGGCGTTGAATCTGGCGGGCTTGGGCGGTGGTCCGGCTGATGGGGGCGGCCATTCCATGTTTGATGGTCAGTGCGGTCGTCTAGCGCCCAAGCAGCTAGCTAGCGCTTGGAATTTGGATAGACATCACAGGCCTACAGTTTCCATGTGGAGGGCTTTTTTTTCACGTTTAGATTGCGACTGTATAATTCCTGTGCGGCTGTATAATTCCGCGCTCTATAATGATAGCTAGCTTAGAGCAAGTTTAATAGTTGAGCCAAGTACTTGGCTATTAGACAAACCAACTCACCATATTAGAGAGCCGAGGCATACAACAGCAGACTCATACTTGTCTGTAATAAATTCATTAATATTTTCTATTACGGCTGTTGGTCCCACTTCTATCCCATCCTATCTTTCTCTCTCCTGTTCTTTTACTCACCATTGGATAGCAGGTACTCCACAGTCTTGGTCCACCACACTCTGATGGCCGGGGAACCGTTCAACAGATGCTTCCGCACGCTGCATTACTGTTCACGGCCGATGGGTTCCTCAAACTCTGAATGGTGAATGCCATGGCCTCCGGAAAACGCCAATCGAGCGTTCAAGGCTTGAATCTCTCGAGACGCTCCGCGGGATACATAACCCGGATCATCATGCAGGCACATTCAACGACAACGGTTGGCAGGTTTGGAAAGAGGTTGTGATTAGCCGTACCTGACGCTCTCATAATTAACTTCCTCGATATCATGGGTCAGGCTCATACAGAGGTGGTGCTAGTGGTACAGCACGGCACGGTAGTGGCCTCCTGCCTCCCACATGGAACTGGCAGCCGCACCATCTGATGATGAGGGATCAGTGAGTGAGCTAGGCATTTTTTGGATCAGGGATCGTGATCGAATTCAGCGCCGGAAATTACCACCATAAGCAGCCTGGCCGTACGAACTCGCACGTTGGTTAGCGCCCGGCCGGTCCCCGGCGACCGCGCCATTCTGCGAACGTGAAAGCACCAAAGGCGCTGCAACGTGCAGGGCGCTCCAGCCTCCGGGGCGCGCGGCTGCGCTGCTCAACCGTCCTGCCCCGGAGGTGGGCGCGGCGAGCCGGCCGGCGACTGCAGCACGGCGGCACGCGGTTAGTCTGTCCTCGCCAACTTCATGGCGCGCCGCGCGCCGGCCATGCATGTCCTCAGCGACTGAGCGACACCGCCTCCATCATCCACCCGTCTCGTGCAGCGCCAGTCGATGGCGGCAGACGCATCAAGCCCGCAACCGATGCATGTGCAGCGGCGGCCGCCGCCGGCGGGAACCAGGACCACCGATCGACGCGCACTCACTGGCGCGGCGCGATTTCATCAGGAATCACTAGCTACTCGATCCTACGCGCAGACGACGGCTCCTGACAGTAGTGCGCGGCGGGCTGTAGCGCAGCGCCGCCTGGCCCGGCCGTTGCCCGTAGTCTGGTACCTCTGCCGCCTTGCTGACGACTCGTCCCTACTGTAGCTGGGTAGCTGGTTGGCTACGACGACTGTTCCGTTATATTTTACCCCCACCGATCCGGAATCTGCCGTGCAAGCACTAGTAAACTTTACCATTACCACTGCCAACTAGTAACACTTTCCTGTGCAAACGCCGTGCAGCGTGCAACGGCAGCAGCAGCAAGGGAGAGCGAGGGCCCCGGTCAGATCGGCCATGCACCGCCATGGCGCCATAGTATTGAACAGCTAGCACTAGCAGCTGTTTGTCGGATGCGGCTGCAAGTAGGCGTGGACGCCTTCACATTTCGGTGCTTAGCGCCGCGCAGCTGCAGCAGCAGGGGACCAGGATTGTGGGAACAGTTGCTTTGCTGCTAGTTTTTTTTTAAAAACAAATTGCTTTGCTGCTAGTGCGAGCGGGCTAGCGGCACTGTTCAGATCCAATGACGCGTGAATGGCTCCCGCCCGTAGTATGTGCAGTGCAAAAGGCCAAAGAGGTAAGGTTATTTGTAGTCTGCTAGTAGTAGTAACAACGACAGCGGTGGCAGCAGTAAGCAGTGACCATTTCTGAAGAAGAACGGCAGAGCAAGCAAACGCCTGTCCTGATAAAGGTCGCTACATGCCTACATGTGCATGTACAGATGATGTATTACCAGTTTACCACAGTAGCAGACTAGCACCCTTTATCATGAAAAGCCAATGAGCCCTACTAGATAATAAAATTAGTACATGCGAAAAGAAGCATTGATCGCATACCTCCATGGCGCCACAGGAAAATATTCAAGATTTTATTCAAGTATTTGTGGCGAAAATATTGGAGCCTTTTATTCGCGATGGAAAAACAGGAGGATCACCAGACTGGATCACTATTTCACGTACGTCCATAGACTCGGTACTAATATTCCTTTGTTACTGCTCCTTCTATATCAAATTATTTGTTATTTTAGATTTTCTAATACACAGGGTTTGCTATACAACTAGATATACACTATATCTAGATATATAATAGAATCTGTATATTTTAAAAAACCAAAATGATATCTAATTTAAAACGGAGGAGTATTAAACATCCGAGCTGGGGTCATACCTACTCTTTTTCTTAAATTTGAGACGCCAGAATGCAGTGTGTAATGACACCATTCTGAGGATTACTACCAATTAATAATGCTGCCCTTTTCGTTTGGCGAGACGTCTTGTAACGACTCATCGATCGAAATGGTCATACCTACTCTTTTTCTTCAATTTTCTTTTCTTGCTAGAAGTGATTTTGGAAGTTTCATATGCACATAACCAAATTTTACGCAGAAGTAAAGATAATGACAAGAGCAACGGCACCAAGAGGGGGCCGTAATTACTGCTTAAAAAAACATTTGTAGCAATGTCCTATTTTTTTCTAGGAGTGGGTCAAAAGGTAACCCGCTCCTACAAATGGAGCAGGGATACCGTAGCATCCGACCCATCCTAAAAAGCATTTTTAGGGGCGGATTACGCCTTCACCCGCTCCTGCAAATGGGCATAATTTTCAGGGGCAGGTCATGGTATCACCCGCCCCTAAAAATAGCATTTCTAGAGGGCAGGTGACGCCACCACCCGCCCCTGGAAATGGTGGCATTTCTAGAGCGGGTGATGGCGTCAACCGTCTCTAAAAATGTATTTTTAGGTGCAGATGATGCATGCCCGCCTCTAAAAATAGTTCCATATAAAAAAATTCATAACTTATTCATATGATCTCAGATGGAGTCAAACTTTATATCAAAATTGTAGAGAATGACAAGCTCTAAAACTTTATAGTTTACAACTTTTTCATTTAAGATCATTTAATGGTCCAAAAAATTATTATGAACCTACATATGGCTATGACTATATAGTATCTCATACAACTCAAGTTATACTTTGAGGTTTCAACAATCTTAATCTTTATATACACTGAAATATACTTGGCATATTTTTTTTATCTATAGCTCACAATAACTATAGTGTAGAAGTTTCACCGTTTTTGATTTGTTTTGCTATATGGAAATATTTAAATAAATTTTTGGAATAAAATTGAAAAATATTTTTAGGGGTGGGTGGTGGCGTCGCCCTTCTCTAGAAACGTATTTCTAGAGCGGGTGATGGCGTCACCCGCCCCTAAATAGTTCCACGCAAAAAAATTTCATAACTTTTTCATATGATCTCGGATGATGTCAAACTTTATACCAAAATTTGATTGACGAGACCTACAATTTTGTAGTTGGTAACTTTTTCATTTAAGGGCATCTAGTAGTCCAAAAAATTATTATAAGTTGTCTAATAGCTATGACTATATAGTATGTCATACAACTCAAGTCATACTTCAATATTTTCACAATCTTAACCTTTATATACATTAAAATATACTTATCATATTTTTTTTATCTACATTTCACAATAACCATAGAGTAGATGTTTCACTTTCTTTTGATTTATTTTGCTATATGTAAAGATTTAAATGAATTTTCAGAATAAAGTAGAAAAATATTTTTAGGGGCAGATGGTGGCATCACCCGCCCCTAAAATTAAGCCATCCCCCGCTCGCTCCCCGATCCCACGTCATCAATCCATGCCCCCTCGCCCTCCGCCAATTGCCCGCCGCCACAGCCTCTACACAATCCGTCTGCTTCCTTCTCTCTCCCTCCGATCCCCTCCTCTCTCGCCGTGTCGCCCTCATTTCTCTCCCCCGCCGCTCCTCCCTCGCCACCACCTGCCCTTCTCTCTCCTGCCACCCGGAGCCACGGCGGCGCGAGGGGGACCGCGGCGGCGCTAGGAGGGCTGCACGGCGCGAGGGGGACAACAGCGCACAGAACGACCGACGCGGGGCCTCCGCAGCGTGCGGAGCTGCCGGTGCAGGGGAGGAGTAGCGGCTCGGCGCGGCACGGGGAAGAAGTGGCGGTGCGGAGCGGGAGAGGGAGGCGGATGTGGCAGCAGCAGCAGCCCGATCCGGCGGCGGGAGGCGGCAGCGTGCGTGCTGGCGGGTAGATCAAGCGGCGAGTGCACGGGTGGATTCGTCGGCGAGCGAGCACATGGACGGATTTCGGCGGCAAGCGTAGGAGCGGCAGCGGCAGCGATGCTCTCCGTCCCCGGCAGCACGTCCTGAGTCGGCGCGGGGACGCAGCCCGGCGCGGGCGGCGGCTGGCAGCGCGGGGGAGCGGCAGCTGCCAGCTGGCGGTGATGTATCTTTTTGTTTTTTTATTTGATCTGTAGGGGCGGGTCACGCCGCGACCCGCCCCTGAAAATCAATTTTCAGGGATGAGTGAGAGGGTGACCCGCCCCTCGAAATTGGTTTTTACCCGCCCCTACAAACAACATTTATAGCTGTGAGAAGTAGTAGCGGATACTCTCTATAAATAGGTTTTTACCTACCCTAAAAACTATTTTTTTTATAGTGAATGCATGAAAGCAGCCACAAGGGCGATGGAATCTGAGGACCGGCATGCAGATGCCTCTCTGCTCGCTACCGTCCAGTCCTTGACGGGCAGCTAGGGATCAAAAGGATGCAGAGAGAAAAGGGTTAGAGTAAAGTCATCGATCAAAACCTGCGGTTTGTTGCGTATCGGCAGAAAGGAAGGCGCGTGACTGCTCCAAAAGCTGCTGCAGCTCGCGAGTATTGAACGACTGGGACGCGAGGAAAAAGCCACTGCGCCGAGTGGTGCCCTGTCCTGATGGCATCAGTGATCAGTGCCGTCCCGTGTGGCCCGTCACCCGTCGGTGGTGTGGGCGTGGGGCGACGATTCGACGCCGCACGATTCGACGCCCCCCGTTTGGCGTTTGCTGCGTGTGGCAGCCCCGTCGTCTCCGCCGGGCCCGGCAGACAAATCTTCAGGAGTAGCCCGGCCATTGCCTGCCGTGCAGCCTCCGGCACAGTAAGGTCATTTATTTATAGTTACCATGAGCAGGTTTTAACTCAAAGCGATTAAACGACCGTAATTTTCCACGGACGACCTGGCAAGAGAGGCAGCTGCGAGCTCCTTTTCCTCTCGTTGTCATCACCCGGCCTGTTTAATGCTGCGTAGATGTGCTAAAGAGCCTACAAATTTAGCCTAAAAATTTTAAGAATCGGATTCAAAAGAACTTAACTCATATTCTATATGTTTTTAAGTTAAAAATGATTAAGGGTTGAGTTGGACTGTGAAAGAGATATTAGGGATATGATCCATTGCCACCTCTAATGGTATGTCATGAACCATAGAATTGACAACCGTAACTACCATTATTTTCTTTTTGCGAGGATACCATTGTTCAGTATTAGTAGCAATTAGGGCTAGAAAAATTGCTCGTGACTCGTTAGCTCGCTCGACTCGTACCCGGCTCGGCTCGGCTCGGTCTAATTCCTAACGAGCCGAGCACAAAGTGTGTGAAACCTCTGAGCGGAGTTGTAAGGGGCCCAATCATGTCCAAGCCCTAGCATGCAAACGGCCATGAAGGTGGTATGGTTATCAAGTTATGAGCCGGAACATGGGGCGGTTTGCCAAAAAATTGGCAGTTGGTACACCGGCGAACGAGTGCTTTGGCATCTGCCAAAGCAGTCGGCCAGTAGAAAGCAGAGCGAAATGCCTTGCCGACTAGTGTGCGAGAAGCAGCATAGTTCCCGCACACGCCTTCGTGAATCTCTTGGAGTATTTCTTTGCCTTCTTCCGTGCTGACACACTTTATGAGTATGCCTGATGCTGATCCACGTTTGTACAAATTTCCCTCGACTAGAACATACCCTTTGCTACGCCGTAGGATGCGAGTAGCCTCAGCACTTTTTGGGTCGATGCCGAGGGGTAGTTTGTGCTCCTGAAGGTAGTCGATAAAGGTCACCCTTCAGTCGGCCTCGATCATCAAGACCTCTCGGTCGAGTTCCTTGGAACCCTGACCGATGGAACTTGAGTCTGGTGCTCTGATGGAAGGGTGATGCAACTCGTGAAAAAAACTTCCGGTGGGACGTTGGCCCGATCGGAACCCAGTTTAGAGAGCACGTCCGCGCCCCCATTGTTGTCGCGGGCCACATGGTGAATTTTCAGCCCCAAGAACTTTTTCTCGAGTTTGCGTATCTCCATGACATAGGCGTCCATGGTGTCCTTGTTGACGTTCTATTCCTTATTGACTTATTCAACCACCAGTAAGGAGTCGCCATAGACTAATAGTCGCTTGATGCCGAGGGAGATTGCCAAGCATAGGCCATGCAGCAGTGCCTCGTACTTGACCTCGTTGCTGGAGACCTGGAATAATATTTGAAACACGTACTTGAGCTGTTCTCCCCTCGAGCTGATGAAAAGTACTCCCGCACCACCGCCACCGAGCTTGAGTGAACCGTCAAAGTACATGACCCAATGCTCCGGCTGGTTGGTTGGGGTTTCCACTTAGTTTTCTCAGCACTCAGCCATGAAATCGACTAGTGCTTGTGACTTGATGGCTGTCCGGGGCTTGAAGTCGAGTGTGAGGGCTCCCAGCTCCACCGCCCACTTGGAGATGCGCCCGATAGCGTCCCGATTGTGGAGGATATCCGCCAATGGGAAGTCGGAGACCATCAGGATATTGTATGCATCGAAGTAGTGGCAAAGCTTCCTGGAGGTGATGAGGATACCGTAAAGAATTTTTTGAATCGTCGGGTAACGAACCTTAGATTCTGAGAGGACTTCGCTGATGAAGTAAACCGGTCGCTGCAGCCCGAAGGCGTGGCCTTCTTCTTGTCGTTCCACCACGATTGTTGTGCTGACAACGTGAGTAGTCGCGGCGATGTAAAGCAGCAGGTTCTCGCCTGGTTGGGGAGCCGTCAGGATGGGTGGCGACTGCAAGTGATGTTTGAGGTCTTGTAGCGCCTTGTTTGCCTCCTTGGTCCACTTGAACTTGTCATGGTGCTTAAGCAACTTGAAGAAGGGTAGTCCCCTTTCTCTAAGTCGGAAGATGAAGCAGTTCAGAGCTGCCATGCGGCCAGTGAGCTTCTGGACGTCTTTGATTGTCTTCGGGGCATCCATGGATGTGATGGCATTAATCTTCTCTGGATTGGCTTCAATCCCACGGTGGCTGACGATGAACCCGAATAGTTTGCCCTGAGGGACGCCAAAGACGCACTTTGTCGGGTTGAGCTTCCATCGAAACCGTCGCAAGCTGTTGAAGGTCTCCTCGTGGTCAGTGAGGAACTCATCGTGGGATCTGGTCTTGATGACCACATCATCCACGTAAGCCTCAATGTTGCGGTGAAGTTGATCTGTGACGCACAATTGGATGGCCCGTTGATAAGTGGCTCCTGCATTCTTCAATCCAAAAGAAATTGTAGTATAAGCTTATGCTCCGAAGGGGGTCATGAACGTCGTTTTGATCTGGTCTTTCTCCTTGAGAGCTATCTGATGATAGCCTGAGTAGCAGTCGAGGAAGGAGAGCAAAACGCAGCCAGCCGTGGAGTCGATGACTTGATCGATGCGTGGGAGCGTGAAGGGGTCCTTCGGGCAGTGTTTGTTGAGATCATTATAATCTACACACATCCTCCATCCATTTATTATTCTTTTATAGTACAAGTACAGGGTTAGCTAGCCACTCTAGGTGGTAAACTTCTTTAATAAAATCAGTCGCGAGTAGTTTTGCTAACTCTTTCTTGATAGCCCTAAGGAAGTTGACGAGCGCGCTTTCCTATTTGTCACCTAGGCTACCTCCAATCAGAGCAGTCTTGGACGGGTCGCCTTCCTGCAGCTGGATGGTCTTGATGCCGATGTCGCTGGGGTTAGGCTTAACCCTCGACTGGCTTGGCCGCTGGTTGGAGATCTCCATCTCTGTGTTGGTCAGCTTCAGCGCGGCCGCGAGTACTTCTGCAGATGGCTCTGGCACACGTGATGTCGTTGCGTACTCGATCGCCTCCTGGTCGCAGCCGTACGACTTCTTGAGGTCGCCACGGAGTGTGAGCACGTCTGTCTTGCCCAGCATCTTGAGAAGGAGGTAGACGTAGTGGGGCACGACCATGAATTTGGCAAGTGCCGGTCTGCCGAGGATGGCATGGTACGACGAGTCGAAATCAGCCACCTCGAACTTCATATACTTGGTGCGGTAGTTATCTTTTGTCCCAAAGGTGACTGGCAGGACCACTGATCCGAGTGGTGTAGCTGCCTTACCCGGGACGATGCTGTAGAAAAGAGCTTTGCTAGGAGTGAGCATCTTTGAGATGTCCAGTCCCATCTTCTTGAGAGTACTCACGAAGAGCAGGTTAAGGCCGCTTCCGCCGTCAATGAGTACTCAGGTGAGCTGTGAGCCTGCCACGACAGGGTCTAAGACAAGAGGGAATTTTCCCGGCTCGGAGAAGCTGGTCCATTGATCCTCTCTGGAGAAGGAGATCGGGACCTTGCTGTATCTCAGAGGCCTTGTCGTGGCCGGCTCCACAGAGAGTATTTCCCGCAGGGATGGCTTCTGTGCGCGCTTGGTGGGGAATCCACCGTCTCCGTCGAAGATGACGTTGACCACGTTCTTCGGATCCTGGAAATCTTGGGTTCCCGACTTGTCACCTCCTTCTTCATCGTCGTCCTTGTCATTTCGCTTTCCGGCTTGATGGAGGGGTGGAGCGTTGAGTGATTTGCGGATGGTGACGCACTCGAAGAGCGTGTGACGCGACTTCGGGTGTATCGGGCATTGCTTGTGCAAGACTTGCTCGTATTTCAACTGGTTGTTCCCCAACTTCTTGCCACGCGGGTTGCACTCGACAGCCGCAACTTCATGGTCTGGCTTGCGCTTTCGGGGGCTTCCCGAGTGGTTCCGCTGGCTTTTGCCGAAGTGGCCGTTGCCGTTCCCTTGTTTGTCGTGGTTGCACTTGGGGAAGCGGTCGTTTTCCTCGTCCTCCTGGTCAGCCCATCTTGCCATCATGTCACGCAGCTCCACGGTAGTAGTCGAGCGGTTGCGCCCAAAGTCGTGGTATGTGTTCTTCGAGAAGAGGCCGTGTTGGAAGCAGCGGATGACATCCTCATCGGCGATGTTGGTGATGGTGGCGCGCGTCTCAAAGAGACGTCGTGTGTAAGACCTCAGGGTCTCGCTCATCTCCTGCTTCACCTGGTATAAGTCGTGGCGAGTGCCTGCCCTGATCATGGAACCCTGAAAGTTGTCCATGAACGCCCGCTTGAGGTCCTCCCACGAGTCGATGGATTTTTGCTTGAGGCTTTCAAGCCACAGAGGGGTGCGGGTTCTAGGGCCACCGGGAAGTAGAGTGCTTTCGTAGAGTTGGAGCCCCCTGAAACTTCAATAGTGATGGAATAGCAACAAAGCCACTAGCGTGGGTCCTGCTTAACGTCATACTTGGGGATTCCGACTGGTTTGAAGTCCTTGGGGTAGGACATGTCGGTAATGGTCATGGTGAAGGCGGGGAAGCGGTCACTGTCGTCGTCGTCGTGGTACATGCCGGGGCGGTCTCTTCTCCTTGCTTCAATAACGAGCCGCGCGTCACGGCCCTCGTTGATTTTCTGCCTGAGGTCGACCGTGGGAGCGTCCTTGAGGTTGGCCGCGACTGGATCTTGGCCGCGATGCCTTGCCTGTTGGTTGCGAGGCGGTTGTTGTACTTCCTGTTTATTGTTGCCACGCGCGAACGGGTGGCCCTCGTTGCGCTGACGGTTGTCGTTCCTCCGACTCCCTTGGCCTCCACCGGGGGTGCGACTGACCAACGCGGTATCCCCGTGTTCCTCAGATCTCGAGAGCTGATTCCAAGTGTAAGACATTGGATGTTGCCCATCGAGTTGCACGAGCGCACGCTGGGTCAAGTACTGCAACCTTTGGATCTGGGGGTTAGATGGGAGTTGTTGGGCCAAGAGTGCTGCCTCTGCAATGGCGTCGATCGGTGTACGGTACTCGCGATCCGCGACTGCTGCAAAGGCGTTGGTGAGATCTCTTGGTCCACGGCCGCGGTTCTGCGCGTTGCGCCTACGTTGAGCGCGCTTGGCGTTCTTTGCCCGCCGGATCCTCCGGTGCTCCTCGTCTTCATCTTGAGGAGCGTCTGCTGTGGGCTCGTCTGCTAAGATGTCCGCGAGTTGTTCGTTGTCGTACTGGGTGCCCAGCTCAACTTCTTCTGCGTTGCGAATGGAAGCCATGCAGACTTGTCGATCCGGCAACTGGTTAGCCCTAAGGGTGTACTCGAGTAGCTCTGTGCTACTCTCACCTTCTTCCGCGATAGGCGAAAGAGGTCTACCCTCTTGGAAGGGTAGTTCTTGCGTGAAGGCCACAAGGCGAGATACATACTCGAGAAGTTCGGAGGGCTCAAAGCCCTTCCAGTACACGAAACGTCCTTGTGGCGTTGATGTAATCGTTAAACCCAGATGGCTACCCGACAAGAATTCGGGGTGGCCATCGGGTTGCGACTGGTTTTCAAAGGCGGGGGCCATCCGACGGGTGGTGGCTCCCTCGCCTCCGAGTCCTTTTCGGATCCGGTTTAGAGATGTAGTCCCGCATGTGGAGTACTCTGCATTGGAGTCCGAGTAGAAGTCGAGAATGGGGGCCTCCCGGCTAGCGGTGGCAGCCAGGTCCCTGATTTGGAGCAGCAGATCCAAGTCCTCCTCCAAGTCGAAGAGGGACTTGGATCGTGGGGTCTTTGTAGATCGGATTGAATCCGAGTCAAGTAGATCTGTTGCATCTCGAGTTGAAGTTGTTTTGAAAACGGACATCGTTTCGATCTGCTGGGCCAGGTCCGGAAGCAGCGTGTCGTCGAGGTTGTCGACGTAGTCGTCAAGATCGCTGGTTGTGGTTGATGATGTAGCCTCCGGCTACTTGGAGTTGTCTTTGGAGTTGGCTAGGTGGCTGTTGAAGCCACCCAAACCATCGACGACGCAGATCCAAGAGCCGAAGATGAAGGTCGTGCCCTTGTCGAGCACGACGCTGGTGAAGTCGAACGACGCCATCGAGTTCTCCGGTGGATCTTCGATGAGTGCCCTATCTGGCGCGCCAGCTGTCGGTGTTTTACCGCCACGCCCACCGAGGGATACCCCCGAGCTGGTGAGTTTGGTTGGTTGGGTGTTGCCGAGATCAGAAACTCGAAGGTGCAAAGGAACACAGTGTTTTAGACAGGTTCGGGCCGCTGGGAGCGTAATACCCTACGTCCTGTGTGGTTTGTATTGCCTTTGATGGTGATTGTCCTCGAGGGGTGTCTGTCCGCCCATATATAATTCGGGGAACAGGTTTACATGAAAGTCCTAGTTGGGTACAAGCCAAGAAGTCCTATCCGAGTACTTCTCGGGTAGTCTCCTGCCGTGTTCGACTAGTCTAACTAATGTACAAGTAATCCTACTGCATTACGAGTAGTTAAAATAGATGTAGGGAGTGGGCCATGTCCCATCCCGTATCTTAGGAAGAGTATGCCACGTGTACAGTCCCGTGTACCCGGATCTGACACCGCGCCTTCCCCAGGTTGCCTTGGGCTTGGGTTCGGCTCCGGGGCTGGCCTGGTCCCCCGACCTCTTCTGTCATGTTATGGGTCGGGAGGCCGCCATGTGTCCCGTACCCGGCCTGCTGCTGAGCGGCCGGGATCCGCCTCGCCATCCAGCCCGTCTTGGCTATGCGCTTGCCTAACCAGGCCAGGCCGTCCGGTTGAGATGGGCTGACCCGCGCTTAGGTCGTTAAGGACCGTGCTTAGGGGTACCCGTGGTATTTAACCCCGTCACATTGGTTATGAGAACGAATATAACTCTTTTTAAATAGTTTTAATGAAAACGGATACAGATAGTGTTGAATATTGTCGAATATGAATGTGGAATCAGATAGAGAAAATCAATGAAAATCGAATTCGGATGTATTCAATTTACTATCATATTAAATTTGAATACAAATACGGATATCCATATTGATGTTTAAGCGGAACAGATATCGAATATTTCGCATAGCCGCATTCACATTTACATCCTTAGCGCCTGCGACAGAGGGGCTCGATCGGGCCAGTCGGTGAAGCGACGACGGTGTGGCACCGGCAACAACCACCGTACGTACCATCAAGATCGGCCCCGCTTGATCGGGTCGAGATGAGGTACGCTGCAGTGCAACAAACGCAGGTAATATAAAGCGACGGCCGGCCTGCGAGGGACCAGCAGATCGACCGATGCTACACTACACGGATAGGAGCCGTCGTTGGATCACATATGCCGTCTCGGTAATAGCAAGCTACTCGTCCGTAGTATCTGGTGTGGCTCACGAGGCATGCCCATGGGCTGGCGTTACCAATAGTCCAAAACTGTAGCTACATAAGTAGTAGCTGGTTGGTTACCCATGCCGTTCCATGCATATGTATTAAAAGCAATAGTAGCGTTAGCACCTCCGAATACAGCGATAACCGCTTTACCGCTGCCATCGATGCCAACCATCCACACCCCGACACCCACGGCCATCTACGCATCTGTGGCTCTGTAGGCCTCTGCCCGTGCACCTCTGTTTTACCTGCCGTTTGCTGCCATTATATTGTACCGCCATATACAGTAGCTGACCATCGGCTGCAGCTGCTACTAGGAGTGTAGGACACTCACTTTTCTGTGCAAGCACTGAAGCACCGTGCAGGGCAGGCAGCAGCAGCTGGACCAGGGTCGTGGGGAGCAGTGGTCAGAGAGGGTCCCGGTCGGATCGACCGTAATACCGCCACGCACGTACAGTTGCTGCGACCTGCGAGCGGCTGCGACTGTTTCGAACTTTATGACGCGTGTGATCGGGAATGGCCCGGCTCGCGTCTGCAATGCAATGGGTACCAGGGTACGAAGGGGGAAAAGTAATTTGCAGGAGCAGTTGCAGCGGATACAGCGGTGGCAGGAAGCAGCAGTGGTCATCTGTGAAGACTGAAGAAAGATGGTTGAACAAAAGCCTGTGCCGGCGGTACAGCAGGTTGCTCCATGTGTTCACATTGGCTGCTGACTAGTGTAGCGGCGGAAGGAGGGGCTTCAAATAAAACGTAGCACTAGCAGGTCCTAGAGACCGTTTGGCAACGTTGTAGCTCCTCGAAAAATAACTCTGGCTCCAGCTTTAACTATGGAGCGGCTTCTATGGTAGAATTGAAACTGTTTTAGAAAATATTTGGTAAAACAGCGCAAAACAGCTCCTCTTATTATTTAATATACATGGAAAATGTCAAATTAATGATCATATTACTCTTATCTATTTATTTTTTCTCTATTCTTCCTATTTCTTTCTTTCTTATTTTTTTTCTACACCTTCTATTCTATCTCCTTATCCATTCTTCCTCCATGCGCCCAATAGGCCGTCGCCCCCGCCTCCCACTGTCGGCTGTGTGTGCCCGCCGCCGGCACCTTCACCTTCCTCCTCCCCTCCTGCCGCGGCTCCTCCGCCCCCGCTGCAGGCACCTCCGCCCTCCTCTCACTCCTGCCGTGGCGCCGCCGTCGTCACCTTCCCGCGTCTGTCTCCTCTGCCACCGTGCGCTGCCGCTGACCGGCCACCGCCGCTTGCTCCGGCGGCCGTTCATCCCCACCGCGGCCTCGCGCTCCTGCGGCCGTCCTCCGTCGCCACCTCGCGATCCCGCGGTCGCCTGTCTCCTGCCGCCGCCGCCGCCGCGCTCCCGCGACCGTCTAGCTCCATTTGCGCCACTCTTGGACGAAAAAGGTGGCAGGCGAGATGGAGGAGCCGTGGGGAGCCATTTTTTTTTGGCTCCCCCTCCGTTGTTGGTCTCCTCTCAGCGCGTTTTCAGGGGCTTCTTTGATGGAGCTTTGGTGGAGCCGGTTGCGTCCTACCCCTTTGGCAGGGCACCAGGTGGCTGGGTTTGGAGATGGTTTTGAAGCCCTGCCAAAGGAGCTCTTAGTTATTAAAAAAATTATGTTGAAGCGAAATAGTTCGCTATGAGATGGGCAATTTGGAAATAAAATAAAATATTAAGTTTATGGAGAAAAATAAAATTCAAGATTTCCATGGACCACTAGTACTCGGACCCGAGATCTCTTGCCTTACGTATAGCTTTCTTGTCACCCCACCTACACAATACTCATATGATTCTAGTTGGGATGTTTTCCTTTTAATCTAACCCGTGGATGATTCTTTAGTCCCGATTGGAGCCTCCAACCAGGACTAAAGATCTCTCCCACCCCAAGCGGATAGACATGGGACTAATGCCTATATTAACCCATCGGTCGGGAAAATATTAAAGATTGAAGATATTTTTTTTATAGTGATACAAAACAACATTTTACTAGCGACACAATTATACTATGTATGTTTGTTCTGCTAGTGAATTACATTCCAGTATTCGTTAATTTTAAAATCTGTTGGTCCAATCTTCGGTAGACATCCATAGAGTTAGGTGCATGTTCGTGCCTGCATCTGTGCTATGTATTTTTCTAAAAAAAAAGGCAATAGACATCTGAATTGTAGTCCATCTTTGTTTGTGAGTATTATAGTCGTATATCCTCTGCAGCCCATATATAAACGTCTAGGAGCTACAATAGTTAGGGATGTAAGTTATATATATTTTGAGTTATCGGGTCAACTTAAAATGTTGATAACATGAATTAAAATAACATTCTGCGTAAATAATTTAGGAGGAGAAATGAACTAGAGTGGCATACCATCATAATTAATTAGCACGTGAACCCAACACCAACGACGATTGAATCCGAGGACCACCGTGAATTGGCTATCGGGACATGCCAGCGCTCCCAGCAGGCTCCCCACCAGTACGTCACATGGTAATCTCTCGATCAGCTGAAAGAGCATTCTGACTTGCTAGTTGCAACTGTGGCTAGCCATACGATGCACATCACTTTGGAGAAAGTAAACAGAGATTGCTACATTATGTTCGATTTTTGTGATGTTTGCCAGTGTACTACTGTACTCGTCATCCATGAGACACATCTATCGCGTTGACGTGCACCGCATCTTTGCAGCGATATACCGACGAGGACATGGCACTAGCTGCCGACACGGACCACCGTGATTGGATTCGCCGTCCCGTTTCTCTGCGCCACGCACGGTCGACCGGCGCGAATTAATTCCGACGCGTGTCAGAGACCTAACACCTACTCCTCCGGCCCCTGTCCTCGCCTCCTCGTCGCCGTCGACTTTACTTTTGCCTTTGGTGTGGTTACTAATATTCGAAATGCTTAGCGGTAGTTGCAACGCGTCGACCGGGACAAGGATTGTAATTAACTAGCTAATGACATCTCATAACACAAGGTTTTGGCCTGAGGAAGTCACTAGCTTAGCTAAAGCTGCTACCGCCACTACTGATAACTGATGGCCCACCACCGCCCACCCCGGGCGCAGGCACCTGCGCGCATCAGCATCGCCGTCACGATCTCATGCGACCTGATGGGAGAGGACCAGAGGATCCGAACGAATGATCAGGCAGGTCCCATCTAGAAAGGCAAGATGAAAAGCCGAAAGCTACGCGAGATTCGCCCGTCCGGCCGGCCGTGCAGACGCACCCGTCAATGGCGCTGGCCCAGCGAATCTGGTGAGACAGAGGCAGGCAGATGGTGAGAGAAACTGGTCCTGCGTGCTCCTGCGTCCTCGTGAGGCCGGGGGCCCGGGGCGAATCGCTGCGTCTCGTGCACAGCTGTTCTCTCGTGTTGCGCGAACGGGATTGGAACTGGACCCGGCGGCCGGCCACCGTCGAGTGTACCGGCCGCGAGCGAGAGGGACGGGTCGGATACGGACAGGCGTACAGCTAGCTGACGTTGCTCGCGTATCGCTTTCGCTGGCGCAAGAGGCCGGCTAAGCAAAGTTTGCGCGCCAAGATCTATCATGCCATCATGAGCACGGTGGCGTTGCCTTTGCCTCTCGCTCTGATCCTATGAAGGCGACCTCACAGCATGATCTTAATAACTTGAATGGGAAGTTCCGTCCTCTCTCACTCGGAATAAATTGATGAATAGTGTCGAAGGAAATCAGTCACATCACCATGAGACGTGAAGATATTGTGGATCGTGCTGAGCCAGAGTTGCCGAGTTGGAGCCAAGAAAATTAGAAGCTGGCCCATCATACCCCAGAACCTGCTCCGGCGGTTCTTTCAAAAGAAAAAAAAAACTGCTCCGGCGGCGCCGTGCTCTCCGACGACGACGACGGTGGTCGTGGTGGATGACGCAACGGCCATACTAGATCTGAACGTACGTGGCCGGCCCGGCCATTCGCTGCATCGGCGCACGCCGTTTGGATCTTCCGGACTAATTTTTAGTTCGATCACATCGGATATTTGATACCAATTATAAGTGTTAAATATAGGTTAATTATAAAATTAATTGTATAAATGAAGACTAATTCGCGAGATGAATCCATTAAGCCTAATTAGTCTATGATTTGGTAATGTTGTGCTACACTAAATATATGTTAATGATGGATTAATTAGGCTTAATAGATTCGTCTCGTAAATTAGTGTTCATTTATGCAATTAGTTTTGTAGTTAGCTCATGTATAGTTCTCCTAATTAGTATCTAAATATCCGATGTGATGCGGGACTAAAAGTTAGTTCCGGATATAAATATCCCTTAGGTAGCGTTTGGTTGGAGAATGAGATAGAACGTAATGGTTCCCTTCTAGAAATGAGCTCGTTCTATGCTGGGTGTTTGGTTTGAGGGCTGGAACCGTTACATCTCTTATTTGGTTGGAGGTACGAGGGTATAACTGCCGTTACTCCGTCAACCACCGTTACATGAGGTCTACATGTCGGTCACTCGATCCTTTCCTCCTCTCTTCCACCGTAGCAACACGAGCTCCCTCGGCCATGACTCTTCCTCCTCCCTTCCACCCTCTTCTCCCTCCACACATCGGCCTACCCCTCCCGCGCCGCCCAGTCTCCACTCCTACGCTGCCAAGGCTCCGCCCCGTTTCGCCCGAGCTCCCAGCGCGCGCCGTTCGAACCTTTCCTGGGTGGGAGTCCGAGCTCCGCCCCGCGCCGCCCGAGCTTCGCCTGGGCGGGAACCCGAGCTCCGCCCGCACTCCGCCCCCGCGCCGATCTGAGCTCATGTGCTAGGTACCCCAGATGTCCCCGGCGCGGGCGCTTTCGTTGTCCCTCCCAATTGGCTACCCCACGAATGAATGCACCCATGTGTGCGCCGCAGATTGATCAAGTCCCCTGCTATGATTGTACTGTAGTGCTGTTGCTTTTGCAATTTGGACGTACGGATTGATGCGAGATTGAAAGGTTCTTTTGTGATTGGCTGTAGCATATATTTTGGTCCACTTGCTGCCTACCTTGATTGCTTTGCTTCTTTGGTGCCATGAAGTTTTCTCAATTTGCTTTTACAAAGTGTGCTCTTCGGGCAGACCAAGAATGCCATGTGCAAGGCATTTCCTTCCCCTAAGCCAAACATAACCAAACTACCCCAGCCGTCTGTGCACATTGCGGCGTAGGCGCGTAGCATGAATCACGCATGCACCACAGCACAAGCAAATATTATCAACTACCATGAGAGTGACTAGGTATCGATCCAGAAATAGAGTGGAAGGATTCGACCTTTTTCTCCTGCCTGAATATGTACAGTGTCGGCACTACTAAATGAGAAGTCTTGATACAGTTTTTTACATGTATCTATGTGTATTCGATCAATTTGTCTTCGGTCATTGTTCTCACGGAGAAAGCCTACTACCCGACTGGCCGAATCAGAGACCTGAGTCCTGAATCATGCGAAGGCTGATGAAGAGTGAAGACCTTATGACTCAGCTGGCGTTCACTACAAACAAGAGAAAACACGCAAGCATAGTTCAATGTATCAACAATAGTTACAGTGGGCAAAGGAAACAAGGCTAGTTTTTCGCACTCAAGTTGGGTAAATGGAGCGGCACCAAAAACTTTGGCACCAAGTCTTTTTAAAAAATCAAGGAGGAAGACTTTTACGTCCAATAGGCCTTGCATAACAATTTCTAGATTAATAAGGTGTGCCCTTGACAAACGGATACTGAGTTTAGGGAGTATGCAAGCCTGTGGGAACAGATCAGTTTACTTGATCGCAATGATAAGATTATATGGAGATGGACGCCGGATGGGGAATACACAACTAAGAGCGCTTATCGCATCCAGTTTGTAGGCTAGACGAGAAGACAATCCATTACCCTAATTTGGAAGGCAAAGGCAGAACCGAAATGTAAATTCTTTGCATGGATTTTGCTACACCGGAAGATATTAACAGCAAATAATTTGGAGTAAAGAGGATGGCCACATGATCCGTTGTGCAAACTATGTAGCACAGCACCAGAGACGCCGAAGCATCTTTGTAAAGATTGCCCGTTCACTTGTGCAGTTTGGGATCAGCTGGTTAATTGGTTCAATTTACACCAACTGTCGACCAAGTTTCGTGAGTTCATTCTATAGATGGTGGAAGAAATGTCGAGCGGTAGTTGAGAAAGGTAGTAAATCCGTTTTTGACGGTCTCATTATTTATTTTTGGTGGAATATTTGGAAAGAGCGCAACAGAGAATAACTTTCAGGCAGGAAGAAAAGATCGTGACCGAGGTAGCTTATCTAATCAAGGAAGAGGTCCAACAGTTTCGACAGGCGACAGAAGTAGTCAACATTTTTACCCCAAACGTATAGTGCTGTCTCCCTTTTTGTTTCTTCTTCTCTGTTATGTTTTGTTTGCATGGTGCTCCTTCTGAGTGGTTTTGGTGCGTAGTCGGAGTGAGTGTAGTTGTATTTTTGTTACTTTTCTTGGTCGTTGTTTTGTCTAATAAAAATTCAGCAAAGCTCTTGCCGTTGTTTCGGAAAAAAAAAACACGCAACCATTCACATGGTCATCCTGTTGGTTTTGGGTTTTTCCTCATCACGGCATCTGCAAGTGGAGATCGATCTGAAACTGAAAGCATCACGTTTCTGTACCTAGCAGCAGGTAGCTGTTGCCGTTGCCACTTGCACGCGCCGGTGGCCCGCCCATATGTTTCCATCATACATGCCATGCGTGATGCCTCCGAGCTCACGCCACAAGCAAATACTTGAGGCCTTGGCCCTGTCTCCGATCCGTGCATGGGCTCGCGTGACACGGCAGGCAATCAAACAGCTAGCTATATATCCTTTGTGTTTAACAGGAAGCGATGGCAGCAAGTGAATGCATATAGTTTAGGAGAGAGTCCAATCAGGCACGAGACTTATAATTAGCGTCGACATTTAGTTTAATTAAGAAGGGATGAGACGTCAGCGGACTGATCGATCGCGACGCTAGCTCTGAGTACCTAGCTAGACTTTGGACCTCTAGCTAGGTGTAGTGAAAGAAAAATTAGGTTTCGGCGCCATCAGCAACAGTGATACGGCTCCCACGATGACATCTAGCGGCGGCGGCATGAACGTACAATGCCGATGACCAACTGTTAAGGCACGCCACTGAACACATGCTAGCTTCTTCTGATGGCGATCGGGACATGCAGTATCATCAAGTGGTTGTCGACTTGTCGTCCATGTGCTATAGGCTGCTAGCTAGCAACCCCCCGCCCGGCCTTTCATTACTAATCCGTCCTTGTAGCAAACACTGTTGGAGACGTTGTCTTCTAATCAGCTTGTCAGCTTGATTAAAGACCCCTCCCCTTTGGCCTCCTCCCCGCGTTCCACGGTAAAAATGGGACGCGTGTCGATCCCAGCGAGCTCTGGTTATTTTGCAAAAATGCCCTATAATTCTTTAAGAATCGCAACTCAATGCAGCACGTCCAAAACTAACAGAAACCACGTTCTTATATTTTTCATATAGGTCCTCGTGCTAAACTTTAATTCAACACAAAGAAAGAAAAATTCGATATGGCTGTTATTTTTACAAAACTCCCCCGTGAGACATTTTTGCGAAACCACCCTCCCGCAGCCCCCGCGTTCTCTTTCTGATGACCTCTCTTCTTCTCCCCGCCGCCGCCCTCTCATTCCTCCGCTCGGCTCTACCCCAGAGCTCCACCATGCCGCCCCTCCTCCGCCCGACCTCACCCTGGCGCTTCTCAGCTAGGCCCCAGGCGTTGCAGCCTAGGATCTCCGGCACCGCCTCGAGCTTGGACACCACTGCAGCGCTCCCAAACGCAACCCTAGCCCTCTATTTCTCTTTCCCTCCTCCACATCACTACCGCCGCCCCTTAGATCCGAGAGGGCGAGCTGCTCCTCGCCGAGGCTCGCGAAGCTAGGGATACGGTAGCTGCGGGGTGTGGTGGAGCGGTGGTCGGCATGGGGGCGAGCCCATCTGCACTGCAGCCTTCGTGGCTGCGCGCGCGTGGAACGGTTGCGACAGACTCGGCACGCGGAGACCTTGCCCCGAGCAGCCACATGGCTGACGATGCCTGGGCGCTTGGCCTCGCCGTCTGGGAGGAGGACATCGCCTTCGTGGGGCACCCTGGGCGCTGCTTGCTTGAGCCATCGGCCGCGCGTCCGACGCCTCCAAGTGCCGCAACTGCAGCTCGCTTTCGTGCTCGCAGGGGTATTCCTCCCCGGCTGACCTTGACGATGTACGGTACAGCACGGTGACAATTCCTAATCCTGTGAGGATGTGGCTTCTTCCTCTATCCCGTATGATATGTACTCAATATCTTGCTTCTTCATAGGAGTCCTCGATGATATGTTCTGGAGCTCGGATGTGGAGCCGTTTAGTTTCGTCGAGGATCTGCCACAGAGACCGAGGCCAAGGCTGTCGTTTCCTTCATGGTTGGCTAATGGTAATTCCATCAATGGAGTGCTTTTGAATTTGTAACGGCAATGAAATTAGTGATGCTAAACTTACGACACTGGCTCTTATAGCTTCAATTGGCACCCATGCCATAATCTTGTAATTTATGCTGTGTTCTTTTCTCATATCTTTGGCTATTCCCGCGCCCCCCCCCCCCCCCCCCCCCCCCCCCCCCCCGCGGAATGAAACTCCAGGACTGCTTTGCTCCTATGCGCATATGTGGCTGTATTATGTTCCACATCTTCTGTTAGATTAGGTTTTGTAATGAAGTTTTCCTCTGGAGATACTTTACTTAGAAAATCTGTAGAAATATCAAGCATTAAGCTTTTGGGGGGTTTCAGTAATGATACTCTAGCTTTTTAGTGTACATATTAAATGGTTGAATCAAGATCTTTGTTTGCACACAATGCCCTTTGATTGACAGTACCTTCCTTTGGTAGTAACCTGGGAAATCGTTTAGTCTTTCAGATAAGCTCCGGTTGTTAGTGGGGTGATTCATCAGGTCTTCTCTCTTTAAATCCTCTTTTCCAATGTATTCTTAGTAGATAACAATTTTACCAATGTAGATAACTTGATATAATTGATTGTTTTCGATTGAAAATATTAAAATCTCTATCCTTTTCTGACTTAGTTGAATTCGAATCTTCCATCGCTATGTTTTAACAATTGGAAGATATTTTTAAGAATGTTTAGCAATATCAGTCCAAACTCTGTTTTGTTGACTGATGCCACCTCCCAGGAATGAAAAGGCAATATGGTGGAGAAGTAAGAATTCGGTTCCTTGATAGTTTATGAAAAGACTCTATTCGGACTGGCTATTTATATCTATTCGGACTGGCTATTTATATGTCAAAATAGCTAATTAGAAGTTGAACTTCTCAAACATTGACTTCTTTTCTTGTATGTTTGCTGTGGATGCAAACATAAACTCCTCTCTTCCAAAAGATGTTGCCGTCTGTTTGTCTTTATCTCTTTACATTGACTTGTTTTCTTGTATCCATTATCTGAATGTTTTTTTCTATCTTTCTAATTTCTCATTCGGATGAAGGCTATCCTGAACGTAGTTTACATTGTTGATTACTTGCTGACTGTATAGCAAAATATTATATAGTGCAAGGTGAGTCATGAATACTCCTTTCCTGCTGTGTTACTTTACTCTGATCGTTTAGTTGCTACGTACCTTATCAGTTTCCTTCAAAATTTAAGTAAGGTCCATTGCTGCTTGCCTCGAAACTGCTTGGGGATTCATCCTATCATCTCACCCATCCTCTACCTTTCACTGCTAACAACCCAAGATCCATCTTCTCCCATCTCTTCCCTCCATTGCACACAGAGACTTGGTTTAGTTATCATTTGATAAATTAATTAGTTGGTCATGTGATTGTGACCTGAATGATTGACCTTGTACTTGAGAAATTGATGACAGATTTTATCATTTTATTTGCTACAAGGATATCTAATCCGGGAATATGTTTAGTTAGATCTCAGTATGATTGAATGGCTGCTGTTTGCTCAGCCTTTTGTGAATTAGGTGTTGCACACAATCAATAGTAACTGGTAACAAGACTTGAGGTTCAGCTATCCTGGAATAAGTTCAGAAAGTCAGAGAGTTAACAACCTGCTTTTCTTTGGTCAAGATGCCCAAGGGTTTCAGCTAGACCTATAGTAGAAATTATGTATTTGCTTCCTTCAAACGGTTGTGCCCTCAAATGAGTTGTATTCCGATCTGTGGAAGATCTGAATGAATATGGGTTGGTCTGATGTGAGTTTGAGATGCCCAGCATAATGCTACTGCTATCAAAATGGTGATGATTGTGTGTTTGATTGTCAGCTAGCCATGAAATTGTTGATCGATGCCAGTGGGAATCCTTCTCAGATTGGCAAGGATTAGAAGGACTTGGAATTGATTCAATTTGTTGGTAAGAAGACTAACATCCTCGGATGGATTTTTTTCTCTTTAGGAACCTTTGGAATTGTTAACTGTACAATGATACATTAGAGCTGGATTAACCCAACTGATTTATATGTCTGCAGATATTAAAACATGCAGTAAGAGACAAGATGATGGCGTACAACTGTGATAGATTGCTTACCTTTCAAGCGTTTATGCTCTTGTTCCCTACTAACAATATTTACGCATGTTTCATGGTATATACTCTTTTTTCTTGAGTAAGCATGTGTTTTAAATTATTTGTAGTGTTTTGCAGCAATGAAATATTCTATGAGCATTCTAACTGTAATATAAAGTTATATTGAACTTAGCAAAACAAGAATGCAGTTGGAATTGTCATTCTTCTAAAGTTCTGCAACAAATATCGCTTTGTTGTCAGGACGGATCGCTTGCAAGTCCCACCATCGAAGGTGTGTGGTGTCATCAAATGTTGTTTGTTTTTCTACTAATTTTCCCTGAGTCAATCTGTTGGTCGTGCCTTGATTTGCTAATTTTGGTCGTGGTTAGATATATAAAGCTCACTGTCTCACATGACTGATTTTAATCGGGGGCAATGGATGTATATTCTTCAGTTGCAAATAATGAAAGAAAACAACAATAACCTCACTGAGCTCAATTGCCGTCTCTGTTCTGGAGAATGTTTGAGCTACAGTTTGCTAAAAAATTGAACACCACTTACAAGAAAATTGAACTGTATGCAGATTCAAAGATGTTTGTCTCACCGAGCTCAATTGCCGCCTCTATTCTTTTTCTAGGGTATTTGTGTGGTGTTCAGTGCACTGAAGATCCAAAAAGGTGGATTACCAATGTATCCCTGGAGATCTCGTATGTTTTCGCTTCACTTTTTAGGGAACATTTAGGAAAGCAACATATAGAGGCGTTCTGCTGGTTGTTGTTAAGAAGCTTGATGATGAAGAACCATCGTCAATAGCTGATGTGCCAGACTTACAATGACCAAAGGACGAGGCAAATTATTACAATCATTCGATGGGTATTGCCAGCAGTCTCCCTGCTTTAGCTTGGGTTGCATTCTTAGGAAAAGATTGTGAATAAAAGTTGACATTTTTTGCACTGGTTGAGTATGTAATTTAAGTTAACAAGTAATGGAGTGCATATGCCCGTTTTATGTAGAAAAATTATGACTGCTATGGAAGATATGGTGTGCCTAATCTTTGCTTTATATTCTGACCATAACCAGGCATGTTGCAGCATCTAGAAGAATATTTTTAAAATAATAGCCATAAGGAGATTGTTTATATTTTGAGAAAATAAGAAAAGTGTTTCTGCTTTGAAAATGTTAACTGTATTAGAACATCTCACAATCCAGTGTCACAATTTTGGCATATCTATGTATAAGTTCAAACTAAAAAGTGTTGAACCAAATATAAAACATTTTACGTTCCAATTTTTCAATTTTGTATTATTGCCGTGATAGTAGTCCTAATTAAACACTTCCAACGACCCAAAGCACTGGTGATCTACAGTCATATATGACATGTGCAGCCACTGTGTGTTCGATCCGTTTTCTGCCGCGTACTATTGGTCCTAGATATCACTGCATGCACGTACGGTCGACGGTCCCACAATAAACCATCACCAGGTCACCACCTCTTTCACTCTTTAACTACAGCAGCTAGTGCTAGCTAGGCCTGTAGTGTGTGGCCTATATATGCTCAACGACACGTATGAGTGCGTTGCCAGACAGCAGTCCTTGCCTTGCACAAATCAAATTAACAGTTGGTGCCCGAAGTAACGACGGTGCACCAAACCTGGTGTGCGCAGAGTTCTTTTCTTTTATCTCGAAGTTCGGGAAAACTAAGCTTCAGAAGCAATACGCTTAAGTAAGATGTAAATCCATCATCTGTACCAAAGTGGGCCAACTTTTGCTTTTTGTCAACCAATCCCAGTGCCACATTCAACAATATATGCGACAAATACGGAACGTAGCATAAATTGATATATATATATATATATATATATATATATAATCATTTCTACATTGGCTCGTAACTGTTCCTACATGTATATATCATGATGTAGGACGTATCTAACCGAACGAAGAAGAGTATTTACATGGAGTATGTGATCATACTAGAATATCTATGATGAAATATATATATTGGGTATGTGACCATACATAAAATATATATGGACATACTTATTTTTATATACGAATGCTAAGATATAATGATGATATATTTTAAAAATAGGGATGATTTTGAAATTTTCATATATATCCTTTGAAGTATCTTAGAATTAGTATATGAACATACCCAAAGTGATAAATGAGTATGCGGACATACACACAGTGGTATACTGATATTGAGAGTAGCGACAAGTGAGTGTAGATAAAACTTGTATAGCTATTCTCATCATCAGTATACCACCGTACGTATGTCCGCATACTCATTTATCACTTTGAGCATGCTCATATACTAGTTCTAAGATTCAAAGGGATATGTACGTAAAATTTCAAAAGCATCCCTATTTTTTAAATATATATGATTATATATTAGTACTATATAAAAATAAGTACGTCCATATACTCCATATATGGTCACATATTTCAAGTATATACCATTACATATGGTCTAGTATGATCACATACACCCCGTACATACCTTTTTTGGATCAGATACTCTATACATCATGAGATACACATGTAGGAGTAGCTACAAGCGCATGTAGAGTAGATTTTTTCTATATATATATATATATAGATGTGTGTGCGCGCGTGCGCGCGTGTGTATAGAGATATACATATGGGAGTAGTTACAAGTGCGTGTAAAATAAATTTTCTATGCATATATATATAGGGATAGACGGTGAATACCTGAAAAAATGTGTGCACCGTTAATTCTAAGTGGGAGATCCGAATGTGGATAGTAAGGTTCCAATCAAGAAACCCATCTACTACATCAATTATAAAGAAATCTTACGTGACTAGCTAGTTGATCCCATGTGTCATGTGTTTTGGAAAAAAAAAACCAAAGAAAGTCGACCCCCTACCTATAACATGACCGGAGAGGCGACCAAGGCAATGAATATAAAAAAATACAGATAGGCGCAGATATATATTTCCCATCAATCACGCGAATTTGGTAGTGCCAATCCGCGAAGGCGCAGCTTTCGTCCCTTTGGTTAGTACTAGCTAACTTTTCATCTGATACTAAAATTATCCGAAGATATTTTAGTATCGGGTTAAAATTTAAAAGTCTCCGGAGCTATTTTAGTACCGGGGCAAGACACCGGCCAGTACTAAATGTACCGGCTAGTGTTTTGGTCCGGTGCTAAACGGCCATTTAGTACTGGCAATAACACCACCTGATACTAAATGGTGATATTTAGTACCGGCCGGTGTCTTGACCCGGTATTAAATGGTCCTCCACAGGTTATTTCAAAAGAAATGCGTCTCCCACTTAGTCACGTATGTATAAGTGGAATGGTAAGAAAGATATGCGCAAATCCGGCAGCATAAGTAGTTTACGTTTCTCACGCAGTGGGGAACCTTGCGCCGTGCTATCTCAAGGTGCAGGCATGTGTTTTGGAGCCAAGTGCACACCCTTGCACCACCATGTTCTGTCGCCATATCTGCATACAGTTCCTAGGCTATCTGATTATCAGGTCGTGTCTCTAGGATTACCATGTACGTCAGTCCAGTTAATTCGCACCAGCATGGGAGTCGTCGTCATCTACTCGAGTGGAGAGATAGGACACCGAGTGACATTGAAGCAAGTATACTTTAGGGTGGAGTTCATAGTTCAGATCAGCCAGCAAAGCATAGGATTATTAGCTTCAGCCGTTAGCAACCACAAACCGTCACTTGTAACCAAGCATCCAAGAACTTAAGGTACATTTACATTATTTGTTCTAGTTATGAAACCTTTTGATTTGAACCGTCTGTTTATGGCTACAGCCAACAGTATAGATAGCATCATTAAGGTTTGTGGCTAGAACTGACAGTGCCGAAAAAACCATTTCTACCGTGGTTCCAGCCATGAACAATAACTGGTATTATTAAGATTTTTGGCTAGAACCGACAGTGAAATCATTTGAACCATGGTTCTAGCCACGAACAGTAACTGGTAGTGGATTAGGTCATGTTCGAACATCGGTATCTTTTTTTCACATGAACATGGTATATAGTGGCTTAGGTAGTAACTAGGATCGTTAATATTTCCAAACAAGCCGTGAACTTCCTGTTGCTACAGGACCTGTCTGAATTGGTGGAAAATTGACCTAGTACACCATAACTGTGGTCGACTGGTCGTGGAGTGGAGCAGATCCACGGACAAGGTCCCACCTATAGCCTGAGAGTGTCTCGGCACCTACGGGCACACCGATCGGCACCAATAACTAGTACGGTGGGAATTGATAGTCACCTATAATTGTTGCCATGCATGGAGTAGAAAATTTTGGTTGACATGATGGATTAGCTCTAGGTACAGGCCGAGTTGGAACGTGCTAAATCATTGATGACACTGCTCATCAGCTATCATTATTGAGCAGAGTGTAGATCGTGTTCGACTTGACCCTCTTCTAATTGAAAACTGAACATTGACTGCACTAGCTGCTAGAAAATAGAGTTCAGATCTCCAGGATAGAAAATAGTAGTATTGACTCTGAACAGTAAACCGTACACACCTCATGTTCAAGAGATCACGTACATGTTTGACAAACGAATTAACTAAATGTTAGGCTGCTAACACTAAAGCAGATCTCTGCGCCTCAGTTCTCAACCGATCCGTCTGCAGCCGCGTCTGAAGAGGTGCGTGGGTGCCGACATGGCGACACATGCTTGAGCTCGACTGGAAAGGAACTGGTGGAAGCTGCTGCTGCTGACGAGACCACGAGCCAGAACTAGCAAAGGAAAAGAAATGGGGAAAAAGAGCGGACGTGTCCGTCGATCGTGGCGCTGGATCAAGACGACGACCAACAATACGTGACACGCATGTGCAGTCTCGCACACTGAGCTTTGAACTGTGATGGGGGCCTGAAGGTGGCGTTGCACAGGCTGCAAACTTGGTGCGGTGTGGAGCACCGCCGGCGACGATGGAAAGGGTACACTGCACATTAGGGGCAGTACGTTCGTCCCATCTTCGTCTCAACAAAGGAACCACTCACATGTGACAGAGCGAGACACACAGTGTTGTGATCATCGAGATCGCGCTGCGCAACGCACGCACGGTGCCGGGCGGGATTCGGGGGCTACAGCAACAGGCCGCACGCATGATAGGGTCGGTGCTGGCGCGGTGCCGATCTAGTCATCTACACACTTCTGGCCGGGTGGCATCATCGTCACCGACAGGAGCCCGTCGATGCCGCCGGCGTGGTTAGCCCGCTAGACAGATCGAGCCACGAACGCAGCAGGGTAGCATGCCAGTGCGGTCAGCGGGATGATGCGGGGCTCCTGCACGCAGGTGCATGCTCCCGGCCGGAAGCCGGTGGCTTCATTCGGGCTCATCAGGAGAAGTTGTTAATCTTGGACGCCTGATTCCGATCCCCGCGCCCGGCAATGACGACCAGTTTATCTAACTGGCCTGCTGCAGGCTGCAGGTGAATAGTGCTTACCATTTACCAATGCGTTTTTTTATTTTTTTTCTCGAGAGGACCAGGCACGTGCAGAGCGGTTAGACAGGGTTGCATGCATGCTTCGCTGGTCGCATCATCCTGTCAAAGTGCCAAAGAAAATACTCGTCTTATTAGACGGCTCTTCTCGGTACTGCGCCGGTGTCGTCACTGATCACGAACTCGTCTCTCTGACTCTCTCGCGCCGCAGAAACCACAGCAACACGATGTAGCCGGCCGGCACCATACACGTCCAATACAGCACAAGCATACGCATACGCCTGGTCAGAAGAGATTTGTGAGGGAGGATGCATGGGGGGCGGACGATGACGACAAGGGGTCGAGGCGCATGCGTCGATCACTGCCTCCCTGGGACTAAGGCGCGGTTTGGGATCCCGTAGAGCTAATTATTAGCTAATAAAAAATAAAAAAGAATACTCTAGTGCAATCCCAGCTAATACATCCGCTACAAACATCCAGCTAATAATTAGTTCTTAGCTGACATAACTAATAATTAGCTCGTGATCGAAATGAGGCCTAATAATATCATGTACATTGGTTTTTTGTGTGCCCCATCTCTCCATTAGTTCGTCTTATTTTATAAGGTTTCAATCCCTAAAACAGAGCAAGGTTCGTAGGTGGAACAAAAGTTTTTATAGGAATGGCAAAAATATATGCCTAAAACAAATCAAATAAACCTATGGAATGAACATTTTGGACTTCTAACATGCTTACTAATAATCGTTGTACCGGAACAAATGTTTATTAAGGTGAAACAAAAATATTACATACCTAGAACAAATCATGCAAACATGTGGGAGAAAATATTATATACCTAGAACAAATCATGCAAACAAAAATATTGTAAGTGTAATAGAATGTTATGTATATTTCTATAAAACATAAATTTATACACATGGTATAATTGTTTGTACATAAAAAATATAAAATTATACGGTTCCACTAAACAAAATCATATGCATGTGGAACAAAACATTATAAACATTGGCTTACACTGGTTGTTTAATTTAATGAGTTGCCTTTTGTGAGCTGCATAATGTTTGGCTAATTTGTTCTCCGAGGAGCCACTTTCAAGTTTCAACCAGTAAGGAGTGGAGGGGGGGGGGGGGGGGGGGGGGGGCGTCTTCCCTCCAACTAGGAGGAGCATAATTCCTTATCAAATAGAGGCCAACCGATATTATTTCAGGGTAACACAAAGAAAATTGTGACCTTGTTTCGAATTCTAAAGTAGGCATTAGTGTAATTAGTTTCATATATCAATTTTTTTTATTGATACCATTGTGTGTACAGGTGACCTCCTCTACCCAAAGAACAACAATAAAAGGTAGTGCTGAAAGCCCTAACCAAACCGCGGTTATTAATCCAGGCATGAGCATTCCGGGACCAAGCAAAGCACTAAGGTATACTAGACTTGAGTGATCATCAGCCCAACTGATCAATGCTGGATGCATAATGTTTACTACCCCGATTTCCCTTTCAGTAACTGGAAGCACACATTTCTCTGTCCCAGTTGTGAACTGGAAGATTCCAGCAACTAGCTAGATACAAACTATATAAAAGGAAGGACTCTTGACGGGTGATAAACATTGATCCACGCTTGTCACGTTGAGGGGGACCTCCTCCATGCATACTGCTCTCTGATAGACATGCAGGACACGGACAAGGGAAAAATGGAGGATACAACGACCGGCGGCGGTGGCAGCAGCAGCAGCAGCAGGTGGCGACCGACGGTGACACGATGCGTTTTCCCGGTCGTGCCCATCACCCTAAGATCCCCTTCTGAGCAGAAGCCTGCGTCACCAATCATCGCGTCCATCCAGATACGTGCCCATCCATCCAAGTATACTGCTACGGTAGGTCGCTGATTCACTGCACGGCGTTGGCCGATGGGAGGAGACACGGCGGACGTGCCTGTTCCGTCGCCGCACATGGAACGCAAGGCGCCGGCCGCGCCGGAAGAATGGGGAAGGCAGGCACCATCGGCATCCGATTCCCATCAGACGTCGAGGCGTGATGTGGGCTGTGCAGCGTGCAGCGTGCTGCGGCTGCTGCTCCATCCCGGTGTCGGATGCGTTCGTTGCATCCAATCTCGTCTGGTATCATCCGTCACGCTACTGTGGCAGCTCGATTTGCAGCGACCTGGTGCCTGCCGCTCGAACTGACTGATGGTGCCGGCCTCTCACGAGATCGCTTGTCCAAACTCTCCGTTTCTGCCGTTCCGGTGGTGCCTCCGATCCATGCAACTGAGCATACACGATTGGTGACCCTTTCGCTCTTAGCAATCTCTCTTTCCAGCATGAACAATTGCAGCCTTTGCCAAGTCAAGGAAACCCGACGGCATGCACTCAAGCGGCGCATGCACAGGATGTACCAGTACGGCAGTACCATGCTCTGGTACACTGTACACAAACCCCTTGCTTCTTCGGTCCTGGCATGTGCACGGACGGACGCTGTAGGCTTCAGGAGACCAGGACAAGGAGCGAGGCGTTCTTGGCGGCCGCGCAGACGGGGCACGCGTCCGCGCCGGCCTCGCACGCGCGGCACAGGCACAGGTGCCTGCACGGGAGCAGCAGCACGCACGCCTGGCCGCCGCCGCACGACCTGCACGACAGCGGCGCCGCGGCCCCGTCGCCCGCGGCCGGCGGCGCCTCGAAGCAGCACGACCGCGCGTCCTCGGCCTCGCCGCCGTCGCCCACCGCCGCGGCGGCGGCGCAGCTGGGCGGCCGGAGGAGGAGCTGGTCGAGGGTGGCGCGGAGGCCCGCGGCGACGGCCTCGTGGCTCCTGGCGACGCCCATCCACGCCTGGCACTCGGCGCCCATCTGCCGCGCCTTCTCCTCGAGCTCCGCGTTGCGCCGGAGCGCGCGCTCCAGCTCGGCCTCCGCCGCGCGCGCGCGCCCCGCCGCCGCCCGCCCCGCGGCGGCCAGCAGCGCCCGGGCGTGCCTCCGCCGCGCCTCCTCCAGCCCCGCGCGCATCCTCTCGCTCTGCGCAACACCGATCACAACCATTCCAAATCAGATGCCGTTCCACAGTCCCACAGATCGAATCAACAAGGCGTCCCGATCAAACACAAGCACGTACCTCGAGTCGTATGAGCGCGTCGATCTCGCCGCCGTGGTGGCAGAGCGAGAGGGTTGCGCCGGCGTCATTGCCCACCGCCCTCCCGCTGGTGGACGCCGCGCCGGAGCCCACCGCCCTGCTCCGCTCGTCGTCCCCGGCCGTCACTGGCAGCGGCGCCAGACCCTGCATCGCGGCCGGGGCCAGAACCACGCGCTCATCCTCCAAGAAGAAACCCCCCGCGTCCGCCACGCGCGCCCGCTTCCTCGGCGCGAAGCCGTAGTTGCTGGTGAGCTCGCTGCCGGGGAAGTCGCCGAGCACCGTCGTGTCCGCGATCCCAGCCGGCGCCGCTGGTGGCACGCACCCGGCGGCGTACTCGTCCAGGAACAGGGAGCCACCCACCGGTGGGAAGTCGTGGGGGTGGTGCCGCGCCTGCACGGCCATGGCAAACGCAACGGGGAAGGCGAGGAAGGGATTAAAGTGGAAGTGCGGGCGTGGACGCGTGGTGGTTATATATACAGACACCGAGACACGGTTAGGAAAGCCATGACCATGACTTGGGCGTGGGTGGGGGATTCGGGAAGACACGGCAGAGGCGTTGGGAGCGCGGCAAAAGCGGGCTCGTCTTCGACACTGGAGGCGTGGGACGAAAGGCAACGGGACACCGTTCTGTTCTGTGGGCACCGGTGGGGTTGAAGATGTAAATACCTTTTTCTTATACTTTTTTTTCCGCAGTACACACACAGATGCCATATCAATATGGATACATTGCCTGCGCTGAATGAATAGGGTAGTCAATTTCTGGATTGAATTTAGAAAAATACTAGGACCCGTAGCTCAGCTTGCAATTAGTTATAGCTTACAGCTTTAATATTTTTAATGTTTTTTTATTAACTAGCATCTCGAATAGTAACCTTATTCACGCTCTCGATCTGTTTATGAAAATATTTTAACTCCACGGTCATTTGGTAGCTTCTCATTCCGGAGACATCCCTCCATTTCCCTTGGGAATTTTGTAAACTGATATTTTAGATCAAAGAGTTTCCTATAAAAATAATTTAGACCAAAGGGGCCTGTTTTAAAGAGGCTTGTTACGGTGGTTGGTTGTAAGATACCAGACGGTACCATTAGGTACTATTTTTGTTTGATCATTGCTGACCGTTAATTGGATATGTGAATTAGAAAATAAATTAATATCTATACCGAACTCACAGATTTGGTACCTTTTTCGAGGTGTCTCTCGGCGCCTCTTTATATCTCAACCATTTATTTTACCATGGAAGACGGCTCTCATTTATTTCAATCATAGTATAATTTCTCAATTTAAGAAACAATCAGTTAAGAATTATTTTGAGGCTAAAAATTTTCCATACAAATTGACCAAAAATTTTAACAAAAAATCAGCTAATTTTTTTAAAACATACTACTACTGTGCAATAGGGCTAGTAACATTTTAAAATGTTGATAAAAATATTTTAAAAATATATCTAAATTTTTTTGCTAATAATCCACGGAAAATGTATCAACCAAAAACTTCTTGTAGAAACTATAATAAAAACATCACAAAAGGGAAAATATAATGAAATATATCCACAAAATTTACCAAAAAAAATTGTGCCAAAGAAATTTCAAGCTAGGACAACCCAGAGTCACCTGATAGTCGCCAACAATGCCCAGGCTGTGTTACTTGCCCCTATCCCATTGCTGCTATCTGACTGGCATGCGCATGAGAGAGAGAAAGAGACAGTCTAATGCAATTAGATTTTATAATTATATGTGCAAGGTGTAACGCTTTGGTCAATATTGAAGCGGCAAACCTTGCTAGCATCTCCAGGAAAAGGCATTAGCCAATATTGCTTATATCCTTCTACATCAAGAAAACTGTTACCATTTCCATTTAGTATATTCTGCAAATAGAATTTTGCTGCAACTCTTTTCGGTAATGAAATTTTCAACAGCTTACCTTTTTCGTTTGAACCTTTTCCTACGGTCTGAAAGCCGGGCGCAATACTGAAATTGCACCGGCGACGTGCCAGGAATAGTAAGTAGTGTACCCATTTTTTTTTTCCAGAACTTAGTTAATTAGCTGGCCGGCCAGTCAAACTCTTCGCCCTAGCCAGGAGATGAGGAGACGACAGATAACACACGCGTGATCCGATCAAACAACGCCGCGTCGTCATCCTCCCACTCGAAACCTCACCCTCGGATGCTGAAGTATGACAGGGATGCGACCAAAACAATCGTTGGACGCCGTGCGGTTCAACGGCACGGAGATCCTGCCATGCGTGGCCGCCCGATCCCACGGGTATCCGTATTCAAACTCCGAACATCACGCGCGCGCTCAAGCACTCGATCGAGATGCCCCGCGGAACCGGGTCGTGCACGCGACGCGAGCTCAACGCCCTCCCTGCGGCTCGACGGGTCAGGCTGGTTGCTGGTACGGCACGGTGGCCGGCCACCTGTCTCCCGCATGCAGCTGGGCTGAGCACTAAGCACCATGGAAATTCTGAATCCGATGACGGTTCAGATCAGAAGTAGGAGTAGTAGTAGGGCACCTTTTTTTGATCGGAATCGTCGTGATCAAATTCAGCGCCGAGATTACCGCCCGCGGCCAGGCCGTGCGCTTGCGCGCGTGGTCCGTGCGTGCTGTGCGGCAGCGACTGGCTCGGCCAGCGCACCCGTCTGCGCGAGCGCGTCCACGGAGAAAACACCAACCGGACACACAGGGACCTCCCGCCGTGCTCAGGTCATGTCTTGTCCTGGGCACGGCGCGGCAGCACCGCGCCTGCGCGCGCGCAGTTTGTCCTCGCCAAATTCAAGGCGCGCACCGGCCTGTGCCCGCGGCCGTGTTCGTTCGGCGCTGCGCGCGCCCCTCGGACCTCGGTGCGTGGCCACCGCCGGGTGTCATGTGCCTCCGCTCGCTGCGCGCTCTGCCGGCGACGAGCGCATTTGTTGGCAGCCGCGCGCCAGGGCGAACGACAGCCGAACGCCCGAACGGACGTGCCTGCGCGCGGCGTGACCCGTGGTCTCTCGCCTGCCGCGCGCCACTGCGATGATCACGCACCATTGATGAGCCGCCCCAACGGGCATCGCATCGCATGGCCGCGAATCGAATTGGTTGGAGGACTACGGGTCTGTGCGTGACCCCGCCATTGCCGTCTATATCCAGTGCTCTGTCGACGATCCATGCCTGCCACGCGGCCGTACATGTGCGGGGTCCCGGTCCGAGCGATCGCGATCTCGACCATCATGGAGCTAGCGCGATCCTTACAGCTGCCGTAGCTCGAAGAGCGCGTATGCTAGTCCGGCCGGCCGGCCGGCCTGGGGAAGCACAGTGCCCCGGCCGTCGTAGGCCATCAGCCGTCCGTCCGTATACATCGACAGCAGAGCTATACTCCGTACTACCCCTAAGACGGCGAGAACATATAGTCACAGTCTGTTCGTCTGCTCTGCATTCGGTTGGATCGCATCCAACGCACCGCATCGTTCGCCACGCATCGAGCGCAGCGGGTGAAACTAGGCTCACATTTGTTCGGTTGGAAACTAGGCTCTTACCCTTTTCGATATCTAGGTATATACCGATGCGCTTTAGAAAATTGAATAATAAGGATTGGAGGGCGATTGAGGATGGATTTGAAAAAAGACTGAGCGGATGGAAAGACAAAATGCTCTTGGTTGAGGGTGGACTAGTGCTGATTAACTCTGTTCTATCTAGTCTACCATTGTTCGTACTTTCTTTTTTCAGGTCCTGATAGGAGTCCAAAAGAATAGAGCATTTCAGGTTAAGGTTTTTTTTGGCAATATGACCGGCATAAGAAAAAATACAGACTAGCAAAATGGGATTTACTTTGCCAACCGAAGGACCAAGGAGGTTTGGGAATCATAAATCTGGATATTCAAAACAAACGTTTACTAAGCAAACGGCTTTTAAGCTTTGTAATGAAGATGGAATTTGGCGGGATTTATTAAGGAATAAATACCTCAAGAGCAAACCGTTAGGACAGGTATATAAGAAACCAGGTGATTGACAATTCTGGACAGATTTAATGGGAGTGAAAGAGGATTTTCTTAACTTGGGGCGCTTCGCGTTGAAGTCAGGAGTCCAAAACTAGATTTTGGGAAGATACTTCGTTAGGAAACCCGACGTTAAAATCACAGTATCCTAACTTGTATAATATTGTTCAAAAGAAATATGCCACTGTGGCTGATGTCTTTAGTGCAACATCACTAAATATCTCCTTTAGGAGATCACCGGTGGGTATTAATCTATTAGAATGGCACAACCTGGTGGGAATAATAATAGATATAAATCTTAGAGAAGGGAGAGATATTTTCTTATGGTCCCTTCATAACAGTGGTTCTTTCTCAGTGCAATCTATGTATAAACATCTCGTCGGTGGTCAGAGTTAGGGTCACACAAGAAATTTGGCAAACGAAATTACCACTATAGATTAAGATCTTCACGTGGTATTTAAAACAAGGTGTTATTTTAACAAAAGATAAAGGAGAAATTGGAATGGTAACAAATATTGCAGCCTTTTAGTTCTGTGGAATCAATTAATCATCTTTTCTTCAGCTGTCATTATGCTAAATTTCTATGGCCGTGCGATACATACGGTATTTGGTATTCCTCCACCCACAAGCATAAATGATTTGTTTAATCACTGGGCTAAACAAGGGGCCAAAAGCCAAATCTGTACTTACTGGCGGGAGCTGTAGCTTTCTGTTGGACAATATTGATGACTAGAAATGAGGTGATGTTTGATAAATGTCGATCAAAAACTTTTTTGCAGGTACTGACTCCGATTTTGGGCCAAGGTGCAGCGAAGTGAGAGCAACCAGGAGCTCTTGATTTTGGCATGTCGATCTTGAAGATGGCAGCACTGCGTTTCTTCACTTTAAATGGATGGTATTTTAATTTACGAATTTGTTTTTGAGTAATTTTTGTTTTATCAAAACTCTTGGTGTAGCGGCATACTACTGCTTGTAATAAGATTGGACTGATCCTCTCTTGCCAGGAGGCTGAAGGCGGAACTATTATCCATTATAAAAAAATTCAACCACAGCGGGCTGGCACGTCCCGGAGAGCTTCCGGTTCCGCGGCTCGCTGCACCGGACCGGACGGACCACAAGCACGAACGCACGTACGTCGAGGCGCGTGACGAGCACCAAATGCGGCTGTGCCCGCCGGCGGTACGGCGGCGCTGGCGCGAGAGGCGATTCGCGGTACGGCGCGGCCGGTGCTCGTACAGCCGGTGGCGGCCTGCTCGATGATGGGCGGCCGCCGGCGGGGGACGGGGGGGGGGGGGGGGGGGGGGGGGGGGAGCGAATGGCGCGGCGTGCTTGCTGACCGCGTGATACATGGGGCTCCTGCGCGCCACCATGTATAGGCCCGGCCCCGAGCTCACACCGCGGCAGTCTAGCTCCGCCTTGGGTGTCTTTGGTATCTGTAGACTGTAGTTGGCTGGTACGAGAGCCACGCTTGCGAACCCTGCGAGGAAACTTTACTCCTGCAATCGATGACGATGAGGCCCCATCCGGCCATCGACCCATGCATCTGAACATCTGATCGAGCCAAGAGCCCAAGACATCCTTGTTGGCTTCTGAATCGGCAGATCGATCACAGCACACACACACATACATATCCACGCGCGATGCATGCATGCGTTTCTGCTGTGCTGCACCTGTCGTTTGGTGGAGGCAGTAACGCTATTGCTGCAGCCGCAGATGCAGCAAGCTACTACAGGGCGTGGGCGCCTTTCACTTTTCTGTGCAAGCGCCGTGCAGCAAGGACTGCAGCTGCAGGGACCAGGATTGTGGGGAGGGAACAGTCAGACAGGGAGGGCCCCGGCCAGATCGACCATGCTCCACGCACCACCGCATGCACTGACGGATGAAAAGATCGTGCCGGTACACAAAGGTGAAAGGTTGCACAGTACTAGTCTCCGAGCGGTAACGACGGCAGCAGTGGCAGGGTGCAGTGGCCATTTCTGAAGATAGAGCAGGGGAGAAAAGCCTGTACTGGAACAGGTTGCTACAGATGTGCAGAATTGGTGCAGTACTGCAGTAGCAGTAGAGGCGCGGATGGCCTCAGCCTGCAAACAAGATGTGGCAGCAGTTTATTTTTTCGAAAATATCTATTAAAAACACCTAAGGGCAGGAGCATTGGCAAATGGCCAAATACACCTTAATGCCTGTGACACAACCAAGCTACTATAAAAAAGCACCAACAGCCCTGCGCGAGGGAGAGATGAAGTGACAGAATATATTTTTTATTGCTTATTTCAGCTCTAAGCTTACGATGCACCTCAAGGAATCTTTTCTTACGGTGCAATCCTACAATGTTTGTAGCTCACAAATAGTGCTGCATTTATTACCTAATGCTAACTTTTTACAACATTGTGGTTGAGGAAGCAATCATGCTATCCTATATAGAATCTCGATCACGAGACATGCTAGAAAAAGAAAGATAAATCATAAAAAAATCACGTCATAATTGTCTCATATTAACAAAAAGTAAATTGAGAGTAACTTTCTAATATATACCAAATTACCTACCTCTATCATTACGAAAAATAATTCAAAGTAACCCTCTAATCTTCATTTAAATTACACACCAGTGTTATTATGAAAATAATCTAATATAACCCCTATATTCGCATCTAAATTACTCAACTCAGTCATTATTAAAATAACCTCAAAATATGCATCTAAGTTACTTACATCAATCATTATAAGAAATCATCAGGAAGTACTACTGTATGCTTCTAATTTGCGCATTTCTATATCTTTAGAAAAAAACCAACTCACGATATAGCGATGAGCATATCGATTTCAATAACAAACACACAACTCAAGCTAAGGTCTCAACTGAATAATAGCATCTGGTAATAAAATGTTAGTTCCTCTTGAACGACAAAAAAAAAATCTAGCACTTTCTTATCTTAAGTAAATCGGAGGTTCTACATATGAAGTATTGACTATGTAGCTATTTGCACAAGAAAACTAAGTTAATACTTTACCAAGACTTTTATTAATATTGTTTGCTATCAATTCAATATCAGCTTTAGGTATAGCCGTGCGTGGTCCTCTATTCTTCGTGAGTACCGTTTAGGCATAGCTGTGTATGGTGTTGTATGCTCTGTAGACCTTATGATATTTCATTAACCACACCACCGGTTGTTGATCGACAGTTCGACACTCAGGATGTATTTCTTTTTAAGGAAAACTACGGCAGGCAGACCGGAGGTTGCCTGAACTTTACTGCCAAGTAAACAAATTACAAAGTTGTTTGTACAAGAACCAGAAGTATCAGGATGTACTGTTACCTTCTGTGATTAGTGAGTCGACACCACTTGTCCTTATAGGAATGATTTTGGATATTTGCGTATCTTTCAGACAACCGACGAATAAGCAAAGAGATGGACAGCAGCAACGGCAGAAATGCATGAAAGGCTGAAAGCAGCCACAGCCCACAAGGGCAATAATGGAATCTGAGGACTGCCATGTGTGTGAGAGACAGAGAGAGATGGTCACTGCACTGGATGGATCCATAAAACTTAGCTGATGCGATCCGCACGCGCAGGCGCAGCTGCTGCTTGTTGCGTTCTGGGAGGAAGAAGGCGCGTGGGCGTGACCACTCGCGACGCAAGTTGCACGAAATTAAAACAGTGCTACACACACCCTCGCGATCCAACGACCGCGACGTGAGGAAAAAAAAGGCACCGCCGATTGGTGCGTGCCCCCTGGTGGCAAGATCTGAGCCCTGTGCCGTGCCGTGCGCTGCGCGGTGGGGCGCCGAGCACGACGCCGCTTGGCGCTTGCTGGCAGCCCGTCTCAGCCGGGGCCGGCAGGCAAAACCTGCAGGCAGGGCAGCTAGCCCCATCACCCATCAGTTGCTGCCCCAGCAGTATGCTCACCACCGTCAGAGCGACAGTAATTTTCCACCGGCGCCCTGTCGACCTATCTGATGCTGCGTCAAGCCACAAATATAATTGATGGCCATGAGCAATGACCCAGCGGTGAACCAGCAGGTCCAAGTGAACAGTAGAGCAGCAATTAGTAGGGCGGCTTGGCTGGTAATCGCACGTCAGGACAGTCGACCTCTACCACCTCACCGAGTAAGACAACAACTTGCTACAGATAATGACGACCATTAATAATTAAGCTCCTAGCTGTTAGTAGCCTGCTAGTAGCATGGACTTGTGCTAGTCGATCAGGCTGCTAGCAATACAATGCCAGTGTAACGTCCTTGTCGCAGCGAAAACAACGCAACGGCTATCTCTTTCTCTTCTCGTGTGACGCCCCCACATTTTTCAGGCTAGCGGCCGTGTACGTAGCGCTGGAAAGCTCGTCCCCGTCGGCGTCGTGCACTGGCCGATGGGGACGGGCGCTGCCTTCAATTCGCAGGCCGACGCCATGCCGTGCCTCCACTTGCAGAGCAGAGCCATCAGCTTCCTTGGCGTCCTCTGGATCCATCCATCGTCTTGACATGGTGATCGCGACGTGGCTCGCTCGCTCTCCCTATCTGTCACGCCTCATCTTAGCTAGCTAGCTGCTGTTCAGATCTACACGCGCGGCATGAGGCGCCTTCAAGGCAGAAAATATACATATTGTTGTTCCTATCGGCATGTCCGTTCAAGCTACTGGAGTTTTTTTCTTCTTCTTCTTTTGTCCCTTGTTGCAGACAAAGTTTATTTGGAAATACAAAATATTTTCCCTATGCAGCTCTCCAAGCCCCCTACAGCTAGGATACAGATGTACCCATTGTGTCCGTAGGCCACATGTCCTTGTGCTACCCTTAGCTTTTTCCTTGGGATAATCTGGCTACTAGTCCAGGGCAACGTGGATTGCCCTCGAGCCGTATAACGATGTGGGTTCAGTAATTGACAGCTGTCTAGTACTCCAAGGCAAAAGGCTATGTCATCGACATATTACACATAATAGTGAGACAGTAACTAATTAGCGCACTGCGCACCTCCATTGTTTCAAGCATATATATGCCACACCATTTGTGTACTAGTGCAACACAAATGGCTAGTTTGGTTCATGGCACCATTTGCCATAAAACTCTAGCAAACTCACCAGTGCCTCATCAGAATCTTTGCAACATTTTAGAAATCCATAAGGAATCATGTTGCACATCTTTTTCGCCATTCACGTGTGAACCAAAAGGGTGCCAACGCTGATCAAACTTTTTCTAACCTTCGGCACAGCAAAGGTGCGACAAGAAACTGCGAGACGTACCCGTACGGCACGCATCCAGGATAGGCAAACCCTGCACTGTTCTGTTGCTAGTATACCTATCATCTTTAGGCAAACGGCTACCACTAACTATGTTTTCTTGGGACCGAAAATATTTCCTTACTACTAATTTCCGATGGTCCCTCGCCCACGTGGACCTAACCATGTTTTTCAGAAAACCATCTGGTCTGCCCCGCCTGCTGCCGATTCCCCCAACCCGACAAAGGCCCGCACCCACCTGCACACGCATCACCATCGCCATCACGTCAGGGTCACCGCCTCATGGGACTGACCTGACGGGAGAGCAGAGGACCCGAGTGATTGACGATCCGCGGGGCCCGCCCGGAAGCGGCCAGACGAGGAGACGAAAGGTACCCGAGATTCGTCCGCAACCCGTGCGGACCCTCGATTACCCTCTCAACGAAAAGCTGGTTCCCGCGAAACGGTACGCTCGCTCGTACAGATAGACAGCGCCATGAATGGACGCAGTCGACCTGGCGCTGGCAGGATAGACGACGGATCGTCGCTGGGGCTAGGTTTCTTGGTGGCGCATCGCCATTACCGGGGGGACCATCTAAAAAGGCTCCAGCACCTCCAAGCACGGCGATCTCGATCGATCGGGCGCTTCAATTTCCACAGGTTCCAGATCTTGGGGCGTGTATTTTATCAGTAACAGTGCTCGCTCCTGTTTGTTTTGATGGCTTCCATTTGATCCAAAACCTATTCAATACTCCTGTCCCGTCGTTCCCTGCACACATGGCGGCACCTTATTGGTATGTGCTGGGTGCCCCATGTGTCGCGCGCCGAGGGCACTTTCATTCGTTGCTGTCCCTCCCAGCAGTCAATTCATCGCCGCCCGACGAATGGATCAATGCGATGGTCCAAAGACGCGGAAGGACACGCCCATGTGTGCGGCAGATTGATCCCGTCCAGCACCATCATTGTGTACGTGCTCCATCGGTCGATCTCGCTTCGCGATTTGTACGTGTACAGGTTGGTGCGAGCTTGATGATGGGTTTGACGGAACATTAGTACATTATGGTGCGCATGTATAGCTAGCCATTTCATTACTTAGCTTGGTGCCATCGAAGCTGTTTTGAGCTACCTGCTGGCCGTTTGCAATTGTTTCCTAGTAACTTTGATCTCTGGGAAATACTTGGCACCCATTCCGCAACTTTGATTCGCACCATGGCCCGCTGCTCTGACCAAGTCAACAAGCACGCAATTCTCCTGGCATTGCCCCTTTTCGCAATGGAGTGGCAAAACTAGGGCAACTGCAGTGTGTGATTTCTTGGTTAAACTAATAAGGAAATGGTGCAAAAAGAAAATTCGGGGGGATAGGGTAAACGTGTAGTTAAAAGTGAGGGCGATTATGTAATTATCCTTTTGCATTTGATCCGCACGCGTTTGCCCATTGTGTGGACAAAGTAGTTCATCATGTGATAGCCATTTCCCTAGGTAAGAGCTAGGTTACACTGCTCCCTAAACTGATCACTTGATGATGGTGCATGTCAGTGACTAGGTGACAGATCCAACAATGCAAGGTGGTGTGCAGTAGACATGAAAACACTTGCCTGGCTGTGCCTGCATTTGTACGGGGTCGGCACTAGCACTAAATTAGTTCAGGTCAGATGCAGTTTTGTACAGTGCTAGTGCCTATCTGTATCCAATCAGTCAATGACCCAGCTGGCGTTGATCGCAAACATATCCAGAGGGCAACCGCTCACATGCCCATCATCAGTTTGTTGGTTTCCGGGTCTTTCCCACGGTACCATACACATGCACGGGCATCGCATCAAAGTGTCGAAAAAAACAAAAGGCCCCCGGCCGTTCCTTGCGCAAATAGGAAAGCCATCTGCTCCCGCAGATGCTGTTGGCAGCTGCTTTCTCTAGCTGCAAGGCACGCACGACGTGGCCCAGTGGCGGATCCAGGAACCGAAAAAGTAATGCAGCCCGCACGGAGCCCTGCCCGGCCTGATGGCCAAGTAGCCAGCGAGCATGCTGTTGAATCGCAGCATGTGGATCCATAGTTTAGGAGCCCGATCATTCAGGCGTCGTGCTTAGCTTCACACGGCCCCGATCATACACTGATCTCTTACCATCTGGCGACGACGAGCGCAACAGATCAGCCTGATGATCCGGCCACTGTCGTGCGTCACGTACCTGTGCTACCCGGCGTTTCATTGATCTGTCCTTGTAGCAGGACGACACAGTATAGACGACGTTGTCTTTAGCTCATGGCCCACTGCTAATGTACAGGATGATCAATTAATGATGGTGTATATTATAGACACAATCCAACCCGGCCTTGGGGTGCACAGTATACACTCTATCTTTTTTTTTTTCCTTCCTTTCCTACGAGAATCCGAGAGGAAAAAAAACTTGATGTGCTCGAGATGCAATCCTTTATTTTATGTAGCAAATGGTCAACGAACCCGGTGCCACGTCGAATAATCTGTGTGTTATGGACTTTGATCTGAGGTAGCGTACGTAGCATATAAATTTTGAAGGACGGAAGGTGCCATTTCCAAGTCGATCTGAGGAGCAATTTGAATATAAAAATTATGTATCTTTTTATACTTTCCCCGGTGTGCTTTCCCCTGCTCACGTATGTAGATCCTCAATCCTGATGACCTCACTTGACTAGTGGATGGTTATTCTGCTGTTAGCATGCATGCACGCATGTGGCGTGCACTTGAAACAGACAATCAGTTTCGTCCTTTATTTGCTTAGCTAGCTATTATTCTATCACAGCAACCCCGTGAGCTGCCGGTCTCCAATCCAATCTGCTCCTACCGCTTAGGGTGCGTTTGGCAGAGCTCCCGAAGCTGGTTATCTGCTGAATCCAGCCGGAGCTCTGCCAAATAGTCTTTTATAGAAAAATGATTCTTTATTAATTCTGTGAAGTGATACTCCGAAATGAACTAAGAGGCTGGGAGCTGAAAAAAGCAGCTTCTCCTGATTATGTGAAGTGATTCTCCATCCTGATATTAAGAGTTTATGCTAGATAATCAAACAGAACCACTTTCAGTCAGAGAATCACTTCTCTCACAGAATCAACTCCCATAGAGAATCAAAATTAGCTGGAGCTCCACCAAACATGCCTTTAGGAAAACACGGCCACGTGGATTCTACCTTAGTTGGTGCTGCTGTCTGTTTCCGCATTTTATGCATCCCATGAATAAAAATGCATGCATTTCTAAATCTATACTCCGATCCGCATCGACCACGCGAGTTTAACTTGCGCCGTGCAAATGTAGTTGTGTTGTGCAGGCAGGCATGTGTTCTGGAGCCAATTAAGCGCGCACCTGACACCACCAAGCCCTGTCGCCATCGGCAATGTCACGACCAGCACGCAAGACTTTGCTTTCCGATTACTATATGGATGCCGGCACGAGGCCACCGCATGCATGCATGATTCATGGCGCTGTGCAGTGGTCGCCTGGCTCCACGAGGACACCCAGTGGCAGGAATAGTTTACGAGGCAGCTCATAGTTTAGTCCACTGTCAGTACGGTTTAGCGTCAGCAATCAAGGTTCAAGCAGGCAGGCACATGTGCGACAAATAATTTTGTTCGCTGTGGCTTCGCATCGCGCCGTACGGATCGCAAGCTCGCAACGGGTAGCGCGGCTGGTGTCTGTCTAGAGAGCACGCACGCACACATGGGTGGGTTCTGGCTGGGCTTGTCTGGATCATGCGCCGTTAGGTTAGCTAGCCTCCTAGCGTGGCTGGGCATCGGGTGCATGCATGCAAGTTGATGCGGCACTGACAGGGGGACATGGGGCACCTAATAGGGTCTAGTAATCACTAACCAGCAGGGACCGAGAGGAGGGCTGCGCTTTGGGCGCCGAGCGTACGAGCATGGGGCCAAGAATGTTGAATGGATTTGGGCGTCTGGATTCGATGGCAGAAAAGATTGGCCGGATCCTTGCAGGGCGCGTGTCGGTTGATCGAGTATTCGAGTGGCTTGTTGATTGATTTGGCTTGTTGCCTTGTTGGCTCCTTTTGCTGCGGATGCTTTTTGGCGAGCAGTGGACGCCGTGCCGACCTACTATAGACACCGTGCGTGGCTTTCACTGTACACACTCTTAGCTCTAACCAATAATCCCAAAATCAACGAAAATAAAGGCTGCCAAGCGTGAACTACACCATGTACGGGCAATTAAGCCGATAAGAATAACCAAAATGCGGGAGGAGGAGGACAAGATAACCGTGCAAGATTTGGGCTTTCCTTGAAAACGGTGCTACACTACATGATGGAGAGGAGGTGGTTCTTCGGTTTGTTTCAATTTAAATAGCTTAAGTTTTTCAGATTCTTGTCGCACTGAACTAGTCACCCTGAGAGTGCTCCATTTCGAACAAGCCTTCGAAAAATCAATGGTTCTTCTAGGACATGTACGTTAAAGTATCATCGTGCAACATCTTGCAAAGCCATGTGTGGTTATATGGACATTATTATATGGTCCAAGCAATGCAAGCTAGGCGAGATGCGAACTTGCTGTCGCGAGAAAACCTGTCGGAACCGGTTGAAGATTGTACGGGTGCAACCATAATTGTTGCTTTATTTAAAAACCAATAATTGTCGTCATGGAGTAGATCCACAGGCAAGTTAGGCCCCACGCACCTACATACAGCCTGATCAGTGTCTTGGCAGTTGGCACCTATATATGGGCGCAGATGAATGCCTACTGCCACTACGCATGGCACCATACGCTCCGCACGCATCTCCAAAATAGAAAAATTGATTGGCATAGTGAACTAGCTATTGATGACATGCCTCATCCACCATCGTTGAACAAGTAGTGTAGATCGTGTGTGAGTTGACTTTTCCTGATTCAAAAACTGCAAATTGACCACACTATAGAAAATGGATAGATCATTGTGTACGTAGCAGGCTAACAGCAGTATCGATTCGCAACCGTACGCCTCCTCATGGTCATGAGACCTGCAGGAACATGTTTGGCAAACGATTTAATTATGCATTATTAACTCGGCAGGAAAAAAAGAAAAACGGAAAGTGGTAACTGCTTTTGATGAGACCACCAGACCAGACCTTTGTGCAAAAGAAAAAAAGAAGAGGGAAGAGAACAGACGACACGACACGTGGACCGATCCCCGAGGCTCGATCAATATGACTGGGGTATCCATCGTGCATGTGCCATCGAACTCGTGAGCTTTGAATTGCGATGAGGACCTGACGAAGTGACGGTTGTGGCATAAAAACACACTGCATGTGCATGCTGCATAGCAGTGAGGTTGAGGACTTGAGGGAGCTGTTGCGGTGCCGTGGCGGCAACGCAGAGAGAACCGACGGAACCGTTCCAGAAAACCTTCCAGGAACCTTCCCAGCTCACCGTTTGGACTTGGTGAAAACAATGCTGCTATTCGATCTCGAGTCGACAACGAACGAGGCACGCATCTTCCCGGCGGCAATGGTGGAAATGTGTACAGCACGCTCAGTTCACCTCACCTGTTCCTCGTGGAAGCACTTGCGTCGTCGTCTCTGAACGGTGACAGAGCGGAACACGGTGCCCTGGTCACCGCACTGTGCACCGCACCGCGCCGCGATTCGCTCGTGTGCACGCGATCCGCAGCGCCGCGCGCACGACGCGGTCGATCGGCAGCCCAGTCGCCGTCTGCCCCCGTGCGGCCGGGCGAGCACATGTGACCGTGGGGTTCCACGTCCATCCAGTGGATGCATGGATCTGCCTCCTGTTCCTGCAGTCGTCTAACACCTCAACCTTTGACGCTAGATTCCGATCGAGCCCACAGCCCGATGAACAAATCTTCCTGCAGCTAAATTACACTGCAGGGTCGCAGGCGGGTGCCAATCCGCCAACGCATTGCTTGATCCGAGGACCAGCCACATGCGGATCGGCGTCGCCCGCGCCCTACGACGCCGCACGCAGTGCCGGCCGCGCGTCGCGCCAAGCAAAACCCGCAGCACCATCCCGGCCAGCAGCGCAGGGGCGGCGGGGCCGCAGCACGGGCAGCTCAACTCGCGTGTCGCACGATTCCTCACGGTGCATGCCCCTGCAGTTGCCCAAGCTTATCACGAACGAGCTCGTCGATCTCCCTCGCCGCGAAAACAACAGGGCGGCGGCCGCCGGCGGCGATGCACACGGCACTGCGTCGGTTTGCGACCAGGCGGCTAGGCGGAGAACGAATCCGGGCCGGCGTGGGCGTGGGTCCCTTCTCGCCGGATATCCCTCGCGTCTTCCCGCCGGTTCCGCGTCGGCCCCGACCGCCTGGCCCTTCTCCCTTCTTTTTTCGGTTCCTTGTTCCCGTGAGAGCGAGTGAAAGAGACGGAAAGAGGAAGAGACGGCGACGCGTACGCGCGTGGGGGTCCTACACGGCTTCCGTAATATGGATAAGCAAATCCATCTTAGACCCACGACGTTATCTTGTTCCGCCCCGTACGCCGCCTCCGCCTCCACCTCGCCGGCGCCGGCGACGCCCGCCCTCCCTCCTTCCTCCTCCTCCCCTCCGCCGTTCGCCCCCGCCACCACCGCTGTCCTGCTCGTCTCCGGCGGCGGGACGCCGCCGTCTCGACCGCGCCCTCCATCCACCCGCCGCCGGCGCATCCCCGCCCTCCCTAACCTCTCCGGCCGCCGGCAACCACCACCCCGACCGGCGGCGCTCCGCCGCCTCGCCGCCCGCCCACACACCATCGCCAGCCCACACACCACTGCTCGCCGCCTGTCGATTCCTCCCCCCCCTCCCCCTCGACCTTCTCTTCTAAAGCCGGCGACAATTGGAGCTCCCGTGCACCGGCAACCCCGAAACCCTAACCTCGCCAGCAACCTCGACCACCACCCAGCCGGCGGCGACGCCGGCCGCTCCCCCCACCTTCCACCCCTCGCCGGCGGCCGCTCCAAACCCTCCCCTACCTCACCAGCGCACGCGCAGCGGAGGCCGGAGGAAGAAGATGGGACGGAGGAAAGAGATAGGCGCAAGCGGCGGCGGCCGGAGGAAGGAGATCGTGCGGCCCCCATGGGCCATACGAATCTCAAACTTTAGAAGGTGGATGGCTTTCGCATCTTTCGGAAGATGTATAGGATTGGCGACGCGCGTGTGCGGTGGCTTTCGGAAATTCGCCGCTCGACGGGAGTCCCATGGGGCCCAAAGCCCATGTCTTTTGTGGCGAGCCGGGCTCACGAAAAGTAAACCGTATCAGTTGCCGCTCAAGCATGGATCGAGAAAGAAGAAGAAGAAAACAGCACAAAAGATGTCAGCAATAAATAAAATGGTGCTACCGTATTTCACACGCAAAAAGCTCGTATGAACACCCGTCTCTGAACTCAGCCACACACGCATATCCGATCCTTGCCATTTCTCCGATTGACTAGGGTTGTGATGTCGGCGACGGCGCACATTTCCCTTTCCCAGTTGTAACGCCGGGGAAAAACTCAGCAATCTAGAAAGTGACAAAAGGACTCTCTGGAAAGAAAAAAACATCAATCCACGCAGGTCATGTTTGAGGTAGACCCCAGTTGTTCTCTTCGACTTTAATCGAGCCACCGCGCGCGGGGACGGTCGACGCGGACGTGCAGCCGTGCAGGGAACGGGCAAGGAGAATGCCGCGACCGGCGGCGCGGCAGCAGGTACCCATCAACGGCGACACGATGCGTCCTCCTGGCCGCGTCCGTCACCCTTTGTTCGCCGGCCGATCCCTCTCGTCGCATCACCCAGCAAGCAAGCAATTATCGTCGCATCCATCCACGCAGGCAGATGCCCCCGTCCAAGCGCGCGTCCTGCTTATCCTGCCCGATCGATTCACTTCGACGCCGACTACACGACCGAGCATCGAGTTCAGCATTGACGGGTCACGGCCCCGCCCCGTGCCTTTCCGCGTAACTGCTAACAGGAACGCATGTGATCCCGCCATGTGCCCTGGCCCTGCTCGCTTTGCTTGCCAGCCGGGGCACGGGACTCCGTCCAGCGAGACTGGTCGGGGAAGGAAAGGAACAGTCCCCTCCCCCTACCGCAGCGTGGCTGTTCGTAGGTCGCTGCGCGGCGTCGGGTGCCCACGCCTGGCGTATCGGAGTCGGCCGGTCCCGGCGTCGTCGACGTCGCACATGGCCTCTGCAAAGGCTCGAGGAAGAGCTAGCTAGCATCCGATCCCACGCACCCCCCGTGTCGGTTGCGTCCATTGCATCTCGCCCGTCGCAACCGTGGCAGCTAGCAGAGCAGTTGCGAGCGCACGTCGAACCGTGACGAGTCAATGTAATAGCAGTACTGGTCAGTCACAACGCTAATAGTAGTAGCTACCATTAGCTCAGGGGAAGGGCGTGGGCGTGCTGTTCTTTGAGCCGAGACGCCGCACGCGCCATGGGATTTATCGCCGGTCACGGTCGTGTCCGTGTCGCGACCGCTAGCGCGGCGAGCGTGACTCGGCGGCACTGGAGGCCGGGGCACGCCACCGGGCGCGACTCGGCCTGGATCCCGCGCGCGCGTCCTCGTCGGCGGCCGGTAGACGACGCCGATGGGATGACCGGATGAGAGCATTCATGCACGCCGCGGATGTCCGTGTTGCTTTCGCCGGCGATCCGACCTGGCGCACGCCACTTGCCACCGGTCGCCGGCTGGCCGCGACGTTCCGGTTGTCTCGCTTAATGCGGCGAGCGCTACGAGACGGGAATAGATCGATGAGGATGGGCTGATAGGGGGGCTACCTGAAGTGGGCTGACCTGTCGTGCGACGCGCCACTCGTAGGAATAGGAGTACCGAGTGTTGTAATTAATTTAAGGGGTCATCTCATCCCTAAATCTAGTCAACCGGGTGTTGACTAGGAACCGCACTCACGCCCCTCCTCATGTTCGAATTGACACATCCTTTGGACGGTTACTGTTTGTACATGTATAGATACATTCATTGATCAATGGAAAGTCTGTCTCGGCTCTTTGCAATTCATTGTTCATTCGCGAGTACTACTACATTTTACACGTTATCAGAACATTGTTCTTCCACTGAGAAGAAGAAGAGAAGGAGAAACAGAGGGATTCTTCTTCATCGACGGGAAATCAACTTCGACTCCTTGAGAGGTACAATGCCGAGACGCTCACCGTCAATTGATGCAATTGTTGGCTCTGTTCTTCGCCTTCCTCGTCGCCAGCGCGCTTGTCGTCTTCGCCATCTTCTTCACCGGCATGTTCGGGCTGCCATACGCCGTAGCCGTGGACTGGCGGCCAGGCGCGCCCTCACTGGTGGGCGCGGCTACCTCGCCATGAGCACGGGAGGGACTCATGGAGGACGCAACCGCAACCGCGGCCGTGTCGGCCGTCTCCCAGTCTCACACCGAGCTGACGCCCTTGAGGCACTGCATCGACCTCCCGCGCCGCCAGACAGTTGCATGGCGCCGGGGAGGATCTTGATACACTCCCCAAGCCACTGCCTGGAACACGGGTGGACGACGACGGTGCGGCTTGAGGGCCCTCCTCATCCGGCCATGGCACCACGGGTGGTAACTGCGTACTGCCCTTGGCATGGATGGATGCGCTTCATCGCCGGATTTGACGAGGCCATCCCTTCTTCCGCAGCACCGGCCACTCCTCCACCATCGCCACCTCGAGCACCTTCGCCACGTCTCCCTTCACCTACGCCAACCGGCCCTGAGCGCTAGGGCACTAGGGCCGCACGCTGAGGCTGGCCTCCCTTCTACAACAACGACGGGGAGTCCAGCGGCGCGGCCTCCATCGACCTTGCCTTTGCCGCCCCTCCACCTTTGCCACCCACTCCAGTCTCTGCGCGTCGCAACGCGACGGCGGTGGCGAACTGTCGCCCCGGGCTTCGTCCCCAAGCAAATGGAAACGACAGCAACGGCCGTTGGCCGGACGGATACGAGTCCTCCTCCGAGGAGGGGACTTGAACGGTGGTGACGGACTAAAGGGGCGGAGGGGGCGAGGGGGCGCCAGATCCGGCAGGGCCATGTGTAGATCTTGCACTGGCGGCCGGGGATCTGGCGAGGGAGACGGTGGAACGGCGGCGGTGGCGTTTGGAGCGGTGGCGGCGGAGATTACAAGGCGGCGGCGGCGGGCTGTTGGAGGCCGGTGGAGTGGGTGGTTAGGGTTTGGAACCCTAACCGCCCGGCCGCTTTATACCGCAGGTGCTGGCCGGACGCTTGCTGGGCCGGTGTGCTCACCAGGCCGGCAAATCTCTTGCGGGCCGGCTGGCGATACAACAGGCCAGTGGCAAGGCCGTTTTCCTAGGCTGCCACGGCTGTTGGGCCTGAGCAGCGTTGCTGCGGGCCAACGCGCGCACCAGAGGCCCGAGTGGTCTGGAATTCCTTGGCAGGCTGCCAAGGTCGCGCTGTGGCAGGCTGAATTTGTCTTTCCAGGCTGCTACACAGTTATCTTTACTGTTTTATTTTTTCTGCAGTATTTTAGTTTATGTCCTTAGTACTGTTCATGCATCAGTAGCTTTCTGATGATATATGTGATTGTAAATATGTGTTTGTACTCAAGTTTGGTCATATCATGTCATCGTTCACTTAATATTACCTTGCAAAATATTGTTTTGGTCCAATATGTGTGTTTCAAAAATTGCAATACATTGATTCTCTATTTGGAATTATTTGTTCCATTTTCTTGGACGTTGGTCATACATGAGAAGTATTTTACGTACGTTCTCGATGTTCATCCAAGTCAGAATTTGGACATACATCATATTAGGCATTACCTTGATTCATTTTCATATTGGTCATACACAAGGTAGTATTTTCATACTACTGCGGGATCTTGACTATGTTTTACATAGTTATTATCCTCGACGTGCGTATCCAATCTTGAATTTTGGATTATAGTATCTACTCTATGTTGATGATTGCCATTAAAATTATTCCAATTCGTTGAGGATCACCGGAATTCAAGTTCATTGAATTCACATTGATATGTATTACTGAATGCTAAATTATTCATGTTTGGCATTTGATTTTGTAGAAAATGGCTGCCAAGGAGTTCGAGGTTCTCGCACTCGATGGGCACAACTTTCCTCAATGGGCGACACATATCAAAGTGAGCTTGTCGCGAGTTGGACTTTACCAGTGCTTGGCACCACCTGTTACGGGTGATCCGCCGATACCAGAAACATACAAATTTGGGGCCTTATACATGATATGAACCATATCCACCCTGACTTAAAGTCCGACTATATGTTGGAGATGGACCCACTCAAGTTGTGGGACTCCCAGAAGCAAAGGTATGAACAGCAAAAGGAAACTATTTTTTCCGAGGCTTCCTATGAATGCGGCCAATTGCGTTTCCAGGATTTCAAATCCGTAGATGCATTCAATCATGTTGTTCATAAGATAAGCCAGAAACTCAAGTTCTGCGAGAAGTAGCCCTCTGATTTGGAGAAAATTAAGAAGACATCGTCCACAATGCTTCCATTAGAGCGACTCCTAACTCAGTAGTACCATGAGAAGCGTTTCACAGTCTATGCTAATTTGATACAGACATTACGTCAGACAGAAAAGAAACATGAGCTCACCGTATGGAACTCACAGCAGCGCCCTCCGGGTACTGCTCCTTTGCCTGAAGTACATGTCACTCAAAAGACTGGGAGGGATGGTTCTTGCAACCACCCTAGAAACCAATCTGGTGGTAAGCGGAAGAAGTTCCGCAAGCCTCGGGGAGACTTCAACAACAAGGGGAAAGGCATTTCTAAGCCAAACAATGACAAGAAAAGAACTTGTTTCAAGTGTGGTTGCCACACTCATTTGCCTAAGAAATGCAGGACTCCTCAGCATTTGGTGAGTCTGTACTTGAAGTCTATTGGACGTGGTGAAAGCACTAAAGGGAAGAAGTATGAAGCACATTTTGTCTCTCATGTGGCTGAGACTGGTACTTCGGACTCGGCATCCAATGAAGCGGGACCAAGTGGTACCAAGAGTCTGCTATAGGGGGAGACTCCTTTGGATGATGATAAGATGGTCGTGGAGTACGAGTCCAACGACATCTTTGGGGACCTTCACTAGACTTGATATCATACATAGTTGATATTCGGATAGTTATATTTGCAAGGCTTGTAATATTAAGACATGATGTTGTCCTTACTTTGTTTGTATGAAGCACTCTATTTACAATCTCAATGATAATAGTATGTGTTCCTTATATTTGCATGATTTTTATGTTTAAATTCTGCAAACTATATAGATTTTTGTACGGGAGTCGATCCGATGGAGGAGGAGATGTGCCTGGTGGACAATTGTTCATCGAATACAGTGCTTAGGGAAATAAAATATTTTCATACTCTCACCAAGAGAGAAGAAAATGTTTTAGCGATCGCAGGACGTGATGCTATGATAGTTGATTCAGGTCGAGCCACTATTATACTCCCTATAGGCACGCAGATTACCATCAAGGAAGCATTATTGTATCCTGATGTAACTCGTACTCTCCTAAGCTACAAAGATATCCGTCGTAATGGTATTCATGTTGAGACACATAAAGAGAATAAGGAGGAATTCCTCGTATTCACCAAGGGCAATGGATTAGGCAAAGAAACACTTGAAAAGGTGTTATCTCTTCCGTCTGGATTGTATTACACATACATAAAGTCCGTACCACATGTTGCATACAAGGTAATTTTCCAAAATGTTGATGCATTCCAGATTTTGCATGATCGACTTGGGCATCCCGGAGTTAGGATGATGAGGAAAATCATAGGCAATTCCATTGGTCATGATTTGAGCAGTGCTAAGTTCCCACAATCTTCGGATGTCATGTGCACTTCGTGTGCTACTAGAAAATTAATTTTGAGACCTCGTATCTCAAAATTAAAAATGAGCCTCTCAAATTCTTGGAGCGTATCCAAGGTGATATTTGTGGACCAATCCAACCTTTATCTGGACCGTTCAGGTACTTCATGGTTTTGATCGATGCTTCCACGCGTTGGTCACATGTGTCGTTATTGTCGACACACAACCATACTTTTGCTAGATTGATCGCTCAAGTTATCAAACTGAAAGCGCATCATCCTGAACATCCGATAAAGTGTATAAGAATGGATAATGCTGTAGAGTTCTCATCACATGCCTTCAATGACTATTGTACGGCACAAGTAATTGAACTTCAGCATTCGGTTCCATATGTTCACACTCAGAACGGATCAACAAAAGCGGTAATCAAGAGGATAAAGCTCATTGCTAGACCAATATTGCAAGGTTGTAATCTTCCAACAATGTGGTTGGGTCATGCAGTTTTGCACGCTGCAGACTTGATACAACTACGCCCAACTGCATACCATACAGCTTCCCCGCTGCAAATGGTGCGAGGTGATCCTCCAAATATTTCCCATCTGCGGAAATTCGGTTGCGCTGTGTACGTACCGATCTCACCACCTAAGCGAACATCGATGGGCTCTCACAGGAAATTGGAGATCTATGTGGGATTTATATCTCCGTCGATCATTAAATACCTGGAGCCACTGACAGGGGATTTGCTCACGGCCCGGTTCGCTGATAGTATCTTCAATGAAGATCACTTCCCGGCTTTAGGGGGAGAATTTAAGTACCACACTAAAAGCGAGGAAATAAATTGGGATGAAAAAAGCATCACCACAGAGGATCCTCGTACTCAGGAATCAGAACATCAAGTTCTAAGAATTCTGAATTTGCAAAATATTGCAAATAATCTGCCAGATGCATTTACTGCTGGTAAAGACGTCACAAAGTCTTGTATACCTGCAAGAAATGTGCCAGAAAGAATAGAGGTACCAAAGAAAACTATTCAACTTCCTTTTTTCTAGTAAGAGTGGAAGAAGTACAACAATTTCTGCAGGTGCGGTTTCTCGTAAGCGCAATAGAAAAGAGAAGGATACTCCTTCTAAACCAGCAAATGTGACTCAACAACAGGTTGAGAGGAATATAGTGGATACAGAACATCCACAACCTGCATCAACAGTGCACTCATTTTCTGATGCTGGGGCTTTGGAACACCCTGACGCGATCGCTTTGGGAAATAACGAACCGTCAAGGGGAGTACAAGAATTTTTCATAAATTATCTTGATACTGGAGAAACGTATGATCGTAAGACTACAGTTGTCGACATATACTTCTCCGAATCAATTGCTGAGAAACTCCATAAAGATCCAGATCCAAAGTCCATGGCAGAGTGCAAGAAGCGCTCGGATTGGAATAAATGGAAGAAGGCAATTGATGCGGAGTTAACCTCACTTGCTAAGAGAGAGATATTCTCATCAGTGATACCTACACCTTCTAAAACCTTCCCTGTGGATTTTAAATGGGGTTTCATCCGGAAGCGGAATGAAAACAATGAGGTGGTGAGATATAAGGCGAGGCTTGTAGCACAAGGGTTCACGCAGAGACCCGATATTGATTTCAATGAAGCATATTCTCCAGTTATGAATGGAATTACGTTCCGATATCTTATATCTTTGGCAGTACAAAAGCGTCTATCTATGCAGTTGATGGACGTAGTGACCGCATATCTCTATGGGTCATTTGATTCGGATATTTACATGAAAGTTTCCGATGGGATTTCTATACCGAATCAGGGCGGTAATCGCAACATGTATTGTGTGAAACTGAAAAGGTCTTTGTATGGCCTTAAGCAGTCGGGACGGATGTGGTACGACCGACTGAGTGAGTACCTTATGCAAAAGGGTTACTCTAACAGTGATGATTGCCCATGTGTCTTCATCAAGAAATTCTCGTCTGAATTTTGCATCATATCGGTGTATGTCGATGATATAAACATCATTGGCAATTCACAGAGTACTGATGAGGCTCGCAATCATCTTAAGACGGAGTTTGAGATGAAGGATTTGGGTAAAACCAAATTTTGCATTGGCTTGCAAATTGAGCACCTTCTTTCAGGAATGCTAGTGCACCAGTTTACCTATATCAAGAAAATATTAGAGAAATTCAATATGGATAAATCATATCCGGCCAAGACACCCATGGTGGTTCGATCGATTGATCTTGAGAAAGATGTCTTTCAATTACGTGATGAAGGAGAAGAGATACTAGGGAATGAATTCCCTTATCTCAGTCTCATTGGAGCACTTATGTATCTTGCGAATAGCAACAGGCCTGATATTGCTTTCGCGGTGAACTTACTTGAAAGATATAGTGCTGCTCCAATAAAGCGTCATTGGGTAGGTGGAAAGCAAATCCTCATATAACTTAATCTCACAAAGGACTTGGATTTGTTCTATCAGAAGAACCAAGATCCTACGTTGGTTGGATATACTGACGCTGGCTATTTATCTGATCCCCATAATACCAGGTCTCAGACAGGATTCGTTTTCTTACATGGTGGAACTATCATTTCTTGGAAATCTTCTAAACAGACATTGGTGGCAACTTTCATAAATCATTCTGAGATAATTGCACTTTATGAGGCATCAGGTGAATGCGTGTGGCTTCGCAGAATGATTAACCACATACAACAGTCATGTGGTTTTGGTTCTATGGAATCACCTACCATTATCTATGAGGATAATGGTGCTACACAGATGCAAACAGGCTACATCAAGAGCAACATCACTAAGCATATTGCTTCTAAGTTATTTTATCATCACGAACTGCAACAGAGTGGTGAGATAAATATCTTGCAAACGAAGTCTTGTGATAATTTTGCTGATTTGTTCACTAAGTATCTACCTGTCTCAACATTTAAAAATGTGTTCGAGGGATTGGTATGAGAAGACTTCGAGATTTGCAAGATTCAGGGGTAGACATCCCAAGTGCTATGCCTTGTTAAATGCATCATATTGTACTCTTTTTTTTCTTTTATTAGTTTTTTTCCATGGGGTTTTCTCATATAAGGTTTTTTAGAGGCAATGTTAACATAACCATATGTTGTATAGATATATTTCTCCTTTTTTCCATAGGGTTTTTGAGAAGTATTTGGAGAATATTGATCTATCGAGAGGATTCGATCAAGTGCGAGTGTTGTAATTAATTTAAGGGGTGATCTTATACCTAAATCTAGTCAACGGGATGTTGACTAGGAATCGCACTCACGTCCCTTCTCGTGTTGAATCAACACGTCCTCGATTACTATTTGTATTATTTATATATGTATAAATATATTGATTGATAAGGGAAAGTCTCTCTCCAGTCTCTGCAACATGTTGATTCGCGAGTACTACTTCATTTTACACCAAGTACAGGAGGCAGGAGTAGAGGTCCCGGTCATTTCTGGGTCAGTAACTGCACCTAACCGGCGGATCGATCGCGAGAACAGTTAATGCAAGCCAAGATTCATCTAATTTGCCAGAGGGGGCAACGAGATCCCGTTCCCACATCTACTGTCGCAGGCAGCCGCAGCGAGGGACCAGACTGACCGAGCAAGTAGTGGGTGGATTGATGGATGGGCATCGATGCAGGGCGGTTGGCAGCGGCAGCACGATCCGTGGGACGGGACTGTGCGCGGGGGGTGGCAGTGATCTGCAGTGGCTGGCTGGCTGCCTTGCCCAGTTGCCTGCTGTGCCATATGCGTGGTCGCTCTCCGCCCCTGCTGCGACGCCAGGGCACCTCTAAAGGTGCTGGGCGGGGTACGGATAATCACACCAAAAAGGCAGGCCTACGAGAGAGAGAGAGAGAGAGAGCTGAGGAGGACGACTGGCGATGGTGGGCAGCTGCCGTGTGGCCCCACCGTCTGTGAGCTTTCGTGGTTGCCGTTCGGCGATCCTGGGCCCACCTGCATCGCTGGACGCCACGTCAGGGCAGACACGTAACATCTACCACTGGAAACCCACGTCACGTCATGCTCGGTTAGCCACCCGAAGGATATGTACAGGATAGCTTACATTGCCACGCCATGCTAGCTTGTACTGTACCACGGAGCAACCCAAAACTGAGTAGTGCGAAACAAAAACACAGAAAACAACTCTATGTGGGCCCCACCAGTGAAAAATTGAGCGAGAGCAAAGCAAAGTAGTCAACCGCATTTGTACCATTAGTTAGCGCCCTAGCGATTGTGGACCAACAAAAACCAAGGGGGTCATCACTAATGACTAATGAGGCAACAATTCAAGTCCATATCTTTAAGCTACATGGTGAAGTTCAAAGAGAAACCGAGCAAAAGGAAAAAGAAAGAAGCAATATGCTATGGTCGGTTTGAATTACATAGAGAATATCGTTAATATACCAAAACAAAAAAAGCACAAGACTTTAATTTGGTAAAATATAATAAATCAATCTGCTTAACATATTGGTAAGTTCTGATGTTGCCAAATGCTAACTCATGCGCACGGGTTAACGAATTAACTATCTCTATACGCGGAATGAGAGAGTTGTAGGAATTATGGACTGCTACTCTATATTGCCAGCTATCACCGAGCCATAGAGGCAAGCAGCATTAAGCCGGTCCTAATAGAAGTTTCGTAGAGAGTTTATGGTATTAAATTTTATATCATATTATAAATTTTGCTGATATGACGAGGAGTGAGAATGAGAGAGTTTTATGGAATAAGACAGTTACCTAGTTATCAGTCTTGATAATTGTGGCATGAAACCGTGTACTGGGACTGACCTTATACAACAGTGGTAGCAGCTTAGGACACGGCCAGGTATTTTTCATATTTGGTGTTATGACTGCGTTGGACCGTCTTGGCTGTTTATTGCTTTCACAAGTATATCAAGACTACTTTATACACTTATTAGACGTATAATAGGGGGCGAAGAAGTGGAACAAGGGTCACAACTCACGGTAGATCTTCTACTTAACTGAAGACTTCCGTTTGAGATTCTCCTGTAACTTTCACGAGTTATTACACAATGTGATCCAATCTGTGTCTGTCTGTTTAAAGTATAACGTTTACAGCAAGCTAATTAGTTTCAAATTAAACAGATTAATTAGTCTTAGATGTCATATATTTATAAAGACGGTAGTGTCTGACAAACTCAACATTGTCGTACAAAATCAGGCCCTTAAAAGCACATAAATCTTACCCTGCAGTTGACTGAAAAGCTTACTCGGAGTAAGGATGCTCGGCGAGAGCAGCTTATTTCACGTGCTCGTGTAGAAATCAGCCCACCGTGTACTCGTAATTTGGTACCACAAGCCATTTCAATGCCCCTGGACCCTCCTCTCCGTGCGCGATGTCGAGACGCACCGCCCGCTCGATGCCAGCAGCAGTCGCAACTGCCTCGCCCTCGGCCTCGCAGCAGCACCGCGGCATGGTGTTCCGTGGACTGCACTGCACGCGCCTTTACTCGAGCAGGCACGGCCCCGTCCGTTTGGGAGGGACGACGGATGCGCGGCGATGCGGTCCTACCACGGGGCCGCCGGGGCCCCTGACCACGGCCGGCCAGAGCCGTGCATGCCTCTGCGCGCGCGCTGCCGAGACCGAGCGCAACGGTGGCTGGCCAGCGGTGGCTACCCTGCTCACGGCGCGCATTGCCATGTCCATGTGTAGGCTCTGGGCCACCCACCGCCCGTTGCCGCTGGACCGTAGCGCGGCCGTCGCGTCCGCAGAGCTAGCTAGCTGTTCCTGTTCTGATCCCCATCCCACGGCGCGGTCCATCATCGTCCATGTCACGGCCACTGCCGCGCGCCACAGGGCCAGTGCGGGTGCTGTGCGCGCACCGGGACAGAGCAGGGCCATCAATAGGCCCGTGTCAAGGCACTGTACCCAAACACCTAATCTAGCTCGCACCTTTCCTATAGCTGGCTCTAGGTGCTCGTACGCGTCGGATCGGCGCCACCGTGCATCGCCCAGGCATGCACACACAACGCAACGCACCCATGTGACACCCGCCAGCGGACTGTGCACGGGATGGGGAGATTGGGAGGTCAGCCATGTCAGGCCGTCGTAGCCTACAGCATCCGATGGCCACGCCCTGCCCGTGCCACCCACCGCGAGCCGTAGCCGTACGCGCGCCAGTGGCGCGTGTCCCGCGGCGCGTGCATGCATGGCCACGGCATGGGCGCGCGCGTCCGGCCCGTCGACGATCGGCCGGCCCGGCTGCAGCTCCATGATGGCGCGCGGCGTCCGATTCGTGCGGGACGGCACCGTTGCCGGGGGCACCGCGCTGGCTCCATGCATGCATGCGAGCATGATCGATGGCGGTGGCAGTACCCGTACCACGCCTGTCTGAGCGCGCGCACTGTGCCACGGATCCGTCGTCGTGCGCGCTACTGTTGCCGATCTGCGCGGTAGGCTGGCCGGCGGGTGACGACGACGCCGGCACCGTAGCTGCTGGCCCCGGCGTACCGTAGCTGACGATCGCGCTCCGCGTTATGGGCGGGATCGCGACCGGCCCGGCCGGGGACCCTCGACAGGGTACGAGCACATGGCAATGGCGGCCGTCGTGCGCGGTGGTAATCGAGATGCCGAGGCCGATGGGGGGCAGGGAGGTTGGACATATGTGCGCGTACGCGCCTTAACTCGCGGCGACGCGACGGGATGCCTGTTGGGAGCAGTTTTACTACCCATGTCTGTCCGTGGACCGTGGTCCTGACCCCCCTGATGGCCGGGAGCGCCGAGCGCGCGCGGCGGGGCACGGCCGGCAGCGCGGGGCCGGTGCTGCGGCAGCGGCCGGGCGGTGGCGGCACGCGCGCGCGCGGTAGGCCGGCCATTACTGCCGGTTAGTCAGGGTAGTCACGCTCTTCCCGTTTGCGAGATGTTAATGCGCGCGTGACCCGGGTTCACTGCGCTGCGCGCGCGGCCGCATGGCACGGCTCCACCGCCAACTGCGCGGCCGCGCCGGCGGTGGCTGGTGGCCGGACCGTGGGGACGGTATACGGACGCGTACGTACGCAGGCGCGCGCGCGCGGTTGCCGACTGCGCAGGAGCAGCGGCATTACCTGCGTGGACCGTGGTGGGTGGTAGCTAGTCCGACCCGTGTCGCGCCGCGGCAGGTGGTCCAGCCGGCCCCGTCCGCCGGGGGCGCGCCAAGGCGGACGGACCGGCCGGCGCGCGCCTTCAAGGGCGCGAGGACAAGCGCGCCGGCGTCTGCACGCGCGCGCGACGTGGGGACGGGGCACGGCTGGACCCTGGCTGCGCGGCGCGGTAGATGGCGCGCCACCGCTCGTCGTCTCGTATCGACGCAACGAGTTAAAAAATAAATAGATAAACGGCGATGGTCGCCGCCATGAAATCCGAGTGGGAGCAGTAAATGGAGGTGGCTACCCGATCCACGCATCCAACTGCGGCCGGTCTGTCTCCGTACTACTCCAACCGAGTACCCCGGGCGTGCAGATGGTGCGGCACCAGCAGGCACCAGCGGCACGCAGGGCAGGGAAAGCAAACCGAGCAGATCCGGGTCTGCAGGGCATCATGGTCACGCACTTGGCGTTTCGGGAGGCGTATTCAAAACCGACCCCCCGTCAGCCGAGCACCGGATGGCGCGGCCCATTCAATGGCGCCCTACTCTTTAGTTCCACCTCCCTGCGAGGGGTAGGTTCGCGGGGTGCGGGGCGCCTGCGCCGGCTATCCAGGCACGGCGTCCGTGCATTGTGGCGCTGAACAGGCACGGCGCCTAAAAATACTCCTGCATGCTGCGAATGCTCATGTTGGCGTGGATCCGAGTACTCCATTAAAAGAGGCTGTCTATCTTCGTGACTAATGTTTAGACAGTAATTTATTAGGTGGACAAGGAATAAGATGAATGCGAGTAGAAAAGAAAAATGAGAGGCAGAAAAAAATAGTTCGGTGGTTACAGAACTTTGATGAGAAAAATTAAAATTGGATATCTCCATAAACCTCCCCTTTCATTTCGCTATCCAGCCCTACCCCAAATCCTCCTGGCCGATTTGCACTATTTTTTTTCTTCGCGGAAATGACAGGAAACCGTAGCCGAAGGCAAGGAGATAAACAGAGGTGGGGAGGAAACAGAGAAAGAGACAAAGCACGTCAAGCTCCTGGAGGCAGGTAGGCCACCCTTTGCATGCTGGCCCACGCGACGCACCGCCACCTCCTCCTCCTCCTCCTCCCACCAGGCCCCGCACTCTACTCCACGCCTCGCATCACCGTCACGCCGCACCCAGCGAATCAACAAGATCATTGAAAGAGAGAGAGAGAGAAACAGCCGTGGCAGAGAAAGAAGAAAAAGAAAGCGTAGCGCGGACAAAGGCGAGCGCGGGGATAAAAGAAAAGTATCGGTTCCAGCGTCAGCGATCGCCATTATTAAAGGCGGGGAAAAAGAGAGGTCGCCTGCCTGCTCCCCCGACTGCCTGGTGCCTGCCCGCCTGGCTCGGCGCTGCCCCCTCCTCCTCGTCAAGATAAACAAAAAACCGGCAGCTTTTGTCCCCTTGCAGGCCGCGCCCGCACCCGCACCGCCCTCGGACCTCACCGTATATATAAAGCTTCCCTCCCCACCCGTTCCCTTTCCAGTTCCCACTCCCCACGCCTCCGTCTCCCTCCCGGTGACCCTGCTGCGTCCCTGCCCCTCTCTCTTCCCGGCCTCTCCTCGCCAGCACGAGGGCGCGGTGGCGATGGCCGTCCAGGCGCAGCACCTCCTCTCCCACGCCTTCCTCCCCCACCACGACGTCCTCGGCCACCCGTTCCGGGCGCTCGAGGGCGCGGCGGTCTGCGGAGCCGGCGGCGTGTTCCTGGACGAGCTCGGCATCGCCGGCTGCGCTCCGGCGGCGGGGACCGGCGACGCCGTGTTCGGCGGTGCGGCCCGCAGCGAGCTCACCTGCAACGGCGGCGGCGAGTACGACGACGGGCTCCTCCCGAGGAAGCGCGCGCGCGTGGCGGCTGGGCTCGTGGAGTGCGGCGGCCAGCAGGGTAGCCTGGTCCTGCCCCTGGCGGCGCCTCCGCCGCAAGGCCAGCCGTTCGCCGGCGACGCGCGGACCCGAGCCGTCGGGTGCGGCGCGGCGTCCACCAGCGGCCGGGCGGCGGCCAGTGGCGTCCTGTCGCAGCTCTACCACCAGGGCGTGGAGATCGACGCGCTCGTCCGACTCGAGGTACGGGCCCGTTCTTCATCGTCCCATGCCCTCCTCGCGATCGGTCCGGCGATCGATCTGGAGTCAACCTCTGGTTCGTCGCGGACACGGCGTCTGACTCTCGCTCCCGTGGTTGCGCTGCAGACTGAGAGGATGCGGGTGGGGCTCCAGGAGGCGAGGCGCCGGCACGCGCGCGCGGTGGTCGCCGCCGTGGAGCGCGCCGAGGCGGGTCGGCTCCACGCGGCCGAGGCCGAGCTGGACCGCGCCCGCTGCCGCAACGCCGAGCTGGAGGAGCGGCTGCGGCAGCTGACCGCCGAGGGCCAGGCGTGGCTGGGCGTCGCCCGGGGCCACGAGGCCGTCGCCGCGGGGCTCCGCGCCACGCTCGACCAGCTCCTGCAGCAGCCCGCCTGCGGCGCCGACGACGGCGACGCGGAGGACGCGCAGTCCTGCTGCTTCGAGACCTCCCCGCAGGCCCTCGTCGCCGACGACGCGGCGTCCCGCGGCACGGCGCCGACCTGTAGGTCCTGCGGCGGCGGCGGCGCGTGCGTGCTGCTGCTCCCGTGCCGGCACCTGTGCCTGTGCCGCGCGTGCGAGCCCGCCGCCGAGGTATGCCCCGTCTGCGCCGCCACCAAGAACGCTTCCCTCCACGTCCTGCTCTCCTGAGGAGGCTCTCCCGGCGGTGCCGTTCCCTGCGTCGTGACGAGCCCGGTGTCCCCAGCATGTCCCGGCACGTGAGTCACGTGACCTTGTGATGCGCGAAGCTTTTGTGGGGGATGCATCATGTAGTAATGCTCCAAGCTGCAGATTGGGCTAATCTGACTTTGTGACTGCTAATGGCCTCGACAGTGCTGCTAACTTTTGTTTACTGTTCATATGGCTTTTCCGCGTTCCCCTCCGTTTTAAGTAGGATTGGGTTGTGTTAATGAGGAAATAGACCAAGTTTCGCTTTACATTGACATGATTGTCTCACTTCTGTGAATGCCTGCTCTGGTTCAAAGCATTTTGGAAATATACGGCGATGCCAAGTGCCTTTTCCACTGTTGCTCAAGAATCTGCATCTACTGTTGGGTGAAAAACGGGAGTGGTGTGGCAGAGCCGAGCGGCCGCGGCGGCGTCGTCTGCCGAGCGGCGATCTTGACTAGTCGTCCTCGGCGGATGGCACCGGCCGTACTACGCTCGTGTGGGGCCAAGCTAGTCGCTGCCGGTCCTCCGTGCGGGCACGGGCCACCTGTGTCCGGTCGCCCACACCGCATAAATGGCGTGCGGGTACGCCCGGGACAGATTCGTTGTCGGTACAAATTTTGACTCGCCCGGAGCGTCACGCCATCAACTCCTTGTCCCTCCCACGTTGCGGTCGCCAAGCACTGGTACGCCGTAAATAGGGCGTCGGTTTTTACCGCGAGGGCGCGGTGAGTTCCTCGCTTCCGCAGAGGAGGGGGGTCCGATCCCTTCTGCAGAAGCCAGATCGCCGCCGTGCAGCCCGAAGCCCGTGCCGCTGCGGCATCGGCACGCGATCCCTCGGTCCAATCGACAGTTCATGGTTTGCATCAACCCCCCGGAAACGGTAGCACGCGGCAGGCCCGCGATCACGTGAGCGGACGTCCGGTCAAAGTCGCACCCCCACCCGATGCGGGCTGGGAGGAGAGGAGGAGGGAGGCTATCGGGAAGGAACAAGCGCACCGGGGAGGTCGGGAGGCAAGCCAAGCCGATGCGACGGCGAACGCACACACCCACGCGTCTCCCCATGCCAGGCGGCGGCTCGCGCAATGTCTGGGCTGGCAGCGTCGCGCGGCGGTGCCGATTCCTTTCGTGCGTGGCTGCGTGGTGCGTGCAGACCTGGCGGGGTGCTGCGAAGTTGGGTTGGGTGGGCCTAGCGTGTGGTGGCAGGCAGGCAGGATAGACTTCTTTCGAGTACTTTTACGCAGCGATTACCCCCACCTTTGGTCCGTTGATGACGACGCGGCCTCGCTCCTTTTGTCCTGACAGCATTGGTCTTTTTGGAGGGCCGGGAGACTCTGCACTCATGCTGGGCGCTGACAGGAGGCGGCGGGGGCCACTAGGGGGTAGCGTACTACTCCTATCCTACTGCAGATAAAAAGCGGTGGAAATGAGAACAAAGGAAAAGGGAAAAGCGAGTCGAGCACTTCGAGGACGCGGATCTCCCGCCCCCGGGAGCCCCATCAGTCACCGGGCTCGCTCTGCCCTTTGCCCTTTGCCCTTTGCTTGCTTTTCTTTTCCATCTGACCATCTCTGCGTGAGCGTGACTGCCTACTGCGTCCCTCTCCCTCGCCCGTCTCGACGCGCCAAGGCAGCGGGCGCACGACACCGACGGGACCGGTCCATCGAGGCATCGACAACCTCACAACCCAGCCTAGCTTTTGTAGTCCTGTGCGACCTGCACTCTGCAGAGCTACTGCCTCTAGTCGACACCTCTGTTCTCGCCGCCGTGCCGGAGACCTTTCCCCCTTTTTCTTTTCCTATCCGCACGTCGTTCCCCGTGCACTGCGACCGTAGACTAGGGAGCAGGAGTAGCACCAGTCACCAAGCGTGTGGGATGAGATGAGGATCTCGCAGCGGCGTTGCTTTTGGATCCTTGTGCTGATGGCGCCACTGCACTGCCGCCCGAGTACTTTTCACGCAGAGCGCGCGTCCGTGCTGTCGCCTGTCACCGCGGGGGCTCCTCTCCCCGTGCTTGTGCGTGGTGATTAGTAAACCATTAACCAAGTAACCAAACCGCCTTTTGGCCTCGGCTCAAACTCGCCCTGAGGATTAGACGGGATAGACTGCTAATGGCGTCTACTCTACTTAACTAGTGGTCCAATTGATCTCCGTGCAAAAGCGTCAGGCTAATGGATCTCTACATGCGTGCATTAGCATCGGTACTTTGCCTTGCGAGTGTGAGCCATCACTTCGTACGGTCGAGTTTTGTATATGCGTGCTTTCGCCGCTTTCTGTCTGCTGCTGCCACTTTCCATGGTTGCACGCGATCGACACGTGACCGACGATTCCATCCGTCTCGAGATGAGATTCCGCTCGCAGAGCTTGCTGTATGCCTGTTGCCTGCATCTGTATAGAGCAAGCCCGTCCATTACGAAAGGTATCGTGCGCAGTTGCGGAACTGATGGAGCTGGCACGGGCCATGGCTCTTCCTAAAAAATAAAAAAATAATGCATAGTATATAATTAGTTAATGATGTTAGATCAAATTTTTATAAAAAACCACTGCAAAACTAAAACTAAAGGAAAGATTGATTTTTCTTTGGCACAATAGCCTATTCGTTTCCGAACTTTTAGTCAAAGATCAACTTCATTTCTAAACTTTCAAAATAACTATTGTTTCAGCATACAGCTTATTTTAATCCTCCGTTCTACGTATCTGTCCACGTAAGCATACCATATCAGCATCCAAGTGTTCCTATTTGTGTAGTGGCAATATATATTGGTTCACACATACTTTAGAACTTTTGTACGTGTATAATAAATATATTCGGATCAACTGTCGTTTGGAGAAATGCCATATAGGATAAAGGATTCAATTGAGCCTCATGGAGAAATTTGAGCACTGAAATAGTCGTTTGGAAGTTTAGGGACGAAGTTAAACTTCGGCTGAGAATTTTAGAATGAAATTGACTATTCTATTTCATATGTTGTCCGTCCTACTTTAATTTTTCTCTCCAGTTCGGCCACTATCGGTGCGTATTTTAAAAGGCTTGTTTTTCTCGGGAGCAAATCTACATCAGATTCGTCCGGAGGCAACCAGCCTTGCAATGCGACAGTGTACCACTTTGTGCCATGCGCCACCGGCAAAACCTGCTGAGGTTAACAAGTTAATAGATAATGTTGATTTGGCAAAAGATTACTTCGCTACATGGGGAAATATTTTATCGTGGAAACGGAAACTTCAACTATTATTAGGAGTGAAGAAAATCTCCAGTGGGTTCTAAAGGGTTGCTCTCTGGAAGTTGGACATTGTTGGAGTACACATGGACTGAACAAAAGCCTAGCAGAACCAACTAGGTAAGTTTAGAATTACATCAGGGGCTGCCGGTGCTTTCTCAGATCGGAGGCTTAGATTAGGGTTCGATGACCCAAAAAGATGGAGTAGCATAGCGCTAGGAACGGACGTGCCGTGCGTGTTGCGCAATTATACGCCACCTTTGTTTTCGCATGCTGGTCCCCCAGGCAATGGCAGCGCTAGCTAGTGGCCAGCGGTCTTTGAAAACCTGCTGAGGTGAGCAATCATCTTTGTAAGGCAATCAAATATGTTGATGTGACAAAAGATGGTGGTACCAGCACTTCGCTAGCAAGGAGAGATAGCTCGGATCGAGAATGGAATACAAAAGCCTAGCAGAACCCCTAGGAAGTTGAGAATAAGATCAGAGGCTTAGATTAGGGTTTGAGAGCCTAAAAAAGACGGCCGATGGAGCAACTGTAGTGTTAAAATGGACGTGCGTGCTGTGCAGTTAATATGTCCCCTTGTCTTTTCGCATTCGGCCTAGGTGGTGGTCCCCCGGCCAATGGCGGCAACGCTGGCTAGTGGCCAGCACTGGCCCGGGACCGAATCCCCGCGATGCAGTCAGCGCAGCGCCTGGAAAAGCGCGCGCTTTTCCCCGCAAAAAAGGAGAAAAAGGCCGGAGCGTGGGGCTGGGTTCTTAAATGGGCCGTTGAATAGTTTTGCGTGGGTGCGTGCCGTCGTGGGCCCTCTCCCACGGAAAGAGAGGAGCGCGGTCCGAATCAGCGTCAACACTCATCAACGGTCGGTTCGCTGCCCATCCGGCACCCGTGACTGCTTCTCGTTCTTCTCTCGCGCTGAAAGAAGGGGGAAAAAAAAAGGAAAAGAAGAAAAAGAATAAGAACCCGTGACCGCGCCGCTCGCTTTGGCGCTTCGCTCTGGTCCCGCTCCCATGCCAAAGGTTGTTCTTGTTCCGTGGAATTATGCTTATTTGCTTGCGGCACCATGCATCGATATGGTTGAACACCTGGCAGCGATCCGATCCGATCCTCGGGTGGATGGGGCCGAATAGTTATCCGGACGGAATCGTGCCGCGTCCGCATGCGGCGGGGGGCGACGGCGACGGCCGGCCGGCGGCGTTCTGCTTGCCGCGTATCGACATGATGGCTCACCACCGGGGAAGAGGAGGTCGGAGTGGAACACATGGTGCGTGGAACGAATAAGACCCTGGCCTGGGGGCCGGCTGATGGGAGTCGGACGGAGAGGTGGCCAGAGACGACGGTGCAAATAAAATGGAATGAGAAGAGAACCAGGGCTGCTATAGCCAAAGTGGAAAAAGGGCACTCACTCACAGCACACACCTGGTGGAGCACCCCCCATGCTTTCTCCTCCGAGCTAGCTCTGACTGAAACGAGCAAACAAATCTTGTTCGGGGCCAAAAGTTGCTGCTAAAAGTGACATGTGAATAGGTAAGGTGTGACTGGGACATTGTGCCGATCGATGGAGCGAGACGGATCCGGGTTCTATACGACCACTTGCACAGCTGCGTCGCTTCCGTTTTTCCCAAGCTTGTGGCCTTGTGCGTGCATGACCCACTTAAAGAAAGGACAGCGTACAATGTGTCCATAGCATTCTTTCAAAAAAAAAAATGGCGATGTGAGCAGCATGCATGGCCCCCCTCACCTCTGCTCATCCATGATCCCTCGCCTCGGATAGGTCGATGCCGGTAGTTACACATTTCGGAATCTTTTTATCCATCTGCTGCACTGTCTCAATCTAGATACGGGGCTAGCTAGGTAAGATAGCCAATGATGCTTGGCGGACCGAGTGGTCGGATCGCCGCCTTTGGTTGGCCGGCTTGCCGCAACAATGGTGGCGCTGGTGCATGCATGGATCCCCGGCACCCCACTTTGGAGATCACAGCACAGGGAGGGAACTCAATTCCGTTGCTGCTTTTTATCTCTTTGCTGTGCATGATGGAGTCGCGTGGAGGGTGATGGTGAAGCTAAGCTAGCTCTGCTGCGCCCAAGTAGGGTCCCAAATTCCAAAAGCGTTTGCTGCAGGTGCGTGCATCTCCCGCCCGGGCCCCGTGGATGTGGATGGATGGATGGCGTTGCTGCTGGAGACCACTCGAGCGGCCCATGACGAGGTGCCATTGATCGATGAGTGCCTTTGCCTAAGTGGCTATGGTGATGATGATGCCCTCCTGGTATCTTCTTCCTTGCACGCTGTTGCTGTGTTCCAGGTAGCGTCTCGACCGGCCATCATACGCCGGCCAGACAGCGTGATCGAGCTCCCTGGCGGGCGGGGACAGATGCAAAGCGAAGTGTGCGTGCACGCGTGCCGCCATGGTTGGTCTGGATCACCATCACGCCTTCTGCCTGACGCACTGTTGCGGACTTGCTGTTTGCCGGCACTGTTATCCTTTATCCTTTCCCCTTGCGAGTGCACTGCACAATCATAAAAGTTTTGAAGCTCTGGCCTATGCCGTTGTTGTTTTTTCAAAAAGAACCGAGCTTTCTTCTGGAAATGCAAAATCAGTGGCGTGCCCCATTTCCTAGGAGTAATTTTTATTATTTTTTACAAAGAAACTCTATTATTGGGCGTCTTATTCATTCCTGATCTGTATTAAGTTCCGTTTGGATCCTTGGAATTGAATTCCATTCTAATAATCATAATTTAGATATAAATTAATTGAACTAATATAACTATAACTATATGTGTAATATATTTGTGATGGGGGTAAGCATCATGGATCCCTCAAAGTACGGTCTTTAGGGAGTTAATCACGGATTAGTCCTCCCAAACTGTGCAGCACGGCCTAACCGGGCAGACGGTCACCGGTTGAAGAAACGACAACAGTCCCGCATCAGGCCCGGACACGAGCCGTGAGCCGCCTCACCCGATCCTGAGGGCGCGGGCTTCGCCTCGCCCGACCCCGAGGGCACGACCTCCGCCTCGCCCGACCCCATGGGAGCGAGCTTGGCCTCATCCGACCCCTATGAGAGAGGTTTCCGCCTCATCCGACCCCGGGGCACGAGCTCGACCTCGCCCGACCCCGAGTGTACGGACGCGACCGCGCCCGTCTCAGTGACGTGGGACCCTCAAAGCCCCATGGGAGTAAAGGCGCACATCGGAGGTCAATCCTCTGACATGAGAACAGGCGAAGGCACGTCTCAACATGACCTCTGGAGGTGGGCATGCCATCACGGCGAGCCCCCGTCGCCCGCCGCGCTGGGGGTTAAGCCGCAAAACGGGCCGGGGGCTCACGTCGCCCGTCTTGTCAGAACCCATGTCGCCCACCGTGAGCAGGGGGGCCGCACCACTTATCCTGTTAAGGCGCACGTCGCGCCAGGGAGCAGCGCAGGGACACCCACGTCGTCATCCACAGGCTCCATGGGGCCCACGTAAAGGGAAGGAGAGCAGCGGGATCCTGACGACCCTCCTCTTTCTACTCTCTCATGTATCCGACCTCTGTCGCTTGGCTTATAAAAGGGAAAGGGAGGACCCCCGTAGAGGGGACTGAACTCTCAGATACTCACGCACTCGCACGACACTTTGCCACCAGAGATTTGGGAGCCTGTTCCCTCTCTCGATCATTTGTAACCCCTACTGCAAACCAGTGCAAGAACACGAGCCCGAACTGGACGTAAGGACATTCCGCCCGAACCAGTATAAACCCTTGTCTCTTCTTTGCACACCATCCGAGCCAGACGCGTAAGCACAAATTCACTAGTCGGTGGTCCGAAACACCGACAATTTGTATATTATTATTGGCCATATGGGAGAGATACTTATGCACTGCACTTCTGCTATAAGGAAGCAAATTGAAGAGTATGTTATAAGTTGTATATTAGAAACATAACATGAGAATCTATACAATTAATTTCCATCTCCCACCAGGGGCGGAGCTGCGTGGTGTCGTAGGGGTCGGTCGACCCCGACGATTTCCGCAAAATCTCTTATGTCCAACAATTTTTCATCATATTGGACCCCGGTTAAACTTCGATAAGAACCTGGCTGACCCTGATGGCATTTTGTTCTGGCTTCGCTCCTGTCTCTCATCCCTATAAATTTAAGATAAACTTATATATATATTTTGAAAAGTTATGGAATGCTATATTATAAGACAAATAATCTACTAATAATCTACTCTATTAAATAGATTCCAATTCGTTTAGTGATCAAACCAGGGCCCTGAAGAAATCGAAACTCCGTATAGAAATGACCCTGGCAGAAAAAGTTTACAGTAAAATGTAACGATTTCTTCTTCGCTGAAACCATAGCTTCTCGGTTGTTCCCCATCGCCGTCAAACTTGCTGCTAGTGGAAGAGAAGTGTTTTCAGATTGCGAGCACAACTTGCGTGCCTGTTCACTGCCAGAAAGGTTGCTCGATGCTTCACGTTTTCTTCGCGGACCGATCCATCACGTGCAGTATGGGCTATATTAGGTCCGACCAGCGCTTTACATTACATTGGGGGCCTTGCATGTTGTTGAAGTGCGGTATGGGCTAAACCGGGTTGGGTTTGATGACATCCTAACGCAGACGCGCTCGATTTGGCCCATCCACGAAGCTAAACTATGGGCCAGATGATGGGCATCATCTTCCGACCCATCTTCCTCAATCCCTTTGACCTTTTCCTTTTTCCTTTTTGACTAATCGTCCCCAAATTCCCATCCGGCCATCCGCACCCGCAAGGCCGCAATCGCAGATTCTGCCACACTCTTTCATCAATCAGGAGTGCAGAACCAAATTGAAGCCGAGTGGTGCAAGCAAAGCTACCCTTCTTTCCCCACCAGATCAGCAACGGCGCGAACAAATTCGGAGCCCGCAGCCCGCAAATCGTCAGTAGTTCTCGGATTCTCGCCGGCCTCCGGACCCAGCCAGCCGCCCGCTGCCGAGCCTATCCGATCGGCGCGGGCGGTCCCCCGCCACCACTTGGGCGGGCGCGGCCGCCGCCGGGTTTGGTGCTGCGGATTCCGGGGGCACGCCGCGCGCAAGTGGCAGCGCGGCGCCTCGTCGCGCGTGCCCCGCACGCAGGTCCGCGCCACGCCTCCCGGCATCCGCTCGGCTACATATCTAGCGGCTTGCTGAAGTCGTCCGTCGTCGGTTGCGGTTCGCGTTGGAGTCTCTCGCTGAGTGCGCCGGCTGCTTGAGTTCGGTCTGAGTTTGGATGGGCCAGATGGTGAGTCCACGACCACCTGCCGTCCCTTATCGTACCGTACCGTGTCGTGATGCTGTTCTTGACGGCTTGACGCACTGATCGGTCTGCTAGTTCTGACGATGTGCTGAAATGGTGGAACTGTGCAGGTTTCGGATGATAAATTCGAAGAAGAGGCTGCTCGCAATGGTACATTCCCGGACCTTGCGCCTTTCCTTGTCTGTTTTCATGTTCTTGTTGTTAAGTTTGCGGCGTTCAGCGAATTGCTTCCTACGTTCTGTTTGGTTTTTCGGCTGTTTAATCGAGCTTTTCACAAAATTTCGTTGCTGTCTTGTGGATATTGTTGGCAGGTGGGATCATCAAGAATGGAAGGGAAATCTTATTCCAGGTGAGAATAAGTCTCAAGCCTGTCTCTTGCTGTCATGCTAAGGATCAGAGTTCCATGCCTAGAAATGGTACTGGAATACTGGATTGCTCTTGATATGGAGTAAATATGTGTTCAGTAGCGCAAGCACATAAAGAAGCCACTCCAATATAGTTAGATACTAATTGGCCATGGAATGAAGGATGATTCTACTATTTCTTACTTCTCATTTATGCCGTGTCATAAGCAATGCTTATCTTTGGTCACCTACTGGGATAATAGTTGAATTTTTTCTTCTCGAACATCGATTGTGGTTGAATGTAGATGTCAGCATTTCCTGCATTACTCCAGCAAGCAACATGACTATGCCCTTTGTAACAGCTGAAATGCAGATTGAACAAACGAGCTATGTTTTCTTACATATTCCCCATCGGCTATGTTTTAGGCTTTTAACTGGGAATCCAATAAGCAAAGCTGGTGGAGTAAGTTAGAGGATAAAGTAACTGATCTGGCAGAATCTGGGTTTACATCAGCATGGCTTCCTCCACCAACTCAGTCATTATCTCGAGAAGGTAAGCTAGTCAACATCTTCTCTTACATGAAGCATAGTTCAGAGATATGAGGCCTGACATGTTCTTTTGCAGGCTATCTACCACAGAGCCTGTACTGTCTTGACTCTTGTTATGGTTCTCTGTCAGAGCTGAAATCATTGCTTCATAAAATGCATGAGCATAATCTAAGGGCTATGGCAGATGTTGTTATCAACCACCGAATTGGGACTACTCAAGGATCCAATGGCATGTATAATCGCTATGATGGCATCCCAATATCATGGGATGAACATGCTGTTACATCTTGTTCTGGTGGGAAGGTAATTTAACTGAGTTGTTCTTGTTTTGACCTTTTACTTAGCACAGTGTCTTGATGTATATTTTCTACTCTTAAGCTGTACATAATTTTGATGCAACTTCGCTATCAGGGAAACAAGAGCACTGGGGATAACTTTGATGGGGTTCCCAACATAGATCATACACAGACATTTGTACGGAAAGATATTATTGAATGGCTGATCTGGCTCCGGAGATCTGTTGGTTTTCAAGATTTCCGCTTTGATTTCGCGAAAGGGTAAATAGTCTACTGGCTAGATTAGTATCCACTATGAAAGAAATAAACTAACTGCCAACCTAATACTTGGCATTGCTAACATGCTGATTCGTCAACCTTTTTTGTTTAGTGCAGTTATGCAGCAAAGTTTGTGAAAGAATACATTGAGGAATCAAAACCTCTTTTTGCAGTTGGAGAATACTGGGATAGCTGTGAATATAGCCCCCCTGATTACCGATTGAACTACAATCAGGGTAAGATATTTCTAATAACATTCTTACCGATTACTTTAGTTGATGTAGCTCTGGCTTAAGCATGCAGTTGTGAATAGTGACTGCATTGAATTATGACTATTGCTGCAATCTAAAACATTTTCTTCAATCAAAGATTTTCCCTTTGTATATTATTATCTGCGGTCATGGTTGTGTCTTCAACTTCTTTACTCCTGGCCGCCGACTCTAGAAGCTATGTCTGACATTCTGTGGCTAATTTACAATTGTAAATTCAAAGAAGTAATATTATTGTCTTTCTGAATATGAACCAAATGAAGTGTCAAACTTCTTCCTCAAATTTGAAGCATGTTTCCTAGCCTTGTTTTGATAGTGAATGCTTGCTTGTTTAGCATGGTATACTCAAGTTTCTTTTTCCTGGCAGATAACCACAGACAGAGGATCATTAATTGGATAGATAGCACTGGAGGACTTTGTGCTGCATTTGATTTCACAACAAAGGGTATTCTTCAGGTCAGGAATGAAATTCCACTGCAGGAGCAAACATTTGTCTTTACTCTTTAGCGATTCATCTGAGTATTAATGCTGTTTCTAGCAGGAAGCTGTCAAAGGAGAGTTGTGGCGGTTGCGAGATCCGGAAGGAAAGCCACCTGGTGTGATGGGATGGTGGCCTTCAAGATCAGTTACATTTATTGAAAATCATGACACAGGGTCAACTCAGGTAGAATAGTCATTCTGTCATCCTTCTTTGGTCTGCACCAGCTTAGCTGTGTTAACATGTGCCTGCAAGTATTCAGATGTGCTAATAGAAATGCTCACAATTTCAGGGTCATTGGCCTTTTCCATCTGATCATATCATGGAGGTATAGTATAGACTCTTTTAATTCTTCGTTTTGACTATTGGGCCCCTAACAAAGAAAAAAAAAGAGTTTCTGCCTCTGCCCCTGACTATTATGATCTCATAAAGTTTAATTTCCTATGTAACAACTTTAACAGCTTATGACACTTCTGAAATTTGATTTTTTTTATCAACATAGTCACTCACCGAATCATTTGTTTTATATCAGCTTTCTGTTAGTTTTTAGTACTCTACTTGCTGATTGACACATGTATAATCTGATGGTCTTTTAGGGATATGCCTATATACTCACCCACCCTGGCATCCCTGCGGTGTTCTATGATCACTTCTATGACCAGGGATCATCTCTCCATGACGAAATTGCCAAACTGGTAAGCTGCTTGTTGTACCTCTGTATCAGACCCTTCCTTTCCCTAGATGCCTTTTCTTTAAAGAAAACCAGCAGGAGCTCTGCTATTCATTAATAGGAGAAAATATTTTACGAAGAACAGAGGAAATAAGAAATTGCTAACATTTCAAAAAGGATGGGGCACCACACAACTAATGACGAATCCCAAATATGGTGTATGTACTAAGTCTCAAATGCTTTTTATCCAGATGCAAATCAGAAAATGCCAAGACATACATAGCCGTTCGTCAGTCAAAATATTGGAGGCGAAGTCAGACCTGTACTCTGCAATCATCGATGAGAAGTTGTGCATGAAGATCGGAGATGGGTCATGGTGCCCAAGCGAGCCAGAGTGGAGGCTGGCGGCCTCTGGAGACAGATATGCTGTGTGGCACAAGTAAAGCATTCTGGTGGCATCGATACGCTCTCCTAAACAGGAGTAATCACCCTGTTAACTGAAGAACACCACGGGAAACATGTCTAAAATGAAGACTTGTAGATTAACCTGCTCAGAAACACAGTGGCGCACGTGTTTGTCATGGTAGATGACAAACGTGTCCTGTAAATTAGAAATAATTGAGATGATGCGGCTATCATAAGTGAATTGCTGCTAGTGGGATTACCTGTATAAGAATATATATGTAGGGTGCATATTGTCTGTGGATTATTTGATTCTGGAACTAGAAATTTGAATTATTGTCAGAGAAGAGGCCTTGAGATATAAATCTGTTTACACAGAGTGCTTAATCCTGACGAGCTTTTACAGTAGTCAAAAATTGGATCGAAATGTGCAACTTGAAGAAATGTTCAGAGAGCCTGACAATCTTGCAAGGGAAGGAAGAACTGAAATATTGGATCGAAAGGTATCAAATCGACAAGACAAGCTGCCTCCTTCCCTCGCAAGGAGGAGGGCATTATTGCAATCCAGTACCTCCCTTATCCGTGATCCTTCTCCACTCTGTTTTTCTTTACGATCAAATCCCCTCCTCTTCTCGAGCACGTACTGCTGCAGAATTCTTTATTTTTCTGGGGCAGAGACGTAAATATCACCCACTCCTTCAAAATAAATGGCGGGATCAGATACAACCAGTCCCGGGCTGGCGGGCCCCTCCTTCCCGCCCACTGACACCTCACCTCCGATGGCGGCGCCGCCACCGCAGCAGCCCGACCACCCCTACACCTCCGGCGGCCTGGGCTACTTCCACCTCCGCCTCGTGGGCCCCGCCTCAGCCCTGCTCCTCCTGCGCTCCGACCGCCTGTACTCCCTCTCCCTCTCCCCCCCTCCCGCCGCCGGGGCCACCGCCTCCGCCTACTCCTCGCCCGCCCCCGTCGTCCGCGCGCCCGCGACCTCCTGCTCTGCACATCCGGCGGCGCCCTTCGCCTCACACACCGCTTCTCTGGCGCCGGAGCTCCGAGCGTCAACGGCCGGCCCATCCGCGCGAGGACCCCCGCCGAGCTTGCCGTCGGCGACGAGGTCTCGGTGCTATGGCGCGGCGCCAGATACGGGCTCGTGGTGGAGAGGTTCGTTTCATGCGGAGGGGGTGGGGGTGTTGCGGCTAAGGCGCCGGGGTCCTGCCAGGAGGGGCTTGTGTTTAGGGCCGAGTCGCTGCGGAAGCGGCTCAGGGCGATCCCCAAGAGCGAAGATCCCCTTTCGTTCTTGAGGGATTCGAGTTGTTCAGGAAATGGCAGCGCAGATGCTGGAGTGGAAGAATTGAGGCAGGATGGCGCTGGTGAATTGTGCCTGGACAATCCAACCAATCCCGTTTCTGAGGAGAATTTGCCGCAAGATGATTGCAATCTTGACCAGGACAAGTTGGAATACCACCCTGATGTTGTAAAAGGCGGTGATACTGATGCTGAGTTGTGTCAAGGGAGTAAGGGATGCGGTGATGACAACGAAGAGCAAACAGGATGCAGCAATGGCAATGAAGAGCAGCATCACAGTGAGGGCTGCTATTCAGATGGGAGCACATTCTTCTTGAATCGCCTTGCGCGTATTGGATCTCTGTCTGACACGCGAGCTGAACCACACAGTGGAGTTACACTTCTGCAACTTCTTCATCCCGTGGAGAGTTTGGTGCGAGTATTTACCGCAACATTCACCTCAGATATTTCCTGGTGTGCCTTCTCTCTGCTGTCCTTTTTCCCTTTACTTCTAGCATTCTAGCATGTGATTGAGTTCTTCATTGGAATGCTAATGTTTGTATGGTTCTCAGGTTTCTTGACTATTGCAAGATTCCCCAGCATCTGCCTGCGACAATAGCATGCCACAACAAGGAACGATGCTGGAGTGCAAGCAGTGAAAATAGAATGGCAGCCCCTTTTGAAAGCCACCCTAACCTGCTACTAGTATAAGTAGCGATCTTGAGTACTGTTTAGTTACTGTTTTACCAAATGTCTTGTGCTTTCAATTTGCGAACCTATAAGGCGCAGGTCATTTAGCCACTGTCACATAGTTTTGCATTTGCTAAACTCTATGGTAGGCCAAAATGGGTGTTTTAATTTTCTTGAGGAGAAACAGTGAACACTAATGTTGTCATTTTTTTTTTCAAGTTACCCCCGATTCCCTGAAGAGATAGCATTTGGAAAGGATAGGAAGAAGCAAGGGGTTGCATGCCACCATCCAAAGCTCATAGTGTTACAAAGGGAAGACAGTATGCGTGTTGTTGTTACTTCAGCTAACTTAGTTCCAAGGCAGGTCAGTGTTTTTCTTCTTTCAAATGCTTAGCTTGAACTCTATGCATCCTTCTGTTTTGCCCAGAAACATGTTTTCTCTTGTTAGTTTGTGTTGCCATGGACCCATGGTCTTTGCTAAAGGATAATTTATGCAGTGGCATCTCATAACAAATACAGTGTGGTGGCAAGACTTCCCTCGTAGGACATCCCTGGACTATGCTGCACTTTTTGGTACAGCTGAGGACCAAAATTCTGATTTTGCTGCTCAGTTAGTGTCATTCATAGCGTCCATGGTCAATGAAGTCCCTAGTCAGGCATATTGGATAAATGAGATTGCTAAGTACGATTTTTAAGGAGCTGGTGGCTACCTCATCGCTTCAGTACCAGGAATACATGCACGGAGTCCTCCTTATTTGGACTCTAATTATTTCCTTTCAGTAAGTTTAATCTTACTAATATACTACAGCATTTTTTTTAGTTTAGCCCTTTCAGCAAGAATATCAAACATATGAATGCTTTGTACTAAAAGATATACTGTTTACAAGTTGTGTACTTTCGCAGGAAGATACACTTTGGCCTAAGTGAACTTAACCTAAACTCAAAACTAACTATTGCTTCAGTTAGAACAGAATTAGCCTATTTGTGATGCCCTATTTTGTAACTAGCCACTATCCATTGTTTTTTGTTGCAGGAGAAACATATTTTACACAAAAAATCTGCACATAGAGTGTATGTTGGTTGTGTTCAAACATCTGTAGTTGGCCTATCCCATCGGTTTCACATGCCATCAGATGTTGGGTCTCAACTGAGAGCCTTGTCTGCATTTCTTGGAAAATGCCGTGAGAATATGCATGGAACTACTGAAGTGATCTTGAAGAGGAACACAAATATACCTGCAGATGCAAATGCTGTGAGTGTCCTTGTTGCTGATCTGGATACATTTTCTGAGGAAGATATGCATAGCTCAAAATGTGGATCCACTTCCAAAAGCATGTTGTGTTTCATTTCTCAGGGCAAAACAACAAATTGCTACCTTTATATCTTGTAATTAACAATGACCAATGTCTTCAAGCAGGTTCTGTCCAACTTGGTTTCTTGCCTAGAGAGGTTGCTAAGTGGGTAGCTCCCCTCAGTGACTCAGGATTCTTCAATTTCTCTGGATTTATCTACCCCAGAGAAGCCTTGGAGGCTGCATTTGGAGTAACTAATACAAAAGCGCAGTTGCTTCTGTATGTATCGAAGGTACATCAGAAAGTTTCTAAGAGACCTTTTCTTAAGTTTGTGATACTATTGTGAAACTTCTCCATGCGTATCCTAAACGCTTTCAATGAAATCCAGGGTCCAGAGTTTTATAGAATTTCAGGGCTGATCTGCGACGAGCATTTCCCACCTCTGTGCTCACTTATAGCATCCTTGAAGCGGTGCCTTGGATTTTGGCGCCTAGAAGAGGTTTGCAATTTTATACGATTGAAGTATGTCGATGAAAGCATATAATTTATAAACTGAACTACGGTTTGTTAAGATGATTTGATATTTTTGTTGAAATCAGTGGGTATACTTACTCAAAGACTAGTAGTGGTATGAAGCTGATTGATATAACTCAAACCTTTTTTTGGTCACTATCTGTGAGCAAGTTTTCCAATTCTCGATTTCAAAGACCTTTGCACCGCCTTTTGCATTTAACTTTTCTGCACGGAGTCAAGCAACAAATATTACGTCTTCATTTTGTTTTTCTCACTGCTTGATGCAATTTGGTGCCAATAGTATGGAGTGAAAGAATTTCACAGGAAATACTTCAATTTCCAAAGGTGCCTTCAATTGGGGCCTAAAACAGAAAATGAAATGTTAATTCATTGGAATCAGATTGTCTTTACACTTATTTCCTCTCGATTGATCAATTTGGTTTCTTGGTTTACACTTTCTAAATCGCTTCATAACCATTTAGTTGCTTATGTTACCTGTTCATACTACCTGTCCTGTTTACAGATATTAACCAACGTTTTCTAATTCTAATTACATTGATTTCAAGCAGGTATTGTCAAACATCAAGTGGCCTGAAGCACTCGAGACTGATTTTATCTATGGTCAGGAAACAATCGATGTTCCATTACTGTAATTAGTTATCGTATTAAGGTTTCTTACTTCAAATAAATTATATAATAGGTGCTTCATCCATTGGGACTTCAATTAATCCACAGTTCATTGCAAGCTTTGCTTCTGCCACTGGTAAACGACCCCATCAGGATTTTGACTCTCAAGAGTCTGATCCAGAGGTAAGTCTTAACTGTTTCCGGAAGCTTACTGTATTCTAGCTAATTACTGCAATATTTTATCTTGATGGACATGATCACTTAAGCGTTCCTGAATTTTTTTAGTGGGGTTGCTGGACAGCAAAGCATGAACTGAAGAAGCCATCAATCACTCTGTTGTTTCCAACAATTGACAGGGTGAAAAAAGGGGCTTGTGGAATCCAGTTGTGCCGGAGTTTGCTTTCTCTACCTGAGGTGGATTCTCTTTTGACAACTCTGATCTTTTGATCAATTTACCTATAAGAACACATGATATATTTGCACTACATTCAATCTGGAAAGTCTGCACATTGAAATAGAAGCCGTATATTTCTAGTTAGAGAAGCAAGTGCTAAAATACAGTAAAATTAGAGATTGCCCCCTGCATAGAAGCTCTAAGGCATATGATTTTATTCTCGTGCCAATCTCACATGCTTCCTTTTTGCAGAAAACATGGCAAAGATTGAGATCTACCGGCATATTTTATGATGCAATCCCTCAACCATATGCCAGGATAGGGCATCCTATGCATGTTAAGGTATGATGTGTTTGGGGAATGACATAGAATTAAATATTCTTATCCTTCTTTAGTTATTGGGAATATATAGGAAAGGTAGTCCAAGGTAAACAATGGCAAAGAAATGACAAACCCAACAACAGTTCTTTCAGACTATTATGGTTGAAGGCATTGACAGTATGTTAGAGAAATGGTCCAGTTATGGCTTTCCTACTAAGTCTTCAACCAATGAATGGCTAATGCTCTTGATTTTCATCCTTTCTGGATAAGCTGTCTACCGTCAACTTGGATATAAGCATCCTATGTAACTTCCTTGCTGCTGTTTACCTTGAGTCATTGTTGCATAATAATGATGCTGCCCGAAAAAGTGAAAAGTTCAATTTTCTTACATAAACTTCAGCTATGACTGTGACACTATTCTCTATGTCAGGTTGCTCAAAGACGCTTTGAGTCTCGTTCTGGGGGACACTCATTCGGCTGGACTTACTGTGGGTCTCACAATTTCAGTCCAGCAGCATGGGGGCAGCTCCTTTCTCCTCCCTCCAAAGCAAATCCTACTGAAGCCAGATCAGCACCTTCCGGTCCAAGGCTGCACATTTGCAACTATGAGCTCGGCATCATACTCATTTCTCCACCACCAGGCAAGTCAAAGCAAGCAAGTGAAAGTAGGCACAGGATCGAGAGCATCGCCCTACCGTTTGTCGTGCCTCCGCCGCGATATAATGGGAGTGATAGGCCAGCGACTAGGTTGGCCATGCGAGAGGCTGTGGCTGAAGCTTGTGTTCTGCAGAGTTACGATGTTGTAGACTTGTCAGATGATACTGACGAAGATGTGCCAGATGAAGATGATGAGCAGGAAGTTGAGCTATCTGATTGTTCTCAACAAGAGAAGGAAGAGGAGAAGATTTACGCAGAGACGCTATGGAAGCAGGTAGATTCTTCTCAGAGCCAGGAAAAGGATTCGTGAAGTTGGAGTTCAGTTCTTTGTGCAGTCTTACAGATTCAGTTCGTTGTGGGAGTTAACTGGAGAGGGGGTCATAAAGAGAGTACAGTACAGAAGGTTGATGTGACAGACATGTTGAAAAAAAGCTGTTCTTGGAAGCTTCAGGTTCGCATATATTTCAAGCGAATTGAACTTCCTGAAGGAGAGCAAGTTGTTGTATTGAAGATTTGAAGTCTGATTTCAAGGGCAGGCAGGCACAATCTGACGACTAGAAAGGCGGCCTTAGCCCCTGATTCTACCTTATTACTGAAACAGATGAAGCTGATTCCATCTTTTATTGACTTGTCTGATTAGATTTTTATGCTGTGCAGATATCCTGTCATTCTTTCCTGTATGAAAAATATTGATTGTTTAGTGTACATGGCTTGCTGAATAGTTACAATACCGAAACTGAACATTCACGCTTCAGACATGAGTGACCTTCGTTTCCCGGCTTGTCAATCTCTTGTCGGCATTGCCCGGACGCCGAGTTCGTTGCAAATACGTAAACAGCATCGAAACATCCGAGCCGTCCAATCGGATCTGGACAGTACGTCACGCTTTTCCCGTTTCGTTTCGCCTTTTCTCGAGCACAAAAAATCCACAGGAAAAGGAGCGAGCGACGTGGCAGCGGGACTCCTCACTCCAACTCCAGCAGCCAGCAGCCCACAACCACCGGTAACGAGGCGGCCCACCGCCCCCCACGCGGCCGTGCCCAGCGCCACCACCTACCAGCGCTTCCCGAGGTCGCCGTCGCCGTCGCCGCCTGCGCCAGCCCAGGTCCGCCGAGCAGAGGAGCCTATGGCACCCTCGCCGCTACACTTCCGGTCGCCGGCGCTGGCGAGCCCGCCCCTCTCCCCCCGCCGGTGCCCGCCCGCGGCGGCCGCGGCGGCGTCGGTCCGTTCGGCTCCTGCCCCCACCGCCGCGTCCCCATTCTCTAGGTTATCTTGTCCCCCCTCCCTCCCTCCCTCTCACCCGGCGCATGCTCTCCTCGTTTTCTGCAAAGTTTTCGTGGTGACATGGTTTCTCATGATCCCGCAGGCTTCGTACCAGGTGCAGGTTCGCCGCGTCGGATGTCATGGAGGAGTACTCCTCCACCCCGATCGATATTGTCGCTGACGTGAAGACGGAGAAGGCATGGATTTGAGCTGCTGAAGTTCTCTACTATTTCAGTATTTGTCAGGTTAAGCCGGTTTCCCCCGCCGTTCTGAACTGTTTCTCGACGGTTGCAGATTGTGGTGTTGGGCGGAAGTGGATTCGTTGGCTCTGCAATTTGCAAAGCTGCTGTTTCTAAAGGCATTGAGGTTGTGAGCTTGAGCAGGTACCTCTTTTCCTCTTGTATGAGAAGCAACAAACTGATATGGAAATCAATTGTAATGTGGTGACATTTACACTTTCTGCTTCATTTGGCGTTGATGGGCAGGTCAGGACGACCATCTTACTCTGATCCCTGGGTTGATCAAGTAAATTGGCTAGCAGGTACTAAACTCAGGAAGACCATTTTCTATTGTGGCAAGTTTGGTGATTAGCTTTAGCTCCCTCATGTTAGTTAACTTAACTCCCTTACTTGTTATGTCTCCCAAATTGTACCTTTATCAAGTGATTGGGGGATACAAATGAATGGAGAATGGTAATAATTAAATAATAAAATTCCTCATCTAAAGTAACAGCTGTTCTGTAAGAAATACATTATGTATTGATGTCACTCTGTCATGCTTGTTTTGGACATATATTGGCTATTGCAAAATAATGTAGACATAGTTATACAAGACTGTCTCTTTATTTTGGCCTTGCTCACTGGCTTATTACAAGTCTCTTTATTTATGAAAAAAAATGGTTTAACAAAGTGGAACTGAGACTGAATTTCCTGTTACTGCAAATATGTGGCAGACCCACATGGTCCGATATTCGACTTTCAAGAGATTGTGATTTAAATGTTGTGTGGCACTCTAGTATTCAGTTAAGCATCTTGATGTGATGTAGGAGATGTTTTCTATGCAAGATGGGATGAAGTATTGGTTGGAGCTACTGCTGTTGTGTCCACCCTTGGAGGATTTGGCAATGAAGAACAAATGAAAAGGATAAATGGTGAGGCAAATGTCATAGCAGTAAATGCTGCAAAAGAAAATGGTAAGTATTATGTAATGCCCTATGACAATGATATGCCAATTTGTATGCAACTACCTTCTATATTGGCAATTTAGGAGATTGATGTGAATTAACTAAGATTGTTCTAACAGCTACATAGAAAGACACTGTTTTTCTTTTATGGGGCTATGCATTTGGCACCAATGTGATCTTGGCTCATGTTACCCCCCCCCCCCCCCCCCCCCAACCCCCCCCCCCAAGATAGCCCCATAAACCCTGCATTGACAACTATTTGTACTAGTTTGTTGTTAATGTAAATTGCTATATGTTGACACTTAAATGTGGAACCTAACTGTCATAAAATAATTATAGGAACTTAAAGGAAGATGGTAACAAACCTACCTGCTTTTTTTCCTTAAAAAAGTTATGTCTATTTAGTGCGACCAACACGTCGACCTTCAATTTCATCAGAATTCAAACTACAGGGATCTGGTAATCTGTAACTTCTAATGTCAAAGTTTAAGTTATAGTATTGGGTTGGAGATTGCTTTCTTGATTTAATCTTCTCAACCTTACCCTTTCCTTTTGGATTGTTATAAATAAAAGAGCATATAATAAGCATCTTCATGTGTTCTTCTACAGGAGTCCCAAAGTTCATTTTAATCTCTGTTCATGACTATAATCTTCCATCCTTTCTTCTAACCTCGGGTTACTTCACTGGTAAGCGAAAGGCCGAGTCTGAAGTCCTCTCCAAATACCCAGCCTCAGGTTAGAAACACTTCACACTATTTATCCTCAGATTATCTCTCAAAATTCATACATTCTTGTCATCTGTTCAACCTACTTTTCTTTACCTTCTACAGGTGTTGTGTTGAGGCCAGGCTTCATTTACGGTAAAAGGAAAGTAAACGGCTTTGAGATACCGCTCGACGCTGTGGGAGAACCATTAGAGAAGCTGCTTTCCTCGGTTGAAAACTTCACCAAACCGTTGAGCTCACTGCCTGCTTCTGACCTAGTCCTTGCACCCCCTGTGAGTGTGGATGATGTCGCCTACGCTGCAATCAACGCGGTCGTAGATGACAGCTTCTTTGGGGTGTTCACGATCGAGCAAATCAAGGAAGCCGCTGCCAATGTAAGAGTGTGAACCTGGAGCCTTGTTTCGCTGTCTCCAAAGGTGTTGTAGATGGAAAGTTTCTAAATTCAGCAGTAATTCAAATGATCCCTGTGGATCATTCCCCCCTGAATCTTTGACCATAGTCGATAGTTCAAAATTCAGTGCAACATAGTCCTTTTGTTTATGCTGGAATTTTGCACTCCCACGGGAGCTAACAGAACGAACTGTACCCTGGGTCAGAGAATTTATCATATCGGTCCAATAGGTTATTATGATGGAGGCGGCCGCCACTGACTCCTCGACGCTCTTGCGTTCCTCATCCTCGTCGTCGAGGTCGAGTGCGACTCCGCCGGGGACGCGCCTGCTGTTGGCAGCCACGCAACATACGCTTGGCGTCGTCTAGACGTTGACCCGCCCACGAGCGAGTACCACCGACCAGGGGCGAAGCTAGAGCCCAAACAACCTCCTTGGTGCACAATAGCACTGTACTTTAAGCACCGGTGAATTCCAGCACGAACAGTGGAAAAAATCGCTTCAACTTTGGTGCCAGTGCACCAGGCACCACGAACGTGGCTTCGCTCCTGCCACCGCAGCGACTCGGAGACGAACGGGGTGGGGCGACGACAAATAGGAGGGCCTTCTGCCTACGGGCTCAGTGTCTCAGTAGTTTGGGCGAGAGCACGTTTTGTAGGTCAAATGTGCGACTCAACTTGTGTGGCTCAGCGGCTCAGGCAACCGTGGTGGCAATCAGCCCAAGGAGACCCAACCACCGCAGGAAAGCCTTGAAAGAGATCATCTCTCGGCGAGCAGGTCTGCAGGGTTGCAGCCATAGTGCTTAAAATGCTTTAGTAGCAACTTCACCGTCCTGGATGCGATTTGCTGTGGGAGTGAATTTTCGGCTGGGTAAAAAAAAACTCTCATTGGTAAAACTGGAGTTTCGCTAGATTTGTCGGTTGCCGGTTGGGACTTAGGAGAAGGTTGAGCTGCTGCTTCTTCTTCTTCTTTTTTTTTTTTTTAAAAAGAAGGCCCTAGGAGATCGAGGGCAGGGATCAACTACCTAGCTATAAAGCTACGCACAGCCTTTCAATCTGTGCGCGAAAAGCCTGGTGTAAGCAGGAATTTGACACAGGCACTGACTGTTTCCTTACACTTTTTCATGGGCTAACCGCTGATCCATAACTTGGAACACACTACAAGTACACATCTTATCACGCAACATGGGGCAAATGAACATGAACCACTGGACAGCTCCTGGACCAGCAGGAGATTGCTCAATTCAGTCACTGAATTCAAGCATCGCCAGACCCTGGAACAGACCAGAACGGCCTCACGCTAGTACATGTTCATGCCAACAGTTAGCAGCTAAAGGCGCCAGCACACGCATGCGACTCATGAAACATTTCATCATTTCAAACCTGGTGCACATACACGGCCGATCACGGCCCGAAACGAACACGAAAACAAGCTGAAATTTACAGGAGCAGAGGTCACTCCACCACCACGAACTCCACGCTTATTCAGTTGGACCGGACGACAAGCCAGCATGTGGCCACTCTTTGCCTCTAGTACGGCTTGAGGCAGTCGAAGAGGCGGCGGTGCTCCGACGGCCATCCCGCGGCCTCCCCGGCCGGCGACAGCGCGCTCGCGGTCGGGGACCTGACGCCGGACGGCGACGCGCCGGTCGGCGTCAGGCACTGATCCGGCACCCTCGGGCTCTCCCGGCTCGCCAGCGCCTCCCGGGACGCGCCGGGGTTGCCGCCCACCTGCAGCATCTGCAGCTGCCGCCGCCTCTGCTCCCGTCTCACCTCTTTGCGCTTGTTCACGTAGTCCTCGTGGATGAACACCTCCATCCTCTCCTCGATCTCACTAGCTACTAGATGTATGAACAACTACCACTCCTAAACACTCATCAGAATTCCTAAGATCCCTACGAAAAATGACACTTGGAGCTGGAGAGGGAGTGTTGGAGTGGAGAAATGCACTACTAGTATATAGGCTATATAGTGCTCCATCCTGGTATTGTTAAGCGCGGAGGTCACTGTCAGTCGCTGTTACCTTTAACCAATTCCACAAGGCAGCTGCAGGCCGCAGCTGCCATTAGTCCGTGCCAAGTGTGCAGTCCACAACGGCACAAAAAGAAACGTCCCGGTTTAACGCCATTACCGAAAGGTACAGTGCCACCTCGCTACGACCACGCAAGCGTGAGGCCCTTCTAGTTTCCAGTGCCATTTCCCATCGCTGCTCCTTGGTCACATCTACTAGGAGCCTGGCTTGTTTCCTCCTCTCTCTCTTTTTTTTTTCTGGTCCTGCGATGGCATTTTTAACCAGGATGTTGCTGTCATGCTTGACGTGCCAAGAACACAAGAACTCGTGGTGTGCGTTGGCCGACGAGCAGGCCAATGATGTGCTCCAGCCCTCCAGGTTAGACCCGGAGCCGGCCGTATGCTGTCCCTGTCCATGGGGAATTTTCAATGCAGAGAATGGGGAGGTGGTTGCCTGCTTGCCGCGGCATGGAATCGTGGATCAGAAAGCACAAAGAGCTACAGTCAGGAGATGTGGGTGTGTGGTATGTGTGCCAAGATTCATCACCCACCTCATAATATCTTAGGATTAGTGGCCAATGAGTGATATCAGCAAATCCTCCACACTGGACTGGTTTTGCATGGATCCAAATTCCAGTCCATATGTTTCCCCTTTTCATTTTTGGAGATAAACTACAATTTGATGATATCTTCGGATTAGAAAATCCAGAGACTTCAAATCAAACAAGTTTGCACCATTGAGTCATATTTTAGGATTGACAAGCAACAACGCTTAGCAGAGAAAGATTAGCAAATGAAAACTGAAATGGTTTGCCGTTTCTTTCATGGATTCAGTCTCAAAGAAGAGCATCCATGTTTCAGTCATGTACAACAAATCCATGTGCACCTTTTGATTGAACAAAAGGTTTTGTTCACAACCAAAATTCCAAAAGGATATGTACAGATTTTTGGTTTATTGACTACCACACCAGACTAATCAAAAACATATTATTCGAAATAGTTGTATGCGAACACCCACAAAATTTTACCAGCTGATAGCTCCTCTGTCTAGCTCTCCATTCTCTCACAAGGAAGTTGACGCAGTCATCGTCCTCTGTGCATTTCCAAGGATGATAACAATGACGGTCACATCATCGTGGTATTTCCTCCTACTCCCAACAGGTATCCTCATCAATTCTTCAGCTGTTAAAGCTGGAAAAAAGGGGAAGGAAGGATTATTAGGAGTTAGCCTTGATGCATGTCGGTTGTATGATTCTGGAATGATTTCAAAGATGCTGATTACATGGGAAGAAGGATACAGAATACTATGAAATAAACTCCAATATTTCTAACATAATATGGTTAACACATATGCGCATCGGGCTATAGGATTACCGATCTGCACACAAACACCCCCTCACTATTCGATATTTTAATCATAAAGTTCATAACATATTTTGGAGCATACCTGCTTCCCTGGCTGCTTTGAGTATAAGTTGCTCAATGAGATATTTTGCAGGATCTCCCATTGGATTATCATGCATGAACTGATAAACCAACTGAACAACTTCATTGTTACTGAAGAAATCAAATAAGCCATCACTACCAAGCACGACAAACAAATCATCATCTGTAACTTTGTGACTCAATGTGTGTGGATTTGTATAAACGTAAGGTGGGCTGCTCAAATCACGAACACGGAGAATGCCCATGAGTGCATCATTTAACTTTTTCTGCAAATTGGAAAAAAAGAGGTATTACTTACAATTGTAAGGATGATATGGATTTTATTCACTTATATAAGGATCAAATGTTACCTGCTTTAGATAGCCAACTCCAAAAGCACGAGTAACCTTCAGCTTTCCTTTTATTTTGTTACCCCTTACAACTGAAGAATCGTTGGGATGATCGGCTATAAGTTTTTGGTACTCCAATGGATTTTCAAGTGAGTGGGTCTCCGTTAATTGAGTAGCCTTTAAGGTGCCCTTTTCTGCATATGGCATGGAAGCAAGCACAGCTCTACTGTCTCCCAGATTCAAGATGCACAAATCTTTTCCATGAAGAAGCACAACCAAAACACAAGATCCTACTGAAACTAAATCTGGTCTATCATCCATCTCTTGTTCAACCATGCATAGAAAATCATTCTCAGCTTGCTCAACAGCAGTGGAAAGGCAGTTCAGCACACCAGCTCGAAATGTTTCAGAAAATTTTATGTCTTCATTTTCTGCCATTCTCATGGCTAGTGTTAGCTCACTTTTAACATCACTAAGAGAGCTTTCTGCTGAATCATACAGACCATTTTGTTGCTTGATCCGATTCTCCAACAAGTACAAGTAATATACTATGTTATCATATAGAGTCACTGCTAGAAAATCAGCAGCATCTCTCCCATTAAATCCATCATATATTCCACAAATCAGCCATCCATTTTTCTCTGAGCACACAGCTTGGACTCTATCCTCCCCAGCAGCTCCGCCAGCCATTTTCACCTCTGTATTAGTCAGAAAATTGGATGATACAGCTGTTGGAGCACTGGATCTCCAAGTATTTTTACTGATTTCAAATATAGAGCTCTCAGGGCTGCCTTGTGAGTTGGAGAACGAGTCCAATCTTGACATTGATGGAGAAGAAACAATTTTTCTGAAGGAATTTGGAGAATCTAGTTCTGGTAAAATTTCTTCACCAATAAGACCCTTGCAGATATTGGTATTTGCCAGTGTGAAATTTGCACTTATTGCAGCACCAGATAAACAAGTAAATGAGCCATTTCGTGAGCCCATCATGGTATTAGTCCCAAATATGTTCCTAGGAGAGATGCCATTCTCATGATCATTTTCAGAAGGAAAGCTTGTATAAGAATCACAATGGTATCCAAAGCTGACATTGAGATTGCTACAACTCCTCACAAGCATATATTCTTCCTCAGAGCTGATGCTGTGATCACTAGTGTCCTTATAAAACAGTTCTTCGTCCACCATGTTTTTGTAAAGAAGCGTAACACCAATATGATGTAATATTGCTGCAAAGCTTTGTTTTAAAATGTTCTGATGCTATTCAAATGCCATGCCAAATATTGCTTCCTTTATACTTGAATGGAAACGCGAACCACACCTGCAATAGTAGTAAGATCGTTACTGATGGCATGTGAACAAAGGCACATAGGATTGTGCACTGAAAACTTTCTTTTGACATCTTTTATACAAGGACACATAGTTCTCTTCATGCTCGAGGGAATAATTCAAATGGTTGTGGTTGAGCCGTTTAACTGGTCCATACTTGAGTGTCTGTGTGAATTACTCCTTCCTATTATTTTCGTCAGTTTGTTTGACTATACGTCCAGCCATTTTATTTGGTTGGGGGGGGGGGGGGGGGGGGGGGGGGGGAGGACGGGGGCTTGAGTTTGACTTTTGTACAGGTCGTAACCTTGCATTACTAACCTGCTTGAATTTTCTATGAGGAAAATAAATAACGGTGAATATCATTATGACTGCGGCCTCCTCCATCTCGAATTGTACAACTGTTCTTATGAAAAAAAATAAATGCAGTAATGATACTCGCCAGCCCTTGCTGTTAAGCTACCAGACATAATTGGACAGCTTGTGAAGAAACACTACGGATTCCGCAAGATCTAATTTTACAAAAATAAAAAAAGGAAAAAATCCAACAAGGCAATCAAGAACACCCTCAGGAGCCCAGGACTCAAGAGAGAGGAGCATGAGGGTAAATGCTCTCGAGTCTTGAGCAAACACTACCTAAGAGGAGGAAGGCGAGCACAGAACAACAACCTGAAGTGAGAAGGGGTTGCTTCGCATACGACCGGAGCGCACGGTGGCTCGATGGACTTCACCACAGCGGCTGTGACCAGTACCCCCGCAGGAACTAACCTTCTTCTTGGCGTTCACCTGCGCACCACCGCACGGGAAGAACGATCAAACTAACTACGAGAGCAGCCTGAAAGGAATCGACACACATATAAAAAAAATCATGAGTGATAGTACTTACAGATGCATCCATCTAAGTTCAGAGAGATGGGAACCGGGCCAGGCGACGCAGCCCCTGCTCTCCCCCCATTCCCGAGCTCACCCCCTCCAACGCGCAGCAGGGCGAGGGACCAGGCCAAATCCGCCTCAGGGAAAAAAAAGCGCCGCCCGTTCTTGAAGACCCGGCCCTATCGCGGCAGAGCAGAACAGAACAGGAAACGAATCGAGAATCAGCACACCGGAGGAAAAAAAAAAAAGGAGCGCAAGCGAGAGATTGCGGCTGCGTGCACAGCTACGCACGCATCTACGGAGCGGAACACGGGCCGAGGGGGGAGGAGGGGATGTATGATTCGCCGGCTCACCTCTCCGCCAATGACCGACCCCGCGCCGCCAATCCGGGAAGCGCCGAGCCGAGCCGAGCAAGCTGAGGGCGGAGCGAAGGGAGTGGCAGGAGGACGACGGCTGGGAGAGCAAGGAGGGGACGGCTGCGGCTGCGGCTGCGGCGCGGCGCGGGGGAGATGTGGGACGGGAATTTGGTGGGAGGTGCGGGCTGCGGCGAATATATCGGGGCGGTGGCTGGTGGGGGACGGGACGGAGAGGAGGGGAAGAGGGAGGAGGAGGGAAGCAACGGACTCACCTGTTTTTTTTTCTTTATTCCTGTTTGTTTTTTTTTTTGGGTTTAGCTGATGAGATCTGACCGCTTCCCGCGATCTGATTGGATACGCCAAATCCACCAACCATGTCACCCGGGAAGATGCTGCTGTGCTTTACCGGTCTACCCTTTTCCTGCGGCCGGCCGGGCGGGCGGGCGTTAGAACTGGAAAAGCGTGCGGCCGTGCGTGGGCGTGGAGAAGGGTGCTGATTGGCACGGGGTTGGACCGTTGGGATCGGAGCAGGGGGATCGGACGGCCTGGGATAAAGACATTTTTCTTATACCAATACTCCTTGTTGCTCTGGATATACTCCTAAAGGACCGAAACTCCAAAGATACAGGGGTCATAGCCATTTTTCTATTTTTCAGGCACAGAGATTTAAAAATTACGAATATCTTGATCTCCAAGGCTTACAAAAGTTCTTACTGAAATAGGTAAAAGGTAAAAGGTAGCGCTACTAATAAGCTTTCTAGTGCGACCAGACTACGCCAAAAGCATCAGCTAGCACTTACCCACTAACCTGCATAGGTTCTAGTTCTACTGTTGCATGACCGGCCATTTGAAGGTTTTACCAAATCATTACTAGGGAGCGGTACTAATCTCAACGTTTCCTACGCAACCACATCATTTAACAGTGCAAGCTAGCTTTGGTAATGGCCGATGTTTAAAATAACGGGCTATAGTGATTTTGTGGAGCTGCCGCTATGCCCACTGCAATATACAAAGCACACTACAACGGGCTATAGCGGTGCTAATAGCGTTTTTTGGACCCTGCCGTCAAATTCTATAGCCCGCCGTTTAAAATATTATGTAATGGTAGAATCTAGTAGTTACGAACTCAACTATCACAAAATAACACACCTGAAAACTCTCAACCACATCGCACGCACGCCTAAAAAACAATTTGCTCCTCCAGTTGACCTCTAAGCTGATCATAAACCATAACGTGTGCCACAAATTATTGATGAGCCTAGTGATCGGCGTGAAAGTGACATGTGGGGCTTGGATTAAGCCCGCTAATTATCTCTTGGCGTTGTTCAAACAATTAACGCTTTTGAATCGTTCATGCCATAGCTTAAGTGCCTAACGTTCCTGTACACTGCAAGCATGTCTGCGTCTGCTCAACTTTTTCCTCCCCTGGCTACGCCATCGTACAAGGAGTCAAGGACAGCAACGCTATATCTCTGTACTTGCACTAAACACACTTGTTTTCCTTGGTTCTGTCAGCCTCAGCACAGCGCATGCATACTCGATCTTAACCATTTTTAAGGGAAGAATAAAGATAAACACGCCTGGAATCGACGGCATGAATGACGACTAAGTATAGACAAACATAAAGAGAATTCAGATACGCAAGATTGCAGCATGCTCTGGGATACTCTAATGGTAAGAGACCGGGCTTGTCTGGATCAAGCGGACTAGCTAGACCACTTCAAAATTGGTCTTAATCCAGTTGGTTCCTTTTTGATGCTGGGGTTGCAGCAGCTGCACACCCTTGCTCAAAAACGTACTGTTGCAGAACTCTGTCATCTTTCTTTCGTAACGATTTCAGCAAAAAAAAAAAAATTCTTCGAAGAACCTGAAACGGAAGTTGTGCCATTGCATTTGCCCGCTGGGTTATGACTTATTCCATAATCAGCCTGCTGATCAGGCCGCAATAATTGGACTCCAAAGTCCCTGAAGCCGGCACATGCACAGCACGGCTCCATGGCGTGAGGCACGGGTAGTCCGTAGTACCACTTGACTGCTTGCTGTCAGTGGGAGACGCTGTTTCTGATAACGCCGCCGAGATAAGCCGGCCGGCCAGCCGGCCAGCAAGAGACATCGCAGCACGCCGTGCTCAGCACACGCCGGCCGGCGGGCCGGTTGGTGACGCTGATGCATCAGCATGTGATCCCCCGCGGATAAATCCTAATCCAGACGACGATGCGGCACAAAATTCCCAGCACCAGGTTCAGTGCACCCCACCGGCCGGCGGCGCGGCGCCCGGCTCGACCGCTGCCTCGTCTCCATCCGGCCGGACGTCGTGCACGCGGAGCTGCGGATCCTTTTGGCCTTTTGATCGATCGATCGATCCTGCAGATCTCATGCACCGATCGCCTTCGTCTCCCGGCACCTTTTCAGCGACCCGGACTAGCTCCTGCTCCTCCGATCCTCGGCGCTAGATTTTCTCAAGAGGAATTGTGGGCAACCATTGGCCAGCCGGGCGGAGCACCGGCAGGCCGGACGCGAGCACGAGACACGGACGCCGCGTTTCCGAGCCGCGACGCGCGGGAGCGACGGCGACCCGGCCCCCATCCTCAAATCGCCGCGTCGCTTTCGGCTCCTTTGGGGCCCCGTACGCCCGCATTGGATCGCGCGCCGGGCGGCGGTGATGCCAGCCGCGACAGGGACCGCGGGGGACTCGGATAATCAGATTACCTGCGCGCGGCTACCCGTTCCGCCAAAGGTCAGCAGGGCGATCGATGGAGCCGCCGCGCCGTGGGCGGGGGGTCGGAGCGAGGAAGACGACGACGCCAGGCGGTGACCCGAGCGGCGAATCGAGGTGAAAGGAGAACGGACGGAGCGGCGCAAAAAGATATGGGCTTTCAGCTAGTGGTTGTGGTGTCCGGGCGAGCAGCTAGCATCTTTCAGCCTGTCTGCCGCCTCTGTCTCTTTGTTCGCTGCTCTCTCTGACGCTTGGAGGGAGTTGCTCGCCGGAGATCTCGTGGATCGCGGGGACGTGTGCTGCGCATCCGCACACGCGGCTCCCGCGAGCTTCACATGAATGCTTTTTTGGAGGTTTCGGAAGCTGCTGCGCTACGACTAGCTAGGATCTTGTATGCAGGCTGCAGCTGAAGCTTGAATGTTCAGTGGCGGGGGAAAAAATCTTGAGACTCTGAAACATGAGATATCCGAACCATACCGGTCGGCAAAGTTACACGCGACATGCTTCGTACATGTGATAGTCTGCGTTTATACTGTGTCTCGCAAAAAAAAGTATTTAAAGTTGCGAGTGTCATATGGATCTGTTACCCGAAACTTTGTCTGAACATGATGAAACTAACATGAGAAACGGTTACAGCAAAGTAAACGCATACGCCATGGGATGTCACCCGCCGGACCCACTTCTTTTCAACTAGCTGTGAGGTTAAAGATTCATACAAGCAACGTCATGGCAGACTAGCTACTATTGGTAATGGAAGATGATAACAAAAAGAATCCACCCAGACATTTACCAGATAGTGTTTTTTCAATGATCAATAATGCAGCCGCTGACGCCATGCATGCTACATTGCTACCACTGCGCCAGAATAGTGTCAAGTGGGGCGAGTGGGGTTTACGATAATCTTGTTTTGTTTCACCAGCTCGTCCATGTCGCCCCGACACTTGTCCGTTGGGGGCATCCAAGGGGCAGCTCACTACCAGATCCTAGTTCTAGCTAGCTAGGGGCCGTTAAACCTTCGCTGTGTGTGATGCTTCTGGAGTTCTAGCGACTCAGGGAGCAATGCAAGAGGTCACTAAGGCCAGCCAGGCGAGGCGTTTCTGAATTCTGCATCACTGCATCGCCACATTGTCTTGGGCGAGCCCCGAGCCAATGGAGGGGATCACGATAGTGACCTCCGATCCTTTTTCTTATTTCTGGTTGTTGCAGGAGGCGACGGCTAGGATTTGTCGAAGGTCTTCAAGGGCTCAACCATGAGCAAACCTGAAGACAATAACCTCCGATCCTTATCCGAAGGTCCTTGGCGCTTCAAGAAGGAGGCCAACCTCGGAAGTAAAGACCTTCGATGGTGACGGGAGCGAGAGAGCAAGTGGATCGGAGGTTACCTTCAGGATCACCTTCAGGATCACAAGAGAAACGTGATCCGATAGAAATAGGCAATTTGTATACTCCAAGTTCTGAAAATATCGGGATATTCTTCGGATATTTCGAGCGAGGCAGTATTGGAATCTTGTCACAGAAGTTGTCACGGGAGTAGGGGAATATAAATACCCCTTCTTTTACTGTAACCGGGATGATTTTTTAAGATTTAAAAAGTACATATTGAGTTGTATTGTTGAGCGAGAATTCCATACACTTTTCTGTTGGGAACAAATCCTTTGGACCCCAACAAAGACGCCCACCATAGTTTTAACTCGACCAACAACCTACGATGGCACCAAAGAAGAAGAATACGAGCTCCGAAGCAAACATCGAGAAAGAACCTCCATTACTGCAAGAAATGACCAAGAGCACAACCTTAGATCCGCCAGCAAAAGAAAAGTTGTAGCAGCACGACAACAAGAGAGAGTAGAGGACCCTTCGTAGACTCTAGCGAAGGTCCTGACAAAGCTCAAAACCGAGAAAGTAAAGGGCAAAATCAACGCTCAAGTAGTGGCCAAGCAAAAAGCAACCCAGCAAGCCAAGCAGCTGGCAGATGCCAAGCGCAAACTGGCGGAGATGCAAGCTAAACTTGATGATCTTCGAAGGGCACAAGAAGAAGAGTATGACAACGACTGGGATGATGAACAAGATGAAACAATTCTCTCCAACCAAACAAACAATCATCACTCCGGGGGAACTCGCCGTACAGAAAATCACAACCTCCGCCATGAGGGCCACCAACACACCAAGGTCAGCTCCAAAGAAACATTCATCGACCACCACCTCCTACACCGCCAGTTGATCCCAACTCCCCCCTGCCAGTGACACTGCAGCAATCACGCTAGCCACAGGGGTACAAGCCTATGCAACTTCCAAAATACAACGGCTCCGTAGACCCAACCCAGTTTCTCATGACATACGAATTCACAATCGCATCCGCAGGAGAGGATGATCCTATCATGGCCAAGTCATTCATCATGGCTTGCGAAGGCCCAGTCGCAAATTGGTATTCTTACCTACCACCGAGATCCATTGAAAGCTGGAGCGATCTTAAGAACAAGCTAAGGTAAGACTTCCAAGATTTCAAGAGGGATGACTCGACGACAGCAGACAACTTCTAATGTCTCCAACAAGACAAAGATTTGGCGGTAGCAGACAACTTCCAATGTCTCCAACCCACCACTCTATGATTACTTTCGAAGGTTCGTACAGAAGAAGGTTCAGACTCCAAATTTTTCATAGTGTATGGCAATCAAAAAATGCATCGAAGACCTACTTCCAGAAACTAAGGCCAGCAAGGCCAGGCGTTTCTGAATTCTGCATCACTGCATCGCCACATTGTTTGAGACTGCTAATCCGGCCGGGAGGAATGAGTTCGAGAACTTATTCGAGCATTGTCACTAAGGACGGGCATGAGTTGTGTGAGGACGAGAACAAAAGAATCTTATCCCTGCCGCATGTGGAAAATCCGCTCCGTCTGTACTTTTACCATGTTTGTTTAAAGTATACAAACACGTATAATCCGCGCATCTTTTCCGTTCTGGTCATCTTGCATGCAGCCTCGCCAATGATGAGATCCGCAGCCACGGGCAGCTTTGCCTAGCTCGTGTGTGCGCTTGTCTGTCCAGGCATGTGGCCGCGCACCATCCGCCATGGCACCACGAGGCCTCACGGGGCTTGTTTCAGAACTGTAATGTCCCCAATGAGAGCAGAGCATGTTGTCGGAGTAGACGGATCTGTTGGTTGGCATTGCCATTGTGATATGATCGGACAGAAAAGGCTCTGGTATCGGTATGTGAACTGATACACTGCTGAGGAAGGAAGGGCCAAGGCCCAACTCCGGCACCTGCATGATCTCTGAAGCCTGAATCCACCTAAACTACTAGCAGGCCGCATTACTTTCAGCAGTGGTCAGGCTATACTAACTTCAGAACCGCGTTTGCAAACTGAGAAGTCTGAATGTTTTGGAACTCCCTGAAGCTGTGCATCATCCATCGATTGGTTACCGCACAATAAGAAACTGAATTCCCAGGGTACGTGTTTTGTTTCAGAGAAGGGAGACGATGATCGTCTCGTCTCCCACGTTTTGGTTACAGGAGGCCGGATTCGCCTGGCTGTCACCAACAATAAACAACCGAAACTTTCCGGCGAAATGAGAGGATACGATCCGGCGACACGAGATCGCACGTTTCAATTCCTCAAAAAAAAAAAAGATCACACGTTTCATGACGGAAAAAAGATAGGAGCAGGCACAAGCTCATCTTCAGTCCTACGCACCCTACCTGATGCCCATACGGGACCTGAACAGGATACTGGCACAGAATCAAATCTCCAAGGTGCCGCAGCACACCCCTATATCTCCTCTCATTTCGCCTTTTTGGTTGGGAGGTGGAGATGATTTCAGGCATGATCGGCACGAGCAGTGGCGGAGCCAGGAACATTTTCTAGGTGTGGCGGACTTATAAAGATCGAACATGTGTAATATAACTATCAATTATAAAAAGATACACTATAACATTATCTTAATATGTATATTACTGTGTGATCAACAAATATATAACAAAAATCCAAAAGTAAAGCATTGGCACATAAAATACCTCATTAAATAAATCTTGTTGTTGGAACAAATACAACCCATAATGAAGCTTTATTTGGGAGTAGACCTTGGCAATGACATTCTTCTTTTTTTCTTTTGAAATTCCTTCTTAATTTCAGCAAGATCAAGTCCCTTGAATAAGTCTCGCTCAATGTAGCATACCATGAGGTCATTAAGCCAAGCATCAGCCATCTTATTGCGTAACTCAGTCTTAATAATCTTCATAACTGAGAAGGCCCTCTCAACCGATGCTGTCGCCACTGGCAGTAGCAACCCCAACTCAATAATACGATAAACTCGAGGGAACATAATATTTCTTTCAAGTTCGAACATCTTTTTAGCTAGGCTTGCAAGATCATAACAAACTCTAAATTCATCACGCCTTCTCATGTGGTTGATGAATAATTGGAGGTCAGTTTTTATACAGTTACGATCATCCTGGGAGAAATCTGCATCATAGATATCAATAAGCTTAGCAATTCTGTCCACATCAAATTTGGCAAATGAGTCTCTTGGGTCAAGACAAGCGAAGCCAAGAAGCAAATCTGAAGTCATATCATTAAAGTGATGATCTAGCTCGGTGGTGATAGCATCTATAGTTGCATAGAATGTATCAACACGGAAAAAATGATCAACAGTGATGTTATTTCTCCCCCCTTTTCTCGATCGAACCCATCTTGGCATAGCTTCATCCATATTTGGTACTGGGATATCATTTTTATTGCAAAAGACTTTGACATCTTCAAATAGTGGTTCCCAACCGTGAGCTCTCAAGTTGATCAAGCATGATTTCACATCTGTAACCAAAGACATGGCTTGAACAATATTTTGATCCTTCTTTTGTAGTAGAAGTGACAGATCATTTGTAATGCGAAGAATTTGCAATATAAACTTCATCATGAACACAAAGCTAAATGACTCCATTATCTGCACCAAACCACCTGCTCTAGATGGATTACGCTCATCCTCATGCACAATTTGTAGCACTGCTATGACTGCATCCCACATAGATTCAATACGAGCTAAAGTCATATAATGAGAGCCCCATCTTGTATCTCCCGGTCTGGCCAATGATGTTTCTTGATTCTTCCCTCTTCCTGACAATATATCTCCACTCTGTAACTTAGCCAATAGATTTCTACGTTGTTGATCAACCAATATGTCCTTCCTCTTACATGATGAACCAACAGAGTTCACAATCAAGCCCACATAATCAAAGAAATTCTCAAAAGAAGAACAACATCTTGAGACAGCAACAACTACCAACTGCAACCGGTGAGCAAAACAATGCATATAGAAGGCATATGAGTTTTCATCACGGATCAGCTTTTGAACCCCATTAAATTCTCCTCTCATATTAGAAGCCCCATCATACCCTTGCCCTCGTAAATTTGCAATAAGTAGACCATGCTTATGAAGCATCTCAACCAATGCTTTCTTTAGTGCTTCTGCTGTTGTTTCCTTGAAATGCTTAATACCCAAAAATCTTTCGATGACTTCTCCCTTGTTTATATACCTACAGAGAAATGGGAAAAATATTTAAGTTAAATAGAACAATGAAAATTATGTCACATAATGGAAATGGTCAAGTAATTGCCTTACAACAACAGCCATTTGTTCTTCGACTGATATGTCACGTGATTCATCAACAAGGATAGAAAAGAGGCCATCACCCATCTCTTTCTTTATTGCTCTACTAACCCCATTTGCCACTTCTTTTGCAAGCTCTTTCTGAATTATTGGAGAAGTCATTTGGGCATTTTTAGGACATAACTCATCAAATGCAACCTTTACTTCATCCTTCCTTTCTTTGTACCAATCAAGCATCTCTAGAAAATTACCCTTATTCTTGGAACAAACAGATTCATCATGTCCACAAAATGGTTCCCCTTGCAGTGCAAGATAACTTACAATTCCCAAAGATGTGTCCAAACGGATTTCATACTTGACTAGTGATTCTTTGCTGTAGGTTGTAACCTTATGTTTTAGACTTGACCTTTGGTTTTTGAAATCTTCATATGCTGTCTTTGCTTGATTGTGGATACTCCTGGCACCACCTACATATTTTTGAAATGCTTTGGATGCATTCTTCCAAGTACTGAACCCATCTTTGGTGAAGGTAGTATAACTAAATTTTTCATCCACAGGATCTTGTCTAAAAAGAAAGCAATAAAAGCAATAAGCTGCATCTTTCTCTACACTATATTCTAGCCAAGGATATTTGGCGTACCATGCTTTACAAAATTTTCTATCAAAATGATCATGAGGATAACCATGTCCAACTAGCTGAGTTGGACCCTTTGCCATATAAGCCAATCTAACTTCATCTCTGATGTTTGGATGAAAACCATCAATTGGAATCCGAAATCCTGGATCAGGCTCAATGTGATCTGAGTCCATCACTTCAATAAGCTCATGCTCATCCCGTTCCCCTTGGCTAGCTATCTGATCTTCAACATGAATTTCCTCTTCATTCCTTGCCTCTTGCATACCCACTGGAACCTCAAGCCCCACATCACCATGCTCTTGGGACTCTTCTTGTTGCTGTCTAGCAATGACATCTTCAGGCTCAGGTGGATCTCGGTTTGAGTTGGCACTGATAGATGCTTGGGCAAAAATAGTCTTCAAATCTGTATAAACAAACTGAAGAGAAAAAGACCAAAAAAAATTAAAAATTGATTATGGAACTGTCCGTACTTGATGATGTATAGCCTAGATAAATTAATTAACATGGAAAGATAATCTAATTACTAATTACAATTAACAAAAAATACATTTCATTATGTATCTGCTCTTTTTTGGTGGTGCCATTTTTGATGTCGATTCCTTCATATGTCATACTTGAAGCCGGCAGCCGTTCGCGGTTCGCCGTTGTCGATCGCGCCGTTGTCGATCTCAACTCGCCGGCTCGCCGCCTCTCGGCCTCTCCGCCCCGGCGCCGTTTTGGATGTGCGAGTGCGATAAAATATGAAGGAATACGAACGGTCTGCGTCGGCAATCGGCCAGGCCAGGAAGGCAGGAAGGCAGTCGATCAGCCAGGAAGCCAACGTGGGCTCTTGTCTTGATATAGGCCCATGAGAATATGAGATACCAGCCCACAAACAAATCCATCCGGCATCCGTGCAGCCCACAAACAAATCCATCCGGCATCCGTGCATCGTCATTCCTCATCAGCAGGAAGCCAACGTGGGCTACGTATATGTATATTTCACGTACATACATAGCATATATACTGGTATTTTATTAGCGTTTTAGGTATGGCGGCCGCCAGAACTTGCCATACAGCTGCCTCCGCCACTGGGCACGAGGGCACCGGATTTGGTTCCAGCGGGGACGCCGGTCGTCCCTGTGTCGGCGGCACCGTATCGTTTCTGCGCCGCAACACATGGATGGGTCAGAAGATCACTAGATGCTCCGGCATCAGCTGCCATTGTTGTTCCTTCAGTTCCCGGGGACAGCTGAGGCTCCATAGGTTGGCAAGAAAGAAACGCTTCGTTTTGGAGCCAACTCAAAACGAAGCGCACCAAAGCCCGCATCGTAGACGTGCAATGCGTGTTCTGAACCGAGCTTGCGATGTACTATATTTACCAAAACTAACTGCAATTTGGAATGGAGGGAGTACGTTGCAGGGTGATGCAGATGGAGAGAGAGGTACTGAAATGGCAGAGAAATCAATCGCACCAGCCTGGACGCGCTGGCTTGTTAGCCTGCGCCCCGCAGATACGGGCGATTCGTCCTGCTGTGTCGCACTACAGGTTTGTTAGCAAGCGGAGCAATTGGGGTGAATTTGGAAGAGAGTTGGGGGGAAAGTTGGTATCCTGTTTTCCTATTGCCTCTCGCCATCTCACTTCTCTCTAACGCATGACACGCAACGCACGCCTGCGTTTGGGCTAAGCCCACTCCGGGCCCGAATACAACCTGTTGCGCGGAAAAACATGGCCCGCGTACTCTTTCGCTGCTCTGGTTGCTCTGCTGATCAGGAATCGGTGCACGTCGCGATCCTCGCGGCTCCGGTCCGGTGCTCTGTGGGGGCAGATGCAAACCTGAACATGCGAGAACGAAGCTGCTTGATCTGTAACCAGTTTTGACTACCTGCAGCCAGCACAGTTGGCAACGTAATCATACACCAAGAGGGCACTGATCATTCATGAGGCGCTTAGAGAAATTGCCCCAATGGCTTCCATCACCGGTTAGACCAAGAGCAGCTTAAAGTGCCATCACTGCCAGTTTCAGAACGGATATCTGATTGAATCTCTTCTCACACTTCCAACTCCAGTCTCCACGGCAACTACTCTGTCGATTCCCCAGCAGCTCGTCTGATCGTGGCCTTAGTTCGGACAGTGATCAGATATCCCCCAGATCACGAAACACCCTAACAAGCCTAACAAAAAACAAACACATGCTGCTGCTGTTTTCAGTCCGGGCCACGAGCCGCTCAACCAAAAACTGATTGATTTCATGTGGAAGATAACGATAGATGCGCCAACCGGGCAATCACCAAACTTTGTGTTGCAATTGATAGGAAAAATATGCATGTTGGTCCCTTAACTTTGATATAAGGGTCAACTTCGTCCCTCAATATAATCCCTTAATTTTGACCAATATAATCCTTTAACTTTCATTTTAGGTCAAACTCATCCTTGTACTGATATTATACTTCGTAATAACATGAGATAAATAAAAAAGTTTATTTTACCCTTGCCTCATTCTCCTCCTCTTCATTCCAATATTTGTATCACGTTCGCTCAACTTTTCAAAATATTTTATATGATGGTACAGTTATGCAACAAGTATATACGTACGCAATACAATGTGATGCATGGGTAAATATTTTATATGAACAAGTTGGTCTAATTTTACTTTCTATGTGTCCGCAATAAAATGTGATTCATGGGTAAGTAAACTACTATGTTCCAAATTAAACACTTGTGATGTTCAACTTCTAAATGCATAGATGCCACCCCACTTGTGGCTTAGTTAAATATTTTTTAGTAAAAAATAAATTGTTGTAGAATTTAGGGGAAGGAGCTAAGGGTAAAAAGGACTTTTTGCATAAATCTCATATTATTATGGAGTATAATTATATTATTATGGAGTATAATATCAATATAAGGATGAGTTTGACCAAAAACAAAAATTGAGGGACTATATTAGGTAATTTAAAAGTTGAGGGATGAAGTTAACCCTCAGATCAAAGTTAAGGGATCAATATACCTATTTTGCCTAATTAATATACTTGCTACTTTTGGTAAAGCATCAGCATGCTGCTATCGACCTGAACACACTGTATGTACCAGGTGGGTATGTCCTTTATTTCTATAGTGAATGCTGCTATTCTGTATTCCTGCTCCAAGCAGAAAGATCTGCCAGAAATTGCTGGTTGGGTTAGCCCGACTAGAAGAAGGCATGGTAACAATGATTTGTTCACCTGTTCAAAACCAGTCTGGGCCTAGCAGAAGAAACTGAAGAACATCGCTGATCCTCTTTCGGGAAGCCGAGGCCACCTTCCCTCAATGTTCTGCGTTGTACCACGTACAAGATGAATGGATGATCATCCTCTATCGTGCTTTTGCAATGCAACTTTGGCTTCACATGCCTTTGGACAGTCACAATCTCTGAAACCTGAACACAGGAAGAACGTAGAAACTTGCAAGACACGGGGTATAAACTGATCTATTCTGACAGCCTGAAGCCCTCGTACGAAGTGGTGCTACTGAAACTCTGGTCTGTACCCATTGTTCTTGCAAGTCCGTAACACTTCGTCGAAATGATATCTCGATGTTTCAGGCAGCTGAGCACGAACTTTCTTCAGCCCTACCTTTGCTAAATCTGAACCAAATCAGTCCGAAGCTGAAGCACCACTGACACTAAGTTAATGCCTGATTGCAACGGCACATGCTTCTGCTTAGCAGCCACCGAGACCGAATTGTAACAACCAAGGACCAGCAGTCCAGCACCCAACCAACAACATATCATCCAGCTTGACACAAACAAAACAAATGAACAGTGCATACCATGATGGCACGGTAGGACCTGCATGCTGCTTAAAGCAAGATAGGGCTAATAACAATGCCGATGAGCTACGGATCTTGACATGCCAACCGCCTCCTCTCTCCTGCCAACTAACTTCTTTAGAGCTGGTGTAGAGGAACATGATCGTACAAAATCTACAGCGACCGGCGCCGCATCGCAATAGCCTTGGTTGTACTGTTGCTGTTCAGCTATTGGCACATGCTTGTTACCATCAGATTGATGCAGCGTAAGTTTTCACCTGTGAATGTAAAGGCCGGATTTTTTTTCCTTAATCTAAAAGAACAGATTGATGCAGCTGCAGCCTGCAGGTGCAACCGTGCAAGTTACAGACTGATACGATCTTGGACAAAGGCACTGAGGTCGGGGAGCTGTCAAACATTCACTCACGGTGCTTGGATCCACGGACATTCCATTCAGGGTGTTTGGATCCACGCACTAAATTTTTAGTCCGAATCATATCGGATGTTTGGATGCTAAATAGAGTGATTAAATATAAACTAATTATGAAATTAAGTCTATAAGACAGTGCTAATTTAAGAGATGAATATATTAAGTCTAATTAATCTATCATTAACACATGTTTACTGTAGTACAACATGGTTAAATTATAAACTAATTAGGTTTAATAAATTTATCTCGCGAATTAGTTTCTATTTATACAATTAATTTTCTAATTAGATTATATTTAATACTTCTAATTGAAGTAAAACATGCTATATGTACGAGGGACCAAACAAGCGCTTACACATGGGGACCGGATGGATCCGTGCAGGCTTCGTCTGAGTCCTGTGCAGAAGTATCACATGACTGCATGAGCATTAAGAATCACGGGATAGCCAATCCATGCTCGAACACAGATTGACTGACACAGCAGAATTTTAGGTGAGATGAACTGAACTCACACAGAATCCTTACGGAATTTTCAATTTTGGCACTAAACTAATGTGATTGATACCTTCCACCATCCAAAAAAATCAAGGGTATCAGTCCACTAAACATGTTTTCTAGTCATCCTTGATAGGCCCATTTGTCGCAACAGTGATCGATGTCCGCTTCCAAGATCTCCAAGACCGTTAAAAGAATAACCAGCAGACCCACCACGATCACAGTTCTTGCAGGAAGCATGGATGTTACTGAAATGGTGATTACACACGAGAACGCCATCACACATACTCTACCAACCGGACTTGTTCCATTTCAGTGGAGGGTGGACTGAAAGCAGGCGAGCGGGATGCATAGCAGAAAGAGCGGGGGATTTTCCTCTGACGAGGGGGAAATGCCAGTCGAGGGAGATGGGATCCATCCCGACAAGAAGACGAGGCGAAAATCAGAAAAGGAAATGAGAATTCTTTTGCCAATGGCATCAAGGCGAAGGGAGGAACAAATAAGCTCCCTTTCTTGCGTCACATGACAGAGAGAGGCTATGCTCTCTTCTCTCCCCCTTTTCTCTCTTCTCTCCTCTTCTTGCTGCCGGGCGGCGGTTCTTGGATTCAGGCTTCAGAGAGACGGGTGGGCGCCGTCACTGCGCCGCGACGGTGCGGGAGGACGGCGGCGGCACGGCCGGTGGCGGCGCGGCGGATGTGGTGGCGGTGGCGGCCGGGGAGGGAGGGGACGCCGGGTGGCCGTGGCCGTGGCCGTGGGAGCTGGCGCGGTGGAGGCGGCACTTGAACGACCCCGCGTGCGTGGCAGGGGCGCAGACGCACTTGGGGGCGGCGCCGTGGGCGGAGGACGCGGACGACCAGCTCCTCCGCATGTGCTTCGGCGACGCCGCCGCCGCGCCGGTGGGCGTGGTGCTGTGGTGGCCGTGGCCGTGGCCGTGGAACCTGCCCTCCGCCGCCGCCGTGTCCACGTAGTTGGACGCCATGAGCCCCGCCCGCCTCGCTTTCCTGTCCCTGCATCGCCGGCAATCATTAGGACGGCGGATCAAACACAAGGGCTCTCTTAAAAATCAACTGCACGCAAGTTTTTCATGGATGTGTAAAGCTAACTTAATAAGCAGTTAAAAACAGACACTTCATCATATCAAGGATCAACCTTTGATCTGCCTACACCAAATTACTACCAACAACCCAACGAGCCCGGCTGGTGGTGATCCGTTCCATGTTCGCTTAGCACGAAACTAACTTCTTTTTTCTCGCTCCACAAACAGCGCGTACTTAAATAAAAAAATATCATAAAAAAGCACGGGATCCTCAGGATTCAGAACAGCACCGTGCTTCTCCTAGGTAGGAGTATAGAAGAATCGGAGGAGGAAGACTTGCAAGGAGCTTACCGGAACAGAGAAACTGGACGCCGACAGGCAGGAATGGAAGCAGAGGGAGACGGCGAGCCGGCGAGGCGCCGAGAGCGGCAAACTGCGGCAGCCCAGCGGGGCACCCCTCGCTTTATACCGGGCTCGCCTGCCCGCGGGCAGGACCGGCCCGCTGCCCAGGATTCCTCCCCGGCCGCGCCCCCATACCATGGGCCCCGCCCACTGGCTCCCCGGCCCCACCCGCCATCTCGGCTGGTACGTTACGCCGGTTCCACTGGTTTTGAAATTAATCCCGCAAGCAAAGCAAGGCGCCAACGGATTAGCTAGCCCTGTGTCACTGTGCGCCGCGGGACGTGACGCCCGTGCCCTCGTCCCGGCACGGCACGGCCCCGGCGGAGCCACGGCAAAGCGGTCAATCCGGTGGGTGATTTTTTTTGGTTTGGCGACGGTTTCTTTGAGGTGGCGGGAAACGATGGGCTGGCTCTGGCTGGGAGGGGGAGCTTTGGCGGTTTGCGCAGCTGGCTCGCCGCCTGGCCCGGCGGCGGCGGCCGATCGCGTCAGTTGCGGGCAAGCGCCAACGGGGTCCGCCTGCCGCCGGCCTCGGGGTTGGAGGCGGCGGGAACGGGACAAAATCCTCACGCGATCGCGCGCGCGCGGACGGTTCTAGAACGAGTGGATCTGCCTCTATCCTGAACGATTTTCTTTTTTAAAAAAAATGGATCTGCCTTGTTTCCCGACCCGTGGGCAGCGGAGGCGGAGAGCGCCCACGGTTGTGGAGTGGCGGCGTGGCGCCGGGGCCGGGGCCGGGTCCAGTCCAGCCATCCAGGCTCGAAGGCGCTGGAGGACGCCCACGGACTCCGTTCGCGTCTCGCCAGCCGCACGGCGTGGCTCGCGCGCGCACCGCGGCACCGGAACGTGGCGCGCGGCGGCCGAGCTCTCCCCGCCACGCGATGGATCCCGGCGACGACGAGACGATCCGCGCGGGACAGCGAAGCCTGTGGACGCGCGCCGGGATAGGAATTCGTCTTTCTCCTCTCCACCACCGGCGGCACGGCACGGCACGGCGTCCGGCCCGTGGAAGTCTCAGCGATCGCTGCGCCAACGTAGATAGACTCCAGCGTCGGAACACGCACGCTCGCCGTCGACACTTGCGTCCCGACGTCGCGTGCAAGCTCATCCGATCCATACGTTGATACGTGGTCGCATTATTGGCGTCCCTTGCCGTATCCGTCTCTGGTCTGCCACCGGCAGGCGGCACCCTTGGGCGGATCATGCGGCCGACCCGCCGATAGGGGATCTCACGTGCCATGACGACACATGAGTACCGGGGATCAAGAGACGGACAAGGCACGCGGAAGAACAGTGGCCATCAGTAATCGGAGCATCCACACACAGAGAACTATACTGCTACTGCTAAACCACAGAGAACTATCTACGCAACGCACGCCACGCCACATCGGCGGCACGTCGGGACGGACGATTCCTGAATCTGAATCCTCGTGTCCACAGAGACCAGCAGAAATCAGGAAATGGCCGGCTTTCTCTTCTTTTAATTTCGATAAAGGGGTCTCAGAGCTGAAGCCATCCTTCGCCTTCCGGTTCCGACCACTGAGAGCAGCGTCCATTCCTTTTAGGCAACGCTCCCTTTTCGTCCAAAGGCAAAGGTGGTGTCAACACCCCCAACCCCACCGCGACCGAACCCTATCTCCTCCGCACCCCCCGGCCGGCCGGCCTGCATTATTGGCCCCGTCCCGGTCTCGTCGTCCTCCGCAGCGTCGGAAAGTAGCAAGACGATGCGCCGGTGAGTCTCCGTCGGAATACTGGAATAGTCGCCAGTGCTCTCGCCCTCACCCATGTCGACATGCCGCACCGCAACGACCGGTTTACCTACTTGCTAGCAGAGCACAGTCCATGCGCATCTCTCTCTCTCTCTCTCTCTCTCTCTCTCTCTCTCTCTCTCTCTCTCTCTCTCTCTCTCTCTCTCGCTCCCTGGTCTGAATCTGAATCCCTGTCGCCATTTCGTTTGTCTTCTTGACTTGACAGCCGATCAGGTTAAACCGTTAAACAGAAAAATGATCCTCTTTGCTCATTCATCTAATCGCTTTCGGACGCGTCGTGTCGTCACAGCCGCAGCCGACTGGTGTAGATACTCCTCGGCTCCTCGCAGAGTCGTGCTGAATCCGGTTCGTCGTCGTTGAGACGGCGACTGATTTGCGAGAGGGCAGCAGAGGATCGTGTGATCAATTCACGCGTTTAGAGGCTACTTTTAATAAGAAATCAGGAGGGTAGCGGCACCGTTCGTCAGCTTCGCAGAAGTCTCAAGGGCAGGCACTAGCTATAGAATACTGCAACGGTGGAAGGAATTTGGAGGAAGATGTGAACATCTGAGGGAATAATCTGACCAGTGCGGGAGCTGCATGAGATAACCTTATCATGATCAGGATCTTTTCCTTGGGAAAGGCGCCGATCTTGGCAGGGAACGAACGAAAGCAACAGGCCGCGAGCATGGATCTGATAGACCAAATCTCTTCCAGACTACTGCACTAAGGCGTCAGCACGCATAGAGCAGTAGCAAGAGCTTTGGAGCAGTATTTCTACGTGGGAACATATATTAGACCAGAGGAGAGCCAGTGCAGTACGTGGGAAAGCTAGTGCAGTATCTTGGCAAGAACATAGTGAAAGTTGAAAAATGAAAAGGAATGACAATTCATTTCGTAGGAGTGAGGAGAATTTCCGGGGGCATCTATTTCCAGCGCGCGCGGCTGGCTGCGATGGCGTCGCAGAAGGCCGTCCCGCTGCTGGTCCCCGCCATCCACCGCGTCCCACGGCTCCAACGCTGCTTCGGCGCCGCCGCCGCCGTCCTCCACCACCACCATCCCTAATCTCGTCACAATTTCAACTTCGACCCAAGCTCCCCCGCCACCGACCCCGCCTGGCCGCCATCTCCCGCTGCCCCGGCGAGCGGCAATTTCACCTTGAGCAGAAGAAGAAAAAGAAGTGGAGAACTGTCGCTGTATGCACGCCACGCCTCATGAATGTGCGCAGTGTCAGGATATCCGTAATGGAGTAACTATTATAATTCAAGGTCCACCGATTGCACGGTTGTCACGCTGACGCAGGTTTCGAAATTCAAAGAAAAAAGAAATCCTCGATTGCATCATGCTCCTAGCTCTTGGACCCAGAGACGCACGCTTTGTGGTTTCTGAAGCTGTCTGGTTCTCGTCGCTCTCTCCGGTGCCTCACTGCTTCCCGTTGAAAAAGTTCTCCAGGGTTTTGAAGGGAAAAAACATCGACCTGTTCGTGCGACCAGGAGCCGTTCCACTAGGGCTGGATAACGAGCCCGCTCGGCTCGGCTCGGCTCGCTCCGGCTCGATAAGATAACGAGCTGGCTCGGCTCGGCTCGGCTCGTTATCCTAACGAGCGCAAAAGCCTGCTCGGCTCGGCTCGGTGCAGCTCGCGAGCTGGCTCGGGCAGCTCGCGAGCTAAGCACTGAAATACTATTCCAGATGATATACATCCATACTATTCGCGAGCGGGGGGCGGCGACCGTCGGGGGGAGGGGCAGGAGCGGGGGCGGCGGCCGTCGGGGGGGGGGGCGGCAGGAGCAGGGGCGGGCACCGTCAGGGGGAGGGGCAGGAGCGGCGGCGGCTGCCGTCGGGGGGGAGCGGCAGGAGCGGGGGCGGGCGGCCGTCGTGGGGAGGGGCAGGAGCGGCCGCGGCGGCCGTCGGGGGGGAGCGGCAGGAGCGGGGGGCGGGCGGCCGTCGTGGGGAGGGGCAGGAGCGGCGGCGGCGGCCGTCGGGGGGAGGGGCAGGAGCGGGGGCGGGCGGCCGTCCCGGGGAGGGGCAGGAGCGGGGGGCGGCGGCCGTCGTGGGGAGGGGCAGGAGCGGCGGCGGCGGCCGTCGGGGGGGAGCAGCAGGAGCGGGGACGGGCGGTCGTCGTGGGGAGGGGCAGGAGCGGCGGCGGCGGCCGTCGGGGGGGAGCAGCAGGAGCGGGGGGCGGGCGGCCGTCGTGGGGAGGGGCAGGAGCGGGGGGCGGCGGCCGTCGGGGAGAGGGGCAGGAGCGGCGGCGGCGGCCGTCAGGGGGAGAGGCAGGAGCGGCGGCGACGACCGTCAGGGGGAGAGGCAGGAGTGGGGGCCGCTGGCCAGCGCGGGGGGGGGGGGGGGGGGGGGAGGGGGGAGGGGGTGGGGGCGGCAGGAGCGGGGGATGGCGAACAAGTTGTGGGCTCGATTTGTCGCAGGGGCTACGGTGGATTGGGTACTAGGGTTTCACTGTTGGGCCTATTGGGCCATATTTTGAGCTGCTAAACGTTGTAACATGGAATGGAAGCCTGTTGGCATACGTAGCTCGTTAGGCTCGCAAGCAGCTCGCGAGCTGGCTCGAACTCGCTCGTTATACTAACGAGTACAAAGTCCTGCTCGGCTCGTTAGGAATTGGACCAAGCCGAGCCGAGCCGAGCCGGCTGCGAGTCGAGCGAGCTAACGAGTTAGGAGCAATTTTTCCAGCCCTACATTCCACTTTTCGGCCGTGTGCACTAGGACAGCTCAGACGTAAGAGCCACGGTCCGTGACTTGTGGGGTGGGAACCTGGGGAAGGCTTTGACTTTCAACCTTCCACTATAAAAACAGGTAACAAGCACCATTCAACTGTCAAAATTGGATAAATTTAGCCCTTGAGGTAGTTTCGAAGGTGGTTTTATATTTTCTAAAAAAAATAAAAATTCTAATATTAAAAAATAAAAACTAATTTATTTTAAACTAGAGAAATAAAAATATGAAACTAGTACCAATTTTTTTTAAATATAACCTACCTACTATAAGATTCAAAAATAATAGGCATAACTACAAGCAACAAAATACTATGAATATAAAAAAAATTGGATCGGAATAATTGATAAATATAGTGCCAATAGATAGGTTACATTTTTAGAAAATTTTTGATACCTATTTCATATTTTTTTTGATTTAAAATGAATTACTTATGATTTTTTAATTTAAAATGAATTACTTATGAATTTTTAAATTTAAATTTGAATATTTTAATTTTCACAAAATGAAAAATCATCTTAAACCACTCGAAGGGACAAATTTGTCCGATTTTGACAATTGGATGGCCTCTGCTATCCGGTTTTGTAGTTTGTAGTTGAAGATTGAAATCAGATTTTTGCGATTTTTACGACAGTTTAAACATGTAAATCGGACTTTTTCCAATCTGGAAGGGCATCTATTCCTCACGCGAGTGCAAGCTGAGCCATCGCTGAAGGAGCTCACGCTGCTCGCCCCCGCCGACGGTCATCTTCCCCATCTCCGGCGGCGAGCTGCCGGATCCACCGCCCGGTGCCGGCTAACCGGCGCCGCACGGCCCAACCAGATGCTGCTATGCCCTTTCTTTTCTGTCCCAGACAAACAAAGTTCAGAGAGAACTTTTGCTCTTCCTTTTGTCAATTTGGTTTGCTCTTCCTTTTACTAGTCCATTTCGTAATGACATTTCCATATGGTCATACCAAGAGTTTCTAAATCTTCTTTTGTATTACACCCATAGAAATGCAGAATTGCAAAGGGCCCTGTGTGAATACAAAACCTGGACCAAAAGAAATAGCATACTGGAAAGAGTCTTCATAGTATTATATAAAGGAGCAACCAACCAAAGCCAAGTATATATTTCTATTAAACGAAGAACCAAGCATCTGAACAGCATGTGGACTCAAGGTCTACTCAAACTAAAAAGGTAGGATGATGTAGGAAAGAGATCAAGAACTGAAATTCTGACATACCTGCAGGCGCACATCAGTCAACGGAACCATGTGGAACACTGTACAAAATGGTTGTGGAACTGCATAGTTCTGCCTCCAAAAAGGTTAATACTAGGTTCAAGCATAGATGCGCACAAGTAAAAGAAGAAACATCAGGTATAGGTATTCCTATGCAAACAAAAGATAAGGTGAAATCTTTATGATGCTGTTACGAAAATATGTGCTCATTCAGAGTCGCATACAGTTAGCACTATGAAAAATTTGGCATGCATTGATTATGCAGATTTGACACTGATTGGAAATGGCAGAACACAACTCGGAGTATGCTAACTGACGGCCAGTTTTCCTGCTCCATTTCTTCATTGCTTGTACAAATTCAGGAACTGACAAAGCAGGAGTCACAGTTTCGAGGACCGGGACAATAAAATGGATGTCTGGTGCTTGGTGATGCAGGATCTGTCGCTGTGTCTCCTACCCAGTGAGCTCGGAGGGCTTGGAGAGCAATGGCTCAATGAAAAGAGACTAAAGAGGTACCTGACTACCTGTTCTCAAGAAGCTCGGTTGAGGAATGGTTCATTGACAAGAGGTACCTGTTCTGAAGAAGCTCAGTGGCAAGGCAGAGTCACACAGACAATGGACACCAAGCTGAGCGTTGGCTCAACTGAAAAGTGTGTTTTTTTAGTGTGTCCCTGATGTGCTTTGTTGATCGTCTGTTGAGCCAACGCTTCTGTTTGGTAATCGTCTGTTGTCAGTCTGGAGTGTGTTTAGGAGACTTAGCTCTGTATTTCTGGCGAAGGGTATCGCGAAACTTGGAACTGCAACGCTTTAACCTTGTCTTGTTGCAATGCATATGGGCAGGGGCTTTGTCCCTTTAACTCTAAAGATAGAGGCCTTTGTAGTGTAATTAATTTGAGGCATCGGCCTCTCCTCTATTATACAAAAACCATAAGCTGCCCAACATTATCTGGATACTACAGTCTTGATTGATATTTTAAAACTACTTCAGTCAAGGCATTGTTGAAATATGTGAGCTGGGCACATGATGAACTGATATAGCCAGATTTAATCACTTTATGAACATTACTTGAAATCATATAAATACCTAGACCTCATCTTCTTCCCTTACCAACTTCTATGACAGTGGGAAAGAATACTTACAGCATATTAAGTTCTACAAGCATATATCTCCACAGCATGTGACCTTCAAGTGGTAAAATAACTTGAATGGTTACTTATTCGACATCCTGGACGCTCTGTAATTGAAATGCAGGGCCTTCCCAGCCACCAAAGGGTCCTGTGAAAAACAAAACATGAACCAGGATAAATAGATTTAAAAAAAGAGTTGCCTCCACAGCATTATGTAATTAGTAGTAAAGTCTGTACCATGTATATCCTTTTCAAAATGAAGAACTAAACATAAATGTGTGTTCAAGGTCCATGTACCAATTAGATACAATAAAATATTTCGTTGTAAACAGCAGGATTAGTTCAGCTCTCTTGGTCACTGAAGCTTGCAGGTAGTGTGTGGACAAGAGGGCAAGAACTGAAGCACTTATCTTAGCAAACTGGACCAAATGGTTGCAGAAACTACACAATCCTCTCCCAAGAGTTTTCCCAAAAGTGCATACCAAAGATTCAAAACATCTGGTAAAGAACTGTAAACATGTTCATATTTAAACAACAATACTAGGAAGATTATGATACTGTAACAATAAAAAAAATGTGCCCACTTTAAGTACCATACCAGTTTTACTGAATGGTTATGCTGCCAAACAATTTGCACTATTGGCCAATCATTCATCACATTTCACAAGATGCTAGTATTGTTCGGCTAACTGACGACTCGGCGGTTTGAGCACACAAAACAAATGTTATAAAAGTAATACATTGTTAACTTAGTACATAAAAAGGTCTTAAGATAATGCAATTGAGCTAGCAGCCTAGCACAGAGGTACATTTCACATAACCTACTCTTCGCCAAAATATCTTGTGTTAACAAAAGGATAAAGCATCTCATCTCTAGTTGGCACAAACTAAACTAACTACTTAAAAGTTAAATCAATAACGTGGATACTAATTTTTTTGAGATTTGGACACTTTCTCCTTCTCCCACATATTCACAAAGACAGAAGGACATGCCCTTTTAAGATGCAGATACCCTTGGCTTGCCACCACCTCATTTATTCTATCAGAAGAGTTGATATAGTCAACGCAAGCATCTTTGAGCCTTCTGCAGTTATGCTGGTCTGCTAGACATAGAGTTGTTGCAACAGTTTCAACATCAAGACTTACACAAAGGAATCCCTCACAAATCAGCTTGAGCCTCTCCATGGCATATCTATCTGCAGCCACAAGCAGGTGCTTCATCATTTCCTTTTCATTTCTGTCAATATCCTCCATTGGGGGCAATGAGTCTGTGTAGATGAAGTGAAGCAATGCCTTGAAAACAGGAGCCTGCATGTCTTCAATTGTTATGCACTCTCAGTTTCCCTCCCCTACAGGCCCGTAGAGCTGCGCCTTGAAGACCGGTGATCGTGTCGCGACAATAATCTTGTCCGCAGGGAAAATCTCCCCTTGAACAATGAATTTCACATCTGCTCCTTCCTCTGACTCCAACAATTTTCCAAAGTTAACCGACAAGTCTGAAGGAGGCACCACCAGAACCTCAGAGATCACGGCCGCCTCAGCTACCTGTGGTTCCTTGATAACAGTAACGTCGCACTCGATCACAACGCGGTCATCGTGCATGTGCCCAGAGGCTTCCATATCGCTTGTGCTAATGAACTTGAATAAGTCCAAGCCACGGTTCTTACTCGTGTCCATGGTGGTAAACAGCGTCGGTATGTTACGCCAGAAGGCCGGCCACGGTGCTCCGGTGCGGTGCGCCAACCTGAGGTGATAGAACGCTCTCACCTCGGCTTCCTCGCTCAGAAGCTCCAGACAGATAGGCCACTATGCCCTCTGTAGAGTCCATCGGGGTAGAAGCGGACGCACCAGTCGAAGCCGCCGACGGTGAAGGCGGCGGACCGGATGAAGCGGCCGGCGCCGAGACCCTTGTGAACCCGTCGACCTCAAACGTGTGCGTGGCGTGCGCCGTCTCCGCCGTGCACCGCGACGCCGTCCTCATCCTTGGACGCTGAGGTGCCGCCGCCATTTTGGGGGTTTGCTCGCGGAGAAACCGAGGGCGATCGAGGAGGTGGCGAGAGGACGACGGCGCGGCGTGGAGAGTAGATCTGGTTGCGGGGGACGGCGGAGCGGCGCCTCGAAGGGAACGGCGGCGTGGTCTGGTGGGGGAACCGGGGAAGGTAGGGGAGCGAGAATTTCCTCTCTTTTTTTTTTCCAAAAAGAGACGCTCATCTACGCATTTTGGCCCTTTTGGTAACGATGTTGAGCTGATTCCGGCAAAAAAATAATAGAGCAAACCCTCCCAAACCGTCAGACTCTGAGGTGCTTGAAATGGATCATCTCAGCAGAAGTTGTTGTGTTGTATCTATAGGTGTTTCGTTGTCAACGACTACCACTAAAATAATTTGCATGGAGAAAGCTGTCTGATCGACTGTTGTAATACCGGATAAACAGTTTTTACGAATTCTATTTTTAGAAACCGGACCGATTCTGCGGAGTATGTCATTATTAGTCACTGACAGATCGCCGCAAGTATAGCCGCCACGCATTGCAGCAACGAAAAGAAAGATTTCATTACTTGAAGGTAAACGGAATTTTGATCCCGACACACTGGCAATTCGCTTCCAATTTGATAGGAGACCACATGACGCCACCGCCGCTACCTGCTGCCGCCGCACAAGACGCAAGGGTGAGGGGAGGTGCTGGGAGGACGAGCAGGGGCTGCACCTGATGCCGCGGCCGATAGAAAGGGAAAACCTGAACCATGGCCGTCGCAACTGATTGCCAATGCCGCAGAAGACGAAGGAGGCCGGCAGGCGGCGATCTGCGCTTACGAGCAGGAGGATGGGAGGAGAGGGAACGAAGCCGCGAGAGGCCGAGGGATCTGCGCGTGTGAGCACGAGGACGGGAGGGGGGAACTAAGCCGTGCGAGGCCCGGGGTCGCGCGCGGGGTCTGCGTGTTTGAGCGCGGGACGGCTCGCGTGGTTGTTTGCGTGGCTGAACGATGGGGTCCATCGACTAATGACGTACCAAAGTCGAAGTACCGTAGAATCGGTCTGGTTTTTACATATAGGGAAAGATTTTATAAAGCCTCTAATCATGTGTGTCTCTAAATGTAATATGATGCCAATTTTTTGATGTCAAATGTAATAGTCTGAATATAATGGGATGTCAAGTGGAATAGTTAAAACAAGTTAACATACTTTTTTTCTTCTTTATATGATATGAACTGCAAAGCATGTTTTTGGGGAAGGGCACATTGCTAACAGTATGATAGTATGTTTGATTGTGTCTCTGACCCTAAGTACGTGGTCTCTGAATCCTGCATGCGTCTCTTAATCATGTACGCGTTATTTTTTATCAATAAAAGACACGTTAATTGTGATATTTTTGTCTTCTTTGCTATGTGCTTCGATGCATGTATTGAGAAAGGGTACATTACTAATAGAACGGTAGTATTCCGAAAATCCAAATAGTAGAGATTTCGTGTGGTAGTACGTTTGACTGTTCTTGCATGATCTAGGGCTACTCCTCATGTGTTGTGCATACAGGTGCTCCTGGGTTATAGTGTTAGGTGGTGCTGAATTGATGAGTAGATGAATGCTAAATCACTATGGCTGAATTAGTGCTTGTGAAATGTGAATCTCAATGTCGCCCAAATTAGCATGTTACTAAGATCAAAACCATACTTTTTTTTATGCTCCGTATATTGTGTGAAATTTTTTGGCAAAATAGCCAGTTTTATCCCTCAACTTCCTTCCAATGCTTAAATTTATCCTTGAACTATTAAATGGACCAATTTAGTCCTCAAACTTTTTATTTAGACTTAATTTAATCTCTAGGGTGATGTGGCACGCTTACGTGGCATGCCAAGTAATACCAGTGTATGTAAAGTTCTGAGCGTGTTACCAAGTTTAACAACAGTGGTATACTAACCCATAATTCACTAACATAGCTAAAATAAGTTATTGATGAACTTGCATCTATGAATAAAAAGTTTACACTTTTGTTTATTCGTACATTCTTATTGTTTGTTGAACCATATTTTTTATAAGACATCGAATGTGAGGAAAAATCAGAGGTAAAATAGTCTATTTATATCTATTAACTCACTTTTACGTCATTCATTGTTGACTATGCATGTCAATATGGCATGTATGCCAACATAGCATGCCACGTAGAACCAGCGATAAAATTGAGCTCAAATAGAAAGTTTGAGAATAAAATTGGTCAATTTCATAGTTAAGGACGAATTTGAGCCTGAGGTAAAAATTGAGGGATCAAATTGGCTATTTTGCTAAAAAATTTTAACTTCCGTGGCAATGCACAAGCATTTTGCTAGTCTCTATATAAATGGACTATGGGCTAGTAGTATATTTGTGTTATTGCGGAGTTCGGTAACACTAAAGATTTACTCCTTGAATCTGTTGAAGCAATCTGCAATGTTTGAATGACTAGAAATCCTATTATAACTTTTTCTATTTTTTTTCTTCTTATTCTTTGTTTCGTGAGTCTTGTATTTGAACCCGGATAATCCTTTTTTTCTTTTCAATAATATAATTAGTAGTGGAGTATCCTTCTGTTTTTTCTAAAAAAGAGCTTTCCTAATTAAAGAAGAGTAAAAGATATGTATACAGCAATATCATGTACTCCCTCCATCCTGTAATATAGGGCATTCTAGCATTTTCATGATAGATTAAGGAGATGATGAAATGACGCATGTACCGCTATTTAATGTCTTATTTGGTTATTATTTTGCTGATTTCATGATCGATTGGGATTTATTAGTTTCCAAAATACTGTAAGATACTTTATACTTAGGTACAAATTTTGAACCCTTTAATATCTTATATTTCAGGACGAAGCCAGCAGAATGAGCACCATGACCTTCTTTTCGGGATGTACAACGTAAGCCTCACAGTTGCGCAGATGATCTCAGCATTAATCTGGCTACTCAGGGATTATTGAGTTATGATGGTTTCATATGGTTGCTCCCTCTGGTTATTAGGGTCGTGGGAATCCGCGCAGTAGCTATTCTAGCCCTGAGCCTAAACTTTCTCCGTGTTGGGAATCCTTGAAGGAACTTTAGTTGCTTTCCCTTCTAATAAATTTTTTAGCAATTTTCTTACCATTTCTTGAAAAATAAGTTGCGATCCAACAAATACATATGTCGTCTTTGCGCACAATAATGTATTGCATCCTTTTATTCAGTTTATTTCCATCCAAGATGTGTACATCTATCCAGTTTGCCCACGCACCACAAGATCACACAACAACTACATGATGCCAACACACAAACATGTGTAGTCTACAGCTCGCAGGCTCATCTTTGACCTTTCACACGCAGATACACGTCCCACCCTTGTGCTCCCCGTCACCGCTCGCCCGCGCGCTACACGAGGAACCCCCTGGCGATGCGGCCGTCGGCGCCCTGGGGGAAGAACCCGCCGTGCTGGGCGGGGTTGCCGGTGCCGTACACGATGCCGAGGATCTCCTCGGGCGTGCGGTCGTAGGCGAGCGAGAGGTGGTCGCCGGCGATGACGTTCCCCACGGTGACCCCCTCCGGCCCCTGCCCCGGCGCCACCACCAGCCCCTCGTCCTTGACGCCCCTCCGCCCCAGCGCGTTCCGCAGGTCCGAGATGTGCGCTGTGACCTCCGCCACCCCGACGCCGTAGCTCGCCACGCGCGTCATCCCGCGCTCGTACAGCAGCGTCCGGATCACCGCGTCCTGCGCCGACTCCACCCCCAACAGCCCCGCCAGCAGCTGCACATCCATTTAGATCAATCAACACGTCAGCCGGGCACCTGAACATGGTGGCTTAAGCATGGCACACGCGTGCCGTGCGGTGCCGTGCCATCGATGTCGATGGCTGTTGCAAGGTGATGAGGAGGAGTTGAGTGGTCACGCGATATGCATGCACGCACCTTCCTGGCCTGAGGGGTGAGGAGCTTGGGGTTGGCGCCGACGTAGCCGGTGAGGCCGACGTAGGGGATGATGTAGGAGGCGATGAGGAAGTTGACGCTGTTCTCGTAGGGGTTGAAGGGCGGGTCCAGCGTCGCGTTCAGCGCCTGCTCGATGATCTTGCCGAAGTTGGCGGCGCTGATGTCCAGCAGCGGCCGCGGGAAGCCCCGCACCGTCTGCTTGATCGCCCTTCAATTCAGTTCACACACCCGCCGGGTTAGTTGATGGATCGCTACTCATCAATTCTCTGCTGACTGCTACTGCGTGCCACACGAGAGATTGTTCAGGAGCTCAGCGATCAAAGTAATTTACCTGAGGTGCCCGACTTCCTGGTAGCAGAACTGGGTGGCGACGTCGCGGACGAAGGGGGTGAGGGAGGCGGACTGGCCGCCGATGGAGGGCGGCCCGCCGCCGGTGAGGTTGGCGTCGATGGCGTCGAGGCCGTACCCGAGCGCGGACCAGCAGAAGAACTCCGTCTCCAGGTACTCGAGGTTCAGCGGGAACTCCAGCAGGTCCACGTCCGACTGCGGCAGCATCGAGCCGGGGCCGCCGAAGAACCCGCGGTACGGCGGCCGCGCCCACTCCTTGTCCATGTCCTGCGCGCGCGCGGACGCGCCGCACAGCAGGACCACCACCACCGCGGCGACGGCCGTCGATGCCGGTGAACCCATCGTCGCCGCCGGCCGGCTAGCTAGCTCGCGACTACTGCTACTAGCTTTGGACACACGCACACCTCACGGTACCAGCACTATCGCTCAGTTATCTAGCTGCACGTTTGACTTGTGCGTGTGTGCAATCAATTGCTTCCGGAGACGGGGGGTGATCGGTGCAAGTATATACAGGCGGCGCTGGACACGGCGGCGACGGGTGGCCGATGACGCGTACGGGTAGGGGTGGCGCGCCAAGGGCGTGGCGCGCGGGGGGAGTGCGTGGAGTGTTTGTTTAAGCGCGCCGGTCGGTTTGGGTTTCTTGCGTTGAAACCTATTCAAGCTAGCTGGCCAACGACGCTCTGGCCTCGTGCATATTGGGGCAGATTTACTAGCTGATCGATGTTTTCTTGCGATCGAGTTCACAGTTGTGGCACACGCAAAGATGGAAGAAAGAGCAAGATTACTATGATTGTTCGTTGGTGGCATGTGTTGAGAATATATATATATATATATATATATATATATATATATATATATATATATATATATGCGAGTGATGAAAACGGAGCAAGTGAAGCATGCGGCTTGCGTTCTGAAAGAAGGGTAGGAAGAGTGTAGAGAAACAAAGTATATATGATACACTCCTACTTGCAAGAAAGAAAATAGCATCGTACAAAAAACTAAAAGGAAAACAGCAAACCATAAGGGTATCTCTCGTGAATAAAATGACTAAACTAGGTTTCAGTAGCATTGCCACCTGAATGGCTTTAAGATTCGCGCTCAATTGAAATATTATTCAATTGTGGCATGGCACGGCATGTGTGCGTGAGCGTCTTATCTATACCTCATTTCTCAAGGAAAAAAGAATGGTTAGACCAGAGTGCACTGGTATATCTACTTGATGAGCAGGGGTCAGTGCTCACGCTATGCACTCATTTTACTATCTGTTCTAGTAGCAATTTTGATCATATTTATATATTACTCCCTATATTTTTTTTACACATCACATTTATTTTGCTCTTAGTCAAATTTGTTCAACTTTGATCAAATTTATAGAAAAATATAACAACATCCACAATACCAAATTTATTTCATTGAATACACCATGAAATATATGTTGATAGTTTATATATTTGGTAGTATTGATGTTGTTTTATTTTTCTATGAATTTGGTTAAAGTTAGACAAGTTTAACTTAAAGCAGACCAAATGTGACATGTAAAAAATAGAGGTACTAACTTTGGCATATTATTAAACTACCGAAAATATGCCATAAAAAGACTACTCTTGAAAAGGTACTCTCTCGGAGTTTTTTTATAATGGAAATAGTATCCAGCTTCAACTCCCTCATCGAGGGCGAATCAGTCCAGACGATTATTTCACGTAATAACCAAATGCTACATGGTCACAAAACTAAATTTTAAGGAAGCAACAAAATTATTAAAATCATTCCGTCAACTAAAAGGCCATCTATGCATGGGAGGTGAGGAAGTGAAGAGCCAACGCCTCCAGTGACCGGCATACTTGCATCATCATTTCGTTTTGATCCTCGTTGCGCTGGAATTGAACTTGCATGTACGTTCCTCTGAATAGAACCTGCATAGAAGTTTTTGGTCCTCTCTCAGGTATGAACTTATGGAGTTATGGAGGATGACAGAGGATGGCCAAAGAGTATTGGAGTTATGGAGTCATGGAGGATGAAAGAGGATGGCCAAAGAAATTGGATCTTGTGGGGCCTTCAACCAACCCAAGCCGCTCGGATAGTCCAAACTAAGCGGGTCGGCTTGGGGTGTTTTGAAGCCTAGTAGCTTGCTCTACATCGACTCCTGAAGGATATGCTAATGAATAAAAGATATTCTATAGGACTTTCATGACATCCACCTTAACAAAAAATACATCTTCCTTATAAAATCTTCTCCTATCATGCCTATATTTACATTGGGTACTCTAACCGGGAACTTGGGGTTCGGAATTCTATGACTTCAAAGCCACCATTAGGTTTAGATCAATTAGTGTGAAGCGGTGAACGAAGATTGACTTCGACAGCACTGGTAGGAGGGGGCTTTTGGAGGGAAAACCTATAGCTTATGGTTTATAATTTTCCTGCATAAAGGACATCAACAGCAGGTAACAAGCGCTCTAACTAGTCTCTAGCTGATTTCGCATATTAAGATGAAAGTGTGCGCGCGCTTGCGTTCATAAGAGTAAGTGTATGCGTCCCATGTTTTGAGAGAAAAAAAAGCAATGGTTTGAACAAAGTACACTATCCTCTCGAGCAAGTAACAACCAACACGCAGTTGAGATTTTGCAACTCGAATCCGGATGGTAGCAAGATTAAACAATGTTTTTTTGCCGCCAAGGCCACACTACTATCCTACTATTTGGATGATTATATGCAAACATGGAATGGATAAGATAATCTTTATGTTCCTTTATACTGCTTTTCCCTTATATCGCCAACAATGTTGATAGACCACTTAGGAGGTGGGCTTGTATCTATATATATCCCCACCGTGAAACGGCAATTAAACTACTGTATGATGTGGAAAATTTATGTGTTCCAGATTGTTCGTAGTAAATTAAACATTTCACTTGACGGCACTGTAGTGGCTTGGCCACTGTAATCGAGATCTGAGTGTGTGTAGATCCGCACATTGATCCGCACATCGTGGGTTGGTGTGACCTTGCGATCGAGCTATTTTTGTTCGCAAATATACGGCGCGTCCCACAAAAAGAGAGCCCAATTCGACAGTGCCAAAGCGAGACCACGAACGGTGACATGCACGCCTACAGAACATGTGCCGCTGATGCGCGTGCGCTTCCTCCTTTTGGACGATGTGGTGCACGGCTGGTGGATGCGTATTGCATTGGTGGTGGCGTCCGATCGTAGTGTGCTTTGATATTTATCGATCGAGATCGAAGAAGACTGTATAGTAGTATCGTGCAAGTGAAAAGATACTGTCACGTCACCTACGCCACTCAGTTCCCCGGCGGCGGCATGGCGCCATCTTCATGCTAGCCCTTTTGGGAATACAACACGTGATGGAAAAGGTCTAAAATGCCAGACCACTTGGGCAGGAATGAAAATGGTCGAAAACAATCGGCGAAAGCCTCCACCATTTTTTCGGAAAAGAAAACGGTATCAAAATTACGGTAATTTCGGAAATAAAATATGCGAGATAACGATATCGAAATCCATTGATATTTCAAAAAGATAAGTGTATTAAGACATATGACTTGACACATCTCATGCACAAGTATCGATGATTAAGATATTAATCTAAGTATCCAACCATCCATAACACATATCTCATTAGTACTAAAAATTTAGACTTCAATCCCACTATCCATGGAAACTATCCATGTCCACGTTAATAACCAACTCTGAGACTAAATCCTAATTGGGCTCAGGACCTTATCTGGAGAGGTCCGAGAAAATCGATCGTGTGTTAGGTCCGTTGACGAGTTGGGCTGGGCCGAACAGTGAAATGTTATGGACCTAAGTTGAATTTGAATAGCAATACAAAAGGCAAAAGAAAACACTATTTTTGGGCCCTTGAAGAAGTTTTTGAAGGCTAGGTGAGTGAACTGCAGATCCTGCTGGCCCGTGGCCGGCACGGGCCTAAATGTGGGCAAAGACAGGTGGTCTGCCAGGCCGAACAGAAGCAGCCAACAGCCCACCACCATTTGACTATTTTTACGACTGGGTGCAAGCATAGCTGCTGCTGTAGGCGAAACGGCACTACAAATGAGACACGTGGGAAAGGTGAGCTGCACCTGCAGAGCGTAAAGTGCATTTTTTGAAGATAGAACTCCGTACCTCCACTTGGGAAATTGATGAATACTCCGATCCGTAGGTAATTCAGCCCAACTAACAAACCTTTCTTTCTTTTGGATAATTTTTTTGAAAGACCCTTTTGGATAATAACTTGCGTGCCCGTTACGTGACAAGTCCACCGCACCGGCGGCCGGTCACATTTCCTGCGCCCTGTCACGAAATGGACGGGACCCTCCTCGTACGTTTCAGCGTTGCGGCTAGCTTGTTTCCGTTCCACGGCTTGGAGCTCAGGAGCTGGGGCCCGCTCTGGGAGCAGTGGCGCTGTGTGCTCATCAAAGTTCGCGTCTGAAATTTCCTTCCGCCTTCGACCCGATCCGACCGTCACAGCACAGACCGCAACGGGCAGATGATGTGGCCGCGGGTTTCCGCGACAGGGACGAACAACCGGGAGGGGATAACCACTGACCACACCAAGTGAAGGCGGCGCGTCGCGCGGTTGCATCGCTCGAGATGGGGTGGGCAAAACCAGCGGACGGGGGCGAGGCATCATCTGTCTGCCGGGCGTCGCCGTCGCCGACGGTGTCGCTCGCTCATGTGATCGTCGTCTCGTCGGAGTCGTCGAGATGGGGACGGCGGAGGAGGTGCGCCGTCCATTTCCACGAGTCGCACGGAGCCACGGCCAGGCGGACTGGCCGCAGGTGCGAGTAAAACTCCACCGGCAAGTCTAATAAGCCTTCCGATCTAAGGCGACGCAACGCCGGCAGATGCCACCGCTGTTCCTCTCAACCCCCGTTCCCCCTCGCGTCAAATTGCACTGCCTAGGTGACACACCGTGTTGTCGGTAGCACCAGCATCCACCATCAGCAGCAGGAAATTAAAAACTGCAGAGATCAGAGCGCACGAGGCCCCCGTTTGGCACTGCACAGGGGCCTTCTAGACGCGAAGCCGGGAAGCCGCCAAGCTCAGTGACGACGGGGACGACGACGGCCACGAGCCCAGCCGGCGCGACGCTATCGCGACAGAAGAAACAACCCAGGCAGGCGAGTCAAAGACCGTCCAAATCCCAGCCACACAGCCAGCGCCCGGCCCGGCCGCCCGCCGATCGCCTCCTCGAGCGCCCCCCCAGCGCGCACGTATAAAAAGCCGGGGCGCGGGCGTCTCCCCTTCCGCTCCCGTCACCGGCGACGCGCGCGCAGGCCTACCCGCAGCAGTAGTCGTAGTAGGCTACCAGCAGCAGCAGCAGGGAGAGCACGCTAGCGCCGCCGCCTACCATACCGCGCTCGGCGTCTCCGAGTGCCACCAGAAAAAGGGCAGGGCGAAGCCAATTCGGCCTCTCTTTTCCGCCCGCTTGATTTGCCTCCTCCACCAGCCGGCGGCCGGCCGGGAGCAACCCGAAAAGTCAGAGGCGAATTGGCCCACGGCCGGGCCGCCCGCAGCAGCCAGCAGCAGAGCCGAGGTGAGGTGAGCGGAGGCCATCAGGGGGGCCGCTCGCGCCGCGCGTCGTCATGGCCCAGCATATATACGCCACCACTAGCGGGTGCGCCCGCCCCGCGACCTCGCTGCTCTCCCCCGCGCCGGCCCTCCTCCTCCCCCTCCTCCCCTCGCCGTCGCGCCGCCGGAGCAGCCCCATGGGTGCGACCGGCCACCTGGCGGTGTCCGCCGCCGCCAAGACGCGGAACGGCGGCAGGCCGTGCGCGGTCGTGCTGGGCGAGCCGCTGCCGGCGCTCGACGACGCCGGCCTCCTCGTCCACCCCAGCGCCGACTTCGCCGCCCGCGCCCTCGTCTCCTCCGCGCAGCAGGTGATCATCGATCGATTTGTCATTTTGTCGCCATCCGCGTACGGAATGGGTGGCGCGCGTTCGACTGCGTGCGCGTTCGCGCCGCGCGGGGTGTGTGCGCGTGTGTGCGGCTGGTCGTGATCCGAGCCCGCCTGCGTGTGGTCAGATAACGCAGACAGGGACTAGAAAACAAGCTGCATATGGCTGGGCTCTCTGGGACCTTGCTGACCTGTGTGTGCGTGTTGTTTTCCGTTCTTATTTGTGGCCTCGCAGTTCGTAGGGTCCATGTACTGGATTGGGGAACTTTCGGTGTCTGTGAATTACTGCATTACTTTTGGCTGTGAATGTGGCGAGTAATTTGCATACTTTTACCATGAACTGTGAATCAGTACCGTGAGACCCTGCCGGATTCTGGTCGGAGATTGCGGAGGAGTTCTACTGGAAGCAGAGGTGGAACCCTGATGAGGTTTGCTCCGAGAACCTCGATGTGACCAAGGGACCAATCAAGATCGAAGTAAGTAGTAGTTGATTGGTTTCCATGATTGTCTCTTGCTGGTGCGGGAGGGTAAATGGATCTTGATGGTTGTTTGTTGCTTGGCACCGGCAGTGGTTCAAAGGGGGGAAGACCAACATATGCTACAACGCGGTGGACCGCAATGTGGAGTCTGGGAATGGGGACAAGGTTGCCATGTACTGGGAGGGGAACGAGCCCAGTCAGGACGGGAAGCTCACATACTCTGAGCTCTTGGACAAGGTTTGCCAGGTAAACCTCCATTCTCTTCTCTACCAACACAAATGCATGCAGCGTGACAGGGATGTTTACAGAGGCCAGAGGGGCCTAATATGTTCTGGCGTGCTTTGTGGTCGCTGGCGAATTACTTGAAAAGCGTCGGCGTTGGAAAGGGTGATGCCGTGGTGATCTACCTGCCGATGTTGATGGAGCTGCCCATCACAATGCTTGCATGTGCTCGCATCGGTGCTGTTCACTCGGTAATTGTTATCAACTGTTAATACTTGTTCTAAATGACCCTGTGTATGTTTGCCTATTATGATGCTGGGTCATGTTCAGGTTGTGTTTGCTGGCTTCTCTGCTGATGCACTAGCACAAAGAATTGTTGACTGCAAGCCTAAGGTTGTGATTACCTGCAATGCTGTGAAAAGCGGGCAGAAACTCATCCCTCTCAAAGATATAGTTGACACTTCTCTGGTTGAAAGTGCAAAGAATGGAGTTGATGTAGGTATGCACTAGAATCTGACTTTTATGAGAATGCGTGTCAGGCCTGTTTACAAAACTGAGCGTCAATACAATTGCATCTCGTCTACTTTGTTCTTGTTCCACGTCTTGGGCTAATGAAATATCTCATGGAGTTAGATATTTTAAAGATTCACAGCCTTGGCTTCCTTATGTTTTTTGTGGGATTTTTAAATTCACAAAATATATGTAAATTTTTTTCCTGGTACTACATTTTTACAAGATTGTATTATAAAATGGATAATCTAGAACTGAGGAATCAACATCTTGACCATAGTTCTTACTTCCTATTTCATCTTGCGTCCTTCTTTTAATATGCCTTGCTGCATTCTGTTGATGCCTTAAGAGAAAGTTCAAAGAACCAGTATATTCTTGATCACCTCACAGCATGAAGTTTGTTCAGTGCATATGTACTGAACTACTGATCTTGTTTGAAGAAATCTAATATGAAATTTTCTGGTGCTGATAAGGTATCTGCTTGACATATGAAAATCAGTTAGCACTGAATAAAGTAGACACACGATGGAAACCAGGAAGAGATGTTTGGTGGCAGGTATGTCCAAGACAAACAAGTTCAATTATATTCGATGTTACATCATATTTGCTAGGCGCGGAACATCTGTGGAATTGCAATGTGATCTATAAATTCTCTTGCCAACCACTTCTGTTTCATGTTATATCAATAGAGCATTTTATTTTTATGCTTATACCACTGAAATGTGTTATTTGATTCGGAATACATGATGATGTCCCACAGGATGTTGTGCCCAATTTCCCAACTAAATGTGATGTAGAATGGGTTGATGCAGAGGATCCATTGTTTCTTCTGTACACAAGTGGCAGCACAGGAAAGCCAAAGGTAGTCTTGACTCTTAACCTCATAGATTGTTCGTCTACCCCTTTAACCAAACTATTAACATACTATGAACCATACAGGGTGTGTTGCATACAACTGGGGGCTATATGGTCTACTCTGCTACAACATTTAAGCATGCATTTGACTACAAGCCAGAAGATGTATACTGGTAATATGTCTTTGTTGGGCCTTTGGGCAGAGCAAACATTTATCTGAAGTTATTGGGTCTCTAGTAGCTGCCATTTTCTTACTATTGTTCCTCTGTTTCACTTAAATAAGGTGCACTGCGGACTGTGGTTGGATTACTGGACATAGTTATGTGACATATGGTCCTCTGTTGAATGGAGCCTCAGTTCTCGTTTTCGAAGGGGTAGGTGCAGAACTTTTTTTAGATGATGTTTTATTAACTGTGACTTGTTATTTGGGGCTTCTTTTGAATTGTTCTATGTCTAATTTGTCTTCCTGAACGCAACTTCTAGGCTCCAAATTACCCTGATCCCGGTCGGTGTTGGGACATCGTTGACAAATATGGAGTGACAATATTTTATACTGCACCAACACTTATACGCTCACTCATGCGTGATGGTACTGAGGTAACACAGCTGGCTGCTTAATTGATACTATTTGTATTCTCAGTTGAATATGGTAGCTCTTCGTAATCATCCTAGAAGCATCCCGTGTTTTATTCAACCCTACTCTTTATGCTCCAGTTCCTAGATATGAGATCAAAAGAAAACTTCTTACTTTGTGTTACTTTTAAATTATCAACTTGTTCGCTAATGTCCATTGACTACTAGCAGTTTTCGATGGAGCTTGCACGCACTATTCACTATTAATAGTAGAAAATATATCTTCAGAGTTATATGGTTAAATTTTGATGTTCAATGTTTTTCGTCTTGTGTAACCTTCTGAGTTTCCCTTCTATCTATAGTATGTTGATCGGTACTCTCGCAAGTCCCTCCGAGTGCTTGGAAGTGTGGGTGAGCCAATCAACCCCACCGCATGGAGCTTTGTAATCACTGCTAACTCTTAAAATTACTATGTGCTGAAAAGGTCTTACATGCTCTGTTCTTCATTTCAGATGGTTCTATGATGTAGTTGGTGACTCACGATGCCCCATATCAGATACTTGGTGGCAGACTGAAACTGGTGGATTCATGGTAAGTGTGTCTTCATAATTTTTCAAGGGACTGCCATCTTACATATCAGATTGATGTGTAATTCTTCTGCTTTAGATCACTCCTTTACCTGGCGCTTGGCCTCAAAAACCAGGATCAGCAACATTTCCTTTCTTCGGTGTGCAGGTAGACGTCATAAACATGACTTTTATGAAATAGAAGTTCACGATTCCCTTATTTTCTAATAATTTTACCTTATTCACAGCCAGTCATTGTTGATGAGAAAGGGCGGGAATTGGAAGGAGAATGCAGTGGATATCTATGCATAAAGAAGTCATGGCCTGGGGCTTTCCAAACTCTCTACGGAGATCAAGACAGATATGAGACGACATACTTCAAACCATTCGCTGGATATTATTTCTCCGGTGATGGCTGCAGAAGGTAACGCATCATATGTTTGTTGACACAGTAAATGTGCATGTTTACACCCAAGGAGATGTTTGGGTCTTAACAAATTGAATATGCATGTCAGGATAAAGATGGCTACCACTGGCTGACTGGAAGAGTTGATGATGTTATCAATGTGAGGTAAACTGAGCTACTTATTTGATTCATTCTTTTGCTTGATTTTTATCCATTTGATGGTTTAGAGAAGTTGCCCGGATTTGAGTATTTTATCTTCCTTTGGATATTCTAGTGGACACCGGATTGGGACAGCCGAAGTTGAGTCTGCTCTGGTTTCACATCCAAAATGCGCCGAGGCCGCTGTTGTTGGCAATGACCATGAGGTGAAGTCCTAAACTTAACCTTTTTTCTCTTTAGTGCTCCATATCTTTGACTCCCCCTCTTTAATCAAATCTGGTCTTAAAAATAACTATATTTTATAGGTTAAAGGGCAGGGAATATATGCTTTCGTGACATTGGTGGATGGTGTTCCCTACAGTGACGATCTAAGAAAAAGCCTCATTATGACAGTCCGCAGCCAGGTACACTTACTGGACGATGTCTGGTGGCAAATAATCTGATTACTAATTGCTATTTTCTTTTCTTGACAACCTACAATATGCCTTGAATATGTTTCACCTCCTTTTCGCGAGTGGGTAGGACATGATCGATTGGAAATTTTCTCCACAGCATAATCTTTGTTCCTTTTCATGTGCAGATTGGCGCATTCGCTGCACCTGACAAGATCCACTGGGCGCCGGGGCTCCCTAAGACACGAAGCGGGAAGATCATGCGAAGGATTCTGCGGAAAATCGCATCCAGGCAGCTAGACGAGCTCGGTGACACGAGCACGCTTGCTGAACCTGGTGTTGTCGACCAGCTGATTGCGCTCAGCGACAGCTGACCTATGGGCTATACATGGGAGGCTGAAATGATCACTGCATGCGCTACACGTTGTGTAAAACTCAACCTGGGTGCGTTCAGCGCTCGACCCACGATTCTCTGGTTTCTTGAGTGATTTGGGGATGGCAACCAAAGAGGGATGATGTGGTGCGTCTCTAAATTGTTGGATCACAGTCACAGATAGTAGATGGTTTTGGTAAATAAGGAAATTAATGTAAGTGCAAGTTTTAGGTACATCGAAAGTTATATAATGATACAAGTTGGCATTTTATGGGTGGGAGTCAGCCATGGGCACTAAAGTAGGACATGCACGTCTACCTTTGTTTGTACGCTGTTCAAAGCATGCGCCTCATTTTAACTTTTAGGAATATTGAAACTTTACCGATCCCTCTGAGAATTGAACTGTTTCAATTGAACTGCAGTGAAGTCTGTGAATTTCATTAATACTTTTTTTTGAGAACATGAATTGCATTAACCAACCTACCAAAATTTAGCAGCAACAGAACCGGCCCATTTTACATTCCGTCCAGGGGGATAATTGATCCAAATGGGCTAACCCAATTCAGCCGGGCCTATCTACCACCGCTGCAGTGATCCTGCTGTGCTTTTGGGCATGGTCTCGTGCGAACAAGATATTCTCAGAACAGGCCAGTAGAGTCAGCCCATCTCCATCCCACCCTTGTATGATTTATCTATGCTTTTGCATTTAGTTTATTATTATTATTATTATCACACACTGGCTACTCCCTTATGGTGACAATCTCCACCGTGACTCGTAAGAATCTCTGTACTATTCTATTTTCTTTTATAAAAATCGTATTGTCATATACACAAGGCTTCTTTATCATATACAAGAGCTCACAGAGAGAGGCGCTCTGTGCAGCAACAATGATGCACTGGCCGTGTAGCAAAACTAGGCCTGAATGCACGTGCTTCTCTATCTCTGTCCGAGGTGATTCCTAAACAATATCTGTATCCGTGTATGGTCACCACCTCACGCCCCAATTCCGATGAACTTCAGCTGCAGCACAAGACCATCGAAGTCAAGCTCGTTAGATAGATGCCGACGAAATCAGGTTCAGAGTTCAGACTTCAGGCAGTTGTGTGTACTGAAACGTGGGCGAAGCGAAGGTACAGCAGACGGTCGGAACTTACAAGGTTGTTCTTGGGCTCCTTCCAGTAGAAGCCATGGATGAAGATGGGCAGGATGTTGCACGCGATGAGGACGTAGATCATCAGGGCGTGCATCCCCATCCACTCCATGGCGACGGTCGGCCGCCGGTAGCCGTACAGGTCGACCAGCGTGTAGATTCCAGCGAAGAGGAGGCCCGCCGCGCCGGCGGTGGCCAAGGTGTAGCTCAGGGTGTACAGTGGCTTGTTCATGTGCATTCCTGAGGAAGATCACGACGAGGCGGTCAATGCCGATGCTCAGGAACGGATAGTACAGGGCAGAGAGGTTAGTTGTCTCATGCATTGAGTGCTTACCAAAGAAGTCCATGGCGAAGGCTAGGGCTAGCATACTGAAGGAAGGGATCAACCAGTTCATGATCCTATCCTTGTGTTTCTGCAAAGCCGATTCAGGAGAGAAAACAAAATTCAGAAGTTATTGTACAAAGCCGGTAGTCAACTGGATGATATGCTGATCAAACTGATACCGCGAGCAAGTACTGTACCTGGAAATGTACAATGACGTGTCCATACTGGAGCCCAATCAAGCATGTAACAATGGCCATCACGGAACTGGTGAGAGCAGAAAGAAAGGACAATCAGCTGCAGAACTTGAACTGCATTTTCCAATACCAAGATTTCAAGCAATGACGTCCACTGACCTGAGAAGGCCTTCAGGGTCAAAAGGAGCCTGGCACCAAGAGGGGGCGTCAGGAGGAAGGGGCCCATTTTGCGGTGAATTGATGCTGCATTGCTGCCACAACACAAAAGGAATAATCAGAAGACCGAATAAACAGGAGACAGAAATCTCCTAACGAAACGAGATAAAAAAAACGCTGTAAAACCTTTGATCGCGCGTAGACCGGTCGGCCATAGAGATGTTGGAAGCCCAAGATTTTGCGGTCGATCATGCCAACTGCATTACAACCTGGGCTGGTGTCACCTCTTACTCCGCATTTCACCTGATAAAGATTTTGGAATTCGAAGGCCATCATTTCCCAGTCTCAGTAATAATAACACTGAAGAACTTTCAGTGAACACCTCGTAGCATAAGGAATGTTGAAGTGGCACTTACCAAGAAAGACTTCTCTGCGGATCCAGGACCAGATGTCTGATACTCCCAATCAGGAACATAGGTACCATACAACAGGGTCATGTATGTGATTGCCACAATCGCGCCTACGAACCTGAACGAACAGCAGCATATTACAGTGTTAGAAACATAAGAATTCTTTTTTATAGTCCAAAATGGGAGTACTTTTGATCAAAACTCACAGTTGGTAGCGGTATCTCTTGAGCAAATCGAATCCATAATCTACATCTTCATCTCCTTTGAGCCAAATTTCACATAGCGCAGTCAATAGATAAGCTATTGCAATTCTCTGAAACCAAGAACACATGACATCAGTTATATACTTACCAAACAACAGTTACGTTGTTAATGGGCAAACATATAGCATATAACAAAACGAAGCATTTCATATACCTGCAGAATACCCATGAGCCGCATTTCTTGAAGGTCAATCCCAAAAGTTAGACTACGAACACCATGAAAGAATCCACCTGCATAGTGTAGCAGCAAAAAGGGAAAAAAAATCCAAACAGTAAGATTTCGTCACAAGTGTACCGCAGTTGAGTTGAACAAAAAAAAAAAGTAGCAGCCCTAGTACCTTGTAAAACAAGACCAAGACAAAACAGCTTCAGCGCACGGAGCACCGCCTTTTTCGTGGCGTCCAACTTGTCCGGCACTCTCTGTAAAACAAATTAAGGTGACGAGACCATTATCTTTCAGCGAGTCGTAGAGGTCACTGTTGGTAGTTTCAGAAACGAAAGGGAAACAGGCTTTGCCATCTCGCTTTCTGCCGGCGTGTACTACCTTGTACGCAAGCGCCAGGGCGACTCCGACGATGAAGAGGAAGAAAGGCATGACGAAGTCGGCCACTGTTACGCCGTCCCACGGCGAGTGGTTCATCGCCGGGATGAATGCGCCGGCGTCATCCACGATGATCATCAGCTGCAACAGGAAAAGAAAACTTTTGGTTTACTTCTGTTTGAACTTAAATCAAGTGCCCTGTTTTTCAATGAAAATGACAGAGAACCAGTACAACATCATTCATTACTGATAAGTACCGGTGGCTAAAGCAAGCATCTGCCAAATCTATGTAGAGATTAAAATATAATAAATCATTTGGTGAAACTCTAGGGCACATATTGTCACGGCAAAAAGATCAAAGCAGAATATGATTCGACTGAGAATGATTATTTTCCACTAGTAAATTCGTGGCTCTTGAATTACCACCATTTTAAAAAAAACTATACAATTATAAATATCTTTTTTTGAGAAACAATTATAAATATCTTTGGAAACAAATAAAGTAAGAATTATTCGACGGAAAGTGATAACAACTTCACGTTGCATATTCGATTGAAAAGGAAAAGAAAAGAAAACTTCACGTTGCATTTTGGGGCTGTGGCATCAGATTCCGGCCTCCAAATGCATTTCACCCTCGAAAGGCAAATATTCTAACCGGGGGGAAAGCGCGCGCGCGCGCACGCTAGCCTAGCCTACCGTCGGCAACACCATCAAGCACAAGCGCAGCGCCGTGGCAACGGCAACAGCATTGCGTGCGGTGCGAGTAGCTTGGCACTACCTGCCGCACGCTGTGTCGTGGCAAGCACGCACTAGCCATTGAGCCAAAGAGGCATGCACTGAACCTGTTCATGACGCAGATGCCTGATCCTACAAGGGTTTTTTGTTCCAGCTGATGACTTCATCTGTGCCGTCCACGCAACTCCACGTCCATTGCCAATACTGTCGCGATCGAATAGGGGAAAAACACCTCCTCTGCCGTCCGAGCATGGCGAGCAACTTAGCCGCGGCAGGTGGAGCGGTGAATCACCAAAGCTTCACAGCGACGGGGACCTAACCTCCCCATGGCCATGGGCAATCTACTGCTAGTACCCTGTCACCTTTCGCGAGGTGGCCAAGGAGTACTCTGTAATCAACCTCGCCTCACTGGCCATGCCGTGCCGTGCGATGAACTGATGGAGTTTTTTCTTTTGCCCCCACCCCCCAAAAAAAAATCATCAAAGATGATGCTCGATATTTTGGGAGGAGAACGCGTACGGTCGTTGGAGCTGAGATAGGCTACGGCGATCACTGTCAGCAAGAGGTATGAGAACAGGTACGCGTGTGGTGCTGTGTGCAATGCGCATACCAACATGGCTGTCACTTTCGGTCACTGGGCACACACACACAGCCATGCCCCAGATTGAAGCCCGCCATGGACGTCGTCGTTGGGGCATTGGCGTCTGCCGAACTGGGACCAGCTGCTGCCCCAGCTGATTTGCTCCATCCATGCCCGTCGCGCTGTTACCTGCTGCTCACAGCTCACTCGTTGCCCGTAGCATGGACTGGGGCAACTTGGTAGCGACCACACCTGGACCTAGCCCTGACGCGTTCAGGATCGCGTTGTCGAAAAAGTTCTCCTCCCTGACAGGATCGATCGTCCTTGACGCGACACCGAGAGGTTGCTCGACGGCCTTAACTTGCATCCGTGTGGAAGGCTTCAATTCAGGCTTATCATCAGTGGATCTTGACTCGATCCGCGCTCTTCCGGCAGGTCCTCTTTCTTTCAGGGTGTCGGAGACCACTTGAGCCTAGAGGACCTTTTCCGTGGCGGTAGGAGCCGTCGTCGTCGTCGTCGTCGCTCGTAGAGCTAGAGCCGTGTGCTTTTCTGGCCTGACACCGACATGGCGACATTGCTTCCTCGCATAGCTGCTACTCCCCTACAGCCTTCCTTCCTCTCGGGGGTCACGCGTGAATTTATGCGTGTGCTGAGGAAGATCGGCGAGGCAACGCTACAGCCGCCGCGGCCAAAGATGATCACGAGCGCGACGCGACCTTCGGGATCGGAGACGAGGGAGGGGGGAGCTCCGAGCTGGTACGGGTGGCAGGGCAGGGCAAACCGTATCGGGCCACACGATCTACGCGGCGGCAGGGACAGGATAGCTCTGTCTGTTGCCGGTGGGTGGGCCGTGCGGTGCCGCCGCGCCTGCGCCACACACCTGGCTGGCGCCGAGACCGCCATGGAGCAGCAAGGTCCTATCTTTTCTCCCCCGCAATCTTTAACCCGCGAGGGAATATCGGCGACATGATCCTCCGGCTCCGATCATGTCATGTGTCGCACACATGAAGCTGCCGGCCGGACGATCGAGCACGGGAAGGCGGTTTCTCAAAACCCGAACTTTTGGTCCGGGGCGAGAGACGATCAGACGAGAGAGGTCCCCTGTAGTTCACGCATCCCGGATTCCCGCGTCTCGTGTCGGCCCCCGTCGCGGGCCAAGCAAGGAAGCCTAAAGAAAACCGCCCGAGAACATGCGGAGCGGCGCACCCGCCGTCCGCCCTGCCGGTGGTGCGACAGGTGGAACCGATCCCCCCAGCTACAAGCCCACCCCCGCCGCCGCCCGCGGCGTCGGTTCACGCGCCGGGAGTGGGCGCTCCCATTCCCCCCGGTTCGTCCCCGGTGACGCGGTGCGCCGACCCGTCCTCGATCGCAGGCAGCACGGAGCCTACTCCTCCTCCCCAACAGCAACACCCCAACCACTACGACAAGTTTGGCCAAAAGCTGACGCCGCCCGCCCGCCCGGCTTCCTACAGGCTCCTCCTCTCGCGTTCGCGCCGCGCGCGGCCGGGCCGGCGCCGCCGCGCGCGTACGTACGTCGGGAGAGGGACACCGGCATGCCCACCGCGCCCCGCTCCCGGCACATGCGAGAAAAAGAAAAGGCACGGCGCGTCCCATGGGGCTTGTCCGGACGTGGAGAGGCCACCCGCCGCTCGCCGCGCGCCGCTGCGGGGCCACGCCCGCGCGCATATGCTTTTCGGCGGCCCCGCCGGGCCTGGGAATATTTGGCCCGGCGCCGCATGCGGCCGTGCAGGAGGAGGACTGGGACTGGCCGCCGCTACCTAACATTCTGCTCCAGCTGTTCTCCGACCGCCGCGCCGCGCCGGCCGGCCGGCCGGCGGATCTCGCCCAACGACCGGAGACTGTTCCCGACTGGTCAGGCAACAGGACGGAGCTCCCATTCCATAGCAGGCAATCATAGGACGCGCTACATGCAGCGCGCATGGTGTTCCCAGTTACCGCAATTGGGATGGCTCCTGAGAGCCCTCGATGTCCTTTTCTGAGGAGGTTCGGTTGCTACTTCTGTAAAGGGATATCATGTAGGATATTTTGTTGCTAAACTAATGTATGGCTGCTGGAGTACTTCTAAATTCTAATTGCAAATCTAGCGACGCAGTTTTCGTATATCGGATATCATATGAGGCTTCAAGCATATCGGAAAGGTCAGATCCAGAAAGCCTGGTAGCATGGGCTCTGCTTCTGCGAGGGCATCAAGTAAGCAGAGCAGGGTCGCAAGGTGATGGATGGCACATTGCTTGCCGCATCTCGCACTAGTTTCTGTTCCTTGCTCCTAATTCTATACTCTATTTCTACCATTGCAGGCTTGCATAATGTGATCTGCATCTGAAGTGTCAATTATAAGGGGTGCATGCGCTCATCTACTTATCTCGAGACCGCATGGACAGGTGAGCTAGAGTTGACAATTCCACCATTTTTCTATCCAGCTAACCCTTGGAAGCTAGGCAAGCAACAGAGACCCTAAGCCACTAAAAAAAAGAAGTCCAGCACTCTGACGCAAGAACTCTCGCAGTCTCGTCTCGTCCGTGCAGCTCGACGGTCCGAGTTCAACGTCTGAAGAAGTTCCGTACGCCGGGGGCCTTTCCTATAGCGAAAAAATGAGTGGGCCACGACCAACCAAGGCACCGACGGTTCTATCTAACCCACGCTGGGGTCGGGCTGGACGGGGGGCGATGCGACGGGAGCAGGCTGAGCACCCTTGCGAACCCGGCAAGCCGTGCCGGTGATTGTTAATAATCTTCGTCGGGTCTAAACAACCATATCCCCGCAGGCATCAGGATGGCGATCTAATCTTAAGCTTCTGTCTGCTGGCAATGGCTGTAGTGGCTATCATCAACGGAAAAAGAAGATAGATGTGAATAGTGGACTGTCAGAGAAACTCAGGGCACAGGCGTCGCTGTGCCGGTGTGCCCGAGGAAGAAGAAGAGGGCAGAGCGGAGGTGGAGGAGCTACAGGGTCATGGCGGCAACCGTCGTGTCCATCGAAGCAGGCCTCGCTGGCCGGTGATGTTCCAGTGAAGCTAAAGCTTCTACGGATGGGTTGGTTTGAGCAGCCCTGGTTTGTTTTGGTTATGCTCCGGTTTAAGTACGAACATAAAGGGCAAAAAGAAAGGGAAGCTTAACTGCTACCGCCCGGTGCCGCCACCGCCACGCATCATGATTGCTCATGAACATGCGCGGTCGGCACCAAGAACGCATCGGAGGATCGATTAAACGGCAGAGAATTAAAACGAAAGGTTTGGCAGTCAGTAGCATATCAGGAAGAGAATTAGGAGCAAGATAGCAGACGCAGGACGGGAGTGTTTTTGTCGTGTACGTACCAGCACGGTGATCCCTCGGAAGACGTCGAGCGAGACGAGCCGCTGCCGCGCCGGCGCCGGCGCCGGGGAGGTCCCCGCGGCGCGCTTCGCGGGCCCGCCGCCGCCGGCCTCCAGATCCACCGCGAGGGCGGGCGCGTCGTCGCTGCGGACGAGCTCGTAGCCCCCCATGGCGCCCGGCCGCCGTCCGCCGCGCGTCCCGGTCGGCGCCGCTCCCCCTGCATTGCCCGCGGCGGCGCCCATCAGCGCGGAGGGATAAGCAAGCAACAAGCGCGTGACCGAGATGCGGCGCGGAGGGCACCCGCTCACCTGACACCGCACGCCTCGCCAACCACTTGCGCGCCCCGCCTCCGATCCTCCTCCCTGTCGGCTCGGCTAGCTAGCTGGCGCGCCCGCTCCCCCGCAACGATCCTCTCCCATGCTGCCGCTGCTCTAGCTCGGGGGCCTCTCTGCACCCGGCCGCGCCCCTACGACGGCAAAGCCTGCAGCCTCGGTGGTCGGCGCGAGAGATTGGCGAGCGCGATGCTATATATATAAGTATATATATCGCAAAGCGTCCGCCTCCGGGCTTGGGCCAGTGGGCCCCTCCTCCGACTCGGCTTCCTCCTGACGGCTCCTCCTCTATCTGCCCTGCCGTGGCGCGCGGTGGCTCTGCAATCGCGCGCACGGCACAAACACCCCCGTCCCGGCGCTCCGATCACGCGCCGACCTTGCGTTCCGGCCGTCGGATCGGATGGCTTCTCCTGGGCCTTTTTCGTGGTGGATGCAGTTACGGTGGTTTGGTTAAAGGACAGGACTCTTCAAGCTCAAGATGGGACCGAAACGGATAGAAAGACACGCTCTTTCTTTTTTCACCCCGTTCAGAAAAGATTGGAAGAGAGGAGGGTTCGGTGTCGCGCCGAGGCTGGAGTCCTGTCGTGCTCCCACGGCGTGCGCCGACGCCGTGTCAGTTGTGTTGGAAAGCAGCAGCAGCAGCAGGTTGATCTCAGGCTGCACTGCAAGCCTGCAGCTGCTTGCTTTGGATCGAGAAGTTTTCGCTGCAAATTGCAGTTCGGTTAATGATGCGTTGTGATGGTGGGGCTCATCATCGGACGGCCACGAGGTCGCCAACGGCGCGGGTCGCGAGAGGCGATGATGTGGAGCTGTATATGGGAGCCGTACCGGTCGACAAATGGAATCCAGACGAGGTGCACGGTTCGGGATCCAATGTTCTGTCCATCATCACAGGCATACATACCCACAGTAGCCAGTAGAGGAAGTCCCCCGGCACGTTCTCGGATCGTGTGTCTTGGGCTCTTGGCCCTTCGCGACCTTCACGGCCGTGTGGGCCGGAAAAAGCTAGAATATGGAGGCCCGATGGGAGGTATTGGGATTCCGTTTACAATCGCTTTAGCTTCTTCCTGTTTTCAAAATTATTTGACGAAACATAGATCATTATTTGACGAAACATAGATCTGCGAGAGAAGGTGCGTGAAGCTATAATTTTCAGCTTCTCCTCCTTAGTCTGCTTCACCAGACGACACGACTATATATCGCGCGTGCGTTCCGTCTGTCGCGCACGCGGGTGTGGATGCGAATTCGGCCCATTAGTGATTCTGGCCTTTCTTCAGGTTTTCGGTCTGGTAATGAGTTTTTTGGCCCGTGAGAAGGCGGTCCAATTCTTGCATTGGCCTGTAGAGAGTGGAGATCAAGTTCAGCACACGTGCAGTTTTTTCATTTTCATTTTCGTTTTCTTTTTTTTTCATTTTTCTTCTCTTTTATTTATTATATATACCGTTTCTATTCAATTTTCTTCAATTTTTCCTTTATATTTTTTGTATATTTTATTTCCTTTTTACTCCTTTTTTCCTTTTCATTTCATTTCTAACTATATTTCATTTTCTTTCGCCTTTCCTTTTCTTTTTCTATCACATATTAATATGTTTGTACAAATTTTTTATTTTCCTTTTCTTTTATTTGTTCTCAGTACACCTTATATTTCACTAATAATAAGTTTTATTTATCTTATTTAATTTATATTATTTTCATTTTATTTTTCTTTTCCTTTTTTCTTACCTCTTTTTCTTTCCTTTTTTCTTTTTTTTATTTTTTTTTCCTCGGCAACAATTTGCTCTTTTATTTTATTTATTTTCTTAATTTTTTTTTACCTATACAAATTCGTTTGTCATGTGTATATATGATTTGTTCGCTTATAAGAAGAATTTGTTCGTGATGTTGACAAATTTGTTCTCCATGTTGACCTATTTGTTCATGTGTGAGATTATTTTGTTCACTTTTGTATACTACTTTGTTCTCAATGATGAAATTATTTATTTGTATTCTAGACTAAATTGTTCGAGTGTAACAATCTTTTGTTGGAGTTGTGATTTCGTTTGTTCTTCATATAGAATAATATTGTTTCTTACATTAGCTAATTTTTCACTTTATAGACTAATTTACTCATGTTATTAAATTATTTGTTTGCTTTTAAAGAGAAAAAATTATCCAGTGTAGAGGTTTGTGGGGCCAGCATACTCTCTGATCGTTATAGGTAATGTAAAATGTTTAGTTTTATCAGATCCGTTATTGTAGTGTGATGGTTGATTGTGAAGTTGCCTCGTCAGCTTGCTTATCTGAGTTCGAAGCCTCACAAATGCATTATATTTTCCTATTTTATTTTTTCAAGTTAATAGGCCAGCGGCCTTAGTGTTACCTGATGATGGGCTTCAAGGGAAAAAAAAATTCTAGCCTGCATTCAGCGTTTCAGCCCGATCGTAGGCCAGCAGCTTTAACGTGATCTGATGATGGGTTTCAAGATAAAATATTCTAGCCCACATTTGGCGTTTCAGCCCAATCATAGATAAAGTTGGCCCGATATACATGCGCAACAATGAAAATAAGTACGTTGGCCCATATAGACTCACGTTGCGGTGGGCTGCACTCTATTTAAATCGGACCAGCCGATTTTTCAGGTGAAATATAGTGAATTTGTCAACTGAACGATATATAGCAACACCCTTCACCACCACTTTGGCAGGAAGAAGCTGTGCCAAAGGGGCTCTGAGATATTGAGATCATATAGCCCGCTCTTATATGGGCCGTGTAGCTTGTGTGGCTTTTGTTGGGCGATCAGCCAGGCTTCATCGACGAATCTCTCGTTGTTGTGGTGGGCCTTTGGGCTTCCACCCCCAATTCATGGTCCATGATGGCTTTCAAGTTTGGACTCCACCAAACATCATTTGTTACCAGGGAAATGATGCACCCCTCCCAGCTTTTGTAAACGATTTGCTGGTCCTTGATTCCACGGCTCTTTAAATAAAGTTACGAGCGTTCCCATCATAGAAGAAGAAGAAGAAGAAGAAGAAGAAGGAGGGAGATGAAATGATGACTCTCTAGTTCTGTAATGGAACAGAACGATCTGGGGTGGTGGACAGGTGGAGCCTGAACTACTTACTACATGCGTAACACATGCGCGTCGCTACACACATCTCACTGTTTCACCCCGCAGGCACATCTCGCCGGAAACACGCGCCACGGAAGCAACGTTCCCATTGTCGCTCAACCGTACCGCACCGCACCCGCGCTGCCGAGAAAGTGCCAGACGGCTCGGTGGCCTGCCGACGGCGACGAGCCGACGAGCGAGGGAGATGGATCGCGCAGCGGTGATGTTCGAGGCAATCCCTTTTTTTTCACTCGCTAAAATAAAAATCACGCCAAAATAGCAAGCCGAACGGGAGACAGGCCACCGAGCCCGCCTCAGTCCTCGCCGCGCCCGTCCATCCCAACATCGCACGGCCGCCCCAGCCCCGCGCGCCTCAGTCCACACACACACACACACCCCATTCGCCTCCGGATAGCGCCCGCGAGCGCGACCGGCGAAGAACGCCTCCCCGCGCGGTGGCGTGCGGTCGGCGCGGTGGAATCGAAGGTCGAAGCCGAAACAAGGGGGCAAAAAGAGAAAAAAATCCCTTTCTTCTCCTCCCTCCCGCACCGCATCGCGTCTCCGATCACCCGCCCTGCCCTCCTTCCTTGCGTGCCGCTGCCGCCTCCGCTGCCTCTCACTTCCCCTCCCACTCACTCGATTCCCCGATCCCGGGCAGCGGCGCGCGGCGCAGCAAACGAACCGCTGCCATTTTTCTATTCGATTTCGCGCCCCGCTTTACAGCCACGTCGCGCGGCAGGTAGGGGGAGCCTATAATTGAATTGAAGAAACGCCCAATCATCCACCGGCCGGACCGATCGAAGAAGAAGCGGGAAAAGTAAAAACAGGGGCGGATTCGGACGATGGAGGCGTGCTGCTGCTCGTCCTCGTCGGCGCCCATCCTGGCCGCCGCGCCGGACGCGGCCCTCCGCCGCCGCTTCTCCGCGTCGGCGGCGGGCGGGAGGACGCCGTCGTCCCTGCCGCCGCCGCGCCCGCTGCGCGCGTCCGCGGCGATGCTGGCCGCGCCCGCGGCGCCGCGGCGGGGGCAGCAGCGGCGCCGCGGCGCGGGCGTCGTCAGGGCGGTGTTCGAGCGGTTCACGGAGCGGGCGGTCAAGGCGGTGGTCTTCTCGCAGCGGGAGGCGCGCGGGATGGGGGACGAGGCCGTCGCGCCGCACCACCTGCTGCTGGGCCTCGTCGCCGAGGACCGGTCCCCCGCGGGGTTCCTCGGGTCCGGGCTCCGCGTCGACCGCGCGCGCGAGGCGTGCCGCGACGCCCTGGGCAAGATCGGGCCCGCGCAGCCGGCCACCGGGCTGGCCACGGACGTGCCCTTCTCGGGCGCCAGCAAGCGCCTCTTCGAGGCCACGGTCGAGTTCTCCAGGAACATGGGCTGCAACTTCATCTCGCCGGAGCACATCGCGCTCGGGCTCTTCAACCTGGACGATCCCACCACCAACAGCGTCCTCAAGAGGTTGGTGGGGGGTTCTGTTCCATATCTGCTCCCGAAAAGAAAGCCCGCTATTTTTCATCTCTTTTGGCCAATGATCCACAATAATGTGATCAACTATCTATAACACGACCACCTCTTCATCGCTTACTAAAGTAAGCCATACTCCTCTTTTGGAGCGTTACAGATGCACATTGTCTGTTAGTCACAACTAGAGCGAATCAGCTGATAAGCTTCGTCGACAAGGAGCAATATTTGTGTCTGAAATGCACTATGAAAATATATCATTCGAAAGTTCAGCAGGCTAGCAGCTGGAAATGCAACCGTGTTTACCACTAGCAATTGCTCAGTGCATTCGATGATCAGACAATGCAGACTTTGGAAAGAAATGCGCATTAATTGTAGCGAAAAATAGATGAAATTTCCACATTTTGTTTTTTTATTATTGAGTGAATTACTTACGCATCACGTTGTAGCTTAGGAGCAGATCCAAGTCAGCTAACCAAGCAGGCACTTGCCCGGGTCCAAGGGGAGCTTGCCAAAGATGGCAGGGAGCCTGTCGGGCTATCTTCTTTCAAGTTACGTGATAAATCTGCTGCCGGAGCTGGCAAGTCTGCAATTGTCAAATATTCGAATAAAAAGAAAGGTCAGCGGTTCAGTTGCTTTATTGGAGTTTATGCCGATATTCATGATAATAGAGCTCATTGAATAAATGAACTTTTTTTATATGTCATTTCAGAGAAGAGTGCACTAGCTCAATTTTGTGTGGATTTAACCATGCGGGCAAGTGGAGGATTAATTGATCCTGTTATTGGTCGCAAGGAGGAGATCGAAAGAGTAGTTCAGATTATATGCCGGCGAACAAAGAACAATCCAATTCTTCTGGGTGAAGCGGGTGTTGGTAAAACCGCAATTGCTGAAGGTTTGGCTCTTAAAATTGTTAATGGAGATGTTCCTATTTTCCTCGTGGTAAGATCCAGCGACCGGTGATGGATTCCCAGTCATATTGTAACATTTTGATTAACAGCTGCAGTTATTTGTTGCCACTCATTTACATTGTTTTATAGGGAAAGCGTATATTATCACTGGATGTTGCTCTACTTATGGCTGGAGCAAAAGAGAGGGGCGAACTGGAAGCCAGGATTACTAGTTTACTACGTGAAGTGCGCAAAGCAGGTCGTCTGACTCATCCATTATAAATCACCAGATATTGAATTCTTTTTCCTTGGTATACAATCTTAAATAGCTCCCAAATTTCATGCAGGTGATGTTATTCTCTTCATCGATGAGGTCCATACTCTTATTGGATCTGGCATTGCTGGAAGAGGAAGTAAGGGAGCTGGCCTTGATATTGCCAATTTGCTGAAGCCTGCACTCGCTAGAGGTGAATTGCAGGTTTGATTTACACAAAACCTCACTTAGTCTACATTGACCTTCCTTCTTTGCACTTATTAATGTGTGATAGTTCCTGAATAGATAGCATTGATGCACCATGCGTGCATTACATCATTTCACATACTGTCTAGGCGTATAATTTGTCATATTGCCCTAAGTTTTACCTGAACATTCAGTTACGTCATATGATTTAGTTACCTGCGATTTCCAAACTGATGGTAGTCTACCACTCATGCACTATTTGCACATTAGAGAGCCATAAATTCTCTATTCCTGTGACCTGTTCACTGCATATCTTATTGGCAATGAAGGTTTCTATTTTTTTAATAGTATGTCAATGAGGAATTGTGAATGACATCTAGTGGTTAGACTGATGGTTGCTGTATTCATCTTGTTATACTGTTCAGTATATACTTTGTTAGTTGAGTGAGATTTAATCTCTATGAAGACGTGTAAAATGTTTATGAATATCATAGTCATGATCCACATCCATGCTTGGGGTGAAACAGGTTGTTTTGTCAATCTGTCACGGAATATTAAGTATTCCATATGCCATTCAGCTGTGTGAGTTTATTTTTCTTTCACCGTGGTTATTCTTATTTGCTCACAGTGCATTGCATCTACAACTCTGGATGAACACCGGTTGCATTTTGAGAAAGATAAGGCTTTGGCCCGCAGATTCCAGCCAGTATTTGTGAATGAACCTAGTCAGGTAGCTCGGATTTCTCTTTCAGAAGTCACTTGGTAGGGTGGGCATCAGTTTTCTCTTATTAATCCTTTGTGACACCCACCTACAGGAGGAAGCTGTGAAGATATTACTTGGTCTGCGTGAGAAATATGAAACGTACCACAAATGCAAATACACTTTAGAAGGAATCAATGCAGCAGTTTACTTGTCAGCAAGATACATCCCTGACAGACATCTTCCTGATAAAGCTATTGATCTGATCGATGAAGCTGGTAGTAGAGCCCGAATGGAGTCATTTAAAAGGAAGAAGGAAGAACAGTGCTCTGTTCTCTCCAAGTCACCAGATGAATATTGGCAGGAGATTAGAGCTGTCCAGAGCATGCATGAAGTGGTAATATAATGTTCACAATAGAGCAGTTGCAACTTACAAATATTCCATATATTCATGGATGTTTATATTTCATTGTACACCACAATTTCAGGCACTGACTAACAGGTTGAAGTATTCTCTAGATGAGAATGACAAAGAGGACATTGTTAATACGGAAGTAATAGATGAGGACAAGATTGCTTTGCCGTTGACGCCTCCGACTTCAGTCGATGAGTAGGTTCCGTCATGTAGTCATTTCACATAGAGGAGGCTTCGCATCCTGCAACTTAGAACCATAGAACTTACAGTCACTCTTAATATGCAGACCGATTCTTGTTGATTCGGAGGAAATTGCAAGAGTCACATCATTGTGGTCAGGGATACCAGTCCAGAAGTTGACTGCAGATGAAATGGAGCTTCTAGTGGGACTAGATGATGAGCTTAGAAAGCGTGTCATAGGTCAAGATGATGCTATTGTTGCGATATCTAAAGCTGTGAAGAGATCACGTGTTGGCCTGAATGATCCTGACAGGCCTATTGCTACGCTTCTATTCTGTGGCCCAACCGGAGTTGGAAAAACTGAACTCACCAAAGCACTAGCAGCAAGTTATTTTGGATCTGTGGGTTACGCTTTCCGTCTCATATATTCTGTTGTTATTTATAGAGTTTGTGACATGTTTCATGGAATTATGTCTTTAGAAAGTTATTTCTTTCATTTAACAGGAGTCAGCTATGGTTAGGTTGGATATGAGCGAGTATATGGAGAGGCATACTGTGAGCAAGCTGATAGGTTCTCCTCCAGGGTACATGGGATTCGGTGAAGGTGGTACTTTGACTGAAGCAGTTCGGAGAAAACCATTCACTGTAGTTTTGCTTGATGAAATAGAGAAAGCTCATCCAGATATTTTCAACATTCTTCTCCAAGTATTTGAGGATGGACACCTAACCGATTCACAAGTACTAGCTCCTAACATTTACATTATCTTTTTGGTGCAAGTTTTTTATGAACTTGTTTACAAATCATGCAGCTGTAGAGTTATGCTACAATTCAATTAGATTGCTATAGTTCTACCCTTGCTAATTTCTTTAGTGAAACAAATTACTGATCCAACTCTATGAACAGAAATGGATTTATTTCAGTCATTTTATAACAACTTCTTTCACTTAAGCTTATCCTCTATTTGGTCGTTTTGCAATGTGCATGCATTATTGAGTTTGTGTTGATATAGGGGCGTAGAGTTTCCTTCAAGAACACATTGGTTGTCATGACGTCAAATGTTGGTTCTGCATCAATCTCGAGTGGAAGGAGGAGTATAGGTTTCTCAACACAAAAGGATACAGAGGATACCACATATGCTGCAATGAAATCCCTTGTAATGGAAGAGTTGAAAGCATTTTTCCGGCCTGAATTGCTCAATCGAATGGATGAAGTGGTTGTGTTCCGTCCTCTCGAGAAAACTCAGGTCTGTTGTTCCTATCCATGTTATAGTTAGTGGTTTTAAATATCATATCACTTAGTTATGGAAATCAAGAAGCAGAGTTGTAGTTGATGCAACATGTTTGAGAATGGTATAATGTGCATAAATTTTCCCTTTTGCATGCCATTCAGCCATGTGGCAGATTGCAAATGATACATTCACACTCCTGACCATTCTGCAGATGATGGCTATTCTCAATATAATTCTGCAAGAAGTCAAGAGTCGGCTTCTAGCCCTTGGGGTTGGCCTAGAGATATCCGATTCAATGAAGAATCTGATTTCTCAGCAAGGATATGACAGAAGCTATGGTGCACGACCGCTGAGGAGGGCCGTCACCCAGCTTGTTGAGGATGTGATCAGTGAAGCAATCCTCTTTGGACAGTTCAAGCCTGGTGACACGATACTGATGGACACAGATGCCACAGGAAAACCTTGCTTGAGCCGGCTGAATGATCAGACCATCCAGTTGTCTGACCCCGCACCAACGCTGTGAAGTTCACCATTGCTTGTATAGTAGTGGCTTACCCATTTACTCTTTCACAAAGTGGTATGCCTCTTGATTCCTCCGTACATAGGATCCACAGTACTCTGTACATAATCTAGAATTGCTGGAATCTCTCCTGCATATAATGTAAATCTAAATCTTAACCAATTGTAAATAACCTCATCATAGAAGCCAAACATTGAATTTTAATTCCAGCTTCATGTTTTCCAGTTATCGATTTCCCCAGTGCCACCGGCCATCCATGTCCGTACATTGATTGGAGCAGTTGTAAATTGGCTGTGCTAGCGTGCCAACAGAATCCAAGTCCCATCCAGAAGTCAGAACAAATGTCTAAACTGATGTTCGTCTTTCAACTTGACATGTTGTAAATTAATTGTATCTTCATGGCTCAGCATAACATTGAGAATATCAAATTCTGCCATTCCAAGAGAATAGATTGATTCATAGAAACTTCACTTCAATACACATCGATGCATGCAAATTGATAATTGTCTGATGACTACAAAACATATACTAGAAACACAACCAAATATGAAATACTGCTGCCTAAAGCTCATCCATGAATAGTTAAGTTTCCCACAAAAACCTATGCAACTTGAAGAGAAAAAGGTGGCTCCGACAGAGAGTGCCAATCATTTTAATTTGCTCTTGTCAATTCAGGATCTCTGCAAAGTACATAGAAAGTAGCTTAGATATAAGAAAAATAAAGGATGTAAACCAGAATGGCTTTATCTGCGATTCCTGACCTTTTAATGTGATCGAGTATGAGGAGTCTGGGACCAGGAGGGATCTTCACATCTCTGAGTGCACTGGCATGAAAAACGTGTAATTCAATAAGCACATCACCAACTTTGCCCCTAAGATTGACCTTTTCTTTGTTGACATGGGAGAGGTTAAATGAGCCAAATAAGAATAAATTGCATAAACCCCATGTATTGTGGCACAGGTTGCAAAAGGACCCCATGGATAATTGGACTACACCACCCTTCAGTGCTCATCAGGAGCAGAACCAAGCCAAGGGGAACTTGGCTTGTTGAATTACTTGTGGTTTGTGCAACAATGAGGCACGGCACCATAATTTATTTGCTGCTTACCAAGATACTGATACCTAGGATTTTCTGTGCCATAGACCACATGGCTTGGGACTCTGTGATTTACTTTTTTTAAGAAAAAAAGGAAAAACATTTTATACCTGTCAGTAAGGAGGGGCAAGGTTTGATCAGTCAGGAGACCCTTCTTGAAATTCTTCTCGTAGTTCTGAAGGCCTAAACTTTGCAACATGCTTCTTCCACGAGAATAGTAGGTATCTTCACTTTTTGGCTGTGAAAACTTTTGACCAATCTAGAAAATAGATAGATTGACAATGGTCAGAACATCTATTAATAGTAGATCAAAGTCATATCAATTAGCTTGGCTCGTGTGATAGTTTATCAAGCAGATTTCCTTTTTTGGTAAAGTACAACAATACAAAGGCAAGGACAGCTATAGTAATGGTAACTTGGCAACATATAGGAAACAGCATCAACAAGATACCAAATCCAGTGCCAAAACTCAATGAACAACGAGGTAACTTCCATCAGTAATAGACATTTCCAGGTTCTTACCATGAAAAAACCACCTTGAAATACAGCAAATGCAACACCAGTTGTAATTGCATTAGCTACTGGATTTGATGTTCCCGTTCCACTCACGATGGAGAATAGAGCCCCGGAACCAAAAGCTGCTGCCATGCTATATACCAAAGAGAAATCGTCAATCATATAAAGTGAAAAATGATCAAACTCAGCTAGACATATAAACAAACCTATCCGACATATCTGCAAGTGGATATAATACTACAAATAAGCATGACTGACACCGGATGGAATTACATATGCAATTTAGTCTCGTTTCTTGAAATTTTACTGCAGTCCTTACAGCTAAGGTAAGTTTAATGGATTGCCACAACATCACTCAGAATAAAAGAATTTGTAAAATCAACAAGCATATCATTGCCATTGGCTTCCGAAGGCAGGAGTAAGGTGACTCGTGCAACAATACATGAAGGCTTTTATGGTAGATGCAGAAATTTACAGAACAGTTAACAACAACTAGGAAACCCTTACCTGCCCTGGACATCCTCCACTCCTCTTATCCTTCTCATAACACAGGATATACCTGCATTCGCTCCAGTCATGACTGCAAAGTTTCGTGCTTGCACCAGGGGTCCACCAGCTAGAGCCTATAATTCAAATCTATGTCTTAAACTTAATGCTTGCAAAGGGAGAATATTTTCCTTTTCCCAATATTAGATGTATGAAAATTGTATTTACCCTCATTCGTTGATGTGTGCAAAGTAACTGCTGTGTCACTTTGAATAAAATCAAAAGAAGAGCATCTGCCTTTTGTCCTTAAAGAAAAATGCACATAAAAAGAAGCTAGTATCTTGCTTTTGTTCTTCAAAAAAGAGTTAAAGACATAGAGTTTGCTTGCTTGCTTGCTGGGCAAACTAAAAATCCATCATCTCAACATAGAGATGGCACACACGCGGTCCATATTTCATAACATTATCAGTACCCTACTACATATAAACAAATAAACAATTATCAACTGCTTCAGATTTCAAACAGATTCACAGGAACATTAGCTAAACGATGTCTTGCGGTATAGCATTTCAGGCCTCCATTCCCCACAATCACACCTGAGAACAGCGCGAATTTCGCGGAAGTAATATTCACCGCGAAAACGGCTGCGTGTAGGGACAACAGGACAGTACCTGCGCCTGCTTGAGGGAGGCCAGGGCCTTGGGGTCGGCCCCTAGCGGCGGCGGCGGCACGGGGAGCGCGGCGCCGCCGTCGGGCGCGAGCGTGCCCATGAGCCCGCCGAGCGCGGCCCCCTGCACGGCCCCGAGCGTCGTGGACACGGCGGCCTCCACGTGGGTGGGCTGCTTCGCCAGCCACGCCCGCAGGCCGGTCTCCAGGGACCTGAAGCGGTCGCTCCACTCCGCCAGCGGGTTGGCCATGCCCATGCCCCGCGCCGCCGCCACCTGCGACGAGGAGGAGGAGGCCATCACCGTCAGCGGCCGCCGCTTCTGCTTCGCCCCTTCCATCTCGCGCCGCCTCTCCCCGGTTCGTCGAGGCGGTTGAGGAAGAGCAGGGCAGGGGGGATAGCTGCCCCTGCTTGTGGAGTGGTGGTTTATCCCCTGCTCCCCTTGGATGCTCCGGCGCTGGGAGCCTGGCTGGGAAGGAGTCTTGGGGGAGTGAGGGCGTTGCGAGCCCGTCGGCCTCGCCTTAATTCGCTCGGGCTCGAGCTGAACGTTCCCACCAAACCCCCCGGACCCTCCCGTGGATCACATGGGCCGGTTTCTCTGGGCCGGTGAGTCATCGGGCTGCGTGTTCAGACGGGGCTCAATGGACGGAGAAGCTTTCCATGGCCGGTGTGGTAGGTCTCAGTGTGCAGTTCCGGCTTTTAGCGGCTTGATTCAATTTTGAAATTTCGTACTCTCCTAATGAATATATTTTTGGACGACCTTTTCTGCGTATACTAAATAACTGATTTTCAGCGCTTCACCTGATGGATGGACGGTTGGTAGATAGTCTTAAGGTACGGTATGGCAACCTTTGTTTAGTCAGATCAAGTTTGGATTGTATGCTAAATTTTTCTTCATTAGGTGTTCCAAATAGAGGAATAAAAAAGTAGACTAAACTTTAGTCACACCTCAACAAACTATTAATCCACTAATCCTCCAAACTACCTAATTCGGACTAAAAGCAGTTAAAAAGAGCCAACTATCCAAAAAAAGATTACACCTAATTACAGCCTTGTCGCTTCACGCATATGCAAAATAGAAGGGCCAAATGGATTTTCCGTGTCTCCTAGCTACATGTTTAGTCGATAGGATATGAACTAATTCTAGTCTACTAAAATTTAGTCGGAATGAATTTTAGTCCTTAGCGATCTAAATAGAGCCTTAAAAAGGCGGTTCCATGTGGCATTTAGGGCTTTAGATGCTAGACAGAGCAACACCACCTTGTTCGCCTTGTCTCCAAGACATATTGTGTAGGTGATTTACTTACTAGAATGACCAAGTGTTTTATCTATGAATAAAAATGAGATAGAATAAGATGAACTATGGTCACGGAACTCATTGATATCATGTAGGTGTTAGGCTGAGCTTGATCATCAGAATAGCGCCTAGCACTTCTGATATTTAGCGTGCACAAAACAAGACTTTGAGAGCATCTGAGGTGGACAGCACGCACTTCCGCAATTTCGCTCTGTAAGCTTAGACAAGGAAAGATAGGATATTTTTCTTGGAGTGTAGGTAAGAAAAAAAATCTCAACTGCAAATGTTTTATCTTCTTTGTCTATAAATTTAAAATATCGGTAAGTTGATTTGCTCAAGCATTGGGAGCAATGGCAACTTTTATCCCCTATTGCCTTCATTCTCAGTTCAACACACAATGCTCTATTGCTTGGATGGTGACGTAACTTTTTTAGGGATGTGTGGTAGTTGGTCGACTATTTGTATACTTTCATCCTAGAATGGATTGTATCTTTTCCAGAGTTGATTTGCCTTTGTTTATACCTTTGATTATAAACATAGGTTGCACAATAGTTATATGTGTAATTAGTATCTTTAGATTTAATTTAATGTATATGATAAATCATAATTTAAGAAATGTAAGATAAATTAACTAATATGTCATGTCATTTTGTATTTATATGATAATTATAAGTTACAAGGTAAGCTAGGTTAACCATTTATTTAGCACTTAGCCATCCAAGCTTTGAACCCCAAATCAGAAGCACACGTTGTTGCATTTGAAAAATCTAATTCCTCACTAATTTCTAAATAAACATACCAAACTTGCACAACAATATCAACTTCTGACGAGTTGCTACACCAAGTTTGTCTGGACTTGACGAGTTGCATGCACAACAACAATACAAAAAGGAGCCACATTACTGGAGAGAGGATGACTTTGCACGATTAACTTCAGGTTGAAGGATTTGGCAGTTGCCAATATCAGTTTCTCCTCCTATAAGAAAAACCTTTTAGTCCTAGTAATCACTAACCAGTTTAACAACCACTAACTACAGAACTGTAGACAAATTACCTTCCGCGTAGGGATCAATGTGATCATACTCAAAGCCAAACAACCCAAACTTTCCTACATACCCCTTGCAGACTTTGTTTCCAGCAGCGCGACGCGCCATCTGTTGGGGTCGCGCCCTGGTACTTCATCTGCTTTCATCCAGCATCACTCTTTTTCATATTGATTGAAGATCCTACGATCATCTAGGTTGGGTGAACTTTCACCGCCCTTTGGCCCAGGGCTCTTCTTTTTATTAGGTGTTTTAGCCTTTGCACCTCCCTTCTTCCCCGGACTCTTCTTCTAGGTGAGTTGTCAGAAGCAGACTGAAATTTACACAGCGTTAAAACAGAGATCGGAATCTGTATCATATGAAATATTGTACAATTTGTGTGCATTTTTATCCATTATAATACCATTTACCACCCCCCACATAACTAACACATTAGCATAGAACCAACAAAATATGGTCAGTCGATTATGAACACATGACAAAACAGAAAGGGCATTTCTAGTGCCCGGACGTCCGATGAGAAATTCCCATCGGACGCTCCGTGCAATATTAAAAACTAGTATATGCGACATGAAAAATAACCTCGTGCAACATAAAAAATATATGATAAAATAGCAGATCACTAGCAACGATTTCAGCATGTTTTAAGAAAATTAAGTTTCCACTGCAACAAATGAAAATATTTCACGCAACATCTTATCTAAGAATCACATCTTTGCAAAAACTGTATATTGAAATATCCAAGAAGACCTTATTCAACATTGACAAAAGGCTAACACAAAATTTAAAATAAATACCTGTAACAGAGATGAGAATAAATACAATACTGACACACTCGAAAACAAGGAGTATAACATGAGCAAACAGCTACTGCAACAACCGTAGAGGCGACGAAGGGAGAAATGACAAAAATGGATCTCGCAACAATAGAAAAATCATAATGCGACATAAATTTTTTATGTTTGCAACAAGAAAAATATTACTTCTACAAAGTCAAGCAGAGCATCGATGCTGGCCCGCAGCGGACTGCGAACAAGGCCTATGAGACCAAGGAACTCGCCTATGGCAATGCCGACGACTACCCAGACTCCGGCAATACGCAAGTATGTCATGGCCTCGTTCATTTGTTGCAGACACCATCGGTGCTCGACACATGCCGCCGCGTAGTGCCTAAAAATCGCGCCGCTGCACTCCTCCATAGGCTCCACCACAACGAACCCACCTCCACCGCTTGGGCCTCCGGCGAACGCCGGCGGCCTCCGTCCCCTCGGCTGGATCCACTGGGGAGAGATGACGAGCGGACGAGCGAACATGAGAGGAATGAGAAAACGAAATGAGCTTTTGCTGCTGGGGATGAAAGGAGACAGCGGTGGGGAAAGATAAGATATACTTGGACAGGAGGAGGCCACGCAGCGTCCGACGATAGACTCTGTTGCGGACGACTGTATTGAAGCAATACCGTTTATTCATGCTATGTCAACCTTATTGATCTTCTATCCTAAATTCCCCTGATTTTCTGCCTCCTTGAATACTATCTGACTTAGTTGTATCGGATAGTATATGTTCTATCCTCCACCTCCCCCGTCTATGGATGACTAGTTTTCCTTCTTTTGATACTTGACGCTAAGGGGGAGAAATATTCGTGGAGCAATCTTGTTAAGGGGGAGCTCATGATATTTGCGTGATGCATTTATGTTGGAATTTGCATATGTGTGTTCGTACTCTTTACTTTGAGCAGTGAGTGACATAACTTTTTCTAGAGGATAGAATTGGTTATATTGCATTCTTGACTGTACTTCCTATTAATTCATAGGAGATAAACACCTATCTGGATCATTTAATAGCTATAGAAGTATGGTTAGTCGCTCATTGGTGTGGATGAGGCTCCAGAAGGTGCTTTCTCGTATAATCACTTCATTGGGAAAGGAAAGAAAATCTTGCATGAACTTGGCTTGTAATAAATTTTGTATGCACTTATTTTCAATTGTTAGCTTGTGTGGTGCTAGAACTTACTATTGTAATATGTGATGAACCATGTTCGTTTTCTTATTTTTCATATCTTACATGCTTGTCTAACTCATTGCAGCTTGTCCGCACACTAAGTCGCATGATGTCTAACTCACTGCATGCTAGTCTAGGTGCACACAAACTGCAGTTAGGACGCCATCTTCAATTGGAACAAAAGTGGTTCATCTGTGGCTAGTGCAAAGGGACGTTTTCTAGTGATCCGTGGGTTCGTTTGCTGGTGATCAGGCTCACGCACTAGTGGTTAAGTCCCTCTGCAATTACTGCGGAGGAGGTTCGTCCAATTGCAGCAGCAGTAAGAACATGCTTCAGTGGTTACCTCCAATTTCATCTTCAACAACAATAATGTTAGCCATATGCAAGCGGTGGAGATAGGCTGCCTAGGGGCAAAAGAAATATGGGAAAATTTCTATCTGTTCCTATTTTTTCGGTGCTACTTAAAACCGATTTGAAATAAGGAATGAATCAGTGGAACTTTACCCAACTAATTTATCCGTATCCAGTATTTCATTAGGAATTTCCTGCCAGGATCCCCGTTTTGCAGGGAGCCATGACGCTTAAGAGAACGCATTGCACCATTCTCCTGCCATCCACCGCTGCATTCTCCTTCTGCCATTCCTCACCTTCAGGTTATTCTCATCCTCCTCTAAATCTCTATTGTTAACAGAACTGCTGCCTCGCATGTAGTGACCACGTCTGCAGGGCGTCCGCTTCGTTCGCGCTCTGTACGCGTGCGTTTAGGGGTTCAGTTAGCCTGCTCTGCTGTTGATGTACTTGTAAAGATATCGATAACCACAAGTACACAAAACGTGGTTGCAATCCTTGTCTTATTTCACCCATGTATGTCTAATTCCTCTCCATCACTAGAACTTTTTGATCTTGTATATTGACCCGCTTTGCTGCCTCCCACGACTCTATATTACTCAGCTGTATCAGGTTGATTGAGTTTGGTGCTTGTTTTGCAGGTTGATGAATCTCTGTGACAAATTGCTAACAATTTCTGCCAAACTTATTCTTCATGAAGCACTCAGCACACAGAGCAATCACATTGCTAGCCGCCTCTCTTCTCTGCCAAGCAATCACAGAAGGAAAAAAAAAAGGTGGTACCACAACGACTAGCCACGCATTGATCTGTCAAGCTCAGTCTTTGAAGATCCCGAACGACGGGTTGACGATGGAGAAGCCACCGTCGAGGAGCAGGTTGTGCCCACTGATGTACCGCGCGTCGTCGCTGGCGAGGTAGAGCACGGCGGCGGCGATGTCCGCCACGCGCAGGCGCACGCCCTTGAGGTTTGCCACTGCCTCCATGGCCTGCTCGAACGCCTCCCCCTCCAGGCCCACGTACCCCGTGGCCAGCGGCGTGGCGGCCGCGGCGGGCGAGACGCAGTTGACCCGGATCCCGTGCCTGCCCAGCTCCGCCGCCGCGTTCTCCGTCAGCGCCACCAGCGCGCGCTTGGCGCACGTGTACGCGTGCGACGCGGCGCCGGCGACCGCCGACGCCAGGCTGGACGTCCCGATGATGCACCCGCCGCGGCCCGCGGGCACCATGACCCGCGCGGCGTGCTTGGTGCCGAGGAAGGGGCCCACGAGGTTGACGGACAGCACGCGCTCGAAGTCCTCCTTGGTGCTCTCCCGGATGCTGTGGCACGCCGCGCCGCCGATGCCGGCGTTGTTGAACATGACGTCCAGCCCGCCGAAGCGCGCGACGGCGTGGTCCACGGCTGCCGCGACGTCGGCCTCGACGGTGACGTCGCAGTGCACGTAGCTGGCGGCGACGGCGCCCAGCTCCTCGCAGAGGCGGCCGCCGCGCTCGTCCTGGATGTCGGCCACCACGACGCGCGCGCCGTGCCTCACGAAGAGCCGCGCAGTGCACTCCCCGATGCCGCTCGCCCCGCCGGTGATCAGCGCCACCTTCCCCTCCAGCCTGCGCGCGCGTAAATTAACACGTAACAAACCGACCAACCATTCATATAATACAAGTAAAATCTTGCAAACTGGCAACCAAAAGAAAACAACAACTCGATGATCGAATCGACATGGCAGGAAACGCAAGGCAGCCACAACTAGTGTTCTTACTTCCTTTCAGCGGCAGGAACTTGATCGGAGCTGGTTGCCATGGCAGCAGCAGCCTCTGCAGTGCGCTCCGTTTCGAGAGTGCGAGCCTACCTAGTGTTCCCACTTCCTCGCACTGGGCAGAAGGAACTTGAGAACGAGTTCGTCTTTCTTATACTGCTGCAGCTCCTGCGCAGATGACAAACTTAGCCGGCGGGCATCTCCTAGTGCTTAGATGCCCCCCGCTCGCAGATGACAAGGGCGATGTCGCGTCGTGATGAGCCGCGAGGTGGCCGTCCCATTAGGTTTCACCGTTTCGGCGCCTCGCGAACCCACTTGCTCGTCGTTTCCCGCGCGGCCGGCCGCGGCGCTCTTGTTTTTAAAAGGCAGTGGCCGACAGGCCGGTAATTGGTTATTTCGCTAGTCGTCGTCGTCGTCGTTCCGTGCTCGATGCACCTACGCGCCGAGCAGCAGTAAGACGGCTCCATTTTCTGTCATTTTTCTTCCTTGCTACTTACAGGCAGGGGGGGGGGGGGGGGGGGGGGGCGGAGCCAGCTATATTCCTGGGTATTCCGAATACCTACAAATATGTCAATAAAATATGTTTTCTGAGTAGATCAACAGCTCAGCGTCTCATTCCTACGCCAACAGTCTCCCCTTTGTAGGAGAACAGATTTAGGTGCTCATAACTTTTTTGTTTTTTGAAGTGACGGTGCTCATGACTGTTAGCATGTTGGTTAACTAGTTATCCATTTTACTGGCTTAAACCATATACTCCTATTACCCGGAGTGTGATCTGTTGTTGCTCACGCTAATCCGATCTATATGGCCTCCAGTACATGTATGTCAGTATGTGCACGTCCTTTAGATGAATGCAACTGCACGTTTGCATTTGCTTCTACATTGTATCAAACAAAACAGATCATATGATCCCTCCTCCCGCTGATTTTCCTTCGTAATCTTTCTTCTCGAGCTCTAGATCTTCCACGCACAATATCAAACCCGTCACCACGATTGACCATCCGTGCTAATGCCCATGTTATGGATGAATTCAACTTTCAGCAATGGTGTACATTCTTCGGATTCACCTTCGAATTTATTTTGTTTGGAAAGCGGGAATACCCAACTCTAGAATCCTGGCTCCCCCACTGCTTACAGGGGGTGTGATTGTGGAAAGGTAAGAGAAGGAGCTTATACTTTTCCACAATGGATCGGTCACGGAAGCAGGTTAACCGAGCACGCGTTGACTGTTATGAGAAGAGGAAGACTTCTTTTAGAACTCGCTGGTCAAGAAGGATGCATGAGACTGCTGATGCTACTGTTGAGAAACAGGGGCAGCGATAGAGTGTGTTTCGATCTGAATGTAACATCAAGGACAACGTTTGCAAACTTCTTGTTGGTGCTGATAGCTTCGCCAGCATGGTTAGCAAGGATCTAGTGGCTGTCAACAAGGAGGCTCCCAGCACGGCAACACCACAGCATGTGCAGTGGATGAATCCTTCTAGAAAGCTGAAAATCACCTAAAAGGCATGAGTGAATTTTTCTATTGGTAACTATTAGGGAGGCCATGGGAGTACAATCTCAATGCCATTCATGAAGAACATTCCAATCAATATTCCTTTGTTTGCAAAGGAGCGCATCATATTCTGAAACAAATGCTAGAAAAAGCTATAAGGGATGCAGTGTTTCCTATGTGCAGAAGAGGAAAGGTATTCATGAACTTACTTCAAAGCCGAGGACACGGCTTTGCCTCCAGTGGGAGAGGATGGTATGGTCATCTCAGATCCAACATTTGCAAGTATTATTTCGGATGATGCTTCAACACAATTGCTTGTGATGAAACTGCATGGAACCAGATAATAAGCTTACAGCTGGTAATTCATTTAAACCTATTGCCATTCAGTTTGGACCTTTTTTCTGTTGTTTCAAGCTTGCATGGAACCAGACCAGAAGCTTGCAGCTTGTAACTCATTTAAACCTATTGCCATTCAGTTTGGACCCTTTTCTGTTGTTTCAACCTTGCATGGAACCAGAACATAAGCTTGCAGCTGGTAATTCATTTAAACCTATTGCCATTCAGTTTGGATCCTTTTCTGTTGACTTAAATTGGGAGGATGAGGAAAACATGGGTCGTCCTGCTATGCCATATAAGACGATCATAATAAGGTGCCACTACTGCCAATCTAAGCAAGAGCGAACCTGCAAAAATCATGTCAAAGCCGGGCTTTGCTCCAATGCAACAACGGGAGAATGATGAATGAACCCATGACTCTTCAGATTATATCACCTAATGATTATAAAGTTCTTGCAGTGGTTCATCTAAAGTTTTTGTTCAGTTCGAAGTATAGCATCGCAATAAGTGGGAAGATAAAACCCTAGTTGCAGCTGGTGTTATGCCGATGAAACCAACCACTCCATCCTTAAGTACAACCTTTAGTCCGAAAGTACAACCTTAGGGAGACCCTAGTTGCAGCTTAGGGAGACCCATGATTTCAATTGCTTGCCTATAAGTACAACCTTTTGACTGGCTGGTAAATCAAAACTATAATTCACAAACAAGCCAATCAAGCATATCCTTAAACCAGCCACAAGGTCTGTGGTGCTTGCTTCAATAAAATTGACTGAAACAAAGTATAATTCAGATATGTGCTCACTTGCTGAAATATTGAAACCAACCACAGAAGAGCGAAGAATCTCCCGGCTAGTTCATTCGCCACTTTTGTTATTATAAGGCCTCCACACATCAACAAAATTCCGCAGCTCTGGAGGTAGCCGCGCCTTCCACGCCGCCGCCTCCTCAGGCGCTGTCACGGGTGGCCCCGTCATCGCCACCCAGCTCTCGTCCACGTCCATCACCGACACCATCCCCTTCCCGAACGCCATGGCCATCGCCCGCAAGGTGGCGTCCTTAACCGCCTCGCCATCCCTCCCCTCCTCCTCCGCCTCCACGCACCCACCGCCGCAGTTCACCATCATCCTTCCTTCCAGTGCCACCATTCCGCTCAGCCGTTGCCATGTGTCCACTTCCTGGAGTTCCGGCAGCACGCTCCCGTTGGCGAACAGGTCAACCAAGGCGCCGCCGAACCCGCCGGGCGGCGCCTCGGCCTCGAGCGCGTCACCGACGTGTACGAACAGGCGCGCCGCATGGTCCTTCTCGAGCTCGGTGAGGCCGAAGAAGCCGCGGGCGACGGCGAGGACGGCGGAGTCGAGCTCCCAGCCGTGCACGGAGAGGTCCGGGTAGAAGTGGAGGAGTGCGCGGGCCGCGGAGCCAGCGCCGAAACCGAGGACGGCGAGGGAGGGGCGCGGGAGGAGTGGTGGGAGCGTAGCGAAGGCGTCGAAGTAGGTGGCGGTGAGCGGGCAGTGGTGGGCGCGGCGAGGGAAAGAGAGGGAGTGGATGTTACCGGGGCCGTCGAGGAGGAGCAGGCGGGCGCCGGCCAGCGGGTGGCCCGCGGCGCGCGGGGACACGTCGGCGACGCGGATGTGGTTGTGCGGGGAGCGGACCTCCGCGACGAGCTGGAGCTCGTCGGGGAGGGGTTGGACGCTAGGGGATCTTGCTGCGGCGGTGATGCAGCGGGGACGGAGGATTGGGCTGTTGCTTGGGAGTGGATTTGGCACCGGCAGCGCCATCGTCGTCAAGGCAACTTTGTTTTTCTGCCTATCGATTTTCTCTTATCCAGATTCCAGATATGAATCAGCTCCAGCTTGACTAAAATCCAGGAGCGCGCGGGGGCGAACGCAGAACGGGTCCCACCACGTGGTTTCCCGTACCGAAAGCGCGGAGCGGGCGGAGCTCAGCGGCCAGGCGCGCATGGTGGCGCGGGACAAGGCCGGGGCGCGGCCGCCGGCGCTGACTGCCGGTGCTCGGCCGCCGCCGATGGCGAGCCGCGGGGGGTGGAACTCGGCCTCGGCCTCGGCACAGGAGCTTGCCCGGCGCTGCAGCAGGGCTCCTGCATGATGCTCTCCTCGGGCTGGGTGGAGCTCGGCACAGGTCTTCGCGGGGACGGGACCGGAGTTCGGCGCAGTCGACCGCGTCGCGGGGCGGCCTCCAGCGCGAGTGGACGGGCGGCGGGCGGAGCTCGGCCTCGGCGCGGCCAGCGGTGTCGGGCGAGGTGGCCAGGCGGGCAGCGGCAACCGGCGTAGGCGGAGGCGAGGAGAGCAGCCGGCGCGGGCGCACGAGCGGGTACGAGCCGCGGGCACGGAGGCGGAGCGAGCGGCCGGCGATCCAGGGGGCGGAGGCGGAGCGGGCGGCCGGCGATCCAGGGGGCGGGAAGCGGAGCAGGCACGAAGGCGAGCGCGGAGGCGACGAAGACGCGGCGGGCGGAGGGTACGAGGAGAGAAGCGCGCCGTGAGGGGTGCCGGCTCGGCAGGGAGGGGTAGCCGCCGGCGGGGAGGAGCCGCGGGAGGGGAGGGGAGGCTTGGCCAGGGAGGAGGCGGAGAGTGCTGCGGATCGGGGACGGCGCCCGGTCGCCGCCCCGGATCCCTGGCGGCGTGCGGGGGTTGGGGGGGGGGGGGGGGGGGGGGGGGGTGTCGGGGGCGCGCGTGGGGTTGGGGACGTGGGGTCCTTGCTGGGGTGTCGCTGTCTTGGTGGATTTGGTGACCAGCTCCTGCGTCACGTTGACTAGGCTGGGCTTGGATGTTGCAGTTCTAGCACAGTATTAAAAAATTGTAGTTTTATAAATTAAAGACGTGCAAAACCGTAGTTTAGAAAAAAGCAGGTCTGGAGTGGAGTTTTTAAAACTCCAAAGACTATGATTTTGATAGTACTATGGTTTCTAAAACCATAAAATTTGTAGCATCAAATACCCATAAGTTTTTAAAAACTAAAGTATTTTATAAATCGTAGTATTTATCCAATACTCAAAAATATTTTGTATCCAAACAGAGCCTTGACGGTGTTGGGATTTTGCAATGTCTACTCGCTCTGTGCCCTTGGTGGCAAGCTCCAACCGTTGAGGACAATGCCAAGCTTCAGTCTGCAATTTTCGTAGGCTATTGATGATTTTGGCCTTTGGGATGCCAAATCTCGGCCAATCACATTCAGGTTGAGTAGTAACGAATAGAAATGCCTCATGCCGTGAAGGTGGGCACATGGTGAACACGTGAGGTATTATATCGCCAGTAGTTTGCTGAATTAGTATGCACAATAGCACCAGTACTGCTGGGCAGCTGCATTGAGCTGGGAAGCGTTGGGATTATTTTGTTAGGCATACTTGATTATTAACCAGATCATGGTGGTTAAGTTATAACATTAGTTTGGTCTTCCCATAGGTTTTAGTCGAATCCATCTTATACCATGCATATAGTTTGTCCTTTTTATTGTTTTATGGTTACTTGTTGTTCAAATAGTAGGGCGCCGCGCATCACGCGCCGTATGTTCTAGTTCTGTTCATAACTTCCTATTCCAAACCTTCGCACACGTTCTGCTCTGGATTTTTCAGCGTTTTGACGAGAGCGTATAAGATTTTCCACTGTATTTTTATGAGCTTGCACACTCTTCTATGTCTCTTAAAACAATTTAGCGACTACTTCATTGCAGACAATACATTGAGGATGGCAAATCTGTGCATAGCCATGAAAGTGAATTGAAGTTTTTGAATTTAAGTAGTCATGACCAGTCCTTTAATGTACCATATTACTGATGATTAGTAACATAAATCCACAGATGCTCACTTGAATATAGAAAATAAGTCGAAAAAATTGTGCCGATTTTTCATCTGGGTTCACAAACTCATAAATTGGACAAGCACATATCGGTGTTGTTTAGATCAAAATCTCCCTCGGGTGCCTAATTCGATCAAGGTGGCACGCCATCATGGCACAAAACTCACGTACAATGCACGTGTTGGTACGGCTGACGAGACGAAATAGTAAAAACTCTACCCCTTTCCTTTTCTACTCGTACCCTTTCCCTCCCCTCTCGATGCCTTGTTCGGTTGACAGGGGTGAAATCCCAAAGGGAACCAATCCAGGGTGAATCCCTCCCACGTCACCCAAACCCTATGGGGAATGAATCCTAGCTTCCCCCTAATCCCTCCCTTAAAATATGTGTTCGCTTTTGCCTAGGTATAAAATCTAGGATGTCCGGCACCAAAAGCAAAAAAGAAAAAAACTACGGCTGTTAATGTAAAAGGTAGCAACGGATGCAGCTTCGACCAGAACACAAAGTGTAATGAAGGCAGAACTGAAGTTTGACCCTACTGGCCACCAATATTCAGTGATCAGTCCATCCATTACACAGGCCTTGAGTATAATTTACCAGGAGACTATAACTGGTGAATCTGATCTGAATTGTATCCAACCAACAATCAGAAACTCCGAAATGAAAATTTTTCAGTTAAATCTTTACACATGAAAATCAGGCACAGCCAAGAAAATTCCATATACCACATATGTCAGTAACAAATGAAATGGAGCATTGCACGGTTCGGAGTGGATCATGTTAACTTAACAGGAGCTTCCAAATGGAAAGATAGAAAGTAAAAGGGAAAAGAACTGGTGCAGTTCATGATTAGCATTCACTGCAATGTACTTGTCGATAAACCTCACATAAGCTCCATGATTTATGTCATACTTGCGTCAAAATTCTATGCTTCAAACTCGGGAAATCTGTAGTAAATGAACCAAAGAAGTATATTCAGCAATATCATATGGAAAATACAAAATAAACAACACAACAAAAATTTAGAATACAAAAGATGTTTTTGGCAAGCAATAATCTCTGCCAAAAGGTCGCTATCCATTTTTTACAGTACTGTGTCTTATCAGAATTATTTCAAGTAGTAATAATTCTACTTGAGTTTAAAGATTAGATACGTCAATAGTAGTTAGACAGATAAAAAAACGTGCAGTAATAAGTTGCCACCAAACAATTCTATTTCAATGGCAACTGCATAGCTACTGCTTGGAGCTAATATTATAGTTGTACAGTTGGATATTTCAATGGCAACTGCACTGCTATTGCATACTACGCCCCAGTTGCTTTGCATAACCCAAGCTAAAACTAGCAAGTAAAGTTAACAGTATCTGCAGATTCTAATAGTTTGATCACTTAGACATTAGTCATCTGTAGCCAACCCAAATGACTAGCAGCCTAATTGTAAACAACAGCTCTTTCGATGACATGAGCAGGAGCATAGCCACTTCATGTTTAGTGATCTCAGTTGATACCACGTTGAACAGAGAACTACTAGCTAGTAGTCTATAGACATGGTAACATTGCGAAATTGGGGATCTCCCTGCAGACAAATTACAAGCACAAAGACCTGATGACTCAAAAAGGAGCACGGAATAGCCACCAGATCAACAGTCATTGCTACTAACACTAACAAGTGACTCAGTGACACCAGCATAAGACGTGCATAATCAGCAACGCACCAGACATGATTAAATCACAAACAACCTTCCCAAAAACGGATAGAAGGATTAACTACATGTACCCTGCATGTCTGTATCCTCAGGTTAACGGGCTAAGGGCAAGTACATTGGTCTAGACTAATAGACGGTCTCATACATTGCCACGTCATCTTAAAACGATTGAACAGACAATACATATAATGGTTATCTTATAAGTTGTCTTATAGTAAATACATAATTTCATAATTTGTGTATAGAAAAATAAAATATTATGAGTTGCATGGCAACAACGACTCGTACAATGGTGAAAAAGTGGTCTCATAGTCCTAAATTTTAGCTTATGAGACGGTTGTCTCGCGAAACAACCATCTTATTCTCTCTTCTCCTTTTCTCTCCGTTACCTAATCAAAACTCCTACATGGACTAAGACGACTAATAACGGCTACTACCCTATCTATGTGTGAGCAAAAAAATAGGAAACACGGACAAAACACAATCGCTCGCGCAATCTAATCCACCACGTTAACGCAACCTCTCACCTAGACACGCAAGCACTTCAATTCAACGATCACTCCTCACGCGGCCGCGCCACAATCAGCAGGATGTCGCCAACCGGAGAGAATCTGCGATGCCGCACGACGGCAGCTGCTGCAACACCATGGCCTACCCATCCAGCGCTATGGCCGAGGCCGCCAACGCCTCCAGTGGAGGCGCCGAGTACCCGCAAATAAGGAACCGGATCCAAGAAACCATAGATATGGGGAGGAAAGGGGAAGGAAGTGAGCGACGATTACCGGCGAGAAGGTTGCCATCGGAGTAGGCAACGGCCGGTGGAGAGGTCGTCGCGCAGGCTCGTGGTAGTCGCCTCTGGATCGCGCCGCCGGCGGGGAGAACGCCTCCTCGCTCATTCGGGGAGGCGAGGGTTCAATCCACACGGTCGCAAGTGTGGGTTGCATCCCGGGCCAGGGTCCGGGAGGGGGTGACGCGGGGGTTAGACCGGGGAAGAAGCCCGACCGGGCTTCACCAAAGACGCATTCTCCTGTAGGGTTGGATTAGTTCCAAGCCGGGGTGACCTCCGTGGATCGTGCCGCATTCCCGGCCAATCCCGGGCTAACCGAACAAGGCCAATTTGGACGGGATGGGACGAGGGTCGCCGGACTGGACAGGTCGCCCGCCGAGCAGTACAGTGCACGTACATCGCCGTGCTGTCTGCCTGCCATGTCGGCACGCATGCATGCATGAGTTAGATCTTCTCAAGCTGAGCCAGCGCCCAGCGGCGAGGTGCATGGCTGCCGCCCCTCCCTCAAAGGCTCTACCCGTGATTCCCGTCGCAGGCTCGCAGAACAGGAAGTATCAACATTAACGACGACAGTCTGTAGCCCGATCCGATGCACGCATGCATGGTCGCTCTGTACGTGACAGCTACGCGTGAGCAAACCCCCCAGCTTGATGAGTGGAGCCTCTGGTGACTTGGTGAGTGCCGATTCGTAGGTGATCTTGAGCAGCATCATTGCAGGTGACGGTACTTGCCCCCTGATGCCTTTATTGCCTTGCTTATCATTAAGTGCGTGCCCTTTGTTCGAGCGTGTACCGTGACACTGTGAGCTCTCTTGTACACCACTCGAGTTCCACGCACCTACACCTACCTAGCTACCTTGTGCCGGTGGATGCATTTCGTGCACATTGCTCTACTGCCGGAGAACCGCATGATTCGCTCGGCGACCTCGAGTCGAAGTCGACTCGCCCACCCCGCGCGCGCCACGGCAGCGACGCGTCGGCCAGGCGCGCGCATGATTGGACGTGCACATGCATGGAGCCTGGCCTGGGCACACCCGGATGGGGCGCGCGCCCAGGCGATCGAGGCGCGTTCCCGTTATTCGAGCGGGCGGCGAGGGATCCGGCGGGGAGAGGCGCGGGCAGTCAGGCGGGCCGACGCGACGAGGTGCGCCGCGCGCGGCCACGGGCGGCCAGCTTGGTAGTGATCGGCGGTGGCGGTAGGCTTTGCCTATCACGATCGCCCGCCGATGTGCATGTCCGGAGGCGGAGGCCGAGACCCACGCATCTGGGACTGGAGAGTGGAGAGCCACACCGGAAGCACCTGACCACGCCCTCCGGGACGGCGGCGTGCGCACGTACCCGCGCCATACCGCGGCGTCACCACCAATCATACCGCGCGCGGCTCGAGGAGGTACAGAGAGCAGAGCACCCAGGGAACGGAAGCCATTCTCGGCCACCAGCCCAGCACTCGATCACTCGAAGGAATACATGAATAGTGGCTTTTGCGCTGCGCCGCCGCCGCACCCGCACGTAGAAGAGGACGGCAGGCAGCACATGGAAGCTCTGGCCGCTGGCCGGGGCCAGGCCGCGCACACGGGCTCGCGATGTCAACGCGCGGGCGGGCGCACCAGCCGGCGCGTGCCGTGGCGAGGCCCGTGATCCCGTGAACCCGCAGCGGCAGCGCAGGCGCGTCGGCGCGGCCGGGCCGGCTGCTGGCTGCTGCGCCGCGCGCAGAGGGGCTACGCCGCTAAGGGACATGCCGGACGAGGGCGTGCGTGGGTGGGCAGCACGCAGCAGTGCTGCAGGGCGCGGCAGAGGAAAAGACGGGTGGTCACCCTCTCCATCTCCATGCGTACGCAGCCCCAGCAGCGCAGGTCAGGCCACGGCAGAGCGCCAGAGCCACATCCACATGGCCGCCGTACCGCACGTTGCCGGAGTACGGCGGCAGCTGCTCTGCTCGTGTGCGGGCCTGACAGGATGCTTGCCTTCCCTCTCCCTGTTTTTACTGCCGCCACCACCACCAGTAAAATTCCTGGGCTGCTGGCTACAGTTGCTCGCACTGTCGCGATTACTGTGCCCAATGCGACACCGGAACGAATGGAGCACGTCAAATCTCTCGCGATCGCCACATGCCCCGTCCAATCCACCGGATCGGAAATGACACCCCCTAACAGTGTCAAGAACGATGGGTTTCCAGAGAGGATTCAGATCAGATCGAGTAAGAACGGTACAGAGCAGACGATGAATTGCCAACACAAATAGGGATTAAAACAGATGACAAATTCCACAGTTTTCTTGGCCAACTGACGGCAGTCCCAAATGTAAAGGCGGCTACTATAGTCTAGATCCACGGTAACATCTCAACCTAGGACAAGGTTCTTCTTAAAATCTTAAGAAATGGATCACACAAGAACACCGAGAGAGATGGAGAAACTTATGTAGTAGTAGTATGGTTCACCGGCCGTCGATCGGTCACGCGGCGGCAACCGATCGGTGAAGCTCCGGTTCGGCGCGCGTCGTCTACGCGGCTGTCGGCGCGGCCATGATGCTCTTGCTGGACGAGGAGCTGGTCGGCCTCAGCGCCCTCATGGGGCTCGCCAGCGCCCACGCCCAGCTCCGGTGGCTCCGCGTTCCGTTGCCCCTCGTGCTCCCGCCGCTGCCGGTGCCGCCGGTCCCGCCGTCGGGCGCGGAGAGCCAGTAGGAGGACGACGGAGGCGGCGCGGCGCCCAGGCCGCCGCCAAAGAAGCCCGCGCACTTGATGCGGTGGTGCTGGTCGTGCTCGTCGTCGCCGTGCGCGCCGCCCAGGTGGCCCAGCGCGCCCGCGGCCTTGGGCTTGGGCTCGCGGTGGGACTCGACGCGCCGGAGCGCGCAGTCGCCGAAGCCGGTGGAGAGGCGCTCCAGGAAGTCCCCCGAGAAGCTGCGGCTGCCGCACCCCACGGAGCGCGACCGCGCCACCTTCCGCCCGAACGACGACGACGAGGACCCCTCGCTCCGGCGGCCCGGGCTCTCGGGCTCCACGATCGCCTCCAGCCGGCCCCCGAGCGCCGCCGACGACGCCGACGCCACGGACACGGAGTTCCTCCTCGCCACCGCGGCGCCGCCGCCGCCGCCGTTGGCCGAGGCGGCGGCCGAGGACGCGCTCTTGTGGCTCCCGGACGACGAGGACAGGTGGAGGAAGGACCAGAAGCTCTTCTTGCGCGGGCTGTCCGCGGTGATCGCGGACGGGGCGGGCGCCGGCGGCAGCGGCTCCTCCGGGCGCGGCGCGACCGACTTGCTCCGCTTGAGCCCGGCGCCCGCGCCCTGCGCGGGCATCACCTTGCGCGAGGCCGCCGCCGGGGGGTAGAGCGGCAGCGGCGCCTCCGAGGAGGCGCGGTTGGACGGCGGCGGCGTCGAGGACGCCGACGCGGAGGCCGGCGGCGGCGGCGGGTGGAAAGGGCTGGACTTGGACGAGGACACCAGCATGCCGAGCTTCTCCTGCAGGCAGAAGGCGCAGATGCCGCCGGCGCCCGCCCCGGCGGCCGCCGTCGCGCCGGGAGGGTAGGGGTGCTCGCTGCAGTACACCGTGCCGTCCTGATCCGCCGCCGCCGCTACTGCCGCCGCCGCCGTCGCGTCAGCCGCTTTCTCCTCCATTCTTGAACCCGCTCGCCTTCCTCAACCGCCCTTGGTCCCGCCGAGCTCCGCGCTGCTGGAACGGATCTTGGCTACGCGGCGAGAACACTCCACATCGCCGCCGCCGCTTGCTCGGCGAGCGAGCTCCTCCTGAGCGGCGGGCAAAACGATCCTTTGCCGGAGCTCAGGCGCCTCAGCTCCTCCTCCTCCTCCTCACCCTGATCTGCTTCCGCGAGCGTGGAGACGAGCAGGAGGGAAGGGGGGACAGGGAAGATCGGGAATGGAGCCGGTGCGCGGCAGCGGCACGGGCGCACAAGCGGATGCGGAGGGCAGCGAGCGGCAGGCAGGCAAGCGGGCAGAGCGGGGGTGGCGTGGTGCGCTCTTGTGCTCCGCTCGCGCTCCTACTCCTGCGCCTGCGCCTTATTTTAGGCGCCACTTCCGCCTGTTTCTTTTTGTCCCGGCTCGTCGCGGACAGTCTGGGGGCCGTGACGAGGCTCCGCCACCAGGCGGGGGCACGTGGGGGTGGGGGCGCACGCATCTCCCTGCCCCCGGCAGCAGCAGGCGTTGATGGCAACGGATCCCCTGCACACCACGTTCGGAGACCGGAAATTACCGTTGCCCATCGCACGCTTGGGCGGTAACCATTGGCTTCTAGGGTTTTGGGATGGATGACGGTCAAATGCATGGATGCTTTTCATTCAGAGAGCACAACAAAATTGCTGAAATCTTGTCAGTTTATCTGGAATAGAAATTCCGTTCGCGGTACAACAATCTCTGGACGGGATGTGATTTGACTTCTATAGGAGCTTCTTGTAGGATGCGCACATGCCGCACTGCCGCTCGCATGTCACGTGTGGTGTAGGTTTAGGATGGACTAGCGGAAGTTTAGCACTTTCACCGTTAGGATATGTGCGCTGTGCGGCACCGAATGTGCACGAGTCAAACTGATCCATGGTGACGCGCACAGCACAAGCGCGCGGGGCCATGGAGGAACGGATGATCCAAAACGGCGGCTGTTGCGTTCCCTCACCGTTCGCGAACTGCAACAGGCGCGGCCGGACATGTCATGCACTCTGCGTCCTCTGATCGACTCCACAGTCGGGTACTGGTGCGACACCAGCGGCCACATGCGCGGTGGTCGGAGCCGACGCCGATCTGCGGCCTCCTCCGGTCCCCCCCCCCCCCCCCCCCCCCCCCCCCCCCTCCACTGCCGCGTGTGCCGCCACGAGCCTGCTAGCGCGGCAGTTTTCACTCGCATCCCCCCTTAATCTCGCGACATCATAGACCATAGACTAGTAGTCTAGTAATACATGCCGGTGTACACTGTCCAAAGTTGAATAAACAGTGGTTGATCTCCGCCGTGGAAGGATGCGAAAATCTGCCACGAGCCGTGACAGCGGCGAGCGGCGCTGGCCTGTCCGCCGGGCCAGGGGACGCGATCGTGTCCTAATCTGCAATCTCCCTGCATGGTCAAACGTACTACAGCTAGGAACACAAGCGAATCTGTAGCTAGTAGCGCGATCCAGGGTGGCGCATCGACCAACCAACCAGCCGGTGTGGACGGATCCCGGACGCGACTCGCGGGTGACACTGGCATTTTCGTGCCGTTTTGATTTGATCTGCGGGGAGAATGGATGGAAGGAAGGTAGGTAGCATGTACACTCACATGGGTCCGCCGGGCGAACCTCCTAGGCTCCTGCTCTGCTCGTCCCAGAGACCCTCGCATCGAATGGAAGGCGCGCATCACCGTCAGTTCGACAGTTCCGTTGCCGATGCTACACAAAGAAAATCTGAGGCCTTCCGTGTTCATCGGTATCGGCTCCAGTGGCAGGCAGTCCTCCACTCCTTCGCTTTCCTGCGTGTTGGGGTGTTGGCTGCTGCTGCGAAACTGCGTACGTGCGACAGCCATTATACTCCCAGACCGCAGGCCAGGGCATCTGGGCATCGCATGCTTGTGCTGGCTGTGCGTGCGCTTTCAATACTGGCACGCAGAGATCTCGCATTGCATGCACGGCCTCCGTTCCAGGTGACACTTGCATAAAAGTAAGCACCAGGACCCCAGTCATCAGCAATGCAGGTTCACCGCCACTCACTCTCAATACGCAAAACATTCGATGTGGTTTGATGGTTTTAGCCGGACAGACCACACTGGAGGTGGAGTTGAACGTTGTGGACTAACGGTCAGTGTTCTTCTGACACCAGGTACTAGAGAGAGAGCACCCAGACCCTCGTTTCTCAAGCCTCGTATTGGATTTTGTCTTCACAGTGAAATTCGTAAAGGAACGCCAACTCCCAGCGAAAATTCAAAACTGAGAACATTGCTGCCTATACGTATCGGTCAGCTTCACTTTCAAAGATTCTCTCTTATGAACCCTACATTATCAACTAGTATGTATACCGCTTGATGAAGAGAGCGGACTTCTAAAAACATTAGATTCGAACCAGGTTTGAATGGCACCATTCAAGATTCTCTTTTTTTTTTAAAAAAAAAAAACTTGACATGCAATATGAGCAACATAGCGGCTCCGCAAGTACCTAACAAGAACGGAAGCAGCAAGTACGCTGGATCACAAACAGCAGCAAATAAACCAACTCACAAAATGGCTAGGAACACAACCAGCAGATGACGCAAAGAAAATATACCATAGTTCAAACGGGAGTCTTGGTGAAAAAGGGACAAGATGGAGCAAAAGGCAAAGGAAGTTCCAAGTCCTAAATCTAACTCTAAAGTAGCAGTAGACACAATATATTATATATGTTCAACACAAATAAACTAAAAAAAATAAGTGCGCACAATATATTATAAATGTTCAACACAAATAAACTAAGAAAACTTATTCATTGGCAGGCACAAACTGTTCGTGTCTAGGGGCTACCGTGCTACCACTCGTGATATGCACCTCTAAAAGTGCGGTTGGAATTTTTTATGCAGTTTTAGAGGTGCATTTTCAGTGTGGTTGCCTGGTAACACCCCAACCCACGGGAGCAGATATGTGAAAGGATTCTGCAGCAGAGATTGACCACAAGACAGATACCGATTTTGCTTTCTGGTGGACAATAAACCAACAAGCAAATTGGTCAACTCTAATGCAAATAAAGGTGTCACTTCCGTCTGTTACCCAAATTAAGTTTTGCAAACCATGGACTTGCAGGTACCAACTTTAGCATTGCCTAGACAGCAAGTACTAAATGTAGCATTTTCAATTGTTTATTTAGTACTTATCGAGACATTTGATGTAATCGTGTATGCAAAAAATTAAATGACTAATTTTCTTTAGATTGAAGGAAGTCTTTCAGGGATGACACATATACTAGTGGAATTGCAAAAAAATGCTGGAAGACAATTCTATGTCTACCTCCTATATGGAGACTGTGCACATCCTAGATTCAACAACTTAGCATGTTCACAAACTCCAAATAGGAGGTAGACCAATGTCCAACAAATAAGCTACACATGAGCAGAGGGCATCTAGGATGTCGACTACAAGCCAGACGTTTTGATCAGCGAGAAGAAATATTCTAACTTTATGTAAGCACCTTATAAGTATTTAACAATAATCCATTATTGATTACAGACAAAAATAATCTGAGGGAAGAAATCTTGCCTTTGCCAATGGGTTAAGATGACTTGCCCACCAAAGCTCCTACTGCCAGAGCCATGCACCCTTCCTTTCCCCGCTGAGATAGCATAATGCTCTATTACCAATGTCTCAGATCATCAGCTAACAGATCACGCGTGCTAAAAAATATAAGACAGACAACAATATGCAACTCAACCAGTGTACCTTCAGTACAGAAGCATACACTTTCCATTGCTACAAAAGGATCACTTGAAGAAAAAAAACATGATAGAAGCAAACATTGTGTTTCAAAGATCGGCCTAACTCCTAAGGTACAGTAGCCAATCACCGTGATTAGGTCACAAGCTGTGAGGCTAGGCGTTCAGACACCAAGCAACCGCCTCGTCAGTTCAAGTTGGCCTCAGCAGTTGCTGAATCTTGCATACCATCGACCCACCTTCTACCCGGTGTCATCCGGCCATTGAAGGATTGTTCCTAGTTCCAATGAGATCCTTATTGAATTGCCAGGACCCCTTTGTACAAGTGAGCAGTTTTACCGTAGCAAGAATCTATCACCTTATTTCTACAAAAATAACTAAGTTAAAAAATACTCCATCTAAACACACAGCATCTTCATTTTTTTGAACTACAACATGGATCTAAAGTACTAACATATCGCACTGAAGTACAATCTAATTTTTTATTACTCACAGTTTATCAATAAAAACTTGATGCTCTTCAGTGTTATTGACATTTCTGTACGCAAAATAGGTGATCATGGACCAAGTAGTCTTGGACCAGAATTTGAAGATATCCATGAAGCAATTACATCAACAAGTGTCTCAACATCCTTTGAGATCTGTGCCCGTAGAATGCCTGAGTCAGTACCCAAAGTGGTACCAACCTCCTTAGCAACAGCCTCCCACGGTGTGCCTGCAGTCAGATTTGCCAGAAGTTCACCTCCGCGGTTTACTGCATCAGCCATTGCTGGTGGAACATCAGGAAGCACCTGAAGAAACAAAATATAATTACTTTACCAGAATTATAAAATCTCTGCTCCAGCAATGGCTTTGCAGTAACTCCAAAACATGGAAGGCTGAAAAGGAAAACAGTACCTGCTGTAATGGCAGACCATGATCCCCAGGAAGTGATCGAATCGACATATCAAGCAACGAGCTAATGGCTGCTTCAGAGCTTAGTACTTGTGCAAGGATAGAGGTTTCATCAATTTGATCATCTTTGAACTTTATTAAGAGGTTCCGAGAAATTCCGTAGTAGGATTTTATCTGTGGAAAATTGTGATGTGCCAGTAAGGCAGCATGCATAGAAATAAAATGGCCCACACAAAAATCTTGGTTATTAAGCATGAACAGATTGAAACATAAACTGACGACAATCCTAAGATTGGTTATAAACTGAATTTTTGAACTGAAAATTCTGATAATCACAAATAAATAGGTATTGGCAGAAATGTATCCAGCACCGTACAACACCAGAGACAATTTAAAAATACGTTCATAGTTTTATCTCTGTGAATTAATTGACTCAAGGTAAGTTTAGAGAACACACAACTACAATAATTGTTACCAATTCTCACATGGGAGGTAACATATATATATTAATACTAAAAGAATAGCACTAACATACCAGGCGACGTGTCTCTTCTGGTTTTGGAATGAAATCCTCCCGCCCTTTTACTAAGTCCATATACAATGGAGGAAGTTGTTGAAGTAAAGGTAGAAGTTGCTTAACAACAGGAGGGCTTAAATTCTCAAGCTGCTTAATGGCTGCTTCTGCCTGTTATGCAGAATATAAGCTACTAAGCTACGTGGATTGATGGTTTCAAGTAGGAAATATATATGCACCCAACTACTTTTCACGGGACAGAGCAATAAATTTTATGTGTTTGAAATATTCAAGCAAAATAAATAGAACAATCTATGGTCATTTGTAATTTCACATCCTTCAGTCATTGTTAACTGATCAAACTCAGGTATTTTCTTCCATATTGAGTTTGGTACTTCTCAGTAATGTAGCTAAATGGAAAACATCAAAGCAGGAAATGGGATAAAAGGGTCAAAATGGCAAATCATAAAGTGAGCTATAGGAAGAGTGAAAAATTCTCAATTTCAATGGAACATGTGGCACCTCAATTGACATTCTTATGAGTAGCAAATCCTCAACTTTCCCTGTAAGAAAAGTAAATGAAAAGGATTTTTGCAACAAGAAAAGTAAAAAGATAAGCCCTAAAGAAAATGTATATCAAGTCATCATACCATTGAGTGTAACAACATCCGAATGCAATCTTCCAATTATTTTTCAAAAAAAAAAGCCATGCAATTCCAATGCTTAAAAGTCACAATTATGATACAGAAAGGCCTACGGAACTAAAATTGAATATTCTAGTAGTTTTGTGGTAGTAAGTAAAGCTACACAAATAGGATATTCTAGTTAATACAAAAAATGGTTCGAGCTACATTTCTGTTAGTCGGGACGACCCCTAAAATTTCTGCACATGAGACATCTATAGTAAATAAGGCAGTGCATCTTCAAAACAAGGAAGGAAATACCTAGGTGAACACTGACGGTGTAAACATAAAAAAGTAACCTGTGTATAACATGTTAGACATTTCAAGCAACAGTTTTGACACCAAAGTAACAGAAACAGATCGTACCCCAAAACGGACTGTTGGATATGATGTCAGCTGGGACAATATTGGGCCAAAACTCTGTGCCATGGGAACAATTACAGGTGAAAATAGTGGGATGGCAGAGCTTGCCTCCTGCAAGAAGAAAAATATCAAAACTACTTGTAGTTGTCCAGAGGCAATTTTTTCTGGAACAGGCAACTTGAAAAGAAGAACAAAAAACTTGAACAAAACCTTCTCTGAGTAGAAAAAACGAGAGGGTGCTAATGCCATCTTATAAAGGCATACATGGTTCATAAAACTAATATTTGCAAAGTCACATTCAAAGATCCTTATCACATGTTAAAACTGATGGATCTGTTTTATGAAGGAAGGAATCAAAATTCTCACTTGGCTTTGGCATTTGCATCCCATGATGCATGCGAATTTGAGATAGGAAGAAATATATCAGCTTGTGAAGCGAAAACATCTGGAATATGTGGTCCTCTCATCCACACATCCAAAGTACCGCAGGAAACCAATAACTCTAGAAATAGTGCTTGATGCCCTAAACTCCAATCCTTATTTCAAGCACTAATTCTGAGCTCATGTATATATATTGGGATGGAGGACTAGAAGTCTAGAACAAAAGTCACATTTGCAACGATACATGCAGCTCAAAAGAAGCAATAACCTGACCCACACGTGGATGATCACATCAGGTCTTCGAGTCTTGGGATGCCTTTCGGGGTATGCTCTGACTTCAAACCGTTTGTGTTTGTGGTGATGACCTGGTTTTTGTGGACTAGTCGAAATAAAATAATGATAGAGAAACTGTTTTCTCATTCATACTCTACAAAATTCTTTCATCACTGCAGAAACAGCACGTGCTTCTCAAAGCAGTAGATCAAGGGTGACCTGACAAGCAGATGATGAAGGTGAAATTTTTGACGGATGAGTTTGTGAAGCTACCAAGAGAGCAATCACAAGAAGACCTGGTGTGATCATCTTTTAAGCTCGGGAGAATTATATCCTCTTAATAGTAGAGAAAACTTGGTCCTGATTGTTAAACTACTTTTGAGTTCTTTCGTTTCCTTTCGTAAGCAGAGTCCTAAGCAAAAAAAAAGGCAGGATAGCCTTTCTCTAAAAAGGAGATAGGAGGGGAGAGATGCAAGACATACCTTGTTGTTAAATGACATCAATATATTTCCACTTCGCTGCACAGCATATCTTGATCCTGGAATATGTCATAAACAATATAATGTATAATTGACTGAACAATAGCAAGACAAAATAATTTCAAAGGACAAAAAAAGGTACTTCATAAACATAACTGAAATTCAATGCATGGTAAACTCTTACCAATCAGCATGTGGATAACAGATCCCAAGGAATGTCCAACACCAAAAGTGGGAAGATCATTTACCTGTGTTAAATTTCATATAATTAGTAAAATGGACAAGAACCTGAGTTACTAGTCAAATAGTTCTACTTACAGGCTCATCCAAGTTTCTCAAGCACCTGTCAAACTTAAACTGAACTTCATCAGCAATGAAGAAATGATCGAAGCCACTCGCATACGGCGTGGCAATCACCAAAGCTCCCCTAGATTCCATAATATACAGGTTAGCATTTGTGCACTGGGAGTAGGAATCCTTGGAAAAGTTTAGCTATACCGGAAAATCATAATGACAGAGTTAACTGCCTTATAAGATTACCATATCTCTATATTAGTTTTTTCCCCATAAATGAACAAGTGTACTCATTAAAGCTCACATGAACAAATTAGGTCAGCGGTCATGCTTTAAAGGGCTTCATTTCAGGACAGTCATGTGGCAATGCCTTGTCTGACAAAATAAACTCAAAACACAGAATGGGGACGAATAAAAAACTCGACCACGAAGCTCATTCATCAGAAAATGATTACATGGCCCATAGGAAAGGTTAGACACTTTTTAAACATACCTGTCCGCGAGCCGCTCGAGGAAGAAACGGTATGTGATCTGGGGCGCGGCTCCGACAAATATCCCTCCAACGAAGTGGACAACAAACGAGGGCTCCGAGGACTTGGGTCTCAGCACCCATGCTCCCTAGCGTAAAAATCAGCAGTAATCAACACGATCGGGACAGACACAGAATGGAACGGCAGTACAGGCGAGAGCCACCGAAACGCACCTCGACTTCGGTCCAATCTCCGGTCGAGCCCCAGCCCTCCCCGGACTGCCTCGCCGCCTCCGTGATCACCCTGCGCTCCGTCCCCCAACAGCGAGAGGTTAAAACTGAGAGCGGGCGCGAGGTGCCAGACGGATAGAAGGGAACCACGGGATCGCCCGCCGCCTACCTCTCGATCTGGGAGTAGAGCTGTATCGACCCGTCGGAAGGCGCCGCGGCGGGGCGCGGCCCATCTCCGTCCTGCGACGAGCAGCACGAGATGGCGCACCTCCTCCTCCCCCTCCCAATCGACGCCGCGACGCTACTCCGGGACCCCGCGAAGAGGCGCGCGGACGACGAGGCCGCCGCGCCGCCGCCCCCGCGCACCCGCACGGCGGACGCGGGCGGCGGAGACGCCGCTGCCATCCTTATCATCTCTCCCGCGCCCGCCCCCCACTCCTGCCGCTGCTCTGTAGCCGTACGGATTTTCCTCGTTGCGTCTCCGCTTCAACTACTAGCTAGAGTGCCGACTGCGGAGTGCGGCTGTCACGCGGCACATGCGCGCCCGCCCGAATTACTCGGAGCCGAGCGCGTCGAGCGCGTGCGGCGAGCTGCGAGCCCGCCTGGTAACGACCGACGCGGCCCGAGAGCCGCACGATGCCGCTCCACCCCGGCGCGTGGCCGTCAGATCCGTCCACAGGAGCGACCCGACTCGTCGTCGGACGGGTCAATCAGAAGTCCCAGAAGTGCCTTCTGCTTCGTGCCCGTTGGTGGGGGATGGCCGTTGGCTTACGCCGCACACCAGCACCCCACCCCGCCGGGCACGTATAACTTTGCTTCCACGCCTGCCGCTTGAGGTTGCTGCTCACCGGCCGCGTAGAGCGGGCGACTGGACGCGGACGGGCGATGCGACCGCGGGAGCGGCGCGGCACCGGCGCCGGCGCGGAGGGAGGCGAGGAGGCGGGCTCCTCGAGCACTGACGGGAACACCAGCAGCGCGAATGCGAGCACGAGCTCGAGCACCGCTGCTAGCAGCAGCGCGAGGCGGAGCGGGGGCGCGGCGGAGGGGCGGGGGAGCACCCCCAGGTCGGCGGCCACCATCAACCTCAGCCAGGAGTACAGGCTCGCCATCCACACCGCGTCCTACCAGGAGATCTGGGATAAGATCCACGTAGACGGGGACGGGCGACGGGAGGTGGGAGGCGGCGGCGGCAGCGACGACGACGAGGACGAGGAGGAGGAGGAGCGAGGGGAGGAGGTGCTGGACAGGATCACCCTGGCCGGCGTGCTCCGCCCGGAGGAAGCGGTGGTGGAGCGCGCGCTGGGTGACGCGCCCGACACGGAGCTCACCCGCCTCGCGGCGGACTACTTCCGCAGCACGCACCACGCGTCGCTGCTCTGCCTCTCGCTCCGCCGGGCGCTCCGCCGCGCGCGGGCGCTGTACGGTCCCATCACCGACCTCCTCGCGCTCATCCCGCACTCGACGCAGTTCGCCGTGCCGCACTGCGACTGCGCGTTCGACGCCTTCCTCCTGTTCGACCAAATGCCCAACCCGTTCCCGGCGCCCGGGGCCGGGTTCCAGGGCATGCGCCGAAGCTTCGTTGGCCTCAAGAACCACCTCGACCTTCGCCTCCTCAGTGTCCGGCGCAGGCGCCGTTGGCTCCGCTGCGCCAAGCGCGGGTCGGGCATCTGCCTCATCGCCTGCGCCACCGGCGCTGCCATCGCGGGCCTCGTGCTTGCGACGCATGCCCTTACGGCGCTGCTGGCGACGGCCCCTGCTTGTGCTGCATCCAGCTCCTCCTGCTGTCCACTGGCAACTTCGATGAAACGCCTGCAGAAGCACATGGACCGGCTGGACGCCACGGCCAGGGGCACCTACGTCTTGAACAATGACGTCGACACAATTGAGCGGCTGGTGGGCAGGCTCCATGCCACTGTGGAGAGCGACAAGATGCTTGTCCGCCTTGGGCTGGACTGTGGGCGAGGGCAGCATCACACCATAGAGGAGGTGGTGCGGCAGCTCAGGAAGAATCACCCCAGCCTGCTACGGCAGCTTGCTGACCTTGAGGAGCACATCTGCCTCTACTTTGCAGCCGTCAACCGTGCCAGGTTACTTCTTGTGCACCACCTGAATGCCCAGTCTGATCCTGAGTCTCCATCGTCATGACTCTTGAGTTTATGAGTCTAACACAATACCTTCAAGAATAACTCAATGTCTCAAAGACCTCATCTAACTCCAAGTGATCTGACACTGGGTCACCATTATTATGAGTTAATGAGTCTACAACGGTACCTGCCTTCAAGAATTAGTTGATGTCTCAAAGGCCTCACCTATCGCACTAGGTATGCACAAATTTCTTATTTCAGAAAGGTATGATGCATTATTATTATTATTATTATTATTAGCTGCTTGACATATTTTTTTTAATAGTTTAGACCTTTTTGTAGTTCTACAAATTTCATCTTCTCTACTTTCAGAAGTATTATTGTGGGATTGTAACGATGCTATCTTTCTGATAGACTCAAAGTGTTCACCGATTCCTAAGAACCGAATATTTGGACAATTGCTTGCAAGTATCATCATGACAGTTTTGTTGCAAGCAATGTGTTGCTTGTGCTATTCAGAGGTTCCTTCAGATACTTAACTTCGGCATGCTGTTATATCTGTATTGATGTTTTGAAACTTGAAAGCGTCATCAATCATCATGTTTGCTGTAATTTTTTTAATTCTCTTTTATAAGACTATCTTGCTTGCAGTATTGATATTGGATGCCAAGTTTCGTATGGAAAGCCCATGTTGCTTAGTTGATTAAGGAACTTTGCAAGCATAATGCTTGAAAAATCGTTTCAATTTTCAACTATAAAGGTTCATCAAATGGTTCGCGAACAATTTGCTTGACTTGAAAGCATCTTCTTGCTTGCAGGGAAAACCAAATTATGATTTGTCAATCTTCAGTGATAGATTTTCCTTTTGCAACTTTATTTGTTTTATTATGTTTTTCTTTCTTTCTTTCTACCAGGCACTTGGTTCTATACTTTTCAACTTGATAGAGTTTATACAGATAATTTTCTTTGCAATCTCATGTATTTTATTTTTACCTGTAAGGAATGGTCACGGAAATACTACTATATTGTATGTCTCCTATCTGTATTGAATGTGACCCTTGGTGGAAATATTTGGTTAGATGCAGATTTTTGTTACATGATTATAGTAGCCGGAATTCTAAGTAAATCATTGTCTTTGCTTTTCTTGTACATTCTACATGATGCTTAGAACTTGCTACATTTAATTTGGAACTTGAGTTGTCAAATCATATTGCTAAAGGAGCTCCTGCAATTATCTCCACATTGCGTGGAAAAGCATGATGTCTTGTGTTTCAAACATTGCTGGTGTTGTGATTCTTTCTGAGGACAAGGGGAAAACATTGCAATTACAACTTAGAATCTGAATTATCTGATGTTAGGGTTATGGCCTTATGTAAACTGACAGTTCAGTTTGATCTTGACTAGTATACAACTCTACATTTACAGAGTTCAATTGTATGAGTTTCCATCTCCAGGGGTACACTTGATCATATCCATCTTTCAATAACCAAAGATGGATTTTGATCTGCACTTCAGCACTTTCACCTGAATTTGATGGTTCAGTTGTAAGTAGGTACTTTGAAATATTACAGGCAATACTGTTTAGCTACTCCCTCCATTTCAAAATGTAATTTGTTTTCGTTTTGTCAAGTTCATAGAAAAATATATTAGTAGCTTCAATAAAAAAAATAAATGCACTAGTAAGATATTTAATGGTGGATTTAATGAAACTAATTTGATGTTCTAGATATTGGTACATTTTTCTGTAGACTTGTTCAAAATTAGGAAAGTTTGGCTTAGGACAAAACTAAATACCTTATTTTTTGGATGAGGGAGTACATTTGAATGCTCTTTCGATATTTATGTTGTCCTGTATTGCCATCCTTCCCCTGCAATCAACCGAGCTATATTGAACATTGTATGATATTTATAAGCCTATCTGGGAAAGGCTTCACAGCTAATGCATTAACGCAATTCGGCAAATATCAATTCTGCTGTTTGCCATTGTTTTCCTAATATTTGACTCATGTCATCACTGTGTAAAACTTGTTCCATTTCATGCCATTGTTGCACCAATTTTAGTGTCAAAACTTATTTGATTCATACCACTTGAAAATCGTGCGGCCGGCGGAACATAATGCTTATGAATTATACTGTGTCTTAACTTTGCAAGCAACCAAACAGCTTTAAAAAAAAGGCAAACAAATCCATATTCTTTGATACATAGAATGTTTTAATCATGCCAGTGCTTACTGAATCCTTATCCTTTCACTTTTACTACATAGCCGAGGGCTCTGGAACGCACACGGCACGCCAATCACCTTTATTTCTGTTGAAATTGAAAGGGAGAAAATGATAATAATAAGGAAAAAGTATATTTTACTCTCTTCAATAATTCACTTTATTTGCTTAACCCCCTGAGCAAAATTTAGGCTTAATTTACTCCTTTAACAATTTCAATTACCCCTAATGATATTTCTCTTTTTTGTTTCTCCGCGTACGAATTGAATTTTAAGTTCAAATTTTGTGAGTGGATAGAGAACATGATGTCATATGTTAGAAAATACATTAAGAATTTTTATGGTTATTTTCATAATTTGAAAACAATTAACACGAAATTAATCATAAAAATACAATTCTGCATGAAAAATATTCATGAAAAAATCATAACATATTTTTCTAGTATAGGGCATCATATTATAAGTTACATTGCAAAATTTAAAATTCAAATTCCACTTGTAAGTGGAGAAATAAAAAGGAGAAATCTCATTAGAGGGTAGATTGGATCAATTGAAATAGTTTAGGGTAGTAGTTTGAGCCTAAATTTTATTTAGAGGGTTAAGTGGACAAAGTGAATTGTTGAGGGGGTAAAATGAATTTTTTCCTAATAATAAAGAGTATTTTAGGTCTAAGTAATGCCCCCCGTGTCAAAACAAAATTGAGGTATTTTGTTTGAAGGTTCCATGAAGGGTAGTGGGAGGCATGTTTTCCGCGGCAAATTCTTTTTTACGCATCAAAATTTTCTCCAAAATTTGCTTGTACGCAAGCCAGTGCTAGTATTTTGGATCGGCTCAAAATGGCCTGTCAGTGGCTCATTGGTTCTTCCCTGCCGGCTGCCGGCTCATCCATCCTGTTCCCGTTTGACCAACCGGCCGATGGGACCCATTTCATTTCCTCCGCTGCGCTCTCGCCGACGCGGGTCCCACCCCTCGCAACGTGTAACGCGCCCGCGGTGACGGAGCCGTGAGCCAGCCGTAACGGCTCCGTGGGACGCGCCCGCCCGCCCCATTAACCCGCGCCACCCCCGGGGGTAACGTCGTCACCCTAACGCCGCAGCCGTGGCCGGGAGCGGAGCCCGCGGCGTAACCCTAACGCCGCCACGCGCGGCCATCCATGGCCTCCTGCGACGACGACTTCGTCCTCCTCGGTGACGACGCCCACCAGCCGGCAGCTCCCCCGCCCCAGCCCGCCACCGCCGCGCAGCAGCCCGCGCCACCGCCGCCGCCCGCCCAGGCCTTCTGCTTCGCCGACGCGGCCGTGGCCGCGGGCGCCGGCGCCGGCGCCGGCTCCTTCTCGCAGGCCCAGGAGGAGAGCAACCACCACGCCGAGCGCGGCAAGGCGGCGCACCACGCCAAGCGGGCCAGGGAGCGCCCCGACGAGTTCAGCAGCGATGGGGGCGAGTACTGCTCCTACATCAACAGCGGCGGCAGCGGCGGCGGGGGAAAGAAGGGCCGCGGCGGAGGAGCGAGCTCGGGCGCGTCGGACTACCGTAAGGATCGGGAGGAGTGGACGGACGGCGCCATCAGCAGCCTCCTCGACGCCTACACGGACCGATTCGAGCAGCTCAACCGGGGGAACCTGCGAGGTCGGGACTGGGAGGACGTGGCCGGCGCCGTGACCGACGGGCAGGGCAAGACTACCGGGGGCAAGAGCGTCGAGCAATGTAAGAACAAGATCGACAACCTTAAGAAGCGCTACAAGGTGGAATGCCAGCGGCTCGCCAGCTCCGGCGCCGGCGCCGTCAGCCACTGGCCCTGGTTCAAGAAGATGGAGCAGATCGTCGGAAACTCTGCGTCTCCTGCCTCCTCCAAGCCGCTTGCCGTAGCAGAGGATGAAAAACCGAGGCAGCAGCAGCAGCAGCACGGCAGCAAAAGGTGGCCCATTTTTACATTTTTGCTTGATTAATTTGGGTTTCTACTGGTCTCAGATAATTTTTATCACTGTAGGTATCCTCTTTCCAGCACTGGCCCTCCTACTGTGGTTGGTAGCTCCAGAACAAACCCTCTTTCAAATCCAAGATGGAAGAGGGTGCTTCTGAAGATTGGGGGCACTGCGTTGGCAGGAGCAGCTCCTCAAAATGTTGACCCCAAGGTAGTATAAATTAACTGCTGGTGATAAATCTGGGTTTCATGCTGTCCTGAACTCCTGATTGTTTCATACTCAACTTGTCATCTTGTCAGATTATAATGCTGATTGCTAGAGAAGTTCAAGTGGCGTGCCATCATGGTGTGGAGGTAAATAGAGCACATACATTTGATTTGAGTGGTGCATTTTTCTGATATGAAACAACACTTGTCAAATTAATATTGCATTCACTCCTATTAGGTGGCAATTGTGGTAGGAGGGCGGAATATATTCTGTGGTGACAATTGGGTAGCTTCAACTGGTACTGATCGAGCCTCAACGTACCCAATCGGGTAATTTGCTGACATTGCTTTCTCCTTTTTATTTCCTTTTGATATTTGTCCTGTCTGCTGCTCCAAAAAATATTTGGATGGGTCCTAGAGAATGAGACAAACATTTCATTGTTTTACTTTGTAATGTAGACATCCATGGTGTGCCATTGAATGTTGACAGTATAGGGCTTGGCCTTGGTTGTATTCCAGTAGACAGATTGATCGAGCAACTGGTATTGTGCTATTGATTAGAATCCATTAGATGTTTCCTTAAGCAAATCTTCATGTATCGTGCTAAACCGGCATTATATTGGCAAGTGCCAGTTCAAGTTCATAGTCTCGCTGGAGCCATATGCGATCAGTGTAGAGTCTAATTTAATATTGTGTAGTGAATCACTGAGTTTAAGAACCACAAGAGCTTTTTAGCAAGGTCATACTGTCACTGGTGCTTTCTTGACAACATTGTTCTCTTGAATTTCCTAACAAATTGTTGACAAGTTGCAACAAAGACATTTTTTTCTTTTTACTTTTAGGGTCATCTGCATTGTTGGGTCTGTGATGGAGGCCTGAATGGAAACAAGAATGCTATATAGTATTCAAGATTTTTCTAAGTTGTAAAGTCAAGTTGAGTAAGTAGCCTGTGGACCAACTTGGATGACTAGTCGCGACTAGCCAAGTCCATTAAGCCAGGAGAGCATGCCAGCAAGTGTACCAATACTCACTAGTGCTGGTACTGCAGAGAAACTGAGCATGAGCATTTGAACTTGTAAATTGGTAACTTGTCTTCTGCCACATGGGGTTTCAGTAGGCAGACACACCTTTCCCCTTTAACTGAATAATGATAAATGGAGCTCAGTGTCCATGGTTTTCTTTTGTATACATCTTTTAGTTACAAAATTCCACATCTATTCATCTTACATTACGCACATTCGGATTCTAGCTTTCCTTCTGTATTAGTCAAGGGCTTTTGGTGAACTGCTATTTCAGTGACATGTGTATATGCTTACACCTGCCCGTTTTAATTGTCAGAATGATGGCATCAGTGATGAATTCGGTGCTTCTTCAAGCATCACTAGAAAAAATAGGTGTGGAGACACGAGTCCAGACCGCATTGATGATTCAAGAAGTTGCAGAACCATACGTCAGGCGGCGAGCCATACGTCACCTTGAAAAAGGGAGGGTTGTTATCTTTGGTGGGATTGGTGCTGGCATAGGGAATCCACTTTTCACAACAGATACAGCTGCTGCCTTAAGAGCTTCTGAAAGTATGCTTCTATTCATTATTCTGACTTGTCCAGTGGTCTTGTGCATACAGCGTCCCGTTCTTTACAGCTTTAATTTTGTTTCTATTAAAGCTTCAGCTGATATGAAGAGGAAATCTGACTAGATGCACTTTCAATCAGTCAATGCAGATGTTGTCCTTAAAGGTATTGTTGGTGATGATGAATATGGTTGCCCTCCTAGAGGCAATAGTAACACGCCATTTGAGCACATTTCCTTCAGGAAGTTAGCAGCAAGAGGATTCAGCAGAATGGACATGACAGCAGTAACTTGTTGTGAGGAGAACAACATTCCTGGTTAGTACCTCTTATCAACTAATTATTTACAGAGTTGCTTTGCTGATGTATTAGCAGTTTAGATAAGATGACATTTGTGTCCGTCCATTTCTTGCAGTTGTCATCTTTAATATGTTAGAGCCTGGTAACATATCCAGAGCGATTTGTGGAGATCAAATAGGCACCTTAGTTGACCAGTCTGGAAGGATCACTTAAGATTATGAGGATTTACTCTAGCACAGCTTGAGGACATGCCAATACTCTGGGGACCATCATGCATTCTTTGCTTGCAAGGATTTATCGAGTGGTGAACATCAGATGGAAGCCTGCACCTTGATTTCCCTCAGATGCTTCTTGTGTATTATGTGTTGTGTTGGCAATTATCCACATTGAAAAAAGTATTTATCTAGTAATACCTGTTTGTAATGTGGTCTGTAGATTAGTCGAAGGGCTTATGTAAAGTTGTTCATGGGTACCCAAATCAGAATGTATTGTTGTAAGCTGTAACGCTATTGTTCAATTTGTAGTGTTTGAGAGATCCTCTCGCACGATCATTATGCATGTGGCCTTCCAAGAATCAATATTTTTTTATTTGTTTCTCAATGATAAGATATTATATGCTACTAACTATTGCGCGGAAGATGTCAGGTTCTATATAGTGTTGATGCTTGTTTTCACTTCTTTGTACCTGATGCTACTTAATGCTGAGAGCTCGATAGCATTGGTTTCAATGAAGAACTTTATAGATGCCAGTGTTTGAGTGCCACCCTGGATCTCGGTACAACATGAATTAGAGTAGCCGATGGGACTTGACAGTCTCCCCTCTTCATCAGCTTGTAAGTTGTCCCAGCATGTATCAAATTATTCTCCAGATGGAAAACGAAACCGCTACATCAATGTTTTTTTCTGCAGATAAACGTCTGGTGCATCCAAAGACAGAGGTCGATGGTACCCAGCAGCTGACTGTGTCCTCTATCTTCATCAAAGAGCAAGACAAAACAAGGACAGAAGAAATGAAGGCAGTGGAACTGTGGATATTTAGATATTTCCCTGCCGCTTTCTAGTTTCAAGACCCGTACAAAGGTTAGTCAATCATTTTCCTTATCGGCACCATTGCTATCTTGACTCAGGTACAGCAGTTAATTAGCACAAGATTATCGCACCAACTTTTTCCCACGGGAATTTTCAAACTACATAAAAATGTTATAAATTTTAGAATCTGGCATGACACAGTTTGCACTTGCACCTAACAAGATGTCAACACACTAGTGTCTCATCTTATGAAGCTTTCTGTTCTACAGGTAAAGCATTGGGTGCGTCCAGTACACAGAAGCCGATGGCATCTAGCAACTGATTATGGCATCTATCGTCTATTCCTAGCGCAGGACAAAGGCAAAAGTAGAAAAAAGGAATGGCAGTGGTGGCATGGATATTTAAGATATTTCTCTGTCACTTGCAAGGCCCATACAAGGTCAGTCAGTCATTTTCCTCGGCTGTGCCATGGCTTTTTTCTTGACTGTATGCTGATGTACATACAATAGTTAATTTACATAAGATAACAACAGCATTTTTTGCCACTATAATAACTGTTCTAATTACACAAAAAAATTGATATGTTTCTGAATGTGGGGTGTAACATGAGGCACAGGCTTTTGGCACAATCGCACATGCACCTTACTCACTATAGTCTCATCCTCTGAGCTTTATACATTACACATTTACAATGTTCTTGTAGCCACCTGTCTCACAAGTGCAAAAGTTGGGAGATTCTTTTGGACCTGGTTCCTGAAAATACAGGACACTAGACGCCTTCTCACTATGGATGGAAGCTGGCGCTGGGGGTGCTAGCTGATTACATCATCGGCCAGAATTGCATATAGCTCAGCAAAGCCGGTGCGTGCCCTGACGCAACTGTGCTGACCTTGCTGGCTCCATTAGAGGACGACGATGAAGCAGCCTGACCGGCAGCTGAAGATTTGGGGCACAGGAAGAAGCTCCTGGAGCCCAGTTCCATAACCTTCGCCTTTGGGTCCAGACCTAAGCATTATTTAAAACAAAGATAACATTTTCAATGGAGGACTAAAATTATGGAAATAACAAGAGGGCCTATCCAAATATCTACCCCCTCCGGTTAAAATTTTACTTGTCTTAGCCTCTTTTAACACTTGTTCTACAACTTTTAGGAAACTTTGTCATATTTAGTCTAGGCTTACTCTTCCTTAATTGCATCATTAACTAACTTACTTCCTTTGCACGTGACACACAGTGAAGATTAATTGAAGGTACCTTGTCATTTCAATTTTATGGTCAACTCTAGAACAAGTAGCTGACTTTTGTCTATATTACTGATGAGCCATTTTTGTCTTAAAGCAAAAGTTCAGCAAATCGAACTTGTACTAGGAAACCGTGCTGCTACGCGGTCTGCACTCTTTTGTGGCTTTGCCCTGACAGATCATCAAAAACTGGCAAGTCCATGGGACCACAAGTCAACAAAATGAGGATAAGTTGTTGACAACTCAATGCATCAAGTGAAGTTTGGATGAAATGATCCTTTTCTATTTGCAGTAGCTTGGGGATAAGTTGTGTTGATCTGCTAGCTCCGTTTTGATGTCTCTTAGAGACTTTGATGTAATGAAAGCAGAGACGGAGAGTGCAGTAAAAAACACCAGTAACAAGCAAGGATCAAAGCGACAAAGCGTAGCGTGATGGAGAGGAGAATTGAAGATGCAAGGAACGTACTCTCCAAGCTGAACTGGGAGTAGTGGAGTCCGAAGGCGGCCGGGTCGGCGGACGGCAGCAGCGGCCGGCGGCCTTCCTTGACGTAGAGCGCCACGGCGGCCGCCACGAGGTCGGCCACGGTCCACTCGGCGGACGCCATGACGTGCAGCGGCCACAAGCTGCGCTGCACGGCCACGCTCACCAGCACCTTGCTCGGCGTCCTCCTCCCCGTCTCGCCGCCGGCGCGCGGGGGCGGGGACCCGGAGCGGAAGCTCGCCCCCCTCACCCCGGCGAGCAGGTCTGGCAGCGTCTTGGGCCGCTGCTTCTGCAGCTGGTGCCGCTGCTCCGCGCCACGGCCGTGGAACGACGCCGACCGCTGCCGAGCCGCCGCGCTTGGCCCCGTAGCCGCCGCCGTTTCCTGCCGCTGCCTGCCGCCCCGCTCGCCGTGCGGCGGCGCCAGAGGAGGCATCGTTCGTTCGTCGCGCGTGCCGCTAGCACCGGTCGCCGGAACAGCTCTGAGCGGTCGAGGCGACGAGACCAGCTGGTGACGCGCGGGCGGGCGGGTCACGGTCGGTGGCGGCGGGACGACGAGGGGGCCAATGCGAAGCTGAACATGCTGCAGGCGGAGCCGGCAGCGGTCACCATGCGGGAACCTTCCGAGAGACCAGGGATCAGAGAGGCTGCCTACAAGCAACCACCAGCCAGCGGGCGACTTGTCCTGGGCGAAAGCTGAGAAAGGCAGGGACGGCGCGCGTATATAGAGACGGGACTCCCCCCGTCAATAATTGGATTAGCGCGCCCTGTACTGTACTGTGAAATCACCCAGGAATCTCTGAGTCCGGGAGAATGCGTCGAATTAGCCCATGTCCTGGGAGCCACCAGTCGAGGTGAGCCAGGACGATGATGGTTGCCGTCGCGTTGAACACGTCCGGCGACGGTGACGGATGGACGGACGGCGACTGGCGAGCCCGCGACGCCGCGCGGCAGCTAGCCCCGCCGCCCTTTCGCGCGTTCCGATCGGGCAGGCGCCCAATATTCCTTCCCCCGCAGGGCGGTGGAGCTCTCGACTGGGGGAGGGCGGGGCTGCGCGGGGCGGCCTTGCCTGCCTGATTGCTCTGCGCCGATGACGACGAGACGACGACACCGCTCGCCCAGATAATGCGCCCGCAGCACCAGTCTCGGTCGTCCGCATCTACCACCAGTCCCGGCTCGTGCTGCCGCCCCGCGCGCGCTTCGGGTCGGTTTCCTGTTTCCATCAGGAAACGAAGCTGCAGCACCATCGGTGGACGATCCAGAGCGCGCGTACGCTCGACGCTCGTGGAACACGCCAGCGGCCAGCAGCACTTGTGCGTCCGTCCAGGGTCGCCACTGTAGCCAACTCATGGCTATCCGATCTAAAACTCCCGTGGCTAGCCCTCACCTGCTGGTTGCTGCGGCCATCCTACGCCCTCACCGGCCAGCTGCTCGACCGGTGCGTAGCTAGCTACGCTAGGCTAGGCAAGGTGAGGCGTCTCGTCCTCAACCTCTCGCGCTCCCATCGCGTCGATCGGTCACCCCTTCCTCGCCCCTGTTGCTTCGCCGCCCCATGCGCCTTCATCCAATCGCTCGTCACCTGCACGATCGGACCTGCGGCTCCTGCTTTCCGCCGTACGTCGGCGGGCACCAATTTTTTCTCCAGAAGCTAGGCATAGCACCTATGATTTGGTTGGGCAGCTCACCCGGTGGAGGCGTCAAGGCTCAAGCGTGCAACGTGGCGGCTCTCCTCTCCTTTTTTCTCCGATGCTTTCCGCAAAAATAATTTTTTTTTAATCTGTTGAAATGTTTGAGGTAAAAAAAAAGTAAAATCACGAAGGCCTCAGCTAAATAGGAATTGACACCGCTAAGTGCTCCTTGATGGAATGGGATTAGATGTGCTCTCCAATATAGAAAGATAGGAGCAAAATCACAAACTATGGGTAACATCACATTCGAGTTAAAAGTAGAGCTCCGAAGACAACAAAGCATGGTTATCTTTTGGGGTTTGAAGAAAACAATGACCCTAGTCAAGGTTAATGTGATTTCGGTGGTTCAATGATAACACATTGTGCTAACACTATTTGTTAGTGTACAGGGTTGCGTCTCATGGATTCGAGATGGACTTGGATGATCAAATACCTCATGTGAACATAGACATGTTAAAGACATAAGAATACAAGAGAACCTGAGACATCAAAAGAAATGAGCCATCAAAGCACGGAATATAAAGATGACCCAATTAGAATCATTTCATGAATATGAAATTGGTTCAATTTATATGACCCTAAAATTTAGTTGTTGTAGAGCTCTTTATAAGATTTCCAACACATCCAAGATCAATAAAATCGAAGTTTGGAACAAAAAGTTACCCCAACGTGTCCGAAAATTTCCATAATCGAACTTCTATAGAAACAACTCAAGAACTGGTGATGAAAATACGGGGTTCTTCCACGTTGGCTTCTCTGCGCCTTGCGATAAACAAAGAGAAATGATATGTCCAGGTCGGAACAATTACACTCCGTTACTTCCTCAAAAACAAAAACAAAAAAAATCAAAACAGGGTGGGTTTTCGCGACTGTCAAATCAGGACTTGTATCATACAACAGTTCAGATTGCTGTTCTTTATCAGCATTCGACCCATAAAAAAGAATTGTCCATAACTCACTGAATAGCATAAGTCAGACAGAAACCAGGTTGTATAGCCCAACAAGTCGTAGAGAGCCAAGAGACGTAATACATGTCCGTATTAAGTCAAATAGACTAACACCAGGCAGCTTACAAAAGCCTTCCAGATCACCTTAAAAAATTCGACTTATTCCTACTCAAATTTGACTTCAGTTCCCAGAGAACTAAACCCGGCGTTGTTTTGGGAGTCGGCATCCATTATGCGGAAGTTGGGTGACATCGTGGATGTACATGATAGGAGATTGATCTCTAACTCTTTCCCCTCGAAAACCTTCCCTAAAGCCCAAGATCACTTTCTTCTTTTTCTTGAAAAAAGAAGCCCCTTTCACTTTCATGACAACAGACCTTAAACCCATCTTCCTGGCAGACCGCCCAACATGTTCAGCAGTGGCTTCAGCAGCATATCGAGAGAGACGAGATCGACCCTTTCTGTCCTCCAAACAACCAGCAGAGGCTCCAGTCTTTTTATTACCACTAGCATCTGTCACCGTCACAAAGGTCTTGTTTTTCTTCAGTAAGACATGGATAAAATCTCTCTTCTTCTGTGAATATTGTTCACGTTCATTTAACATACGCGAAGTAGGAAATGGAAAGCGCCCCCCAAGGTTAGGTTTCTCTCCACCAGCTGTCTTTAACCTTTATGTTAAGTCAGGATTGCAGACAATGATCAGTCATTAAACAAATATACATGTGTACATGGAAATATAAGTTGCCTACTTACGTTGTTCCACCATTATCTGCATTATTGAAGTTGACCTGTGTCTTAGAATGTAAATCTTGACGCATAGAATTGAATCTGTTGAAATTCTGATGTGGCTTCAATTCTGCAGCAATTTCAGACCCAAAAGGCGGGGAACTCTGGAAAGACATAATTTATTGCCACAATTCTGGTCAGTAGTGATTGATGCAATGCAATCTCGGTATTCTAAGATCAGCGAGGCATAATTCTAATACTTCATGTGGAGAATGGAAAATGAGATAGAGCATCTAAGTTAAGCAAAGTCTGGGACAGCACTTCATGTATGGTCAACACTAGTACCACAGACGTGTTTACAAAGAAATATTAGTATCTATTCCTTACAGAAAATAAAGAAAAGGAAAGCTATATAATTTTATTTATAGGAACTCATGTGAAAATGTAGCTGACTCATGCATATTGTCATCCAAATTTCAAGCTCCAATGCAAAGTTCATAGTTACTTTATTCACGGCGCATACACCCGTGTATTTATCAGTAGGTAAATTGGTGACCCTTAGGTGCACCTCCAATCCTCTTTAGTTCAAATATTTGTACTACTTCTCCAAAATGAGATCCAATTTTAGAAAAGTAGTATAAATATTTAAACTAAAGAGGGTTGGAGGTGCACCTAAGGGTCACCAATTTGCACCCATATTTATCAGCACTTGCGTAGGCTTGGAGATGAGAAACCTACACCAATATGTGATAGTGATACTACACGAGGGACTGAACATTCATCAATGCCACCACCAAAGCTGTAGCATGATGGAAATTGGCCACATTGGCAGCAAATTTACATGTTCTGGTGAGTAGACTGGGATCAAATTGTTAAACACGTTTTCCATCAAAACACTAAAAAAATCCCAACCAATAAAAAATCTACGATCAACAAACTTTACTTTGAAAATATGAAATTGCAAGAGTGAAGTGGTGTACTCCCTCTAGTAGGATTTTTTTTTTCTCAAACATGCAGGAGAGTTGTGTATCATTGCATTAATAGAAGAACAAGAATCGTGCAAACATACAGACACCCTAGATATAAATCATATTTGCGCCTGTTTTACACAGTACAAACACAACCCGACCTGCGGTAGGATATTCTTAACACTTTGGACCTACTCCTAAGTCCTAAGGCCAAATTGCCTTTATAGTACTCTTCACAAACCGTTTTGCAAACATACGACTGCTTAGCTCCAGATTACTATTTTACCACTGATCCATTCCCCATCTTTGCTACATCATAGCACTATGTCATACGATTCAAAATCCACGGCTCACAACAGACCTGGTCCTCCCTAACATTATCTTCTCTCTTTCTCCACTGTTGTCCAGCAGCACCACAGCACTGTCACCGCCATCCTCCCGTCCTGCCTGTGGCAGCTCTTCCTGCCTTGGCACCCCCAGCTGTGACTCCAGCACGGCCAGCCTTCATGTTTCCGACAGCCGTCATGCATGTGCCTCCTCCTTCCTCACTCCAAGCCCAATGCCTCCCTTCCCTTCCTTGCTGGCTGCTCCCAGTTGTTGTGCGAGATTGGGCTAGGCTCCCATGTCGGGTGGAGGAGCAACACCAAATTCGGGCCAAGCTGCAAGATCCCGGCAGCATGGATGAGGTGCCCACTGCAGCCACAAAAACCTCTAGCACCTCCGACGTCAGGAACAGCTGTGGTGTAGAGCAGGAGGGGAGAGGAGTTACAGCCAGGAATTCTTGCAGAATGCCAGATGGGAGGTGGACCGCAGGAGGAGAACCAATTACGGAGCAAAATGGTGAAGAGGATCTATGTGCGATCTGAACCATTCATTGCCAACCATGTGGGTCAGTGCTAGATGGAGCAAAAACTGGGAACTAAGTAGGTAAACTAGTTCCAGGTGGAATTGATGGTACATTTGCAAACAGAGTTCATGATAGTGGTACTGAGGCAATTTGGCCTACTCCAAACTGCACCTACTATTCCAGCCTATCTCAATCGCAATAAACTGATGCAAGATATCAAACATAGCAGCATTCTTTTTAATTTAGCTGTACCAATTTCATGAGATCATTCATAGAAAGGAAAGGGTTGCTTGGGAAGAATGTGTAGCAGGGCAAGGTGAATTTCCTAATGAATATTGGCACTACAGGAAAGAGGCGTTTCAAGGGGGGTTTTCTGATAAAATGATTTTCTGACGCATGACAGTTGACTCGTAAGCTGAATTCAGAAGATGACAGCTTTACTGCATCTCATTCGAGAAAGGGGCACACCTAAAGGAACCTCTATTTCACCGGGAAAACAGAAATGGGCCTGATGCATGGAGCCTTTCTTTTACAGCAAAAACAGACATTTGAACCGTGCCCGGGGCTTGATTAACATAACACATCGAGGATGAAATTGATGAAGTGAATTGGGATGAGGTAGAAATACCTTGTTGGGTCCAAATGCATCCGAGGTGAAGCAGCGCGGGAGGAGTTGGCCGTGGAGCAGCCTTCGTGTGAAATATCCATCTGAGGCTTGCTGAAGACTCTCCCCAAGAGATGCAGCTCGTGGCGCCACCGCTAGCGACCGGCGGAGGGCAAGGTGGGCGGATGAGAAGATGGCCATTGTCCTCGATCTCCTACTCAAGACGCAAGAAGAATAGAAGAAGTCAAGCCAAAATATTTCAGATCTGAGAAGAATAAGAGAGACCAAAAGAAAGAAACAGAGTGGAGCTGCTTTAGCTCTGTTTTTTCTGCGCAGTTATTTTCTGAGAAGCTGAGAGTTTGGCAGTCTGATTTTGTATTGGGCGATTGTCTGTGCTGGTTGTATAATGACATGTTCCCAAATTTACAAAGGCAACTACACCATTAATCATACTACCAAAGCCGCAACAACGGAATCAAGGCATCCCACTGGGTGATGACCATGTCGCTATTCAGGCACTTCTAGGGTGCTAAAAATCCCTTTCTGAATAATGTATGAAAAGATGCTAACCATTGCTAAAATTGCTAGATGCTAAACCGATACACTCTGGACAAGCTATACAAAAATCACTCTCCTATCGAGTCAAAACCACTGTACAAGCCATACAAACCTCTCTCCCGCATCTAGGATCATCGAGTATTCGAGTGCTTAAACTCGCGAAATGGCTGAAACCGGATGGGAAGATCAAACCGATTTACCCTAGATCCGCGAGCAGCTCGATGGGGCCGTAGGGGAAGGGCTGGAGGTGGATCCGCGGCTCACCGCCGTCGCTGTCCTCGGGGCACCACGCCGGCGTCTCTGTCCTCGGCCGCACGGAGGGGAGCTGCGCGCGTCGGGCGGAGCGGGGCGAGCGGCGGGCGAACGGAGCAGCGGCCGGAGGGGGAGCTGCGCGTGCAGGGCGTCGGGCGGAGTGCGCGTTGGGACGACGAGCGCGGCCGTCGCGTCGCGTGCCTGGTGCGGCGGCCGAGTCGGGGGATGCTGAGTGGCTGAACCCTAACGGTGTTAATAAATGATGGCAGAGGCGGGGCTTATGGGCTGTGGCGTACTGGCGTTTGCTGCTCGATCTCAATTTTGGGGTTTCTGGAAGTACGCGCGCGCAGATGTCTTAATTTTCCCTTTCCGACTTCTTAATCCTTCCCCAGCCTCTCTTACGTGCGTACTCTCCATTTCCTTTCCGGCTGCCGTTCATTTTTCTCTTCCGCACCCAAAGCTTCTCTAAATTTTATACACACAAATTTGCACTCAAGAAATTTAAAGGCAAAAAGTTATATAAACTTGCATAACTTGTGGACACAAAATGGTGCCCACAAAATTTTTACATAACTAGTGAAAAAAAAAACATGCACATAACTTGTGCACAAATTTTGTTCACGTGAAGGTCATGAAAAATAAATTATGTAGATAAAAGTTGTAAACACATAAATATATATATATATATATGTAAAACTTGTGAATACGGTCGTAAACATAATTCGTGAACTACTTTTTATTTATATGATTCATGAACAACAAATTGTGCATACAAAAGTTGTGCACATAATCTGGATATGAGATAGAGAAAAAGAGAAGGTGAAAAATTAGTGAACACAAAATATGAACCCACAAATTATAAAGTGAAATCGGTGACTAAAGTTTTGAAACAGAATTATGACAAAAGAAATTTATTAAACTCTCGCCGGAGCTCCACCACGCCGCTCGGCGAATGAGGAAGGGGAAAGCGAAACGCGCTCCCGCGCTCACCCGTGGAGCCATGCCGCAGCCCACGCCGGGGAGCCACGCCGCTATCTCTACTAGGATGTTGTGCACCTAGTCAACTATGCCGCTCGCCAGGCAATCGCACCCCACGGGCTGCCATGCAGAGATGCTCGATGCCGCTCGCACGGCCACCAGCGCCAACCATGCAGGTCGCCACGCGCGAGTGAGCCACCGTGTGAGATGCTCCGCCGCCGCTCGCCGATGTGTGCGACCCCTGCCTGCGATTCCGCGTGCTCCGCCACGCCGCGCCTGACCCGTCACCGCTGCTAGATAGGAAAGAGAAAAAGAAAAATCGGAATGAGAGAGTGTGTGACCGAACAGAAAAGATGAAAGGGAGAATAGAACGGAACAGGAGAGGGTGGTACAGTTAATTAGGATGCGCTGGGGAGGGAATTAGGACCGTGTCAGATCGAGCGCTGCATTAAGAACTAGTGGCCGATTGTAAAATTAGATTTTCGTATTGTGCGTTGAGATTATCGGCTAGTTTGTTGGACCGGCCCAACAAATCCTTCTATTGTGGTTTTGGAAAATGTATACGAGCGATAACGGATCACGACCCTAGTGCTCTCTTTACAATCCAACTTCACTATTATATATTTTTAGTTTAAAATTGTATAAAATTAGAGCCCGGCCATTTTAAAGCTTGGCCCTTAGATTATCTAGACTAAAATTTGAGTTCATTTACCACCTCCAAACATGCATGTACAACAGTTTTATAATAATGGTGCCTCTTATGTTTGTAAGTTGGCAGAAAAAAGAAGGCCACTGCAAAAGACATCCAGTTTTGATCTCTAGCTGCACATGTTTGTCCTTTTTTAAAAAAAGAATGAGTACTCTACTCGATAAAGACAAATAACGGCATTATTTCAGGCCCTTATTTCAGTATCCAAAAGACAAATGTACCCTTGCATCATTGGCCATCCGAATTTGTTGAAATATGAAAAATAAAGACCTACTTTAATTAATATATGTCCATTGAACAGCTATTCCAATCAATCTTAAGAAATAGTTTTATTTCAATGGAAATCTAGAATAGTGACAAAGAACATATATGCACGCTCATTTAAGGCATACAGAGAGATCCCTCGTGTCCAAGTCTTACAAATGCTCCCGATGGACATTGAGAAAGCTGTACAATTTTACGACAGTTTGGCTGCCTCCGCTCCACGCTCACCTCGCCTCTTCTAGCTCCATGCCACCCGCCCGCGCGCACATTCCGTAGGATAGGTTATGCGAATTTCTTTGCGCACACACTTCTTTACGGATGCATATTTGGATACTTTTCTTCTATAAATATCTCGGTAGATTTTAAATTGGCGGAGTCACCACGAGCACGTCCATCACCATTTTACATGTTAGTGACACGCCCTGACATGTTTCAGATAAAATCAAGAAGCGAGATGGCCGGATGAGAAGCGTAAAAAGCTAGATATCTAGCCCACCATAGAAATATAGAATGGTGATCAGCCAAGCACAATCATATCTGTAGTGTTATCATTTCTCTCTCTCAAAAAAAAGGAATTCTTAGTGTTATCTGATCACAAAAGGAAGTAATCCTTGTCCTTTTTTATTTTATTTTCCAAGCCAGCTAGCTATCGCCTGTGAGCATCTGAGCCCCGATCCTCGACTGGGGTCATGTCACGCACGACGTGCGCGCAGGATGGCAGGGCACGCGCCCCGGCGCCCGTCTAGCGCCCGAGAGGCCGGGGGTTGCAGGCCGCACGAACCCGGAGGGCGCGTACGCCTCGCCGATCACTCGTCCCCCGCCGGCGGGGACCCGGCCGGCTCCCACCATTCCCTTCCTCTCCGGGGCTAGGAGATAGCAGAGATGGACGCGCCGCAACCAAGTAGCCACAGGTGACATGTCAGAGCAGCACATGAACGGACGAACGGACGAATGCCGTTGCGACTTTATTCGACACCGATGTGTCAATATATGCGTGTGAGAGTGTGTCTGTTTCAAAAAAAAAATTCTCACCAGCAAAAGCGGAGGTTTTCTCGATCCGTAGTTGAGATTGTTTTCTACTTTAATCACAATACATTCAGGAAGCTCTTACCCCGATGGGTTGTTTTTTTTCCCACGTACAAGTAGCTGCTCCATCCGTTTGAAATTAAAAAAATCTAAATTATTCAGACAGATTGATTATATTAGTGGAAAGATGACATTGCCCTCCGTTAACCATGTGCTCTCTCTTTATTGGCACGCTGATCGGTGGTACTCGTTGGTTGGTTTTCAGCTCAAAGAAAACAAAGAGGTCCTTAGTATAATAAGCTCAAGAAAAAACAAATAGGGTCAGTCATTGACCATTCAAATTCCATTCATTGTGAAGCACAAGTAGTGCAAAAACGATCTTTCACATGATCCTGATCCTTATCTCAAAGATGGCAGTGCTTGGCAGCCTACATATCTATTTATTTTGGGACAAACTTGTTTGTTTTGGACGGAGGAAGTCGATTGTATTATTGCACTGTATATATAAACTTCCTAACACCAATGACAAATCATTTTTTTTAAACCCGCTATGAGAAACCATTAGGTGGTGACGAAAGAGCTCCCGAAGAAGCTAGATATTGTTTATGTGGACGTACGGGGGTAGTAGTAGTTGTTGTTGTGTTAAATAATTGCGTCATCGTTTCTTTAACACAGGCAGTGGCCACACTAACAAGACCGACCAAGGCCGGCAGCCACAAACGAGCCAACACCTGTAGGAGACTTCTTTTCAAAAAGGAAAAAAAACACTTGTAGGAGACCTGTCTCTCCGGTCTGGCCCTCCCGCTTTCGGTGGAGTGCAGAGGAAATTCAGCGAGGACCACGACGAGGACGGGCGACTCGTACATTACTCCATGGAGGGCCGCATCGTACTCTGTGGCTGGGACGGCGGCGGCGGAAGGGAAAGGGAACCGCCACGCCACGCGCGCTCGAGCGAGCGGGCCGGGGTAGTTAGCAAGCTGGGGCCTGGCCTGGCTTGGGTCCACGCCGGCCGGGCCGGCCAGCCGGGTCCGGTCGGTCAGGGCGTTCCTTCCGCACGAGCGCGCGCCACGTCTCGCCGCGGACACCAGACGCGCGCGCAGGCAGGACCGCGCGGCTTGCAGTGGCAGCCTCTGGCAGCACGCGCGCCGGCCGCCGGCTCCCGGCCTCCCGGACGCCGGATGATGCCGGCATTGCCGCCTCCAGTCTTTCGGGCTGCGGCTGAAACGTCCTACAATGGATTTGCGAATTTGGGGGGCAGTTTTCCTCGTCGTCGTTGTCCCCGCGCGCGGAGACCTCTGCAGCTCGCGGTCGCCAACGGTCGGGTCTTCGCGTCGGTCGGTCCTCCTGTCTGCACTGCTCGTCCCTCGGATCGGTCTGGCGCGTTCGCACCGCGTGCGCCCGGCTTAACGCACGCGCTGCCTTCTTGACTCCATGTCCAGGACGATTCTAAAAAAAAAAAAAGACTCCATGTCCAGGACACTGCTGGACTGGCTTTCATCATCATTCACTTCTTCTGTGGCCATAAATAAAGATGGAAGCGGATCGGATACGTATGGAATCAAATTTGGATAGCATCTTTTACCATATTTTAATTTAAATACGGATACGAATTCGGATATTCTCGAATACGAATAAAAAAGAATGCCTCGGATTCAGATTTAAATTCGGATATTTACTTAATATATAGGATAATATTTAGCTATTTTCTTTATTGATAATTTTAGAATATAAAATTATTATATATGTACAAACTAAAATATGAGAATTAACAAAGATAGCTAGTCAAAAATAGCTTATTTATCAACGAATATTTTAATAAATAAATACATAAAAAATAAAATTAGAAATAAAAATATATTTTTAATAAATATATAAATATTTTTTATTAATATATAATAAAAATTATAAAAGATCCATAAATATTTAAAATAATAATATTTACGAGTAAACTTAATCTTCCTATAATTTTATTATAAAAATTAATAATATTGGTTATGGAAAATAAAAATAATTTTTTAAATAGTTTTACTGATGGACATGGAATCAGATAGAGAAAAATAATAAAAATTAGATTCGGGTGTATCTATTTTACTACCACATTAAATTTAAATACCACATTAAATTTAAATACAGATACGAATATCTATATTAATATTTAAATGGATATAGATATCGGATATTTCGAATATCCGTGTTCACATTTTCATCCTAGCCACGCAACGCGAGCACACCTCAGAACACGATCGGTACGCACGGTAACTGCTTGGCCCGTACTGTTGGTGGCAGCAGCAGGCTGACAACGATGCAGGCGTACCTCTCCAAAATAAGGACTGGACCGGCACAAATCCGGCCAACGGTGTCCATCCGTGTGACCGTGTCCGGCCCGGCTTCATCTGGGCGCAGCGGTAGGCAGCGATTGATGTTGTCCCGTGACGTGACGAAGGAGAGCCATGTGATGTGAGAAACGCGGCCCCCCCAAAACTGTCCTGAAACTTCTAGGTTGGAAAAATATCGCCGGGATCGATCAATCGTGGCAGCCGTTTTTCTTTTCCGAGGAGAGCAGATGATACGACTAGGAGCTAGCTCTTGCTACCCAACGGTCGAACACATCGCGAGCATGGTGTGCAAAGTGGTGCTAGCTAACCTATTTTGCTCTCTTTTAACCTCGACAACTGAGACAAATATTTCCCAGCATTCTCATCACGATCAATTTCGCCAAGCTTGTACGAACAGTTTTTAATATAATTAAGCTGATGTGCGGGTCAGTATTGCCTTTTCGCTCAAGTTTATTAGGCTCTACTAGGCCTCTAGCTGCCCCAATAGTAGATTAGAGCTACGAATAATTTATAATTCCATCCCATAGCCGAATTAAACATCAATATATTTTCTTTCCTTTCCATCACTTCCACTTGCAAATGTTTCAACTAGCATAGGAAAATACAGTGGACTCGCAGGACGTTTTCTCCAGGCATCATATGCTTCGAGCCTGCGATGGCTGGAGGCCTGCAAAATTGCTTTCAAAAAGCATCCACTATGGGTGGCCTCAGTGATTTTGAAATGAAATTAAATATACAAATTTGGAGTAGAATTTATTGACTCCCACATCATCCTAATGGCCTCTATGGAGCTCCCAAAGAAGTGGATTCAGTCTTGCACGTATAACCAAATACTCCAAGGTGCCTTGTCCGCCACACATTTATCGGATCCAAATTTCCCATTTAAAAAAGGTAGTTTACATTCAAGGAAAAAATCAGTTCTTTTGTTGTTTTAACTTTATTCCAAGTAAACAATTTATATCTTTTTGACCATCAGCTCCTAAAAATCCGTATAGTTTAACAACATGCAAATTTCATATTATGAAAATATTTCTCATGGTAAACCTAAAAATATACACACAATAATTTAAACTACACAATTACTAATGACAAAAAAATATAATATCTGGCTTAGGAATTAACTATAGTGACATAATTACTTCCTTTGTTTGGGAATTTGTGCACTCAACACATTTGGACTTTGAACATCTATAGCTCTTTGAATATTTCAAATGAACTTAAAAAATGGTATGGTTAAATTTGTTTCCAAAAGTAGTTTCAGAATATTATAAATTACTATATTTTGCTATAACTTGAACTCTTAATGAGCATATCACTATCTAAAATGACAATTATTTGTGACAAGGAGGAGTATAAGCCAACAGCGGTTAGCAGTTTTTGCTGGTTTCTTGCAGATCTAATTTCTCCTTACTACTTAAGCAAGGTCAATTTTGAAATATAAAAATTTTAGTTTGCACACCTCTCATGCTAACTGAAGATTTTATTCCATCACCATCAATTGCAGTAGGGAGGGATTAGGATTTTATGGTTTAGGTCTCCTAATGGTAGGTGTGCACTACTAGAATTAGAACCGGGAGATTAGGGAGGCACCTAAAATGGTGGAGCTGCAAGGTGAGGTGGGATGCTACAATGGGGTGGCGGATGACGGCTAGGGGACGGTGTTAACGGCGGGCTAGTAACAAAATGTAGTGATTCGGATAAGGAAGTTACTTTAGGGACAATCAAAGGTGGGAGGAGAGTGGGTAGGATGTACAGTTAAAATGAAAATGGACTCTTCTATTGGAATAGAGTGAAGGACACATAATTTTGAGGTGTGTATTGTGTAGTATACCCATGATTTTTCAACCCCCTTTCAAAATTTGGTATTTATTTAGTAGAAAATTCAAACTCAGAAAGCTATTTTAGTTAGAGAGATATCAATGTATGAAACCTGAGTAAAATTTCAGACTGCAAATCTCATACCTGAGTCTAAAATTTTAGACTGCAAATCTCACAATCCACGTTCAGTAGTTCAGATTACCAACCGTACCCGATGTGTGCCTTGGACGTCGCTCATGCTCTCACCACCTCCGGCGCTGAATGCGGGCGCTCGTCGAAATCCTAGCAGGTTGCTGTCAACGAATCTACTGTCGGGACTAACGACTAGCTGCCACTCGGAGTTTTGGCCATCAGGGCTTCAGGGCTCGATCAGAAATTCAGAATTCGAACCTAGAGATAACTCCACCTTTTTCTGCCGGTTATCACTTCCATTGGCTCTGTTCGGAACTGTTTTTTTTAAAAGGATTTCTGTTTGGATCTGTTGCAGTCGCCTGAAATGGCCGCGCTTGGCTTTTACCCTGTACTAACGCTATTGCAAAGTCTTGCGTATTTTTTCCACACGCCCTACACATTTTCCTGGAGTATGAGGAGGGTGCGGAGTCTTGAGGTTGTTCCGAGAAGCGACAGCGAAAAGGGGAAGCGGGCGCAGGACGCAGGACGCAGGACGCAGCCGAGGCAACGCGAGGGGGAATGCACTGCACGCTCCGTCTCGTTCCACGGCGAGCCGGGGGGGTTAGTTGGCTGGTGCGGTGGCGTGGCGGAGATATATTTTTGGACGCTGACCCAACCAACCCCGCCGCCCCCGCCCCGCCTCCACGCATCCCCACCAACCCCTCACGCTCCGAGCCTCAGACCAAACCAAATCACCAATCGCCGGCGCCACCTATATATCGCGGCCCACCCGCCCGGGACCTCCTCAGCTTCTCGCTCCGAAGCTTCAACTACCCACCCGGTTACCCGGCGCGGATCCCCTCCTCCCACCACCGAGCAGAGCACGAAACAAGAGGCGGAGAGGCTAGCTAGCTGAGCGGAGCTGATAGCTGAGCAGATTGGTGGGGCAATGGCTGCGGCGAGTATGATCAGGGCGCCGGTCGGGCAGAATCCGAGGCTTGCCCCGGGGAGGGGCGGCGGCGTGGTCCGGTGCTCGTTGCAGGGCGCGGTGGTTGGCGGCCGGGCGGAGTGGCAGAGCAGCTGCGCGGTGCTGTCCAGCAAGGTGGCCGCGCTCGGCGCGCACTACGTCAACGGCCACGTCGCGCCCCCCGCGCCCGCGCCGCCGCAGAACGGGGCGGTGCTGGATTTGGTCCCCGTGAGCAGCATCAACGGCGGCGCCAAGAACCTGCCGCAGCCGCTGCGCATCGCAGACCTGTCCCCGGCGCCGATGCACGGGTCGCAGCTGCGCGTGGCGTACCAGGGCGTGCCGGGCGCGTACAGCGAGAAGGCGGCCGGCAAGGCGTACCCGGGGTGCGACGCCATCCCCTGCGACCAGTTCGAGGTGGCGTTCCAGGCCGTGGAGCTCTGGATCGCCGACCGCGCCGTGCTCCCCGTGGAGAACTCGCTGGGCGGCAGCATCCACCGCAACTACGACCTGCTGCTCCGGCACCGGCTCCACATCGTGGGCGAGGTGCAGCTCCCCGTGCACCACTGCCTGATGGCGCTCCCGGGGGTGCGCAAGGAGTGCCTCACCCGCGTCATCAGCCACCCGCAGGCGCTGGCGCAGTGCGAGCACACGCTCACCGCCATGGGCCTCAACGTCGTGCGCGAGGCCTTCGACGACACCGCCGGCGCCGCCGAGTACGTGGCCGCCAACGGCCTCCGCGACACGGCCGCCATCGCCTCCTCCCGCGCCGCCGAGCTGTACGGGATGGAGGTGCTGGCCGACGGCATCCAGGACGACTGCGGCAACGTCACCCGCTTCGTGATGCTGGCCAGGGAGCCCGTCGTGCCGCGCACCGACCGCCCCTTCAAGACCAGCATCGTCTTCGCGCACGACAAGGAAGGGACCTCCGTCCTCTTCAAGGTGCTCTCGGCGTTCGCGTTCCGCGACATCTCGCTCACCAAGATCGAGAGCCGGCCGCACCGCCACCGGCCCATCCGCCTCGTCGACGACGCCAACGTCGGCACCGCCAAGCACTTCGAGTACATGTTCTACGTCGACTTCCAGGCGTCCCTCGCCGAGCCCCGCGCGCAGAACGCGCTGGCCGAGGTCCAGGAGTACACCTCCTTCCTCCGGGTGCTCGGGAGCTACCCCATGGACATGACCCCCATGACCGCCGGGTCCTCCTCCACCATTTCCTCCTCCGATTCATCCTGATCGCTCCTGTCCTGCAGCCCCCCGAGGAGAAGCCGTCGAGTAGGGACGTTGGTTTCCGGTCATGTCGTCCTACTCGTCCCTCGCTGCTAGGCTGCCCGGGAGCAATTGATTTTGATTTTTACCTTTATTTATCGTGGTAATACGTGTAACTGTTCCAAGTTCATCTGCGGTGAATATACCTGTGAGATAGGTGACACTCATGTCCATGCCTGTGTCTGAAACCCTGAGTAGTAGCTATGCGAAATTTGCAGTTCTAAATCAAAGGAAAAGCCTTCAAAGTTCAAACATGCAGGTAAAATCTCCCAAATGGGGGAGTAGGTGGCAAGTGACAGTAGCATATTCTTCCCTTTGGTAGATCTGGCTGCTGGCTGCACGTTCTTGGCCAATCGGCCGCATCCAATCCACGGCGCTGTGCGTCATGCCGCGCCCATCTCCTCGAACCCGAATGAGAAGGTCACGAAAAGGAGGTGAAAAATGCGTTGATGCGGTCAGAGAGGGCACGGGCGCGCGCCGGCTCCTTTTTCAAAGAAAGGGAGGCGAACCACCCCTCCTCGCTTACAAATATATATATATATATATATATATATATATTTATTTATCAGAGCAAGTAGGCTCATTCCCCACATGTTTGTGGTGAGGTGAGGCATTGACGGGTCACGCACAATTCACTGACCAGCAGCCGGAGGAGGAGGCCGGACCCCAGCGCAGCGACGTCGCACCTACGCCGCGCGACGACGGCCGCCCACGCAGCCCAACGGCAGCCACAGGCTGTCCCGGGACGGCAGAGACGAGCTCCAGTAGATGGATGCAGCTCCCCGTAGAAGGAGAGGGTATCAGGGTGCGAATCAATTATTGTATAGTATTCCAAATGGAAGAGTTGCCATCGGTGGTGCTCAGATCCAGCCGCGGACGACCGTGCCAGGGCCACCTAATGCGTGCCAACCGAGGGTTTAGCGTGCTGATGATTCGCTAAACAATGTCATGAACCTTAGTTTGTGACTCTGGGACAAACTGCTCACTGAACATCTCCACTCCATGGGTAAAAATACTAGTCTCTGCAACATCTCCGAGAGGCAAGTTTTGACAAAAGTATATAGATGCTGCCGCAAAGGGATATCGCAGCACGCAAGTTCAGAAAGTCGCGCGTACATTCAACACCAACCCAGCGAAAGCGAGGCTCGACGCATCTGGAAGCCTTTCAAGCTAATCTGCTCTTCTCCCCTTTTCTGCATCAGTTTGAAACTGAAGCTGTCTGATGCAATTTCCTTTGAGTTTTCACCGCTTCTCAGCTGATCGAGATCGTAATTTTTCTCCTCCCATTCTTGTGCTGCCGCTAAAAACCGGTTGACTCTGCCCCATTCTTACCCTGCAAGCCTGTGCTGAGCAAGACCAGGCTTCCTATTTCATCTACCAAACGTTTTGGTAGGTGGCGAGGCCGGCAGCTCAAATAGCCACCGTCGATGCGCAATGCAGCGTGACCATCCTATTAGACTTTTAGTATGCTTTTCTCCGTCTAAATCAACAGAAAAAGGGCATGATTGAACTCCAGCTGTACTTCAAAGGTTAGGTTCAAGCAGTGAAATGAAATCACTTCTTTTTCATTGAGGCCAGGCAAGGGGCATCAAATCCTACTGCTGTACTGCACAAGGCAGGGAGAATATGTAGTGGAAACTAACTAGGTAGTAGATGGAAACATAGAAACTACCATCTTGGAGTGTGAAACTCTCCTCAAATCAGAGATGTACTGGTAGACAACATTGTTTGCACTAAAATCTAATGTTGCCGAGGCATGCGAGACGTCATGGCAGGGTGATTGTAGTGTACGTAGATGACATGTTGGATATTGCTTCAGATTCAGACGAGAGGAAAAAACTGGATCAGGGGACCTTTTTTTTCTGCTGTTGTTGTTGAGAAAACTGGATCAGGGGGCTGTTTGAAGTCCGGATGGCAGTGGCGCAAACTGTGCAGGCCCACAAGAGTCGCAGAGGAACGGGGGGGACGTCTGTAGTAGCTACGTTGGGCTGGGCTCGTGGGCTAGTTCCTGACTGCTACGAAATTAATTAGGCCCAGGTTATTAGTAAGCCCAACGTGGTGTTTGCTTCCTCTCGGCTTCTGAATTTTCAACCCTTTCTTGGAGAGAGATCACCATGATTGGAATCTTTCTCAAGCACTCGTAAGCACCCAATCAAGCAGTGCTCTCAGACATCATCCCGCACCGCGAGCTGTACAGGCGAAATCTCTCGAGTCACCAGCACGCTGCGAGCCCTGACGAAACCATTCACACGTGTTTAGGTTTGGTCACTGTGGTGGCCTTCCATGGCCCCATGGGCTCATGAGTGCGGCTCGAGGGAGCTGGCCCGCTCCTGTTGGGCTGCTCCCTGCCAAGTCGCATGGGCGGAGCCATGTTGATGCATGGGCATGCACGGGACTACCCAACAAATTTAACTGAAATCAAGTATATCTGTAGCATATGAGTACGTATATAATCCATGTGTTTAGACTGTGTTAGGCCAAGTTCAATGATTCTGAGCTTCTGTCTCGGCCCAAAATCGCAGCAAACAATTCAACAAGCAAATAGCCGAACATGCACGAGGCAGCCCGTCCTGCCCACTCACAGTCCTTGGCCTTCGTGATTCCGCGTGCCTCTTGCCCATCGCCTCCCCTATCGATTTTCCACACACCGTAGCCCCAACACTGATTCATCTCGGCTCTATCACTTTCTACGACACTCCAGTCTACAAGCAAGATCCTGTAATGGAGTGGCCTGTTCGACGCGCATGGCACCGCGCAAGTCGTAGAGCCCAGGCCGGCAAGGTAACAAGAGAGCTGACCGGCGCGCGCACTGCAGGCACCACTGCTTCCAAGGCATCAAACGAATCCAAATAATCGAAATCGTCATAAATTTCTTTAAATATTTTGTAATTTCTCTCAATACCATGGAATATATTTAATTTAAATAAACTGTGCTTTTAAATTTATGCCGTTTCGATCTCTCATAACGCTTTCTATTGGCTTGGGAGTACCCAAGTGCCAGTTCGGTCGCGCTCGCTGTCGCAGCGGCATCTACTACGTACACATCCTGTCAAATCAATAGTGCGGTTTCGCCATCTACTGCCACGGTGGCATCTCTGATCTTCCAAACGAACAGAGTGGCTGCGAGATCTACAGCACGTACGGCGGCGCTGTTTCAGTATTTTATACGTGGAAAATGGAACCAAAGCTAGCCGTACACATGTACAATCACGCGGTTTGGCTAACCGATCGAACACGTTGACATTGTTTCCTGGATCTTGGATCTCGTCGTTTTTATTATATTTTTTAATTAAAACTCAGACACTCGCAATACGCACTCACATCTATGAACATACGTCACAAAACTCTATCATATAAGCATCTTCGAAGACTGAGCTGGTAAATTCTCGGAATTGACGAAATCACCACAGACGTCTCGTTGTTAACGGAAACGTCGCCTACCATTGAAAGCATAACGCCGTTAGATTCTAAAAACTTCACTCCCACGGGGGGTCGAATCCTAAAACCTGAGATGCTACTGAAGTTTCTATAACCACTAAACTACATGATTTTTTGCCAGTTTTTATTACATATGCGTATAAACTAGTATTTCTGGATCGTTGTTTGGACGCTGCCGATGGGTAGGAAGGAAGTTTCTTGTGTAAATTCCCTGCCATTTTCTAGACGACTGCTTCGACGACGCCCTTTCTGATCATTGGTTTCTCTTTGAATTCCTGACACGCTTGCCATAAGTACGATCTGTTCCTGCGATGGGTTCCTCATGGGCCGGCACATGCCCTGCACTCCTCCTGTCCTCCAGCAGCAAGAGTGCCGCTGCGCGTCCAATAATTCCCTCCCGTTAGAAAGAGACAAGGAAGCAGGTAGCACGATGCAGGAGGAGCTGAGCTGAGATGACATGCAGAGTCAGTACCGGCCCCGGTGGTTGAGGTGGTAGCACATCTGCACATGCGGACAAGAACATGCATCCGCTTTCTGCTTGCGAGTGCAGTACTGCAGTGCAGGCTTTTTTTTTCTTTTTTGAAGGAATCAGAGCAGGGTTTTTAATCTTCCGTGGGTAGTCATTAGTCAATGATTATGGACGGTACAGATCGACCGCGCAAGGAACAGGACAAGAAGTATAACGACCTGGACTCCGAAACAACCATGGCGCATGACGGCGTGAGCTTGGTAGAGATTTCCTGCTGGGTGACGCATCGATCTTGCGTGCTCCAACGCCCCGGTCACACGGTTCGGCGCAAAGGGAGTTTCGTCGCCGCCGTATCTGTTTACTGCGAGCGGGCAGGGGACTGGGAAAGCCGGTGCGTGCAGGGTTCATGCTCCGGCGACGGCAAGTGGGGGAAGTAGGTCGTGCCGGCCAACCACCAGACGTGTGGCCCGTCGGGCGCCGGCCGGAGCGCGGCGAGGACTGCCGAGACGGGGGGCGTCTTTTCGGTTGGGACGGAAGGCCGGGTCCAGGCCATTCCCGTGCGGGAATGCTTAGCTTAGCCCCCTCACTCGTGCACGCTCTGCAGCAACGGCGCCGCTCCCAGCTGGCGCGTACGTGTATCCTGCACGCAGGAGAAAAGGCGGCAACGTAAGCGGCATGCATCAAGCGCCGCGGCGGGCGGCGCAGCCGTTTCTGCTCCGGGTGACGCGCCGGCGGTTTGCCTGGCACTGGCAGCCTGGCGCCCCCGGCCGGGTCCCCCCCGCACGCAGTCGACGGCGTCCTCGGCGCGGCGAAAGTACAGCGGCTGGAGATCAGGAGATGGTAGCTCCCCCTGTTCCCTGGGCCACAAGCAACAGCGCTGCTCCCGACTTGATTACCGGGCGGCAACGCATCTCGAGCGGGGTGCGACGAGGGGTGGCCGGGTGGGGTGGGGTGGGGGACGACGGGGATGACGAGATCCGCTGCAGCAGAGCACAGTTCCCGATCCATAAAGCGGGCGCACATGCGCTGCGCGACCCGGCCGGGGGCGGCGGGACGGAACGTTCGGCGCTGAAAACCCTGTGCCGGGTGGGCGCACGGCACGGGGGACGGGGGGGAGATGCCGGCCGCGGATGGGACGGACGAGGACGAGGAGGACGGACAGGTCGGGTTGGGTTCGCGCTTCGCGCGCGCGGGAATCGGCAGCGACTGCGCAGCCGCTGGCAGGCAGGGCCTGGCGCCGGTTTGGCGGGCCGAGACGTGTCGGCCGGGCGGCGCGGGGGACGGGCGGTTCGGCAGGTGCAGGTCGCGGCCGTTCGGCTGGCCGCTTTGGACTTTTCACCGTTCGGGGCGGCCTCCGGCCTCCGGCCTGGCGTGCTGCAAGGTGGACTCCATGCGAACGTACGCTGCGCCTGTGGTAACGGCACAGCGCCGTGAACCGGATTAGGAACCCTAAACCGGTTTCGCTGGCCACATAATAATGCAGGCGCCTTCCCAAGTGGGTAATAAGCTGCATCGCGTCCATTAAACTACGTCAACGACGCAGGATCTCGCTGTCCCCTGCTCCTGCAAATGACTACTACTCCCTTCTATACTGTGCTTTTTGGTAAGGGAGGACGCCTGATTCGTCAGCTATGAGCTAATCACGTCGCTTTCCTTTTCTATTGTTTGCGATCAGGACGCGAATGCTGGCATTAACGCAACGCAAACGCATTCGTTTACTGCCCTGCAGCCCTTAATTAGTAGTACTACTAGACAATTACGGATCACGGCCCAGGGGGCAGATCCGAGAGGTCGCCTTCTGATCGGACGGCTCCCACGAGCGGTGCGGTACCATCTCGTGCTGTCGCGGCGTGATTGCTCTCTTCCACTCATTCAGTGCCCCCCGTACGTGGCCCAGACTACCTCGGCCTAGAGAGAGAGATCTGTACTCTCTCTCTCTCTCTCTACAGATCTCTCTCTCTTTACACGTCCCTGGAGCTGTAGAGAGAGAGAGAAACAACGGGGAGCACTGAAGCTCCACGGGAGCTTCCTTTTGTGGCCGCAGGTGCCGCCGCCCGTTCCGTTTGGGAAGTTTCAGTGGGGGCATCCCTTCCGTAAAGCGCCGCAGAGAAAGAACGGGATGCGTTTTCCAGTTTCCACCACCGTTGCCGCCGGCAGGTCACAGCGGGCAACAACAAAGCGCGCAAGGGAAAGGGCGGGCGCGCCATAGTTTTAGCAGCCGCCGCCTTGGGAGGCGAAAACGAGACTCGCCTCGGGTGGATGGGCGCGCCGGAGGAATTTGTGCTCCAGTCCAGTCCAGCCCCACCGGACACCGGTGACTAGAAACGGAGGGAATTAAAGGGGCACGGCGGGGAAGAGACTGTTCGCCGTGGTGGCGCGCACAGTGGTAACGTAAGAGTCCCATGGGGTCGGGGACGGGACGGGACGGGACGGGACCGGGGGAGATTATACCTACCTTGCAAGCCCCGGCCTATCGCCTGGCAGGCTTCCCGATCAAGAGATACCTTCCTCCTGCGATTACCGAGCCACTCGCCCTTTCTTCTCCTCCTCCTTCTCGCCCTCTCTCTCTCTCTGTCCTAATGCCCGTCGCCATCACCGGTTGAGCATAATGCCGGAGCGGTCGTTGCTGTCCGCAAAGCCGTCCCAGCACGCCCCCCTGCCCCGGTGGTGAGTGGCGGGCGCCCGAAGAACTCCGCCTGGGGGGTAGACAAGAGGAAATCCGTCCAAGAAGAGAACAGGGGAGAAGAGGATCGGTCGAGGCTTTCATGAAGGACCTGGTGTCGTGCTTCAGCGAGCACGCCGTGCGGATCTCCGACGTCGCCTGCTCCGGCGCCGCCAATGCGGCGGCGGGCGCCCCGGGACCCGGCGGGGGAGGCGGAGGGAGGGCGGCGGCGGTCAGCGCGGTCACCACCGTGTACCGGTCCCGGCTCTCGGCGTCCGGCAAGGAGCTGCTCCTCGAGGTCACGTGGTCGCGGGCGCCCGACGGGCCCGCGCTCTCCGTCGCCGTCCACGAGGCCGCCGCCGCCCCGCGCCACCGCGCCGCCGCCGCCGCGCCGCGCCACCTGCACAAGAAGAAGGGGAGTGGTTCGTTCACGGCGGGCAGCTGCGTGGTGGGCGTCTTCTGGGACTACGCCGCGGCGCGGTACGCCGCCGCCGGGGCCGGGCCCGAGCCGGCCTCCGGGTTCTACGTCGCCGTCGTGGCGGACGCCGAGTTCGTGCTCCTGCTCGGCGATCTCAGCCGCGGGTACGTCGAGCGGCTGCACGGCGGGATACCGATCGCGGGCTCCCGGATGGCGCGGCGCCGGGAGCGGTTCGTCGGGTGCGGCTGCTGGTCCACGAAAGCCCGGTTCTTGGAGGCCGGCGCGGAGCACGAGATCGGCGTCGTGGTGCTGGACGGCGACGCCGAGGCCTGGGTCACCGTGGACGGCCGCAAGGTGGTGCAGCTCCGCAGGTTGCGGTGGAACTTCCGCGGCAGCCACACCATCTTCCTCGATGGCGGCGCGCCGGTGGACATGACGTGGGACCTGCACGGCTGGCTATTCCACGCCGGCGCCGAGCCGCCCCACGCGTCCTCCTCCTCCTCCAACGCCACCTCCTGCGCTGTGTTCACGTTCCAGGCGCGCGGCGCGTCGGAGACAAGGCTGTGGACGGAGGACGCCGACGCCGACGCCAGCGAGGAGCTGGAGAAGCCGCCGGCTCCGGCGAGCGGCCGGCGGCAGAAGCCCGGAGGCGGAGGGGCATCGGGGCAGGGGTTCTGCCTGCTGATCCAAGGCTTCAGGGGCTTTTCCAAGAACACTTAACCTGTACATGCCGTTAGAGACTTTCCATCACCATTTTTTCACTTCTTTTTCTTGATTTGTGTGCTCGGAAGAATGGATTAGGATCGGCGTGCTGCCGATTAACCACTTGTTGATTAATCCGATGGGTGACAAGGGTGTGTGATTGTGAATGGTAGGATAGGAGAGAGGCTGACATACGGAAAGAGATGCTCTCGTTTCAGTTTGCTGCGTCGCTGTCCTGATTTCCACACGACATGACTGTAACAGTGTTCTGCAAGTGACTTGTCAGAAATACACTAAAGATTGGATCTTCTTTACCTTCTTAAATGAGACAGTTTGATCTTAATTAGCATGCCAGGGAGGGCGTTGTTAGACTCTTAGAATAGCATGCCTGCAGAACGGCACCCGGTGTGTGGAGGCGTTGGATCAGCTCAACAGCAGAGTGTTTCGAGCCCATGTAGGCACTTGCAAACATGGAAAGCTTCAGGAAACAGCATGAACCTGTTTCCATTCAGAAAGGAGGGGCTTGCTAATGGGGTGTGGAGATAGCGATGAAAACGCTTTCTGACTTTTCTCTTTGGTGCCGCACAATTGTGGTCATTTTCTTGAGGAAACTGCCCACATCCATAGCCATCGTGGTAGATGTTGATTGCCCATTTTGTAACAGCAAAACTTATGGTTGGTCGATCAGCTCGCGCGTGCCATTGCCATACAACCTTCACCACATTATCTCTACATTAAGAAATGCGCCTCACTACACGTACTGCTTCTCAATTAAGGATTGCCACGGCTGCCGGCGTTTCATCATAAAACAAAAAGACAAAAATCGCCACGCGTTTCTTTGTTGTCGCCAGGTGCCGATTCAATCAAACAGTTAAAGAAGTCCTGGTCTGAACTCTGAAGTAGACTCCACCATGGTTCCAACCAGAACCAGTGCACTGGGCTGGGCATGCTTTTCTCTAGGCCTGTTGGGCTGAAATGGTACGAGATAAAATTCCGATTTTCTGATTTCTGGCAAATTAATCGGGACAGGGTGGGGAACTGGGGATGTTTGGTCTGAAGCTATAGCTTGCCACAATTTGCCACACCTAAGCTTAGTAAGATTTGACCAGCTTAGGTATTTGTTCGGTTCTAGCCATAGTTGTGGCAAGATTTCATTACGTCAACCTCGATCCCATTTGTTAGTGACTCATAAAAGTGTGGCAAGATTATCTTAAACTTTGGTCAAGAATTTGATGGATGATTTGGCTAAATTATGGCCGGCCGTAATTTAGCTTTCCATTACGGCCAACCCATTTTAAAAAAGTCAAAACACAACGTGACCTGCTCTTTCCTTTTTTGGCAAAAGCTGCAACCCGCTGCACTTTTCTCTCTAGCGCAACTGATACGGGAACATGCAATACAAGAACAGGACAAGGATAAAAAAGATAACGTCGGCGCATGCAAAATCAATCTCAGATTTAAAAAGCTGTAATTTTACAACCGAGCATTAGAATTAAAATCCGATTGCACCATTGTGTTGCCCCCAACAGAAAGATCAAAACAAGATCTCACTTCAATATGTTTCGATGATATTTTCTCATACAGTTCCAAAAGCACTTTTGTTGAAAGTTGAAAGCATATCATAATAAACTCCGAAGCAATTTAGAATAAATGTACAAGCAATGTCCTGCCACCTCGTACTTGATTCACCAAAACTGCTTAAAACAACATAAATAATGAAAATGAATTGTGACATACTCAACAAAATTGCTTAATGAACTGTATTGTTATGCCTAAATAGAACAATATTATTACTTACTGGGAACCAATATTATTGCCTCTGTAGAATAGTAGTTTTGTTGAGACCCAACATTAAAATGCTAAAAGACATAACTAATCCAATTAAAATGCTTATGAGTTTTACCAAAATGCTAGTTGATTTAGCATAAGTTGCCTAAAAATAAAAAATGCATAGGCTCAACTCTGAACATAGCAAAATGCTGTTAATTTCTATACAATGCCATAGACGAGGTTGTAAACCTCTAATTCAGAATGCTACCGCTGTCCTCCTGCACGCCGTTGTGGCACGCCCTCGTGCCGCTGCCCGCACGCCGCCACCGCGGCATGCCCCTCGCGCTGCCACCCGCACGCGGCCACCGCCGCTCCGCGCCGCACGCCGCTCCACGCAACAACCGGAAGCCCAGAACACGCAAAAGCCAAGAAAAAAATCAACTACCCTTCCCTGCCCTTTAGCTAGTAGATTGGCCTCGATCGGCAACGCCATCAGGATGAGTAGCCGAGGACAAGAGGCGGTGATCCCCGGCCAGGGAGACGCGGACGATGGCGCCGGCGGCACGAAGGCCGCGGCCCACTTCGTGTTCGTCCCGCTTAACGAGCGTGGCCACCTGATCCTGGCCGTCGACACTGCGTTGCTGCTGGCCACCCACGGCGCGCTCTGCACCATCGTCGGCCCCACATCGACGACCTTGAAGGTGCGCCAGACCGTCGAGTCCGCCCCAGCAGTCCGGGCTGTCGGTCCAGCTCGTCGACTTCCCCCTCGACTACGCCGCGGCCGGCTTGCGGGAAGGGGCGGACGACGCGGAGTGCATTGAGCCCATGTACATGATGAACTACTACCGCGCGGTCGCGCTCCTCCATTGCCGCGGCTCCGCGCAGCACCACAGTGGCTCCGTGCGCCGCCGTCGCTGTTCCGCCCGCACACCGTCGCTGCCGTGGCTCCGCGCCGCACGCCGTTGCCGCGGCCGCTCGTGCCGCACGCCGCCGCCACGGCCCCTCGCGTTGCGGCTATGCCTCGATCAGAGAGACCGAGAGAGAGAGAGAGATGGGGAGGGAGCCAGGGAGGGAGAGGGGGGCAGGGAGAGAGAGGGGAGGAGGAAGAGGAGGAGTAGAGGGAGGAGACCTCATCAACACTCATCTCGCGGCTAGCCATCAGAGCACTCCAGCCGCCATGGATTTGAAACCAGAGCTCACGGAAGTGAGGGGGAATTGGATGCAGGAATCGTGGGTGAACGGGAGGAGCAAGTAAGACGGAGGGGAAAGCAAAAGTAGGCCCCACCATATGGTGAATGGAACCGTGTCTGCGCACTCGCAGCGCCCCGCCATCTGTGCGGCTGTGTGTACAGACGATAAAAATACGACCACCTGTAGAGTAGTCATTACCTTTGATAAATTAGGGAGCTGGTTTGCACGAGTTTATTATATGCTCATAAATCTCTCACATGAAGAGGCTTATTATGAGTCTAAAGTGATATTTGATTGTAGGGATTAATAAAAGATCTTTATAATTAGTAATAATCTTTTTACCTCTTATTAATACTTTTTTCTTCTTCTCTTTTCTTCTTCCCCTCCCACCGCCATGCCCTTCCCTCGCGCGCCACCGGCTGCCTGGCGCCTGCATGCAGCACCCTCGCGCGCCACTCGTTGCTTGCGCGCCCAGCCGAGTGCTCTGCTGCTGCATGCAGCTCGCTGGCCAGGCCAAATTTTATAAAAAAATTACACAAATTTTTACATAAATATTTATCCAAATATACATTTTTCAGTACCGTAATCACACAAGTAATAAAGTCACACACAAACAAGGAAATCCATTATATTTATCGCCTACTAAACAACCCATTAGCTATTTCATCATGGAGTGAATTCATGTTTATATCTTCTTGAGTATTTCATCACCATCTTGGGCTATTTCATCACCATCATCCGTGGAGGCTTCGGTCATTAGAACAAAATTTTTATCTTTATCAACCAACTCAAAGTCCCTATCCGCAAGAGCACTATCCCTAATAAAATTATGCAGTGCCATGCATGCTACAATGATTTTGCTTTGCTATTTTGTTGGATAACTAGGTACATTCAACAATATTCTCCACTTCATCGTTAAAATCCCAAAGGACCGCTCGATGACATTTGTATGGAAAGAATGAGCATGATTAAACATCTCTTTCTTACCTCTTGGCATTGGTCCATTTCTATACTTGGGGAGATGATACTTGGTACCCTTGTATGGTGATAGATACCCTGGTCGGTTTGAATATCCAGAGTCCACCAGGTAAAACTTCCCTGAAAATCAAATCATCATCAATGAGTAAAATATGGTTAAACAAACAAGTGGAACAAACAATTAGCAGAATTAGTATTGTACCTGGAGGTGGATGTGGAAACTTATCACTGTATTTGTTTCTAGCATCACTAAGCACTCTCATGTCATGTACTGATCCAAGCCACCCCGCAACAACAAAAGTAAATCTCAAATCAAAATCACAAATACCCATCACATTCTGACCGGTGTAATCATGTCTCCTCATATATTGAACCACCTTATTAGCTGGGATAACAATTTCTATATGTGTCCCATCTATTGCTCCAATGGCATTGTTGAAGTAGGGAGTAAACCGAGGTTGTTGTAATCTTTGGTGCACAATACTAAATGTGGGATCCTTAGGCCTAACAATATATTTGGATAACTTGATCATACAAGCTAAGACATGGTCAAATTTTCTGCTCACAGTCCCTATTGATCTCACAAAACGATCATCGGCTTGTTTAATTGATTGAGATGTACCAACTACCCACAAGAACAATGCTAGAGCCTCTATAGATGTCATTTTTCTTGATAGACTTCAATCCATAAGATCCCACCAATAAATTATGCAGTCTTTCAAATAACGGTCTACTCATCCTAAACATGTTGTAGCAAGAGGTTCTATAAGAGGTTCTATTGGCAAGTGTTCTCTCAACCCAGTCCATTCCTGTTCCAGTGAAAACCCTATACGGTGCTTTATTCATGTAAGTTTCATAGTACATACCAATCATAGGGACCGCGGCGGCGAGGGAGCTTTACGGCGGCGTGCAGGGACGGGTGCGCGCGGCGGTGGCTGGAGCGCGGCGACGAGGGCCGCCGGGAAGGAGGATGTGGGACCGCGCGCGACCGGTGGACGGACCGCGGCGTCGACGGCGGAGGATCTGCGAGAGCGAGTGTGCGGGGTGCGGGGTAGATGAGGGAGACAAGGGTAGGAGGAGGAAAGAGGGGATATTTTGGTGGGGCTCATAAAAAATAAGCCCCATAAACATACCTTGGAGGGGCTTATGGGCTTATGTGGCTTATGAGCATAAGTCTCACCTATAAGCCCTCATGTTTGGATAAAAATAGACTTATTAGAGGCTTATTGATGGGGTTTATAATAAGCCCCTCCAAACCAAACACCCCCTTAATCTTACGCAAAAGTTTGGTAATATAGTGTGACAAACGATGGCAATCTTAGTATCTTTACCTATTTCTAAAGCACGTAATTTTTCCAACTTAATTTTAGTTTGGTCCAACTTCTATCATAGATATGTGGGTCTTGGTCCATCCTATATGCGAGTCGGACCAGTCCTTCATCCACGACTCGATCACGTAAACCACTACAAATTAATGTAGGGGCAACTATACATATCCAAACTTATACAATCTTTGTCCGTAGCAACGCACGAGCATTATAAGATGTTTTCGCAAAGGTGTAATATAGCAGTAAAATTCATGGCTTTCGAGTCACTGCATGATTTGTGAGGTGCTTGCCAAGTGCAGACAGACTTGGAAGGCTACCCATGGGCCTCGTAGATCAGAACAGCTACTGAGCTACTATTCTCCCCTCTTGCTGGCCTTTCCTGTTTGTGGCAGCTTTCCCAAGCAATTTACCAACCAATCCAAAGCCACGGACAAAATCTTTACGCAATACTACCTGCTTTGCAATGTTACATGCTCCGTGCTACCTTTCTGTCAGGTATGCTAGGTTCAGTGAGAAGTAGTCATCCGTGGCACGCAGCCTTTAGGTTTCGCCCATGGCAGCTGCAGCTGCAGAAAGGCGTCCCTGGTTTGAGCATCACCATTACTAGAACATTGGAGCAACTGCATGCAGGTTTTATGGAGATTAAAGCATGCAGCTTTTATGCAGCATGAACTGCAAGTCTGCAACCGCAAACGCATGCGCACGGCGAAGCTGTAGTTCAGGTACGTTAAGGAGGAAGCCTTCGTGATGCCACGTGCGGCATCCGGTGTTCCGACGCAAGTAATCTAGAGGACAGCACGGCTCGAACGCCGGAATGCTAAAAAGGCGCCGAGGCATATATGCTCCAGCGCGTGATCAGCACGACCCCGGAGACGACGCGGTAGGTCGCCAGAGCAAAGCCGCATCCTGACGGCTGCTCAGGCATCATGACACGAAGCAGGGCCAGCACGACCGGAGCACGCATCCTCTGTTGTACAGAGGTTTGCAAGGGCGATGAACAGCGACAGCTACGGCAGATTCACACCACAGGAGCAGAGTCCCACAAGTAAGCTAATCACTTTCAGAGTTTCAGTCCAAGTCAATTTTGAAAGGAGGCACAAGGGTTCAGAGTATAGTTGAGTGTGCAAGCCAGCTGCAATCTACAAAATTACCGAATAAAGCCAGTGAGCACGATGTCAATTGTCGCCAACAGCATCGGCTCTGTCTGCATGGCATTAGCTAGGCAGCAGAACTGACAGCACGAGCCTGTGTATCGTCTAATATCTGCCACAAACGACGGAAATGGATCCTCTGACGTACTCCTCTCTATAATTGAGTCACTTACACGTGGACCTAGATCCACACGTCAGTGGCTCAAGTGCAGCAGCAAGTACTGCAGAGGATCCGTGTCCCGGACGAGGTGGGAGCATTGCGGAACGCGGAAGCGGAAGTGTCATGCTGAGCAATTATCGACAAGTAGGATTTTCATGGGCTGCAGCCCAGAAGGGCAATTATCTTTTTATAAACGCACCATCATTTGTTGTTGCGCGCGCGGCCCAAAAGGCGATGGGCCGCACGTCCGTCAGGTCGATGACGTCGGGCGGAAGCCGCGCGACGCAGCCAGCCGCTCACTCAGGACCAGCCGTCCAGCGACGCCCGGCCTACGGAGTACGCAATTCCCCCCACGGTTGCCTGCCAAAACGAGGCTGGTCCAGACCCTCCGGCCTGTACAATTGCAATGATCATGGGTGTGTGACAGGATGAGCAAACAAAGCCGTTCCGTCTTGGCGCCATCCCGGGTGAGGCGATCCACGCATCGTTGAATGCCCTGCGCCCCGCGTACGGCGTCGCGCCATTACGACCTTGTTCGGGGCCAGCGGTACTTCGCCGCTTTCTCCGTTGGAGCAGCAGTGCCGCCGTACCGGGGCGACGGAATCGCGTGATCATCCCCTGCGTTGACCATTCGTGCCCTACTTGTGATCGATCGATCTATAGGTAGAGCACTGTAGCACACGAGGAGATCATTACGATGCAGCAGGCCAAGTTTGGCAGCAGATTAACGGATCGAGAGAGCGACGCCGAAACGGCGCCGGCCGAGCGCTCCACCTCGCCGCGCGCGCGGCCCGGTGATGTGTGCGTGCACTGTATGCACACGATCGAGCCCTACTTATGACGCGCCGGGTCGCGCGCGGAGCAGCTAACCCCCGGCCGCTGGCGCCGGTCCGCTCCGTAGGATCGGCGCGCGCGGACACGGACGACGACGACGACGACGGCACCGTCCCGGGTCCATGCCCCCACGGACGCCGGGGACGCTCGGGCCCGGCCCCGCTCTGTCCGTCCGGGCCTGCCGCTGCCCGGCTTCTAGAACCACTTCCATCTCGGCTTCAACAGCACGGCGCAGCCCCATCATCACCGTGCCCGTCCCCATCGGCATCCACCGTTCCACCTGCCCGTCCGTCCATGCTCCGCCTCTCGCCGCGTCGCCTAATCAGAGCGAAGCTCCTGCCAGTGCCAGTGCCAGTGCCAGCTTCGAACAATCGGGAGTCCTACCGGTACTGTGAGACTGTACGTGACTCCCGGTACCCGCGTCGCCTCACTGGGTGGCTGAGTACGGCGGATTAATGCGCCGAGTTCGGGGCCAATAGCGAGCGAAGCGGCGACTGCCCCGCCGGCGTGCCAGTCGCCGCCGGCCAGCTGCGTCCAACTCTCTTGTCCTCGGCTGCTGCCGCGCGCACAAGGCAGCAGGCAGGAGAGTAACCGCGGCTGGCAGTCGGAGCCGAGCATTCCCCCCAGTTCTCCCGGCGCCGCTGACCGAATCCGAATCGCAGTCGCCGTTCCTGATGCAGAGGCCAAGATGGCAGAACAGGCCGCGTCGGCCGGCTGTGCTCCGCCATTAGTAGCAAAATGGACGGCACCAAGAGGGGAGTGGATCGATGCCGTATACTGCGCCTCTACACAGACTGGCAACATCCGGAAGGGAAATGGGAACGAGGTGGTGAAGGGCCATCCCCATCCATCTCCCTCTTCTTCCCCGGGGATTGGAGAGCTCCGGTGGATCCTACCACTCTCCAAACCACCAACAGCCAGATGTGAAGGGCATCTCTTGGATTCAAGTGGTACCTACACCTCTCCAGAGATGGTTAATAATGAAAATCCGAACGGCGAAAGTTTAAAATCTTCCTTGTGCTGCCATGTGTTTACATATATCCATCTGCTTCTATGCTCTATCTTTCAATTTCATTGCCTCGTATGCAGCTTAGACGTTTCTTACTATGCACATGTTACTTGTTAAAAAAAACTGAGAATATAGTGATATGGTGGTTTCAAGAAGGCTGATCACAAGTCGGTTTGGTCACCCGGAAAAGATACCAACATTTTGGAGGTAGAATTTTTAGCCTCGAACAAATGCGTACTCGTAAAATTGCTAGATGGCACTTACATATTAATAACTACAAGATCTTCTTCTTACTAAGAAGATTGGTAACTGGCACTTAACTAAAATTGTTTCGAGTAAATCAATCAAATTTCTTCGCTTCATCCTCCTTGTAAAACATTGTGGTTAATCTCATCTCCATATCAGGTGGAACTACTACTGTTTAGGACGTGAGTGATGTATCAAAGAAAACTAGCGACCGAGGTAGATATGGACGCAAGGTAGAAAGCATGAAAGTAGACCTCTTCCCTGCGGCCATTATACTCTTACAACGTGCGTGCAAAAATTAGTTAAATGTGCATCTGAAGGAGATGCGGGAGCTACCTCGCTTTGATTGACGAATAGACCTCGAAGCTTCACAATGTATCAAGGTCTGACGTTCATCATCTTTTTCGAATTCCGCTTGACACCAACCTTTTTCCAGAGCAGCTAGCTTAGCGTTTACCTCGCTCCTTGGATGGACCGGCCGGGCCGGGCCAAAAGGGTGCAGCACGTCGAGTAGCTAGAGCGTGGTCGGTGACGGTGAGCTGCGCCGGCGATCGCCATTGAATGCCCGCCCCAACCACATTTTCCACCTCCCATTTACTCCGCCCCGCGCCACCGGAGCGCTATATCTAGCTGGTGGGCGGCCGTGGCTTCTCCAACCAACTCGTGCTCGATCGACCACACCTCGTCGGGGCCGGCCTCGCATTTACCCCCACGTCCGTGTCCATGCAACAGCCGACGAGCCGCGCCACCACCGCCGGCCAGCTTCACGCCGCGATGGAGGAAGCGGCCTCGCCGCTCTCGGTCCTGCAGCTCGCCTTCACGGCGGCGGTGGCGACCGCCGCGCTCGCCGTCGCTGTGGCCGTGGCGAGGTACAACAGGCGGTACCGGGGCCTGCGGCTGCCCCCCGGCCCGCCCGGGTGGCCCGTCGTCGGGAACCTCTTCCAGGTGGCCTTCTCCGGGAAGCTCTTCATCCACTACATCCGCGACCTGCGTCGGGAGTACGGGCCGATCCTGACGCTGCGCATGGGGGAGCGCACGCTCGTGATCATCAGCAGCGCGGAGCTCGCGCACGAGGCGCTCGTCGAGAAGGGCCAGGAGTTCGCGAGCCGGCCCCGGGAGAACACGACGCGCAACATCTTCTCCTCCAACAAGTTCACCGTCAACTCCGCGGTGTACGGGCCCGAGTGGCGGTCGCTGCGCCGGAACATGGTGTCCGGGATGCTGAGCACGTCGCGGCTCCGGGAGTTCCGGCACGCGAGGATGCGCGCCATGGACCGGTTCGTGGCGCGGATGCGCGCCGAGACCGCGGCGTCCCCCGACGGCGCGTCCGTCTGGGTGCTCCGGAACGCGCGCTTCGCGGTCTTCTGCATCCTGCTGGACATGACCTTCGGCCTGCTGGACCTCCACGAGGAGCACATCGTGCGCATCGACGCCGTCATGAAGCGCGTGCTGCTCGCCGTCGGCGTGCGCATGGACGACTACCTACCGTTCCTCCGCCCCTTCTTCTGGCGGCACCAGCGCCGCGCCCTCGCCGTCCGCCGCGAGCAGGTCGACACCTTGCTCCCGCTCATCAACAGGCGCCGCGCCATCCTCCGCGCCTCGTCCCCGCCCGACCCCGACGTCGCCGCGCCCTTCTCGTACCTCGACTCCCTGCTCGACCTTCGCGTCGAGGGCCGCGACGCCGCGCCCACCGACGACGAGCTGGTGACGCTCTGCGCGGAGCTCATCAACGGCGGGACCGACACCACGGCCACCGCGATCGAGTGGGGCATGGCGCGCATCGTGGACAACCCGTCCATCCAGGCCCGGCTCCACGAGGAGATCGTGCGGCAGGTCGGCGACGCGCGGCCGGTCGACGACAAGGACACCGACGCCATGCCGTACCTCCAGGCCTTCGTGAAGGAGCTCCTCCGGAAGCACCCGCCCACGTACTTCTCGCTCACCCACGCCGCCGCCCGGCCCGGGTGCAAGCTCGCCGGGTACGACGTGCCCGCGGACGCGAACCTGGACATCTTCCTGCCGACCATCTCCGAGGACCCGAAGCTGTGGGACCGGCCGGCGGAGTTCGACCCGGAGCGGTTCCTGTCCGGCGGCGAGGCGGCGGACATGACGGGGTCGGCGGGGATCCGGATGATCCCGTTCGGCGCGGGGCGGAGGATCTGCCCCGGGCTGGCCATGGGCACGACGCACATCGCGCTGATGGTGGCGCGGATGGTGCAGGCGTTCGAGTGGCGCGCGCACCCGTCGCAGCCGCCGCCGGACTTCAAGGACAAGGTGGAGTTCACGGTGGTGATGGACCGACCGCTGCTCGCCGCGGTCAGGCCCCGGAGCCTCTCCTTTTGATCGGATCCGCATGCCGTCGTCAGCTAGCGTGGCGGCACGCACGACGTCGTCGTCGTTCGTACGTGTGCACGCGCAGCTAGTGGACATGCATGCATGATCGTGGGCCGTGGGCTGCATGCTGCCTTGATTTCCGATCAGGACGCGTAGGCAACGTGGCGTATGGGTAACTTGCTAGCTATAGGTGCTCTCTCCTACCAGCGTACTAGTAGTGTGAGTTGGGAACGCCTCCATGTGTGTGTGTGTGTTTGTGTGTGTGTGTGTGTGTGGTGTAGCATACATAAAAAATGCTACACGTTTGCATGTGTGGGTTTATAGGAAGTAGTAGTATAGTAGCATTTCACTATGTATAAGAATGAACCCTTTTTATCCCCTGTATTTCCAAAGTATAACCATTTTTGTGACGTGTACCTTCAGCTACTAGCTCGTTTCAATCATCAGTTCATAGCTAGTTACTCGCATAATTCAAGTCTACGCATTGGAGCAGACGTCTACGCAGCAATTAATGATTGCCTTAGGACAATGGGGCAGTGCTAATCTTGGCAAAAAGCAGTAGACCCAATTGCATCCAAGCCGTCGGAGACGGGGAAGGAATCAATCAATCAAGGACGGGAGAAGTGTGGTGGGTTCCAAACAAACATGGGAACGGAGCTAATAGTGGTGGTTGTGGGGAGAGACCGAACGCCCGAAATAGGTTAGGATCTTGCAGTGTATTGAATGGAGGGGATACAGTTAACTGCGATTCGTTTTCTCATCTAAGGAGGTTCTTAAAAAAGTTGACCACGTACCAATTCATCCGTTTTCAGTTAACTGAACCTTACACGAGCAACCCGGCCACAAGAACGAGATGAGGAAAGAGCTAGCTTATTGTTTACTCGTGCCGCTCACCAATGCAGTAACCCCCACGGAGATGCACACATCAGCAGAACTACACGCATGTGTTAAAAGTGGTGCTGTGTTGGTCAGATGGCCTCTTTCCTCTCTTCTTCCTAGCTTACCAACTGCCTCATCCATCTAGTACCTGTTATCAAAAACAAGCTGCAAATCCGCTGCAGTTGTCGACGACCTTCCAGTTGTATGTACTACGATGCATATATATGTATATGTGGTTGCTTCAAGCCTTCAACCTGCTGCTTGTCGGTTATCACTCATGCTGTATCATTGCTACCAACGCCGCCGTCGTCATAGGCTCATATCACATAGCATAGCTGGGTCAGTTGTAACTTGTAAGCTTGATGAGATAGACGGCCATCTATAGATGTCCACAATTCAATGCCGTCCATCCCCTTCCACTACGCGCCAACCACATTTTCATGCAACCGCAGTGAGCTGAAAAAAAAAATTCAGAACAGCAGTAGCAGCTAGCTAGGCCGCTCCCCCTCTTAACTAAGATGCTCGTTCGTCGCAGGCCAGGCCATCAGCACTCGGCAGCAGTGCTGAGACCAGGCCGCCGGCCGGCCAGCTATAGTCCCTGCGGTCTTTTTCGCCATCAGGCCATCGCCGAACCACTGGGAACCACGAGCACGCGCACATGTGCGTTGCGAGTACCGCATGGACGAGGTAAAACCGGATCACGTCGCGCCCTGGGGCCTCCGATCCTGCCGGTGCCGCCCCGGCACCTAGCTGGCAGACGTACCTGAAATCTGTTGCGTGGACACTGGATCGGAGGACGGTGGCTGAACTTGGACAGCATGCGTGTATGCCGGCAGTGGCAGAGTTCTCTGCACGCACTTCTGCTGTTCTGCAGCATGGAAGTAAACTGGAGCAGGCAGCGATGTGACGTGAAGTTTCCAAGTGCAGGTACGTTGGTACTTTTACAGGACACCGTAAATTGGTTTGGGGCTGCCGGGCTGTGCCCGGTACGGGTCAATCATGAGCCCGGCGTCGGCCAATCAAAGCTGGAGCCTGTAGGACAGTAGGAGTCTCCAATCTAGATCGCCGGGACGCTGACAGAAGAGGGCAGCATTCAGCTACGCCATACGAGCAAGTACACGTCATCGTCTCTTCTCCGGCTTTAATTTGCGTGCGCTCCGGAGCTGGTGCGCCAGGGGTGGTTGGGCATGAATGCATCCGAAATTGCATTGTTCAATGGACGTGACGGTCATGTTTGATGTTTCTACGAAGAAGACGACGACGAGCACGACGATGGTACTTGATATGTATGTGGATTGAGAGAGACAGACGGGGCATGATGCGATAGTGCAGGTTTCGGATTAAACCAAACCACATCTTGCGTTTCTGAATTTGGATCCCCATTTCTCTTAGGTTGCGTTGGTGTCTGATCAGATTATTCGAGCACAGCGTGCCAATATCTTCTGTTCTGTTCTTGTTGGCCCCTTTTCTTACGTACAGATCAGCGCCTGGTCCTGCTCATGTTAATTACATAGGAATTTTCACTATGTGTTCCTTTGGAACAAAATATATATTGGACATCCAAGAATCCTACAAAATTCCTATGTAATGCTTCGATCCATAGAATTTTAGAGAAAATCTAGCAGGAGGATCAAGCTCTTGGAAACTTTCTTTGTGTCTATGTTTCTACTCAAATTCCTGTATTTTTCCTATGTTGTATCCAAACATTCCATTGGAATTTTTTTGCTGCATTCTGAATTCTTGTAGGATTGCAATTGACCACCAATTCGACACATGCCAGCACCACACTCCCCTTTCCCACACGCGGCCCCTTGCTCCATCACCGTACCCCTCCTTCATTCCCCCACCCCAGGCCCCAACCCGCCCGCCGACGCGCGCACACAAATCTAACCGGTGGTCCTGCTTTGCTTGTGGCCACGCCCTCCTACCTAGCGCCCGCTGCCATAACCATATATTGAGCTGCCTCCCATAACCCCCTTTTAGATGACAGTACATTAAGCCCTTGTCAGAACCTTGTCGACAATTGAATTTGCAGTAACTTGACCATATTGTTGTGTTTTTGAATAATCTACTATTTAAGCCGTGCTTCTAGGAGGTGTTTTGTTGTTGTTGGAGGCTTGGAGCAGCACAGTGTAGGAAGCCTATTAGCAACTCATCTGTTCTCACATGTCGAGCCCCATCCACCTTGCAGCACGCGTAGCGATCGCACCGGCTGGTGCATGCATGGGTCCATGGTCCGGCGCTCATGGCAAGCACGGAAGCACGGCCTCATGGCTTGGACCAGACCCCTCTGTGTACGTGCTCGATCGATCATCAGTTAACTGCAATCCAATCAACATCATGTGGTCTCTGCGCCATCATGCATCTACCTCTCGGCATCATGGAGTACGCCGAGGACCAGCCTTACGCGTACCTGAATGAATCCGGCGGCCACTGATCACATCGTTTCACTGGACTTGATTGGGTGTTAGTGCAGAAGTACGTAGTCATCTACTCCTATACTCCATCACCATGCAAGTATCGAGAAAGGATGACCTGCTCTCTAACCCCGATTTGAGGGTTCATTCATGGCTGGTCGATCAGGCCCATGCTATGATTATAGTCAGAGATGGAAAGAAACCGCTTTTGCCGTAAGCCCTTGATATCTGTGGCGACCTCTGTACGCTCTCCGGCAAATGCGGGGTCGACGGATTATTGCTCACATTAATCCCTCTGCTTAGGCTCTGAAATGGTATGCTAGCAGCAAGCAATCCCCTGAAAAGTTCTCGTAGCATGGAACTGGACAATTGGTTCAGAATCAGAACTCAGAAATCTGAATCTAGTTAACCCCTGATCCCTGGTGAGTAGTTTCAGAGTACCCCTGTGATCAGATGAGATGACTGACGACCTCAGTAGCAGCACGAAAAACATTGAGGAAATTGCTGTTTGCGTCACCAGCAGCACAAAAACGGAAGGGATAGCAACTCTGAATATAAACACTATAGGTCCTAGTACGGTCGACAGGCCACCCTCCCCTTTTTCAGCCTTGTTCCTGGTACTTCGTCGTTGCTTAAATACGTCAGTTTTACTCGACATTGACAGTGCAACGAGACTCAAACCAACTGATGGAAGGAAAGAAACGAAAGGAAAAGAAAGAGGAAGGAGAATCACTCAATGAGAAACATCAGTTACAAGCAACACCTCGAACAAGTCACAATCCTTATGGCACACTGAGGTTACATAGAGCTGGCGGGCGGGCTCTAGTAGAGTGAGTCGACTGTCTTGTTGAGCTCCTCGAGCTTCTTCATCCGCATCCTCTCGCTCTCGCTCACCAGCTGCATCGATCAGTCCCGGCAATGCAGAGCAAGAGCAAGTTTTTAGTGGTTCAGAAGTTACACTTACAGTCGTATCAAGGGCTGGTGTTTTCAATGAGCTATGGGTTCTTCTTCGTTCAGAGAGAGTTTATTTTACCTCGATTAGCCTGTTGACTAGCAGCGCTTTCTCTTTGCTCTTCTCGTTGTACGCCTCCAGGACCTCCTTGTATTCCTTTTCCTTTATTTTCAGTTGACAAAAAAAAAAGTCCACATGTCAACTCATGAGCAAACTACTTGAAAAACACATGGTATAAAGTTTCTTCTCGTTCATTTGTATAGACATCTCAACTACACCATGTTCTTGCTAATCCATGCCATGTAAACACGTATGCGTGTGGGCTCTCACCTTCTTGACGCAGCTCTTGCCGAGAGGCTTGAGCTGACGGTTCACCGTGTCAATCCTCTTCCGTATCGACTCCACCTCCTTCCGCGTCGGATCCGCCATGCCTTCCAGCTCCTATACAAGCGGAACGATCGCGGTTTAGGCAGCAGTACCAGACACTTATCAGGCTATCTCGAATCTCATCAAGCAACACGGTGGTTCGCAACTACAGAACCTAGAATCAGCAGCAACCATTTGTACCAAAAATACTAAGATGCTATTGTTTAGCAAATTTGTCTCTTGGAAACATGCTAGTAGAATGGAACCGTTTCTATGAAATTTATCTGAAATTCGTGAAACTAAGGCAGTATCAGGATGTCACGACTCAGGAGGCAGTATTCGTCGTGAAACTAAACACGGTGCAGTAGTTTTCAGGATGTCAGGAGGCAAGGGCGCAAGGCAACCGACCAACTCACCTGCCTGATGAAGGCGAGCCGCTTGGACTCCTCCTCGACGCGCCCGAGGTGCGCGAACACCTTCTCCCGGACCTCCATCTTGCGCCTCTCGATCTGCTCCTCCTTGGCCTTGAACACCGAGAGCGCCGACCTCGAGGAGCCCTCGCCTGCTTCCTCCTCGTCGCCCATCGACGACGACGACGGGTGCTTCACCCGCAGCACCATCTGCATCGGCTGCTGCTCCACGCCGCCGCCGCCGCCCTGCATATCGTGTCCTCCTCCTGGCGCACGCAGCTACCTTCTCTCGCTCGGCGGTTCGGCGCGGCCGGCGTATCCTCTCTTCCCTCTGTTCCCACCTCGCCGCCACTTATAGCCCCAGGCACCAGCAGCCGCCTCTGCCTGCGAGCCGTCACGCTGTCAAGCGTCGTGGCATCCGTCGCTTTCCCTGCGATGCTGGGTGTCTAAGCAACCTGGGGGAACAGTGGCCGGTAACATGCCTCATGGTCATGCCTGCGACGGCGAGCCAATAGCGTTCGGCGAAACTGAACGGAAAGGCACGGCCAGACATGGTGACCGGCTGCTGCTGCTGCTGTGTCGCGCAAGGGACGGAGGGCGAAAGCTGCATGGTCTGCATCCCCGTTCGACATGCACGCGATGGCGCGCGTGTGCGCGGGAGCGGCGCGCGCGCGCACGGTTGCTTCTGCCGGACACCACCGCCGACGGCGACCGACCACGGCGGCGTACAGTATTGTATGGTTGCCGACTTGTCGTTTGGTGATGAGTGCCCTGTGGTCAGATCGAGGTCGAGTACAAGTAACTCCTCCCCCCTAGAACTGTGCCGGGGAAGCCGCTCCGGTGAGGTGAGGTGAGGCGATCCTTTCCGCCGGGTTGGTGCGCCGGTGTCTCGTCGCGCTTGGACGTCGCTGCGCCCTCGGGCTACGCATCGGCGTCCCGCAACTTTTCCCCGTCTACTGTTCAGCAGGGGAAAAGGCGAGGGGGACATGGCGCCCGCATGTCTACAACGCGAGGCTTGCAAGGCCCACCGCGGCCTCCGGCTCGCCGTCGGCGATCGCCGCTGATCGAGATGGGACGTGTCCGTCCGAGAGGAGCGGCAGACAAAACAGAGCAGCACAGGCGTCAATCGGTAGCTGGAACAAAATATCTCATGTCATGGGGGCTGAGAAGCCTGACGAGCCCACCATTTCTCTTTGTTATCCTCCTGCTAGCCTTTCGAAGCACGGCGACATTACAAGATCCCCAAACAAAGGCACATCACGAGCTGGCATGCCGGTTCAGAAATCTTCCTTTGCTCCTTAAACTCATGATTACCAACGCTAAACGGCCATCATAACACACAACATGATGTGAAATCATCTCAGATCTTATTGAACGTCAAAATCTAACACCGGTTGGTGGCTTGGAAAGCCAAGCTGCAGTCGGTCTTGTAGCCAGACCTCAATGGAATTCTGAAGTTCATCGGAGTTGTCTAGCTCAGAATATAGATGTTCAAACCACGGCCAAATTTCAAAGTATACATATTCATTTTAAATTTATACCAACGCAGAAGGGTACGCGGGCCTCATGAGTTGCATATGTCCTCGTTTACCCAGCACCACAGCATTTGAAAAGCTTCTCGAGGGCAGGAAATAATGGAGTAGCTCAATTTAGGCTAAAGTGTTCATCAGTTGCTGAAACACAATACAAATGTACCATTCAAGACAAAGCTTCTACAGAAGTCACTTCAGACACTGCGGCTCCAGCTGATCTATATAATTTTTTTACCATGTAAAGAGGAGCTCAGGGGGAGATCAGTAGCATGGCAGTTTACTCTCCTGGCGCCGAGACGCCCTGCTTCAGCTTTTCCCTCTTCAGCTTCTTCTTGGAGACCGGCTTCTTCTTCTTAGGCGGAAGCGTCTTCTGCGCGTACACATACAGCGCATAGTTCCCCACGAAGAAGAGCAGCAGGAAGCTTGCAACTACAAGCAGGACTACCATTCCTGGGTTCAGGCCCTTATTCACCTCCTCGATGATCACATTGTTCTGAAACAATGGTAATCTATGAGAAAATAAACAGGATACCGATGACAACTGTAGTGGACTAAGCGCATGGATCTTGTAAAATCATATGTAGATGAGGACAATCAAACAACAGCTGAACAAATGGGACAGACCAAAAGCTCTATATGGATACCCTTCCCTACAAATGGGACAGACCAAAAGCTGACTGAACAGAACAGCACTGTAACATATCAGTAATTGCTCCATATAGAGCACTTCTGCTACGGAAATGTTACCCCACATCTCCAAAGGCTAGTCACTTCGCAAAAATGAAGCTTCATTTGAACGTATCAGCACCGCAAATGAAGTGATACAGGGCACATGAAGAGAAGTGATCTAGATACAGACCATAGTCACAATTTAGATCAAATATGCAGGTTAGCTAGCACAGATATGCACAAAGATCATGGATAGCAACTCAACAGCCAAAATTACTGGAAATGTTTAAACCTAGATCACATGCACCTAAATACACAAAGCCATTTACATTTACATAATAATTGAACAAAAGCTACACCGATCGTCAACGAAACATTGACTTAAACAAGAACTTAGGATTACACATGCAAACAGAATAGCAACCACTTACCCAGGTAAGTGCATCATGATATTAAATTTTTCAAATGGAGATCATATAAGTCTTAAGTCTGCTGGTAACCTCGTATTTGTAAAATGCACAAGATATAAGAACACCAAACTAATCAAGTAAGGATAATAGATAGCATCAGCAAGATAGAGAATTGTACAAAACTAAAACACCGAAGACTAAATTGATAAAAAATGATCCACATATATGCTGAGCGCTCCACATTTGCAACAGTCAGCAAGCTAATGTGAATTTGTAGCACATGAAACCAAAGCTCACGAACAAGATAAAAACATTTCGCAACCCTTTTTCTAGGACACAACCGAAACATGCATTTTTCTAAACTAGTGCGATAACCGTATGACCTAAAACCTATTGGCTCCGTAGAAGGTTTGCACAAATTCGGCACATCCAATCCTCTATACCTCAACTTGGAACAAGATGCACCAAAATCATCCACAACTCTGGCCGGTCAACGCTTCCTGCTCCATGCCGGAACAGCAACGACCCCAAGCTCTCTGCCACGGTGAGAACCAAGCCAAAACCCACCGGGAACGGAGAAGGTAAGCATCAGATCTGAACTTTGCATGCGCATCGCACAGCTAGATAACAAGAGCGAGAGGGGCTTGGAGGAGGGAGAGGCAACCGTGGTCACCGGATACCCATTCCACACCGGAGCGCAGAAAAGGATCCGAATTCTCGATGGATCCTTGCGCCGAAACGAAATCCCACACCCACAGAGGAAGGAAGGAAGAGCTCGAGGAGATTCCCTTACCGCCGAATCCGCGAACTGATCCGCCATGGCGGCCGCTCGATCTGAGCCAAACACCCCGCCCGCTCTGGATCGGAAGATTAGGAGGAGTTAGCCGGAGAATGGAAGAAGGTGAGCACGAGAGGAGAGGTGACGAGGATGAATCGTAGGATCTGACTGACGAAAGCCCACCTTTGCGCTGCTGGTCCTGGGGACCTTTGCGTCTTTATCCAGATCTCGGCCCCCTTCGCTTACCTCGCCTCCGCGTGTGGGTTTTATGGGCCGTTTGATCTGGAAGTTTCTAGCGCAGCGTTTTTTACGGGTTTTGTCCGGTTTTTCTAGGGGACGTGTACTTGCGTCATATTTGTTTGGAGTGAGGCAATTTGCAAGAGGTTTTACTTGAAGGTTAGTGGACCAGATATGGATTACGAAAATCAGATAAAAAGAATCTGTAGCTGATCCAAATAGATAAAAGTCTAGCTATCAGACTCCTATAATTCAAACCTCTAGTCTAGCTAGTTGTTTTGAGATTGTAGGCACTACTAACCCTACAATCACCTTATAATCTAAAGGTTTGAATGGAAAAAATATTTATAATCTATAATCTAGTTATGAACTGTACTAGTCAGATTCTTATAATCTATATCCATCCAAATATGTTTGTTATAGCTTTGCATAGTCTGTGTCACTAGTTTTTCTTTCGAAAAAGTGAGGGTGTTATTTCATCTAGGTTCAAACTCTAGCATTTACTGCAATTAAACATTTTCTAACGGTTTATTTGGAAATGGATCACAATAGTGACTTATAACATTAAGTACAATAGTGTGTCCATACGTTGCATTATTTGTAATCATGAACGTTCGGTCAAATTGAACTGAACCGGTCGGTTCCTTAGTTTTTTATAACATTCTGGGATCCATCTATCTTTAAAATTTACCAACATCGATGAATTCGGTTTCGATCCCAGTCATGATCAATAAGACTGAATATAAAATAAAAGAACAGGAAAAGAAAGATATCAAAATGTCTAAATCAAAGAAAAAAGAATCAACAGATTTCGATTACAATAATAGGCAAAATGGAGCCATGTTTTCACTTCTTTACATGAATCAAAGCAAGCACGGATCTTCTCGTCGTTGATCTTGGGGACTGAAGTCCCTCCGCCGTTGGTGTTGGCTTCTTGTTCTCCCTAGCGAACGACAGCTCTGCAGCTCCGATCTCGCGAGGAGCAGAGGAACCCAGGCGGTGGTGCCGACTTGCCGCTGCACAAGAGCCATCGACGAACGCCACAGAGTGGGTTCCATGCCACGCCCGAGCTCTACACGCTGGGCCGGATGCTGCCGCCGCCGTGTCCCTATCTAGGGTTAGGGGTGGGCGAGCCGGTGGGAAATGGGTAGTGGAGTCTGTGAGGGTGGAAGTGGAAGATTATATATTTAGGATTTGTTCATGAGCTGAGCTAGAATTTGATATATTTCAGTTTTTTAACTCGGTTGCTCGAGGGTCACAATCAAATTAACCGAAATTACTTCAATTACTAAGAACCTGAGACCGAACGAACTGGTGATCGAATTTAATTTCTCGATTTCGAGTATTTTGGCTCGAGTTTCGATCATCGGTTAATTATGCTCGGTCCTATCACAAACAAGATACATAATGTTAAGTAATCACATGAGAAGAAGTATGTTATACTCTTAAATCAATCTATTTAATTTCAGCTAGTTAGCTAATGGATTAACTGAGTGGATCCAAATAGGACCACGGTCGGAGTTCGGTTCCACTTATAATATTACCATACCATGCTTGGACTGTTGGTCGGTCAAAATGGCAGCCCATTTAGGCATTTACATTGTCTCATAGGAAGACATAATAAATCACATCATTCTTTCCCCACCTGAGCAAATGCCTTTCTTCCACTATATACCGGAGGGAGACTCAGGTGCTACTGTGCTATAAATGCACGGTAACACCCTCAACATGTATAAAAAATTAACAAAATATATTGATGGATAAAACATGCAAGTATTTATATTCATGCAAAAATTGAGGTTGGACGAAAAATTTTGCAAGGAGAAATAGAAAATAGAAATAAACATATGGATAGTTGCATATTACACTTATGAACAATTGAATCCGCAACTATTAATATGATATCTTTCTTTTCATCCTTACACAATTTTTATACAATTCAAATATTGTCTGAACGTACATGCTTGTATGTCCTAAACATCCATATTTTTTCTGAACGTACATGCTTGTATGTCCTAAACATCCATATTTTTTCGCTCGAATTCACTTATGTTTCTATTTTCTACTTTTATATTTGTTTAAATCCGAATTTCATTTGACTGTAACTTTGAATCTTAAATACACGTAGAGTTCGACTGCTTTATAAGAGGCTACACAAAAATCCCATTTCACATGGCCAACTATTTAGCTACAATCTAGCAAACTCCAAAAGAGGAATTCATGAACCCGAGCTTAACATACACTCTAAGATGTTCACTTGTTCTTCTTATTTGCTCTGATTTGTTCGCAGCATTAACGTACCTCGGTTACGGTCTCGTGATGAAACCTGGATTCAAGTTTGCGCATGATATATACACGTGTGATAGTGCTGTTGAAGCTTGTACTTAATAAGGAACTGATCTGTTGAAGCTTGTTTCAAAAAACTTCCACGAATTTACTAAGCTTGAACAAACAGTTTAAACACAATACACTCCTCAAACTGACTGAAATAGTTAGAACATACTACATAGAAACTTCTAGAAACTAATTTTCATGGATTTCTACTGTCACCTGAAACTATTTTGAAGGACCATAAGCTGGCTGGCATAGTCATCTCTGTAGTCAATTGGCAGAGGAAGGTCACTTCTCGTGCAATTGCTCTTTCAATGAGGTAACGGACCAGCCAGAGTATCACGAGCTTCCATGTGCAGTAAAAATTTAAGCACAAGTCCGACTATCTCAGATGTTCAGAATTCCAGATTCACAGCAACAGTTTATTACAGGAAAAGAAGTATGTGGCCCTGAGGAAGTTCATCCCTCGTGTGACAAAATTGGAGGCCACGATCAAACAAAATTTAGCAATCCAAATCATTTGGATGCATGTGTCTGGTAAAGCTTAAACCGCAAATGGGATGCCATTCCTAGTAAATTTTTAGCAAGTAAAGGCCATGCATTAAAGATTTTAAGCGTATGGACTCTAACAATCCGATACAGGAAACACAGAAAGAGCATCACCCTTATCTAAGAAAAAGAAAGAGAATCAACATAAAAGTTCTTCAGATATTGCGGAAGTGACAAGCAACGGATAACAAAATTATAGATTCAGGATCTCAGATAATTCACCAACATGCATAAAATGCCTGCTATTGGCATCATGGGTAGCAAATCTTAAAGGTTTGAATATTGAGGCCACCTAAATCATTGTCTAGATTCAGAACATCAACCGAACACAACACAAATTAGCTGCCAGTTGCAACATGGATATTGTTCTACTTCGGAATGAAACCTCAAATGCAGCCAAAGTTAAAGTAGTAGTTTCAGATAACCAGCTAACATTAACACAATGTCCTCAACTGTTTGATGGATAATCATCCCAGCAGTACAACTCAAGAGTCATTTTAATAGCCCATGATGTCAATATCACTGTCAAAGGGGTCAGGCAGAGCATTAACATCCTCTATACTGAACCCCTTGTGATGGATGACTTTCAGACCCTCGAACACGACTTTGGCTTCCACGGAGGCCCTCTGACATTGACTGAGCAGATTTTGCTGTTCTATAATCCATGCAGGGTTGTTGGACATGGCAGATTGAATCTTCATGGTCTGCAGCACCTGGGCGTTTGCAAGGAGGAAACACACAAACTCAAGCAAGTTTTGGTTCTCAACTTTGCTTCCTCGTTTCTCAACTTCGATTTCCAGTCTCACGCTCTGGAGATGGTTCACAATACATCCAATGGGATCAAGCTTCTGGTAATAGTTCGGGCCAATCGTGTGAACTTCCCCTTCCCTGCGCTTGTTGCCCTTACAAATATGAGGAATAAGAGGAAGTCCTTTGCAGGGTTCAGCTAACGGGATAGTATACACAAGAACAAAGAAACAGGGCAACCTCAAGCTGTAATTACCTGGATATGCAATGTCTCCAGGAAGGGAAAGCATTTGAGCAAGTTCATCACTGATTCCATGCTCTTCTTGACAGAGAACGTTACACTGATAGCCATAATCTTCACGCTATTGAGAGGAGCGCACAATCCCTTGCTAACCTTCTGCAATGTACAAGCGAATGATGCCTCTTGGGCTCAGCTATCTCAGACGAACAAGAACAAGAAGTGAATTCAAACACTGTAACCACTAACCAGTTAACTACCTTCTGAGCAGCAGGCTTGTCGATGCCGTGGAAGAAATCCCGGAAACCCAGCACGAGGTAGCCTAAAGCAGTAAGCTTTGGCGCGCCGACAATGGTGACCGCCGTCCCCAGATGCGCGTCGCCGAGTAGACGCTCCAGGCGCGGGGCGTCCTCCACCGTTAGCTCCTCTAGATGCTTGTACTGCCACACCCCGAGCAGCACGAGGCTGTGGCAGATGTGGATGCGGCGGGGGCCCTGGATGTGTCTGAGCATGACGCTACGCTACGGAGCGCGGTGCAGCCGGAGAGCAAGCTCTGGAGCGCGGCCTCGAAGATGTGGGTGCTGGAGAGGGAGAGCTCCGTCAGGCGGGACGCGGAGGCGGCGGCGGCCCCGGCGTCAGAGAAGCGGCACTCACCGAGGGCGAGGGTCTCGAGCGTGGGGGAGGCGAGGAGCGGGTCGGCTAGCGCGCGGTGGCACCACTCGGGCGGGCAGACGAGAGAGACTTCGCGGGCGCGGTGGACGCCGGCGGCGAGGTCCTGGAACCAGGCCTCAGCGGCGGGGACGCGGGCGCGGAGGGTGGTGCGGGCGAGGCGGAAGCGCTCGACGGGGCCCGGGTGGGAGGCGAGCGCGAGGGCGACGGCGTCCGCGCGCCCCCGCCGCCGCCGCGGCGCGGGCGATGGAGGGGCCGGTCGCGGTGGGGAGCTCGAGGTCGTCGAGGCGGAGCGGGGTCCCGCGCCAGCGCGTGGAGAGGGCGGCGGCGCGCGCGGCCTCGGCGGTGGCGAGGCGGGAGATGATCGCGGAGAGGAGCTCGAACGGGAGGTTGCTGATGAGGTCCTCGCCGCCGGCATCGTGCCGCGGCGGCGCTGCCATCTCGCCGCTGGCCGCCGGGATTTCGCGGGGTTTTGGGCGGAGAGGGTTTGTTCACCGGCCGAATTTGGTTCGGCAGGAGAGACTCAGAGAGAGTGTAGCGTACAGAAACCGAGAAACGGGCTCGGTAGTGGGCCGGCCGTGGGCACACACGGTGAACCATGCCCATTTTTCCTTCAGACTTTCAGAGCGATCGCAGCTATTTTTTCTTTTCTTTTTTTCCTTCTGACTTGAGAAAGAGCAAGTATTGCTAATTTGTTACTTGTTAGGGGAGCCAAACAAGCAGATTGTGGTTTGTTACAATCCGGATCGTTGCAATTCAACAATCCGGATCGTAACGATTTACTCTTTCACAGATTATTACAGTTCAACAATCCATTTCTATCCAGCTTGTAGATTGTAGTTGTGGATTGTTACAATCCGGATCGTTGCAGTCCAGAGTGGTACAACCTGAACTGTAACAATCTCTAGTGAAACCAGACAGGCCTCTTAGAGATCAAATGGTGCAGACCACTCCAGTGGTTGTTCCGCTGGCTGCTATGCACCACCCTCTGTTTTTATTCTTTTTCTTGTTTATTTTGTGGTTCAGAGTTAAAAGGCAACGCCTCCTGATTCAGCACTGCAAGTGGAAATAGGTGAAAATACATAGACAACCTATGTGAACATAACTTAGAAGCAAAATTTGCGTGACCTAGGTACGCAGACGTCACGTAGCAGCACGCGCAGGTTCGACCTGTGACAATACGATCTGCTCTGCTCATGTACTCACACATGCGCGAGCACGCTATGCGTATCAAAGAAAATGGCCGATTTTATGCATAAAGACATTAAACGGTGCAGTCACGTCTTTCAGCCAACCAACGAGGCTTGCATGCAGTACAGGCATGCGAGCGTAAGAAGAACCATGTTGTAGGGAAAATACCAGCTTCTTCGATGCTTTATTACCACAACTAAGCAGTAAGAGCGTAAATAACGACGTACTCTGAACAGATTGAGTTCAGAAGCCATTATGTACAAACCACAGGGAACGTGTTCAGATTGAAGAGGGACTAGCGTACTAGCTCGGGAAAATTCCTTTCACGAGTGACTCGGAGACGAGAGACTCGTTGATAAGCTAACCTGAATACCTGATCCACCTTCCACGTGGTCTCGGGCAGCATCATAGGGGGCAGCATGGCGCCTGGTCGCATTGCGCAGCGGTGTAGTGCCACGCAGCTCATCCCTGGAGTGATCTTTCCCCAACAGCCGCTGCTGCGCCCTATTCGTCCTCTGCGAGTGCGTAAACGACGGCTGTTCTGCTGGGTGCGTACACCGAGAAAGAACAAGGCCTGTTGTCATGCGGCCAGTCCTGTAAGGGATCAGAAAATGGGTTGTTATTTTGTATTTGCAGGTGACAATAAAATAAGAGATGGAACCGAGACTTACAGCAGTGAAGTACTCAGCCTCATGATCAAGCCGACTAAATCCACCGAAGAGGCCATCATCAGAATCTAATACAATCTGATAAGAGGGGGAAAAGCCTTCAGCATCCGGTACAGCACAAATTTCCGTATTCCAGAAATAGTTAAACGAAGGAAGAAGATCATAGCAGTTCATAATTTAATGGAGTAGACAAAAAGGAAGAATTATAGGAGCGCTAAACTGCTACTTGATTACGAAAACTACAAGATTATCCATGCTTGGAAAGGATGCAAGGACCCAAACGGTGACGAAAGGACGGAATCAAAATATATGGAAGCTGCATACCTTGTACTTCCCAGGCTTGAAACAACCAACGCGGTAGTCAAAATAGCTATTGCTCCAGTGAAAGTTGAACACAAATACCAAATTTCCTCTTTCGAATATTATCACCTTGTCCTCCTCATGTTTCCGTGATACATACTGGTGGTCTGATGTCATGAACTGCAATCAAATTGTTCATTTCATCAGTAAAATGCACCAAGTACCCTCCTACGAACATCAATTCCATATCCCCTTTCCAGCAGTTTCCCTCAAATTATAAATTCTTTTAGACTCTCCTACTAAATATAAAAAAAATGAAAGAGATAATTGCGAGCCTACCCCAACTTGCATGGGACTAAATGCTTTGTTGTTGTAGTAGAAATTTAGCTTGATTTATTATGCAACAGAGACAAAGTAGTGACATACTTCATATGTTTCCTCAAGATGCTGCATCGCCTGATCAAACTCTTGCATACCACGATATCTAAGATAATCCGCATCTCCCTGGAAGGAAAGAAGGGACGAAAATTGTACTCAATAACAATGATATATGGTAATATTAGCTTTTATAGAAACACTATTGATCCTTCCCAAGTAAGTTTACCAATAAATATATGGCCAATCTGGATATATTGAATAATATAGTAGTTAAACTTACAAGGTCAAATCTACGACGGCATTTATCGTAACTATTGTTATTTCCAGGAATGACAGAACCATTTGGAAGACTTTGAGGACCTCTTGGAAAATCTATCCATTCTGCCAAATAAAATTAAACTAGTCATTATTTCCTTCTCAGATAAAGTAGAATGCATGCCACGCAAAGATCAACGTTAAAAACTAAAACACGACACAACCATGCAACATGGAATAAGATTGTAAAGACTAACCAGGATGCCCAAACTCGTTTCCCATGAAATTTAGATAGCCTTCACCTCCTAAACCCATTGTAACAAGCCTAATCATTTTGTGTAATGCTATCCCACGATCAATCTGAGGCGTTGAAGGCCTATCCAGAGCCATGAAATCATACATATCCTGCACGAAGAGAAGTTGAGATGCTCACGTCATTATGTTCTATTAAATCAGCAATTTACAGCACAATACTACACTTCTGCATGTTATGTATCAACCATATGTGATGATATTCAACTGGAAGTATGTTTTTCTAGGAGAAAACCACAAAGCATAAAAGTAATTATGTCTTCACGAAGTCGCAAGCATAGAAAGCCCTTCAATTCCTTTATACTCCAGGTAGTTCTTAAAAACAAAACGTACAAGGATATTAATGAATAAACAAATGCACGATGGGACACCTAAATTTTCTGTGCTCCAGAAGTCATCAAATACCATGGAAAGATCTTATGTGTTTCTCCTTATAATGTTTGTTAGTCTAGCTGTTTCCTTTTTACTATTATCTGGCAGGAACAAAGTTGAGATTCATGCACACAACAAAATACAAAAGAGCATAGCGCCTAGACCAGTAGACCTACAAGAAATCTAAGCTCATGGGACTCTTAGATACTTCAGAAGCAGTTAGAAAACTTAAGATCCAATCAGCCAAAAACTGTTGGCATAAACCAATCCAATAGTTTTGAATGAAGTTGAAGATTGACCAGAGTTGTCAGAGATGTGGATGCGTTTGACTCATCCTTGCCCTGTTCTCTGTAAGATGTATGACTTTCTTATAGACTATGGTAACCATTTGAGAAAATATCATGTAATTATACACCAAAAGATTTGATAGATGATTCATTAGTCAGTTGTTTAAAAATATTTGCAAGTGAAAATGTTCATGTTCAGATGATTAGCAAACCAGTACACACACTATCATTGCTTGATATCAAGTCCAGTGCTCAATTACCCATGTGGCTAATGACTAGTGAACGAACAGATCACTATCCAAAGAAAGACAAGCAATCTCAATGCAAATTATTTAGGTTAGGGAGTAACAACCAGTACCTTATCCATCAACCAGAATGCAATTGTCTTGTCACCAACTAGAGCTTGATCATGACTTTCAGCATAAGTGACACACTTTTCTAGCCATCTTCTATTTGTTAAGGTGTGCACGATATCACCCATTTTCCAATATTCATCACTTTGCCTGCGATAAAAGAAAATGTTGAAATTTGATTACATCATATATTTATTTGGAACTACCCAGAATATGCATGAAGTTCTAACATTTCAGTTCAAACAAGAAGCCTATTTTTAACATGGGAAAACAATAAGGTCCAAAGGTTGTCAAAACTAGGAAACATGTACACCAAGGGAAAATATTTTACTGGTCACTTGAATTATTGGCACGGTCCTGGTACAACTCGGACCATTGCATGCTGTACTTCTATCTAAACTAAAAAACAATGTAGACCTAATCATAAGGAAGAACTAGCTTTACCATTTGATGAAAATTCTATTAATATCTTTTCCTCTGACAAACTTAAAGTGTTTTGCATATTTTTGCGGGGCAACAAATTTTTAAACAATGACTGCATGTGTTTTAGGGCAATAAAAGAGAATGGAGGTACTATGTGATTAATACTTATATTCAATCTGATACCACGAAGGTTGTCGAAACAATAGCATCAATATATGAAAGATCAATTAAGAATTGAATTGCATATGTAATAGCTAATATTCGAGCACTTACTTCAGGAGTTCAATCCATTTGTCTGGGACAGCCATATGAAGGCGGTAATCAAAACCAACACCACCATCTTGAACAGGAATACAAAACGTAGGCATTCCGCTAACCTGAACAATTACACATGTTCAAATGCCACATTTTTAGGACCTCGAACCTACAGAAGTTCCATAATATTGGTCTAGGTCTAGGCATGTCTAATAATACTCAGTACAATTAGAATACATAACTACTTTGAAGGTATGTGAAATCTTGTTCCTCCTGCAAAATACACCATAGTAATATATCTTTGGATACCACACCAAGTCCATTCACGGCCATTTTTACAAAAATATCAAATAACTAACATGTGCCATATTTGGTTAAAGAGTTATTTGCAGTCCAAGAACAATAATATGGAGTTCTTTCCCCAAAATAAAGAAAAGTAATCAGTCTCTGAAGGGGATAAAAACACCAACAAAATTAATTTCTCTGTACAAGTATAATATTTACAACAGAAAAACACAAAAATATTGTGAACACTTACATCTTCACCAATGGCTACAGCCTCGGGATAAAGCCCATGAATAAGATCGTTTACCAGCATTAGGTAAACTACTGCATCAACATCTGTAGCAAATCCAAAATACTCGCCATAGTTTCCAGTAAATGCTACCTATAGCAAATAACAGCAATTTTAGAAGAAGTCAATTATTGCTTTCATTAGGTACAAACAACTAAGAAAAACTATCTCAGTGACTTGGTAATTGGTCGGAGGAGACATTACACATGTAACAATGCAGAGCAATTACACCCACCAGAGAAGGAAGCAGCAGGTCTGTAGGACTGTGAAATCAAATTACCAGAATCATTTGGTAAACTTACTTGTAGTCCATGGTGAGTATACATCATGGAAGTCACCCCGTCAAATCGAAAACCATCGAACTTATATTCTTCAAGCCACCATCTCGCATTTGACAGTAGAAATCTCAAAACCTGCAAAAAATGTAATGTTATATACGTAAAGAAAGATAGATAGGAACTATTAGCTAATACATTATGAAAGAAGTCACATATTACATACTTCCCAACTCCCGTAATTGAATAGGCGAGAATCCCACATCCAATGATGGCCCCGTGCACCACCATGGAAGTAATGTGTATCAGTGCCGTCAAAACCATTCAAACCATCCAGGGTATTGTTTGATGCATGACTGCAGGATACACAGAAATATTTGGTAAATGTATGCAATTGAAAAGGAGAAATCAATTGAGACAAGAAGTATGTTGAAGTAATCTTCTTATCAAGACTACAAAGACCGGAATACGAAATTCAATTGGCTAAAGCATGTGGATGTCTTAAAGCCTATATATCTGCCAAGAAGAATCGCTTCACAACTCTTTTGTGAAGATATTGACATGTATCTACATGTCTTCCTTCTTTACCTCCCTCAGGAGGAATATAAGAAGCCAACTATACTTTCCCAACTCGCAAGTTCTTTGTAGCATCACCTAGCAAATTGCTAGGTAAGTGAATGTATTTCATCTGAGCTTCTCTGCCTGCATCTACACCATCTGTGTGGCTATCACAAACCAAGTTTCTAAGAATTATCTACTCATAGGTTTCAAATACATTCAATTCCCAACTGAGTAAAAAAGAATCAATGGTGCAATTCTATTGCATAATAAAAATAGGGCGACCCAACAGCCCTATCTAGGGTACCAAACAAACATACCTATGAACAATATCCATAAGCACTAGCAACCCAAGCTCATGTGCTTTATCAATCAGAGATTTTAGGTCCTCCGGAGTCCCAAAACGGCTACTTGGTGCAAAAAAATTTGTAACATGGTACCTGAAAGTGAGCGTATACAATAATCATATAGAGTAAGGAAAGTTAAGTATTGATGTATGGCCTAAGAAAAAATGAAGTGGATCCAACTGTTTCTGTATGTACAAGGCATTAGGATGCAAGAGTTGGGGAGAAATGGATCAAGTGAAATTGTGAATACCCAAAGCTTGCATAATAAGAGTGTTCTTGGATTGCCATGATCTGTACTGCATTGTATCCAAGCCTTTTAATTCTTGGCAGCACCTCATCTCTGAAGTTAGCATACGTGTTTATCTTTGGTTCCTGTGTAACAAATCATCTAATTTACTCAGCTTATCCTCAAGTATCGTTGATCATAGTTTACAGTACTGAAACTTCAGTAACCCAACAGAATGGTACAAACAATCACCCATATACTACCCTCATTAAAATGGTATTTCTTATCCTTAGTTACCAATAGTCCGCACCGCTTTCTCTTAACATGCTAATATTTATTACCACAAAGACAGGATTCACACATAACTAGGTTCTGGAAACAACAAACCATTTTCACAATTTATTTCACATGGGATTCCTTTATGTTAGATTTTGTCCTGTGTTTGTATGGCCTAGAGCCTGGCTTCCAGCCGGCCGGCCCATGTATAGTATGTTCGGTTAGAGAGGGATACGGGGAGGAGTCCAGATCCTGCAGGTTTCCTTTTGCCTCACGATCCTCCTCTATTGCTTTCATGGTATCACGAGTTTAGGTTTCCAAACCTGAACACGCTTCCGCACCAGCGCGCCTTCTCTTCCCGGCGCTGCTCCATGGCTGGCGCATCTTCGCCGCCTTCCGGCACCGTTTCTGGCGCCGCGGTCGTCGACCCTGGGAAGGCCCAGGACCCCGACGCCATTGCCCACGCTGCTGCGGACCTCAAGCGCACTGAAGAACTTCGTGCTGCTACAGAGGAACGCGAGCGCGTGGCCCAAGCTGAGCGCACTGCTGCCCTCGCCCGCGCGGCCGATGCAGATCGCGAGGCTGCCCTTGCGCAGCAAGAGCGCGATGCGGCTGAGGCCCGCGTGCGCGCTGCTAAGGAACGTGCCGCCTGGGAGCGCGCGGTGGCTGCACCTTCATCCGAGGACGACACCGCCTCCACCGGCACCGAGGACGACGGCGTCCCTGATCCGCTCCTCCACGCTGCCCTTCTTCAACACGAAGCCGCGACGCTGCTTAATCTGCACGCTCAAGCCGTCGCCGTGCAAAACATTCGGGCTCTCGTGCCGCTCCTCCTCGACATCAACTCCACCTTCTACACGGTTGTGTGAATCCTTCATGCTCACCCTCACCAAGTTCTCCCTCGAGCGCCACGTCCTCTCTGACGCCATCGCTCCTACCTCGCCGGATTGGGTGCGCATGAACGCCGTTGTTCGCACCTGGATCCTCGCCACCATCACCGACGACCTCGCCGACACGGTGTCCCAGCGCGGTGCCTCCGCCCTTGTGGCTCGCCATCGAGTCGCAATTCCTTGGGAACCGCACGACCCGTGCCCTCTACGCCGACCAAGAATTCCGCTCCTTCTCCCAGGGAGATCTCCCCGTCGCTGAGTACTGCCGCCGCTACAAGAAGCTCGCTGAGGATCTTCGTGATATCGTCTTCCATCTAACATTGTTGTCGGTAATGGGAACCTCATCCCAGTTACCTCCACTGGCACCGCTCAGCTATCCCACAATTTTCGCCTTAATAATGTTCTGGTTTCTCCATCTCTTATTAAGGATTTGATTTCTGTTCGCCAGTTTACTACTGACAACAATTGTTCTGTGGAATTTGATCCCTTTGGCTGTTCTGTGAAGGATCTTCCCACTCGGAGCGTGATAGTCAGATGTGACTACTCTGGACCACTCTACCCCTTGCGGCTACCTGCTTCTGCTCTTCATGCGTCCACTTCATCTCTTTGGCACCAGCGGCTTGGGCATCCTGGTCATGAGGCCCTCTCCAAACTAGCACAATTGTTTGCTATTTCATGTACCAAAAGTGCTAGCGACACTCTTTGCCATGCCTGCCAATTAGGTCGTCATGTTCGCCTTCCGTTTCATGCGTCTTCCTCGCGTGCCACTTGCAACTTTCAGTTAATTCATTGTGATCTTTGGACATCTCCGGTTACCAGTGTCTTTGGTCATAAATATTATTTGGCTATTTTGGATGATTGCTCTCATTATTTGTGGACGTTTCCTTTACGATTGAAATCTGACACTTTTCCCACAGTCACCAATTTCATTGCCTATGCACGTACACAGTTTGGAATCACCATCCAAGGGGTCCAGTGCGACAATGGCCGCGAGTTTGATAATTTCAGCACCCGCACGTTCTTCTTGTCACATGGGATTCATCTGCGCATGTCCTGTCCGTACACCTCCGCCCAGAATGGTAAAGCTGAGCGCATTATTCGTTCCATTAATAATGTCATTCGCTCCCTGCTGATTCAGGCCAGCATTCCTCCCAGTTTTTGGGCTGCGGCTCTCGGCACCGCCACGTATCTCCTAAACATTTTGCCAACCAAAACTCTTGCTTTTGCCACGCCACACTTTGCTTTGTTAGGGAAGTCTCCCTCGTATGAGCACCTTCGTGTTTTTGGTTGCAAATGTTATCCTAACCTGGCCGCCACTGCTCCCCATAAACTTTCACCTCGTTCCTCCCTGTGTGTTTTCCTTGGCTATTCTCCACACCACAAGGGTTACCTTTGCCTTGATCGTCATACAAATCGTACCATCATCTCGCGCCACGTGGTCTTCGAAGAAACCTCTTTTCCCTTTTCCGAGGATTCTTCTCCACCCACGCGTGCGGCTTTTGATTTTTTGGATGATTTGCCTAACATGATTTCAGTTCCTTTTGAGCTGTCGCCTGTTTTTTCTTCTACAGGTTCTATGGGCGCGGCTACCTTTCCTGGCTCCTCGTCAGCACCAGGACCGTCGCCTGACCAGGCCCCGGCAGTACTTGCGCCGGCCTTGGTTCCCCTCCCGGTGTTCCAGCCCAGGCTGTCTGGTGGACAGCCCACTCCGCCTGCTGGGTCGCTCTCCTCTCCTGGAGGGCCACTGCCCGGCGGGTTTGCGCCCTCGTCGGACGCCGTCGCCGGCGGCTCCCCACCCGCGCCTCCCACTAGCTCTTCGTCGCCACCAGCCAGTGGGGGCCGTTCTTCTTTCGTTCCAGCCGCGTCCTCGGTTGTCCGTGGTCGGTTCTGCGGTCAGGTGTACTCGCGTCGACATCCTCCTGCTGGTGCCGCTCTGGCCTCGGCAGGCTCACCGCCTACTTCTTCATCAGCGGTTCCTGCATCAGTCATTGCTGCACCAACGGCTCCAGCTTCTCCTGCGCCTGTTCCTGCAGGTGCCGTGGCGATTCCTCCTGTGGCGAACCAGCATGGCATGACGACTCGTGGAAAGCGCGGATTTCGGTTTCCGACGCTGTTTGAGGCTTCAGCATTGTCTCCAGTTCCCAGAAGCTATCGTGCTGCTCTCGCCGATCCACATTGGCGCGCTGCTATGGAGCAAGAGTATTCTGCTCTTCTTGCTAACAACACTTGGGATCTTATTCCTCGACCTCCGGGATCCAATGTTGTCACGGGCAAGTGGGTGTTTAAGCACAAGTTCAAAGCTGATGGTTCTCTCGAGCAATATAAAGCGCGATGGGTGCTTCGTGGCTTCACTCAACGTCCTGGTATTGATTTTTCCGAAACTTTCAGTCCAGTTGTCAAGCCTGCTACAGTTCGGACAGTTCTCTCGTTGGCTCTTTCACGTGGTTGGCCTATTCATCAGCTTGATGTCAACAATGCCTTCCTCCATGGCTCTCTGTCTGAAACTGTTCATTGTGCCCAGCCTGCCGGTTTTGAAGATTCTGCTCATCCTAACTATGTGTGATGTCTCAACCGATCGCTTTATGGACTTAAGCAGGCTCCTCGTGCTTGGTATAGCAGGTTTGCCTCTTATCTTCTCCAGCTCGGTTTTGTTGAGGCTAAGACGGATACATCTCTGTTCGTTTACCGAAAAGGCAAGGATATGGTGTATCTTGTACTTTATGTTGATGATATTGTGCTCACTGCCTCCTCCATGTCACTACTTCGGTGCACCATCAGTTCCTTGCAGCAGGAGTTTTCCATGAAGGACCTTGGCAAGTTGCATCATTTTCTCGGGATGCATGTTCAGCACACTGCTTCTGGCATTCTTCTCTCCCAACGCCAATATATGATTGAGATACTTGAGCGAGCTGGTATGAGCGACTGCAAGCCATGTACTACTCCTGTCGATGTGAATCCCAAGCTTTCTGCTGATGGCGCGCCTGTTTCAGATCCTACGGATTTTCACAGCCTCGCAGGAGCTCTTCAGTACCTCACATTCACTAGACCGGATATTTCGTATGCTGTTCAGCAGGTCTGTCTTCACATGCACGATCCGCGGGAACCTCATCTTGCTGCTCTTAAGCGCATCCTGCGATATGTTCGAGGCACACTGCATTTGGGTCTTCTTGTGCGTCCCTCTTCCCAGTTTGAGTTGGTGGTTTGATGCTGATTGGGCTGGTTGTCCGGATACTCGCAAGTCCACATCTGGCTATGCTGTGTTTCTTGGTGACAATCTTGTCTCCTGGTCCTCTAAACGCCAGAATACCGTATCTCGCTCTAGTGCTGAGGCTGAGTATTGCGCCGTCGCCAATGCAGTTGCTGAAGCCACTTGGATTCGTCAGTTGTTGATTGCGACAACATCAGCACAGTTTACATGTCCTCTAACCCTGTCCAGCATCAGCGTACCAAGCATGTGGAAATTGATCTTCATTTTGTTCGAGAGCGTGTTGCCATTGGTGATGTCCGCGTTCTTCATGTCCCGACGACATCTCAGTTTGCTAACGTTTTCACCAAAGGACAGCCATCTTCAGTATTCACTGAATTTCGGTCCAGTCTCAATGTTCGCTCCACGGACGCTTCAACTGCGGGGGGGTGTTAGATTGTGTCCTGTGTTTGTATGGCCTAGAGCCTGGCTTCCAGCCGGCCGGCCCATGTATAGTATGTTCGGTTAGAGAGGGATACGGGGAGGAGTCCAGATCCTGCAGATTTCCTTTTGCCTCACGATCCTCCTCCCCTATATATGTAAATGTATTGTCTCTCAATTAATCAATCTACTATTCTTCGCAATCTCTATTGCTTTCACTTTACAAAAAAGTGCATTAGTAATCATGCAAGAAAATAGAAGACCTGATATACACATGTTAAAATTCTATGAAAACAAAGTTCTGCATTAACAAATTTAAAAATGTTCCAAAATCTGCCTACTTGTCACATGAATACAATGTATCTGAGAGAGTAGCTAAGTAAAGAACTAAAAGTGTTTCGCCCTCTCTCATTTTCAGAAGAAATATGAACAGTCGGATGTTAAAAATATTACAGAAATGGTACGGGCTACAAGGGATTAAACAATCAGCACGGCAAAAAAAAATCCAAAATAACTTATTGGCATACCGGGCTACTCATTCCAACATGTGATTCGTAAATCCGCAGTGACTTTGGCCGCTTAGGTTGAGGGTGTTTGAAGACATATTTCTCCTGCACTCGCATGTAAAACACCCTTAGGAAATTGTCACAACAAATTTAAAATGGAGAATCCTACCAAAAAAACGTATATATGCATCTCTAAGAGGGTTAAGTAGAACAAAAACACACAGAATCCTTTCCACTAACAAGAAGACATATTGCATATGCCACTTCCATGTTTCAAAATATTGTTCTGTATTCAAATGTTATAGAAAAAAATTGAAATAAAACAAAACTAGGTAGGGGGAATACCAAAAAAACTATGATATGGAAATTTTAATTAAAGAATGTAAGATAAAAACTAGAGCATACCTCTTCAGGTGGATCATAATATATACCATTGTATGGTATTTCACCTGGAGCCTGCACAGAAAACTTGATCCAGGCAGGAATGGAATCCTTCACACCAGATGGTGTATCCATCCGTATCTAGAAACAATAGAAAAAAGAAACAGGGGTTCCTTCAGTGTGCTCACTATGAAAATTTCCACTCCCAATCAGAAAATATACCTTTACACGCGAGCCATGAGGAATAGCAGGGGATCCATCAGCATTATTAGGCAGGAAAATCTCCCAAACGCCATACTCATTCTGAAAGTAATCAGTCAATATATTAGCATGAATAGGAAAAACATTACTTATCATATGCAAATATATTTGTATGGTATGAAATCCATCAGCTTATTTCACATATTGTGGATGAAATATCACAAAAGAAAATGCAAAAATGTTATATAGATCATTAGTAACATGCAACAACTACAACCATGGATTGAAGCTTAACATCAATTTCCGAATTTAGGATTAATGGGAGTTGAAGGTTAAGCAGCATTACAGTACAAGGAATCAGTGCACACATTTGCTGAATTTATACAATATGGTTAGTATTGGATACTTGAGGCTCAACTTGAAGGAATGTATAAACAAGTAAAACAAATGCAACAGATGAAAAAATTATCAACAACTACAGATCAAAGACGGAAGATCGCAAAACAGTAGACATACTCTGGTCATTGTATCCACATTTGGATTCCAGTTGTTGAAGTCACCTACTAATGCTGCTGACTGCATTAAGATGCAAGAGTCAATTCTTAAATCTTAATGGAGCTGACCAGTAATTTCGATAAATTATCAATTAAATAGAGCCACAGTATATTGTCGATTATCTGCACAAGTCTTGTGCGCTAGGTAACAAGTAAATCATGAACATTATCAAGTGTCCAAAGGGTGATTGCTAAGAATGTTGAGAACGTACGTGTGCTCCAGGAGCCCATTCTCTGTAAGTAATACCTTCAGCACTGGATAAAGAAGAGGGCAGCACTAATCAACGGATTTGCTCATAAGATGTGCAACTTACTGAAGAGCATATTCATGAGGCTTAAAGTTTACCTGCGAGTAAATCCCAACTTTTCATAACCACGAGAAAATGCATCCAATCCACCTTCATGTTGATCAATAGCTGCACGCATTCTCTTGTATTCACTGTATCTGTTGAATCCAACAAGGTAAACCAAGCAAACATGTCAAAGTTCAACTTCTCTCAACAAAAACAACAAATATTGGAGGTTAACCTGTCTAATTTTCAGAGAATCGGCAAAGTAAATGACAAACCCGGTTACCAGTTACCACATTCTTATCAGTGACCTCTGTATTAATAATGATCAGCAGTGACAAAAATAATATATATTGCATCTATGAGTTACAATAATGAGCAAACTAGAAATTATGTTTTCCAGTCATGTTCTACAAGTGTTTTCTGATAAAGACACAAAACCATGATGAATAATACCATCTAAGAGCAGAGCATAATTTCAGCAGCTCAACGCAAAATTAACAAAAGTAACAGCTTACCGGTAGTCAAGATGGTTCCGAAACCCTTCAAGCATTGGGTCAATCTGGTATATTCGCTGCCCATCTCCTGGTGGTGGGATGACTCGTGGTTTCTCCTCGACGAGTGGTGCTTTGGTTTCGATGGCTACGCCATCAGTTTCAGTTTCACTAGTGCCTTCAATCACTTCTGAGGGTTCAGGCTTCTCTTCAACCTCAACTGCTGAGCTCGCTTCAGCCGCTGATGAGGACACCGGCTCTTCCACAACCAGTTCTGCTTCATCAGGTACCTACAGCAAAGAAATAAATAAGTTCTGTGTAGAACTAGAGAAATAACCAATGGCTTATTCCTTAGTCATCTTGCTAGGTGTAGGTGGTGGTACTACAAGCTAACTTTAGTAGCCCAAGAACCAGCACAGCTCCCTAACCAAAATGCACGAGGCTTTGCACAATGCTGGTATTAGGAGCGCAAAAACCTGACACCCCCATTATTTTTTTTAATTAGACATTTGGGCAAGTGTATCATGAAGGCACAGAAGGGGACATTCGTACCTCTAGTTCTTCAGACTGCACTGGAGTGTCCACGGCAGGCTCTGCGGAGGAAAGCAAGTCATCGTTGCCACCTCCCGGAACTAGCACCTTTCCAGGAGCACCCGCGCAGCTCAGAACCGTACCTGAAAAATGCAAAGCCAGGTCCACTGGTAAGAACTAAGAAAACAGCACCGCCATTTGCAGGTCGCAACGATAAGGAAGCATCAGTCATCAGCCACACAACAGCGAGAGAAGGGAAAAAAAGAAAAATATAAAACCCATTGGCTCAGAAATTGGAATGATCGCCGTTGCAACTGGCAACGCTAACGCATATTGCTGCAACGAAATGCAGGCTCCGAGTTCAGAAACCGCGCCCGATCGCTTCGCGGGTCGAAGTGCAGACATATGAATTGGAGAAGGATGCGTGCGTGTACGAGAGCCACAGCCACCCGGTATCCAGGTCTCTTCGGACCAGCCGACCAGCAGACACGCCACCCGAGTGCAGCAGAGAGAGAAAAGCAGAGGGTTGAGAGCCGTACGCGAGAAGGAGTCCTTCCTCCTGAAGAGCACCGGCGGCAAGTCCACCCCGCTCCTCCGCTCCCCGCCGGATCGCGCCGCGCCGCCGCCGGGCCGCACGACCCCGAGCCTCGCGCCGGACACCGCGAACGACGCCATCCCGCGCCCGACCGCGGCAGAATGGCAGATCCGAGCCCAGCCACCCGCGCGGCACACCGTAAGCGAGCGCGTGCGTGGGGGAGTGGCGGCGCGGCCGAGGAGGAGGAGCGGCGCGAGATATTATTATCCCGGGAGCGAGCAGGGCTGCGGGAGAATGGGGAGGGGGAGCCCGGGGAGAGGGGGAGCAACGTGTGCGGCGGAGAGGTGGAAGGAAGGCAGTGGCCTGGCACTGGCAGTGCATGGGGATGGGAGAGAGAAAAGAGAAGAGGCCAGGCGCCGAGCCCGCAGTGTGGGGCCCCCGCGGGAGCGCGTGTGGCGTTGTCTTCCCCGTGGTTGCGCCCACGCGCGGAGGTGGCAGCGGGACGGCGACGTGCCGTGGCGGTGGGGCAGGAGGAGATCGCGAACCAACGGCTGGGAGCGCGTCCCCGGGCCACCCGTTGCGGCCGCGCTCGCTCGAGTGATCCGCCACCGGCAGTCTCGTACGTACGCTGCTGGCTCTCTTCGTTTTTCTCCTTCTTTTTCTTTTTTTTTCGTTGAGGAAACGAAGGCTGGCTGGAGGTGGTAAAAAGAATTAAAAGGCGCGGTGCTTTTAGCTGCTTCGTTCACATGAGTCACGGCTAACCACGCCGTGTTCCCATCATGGTGCTCGCGTGTTGTCCTCCGATGGCGGCGGCTAGTCACTGGCCGACTGGTGTACGCTATCGCGCCCGTGCCAGCCCGTCCATTGGCTTCCAGAGAAATTTCGTGTCCGCAGGTGGAAAAAATCTTGAGAGAGCGAGGGAGGGAGCATATTCTGGTCCGTCGTCTAAGGCTAGTTTTAGGGCGGTCCCAACGCTGCTGATTAGGATAGTTTCTAACATTAGTTAGACTTGCCATCTAAGCATTTTGATGATGTGGCATGGGTATTAATGAGGACGAAGGAAGAAACGGTTTCTCAGATGAGGAGAAACGAGCAGATCGGCGTTGTGGCGATTCCTCGTTTACATCTATGGGGTCCGCATCCCGCAGCGGCGCAGCCGGAGCACTCGCGGCAGGCCTGCCGGAGTGCCCGCCGCCGTTGCTCGTGCACACCCCCCCCCCCCCCCCCCGGCGGCGCGCGCGCACTTCGTGCGGCCTAGCCGTTGCCGGCCCCAGGTCCGCTGCCGGAGGGGGCGGGAAGATAAGACGCGGCGACCGAGTTGCCGCCGGTCACGGCCCGCAGCATGAGGGCTCGCTGCTCGCTCGTGTGAGAGCTCATCCGCGAGACAATGGCGTCCCCAGGTTGACACAGCTGCAAGATGGAGGAGCTGATGCTTGCATCTCGATCGGAGCAGAGAGACAGTCCTTGGATTGCTCGTTCGCTGGATTTGATTTGCAGGAGGTAGAAGGCAAGAATTGTTGCTGCTGGTGGTAGATTCGTTGATTGGATTAGACTTTTTGACACGGATGGATATTGAGTGGTGGATTTACTTGCTTGCTGGAACAGAGAGAAGGGAGAGATGGATGGGAGGGCAGCACCGATGTTGCTCTTGGGTCTCGGCAGAGGAAAACGGATGGGAAGAAGGGGAAGAATACAGGGAGGAGCAACGCGCGGGATTCTTCACCAGCTGCGGACGGCCACAGAGAATAACCAAGGTGGGCGGCGAGAGCTTGACGACGATGACGCACGTGATTGACGGAGACGAGAACAGGGGGGATAAGAAATTTATTATGGGCCCACGATAAGAAATTGCGCATTGTAGTATATGGTTTCTAAGAGTGATTTTTAGGTGAGGTGGCAGCTATATAGACCACCGTGTGGTTTTATGGTTGGGACTGCCCTTAGCACGGTTCAGATTTTACGGGTAGTAAATGTTATGCCATGTCAGTAAATTTGTTAACATGGTTTGATAATTAGGAGGAGAGAGGAGAGGGAGTTTTATGGAATGTGAGAAGAGTTTTATCACCATGATACTTCTCTGGCACAGTTACCAAGTTCTCAGTTTTGATAACTGTATAATGAAACTGTGTATTGAGACTGATCTAATAGGAATGAATCCTCGTAACGGATTTTGCAATTGATGAAACACCGCTTAGACTTCAAACGTCACTTAGACTTCAAATCCTCAGTTAAATTCGAGTTTACTTTTGATCAAACTCCGATGCTCCTTTTAAATATGGTGCAAGTCAAACGGTATGTTGTAAAAATATAAGGAGAGTATTTGTGCTCATTTCTTAACTTATATTGGCAGGGTTCACATGTGATGAGTTGATGACCACATGGCTGAAAAAATATGTTGGTTGTGGATGTATTTGCTCGAAGGTGTTCATATAGATCGAGTATGGGAGCGTGTATTTATAAAGGTAAATGTGTGTTTGGGAACACAAACTATAATGTGTTTTGAAGAAAAAACAACAAAATCTCCCTCACCAGTCTTTTTTTTGGCGAAAAAATCTCCCCTCACCATTATCATCTAGCCTAATGTGCTCTTAATTGATTAGTCGTTAATTCAATACCGGAAAGCGTGCACCCGTGCAGCCCACGCATAGTTTAATCACTCGATGATCCTAGATACCAGAGAGATTTTTCATAGCTTGTCGACTGATGTTGACTAATAGGCGAGGAGGATGGGGAACCGTCCCAAACCTTTGCAGCAGCCTCGCGGTCGCGGTCCCTCTCGCCCCTGGACATACGATGCCCGATCGCTTTCTGTATCCCGGGCCAGATCGCCGCGCGGCATCAGAAAGACAGAAACCGACGGACGAAAAGGCCCGGTACGATGGGCCTACGAGGAGCCGCGCGCTCCTCCCTGACCGCGAATTCGGCCGGGCTGATATTTCGCCGCCCTACGCTCCACCGCTAGAATTTCACGGCGCAAAATGACAAGCGAGCCTGCACCGCGCACATGCCCGTCCCTTCCGAATCTGCCGCCCAATAGCGTCAAGAGAGGGACTGACATGACATGCTATCATGCTCGATGTTCCAATAGGGAAAAGAAATGCTGATGTGTAAAAAGGCAACTAGGCAAGCCTTTTGCCTTTATTCTCGAGACCTGGAAATCTCCAAATGGTCACAGACAGCCAGGTGTCCAGGTTGACGGTGTCGAGGTATAGTATAACACAGTTTACTGTTCACAGTAGTGACCATACATGCCAAAACGCAGGCCTGGACCTCAAACCTCTTATTTCCTATCGCCGTTGCACCTATTATTTGTTTGACATATGACACATGACCACAGGCAGTAGCAACTAGCAAGAGGGGAAAAAGCTGCACCTCCCTGCTCATGATCATGACATCCAGATCAACCCTGTGATGTGGTTCCCTCCGTGCTTCTGATCAATGTCTTCGAGGGACTATAGCTCGCTATTAGCGTTTTAGGAGATCTACCGCTACGCCATGCAATATTTATCCGCTACATCTGCTAAATGGAGTTTGAGGAGATTTAGCAGTGCTAAATGTCCACTAAAGTTGCTTTAAGAGATTTAGCAACGCTAAATGTCAAGTTGCTAGTAGATTTTAGTGGTTGCATTCGCTCAAAGACGCAGTCAAAAGAACCAATACAACTAAATGGATCTAGTGTGAACCTTAGACAACGTAGCATGGGCACCGTTGGACAGTTCAGAGTTTATTTTTTGGTGTTGGACCTATAATGCTTATCATTTTATATGTGATTATTGATTATTTTATCATTCCGTTAAATGATTTAGCTTTCGCTATGGCCCGCTATAGCTTTCTATAGCTTTAGAGAAGGCTGCCGCTAAACTTTATAGCCCGCTATGTTGAACATTGGGAGCTGCCCATGGTGACTGCTGACAACGATGGTATGCTTGCCAGTCAGATCCTGAAAACAGGTTGTCACAATATTAAAAGTTCCATTTATATTCTTGTGGTATGCTTGAACAGGAATACAGTGGCGCGGTGGCGCCCATGAATTCAGAGAGCGTAAGAGCGTGCCCCGCCCAACAGTCAGGTCATATGGGTGCCATGTGTATCCCCCCATGAGCAAAAATCACGCAGAACAAATTTATCCGGGCAGTCCATCACATGCACTGTCCCCCATGCGCATGCCCTCATGCCCCTTGTTTCAGTGAAAATCAAAATAGCCTACATCAAGTGAAAAGGACAAAGATTACAGTCAAAGCCCAGAGCACACCCACTCTCTGGGTACCAAGTTCACTAATTATGTGGCAGAAGTGATGATTTTCAACCAAGTACACATTGGCATAAAAAGTTTGGCTATCATAAGGTAATCGTGCAATTAGCATGGGTAACTCTTGGGGGGTTAATTTCATCTAATAATGAAATACCTTATCTGCACTGAAGTTTCTAGCAAAATAATGAGAACGTTCCTAACCATCCAACTTTCAAAGTACCAATCGTCTAGAGAAACTTATTTGGTTTCTTCATAGGTTGCCCCACTAAACATCTATGTGGGGAGACAAATGGCCCCACTAAACGTATTATTTTGTCTCTTAAATTACAGGACTGGAAAAACAAAGAATTGTGGGGCAGGTTCAAGAGTCAAGACTTAAAGTGAGCAGGCTCCACTCAGCTCAGCAGTCTACAAACAATCACAAACTAAATTCCAGTAGGAAAGTTAAGTTTAACGCCAACAGATCTGCTAAGATGATGTAATATAGAGTGAATGGCATGAACTAGCACAGCATGAGGCAATGATGTAGATCATTCATATTAGGACTTTTAATACAGAAGAAGTGCAAATGATATAAAGTGAATTGTATATCTTAAAAGCATTTATAAATGCATTCCAAATACCATGCGGGCCTCTGTGCTGAAATGCATGATACAGCAAAAAGCATTCTGCAGGGTATGTCGCATCACCAAATAAGTCAATATTCGTTTTAGAAAGAAACAAGTAGGCTAATATTAAAAGTAAGACAAGTTGTCTTATTTGGTGAAATAGAGAGAAATAAGATCACATAGCTCACCTTTGGTGTGTTCCAAACATCCTGCCTCCCGCTAAGCATTGGAACCTTTGGCACCCTTGTGTCTCTAGTTCTTAGGACTCTAAGCTGCTCATTCAAATCTATGGACTTCTCTAGGCCAGCATGAACTGCAATTAGATTGCAAATGATTTGGCCTTCATCCGTATCAATGGGCACATTTTCCTGTCATGCAACCATAACCTGAATACCGAAGGAGCAATGCCTTTTGCATGCAAACTTACAAGTCGCACAATAAAAATAATACCCACCTCTTCATGGATCCAAACCATGTCACGCAGAAACCTCTTATGCTCCTCTGGCACAGCCTTTGCAAGATCTATGATGAACTAACAGCAAATTAGAAGATGATCTTGTTTGAAACTGGGAATTGTTTGCTGCAAATTAGAAATTGTTTTGTTAATCTCAGGTAGGAGATTCCGAATGACTAATTCCTTGTTTTGCATCTCAAGAAAGCTAAATGGTTAGTAAATTGCACTATCAGTGAATACCTTGCCAGGTTTTAGTGTGTTTAAGTGTTATAATAAAACTCCATCAAAGCATTCATTCTGGTCTTGTATAGAAGATCCAGTATCTGTAATTTTTTAATCATCGGTAGAACTCTCCTGAATTGCTAATTCCTAATATTGTTATTAGAAAACTGTGTGTCCATTTAGCAAACAAGCAAATCGTAGGTTCCCTGCCTGTTTGGATTTCAACATTTCTGAAGTTTCATGCAGTCTCGTGAGAGATTGATTGAATATGAACACAATATGCAGAGCCTGCATTTTGGAAGGGTGCCGCAGGCCGCAGCTGTAACATAATAAACCGCAAGTATTAACTGATTAAGAAAGGAACCAAACCAATGCGAAACTTTCAAAACTGAGCAGGGGAACCATGGGCGACGCCTTAGGACTCGAATGTGGGCTGCGCGTCGTAGATGGAGCCCCTGTACGGGAGCCCCTTCTTCGGGTTCCACATCTCCTTGATGACCCCGCCCCACCGCCTCCCCTGCACGTGCATGCCCTCGTAGCCCGGCCCGCGGAACCACCCCTCGTGCTCCTCGTTGTGGAGGTACTCGTCCCAGGTGGCCGAGAAGGGGGAGCCGTCGGGAGGCGGCGGCAGGACCCCGACGAACGCGGCGAAGGCGAGGTCGTGGTTGCCGCAGAGGAAGACGTGGCGCTGCGCGGGGTGGCGCTGCGGGAGCGAGAGGAGGAAGTCGAGGACCCTGCGTGTGTGCGGGCCGCGGTCGTTGTAGTCGCCGAGGAAGATCACCAGCGCGGTGGTGAAGGCGTCGGCGGGGAGCGCGGATTGGAGGTTGGACCAGAGGCTCTCCAGCTTTGTGATGTAGCCGTGGACGTCGCCCACGCAGATCACCGTGCGGGGCGGGGCCGAGGGAGCAGACATCGCGCCGGTGTTTCCGCCACGGCGGCTCGCCGGAGGCTGCTTAACTGCAGAAGCGGGCAGCAAGCGGAGCGCGAGAGATTAGGTGCATCCGGCACCGGCTTACCTTACATTACCGCTGGGACGATATCAACCGTTCGATGCTGGGGTCGACTGATCGAGGCCGTCCGTCCCGATCCGGAACCTTCCCCCTTCCCCTTTCGCCCCCGTTCGGACGGCGGCTCTCCCCTTCCTCGCGTCCCGCGCTCGTGCACGACCGCCCCGCCCCCCTCCGCCGTCGCGCTCGCCTGGTCCGGGGCTCCGGGCTCCGTTTTCCTACACGGCCCCGATTTTCCCATCCCCCTCCGCCTCTGCGCTCAGGAGTCAGGAGTGAGGAGTGAGGCGCGATGCTGGAGAAAGACCGGATATCCTACTTCTACGACGGTACATTCGCTGTGCTCACTGTTCCCCTCTCCACTCTTACCATACACTGCAACCTAGCTCTCGCCGTAGTCGCAACTCGCAATTCTTCCTTTTCGGTGTCTCATCGCGCCCCGCGCGCGGGCAGCTATGATTTTAAGCGCTAAAGCGGGGATACTACGGGGACCGAGAAATTCGCTTTTGTTTCGCTGATTTCAAGTGGCGAGACGTGATCAATGCTCATAGCGTTCGCCTTGTGCTCGGCTGGAATTTGGGCTATTCTGTTCATTAGCAAAGGGAAATTCTGGGTGGACCTTTCAGGACTTGCTCGATTGGAATTGGGGCTGCTTTGCTCATTGACCTAATTCACAAGGCCTGGCGCTAGGTAGTTATAGTTTAGCTTAGGATTTATGCTTTGTCTCGAGTCAGATAACACAGGTGCAAAAGTATCTCTTGGATCGAGAATTCAGAGATTTGAATGGAATTCGTCGCACTCTATATCTCTGTTTGGGAGGTTGCACTAAAATTCCATTTGGTTATTTCCGTATTCAACAAATAAAGATTCTTGAGCAGTTGATTATCTTTGTGTTGTCTGCATATTCAAGATTGTTTTATCCACGTTCTACAAAATGAAAAACAAATGATAATACCCTCACTCAAGGTCCTTTATTACTCCATTGATATAAAGTTCCACCTAGTTTTTCAAATATGTAAAATATTTTATTAGTTCGGATGTGTTATTGCTTGCTTAATAGTTTCTTCTGTGGACGACCGTTTCAGGAGATGTGGGCAATGTCTACTTTGGGCCAAATCACCCCATGAAGCCACATCGTCTTTGTATGACGCATCACCTTGTTCTTTCATATGGACTTCATAAAAAGATGGAGATATATGTCAGTATTGAATTTCATTTATCATTTTCTTTGGACTCATGAAGAGTGTAATATATAATGCTATTTTGCAATCGATGACTTTTGCAGAGACCACACAAAGCATATCCAATAGAGCTTGCCCAGTTCCATTCTGCTGATTATGTGGAATTCTTGCACCGGATAACTCCTGACACTCAACACCTGTATGCAAGTGAATTAACTAGATGTATGGATGCCAGGGGTTTTCTCTTCTTCAAACTACTCTACCAGACTTCGCTAATTTCGCAATGAAATACATGCCATGTAACGTGCTGCTCATGTTTCATTCTAATACCTTAATTTGTTCTAGTTAATTAGATCTAAGGTGCTACCACACTTGTATGTTGTTTAAGCTTTCATGTATATAAATAAAAGAATAGAAAGAAAACACATTATCATCGTTGAGATTTCAATACGATGTTGTATACAGTAAATGTAAGGTTTGCTATTTCCCAGGTTTATAGCTTCCATGATGTACCTATTAAGATCACCGAGCATAACTTTCTTCCTTTTGGAGTTTTCTGACTTGACTTACCTGGGACTTTATTTTTCTCTGTTCAGTCAATCTTGGAGAAGACTGCCCAGTCTTTGATAATTTGTTTGAGTTCTGCCAAATCTATGCTGGAGGAACTTTAGGTAATATTAAGATCACCGAGGGTTTGAGGCTGCTTTCTATTCTATGAACTCTCTAAGCTGTTCTTTATTCTTTTTAGATGCTGCTCGCAGATTAAATCATAAATCATGTGACATTGCCATTAATTGGGCCGGTGGGCTGCATCATGCGAAAAAGTGTGAGGCATCAGGCTTCTGCTACATTAACGATCTAGTTTTGGGAATTCTGGAGCTTCTCAAGTACCATGCCAGGGTTCTATATATTGACATTGATGTCCATCATGGAGATGGAGTTGAAGAAGCTTTTTATTTCACAGACAGGTTCATGCTTTTCCACTAAAAGGTTATTTATTGCAATTTCTATAGCTATTCTTTTTGTTGCTGCCTTGACTATTTTCCAATTAAGTTTCCATGCCTTTGGCATTTATTGTTGTTGGTGTCTTGTTGTAGTGTGGTAATGCCTGAGTGTCTTCAAAGTGTTTCAGATTTCTTTAGTGTTTCTCTTTAATGTTTTGCAGGGTAATGACTGTGAGTTTCCACAAGTATGGTGACCTGTTCTTTCCTGGCACGGGTGATATTAAGGTAAGCTTCGACTAACAAGTAACAAGTGTCATGAATAATTTTATATATTTTGCCTTCATTTCATTTCTTCTTTTATCTTTCTGTCAAGAAAAAAAATGGGTGTGTGATGCACAGATGCAGGCAGTGAGATTATACCATAATTCTACTTTGATTTCTGTTCACTTTTGCATATTAATCATATGGCATTTGAATGTTTTTTTTACCTGGCACATGTTATACGTAGATTAAAGGTGACGAGCCTATGCTTAGTTGTCTGAAACACAGAAACAGAAGAGATTATAGCTCACTTTAATTGGCTCACAATGAAAATCATAAATATGTGGTGGACACAGTAAGTAATTAGGAAGAACCTAGGTTTTTACTAAAATTTGATGTACTCCTCATTCTTATTTACTCTCCTCATTCTGATTTACTAAAACTGGGTCACAGTCAAAGTGCTGATGGTTATATATTACTTCTCAAAGTCAGTAACACTGGAGGTAGTCTAATGTTGGGAATAATTGCAGCAGAATCCCCGTTTTCAGTTTTTATTCACTGTCTTCTGTCATTCGAAAGCTTTAAGTGTAACTATCATTACCCCGCTGAAGTGTGTGTCTTATACTGGACATTGGGCAATTTGACATCATGTATTAATAGAGTACTGGTTCATCAAAGGTTTTGTCCTAACGAAACGAAGTAAGCTTAACAATTTCAAACTGGGGGAGTAGTGATGAGACCTTTGGTATTGTTATATAGATTCTGTTTCAATGGATGTGCTCTTCGTGCTGATTTACCTATTGTCATTGAAGGATATAGGAGAAAGGGAAGGAAAATATTATGCCATCAACATTCCACTTAAAGATGGGATAGATGATGCCAGCTTTACTCGTCTTTTTAAAACGGTAGGCTCCCTGTACTGTAATCATTTCTTGTTATTGTTGTCATTGTTCTTAGTCCCATCAAGTCATGTGAGTTTATCATGCAGATTATTGCCAAGGTTGTTGAGACATATCTGCCTGGTGCTATTGTTCTTCAATGTGGGGCTGATTCATTGGCAAGGGACCGGCTGGGCTGCTTCAACCTCTCCATTGAAGGTTCTACAGTTCTTAACTGTATATATACCCAGAGTCAGCAAGATAATTAGTTATCCATGTTTGATACGCTTAGATGACCTGCTAGTGTGTCTTTTGTGGGAATGGGAAGCCTTATGTCCTTAATTCTCCAATTTCACTGTTTTGCACATTTTCTTTGGATCAATGGTGGTTTGAGCTCCTTTTTGGACTTTTCGCCTAGCTTCCTTAAATTATTATAATTATTACTTACTTGCTTTATCTGTTTTCATGAACAGGCCATGCTGAATGTGTAAAGTTTGTTAAGAAATTCAATATTCCCCTTCTGGTAAGGGATATTACTATTATGAGATATTTCTCTCTGACTTTAATAGGCTATCAAACATATTCTCCCATCATTCAGGTAACAGGAGGTGGTGGATACACCAAGGAGAACGTAGCACGGTGTTGGGCTGTTGAAACTGGGGTCCTTTTAGACACAGAACTCCCAAATGGTATCTTATTTATTCATTCATCTTTCCTCTGGTTTTTGGGTGAAGCAGTTAGTAGCCTTGTTATCCTCAGTACACACACATCACACATGTTCTTTCCATTCATATAGATATTCTGATAGTTCCTTGTATAGTTGTTCATGCTATGGAGCTTTACTTTGGCATTTTCTTTGCAGAGATTCCAAACAATGACTACATTGAGTACTTTGCTCCAGATTATACACTGAAAGTTGCAAATTTGAACATGGTAAAGAAACTTCTAGCACCTTAATTTATCCTATACCTCGTGTGTGTTTCTTTCTATTGAATGACTAGCATTTAAAATATTGAACTGTGCTCAACTATTTGACAAGTTGTTAATCTATAAGTGTTACTGGGAGCCTGAAACTTTCATGTTTCGTGCGGATTGAAAATGATTTATGACTTCTTACCTATTGTTCAACTGGAGTAGGACAATTTGAATAGTAAGACCTATCTCAGTTCAATCAAAGTGCAAGTCATGGAGAGTTTGCGGTCCATACAACACGCTCCTGGTGTTCAGATGCAAGAGGTTAGGCTCTTTCTTCTCCTAGTTGTTGATTTGTGCACTTGCACTTGCATGGTGGAACCTTCCAACCAAAACAGGTTATGTAAAAAAAGGGGCAGTATCAGAAGTTAACACACTAAAATATGCAATTCCACCAGGACTTTTTTTTTGCTTCCAAACACATTTTATTTGTTTGTTTTTCTGAAGGGGTCATGTAAAAAATCATTTGCAGGTTCCACCTGATTTTTATATCCCTGATTTTGATGAAGATGAGCTGGATCCTGATGAACGTGTTGACCGTAAGTGAAATATTTCTGGCATGCCCTATGTTGCTTTTTTGAACGAGTTAATGACTTGTCTGGAGATCAAGAGTTCTCTAGATTCATGTGCATGGCAAATGCTCCCTCAATTTTCTCTTTTGTATATGAAATAACGTGATACAGTCTTTATTAGTCTCTTGCAGTCATTCACATGTCAACGAAATTCGTGCTTTCAAGAAGTTTCGGTCATTTTTGTGCTTACGGCGGAACTTTGTAATGTGTTATCCAGAGCATACCCAAGACAAGCAGATTCACCGTGATGATGAGTACTACGAAGGCGACAACGACAACGATCGTGACGATGGCACTCGCTGATCTGTTCCTTTTGGCATGTAATGGTGTATATGGAAACTGAGAACCTTCACTGTTGTTGTGTAGCTCGTCAGGCTTGAGGTGGAGTACTTTGCAGATTTACAGTAGGCTCTAACGTAGCAGGTCGAAGTATTTGGGTTCTGACCCCTTCATCAATCACTCTATGTAGTATAGCACTGCCCATTTTTCTTCATACGGAAATGCAAGTTTGTCGGGAGATCCCTAACTCGATGTGATGAGAGCTCGATGCAAAATTACAGGATTACATGTTTCTCTTGCCCAATGCTCTTTGATTGAATGATGGTGTGCGATGCTGTCTTGCGGTTGAGCGATGCTATACAGGTTTTACTGTGAGCTACGGCTCTGCTGAAGGTATCATCATCACTCTTACAAGAACAAGAGGTCATTATGATAGTGTGTGATTTTCATCAGTTACAAAGTTACAGGATTAGACTTCTAACAGAATTAGCAAGAGACACTGGAGATATCTAGGTCCCCGATGCTTCCAAGCTTGGACAAGCCGGTCTGTCACGCGAACACGCGAGGCGTCGTGCCTACTGCCAACAGGAAGCGAATGCCAGAAGCCCAGAACTGATGAAAGCGAACCACACAGGAACAGCCGAACCACGCGGCGTGGAGACCGCGGCGAGAAGCGTCGGGCACGTCACGCGTACGTGCAGCCTCCCCGGTGGGTCCCATCCCGTCCCCGATCATCCTTCGTCACCCTCCTCCGTGCGCCAGCGCCACTGCCCTGCTGACAGCGCAGCTTCATGCGCCGCCTGTCTCGCGTGTGCCCCGCGCCACCGGCTCAGGCCACTCCGCCACGCCCCCACGAGCACTCGAGCACAGACGGAGGCGCCTCACTCTCCTGCCGCAGCTGCGCGCGACCTGTCGGTTCGCAGAGCTCTCCTACTACTACTTGCTCCTAGTAGTACTAGTAGCTACTCATAGCTAGCCAGCCAGCGCATTCGCATGGACATGGGGATCGCGCGGGTGGCGGCCCCGCTGCACCTCGCGTGCTCCGCGCGGCCCACCGGCGGGTCGCTCGGAGTTGGAGCCGCGCGTCCAAGGACGGGCAGGCAGAGCGGGTGGGGACGAAGGTGTGGACTCTCGCGGCCGCCCAACTCCGTGCCGGACCCGAGAGCGCGCCACCACGACCCGGGCCTCGAGATCGGCGATGCGGTCGACGGGAGGAGCGTCAACGGCGGCGCCGCCAAGCCGCACCCGCAGGCCGCGCCGCGGATGCGGCGCGCTGCCGCGGCCGTGGAGGACCAGGGGTGGGAGCTCCTCCGGGAGTCGGTCGTGCACTACTGCGGCAGCCCCGTGGGGACGATCGCCGCGTGCGACCCGGACGACCCCACGCCGCTCAACTACGACCAGGTGTTCATCAGGGACTTCGTGCCCTCGGGCATCGCGTTCCTGCTCAAGGGGGAGTACGGCATCGTCCGCAATTTCATCCTCCACACGCTGCAGCTCCAGGTAATGTTCAGATTGTAGAAATTTTTGTCCCCTTTTTTTCCTAGTGTTAAATGTTAATCGGATAATTCATGCTTTTGCAAATGTAATGCTGTTAATGTGTGGAATTTCGATATTTGACCCTGAAACAAATTGCACCTAAGCTTGCAGTTGTGAAAATTAAACGCCTCTACCATTCATGAGAAGTGGCATTTTCCAGAATGTTTTGATGTGATTGTAAGTAACTTTGGAGGTGCTTGTACATAATGCAGCTAAGGTTGGTGATCTCCCAAAGAAAGGGAAAACAAACACTGTTCAGGGTTGGTTACAGCCTTCCTGAAGAATTAGCTTCCGTTTCAAATTGTGCAATTATCCATGATACAGTTAATTATGCATATAACACTATGCCCTTTATCACTGTGTTTTCATCTTGTTTGGCCACACTTATCAAGGATCATGGATTTGTTACTACCTAGTACCTACTGGGTAACATCTGTTGGAAATCTGTACCTGGTACAATGTCTTCCGAAAGTTTCGGTGATTTGTAAATGATATGAATCAGCTTGAAACAGTAAACCTGGCTGAATCAGTAGCCTTACATGAAAATTATGTTGCATACCTGGTTACATGATCTGTTCGTTGTTATGCTAATCTTGTTGTCACATGAGACAGTTAAATTTCCAAACCTTCACGTTTAATTCAGCATCCACCTAACAGTTCTGTTCAGATCATTTCTTTGAGATACACTTCTGCAAAATAATCATATTATTTTCCCCATGATCAATTAAGTTTCCACTCTGTAAAACTGTTTAGTGATGATCTCCAGAGCTGGGAGAAAACAATGGACTGCCATAGTCCAGGTCAAGGCCTCATGCCAGCTAGCTTCAAGGTACGTGTCATTCCCCTTGATGGTGATGATGATGCCACTGAGGAAGTCTTGGACCCTGATTTTGGTGAGGCTGCAATAGGCCGTGTGGCACCAGTTGATTCAGGTAGGGCTGGAGTTTGATGAGTATCCTTTCTCTACTAATTTACATGTGCTATAAAAAAAAATAGATTTCACAATGGTTTTCAGGGTTATGGTGGATCATATTGTTGAGGGCATATGGAAAGTGTTCAGGGGATCTTTCAGTTCAGGAGAGAATCGATGTGCAGACTGGAATAAAAATGATCTTGAAGCTTTGTTTAGCTGATGGTTTTGATATGTTTCCCACATTGCTGGTCACTGATGGCTCTTGCATGATAGATCGTCGAATGGGAATACATGGGCACCCTTTGGAAATTCAGGTAACATGATGTACCAGAAATGCATAGTGTAACAAACCTAGATGGTGAGGGCGCTAAATACATTTTAAACTATCCTTTTACATCATGCAAGTTGTAACACGAACGTGAAAGTATACAAACGTGAAAGTAACACTTTTTTGCGCAAATCAGATGGATACTATGGCAGGTCTCCACTGTTCTATCTCTATTTTTTTTGTAACGAACTGGCACGAGATTGTGCCAATTTCATTGCATATAGAAGTTTTACAGTAATTAGCTCTGAAGGCTTCTCCTTTTTGAATTTTTTTATTTCACCCACCACCTGTCTCTCAAAAAAGATTTCACCCACCACCTGATGTACTGGCTTCCATTTCGATCAATGGAAAAATGGGTATGACCCTGGGTTGAAAGGTGGATGTGAAAGTAACTTATATTGAAACATAAAAAAACGGAGAGTATAAACCTGAATAATGAGGGTCAAGCCCCGATATATTTTTCAAATCTTGCCTTTAACATATTGAATTTACAAATAATTCCTTCAGTTCTCTTAAAAATTCTACACTATTGCTTCATTATGTTCTCTCTTGGGCGCTAAATACAAGTGTTCTCTTCTGTTCTCTTCATTATGTTCTCTCTTGGGCGCTAAATACAAGTGTTCTCTTCTGTTCTGGAATATCCAAGTGAATTAAAACAGTGTTCAGTCTTCAGAATATCCATGTGGAATGTGGGGACTTCTTTACTAATCTGATTATACATAAATCTTTTCTGGTATAGGCACTGTTCTACTCTGCTCTCTTGTGTGCACGTGAGATGCTTACCCCTGAAGACGGATCAGATGACCTAATTCGTGCCTTGAATAACAGGCTTATTGCACTTTCTTTTCATATCAGAGAGTATTATTGGCTTGACAAGAGAAAGCTGAATGAGATATATCGATACAAAACAGAGGAATACTCTTATGATGCTGTAAACAAGTTTAACATATACCCTGATCAGATCCCTTCCTGGTTAGTTGAATGGATTCCGCCTAAAGGAGGTTACTTCATCGGAAACCTGCAGCCAGCTCACATGGATTTCCGATTCTTTTCCCTGGGGAACTTGTGGTCAATAGTAAGCAGCTTAGCAACAGACCATCAGTCCCATGCTATTTTGGATCTGATTGAAGCCAAATGGTCTGACTTGGTGGCAGAGATGCCGATGAAGATATGTTATCCTGCCCTTGAGGATGAAGAGTGGAAATTCATAACTGGTAGTGACCCCAAAAACACGTGAGTCGTACGTTATCATCTACTCTTAATTCTTGCATATTGTTTGCATTCCTTCTCAATATTTTCTTCTTGTGATGCAGACCTTGGTCTTACCATAATGGAGGTTCCTGGCCAACACTGTTGTGGCAGGTACACACCTAATCCATTCCTTTGGAAATTATAGTTTTACAGTTCTGCTATGCTATGCTCAGCAGCTTGAGTCGAACATATTGAAATGTCTAGTTGAATGATTTTGTTGTTTATGTTCTTGCTTAACCAAGTCAAGATCTTATTTGCAGCTCACGGTGGCATGCATCAAGATGAACAGACCGGAGATCGCAGAAAGAGCCGTGGAGGTATCCGAGAGGCGTATTGCCAGAGACAAGTGGCCTGAATACTATGACACCAAGCGAGCGCGGTTCATCGGGAAACAGTCTCGCCTATTCCAGACCTGGTCCATCGCCGGGTTCCTCGTGGCAAAGCTGCTGTTAGAGACACCTGATAAATCCAGAATACTTTGCAACAACGAGGACGAGGAGATTCTTAACGCTCTGAGTCTCATGGCAGATGGATCCAGTCCGAGAAGAAGGCGTAGGAAGCAAGCGCCAAAGACCTATATTGTCTAGGTTCAGCAGCAATCTTCAGCCTGGGGTCATAACATGGGGATGGGGTGGGCCTCTCTTGTGTAGCTCACAGGGGAAAGTTTTGTAGATAAAGGCGTGTTACTGTTATCGCATTAAACAATCTAGAGGTTTACTGCAGTAATGAAAAGATCACGGTGCAGTGAGTTATAGTCAACAACGGGTGAATGATCATCAATAAAGGTACATTGCCACCATGGAGGCATTAGATGCACACAAAGGTACATTGCCACCATGACCGGCACACATCTGTTCATCAATAAAGAAAGCCCCTAGTTGTACAGACGGCGACAGAAAATGCACATAACTGCCCAATCCGTGCTTTAATTTTATATAAAGTTTGCACGCCCTTTATTCCAAATTATATATTATTTTAATTTTTCCAAATACATAGATTTTACTAGGAATCTAGATATACATAGATATACACTATATCTAAATATATAGTAAATATTATATATCTAGTAAGACCAAAACGATTTATAATTTAAAAGGCTAAAATAACTTATAATTTGGAATAGAAAGAGTACTACGTCATTAACATGTAAACATGGAATAAAGTTACAAGCCTGACTTCTGAGTCACTATTCCCCAGCATTAGCAAGGAACAGCTCAACCCAGAAGACGGGCACAGACTATTACATCCAGAACGCATTCTACATTTCTACCCGTTGCATCTTGCACATGTCCAGGAATTTCCAAATCGTGTCTTCTAATATTTGATGGTATTAACAAGGCATAAAGTTACAGGCTTACATCAACCTTACCGTACTTCCCAACCGTCCCAAATGGCGAAGGATGACTCATTTTCAACAGAAAACTGCAGGGAAGAGAGACTACAGACTACTTCTAGCTAGCTTACCTTGATATTTTTTTATAAGTACTCATCTGCATTAAACAGTAAGGAAAACCTACAACGACGAGTACAGATACTAGAACATACGCGAAGGACACGTGTAGGGCAACTGCCCATGCCAACTGTCACAGAGAACCCTAGAGAAAACATGAATTACGAGCAAGTCTGTTTCCCTCTCTGTGAACACCAGGAACACCGGCCATCTGACACCTCCATTGTTGCCAAATCTAAAAGAGCTCAAACTCGATGTCATCGCCGTTCAACCGAAACTCCAGACACTTGCCTTCCTTTTTCTTGCGTGTCGTTGCGAGGGTTGCTGCAGCAGCATCAAAGCCTTTTGGAGTCTCTGGCGGTGCGGTCCAACGGATCAAGGCCCAGTTCAGGCCTTCAAAGAACGGATGCCGCTTGATCTCAGCAGCTCCTCTCGATGAGCCAAGCCGATACTCTGGCTCCTTTATAAGCAGGCCTCTGATCAGATCTCGCGCGTGGAAGCTGACAGCTGGGTTATCAGGGAACTTCAGGCCCTGTGATATCACATTGGAGAGTGTCTCCTCGTTACCAGTTCCCCTAAATGGTGTCTTGCCGTAGAGTAATTCATAGAGGAAGATGCCAAGAGTCCACCAATCAACCGAGCTCCCATGGCCATCTCCTCGAATGATCTCTGGGGCCAGGTATTCATGGGTCCCCACAAACGAATTTGATCTTGCATCAGTGGGCTCAACAACGAGCTGTGGAAGTGATGGTTTCTTCAGGGGTTCAGCTCTAGGCTTCCATGTCCTTGATGGTGTAGATGAAACCAGCCGGGGCGTGAAGCAAGATGAATTGTTCCAGGATGGCTGGATACATAATGGATCGATGCAGCTTTGTGCACAGGGACCAGAAGGCCTACTGGGCTCATCTCTGCCTACTGATGATGTTCTCACAAGCATTGGACTCACTGAGCACCTTAGAGACAGATCAAAGTCTGAGAGCATGATGTGCCCATCTTCACGAACAAGTATGTTCTCTGGCTTCAGATCACGATATATGACCCCCAACATATGGAGGTACTCCAAGGCTAAGAGGACTTCGGCGACATAGAACCTACAAAATGTAGAACTCTTGAGTTACAGTAGTTCAGTACCAAAATGAAAATGTAAAAAATGTATACTCTCTTGAGTTACAATAGCCCACTAGTATAAAGTAACCTATAGAAAAAATAATGTAAACTCTTGGCTCATGATAGCTCAATATACTATCACTAGACAAAAAAACATCTATCAGGTAGCAAGTGCAGCAAGATTATATAAGCACCATTTTTAGTTCTAGGTTAAGCGGCTCAAACATGGCAATAATGCATAGATACAGCACAGATAACATACTAGCATGAATAAAGATGTCCATACCTTGCAGCTGCTTCTGAAAAGGTTCTGGTAGGTTGTTTCTGCCTAAGAACATGCAGGTCACCACCTGGGCAAAACTCCATTACCAGGCAAGATAGGTTGTCTGTCGTGAAATGAGAATACAGAGTTGGAAGGAATGGGTGGTCAAGCATTTGCAGTATCTCCCTCTCAGTTTGTGCTCTGAGCATCTTCTTTCTGCTTATCAGGTACTCAATGTCCATAACCTTCAATGCAAACATGCAGTCAGAGCCCACCAACTCAGCCAAATAAACAGTGCCAATATCCCCACAACCAAGTTGTTTGAGAAGCTTGAAGTTCTCCAATCCCAAGCTCCCTTGTTGAATAGCCATACGCCTGATGGCTCCCCATCTCACATCCTTTGACATGTGAGGCCTGCTTCCATTGGCACTGAAACTGCCATAACTATCCTCACTGATGCTCGTGCTGGTGCTATAATCACCAATGCTACTCTTCGAGCTTTGGGAGCATTCACCCTTTTCCTTCGATCTTGACAACTCACCGACCTTTGAGCCATGGATTGCACCAACACCACAACTTTTGGTGCCAAAATCAGCTCCTTCAACGTATGTAGAGCTGATAGCAGCCTTCTTGTTAGTTGGTGCTGGGGTTCTGGGATCATCCTGAAGGGCCTCCTGTTTACCAGTGTGAGAATTAGAACCTTTTGCCTCATAATGCTTGTGTGCTGTGACCACAGCAGCTGGTTCGGGTTTAACCTTCTTTTTCGTTGAGGTTTTATTCCGAAACAATGGCTTCACCAGCCGTGAACCACCTACTGGAACAGCACGGGGGCTAGATGCTTTTGCAGATTTTCCTTTTCTCTGCTTTGCCAGTGTTGTTCCTGCAGGAGGATCATCAACTGCCTCTGATGATTTATTACTGATCACATCTTGGATCCTGGTTTTATGGATCTTGACCGTGGTTGGAGATGCTGATCGCGAACTCTTCTTGGTCGAGCTCTTGCTTTGTCCCTTACTGGTTTCAACTGGCTTACCCGACGAACTCCCCGCAGCCTTCTCTGGCAGCACAGAAACTTTCGCAACCTTATTCTGTTCATCTTTCTCCTCTTTGGTCTGAACCGCCGCCGATCCATATAGCTTCTTGATCGCCCCAGAATCTGGGGGCGTCGACACCCCTGACGGCTTGGACAACCTCTTCATGGCAGCCATCTCCGACGCCTGGGAGATGCACATCTTCCGCAGGGCCTGCTTGAGGCTGACGGACTCCACAATCTCCGAGCTCGACACCGGCGACTTCCCGAGCGCGATAAGCCTCCTATCCGTGCTCGTCTGCCCAGACGCCCTCGCCGAGGTACGCACGTTGATCGACCTGATGAGCCGGTCGAGATCATCCTCCACCGCGCACGACCGCGCCCCATGCTCCTGCCCCACCGGCTTGACCCTCACCCTCAGGTGGGTAACCCCGCCCGGGCACGCACCTTTGGGCTCGTCCACCAGTTCGACTATCTCCGAGCACCCCGTAGCAGCCATCCCCTTGGCGGTCTCCTGCTCTGGGCGCCGCACCTTCATCTGGGCGGGAGGCCGCACAACGGCTGCTGCATTTCAAGTCAGGACCGGCGGGTGCCTGGCGTCCGGTGACCGGAGACGCAGCTTCCCCGGGTGAAGAACCGGCATCACGGAGTCCTGCACGAGAAGAAGCATGAACTGAATCAGGCAAATGCTTAGGAAAACAGGCCAAGATTAGACTAACATGGTGGAGAAATTTTTTTCCAAAATAATCCTAAGAAAAACTGTAGATTCCGCAGATCTTGGTGCCGTACATCCTGCCGAAAAAACCGAAGCGAGCAGATCTCGTTTTTCCGCAGATCCTGGTGAACAGGATGCAAGCAGCTGAAGCAGGCACCCCCCAAAACCTGGGGGGATAAGCTGACGACTTGGCCAGAGACAGCAACCCAAAACCCAAAACAGAAAACAAGGATGACGGCCTGCAGCTCCGCGAGAGGAGGAAGCTGGGCGGAGAATCTTACCGGACGGCCTGCAGCTGAAGCAAGCGGGGCCGCGGGAGGCTGCTGCTGCGGCACGCAAACCGGCGGTGCTCCCGCCTGGACGAGCGCGGCGGGGCGAGGGCGAGGATTCGCTAGGGTTTTGGCCGGTGCGGCGGCGAGGAGTGGCGAGAGCGGCGCGGGGGGGAGTGGCCGAGTGGGGGGGGGAGGAGGCGGAAGAGTTCAAGTGAGGGAAAGCGGCAGCAGCGGAGCGGCTCAGCAGCGATGCGCGGCGCGCGTCACGAGGAGCAGATGATGGCTGCCCCTCCCTCTGGTCCCACCCCCTCCCCGCAACCGGTGCCCTACCCTACCCTACCCCTCCTCCTCCTCTCTCATCAAGTTTGTCACGCCCTCCCTCCCCTCTCTCTCCTCCACGGTCGCCGCGCGGCATCGCAAACCGATAAACCACCACCACCCTCGGATTTACGCCTCTTTCTATATTGAGGGGCATTTATTAATCCCGTAGAGGCGCCCAGCGTGCCGTGCTGCCCCCTTCCGCCCTTTTCCTCGTGTCTCTCTCTCACTCTCGGTGTACGGCCTGCCTCGCACTGAAGCAAAGAGCAAAGGGCAAAAGGGGTGAGCGGGCGGCGGAATACTACCCGGACCGGACGTGACATTGTCAATCGTAAAAAAATTGGAGGCGGCATCATCTGCACCTGCTTTCCCTTTTTCCTTTTTCCTTGTGTTGTCAAAATAAAAAATTGCTAGACGAGGAGCTGCTTTTCCTTTTGGCTTCGTTGTCGTGCTCCTGTTGGGAATTCAAACCTACAACGCTGCTACTGCTAGTCAGCTACTGGGAGTGATAGGGTTTGTCTACCCTGTATAGTGGCTAGAGTAGAATTTTCTTGGTAAAAAAAATGGGCATCCAATTCCCAGACCAGACCGCAACGGCCCCGATTTGATCTGCGCGGCCCGTTGCCTCAGCTCGTCGGGAGCATCCTAAATCAAATGGAGCCATTTCTTTTTTCAATGTGAAAGAAAATGCACCCGCTTTGATGCGGCGGTGACGTCTTGCTAGCGAGCTCGTGAAGCCCCGTGGCGGCGGCGGTGGCCACTGGCCAGACCAGGGTGGGGGTCCTGCGGCTGGCCGGGGCCGCGCGCCGCGCCTGACCTGGCTCGCGCGGGCCGGCCACCCCAGGCACGCGCACAGGCGGCTCGTGCGCGGCTGCTCCCGCGCCGCGCGCCATCGCCCGCGCGCATTCATTTGCTCCCCGCGCGGCTCGCGTCGCCTGGCCCGGGACGGATTGCTGCTGTAGTCGCAGCAGGTTGATTCATTCAGGGCCACTCGCCCCGCTCGTTGGCTGGCACCACTCGCGGCGGGGGGGGCGGGGGGGGGGGGGGGGGGGGGGGGGGGGGCGGGGACGCCGCCGCCGCGACGGCCGACGGCGGCCGCACCGGTCGCAACGGCCGTGCCTTCTTGCCTCCGCCGGGGCTGGGCGCACGCACCCACAGGCCATTGGAATCCAGCGGCGCACATGGCGGCTGTTCGCAGCCGGGGCAGCAGGCACGCTGACCCTCCTCGGTCCACGCATCGGCTCGCTCTCTCTCTCTTTCCCTCCCAGGAAATTTTGAAACCCAAGCCCTCCGCGGCGGGCGCGCGGCAGGGCGCGCTGTTGCTTCGCTTGCCTGGCACCGTGGCAGATCCACGCCCGGTGCCACACGACCCATGGTCCATGCTGATGCGACGCAATTACAAATGCGAGTACGAACTGAAAGTTTAGGTGCGTGGGGGTGCTTTACCCCCCTTCGATCAGACGCACTGAATGATGAATACGGCGCTTATCATGACGGGGGTGGCAGGGGGTAAAGATTGGGAGGGTCCATACACGTACTACCGTGTGCCCCCTTTCAACGCGGTACACTAAATGGTTGTGCTTCTACTGTACATACCACGCGAGGAACAAGCTGCGTGCTAGCTGATCGGGGTTACACTGAATACACACGATGACACTATCTACGACTTTTGGTTCACTAGTACTCCCTCCGTCCTAAAATATATTATATGGGCGCCGGTACCTTGACTATTGACTGTAATTGAAAACAACAATGTGAAACTCACTGCAATGGATGCTGGTTATTGCAAAAAATTGCATGTTGCGTCGCCTTGGAGCTTCCAATGGGACACCGACGAGGTTTGAGAGGGAGGGCATCTAGGGTGCGAGGAGCAACGGGCCTGTTCATCTCGCTAGGATTGAGAGGGAGGGGGAGCAGCGGAACGGCGGAGAGGGAGATTGGGGGAGATGGAGGGGATCAGGGGCGGTGGGCGGCGCTCGTCCTGCCCCAGCGGTGCGTTGGGAAAAAAGAAAACGCTTCGCGAGGATCCTCATGCGGTGGGAACTAAAGGGAAAAGGGATAAGGCTTACCGGAAATTTTGTTTAAAGGATCCTAGGATGACTTCAGTATCTTACATTTCAGGATGAAGAGAGTAGTCAAGAAAAAAATTAAAAACAAACTATTGTTATCGAACTTTCTTAATCATTCGACTTCTTGCATCAAACATGAAAATGGCTAAAAAGAGAACATTTTGTCGACGGGGTAGTTGCAATGCAAGCGCAGCGCGGAGGACATCATGACTTCCGTCTGATATGATCTGGATCTTTGCATCTGCTGATTACTCACTAGTACAATATAATAGTAGGCCGGGATTAGTATAGTATATCAGTTAAACGGTGCACGACCTCGATCGCCACAATTCCGTGGATCTTCTTTAGTCCGGTGCAACCAACAAACCACCCCAACTTGGCATCTCCTCGATCAAGCCAGGGACTAAAAAAGTCACCTAAATGAATTGTTAAAATTAGCACGGGTCCCTCGCATCATAGTTCGAACTGCACACTCGTTAAAAACTACATCTTGAAATGATGGTTCATCAAGAGTGTAGTTAATATATCTGATGGATGGAATGAAACTGTTGGCAGTGAAACTCCACGGGGTGTTTGGATTCCACGACTAAACTTTAACCCATATCACATTGAATATTTGGTTACTCATTAGAAGTATTAAATATAAATTAATTATAAAATTAATTGCACGGATGGAGGCTAATTTGCGAGACGAATCTATTAAGTCTAATTAGTCCATAATTTGACAATATGGTGCTACAGTAAACATGCGCTAATGATAAATTAATTAGATTTAATAGATTCGTCTTGTAAAATAGCCTCTATCTGTGTAATTAGTTTTATAATTAGTCTATATTTAATACTCCTAATTAGTAACCAAACATTCGATGTGACGTAGGCTAAAGTTTAGCTTTCAGACCCAAACACCCCCTAGGTCCATTGATTGAAGCGTTCCAAACAGTGTACAGTGACAAAATGACCAAAAGAAACCCCCACCTCGCGTTGCTCTAAAGAACAGGAAAAGTACCAAGCTCTCTCTCGTTCGTGCGCAAGATTCAGCATCGAATAGCCAATGCAAATCCAAGAACTAGCTAGTACTCGCACCAGTACCGTCATTTATCTCGAGAAATAACCATGAAGCTCGTGTGCCGTCCTTGTTTAAAAACTGGGGACGCCAAGATATTGTCCCACTCACCGGTGCCCACCGCTAGGCAGAACTGCAAGTGGGTCACACAGTCGCACGGGATGTCCCCTGAACCCCGAAGCCCTTCTAGCGCCCACGCACGGCCACGAGACCGGCAAGTGGCGTCCACGGCCGGTGATCGCCTCGCCCTCTTGCGTGGCGTCTGCTGCTGGCGGCGGCCTGGCGCGACCGCCGCCGCCGCCGCTGCGAGCGTCCTCGTTCTACTCTGCAGAATTGCAGCCAAGTCCAGGTCCTGCAGCTTCTCGTCACGTTCCGATTCGACGCCACACGGCGGCGGCCGGGAGACGAGCCAGCGGCGGCCGCGTGCGGACAAGACGCGCGCACCCCCGGTGTCCCCCCTCTCCCGATGGGGACGGCGCGCGTGCGTCCACCTCGTCTCCACACCGTCACGTGCCGGCGCAGAGGTACCCTAGGCTCGGTCGAGCTGATGGAGTGATGGATGAGATGAGCCCGCGTCGCGCGCGCCACCCACGACCACGAGCCCTCGCCACGCCAGTAGGGTCCTCGACACGGGGTCAGGCAGGAATGGAGCGGCTCCGCAAGAGATTGTTAGCAGCTGACACAGAGATGGGGATAACAAACGTGTGCGATCCTGTGGGACGTGGAGCCCATGGCGTCCGATTCGTCGGGCCTCGATCGATCTCTCTCGCCCTCGCCCTCGCCCTCGCCCTATCAGTTCGGCTTGGACGCGTTCGTCCGCTCCGGCCCACTGCTCCGGCGGGGACACAGCCCACGAACACGAACAGGAGGGCGTGCTGCGTACGTGTACCCAGTAATCCGCCTGTCCTTTGCTCAAAAAAAAAAATATCGCCATCAGCGCGACGTCTCAACTGTCTGCCACAGTAGTTTCGAGCCAGCCGATCGATTCGATCGATCGGGGCCGGGGCAGCGCTTATGTTCCTTTTGCTCGTCACGGCACGGCACGCCAAGGACCAAACGGGGCCGTCCGTCCTTCCGCCTCCATCCCTGGCCAGTACTAGACCCTAGACCCTAGTTCTTCGGCTACGCCTACGCCGCATGCACGGAGAGGGAGCAGTGGTTGGCGCGGCCACCGGCTGCTCGCGGTGCCGGGCCGGGCCACGCAGCAGCCAGGCCAGCAGGTCAACACGGGCACGTCGCGTGGTCACCTACCTTACCTTCCCTGCAGGGAGGTGTCCGTAAATCGTTCCCTCGACGTTGTTGTACGGTTGCGTGCCGTAAATTCGAGAGCTCCCGCCGGTCACACCGGCCGGTCTCGTCAAACGGCCGGTTTTACGCAGGGGGCTCCGGGCGCACGGCCGGGCAGCATTGTTCTCGCCGAACCGCCGGCCACGGACGCTGGGAGTGAGAAGACGAAGACGAGCCTAAGGTGGAGCGCCGCGACCGTACCGCGACCTGCCGCTGCCGGTGTCCATAATTGGCAGCGGCCGTAGCACGACTCGTAGGTCGTGCGACTTCGGCAGCGAAGGACTACGCGTGTTCTGGACAGCGGGATCCCAGGAGATGTGTAACTAGCTAGGGCTGAGTCGCTCCGAGTCAAGATAGAGGTTTGGGTCGTCAGGACGGGGAAGAGGGATGGAGGCGAGGAATAATCAGGTCGAGCAGGTACTGGGCAGAGTTGGATATTCGTATCCCCGAATCCAAGGAGGGCGTAGGATGACACCTGGCCTACATGTCGACTCTCATGAAGTCATGATGGATAATGCATAATGCAACTCGCAGATTCAGTGAGCCTTTGCAGGATGCAGTAGCTGATAGCAGACAAATGCCGGGTCAGACCTGACTCAGACCGTGTCGAAAAAAAAAACCCTAGTCATTTCTAGTTTCATTCGCGCCCACGTTAGCGTTCGAGCGCGCCGCGCGCCCGGCCGTCCACCGCCTTCTCTCTCCCCTCCCTTCTTCCACATCTCCGGGGGCAACGAGCTCGGGCGGTGAGCCCGGTCGCCGGCGCGACGCTACCCGTTTGAGGTGCGGGTGCGGCCAGCACGGTCGCGGGCACGCGGCGACCCGGCGAGGAGGCGCGGTCATCTAGGCATCTACCCGCCGGTGTAAAATTGTCCTGGAAGGCTGGAACCACTGGCTGCTCAGCGTTGTATTGTACCGGGCTGTTTACTTTGGCCCAACTATTTGGGCTTTTGGGCTGACTGGTCTCGTTGTTAGAAATTGGACCCCTCTAGGAAGCCCCCATAAACCCTCGCCGTCGGCCCCGTCTCGCCCTCGCCGTCGGCCATCCCCGATCCCTTCCACAGGGCCGGCGGCGGCGCGCTCGCCCAAGCTGGTAGGTGCGCGTGCTCCCTCCCTTGCCTCTCCCTCCTTCATTCTCCTAGGGGTGTAAAGCCTAATTTTTCGATATTACCATTTCAATTGATTGGCTGCAGGTTGGTCGGCGTTAACTGAGTCAGGTTGCTTGTTCGCTGGGGAGTGCGAGCTTAATCGGCCACCATGGATGGTAAGCGCGCTTCGTGCCTTTCATTTCCCCAACCCCCTGGTTACCTACATGCGCTGTGATGTGTCAGTACTGGGAAGTAGGTTGTGTTTCAGATAAAATGGGTTTACGGTGATTTGGAGTAAGATTATCATAAATGCTTGGTGAGCTAGGGTGTCAAACCCTTGTGCTAACATGGCCATCAGCCAAGTGCCCAAGTTAGATTTGGGACAGAAATTACAGCTCTAGCATATAATCTGGAATTATGGTTGCACTTGCACAGTGGTGAAGTTTCATTACAGGAGTACAGAAGGGGAACGATGTGCAACGTTGCTGCAGCAAATTGAACAAAATAGCTTTCCTATTTACAAATGGACTGAGCCGTACATGATCAAGGGCTGCCATTTTTTCTGATTATGCAATAAGTAGATCAATGCTATCGAGAGAAGCAGGGAAACAATTAGAATAATCATAATACCACACAGTTTTACTGAATTGTATCACAGTTCGCAGCTTTCAATTGTGTGCCCTGAGTATAGCTTCTGCTTCATGTTGTCAATTTCTCGTGACTTCTTTTTTTCAAACAGTCGATAAGCAAGAAACAATGGAGGAGACCATCCTTGTTGGTGATGATCTCATGCGAGGGCCACCATCACCTGTCATACCGAAAGAGATTGCATCACATGTCCTTGAAGGCGTTGAGCTTTGTGATGGTATACTAAGGAATCTTTTCTTATGTGAGTAATTGCTTTTTTCTTACATCGATATTATCTTTCTCTTATTCCTTGTGCATTTATGTGGGAAAATGTTATGAGAAAAACATCATTTCTGTTCTCCAGGCCTGCAAATAAATGATATTGAGCCATTCTGCCAAGATGAAATTGTGCTATACCGACAATGTGCTGAGAAAAGGGTTAGTTGTATTAATACCATTTGCCTGTTATCTGATTTTGTTTGGTGTTTATTAAACCGTATAGCATTGCATCTTATTGTAACAGGACAAGGAAATAAGAGAACGGATGCAAGATAGTGAATATAAACTGGGTTCTTCGATGCCTCTGGAAGAAGCAAAGGGGAGAGCTACCCAACTCCAATCAGAAGTCACGCTGCTAGAAAGGTAGTTTATTAACTGATGATTTTGCCTGTTATACTACCATAGCATCATCATGTCACGAGTCCTGTCTCCTAGATGAACAATCAAGTTTTGTCTTTCTCATAAGAGATTTAGGAGCTGTAGTAGAGTGATCCACTTAACAACAAATGTCTTTATGCTGAATGCTTCCACGGTTATTTCCAATTTGAACTAGTAAACTAGAAAGGGAGCAGGAGAAAAGTGGTAGGAACATGGTACTATAGTCTGTGACTCATCCCATGATCCTGTTAATCCACTTGATGGTTACACAGATGACAGCTCTTTGCTTTTATCATGCTTTGACGGTTATCGCACCTATTAGACTTAACTGGCATTATGATATTATTATCAAGCTTTATGTAGGAAATGAGCCCTGCATGAGCAAAAGCTTATGCGATTCTACTGGGGGTGAATTGGGTAGTTTGTGGAGAGATAGGGATAGTAACCATGCTGAGAATGCAGACAAAAAGTTATGTTGAGTAACTCTCCAAGAGGCTAGTGTCCTTTTCCCACCCTAAACATTCAAGCTCTTAATGAGTAATAATGGATCACAGCACACAGTGCATGTTAGTTTTATTCTGCCAAATACATAGTTGCTTATTTTCTTATATTATATACTTTCAGACTAAATTGCTACCCTACCTCATAGAGCTTGGTGGTTGATGCCAACAGAATCATAAAAAAGGAATACTCATATAAATGGTGCTGTTTCAGTACACTTAAGTACTTTTAGATTGATTAGCTGCACAGTTCCTGCTTGGTGTACTGTAGGAAGGAGCTTTTTAGACCTTTGCACACCAATTATTCATTCTGATGAGTAGTTCTTATTCTGTTGTTCCACAGGCTTATGAGTAACACTAGACCTTCCAAAAGAATCACCAGTTAAACCACATGCTGATGATGTTTTAGCGCAGTACCTGTCGTTTCTCTTTTATAAGTCATATTTTGCTAAGCACAGGAATTAGGAAGACAAACAAAAAGAATGTAGATTGACACGACCAGGGTATCCTTGGTTTTAAATCTCTTGGGCCTAAGAGAGAATAGTTAGTGTGGATGTTACCCATGAATGCTGAGAGGTCAAAATAAAACTCTAAATCAAAGAGGGCAAAAGAGAGAGAAAATTACCAAATCTGCATTTGAATATGGTATTTTTAAATAATATTAGGAAACTTACAGGCATTACATTTTAAAATGGAGGCCTTGTGTTGGTAATATACTACCTCCGTCCCAAATTACAATTCATTTTGGATTTTCTAGATACATATATTTTGCTATGCACCTAGATGTACACTATGTTTAGATACATAGCAAAAACTATGTATCTAAAGAAGCCAAAATGAATTGTAATTTGGGATGGAGGGAGTACATTTTTTAATTTACTGTTAGTTACAGTACGGTAAACATCAGGAATCATGACTTGTAGTGAATTTCCTATTAATTCATTCATTCTGCCTGTGTGGGGTCTTATACTTCTCTGTAGGCGCCTGATTCTTGCAAGTGGACTTGAGGGTATGGAAGGATTTCGGCAGAGATGGAGCTTGCACGGACAGCTTGAAGATACAAGGTAGTTATTTTGACTCTGTACCAGTCATATACTAACTTGTGCTCATTTTGGTCTTTATAATGGAAAGGTTTGCCTTGTAAAAGTGAACCATGAGAATGTAGTGGATTTCAAAATTCAGATTCATGGAATGACAATAACTCAAAGTTGGCAGCTTCTTAATTTACATACAAATAATGGGTCTAAGTTACCAAATCACATATCTGAAAAAGATCTTATCAAATTATTCTGTTGGGTCTGGTTAGCCTCTTAGTTAAGTAGTGTGAGCAGAATTGCTCTGTGATCATTTAACAGGAAAACTTAATTAAGCGTTTTTGTAGCCGGACATGATTGGGCAGACTTGCCTTGCTCTTTTACCTTCTTAATCAATATTCGTTATTTCACTTCCACTGTGATTTTTGCCATCATATTATAATCATGCCATTTTCTATGGCGCAGCATGCTCTAGAGTGTAGACTACTGTGGTTATTTAAAGCAGGTTACTGAACTTGCGCTACTGAAGTGCTTCAGGGCTTTCTTCAAATGAAATTGTCCATTGTTTGAGGGGATAAATCAAACTTATTTCTTAAACATGATCAGCTTGTGTTTTCTGTTCTACTTTGCAATCTTGTCTTTGCAGGAAAAGACTTGTGGCACTGAACCGTGGCATTGGAAAAGGAGAGAACCAAAGTTCTATGGGGGAAGGGACAAAATCAGCTCCAGCTGGGAAGAGGTGGTTCTTTTGGTAGGTTAGTATCGTGTATTAATTGCAACATCACTCACTTATTACTTTCTTCAATACTGTACCCCCAAAACCAGCCATTGTATTTGCTAGTGAATGGATTTGCTTACACGCAGCTTTAATTTTTGAATTTGAAAATACAGAAATCGGTTAAGTGTAGACCTTGAAACCATTTGTTGTAATGTACATATATTCTCTGCTCATTTTCCCATACATCTCTGCCAGGCTGCCAGCGCCTCTTCATGAGTTAACGACAATCTTGGTTGTTTCTTTATCAGTGGAGCAGGTTGTCTAATATACTCTACCCTGTGCTTGCCGCGGATTTACAGTACGCGCTCTGCAGGGTCCGCAAACCCCAAAGGCAGCCCCATCCAGCTGTACAACCATTTTGATCTTTTGATCCAGATGTTTGCGGATAACTTATTAGCTTCCTTCGAGCAACTTCCTGAAGCAAGATTGCAACTGGTAGAGCTATAATATGTTGACAGTTTATTCACCTCTATGGTCGTGCCCTACACACCCCTCTAAAGAGTGTGCCGTACTCATGTCCTCCGCCTCTCAACTCTCAAGATGAAACCTTACTCTGAAGATTCCATTGTTTTTGTCATGAGATATGTCTGGATTGCTGACTGTGATCTCAATGTTGTTTGTTCCATCGCCTTTTGGTTGTTGTGGAAATTGAATTCAGATGACAGATTGACAGACACCGCCTGGGGCACTCATATGCTGGACTAGTTTGCTGCCTGCTTTTAATTTTCTGAACTTGAGTTGCTGGATTGTTTTCGTTTTCCTTTCTCTTTTCTTGCTCTCCTTTACCTTGGACATAATGTTTTTTTTCCTGGCGTTGACGATCGTGGTTCATGGAACAGCTACGCAGATGCTAGCCATGTAGATTCTGTTGCAATAACGTAGAGAAGATGGCACTCAACACCGGGACCTAGAAGGCGAGAACGAGAACAAGAACACGAACAGGCACCCAGATTTCATCAGCTGATTTTTTCATCCCCTGACCATCTCTCTCTCGCCATCTCCGGCGTTCCCCGGCATGACAACCATGGAATCGTTTCATGTGGAGCGGCGAGCGAGGAGCAGTTGACTTGCCGAGACTTGATCCGCGAAAAGCCATGCTTGGTTCCAACGACACTCGTTTTGGTCAGAGCCTCAGAGATCGAGTCGTCCTCCCGGCTATAAGAAGGCGTGTTCGTGCACACCGTACCACTCACACCAGCGCGTCCACCTTTACCTGTCTTCCATCGTCTCCTCGGTCTCACCCAGCAACCAGGTTGCCATGGCGTCCGTCCGGCTGTTCCCGGCGGCGACGCTGCTCGCCTTCCTCGTCGCGGCGGTGGGCGCCCAGCCGATGGACCCTGGCCAGCCGAACAACCCCCTCCTGTCGGACCCGAACGTGATCCCCGTCTACATGAGCCCCGGCTCGCCGCCCACCTACGTGAGCTGCTACAACAACACCCAGCAGGGCCAGCAAGAGGCGGAGCCCATGTGTTCCGTCCTGGCGCGCCAGTGCCCCAGCGGCTGCCGGGACACCTGCTACGTCCACTGCCCGTCCTGCAAGCTCGTCTGCCGTAAGCCTCTGACCGCATTCTTTCCAGCATATCAAGATTTAATTTTGATCAGTTTGTGTGTGTGTTTCGTGCTGAACGCTCGCGTCTGATCGAGAGCAGTGTGCGAGCTGACCGGCACGGAGTGCTACGACCCGCGCTTCGTCGGCGGCGACGGCAACAAGTTCCTGTTCCACGGCCGCCGGGACGCCGACTTCTGCCTGGTCTCCGACGCCAACCTGCACATCAACGCGCACTTCATCGGCAAGCGCAGCGCCCAGGGCGCGCGGGACTTCACGTGGGTGCAGGCGCTGGGCATCCGCTTCGGCGGCCATCGCCTGTACCTCGGCGTCCGGCGGACGGCCGCCTGGGACGCCGCCGTGGACCGCCTCGCCATCACCTTCGACGGCGCGCCCGTGCCGCTGGACGCCGCGGCCGGCGCCAGCTGGAGCCCCGCCGCGGCGCCCGCGCTGTCCATCTTCCGCACGGGCGCCGCCAACGGCGTGGTGGTGCGCCTGGACGGGCGGTTCCGGATCGTGGCCAACGCGGTGCCCGTCACCGAGGAGGACTCGCGGGTGCACGGGTACGGCCTGTCCCCCGAGGACGGCAGCCTCGCGCACCTCAACGTGGCGTTCAAGTTCTACGCCATCAGCGCCGACGTGCACGGCGTGCTGGGCCAGACCTACCGGCCGGACTACGTGAGCGCCGGGGTGGACGTCGGCGCCAGGGTCCCCGTCATGGGCGGCGCCCGCAGGTACCAGGTGTCCGACATCTTCGCCACGGACTGCGAGGTGGGGCGGTTCGCCGGCGACGACGAGGGGCTCGCCGCCGCCGGGCCCATGGACATCATCGAGGAGCCGACCGCCGCGCTCTGCGGCAGCGGGAAGGGCGGCGCCGGCCTGGTCTGCAAGAAGTGAGGCCGGCGGCGAGCGAGTTCCCAGTGATGAAAGAGAGGCACCTGCTGGTTTAGTGTTTTTTTTTGGGTTCGTGTGTCTAATTGCGTACGTGCGTGCTGACATGGCTGCTGCAGCTACGAAGAGGTAGTAGTTCTATGTGCGGCGACCGAATAAAGACGTGGTGTGACGTGTCTTGTGTTCGTCAGTCGTGACCGTGTTCAACGCTGGAAAAGTGGGCTGTTGCTCCGGTGTCGGAAGTGCTGTAGTGTTGCTAGGATAGGATCCGCACGGTGAAAATTCCTGCCGGTCGAGTCCTGGCTGCTTTTGTTCTTTAATTCAAATATAATAAAGTCCTCTAAACAATCTTTTTCGCAGGGAGAAAAATTCTCAACAAATTATGATTGCTGGCAATTACTGTGATCTTGTAGCATGCATGTGTTCTGCCTTTGATCGCTGGATAAGCATTTGGTTTAGCTTATTCCTTCCTGTGCCTGCAAGTCCGGACTCTGCGATTCCTTCCTGTGCCTGCAAGGCAGAACACAATGCACCTGCAGCCTTGCGCACGTTCTCCCTCTGGTCCCTAAGATCTAGCCAAACAAATTCCTTGCGTGGCCCGGTACCAAGCAACACTAGCTCGCGGCTAGCAGCATAACGAACGCCCTCCGCAGAGGAACAGGCGATCGATCGAGCAGCGCGATGGCGGGAGAGGCACCGGTGCCCGACGCGCGCCGGCGACCGGAGCCGGTTCGGTCACCACCACGCGAAACAAGAAAAAGACGGAGCCGCCGTCGCCGCCGACGCCTCGTCCGCAGTCTCGTTCTGCTGCTCGGCCTCCTCGCCTTCCTCCTCTACCTGCGGAGGCGCAGGCGGCGCGGCGCGCGACGTCGTGGTCGTCGTCCAAGACCAAGAGTAAGCGGGCGCGGGCCACAGCCATCGTGCCATGCCAAGGCCGCGCGCGCTGGGACAGCATGCAGTTCCTGAATTCTGACCTCCTGAGGCGGCGCTCCGTGCGTCGATCTCCCGTTCTCCGCGGCGCGCTTCACCGTGTACTGTGTGCCTGTAGCATCCGAGTAGCATCGTCGTCGTCTGTTGACTTCATAGGCCAAGGGCTTTTGCTTACTTGCTTAACCGATTACCTCTTTGTTTACTAGGCATTGGAAAGTGCTCTCAGAGTTTTGAAGCATTCATTTCGTGCACAAGTAGTTGTACTGATCCAAATAAACTTCAGTGAGTTTCCTTTGTTCCGAAGAGAACTTAGGGGGTGTTTATACCCGGACTAAATGTTATTCCTTGTCACAACGGATGTTTGACACTAATTAGAAGTATTGAATATAGATTAATTATAAAATTAATTGTATAAATGGAGATTAATTCACGAGATGAATTTATTAAACCTAATTAAATCTAATTAGTCCATAATTCGTCTCATAAATTAGTCTCTATTTGTATAATTAGTTTTATAATTAATTAATATTTAATATTTCTAATTGGTGTTAAATATTCGATATGACGGGACTGAAACTGAGTAACGGCGTCCAAAAGTACGCTTAATGCCGCCGGCCATTTTCACCCTCGATCTATCAATGCCTGAAGCAGAAATGCAGAATCCAGTGTGCTGCACCTGCACGACACAACGTTGCCTTGGTCTGGCTGCTGTGTCCGCGTGTCGTCCATGTGAAAATGGCGATCCTGTGCCCCAATTCCCCGTCTTTACGACGATCTTAATTCAGGGCCTTGACTCTACGATTCCAGCCAATAGAACCTACATTTCTACGATTTATATGTTCAAGATTTTGACCACTTTGGTGGCACCCGAATCCATTTGTGTTTGGTGCCTCCAAATAAATTGATTATGCACGCGCATAAACCGGGATTTTCACGAATATCCATTCTCAGATCCCCGCCTCTCCCCTGCACCGTCTCTCATCGCAATTTATTAAGCTCCGCCTCTATTTTTTTTCCAAACCGAGAGAGAATGGAATTGGGAAAGAGATTCAAGCATTGGGGGTCATTTGTCCACATGTAGGGTCAAGGTGAACAGTGTCGCGCGCGAGCACGTGTGCTAATAGACTTGGATTTTCGACAGTTTTGTCTGCTCAGCAGTGCGACAAAAAGAACATGTCTCCTTAGGCATCAAAATTAGGTGCTGTTTGGCCGAGGAATAAAAATGTAGATGGAAATATTATAAAGCTAATACTATCATTTTTTTACATAGTAAAATAAGTGAAGAGATCTAAAAAAATAAGCGAAAAGATCATTTTAGGTCGTAAGAAGTCTAGAGAATTTTAATATAAATTATAATAATATATTTTAGAATATAAAATTGATTGGGGACACATATTGACGGGTCCAGGGACCCGGGGTTCCCAGCAGGCCTACTTCTTATTGACCAGTCCAAGGCCGCGCCTGGAACAAGCGCTTGTCTGTATGAGGTGACAATCTCATCTGGGCCGCCTCGGCCCACAACCCCGACTGACAATTAGGTCGAGATGATTAAGGCCCACATCTCCGACCGTGGGAACTGTCAAAGGCTGGGTCCGTACCTGGGTTCCGACTAGGCTTCACCTTACACGTGCTCGCCATCCCGAACGACAGGCCGGTCGGGAGGCCAGGCTCGGCTTACCAGCGGGACCCAGGAGTAGGTGCGGAGGATAAGGATGAGGCTCGAGGTCAACTTGTCATACGCGGCCAACCACTCCCTTCACGGTCTCCTCTGTTATAATAGCAGGGCGCCACTATTCTACCTGCCCGTCCTCGCGAAGGGATGGGGCGAAACGCTATCATGATACAGCTGGCACGCCCCCGTCACGACGGAGTGACCGGGCGTAGCGCCAGGGACATGGCGTGACAGTCGTACCGTACTTAACGATGTCCCCACGATCTCCGATCGACGAAGCATGACGTATAGGAACAAGACAAGACACTCGCCCCATGACGCATGACTTGGAGGGTGGTCGCCGGAAGACTCCAACTGACGGGTTAGGCGGACCCGACTGACAAGGCTGATGACCCCGACCGGCAGGGTCGGGACTCGGGAGTCCTCTCTTTGTATCCTTACACTCCTAGTCCCCCTTAGTGGAGCTCCCCTTGGACTATAAAAGGGAGGGTCATCTGCCTAAGAAGAGGGAGGGCTATCCCTCGATAGATCTGGACCATAGATTCAAAATCTCATAACCTCTGCTCGAAAGCCTGTAACTTTCCAACTCTCACGAGCACCTGGGCTCAAGCAATACATCCGACTAACCCCCGACTGGACGTAGGACATTATTGCCTGAACCAGTATAAATTTTGAGTTATTGTATGCTAGGCCACATCTGATCACGACGCGCGATACACACTTCGAATAGATTTAGCTGCCGGCCATTTCCGGAACCGACGTATATGCCCCCTCAATTTTACATACCATGTTATCATCGTCTCTTTGCAGTTTGATTTTAAGTGTATTGTGTTCCTATACTCGTATTGAACTCTAACTATGATTTTACCCTTATTTTTTTTTCAATTTTATTGATTCTACTATCACTTATGCCCCACGCACTACGGCCAACGCGGCCCGGTGTCACATGCCTCGCACCGCTAGCTTAGACGTTAACTATCCTATTTGTTCTCGTGCTCTGCGGTGCGGCGAACTATCACCGTACCTCAACGGAGACGGAGGGGAAGTTAATGGCAGTTGCCATCACTGCTAGATTACGGTTCAAAGAGAGAAAAAATTAGATAAGATGGCAGTCATATGCAAGGGCGGATCTAGTATGTGGGTAGAGGGGCTCAAGCCCCCTCCCGGCTGGAGCTGTGTGGAGAGAAAAGGGTGGGACGAGAGGGAGGTGGAAGAGGAAAAGTAGGAAAGCCGCAAAGAAAAGGAAGAAAAATAGTGGTGAGCTGTAGAGACCAACAATAGACCAATAAGATTTTCGGTAGGGGATGTTTCTTTTTGCTTGGGGGAGAGGGTCACCTATAGATTCTCATTACTCAATCATCATCTCGTAGTAATTGGAGTGAGTAGTCCAACTCCAAACATGTCGCCCCATTAGCTTGATTCATCATTAAGTAGATTTGCAAATATGGGTATGGATGAAAGTAATGAGGGTGGGTAATAGATAATGATAATTTTGATTTGGTATAGACATGCATATTCCCTTCATTTCAAATTATAGATTATTTTGGTAAATCTGCATATAGATATAAGTTATTTCTAGATGCATATATATCTAGATTTATTAAAATAATTTATAATTTAGAACGGATGAAGTACCTCCTAATTAGCAGCCTACCAGCAAACGGGTGTCAAACAAAAAAAAATCAGAATTTTAAACTGACTGGGGCAGGGTCCACCGTGCTGTCATCGTCACCTGCAAGGACACACGGCATAGCCCATTGCAAAATTTACAAATTTTCTTTGCGCACACAATGACAAGATCAAGGGTATCAAGGGCCCGATCGAGACGCTACAACTCATCGTTCCATGAACCGGCGGCGGCGGCGTGGTCGCCCTGCTGCCGGCACGCGCTGTTGGCGGCCAGGCTCTCCAGCCAGAGCTCGTCGCGGACGACGGAGTCCGCGTCGTCGTTGCGGTGCCACGCCCAGTGCGCCGTGGTCGCGTTCACCACCCTCAGCCGCCCGTGCCCGAAGCTCGCCTCCCTCGTCACCGACAACGCCGCCAGCTTGTGGTTCTTCTCAAAGCTACAGACCAACCAGCACGGCAAAATGAATCAAAAATCGCCGCTTACATGTGGAAAAATCGCGGCATATCAACTCGCGTTACTCACTCGAATGCAAGGCCTTCTCTGTTGCCGCCGTCGCCTATGGTGATGTACACGGGTCCGCACGGGTTCGCCTCGTTGTTGTACACCCTCGTCTGCAACAACAATGCCGATCGGGAGGAGGTGTCACCGGACGACGGCCAGGACATCTGCACGAACTGATGACCGATCGACCGACGGATCAATGGAGGGGGAGAGACTCACGAAGCGCTCGTAGGCATGGACGTGGCCGGCGAAGACGACGTCGACGCGGGCCTCAAAGAGCAGCCGCTCCATGGCCCCCCGCATGGCCTCGCCCTCCCCCTGGTGCGCGGCGTTGGTGTTGTACCAGGGCGCGTGCAGCAGCGCCACGAGCCAGGCGTGGCGCGCCGGTTCACGCCGGCGAGGTCCCGCGCCAGCCACCGGTACTGGTCCGAGCCGGCGTCGAAGGGGGCGTACATGCCCAGCATCACGACGTGCACGGCGCCGCCGGCGGCGTCGAAGGAGTAGTAGAGGTTGGACGGCGACCCGCTCTCCTCGTGCGGCGCCGGCCACCGCGCGCCGTAGGCGGCGAACGGGGGCGGCGCGCCCTGGACCGGCGGCAGCGGCGCCGCCTCCACCTCGTGGTTGCCCTGCGTGACCATCCACGGCCGCCGGCTCGCGTGCCGCTGCACGAACCGCCCGAACGAGTCCCACAGCGGCTGCTGCGTGTCCGCGTACGCCAGGTCGCCCGGCACCAGCAGCATGTCGTAGTCCGTCTTGCCGGCGTGCGCCAGCGTCGACGCCGTCCACTCGGTTTGGCCCAGGTCCCCTGCAGCGGTTTCCAAGCCGTCAGATCAAAAGTCAGCGCTCCGGTCAAGGCTGCACTGCACTCTTCCCGTACCTACGAGGGCGAGCTCGATGGGCAGCGCGGCCGGCGGCGTCCTGAGGCTGAACTCTTTCCCGGCCATGCCGCACCGGTAGTAGTACACCGCGCCAGGCTCCAGGGGCCCGATCTTGACGTGGTGGATCTTGCCGGAGGAGTAGAGGAAGTAGCGGTACGAGGTGTGGTCGTCGGTCGCCGACGCCGTGTAGTTCCGGGAGGCCCTGCCGTACTCCACCACGGACTGGGTGCGCTTGTCGTCGGTGACCCACGACACCCTCATGTGCTTCGCCCCGACGGCCGATACGTGGACCTACTAGCACGGACACCGGCCATTGTCATCAGGCGCTCGAAACTTGCAATTGGCGTTTGCTTGCGTGCCTAGTCGTGTGGTACCTGCTGAGGATGGGCGGCGGGCTCCGCGTGCTCCGTGAGGATTATCCGCCCGGGCGGAGGCCGGACATACTCTTCCGCCACCGCCGCGGCCAACAACGCGGTGACGACGAGAGCTCGGGCAGCCAGGAGAACGCAGCGCGCCGTGCCCATCTTCTCCAGCAACGGGCAAGCGGCGGCGCTACCTGAGACGTCGATGGCTGAGCGTGTCGTGCGTGGACCATATAGGCATGTAGAGTGGGGGGTGGCGGTGGAACTGGGCGCTCTGGGCTCGATGGTGGCGTCAAGGAATGGGAATGGCATGACGCGACGCGCGGCCGGCCTGTGCTGTCGTGCAGGCTTTCGCTTCAAGCGTCGGGGGCGCAGGCCGGCGGCAGGGTGGTGCGGCGTTAAAGGGAGCTCTCCACCGCATCCCTTCGCTTGGGGTGGACGTCTTCCGCGACCGGTCGTCCATGTCGCAGCTCGCACGGACACATTCCTCGCTTGAAGCATTTGCAACGCACCAATGCGGTGTTGGAGCATTTTCCTCAAACTGCCAGAGCCCAGAGCTTCCTCAAACTGCCAGAGCCTGTACAGGCTAAAGTGATGAAGACATGCAAACATGGGCACAGATCACAATTAGTTCTAAAATGAAGATGATACTGTGTTAACTAGCTCATTTCGACATTCCCTCAAATGCCAGAGCTTCCCGCGCTTTCGGATCTCAGTACCTGGCATAATACTATGCTACAAGCTTGGTAAAAGGGACGTTAGTGGGGCAACGACCACCTGATTGCTGCCTCTTCCTCGTGTTACAAAAGCTACATTGCTGCCATCACTGGCACTTCCATTGTAAGCGTAGTTCCAGTAAACTAACTACTGTACAGGGAAAAAGGCCATATATTCTGGGCTTCAGTTCTCACTGCAGCTCAGATCCTGAGACCTCTTCCTCTGGCAGTTCAAACGAGTCCACATCCACAAACCATGCTATCTGCTTCTTGACAAAGTCTTCTGGTAACTACGGTGTGCTTGGAGGGGGCCACGTCTGTTTAAAACATTGCAAGCAGACAGAAAAGCTTAATATTATCTCTACAGATGACTCAAAGATAGATGCTGGTAAAGAGCATATCATAATTGAAATCGGGGCCATCATAAGAAGCAGAACTGCAGAACTACATCTTACAAACTCAGAATCAACCATTTTTTTATTAAAAAAATACAGTAATTACCTCCAAAATATTTGTGTCATCATATTTTGATATGCAGTATCACAAGTGTTAAGGACAGATGCGCTTCCACAGGCACAGCTTTGTTTATTATATATTAAGACATCACAAGTTTGAAAAAAAAAGTATGCATAATGGTATTTCATTATGTACATCCACAAAGAGAGCACTGCGATCTGAATCTTAACATAGAAGACTATGCAGGTACCAGGAATGCACTCAGATTGCGACACTGCTTACCTTTTTAGCTTCATGACAAGGAGCTGAAGAAGAAACGGGCCGAGTATCCTGAGCCATAGAGTCTTTCCTGGAAGAAAAGCGTAATTCGATATTTCAGAAAATGTCACCATTAGATATGGATGTAATAAGATGAACTACAGGGTTGCCTGTTGTAAAACAGTGCAATTGAACAGATTATAATCAGAGCCTGTTCAAAAATTCATGTTTCCTTCCTGACAGCCTGTTCAAAAAATTTGTGCTAGATGCTAGATTAATAGTAGGTGGAAGAATTAGCAGTATTCCTAGCCTTTTCTCATAAGAATTTCTTTAAAATTAGCTGGAACAATTAGCTATGAACTGTTTCTCAGCCACATCAGAATTTAGGAAATAATAATCTGAACAGAATAGGGTACAGAGCACAGCAAAAATCAGAACATCCAAGAATGCGGAGAGGCTATACCTAGGCCTGTAGTTGAACTTGCCTCATTGCTATTCCTCTTTGGGTGGGGGTTCCAAATCTTGACCTAAACATCGTGATCAGTTTACAGAGAAGAAACTAAAACAGACAACTGAAACAAATAGAACATTTTCTTAAAAGAAGAAACCATTTTACCTTTACTATCGACATCTTTGGTCTTGAATAGCCAATCTTTTGCACAAACAAGAGCCTCAAGCATTTCCGGATTTAGTAAGCTTCTATGGTCTTCAAGAATCCTTCCCCCACAACTGAAAGCAGACTCGGACGACACAGCACTAAGAGGAATCGCAAGGAAGTCGCAAGCCATAGATGATAGCACAGGATACTTTTTTGCTTTGCTCTTCCACCATGCTAAAACATCAAAACCTTCTATGTCCTCCTCGATCTCTTCTTCTAAATATACATCAATCTCAGACTTGGCTCGCTGTGACTTGTATTGAGCAAACTCGGCTTGAAGCTTCCTTTTCGCAAGAAGCAGTGAGCCCACAGTGGAGAGACTTCACTAGCATGTGTCATCGTGCCTGTGCTACTTGTCCTTGGACGATGTCGCTCATACTGTGTGAAGTACTTCCTCATCCACTCCATGGCGGAATTCACACACATACCAATCTGATCTGCATTTTTGCACACCTTCTCAAAAAAGAAATCCAAAAAATCAGCTTTCTTTCTTGGATCTAATACAGTGGCAACGACTAATGCAAGGTTAAATGTGACCTCTTTGTTCTTTGTACAAGGCTTATCCTCATCAAGGTCCCAATACTTCTCAAATTAACTCATGGATACAGCCAACTTCTTAAGCAAGTCAGTGGTTTTCCAGGCTGGGTCCATCAGTGCATATTGGATGCAAAGCACCAAGTGCAAAAACTTATGTGACGTAGGTTGCTTATGGGCTGAGACAGAAAGTGTAAACTCTTCAAAAGCTTTGAGAAATTTGCAAATTGCTTTTGCTTTCCCCCATTCTTCTTCACTTGGAGAAACTTCATAGTATTTAAGAGCATAGGAATTGAGAACAGCTTTGTATTTCAATGCTTCTCTAAGCATTTTGTGTGTCGAGTTCCACCTGGTTCGGATGTCAATATAAATACCAGATTTTGAGGCCAGGCCCTGTCCATTTGCAATTGAATTGAACACTCGGAGCCTTGATACAGAAGAATCGATGTGCCTTAGTAGCTCACGGATTTTATCTGTTGCTGTATGTATAATCCTCATCCCATCTTGAACCAAGATGTTTAGAATGTGTGCACAGCATCTAACATGTCGATTTTCTCCCCCAAACAGCAAATCATGTTTGTAATCTGTTATCAGCAACTCACATGCAGAAGTGTTGTTGCTCGAATTGTCTAATGTCAAAGTAAACATCTTATCTCTTATTTCCCAATCCGTCCAACAACTCACTATTTCTTCTTTAATTGAATATTCTGTGTGAGGATACTCCAGTTTTTTAAACCTTAAGATTTTTTTCTTGATCTTTAACTCTGCATCAATATAGTGAGCTGTAACTGCTATGTATCCCAGGTTTTGTGATGATGTCCAAATATCAGATGTCAAGCAAACACGAGAATCCAAACTTCGGAGTTCGACTTGAAGCTCTTTTTTCATCTCTTCATACTTCTTCAAGCAATCATTCCGAATTGTTTGGGAATCCCTAACTCTGAAAGTCGATTGAAATGTATTTAGCCATGGTTGGAGGTAAGGGTCTTCAAACTTTAGAAAAGGAATCTCCTCATGAATGATATAATTAATCATCTCGTCATGACAAACTTGGGGGGTCAAATACAAAATGTTCTGCAGAAGGTTTCTTGAAGAGGGTGGCTTGGAATCTCTTTCTGGTAGAAGGATCAATTGTTGGGCAAGCATTAGCAATATGACCTCTTAGACTGCTAGTGCCAGATTTGGTGGTCAAATGTAATCCACAGTACTTACAAACGGCCTTTAGATCACCATCCACATCGACTCATTAGACCTTGTACGACGTGGCATTCGAGATGTATAGGCGTCTATGGAATCATGAGTCCCTGAACTACAGGAAGCGTTGAAAGACATGTGTACCTAGTTAACATCCAACAGCAGCAAATTAAAACTCAAATATGATATGAAAACGGAAAGTGGGTAAGCAGGGCACATTACAGAAAAAATAGTTGAACACAGTTCATTTAGGTTCAGACACAAAAAAATTGGGTGGACAATACATCAAAGAGATGCCATACTTTTGGAAATTAGTAAAACAGAGTGCTATCTACGTGCAAGTTCAGAGGCAGCAATGCTAAGTTAAAGCTTTCCCTCCTGCATATGGTGCTACCAACTAGATTCTATCAATCCTTTGTGCACGCTTCTCTACTACAAACATGGTAAGAGTGTACCTTCTGTCCAAGCTAGCTTCAATTCAAATTGCTGTTTTTCCAAGTCAGTAAGTCACTAACAAGAAGGATACCCCAAATTCAATTCAATATCTGTTTGACAACCCAAGCAGCTTTGCCGGAATTCATGGATAATGACGACCTTTGCAGGCGCTCCAGGTGTTACCTTGAGGGTCACAAAAATCTGATACAAAATTTCGAGTGTCAGAATGACAAGTATGGCATCCTAGATTGTTAGTTACTCAGGTAAACATGCAGAAATGTAACGGAGAATGATGCTTGCACTGAAGAGCAGAAATTCACGCAATAGATAACAAGAGGCGGTACTTAAGGAATTGCGTACTGCCTCGATCATCAGAAACGCAAAAACTGTAGTGGAACTTGCTACTTGTCTACTGCTTGTCTGTTATCTTGGACTAGTAACTCTGGAATTCGATTCACAGGATTGTCTAAAAATTTGATCACATTGCTAGCTAATCAAACAGTTCATATATAAAAAGCAGTGTATAATTTTTGCAAATGATGTCAAATGCACTTGTTCTAGCAACAGGCCTACATATAGCTTCATAAAGCTAGTACATAGGATGATTACATTTCCAAAAATAAGAAAGGTAGCACGTGAAACATATAACTGCAACACAATCATAATTGGTTGAGTAACGTGTGTACCTCAATTACTAGTATGCATAAAGCTAGCTTACACGCATGTTGCAACTGGCTTGCAGTATTATTTGGACCTAAAGCATCAGAAGGGACGCATCCAAGCACCGGTCGCCGGCGCGGTGGGAGGACCGGAGGGTTCCGCCGACGCGTAAAACCCAGTTTGGGCCTAGGGGGTTGAAACCATTTGCAACCGAACCATTCGAGCCCAATACATTACCAGTGCCGGCCCATTTTCAGCAAACTAAGCCCCTCAACCCTTTTGAAGCCCAAGCCGCGAACATTACCAGTTCAGAATTGCGTTATTACCGGGCGACTACCAGCTTTTTAAGTAGACGTTTTTACCGGTCAACGGCTTGGGTTCATCTCCCGGGCAGCGAAACGAGCAGCCAGCCTTCCCCGCCTCTGTCGGGTGTTCTTTTTTTAACACGGATTCTGTTGCGTTGGGATCATTTCGATCAGAGACCAGAGCTGAGGCTGGTAATGGTCGGCCGAGGCCGGAGTGCCCCGGCCGCTCCCCCCTTTGTCCCCCTGCGTTCGTCGCCGCCTCCACGCCCAACGGCTCAACCTTCACGCGATTTTCTTCCTCCGGCCGTGCGAGCCAGCCGCCCAGTCAGTTCCACGGCATCCAGGGCCTGAGGGCCATACTCGACCGCCTTTCGCTGTGTTTTCGTCGGGCGCCATCATGCGTGCGCGCGTGTCCAGCCAGCGGCGGGGCTTCTGGCAGGACAAACTGAACCCCGGAAGGCCTCTGAACCTGCGGCCCATCACCAGCTCGGGATCGGGCTCGAGCCCGCGCGTCATCATCAGGTTCCGTCGCCCCGCGAGACGAGATCGATCTCAGCCGCGTCGCGCGCTTGGATTGGATTGGATGCTCGAGGCAAGCACCTACGCGGCGTGGAATTATTGCCCGGCGTGGGCATCAGGGCGCGCGCGCGTGCACGCCCAAAGGAAAAGGAGATTCCGCGCCGCGCTCGGCCTCGCTCGTCCGCACGCACCCGTGCGTGCTGCCCGCTGCTCAGGATCATGTCACGCACGCGACGCACGGGCACGGGCACGAGCTACGATCTGCCGCGATGCGATTCCCTCGTGCTAGCTAGGCCACTGTTGCGGCGCCGCGCACGGCCGAAGCCCCACGCATGCCAGGTCATGATGGGTTCAGCGGCAGCCCGAGCGAGCGACGCGCAACGCGATTTCAATGCACGCAGCACGCCCCTCCCCTGCCACCACCCAACCCGACAAATGCGTGCGGGGGGCAGGGTCCTTGCCCGTGTCTCGCAGTCGCAGCGGCGAGCGTCGCGGAACCATCCATCGATGGCCATCGGCGCGCCGACCAGTGACCACCCCAGCGAACCCTCCGCCCTTGTTCACGCCCCTGGCAGTGGCCGGTGAGCAGGTGGCGTGGGCCGAGGTACCGACGCACGGGCCCCCACTGGCCGCGCCTCGTGCCCGGGCCCGACTGCCAGCCTCGTCCGGACTCAGCCGGCGAGAGCGAGTCCGTTTGTGCATGCGCGCGTCTAGGTTGCTTTGCTGCTCTCGGTCTCTTGCCTGTTTCGCCGGCCGGCGCCGGACCCGTACGTCCGCACGAGACTGCAGGCGTGTCTTCTATTCCCTCGGGCTCGGAGGCTCAGCCCAGCACCGCTCCTTCTGTCGCCCTTCCCGTTTACTTTACGACCCAGCGCCCATTGCACCACCGCACCGGGGCTGGTAGGGCGTATGCTTTCGCGATGGCGTCCTGCTGCCGTGGCACTCGAATCGCACCGGTTGTCGGTTGACCAGGGAGGGGATCACCCGCGCCCGCTGTTCGTCCGGCAGGCCGGCCGACAGGATGGGCGTTCTTCGCTACCTTTTCCAGACGTCTCTGCAGGTCTGCCGCCGGTCAACGCGGCAGGTCGATCGAGCATCCCGCGAAAACTGCCACGACTCGCTCAACGTTCGGTTTGAAACGCTGTACGCGCCCTACTGGTACTACACTACAGCTGCCTCGCCGCTAGCTGCAACGTCTCTTGCATTGCGTCGCATCCCCACGTGATCGCCGCTCGACGGAGTTAGGCCGGCTGCGTCGCGCAGGCGAACTTATCCCCGGCCTCGCTCTCGAGTAGTCTGCGCCACGATAATTCCCCCCTGCCTGCCCGAGCCTGACACGCCCAACGTGACGGCCGGTTCCGATCGGCCATGAGCCATGACCACCCTGAGCTCCCGCCTGTATGGCTCGCTCGCTCGCTCGGCCATGGCCAACCCCGCCGGAAAAAAGGTTTTCCGCGGGGCGAATCGATGCGCCGCATTGACCCTGCGGCCCTAGCTCCTGCTCCTGCGCGCTGCCCTTTTCGCCGAACCCCATTGATTGTGCCCATGCAGTATCCAACTTTGTGTCCCTGCCCCGTGTGCTCCCCCTTCATTGCGATGCTCCTGCGTCCACCCGGTCTGCCTGCCTTCTTCCATCATGCGTTTCTAGAAACCGTGCAGCTCATTATTCGCCCCTGCCTGCAGGTCTGACCAGCCAGAGCCAGGCAGCAGCAGCTTCTTCTTCTTGGCACAGCCTTTCATTATTCGAATGATTCGGGCCTGTTTGCTTTGCTTGCCAAAATAAATCAGGGGAGCTTCACCACAAGTACACGGTAGGAGACTAGGCGGTAGGAACCCATTGGGTGGGTGGCCTCTCTGAAGATGCAAGTGCTAATTGCTGACACCGTCACGAGCCTGTACACAAAGCACAAGCATCCTAGTTGGTTTGGCAGCGTCAGCAAACAGCATCTACCGGTTCACACCCTAATTGCACTACACATGCTGCCATTGCTGGCATGCATCCTCCTAGACAGGTTCCTTTCCTGCGAAACTTGGTTTTCCAGTCACAGTTTTGCTCTAACAAAAAGAAAAAAAAAACAGATGGCCTCTGCTTAGGCCTTTCTAGCCTGGCCCCTAGGTAAAGAGACGCCCACCCAACCTTAGCCCGGTCGAGTAAGCGTGTGCGCTCTTTATCTTTCTCATGCGATCGAGTGCGCTACAGTGCTACTGGCATAAGTTGATGGGCCGAAACGGAGGCCGGTCGGAGACGGGGGGTGGCAAGAGCACACGGTCGAGAAGGGGAAACCCCAACCCCAAATGATGGCCTCGCTTTCAATTGGCTATCAAGGCCGTGCACTTGCACTGCCCCCCTCCCCTCGCATCTCCTGAATTGCCTGTCTCCATGGCCTGCGAGCAAGAGGAACCAGATGCAGTGCAGCTAGCTACATGGAGATGGTTATGGCAGCGGCAAGGATTGGATTGCGACTACTCTCTGTCACAGGGATCATAACTTTTTTCTTTATGGGTAGTCACAGGTGTCATTATTGCTCCTCTGTCTTGGGGTTATTAGGATTGCCGCAACGGATCGAGTTCAATCAGTACGACCATAATTCTCCTACCGTGGACAAGATTTGCTTAAGATTCCTTTTTCTTTTTTTTATTCTCCTAGAAACCATGGACAAGATTTGCTAAAGATTCCTTTTCCATTCCCTTTTTCACATGGATGCCTTTTCTGGTAGTACTCTGATCTATCCATTGCAAAACTGCACTGGGTTCTAGGAGAATTTGGACTTACAAAAAAGTTTGTGACAGGGATCGGACAAAATTATCGTGTGCCAGCCCATGGAGACATATTGCACAACTTAAATTAAGAAAAGAATTCGCAAAAAAATTGAGAAAGTTGACATTTACGGGCTATCGTCTATTTATAGAATAGTTTTCAGCCTCTTACTTAACGATGTCGCAACCTAAACGTTGTTAACGCCATGGCCCATAAGCAATTGTTGGACTAACTTAATGATGCCATTTATAATATTTGTTGCTACGAAGTTGTCGGCTGTACTTTTGCTAACCAGTCATGGCAAAGTTACTATGACTAACTTAACCCCAATTACTCTCATATTTGCAGCCTAGGGAGCCCAGGCTGTCAAACATCATTAGTTAATTACCCCCTCTCTTCTTTTCCCCAATCTTCTTTCCATATCCCTGCACCACTTCTGCCGCCACATGGATTTCCTTCGAGGACTCTGTTTCATGGAACAATCACATTTCAGCAAGAGCCTTGCAAAGGGCAAGAGGGTGAACCGGGCCAAAAAGGAAAAAGGTAAAGAAGCAAGAAGAAAGGAGATAGCACGAGATGGCAGGCGTGCAGTAAAAATCGGACCGGGCTTCTTCTTCAATCGTGAGGCATTCAATTGGTGGGAGAGGAGATCAGGGTCACCGGATGGTGGTGTTAAAGGAACGAAGCAGGGGGTGGTGCAGTAAATAAAGCAATGATAATCCACCTGGCATACTGTAAAAAGAAGAGGAGGAGAGGAGAGGGGTAAATAAAGGGAGAAAAAGAAGAAGCGGCGTGGCGCGTGATGATGAGCGAGGACCCGGAGGCGAGCCATCATTACGAATCTTGGGCCGGCCGGAGGCCCATCATCATCATCATTTGAAGAGGAAGACCGACACCCCCCCCCCCCCCCCCCCCCCCCCCCCCCCCGCGTCGTCCCCCTCTTGACCTCTTTCCACTAACCATTCTGGCCTGGCCAGCGGCTCCAAACCACTAAAAGCTAGTACTCCCATTGACCATTAACGCCGAGGTTACTGCGCTTCCCCCGCTGTAAAAGTACAAGACTGTGAGTGTGCAATGGAAGCAGATGCACGTTGGGGCTGCTCTTGAGATCTTGCTGACTTGACGCCGGTGGACGCATGCATGATCACCTGTTGACAAAACCAGGGCTTAAGCTATGATGGTCCAGGCAACCGTACCCTGTTACGCGAAATGTGGCATGCCGGTGGTTGAGCTGCAAGGAGCCTTTTTCCAGCACCTGCACCTGCAGCCGTAGCCACTGATTAAGCATATATATAAATATAATTTCACACGAAACAGTACGATTTCTTCACACGCTTTCAACTAAAGAAAAGCAGGTCCTTTGTGCCAAAAATGAACTCGAAGAAAACATAGTAAGCTACCGGCATTACTCCGACCATCACTTCTCTGTAACCCCCCGGCCGGCGACGGCGAGGCACGGCCGGCCGTGCAGTCAGCGTTGCGGTGGCGCGGCCGTCACGTGAGGCCAGGCGCCGCGCGCCCCGGCCTCATGATTAGCCACCATTTACGCCGCCCTGCCGCCGGCCGGCCGGCCGGCCCGTTCCGTCCGTCCGTCCCCCCACCTCCTCCTTTACGACCGCGCATCATACCATCCCCTCTGTCCCTCCGCTTCCACTTCGGGCTCACGAGTGGCAGACCCCCCCCCCCCCCCCCCCCCGTACGTGCGACGCCGCGCGGGGCCCCGCGCGTCAGCGAGGCCGGCGAGGTCGCGGCCGCGCCTATAAATAAGCCCCACCACCCGCCCGGATGGACCCAGCACAATCTCATCTCGCAGCAAAAAGCGGTGGGCTTCGCCGTCGAACCCAGCTGCCTCCAGCCGCCGCCTCCTCCGCTGCCCCACCAGCAATCTCCACTGCCCCGCCCCCCCCCCCCCCCTCCCCATTTGCTACTCGAGTGAGCGAGCTGCTTTAGGCCTCCACATCTCCCACCCCGGCAGGCAGCGAGCGGCGGCTTCCAACGAGGTGATGCTCTCAGTCTCGTCACTTTTTTCCCTTGGTGATGTGCTTGCTCGTCGCATCTTGCATGCATGCACAATCATGGACCTCCCTCTTGGTCTGGAACACTTGGTGCTTCTGCTTCCAGCCCTTTTTGTTCGTTTCTGCTTTATGCAATCTGCTCTGCCCCCAATGCCTTTGATTTGTTTATGTGTCTTGGCAGCCTTGCAAGTTGCATGTTCTAGTAGGAGTTGTACTGGCATGTGTTTAACAATGGTGTAACTGTAATGATGTGCTTAGAAGTTAGAATCAGGAAGACTTTGTGTCCTGATTTTTTTTAAAAAAAATATAGAGAGAAGCTTCAGAAGAGATATGCTTCAGTGTCTGCCGCTCCTCTGCTAGCACTCTGTTTCGTTTTGCAGTCTGCATGGCTTAGCTTCGGTCTCATGTCTGAAAATCTGGAGCATGGCCCCCCCACAGGGTCCAAGTGTGCAACCACGTCTGCTGCTGCTAACTTCGTTCCCCCTGTTGTGCTGCAGAGGCCAGGCGAGGATGGACAGGCTGAACGCGAAGCTGTACCTGCAGAACTGCTACATCATGAAGGAGAACGAGCGGCTGCGCAAGAAGGCGCTGCTGCTCAACCAGGAGAACCAGGCCCTGCTCACCGAGCTCAAGCAGAGGCTCGCCAAGACGGCGGCGGCCAACACCAACAGCGCCAAGGCCAACGGGAACGCTGCGGCGGCAGGCAACCGCGCGGCCATCCCTGGCCTCAACGCTGCCGCTCCAGGGGCGCACGGCGGCCACGAGAAGAAGGCGGCGCCCAAGCCCAAGAAGGCGGTCGCCAACTGATACGCGGCCGGTTACTGTCGTAGTGTCATGAGCTAGAGTTTGTAGTTCCTATTAATTGTTTACTTCCTGGATGTTAGGGCTGTGTGTTTGGTTTCAGCTGATGGAGATCGCGTGCCTACTGATGTGTAGCAGAGTCCTCATGGATAGGATGGGTAGCTAGATCAGCTAGGGGTATATAGACATAGTTGGGGTCATTGTGCTGCATGGCAGTGGTGTTTCAGCAGCTCTTGCTTTTCTGGGGTCTTTAGCACAACTTGCGCCAGAGCATATGGCAAATGTTATCTGCTTCTTGTTTGATGATAATGTGCCAATCTAATGCATGATGTTACCCTATTTTTTCTTCAAAAGCTCAGTACAGTAGGTTGGCTAAGGGCAGTGCGAAAATACAAGTACTGTAATTTTTTTTGAATACAAGTAGTGTAATGACAAAGCAATGAAAGGTGCTCATCAGGCTTGAATTCAGAAGGCTAATGTACATTTGAGATAGCCCTCTTAAACTGGGGACATGACATGATTCTCATGCTGCTTTAGTACTACAAATGTACAAGTGGCATTCAAGTTACATGAGAGTATATGAGAAGTGCAGTAATTTAAAGAGACAGAAATCTAACCTCCAACATAAGCAGACCACTCTGTTGGCATATCCACAATGAGTCAAAAGCAAGCTCGAAGACAACAGTCACAACTCACCAGCACCATTCTCTGTGAAGCAAAAGGGAAGATCAGTTTGTCAGTGCACTACAATAGGTGAATTTCTCATGGTAAAGGATCGTAGCGTTCACCATTCGATTGGCTAGCTCATCAGGTTCAATCAGAACCAGAACCGAGAAAAAAACATGTATTATGACATGCACTCATCACTAGCTCTTCTTTACCGTGCTGCACATGCAAGGAGCATCATGCCTGTCATGGCCGTGCTTTGTCCCACATATCCAAGAATCCAGGAGCTATCTGACAGCTCCACCCTTCCTCGATCACATCACCCCGATCAGCTGTTCACTTACACAGTTGCAACCAAACATACGCCTGACAAGCCGAGCCATCCGTCCAGCATTCACTGTGATACTAGCCTAGCAGAGGACATGAACATAGAACTTGTTATATATGATCTGCAGACCTGTAGCTAGCTGTGCAAGATAATCGAATAAGTGTGCTTAAGGAGGGATTTAGATGACACAATGACACTCATGCAAGATGTCAAGATGCATGTTGATGTCAGTCTTAGCAAGTGGTTTGGACTTTCAACCCTTCTCAGAGGACTCAAAAGAATTCTCAAGAGACAAGATGACATATTACTTGACTCATATGTGGGCCCATTGCTATCATGAGGAATTGTTTGAGCCTACGGTCCCACAAAATACCACATGACAACATTTAAGAGTTCAGTTAGGGACCATCCGGGTAGCCTAAAGAATAGGAAAAAAGAAGTATGCAGGCTGGCACCTAATTTCTTTCTTTTGTTCAATAAGAAAATGGTTGTATTTGTCAACACTACAACAGATGCACAGCATGAACAAGGACAAGTGGAATTGAGTACAGTTCTGCAAGATGATTGACACACAGCAATGCATCCCATCACCTAACTTGTTGAACTGTAGATACTAAAACTAACTCTACTGCAGTTATCTCGCAGTAGAAAAAAAAAGAAAAGTTGGAAACAACAGAGAGTAATAGATTGCAAAGAAACAACAGAGAGTAACATATTTCAAATGATTGTGCTGTCTGTAATGACCAGAGTTCCATTTTTCTGGCAGATTATATTTGAACCTTGCTCCTGTTGGCATCCATAATGCAATCAATCCCCTGACTGTATCGTGAAATAGGTATCAGTGTGTAATTTTTATCTACTGTACTAATCACATACTCCATGATGAGATGTAGACCAACCATGGGAACCACATAACGTATTCACATCCATGTAGACAAGTTTGTATTAAACTGTTAATTACTGTATGCTACCACTTTGGTCCTGATCAATGAGATCCACGGCAGAGTATGCATGGGGGAGAATAACAGTCAGTACAAAGATATAGCCGTTCCGTCAAACCATATGTTAAAGATAGTTTGTTTTCACTGTTCAAGAATCAAAATGTGAAGCCAATTTATCCTGAGAGACGAGTCTATTACAAGCACATCTCAGTGAAAGAGCACTATATCAGACTTAGTATTCTGAAACAGTAAGAAGTTTCCACATTGTGAGCACAGATCACACCGTCAGTTCTAAATCAGCACATATCAAAAGATCCCTAGTGCAGCAGGCCCAAGCGCCATCCATGTGCTCACTGGCCAGAACTCTTAACTCGCCACAGGCCGACCGAGCACGAAGTCAGCACATGAAAGGCTCGCCGCCGGACCAGGAGAGCCTCTGCGGGGCGCGCGCAAGCAGCCAGGTAGACGCAGAAATCCGCATCTGCTGCGAAACCACCTGATTGCCTGTTTGAACGATCCCCGCCACCGCTCGCCCCCACATCGCGAACACAATCATCACCGTACCCGGCCGCGGGCGGGGCGGGGCGGGGCGCGCACAACTTGAGCAACGGAACAAAAATGGCGGGAGGAGGGAGCGTCATTTATTTTCCTTTTCTGGTGATGAATCCTTGCTCCTCCGCGGCCACGGAGTCGTCCGGCGCGGCCGTGCGGCGGCATCCGGGAAGCGATTCTACTTCGTATCGCCGACAGGATCGCGTTTGGTAATCGGCGGCGCGGGGGGCAGGAGGAGCGTACCGGGTAGGCAGGAGGTCCGGCTCGTTGCAGGGGATCGGGCGGCGGCAAACGGCGAGGAGCGATCGGCGATCTCGATCGTCGTCGCCGAGGAGTCCGAGCGCCTCCGCCGGTCCGCCCTTCGGCTTCTCCGACTCCGATTGGTTTCGTTCTCTTGCCGGCCACATCTAGATGGGCCGTTTAATCGCAAGGCTTCGAAGAATGGGCCGCACTAAAACATCGCTGTTCTAGTAGGCCGGGCTAAATACCGTTGCGATTTTATATAAAAAATACTATTGCGATGGGCCGATGGACTCTTAAGCGATGGGCTGTTAACTATTTGCCGCACTCAAAGCACCGCTAGCGTCTCTTGTTGTCTAAAGTGCGATTTTCGTCGGATTGCTTCACAAGCTCCAACTTTTTGAAACACATTGTTTCTCCAACATGCGTTATCCTCATGAGAGGTCTCGATCTTCAGGTTTGCCCAGCCTATTGCAAAAATAATAATGCAATTTTTTTCAAAATGGTAACAATAATATTCCATCTATTCTAAAATATATTTTTTAACCAACGGTAGAAGCTCTGCCACGAAAAAATTTATGTACAAAAACAAAGCGCCCACACCGGTAATCCGAAGGTTAACCCACCCACGCGACGCAGCAGAGCACACAACAATCCTAGATCATCGTTGCCGAGCATGGTTGCAAAGTAGCCAGCAGCTCCGACTCCCAAGGTCTACCCCAGACGACTAGCGATGCCAAAACAAGCGGGCCCGAAGCAAGAGGCCGCGACAGATCATCGTTGCCAAGCTCAAGTAAGAGCAGCTCCGACTTCCTACCAAGGACCCACGTCCTGCCCTCGGCGTTTGCCAGACCTCCCAAGCGAAAAACTAAGTGCCGAAGAGGGGGGGGGGGGTGTTCGCCTCGTGTTATCGTTGCCGAGCCGCGCCCCCAACGCAGCAGCTCCGACTTCACGCAACAAATCCCACCTCCTCACGTCGATCGGGTGCCGAGAAGCGTAGATTGTCCATCGGAAGTGACATCATGGCCAAGACGAGTTCCAATAGCGACGCCTTCAGGAAGGGAATGATGTCGATAGCGCCACCGCCACTCGTCCAAGATATGGACTGGGTTTTCACCCGTGGAAGACGTGCTGGGGATACGACGCCCCCAATAGGGAAATGGCACCCACGGGCGTCACCGCCGTCGAGGCTTTCGCTCAAGGTGCCCTAGTACAAATGTCGCACGCGTCGGCTGCGCATCGCAGCCGCAGAGCTGCGTTGACCACCACCCCCTCAGACTGGGCCACGCACAGAGACGACTTCCTCTACAGTGCACGCAACATCGCCGCACGCCGCAACCACCATTGGCCGCTGACGCCGGCACCGGAACCCACTATCAACGCTGTCGGCCTTGGTTGTGCACCGGCAATAGCGAGTATCCCACCGCCGTGGGCGCCACCCCAGCCCAGAAGGCACTGGATCCGGCCGCTAGGGCCAAGGATCCCTTGCCCCAAACCGGCGTCGTGGTCGCCACTGCGGCCGCCGTCTCTGGGGATGCCGGATCCGGCCACCTAGGCGCTGGATCCAGCCGCCCAGGCACTGAGGTGGCCCAGGCCGGTCCTGTTGCCGCCACCACGCCAAGGAAGGGGAGGACGGAGGAGAGAACTGCCGCCACCACCTTGTGTCGCGACTGTCGGTGGGTGAGTACCGCAAGCAGGGATTCGTGGGAACCCCCATTTAGAGATTCGGCCAGGGGTGTAACACACAGTAGGATTCCGGCCGTGTGATGATCAGGAGACAAAGGGATTTATACAAGTTCGGGCCGCTGTGAGCGTAACACCCTAGGTCCCTTGTGGAGCTAGTAGTCGTATTCAATTGAGTCCCCTCTTTTACATGTTGCCTATATATTCTATTTATAGCTTTTCCCGTGGTACCCAGGGAGAGACGTACCACCTTGAGTGTGAATGCGGCTCCTTATGAGGGGCGCCAACCTGCAAGTGGCGCCCGCCCGCCAGATAGGGTCCTGCACCGTGGGCTAGGACTGCCGTTGCCCGGGGTCCTCCTCGAGGGACACCGGGATACCCTGAGGTCTCTCTCGGGCTCTATGTATCGCTTGGGACTGCAAGTGGCGCCCGCCCACCAGACGGGGCCCTGCGTCGTGGGCTAGGACTGTCGGGTCCTGGGATCCTCCTCGAGGGACCCCGGGATGCCCCGAGATCCCTCCCGAGCTCTATGCATCGCCCAAAGGTCTTTCCTGTGCACCGCTTGGGGTTGTCGTCACTCCTCTCCACGCCTGTCCATGTGATGGGAGGCGTAAGTGGCGGGGGCCACCCCACCGTCCATTGCCAGACGACGGGATGTGACCTGGGAGGGGGGGCTCCCTCTGTCCTGGTCACCGTGCCGTCTGTGAGCACGCCTTCCCCGTAATCATGTTGTTTTACGGGGAAGGCGCGTCGCCCTTGGTCCTCGCCCGGTCGTAGCAAGGTGGGCGCGTTAAATGCGTCGACGGGCGAATCCCTTCTCCACGAAGGTACCGCCATGTTCCGGGGAGGCGCTTGGCCTCCCTCGGTCTTGGGTCCTCTAGAAGGTGCTTCGGTTTGGCCCATTACTGTTAATGGGCCAGGAGGGCCTTTTCGCCCATTTATCTTTGGTTTGTCCAGGGCTAGGGCGACCCCCGTTCCCATAGCGCTGATAGCAGCCCCCGGCCCCATATCTGGTCGAAGACACCGAAGGCCAAGTGTGGGGCCAATCCTGAGGTGGACGGTACTTCGACTGCCACCCTGCCTCTTCGGACCTAGGGATGGCTTTCCGCCAGAGTGAGCCACTGGAGTGGGCTTAATGCTACCGGTAGTCGGCTTAGTGCGACCGAAGTCGGCTTTGGTGCGACTGGAGTCGGTTTTGTGCGACCAGAGTCGGCTTTGGTGCGACCGGAGTCGGTTTTACCGCCGGAGCGGGCTTTGGTGCGATGGGAGTCGGCTTTATTGCGGCCGGAGTCGGCTTTGCCGCCAGAGTGGGCTTTGCGTGACCAGAGTCGGTTTTGCTGCCGGAGCGGGCTTTGGTGCGGCTGGAGTCGGCTTTGCCGCCGGAGCGGGCTTTGGTGCGGCTGGAGTGGGCTTAGTGTGACCGGAGTCGGCTTTGCCGCCGGAGCCGGCTTTGGTGCGACCGCAGTCGGCTTTGGTGCTACTGGAGTCGGCTTTGCCGCCGGAGCGGGCTTTGGTGCGACTAGAGTCGGCTTTGGTGCGACCGGAGTCGGCTTTGCCGCCGGAGCGGTTCCGTGTGGTGTTAATGTTGTCGAGCCCCCGGTGTAGCGCGCCGCTGTCGTCACCGTGGTTCGGCGAAGCCCTAGGTACCATTGTTCTGGTCTTTCGTCCTCATCGTCGCTGATGGTCGGACACCGCTGTGGTTGGTATCGCGCTAGCGCAAGCTGTTGCCGTAGTCGACGCCGACGTTGGCAGATAGAGATCCCGGGACAGCCCCCGGGCCCCACGTTGGGGCAAGCCACCTTGGGCCCTCGGGGGAATAGGAGCTCTGCGTCGGCTGTCGCAGGCTGCCAACGTCCCGGGAGCGGTAAGCAGTTCAACAGTTGAACACTTTCGGGGAACGGCGCGGGGACTAAGGCTTCCCTGACTCCCCAAGGGCACACAGGTATGCATGTGGGTTGCTGAGCACGGAGGTGTTGCCACACCTCAGTGCTCGTGCGGCTCGTATATGCACAAGCAGCCCCGCCATGTAGTGGCCTGGAACGTTGGGCGCAGACGCGCAGTTACCAGTGCACTTGCGTTGCATATACCGCAAAGCTCAAACTAGCATTTTCATTTGATTAGCAACAAGTGAACAGAATACTAGATTAGTTTAATATCTTAATTCGAGCAAGAAATATGGTCCCTTGCCATGGTACGAGGCCCATTCTTTGGCTTTGGAAGCGAGAGACTAGGGCACTACTCATGGAAAAGGGGCATGTCTTCCCACAACAAATATCTTATAATTTCCCCGAACAACTAGCCCGTTACAAGCGCCTAGTCCCTATTTAGCCGTGGCTCATAGCGTAGAGAGCGGATACTCATGCACGCATGGAGATTTTAGTTTCATCGAAGAAACGAGGTTTCACGGATTGGGGCTTATGATACTCAGGTGCTTTCAGCAAGTATAAGCAAGGAGTGGAGGTGACTTAGCAATTAAACAATTAAATACTTAGCTTTTTTGAGGTTTTGAGTCGGCAACGCACGAGCAGCTTGCGTAGTTGCTGCAACCTGGGGCCGTCAGCTCGGGTCCTGCGACTCGGGGTCGCATCAGCCCAGCTGTCCCGGGAAGCCGCGCGAGGCCGAGAGCCCGGGACGCCGCCTGAGTTAAGGAAGCCGTTGTTATCGCCCTAGGGCTCGGTACCATACGCGCACCGTCCCGTACTGCTTACCATCACGGTCGCGGTCCCAGTGTCGTTACTTGCCGTCTGTACCGCCGTTGCGTGAGGTCGAGTGCGGTCGCCAGCATCCCAGGTGCACGAGCCGCATATATCTCGAGAGCACCAGCATGTGTCCCGAGGTCCAGGACAGCAAGCACATGCCCCTGGGGGCCGGAAGCATCGGCGGTGCGCATCCCGGGAGCGCTAGTTGCTCGCGCGGCTGGACATCTCGGGAGAGACCGGGCATCCCGGGGGCAGCTCGTAACCCGAAGCGGTCTTATCCGTGCGCATGGATGGACGGCGGAGCCATGGTGGGCACCACCGGACCCGCGCGGGTGTGCAGGACAGTGCGCTAAGCGCACAGCACATGCCGCGCGACAGATGTGGAGCCGCTTGAGCGGTCGGCGGCATGGAGGACACGTATAGCTCCCACTTCCTGCAAAAGACAATAACGAAGGAAAAAAGGGCCGCACACGTGCAGCGGGCCCTACAAGCTCTTGTGATGGGCACGCAAAGCACGTGGAAATTAGTATCACCAGCAGGTAGCAGCGGCCAATATAATCTAGCCGCTCACACTAGCTGCCACGCTCACGGATGGCATTTAGCTAGTGTTTCAAATGGACATTTTAAGAAACATTCATGGGAAGGCGTCGTGAATCAAGAATGGTGTGGTAAACCTGCGTTGGCGTGGCACCCCCGTGCACCGCGTGAGGCAGGTCAACCGAGGCTTCATTCCAGCTTCCGATGTCTGGCTGAAATACTGGATGTACTGTAGCAGCGTTTCGCCTTTGCACTGTCTGACCGCAAGAAGATCTCCTCGGGTCTCGGGTTGGTTGAATGACCCGGAAAAGTTGGTGACAAACTGCTGGCACAGTCCGCCCCACGAGATGACAGATCCCGGCGGGAGGTTCATCAGTCAGGACCTCGCGGTACGCCTTAGGGCCATGTGGAAGTAGTTGGCCATGACCTGAGGCCCCACACCCGCAACATGAATGGTCATGGTGTAGATCTGGAGGAACTCCTCAGGGTCGATGGTACCATCGTACTTCTTCGGGATATCTGGCTAGAACTTGGTGGGCCAGTCGACCCACCGCAAGTCCGCAGTGAAGGACCGACACCCAACCCCGTAGGGTCCAATATCGTCGCCGCCGGCAGAGCCACGCCGCCCCTGGTTTCCCTGCACAGGGGAGCCAAAGGAGGCATGATCCTCCTCGGCCTCTTGGCGCCACTCACGTGTACGCTCGAGGGTAGTTCGGGCGTCTTTGCCAGCTCTCTTCTTATCGATGCAGGAGCGCAAGTCGCGCAACCCGCCGGTGTGCGATTGGCCCGGAGTGAGCTGCCGCGACGGTGGCTGGGAGTCCCCACGGGAGGGACCTCTGGCGATAGTGCGGGAGCTCTGAGCCCCCGGCCTTAGGCACGCCTTCCCGATGAGACTGGCTAGTTCATCGAGCCACTTCCCTTCGGGTGTTCCGGGCCTTGCTCTCACCGGGGGGTGGCGCAAGAGCGCACGAGCTGCCACCAATGCTCCCCCAGGGAGAACACCGCCAAGGCCGAGGTGCCCTCGTGCCCGGGATGCCTGCAGGACCGCCCACTTCCGGGCCTCAACCCGGAACTCGGCGAGCCTGACATTGGCAGAGGCGGTGCCTCCGGAGGCGGACTTGGGAGCGTCAAGTCGGGGCGGCGCTGTGATGATTGACGCCAACCAGTGCCCACCTGGTGCGAGGGGATGTGGTTCCACCGCCCCCGCGCTAGGCGGCGCATTGGATGGCCCCCTTCGGGGGGCATGATCACCGTTGCTCTCACCGCCGGAACGGTCCGAGCGGTTTGCCATGGTTTCTCTTGAAGGTCTTCCGTCGGGGACAGAGACCCTACGCGCCAACACCTCTTCTGCCGCGCCAGCTGTCGGTGGGTGAGTACCGCAAGCAGGGATTCACGGGAACCCCCGTTTAGAGATCCGGCCAGGGGTGTAACATGCAGTAGGATTCCAGCCGTGTGACGATCAGGAGACAAAGGGATTTATACAGGTTCGGGCCGCTGTGAGCGTAACACCCTATGTCTTGCGTGGAGCTGGTTGTCGTATTCAGTTGAGTCCCCCCTTTTACACGTTGCCTATCTATTATATTTATAGCCTTTCCTGTGGGCCCCAGGGAGAGGCGTACCGCCTTGAGTGTGAATGTGGCGCCTTATGAGGGACGCCGACCTTCAAGTGTCGCTCTCCCACCAGACAGGGTCCTGTGTCGTGTGCCAGGATTGCCGTTGCTCGGGGTCCTCCTCGAGGGACCCCGGGATACCCTGAGGTCTCTCCCGGGCTCTGTGTATCGCCTGGGGCTGCAAGCGGCGCCCACCCACCAGACGGGGCCCTGCGTCGTGGGCTAGGACTGTCGAGGCCTAGGATCCTCCTCGAGGGACCCCGAGATGCCTCGAGATCCCTCCCGGGCTCTGTGCATCGCCCGGGGTCTTTCCTATGCGCCGCTCGGGATCGTCGGTGCTCCTCTCCATGCCTGTCCGATGTGACGGGAGGCGTAAGTGGCAGGGGTCACCCCACCGTCCATTGCCAGACGACGGGACGTGATCCCGGACGAGGGCTCCCTCTATCCTAGTCACCGCGCCGTCTGTGAGCACGCCTCCCCGTAATCATATTGTTTTACGGGGAAGGCACGTCGCCCTTGGGCCTCGCCCGGTCGTAGCAAGGTGGGCGCATTAAATGCACCGACAGGCGAATCTCTTCTCCACGAAGGGACCGCCATGCCCCCGGTCTTAGGTCCTCTAGAAGGTGCTTCGGTTTGGTCCATTACTGTTAATGGACTAGGAGGGCCTTTCGGCCTATTTACCTTTGGTTTGTCCAGGGCTAGGGGGACTTCGTTCCCGTGACGCTAACGGCGGCAGTCCCAGCGAGCGCCCCCTGCCGAGCCCCATGCTGCTCGTGCGAGGCCGCGCCCTTTCGATCCACCACCGCCTACGCCGCCAAACGCCAAGGGAGCCCCGCCACCACCATCCCTGCAGGCCACACGGCCTTGCCGGCAGCCCACTCCGGCGGCGGAGCGACGGGGGAGGGGATGAAGGAGCGGGTGGTGGCTAGGGTTTGGCCGCCGCCCGAGTCGCCCGCGTGGGGAGCGACTCGGGGTCCATCTACTGATCCCATCTGTTCTAAAATATATGTTGTTTTACTTTTATCATAACTCAATTTCTTCTAATTTTGATAAAAATTTATAGATAACTACACCAACGTAATGAAGTAAAACAAGGACCTTTTGGACAAAAATGTTAATGTGAAGATCAAGGGCTCAAAATTCAGGTGTGGGTGGTAGAAACCACCCAAGCACGTACCTAGATGGAGAAAAAGAAACTAGTTTGTGATAACTTAGATCGCCAATGTGTTCTTCTGTTTATCTAATAATAAAAATAAGATTGCACATAAACTCTTAATCTGCAATTTTTATTACATGAGCCATGCTTTTTTATGATGATCGTGCAAAAAGAAATGGATTGGTAGTACATATCTTGACGTACCCCCTTTTCAGAAAATTGAGAAAAATAATAATCGCGAACTGAACTTCCACTAGCTGAGTGGTCGCAGTCATCAGTTCTGCTGAATGCTGATGGGTGAGGAGACCCCTGCCGGGATGTCTATTATAGCACGTGCGACTAGCCGTCGTATCATCGCACATGTCCGCTGGAGATAACAATGTTCTAGAACAAAATAAAATAATCCAGAACAAAATAAAAGGTTGGAGATAATAATGTTCCAAAATATTTTTATCTTGTTTAGTTCAGCGGATCCAAACAAGCCTTAAATGTTTGATCCGGAGCTTGGCGCAGGGGCCGCGGCAGGGATATGCCCCTGTATATCTTGGTATACCCATGATTTGAGTGAAAAAATTAACAAGTATACATATTTATACGCCTACGAAGAAACAAAGTCCACTAGTCCAGCAAGGAACAATTGTTTAGTTATATTTATTAAGAGAGAATTCTTCAGTTAAGTGAAAGATGAGGATATCATCAATTTCTTCCAACAAGTGGAACGAGCCGTAGCTTGGGCGGCAATCGCTTCAGGTTGGGGAGCTGTCGGTCGTGAGTTCGAGCGCTGCTCGACTCGCAATTCCCACCGGGGTTTTTTCCCAGTTTCTCCTGCAGGTGTGTTTTGTGGCTGCCTCACGCTTGGATGCGCCACAATGGTCAATGTGACGTGCCCGTCAAGTGCGAAGTCTGATGACTTCGGATACCTCTCAGCCACGTGAAGTTTCTAGTATAGATTGTAGGTCTAGCGTCCGTGTGTGAGTGCGGTGGTGTGAGTTAGTGCGTGGGTTCAGATGCTACAGCTTGTACTTGAAGGGTTGATGCATAAAAAAATAAGAAGATCATAGGGTTATATTGTAGTAGCCTTAACTGTTTTATAATACTTTTTAATTATTTATGTTTAGACTTGTACTTCGGTTATTATTATGGATTTATTATGACCATTATAACTTATTATCCATTATATTGTGTATTTGCTTTGAAATTGTTTTATGTGTGGCATATCCAGCCGCGAATTCCTGGCTCCGCCACCGGCTTGGCGGCTGTGCCAAAGAACTGAAAGAAGACGACGCCCGGCCTACATTTGACAAAGCAGGCAAACAGGTTGCCAGGTTGGCCTGTCGTCGATCGCCATACGATCGAGACCTATCGTCTATCGACGACACATATCCGCGAGCAATGATTCTTTTGCATTGTTAGCCAGGTGCAATGGACCGGGATCCCTGCATGGGGCAGCAGCATCGTCACACAGCATGCCTTAGAAATACTCGTTGCATGCACACCTCGCTGCACCGTCTCTCGCAGCGACCAATCATCTATCGCCTGAACCCACAGTTCTTTGCCGGGCCGGGGCTGTGCTAGATGCATACCCTAGATGCAAAGGCAAAGCCATGGATAATTGTTATCTCCTGTGCGCTGGTACTGGCCGTGTCTACGGGAGATGACAAGGAACAGGGGAGAGGGATTCCTCGGACGGATTCCGGTGGGCTGCGAGGGAGTGGGGTTAAAACCGCCGAGGTCAAGGCGGCCGCCGGGGTCCGACACGTCGGCGAGGCTAGCTAAGGGTCGCGGGTTTCTGGGCCGCCCAAAGCAAGCCTGGGGAATATGATCCGGTGTATGTGATGGGCTGCCTTTTATCTCCCACATCTTTGTTCCATGTCAAGTCTGTCTACTGTCTTGCACGCATGTTTGTTAAAGACTGGCCACAACGAATGCTGCTGCCATGTTCCAAGTGTGACATTTCTACCACGTACCATGTCAATTTCTGCAAGTTGGCCGCCCTTGCATGCATATATATGAGGCTTGAGAGGGAGGAGAGATGGACCTCTGCTTTTGCAAGGTAAGGCATGCATGCTACTCAAGCACAGGAAGATCTTATTAATTAGCAACAATTCCTCGCCCTCCTCTCCAATATCTAGGACCATGCCATATAGTATCAAGTATCAACGGGGGGTATGTAATATAAACTCAATAATTCATACTCCCCTCTGTTTCAAAATAAATGTAGTTTGTTTTGGCTTTTCTAGATTCATAGTATTTACTATGCATCTAAACATAATGTATATGTAGGTGTATATCAAAATCTATGAACCTAAAAAAGCCAAAACAAATTATATTTTTGGATGGAAGGAGTAGTATACAGCCATTTGCTTTAATGTCTATAATGGAACAAATGAAGGTCGATAAAGAAAATATCATACATGTATTTTGTTATGTAATTGTATTATTATCACCAACTATCATTGGGATGTGAACTTAGAACTGCAATAACACTACATACATAACAGATGAAATTACCAAGGAATTATCAGAATTTTGGCAAAAAAATTAGAAAAATGCTGTCTATTGAATTAAGTGAATACCGTCAAAATAAAGAAGAAACATTGCATTATGATCTGATTGCACTTCCAATCAAGTGTATGTCTCCCTTCAGGTTGCCCCATCAATTTTTATTAGTTTGACCGTGTGGCCATACTTAATTTCTAGTATGAGCAATCATGGCATATAATTTTTTCATGATAATATTTTTTTTCTAATTTATGTTTTATTTTTCTTAATATTTCTTTAATCCATTATTTTCTACTAATAAACAAAATGTAACTGACCGTTCCTTGTTATGGAATCTGATAACCTGGGTTCAAGTCTCCGACTTAGTATTAGTGCGCTCGTATTTTTACACGAATGTTCTTTAATGGTAGGCGACGTGCCCGCCAATAGCAAGTGTTCCTATATATGGGGGCTTCTTCAATCTTAGAAACTAAGGGTCCAATCTCTTAGATATTTATATGATAGCAAGACGCTTGCAGTGACTTCATCATCTTAAGATCTACTAGCCTAATTTCTCTTGAGGCGTTCACAGGGGTGAGTGTGTATATATGAGCGTCTATGTTTGTATTGTGTTTCGAGAAACTAAAAGTAGTACGTATAAATACGCATTGGAATCAAACTCCAGCTCTCTATTCATCCCCATTTTGTGTAGACTCCATTCACATTGTTCTTTTTCTTGTTTTTCTCTATAGAAAACTCTTTGCACATTTGGACATTATATTCAAAACATAATTAACAGTTATCTCCAATTTTGTATCATAAACAACTCAAAACATGCAATTTAAATTAGTAATTCAATTTTGAGGGTACAGGTTTTAATCAGTTCTTCTGTTGGTTGTGTTGTAAACAAGATAGAGTCTTGCTGCTTAAGGCCGATATAATGTCTATCTTGATTGTTTATATATATAACTATTGCCCATAACCTTTTGTTGGTTCGGACATGTTCATATCTCTACTTAGCTAGCTTACATACACCGCGCGCATAATCAGGGGAGTATATTTGCAGGCACATATGCTGATGATCTAATATTACCAAATCAACCAAAAGGGAATCCGACATCCGAATGATGGGCAAAAGGGAGGTCAAGAATTGATGCCACTTCTCACCAGCAGCCATGTTAATATTATCTTATACAAACACATACAGCAGATACGCCCATCCGTAATAAACATACATCCCCGAGAGATCATCGATCGTTCAAAAGCACACAAATATATATACTGTGTCTTGTCACAGCAAAGATAGCGATCACAAGCAAATAACTTAATTACAGGTTAATTAAAGCAAGCGACAAAAAGATAAAGGATCAGGAGCAAGTACACTGACTGCTGCAAGTTGAGCCGCATGCAGCTAGCTAGCTAGCATCCCACACACACGCGTAACAGGAGGTAAACCGAGGAAAGCATCAGAGCAGAGGCTATAGCTAGAGCCATGGCCACGGCACTTTCCTCCCTTAACACTAGACACGTCGTCGGCGGTCTTCAGCTCTCAAACAGCTCCCGGCGACCCGGTCAACATGGACGATGCCCGATCCTTTCACCTCTCCATGTGTAGGAGCTAGCTGAGCTGTACTGATCACACTAGTGCCACAAGTACATCACACTACTGAAGAGCTGATGAACAGTCTCGGTCCGAGGCGAGCTATGTTATTTGATGGCCAGAGAGATAGGCTAAATAGTAGTAGGAGTAGGCGAGTAGCTTGGTTTATAGATAGGTTGATGATTTGATAAGCCCTGCATGCGCCACCAGGCATGCAAGAGGATGATGGTATCTCAGTACGTAGAGTTGCGTGGTGGTGGGCGTTTGCCGTGGACGATCTATCGATCGATCAGCGGCGGCGCGCGGCGGTCTCCCGCTGCGCGTTGAAGTAGACGGCGGCGACGGGGAGGCCGAGGTCGTTGTCGGCGGCGAAGCGGCGGGTGCTGAAGTAGTCCCTGGAGGAGGGGGCGCGCACCCCCTGGCTGCTCTTCTGCTTGAACAGCACGAAGACGAACCTGTGGATGCCGATGTAGGGCTTGGGGCTCTCGTACATCACCAGCTCCCTTCCTGCATGCATGCATGTAATCGCGCGTACATACTCTTCACTTAGACCTCTCCTAAAGTTGATTATTGCGGAGTTAAAGCCGGTCGTGTAAGAAGATTAAGTCCATGCTGAAGGGCTTACCAAAAGAAGCATCAGTTGTTCCAGGAATATCAGTGACGATCCTGTGAGAGTCAGTGTGTCCACCAAAGATTACACTTGCCAGCTACTATAATTTATGCGCAACCATACTATATTTGTGCCCCTGAGTTCCTTCTTTTAGTAGAACTATTTGTGCATTGGCAAAGTACTAGTCGTACAACACGCTCGATATATTTAGTCTACTAATCATGCTTAACATGCTTGAATCATCATTGTCGTTTATACTTTGTTCTTTCTTAATTACTCTCAAACAAAAAACAAAGTGTCTGCGCTTACCAGTGGAGATGCTCTCTCAGGTATGGATCACTAGGCCCTGGCACATCCGGGTCAGTCATGACCTGATGAAGAACACAGAAACAACAACTTAACCACCACCTTTAAGCTGAAAAGCTGCAGTACTTCGCACACCACCCTCATAAGCAGAAACCAACTGAATCACATCTTAGAATAGACCAGCAGGGCACGAACCAGTGTGAAGGAGGACCTCATGTCGTCGCCCTGGACCTCGACGCGAGGCTTGGACACGACCCCCGAGGGGAAGAACTCATGCCCGTTGAACACCTGCTTGTTCGAGCTGTAGGTCACCGTCATCTTCACCGTGGGGTTGAAGTTGTCGATGACCTCGCCGATCACCTTGCCCATGACGAGAGGCTCCAGCACCCTGGACATGGCTAATAAGCTTTGGAGCTAATACTGAATAGGGCGCCTGTGATGGCGAGAGTACGATGTCTGGAGGTAGCTAGAACTAGAAGTAATCACGAGATAGACAGTAGTCTTGACGGTTGTGGCTGATGAAGGGGAGATGCAGCCCTCTATTTATAGTCGTCTGGGGCTAGCAAGCTGGCTGGGCTGCTGGGGGAAAAAAATGGAGTGTGTGTGAATAACTAATATAATTTTTGTCCCGTCGTCGTTTTCGCCTGAATCATTGGCTTATTATTATTGTAAACTCAGGCACAAAACAAAAAGGCCCGGAATCTGATTAATTCCTAAAAGTTCGATAAGGACATACATGTGCTAGCTCCTTTTGATTCCCTTTATTTTACCTTTCTTTTTGTATATGCATTGACATTGTCTCCAATATATATACAGACACCTTCAACCATATATAGCGGCTGGACAATAATAATAATTCTAACGAAAAAACTACTCAATCACTTTTTATGTGACAAATGATAATGTTGATATCGTATATAGTCGCGGTAAAAAATGTAGGGTTTCATTGCACCAGTTCTGAAATGGCATATATTTGAGAATATATATGGAAAGGGTACGGAATATACGTTTGAAGTGTGACATTAATTTGGGTGAGAGAAGCTTGCTGAACTTATGTGTAGAATCCAGATTTGTCAAAAGAAGAAAAGCCTATTGCCATACACGCGCCTACAAGGTCCCAAGTTGGGGTATCGTAGATCAAAGCGCGTGTCTTCATTCTTCAAGGGGGCGATTGGTTTGATGACCAGGGGAGTCTAGCTCGCAGCAGTCCAGCCAGGCTTAGCTGGGACAGGCTCAAGTCATGCACCAGCTTGATATTTGGTTGTCTGAATCGATTTATTCAAGTTGAGCACAGCTCTTGTTTGGTTGGCTGCACTAGTAATGTAAGTATACGTTGCATACAATTGAAAAGAAGGAATAAGTACTAAAATAATATTTATTTTGTTTGAATTGACTACAAAGTACTTATTTGTACCTATTTAAGATTTAATTTACTTTGAAAGATATCTGGGCCCCTTAGTGGGTTTTGGTTTTAGATGACAAAACACATGTACGTTTAATCACGTTTATCTAGCATGTGTGCAGGTGCTGAAGTTGAGAAAGCAAAACATATGGTGAAGCACGACATCTCAAAAAGGAAATGAAAAATGGTGGTTGAAAGTCTTGAAGAATATATTTTTATTTTGTATTTGAGTATAGAAAACCCGTACTACCAAGAGGGACTTTATTTTTACAGGTTTTGACTTGAAAATAGTGTTCAAGAGTACCCATAAAATCCATGAGAGTCAAACTTACACCACAAAGTTTTGAGAATGTCCCTGGTGAGTCCGGAGACTCCAGGTCCGGAATGTCCGGATACAAAGTCCGGAGTATCCGGACATATACCCGGAGTCTCCGGGTATCTGTTCCCCGTCACTAGATTTCTCTGAGTCCGGAGTGTCCGGACCCCGGTGTCCGGAGTATCCGGACATTGGCCCGGAGTTTCCGGGCACCTCTTGCTCCAACGGCTAGTTTTTGGAGTGGGGGTATAAATACCCCCCATACCCTCAACAGTGGACTCTCTTGCCCATTTTCATGCTGCACAGTTTGAAACACCTTGAAAGTGCCATCTCACACCCCTCCTTCCATCTTTGAGTGATTTCCATTGGGGATTCAAGTGCGAGTGTTGCAAGAGGAGAGATTTGTTCTTAGTGAGCTGCCATTCAAATCCCTTGAGCACTAGGTCCTTGTCAAGCCGGTGATTGAAGTCCGTTACTCTTGGAGCTAAGTGCTCCTACACGGCTAGGCGTGCTTGTGAGTGCTCAGCCATATTGTGAGCTCCACAAGAAGTTTGTACTCGCCATCCTCTAGGAGGATTTCATAGTAAGTGACCTTGGGCTTGAGCATCGGTCTCGCCCTTGGGGAGGAGCATAAGGGTTCTTGAGCACCGTCTCTTGAACTCTTCCTCAACGGAGACGTAGCTCCTTTGGGAGTGAATTCTAGGAAACAAATCCTTGCCTCTCCGTGTCACCTTACTTTGAACTATTGGTTATTTGCTTGTGAGACTAACATTTTAGGGTTTGTGATCGATCTACTATTATACAAGTCTCTAGAGCAAGACAACCGGTGAGAAACACTTCGAAGGTACCACTACCTCTTCTAAATTTACTCGATTTAAATTAGTATCTTTGTTTTGTGTAGATCGTTTCATACCCGGACTCTCTGAATAATATCTCTGGAAACTCCGGACACAAAGTCCGGAGTATCTGGACATATATCTGGAGTTACTGACAGTTTTCAAAGTGTTTTAAGTTTCAGATTAGCCTATTCACCCTCTTCTAGGCATCTTGAGATCCTTTCAATTTGTATCAGAGCCTCATTCTCCATCTTTGAAACTTAACCGCTTGGAGAATCAAGATATCGGGTGATCCACTATCCAAGAATCCCATCAATTCGATGTATGAAGGTGACAAAAATAAAACCCCAGAAGAAAAGCCCGAAGATAGCAAGATCTTAGGCTCAACGGGTTCCAAGACAAAGGAGAAGAAAGACTCACATGAAGAGCAAGAAGAAGATGAGTTGGAAACAAGCGATGATGAGATATCTTACCTTGAGTGGAAGGAACGGCGGAAGAAGAAGAAATTGCAAAGCAAGAAGAAGAAGTCAATCACCAAGATAGTGATCGAGTCAAGCGACGACTTTGACACCGACTACACAAGAAGGCCTTCACGCTCTTCCAACAAAGGAAGCTATTCAAAAGAAAATGAAAAAACTGGGTATCATCGTGTTTCTCATGACTATACATTTTAAATTCCAAATGATCATAGTGCATCAATTCATATGGGAAAGCCCCCTTATTTTGATGGGACGGGGTATAATCAATGGAAGACAAAAATGTTTCTCATGACCCGCAGGCAGCAGTTCACAAGCACATTCATCAAGTCAAGCCCCCTACATGATGGCAAGCATGCCAAATCCTCCATCCAGGGCTAATCCTTCCAGAAGGGGCATCACAACAGATATTTGCCCACGGACTCCGCCTCGCTTGGAGGTTGTCTTCTCAGCAGATCAGACTCAATATCCAGTTTGTCACAAGCTTGCTCGCCCTCAGATTCCATATGGGTATGTCGTTCAAATGGGCAGAGAATATTTCAAGCAAGCCGTGTCCCTCACCAATGCTCGGACAGAAGGTGTGTATAAGTATGAGAAGGCAGAAACTTTGGAAAGAAGGTTTTGGTGTCAGTTGCATCATGATTTCTATTCCTCTGTGGTTTTGCGCAAGGGCAAGGCACCAATTGTCCCTTGCAAGTATGTGGATTGGGCTCACTTTGAGAGACTCAATGATCCATTCTTCAATGAAGCGATTGCAAAGTGCCGAGAGTTTGGTCTCTATGATATCATGGGCTTTCGGTACAATTGGAATGAAGAGATCCTTGCCCAATTCCAGTCCTTTCTCTACTATGATGCAAGGAAAGTTGCCTTCTTTTGGACAACAAAGGGAGTCGAGTATGGAGTGGACTACATAACTTTCTCACGGCTTCTTGGACTTGGCTCTAATGATGAGAAGCGTGACCCCGTTCATGTTGAAAATCAGTTGAAGCCTAGTCAGTTGCCTGCTCTATTCTACAATCCTATCTTAGCTGAAGCCGGTAACGCAACCACTCTCCAACCTTACTACTACACTATGAATTCATTTTTCCGTGCCACTATTGATGCTAAGGATGGAGATACCACGACACTCCGCTACTTTGCTTGCAATCTCCTTGCTCGTATCATGCCCAGTGGTCGACCTTTCTGCATTATGGACTTCATTTGGAATGAGCTAAGGAGAACCATGAATGATCCCAAGAAATTCTTGCCTTCGGCTCCTTATATTATGTATATGATTGAGAGGGTCACCATGATCACATTTCCGAAGGACTGCAAGCATGAGCCTCTTCGTATTGTCCGCGCTCCGGTGATGCACCACGAGCACCTCCTCTTCATGCCAGAGCCACAAGAAACCCGAGGTTTGACCCAGCTCCATCTTATTTGGGTACATCTTCTTCTCGTCATGGTCACAGTAGCTCATTCATCAAACAGGCTCTACAAAGTATTTTCTACATGTGCAAGTCCGTGGATAAGGAAGTTAATGAGAACCGCAGGAATATCATTGAGATCAAGAGTCATTTGGGACTCCCCGCGGATACATATCATGAGCTTCCTCAGTTTGATGATCTGTTTCCCGAGTGGGATGCCACGGATGAGGCTGCTGTTACTGCTCCTCATGCTCCGCTTCCTCGCCCACGTCGTCATACTCATCCTCCTGCCCGCTCACGTCGCTCTCCTCCCGGTGGTCAAGAAATTTTTTATGAAGAGGAGGAGACTGAAGAAGAAGAGCCACGTGACTACCATGAGCACCATGACTCCGACGAAGATGAGGACACCTCCGAGGAAAATGCCAATGATGATGATTAATAGTTGATCTTATCACATTTTCATTCCCTTTTTGGCACTTGATGACAAAGGGGGAGTAAAATGTTATTATTCTTGTAATCATTTGGACTTGGGCTTGTAATCAAACTCTATCGGCTTATATCGCACTTTATCTATCTATCTTTTGTGCAAGGACTATGTGGCGTGTGAAAACAAGTTGTAATGTGTGCTACTTTGTGCATTAATCTGCTTAGTTGTTAAGTTTAAAGTTGTTCTAAGGCTTAAATGTTAGTGTGATGCTTATTTGAATTGTGATGACTTGTTGTTTTCTGTGTTCCGTGCAGGAGATCCGGATACTCCGGTTATTTAGCCGGATACTTCGGACACGTTGTCCGGAGTCTCCGGACATATACCCGGAGTCTCCGGGTTTTGTTGCCAACACTAATTTTTCTTGAGTGCATAACCTGTCATTTGCATCACACATTGTTTTAGCACACACTTGCTCACCCCACTGTAGATTGTATAAAGAGTTTTCTTATCTTTGCTCTAATGTGCCAATATTGACATTTGAGAAGTCAATTTGAAATTCAAGTTCATGGCATACATTAAGGAGGAGCTCTTTATATGATAGATATTTACAACTTTATGATTATCAAATGAATTATATTTTCTTTTGTGTTGTCATCAATCATCAAAAAGGGGGAGATTGAAAGATATCTAGGCCCCTTAATAGGTTTTGGTTTTAGATGACAAAACACATGTACGTTTAATCGCGTTTATCTAGCATGTGTGCAGGTGCTGAAGTTGAGAAAGCAAAATATATGGTGAAGCACGAAACCTCAGAAAGGAAATGAAAAGTGGTGGTTGAAAGTCTCGAAGAATAGATTTTTATTTTGTATTTGAGTATAGAAAACCCGTACTATCAAGAGGGACTTTTGTTTTTTTAGGTTTTGACTTGGAAATAGTGTTCAAGAGTACCCATAAAATCCATGAGAGTCAAACTTACACCATAAAGTTTTGAGAATGTCCCTGGTGAGTCCGGAGACTCCGGGTCCGGAATGTCCGGATACAAAGTCCGGAGTATCCGGACATATACCCGAAGTCTCCAGGTATCTGTTCCCTGTCAGTAGATTTGTCTGAGTCCGGAGTATCCAGACCCCAGTGTCCAGAGTATCCGGACATTTGCGCGGAGTTTTCGGGCACCTCTTGCTCCAACGGCTAGTTCTTGGAGTGGGGGTATAAATACCCCCCGTACCCTCAACAGTGGACTCTCTTGCCCATTTTCGTACTGCACAGTTTGAAACACCTTGAAAGAGCCATCTCACACCCACTACTAGAGAACATAGCTTTACTAACACCAACTTGTGTTACTATAGCTTAATAAATGTGTTACTAGGTTTTCTAGTAACACATTTCTTTAGTGTTCCTATTGTTGATGTTACTACTGTCTTATCTATTGTAACATAAGACATGTGTTCCTTTACATCCAAAAAAGTGTTACTAACAAGACATGTGTTCCTTTACATCCAAAAAAGTGTTACTGTACACAACTATAATAAGATAAAAAAAATTTACCCACTTGCCATACCTAGGATTCGAACTTGCAACCTCCTTTTTGCACATTGCCTCTCTTACCATCCCACCACAATGTGTTTCTTGACAAAAACAATAGAGGTTTTTCTTTTAACTATCTTTGCAAAATTAATGATGAATATTTGGACAACCTAAATGATTTCAAATGAAATAATTTTAAACTGCAACGTTGTAGATCTTTTCGAGACCTAAAGTTTTGATATAAACACATTTTCTCATCCAAGAAATCGTATAATTTTTTTTAGTTTCCTTGTATCTCACTATAAACTTGCAAACTGACACTTATTTTTCAACAAACTAACTTACATGTTGCATATGTTAGCTTAGTGATCATGGTATTTTTATCTGTGGAGTTCAGCACTTCTCTCTAGCTTATACTTGCATCATAAATATTTCATCTTATATAAAAATAGTGCCTTTCACATAAACATAATAGAAGAGCACAATGGTTTGTTTTGTATAAACAACATGTGTTGATATTTCTTTTGTAATTAAGCATTAAATATGGTTACTTAGTCATGATATTCTATTGTTTATCCTTTTGATAATTTAGGAATCTTTACCTTTTTTCTATAATGTAATGTCTATTGTACCTTCGGTAAAGTTTGTTATGCTCTTAGTACTAAAATTTCGATAAAAATAACAGATGTGTCACAACATTAATGTCACTGGATAAATCAATATGTTTTATGGTTACTTTCTTTATTTTTAAAATAGAACAATATCTTTTTTATAAACTTTAAATAAAAAGTATCAAGTATAAAGAATATATGGAAGTTATTCTCTACTAATAAAAATTATAAATAGCTAGAGCAATTGCCTACAACATATTTTAGGTTCAGCTCTTATCTGTAGAATTTTTTTGCCAATATCAATATTATTTCTGCTCGACAATTATTAATTTTGAAGAAAAAATTAGGACACAAATATATGAAACTTTATGAGTAAACTGTCATCATTCAATCACAACAAAAATAATATATTTCTTTGTAACACTTTAGTTGTAATATTATTTGTATGTGTTATAAAATATTATCACTTTGTAACATTTTAGGTGTAACATTAATTTTGTGTTACTATTTTAGTTGATTGTAACATAATTTTATAGAACAAGAGCTATGTGTTACAGTGTTTGCTGTAACCTAAAGTTTTGTGTTCCTAGGATTCTTCTTTGTAACACAAAGATGAATGTGTTACAAGAGTGTGTTACAATATCTATATTTTGCAGTAGTGACCCCTCCTTCCATCTTTGAGTGATTTCCATTGCGGATTCAAGTGTGAGTGTTGCAAGAGGAGAGATTTGTGCTTAGTGAGCTGCCATTCAAATCTCTTGAGCACTAGGTCCTTGTCAAGCCGGTGATTGAAGTTTGTTACTCTTGGAGCTAAGTTTTCCTAGACGGCTAGGCGTGCTTGTGAGTGCTCAGTAGTATTGTGAGCTCCACAAGAAGTTTGTATTCGCCATCCTCTCGGAGGATTTTATAGTAAGTGACCTTGGGCTTGAACGTAGATCTCGCCCTTGGGGAGGAGCATAAGGGTTCTTGAGCACCGTCTCTTGAACTCTTCCTCAACGGAGATATAGCTCCTTTGGGAGTGAACTCTGGGAAACAATTCCTTGCCTCTCCATGTCACCTTACTTTGAACTATTGGTTATTTGCTTGTGAGACTAATATTTTAGGGTTTGTGATCAATCTACTATTATAGAAGTCTCTAGTGTAAGACAACTGGTGAGAAACACTTCCAAGGTACCACTAGCTCTTCTAAATTTACTCGATTTAAATACAGCATCAGTATCTTTGTTTTGTGTAGATCGTTTCATACCCGGACTCTCCGGACAATATCTCCGGAAACTCCGAATATAAAGTTCGGAGTATCAGGACATATATCCGGAGTATCCGGACATCTGTGCTACTGACAGTTTTCAAAGTATTTTATATTTCAGATTAGCCTATTCACCCCCCTCTAGGCATCTTGAGATCCTTTCATACTTTATAATGTACTAATATACCTTAAAATACACTAATTATTTGCTAATACCATCATTAGCTGGCTAATACCTGCATCCCACAAGCCTGGCTCTGGAGAAACGGGTTTCATTCTTGCTTCTAGCGAGCCAGGCTTACTGCTTGCTTTTGCACGTCGTGGGACAGGCTCTAGCCTTCACCCAGGTAACCAAACACGCAACACTTGCACCTATCGAGTCTGGCTTGGGCATATCCAGCAAACCAAACGCGCCGCAGGTATCTTTCGTATATATCGTTGCAGAAGTCGTTCTGCCCTTTGGAGATTTGATTTATTTGTGATGACGACAATAGCAACGACGCCACACCAACTGAACTGTGTATGCCTGTTATTCTAATGCGAGTACTTTTTTAACTTGTAACTGCATGGATTTTTTTTTTCTAAAGGAAAAGATATGAGCTAATTGCACATGCATTCATATAGGAATGTACTAGTTGATTAGCTAATTATGCTATTTAATTAAGAGAAAAGTCTGTTTTACCCCCTAATTGTCACTGAATCTGAAAAATAACCCCGAACTCGAAAATCAAAAATCTTTGCATACCTCAACTTTCAATATCGGTCAAATTTCTCCTCTTCCATTTCAAAGTAGTTTTTGATGGTGGTTTTGCTTACGTGGCAGTAGGGTCCACATGTCGGAGCCCACCTCATTGAACGCGTGGTGGTGGACCCCACTTGCCATGAATTTATCCCCTCCCCTCCCCCCTCTCTCCTCCCTCCCTCCCTCCCTCTCTCCCGCTCCAGGACAACACCGGTCATGGCGGAGCCGGCAAAAAACAGGCAGCGACGTTGGTGAAATTGACGGTGGAGGAAACAAAATTGACCGCGAATCGGCGGTCAGTTGCGGCCAAGCTGGTCGCCGAGGCACTCGTCGCCATCAGGGGGCGCGACAGTCGTGGATGCGAAGGCGGAGAGATCATCATCAGAGGAGGCGAGGCCGAGGTTGCGGAGGTGGAGGACGGGGCAGGCGAGCAGGGTGGGATGGGGCGGAGGGCGCCCACTTTTGCAGCCACAACACGCCGGTGTTGGGTGGGTGGGGCCGCACGGTTGATGCCGGAGGAGGAAGCGGAGGTGGTCGAGGCGGCGTGGTGGGAGGACGAGAGGAGGCGGTGGAGGTGGGGCCTGGAGGAGTGGTGGAGCAAGACCTCGGAGAGCGCCATGGAGGCGGGGAGCGGAGGATGGAGTGGAGGTCTGGAGTAGGAGAGAAAGAGGTAGAGGGGAGGGGGAGGGAAAAAAATTCTGATATGTGAGCCCTACTGCCACATAAGCAAAATACCATAGAAAATCGCTTTGAAACGGTCAATGGGGTAATTTGACCGGTATTGAAAGTTGAGGTATGCAAGATTTCTGATCTTTGAGTTCAGGGTTGTTTTTCAAATTCAGTGATAAGTTCAGGAAGATGAAACAGAATGTTGTCTCTAAGCAGCATCCGGAGATAGACTAGCTGCAAGGGCGTGCCATGTGTGTGTATTTTCTTCAAGATTATATTTGGCCAGAATTGGTTGGCCGATTCCCACGCGTTACTCAACCATTTGTCACTTTATTCTTAACTATTCTGATTCTACCAAATGGAGGCCGTTAGGTCCTGGTCGCCCTAGCTAATGGCACTTCCAAAGGTGGAGCTATTGCCTTTGACTATTAGAAAAACGGAGGGCTAGTTTTGAAGCAAGGATGAGCATGAAAGCCGTCACCCTAATGTTTCACATGCATATATATGATTTCTGTCTCTCGTGTAAAGCATAGTTTCATCACTCAATTAGTGTATCAGACATTGCTGGCGCATATTATGGTATAATTTTGGTGATGATGTAGCAGTTTAGACCTGGCAGACAATGAGTGACAAGAGCCAGCCTTTTTACCATCCCTGTAATGGTACCAAGAGGTACCGCTCATTATAATGTGAGAAATTACCCTACTTTCCAAATTTTACTATCAACTATCAACCTTAGTTAAATCTTCGGTGCCTGTTACGTACACCAACACATATGCTCAATTAATATGTGGTGATCGAACAATGTATAGCTAAATAAATTCAATTATTCCACACTATATATATGGAATTTATTTTGGGAGTGAGTTTAACTGTGGTGATGAGATGTTGGTGAATCTTCACGATAAGTCAAAGATGGCTGCCTGGCCCAGCTTAATTATGCCAATTGGCACACCCTTGTCATTCATCCTATTTATTTAGTCATATATGCGTACTCCTCTCTGCTGTACCATTTTGCTTTGGAATGCCACTAAGCATAAAAAAATGAAACCAACCTAGGAACGATAACCATAAGAAGATTCCATCTAGAAATGATAAATAAATAATGCGGCATGCCGATTGGATGGTTGGGAAGATAGGCAACTCAGCAGGGGATCAAATGATAGGGTTGCTCTTTTGGCAGGTGGTTCTTTTTCTCTCAGTTTGGCCACCACCACCTATTTCAGCTCAACTTTTTATCTAACCCCAAGAAACAAATTAAAGACCTAGATAGCAAGTAGTAAAATTGAGCAAGGGTCAATTCAATAGTAGCAAGCGAAGACCATCTTGTGGTATTTGGTAGGAATTTAACTTTTGAACAAATACTTTCTGTAAATATTGACCTGCAAATAGCCTCCCACCCCCCCCCCCCCCCCCCCCCACCCAAAAAAAAAACCTGGATAATGGATATGTATGATCCATGACAAATCCATTTGGAACGCCATCTGGGTAACCTCCATCTCATGTGACAGGAGTTAAAACCCTACGAGAACAATATTTTGCTATAGGAATTCTTTGGAGTCGCATGGTCCTTCTTGGCTTGAGGCAAAGGAAATAAAACATCAAATGCAAACAATAATAAATCTAAGAGGCGCTAGGGAGATTTTAGGTCGCTTATCAAAAAAACACGAGAACACCACTTCTTGCAGCCTTTGGTATATATCTTGGTAGCTTAATTCACTATTATAATTCATCCATATTATATATTTTTTAATATCTTTAGTCAAAATGATCGTAGAAGAGGGTACGGTACGGTGTTGATTCACACATTGTGGTGGAAGTGAATGCATTTCTTCTTATATTTAGTTAAAATATACTAGCAGACACAATGATTCATACAAGCAAATAAATGGTCACCGTTTAGTATATAGACACTTATGGAAGTGAAAGCCGGGACTTCCCACAAGTGGAAAAAAGCAGTACTTATATACTCAGTCTTGAACCACACACTGTCCATGCAGTGCCATGAGGCAACCCGAAGTGTTGTAATCAAAGAACACTTTATATTATAAACAGAACGCATAGCTCCAAAATGGGCTACTAGTACTTGCTGGTCCACTGTATTGACGATTTGTGAGGTTCCCAAAAGAGCCCAGAAGGACTAGCTAGGTCTTTTTCCACAACTTCACAAAGTAGCCCCTATTGCTTGCAAGTGCTATATGTTCATAATTTAATGACCTCCAGAGAAACCTAACAGATCCCTAATGTGAGTAAAGCTAAGTGCTCTTCAGTTTCCATAAATGCTGGAGACACCTTGATCTTGTTCTTGCAGTGCATCAGCTGGACCAGCTGTCTAAGCAACAGGACTACAGGAGCCAATTTAATATAGCTAGGAATATAAATACAGCCGTTGATATTAAAGGTGTGTGTGCCTCCATCCAATTGAGTACTAGAGAGATTGCTATTTTTCCGTGCCTAGGTTTTCTTTTACAAACTTAGAGAAAAATAGAAGATCAGCACCTCTCATTTTTATAGAGCAAAATTATAATAGTGCAGCCAGGTCAAAATTTCCTTGAAGAAAAGGTCATATTTATTCAATTGTTTACAATGACGTACCAGAAATGTTCCGCAACCATCCGCTCAATTATGCAACCAGTTCTTTTATTTCTCAATTACTCTGAGTGCTGATGTTGTATGGTTTCTCTTATAAATAAAGCAGTCTGCACGCCGCAAAGTGTATAACAACATCCCCTTGTAATTAAAAAAATTAAAAACGGGGAGTGTCAAAAATGTCTGTTCTTAAATGATTGCAGAAAAACTTTATATTGCTTCCTGTGAAAAAGTTATATTAATTAAATAATAATGCGTTAAGGGAGCTCCCAGCAAACAATGTCATGGTGTTCCAAGAGAAAGGAATATGTCTTCCTGACACGCTGAACACGGCAGCAACGCATCTATTTGGAGGCTTTGCTACTGTCAAAGCATGCTCTGTCATTTCCGGACCGGGGCACAACCAACTTCGCAGAATGTTCCCTTTGTTCCTAGAATGAAAAAGCCCACGCTTTCACTAGAATGAGAGGAAATCCTTTTGCCTAAAAGGAATGAAAAAACCCCAAAAAAGCTTGGGCCATGCGAATAGTCAAATCAAATAGATTTATCTAGACAGAAGTGCATGCCAGGCGAATAAATCTAATATTCACTTCTGGCAAATTTTCTCTGCACATGTGTGTAATATTCGGCTCTATCTAATATTCTTGATTTCATAAATAATAAAGTAAAATAAAGTTAGCTTATTATGGTATTTAATTCACTGGTTGCCACATGTCGCTAAGAAAGTTTTGCCATGGAAAGCTACAACATGAGTGAATTGCTATATTGATTTTTCCTCAAAAAAAATTGCATCTAGATCAAATGTTTATTTTTTTCCCATGAGTTGGGTCTTATTTGGGCTGAGAACTGGAGCTGATTCGTTTTGCATTTGAGGAAGCTATGCAGCAGCCGTTGGATGGAGAATGAGTGGCATCTGAGAAGGGAAAAGTCACCCATGACTTGGCTCCAGCAAGTCAGACAATGCACGCCGAGCCTCGAGTTGGTTCGCCAGCCCCAGCGGCCCAGGCCCAGGAGGTGACAAAGGAGCCGCTAGTGACAGGCGGGCCGAGACAGGCACGCTTGTGAAGGCCAACCAACGTGTGGCCAGCCCAGATACTGAACATGCGTATTTAAACTGCATCGACTTGTTTTCCATCGTTTAAGCAGGTGTTTCCCTTCCTTTTTTTAGAAAAAGAAAGTGAGCTTCCCTTTCCCAAATCACCTAATACTAGTGAAAACTGGCATCTTCCCAGCATTTTCATGTACTGACTCGGTTGTTTCCCAAATCACCTAATTACACACACTGATTCTGACCATAAACTCTAGCGATCAGGGAAGAGTGATGTGACAGCCAACCATTGCCTTTTTTTTTATTGGCAGACAAAAGAAACCAGTGGATAGCAGAAGCCAAAAACGACTTGAAAGTTACCCGCGCTGCTGTGTCACAAGAATATACTCGCATCGCATGCGGGGAGGAAAAGGGCCAAGATCGACAGAAAGCAGAGTACTCCATTTTCGTTTTTTTTTAGGGAAGAGAGTACTCCATTTTGTTATGCAATTTATCTGCTTCATTATTGTTGTTTGCTACATATATTATGATCACATTTTGCAGGGAAATTTCAGTTTAGCAAGTAACTCGCGAATACGCGGCGTCACCATGACCTCACCATGCTAGTAGGTTTCCAAACTTTCTGCAGATCGAATGGTTGTCGCAGCTTAGGCATATCTGAACCTTTCTGGGGCAGAGCTTTTGTGACTTGGAGCGGTAAGAACAATGGTGAGGAGGATTAGCACGTTCCGACTTATGGCCTAGGACAAGTGGAAAAACTTTGGTTGTCGTGTCAATCAGAAAATTGCCGTTTAGCTCAATGCTTTACTGATCTCTAGGATTGTTCTTCGTTTAGCTCAATACTTACGAGTCAGTCACAAGTGTTAGAGATATTTCCTTGGTTAGGATTTGTCATGGCATAGGATGAGATCTCACCCTCCCTGATTCTATTGCTATAAGTCAGGGAGGTTTGTTGCCTTAATCTCATCTCTTCTATATATTGTACCCCTGTTTACTCATGGAGGTTATGCAATCAATTCAACGTGATATCTTTGCTATCATGGTATCAAGAGACCGTCACATCCTGTGACCTATCGCTTCCGCACCTATGGCTGGTCCCGCCGGCACCGGCCCGTCCTTGCCGCCGCCGCCCCAATCTCCCGTCGACCCCGCCGCTGATGCTGACGCCGCCAAGCTAGCGGCGCACCAGCGTGCTGTCCAGGAGAAGGAGCGCCAGGCGCTTGTTGACGCCGCCGCCGCCGCCAAGGCCGCCTTCGACGCCCAAGAGCGCGTCCGCACCGCGCTCGACGCCCTGGAAAAGGAGCGTCGCGCCGCCGCGGATTTGGCTCGCCAGGCTGAGGCCGCTCGCGCTCTCTCCAACCCTCCAGCCGCCCAACACGCCCGCCTCCACGACGACTTCCACGACGCTCGCGTATGAAGCTGCCGTCGTCGCAAATCTTCATGCGCAGGCCGCCGGTGTCCAAAACATCCGGACGCTGGTGCCCATCGTCCTCGACCCCGTCTCGGCGCACTACGATCGCTGGCGCGATCTCGTGTTCCTCGTCCTCGAGCGCTATGCTCTCTCCTCACACATCCTCAGTGACGGCGCGCACCCCGACGTCCCAGCGTGGTGCCGCATGGATGCCGTCGTCCTCTCGTGGCTCTTCGGCGCCGTCACCACCGAGCTCATGGAGACCGTGCGCACCCGCGGCGGTACGGCGCGCACGGCGTGGCTCGGCATCGAGGCGCAATTCCTCGGCAACCGCGAGTTTTGAGCCCTCCAACTTGACGCCAAGTTCCGCATCTTCACCCAAGGCGACCTCTCCATCGGCGATTATTGCTCCAAGATGAAGTCCATGGCGGACCTCCTCGGCGATCTCGGTGAAGTGGTCCATGACCGCACCCTCGTCCTCAACGTCCTTCGGGGCTTGAAAGAGCGGTACGCGCACATGCGCGTCCACTTCCGGCGCTCCAACCCGTTCCCCTGCTTCCGCGACGTCTGCAACGATCACCTCCTTGAGGAGCTCTCCATCGATGCGCCGGCCTCCGTACCATCCACCTCCCTCCTCGCCTCGGCCCCAAAGGGCGCCTCCATAGGCGGCTCCTCGGGCGGATCCGCACCGTCCTCCTTGGCTCCCCCCTCCGATGGCTCTAGCGGCGTAGGCGGCTCCGGCAATGGCGGCGGCAGCAAGCGACGGCGTCGCAAGGGGCAAGGTCAGGCGCCGTGGCCCTCGATCTACAGCCCATGGACAGGCCAGCAGCAGCCGCGTGGGCCGGCCCAGCAGCAGCAGCGCGGCAGCGGGCCACAGCAGGCCGTCTTCCAGCAGGCCATGCTCGCCGCCTTTCCACCTCAGCTGTTGGGTTTCCTCCAGCAGCAGGCCCAGCAGCAGCAGCAGCGGTTGGCCCAGCAGCACCAGTTGGCCCAGCAACAGCAGCTCGCCGTGCAGCAGCAACACTCGACACCCGGCCAGCAGCAACACCAGGCGCCTTGGACGCCCTAGTCCGGCTCTTGGGATCAGCCGTCATTAGCTACCAATTTTAGTACTATGACGCTGAATCCCCCCGCCTCCACCGACTGGATTGTCGACACCGGCGCCTCGACCCATATGACCCCGGACTCTGGTAACATCTCCCTGTTCCGTCCACCTTGTTCCTCGTATCCTTCATCAATTATCATCGGTAATGGGTCTACTCTTCATGTTACAGCATGTGGTCATTCTATTTTATCTGGCCCCTTTTATCTTAATAATGTCCTCGTTGCGCCCTCCATTATTAAGAATTTGCTTTCAGTTCGCTAGTTCACAACTGATAACCACTGCTCCATCGAGTTTGACCCCTCTGACCTTTCTTTGAAGGACCTTCGATCCAGGAACGTGATCGCCAGGTTCAATAGTCCGGGGCCTCTCTACACGCTACAGCTTCCAGCGCCCGCATCCTCACCTTGCGCCCTTGCTGCCGCTCCTCCTGCCGTCTGGCATCGTCACCTTGGTCACCCTGGATTCGAGACTCTGTCCAAGCTCGCCAGCTTCTCCGCCATATCATGTACCAAAGGATTAGATGCTTCGCTTTGTCACGCTTGCCAACTGGGTCATCAAATACGTTTACCGTTTCCCACTTCATCTTCTCGAGCTCTCAAGAATTTCGACTTAATTCATTGTGATTTATGGACCTCTCCAGTCGTGAGTGTGTCTGGTTATAAGTATTATTTGGTTATTCTTGATGATTGCTCTCACCATTTGTGGATGTTTCCACTTCGCCTTAAGTCCGACACGTTCTCCACTTTATCCCATTTTTTTTCTTATGCGATGACTCAGTTTGGCTGCGCTATCAAGCACATGCAGAGCGACAACGGGCGTGAGTTCGACAATGGGCGTGAGTTCGACAACTCCTCGGTGCGCTCCTTCTTCCTTGATCATGGCGCCCTCCTTCGGATGTCTTGCCCATACACGTCGTCCCAGAATGGTAAGGCCGAACGCATGATCCGCTCAGTGAATAACATGATTCGCCCCATGTTGTTCCAAGCCTCGCTTCCTGCATCTTATTGGGTTGAAGGTTTACAAACAACAACTTATCTTTTAAATCGCCTACCCACTAAAACTCTTGCCCTTGGGACACCTTTCTTCTCGCTCCATGGGAGACCACCCTCGTATGACCACCTTAGAGTTTTCGGTTGCGCTTGCTACCCTCATCTCTCCGCCACTGCTCCCCACAAGCTCTCCCCATGTTCCACACTTTGTGTTTTCCTTGGTTATTCTTCTAATCACAAAGGATACAGGTGCCTGGACCTTTCCACCAATCGAATCCTCATCTCTCGACACGTCGTTTTCGATGAGGCCTCGTTTCCCCTCTCCAGCACACCTCGTCCCACTAATGAGCTTGATTTCCTGCAGTCTGACCACGAGGTCTCGGTGTTCCCCATCGGACCTCGCCCCTCTGGTGCCCTCGACACACCTCCTGCAGGTCTCCCCGCCGATGCTGCACAAGTCGTGCCGCTTGCAGCACCGCCGCCCGTGCTCTCAACGCCCACGCCACACGGGGCCACGGCGCCTCCGACGTCGGCGCCACGCGCGGCACCGCCGTCGCTCCCGACGCCCGCGCCAGCTCCGACGACCGTGCCTGCACCACACCCGCTCGTGGCCCCCGCTGCCCAGGTGTACACGCGTCGTCCATGCCCGACCGTGGCCGCTTCTTCGTCCCTTCCCAAGGGAGCCGTGCCGATTCCGCTAGTGGTGAATCAGCACACGATGGCCACACGTGGGAAGCATGGCTTTCGACTGTTGACTGCATTCCACGCCTCTGCGTTGCTCTTGCCGATCCCGAAGACCTACCGTGCTGCTCTCGCTGATCCCAACTGGCGTCATGCCATGGAGGAGGAGTTCGGCGCTCTCATGCCCAACAACACCTGGACTCTCGTTCCTCGCCCCTCTGGTACCAATCTTGTGACCGGCAAGTGGATTTTTCATCATAAATTCCATGCTGATGGCTCTCTAGATCGGTACAAAGCACGATGGGTTCTTCGCGGCTTCACACAGCGTCCTGGTGTTGATTATGAGGAAACCTTTAGTCCTGTTGTCAAGCCTGCTACAGTTCGCACTGTTTTGTCCCTGGCTCTCTCTCGGGACTGGCCGATTCATCAGCTCGACGTGAAGAATGTGTTTCTCCATGGAACGCTCTCTGAGACAGTCTACTGCAGTCAGCCCACAGGTTTCGTCGACTCTGCCCTTCCTTCACATGTCTGCAAGCTCGACAAGTCGTTGTATGGCTTGAAGCAGGCCCCTCGTGCTTGGTACAGCCGCTTCGCCACCCACTTGCTTGCGCTTGGATTTGTTGAGGCTAAGTCTGATACTTCACATTCATCTACCGTCGTGGGACCGACACAGTTTACTTGCTTCTTTATGTTGATGACATCGTCTTGACTGCTTCCAGCCAAGCACTACTTCGCAGCACCATCTCAGCTCTCTAGCATGAGTTTTCTATGAAGGATCTTGGTGCCCTGCATCACTTCTTGGGCATTGTAGTTCATCGCCGCCCGGACGGTCTATTTCTCTCTCAGCGGCAGTACATCTTGGATGTTTTGTAGCGTGCTGGCATGGCAGATTGCAAGCCATGCAACACACTTGTGGACACTCATGCCAAGTTGTCCGCCACGGCAGGGGATCTCCTTATTGATGCAACTCATTATCGCAGCCTCACCAGTGCTTTGCAGTATCTCACATTCACTCGCCCGGATATTTCTTATGCAGTGCAGCAAGTTTGCCTACATATGCATGCACCTCGGGATCCTCACCTTGCGGCAGTGAAGCGGATATTGCGGTATCTTCGGGGTACGTCACACCATGGCCTTCTCCTCCGTCTGTCGTCACCATCTGAGCTCGTGGTCTACACAAATGCTGATTGGGCTGGGTGCCCAGACACCCGCAAGTCCACCTCCGGCTATGCTATCTTCCTGGGTGGCAACTTGATCTCCTGGTCGTCCAAACGCCAGACGACTGTCTCCCGCTCCAGTGCTGAGGCTGAGTACAAGGCTGTCGCCAACGGTGTTGCCGAGACAACCTGGCTTCGTCAGCTTCTTCTGGAGCTCTACAGCCCACTGTCCAAGTCGACTTTGGTATATTGCAACAATATCAGTGTTGTCTATCTGTCCACTAACCCGGTTCAGCATCAGCGCACAAAGCATGTTGACATTGATCTCCACTACGTGCGGGAACAGGTTGCTGTTGGCGACGTTCGCGTTCTCCATGTACTGACGACATCCCAGTTCGCTGATATCTTCACCAAGGGTCTACCCACCTCGGTTTTCACTGAGTTTCGATCAAGTCTAAACATCTGCAGCTCCGACGTTCCGACTGCGGGAGGGTGTTAGAGATATTTCCTTGGTTAGGATTTGTCACGGCATAGGATGAGATCTCACCCTCCCTGATTCTGTTGCTATAAGTCAGGGAGGTTTGTTGCCTTGATCTCATCTCTATATATTGTATCCCTGTTTACTCATGGAGGTTATGCAATCAATTCAACGTGATATCTTTGCTATCAACAAGTCGCCACTTTCTTCGTTGCCTCCATCCAGTCAGCTGCGAGCATGTGCCTTCTTATGTGTTGTGTCTTTCGCTGGTCGAGAGCATGTGTCAAGAACAAGGGTTTTTTTCTGAAAAAAGGGGAAGAACTCGCTCTCTTGGAGTTTAATCTATTTGTAAAGAGGGCTCCGTGGGCTCGTGGTCCTGAGTTCCATCTTTTATTCTGTGCAAGGTCGATCCCCTTCCCTTGTTTTTGATAATTGTTTTGAATCCGATCCATCTTCACCGTCTCTTTCAGTTGTTACGATCAATTTTTGTTGGATATTTTTGCATCACTGTATAAATGCAAATATGTATGCCAGTTCTTGTGTCACTTGTTCTTGACAGGGCTTGTAGGAGCCAGTGAAGTTAAAACATGGTTTCACCAGCTTCTAATCCATTTCGAGAAACCAGAGCCATTTTGGGAGGAGAAGCCCTCAATTGCACAAAAAAGTTATTATTTTAGGACATAGTAATTCTCTAGGATGAGCTTGTGCTTGCAAATCACAGTCATTATTTTAGAAACAAGGACAAACAAGCAACAATTTACTATTTTAATGAAATTAAAACTTCAGAACCAGGAGATAAACTGACAAGATGGCCAATGCCATTTCGGTCGCTGTTTGGGGATCGGTGAGTGTTGTTGTTATTGCTAAGGATGGAAGCAGATTGGATACGCACGGAATCGGATTCGGATAGCATTTTATACCATATTTTAACTCGAATACGGATACGAATTCGGATATTCTCGAATACGAATACAAAACGGATGCCTCGAATTTGGATTCGAATTCGGATATTTACTCAATAATAGAATAACATTTAGCTATTTTTTTATTGATAGTTTTAGATTATAAAACCGTTATATATGTACAAACTAAAGTATAACAATATAACAAAGATAGCTAGTCAAAAATATCTTATTTATGAACAAATATTTTAATAAACAAATATATAAAAAATAAAACTAGAAAAAATATATTTTTAATAAATATATAAACATTTTTAATTAATATATAATAAAAATTATAAAAATAATTTCACCCATAAATAGATAGAACAAGAATATTTACGAGTAAACTTAATCTTCTTATAAATTTATTATAAAAATTAATAGCATTGGTTGTGAAAAATAAATATGATTTGTTAAATAGTTCTACTGAAAATGGATACGGATAGTGTCAGATATTGTCGAATACGGATTCGAATGTATCCACTTTACTATCATATTAAATTCAAATACAAATACGGATATCCACATTGTGTTTAAGCGAATACGGATATCGGATATTTCGGATATCCGCATTCACATTCCCATCCCCAGTCATTGCGCTCTGGGGTGCTTTGCTCTGCCCTAGTGTGGTAATAAAGGTTTAGTACACACTGCGCTCTGGGGTGCTTTGCTCTGCCCTAGTGTGGTAATAAAGGTTTAGTACACACGGCAGAAATGATGTTTCTATGATTTTTCTTCAAATGCTTACTTCACGGTTACGTCTTTACGTAAATATAGTTACACCTCTTGTTTAAGCAATTCATCAAAATGTCTATGAAAAATTCCACTACTTGCCTAAGCAGCTCCACCAAACCACCCGCATCTCTATAAAAAGTAGAAGCACATTGCCGAACTTATGTTATTACTGTATATACTTTTATGATCTGACCAGTAAATATTGCTTAATAGTCCCCCAGTCCTGACAGTAGTAGTTTTAACATCTCCAAATATAGCTATTCGAGTTCCCCTAAGGGTGCTTTGAGCCAATGAAAGGTCAGAACTAGCTCTCCCATCCGTCTGCATCCGCATGCGGCTATGTAGGTTTAATTTGATTGCTCTAGATAAATTTAGCAAGGTGCTTGCATGCAAATAAATTCGGGCATTCAATCTTTTCTAAAACTAGCTATATTTTGAGATTGGGAAAGATACCACATTTATCTAGTATGACCCTAGCCAAAAATCAAGCGGTCAGTAGTCAATAAAGCTGATAAGGACAGTGACTCCAAAGGTGTCTTTATCAATATTGCCAAGAAAGATACCACATTTGTTTGCTCCTTTTTTATCAACCAGTAAAGACTTTGATTGATAGCTATGCGGATGTCGGATGCACTAGAGGGATGGATGGAGATGTGAATATGTGATCAACAATCAGGGTATTCAATCAAACAAACTTGGATGCGAGGTCCTGCCTGAAAAATCTTTGATTGGTTACAACGGATGAACTCAGTTATACACTAATTTCCTTCTTTGGATTGACAAGTTAGTGTCTGTAAAAATGAATCCGTTAGCGACGTTTTGCACGTCCCTAACTCTTTAAAATTATGACCCTTACCGTAAAAAGAATATCCTCTTCTGGCTTTCTAAATTAAATGAAGATGTTCGTATGTACTACGGTAGAAGTTTAACATCGAATATAACAAAGGCCTTCTTGAAATATGAACCTTTTATGTAAGTCCAGTAAAGACTGACCCTGATGAACATCTTGCATTTCTTTAGGAACTACGTGAATAATTAGAAACATTTAGTGCTGATCCCTACACGTAATTGTAAACAAAATTTCCAAGGACGATTGTCTTGGGATCAAGCTAATGATATGATTTCTTGGGATCAAGCTAATGATGTGATTTGCAGCCTTGATCCCTTCTTGTTGTGGCCTTGGTACCATTTTGCGACTCCATGATCCAGTTTGTGCAGTTGCAAAACCTCACACATTCTCATGGTGCTCCATGCAAATATGCAACCTCTTGCTTTTTCCGCCCTCTCCTATCCCATAAGTGGCAAGTCCCAACAGAGTTGCAACTATCATAGTACCTTTCGGTTGCCGCATCACCCACTAGCGTGGAGGTCAACATCTTCCCCCTCCGGTATCTCCTTTTACGATGCTTCAACCATATACACACCAACTTAATTAACTTGTTCGTCCAGCACCGTTCCCTTCTACCACTAAGAAAACCTAGCAAAGGGGAAGCGGTGTTTACTTTCTTGGCGTTGAGTGATTTCCATGCCTCCTCTGGACACAGCCTTCAACAATTTAATTATTCAAGTTAAATTTAGCATTACGTATATCCTATGCATCAGTCTCCTGAAACTGAAAATGAGATTTCAGTTGGTATGGTGAGAAAAAAGTGTAAACACAAGAGGTTAGTGACCGAGAGCCAGCTATGTGGGATTTCAGCAATATCTAGGTGTGTTTGGATTCAAGTGCTAAACTTTAGCGCTGGTTCTCCAGACAGGAGTGTTAACGGGGTGAGCTAAACTTTAGCTAAGATTTAAAAGTTTTAGCAAGGGTGTTGGCGCTAAAATCGGCCGGATAGGAATCGGTCGATGGTCTTCAGCGTCGGACACACGACCCGGGAGAATCTTCTTAGCTCCTGTTCGGGTTATCGTCCTGGTGCGGTTCACGCGGCGTGCCAGTCAATCTGACCTGTTGATTGACAAGGAAATAGAGTATTAAATTCCAGGCGCGTCGATCGGCTGGGATTCCGATCTGCCCTGAGGAGCGCGTCGGCAGCGAATCGGCCGATTTGCTGTAGAGATGATCGGCTATGGATCAACCGATAATCGGGTAGTAATTGTAAAGAAAACCACCGGAACGGTCTTAAACAATTACTACAGAAGCAACACTTGAAATAGATCTAATCGGCTATATGATGATAAATCGAAAAAAAATAATGATGAAGCCGATTACTCTGATCTCAAGCTGGATAACTGGTGATAATACTAGAATAACAGATAAAACTTGCAAATTCTAGTAAATATCGATAACTGGTGAATAAATCCAAACGAAACCACAGCGATGCGCCCATAGTTAAAGCTCGGATATTACTCAGTAAGAGGAACCTACCAATTGGCCGGAGATCAAGTTGATGCAGCCCTGCCAATCCGTACGAACTCGTGAAAGAAGAAAAGTATTGGCGAAGTCGCCGACTTAAAAGTAGATTGCTAGAAAAGTAGAAGTACTGTTGTTGATTGATGTGTTGATATTCTCTCAAGATCCTGACGACTCCTATTTATACCCTAAAGCTAGGACTCCTGGTCGATCACGACTTGTTACAATCTTATTTAAATTACTATATCTATACGAACTTTAAAAGGAAACGGACTCCCGCAGAATCTTCCGCCGCCGTTCCCTAATCCAATCAAGATTTCCTTCAATTGCTCCCCGACCGACTTAGCGTGCCCCCCTTTGACCAACTTTTTGACCAGGACCCTCTGAAATAGTCCCATCCTGTTGGCGTAGACTGTATCACCAATCGGCCGATTTCCGACTGTTACCTCAATCGGCCGATTCCTTTCTGTAGCCTTCAGATCTGCCGCATCGGCCAATCTTCTCCCCCTGACGCCGATTCAACACGTGTCAAAATCTGGCGTCAACAAAAGGTATGAGTGCTAATATATGCTAAAATTTAGCACTCAATTTTAGTCCATCTAAATAGGTGCTAATCGATTCTCAGTCTTAGAGGGAGAGTATGCCAACCCGGCGAGCGATGGTAGGCATTGTGACGATCAATCATGTGGGGTGATGAAAAGTCAAGGGAGCTAGTCGATAGCCGTGGTGAAGTTGTATTCACAAAGGAGGGGTAGCAGGAGAGGATCATGGATCCTACAACGTTCTCATGCCAGAGATGACGATTGAGGATGGGGGTGGGGAGCACAGCAAACCCGAAGAGACATCGTCAAAATGAGCAAGTGTTGGAAGATAACGACGGAAGGATGATGTCGATTTCAAACCGGCCGGACACTATTGATCCCTACCTAAATTTTAGCATCACCCTTAACAAAATAGTGAAATACAAAATCAATTTCCGTTGGGAGAGATGTATGTTGATTCGAGAACTCAAGCTTAGAGCGCATCAATTTGAAATTCTCTTACTTGATTGAGATACTATGAAAGGTATTAATGGAAGGTACTAGCAGCCCACTGGCGGACCATAGGGGAGGTCAAACTGGGCTCCGCCCTCCCTGCTCAAAACAAATTACCAGCCCAGCAGTGAATGGCTCATGGTATCTAATGCTCAATGCTGGAAAAAAGAAGCTAACTGGCTAGTAGCTAAGCCCATCAACGCACACACCAGCGATTGGCTCCCTACAATTTACTTCACGGTCCGCCACTGCTAGCAGCTTTAAGGATGTGCAAGTGCAAACCCATTGTGCTACTTTTAGAGGCATGTCAAAACTCAAAAGGTAGCGATTCTCCATTTTTAATTCCTTTTGTGGTATTAGCAAGGTCGCTAGTATTTCAAATTGTATTTGGTGGTGCCACTCCAGCTCCTCTGATCCAGTCACTCGTCCTTCCGGCCGTTGCGCTGTGACAGCGCTTGGGATTTGCGCTCTGACAGCAGCGCGGGACGCGGCGTATCACGACGGCACATGGCGTCATGTCCCATGTGCGGTGTGCCCGAGGCGACGCTTGGGAGGCCGGGGCGCTCGTGCCGTCGCGGCATCCTGGCCCGGCCTCATCCCGCGCGCAAGACGGCGAGAGCCCGCCTCCCCGTGATCGGCTGTTTTGTCCTGTCCCGTGGAGGGTCACGGAGGGTGGAATTGGATTGGATAAGTTTGATATCGGATTTGACAGTACTTTTTATCATATTTTAATTGAATTCGGATTTGAATTTGGATATTTTCAAATACGAATGTAAAATACATATCTCGAAGTTGGATTCGAATTCGAATATTTACTCAATATATAGGGTAACATTTAGCTATTTTCTTTATTGGTAGTTTTATAATATAATATCGTTATATATGCACAAACTAAAGTATGACAATATAACAAAGATAGCTAGTCAAAAATAGCTTATTTATCAATAAATATTTTAATTAATAAATACATAAAAAACAAAACTAGAAATAAAAATGTATTTTCAATAAATATATAAAAATTATTAATTTATAATAAAAATTTATAAAAGTTATTTTACCCAGATAAAATATGAATATTTACGAGTAAACTTAATCTTTCTATAATTTTATTATAAAAATTAATAATATTGGTTATGGAAAATAAATATAACCTTTTAAATGGTTTTACTGAAAACAGATACAGATACTGTTGGATATTGTCGAATACGGATGTGGAATCGTATAGCGAAAAATAATAAAAATTAAATTCGGATATATCTGTTTTACTATCACATTAAATTCGAATACAAATACAGATAGATTTATTAATATTTCAGCGGATAAGGATATGGAATATTTCGTGTATCCGCGTTCATATTTCCTACCTCGTGCACGGCGACGGCAGCGCGCGGGCCGGGCGTGAGCCGGGGATCAGCGGCAGCGGCACACGTCCCTGTCTCGCGCGTCGCCCGCCGCTCCGCGTGCGTCCAGGCTCCAGAGAGTTCAAGAGCCCAGGCGACCCCCTTCGGCGCGCAGCTGGCAGATGACAGGGGCGGGCGGCGCAGCCTCCGCCCGGCGTGAGGGCGCCACCGCGCCAGGCAAGAACGGCGCACCACCGGCCGCCGCTGCGCTCTGTGGTAACTCCCGCCTTGTCCCCCCCCCCCCCCCCCCCCCCCCCCCCCTCTCTCGTCCAACCCTCCGGCGTGTGTTCGCTTAAACACAGCGGCTCTTGTCTCGCAGGCGCACTCAGGAGGCTGGCGCTCGCTCTGCTCGTGTTCTTCTCGGCGCTGCTGTACGGCCAGATTCAGCCGCCGCCGTCCAAGATCCCCGGCGCGCCGGGCGGGCCTCCGGTCACGGCGCCCAGGACGAGGCTCAGGGACGGCAGGCACCTGGCGTACCTGGAATCCGGCGTCCCCAAGGAGGAGGCCAAGTACAAGATCATCTTTGTCCATGGCTTCGACTGCTGCAGATACGACGTGCTGAATGTCTCCTAGGTGCAGATGCAGATACGAGCAGTGTCTTTTGTCATTAACCGATAAATTTAATTACTCTGAAAAGACTCGAGCTCCTTTGCCGCGGCAATCTCTTCTTTCCAGCGCTTTGACTTTGTGATGATGAACTGTTGGAAATTGGTGCAGGGGCTGTTGCAGGAGCTGGGAATCTACCTACTGTCCTTCGACCGGCCCGGGTACGCCGAGAGCGACGCCCACCCGGCCCGGACGGAGAAGAGCATCGCCCTCGACATCGAGGAGCTGGCCGACAACCTCCAGCTGGGGCCCAAGTTCCATCTCATCGGCTTCTCCATGGGCGGCGAGATCATGTGGAGCTGCCTCAAATACATCCCGCACAGGCTCGCCGGCGTGGCGATCCTCGCCCCGGTCGGCAACTACTGGTGGTCCGGCTTCCCGCCGGAGGTGTTCGAGGAGGCCTGGTACGTGCAGTTCCCGCAGGACCGGCGCGCGGTCTGGGTCGCCCACCACCTGCCGTGGCTGACGCACTGGTGGAACACGCAGAACCTGTTCCCCAGCTCCAGCGTCAAGGGCAAGAACCCCATCATCCTATCCAAGGAGGACCTGCCCCTGTCCCAGAAGTTCATCGACCGAACCTACAAGGCGAGCAGACCACGACCAGCGCCGCGCACTTCGTTCACCTCGGATCCTGATCTCTGACTCCTCGAATCGTGCTCTGGTTCTTGCTTGCAGGAGCAGGTCCGGCAGCTGGGGGAGCACGACTCTCTGCACCGCGACATGATGGTCGGGTTCGGGAAGTGGAGCTGGAGCCCCCTGGAGATGGAGAAGCCGTTCGCCGGCGCCGGGGACGGCGAGGTGAAGGTGCACCTCTGGCACGGCGTCAAAGACCTCTTCGTGCCGGTCCAGCTGTCGCGGTACATCAGCAAGAGGCTCCCCTGGGTCATCTACCATGAGCTCCCGACGGCCGGCCACCTGTTCCCGGTCGCCGACGGGATGCCGGACGTTATCGTCAGGTCGCTGCTACTCGGAGACGAGTGACCAGGTTTTTTTTATGAGTAATCAGTATTAGTGCTGCAGCTGCAGGACGACATTATTTGCATCATTTTGCAGCTCGATCGCTCGCACAAAAATTATGGCATGTGTTGATAGCTTCGTCAGTAATAAAAATACGTAATGCAGAGATTAGCATAAGCTGTTCAGGTTCATAATAGGATTTCTTTATTGGAGTTATTTGGTGGTTTGGCTACGAGAGCCTTCGACGGATTAGCTTGGCAGTTGACAATACACTATTTGCAGTCAGTGTCCAATCAACAAGGATGCAGTAAACTATTTCAACGGGTTAAGAAGAACGTTGTGTGCTGCAGAACGTTTGACCTATGGCTTGATGGCGATGCCTGATGATTTTTTATTAGTGTCATTGTCCAATTAATACTCAACAGCAAATTGACTCATTACTAGCGAGGAGGAACCGCAGGGAGCTAGTTTTTTACCTCCTACACCACCAAATAGGTAAGGAGAGCTGAATTTCGGGAGCTTCTTCATGAAGCCGTGTGGCTCCTCCGTGTTTATTAGTAGGGCTCCAGCAGGAGCCACTTCCCAAAGAGAGGCCCTCAAAGTCCTAGCTTTACTTGTGTGCCAACCAACCGTCATTGAACGAGAACGAGCTGAATACCCAACCGCTTTCGCATTTACACCCTTGAATCAAACAAAATCAGTATCTGCCCATCTTGACACCTCAATTCCGAACGTATGTTCAGTCGCTTGGCGAGCACCAGCACTTGGCGGCTCCTCTCTCTGAAAATACAGGTAACATGCAGGCGTCTTCAGTTCTGCCACTAGTAAAGTCATGCTGCAACACCAACGCTGCGTCAATGTCTGCCGTCACCTTATCCTATTTTCTTCAGAGCCGTGGGGCAACGCGATCCTTTTTAGGCTGCCTGGTATCAGCAAAAGACCGGGGATCCCAGTGGACACTAGTGGCCGGCAGAAAGCGGCGGGTTTAAGACGCCGGGGTCCGGGTGTGGGCTTGCCTCCGGTTACTGCAGTGAGATCCTCGCCTCCTTGCTCCCGCGTACTGAAACTTTTGCTCACCCGCCGCCGCTGCTCTTGCCCCAAGCAAACGCCGGTCTGCCAAAGCTGTGAAGTTGTCTCTGCCGGGCGGCCGTCTAGCTTACCCATGGCCTTGTCCGGCGAGAAGCGGCCTCCGGGGCCGGCCCCTGCCTCCGGCGGTACGTATTCTCTCCTCCCTTTTTTTTCGTGTGTGTATCCTCCATGCTTGGGCGATTCAGTGGGCGTATCTGTTTCTGACTTGCTGAGTTACTGTGGTGTTGTTACTTGGAGTTTGGTTCCTTTCTTTGTCTTGATTCGTGATTTAGAGTAGTGTTTGCTTGTGCCCGTGGTAAGACTTGATCTTTGAACTGGTTCATTGATTGGTCCTAACCAAGACGCTGCTCTGATCATTGGGTCCGGGAATAATCCAGTGCCTCGTTTCCTTTAGCTGGATGCAAGAATGAAGCCAGGAACTCGTTGCCTTTGCGTTTATTCCTTTTTTCTAGAGAGCAGTAATTCTGGTTCTTGGTTCGATCTGACTTGTATGCAAAGTTGATCAACTTTCTATGTTCTTAGTAACAGTTTGTATCCATCTTTGCGGTGTCGCCTCAACCAGTGGCGGACCGTGACAAAAAAGCAAGGGGGGCCAAATTGCCAAAAACTGTTTATCAAGAAGCTAATAGCTGAACAAATATTAGATTTCTCATGGCCCTTTGTTGATTGCTTCAGAACTTCCATCAGGGAAGGGGGGCCGGAACCCAGTTTCTCCTCCACTGGGTTCCGCCCCTGGCCTCAACCACTCCAAAGCGCAATATACATGTATATACATGTTCTGTCAGTACGAGAAATTCTGTTGGCAAAAAAGACTTATATTCACTTCAATGCAACAAAAAAATCGTAAAATTTTTTTAAGAAAGTATCCCTGTTTCACTTCAATACATCACCTTAATGTTTAAAACAGGAGGAAGTATCTGGTTTTGTTTCTAGAAGGACAGATACAGTTGCATTTTGTTTTTTAACATTATCCCAGTTGCAGAGCATTCTAGAGGTTTTTATCAGTTTTCTGGGAATGTTTTGTGCAATAATTCGATTTTTTAAAAGAATTAGTATAAACTGATTATCCAAGAAAACCTGTTCAAAGTATAAAATTCAAGATCTTGTATTGCTCGTGACACATTTATCCACTATTCTTTTAACTTTTCAAAAAAACTATTCTTTAATCTATGTAAGGACAGAATTGACTATCGACGCGCGTGCGCTGAAGCTGACAGTCCTTATTGTTTTAGAAACGAGGGACAACACTCCCCAGTTTCTTACTGAAACTAGACTTTTGAGTACAAGACTGACAGCTTAAGGCTTAAGCTGACATATTCTGCTATCAAAGTCAATTATCTTCTTCGTGTGTGAAAGGTTCATCGTATACTTAATTGTTATTTGGGACATCGATCTTTAGCAGCTGTGGACCATTGTTTGTCCTGAATCCTGATCGGACTTTACCAGTCTGCAGATGGTTTGGGACATTTTCAACTCAAGCTGTTTGCTAGGATATTTCAGAGACGTCTCTCCCTTTGTGTGACGCCTCATGAGGACCGCAGCAGGGGTTTGAAAATGGCAGCACTCTGTCGAGTAGCTAGCATTCTAGCAAGATGTAAAAGGCGTCTAGTTGAGCAGATGTCGTGCACTTCGTACATGTTGAAAGCTTCCTTCCATCTCTGATCTAGGTCAAAATTGAACAACAGAGAACTCCGATATGAACAGAACGCATTAAAAAACCAACTGCAGAAATGTTCAGACTCTTTCTTCAAAAAAAAAAGAAATGTTTAGACTAGTGCGTACTTTCAGTCATGCTATGACACCGTATTAGTGTAACGAGCTAATTTGTGCTCATTTGACTCTTATAGGGACGGCGAGGAAACTTATCCTAGCACTGTTTGTGTCCTTGTCGGCGCTGTTGTACAAGCAGATTCAGCCGCCGCCGCCGAAGATCCCCGGCTCGCCGGGCGGCCCTCCGGTCACGGCAACCAGAACAAGGCTCAGTGACGGCAGGTACCTGGCCTACCTGGAATCCGGCGTCCCGAAGGAGGCGGCCAAGTACAAGATCATCTTTGTCCATGGATTCGACTCCTGCAGATACGACGCGCTCCCAATTTCCACGGCATGTTTTGTCACCTGCTGATTTCTTCGTCTGAATTCTGACAGACTGAAGAGTCGAAGTGATGAGTGGCTACTGACTGACTGTTCCATGGACTGAAAACCGGTGCAGGAGCTGGCACAGGAGCTGGGCATCTACCTGCTGTCCTTCGACCGGCCCGGGTACGCCGAGAGCGACCCGCACCCGGCCCGGACGGAGAAGAGCGCGGCCCTCGACATCGCAGAGCTCGCCGACAACCTGCAGCTGGGCCCCAAGTTCTACCTCGCCGGCTTCTCCATGGGTGGCGAGATCATGTGGAGCTGCCTCAAGTACATCCCGCACAGGTAGCGTACTGCGTACCAATTGCGGGGTCCTCATTTTCTCCTTTATTTACCTGAAGAAGAATCGATTCGGCGAACCTGAACATTTCTGCATCCATCATGGCGCATGCAGGCTCTCCGGCGTGGCCATCCTCGGCCCCGTGGGCAACTACTGGTGGCCCGGGCTGCCGGCGAACGTGTCGCGGGACGCCTGGTACCAGCAGCTCCCGCAAGACCGGTGGGCGGTCTGGGTCGCCCACCACCTGCCGTGGCTGACCTACTGGTGGAACAGCCAGAAGCTCTTCCTGGCCTCCAGCGTCATCGCCTACAACCCCGTCCTCCTGTCCGAGGAGGACAAGCTGGTCATCCCAAAGTTCGCCCACAGATCCTACATGGTAAGAACCAGCGACACATGCCCATGGCGTTCATCTTCGTAACCAGCGGTTTGTTCACATGAGGAGACGTGCCCGTGTGCGATTGTTTGTGCAGCCGCGGATCCGGCAGCAGGGTGAGCACGAGTGCCTGCACCGGGACATGATGGTCGGGTTCGGGAGGTGGAGCTGGAGCCCGCTGCAGCTGGAGGACCCGTTCGCCGGCGGGCGGGGGAAGGTGCACCTGTGGCACGGCGCCGAGGACCTGATCGTGCCGGTCAGCCTGTCGAGGTACATCAGCGGGAAGCTGCCGTGGGTCGTGTACCACGAGCTCCCCACGTCGGGGCACCTCTTCCCGATCGCCGACGGGATGGCCGACGCCATCGCCAGGTCCCTGCTGCTCGGGGACGACGACGGTCCGCGACCGGCCTGGGGCCCTGCTCGTGTGCGCTGAATAAGGCCTCAATGTAAGAACTTCGTGAGAAACAACGTTGTTTCATTTCGGCGGCCGATTACGGCCCGTAGAACGTTTTGATGTGCGCCGGCCGGGGCCTTTTCGCCTGCATGGTGGGGTGGGCCCACGACGGTAGGACGCGGTGTGTGAGCCCAGCCCATCGCTACTGATCCGTGCGGCGGCGCCTCTAGTAGTTTCCTTGCCGGGCCGGCTCACGGGTCACCGCAGCGTCGCAACGCCAACACCTCGTCGCCTGGCGTGGGCGTCCTCGAGCTCGACCGCGCGTACGAGTCGCGCCTTTGTCCGCGACCTGCCAAACGAAAAAAGGGCGGGGACACGACCCCACATCTGCGCGTCACCCGAGCCGAGAGGGCATCTGAATGGTGCGACGCCGCCGACGAGGACCGCGGGTGTGGTCGCACAATCATCCTACGCGACGGGGACACGCGACGCCAGCAGCGAATCAGCGTGGGGAAGAAAAGCAGACCGTGTTGTCGGCTCGATCGGAGGGAGGCGTGGCCGCGTCGCCGTCCATGGAAAGTGGGGGCGAGGATGACGCTGAGAACGTGAGGAGGGGGGGCTGGGGCCTGGCTACTACCAATACACTGAATCATGAGACACGAACGCCATTAGAATTGCTGTAGACAGGAACCTTCGCATACATACAGTAGCACTGTTGGCGTTTCTTATGAGCTCTCGTAGCAATTTGCCAATGTTGTTTGCGTATGTCAAAGCTTTCCTTCTCTCTCTCTCTCTCTCTCTCTCTCTCTCTCTCTCTCTCTCTCTCTCTCTCTCTCTCTCTCTCTCTCTCTCTCTCTCTCTCTCTCTCTCTCATATTCGAGTACTTGTTGTATCACTTATATACAGAAAATTGATAAACGGCCTTTCTGCTTCCAATATAACCCTGTTGTCGACTTTTATCAGAACACCTAGCCCTTGAAGTGGTAAGGTCACATTCACATTGATTTGGACTAGTTAAACTTAACTATTAGCCAACTATATCCATGATTTTAAACCGGCGGGATTCAACTTGAACCACCAATTTTGAGACTTTAATTTGAAAAAGAAAAATGAATATTCAGTGTCCGGAAACCTGGACAGCGAACACTGATGAAAAAAGATCTGTAGCAGCATATGAAAGTGTGGACAGAGGGAAAGCTTCAAACTCTCAATATTAATCCCAAACTTCGAACAATTCGACTTCCAATAGCAAATTTGACCCAAAAAAATTTATTGCTGTAGGTGAACGTGGAGCGTTGGTCATCATAATATGGGGCCAAAATAAGATGAAGAGGGAGACCAAGCAGTGAAGATGGAGGGAGAAAATGTCTCGGTCACAAAGTTTGATACCTAAGGTTGGAACAAATTAAAGAGAGAGGAATGCAGTGACAAGTTTGTGGCACACAGCTAGCACGCGCGCGTCGCGTTGGGGGATGCTGTCCCCGTCGTTGACAGGTTCTCCATGGGCCACGAAGGCCATGCGCGCGCAGATGTGCAAACGGTGGGATACACCCGCAACCAGAAGAAAGTATGCTGTGTGTGTGAGAGAGAGAGAGAGAGTTGACAGATGGAGGGATCATCAAAGGAGAAAATATCATAAAACCGGGAACTAGCAGGACGGTTGAGAATTTTCAGTGTAAACATGTTCTCCAAAACGCAGGATAGCTACGATTCTTTGCATTAAGAAAAGAAAATACTTATCTTGTGCAAACACTGCACGGTCTCCAAAGACCAATTGGGTGCCCAACCGGAGGCGAACTTCCCACCGGTCGCACGGAGCCGGGTGAGATTCTTGGCGTTTAAGGGTGGTGGACGCCCACCCAGACCCAGCTCGCCGCGAGCGCTCACTGTCCCCGCAAAAAATCAAATCCGCCGCGCCCATTGGCCCTGGTGCGTCCAGCCCGCCCCGCGCTGCCGCCAGCCTCAGAAACGCGCGCGACCAGGACGTCGGCGGGGCCGCTCGCCAGCTGCCCACATCAACGACTGCTACGACGTACGGCGCGCGCCACCGCGGCTCGATCGAGTAACCAGCAGGCCTCCGTCCACGTCGCGCGGCACGGGCAGCCACATGTAGCCGCCGCGGCGGCAGGCCACGCTCCCCTCGCGGCCACCATCCGTAGGCGCGCCCCGCCCGCGCTGGCGACGCTCGATCGCGCGTCTTCCCCCTCGCCTCCCCGCGGCCTCTCCTAACTCCTAACGTGTCCGCCTCGCCCTCCACCCGTCCGTCCCCCACCTCCTCGCCCTCTCTGATGATCTTTTTTCCTCTCCACGCCCCTCGCATTATATCGCCGTGCTAGAAGCCAGCCGCGAACCGGCGGTGCTGCTCCACTGCGTACGGATCGATCATATCGGGCCACCGTACCGCGGGGGGTTCTTGGTCAAGTGCGCCGCTGCTCGATCGAGATCGGCTGCATGGCGTCCTCCGGCGACGTCATCGAAGCGGTCCCGGAGGCTGTGGAGGTGGAGCAGCTGCCGGCCAAGGCATGCGACAGTGGGAGCGGTTTGCCAGCGGCGGCGACCACGACGGAAGGGAGCCGGCCGATGCTACAGGAGGACCAGCATCACGACGACGACACGGCGCTGCCCGACGCCGAACGCCACGAGGCTGTGGCGCCGCCCGAGCAGGCGGCCGCGGAGGTGCCGGCGTCGGAGGAGGAGCCAGCGGCTGAGCCGCAGCAGGAGCCGCCGGTGGCGGAGGAGGAGGTGGTGGAGCCCGAGGCGGCGGCGGCGACCGCGGATGATCAGGAAATGAGCACGCGGGAGAGGCTGAAGCGGCACAGGCGGGAGATGGCCGGGAGGGTGTGGGTGCCCGAGATGTGGGGGCAGGAGAAGCTGCTCAAGGACTGGGTGGACTGCGCCGTCTTCGACCGCCCTCTGGTGCCGACGGGCCTGCTCACGGCCCGCCGGGCGCTCATCGCCGAGTGCTGCACTACGCGCCGCCCGGACCGGACGTCGCCGGCCTCCTCCGCCGGATCCAGCCCGCTGCGGGTGCCGAACGGCTGCTCCTGATCGAGTGACGATCCTCCTCCCTACCTTCCATTAGCTAGCCTGGATCAATAAGCTTCTCTTTTCTTTTTTTTATTAGCTCAATAAGAGATCCTTCTTGTTTCTTGCGTTCTGAGAAGGTCTAGTCGTCTCTCGTTTTAATTTCTGATCACCATGTAAATTACAAAACAAATTTGATTAGCTTACCAACAACGCTATAACTATCTGTTTAAAGTGATCGATGAATGCATAGTTCTGTTTGTTGCTTGTTTGACATTGTTTTTGACTTTTTTTTATGCAGCTGCCATTGCTAACGGTTACTATCGTATGTACGCATGCGGCTTTGACTTTGTTAGTTCATCGCGTTGATTGATTGGGCAGTACACACACTGTGTGCTAGCTGATCGAGTACGGCTAGCTAGTGAGGAAAAATAATATCTATAGCCGTTAATGAGTCCTCCGATCGGATTGCAGGTTAGGTTTAGATCGCCATCTTGGATTTAATTGTGCATGTTAGTAGTTGCAGGTACTCAGGTGAACACTTCTTGGAGTAGTAATGCAAGACGTGGTTTCTTGCCGTTCTTTCGTTTCCTCTCTCCACTGCAGAGATGAACATATTCTTGCCTTTTGCCTCTTTGTTTGTTGCTGTTCATTGTGCATTTGTCTTTTCAAGGAGAACGTGACCAAGCTGGGTACTTGCATATACCTTTGCTTCGAAAAGTATTTAAGAATTGTCGATGTGATATTGCCGTTCATTCGCATTGAAGTTCAAGCTAGCTACTGCAGGAATCTTTGCTGACGGGGATATGTGGGTGCTGTGTTTCCAGAAGATCATGCGTGCATGGTCGATTCAATGTGATCGTGGACTAAGGTGTGCCACCAAATCCTGTCCACCACTGTACGTCTTTCAGAAGGTGGAAAGAAGCCATGACATCTCCTTTGTTCCAAATTAGTGAGAGTAACATGCTCTTTAGATTATAAGTAGCCGGTAGTCTCTTAACTCTATAACTCCCATCCAGAGAGTAAAAACAAACAAAGTGCATAGTTTGTGAACATACTGATAGTAGAATTATCGACCATCAATATATGAGTCCACGGTAACAATAACATGTAGGATGCGAAAAGGAACCCTGATATATACCAAGAAGAAGATTCTCCAGTATTTTTTGTAACTTTCTAAATGACCATAGATGTCTGAAACATATCATTTTAGAACAAAAAGCAAGATAGCTAGAATCTAACTATTACTAATTTTTATCCACAAAACTGCACTAAATTAGACGGATATGCATTGTAAAAAACAAAATCTAGAGTGGATTGAAACAAGAGCTAACATAGCTCAAGCAAAGTTTTCAACTAATTGAACATATGTTAAACACAAATGGAGAAATATGAATGGGGATGAAAGTACATGTAGAGTAATTACATAGTACCTATATAGTGTTGGGTTAGGATATAAACAAATGAGGGGGATCAAAGATATATATAGACAATTTTAATTAGACTAGGTAAATATGTCCTTGCGTTGCTATGGACAAAGACTATACAAGTATCGGATATGTATAGTTGTATTTGCGTTAATTTATAGGGGTTTACGTGGTCGAGTTATGGATGGAGGGCTGATCCGACTCGCATACAGGATGGACAAGGCCCACAATATCGATGATAGAAGTTGGACCAAACTAAAAATTAAGGTGAAAACGTTACGTGCTTTAGAAATAGGTAAAGATAAAGATGTATGTCCCCAAATCCATCATCCACTAATTTGTAATGCCATATCTCTTTTATAATACATATGTCTCTTGAAATTGGAAGACCATACAGGACCGGATTTACATACAATATATTGAGTAACTAGGGGTGCAACTATAGCCAAAGGACCCTATATATATTTTGGAAACAGTGAAATTCATCAACAACGCACTTTGAAGTTTCAAACAAAAAAATGAAACCTGGCATATCCGTAACTCATGTCTTGAAATACTTTGTCGCAAAAGGCTGAGGTTCATACTACCCATTATCTATTCAGTTTCCCATTTGGGGGTTTTGAGGTTGAGGTTCAAAAGGTGGATATGTTTTCTACATTGCCCCAAGTATTGGGGACGCCATTTTGATTCAGTTCCCTATTTTGTCGCAGAGAGAAAAATATTATAATTTATCAAATTATGCGCTATTTCTTTGTTTTCCTTTTGAAAATATAAGCTATTTTTTGTTTTCATCACGTAACGCTTGTTTACGTGTGATAGATTTTGCCTTGCCTTCATGAGATCAGGAGATACTGGAGATTGATACCGCCGGGGCGGGGGGGGGGGGGGGGGGGGGGGGGAGTAATTTGCTGTGCCAACAAGCAGAGGTGATTGGCTGGTATAGGATGGAAACGGTTGGAAACAATCAACGAAATGCTCCATCACTTTCACTTTCATATTTTTTTTATTGAAAACGAAAACGATGCGATACTATCGGAAACAAAAACGGTATCAGTATTAGGTACTTTTGGAAATAAAAATATACGATCGATAATGCATCGGTAACGATCGAAATCCATCGAAATGATATTTTAAAAAATAATAAATATATCAAACCATAGAGCACAACACTAATCATATAACTGACACATTTCATACACAAGTACTGATGGTTAAGATATTAATCCAAATATCCATCCATCCATGACATGTATCTCATTTCATAGTACTAATAATTTAGATATTAATCACACCATCCATGAAACTATCCATGGTCCTATGAATTCAGGTCGCATGAATTCAGGTCGCTTGATTATAATTTAGGGTTAGGATAAATGAGCCATGACTCTCTAAAAATATAGATAGTGGGGTTTGCTGGTATTTTACGTGAATACGATATTTTTATCGGTAGAATACGGTAGAATACCGTAAAAATATGATATTTCTAAAAAACGATCGCTCAAATTATTTTCGTTTTCCCTTTCATATTTTTTAACTATTTTATTTTTTATTTTTTATTTTTTGATAATTTTTTTATTTTCATTTAGCCTATAAAATCTCGAAAATGATTCTCGGAAATCGGAAATTTCTATTTCCATTTTCATCCCTAGATAGATAAGGGGCAGTGAGCTCCAGGTCCAACTTCACGGGTCCAGACTCTCTGCGGCGGCGGCACTGCGGCAGGGTGTGGCCGCGCTCCGGTGGCCCCAGGTGGATGCGCCACGGTTAAAGCCGAGAACCACACCGCCCTCCTCGCCGGAGCGTTTTCCACCACTATCCGTATCCCAATCCCCCGTGACCGCTCCATTTCTGACCGAGACGCACCCATCCCTCGCTCCCCTCGTCGTCTCGACTGCCCCCGGAGAAGGTCCCATCCCAGCGCCCGCGCACCCGCGACCGCGAGGTCAGCTCGCTCTCCTCTCCTCTCCTCTTATCGTCATCCATCTCTTATCCGATAACAATGCACCGCCGCGGGGAACGGGAAGGAGGTTTTCCGGGCGAAGCGCCGGCGCCGCGCTGAATTTCTGGGCCAATGCTTCTCGCGTTATCCATTTGCGTCTTTCAGTTAGGGAAGGAAGGACCTGACTCTAACTCCTGAAGCGCCGCAGGTTTCGTGTTCCTGAATGCGTGCGCTTAGCTCTCTGCTGGCTTTGTTGAAACAATGTGAGCTTCCCTATAGTTTGAGTCCAAGTAGGTGGTTCGTGGGCATTCTGAGTAATCTTCAGAATGCATGCATTCTCCATCATCGCCCTCAACGGTGGATACCGGATAGTACCAATGTAGTCGGTCAGTTGTCCTGAATTGTTTTCTTGTGGTCTGTAGTGACCTCCACCCAAACCATCATCAAGGGGGAAATGGTCCGTTTCCATGCTTTCACCATCTCTTCTGTATGTCGGTATGCTTAACACACACAATGGGGGCGTCGATGTGGTCGGCACTCATCTTCATTTCTGGAGTTGCCTGACAACATTAAGAGTCAGTTAATCGAGGAGCCTGACCTTCAGAAAATAATTAATCTCCATGACTAGCAGTAGCGTCACCTAGAAGGTTACAAGGTACTAGCGCACCTTAATACCTTACCCTCGTAGTCTTTTTTTTTTTGACCATTTTAGTCTTTGTTTTCCATCACACGCAGAAGTGGTGACTGTAATGTGGGGGGAAACTTGCTATGCTGCAGATTCCTATGGATGCAATATGTGCCGTGATAGTTGACTTGCTTACTCCTATTGCTATTGCTTATGCAAGCATTCTAGCTAGTAGTATTAGGCAGCCTTTTTAATGTTCCATCTCACTCCAAAGTATCTTGAGATTATCGCGATTGGGTCTTGGGAGTTCAGTGGGGATGACAACGATCCACATTGAGCCTTTCCCGCAGAAGTGGAAAGCTTGTTCCTTACGGTGGTTCTGAATCATGATGTGTCATGCGTGCACTTCTGATATCCACATCCATATCCAAAATAGAACATTTGGTAAACGTTATTGGTTGGAACTTACATACTCTTATTGCCTCATTGGTGTTGCTTATGCCAGAAGGATTTACTATTATTAGTCTGTCTTTTAAGGTTCTGTTTTACTCCAAGGTACCTTTAGACTATTAGGATGGGGTCTTGGGAATTGAAGTGGGGGTGACAGGGATCCACATAGAGTGCCTTTCCTGCAGAAATGGAAAAGCTTCTTCATTACTAGGGTCCTGATGAATCATGATATGTGTCATGCACTTCAAATATCCACATCCATATCCAAACCGGAACAGCTGGTGAACGCCATTGGTTGGAACTTGAATCCTTTTCTTGATCAGGTGATTGACTGTGATACCACTATTTGTACTTTAAGGAAGTATAGGCCACAGATTTGGCTCATTGTTAGAAAGGCAAATCTGGTCTCCAACCACATCCTGCAGCTCCAAAACTTCCAGTGTCCACTTTTTATTGCTTATTTAATTTTACAAACATTGCTTTTAGCCATCATCAAAGTAGCCAGGGGATCGGGCATGGACAAGCCGTTCTCTCAGGAAAGATAGTTTTTGACAGACCTGCCAGAAAGGCTTTCTTCTCTTTTGTAGTGCTAACCGCTAACATTGCTAGAACCCACACAAGCAGATGCTATGCTTAATTCAGTAGCGCACTAGCGCTTGCCTTGAGCTGTACGAGTTAGCTAGAAGTACCTATTTGGTTGCTTAGCCGCACTGTATAGCTAACCAACTCAGCACCACATATGTATTACCAGAAATACTTATGTTGGCTAGTTGCTTAGAAGTCAGAATTTCACACTGTTTCAGTTCATAGGATACTTTATGGTCTGTAATTTTGCTGCTACCCATCCAGTTTTTCAGCTATTGCCTAGAAATAAACAATGAACGGTCTTAACGAAAAATGTACTCAGACATTCAGACAATGTTCGCGAAAAGAAACAATGAAACACGCGGGAAATTTTCTGGTAGTGAACGTGTTATATTTCTAGTTCTTTTTCCTCAAAAGAAAACTGGAAGCTCAGTTCTACTTGAAAGTTCATGTATTGCCAGTTCCCTTTCAAGAAAGAAAAAAGAAAGAAGGTTCAGGTATTAGAATTTTTTACCTGACTTCAGTTCCCTGACTTGCATAGTTCTCTGAGATTCTCCAACTTCCATATGCATGCTGGATGTAATGTTCACCTCTTTTTCTGATTACGAAATTTACAGGTCCCAGACACCCAAAGATGGCAACTTTCACATCTCCGGTTCTCTGCAACTTCATGGCCATCGCACAGAACAGCACGCTTCTGCTGAACAACAGCACAAAACGGCCCCTGCACCTGAGCTTCCCCAGGAGCACGCCGGCATTGCCGCGCTTCAGAGCGAGGCAAGACGTCCGCGCCGCCGCCGTCTACAAGGTGAAGCTCATCGGGCCGGAGGGGCAGGAGAGCGTGGTCGACGTGCCGGAGGACAGCTACATCCTGGACGCGGCCGAAGACGCCGGGCTCGACCTGCCCTACTCCTGCCGCGCCGGCGCCTGCTCCACGTGCGCCGGCAAGGTCCTGGAGGGCTCCGTCGACCAGTCGGACCAGTCGTTCCTCGACGACGCGCAGGTCGGCGCCGGGTACGCGCTCACCTGCGTCGCGTACCCGACCTCCGACTGCGTCATCCAGACGCACCGGGAGGCCGACCTGTACTAGTAGCACTGGTGTCACTTCGACAGCTCCATTCAGATTCGATCTTGAGTTCTCGATCTTGACATTGCGATTCGCATCTGTACTGGTCGTTGCATAGTTGCATCTTAGCTAGACTCCTTAATCAAAATCCTCCACGTAATTTTGGCACGAGCAAAGTGTAGGTTCTTGCCTGATGAGTGATGTCTCCCTGTGTCTATTCTCTCTGGAGTCTGGATAACTCGGAATCTGCCAAGGCTGCTGTCTCGGATCGACGGCAGCCGGGCATCAGTTTTTCACGGCCGTTCCGGCGACGTCCACGGCGAAGAAACAGGCGGAACTTTCAGGAACGTCGGCGCCGCGGCGACGCAGGCGGCAGGCGTTCACGTCGCCGAAAGGCCGGCCGGCCGGCGGGCCGAGGGCGCAATAATTCGGATGCTTTGGGATGCTAGTCGACAGGAACTGGAGGACGTGTCACATGGAGACTGAAAAAAAAAATAAAAAGGGCTCCTGCGATCTTGACAAATTGGGAAGATGCCGGCTGCTGCTGGAGACAATTCCTTTTCTTTTCTTTTTTTTTTTGAAAAGAGCTGTTGGAATGGAGACATGAGGATTCGCGCTTTTTGCCCTTCTGGACTCCGAATTTCGTTGCGATCTCTTCCTGGCTGGTATTTATTGGTTGGTCGACGAGAAAGAAGTGGCGCCGGGATCCACAGAGCACGCATGTCCGCGTGTCCGAGTGGATTCCCTGAACCACACATCCGATCAGCGTTAGGTGCGGCGAGCGACCGTCTGTCTGACCGGCGGCACCCAAACCCAAAAGATGATGAACTGGCTCGAAGGGCGATTTTGTAGCGTCGCGGTGCCGAATCGGCGGTGCCAAATGCGAAAAGGGGTGATGATTCAGGTGTCGTCCACTTGTAAACCTTTACCAGATCGCTCGGCCCCACGGGTCACGTTAAGACGGGTTGCTCGTTCGGAGCACGGGCACTGTAGAAAGCCAACCATGCGCCACATGCTTGTTACTATTTGAGTACTTACTTTATCTCCTCAAACTGCCGTTTCTATGAACAATTTGGTCCCTGATTTGACCGGTTTATTAGGTCTGCAAGCTCAATTCCTGTCCGGTCAGTTTGAAATCTGGGTGTGCCAAACTGCCAGTGCCGGAGTTCTCTGTGCACGAACAATGGCGGAACAGTAGGAGGCGGCGGCGGCGAGATGGGGAGCTGGAGTTTGTTCAGGCCCCACGTGAAGCCGGATGGGAGTCTGACGCGCGCGCAGCGGCCGGGCGCGGGCCCGGTCCACGTGCCGCCCCGTCGGAGCGGCGTCACGCGCGGGTCTCTCGCGGCCGCAGGGACACCGGACACCCACCCGACCCGAGTCGCGCCGATCGCCACCGCCCCATCATCCCCCGCACCGACGCGACGCCTGCCCGCCCGCCCGCTGCCATGCCCTGCCCTGCCTCTGCCTCCCCGCGTCGTGGTCCATCCCGCCCGCCCCGTCTCAGAGCGACCTCAGATTCCGGCTGCGGGCCAGGCGCGGCGCCGGCGGGGGCCGCCGCCGCCGGGACCCTTCCGGGCGAGACAGACCATCCGGAGACCGCCCCGACGGCCGTCACTCACGGACGGGGTACGCCTCGCCTTTGACTTTGCGTGAACGTAACCGCCTGCCGGCTGCCGCTTTGATGCCACCCGCACAGCCCCGAAATAGGGGCAGCAGCAAGGCTCGCGCCGGCGCCGGCCGCGCCCCGCTCGAGGAAACCGGGACGCCGACGCGCAGCAACCGCCGGATCCTGCACGCCGGAAAGGGCACGGAGTGACGGGGAGGCACGACACCACGCACGCAATGCGATCCTGGTGGGCGTGCACACGCGACAGGTGTGGTGCAGGGGAGGGAGTGGTCGGTGGGGATCTTGCCGGGGCGGCCACGCGTCGACCTCCTGGGCGACGAGCTCGGGCTGCTCGCGGTATCCCTTTCCGTTCCCGCCCGCCGGCCTGGCCTGGCCGCGCGCACGCGGGAGACGGACGCGGGCACGCGGCTCCGCGAACAGCTGTGGCTAGCTAGCTAGCCCGGGCACACGGCTTGTCAGTTGTCGCTTGCTCGGTCACTGCCCATGCCATGCCCGCCGCCGCGCCGCGGCTTAAATAGAGCCAAGCCGAGGCAGGGCGCCGTCCCGCCCGCCCGCTCCGGACTCCAGACTAGCACAAGCAAAGGCTAGCAGAGCGCGGCGACGCCCGCTACGCAGGCGCGCGTCAGGGAGAAGGCACTCTTGTCGACCGAAGAGCGCGCCACTCCACCGACGCAAGCGAGCGCCCTCGGCTGGCCACTGGCGGCGTCGACCGGCCTCCATCTCTCGGCTCTCTTCCCTCTGCTGCCGATCATATCGGAGCGACCTGCTAGCTGCGTCGGTCTGCCGTCGCCGCGTTCATGGCCATGGCGGAGCGGTTCGGAACTCGGTGGCTGCCGTTCCGCTTCGTCGCCGTCGTCGTGCTCCTCGCCCTGATGACAGGTGAGGCTCGCGATCTCTCGTGCCTCTTTTCTCGTGTATGGTTTCCCTAGCTACCCGCCGTCAGCTTTTCTCGTGTATGGTTTCCCTAGCTACCCGCCGTCAGCTCGGAGCTTGTGTTTCCGGCCCTTGGCCGGAAAATGCATCGTGGTTCCATTTCAGCTCTCAAATACACAGTGTAATACGCTCAAAAATGCTATTTTCTTCTCGGAATTGGAGTCTTGATTGAGCGACCAAACTCAGTCTCTGAGATTTTCTTCTGGGCACGCATTTATGTCAGAAAAAACGAATTGGTTATTTTGTGATATTCATGACCTTTAATTTGTTGTGGCTTGATTCTTTCTTGGATTAAGCACTGCTGTAAGGTCGCACTCTCTTGTTCCTCTTAATGAAATATGTGCCCGAATTTGAATAGGGTCGCACCGCTGTATAGGGTCGTGAAAAAAAATGACCTTTAATTTGCATATGAAGCTCCAAGTGCCCGAATTTGAACTACAGAGTCAACTGATACTCATGCCCAATCAATTGTATTGTACTAGCCTCATATTTTCTTCTTCATGTGCTATTTTCCCACTCCATTATCTACATATAGTAGTACATATATCATTAATCTCGAAGTGTATACTACCGATGGTACTTCTTCATATTACCTGTTTTATTCCATTTGAACCTTTTTTTTTTGGTATATTAGAGGTATTTTCCCACCCTATACTTTGCCTCAGCAAGGAATAATTCATGAGGCAGCATCAATATAATACTTAGTCTGTGACAACGGTACTAGACACTACGCGTTATTGCGGAATGGTGGTTATTAGGTGTACTTGCTGAGCTATTATCTTATCCGAGCTTTTAACTGATATCTAGTGAGATCACATGGTCCCCAAGTGCTCCATGGCGTAACAAGCAGGCCGCCCACTAAGACGGCATCTCCCAAACCCTGATTGTAGTTAGAGCTCTTTCATCGCGCTATTTTACCCACGAAAATGGGCCAATTTGCCGCCTTTTCGCCGGAATTCGACGTGCATCTGGTCTGGTTCCGAGCTGTCCTAGCTTTATTTTCCCCTAAAGTTTTGTCTGGAAGGATGCGCGGTTCGCTTAGTTCGTCCACAGTCGCCGGCCGGCTAAATGTGATCAACTTTTTGATCAGTTGTGGCCACTGGAATGCAGATAAAATAAGAAGATGCAGATCGAAGTGGGTTTGAAAATGTACGTGGTTTTTTTATTGGGTTGATTCTCGGTAGGACGCCCCCAGTCACATGACCACATGTGGACCAGAACACTCTCATTGGATCCTGTGATTAACTACGAATTTGTTGAGCAGAGATGCATGCGCTGCCTAGCTAGATTGATTGTTTATTTATTTTCAGTTTGAATAATGATTACTGAATGCTAACACAGTGTGATGCTAGCGGTTGCAGATCGAGCAGTGCTGAGGGCTGAAGCGACCCCGATCGGCATCAACTACGGCCAGATCGCCGACAACCTCCCCTCCCCGGCCCGGGTGTCCTGGCTGCTCCGGTCGATGCAGGTCAGCAAGGTGAAGCTCTACGACGCGGACCCGTACGTGCTGAGCGCGTTCCTCGACACCGGCGTGGAGTTCGTGGTGGGCATCGGCAACGAGAACGTGTCGGCGATGGTGGACCCGGCGGCGGCGCGGGCGTGGATCCAGCGCCACGTGCAGCCGTACCTTCCGAGCACGCGCATCACCTGCATCACCGTCGGCAACGAGGTGTTCAAGGGCAACGACACCGCGCTCAAGGCCAGCCTCCTCCCCGCCATGCAGTCCGTGTACCAGGCGCTCGCCGCGCTGGGCCTGCAGGGCCGGGTGAACGTCACCACGGCGCACTCCCTGGACATCATGGGCAGCTCGTTCCCGCCCTCCGCTGGCGCGTTCCGCGCCGACGTCGTGCCGTACATGCAGCCCATCCTGAGCTTCCTGTCCATGGCGAGGTCGCCGTTCCTCATCAACTGCTACCCCTACTTCGCCTACAAGGCCGACCCCGGCAACGTGCCGCTGGAGTACGTTCTGTTCCAGCCCAACGTCGGGGTCACCGACACCAACACCAAGCTCAACTACGACAACATGCTGTACGCCCAGGTGGACTCGGTGTACGCGGCGATCCAGGCGCTGGGGCACACCGACATCGACGTCAAGATCTCCGAGACCGGGTGGCCGTCCAGGGGCGACCCCGACGAGGCCGGCGCCACGCCGGAGTACGCGGGGACGTACATCGGCAACCTCCTGCAGCGGATCGAGATGAAGCAGGGCACGCCGCTGAGGCCGTCGGTGCCCATCGACGTCTACGTCTTCGCGCTGTTCAACGAGAACCTCAAGCCCGGGCCAGCCTCCGAGCGGAACTACGGGCTGTTCTATCCCGACGGCACGCCGGTGTACAACGTCGGCCTGCAGGGATACCTTCCACCCATGGATTACTCACGAGGCACGAGAAAGGTACGATCGTCTCCAGTCTTTCTTTGCTGATGAAGCCGGTAAATCGGTTGCAAACTTTCTGCTTCTGATGCGTAGATTAGTAACTGAATAAGTTACTAGCTAGTGTCTGAACGAAGGCAAGTTCAGTTCTTGCAAACCTCTACCTGCCCTTTCCTACCACGTTGCTCTCACACTTTTCACGTGATAGTGATGCCGGCAGTGAAACGGCAATAGAACTCTGCACTAACTGTCAAAAGGAGGTTGCATCGCCGGCAAAGCTTCCACACCATCACCCTCTCTTGCATTGCATCTCTACTTCAGATGAGACCTGACAAGAAACCGTGCATCGCTTTCGTCCTCTGCAGGCGGTTCATCTGCTTGCCCTCATCCTCATAGCCGTTGCATCGATCGCTCTCAGCTTATCCTGAGAGGATTTACTGTTGACAATTGCGTTAAAGGCGATGAAGAGAGCGTGGAGCCCAAGGATCTCTTGCTGCTGGGATTCCACCAGCATACCACAAGGTAAGAGCCTTATCCTGAATTCCCACGATCCTCTTGAAATGAGCTCCTGGCAGCTATGAACCTGTTCCTTTCATGACTGCAGAAAAAAAAACAATGCAAAATTGCCCTGTACGACACCACATGTTCTAGTGACTTATGGTTTTTAGCATCCACCGCACAAAACTGGCGATTCCTTTAAGCTTGGACAACCTTTTATTAGGAGAATAAGCTTGTGCCCTTTTCTATTTCTTTTCTCCTACGCAGTCTTCAGAGAACTAACGAAGGGACTTGTTCCATCAGGGAAGCTCCAGAAGAAGACCACCATCAGCAATGATTTCGATTGGTGCAGACTCACACAGCCAGCCAGAACTGACTGAAGATCTGGGACGATACGTGGCCATTGCACGCATTTTTTTTATAGAATTTTCTCTTCGATTTATTATGGAGATGTCTTCTTTACGCAACTGTACATTTGTATATGGGTCGAACAGACAGGACATTAATTCAGGTCAAGGCTGGCAGTTGTTATTGTTACCTCAGACGTAGCTGTTACTGTTTTTCTCTTCCAGCCTCTGCCCTCTAGCAGTACTCTGCATGCACTTAAAACTCAGCTTCCTCGCAAAAATAAAAATAACAAAAAAGCACTTAAAAACAGCTTGTCACATGAGAACAGTGGCGGAGCCAGAAATTTTCTAGAGCCCGGGCCCACGTAGCAACTCGACTGCGTTAGCAAAATATAATGTGCATCTTTGCCATTGATCAAGTCTTTTTTGCCTGATCGAATTGTGCTGTGCAGGGTGCAAGTGCGTGCCCATTCGCTAGGGAGCCCGGGCCGGTGCCCAGGGTCGCCGGGCCCTGGGACCGCCCCTGCATGAGAACACCAGCTATATTGTTTGAACATGGAGCTCCAGTTCAAATTTTCAGAAGACAACAAACGCGTCAACGTTGCCCTGGGGCATGGGCCATGGGGTCGTCGAGACAGACGTTAACCTTCACGAGACTTATAGCTTACTCGTCCTGCTGGAGAAGCGAGATCTGATAAGCCATCTGAATCCAATGCACGCTATCCCCATTCAGGTGGTATCAGGTTAACAGAGTGGTAATCATGCGCCTAGTGCAACACGAGGTTATCAGAATCTTATTTGTTTTTTTTAAAAAAAAAAACTTGCAGGAGCACTGCATTGAGGTTATCAGAATCAATCGGCTGGGAAAAAAGCAGCTCAGCTGAAAAGTGAGACAAAAAGAAAAGATTGTTGGGCGATACGCCTCGTTGGTCCAGAGCCATCGCAACGACGCAGCCCAAAAAACGAAGGAAATGGACTAGCAACCTGGGCCGAGACTTTACTGGAGTGGCTCGGAGCAGCCTTCAGGCCCTCCCTGGTGGGCTGCAGCTCCCGGCACAAGTCCGTCAGCACACAAATTAGCTCAAGAGCATTCTCGAATCCCTGGTCCTTCGCGATTCAGCCCACCTCGTTTTGATGTTTGTCCTACCATTTTAGGGCACAATTAATACAATTTTTAGGGCATAACTTTTTGGCACCCTTGCATATGGCCAAATAGTGCCATATGTAAGGGTGCCAGCAAGTTAAGTAGCTTAATTTTCAGTTGACAAACAAGTCGTGTTCATTTAGTAGAAGGAATTTTTAGAAAATAATAGCATACAAACTTTCAGGAAAAACTACCCCAAACAATTAAACAACCAAGGTAAAAGTAAAAATAATTGCAGTACAAATTTCACCAAACAGTTCCCAAAATTTGTAATGAAAAGATATTTGAAAGAAAGTCATTGCAAAGGCTAAAAGTTATAAACCAAGATTGTTTTTAGAAAAAAGATATCTCCAGCCTCTGCGACAGAAACCCAAATTTGAAATATAAAGTTTGGCAGCGACCGCTTTTAAATAAAGGAGCAGATCGACAGAACTAAAAAAAAAAACCCTGTTCACGGTCCCGCGCCGCCGAGCCCTAGGCCTAAATTTACAAGAACTCAAATAGCCTTGTATGTTTATTCCTGCTCAAGAAGTAAAAAATGACCACATCTTTTTCCACGAATAGGGGTACACTCCGATCCACACCAGCCGTTTTATGTTCCACTTGTGAACATATTTACGTTCAGACGTTCAGTGGTGGAGGTTCGCAACGCTTATGGACGGCGGCGCCACCAGAAGCACCGACAGCTGATGTGTTTGGGGCGCAGTCATGGTTCGTCCACGATCGACGGCGCAAAAACTCTTACGGTCCTGAAGGTCCACTCTCAGAGGCTCACCGCTGCGTCCAGTCCCCACGTCCGTTCCACAGTGCGCTCCATGAATTTGTTTTGCCGGCACGCTAGCTGATGGAACGTTTGTGGACGGCGTGCGCTCGTGTGCCTCGCACCTACTACCAGCAGAAAGAACGAGAGCATACGCGCACCTCTTGTCTCTCCCCCGTCACCTTTCTGGTCCGATCATGGGGCGGAGCCGAACTGCCGAAGTGGGCGCGCCACAGATCCGGCCTGCCACGGGATCCGGCGGCCTGTCAGGCTGTCACGATGGCCCAACGGCACATTCTCTGTGACAGCATGACGTCGATGGGGGTCAACCTACTTAGTTCTTTCCCCCGTTGGAGTGGTAGCCAATGGATCGTCGCTGGAAAACCGAACTTGTGGCTAGGCGGCAACGCAGCAGGCAGGGCACGCACGAATGGAGCTCGTCAGTCTCTAGGCTCCCCAAGGCCGGCGCACCCACCATTATTCCGTCCCGTCCAGAATGTGCTATGGACACTGCAAGCAGCTCTCGCAAAAAGAAAGCCAGAAAGGTTCCAGTGGGCGGTCCTGCACCCCGTCACCACACAGTGGCATAGTGGGACAGTGATGTGACGTGCCTACCCGCCAAGTGACGTGCCTCGCCATTTTGAGGAGATCCATTCGGTACCGCCAGAAAGCAGCAGTGATGCTCGGATCGGATGCAGACGAGGCCCCTCCGGTGGACAGTGTGGTCTCTGACAAAGAGATGATGGCACGAGAGTTTTCTCCGGTGGAGTTATTGAACAACACACTGATCTTGAAACGCCTCTGACGGCGGTCAACGAGCAACTGACCCTGGCCAGTCGTGTGCCCAGGACTTTCATTCTCGGCGCCTAGCCCAGCCCAGCCTTGCGATGCCGAGGATGTTTGGAGGGCGTGGAGCAACCGTCCAGCGCGAGGCGTCGTTGACTCCTCTCCACGCGCGCATGACGCGAGACGTGCTCCTCTGGTTCCACCGTGAGGAGCACTACCCCCATGCCCTCGCGAATTCTGCACGCAAGAATGCAAGATCGTCAGAAGCATTTCTGAAAAAGGATGGGGAAAAAGGAGCGGTTGCAAGAAGACGGACGGCATCGTCAAGCGGCGACCTGCCGTGCTGCTGACCTATATATACATGGTCAGTTCGTCGCGTCCAAGCGCAACACCTTCACCCATCAGATCACCAGCGCCGTCGTCCCCGCCCGGATCACTGAAGATTCCCGCCGCCCATCCCGTCCAGCCCGACGTCGATCGGGGGCTCCTTTCTTGTGAGGTGTGTGGCTGTCGGCGTCCCGTCCGCGAGCTCATCTTGATCAGGTCAGGTCGCTGCGAGCTTTTGCATGATTGCCTCCTTTTGCGATGGATCCTCTGACGGATACGGGGAATAAGCCGTCTTGTGCGTGTCCTTTTGCAGGAAGCGAGATCGAAGCCGATCTGCACTCAGCAAAAGGTATGATGACGAGAGACTTGCTACCTCTATATGTTCGTGCATTCTGCCTTTGGCAAGTTTGTGTGACTGCATCTGCATTCCTTTCTGGCTTGAGAGTTTTCAGGGCCAGGAGATCGAAGATGGCGGCTCCGGTTGGAAATGCAGCCTTCCTGCTGCTGTTGGCTGCCTGCTACTGCGCCGCCACCCTTGCCTGCGACCCCAGTACGTGATTCTAATTTTCCTCCTGCATTCCCTGTAGTAGTGCCATGCTGCGTCTGTTAATTCGTCTACAGTTCAGAGCTCTCGCTTGCTTTCATCTCTCCATTTCCGTTTTCAGAACCTACTTGTTTTGAACAGTCAGTCGTTCCTTGACTTTCTCGTTGATCTGTGATACGCTATTTTTACTTGATTTCTGGACTGAAATAAGCAGATGGCGCCAAGTTCGGGTACGTCGGCTCCGTGGCCCCTGACCACTGGGGCGCCCTGAGCCCCAACTTCACGGAGTGCGCGGTGGGGACGAACCAGTCCCCGATCGACATCGCGACGGCCGGAGCGGTCTACAACCCGGCGCTGCAGCCCCTCCACCGGGACTACACCGTCGCCAACGGCACCCTCGTCGACAACGTCTTCAACATCGCGGTGTGTTGCTTGTGTTTTCCAAACAGAAACTTACTGCTGTACTACTTAAATAAAACTGTACTGCAAATAAAGCCTGCTTCGGTCGTCATCTGGTATGATCTGAAAATATTGTCGATAAATGCATGCAGCTGCGGTTCGACGCCGGCGGCGGGAACGTGACCGTGGACGGGAAGCAGTACCGGCTGAAGCAGATGCACTGGCACTCGCCGTCCGAGCACACCATCAACGGGCAGAGGTTCCCCGTGGAGCTCCACATGGTCCACGCCAGCGACGACGGCAACGTCACCGTCGTGGCGATGCTCTACCGCTTCGGCAGGCCAGACCCGTTCCTAGCGCAGGTAACAAGTACTGCCATGTCTTTGAGACGTACCACGATTCTCACACTCAGTGGCGGAGCCAGGATTACGACTGAATTCGATCGTGCTTGCTGTTTTGTTGTTCATGAACGAACGAACGGCAGCTGCAGGACAAGCTCGCCGCGCTCTACGCCGAGGGCTGCGACGCCGAGAAGGGCGCCCCGGTGCCCGCCGGCGTCGTGAGCCTGTGGCCGCTGCGGCTGCGCTCCCACACGTATTACCGGTACGTCGGGTCCTTCACCACGCCGCCCTGCACCGAGAACGTCGTCTGGAGCATCCTCGCCCAGGTACGCACGCGCGCCGCCCTCGCCTCGCCCTCATGGGTTCCGAATAATCGGCTACGGGATGATCAGGCTCTGAGGATTGTTGGCTCTTGCGGCTCGCAGGTGAGGGAGATGTCGGTGGACCAGGCCGCCGCCCTGACGGCGCCGCTGGAGCAGGACTACCGGCGCAACAACAGGCCCACGCAGCCGATGAACGGCCGCGTCGTCCAGGTCTACCGTACCGCGGTGCCATGAAGAGCCAAGAGGGCGCCGTAGGCGTACCCCGCCCGCATGGTCATCAGTTGTTTCTCTCCGTCCAAGTAGTTTGTGACTTTGGTGTTCTGCATCTGTGTTCGGTTCTAGGTCTGGTCTCTCGTTAGTCGCCGGGCATGTCCCTGGCCCGGTTCGGGTACTCTGGAGTCTGAAGTTGGTCGGTAGGTCTAGGGGTCTATAATGTTACTAGTAGATGATAGGGCTTTGGTTTCTCTGCACAAGCTGGTGTTGATCCTCCTTATCTGAATATCTGTCGGATGGGATGTGGACTAATCGAAAAGTTTCAGTTTAACGAGTTATTGATGTCTTGATCATCATACAATCCTAGTATGCCACGGTGTTAACTGCCGTGCCGGCCGTCAGTGCCAAAAGCACGCGCTTAAATCGATCGATTGATCGAGTCGGAATGGCGAATGAGATACACGAAACGCTGGGTGCTTATTGGCAGTTTTGGGGACGAAATCCCCGCGGCCAGCACATGCTGCCGCTTCTCTTCTACTCCTTCCGGGCTCCGGCTTCGTTCCGCGGCGCCCACGTGCCAGTCGCGCTCCTTGGTTTACCTCGGCACCGAGCGGTTCTCGCGCACAGGGCAAATGACCACGCTATTTTAATACCGGATCGAAACACTACCGACCGGTATCTTGGTTCGATATTAAAATGGCTCCGCTGATACTAACATAGCTCCAGAATAATTTTAATACCGGACTAAAAATTAAATGGATTTTTTTAGCAGTGCCGGCAGCACCGCGCGAGCCGACCGGGAGGGCCGTTTCGTGCACGATCACCGGCAAGCTGCGCGCGCGTTGGGGTGGCAGGTGCTGCCCTTCGCCCACACGAAGATACGTGCCGCTTTGCGCGCTGCTGTCCCCGGAAGACCTCACGTTCGCGGATAAGAAGCTGCCTGAGATTGGTTCACGTTCATTCGTTGGCTATCGTTACCGGCGATGTACCATTTTGAATCTTTTTCCTCTGTTGCAATGAATATCTATGTTCTTGACGGAAAAACGGAAAAAATGAAAGAGAGAGGCAGAAAAGTAAGCGTACATAAAAAAATTCCACAATTAAGGGCCCATCCCGGGCTCGAACGGGAGACCTATTGATCTGCAGTCAATTGCTCTACACTGAGCTATGGACCCTTGGATGCTAGTAGGTAACTGAAAATAGACAAGTATAGTTACTAACTGACTTTGTTCATTGCAAGTTTATGGCAGATGGAATGGAGAACCTGATAAGTGTCAGTGCGTGGAAACGGACAAGCCTTAATCTAAGCACGAGCGCGGCAGCTTAGCCCAGTGACTGGTTTGTTGCTTGCACCTTGCACGGTTAATAGAGCTGAACAGAGAGCGGGGAGCTGAGAAGCAGAAACCTCATGTTTCGTCGAGGCGCCAACGGCATCTAGCAACTAGTAGGAGAGACTGTCTAGGGACACTCTGTTCTGCAGTTGGCACAAAGCCAAAGCACCGCAAGAAACCCGTCATTAGCCTCCAAAACTCCCTTGGCCTCAACGTGTACTCAAATAATCAACCTTCCAAATGCAACGGCACTTTCAACGCCCAACCTGTCCCCGAACCTTTTTCAAAACCTCCACGCCTTTGGCGCGTCGCCCACTTTCAAGACCAAGCCCGCTCCCGCTCTGCTCCTCGCTTGCCAGTCACTCGCACTCTGCACTCACTCGTGAGCAGCCAGCAAATGCCGCAGCTCGATCTGGACCACGTCTTCTGCGTCGGCGCCCGCGGCCACGGCGACTCCATGTGCGAGACGGCCCACGCCTCCGACTGCGCCGCCGCGCCCGACGGGGACGCCCCGGCGGAGTCGGTCCTGATCCCGGTACGGGGCGGAACCGGCCTGGCCGAGCTGCTCTGCACGGCGCTGCGGCGGGACGGGTCCACCAAGGGCAGGTCCAACCCAAAGGCGGCTGCGGAGGCGGAGGCGGCGTCGCGCAAGCAGGGCGCGCCGAGGGCGGACTCGAGGCGGCTGGCGGCCGGCAGCAAGACCGCCTTGGCCATCGGCATCCTGCCCGCCGCGGGCAAGGTGGTTGCCAATTCCAAGGAGCGCCGCGCTCCCGGCCGCGTCGTCGCCCGCGCCTGGCGCCGGCCGGCGGCCGGGGCCAGGGTCTTCGCCAGCGAGGCCGTGGGGCCGGAGCCCGTGTCCCCGAAGGTGTCTTGCTTCGGGGCCGTACTGCCGGAGTCGCGCGCGGCCGCGGGGCCGCCCGGTAATAAGCAAGGGGAAGAAGAGGAACGCAGCGGGTGCTGGTCAAGCGTGGCGGCCGAGCTGCGCGGCCTATGTTGCAGCAGCAATAATAGTCCTCGCGAGCCGGTTGCCAGCGAGTCGAGTCCGCAGGCTACCACGGCGCCGGAGCCACAGACAGTCCCCGTCCTGTCGCCGCCGCGGGCGGTGGCCGGGCTGGGAGACGTGAAGCGCCTCGCTTCGCGGCGGTGGCCGGAGACCATGGCGGCCGAAGGACGGGGCTCGGTTTGAATGTGTTCCGCGCTTCGAGAGGCTCTGCACGGCGGCAGCCTTGTGCAGTTGTGCTACGTCCACGGACCACGGTCGCCGATGCAGCAGCCTCCTCCTCGGACCTGCTCCTGCCCGTTCTAGTGTCGTGTGTGGATGTGTGACTGACCTTTGTGCTTGTTAGCAAGCTGCATCTCGTGTCGTGTGCCTTGTGTGTTGTGTATTGACATTGGACTTCGGTCTCATTTCTTTGTCACTCGACTAGATGTAGACGTATATCCGTTGGAATTATCAAGATGAATGCACTGACCTGAAAAGTTGCTTGACAACAAATGACAAGCTGTTGGTGGAAAAGGTTTTCCTCAAAAAACGACAACAAGAAAAGGTTGTGATAAGCTTTATGGGCTCGCACGCAAGATTAAAAAAGCCCAAACAAGAAACCCAAAAGAAACCGGCCCACATATATCAGTTTGGGTGATGACGATGCAATCATCACCCAACGGATGGATGGATGCGGATCAGCCTGACGCGGGCCGCGTACCTTTTTTTTGGTTTCTGCGCCTCCCTCCGGCATCCCGCACCCACCGTCTGCCGGAGCCGACCGTTGGGATGAACCCACCCGCACGAGCAAAAAGAAAATCAAACCGGAAAAAGAAACCGACATCTCCAGCAGCCCTCCCCCCATGACCGTTGCACAGTTCAAACCCCTCAAAACGGCCACTCCCCCCAGCCGGTCAAGCGTACACCCCCAGGCTCGCCCCCCCCGGCCGAGAAAGCGAAAGCGAAAGCGAGAGCCGCCGCGGTTAGAAGAAAGAGCGAGAGCAGAGGCAGGCCGATGGGGTGCATCTCCTCGAAGCTCCTCCCGCCGGGGCCCGGCGGCGACGGCAGGCGCGCCACGGTGCGCGGCCGCGTCGACCACGTCGTCTCCCTCACATCCACCACCTACGGCGTCCTCGACCTCCACCCCAAGCACGGCTCCGCTGCCGCCGCCGCGGCCGCACCTGCCGCTGCTCCCGAAGAGAAGGAGGTGGAGAAGGAGCAGCCGCCGCCGCCGGTGCCGCAGGACAAGCCGATAAGCAAGGAGTGGAAGCGCGCCAGCATGCGCCCGCCGCCGCTCGTCGTCCCGGCCGCTGAGAAGAAGCCGCCGGCGGCGGGGAAGCCGGAGTCTGGCCTGGAGGTGATCAACGCGTGGGAGATCATGGCCGGGCTGGAGGAGGACGCCGACGCCGCCGCGGCCGGGTCGCCGGCGAAGAAGCCGTCCAAGCCGGGCCGGTGGTCGCCGGCCAGGGTCCTCGCCATGGCCCTGCCGTCGCCCAAGAGGTCGGCGGCGAGGCGGAAGAACACGCCGGGGAAGGAGAACAGCCCGCTCCAGCGCTGCTCGGGGAACAACAACGGTAACAAGGAAAAGCCCGGCGACGTCGACAGCGACAGGGTGCTCCGGCCGTACAATTCCATCGACAACTCCAAGCTGTCGATGGCGTCTAAGAAGTTCTCCCCGGGGAGCGCTCGGATCGTCCGCAAGCCCGGCACCGCCGAGACCGGCGGTGGCGGCAATGGCATGTCGTCATCGCGGCGCAGCCTGAGCCCGCTGTTCGACCCGGAGCTGCTCGCGTCCATCGAGCGGGAGCTGTCGGAGGAAGGCGCCCACATCAAGCGGATGGTGGGGTCCGAGAAGCCGAAGCACCCGAAGGCGGCGCCGCCGGCGATTGTGGCCGAGGGCAAGTACCCGCCGGGGGGCGCCGACGCGGTCGTCCTCTACACCACCACCCTCCGCGGCATCCGCAGGACCTTCGAGGAGTGCAACGCGGTGCGCGCGGCGATCGAGGCCCACGACGTGAAGGTGATCGAGCGCGACGTGTCCATGGACTCGGGCTACCGCGAGGAGCTGCGGCTGCTGCTGGGTGGGCGGGAGGTGCGTGTGCCCGCCGTGTTCGTCCGCGGTCGGCACGTCGGCGGCGCCGCGGAGGTGGCGAGTCTGGAGGAGGAGGGCAAGCTGAAGGCGCTGCTGGAGGGCCTGCCCCGGGCGCGGGTCTGGTGCGCGGGCTGCGCCGGCGTGCGCTTCGTCATGTGCCGCGACTGCAACGGCAGCCGCAAGGTGCTCGACGCCGAGCGCAGGGAGACGGTCCAGTGCGGCGAGTGCAACGAGAACGGCCTCGTCCGGTGCCCGATCTGCTCCTGAATCGCGGCGGGATTCTCTCTGCGAGATGGGTTTGGGGGTGGTGGATGCGGCGGCGATTGGTGGTGTGGAAGTCTGTTGTGGATTTGCTGTGTTGCATTGGGTTGATCTGCCTGTCTACCCGGCTGGTTTCGATTTTGCGATGCGAAGTGCTTGTTGCTCTCGGCAACAAGCTGCCGTTGTATTATGGACTGATTCATATTGTTTCGTATGTAGTTTAATTCCCTAATTTATTCATAAAATGTAACTTAATTGCTTCTCATTGATGCTGTGTTGATGATTTGAGATATAATTGCTCCCATGTCAATTCTCCTTTCATTTGAGCTGCCCGTTGTTAACTGAAACAGTACTGAAATGCAAAAAAATCCATGTAGACAAGCTGTGTGTAAAAATGCAATTTTAGGAGTCATCTTAGCACAAAATAAACTGTCACCCATGCAACCAATAACACATTCATCTTAGATATATGTGGTGAGACTTTTCATGTAGACAAGCTGTTTTCCTGGCAACTACTAAGACATTCACCATGCCAACTTTTATTTTATATTTGGCACTTAAGCCACATGAGTGCACATAAGATGTTGCCCATACAATCAGTAACACATTCACCCTAGATATATATCGCAAAACTACTACGTTTTGTTGCCTTTGCCACCTTAATCGCTTGTATGCACATGAGCTGTTTCCATCCAATTAGTAATGTAACTATTTTACGTTTGCCAACTTAGCCACACACATGTACACCGGAGTTTCGCATGCAACCTTCGCTAAAATAAGAGTTTCTCATAGGACAGATCATATCTTGATGGATCTATCATGAGCACTATCTTTTTCCCTCACCATGATTATGTTTTTCATTCTCACACACGTTAGGGGTGGATATAAGAAATTTATCCATTAGTATCACTAAGTAGCAATCTTGCAAGGTACTTGAGATTGTCTACTATAATATGGGGGTTGTTGCTCAAGGTTACTGGTGTCATAGGATACCAATACATGTACTCTAGATCATATCTGCCCCTCCTCACTTGTATTCTCTTTTCATTTTGCCACAAGCAATTTAATATGAGCAATGCCCGCTCATAAGTTACCTTAGTAGGAGGCATAAATTCCCACCATACATGTTATGATCACATCTCAATGGATCCATCCCGAGGATTATTTTTCCTCATCATGATTATATTCTTCCGTTTTTCCATATCTTCTTTTCTTTTGCTACGTAACCATAATTGGCTGCTTCCCTAAATTGATACGCCAACTACAGAAAGATACAAAAATCCCGGTAACTCGGTTTTAAGAATCACATTTAATTGTTCAAAAGTGTCAACTCGTTTGAGTTCAAAGTTGATAATCACAACTATGTGCAAATCCCCACTAACTCCTAGTAAGAGATAATTTTGGATTTAAAGGTGTTCAAAGTACCATTTAGTTGCTTTTTCATTACAAAAGAGGTAATTCGGGTTGGCTTCCGGAGTTCAAACTTTAAGATTTAGGGAGGTTCTGAAAGTTCAAAGTCGATAATCAGATTTAACACGGGGGCCCGTGTCATTAGAAGTTCAGTGGAACCCTCCATGCTACCACATCCTTTATTTCATCCCGGTCGTCAGGATAACAATAGACGCTCCTGATCCGTTGCAGCGGCCTGCAGCACTGCCAGTCCAGCACAAAGCCCACGGGTTAAACCACCCCCTTAGCACTCGACAGCCTGCCTGAGATCTCTTGTCACTCACCAGATCCGAGCCCCGAATCCGCGCTGCGGCAATGGCGGTGCGCGCGAGCCTCGGCTGCTTCCCCTCCGATCCCACTCTCCACGCCTCCTGCGGCATGCCGTGGGGCGTCGCCGTCACGCCCTTCTCCGCTGCCGACGAGCGCGGCTCCCCGCCGGCCACCGGCGACGAGGGCCACCTCCTCCCGCGCTGCCAGTCCTGCTTCGCCTACTTCAGCCTGCTCTGCCCGCTCGACCGCTGGTCGTGGACCTGCGCCGTCTGCGGCGGGGAGAACGACATGCCCGCCGACGCCGCCGCGCGGTACGCCCGCGACGGAGTACACGACCCACCCGAGATGCGCTCCGCGTTCGTCGACCTCCTACTCCAGGGTACGCGTCTCTCGCCGTTCTGATTGGATGCAGCTCCGTGCGGTCCGGTGCGGTGTGCGATGAGTTGATGGTGGTGGTGGACTTTTGCAGGGGAGGAGGGCGAGGCGGCACCGGCGGCTCCGACACCCGTGTATGTGGCGGCGATCGACTTGTCCTGTAAGATCTCTGGGTTCATCACGAGCTGTTCATGTTTGGTTCTAGCATCAAATTTTAGTGATAACTGATGCGCGCACAGCCGCACACAACTTTGTCCCTGTAGCCTGTAGAAAAATACGGCAATAGACCGGTAGTTATGCCTTGAATTTTGTCCATTGTGGTCCAACATGAATAGATTGCGTGTCTGAAGAGGGTCATCATAGATTGGACACTAGTTGATTCCTACTGTGCTCATGCCTTCAACTCAGCCAATTAGTGATTGATATTATCATGGGCTTCCTGTTTATATTACTTATGGTTGTGTAATTTTTTGCTTTAATTGTAAGAAAAGAAAGCATCATTGCAGAACTATGGTGAACACAAGTTCCAGGATTCCCTTTGATTGATGGAATCTGTTTTCCATTGAGTACTGCTTAATTATTGGTGTTTGTAGCCAATCAAATGTCTAACCTCAATTTGTTAAGCTAAGAGTCTTAAGCTGCATTTTTTTATCTGATGAATGAGTCTTTAAGTTTGCTGTAAATATACATTCGAGAGTAGTCACCTGTGAGTTTATTCCCACGCCTTTCGTGCTTTCCTTTTAGTTTCTGATGCTTTGTTTGTTCATATTGCATTTTAGCTTCAGAGGAGTTTTTGGAGCTAGTCAAAAGTGCTCTACAAGCAGCTCTGGAAGGTGAGTTGCCATCCTTAAGTTTTTGAAGCTAATGTTTGTTGAATGCATAATACTCAGGATTTTCGTAAAGCTATATATACTATATCCACTGACCTTTTGATCCCATGCAGCTCTTTCGCCAGGATCATTATTTGGACTTTTGACATTTAGCAGCAAGATAGGATTGTATGATGTCCAAGGTCCAATACCTATTGTGAAGAATGTGTTCATCCCTCCTGATTCTGATGGTTCCTTACCAATTGACCTTGAAGATATCATGCCCCTTTGTTCATTTTTGGCTCCTGTATGTATATTGTGCTGTCAATTACAGTTTTCTCCTCATTTGTTTTTGTCTCTGGCTTGTGGTCCTAGAATGTTCATCTCTCTTGTATGTGCTAATGTGAAGTTACATCTTAACAGATTGATAGTTGCAAAGATCGCATAACTGAAGCACTTGAAACAATTAAACCGGTGTCTTCCTGGGACGTAGCAGCAAATGCAGCCGAAGGACAGGATCATGTATTACATCATACCCGTGGTTTTGGTGTAGCGTTGGATGTTCTTGTCAATTACCTAGGTTCAGAATATGGAAATGCATTTGAGCTTGGTAATGACTTGACCACCACACTAATGTTGTTTTGTTTTAAGACTTCTTTTTGAAGGCTATACTACTGTGTGGGTCTGCTGTGCTTGATCTCGTCTTCCACTATAACTCATTATCCTGATAATTTCAAAAACAGCTAGGATATTTGTGTTTTTATCTGGTCCACCGAATTATGGGGCTGGTCAACTGGATACAAGTGAGGAACAAAATGCTGGTAAAGCAGGGGATGCTGATCATATATTGCTTCAGGAGCAGACAAGTTTCTACAAAAATCTGGTAACTCCGTGTAAAGATTAGTCAATATTCTACGAGAATATTTTAGAATATATCTGATTGGCATATCACAGGCTACTAGTGCTGTTCAAGCAGGTGTGTGCGTGGACCTTTTTGCAATTACAAATGAATACACTGATCTTACTTCCCTGAAAGCTCTTAGTGTCGAGAGTGGTGGATCATTGTTTCTGTATTCAAGTACAGATGAATCAACACTTCCACAAGATATGTAAGTAAAGCCACCATCTTTATGTTTCTTTATTCATTCAGCTGTCAGACCATGACTTAAGTAGATTACATTTAGACAATTTATTGTTTCCTGTACAGTCTAATCAGATTTACTGGATAGGTGAGGATATCCTTTTTTATGCCATAATGGACAGCTAACCCTAGTAACAGACTATAAAAAGTCTTACTGTGTCATCAATGTTTTAGTAATGGATTATGGTGGATTTCATAAACCCATATAGTCCAGTGAAAGTTGATGTTTGTTGTGCGGTAACCAAATGTTCATGCTATAAGATAGACACCCAAATGCATAAAATACAGAATATATTTTGCTATATTCATATTCCTTATGCGCACTGATTATTATATACTCCTTACATTTCATTGCATGTAAGGCTCCATTCCACTTTTATTAAGGAATGGTGAAACCAAGTTCAAAGGCTGACATACCTGCACCCATCAAAAAGATGTCATTAAATCACTTTGATGCTACCATGGATGGGAAACTCTTGATTCTCCTAGGTGCTTGTACTTTGAAACAAGAATAAGAGCAAATAATCTTTTATATCATGAAAAGAAGTAGGAGTAGCTACAAAGCAGTATCACAGCAGTCTGATCTTCATCTTCCTTTTTCTGCAGGTACAAGATGTTGAGCCGTCCATATGCGTTTGGATGCGTGATGCGATTGAGAACATCTTCACAATTCAAGATAGCTGATTCTGTAAATACTCTTAAGTGATATGTGAATTACTTACATCAGCTTTTGCATATATACCTGTGGCTGACATGTTTATATTTTTTATTTCAACAGTATGGTCATTTCTTCCCAGATCCTCAATACATGCATGTTCAGCACATAAATTGCTGCGATGCTTTTGCTACATACAGTTATGACTTTGAGTTTGAAAAGGATTCTCAATTTTCCAGGTAACAAATATTCTATTTTCGAGCCTCATATGTTTTTTTCCAACTACAATAGCATGGAATTTCATTCTGTGCTCCCAGGCATAGGGAATTATATTGTGCTGCTGCTTTGGTTGTTAGCAGTAATTCATGTGCCCAAGTTGTTCTACTTTCTAGATTGTTGTAACAGAAAATCAGATTTTCCCCAACTAGCTAGCATGGCCTAGAAGGCTGGAACTGCCAATAGACCTAAGCCTATCTCAGTTCCAGTCCTAATTGATTTCATATGTCTAGCCTCTGTTGAGGCTATCAATGAGTTGAATTTAGGCCAAGGTGTCATGTTTAATCGTGCCGTTGTTGTCACCATAATGAACCATCATGAAGTCTGCATTACCCTTGTGGCCTTATCCATAGTTGAAATTGGGGAGGTTGAACTCTGTCTTGTATTTTGAATCTTATCAAATCATAAAAATTTTGGCAGGCAAACATTGCCATGTTTAACAATGGCACACCACACTTTCTTCTCCACATGTCCCACATACCATGCACATAATTTCTTGCATATTCTGGATATCTTTCTTTTTGTACACAATATTTCAAACAATTTCTCATTTTTGTGATATCACTAATCTGAGGAGGATAAAAGTATAAATCATCTTAGGGAAAGAGAGAAAAGTAAAGACTCCATACTAATGAGTGGAATGAGAATAATATAACATTTTATTTGATGTCTTGACATGATGACATCATTATTATAATTGAGATTTAAAAGGAGTCTACACAATAATAAAGACGGCATAATCAAGGTGCCAAAGCTTCCTGTCCATGTGGGTTCTTGGGAAAGACAGCCTGTTATCCCCAGAGTAACTTACTCTGTTGAGGATATTTCCTACGAGGACCGTAAGTAACTATATTATGCATATACATCTACCACAAACGAGACAATTGTCTAAGAAACATGTTGTAATGATTAATTGCAATTACTATTATTCTAGAAACAAATTCCAACAGTTAACATATAAAAGTAAACAGCTAGCTGGGTAGGTATGGCTAGTAGCCTACTACATCTGTCACACAAGATAACTGTAAATCTTCATCTAGCTAAACAGTTTGAGTTGTTCTGTAAATGTGTTCTAAATTCTTAGGCCACCATTTTCTTTGTGCCTGCAGGAAGTCAAGCCCTCCTATTCTTCAAATCGCATTTAAGTACACAGTGCTTGTGCACAATGGTGATACATCAGATGCTCCAAATTCTGGTAGCAGGTACATTTGTTTACAGCCTGTTATCAGTCATTCAAGTATCTGTATTTTGTAATGTATACTTTATGGTGTCACCATTTCAGTGTCAATATTATTATGCTGCAATCTTCTCAATCTTATGTGAGAGATGCCCATCTTTCAGTGTAGACAAAGTAAAAGTTTCTGTGGTTTTTTGATGCTTGGTTCGCAACTTGCTTGTTAAACCTTTTCTAATTGTAGCTTGGGAGTTGAGATTCTAGCGGGAATTCTGTACAAGAAAATAGGGTGGTGTTATCTTTTGTAACATAAATATATCTTGCAGATCTAAATACTCGTTGGAGAGGAGGCTAAGAGTCCGGACTATCCAGTACAACACAACCGCTAATATCTGGGACCTTTATGATTTTGTTGATCCAGATGTTGTTTTGACAATACTGGTACACCAGGTACAACCTTAATTTATATTTTGTTGATCGGGCACAAGTCTGATGCAAAACTTGTTTGTTGTTGTCACACAATTTTGATTAATGGGCATGCGGGCCATAGTTAGAAAGTTTGATGCATTTCTGTATTTAGCAAGCAGGTGTATTGTCAAAAGCTGTGAGCAAGTGACACCCATAGAAAAAACTTTGCCACCAAGGACAGTCGGTAACCAAGTGATGCAGTGTAATTTCTTTGGTCCACCAAATGTTGAATTTCCCTATTTAAAAAATGAATTGTCAGATTTTGTGTTAATGCAAGAGATTTGGATTTCATCGGATTTGGACTGTCATGGTAAAGACTAAAGAGTGTAAGTTATCCATAATTCAAGATAAGAAATCCTATCATGGTTCAAATCTCTCTAAAATCAGCTCATTTAGACATTTACCAAATGCAATCCTGAATGAGACATGCTATATCTTGTGGACAGCCTGATTTCACGTGGCATTCTGAACGTAGATATTCCGTTTCCAATACAATGTACAGCTTGGTGACTGAACAAACTAGAGGAAGGTGTTTATGATTACCATATGTATTCCATGTTGAGCTGTTTATAGCAAGATAATAATATATCTAAAATGCTAAAAGGGCTATTGCACAGAATATCATTCTGTTTCAGATCTGATCAGAGTCCATTTTTCAGGTTATTTTGTCTTCTTTAAGTGATGTGCCAGAAACAAGGCTGTGGCTCGAAGATTGGTTGGTGGCTGTCATTGCTCAGTACAACAAAGCATACAAGAATGTTACATCTGGAGGTGGTACTGGGATGTATGATATTGATGTTAATTTCTCACACTGCTCACAACTGCAGCCTCTGTCACGATTTGTATTTGCTGTTCTATTAAGCCCCCTGCTTCAAGTCAGCAGCGAGCATATTAATCCAGACTATGTGACGTATTTGCAATGCCTCTTCAGGTAATGCGAGTCTTCTTCATACCATTGAATTGTTAGAACTGATCAATATGTAGAGTAAATTATGATGAAGTTTGTTGAGCTGAAAGATCTTTTAAAGACGAGAGCTTGTAATTGTTTCTAAGTAGAACAAGGCTCTTGAACCCATGATCAGATCCACCTGTGGACTGCATAATAATTAGGAGTATCAAAAATCGTGGTCTCTTGTTCTATTCTTATTGAGCTACGGAAGTATGCTGTTACATATCCCAATTTGGATAACCATGTTTTATCAAAAACATCTCATTGTAAATGTGGAGGCACATGATATAGGGCATTACATGCAAGTTTGTATATGATACGACAGCATGCATGAAGCTTGAGTTAAGTCATGGGTCGTAGTTGAACCTGAGTGTACATACATTAGAATTTTCGTGGACCATAGTGTCTGATCTACTGATTTGACTAGAAATTGAATATTTCAAATTTAACTCCTTTTGTTTTCTAATATCCCCCCCCCCCCCCCCCCCCCCATCCCATCTTAGTTTTGGTTGTCCAATTTCTGCTGGTTAGTTTGGGAACATCTAGCTTGATTTCAATTGACATTAGAGCATTCAGTATTATTTACATCTATTTTGTTGACAGTGCACTGGAGCCAGCTTCACTTCGGCAGGCTATTTGGCCTACCTTGATTTCATACTCCTCCCCTGATGTAGAAGCAGAAGTGCACCAGTCACTAGGTCGTACAGTGTTCACCAGTGAGAGCCCAATATTTCTTCTTGATGCATACAAAGATCTTCTGGTGTATTACTCGCCTACAGCTAGTAGCGAAATCCCTTTTCCTCCTCCACGTGACTGTGAGTGCAGCATCATCCCTTTCTTTCATTCATCATGCACCTCACTAAGTCATTATCCAACCAATGTGCGTCCTAACAATGAAATGATCTGATGTTGGCAGGTCTACTGAGATCAACAATTAATAGATTAAAGCAAGAAAGGAATATAACACCCAAACTCATGTTCATCCACGGAGCACGTGATGATACTACAGAACTCGAGACATACCTTGTGGAGGATCAGACCTTGGATGGCTCCCGTTTACCTGGCTCCACAGGTTTTAGCTCATTCCTTGACGAGGTTAGAAGCAAAGTGTCAGAGCATGGCATATAAAGGACCCATGTCACCTGTTTCATGATAAGCTGAACTGTGATGCTGTACGAGTGACGACCAAGGCAGGCCAGAAGTCTTTATCATCTTAACATGCACAGAAAGCGTTGGCACTGCAGTGCTTTGGTTGTCACCTAGAAGACATATTCGCGCCCATATTTGTGTCCTGGGAGGGCTTTTTTGTCAGATTTTCCAACGAGCTAGGTGAATTTAGGCTGCATGAACAAGGCTGGGCTACAATGCCATATGAACCGAAAGCACATGTTGATCCCCCCGAGCCAGTCGTTTCAAATACTCATTATCTGTATTTAGTATCTTGCTCGAATATGGATGCATTTTGATGTCATTTTCAGCGTTAGACAATACAATTTACTGATTTTGTTTCTCAGGTATATTGCTTTTTACTACTTTGTTCCTGTCACTACTTAAGTTACATGTTTGCTACGTGAGATTCTGAATCACTCTGGATTGTATACGAGTTGCAGCATAAGCTAAAAAACAATCTAAATTGAATACATTTAGTTGGGGAGTAAGCTAAAAAATAATCTAAATTGAATATAGCTTGAATACATTCTGTTAGGATCTTGCACCAGGTGAATCTTGCGTCCAGCAGACTAGCTCTCTGATAATATTGACAGATTTGTTGGTCTTAACCATGGCTCGAAGTCATAAAAGCAGGGGTCAGAGAAGAATACGATCGTAGGCTGTTCTCTTCGACGGTGAAAGATATGCACATATCTTCTGGAGAGAACCTTCCATTACCGTATCAAACCTCACCCTAATTAGGACTGGTGATTTTCGGTACGCCATAGTGCCCGTTTTGAGATAAGAAAGCCGACTTTGTGATCTCCCGCAATTTACCACCTTCTAGCGAAACAATTCTGTCGGCCATTTAGCACCATTTCCTGTCGATGAGCAATGATGAGAACCTGCATTCAGTCACAACAAGAAAGCCACTTAGCAAAATATTTATAATGAAATGTCTGACGAGATGTGTCCTGGAATGGCCAAACCACAAAACATAAACAAAAATAACTTACAGTTACTGTGTGGTTTGTCATTAGATTCCTCAGTGCTTCTTTCAGCAGCAGCTCAGACCAGATATCCAAAGCAGAAGTTGCTTCATCCATTATCAGTATGGAAGAGTTCTGATAGACTGCCCTGGCAATAGATAACCTGTGGGTAAAAACATGCACTGTACAATTAAATGGACTTCATTAAATAGTAAGATAAACTGTCTTAGCACACAAGAAGCTACTAGATAGTGTGTATTCACAATGTTCATTTGTTTAGCTTTGTGATACAAGGTAGTTTTCTCTGAGAATGGAGTATCTTACCTTTGCTTCTGCCCACCGCTCAAACTAGAACCTCTTTGTCCAACATTTGAACTATATCCTTCTGGCAACATCTTAATAGACTCGTCAGCATTCGCAATCTTAGCGGCATACTCAACCCTAGCCATATTAATATCTCCCAGAGGGTCTCTATAAGCAATATTTTCAGCAATTGTTCCAGAAAATAGCATCTATGCAATAAACAAGAAATGAATAATGCAGGCACATGACAATGCACAATATACATAGTCCATTCGTGCAAAACTAATGACACTTAGAATTTAGAATCATATTTTGTGTTGACTACTTAGCACTACTCAACTAATTTTCATTGAAGTGCATAGGAAAGGTTAACAGAGTATCATAACCAAACAGCATGAATGTATTGCTGCATATCAGTAATCACCAAATGGGAATTCCATGCTTGAATACACAATTTATGATCAAGACCATACTTAGTATAATGGGCTTATCCATCTGACACCAAATATGACTTACTTTTGTTTTTGCACAAGAAGCACAAGCTCTGCTATTGACATGATAAAATGATCTAAACTCAGTCGCTGCTAGCCATGATAATACTGTTTAGCACATATAAAAAAACTAAAATGTAAAAAATATGATGCTTATTCTAGTAGCCACGTGTGTGTACATGTAGCAAATGATCTGATCTGGGATGATAACAGCAGTTGAAGGGACAGCAGTAGAAGGGGACATCATGCATGCACCAGATAAGTACTTACAGCATCCTGTGAAACAAAAGCAATGTGTGTTCTCAAGCATTGCAATTGAATATCCTGAACATCATGATTGTCCAGAAGCATATATCCTAAAAGGAAAGAAAACTAATCCATATTATAAGAACATATGCAGTTTAAGTAACCAAGAAAAGGAAATGCGAGATCTTGAGCTCAAGGTAAAAGGCGGAGACATATACACAGTATTTTACTGGTGTTTAGTCCAATACCACTTTGTGGATGATAAAGACGGAGGAGTAATTTGGCAAGAGTAGTTTTTCCTCCACCAGAAGGTCCAACAAAGGCGATACTTTCTCCCGGTCTGATATGAAGATTCACACCATCTACTACTGGAGGCATGCCATCAACATATCTAAATGTGACATCATGGAACTTAATGTCCCCATTAACACGTTGTAAATGAGTTGCACTGGGCTTATCATTCACCTATTAAGACAGAGCTGGAAGTGAGTTATAACAGACAGAACCAACAACTATGCATTGCATTTTCTTGCTTAACTGTGGATCAAAATTTAAAAGTAAGCCCATTTTGCACAAAATTATATTTTCTCAGAAAATGAAATGTTGAATTAATTTTAATAAAATCCCAGTAAGTTTCTGCGTCCTTCAAACAGTTTCTCCGCTGCCAAAGGATATGTAAAGCCATTCATTCATCTTACCCAAACGAAAATAGTGAAATAGGACATGCATAATTTTTTTTTTTTGAAAATAGTCTAGTATACTTATGACTTGCTCAAGACCCTTCTTGTAATTTAACCAAAATGGCAAAATCAAGCTGGTAAGAAACAACAGATAGTGATTAGTTATCACCTCAGGGTTGAACCTCATAAGATCAAATATCCGTTCTAATGCTGGTTCTCCTTGCTTATATTCATTGTATGCCTTCCCCAAATCCTATGAGTTCGAACAAATTGCGATCAGAACCAATCAAGATCATTCTTACATAAAAAAATGGTGAGTGACCACGTGAAAGAAAATAATAGAAATAAAGGTCAATATCATATTACATTTTCTAAATATTTCTAAAATTTTTTCTTGGCACAAGAATAGTTTCTTCATCCTCCAATGCTAGAACCCTTTGATGATTCCTCCTCAGGAGAGGAAGTCTACGAGGGAAATATGCTAAATGACCCCAACGGGAAGGTAAAAGAAAATATGAAAGTATTTAGGACACCAAATTCCATGAACGTTGCCAATGATTGTCTAAAGGGTGCACTTCAAGTTTATTCTTCCATTTCTACAACTCAGGAAAATATCTTTATTGACATAAATAGTAGATGTGTATCCATTTTGTTTTGAAATAGCAAAGTCTAACTTGTCATAGAAAGAAAAAAAAGGGTGAGGAACCATCCTACAGAGTAGGAGAGTAATTGACATAAATGCTGAACTGACCTGAATAGGCTCCACAACAAGAGCAAGCGCTGTCAGGAAAGACAGAAAGCCTTCAGCATGAAAGGACGTGCCTGAAACAACTATTGACCCAGCACAGAGCAGAAGCAGGCCTCCGATGTATGTTGCGCGAACAGCCTGAGGTATGAGAGTCTTCATTTTCTTCTTATCCAAATTATTTTTTAGATCGTCATGAGCTAACTTTTGGAATCTCAACGTCTCCCTGAGTTCCCCATTGTTTGCCTTCACAGTGAGCATCGACGGAACTACCTAGAAAGAAGATCTGTAAAGTCAATAGAAGTCCCTGCACAGTTAGATTTTCTTTTTGGTATGTGAGCAAACAATTGCTACTAAACCAGACATCGTTGAGATAGGCTGTGAGCATGGCAAGGCTAAGATGCGCTTCCTTGGACATTTGACGAAGTCTTTTACCAAGACTTGCTATGACGACACACATGCATGGAATTACCTGTCCACACAATGAACAGAGAAAATTAGACAGTAAAGATGGAAGTGATTGTGAAACAACGATCTGAACTGTGAACTTGGCTACCGTTGCTGCAAGGAATGAGAGCATGGGATCGATTGTCACCATCTGAATACCCATTGTTATCAACTGCAAGCTTGTCGGCACAATTGTCTGTCAAAATTATTAGTCAGAATCCATGCATGTGCAGTGTATCATCCGTGGATACAACCGGCGTGAGCCTGCCTGTTACCATCATAGTAGCCAAAATGCGGTGTTATTTTGAGATGTTCTTGCACGCATGATTTTCAAACATAGTTGAAAGATATAGAATGTATCAATCAAAATTTGTGAAAAAACAGCAGATTACTGGTGAGGATCTCCGGAAAACACAAATCACGAAAGTTTGAATTCACAATCCATAAGGCCACATCTAATCAGAAAATATACTGACTGCTAAGTAGGCATTTCCTCGAACAGCTAACCTACATTCTACGGAACTGACACGCATCTATCAACCTACTGCCTACCCATATAAGCAGGAATTTCCACGAACGATTGTTGCTCTCTCAAGAAAAGTGAGTCAATCGGCAACAAAACCAGGGAAGAATGCAGGGTCTCAGGAATCTCACATTGAGCACAGAGAACACAGCATCCGCGACGTCGTCCGCCTCGTCGGCGATCCGGTGCGCGACGTCGCCCGCGGCCACCCCTTCTCTGCCCTCGAAGAACGCGAGGTCGCGCTCCAGGAGCCGCTCGAAGGCGCGCTCCCGCAGCCGCCCCGCCGCCCGCAGCGCCGCCTCCCAGAGCAACGCCTGCTGCGCGGACGCCGCGGCGGCGCGCGCGGACGCGAACGCCGCGAGGGCGAGCCCGCCCCTGGCCGCCACGTCAACAGCCGCGCCAGCGCCCACGCCCCCTCCGGCGGCGGCGAGCGCCCGCGGCAGGCGCCCCGCGGCGGGCACCGCGCGGGAGAGGCAGTACACGGCGGCGGCGGCGCACGCCCAGCCCTTCCCGATGGTCTCCCACTCGGCGGCGATGTAGGGGAAGACCTCGGCGAGAGGGTACGGCGGCGGCGGCGGCAGCGGCGGCGAGGAGTCAGTAATGGCGGTGGCGCGGAGACGGAAGGCGCTCGCCGCCGCCGGTGCCGGGATCAGAGCCAGCGCCCGCGCGTGGGCCACGCCACCGCGGCTCCGCGGCCGCGAGAGGTGCGGGTTTAAGGTTAGGGTTCGGGAAACGAGGGCCGAGAGAGGCGGAGCCATGGCCACGGCGTGAGCTCGTGGTCGCGGCGCTGCGTGGGGCGCGCTGTGCAGCGTGGCATGCGGCGATGCGAAGGTGCGGGAAGAAGAGGTGACGCCGGCGGCACCGGGAAACAAACCGAACTGCTCGTGCTCGGTGCCACCACTGTCGATACCATGTGGGCCCCGGGTGTTCTCCGGGCAGCCGGGCCGGGCACACTGTGCAGACGGTTAGCCACGTCATATCTATGATTCGATTCTAATTAGGATGATTAAATATGAGCTAATTGCAAAATTAATTGCGAAAGTTTAGAACTAATTCACGAGATGAATCTATTAAATCTAATTAATTCATAATTAGCATACTATAGCATCACATGTGCTAATAGATTAATGTAAACATGTGTTAATCATGAATTAATTAGGCTTAATAGATTCATTTCACGAATTAGCTTAGGAGATATGCAATTAGTTTTGTTATTAGTATACGATTAATACTTCTAATTAGCAATAAAATATTCGATGTGACAGGGCTAAAGTTTAGTCTCACCGGACTTTTATTGCGCCGTGGGTTTGTTCTCTTTTATATTTTTAGATTGTTCTATGAGTGAAAGTAATTGGTCTTTTTAGTTGAGCTACCAACCTACCGTGGTTTGCTTTTAAAGAAAGTCAAAAGCCAACCAAAGACCTTGGCTGTAGCCGGAAATAACCTCCAAAACAGCTTTTCCTCCATTCAAAACTGAAAGTAGGTGTTAAGGTGTTTTTCTCTAGCTGTGGCTGTGGAAACTTCAAAGAAACTACCAACTGCCGCTCATTATATTGGTACCGATTCATTTTTCTTCCGATTCCCTTCTCCCTCGTACGCTCCACCGCCGTCGGGGGTGCGCTCGGCCGCCGCAGGCGCGAGCGCCGCTACCCTCTCGCGTCGCTTCCCTCCACCGCCGCCGGCACTCTGCTGCGGGGACGCAACATCGCCGCGCGCAAGCCCTCTCGCATCGCTTCCTTCCCGCCACCGCTAGCGCTCCGCCGCGGGCCCCCAACCCCACCGCGTGCAAGCCTCCGTCGCCGCGGGCGCGAGCGCTGCTGCCCTCCCCCGCGTCGTTGCCCTCCCGCGCCGCTTCCCTCCCGCCACCGCCAGCGCTCCACGGCGACCCCGCCGCGTGCGAGCCACCGCCGGCTCACAACCCCGCCGGCGAGCCACCGCCGCCCCGTGAACCCGCCGCGCGAGCCACTGCGGCCCGTGAGCTCTGCCCAATGTTAAACGCTAAACGGTCGTTGTGTATCTGTGTAGCGTGTAGACGGTGTACACACCGTGTACACGGTGTTACACGAATTACACGTTTTGTAATATATTAACAAATATAACTATAGTAATATGTATATATGCTTAAAACTAACAATAATAATGACAAGTTAAAGATAATTTCAAGTGAGAATGACTATTGGAGAGTTTTGCATTCACTTTTGCGTGAATTAAAATTGAATCTTTGAACAAGACCTTTAAGCGATGTGTTCTCTATCCTAAACAGTATGCTATTTACCTTAAACGGTATGCTACTCGCCCGTTTAGAATATTTTTTTCGTGTCGTGTAGCCCATTTAGCCCGTGTACACACTGTGTAACCCGTGTAATACCGTGTAGCGTGTAATATACCGTTTATGGTCTAAACTACACGTCTACCCATCGAGTAACGTTTACACGCCGTGTACACGGCCGTGTAGCCCATGTAGGCGAACACTGGCTCTGCCCCAGGCCTGCTCGCCGTGCGCTTGGGAGGAAGAAGGAGATGCTGACGAGCGGGGCTCGTCAGTGAGAGAGGAAGAGAGTTGAGTGAGAGGGTGTGTGGATGACATATGTGGTCCGTTTATAAGTGAGAGAGCCAACAATAATTTTTCTCAAAAGCCACACTTGTTCCACCAAACGGCTTTCAGCTTTTTCACAACCCAAAATCTAGAGCAGCTTTTCCACAGCTCACAACTCACAGTAAGTTTTTTCACAGCCACAGCTTAACCAAACACACCCTATTTCTTGAATCGTTCTAGTAATAAAAAATATTATTCTACTATATATTTTTTATTGCTCTAGTAAGTAAAAATTCAATGTTCTTGCACATTTTGGTTCTTTAGCATTGAAAATATATTATATCGATATATTTGTATTATTCTAATAAGAAAGGTCATTGTTTCATCATATTTGGGTTACTCTTGCATTGAAAATTTATTGTTCTGTGGATTGGTATATTTGTACTCGTATACTCCTTTCATCCCAAATTATTAGTCGTTTTACCTTTTATACGTACATAAATTTTGCTATGCATTTAGACATAACACATATCGAGATGCATAGCAAAGACTATGTATATATATATATATAGAAATGTCAAAATGACTAATAATTTGAAACGAAGGAAGCAGTATTGAAAAATTATTGTTTAGTCGTACAAGTATGAATTGTTCTTAATAATAAAATTTTAGTATTCCATATTCCATTTACGAACTTTTCTTACAAGCTGGACTTTTTTTCTCAAGAAGTTGGGGCATTTTCTTTAGCTGGAATATTTTTCTACTAAACATGAAATTTTTTTAGCTAGAGCAATTGTTTCCTGACCCGGAACAAATTTATGAATGTCGAACACTTGATCTACATGATAAAAAGATATTCCAGTTTCATAAACAATATCATTATATATACTCAAGTGTGGTCTCAGTGCGTTCTTATTTCAAAGATCTTGTCATATAAAAATTACAATGATGCAATTACAATTCAATTTGGATGTTCTGTTTGAATACTACATCTTTTTAAATTTGTATTTTTATTGCACACAATCACATGCAAGGCAGTTGTTTCAGTCCCTTCTTCGAGATTAGTTCTTTGGTTGTTTAGCGCAGTAACATAAGAGGCGCAAGACGGTCTGCGATGCACGAGCTTCACGGGACAAAATTTTTTTCTCCGATTTCAAGTTCTGTAATATACTAGTAAAAATCTTTTTTTTATTGATTGCTACCCGATGTGATTGAGTGGTTGGTTCTTGGTTGTGCATCATATTCCCATGCAACGCGAATATGCGATGATCTAAGTACTTTCCACCGTTCAGTGTTGTGAATGCGTTGGGCAACACACGAATGCCTCAATGTTCCGACCATGTATTAACTTGCCGGAGGGCAAAGATCGTGGACAATGGTTGCAGGAAGCAAAAGCAAGGACTCGAGCGTTCTCAACAACTAAACAGGGAGATCTACCCGAATTTATCAACGAGCCAGCCCGTACACGACGTGGCGGCAGATCATCTGGTCAGCTGATCAGGAGCAGCTCTTATCCTTCCCCTGCCGCTCCTGCGGTGCCGCCGCAGCCCGGCCGCCGGCCTCCGGGTGGATGAGGAGCTTGAACCTGCCGTCCTCCTTGCAGGGCTGCAGCAGCTCCTGCGACGGCAGGCGCATCTCCCGCAGCACGAGGCGGGCGCCCTCGCGGTGCGCCCGGAGGCTGAGCCACGGCCGCCCGCCCTTGCCGATCACGGAGATCGGCGGCGGGAACGCCCGCCCGCTCCTCGTCCGCCTCAGCATGATCACGTCGTGCTGGCGGTGGCCGCCGCAGCCGGCGTCGTCGTCGAGGTGCTGCTGCCTCCTGGACGACGGCGTCGTCCGCCATATGGAGGTGGCGGGGGCGGCGGCGTCGTCGGAGCCGAGCGATCAGGCGAGGAGGCCGGGGAGCACAGGAATGGGAAGGGCAGGGCGGCGGGGGAGAGGCGCGGCGATGGATAAGTAGCGGCTCAGGTGGAGCGGCGGGGGCGCCACGGGGGAATGGCGGACGGACTGACGGGCGTTGCGCGCGGAGGGTACGTGGTGGGTGCATGCGCGGCTGCGGTGCGGAGCGGCCGGGCTTTATACCTGTGACTCTGAGACGAGGCAGTGGGAGTGAGATGTTGCCGTGCTGGCGGCGAGGCAGGCGAGCGAGTCCGCCGGGGAGTGGGGGGGGGGGGGGGGGGGGGGGGTGGTGGTGATCTAGCTACTAGCCTACTATAGAGTGGCGCGGTGCTTCAACTCTGCTCGGTCCTCGAATGAAATCTGCACAGGACTCGCTTCAGACTTCAGAATTGTGGATGCCATCATCCGCTTCGTACGTACCTTGAGGTACCTTGGTTGCTCGTAACCTCCAAACCGCCTCATGAGAACACGCTAGGTAAGGGAAAATACTTGATATATGTAAACGGATACACTCTCTCATAAAATTTAACATAGATTTTTGGGTACCAGTGTCATACCCCTATTTTGAAGCGTAATTACCTCATTTTTTTAACTTTATAATTTTTCCCTATTCACAAGTCAATACGATTTTACCCCTAGTCAACAGTCAAAATATGAGCAAATAGGTAAAGACTAAGGGCAAATTTGCAATCACTCGTGAAAAATAGAGGGCAAAATGATAAAGTTCAAAAAATAAAGGTAAAACCACAATTGCACTTTAAAGCAGGAGCAAGAACACCAAAAAATCTAGATTTTTTTATAACTTGGAGGAGTGAGATAAAGGTGAGAGAATAGGATGGTTGCTTCGCGAACCAACCGGATTATAAGTTAAATTTACAACTACAAGATGCTTACTCATCATTGTAAGAGTTGTTGCTACTATGCAATCCATAATATTTTTTTATATATGCAGCAATTAAGATTGTACAATTACTAAACACAACCTGCTTGTGTACATATTATCTTGTTAAATCACCTCAAGCTTATATAACAACATATAATGACGTCTATTATACAACACCAATGTACATATTCTAATATAACTCGAGAATGGGGATATTTGCTCCCACTTGCACCAGCAGTGCTGTCGAAGTCCTCCTTTGCAAAACTAATGACATAATTCGCATATAATAAAAAGAATCACAATTCCAAAATCGAGAATTCAGATTTTTAATTCTATCACATGTTTCTCGGGACAAGAGTTTAATATGTTTGGATGATTTTTTTTCTTAACAACACTTGTTATGAAGGTGGAACTTTATTTTTGATGAATTTTGAACATATGGGTAAGGTTTAGGAGGAAAAATAGTTTAGATTTATGATAAATTGTTCTAGAAGAAAAAGAATATTACTTAAATAGCAACCATATAAGCTCTTGGAAAAGCAAAATGTTTGTTCATATGACTTTCTGAGAAGAAATATTGAACTAAAAATATTTTGAAGGACGAACAAGGCGACCAAGGGGGAGGATGAATGAGAACCTTTAAACAAATCCGACTTACTTTCGAATCACCAAGATAATACAAGTTAACTAGTGACAAACTCACCTTAGGAATAATTAGCAAAGCCCGAAGCGGAAGCAAAAATTCATAGCTAGGAGCCACCCATCATCCTCCAACTTAAGATTAGGAGAACTAAACCTAGAGTAATCCCCTCAATTAAGCAAACCCTAACACCTGTATTATAGAAAGCAAATGAAAGGAGGTAGTAGCGATAGCTGAGATTCTAGCCCCCCTCACATATATATGCATTTGGCCAAACGACCAAAATGCCCCTAATACTATTACGTAAAAGAAAAACGGTCTGACTTTTTGTAGACCCATCAGATGGACACACCGCCTTCACGACTTTACTACGCCTCGACACAAGCTTCGCGATGGCGCCACGTGCCCACCACACCACCATCCGGCCGCGCCGAACGCGCCCTCAGTTTTGAAGCTCAAATCGGGAAACCTGCCTCCGCAGTGTGGACTACCCGCGATTCCGCTCGGACTCCTCGGTCCCTCAGTCCAAGGCTACTCATATCCATCCTTCACCATCCTTGATCGATCGATATGGATCTTTCGCTCGATCTTCACCATACGCCATCGGCAATCATGTCGCGTCCTACACTTGCACATCAGAACCATGGAAGACATCACTTTCACACCACGTTGTCGATCACTCATGATCCAAGCATGACCACCATTGGTCCTAATGTTTTTTTGGAGCAAATGTATATCAGATGAAAGAACAAACATGAGCCGAAAGACATCCGAGTGCATTGTTTTCAATTTGTGAGAAAAAGAAAAATACTAGCATACAAGTAGAAGTAGCCTACCTAAAAATTTTTCCGACGTTTGGGTGGCAAATGACATTGATGGTTGAGAAGTAGGTACTATTATCACCATCAGCCTATAAGATCCATTTGAATCGGAGAATCGACACTCAGAAATCTATGACGCAAGGGCCATAAGATTGTATGTGCGAAAGATTTCCTCTTGCTGCCATGGTTGGTAGGAGATCGCCTACCACGCATGCCAAGTTGCTAGTGTTACCACAGAAAAAGTAGAGGGAATGTTACGTGGAAGAACGTGCTTAGGGTGATTTTAGAGCTCAAAAAAGAAACGGACACCACCGGTGAATCAAAGGCTACAACTCATGATCAAAATTGGGAGCAGTGCAAGTGAAGGACAGCGAACAACAACAGGTACAATTGACGGTCTCGATTTCCTTTGTTGGTGCTGTACCTTTTCGGCGTTTCTTTTCCCTTTTCACAGGATACAGTGGCAACGCCTTTAGCAATCTGTTTTAGCCACCTAATAAACATGCTACGTTTGATCAATGGCTTACTGACTTGGCACACAAATGGAGTGTTCCATCTCCATTGCCCGAATCCAGCTGATTGTGTGACGCTAACCTAATGGTAGGAAAAAAAAGAAGCTGCACAACAACAATTAACTATTGGGTTGGACCATCATCCAAATTCCTAGGTTGCAGAAAAATGTTTAAGCTCCATTCTGCTCTACAAAATCTACTACTATCTCTGTTCTGAAATATATGATACTATTAAATTTTTGCTCAAAATTTGACCAACAATATTTATTTAATAAATTTATTAAATAAACTAAATGAGTATCACTGCGTCTATTATCAAAATAGATTTGACTTGTAAATTTATCTATTTATATAATATAGAAAAGATGAATCAAACGAACAAAAAGTTTAATGGCATCGTGTATTTAAGAACGGAGATAGTAGTACCGTCTTTAAAAAAAGGCGCATGTGAGAAAATTTTGGATCGAGTCATGGGAAAGCTGCATATATGTTATGTTAGAAATTAGTCGCTCCATCTCAAAAGACAAGCAATTGTGGGATACAATTTTTTTCTCAGAAACAAGTCATTGTTACCCTATTTAGTATGTGCATATGCATGCGGCAGTCAATTAACACCAAATATGCATTATAAATATAGGCAAATAAGATCTTTTTATTTCCTTGTTAATCAGTCTTATAATTCTTAAAATAACTTTTTTTTAGACGGGGTTTACTTGATGAACGGTGGATCTAGGGGTATTTATATAGGTCCTAGCCATCTGACATATGAGACCCACACACGGTCGTAAGGTAAAATCAGCCACCAACCTAACATGGTGGATGGTGAACCCATTCTGGTTGTCATTGCGAAACTGTTTTGAACTCGAATACAATGTGCTACTGACCCTATAAGTTAAATCCCCCTCAATCCCCCTTAGAGTGCGTGGATAAACTAAACAAACTCTTGTTAGGTACTGAAACGCTCCCAACATAAATCTTTTTTTTGTTAATGTTAATAGGTTGATTTCTTGCGACCAAGTCAGTTGAACCGGTTAATAGACCGTCAACTTAACACTTTAGGATTTAGGAACATGACTAGCAGGCACTTGCTTTCAAAATTATTGATTCCTATTGGATGTTGGCGACAATCTTGTTTTTCTCTTAGCATTATATCCATTTTCGGCAATTATTCAACTTTATTGGTAAGGAAAATTTTGAAACTAAAAATAGTTTAGGGGATTTCCCCATCGTTTTCACCTTGAATTGTTGGAGGAGAAGATTAATTGTTTGCATTTGGGTGCCATGGAACCAAAATATATACGAGGATAATATGGTCAAGGACTTTGCTATTAAAAGATGCAACCAACGGAAGCAAATCCTCTGCAACATTGTCCTCTGACATTGAGCACGGATGCACATATCAGTGGCGGATGTTTAAGGACACTACTGCAGAGGAGACTCATCCATAACCGAAAACATTATAGCATGCTAGACCACGACAATCATTCTGAAATGACATCTGAAATACAAAAAAGGATTCTCAGGCGCCACTGCTATGATTGGTTCATCAAAGATTTTCAGGCGCCGTTCATGAGTGGTTTCTTCATCTGCCATGCCGTCAGAAGCGTCACCTTGACGTCCGCCTTCCCGTTGTTGAACACGTAGAGGTGAGCGTTCTTGTCGACGGCGAGCGACGGGTAGACCCTCGAGAGGATGCACGTCTTGCCCCCGGCTCCAAAGCTCTCAACAACCGACCGGTCGATCTGCACAGAAAATTAATGTGAGAACAACGATTAAGGAATGAAAAGAATTGTCAACCTTGCGAATCTTTTTTTTTTGTCGAATTGCAAAGCTTACCAAGCTTCTCAGAGATGTCTTGCCGTCTGAAAGGTCTGTATCTACAAAACCTGCAAATGTCGGCAGGTACAAGTCTGGGTTGAGAGATGACCTGTCCATCCAAGAGAAAGTGAGAGAGAGAAAAGTCAGTGTAGTTCTAGTTCAGTATGTGACGACTACGTGTAGCCAAGGCACCTGCTGCATCTCTCACTTACTTGGTCGGGTCGGTGCACATGAGCACGACGGGCTTGTCGCTGCCGGTGGCCTTGAACACCCTGAAGAACACCGCGGTCCTCTCCTCCAGGTTGGCGGAGGCGAGCACCCACAGCCCGAACGGCCCCACGCCGCCCTCCACGTCCGCGCCCCTGGCGCCGCACAGCCTCTCGGCGTCGTGCGCGAGCGCCGGGTCCAGCGGCTCGGCCCCCGCCAGCAGGCTCGACACCTCGAAGCTCACCTCCACGTCAGCCTGTGCTGTCTGTATCCCCGTCACCTCGACGTGTTCTCCTCGCTTGATCACCGTGTCCCTGAGAATGACCGGCTGGTGCCGGAGGGCCTCGACCTCCTCGATCGGCCACTGGATCACCTCCTTCCCGCCGAAGTCGAGCCAAACCGTCCTTGGGATCGCCTGGCAACAACCAGCAACATCAACACTGAGTCATCGACACGCCTTTGTCATGATTTTTGACTTCTGAACACGAGCAAAATGCACGGACAGCTCGATCGGCACGGATGCGTGCACGTCGAAGACTGAAACGCACCTGGATTCCGGCCCACCCCTTGGCGACGTCGTCGGCGCGGGTGTCGGACTCGTTTGCCCATCCCCAGAGCACCCGGCGCTTCTTCGCCGGGTCGTAGAACGTCTTGGACGCGTAGAAGTTGCCGTAGTCGTAGCGCAGGTGGTGCTCGTCGCCGGCGGGTCGTCCGGCACGTACCGCTCGGCCTTCTCGTCGTACGTGCCGACGGTGTAGTAGTCGTAGCGGCGCAGGTCGAGGCTGTTCTTGAGCACGTACTTCACCTGCGGGCGGCCGGGCGCGGACGAGGCGTCGAGCCCCACGGTGCGGCCCAGCGCGGCCGGGTAGAAGTCCGGGCACTCCCACATCCCCGTGGCCGCCGAGTGCAGCGGCCGCGGCACCCGCCTCCACTGCCGAAAGTCGCGGCTCCGGTACACGAACGCCGCCCCCGGCTGCCGATGAGCAGCCGCCACTGGCCGTCGGAGGCGAGCCACGCGGTGGTCGGGTCCCGGAACTGCGTCGCGTTGATGTCGCTCTCGGGCACGATGATGGGGTTGTGCTCGGGCTTCACCCACTCCCGGAGCATCGGGTCCGACCTGTTCCGCGGGTACGCCACGTTCTGGACCTGGTAGTTGACGTCCGGGCGGTTGATGCCCGTGTACATGATCACCGGCGTGCCGTCGGGCAGCGTGGTCGCGGAGCCCGACCAGCAGCCGTACTGGTCGGCCGGGATGCTAGGCTCGATCGCCGTCTCTATGGCCTCCCAGTTGATGAGGTCGCGCGACACCGAGTGCGCCCACACGATGTTGCCCGAGACGGCGCCCTTGGGGTTGTACTGGTAGAAGAAATGGTACCAGCCCTCGTCGTACATGGGCGCTGTAGTTTCATCAAACCCAAAATTGTATTGGAACATCTATCAGTCGAGATGGAACTAATAAATTTAGAGGAAACAAAATCTGTTCAGCTAGCAACAGGACAGAGAGCAGATCGAGTTTCTCCACTTGCATGTTCAGTGTGCTGTAATCTACATAAATGAAGTTGCCAGGTATGCATGACACATACAATCCAGCAGATGCATAAGACAGGAATAATGAAGGTTGGAAAATAAAAACACGTACCGTTGGGATCTGAAGGTTCAAAGATACGCCGCCGATGCAATCAGAGAGCAGGCCGCCGGAAAAGATTACAAGATGGGAGTTAAACGCTGGCAACAAGTACAGTAAGCAGTAAAAATGGTATAGTTTTCTGTTCACTGGGACCTCTGAGGTACAAGACAAAGAGTTCTGAAACTTGTTCAGCTACGTTCGTGTTGGTTGCTACCAGATCGACTACAGTCGGCCGGGCAAAATTCAGAACTTGCAAGTTCTACCTCGACAAAGACAGCCAGCCAGTAGGTTTACATTACCGTTTATCCAGTTCTTGGGGGGCTGGAAGTGGAATCCCGTCCTCAGGAGGGGGTCGACGATGGACGGCGGCATGTTCGCCGCCGCCGCCTCCGTCTCGACGTCCGTGTAGACGACATGGGACGCTCCGGCGAGCTGCAGCAGCAGCAACCACGCGCAAGCAACCCCTATTACTACCAGAGCTCCCATTGCCCTCGCTCACGTACAGCGCTAGCTAGCAAGAACAGGCGGAGAAGAAGGATGGGAGGAGCGGCGGAGGACGGAGGGGTGCTACTTATACTGTAGCAGGCGCAGGCCGGAGCGCTGTGCCTGCGCAGGCCATGTGCTATACCTTTTCCACGTGGAGATATTCAGATATATGACTGGAAATACCAGAAATCTGTGGGTCGACTTTACGAGCAGCAAAAATTGGATATATCGAAACAGATTCTTATTCCCAGACGAGACTGCTAAGAGTCAACGCTCAGATTTCTTTTTTTGTTTGGATCTCATAGAGATTATAGAAATCGGTTAAAGATCCCAACGAGATCTACACTACTCCAGATTCTTGTGTGGATTGTAAGAATCAAATGGTCAACATTATAAGAATCACACTATTCTTCTCAACCTTACTATTTGAAGATTATTTGGAGGGTATGTTTGGATCCTTTGCTAAAGTTTAGCAACTTTGGATCCAAACAGGTCCAACTAAAATTTTGCTAAACTTTAGTTGGAGCCCAAAAAGTGCTTTAGCCTTTAGCAAGCCAAGGGTTACTAAAATCTGCTAAAAGTGATGAAAGTCCAAATTACCCTCGGAATTAAATGAAGGGTGGGGATGGAGTAGAGAATTAAATGAAGGGTATCACGGTCACTTAGAAGAGTTCAGCAAGGGGATCCAAACAGCCCCTGCTCAAGTTTAGCATCCTAACCTTTAGTTTGCTAAAAAAATCTCCAAACTTTAGCAAGCTAAACTTTAGTTGGAGAGGATCCAAACATGGCCCGAGAGAGAGGGGAGAGATAGAGAGACTACATTTACTATGGGTAGATTCAGATTATAATCCAGATATCCATACTCACTATTTTGATTCTCATAATCTCTAAGAGGTGCAAACAAGCCATAAGCTGCTGTGTGCACCTTAATGAACCAAATCGTGAAAAGGGGAAAAAATCAAGCAATTAAATGGCCATGCATCTAGGGAAGGAAAAAACCAAGCAATTAAATGGGCATGCATCTTGGGAAGGGGATATATATATTTTGGACGCTATAACGACATCTATTTTAGAATTTTTCTGGGAAGGGGGGGGGGGGGGTGTTACCTATCTATCTATCTTATTAGAAACGAAGTTATCCAATGCCATATCTTTCATTCTTTAGCCTTAGGAATCTATCTACTCCATCTGATTATAAATACAAGTATGGTATAGGAAATATTATTCATGATTAATCGACTCACCTTAATCCTTTTTGGATAATGGCACTCAACTTATCGTACATTGTTAATATATAATCTTTACATTCGATATCAAGAGTCTCAAGACTCAAATTAAACTACATGTAGTTCCATGATGTTCGGCTCTGGCTGGCGCCACTGCGGACATACTCTGCGGACATCTGCAGTGTCTTATGGGGTTATCCGTACTCTAAGATATCATAATTATGGCCTAGGTACCCACATCTTTTTTAAGATAATCCTAGGCACTCACATCTACCCAGCTATCAAAACAACAATATTCTTTACCTATTTCTAAAGCACATAACCTTTCCAACTTAACTTTTGATTTGGTCCAACTTCTATCGTCATCATGAGAACCTTGATGCATCCTGTAAGCGAGTCGGACCAGCCCTCCATCCACACGATCACGTAAATCTCTGCAAATTAATATGCGGGCAGCTATACGTATCCGATACCTGTACATTTTTTTCTATAGCAACGCATGAGCATATTTGCATATAATTATCAATATAACAAACAAAACAACTAGAGTAAGCAATGCAGATTAAGATTACAAACTAGTAGAGGAACCTATAGAAATTAGTTTACCCAATAATAAATGGTATCAAATTAGAAATGAATTGAAAAAACGGAATTATCAGACCACAAGAAAAGAGTCTGACTGCTTGTAGAGAAGAACTTCCTAAATATGTTAATGTATGTTCCTTGGAGGTGAACAAGAGCCAACATTGCAACTTGGTTCAGTAATTGTCGGTGTTTAACCTGCAAGCCCACCGAGGGATATCCCCGATGTGGTAGATTGTAGGTGGGGTGTAGCCGAGATCAGGAACTTGAAGGTGAAAGGAACACAAGATTTAGATAGGTTCGGGCCGCCGAGAGCGTAATACCCTACGTCCTGTGTGGTGGTTTGTATTGCCTTAGGTGTTGATTGTCAGACCTGGGGCCACATGACTGCGCACACGACGTACATATTCTAGGATATGGGATGAAACATGGCTTAGCCCTACATCAGTTGTAACTACTCGTACCGTAGTAGGACTAGTCGGAAACTACCCGAGTAGTACTCGAGTAGGACTCCTAAACTCGTATCTAGCTAAGACTTTCCATGTAACCCTGTCCCCCCAGACAATATAAGGGCGGGCAGGGACCCCCTCGAAACACATCAACACCTAAGGCAATACAAACCACCACACAGGACATAGGGAATTACGCTCTCGGCGGCCCGAACCTGTCTAGATCTTGTGTTCCTTGCACCTTCGAGTTCCTGAACTCGGCGATACCCCACCTACAATCTACCACCTCAAGGATATCCCTCGGTGGGCTTGGAGATTAAACACCGACAGCTGGCACGCCAGGTAGGGGTGTTCATCGACGATCCCCAGGCGAACTCGATGGCATCGTTCAACTTCATCAGAGCCGTGGTCGATGAGGGCACAACTTTCATCTTCGGCTCGTGGGTCTGCGTCACTGACGGCGCGGGCAGCATTCGTCGGCACCTCATCAACGACATGAAGCTGGAGGCATCTACGACAAGCCAACGCAGCAGTCTCGACGAGTTCATCGACAACCTCGACGAGACGCTGCTCCCTGATCTCGCCAGGGAGATCGAGGAGTAGTCCATTTTCAATGTGACTTCAACTTGAGCTGCACCAGGTGGACACCTCAGATCGGATTTGATTCGGTCTGAGGATCTGCGTACCCGATTACCTTTCTGGCTACGCAACACGGCCACTTTTTACCAGAAGGCCATACGATTCGACACCCTCTCCGCATTGGAGGAGGACTTGGATCGCCTGCTCAAGATCGGAGACGACCGCTCCGACTATTACATGGAAGCTACCAGCAAGGATCATGCTACCACTACTTCGACTTTGCAAGACGCTCGGCGACCCGCCGATGACTACTTTGACTACTCATCTCTACTAGAAAACTAGTCGGGAGTGGGCCTCACACTGTCAATAATTAGTTGGAATCTACTCCGATTAGTCGGGCTTCATCAACAAACCGTCGCGCCTCCATCGACGAGCGCTACGACTTCGTCAGCAATCGCCCGTGAATCAAGCTAAGTCATGCTTTAATATTTTCTAAATATTCTTTATATCTCTGGATATTAACCATGTGCCTCCGTGGCCACACCATATTTGCATTTCTGACTACTCATGCAGCTCTGGGCTTGTACTCGGGACTACACCTAACGTGTTTATAATATGCGCTCCACGAGCATTTTTTTTCGCGCAGCACCGACTGCTCTAGTTTTCTCTTAACGGTCGCTAAAATACCTGGGTAGCACATGCTTTAATTCGTGAGACCTGGACTCTTCTGTACGCCTATAATCCTACGCGTGCATGCGACCATGCTTCCTGCGCTATGGGCTATGGGCTACGGCTATCAGAGATTAGGTGCTTAAACGTAATAGGCTACCTACCCGGGGAAATTAAACGTAATAGGCTACCTACCTGGGGAAATTATGTGACCTAGCAAGAGCAAGGCGTGAAAATTTTTACAATGCTAGGATTCGCTCCTGACTCGATATCATATCATGTATATCAGTTACAACATATTTTTATGTTTACCTTGCAAGGGACTAGATCTGGATCATGCCTCTGGGTGAGGTATGCTCCCGAGAGCTGCCTTACTTGGCCATCACTTCATCGGCACATACCACTCGGCGTGCTAGCGGTGACTCGGTCGACCCCTAGGCTCGGGGGCTGGCGCTGACGACCATGTGGCGTATCTCCTCTGACTCAGCCGGTACTTACGCTACTCAGCGTACCTTCGGTGGCTCGTCTAGCTCCCATGCTTGAAGGCTGGGCGTGACAAGGCAGTCGGCGTACCTTCAGCAGCTCGTCTAGCTCTCGTCCTTAGGGGCTGGGTACAAAATGGCACTCAACGTGCTTTCGGCAGCTCGTCTGGCTCCCATACTCGAGGATGGGCGCATGAAACAACTCGGCATATCACTATGCGAAAGCTGAATAGATTTTCTCGGGATAAGATTTGTTTTGAGCGGTAATTTAGAGTTCTTTTAGGTAAGTTATTTGTTTAACTATTTTTTCGGAGATCTCATTCAGAAAAGGAGGTTTTCGAATTACCGAACCAATTTACCTATTTTAATCATCAATTCAAACTCTTACTTTTTTATACAACCCATGCCACGACCTTTTGGATCCTTTTTTCCAAACCTGGGAATTTGGATTAAAGGCTCGGGGCTGTGAGGCATGTGTCATCGTGGCTTATTTTTCAAACTTTTTGGAAGATAAGGACGGAAGACTCAAGACTAATTAGACCCTCAGCCTGATTCTTCCATTCAACCTAAGGCTCGGGGGCTACTCCATATGGAGTGAGAGTTTAATCGCACCCCATATAAAAGAAGACTTGAAAACTACTCGGGGCATGAGCACCTCACAGTCTTGATGCAGCCAAGGAAGTACTCGGAAGATACTTTCAAGATGAAGTTTAGAAGAACTCGAAGACGCCTTCTGAAGTACTCGGAAGCCTGCAGTACTCGACTACGAAGAGCTCGGGGGCTTGTCAGACCCGGGGCCACGGGACTGCGCCCATGGCGTACATATTCTAGGATAAGGGATGGGACATGGCCCACGCCCTACATCAGTTGTATCTACTCGTACCGTAGTAGGACTAGTTGGAAACTACCCGACTAGTACTCGGGTAGGACTTCTAAGCTCGTACCTGGCTAGGATTTCCATCTAACCCTATCCCCCAAGACTATATAAGGGCGGGCAGGGACCCCCTCCAAACACATCAACACCTACGGCAATACAAACCACCACACAGGACGTAGGGTATTACGCTCTCGGTGGCACAAACCTGTCTAAATCTTGTATTCATTACACCTTCGAGTTCCTGATCTCAGCGACACCCCACCTACAATCTACCACCTCGGGGATATCCCTCGGTGAGCTTAGAGGTTAAACACCGACTTTGATTGTTTGGAGGGGGTCCATGCCCGCCCTTATATAGTCTGGGGGGACAGGATTACATGGAAATCCTAGCCCAATACTAGCTTAGGAGTCCTACCCGAGTACTACTCGTGTAGTTTCCTTTTGTTCCGACTGGTCCTACTCCTGTACGAGTAGTTACAATTGGTGTAGGGTGTGGGCCATGTCCCATCCCTTATCCTAGAATATGTACGCCATGTGCGCAGTCCCGTGACCCCTGGTCTAACAAGCTCCCGAGCTCTTCGTAGTCGAGTACTGCAGGCTTCCGAGTACTTCTGAAGGCGTCTTTGAGTTCTCCTGAACTCCGTCTTGAAGGTGTCTTCGAGTACTTCCTTGGCTGCATTGAGGTTGTGAGGTGCTCATACCCCGAGTAGTTGTCAAGTCTTCTTTTATACGGGGTGCGATGAAACTCGCACTCCATATGTAGTAGCCCCCGAGCCTTAGGTTGAATCGAAGAATCAAGCTGAAGGTCAAATTAGTCTTGAATCCTCTGCTCTTATCTTCCAAAAATTCAAAAAATAAGCCATCGGTGACACGTGTCCCGCAACCCCCGAGCCTTGAGTCCAAATTCCAAGGTTTGGAAAAAGGATCCAAAGAATCGTGGCATAGGTTGTGTAAAATATTAAAAATTTGAATTGATGGTTAAAATGGGTAAATTGGTTCAGAAATTCGAAAACCCCTTTTTTCGGAACGTTATTCCTAAAAAAATGGTTAAGCAAATAACTTTCCCAAAGAATTCCCGAAATTACCGCTCAAAACAAATCTTATCCCTGATTTAGTGGCTAGAAAGACCTCTGGGTTAAAAAAATTTTAAACCCCTTATTTCGAAATAAAATTCCTAAAATAATGGTTAAACAATTATCTTCTCAAGATAAATCCTCAAAAACCCCTTAAATCGGATTCTTTTGCGAGTCTTCCGAGTAGTTTTGTGGCGTCCAGCCCCGAGCGTATGAACCAGATAAGCTATAGCAGCCATTTCGAGTAGTTGTTAGCGTTCAGCCCCCGAGCCAAGAAGCTGGACAACTCGCCGAAAGCACGCCGAGTGGTATGTGTCGACGAAGTGATGGCCAAGTAAGGTAGTTCTCGGGAGCATACCTCACCCAGCGGCGTGGTCCAAGTCCGATCCCTTAGCTTGATTCATGGGCGATTGTCAACAAAGCTGCAGTAGTTGTTTATGAAGCCAACTAGTCGGAGTCGATTAATGAAGCCACATGTTGACCGCACAGCCTTCTTGAGCAGATGCCATCGGGCATTGGATGGGACTCAAATTGCATGGACTCCTGGTATACAGGAGCCTCGTTTCGTAACCCGAATAGGAGTCGGGGTACACTCTTCCCCCGATCGGATTTCATCCAACCAGTCCTGGTGCAGCACGAGTCGAAGTCGCGTCGAGAGCAGACTCCTCCTTGATCTCCTTGGCTAGGTCACGGAGTATGGGACCGAGGCCCCTTCAGTAACATAGTAACATAGAGTACTAGCCAAGAACTAGTAAACGAAGTGTTACTGGAAGTATAGGAGCGAGGTCCCTTTAGTAACATAGAGTACTAGTCGGGAACTAGTAAACTGAGTGTTACTAGAAGTATGGGAGCGAGGCCCCTTCAGTAACATAGAGTACTAGTCGGGACTAGTAAACTGAGCATTACTGAAAGTATGAGAGCGAGGCCCCTTCATTAACATAGAGTACTAGTCAGGAACTGTTGGTGTTTAACCTCAATGGCACTGCGCTCGCAAAATTCCCAGAATTCGTGCAAGTGGAAATTGGATCCCAAATCCGTAATGATAGTGTTGCGGAAGCCGAATCGGTGCAGAATGTCGCAGATGAAGCTAACCACTCGATCTGCGGAGAGCTTTGTAATTGGCTTGTACTCGATCCACTTCATAAACTTGTCGATGGCCACCAACACGTGAGTAAAACCTCCTGGTGCAGTTGTCAAGGGCCCTATCATATTCAGGCCCCATCATGCGAACGACCATGAAGGTGATATGGTGATGAGATTATGAGCCGGGACGTGGGGCTACATGCTGAAAAATTGGCAGTTGGTACCCCAGCGGATGAGTTCTTCGACGTCTGCCAAAGCCATCGGCCAGTAAAACCCAGATCTGAAAGCCTTCCCGACCAACGTGCGAGAAGCAGCATGGTTCCCACATGCGCCTTTGTGGATCTCCTGGAGTATTTCTCTGCCTTCCTCCGCATGGACACACTTCATGAGTATGCCTGATGTTGTTCCACGCTTGTATAGGTTGTCTCCGACCAGGACGTACCCTTTGCTCCGCCTTAAGATGCGTCCAGCCTCGGCGCTCTTCTTGCCGATGTCGGGGGTTAGTTTTTGCTCCTTGATGAAGTTGATAAAAGTCACCCGCCAGTCAACCTCGATCATCATGATCTCTCGGTCGGGTTCTGTTGGACCCTAAATGATGGTGCATTGATCTGGTATCTTGATGGATGGGTGATGCAGCTCGTGGATAAAAACTCCTGGTGGGACATTTGCTCGATCGGAGCTTAGCATTTAGAGCACATCTGCACCCACGTTGTTGTCGCGAATCACATGATGAATTTTTAGGCCTGAGAACTTGTTCTCGAGCTTGCGTATCTCTGCGACGTACTTGTCCATGGTGTCCTTGTAGATATCCCACTCCTTGTTGACTTGTTGGACCACCAGCAAGGAGTCGCGGTAGATAAGTAGTCACTTAATGCCTAGAGAGACTACCAGGCATTGCCCGTGCAGTAGTGCCTCGTACTCGGCTTCGTTGTTTGAGACCTCAAATAGTATCTGAAATATATATTTGAGTTGTTCTCCTGTTGGATTGATGAAGAGTACTCCGGCGCCACCGCCTCCGAGCTTAAGTGAACCGTCGACGTACATCACTCAATGCTTGCGACTTGATGGCGGTGCGAGGCTTGAAGTCGAGAGTAAGAGCCCCTAGTTCCACTGCTCACTTGGAGATACGTCCACTGGCATTCGAATTGTGGAGTATATCCGCCAATAGGAAATCAGTGACAACTGAGATCTTGTACTCGTTGAAGTAGTTGTGAAGCTTTCTGGAGGTGATGAGTATAGCGTAGAGTAGTTTCTGAATTGATGGGTAACGAACCTTGAATTCAGAAAGGACTTCGCCGACGAAGTAGACTGGCCACTTGAAAGTGCATTTGACCCCCTAAGTGGGTTTTGCTGTTGATGATAAAAAATTAAGGAGATAATGAGTTTATCGAGTTTTGGACAGGTTAAAATTCAATGAAATGAAAAAGAGCAAGAAAAGACGTCAAATTAGCTTAAAGGATGGTGTTGGTCTTAAAATAAGATCCTTACTTATTTTATATTTTAAATTTGAGTTTAGGAAACACCGTACTATTAAGAGGGATGTGAATGGATAGCATGAAGGTGTCAAAGTTCTTATTTGAGATGCTAACCATCAAGGAGAGACACAAAATCACACACATGTGCACCTTGTTTTGTGTCTGTTTCAGTATGTGTCGAAAGTTTCAACCCTAGGTCGGAAGTTCCGACACTTGTCGGAAGAAGCTAGATTCTTACGACAAGGGGTCCTCGGCCAGCTGTTTTAAAAGTGTCGGAAGTTCCGACCCTGTGTTGAAAGTTCTGACAATCACTTAACCAGTGCACTAACGGCTAGTTTTTGGGGCTTTGGTATTTATACCCCCTCAGCCCCCCTTCACTTGCTGCTGACCTAACCCGAGACAAACAACTCCAAGAGCATTTACTTCTCCTCCCCAATCCCTCATTGAGCTATTCCCTTAGTTGATTTGAGTTAGGGCTTGGGTGAGAGCAAGATTGAGGTGTGAGACTTAACCATTTGAGTTTGAGGACAACCAAGTTCATCTCAAGAGCACTTGAAGCATCTTCATCCATTGATTAACATTTGTTACTCTTGAAGCTTGCTTCTAGATGGTTTGGTGTCACCCGTGGAGCGTCCTCTCGTGTGTGTGCACCTCGGGAAGTTTGTATTACCCTATGCTTTGTGGATTTTATAGTAAGTGACTCAATCCTCCTTTGTGGTTGATTGAGTGAGGTAAAGGGTTAGTGAAAGACCCGACTCTTTGTGAGCTCCTCAACAGAGACGTAGCTTCCTTAGTGGAAGTGAACTTCGGGAATAAATTTCTTGTGTCCTGTAGTTCTTGCATTCATTTAGTTCTTATTGACCAAGAGTTTATTTTGTGTCAATCTACGTACTCGAGTTGTTGTGCTTGCAAAGATCACCTGCAGAAGTCTCCTAGCATCATTGTGCAACTTTTGATTCAGCCAGGTTCTGCAGTCTCAAGTTTATTTTTGAATTTCGTATAAGAACTTTAGTTTTTCGGAAGTTCCGGTCCAGTGTCGGAAGTTCCGACATATTTAATTCCTGTGAAGAATTTTTCAGGTTTTGAGGTACGCCTATTCACCCTTCCCCCCTCTAGGAATCACCAAGATCCTTTCACCGCTGCACACCAAAGGCATGGCCTTCCTCCTGGCATTCCACCACTATTGCCGTGCTGATGACGTGAGTAGTCGCGGCGATGTAGAGTAGCAAGTTCTCGCCTGGTTGTGGAGCTGTGAGGATGGGGGTCGTTGCAGATGATGCTTGAGGTGTTCTAGTGCCTGCTTCGCCTCCTCGGTCCAATGGAACTTGTCCTGTCATTTTAGCAACTTGAAGAAGGGTAATCCCCGCTCTCCAACTCGCGAGATGAATCTGTTCAAAGCTGCCATACACCCTGTGAGCTTCTGGACATCCTTGATCGTCCGCGGAGCCTCCATGTCTGTAATGGCGGTGATCTTCTCGGGTTTGCTTCAATTCCACGGTGACTGACAATGAAACCGAGTAGTTTCCCTTGCGGTACGCCGAAGATGCACTTAGTCGGGTTCAGCTTCCACCGGGACTTGCGCAGGCTACTAAAGGTTTCTTCGAGGTCGGAGATGAACTCGTCGTGGGTTTTAGTCTTGATGACAATGTCATCCATGTAGGCTTCCACATTGTGATGTAGTTGGTCAGCGAGGCAAAATTGGATAGCCCGCTGATAGGTGGCTCCTACGTTCCTCAGCCCAAAGGACATTGTTGTGTAAGCGTATGCACCGAACGGGGTGATGAACGCCGTCTTGATCTGATCTTCTTCCTTGAGGGCAATCTGATGGTAGCCCGAGTAGCAATCAAGGAAAGAGAGCAGGACGCAGCCAGCCGTGGAGTCAATAATTTGGTCGATGCGTGGGAGCGTGAAGGGGTCCTTCGGGCAGTGTCTGTTGAGATCAGTGTAATCCACACACATCCACCATTCATTATTATTCTTTTTCAAAACTAGTACAGGGTTAGCTAGCCACTCTGGGTGGTAGACTTCTTTAATAAAACCAATTTCGAGTAGTTTTGCTAACTCCTTCTTGATGGTCTCCCTCTTGTCTAGAGCGAAACGTCGTAGTCGTTGCTTCTTCGGAGTGGCTTTGGGGTCAATTTTCAGGCAGTGCTCAATCAGCACCTTGGGCACGCCCGGCATATCCGCTGGTTTCCACGCGAATATGTCACGGTTGGCCCTAAGAAAACTAATGAGTGTGCTTTCCTATTTATCGCTCAAGCTGCCTCTGATCAAAGCTGTCTTGGATGGGTGGCCTTCTCGCAACTGGATGGTCTTGATGCCGACGTCGCTAGGGTTGGGCATCACCCTGGACTGGCTGGGTCTCTGATTGGAGACCTCCATCTCTATGTCGGTGAGCTTTTATGCGGCCGCAAAGACTTCTGCCGAAGGTTCTGACATGCGTGATGTCGCGGCGTACTCGATCGCCTATTTGTTGCGAAGGGAAGCCATGTAGACTTGGCGATCCGGCGAGGTCTCAGCCGACTAGCTCTGTGCTGCCCTCTTCCTCTTCAGTGATGCGAGAAAGGGGCTTGCCATCCTGGAAAGACAATTCCTGCGTGAAGGCCACAAGGCGGGAGTTGTATTCGTGTAGCTCAGAGGGCTCCATGCCCTTCCAGTACATGAACCGGCCTTGCAGCGTAGTAGTTATGGTCAGACCCAGGTGACTGCCTGAAAAGGATTCAGGGTCGTCGTCTGAATCCAAGTAGTTGTCGAAAATAAGGCCCCCCAGCAAGCGGTGGTTCCCTCGTCTCCAATCTTAAGCAGATGATCTAAGTCCTCCTCGAGGTCGGAGAGGGACTCAAACCTCATAGCCTCCTGGTAGACCGAGGTGGCATTGCGTAACTCGAAAGGGAATCGGGTACGGGCCTCCTCAGATCAAGTTGAATCTGATCCAGGAAGTCCTGGTGAAGCACGGGTTGAAGTCGCATCGAAAACGGACATCTTCTCGATCTCCCCGGCAAGATCGGGGAGCAGCATCTCGTCGAGGTTATCGATGAATTCGTCAAGATTGGTGCATCAGGTTGCTGCAGAGGCCTCCGGCCTGCTGGTGTCGGCTAGGTGGCTGTTGAAGCCACCTGAGCCGTTGGCGACGAAGATCCAGGAGCTGCAGACGAACGTTGTGCCCTCGTCGAGCACGGCGCTGGTGAAGTCAAAAGATGCCAACGAGTTCTCCGGTGGACGCTCGATGATCACCCCTACCTAGCGTGCCAGTTGTCGGTGTTTAACCTCCAAGCCCACCAAGGGATAACCCTAAGGTGGTAGATTGTAGGTGGGGTGTCGCCGAGATCAGGAACTCGAAAGTGCAAGGAACACAAGATTTAGACAGGTTCGGGTCGCCAAGAGCGTAATACCCTACGTCCTGTGTGGTGGTTTTTATTGCCTTGGGTGTTGATGTGTTTCGAGGGGGTCCCTGCCCGCCCTTATATAGTCTGGGGGGACAGGGTTACATGAAAATCCTAGCGAGATACGAGCTTAGGAGTTCTACCCGTGTACTACTCGAGTAGTTTTCTTATGTCCCGACTAGTCCTACTACGGTACGAGTAGTTACAACTAATGTAAGGCGTGGGCCATGTCTCATTCGTTATCCTAGAATATGTACGCCATGTGCGCAGTCCTATGGCCCCGGGTCTGACAGGAATTAGTAAACTAAGCGTTACTGAATGTATGGGAGCGAGGCCCATTCAGTAACACAGAGTACTAGTCGGGAACTAGTAAACTGAGCGTTACTGGAAGTATTTGATAGATAACCACGTAGATGCTTTATTTGGCTAATTAACGGGTTCCATTAGTCATTGCCAAACAAGGCGACCACTTTTGGCAGTCCCATGGCTCGGCTGTGACAGGGTTCTCTGAGCTTAGCCTTGAAGAAATTTAATTATTTTCTTCTTTTCCTAGACCATCCCTGCTGGCCCTATCCTTAGCCCCCAAGCGTTGGTAAGAAAGGCTCGTGACATGAGGAATAGGTAACAAGGATCGGCTGGAAAAAGGTTGCACTAATTAGGCTGGACATTCATTGGGCACGTATGAGAGTAGTATAGCGAGGAAGTCATGATTAACCCGAATAATAACCATAAATGGAGACCCTGACTAAGTGGTAAAAAGGGGTGCTTTTAGGTTTGCGGAACCCCTAGTTTTGAGATATAGTCCCAAAACAATGGTTGAACAAACGAAACACCTAAAAGATCCTCAGAAAACCTGCTTGAATCGAGTACTTAATTTATGAATAAATCATTATTCGGGTAGTCCCGTCATCTTTCTTCGTAGTCTTTGTTGAGTGGCGGAGCTCCTAGGGCCCTCCGAAGGGTTTGACATTCGAAGGTGAAATCCTTGCTCTTCGGGTGCCATGTGGATCGCTTGTGGAGAGCCTCCTCGAATCGTTCCTTCGAGCTGAGGGTTTTATTTCTTCGGGTTGGTTGTTCCTCGACTTCTAACTTGCGTTTCCGAGTTGTACCCAGGTAGTCGAGGGGGTTATGATAGTTGGTCGGGCTGTAGGCCTCCACCTCATCGCGCTCCTAGTGCCTGGCGATGATGACGTTGCCGGCGCCCCGGCCGGCGTTGATGATAGTGCAGAAGTCGCTTGTCGAGCAGTCGTAGATGGTTGCCAGGCTGATGTTGGTGCTGTTCTGGTACGCGCTGCCTGCGCGCGGCACACTTGGCCTTCCTAAGCTTATGCTGCTCTTTTTGGACATCTTCGATCTTCACGGTTCCCAAAGTGTCGAGAGCATGTACAAGTAGATTGTGATGGGCGAATGCCCCTGCTGCGTCTGGGTTTGGACCGGATGTGTCGGAGATGTAGTCGTTGTCGTTGATGTAGTAGTCGTCCAATTGAACGTACTCCGATCCTTCACTGTCTTTGTCGACGTGAATCATGAATACCTCACGATCTGGTGCGAAGCGTTTGGTACTCGCAGCCCAACCTTCTTCGTCGTCGGAAGAAGCGAGAGGTCTGCCTTCTTAGAATGGGAGTTCACCAGAGTCGATATTTGATCGTGGTGGGCTTGATTCGAGAAATTTGGAGGGCTTTCTACCCTTCCAATGCTCGAGCCTACCCGACCAAGTTGATCCTCTTGCCAGACTCTAGCGGCTGCCTATTATAGGTATTGCGTGAGTAGCCGAATTCGAATGGTTGTCGCAAACGGTAGCCCCCCGACGTCCGGTAGCTTGTTCGTGTCCCGGTAGCTTCTTCGTCTCCGAGTTGCAGTAGGTGATTGAAGTCTTCTTCCAATGTGGAGAGGGTCTTGGGTAGGACCGCCTTAGACCGAATTGGACTTGGTCTGGGGGTTTTGAGTTTGCTGATGAAGTCGTCGAAATCGCGATCGAATGCCTTCGGCTCCCTGGGGTTGATGCGCTGAATGGTGGTTTCTGAAAGATTGATGCACTCTACGATACCTTGGTCGACTCGGTCGATGCTGGAGAAGATGTCGCCGGTGGCGACAGGAGGATGGTGAGGAGTCTATGGCGGTTCCGTGTCGAGGACACCGGGTCAAGCTGATGGAGAGCGGCTTCCGCGAGCTTGATGCATTCGGCGATGTTGTTGTCCACCTGATGTTCTCGACACGGCAATTAGATCATCAGGATTGATCGATGGGCAAGGGTTTACCCTGCCCGCCCTTATATAGTCTAGGGGAACAGGGTTACATGGAAATTATAGCCTGATATTAGCTTAGGAGTCCTACTGGAGTAGTACTATTGCGACTAGTCCTGCTCCTGTACGAGTAGTTACAATTGGTGTAGGGTATGGGCCATGTCTCATCTTTTATCCTAGAATATGCATGCCATGTACGCAGTTCCGTGACCCTGGGTATGACAGTGATGGCGGCAGCTAAATCTTTAACTACTAGATTTTTTTTAGCAGACCCGCCACACTCTTGTTGATTACGAACGTACGGTGTACGAATTACAAACCTTTATTGACGGATAAAAGACCAAACATGACGACCTAAAACCCTGTACAAAGAGGATCTAGTCAAACTATGAGCGGGCCAAAATTATTGGCCCATGACACAGTATGCAAGGAATTCCTGCACCAGAACGGGCTGGATCATCCGGGTCTACGGGGCCTTGATGATGCAACATGGGCAGACATTTGGCCCATCCAAAATCTAGTTTGCACATGCACATCGCAGTTCTCCATGTAGACGATCATTGTGTTTCATGTCTTAACGCTATCATTACCTTTGCATTTTTTTAAGAAAGCGTGCTATTGTAAACTTGTCCTACCGGATCTTGCGAATTAAAATTTATGATCCTTCAAGAGTTAACCACCTCCCATTTTTTTAATATACATCTTGTACCAAAATTCAAATCATAGTTTATCTGATGCCTCTTAATTTCAAGACCGGAAAAAGGTCGTCAGAAAATTTAACATGACAAAATTAAAGTGTGACTTAAGGACTGGACGATCCTGTAGTGCGCGCGCGAATGAAGCATCTCCCTTCACTCCCTTGGCCGGCGGCGATCGTGTTGTGCTTGCGCAAAAGCAAAGCTGTTGAATCGATTCGGGAGGGAATATGAGATGGAGATGGAGAACGTGCCTAGCTAAGTGCGAGAGGTAGCTGGAGCTCGGAAAGGAATGGACACGGCCGGACGTCGCATCAGAGGTTGGAACCGACCGGAGCTGAGAGCACACGTACGATCGATCCAAGGACAATGACAACGAACAGCAGGTCGATCCAGTTGACGGTCGGTGTGGTTCGGAAGTTCCCTGTCGTTCGTTGACAGTGCCCTTTTCCTATTCGAGAATACTAGTGGCAGTTCTTTAATTTAGCTGTCTAACTATTCCAGAGCTAGACCCAGCGAGTTCATGCAGCTGGTGGAGCGCTTCATCGGGCGTCCGGCGTAGCGCAGTTGATTCTGAAGGTTACCAAATCGATCGAAAAGAAAACGAGACAAGATACTGAATATAACCACCAGCACTGCATGTCCCATACCCAATGGATCAGGACATCCTTTCGTTATTTTCAACGGTGCACAGGTGCTTAAACCGTTCTACTTAATCCATAAGCTAGTTATCGCCTAAATTTTTTTAAGAAAAAGGATATAAAGATCCGACATTTTCATGATATGACCATTGTCGATTATTACATCATCATGCCAGTGCATATCCCCTAAAGAATAAGGTACTAAGTGTCTTTTCCGTAGTCTAGATGAATACATTCAATATTTTTCTCTGGTTGCCATGCAGCTAAATTATATGACAAACAGTACAAATTACTTAACTAGTACTCCCTCAGTTTAAAATTATAAGTCGTTTTAACTTTTATAGATGGAAAAAGTCCGGTTTACATCTCGAACTATCGTAAAAGTTCGATTTTCAACTTTCAACTACAAAACCGGATAAAATAGATCATCCAACTATTGAAATCGTGCAAATTTGGCCCTTTGGATGGTTTCAAAGGTGGCTTTGTAGTTTTTAAAAAAATTAAAAGATTCTAATTAGATCTAAAAAATCAAAACTAATCTATTTTAAATCAGAAAAATATGAAACTAGTATCAAAATTTTTCTAGAAATGTACCTATCTATTGTTGCTCTATTTGAAACTTATTTATTCAAAAATAATAGGCATAACTACAAGCAACTAAATACTATGAATATAAAAAAATTAGAATTGAATAACTGACAAGTAGAGTGTCAATAGATAGGTTACATTTTTAGAAAAAAATTTATACCCATTTCATATTTTTTTGATTTAAAATGAATTACTTATCAATTTTTTAGTTTAAAATTGTATATATTTAATTTTCATAAAATAAAAACCATCTTTGAAACCACCCAAAGGATCAAATTTGCACGTTTCCAATAATTGGATGGCCTATGTTATCCGGTTTTGTAGTTGAAGGTTGAAAATCAGATTTTTATGATAGTTCGACAATGTAAACCGGATTTTTCCCTTCTTAGATACATAGCTCTTGTTATGCACTTAGATGGCTAGATATGTGCTATGTCTATATACATCGTAAAAGTATGTATCTAGAAAAGTTAAAATGACCTATAATTTAGAATTTGGAATAGAAGGAGTACTAAATTTCAGCTTGGGTAAGTGCCATTTGTTGAGCAATATTATTGCTAAGCCATAATAGTATTTACTTAAGTGCCCTTTGTTGCCAAGGCGCAGGTTCATGCTTCTAGGTCTCTCGAATGGTTCTATACAAAAGTGCCGTTATCCTGAACGAGTCTATATATCTTTCATCAAAAAATTAACTTAGGTCTCTCGAAGGTATAAAATCCTAAATCACAGTCATTTGGTGAAGTTCTATTGTCTATATTTTTGTCTGCATATTGCTAGCCCGTGTAGGGTGGACAGGTTGGACTAATATTATTAACATAAATGGCCATGGGGGAAAGCAGAATTGTTGTTTGGAGCACGAAGTGCTGTGCTCCGCAGTTTGTGCTATCCACTGTGTTCTCGACTCAAAAGGCTTTGTGGGAAAAAGTGGCTTGAAGATCGATGCCAGTCAGCCCATGCCCCGTCGGTGCCACGTGCCCCACGTTTGCCAGAGCTGTTAAAGTGTCGGAATCACGAGCTAAAATTACCTGACCATCTGAGGCCAAGAGGAGCACTAAGCAAACACCAATTGAAAATGCATCTGCTTGCTTGCAGGTGACTTGCGTTTTCCACGCCCCTCAAGCAGCAAACCGAATCGGATGGTGGTGCACTAACATTTCCACCGCAGAGCTAGATCACGCCGGGGGCAAAATAGGGTTTTCACAGCGTCCGAATGTTACTGGATAAAATCCTCATGCGTCTCGGAAACACAACCCCAGGTTTCTGGCATTTTCCGTGAAGATAGTGGTATTGCATACTTAAAACAAAACTAGAGCAAGCAACATGCTACAAAATGAAAAATCAAGTCCCCGTTTCAAAAGAAAAAAAACTCTGGTTCGTTCCAAAAAAAAAACTCTGGTAAGATAAGACCCCCTACAACTACACTTGTCTGATCTCCACTGGGGAAAGCGAGCGTCGCTGAACTCAGAGAAAGCAAGCATGGCCCCAGAGCACTGACCTTCCATCCAGATCCAGCGCCTAAAAAAACAGCACAGGCCTGGCACGCTGCGCTCCGGGCATCGGCGACACAGTATAAATAGCACCCTCTCCCCTGCTTCCGGGCATCCCCCATCAGTTCTCTTCCTGTTCTAGCTAGCTAGCTGCTGCACCTTTGTGCCTAAGCGAGAGCTAGCAATGGCGGCGCTTGGAAGGGTTGCTTGGGCATGGCTGCTCCTCCTGCAGCTCGCCGGGGCGTCCCATGTCGTCTACGAGAACCTGCTCGAGGTGGAGGCGGCGGCGGCGGCCGTGCCGCCCTCCATTGTCGACCCCCTGCTGAGGACGGGGTACCACTTCCAGCCCCGCAAGAACTGGATCAATGGTAATGCTAAACCTGCTCGCTTGCTGCCTTGCTCGAGGTAGAGCATGCAAAATTTTGTATTTTGCCGGCCAGCCAGTTTAGGACATTGTTCTGTTGTTCTTCTATCACGGAGACTCAATCAGACAAGTCATGCAGATTAATTAACCAGACAGTTTTTTTAGGGTGATATGTTGAACTTCCCCTGGAATAAAAGGATAAACCTTGTTCAGGGTTTTGACTTATCACCTGCAGGCTTATTATAGCTATGCCTGAGAAACAGACAGAGAACGTTGGTTTGACTGTCAACTCAGACATGCTTGATGCGTCACACCAGATACCAAGAGCTGCACACTTAACGGTTATCCCATAAAACCTGAATAAGTCAAAAACCCATTGAGATTACTGAAGAAGTTTCAAAGCTCTTTTTTACCAAGTTTAAGTAAAATCTCCAGTGAACAAAATCTGTACCATTTGGCCAGTGTACAGATTCGTAACAGTCACATCTGTCTTAAGTAGGTCGCTCTACTTTTGTTGCTTTTCTCTTTTCGGATTTAAGAACGGCTAGCTGTGTTGCCAAGGTTGGGCTCTAACTCGATTTTCTAATCGTCTCGGTGGGCTTGGTGTGCGCTCTGACTGCATCCGGCGGCGAAACTTTGCAACGCCCAGATCCTAACGGTACGTCGTTTCTTCCCTTTAAATTCCCTGCCACGAATCTCTGCCGTACGTTTGAAGAATTGAAGATGCTAATATATATATATATATATACACATATATATATATCGATCTGCTGGATTTATTTATATATAAGTATATATGTGTCCTGGCAACTTGCAAACTCATTGCACGGCAGAGAACAGTGACGCCTTTTTTCTGAGGAGATAGGATGACAGAACACTTAGCGTGCCAATGGGAGACACTCGGACTCCACATGGAGGCAGGCATACTTGTCAGCCATGGGTTGGCTGTCTCCTACCATGGCCACTAGTCAGACATGAACAGATCCAACAAGAAATGGCACCATGCATAACATTGTCTGATAGCACCATATTTGCTGGTGTTCTGATCTTATTAACTGCAAATAAAACTTAGACACTTGGTGATCGTAGAAATTTTTTGATCTGATGTATATGCAGCTCCACTGTACTACAAGGGGTGGTACCATATCTTCTACCAGTACAACCCCAAGGGCGCGGTGTGGGGCAACATCGTGTGGGCGCACTCGGTGTCCCGGGACCTCATCAACTGGGTGGCGCTGAAGCCGGCGATCGAGCCCAGTATCCCGTCCGACAAGTACGGCTGCTGGTCGGGCTCGGCGACGACCATGCCCGACGGCACGCCGGCGATCATGTACACGGGCGTCAACCGCCCGGACGTCAACTACCAGGTCCAGAACGTGGCGTACCCGCGGAACAGGTCGGACCCGCTGCTCCGGGAGTGGGTGAAGCCGTCGCACAACCCGATCATCGTGCCCGGGGGCGGCGTCAACGCGACGCAGTTCCGGGACCCCACCACGGCGTGGCGCGCCGGCGGGCACTGGCGGCTGCTCATCGGCAGCGTGACCGGGTCCGCCCGGGGCGTGGCGTACGTGTACCGGAGCCGCGACTTCAAGCGGTGGACGCGGGTGCCGCGGCCGCTGCACTCGGCGGCCACGGGGATGTGGGAGTGCCCGGACTTCTACCCAGTGGAGGCCGCCGGCCGCCGCGAGGGGCTGGAGACCTCCGTGTCCGGCTCCGGCCACGCGCGGGTGAAGTACGTGCTCAAGAACAGTCTCGACCTGCGCCGGTACGACTACTACACCATCGGCACGTACGACCGGAGGGCCGAGCGGTACGTGCCGGACGACCCCGCCGGCGACGAGCGCCACCTGCGCTACGACTACGGCAACTTCTACGCGTCCAAGACGTTCTACGACCCGGCGAAGCGGCGGCGCATCCTCTGGGGCTGGGCCAACGAGTCCGACACGTCCGCCGACGACGTCGCCAAGGGGTGGGCTGGGATCCAGGTCGGTACATCGATGCACACACCTGTCCATGGATGAGTTCATCCATGCGACCAAGCCTAGATGTCGATCGATCGACCACGCATGGCGTCATGCATCTTCGTTGCTCGCATCAGGCGATTCCAAGGACGGTGTGGCTGGACCCCAGCGGGAAGCAGCTGCTGCAGTGGCCGATCGAGGAGGTCGAGGCGCTCAGGGGCAAGTCGGCCACTCTCAAGGACAGGGTGATCAAGCCAGGGCAGCACCTCGAGGTCACCGGGCTGCAAACCGCACAGGTTCGGCGTGCTTGTTACTGTAAACTTGTAATCCTTTTTCCAATTCACCTGCCGCATTTTTCTAATGACCGAAGAGGAATAGGGCAAGTGCACCCCCTCAAAAATACCCTAAAAAAAATTGGGCAAGTGCAGTGTACGGCATTAACGCCATCAATGGCGTCATGCAAAAACTGCTCTCCCTGATCTTCAAACAGCGCGATGCATGTTATCCTGGCTCACTATCTTATCCGCCGCCAGTGCTCTGCACGCACAAGTTGATCCTGCCCGGCATGCTGTGCAGTACGCCAGCACCCTACTTGCCACCCCCAGCCGCGCGCCCGTGTCGCCTCCTCCTCCTGCCTTCTACGTAGCCCACCGTTTTTCACCGCGCGCGTTTTCTGCCGTCGCCCACCGTCATCCGCGCGCACTTGCACGCCTTTTCTCCGATCCCCGGCGGCCGGGTGCGTGGTGAGTGGTGACCCGGTCAGGGAACCAATAACCAAACTAACTTGGGCGTGCACGCCGCACGCGCGCTCCCATTCTCGGCTGCAGGCTGACGTGGAGGTGAGCTTCGAGGTGCCGAGCCTGGCGGGCGCGGAGCCGCTGGACCCGGCGCTCGCCAACGACGCGGAGCGGCTGTGCGGCGCCAGGGGCGCGGACGTGGAGGGCGGCGTGGGGCCGTTCGGGCTGTGGGTGCTCGCCTCCGCCAACCGGCAGGAGCGGACCGCGGTGTTCTTCAGGGTGTTCAGGGCGGCCGCCGGCAGCGACGACAAGCCCGTCGTGCTCATGTGCACTGACCCAACCAAGTAAGTGCGCGCGCCGCGCCGGCATCGACCTCCCGGCCGGCTGGTCTCATCCAGCATCGGCGTGTGGTGGTCGGCCATGGGTTGTTCGTGTGTTCACCTGCAAAAATGCAAGCAGGTGCTGTACTTGAGTTCACTGACTCGTGTTTCTTTCTCTTCTTTCCCCCCTCGGGCAGGTCATCTCCGAACCCAAACCTGTACAAGCCGACGTTTGCAGGGTTCGTTGACACGGACATCTCAAACGGGAAGATTTCTCTGCGAAGCTTGGTATGCATAGTAGAATAAGCAAACAAGTCCCATGCAACAAGCAAGTCTGCAGACTATATTTTCCTCACCCTGTGACTGCATTCCTCTGCAGATCGACCGGTCGGTTGTGGAGAGCTTCGGAGCCGGGGGTAAGACGTGCATCCTCTCCAGGGTCTACCCGTCGCTGGCCATCGGCAAGAACGCCCGCCTCTACGCGTTCAACAACGGCAAGGCGGACGTCAAGGTGTCGCGCCTCACGGCGTGGGAGATGAGGAAGCCGCTCATGAATGGCGCCTGACGTATTACACGCGAGCTTCTTCCATTGTGTCCGGTTCACATCTGGCGCGTCTTTTCTTTTCTTTTTTTTTCTATTTCAGGTGTCCCGGCCCGCACGTTTTCTGTCGTCGAATGGATGATGGATCGTGCTCCTTTGTACCAAAATTGTGCGATGGTTTGGATTGCGTTTTGTATGGGAATATATGGAGAAGTGCCGATTGTGTTTTGCATTGGAAACATGTACACTCTTAGTCGTCCAAAAGCATTGTTGAACATGATCCGAATTTGTAACGTGTATCTTGTGGGGATGTTTGGAGGGTCCACGGTTTGGGTAATGTGATTAGCGGATTTATTTCCGTGTTTGACTGCAGTCAGTTTAGTCCACCCTATATATACATCTTGTAAGCCGTTCGGGAAGAGTTGACGACTCATTGTATTCCCTGCGTCGTAACTCTCTCATTACAGTGAAGATCGCCGGTTGGCGTTCGTAGTTTTTTCCCATAAGAATTTTCCACATAAAAAATTGTGTCTCGTGTTCGATCTTATTTTCGTATTATTTGCTAACAAGTGGCACTAGAGTTGCTGTGTTCGTCGCGCCGCCGCCGCCCACTGAGCCGCATCTGCCGTCGCTTCTGTCCGCTACGGTGCAATCGGCCTTCCATCGATTGGTCAAAGTCACTGTAGCGTCGCCAAGTTAGATTCGGAGGCCGCTGGGCGATCAATCTGCTCGCCGTTCCTCTGAAAGGCTGCCATCGCCGTTCAAGAAAAGAATCGGCGAGTCGCATCGCGAGTTGTTGCCGTCCTGCATCAAGTCCCGAGGAGCGAGGCTCCTCTGATTCCCGCCGGCTGCTGTTCCGTGGGGAGTGAATATTCAGCAAATTCGCTACGCGCACACATCGAAGGCTACCAGAAGATCCGTCAGCATATTTCTGCTGAACGTACACGGAGGTGTACACAGGCTGCAGGTTATTTGCTAGGGTTACACAGTTTTATACCTAGATTATTTACTGCAGATTATTTTTCCTGGTTATTTCTTCTAATGGCTTCGACAAAGTATGATCTTCCACCTCTGGATCGCGACACAAGGTTCGCTCTATGGCAAGTCAAGATGAGGGCTCTTCTGACTCAGGCTGAAGTGGATGATGCTCTTGATAAATTCGGTAACAAAGATTCAAAATCTTGGACCGACGAGGAGAAAAGAAAAGATCGTAAGGCCTTGTCTCAAATTCAACTTCATCTCTCAAATAATATTTTGCAAGATTGTTTGCAGGAGAAAGCTGCAGCTACTTTATGGCTCAAGTTAGAGTCAATTTGCATGTCTAAGGATTTGACAAGCAAGATGCATATGAAGATGAAGTTATATACGCACAAGCTTCAAGAGGGCGGTTCTGTGCTTAATTATCTTTCGGTCTTCAAGGAGATCGTTTATGATCTACAGGCTATGGAGGTAGATTATGATGATGAGGATTTGGATCTTATTCTTTTATGCTCTTTGCCTGGTTCTTTTGCAAACTTCAGAGATACATTATTATACAGTCATGATACTCTAACGTTTGATGAGGTTTATAAGGCTTTGCAAGCTAAGGAAAAGATGAAACAGATGGTGTCTTCTGAAGGTTCAACTTCCAATAGAGAAGCTTTATCTGTTTGTGGCAGGACACAAAAGAAATCAAATAATGGCTGTAGAGGCAAGAGTTCGAATGGCTATCATGGCCGTTCAAAGTCAAGAGACAAGGATGAGAAATTCTGCAGGTATTGCAAGAAAAATACTCATTTTATATCTGAGTGCATTAAATTGAAGAACAAAGAAAAGAGAGCTGACATATACATATACAGACCGAAATGTAAATCCAATGAAGAAGGTAATGCTTCTATTGCTACCGATGGTAATTCTGATGGTAATGACGTTCTTGTTGCTTTTGCTGGATATGCAAATAGTGGTGATGAATGGATTCTTGATTCTACTGCGTCTTTTCATATATGCATTAATAGAGATTGGTTCATCACATATGATTCTGTTAATGGTGGTTCTGTTAAAATGGGTGATGACAGTCCATGTCAGATTATTGGTATTGGTTTGTTCAGATCAAGATGCACGATGGTATTATCAGAACTTTGACAGATGTGAGGCATATTCCAGATATGAGAAAGAATCTTATTTCTTTGAGTACTCTTGATGGAAAAGGGTACAAGTACTCCGATGGAGATGGAGTTTTGAAGGTGTCAAAAGGTTCTCTTATTGTCATAAAGGTGATTTGAAATCTGTCAACCTGTACCGTCTTTTTCGTGGTACTACAATTATAGGTGATGCTGCTAATTTATTATCCAATTCTGATGCTACTAATCTTTGGCATATGCGTCTGGGGCATATGAGTGAATTTGGTTTGGCAGTATTGAGCAAGAGAGGGTTTCTCGATGAGCATAGCATTAGCAAGTTGGATTTCTATGAGCATTGTGTGTTTGGCAAACATAAGAGGGTGAAGTTTAATACCTCTACTCATACAAATAAAGTTATTTCTTGATTATGTGCATTCTGATTTATGGGGACCATCTCGCAAGCCTTCTCTTGGTGGTGCTCGTTATATGTTGACCATAATTGATGATTATTATAGAAAGGTATGGCCTTATTTCTTTAAAGAAAAATCAGAAGCATTTTCGGCATTTAAAGAGTGGAAGATTATGATTGAGAATCAAACTGGAAAGGAGGTTAAGAAGCTTTGTACTGATAATGGGATGGAATTTTGTTCTAAAGAATTTAATGCATATTGCAAATCTGAAGGCATTGTTAGACACTACACTGTTCCTTATACACCCCAACAGAATAGTGTAGCTGAGCGTATAAACAGGATTATCACCTCTAAGACCCATTGCATGTTGTCTAATGCTGGTTTGCATAGACGTTTTTGGGCTGAAGCTGCTTCCACTGCTTGCTATCTTATTAATCGTTCACCCAGTATTGCTATTGATCAAAAAACTCCAATTAAGGTATGGTCTGGTTCTCCAGCTGATTATTCGTAATTGAGAGTTTTTGATTGTACTGCTTATGCTCATGTTGATAATGGTAAATTGGAGCCTAGAGCTACTAAGTGCATCTTTTTTTGTTATAAATCTGGTGTTAAAGGCTATAAGCTGTGGAATCCACAAACTCAGAAGGTTGTGATTAGCAGAAATGTTATCTTTAATAAATCTGTTATATTACCTGACAACCTATCTACTGATGCTTCTGTTGAGAAATCAAGTGTGCAAGTGGAGCATTTTATTGATAGTGATAATTCACCAGATAATGACAATGCGGCTGTTCAAGATGCACCTATTGTTGATGATTCGCAAATTGTTGATGATCAATCTATTGTTGAGCATTCTTCGACTGTTGTACAGCCTCCACAACATTCTATTGCAGCTAATAGGGTCAGAAGGGCTCCTAAGCCAGTTAAAAGATTGATCGAAGAATGCAATGTCGCTTATGCTTTGAGTATTGCAAAAGAGATTAAAGGTGTTGCAGAACCTTCCAATTATTTTGAGGCTATTACTTATGCTGATTGCAACAGTTGGTTGACCGCTATGCAAGACGTTTTTGGGCTGAAGCTGCTTCCACTGCTTGCTATCTTATTAATCGTTCACCCAGTATTGCTATTGATCAAAAAACTCCAATTAAGGTATGGTCTGGTTCTCCAGCTGATTATTCGTAATTGAGAGTTTTTGATTGTACTGCTTATGCTCATGTTGATAATGGTAAATTGGAGCCTAGAGCTACTAAGTGCATCTTTTTTGGTTATAAATCTGGTGTTAAAGGCTATAAGCTGTGGAATCCACAAACTCAGAAGGTTGTGATTAGCAGAAATGTTATCTTTAATAAATCTGTTATATTACCTGACAACCTATCTAGTGATGCTTCTGTTGAGAAATCAAGTGTGCAAGTGGAGCATTTTATTGATAGTGATAATTCACCAGATAATGACAATGCGGCTGTTCAAGATGCACCTATTGTTGATGATTCGCAAATTGTTGATGATCAATCTATTGTTGAGCATTCTTCGACTGTTGTACAGCCTCCACAACATTCTATTGCAGCTAATAGGGTCAGAAGGGCTCCTAAGCCAGTTAAAAGATTGATCGAAGAATGCAATGTCGCTTATGCTTTGAGTATTGCAAAAGAGATTAAAGGTGTTGCAGAACCTTCCAATTATTTTGAGGCTATTACTTATGCTGATTGCAACAGTTGGTTGACCGCTATGCAAGATGAGATGGAGTCACTTGAAAAGAATGGTACTTGGGATTTAGTAAAATTGCCCAAGGATAAAAAGCCTGTCCGTTGCAAATGAATTTTGAAAAGAAAGAAAGTTATGTCTCCAAGTGAGCCAGCAAGGTATAAAGAAATGTTGGTTGCTAAAGGCTATAGTCAGATTCCAGATATTGATTTTAATGATGTCTTTTCCCCAGTTGTGAAACATAGTTCTATTCGCACATTACTCAGTATTGTTGCTATGCATGATTATGAACTTGAGCAATTAGATGTTAAAACTGCTTTCTTACATGGGGAGTTAGAAGAGGACATTTATATGGACCAACCTGAAGGTTACGTTGTTAATGGAAAAGAAAACCTTGTTTGTAGATTAAAGAAATCTCTTTATGGCTTGAAACAATCTCCTAGGCAATGGTATAAACGATTTGACTCATTTATGCTCTCTCATGGTTTTAAGCGGTCTGATTATGATAGCTGTGTCTATTTGAAGACAATTAATGGTTCAGCTATTTATTTGCTTCTTTATGTTGATGATATGTTGATTGCTGCAAAAGATAAATCAGAAATAGCTAAATTAAAGGTACAATTGAGAAAAGAATTTGAGATGAAGGACTTAGGTACAGCTAAGAAAATTCTTGGTGTGGAAATTATCAGAGACAGAAAATCTGGTATGTTATACCCTAGTTAGCGAGGTTATATTGAAAAGGTTCTTTCTCATTTTAATATGCATGATGAAAAACCAGTGAGTACTCCGTTAGCTGCACATTTCAGATTATCTTCAGCTTTATTTCCAGTGTCAGATGATGATATTGAGTACATGTCTAGAGTTCCATATTCGAGTGCAGTTGGCTCTCTTATGTATGCTATGGTCTGTTCTCGTCCTGATTTATCTCATGCATTGAGTGTTGTCAGTAGATACATGGCTAATTCTGGCAAAGAGCATTGGAATGCAGTTCAGTGGATTTTCAGATATTTACGAGGTACTTCTAGTGCTTGTTTGCAGTTTGGAAAATCTAGAGATGGACTTATTGGTTATGTTGATTCTGATTATGCTGGTGATCTGGATAAGAGCAGGTCTCTCACGGGTTATGTTTTCGCTATTGGTGGTTGTGCTGTTAGTTGGAAAGCATGTTTGCAGGCTACTGTTGCTTTGTCCACTACTGAAACTGAATATATGGCTATTTCTGAAGCTTGTAAAGAAGCTATTTGGTTGAGAGGTTTATACTCTAAACTTTGCGGGATTTCTTCTTGCATTACTATTCATTGTGATAGTCAAAGTGCTATTTGTCTTACTAAAGATCAGATGTTTCATGAAAGAACAAAGCACATTGATGTGAGATATCATTTTTATTCGAGGCGTTATTGCTGAAGGTGATGTTAAAATATGCAAGATAAGTACTCATGACAATCTTGCTGATATGATGACTAAGCATGTTCCTGTAGCTAAGTTTGAGCTATGCTCAAGCTTAGTTGGTGTCAAAATTTAAGTCCCAGAGACTTTTGGCGTCGGCGATTATTTATTATTGAAGTCATTGATGATACTTCATTTGCTACAAGATGGAATTCGTCCCAAGGTGGAGTTTGTTGAATATGATCCGAATTTATAACGTGTGTCTTGTGGGGACGCCTGAAGGGTCTACGGTTTGGGTTATGTGATTAGCGGATTTGTTTCCATGTTTGACTGCAATCAGTTTAGTCTACCCTATATATACATCTTGTAAGCCGTACGGGAAGAGTTGACGAATCATTGTATTCCCTGCGTTGTAACTCTCTTATTATAGTGAAGATCGCCGGTTGGCGCTCGTGGTTTTTTCCCCTGAGGGTTTTTCACGTAAAAAATCGTGTCTCGTGTTCGATCTTGTTTTCACATTATTGCTAACAAGCACCACAAGAACAACAATGGAGGGCTTTTATGATCTAATAACAATGGTGCTAACGATGTGGTTTTGTTTTCTCAACGTAACTAACTCGCACACGTATCATGACATACTGTCATGCAACAACGTTGCAGTGTGCTGTGCGTCAGTGGCGGATGCAGGATTGAGCTCAGGAGGGGCTCTTCTCTTCTTCTTCCTCCTCTCGCCTTCCCTTTACTACTTCTTCCTCCTCAAATTTATAGGAGGAGCTTAGAGGGGCTTCATGGGATTTCCGGGGATATGAGGGGCTTGAGCCCCTCCAGACCCACCGCTACATCCACCCCTGTTGTGCGTGCGTATCGATGTAGGGCCGATCGATGTACTACAAGGGGTTGTACCATCTCTTCTACCAGCACGTACAACCCCAAGGGCTCAGTGTGGGACCACATTGTGTGGGCACACTCGGTCTCGGCCGACCTGATCGACTGGACGGCGCTGAATGCCGGGATCTACCCGTCGATGCCGTTCGACATCGACGACTGCTGGTCCGGCTCCGCCACCTTGCTGCCAATTATTTAAGCAGCGTGCCGGTGATGACGTACACTGGCATCCGCCGCCGAGGAGGTCAAGTACCTGCTCAAGGTGAGAGCCTCACTACTACAGAAATGCTTTCTAGGACGGATAAAAATGCATTTATAAAGATGGGTGCGATATTCGTCCTTAGTCCTTACTTCTTGCAGCTAGAAATGCTGTTTGCAGGGGCAGGTCACTCACCCGCCCCCAAATAACTGATTTAGAAAACAAAAAGAAATTGGCCGCGTCGGCTCTCGCCTGGGCCAGCCTTGCGCGCCCGTAGCGCCGCACGCCGAAGCCGGAGCCCAGGCTGGCCCCCAAGCGCCCGCAACGCCGCGCCGATGCCGGAGCTCGGGCCAGCCGCACGAAGCCCAAGCCTACCCCGCGCCCGCAGCTCCACACGTCGTCATCGGATCCGAGGCCGGGCCGGCGGCGCCCTGCCACCACGCGTCGCCGCTGGTGCATCTCGCCCAGCCATCGCGGCACCTGCCCCTCGGCCTTTGCGCAAGGCCGCGGTCGCACTCGAGCCGGCGCTGCTCGTCTGGCCACCGCGGCCTCCGGCTGGACCACGTCCGCTTGTGGTGGAAGGAAGAAGGAAGTGGGGGGAGAAGCAGCTGCGGCGCCTCCGCGGCGACACATCGTCGGGCTCACCGCGCTCCGCTTGCACGCCGCCACCCCCCTCCTGCCGCCGCCGTCTAGGGACGCTTGGGACGACGCCGCCCCCCTCCTCGCCAAGGGCTGTCGGAGCTGGATGTGCCCGCGGCTGCCCACGTCCTCGCCAAGGGCCGCCGAAGAGGGCAGCCCTCCTGCCGCCGCTGCCCAGGGACACTTGGGGACGTCGCGCCAGCTCTCGTCGGAGGCCGTCGTGGCCAAGCGCGCCCACCGCGCCACCCACCTCATCGGAGGCCGCAGTCGCTGTCGCTGCTCCCGCTCCGCGCCAGGCTGTCGTTGCCGTCACCACCCCGTGCTGCTACCTCCTAGCCAGGGCCACGCCACCACGACCGCCACGCCGCTATGGCCACCCGGGGCCGTACCGCCAGTCCCAGCTCGCTGGCTCGTCGCCGCGCCGCTACAGCCGCCGCCTGCCCCGCTCGCACGCAGTGCTCGCTGCGGATGCCAGAAGGAGGGCCGCCATGGGAGATGGCTGACCGGAGCGAGGGCGGGAGCGGTGCTGAGATGAGGGAGAGAGAGAGAAGGATGTGCATGGGTGGCGAGGAAGAGAAGATAAAGGTTCAGAGAGAGAAGGATAGGGGTGGGGTGCGTGGGGTAAGGAAGAGAAGATAAGATTTGGAGAGAGAGAGAGAGGAGATATTTCTGAACGCGGAGCCGGTGGGAGCATTTCTAGGAGTAACCCGCTACAGTAACCCGCTCTGTTCATAGAAACGTGTTACATTTTGGTCCGTCCCTGGAAAAAATAGAGCATTGCTACAAATTATTTTTTAGTAGTGCCTGGATGAATTTGAAAAAAAAAAGCAGATCAACCACTCCGTGGTGGCGACGATGTGCGACTCTTTGTTTTCAACCACGGTGAGGTGGACATCGAAGTCGTGAACCTAGACGCCTGGGAGATGAAGACCCCGGTACTACGAAAAGGTCTTTTAGGGCAGGTAAAAACGTATTTTTAGAGATGGGTGTGGTACCCATCCCTACTTCTCGCAGCTAAAAATGCAAGTTTTACGAATCGATTTCCAGAAAATTAAAAAACAAAAAAATCAAAATAGCAAAATAAAAAGAAAAAATATTGCAGCCAACCAACCACCACCACAAGCCCCTGTACTATCGAGTTATAATTTTTTGACGAAATATCAACACTTACATCACCCGGGGTTCAAACCGCATACCTCAAGCCTCACGTGTACATTCCTCTCCACCACACTACACACTCACTTGTGACTCTATGGGTCTATGGGGTATGCTATTCTTTTATATTAACTCTGAAATTGATTTCTTGGAGCGGGTGACGCCACCACCCGCCCCTAAAAATATTTAACAATTTTATTCCGAAAATTCATTTAAATCTTTACATATAGCAAAACAAATTAAAAAAAAGTAAAACTTCTATATTATGGTTATTGTGAACTATAGATAAAAAAAATACCAAGTATATTTCAGTGTATATAAAGGTTAAGATTGTTGAAACCTCAAAGTATGACTTGAGTTGTATGAGATACTGTATAGTCATAGCCATATGTAGGTTTATAATAATTTTTTGGACCACTAAATGACTTTATATAAAAAAGTTATTAACAAAATCTTATCATTCTCTACAATTTTGATATAAAGTTTGATGTCATCCGAGAACATATGAAAAAGTTATGAATTTTTTTGCGTAAAAATATTTTAGGGGCGGGTCATGCCACCACCCGCCCCTAAAAATGCATTTTTAAGGACGGATGATGCCATCACCCGCCCATAGAAATTTCACCATTTTTAGAGGCGGGTGGTGGCGTCACCCGTCCCTAGACGTTTCAGGGACGGGGTGATCCCCGAAAATGATGCCTATTTGCAGGAGTGGGTGATGGCGTAACTAAAAATAATTTTCTAGTGGCGGGTCGGATGATACAGTACCCCGCTCCATTGTAGAAGCGGGTTACATTTTAACCCGCACTTAGAAAAAAATATAAAATTTCTACAAGTCGTTTTTTAATAGTGCCCCGAAGATTGAACGCGCCGGCGCAGTAGCACGAGGACCAGCGGGGGTGCTAGCGCTAGCCATACTCGTAGGTGTAGTGTTAGCATTAGAGACTGACCCATCGTCAAATCTTTAGAGGAATAATACTTCCGGTTCGTTTCGTTCAGATTATCTCGATCAGACTGATCTCTCCATGGCGACGAATTGTAGTACCAAATTTTTGCTGATCAGGAATGAATGAAGTTGAGTGCGTGGAATTGTTTCAGTATGAGTTACTGCCTTACTGGGATTCTATTATTCCGTGTCTGAGGGCTAACCATTATGCCACTTCCACTCTCTGGATGCATGCCGTAGAACATATGTATTGGGCACATTTCAGCGCAAGTTTCATCAACGTGCTAATATTATATTATTCAATAAGTATACAGTATTATTTAAGTAATGAAAAATCTAAGCTGTCTCTGAAGTTTAAATTCAGATACAAAATACGAACAGATTTGGTTTTGGACTGCCCGAGTTCACGAAATTACCCTTTCTCTCAACTCGTTGTACGTACGTACCGGTGGTGGTTGGCCCCCAAAACGTGTAGTACCCTTTCTCTCAAGGTGAACATTTTGTCATGTGCACACTGTACACCGGTATACGTGTCTGAGGTCTCGCCCGTCTGAACTCCCTTGCGGACTTGCGGTGCAACTGAAGGAAACGGACCATGTTCCTGTACCACTGTGGATACTACTAGTGGATGGCAACTGATCGTGCTACTGTGGCCAGGGTCAACTAGATTGCCAACGAGACATGCAGCCGCACCTACCGAAAGGAAAGAACTTGGGAAAGTCGTGCCGAGCGATGAGGTCACCTCGATGTCATGTGCCCGCGCCCAACAGATCACGGGACAGTGCGTGTGAGACACCTCCGGGCGCAGGCAGGCACGAGTCACAACCGAACGGACACATATATCTCCGACGCGACCGATCGACGCGCTAGCCTTTCCACCGGAAATTCGGCACGCGTCGCACTGTAGCTACGAGATCGCGTGGCCCATGTCCTGGCCGGCTCCTCCTCCTACCTAGTGGCAGCGCGCATGGATCGTGGTCACGCACGGCCGGCCTCAGCTCGCCGCCCCCCCCCCCCCCCCCCCCCCCCCCTCTGCAGGCAAGTGTACACCACGCTAACGGATTGGATCGCAGCCCGGCAGCCGTACGCGGCGACGGCAGACGCGCACCGAGGAAGAGGAGGTTGCCAACGAGGGCCCGGCCCGGCGCAGTGGGGCGGCGCAGGCCGAGGCGGCGCGCCCCGGCCGTATCCAAGCGGGTGGAGGACCATCACGGCAAGCAGCGAACGAGTCACGGCCGACGCGGCAGCCACCGACCTGCGCGCCGGCGTCGGCGGCCGGAGCGGAGATAGTGAAAGCGCAGTGCGCGGGAGGGAGATTCTGGGAGGAAATAAACCGGACGTGTGGCCGGCCGGGCACCACCTCCAAGCAAGGTGGCCAAGTAGGTGTGCCACTGCCAGAACTAGCAGTAGCTGCTCGTACACTTGCACGCACGCCGCCCAGAATCTGGTCGCTGCTGGCGCGAAGTGGAGGCAATGATTTGGCTTTTCGAGGAAGCGAGACCGGACGAGGCGGGGCGGGGCGGGCGATTCGGCTCGGCCTCGGTGGAGTTTGCGGCGGCGGTGACCTGTGACGCTGCAACCATGCGATGCGACCACCAGTGTGCAGTGCTGGTGGAGGGAGATACTGTCCAGAGCTCGCGCTGCGCTTTTTCCTTATCGGGAGGGGCAAGCGGGCGTAGCCAGCCTGCATGTTGTTCCAGCCCATTGTTTGGCGGTGACACCGATAGTCCCCGATCCTGTGGAGGATGCACGGCTAGTGGCCTAGTGGGAGAGTCGCAACGTGTCGAGGAGTAGGCACCGAGGCCGAGGCACATGCACAACGATGATGCCCTTGGCATGTTGCTGCTGCCTACAGCGCGGAGAGGGGGCTCTCACTTGGGCCACCCACAGTCCAGGAAAGAGCGGATGGGCGAAATGGGCTTCTCACGGGCTGAACAGCCCAGCTGTTTGATTCGTGACGGGTGGCCCACGCTAGGGTCAAGTGTGTTTCACTCTTCCTGTTTTCGAAAAGAGTGTTTGCTGCAATTTTAGAAGAACGAGAATTGTTTCTCGTCTTGTACGGCGCTTCTCATGAAGCGGCGTGAACGTCAGCCTGGCTTTCAAGCATGCTCAGCCGATCGACCGTACTCTGATGTCGACAAGGATATTCTGGTGTGCAAACAAACGACGGGGACTCATGGACATTTACAGGATACAGGCAAAACAGCTAACTTGTAATAGAGAATGTGCAGCCAAAGTAAGCCAGCAATTCGGTTCAAAATGTTACGACGATACACAAGGTAGCTCAAAACTTATAAATCCATGAAATCCGGTGCTAGCACCACGAACAAAAGCACAAAAGAGGTTGCACGGCCAGGTTGGATCTGGTTCCGCACCAAATTACAGCCTCCTTCCCCTCCTACCACCCTTCCTCCGCGTGCTGTCAGTTGGGACTGGAGTCACATCCTCTGCATAACGAACAACACGGGGTGGTGAAACGGTTAGTCTTAAGTTGGAATAAAAAAAAAAGTTTTGAGTTTATGAACACGTGGTTGCAGCACACAAACCGGTTGATAAGAATGCACTAATCCAATTGTGGGAAAAAAAATTTATACTTTGCGCAGGAACAGGAAGGCAAGAACAGCTATCACCAAATGCCACAGATTTCTTACTACAAGAAAATAACAACATGCTCACCAATGCGTCCAATCTTCATGCCAGAACGCGCAAGAGCCCTAAGCGCAGACTGAGCACCAGGGCCTGGAGTCTTTGTCTTGTTTCCACCGGTCGCACGGAGCTTAATGTGCAGAGCAGTGATTCCAAGCTCCTAAAGAGGGCTTATGCACAGTAAGTATCTAGTGACAGTTGACAAAAAGATATTAGAACTAGTAGCTCAGCACCTTGCATCTCTGGGCAACATCCTGAGCTGCAAGCATGGCTGCGTACGGGGATGACTCGTCACGGTCAGCTTTGACCTTCATGCCACCTGCCAAACAAAATTATAAAATCACGAATGTAAATTAACAATATCAAATAAATCTGAGATAACTATGAGTCATAGCAGTCCCCAAAGGCAAATTATGTAAAGATACAGACAGACAAGATCAGAAGGATCTTCGACGGCCTCGACTTGTAACGTAAAATACGTGACCGACATAGCATACATCATCTATACCCTAGATCAAACTAAGTTAACATGAACAGAAAGCAAAGCTGCAAAGATGAAGTAATAATCAGGTTGCAGAATTAATGAAAGAAACAGGACAGCTATACTCAAGTTAAAGAAGTGCAGGCAGCTTAATTAGGCAGTTGACCAAGTACAATAAACCAATCAACCAGCTGTAATCATTCTATCGATTTAGTGAAATACACTGATCAGCCAAATTACTCGAGGAACAGTCACTTCATCAACAACCATCAAGAAAAACGTGCACTACAAATTCCTAAGAAAATTCAAAATTCACACTAGCATACAAGCTTAGACATATGAAATATTATCCATCTTTGCTCCAGTAGGAGCATATACCTCAATACTACCGTGTACTGGATAACATTATACATATAAAAAGGCTGCAAAAGTACAATGCTAAAGTCTTTTCGAACAAAAAGGAGATCCTATAATTTTCACTTCAATTAAGCCAACTATCTAACATGTCAAAGGGTTGCAAGGGTGAACTCAGGAGAAGCAACACAGAAGAGCAGCAGAATGCTGACACCTTCTATTGGAAAATGCAATGCTAAGATGTAGAGACCTGGAACTAAATGTGCAGGCAAAGAAAATGTTACAGAGAAAAACTCTGGTGCATTTTGTGAATTTAGCACGGCTTGACAAGCTCCCACAAACTGAAAGCAAACCATCTTAATAGCCAAACTTGAAAAAAAAATTGACACCCAATCAAACATCAATGGTAAGAACCAGTGACTTGTGAACATTCGTGATTAGCAAGACAATAGGTGACCTTGGCCAAAGGATGCAGCAGCCAGCCTGTCACAGCATGCACCTTCAGCTCTGGTTTAAAAGGCAAGGTGGAAGAGTAGGGGGTGGATTGAAGATTGTATGTTTTGGTCCCACATTTCAATTACTACAAGACTAAACAGGATAAAACTTAACAACAGTGCGATCCTGCTGAAAAGTTTTACTTGCCTAATGTAGTTAAGAGTTATGGTACAGCTATAGGGGTGAAAAAAAGTTCATGGAATTCTCTTTGAAAATGTTCACTTCCACAACAAAGACATCTCCATTTGACTTGACAAAGAGTTGCAAGAGTGATGAGCTCAGCAGAAGCACTGCAAAAAAGCAGTGACTACATACTGGCCATACACTACAGGAAACTCTATGCCAGGATGAAGACACCTGGAACTGAAACAGGAAGAGAAGAAGTTCCAGAGAAAAACTCTCTGGAACCACGTGGTCAATATTGCATGGCTATGACTTGACACGCTCCCACAAAGCAAAAGGGAGGCGATCTTAAGGGCCATGCATACAAAGCAAACTCAAGCTCGGTGACAAAACAGCACACTTGAAATATGTAGCATCGCAAATTTAAGATCATCAGTATCATGCAGTTATTCAACACGTACCTCAATGCAATAAAGTATCAGAAGTTTGTAACAAAGAAACATCAGAGTTCCATGGCACATACTAACAAAGGACAATGCTTAGTAAACAGGGCCTAGCATGGTCTTCTTTGGACAGCTTAAGGTCAAACCACCATGTCCACACTTGTACACCAACTTAAAACCTTAACCTCAGTTAATTGTCTTTCCAGGTGCCAATAATTTCAACCTCGCTTCGTCCATAGCTAATCATATAATAAGCTACCTTATTATGTTACAAGCTACAACTTCAATAAAACATTTCAAGACGCAAACCTAAATTGCACGAAAGAACTCCCTAATGTTCCAAATCCAGAACAGCAACTCTATTTTAAAAGAGGATGAACAATGTCCGCAGAGCATGGACTAGCCACACAGTATAACACTAAGGTCGAATACAAGGATCGCACTTCGTCAGTACATAATAAAGGAGACCAATAAAAGATCACGAGTAATAATGATACCAACTTTATGACAAGACCCAGCATTTCCAGAGGGGGATTTATTACCAGTGATGCGGACGAGCGTCTCCCTCCCGGACAGATCAGTGATATGCTGCAAGAACGAAACCAGAAAAAACACTGCATCAGCACCGAGTCCCACGCCACGCTTAGAACAGGAACCACCAACCAGTGGTATCACGAAAAAGAATGCGAGCTTCTTGGGAATACTCACGATGAAGGTGTCGTTGAAGGAGGCGAAGATGTGCGCGACGCCGAATACGTACTCCCCCTCGCGGACGGTGGGGCCGAGCGTCACGTTCTCCTCCTTGGGCTCCCGCGTCTTCCTCCTCCCAGACTGCACACGACCAAGCAAGACAAGGACGGGACGGGATCAGCACAGGGGACGAACCAACGGTGACAAAACGAAGGAACGAGAGACGGGGTGGCGTTACCATGGCTGCGTCCGCGTGCTCGCTGCGGCGGCGGCGGGGAGGAGGAGAGAAGGAAGGCTAGGGTTCGGAATTCGGGGAGGGTGACGAGGCGAGGAGCGGATGGAGAAATGGGTCGAGATAAAACCCCCGGAGTGAAGTGGGCCGACACCTTGAGGGCCTTTTGCAGAGAGATGGGCTTGGTTTGTTGAATGTTCCTGCATGTGCGGGCCGCGTAGTGGGCCGAACTGTCTTGGAAGTTCTAACTCAACACAAAAGTCCACTGCGGTTTTTTTTCTCAGCTGCTAAATTGCTAAGTCCCCCAGCAGATGCAACATTTGCAAGTTTGCAACAAATTCTGCAAAAACAGCAATGATACTGAATCTTCTCAAGTAGCTATTGGCGTGAAACAGAAAAACTTCGATAATCCTTATGACCCAACCCTGACATTTGCAACATTGTTTTCCTTTTCCATACTGCCCCTTTGAAGTATTTTCAGTTACTACCATCTCAATAACTGATTGCCCAAATGAAGTGAGCTCATATATTTCTGAACTCCATGGCAACAAAAAGTATCACAGTAACAAGAACGTTACAGCTGCTCGAAAACACAACAAAGGAAGCATAAAGTAATCAATTGAACTGATGCTCGATCCAGTCCGAACTTTGTTCCTGTTTGAGATGAGCAACGCAGATATGGATGCTGTAATCTGCAATGATGATACTAAAACTGTTCAATGTAGACACCAGCCAAAGAGCTATGCGCGGTATTACAAGTCAATGAAGATGCGCAGGCCGTCATGAGCTAGCTGTACAGGTATTCCTTCTCTGCAAGCATACAGGCTTACAACATCAAACAAGACAGTTACAAAAAATAAAGAAGAATATATCGAAAATATTTGTCGTTTTACGATTCTTTCTGGTCAAACTTTTGTATGTTTGACTGTCAATATGAGGAATTACATACATTGATGACGTAAGTTAGATCCACCATGAAACTTATTTTCAAAATATTTAATTAACTTTACTTGAAATGACATGTTTTATGGAAATTGTTGGCAAAAGTTCACCGTGAAATTCTATAAAAGCAGGGTGGACCCTTTCTCAAAAAAAAAAGTTCACCTTGAAAATCATGGCCATGTCCTAAGCATTTTATATTTTGAATCAGAGAGAATAATAGTTTCAGCAACGACGCATACCTGCAAGACCATTCTTCCAGCATCCGATTTTCTCTGTGATGTTCAAACTCATGGTTCATTCCAATTAACAGAGCCCTTTTAGGACAGATTCTCTTGACAGCATCGAGACTCTGCGAATTGAATTATGACAGCATGATATTGAGGGAAAAATATATTCCTCCAAAGAAATACTAGACAGTCTGTTACACAAATATGATTGCAGAAAAAATCACGAAAAAAATTTAGAAGTCATAACGAAAAGTAACCTCGTGCAGAGTAAAATGATTTTTGCGACGACTCCTCCCTGTTCACAGGACATAAACTCTGTATCAGACTATCGACATATGGGTTTTTCAGATTGGAGTGAAAGGTTTAGCACATGGAGTTCAATTATAAAGTAGTCTGATACCACAATACAATTAAGTCTGTATCAGACTATCAACATGTGGGGTTTTCAGATTAGAATGAAAGATTTAGCACGTGCAGTTTAATTGTATGAGAGACACAGCAACTAGCCAACTATGCATCTTTTTCCAGATGACAGGTATGTGGCAGTGCCACAGGCTTACTGTTCCATGCAAAATATTTGCTTCAAGTATAAGAAGATCAAGTTGTCCAGCACCAGACTTCGAAATAGCTGCAGGCAAAGACTACATCAGAATCATACTCTGTTGACACAGTGCAATAAAACATGCAGATATCTAGAGAATACACCTGCAAAAAAAATGCTAGAAATGTTGCCATTTGGACTAATGATTTTCACCATCTTGCCATTTGGCAACTGACATGATGCTAAGACTCTGGTAACAAGAGATATAGTAAAAAGTGTTATAATTGAACTTGATCAGCTGACCAGTGGAACCAGTATAGATTTGCATAATTTTCAAGACCCCGCATATAACATTTGATATACAGTGTTAGAAAGAATGGTTGAATAAACTCAACAATTTTGGATGCTATAAGTTTGCAGGATTATTATAGTCCTCCTTCGAGAAATAGCCCTTGTAACACAAGCTTATATTAATTATCATGCTATTTCCAAACACCTCAAAAAAATCATGCCATTCTAATTATTTGAGCAAAGAATGATGGAAGATACAAAAATCATACCATGCTCAGTGCTAGGAAGAAATCTTGAGAGATCAGATAAATATGCAACTCTGGCTCTCCTCCCAAATAAAAAGCCTAAACAAATATACCCCTCTCCGTGCATAACCTAAACAGAGAATAGCAAACTCACTAATTCAGGGCACAAAAACATAATAAGATCAAAGCAACCATTCAGAATACCAGTTCTTACTGGCAGTGGCACAAATTCTAGCCCTGATGATACAAATGACTTGCCGACATCGGCCTCAATTATCTTCCAGTCCAGTTGCGCAGCTCGGGCATCTTCATCTCCATCCTCTGGCTTTTGCTCCACCAAGTACGGGAATCTTGCTGCAACACTGTAAAATTGGCGGTTGGTATTACTACATGACAAATGCAATATGGTTACTAAATTCACTATGAACAATTAGGAGCAAAGGATGAACCTGTCGTTTGTGAATTGGGTGAGAAAAATAGGAATCGGCTCAATATGACGTGTACCGTTGCCTGGCTGAACAATCCAAACTTCATTAAGGCCTAAGACAGCATCCGCGTGTTCATGAGTCAGAATGATCCGCACTGCACAGAACCCTCTTAGTCACTACATTCGTACATTATCAGGGAATTTAGCAGATCGGCTGATTAACACTGAGGATAAGTTGTTTCCGCGGGGGGCGGGGGCGGGGGGGGGGGGGGGGGGGGGGGGGGCGGGGAGGGGGGGAGGAGGAGGATGCAGAGTCAAGAATCTCACCGAATCGATGGAAGAAACATTGTGGTGGCCAAACCATCGTAGAACTTGCTCTCTGAAGGTCTTGCCGATATCGATCAGAATGTGTTTGTGAGTTCCGTCGTCATGGCAGTAGTCTATCAAGAGGGAGGAGTTCAACCTGAACACAAGCAGGCATCTTCACCTAAGCGCACGCGAGGCCTTATCTGGTACGGATTCGATGATTGTTTGCTCGAGGAAAATGTAGAACTTTTTTTCCAAATGGATTAGATGGGGTCTGTCTCCTAATTCACGCTCACTGGTGATTGAAGGTCAAGGGGGCGGCGAGACTGACTCACCTGTAGTTGGGGTTCCGATCCGGCGGGAGAGAGAGGGCCGTAGAGCAGACGGCGCAGGGAGGCGTCGACGGCCTAATGAGGCACCGTGTGTCGGGTAGCGCGGTGGAGCAACCCGTGCCCAGGAAGATCAGCGACGACGACGACACTGCCGCCGCGGTAGCGGTGGCGGTGCCCCCGGCTGGGGACGTGTTCGGATCGGACTCCATCCCTGGATCAGTTCTTGGTTCTTCCGAAGGAAGTTTGGGCTCCAGGGCTCCCGCTGGTGGCCGCCGGCGAGGAGCTGCAGCCAGGGCAGATCTACTTCATGTTTCGCGCCGACCTACTGCGCGGCCACTTCACCCGCGGGAAGGTGACGGCGCTCCTCAAGTGCGCTTGTTTCGGTTCAACCGAGCTGCCAGACTGCCATGGCCACTGCCATGTCACTATCCAGGGACCGAAAATATGTTGACTCGGGTCAAAAACTCAAAATCACTCATGCCACGCAAAAACCACTTCACACGGCGTCCGTTTACAAAGAGAACCGAATTGTAGAACTTCAAATAAATCAGGAATGGAGAAAAAATTCATCTACAAAAGTTCAAAACTATTTTAAGGATACCTTTTTAGTAGCATTTTAAGGGTTCTTGAGGGTTGAGGCAGAACTTTCTCAAACCGCTGATTGCGAGAAATAACGAGTACAAATAACTTATGCGCAAAATCGAAACCTTTTGCAGCAGTGTTTTCTGTAAAAAAAAAGGACCATTTGTAATATTGCAATTTACTCTAAAATTGAAACAACTAAGTAAAGCATCTATATATATCTTTCAATATAATTTGCATGGTTTCAATCTAATTAGTTCACTTCAAATTTCAATTTGGGAAAAAGGAAACGCTTTGCGTACAAACCATTTATACAACTATGTGTACAATAAGGTGACTTCAACTTTCGATTCATATAAGCTAATAATCACACAAATTATGTGAGGCTTTTGGTCTTTTGGTGGTAAATCGTAGTATAAACAGGTTGCCTGTACACTGACACTGTTTCAAAATAGTTGGTTGTTTGTCAGAACTTACAAACTCTTGGATACATAAAAATCTCAAAATAATCGCTAAACTACTGATCTGGCGGATCTTCGTTTAATTGGCAACAGAAATATGGATGCTGCAATCTGCAATGACATCATTGAAATTGTTCAAAGGTACCAACAAAGTTCAATAGTCCTCGACTGTTATTATCGCAACTCCGGATACCTTACTACAAGTCAATGGAGACACGCAGACCGTCATGAGCCAGTTGTACCGGTATTCCTGCACTGTAGTCATACAAAGCTTGCACATGAGACAAGGCCTTTAGGCTTAGAGAAAGAAAAGGAAGAATATAACTGCTAGAAGCTACACACGGACATACCTGATAGACCATTCTGCCAACATCTGGTTTTCTCTCTGATGCTCAAAGAAATGCCTCATTCCAATCAACAGAGCTCTTTTAGGACGAATCCTCTTGATAGCATCGAGAGACTGCAAAAATGAAACATTGGTTTCATGTTGAGGAACATACTATTATCCCCCACAGGAAACACCTGACAGTCTATTAAGAAAATCTGATTTAGAAACTTAAAGACAAATATTATGAAGTACTTGAAAGATAACCTCACTCAGAGTTAAATGGGTGCTGAAAGCATCTCCCTGTTCAGAACATGAAGTCCGTGTCAGACTATCAACATATTTGACAGCATTTGCAATTCAATTGTATCAAATAATCAGCAAATTTGTATTCTCTGATGGCAGGTAATGTAGGACAGGCTTACCAATCCATGCAAAGCGTTTGCTTCTAGTATAAGAAGGTCAAGTTGTCCAGCACCAGACTTTGAAATAGCTAGAGGCAAAAACTCAGCATCAGCGATTCAGCATTGTATTCCACTCCGTGACATGGAGCGGTAAAATATACAGGAATCAGGAGAATCCAACTACAAAAGACTAGATTTTCCGCCATGTGAAATTGTGAGTTGCACCCTTAGTTAACAATATTTGATTACTCACATGTACTAAAACTCTGGTATCTCATCTCTGAGAAATATACTGAAAAGTGTTGCCGTTGGATTTGATCAGACACTGAAGTTGGTATGTATATTATTATGATTTTCGACCTGCTACATTATCAACGACGTTCATAAATAACATCGAGAATTGTGGATGCAATTGAACCGATTAGTATCGTCTTTCTGCTTATAAAATGACCCTTTTACCAAATGTCAGCGAAATGACAATATTGATTAAAAACACTCCCATCTATGATCCATAAGAACAAGCATTCTAATTATCTGAACAAAGATTTATGAACAAAGAAGGTTTTTTAACATGCTCAGTTTTAGGTAGAAATCTTGAGACATCAGATAAATATGCAACTCTGGCTCTCCTCCCGAACAAAAATCCTAAACAAATATACCCCTCTCCATGTATTACCTGAACAGAGAAGAGCAAGCTAAGTAACTACTCCAGGAGGCAAACATGTAGCAAGATTGAAGCACAGCTTAACAGCGCTGAAAGTTACCGGCAATGGCACAAACTCTAGCCCTGATGCTACAAATGGTTTGTCGACATCCTCCTCAATTATCTTCCAGTCGATCTTCGCGGCTTGGGCATCTTCATCGCCATCCTCTGGCTTTTGCTCCACCAAGTAGGGGAATCTTCTCGCGACACTGTAAAATAGGCGGCCGGTATTATTACAGGATATGTTATGTTGGTGACTGATCCGGTATTATTCAGTGCACTGGGAAAACATAAGATGAATGAGAATGGACCTGTCCATTGTGAATTGTGTTAGAAAAATAGGAATTTGCTCAGATTCGTTTCTGTCATTTCTTGGCTGCACCACCCAGACTTCGTCAAGGCCCAAGACAGCATCCGCGTGCTCATGAGTGAGAATGATCTGCACTGCACAGAACCCTCTTAGTCCTGCTGCCAAGACTACAACTGAGAAGAGTGGGCAGCAGTTGTTTTTCAGAAAAGAATGCAACTGTCAAAGATCTAACCGAATCAACTGAAGGAACTTTGTGATGGACAAACCACCGGAGGACTTGCTCTCTGAAGGTCTTGCCGATATCGATCAGAATGTACAATGTGGGTTCCATCGTCATGGCAGTAGTACTCTATCAGGAGGGAAGTGTTCAGCCTGAAGGAGCAAACAGACATCGGTAGCCACTTGCAAGTTGCAAGGCCTTATCTGGTAGGACTCACACTGGACTGACTATTTATACTCTGTAAAAAGGAGACCAGTTGCCAAATGGACTAATTCCATGTCGATTGAAGCAAGGATTCGTTGCCTGTATTATGATGCATCCGTACTGCTCGCACCTGTAGTTCGGGTTCTGGTCGGGTGGGAGCGAGAGGCCCATGGAGCAGACGTGGCATGGCGGCGCGCCCGGCCTGATGAGGCACCGTGTGTCGGGCAGCGCGCCGGAGCAGCCCGTGCCCAGGAAGATCAGCGAGGATGAGGGCGGCGGCGGCGGCGGCGACACCGAAGCCGCGGTGCCCCCAGCTGGCGGCGTCGCCGGATCGGGCTGCATCGATCCCTGAACTCTCGTCTCGCAGGGAAAGATGTTTCGGTTGGTGCGGATCTTGGCCTGATTTCTGCTCTCGTTCTCCTCAGGTCCTCCTTGTTCGGGTCGCTTTTATTGCTGGCGCCGGCCGGCGGCGGGAAAGCTTTTGTTTTCCTTGCATTTGTTATTGACCTCGGCAAGTCTCGAGTCTTGATGACTTTTTAACCAGCCTTCCCTTTTTTTTTCTGGCGACGAAACCAGCCTTCTCTTTTCTCAGAGATTTTAATACACATGGTGAGACCATCGTGCGTTGCTAATGCGATACAAGTCTTTGTTGGTTAAAAAAAAAAGGAATGAAAAATGAAATCAGGTAGAGAGCCCAGCACACCAAGCAACCCCGTCACTGGACTGTGGACTCGGTCTCTGTCCCTGTCTGCAGGGCCGGCCCGTACGCGCGTCTCAGCGTATGCTTGGTTATTGAAAATGATTTGATGATGGAATCACTGAAATCTGGACGTGCAGTAGCAAAATTAAGGTGAACTAATAATGACGGAAACAAAAAAAAAGGAAAAACAAAAGAAAAATGTTGACAGCTGTGGGATTTGAACCCACGCCCTTTCGGACCAGAGCCTAAATCTGGCGCCTTAGACCACTCGGCCAAACTGTCTTTTTTGTGTGTTTTCTTATTTGATATTATAAGTTCTGAATTCCTATGTCCACGGTGCTCACATCCGGTTACGATGAAACCCATCAACGACGGACATGGTTCGATGCGATCATTCAACCGGCCGTTCCAATAATGTCCTAGGCCATGTCTTTTAGGCCAACATGATTAAGAACCAATCACATCAGAAAGAAAAACCTGTTTGATTGGTGGCTGGATCAGGATTTGCACGATAATCACACTGCAGAGTGCAAACCACCATTTCGCACCCTGCCCTGCCGTATACATCAGAGCGCGCGGTGTCGTGTTGGGCGACAGGGCGAGCGCCGAGAGGGGGGACACACATCTGCAGCCTGACGCTGATGGCTCTGGGACCTGCGCCTCCCTGGACCGCGACAGGCAAATGATGGAGATTAGGAATTGATTAATTAGCAGCAGGAGATGTTGCGGTCGCGCTTAGACTAATTAGCCTATAGTAGGTGGAGTTGTTTGGCCTCAACTCCCTGCAGGCAATGATTGAGAATTCGAGACACTGTCTTCGCCGTTCAGACCTGGGTTTTTCAACTCGCAAAGTGTGGGGTAAGAACGTCGTAGGTAGGCGAACCATGCTTGAGCTGACGAGGCGGTGTCTTCCCACCATGCAATTTCTCTCGCAGTCGCAGGGATCCAACCGTAAAAGAAAAGTTCACGTTTTCACAATTTCACCTCGCCGCCGCGACAAATCGCAGGTGGGGCTGTCAGAGTGGAAGAGCGATCTCGCTCGTGGCGCGGGGCACCCCGAACCTCGTCGCGGGCGGCCTACACTACACGTGCGCATGCTCGGTCAGCTCAGAGCTCAGTGGCTGTGGTTCACTAGCGCAGTGGCACACGCCCCACGCCCCCGGGGTGGCATGGCAAGGGACCGCCCGCCTCTCGAGCCGTGAGGGTGACACCAGCGACAGCGATCGGACGGCGGCCGGCGCCTTGTCCGGGCGCGGCCACCGCTCGCTAGCATCCCTAGAGACGGGACGCTACGCACGCGGGTGAGGTCCCCCGGCGAAGAGGCGAGCCAAGCAGCAGGAACCGCAGCGCCCACCGCCCACGTCGCCTCCCGACGGCGGGGGACCCCCGCGAACAGCTGCGCGTGACGTCGCTGGGTGCGCCGGGGGGACAGGTGAACAGGGCTCGGGAGGAAGGGACGAGATCCCGCCGCGTGTTTCTATCCGCGGAGGCGGAGCTAGTGTTGCGTCCACCCGGGCCCTGTTGCTTGCTCCACCGTTTGCTTGCTTGCTCCGGTTCCTTGCCATGGATTCAAGGAAGGATCAAAGGAGTAGAGCCGCTAGCTTCCGTTACGCTCCCACCTAGAGTAGCACTATACTACTTCTTCTGTTTTAAATTGTAGATCATTTTGGTAAATCTAGAATACATGCTAGTAAAAATTCGAGCCATCAGTAGATTAATCCCCGATGAAACCATCTTTGTATATCTTTAGATATCTATTTGTGGCTATTACTTATAATTTTCATTCACTTATCTATCTTGAAAATCAATATAGGTCCATGTGCAATTTTTATATTTTTTCGAACTGGTATGGACGATGACGCTCATAAACATGAATGGGCATACGTGTCCATTAACGCAGGCGCGCACATATAGCTCTTGCCTTGAGATAATAGATATGTAGATCTTTGATTCAGCCAAAGTTAGACCTCATCTCATTTTGTCACCTACGTCCCTCTTATTCCCACTACTCGATCTTTTTACCCCTCTAAATCAATGATCTTTTCCAGCTTGATCACCACCAGGCCTCATATCTCACATTTGACACGGGCTGAAACACATGTGAAGGCCTAAAATGAGGTAGGCAAAAAGTCTCTTCGTGATTGGAGGTGTGTGCATGTCAAGGCCCACTGGGCAGTGTATGCTCGTGTGTTGTTATAAGCTAAGCATTTATTGAGTGAATGGCCATGCTAATTGAGAAACGGAAGGGGAAGGACAATCCTTCTCTTTTGAGTTATCTCCCTCATTCTATCACGTGTTTGTGCTCATATCAATGGTTGCCGCTATTGGTCAAAGGTGTGACATGCCACTAGCATTGCAAAATAATCCAAGGCTCTTTTCATCTAACTTATTCATGTTTGTGAAGGCTATTTTTACAACATTCTATGGTTTCCACTCCTCCACCTATTCCTCTTTGACACTTCTCCAACCCCAGGCACCATGTTGTACGTGACACAAGCTGAAGTAGATGTGAAGGCGCAAAATGAAGCAGGCGTTGATGACGTAGGTGGAAAGTTTTTTATGCATCGTGTTTCTTCGTGATTTGAGTTGTTTGCATGTCAAGGCTCATCGAGCAGCGTTTGGCTCTTGTGTTGTTATAAGGAGAATATTTATTGAGTGAAGAGTTGTGCCGAAAATCAATTGAGAAACGAAAATGGGGAAAGGGATCCTTCTCTCCTAAGTTATCTCCCTTGTTGTATCATGCTATCTCCCTTATTGTATCACACGTTCGTGCTCACATCAACAGCTAACACCTGTAGATAGAGGTGTGACATGCTACAAGCATTTTGAAATAATTCAAGGCTCTTTTTTTGCAATATTTGTTTGCACCTAGAATTGAAAGTAGTGGTTATCGTATATAAACCTTAGGCGGAAATTTTTTTATGCATAGTGACTCATTGTGATTGGAGTCGTGTGCGTGTCAAGAGCCACCTGGCAGTGTCTGGCTCGTGTGCGGCTATGAGTCGAGCATTTATTGAGTGAAGAACTATGCTAAAATATAATTGAGAAACAGAAAAAGAGAAAGATGATCCTTCTCTTCTAAGTTGTCTTTCTTCCTTGTGTATCACATATTCATGCTTGCATCAACAGTTATCGCCAGTGGATAGAGGTGTGACACACCACTAGAATTTTGAAGTAATTCAAGACTCTTTTTATCTAATATTTTTCTGCAGAATTGAAAGTAGAGGTTATCATATATAGACCTTATTCATATATGTAAAGCCTAATTTTTATAGCATTCTACAGTTTCTACTCTTCCACCTATTCATCTAAACTGATACCTTTTCTACTTGATGACCACCAGACAACATGTGAAGGTGTGAAATGAAATAGGTATCAACAATGTAGGTAGAAAGTTTTTCATGAGTCGTGTCTCTTCGTGATTGGAGTTATGTGCGTGTCAAGGCCAACTGGACAACGTATGGCTCTCATGTTGTTATAAGCCGAGTATTTATTGAGTGAAGAGCTATGCCAAAAATTAATTGAGAAATGGAAGGGAAAAAAGATCGATCTCTCCTAAATTACCTCCCTCTTTATATCACGTGTTCATGCTCATATCAACGGCTATTGTTGGTGGCAAGAAGTGTGACATATGCTACAGGTATTTCGAAATAATCCAAGACTCTTTTTATCTAGTAATCCAAACCTCCATCAAAAAGAAAAGAAATTCATCCAAAACGCCACAAACTTGTAGTTCCAGATAAGATTATCTTTCCGTTACCCATAATCTTTACTTACAACCATGCGACCACTCACGATTCACACTCCCAAAATCCACCAAACACTGTGGTTCCATGATCAGTTTCTCTCCCTGTTATGCACAAACCCCACCAACTTGCCGAATTTCGGATCTGGCCTTGCGCGGAAGCAGAATCCTGATCCAAAATCTAAACAATGTGCAAACACTCCGAGTCCCTGACAGATCCAACCGCTCCCCCGACGTCCGCAGCAGCCACGGCCCCGCCGAGCCGAGGAACCCACCGAACCGAGCCTCGAGCGTGCCTGCGGGACCGCATCTCTCCCCTCGCCCCGGTGGGTGGCGCCGCGCCCGCGCGCCCATAAAAACCAAACCCCACGACGCTTCGCCCTCTCCTTCGTTCCCCCCCCCCCCCCCCCCCCCCCCCCACCCCCACCACCAAGTCGCCCGCCGCTGGGGGAGCCGATACGGGACGAGGCCAGCCGATTCAACCCCGCATCCGCATGCGCCCGCGGCCGCAGCGCGTCGCCACCTGAGCTGCGGACACCCCCCGGGCCGGAGCCCGGAGAGCGCGATGGACGAGCACCGGACGCGCCGGTCGCCGGCGGGCGAGCGCTTCATGGGGATGTTCTCGTCGCCGTCGACGCCCTCGTCGTCCCCGACGGAGCCCTCGTTCGTCGCCGGGGACGAGCTCCACGAGGACGACTTCCTCTTCTCGTCGCCGGACGCCGCCGCGCCGGCGCCGGCGCCCGGGAGCCCCGGCCGGGGCGCGCCGCAGCAGGGGCACCTCGGCCTCCTCGCCGCGCTGGCGATGCACGAGGGGGACAGGCGCCTCCTGGTCCGCGGCGGCGCCGGAGGAGGAGGGACGGCCGCCGCGGCCGCGGCCAGCGCGGGGACGCTGCTCCGGCGCAAGGCGACTATCGCGGCGGCCGCCGCCTCGGTCTCGGCCTCGGCGGCGGTGACCGGGAGCGGGAGCGCTCTGTCGCCCGCCCAGGCCCCGAACTCCGCCGCGTGGGCCATCCCGGCGACCGCGAGGCCGAAGAACGTCACGCCAGCCCCGCCGTACCACCAGTCGGCGCCCGTGAGGGTGCCCGTCCGGCCGCCCCGGAAGCCGGACATTGGCCGGTGGGATGAATTCGTCGACGACGACGACGACTTCCGGCGCGGCGACGCCGCCATGCTGCCCCCGCACGAGATGGTCGCCCGCGCGTCCGCTGGTGGGGCCGGGCCGGCCGCGCCGTTCTCCATGCTCGAGGGCGCCGGGCGCACGCTCAAGGGCCGAGACCTGCGGCGGGTGCGCGACGCCGTGCTTAGGCAAACCGGATTCCTCGACTGAGTCCGGCAAGGTGATGTGGCTCTGGCCTTTTGTTCAGCACCGTGTGCTCAGAGTCGTAGATTTGTAGGGTATAATTGTAGAGGGTTCTTGCTGTAGATCGAGAAACAAAGCGGGGAGGTAAGGTAAAAAGGTTGAGCTTTTGATACAACTGCTTGCAATTTTGGTGTTCTTGGATGTGTGCGTGTCATATTACTGTAAGCTTCAGCAGTAGTAAGAACTGGTCGTATGTCTGGGTCTCCGTGAGCTCTCTGTAATTCAGGAGGAAAGAGATTTTTTTTTCTTTGTCAAGGTTGTGTTTAGGTGTATCTATCAACTATCGTCATGATGTCAGAGACCTATGGTTTTTCGTTCTTACTTCTTAGTGAAAAATTTGTCAGTTTTGTTTCTTACTCTCTTAATGTTACCAAGCTGCAATGCTGATGAAAGATGCATTCTTTCTGTGCCTTTTGCCTGATGTGCATTCTTGATTGAATCTACTTTTTTCAGAGAGCTACAGAATTATTGATCACCAATATGATATCACACATTAATGCTTTCAAATATATATATATATATATATATATATAATATAATATAAAAGATGTATGTGGGTTTGTTCATTGGCGCTTGAATTGGAAGATGTATAAGCACTCATTCAACAATGCATGCTTACGGTTTATTTCCTGGGAAGGATAGGTAGTTGGTACTTGAGCTCTCAATTCTCTAGGCATAAAAAGCTGTAGGATCTGATCTTGTTGCTTCAGTTTCTTCTACTTCTTGATGCTTCCGCTTGTAACAATTTTGGAAGATAACTAGTTTGGTGTTCACAATGAACTGTTTTTCATGTTTAGTTTTTATTACTTTTGGCACTCTAATTGCAATAACTGACAAATGGAACAAGTACCAGCAGCATATTTGTTTCTTTTAGCGTATACTTCTGCCCTGCTGCAGGCACAGCACACAATGCTGAAAGAAGCTAGGTGTGCTATTGGTACTACTAGAAGAACACATAATCTTTCTTCAGTGCTTCATAACTTTCTGCCTGCACTTTAGCGTTTGTATGTTCTAGTGATACATTTCAGTGCCTTTAGGTCTGTGGCTGCTGTAGATCCTCTGCAATAATACAGTATTATGAAAGTTGAAGCTTTTGGTGCCCTGAACTTTACACCACTGGACGCTAGTTAAGATGCGTCATTGTTCAAAAATCAAAACTTTTATGGTCTTCTGGAAGTTTGAAACAAGAATTTTGCAAACATGACGGCACGACGGGGGTCATATCGACCACTGATACTTCACGTGATGTCTATCATGAACCGGCTGGCCTTTTGGGTTCTGTTGGGCAATCCTTATTTGTGCTGTTGGTGTTCATAAAACAAATCCACAATGGATATGGGAGCCAGCCCTGACGCTTTATGTCTTTATCAAACATGGTTTTCTGAGGCAATTTGGTTTGGCTTGGACTGCGAATCACTTTGAGTGCCCCTTTGCTGGGGGAAGCGGGTTTTTGTTGCCTCTTTTACGCCACATTTTGCTTTATTCCTTTGCGCCCCTCTTTCCCCTTGTCAATTTTCAGATTGTGGGAGCAGTGCTTTAGTCAATTGCTGGACCCATATTCAGCATGGCAAGGATCAATACATTGAACCATACTAATTGATGGATGAAATTGAATACTTTGCCGCATGGCGTTCTGTCTCTTCATCTGTGGGGCTGTGTTGAGCGTGAATTGCTGCCGGATTCGCCCATTCAGTGAGAACTAGGGGTAGTTGATTTCTCAGAAGCATTTTATATCGACCTGGACTGGAGCACGGCAACTGCTGCGACTGTTTGTTGCCAAGATGCTTCCAGAGATACGCAAGTCCAGTCAGAGCCAAGAGGTGCGTGTATCTGTTCCCTGTTGGTAGGGCAGGCTGGGCACTGGGCCAGCCATGCGTCCATGATGCCTTCTTTTAGTTCTTGCATCAACATGCAAGTCGCATCAGACGATCAGAGGGCAATGCACTAATCTTTTTCAGGAACAATTATTCCATTTTATCTCTTCATGAAAAAAGATATTTTTTCATTTCCCCTTTTTTATTTGTCGGAAGAGATTTAAACATTTCGAAGTCAGAAGGAGTAGCATATAACGCTGCAGAATGTAATGATAAATAAAACAATCTGTTATGAGAATATATCCATACCATTTTTATGTAACTATCTAATCTAGCCTACATATCCTTTGATAATGTCTTAAACTCAACGCTGGTGTCTCATCTGGTATTTTTCCCGAATTGCTGTTGTAGTTGCAGGTATTCTGCAGCGCCTGTGAACCACAAGGGAGGTGACGCACTCATCGCTAGCGGTATAGCGGAGATGAGTTTTCGTGAATCTCTTGTAGGCGTGTTGGTATAGATTGTAGTTCTAGCGTACGCTCCAGGGTGTGTAGGATGGGATGTCAGTGTATATGTTTGGTTGTACGTTCACGTACTAGTTATACAACAACTTGTACTTTCTCCGTTCCAAACTGTAGGTCGTTTTAGTAAATTTAGATGCATAATTTTTACTATAGATTTAGACACAATATATAGCTAGATGCATTGTAAAATCTATACATCTAAATTTATCAAAATAATCTACATTTTAAAATGGAGGGAGTACTTTGTATCCGAGGCATACAAAATATGCACACAGAAAACTGGTAGAGCAACGACTTGCTCATTTACCATGCCGCTCCATGAAAGTCTGGAACACTTCCTTTCAATATGACCTCATGGCACTTCCGAAACGGCTTTTCAGCCTTTTAAGATTTCCGTATCCTCCTCAATCTGGATTTTGGGCTTTACTCCGAGACCACTAGACAGCCCAACCGGCAAAAAGAAGAGCAAAGCCCAAAAGCCCACCCCGCAAATTCACATCGGCGGCGGCGCCTCGCCGTCTCCTCCGCTCTCCCCGGCGGTTCCCTCCTGCCGGGCAGGCTGCAGAGCCAGATGCAACCAAAGCAAAAGAGACTCATCCAAGCAAAAGGGGGGCTAAAAGAAAATGCAAAAGCAAACTTGCTTCGCAAGCCTGGTTTGCTCTCGGCGACTCACATGGATGCTCCTCCTCCTCGCTGATTCACTCGACTGGGCCTCCCCAGCCACCGACGAACGGACCGGCCCTGCGCACCCAGCGCCGGCCTCCCATTTCTGACCCCTGCGCCGCAGAGAGGGGCAACCCGATGCGACCGATACGGCTGCCGGAGCCGGAGCCGGAGCCTCCGGGCGGGGCCACGCCGGAGATCTTCGCCGCGGGAGGCGGCGCGGCGGTGGTGCGCCGCGCCGTCGTCATCGGCAACGGCTGCGCCGGCGCGGAAAGCCAGTGTTTCGGCCTCCTCCGCGCGCTGGGCCTCGTCGACCGCCTCACGCTCTATGTAAGCCCCCGACCTCCCTCAGTCCCTGCCAGCCGGTGGTGGTAGTGTGGTTGGATTGTTCATCGTGTTCATAGTTTTATTGCTCGTTGGATTGCTGTCATCAGTTCAGTTTTTTTTTAAAAAAATAATCATCAGTTCAGTTTTCCTTCTACATATAATGAATGGCTGATTCGTACTGCCACTTCCCACTTATATTTTGGAGTGGCTGATTCGTATTGCCACTTATGTTTGGACTTATATTTTGGATGCGACATTTGGGCTGATTTGGTGTGGCTAGAAAACGGGAGCACTCTGCATTTTTGCCCTTCATTTTTCCTTTTGAGAGAAAATGACATGATGTATCAAAAAAAACAAAAAAACAAACTGGTGGCCTCATATGTGTGGACCTGTGCGGTGTACCGTGTATCCAGTATCCACGGCCCATGTTTTAAGGAAAAATCGTACTTTTTCCTCCACATAAGCTGCAGCTCACGAGTTGAAGTATGGCTTGACAGTGGGTGAGAATGGTTCTCAATTCCATTCATTTATTCGGCACTGACTTATATTTATTAATCACCATAATATTGAATTGGGACTTTTTTCTTGCTATATGCTTGCTGAGGGGATTATATATCTGAATCGCTGCAATTGAGGGAATGGATCAGATGTAAACATCAGTCTTAAGATGACTCTAAAATGGATCATCAGTTGTTTCTGAAAATTTCTGAATGTGGAACCAGTTAATTACTGGCCTATGCATTGCCACATGCCTGTGTCTATTGCAACCTGGTTGTTTTCTCGAGTCTTGACGCTTACTCTGCCACAATGCAGGCTGAATTTTTGGGTTGACTATTTTGATGTATCTGGAAATATCTGTAGCCTGAAATGCTGTAACTAAATTGTTGTTTCTTTCCAGTGCCACTACAGCTTGTACAAGGAGATGTGCTGCTGTTGCTTGTCTGTGCAGGCTTTTTTTCCGTATAGGGGAGAATTAAGTGATATCTCAAGTTACCTATTTCTCATCCTCCTTTTTTAACTTTCCCATGGCAAAAGTTTCAAATGGGAGTTATCATCTAGATTCAGATAACAATGCAGCGATCCTCCCGAAAGACCCATTTATTAGTTCTTTTATTTAAGCTAATGGTTGCTAATTACTTATTTTTTCTGAACCTGTCTGGTTTTACAGCGTGCTATCAGGCCAACAGGAGGAATCAACAAGTGGCTGCATTTTCTTCCGATCTCCTTCCACAAAACACTGGATCAATTTCTCAGGCGGGTATTTTCTGATACAAGATTTGCAACGTTGGTTCAAGGAAACAAGTTCGTGCAGTATCCTGTCCGTAACTGTCAATCATTTGGACTGTCTTCTGTACTGGAAGCAGATACTCAAAAGATGGTGAAGACCATGGTCTGTGATACCTTTGAGAAGTAGGTCATATACCTTTGCTTTTCTGTTTCAGCACTATCCAAATAAGCATGATTTCTTCTTAATTCTGATTTTTTTTTCTTGAGGGTCTCCTATTTCAATTTATGAGTCAGTGTCCTCATGCTTCCATTTCTTCACACATGCTAAAGTTCGAAGTGATGATTTTTTTAAAAAAAATCACTAGTAAATTAGAGCATATAATTTATAGGTCTTCCTGTATAATAACTTAAGCACATCCCTCGAAATATGGCTGATGTTTTGTTGACTTCTCAGGTAGAAGTAAAATGTAGTGTTCTCAATCTGAGTTTACATTATCCAATGAGGTTGCAAGCATGCGTCATGTTGATATAACTATCTTAACATGTCAGATATGTGTTGTCAACCTGTCGTTGCATTGCGATAAGATGCTTCCAGGAATAAAATTGGAAATAAGAGTAGTTCTTCGTGGATTTTAAAGGGCAACTTCTCAACTCTAAATTACATGACTTTTACTCTGCAAAATAAGAACTAGCCTAAACATGTTTAAGACATTTTTTTTCATTAGGTTCTCTAACATCATCAACCCCTTGCTTCATCAAATTTTGATTTATCTTCAGAGAAGGTCCTGCCCTGGTTGTTGTTTGTGGCCGAGATACCGTATCATATGCAAGTTCCATAAGATGTTTAGCTCCAGATAATGTGTTTGTCATTCAGGTAGAATACCACAATCAGTATACCTGTTTAATTCATGTTACTCAGTTGGAGATTTTGGAGATATTTTTCTACTTCTTTAACCATTTTAGCGGATCTTATTGCAGCAAGTTATATGTATTTATTCTGTTCCAGATGCAACATCCCAGGTTTCACCTTGATAGGTTTGATTTAGTCGTGGCGCCTCGTCATGACTACTATGCTTTAACTGCAAAGGGAAAACAGGAAGTTCCACGCCTTCTCCGGAGATGGTTACTCCACAAGAACCACCTGGTCCTAATGTGGTATGCTGTTCTTGTCTTTCTTATGTAAAGTGCCCTCTATGCTTTCATCGTGTACCTGCTGTTCTGTTCTTAGCATGTGAAACTTGCAAAGCCAGGTCCTCACTGCTGGTGCACTACACCAAGCAGATTCTGCTGCTTTACGTTGTGCTGCTGCAGATTGGCATGCTGAACTCGCTCCTTTGCCGAAGCCATTGGTAGTAGTGAACATTGGTGGACCAACAAGTAAATACCTCCCACCATCTTGCCCTTCCTGTGCTCTGCCTATATTCCAACGTACCCACCTAAGTCATGTTCTTGTTTGACTTGATTGGCGAACCAAACAATCTTTAGTACCAATTTGTGGCACCGCAAATTATTAGGAACACGGAGCTCCTTTGTGCAGGAACACATGATTAAACTTTACCCCATGTTGAATCCATACTTCATGTAGTGTTAACTTCGATAATATATTTCAATGCAAAGGTTACATCTTCAGATCTTGGTCATTTTCTAATATGAAATGAGAGTGCTAATCTTGTATGTTGGGAGGATACCCTACTATGGTACTAACCCATGCCAGGTGATATGTTAGCACATTAATGACATCCATTCAATCCATGCAGAGCAATTGCTCAAGTGCACAGATGCTAGATCTCCGTTCCGCACAACTAATTGTATATACGTTGATGATCCATATTCCCTTTCATGCAAACCCTTGCCTTCCACATGTTCTTTTTGTTCCTTTAACTAAAGGAAAACCAGAACATTTGAGTTCAAAACTGGGGAAACCAATAAAACAAAGGCTTTTGGACCTCATTTGTTTCAGTAGTTTTTCTATATTTTGCTCTACATGTTCAGCTGATTCTTTTCAACTTCATATGAATCTATGGGTATTTCTAATGCATAGTCTTTTCAATGATTAGGAAACTGTAAATATGATGTGGACCTTGCCAAGCAGCTGGTAAGCTCGCTACACAATGTTCTGAAGACCTGTGGTAGTGTCAGAATTTCATTTTCTAGGAGAACACCACAAAAGGTAGGGTTACTACAACCTTTGGCTGTTCAATTTTTTTTTAACGAAGTGTTTACAGTTGATTTCTGTAACTATTTTCTGCAGGTGTCTGATCGCATATTGAAAGAGTTCAGTACACATCCTAAGATTTATATTTGGGATGGTGAAGGTATATTCGCAAATGAGATTGGTAACATATCTTGATCCTTGGGTGATATATTTGTGCTGATCTGGTTTTTACAGTGCAGGTCCTAATCCGCATTTGGGCCATCTTGCATGGGCGGATGCTTTCAAACAGCAGACTCTATAAGCATGCTAAGTGAGGCATGCAGTACTGGGTGAGTTGTTATGCTATATTCTTACTCTGTACCAGACTTTGACGGGGATGCATCACTAAGCTTGGAGTATAACTTCTTATAGGAAGCCTGTCTACGTCATTGGAGCCGAGCACTGCAGGTGGAAGTTCGCAGATTTTCACAACCGTCTTCGTGAGCGTAGGACTGTCCGGCCTTTCACTGGACTGGAAGATGTAAGCTTTCTTAACGCTACCCTTTGTCAGTTGATTTCTCTTAAATGCTTAGATATACATCCAGATATTTAATTCTATCATACAATCGCACCAAAGTGATTTCACCATCATCTCAGTTTTGGAACTCATCGGCATTGAATTTCTAAACGTCACCATGTCCTGTTGTCCTCCGCCGCAGATGTCAGATAGCTTGGAGCTATCCTCCCCTGAATGACGCTGCTGATGTGGCTGCAAGGGTTCGTGAAGCGCTTGCGCAACGTGGATGGAGGTTGGGTTAACAGTAACCAAAGTAGAGAATGAAAAATAACTTCACTTCAGTTATCTTGGTTGCACAGAAATTTGGTATTTAGTTATGCCTTGCTTGCTAGGAAAACATAACTGATTGCGCGATTTGCATGAAGCACACCCGGTTCCGCATGAAGTTTCGAGCAACCATACATCCAAAGATGTGAAATCATGACATATCCATTCACCAGTGTATTGTTCTGCTGTAAAGACGCCGATTGAGCTGATAGTGCAGTTAAATACTCATCACTGGAAGAGTTGGCCATGGCCTCATGGGACATCTGCCATCGTGGGCTTTGACTGTGCTGAGTTTATCCTCAGACGCCATTGCTCCGTTGAGCTGCGACGAATGTGTAAATCCTTTCGTGGCCTGGCAAATTATGGAGGCCACGTTAGGTGGCAGCATAAACTAAGCCCTGCTTTGGCGAAGGGTAATAGATCTAAGCTTGGCTGCTGCTGCTGCTGCTGCTCGTGTTTATCCTGGTGTGGCTGATACTTTGGAATCGCCTGCTTGTCTGGCCTTTTTCTGGTTGCCGAATGTAGCTGACCATCTGTCGGATGGCCGCCGGCTGCTGGACATTTTTAATCCGCCCAATCATCCGGATCCTGATTGGTCTGTCAGTAATATTGCTTTGCCCGTGTGCTGATCCGAATTCAGAATTGCTTTGGATATCCGGGTGTGTAACAAGTCAAGTCTCGGATCGGATGACTTTGTGCTGGGTCATTCCTTTCTTGCTCCGTGGCCGTGCAGAGGGCAAGACTGCATCGACTGGGTGCACAGCTTGCAGATTCCTTGGGAAACCGTGTGGCTGCATTTACCGATTCTGCCCAGGGAAAAGTTTCGCAAAGAGCCAAACTACGGGCCCAGGATATTGGGTCGCAAAGAGCCAAATTACACGCCCGGAATGATTGGATTTGGGTTTGTACGGTCGCTGCGATGAGAGAGTGGGAGGGTTTGTTTGGTTTTAGCGCGTGGATGGGTCACTCTCACGAGATCCAAGGTGTGTTTTGAGGCCTAAAGTTTGAAAACCGTCGAACTTGATTTCTCCTATCTTGGAAGATTAGCATTGCCCAAGTTCTAGCACAATCAAAAGTTTAGATTTTGCTATCTAAAAACGCAAACCAAATAAATATGAGTGCTGATCTTGACGTAGTTGAAAATAATATATATCATCTATTGCATTCTACAAGTAGTACCTCCAACCTCCACACTAAATAATATATATAATAGTGTTCATTGATGTTGCATGTATGGATCTTGCAATCATCTTAACATGATGCTTTATTTTCATAATTGTTTGGCTATTCAATCAATATCATTTACGTACTTCTCCTACACCACACTGTGCGCAAAAATTTAGTTATATGCCTTAAAACACTACAAAGTAACTTTTCAAGGGATAAAGACGTAAAGTAAAAAGCTAGATAAAATAATAATTTTCTGCCCCCAAAACCATCAGGGCCGGGTTAAGGCCGAAACCAGGCCCGGCTCAGCTCGGCCGGTCCGGGCAGGCGCTTGTGCTATACACCTAAGACCTCAAAGCATGACTCAGACACACACACAATCCGTCGTCCTCTTCTTCGCCAGCGCCGCCGCACCCGCCATAGCCGCCTCCCACCACCGGAGCACGCTGCCTCCCCGAAGGAGCTCTCCCCTCGCAGCCATCGCCACCGCGGCCACCCTCGTCCCTCCCCTCCTCCGCTGCTATCGGATTGGCGGTGGAGTGGAGATCGACCCGGTATTGGAATTCCCTTTGTTGGTAAGGAACCCTAATTTGGTCGGATGGGATTTTCATCTTCGACAACGCGCGCGAGATCGATCGACTTCAGCTGACGCGAAGGGATTGGGAAGCCGAGGTGCGGGTGCAGCTGATTTTCTAGGAAGATTGGGGTTTCAGCTCAAACCCCCATGCTCGACGCTGAGGACGACCCCGGCGGGAGATGACGAGGATCTTCGTGCAGCGCGGGGCCGCCGGCTCCTCGTCCAGCTCCGGCCGCTCGGGCTCGCAGCCAGCGCAGCAGCAGCCGGCAGCTCCTGCCCGGGAGGAGGAGCTGCCGCTGCAGCCTCAGCCGCAGCAGCCGCCGGAGCTTTTGGCCTCAGATGATATAACCGAGCATCTAAATGAGGGCAGCAAGAACAGCAGCAGCAGCAATAAGCCTTTGAGGCTGGATGACCCCGTTTCGGAGAGCTCGAGCTCGGCGGAGGAGAGGGCTACAAGGGAGAAACCTCCTAAGGATGACACTAATGTAATCAACTCCACTTTCTTGGTGGAGGAACTGATAGGACTCCAGATTCCTGATGAGGTTGAGCATGGGAATTCTGTGCCATCAGGCACTGGTTCATCACAGATGGCGGGTGCAGCATCACACCCACCGCAGCCGCCAGCTCCACCTCCAAAACCAACATCTGGGAATAATGGGCTGCGGAGAATGGGGTCTGGGAGATCAAACAGTGTGCGGATTGGATCTTCAAGAAGGCCAGTAGCTTGGCCACCAGTGGCAGCCCGGACATCTGCTTCAGGTTCTCGGCCTTCTTCGCCTAGGTCACTGGTTGATGGTGAAGGTTACAACAGTGCAGATGAACAGGGTCCCTGTTACACCTCGAGTTACGATGATTCGGTATGGTTTCCAGATGTCTTGTTGCTTTATATACGCATCTTATTTTCTCCTATAACATTTGTAGCAGTCTTATGTATTACATCATCATCTATTGTGAAATGTGAAGATAGTCCTAGAGATGTTAAGTAGCCTTGTTGTTAAACAATATGCTCTTTGGTACCTTCGCTGTTTCCTCTTTAAGTGTATGATTATTAGATAAATCTGTATATCATGTTCTTTCCTCCATGGTGTCAATAACACAAGCATTCTTCTCGGTAGAGTTATTTATTCTGATAATATAAGGAGACACTAATCTTTTCGGTCAAGAAAAACCTTGTGTTTCTTGCTTCGAAGTAACAGTTTTTTTCATGTACATGAGCAGGTAATTTTTACATGATTGTATTTTTTGCTACTTCTCATCTAATTTATTGCACCCCAGGAAAGGGACCGCATGTTTGAGCATGACCTAAGGCGGGTGAAAGGGTTGGAAATCAGAAAGATGGCGGAAGACGGTAACTGTCTATTCAGAGCAGTTGCTGATCAAGTTTATGGAGATGCAGAAGCTTATGATATGGCTAGGCAGATGTGTGTTGATTATATGGTAGGTTGCATCGTTGCATCTGATTGTGAATAGAAATTTGTCTAGATTATATATTTGTAAGGGCAATGTTGTGTTGGCAATGAGCATCATCATTTTAATTGATGAATGCAATTATTAAGTTCAGACTTGTCTTTCTATATTCGACAAGCCTGCTTTCTACATCGCACTAATTTATTGACACCAAGTCCTTAGATTGGTTAGTTTTAACATAGTTTTTTGACACAATTGGTATGAGCTAAATACTCCACTAACAATTTGAGACAACCCAATTCGCAATCAGACGGCTATGGAAATGGCTGCCACCTGTTCCACGCTTCCAGCGGCTAGCAAATAATGTCTTCTGCATGGCTACTTACAAGTAATAGCCAGCTCTTAACTAGGCAGGATACTTTCCAAGGTAGCTTCAAGCATCTTAGCCCATAACTGGTCAAAAACTTGTTACATGCCGGTACAGAATGGTTATAGCTGCTTCCAGCAAAAGTTTCAGCTACATTCAATTGTTTTTTGGCATATTACGAATAGCATTGATTACTGTATCTTGTGTAAAAACAATGCAAAACACTGTCAAATTCTATGCGGATGTTCTATCTTGGTAGACAGAAAGTCCCTAGTTAAGGCATGACCTATCCATGGACTGGAATTCCCTTCCAGCGGGAAATGATCTAACAGGAAGAACCTTTTCTGAGTTTAGTTTCTTGTGTTATTTGCCCACTTTTCTTTGATAATTTGGCATTTTGTGGAAGGATTAAGCAATCTTGTCTTTCTATGAAACCATCAATCATTGTTGTAAATATGGGTCTTCTAGGATTTATAAAGGAGTAAGTGTATTTTTGATAAGAAAAAGTATTTGGGCGTGCATAATATGCAATTGAATGATGGGTGTAACTGCTGACCACTCTAGTTGTAGAACAGGGGAAACATGCGTTGCCATGATTTTCTGTTATCCGTTACTCTGTTAGCCATGTAGTTGAAACGCTCATTGTCGTTTTGTGTTTCTTTTTCAGGAAAGGGAACGTGATCATTTCTCTCAGTTCATAACTGAAAGTTTTACATTATACTGTAAGAGGAAAAGGAGAGATAAGGTAAGCTATTAAATATATCCTTTGCAAATTATTAGTTTCCCACCTTTTTATTTGTCCATTTTCCTTTCCCAATTATTGAATCCAGCGCAGGCAATCTATTGCTATTATGAGGTGCATCTGTCGAGTTAACGTTGTGAGTTATAAACACCTATAATTGTTTGGTCAACTGACTGTCATGCTTTTTTTTTTCTTTTGCTTTCTTGTGCCCCTGCCAATCATTTCCACCTATTTGAGTCTCCATTTGTGTTAACTATTTATACGTGCTTCCACGCAGCGAAACATGAATTTTGTCCCAACTTTCGAAACCTTTCTGCTGATATTTAAGCATCTGCCTTTCTAACACAAACTAACAGAAAAGGAGAAATTTGGCCTTATTGCCTCTTTCAATTCAAGGTGCCATGCTGATTGGTTGTTTTAATTCTTCAAGGTATATGGCAACAATGTTGAGATCCAGGCATTTGCAGAGATGTACAATCGTCCCATTCACATATATTCCTACAGTACAGGTAAACTGTGCTCAGCATTTGATGTTTTTTCTCCTTGTTGATTTTTTTTCCTTATAATAGCTAGTGTTGACTTAACATGGTTTGCTGTTACTGCAGAGCCCATTAACATTTTCCAAGGAAGCTATAACACAGATGTTCCTCCGATTAGGTTAAGTTACCATCATGGTAATCATTATAATTCAGTGGTTGATCCCCGTCGACAGACAGTTGGGGCAGGCCTTGGATTTAGCTCCCTCAGAGGGGTACATTTTTGTTTCTCTGAACCTTTGTCTTGCATTTAGTACATACAGTTATCTGTACGCTTTTAGCCATTTTCTGGACTAATGTTTATGTTATCTTTCAACTTGATTTATTTTGTCTAGCTGATGGCCTGGTTAAATAATATTTTGTTCCCTTTTTTGTAGACCAATAATGTTGACAGGGACCAGGTGAAGGCTGTTATAAGAGCCCAGCAAGATCAGCAGATTGAGAATGTAAGCAGTGCAAGTTATTTTCATGTGTTGCTGCCATCCCAATTCCTCATAAATCAAACATGGCATATGCTTAATTCTTGTTTTGGCAATGTCAGGCACTTTTGGCCGAAGGGAGATTCTACTCTGATTTGGAGTTGACAGAAAGGGAAATAGAACGGATGGTGATGGAGGCCTCAAGGGCAGAGTATCTGGCTGAGGAGAAAAAGCTTAACATCAGAGAGTCATCAACATCAGGGGCAGAGCCATCATCTTCTGCCGCAAGTAAGCCCACCTTTCTTGGAATTTGAAGAACTAAATAATGTCCTGCTAATCAGTTTTTATTGAGACTGGCAATGCTTTCCTACCCTGCAGTTAGCGGGTCGTCTCATTCGGCGGCGGCAGTAGAGAGAGGGAGCAACGAGTGCTTTGTGCTCCCAGACACCGTGCTGACTCGCAGCATGCAGCTGCTCCTGGCAATGGGCTTCAGTTACATCCAGGTCATGGAGGCCTACAGCATATTCGGCGAGGACGTGGACTCGATGATCTGCTACCTGGTGGAGACCGGAGGCCCTGGAGCCTCCGCAGGCGGTAGCAACCGCCGTAAAGGAAAGGCTGCTGAGTGATGTGCACACCTTCCTTGATGTGAATGTGATGGATCGGAATCGTTGGGCATAAGTCATACCAGATAATGACAGCCGTGTGAGTTGAGATGTCGGTGTACCTGCTACCTTATGGGTGGCAATAAATGGAACTCTCCAGTTGCGACTTACATCAGGTATTCTGGTGTTTGATATGAATGGTTGTTGATGCTTTGTTGCTTGGAAAGTTGCTGGGTTACCCAGGTGTCCGGTGCCCCCCTCTGCGATCCTTGTGGGAACTGGGAAGCCGTCTTGACTCTACTGTGCTGGACTGCTGGTACACTCGGGCAACAAATTGTCTTATGCTTTTGAATGCATGGCATATACCAAACCTAAGCTCGGCCTATTAAAAAAATGGGGTGTTTCGATCAAAATTTGGCCACAGTTTTGGTGCCACTATCTTTTGTTTAAGACAATTTTGGTGCCAGTATCGGTAACCTTTATTAGGTCCGCTGGTGCGCTTACGAAGCCCAATCCAACGTAGCATATGCATATCTAGGCCCATCGCAATTACCCAGCTCACTTAATCCAAGATCTAGCCCAGCCCACATGAATGCAGCACATGGGCACTCACGCGGCCACGCCACGTGCTCATACGAGCTGGGGCTCGTGCCCTCGCCTCCCGCCGTCTCGCACACGCCGCGAGCGCGGCCCCAGCAGAACAGGAACGACTCCGCCTCTCGCCTCCTCCCTCACGGTCTCGCACTATTCCCGCTTGCTCCGAGAAAAGGCGCTGCCATGGCCATGGCGGCGCTGCGCGGGGCCTCCCGCTGCCTGGCGTCCAGGGGGAGCGCCGCGGCCGCGCGCCCCATGCTCGTGGCGCACTCTCGCGGAATCACCTACAAGCTCTTCATTGGAGGTTGGTTGCTTACCTTAATTGCCCGTCTCCAGTCTCCTCCCCTCCTCACCAGCGCGTCCGTTTTACCGCTTCCTCAGAAGAGCGCTCCGTTCCCTCTCGCGCATCTCGCTGCTGGAGGGGGAAGCACGTCTGCTGTATGGCTCACGCGTCGCCAGGGCGTGCGTGCCTAGTGTTCGACGGAATGTCCGTACAGGCAGGGCGCCTTGATGCCGTTTTTTGATACAACCATGTAGCTAAAACAATTTCAGTACTTCCTCCGTTTGTCTGTGAGGCACAGTTTAACTGAATGCTACCTCCAAAGCTAATCTAGCTGCAAGTTGCAACACCAAAATCGTGATAATACGAAAGTAGTGTCGAATTATGAAATCTAGTTGTATAATTCCGTACCACGCAATACGCGAAATAGGTATCATGCAGTTTGAATATTGAAATGTGTGTCGGCGCATTGATTGAGTTCCTGCTGCTAGGCAAGATATTAGTGTGTCTGGCTTCTGAAGAGGTGTCTGTTGTTGCCTTTTTTCCACCATTAGTGTCTAGTCCGCTTGTTTTCAACGAAATTAATGTTTTTCTGCATTAGTTAATATGGTGCCACCATCTTTGATCAGATCTTGTTTATCAACAAACAACATAGGAATACCAGGTACTCCCTCTGTTTCTAGATATATGATGTTAGGACAAGCTAATTAGTCCAAAATATGACATGTATTTAAAAATGGAGCGGAAATGTTCCTTGAACTAGGATGTATATGGAACTACAGGACTAGGACATATTCAGTTGTTTTTCAAAAAAAAAAAACATGTCTTTTTTTTCACCATTAGTGTCTAAGAATACATATTCAAATTATGAAACTTAAGTCATACAATTCGGTAACACGCAGAGCACAAAATCAAAATCATGCAGTCTGGTTCTTGAAATACGTGGCACCACATTCATTGAGCTTTTGCTGCTAGGGAAGAGATTAGTGCGTCTGACTTCTGTGTAGGTATCAGTTGTTGCTTAGTTTCTTCACCATTAGTGTCTAGTGCATTTGTTTTCAAGGAAATAAATGTTTTCGGGCCATTAGTTAATATGGTGCTCCATCTATGACCAGAAGATCTTGTTTAACAACAAAAAACATAGGAATGCTAGCGTATTCTCTATTTCGAAAGTGAGCAGGGGACCCTACCTTGGACTATGGTGATTGGTGAGGCGTATGTTTCGGTGCGTTATGCCTTAATACTCTAAGAGTACATATTCAACCCTTCTTAAGTTGTAGATGCAGTAGAGTTATCATATACTACTGGTCAACCAGATTGTAGTGGGTTCCAACTGACAGCTTAGGTATATATGACTGTGGCTATTAATAAGTAAAACACAACCTCTATCCTAAATATTCCAGAAAGGGTTGTATTTTTGTTAACCTATGCGGATTTATTCTGAATTACGCCAAGTTATGAAGTGCGCATATCCACATTGATGCCAGTTGCTAGTCATGCTGTACATGCATGTAACACATTGCTGCAGAATGTTATTCAAAAGATGAGATCTATTGAGATCAGCTGAGCTTCATTTAAGCTGAATTTCTGAGCGGGAGTTGAAGCACACACTATACACATTTGAGAATCTCTGGGACCAGTGGGAAATTGTTGTTCTGTGTTATTTATGAGAATTTTGTCTATTGCTGTTTGTACCCTCGTCTGAGTCCTCTGTCCTTTTTCAGGCTTATCACACTTTGCAACGGAAGACAGCCTAGCAGAAGCATTTTCTCGTTACGGCCAAGTAATAGAAGGTTTGCCCTCATCGCTAGCAAGAGCACACTTCTGTTGGTAGTTGATAATCATTCTGCCCGCTATCGTTGGCTGTTACCCAAGCTGGGGCTTCTTGTTTGAGTGCAGCTACTATCGTCACGGATGAGGTGACCAACAGACCAAAGGGGTTTGGCTTCGTGAAGTTTGCTTCCGAGGAAGAGGCCAATAACGCGAGGGAAGAGATGAACGGCAAGGCAAGATGTTGATGGATTTGTCTACGTTCTTTTTAACTTGGAATTGTGAATATGTTTTGTGCCGTTTGGAGAGATTCTAATATGTGCAAGCTCGTGTCAGGTATTGAACGGCCGTGTGATCTACGTCGACATTGCAAAGGCCAAACCGGACCGGGATGCAGATGCCCGGCCAATAGCGAGAGGCCCTCCTAAGCCAATTGGCAACGACTGAAAAAGAACGGCCTGGTGTGTAGACTCCATACTTCTCCTCTGCCCCCTCTGCTATACCAGTTCACCCCTCAGATTCGGAAGCTCTTAGATACAGGGTGATGTGTAATAATGTGTCGAGGTTTTGCGAGAATATAAATCAAGTCCACTTAAATATAGTACTTGTGACTTGTGAGATGTTTGCCCGGATCAGATGCTGTGTTTTCTTGTCATGACTCATGAGCCTCTGCTGCTATAATAAGGCTAGCCACACGAAACATCTAGACGATGTTACGGGTTGCGGATGGTGGTTGCATGTGCTTCTCGTTCTTGAATCTGTTCAGGAACATGATGTTACCCCGTTGCTACTCTGTTCGGAATCAATGCTTCGCAGTTCATCTGTACTTCTCTAAGCCTTCCATCTGATTCCTGGAAATTCTTTCGTTTTGGCGGACCTGATCCCCGAGTTGGGAACAGTACTTGATCTACGAAAATAATGAAAGATCATGCACCCAACGGCAGATATTTTCTCCTGTATCGTTGTCACATTGTTAGTTAAAGGAAAACGACGCACATCAGTGCAGGACATGATGTTGTCCAGTTGCTCGCTGTTACTACCAGGAAGAAAAAAGCGTTACGGAAAAGTTTAGTGGTCGATGTTGTACGCTAATGACATGTCTAGTGCACCTGACGGTTGATCAGAGTAGTACCACATTTTATTGCGCCAGTTCGTCGGCGTCAAAAGAAGAACCGGACTTGCACACTTGTCCGTCCGGCCGGCCGGCCGGCCGGCAAACGCCGGTCACCGGAGCGCGACCGCGGCGAGGCAGGTGAGCACGACGGCGGCGCTGGCGGCGGAGCAGCACAGGTCCACGAGCGCCTCGCGCCGCGCCTTGCTCTCCTTCCTCCCCTTCTTGCGCCTCACGAACTCGTGGTACCGCCTCTTGGCCTCCTCCGTTTCCCGCTCCCCGCCCCTCCTGGGCGCCTCCATCGCCGCGGCGAGGAGCCGCAGCGTGCCCTCGCCGCTGACCGCGGCGCCGTCGGCGTCCTCGACGGCGAGGGCGACCTCGGTGACGTGCCCGGACCCCTCGGCGCAGGCCACGGTGGCCTCGAACTTGCACCCGCTCAGCACGACCGCGAAGCGCACCAGCGTCTCGCCCGTGTACCAGTGCCGGACCACGGACACCGGGCGCCGGCTGGAGACGTTCACGGCGCGGCCCCGGGCCGGGTCCGCGACCACCCAGCTCAGCTCCAGCTCCGCGGGCGCCGCCGCCGCCGCGGCCTCCGTCGCCGGCGGCCTCTTGCGCTCGACGGCCTCGACGCGGAACGGCGAGCCGAGGAACCACGGCGACGACGCGGGCGTCTCCACCACGCGCGACAGCAGCGGCGCGCCCCCGCAGTAGACGTCCACCGCGGAGACCAGCTCCCTGGGGAGCCCGAGCTCGCCATCGCCTCCGCTGGCGCCGACCGCGGAAGGGAACGGGAAGGCGTCGGCGAAGAGGCGGCGCGGCGGGATCGCGGCCAGGAGGCAGTGGGCGCCCGGCAGCGCGAGCGACGGCCACTCGGCGAGGCAGAGCGCGCGCCACGTCTCCGGGTCCGCGGCGAACGCGCGGAGCCCCGCCGTGGCGCAGCTGGCGGCGGCCAGCGACCGCCCGTCCAGGCGCCGCAGCGCGCAGCCCAGCACGTCGGCGTGCAGCAGGTCCTCTATCGTGGTGGTCGCCATGCCGCCCCACCTGCGAGTCGCGACCCTGTTCCCTCTTCTACTTGGAGCAAGTGAAGTAAAACTCTGGCCTATGGAGATGAGACGAGACGCTTTAGCCGCGCGGGCTTACATATAAACGCACGCGGGGGCACTGCAGTTGACACCGGTCAAAGGCAGGCAGCCCTCTGCGGCTCTCTGTCCATCGCGTCGCCTCATTTACTGCTGCTGCTGCTCCTGGCCCTGGGCCCGGGCGCAGTGTGATATTTTACTCTGGCGCGCAATTGACCGCGTGCCACCGCGGCGCGTGCCGACCTGCCGTGGCGTCGACGGGAACCGGCCGGTGGCCGGTGTGGGGGCGCGCCGGGGCGACGGTGCGGCCCCGCGGCCGTGCGGCGGGACGCGTGGGCGCGGCGGGGGGCGCACGCGAGGCTCGCGGGCTCGGACGTGCAGCGCCCCCGCACTGGGGCCGCGCGTTCCCCGCTCGGCGCTCGCCGTCCTCCTCGCGCGCCCGCGCCCGGACGGGGTACCTGCTGGCCGTGCGTGGGGCGGGGGCGCCGCGTGGTCGCGTCGCGCGCGTTCTCACCGAGCGGAGGGCGCGGTTTCTCCACGCGCGCCGGCGCCTGAACGTTCGGGCGGGGCCGGTGGGCGCGGCGCCCAGCCGTAGCCACCGGCCGGTCTCGGCGTGGTGTGGTAGTATATCAGTGGACGTCCCTGTTGGGTTGGATTCCCCCGTCCGTCCCCGACGAAGAAAAACGGGGTCGCGATCCTTCTCGCGGGACGGGGGGCGGTGCAAATCTGTGGCGCCATCGGGCTAGTCTTGCAGGAGCCGTGAGCCATCGCCGCAGGGCGTAATTGCGCTAGTAGGCCGTCGTTTTCGCGACCGGCCGGTCGTCCTGCAGCGTTCTCTAGGGGCAAGTGCTGTACCGGCCGTTTAGGAGGCGGCCTCCAATCTACTGTGCGTATTCGCAGGCCAAAGTGCCCAGCTAGCCTAGCTTGCACGCGATGTACGCTTTCAAATCTAAGGTGGTGCGTGTGCGCGTCGTGGCAACGTGCATGCCCTCCCCCGGCCACGTGACGAGAAGCTAGCTTAGCTTGTGGTGCTGGGGGGACCCGGGCCCGGGGGGGCTACTGTACGGTCCGCGTACGGTCCGATCCAACCCCGAACGGAGTTTATGCATCATCCTAGACCGAACCCTGTTGGTTTCCGTGATCGGCTGCAGTTGGAAGAAGCTGTCAGGTTAGTGGGCTGAAGCAGGAGGGACTCTCAGTGAAGTGTCGTCGGAGCCAAACCAAATGCGGGGCTAGCGTTACTGGCTGCATTGCGATTGCACTAGGACTAGGAGCTCCTGTATTCTGTGACTACCATCGTTTCTACTGATCTTCTTTTTTTATCCTTGCAATCTTTGCCTTCCCGTCTTTAGGGTTGAAACACACGGTAGTGCGCGGAGCCGCAGAGCATGGCTGCAGCAGTCTCTGCCAGGACTGGCAGAGGAACAGGAGCTGGAGATTGGTCAGACCTCCTACAGGTTCCAGATCTGCCTCACAATAAATAAAAAGAGGAGATGAATCTTCAGATTAGTTCAGGGGTTGCATAAGAGAAAAACTAGCTGGGCCTCTGGGAACATCCTTGTCTAGGTGTTGCGGTACTGCTGCCTCCTTAATGGTGTCCGGTGCCCCGGCCGGCCATCATGGGTTCCCTAATCCTGCATCATCAGAGGCCCCGGGGCCGACCGAATGCTTCTAGAAAGCCAATCAAGTACATCGACGGACACAAATGGTCCGATCCCACACTGTGCACAGTACGGGAGGCTCGTACGTGGGCGTGCGTGGGCGCCGTCCCGTTCATGCACGTCGTGCTGTGACCCTGTGTGCATGCACGAACAGATCTGTTACAGTAATGCACATTGCTTGCAGTGCGCAGTAGCTAGCTACTGGTGATTTTGATACTGCCACAGGATCAGAGGATTACGGCATTCTGAGCTGACGAGGAACTTTAGTGGAGCAATTTGCGCTTGCTCCTCCTTGTTTCCTGTCTGAATCAGGGTTGGTGCGCCTTGGCGCTGCTCGTAGTATTCAGCCGGGATCTCGTGTGGTGCCGGCCGTCAAGGAAGAAACGTCTCGACATCCACGGGTAAGATCTCTGCACCTTGCCTGGGAGCTCTGCAATCGTGACAGCGAAATGCCCGCTTATCAGGACTCGTGCACCTACCTGTAGGACAGGGACGTCAGCGTTAGGCCAAGGACCCACGGCAGCCTACGTCGAAGAACTCTCGCGACTCGCAATTGCTGCAGGAAAAGAGCAGCTGGACTGTAGGACTCGTCGCACCACGAGGTGCCTGCGCTTGTGCGGCTGCGCAGTGCAGTGCCTCTCCTCCCCACTCTTCGCTATCCTTAGCCGCCCCCAGCTCTTGCTCTATGCTTTCGTTCAGTGAATCAGCGACCTAGCGGCGGAGTCCGAGTGAGCTTTGACAGACAGACAGGCCGCGGGCGCCTCCTCACCTTTTCCTATGTTCTTACGAGCAGTTCTTTTCTTTTCACTGTCGTCGTAGCCCTCGTGATCGCAATACCTGACCAAAGCCTAACAAACCACGCTAGGGATAGAAACGTGAACTCGCATGTCCGTATCCGCTTAAATATTAATATAAATATCCGTATCCGTATTTGAATTTAATGTGGTAGTAAAGTGGATGCATCCGAATCCGATTTTATTATTTTTCTCTATCCGATTCCACGTCCGTATTCGACAATATCCGACGCTATCCGTATCCGTTTTCAGTAGAACTATTTAAAAAATTATATTTATTTTTTATAACCAATATTATTAATTTTTATAAAAAAATTAATTTTATTCTTAAATATTCTTGTTTTTTCTATTTAGATGGATGAAATTACTTTTATAAATTTTTATTATATATTAATTAAAAATATTTATATATTTATTGAAAATATATTTTTATTTCTACTTTTATTTTTTATATATTTATTTATTAAAATATTTATTAATAAATAAGCTATTTTTGACTAGCTATCTTTGTTATATTATTATATTTTAGTCTGTACATATATAATAGTTTTATATTCATAACTAAATGTTATTCTATATCGAGTAAATATCCGAATTCGAATCCGAATCCAGGATATCTATTTTGCATTCGTATTCGAAAATATCCGAATTCATATCCATATTCAAGTTCAAATATGATAAAAGATACTATTTAAATCCGATTCCATATATATCTAATCCGCTTCCATGCTCGAATCACACGGCGTACGCCTCCCTTTTCTTTTAGCTTCTCTTTCTCCGTCACTGTCTCCCTTTTGGCGCCAGCAGCCGATCAGAAGTTCCAAGCGCTCATTAATCGGTGGGCGAGATGCCTGGATTCACCCGATCACCGCCGTGCGCGGATCGTTCCCGTTGTGCGGCGGATCTGGACGCATGTGGTTGGAAACTCTGTTTGGAAACCGGTCTGCATCTCCATCTCGTCAGTTGTCTCATACTCGTACGAGTACGATACTGTGATGCTGTGCAGAGTGCCCTGGACGCAGACCCCGACACTGTGAACTGTGCCGTTTGGACTGGGCATGGACGGAGTTGGGGCCACCTCCCAGGCGAAGGCGAGCGTTTGCCGTTTTGGTGCCACAGAAGAAGCTCACGCCGGGTCCTTCCATGCCCGGCAAGCTGCACCCGTTCATCCTTTCCTTCGCGAAAGGACCTGCCACGGAATTCGGAAGGAAAATCGCGTTGGACGCGAGCGTGAGTGCACACCAACTATTGAGGATCCGGGAGAAGAATCCAAGCGCGGACAGCTTGGAATGAGCTCCGCTCGCTGTCTGGTCTGACGCGCAGGTCGGCAAGCGTGACCGGTTGGCGATTGGCTCGCGGTTTTCTCCTCTCTCCCGTCCCGTGAAGTGCCAATGGTAGGGCTCTGTGCCAGGAGCAGCAGGATGCTGTGCCTGTGCGCGGGCATGGACGCATCCGGAATCCTCGAACAGAACCTGTACTGCATTGTTTGTTTGACATGAGTTGCCGCGTTGTGCAACGAGGAAATTGCGGTTGGGTTGGGTGCCGGGAGGCCTTCGAGTTCCAGTTGAACTCTTCCGCCTCTGTGAACCAATGCCAAGTGGCATACAGACGGATCTTTTTCTTTTCATCTTCTTTTACCAACCGCGTAGGAACAGGATCAGAGGATCAATTCTCGTGCGCCACAAAGAGCAACGTTAATCGCGTCGTGAATTTGGTAAGCAAGGACAGCACTCATACCGCACTTGAAGGTTGGCCAGTTGCCAAGCACGACCAATGTGTCATCGCCAAGCAAGATCGTGGCCGCTGGTGCGTCTCGTGTTGCGGAGCAGTGGGCGCACCGCCGGGTGAGCCTGCTCTGCCTGTAGGGCTGGATAATGAGCCGGCTCGGCTCGGCTCGGTCGGGCTCGTTATCCTAATGAGCCAGCTCGGCTTGGCTCGTTAACGAAACGAGCAAAAAATCCTACCTCGGCTCGGCTCGTTCTAGCTTGCAAGCTAGCTCAGGCAGCTCGCGAGCCAAACACTGGTGGCGTTGCCAATGGCAACCTGAGGCGTCTCCAATGGCGGCCTGTGCCATGTCGCTTAGGGGAACAAGGAGACCGAGAGGACAAGCGATGGGGAAAGGCCCGAGGCAGCCATTTGATTGTGCGGTCCTCTTCATCACTGCCTTGCGCGCGCGCCTACTCCTTGATTCAATGCTGGGCGGAAACTGCTCGAGCTCCTCATCCTCCATGGCGGGCCGCGGGTGACGGGTCCGCAGCTCCTCCTGTGGCCTGGCGCCCCTGTGCCTGTGCCGCTCGAAGCTGGTCCTCCTCCAGACGGGAGCGGGCGGAGGCAGGCCAGAGGGGAGCAAGCGGACGGAGGGAGGCGCTGGTTGAGCGTCGGTGGCTCCGCGCCTAGCAGGCGACGCGAGATCGAGAGGAGGAGCAGGTGGAGGGAGGCGATTCCCCGATAGGATCAGGAAACGCAGGTGAACAGGTGGGTGATTGGACCCAGGAAGGATTTAGTGCATCTAGGATTTGATTAGGTGGGTTGTTGGGCTTATTGGGCCAGTATATTTGAGCCTGTGGCCTGCTAGTGCGCGCGGCTCGCTAAGCTCGCGAGGCTCGTTATACTAACGAGCAAAAAAAAAAAATAATACTGGGCTCGTTAGCAAATTGTACCGAGCCGAACCGAGCCGCTGCGAACCGAGCAAGCTAACCAACCACGAGCATTTCATCAAGCCGTATCTGCCTGCCTCCTTCCGCTTCCTCCACACCGGCGGGCGGCGCAAGCCGCGGCGTAGCCGACGGGCCGTCGAATAGCAGCATCACGTACAACCATCACCATGTCGTCCAGACTCGTCACCAATCGCACGCTTCCTTTGCGGTGGAATTGTTGTCCCTGACGCCAGAAAATTACAGCTTAGGAGCCCATCCCATCCCAGCCCGGGCCGTCACTTGGTACAAACCAAAAACATCGCAAAAGGCCGTCGTCTGGTCATTAACTCCGGCCTACAAAAAGCCCACGATCTCCGTGAAAAGAAGAGGCCCACGGTCGGTTCCACGCGCGTAACATCTCCTAATAACGAAACCTGCCCATGACATGAACTCTAGCACCCCATTCGGCCACGTCGCCTGTGATTCCACGACCGTCTGATCCTTTACTAGCGTGATCTGCCATCGTCCATATGGAGCCTCTCTGGCTTCGCTTCTAGAGCAATCGTGAGCCTCGCCGTTATCTCTACTCTCGAATTCCTGTCTCCGGCTTCTTCTCCCGCTGGCCGCGCCCATATGCTCGGGCCATGGGGGCTTGAGGAGAGCTCGCACCCGATTCCCTGCCTCCCACTGACTTCTCTCCCGTCCGCCGCCTCGGTGTTAACATAGCATGAAATTATGTTAACACAATGTATTCATTTCTTCATTCCTATAATCCAAATGAGGGTGGTTTAGGTTAGCTCAGATTATTTGTGATGTAATATTCCAGTGACAAGTTTTGGCTTCCACTCAGCAGCTTGTACAAAGTTGTTCTAAAGCTGATTAGTATAACAATTTATTTCCCCATGTTCTAGAATCTCGAGGTCGTCCTTAGCATCACCAAAAGGGGGGGGGGGGGGGGGGGGGGCGTGAACTCCTGAACATCTGTCACTTCCTGTATTCATCAGCATCCCTTCATTGATTTTGTATTCTTTTCAGAAGAAAATTTGATAGCTTAGGAAGACCGATCCTGCCTATTTGCTAAATATAATGGTTTTATAATCAATTTGCTACAGCACTACAGCAGCTGCTTAACTGGTGACAAATTATTGCATTTACATCAATGTGCCACGGTTTATTCAAATGGTACTGAACAGTCTGAACATATTTGTCGACTAATATCAATACTACATATCATGTTCACTGGAAAAATTGATACCTAATATTAGTAGATCAGTTCCTTTGCAAAATATGCAAGTCCATTCTCTCAAACAACATATAGGTTGACGTTTCTGAGATCAGTTTCCCACCACTTATGGGTTCAGATAGATTCTACATTCTTCTGTCCAAGGATGCTATCATCTGGCTCCCATAAGAAACCTACGTTCTTTTAAGTAGATGCTTCATACTTTAGATTGGGCAGGGACCTACAGTTAACACTTGAAACGATCTCTCATGAACCCTTTGTCTGCAATAGCATCAACAGCCCACTTTGAAAGTTACTCACTCCGTTCCAAATTGTAGGTCGTTTTGGTAAATCTAAATATATATAAATTTTATTATGCACCTAGATAAAATACTATATCTATAAAAACTACGTATTTAAATTTACCAAAATAATCTACAATTTGGAACAGAATGAGTACTGAAATGGCTGGTTGGCTTCTGCAAGGGCGCGCGAAGCCGCGCTTGTGTTTCTAGTAATATCTTATCCAGACATTATCCAAGTGGAGCGCTCCCATAGGTCACCCGCCCAGCCTTAAATCTATTCCATCCACTGCAAGTGATCCACATCAGCCGAGCCCCCACAACAATCCCCGCGGCCTCATCTCGGCCACTCGACGGACGCCGCCAGACTCCGCAGCCGCCCGCCACAAAAATAAGAGCGCCCCGGGCACTCGACGCCGCGACCCGCAGCGCGAACACGAGAGAGATCGACATGGCCGCCTCCTCCTCCTCCGCAATCTCCGGCCTCGCCGGCGCTGCCCTCGCCAGCCGGCCGGCATTCTCCACCAGTATGGGTCTTAACTGCCGTTTAATTTCCTTAGCTTGCACTGTAGCTGAAGGACTGTAATGTTGAGGTTATCTTTAAATGCTCGATCGTCGCATCGCAGGCTTCGTGCGGGGCGGCCGGGTTTCGGCGAGGAACCCGCTGATGACGAGGAACCTGGAGAGGAACGGCAGGATCACCTGCATGACGTGAGTTCTTGCTGGCTTGGCTTAGCTTTGTCGCCCAAGAGTAGCGGCGACGAGCGTTGCTGTCTTGCTGATGTGGCCTTTCTGCTGTGAAATGAAATCGTTGCTGACTCATGCTGCTTGTCATCAGGTTCCCCCGGGACTGGCTGCGGAGGGACCTGAGCGTGATCGGCTTCGGGCTCATCGGGTGGATCGGCCCCTCCAGCGTCCCGGTGATCAACGGCAACAGCCTCACGGGGCTCTTCTTCTCCAGCATCGGCCAGGAGCTCGCCCACTTCCCCACGCCCCCGCCCGTCACCTCCCAGTTCTGGTGAGACTCGCACCACTCGTACTCACGCTCTGCTTGGCCAATGGCCACTACTGTCCTGCACGCCTGTGCTTGCAGTGGTAGCGGTAGCACTTGTGACTGACAGACGAACACGAACTCGTTGCAGGCTGTGGCTGGTGACGTGGCACCTGGGTCTGTTCATCGTGCTCACCTTCGGCCAGATCGGCTTCAAGGGCAGGACCGAGGACTACTTCCAGAAGTGAAGCGGCTGAGCTCGATCGACTTCCGCTGCCCGCATTCGAACCTTGCTTTGTTTAGGGCTCTGATTTGGCTGAACTTATGTGTGCTGCTGCTTTTATGATGAGCTCAATGTAAATCTATTGTCCCCTGCGCGCTTGGGTTTAATTTGAGGAAAAAATCTAAATTACTTCCCTCAATTATAGCTAAAATCCGGATAACTCACTAAACTATGGTTTGGTTTATTTTACCTCCCTAATATAATTTATCCTTTTCATTTCTCCATGCATAGGTGGAGTTTTAAGTTGAAATTTTATAAGATGATAGTACACATCATAACACATGTTAGAAAAAATACATCATAATTTTTATCATTATTTTGATAGGTTAGGATATTTGATAATAAACTAATCATTGGAGTTCAAAATTATATGAAAATAATGATGAAAAAATTATAAAATTTTTAATATTCATTGTCACGTACACTACTACCCTGCAAAATTTGAAATTAAAATTTAACTTGTGTATGGACAAAAAAACAAATTGTATTATGGGATAAAATGAACTAAATGGTATAGTTTAGGGGGGTAAATTGAACCAAGTTATAGTTTAGGGATTATTCGGACTTTGACTATACTTGAATGGAGTAAATTAAACTTTTTCCTTAATTCGATGTATCTAGCTAGTGTCTCGTAACTGGAAAAATCTTTACGAAGTTTAATTTATGCAAACAAAATGATAGAGAAATGTTCAGAGAATTTGAAGTACAAAGCGTAGGAACATGATAATTAATTGGCGACCATAATTAAATTACGGCAACGTGTTAACAGGGAGGCTGCGGCGACTGATGGCATCAAGTGGATATACTTAATTTGTGGATTTTGGCGAAACTTGTCCAGAACCTCTCCAGGGTTAATCCTTCCAATTGTTTTTTTGTACAACGCCTGCCTATGCTGGCCATTAGGTGAATCTAAGCGGCAGAATACATCCACCACCCTTCAAATGAACTTAGCAAATTGGCAAACAAAGAAAAGATGATGAACTGTTTCATTGTCATGTTTTATACTCCCGTTCCAGTCCCGTCTATCTAAATAGTCCTATTTATGTTAGAATAACCTCTCCTTTCAACTACATAAAAATCCATCCAAATGTTGCCACAAGCAACTGCAACCTCTATGATAAAAGAACAATTGAATATTAAAAATGATTATGAGAGAAACATTGGATGTCCTATGCAGAAAGAAACAATCATGCAAAAATAAAATCCTACATGCCTTTTTAATACGGAATAACTATCCCATGGAATTGATAATTGATAAATGCCGTGGACTCACTAGCGACCAGGTCCTAGTCTCCTAGATACAAGTTGAGATTGTCAATAACCTATGACTACTTTATTTTAAAACAAAAAATTATATAAAATTATATGGCTACATTCATCATAACAAGAACAAAGTTCTATGTAAAATCATTTTTAGATATTCTACGATTCTTGAGCCTTTTTTTAGAGAAAATATAAATTCTTGGGCAAATTCCAAAAATTGCCGAGCACCGAGGAGGCCCAAGCCCAACTCTCAACGAACACCCACTTGAAAAGGCCGAAAGGCAAGGCAAACGCAAATGCCACGACCCGCCTGGCCACTACCTCCCCACTCGCCGGCGTAGCCGCATGACACCCGCCGCCGGCCGGCCATCCCCTACGGTCGCCACCCTCCTCGGCCGCAGCCGCACCGCCCGCTGCGTCGCGCAGGTCCAATCCCTCATCGTCCTCCTCGGCCTCCACAACCACCATTCCCTCGTCGCCTGCTTCGCCGCCACCTACAATGACCTCGCGTCCCCCTCCCCCATCGCAGCCGCCGCCAGCAGGCCATCCCCCGCGGTCGCTACCCTCCTCGGCCGCTGCCGCTCGACTCGCTGCCTCGCCCAGCTCCACGCCCGCATCATCCGCCTTGGTCTCCACAACCACCACGCCCTCCTCGCCCGCTTCGCCGCTGCCTGCGACGCCCTCGAGTGCCCCTCCGTCGCCGCCTCGTTCATCACCGTTCTTCCCGAATCCCACACCGCCCCGCTTCGCCTCCGCAACGCCGTGCTCGCGTCCCTCGCTCGCCACGCTCCGCTCCACGCAGCGCTCGCGGAGTTCAACCTCCTCCTCCAACGAGGCGTGCGCCCCGACTCCTTCTCATTCCCTTGCCTCCTCCGCGCGTGCGCCCGCGCATCCTGCGTCCCAGCCGGACGCGCCCTGCACGCCGCCGCCATCCGCCTCGGCGTCCACGCCGACCTCTTCGTCCGCACGGCGCTCATCCAGTTCTACGGGAGGTGCGGCGCGGCCTGCGCGGCCCGGGCTCTTTTTGATCAAATCGACATCCCCAGTGATGTTTCCTGGACCGCCATTATTGTGGCCTATGTCAACAATGGTGACATTGTGGCCGCCAGAGAGCTGTTTGATAGAATGCCACTGCGGAACATGGTGCACTGGAATGTGATGGTTGATGGGTATGTAAAGTGTGGGGACTTGGAGGGCGCAAGGAGGCTGTTTGATGAAATGCCCGAGAGAACTACTACGGCATGCACATCGTTGATTGGTGGCTATGCAAAGTCAGGGAACTTGGAAGTTGCTAGATCATTGTTTGATAAGTTAGAGGACCGGGATGTGTTCTCATGGTCAGCGATGATATCAGGTTATGCGCAGAATGGTTACCCTGGAGAGGCATTGAGGATTTTCGATGAGTTCCAAGAGAAAGGCATACGCCCGGACGAGCTTGTTGTTGTTGGTCTGATGTCAGCATGCTCCCAATTAGGTAACGTCAGGTTGGCACGGTGGATTGAAGATTACATCGCAAAGTACTCGATAGATGTGAACAATGTCCATGTGTTGGCTGGTCTTGTGAACATGAATGCAAAGTGTGGGAACTTGGAGAGGGCTACTGTTTTGTTTGAGTCAATGCCAGTTCGAGATGTGTTTTCATATTGTTCACTGATGCAAGGTCATTGCCTCCATGGTTCAGCTAATAAGGCTGTTGAACTTTTCTCTCGGATGCTTTTGGAGGGCCTTTCCCCCGATAATGCTGTGTTTACAGTTGTTTTAACAGCTTGCAGTCATGCTGGTCTAGTAGAAGAAGGGAAGAAGTTCTTTGATATGATGAAGAATGTGTACTTGATTGTGCCTTCTGGTGAGCATTATGCTTGCCTTGTCAGTCTTCTTGGACGCTGTGGGATGCTAAAAGAGGCATACGAGCTTGTAATGTCGATGCCAGGGAAACCTCATCCTGGAGCATGGGGTGCACTGCTGGGTGGATGCAAGCTTCACGGTAACATTGAGCTTGGAAAAATCGCAGCAAAGAAGCTTTTTGAAATTGAACCGGATAATGCTGGAAATTATGTCTCTCTATCAAATATGTATGCTAACATTGACAGGTGGGGAAATGTTTCTGAACTTAGGGCTGAGATGACTGAAAAGAGGATAACAAAAATTGCAGGTCGTACCCTAGTTTTGCAATGAAGCTGTGTTGACTAGAACGATGCATTTATCTTGACTTATGTTACTGGGCCCCATTGGAACCTGAGGGGGCTGTAAATGAAGAAAAGAGACATCACGACTGCTATGAATGAATGGAAAACAAGATATCATTCCGAAGTCATGCAGATGGTGGAAGTTCAGCATAAGCTGACATAGACAACATGCTGACCAACAGGCTGTTGTGTTAATAATAGGCAGGAGACCATACTTAATTTGCTTAGTGTTTTCACAGTTTCCTGCCAATTAAACATTCTCAGAGCCGGGAGGATGCTTTGATTGCTGGTGAGACCATCCACTGCTGCCATTGCTGATGAAATGATTTCCTGTGAGTGCTCCCTCCTGCTTAGTCTTTCCTTCCTTTTTTTTTTCTGACTGCATCAATTTTTACCTGTTAATTCTAGTCATCTAGTGTTTTTTTAGTGATTACTGGTGAACTCAGACTTCCAGCAAATAAACTGCTACTAGGGGTGATAATGGATCATGGCCCTAATGCCCCCTTCAATCCAACTCAACCTTAATCATCCTTAACTAAAAAATTTGTAAAATATGAGCCCGATCCTTAAAATTTATAGGCTAATTTTTTAGGCCCTTTACCATCCCTAACTGCTACCATTGATACGATGAAATGGTTGCTGGCCTAGGACCACTTTTATCTAGGGATGCATTTTGGTATCCAATGGGTAATTCTGGGTCACTTAGTTCATTTTCTTTTTCTTGCTTTGGAATACTTGTTTGAATGAGATTTGGTTTGACCCAGTGATCCATTGATGCAGAAAAAGGAAAACTGCATCCCTACTTTTATTAGATGCTTGGATTAGTGTAACCTGTTAGTTATCTAAGGGCTTCTTTGAATAAGGAATCGTTCTTGAAACTTATCCTCTCCGATATGGTCTTGTCAAATTTCAGGATTGATGATTTGAGATTTCTGGAGAAGGGTTACAAATTACATTAATGATTGGTAATTGCTTGGATATGAAACCTGTTAGAGTATATTAGGCAACTCCGGATATGGTTAGTTTAGGATTGATTGTAATCCCGGGATAACCTTCCTTATCTCTAGGAGAGGCTACTTGCCCTCCAAGCCATGTACTCCTATATATTCGCCCTAGAGGCTCAATGCAATATATCCCACGCATTATACCCAATCTTACATGGTATCACGAGTCTAGATTCTAACCCTAGGTCTCCGGCTTCCGCTGCCCTCGCGCCGCCCCCGGGGACATCGAGCTCCGCCGGGGGCAGCGCCCTCGTAGGATCCGCGCGGATCCCTATGATCCGCCGCGCCGTCGTGGTCTCGCAACAGCAAAGGGACGTACCTCTACCCGTGGCCAATCCATGGTGGTGCCGCTCGTCGTCCTCGTCGGGCACCACATCCCATGGGGCCGCCGCCGAGCCTGCCATGCCTTCGCGTTGTCGCTCCCTCCGGCACTGCGTCTGGATCCGTGCCCCTTCCGCACAACAGGCCAGGCGCCCCCCCTCCTACCAGCGCTGCTGCACCACTGCCTTGAGCTCGAGTGTGTGGCTGCAGAGGCAGATTGTGGGGTCGCCAGGCTACCACGCCGTTGGGGCTGTCGGGCCACCGCACCGCCAATCGACACCGTCGCCGGGCCGCCGCGCCGTGGGGCTCCGCCCCTTCCCCGCTCCCCCCTTCTACCTGCGCTGACGCACCGCTGCCTTGAGCGCGAGTGAGTGGTCGCAGAGGAAGTACCTGGAGGTTCGTCTTGTTGCTGCTGTTTTCTTTTTTTTTCCGATCAGAGATCGGTTTGCGTCGACCTGCCGTTCGTCGCCGCTTCGTCGTCGACACTCTTGAGGATGAGGTTGTCGCTGCGCCTTCCCAGGCTGCAGCGCCGACGCTCGTGGTCAAGCCATCATTGCCGGTGTTGCCGCCTTTTCAGGCGGTGGCGCCATCCGCTGCCGGTCCTCGTCAAGCTGGCACTCGATCCGAGTCCGCGCCTACTGCCGTTTTCGCACGGACACCACCGCCGATGTTGCTGAAGGAAGACGCCCGAGCGCTTTTCAGCAGCCTCATCTACCATCGCCATCCGCTGCTCACCGTCCTGCTGCTGTATCGGCAAGAAGCTGCTGATTTTGTGTACTCGCATGCCTTTGTTGACGCTTCAGACATGCGCCCTCCTCCACGGCTTAGACCACGTCCACCTCGACCTCGGCTACTTTGGCACTAAAGGGCTATCATCTGCATTAGCTACTCCAGTCGAAGCATTGGCACCGGTGTTCCGACTGCGGGGGGATATCTCCATTGTTCTCCAGTCTGTCTGTTCGTGTTGCTACCACTACGACTGCGGGGGGATGTTAGAGTATATTAGGCAACTCCGGATATGGTTAGTTTAGGATTGATTGTAATCCCGGGATAACCTTCCTTATCTCTAGGAGAGGCTACTTGCCCTCCAAGCCATGTACTCCTATATATTCGCCCTAGAGGCTCAATGCAATATATCCCACGCATTATACCCAATCTTACAAAACCAATGTATGCACTTGGTTTGTTTCCTGCTATATATCGAATCTTTAATCCTATTTGGATTCATGGAGGTATTCTAACGAGAAATGAACCTGCTTGGCCATCTTGGGATCATTCCAGGTTAAGAAAACTAGCACGTTGTATCATGTAATCTGACCCTGTACGCATTATTGAAATACTGATTCTACAACTTTCTATATAATCCCCTTCGAACTGGCTTAGCAATATTAATATTAGTTACTGATTCTGTTTTAAGTTTCTTCCTTGTACTCCCTTTGTTTCATTTATAGGGCATATTGGGATTTGAGAGGTCAAAATTTGTAAGCTTTGACTAATAGTTAAGTCAAAGTATATTGTATGCATGTTTTGTGTGCAAAAGTTGTATCATCAGATTTGTACTTCACAAATGCTTTAATAAGATATTGATTTTTAGGAATTAAGAATAATAATATATTATTGGAGATTTAATGGTGAAAGTATACTTTTAAATAGTTTTTAAAATCCTATTAATCCCTATAAAAGGAAACAGAGGGGTTTCAGCAATATAATTCTGGTGGCCTGTAGTAATTTTTTGTTTTACTTGCGGTAATACTTGCGATTTGTGATACCAATTTAGAGTTAAGCTAAATCCGTGTAACCAACAAAATAACCATTTCTTGTATCTTATAAAAGCAGCACATTGTAAATTATAGAAGTTCTGTTAGTGGAGAAGTTATCAAGGAGACAAGGCAATTTTTTTTTCTCGAAAACAAGGCACAAGGCAATAAGGGTGAGGCACCTTCCATATGTGGGTCATCAAAGCCTTTTTGTGTGCTACTATTATGCTCCTTGCAATTTCTCTACTACTTAAAACATTGGAGTTGGTGGTGATGGTGTGCCACCACCACTTTGCCCCTAAACTTCACCTTATTTTTCCCACCAATGCCCTTAAGTCTGATTTTGTCATTATATTCTCTCTATGCCACCATTTTCAAATGAACCATCTATGCACATGTAATAGTATGATTTGTTTCACCGTTGCAACGCACGGACAATTTTGCTAGTGTTAAGAGTTATCTCAAAGCTGCTTGCATCCTAAATGTCCTATCGTCTTGCATGAACTGAGTATCAAATTTGTTGGGAAGAGCACCCTCTCATCTTGTTATAATATCAAAATCAAACATTCAAACTTTAAACTTTGGACTGCACTACGTTAAATTCTATCAAGTTATTTTAGCTCTACCTGGCCTTTTGTATGAACTTCTTTTTTATAGTGAGCTGTTGAACACCATCTTCTCAAGTTAAAGAAAAACACATGTTCTTTTTGCATAGGGACGTAGGCGTAGGCGAGCCTCGGTACCATGGTTCATTTATGGCTTGAACTTGAATAACACCAGCATCTAAATGAAATGTATCGCTTCAGAAGTTCATTTACTATAAGTTTTGGAGCTGCTGAACATGCATGCCTCAGTATATAATCCTGCATGCTCACTGCTGAGTTCAGTTGCACTTGCCAAACACAACTAGCACTGGAGTATTTCTTTTATGGGTGTTTTTGTAATCTCTTGTAGGCTCCGTGGAAGATCAGGATGCTGTTGTACAAATATGGTCCTGATCAAGACATGAAGTTTTTTACATTTGTTATGAAGGTACTTTTAATCTTGACCCTTAAGAATCAATAGAGAGTAGCTGTATTGCCTGTCAGTAGTACTGTTAAGGCAAATGCTTCTATATCATCAATATATCATGCATTTTTCTTATTATTAACTTGTCAAGGACAGAAACATGGTGTATCTGCTTTTTTGTTCAATTTTCACAGTGCTTCCGTGGTCTGCCATTTGCTACCGCAAATATTTGTCACCAAGCAGTAGCCACATTAACTTACACATAGCATTATGGTGCAGCTATGCATAAACTTTTTGAAAATAATTTTTAGAAGGTCACATGCTTACATTTCCCAGAGATCCAAGTAGGTGGCCATATATAGAGTAATAGAAAAATCAAATTTGAATCGTAATGTTACACTGCTGAATTTTAATACTGTATTGACTTCTGACTCAAAATGTCAATGCCTAAAGTATAAAGTTATTTTACATTTATATCGGGTGTAGATGTTAAAGCATACACAGATTTAATATGTGATGTGCATTCAAACATGTTCGTGACCATGTGCTAACTCAACAACTGAGATATTAACAGTCAAGTTCATTGTTGACAACTGTTAGTTTCTGTAATCATAGTGAGAACCAATATTCAGGTGGAATTTGTTTGTATTTCCTGATAGCAGTCCTGATCCCAGTCGAGTTTGAAAAATCTGATACACCCAGGCACAGCTTCTTTTATTGTTGATACCAATGGTGTGGTAGTTTCAGGCTTTCAATTCTGGAGAAGGCTTGAAAAAGATGACTTGTTGGTTTACTTGATGCCATACTCATGAAGTGTAGGGCCTGTTTAGTTCAAATGCAGATCTGTCAAAAGGTCTCAATGCTCACGAGCAACACGTGCGGTCCTTGTGAAGCTTGATTTGAGCCCAGTTCAAACTCTACATAAGCTGAGCTTATGCCTAGACTAAGGTTGATTGGTATGATTAAGGCTCAACTCACTCCTTAGTTTTTCCAAGACATGATGTATGCATCCCAAATTTTAAGCTGAGATCGCGCTTACTAAAACTCTCCCCAGGCTTGTACACGAAGTAGTTGCTCAGTTTTTGTGAGCTGAGCTTGAGTTTACTTGAGCTTTGGTTGAGCTGTCATAAAAGGTTTTATATTGAACTGTAGAAAAAACACCTCTTTCCCTGCATTTCAAGATTATTATAAACTCAATTAACTGATTTCTCGAGCTTCCTTTAGCTGAGCTTGAGCCTCCATGAGCTTTGGCGGAGCCAAGCTAGTGCCCAGCTCTAAGCTCAAAGGCCAATTTACACTCGGCTTGAACCTAGGCAGGCGCACTCTGCTTGGCTTGTTTGCAGTGTTCTTATTACTTGAAAGTCCACTAGGCTACATTGTACTCGTTACACTAACATGTCAAGCAGTTGCCATTAATGCTCACATGCTATTTACCTTTTGGTTCGAGGAAAGGTACTTTCAGATGCTTCCATTTGGGATACCTCTGGTTATGGCCGGTTGCAGAATCGGTACTATAGTAAGTTAGTAAGTAACATGTCACAGTCACACGTCTGTTAAATTATGGCCTCTTGTCCTAGTCTTAAAGAAAGCGATTAGACTGATTCCTAGATGGATTCAAGTGGACCCACCTTTCATAGTGCTTCTTGCCTTTTCGTCTGCGTACCAGCATACAAAATGCCTATGTGTGATTTTGTGGTCCAGCATTATGTGATTGAGAAATGTCAGAGCTCATAGTAGTTTCTGGGCTTTATAAAGCCAATGATAATCATGGTAATTAGAGTAATGCTTCTAGGATTATACATGTGTGTAAATCAGCAAATAAGCGGATTTCATTGCGGAGTCATGATTGCTTATACAATGGCATGGAGCTGATCTAGCTAGAGAATGGGATTCTCAGAGTACGAGTTCACATATTCTTAGTAACTAACCAGAGCATGACTTGTTATATATTTGCTTTGCTTTATGAAATTTCGAGGTATTGGTTATTATGGCAAAAAACAAACAAACAAACAAAGTTGAGCTTGAACAGATCCATGCATAGCAACATGGTGGGATCATTGGCGAGCCATGATGGTCAGTCTTTTCGGATTATAACGGGATATTAGTGAATTCGTAGATACAAAATACTTGTGCAGATGTGCTTGAAAGTTAGTGCTTTGCATGTGCTATCCTAGGTATATAAACCTCACATAGTGGCTACCCACCTAGTCTGCTGGAGCATCTCGTCCATAGGGTGCACGATCTTTTGTGTTTAGGTGTATGGATCTTTTGCGGCCTGTTTATGGCAGACAAACTTATCTTCATGTCGAGGGTATTAATAACTTGCCCACGTATGGTCCTGCACCAATACCACTTTCCCAGGTCAATGATCTTGTTATTAATGAAATCGAACTTTGATTCAAACATTGACCTTATGGTATTCATAGTAGTAGCTTCATAACAGTAACAACAATTTGGGGAGTATATAAAAAATATTTAAACTCTCTGCTTATGGTTGCTGTGTCTTAGATTCTTAGTGGGATGTGTGCCTGTGAGCACTATGTCTTCCTGTGGGCATGCGCACGAGTGTATGTGCATGTCGTGGCACATGTCTACCATCATGGTACACGTACTGAATCCTGTGGTAGTGCCTCTTGGAGGAAGTTTGCAGTTCTTGGGGTGGTACAGATGGGGTGCTGATCTTCGTTTGGTGATTGAGCCATTGAGGTGTGATTATATGACAAAGAATCTCTCTGCATAAGAACCTTCTGACATGTAGGCAAATCTGTTGAAGAAGTGAGTCTAATGTATGTTGGACTATAGTGACGAGTCTCATGCAATTTCACTTATAGGATTGACTGAATCATATGATCCATTTTTTGGCAGGTTGCTAGAAGCTATTCAAATTTTGAGTCATAAAATGCTCTGCTTGGATTAATAATTTCATCAACTTTTCTCCTATAATTTAAATAATATTAATGTCATGTTGCACCAGTGCTTCTCCGTATATCTTCCATGGAAAGTTTTAAACAAATAATAGAAGCATATAGTTAAATTGTTTAGAGCATATAGGACAAGTATAAGCTGGAACAGAACATGAACTGGAAAAAATATTGAATAAGATCTAGACTGGTCCTATGGGTTGACATGAGGACTATAGTTTGAACTAAGACACTTATGGTGGTATTATGGAGGTTCAAAACTTTTTTGTGTAGTTTATTCAAGTTGGTTTATGAAGTTCATGGCAGTATCTTGAAGCAACTGCGTTAATGCTTTGTTCCCTCTAACAACGTGTCAGTTTCTTGCAGTAGTCAACTCCTGAGTTCTTACTAGCATTAAAAGGAAGATTAATGTGATGCCTGCACTCTGAGTCCACTATCTTCAAATAAGTTAAACAAATTCTAGCTTAATGCATTGTTTTTTCTTTTGTTTTTTAAAGGATGCTTCGGATGCTTTAATGCATTGTTAGTTGGACGCGCTCGTGCGTGTGTGAGAAGATTAGGCGTTTGACTCACTCCTGCAACATTAATGCGCAGGATCTTTTCACTTGTGACTAGAATATGATATTTAGCCTTAAATTGCTTTTGAACCGCGAGTAACAGATAGCTGTGGCACTTAAACCCCACGGTGTTGCAAGGTTAAGATAATGGGAAGATGTTCCCTTCGTGGGTGGGATGATCTATTTTTCTATTCTTCCAAAGCAATAGGGGAGAGATGGAAATCTAATGCCGACTGCCAATAGGAAGACTGCTATCGGTTTCTCTACATATCTTTTCTTTTCATCTTTCAATTGCGAAGATTTCAGAATCAAGTAAATGTTGATCATATATGAGTTTGGAGCTTCCTAGTGAATCATTTTTTTTCGAATTCACCTTTCTTTCTTTTTCAGGATTTGAAGGGATCGCATGAAGTATGCAATGATGGGCCACTTTAGGAATAAATGACACACTTCTGGATAATTGGCTGCGGCACACATTACTTATTTTTTTTTTTGCCATCCTGTGGCTTTTACTGATAAGTTTTTGCTGGATATTACACGCTTATGTTACTCGGTGCTATATGATTATTGTTAGGTGCTTCTCCATATCGCTGCATTGTCGCTCCAACAATGAAGATGACTATCACAGATCTCCTCGGGAAAAATGGTAATTATCTCGGTTTAGGCACATGAAGCGCCCTTGGAGTTATCAGGCACCAGGTTTGCTGCCTGCAAGGCAAACTGCTCTTTTAATAAGTGATGAAAGACGCCTAAGGCATCTTATACATGATTTGTATCTTATGAAAACATTAAGAACCAATACAGAAAAAACTGTACCATAAACTCAAAATGGTGTTTGGTTGTAGGGGTTTATAAGCCCCTCATATGGAGGAAACATGGAGGAAATGTGAGAGATATTTGTGGGGTCCACAGAAAATAAGCCCCATAAGTATCCCTTGGAGGGGCTTATGGGCACAAGCCTCACCAATAAGCCCCTTATATTTGGATAAAAAGAGACTTATTAGGGGCTATTAGGGGCTTATTGGTGGGGCTTATAATAAACCCCTTCAAACCAAACAGGCCCTAAGATGTAGACGAATTCTAGTTGCAGGGTGGCTTTTGGAAATCGCAAAGGTTGCCTGTCCATACAAGGCAACTTTTAGAGAGATTGCTAGATGCAGTAATACTTTTTCTAAGCTATCAGGAGGTATTATCTAAGAACAAGCAGGGTTGATCATGGGAATATTTTAGGAAAAGAAAGAAAAACAGTAGGAATTCATTTGTTTTTGTTATGCATGACTTGCAAAGTGAACGGGAGACATGTTATTTGGTGGTAGAAATTGTATAAAGTTTGGAAAAATAAAAAGATTTTAAAGTCTAGTAACAGACACTACACTTTTTTACCTCAATCTCCCTGGCACCACTATATTGCCGTAGAAATTAAAATGGCAAATAATTGAAACCCAACATTACATGGGCTAAATCGTGCATTTTGCACTGCGGTTTCTCTATTTCTTCTAATATACAATTCAAATATAGTAGCTGATTTCATTAAAAAACAAATTATTAACGCACTATAGAGCACTACTCAGCTCTAAGGTACGTGCTACATCTGCATATCCTAGCCACCTATGTAACTTAAATTTACATAAGGAATTTGAGTCACACTACTTATCACAAAAAGGGTGACCGCATCAACAGTTCAACACTTCGACGCCATGTGAGCGGCCATTTATCCGTTTAACGCCAACAGACCTGCACCAGAAATCAAGCTGTGCAGCCTAAAACAGTTCTATATCAATATCAAGATAAATTAGTAAATTACATACAAAAAGGAATTCAAAAGAACATCTCAGGTGCACAGCAATTTCGGGACTTCTGGAGAAATCATACTTCGTCCGAATACGTTTAATCAGAATTTGATCCATCCCGCTCTGCTAATTTCTCAATCAACAAAAAACAGTGCTACCAGTTGCAACAGGTGAAACCCCAATAGCATGACTGACGCATGGGACTTTTCTTTTTTCCTTTGGTAAGCTTTAATCAACGCATTAGACTGCTCTATGAATTTAAAGAAGGGCACATGGGATTGACCCAAAACACCGACTAATCACAATATATACATGCAAAATCATTTTAAACTATATCCTGTACTAAGTAACCTAGTGCCACAGTTATGAGCCCACATTCAGGTCAACCCCCCTTGTCCCCGTAGTTGGGCTGAAGTTGCGTTCAACTCCGCGCCTTCCACCTGCAATGTTAAACACATCAACAAGGAATCATGGCGAATGATGGCAAAATAATATGCAATCGGGTAAAGCGAATTTTAATCTTTGATCCCAAGGCGAATACAATTCGGCTCTGGATCCCAAAACCATCCATTACTGCTTCCATTTGCCCCAAAGGTGGCATTAATGCTGGGATTAGTTCTAGCAAAGGCACAAGAAAAAACAAATGCACAGATGGCTCTCTCTTAACCAAGTAGAGTAGCAGGCAGTAGCATTGACCAGACCCAATGCAACACACAAACCAAAACAACTTTAAGTGAGTTGTGTGTCATCATCATTAACCAAGGTGAGATATGGAAGCAATCATGGGAGATTACATTAGTGGGTTCCTACTATGACTTGAAAAGCAATTTTTCGCTCTTTTTTTAAGTGAAAGGAGATTAAGTCGCAAACTGGGATGCAATATCTCCATAATACTAATAAGTCAACTGTCAAATTTAATATATACACTGTCAGCATTTAGACTTTGCAAGCTGGAAACAATCAAAATCCCAGCAGAGCTGTGATTCAGAGTGGGAGATGACTAATAGAAGGGGCTGCTCTTATGTGCATCAAACAAAGTGACATTAATGAGTTTGCTTATCTCTTTGTCATTGTATCAAGATGCGCACCAGGCGATGTATGGGTACAGAGGCCTTGCCTTGCGCCATCTAAAGACTTAATTGTATGAGCTAGCAGCAGCCAGCAGTACACCATCTAGAGTATTGAAGAGCCTCATTTATTCAAATAAACAAAAACAATGGCCCAACGTTCAAGTCCATTTAGTGCTCATTTAGCAGTGTTGTGCATTTGAAATACTGTGCCCAATAAATTCCATTCAAGGCCACATCAAGTTGTGAAATCAGTTGAAGAGCCAGTCAAAATTTTACTGTACAAGATTTATAAATAATCAAAAAGAAAGAAAATTGATGAGTTTTTCAACACTCAACTGCTCAACCAATAATAATTGTCATAATTATCTGATGAGTCCACCTAACTTCCCAGTGGCACATAAGGGATTATTTCTAAAATCTGTTGGAGGTCACTCATTTTCAAAATTTCGAAACATGATTTAGATATCGACAGCGAGTTTCAACTCTCACCCACAATGCAACAAAAAAAATATGCCAAGATCTAGAAAAAAGTTGTGGAGCAATTACTTTTCATCGCTAGCAGGCTAAAAAATACCAATTGCAAGCTAAATTTGTTTACTATTACAGTACGCACCATAATAGAAGCTTCCCAGCACCGGTTCTCATTTGGAAAAAGCAAAGCAAAGCAAAACAGCTGTAGATATGTATTCCTGCTCCTCTCTTCCTCATTTAGATTTGTCAATCCTTTGCATATGACCCAACAGGCCACCACAAAGCCTCTCACCTCGCACTTCTCTTCCACCCAACATATATTGAATCCTTCCCTTGCCACTCCCCAACCATGAATATGATAGGCAATAAAATGTGTATAATGTACTACTACTATGAGATAGTGAGTAATTAAATGGGAGCGTACCTCTTACTGTCACATTAAAGAAAACCAATTGACCTCCCATCCTTCTCCCACTATAAATACCACCCATCTCTTCTCCAACAGCACCACCAACACCTCTGAGCATTCTAAAGCTCAGAGTCCTCTCCTCTAAGAGCATCACACATCGCTCTCATCTACATCTGCTCACATCCAGCGCTTCATCACCCTGCAAAACAGTAAGTTCCCTTGCTATATGTATCCGGGCATCTAATCCTCGTAAGAGTAGGAAATTCATTCTGAGGTGTATATCTCAACCAGCTGATTCAAACGTTTGATGGATGCAGCCATCACATACCATCCAGGATGAGTCGCAGCAACAGGAAGAGCTCTAGGGGCCTTGACCTGAAGCTGAACCTCTCACTTCCGGCAACTGGAGACTCCTCCAGGAGGACGATGGCTGACGAGGAGTCATCCCCGAGCTCCTGCCTGTCATCTGAGAACGAGCATGGCCTGCAGTGGTCCAACAGCCCCGAGGCCACGTCCATGGTTCTTGCAGCCTGCCCTCGCTGCTTCATCTATGTCATGCTCCCCCAGGATGACCCTAGGTGCCCCCAGTGCAAGAGCCCCGTGCTCCTTGACTTCCTGCAGGATAACAACAGCAAGAACAACAGCAATAGCAATAGCAGCAGGAGGAGCAGGAGGGGATGAAGAACGTGGTTCCATTAGGCGGCACAACATCAAGAAAAAAGAGCTATATGAAGTCCTAGGTCCAGTAGATCTATTTTGTCTGGTCATTTCTTCAGTGTAACCGTGATATATCCATAAAAATTGTGAAGCTAGCACCCATGTGTTACTATCACAATTTTGATATATCACAGATACACTGGGGACTGGGGACTATATCCTTCATCCTTGTTTCCTCCTTTTGCGGCTCTAAATGTAATAGTTTTGCTTAGAGATAGGACCAGACTTCCTGCCTTTTCATTTCAAGATAACAAGAAAAGTTCACCCCTGATAGTGTGAAATTGAGAAGTAACTTCATCCTATCATCCATATGAGTTTCAAATCCGAGTTTGCCCAAGTCACCAATTCCAATTTCATCAATGTTTTATGTTAGATAAGTCATCCAAACCCAAAACAGGAAGAAGGGGATAACACAGGAAGAACAGTCAACCCCAGAAATGAGGTGTTAAGAAGTTGGCATCACCGGTTAGCTGAACTGACCAATTGGCATTACTGCTTCCACGTTGCAACATAAAGAGGGTGCTTCATGGACTTTCTCAGCTAGCCCTGAAGAAGACGTTAAGCAATTGAAATGGTGATGGAATTTCAAATCGGAAAGAGATATATTTAAAACAGTTGAAAAAAGATGGAGTGACGCCATGCAATAAATACTGATTAATTTCAGCATGCGTCACTCTATCTCTTTCCATTATACATCCATCTGAATACGTGCATTATGACGCAACAACCTGACTCAATGCTGCTTTGGTCAACTTTGTCAAGCCAATATATTTTAGTTCACTTGATAAAGACGCCTCAGGTTAAGTCCAGATCATCATTATCAGATACATGACCAGCCATACTACAAGTTGGTCTGAATCACATCAAAAGAAGAAAGATCAAAAGATCAAAAAAAAAAAACATGTGCATATATAGTAGGTGTCCTTTAATTCATGTTGACTGGAAATAGCAAACTTGTCCCTTTCATTTCATTCATTGTAGAAAACAAGTGTTTCACACAGTAATATGGTAGTCTTAGTTCAATGACAACACAACAGAAATGAATGAGCTGTTATTAGAGAAGAAGAAATAAAATGACAGGAGCAACATAAGAAATTACAAGAAACATAGCAGAATTGAAATATCAGGCCAAAGTGTATAATGGTATATTTTGACAGTAAAATAAAAAATTAGCTAATTTAACTAGCAACATGTGTAAATAGTTCCAGATACTAAAAGTAAAAAAATCAAGAAGGTAACCAACTAAATAGTTCATTTGAATTTATTGTACATACAAAAAAAAAGGAAATATAGCATTGCAACTCTGCACGTTTCTTTCAACATCAGCAAACTTCATCTCAAGTTACAACCCGGACACCCAGTAGTCCAAGAAGCTAAACAGCAAGTGCCTACAACACTACATGTGGAATAGACGAATAATGGGGCTAAAACTGCCAGCCAGATAAAACTGCCTAGTATTCAACATAACATTTGAAACTCAACAAAAAACAGGGTGAGGAGTACACAACATGAACATGTGCTCTAAAAGAAACGATAGTAATGCATCCAATTGTAAAAAGAAATGTTAATTACATGCGTTTTTTTGCTTAACAGAGGGATAGGGGGGATTAACATGTAGTCTGCCAAAAGAAAACTGCTGACAATATATGATGCTATCCTGACATGTGCAATGGAATATAAGAAACCTACGCGCAACATCTGAAGACTGAAGGCAAGAACATTCACCTAATGCAGGCCCTATTCATCCACCAAGGGTCCCAATGCCGACAAGTTTGGCTGCATATGCAGTCACCCAAGTGCCGCAGAGGCATATTGCCGGCCATGATCCCGCAGAAATCACATCACGTCACATGGAAATGTCTCAACGGGACTACCAGATACCGGAGGAGCAACACAATCTCGGCCTAAAATTGGAAGGCTGGGGCATAGTAAAACTGCGACATTGCAGTCTTGCAGTTGCAGACATCTGCACGAGATATTAATTGCAACTAAAGCACAAAATGTAGCTTAAACTGGTGATGTACGGATCCAAAAAAAAGAAGAAATGGTACCGCAAAAGATTGCAATCACGAATCTGAGCTCAAGATAGGGGTTGTATAAAATCAAACAAGAAAAGCACGAAATGTAGGTGGAAGTGCCCCCAAACAAGCACGGAAAAATCGAGATCTCAACCGCCTCCGAGTGCGTCGGAAAACAAGTGGCTCCCCTAGCTGCTTACGTCGATTCAGAAGCCCGTTCGCCGAGGACGACGAGAGGCTCCGACCTCCGGTATCCGGAGGGCGACGCGCCGACGAAGCCACAGCCGCTGCCGTTTCGCCTCGCCTTCCGAAAGCGACGGCCACAGCCGCTGGATCGACATGGGCTCGTTGGGCCGCGTTGGCCCAAGCAACCTGGGTTGGTGTAACAAGATGGCTCCGCTAGTAATATAGTCAATGACAATAACGAGTTTGTGAGCTCAAATTTGTATAATATATTTGGGGTGTCCAAATGATCGCAGCGATGATTTGGACAAATGACAGAAATATTCAAAGGACCGGTTAAACCGACGGTCCCAGAAGAAGCGGGTCGGTGCATTAGTAGTTCAAACAACGATCAAGTTCAGAAGAATCCAGTTGCACCGGTTAAACCAGCGCTATAAGAATGGAGACGTTGGTGCAATAAAAGGATAACATGGCAATCAAGTGAAGAAATGACAGAAGCACCGGTTAAACCGACGGTGCAAAAGAAGGCGTCGATGCAAGCGTGCTGTGGTTACTCAGTACGCATATTTTGGTTTTAGAAGAGTTTCCAAGCAAAATTTTCAGCACCGGTTAAACCGACGGTCGTCGGTGCATTGCGTCGGTGCAATGACGTCAGCACAGAATGGTAGTTGGAGTTCAACGGCTAGTAGCCAGGCCGAGTGTGACCGCTTAAACTGACGGTGGCACCGATTTAACCGATGCTTTATGCTTTTCAGGGTAAAAGCATGTAATTGTTAGAAGTGGATCTCTAGCCTATATAAGGTCTCACCTTAGGTCATTTGAGGTGGCTGGATTTCATAAGAAGCTACCCACACTCTGAAGAAGTTCTCCAAACCACCCAAGAGCTCATTGATCATATCCTTAGGTTTAGCACAAGCGTGAGAAAGTGAGAGAGCAAGGCGTTGCTACCTTGTGTGCTAGTTCTTAAGTGAACTATAAGTTGTATCTCGGTGTGCCGTCCCTTGGAGTTTTGGTGGCTCACCGGCAAACCGTCGATCCTCCGGCTTGGTTTGGAACAGCGACGGCGGCTTTATGCGAGGGACGTGAAGACCCCTTCCTTCGTAGAGAAGTTCCTTAGTGGAGACGACATCGAGATGACCGGGGATTTGGCGAGAGCCTTGGTGGCTAAGCCTTAGTGGCGAGTCAAGAAGAGACTAGGTGACCGGAAAGCAATACTCTTAGTGCGTGCTTCAACAACATGGACTAGGGGTGGATTTGTGCCTTCCGATACAACGAGATAAATCTTCGTGTCAAGAGTTTACTTCCCTTGTTCCCTTCCTTTAACCTTCCGCATTCTTATTGCAATCCTGTGTGCTTTTACGTTATTAGTGTAGTATCTTATTAGAATTGACTATAGGTTGTAAAATTTTTTGCACACTAATTTAACCCTAGTTGCATATTATATTTTAACTTATATTTATATTTTATATTAACTAGTTTGAGTCATAGATTAAAATTTTAAAATTACTGATTCACCTTCTTCTTCTCTTGCACCGCTAGCACCGATTCTTTTTTAATTGGTTCAGTTGGGACAACTGGATCACGTCCTCGTTGGTCCAAACGCGATAGGGCAGCCCGTGGATCGATCGTTCAGAGCCTGCTGAATTGGTGGGGCCCTCACTCCTCAGTCGCCTCTGTTTCGCTCTCCGCCGCCGCCGCTGCCGCCATTCCTTGTGCAATGCAACGGTGACCGAACCATCGCCGCCGGCGTGCATCTCCGTCACGGCGGCAACGAGCCGCGCCAGCCGGTCAAAGATCGCCACCTAAACGTGCCGAGGCGTCGTGGCACAGAGGCGCAGACCAGTTCGGTGTGCTTCCGATCCGAGAGGAAGAAGACTCCCAGGGAATAATGATCAGTCCCCTTCGGCCCCAAATCCAAGGCACCACCAAAGTTTCTACCTCGCCGCCGCTAATCCTCTTCGTAAAGCTACATCACATCCGGAGGAGGCAGATGAAATGCGCAAACAAGCTAGTCCGGGAAAGAACAAAATCGAAGATGGAATCGCATAAAGAACCGAAACGATTCTGGAATCTGGGGAGGATAAGCTATGCTAGGCAAACGACCAGGTCACCTTCACCTCGCTGACTGCTGCTCGTGAATCTTGCTGGCCCGACGGCATAGACCGATAGAAAACACACTCTACACTCTACATGCTCCCTATCATTGGCATGCAACGCCACAAAAAAACAGAAGGCTACCTGCCTTCCATCAGCAACCTCCCATTTGTTTAGGCCACGCCTGTCGGATCAGGTTCATGTGCATTTTCCAGTTTCTCACCATGCCTTGTACACTCGATGGCGATGCAGTTACCGATGCGACATGATCAATGCATCAAGCACTAAGAGTGGAAAAACCATGTGCACGCTCGGTGCTCATCCAGTCATCCTGCAGTCTGTCTCGATCATTTCGATGACCCACGCACGCATGGATGGACCAGCAGCCGGCTCTCAATTCCAGCCGCCGGGGTCTCTCGAGCAACTCAACATGCTCGAGGCTGGTGATCTGTGGGAATCCCAGGGCGACAGTGTGGTCACTGCTTCTACGCGAGCTTGACGAGCTAGAGACAAGGAGCTGGTCAACTTTGCATGTGCAGGCGGTGCATCACTATCCTTGTGAATCCGTAAGCGTAGTTTTCTAGCAACTCGACTCGATCATTTGGAAGCTCTCTGCTCCGAAGAATTGTTATAAAACAGTGTGTCGTTTTGTTAAGTCAGGCTGTCAGGGACGCGTCTTCTGTTCCCCATGCTTCAATTCTGCTTCCCATAATTCGGCACCATCAGAGGAACAGCCCTAATTACCTTCAAAACAAATAGTAGTAGGTGACTAAGTGCAATGATTGAAGTACATGAATACATTTTTTATGCAAAAAAAACTTGGTTTGCACTCTCTGATCCTACAGGGATTTCTCACTTGCTAGTGTGACACAAACACAACCTACTTGTGCTGAACACCTCTGAGGAGATTAGTTGCAACACACTAAGCTACAAATCATACTGACTCTACCTTAATTAAAATCGAACAGCCACAATTTGTTTTGCGAAAACAACACCCACAATTATTAATGTACCTTTTTAGAAAAAGGAAATGTCTCTGGCCTCTGCAATTATTAATGTACTTATCAGCTGCTAGATTTTTCCCACTTAATTTAAAATGCTGGCAACAACAGACATGCGTCTTTTGGTCCACTCACATAACCTGAACAAAGACTAAAATTTGAGCAGGAAGAACATAGCGATAAGAGAACAAGAAGGTGGCATCCAAACGCAGCCAGAAACATGGAAGAAAAGGCTCTAAAGCTTAAGGACCGTGCTTGTTGGCATTTTATCGCCTTATAATTGCCTGAAACCTTGCTATCCTTTTGCCCAGGGAACAGGCCATTAGGCCCTGAAAAGCGCCAGCACTGCCCCCCTTTGAGGCTTTGAGCACTTAGCCGTAGGATGGATCCATCAACTTTCTCTGTGGAACCAAGTGGCCCGTTGTATATTCCAGCCTAGCTTTTCTTGTCCTAAGGAGCAGGGAAAGCCTCACAGGGGACATCAGGGACCATTGCAAGGACTCATAGCCATTCTGCACCTCAAATTCTATTTTCATCTTCAGAGCAGCACGCATGTCTAGCTTTGTAGCGGGCAGAAACAAAGAGAAAAGGCATTCCCTGGACCGTCGGATGCTCGATCCGACGGCCCTGGACACACACAGGCCGCGGCCTCTCACAGTCACACGTGCACAACCCCCACTCGACACGAACTTAAAGAACAGTAGGGCACTAGCGCTCTAGTGCCCTTTTTAACCATGACACGAACGGACAAGCTTTCCTCCTCAAAAGCAGCAATGGCGGACGCCAATATAATTAGGCGATCAAGCATGGCTTTTTGCTAGCTCATCTTGAGAACGACGACACGCTCGCGCGCGTGGAGGCCGAGCTGGGCGAGCTTTTCTCGAGGGGACTACGAGCATGGCCACTGTGGCGTCGGGCCTGACGGCAGGAACAGGGCAGGGGTGGCGAGTATGCCTTGTTTAATGGTGATCTCCCTGGGAAGAGGCCAAGGAAGAGATTTTTCTATGGGACGTTTCAAATTTTGTCACATTGCCCAACCACCCCTGTGATCTGTCTGTCAGGGCATGGATCTCTCCAACCTTCCCGTCTCCATTTTAATCTGTCACCTGTTCAGAGATGTTTAAGAATCGCCCGTGGCATCTTACACCTGATACATGCATGCATCCATGGTGTACTTGGGCATGGTTTCTTCTGTTCTTCAAAAGTTCAGATAGATGAATGTCATGTCACCGGACTTGCAGGACAGCAGCACGCAAGCGCAGGGCCATAAGTGTGAGACGTGACATCTTTACACCTGCCACCTTGCATCCATTCAATAGCTTGCAGATTGTGTCAGGCACCCTGTAGATTTTTGCATCTGTCTTTTTTTAATTGAAGCCGGTCAGAGAACAGTATACAGCTACTATAGCAATTCAGGAAATATTGAATGTGGGATTCAGGGAGTGGCAGCATGAGGCAGAGAAATGCACAGGGTGCTCTGTGTAAAATGCTTTCAGGAAGATGAACAGTAGCCCATTGGTCAAAATGGGACCGATGCCCACAAGACCAGTAGACAGCATAACATTGTTTTGACCAGCACAGCTGTTTAGATTTTGTGCTGTTCGTAAAATGTATATCTTTTTGTTTTTTGAAAAAAACTGTTATGTATCCTTGTAGCAGAAAGCCAGAGAACAGCTACTGGGCACAAATAATAGTTTTTGGGGCAGCTTTAGGACATATTAATAAAAATGCATTTAGAGAAGGGCAAAGAAAGCTGTTGATAAGAACCAGAGGGCAACGAACTACGAACATGGTGAGCACACCCTATCTTTGCAGCAAACATGTGTATCTCGGAGAAAAAGTTAAAAAGTTAGTAGAACAGCAGATAACTTTCTGCCAAGAATTAACTACTCTCTACTCTGAAGCACTGTCAATCTGACGCGCGAGAAGGAAAAAGTCGCTACGAAGTTGAAAGTGGTTAACAAGCAAGTCGTTCTGTGCTCAGCGTGAACAGTCACAAGCAGATAACCTCGTCTGTTCCAAAAGTTTCAAAAAAATATTAGGGCCTATGGGAGGGCTCAGATCGACTCCGGCTTATCCACCGGCGGCTTCAAGCTTTTTTTACTTTTAAGGCCTCTCAATCGTTTAAAACAAGAACGGCTTCGGCCTGAAGCGCTGCAAGGCCATTTGCAGGAAGAAAAAAAAGAAACTGGGAACGAGAAGCTAAAAAAAATGATTTCTCTTAGCTACCTACGTTCATCCACCTCCCCGGAAAATAGCCTATTTAATTTAAATTTCGATTGATTTATATGGTGTAAACCTGTATGCACTGATGATGTGGCCATAGCATGGGGGGCCAGGGCCCCAGCCCCTCCCGATGGCTTGGCTCGTGGTGTTTCAGGCTTTCAGCTGCACCATAAAAGGTTTCTTTCGAGTTAGAACCATAGATATTTTTGGATGAGGTAGTTATTGACCCATAGTTCTCCTTTGATGAAATAGTTACTCATTACCGTGTCGACCCTTAAGCCCCTGATCTAATGTGGCAGACAATCACGTGCATAGCATTCATAGATTTTCTTTGTTTAATCATCTTTTTTATGACTTAGTGATAGATTTAACTCGATTTGAATGGACTTTTGAAGGGTCGAGGGACCGGGGGTCGAGGGACCCGGGGGTCCCAGCGGACCCACTTCTCAATGACCCGTCCAAAGCCGTGCTTGGGACGAGCGCCCGCGACAGCTTCATCCGGGCCGCCTCGGCCCAGATCCCCGACTGACATCCTGGTCGTGATGACCAAGGCCCATATTCCCGAATGTGAGAACGGTCAGAGGCCGGGTCCGAACCGAGACCCCGGCCGGGCGCTCCGACTGGGCTTCGCCTGACACGTGCCTGCCTCCCCAACCGACAGCCCGGTCAGGAAGCCAGGCCCGGCTCGCCGGCGGGTCCCAGGAGTAGGTGTGGAAGATAAGGATGAGCCCCAGGGTCATCTTGTCGTACACGACCCACCACTCCCTCCACGGGGGTTACAACCCCCTCTGCGGTGGGAGCAGGGTGACACTATTCTACCTGCCCATCCTTACGAAAGGATGGAGCGAAACGTCATGATGATACGACCGGTACGTCCCTGTCATGACGACTCAGCTAGGCGTAGCACCAGGGACGGGGAGTGATAGCTGTACCGTACTTATCAACGCCCCCACGACCTCCGATCGACGGAGCATGATGCACAGGGACAAGACAAGTCGACCGCCCCACGATGCAGGACTTGGACGGTGGTCGATGGAAGATCCCGACTGACGGGTTAGGTGGACCTGGCTGACACGACTGACGACCCCGACTGGCGGAGTCGGGACTTCTCTCTTTCTATCTCTACACCCTTAGTTTCCCTGTAATGATGCCCCCTTGAACTACAAAAGGGAGGGCCATCCGCCTAAGAAAATAAGGCACCACATCTGGACCTTAGACTTTCAAACCTTACGGCTAGAGGGACAACGCGACGCTCTCGGATGGTGCTAAAGAGCGGCACTCTGTCCAGTCCCTCCTCCACGACACGCTTCCATAGCACCCCTTTGAGCAGGGCCACTCGCCCCTTCTCCTAGGTCGGGGGCCCCAGGTCCAGCTGTTCTGCCTCACAGGACGTGCCCTCATGAACGCCGGGAACGGTGCCCCCACCGGATTTCTGATGTAGAACCGCTCCTCGTTCCACCCCTAGTTCGAATCTGCGGGGGTGTACACCTGGTAATCTCCTGCCGATACGGACCTCTTGTGCAGCCCAAAGCCCCCGACCAGCGCGGGCAGAGATCCCCTTCACCTTTAGGCTTCGACCGAGGAAGAAGGCCCGGAATAGACCCGCATGCGGATCAATCCCAAAAAAACCTTCGCGGAGCGTGCCGAAGCACGCGACATGTAGAACTCCATTCGGATTGAGGTGCTGCAGCTCCACCTCCCACTCGTTCAAGAGACCGAGCAGGAACGGTTGCGCCGGGTACCCAAGGCCACGCTCGTGGAACGCGAGAAAGCTCACGACCTCGTCGGGATGAGGGTGCGGCTCCTCGTGCTCCACCGGGGGAGCCCTCCAGTGTGCCACCACCTTCGTCGGCAGCAATCCTTTCGCCGCGAGGTCCTCCAGCTGCAACTCCTCCACAGTCGACGGCCTCCAGTACGACATCGCGATTGGGGGAGAAGAGGTGGAAAGGCTTCTCTCTCCTCTCTTCTCTCTCTGCTCTCTCCCTGTTCTTACTCGGGCGGGATGGGGGTTGGGAGAGGGAGGGGCAATGGCGATTGGGAGGCGGGGAAGAAGAAGACTAGCGGCAGCGATTGGAACAGGACAAGGGGAACGATAAGGAAGAGGACGAGCCCCGGTCCTCCCTTTTTAAAGGGTGACACCTCGCGGAAGCCCAACCGATGGGTCGAGGGGCGCGGCTCGGGGGCCCACCATGACCATGGCGTGGGTGCGAAAAACGGGGTGACTCTCCGACTTCCCAAGTGAGTCCCCTTGGGCCACGCGCGTGACTAGCGTCTAACGAATGGTGGGACGAGGCCCTTAAACATCATTAAAATTAAGAACGATTAATTAAGTTGTCCACTCGGGGGTAAGTCCCCGTACATGTTGTTCCAAGCAAAAAAAGAGAGCAAGGCCCACGTCGACGCGACTGCCGCTACATCAACCGCAAGGGTCCCATAGACGCCGTCTTGGCCTGGGTCAGCGCCCCTTGTGAGGATGTCATCGACGCCGACCTCTGCGGCGATGATGGCTGCAGACCCGGCGAACATGCTGACGAGCGCCCTTCGCTCTTGAGGGCCGGTCTCCGCGGGGAACCCAGGCTCCAGCCGGCCCAGGTCCCAGCCGGACCAAACTTGCGTTGAGGCCAATGCGCTTGCAGCCCCCGGTGGACGCCTTGCGCCACAACGTCCCTGACCTGGCGCGGCAAGGAACGAAGGCAGTCAGGCAGCAGGTGCCCCTCCAGCCTCACCACCCCCACTGCGCCGAGCGGATTAGGGCCTCTTGGCAATCCTCCAGATCGTTCAGGCGACAACGCAGTTCATTCGCCTTGAGGCGGGAGGCGGTCGCCTCCTCCTCCCAACCTAAGACACGGAGGGTTCAGCACCTTGGACCACCTCCGGAACAAAAACGGAAGGAAAACAAATGAAAGCACTCGGTGTAAGGAACGCACCTGTCGCGTAGGCGTGGACGTCCGCCGTCTCAGTTCGGGCCAAGGCTGTTTCCTCCTCCGAGGCGCGAAGGACGGCCTGGACGGCGGCAAGGTTAGCCTCCAGCCTTCCCACCTTGCGCGTCGCGTCCGAGTACCGGCCCCTTGCCTCAGACACCTCGCGAAGAGGTCCCGCATCTCCCTGCGGCGGCTTACGTCCGACTCGGACGAGGAATGCGACCCCAACGATGCCGACGTCGCGGCGACAACAGGGCCCCCAGCTGACCCTCGCGCAGCGATGAAGTCTTGGGGACCTATAGAGATAGCCTTGCACGGATGAAAAACCGAGTCATCACCAGCCACGACCAAGGTTTCCGACAGTAGGGTGAGCAACGCTTACCCCTGATGGCGCAGGATCTCCCAAAGGGGTGGTGGTCCCCGAGGTGGAGCGCTGGAGCCCTCGTCCGCTGGGCGTTTCTCTCCCACCATCTTTCTAGGGGCGAGGGAGATAGGAAAGACTCTCTCTCTCTCTCTCTCTCTCTCTCTCTCTCTCTCTTCTGAGCAAAAAAATGAGTTCTCGATGGTGAGAACGTTAGGCCGGGATGGTGGACATTTATAGAGGGACCTTGGCACCATGCGGCGCACAACCTCTCAACTTCCGCAAGAAGAGGAAAAGGTACGAACCGTGTCTCCTCCTTTTCAAATTAAATTGTGATAGGAAAAGGCGACGGACGCATTCGTACTCCACCAGCCTCAGGAATCATGGCGGGCTAGGCGTCCCATCGTCTGTCGTGACCTGGCGGGGTCGCCCCTGGCGCACGCCCCCGAGGAAACTGCACTGTTACACCAACTCCCGGGTAAGCCTCGGAAGACCACGTCCCTGTTCAATACGCGCATTTAATTGCCAAATTTTCAAAATATGCAAAAACCCCTAGAGCGTGCCATCGGATCTCGACTCGGGAGCCCGACTGACCGAGGTTCCAAGGCCGATTCGTGGAGGACTCGAGGCCGCCTTGCGTCAAACAGAGCAAGGGGAGAAAATGCAAATGAGCCCCAGTGGCCCTCGCCCGACCTGCTCAGGCAGCAATTCGAGTCATCTTGACCTTCTCGTCCGATCCGGACCACGAGACATGCCCACAGAATCTCCATCGAGGAGAGGCTAGCGAGCCACCTAAGTCGGTTGGACGACTCGGGCATCTGCCGGGAGGCGGGTCATGGAGCAGTGGAATGCCACATGCAGGCTATGCCGACCCCGTCATGAACAATGGACCCGGATTCCACTCGGACGCCCAGAACTTTGTCTGGGCACACCCGTTAGGAGCTCACCTAGCACGTCACTCGGGCCATCGAGGCAAGTGACGCCAACTCAACCCCTCCGGTCACAGAGACCGCTGATGGGGCCACCTCTATGCGTGCACGCTCGTGAACATCACCGACCTGACCGCCCCCCATGACAAGGACCGCTGCGGGTCAGGGGACCCCGCTTTCCACTCGGGAAGAATAACGAAACGCCAACCCCCGACCGGATCCCCGGTCGGGTGCGGTAGATACAAAATGCTCCAAAATAAAGGCGTCTTATTCCTGGCAACTAAGTGTTACAAAGTACACTCGGCCCATGGCCGCTACAAAGTACAAAAACCTGTTACCACCACAAGGATGGTAACACTGGGGACCTCGGAGTGTGGGAAGTGCGGGAAGCTTGGCAGGAACATCTTCCTCTCAAGCCTTCTTCTTGCATCCCCTCCCTCGAGGACAACACGGCAAAGGATAACGGTGAGCAGTCCATCTACCGCCGCCGCACGCCAAACTCCCTCGCCGTCTCAAACGACAGCGAGGAGCTCTTTCCAGCCTCAGCCATCCTGGAAGAACGAGCCTTCCAACGATGCGAGCTAAGGTTGAGGCACGCGAGGAAGCCGAACCCACTCGGGGCCCAAGCAGCTCCCGCAGGCACGCTCCGCGCCGGAAAGGGTCGAGGAGTTCCTCCCCGTACACGTGCCCGGCCGGTGGAAGCACTCATCCTCTGCCGGGGCTGACGCCTCCCCCTCGATCGTCTGAGGCGCCCAGGAAGGTCGCACCACCAACCCGACGAAGATGGTGCCCCGCCTACGCACCCACTTAGCTCGATCACCCGAGCAGGACGCTTGGGGGATCGAGCTTAGGAACGGCCTGAATGGACGGCCTCGTCCATGCGCTGTCCCTTGCCGCTCGCAAGCATTCTTCTAGCACCGGATGCTGAAGGAACCACAGGTTCCGTCAGGCGGACGCACACAGGCTGAAAGCAACTCCATTATTGAAGGCAAGGCTCGCTCATGACTCAGGTTGGGGGTGAGCTCAAAACAAGGCGCTAGAGGCCTCCATTTATAGCCACTCAGGCATCCTCCAGTTCGGCGAGCCGGTTCCGTCGCGTGGCGCACGGCCTCGCCTCAAAAGAAGAAAAACTTTCATGAGAGGAGCAGGAAGGAGCACCACCGCAACAAGCAGACGGACTGGTCACCCAGCCCTTGATATTCATATTCCGCACTGAAGACTCGCAGCTAGCGCTGCAGTGATGCACTTATTACGCGAACCAACCAGGGCGACCCCAGTTGACCCGCGGTCACAAGAGGGGATCCCTTGAAACGATGCGTCCCTCTGCAGATGGGACAGAGCGATGCGACCCCTCGCCCCGGGCGAGGGTATAGCGTACCATAGGATAGAGCCCTCATGATTAAACAAATCAAGAAGCTGCTCGGGGGCCTCTGACGGGTCCAGGGACCCGTGGGTCCCCAGCGGGCCCACTTCTTGATGACCAGTCCAAGGTCACGCTTGGGACGAGCACCCGCGGCAGCTTCATCCGGGCCGCCTCTGCCCAGATCCCCGACTGACATCCTGGTCAGTGTGACCAAGGCCCATATCCCTGATTGTGAGAACGTTAAGAGGCCAGGTCCGGACTGAGGCCCCGACCGGGTGCTCCGAGTGGGCTTCGATAACATGTGCCCGCCTCCCCAACCGACAACCCGGTCGGGAAGCCAGGCCCGGCTCGCCGACGGGCCCCAGGAGTAGGTGTGGAAGATAAGGATGAGCCCCGGGGTCATCTTGTCGTACATGACCCACCACTCCCTCCACAGGGGTTGCATTCCCCTCTGCGGTGGGAGCAGGGTGACACTATTCTATCTGCCCGTCCTTGCGAAAGGATGGAGCGAAACGTCATCATGATACGGCCGGCATGTCCCCATCACGACAACGCGACTGGGCGTAGCACCTGGGACGGGGAGTGATAACCATACCGTACTTATCAATGCTCCCACGACCTCCGATCGATGGAGCATGACGCACAGGGACGAGACAAGTTGACCGCCCCACGACGCAGGACTTGGATAGTGGTTGCTGAAAGACCTCGACTGACGGGTTAGGCGGACCTGACTGACACGGTTGACGACCCGGACTGGCGGAGTCGGGACTTCTCTCTTTCTATCTGTACACCCTTAGTTTCCCTGTAACGATGCCCCCTTGAACTATAAAAGGGAGGGTCATCCGCCTAGGAAAATAAGGCGATCTTAGACTTTCAAACCTTACAACTTCCACTCGAGAGCTTGTAACTCCCCAACTCTCACGAGCACTCGGGCTCAAGCAATACATCCGACCCCGGACTGGACGTAGGGCACGATTGCCCGGACCAGTATAAATCTCGAGTCATCGCGTGCTAGGCGACATCTGATCACGACGCGCAATATACGCTTCGAGTAGGTTTAGCTGCCGGTCATTTCCGAACCGACAACTTTACTCTCTTTTCTTATTTTTGGCCCATTGGACATCTTTATTCTAGGAGGAATGGTGTAGGATTTTAGAGATATGGGTCATATGTTGACTTATCATCTATCTAATATAGGACTAAGACACGATGTATATATTTCGTTACCCTAACTCAATAAAGGGACACATGTTGGTGTAGTTATTCAATTATGCTAAACTCGTATCAAGGGACTCGGCGTACGAATGTGGAACTCCACGTACATAATATCTAGTCCAATTCAAAAGAAGTTTGAAAAATTGAATGACCAATCTAATAATTTAGGGATGAAAATATATATCCAAGATATATATCCATTGTACGAAAGAAAGTGCATCCACTATTTCTTCCTAGTCTTTTCTCACTTCATCCCTTCAATAATAGAGTGAACATGGAGGAGTCAAGAAGTGTGTCTAAAGTGCCCAGAATCGACTGCCTCCATCCTGCAATACAGATAATCTATTTTCCTAAAGATAAATCTATTTTATATTGAAAAAGTTACATGCTACAATGAAATAGCATCATATTTTTTACGTTGTCAATCTTTACAGTTTTATTCGTAGTTAAAGCTAAAAAAAATATTGACTAGTATTTTGACACGGTCTTGGTCTTGTATTGGCCAGTAGTGAACCATTGAATGGCTGTATTCATTTCCTTACTGAAACCTCTGCAACCCCTACAGTAAATGAGCATGACGGGGGAGGAAGAACTTCCTCTCGTCTTCTCCTCCTCCCTCTATAAAACAAGCGAAGCAAACAAACAGAGCAGAGCGGCAAGAAGAGGTCCCGCCGGCCGGCCAGTCGAGAGCGGCGCAATGCCTCCGTCCCTGCACCCTCCCCACCTCCACTTCCACAAGCTGAAGCGGCGCCACCACCCCGCCGCCATGGCCAAGAAGGGCCTGGTCGCCATCCTCTACAAGCTCCGCGACGTGCACCGGCCCCCGTCGTCGCCGGCCTCTCCCTCGCCGCTGCCGTCGACCCCGTCCGCGCACTACGCCCAGCGCTGCTACCCGCCGCCGCCGTCCGCGTGGCCGTGGCCGTCGTGCCGGCACCCGCGCACCAGCTCGTTCCGCGGGCCCAAGGACGACGCCGCCGCCGTGTTCCGGACCGCCAACACCGTCTACGACACGAACTCGGAGCAGTTCCTCCGGCGCTTGTCCATAGATGAGGCGGCGTGTATCGACCGGAGCCCCCTGGCGTTGCCCCCCGGGGAGGCCGCTGCGGAGCAGGTGGAAGAGGAGGAGGAGAAGGAGATGCAGCTGCGAGAGACGGCCGTCGTGCGCGGCATGCGGTCGGAGCGACTGTTCTTCGAGCCGGCCGGCGCAGAGTTCTTGCCCAAGCAGGTAACGCATTTTGCATGCCTTGTGCTGTCCCACGAGCAACCACACCATTCGAATGGGTTCTAACGCGAGAGAGGTTTCAGGAGGCGGCGCCGGCGAGAGGCGAGAACGAGGCGGCCGCGGTGTTGTGCGTCAAGAACGAGGAACAGTCGACCGCCGCGGCGCCCCACAAGAACGAGTCGGCGGCGGAGGCGCAGGCCGCCGCGGTGAAGGGCGGCGCGGTGGTGGTGACGGTGGAATCGAAGGACCCGTACGGCGACTTCCGGGCGTCAATGGCGGAGATGGTGGCGGCGCACGGGCTGCGGGATTGGGAAGCCCTGGAGGAGCTCCTGGCGTGGTACCTCAAGCTGAACGCCAAGGGCGTCCACGCCGCCATCGTCGGCGCATTCATCGACCTTCTCGTGAGCATGCAGCCGCAGGCTGCGTCCCCGCTGCCGAGCCCGCCGTCGCTGCCGTCGCCGTCGCCCTCGTCGTCGTGCATCACGTTCGAGGAGTACTCGTCGGCGACCTTTGACGAGGAAGAAGGCAAGAGCTGAGCTGAGGTTGAGGAGCTCGTTGTTTCTTTTTAATATTTTCCTTGTCTCGTTCAGAGATGGCAGTTTTTTTGTGAATTATTTCGTGTGCCTGTGGAGGAATGGAAGGTGAGGCCTGAATGTAGCCATGGATGTACAGTTGCTAAAACTAGTTGATGCTGACCATCAGAGTAGATTAATGCCTAGACAACCACCAATTGACAGTATTTTAGTTTGCATGTTCTTTGTTTGTCCTTTTTAATTCCTGCTCTGCTCTTGTGTGTAACCTAGACTAACTCCGAAGCATGTTCGCTCTATGCGCCTGGCGTTGCTGTTAGCAGCTGCGTTTGGCTGCTTTTGTTTACAATTTTCATGGCATTTGAGCTCAAGTTTATGTGTGAAGATCCAAACAAAGGTTGAGTCAAACATTAGCCCTTAGTCGTGCAGTGAACATTAAGCACTGTTGGTGTTCTCCTCACTGCAGTATAAATGCTTCACCGATATGTCATAATTTCGAGATGCTTGCAGTCCTTCGATGCGTCGGCAGGCCTCTCACAGGAGCATTGTCACCGAAAGCAATCTGTTCTCGTAGCTTAAGAGTAGTAGGAGGGGATGAATTAGTCTTGACGGATCCAGGAACCCGGGGTCCCCAGCGGGTCCACTTCCCGTCGACCGGTCCAAGGCCGCGCCTGGGACAGACGCCCGTATGTACAAAGCAACAAATTCATTTGGGCCGCCTCGGCCCACAGTCCCGACTGACAACTCGGTCGGAATAACCAAGGCCCGTGTCCACGACTGCAAAGCAGTCAAAGGCCGGTTCCGTACCTAAGCTCCAACTGGGGGTTCCGATTGGGCTCCGCCTAACACGTGCATGCCTCCCTGACTGGCAGGGCAGTCGGAAGGCCGGACTCAGCTTACTAGCGGGCCCCAGAATTAGATGCGGAAGATAAGGATAGGTCTCGGGGTTAACTTGTCGTACACGGCCAACCACCCCCGTGGGCCCACAACCCCGACCGACAACTTGGTCGAGGTGACCAAGGCCCGTATCCTCGACTGCAAAGCAGTCAAAGGCCGGATCCGTACCTAGGCTCCGACTGAGGTTCCGATTGGGCTCCGCCTAACACGTGCCCGCCTCCCCAACTGGTAGCGCAGTCGGAAGGCCGGACTCAGCTTACCAGTGGATCTTAGGAGTAGGTGCGGAAGATAAGGATGGGCCTTGGGGTCAACTTGTCATACACGGCGAACCACCCCCGTGGGCCCACAACCCCGGCTGACAACTCGGTCGGGGTGACCAAGGCCCGTGTCCCCGACTGCAAAGCAGTCAAAGACCGGATCCGTACCTAGGCTCTAACTGGGGGTTCCGATTGGGCTCCGCCTAAGATGTGCTCGCCTCCCCGACTGGTAGGGCAGTCGGAAGGCCGGACTTAGCTTACCAGCGGGCCCCAGGAGTAGGTGCGGAAGATAAGGATGGGCCTCGGGGTCAACTTGTTGTACACGGCCAACCACCCCCTCCACGGGGGTTACAGTCCTCTCTGCTGTGGCAACAAGGCGTCACTATTCTATCTGCCCGTCCTCGCGAAGGGACGGGGTGAAACATCATCATGATATGGCTGGAACGCCCCCGTCACGATGGAGTGACCGGACGAGGTGCCAGGGATGGGGCGTGATAGCCGTATCGTACCCATCGATGCCCCCATGACCCCCGATCGACAGAACATGATGCGCAGGGACAAGACAAGACGCTCGCCCCACAACGCAGGACTCGGACGGTGGTCGCCGGAAGACTTCGATAGGCGGACCCGACTGGCAAGATTGATGACCCCGATCGGCGGGGTCGGGAGTTCTATCTCTCTATATCCCTTCACCCTTAGTCACTGTAAGAGAGACCCCCCTTGGACTATAAAAGGGAAGGTCACCCGCCTAGGAAGAATATATCTAATCCGATCTCGAAAAATCTCACGACTTCCACTCGAAACCTTGTAACTCCCCAACTCTCACGAGCACCAGGGCTCAAGCAATACATTCGACTGACCCCGACTGAATGTAGGGCACGATTGCCTGAACCAGTATAAATCTTGAGTCACTGTGTGCTAGGCCACATCCGATCATGACGCATGATACACACTTCGAGTAGGTTTAGCTGCCGGCCATTTCCGGAACTGACAAGAATATTCTAAAAACTTAACCTATAGCTCAAACTAGTTAGCACAAAACATAAGCTAAAACATATTGTTTAGATGTGCAAGTAGGGTTCAACTAGTGTGAAAACCTCATCCCAAAGAGTTTTGCAACCTATAGCCAATTCTAGCAAGATATTACACTAAGAATGAAAAGGCACACAAGATTGCAATAAGAAATGTGGAAGCTTAATGGAAGGGAATGAGGGGAAGCAAACTCTCGACACGAAGATTTATCCTGTGGTATCGGTAGGCACAAGGCTACCCCTAGTCCACGTTGTTGAAGCACTCACTAAGAATATTGCTTTCCGGTCACCGAGTCTCTTCCGAGACTCTTCCTGACTCGCCACCAAGACTTAGCCACCAAGGCTCTCGTCAAGTCCCCAGTCACCTCGATGCCGTCTCCACTAAGGAGCTTCTCCATGAAGGAGGGGTCTCCATGTCCCCCGCACAAAGCTGTCGTCCCCGCACCACACCAACCTAGAGGGTCGATGACTTACCAGCCAGCCACCAAGATTCCAAGGGGCTGGCACACCAAGATACAACTTGTGGTTCACTCAAGAACCAGCACACAAGGCAGCAACAGCTTGCCCTCTCACTCTCTCTAGAGCTAATCCTAGAACTAACACTCTCCAAGCTTGTGCTAAACCTAAGGATGTGATCAATGAGCTCTTGGGTGGCTTTCTTCAGGGTGTGGGTAGCTCCTCACGAACTCCAGCAGCCTCAAATGACCCGGGGTGAGGCCTTATATAGGCTAGAGATCCACTCCTAGCTGTTACATGCTTTTTCTCTGAAAAGCATAAAGCTTCGGTTAAACCGGTCACCACCGTCGGTTTAACCAGTCACAAACAGCCTGCCCACCAGCCGTTGAACTCCAACTACCATCTTCTGCATTGCACCGACGCCTTGCACTGACGCTCGTCGGTTCAACCGGTCCTGAAAACTTTGCTTGGGAATCCTTCAGGAACCAAAATATACATACTGAGTAACCACAACACGCTTGCACCGACGCCTTCTTTTGTACCGTCGGTTTAACCGGTGTGTATATCACTTCTCCACTTGATCGTTATGTCATCTCCTCATTACACAGACGCCTCCATTCTTGTAGAGTCAGTTCAACCGGTGCGACTGGGTTCTTCTGAACTTGATCGTTGTTTCAACTACCAATGCACTGACCCGTTATATTTTGGGACCGTCTGATGTAGCACAGGCCCAAACTTGCGATAGGTATGACAGTTTCGATTGGTGGAGAACTCGACGTTGGCGATCCGGGCTTCTAATCAAACACGATTCGAACCCCTACAACCGTTACACCATTGCTCTGTTGGTTATCAACCAAGCACAACTTGATTGACCTCGCCAAGAAGGCTAATCCTGCAAGCGAATCGAAGAACACAAGTAAGAAAGTATAAGCATGCAATATGAAATTATGGATGTGTATGAAATAAAGACAAGTATGGGGTTCAAGCTCTAATCACAAAAGGACTAATCGCCACAGTGGTGAAGAACAAGAACGGGGGCCCTGATTCACAGCAAACGGACTCGACGTCATAGTTACAATGAAGATGTCCGTTTCTCAATGGAAAACTAGAACTAAACAAAACTCAAACCCTAATGTGGCGGCTGCTACTGAGTTTATACAGAGGGAGGACGTCCTAGGGTTGAGGGCGACCAGGTGGGGTGTCCTCAACATGAGGCCCGACACGATACAAGGCCGACTTGGCTCAAAATAGGTGACGCAGCATCTTGTCGTGGTCATATAAAATGATTCACGAACCTTCTAGAGCTTAGACGAGAACCAAAATAAAGCTTTCATTGTCTTCTTTCCAACGCATCAAAGAACGCCTCATTTCTATGTCGTATGAAGGAGATATTAGCGTTTCCGTTCAGGGTGGTTGGCTGAGTCCGAACCGGACATGAAGACCAAAGTAGGAGACAACCTGTAACACGTAGAAGACCAAATCTCGGGTGTATCCAGCATGGTGATGTCCTCATCACTGTCCGTTCAACCGGTCGACTAATTTCTGCTGGCACTTGTCTAATTGGTCGCTGCGATCATTTGGACACCTTGGACATCTTGACAGCGAATTAGACCATCTTATATATGAATTGACCTCCATCCATAGGACCTAGAAATCCTACAATCTTGAGCTTACAAACTTGTTAGTCCCATACACAATCACCAAAATCACAACTATGGCCTAATGAGACCATGTTCCTTACACTCTCACACATTACCTGTCGTGTGCCATTGACGAGTGTATGACATGCGGGCCACACCACAGTCACCGGTATTTTTTCTTTGTTACTAACCAGTAGGTTTCAGACTTTCACTGGTCATCACCGGCCAACCATATATACTGTAATACTGCTATGTATATATGATTGAATGAAGGAAAGTTTTAGTCAAGGCTTAATTTTGCTAGTATGATTTTCTAACGACATTTTAGAGGAAGAGATTTAAAAAAATGTGTATTATAGCAATTGTTTGCATGGGTAGCGTGACTCAGTAGTGATGGGTCTTTTTGGCAAGAGCCGCCTTCATTTGGTGGGTCCACCCTAGCTAGGCTTAATCGTTATTTGGGTCCACCCCAGCTAGAGCTATCCTGCTAATTTTAACTCTATTGGAGGAGACAGATAGCTAGAGCCTAGAGAGTTATTAGGTCTGTTTGTTTGAGCTTCTAAACAACAAACTTCTCGTGCAGCTTCTAGGAAGCCAAAGCTAAGTTTTTTAAGCTTTTTTAATTTTTTGAGCCTAGAAAGTTAAAAGCATAGTATAAAATTATTATTAGCTTTTCAGAAGAAAAAAAACCAGCAATAGTTTTTCAGAAAAGCTCTAAAATTGTAGCTCAAACAAACAGGAACAACTGTTAGTGGGTTCAGTTTGGATCAGTTAGAGCTAAATCAGCTGGATATTTGTAATTCTAGTGGATATAAATATGCCATTAAAGGAAGGCACTAAGTGTAGGTTAATCCGGTGGTAGTAGTAGACGTGTGGCAGGGGCGGAGCTAGGCGAGTAAGTCACCGGGATCTTCTTCACTGGAGAATGGGGGCAAAGAGGCTTAGAACAGTAATTTACCACTGAATTTAGTGCAATCCGTCGGGGGTCAGCTGACCTCTGTAAATAGCTCTAGCTGTCGGGTGGGCGAGGATGACGCTAGTCGCTAGCCATGGGCATTCAAGGTCAATCATTTTGAGGGATTAGGACAGACATATTACAACAACAGCCCATTTAGTTTGACGATCCGAAACAAAAAGAGCACCCCACTTCATAGGTTTAGATATAGATCCTTTGGTGGTGAGGCGTAACGACGGTGGAGGTCAACACAGAGCTAGGAGCATGGGTGGTCAGGCACCTGCAAGATTAGAACATTAACTGAAGTCATGAACGATCTGTCCAGTTGTATATTTTGTAAATATAATCATTTACATTTCTGCCTTTTGATCCATCTGAATTACGGTTGGGTTACACTACTCCAAGTGCAACGACTTTGGATGTAGTCAATAACTTGCCGTTCGATTCTAAGTTCTTCATGAGAATTCGGCAAGCAAGTCAGAAAATGTCCGATCGTGCGGTACTCCGACTTTTTTGGAACTACAGGTTCGATGACCTCCTTGGTTGTTTGGCAATGACTGCTCATGGCAAGTACTTTATAGCCCAACTGATCTTATGGGCTTGGTGACCCCTTCAGAAGTTGCTTCCATAGCCATTATCTTCATGAGATAAGTAGTCGAAGCGTTTTCGGGCATAGCTTTTATACACCAGTAGTACTCGTGTTTTAACCTCATGGACTAGTCGAAGTCATATAAGAAGTACTCGTTGCGCGGCCCCGAGAATTCTTAAAGACTTTATAGCTTTAATATTCGAATTTATGGCCGAGAGCCTCCAAATTGAATAGGTGTAGCTAATGAAAAAGTAGTCATGTTGGGACAATAACAACTCTTTATTAATAATACGCTGTCATGCAGCTGACAAATTATGTACAGATCGTACTAAGGATAGATTTTAGTAGATGCTTTATGTTCCAGGAGTTTGGAACCTCCTTGCCATCAGAGTATTGTAGTCAATACAACCCTGGCCTTGTGACTTGGGTAACGATGAAAGGCCCTTCCCATCGCGAGTTGAGCTTATGCAGCTCTGTCTCGTCTTGGATGCGCCGTAGGACCAGATCACAAATACTGAAAGACCTCTCCTGGACGTTGCGGTCATGATAGCGTCTGACTCCTTGGAGATAACGAGCTGATTGAACAAGGGCATTGCATCCAGCCTCTTCGATTGAATCCAGCTCTAGTTGCCTTGCTTCGTCCTCCTCGCCTTCGTCGTACATCTCCACTCTTTGAGACTTCCACATAATATCAGTAGAGAGGATTGCTTCTGACCCATGGACGAGGAAAAAAGGTGTATACCCTGTGGCTTCGGATGGCTGAGTCCGAATCCCCCAGACAACATGCGGAAGCTCTGTTATCCACTTGCCACCCTTTTTGCTGTTCTCATCGTAGAGTCCTTTCTTCAGCCCATCGAGAATCATGCTATTGGCCCTCTCGATTTGACCGTTTTCTCTTGGATGTGCCACTGACACATACTTGACTTCGATAGCTGCATTTTCACAGAACTCCCTGAACTGGTTTGCTGTGAAATTCGAACCCAAGTCGGTGATGATAGTGTTGGGGAAACCAAACCGATACAAGATGTCACAAAGGAAGTCGACTGCTCTATCGGGAGTAAGCTTGGTGATGGCTTGTACTCGATCCATTTTGTGAACTTGTCGATGGCAACCAACACATGTGTGAAACTCCCTGGCGCTGTTGTTAAGGGCCCAATCATATCCAGGCTCCAACAAGCAAACAACCAGGATGGTGGTATGGTGATGAGATTGTGAGCCGGGACATGTGACTGCTTGCCGAAGAACTGACAGTTGGGGCATCTCCGAACCAAATCTTCAGCATCTGATACAGCCGTGGGCCACCAGAAACCTGCTCTGTATGCCTTCCCTATTGGTGTTTTATCGCCATGCCAGCCGAGGGATACCCCCGAGGTGGTGAGTTTGGTTGGTTGGGTGTCGCCGAGATCAGGAACTCGAAAGTGCAAAGGAACACAGGGTTTTAGATAGGTTCGGGCTGCTGGGAGCGTAATACCCTACGTCCTGTGTGGTATGTATTGCCTTTGATGGTGGTGATTGTGTTTGGGTGATCTCCTGGGTGATTCCCTGGAAGATCTGGTCGTGTCCCCTGGAGGGGGTCCTGTCTGCCCTTATATAGTCTGGGGGGACAGGTTTACATAGAAGTCCTAGTCGGATACATGCCCTAGAGTCCTACCCCGAGTGATTTTCTGGTAGTTCCGTACTGTATCCGACTAGTTTAACTATTGTAGGATCAGTTCTGCTATGCTACGAGTAGTTTACACAGATGTAGGGCGTGGGTCATGTCCCATCTCGTATCTTAGGAAAAGTATGCCACGTGTACGGTCCCATGTACCCGGGTCTGACAAGCCCCCGAGCTCTTCGTAGCCGAGTACTGCAGGCATCCGAGTACTTCTGAAGGCATCTTCGAGTTCTCCCGAACTTCATTTTGAAGGTGTCTTCCGAGTACTTCCTTGACTGCATCGAGGCTGTGTGGTGCTCATGCCCCAACTAGTTGTCTTCCATTATATGGGGTGCGATTAAACTCGCATTCCATATGGAGTAGCCCCCGATCCTTAGGTTGACTCGTAGAATCAGGCTGAGGGTCAATTCAATCTTGAGACTTCTATCCTTATCTTCCAGCAGATTTGAAAACTAAGTCGCTGATGACACGTGTCCGCAGCCCCCGAGCCTTGAATCCAAATCCCCAAGTTTTGGAATAAAGGATCCAACGAATCATGGCATGCAATCTTCATTGCTGAGAGCTCTGTCGTATCCAGCCCCCGAGGCTGGGAGCTAGATGAGTCGCCTAGTATTTCCCTCGTAGTCAGTGGCGCCAGCCCCCGAGCTAGGTATTGGCCAAGTGCCTCTAGATCTTGAATTGTCGATGAAGCTGATGAGTCGGAGTTGATTCCGACTAGTTTTGTAGACGAGACTAGTAGTCGTCGGTGCGTCGCCAAGCAGAGTCAAGTCCGACTAGCATGTAGGCGACACGAGTAGTCGAAGTAGTCGCCACTGTGTCGTCGTGCAGTCTACATGAAGTCAAGTAGTCGATGACGGCTAGCGATGAGCCCAACTAATCGGAGTCATATCCGACGAGTAGTCGTTGTAGTCAGGGACGAGTGTTCTCGCGAAATTGAAGTAGTCGTGGGCGAATGTTGATGAAGCCAACTAGTTGGAGTTGAGTCCAACTTGCCCAGTAGCACAGTCCAGATCAGGTCCTCTGCAAGGTAAACATAAAAATATGTTGTAACCGATATATATATGATATCGTGTTGGGGGCAAATCCCAGCATTGTAAAATGCATGTAAAATTTTTCGCGTTGTACTCTTGCTGGGTCGCATAATGATGCCGGGTAGGTAGCCTGTTACGGTAAGCACCTGATCCCTGATTACCATAAACCGTTGCGCAAGGAGCTTGGCCGCGTGCACGCGTAGTTGCATAGGCGTACAAAAGAGTCGAGGTGTCACGATTAGCGTACGCTACCCGGGTATTGTAGCAACCGTTGAGAGAAAACTAAAGCAGCTGGCGCTGCGCGAAAAAAGAGAACGCTCGTGGAGCACACTTATAGAGCGTAACCAATCGCCTGTGTTGCAGGGCGGACCGTGCAGGAAATCAGAACAGGCATGACATGGCCCTGTGAGGAGAATGCGCGTTGCGCAAAAAGTATCCGATCCTGTGAAGAACAAGTCGAAAAAGGTATAAGTGACTTAGCTTGATTCATGGACGATTATCGACCAGTCGCAGCGACCGTCGATGGAGCTGCGACGGCTTGTTGATAAAGCCGACTAGACGGAGTCAGTTCCGACCAGTTGTTGACGGTGTGAAGCCATCTCCCGACTAGTTCTCTTGCCGAAACAAGTAGCCGGAGTAGTCGAATCACGCCCACTCGTGGATGGTTGTCGAGGTAACTGCAGCGGTCGTCGAGGTAGCCGTGATGATTCGTTGAAGAAAACAACTAGTCGGATTTGATCCCGACCAGTTGTTGGCGACGCAAATTTGTCGAAGTAGTCGTAGCCGGCGACAGTAGCACATCTGCGCTGCGACGCTAGCTGAAGTCGAGCCGCATCGTCAGGGTGGTGGCGATGGTGCGTGGTCGTTGCAGCACGGGCTGAATTCGAGTCGATCACGAGCAGAAGCCGTGTTGGATCCAGGCTCGTCCTCACGGTTTCTGATTAGATCGGAAAATCAAATTCCGCCGAGACCCTCAATGTCGCGGCGGGATGCTGTAGCAGATGCCATCGGCTTCCTGGTTTCAACGAGGTCGTAGTTGAAGCCACCACCTCGCCGGCGATGCAGACCCAGAAGCCGAGGATGAACACCGGCAAGGTGGCCGACTCTTCGTTGGAATCCGAGTCGTGGTCAAGAACGGGGGGCCCCCAATGTGCGGTGGCTCCCTCGTATCGAATCCTGAAAGGGCGATCCAAGTCCTCCTCCAAGTCGGGGAGGGACTTGGATCGCAAAGGCTCCTCAGATCAGTTTGAATCTGATCCGAGTAGTCCTGGTGCAGCACGAATTGAATTTGTGTTAAAAACAGACATGATTTCGATCTGCCTGGGTAGATCAGGGAGCAACAACTCGTCAAAATCGTCGATGAAGTAGTCGAAGTTGCTGCTTCGAGTTGAGGCCTCCGGATCCTGGAATCGACTAGGCGGCTGTTGAATCCACCCAAGCCGTTGGCGACGCAGATCCAGGAGCCAAACACGAAGATTGTGCCTTCGTCGAGCATGTTGCTGGTGAAGTTGAACGATGCCATCGAGTTCTCCGGTGGATCTTCGATGAACACCCCAACCTGGCGCGCCAGCTGTCGGTGTCTTACCGCCACGCCCACCGAGGGATACCCCCGAGGTGGTGAGTTTGGTTGGTTGGGTGTCGCCAAGGTCAGGAACACGAAGGTGCAAATGAACACAGGGTTTTCGACAGGTTCGGGCCGCTGGGAGCGTAATACCCTACGTCTTGTGTGGTATGTATTGTCTTTGATGATGGTGATTGTGTTTGGGTGATCTCTTGAGTGATTACCTGGAAGATCTGGTTGTGTCCCCTGGAGGGGGTCTTGTCCTCCCTTATATAGTCTGGGGGGACAGGTTTACATAGAAGTCCTACTCGGATACATGCCCTAGAGTCCTACCCCGAGTGGTTTTTTGGTAGTTCCCTACTGTATCCGACAAGTTTAACTACTGTAGGAGCAGTTCTTCTAGGCTACGAGTAGTTTACACAGATGTAGGGCGTGGGCCATGTCCCATCCGTATCTTAGGAAAAGTATGCCACGTGTACAGTCCCATGTACCCGGGTATAACATTCTCGACTAGAGTTTTTGAAGCGGCATGATTGCCAAGAGATCCATTGTGAATTTCACGAAGGATGTCGTAACTATCTTCCCCTGTGATGCACTTCATGAGGACGCCTGAACGTGCACCACGCCTGTATAACTTGTCGCCGACCAGAATAAATCCCTTGCTCCGCCTCATGATGCGAGCAGCTGCTGCACTCTTCTTGTCGATGCCTGCGGGTAGTCTCTGGTCTTTATTAGACTCGGGGCCATGAGACTGCGCACATGGCGTACATATTCTAGGATAAGGGATGGGACATGGCCCACGCCCTACATCAGTTGTAACTACTCGTACCGTAGTAGGACTAGTCGGAACAGAAGGAAACTACCTGAGTAGTACTCGGATAGATCTCCAAAGCTCGTATCTGGTTTGGATTTCCATGTAACCCTGTCCCACCAGACTATATAAGGGCGGGTAGGAACCCCCTCGAAACACATCAAGATCTAAGGCAATACAAACCACCACACAGAACGTAGGGTATTACGCTCTCGGCAGCCCAAACCTGTCTATGTCTTGTGTTCCTTGCACCTTCGAGTTCCTAATCTCGGCGACACCCCACCTAGAATCTACCACCTCGGGGGATCCCTTGGTGGGCTTGGAGGTTAAACACCGACAGTCTTTGATAAAGTCGATGTATGTTTCTTTCCAATCTTCTCTAAGCATCATGACCTCCCAGTTACGTCCTTGTGGTTCTGAACCGGTGGTAACTTGTGCTGGAGGCTTAATTGAAGGTTGCTTTAGCTCTTGAACGAATACGCCCGCTGGGACTTGAGCTCGAGTTGATCCCAGTTTGGATAGTACGTCAGCCCCAATGTTGTGATCATGGACCACATGATGAATCTCCAACCCCGAGACCTTGTTCTCCAGCTTTCGTACTTCCTGAACGTACGCGTCCATGTCTTCCTTGTTGCAGTCACACTCCTTGTTGACTTGTTAAACAACCAATAAGGAGTCACCGTAGACAAGTAGTGGCTTGACGCCGAGAGAAACCACCAAGCAGAGCCGGTGAAGTAGTGCCTCGTACTCGGCTTTGTTGTTGGATACCTTCCAAAGGATCTGGTGAACATACTTGAGTTGTTCGCCCTTTGAAGATATGAAGAGGACTCCAGCATCGCCGCTGTGGAGCTTGAGGGAGCTGTCGAAATACATCATCCAGTGCTCTGGCTTGTCGACTGGAGTCGGAATGTAGTTCTCCCGCCACTCTGCCATGAAATCGACTAATGCTTGCGACTTGATGGCGGTGCGTGGCTTGAAGTCGATGGAGAGAGCCCCCAGTTCCACTGCCCACTTGGAGATGCATCCAGTGGCGTCCTGATTGTGGAGGATGTTCGCCAATGGGAGATCAGTGACAACTGAGATCTTGTACTCGTCGAAGTAGTGGCGGAGCTTCCTGGATGTAACAAGTATTGAGTAGAGAAGTTTCCAAATTGACAGTAACGAACCTTTGACTCAGAGAGTACTTCACTAACGAAATGCACCGGCCACTGCACTCCAAATGCATAGCCCTCCTCGGAGCGCTCCACCATGATGGTTGTGCTGATCACGTGAGTAGTCACGATGATGTAGAGTAGCAGGTTATCGCCTGGCAGTGGTGCCATGAGGATGGGGGGTGTCTGCAAGTGGTGCTTGAGATCCTGCAGCGCCAACTCTACCTCCTCTATCCACTTGAACTTGTCCTACCATTTTAGGAGCTTGAAGAAGGGTAAACCCCGTTCTCCAAGTTGAGAGATGAATCTAATCAGGGCTGCCATGCACCCTGTCAGCTTTTGCACATCCTTGACTGTGGCCGGAGCCTCCATGTCAGTGATGGCTGTGATTTTCTCCGGGTTAGCCTCAATTCCACGGTGACTGACGATGAAGCCGAGTAGTTTTCCCGAGGGTACGCCGAAGATGCACTTTGTTGGGTTGAGCTTCCACCGAAACTTGCGTAGAATCTGGAAGGCTTCCTCCAGATCGGCAATTAAGTTGTCGTGGTTTCTGTTCTTGACGACCACGTCATCCATGTATGCCTTCACATTGCGGTTTAGCTGGTCGGCGAAGCACATCTGGATTGCCCGATGATACGTTGCTCCTGCGTTCTTCAACCCGAAAGACATGGTCATATAGGCGTACACACCAAATGGGGTGATGAAAGCAGTCAAGATCTAGTCTTCTTCCTTGAGAGCGATTTGGTGGTAGCCGGAATAGCAGTCGAGGAAGCAGAGTAGTACGCAACCAGTGGTTGAATCAATGACTTGGTCGATGCGTGGTAGCCCAAAGTGGTCCTTCAGGCAGTGCTTGTTGAGATCGGTATAATCAACAAACATCCTCCATTCATTGTTATTCTTTTTCTTTACAAGAATAGTATTAGCTAACCACTCTGGGTAGAACACCTCTTTGATGAAACCAGCCACGAGTAGTTTAGCTATTTCCTTTTTGATTGCTTCCCTCTTATCTTGAGCGAATCTGCGAAGTCGATGCTTTTTGGGGATAGCCTTAGAGTTTACATTCAGGCTATGCTCGATCAGCTCCCTGGGCACGCCTGGCATATTCGTTGATTTCCACACGAATATGTCTCAGTTGGACATAAGGAAACTGATGAGCGCGCTTTCCTATTTGTCGCCGAGCCCAGTGCTGATCAGAGTTGTCTTGGATGGGTCACCCTTCTGGAGCTGGATTGCCTTCAGCGCGACGTCCCCGGTGGTGTGTACCTTGGACTGGTTCGCCTTCTTCATCAGGATCTCCAGCCCTGACTGGGAGAGTTGTTGCACAGCCGCGAGTACTTCTCCTGAAGTATCTGGCACACGCGTAGTCGAAGCGAATTGGATGGCCTCTGGTCGTAGTCGTACGACTTCTTCAAGTCGCCGCGGAAGGTGAGTACTACACTCTTTCCTGGCATCTTGAGAAGCAAGTAGACATAATGTGGCACGGCCATGAACTTGCCCAATGCGGGTCTTCCCAGGATGGCATGGTATGAAGATTCGAAGTTTGCCACCTCAAATTTGATGTACTCGGTCCGGTAGTTCTCCCACGTGCCAAAGGTGACACGCAGGGTCACGGTCCCGAGTGCTGTAGCTGCATTCCCTGGTACGATGTCGTAGAAGGGATCCTTGCTTGGGGTGAGCATGTCCGTGATATCCAGACCCATCTTTCTCAAAGTACTCGCAAAGATGAGGTTGAGGCCGCTTTCTCCATCAATGAGTACTTTGGTGAGCCTGACGTTGGCCACCACTGGGTCTAGTACGAGTGGAAACTTTCCAGGTTCTGAGAAGTTGGTCCACTGATCCTCCCTTGAGAATGAGATGGGTACCTCCGACCACAGTAGCGGTCGTGGTACTGCCGGCTCGATGGACAGGATCTCGTGGAGCGCTAGCTTTTGGGCTCGTTTGGAGGCGAAGCCAGATTCGTCGCCAAAGATCACGTTGACTATCTTTGATGCATCCTGGAATTGGGCTCCTCCCAACTTGTCTTCGTGTTTGTCGTCCTCCTCATTGCCCTTGCCCTTCTTCTTGGCATTCTTGTCGAGAGGTAGGGCATTGAAGGTCCTACGGAGGTTGTAGCACTCGATTGCCGAGTGCTTGGCACCTGGGTGCTATGGGCATTGCTTCTGCAGGAGTTTCTCGAACTGCTCCTGCGTTGTCCCTGAATTCTTGTCTCGCAGAGGGCGCTCAACAGCTGTGACGGTATGGTATGGCTTGCGCTTTCGGGAAGATCCCAAGTAGTCCTGCTGGCTTCTATCGTTGCAGTGGTCGTTCCCCCGCTTCGAGTTGTTGTTGTAGTCGTTGCTGCGCTTCGAGAAGCGATCACACTCCTGCTGCTCCTCTTGATCTGCCAAAGCTTGCATCATGTCGCGGAGTACCGCGATGGTCTTGGATCTATTCCGGCCAAAGTCTCTGAAGAGAGTTTGGTCGGAGATGTCATTGTGGAAGTAGTCGATGACATCTTGCTCTAAGATGTTGGAGATGGTGGCGCGAGTGTCGAAGAAGGAGCGAGTGTAGGATCCCAGGAGCTCGTTACGTTCTAGCTTGAACTGAGACATATCATGATGAGTACCTGCTCGAGTAATCGACACTTGAAAGTTGTCGATGAAGACCGCTTTTAGGTCATCCGATGGAGTCTTTCCTGAGGCTCTCCAGCCATGTGAGTGGGGCGGGTTCCAGGGCCATCGGGAAGTAGACGACCTTGGTTGTGTTGGAACCACCTGCGAATTCTATGCCTGTGGAGTAGCACCTGAGCCATTGTTGTGGGGCTTGCTTGCCATTATGCTTGGTGGTGCCAATCGGTTGAAGCCTTCTACGTATTGGTATGAGTTGAATCGGCGCGTGAACGCGGGAAAGCGGATCACTATCGTCCGGCCCACGATAGCTCTCTGCCGCAGCTCACTCTTCACGTCGGGCATCGATGATGGAACGCACGTCGCGTCCCTCATTGATCTTCTGGCGAAGATCATCCGTCAGCAATTTCTCTAGTTGTCGTCGTCGGTTGTGGCTATCGACGGAACGCTGCGGTGGTGGTTGGTTGTCCCTGGGTGGTGGCCGTGGCCTCCCACTTGCGGTACGACTGCCTTGGGCAGCGTCGTTGTTGCCTGCAGAGCGCGGACAAGGGCGTCCTCCAGGAGTCTTGCTACCCTGCGAGTGACTTCGGATTTTGCCGATTTGTTCTTCTTGGGGGTGCACCGACGGGGTCGGATTCTGGCGGTCCAGTTGTAGCCATGCCTTCTGAGCCAGCCGAAGAGCTTGCTGTCCTTGAGGGTCTTGGCTGGCAGCTAGTATAGCCGTGACACCCGCGATATTGGCGATTGGGGTTTGGAAGCCCTGTTCCCCCACTTTAGCAAATTGGGTGTCCAGATCGCGTCGCACACGGCGCTGGCACTCCGTGGTGTTCCTTCTTTGGGCGGTGCACTTCTAGTTCCTCAATCTGCGAGCGTCACGTTCGGCGTCGTTCTCATTGCCGGCATCCACGGTAGCCTCGTCCCTAGACATTTGCTCGAGTAGTTCGTTGGGGTTCCTGCTGCCTTCACCTTCGACTTCCTCCGTGTAGACGTGGTAGTGAGAGGTGTGCTCGTTGCAGTTGTAGTCAACCAGTATTGTTCCACCCAGAACGATGGATGCAAGGGGCCTGCCCTCTTGGTAGGGCAGGGTCTCAAGGTGCGCCACAAGTCGATCGTCTTCTTCGAGTAGCTCAGATGGTTTCATGCCCTTCCAATACACGAAGCAACCTTACGGCATCGAGGCGATGATCAGACCCTGACCGCCACCCATAAAAGGCTCGGCGTTGTCATCGGAAGTCGTAGTCGTCAAAGACGCGGGCCTCCTAACATGCGTTGTCTCCCGCTTCTCCGATCTGGAGTAGGTAATCCAAGTCCTCCTCCAATGCGGAGAGGAACTTAGATTGTATGGCCTCCTGGTAAATAGTGACCGCGTTGCGTAAACCGAAGGGGAATCGGATATGCGGTTCCTCGGGTCGAGTTGAGTCCGAATCGAGGAGTCCTGGTGTAGCACGAGTCGAAGTCGCATTGAAAATGGACTGCTCCTCGATCTCCCTGGCTAGGTCTGGGAGCAGCATCTCGTCGAGATTGTCGATGAACTCGTCGAGATCGCCGCGTAGGGTTGCTGCTGGAGCCTCCGGCTTCGTGTCATCCACAAGGTGTCGGCGGAAGCTGCCTATGCCGTCAGTGACGCAGACCCACGAGGCGAAGATGAAGGTGGTGCCCTCTGGTAGCACGGCGTTGGTGAAGTTGAACGTTGTCATCGAGTTCGCCAGTGGATCTTTGATGAACACCCCTATCTGCCGTGCCAGCTATCGGTGTTTTACCGGCAAGCCTACCTAGGGATACCCTAAGGTAGTAGACTTGTAGGTAGGGTGTCGCTGAGATCAGAAACTCGAAGGTGCAAGCAACACAAGATTTAGACAGGTTCAGGCCGCAATGTGCGTAACACCCTACGTCCTGTTTGGTGGTTTGTATTGCTTTGGATGTGTTATCGGTGGTTATGCTATGGAGGGGGTCCCTGCCCGCCCTTATATACTCTGGGGGATAGAATCCTAGTCAGATACTAGCTTAGGAGTCCTACCCGAGTACTACTCGGATAGTTTCCTTCTATTTCGACTAGTTCTACTCGCATGCAAGTAGTTACAACAGATGTAAGGTATGGGACATGCCCTATCCCTTACTCTAGAATATTCTATACTATGTGTGCAATCCCGTAGCCCCAGGTCTAACAGCAGGTGGTGACAGCCTTGTCCGTTCTTTGTACCCCCCCACATTCGGGTATGGTGTAGGAGTCTAAAGAGCTATCTTAGCTTACTGGCAGACCAGTGCTGGGTAGTTTTCCCGTTTGCTGGAGGCTTAACTCTAGTCTTAACCTGTGTTCTGTATAACCCTTGTGTTCATGGCGCTTAAGTACCAAATGTACGTTGTCAACTCCTACATAAACACTAGAAAGATAAGTATCAACATTAGTGGTAGGGATTATTACTAACAAATTGCACAAGTGTTGGTGAATATTTGTATGCAGGTCAATTAAGGGAGAAAACATACCTTAAGAGTAAGGAAACACACTCTCAATCCAAGGCAACACCCTTCCAGCGAATCAGGCGCAAGCACAAAGATCCATGGACCCACAAAACAACCAAAACCGCCTTAATTCAACCCAGCCCCCAGACAACCATCACGAGGATCCACCTAGCAATCACCCAGCCAAAGGGCGGTGGAAAAGAGGTTGGTGGTGGTTCGGCCGAACCGACATTAGCACAAGTTATGATCTAATTAATTGTATTTGGTATGGACTCTTTGATTTAATCTTATTCGATATGGGCCCTTTAGTTTAATTATATTTGACATGCATTCTTTAGTTTAACTAGTAATAATGTCCGTGCGCCATTAATAATTAAAATTGTGATATATTGGCACAATCTCTTTTTATACTATGGAAAGATAAAAAACAATAACCTTAGTTACAAAGGAATAGCGGACGTGCATAGATTCAATTTTATCTATGCTAGCCAGTTAAATTCTATCAGCAAAATCAGATAGCACATAATCATTCGTTTTCCTATCTGTTGATATCAAAAGAAAAAAATGATATAGCTTATCTTTTAGCTATACTAGCCAGTTTAAATCAACCTTGCTGAAAAATTAGTTTACTAAAAATACAGCTTAAACAATAAAAAATATGAATCCTTAAACTCCTTATAGATAAGTCAGACTCTCCAAGATCATTACCATTAAACTTCAGGAGAACAGATGTAACTTATTTGCAAGGTTGCTGCAAGTGACATGGATCGTCATGTGAATTAGCATTCCAGTAAGCACCTTATGTAACAAATGATGGACAGAATTATACTTAAGTGAGCTTTCCAAGATCAGGAAGAGAATGAACCCAATCATAGATGTTCATTTAGTTCCCTACTAAAAATGGATGATTTGTAAATATTAGAATGAACATATACCAAGAAGCAAAGTAACATATAAAATACACCGTTATAGATAATGCAGTGTCAACATATTACCAAGCTCTAGCAATATAAGTCCAGTTAGCCTATTGACTTGCTGGTATCTACCAAGAAAAGGTACTGTGAATCATCCTTACAATTAGAAAAAGTTTGATGAAAGTTGGAAATTTCCATCACTGCAACTGCACAGGTAAAAGCATCTCTGGTCAATCAATACAAATACTAAATACTAGACATTGTACTACCAAATAGCGTCCATATAAATAATCAACATCCGGGTCCAAGTCCCTACCAGCACAATACCCTCTGAAGTTACCTAGTTTCAATTTTCCATGATGCCCCATGTTGATACATGAAATTGTGCAAAATTCTCACCTACAGTTGGCCTCTCATCAGTCATCATTAAGGACTTAGAAAAAATCTCCATGTCTTTGCTAAAATCCTAACAACTTTCCATCTTTGAGATAACTTTCTATAATCCAAACTTAATCAACCCAAGTGCTTAGCTATACCATTGATCACCATCATGATCACTTCATTTCTTACATTGACCAAAACTTGAGTGTTTAAGCAAAATTTCAAATTTCAAGCTCCCAACGTTGCCGCTCATTATCATTCTGACTTTGCACTTTTCAAATCTAGTTTGAATCTTTCTCTGGGAACATGAGTTTAAAGTATCTAAACTTGTCACATTTGACTCAATCGCGCCCTTTTGTAACTTTTTCATCATAGTCGACTTTAATTTGATCCGTTCCTCCTTAATCTTTATTCAACTTCAGGGTTCAAGGTTAATCCTTTAGTGCTTAACACCTGGGGTGTTATATCGTATTTTACATGGACTCCTTATATATGTATTTTGCCTCCAAATTCATATGGAAATCAAAATACTATTTTCCTATAAATTTGTGTTTCATTTTTTATCTATTAATTGTATTGGGCATAGTCTCTTTGATATTTTAATTATAATTGCATGATTATTTATTTAAATATTTTGCCTTTCTAGCTAAAGTAGAATTAGGATCCTATTTTTCACTATTTTTAGTGTGAATTTATCGATTGTATTAGACATGAACTCTTTATTTGTTTATGTGCTTCTCAATTTAGATGGAAAATTAGTTTTCTAATTTTCTACATATTTAATTTCAAACTATGTTCTATATTAATTGTATTAGGCATGGCCTCTTTAATTTAATCTTATTCGATATGGGCTCTTTTGTTTAATTATATTCGACATGCATTCTTTAGTTTAATCGGATTCAAAATGGATGGATTTTTTGGGTTCATCTAGAGCATTATATCATCATAAATTTTGATGGTGCATATATTTTTTTTTCAATAATTTCTAGCATTTCTCGGCAAACATGGTAGATTTTCTAACACTTTATTATTAAAATAATGATAGATAGATGATATACATAATAATAGATAGATTATATACAAAAAGTCAGCATATATATGTTTGATTCATCATCGCTGCCAGTGTTTGCTGCCACTTGATGTCTGAAAAGGTGCACTTTTAGGCCCCGTTTGATTGCTGAAGGATTTTGGGAATCCAGAATCAAAAATCTTGACAGCCTCCGAATGAGTTGATTCCAGCCGTGGATTCTGGAAGAATGATTCCAGGATTTTGAAAATCCCGGAATCCAGGAGTCCAATGCTTCCAGCAGCTACTGGGTGTCGATTTTACGATTTTGCTCATGACCATTCCAAAGAATTACTCCAATCTGCCATCAACTCGCACGCACCAATTTTCCTCCCCCATCTCCCCTGTCGCTCCCACTCCATTCCCGCCGCCCCCACCTCCGTCTCCGCCGGCGGATCCTCGCCAGCTCCACTTTGTCCCCGACCACCTGCGCACACCGTCAGGGATCCGGCCTATCCCGGCCAGTGGCAACCGGGCGCCGTCCCGGACGACCCGTCGCTCGTCCCCGAGCGGGCGGCCTTCTCCGCCGCCCGTCGACGGGCGGCCTCCCCAACAACCGCCGCCCCGGAATCTGACCGCTCCCGCCGAGGCGGCGACCGGCGCGATCCCCGACCACCCCCTACCGTCCTTGCCCGGGTGGCCTTCCCCGCCGCACGTCCCCGCCCGAGCGGCCTTCCCCAGCAACCACCGCCCGTACCCGCCCGGGCCACCACCCCCGCCGACTCGCCGCCCGTCCCTGCCGAGTGCGGCCGTCCACGCTGAGGCGCCGCCCATACCCTGCCGGACGGCCGTTCCACGCACGGACGCCGCTAATCCACGCCCGTGCGGCCCTCCCCGCACAGCCGCCAGCGCCTCTCACGCCCGACGAGCTGCCTGAAGCCGAATCCGGCCAATAGTTGTGCGCACGGCTGCCATTCGCAAATGGATTTGGAAGGGTAGCGCGAACAGGAGTGGTTCGGGAATGACTACAACACTGCTGCGACGAATATTTGGCTTGATTTCTTCAGTCAGCCTGCTAGCTTCCCTACGGTGGCTTCCCACTACCGGCAAGAGCGGCTCCCACGTCGAGGTCGCGCGGGCACCTAACGTAACCAACCGTGTACCCCGCTCCATCCATCTGAATATCTGATGCGTACATGCCGAGGTGCGAACGCGTGATGGTGCGCAAGGACGGTCTCCAGGCTCCGATTATCAGATTGCCGATGGAGATGAACAGGTACAGTCAAATCAGGCCCATCGGATTCCAGGCCCAGAGGTCGGTGCACGTGTGGTTGTGGATATATATGAGAACCACAACCACTGTCAGGTCGCCAACGCTTTGGTAACGGCGGGTGCAGGAGCGGAAGTGGAAGATAGAGGGACGGGGAACATGAATTTCTTCTTCAAAACAGCATGTTCCCGAATTATAATTGACCAATCTTGTGAATGCAGGCTTTCAATTTGTTTGGCTCTGCTTGATGTCTCCGGAATTTATTTCTTTTTATCTTGCTGCCAGTCTTAATGGATTTCATGTTAAGTTTCATAGCATTAAATTCTACGCCACAACATCAATTTTGTTACAACATCAATTTTGTTGATATGGCGAAGAAAGGGGAGAGAGTTTTATGGGACGTGAGAGGAGTTTCATCATCATAAAACTCATCTGGCACAGTTATCTAGTTTCCAGTCTTGTAACTGTACCATGAAACTATGCACTGAGACTGGCCTAAGAGTACACTAATATCCTGTTTGGTTCCCCAAGGCTAAACTTTAGCCCCGTCACGCCAAAAAGAATCTTGTTATTTATAAGTATTAAATAAAATTTGCCTAAAAAACTTTTTGCGATGAGTACTAATTCGCGAGACGAATTTATAATTAATTCATAATTTGCAACAGTGATGCTAAATAAACCATCCGCTAGTCATGAATTAATATAACTTATTAGATTTGTCTCTGAATTAGTTCAGAAGTTTTGCAATTAGTCTTGTAATTAGATTTTATTTAATACATCTAAATAACGAAATTCTCTTTGATAGGCTAAAGTTTAGCCATTAGAAATAAAACACCAATATTATTGGGAGGCCACTATGGTAGAGTCAGATTGGATCCATCCATTCAGATTTCAGGGACAGCAGCTGGAATTTACTTTACTGCTGTCTTCACTGCGGTGCTGCCCTTATTACTGCCAAAAAAGATAAATCTTTTCTTCAGTACCTGGAGATCCACTGCAAATTTTGAGGACCCTGAAGAATGAATCCAAAACATCTAGCATGCATTGCTGAATACTGATGGATGGGTGTTCTGAAGAATCACTGGAAGACAAATTACCAGACAGAGCTTGCACGAACCTGAAGTGACGGGAGTTTCAGTGTCAAAGGCATTATCTAGCCTCCCGAGTTGTCAATCTATACTAGGCTTATAATTTGTCTGGCACTCTGGCTCCTTTAACAGAGACAGTCAAACCTGACCATACACTCGTACAGTGCACAAAACTATACTACACTACACGAAGTTGCAATGTGTCTCAGCGTCAGCAGTCCAAAGCAATTCGAAGCACAAACTCGTGAATAAGGATTCAGAAGTGCATATACTTCGACAGCTACCGAAAACTTCTGCTACCGAATGCAAATCAGTACAGAAACATCAGACCCCGCCAAGATCACCTGAAGAAGAAGAAGAAAAAGCTTAAAAGAGCTTCGTTAGGGCCCTCTGTTGTTAGGTCAAATGCAATGCTCTTGATATTAATTGGATCATAAATCAGAAAGCACCTGGACACTTCTCACAAAACAAGATGTCCCCGCACTTAATATGAACAGTTCATTTCCAATCGGATAGAGTGGGTCAGGACTACATAGAGAAGATACCATCACTATCAAATCTCCCTGTTCCCTCAATAACTCAGACCTCACTTTTAGTTTTTGGTGGGTTTTATGTCACATCACACCAAATGGCACCAAATTATGCCTAAATTATTGATCCTATCTTTTAAGTTTCTGCTTTGTGCACACCCAATTCAGCTTTCCCTTTAGTATATTCACAAAGCCTCCCTTGATCCACAACTCATCATATGTCCTAGATCCAAAAGCCAGTCAAGCCCTACTGATGCCCACACCCATCATTGGCCATCAAATGCAGCTGCAAGGGCAAATCCGTAATTTGGCCGCCCCAGGACCATGAGAAGTCCTGCCGCCTGCCGGTGCCGGTGCAGGAGCCGCTGAGCTAACCACCTGCTGGCTTTTGTCTCATCGCCTCTAACTTGGCAAGTAAGCAAGTCATCAGCCACCAAACAGGTCAGCTAGGCGAGGCGGTTAGGCCAGCGTCAACTCGAGGGAACTCAGACAGACCTCGCCCTCCTCCTCCTCCTCCGGCGAATCCCGCGCTGGTTCCGGGATGTCGACGGAACTCCTGACGAAATTCCTCACGTGAGTGCCCCTTCCACCCCTGTCCCAGGCCTTTCTTGCCTGAAATTTGGTGGAATTTGGCGATGCCGAGCGGTGCTTCCGGTTGTGCTTGGTCCCTGTTCCTGGAAGAAGAAGAAGGCTGTGCCGGGCTCATCTGCTTGTTGTGTGGTTGCAGGTTGCTGTTCGGATACGCGATGCCGGCGCTGGAGTGCTTCAAGGCGATCGAGCAGCGGCCCGGCCGGGCTGACCAGCTCCGGTTCTGGTGCGAGTACTGGTAATGATTCAGAAGCCTGTATCTCTGGGTAATTGGTCCGTCTAAGCTTCTGCGATTTGCTTAATTGGATTGGAGGTTGGGAGTAATTCGAATTTGAACTCGTACTAATAGAGAGAATCGGATCTGGCAGCTAACCTAGAAAAAGGGATTGATTTCTATCTAGTAGTAGGTACAGGTAAAGAGTTGTTTCGCTTGGTGTGGGATTCAATAGCAAATTTTTTTTTCTGAAAAAGGACTATGTAGCAATTTCATTTCATATATGGGAATGGGATGCAGAACCGCAAGATCTTACTTTTAGTTGCTGACTGAAATCTTTGGGTGGTTGACTTAATATGATTAACTGAAAGTCTGATATACTATGATGTGTACTGCTTGGAGACCTTGGTCTTGCTAAGTTTGACCAGTTTCATCAACCTTGCAGGATCATCCTAGTGCTCCTGGTCATGTTCGACGAAATTGCCGGCGTTCTGATTTCCAAGTAATTACCAAAATATCAATCATAACTTCATTCAGAAAAGTGGTTGTGGTCTGACAACTCCCTCCATTCCCATCGCAGGGTTCCAATGTACTACGAGCTCAGGCTTGCGTTCCTCGTGTACCTGTGGTACCCGAAGACAAGGGTATGCACTAGAAGACTAGAAGTACATAACACTGAATGCAGTGCAGCAACAGAAAGCTGTGGCTGTGCATCTCTAATCTTTTGATATACTGTATGTCTGAACACTGAACAGAGAGTCATTCTCTTCTGAACCAGGGAACGGACATCGTGTACGAGACCTTCCTCCAGCCCCTGGTGATGCAGTACCAGCCTAGCATCGAGGCGAGGCTGCAGTACCTGCGCGCCAATGCCGGTGACATTCTTGTCTTCTACCTCAAGAACTTCACCGAGAGGGGCTACGACCTCTTCCTCCGGATAATGGACTACGTCCGGTCGCAGGCGTCCAGAGGATCAAGAACAAGGGTAAGCTGACTCGACCAGTTTGGTTATCCTCCTCTTCAGAGGTTATGGCATTTAGATCAGATGTTAAGATGTGCGATTGTTCCTGGTGGTGGTGCAGAGTTTCTTCTCGTTCAGAGGGGACCGGGCTGAGAGGCCGAGCTTCACCGACGACTACGCAATTGGTGGTGAGCGGAGGGACGGCGGGAGGCACCGGCGACCGCGCAGTGGCTACTAGCAGACCAAAAATTAGCAAGGGGATGCGTAGGGTGTGCACAGAAACTGGAACGATTACTGGCATAGGCTTAGGTAGGAACAAGCAAATCATTGTGAAGCAGATTGATTTGAAACACAGGTAGATTATGGACAAAACTTGTAGGTTTGACCACAAACATAGATCGCTTCTTGTAAATATTGGGTTTAGGTTGTCAGCAACAATATCTTCGCATGCTTCTTGCAGTGGTGGCATTCCAATAGGATTTACTGACATAAATCCAAATAATAGTTGCACGACACAACTACATCTCAGCACAACACAACTATTATTTGTAGTACAGTTGTGTTGTGCTGAGATATGGAAAGTCTGTTCATTCCAATAGGATTTACTGACATAAATCCAAATAATAGTTGCACGAAAAGTTGTAAATAAACAAGTATTCTAACATATAAATCTAAACAACCTTCCAAATTTGAGCTATGAGTACTGACAGTGTATCCAAGATGTTCGTCGAAGAAAAAAACAGTGTATCCAAGATAAAAGGGGAAGGGAAATTCTGGCAGAGGATGGTTCAGGAGAATCATGGATGGAGCTTATAAAACATCATGATGACAACTAACTAGCTAACTAGTACTAACTTCGCCATTCATCATCACATGACCACTATCTACAAACTTGATCCTCCTAGTTTTTAAGATTCAATTGTCACCTCAAGGAAAGAGGCAAACTAACGGGTACAGGTACCCGGGTTCCCAACGGACCCACTTCTCGCTGACCAGCCTGAGGCCGTGCCTGGACGAGCGCCCCTCCTCGTAGGAGGCAACTCCGTCTGAGCGGCCCAAGCCTATTATCCCGACCAACAAGTCGGTCGAGGCAAGCCTGGCCCATGTCCCAGACCTGGGAGGCGATCGGAGACCAAGTCCGTACCATGGCTCCGACTGAAGATTCCGACCGGGCTCCACCTTACACGTGGCGGCGTCCCCGACCGGCAAGGCCGATTGGGGAGCCAGACCCTACGCACCAGCGGGCTCCTGGGGCAGGTGCGGAGGATAAGGATGAGCTTCGGAGTCAACTTGTCGTACAGGGCCAACCACTCCAGTCACAGGGGTGCAGTCCCCTCTATTGTCACAGCAGGAGGACACTATTCCACCTGCCCGTCCTCGCGAAGGGACGGGACGCAACGTTATCATGACATGACGGACACGCCTCCATCACGACGGAGTGACAGGGCATGGTGGCGCCAGGGACCGGGCGTGACTGCCATACCGTACCTATCTGCACGCACTCGCCCCCCGACCGATGAAGCACAACGCACAAGGACGAGATGAGACAGTCACTCCACAACGCAGGATTTGGACGGTGATCGACGGAGGACTCCAACTGATAGAGTTGGCAGACCTGACTGACAGAGCTGACGACCCCAACCGGCGAGGCTAGGAACTCTTTCTCCACCAACCTTTTTCTACTCATAGTTCCCCTTTAAAGCCGACCCCCCCCCCCCCCCCCCTATAAAAGGGAGGGTCAGCCGCCTAGGCAAAAGAGGCACATAAGGAACCATAGACACTCAAATCTCGCAACTTCCGCTCAAAAGCTTGTAACTCCCAAACTCTCACGAGCACCTGGGCTCAAGCAATACATCCGACTAATCCCCGACTGGACGTAGGGCTCGATTGTCTGAACCAGTCATTGTGATCACGACGTGCAATACACGCTTCAAGTAGGTTTAGCCGCTGGCCATTTCCGGAACGACACAAACACACTAATTGGCCACGCCTATTTTAGCAAACTGGTACTTGCTGGTCATGAGGAGGCAAAGGTACAACAGAACATCCCCACCAGGAAGAACAAAACAGTTTAAGAGAGGATCTAAGGCCAATGTCAGTACAAAGTTTCATGGTATAGTTATCAAGACTGGGAACTACGTAATCGTGCCGTCTGAGTTTTATGGGGATGAAACTCCTCTCTCATCCCATAAAATTTCTTTCTTTCTCTCCCCTCACTATATCAGCAAAAATGATGATGTGACATAAAACTACCACTGGAACTAGCCTAACTGGGACCTGCTGGTTCAGAAAATTCAGTTTACCAACCAAGAAGACAGTACCATATGGTTTGCACGTATGCACGGAAACCTTCACCACCTTTGATGGAACGAGCATTTGGCATGCTCATGCGGAAGGAAACAGAAATTCTTCACGTGGCTACTTGTTCAGACTTCAGTTCAGAGCAAGATTTTGACAGCTGACAAGCTGACCACCAGATATTGTCCATGCAACCTAGGGTGCGCATTGTGCCATCAGGTACAAGAAACGGCGGGCGAGTGGTCCACCTATGCCTACATTGCCGTTCGCAGCAGCCCCACGCCGGCACCAGCGGAGCGGATCGCTGATATATTACGGCCTCGGGCGGCCGGCCGCTGCCGAATGTGCATGGATATCTTTTCATCGCACGTACGGCTAGCCGCTGTATTATGACATATGTTCGCTGGAAATAATAATATTCTAATTAAAATAAAATATTATAAAATAAATAAAATATTGTTATCTTCGATCTTTTATTTTATTCCAGAATATTTTATTTTGTTCTGGAATATTATTATCTTCAGCGGATATGTGTGATGATATGGCGGCTAGTTGCAAGTGCTATGAATACACATCCCGACGTAGCGTTGCCGCCGCCGCTGCCTCGCACTGCTTCTAGTAGACTGGTAGGCGTCCGGCTGCTTGCTCCTCGTCACCACCGTTCCCGTAATCCCGTGTCGAGCGGGAAGCCGCCGGCGCCACTACGTCGCCGTAGGAGCGCAGCCGCCGCGCAGCTCGCTGCTGGAGGACGATGATCCGCGCCTCCACGGGCTTAGGAAGGTTGTTTCAGTTATACACTTATACTACGTCCGACGACTCAAGTCTCCGATACTGGGAGATGTTATTCATAGCACGTGCAACTAACCGTTATATCATCGCAAACAAAAAAAAAATCCTTCTCGTTCGCTCTCGATCTCCAGCTGCTTTGATCAAGTACGCCGCCGCCATCTCCGCCTCCCTCTGGCCGCCCAATGGAAGAGTTACATGAATGAATGAAGCTACTGCCCAGTAGCTACGCTACAGTCTGGATCGAGAACGGAATACATCACACCCATTTAGCATATACTAAATCCGATAACAATGTAAACAACCTCAGAATATAATCTGGTCGTGCCCCTGGCGGCCTCCTGCTTCTAGTTCTAGAGTTGAAATTTTCTAATACGAACTGCTGCATGAACACACGACATGTGTAACTACAAAAAAAAAGTGCAGGAATTGAAGGATAGATCTCCGGAAAACAAGAGCTAACTTAACTGTACCTTGTGATGACTGATGAATCATAACAATCAACCACTACCTAGATAGCTAGCCAACCAGCATCAGCTTTTGCCTATTTACACACTTGCATCGCTGCCATTAGTTTCTACGTAGGATCTAATGCCAACTAAAGGAAGAGAGTAGTCAAAAGCTAACTACTGGCGGCGGAACCTATTCTGGCCGATTGGTAAGGTTCTGTGATCATGCATGAGGGGTTTACATATGACCCGCTCGGTGATCACGATTCACGAGGGGAGCGCGCAGCAGAAGATGCCCGCGACGAAGCCGAAGAAGGGGTGCACGTACTTCTTGACGAGCCTGTGCATGGCGCTGCCCCGGCGCGTCCCGAGCGGCCCCGGCGACCGCTGCCGCCGCCGGTTCTGCTGCGGCCTGAGGGCCGCTGCCTCCAGCGCGTACAGCCGCGACGCCGCCCGCACGAGCGGGTCGCTGATGACGGCGCCGCGCTCGGGCTGGCCGCCGCCGTCCGGGAACGGCGCCTCGGCGGCGCCGATCACGTCCTCGAAGCTCACGTAGCGCGGCGGCGACGACGCGAGGAGAGGCGTGCCGCCGGCCCGCTCGCCGCCGCTCCTGAGCCGCCGCGGCTTGGCGCACGGGGCGGCGGCGGCGCCGAGGGGGAGGACGTCGCCGTAGGAGCGCCGCCGCTGTGGCGGGGGCGGCGCCCTCGCCGGCGGGCGGGCGAGGGCGCGCAGCTCCACGCTGGAGGAGGAGCCGTCGTCGTCGGTGTCGCCGCCGTAGCTCTGCAGGCCCAGGATCGGCTGCGAGTAGGCCGCCATGGCTCCCATCTGTGCGGAGGCGGGAGGCGGCTGGGTGGTCGGTCTGACGGCCGGTTAGCGGGGGTTTGTTAGTTTGTTGTTAGGGTAGATGGAGTCTCGATTTGCTGGTTTGTTATAGGGTGGCGAGTCGTCGACGGGAAGGTCGTTTAGCTTGTGATTAGGACTGACGACGAGTCTGCGCGTAGCCTCAGTTTTCGGCCCTGTTCCCTACGCAGGCCGGCCCACGGCCTGTAACCTCATAATGGAATACTTAGGGGCGGCAGACGATCCAGACGTACTGGGCCGAGAACTACGCGATGGGCCTTTGAACGGGGTAAGCGGACGGGACGGATAAGAACGGCCCGGGTGAGGCCGTGCGCGATGCTTGTTCCAGATAGGATAGGAGGGCATCAGCTGAACAGAGACACGCACAACAATGCCGCGCAGTGCGTAATGGCACCGGAAAGATTCGGCACGGAGATCACACCGAGGCGCTGCGCGCTGGATGGAATCTCCATTGAATACGCAGCCAGCCCAGCCACCCGTGAGATTCCAAAGCGATAAACCAGCCTCGGCTCCTCCATCCAGCAGCTGCACGGCAGCACGGGTGGGTGGCCATCGGTAGGTGTCCCGGCAAACCTCACTGCAGCGCAGCCGCGCAGGCGCCTGCGCTGCACTAGCACTGGCAGCACCGGCGGGCACTTGGCACGAGCAGCTGGTGAGCCACCACCATGACCGGTGACCACAGCACAAATGCCAGCCGCACACCGCTGAGCAGCAGCGCGGCGCCGCCCGCCGCCGCTTCCTAGTCCAGTTGTTCGGTCACGAGACGGGCGCCGCCCGAGGCCAAACCCTGCTTCGCTGTTCGCCGTGCGCCCGCCTCGCGATTCCCCTGACTTCAGCAAGTCCTCCCGCGCCCACGCTATATCGCGTCACGTACTCGCGCGCGTCCCGTTGCGTCCTCCGCCCGTGCCCATCCAGTCTCGCTCTCGCTCTCGCCTCGTCCGGCCCAGCCCTTGCCGCTCGATAGGAGCAGTCGGTTACGGAGATCCGCTCGCTGGGTTAAGCGCCAACAAGTCCACCCAGGATCCAGCACCGACGAAGAAGGGCATCATGGCCGGCGGCGGCGGCGACAGCGGCATGGGCCCGATGGCGATGGCGCCGCCGTCGCACGGGGCCGCTCACGCGCCGCCGGCGGGGGCGGGCAAGGCGGCGGCGCCGCCGGCGGGCCCGCACATGTCCATGATGCACATGACCTTCTTCTGGGGCGACCGCGCGGTGGTGCTGTTCCCGGGGTGGCCGGGCGCGCGCGGCGGGGGCGCCTACGCGCTCTGCCTCCTCTTCGTGCTCGCGCTCGCCGCGCTCACCGAGGCGCTCGCCGCGGCCTCGCGCTGCGTCGCGCGCCGCCGGGGCCGCGACGCTGGCGGGCGCGGTGGCGGCGTCCCGGCGTCCTCGGCCGCGCTGCTCACGGCGGCGCACGCCGCCAGGATGGGGACGGCGTACCTGGTCATGCTGGCCGTCATGTCCTTCAACGGCGGCGTGCTGCTCGCCGCCGTGGCCGGGCACGCGCTCGGCTTCCTCCTCGCGCGCAGCAGGGTGCACCCGGGGAGCGGCGCCGCCGCCGACGCCGCCCGTGAGCGCGAGCTCGCCGCTGGCCCGGATGGCTCCAAGGCCTAGACTACAGTGCAAATGCAGCTGGGTTAAAGAAATGGCTGTCTCCTGTGTTCTTTTGCTGTAGGCATCTGAAAATTGTGAAATCTGGATACTCTTTCCAGGTCTGAAATGCCATTGCTGCCATCTCATTGTCCTCCTGTGTTATGGATTATGCTGAAACATGCCATGATGTGACTTAGCTTTGAGGAACCGCTGGATTAGCAAGTCTCTCATTAACAAATACGCTGGGCAGGTAACCTTTGCTGCTGTGTAACACTCACCAGTCATTATGACATGACCAGGTCATGTTAACAATGGGCAATTTCACATGTATATCGGTAAGTTTTACGTCCTTACATAGACAATTAGACATAGAAAGATATGTGTTATTATGGGCGGGTGTGTAACTGTAACTGTAAATCCAATGGCTAAGAAATCAAGCGTTGGTTGCTCCCCGCGTTGTGCAAACATTCACGATCGGACACCACACCACTGACGCCGCAAGCAGCAAACAGACACCCGTTCACTTTCTTCGTAGAATAAGCGCAGCACTTTCAGACAACACCGCACGGTGGCATCCACCCAATCGACCGGATCAGAGAGTCACCTCACACACGTTTTTTTATTTTTATTTCCCAAGCTCCCAAAGCGGCCGCGCATGCCGAGCTGATACGCCGACGTGCCGCGCGCGCGCGGCGCCCGGCAGCCATGCCCATGGCGTTCAGGGTCTGTTCAGCGCGCACTGAATCGAAGCCGGCCGAGCTAGCTAGCGCGCTGCTACTGGACGGCGCGCCCCGTGCCGCCACGGCGCAAGTCACAACTCACAAGAGAAGCAAGCACCGCGCGCTGCTAGTGGTGACCAGCCAGCAGGCGGTGAGAGGCGACAATGCTGCGACCAAAGATGAGGGGGCTCCTTGTGATCGCCGTGGTGGTCGCGGCGTGCCTCTGCCTCGCGGACGGCAAGGGCGAGTGCGGGGCGACGCCGCCGGACAAGGTGGCGCAGAAGCTGGCGCCGTGCGCGTCGGCGGGGAAGAACCCGAGCACGGCGCCGTCGAGCGGGTGCTGCAGCGCGGTGCACACCATCGGGAAGCAGAGCCCCGAGTGCCTGTGCGCCGTGATGCTGTCCAAGGCCACCAGGAAGTCCGGGATCAGGCCCGAGGTCGCATCACCATCCCCAAGCGATGCAACCTCGCCGACCGCCCCGTCGGCTACAAGTGCGGAGGTAATCAATTCTTTCTTTCTAGCAGCGGGCGTCTTGCTTTGCTTCTTCCCTTCTTTGCTTCGGATAACGGTTTATTTTGCAGTTTTGTCAGTGGCATCAGCAGAGCAGATGAAGCAGTGAGCTGTTTGACTCTTCTTTTGCTCTTTTGCAGATTACACTCTGCCATGAGCTGCGAGAACTACTTGAGTTGAGCACCGGCGCATGACCCGTTGTTGTATCGCTGAAAGCACGAGGTCGTGTGACAGTGACGTGTCAAGAGTATGTGTGTGTTGCCAATAAACGAGACTGGAGATTACCATCCATGTGGAACTGAAGTAGTATGATGATAATGATAGATACTCTCGTGTAGCCAGAGTCTGGGCAGCCAGAGATGTAGCCCTGCATCCTCGAAATAAAACTTGTCTTCTTGCACAAACTCGATTCAGAGAGATGCCACTGACTCGTATCTCGACCGTTTGTATCAAAAAAAACCGTGCTGTTCGGCCAATTAAATAAATGATGAACCTTTTTTTTTTAAAAAAAGGCGGCAAGAGATTTGCCACGAACTTCTATTGAAAATGCAGGAGAACTGCATTTCATTGTATTAAGAAGATGATGAAACAAAATTTCTTACAACGACGTAGAGCGGCTAGCACTCTCGCAATATACTTGAGCACGCGATTGTGATTTACAACAACCAAAAAGGGTAGAGAAAGAAGCAAAAGACTACTTACTGCTCAACCATCTCTACAAGGTGCTTCGCACCATCCTGCAAGTATGTCCCATTCTTTCTCAGGAACAGGAGTGCTTCGCACCATCCTGCAAGTATGTCCCATTCTTTCTCAAGGACGGGAAGAGCTCCCTAGCTGCCTAGCTGCCTCCATGTATTTGCAACTAAAATTACCATCAAAATAGTCTATCAAAATATTCTACTTGGCTGGTTTAGAGGGCCCTTCCTACGCAAATACACCGTTAAAATGTTGTATGAGTAATACCTCAACTCTCTTGGATGACGCAATCTTGGCTAAAGATTGATTGGCAATCCGTCGGCTTCTCTTAGGGAGGCTTGGGCCAGACGATTTACCCTCGGGCTTCGGTGCGAGCGGCGTTTTAATTTTGCCACAACTTTTATTACAAGAAAATGAGCTCGAGCAAGCGAGAGAGAGCGCGCACGGAGACGAACACAAAAGCAAAAGAAACAAACGAAAACAATAAATGATGGACCTATTATACTCAGTGAATATTTATTTTTGTGAGATGAAAGTGATGGAGCCACCCGCAGCCTCGGGCATTCTTCACCGCCGGCGCTGCAGATTTTTTTTTTTCGAAGAGAAGAGAGCTTTGTTACTCAGAAAGTGCATTACATTCCTGTAGAAATCGCCACACTGCCGAATGCCGATTCCGTTTTGCCAGCTGTGCCAGCTCATGGGAGACACCATTGCTCTCTCTTCTCGTATGAACAACCGTCCAATCCGACAGGCCATTGCCAGCCCCTCTTGCTTCTTCTATGATGAACTTCAAGCGTGATCGATGCACTCCTTGCATCATCAGTGCCTTCACCATGGCGCTACAATCCGTTTCCAGAACTGCCCGAGGTGGGCACCATTCCTTCGCCAGCAGGAGACCTTCTGCACAAGCTAGAGCTTCAACCTCCTCCGCATATTGTCCCCTTTGGATGAACTTCCATGCTGTTAACAGGACGGAGCCACTGTTGTCTCTAATCACGACACCAACACCACCTTCTCCAGTCGTTGCATCATACGCGCCATCGACATTGACCTTAGTCCAACCTTCTCCTGGGGGTTTCCACTTGGACATCTCCCGCACCCTTGCTCCCTGTTCGCCTGCAATCAGAGAGTCAAGAACCGGTCGGTTACCTTTGGCGTCGAAAGGATGCAAGTGTTGCCGGACGTCACACAGTTCCGACCAGTATTTCCGAAGAAAACCAACGGAGTTCTCGATAGACAACTTTTCTGCATCATGGACCAAATTGTTACGGACCTGCCATGTCCTCCATGATAACAGGAGTAGCTATGCGGATTTGAGGTGCTGCGCCCACGGGGAGGGAGTGTGGGACAACTGGGGGCACGACGCCTCCTGTTGCCTGCTGCCCATGAACAACATCTCGAAGCGGTTGCTTGCTCCATTAGCTACTGCTCCTCGCGGCCGTCGCGGCCGGCCGGGGCAAGCGCTTGGGCGACCACGAGTTCGGTGGCTTGAGAAACGCTCGTCTGGTGCTGCTGGCATCTGAAATTCTGTAATCATACTCCTGTGCGTGTGGACTTTGGAGTGCAATCTGTAAATATGGCATGTAAATATGGCATCGTGTAATGTGTAATGTACCTCGCTCAACAAATATTTCTAATTTCTTCATTTTAAATTATAGATCGTTTTAGTTTTTTTAAATATATAACTTTTACTTATACATTATATATATATAAACTATGTCTAGATGACATGATTGCCTGCATATCACGATGAGGCCACACCAACCACTGGTCCACTGACCACTGCACAAGTTCCTACATCAGCAAGTGCAGCTTCAAAATAGAAAACGGGATGGGAAAGACAGGAACGCTGCGAAACAGAATCTCACCCGCAGCCCGGCAATGGAAATGGCCAGTTTCACGTGTGGTTCATTCTGTTTCGGCCTTTTGGGCTGTGCCATAGGAACGTAGCAAGTGTCAGGCCGTCGAGATTGTGTCTCCCGCACGGCCCAGCCCAGTTCTTTCGCTTGCCATTTGGAACGATGTCCCCTGTCCTCACCCCCGTTATTCTTTTTTTTATTTCCAAGTTCTGCCTATTTTGCGGCATTTTCTTTATTAATGTTACAAAACATGTCTCTGTTTGAAAGTTTGATTGACAAAATGGCTTCTGTCCCATTACCGGAGTAGTCTAAGACATACTATGACGATCTAATGAGATCTTGATGAAGAAAACTCTATTTAGATGGAGTAAGCATCGTATACAACCTGTCCGACAATTTGCTTTTGGACCGGTTGAAAGAAAGAGCATGAGTTGGTTAGGTTTCTTGGGTCGAATCTACCAATCTGGTTTCGAGTCATATATGCTTATATTCTTTTTGATTTATTTTAGAAAGTAACGATGTTTTTCTTTCAGCAGCCGCTTCTTTAATTTCAAAGTCTTTCATCCCATTCTCCCGAAGGTGCTTGCATGGTAGAGTGTACGTGCGCGTTCATTGTGATGAGTATACCTGTGTTTACAGGTGTGTGCATTTGTACTATTTTGGAAGAAAAAGAAACTAAGAACGAGCTAGTGAAGATTAGGTGATAAAACAAAGGAAAAAGTCTATTTTACTCCCTTCAACAATTCACTTTATCCGCTTAATACCCTAAATAAAATTTAGGCTCAAGCTACTACCCCAAACTATTTCAATTGATCCAATCTACCCCCTAATGATATTTCTCTTTTTTATTTCTCCACTTACAAGTGAAATTTGAACTTTAAATTTTGCAATATAAATTATAATATGATGACCTATGCTAGAAAAATACATTATGATTTTTTATGAATATTTTTCATGCAGAATTGTATTTTTTGGATAAATTTCGTATTAAATATTTCCAAATTATGAAAATAATCATGAAAAATTCTTAATGTATTTTTTAACATATGACATCATGTTCTCTATCCACTCACAAAATTTGAACATAAAATTCAATCCATACGCGGAGAAAAAAAAGAGAAATATCATTAGAGTGTAGATTGGACTAATTGGAATTGTTGGGGGAGTAAATTGAGCCTAAATTTTGCATTTTGCTCAGAGGGTTAAGCGGACAAAGTGAATAGTTGAAGGGAGTAAAATGAACTTTTTCATAAAACAAACTAAAGATGGCGCGTTTCATTCGCACGAATGCCGCCCTTTAAGCAAATGAACACCACCACCGACAACCTCCAGCAGCTAAACAAAAGAAAGCAACCACACTGAGCTAATTTTTCTTTGCTAGAATGAGCGCAGCCGCAGCACCTTTAGGCAACCAACATCACAGGTCGGCGTCCACTGAAACCACCCGATCGGGGGAGCCATTTCACACACACTTTCCAATCTCCAAGCTCCCAAAGCGACCGCGCACGCCGACGTGCCATGCGCGCGGCGCCCGGTAGTCATGCCATTGCCATGGCGTCCAAACCCTGCTCCTTGAATTCCGGCGCAAAGGCTGCCGCCGCGCCATGGACGATGGACCTGAGGTGCCGCGCCGGGACGACCACCCACCGGCGCGCACTGAGCCGGCCGAGACGCGTGGCCAAGCTTGCCCGACGCGACGCCACTGGACGAGGCGCCTCGTGGCGCCACGCCGCGCCACGGTGCGCGCTAGTGCTCGCCCCACCGTCGCCCTCGGCCATCATGAGGTCGGCTGATGGTGGCTTCACCTACACCGCCTCCACGCTCGACGCCGCTATAAAAGCAGCGGCCTGGTGGCCATGTCCAAGCCATCAGCAAGCTTACGCATCACAGAAGTAGCAAGCAAGCACGTACGGGTTCGGTAATCATCAGAGTGTGTGTGAGGTGACGAGGATGAGGGGTCTCCTTGTGCTCGCTCTCCTGCTCGCCGCCGCGGCGTGCCTCGCCGAGGGCGCGGGCGAGTGCGGGGCGACGTCGCCGGACAGGATGGCGCTGAGGCTGGCGCCGTGCGCGTCGGCGGCGCAGAACCCGAGCTCCGCGCCGTCCAGCGCCTGCTGCAACGCGGTGCACACCATCGGGAAGCAGAGCCCCCAGTGCCTCTGCGCCGTGATGCTGTCCAACACCGCCAAGAGCTCCGGGATCAAGCCGGAGGTCGCCATCACCATCCCCAAGCGCTGCAACCTCGCCGACCGCCCCGTCGGCTACAAGTGCGGAGGTAAGCAAGAGAGGACTCCCTAGCTAGCTCATGAAGTCTGCAAAAAGGTTCATCATTGTTCCTGGTGATCTTTGTTGTTCTTCACTTCTTGCTTCGACGATATCTCAGCTGTATCGTCATCAGAATTGTGCACTGACCAAATGTATCTGCCTGTGATTCTTCTTTTGTTCTTTTCAGCTTACACTCTGCCATGAGCAGTAAGGACTGCAGGGCTGGTGCGTGACATGTTAAAGTATCACCGTACACCGAAACACAAGCACGAAGTCGTGTCCGTGTGTGTCTCTCTGTGTTACCAATAAACGACAGTTGCGAGTACTATCCATGTGGAACTCTAGTATGTTGAGTCTGTCACTAGAGACGTAGTACTCATGTGGTCATGTTCAGGGTTCAGAGATGTGTCCTGCATTGTCGACATAAAACTATTCTCTCCCTTTCTTTTATAAGTTTGATTGCGAGAGAGATGTTATGCGATGATTCATATCTCCACCTTTTGTTTAACAAAAAACCATGATGCTCGACCAACTAAACGAATGATCAACCTATAACTAATGACGAAGAGAAAAATAAGAACAAGCAATATCTTGTAATATTACTTTGCGGAAAAAAAGTAAATTAAAGAAAAAGACTAGCAATATTACAAGGATATTTTTGGAGCCTTATAACAATCCTTGTAAAGGTATACAAAGAGGTATCAAATTATATAACTTAAAACAGGTAAGTAGTTACTAACTTTTCACATCTTAAGTTACAATTGTGGTACCTTTCGGTAACTCTCCAAAGATGATAAAATGCTATTTTTTCGGGCAGGGATCCTCTAAGGGGCGGAGGTATGTTATAATTAGGGGGTGCCCATGCACCATGAAAATTTGCAAAAATAATGCTCTCTGCAGTTGAGTCACTGAGATATGTGGATTCGGACCCACACGTCAGTGACTCAATTGCAGGAGCAACTACTGCAGAGGAGTCTCATCCATTTTTTTAGGGATGGAATAGTTCATTTCCATTAGGCTAGTGCCAAATCACAATTATGTGTTCAATTTTTTCCCTAATAGCTGAATAGGTTTGAAATTATACTAAACTTAGAAGAAATACATATCCAAGCTACAAACATAACACAACTACTTCCTCTTTTTCATTAGTATCCTTCAGCGATCTTCAACTTGCCCCACAAACGAAGCAGATCGTAGAAACCTTGTACCAACTCTGACAAGGATCCACATGTTTCTCTTCATCGGTAGCAGTAAATAATGATCAACTCTAAGATTACCTTCTATCAACTCAAAAGACCCAATAATCCATAAAGGAAGTGCGTGGTTGGTGGCTATGAAACCACAATCCCAGATAGAACAACAATACATGTGCAATTGATGATAATCTCTACCATTGTTGCAAAGAGACCGATATAACATGGCCTCATTTGTGCTTCAACGACAATCTGACAGCCATCGTCGATGATGTCACGGTTTCTAGACGCCAAAACCTCACTAACCATCACCAAAACCCAACCCACGTCCACCCGCCCCCACTTAGAAGCATAATGACCTATTACTGGAGGAGTAATGCTCACAGCTCTGCCCAATGATATCTTTTAAATTAATTGCGTTTTTTTCCTCAGATAATCCTCTCCATTACAAGAAGAAATTTCTGCTTCTCTTTTGTAATATTTGACTGGTATTTATTCATAAAAGTTAAATAAAGTTATTTATGAAATCGAAACATTCTCAATCATATTGGATTAAACAATTATTTTCTATCCTATGAGCACAAATTTTACACAATTCTATTAAATATTACTCAAATGTTATGTTGTTTAGGTATATAGAGTGGGAAAATGTTGTCAAATGGAAGATGCAGGACTTTAAATGCAGCTATTAGCAGACGACGAATTATTATATCCGATGCCGATACATATTATTTTATATGAATTTGCAAATTACCTTATGCAAATTGTAGTGAACTTCCAGCGTCATAAAGCTACTTTTTTATCGCTGATTACATTAATCCAAGATAATTTCCACTGATAAACATTTTTTCCCACTGATAAACATTTAATTTAACCAGCATCAGCAAACTTTCAACTGGAGCTCAGGACATTCCAACTTAAACAAGAAAACTTTTCAACTGGGGAAAATACTCAGCTGGTATTTAGACACACTATTAATTGGGTCTCAAGAAACGCTAAACTGAGATCTATGTAAAGTTCCAGCCGTTGAGACCATTTTACTAGAAACCAGAAACGTCTGTGCCCTGTCTGCGCTTAAGCTAGTTTTGTCCAAGCGTTGGTCGGGCTTGTCCTAGCTAACTCCCAGCTGTATGCCTGCATCCCCTGGTTATTGTTTGACAGCCGAGATTGGGGCATGCATTCTCGTGTCGACAATGCTGCTTCAGTTTTTTTTTTCAAAAAAAAAACAATGCTGCGTCAGCGCAGGGAGATCGATCTCTGGGAAAACAACGGGTACGGTCTCATTGCGCAAGCCCACATCAAGGTGTCGCCGGGCGCCGACGTGCCGTGCCGTGGCATTCCTACCATCCTCTTTCAGGGCTTCACCACAATGCTTGTTGCTCCAACCATGGCCCGGCAGTCAAAAATAGAATTACGGTGCAGACACGTGTGCACGAGCAATTCAAGACCGAGCTTGCTGCCAAAAACTGCATCGGTGATCTGCCACTTTCGTCTAAAATGTCAAAGCCCAAACTCCTGCCACAATGCGTTCCATGAACCCGAAAGGGGTAGGCCCGAGAGTGCTCGGCCGAGCGAGCCCTTGTGCTGCCCGACGCTTGCAACCTCGCATTACCGCGACGGGCCTGAGCTTGCGCGACCCTACTGGACGACGCGCACGGGCTCGCCAGGTGTCCCCTAGTGTTCGTCCCATTTGGGCCTCCCGCCATCATGGCTCCCGAGCTGTCCAGTCCATGCTCGGCCGTCGATCCTGTATAAATCAGCAGTTCACCAAGCCATTTCAGCCAACGAGCCACCCGTTTAGCTTGAGAGAGAAGAACTAGGTAGACAGGCGACAACGGTGAGGAAGGCAGCATAGAGACGAGGACGACGGCGGCGATGAGGTCCCTCTTCCTCCCGATCGCTCTGGTCCTGCTGGCCGGCGCCGCGGGGCGCGGACGGCGAGTGCGGGGCGGCGCGGCCGGACCACCTGGCGCTGAAGCTGGCGCCGTGCGCGTCGGCGGTGGAGGACCCGGGGTCCGCGCCGCCGGCCAGCTGCTGGTGTTCCACGGCCTACGAATAAAATGACACTAGCAAAGGAATGAAGCAAGGATTGTGACTTTACGCATGGGACAAAATAGTATGATGAAAAATTGAAAATGGTGTGCTTGCAACCTATGTTTGTGATGATGTCAGAGCGTGCTGAAATGCTGCTCGGTTTGTAAAAGTAACAAAGCATATGCGAGCTATATTTGAGAGCTATATCTTTGCAATAAGTACGTGCTTCTGTTGTCAGGTGACTGTGATCGAATACCTGGGCATCTCTCTTCTTCCGTATACGTACTCCCCCACACCGCTAGCACAATAAGCCAGCGGACTGACTTTGCCGGCCGGTATACCAGGTGTGCAACCCACCGTTCTCCGCCACTGGTCAACGGTATGGATATTGCTGCCCAGAATATGTGCTCTGGCTGTGCTGATAACTTGTTCTCAGTGTGTGGGTGCGAGTTGTTGGCGTGGGTGTTTTCAGTACAGTTGTGCCGCTAAACTGTAATGAACCGATAAAACGGTCTTTTGCTTTGCTTAAGACAAGGGCCGAGTCCCTGGAACTCTAAAAAAAAGATTCTAAATTAGGCTGATGCTGGTGTTATAGCACAATATCATCTCTCATTGCTGCAGGAGACAAGTCTGGAGCCCTGTCCAGCCTTCTTTGAGCATAAAGCATTTACCAAGTGCACCGCGGCCGATTCTTGATCCCACTCGTGTAAGAGCTCCTTGGAATCAAGTTAAAATTTTAGAGAAAGAAAATAATGTTCGCAAGTTTTCAACGTCAACAGGATAATTTAATGTCTTGAAAGTTTTTTTTTCAGAACATGAAGATATATATGGCTAGAAAGATGATGAGTTCAATGTTCGAGAGCTAGTGCTTGGTTCCCTCCTCCGTACTCCGTGGCACAGCGACGGGCAACTTGTCCCCTGCTCCCACCTCACGTTGCCACTCCTGGGCTTCCCAGGTAGCAGACTCTGAGCCCATAATCGGCGAGGCCCAAACGCATTTCAGCCGTCCATCACAAGCAAGCGAAAGCAAGCAGCACGGTGCCCAGTCCCCCGGTCCGGCGATTCTTCTCCTATCTTGTCCTGCCCCGGCAGTTGTCTTGTGTCCCAGCCATCCGCTGGTCCATGGCGGCGACGGCCCTGCTCCTCCCCAGCCTCTCGGCGGCGGCGCCCACGGCCAGGCAGAACCGCCACCACCGGTCGCCTCGGCCGCAGCTCCAGCTCCAGCTCCAGCGCGGCTCCCTCGCCTCCGGTGCCCTCCGGCCGCCCCTGCCGCGCCGGCGGCTCGCGGTCTCGGCCGTGCAAGAGACGAAGGAGGGCGAGGCCAAGACGGCCGAGGAGATCACCGAGAAGTACGGGCTCGAGTTCGGCCTCTGGAAGGTAAGCAGGAGAGACGCCGATGCAGCTTGCAGCCTACCAATTTCATTCCTCTCGAAGCACCACCCGTGAGCTGAACGAATTGGGGCGCGTCGTTGCTGCAGGTGTTTAGCTCCAAGGAGGAGGAGGGAGGCGAGGGGAAGAAGAAGTCGCGGACGGACCAGGCCAAGGAGCTCCTGGCCAAGTACGGCGGCGCGTACCTGGCCACCTCCATCTCGCTCTCGCTCGTCTCCTTCACCCTCTGCTACCTCCTCATCAGCGCCGGCGTCGACGTGCAGGACCTGCTCGCCAAGGTATGAGCCACCCAGCCAGCCGCCGAGACGATTCTCTCAGTCGAGCTATAGCTGCTCGGTTCGAGCGCTGGCAACCTGTGTTCTTGGCTACTAGTTACCAACGGCTCTGTTCTGCCCCGTGTGCACGGTCAGGTCGGCATCGCGACGGGCGAGACCGGAGGGAAGGTCGGGACCTTCGCGCTGGCCTACGCCGCGCACAAGGCCGCGTCGCCGATCAGGTTCCCGCCCACGGTGGCGCTGACGCCGGTGGTCGCCGGCTGGATTGGCAAGATCAGGAAGGGCGGCGACTGATGATGCGCCGACTTCGATGTACACTTGTTTTGTTCCTACTGAATCATGTAGTATATATGCATATAACTAAATCTAAATATAATCTTAGGTGTTCTAGTAGCATATGCCAGTGAATCTGGTGCTGCTTTTGCTCTGTATGTAGAACTTGTCAAAACCAGTAATGAATTTCAACTAGCCGTACTGAAGGAATGAATGCTGACTGGAGAGTTTCAAATCCGGAAGCTGACAGTGCAGCTGCTTCAGAGTTCAGCAATGTCTTTTACACTTTTCAGCATGGAATTTGCAAAAGATGCTAGACATAGGATAGTAAGTTACTTATGAATCAGTACTCTACACACATTTAGCCAGCCTAGACAGAGTACCAGTATGTACAAAAAATTGTGGCGCTATCCCAAGTTGGAGAGCGGCACCTGCGTAACCAGCGCTTCAGTTTATGCGACTGAGTGGAGCATTGTCGTGCATCCATATGCCGCTGAGCGCTGATACCCTGTATAACTTACCAAACACACCACCGCCAGTCCACAACAAAAGGCCAATCTCAGCTTTTGCATCTCGACCGCTGCTATGCCTGCCTTCTGCGCTGAGGAAATGCGTGGAACGTGTGGAAACAACCAGACTCCAAGGAGTCCCCCGAAAGAACATTTGTCATCCAAAATGACCTCAGTCTGTTCCAAAATATCCAGCGTGGTATTATCTTCTTGTTTACCCATGGTTAGGGCCCTCAGCTGTAGGTTCACCAATTGCAGCTGGCTGCTGGCTGAGTGTCCCTGGGCCTGGGGTGCTCACCTCTTCAGCTAAGAAATCATTGGGGTCTATCTGGTCCCACTGCATTTCTGCTGCTTACCATGTTAAGTAATACTTCAACTCAGGAACTCCAAGTACTTGTAAGTTTTAGTAGATGACATATAAACAAGACCTCATGAATACATTCCAAAAAGGATACGTGCTGTTCTCCACATATCAGTTATGCTAACATCATCATCTCTAAGCAGCCAGTAGTCGGCATCACTCTGCAAAAGGCATAGTAGGATTATGAGTCACTGAGTCTTCCATGTGCTTTGATCTTATCGGGCAGAGAAGAAACAGCGTGTACAGGCAAACTAAATGTATTTTCACAAAGTGAAAATAATGCAAAATACAGGGATAAAAGGAAATTAAGATGCAATTCAAGAGTATGCATCTAATGTTAGAACTGGACTCCAGAACTGTATTTTTTTTTATACAGGCATAAGGTTAGAATTGGATGTTCTTAGCTGATATTATTATAGAATGCCTCATCTTGAATAGAAATTTATTTAAATGAAAAAGGTAAAGTACATACAGTTTCGGTCTTAACTTACATCAACATCTGAAGGTGTAATCTTCAACATTCCTTCAGAAGGATATGGAGCATTTAGATCTGGAGTTTTATGGATCTGCTGAGCATTAACCACCACCTCCTTGCTACGGCTTTGTCCAGCTCTTTTTGTTCTGGGGCCTTTCACGGAGGAGGCACGTTTTGCCAAATGTGTGTGACTTGCCAGTGTTGCAGTGTCATCCAGCTTTTCCTCCGATTTCATCTCAAAGTTACTAATAATACGGTAAGGATGTGTGTCAGACAATTTATTTTGAAGGCGCAGGCTCCAAGAGAAGATTCAAACATTACCTAACCAAGTAGAGAGCAATTGGGCCCATTGTACTCCGTATTATTATTCTATATCTCCTTCGAAAGCTCTCACCAGTCATCTTATGAAACAAAAATTGAGCAAAGTCACGAAATAGTTAATAATAACTAAACATAGAATGTAGTGTATACGGACTGGTCATTGTTTCACTGGCTCCTTACCACATCAGGATTGGGAACTTCCACAGAAGATCCATGAGGTGCTTTTATTGCAATTAGTGTTTGGTTCTGCAGTTGACATAGGCTATATGAGCTCAATACATAATTAAGTCCAGATGGTCACAGTTGGTGTTAAGTATAGTCTGAATAGTAGGAAATAGTTACATTGGTGTTAAATCTAGTATGAAAAGTCAGAAATAGAATGAACTTTCGGGAAACTACAATATGGAATTTTCTTTGAAATTTAAGCGAACCTGAAAGCAGGGCAATCCCTTGATGTCATCTTCGGTAAGAAACAGCCACCTAAACATTGAGTAATAAACATGATTGAAGAGTAAAACAGCAACATGCAAAACTGAAAGAAAACTAATTACCTCTGCCTGCTTTCATCTTCAGTTAACTCCTTCAGCTTCTTATGCATTTTACTGCAAAGGAGAATCAACTTTTAGAAGGTATTACTATTCTCATTTGAAATAGCAGCATAGAAAACTGAAGTTGATAGTTTTGCAACCTCCAGCAGGTCCAAACCTTATATGTTCATCTAATGCTTGCTCCTGGAGATTAAGATTTTCAACTTTATTCTGCAAGAAGGTTACACCAAGTGCTACTTAGACTTGGATCCTAACACGACTAAGCACAGATAGATTGACTATGAGTTTGATAATATGGACATGATTGCAAGAAATTGAAAGATGAACATACAGAAATAAGTACCTTCAGAACTGAAAGATCATTATCCAAATTAGTTCCTGATTCATCCAAACCCCTAAAAGTTCATGACATTAGCATGTTGCACCATAATTACAGGCATAAAAGTGTAAGTAGAGAAGGAGGACAATACTTACTTCCAACAGATTCTGTTCTTCAACTTCTTTTCTATCAAACCAATTCCCTCAAGGACATTTGTAATGTCATAAATGCGCCTTTTTTGAACCTGACTTTCCATAAATCACCCAGAAGCTTGCATCAAGATTCAAGTGGGCCGATTAGCAACACCAGCTTAGATGAGGAAAAGTTTCATACATCTAACTTATCTGCAGTGCTGTTCAAATCTAGAATTCCATCTTGAGCCTGCTTGAGCAGATTGACGAACTTTCTGGTCAATAGTGCTGAACAAACATCACATAAATAGATTTCAGTAAAATTGATATGAAGCAAAAGACAATATAGAATACTGATATGAAACAAGACAATAACCAGAGTAACATATCTAATAAGCACCAAAATGGTGGATTATAGCAGTAACTTTTTCATATGCGGATACTGAAATCACCTAATGAACTGTCATAGCGGCAAGGACCAGCCGGAGTAGGTGGATTGCCAGGTGAAGCTGATGCAACAGAAAGGCATGCATTTAGCTATTAGACAGACAAAACAAATACAAATGAGACAAATTATGCTGATCAGCTGATGTAATCAGTGCTATAGAACAACAAATGTGTACTTACCAGCATTTGATATAGGTGTCTGAGGTACAGGTTTGCTGCATTTAGCCTTTGACTTGTATGTCCTTGCAGATTTTCCAGATACTGGGGCCCTAAGTGGACTGCCAACTCCTCCAATGAAGCCAGGACTGGTCATAACCAATTCTAGTGACTCAGCAGTATTACTTTCTCCATAGGGAGCTTTTCTTTTTAGCTGCACATAAAATGAGGAAATGTATTAGTGACAACTGACATTGGATATAGTCATAAGCGGTAACCAGCAAGACGTGCTAAACCCTGACAAAACTTCAAGAAATAGATAAATGCATGATGAACATATGTCAGATGCCATTAAGGACTACAAATATATTCTGGTTCTCAACCATAAGGCCAGTCATAAAAAATTGAACACCAGAGATCACAATACAGCTTCATCTCAAGAAATTGATAATACAGTCCCAAAGATTTCAAAGAAACCTTGTGAAAGATAGTCATAAGTGTGTGAGGAATAGTTGCTTAGATTAGGGACCCAATGGTATTAACATACGACTCCACTTCTCAGAATTCAAACCACGCATAAACGCTACCGCAACTGTATTTGTGGAGCATCAACCTGAAAAGTTCTGCTAACTATCCACAAGAGGCATGTTTCAGCACCAATTTGGTACCATAGGTAACCCAAACAAGCACAGTGCTCCAAGGTGATCCATGACGGCTCCGATCTATTTCACAGAATAAAACTGGTATCTCTAGAAACCAGAATTCTTGATGACAAGATGAAGCTTTAGCTTGTAGATATAATACAGCATAATAGGGCATGATGCACAAAAGGATATTATAGCAGAAGAGACTGAATCGCGACTTTTCTTCCTGCTTGCAACTATGCGAAACAACAGCAAACATACATCTAAACTGTCACGGAACAACAGTAATCTGCAGTGGCACTACAGGAACCTAATCCTGCTCTTAAAGCCTATATGATGAAACTTGCAAGCGACCATGCAGGTTTAAGGAACATTTCCGGTAGCATTGGCCATTAAAAACCCACAACATACCATCCCAAACCTCAATCTCACAGCAGAACAGCAAAGCACACTCATTATGTCTCCCCTTTGCTTTCAATGCCAGAAGACGGCCGATAGGCCTCGTGCTTCCCATGCGCGGAAGCTTGACGGCCGCAGTATTTTCAACTTCGCTCAGATTATTGGGCTAAACAAACAGGCAGACAATTTCAATCCTACATCAGAAAAGTAATTCCGAAAAGGGGATGCAATTGTCGCAGAATTCCGCCAAATGACAGAGCTTGGACCTCCCACAAAACCCCACAGATTCCGCACCAAACCCCCGAAAAACAGCAAGCATTCATGTAATAAAAGCTGCTCGGCACGCTCGAAGCGGCGGCTCACCGGCGTCCCGACGACGATCCCCTCCTCGAAGTCCCCGTGGCCGCCAGCCAGGGGCGCTGCCGCAGTCGCCGACGACGACGGCGGGGGCAAGCGGTTGTAGTCGCCGAGCGCGTCCGCGAAGGGCGGGCCCGCCGGAGGGAGCCGCGCGCACCGCTGCAGAGACTGCACGATCTGCTGCGCGGCCGCCGGCCGGGCGGCCCCCGACATGGCCTGCGGCATAGGGGGGAGCGGCGGCGGCGGCGCGTAGTACAGTGGCTCCGCGATCGCCCTCCGCGGAGAGGCCCCGGGTCCCGATCGTCCCGCCGGCGATCGCCGCGGAGCTTCCTCCCGAGGTAGGGTTCCGGCGGCGGGGCCGGCGAGGTGGCGGTGGGCGATGGCGAAGGGGTTAGGGGGGCGGGGGGGGGGGGGGGGGGGGGGGTGGTGGTGAAGCGCGAGGAGAGAAGAAAACGAGGGAAATTAGCAGGGTCGTTTGCGTGCGTTGGCTTCGGAGGGAAGCCGGCGCGGGGGGCGGGTTAGCGAATGGTTTATTTTGGTGAGGGTTTTGGTGCAAAAGTCGCGGAGGAAGTGGTGGTGGTGGACTTGTGGTGGGCTATCAGGATTCCTTTCATCTTTTGCTTGAAGCTTGGCAGCTGACATCCTTGTAGGCCGTAGAACTTGCCAGTTTCCAGTGTGTATCTATCTTCACAGTTTTATCTGGGGTTATTACTGGATTAGTCTTGCTTTGTCTTCCAAGAAAGGATTAACGTTGCCAAACTTCAATGGAGAAAATTGACTAATCAGCATCAGATGAACTTTTTCAGAAAAAAAAGACTAATTAACCTAGATATTTTTTTAGAGCAAAACCTTTCGTGAATTTCGGCCGTATTTGATTTAGCTTCCCCCTTCCTCTTCCACTATTGGCGTTGCTGATCATGGTTCGGAGCGTTAAGACTTGATGAAGAGGCACAGGCAACGTTGGCTCAAGAGTGCTTTTTGCGCACGAGCCACGCGCGGTGAAGTGCCTAAACAAAACAACACGTGAAAATGAAACCAAACCACCACCTTACTACACTGGTAGGAAGGTAACAAGCCGGCAAAATAAGGCACAGCCACGAGGACCGCGTCGCAAGATGCTCCCCTCCGCTCCGCTCCGCTCAGTCCGCTGACAGGGCGCGTCGTGGAGCCGTCAGCCGTGCTTGGACGTCGGCTGGACCCACACCACGTCCCGGAGCAAAGCACTACCCGTGTTTCGTGTACGAGGAGAGGAGAGGAGACTGGCCTGCCCGTGCCCGGTGCCGGTGCCGTTCTTCATTTTTTTTCTTACGGGAAAAAGCTGAGCAGGCCTCGTACTGGGCCGATGTGCTCCGCCGGTCCAAGATGGGCCGACAAAAGTTTCACGCGACAAAAAACTCTTCGCCAAGCTCAAGTAACCAACCATAATAAGGCGATTGTGCAGTTTGCCCCGTGCGACCATATCTGCCCTCTGCGAGGCCTGCTATTCCAGACGGCAGATGTGTCCGTTCTGCTTAGAATGGATCAACTGGCAGTCCACGGATGCGCGGACGCGTCCAGGGAGCCACCGCCGCAGCCGTTCCAGTTGACGTACTTGATCGGGCTTGGATGGAACGGTGTTGGAGCTTCTCGTCGGGCGGTCTGGACCAATCATCAGTGCTTGGAGAGGTTTCTGACGGATTCTTTCTCATTACCTTTTCTGCATTGTTGAACTCATCGCTGGTACTCCGTCTTGTCTGATGGTCTGGATTAGTGGCTTGAAAGATTCCACGTTGTTTCGGTCTTTTGCTTTCTTGAAACTGATCGAGCTTAGTTGAGATCTGAAGCATTTTGGCCAAGAAATGATAGAGTTTAGCTGGTTTCTATTCTTTTATTCAGAGCTACAGTCACCTGTGATGAAGTAAACATCTGCATGTGGTCAAGAAACGATGATTTGTTATGTCCTCTCCTGACAGAAGTTAATAGATTCTTTGCTATATGCTTTTAATAACCTGCATCAGTTCTTTTTACCCCAATATAATGCAAGATTGATACTGCTTAGAAGGCATCTTATAATGAGAAATGTAGGGTTTGGTCAGAGTAGAATGCAATGTTGATTTTTCTTGCAACAGTGCTTTTGAGTTTGGACATCCTCTGGTGATTCTTTTCTTGAGTACCCAAAACCTGAAGAATTGGTTGTCGAACAAATGATTAATGGACCTTGTGACCTGCTTTGCTTATTTTGATGACATTTTTTTTGCACGATATGATTGCTCTTGCAGTCAGCAGTAGGGGCTTGTGCCTTCTCAATGTTCAGTTTCATGATTTCTCTCCTGTTTTGAATACAATGGCGATGATGTTAGGTCCCAGCATTCCATGGTGTGTGTCAACTATGGTAATTGTTTCAGTGCACTCCTGATGTTATTTGTTGATTCACTTTGGCTTCCTTACCTTCACTCTGAACTTGGGGCCAGTACTGACTGAGGTCCCCTCCTAGCTTCACAGAATTCTTCAAACTGCTCAATTAGCCATGTAGCATTGGTTCCAAATTTCAATGCGACCACTAACTAGTGACAAGTACAGCATCCGTTGGACGGCATGTGCCGTTGTATTCTGCTCTTCATCATCCTCATACGCTTTTACGATTCAGAATTTTGAGTGGCTGATTCTGTCAGTGTTATTTCGCATTGCACACTGCATTGCTGTTTTTCTGTCTATTCACCAGTGTACGAAATATGAAAGTATGATGCGCACATCATTTCTGTTTCCGTATTCTTAGAAGTGATCGAGGATGTGCATGTTGTCTAATGGTATGCGTCAGTTCTTGAATTCTTTCATTTCTGTCTTTTGAATTCTTCAAACTGATCGAGATTAGTTGGTTATGGCTTTTGTTCAGAGCTATGTTTACCTCTGATGAACTAAACATCTGAATCTATCCAAGAAACTATGATCTCAATGTTCGGGTCAGTTTCAAGGTTATGATAAAATATAATGCATTCTTATCGATGTATTTGGTAGTCTGCACCATTTCTTTGTGCCCCAATATAAACATTTATGCTGCTGAGTGAGCATCTTAGGATGAGAATTGCAACACTTTGGTGTAAACTGTTTTTGTTTTTACAAATTTTGGTATAATCTGTTCTCAGCAATGCTTACTAATTTCTCACAATAGTGACTGACATCAGTCGCAGCAGTGCCTTTTCAGCAGTTTGGTTGTTCTTTTCTTGTGTGCCAAAACCTTGTAGATTTGGGTGCTGACAATGACAATGTGACTAGCCATTCTTAAATCTTATGCCAAGTCTGTCCCGTAATGTTTTTTCTGATTCCCAGCTGCCATCAAATTCTTTTAATCTGAAAAGGGTATAGAATAACATCGTTCCAGTTATTGTGTACAAGCACCACAATTTTTTTTTCAAAAATGTACAATCAGCATAATTTGCCACTGATACCAGTTGATGAACTTTCATATTTCAATTCTGCTGTTCATCTCAGACGCATTCACTTGCAAAGATCTTGTAACACCCCAACTCTCCCATTACATTTTGTCTAAATGTATCTTCGTTTTGTTGTAAAGTAAATTGGTAGAGTTGGCGGTTCCGCTCAATTTCTTTGCCAAAGGTGTCAAAGCAATTAAGAGTTCATACTTCATAGAATCTTTGTATTCTTCAGAGAACACAAAGATTTGGTGCTTGGAATCAATTGCTTCTTCTGGTAATTCTTTTCTGAAGTGTTTGGGTATAAAGAAGTAGCAAATTTGTAGAAGCTAAAATAAAAATAACTTTTAAAGAAGTGATATGCGTAAAGATAGCAAATAGTTAAATACTCTTTTATAACACCAGCTCTCCAAGCCCACTCTACCCCTCCGCCCTTATTCGCGAGTATTTTTGGCGCGAGCAGAGCGCGCAGCGCGGCAAGAAAAGCGCTCAGCCCGCGCAACCGCCGCCGGCGCCCCCCCGCGGACTCGGTCGCGCGCCGTCCCGGCTCCGACCGACCCTTCTTTTCGGCGTCGCCTCGCCTCCGCTCTCTCCCGCGCCTCTCCTACCCGCGTAGGCGAACGCTGTGTTGCGTGTGCGAGGTCGTGGCCGATCCAACCTGCGCCAGTGCTAGCTTCGGAATAGTGCGCCGCCGCTTTGGTTTAGGGAGTCCAGGCCTCCAGGGCATTGGCTCCTCCTTGGTTCCTTAGGTTGCCGCCAACTAGCGTTGCGTGCGTGCGTGCCAACTGCTTGCTGAAATTCCTTTGACGGTTGGGAGGGATGCTGCTGGGGTCCGGTGGACACTGTAAGATCTGAAATCTGCGTGACTCTTGAGCTGCCATTTACTGATATTAACTTTGAATGCCAAATTTTGTTGGCAAATGTACTTTCAGAGTTTCGGTGATTGCATTGCTTGTCTTTTCGTCATGCTTAATCCGTCTCATTCCTCTTATGTCCTGTTCATTATTCAGTACCGAACAACCCTTAAGTAACTTTAATAGCAAGCGCACATATCAGACAGTTGCTTACGCTCAATTTCGTGAGGTCTTGAGGAACTGCACTGGAACATTTACCTTTCAAATATCAACTTTCAAGTGAAATATCTGGGAAAAATATATCAAATTCTTTTTTTGTTTCCAACATTCTATGCTACATTCTATCAGTCTTTCAACTTGCGTATCAAAGCTGATCCGAATTTTAATATGCTACATTCTAGCGCGGATTCCAATGGCATGATTATTTTTTTGAGTCCATAAATGTAACGCGTGTTGATTATTTTTTTGAGTCCATAAATGTAACGCGTGTTTATATAGTGCATTCATGTCTTTCATTTGGTCATGTGTCCTACTTAATTATAATCTTTTAATCAACTGGCTATCCGCAATTTGTGTGAATAAAATGGTGGCTCTTTTGTGCAGATGTGCTCGCTTCTGAGTATGTTCTTCGACGACTCCTCGTCATCTGACGACGACGACGACTTTGATATGGTGGCGATTTTACTCATCGGCATTGCAATGAACGTGGGGCGCAAGCATGGTGGGCGTAAGAAGCATGGTCGGCCTAAGGTGGTCCGTCGGAAGCTCTTTGATGATTACTCAACAGATGACGAGTCCACGTCCGGCACCACCTCCCCCTCGGCCGGCACGACTCCGGCCACCGCGAAGCTCGCCATGGTGGCACAGTCCACGGCGTTCCGCGCAGGTCTGCTGCTGCCAGGAAGATCTCCAGGAGGCCCAGGACCCGCGGCCTCGTCGCGCGCGCTGGAGGCGAGGTGCGGTTCGATTCGATTCGTTGTTTGGTTTTACATTGTGCGTGGTGTGAGCTCTGAGCTGTGGTTTGACCTGTGGGTTGGGTGCTTGCGCGCGCAGGAGAGCGTGCCTGTCATGGACCTGTCTGCTGGTGAAGCACCTATGACAAGGCGTCAGAAGAGGAAAGCTTCGGTGCAGGCAAAGCGGAAGGTGAAGGAAGCGCAAGCTGGCGGGAACTCTGCTGAAGAGGCGCGGGAACTGAAGATGGGCTCGATCCGGCTGGCCCGGCTACACGCCGTGAAGCAAACCCAACCCGAAGTACCTCGGACCAGAGTGGGTGCGTTGAGGCAGGCCTAGCAAATGCTGCGGCCTCTGGGGATCGTCGTCTACGTCAAGATTCAGGCTTTTAATAGCCTACTAATAGGTAGATCTTGACCGGCTCTCCGGCCGGAGAAACGACGGCAAGCATCGTCGACATTTTGTATCGTGCTACTCTATTACTTGAACCTCCTATTGTAGTAGTAGTAGTAGAACCGTATCAGGGCCTGTGGTGGGGAACAAGGCTCCGGACTTGGCCGAGTCCGTATTCAGACATTTCAACCGGGTGTTCATCAAGGCATGCTATCGGCTGATGGTGCACATGCCACCTGCGTGGTGCGTTCCAGCCGTTGTATTTGAAATAGTTTGCTCAGATTTTGCACAAATATGATTTTGCTGGATCGCTAGTTCATGAATGTGGATGGTGATGCTGGTAACTGACTTCACGTTTGTCTGCCCAATGGATTTTTTTATATATATAATTCTGATTGTGTGTGTGATCAAAAACGGCAAGACCTCTTGGTAATGTTTTGCCATGCCAGGGAATCTCTCGGACCATTCACCATTGATAAGGAGGGCTTGATCCAGTACTTCTAACACCTGCAGCTTTTATAGGTTTTTGTAACCCTGAGAAAATTGACCATTCGATATCGGCATATTTCTAACAGAATTAGCCTTCAATGTGCCTCTAGGCGCTCCACCATTGCTTAGGTGTCATGTAATTTGTGTGGACTAAAGTAGTGTTGCAAATAATATTGTTCTCTTCTTCGTCTCACATATGGCATTATTATTGCATCACTTGTAAAATTCATAAATTGAAATCGTAGTGACCCATGCTGAATTCAAGGGTACATGGATACATGATCCATGCTGGACGGTTAATATTGACAAGGTGGGAATATGAAAATATTTTAAAGTCGCTTGTTCTCCAATTTTAAATACATGTAACAAATTGACATGCATGAAACTAGTTTGCAGGTAGGTTTTTGCCATTTTCCCAGTGGTATTTATATGCAGGAAATGTGAACTACTACTTTGTCTTACACTCAACTACTCGAAATTACCTAAAACATTGAATAATTCGACGAATTTCTTATCAAGGTATGATAAGTGACACTTGATGTCAAGATGCTAGTTGGGGTTGTATACTATCTCAATAATGTTAATGCTGGATCATCATAGCTTAAGGCTGGTATGTCGGTGGAAGACATGTTTGTTGCTCAATGCTTATATAGTGCTCCCTCTATTCAGAAATACATGATGCCTTAGAATTTTTCTGGTCAAAGTTTCCTCAATTTTGACCTTCGATCTATACAACTCTATTCAAATTGGTGACATGAAAATAGGACCAGAATGTATTACTTTTATACTTTTTACTAAAAAGTACTACGGAAAATGTTGGTTAAAGTTGCTTATTGAAGATTGTATCTTGTTTGGGATATCATATATTGATGAAGACAGAGAAGAAGAGAAGAGCATCTATTTTCAGCTCCAGGCCCGGCCGGTCCAGTAGGATCCAGCTGGGAAGGCACAGCTATTCAGCCTCAATGCACCTTGGTAATTGGTGAGTATCAGCTGTATCAGTAGATCCTGCATGGTGAATCACTCCTCTTTTCTCTATGTTGCATGTAGGGAACTAGTGAACTGCCTATTGGTTGTTTACTTCCTTTCAACTGAACTCTGTTTGCAGAGGTGTACAGGAAAAGAGAGAAACAAACTGGGATTCCAAAAAGAGTGGAATTCACAGCTGGCAGCGGTCGTCTTCACCAAATTTCTGCAGGTTCAAACTTCAAAGTTCAAAGCAATTACTTTGCCAAACTTTGCATAGGTGCCTTTATGTAAGAAGCAAAGGCACAATAATAGTTATCCGTTGATATCACAAAAAAATGGATTTCTGATAGTGTGGCAAACTTAATCCAAAACTAGGTTCAGAAAACACAGGTGACACTTTTCCACAACCTTGCAGTGGTAGTGTAGTGCTGCATCTGCTGCATCTTCTGAGCGCCCATTACCAGCGCGCCAGAGGAATTAAAATTCAGAAGCTTTTCTGCACATAATGCCACTTATGCGCTTTTTAGCACCCCAGTTGTTACACTTTAAAAAGCTGACTGCAGCTACGCAGAGCTTGGCGCTTGTTTAATTCCTCAGCACGCCACACTGCCCTTGCTTTGTCATTCACACACAGATCTGAACTGAACAGCAACCTAACCGCTGCTTGCTTCGATTAAGCAGCTAGAGAAAGAAAAGAGTGGATCAAAAGAAGGGCTTGCAGTGATTACTAGGGTTCTTTTTCTGCTTTCGTCTTTGCGTTTTCTTTTGCAGCATTGCTGCTGCTCTTCCCTCTTCTCTGGTCGTTCCTCAAACTGCGTATATACTTTCCTCCATGGAGCGCTCCTTTTGGGGCAAATGGCTTTGTGATGATTAGGGCTTGGCCTTTTGCTGCCCTTTTGGGCCATATGTTACCAAATATTTCTTTGACTGTGACCACTACCTCTCAGATTAGTTTGAAAAGATCTTACATACACTCAGAGCTTCACAATACATTGATGCCGGAATCCTAGAAAGAAGGCGACAGGTGGTTGCTCTCTGTAGCGGTCAGTTACATGGTAATATAGTCCAGAACTAGTCATCACTTATTAGGTTTATGAAAACTTGAAGAACTTCAGGCCAGGCTCAAAACTTACGGATATATTGTGAGAGGCATATATGTATATATGCATAACCACATAATTCGTTGTGATCTTGGAAATGAAATTTACCTGTGGAGAACGGAGATGATGATGATTGAGTAATGAGAGAGATCTCTTGGGATGGAAGGCGTGAGGGGGAAGTCATTTCTGATCGTTACCTCTGGGGGTAGCTGTTAACCGACCCCTTTTCTCTGTTCGTATCCCCATAAAGAGCAATGTTTCGAGCACAGCTTTTGATGCAAATTCACACGGTAATGACCGGTCAATGATCCAGTAAACCTCGCTTTGTTACATGCTTTGGCTAGCTTTTCCCTGGCTGATAATCCTGCTCCATGGTATACTGCACAGTGCACATCATTTGAACACTGCTATGAGGAATGCTACTAGCAATAGTAGTCGATATGGGCACTACTACTGAACTTCCACTGCAATTTCAATCAACAAATATGCATGTTTCTAAATCAGTCCTAGTTAGTAATGGTTATTTTCTTGTAATGGCAGTGTGGCACTGAAACTGGAGAGGTTGCCTAAACTTGGGGATCGACTGAGTGTGTTAATTTCTGTGTCTGGCTAGTACCAATACAGTCTGCTTTTGAGGAGCCAGCATTGGGAGCAAGAAATTCTGAAAAGCCCCTGCTTTGCTGAACATCATGTGGGTTTTTTTTTTGGTGCCCCTACAAGCTACTAATTCTGAGTGAGTCTAATCTTTGCCATGCATGACACACACACACACACACACACACACACACAGAGAGAGAGAGAGAGAGCATATGGGCAGTAGTAAGGGGGGACGCTTTATTCCTTATACTTTGAGTCCAGAGAGAAAGAGGCCGTACACAGTTCCCGATTCTTTTAGGGCGCAAAGATCTCCGTCGCAGGAAAAGAAAACCAATTTAAATGGGCCCTCTCAAAAGATGAGAGGTCACTGCAGGCCACATCAGATCCTATCGATCGATCACGTAAAAGCATCACATGTTGTATCGCCATCATTGCGAGATCAGCCCCATTTCCTACTGTTAATGTGATCGATGATTGCGTAACTATACGACCTGCGGGGAGGTGTAAAAGCAGCAGTTCACCAGTTCCTCTTATCATACATGTATGTACTCTCTCAACATGTTAGATAATGCAGAGTACTGCAGCATTTTAATTTAGGCAACTCTTGTTAATTTGTTTGTTTTTGTGATTCGCTGTTTACTTAATTGAAAGTGCTTTATATGTATATATGCAAGCAACTTAGCTTTTATATTTTCTAATAAAACCAAATTGATAGCCTAAAGAAGATTCAGTTTGTTAGTTACTCCATTTAGCTATTTGTGGTTCAGATCAGTGTGGTACTTCTTGCTATTCCAATAGGGTGAAACTTTTCCCTGATAGTTTGTTTTTAGGGGTTAACTATACTGGCCGGGTAAGGATCACATCACTACATTATTCTGTTCAGTTTTGCCCAACTGCCTTTGGTGGAATATGTCATTTCGGCTACATAGTACATGTTGTATGTACATTCATAGAAAGAATGAAAAAAAAATCTTCGCATGTCGATGCTGTAAAGGTTTGTCCCTTACTAATTATATCAGTCTATCCTGTATGTTGATTATCCCCGTTATTTGCCTTTTGCATAATCGTGAATGCGTACATGAATTGAATCTGCTCCAACATTTGTCAACATAATGCACATTTAATGAGGAGAGGGACTAGGAAGAAGAACCCAGAAACCTCGAAGTCTGCATGGGCTGCTCCAGTGATCAATGCACATCTGTCACCTGTTCAAATCCTTCCAGATCAGGTTCGAAATTTTATGTTTGCCTTTGCTCACTTTGATGCATCGTCCATCCCAGCATAAAATTTAGCTCTCATCGGGTCATTCTTTAGAGGCAGCCGATCACATGCAAAATCTGGTCACAAAGATACTGCATGCATCACTGTATACCGTGTGTACAATCCATATATGATCTGCTTTCTGACGGTCATAGATCAAGCTAGACTGGGAGCGAGGAAGCTAACCCATGGAGAGAGATGGAGAGGGGAGGGAAAGCTGAGGCGCCTTTGTATCTGCTTTGTCAGCACATGCATTCTACATTTCTACCTCTACCCACTTTCTCTTTCCCACCACAAAATCCACTTTGGACCCCCAAAAAGAATATTAACCCAAGAGGAGTAAAGAAAATGCATCTAGCAGAAGCCCTCCCTAACAAGAAAAGCACAAATCCATACGCCCAAATCCTTCCATCCCTCACCTCAAGACCTCACCGGCCGGCCGCCCTGCTCAAAAGATGAACACTCGCCAACATATAAAGCAGCACCGCATCCACCAGCCGCAGCTCCAGTGATCTATCCGATCCCCTCTATATCTACGCGTCTCCAATCCCTGATCTCCTTCCACCTCGCAACTGCCACCGGATCTTTAGCACGCACTGCCGTTGCTGCAACAAATCGGTCTTGGCAGCTAGCTAATTGATCAGCTTATTAGGTTATAGGCTGCCGGCTCAGCTCGAGATGAGGGCCGGGGGGTGCACGGTGCAGCAGTCGCTGACGGCGGAGGCCGCGGCGGTGGTGAAGCAGGCGGTGAGCCTGGCGCGGCGGCGCGGGAACGCGCAGGTGACGCCGCTGCACGTGGCGAGCGCGATGCTGGCGGCGCCCGCGGGGCTGCTGCGCGCGGCGTGCCTCCGCTCGCACTCCCACCCGCTCCAGTGTAAGGCGCTGGAGCTCTGCTTCAACGTCGCGCTCAACCGGCTCCCGGCCTCCGCCGCGGTCGCCTCGTCGCCGCTGCTCGGCGGCCACGGCCACGGCCACCACCACTACTACCCGCCGTCGCTGTCCAACGCGCTCGTCGCGGCGTTCAAGCGCGCGCAGGCGCACCAGCGCCGCGGCTCCGTGGACAGCCAGCAGCAGCCGGTGCTCGCGGTCAAGATCGAGCTCGAGCAGCTCGTCGTCTCCATCCTCGACGACCCCAGCGTCAGCCGCGTCATGCGCGAGGCCGGCTTCTCCAGCACCCAGGTGAAGGCCAACGTGGAGCAGGCCGTGTGCAGCACCGCAACCACCGCGGCCACGGCCACCCCCAACAGCCAAAACCCTAACCCTAGCAGCACCGCCAGTACAAGCCCTGCCCACGAAGCCAAAGCTAAGCTTCCAGTCCACCAGGTGCGCGACGATGACGTCGCGGCCATCCTGGACTGCCTGGCCTCCCGGAGCAAGAGGAAGGTCGTCGTCATCGCGGAGAGCGCGGCCGCGGCCGAGGCCATGGCGCACGCGGCCGTGAACAAGATCAAGAGAGCCGAGGCGAAGCACGACGCGCTGCGAGGCGCGCAGGTCGTCAGCCTCCGCGTATCTTCGTTCCGGGACGTGCCGAGGGAGGAGGCGGAGCCGCGGCTCGGCGAGCTGCGGTGCCTCGTCAAGGGCAGGAGGCAGGTCCTGCTCGTCGTGGAGGACCTCAAGTGGGCGGCCGAGTTCTGGGCCGGCCACGTCCAGAGCGGACGGAGAGGGTACTACTGCTCCGTCGAGCACGTCGTCACCGAGCTGCGCGCCGCGGCGTGCGGCGGCGAGCACCCCGCCGGCGGCCTCTGCTGGCTTCTCGGGTTCGGGACGTACCAGACCTACACGAAGTGCCGGGCGGGGCAGCCGTCGCTGGAGAGCCTGTGGGGGCTCCAGACGCTCACCGTCCCCGCCGGCAGCCTCGCGCTGAGCCTCACCTGCGCCTTCGACGACAGGTAAATCCGGCGGTCCCTATCTATCGGCTTGCGAGAGATGCAAAGTTGTTGGGGATTTCCCGATTCAGCATGTCACGTCAGGTGATCGAATCAACCTGAAACGAAATGTCCCCTGACCATTCGTCGCTGAGGCAGCCGAGCTAGGAGTGCAGAGACTGTACCGTCCCTGCGGCGTGCTCTGCCCTTTTCTCTTTGCCTACCATGAGTGTGAGTGAAAGCTTGCATCTTTTGCGTGCTTTCGGGACAAAAGCTTTAGGGCAGTAGCTAACTCATCACCTTCACATTCCCTCTTTTGCATCTTTATTTGTTTCCCTACCTTTCCTTTCTCCATTAATCTTATTAACATCCCGATAATAAGGTTTTCAAGTTTTAACATTATCAAAAAGTTTAAAACCATGTGGTATGGAGTACACAGATATTGGGCATTAGCAGTACTTGCATCATCATCGACAAAAGTTTGAAAGCCATTGTGCATGCTGGTACACCGGCAAAGCTACCAAGCAGCAGCTAGCTGATTTTATGGAGACGTCGACGGGCGAGGTGACGGTGGAATCTTATTCCGTTTTGTTGCTTCTGCAGTGCTCTAGGCACGGTCAATCAGTCCATGAAAGCGGGCTCTGACACGGATGGGAACGGACCGGCGTCTTGCTGGCCGCTTTTGGGCGGCAGCCAGCTGATCTCCAGATGCTGCGGCGATTGCTCGGCCGCCAGGATTGACGCAAAAGCACCATTGCCGCGGCCGTTCGTCTCGCCGTCGTCGACCCTCCCTTCTTGGCTTCAGCATTGCCGTGACCAGGTACGAACCACTCGAATGTTCAATCGCATGCATGATTGCTCTCCGATAATATTCTTAATTACTTTTATTTCTTAATCACATGCTTTGTTTTCACATGTTCTAATCTTCTTAAGTGTCATTTGTTATTGGTACAGGAAGCTACACATCTGACGGATCTTGGCAAGACATGGAGCTCCATCTGCAGCAAGCCGTCGCAGCGGATGACGCTGCACTTCTCCGCGCCGGTGTCCCCGGCCTCCTCCATCTCTTCCTACGAGCACGGCGGCGACCACCACCAGCAGCCTCGCCACTCGTGGCTCCTCGGCGGCCTCGACGCCACGCACCCGTGGAAGCCCAAGCGCGAGGCCAGCGGGAAACCGGCCAGGTCCCACGACTCCGGCGCCTCGAACGGCTCCGTGGAGGTGGAGTGCCGCGCCAGGTTCAAGGAGCTCAGCGCCGAGAACCTGAAGCTGCTCTGCGCCGCGCTGGAGAAGGAGGTGCCCTGGCAGAAAGAGATCGTCCCCGAGGTCGCGAGCACCGTGCTGCAGTGCCGGTCGGGGATCGCGAAGCGGCGCGACAGGTCGAGGTCGGCGGACGCCAAGGAGGAGACGTGGATGCTCTTCCTCGGAGGCGACGCCGAGGGCAAGGAGAGGGTGGCGAGGGGGATCGCCAACCTCGTCTTCGGGTCACGCAAGAACGTCGTATCCATCAGGCCCGGTGCCTCGTCATCGCCGTCCGCCTCCGGCTCCTCCGAGGAGCACCGGAGTAAGCGGCCACGGACGCCTCCCGCCGGCGAGCCGGCGGCCTACCTAGAGCGGCTATACGAGGCTATATCCGAGAACCCGCACCGGGTCATATTCATGGAGGACGTCGAGCAGGCTGGCCGGAACTGCCAGCTCGGCATCAAGGAGGCGATCGAGAGCGGGGTGGTGCGGAACCATGCCGGCGACGAGGTCAGCGTCGGCGATGCCGTCATCATCCTGAGCTGCGAGAGCATCGACGACGCCAGGTCTAGAGCTTGCTCGCCGCCGAGCAAGAAGGTGAAGGTAGAGCTAGACGAGGCCAAGGAGGAGCGCACAGGCGACCATGAACACAAGGAAGATGGCACTTCCTCGTCGTCTCCATCTTGCATTGACTTGAACGTCAACGTGGAGAGTAGTGATCAAGCGGGCGAGCACGGTTCCGGTGATCTCTCTCTGCTCACGGCCGTCGACAGGACGCTGTTCTTCAGAAGGCAGGAGAAGTAGTGACGACAGTGTACATTGAAGAATCCATATGTGCTTGTCAGGGGGAGCTTCTGATTAGAACCTAGATTAGTTGCAGGTCCTTTTGCTTATTCTTGTTTTCTTTTTTTTAGTTTATCTTCTTTTTTATCTGGTGATCATGGTATTAGAGAATTGGATTTGGATCAATGGTGTATTTGTGCTTCACTAAAGACAGATTGGAGATGTTGTAAATTTTTAGGGATGTTGATGTTATTTAACCAGGAGATTCTAATTCATAGTTATCCGTGTTATTAGCGACCCAAGTTTACATTCTTTTCACCTCCGGTGGATACTCTCTTCATCCCAAATTACAATTTGTTTTGGCTTTTTTAGATATATAGATTTTGCTATATATAAATATAGTGTACATCTAGGTGCATAGCAAAATATATATATCTAGAAATTTCAAAATAAATTGTAATTTGAGATGGAGGGAGTAGCTAGTAAGTTTCAGAACTTTGTCATAACGGAACTCAAAACATTTAAACTGACATTTGAAACTTTTCAACTCGAATTTCACAATTCAATTTCCTATATCAAGCTTTTGAGTAGAATATATTTATACAATAACGTTTAGAATAGGAAATGCAATTTTCTGCTTAGAAAACAAAAATAAAATCAACTTCCGAAACACAGGAATAGCGAGAATGATGTCATACCGGACCTGCTGTGTGCGAGGTTGGCTGGAGGCCACAATGTTGCGATGATGGTGAGTGACTGAGTGGTGCATTCGCCATGGCGTACCGGACGTCCGGACCTAGCGTGTTGGCATTCCTCTCTCATCAGTGTACTATGTGGGTCATATTGAGAGGAAAAGGAGATGGACGTACGTATGCATTTAGCAATGTACGAGGATGGTTAAATACAAAATATTTCATATATAAGGTCTTTCGCAACTTACCAGTCATCTCTAGGACCCAAAATAAAGCATGCAACAGATTGTTAGAGTCTTAGAGATCTGCATTATTCCAAAAAGATGTGTACAATACTTAAGGTGCATACGTAGGTCAACTTCTCAAGTACATGTACTAGTTGGACAGTGATTAATGATGACCTGGGGATCCAAAGTATGTACCCTCTTTTATCCCTTTTTGGGGGGTGTCCTTTGTTAGTAAAAATATGTGCCCCAAAAAACAGAGAGACAATTAAAATGTGTTGTTTTTCCTTAAAAAATGGAATTTAGGATGTGGAGACGGGTTAAACTACCAGAGAAATCAATTAGTTCTTTCGATGAAGTCAACCGAACATAAAAAATCAGCATATATACAGTTTTATACCATTTTTGCAAATATAAAAAGGTTAAAGCTTAACTAATACAAAATTATAACTTGTAGCTATATACTCCTTCGTCCATCCGTTCCGAGATATTTGTCACTAATTTTATTCGTTATACTATTAGTATTTTCTACAAGTATTTATATAAATCGATAAGCATAAAATGGTTAAAGTTCTTTTCTAATGACAAATCTAGTGGTACCCATTTGGTTCTCCCTAACCAATTAATTGAATAATGGTATTCACCATAGTTTGAGAAAAAAAATCAATGGTGACAAAATGTTTTGGATGGAGAAAGTATGATTTAATTTGATTTAATGAAATTTAACTCTAAGAACTTGTGAAATTACTAAATGCTCACAAAGAATCAAATCTTTGAGGAAAAAAAAGAGAAAAGCCCATGAATAAGGCACATAAAGGAAAAGGCAACCAATCTTGAGACAAACAATCCACAAATGAGGCCCACGAAGCAAAACGCTGCAAATCCGGCCCACAGACACTATCAAATCCCTCCTTATTAAAAGCTCTTGCTTTTCAAAAGGGATGACTACATAACATTGTGTTTTTTTTTGTTGCGTCACTCAATTTTCTATCCATTCAAAATGTGGGACCTGACAGAAATTAGATAGAAATACTAGGTGAGCCGAGTCAGCACAATCAATTGGCTGAAAAAAACCAGTCGTCGTCGACCCCGACAACTAGGCAAATTCTTTTAAATCACTTTAAATCACTGTTGTTTGTACCAAATTATTGTTTATACCAAATGATCCCGTAGAAAATCAAAATTACTATACGTCGATCCTGGTGCTGAAAGTTTCTAGCTTCGCGCCTGCATGCAGATATTACTTTAGCCATCAAAATTAGCACAAGGACGGTATAGGTGGATCCGTTTGCTTCTCGTTCGGACTAGACAGGATTCGCAGCCAGCCGACATGGATCAGGCAGGATTCAGGGCAATCTTGTTGGTGTACCATTCGGCAGATCCAAGGTGCAGATTCTCCCCTGCCGATCCACCCAACCCCTTCTGTTTTCGTTCAAGAAATCAAGACCAATATATATACGGCGGCCTACCCCGCCGCCCAAACCATTCATCAATTCTCGAAAGATCGCCGACCTCTGCTGCTGGACGCGGAGCAGCATGTCCGCACCACCGGCGCCGCAAGGGGCCCCCACCTGGTCCCCGCCATCTGGCGGCGCGAACGCCTCGGAGTCGGAGCCCGACTCGCCGTCGTCGGATGGTACCTCATCGCCCCCGGCGCCGGCCACCGGCAGCCGCAGCAGCATCGCGTCCTCGTCCACGCCCCCGCCCGCGGCGTGGGCCCGGGCCCCGGCCATCCTCGGCAGCGGCGGCGGCTCGCCGCCGCCCGGGTGCGCCGCGTGCAGGCACAAGCGGCAGCAGTGCCCGCCGGGCTGCGCCCTGGCGCCCTACTTCCCCGCCGACGACCCCGACAGGTTCCGGAGCGTGCTCTGGGTGTTCGGCGTCAAGAACCTGCTGCGCACGCTCCGGGAGGTGCCCCGCCCGCGGTGGGACGCGTGCGTGCGGACCATCGTGCACGAGTCCAGGATGCGGCTGGCCGACCCCGTGCGCGGCTGCGTCGGGGCGATCGAGGACCTGGAGGCCCAGCTCGTGGACACGGCCGTCGAGCTCGAGGTCCTGCGGCGGCGGCAGGAGGCGTACCAGCAGGGGAGGCGACGCGGCCTCCGGCTCCAGCCGCTGAACCCTCGCGGCCGCGCCGACGCCGACGCCGACGCCGCCTTGCCTCGTGGGGTGACCAATCTGGGCGTGATGCAGCCGCAAGGCCCTTACGGCGGCGCCACATGGCCAGATGACCGGGCTCGTCGCGACGCAGACACGGTTTTCCCCGACGCAGCCACAACTCTCATCCTGGCCGTCGGCGACGACCGGGCTCACCGCGACGCAGCCACAACTCTCAGCGATGGCACCCCAATTCTACGGGATGCAGCCGCAAACGGCAATGCGCCGGCAACCTACGCCTGGGGTAACAGCGATGGTACACGACGGCTTCGGCAACGCGTGGGCAACCGACGACGAGCGGGGTGACCCCGATGATATGCGACGACGCCGTCGCGGCGAGGAATCATAACCGCTGAATGCTGATGGCGGCGCCGATGCCAAAGACACGGATAAACAGCAGTTCCATCAAATCCTCCGATTGATTCCACATAACGAAGTTGCTTTCAGGTTTCTTGCTTCGTTCATGGTTATGCTTGTTGATCTTCTTTCCGGTTCGGAATTCCAGATCATGCACCGGCGTAATGTTCTTGCCAATCTTCTTGTTTCAGTCGTTAATTTTTTGGCAATATTTTGGAAAACGACACTTCCCTTTGAACAGATGGTTAGCTAGCTCTTCATGTTCTTTTTTTTCCTGAAAGTAGCTCTTGATGTTCTCGGATGGTTGGTTGTGTTAAATGGCCTCGCTAGAGTTTGTTTGCTCTGAAATTTGGTATATTTCTTTTGATTTTCCTCACCTTATTAATGTGGATGTTCGTGCAGAGGGAGGTGCCATACTGCCATAGCATGAAGGTGACGATGGTGCCATCCGCAAGAGGAGCTCTGTTTGAGAAACAGAGTTTTTTTTTTCTTTACTGGAGTGCCTAGTGAGAAACATGTAGTATGAGGGTGAGGTACTGAAGGATGAAGATGATGAAAAAACCATACGAAGAAACCGTTGTTCTTGCTAACAAACCAGAATCTTTAGTTCTGATATGCAGATAGGGATGAAAACGATCGGGAACGGTCGTGAAAAGCTCTTAACCGTTCCCGCTCCCGTATTTTTTTGCCGGGAACGGAAACGGAAACGGGAAGGCCGGACGGGAAAACGAAACCGGTAATACGGGATATCGGGAACGGAATAATTCGAACGGGAACGTGTCGATTACGATCGGGAAGCGGTAACATAAAACGGAAATATCAATATACGTAACCACTTAAAACAATGAGCTCGACGCAATAATAGCAACGATATGCACACAATGAAACAAGTTGACAAGTAGCAACTAGCAAACAAGTTCCGAACAGCCGAACAATCAACAAGCTAACAACCGTTCACAAGTCATAAGTCACAGCAGGAAAAAATTCACAGATCACAAGTCCAAATTAAAAAAAATACCACAATAGCCATGTAATACTACACGAGTAATATGACTACATGTCAAAGAAGGCCAAATCATCTGCATGTGGCCCATCTTCTTCATCACTGTCCGCGACATCGTCGTCCTACAACAAATAGGTGGCATCAATCTTAAGAGCTATAGTAGCAAAAAATGTTCAAAATTCACAAGTAACTGTACAGTAAAATAACCTCAATCTTCAGCTAACCTCAATCTTCAGCTTTGAAGCAAGAGCCTCAATAACTTCAAGATCACCAACAATCGAACCAATCTTCTTATCTGAAAATCATAGTTAGCCAAGACACATATATTAGAAAACATGATTATGATAAAATATTGTACAATAACTAAAACTGAGATTTTTTTTCTAACCTCTTCTTCCTGCAGCAACTCAATCTTTCAGGCATATCAAAGCTTCAACAGTTTCAGGATCAAGGCGGCTACGGAAAGGATCAACTACACGTCCACCAGCACTAAAAGCAGATTCAGAAGCGACGGTTGAGACTTGTACAGCCAGCAAATCATGAGCTATTCTTGAAAGAACAGGATACTCATCGGTCTGGTTCTTCCACCATGCCAAGATATCAAACTGACCACTAAGCCTGAGAGGTGGATCTGCCATATACTTATCCAACTCATTCATTTCATCACCATCAGGTCCACTAGACTCGTACAGGTAGCTCTCTAGTTCCTCATCTCCATTGTCCACTAAAAGGTCTGCTGTATCAATATCCATATCACTAGGTCCATTTGATTTGCTTTTAGGCCTCGAAGACAGGGGTGCATCATTAACATAGAACTGGTACAATTTCTTGATAACATCAACAAGTTCATCAACATGAAGATGAGATGCATTTCCATAGATTTTTCTCATGTAGAACTCTATAAGCCTTTTCTTATACCTAGGATCTAGGAAACAAGCAACAGCAAGTGTGGTGGACGACTTCTTCCAATATTTTTCAAACTTCCTACTCATAGAAATAGCCATTGCACAAATAGTGTTATCTTCACTAAGAGACCATTCATGTAGCAAAACCTTTATATCACAAAACCCTCTATAGAACAGATTTGCAGTGGGATATTGACTACCAGACAATAACTCAGTGAGATCAAAGAATTTCTTCAAGCATTGGAAAAGTTTGAATGCCATAGCCCATTCACTAGGAGAAGGAGTAATTTTTTCATACCTACGACGATCTGATGATTTCAGCCTCATGAATGCATTCTTGTAGTACAAGGCATCTCGGAGCATCAAATAGGTTGAATTCCATCTTGTTGATACATCAAGTGAAAGGCCCTTGTTTGTATCCAGTCCACACTCAGTTGCACGCTTCATGAGCTCCTCCCATTGCAATGGAGATCCTTTGACAGCAAGTACTAGTTGTCTAATATTCTCAATTGTGGATATGATCACACTCAAACCTTCCCTAGCAACTAGGTTTAGTATGTGACAAGCACACCTGACATGAAAGAATATTCCATCACATACCAAAGATGAAGCACTAGCATTGGCCCTTAGATCAGAGATGATGTCTTTGACTGCGCTACTTCATTTGCTGATGCGTTGTCCAAGGTCAAAGCAAACAATTTCTTATCAATGTACCACTTAACCATGAGTTCAGTAAATGTTTCAGACAACTTGGCACCAGTATGTCGTCCACATACATGCACAAAGTTCACAATCCTTTTCTGCATACACCAGTTGTCATCTATCCAATGTACAGTGACACACATGTAAGACTTGTTCTGATTTGAAGTCCACATGTCCATGGTGGCACTAATCCGGCAAGAGACAGATTTGAAATATGCATACAATTTCTCTTTCTCTTGTAAAAACATGTTCATGATTTCTTTCCTAATGGTAACCCTAGATTTAATTGGAAAGCTTGGACGCATGGATTTGATAAATTCAACAAAATACTCATGCTCAGTTATATTAAACGGATACTCATGCATGACTATTGCCAAGTAAAACTTTCTCAAGCTGGCCTCTTCATCATACCTGTATGGTACCACAGCTTTGATGTCTTTTTCGTTGTCTTTTTCCACTTTTAGTTGTTGTTGGCCCTTCACTACACTATGTGCTACCCTCAAATGAGTCCAAAATCCTGTTGTTCCATAATTGCTCTCACATCTACCCTTATATTTGCATTTTAGGTACTTGCAGTAAGCCCACCTCTGAACATATGTCTTGTCATTGTCCTCAATGACCAATTCCTTCTTGTTGTAGTACTGTCACACATCAGATGTGCACCTCTTCACCCTCTTTCTAGTATGTTCATCTTTATCTGCAACAAGATCATCACCTTCAACAATGATGGCATTTGCAGCATCTCCTCCAGCCTGTCCACCAGCAGCATCACCACAAGGAGCACCGGCAGCAGCAGTTGGACTTGACAAAGAAGCTGCACCAGCACCAGTTGGACTTGACAAAGAAGCAGCATCACCACAAGGAGCTTGGCTAGATGTAGGAGTTCCACTAGAAATACACAAATCAAGATCTTGAGTAGGAACAGAGCTTTCATTTATTGAGCTTGACCTATTAGATCCTAGCAATGGAAAAATTAAACACATACAGTCAGATTCAAATTTAATATTCAAGCTTATACCAATCCTTTTTGAAATTGAATAACTAAAATTGAATCTAGATGAAATAGAAACTATACAGAACACAGGTCCACAACTATACCTTTTATCTTACTAGTGTTTTCAGTTTCGTCAGTATTTAGATCCACCGCCGACAGTGGTGGCTGTGGCTCTAGGATGAGCCGGCGCTTGGATCCCGAAGAGGCAGCAACAGACGTGGAAGCGGAACCAGTTGGTGGCTTCATCCTCGCCTCCTCGGTCACAGCTGCTGCAAAAGACCGCAATCAAATAAGCAAGTGTTTTTTTTACAAAAGAAAACAATAACAGAAGCTTTTGGTTGGCACATACATCTCAATTTAAGATATGATGAGTGCAACAGGCAACCACTTTTGAGTACAGATAGTGGACATTTCTTGAAATCCTAAATTCACTAACATACCAAGCGTTGCAAAATGGTTGATTACATACTGTTTCCTTTTGGTGTTTCCTTTTGTTTACATCCTAAATTCACTAACATACCAAGCGTTGCAAGGTGTATTTGTTTCATCAGAATTCAGGAAACGGCTTTAACCAACAACTACACCATATATTTCAATGATGTAATACAAAACTATATTTTTGAAGATGAATATAATAACAACAATTTCGTATACAAATTTATATATATTCTTCACACAAACAATTCCAATGTTTAGAAGACACCACAACCCAAATTCATTTGAAACATCAGAGAAAACATTGAACAACCAATTATGAAACGGATTATATTCTGACCCTGAATTAGATTCCTGGATGCAAAACGGATGAGGGCGCTTGCGGCGGCGGCGTTCCGGCGGACAGGCGACGGGGAGCTGCAAAACGGATTCGTCTCCTCGAGGGATTCGTCGTAGTGGCGCTGGATTGGTGCGGCGGCCAACGCGTGTGACGAATCGAAGGGTGGAACGCCGCCGCCGGCGCTCTGTTTCGATCGGCGCTGCGAAATTGATCCCCTGCTGCGGGGGATGCGCTGCTGCGCGTTGGTGCCGCGCGGGGAGGTGCCGGCTGCCTCGGCGTTGGCGGCGGAGGAGCGGCAGCACGGGCGAGGCAGCTCCGCAGAGAGGCAGGTGAGCGGCAGCGCGTCGGCGCGGGGGAGAGGCAGCGCGGGGAAGGCGGCCGCGGCTGGCGGCGCGCCGGAGAGGCGGCGCGGAGGAGGGGCTGGCAGCGCGGGGGAGAGGGCGCGAGGCGAGGGAGCGGCAGCGCAGGGGAGGCGCGGGCGAGGCGCGGTGGAGGGGACCGGCAACGCGGGGGAGGCGCGGGCGAGTCGCGGCCGTCGGCGCGGCGGAGGGGACCGGCAGCTCGCGAAAAGGGGTGCGCGGAGGAGAGGGCGAGGCGCGGGCGAGGTGGCCGCGGCCGGCGGCGCGGAGGAGGGGAGCGGCAGCGCGGGGAAGGCGCGGGCGTCGGTGCGGCGAAGGGGACCGGCAACGCGGGGGAGGCGCGGGCGAGGTGCAGCGCAGGGGTCGGGTTGGGGGCGGGGCGGCGGCTACGGGCGGCGGCGCCTACGAGCTGAAGACGGTGCGGTGCGGGGCGCCGGGGGTAAGTGGGCTGGGCCGCCATCTAGGGACGGGCTGAATACGGGAAATTCCCGCGGGAAGGTTCCCGGTAATATACGGGAACCGCGAATTCGGTCGGGAAATAGTGCTAACCGTTTTCGTTCCCGTTCCCGCCGTATTTTCCCGTTTTTTCCCGTTTTCCCCGTTTTTCCTGTCTAAACGGTATTCGATCGGTTTACACGGTATACGGTTGCGGTCGGTACGGGATTTTCCCGTTCCCGCTTTCATCCCTATATGCAGAACTAGATATTTCTTTTTTTTGTTTTTTTTGTGTAGGATTTTTCCCCCTGTTGGAAAGCAACTAACGCAATTTTAAGGATCTTTTGCTTAGCCCAAGCCCCGTCCAAGTTCTTCAGTAGTGTTTTGAGAAACTAAACGCTGGACCGGGCTGTCCCCGCTGCGTCACTGCATACTTTTGGGCCACAGCTGCGTTAGCCTTGATCTGGGGTTGACGTGCAGCAGCCCATCCTCCATCGCACACTTCGTGACAGTTGCGGCCCATGTGTGCAGATCCGCGAGCCGCGAGCGTCTGCGCGTTTGCTGGCGTGGCGCGCGTGGATCGGTGACGAACAGGGGCGCTCTCATAGTCTCGTCTCGTCTCGACATGCATGTCCGTGGCGCACGCTTGAGCAGTGCCGCGGCAGTGCCGCTGCCGCGTCGCCGTCCGGTCCGGTGACTGCTCGCCGTGCCACTCCCAGCTAGCCGGCCAGCTCCCCGGCCCGGGTGCGGCGCGCGGCGGCCGCGGCCGGCGGCGATCCACGGCTCGCGAGGCGATGCTTCCTGCGCGCGCGCGCCGGTCTCAGGCGCGGCCGCTGCCACGCGAAACGCGGCCAGTGCCGGCGCGAGCTGAGTTTTCAGGCTCATAATACGAGCGCCCCCCCCCCCCCCCCCCCCCCACACCCACCTCCGGATCGATCGGTCTCCGTGCCTAGCTGCCCGTTTTGCGCACACAGCCCTGACGTGACGCGCCGCGGTCGACCTTGGCACGTACTCGTAGTAGTTTCCTTAGCTGGTGGCGCGTCGCTCTCCGCCTCTCCAATCCGGCTGTTCCCGGCCCGTTCCCTTTTCCAATGAATCGTGTGTTTGTAGTTTGTACGGGCTCTAGAAAGCGGCACACGTACCTGCTGCATCTATCTCTCTCGTGCTCAAACTCAACGCCGCCTCGTTCATCCGCAGACATGCCATGTTACGATGTCACGCACGGCTCAACGGGACACAAGGGGAAGAAAATGAACACGCACAAAGATGATAACTAGCTAGGCAGGCTCAGTAATTTTACACTTATCAGATGGAAAGTAATTCTATTTCGGTGGAAATATTACATGATATAAATAGCAAAACTACGAGACAGAGTGTGTATATGTAGAGTAGCTTTAATAATTTATTCTGCACAGGTTCGGGGAAAAAAGGGGAAATATTAAGAAGGAATAACATTTCAACTGCTACAAGATTGCTCCATCGATAGCTACGCGCGCGCGAGCGACGGGTCATCGTACACGCACGAACGGCGGCTGAGCGGGCGCCCGGCCGTCGCCGTCAGACGTCGACGGTGCAGTCGGCGGGGTGCGTGAACTTGAGGGAGACGGTGGTGTTGACGCCTGCGGGGACGGCGCCGCCGCCGGCCGCGGCGCTGGCGGCGAATGCCCCCCCGACGGCGCCCCCCGAGGCGGCGAGCAGCGCGGGGCAGTTGACGAAGAGGTGGTACCCGCCCGAGACCCAGCTGCCGACCTTCCACTTGACGCGCCCCTCCACCCGGACGTGGAGCAGCACGTACCCGGCCGCGATGTCCTGCCGCATGGCATCCGCCGCGTACGGCGCCACGGGCACCGACTCCCCCGACAGGACGGGGGACCACACCGACGCGTCCTTGTGGCCCTGGTAGATGGACGGCAGCGCCACGGGCACCGTCACCGGCTCGTCCCGGTACGTCGCGAACGCGTCCAGGGTCTTGTAGTAGACGCCCACGCGCTCGTTCGGGTTCCGCGACGCGATCGTCACCTGCCAGCCATTTGCCGGAGCATGAAGAAGGTCTGGTTGGTTGGGTTGGCCGGCGCCGGCCACGGATCGGAACCGGGCGCGCCCCAAATACTACAATGCGATCGAGAACGCTACGGACCTGGAGGTTGAGGGAGAGCGCGGGGTCGCTGAGGTCGATGGAGCGGAGCTGCACGTCCTGGAGGTAGAAGGAGGGCTTGGAGGGGTGGAGCGCCAGGTAGATGACGAGGATGATGAAGCCCACGACGGCGGCGAGCGTGAGGGCGCAGGCGCAGACGGCGCCGCAGCAGCGCCGGAGGATCCAGTCGCGGTGGTGCTTCTCCTTGCTCATGGCGACCTCGAGGCCTGCTGCAGCTGGTTCGCTAGCTAGTTCCGAACTGGTCTGAGACTGGAGCTCGGTTCAGCTCTGCTCGCCGGATAAGCAGCTAGGTAGGAGGAGGAGTGGACTGTGCGCGCATGTGGGCAGTGGGAGGCCAAAGTGTGGCGCGAGTGGGGGTGGCCTTTTAATTACTCCAACAACTCGACTAAACTAGAGGGCGGTGCGGTGTGGTGTGCTTCGATTATTATTATTTTTTTTATATAAAAAAGGGCTCTTGCTCTGGGATGGGGGCGATGAAAGGTACAGCGCACCTCACGAAGATTCTTCGGCTTCCTCCCGGGCCCTCTTGATCATGGAGGCTTTTGTCTAGCAGCCAGTGCATGTGCATCTGCTTTGAGATCCGCGCAGGAATAGCCGGTACCTACTGCTGATGAGCTCCCTGGTGCGTGAGCTCCACTCCACCTCGGTTGGTCAACTGGGGATGATCCTTGCGCTGGGACCTTTTGGCATGTGCACGCTGATAGCTGAGCTCAGCCGAATATCCTCTCTCCGCCATTGACCCATGTCCGGCCGGTCCCATGTTCACGCGACGAACCCCCCAGATGCGTGGCAGTCTGTCTATTCGCGACCGATTCGTGAGGCCGCACGGGTTTGGGTTCGCTCATCCCCCTTCTTCTCCCATCTTCGCGGCGCTACGGCACGGGGCAGCGGCGCCCGGCGATCCCGAGGGCGTCGGCGCGTGCGCGCGCTGCTCTGCGGCCGCGCGCGCCGATGGACGGATCGAGCGAGCGGCCGGCCGGAGTGGGAAGGGTTGGTGCGCCGTCGACGGTTGCGACGTCGCCTCACGCGCGGCTGGGCCAAGGCGGGCGGGCGGACGGGAGCGCCCCGGAACCGCATCGACCGGCGCCGAAGAAGCAAAAAAACAGGGGGCGCGCGACACGACGACGCCCGCGCGCGGGTGCGCTCGGCCGGCCGGTGCCCTCCGTTCCTTATCTCATGGATCATGGATGGATCGATCCCCCACCGACTGCCCTGTGCGGCTGTGCCCTCATGCCCCGTGCCCTATGGCAATGGCACCACCATGAACGCCTGTCCCCCCAACTAATCAGGGCATTTTGATTTGCCTCCCGCCAGCTAATCAGAGACACCATCATCCATTTTCTGATTAAGCTTGCTTTTCATCACAGCGAGAGTGCATTAATTCGAGTGAACGAACAATGTTAAATGTTGGGGAACGAAAGGAAAGGGAGCGTGAAGCTATCCGTCCTGTTGGGTGACGCCGTGGTCTTCTTTACGACCTATTTTACCAAAAGTTTTCGCATCAGAAGAGCATCAGATCGCGCGCGCACAGACACACAAAGGTTGTGGAAAGTTCTTTTTGGATCTTTTCATTTTCGTCCACTCCTACGTAGTTAAAAGCGTCCGTGAGTCAGCATGGCTTGACAAAGGCAGTCTCTTTTGCCATAAAGAAGAGGAGGGTTGCTGTGCTCTGATGGGTAAAACAGCGCCGAAAAACAACATCACCTAAAGGAGGCACCCTGCAGCCTGCAGCCTCGCAAAGTCACAGCAACAAGAGTGGGTGCTCTTCTTTACGCCGACTTAGCCTGGAAGTAAGACGAACTAGAAACTGTAACCGAAGAGTAGAAACCAGGCCGCGCAATAACATTTCCCCTCAAATTTTCCCCAAATGTGCCCATTAGTGATGAGATGATTACAGGCACACCAGCTTCGCATGCACAAAATTCAGAAGAAAGAAGGAGGGGAAAAACAAGAAGGCAGGTTCATGTATGTATACAAACGCTAGTGCTACATGGCTACCTACCGTACCTCCAGGCCCATGCATACATCATGCACACGTTACATTCAGGACCATCGGAGTTTGGAAGTACAGAGCAGCAGGGGAATCGGACGCCCCTGCTACCCCCCCTGCATATGTCGCACACCTGTTTTGGCCGCGAGTAGAGGCGATTACAGGCAAGCGCATGCGGCCTCTATGATGGAGCACGCCACCTACCGTCAGATCTTAAGTTCTGTCTGGTAATCAGAGCTAGCGTTCCCATTCACGGTTCGTACAAGGGAAAGCGTAGAGAATTACTCCTTGTTTGTGTCGTTTAAACGGTTGGTGCCGCAAAGGGTATGGACGGAGTACTACTTAGTATTTGATTATTTGATGGACCTTGCCTTGTCGAGGCCCTTTTTTTCCTCGCTCCATTATTTTGCGCGGGGAAGGCAAAGGTGGGTCGGGCCACCGGATGTGTTGTAAAACTAATCATGCAGTTCAGGTCTTCAGGACCAGTTTGGTTAGTTAGACTCTTCCCGGTTCTCGCTCGCTGCCTGCGTTGCCCTTTTGCACTCGAAGTCTGGGATCTCGTACAGGCCTGGTCGCGTGATCTGGTTACCCTGCCTCTCGGCAAGATGCAAGTATTGAAGAACGGTGGACAGGGTCATTGCAGCACCTTCTGAAGATTTTTTTTCTCTCTAATACGTAGGGGAGCTAAGTATCTTTGTATTAAGTAGAAGAAGTTTAAGTACAACACGCATCAAGCGCCCACAAGGCCACTACGAATTGCATAAGGCACAGCGTGAAAAGGCCTGGAGAACAAACGGGATTACTCGTGAGACAAACAACCTAAGTACCGGACGGCGGCTGCTACCCAATCGTCTCCTTCCATTTTGAAGAACGAAAGCATCGGTGATCGTGTATACTACATGGAATTTATAGAAGCATTGGAACAGGAGGATTTTCATAAGGGCGCGGAGTTGAAACAAGAGTGACATTCCAGCTCATCAAGGAGGATGTAAACTTACAGTTGCGGGCGTGCGGAGCCCTTGATGTAACCTTAGTTTTTTATGAGTAGTCTACTAAAAGTCGGATTTATTTGGCTTTTATGTAATCACAATTTTATAAGACTTTTACTTCTCTTCCTTCTTTAATGGTGGTTTGGCAGTGCTCTTGCTCTCTTTTTTTTTAAAAAAAGGAGATGGATGGAGCTGGTGTTTTGAGTGCTTGCCCTCTCGTGGCGGGTAGGGATTTGCTTTGTTTTTCTTTCTTTCTTTTTTCTTGAGAGGGGGAGCTAGAACGAATGGGGGAGCCATCCAAAGGCCCAGGAAAGGAAAGCCCATGTCATTCACACTGTTCGTCCGACTTTGGTCCATGGCCCATGGACTGCATTAGCTCTCTCAATTGGCGCGATATGGTCAAGAGCCATAAATGAAGCCTATGTTGAGCGGGTTCCAAGTATTTTTTTTAATTGAGTCCTTTTAAATCTAAAAATTTGATTATAGCACGTGCAAAACTATTTTTCAAATAAATCCTTTTCTGTTCCGCACAAACAAGCTCGGCATGACTTCTCAACATTTTTATTTAAGAGGGTATATACAAGACGGGCACAACTATACACACCATATAAATTATACCCACACGCATATACACACGCTAGAGAAGAGATTGAAGAGACTACTCAACTTGATCACACTAAGTTAACTCCCGTGTTGGAGTGACTCAGGGACCAAACGCACCCGACCAAAAAGAAAAAGGAAGAAGAAAAATGTGCTTTGGGAAATGATAGCCAATCGAGAAACATCTAGTACAGACAAGAATTTTCATCACAAAGGAAATAAAAAGAAAGTGCTTTCTCACCGAGGTGCGAAAATGCCCAAGCCCGGAAGCCACCGAGACAAAACAGGCAAGCCGCAAAAAAACAGAGGTGACTGGCGATGGCAGTACCCACGCAAGCATATTCCCTCCGAACCCAGGGGCCCACGTCGGCCAAGCACCCCGTGCCAAGTCACCACTCACCCGGCACCACACATCAAGATCTCCCCGGGCCCACACCCAGCGCCCTCCATCCCTGACACCGGGCCCGCCCGCCGGAATCACACGAGCCGCGCCCGCGCGCTTCCCCGTCCGGCCCCCACCGCCGTCTTCGTCTTCGTCTTCCTCCTTGCGCACCACACCAAATCGTCTCCCGCCCACCTCACGCGCGACTCGCGGCTCCTACGCGCTTCTAGAACCAAAACCCTAACCAAGCCTCCGCCCGTACCCGCAGCGGCGAGTGATGGCTAGTAAGGAGGAGACGCCGCCGATCGCCGGCGGCGGCGCGGGCCGCGGCGCCTTCGCCTTCATCTCCAGGGGGTGGCGCGAGGTGCGGGACTCGGCGACCGCCGACCTGCGGCTCATGCGCGCGCGCGCGGAGTCCGCGCGCGCCCGCGCCGACCGCGAGCTCGAGCACCTCCTCGCCTCGGCGTCGGCGCTGGCCGGCCCCGCGCCCCCGCTGCCGCCCGTCGCGGCGGGGGCGCCCATCGCGGAGGTCGAGTTCGTGCGGAGGCGGATCCAGCCCAAGATCCAGGAGCTCCGGAGGCAGTGCTCGCCGCGGGCGCCCGACGGCGGGTGGCCGCCCGGCGCCAGCAGCCTCCGCGTCGACCTCTCGGGGATCGCGGCCATCCGCAACGCCATTGTGGCCGAGGGGGACGGCGCCGAGGGGCGGAGGGTCGCGCCGTGGAAGGGGGACCGGGCCGAGGAGGGGAGGAAAGAGTGGGAGGTGGTCAGGATGTTACGGAGCGGGCTCAAGGAGTTCGAGCGCCGGAGCCTGTCGAGCGACATGTTTGCTGGGTTCCGTGGCCGCGGCGAGTTCGTGGAGAAATTCAAGTTGAGCTTGGTAACTGTCAATCCCTGCATTTGATACGATGGCATACTCCTAGTACTTGTTTAGGATTTGTACAACCTCTTTCGGAAATTGAAAAATTGAAATGGGCATACTGAATGCCATAACTCAAAACTGAGGTGTGACTGACAAATAGCACTTCGGCAGCAAAACCGTGGCACCCATACGACCATACCCCAAAAAAAAAATCTAAGTAACTTCTGTTTTAAGTTTTTGATTTTTTTGTCTTTCAACATCAACACGACATTTGTTTTAATATTGTAAGGTATTTGTATATTTAGTCATCCTAATAAATATATTTTAAAAATAACACTGAAAAATCATCTTGGAATACCTTAGCTTAACTGTCACTTAACCAGCAAGCTCAAAGTCTTATTTGCCAACTATCTTGTTAGTTGGAAACTATTTCGTGAATTCTGTGCACAATTGGGTTAACAAAAAAAAAAGGCTCTCGAGTTATTGAGGACGCTAGACATGTTAGAACTAATGTTTGGTGTTGACTAAAGTATTACTGCTTCATATTACTCCTTTTCCTCTTTTGCAGAAATCACTGAACAAGGACTATCAGGAATCCAAGGTAATTCCATAAGAAACAATACATGCATCTAGAAATATTCTATCCGGTGCAGACAGAGAATGGCTAATGATTTCTTTTGGATACATTTTCCTTTGTACTTTTTGTGCTGTAGTCTTAATCCAATATGCACAGTTCTATATATCTTATAAATTTTACAAGATATACCTTCATTAGTCCGAGGATATAATTTCGTTGAAAGGTAACCTGTTCCAGAAAATAATGAGGTCAGAGGAAGTATTAGTGCTTACTAAGCAGGGTTGGCATAATTAACTTGCAAATATTTTTCGATTTAGATGCCAATGCAGCCAAATACTGTTGTAAATACGATTCATTCAAATTCATAGACAGCGAGTTCTTTATTTTTTAAGTACAAGTTGAGATTTTATAAAATCAGACTTTTCTCAGGGCTTTTGATTATTAACTGATAATGCAATTTGTGTTGCTAGTCGATCTGATTGCTTATTGCTTAGAGTGTGTTTTTTCTATTCTAAAGTGGGTGTTGGAATATGATGCAGGAAGTCCCACCACTGGATCTGACTGAAATTCTGGCATATCTAGTCCGGCAATCTGGACCATTTTTAGATCAACTTGGCATACGAAGAGGTATAATACATTATTGTTGGTCTGCATTCTGTGGAGTCGTGGTTCCTGACGCTGACCATTTTAGTCTTACAATGTTGTGGTGCAGATCTATGTGACAAACTGGTACAGATGTTATATAGTAAACGAAATGGTCGGCTCATGTATCATCCCCTTTCAGAGGATAGAACTTTAGCTGAGAACATAACCGAGGAGCTTGATCTAAGAATAGCTAGGGTGTTAGAAAGTACTGGCTATCACACAGATGAAGATTTTTGGAATGACCCTGCAAAATACAAGATCTCAGACAACAGACGGCATGTTGCTATTGTCACCACAGCAAGTCTTCCATGGATGACAGGGACAGCAATCAATCCATTGTTTCGTGCTGCATATCTAGCAAGGAGTGCAAAGCAAAAAGTGACGTTGGTGGTTCCTTGGCTGTCTAAGTCAGACCAAGAATTGGTTTACCCAAATAACATCACCTTCAGTTCGCCAGAAGAGCAAGAAACTTATGTAAGGAACTGGCTGCAGGAAAGGCTTGGCTTTGAAGCAGATTTTAAGATATCCTTCTACCCTGGCAAGGTAAACACCCAATCTTTGTGGCCCTGTTTTTTATATCCTGAATCCTAGTACTCTGCTTTTCCTGGAATTTCCATGGCTCACAAGATGTTATTTCCACAGTTCTCAAAAGAGCGCCGCAGCATTATTCCTGCTGGGGATACTTCCCAGTTTATCTCCTCAAAAGAAGCAGATATAGCAATTTTAGAAGAACCTGAGCATCTCAATTGGTATCATCATGGAAAGCGTTGGACTGACAAGTTCAATCATGTCATCGGCGTAGTTCATACAAATTACCTGGAATATATCAAGAGAGAGAAAAACGGTGCTATTCAATCTTTCCTTGTTAAGCATATCAACAACTGGGTGACTAGAGCATACTGCCACAAGGTATTGTGTTCATGTCAGTTTTCATGTCAAAGTCCTGTTCGTTAGAGTTCAGCTAATAATGGGTGCATGCAGGTTTTACGTCTTTCTGCTGCAACTCAAGATCTACCACGGTCTGTTGTTTGTAACGTACATGGTGTAAATCCAAAGTTTCTTAATATTGGTGAGAAAATAGCAGCTGAAAGGGAGTGTGGCCAGAAGGTCTTTTCTAAGGGAGCATATTTTCTTGGGAAGATGGTGTGGGCCAAAGGTTATAGAGAACTGATAGATTTATTATCTAAACATAAAAAAGACTTGGAAGGCTTTAAGATAGACGTATATGGAAATGGTGAGGACTCTGAAGCGGTTCAGACTTCTGCTAGAAAATTTGAGTTGAGCATCAATTTTTTCAAGGGAAAGGACCATGCAGATGATTCACTTCATGGGTAAGGTTCTAGGAATCTACTAAAAGGAATTCACTTTCATCTTTGTCCTGTCCTATGCAGATTGCTGACACAGTTATCTATTTTCTTCTGTTAAATGTTCAGGTATAAGGTTTTCATCAATCCGAGTGTTAGTGATGTGCTATGCACAGCAACAGCTGAGGCTCTTGCTATGGGGAAATTTGTAGTCTGTGCAGATCATCCATCAAACGATTTTTTCAAGTCATTCCCCAACTGCTTAACGTATAAAACTTCAGAGGAGTTTGTTGCTCGTGTCAAAGAGGCCATGGCTAGTGAACCTCAACCTTTGACCCCAGAGCAACGGTACAGTTTATCATGGGAGGCGGCAACTGAGAGGTTTATGGAGTACTCAGAGCTGGACAAAGTTCTTAACAATACAAATGGTCACCCTGGACGATGTGGGAAGATAAACAAAGCAAGAAAGATACCTTTACTTCCTAAGTTGTCAGATGTGGTGGATGGGGGACTGGCATTTGCTCATCACTGCCTGACTGGCAACGAAATCCTCAGATTGGCGACAGGAGCGATTCCTGGCACACGTGACTATGATAAACAACAGTGCATGGATTTGAATCTCCTGCCTCCTCAAGTCCAGCACCCTGTATATGGCTGGTGATGTGTATCAGCTCGCATTTAACTAATGTATAGTTGAATGATGTTTCTCCATAGGTATGTGCATATTAAGGGATCTAGTTCCCGTGTAATGACTGGAGCATGAACTTTTGTAGAGTCTTGGTAATTGGTAGGGCCCATGAGGAATTTGTCTTGTTTTGTCCTCTTTGCCTGTAATTATGTTCATTCTTACTCTCCAAATAGGCTAGTTTCGTTTTACTATCCTAGAAGGATGTTTCACCATAGGTAAGTGCATACAAAGTTTTATGTAGTTCCCATACTGACCAATGCCTGTACTTTGATGGAGTCTTGTTAGGGCTGTAAGCCTTTAAGGAATGTGGCTTATTTAATTCTCCTGTACCGAAGTTTGTTCAAAAACTGTGTTTATGTGTGAAAGGAAATAAAAAAGTCTAGCTTGCTGTGGCTAGCTGAAGCAACAATGCTATATACCTGTAACCTTCCTTTGAGGTGCAGTTTCCCGAGGTTGATGGTTCCAGCACAAAATGTCTGGGTCCTTATAGTTGGAGATGGGAACCTGCGTAATAACATGGGCAGCTTGTGCTCCAAAGATTAGTTCGATTCTGTGTGTGTCCCATTGCTTAGTGTTTGGGAGCCATAGGCCCGCAACAATGTCTAGCAGGTGTCACCTTCTTGAACCCCAGAACCCCAGAACTGTCCCATGATTTTAACAAGGAATTTATTTGTGGACATGGAACATGTATTAGACAGGGACGGATCGAAGAACAGATTTGATGCAGGCAAGTCAGCCAGCATGGTCCAGTTTATTTTCCTTGACTGGTCATTTTCGTTCTGAAGTTTATGGTATATGAACTCATAGGTGTTGTTTTGGTCTCTTTGATTAGTGAGCAGGGGTGTCCTAGATGAATGGTTGTTGGCTGTAAGTCCTTAGAAGGGAAGTTATTGATATTGGTGTCTAGTGATTTGGTCGATATTTTTTCTGAAAAGATGGAAGAATCGTGCCAGCTTGGGGTTTGCCCTGAGAGATTGCTGAAATCGTGCAAGATTTGACGGATGGCAGTAACTTCTTGGAGATCTGCCTTTTTACAAATGATTAGGTCATCAGAAAACACCAGTGAGCGAATAGGACAGTTGGGGCCTATAATACCAGAAAGATGATCATCTTGCAGGGCATGCTTGAGGCAGATGGACAGTTCATTTATAGCGATGAGCTGATGATAAAATGTATGGCGAGTATGGATAACTTTGTCGTATTCCCCTTTCGGAAGCGAACCGTCCATGGGTTCGCCGTTTATAAGGTAGCTATGACCAAAATGATATGGCAAGAGCGGACAACATTGTCGTATTCCCCTTTGGAAAGCGAAGCGTTCATCGGTTGGCCATTGATAAGGATAGATAACACGTGGGTGGCCATGCAAGTACGGACAAGATTAATCAAATGACCATGAAACCCCTAACGTTGGAGAGCCTGCGCTACAAAGGACCATTCTATGCGATCAAATGCCTTAGATAGGTCAAGTTTGAGCATGAACCCTTTACATTTCCAGGAAGGGAGTTGGAAGGAATGAACTATTTCTTGGGCTATAATGATGTTAGTGACATGCCTACCCTGAACAAAAGCATACCAGGAGTTGTGTATATCAGTATGTGGTTGGGTAGATGACATTTGATGCACTCAGATGTAAATAATATGCACAAGCTTATTATAGGTTTGAAATCTTGAGGGGAAGTGGAAGATGCCTTTTTTGGGATGAGAAGAACAATGAAAGTTTCATTAATGAGACCAGGGAGCTCACCTGTGTTGTAGGTTTTAGTGATTAGTTCAATAACATCCTCTGATCCATTCCCATAGTGCTCTGTAGAAGGGCATGTTTAGTCCATCTGGTTCTGGTGATGCATCACTCCTCATCTGTCGTAGTAGATTGTGCAGTTCCTAGTAGATTGTGCAATTCCTGATCATCTGGTACTGCTGGATGGAGGAAATTTCTATGGGTTGTTTTCTTCAAATGTGAATCTATTTGTTTCCTTAGCAACTTGGCATCAGTGGTTGACAGTGCATAGCTAACTAATTGCTTAGCCAATATTTGCATGCTTTGCGCTGTTGCCCAATAAGTGATGGTTGATATATATGGTTATGACCTAAGTTCTGTCCTAAAAAGGAAAGGATGTACATTTTTCCTGGATAACTTGGAATTTAGTGGTTGAGAGTGCAAAGTTCCACTAACTAATTTCTTCACCAGTTGCATATTTTCCACGCATATGTATCACAGTTGTCTGTAACTGATGATTGACAATGGAATGCACTGGCATTTGTAGTGGTACAGCCACTTCATCTTACCCCCTCCGTCTTCTGAGTTCGAATTCGGTGAATTATTTGATCTCAAGAAGAATTTATAGCTGGAAAATTTGCATAAAGTTTCTTATGAGATTAATATTTGTTATGCTTTATTTGAGAATTTCACGCATATCTGTAACTTCAACATCTCAGCTTCTCAGCGCTGATTTTCCAGGAGGACACGGTGGAATTATGTTTCTTGGCTCAGTGATTTCTTTGGTTCTACAACACATTGATAGGTAGTACATTCTTCCTCCCTAATATTCAGAAGAAGATTGTATTTATTTATTTTTTCTGTTGAGAAAAGCTAATCTCTGTACAGCTGTGCGGAGGCAGCAATATTTATTCAACTCAGCATCATAATTACTTCTATAAACCAAAGAATTAGTCATTTGCTTTATGCACGATATAGTATTGTACACCATGTACTAGTTATAGTCACCCCATTTAATTAGCAGAGGCTCCTGATGTGGATGTTCTCCATACAAAATACAGAACACCACTAGTCAACTCCCACTGAAGGCCATCTGCTGCTTCTCAGCTAACCACATTGATAACCACATCCTTCTGAGTGTCCTCAGGGTCCTTGAAACGGGCGACTCGTGCCAGGTTATCAACAGACTCTGCGATCTTCTTCGTCTGCGTAACCAGCTCCGACAGAAGAGACGCAATCACAGCGACGTGCATCACCTTCGCCAGATCCGCGTCCTGTGACAGCTCGGCCCTGAGGCCTCTCGCTGCTCTGATCGCCGCAGACATGTGGGTCCTGGCCGGGGATGGTGCCGTCATCGTCTGGATCGCCTCCGAGAGCTCCCGGAGCGCCTTGGCGGAGTTCAGGCTCATCTCGCCGCATGCTGCTCGGACCTTCAAGCAGAGCTCCATGTTCGCTTCAGGATACTGCGAGCAGGAGAAAGGATGCTGGTGAGTGAACATGGTGAATTCTGCAATCCTCTTATCGCCGAACGGCCGGATCGTTTGCAGTCACCTACCTGAGATTTTGTGAGGGTGATGATGTAGGAGGCAAGAGCCTGCATTGAGGAAGCGCACTGGCGAGAAAGGGCGCCGAGCTTCTGGTACAGGCCCCATGGGTACCGGAAGTAGAAGTTGCCGTGACCAGGCTCCCACTTGGCAAAGTTGCACTGCAGTTTTGGAGTAAAAAAGCCACTGTAACGGACCGTCGCAATCTTTGGATAGATACAGGAGCGTTGCTGCTCAATATCAGAGTGCATTGCTGCTTACCAAGGAGTCCTCGCTGGCCTTGGAATTGAGGACGCTCTTGTACACCTGGAGGAAGGGTTTGCTCTCCAGATTCTCGCCTGGAGCGTTCTCTCTGAAGCATTCGGACTCGAGTCCTGCACACATGTACGGATACGCCTTTCAGTCTCACAGCTCTGGACGGAGTCTGTTTCGAGTCTAGTGTGCTCTGTTTCTCTCTTTAGAAGCTGTCTTGTTATGTTACTGAATTTCTCTGCTAGTTTGTGGGGTTTTGGGTTAAATTTGGCAGAAATTTGGTCAGTTTTTCTTCCTTGGGCTCGTGTAAGGAATTTTGTCCCAATTAAATTGCTGGACTAACACATCGTTGACATGGAATGCATGAGAATCGGATTCGTTCTTGTATAATGTTCTACGTAACCTCTTCGGATCGGGTGGGAGCACGCACCCTCGAGGAAGTCGGCGAGCTTGTCGAGGTTGCCTGCGGCGAGGTTGTGAAGGTCCTCCCCGGCCCAGACCGGGCAGACAAAGATGGTGGTGAAGAGGCAGGTTGCGACGCCGATGGCGATGGTGGAGAAGCGCTGGTGCGCGAGGCGGATGAGCTCCTCGACGCGGTAGCTCGACACGGCCACCAGGCTGAAGGTGAGGATGAAGATGGTCACGCCGTAGTCGTACCGCGCCTTCACCTCCGGGATGAACCGCGAGAACGTCGCCGCCGACGCTGCAACGCGCCATGGAATCAAACGGAGACGAACGCACCGGCGGTGAGCAAGAGTTTACCGTGTGAAACACTGACACGACAAGGCTCGATGCATGGGCACGGAACGCGCTGTACCTAGTAAGAAGACAAAGATGGCCAGCACGACGGGCTCGCCGTTGTTGCCGCAGAGGTAGGCCACCTTGTGCGCCCCGACGGCGATGAACCCGGCGAGCAGCGTCGCGAACGCCCTGTTCAGGCCCTTGATCAGCGTCCCACCTGCGCCCCGTCACGCGCCACCGCAACAACGTAAGTGAAGCTCGCAACAAGCCAGTGTGAACGGTTGGTAGGTTGTACGGTGCACGTACGGCCTACTTGTCCGTGATGACTGATGATGCATGAAATCTTTGTCATCTACAAACCGCTACGCACACAGGAAGGATGGCTGCCTGTGCAATTAATAACTTACCGACGGTGTACTCCATGACGACGACGACGGTGAGCACGGCCCACATGGTGGAGACGCCCCAGTTGATGAAGATGGGGCGCACGTAGTAGAGCACGGACACCAGCGTGAGCGCCAGCCCGACCTTGAGCGAGTGCGCCACCCGCCGCGGGTCGTCCCGCGCGATCTTGGCAAGCTTCGCCCCGAACGCGACGAGCGCGCGCCGGACCTTGTCCAGCGCCGAGAACAGCCCCGCCCCGCACCTCGCCGGGACCTCGCCGCCGGCAGCACCGCTCACCACCTGGTGAACCTCCATGACGCGCGCGCGGCTAGCTAGCTTGCTTGGTGATGGACGAATCTGCGACGAGGCTAAGCTAGCTGTGGGTGTGGTGTCTGAGCGGCCGGGGTACTCGTCAGTGCAATGTGGGTGCCGGGACGGGGGAGGGGGGTGGCTTATATAAGCGGAGCCGGGGAGGAGGACAGCGCCAGGCGGCGGCGGCGCGGCAGCTTCGGGATATAATTTAATGGGATACCGGAATGCGGCAGACAGAGAGGATAGTGGAAACTAACAAAAGCGTACGCCTGCCGTGCAGGCCTTTAATTTCTGCTGTGAATGTGACTCGCGATACTGCTGCTGGTGCTCTCGTGCCCTTTTCGACCGGTTGCCGGTGGTTGCCGCCTCTCTCTCTTTTTTTTTTCTTGCTCGATCGATCACTGCTGGAACAGGCCGATCGAACGAAGAGGCCAGTGATCTGATGAGGAGATGTGTGCAGGTTAAATGCCAGTGATCTAGATTCTCTGGAATGATCTGATGAGCATTGCCATTCAGTTTCCTCACTGCAGCATGCTCCTGCTGATTTGTGCTGTTGGCGAGGATTCGCCGGTCGAGCGTGGCAGCCTCGCATAGAACTTGATGATCCACATGCCTTTTGTTGATCGATCAGTAGTTTAACACAAACGATCTCTCGTCGCAAAAAAAAAACACAAATGATCTGTGCCTTTTGACCTGTATGCTCGCACTTGGGACGACATGCACTGTCGGACGATCGAGCAGGTAAAATCCGTCTTGATCTTGGCCGGCTTCAGCGGCACGACGCAGGCATGAGCGCATCGTGCAGGACTGGACTGCACCGCGCCTATATACGATCGATGACGACCCATGCAGCATGATCTGTAGACGAGGCGACATCAGCCGCTCTGACTTTTGACGAAGCGACAAAGGTGGGCGGCGCTAGAGCTTTTTCCTGTTTTTTTTTTAAATGCCGTCTAATATAATAAGCGACTAGCTAAGTCGGTGCAACAATTTTTTTAAGGAGAAAAAAAAGCCCAAAAGGAAAGCCGTGAGGTGTTGGATTGCTGGGTATCCATGTCTCTATACTGCCAGTGCTAGCTGTGAGACGTGGCATGTCTTATCAGTCAGCAGCCTACGACTATTTATTTTTCTTTTCTTTTCTTTCTGGGATTTAGGTAGGCCTCAACTATATCTTTATCTATCAACTTTGTTCAGTGCATCTGGACAATAAAAATGAAATAAAATCTAACGTATCATCTGCAGGCCATGCATCTTCCTTCGCCGAACACTCTGAACCCCTTTATTTCTTCACCGTTAAGCGGCCGACCGCCACCACTAGCTACCCGTGCTCCTTGCGTCGTGTACGTGTTCGTGTACGTATCCCCTTGCGTCTCCATCCTGCGCTGCATGCACATTTGGGCGACCTGTCGCCGTCCAGGTGTAAATAAACGACCGATCGATCCACACAGGATTCAACGCGACGGTGACTGTCTTGTGTCCGTCACTGTGCACAGCTCATATATAAAGCAGTACAGGTCTACAGGATAACACTATCTGAATGCACTACAGCGGGCTGCACCCATCCATTCAGCTGTCGCTGCCTTTCTTTCCTGATGCTGCAAGAATCCCTCCAACGCAGGCGAGCCGAGGTACGATGTTGCCGGGGAATAAAGCGCAGACCTTTACGATTAATTGACATGGTGATCTTTGTTCATTTGCGCGCCGGTAACAGCTGCCACGCGCACACACTGCGACACTGACACACAGCAAGCACAGCCAGAGTCCGGAGCTGCTGCTTGCTTCCGATCGAGCGGTTCAGGAAGAAGCAGCAGGGCCTTCTATTTTGCTCTCCATTGAACCGCTTCAATTCACCTCTCGTGTCTCCGATCGGACATATTCTCCGATCCTTATCCTGGTGGGATAACTGCCGTTTCGATCGGTCTCATCACGTCCGCGCGATCTTCAAGTACGAGGAGAGGCGAGTTCGATCGTAGCGGCATCGATCCGAGCGAGAACAATCGAACAAGAACATCAGGGTAGCCGTTCCGTCAGCTAGGCTCGTCCAGGACACGGCATATGTGCAGTGCAACATGGAAGCAGAATCCAAGAACATGTGCTGCTAGTATTCTCTCATGGTCTTTCAAAAAAAAAAAGAAAAGAAAAAAAGTACTCTCTCAGGGTGTAGCATCGCATTGCGTTGCATGCCGTCCTGTGGCCTCCAATCGAGGGCCCCTAACTAGCAGAAATCTCGCCAGTGGATCGATGCGCTAAAGCCTAAAGCGAAACCATCACCACATTGCGTATTCACCATTCACTCCTTCACCCCCCCCTTTTTCCTTTTTCCCACACCCCATCGCAAGATTCCAGCAAGTGCGTAGCTAGCTAGATCGCCGAGGAAGTGGCGGCAGATAACGTACAGGCCAGCTGATATGCGCACCGGTCGCCGATCGGCATCTGCGAGGCAACGTTTCCGCGTGCCTCGCATGTGCAATGGGCACAGCTAAGCTGGTTCTAAACCCTAGCTAGCTACCGCCCCCCCCCCCCCCCCCCCCCCCCCCCCCCCCAACCCCCCGACGTGCAACTTAACGATGGCGGCGGAAGAAGCAGGGAAGACGACCGTAGCGGAGTGGCCCTTTTAATTTGGGTGCAGAACGAAAGGGATAGCCTTTCCGGACGCTGCTAGTGCTCTTCTCTGACTTCACCTCGGGATGGTTGCACGCGTTTTCATGGCGTGTGCGTGCGGCCGGCCGCGTGCGCTCGCCGTACGCGCCCTGTCCTGCGACGACTGAGCTCGGTCGTACCTGTAGGGCTGCGTCGTTTTCGACATAGGATTCTTGTTCCTGTGTGACTTGCCTTCCGATCGACGTCTCCTCTTCCTGCCCGCCAGTGCTCGCTCGCTCCATCTCGAATTTTGTTTGCAGGCTCCACGCATGTGCGATGTGTGGCTTCCATGCATGCATGCATGCAAGCATACGAAGCCAGCTACGTTTTCTCTTCACGCATCACCAACTATGTGCACTCTAATCAAGCGCACAGTAACCGTAGCTGCATCGATCGTCCCAAGCTATGTCGACTTCCCACCTGTTCCTCCTCTAGGTCCGCTGCACGTTTATTTGACTTTAGCAGCCTCTTATCATCGTCCCCTTATCGTCTTCTCTTTTTCTCCACCTGTGACGAAACGCCGAGAGTCAACCAACCGCAAAATACGACAGGTTCTCCTTTTATAGCTGATTTCAAAACCGCCGATCGAGCAACTCAACTTTTATTTTATTTGTAGGGTCAATCTAGTCTCTTGTCGTGTGCAGCTTCCGCACCGGTACACCAAGTCATGGACGTTTTCTCTTCACCACGCCAACGATATGCCACACAAGCCATACGTAGAACATACGTATACATCTTTATCAATAGTCCCAAGCTGCATCGACTTCCCACCCGCTTGGGCTCAGGCGAGTGGGCTGGCCTCGTGTCATCAAGGTAGCCGGGTGGGTGTGTGAGGGGAGGAGAGTAGGCTCGTGGCTGATAGGGAGTTGGGGAGCGTTGGGCTGATTTTTAACCAAGAGAACAGAGAACTCGGCCCATCATAAAATATACATGTATGCATACGTCAAATATACGTGATTTTGTGAGGAAAAAAGTTGGGTATTCCTGGGTGGGAATACCCAGGCATCCACATAGCTCCGCCCCTTGCAAGCGCACAACATATGGCCACAACTTTGAGAGTCACCCAGCTGCTGAATATGGAAGAACTTCTTCTTTTATCTGATCTCCCCACCCTAGCAGCAAACCCTAGGAGCCGGTGGTGTGTGCTTGTTAGGTCAGGGTACGGTGCCTTTTGCAAAAAGAAAAAATGATCTACCTAGGGGGCCATATATAGGAATCTATCCAGCTAGATGCCATGACTGTTCGCCTGCTTTTCTCCTCGGCAAGAGAACAGCTCGCCGCCGCCGATCAGTCACTGATTATTCTGGCATCAGGAATCCGCTGCTTGTCCGATCCGGTCCTCGCAACCGCGCACTAGCAACCAGAACCAGATCGTTGGGGGACCGTACCGTGCGTGGTACGGAAGGCCCGCACCTTGGCCGAGGAAAGGAGAGGCGTCCGACAGGAACGTGTGGCCATTGACTCGTTGTACGGCACGGTGGAACCGTGTGGAAGGGTGGAGGAGAGTCCAACACCAACTCGAGCACGAACTCTCTCGCATCTCGTCGTCGTCACCAGGTGGTTGGAGCTCTGTGACGAAGATGGGGTTTAGCATTCGAATTTCTTTTTAATCACGAACAACTCACAGTCAGTCACAGGTCACCAGATCATGCACGCGTTGCTGTTCCTTTCTAGAAAGGACAGCGGCTAACGCGCATGCATACAGGACAAATCGTGGGCTGTAGAGCACAACGACGACAGCCTCCGGGAGCCATAGGCGTCATGTCCGACGTCCTCGATGATCGCCGTACTTTCAAGATAGCTTTCCGTGCGATCGTAGAGCACCTGCTGTTCTTCTCTGGCTAAGATCGACTAATAACCCTGTCCGATCCTGATCGAAAGCTCGACAGAGCTTGCTCCGCGGAGGATCCAATGCAATCCATGGCGGTGCGTGCCCACGCCGGCGTCGCATGGGCATGGCCGCGGCGGCGACGGGGACGGGTGGTGCGCGCGCGTAGGCGCACCATCCGCGCACGCATCTGGGGGCGTTTGCGGTCCAGATTCCTGAACACAAGTACGTACGGGTACGGCCCTCGGTCAGCGGGATCTGCTGTGGCCGCCGGCATGGAGTTGACTTTGGCGGCCTAGATGCTCGAGAGGTTTCCCGCCGCGCTGCCTGTCGTCTTCCCCGGCGGTGACGACGCCGACGCCGACGCCGACGCCGGCGAGCACGGAACTCCACCACCGATCCCCTCGCGTGCCATGCCAGAGAGACGTGAATGGAGCCCAGGGCCCAGCCTTGCCTCGGCCCTCGCTCACTAGTCACTTCTTCATATTTCCGTGCGCCGTATATATGACCAAAAGGGCCGTGGCCGTTTTCTCATATCTGGGCCGGCGCCACGCATCATCATTTCCGGGCCCGCTTAAGTGGCAAAAATTATTTTCCTTTATTTTATCACAGCTGAGGCTTTTCCGACTGACTGGCCCAGCAGGAGGTCCCGACGGTCTGGAGGCCCAGCAAAGAAAAAGAAAAGAGAACCACATCGGTCTGGTTATATCGGAACCCAATTTAGATTTATTTATTTTTTGCTTTTTGGCCAAAGCACGAAATCGTCTTGCATAAAAAATGCATTGAAGTATTTTTCACTATTCGCCTACACGGCCGTTTAGCCAGTGCACATACCGTGTACGCGCTATACAGTGACTAGCCGTGTCCGTTTAATCAGCCATTTATCCCTTTAATGACCGTTTAACCCGTTTAAATAATCGTTTAGTCCGAATAAATAGCTAAATGGTAGGACCGACTGTTTAGCATTTACCGTTTAGGCTAACACTGGTATTTTTCTAACCTAGGTCTAAGTTTGCTGGAAGATCCTGGCCCAAGCATATGGAAAAGGGTTCACTAAACATAATACTCCCTCAAGTAAAAAAAATGACGGTATTTTAGTTTTCAAATTAAGTTAAACTTATTTTTAACTTTGACCAAGTTTAATGATTTAAAACTACAATACTGAATAAATGCACTAGGCAGAGTTGGAACCCAATGTGTAGTGTGAGATATTGCTGGGTTTACAGACCATGGCCGCCGGTCTTGGTGGGGCGTCAGCTCGCGGTAAGGTTGACTGGGTCATACCGCTGCGTGCTCTATCAAGAATATGAAATCTTCCCTTATAATGAATTAGGTACATCTCCAAATAATTGAAGACTATATAGTAATTTTAGCAATAGCAAACTATATAAGAGATGTTTCTTGTTACTTCGGCTTGCAGTGAAAGCGAGCTGGGCCGAACCCGCTATCTAGAATGTTGGATCCGCCCTTATAGTACAAATTGTTTGGGTACACTTTCAAATAATTGACGATTACATAAGTTCAGTAAATCACATGTATGATGTTCCCTGTCACTTGTATGATAATTGTGTCTTTTCTAACTCCTAACAATGAAGAACGACGAATAATTTGGCGCAAAAAAAGCAGGGAATATACATAACCTAATGATCAATGGACTCGTATTAAGTCCAGAAAGAAGATGGCCAGCTATCAATCCTCTATGTTGACAACCACAGCATTTCGGGTCCTTTCAGTCCTTTCGAAGCGGGCAAGCCGTGCAAGGTCGTCAACAGCTTCTGCTATTCTTTTGGTCTGCGTAACTATGTCCGAGAGAAGAGACACAATGGCAGCAACATGCACACTTGTAGCAGGGCCGCATCCTGTGACAATTCGGCTATGAAATCATCCGTAGTTGTTCCGATGGCTGCAGGCATGTCGTCGTTGGTTGGAGACGGCATGGTCATCGTCCTGACCGCCGACGAGAGCTCTCTGAGCGCCTTCGCCGAGCGCGAGCTCATCGCACCGCATGCTGCTCCAACTTTTACACACAGCTCTGAATTGGCTTCAGGATGCTGTTGTTGGATTGATCTCTACCTCTAAGACCCAAAGGTCTTAATCCCTTGATCCGTGCCCTGATCGGGGGCGCCCAACCCAACTACTGTTGGTTGGCCCCCCCGTCGCCAGCGCCACAATAATAGAAGGTGGGGGCCGGGGGGCACGCACGTCGAGATTCACCGTGCCCCTAATCCCCACCAACACGCTAACCCTAGACCGATCTAGAGGGCGGCGCTGCGGCGGCGGGAAGCACCACCGGCACTGCACGGCACCGGCCACCGCCGCCTAACGCGGATCCGCACCGACCTGGCACTGCGCGACGCTGCCTAGTGCAGACTCCACCAACGAACCCGTGATGGCATCCTCGTCGGATCAAGGTACAGTAGCGTCTCTTTCTCTCTCGATCTGATCTAGTACACGCACACGCACACGCACACCAGAGTTCATCCCAGAACTAGATCAAGAGATAGATCCCGAGTTGATCCCACTACTAGCGATCCCGGATTAAACCCCAACAACTGTAACCAAAGCCGTCCTAGTTTAGTGGTTTAACTCGAAAGAGATAGAAAAGGGTTAAAAGATCGAGCATATAGAAGAAGCAAGAAAGAAATTTGAAGAAAACCAACAGAGTCTCGAAACCCTAACCCTAACCCTAGATCTATCCGCCCTCTTACTTACCTGGCCCTTCTTGCTTTCTTCTCTTCTCCTTCTCTTCCCTCCGCCGCTTCCCTTCTTTCCCGTACCCCAGAGATCCCCTCGACGGAGCCGCGCGCGAGACGCACGCGACTCCGGCGAGGAGGCCCATAGGGCACAGATCCGCTTTGTGTGGACGCACACCGAGCCGAAATCGAGAGAAAATAAAGAGTAAGGGGTACTGGAAGCAGATCCGACCATGGCACGACCGCCGGCGTCGAGGACGAACGCGGCGGCGCGGCCTCTGACCGAAACAGAGTGAGTATCGAGAGAAAGAAAGGCGAGGGAGAACACGACAGAGAGAAGGAGAGGGAGAGGAGGAGGCGAGCTAGGTCAGGCTTGCCGGCAGATGGCCGGCGGCCAGGCCGTGCGCCGCGCCGGAGCTCAAGCCGGCGACGGTCAGAGGCGAGGGAGAGAGCGAGGAAGAGAGAGCGAGCGAGAGTGGAAAATGACCTAGGATTTTCGAGGGCGTCGCCGGCTGCGAGGTTTTTATACCGCCCGAAACGCGCGCTCAGCCGTCGGATCGCGACGGACGGCTGAGATCGCGGCGAGCGGGCGGCGGCGCGCGGGTGGGCCGAAAGCGCGGCCTAGGCCCAGGTTGCGCCTGTTGAGCCGTGGCTGCACAGTAACGGGCCGATTTCGCGAGTGGGCCGGGCCGCGGAGGCGGTTTTATGCTGCACAGTAACGGGCTGCACAGTATTGGGCTGCACAGTGTTGGGCTGCACAGTGCTGAGATTTTCGGCCCGTTTCGCAGATGAACAGTAAAATTTAATTTTTTTTATTCTGTTTTTGAAGCAAATTTTGAATGTTTTTGCACAGAATTTGATCTTTTTTCATTTTGAATCAAAGAAATAAATTTTTAGAGAATAGAAATACAGATTTTCACAGATCTTGCTTCAAAATAGAATTATTTTAATCATATCTCCGCTGCACAGATGATTATTTTGACTTGAATTTAAATTTAAACCAAAGGGATAATTTAAATTTCGAGTCACAAATAATTTTCAGATTAAATTGTAATGCTGTTATTTTCTGACCAAAGTTGATAATAATAATATTATGATTTCACAGATTAATTTTTCAGATTAAATTGTAATGTTGTTATTTTCTGACCAAAGTTGATAATAACAATATTATGATTTTTATGCATTTATCATTATTGTTATAATGTTCTCACTTGAGCTAACCTATTTCAGCTGGTTTTCCTATGATGGTTTCCATCAAGGATATCCCAATTTTGAGAGGAGACAACTACAATGAGTGGTACAAGAAGTTGGATCTCTTCTTTACCATGGCTGAGCTAGACTGGGTTCTTTCTGCACCGGTTCCAGTAGAGCCTGAGAGGCCAGTCAGAGGGGAGGATGTTACAGATGCTTTTTGGAAGCAAACAGAGCTTACCTATAAGGCGAGCAAACAGAGGTGTGACGCTGATCATGCCAAATGGCACCCTGCCAACAAGAAATGTTTGGCAGTGGTGAAGAACACAATAGAGCCTGCCATTCTGGGGGCAATCACAGATTTTCCCACTGTCGTTGAGTACCTTGAGTAGATAAGGAGTCAGTACACTGGCTCCTCAAAGACTTATGCTACCCAGTTGATCAAACAACTGGTTACAGAAAGGTACTTGGGAGGTAGGATAATAGAACACATTCATCGCTTGGTTCATATAAACAACAAGCTTAAACCGATGGATATGGAGTTCAAACAAGAACACATAGTTCATTTGGTCTTTGCTTCGTTGCCGAAAGAGTTTGACAACTTTGTTGTCAATTACAACATGAACCCTGAGAAATGGGATATAGAAAAGACCATAGCGATGTGTGTTTAAGAAGAAGAAAGAATAAAGACAACACATGGTGGTTCTATCAACTATGTGAATAAGAAAAGAATAATAAAGACATTCCCTCCTCATCCAAGGGAAAAGGACCCCAGATGCCTCAGCAGCACAGGCCCAAGTTTGGGCAAGCTATAGTAGAGAAGGATCGGTGCCTTCACTGCAAACAGAAGGGACACTACAAGGCAAATTATCCCGACTACTTAAAGATGATCATGGAGAAACAAGGTGAGAACATTATCTCATTTGTAAATGAATCCTTGTATACAGATTATTCGTAATCTACTTGGTGGATTGACTCAGGAGCAACAATTCATGTTGCAAACTCCTTACAGGGATTCCGTTCAACGAGGACTACGGGAAGAGACGAAAGCAAAATTAAAGTCGTGAACGGAGTCGAGGCAGATATTGAGGCGGTGGGAAACCTCCTCTTAGAGCTCGATACTGGCTTTAATTTATTACTTAGAGATGTATTTTATGTTCCCGTGATACAGAGAAACTTGATAAGTGTGTCTCGTCTAGATGACGATGGATTTGAATGTCGTTTTGGAAACGGCATGTGTGTAATAGAATCTAATGATGCAGTTGCTACTATTGCTTTCAGAAGAAATGATCTTTATTTGTTATCGCTACGTGAAAGTGTGAATTCCGTATGTGATGTGAATGCGACTATGTCTGCAACCACAGATAATAATAGAAAACGAAAGAGAACTCAAGACACGTCGTCAAAATTATGGCACTGTCGTTTAGGCCATATTTCGAGGGGGAGAATAGAAAGGCTGGTTAAGAATGAGATTCTACCTCCTCTCGAGTTCTCAGACTCAGACAAATGCATTGATTGCACAAAAGGAAAATATGTAAAGATAACAAAGAAAAATGCTGAGCATAGCGCAGGTGTTTTAGAATTAATTCACATAGATATCCGCGGTCCGTTCTCAGTTAAAAGCATAGATGGCTATGACTCCTTCATAACGTTCACAGATGATTATTCCCGTTATGGATATATTTATCCAATAAAAGAGAAATCAGAAGCGTTGGATAAATTTAAAGAATTCAAGGCTGAAGTTGAGAATCAACATAATTTAAAGATAAAAGTTGTCTGTTCTGACCGTGGAGGGGAATACTACGGTCGGCATACCCCATACGGACAGGTTCTAGGACCTTTTGCGAGGTTCCTCACAGAACAAGGAATAGTTGCCCAGTACTCTATGCCGGGCGATTCTCAGCAGAACGGAGTAGCTGAAAGACGTAATCGTACCCTGATGGATATGGTACGAAGCATGATCGGCTATTCTACGCTGCCAGTGAATTTATGGATGGAGGCATTGAAAACTGCTGTCTATATTCTCAATAGAGTACCAAGTAAAGCGGTGCCTAAAACACCGTATGAACTGTGGACAGGAAGGATACCCTCATTGAATCACCTACGGGTGTGGGGGAGTCCTGCTGAAGCAAAGATATTTAACCCGAACATTGAGAAATTGGATCCCAAGACAGTGAGTTGCCATTTTACTGGTTATTTAGAGAAATCAAAAGGATATCATTTCTACTGTTCAGACAGATTTACAAAGTTCGTAGAAACGGACATGCTACCTTCCTTGAAGAAGAGATGATTCGGGAAAGTACAGCAATTCGAAAGATTGTTCTTGAGGAGAAGCGGGTGTGCGCACCTACTCCAATGATTCAGGAACCGTTTTTCTCACTGCCTACTCAGACTGCATCAGCAGTACGAGTTACTGCGATGCCAATTCCCGAGGTGATCCCTTCTGTGGCGGCACAGAGTGAAAATGTGGAACCTGTTCTTCAGGATCCTATAGATAATAACATTGCCATAGATCAGGGGGAGCCATCATAGGCTCCAGCAGAGAATATTCGAATAGAAGAGGCTCCTAGGAGATCTCAAAGAGAAAGAAGATCGGCCATTCCCGATGATTATGAAGTGTATAACACAGAAGAGGTTCGAATGGAAGATGATCCCATCTCATTCAAAGAAGCCATGAGAAGCAGACATTCATCCAAGTGGTTCGAAGCCATGGAAGATGAAATGAAATCGATGAGTACCAACCGTGTTTGGGACCTAGAAGAAATTCCTAAAGGAGCCAAAACAGTAGGCTGCAAATGGGTCTACAAGACAAAATGTGACTCCAAAGGGAATATAGAGAGATACAAGGCTTGTCTTGTGCCAAAAGGATTTACACAGAAGGAAGAAATAGATTACAATGAGACCTTTTTCTCAGTATCATGTAAAGACTCTTTTAGAATCATTATGGCCTTGGTCGCACATTTTGATCTGGAATTGCACCAAATGGATGTAAAGACGGCATTCCTAAATGGGGATCTCGAAGAAAGAGTTTACATGGCACAACCCAAAGGTTTTGTCGTGAAAGCAAAAGAAAATATGGGATGTCACTTAAAGAAATCCTTTTATGGATTAAAGCAAGCTTCAAGACAATGGTATTTGAAGTTTAATAAGACGATAAAGAGGTTTGGGTTTACAGAGAATGTTGAGGATAATTGCATTTATGCAAAGTTCAAGAAGGGGAAATACATTTTTCTGATATTGTATGTGGATGACATTCTGCTAGCGAGTAGCGATGTCAGTCTACTATTAGAAATAAAAGAATTCTTGTCATCGAATTTTGACATGAAAGATCTTGGTGAAGCCTCATTTGTGCTAGGTATTGAGATTCACCGAGATAGAAAAAATGGGGTACTAGGTTTGTCACAAAAGACATAGCTACAAATGATTCTAGAAATGTACAGTATGCATGCGAGTAAGCCTACTCCTGCTCCGATAGTCAAGGGTGACAGATATGGAGACTTTCAGAGTCCCAGAAACAAATATGAAAAAGAACAGATGAAAACTGTTACGTATGCCTCGGCAGTCGGAAGTTTACAGTATGCTCAAGTGTGCACACGCCCTGACTTAACCTTTGTCACTAATGTGCTTGGCAGATTTCAGAAAGATCCAGGTCTAGAACACTGGAAACTTGTAAAGAAAGCCTTGCGATATGTGAAAGGCACAAAAGGCCTCATGCTAATATACAGAAGAAGCGATCCATTAGAGATTAAAGGATACGCAGATTCAGACTTTAAGGGAGATGAAGATGATAGAAAATCCACGACAGGTTACTGTTGACGCCAGATTTTGACACGTGTTGAATCGGCGTCAGGAGGAGAAGATTGGCCGATGCGGCAGATCTGAAGGCTACGGAAAGGAATCGGCCGATTGAAGTAACAGTTGGAAAATCGGCCGATTGGTGGCACAGCCTACGCCAACAGGATGGGATTATTTCAGAGGATCCTGGTCAAAAGTTTGTCAAAGGGGGCATGCTAAGTCGGTCGGAGAGTAATTGAAGGAAATCCTAACTGGATTAGGGAACGGCGGCGGAAGACTCTGTGGGAGTCCGTTTCCTTTTTAAAGTTCGTATAGATATAGTAATTTAAATAAGGTTGTAACAAGTCGTGATCGACCAGAAGTCCTAGCTTTAGGGTATAAATAGGAGTCGTCAGGGTCTTGAAAATCATCAACACATCAATCAACAACAATACTTCTACTTTTCCAGCAATTTACTTTCAAGTCGGCGACTTCGCCAATATTTTCTTCTTTCACGAGTTCGTACAGATTGGCAGGGCTGCATCAGCTTGATCTCCGGCCAATTGGTAGGTTCCGCTTACCGAGTAATATCTGAGCTTTAACTACGGGCGCATCGCTGTGGTTTCGTTTGGATTTATTCACCAGTTATCGATATTTACTAGAATTGCAAGTTTTACCTGTTATTCTAGTACTATCATCAGTTATCCAGCTTGAAATCAGAGTAATCGGCTTCGTCATTGTTTTTCTTCGATTTATCATCATACAGCCGATTAGATCTATTTCAAGTGTTGCTTCCGTAGTAATTGTTTAAGATCGTTCCGGTGGTTTTCTTTACAATTACTACCCGATTATCGGCTGATCCATAGCCGATCATCTCTACAGCAAATCGGCCGATTCGCTGCCGACGCCCTCCTCAGGACAGATCGGAATCCCAGCCGATCGACGCGCCTGGAATTTAATACTCTATTCCCTTGTCAATCAACAGGTCAGATTGACTGGCACGCCGCGTGAACCGCACCAGGGCGATAACCCGAACAGGAGCTAAGCAGATTCTCCCGGGTCGTGTGTCCGACGCTGAAGATCATCAGCCGATTCCTATCCGGCCGATTTTAGCGCCAACACACTTTTGGCACGCCGGGTGGGACCATCCAAGATCTGATATGTCGAAAAACGCAGAAATCTCCGACAGCAACATCATTGAGGTTACAGAAGCAGATCTCAAGGACGACCAGAGGGAAGAATTGGCCAAACATCTAGAAGATTACAAGAAGATGTACCTCCAGTCGTTCAGTCGTACCAGAAGCGGGGAGGCAGTCAAGAAGACTCCTGTTCTAGCGCCTCACCACATCACCATTACTGAGGACTCGGGCAAGATGTCAGAGATGATTCAACAGTCCGTGTATCAGGCGTTCATCGACCAATCCTCAGTGATGACCAACACGGTGTATAACGCCATCGTCAACTCTCTGGCTAGCGGAGCAGTCCAAGGCTATCAGGGACCGGCATATGCCCCTCCAACCACTCTGCCAGCCAGAAGCCAGCGATATTGACGCAACGCGAGGGGTACAACTCTCCATTGCTCCCGACGTCTCCAAGATACAGCGGGGCACCATGTCTCCCACCACAGACACCGCTTCAACCCGTTCAGATTGCTTCTGTGCAGTCACTGCCTACAAGCTCAGCACCTTGGGGAACATCAGCGACAGCGTATTTTCCCGAGCCAGCGAACGGGTATGGAGGTTATTCAACCCAGGCGCCATACCAATCGGCCGCCCAGTCGACGGTTCCCCAGTATCAGCCGATCTTATCAGAATCGGCAGGGGGGCAAATACTGTAGAAGCATTCAGAGGCACGGCGCCAGCAGTGACGTACGAAGGGGGTGCGGACTCGTTTCGCCATCAACTATCGGCCGCTCAGCAAAATTCACCGATTCATCACCCGGCTGTACCAGCCCTTCAGCACATGCCCGCGCCGCGAATAGCTGTTCATCAACAGCAGGTGGACTGGACGGCAAGAATAGCAGAAGTAATCCAGGATCAGTTTGGATTGAAGCCGAAAGTTCAAACTTATACCTACAAGACGCCATATCCAGCGGCCTATGACTTGCTGCCGTTCCCCCACCGTAACAAGGTTCCCGATTTCACCAAGTTCTCGGGGATGGACGATACATCCACTGTGGAGCATATCAACCGATTCATCATCCAGTACGGGGAAGCTGCCACGCAAGATGCCTTGAGGGTGCGTCTATTTTCATCATCTCTGTCCGGATCGGCCTTCCAGTGGTTCACCACCTTACCGCCAAATTCTATCGTTACTTGGGCCGATCTAGAGAAACAATTCCACAAGTACTTCTACGCAGGAGTACACGAGATGAAGCTCTCGGATTTAACCAGTCTCAGGCAGAGGAGCGATGAACCAGTGACGGGGTATATACAGAGGTTCAGAGAAATCAGGAACAAATGCTACAGTCTAGCTCTGACCGATGCACAATTGGCCGATATCGCTTTTCAAGGCCTCTTGCCACAAATCAGAGAAAGATATGCTGCCCAAGAGTTTGAAAGCCTGAGCCAAATCGTCCACCGATTATCAGGACAAGAGGTCCGACCGTTTGAACAGCGGAGGAACTTCCAAAAGAAGGTGGCATACTTGGAGGGATCTGAATCCGATGCGGAAGAGGAAATCGGCCTGGCAGAGTGGGTCAAAGGGAAAAAACCAATATCTTGCCCCTTTGGCAAGAAGGAGCCAGAGACATTCGGCTTTGACACGTCAAAGGCCGATAAAATTTTTGATCTACTGCTTCAGGAAGGGCAGATTAAGCTGTCTCAACATCACACCATCCCTGCGGCCGATCAACTTAAGAAGATGAAATACTGTAAGTGGCACAACGCTACTTCTCATGATACAAATGAATGTAAAGTCTTCCGCCAGCAGATACAATCGGCCATCGAGCAGGGGCGGCTTAAATTTGAAACTCCAACCAAATCGGCAAAGCCGATGAAGATAGATTAGCATCCTTTCCCGGCCAACATGGTTAACGCTGGAGGAGACTCAGGTCAAACCAAGGTGCTGACGTCAGAATCGGCGAGAAGAGGCGGCGCCGTCGACCCCAGGAGGCAGATCACGACGGAAGAAATCGGAAGGAATAGGCGAGGGCCAGAACGACCACGCAAGCCCGTCACCTCCCAATTCTTACTTAGTAAATATCGGCAGCAGCAAGAACAAGCAAGATACCAGGAAGAGACGATACGCCGGCATGAAGATTACTGGCAATGTCCATTCTTCATCCACTGCTGGGAGAACCATATCAGATTGCCGTCTGCCGATAACTGTCCGGAGTGTAACGGATTGAGCTGCAACGATCGCCCGAGGCCACACTCTAGGGACAGAGGATCAGAGCCGATCAGCAGAAATCGGCGCGAGGAATGACGCGTTTTGGTGCATGATCGGCTGGGGGGCAGAGTTGAACAGGACAACAGGTCAAAAAGCAAGATCGGCCAGCGAGATGGACGGGGGGGCAGGATCAGCGCGCACGATCGGGTGGAAGAGATGGCTGATGATAGGGTATCAGACGAGGATCCCCTAGGAAGGGAACCAGATTGGGAACACGCCAGATCATCGGCCAAACCAGCAAATCCCAGGTGGTGTCCAGATGGCCTATCCAGATCCCAGAAGCGAAGGATCCAACGCCTACGCCAGTGGGAGCATCAAGAAGAAGAACAGAGACAAGTGCCAGATAGAAGGAATGTTAAATCTCGAGTTTGGCGCCTAAAGAAAAACGATCAAGAAACAAGCAACCAAGAATCGGCAGCCGAAATTGATATGGTGTTCATACTGCCGATGGAGTTCATGGCGCCCAACGATCGGGAGAAAGTAACAAGAACAGAAGAAGAATAGATGGCACAACTGGTATTAGAGCCGATGACGGCTACGTTTGAGAAACCAGAAGAAGAAAAACGGCAGCATCTCAAAGCGTTGTTTCTCAAAGGCTATGTCAACGGAAGACCCGTCACCAGATTACTGGTAGATGGAGGCGCTGTAGTTAACATCATGCCGTATGCCATGTACCGTAAGCTGGGCAAGGGCGATGAAGACCTCACCAAGACGGACATGATGCTGAAGGATTTCGAAGGCAACGTGTCACCCGCCCGCGGAGCGCTCTGCGTCGACCTCACCATCGGCAGTAAGACCCTCCCTACCACCTTTTTCGTTATTAATGGCAAGGGGTCCTAAAATATGCTGCTTGGTCGCTACTGGATACACGCAAACTGCTGTGTCCCATCTACGATGCATCAATGCCTTGTGCAATGGGTCGGCGACAATACAAAGATAGTCGCTGCCGATTCCGTCTACAGCGTTGCAGCGGCCGACACGCAATAGTGGAGCTGCGAGCACGTCAAGTGTATATCTGGCAAGACTTGGGACACTGAATTCCTGAAAGTGTCCGATTTCGGTCTACAGCCAATCCAAGCAGTCGACTCTGAAGATTTGGAATAAATGGGTCAGCTCGTCCGAGAAGATGGGAAGCTTGGGCATGGGTTTACGTCGGCCGATTTATTAGAGATGGTAGATTTGGGAGGTAGCAGCAAATCAAGACCGACGTACATTAGTGCCAATTTGGATCCTGAGTACAAATGTAAATGGATAAGTTTATTAAAAGAGTTCAAGAATTGCTTTGCTTGGGAATACCATGAGATGCCAGGACTAGACCGGTCTATTGTTGAACACCGGTTACCTATAAAATCAGGATATCGGCCATATCAGCAACCTGCACGACGGTGTAACCCCAAGATTCTACCTGACATAAAGGCCGAGATTACAAAGTTGATTGAGGCAGGATTTATTCGGCAATGCCGCTACGCCGAATGGATTTCTAATATTGTGCCTGTATACAAAAAGAATGGAAAATTACGTGTGTGCATCGATTCCAGGAACTTAAATCAGGCTACACCGATGGATGGATATCCGATGCCGACGGCCGATATCTTGGTGGATGCTGCCGCAAGCCACAAAGTCATAAGTTTCATGGATGGGAATGCCGGGTACAATCAGATATTAATGGCCGAGGAAGATATTTCGAAAACGGCTTTTAGGTGCCCAGGCCATCTTGGTTTATTTGAATGGGTGGTTATGACTTCCGGGTTGAAGAATGCCGGCGCTACATATCAACGGGCCATGAACTACATCTTCCACAAGCTCATTGGTTCATCGGTGGAAATTTATATAGATGACGTCGTGGTCAAGTCAAAAGGTCACCAGGATCATCTGGCCGATTTACAGGAAGTACTGGAGTGCACAAGGAAACATGGGCTGAAGATGAACCCAAACAAATGTGCATTCGGTGTATCGGCCGGGCAATTCTTAGGATTTATGGTCCATGAGCGCGGGATAGAAGTCAACCGCAAGACCATAGACGCCATCAACAAAGTGGTGGCCCCACAAAATAAAACTGAACTCCAGTCCCTCATCGGCAAGGTCAATTTCATCAGAAGATTCATATCCAATCTGTCAGGACGTATTCAGGCTTTTACCCCTCTGTTGAAATTGAAGCCCGACCAGGAATTCATATGGGGAGAAGGACAGCGCAAGGCACTGGAGAATATCAAGCAGTATCTGGTTTCACCTCCGGTATTAGTTCCACCACAGCCTGGTAAGCCGTTCAAATTATATTTATCGGCTAATGAACAGGCTATTGGATCGGCGTTGGTACATGAGTTTGAGGGGAAAGAACGAGTGGTATACTACGTCAGCAGAAGAATTTTAGACGCCGAAACAAGATATTCCTTGGTGGAGCGACTATGCTTGTGCTTGTACTTTTCATGTACCAAGCTCAGGCACTATTTGCTATCGGCAGAATGCATAGTCGTATGCAAAGATGATGTGGTGAAGTATATGCTATCATTGCCTTTATCAGAATTCAATTTAAGGTACGAATCGGCCAAAGCCGTCAAAGGTCAAGTAATGGCCAATTTCGTAGTTCAGCATTGTGGGCTAGAAATCGCCACCGTTGAACCATTTCCATGGACTCTATATTTTGATGGTTCTTCGTGTGGGGTCGGATCAGGAATCAGCATTGTTCTTGTGTCGCCTCGGGGGGCAAGCTATGATTTTTCACTGCTCTGCCACAGAAGAAATGCTTTTCCAACCACATCATCAAGAAGGCAGTATGCTCCCTCTGCGAGATTGACCCGGTCTTCATGTTTTTACTAATATATCCTTTCCACCCGCCGATTCCTTTGGTCTCCAGCCGATGAGATGGCTTGAACAGATAATTGAAAGGGGTATCGGCGAAAGAAATATCGAGGCCGGTCAGCAGCAGAACATCGGCCAAGGTTGGGGTCATAGGTCCGTGTCCGAAAAGGAACGCGTTAAGTGCATCGGACCAGAAATAAGAGGCTGCCATAACCAAAGGTTCGTTCCTTTCCATCTGAGACAGGGATAAATCTATGCACTGGCCGATTTTGAGTTCTTCCCACTGAACCTTCCAAGATCCGGCTACCCTCTGGTACCATTCTCTCCACCCGGGTGTTTCATTTGGCCAGGATCTGAAAGTGCCTACCCAATGATCTAAATTCATAGATGACTGCTTAAAAGGGATCCTATGGGTTTCTAAACTAATCAGATCCGTTGGATCAGGGCTCCCCATAGGGCCCAGACAGATGAGGTCAGGGTATTCTGAGAGAGGAATGGTGATTCGGTGCCTAAGTGCCTAAAAAAGGGGAAAAAGGAAGAAACTGAGAAAGGGTCCGGAAAATACTGAAGCGGTAAAAAGGCAAAGAGGAAAAAATTTCGAGCATTTACCTCTGGGATGGAAGCCATCGTCGCCGATGACACCGCTGGGGAAGCCGCCGATTGGGCCGCCGCCGCCAAGGGAGTAGCCGATGGAGCCTCTGCAGATGGAGTGGTCGCCGATGGAGACGCCATTGGGGGTCGGAGCAGGCCGCGGATGAGATCGCCGGAAAGGGGGAAGCACTTTGAAATCGAAAGAGCTTGGAGGAAGACGAACAGTGATGCGACGGAAAGGATGCTAGATTCGTAGGGAAGGATGGGCGGAGAAAGCCAGTACTTAAGAGAGATCAGGGAAGCGAGGGCAAAGATGGTATTTTTACCGCGCCGTCTACACGAGTTCCAGAGGAGCGGTCGTTTCGCGCGCCCGGTTCGAGGAAATTGCAATCATTGTGCCGCGGAACGGAAGGAGATTTTTACTGCGCCCGTTTCGGAGGAAAGGATTAAATAAAAGAGTTTCGAAGGAAAAGTTATATTTTACTCCGAAACTGGGGGCATGTGTTGACGCCAGATTTCGACACGTGTTGAATCGGCGTCAGGAGGAGAAGATTGGCCGATGCGGCAGATCTGAAGGCTACAGAAAGGAATCGGCCGATTGAAGTAACAGTTGGAAATCGGCCGATTGGTGGCACAGCCTACGCCAACAGGATGGGATTATTTCAGAGGATCCTGGTCAAAAGTTGGTCAAAGGGGGCATGCTAAGTCGGTCGGAGAGTAATTGAAGGAAATCCTAACTGGATTAGGGAACGGCGGCGGAAGACTCTGCGGGAGTCCGTTTCCTTTTTATAGTTCGTGTAGATATAGTAATTTAAATAAGGTTGTAACAAGTCATGATCGACCAGGAGTCCTAGCTTTAGGGTATAAATAGGAGTCGTCAGGGTCTTGAAAATCATCAACACATCAATCAACAACAATACTTCTACTTTTCCAGCAATTTACTTTCAAGTCGGCGACTTCGCCAATATTTTCTTCTTTCACGAGTTCGTACAGATTGGCAGGGCTGCATCAGCTTGATCTCCGGCCAATTGGTAGGTTCCGCTTACCGAGTAATATCTGAGCTTTAACTACGGGCGCATCGCTGTGGTTTCGTTTGGATTTATTCACCAGTTATCGATATTTACTAAAATTGCAAGTTTTACCTGTTATTCTAGTACTATCACCAGTTATCCAGCTTGAAATCAGAGTAATCGGCTTCGTCATTGTTTTTCTTCGATTTATCATCATACAGCCGATTAGATCTATTTCAAGTGTTGCTTCCGTAGTAATTGTTTAAGATCGTTCCGGTGGTTTTCTTTACAATTACTACCCGATTATCGGCTGATCCATAGCCGATCATCTCTACAGCAAATCGGCCGATTCGCTGCCGACGCGCTCCTCAGGACAGATCGGAATTCCAGCCGATCGACGCGCCTGGAATTTAATACTCTATTCCCTTGTCAATCAACAGGTCAGATTGACTGGCACGCCGCGTGAACCGCACCAGGGCGATAACCCGAACAGGAGCTAAGCAGATTCTCCCGGGTCGTGTGTCCGGCGCTGAAGATCATCGGCCGATTCCTATCCGGCCGATTTTAGCGCCAACAGTTACATCTTCACTCTCGCAGGGGGAGCTATATCGTGGAAAAGCTCTAAACAATCGGTCACAGCAACATCGACAATGTATGCTGAGTTTATAGCATGCTATGAGACCTCCGGGCAGGTAGAATGGTTAAAGAAATTTATACCTGGCTTAAAAGTGGTGGAAAGTATAGAAAGACCACTAAAGATGTACTGCGATAACCAGCCAGCAGTGTTTTATGCTCATAACAACAAGAAGAGCACGGTTACCAAGTCGATACAGATAAGATTTTATTCAATAAAAGACAGAGTCCAGGATCACACCATAAGTCTTGAGCATATAAGAACGAAAGATATGCTTGCGGATCTGCTAATGAAAGGCCTACCACCCAGCGTTTTCTTGGAACACGTAGCCGGCATGGGAATGAGGTACAGCCTATGATCTCTGGATAATAGAGGCCCAAAAAGATTATAGAATCTATTTCTGAACAGAGGCGTGTATTGTGGCTATTGATTCTATCGGCAGTTACACGTGACGATGAGATATGCCCTATACATAAATCTGTGATGAGATAAGGAAAATAGAAAAGTAAAAGGAGAAAGATAATGTGAGATCAAGGGGGAGATTGTTGGATTGATCTCTACCCCTAAGGCCCAAAGGCCTTAATCCCTTGATCCGCGCCCTGATCGGGGGCGCCCAACCCAACTACTGTTGGTGGGCCCCCGTCGCCAGCGCCACAATAAATAGAAGGTGGGGGCCGGAGGGCACGCACGTCGAGATTCACCGTGCCCCTAATCCCCACCAACACGCTAACCCTAGACCGATCTAGAGGGCGGCGCTGCGGCGGCGGGAAGCACCACCGGCACTGCACGACACCGGCCATCGCCGCCTAGCGCGGATCCGCACCGACCCGGCACTGCGCGACGCTGCCTAGTGTAGACTCCACCAACGAACCCGTGATGGCATCCTCGTCGGATCAAGGTATACTAGCGTCTCTTTCTCTCTCGATCTGATCTAGTACATGCACACGCACACCAGAGTTCATCCCAGAACTAGATCAAGAGATAGATCCCGAGTTGATCCCACTACTAACGATCCCGGATTAAGCCCCAACAACTGTAACCAACAAAAAAATGGTGTCGTTGTAACAGAGATGCTTACGTGTGTACACTCATCTTTATGAGTACACGCACGCACATCTTGATAAAATCGGCGAATACCTGAGATTTTCTTGAGGTGACAACATAGGATGCATGAGCCTCCATAGAAGACGCGCATTGGCGGCAAAGGACGCCGATTTTCTGGTATTGGCTCCATGGGTGATGGAAGCGGAATTTGCCGTGAATAGGCTCCCACCTGGCGAAAGCGCACTGCAGTGTTCCGACAGTATGAGCTTAGATGGTCAACACAAAGGGAGACTGAACTGTGTCTGATCCAGGAAGTGGGACGACTTACCAATGAGTCCTCCGCGGCCTTCGAATTCAGGACACTCCTGTACACCTGAAGAAAGGCTCTGCCTTCTAATTTCTCAGATGGGTTCTCCCCGAAGCATTCAGACTCCATTCCTGCTTACATGAGTAGCAGTTGATAGTCTCCCCCAGACACTGGTCTCTGAAACCTGTAAAGAATTTCACGAATGGATTTCTTTTGTCCAGATTTCTTTTCTTCAGTAAATTGATCTGAGGCCATACGTAAGCACGCAATCTTTCAGGGCTGTACCTTCAAGGAACTCCGCCAGTTTGTCGAGGTTGCCGGCGGTGAGGTTGTGGAGGTCCTCCCCGGCCCAGATCGGGGAGACGAAGACGGTGGTGAAGAGGCAGGTGGCGACGCCGACGGCGATGGTGGTGACGCGCTCGTGCGTGAACTCGGTGAGGTCCTCGACGCGGTAGCTCGACACGGTCACCAGCGCGAAGGTCAGTATGAAGATGACCACGCCGTAGTCGTACCTCGCCTTCACCTCCGGGATGAACCGCGAGAACGTCGCCGCCGACGCTGCAGGTCCACCATGGACCAAGGTGAAGACACGCGTAGAAACACATCTGGAATTCTGGATTGGTGGATGAACGTGCTTACCTACTAAGAAGACGAACACGGCGAGCACTATCGGCTCGCCGTCTCCACCACAGAGGCGCGCCACCAGATGCGCCCCGACGGCGAGGGATGCGGCAGCCAGCGTGGCAAGGACTCGGTACAGGCCTTTACTCAGCGTGGCGCCTGTTGCATATATAAATGTATGCTTAAGTTAGGTACGTCGTCAGAACGAACGTGTACGTCCAAGTAGTTCCGGCCACGAACTGCACATCCATGACCTACCGACGGTGAACTCCATGACGAAGACGACGGTGATGACGGCCCAGATGGTGGAGTCCCCCCAGCCATTGAACAGCGGCGTGACGTCGTAGAACACGGACACCAGCGTGAGCGCCAGCCCGACCTTGAGCGAGTGCGCCACCCGCCTCGGGTCGTCCCGCGCGATCCTCGCCAGCTTCCCCGCGAACCCGGCGACCGCGCACCTGAGCCCGTCCGACGCCGAGCGGAGCCGGTCCCGGCAGCTCGCCAGGAACCCGGCGTTGCCCTCGCCGGCGCTGCCATTGTTGCTCTCCGTCGTTTGAGGCTCCATGGCGCCCGCCAGAGCCGTGGGCGCTAGGTGAATTCGCGTGCGTGCAGTGTGCAAATGGAAGGCTATTAGCTAGATGTAGAGGCAAACGGCTGGCGTGTGAGGGCTTATAGGTAGAGAAACTTTATGGTGCTTGGGAATATTACTAAGAGAGGTCCAGATTCAATGGTTATTTACGAAGAATCTAAAACGAAATGTCGATCTTGCTGTGCTCACATATTTTTGCTTGATACATCGAGGGCCAGGATTCAACAATATGTACGTTAGAATAGGATGGCGAAAGTTTTGGCAAGTCTCCATGCCAAGAAGGACATACTTACATATATGTATATATTTTTGGAATGCATACAACACATTTGGCCTGCATATATTTGCGGTAGCATGTTAGCCCACGAAGCTGCACACAGCTACGTACGTAGATTACCTGTACGTTTTGCAATCGGCATCCATTTATAGCAAGTTTGACAAATTTTCTATACGCGAGCGAAAATTTGTCCTACTGAATTCTTATTTAATAATCTGGAAATTGATCACGTGCCTTCTTCTGCGTCCGGGCACCGGGGGGGGGGGGGGGCGCTAGGTGATGACTGATGCGTTAGTAGGTGCTCGAGCTTGTTCTGCACGTCTAGAAAGTGGCCGGCAATGTTGCATGTAGACATGTAGTAAACTATGAAGCATTGTGTTACAGTCATTGGTAGCAAAACACAAATATTTTCATTCGTGGTTAGAGGGAAATGAGCCGAAACTACAATTTGTTATCTTCCGAGCCCATATTTTACTCCAATTCAGGTTTCAGCAGGTTTCATGTTTTCATGAACTCAGATTAGGAGCATAGCTTTTTGGATGGCTTCACGGAGAACTTCACTTAAGCTGTGTCTAACGGGTATTTTGTTAGCAGTTTCATCCACGAAGCACCTGGTGAAGCTGTTTTCGGCTTACACGGCGAAGGAGGAGCCAGAAACCGTGGCTTCCACCAGTTTTGACCGGAATAAGCTATTTCGTCAAACGATTTTCAAAACAGTTTCAGCTTCACCAAAAAAGCTGCTTCCAAAGACGTTTTAGGAGAAACTGAAGTCATGCCAAACGAGACCTTAGCTTGCACCAACTACTAAGCTTCAGCAGAGATGCTCAAAATCCTTGCTGACAGGTCAGCAAAGATCAGATGACAGTGTTTTGCAATATTGGAAAATGGATTTCTGTCAAAATCTGCTGGAACGAACATTTCTAAGAAAGGGAGACACCATCGGTTCAATCACTTCATAAATGTGAAGAACGTGCCTTCATTATTCGACGAATAATTTGACCCTCATAATAAGCTGCATGACCAATCAACAGGAGGATATTCCAGATTGGAGAATTATTAGCCAAGTTATTGCATACTACATGGCTCCTATCATCACGTTCCTGGAGACTCAAACATCGTTTTGCAGATTATTTAGTTAGAAAGCTCACCTTCTTAATCCTACCAGCCTAGAATTTCACCACTCAAATTTAACCCACACAAGCCGAGATCTCATTTTAAAGAGATGCTTTTTACGTGGTCAAGCTGGGCCAAAAACTGTAAATTTCTTGCATGTGAATGAAAGAAAAACCCCCTTGGCGTTTGAACCGTAGAAAAATTGAAGACACTGCAGATTGATTGAAAAACAGAGTCTTCTTTCACTACGACGTGCTTACCAATAATCATCAGTCATTATGTAATCAAGGATAACATATGAACCAACTGAAGCTTCCAAGAGAAGTACACATTGTTGAATACCAATTGATAGAGGGTTTTTTCACTGGTCCGACCATATAACTGTCATTGTCCTAAAAAATAACGCACAAGTGAGCTCGAAGGGGTTAAGTTGTTAATCTGACCATACTAATGAAGGATTCACGTATGACTTAATAAAAAAGAACTAAAATGTGTAGTAATTACACCTGATTAGCAAAGCACTCCCTCATGCTGATAACATGCACGTTGTGAAATTTGCAAAATATGAGTCTATTTGGCATGGCTCCAATTCTACCGAGCATTTCCATTTTAAAACTCCAAAACTCCAGGCTGAGATAGCTCTTGATGAAGTTAGAGCTGTCTAGATTAAGTGTTTGGCTAAAAAAATACCCCATCTCCAAAAGAGAGGGTCTTCGGAGTGGGTTGCTATTATTACCCCACTCATGGTCCCACGTGTCATCCTCTCGTACCCCCAACTCATGGTCCCACGTGTCATCCTCTCTTATCCTCTTCTTCATCAGGGCGTGACCATCTCCTGGTCTTCGTCGTCGTCCTCCTCATCCTCGGCGGGGCCGAGCCCGAGGAGGCGGCGGTAGGCGTCCACCTCCTTGCGCAGCGCGCGGGCCTTCCGGTCGCGCACGAGCACGATGTCCCGGAGCTCCTCGACCTCGTCCTCGTAGAAGGCGCAACGCTCGTCGGCGGTGCGGCGCTGCTGGCGGGCCTCGATCTCGAGCGCGGACTTCTCCTTCTGCAGGCGCAGGATCATGGCCATGGCCTCCTCGGCCGCGGACGCCGCGGCGCTGCGCTCCTTCTCTAGCTCCCGCTGCAGCTCGGCGCGCGCCTCCTCGCGGCGCCCCCGCGGATCCGCGCCCTCCGCGTCGGCGGCCGGCTCCTCGGATTCCTCCTCGCCGTCGTCGGCGGGGCCGGCGAAGGGGAAGCGGGTGTGGAGGTCTGCGCACAGGGCCTGCGAGAGCGGCGGCGGGGACCAGGCGTCGGTGCTGCTGGTGCGCGGCAGCATGAAGCGGGTGGGGGCGGCCGCGGCCTTCGAGGCCCGCAGGGACCGGCAGGGTGGGAGGGGAGGGCGGCGGCGGCCAAGGAGAGGAGGCGCGCTCGGGAGGGGAGGCGCGAGGCGAGAAAGAAAAGAACAGCCGTTTTTTTGTTCGGGTGGCAACGGTGGGTAATTATCCCACGACTTCACATCTTGATTCATATTTGAACTTCCTGAGCTGTAAAAGAGGTGCTGCAAAATAATTTGAACTACAGCTCCAGAGCAGAGTTTTGGAGGTTCATGAAGTTTTGAAATTAGAATGTTTAGTTACAAAATTATTTAGTTGGAGTTAGTGGAATTCAACTCTATAGTCATGCCAAACAAATTCTATAATTACGAAAAGCACTCCCTCTCAACTTTATTGATTTCTGATTGGTACGATATGAAAACCCTCTCCCGTCATTATATTGGAAGGCACAAAGACCCCTGTCACCTCCTGGCATCTATATAAACAATATGGGACTAAACTTCTTACTCCGACTTTTTCTTCTTCATGAGATGAATCTGTGCCTAAGCACCCATTTAGGTACAGGTGTGTCCATACAAGGTCTAAATGCCACCTCCGGTTGGTCTTTAAAATCACAATAGTAACTTTATTTTTCTCACACTTACATTTTAGACAAACATTTTATATATTCTGATGCAGATATTATCCGTATCCGAAACAAGTTCAAATATACACATAATACTATTTATTTGTCAGTCAAATCAGATAATACCGGGTAACACCAATACATGTCTCCATTTTCCACCCCCAGTATTGTTGTTCCAATTGTATCCGGATCTACACTTCACTGTAATCAGTATTTTTTACACCCAACTCAACATATGCAGGGAAAATTTAGACAGTCGAAACAACCCTCATGGTCTGGGTACAACTTCGATTAACAGCTGAAGATTTCATACTTCATTAGAAAATCATATTTACTATTTTGAAGAGAGTATATATATTTTTTAAAAAATGCACATACTCGAACCGTGATGGGCTGACCATGGGCCAGCTTCTATATTGTTGTGATATTAGAGGCCCAATAGGCCTTGTGCGAATGTGCGGACACTTATGCCTAGACATTTTGGTCACGGCTCCTCTATGTTGATAACCACAGCACTTCGGCTCCTTTCAGCAGGTTTCTTGAAGCGGGCAAGCCGTGCTAAATCATTCGTGGACTCCATGATCCTCTCGATCTGAACAACGATGTCCGAGAGAAGGGATGCAACGACTGCCACGTGCATCGCTTGCGACAGGGCCACGTCCTCGGAGAACGCGGCTCTGAAGTCACTCGCAGCTTTGATGGCTGACAACATGTCGCTGTTGGTTGGAGATGGCGCAGTCATCGTCCGAACTGTCAGCGAGAGCCCCCTGAGCGCCCTTGCAGAGTGCGAGCTCATTGCAGCGCATGCGGCTCCAATTTTCAGGCATAGATCTGGATTGGCTGCAGGATACTGAAACCCAAAAAGGATTGATACTATTCGTCAGCAAACTTTGCTCAAACCAATAAGCAGGAAATCTTTTTGTTATGTTAAAAAGAAGGAGGAGCAAGAGCAGATAGGCAGTGAAGGAAAACACCATCACTGTTGGTCAACCAACTTGGTTGGGATTTTTGCGGTTACCTGAGAACTTTTTAGGATGATGACACAGGAAGCAAGAGCCTCCATTGAAGCAGCACATTGGCGACAAAGAGTGCCGAGTTCTCGGTATTGGTTCCATGGGTGGCGGAAGCCGAATTTGCCGTGAATAGGCTCCCACCTGGCAAAAGTGCTCTGCAGTATTGGGGTAATAATACATGTCACCGGATTATGTGAATTTTTTTTGTTGACAGTAGCTTTGTATACTCAACAAAAGGGAAATAAAAGAAATGGGCAATCACGCCGAAATGAGGTGAGCTTACCAAAGAGTCCTCTCTGACCTTCGAATTGAGGACGCTCTTGTACACATGAAGAAAGGCTTTGCCTTCTAAGTTTTCACATGAAGTGGTCTCTCCAAAGCATTCAGATTCCATTCCTGCACACATGAGAAACTTTTAGCCTCCTATACCCTGGGAATCTGTAAAGTATTTTCTCACTGAATCTTTGCCAGAAGTGAACGTTAACACCAATTTCTGCTCTGCAAAACTTATCAGTGAAAATGTTGAAGACATTGCAGCAGCTTAATACTAATTGGTACAGAGTTGTTCTTCTGTACCTTCAAGGAACTCCGCCAGTTTGTCGAGGTTGCCGGCGGTGAGGTTGTGGAGGTCCTCCCCGGCCCAGACCGGGCAGACGAAGACGGTGGTGAAGAGGCAGGTGGCGACGCCGACGGCGATGGTGGTGACGCGCTCGTGCGCGAACTCGATGAGGTCCTCGACGCGGTAGCTCGACACGGTCACCAGCGCGAAGGTCAGTATGAAGATGACCACGCCGTAGTCGTACCTCGCCTTCACCTCCGGGATGAACCGCGAGAACGTCGCCGCCGACGCTGCAGGTCCACCATGGACCAAGGTGAAGACACGCGTAGAAACACATCTGGAATTCTGGATTGGTGGATGAACGTGCTTACCTACTAAGAAGACGAACACGGCGAGCACTATCGGCTCGCCGTCTCCACCACAGAGGCGCGCCACCAGATGCGCCCCGACGGCGAGGGATGCGGCAGCCAGCGTGGCAAGGACTCGGTACAGGCCTTTACTCAGCGTGGCGCCTGTTGCATATATAAATGTATGCTTAAGTTAGGTACTTCGTCAGAACGAACGTGTACGTCCAAGTAGTTCCGGCCACGAACTGCACATCCATGACCTACCGACGGTGAACTCCATGACGAAGACGACGGTGATGACGGCCCAGATGGTGGAGTCCTCCCAGCCATTGAACAGCGGCGTGACGTAGTAGAACACGGACACCAGCGTGAGCGCCAGCCCGACCTTGAGCGAGTGCGCCACCCGCCTCGGGTCGTCCCGCGCGATCCTCGCCAGCTTCCCCGCGAACCCGGCGACCGCGCACCTGAGCCCGTCCGTCGCCGAGCGGAGCCGGTCCCGGCAGCTCGCCAGGAACCCGGCGTTGCCCTCGCCGGCGCTGCCATTGTTGCTCTCCGTCGTTTGAGGCTCCATCGCAGCTCACTTACACCGTTACACGTACAGCGCCTGAGGAAAGATGGGTGAAAAAGCTGTGGGCTCTAGGGGAACACGCGGAGCGCACTACTAGTTGCATGTGGAAGGAGTGGAGCATGAGGACTTATATAGTAAGCGGATTTTTTTTTCTACGCTCCCACATACTCCGATGTAATCTATGTATAGCTAGCCAAGGGCCAATATTCAACAACATGACGTTGGTTAGAATAGTAAAGAGCAAATAGGCTTGGTACATTTTGTTAGGAAAGTCTCCATGAAGGAACATACTAGTACTAGCTAGTAACAAGTTCTTTTTGTGAGGTGAACCATATGGTGTAGTACTGTAGTCCACATGCCTAGCGATATCGACATCGATCAGGTGGTAACAGAACAAAAGATAAGTACGTGATGAGTACTTTGATGTAAGTATGTAACCGATCGTGGCTACATGCATGATGTGCATCAGAGCATCAAGAAGTCAAGATGCAGCTACAAAGTGCAGACACCGACCGCTGGCGACAACAAGAGGCTGCAGTGATGCCCCGTGCAGGCCATAAGGGCAGAGACCTCACGAACTGGAAGTGGACTTTAAATTAGACTGCAAACAGCTGTATTATTCTCTCTATCCCTTCTCTCTCTTCTTCCTATCTCCTTTCATCTTCTCCCTCATCCCCTCTTCTCTCCATAGAGCTCCAGAGCTCTTCAGCCCCCCGCCCAACGCTGGATCCGCCATTGAGTGCAAGCATGGATAAATTTTTATTGACTATATAGTCGGCACAGACATTCTATCTCTCATTTTGATTCGATCAAATCTATAGCTGTGTCTGCTTTCTACAGGGAGTAAAGACCATAATCTAATTTTTACCTTGGAAATTAATTTCCTACGGCTGCATTTTGTTCGGTTAGGCGTGTGCAGGTGGTAAACTGGCAATAATGCATTTGAGTTGACTTGGGGCCGGGGCAGGGTACTATCGGACGTACGCCACGATCGTCCCTGCGCCCGCGTTTTCAACATGAACAGGTCATGACCTCTTGTTGGATGATCAACGGTTAGTTTCACATCAAGAATTCAGAGCTTTAGCCGTCGTCCTCGTCCTCGTCCTCGTCACCGCACTGACAATATCATAACGACCACGCGACGTACGGGGAAACCTCTGCAACTTGATTCAGAAAAGGGCAAACTCAACGAGGTGTCCGGCAGGAACTTGTGGTCAATAATCTCATACTAGCATACACATGTGGTGGATACTTTAGAAGTCTATTCAGCCATGAGCTCGGTATTCACTAGGCTGGGTATGTAGCCGCGAACGCGTGTGACCTCTCGTGTGGGTAGCCCACACACGCGTATGCATGTGAAGTACAACTGTACAAGGCAAGATGCGTGGTGGTGTGTCTCCCTCGGGTCTGAACCTGGCTAGCGATGTCGCACGCGGAAAGAGCGAGGAAGGCCTTGTCTAACGGCCGGCAATGTCGCTAGCTTTCTCCGAGCTGGCGGGGAGAGAAACACCAGAAATCTTTCCGCTAGCGAGTAACTCGTCGCTAGCTCCTGGCACGCTGTCCGGAGCGGTGAGTGAGGCGGCCGGCGAACCGAGGAGGTTAGGAATTTATTTTTTTTTTCTTTATTATTTCTCACCTCCGGATCAGCTGATGATCACCGCTGGACGCGGCCTAAAGGCTGGTACGCCGGTACCGTATACACTAGTTCTGCTTTGCGACTTTGCCAACTCCTCAATTTCAAGACTATAAGGCTTCCGTCCAGAAAATAAAGGCTTTTAGGTTTGTACTAAATCAAATCTTTTAACATTTTACAAATAATATCAATTAGAAATACTTATATATTATGATAGGTTGTTCCATGATGAATCTACAACATCATTTTTGTGTTGTCAATCTCTATAATTTTTTTTTCTATTGACAATCAAAGTTAAAAATATTTGATTCAGTGCAAACTTAAAAGTATTTATATATGTGAACGGAGAAAATAGGTAAAGAGAGCAACTAAGGTACCGTGACCTTATGGACCAACAAGGGAATCCCTTCCACCAACAAAGTAAATTTTACTATTAATTTTTATAATAGTAACTATTTTTCATTTTTAAAAGGTTATAAAGTTATGTGTATAACTTTTGTGTATAATTTTTATGTTCAAACCTTTCTTAGAATATCTTTACAGTGAAATTGTTGTTATAGAAGTTTTGAACAAACTTTTAGGCATAACTTATCCTTATAACTTTTAGAATAACTTCTTAGGGATAATATTTCATTACAAGGTCACATGAAAATAGTGCCAACGAAGTTTACGAGTAAAATTATAGTGAAAACTTCCCAGCATAATTTTTCTAATACAACTTTTTAAAGTAATTTGTACAGGTAGGTAATCATTGTCATCGTAAATTTATACACACAACTTTATGCATAACTCTTCAAGAAAAACCTTTCAAAATATATGAATTTGATTAGTCATAGCCACATGTTGAGAAGTAAAAACGAAATAGGAAACTGATGAAAAGAAAAGAAAATGAACATTGCAGGGAAGAATATTGCCGCATCACGCAAGCGCGTCAGGCGCATCGCGCGCCGGCGGGAGCTCTAGCGAGCGATCGTCGAATTGGATTCCTGTTGACGTGTGCTGGATGAAATCATTCATAGTTAGGATTGGCTATAAAGACACGCTGGTTTCTCTGACACCGCAACATCCAAACCGTGAGGATTATACGAAAATCTAGCTTTAGCTAGCTTGTCGCTGAGGCGTGTGATGGCAAGGTTTGCCAACATTTTCCCGAGCTACCACTAGCTAGCAAGCCAAGATACATACAGTAGCTTATTTTGTATGTACCCATATCCATATGGATTTGAAAATAAATTTACCCAATCAAGCTCTGAGAGGTCCCACACCACCGGCCTTAGCTGCCGGAGCCTGGCCTGACCGAGTAGGCGAGCACTACTGGTAGTCTGATGATAGCAGGCTGATGTACAATCTTCCGTACAGCCCGTTTTGGAGTATTTCCTTGGACGAGACAGATATAATGCTCGTACGCTGATTCCTCTGTGGCCGGGAAGACGTACGGCCGGCTCTGATTGATCCCGGCGAGGCGGCGACCTCGCTCCGAGACGCCGTCTCCGATGGAGAGAGAGAGAGAGAGAGAGACGCGAACCCATGGGCAGATCGCGCGGTCGCTGAATAAGCACAGGAGCTCTGAGATCATCCCTAAGGCCATCGATAAACCTTATGGCGAAGTAGAGAGGATCGGATTGACTAAAATAAGTTGTCAACTGATCAACTACGTACTCCAGCGAATTTCTCGATGTATTCCGTCACAGCACCAGTCTGCTTGATGGATATTAAAGCAGCTGCCGGACTAACAGCTCATGATGATGGTCTTTCCCAGAACGATCTAGCACCAACTTGCTAAATTCAGCCCACGAACTATTCTTAAGTTTATTTTCTACTGAAGGTAACCAGCGGGATGCGGCTGCAGTAAAGTGCATCGTAGCCAGCTTCACCCACATGGATACATCTACTGAGTACAACTCCAGGTAACCTTCCGCGCTACTGAGCCAAAGCCTAGGATTGTGCCCATCAAGTTGTGGGAAACGCAACTTGGGCAGATTGCCAACACGGTTGGAGAGGCGCTTGTCCCACCTGAGGTCATTCTCGTCGAAGCGCTTCTAGGCTCGTCGGCGAAACACTTCGTAGCCTCGTCGAGGAGCAGCTTGGTCTCCGGGTTCATTGCTCAGTGTCGGCGCTGAAGGCGAGTGTAGTGATCATGGGGAGGATGCAGATCCAAAATTGCTTCTCACGCTATACCGATCTATCAAGCTGGATCGGAATTACAAGATCTCGATAGGTGCCAACGGCTGCAAGCCCAATCAAGAGAGCTCGAATAAATCTGTAACAAGAGTAATCGATGGGAAATTGAATTGAGCCAGACACCAGAATTGAATCGAATCTGATACCAATTATGAGCACAACAAGAGTGTGGAGACAGGAGAAATAAATTGGGATGGGAGCAAAGCAATAAGAGGAAGAGCAGAGAACAGCTTAGGATAGAAAATAGTTCAAGTTCATACAATTCGATATCCTCTCCCCTCTGTTACCTCCCCTTTTAATTAAGATCCCGTTTGGATCCATCCAGCTAATCCATTAGCTGATTAGCTGAAATTATCTGGAAATTATCTGGGTTGAACTAGCTAATTGGATAATTATTATTTAACTAGTTAGAAAGGCTTTACTTGCATATTAGCTTATTCTGTTTGGATTCATCCTAACTAAAATTAGCTATCTATCAATTAGCTGGTGGATCAAACGAATCCTAACTCTCACAGATACGCAAAAACGGAAGTTGCTACCCGTAACACCAAAGGAAAAGAGGCTTGTTGGGCTGGACAGGGTAGGCCTAAGCCCATATCTCTCCCTAAGTTTTCGTGCAAAACTCTACCTTTACACTTCTACTCTCCAGACTGACACCTCCATCTTCATGTCGTTCCCTTCCTCCCTCGCTACTTGCTCCCATGGCTTCCCTGCTCTAATCCTCCTCTGCTGGCGGCAAACCCATGGGAGAACCCAGCAAAATGGAACGAGGATAACAAGAGGAGCAAGAAGAGGGGCATCTTCGAGGTGTATCGGTCCTTCCCCCTCTCTTCCCGCTGCTCTATGGTTTGGGAAAGACCAAGGTGGGTTGGATTTGCACCTTTCCTGCAGTAATTAGGAGCTCATGATGATGTTTAGCTGTGGGATTAAGTGGATTAGTGGGAAGGAAAATCGTTTGCTGGTTTGCCTTCAAGTTTCGGACCTTCAATTTCTGCAGCTTTCTTTCGGGCATGATTTGGTCAAACTAGGGGCCGAATCAAAACTTTTGGTGAACTATAGAGTTGTAGAGGACTCCATTACCTAGTAGCTGGTTAAATTTCATGATTTTAGGCCTGGTGGGTTGGACAGATATGATTTTTTGAAGTAAGCTGTCAAGTTCTGATGAGGTTCGGACGGAACTGGATCTATAAGGATTTCGGAAACCTCAGATCAGAATGGGACTCTTGAACTTTGAGTATGTTGTAGAGATTTTCATAATGTTTCCATATTGGTAAATGCTATATTTTGTGAATAAGTGAGTAAATGTTGTATTGTTAGTAAAGGTTTCAGTTAAGATTTCGTCATGATTTTAGGTATTCTGATGACCTCTGGTGCAAATTGGAATAATACCAAAATTGTACATAATGGATTGATCTATAATGTGGTGAAGTTTCAGGATTTTTGGACATAAGGATTTGGAGATACAAAAATGTTAATCTTGCTGTCCTTATTTTTGGGCAGATTCTAAAATCTGCTTTCACTTGCAGTTTATGCTTTCTTAAAGGCATGATAAAAATAAAGTTTCTCTACAAAGTTATAGGGGTTGCTCTGTAGATTCCATATATATATATTTCTTTGCTACTATAGCATTTGTGGATTAAAAGATACAAAAAGTTGAAGCAGCACTGTTGCAATTGGCTGGGTGTTTTTTTCGCAGTTGTTGCTTGGATGTCAGGATGGGAGTAGGAGCACTTTTACCTATTGTACATATCTGTTAGAAATAGGTTGTTATTTTGATCTTGTGATGCCAAAGCAGGTAGGTGCACTTTTACCTATTGTACATATCTGTTAGAAATAGGTTGTTATTTTGATCTTGTGATGCCAAAGCAGGTGGTAATGATTCGTATGACGCCTAAAGCAGTCATCCCTTCATTGGAGGCAAGTAAACATAGCGGTGGTTTGCTACGAGCTTTAACTTGTTATTTATACTACCTCCACCTTAAAAATTCAGAACTACAACTAATACTATTTGAGCTATTTAGTCATGCTTTAATGAATTGGATATATGTTCTATGGTTACTAGTTGTTCTATGTGAATATATATATGTTACTCTACTTATGGCTTGGAGATGTTCACGATGGCTTAATGGAATGAGGCTTATTGTTCATATGGAGTTTTTGCATGATGGTGTATATGGTTTATCATACTCTATAGCATTGCATTGGCATATGGAGTTATGTCGCCGCTTCTAGCCGCGATCATATATGTACAGCATCGTTTATCGATGCGGCTTCGTACCTTGTTGGGTATGAAGGCGGGAGATATGGCATTTGCATTATATCATTACTTTCTATGGCATTTGCATTGCATTTGATGGCATATGGAGTTATGTCGCTGCTTCTAGCCGCGACCATACCGGTACGACATCGTTTATCGATGCGGCTTCATACCTTGTTGGGTATGAAGGCAGGAGACATGGCATTTGTATTGCATAAGCATTATGATTTTGGATTATGGCATATTTGTCTTGGATTCAGACTTTGGGAGAACCATTGAAAAGCGATGCTTCTAAGACTTGGTGGTGGTCGGTATTTATCTCGCATATAAAGTATTTATTTGGTTTGTTATATCTCATGGATTATCATTGGTTTATCTTTAATTGGGAGATTAAAGCAATGCTTAATAGAACTTGTAGTTTAAATAGCTTGTTGAAGCAGTTTACTTGCTGAGATGTAACATCTCACACCCGCTTTTATCTTTTCAGATACTTAAGTGGCTTTGCTTGAAGGGTGGGAAAGTAGCAGCACACGTCACACTTCTATGCCATTATCAATATTAAAACTTATGTTGCAATCATAATCTTAATAGAAGTTTGTGCTTCTTCTTGTCGTTTTCCTTAAATTTTGCAATGTGGTTCATGTTGACTGGTTTACTATTGAGGTTTTGTCTATTGCTTAAGGTGTTATATCATGCTAGTGTGCTTATATTTATCTCTTTATGTTGTTACTTCCGCGATGCACCTTTTTGCAAGGGAGATGCTGCCAAAATTTCTATTAGTTACATACATTTTTATCCTTTCGGTGGCATCTTGGTTATATTTAGTTTTGGGGTGTTACACTACTTGTCTTTCGGGTGATTTCTCATTGAATTATTACTTACTTTTTGATCCAATAGAATCTTAGCACCTCAACAACACAACAAATAAGAAAAAAAATAATTGATACAACAACTGAAAAATACTCAAAAACAGAACAAAAGTCAACAACGGAAAATCTAAGTGATAATAAGATCAAAAATCACTCAAATCCCTCCCCCCACGTGATCTTGCATCAGCCATGTGAAACAAGGTACCAAATCTTCATGTTATCTTGCTTGCGCAAGTACACCCTAAAGTCACCATAGCACGGGAGAATGGAAAAAATTACCTCGTCACACCATGCATGCGGCAACTGCAAGCAAACAACAAAAAATCACTCCCACTCGACTGCGGCAAACGCACAAGACAAACGGTCCCGCTACAAAAATAAGTAACCCTAAAGTCACAATTGATAGACACCCCACGATCTAAAGAATCCACAGCACATATTACTGCAGAAATCAAAATGAAATCAAGCCACGAATGAACTGAAAAATAAAGAGAGGCAACCACGAGAAATTTGGATGAGACGGGAGAGATTGAGCTGCTTCATGTAGAGTTGTAGACAGAGGCACAGAGGTAGACGAGGGCAAAATCCATCCTAACCTTCCCCGGTGCCGCCCATACCATCTCCCTCCCCGCCGCTTGATGTCGGGAGCACGACAGCCTTTCACGAGGACAAGCAGGACTGTGTACACCCACCGGCCGGTCACCACCAGAGAGCTGCCGGGGAGGATGTTGATGCGTCACGGGCCGATAAAACACAAACAGGCCATCAAATAAAACAAGCAGCAGCCCAAAAAACCATATTTTAGTACCTAACGCACAAATCGTGAAGCAATTACAGCCACAGAAAACTGGGTGAAAATAACACAAATAATCACCCGAGAGATAGATAGAAATTTCGTACACAAAATCACAAAATCACATCTCACGTACGCCAACTCTCATTCGGGCCATTGCATGGTTGGGCTTCTTTGGCCTGGAGCTCTTACGTGCCCCAACCAACGATGAAGATTTTTATCAAAAAAAAACGATGAAGATAGGCTGCTCACGCAAGGTTGCCCTTGCCCGAGCCTTGGTGCGCTATTGAAAAGGAGGACGAGGAGCCCATCTCGAATGAAATGCTTGCGTCCGCCGATGAGGAGGAAGAAGGGTCTCCTTCCTAGCTGGGTCGCGGACCTCTTTTAAGGCTGCAATGTTTCTACTTGGGCTGGCCTCCTACCTACGGTTCGTTCCTGCTTTATTCGCTACTGACTGCACTGCAGCGTACCTGTCGTCTCAAAGAAGAAAAAAAAGGATTGCTGCTACTACGAAGAAGAAGCTTTTTTTACCACAGCAAGCCTACTTACTTGTAGTATATCACCGTACATTGCCAGGGATGGAGGGGGGTGCAGGGGGCTGGAGCCCCCTAGAGTTGCTGCACCAATGGAGATATGGGAATAATAAGAGAGAGAAAAGAGAGAAGGAAAGAAAAAAAAAATAAAGAGGTAGAGGAGGAAGAAGGAGCTCAGCCCCTCCTCCACTAATTTGCTGCATCCGCCACTGTACATTGCGGTGGTCGATCTACACGCTGGGTTAGAGGCGTTTCGTTCCACACGAGCTCCCCACTTGCAGCCACCTAACCCGTTCCTGCTCAGCACCAGCCACCAGTGAACGCATGCGTCCACCATGCACCTGGGGATAGACTACTAGCTTTATCAGCTACTCTGCTACTGTGCATGCACTACCTGTCTACTCCTCCAGCTAGCCACCTGAGATTTCTTCAGCCTTGCGGCGCGCGGCTATGTGCCGGGTCAGCTAGAGCAATGCGCTATCATCCTTGTGTTCCACGTTGACACCGACACGGGCGACGTAGGCAAGGCTGCAGACTGCAGATTGCAGAGTCAGTGCGTGATCTGACTCGACTTTGTCCCCCGCTTAGTTCTGACCACCTGACTTTTTGGTGTTTTTTTTTTGTCGACGGCGGCATATCGATTGGACCGGTCTCGATTATACGTGGACGAGAGATGGAGATCGAGCGATGGAAAAAGGACGTGAGTTTCAACGTTCGAACCGTTGACATGCATCTATCACAGGCTCACAGCTGGTAGGGGTGGGCACTTTCCCCCGAAAACCGTAAACTGAACCGAACCGATACCGAACCACCGAAATTCACGGTGTTTCGGTTTCGTGTCAGCTTCGGTTTTTGTCAGGACGGCTTCGGTTTTTCTCCCGCAGACCCGAACAGACCGAGCCACCGAACTCGCAGCCCGGATCCACCCCACATCCCTTTCTTGCGACTTGGGCTCACGGCCCACCACAGCAGCTTGGCCCAATAACTCTTGCCTTTTCCTTCTTCTAGTCACTCACGGAGCCTCCTCAGGGGCCTTCGGCGGTGCTGGCGTCCCGGATCACCAGCTAAGGCCCCTAAATGACCGCGGCCGCCCGGCGTGCGGCGAGCTCGGCGCGCGCGCACAGGGGCGAAGGCGAGCGGCAGCGGGCAGCAGCCGCGCACGCGTAGGAGGAGCGGCATGCGGCTGAGGGGCGGCGCAGGCAAGCCGTGAGCCCACGAGGCAAGGGCGCATGGCGGGTGACCGCGGAGACAAGTGAGCTTTTGCTTGCTTGCTTGTTTCCCATCTCATACTTCGCTTGCTTCCCATCCCACACTTAGCTTGTTTGTTCAATTTTGGATGCTACATGGTGATTCACCGGTGGGGATAGGATGATTGGGAGGAAGCATAAATGAACTTCGGTGGAGTTCGGTGGGAACTGAACAGCGAACCGAAAAAACAACCACCGAACACCTCGGTTTTTGGTTCTGCAGAGCACCGATCGGTTTCTATTTTCTACACACCAAAGTTCTTTCTCACCAAAAACCCGAACCGAACTTACCGAACAAACCGAATGCCCAGCCCTAACAGCTGGGATGGTCGACGGTCAGCGGGACTAATTTCACAACGGCCATCGTCTGTGCTTGCTCTAGAGTTCACGGCATGTTTCCTTCTCCAATTACACAGGTTTCTACATCATGCTAGACTTTTCAATTTATATTTTTCTATTTCTCTAAATTAAAAATAACCATCTCTGTAGCATTTTGGATCGGGTTCGGATTTATCCTTTATTTAAACAGGTAAACAGGGCTGCCCAGACATACGACCTCCCTCCCCAGCTCCTTTCTTGCGGATCTGCCGCCTTCCTCACGGACCATGACGGGCCAAGCAAACGGTCAAGCATTACGGCCTTCACTCTCCTCTTCGTTCCTCCATCTCCTTCCACCATTGTCCTCAGGCCAAGACGCTGGCCACCCGTCATCGCTGATCTACGACCCAGATAATAACCAGCAGCTACGGCATGGCTGGCGATATTGTCATCCTAGTTGCAATGCACCACTACAACTGCGCACCATATATTTAGAGGTTTGCAAGGTCAATATAAAAACTAAAACTAAATATGACATTTTTCTTTAAAAAATGTTCATTTTACTCCCTTCAACAATTCACTTTGTCCGCTTAACCCCCTAAAGAAAATTTAGGCTTAATTTACTCCCCCAACAATTCCAGTTAGTACAATCTACCCCCTAATGCTATTTTTCTTTTTTTTCTCCGCATACAAATTGAATTTTAAGTTCAAATTTTATGAGTGGGTAGAGAACATGATGCCCTATATTAAAAAAATACATTAAGAATTTTTCATGGTTATTTTCATAAGTTGGAAACATTTAACACGAAATTTATCACAAAAATACAATTCTGCATAAAAAATATTCATGAAAATCATAATGTATTTTTCTAGCATAGGGCATCATATTATAAGTTACATTGTAAAATTTAAAGTTCAAATTCCACTTGTATGCGGAGAAATAAAAGAGAGAAATCTCAGTAGGGGGTAGATTGGACCAATTGAAATAGTTTGGGGAAGTAAATTGAACCTAAATTTTGTTTAGAGGGTTAAGTGGACAAAGTGAATTGTTGAGGGGAGTAAAATGAACTTTTTTCTTTTCTTTTTGCTGGAAAATTATTATTTGTCATGCCAACTGCTGCAAATCCATATAGACCTGTTCAATGGGGTTGTCCATAACAATCTTGCTTCCACACTCCATATGTTTATAAATAAAACTGCAAAATAAAATAAAATTAGAAGCAAACAGTTATCGTAAGTTCAACCACTTTATTCGGCCAAACTGTCATGCGGCCAAGTGGAAACGCGAAATCACATCTCAGTTAATTTATCAGCACGTTAGCCAAAGATAAACATATGACATGAACAGCGAAGCATTTTAGCAATGATTAGCTGACCATATGCATCAAGAATTTATAGTATATATAATGTACGTACTAGTGTATATTTTATATATATTGTACACATGTGGGAGTAGCTACAAGCGAGTGCAGAAAGAATTTTTCGTATACACACACTAGCAGTCTAGCACTGGTTGGCATTTCTTTTTCCCAAAATGTTACATTTTATATACTAGTGTAACGTATCTCTGTATCCAATTCCAATCTCCCCATCTTGGGGAAGTTACACATCAAACCTTGCGGTTTAAGAATTCACAATCTTTACAAGCAAAAATGAAGCAAAGAAAAAAGGGTTTTGCCGATTTGCTACGAATTGAACGTAGGATCCATGAGACGATAAGATCGATCGAAGGTGAAAAATGGTCACCAGATCGACCATGATCTTGCCCGGCCGCGTCATGCGATATGGATCAGCAAGGGTAGGAGGATGCCAGGTGCGACGCCAGGCACGGCGAGCCCCGCCACACCCTGGCGTGCATCTTGAGCATCTCCCTCGCCCTCTCCCTCGGCCGCTCGCCGGCGGCGCCGGCCTGCACCAGGTACAGCAGCCTCGCCACCACCCCGACGGCCAGCATCTCCTGCAGCACCGCGGGGGTCGCCGAGTGCCGCGCCACCGCGTGCAGAGCGCGCACCGCGCTCTCGGTGCCCGTGGGGGACAGCCGCGTCGCCGCCCGCGCCACGGCCGCCAGCCCCGCCGGGTGCGCCACCAGCTCCTGCCGCCCCTCCGCGCAGCCGCACAGATGGTCGATCGCCACCGCCGCGAGCTCGCCCGCCCGCTTGCCGCCGGTGGTGCTGCCGCCGCACCCCTCGTTGAGGAGCAGCTCCACGAGCGCCGCCATGGCGCCGGCCTCCACCGCCTTGATGCGGTTCCGGCCCCACGGGCAGAGCCGGCAGAGCACGTGGAGAGCCAGCTTGACGGCCTTCGGCGGCAGCGCCCTGTCCGCCGCCACCCGCACCACGCCCTCGATCAGCTCGGCGCTCGCCGAGCTCAGCCGCGAGGGCTGCACCGCCGCCAGCGCCGCCTTCAGCAGGTGCATCCCGTACGTGCGCGCCCGGTGGCTCGGCCACCGCAGCACGGACGCTAGGGTGTCCACGAGATCGTCGCTGCTCTCCAGGACTCTCTTCAGCGTCTCCTCCGAGAGCTTGAGCGAATGCAGGATGCTCAGGGCCGCCTCCTCCGGCGAGGTCCCCTTGGACGATTCCAGCACATCGTGCGCCGATTCCTCTCGGGATCCGCCCGAAGGCTTGGCCGACGACGTGCTTGTGGCATGCTTCTTGACGACGGACACGAGGAACTCCACCGCGCCGGGCGCGCCCTCGACGCAGCGCCGGTTGCGGTCGCTCTCGCAGATGATGTCCGCGAGGTCCCTGAGCGCGGCCAGCTCCTCGGGCCGGCCGCCCTTCCTCGCCGCGTCCACTACCGCGGCGACGCGGTCGGCGTCGACGGGCGGGCGCGGGGTGGGGAAGCGCTCGACGGCGTGCGCGGCGCACCAGGCCTGGATGAGCCGCCGCAGCGTGTGGTTGGGCGTGGGCTCCCGGTCGCCGGAGCCCAGCGGGAGCTTGGTGACGGGGCAGTCGCCGTGGCCGTCGGTGAACACCCAGCGCTCGATGCTGTCCCGGTCGTAGGTGATCCCCGACGACAGCGTGACCGGGTCCCGCATGACCTCCAGCGAGATCGGGCACACGAAGAACTTGGGCACCTCCACCGGCGCCGGCGCCGGCGACCGCTCCATGGATTGATTCTTCTTGATCCTAGCTACCTGTTCTCTGCACGCACCACACCTTGCGCGTGCGGAACTGCGGATACGTCTACTAGACACCTATCTACTACTCATGGAACAAGGAGAGGGAATCAACAAGATGAGAGGAAGTCTCTGATCGAGACGGGAAAGGCTTCTTCTGGAGCGGAATGGAACTGGCCGGGACGAAGCTCTTATACTAGACGGGGAGGCGAGAGGAGCCGCGAGGTCCACGGCGACAAGTGGGCGGCGGTCTTCGTTCGGTGGATTCTTTTCTGCGGCTGTTTACGCAGTGCAGGGGGTGTTTTGACGCAGGTGGTGGTTGATTGCGCTTGCGCTCTCGATCTGGTTGGTGTGGAAGGGAAGCTCCATGGCGGGCGCGCTCCATCCGGGGTCCGGGGAAATTAATAGCAGCGAGGTGCCGAGATCGATCGCCGCCGTCCCCGGCGTCCGGTCGATCGGGGCCGTCCGTCCGCGCGCGGCTGCCGGACGGGGCGGGGCGGCCACCGCGAGGCGCGAGCACGGACCACGAAACTTTCCGCGGCTTTGACCTTCCCCTTATTTATCCCGCGCTGCCGACCCGTCGTCGACTCTTCTTCCTTGCCTCGAGTCGACTGACCTCCTCGCTGGCTTTGACAATTTCGCGCGTCAGCAGCCGCTGATCTGATCAGCGAGAAAACATTTCAGCCTCATGAATCAATTACACTGGTACACTTCTTGCTTATTACCGAATTGATTCCTGCAGCTGTAATTCAGGTCTTCGGACTGCGTGGGTACGGTTCAAACATTGTGGCGTGTGGTTGGACTATTTGGGGAATAAAAGAGAATGGAAGACATTGAAATAGTAAATAAACTGAGTGTGAATTTTCCTGTTCAGCCTTTTGCAACAGAGAAATGGGCCTACCACAAAATTCCTATACCACGACTGCTTGCTTTCTTTCAGCGTCTTTGAAGAAACTATATCATGAGTTCGTCTTTTATGAAAAAAATATTTGTCATTCTTTTTTCATATTCTTGTGTGCTCACGTGTACTCTCTCATGTTCAGTGTATTTCTCCATAGCACACTGCTCACACTTCCAAGGGGAAAAATCAATTCAAAATGACCGTCAAATACCCCTAATAGGATATAGTAATAATCTTCAAAAGCATTCAGATGGGGGGAACTAAGATCGTGTTTGTTTCAGCTTGCACATTTTGAGATCTCTTGTGTAAATGCATCCCTATTGATCCCTACCAAATTATTTTACCCTTGTCATCCATATACATTTTCCATTCCTGGACTTGAAGCTATCCTTAATTAATCTGAATAATACAATACCTCAAATTTGAAACACGCAGTTAAAAGAAGAACGCTACACATTAAATTAGTACGTAGTTTCTAATTTTTCTATATTAACTAGTACATACATCATTCAAGTTCCATATCAGCAGAATCTAATGTGCCTCAAATTCCAACCAGCAAGTCCATTGTTGCGGTTACGAAATGTGATTAATTCTTGTATTTTTCCTATTAGCCCTTTCTGACCCCTCCCATTCCAAGCGAACACAGACACTATACTTTAACATATATATTTTGGTGACCTTGCACCTTCTGCAATGTTTGTATATATAATCAGACAAAAACCCTTTCTTCTTTTGCTTATGCGTGCAAAAGGGAAACTGCACCAATAAACTATATGGCGGAGGAGCAGTTGCAATAGAGGTGGTTGGGACTTGGGAAAGCCTCGTTCCTGGGATCATGAATTCATGATAATGTTACTGGGTGAGGGATCGGAGCAACCAATAACAAGTCACATCCTTTTCCGCTGGCCCACATGTCGGCGAGATGGGCCTTTGACCCACCTCACATTAAAAGCGTTCGTTAGTGGACCGGTACTTCGATCAAAACGTCACGTGCCATATATATATGCATGACACCGATCCCTTTCCATAATATATGCTGCCCATGGATTAGCATCCGCTACGTACCAACTCACAGTGTCATCATCATCGTCATCATCTTCTGATTAAACCTAATCTGGTCAGGTCACCGAAAATTAAGTAGCAATATGCACGGTCGACTTACGGCTGCGCCATGTATGTCGTTGTATATATATAGCATAGTATATATATACCAAAGACCAGTTGAAACTTTGTAAATACCACATCATTGGAAAGAATGGATAGTCAGTCATAGTAAGCTAGCAACCCGATTAAGCTAAAGGAAGTCGTTTTGTGGTGAAGAAAACATCAATGCAGCGTTCAACGTTTGAGCACATAGGATTTACTAATAATACAGTAGTGTTGGAATTCCTACTATAATGTTTGTGCGGCTGCGTGCGTGCGTGCGTGCATGGATGATGCAAGAGATGTCAAAAGACAAAAAGGCATTCCACAGCCATAAGCAAAGAAGTCGGAGATTTCCACATAAACCGAAAAGGCTGTGTAAACGGGGATGGCACTAGCTCCAGCTATTCATACACGCACGTGTGCCACGTGAAAAACACTTTAAACGGGAGATGGCATGCGCTTAATTACTTGTGACCACTCGTGCTCTTTGGCTTCAGCAAGCCAAATGGTTGTGCCCCTCTACCGAATTGTGTGGTGGTTGTGCATGCATGCATGCATTTCGCAACAACGCATGGAAGGACGTAATGATCACTCGAGAGTCTGCATGGTAAATCAAAAGGCAGATTTAGTTTAGCTCGATGTGTATTAGGCCTCCTCCAATGGTACGAGTCAGTACCTAGCTCTAAGCACTCTAGGAGACAATCCTTCCAATGATCTGACTCTTAGAATATAGGTTATAATAATATAAATAAACCTACATGCTATCCCCATACGCCATTCTCGTATAAACTTGAAGTGCGTATATGAGATTATCTCTTGATCAAGAGATAACTCTTCTTTTTCTCTTATTAAAATATAAGAAAATATTGTATGAGCTAGCTCATATGCGGCTATTGGAGGAGGCTTTATTGATCATTGGTATCATGGCACGAATGGCCATAGGTAGGCATGCATGGACGTGCAAGTAGAGTAGTAGACCGGCTCCTCTCTTCAATGCATCGAGTCCAGGGCCAGGTCACCATCCGCGATGGAAAGAAGGCATTTGGGCACCATAGTTGGCACCATCGGTGATATGTTTGTTCTCGCTCAACAATTCTTCTCCTTTCCTGATAAAAGAAAGTGGCCTTTTTTAAAGATTTTCTGTAGACCCAATGCAAAGCATCTAGGCAGATTATTGAGAGTTTAATTTAAATATCTCTACATAACCAGATCTAGCAAAGTCTCATAGGCCATAGCTGCCAGATCGCCAGGGCCAACTCCCAACCTAAAATCTCCATAAATCTAATAACCCACAGAGCAAGCTAGCATATATAATACGAAGTGATAACCAAATAGTTTGAACAGATCGAGTCACCAGCTGTTACATTTACTATTTCAGTGTGTGAGATCCAAGTCATACAATACGCCGGCGCAAGTCACAACAGCGGATTTCTTCAAAAGAAAAGTCAGCAACAGCGGCGGCGCCGCCGTCCTCTCCATGTGTCAAAGCAAGTTCGGCGCGGCGTGAAGGCTCCTTCACCGGCAGCTGATCGCCGGAATATCTCTCGGTCATCGCATGCATGGCTTCGCCTTCGGCAGCAGGGCGGAGAAAACTGCAGGATGTTCGTCGGAACGGGAAGAATAGTTTATAGTTTATGCTGCGTTTGATCTGAAGATCTGAAGAAGAAAACAATGGGCGACCATGCTGCCGTGCCTGCAGCTGGGTTCCACATGGAAGTCGTCGATCGGCAGCACGCGTCTGACGAAACTGAGGCGCGCGCGCGCGCGGATCGGGCTGGATCGCTGGGTCGTGGTGGGGTGAGCTGGACGCAGGCGGTCGCCGTGGTCGGTGATGAGCCGCGATTCGGGTTGACTCCGACCGGCCGGCCGGATCGGTCGAACTGGCGATCGAGCTGATCATTTGCGTGCAGGCCAGGCCAGGTTCAGCTCTTTTTCTGAGACTCGGATCGGATCGGAGACGATCCACAGACGATCAAACCCATAACTTGGAATTCGGATTTGTTATAAAAAAAGGAAATTCTCTATTTGACACTAATACTAAAGTTATTAATTCCTTCACTGGCCTTCCAAAGTTAAAAATTTCCCTATTTAACACTAGTTTTAAGTTTTGTTCCTAAATTGACACTTCCGCCCATTTGAAGCCATAATGATGTTAAATGGCTAGTGCAAAGACCATTTTTAATGGCAGTGTCAATTTTAGGGAAAAAGTTTAGAACTAATGTCAAATAGAGAATTTTTAACTTTAAAGGATTAAGGAAGGAATTAGTAATTTTAGCAGTGTTAAATAAAAAATTCTATAAAAAATCGGTTTTCCGGCAATCCGGCCCAACCAACAACCAGGGCTAGAGTACTCAAACTGCAGTAGTCCTGTAGCGGATTCATATACTCAGAAGCTATCAGCCCAACTAGTAGAACACCGTAGAACAGGTCTGCTCTCGGCGGCTATAAGCTTTTGTACTCGAGGATCAAATTATATTTTCCCCTATGCATTCATACCTTAGAGGAGGAAAAAAAACACTTGCCCCCAGCTTTAAAACAACAAGGACTGTCAATCAGATTTCGCAAAAAAAATAAGGATTGTGAATCAGAGGTGGCAATAATCCCTTTATTAGATTCGACCATATTAATTTCATATGCAAATGGGCAGCTATTAACCTCTCTACCTAGGTAATCGACATTTTGAGGTTTAAGATTTGCATCTTGGAATGCGTGCGCATCTAACGTACAGCGGGGTCATAAACATAAATAAATTTCTGAATTGAGAGGAAAACTGGCATTCATGCAGCTGTGCCCTGTGGGCTTGCAGGTTTGGATTTGCGCTCTTGAATTACCATCTTTGGGCCCAAACAAGGAACAAGCCCATGGATTCTTAGTTCAGGCTCTGCATTAGCGCCCAGACCACTGTATCCTTAACCACACCCCCCCCCCCCCAACCCCCCACGCCCATTTTTCGTATAAATATGTGTACTTCGACATTGCACGGGTTGTAAAGAAAAGGAAAAACTTCAATTTACTCCATTCAAATATAGTCAAAGTTCAATTTACCCTATAAACTATACCATTTAGTTTATTTTACCCCATAATATAATTTATCTTTTTTGTTTCTCCATACGTAAGTTGAGTTTTAACTTCAAATTTTGCAGGTAGTAGTGGTCATCACAATGCATATTAAAAATTTTTATAGTTTTTTCATCATTATTTTTCATATAATTTTGAACTCCGATGATTAATTTATTATTAAATATTCTAACCTATCAAAATAATGATAAAAAATTATGATGTATTTTTTTTCTAACCTGTGTTATGACGTGTACTATCATCTTGTAAAATTTCAACTTAAAACTCCATCTATACTTGCAGAAATAAAAAAGATAAATTGTATTAGGGGGTAATTTGAACCAAAAGGCATAGAACCAAAAGGCATAGTTTATAGGGTAAAATGAACAACCGATAGTTTAGGAACTTTAACTATAGTTGAGGGGGGTAATTCCTAAATAAAATAATATCTTTGCACGTTGATCGAACCAGCCATTACTGGCGCCACATAGGATTGCATTCAGGATGCACCAATTTGGTTACAACCTACAACTTTGAGCAAGGAATTAAGATGGCTGGTAACGTTACAAGTAATAACCCAACCCAGATCGCGTTTATAACTGCGCGTAGGTGATGCTGCGTACAGATTTGAGTAGCAAATTTTCACATAGGAAAAAGAAGATGCGAATCAGACTATGTAATTTGACAATAAAAACTTGGATTTTGATAGCAGACAGAAGGAATAAACACTTCCTAGTTCCCCAGCAAGGCGATCGCCCCACAGGTCATGGTCGTCGCCCTCCAGGTGTCGGTCTTGCCGTATCGCAGTAGCGTCTGCCGTCTGGTGCCGCTACATTTATGTACCGGGCCTGCAGAGTTGGATTCACAGTAGGGGGCCATCGGACCGCCATCCCTCGGCCCAACGAAAGATTAGCCCATGGGTTACTAGTTGTGAAGTGATAGCCCATTATTACGAGGACAAATGACTGAGGAGGCTAAACAGCTAAACCCGCTAAAGGGCCTCGATTTTGCCTTCGTTGTGTACAGTACAGTTCCCACCGAATTAACTGGGCTTGGGCCTAGATCAGATCTTGCCTGGATGGGCCGTGAGCCCAACTTGTTCAGGACCCCCACCAACATGAGCTTTCTTTCCATGTCGTCTTCCCGTTCCGCCGATGCAAGGGGGCGCCGCGACATCCAACATCGAACCGGCTGCCTGGTCATGTCTCGCCGTCGCAGGGTCGGCATACCTCGAGCCGAACGGGGGACGCGGGATGGCGAAAGGTGCACGCACCGGCGAGACCTATGCCCGTGCCTCGCACCGGCACCACCAACCCTAGAGATGGCAACGGCAGGCTGGTGGTTTTTGGCCGTGAGGAAGAGCGGCCGAAGCGGTCGCCGGGTCCATCGAAACGACCGGATTCTGACCGGGCAACGCCTCGCGTCCGTCCGCTGGACGGCAGACAGGTCGCCGGACGAACGCAGGCCAAAGGGGGGATCCCGCGCCGTCCTCCGTCGCCGTACACCCGCCGCCCGCGCGGCGACGGACCCGTTCAACCTGCGCGGGAGTCCTAGTATTTTAAAATTCCCACCACGCCACATCAGGATCTGTCAGGTTCGACCACATGTCACGCTCGACGGTGCAGGCAAGGCGCCGATCCGGCGATCCTCGCAGAACGGGACTGGCGGTGGAAGAAGAGATGAGGAAAGCTGAGGAAACTAGACGTCTATAGACCGCAGCATCGGACGCTCCCAAATTGGCGTGGAGTCGAGCCGGCGGCGGTGGCCACTTGCCAGCTTGCCCCGAGCGGAAACAAACGAGGGAGCCCGGGGCGGGGCACCGCGTGGAGTCCGCTGGGCGACCCAGCCGCAGCCCCTGCCGGCGCGTGCTACCATTCCCGTCCCGGCATATAAAAAAGTGCACCGGCCACGCGGAGGCGAGCCGAGTCCACTGGCCGCTGCCGTCCCGTCCGCCCGGGTCCGGCAGCTCGCAGGAACGATTCCTCCACGTCCGACACCGTGCCCGCAACCAGAAAACAACCAGCGCGCCCGGGAAAAGAGAGAGGAGAGAGGGGAGAGGAAAATCCCCCGCCCCGCCCCGCCCCGTCCTGCCGTAAAGCCCACACGTCGCATTGACTTCGCCCTCCCTCCCCCCATCTGCCTGCCTCGCGGAGCTCACACGCCCACCCAGTACCCACGCGAGCTCCCTCTCCTCCCGCTGCGCCTCGGCCCCGGCGGCTCTCGCCTCATGTTGAACCACTCCCGCTCCCGGCCCGACTCCCGATCCCCGTTCCTCCACGGCCTGCCGCCGCCGCTCCACGCCGCCGCCGCAGCCGGGACGGAGGAGCTCCCCCGGGACCCCCGGATGGACCCGCCGTCGTCGTCGGGGAGGGGGCCGGCCACGCCGCGGCGGCAGCTGCAGGGCCCGCGCCCTCCCAGGCTCAACGTCAGGATGGAGTCGCACGCCATCCGGAAGCCCTCGGCGTCGGGGGGCCTCGCTCCCGCGGCGCCGGCGCAGGGGGCGCAGCCGAGGCGGGACGACCACCAGCAGCAGCAGCCCCCGCCGCGGGCGCCCGTGATCATCTACGACGCGTCGCCCAAGGTCATCCACGCCAAGCCCAGCGAGTTCATGGCGATCGTGCAGTCCCTCACGGGCCCGGGATCCGGCGCGCCGCAGCAGCGGCAGGAGCGCCACCGCCAGGCGGACGACGACGACGACGACGACGTCCTGCTGCTGGACCAGGCGACGGCGTTCCTGCCCCCCGAGCTGCTGCTCTCGCCGTCCGCCGCCATGTCCCCGGCCGCGCGCCTCGCCACCATCGAGCGCTCCGTGCGCCCGGCGCCGGACTACGACGTGGGCGTCCTCTCGGGCGCAGGCGGCGGGGCCGGCCGAGACGGAGACGACGGCACGCTCGCGGCGATGCTCGCCCCCCCCGCGCGCCATCCCAGCATCCTCTCCCCGCTGCCGTCCGCGCTGCCGCCCGCCGCCGCGTCGGGGCTCTTCTCGCCGCTGCCCTTCGACCCCAGCGGCATCAGCTGGCTCAACGAGCTCAGCCCGATCCTCCGCGCCTCCTCGTCCGCCTTCGCTGCCGCCGCCGCGACCAACGGCGGATCCCGGCCCCCGGCCCCGGCCTACTACTCCGACCCGTTCGTCCCCAGCCCCCGCAACCTCCTCGCCACGCCCACCGTGCCGTCGCCCACCGCCGTCGCCGAGTTCTTCGGCAGCCTGCCGGGTCTCTAGCTCGCCGTCGCCGCCGCCGCCTCCGTCCAAGACGGATGCAGTGCAGCACCAGCAGCGGCGGCCGAAACTTTAGCTACATTTTTCTACTCCTTTTCCCTGTAACACCAAAAAAAAAATTCTTCTTTCTGGCGGGTAGGGTAAGTTGGCGGGCCCGGCACCGATGCCTGTCATGCTGACTAGTGGCTTGGTGGGTTGTAGCCGAACTCGAGTAGTGTAGTTGGTGCTCTCTCCATTTACTGATACTTGTTGGTGTAATCCCAGGGTACTCATACAATTATTAAGAAATCTAGAAGACTAAATTGTTCCACCCGAGCATCCACCATGCTATTTTCCCGAGTATCCAACTGGCCAATTGTCATTTCCTTTTTTTTTCTTTCGATGCATATAAATTTTTTTGAAACCTTCGGACGACACGTCCGGAAGTTTTGTTTTTATGTTGGTATCCCGAATTTGGTGATATGTCAATTTCGCAAAAAAAATAAAATATGATATGTCGACTCGAGAAATAAGAATTTGTGATGTGTTGATTCCTGAAAGTAAAATTATGGCGTGTCAATCTGAAAAAGAAATGAGGAATTTGTGATGTGCCAATCCGCAGAAAGAGATTTTCGATGTTTCAATTCACTAAAAAGAAAATTGCTTTGCTGCCGGCGTAAAATAAAAGATGCGAGGTGAAGAAAGAGAGAAGAAAAATTGCCGTGGATAATAGAGGCTCGGCATGTGAACGCGCAGGATGGGAGCATCGTTTTCGCTCTCGCACGTGCTCCGAGAAAGATTCGGCCCGCGGACGGCCGGGAAAGCGGCAGCGGCAAGGCCTGTCCAAAAAGAGCTCCATGTTGTGCAGCAGATCACCATGGCAGATCGCCCTCATCAGACCCATGTGTCAGATTCACATTTCCTCAGAAGTTCAGGACCCAAGTTTTCACATTTCGCAATTTTCTGGTCACTTGCCAAGGTCAGCGTGGAGCATTTGGAGCTGTTCTCCAAGGTTCGCATGAGGTATTTGATCTGAAGTTTATTGGAGTCAACGAGTGGTACGAGTTGACCAAAATTTTGAACCCAAAGCTGGTCTAAAGTACGATGAGCTGTAAACTTGAGCTCATCTAAGCTTGACCACGTCTAGAATGATAGAATGAGTAAAATACACTGCCGGTCCTCGAACTTGTTTAAGGTGTAATCCTGCTCTTTAAACTTTCAAAATGCACATTCAAATCCTCAAACTTTCAACTTATGCGGAGTTTACACGGAGTTTACACGTGGGTCTAAATTTCATTTTGTAAATTTTTTGCTTAACTCTTATATTTTGTATTTTCTCCCAAAATTTTATTTCAAAATTTTATGCCGAATATTTTCTTTTCCAATATTTCCTCCAAAATTTGTTCTTTTTTATTTTCTACTTTTTTTACAAATTTGCTCGTACGAGTTCCTTATTTTATAATATTTTTATACAACTCTTTGTATTTGAATATATTTGTACAACTAAATTGGTATGAATGCTTTTATACGTATATATTTTTTTATTCGAACAAATTATATAACTTGTGATTTAGCTTAAACAACTGTGATTTGGACCTCACGTGATAAGATTAGCAAATTTATAGATTTAAATATGCATTTTAAAAGTTTGGGGATCGAGATGACACTCCGAACTAAGTTCGAGAACCGGCGATGTATTTTACTCGTCTAGAATTGTGTTGCCTTTGCATCTCGATCCACAGATTCAAAGGACATCTTCAGGTTTCCGTTGGTTATTTTTTTGACCTAAATGCCCGTTTTGGTGGCAAACTTGCGATAACACCTTAATGCACCAAAAAATGGTGCATCCAGAGGTTGACATGCGATCCAGCCCATGTGTTCTCTGACTACTCCATTCACTTTTGTTTTGAAGGGTATTTATTTGGAACAACTTGCAGTTTAGTGGGCGGTAAAAAGGACTTGAAATTGCTTATATTGGTGGTTCAGAGCGAAGGGATAGAAAGTGTTACTATATTCACCAATTTATAATTCAGAGTACCACAATTATATGGGTACTAGATACATGGCAAGTATGCACTACTCCCTCCGTCATGTAATATAAGGCACTAAACTCCAATATATCTCTTGGATAAGTATTAAAGAAAATAATTTAATTTTTTTAGATCTTAGCTGCATACTTACCTTTTCTATTTCTTCCTCCGCTGTTTAATCTTAGAAATAAATTTAATTACAGTTTAAATTTAATTACGGTTTATAAACGAAGAGCTCTCATAAAGTACATACATTTTTTGTTCTCTCCATTAGTTTGTCATGTAATTGTTATAATGCCTTATATTAGAAGACGGATTGAGGGATCGAGGAAACTAGAAGTGACTGCAGAAGTGCTTAAATATTCACACATGGATGGATTGAAGGAGTGATTTGCGCTGGCTGCTGCCCTTTGGTCGCGACCGTCCTGTCGTGCTTATCAAACTGTTCCGGCCTATTGGGCGATCGTGGCGTATCCAGCATCACCTTTCTTCGATGTGCCTATGCAACGGAGCAAAAGGATCTCTCCATCCGTCTCTCCCTCTCTCTGCGACAAAGTGATACGAAGAATCACTTAGCTTTCAGAACCAACCCTTCCCAGATCACCCGAATAATGACGTCAGAAACACCGCGAGCTTGGCAGGTCTGCCATGGCGAGACGCGAGAGTAGGGGAGAGCAGGGGCAACGCCACCGAGACCTGAGAGCCGGACGTGCGGCTCGCTCTCAGCTTCTTGCCTTCTTTCCCTCCCGGCGCCGCCTCCGGTTCGCCGCCGAGCGCGCCACTCCGCTCCCGATCACCACCCAGGTGAACGGCCGCGTGCCCAGACTGCTGCCAGCTGCACCGGCACGAAGGACCTGACCCTGACCCTGACCGGCGGCCGCTGCGGTCCAGGTGATCCGCACTGGCTCCAGATGCCTCGGATGGGACAAGTGCAGGTGATGGTGTCCGTCTTCTCCAGCTTTGACTAGAGGTAGACTAGAGTGCAGACGAATTGCCAAGACTTGGTGATGGCTATCTGCCACGGGGAAGATGGGTTTAATGGCTGACACCGACAGGAAGCGCCATCTTGGTTCTCTTGACATCAGCAACATCAAACGCCATTGCATCATCTGATAATTACTGAGAACTGAGGAATACCTCGGATGCAGGTAATAACTGAATGGCTCTTTTTTTACTGTTCACTTAACAAGCCATTCAGCAAAAAGCTTATGGGCAGCAGCACAGGCGTTTGCACTTGGACCGACTACAGATCGTCTCTCCTTCATGAGAAGTTCACGATCTGAACAAATGTTACAAAAAAAAAAGAATCTCTAAGAATTCTGACCAAAAAAAAGAACTTCACGACGTTAGCGGGGTTATCAGTCACCAGCTACGGCTGCGCTCCACTGACCGGATCAAACCGGCCGCGTGGCTCAGACCTCAGTCTCACGGGCAGGCCGTAGTTGGGAAAAGACCGGATCACGCCGTCGCGGCTGGCGGTCACGATGACCGTGCTCCACGCGGCGGAGATCGCGGAGAGGCAGTCGCCCAGCTGCGGCCCGCCCTCGGGCTTCGCGGCAGAGGGCAGCTTCTCCTCCGGCCACGTCGCCGACCCCTTGGTGCCGTCGGCGAAGGGCCACGGCCCCAGGGACCGGGACTCGCCGTGCCGGCGCAGAGCGGGCGCGCTGGAGGATTTCTCGGTCAGGCAGGGAGGCTTGGTGCGCCCGTCCTGGTGCACACCAGGCCATGGCACAGCGGTGGTCACGTCCTTGGAGAAGAACAGCTCGCACGACTGAACTGATTTGGCGTCTCCGGAGTTGGCAAAGTTCCAGATGTAGACATTGGAATCCTTGCCGGCGGAGATAAGGTATTTGCCGTCGGACGTTAAAGACGGCGATGATAGAGCCTTCGACTTCCATGGCCCTGTATCAGAGAGGGAAAAAGAAAGCTGTTAGCAACTCAAGTTAAGATGGGTAACAGGGTTGAAAGATGATTTGAGGGTTTTTTTAAGCGAATTTACCTTCAAATTTTTTTATGGTATCTCCATAGGCGACTCGAATTTTAGAATCAGCTGACGCGATTATAATCCTATTGGAATCACTTGTACATAACTGCAAAGCGGAGATCACAAATTAGTAATTTGATCCAATAATTTCAAGGATACCAATGCTTCCATGACCAGCATTAGACAAATCGGGATAAACCAAGGGAGAAATGAACCTTCAGACTGTTGATCCGACTGGCAGCTGACTTTTTCTTCCCTTGCACAAATACTTCTTTCTCCAGTTGGATGCTTTCAACTAAAAAAGGAAATTGAGCTGATTAGTTCGGTACTCAAATATTGATACACTACTGTTTGGTGATCATAATGGTTCACTCTTATGAATTGTTCAACATAATCACACATCAGCTTACCTGATTGATTGTAGAAGCGGCACGCTCCTGCAATCGTGCCAACAATGAAACCCTGGCATGCAATATCTTAAATTAGCTTCCAATGACGGAAAAAATGATTTGCAAAGACATTTCATCAGATTCACACCTTTCCATCTGGTTGGTAACTCAAAGCAGTTACGATATTCCGTGTATCAGCCCAGTCAGTTACTCGCCTGTCCAACACATCCCAAATGCGCACTTTACCATCTAATGAACCGCTGATGAAGTATCTCTCATCAAGAGGGTTGAATTGGACACATGTAACTGTTGTCAATTACAAAGGAATAGAAAAGAGAGTCAGGTTCTTATCCAGGAAACTAAATTAAGTTATTATGTTTCAATGTACTGAGAATATCACAAATTCATTTTCATCATCACAATAATGTTAATACACAGAGGAGATCAGCATCGAGCAACGATTGCATTTATGTTTTCAAAACAAATGATAGTTTATTGATATTCTGCTTACCATAGTCTTTGTGTTTGAAAACTGCAAGACAACCATCACAGCCAGGTTTCCATAAGCGCACTGTCTTATCTTTAGATGAAGTCAAGAGATACTGCAGCCAAACCAAGGTGAAACAGGTAAGCGATTTAACAGGAAAACAGCACTACTAATATCCGTTTATGATGCATGGTTTTAAGATAAATGAGGTATGCACACTACAGAGTAAGACTTACATCTGATTTTGACCATGTCATATCCAGGATATCACTTGTATGGCCATGAAATTCATGTAATGGAGTCTCTAAAATTCGAAAAGCCTTCTTGGGTATAACTGCAAGTGCATGGTTCTGCCCCTTTCCTATATTTGTCTTAAAGACTTGAACTTTCTCCACTTTTTCATAGGGATCCTCTCCCTTATACAACTTAGGAGATGCTTCCACTTCTATGATTTGCCATATTCGTACAACACAATCCTCACCACCACTTGCTAAATACCAGCCAGATGGGCTGAATTTCATGACCCTAATCGAACCCTTGTGAGCTCTGATTTCTTGATCCATGTAGACAGCAGAGAATTCAAGAAAATTTTTCTTCCGATGTTGAACTCTTGTTCTGGTTGGTACACCTGTTGTGCAGTTTTTCACATGGACATCATACTTGCAAATGCCACTGAAACTTCTCTTTGTCATGAATGTCTTCCACAAGCTTTTGACATCCTTTTTCTTTGCACCTTTTGTTTCTCTTGCAGGACTATTACCACATCCTCTCCGTAGCAATTTTTGAACAGATCGGGAGAGGCCAAGCAGGCTCTCAAACTCCAGAAGAGACATCACCTTATCTGATCCAACCTCCTTCAGCATGTCAGTTATACTGTTATGTGCAGCACTGTGAACAATATATCTCTTTCCACTATCCATATCCCTTATGCAACATGAACCGGCAAATTCCAATTCATTGTCACAGACAGATGAATCCAAGGAAGAATGGCCACTGAGAGTTCTCTCCTCCATGTCGGTGAAGGACTCAACTGCTGTGATTTCCTCATGGCATTGAAAAGAATCCATCCTGGTAGAAACAAGTTCATCTAATCCCATTCCCTTAAGGAACCTTTGCCGCCTTTCTTGAACACTCATTGGCTCATTTGCCCAAATCTCATACTCACATTTCCTTGGCACTGAAACATCATCACTCGTGCTGCAATCCTCTGGGGATGAAGGCTCCCTTGGCGATTGAACATCTTCAAATGCGTCAAAGAAAATATCATCACTGTCTGATTCAGACCTTGGCATCTTCTATTAAACTGATTTTACACCAAACAATGTATCACAGTGGGGCTCTGATGACACCCTCTGAAGGATCAGGCAGGGGGTATCAAGATGTCATCTGCAGAACAGCAAAGAGAATATGAACCTGGGGTAAAAAGAAGGAAAAAGTACCAACATCAGGAAACGACGAAGCAGCACAGAAAAAAAAATGATTCGCAGTTAAAATACAGGCAAGTGGACGACAATATTTCAAGTGAATCCCAAACTTGGGCAATCCTATTTACACGCACAAAAAGTAAATACACGGCAACTGATAAAGAAAACTGGTAAAGCAGGATGCAACAATTCCTCCGCAAAAATGGGTTAAGATATGGTACAACTAATCAGCCCCTAAGCGCACGCACAAAGTATGAAACTCTGCATGACACTGCACTACAGAAAACAAAGAAACAAGTACACTGTACACAGACAAAGTTTAACTCTGAAGAGAATATTAGACAGGATTCGCCAAAAGAGCAGCATATAACATCTAAAAACAAACTAAAAAATTCCTCATAGAACAATGCAAAATACTACCATCTCAGGCAAACAATTACCAGTACTCACTAGGTCCTCGACTGTGAACTGTAACAGGCTGTCAAGGAACCAAACAAAGCACAAGCACGGGCTACCCACCTCTAATCTAATCCGGTGGCCTGGGTCAATCACCAGCTCCGTCCTGCGCTCTCTCACAGTGCTCACCAACAAGGCAACAACTCACCACCAGTACACCCCCAAGGCCCCCACACCTCGGTAATCCCACCGGGGGGCGGACGAAGGCACGAAGCAACAAGAACCCACCAACAACAGCGACCCACACGGGCGGGCGGCCGGACGGAGCCCGCAGATCCCGAGGAGACAGCGCAGAAAGGCTACGGTAATAAAGATGCGAAAGTGAAAGGGGATTCCTTCCTCCCTCCGCCGAGCTTTCGACTACGGCGGCGGCGCGGCTGTCTTAAAACCAGCCTCCGCCGCGGCACTGTAGCGTAGCGTACAGCCGGGGCGGGGAGAAGCACGGGCCCCGCGGGGGAAGCGACGTGCCCTGCCGGCGGGCGCCGCCGCCTATTCTGTCCCCTGCCTCTGCGCCGACCGGGCCGCAGGCGTAGCGGGCGCAACTCCGCGTACTTGTTGTCCATTAAAGGCCGCGGCCTTCCAAGTTCAGAGAAACCGCCCCGGTGGGTGACACAGCAAACAGGAGAGTTCCCTTCTCGTTTGGTCAGCACCTTGTGGTGGAAAACAGGAGGGTTTTTGTTTGTTCTCATGCGGAAATGCAAAGTCAAAGAACACCGAAGAAGCAATTGACTGGCTCTTTCGTTTTCGCATACACCTTCTCTGTAAGTGAAGCACGGAGCAAACCGCGTCCTGTTCTTGAAGCCATTGAACACAAAGAATTCAGAAAGAATTCTGCACAAAAATCCCAAGGCCGGACAGACTCAACGCGAAGTGGACAAAGAAAAAAACGAACCGCTTGGTGGCGACGTGTTTCCCGGCCATCGCGCCATTAAACTGGGCGTCCGGCACGCACCGGTGGAGAATGTAAATGCCACTGCTCCGCTTCCGGAGCGTAACGACGCTCCTCCGTTCCGAAGCCAACCGACAGAAATTCGAAAACGAAAATTGAAAAGGGAAGCGTGCGGAATTCGGGCGATGGGGGCCCCAAAAATCCAGCACTGATTTCCGGGGCTAATTCGCATGGCGTAGGCGAGGCGAGGTCGCTTTTCAGGGAACCGGGCGGCAGATGCCGAGAATAAAATTTTTTTGAATAAAAACCGAGAATAAAAATAAATCGATCATTTCTCGCTACCCATTCGGTTGGGGATCACATGGAGCGGCGGTGCTCTGAACTTCCAGAGCAGTTCGAGCTGCTACCAATCAAACGCGCAGAATCGATCGAGAAGCTGGGGGGAGGAAGGACGGGTGGAGGGGAAGCGGATCACTGTGCCATTCAGTCACGAGCTCGCGAGATCAACCGCCCGGACGGGAACGAAAGGCACGGCGACAGAATTCGAAGCGCATGACTCACCTGCAGCGGGAGTGCTCCACGGCTTGTCCTCCCCGAGCCGCCGCCGCCGCCGATGATCTTCTCCCGCCGCCACGCGCCATGGCCATCCCGCTCGCGAACAGGATCAGGATTGCTGGACGGGCCGGCGAGTCCTCGTGACTCCCTCCCGGCCTCGGCGGAGAGGGTACTTGGAGGGGGGCAGGGTGAATGGAGACCTCGGCCGGACGCGAGCTTGGGGTTGGGGCTCTTCTCTTGGACGCTCCGCTCCGCTCCGGCCGCCTAGTTCCCTCCGGTCTTGGTTTCCAAGGCGCTTGTTTGTTTCGGTCTGTCAAATGGAGCTCTCTCTTATTATGCTGGCTAATCCCGACGCGGTCTTCCCCTCCACTCTGGTGGGTCGCGTCGCTTTCCGTCCTGGGGCCGGGCCCGGGCCGGGTGGACCGGCCCTTTGGATTCCTAGTATGTGTATTTTAAGAGACTGTTTGGATTACACTAACTTATAACAAATTCTGTCACATCGAATATTTCGATACTAATTAGAAATATTAAATATAAATTAATTATAAAATTAACAGTATAAGTCTAGGGTTTATTCGCGAGATGAATCTATTAAATCTACTTAGTCCATGATTAGTACATGTTTACTGTAGCATCACATGAACTAATGATGAATTAGTTAGGCTTAATAGATTCGTCTCGAAAAAACCTAGGGATTATGGAATTTATATTGTCATTAATCTATATTTAATACTTCTAATTAGCGTCGAAACATCCGATGTGACGGGGCTTATAATAAATCCTGTAGTAACCAAACCTAGCCTAAGGTTGAAATTGATTGACTGCTATGTCCTTCTAAAATTCAAAAAGAAGGAAGGCAAAGTAATATTCGTATTGTTCATTTTGCATTCCTGTGCTAGTTCGGTAGCAAATTTTTCAGTGAAATTGCTATCAAGTGGGCATGCCAATGCTGTGGCATCGGTCGCGCCGGTGGAAAAAACTTAAGAATTTCCTACAGATAATTAGGACCAAGTGCGCGCTCGTGTTTATAGAAGTGAGCGCGATTATAGTGGGCGTCTGTATCTATAATGTGCTTAAAAAATAAATAAAAGAAGGTAGCTGTATTATCCTTTTTTACATCTAGAAGGGGAAACTGATACAGTCAAATTTGGAGCGGAAACGGTGTTCAAGCCGGCGAAACACCTGTTGCTATCCGTAGGACAAAAATATGCGCTGGTATTCGCGTCGCCTACTAGATTCGTTGTTTGTGTAAAGGGCCACAAACCTTGCTTGTACTGGTTGCCGATGCTACTCACCTTCACCCCCTTTACTGTTGTACTTGCACAAGATATCCAAACTACTCTGCTGCATGCAGACAAAGCGTTATCCCCTTCCGAAGCCCTGAAGTCTGAACCGTTCCTCGCAGCTGCAGGCGCAGTAGGTAAAACCCCACAAAGGCTATGTTCGTTTAAAAAGAACATGGTCTAAAAAGGCAGCGAAGAATGATAATGCATGTGATGCGGATAAAGCCTAGTGGCCCTAGTATTAATCTACCTAGCGACTGGCATCTCGCCGTCACCTCCGATGGTCCGATCCTCCTCGCTGCCTCTCTTTTTATCGTCCAGGTAACAAACCCACCACCACGACCACTACGCTTTGGGCAAATGGCACGGGCGCGTCAACGACTGGATGCATCCTCTTTTCTAATCCTCCTCCCACCTTTTCGACCTTCCGGCCACGGAACAAGATCACGCCTTCGCCGATTGTTCGTCCGGCCATCCGCCCGTGCTCACACGGGTCCGATGCAGCTGCAGCTTTACACGGGAGTGGAATGGCACGGCGTTTTTCTTTTCTCTTTTTCTTCGGATGGTGTCATGTGTTAGCAGCAGTGAAAAGTGAAAAAGGCCAAAACCGAGCTGCGTCAGTGTGTCTAATCTGATCAGCGCCGTGATGGAGAGTTAAAAGCAGCAGCAGGTGATCCAGCCCGTGCATTACCGGGGCCGGCCTAATCTGGCATGATTAGATCAGTTGCGCCGACGATTGAGGTTACCGAACTGGGATCGCAGCGGCGTTTTCCTGGCTTCGTGCTGGAGGGGGGCTCTCTCTGGCTGCTTCTATTCCCCTGGCATGTTGCCAAATGGCCCCAATGGCTCCCCGAATCGGATCGCGAGTACCTAATCGTGCGGCGCACCTGAACTCCTGATGAGGCCTCTAGGAACCAAATCCGGTTGCAGACATGCAGGCTAGGCTAGGCTGGTGGGCTGAGGGATCTCGCAGCCACAATCCACGCGGGCAGCTGAAACAAAACAAGCAGCCGTGTGGTGCGCACCTGACCTGAGATGCAGCGATGGATGGTGAGCCGTTGCAGGACAAGGACTGCGGGGGTCCTACAGCTCTGCAACAGGAGCAGGCGAGCAGCATGCGCGGCCGGCTGCCGCCTCCTACCTCGCTGGTCCGGATTCAGGAGGCAGGGCCTGCCGCCCCGGCCGTCTCTGCTGTCGCCGTCAGCGTCAGGTGTAGAGGCCTGCAGGTCCCCGGGCAGTTGCTCTTGTCCTGGTCTCTAGAGGGGAGGGGAGAAGGAATGCAGGAACAGAAGCATTTAGGCTGTTAATCAGCATTTAGCAGCAGCCGCAGCTGGTCAAAAGCAGAAGCCGCTGCCTGGGGATTGCATTGGCTAAGCCCTACCGGCTGCCAAGTCAAAGCCTCTCTCCTCCTCCTGTAAACAACACCGGCGAGGCGACTATGTGGCCGTGAGCTCGCCAAAGCTGCAACACGGCCATTAACAAATCATGCAGTACGCGTCTAATGTACTCTGTGCTTCTCCCGATTGTTGGCTAACAGGCCAAGCCGGGAAGATTCCGCGTCCTTTTCCCCGTGCACTATAACTCCGAAAAGTTTGGCCACCACGGCGACACGATCGCTCTCCGCGGCTTGGTCGCCGGCGACGACTCGGACCGGACCGGCGTGCGAAGTACAAAAATCGAGCGGGCCGACGGCGGCGGGCACGGCCCCGGTCGCTCGCCGGGCGAAGGGGGCGGGCACGCCGGCGCCGTGTGGGCGAGCGGAGGTGGACTCGGCGATCGATGGTACGGGTACGTGCCGCGTCGTGGTCGTCGCCGCAGGCGCACAGGGACGCGCACACGCACAGGCTCCTCTGGGCTCGGCGGGTGGGGCGGGTCCCGGCAGTGGTCCCTGAAAGTGTGCCCAGTTCGACCCGGGCCTACGTCTCAGCGACCGCCATCCGCCGTGCTCCATTGCTCCTGTTCGAGAGAGCTCGTCCGTACCCCCCGGTGGTGGCCGCTCACCGGACTCCGGCCGGCATGGATTGTGTGGTCACGTGGCCACCTTTTCGCGCCGAACCCAAGTGGCTATTTTTTATTTTTCTAACGGAACCTGTGCTGCGCGTGCCACTCAACATCCGGTATGGCAGCAACGCTGGGCGTTGAAGTTAAGCGAGTGGGGGAGCTGGGGTGCTGCTTGCGCTAACCCGCTTGGACGACCCGGCCTCGCCGGCGATGCCCACCACGGCCCCACGTGGGCAGTGGATTGCGCACGCCGCCGCAGCCCGCAGGCTCTGACAGAAAAATGTCCCGTTCCGGCGTGATCAGTCAGCTGGTCTTCGGCTGGGCACGAAGCTTTAGGATATGCCGCGCGCGGGTGTCAGGGACACGATCGTCGTGGGGGCAGTAGAGCCGGCCAGGGGCCACGTTTTCCCCAGGGGTTTTGGCGGCCGCCGCCGGAATTCAGGCAGCTGGCTGCCTGGCTCTGAAAATTTCCGCGAAACCTTGAAAAAAAAATAGAGACAAAGCAGACATGTAGACGGAGAATGCGGCAGCCCGGATTTAGGAGGCAGAGCTACTAGGCGTCCTAGAGGGTTACTACCAGCAGGGTACATCTATCTATTCGTTTCAAAAAAAGAAAAGAAAAAGGCAGGGTACATCTAGCTAAGGCATCTCGTGAGGGAGGAAGAATCAGAAGCGGATCATAGTTTTAACCAACCAACATGCAGCCGCGAATGCAGAGGAAAACCGTAGCTTAGTTGGCTCCCGAGTCAATACAAAGCCACTCCTCCAAACAACCCGGGCGATCGAGCATGTGGTCACGGGATTGCCACCGCTGATCCTTGCCATTAACAATATAATCATCATCAAACCCATCTGATCCCCCCGGTGTCCTGGCTCGGATAATCCACGAAGATTCCGCAGCTTTTTGCAGGGGATCCCAGCGCCTTAACTCCGTAAAGTTTCCCGGCGACGACGTACGAATACGGCAGACTAGTTTATGCCGCCGGGCGCCGACGCGCCGTGGTTGGTCGTCGGTGCACACGGCTCCCTCGCGCTAGAGGATCCCGGCCCCCGCCGTGAGCGGGAGAGGGAGTGGGACCGAGCAGCGCGCATGGCGCCGCGGGCCGGGCCGGGTGGCTCGCCGGGGGACGCCGCACGCCATGTGAGGGTAAGGCTTGGCAGGCACGGCGTCGCAGCCGAGTGGGCGGTGGACACGCGCGGCGAGCATCGTTGGCAGCGCGCACGGTCTCTCAGCTCCGCCGGCGAGTGACGGAGTGAGATCGTGCGCGGGCGTGGCGCGGGACAGGGATTGTGCGGCCATGTGGCCACCTTTTCGCGCCAGATACAGCTGCAGTTGTTAATGTCAAAAAAAAACAACAGCTGCAGTTTATTGTGTAAAAAAATAACTGCATGTGTGCTTCCTATAAATACTCGACGGTTGGCGAGCTTGCCAATTGGACGATGCATGATTGGATACGCCGAGGCAGGGGAGGCAGGGAGCAGGAGCTGGAGCTCGCACGTGGCTCGTGTTCTTTACATCCGAGTCCACGGCCGCAACGCCCGGAGCACATGGGAGAAGCTGGGATTGGGCTCGGTTGTGGAAGAAGGGGTATTGCCGCCGAGATGATGGCCACGATCAGGACCGTATCGGCCTTGGTTATCCATTGTCAACAGAGGGATCAGGCCAGGGGAGCGATAGGATCCGGGGCTACTACACCGGGATCTCTCGGGTGTGATGCGATAGGGTTTGCAGGCGTGTGAGCTCGATTAGCTGCTACCTGCTAGTGTTCATTAATCAACCATGGTTCTCCATCTTAGGCCTGCTAGTGGGGTGGGTTAAAATAAATTTTATGGGGTGGGTTTTGATATGGAGCGTGTTTTGACGAGTTAAAATGAGTTGTATTAGGTGATGGAGCGGGGCGAAACGGATTCTATGTAAATGCGGGTTGACGCGGGTTGGGTCCCGCGATAAGAGCTGGACCCTGAAAATAAAACCTCACGTTCACACTATAAAATTTTATCGAAATTGATTGAAATTTGTTGGAGATGACTCGGTATGGCTGCCAGCTACTCTCTGCAAAATAGTGTGGCTAGACCTACACGTGGGCTCTACGTCAAGAGCCGGACCTTGGAAATAAAACATCGCGTTTGTACTATAGAATTTTATCGAAATTGACTGAAATTTGTTGGAGATGACTCAGTATGACTGACAGCTACTCTGTGCATAGCGGTGTGGCTATACCTACATGTGGGCCCACGTCAAGAGCGGAGCTTATATATATATTGTAATAGGTTTATTTAATAGGTATAGCCATACCTATGGGTTTAAGCATTAAATAGGGCGGGACGGAGTGAGTTATTTAGTTGAGCTTTTGGATCGGGGTGGGTTTCCATTTGATTTCCATTGCATTGGGATGGGGTGGGTAAGGAGTAGATTTAGCCCCGTTAGCAGGCCTACTCCATCTGGCATGCATTCAGGCTTCGGCGAGAGGTGTAGCGGCCTTTTGCTTGCAGGCTTGCGGCTAGTATTCTCTATGTCCTGCCAACTCGACACTGGCCACTGGGGTTGCCCCTGGCCGCCATGTGTGTCTCAAACAGGTGTAAAGGTCTCTCGCGCCACCCCATTGCTACATTTTCTGGGAGCAGGATTTTGGAGTCGCCATTTGTCATTTACTAATGACCAAGCGCGACATATTCCGCTCTTCTTCTTGGAGTAATTTTTGAAACATTCTTGGAGTAATTCTTCACGAACCAATGAATCATTTGCCTTTTTATTGGGGACACAGAGTCATTTGGTCTAGGGTCATGGTGCTGGAGCAGGCAGAGGCAGAGATGCGCGACCAACATTTGGGCTACAATGCTGGACAAAAGGAAAAGAAGCCTAAAGGGCCCATACCTTTCAGCGGGATGGGATTCGCCCGGTGGTTCTCCCAACCCAACGCCCAGTCGCCCAGCCGCGCGATGCTAATGGGCTTTCTTGCGACATGCCGACATGATCTTTTTCCTACACAGAACGAACAACCATCCTTTGGAACTCTTTGCGTTCCCAGTATACTCCGTATTTCAGTTCCAGATTGCCTGGTCTGGTACCAACACGACGGCTGGTGAAGCAGCGATTCTGTTGTGAAGCACGGGTTCGGACAGCGATGTCTTCCTTCCTTGTCGCCGGGCCCCGGGCGTCGCGGCGGTCGTCCGAGTCGCCGCCGCCGACGGAGCCGGCGGGGAGAGGGAGCTTCCGCGGCGTGCGGCCGACCTGCCGGCCGGCTCGCGCGCGCGTGTTCAGCCACGTCAAACAGGTTTGCTACTTGGGACTACGTGGAGCACGCGAAGGTGGGATAGATGGGGGGCCCTGCCCGGACAGGCCGGCAGCCAGCCAGTAGTAGCGTGTGGCTGACGATAGGGAATGGCGCGCCGGCCGCCGTCGCCGTCGTCTACCGGCCGGCGCGATCGGTCATGTGGACGTCGCAGTCCCCCGCACCCGGCCAGCGGGATCTCGGTCAAAGCGATCGCGAAGCGAGATTTTCGCGCGCGGCCCGGCCGTCCCGTCCCGTCCCGTCCAGTCCCGTGCCGGCCGGCGCCGCGCGACTTTGGAGAGCGCAGCGGCATGGCCGCATGGGGAAGGGAGGGATTGATGGGCATACAGGCGGACGGCAGCGCAGCCGGGGAGGGGGCGGCGCGGGTGGTGTCTTCGGGTTCGGACAGGTGGGGCATCCGGCAGTTGCGTGTGGGCACGGTGGCGGTTGCGGCCGTGCGGCGGCCCAGCCGAACAGTACAGTACAGTACAGTCAGTCTAGCCTGTTGCACGGCCGTACTCCCTACTCCGTACTGGCAGTGGTAGCTCAGTCCCTTCCGGCCGGAGTTCCATAGTGCTGTTCAGCAGCGTTTGGTCAGCTCGAATTTTTACGCCCGGGCACGTTCATACTGACGTGCGTCGTCCTTTCCTTCCCGTCCTGGTATATAGCGTTGTGAATTGGGAAATAAATAAACTGCACACACGTCTTGTCGCCGGCTCCGGGTGTCTCCGTCGACGTTCTAGGAGACGGGACAGAGATACGGAAGGAAGGAGCACTGCTCCTCCTCCAACCCCTTTTTTCCCCTCTCTCGTGCGGTCGTGCCGGCACAGCTAGCATGGGTCCATGGTGGCGATGACGTGAGCACGCCAGGGCGTGATCCGTGAACAGTACCGGTTGCCAAACAGCGATTTGCACGCACCATGCACGTACTGCTGCCGGCCGTCCGATCGGTCTTCTCACGAGAAGCTCGATCATCGTTCTTTCCCTTTGGCAATGTAAATTAAAAAAAAACTCGCAGTGGTTTCTGCGTAAGGCACACGTACAAACTTTGTGTTTTGAGCTGCCGGAGAACAGAGAGCAAGCGGGATCGATTACAAAGGAGAGGGAGACGAGCGGCGAGCAACTGATCGGAAAGACCACCGGCCACCTAGCTACCGAATCCTCGTCGCCTTCTCAAACCGGCCGGCGGTGTGCCTGCTGGTTGGTTGGTTTGGATGTCGTCCGCGGTGGCCTACCGATCGATCGGTGCATGTCACTCGCCACCCAGCACGTCAAGGCCTGCCATCTCAAGAGGAAAGAAAAGGAAGCGTGATCATGTATGTATACTAAAAATGCAGAGAAAAAAGGGAGTAAGAAAAGGGTAGGGCCGGCTCAAAACATTATCTGAACTTGGCCGTGCGGCATCCATGCACCAACGCAGCAGGTTTCACACGCGTGCCCCCAAGTCGGTAGCAGACGACAACTTTCTGCTACCCTCTCTCCATCTCGGAATGTCAAAGACTCAAAGCAGCAAATCTAAGATCTTTCAGGTAGTTGGCTCTCTCTAGACTAGGAGTAGTAGTTATGAAAAAGAAAGCGAGTTCAGAAAAGAACGAAAGCGTCGGCTAACAATCTCAGCACCAACAGTAAGAATAAGAAACCAAACAAACACTGCTCCAACAAAAAGTTAGGCACGCATCATCGCTTCCAAAAGTGTGTATGCAACCACCGCAACAACACGCTACATACAGTTAACAATCCTTGAAAAAGACACGCTACGATCAAATCAGCAAACCAAAAACCATACGATGCGTATCTGTCATCCTGTCCAGCTTCTATCCTATACTCTCTACAAGCACCTGCCCCTCCCGTCGGCCGGCCGGCCTGCCTGCCGCTCCACGCCTGCTTTCACGGCTTCTTCTGCCGCTGGCTCTCGAGGCCGACGGAGTTGTGCTGCCGCGAGGGGCCGGACGGCGGCGCCGGCCGCCTCGGCAGGAACCCGAGGAAGCTGCTGGGCGCCGCGCCCTCCAGCGGCCGGCCCTCGAACGGCTGCACCACGCCTCTCGATGCTTCACAGCTTGTTGGCAAGCCGAGCACGAGGAGAAGCAGGAGCAAGGACCAGCGGAGAAGCTGCGGCAGGAGCCGCCTCCGGCCGCTTCTCTGCCAACAGCGCCCCATGCGGCTGGTAGCTTAGACGGGGGATATGGGAGGGATCGAGCTAGAGAGGTGGAAGCTGGGACTGAGAGGGCAAGCGTTTGGAAATGGCGGTGGAGACAGGAGAGAGGGTTTGGTGGGAGCAAATGGGAAGGGTGGAGGAGGGAGGAGGCGACGGAGATATATAGCAGCAACAAGCAAATTAAAGTGGGGTGAGGGATATATAAGGAACCGTCATTAAAGCTGTACAGGACAGTAGGAGCATAGCATGGACTTGTTCAGGATCAAAATGCAGGGGAAGGAGGAGGAGGAAAAATGCAGAAGTGGACACGCACGGCGTCACGTTCTGAACCTGTTCTCCATAAATTTCTACTACCTGATGATATGCGTGGAAATGGTACTGCTAGTACAGTAGCACAAGCACTGGATTTCTGTCTCCGCAGCAGCACACAGGAAGGAGGGAGGGGCTTGCCTGTTTTTTTTTTTTTGTTTCAGGGAAGAAGCTTTGATCATAGACAATCAGTGTGAAACCACTGTTTTCACTGCTCATTTCCGTCATTTCCGTCAGGGTATCATGTAAGAACTCCTTGGCTAGTCAAAAGCTACAACATTGTTTTCACTGCTGCTGGTGATGAGAGAGTAGTCAACAACGGTGCTGCTTTTGTGGACCGGCCCTGGGACAAGCAAGTTTGGTATGTGAAACCATACCCTAGTTCGAGTCACACTTTCGCCATACATCTTCATGCTCCGGACAGGATGATCCAAGAACTACAGTATAATTCTCGCCGTGCGTGGAGGTTTAGAGTGGCTAACGGACCCCGGAGATGGCCATGACCTGTGTGGGTGCACCTGCAGATCGACATGCGGAGGCTGGAAATAAAAGCTGTGGCCATCAAACACCTCTCTCTGCCTCTCTCTCGTCATGGCCTACCCGCATACAGTTGGAGACTCGATCGAGTACTACCCACTACAGTGGCCATGGCCGGCGCGGTCGCGTGGGGCCTGCACGGTGGGGCGGAGGACGCTGACCGCATTCATGAGGGGGAGGTGCAACCGGCCTGATGCGAGAAGAAACCGGAGGGAAGGAGGAGGAGGACAAGGACGAGAAGATCGAAGAGAAGATTCTTGGCCGGGAGAAAAAGGAGGACCCGTAAACAGAGACATCCATCAACTGCAAATTGCCGTGCTTTTTTTTGAATAATCGTGTCTTGGCTTTGACTTCCTGCTAGCATGTTGCCTTGTCTCCACTCTCCACGTGCATGCTTTGGCCCGGGTGTGTGTGTGTGTGTATTTTGAGGCCTCACGTAGAGATGGAGACGGATACACTGTTTTTTTTTTGAAAAACAGATGGGTATGCACGCCTTAGCAAGCATACTAGCATATACTGTAGCATCTGAACAGAGTTGAGAGAGATAGACGCTTCCCTGCAATCTAGCTGTACTGTTGTAGGATGTACATGTACTCCCTATGGAAACAGTCCAAGCTGCGGCAGCGTACTATTGCGGTATTACCTCTGCATTTCTTTGTCTCGATTATAGTAATGTACGGGAAACCTTTTTGCTGACATACATTGACATGTAAATGACTTTGACGTAGGGAAGAATGATCTTTATGGTGTAATTCAAATGACGATGAGTCCAGGCTTGTCTTGTCAATCTATATAAAGTTCTACATATTGATAGTCAGAGTTATAAAGTTTCACCTAAAACGGATTTAGATGATACTTTTTTATCGGAGGAGAAATAAGATCATAAGCCCGTAATAATAGAGCGAAAAGAATGATAGATGATCAGTCTTTATTTCACTGGCAGTACTAGCGTACTGCAGGGATAGCACCAGTACCACTGCACAGAATTGAGACATTCTGCAGACGCTTGTGCTTCCAATAAGTATCTACATTCGATGAGCCAATACTATTCGGTATAGGCATATATATAGCTGTGCTCTTTCATTTTTAAAAGCGAGCAGGTACATTCCATGCTAGTATTGTATGTGTTTCTTTTAGAGCAAGTATTATGAGATGACGTAGGCGGGCTAAATGGAGTGCCATGTCATATTTGTGCTGAGTTGGAGGGAAACTAATGGGAGAGAGAAGAGATGCGGGCTGCAAGTTTACAACCTGCCCTCAGCCGACTGCAACAAGGACTCTAATGAACTTGGTGAGAGAATGAGAGGAGGAAGATGAATCAAGCATTAATGGTACAATCCACCTATACAACCAACTTATTATATGGGCTGGCTATTATATTGGCTTAAGATAACACGACAACAATATATAGCTAACAGCCGGCTAAATTATTAGCTTGCTCTTATAGGAGCTTAAAGGAACAACAATTGGTAGATATCACAAGAGAGAATAGTCAAGGGACAAATAATAAAAGGCTTGCCCCCCAGGGAGGAGAAAGATGCAGTGCCTTATGCCTACATTCATGGAGATATGGTCCCCTAAATCTTATAATGATCCTAGCTATATCCGGTGGATAATGGCCCACTTTACAACTGTTTATATCTAGTCTCTTGGGAGTTCAGGCGTGTGTGGTGGATCCTCCTCTTTTCACTTCTAAACACACAACTACCAATGCTAAGCATGGTGTCAAAAAAAAATCCAATGCTAAGCATGTGTTATGTGTACTACAAGAATGCTTCAGCACAACATTGAAGTACTCTCTCTCCAAATAAACTATGTTAAAAGATGGCCTTGAGGAGCTTCTGTATCCAGGAGGAAGCAAGCAATAGACCCAACCGCATGATTACGCTAGCGAAGGAGGGATCGAAAGTGCCTGGAGGAAGTCGTCTACCATCGGAGCCGCTGAATTGAGTGAATGTTAACTGTAGCTGCTGAGCTACCGAATCGGCCAGACGCGACGCGGGCGTCAGTAGCGTTGCGGCGGTTTGGATTTAGAATGGCCTCCTGCGGACCGCCGGTATGGACGACGCGGCCATCCGTAGCCATGCCGCGTCTCCCTCGGCGGCGTGCCCCACCGATGGGCGATGGACGAGCGGGCTCAGTCATGGCGACGCGCCCTGGCCGGCGGGCGCCGGACTCCATCGATCGGAAACTCGAGGGTAATTGTACAAAGAGCATGGGAGGAACAAGTTTAACGAGTTCAGAGTTTCAGTATTCAGCCATGAGTTACAGCTCGATCTGTCCATGGCGTCTGCCTTCTCCAGAACCTTCCACGCTTCTCATAGAAATAGTCTTCCTTCCACGCGCTGTCCTTTGCCGACGCTTCTCAAATCGAAGCCTCGCTCGTTCCAAACAGTTAGTAAGATTATTCTTCTATTGCTTTTTTTTTTGCTTCCTGAAGAGTTGTTGAATCTGTTGAGATTTTAAGTGTTGCATTGCATAACAACATGATGCATCCTTACTGTGTTAGTGATGACCAATTTGATTAGCTGAGGAAGCATTATGGTAAGAATATTGAGACGCCGGGTCTAAATGTCAATGAGGTAGGATTCCTGTCATGAATTGTTTTGTCTTGATCGGTTCTCTCTCCTACTAACCGGTTAGGGCGTTAGGCCAGGAATGCTTTTGCACTAGCAGGCCAGCAGCCCAAAGAAGAGCACGTACTTCCCATCATTCAGAAAACTGTAACTGCATCAGCGACACAGTTGCATATTAGGGATGAGCTAAGTTTACTGAAAGAAAAACATTGATTATCATAGGAATGCAGGGCCTGGAGCTGGCTTGATTTCAGTACTGTTTTCTCACATGTTACTGATAAACTAACAGTTTTAGTGTAGTGTTTTCTGTAACATGTTAGTAAGACAATGTTGCACGCATACCAGCCTTGGTTGAGTCAAGTGAGCTGATGATCCTGTTGAAGTTTACACACTTGTATCCAATCTAGTGCAGTTTCTAATTGAAAATTCAATTGTAAGAGATTAATTAGGGGTAGTACTGCTGTACAAGCCCCAAAACATGATTGCATTTAGCTTGAATTTGTCTTGGCGTATCTGCTAGCTTGAATTTAATTAGGGGTAGTAAGAGATTAATTAGGGGTAGTACTGCTGTACAAATTCCATGTTGTTTGGCTTGGCGTATCTGCTAGCTGCTCACCACTTGTACTACTGTGTTTACAAATACAGCTACAACAATCATTTGTGTTCATGTCCTGATCTATCATCGATATTGATTGTGATTTCTAGGCATTGTGCGAGTGGGTTCTGTCTGAATGGCTGGTACTCCGAGTGAGAGGGTTTCACGGTGTCGTGAAAAGAGAGAAAAAAGACATCTTGCGATTTCACAAGGTCTGAACTAATGTTGTGAATAATTTTATCATTGCGAAATGACTACCCATCGATAACTAATGGGCGCTGTTATTGGAAACTTGGGAAAAATGCTTAGGTTTCTTTAGACGACCAATTTTTGCTACCAGCAATGAGAGCCTTTGCGTTGCTGGCCAGCCAAGCCTTTCTGAACAGCCAAGTTTGTCTAATCAGCCATCAGGTGCTCGAAAGAGAACAAGTGAGTATAGGCTAGCCAAATAGCTTGCTGTAGGAGAATAATGAGTAAACAAACCATTATTAATGGTCCAACTTCATGTGAAACAGGAGATAGGTCCTTGATGGACTTTCCTGTAGAGGTTGCCACCTCTAACAGGCAGCACCGACTTGATAGGATACGCTCCAAGGGATCGTGCCCACGTTCGCCACATGATACCAGTGGTGACCGCCTATATCCAATTTTTTATCACCTTTTTTCTAATTGCTGGTGGTGTGATACTCTACCCATTCTTTGGTCTTTTTGGGCGCGTAGCACGTTCCAGTGATCGGCTAGCTGTTATGCTTCCTTTTGGTAAGGCATACATCGAGGCGCTAAAAGGTGTGTCCATGTTGTTTTTATGTTTAATCAGGATCGAATGTTTTGCTATGCTTCCTGCGATGCTGACTCAATTGTGTTGCTTTAGAATCCTACCCTGACCGGTCATATTATGGTGGCCCTACACACGAATGCCCTTATTGCGGTGCTGTATTCTGGTACCAGGAACGCATGAAGAGTGCTTCTGGTGCTGCTAAACGGAAAATCGTTTACAACCTTTGTTGTAGAGGAGGAAAGATTAATTTTAAACCTTACAAGAAACCACCCACTCCACTAGTTGGCCTACTACGATTCGATGGTGATGCCCGCTCAAAAAGATTCTTAAAGCAAATTCGATCCTATAATTTCCTGTTCGCATTCACCTCTTTAGGTGCTGCTGTTGACAAGACGATGAATAATGGCACTGGACCTTATGTCTTCAAGATTAATGGAGTGGTGCATCATCGTATTGAAACCCTGCTGCCATGCCGTGGCACAAGGCCCAAATTTGCACAGCTTTATATTTATGATACCGAACATGAGACACAAAACAGACTAGGCATATTTGAGGCTGACGATAACACTGCTGGTCAACCAGATCCAGAGATAGCCACGTCCCTATTAGGCATGCTAAATGAGCATAATGAACTTGTTAAAGCATTTCGATATGCTAGCGAACATCTTGAACATGATAGTGATTAGAAAATAACTCTAAGATTAATAGGCTGCAACGCAAGAGACGATGTTCGTTATAATTTACCCTCCAGCAGTGAGATTGCTGCTATAATTGTAGGCGACTACTCTGCTGATGAATACACTTATGATGTCCTTGTGCACGATAAAGAGTATGGGCTAAAACGTGTTTCCTGCTTGCATCCAGCTTAGATGGCTTTGCAATATCCACTGCTATTTCCTTATGGAGAACATGGTTTTCATCTTGGTATTAGATACTCAGACGCTGATGATAGTGATGGTACAGGCTGAAAATATGTCACGATGTTAGAATTCGCTAGACTGCACATGCATTATAGACTGAATGAGGCAAATCCATTCACCTGCTATGGCAGATTAAGCGACCAAGCATGTGTAGGTACATACTCAACGATTGAGGCATCTAGACTAAAGTGGATAGCAGACCACCAAAAAGATCTAAGGTGCGACAACTGAATGCTGACCAAAAAAGAATATTTGATACGACAACTGAGCGTGTTCTTAGTGGGTTTCCTGGTTTTTCTTTGTCTGTGGCCATGGTGGCACGGGAAAAACATTCTTATGGAATCCTTTGATTGCGAGCCTAAGGTCCGAGAAAAAAATAGTGCTTGCAGTAGCGTCATCTGGTGTAGCGTCTCTGCTGTTACCAAGAGGGCGTACTGCACATTCAAGATTTAAGATACCTTTTGATATAACAGAGGCTAGTACATGCAGTGTGAAAAGGGGAACTATGCTTGCTGAACTTTTACAAGTGGCTTCTCTCATTATATGGGATGAAGCACCGATGACACATCGCTGCTGTTTTGAGGCTTTAGACAAAACTATGCGAGGTATTCTTTCCGAACATAATGCTGCGAACGCAATCCTTCCATTTGGTGGTAAGCCGGTTGTTCTTGGACATGATTTTAGACAGATTTTACCGGTTGTACGTAAAGGTTCGCGATCCTCCATAGTCAATGCATCTATTACGAACTCTAGGCTATGGAAGCATGTTGCTGTTCTTAAATTGCACACAAACATGCGACTTCTTAATCCCTCTTTAGATGGAAATGAGCGTGATGAACTTTAACAGGTTAGCAACTAGGTCTTAGCAATTGGGATGGTACTGTCCCTGCTGAGAGAAAAGGAGAGGAGCGCGAGGCTTCTTGGGTTACAATTCCTGATGACTTGCTGATTCATACTGATGGAGATAAGATTACTGCACTTGTTTCTGAAGTATACCCAAATTTCTTGGCGAATTACCAAAATCCTATGTATTTGGCTTCACGTGCCATTGTCTGCCCGAATAATCAGATAGTTGATGAGATAAATGAGTATGTTGTTTCAATGCTCCCTGGTGACAGTGTGCACTACCTGAGCTGCGACACAATATCAAAATCATCTGAACACATACCAGACTTTGATGTGCTCTACCCTACTGAATTCCTGAATTCAATTGATGCAAGCAATTTCCCTTCCCATAAGATTGCGCTGAAAAAAGGTGTTATAGTGATGCTCCTACGTAACCTTAATCAAAACATGGGCCTTTGTAATGGCACAAGACTACTTGTTGTTGAACTTGGGCAGCACCTGCTGCAGTGCGTGGCTCTCATATCGGTAAGAAGGTTTTTATACCGAGAATTGCACTTAACACAACAGATGTAAAGTGGCCTTTCACGTTGCAAAGAAGGCAGTTTCCTGTGCGAATATATTATGCGATGACAATTAATAAGAGCCAAGGGCAGACCCTATCAAGGGTTGGCCTTTACCTCAAGAAACCTGTCTTTACCCATTCACGTTGCATAGAAGGCAGTTTCCTGTGTGAATATGTTATGCGATGACAATTAATAAGAGCCAAGGGCAGACCCTATCAAGGGTTGCCCTTTACCTCAAGAAACCTGTCTTTACCCATGGGCAACTTTATGTTGCTGTTTCGAGGTCTATGTCTAGAAGTGGCCTTAGAATTCTTATCGAAGACGATGATGGCTCATGTGGGTTGCAGACTCGAAATGTGGTTTACCGAGAAGTCCTTGATGCCGATATATTTTGCTCTGTACATAATTTTGGTGTGAGCATGTGGTTTTGAAGTTATTAGCTGATTGCTTTTGTCCATTTTTTGGAGCTGTCATTTGTCTTGGTGCATATGATATCTTTTGATCTAAGGTATTCCTGTCTTTATCTAATCACCTTTACAAGCTCTCGCAGTCTTGACTTTATTTGATGATATTCTAGCAGCTCCACCTTTCTTTCTATGCCTGCAGATGGGAGATGTACTGATTTCGGGCCTTACAATGGGAGATTGCACCAATCGCGTGTGCGTAGGTGTGCGTACGGGCCTAAGTGTGGTACCATTGGCAAGCCTAACCAGAGGTCAGAACATGTGTCTTGCATTTACTAACTCGTGCTAAGCACCTTGTATTGTGCAGCTGTGTTTTTATGCTTACTAATCCATTCCACCACTGCCCACAGGTACATTGAGCATTGTTGCTGGAGATGAGACAGGTGACACCAATTTTATTATGTTTGGACGTCTGGTTCAGCGCCTGACGAAGAAGTCAGCTGACACTCTTATCGCTGAGAATCCTCAAGGTTTCATTCCAAATGAGATCACGAGGCTCCTGGAAATGGCCTTCATATGGAATGTCAGCTTCACAGAGAACACAACAAGCTCCGGCAGAACTGGTTTTCAAGTCAATGCAGTAGTTGGGGAAATAAATGATAGGAATGCTCTCCTTCCAATGACACCAACTGGATCACAGTCTTCATCACTTATGCTCTCTCAGGTTGCTGGCAGCAGTATGCAAGGCACTCCTCAGCAGTATGCGTGGAAATAGTACTGCTAAAAAGAGGAAGGGTTAGCTGGGGATTCGTCGTCTGAGAGAAAAGGAAACACCATCCATGCCCTGTCGTCTCGATCCTTGCGGTAGCCGGACTTCCGCACGCCCGCTCGCTCCGGCGGCGGCGAGGTGGAGGCAGTACCGCAGTAGGGCGTGGTTGGTTTCTGGTCTAGAAAGCTGTTCTGTAAGGCGCTCTTCTGAGTCATGCTTCGTATACTCTCCAATTGACTGAAAGTGGAAGCTCATTTCAGTCAGCACATTGCGAAGAACTCGGCTAGACAAAAGCTACAATGCTGTTTTCACTGTGACGATGAGATAGTAGTCAACAGCAATAAAAGAATTTTATCTATAATGCTGTTTTTGTCGACCGGTCCAAGAATAAGTTTGACTAATAAATAGGTGCAAACGAGGTTATTTTACCCTTTTTATTAATTTATTCTAGAATTTATAGGATGATTTGATTTTTTTTGGATGGAGGGAGTAGTGGGTCGCCGTACTCCGCGCGAGATTTAGGGTGGCAAACGGGCCCCAAGGATGGCCATGACTTGCGTGGGTGCACCCACATACAGATCGACATGCAGAGCCGGGAAATAAAAGCCGTGGGCTATAGGCCGGGTTCGGATTGATGTGGATAAAAGCCCTCCCCGGCCTCCCCGCTCCTCCCCGGGCCAGGCTGATCACGTGATCATGCGTCATCGGCCTGTCGCCCAGCTAGGCAGCTACCGCGCCCCGAGCCGAGCGCGAGCGCGAGCGCGAGCCCGAGCCCGAGCCCGAGCAATGTCGCAGCCGGAGCCGCAGGCGTGCTGAACCGGCGGCGGGGTGGGCGAGGGAGGCGAGTGCCGTGGAGTAGTAGTAAATGACGTGGAGCCCACCGGCTCCTGCTTTGCAGGCCAGGACGTCACGTGGTTATCTTCTGCAGCCTCCCTCGGCCTCGCGCCTCCTCGCTCCGTCTCAACTGGCATTTTGCGTCCAAATGCATGCAGAGGTCTTTTTTCTTTTTTTTCTAGAGAACCTGACTGCTGCAGGATTGGAATATGGGATGGACATGGTGGTTTCACTCCTGCCACGGTATACGGATGCGTATCTGTACGATCACGTCGACCGGGCCGGACCTCAGGCACTCGGTTCTGCTTGCTACCGCTAGCTGCAGAACACGACGTGAAGCAGGTCTCTCTTGCTACAGCTTAATTGCATTGTCTCTCGTACGTATGGAATCATGGAATTAAACTGGGTCCGTACGTATTTGGAGATCTTCAATTTCTCGTGTATTCGTACGTGCGTGGATGATGAATTGATAGATGATGATCAGATCATGATCTCAGGGAAGCGACTAGCACGAATGTGGCATTGTGGCTGATGCGAAGCTAGCATGCCTCTCGGTGATGAGTGCGTTCGTGCATGAAGGGAAGTTTGATAATTCAAGTCATCAAGTGAAGCACGACACGCGATGACAAGCTCCCTGACATTGTGAGGAATTGAAGCCATCTACTGTGGAACACGTCTCCAAAACTTCCAGAAACAAGATCATGGAGATAATTTGGAACCCACAGTTTCGAATCTTCTCTTTAAAAATAATACAACTTGTTTCACAAGCTCTACTTATTATTTTGGGTTTCCTTATGTCCCAAATAATACGACACGCGATGATCAGCTCCCTGACATTGTGAGGAATTGGAGCCACCTACTATGGAACACGTGAAAGGAGCTCAAGATGCCTATAGAGGGGGTGAATAGGCAAATCTGAAACTTAAAACAGTTTGAATACTGTCAGTAACACAGATGTCCGGAATACTATTCGGGTATGAAACAAACTACACAAAAATAAAGATACCGATGCTGTAATTTAGATCGAGTAAATTGATATGAGCTAGTGGTACCTTTGGAGTATTTCTCACCAGTTGTCTTGCTCTAAAGACTTGTATAATAGTAGATCGACCTCAAATTCTAGAAAGTTAGTCTCACAAGCAAATAACCAATAAAACAAGTAAGGAGCACAATAGAGAGACATAATTTATTTCCCGAAGTTCACTCCCAAAGGAGCTACGTCTCCGTTGAGAAAGGATTCAAGAGACGGTGCTCAAGAACCCCTATACTCCTCTCCCAAGGGTGAGACCAATGCTCAAACCCAGGGTCAGTTACTATGTGTTCCTCCGAGAGGAATGACGATTACAAACTTCCCGTGGTGCTCACAACTTGCTTGAGCACTCACGAGCGACGCCTAGCCATCTAGGAGCTTGAAGCTCCAAGAGTAACAAACTTGGACCCACCGGCTGGACTAGGATGATGTGCTCAAGAGATGGAATGGAAGCTCACTAGCACAAATTTTTTCTCTCGCAACAATCTCACTTGAATCCTCAAAGGAAATCACTCAAGAATGAAGAAAGTGGGAGTGAGAGAGCTCTTCTTTAGCTTGTGGCCGTTTCTGGTCGAAGTGAGCGAGAGAGAGAGAGAGAGAGAGTGAAGGGGTATGGGGGGTATTTATACCCCCACTCACAGAAAACTAGCCGTTGGCTACAGAGTACCCGGATACTCCGGTTATATGTCCGGATACTCCGGACACTGGGGTCCAGAGACTCCGGACTCAGAGAATTTTACGGACGGGGAACAGTTACCCGGAGACTCCGGGTATATGTCCGGATACTTCGGACATCCTTGTCCGAACATTCCGGACCAGGACCCGGACACTCCAGGTTTAACAGGGAATTTCACAAGATGACTGTATATAGTGGTAGGTTTGATTCTCATGGTTTTTTGTAGGTTCTCTTGAGCACAACTACCACGTCAACACCTATAGATCAAAGTCCCTCTTGATAGTACGGCGTTCCTATACTCAAGTTGAAAATAAAATCTACTCTTCAAGTAAATTTGAAACACCACTTTTCATTTCCTTTTTGAGGGATCATGCTTCGTAATACGCTTTGCTTATTCAACCTTAGCACATGCACACATGCTTGATAACACGATTAAATATACATGTGCTTTGTCATCTACCACCAAAACCCACTAAGGGGCCTAGATATCTTTCAATCTCCCCGTTTTTGGTTATTGATGACAACCCACATGTATCTCATTTGGTAGTCATAAAGATGTAAACTTGAGCATATAAAGAGCTCCCCCTTAATGTATGCCATGAATTTGAATTTCAGATTGACTTCTCAAGAGTCAAAGTTGGCATAATATGAAGAACACATGAAAGCTCTTTATAAATTCTACAGTGGGGTGAGCAAGTGTGTGCTAATTCAATGTTTAATGTAAATGATAGGTTATGCATTCAAGAAAAAATTATGTTGGCAGCAAAAACCCGGAGACTCCCGGTATATGTATGGATACTCCGGACAACGTTTCCGGAGTATCCGGCTAAATAACCGGAGTATCCGGACCTCCTGCACAGAACACAGAAAACAAAAAGTCATCACATATCAACTAAGAATCACACTATCATTTAAGCCTTAGAACAGCTTCAAATGTGACAACCAGACAGTTTTAAAACACAGAGTAGCACACATTACAATTTTTCTCACACCACACAGTCCTTACATAAAGTTTGTTCAAGCGAAACGATAAGACAACATTAAGTTTGATACAAAGCCCAAATGAGTACATGAATGGTATTTTCTCCCCCTTTGTCATCAAGTGCCAAAAAGCGAATGAAAAACAACGATAAAGTGTTCTACTCATCATCATCTTGGGCGCCATCATCGGAGGTGTCTTCATCCTCATCCGAGTCGGGAATCTCGCGGTAGTCGTGAGGTTCTTCTTCCTCGGTCTCCGCTTCTTCATCAAATATTTCTTGGCCACGAGGAGGAGAGCGACGGGAGTGAGTAGGTGCACGAGTGCGTCGACGTGGGCGAGGAAGAGGAGCATGAGGAGCAGCAATAGCGGCCTCATCCACGGCATCCCACTCGGTGAGTGGATCATCAAACTCGGGCAACTCATGATATGTATCCGCAGGAAGCCCCAAATGACTCTTGATCTCAATGATGTCACGGCGAGTTTCATTAACTTCCTGTGACATGGACTTGCACATGCAAAAAATGCTCTTAAGCGCCCTCTTTAAGAACGAGTCATGATGCCCATGGCGAGAGGAAGATGAAGCTCCAGCAGTAGCCGGAGGAGGATCAAATCATGGATTCCTAGTGGCTCCAGCATGAAGTGGAGGTGCATGCGGTGCATCACCGGAGCGAGGACGAAGGTGAAGTGCCACATGCTTGCAGTCCTTAGGAAAGCTGACCTTTGTGACCCTCTCTATCATATACATGAGATATGGAGGAGATGGTAGAAATTTCTGTGGATCATTCATCATCCTTCTCAACTCATTCCAAATGAAATCCATGATTGAGAAGGGTCTTCCACCGGGCATGACTCGAGCAAGAAGGTTGCAAGCAAAGTATCGAAGTGCCGTAGCATCTCCATTCGTAGCATCAATAGTGGCACGAAAGAATTGATTCAACGTGTAGTAGAAGGGTTGGAGGGTGCTTGCATTACCGGCTTCGACGAGGATCGGATTGTAGAAGAGAGCCGGTAATTGATTTGGCTTTAACTGATGCTCAACATGAATGGGATCCCTCTTTTCATCTTCAGAGCCAAGTCCAAGCAAGCGGGAAAAGGTCATGTAATCCACTCCGTACTTGACCCCTTCGGTCGTCCAAAAAAACAATCTTCCTTGCATCATAGTAGAGAGAGGAATGAAACTGAGCAAGGATCTTCTCATTCCAACCATATCGAAAGCCCATGATGTCATAGAGCCCAAACTCCTTGCACTTTGCAATTGCTTGATTGAAAAATGGATCGTTGAGCTTCTCAAAGTATGCCCACTCAACGTACTTGCAAGGGACAATAGGTTCCTTTCCCTTGCGCAAGACCACGGAGGAGTAGAAGTCTTGATGGAGTTGCACCAAAATCTTCTTTCCAAATTTTCTGCCTTCTCATACTTATACACGTCCTCCTTGCGTGCATTAGTCAGTGCCACAGTTTGTTTGAAGTAATTTCTCCCCATTTCAACCGCAAACCGGGCACAATTTGAGGACGGGTGAGCTTCGGGCACCTGGGATATTGGCGTTGATCTTCTTGAAACTCTATTTGCAGACGTGGAGGTGTGCGAGAGCAGATTTCCCAAGCAATTCCCTTTCTAGTTGGATTTGTCCGGGAAGGAGGAGGCACGACCATGCTTGGCATCATCTAAGGAGCTTGCCGAGATGCACGAGATGGAGCTTTGCTGCTTCTAGCAGGTTCCTTGCCGGCGCGACCGTTAGGTCGTGGCTCCCTCGGAGGAGGACTTGGAGGGGATACTTCTTCCTGTTCAATTTGCGGATCATGACGACGCTTTTGCCGACGCTGACCAGATGGTTCACCTGCTCTCTCCATTTCCTAGACAAGAGATGTGGTATGATTAAGAACGAGTCTAGATAGATTTTGATTGAAAAGAATAGGGCCAGTCACACGAAGTCCGGAGACTCCGGGTATATGTCCGGATACTCTGGACAACAGGATCGGAGTATCTGGGCCTATATCCGGAGTATCCGGATGTCGTGCCACAAAAACCCTAGGTTCGAAGATTTGAAGATTTAGCCATGAGAATTGAATCAAACTTGAACCACATTATGCTAGACATGTGTAGAGACTACCCCCCAAGGCACATCTACTAACTCCAACCACATTGAGAGATCGGGCGATTTGAAGTTTGAATACCTTGAGAGGCATTGAACAAGCGGGAATCCTTCAAATCCGATGAATCCCCAAAGTTTCCAGAGAGGAGAGGAGTCTTCCTTGAAGATTGGAAGGATTCTTGATGGTGAGAAGGTGAAAATTGCCTCAATGGCATGAGAAAGGGAGAGGAGAAGAGAAGGGAGGCGGTGTCGGTGAAAAGAAGTAAATGAGAGTTTCTAACCGACCCCCTCCACAGCCAATATGGAATGGATTTACCGTCCGGAGTATCCGGCTCCCCCTCAATCTGACTGGAATTTTAGTGAAGGATAAGATTGAATTTCGATAGAGAGATCTAGTGATGTGAGAGGCTCACTAGCTTGAGACTAGCCAACAATCAACAATGGGAACGATAGTCTCAAGTAAGCAAGAAAAGATCAAATTTTCTTGAAAATCACATTCCTAACAATTCTAGTAAGTTTTTTAAAAGGAAATTACTCTATAGCAATCAAACATGTGCATGATTTCAAACTAAGTTAAGAGAGTCCAAGATATCTAGCTCACTCCTCAAAGTACAAAACCTTTGCTCATCAAGTGGCTTGGTGAAGATATCGGCTACTTGTTTATCGGTGCTCACATGACTCAAAACGATATCTCCTTTGGTCTCATGGTCTCTCAAGAAATGATGTCTTATATTAATATGTTTGGTTCTTGAGTGGTTTACTGGGTTGTTTGCTAGCTTGATGACACTCTCGTTGTCACACAAGAGTGAAATCTTACTAAACTTGCAACCAAAGTCACTCAAAGTAAATCTCATCCAAAGTAGTTGCGCACAACAGGCACCTGCAGCAACATACTCAGCTTCAGCGGTGGATAGAGCAACAGAATTTTGTTTCTTAGAGGTCCAAGACACAAGGGATCGACCAAGGAATTAACAAGTCCCCGATGTACTCTTCCTATCTACTTTGCAACCCGCATAATCCGAATTGGAATAGCCAAGTAGATTGAAAGTGGAGCCCTTGGGATACCACAAGCCAAGGTGTGGAGTGTAAACTAAATATCTTAGAATTCTTTTAACAGCCATAAGATGACATTACTTAGGATTAGCTTGAAATCTTGCACACATGCACACACTAAGCATGATATCGGGTCTAGATGCACAAAGGTAAAGAAGAGATCCAATCATGGAGCGATATACCTTTTGATCTACGGTCTTGCCATCTTCATTTAGATCAAGATGTCCTTTAGTTGGCATGGGTGTCTTGATGGGCTTGGCATTCTCCATGTCAAACTTTTTCAACATATCTTTAGTATACTTGGTTTGACAAATGAAAGTGCCTTCCTTGATCTGCTTGATTTGAAATCCAAGAAAGAAAGTCAACTCGCCCATCATGGACATCTCAAATCTCTTCGTCATGATCCTACTAAAGTCCTCGCACCAAGATTGATTAGTAGAATCAAATATAATGTCATCGACATATATTTGGCATACGCAAATATCTTTATCAACTTTGCAAGTGAAAAGAGTAGCATCGGCTTTGCCTATCTCAAAGCTTTTCCTTAAGAGAAAATCCTTAAAGCATTCATACCATGCTCTAGGTGCTTGCTTAAGCCCAGAGCGTCTTATGGAGCTTGTAGACGTGGTTAGGAAACTTGAAATCTTCAAAACCCAGTGGTTGCTCAACATATACCAATTCGGAGATTGGTCCATTAAGAAAATCACTCTTCACATCCATTTGGTATAGCTTGAAATCATGATGAGTAGCAAAGGCAAGCAAGATACGAATTGACTGAAGCCTAGCTACGAGAGCATAAGTCTCACCAAAATCCAAACCTTCGATTTGTGTGAAGCCTTGATGAACCAACCTTGCTTTGTTCCTTGTCACCATTGCATGTTGATCTTGTTTGTTTTGAAAGACCCACTTGGTTCCAATAACATTTTGCTTGGGTCTTTCTACTAAGGAGCAGACTTCATTCCGTGTAAAGTTGTTCAATTCTTCTTGCATAGCCATCACCCAATCCGGATCATCCAGTGCTTCATCTACCTTAAGTGGTTCCAAGGAAGAGACAAACGATTAATGTTCACAAAAAGTAGCCAAACGAGAATGAGTGGTTACCCCTTTACTTATGCTTCCAAGAATGTTATCTACGGGATGATCCTTTTGGATATTTTGATGAACTCTTGGATGAGGAATTTGAGCTTCATATTGTATTGATTCAACTTTTTGTTCAGCCTGAGATTGATCTTGATGTGGAGTTGAGGGTTCAGCTTCAGTAGCCCGGATAGTCCGGTCCTCAGTCCGGATATTCCGGACAGGGGATCTGGAGTCTCCGGACACATGGCCAGAGTTTCCGGGTTGCGCGGCAGAGGTGGATGTAGATGACCCTTTGAACATCAACTGATCATCATCATCTTGATCTCCTTGTTCTTGAAGCTTTATTTCACTAGTGGCTAGTTTCTTGATTGCCTTGCTTGGTGATTCTTCCATGCCTACAACACTATCAACTTGCTCCCCTTGAGAGCCATTAGATTCATCGAATGTCACGTCACACGCAACTTCAACACACCTGGAGGTTTTGTTAAAGACACGATAGCCATGTGCATTCGAGGCATAACCAGGAAGAAAACTTTCATCAACTTTAGGTGCAAACTTAGAGTTTTTTGGCTTCTTGTTAAGAATGAAGCACTTACTTCCAAAAACTCTAAAGTAAGACACGTTAGGCTTTTTACCAAGTAGAAGCTCATAGGTCGTCTTGTTCAAGATCTTGTGTAGATAGGTTGATGGCATGACACGCCGTGTTGATTGCTTCCGCCCAAAATTAATCCGAGACCTTGTATTCATCAAGCATTGTCCTTGCGGCCTCAATGAGAGTTCTATTCTTCCTTTCAACAATTCCGTTTTGTTGTGGAGTATATGGAACGGAGAACTCATGACCAATGCCCTCTTTATCTAGGAATTCTTCAATATTGGTGTTCTTGAATTCGGTGCCATTGTCACTTCTCACTTTCTTGATCTTGATCTCAAATTCATTTTGAGCTCTTTTTGCAAATTTTTGAATGTATCTTGCACTACACTTTTGTCATGCAAAAATAATACCCAAGTGAAACGAGAATAATCATCAACAATGACAAGACCATATTTGTTACCACCAATGCTTATATAAGCCACCGGGCCGAATAAGTCCATGTGTAGTAGTTCCAATGGCTTGATGGTGGTGACAATGGTCTTTGATGGATGAGGAACACCAACTTGTTTTCCGGCTTGGCAAGCACTACAAATACGATATTTCTTAAAAGAGATATTGGTTAGTTCTATGATGTGATCCCCCTTCAGAAGCTTGTTGAGATTTCTCATTCCAACGTGGGCTAGTCGGCGATACTATAACCAACCCAAGCTAGACTTTGCCACCAAGCATGTATCAAGTTGAGCTTTTTCTTGTGAAAAATCCAATAGATAAAGTTTTCCCTTGAGTACACCCTTGAAGGCAACGGAGCCATCGGTTCTCCTAATGACGGTCACACCCTCGTTAGTGAATAAACAATTGAAACCCGAGGCACAAAGTTGTCATATAGACAACAAATTATAGCTAAGTGACTCAACTAAGAGAACCTTTGAAAGAGAAAATTTTGAGTTTAGATCAATGTTACCGGTGCCAAGCACTTTTTTCTTTTGATTTCCGGCAAAGGTAATGTAATGATCACCATTGGATTCTTTCAAAGATTCGAACATACTTCCTTCTCCGGTCATATGATTTGTACATCCACTATCAATCACCCATGTGGATCCACCGGAGAAGTATCCCTACAAAACAAGATTATTCCTTCCTTTTAGGTACCCAACAATACTTGGGTCCTTGAGTGTTAGTCACAAGCACCTTGGGTACCCATACATGACTTTTCACCTTAGTATTCCATGAGCGGTAACCGACAAACATAGCAACCACTTTACCACGGTGGTTCCCAGTTAACATATAATACGCATAAAAAGACATTTGAGAGGATGATTCTTGTGTCTTAGGAGCTTGGAACTTGTTTTGCTTTAATGAAGATGCGATAATTTTGGCACCTTCATCACATGTTGTGCCTCCCTTGACAAACTTGACATGACTTGTCCCTTGGGTCTTACCAACTCCCTTGCGGATGGGAGTAATCATGTTCACTAGACCTCCATTTGCTCCTAAGGCGGCCTTCTTGTTGTTCTTGACATATGGGATGGTTTGAGATGCACCATCTTCATTCTTTCCAAGTCCCTTACCTTTCTCAAAATCATACTTGCTCATATACTTTGAGCCAAATCCCTTGGTATGCTTCTCAAACTCACCTACCCTTGGTGAGGGATTTGTCTTGAGTACTTTCTTGTGAGATGGTGCTTCTTCTTGCACTAATTGAGTGATTCTACTAATCTCTTTCTTCATGGCATGCATTTCGACATAGTTAGTAGCACAATTTTAAACATCAATATTAAAGCATCGTGCACAACCGTTACTAGTTGAAGGATTAGATGACTTTGATGACTCACAACTTTTAGAGGAGCTTTCCAAAAGAGTATTAACTTTAACTTCAAGTGCCGTGTGAATGGCTTGCAAGCTTGTTAAGCTTTCTTGAAGTTTCTCATTGTCACTCTTCAAGTTAGCATGAGTCACTAAGGAAAGTTTTTTAGTTAAGTCATTCACTTTCCTTTTTTCACTAGTGAATGACTCTTCTACCTCAAGAAGTATGCTATCCTTGGTTTTTAGAGAGTCTTCAAGCCTCTTGTTTTCCTTCCTTTAATTGGTAAGGTTCTTTTGAAGAGCTTCGGATTTTTCTCTCTCAAGCCCAAGCAATTCTTCTTGTGATTCAAGAGTGTCATCTAGTTCATCTAGTTTCATTATTCTAGTTGCAGCTCCTTTGCCATATTGTTTAACAAGGTTAGCAATTTCATTTTCATCATCTAGTTCATCGTCCGAAGAGTTTGGAGATGTTACCTTTATGTTCTTTGCCATGAGACACATGATTGGGCCTTGATCTTCGTTATCGGTGAGATCTTCAAATAAACTTAGTTGGTGAGAAGAAGAGGTCTTGAATGCCATGGTTGCAACATCTTCATTGTCGGAGTTGCTCTCTTCATTTGAATCCCATTCTTGACCAAGATGAGCTTCACCGGCATACTTTTTGTATCTTGGCCTGTCCCTCTTGAATGAGCTCTCCTTGGTGTCTTTGTTCTTCTTCTTCTCTTCCGGACAATCCGTAATGAAATGCCCAATTTTCTTGCAACCAAAACAAGGCTTGCTTGATCTTTTTCTTGGCTCATACTTGCTCTTGTTCTTGCCAAAGTTTCGGAAGTTGGTCTTCTTCATAACCCTTCTAAAATTCCTGATGAAGAAAGTCATTTTCTCATCATCTAGCTCGTCATCTTCATCACTACTCAAGTCATCATGTCTTGAGGGTTTTGTTGCCTTCTCTTTGCCCTTTGAATTTGCTTGGAGAGCCAATCCATTGTTCTTTGTTGCTCGTTCTTGAAGTTCGGCCAAATCTTGATTGATCTTGACTCTCTTCAATTGATCATGATGAGATTCTATTCTTCCAAGAACATTTTCGGCGGTGAAATACTTGAATCCCCTTTCGGCTCTTATTAAGCTAGGTAGTGTGATGTCACTAGCCATGTATACGGTCAAGAGCTTGTCAACAATTTCACGATCACCCCACTTGTTACCACTCAAGTGACTTGATTTAATTGGTGATCTTCTTCATGAGATTATACATCTCCTTGATGGTTTCATCTTTCTTCATGGAGAATAGACTTAGTTCATCTTCTAAAGTTTTGATTCTTGACTCACGAACTTTTCTTGAACCTTGATGATTTACTTGGAGTGTATCCCAAGCATCCTTGGCGGTGGGAGCATCTTTCGAGATTTTACAACCTACTTCAACAATCTTCCAAAGATCCTTGTGAATTGCACTCAAATAACCAAACATTTTTGTCTTCCATTGATTATACCCCGTCCCATCAAAATAAGGGGGCTTTCCTATGTGAATTGAAGCATTATGATCACTAGGAATTTGAAAGGTATAGTCATGAGAGCTTGATGATACTCAGCTTTCCCTTTTCCTTTTGATGAGCGCGAAGGTCTTCTCTTATAATCGGTGTCGGAGTCATCACTCGACTCGATCACAATTTTGGTGTTGGACTTCTTCTTGTTGCTTCTCAATTTCTGTTTCTTCCGCCATACCTTCTACTCAAGGTAAGACATTTCATCATCGGTTGTCTCCAATTTATCTTTTTCTTCCTCCTCATGTGAGTTGTTGTTTTTCTTCCCTTTGGAGCCACTTGAGGTGGAGACCTTGTTATCTTCTGGTTTTCCTTCTGAGGTGTTGGACTTCTCACTTTCATCCATCGGATTTGTGGGAATCTTTGGTGAAGTCTCACCCGACATCTTGATTCTCCGAGCGGTTAAGCTTCAAAGATGGAGAACGAGGCTCTGATATCAATTGAAAGGACCTCAAGATGCCTAGAGGGGGGGGGGGGGGGGGTTTAATAGTCAAATCTGAAACTTAAAACACTTTGAACACTGTCAGTAACACAGATGTCCGGATACTCCGGATATATGTCCGGAGTTTCCGGAGATAACGTCCGGACTATTCGGGTATGAAACAAACTACACAAAAATAAAGATACTGATGTTGTAATTTAGATCAAGTAAATTTATAAGAGCAAGTGGTACCTTTGGAGTGTTTCTCACCAGTTGTCTTGCTCTAGAGACTTGTATAATAGTAGATCGACCTCAAACCCTAGAAAGTTAGTCTCATAAGCAAATAACCAATAAAACAAGTAAGGAGCACAATAGAGAGACATAATTTATTTCCCGAAGTTCACTCCCAAAGGAGCTACGTCTCTGTTGAGGAAGGATTCAAGAGACGGTGCTCAAGAACCCCTATACTCCTCTCCCAAGGGTGAGATAATTGCTCAAATCCAAGGTCAGTTACTATGTGTTCCTCCGAGAGGAATGACGATTACAAACTTCTCGTGGTGCTCACAACTGGCTTGAGCACTCACGAGCGACGTCTAGCCATCTAGGAGCTTGAAGCTCCAAGAGTAGCAAACTTGAATCCACCGGCTGGACTAGGATGATGTGCTCAAGAGATAGAATGGAAGCTCACTAGCACAAATCTTTGATCTTGCAACAATCTCACTTGAATCCCCAAAGGAAATCACTCAAGAATGAAGAAAGTGGGAGTGAGAGAGCTCTTCTTTAGCTTGTGGGCGTTTCTGGTCGAAGTGAGCAAGAGAGAGAGAGTGGGTGAAGGGGTATGGGGTGTATTTATACCCCCTCTCACAGAAAACTAGCCGTTGGCTACAGGGTACCCGGATACTCCGGGTATATGTCCGGATACTCCGCACACTTGGGTCCGGAGACTCCGGACTCAGAGAATTTTACGGACGGGGAACAACTACCCGGAGACTCCGGGTATATGTCCGGATACTTCGGACATCCTTGTCCGGACATTCCGAACCAGAACCCGGACACTCCGGGTTTAACAGGGAATTTCACAAGATGGTTGTTTATAGTGGTAGGTTTGATTCTCATAGTTTTTTGTAGGTTCTCTTGAGCACAACTACCACGTCAACACCTGTAGATCAAAGTCCCTCATGATAGTACGGCGTTCCTATACTCAATTTCAAAATAAAATCTACTCTTCAAGTAAATTTGAAACACCTCTTTTCATTTCCTTTTTGAGGGATCATGCTTCGTAATACGCTTTGATTATTCAACCTTAGCACCTGCACACATGCTTGATAACACGATTAAATATACATGTGCTTTGTCATCTACCACCAAAACCCACTAAGGGGCCTAGATTTCTTTCAACACGTCTCCAAAACTTTCAGAAACAAGATCATGGAGATAATTTGGATCCCACAGTTTCGAATCTTCTCTTTAAAAATAATACAATTTGTTTCACAAGCTCTACTTATTATTTTGGGTTTCCTTAGGTCCCAAATTATCTCCAATGGTTTTTTAAATTTTTTGAAGATGTTTGAGTTTTTAGTCATTTAATTTTTTCCCCTCTCATATAAATTATAAAAAACTTTTAGCTCTAAATTGTTTTGATTGAGCTCAAGAGCCAAAACTAGACAATATTGAAGGTTGAGTACCTACTCTAGATTGTATTAGAGTTGGGGGGAGGAGGTGTCAAAATTAGACAAAATTGAAGAGTTAGAGGGCCAACCATGGGCTTTTTTCTTAAAAAAATGGTGGGAGTACTAACTATACCAAAAAAAACCCCTAAAAAAACTAACTATACGAAAAAATAGCGTATTAACACTTTTTGGAAATAAAATAGCTTAATTAGATAAGCTAAACCGTCAAGTTGAATAGCCTTGGAAAACGGACTACAACAGCTAACAGCTTTATCTGGTGTTTGCCCATCACCGTTTTCCCCACAGGAAAAGTAGCTCCGACGGAATACAGACTTTGTTAATTGTATAGGGCAGTAATTTAAACTTTTTTATAAAGAAATAAATCAACCTGTATCCTCAATCACTGCGGAAGAGGCTTTGCCAGTTTGCCCCCTCGGCCCCGACTCGACAGCTTTTCACCCTCACCAGTCACCACCAATTCACAAGAACCAATTTCTCACCTCCACCAAAACCCCATCGGAAGAGAATCCGGTGAGAGAGGCCGGCGACGTCCTAGAGGCACCGCACCGACCAGACTAGCAGAGAAGCCCTTTCTCCCTCCTCACAACCCCAATCCACCGCAACCCCTAGCCAAAACCTCCTTTTCTTGGCCACCTGAAGGGAGATGCTGCGGAAGGACCTCAAGATGGCCGCTCGTCACCTCTGGCCGCCGTCTTGCCGCGCCGTAGGAGTGGCGCGGTCTCGAAGCCTGCTGGTGCTGAAGGAGCCCTGCCTCCCTTCTCACCACCACCACCATCAGCAGGATCCTTCTCCTCACATCAAGAAACCATCTTTTCTTGGTTCGGGGATGATGGGGACTGGGGGGGGGGAGCTGAAGGCAGCCTACCGCCAAATCGGGTCGCCATCTTGCGATATCATCCCGACGAGGCGGTCTGCCGCCTTGCCGGTGAAGGAGCCCAATGGGCATATGACTAGCAACGGTGAGGGCTCCCCGTCGGCGGGCCTTCTGTCACCCAGTGACGGTGAGCGCTTTCCGTCGGCCGGCGTTCTTCTGCCACCCAATGATGGTGGGGGCTTTCCGTTGGCCGGCGTTCTGTCACCCAGCGACGATGGGGGCCTCCGTCGGCTGCACTTGTCCCACCTGATTCCTGGCGTGTTCCAAGCCGCCAGCAGCAAACCTCAGTGGAAGCAAAAATCGACGATTTCTTGGTATGGATATGCTGCGAAGGTTTCCCATACATAGCCTCAGAAGAACCCAAATATATCACATCACTTGAGCTGACGGTGGAGCTAATATCAATGACAGAGAAATTCTGGACGCGCTGCTTTGATTTCTTATGCGAACAGTGCTGCTTCGTGATAGAAAATTGGAGTGAACCTCTGGGGGTGTAAAAAGGCATATTTGTATTTGATCGCACTATGGCATTTGATGGATCTGATGTTTATAGGGGGGAATGTGATGCCTCCTACTACAAAGGCAAAGCTCTGGCCTGCCGCGCTATTTGGAACTCCAAGGATGAGCTGCTGTCATCCATTTTAGTCAAAAAGTTTGATTGTCATACATCTTGCATGGCTGAGGTGATAGCAATGTGGGTTCTTCTGAAAGAAGTAATGAGGATGGGCTCCAAAATTCTTTTTTTCAGGCTTGCTCAGATAGTTCCTAGGTGTATAAAGATATTGTGTGGAACTCTCCTGATAGAGATAGACTCTAATGACAATGATGGAGCTGCAAAGGTAAATGATGGAGCTGCAAAGGTAAACAGGTTGTGAAGTATATGAGAAAATACTTCAACAATCTTTTGCCTATATGGGAAAGCAGGTAAAAAATGTTTTTGGTCGACGGGATCCTGAGAAAAGCGAATGTGGCGGACAATGAAGGCAGTGAAGATGTTGTGGATCAATCCAGTGAAGCGGCTTTGGAACAATCTCTTATTCGCAGGACGGCGTACTATCTAACTGGAAATTCTGTGTTGAAGTTCATCAGAAAGAAGTCAAAATTTATCAAAGGTTTATCTACGCAGAGGTCAAACCCTCTTGATCTAGAACTTGAAGAAGCTTGTTATGTAGAGGTGGATGAAGAGCACAAGTTTGATGCCACATGGCACATAACTTCTGCCTTGCGCCCTGTAAGGCTGTACATTATAATGAAAGATCTGGACTCAAGAGTGGATTGCACAAATGATCTCAAACATTTATTTGGTGAGTTTGTGAGCAGATACAGTGAGGAAGGACATTCCTTGTTTACCATTGATGTCGAAGAAACGAGATTTCCTACAAGTTCAATCAATGAACCCCCCAAAAGCCGTATGATCTTTTTTGATGCCACAATTGCCAAAGAAGAACCCCAAAAGATCTTCGGAATCAGAGATTTGTTTACTGTGTTTCTAACAAGAGAAAGTGAAGGATATCTTGTATCCAAGCTCCAGAAGTTGAGCCCCTTGAGCTTTGTCTCATTTCATCAGGGTAGCTCAGCACCCAAAAAAAATGCAGATGACAAAAGGTTAATCTTCTTGATGCTCTTGAAATAATATGAAAAATGTTAAACCAGCTCCATTACCTGAACTTTTGTTTTGTTGTTTCCTTTCCATTACTTAACATGGAAGTTTGAATAATGCTTAGTTTCGAAAAATACTCTTAGTTACGTGCGCAACAACTCTATATTTTCTCCAATCTTGACTATGTTTTACGAATTCATAAGGTTTTTAATTTGTATAAGCTGCTACATATTGCTATATCATTAACCAGAATGCTTAGATTCTGTAAGCCTTCTTCTGAATATCTTGAACACTGATACTGTTCAATCTGTTCTCAAGCAGGGTCCATGAAGATCAAAATGTTGATGATATGCCTTGTGGACCTGATGATGAGTCACAAGATTCCTAAGTCATTCTCCATGCGCACCAAGCCTCCATGCTACTACGGTTTGATGACCTAGTTGCTTGTGTCGCTTGAAGTTCAGATGCGAACTATGTTTTTTTTCCCGTTTTGCTGTCTTTTGTCATCATTCATTTACCCAACTTTGCAGTGTTTCACTAAATGTTATGGGATCGTGTTTGCCTATGAAGTTGAAGATGGATGGGATCTTTCAATGATACATTCTCTTTGAAATCCCTTAGAAATACACTAGGCATTTTCTGTGCTAATGCGTTGTTATGATACACAATAATTGTACGGTGGAGCCCCTGTGCTGTTGCATACTTCGTTAAGTTATTTTGAAATCCATTTGCCATTGTGTTGTCTCCTATTATCTGGGGCTCATAATTTATTTATTGTTACTATGTTAGTATGGAGAGTGGCTTCCAGTTGTGGTCACTGCACATAGAGTTTTGAGACCTGAGCAATTGGGTTGGGTTGGCTGTGGTATTAATTTTTTTTTGGAGTTTCCACAGGGTTTGGAGCTCTTGGCGCTGGACTTGTCTGCGGTAACCACTCAGTCTGGGCATTCGGTTTAACCAAACCAAAGCGATCGGTTCTTTGGTTATTTGCAAAATTTGGTTATTGAAAAATAGGAACCGATCGGTTCCTATAAATTCTCAGAACCAAGCAAATTCGGTGTCGGCTGTTTCGGTTCAGTCTCGGTTATGACCGAACAAAACCGAAATATCCAGGCAGCGCATTCAGAAAAATGGAATATGAAAGTAAAATAGCATATGAATGAAGCACAAATCGCTCTCCAACAAAGCACAAGTGAACACAAATCGAACAAAATCGAGCACAAATCAACCCGAAACTCCTATTAGCTTGCCCTATCATCCACATCGCCGTCGTTGAGGCTTCAATCGCTGGATCCAGCATGGAGGGCCCGAGGGAGGATGCTGCCGAGTTGGAGCCGTGATGGGGCTGCGCCGCCGCGCCGGCGTTAAGGGCTCGAGGGAGGGTGCCGCCCGAGCTGGCCCCGAGCCTCCACCACGTGCGCCACAGCCGGCAACCCAGCACCACGCTGCCGTTGCCCCGCGCGGCCGCGCCGCGAAGGAGCGGGCGCCGGCCGGGACTTGGGGAGCGCGGAGCACCTACAAGCGAGCGTTGAAAGAAAGTGGGAGAGAGAGAGAGAGCACGCGAGGGAGGGAGAGGAAAGGGGCTGGCGGCGGCGCAGCCTGGGACGGAGGAGAGGCGTGCGGGGGTGGTTTGGTGGCCTGGTGGGTGGGTGGTGTTAGGGTTAGCATATGCGAGAATGTTATGGGCCGATTTGGGTTGTTTTGGTCCGTGGGTTGTTTTGTATGTGTTATTGGGCCAATGGGCCTCTTTGGTGGCATCTTGGGTAATTTGTTTTATTCGGTTAATCGAGGACTAGAACCGAAATAACCGAGATAAATTCAGTTAGCTATATTAGGAATAACTAGGAACCGAATTGGTGACCGAAATTTTCGGTTTCAGCTAATTCGGTTCGGTTATCAGGGAATTTGGTTCGGTTTTCGGTTATCGGGTAATTATGCCCACCCTGGGTACCCACAGCATGTCTGCAAGTTCCAGAGAGTTTTGAGACCTGGGTGGTGGGGTTCGCAGAACATGTCTGCGCTTTCAGAGTTTGGAGACCTGGGGGATGGGGTTTGACTCCATGGACTTCCCTTGCCGTTGCCTCCCACTGCCAGCAGAACGCACGATTCAATAAAGGTGCACGGGCACCCGAGGGAGATTGTGCGTTTCTGACTGTTCAATCCACGAGGGTACAGGGTAGTGCGCAGCCCCCACCGGTTGGGTGGAGGCTGCATCCTACAGCCTATCGACAACATAGGAGGGAGCTCGCGGTGCGTTCTCCCCGCTGGACATCGGAGGTAGCTGTGACGAGGTCGACGAGAAGTACTCGCCGCCCGTCGTTGGGTCTGGCCGCACCAACTCAAGATGGGCGTCTGTGGGCACGAGCGTCCTCTGGTCGGCACCGGCGGGGCCGGGGAGGGCTAGGATTGCAATCAGTAAGACCTAATCGGCTTACTCATTCGCGCTTATTCTTTCTGTTTGGCTTATTGGCGTTCTTGCGAATTATTCTTACAGGCATTTGTTTCACTGATTTCGTGGCATTGAAATTTCACTTCTCCGCCATGGAACTGTCGTGTCGTGGAGTGGCCGAGTGTGGTTGCCTCCATAATCCTAAGGTGATGAACCACCTGAGAAGACTACTCAACCAAACTAATTAAGGCTCTGGTAATCTTTGTTAGAGATTAAGTCTAGCAAACATACTACAGAAAGTCTAATTGCTGGTGGCTAAAGTGAACTGAGTAGAAGCATACTTGTCTATTTGGCTTTGCCGAGTAGCTTCACCACTGTTGCCTGTTGGTCATCTGCAAAGTGTATTGCTTCAACTATTACGGGAAAAAAAGTTTATTCAAGATACAACTTCATTTTAGTGTTACAACGACTTCTTAATAAGAACATGACATGGAATGTTTGCTCAGTTTGGCACTTACCCTGGAATGATTATTTCCGCATTTTAATAGTTGAAATTAACGGATCAACAAAATTGTATCAAATGCTCTGGAATCCCACAACTACTGGAAAAGACATTGTAATCAACACTGTACAGTTCCACAAACTTTACAGTAAACTTAGTTGAGAGGTACATAGCCAAGGATGCTGTGCTATTGAGATGACTGGAGGGAATGACCACACACAGGGAAGGGAAATATAGATCGAACGCCAGCATGGAAATGATTTTTAGCAGCGCATTCGATCTCACCTTGTGGAGAATGGAAGACATGGCTTGTCTGGCTCACAGGGAGAAAGGGAATGAACATGAAGGTACCAATAGATGAGGAGATTAATGGCCCTGGAGATAAATGGTTGGTTTAAAGCTGTTGTATGGTCACCTACCATCAGTTGCAGCAGAGGAAATGATGGAGAAGGAAGTTGGTGTGGAATGAGGAGAATCTGATGTACAGTCAGGTGAGAATGATTAAACGGTCAGTCGGTCAGAGATAGATGTCATGGGGATAAATCTGACGAATAAGGAGTAACTAAAGAGTGATCGGATGTCTAATGTTTACTTGACGAGTGGCTCAAAGCGAGAGCAGGTATGTAACGTAATTAGCGATGCTTTTTTTTTATGAAACAAGAGGGGGCCTACTGGATATATATTAGAAATGAAAAAAGCGTTTAAAACAGAGGACAAGCTGTCCTATTAAGAAATGAAACTATCTAGCCAAGAAGTCATTGACTGAGCATTCTTAGGTTTTGCACGATGGATAACCAGTGCAAAGTTGGACTTGGAGATTTCAATGGTACTCTATAATGTCGCTGAGCCACCCAACTCCAGCTCATCAGCACAATCATTTCCATGAAGAACGGTAACTGCAGCATTGCTTTGAAATCCTCCAGAGTTTTGAATGGGTCCAAATTCTGATTAAAAAAACACTCGACCAATGGGAGAGATGTCCCCATGATTTTCATCTTAAGAAGCTTGTGCCGTGCCTCGAACTCGGGCTGGCTCAGCGAACCACTTCTGTAGCGTGTTTAGGTGACCAGTTGCAACGTGAGAGTGTTGGCCAAATTCAAATTCTGATTACTGACTAGGTTCAATTTTGCCCATCATTGTGTAGCAAAATTTCAATGCACAAAAAAAATGATCCAATGATTCAGCGTGTCCTGTTCCACAAAGAACACAACTATAATTATCAAGCACCATATTTCTTCTTCCGAGGAGATCTCTGGTGTTAAGTCTATCTTTCAATAGAAGCTCGAAAAAAATATATGTTTTAATTGGCTGCAAGATTTCCAGATCTAACTCATGCACTTCAATGTGTCCTTTCATGTGTTTATTGGGGGGGGGGGGGGGGGGGGGCGTAATTAGTGATGCTTTTGCTGTCTCCTTTAAGCTCATCAATATGTATGGAGATACCTATCATGTAACTGCTTTATAATCCAAGAGCAATAATAGGCCTTCTTGTTTTAGGAGATCTAATGGCTAACACTCAAAGACAAGGGTTTAGACTGGTTCGGGCAACTGCCCTACGTCCAGTATGGGTGGTGAGCTTTGTGTTCCTTGCCTTCGAGTGCTGTGTGTTTACAACGGGGCGCTTGCAAGCGGGTGCGTGTGTGTTCGCACGATCTCCCCCAAGAGAAGGCTCAGCTCCACCTTATATATCTTAGTGGGCCGGGATACAATGTGAGAAGAAGGGTTGTCTCACACCCCCAGGGTTGTCTTCCCGATGGGTCCTAACTAGGGCCTCCGGTCGGTTGTGTTCCGTCTCGTCTTGAAGCCAAGTCTTGTCCGTCTGTCTAGAGACGCCGCCTTTCATGGCCTCGGTCGTATCCGCCATCCCTCTGATAGGGTATGGCGCGATTGTGCTCGTGGCACGGCCGCCCTGATCCACCGGGGCGGGGCTCTCACATCTCGTTGGTGAGGTCAATTCCTCTCGCGAGGGTCGGGAGATCAGGTTTCCCTTCACATGGTCCGTTAGTGCGTTGTGGGGCCCGCTAGCTCGGCGCGCCTGTCTCACCCTACGCCTGATAGCGGAGGGTGACCGGTTACGGCCCGTCCAGTCACTTAGACCGGGGGAGGGGGGTGTTGGAGTTCCTTGGCGTCATCACCAGGATTGTTAGTCCCCAGCAACGACGTTAGAAATGTTTGTTGGTATTTCTTAACATTCACAGATAAATCCGCAAGCGCACGGATATACCTTTGTAGCATTTCACCTGGAGAGTATCAGGGTATCGATATTTATATTTTCCTATAGGATGGCATGATGTAAAAGAGTTTACTAAGTACATAATCATGACAATATGCTTAAGATATAGAACACATTTCATACAGGGGTAAGCCATGATAAAGATATGAATAGGGTAATGTGACACACACACTCAAGCCAATCTCAAAGAATAAAGAATAAGGAATAACGTAAGGTTAGCGGGAGCATAGGCATACAAAGAAGGTACTATAAGTATCTATTCATACAAGTAAGGGTTATACAAGATACATGGTTAGGGCTCAGAGCTAAGACTCAAGATATCACAGAGAATGTCCCAACCCAGGGTATTGTTAGGGTCGTTACATCTTTCAGAACTCCTACACTATACCCAGACATGGGAGATTTCACAGACTATGCCGAAGCGCAGCGGACGGATGGGGCTGTCACCACCTGCCGCCTACCCCTCAACACCGTGGAGCATAGTCATATCAGAAGGATCCCGCATACCCGAGCACCACGCTCATGTATGAGGTCACTACCTGTCGGATGTGAATTCCGGCAAGTCCACCCGGGGTATGCTCAAGTAGTAGATTTGTAGGAGAGAGATCGCAGAGCCAAGAACTTGATGGTAACACAAGACGCAAGGGTTTAGACAGGTTTGGGCTGCAAGAAGCGTAACACCCTACGTCCTGTATTCTGGGTTGTATTGCTAGGGTTTGATGGAATTGAATGAGATGCTGATGGGTACCCTCACGGCCCCCTTATATATCCGAGCTGCCGTGGGTTACAAGGTAGGTTAAGATCTACTCGGGTTGTTTTACAAAGAACAGAATTGGTTAAGATACAATCACGGGATAATCTTGGTGCGATCCTGATCCTGATCCCTAAGGACCCTTCCGCCGTCCAGCCGAGTGCCTGTCCGCTGGGTTGTTATGCCGAGTCCTTTCTTAGAGATCCGGACTCCACTCGACAGGGAGGTACCTGGGTCTGCCTCCGTCACTACCCTAGCGCCCCCGGGTCTCCCACCCTTCGGATGGGCAAGTAAAGCGCTAGAGTATTGACGCTCGTTAAGTACCAAAAATGCGCATCAACTTGACCACAAATAAGGAGGAATTTGCATTTCTTATACATATGTTGATAATAAAATCCATATATTCCACATGTCCTTGGAGAAAATTATGCATGCAGGAATTTGGCTTAAAATGAAGGAGAAACACACCCTTTGATCCAAGGAGAAAGACTCTGACCAATCATACGCCGCCACACAAGCATCACATGGATTGGAGGTCCCACAACTGAGGCAAACCAACTTAACTTCAGCGCAATCACCGACCAATGGCACAAGGGCCCACCTATCAGTGACTCAACCAAAGATGAAGGCGGTTGGGGACACGTCCAGTTCAGCCGAACTACCAGGTCGGCCAAACTACCAGGTCAGTCGAACCGACCTTGTCTCCCCTCGTCTCCAGCCTCCACGTGGTGTCTCCATGTGAAGTTTCCAAGTCAGTTGTGGCTGCCTCAATGCATTTACTGGCTGGGAACCGATTGTCGGATTTGTACTCCAGCAAGTCCACTCAGGGTAGCCTCAAATAGTAGATTTGTAGGTGGACAAGAACTTGATGGTAACACAAGACTCAAGGGTTTTAGACAGGTTCAGGCCGCTGAGAGCGTAACACCCTTCGTCCTATATTCTGGGTTGTATTGAATAGCTAGGGTTTCTGGAAGGATTGTTGCGATGAGCTGTTGTTCTCTATGGGTACCCCCATGGCCCCCTTATATATCCGAGCTGTCGTGGGTTATAAGTTAGGTTAAGATCTACTCAGGTTGTTTTATAAGAAATCGGATCGGTTAAGATACATAATATTGGGATAATCTTGATACGCCCCTGATCCTGATCCAAAAGGACCCTTCCACTGTCCAGCCGAGCGCCTGTCCACTAGGTTGTTACGCCGAGTCCTCTCCTGAAGATCCGGACTCCACACGGCAGGGAGGTACCTAAGTCCACCTCCATCAAGCCCCTGAGCGCCGGGTTGGTGAGTCGACTCTGACCAAAGTCACGAGGCCTTCTGGTGCTCATAGCTGAAGATACGACCCATGGCGCACCCGTTGGATGTAGCCCCCGAGCCTCTGGAGGGTTCGCAGAAGCGTCTGGAGGGTCAATAATAAGAACTCACCCATTCAGCAGCCTTCCAGGTATCCCTGAGATGCCCAACCCCTTTATCAGTTTATATCCTATCTCCGAGTTGATAGGCGGCGCCCAGCCCCCGAGCAGGCTCCCTGGCAAAGTCATGGAGACACGCCGAGTCGATAAACGACGCCCAGACCCCGAGTAGGGTCACTGGTGGAGTCACGGAGACACGCCGAGTCAATAAGCAGCGTCTAGCCCCCGAGCAGGGTCACTGGTGGAGCCAGGAGACACGTCAAGTCAATAAGCGGCGCCCAGCCCCCAAGCAGGGTCACTGGCTGAGTTGCGGGGACACGTCGAATCAATAAGCGGCGGCCAACCCCCAAGGAGGGTCATTGGCGGAGTCATGGGGACACGGCGACTCATTTCAAATTTAACTTTTCTAAATAATCCAAAAAATCAAGGACCGCCTGATCCCAATCTGTCCGCCAAGAAATCCTCCAGTTTATTGCTTAAGGAAAATCTCGCCGTTTCGGGCGCCTGACACTGTTTCTCCTTTTTACCGTTGGCTCTCTCTAGCGGGCCGGAGCTTTTTTACCTTGGGGGTTAATGCTGATGGTAGGAAAGTTACTGTTTCACCACCTTCTCTGTAGACAGCCCTCCGCTCTCCGTCAAGGGAGCTTCGGTTTCGCCGTGGGGTTCGGAGCCACCCGTTGGGCCGCCGGTCTCTTCGCCAGATCCGCGATCGTCCCTGCATACCTCTCGCCGACGGATGAGGCGATCCACAATCTCCCGCCGCCTCCGAGCGAGTCCTGGCTTCCCAGCACCCTAACAGAGGAGAACCTCCAGGACATGGAGAAGCGCGGGATCTTGCCGGCGAAGACGATCTCCCACTGGAAATGCTGCCTCGGCCAGGAGTTCCCCTCGGAGGATCGGACCAAAACGGTGGTCTTCTGGTCCTTCTACGAGAAGGGATTCGGCCTGCCTGCGGGAGCCTTCTTCTGCGGGCTTCTTACTTTCTACAACTTAGAGGTAACCCACCTCAAGCCAAACTCGATCGCGCAGATTGTGATCTTCATTCATATCTACGAGTGCCACTTGGGCATCACTACCCATTTCAATATCTAGCGGGCCTTGTACCACCTCAAGAGGCACCCGTCCAGTGCCCGCCCGAACGTGGTGGGCGGGGCCGCTTTCCCGCTCCGTCAAGGGCGGGAATACCTGGAGTTCACTCTCCGGGACAGCAACAAGGAGTGGTTCATCGTGGCAAATCCGTCTCTTGGCGTTCCGCCCGCACCAGCTACGCGCCGGAATACAAGGCCTGCTACGAGGATCTTCCGATTGCGGAGGAGATGGTCCAGGTGGAAGAGCTCCTTCGCGAGCTGGCCACCTGAAGGCCGCGAAGCTGACGAGGGCCATGGTGGCCCTTTCTTTTTGTGTGCGGCTGACGCAATCGATCCAGGCCCCGGTGCTGAGTGTTGGGGTCGCGCTGACCCGACCCGAGGGTAGAACTGCAAGGTCTCCAGGGAGGAGTCTTCAAGCCGGGTCGCCCGCATGATGCAAGGGGTGATTCGGGACACGGGGTTCCCGAAGGCATACTGCTTGAAGAGGTCGGCGGACCCTGTAAGTTTATCTTCTGCTGAGTTGTTTTGTTTGATGCTCTATTTTTGCTTTGGTTGGCCGAGTCACCCGTTGGGTTGTTGCATGGTGTGAAACTTGCAGGCCAAAGTACTGTTGATTGGTCCCCTGCCCCATTGCAAGAGGGGGACCATGGGAAGGAGATTGAGCCCTCCGTCGAGCTGGAGAAGCCGGCGGAGGATGTACCGGAGTACTCATCCGACTCCTCTGTCGGGAGTGGGTTGGACGTTGAGATTACGGGGGCGTCGGGACCGCTAGCCGCGCTCAGTTCCGTGACAAGGAGGCCACGTCGTCGCGCCATTCGCAAGGTCCCGGGCTCCAAGGCGCCGAAGGGGGCGGTCCTGCCAAGGGGCGGGCGCGCCTCCAGTTCCTAGGTCGGAGGACAAGGATGTCCCCGCCAAGGAGGAGAGGGAGGCAGCCCGAGGGCCTGTCTCAGATACAGGGGTGAGGGTCAGCTGGCGCAGTCGCTAGAGACGGCGGTGCCGCTGAAGCCAAGCTTCAGCGCACCCTGCAGCAGGAAGTAAGTTCTCTGCTCCTTTTACTTTTAGTGTTTGCGGTGATGCAGCTTCCTTGCGTTGTCTGACTACTAAATGAAATTTCCAAAAAGAAGCAACAAATTAAACCACCTACCTATCAAGCAAGCAAGCACCCTCGCACGCTTTTGTTTTAGCTAGCGGCTTTGCATGTTTTTTCCGCTCTCGTGACAAGACCTGGCAGGCAGGCATTGAGGCTACCTTACCTATAGCGCGAAACACAGCGTAAGTGCTCGCAGGCTGACTCTGGATCGCTAATAGGTGCATACAGGTACATGCATCACGTCCAGGATGTGCCCGGGTGGTCCTCCTACAGCATGCAGCCGTAAAAACGAATTCGTTAACGTGCAGTATTGTTACAGAATCACTAACAAGAGTATCTGCTGCATTCCTGGTTGAGTAGCTCGATTCGCACCTAAAGTGATGTGCGCCTGTGCGGTGCGGTGCGGTGTTTGCAGCACCTTGAAGTTGGAACGGGCCAATGCACAGGATGATGGGATCATCCACGTATCTGCCCCGGTATTTGGAAGAGGAAAAGGCCCCTGCGTCTGGGCGCAAAATACTAGTGTAATATTAAAAATAATACCCTTGGGAGAGGGAGGGGGTGTGCACAAGATGACAACGTGACGTCGTGACCATCCTTTGCCTCCACTTGCACCATTCCACTCACCGCCGGTCTCCCCCTCCGGCGCATGCTGGTATCCCGCGGATATAGCACTATACCAGGCGCCGGAGTCGCGGCTTCCTGGCCCGGCTGTGATCAACGAGTCAGGGCTTGGCTTCGGCCCAGCTCGTGACCACGTGATCCCGCCGCCCCCTTCTCCGCAACCGGCGTGCCCGGACCCAAACCCTAGAATACCCATATAGCTAGCTAGAGCTAGCTAGGCTATTTCTTTTTTTTCTTTCTGAATGAATAATTGCTAGGTTCTTTCATATCCACGCCACTCTTTCAGGAGTTTATCTGCAAACACGAATAACTTTGCCATCCATAGTAGCCAAAGCTACAGTCGCCACTCGCCACCAAGAATCGATCCTTAAAATTTGTGGATATTATTTTTACCATGAAGGTTTGCAGCACTTTTTATTGAATATATGTAAGAGAATTGTGTATCGTTTATTAAGGTAGAAAGAGTTTCAGGGCATACAACACGTAGTGTTCTCCTACCCGTAGCGTTACCTACCCTTTCAAAAATCCACCGTACTAGCGCACCTCAAGATTCGCGCACATATCCTCCATGGCAAACATAGCGCCTGCATCTATATATCCATAACCACAGTCATTAGAAACATATGCGGAAGATAGTCAACTCTCACATCGTAGCCTTGGTCACACGGATATTTGGCGGACCACGCTACTCCTCCCCTCCTCCGCCACCACCGCTCCCTCGGCGCAACTCCTCGCTCCTCCTCGGCACAAATCCCTTCGCCGCCACTTCCTACGAATTTGTCACCATCCTTGTCGAAGAGGCTGTGGGATCCGCGATCTGCTCGTCGATGAGCTAGTCCACTAGGGGTGCAAATTGGTGATCCTTAGATACGCCTTTAACCCTCTTTAGTTCAAATATTTGTACTACTTTTTCAAATTAAGATCTTAATTTGGAGAAGTAGTACAAATATTTGAACTAAAAAGGATTGGAGGTGCACCTCTATGATCCACCATGCATGGGAGATTGCTGCGGCGATTGCATGCGATAGGGAGAAGCGAAGCGGAGGGGTGGTTGTGCTTGCGTCACTCGCCGGTCCGCCTGCGCAGATGGTGAACGGGGTGGCCGGTCCTTGGGGAGGTGGAGGTATTAGGAGGTGGCGAGGAAGAAGGGGAGGTGCAGCGTTGCGGCATGAAATGCTCGTAAATTTACACTAGTATTATGTGCCATGAAACATATTTCGCAAAAATATACTGCAGGAAACATGGTTCTAACGCTGAGCATGAGAATTAGCTGGCTCCAACATAAGTTAGAAAAATAGAGTTCTAACTCGAGTAGGGTTCTTGTTATTTTTTAATCGAGAGCTCAAGATTCAGTTATGCAGGGTTTCGAAGCGGTGCCACTACAGAAAAAGATACTAGTGTTACAAAGCAAGTATCCTTTGCTTTATGCGTAGATAGTATTTCAGATTTAAAGAGCCCAATTTCTACTAAAAATCCATCCTAGTGTTCTTCAAATTTGTAAGTATCAGGTTATCTACTAAAGTATTTACACAAACCAAATTCAGGATGCATGCACCATGGTCTGAGCCGCCGCGGCAGCACCGCCAGCGCTCGCCTCCGCGTCGCGAGGATTTGTTCCATGGCCTACCCATCCAGTGCCAAAGCCGACGTGCGCAGCCTCGAGCGGAGCCGCTGAGTACCTACGAATCAAGAACCCGCCCAGTATGCGAATCAAGAATCGGACCGGCAAACTTGCTCCAAGAAACCCTAGGAGAGCACCGCCCCGTACCTGCTCGCTCGTGGAGGCATGGGTTCGATCCACACGGTCGCAGGTGTGGGTTGGATCCCAGGCCAGGGTCGGGGGGACGCGAGGATTAGGTTGGGGAAGAAGCCTGACCGGGCTTAAACCGAAGACGCGTTCTCTTGTGAGCTTGGATTCATTCCACGCCGGAGTGACCCCCGTGGATAGGGCTGCGATCCCGACTGAACCCGGCCTAAACGAACAAGGCCTTGGGGATTTCACCCTTGGCAAACGAATAAAGCCTAAGGCCTTGATCAGAGTTGGTCGGGATCGCAGCCTGATCCCGAAAATCCTATCCACCTTGCGGAAGATAGGAAGTGTACTTATCTTCCACTTTATCTTCCACCTTAAGATTCGTGCGTGTGGTCAAAATAAACGGGGACACTTCTTTCCCTCGCTCTCGTGTCACGCGCTAGCAGATGAGCATAATAGACAGGCAAGCAGGTACGCTGCATTAATGGGAAGATGAGACAGCTAGCATGTTGGTTGCTACCATCGAAGGTTTGATTTTGAACTTCAAACTTGATTTTCTTTCCAGTGCCGCATCCAATTTTAATTCCATTTAAACCACAATATTTCTTACAATTTTGTTAACAAAATGAGCTCTAATATGGTATATTTTTAAATATCAACATTTTACATGCTCAAGTTCAACATTTTAAACATACTATTTCAACACTCTGGATACACTATTTCAACATTTTCATACAAAATGCTGAATTAGTTTATACAAAATGATGAATTTAATTTTAAGAAAATGTTAGACATACTAGTTCGAAATGTTGAATATTGTAACTATATGGCAAAAGTGGATATCAACCATGGTAAAGATGTAACTGGTGCTAGAAAAAAACAATAATTTTTTTAGCAGCCTACCATACGATGATCATAGCTGTCTGGTAAGGTTCATTTACTACTATTGTTATCCAACACCGTGGAATCTAGTACTCTTTGTTTGATTGTTCAAGCAAACGGCAGCGTCGCAAAGCCTAGATTTTAAGCTGATATGGTTCATGTGCTGTTTTGGGCCTGTAGCATGTGTTATTGGGCTGTTGCTGGATTATAGATATGTAGGCCATCTGTCTTCCGGAAGACAGATAGGTGCCCGGATAAAATCCTAGCCCACAGCTAAATAGATGTTCGGTTAAGCCCGGTCTAGTTCATACCCCCAGCCCATCCCCACGCTTCCCTGTCTCCCTGGCCCAGGATCTAACCCCTGAGTCCGATGGTGTGGAAGCAGTCCCTGTGTCTATCAGCGACAGGACACGGAGGCGAGCGCACGCATCACTTTAAAACTGTATATTCAAATTAAAATCCAACTACACCGTTATGTTCCTTCCGACTAAATTTTCGAAACAGATCACATATCAATGATTTTTTTGGAATATTTTTTCTAAAATGAAACAACTTTTAAACATATAAGAAAAATATTTCGTCTGTGTGTGATGGTTTGACTGCCAGTCACATGTGTGACCCCTAATATTTCCACAGCAGGTTGCGGCGGTGCGGAACTTGAAAGCGATGGCGACAGCGACATGACACCCTCCCCTCCAGTTGCCTTCTCGCAGTCCTCATTTCTCTTTCCCTCTGTTCTCGCGTTCTAAAGATTAAGATCTTGATTTGGGTGTCCATTCTTGATTCTAAATAGTCGTGTGCTCATCCCCACTGGCTGTTTTTTTTATAAGGAACTTTTATAAATTTCAAGTAACATTACATCAAGACGATACAACAATGCTTAAAAAATTCCTAGCCTCTGCCTAGCGGCACACAACCTAACAAAAGAGAAAAAAACCGACACTCTGTTGACTATCAATCCGTAGACTAGATCGCCACCTATGTGCCCGAGTAAAAGCACAAGAAAATTCTTTGTATGGTCCTCAAATAAATGGCAGTCCATTCTATGGCCCTGAAAAGTTCAAACTCTCTTCTTTGGCCCCGTTTTTATCTTGTATCCCTTCCTTGGCCCTACCATTACATCTCCAGTTAAGTGGTTGTGAAGTGGCTGTGAAAAGACAAAAATACCCCTAGTACAAACAATTGATATCTCATAGAGAACAGATATTTGACCCCATGTACAATCACATTTAAACATATATTCTGTTGGTAACAGCAAAACATTATGAACCAAATTCTCCATATTTTATACACATTAGAGAAATTATGCACAACAATATAACTGATACACATACAGCAGGTTGAACATAATAAGTTAAAATCACTAATAAGTTCAATAGTACATTTCGAACATGCGAGTTCACATATAGTAGGTTCAAACATATAGATTGCATGACATATATGATCACATACAGGTCCACAAAACGAGTTAACACATAAGACAACCAGTGCAGAACATGGTAAATCACAAGCTGAGCCTTCTTTTACTTCTTGTGCTCATTGCAGGGCTGCAAGGATCAACCTTTTTGCTTCTTGTGTGCATTGCGGGGCTCTTAAATAACACGCCATTCTTCTTTCCCTTCTCCTTGGTTTGCTTCTTAATTTTGGGCGTCAGGACCTTTCCCTTCTCTTCATCCTGTTTACCTATCTTCTTCCCTTTTGCTTTGGTTGCAACAAGTGGATTTGAGCCCCTGGACATGGGAAACTCAATGCTAATGGGCTTAGGTTGGTTTGTACTACCCGCTGACTTGCACCTGTACGTGCATAACAAATAAAAATGATGAAGAATGATAAATTGAACCAGACTGATTTGTATGCAAAACAAGGTTGATTGAAGCAAAATAAAATTCAGCAGAAATAGAAGCATATATTACCTGATTGAGCCTCCAGAATCTGATGTACCTTTTCTACTTTCCTATTTGTAGGTTCTACACTGTGGCTATGGTGGAGAGAAAGAGAGATAAGTAGAAGCGAAAGTATTAAGATGCGTATAAATAGAAGTGTAAAAGAGAAAACCTTGGTGGGAAAGTCATCGAGGATGATGGTGCTTCATCATCAAAAGGTAATATGCTTTCCTTGGTTGATGATTTGGTGGTCCTTCTCTTCTTCTTCGGTGGTCCTCTGCATGAGGATGAAACAAAGATGCCATTTTTAGTCCAGATAGTGCCACCTTGAATTCATACATGTTGGGATAAGTGGAGCCTACTGATTCCCATTACTAGGATAACCCTCACACTCAATGATAGGCTCGTAGCATTCTGCGGGATCACTGCATGCAATGAACATGTGCTATGTCCAGATAGTGCCACCTTGTTGTTACTATGTTTCTCAAATATTAACATCAACTCTTGGTTTGTGTTAACTATTGGGAAGGTTTTCAAATCAGCATCATAGTATTGAACATGTGCTACTTCTAGATAACCCGACGGATACTGATCTACGATCTCATCGACCAAGTCCTTCAAATTTGTTGTATCACTGTCAACAATCTTGTCAAAGCAAAAATAACGGACATCCTTTCTAACTTTTTTTGGATTGCCAACAAGTTTTATTTCCAACAAATAAGTTGAGTTTGGATCCATCCAGTGAATTAAATCATCCTACATGCATGAGCAATACTATTCCATCTCCTAACATTCTGGAAAACTAAAAAACATATATAAATCTGTTGTGCATACAAAGGACTAACCCTTGGCAATGATGGCCGGCGATTGCTCCTCACTCAGTGGGCAGCCATGAAGCCCCTCGTGCCCCTGAGCCCGTAGCCGTGAGGGCCGCCGCCAGGTCCTGCTGCTGGGGCCGCCGGCGCGTGCGTCCCGCTAAGGGGGCCACCGACCGTGCGCGCGTCCTGCTGCGGGGGAGCCGCAGCCAGCGCTCGTCCCGGGGGCGCCGCCGCCCGCGCGTGTCAGGGGGCCGCCGCCGCTGCCGCCTACTCGGGGAGGCGCGGGATGTGGGGCGCTGTCGACGGGGATGGGGGCACGGGTGGAACTGCCAGGGGATAGGGTGCCACTTCCAGGGGGTATTTTGGTCCAAAAACTCTATTTCTCAGGTGATGTAGGGCCAAAGAAAGGGTACAAGATAAAAACGGGGCTAAAGAAGGGAGTTTGAACTTTTCAGAGCCATAGAAGGAACTGCCATTTGTTTGAGGGTCATATAAGAAAATTTCTCAAAAAACATCTTGCCCATTTATACCAACTATTATGATGCCTCCACAGCTAAGTCTATACCGTTGGAGGATAGCCGGCAATTCTATTCATCGCATATGCTATCAGGGTGCGAGCTGTCGCACTAGGGACTGTAGACTTGCATGCGCACGGTCCATGTAACTTGAGCTATTTTTCATTGGCCGGTTTCTTCTTTCTTCTTTTGTTTCATTCGCTAGCAGCCAGCTTTGTCCAAAGTCGCTGTCAATTTTTTTGTTTTTCTACTATACTTCAATGATATTTTTCTAAAATATATTTAATTGTTCTAGAACAATTTATTCTTCCAAAACAGTTTATCTTGTTCTCGGAACATTTTGTTTTGTTCTCAAAATAATTTCTATTGTTGATAGAATACATTTAGATTAATTATTTTATGTGGAATATTTTTTATTTGTTTCGGAATAATTTTATATTTTTAAGAATAATGATATTGTTCTAGTTTCATTATCAAATTGTTCCAAGTAAAAAGTTATCCAAACATATTCAAGTATAATCTTATTTTGAAAATCTCATCACGAGAAATATAATGATGTAATCAAAATTTATTTTGGACAATAATTTATGAGATGCAATTTTTTCATTGAATGCACATACTATTCTTACTTTGTTTTCCTTTCTCGATACGTGGGCCATAGTGGAGGCTTTTTTGGCCGAGCTGCCCGAGCATGCAGCTGCCCATTTTTTTTCCCCGTCGGGAGCCCTCTGGCTGCTGCCTTCTGCGATGCCGTATCATCAGCTGGCAGGTGCTACGAATAGAAGCTCCAAAGATATCTCATGTACGTAGCTGGTGTGAAATTATGAAGATTACCTAAAAGAATATTGTTTTTTTTTCAAATATCAATGTCGTATCGGCGCGGAATTCATCTGCCTCCATGTTCAGCTGATCTCCGATGTCGTGGCTGCCTCTGCGCACCAAGCAGCAAGGCCTGTGCTCTCAAGTGCCATCCATCCATGCGCCCTGCTGGTTGAGATTCCAAAATTAAATCTAGGTGTCCAGATATGATTGGTTTTGATTAGGCTTCATGCGTTTGTAGCGGAAGCAAGTGTGGGTTGTGGGGCTCAATTTTCTTCGCTTGTTAGTCGTAGTAGGTGCCGTACTTGTAGTAGATTCTAAATACCAGATTATTGTTTGTGTGTAGATATCAAAATAGTAGAATTCTGATTTTGTTGTTTTGCAATCCTGTGTCTGCATCTTCTTTTGTTAGTCATTTCATCAGTAAATTCTGATAACACTTCCTGTTAGCATCTTCTTTTGTTAGAAGATAATAGCTAGTTCACGTATTCTCCCATCTGCTCTTGATTTTGCAGGACTGACCAGTCAATTAATCTTGAACTAGATAACCTTCCAATCCCATTTGACTTTCATTCTACGATATTCAGAAACTACCACCATCCTGCATCAACATTAAGCTAGTGCTGTTTGGCATGTAAAATTACAATCACCTATGTTGCAGGCTCTGCTATCACTGGACCTACTGCCAAGTAGTGTGCCGACCTTTGGCCTAGGATCACTAGCACAGCAAATGCTATAGTTTGTTCAAATATGCTAAGACTTTGTATGATCATATCAATATGTTGCAACTATTAGACTTGATGGCTCCTTTATGTATGGTCTCTCAGTTTTGTAGTGAACAGAATTTTGTCTACAGTGAGGATCTGTAAAATCGGCTGCCTGTCTTCAGTTTGTTGTTTGCCATTTTTTTATGTAGCTTGCAATTGTGAGTCTGTACGACTGGACTTGCATCAGGGGCAAACATTAACTGGTTGGCATAGTGATTGTGTGTAAACAAGAAGAGCAGAAAACATCCCCGATCCAAACAAAACTGAACGCAACAAACTAAGGGAAGGTTTAGGGGATTTAGTCCTACAGGGGTTGGGTGATATGGAAGGGATCCACCCAATCTCTCCAGAGAGAAATTTCAGAATTTGGGACTCAATCCGCATGCTTTATAGGAATTGACACTCAATTCGCAAGCCTTCCAAAATTTAACACCATGCACGTGAATGTTTCAGTTTGGGTGTTTCTCTTCCTTTTCCTCCATTTTCACACTTTTCCCTTTACTTTTTATTCTCCAGACCACATGAATGGACGCTTGTGCCCCTGGCTTTACCCCTTCAACTGAATTGATCCCCTCTGCCTCTCTCTCTATCGTCGTTCCTCTCTCTCTCGTCTGTCCCTCGCAGTGGGCCGACCCAGATCCGGATGCGGGACGGGAAATGGCGCTCGTCGTCCATGATGTCGGCGCCGGTGGCGTCTTCGGCGGCGGCGGCGTCGGTGCCCATGCCGCCCGCGTCGTCGTTCCCGAACGTGAGCTGCGCGACGCGCACCCGGACGTTGTCAACGCGCACGGAGACGGTGAGGAACCTCTTGTCGCGCACCCGCACTGCGTCCTCCAGCTGCGCCACGGCCTCGAGATGCTGGTAGACCAGGCCGTAGCGCAGTGCCAGCTCCTCAGGCACCTCGTGCGGCGACGCCGCGATGGACGCGGACGCGGGGCCCGTGACGCGCGGCATCGCCAGCACGGGCGCGTAGCCTCTGAGGACCCAGAGCCCATGCGCCTCGGCGGCGTACGACAGGCACGCGGAGGGGAGCGCGTGACGGCGGCGCGGCACCCCCCGACGCGGCACCTCCTGGCTCCTGCTGCGGCGCAGGCTTGGTCGCGGCCGACCCAGCGGCATGCATCTCCCGCAGCAGGCACCACTTGGCGAGCATGTAGCCGAGCGAGCGCATGAACCGCTCCTCGACGTCCGGGCCGACGGCGCGAAGGAACGCGCCGAGCGCCGGCGGGCACTCGCCAAGCGCGCGCTCGATCCCAGCGTTGAGGTCCCGGAAGAAGTGGTAGCCGGCGTCCGCGGGGGCGTCGAGCGCGCACAGCCAGAAGAGCCGCAGCAGGAGGGCCAGCGAGAAGAAGGCCGCGGCGGGCGCGGAAGAGGCGTCGGTGCCGCCCGCCACGACGGCGCTGAAGACAACGTCCGCGTCCACCAAGGCCGGCGAGGGGTACCGGACTTGGATCAGCCGCGCGCGGAAGCACCTGTTCTTCGTCCAGCGGAGAGAGAGGTAGAAGGAGAAAGACAAGAGGCACAGAGCTGAAGAGGGAGAGAGAGCTGCACGAGAGAGAGCCAGACGCCCAGACCTGGAATCGATTCAATGGGATAAGATCAGGGGTAGAAGTGTTCTTTCATGTGGCCTGAAGAAAAAAATAAAAAGAGAAAAGAGAGAAAATGAAGAAAAGGGAAGAGAAACATCCGAAATAAAAGAACTCGCGTGCACGATGTCAAATTCTTAAAGGCTTATGAATTAGATGTTAATTCCAGTGAGGCCCGTGGATTGAGTCCCAAATTTTAAAATTTCTCCTCCCTAAATTATATCCTTTTGGGGATTAAATCCCTACCTAACGAACATAGCTTACGGTAGCAAGCATTTTTTTATATCTATTTGTATTTTAAACTAATCTTATCATTTACCTAGGAAATTGTTTGTCCGCCGCTGCCTTAGTTCCTACGGATTTGGTTTCAGACAATAATACGGATGAACTGCTAGTGACCTTCATATAGTGTTTCCATTCAAGTTTACCTTTTCAATTCATTTTGGTTTGCATCTGGTATGAGAGTGAGGTTTTCTTTTTTATGCCAAACATCAAAATGTAGCTTAGTTAGTACAATCATTCAGTACAGTGCTAGTTTCACTGTTCAAGCATAATACCGATTCCCATTATCCTCAATGTTTTTCATCATTATTTTGACATTTTAGATGCATTGAACGATCTGTGGACTACTTCCCATTGAACTGCACGTTTTGGCCTGTTTGGAGAAGTTAAAGTTGAGTGCTAAACTTTAGCACATATTAGCATTCATGTATATGCTAAAATTTTTAAATCTTGGCTAAAGTTTAGCCCCACCTATTAGCACTTCCGTTTGAAAAAGGTAGTGCTAAAGTTTAGCACTTTCACCCATTAGCATCTGGATCCAAACAGAGCTTTAGTCTAGTCCTATGCAGCTGAATAATCTAGATTTCTTGATCATGTTTTCATTTTCATTGTTAATACGTAGAATCTTGTGCAATTATTTAATTTTTTTATATTTTTAATGTAGTATTCAATATAAAGCGCATGGCACCACATCACAAACAAGTAATTAGTGACAGCTCAAGAAGCTGATTAGTGACGGTAAACGTTCACATCACTAAATTTTCATCACTAATGTGACAGACATAGGTGACGCGGAAAATACAATCGCTAATGTGGCTCAATAGAGACGGGGATAGCTAAAAACATGTCACTAATGAGAGTCATCAGAGACATTTCTTGCCAAAACACATCTCTGTTTAGTATCATTATCCAACACGCGTCTCTAATTTGAACCTCTTAGAGATGGATTTTGGCTAGACACGTCTCTGATTTGTATTAAAATCCAAATAAAAACAGGCCACCTACAGCTCTCTGATGTGTATCAAAATCCAAAAAAGGGCCACTTTCTGAGCAGTTGCTCACCAGGACCGTGTCATGATTAGAACCACTTCATAGTATAATAGACAAGATACAGAGAGTTACATCTTTGTAGGCATTACAATCAAAATGTAGCACAAAAGAAAAAAGTGCAAAGCTTGTTTCCTCTTAGTGGCACATATATAATAATTTTACAACATTTCTAATGTGTACTGGAACAACTCAGCCTATTTCTTTCCAAGAAGTCCACTGATCTGATTACAATATCAGCATTCTTCAGAAACTGTGAAGGGAGAAAAATGACAATGTATTAGTGATTACAGTATAGTTATAATAACAGATGCACAACGATAGGTTTAAAAAATAAATCTAGGAAGACCCAGATAAGGTAGAGATCTTTACGATTTGAGTTCTGAATTAAACACAGCAAACAACAAGGTACAGTGATCCATTCGATATTATTAGCAGAGTGACACCACATTTTTTTTATTCTCATACAAATTCGCTAGTGGCATTCTATTGAACACTTTGAAGACGTGGAGCATTGAGCACTGAGCAGACCAATTCTAAAAAAATTTAGCATCCACCATCGAGCCACAATACAAAAAGCAGAAGGATCACTCCAGTAAAATACAGAACAAAGGTGCAGAGCAGAGGAAGGAAACATGGGGCAAGTAGTAAAATACAAAGCGGAGCATCAAATACCTACTAGCTGCTTCTCCCAACTGATGGAGAGAAAAGGAGGGGGCCTTTGCTGGTCGAGGGAGGAAGTGGCCACTGTATTTAATCTGCTAATTGAAGATTCTGACACAAGCAGTTTGCCAAAGAAAATATACTAGCGAATCTGCTGCTTTTAGATTTATTTGATTTCATTATAAAGCTACAAGTACAAGAGGAAACATGCAGCAAAAGCTCTTCAATCTGCCAGAGAATCACAACATTTTATATTGTACTAGCAAATATGCCCGTGCGTTGCTATGGGAAGCCATATAAATATATTAATTAGCATATAAAAATGTATATATTATACATTATATGTATTTTATAATAATATAGTACGTGTCGGTCAAGGACTTTTTCTATTTTACTTGCCAAGCGCTAATTCTAAATGGTTTCGGACTCTTAACTCAATATACGGTCATCCGGATTCCGATTGACGGAACAAGGAATCATTCCTTGCTTTAGTAATAGTAGAGATAGAGATAGAGATAGAGATATATGAGAATGCTTGTGATATAACTGGTAATGGCTGACCTGGCCTTAGCCTCAAAGTAACATGACAAAAGCTCCATCAGAGGAAGATGTTTCCCTTCAATGGTCATCCACATCAAAGCTCCTGTAAGTTCATGGCCATGAGAAGAAAATAAAAGAAATACTTAAGAAACAGAAATTCATTGTAACATGTAATCTAATAACAGAACAATATTCCACCTGTTCTAATATTAGTTACTCTTCAGTACCATTGAAGAGCCCTGTTTAGTACTGTTTTCTATGAAGGACAGTGTTCATTTGCTAATTCATTTTACCATGCAAGCACTATAGACAACTCTCTATACCATTGATATGTTCCAAAAACAATCACCTGCATGTGACCACTCGATAATAAAATTTATCCACGGAGGGTTCACAGTTTAACTTTGCTTCAAACATGAACGCTGTTACAGCAGAACCATGAACTTTATGCCAAGTGCAAAACATCTGTTCAATTTTTCTAGAACTTCTAGCTTTTTAACAGCACTAATATACCCAGGAAAATTTATCATGCCTAAAATGAATTTGATTATTAACAGAGACAATCTCAACCAAACCAAGGAGAACTCTGATAGCAAGTTGCAGGAATGTCTCACCCATACAATCTGGCAAGCACAACGTGAGCACAATAAACTGAAAATTTTTGACAACCACACAAACCAATTCAATTAACAGAGACCTACCCCTTGCAGTATTGCAGCGACTCTTGTGAATCAATTGACCTTGGTGTAATCAGCATGGAGAGGAACCAATAACCTAAGCAAGAAGTAACAAATTCAGAAACAGAGCCAAATATGAGAAGACAGCAAACTAATTCAGTACGTAGCAGTAAACTGATTGTAGCTAAACTGATTATTGTCCTTCCCATTCATCAGTTTATCTACAAACAGGGTTACATTGAGTTGATGATATGTTGAACTGCTGAATTAAACATAACATAACCAAATTAAGATAGCTAAGATGCCACCAACTCATGTAATAGAGAAGAGGATCCTTCATAATTTTGAATGAACGAGTGGCCATAAATCTAACTGAACTGGATCCTATTCTAACAAAATAATAGTTCACTAATGATTTTGTAGCACAGACAAAGTAGCAAGGAAAGAAAACAGTGCATGGACAAATGATAAACCATACTGTTGAATGATTGCTAGGGAGGTGCATACTTCCGCTTTCTGCATTTCTCATGTCAGTCTTCGGTATTGGTGCCTGGAGTTTATAGGGTAAAGAGATTAACTAGCAAATTATTAGTAGCAACTGCAGATTTGAACTGTTTCAAAGCATCCACACCATGACAAATTATCCATTATTAACCTTAAACATAGAATAGAGTAGTATAAATTTTCCAATTGTAGTGAACTAAATCTAATAAAGCAGACTGAACTCCTCAGATTTATCAAAGTCCAAACCTCTACCAGTACACCAAAGCCTAATTAGACAAATACACCCATAATCTCCAACTGAAAATCAACAAACATGATCTCTCAACACAATCAATGGGCTGGTTTCGTGTCAACCATCTGCTCTAGCGACTACTAACCAACGGAAACTCCAAACTCTAGGTAAGAAAAAGAGAGGAGGGGAAGAGGGAGCTGCTCACCGTGAGGTTCTGCTAGAGCTAGATCGACGAGGCGAGCGGCCAGCGGTCGTGGTCCAATGCCATCTAGGCGATGCGAGAGCGTCACGGCTGCTGGTACGAGATGATGAGGGCAGCCACAGCGGGGGAGGACGGGGATAGGGAGGGATAGATCCGGCGTCTCCCTCGCGGACGGCGGTGCAGGCGGGGTCGAATTCAGCGTCGTGCCCATGGAGGGTGGCCATGGCGGGGTGGGATCAAGCGTCCTGCCGGCGGAGGGCGCGCCGACGGGGCAGGGCGTCGCGGAGGGTGGCGGTGGGGGGCCGTGTATACGTAGCACATGCGATTTTGGACGCAGAAGCTATCTCTGTTCAGGCAAGTTGAAGGCGCAGCAGCCTCTGCAGGAAACTGGGGGCTGAAAGCCTGAAACTGGGGGTTGTTAATGATTCGCAAGCGCTGGATTGCTTGAGCGCAGCAGGAATGTTCCAACTAATATTCCAAAAAATTCTTCATCTATTTTCAGAATATTTCGAACATTTAAAATTATTCCAAAAGATTCAAAAAAGTTCTCATCTTTTTGGAAAGTTCTTCAATCATTTTATAATGTTTTGAACATTTCAAATTGTTCCAAAATATTCAAAAAAGTTATGATCTTTTAAAAAAAATTCTGCACGCATTTAAGAATATTTGGAACATTTAAAGTTGTTCCAAACTAACCAAAATGGGACAGACGCCCGCAGAAAAGAAAAAAAGAGGAAGATGAGGGACGTTATGGGCTGTAAATTTTAATGGGCCTGCGGTGGAGACAAAACCGAACAAGAGGCGGGCGTGCATCAAATGCTTCTGCGATACGATAGGACGCACCCGCGTGCATGACAGATAAAAATTTTGAGCGCTGGTGGAGGTCGTTCCCTGTCGCAGCTGCGACTGGGATACACCGCATCGCAGAAGAGCTGCGGTTGCGGCCCATGAATGGGCTAGCCGCGCTCCCCCGCCGCCCGCCGGCTCCAGCGCCGCTCCAGAGCCTCCGCTCCACGTTCATCGTGGCCACCGCTAATCCGAATTGTCTACTTCGACTCCGGCCATGCTCCCCCGCTTCCCGCACCTTCTCCGACTCCGGTGCGCCCCGCGCCTTTGCCACCGCCATCCACCACCGCTCACCGCCACGGAAGCTCCCGCCGCCTCGCCTCGCTGCCATCTCTACCAATCTCACCGTCGGTCCAGCAACCCCCGGAGATCCTCTATAGGTCTGGCTGCCCTGGACCTCGGCAACCCCGCATCCCTAACCCCGGCAGTCCCTAAACTCTAACCTGGCGGCACGACAGGCGGCGGCGGCGGCGGAAGCTCCTCCGGATTAGCAGTGGGCCTTCTACGATGCGTCTAAGCAAGTATTATGGAAACGTGTAAGCAGACTAAATGGTGAGGTGGAGGAGAGAGGGAAAAAACGGACTGTAAACGTACAACATAGATAAGTGTGCCTAATATAGTACTACTATATGAATGGGCTGAGAAATAGGATGCAAACATGCTCTACCAGCCGGCCGGCTGTATTAGCGTGCGTGGAACGAGATCGTCTCACGTCGGGCAAACTGATGTCCAGCCGGCTGTATTAGCGTGCGTGGAACAAGATCGTCTCACGTCGGGCAAACTGATGTTACCTCGCAGTCAGTGCATATCCATCGTCCACCAGCCATCCTATGGTAGCAAGGACAAAATAGATTTGCAGGCCGCACCACAGTCCATTTCCCACCACATCCCTTCCGTGTCATCTTCCTCGTGCACATGGCAGATTGGGCGGCGGCGTCCTGCACAGCGGCTCTCTTCCCCTTGGCTGCAGATCGACACCACGCCTCCACCTTAGTCCTCCTCGAAGCGGCGGCTCTTCCTTGGCTCCTCCTCGCGCACCACGCAAGACTGCAGCATGTTCGCCGGCCGCCATGCCGTGCTCGAGCGCTGCTCGGCGGTGAGGATGTGCTCCTCAACCACAGACGAGAGAAGCACCCAGGGCCCAGGCGCATGAGCTCTAGCTGCCACATTGATTAATTTCGCTATTGAAGACTTGCTCTGTTACTTGTCTGAAGGGACTCTGAAGAAACTGAATGCTGAATGGCCACTGGACTCTGAAGAAATCTTGTACTGTGAATTGTGGTTGTATGCGTTCTGTAATATTGTACAAGTGCCAACATACAGTGCAAATTGTGATTCTATAGGAATCAGCAAAAACTTTGTAAATTGTCACTAGAATGGAATGCACATAAGGTAATGCAAAAACTGAAATTGTCTGGAATAAAATGCACAGAAAATATTCTGGGCATATGACATACTGAACTTTACATTTGAACAACATAACGAAAAGCTATTTTCCAAAATATTTGTTCTCTGCTGTCCAGTACCAAGTGTATATGACACACTGAACTTGACACACCTGAAGAACCAAAAGCTATTCTCCAAAACCAAACTCCATTGCTAGAATTCAACATTAAGATCATCAGTGATTGCTCCCTGCAAAATTAAAGAAAAATTTAACTCATCATGCATATCATCACTATGTGCTTTTAGAAAGGTCTCAAATAACCACTTGAAGTATTCAAATGTCTCACCGTACAAAAGAACAACAGCGAAAACCACTGTTTCCCTGAACTGATTGAATCCAACAAATACACCAAAACACCTACATTCCGTGTTTGTTCCAAAAGTAGTGTCGAAACTGACAACATCACCAAAATATTCATTATCATTAGTCAGTAAGTATTTTAGCATCAACCCAAAATACATTTGCTATTTGTTCATCCCGGTCCATTTGCAATGCATATTGAAATGATGGGTTCTCGGCAATTTTGTTTTGAAAATACATGAGCATGTTTCCTGCTTGACCATGTGCCATCTCTCGTTGGCGCTTGCCCCTTAAATAATTCTTGTGGTCACGGAGAGTGTAACTGAGATTAAATGAGCCACCAACTTGGATACTAGCTAACTCATGTGCAACTTTGGGCCCAATTCCAGAGTCATCAGCTGTCTCTATTTCTAAACCTTGTAATTCTAAAATTTTTCTTTGAGATACCATCAAGTGCGAGGTTTCTGGAAACTGAAGGGTGTGATTGTGTTCCAAAACCAGATCAGCCACTTTATAATTCCCTCTCTGCCGGTCCAGTACAAGACCCATTTGAACTTGACAATCGGTTCTAGTTTCAGCTCTTGGACACTTTATTAGATGGTCCCTTTTGTCTTCCTTTCTATGACCCTCATTTGCACAAACATACCTACAGGACCTAATCTTCCCATCAGATTTTCTTTTGTTTGTGTACCTTTTTCTAACCTCAAATCCTTTCTGACCTCCATAGCTAATCCAAAACATCCAAGCCTCATCGATAGTACTGAACTCCATGCCAACTTGAGGTAACAAACTAGGCAGCACACCATTTACAGGAACAAAAAAGAAATGATTTGGTGGTCATTTGATCAAGTAAAATCTATCTGATCTCATGGAGAAAAAGTAACAATCATGGCTTTACACACCTATTTTCTTCCATCTCAGATGCAGATTTCACTTTGTTGTAGGGAAGTTGGTTTTTTTCTTCAATCAATTTTAACACAGCCTAACCAGGGAGGTGGAAGAAAATCAAATTATAAACACCTATATGCAATTTGAGCACACAGGAGAGGAAGAGTTGGAAGCAGATTACCATACTTGTACCTCAATCATCAGTGGCGAACGAGCGGACCAGTAGGCAGCAGATGATCGCCAGACGCCGGCGTCCCCCGGCCCGCCCTCACGCCAAAACGCGAGATGTGCCGCCAAAACATAATGAGTTGGCGCTAAAAACCAAGCAGCTGTCCGTGCTCTTGTTGGGCCAAGGCCCAGCGTGAGGAGAGGTCAAGTGCGTGGGAGCTAACCATCGTCGGATCCCTGCCAACGGCACTGATGCGCTGACTGCGTGGTAACATCGGTTTGCCCGACGTCAGACGATCTCGTTCCGCGCGGATGACCCCTAAAATTCAACGGCGCGCGCGGCGGTGTGGGACAGTGGGAGTTATGGATAGACTTGAGCAGGATAAGATACAGGATTTGTGTGAGGTCCGCAAAGTAGGAAGAAAGTGATAAATATGTTTATGGGCTTCCAGAAAAATAAAAGAACACATTTGCGTAGCTTATTGGTTCGGTTTTCTGTGCCCGAAATCTGGAAGCCATGGTTCGAATCCTTGTTAGACACATTTTTTGTCTGGATTTCCGTATTATTCTTTTTGGCTGCAGTAAGCCACATATCATTAGTGACGCGTTTTACTGAGACATACATCTCTGATACATCAACACCATAGGTATGTCTTGTTGAGATCAAAATATTAATGACACGTTTTTTCCCCATCACTAAACACTAATCTTAAATAGCGATCATTTTGTTTTCGCATTACTTATGTGGGTGTCTCCTTTGTTGATTTTTGTTGTAGCGTTATCTGATTGCTTGTAGGCTAAAAAGTGCTAAGAAAGATGTGGATAATTGTTCGTAGGCCAAGGAGTACCATGTAATGTTTAAGTGTTTAACTACTAGGCTTTTGGTATTAAGCAGAATCAATCCTGCTATATCAATAGCGAATATATTCAAACAGTAAGTGCAACTTCTATTTTATCTACATGTTCGCTTTATGTCCAATAAACATTTTAGCCTGCTGGACTAAAAAATTACCTTACAGTTCGCAGCGTGCTGCTACTTGACTTCAAATGTCAGAATACTATATGAAGCTGTTGGTGGGTATATTCAGGGAAAACAAATTGCTGCTAGGTTACTATCTACTGGGTTGTGTTGCTGCTGTTGCTAAACCAATGGATTCAGTCATGGAAGTAGTTGCATTAACTCCACCACGTACATTTTCAAGCATCTTGGATTTCCAGTATTTTGTAATTTGTAACATTGCAGCAGCTAGTTGTAATAATGACATCCTGTTGTGTCATGTTTGACTGGATGCTAATGTGATTACATGTGTTAATGCAGTTAGATTGTTCAAAATGATGATGTTTTTTTGAAATCTTAACAAGCTGTCGTTGCTATCGCCATCTTGCAAGGGCTGCACTTCCACCAACATTTGAAGATCAAAGGTAGATTAATAGCAAAATATGTACTCGATGAATTTTCATATATTCTTTGTCCTGACATTGTTATTGTCAATTTTCAAAGGTTGCACTTGCACCAACAGCTAAAGGTCAAAAGGAGATTAAATAGCAAAACATGCGCTCGATCAATTTTCATAGATTCTTTGTTGTTCTTGTACTATTAAACATTTATGATTGTAGCCCTGACTAGATTAGATAAAAAGCTTCTCTGTTACTCTTTGGTTTGTTGTAACTGTATATTTACATTTACGTGGATGCTTACAGAACCTTGGACATATAAGCCTCTTGGTTTTTTCAGCGTCATCAGGTCATCTAGCAATGGTTTAAGTTCCAATAATTTTTTTGATACACATTTATCGATTCAACTCTTAAGGAAAGTACCCATTTTATTTCAGTCCATGAGAATTGACATTTTCAAAACATGTAATGATGTACATAAGCTTCCTTTTTTTTATCCATGAAATGAAACTATAGTGGAGCTTGGAATAATTAGACAGACTTGATATCGCGTTCCCACATAAACACAGCCATAGATATAAGACCTGTGTACTCTTTGGTTGTTAACCTAACTATCCACCTCTGGATTTATACTGAACGCCTAAACATACTTGTGTAAAATTAAATTTCCATGCTTCTGTGACCAGATCTCCATTCTATGAAGTTGTCATTGCACTTCTAAGCAAGGAGAATAACAGAAGCAGCAATAGAAATTGCTGAAACATTTTCCATTCCAAACCCATAAATTCAGAACTTTGTTACGAATGGACTGTCTCACAGTTACGAATGTTCCTTATTGACGCCAAGGTTGTTTGCTGTGCATAATCAAAAAAGGACTCCACAGGTTCAGCGAGTGCTTTGTTTAATTTATCTTACAGTAGAAAATAAAAAGAAAATTATTAACAAGTGGTAGCCAAATAATTGCATCGGTAACCTAATAAGTAAATCTTTTTTTAGAAGTCCATACTCGATGTTGGATGTTCTGACTTCTAATAATCCATAGTGAGTCGAATAGATTTAGAATAGAATAAAAGTTTCTAACTGAATGGGAGCAATTCAAATTGATTTGAACTAAGTCACGGTGATAGCATGTTTTTTGGGACCTGGATAGGCAGAGCACGATGTAGCCATGGGTGAAAGTGAAACCCTAGCCCGGGAGAGGGACAGAGGGAACCGAGTAGGGAGGTACACATGTACTGTATCATCTTCATCTCCTATTTACTATGCCTACCGAGCTTGAAGATGGCGTCCGAAAATCGCCGACGGCTAGGAGCGACAAACAGATAAAGCTCCAGACTACCTTTGGACTTAGAATGACAAAATTTAGAGGGTTTTCCAAAAATGTACCATGAACAAGGGCTTCATTGCTCCGTGGGATTTTCTTCTTTGGGCCATCTGCAAAATGTTTGAGGTCGGAATGAACCCACGTAGATCACGTGCGTATATGTTGGATCCGTCGGCTCACATAGCCTAGGAGCACGGTAGCACCTGGGGAAGCTCTGTAGTACTGGATCCTTTCTCAGTGGAGCCAAATCTCAACCTATAAATAAGAATTTGAACCTTCCTTTGGGCCTCCATGTGCTTCATTGGGCTAGGAGGTCGGTTTCAGCCCAAAGAGCTAAGAATATACTCTTTAGATCGGACAGGTGTTCGGTCTGGTTTTTTTTTATGCTCCCATTACGGCTTGCAGGTCGCAGTCGTTGATTGGAGCTAGAGCAGCAGGATGTCCAAGCAGAAGTGCGCAGCGCAGGCATGGGATACGACGTGAGACCCCTGTCCACTGACTCCACTAATCTGTAGCTTATAAATATATTCTAAGTACAATTTTGAAATACATTTATTTCTTTCATATCATGTATATTCTTTTTTTAATTACATAGACACTTGTAACGCACGCACACTCACCCCTATAAACACACGTACGCAAACCCTCTCTACAAGCATCTTCGAAGACTAAGTCGGCAAATCCTCAAGATTGATGAAGTCACCACTGGCGTCTCGCTGTCGATGGGAACGTCGCTTACCACTGACCGTTAAATCTCGCTCTCACGAGGAGTCGAACACAGGATCTGATGTGCTATTAAGTCTCTTGTAACCACTAGGCTACATGCCCTTTCATATCATATATATTCTTCAGCATAGTCCCAGCCTATAATGTATATTACGATGTATATGACTAATATCTTATCCGCCATATCAACAAGATATTATATTTATTAAAGAAAAAAGTACATTTTTCTTCCTTGAGTATTACAAAAGCACAACATTCATCTCTTATATTCTAATTGGTGCAAATCAACCTCTTATAAGCAGGTGCACTAATCATCCTCATCCCGGCTTAACAACAGTTTTGTACCATCTAAGGGTGTTTTAAGCCATATAAATATCTAACTAATCAATGCTTTTAGCCACATCGTATGCCGAGTCAAAATCATAAAGCCTATCAAATTATTTAAATTGGACTTCATGCAAATATTATACTACATGACAAAATCATATAAAATTTATTCTTTAATATTCTTCTCTCAGTGTTCTCCCCTCTTGGGGCTCTATCTCTTTAAAGTTTTTTCATTCGCGTTGGTATTGGTGGGTTTTTTTATACTACATGACAAAATCCACGTCCTAAATGGCAAAGGTAAAAATCGACTAATCAGGAGACGATTGATGTGAAACTTAGAAAATCAAACACATCACCAAAATCAAGCAATTTAGGTGACACCGCAACAACATATATATAACGTCTATGCAATACTGTTACGCAAATTGTAGCTTGCATTCAGGAACTGGTTATCAAACATTCATACCGTAAACGGTATCTGCATGTTTCGTTCAGATCACTGTTCAAATGATACTAAAGTAGTAATAGTTGCATAACAGCCGTACAAATTCAATCAGGCCGTTACATATTTAACAGATCAGTCCATGACGCTGAGTAAGGCAACTCCATGCATAGTAAGCAAAAGAATTAGCAGCCCAGACAAGCCTAGTAATGTAACTTGATCGTTCCTAGTCACCCGCAAGGCTGCAACCAAAGCAAATCTTACAAGTCCGAGATAACCTACAGGAACCTGTGCAAACAAAAACGAAAATATTAGGTGATTGGAGCACGAAAGGGATTATGCAAATGTAACTATGTATCAAAATGTGGTGAGTAAAAATTGACACAGGTACAAACAACTAGGAGGAATGAGATAAAATATTAATAAATCCAAGTGAGCCTCTAAAAGTTCTTTAGGTGCGTCAGCAAGTTTCTGTCCCCATGTTGTCTTTGTTGATGATAATAAATGAATTTAGACAAGAAAGCATATGGCGTACCATCCACTCATGCATTTCTGAACAGCTTCAGCAGTGGCAATGCAGCACTACAAAACATCCTTTTGGTTTGATGTTTACTAAATTGGTGAGCCCTTCCCAGCAGAACAAGTTTGGGATCCAGAATTGGTGAAGGTCGAAGACCTGATTTATCCCAAAACTTTTCAAAATCGTGCATGTCTTCTAATCGGACAACCTTACAAGGTGACCTGGCTTTCAGAACTGATCTCCAATATGGGAGAAAACTTTTCCGTGTGTATTTGAGTCCCCATCCTCTAGGTGTCCTGTTTCTCACAACCTGTATCGTAGTCCAAATGTTAGAAATCACATACAGAAACATTTCAGCATGAGCCGCCAGGCAGCAATAGCTTTGGTATATTACATGTTATCTGCATTGTCATTCAGTGGGATATCATGGTATAATTTAAGCAAGTAATATTCTTCTGGAGTGGGATATCATGGTATAATTTAAGCAAGTAATATTCTTCTGGAGTGGGATATCATGTAACTGAAGTTCACAACTTGACGGGTCCAGGAACCTAGGATCCCAGCGGGCCTGCTTCTCGCTGACCAGCCCAAAGCCGCACCTGGAAGCGAGCGCCAGTCTACATCTCCAACTGCTTCGACTACATCTATGACTACTTCCTGGTGATTACTTCGACTACATCTTGATTGGCTACATCAAACGGGCTCGACTAGCAAAGTCGAGTAACGGCGTATTCGGGGCCGAAGCCGGTGCCTTCGGCACTGGCCCCGCCTCTGGCAACAACTTTATCTGGGCCGCCTTAGCCCAAAACCTCGACTGACTACTCGGTCTGGGTGATCAAGGCCCGTGTCCCCGACTGCAAAGCAGTCGAAGGCTGGATCCGTACCTTGGCCCCGACTGGGGGTTCCGATTGAGCTCCGCCTAAGATGTGCCCGCCTCCTCGACCGGTAGGGCAGTCGGAAGGCCGAACTCAGCTTACCAGCGGGCCCCAGGGAGTAGGTGCAGAAGATAAGGATGGGCCTCGAGGTCAACTTATCATACACGGCCAACCACCCCCTCCACGGGGGTTACAGTCCTCTTTGCTGTGGCAACAGGGCGCCACTATTCCACCTGCCCATCCTTGCGAAGGGACGGGGCGAAACGACATCATAATACGGCCGAAACGCCCCCGTCACGACGAAGTGACCGGGAGAGGCGCCAGGGACGGGGCGTGATAGCCGTACCGTACCTATCAACGCCCCCACGACCTTCGATCGATGGAGCATGACGCACAGGGACAAGATGAGACGACCACCCCACCACGTAGGATTTGGACGGTGGTCGTCGCAGGCTCCGACCAACAGGGTTGGTGGCCCCGACTGGAGAAGCGAGGAACTCTCTCTCTACCTTATTCCTTTCACCCTTAGTCACCCTGTAAGAGAGACCCCCCTAGACTATAAAAGGGAGGGTCGCCCGCCTAGAAACAAGAACAAGAGGATAGACTCTGGAATCTCACAACTTCCACTCGAAAGCTTGTAACTCCCCAACTCTCACGAGCACCTAGGCTCAAGCAATACACCGACTGACCCCCGACTAGACGTAGGGCATTCTGCCCGAACTAGTATAAATCTTGAGTTATTATGTGTTAGGCCACATCCGATCACGACGCGCGATATACATCTTCGATTATTTTTAGTTGTTGACCATTTTCGGAACCCACACAACTTCTCTTAATTCCCTATTCCAAGGAGCGCCTTCACTGGTCACAAAGGTTAAGTAAGTTCTGAATTTGAGAATTCATGAAAAGAAAGAGTTCATGTGGTCTAAATAGATAGGCTGGTTTGTGTGGGTGTACATGCATAATTGAGAATAGATAAATTAGCGGCAACTACAAAAATTTCATGGTTATTTTCATAGGTTAGGAGTAGTTAATACAAAATTGATGTTAGAGATACAATTCTGCATGAAAAGTTATCATGAAGAATTTATATTGTATTTTTATGCATAGGGCATCATATTATAAGTCATCTAGAAAAATTTGAAGTTAAAATTCCAATTGTAGGCGGAGAAATAAAAAAGAAAAATATCAGTAGGGGGTAGATTTGACCGACTGAAATAGTTTGGGGAAGTAAGTTGAGCCTAAATTTTGTTCAGAGGGGTTAAGTGGACAAAATGAAATTTTGAAGGAAGTAAAATAGACTTTTTCCTATTTAAAAACACAGATAATTTGGCAGTGAAAGAGCCACAGGTTTAATGTAATTCTAGATATAGGACAGTTGGCCACTTTGTCTATCTGTTTTCACTGATCGAGTTGTCAGTCCAACAAAACTTGTTTCAGTGGTCTATGTAGGTTAAGCTTGGAACCAGTCCTTCCCAGCAAACGAAAACCAAATCAACTACACTAAACCAGAACATAGGCAACATAGCATCCGTTTTCATTTTCCACTCGAAATTGGCCTAAAAAGTAAAAAGAAAACCCCTTGTCAGACTGACAACTTGACCATGTGCAGTAATCTGAAAATAAATAAAGGTTATGAGTTAAACTGACAGAAAAGGATCTGGTTGAGTTTCCAGCAAACTTCTCAACTTGCAGGGTTTCTTTGGTGTACTTTAAACAAAACAGAACACTAAAATGCCTAATAAAGTGGAACATACCGTACTTCACTACGGCCCTGTTTGGATTGGAGGATTTTTAAAGGAAAAGTATAGGAATCGGAAAACGGAGGCCCTAACACGATTGCAAATACGTTAAGCTGCTCTCAACCACTTATCATCTAGAGAAACGATCTTGAAGCTGCCATTGTGACCATAGAAAGCAACACATGCTTTGCTATAAGTTCTAGAGGTTAGCTTATGGCACAATTTCCTCAGTTCCGAGCAGACTTAATTCACAAGTAAATCCAAACAGATGGTTAAATCGGTAAGACTACAAAATATCATGCAAGTTATTAAATGGCAACAGTGTTAGTAAGACTACCCTAGTTTTAGGATCATATTTAGCTGTGGATAAACTGGACACAGTGATTTAACCAATAAAGTGTTTTCAAACAGGTAAAGATAATTACCCAAATTGAGGAATTTTTGGAGAATGTCATGGCAGATTCCAGTTCCCCAACATAAACTTAATAACAGAAAGCAACCAAAAAGAGGGGATATCAACTTTGTCATGAGTAAAACCATTACCTTTATTGCTGAAGGTTGACAACCTGCCTTGACTGTAATCATGTCCCCTATTTTTCATCACAGAAGGAATGGGGCTCATTTCGCAAATTTTGAAAGAGATATTTTAATTAACACAAGTACTGACATACCATGGTTGTTAGGTGACTCTTTTTTAGACAATACATTCTCATAGGGGCAGCTTCAAGAGCAAGTAGAACAAAGAAATGAACAGCATATTGATGGTGCAGTTGTATGTTACATTATAATCATTGAAACAAAGTAAAAGGGGTGTAATATAGTACAGGTCTCCAATGTTGATGCTTTCTCTAGGCGGACAAAAACCACTATCTTTGAGAATAGATGAGACACGTTCGTGTACCTCGTCATGGGATACCTGCATGTTATGGGGCACCTGCACGCCATATTTAAGTTTTTTGAGACATGAGTGATTATGTTTTTGTGATGGGTCAGTGGGTGACGTGATGTTGAAGATGATGATGCAGTGATGAATCATAACCAATAGCAGCAGAGATGACAGAAAATTGGTATGCAGAAGTTTTCAGATGAAGGAAATCACAATGCCATACACATGTATTTTGGTTTAATAAAACTTTTTTTAACTACATTGAATCCTTGTAGCATGTCAGAACAAGTCCTAATATATTGGGTGTCCAGGTTCTTGTGAACTAAGGAGGGCATAATTTAGGGGTCTAAGCACTAAAAACATGTAAAATCATATTATGCTACATATATGAAATCACTAAGTAATAACACAACCTTAACATCACTAGTAATCACCAAACATAGTTGCAACACTTTTATATATTTTGACATGTTCATTAGAAAATAAATATTCCGTACTGATGAAGCACTGATGCTGGCTGTGGTGATAATGTCATCATATATCGAGTAAAAAAGTCCATAAACTTGTCACGATGTCATCTAGCTCCCGAAACTATTAAAGTGGAGATCCAAGACCATAAACTTGTTAAGTATGCCACTTGAGAACCAAATCTCCCAAAACATCATGTATTTGCCAATGTTTCATATTAATGTGGTAGTTTTCAAGGTGCGCCATATAGGAAGCTTCATGCTTATTAGGAAGATGTGGACCTCAAGTTGAACATTTAACGAGTTTAGGGTCTCAAATATGCATTGTTCAAGTTTAAGGACTTAGATCACACCAAGGGAAGTGTTCAAGGACTGCCAGTGCATTCTCTCATCTTTAATGGTATGCAAATCCACTACTATAACATATAATCAAAATGGTAACTGTCCAACATAGCTACTGTACTTCATATATGTCATCATTTATAAGTAAGCATTCCAGATAGGTTATCAATGCACATGTGATCAACTAACAAACATAATAACATTGTGAATCAGGATGACTCCACGTTAACAGTTTTGTTTTGCTCACTTAAAACAGGAATTATAGTATTTACTATACCGAATACACATCGACTGCATCAAGCAAATTAAGAATTTAATAAAGTTGTTGTAGAAAATCAGTACAGACAAAATGTCAATGGAAACAAAGTAAATATGTCAAACTAACAAAAGAATGTGCACCAAATGGATCTTAACCATTCAACACTCCAAAAGAAATAAAAATCTAATTACCAGTATGGACACATGTACTAAAAACCTTATTTCCAATATATCAATGTAGTACTTCGAGGCTTGGCTATGTAGTGTAAAAATAAAGTACAACAGCTTTAGATGATGAAAGACATTTCTAAATCAGTAATTGACCGCCTGAAGGCCTTTCCGTCCAAGATTACTAAAGTAATTGGTGACAACTTCTCTGGATTCTCAGTGAAACTAGTGGAGATAGGTTTTAGTTTCCAAGCACTTAGATCGATTAAGCAGTTAGGTTTAATTGAGAAGGAAGAGATGCAGTCTCCCTTTTGGTACAACTTAATACTCTGGTGGCATTAGCATTAACCTGAAGCTGAAATTCCCCAAAGAGGGCCTAAATATACCAGTTTATGCGAGTTATAGCTATTCCATTCAAACCATAAATAAACAACTTTATGCAAGTTATCCCGTTCAAACCAGTTTTATGTAGCTTCCAAACTAATCTGAAATTATTGCTTAAACCTACAAGCGTCAAGGTGTTTTGTTCTTTCTATCAATGATTTGAGAAATTCCAGTATTTTTTGTTAATTAGGTTAATACAGGAACACCAATATAGAAGGTGGAAGGCGCTCGCGAGTCCAGGGAACAATATGTCTGAGGCTCTGAGACATGTTTTTCTGAAAAGTCTGTACTTGCTGTACTGCTGCAAAGTACACACTTCGCAAAAAGACTAGAATTGTAAATACATATACAAACAAGTCAGTACCTCTGGATGTGATCGGATATATGCATCAAGGACTTCACCAGCTTTGATAACTGCACGAACAAGCAGTAATGCAGCACAAGTAAGCTTTTTCTCGATCTCAAGCTCCTTATTTATCTTTCTGTTTTGACCTGTCTGCACCGCCAAGCTAATTTTGTGGGTCATAATACGGTTTATGATAATAGAAAACCCATCTGGCTTGGTATTGCCTTTTTTCTTCCACGATGACTTAATGGAAAACCCATCTGGCTTGCTGTTGCCATTTTCCTTGCAGATTGGTCCCCCGCGGATATGTTCCTGAGCTGCCAAGAGCAAAACTGCAGTCTGAACAAGTTTTCCATCCTTTATGTAATTCCAGAGCTCATCAACAACATTATTAGTATTTTCCGCAAGCAGTCTAGTCGTATCTAAGAAGATTTTCTACAAAGACAACCAAAGGAACAAAATCCAAGGGTTTTAGAATGTGTACAACACCAGCACAAAATGCTGACTAACTTCAATAAATATTTCTGCATCCGAGTAAAACAAAATCAAATATTAAAATTTGCTGTGTCTACTGGAATTTGCTAACTCCTTCTCAACTAATTAAAAATGTGTCTCGATGCATGGACACATGCAAAAAATGACACACTATGTATTCAATAAGTGGACACGTAAGAAAGTTCAATACTTAGGTCGTGGCATTAGTGGTTTGAGATAAGAGCTCCAATGCTCAATAACTTTTAGAGTTAATTGCATAATGCTCAATATAAAGGTGCCATAGTTTCAGAAAAAAATCCAAATAAAGCATGGTGTGTCACTTCATCCCCAAATGAACAAACCAAATTGTTCACTTTGCCAGTTTGCACCATCCCTAGCTTCCCGAAAGTTCGATTCCCACTTTATTGGACCATGATCATGATAAACAAACACAAATTTTAAGTCTCATTAGTCATCTGCATACAAGTAAAAACTGACATGCCATCATTGTATGCTCATGAAAACATTTAAAATTGTTGTGCATTAGTCCAACATGATGACATGTAATACTCCAGTTGCCCCTAAACAACTAAATTGTCTCACAGTACCTAACTAGGGAGAGAAAAACTTGATGCCATGCCCTAATCCACCACTGCCAACACTAAAAACTGGAGTAAGAGGGTGTAAAGGAGGGGGAGGGGTGTGTTAGAGGGAAAGGTAGGGCAAGTGAAACAATTTGGCATGTATATACAGGGTCAAATGCCACAGCATGCTTTACGCATGTTTCTTTTCCATATCATGGCATCTTCATATGGGCCAGAGTGCAATTCACTCTTTACTTTTTATTTCTTTTATGCTGCAAAAGTAACAATTCGAGCAAGGATGGATGTGAGTCTGTGACGCACCATCTCAGGTAGGCACAGCAGATGGATAAACTTGCAGATATAGTTTAGAGTTGCCTGACTATCCTCCAGATCCTCATGGTTCGGAAATGCATTTTCCTCCAGATACTTATGCAGGCAAGTGTTATCAACTGCAACATGGAGTGGGAGTAGGTCCCCAATGACTTCAGCTCCTGCAGTGCGTACATTTGCTGATGCACCATAACTGAAGAGCAACTTGACCATGCCGACAGAAAACATTTCAGCAGCTTGGTGGAGGGGGAAATATCCATAACGGTTCATGCAGTTGGGGTTGGCACGGAACCCAAAAAGCTCAGGTGCCTTGCCATCCAAGGCAACTTTAGCACATCGCAAAGCATTTTGCTTGACCATCTGAGTGAAGGTTAGTGGGGTGATGATAAAACCCCATTTCATGCTGCCCCCCGCTTGACGGAATAAGCGAAGGAAGCGCCGCGCACTATCCTTTTCCAGTATGGGCAACAAGCGGGGACCTATATCGTAGAAGGCATCATCCATTTCCTGGATTGACAAATTCACAATTGAAAAGGGTGGAAGATAGTCAACTATCTACTACAAGATATAACAAAATAAACAAAGTCTTCCTCTAACCATCACATGGCTACAAAGCAGAAAAGCTGAAATGCCCGAAAGAAAAATACTTCGAATTCTATAAATGAAGATCGAAAGGAACCTGAGGAGTACGGTCTGGAATGATTATGTTGGTTCTTCTTGATGTAGCAATAATTTCCTTTATTTGATCATAGTACTGAGGGAGAAAATGTGTCAAAAGCCACAGCTAAGGAAAGAAAATAGAAAAAAGAGGAATACCATAAGTTTTGTTATTTAATCTACCTCATCAATCAACTGGGCATGGGACTTCAAGTCAAGATCAGAAGGAGCGGGACGGTATAGAGGATAGGGAGGATTCCATGGGTCCCACTCATCCATGTCTGGTCCATTAACTTCAGCTTCAGGAAATGTTCCAAATCAATTTCCCCTCTTTTTTGTACTAAGCAATATCTAGCTCTAATGCTCGATTTCTCTAAAGTACATAAAAATTTTACAAGATAGTCAGACAATATACATTTCTCTCAAACGCACATGCTGGACATGTACATTTGAGCTTGCAGAGAACGCAGTAGCTGGGAGTCAAAATAAGAAAGTATCATCAACAAGAAATGAAGAGAAATTTAAATTTTTACCACTACAAATATGGGGGCTTCACAAAATTACCACCATCAAGATGGGTTTTGCAAAATTCTCACTTACACCGTTGACAACTCGTTTTCCTTGTCATTCTTCCTCTTGTATTGATTTTCTTTTTTTTTTCATTTTCCAGGCCGTGAAACGACCAAAATGCACCGGCCTGCCCCTCTCACATTATCTGGTTGCACCGAATCGGTCTGCAACTCTGAGTTGCCGCTAGGGCCGCCTACCCTGTACCAGCCAGCCGCCTGCCCGCCCGCGCGCCCGCTGGCCGCCACTCGCGGAGTCGCGGCTCCTTGTGGCCTCCCCGTCCCACCCTTCGACATCGCTACGACGCTACCCCTCGCGATGAGCGCGCCGTCCTCGAGCAGCGCCACCGTGATCCCCTCTCGGCCCCTGCCACTACCTGCCCGTGACGGCGGCGGCGGCGTGTTCCTGCGCCCGCGGCCACCAGGCACCAGCGGCCGAGGAACGGGATCGCGGCGCCGGTCGCGCGCCAGAGACGAGGATGGCCCAGCCCCTACAGTTTGGAGGGAGATTGGGAAAGAAGAGGAGGGCAGAGGAGGGCGACGTTTGAACCTGAACGTCGGCGGAGGGCGGCGCCCTGGCGATCGCGCGAGGCGTCCTGGCCTCCTGCCGGCGTGGCGATCGCGGCGGCGGAGGCGGCGAGCGCAACTCAGAGTCCCAAAACAGTAGTTACGTTTCACCGATCCGATGACCAATGCCAACCAGATGTATACGTAAGGCAAGGGCTGTATTTGCAAGGAAAAAACAATACAAAAGAGGAAGGGCTGTTTTTGCAATGCCATTTTTGACCATCGATCGGAGTTTGATCCTGGCCATAAAACTTGAAAACCGGATAACTTTGGCCATCTCTATCCGGTTTCAAAGGTGGTCTAGGATATATTTATATTTTTAAAAAATAATAAAATACGATTTAACCCCTAAAAATTTTAGCTAATTTATTTTAAATCAAAAAAATATGAAATTAGTATAAAAAATTTCTCCTACATGAATCCTTTTGGTCAATATCTAATCTATTATTCTATTACAGAATCAAACGATAATTTAAATAAACAATGTCAAAATTACAAAGCAATAAAATACTAGCAAAAGGAACAAATAAGATTCAAATAACTCTAAATAGAGCATGGTCAGGTAGATTATATTTTTTGAGAAATTTCGATATGTGTTTCATATTTTTCTACTTTAAACCAAATTAGTATGAACTTTTAGAGATTAAATCAGATTATATTTATTTCAGAAAATACACATATATGCAAAACCACCTTTGAAACCGGATAGATGGTCAAATTTATCCGGTTTTCACAGTTTAATGGTCGAATATACTGTCGGTGTTTTACCGCCACGCCCACCGAGGGATACCCCCGAGGTGGTAAGTTTGTAGGTAGTGTGTCGCTGAGACAGGAGCTCGAAGGTGCAAAGGAACGCAAGGTTTTAGACGGGTTCGGACCGCTGAGAGTGTAATACCCTACGTCCTGTGTGGTTTGTATTGCCTTTGATGATGATTGTGCTATCTCCTGGGTGATTCCCTGGAGGATCGCTGGGTTATTCCCTGGAGGGGATTCTGTCCGCCCTTATATAGTCTTGGAGGATAGGTTTACATGGGAGTCTTAGTTGGGTAAGCCCAGGAGTCCTACCCGAGTACTTCTCGGGTAGTTTTCTACCGTGTCCGACTAGTTTTACTACTATACGAGCAATCCTACCGCATTACGAGTAGTTACAACAGATGTAGGGCGTCGGCCATGTCCCATCCCATATCCTAGGAGAAGTGTGCCGCGTGGATAGTCTCGTGTGCCCGGGTCTGACAAGCCCCCGAGCTCTTCGTAGCCGAGTACTGTAGGCATTCGAGTGCTTATCAAGGCATCTTCAAGTTCTCTCGAACTTCGTCTTGAAGGTGTCCTCCGAGTACTTTCTTGGCTGTGTCGAGGCTGTGAGCTCATGCCCCGAGTAGTTGTCCAATCTTCTTTATATGGGGTGCGATTAAACTCGCACTCCATATGGAGTAGCCCCCGAACCTTAGGTTGACTCGTAGAATCAAGCTAAGGGTCAATTCAATCTTGAGTCTTCTATCTTTATCTTCCAGCAGATTCGAAAAATACGTCACTGATGACACGTGTCCTGCAGCCCCCGAGCCTTGAATCCAAATTCCTAAGTTTTGGAATAAAGGGTTCAAAAAATTGTGGCATGCAATCTTCATTGCTGAGAGCCGTGTCGTATCCAGCCCCCGAGCCTAGAAGCTAGATGAGTCGCATAGGATATGCCTAGTAGTCGCTGACACCAGCCCCCGAGCCAAGGTATTGGCCAAGTTGCCTTGAATCTTGAATTGTCGATGAAGCAAACTAGTCGGAGTCGATTTCGACTAGTGTTATAGGCGAGACGAGTAGTCGAAGTAGTCGCCAGCGTAACACTAAGCCGAGTCGATTCCGACTAGCTTGTAGGTGAAACGAGTAGTCGAAGTAGTCGCCAGTGTATCGTCAAGCAGAGTTGATTCCGACTAGCTTGTAGGCGAAAATGAGTAGTCGAAGTAGTCGCCATTGTGCCGCCGTGCATTCTTCACGAAGTCAAGTAGTCGACGACGGCTGACGATGAGCCCAACTAGTCGAAGTTGAATCCGACGAGTAGTCGTTGTAGTCAGTGACGTGTAGTCGAGTGTTCTCGTGAAATCGGAGTAGTCATGGGTGATTGTTGATGAAGCCAACTAGTCGGACTTGAATCCGACGTGCCCAGCAACACGGTCCAGTTCAGGTCCCCTGCAAGGTAAATATAAAAGTATGTTGTAACTGATATACATGATATCGTGTTGGGAGCAAATCCCAGCATTGTAAAATGCATGTAAAATTTTTCGCGTTGTACTCTTGCTGGGTCGCATAATGACGCCGGGTAGGTAGCCTATTACGGTAAGCACCTGATCCCTGATTACCATAAACCGTTGCGCAGGGAGCTTGGTCGCGTGCACGCGTAGTTGCATAGGCGTACAGAAGAGTCGAGGTGTCACGATAAGCGTACGCTACCAGGTATTGTAGCAACCGTTGAGAGGAAACTAAAGCAGTCGGCGCTGCGCAAAAAAAAGAGAACGCTCGTGGAGCACACTTATAGAGTGTAACCCGATCGCCCGTGTTGCAGGGCGGACCGTGCAGGCAATCGGGAACAGGCATGACATGGCCTGTGAAAAGAATGCGCGTGCACAAAAAGTATCCAAGCCTGTGAAGAACAAGTGAGAAAAGGTATAAGTGACTTAGCTTGATTTGTGGACGATTGTCGATGAGCCGCAGCGGCTGTCAGTAGAGCCGCGACGGTTTGTTGATAAAGCCGACTAGTCGGAGTCGATTCCGACTAGTTGTTGACAATGTGAAGCCATCTCCCGAGTAGTTTTCTTGCCGAAACAAGTAGTCGGAGCAGTCGAATCATGCCCACTCGTGGATGGTTGTCGACGAAACCGCAGCAATCGTTGATGGAGCCGCAACGATTTGTTGAAGAAGCCAACTAGTCGGATTTGATTCCGACCAGTTGTTGGCCGTGCAGAACTAGTCGCCAAGTAGTTTAAGGCTCGTTAACGACTAGTTTCTAGTCGACACGAATAGTTGAAGTAGTCATTGGTGATGCAGATTTGTCGAAGTAGTCGTTGCCGAAAGCGTAATACCCTACGTCATGTGTGGTTTGTATTGCCTTTGATGATGATTGTGTGATCTCCTGGGTGGTTCCCTTGATGCTCTCGTGGGTTCTCTCTGGTGGGGGTCCTATCCGCCCTTATATAGTCTAGGAGGACAGGTTTTCATGGGAGTCCTAGTCGGATAAATGCCCTAGAGTCCTAACCCCGAGTGGTTTTCTGGTAGTTCCCTACTGTATCCGACTAGTTTTACTGCTCTAGGAGCAGTTCTACTAGGCCACGGGTAGTTACAATAGATGTAGGGCGTGGGCCATGTCCCATCCCGTATCCTAATAGAAAAATGTGCCACGTGGCCAGTCCCGTGTGCCCGGGTCTGACAAGCCACCGAGCTCTTCGTAGCCGAGTAGTGCAGGCGTCGAGTACTTCTGAAGGCGTCTTCGAGTTACCGTGGACTCCATCTTGAAAGTGCCCTTCGAGTACTTTTTTGGCAGCGTCGAGGCTGTGAGGTGCTAATGCCCCGAGTAGTTGTCCAATCTTCTTCTTCTTTATATGGGGTGCGATTAAATTCGCACTCCATATGAGGTAGCCCCGAGCCTTAGGTTGACTCGTAGAATCAGCCTGAGGGTCAATTCAATCTTGAGTCTTCTGTCCTTATCTTCCAGCAAATTTGAAAAATAAGTCGTTGATGACACGGGTCCCGCAGCTCTCGAGCCTTGAATCCAAATCCCCAAGTTTTGGAGTAAAGGATCCAAAGAATCATGGCATGCAATCTTCATTGCTGAGAGCCGTGTCGTATCCAGCCCCCGAGCCTGGGAGCTAGATGAGTCGCATAGGATAAGTCTCGTAGTCGGTGGCGCCAGCCCCCAAGCCAGGTATTGGCCAAGTGCCTCTGGATCTTGAACTGTCGATGAAGCCGACTATTCGGAGTCGATTCCGACTAATTTTATAGGCGAGACGAGTAGTCCAAGTAGTCGGCAGCGTAGCGCCAAGCAGAGTCACTTCTGACTAGTCTTGTAGGCGAAACGAGTAGTAGAAGCAGTCGCCAGCGTGTCGTCGTGTAGTCTTCACGAAGTCAAGTAGTCGCGGACGGCTGACGATGAGCCCAACTAGTCGGAGTCGAATTTGGCTAGGTGTAGTCAAGCGTTCTCGCGAAGTAGAAGTAGTTGTGGGTGATTGTTGATGAAACTAGTCGGAGTTGAATCCAACTTGCCCAGCAGCACGGTCCAGATCAGGTCCCCTGCCAGGTAAACATAAAAGTATGTTGTAACTGATATACATGATATCATGTTGGGAGCAAATCCCAGCATTGTAAAGTGCATGTAAAATTTTTCGCATTGTACTCTTGCTGGGTTGCATAATGACGCCAGGTAGGTAGCCTGTTATGGTAAGCACCTGATCCCTGGTTACCGTAAACCGTTCCGCAGGGAGCTTGGCCGCATGCATGCGTAGTTGCATAGGTGTACAGAAGAGTCGAGGTGTCACGATAAGGGTACGCTACCCGGGTATTGTAGCAACCGTTGAGAGGAAACTAAAGCAGTCGGCGTTGCACGAATAAAGAGAATGCTCATGGAGCACACTTATAGAGTGTAACCCGATCGCCCGTGTTGCAGGGCGGACCGTACAGGCAATCGGGAACAGGCATGGCATGGCCTGTGAAGAGAATGCGCGTTGCGCAAAAAGGTATCTGAGCCTGTGAAGAACAAGTCAGAAAAGGTATAAGTGACTTAGCTTGATCCGTGGACGATTGTCGATGAGCCGCAGCGACCGTCGATGGAGCCGCGACGGCTTGTTGATAAAGCCGACTAGTTAGAGTCGATTCCGACTAGTGTTTGATGGTGTGAAGCCATCTCCCGACTAGTTTTCTTGCCGAAACAAGTAGCCGGAGTAGTCGAATCACGCCCACTCGTGGATGGTTGTCGAGGAAACCGCAGCAGTCATCAAGGTAGACGCGATGATTTGTTGAAGAAACTACCCAGTCGGATTTGATCCCGACCAGTTGTTGGTCGTGCAGAACTAGTCGCCAAGTAGTTTCTAGTCGAGACGAAATGAAGTAGTCGTTGGCGATGCAAATTTGTCGAAGTAGTCGTGGCCGGTGACAGCAGCGCATCTGTGCTGCGGTGCTAGCTGAAGTTGAGACGCATCGTCAGGGGGGCGGCGATGGCGCGTCGTCGTTGCAGCACGGACTGAATTCGAGTCGATCACGAGTAGGAGCCGGGTTGGATCCAGACTCGTCCTCACAATTTCTGATTAGATCGGAAAATCAAATTCGGCCGAGATCCTCAATGTCACGGCGGGATGCTATAGCAGATGCCATCGGCTTCCTGGTTTCAGCGAAGTCGTAGTTGAAGCCACCAACTCGCCGGTGATGCAGACCCGGAAGCCGAGGATGGACGCCGGCAAGGTGGCCGACTCTTCGTTAGAATCCGAATCGGAGTCGAGAACAGGGGGGCCCCTACGCGCGGTGGCTCCCTCGTATCGAATCCTGAAGAGGCGATCCAAGTCCTCCTCCAAGTCGGGCAGGAACTTGGATCGCGAAGCCTTCTCAGATCGGTTTGAATCCGATCCGAGTAGTCCTGGTGCAGTACGACTTGAAGTCACGTCGAAAATGGTTGTCTTTTCAATCTGCCTGGGCGGATCTAGGAGCAGCAACTCGTTGAGATCGTCGATGAAGGAGTCGAGGTTGCAGCGTCGAGTTGCTGCAGGGGCCTCCGGCTTCCTGGATCGACTAGGTTGTTGATGAAGCCACCCAAGCCGTTGGCGACGCAGATCCAGGAGCCGAAGATGAAGGTTGTGCCCTCGTGGAGCACGTTGCTGGTGAAGCTGAGAGATGCCATCGAGTTCTCCAGTGGATGCTCGATGAACGCCCCTACCTGGCGTGCCAGTTGTCGGTGTTTACCCGCCACGCCCACCGAGGGATACCCCCGTGGTGGTAAGTTTGTAGGTAGGGTGTCGCCGAGATCAGAAACTCGAAGGTGCAAAGGAACGCAAGGTTTTAGATAGGTTCGAGCCGCTGAGAGCGTAATACCCTACGTCTTGTGTGGTTTGTATTGCCTTTGATAGTGGTTGTGTGATCTCCTGGGTGATTCCCTGGAGGATCGCTGGGTTATCCCCTGGAGGGGATCCTGTCCGCCCTTATATAGTCTGGGAGGATAGGTTTACATGGGAGTCCTAGTCGGGTACAAGCCCAGGAGTCTTGCCCGAGTACCTCTCGGGTAGTTGCTACCGTGTCCGACTAGTTTCACTACTGTACGAGCAATCCTACTGCATTACGAGTAGTTACAGCAGATGTAGGGCGTGGGTCATGTTTCATCCCGTGTCCTAGGAGAAGTGTGCCACGTGGATAGTCCCGTGTACCCGAGTCTGTCAGATACCCGGTTTTCAAGTTCGACGGCTAAAACCGAACTCTGACGATAGTTCGATGGTTAGAAATAGACTTTTTCCAAAGAGGAATACTAGCAAGGAAAGTAACGATATGAGTGGCAATTTTTGCAAAGCCATCTGAGCAATGGCAATTTTACGAATCTCAAGTTTGCAGTGATAAAAATTCAAATTTTTTGTACTAATTTAAATTTCACTACAGAGATAATTAGCAATTACTAGACAGATTAAAGATAAGTCCGTTGTAGAAAGAAAGAACAAGGGTTTAAGGAACACCGAGTACAACTCCAACACGGTGAGGTTATGCTGTTTAGATTTTTTCCTTGTATGGTCCCTTTTTTTGGGAGTGTTTGGTTACTTGATGTTTATAATAAGCCCTATCATATCAAATATTGATATCAATTAAAAAGACTAAATATAAATTAATTATAAAACTAACTGCATAATACTAGGACTAATTCGCAAGATGAATATATTAAGCCTAATTAATTTATAATTAGCACATGTTAATGTAGCATCACATGGACTAATCATAGACTAATTAGACTTAATAGATTCATCTCGCGAATTAGCCTAGAATTATGGAATTCTTTTTATCATTAATCTATATTTAATACTTCTAATTAGCATCCAAATATCCGATGTGACGAGATTTAAACCCCAGTGAAAGCAAACATAGTCTTATACGTGTACCAACACCCAATGAGGAACTAGGTGCCAAATCTGTCGATGGGTGGCACGGCAAGTAAAGTCATGGACTATCCATCTACGAGTGGAATGCCATTTCTATAGACATACATAGAGTATGTGACCATACATAGAGTAAATATACATACTCATTTTTATATACTAGTAATAAGTATAATCATAGTATATTTAAAAAATAGTTTTGAAATTTTTGTTTGTATCGCTTTAAAATATCTTATAATTAGTATATGAGTATACTCAAATTAAAGTGATAAATGAGTACGTGGATATACGTACGGTGGTATACTGATGGTGAGAGTAGCTACATACGAGTGTTGATAAAACTCATCCTTATTTTAAAAAGAAATAATTATATATTGTGAATGCATTTTTAAGCTGAATCTAGTTATATCAACATTACATGTCAATCTATATGATTCTTTTGGCTATCGATGCCAAAGCTATAATTGATCTGAGTTGGGACAAACCTAAATGTATTTCTATGTCTGATCAGATGTAGTAAAAAAATATTTTGGTTTCATTGCTTCAACGAATGTATTATTTTTTAATGCAATACCAAATAAATTCACTTGATTTTCTCTGGTTGTTGTCCGCTAAGAGCCTACGAGTACTGCCTGCAATACGAATCTACTGCAAAATGTGACTGAGATGATGAAAACGCATCAGTTGATTTTTCTGGTTTCAGCAAAACTGTCAGCGTACATGTCCGACTTCAATCAGAAGAAGATCAGCAAAAGAAGAAAACATTAGGTAGACAGTCTCTTCTCTCTAAGCTCAGGTCTCTCATAATGCATATGAGGTGCTATGTGTGAACTTTGAAAACCAAAGGAAAGGCACTTTGGTCGTGATTGGGGCTGGGTTGGGCGATCTTTTGGATCCTTTCCGGTCAAAATGCGCATCCGAGCAGATCAGTACGACACTGCTCTAGCTTAATCAGCTACTGCCCGGGGTCGTTCCCTTGGGAGACAAAAGATGGTTGTGTTGGGCCGAACCGAAGCGTTGGGTGCGGCCAGCTCCGATCCTCAACCAAAAGTGCACTAACACACTACCTCAATTTCTTTTCCGGTTCGTGCGATAAAGCCGCTCGAATTGCCCGTGATCTCACTCAAAGAGGCCCGGGCACAATGATGCCTGTGCACGGTGGTTGGCACGCACGGGTAGCCCTGCTTGCTTGTGGCGCCACTGAGGAGACGATAGGCATAATTTTTTTTCTGCGTGATAGAATAGAACAGATCAGGTCCATGATTCGACTGACACAATGATGCTTATGCAGGGTTTTGTTTTTGCTTGTACAATTTGTGCAGTGCCCTTTTTATCAATGAACGTTAGATGTAGAGCCTTTTTGTAAAGTGAGCTTTTATCCATTATCAACGTACAACTACTGACTGCCGGAGCAGTGTAACAAGATTGCAGGTTTTCAGCGGATAAAGATGACAGAAAAATCGAGTGGTAGTCGAACTCCAATGTTAGCACAGGTTTGGCTCTGCCGGTGGGAAGCTATTTCAGAGAACGTGAAGCTTTGTTTCAGAATCCGCGGCGCCTGCTGGGCACCAGCGTATGTGCCCATTCCTGTGTTCCGGCATCATCGCTGGAGAATATGTTCATCTAACACAGAATTATTGTAAGCTTGCCTTTCAATCGGGGCTTATCAAAGTACGAAACCGGATCGGATACGTATGAAAATGAATTCGGATATCTCAAATATCCATTTTTCTATTTTCTTCCAGTTTCCATTCCTAACGGGCTTGGCCCGAACACCTATGCAATTGGAGTCGTATGGACGAACAGAACAATGTCCTGCTTGTTCACACTGAAACTTCAATGAAAATCGATCGCCGGTCGGATGAATCGATATGGACGTGTGGTTGCCGTAACAGAGAGAATTTCGAGTTTTGGCATTGCCGTACCATCATAGCCAGCTTTTTTTTCTTTTTATTTTTTGGTGAAACCCAACTGGGTACCGCAACAGAACAAATGCCAGGGAGACAAACGGGACTACCAGCTTCTGTTGAGCAGGAGAAAGGGACACGGGGGCCAAGTTGGCCGAGTCCAGGGCCACAGGCGCACAGGACACCTGCAGGTGGGTCCCGACCAAACACATGAGCTTTCCACTTCCGAGAGGGAAGACACCGAAATTGCAGGTCCGCTTCACGGCCACGACAGCGACGACCTGGACGCACAAATCTGTTTGCCAGTTTGGGGGTCTGTTTCTCTCTCCTCCAGCTTCATTTTTCATGCCAGGGCCTACATGGACAGAGGACGCTGGGACCTGCGAAACCCGGCCAAAGTTTCTGCAATCTTCGTCCCCTGAAACCGGAGCAGGATCGCTGATAAAAAAAAATGCTAGGATCAGTCAAGCTACTCTGGCTTGCAAATTGGTTTTAAGTATTGCACCGGCAAGGCAGCCGTCGTGCAACGAGCGACAGGTACCAGAACTAGTATTTGATCGGTCAAACAAGCAACGCTAGAAAAAGAAGAAGAAGATCTCGTGTGATCTTATAGAATCATCTTCGAGTCCCGTCAAAAAAAGAATCATCTTCCAGCTAATTTGGAGGTTGGAAAAATTATCGGCATCACATGCCGCTCCCCAACCTGCACAGACCAAAGAAGATACGGTTTCAGAACGAGGGAGCCGCAGCATGAATCTCGCCATTGCTGGCATCAACCACTGCTTTTTCCTGATTTCCGGTAGCAATCAAGTCCAGACGCATGAAACGGTGATGTCGAGAATAGCATCATTTTTTTTTGTTACTGAATGCATATCTGCATCGTTATCGTAGAAAAAAAAACATTGCTTTGCTGAACGTTTCTTTGTGGAGTTCAGGTTTGAGTAACCAACGCAAGCCGCCATGCATGAGATATGGATTGTTGACAACCTTGCCCTAAGAGCCCCGTCAGGACAGTGGACAGCCCGCGTGCCTCTCGAGTGCGCCCGGTTTTCCACTACACTACCGAGCAAGAAGAATCCAAGGGCACGGCAGAGTTGGAGCTGGCAGGCCCACCGACGAAAACGTGAAGTTTGAAGACTGTAACATCACATCGTACTCACTGTTCAGTGTTGACAGAGATGAAAAGAAGAAGAAAGAACGAACTCAACGCTTCCCTCCAACAGCGGATTCACTGTCGGCACAGCTTTACCCCCGAGCAGCAGCGGCGGCACAAAGTCAGAACACGCCATCGCATGATGTCCCATCAACAGTTACTGTCCAACCGAAACCTTTTTTCACAGCCGGGTAACACAACAGGTTAACAACCGCCCGTGAAAAAAGTCTACCAGCAACAAGAAAATCCAGCCCAAGACGGGAGAAGAAGAAGAACCACACGCACACGCAGCTCGATACGTGTGCACCGCCGGCGCCGGCGACGACGACGACGGAGACGGGCACGGGCACGCACAGCCAGAACCAAAACAAAAAAGAAAAAAAGAAAAAAAGAGCGCCGTGCGACGCCACACCACCGGCAGCAGAAAGCCTCGGCCCGTATCGCGTGGCCGCCGACGTCAACGTCGACCCGTATCGCGGCGGCTTTGACCATTGACCGGCCAGAATAATTCCAGGCGGGAGGCGCACCAGCGAGCGATTTTGTTTTGTTTTTTTTTTTGCTTCTTCTTTTTTTTTTTTTTTTGCTTGCCATGGAGACTGTGGACCAGACAGGGAGGAAGTAAAGGCAGGGCACCCAAAGCGAGCGAGCCCGGCCGGGGGCGAAAGCGACCACCCACCCCGCGCCCATACGTCACCCTCATTTCTTCCTTTGACTCCTCCTGCCTTTCCTGCTTTGAACACCGCCTCCTTTTCTTTTCTTTTCTTTTCTTTTTGAGGGAACACCACTCCTTTTCCTTGTTGTATTCCACAACCCTTTAATTTAGTACGACCACATGTTTGCAAATATCCGCCTTGTGGTTTGGGAATTTGCATGCCAGCATGATGGGTTCGTGGATGGCAATTTTTCAACTGGGCCAGGAGGTTTGTGTAATCATACCACCAAGTGTTCATTCCAAGATCGACATGATATGCGACTATATGTAAATTCTGACAAAATCTATGTGATTAAAGACTTCATAAAAATGCATATATCGTGATATTGCAAATATTATCAATTCTGTGGTTTTATTTAGTCATGATGTGCGCCATCTAGTGATTAAAGACTTCATAAAAATGAATAAAACTTGAGATAGATTATTGACTACAGCCGATGGGTGTAACATCATTTTTTAAGTAAAGAAATGACACTGAAAATATCGATATTCTATTTTGCAAACGTGGGCCTAATAGCCTCTTTAGTCATTTTGTTTTGTTTAGGTTGATTCATGTAATATGAGGATATATATCGTGATTCATCTTTGATATAAACCTATTCGCTTGTGAAAAAAAGTGTGGAGGAAAATATGCATTCTTTGAGGGGTACACGCGAAGAATTCCCCGGAAAAAAAATTGTAACGGTTACGTTACACACGACACGAGCACGGTAGACCCGGGGTGGCCGACGCGACGACCAGCACCACCGCCGCTTTTGCTTCTCCTTCCATATACCCACCATCCCCACCACCTCCTCCGGCCTTTCCCTTTCTGCCGCATTCCCTCTTCCTCCGGCAGCCGTCGCCAGCTCCCCGTCCCATGGTCCGGAAGGAGACGGCCATGAGGCTGCCCCCGCAGCACCGGGGGCTGGAGGTCAAGATCCCCAGCTTCTTCCGCTGCCCCATCTCGCTCGACGTCATGCGCTCGCCCGTCAGCCTCTGCACCGGCGTCACCTACGACCGCGCCTCCATCCAGCGCTGGCTCGACTCCGGCAACACAACCTGCCCGGCCACCATGCTCCCGCTCCCCTCCACCGACCTCGTCCCCAACCTCACCCTCCGCAGCCTCATCGCCCACTGGGCCGCCTCGGCCGCCACCTGCTCGCCCACCGCCGCCGGAGGAGGCTCCGCGGCTTCCTCGGTACGGACTTCCTCCCCAGCCAGCCTCGTCCGGCAGGTGGCGGCCTCCGGCGCGGACCCGTCCCCAGCCCTCCGCGAGCTGGCGGCGTATCTCTCCGACGATGACGTGGACGACTTCGAAAAGAACGCGCTTGTCGGCGCCGGCCGCGCCGCCGAGACGGTCGCGTCGGTGCTCCGGAGGAAAGGCGAGGAGGAGACCAGGGTCGAGAGCGTGGAGGCGGCCACGAGGGTGCTCGCCGCGATCGTGGCCTCGGACGGCATCGACGACGCGAACAAGAAGCGGGTGGCCGCCGGCCTCGCCGCGGACGCGCCCGCCTCAGCCGCGTCGCTGGCGCGCGTGATGCGCGGCGGGAGCGGCCTGGAGGCGAGGGTCGCCGCGGCGAGGCTGGCGGAGTTCCTGCTCGCCAATGCCGCCGACGAGGCGAAGGCGGCGGCGGCCGAGTCGTCCGAGCTGGTGTCCGAGCTGATCCGGCTCATCGGCCCCGTGGACGAGAAGGGCACCCTGGACGGTAGGGCCGTGAAGGCCGGGCTCTCGTGCCTGGCCACCATCTGCGGGTCGCGCCGCGCGGCGCGCGCCGAGATGGTGCGGCTGGGCGCAGTCCCCGCCGCGGTGCGCGCGCTCCGCGCCACGGCGGATCCCCGCGCGTCCGCGAGGGCGCTCCGGGTGCTCGAGTCCGCGGCGGGCTGCGCCGAGGGCCGCGCCGCGCTGTGCGAGGGCGCGGAGGAGGCCGTCCCGGCGGTGGTGGGCAGGATGATGAAGGCCGGGCGCGACGGCGCGGAGGCCGCGGTGGCCGTGCTCTGGGCGGTGTGCCACCGGTACCGGGACCGGCGGGCGGCGGACGCGGCGGCGGCGGCGGAGGGCGGGCTGACGAGGCTGCTGCTGCTGGTGCAGAGCGGGTGCTCGCCGGCGGCGCGGCAGATGGCGCTGGAGCTGCTCAAGATGTACAGGGTGAACGCCAAGAGCTGCCTCGCCGGGTACGACTCCAAGACCACCCACATCATGCCGTTCTGAGGAAGCGAAGCGGGTGGGAACGGCTCGGTGATCCGCGATGGATGGAGTTGAGCAGCCAGCCGATCAACTGAATCGCGTGGAACAGGGGATGGGTGTTCTTGTTCCTGCGATGATGTTTCTTGCTTTTTTTCCCCTTTTCTTTTGATGTAAGTCGATAGATAGAGAAAGAAAGAAGAATTGGTTCGTGGAGGGGAGGAAGAAGAATAATCTGTACATGCGTAGAGAGAGTTTTGACATGATCTTATCAGAACAGGCACAGGGGAACCAAAGAATTGATTTTTTTTTTAGGCCAAGGCAATTGCATGTGCATGATAAAGTTGCAGCTCTGGAATTGCATTCTGAGAGAGAAACAATGATCGTCATGAGCTGTGAAACGATAAAGCTGCAGCCTCAAGCGAAAATCATTACATGCTGCTCTGACCAAAATCTCCGAAGAACTCGCACGACGACGAATCATTGGTCTACACAACAGTTGGTGATTCGTAGTACTAGGTTTGAGAGAGAGAGAGAGAGAGAGAGAGAGAGAGAGGAGAGGTGCTTATCAGGCAACAAGTTGTAAAAATTTACCTGATGCGGAATGTCGGGGTCTGGACTCTAGAACGGATTACGCCTCCTCCGCATATCCGTAGCTTGAAAGCAAAAATGCGTACAGCATGGTCGCTAGTACCTAGTAGGATAAGCCTAATTAAAATGGGAGCACCTCCCTCCACGTCTGCGTTTGACCTGAGGTGTCATGATCATTTGACCAGGGCGTGGAGCATCACGTCCAGTTCACTCCACCCACACGCCGGGGGCATCATGCCTGACCTTTTAGCTGCAACTAGCAGCTGAGACGCCGAAGTGCTTCCGGACTGCAGCAGATTGAGCAGAGCAAGCCAGGGACATTTGCTTGCCTTCTGATTTTTTTTCAGCTAAGTGATCATCCGTGCAGCAGGAAAAATAGAAATTGAGTTCTTCTAAAAATAGTACTTAATTGCGAAGAAATTCAGCCAATATCGCCAGCTATTTGGATTTAGACATGGCGTTCAGAGATGGGCGAGGTGGTGGCGAGGCGCCGGTCGAGCACCTCAACGAAAGTGAGCAAGAGCGTGAGTGGGAGGCAGAACGGCCGGCCGTCCGGCGGTCGCGCACCACATGCATCGACGCGCCTCCATCTTTACCCTTTTCCCGTTCCGGTGAACCGGACGACGTGTAGCCACCTAGCCGGCCGGGCAAAGTTTCCGGCGCCCTTTAGCGGCGTCCAAACTCCTAGGCCGGCCGCAGGAGTCAATCCTGGGGTAGTTGTTTAGGGGAGTACAACATTCGGGTTGCGCGCCCTATCATGAAGTGCGCAAACGAACAAAAAAGAACAGAGTTTCTGAAAATGCAACACCCATAAAATAACAAACCATCAACGTTACAGCACATTGTATGTCTGGCATTCTGATCATCACGTTACAGCACATCCGAGCACATCCAAGAGGTGTCTGTTCGGCATCTAGATCATCAATATTACAATACATTCGAGCACCATGACTATCCTATCGATTAGAGGTGTGTGACCGGCATTTGAAACACTATGATATTGCGGTACATCCGAGCACCATGAATCTACATGTTCCAACCAGTATCCATAGCTACCAAACTACCGTAGCTGCATTGAAATCAATGGCTGACAATGATGCTACACAGCTTGCAGGTCCATGGACGATGCACAAAAACACAAAAGTGGCCGCAACTAGTGGAGGCAAAATGAGCGCGAGCTGGACTGCTCATGCATCCTTATTTGAGCTGTGAAAGGATAATAATTTATTGTCTAGCTCGTCTCCTGGAGATATAATAGCAAGACGCAAATGATCCACTATCTTGGTTTTTGTCCTAAAAATTGCATGGCTAATCCTTGCATGCATCCTAAAAATTTAATATCTAGCATGTCTCCTGGAGATGTAACTGCAAGGGTGATAGTGACCAAAGACAACTTATTCTTAGCTTATTTAGCATTTTGAAAAGTTACAGTGCAAGTTCAGAGCTGACAAATGTGGATTCCAATAAGACATCGACTATAAATCGTTATTGCTCACAGATCAATCATCTGCATCCTAAGTAAAAAAGTACACCTTACAGTACAAGATTCCCTGTAGTCCTGTAGAGCATGATGGGAAGTCCTTAATCCTTTAGCCATTTTACTAACAGTAACGCTGGCAAGTAAAAGAAGCAATTACCTGGTCTGATCAGGAGCATCTGCACCATCGTTACCGCTGCCGCTGTCATCTCCAGCTTGCTCAGCAGTGAAAAGTTTTTTAGCAACCTTTTTATTAGGAGATGGGCGAGACCTATAAGTATAGATATAAGTTTTGTGCTTATTAACAAAATGACAACAAAAAAAACTGGATGGTATTAGGGATAACCTCTTCTTTGTAGCGCTTTTCTGTGTCTTTGTAGAAGAACCACCAGTGGCATGTGCAATGGAAGCCAAAATCTTGTCCGGTGGCAAGAAATGCTAAAATGAGCATCTAAGGCTACTGATCATAAGTCTTTATCTCATGAAGCTAAGGCGTGGCCTATATAAAGTATCCACTCATCTTCAGCTTATGATTTTAAGTATAAACAGGTTTTTCATATCCACAACACATTTTAGGCAGAAATGCATATCTGATCAGACTGAGCACAGCACAATTTGCAAAATGCATGTCCCTCTGTGGAGCTGTAGTCTACTGCAGTGGATAAAAACAGCAAGGAGTAATTTTACCTCATCATGAGCACAGTGTGTCTTTGTAGGAGAACTACCAGGGGCATCTGCAGTGGAAGCCATAGTCTTATCCTGTGTCATGAATATAAAGTATCCACTCATTTTTCGCATGTATTGATCAACATAGTAACGTCACAACTAAGCCATTTAATTCTGATAAGAAGAAATTCTAGAGCTGTAGTCTATTACTGTGGATAAAAACACAAAGAGACCATTGCCTGTATATTTCAGATTTACTTATTTCATCCACAGCAATAACGTCTTCTTCCCTAGAGACTCACAGAGCTTCTTTAATTTGGTTACTTGAAACCTATAAAGAACACAATTTAAGAGAAATATAGAAGATATTCAGAAGGGCAATATGTTTGTCTGACATAAAGGAGGCAAAAAAGCACCTCAATACAGGGGCAAACAATGCCACACAAGCCAGGTTGGTTTTGGAGAGTATCACACAACACCATTTGTAGGCAATGTGTTCTGCGCATTAAGAAACGTAGCATCATTTAGTATAGAAACCTTAGATGTAGCCCCAAAATTTCCAATGGTGATATTCTCTGCAGATGCCCAAATAAAATTTAAAAAAAATCAAGAACTTAGTTTATCTGTCTAACATAATTAGCTCATGGCGTTAGATTCTATCCAAGGTCCCTGCCATGGTGGTTTCAGTGCCATCTTTCATGACAGCCACATTTTTGATAGAAAAAGGACATTGCATTATTATTCATCCAAGAAATCAGTTAATCCCAATCTGCGATCCAATGTAGAACAACTTGTTTCTAGAAGCACACTATAAATTATGAATGGATCACTACCATTGATCTCTCTAATTTCCAAACGATAAAAGAGAGAGGGCACATGGGACTCACTCTGGGTGGACGAGTGCTAGTCTGCAAGCCCTCGGCGCCTGCCATTCAAGACCATATCCGGCGTGCTGGCCGGGGCTTGTCGTTGTGCTTGAGCTCGAGATCGTGCTGGAGCACGAGCTCGACCGGGAGCATGTTGCCGCGCCGCTCTCTCGCCACCAGCCGGGACCGACCCACCGCGACGCGGCCCCGTGGCCTTGCCCGCCCGCCGCTCCAGGCCGCCACGGCCCGTGCTGCGTCCGAGCTGGGATGCCGTGCCTGCCCAAGCACCGGCTTCGGCCGGACCGCGCTGCAGCGGCGTCCAAGCTCGAGGCGGTGCCGGAGACCCTCTCCTTCGGGCGCCCGGCGGCAGAGAGCAGGAGGAGCGGCGGCGGGGAGGGGCGACTGAGGAGAGGGGGAGAGAGAGGGCGGCGGCTGGGAGCAGGAGAGGGAGGGAGATGGCAGCGGGACGCGCGGATCCTGACGGCGTTGCGCTTGGTCTCCCGCAGCACGTAGAGGAGCTCAGCCGTCACGCTCTCCCGTGCCCGCGACCTCGGCGAGTCGTGCCTCCTCCTCCGCATCCAAGGTGCGGCTGGGCAAGGGCCTGGGCACACGGCGGCCGTCGCTCTGCTCCAAGCGCTGGAGCAGCGGCGCCGTGGCCGGCCGGCCCGCGCCCCCTCGCTCCGAGCCGCGCCCCGCGCCTGATCTGGATCCTGCGGGAGCGGCGGAGAGCAGGAGGAGCGGCGGAGGCAGAAGAAGAGGGAGCCGGGAGGAGAAGGAGGCGGCGGCGGGGAGGCAGAGAGCAGAGAGGGGGAGAGAGGGTGGCGGCGAGGAGCAGGAGAGGGAGGGGGAGACCGGCGCGGAGGAGGGAGAGGGGTGCAGGCTTCGGGGCTGTGGGAGGGGGTGAATGAAAAACTGCTTAGCGGGGATTTTTTCAAACACGATAGAATTATCGAATTATTTCTTCTTTACGTCGAAATAAACATTAGCTTGAGGTTCTACGGGGAAACTAAACGAACATGGACAGAGAGCTAGGTTTAGTTGTGATTATTAGAAAGTAGAAGGTTTTTTTTTGCAAAATAGCCAAAGCAAGTGCTATCTTTTTTCCGTGAAGCACAGCGGGGAGGGCAAAGCACAGCAGGTTTTTAATCAAGCTGATGCGGACGCCGGTCACAGTTGACCGACCGACTCGCGTCGCGTGGGCCTTTTCGCGTGCGAGCGCGCGGGGAGGGAGCGAGAGATCAGAGACGGGACGGAGAACGGCCAACGGGAGAAACGGCGATAAAGAAGAGGCGGTGATCTTTTTTCAAAAAAGGAGAGAAGAAGAAGAGGCCGAGCAAGGCAGGACGGAACGTGTTACTGCTCTTTTTCGGTACTCTTTTTGACCGCCCTGCCGCTGAACTGAACTGAACTGAATGGCCCGACCCGCAAGTTGGCCATCCATCTCCTCGCGCTCCTTTCTTCCTCTGCTCTGCCAGTCACCGCTCGCCACTACGCGTTCCCGACTTCCCGTCCAAGGTAGCGCGGCGCTTGATGATTACTCTGAAAGTCTCAGTCGGATCCAACGCGTTGCTTAGTGGGCCGTGGAGAAAGGATCGGAGACGGTCGGGCGGCGTGGAAGCTGGAGGGGACCGATCGGACTCGGAGCGACCCCGGCGCGTCGGCATGGCTTCCGGCGGGCTGGCTGGCTGGATCCACGCGCCCCAGGGCGGGCGCGGATTCGTGCGCCGCCTCGCTGGCCACGCGAACCCGCACCGCGCGAGGACCTCCCGGTCGGTCGGTCTCGGCCAGAGGCTCTCGGCTCGTACTCCTCCGTCCTGTCTGGTCTGCCCTCCAGCGGCTACCCAGGCAGGCACCGTGCCGTCCTGTCTGGTCTGCTGCGTCTGCGTGCGGCCGTACGCTCGACTTGGCTACGGCCCGGGGGCTGGCTGGCTGGCTGCCGTGCGAGTTGGAGAGGCTTGGAGCTCGACGAAGACCTTGGGCTTCATTATGTGGTGCTAAAAGCCCACGGGAGGACTCTGCCTGCCACTGCACGCACCCACAACTACGTACGTGAGTCATTTCATCATGGGCTATATAATTCCAATAAGATGGGCCCATTCCTAAGTGTCCCTCTGGGCTGCTGGCTGGAGCGAGCGAGATATACACCCGCCCCCTCGGATGCGGCCCGGCTGTCGGCGTGCATCGGGCTGGGCTCAAACTCCTCAGGTCCTCCTGCATCATCATTCACGCACAGGCTGCTTCATCGAACACCATCCATCGCTCGGAATTGGAATTCCTCTGTTTTTTCTTTCCCAGACCGTCCCCTAGATGGAATTCCTCCCATCCCATTGTATCTGGAGCGATGGGAATATAATTTGACAGTAACTGTAAATTACTAACAGCAACGAAATACCAGTGCCTGTTGGTGCTGTCACTGGTTGCTCGTCAGAAAAATTTAATTCAGGCAAACGGTCCCAGAATACCATTCCTGGTGCAGATTAGGCAGTTCACTGTCACAGCCACCCTAGGCAGCCTACCTTAATTGTGCTCAGCGATATTCCGTTCCAAGCCACTGTATCCCCGTGGCGTTGTGTACCGTGCAGAGTGCAGACTAGAGTACTTCAACTTGCCAATCCAATTTGGGATTTCTCTAACTCGCCGCGGCTCACGTTGGAGCCCGAGACTGTATGTGTGGACTGTGGAGGCATGCTTCAACTGCATTTCCTTAAACTGGACGGTGGTAATCGCTGAACAAGCTAATTTAGTTAGTTCATACACGACGTTTTAGGATAAGCTAAGAGGGAGTGGTACTAGTATTTTGTCACCGCTCAAAAGCTGAAGAAAGGAAGAGGCCATTGCAGATGAGCACCTGGCTTCATGCAAGTTCCGTGATCCGACCACATCCATCCAGCTTCTAGAGAGATCCATTCCATCTCTCAACGATCAGAGCACATTCAGCACCGTGCTAAAACCGTAGCAAGTTAGGCAAAGCTAGCAAAACCCTTTCTCGGTCTGCTCCTCCTTCCGGCATCTCTACCGTGCCGGAACTGCATGCATGCCGCGGGCGCACTGAAATTACCACTGCTGCTGGTCATCAGGTTAACCCGGCGAGACACGCATCATGCGCCCCTCCCATGCGTGGCTCCTAAAAAGCACACCACGCACGAATCATGGCGCTCGTGCTTTATTTGCCAAGGAAGGGACGGGCTCCCCTTCCGTCATCCACCCTACACATCGCAGCATCGACCAATGCATATCCATGAGCGATACCACGCTGGCACTGATTAAAGAACCCGGGGCATGCGTGATACTCACCACGCCTAACTTTGCTAGAAGCGGCCATAAAATACGTCACGCTTTGTGCTCACCGAGTTTCCTTTTCTTTTCCTTTTTTTCTTTACGGGGCTAGTAGAGAACTGGCCCCTCATGAACTTTCTAGAAGTGCGTGAGAATCTCATCTGCCCAAGTGAGAATTTCACCAGTGCCAAGCGACAGACATGCATGGCCTGCAGGGCAGGAGAGACGGGTTAAAAATTTTACAGTACCATCATGCATCTACACTATATGGTGTATTAGTACACTAGATTATGCTAGTAGATTTGCAGGTATTGATAATGGATCCAAAGCCCTAGCACGTGCCCTCGGCCTAACGCTCCCTTAATGGATCTAACAAAAGCACTGCTAAATCGCAGTCGCTTGAAAGATGTCATGCATGTAGTCAACCTTTCCCTGTGTGCAGCGTATGCATTACGCTGCACCTTTTTTTTCGAACCTGTCCGAGCACTTATTTCATTAAGAGCAAAGCAATACGACCATTACAAACCTTAATAGGCAGAAGCTATTAAGCCGGATACAGACGACCAAGCAAGTGGCAGACGATCCCGAAAATGAACAAGAACAGCAAGAAACACGGAAGAGGAGACTCACGACCCTCAAACCTAGACAAAATCGCAGAACTGAACCTGCTAAAAGACACTACAACATCAAGGGCGCACAGGTCGACAACACAACAAGGGTAGCAAAGCATCCACCCGACTAACCAACCATGACGGCAAAGCATCCGCCCGAAGCTATCTCCAACCAAGATGACGATGGCGGCAAAGCATCCACCAGAGCAGAATGGCGGCAAAGCATCCACCAGCGACAAGAGGGGCGGCAAAGAATCATCCAAACGATAATCTACACAACCCGGACGATGTAGAGAAAACAGAGCGAAGACAGGCGCAGAAGCGGAAACTCTCCGAGGAGAGCAGGCGGCCACCACTAGCAGAGCTTCCAAGACGACGCCTCAAGGAAGGGAGCGACGCCACCGACGCCATCGTCGTTCGGCCACCACGTCAAGGCTTTCACCCGGAGAGCTCACCGGAGAGGAGAGAAGAGGGGGAAAGGATGACGCCTTAAAGAAGGTAAACGACGCCCAAGGGCGTCACCGTCATCGGTTCGCAAGCAGACCCTAGGCTTTCACCTCCACCCGTTCCCTCCCCAAAACCAATGCCGCCCCAGCGTAGGAGAGCCCGCCGGCCGGCGCCCCGCCGCAAGAGGCCACCAAGAAGGGGCGGCTAGCAGGGGGCAGAAGGCAACCACCAAGGCCAGGCCAGCCAGCCGAGCCTGAAGGAGAGCCGGCTGGCCCCGACGACCTAGAACGAAGAAGCGCCGGCACCAACCCCCACAAGAACGTGCGCCCGTCTGAAGGAGGCGCAAGCGCCGGCGACCCGTCCCTGGGTGAGCAGCCCCGACCAGCTGAGCAGAGAAGCGCATCACGCCCACACCAAGGGCGCAGGGCCGGCCAGCTAGGGCGGCAAGGCCGGAGCGGGCGGCGACGGCGGCGCAGCCACACGCCCCCACCCAACCAAGCCCCTGGAGGTGCAGCAAGCCCACGCCATGGGCGCAGGGCCGACCAGGTGGGGCGGCAAGGCTGGAACGGGCGGCGGCGGCGGCGCAGCCACGCGCCCCGCCTAGCCGAGCCCCCCGGAGGCACAGCATGCTGGCCGGCCAGAAAGGGGGCGGCGGCAACAGATCCGCCCCGGGGAACCCCGGATCCGGCGAGGGGGAGGCCGAATCCGGCCCCAGCGGCCGGCGGAGGAGCGTTGACAGGTTGAGGCAAGGGGCCGAGCGGAGGTAGGCGGGGGAAGAGAGAGAAGAGGGGAGGCTGCGAGCTGAGCCGATTTCGGCGCAGCTGCGGGGGCCGCTGCCGCCCGGACGGTTGGCGGCGGCGGCCACCGGAGGTGGCGCTGGCGGGGTGGTGGGCGGCGGCGCGGGACGGCCCCCGAGCCATCTGGGAGAGCGACGTGGGGGAGGGAGAGCCTTCGTCCTCCTTCCCTTTTCTTTGTTGCTCCCAAGTGCGGTTTTTACAGTGCACCCTTAATAATTTTATATCGTTAGCAAAACCGTACGTGATGGTCATGTTAGCAGCTGGCACTGGTATGTGAGACTGCAACTCTGCAACATTGCAAAAGGTTAAGAGAAAAGCAGCCATATAGGAATGTGCTCGCCATGTCAGTACAAGCGAGGGGCACCGGCACTGGCAAAGCGAGTGCCATCTTCATGACCGTATGCATGTGCACCGAGGGGCATCCTTTCAGCGCCACCAGTTCTTGTCAAAGCATATACCGTGCATTAGCAGTTAGCACGCTAGCTAGCTAGGGCACGGAGGTTTTCCTTGTCATCTTCAGGGCACCGACATGCCCAACCCTAGCTGAGCAGCAGCCGCACTGTATGTGTACAGTGTACTGAGCCATGACAAAGAGCTTGCTACAGCTAGATCGGCGGTGGGATAGATCATAGATGAACTGATGAAAGTTTAACAATTATTAATTTCCTGCTGATGATGGTGCTCACTCGAACTGTTGAACATTGATGCATGTAAAAATTCTTCTTCTGAATTTGATCCCGAGCCGCTGTGCTAAGGCGACACATTTGAAAAACTAGAATTTCAGAAAAATTTGCAGAAATAGTTCACAGACATATTTTTCCCAGACAAACTCTTATATCTTTCTGAAAGTTGAATATTTCTTCTAGTGTTTAATACTAGATTAGAAAAAAAAAGGGCTATTAGGACGACTCCCACCGACAAGATGCAGCTCACCGAGACAGCCTTACGCACCCTCAGATACCTGTAACCACTGGATTTGGAAGTATTGATGGCGCGGCGAACAACGCTAGTGCCGACTGCTGGGTGTTTTTCCGGGGGGTGTTCGTGGCCACACCAATAAGGACGAGGCGAGCAGGAGGCATCTGCATCTCGATTTCTGGGGGGAGACGATCGATTTCGCCTGTTTTCCTGCGGGTCGGCCGAGGGAAGAAGACAACCGCCTCAGCCTTTTCAGGGGAGATCATAAGCTGGGAAATGCCTTTGCTCAGATGAATGCACATGTGTTCGTCAGCCCGTTTGTGGGCATTGGGCAACCACCTCTCGCTTTCATTCTGCAGAGCCGCGTGCACTGTATTCCGGTAGCCCTAGACCCTTTCACACTACACGAGCAACCCCTTGCAGAGGATGCGTGATCAAGTGGATGTCAGTATTGGAGTGCTAAATGTCTGAAGCTTTGTTTGCACTGGGCAGAAGGAGGGTGTGATGAAATGCTCTTGGTAAGACAAAACAAGTGCCGAAATGCACAAATTAGCATGCTGATGCTTACGATTAGTCGGGCCTCGTTTTTAGTTACTTTAGCTGATGTTCCAATCCCCCCATGCATATTCCTTAACTAACAAATTTTCTAAGGTGGCAGATGCATGTGTCTTTTCCGGTCCGATCTTGATCTATGAATTCATATCATCTCTAGTTTCAACCTAACATTTGAGGCTGTACCATTTTTCCTATAGATAGGAAAAACGTTAGTTTGAAGTTATATCCAGGCCGGCTTTAATAGAGAATGCCACAATAATTTGGAGTGTGATAGTAGAATTATGCTGCCGGCTAGCAGGGAAAACTGCCGTTGATGAAGGTAATAGGCTGAGGTAGGGTAGTAGTAGTTGTGCGAGAGATTGATCAGCTTGCATGCTCGAAAGCAGATTTGTGGTGCGGGGTGTGTAAATGTCTTCCATACATGTTCTACTTTAGCTACTGTCCTAATGCTATCACCAATATAGAAACTGCCCTATTAACGTCATCACAAAAAGGCTACTTGCGCGTACACTTTCATTGGCCAGCTAACATGCTCAAAATGGTATTCCATAGTACGGATACGTGCAGAAAAACACAATTTTTATGAGAACCATGATGATTTCCGGCTGCCCATGTAACTGCCCGTAAATAGCAGTTCACTGTGACCACAGCCCTGAAGCTACTGTAGAACAGCACAAGATCATGGTTCATCAACTCCCGAAAAGAAACTATAATATACTTTCATTTTCCTTTTTCCACACGCAGCATTCTCTGTTCTGCAGTTCTGCTCGGTCCTCGTCGTGTGATCTCAACAGCCCGGCGACCTGCCCGGCTGCGCAAACGTCACATGGGTCTTCTCTACAGTGCCTACTCCCTAGTCACTGTCACTACAGTGCGATGCAGGAAAAAAAACACTTGTATAGGCAACGATGTAAATAGACCTGCTCCGCGAGGGCCCGCCCCGGTAACTAGTTCCTAGCAGCCCAGCAGCTACCATGGCGTCAACAGGTTCAGACTGGCCCGTGCTCGACCAGTGACCGGCGAACCCAAGGGACCAACGGGGAAGCCTCGCCTCGCCTCGCCTCCGTCCCCACATGCCTATCCTCTCGATCACGAGCGGGCATCCGAGGCCCCCACTCCACTCCATCCGCCGTGTATATAAGAGGTGGCAGGGCGAGCTTCTCCTCAGACCACCAGCCACACTGACCAGAGCCAAGCGGTAGCTTGAAGTGGAGTGAGGGAGTGTGAGAGTGAGAGGATGGGTGGCAAGGCAGCTCTGCTGCTGGCCCTGGTGGCCGTGAGCCTGGCCGTGGAGATCCACGCCGACGCCGGCTACGGCTACGGCAGCGGGTACGGACCCACGCCCACGCCGGCCACACCGACCCCTAAGCCGGAGAAGCCGCCCAAGGGCGGCAAGCCGGAGAAGCCGCCCAAGGGCGGCAAGCCGGAGAAGCCACCAAAGGGCGGCAAGCCGCCCAAGGAGCACGGGCCCAAGCCTGAGAAGCCGCCCAAGGAGCACAAGCCTCCCACCTACACCCCGAGCCCGAAGCCGACGCCGCCCACGTACCCTCCCACCCCCAAGCCCACTCCGCCGACGCCACCCGCGTACACTCCCACGCCCAAGCCGACGCCGACGCCGACGCCGAAGCCCACGCCGCCCACCTACTCTCCCACGCCGAAGCCCACTCCTCCGACGTACACTCCCACGCCCAAGCCACCGGCGACCAAGCCGCCGACACCGAAGCCAACCCCGCCGACGTACACTCCCTCGCCCAAGCCCACGCCGCCGACGTACACCCCGACGCCCAAGCCGCCGGCGACCAAGCCGCCGACCTACACCCCGACGCCCAAGCCCACTCCGCCAACCTACACCCCTAAGCCGAAGCCGCCGACCAAGCCACCAACCTACACCCCCACGCCCAAGCCCACTCCCCCGACCTACACCCCGTCGCCGAAGCCGAAGCCGACGCCACCGACCTACAAGCCGACCCCCAAGCCCACTCCCCCGACCTACACCCCGTCGCCCAAGCCGAAGCCGACGCCGCCAACCTACACCCCGTCGCCCAAGCCGAAGCCGACCCCCACCCCCACCCCCAAGCCAACTCCTCCGACCTACACGCCGACCCCCAAGCCCACACCTCCGACCTACAAGCCTGCCCCCAAGCCGACGCCGCCGACCTACAAGCCTGCTCCCAAGCCGACGCCGTCGGTGTCCTACACCCCCAGCCCGCCGCCGCCCTACTACAAGTGAGATCCGCTACTCTGCTGTGTCAAGCTCGGAGCATAGGGTACGTACAACAAGAAACGAGCATGCACACATTTTCTAACATTTCCGTCAGATGCCTTTTTGGTTCATTTATCTGAAAAATATCTTTGCTTAGCAAATGGTGATCCTTTTGTTTGTTGTGTGTTGCAGAAGGTGATGGAAGAAGAGTTTGTGCCAGCCAGCCGGCCAAGAGTTGAGCTGAAGATGAGAGGCCCTTCCCTGATCCTCCTCCTACGTTTGCTGCCGTCCCTCTGTCCTAGCTAGAGAGGAGAGAATAATGCAAGCAGAGCTCTGCAGCACCCTCTGTTTTCTGCTGTCCCGTTTAATTCGTGTTCGTCGCCAGTGTCGTCTGTCTTAGCAGCCGTGTCGTGTGTGGGTAATGGTATTGCCACTATTGGTGTGTCATCAGGAGGTTTACTGTGAAAGTAAAGCCACAATAACCGAAATGCAAGTGAAAGCTAGTATTTTTACTGTTCTGCTACTCCGTTCACTGCACAAACGCGTTCTCAGCTACCTCCTCGCGTCTGCATTTTCCTCCATGACGACGTGACGAGATGTGATGTTTTCATGTCAGAGATGCTCGGTGTACACAGGCAGTGGCCTATATGGACAGCACTCTTTGCGTGTCTCTAGTGGTTACCTCCACTCATCCACTGCATCCGTAGATTCAGAATAGTCACCCTTTGCATGCCCCAAAGATTGTGGAGAAGCAAATGCGTCTAGGTGGTGCATTCCAGCTTAAGCACACATACAGCTGTGCCTTGATGAACGTTAACTCTTTTCTGAATTTCTGTGGCAGTACAAGCCTGTTTCAGGGGCCATCTAAGCTTGGCAAAGTTCGTCGGCAGCTAGCCCAGCAATTAGCTCAGAAACATCACATGACCTAGATTTCCCAATCCTAGTGGTTGAAAACAAATCCACTCATAGTACGTTGAATGCGTGGAGCCAAGAGAAAGCAGACAAAAGCACTACTTTTTTTCTCTTTTCCGGGGAAAAAATAAGCAAGAACACGTACTGGTCAGAATATAGTAAAATTGGCCATGGTGACCTCCCGGTGTACGACCATGCATGCTTTACATTATCCATTGCTCTCTAGCCATGTTATACAAAAGTGAGGTGCTTGCTGCATGCTTAGGCCGAAGATAACCCCATGGTGCATGATATTGTTACGAGATGGAGACATAATGAGGCTAGAAGGAGGCCCTAGATCGATGGAAACATTTTAGGAAGAAGTTGAAGTGCTTATCGCGTGTTTAGGAAAAGACAAGCAATATTGTGTGCTTTAGATATCTAAGGCTAAATTTTGAAAAGTGAAATTCCATGCGCCGCTGTTCATCTCTTGCGCATCCTTTTACATGCTCCGACGCAATAAGTTAATTAAGGGCGTAATAGAATCGTTAAACCGACCGATAGCCCACATGTTTACATGCTACATATATAATAGCTAGTACAGTGCAGTACACCACACACACACATCTACGTAGATTTATGCCGCTCACGATCATCTCGAGTTCGCACGGATATGAGACATCATTTTACCTAAGGCCACATGCCCTCGTGGGCATGTCGATGGATGTCAGAGATAAAGTTAACTTGTGAAGAATAAAGAAAAAAGGAGCTTCGCCTCATATTACGCCCTGCACCCATACCTGTCACTGCAAAATGGCACAAACATGCGAAAGTAGAACGGAAAAAAGAATGTTTCCTGAAAACAAAAGAACGAAAAAAAATAACGTTACTGAGTCGAAATGATGCATGGTGTTCAGTAAGAAACTTGATTGATTTCTTTCAAAAAAAAAGAAACTTGATTTCTGTGAGTCACTTGATCGATGACCCAAAAGGATTAATAGCCGAGCTAATGTAATTCAGAGGAACCGTGCTCTATTACTACTCTAGCTACCATCTGCTCCTCTCGAAGAGACACTCTACCGTCTGTCTGTTCGACGTCAACCAACGAGTCAGCAGCAGGGAAACTTACTTGAACTGCATCCTGAAAATCCAATGGTTTTTACTATGCAGGTTCGACGGCATGGTCGTCGTCTTCCCGGTGAAATTTGAAAAAGAATGGCCGGCATGGGCAGCAGCAGCAAGCAAGGGAAGAACAAATGAACAGCAGTTCGGTGGCGTGGCGCGCCATACATAAATGGCTGGCGCGTGCAGCGACCTAGTGAGTGGCGAAGTGAAAAGAAAAGAAAAGAAGCGATCCGGTCCATGTATTGCACGAGAAAGGCAAGCGTGCATTCATTAGCAACGTGGCTCCGGCTCCGGCTCCCGTAACTGTAATGTAAGCAGGCATTGGCCGGCCGGTGGGAGAAGGGAAAGGAGGTGTGAAGATTGCAATTTTAATTTTTTCAAGTGGATTAGTGCTGGCGTGAAAAGATTCCATACAATCATTTATTTGTCACATCGGTTAGTTTTTGCATTGCAAATAAAATCTGAAGCAGATAGTTTGAGTAAAGCAGCTTGTGACATCTGGAGGGCTCTGCACTCCAATCAGCGCGTGTGACGTCGAGTGTGGGCAACCTGTGCCGGCCGTGCATGCATGGCAGGCAGCAGAGGCACAGAACAGATGGGGCAGGTACAGAGACGCTGGCGTACTCTACCCTCAAAAGCCGCCGCGGTCGATGGGGCCATCCATGGCGGGGAGCACGGATGAGAAGGCTCGAGAAGGGGCCAGGGGTGCAGGTGCTGCTGTTACAGGCGCCGAGACCGGCACGCCAGGCAGGCCCACTCCTTTCACCGCTAGCCGCAAGCGCGACGCACAGCACAAACAGGGCCGCTGCAAGGAGAGCTAGCCGCCCGCCCTGGGCCCTCCGGGCCCACCCACCATTGACTGTTGCAGATCTCGGGACGAAGAGAACGGACGAGCGAGCCTCGTCTGCGTCCCGGGGGCCCCGGGCTTTGACCGGCAGGCGCGCGGCGGCGGCGGCGGGCAGGCCCATTTGCGCCGACACCACCGGGGGACACGGCCGAACCGGCGGGGACGCGCGGATGAGGACGAGCGGGCGGCCGAGCGGCAATTATTATTGTTATTTGACGCGAGTGCGATGCGGAGAATGAAGCCAGCCAGCGCGCCCCCGCCGCGATGATTGGGGATGGCTGGGCGGCCGGCTCGAATCCGGGACTAGGCGATCGCAGCCAGCGCGTGGATGGCGGGGAAGCCGACAGCTCGACGACGGGGACGGACGGGGCTCTCCACTCCATCCATGTGGCCCATGCCCGAGCCTGCTGCTCATCAGCAGCAAACGGCGATAATTCCTACCTGTAACCATTCAGCGGCCTAGTAGTATGTATACCAATCATTCAGCGCGTAGTTTCAAATAAAAAATAGGAAAAAAATCATTCAGCGCGTAATTCCTACCTGTAACCATTTCCTTTTGTCTTCCTTTTCTAAAAACAAACATTTCCATTTTGTTTTGGTTGTTAACGCCCCGATCCCGTCGACCGTCGCGGCCTCAGATCCATGGCGCACGCACGTGCTCCCCGGAAGGAAAAAGGCTCGCCATTCTTGAAAGCTGTCGGCAACAGCACGGTCTTACACGGTTTGCATGCAAGGATGGAGACGCGGCAAGGAAAGAAAGAAAGCTGCAGGCTAGCGATCCAGCGCGGTGCTCTACCGAGAACCTAAATCTACAATACGCGACAGCCGCGTCTCCAGTCACCCACGTGACTACCCAAGTATTTAGTTGTTTTTTTATTTCTATTTTTCTTCCATTACATTCCACAAGTTGTGCTATCATTTCTTTTTCTTTTTCTTTTCAGATTTTCTTTTCTCCTTTCACGTTCTATTATGTGTTGGAGTCCTCTTGTCAACTTTTTTTTTATAAAAATCATAATAAAAAATTATATCAAGAATTGTACTCAGTATGATAAACTTGTGCATAAAAAGATTATGAGAGAAATCTCCCCGAATAAAGATAACATCATACAAGTTGTGCTGAAAAATTATCCTTCACAATTATTTGAGAAAAACTATGCATTAAAATTATATGTACCGTAAAAGTTATGCTAAAAATTTATTTTTAAAGAGTTGTTAAGAAGAATTATACGTAAAAGGTTATGTGTATCGCAAAGTTATGATGCAAATTTATCTCTCAGAAAGCGTGTGTAAAAGTTATATTTAGAAATTATAACTTTCCAAAAGAAAAAAATTGCAGAGAAAATCTTATCAAGAAAGAAGACATACCAGTTGTCGGAGATGTTCGCTGGGAGCCCTCCTGGCGCGTGCCCGCTGATTAGCAAGCCCCGTGCTCTACTGCTTCTGACGAGAGCCTAGCGGGACTGGCTACACGATCCATCGAGTAAACGACGGTGGTTCCGTGCACATGGATGACCAGAAAACCGATCGCACTACTGCAAAAACAGTCATTCGTCCAACGCATTCGTCCCGCCTAGTTTTGAACTCGGCATTAATACGTACATTAGTTCCGATTCCAATAGTTAGAACTAGAGAAAGCATTTTTATTCCTGTGAATAGCTCCATCCAGAGATTAATATTTTTTTTTAGTTTCGGTTGGAGCCTCCCACCGAGATTCCGGATCAAGCCGACCACCATGACTGAAAATTAAAAGAAGTGGGACAAATTTTTTTTCGTTCTCCGCACCCCTCTATCCATTCTCTTCTTTCTTGTAACGCCTCAGGTGTTTAAATTGCTAAACAAGTCTTATTAGCGTAACAATATGCTTAACTAACTAAGAAAAAGTTTAAAAGAAACAAATTATACTTTGATTTTGCATTTGAATTTGAATTTCTATGTATGTATGCATCAATATATGTGCTTTAATCAAATAAATTGAATAACTTTCACATCAATGCACATATGGCTACGAAATTTCATAGGCACATCATTGATGACAGGATAAATAAAAGTCTAGTTGAAACTGAGGAGAGAATACGAAATTTTGCCATAAAATAATGGATCCCCCGAATCAAGCTTTTTGGGTTTTCAAATTAACTTTCAAGCTATAACTCAAATGAACTTTGGCCTGAAACAAAACTTGTGTAACTTTTTATTTTGGAAACCTTTCATGTTCAGAGATTTTTGAGTTGCAACACAAAAATTTGAGAAATACTTAACTTTGCAAATTCGCCCCTGCCTTTTCTTCTATTTCCACTTTCAGTCCCTCCCTTCTCTACTTCGCGCGACCCCCCCCCCCCCCCCCCCCCCCCGCGCGCCGCGCAGTCGCCGCTGGCCACCTGGCCGGCGCTAGGCGCCAAGCCAATGGCCGGCCGTGCCCCGCCTGACCAACTGCGCTGCTCCCCACGCCGCCCCTGCTTGCCCAGCCCGCGCGTGCCACACGCACGCCGACGAGGCACCTCTGCTCGCCGCCCGCCGCGCCGTGCCCGAGTCCTCGCCGCGCCCCGCCAGTCGCCGCGCTCGCCGCCCCGACAAGCCGCTGCTGCAGCTGCTTGCCCAACCCACGCCCGCGTGATCTTCACCTCCCCCACGCCAAATCACCGGCGCCCAATCCCCTGCTCGCGCCCCGCCGCACGCCGCGCCGGCACTGCTCGCCGCCCGCCGCGCCCAGTAACGCACCCCCGTCGTGCCGCCCCTCCCAGCGTCGCCCGGCCCTTTCCCTCCCTCCTGCAGCCTATAAAAGGCGGCACGAAGCCGCTCGCTCGTGCCCCGACCGCCACTGCCATTGCCACCACCGTAAGGAGCCCGCCGTGGAGCTCACCTCTCCGGCCACTCATTGCCAGAGCTGAGTCTCCAACCACCACCATACCGCCCCACCGCAGCTCACTGCCCCGCCCATCGCCGCCCAGATCTGCCGGCAGCGCCGCCTGTGCCGCCTCCCCCTCCTGCTCCGTGGACAACCCAACTTCGGCCCTCCTCCATCCGAGCCAAGCCTCGGAACGGGTTCCTCTCGATGCCGCGAAGCTCACCGACCCGACCACGCCCTTCCCTCCTCGTCGGAGCACCGTCGCCGACGCCCGCACCGCCGCCGACGCCCGCACCGCCGCCGCCCCCTTGCTCCGCACCGACGAGCCACCTCCGGCCACCCCCAACCCCGACCAAGGCCCCCACAAGGTAGCTCTCACCTCCCTGGTTCTCCCCGACCCTTTTTCCCTCGCCGCCAACGAGCCCCCTCGCCGAAAATTGGCCGGCCGCCATGCCAGCGCTGCCATGGGACCCAATTGTAAGGATTGAAATATTTAGAAGGGTCGGCACGCGAGTTTCCAGGGCATATCTGCAAACCTGTGTTTAAACTTTAAATTCAAAAACAGCGAAGTTGTAAAATTCATATAAAATCTTAAAACAATCAAAAAAAAAATACAAACTCAACTATTCTATAATCTTTAGAAGAAAATCTACAACTTTTGTTATATACTTTTCTTTAGTTGCTTGCTAAATCTTGCACTAAATTAAATGGAAGGTTTAAAAGACTTTAATTGTACCCACTGTTGTAGACAAAGGATGAACCTGAATTTTTGACAGTAGTTTAGTTACTTGATGTGTAGTCCAGTGTAAAACTTTTAGGACCAGAACCCACTGGTAGCTAAATTTTTTGTTAGACTTTGTTTTATGCCATGAAATAATAGAACTAATTTGTACCTGCTGTTATATTGTGATTCATGTTGTGAAACTTTTCCACAGCTATTATAGTGATGCCTAAATATTACACAAAAAATTTAAAACATTTTTCCTTTCTGTAACCTATTTATATAATTTTATGGTTGGAAAAATACACTAAATAAAAATAATTAGTTTCTATGCTTGGAAAATATTCACTTTTTTACTAGGGGATACTTTGGATTAGTTTATGCTGTATAAAAAGCTTCATACACAGAAACCCTGTAGAACATCTTGTAGAAATTAATCTTTATTAACATAAGTGTAGCTTGTCCTATTTATTATGCTCTGTATCATGCACAATAAAATCTGAAAAATATTCAGTAACATATATGTGGATAGGTTAACCCCTGTAAAATTTTTGGGATCAATACTTACATGGTTTGTTCTGTATAAAAATAATTATGTTCAAGCAATAGCTGTGTATTATAATTTTCACATTTAATATACTACACAAAAAGTTCTGAAATTTTTATAGTGGTTTTATCTCTTCATAATATACTATGAATAAAAATTTCATCACCAGAAGATACCTAGATCAGTGTTGTGTTTAATCCATGTTTGTACTTCGAAAATTAAATTTCCAATACAACACAACCCCTTCTGTTGCCCAAGAAATCGTAGCTAAGTGACTTTACAACAAAACCTATGTTTTGTGGACTGTAACTTTATCGTGAAGAAAATAAATATCATGTATCATCACTACAACTTACACTTGTGCATTCATGTAGAATCGACTACTCTCGCCGACGGAACGTACGAGCTGGTGCCCGCGTCTGAGAGTGAGCAACGTGAAGCTCAAGTGAATCTAACTGAGTTTTTCGACGACCCGCGTGAAGCTCAAGTGAATCTAACTGAGGTTTTCGACGACCCAAACCAAAGTTCGGACGAGCCCCAATCTACTTTTACCCAAGAAGGCAAGCCCGGAGCATGAACCCTGTTTTTCTAAATTATGCAACTTAATACTCTATTCTACTTGTACATTAAGTTTATAGGAGTCGGATGAAAACTTAGTTGCATGATCCTAGGTACCCATGCTCTGAACACTAGATGTAAGGTTAGATAGGATGCTATGCTAATAGGACTCGGTAAAAGTCGAGTGATTTTCTGTCACACGCGAGAATATAGGTGTTGAATATTTACTACATGCTGCAATCATAAGATCGACGGATGGGGCTATGGTGCGATGTCCAAGTTGATGATTGATGTCCCGTCTGTTTAGTGAAAAATGCTAAGGCCGCAGTGTGTGGTAGTGGTGGTTTAGTCTTTGAACGTACTAACCACATGCCGAGAATATGGTAATCGGTAAGCTTAAGTACCTAATCGGACCGGCATGTGGACAGCATCCCACCCTCTCAACTTTGGTTCCATGCGCGCGCATGGTGGCTACAGAGCTGGGCTCTGTAGTCTCGGATGGTGGCCCTGAGCCACAACCCGGGAAGAAAGGGGAAAGGTTGCACGTGTGACTCTGGAAGTAACCATGTGATGTGTGTTTAGGTTTCCCTTGCAAGGTTAAGAAATTCGATTTGAATCGTCCGTTTCTCGCGGTTATTGAGATTGCTTGACCCTTTTACCACATAGAGTAAGAAATGGAACAATGATGATGATTAATCCTGTTGGATGCAAATTAATTGTTTCACCATGTATGATATTGGATAGTTGCTTACATAGAATTGTTAAAGAAAATTAGAATCTGGAGCTAAAATTTGAAAGTAAGGACCTACTTGTATATGTTTTTTGGCAAAACAAACCCCTCAAGCCAAAAGCCTTGTATGTCTAGGAGTCGGCTAAGTATATTCCACTAGTCGGGTAAGCCTTGCTGAGTATTAGTATACTCAGCCTTGCTTGTGGCTTGTTTTCAGGTGATACTTTTGAGGACATGATCGCTAGTTTGATTTGGCCGTGTACTCTTCCTCCTGGTTGGTCGGTGGAATGGGATGCGTCCCCGACCAATGATGATAATGCCAAGTGATGTCTCGTACGGGCTTCATCGAGATATCATGTATCGTCGAGTAGTTTATCGTTGATTTTCTGCTGCATTGAACTCTTAAGAACTTAATTACTTTGAACTCTGAAGTACCTTGTTTTACGAATTCAAACTCAGTTGTAATAATAATTTATGATGAACCCTGTGATGTAAAATTTGCGGAATATTGTATCCTCTGGGCTCACCTTCGTGTGAGTACTTTGTATGTGTGGTTTCGATCGGTAAAACCGTGGTTGTATCAGGAGGTTACCCGGTAGACCAGTGGATTACTCCGTTTGAGGTGCGAGTTAGCTTTGAATGTCGTTATGGTGATGGTTAGCGCGTTTGAGCCGAATTAATTCAGGTGGTTCTGCCACATTTATCCTCTTTCCTTCCCTCTCCCTCTCCCTCCCTTATCCTCTTCCAGGGCCGCACGCCCGGCCGGAGCTGCAGGGCCAAGGGCCGCGCGGACGGCCGGAGCAGCGGGGCCAGGGGCCGCGAGGTGCAGCGGGGGCAAGGGCCATGGGGCGGCCGGAGCAACGAGACCAGGGGTCGCGCGGCCGGCCGGGACGGGCCTGGCGAGTAGCGATGGCTCGAGCCTGTGACAAGCAGTGCCGACGGCGAGCTGCGGCGACGATGACCCCTCTATCCACTACGGCTCTGGCTTTCTTCTCTTTTTTTTTTCAAGTCGTGGGAGGAGTAGCAGTGGAGATTGGGACATTTGGTGTTTGTGGTAATGTTGCAGCTAGACAGTTTGAGTTCGTGTGAAAGTAGAGAAGCAGTTGTATTCTTTTAATGATAAAAATGGCAATACTTGTATGATTTCTTCATTTTCAGTTAAGTTTTGTGCGGTGGTGCCATGGCGGCTTCGTTTTCAGTTAAGTTTTGTGCGGTCGTAGTTCCTGGCGGGGGTGGCCAGGGCGCAGCTCCCCGCGGCGGCGAGCCGGTGGCCACAAGTAGAGCAAGCGCGGGCACATGCTTTTTTTTTATTTTTTATAGTGTTGGTCCCGGTTGGTAAAATCAACCGGGATTAAAGTTTATTTTTATCCTGTTTGTCTGATCCAGGGTTATCTTTAGTTCCGAATTGACAGTCCTGGTTGGGAAACCGGGACAACTAAGATTTCCCAACCAGAACTAATAGGCATTTCTGTACTATTGTGGGGCCTATTTTCGTGCAACGACGGGGAGCCGACGAGTCGGGAGATGGACACGTCCGCATGGATAATACTGGGGCGAAAAGTGTTAAGATCTCACCGTCGTGATCAGATCCACCTAAAGCTCTACGCATGCATGCCGTCTCGGTTGACCTTTACTTGCCAGCGGGCAGTGCGGTCCATGCCGGAACTGTGTCCCCTCCTACTACTAGTGTCTAGCCTCGCCTAACATTCACTAGCTATCTCGTGCTCCTCACATGGCTTCTTATGAGCATAACCACTGCTACAAAATGTGGTACTAGTAGGACTGAACTGATGCCCTCTTTCCGTGAACAGCAAAACGCGGCAACGGTTAAAAAGAATCTTTCATTGGTGATAAAGAAACCCACCTCGGTCCTGAAGAGTTGAGATTTCTGGAGGCTGAACTTCTTGTTCAGACTTCAGAGTAGATACGAACCTACCGTGCTTCTGATGGTGCTAATCCACAAGCCTGTGTGACGGAACGGAAGCAAGCTAAACGTGCCAGGAAACGGCACAGCAAAGCACAAGTCAAATGCCCAGTAGCGACGGAAAGGGAACGGCAGTGCCAAAAATTCTCAGTCCATGCACCAGAAAGTTGATTTTGCCGTACTGCCGCGGACGATGAGCATGCCACTCAGTCGGAAGCAAATCCTCTGTCCACAAAATTTCTTCAGTCCGAAGACCAGTAGACCACTGAGGCTGAAGCCCACTCAGTCGGATGCAGTTTGGTCCAAACACACGGCCGCACAAGTCACAACACGGACCGATCGATAAGGTCGAAAGCCCATCAGATTGTCAGTGCAAGTCATTCGGGCTCAGGGCAGGGGGTAGAGAGAACATGTCAAATCTAACCGATCCTCAGGATACTCCATAAGATTCATTGTACAGAACTACTAGGACGGAAAGAGAGACGTAACTTCATTTGTCCAAATCATGGGATTTTCACTCCTAATGAAACGTTAAAAAGCTGCTGTTCTGTTACTACTATTGATCATGCTCATTTAACGTCCAAACCACCACACAAGCTTCAAGCATTTTGTTTTACCAGATTACCGCAGGAAGAAATCCAAATCCTAAATTCAAAAATCTGTAGCAGTGTGCCGAGAGTCTCAAGGTCAGGTTGGATGTTCATTCAGGAGATCGAAGTCACTTTGAAGAGACTGCCTTGCTAATTGCCGTGCACCCAAGCGCGAATTTTGCTAAAGTGCCTGCTCGCAAGTCCAAAACACGGAATTCGCGGCCCCGTGCAGCACGGCCCAGTCGGCGCTCGCGCAGTCTCCGGATGTCCCAGCAGCTCCCAACCCAAGATAATGGGTTTGGTACAACATCAAACTCAAGATTCAAACGGCCACTATATAAGGCGCCAGATGGAGGAGACTCAGAGGCAGACCAACCAACCGGTGAAGGGAGCGAAGCATGAGCACCGCAAGCATGAGGGCCACTGCCCTCCTCGTCGCTCTTGCCGCTGCGCTCGCCTCGTGCTGCGGCGCCTCATCGCCTCACCACGCCTTCCCGCCGGCAGAAGCACCGGCTCAGGCGCCCAATGCCGAGGCGCCGCTGACGGGGCACCGTGGCCCCGAGCACGGGAAGCGTCACCGCCATGAGCTGGCGCCGGCGGAACCACCGTCCTACCACGGCTCGCCTGACCACAAGCACCATGGCCATCGCGGCCGCCATCGCCGTCACCACCATGACCATCACGAAGCTCCGCCAAGCCCTTCCCCTGCTCACCACCCTCCACCGCCCCCTCATCACCACGCGCCGCCACCACGTTTTACACCCCCTGGTCACCATGCGCCGCCACCACGTTACACACCCCCTGGCCACCATGCGCCGCCACCCCGTTTCCCACCCCCTAAACATCATTCACCGCCGCCACCTTCTCACCACGCGCCACCGCCTCATTCTCCACCCCATGCTCACCATGCGCCTCCTCCCCCAGCTCACTACACACCACCGCCTCACCACTCGCCGTCACCCCCAGCACACCACTCGCCACCCCCGCCTCCATCCCGCTACCCACCGCATGTCCCAGCACCTCCACCGCACAAGCATTCGCCGCCACCTTCTCATGGCAAGGCACCACCACCACATGGTCACAGGAAATTCCCGCCGCCAATGCGTTCACCGTACTCAGCTATAGCACCCTCACCTGCTGATTACAGTGCCATGCCACCATCTGAGCAAGGTCCCAGGCTCCCATATCATGCTGCCCCTAGTAACGCACCTCTGGCAGGTCAAAATGGAGCATCACCTCCGTGGTATGTTTGATGCTAGAACCAAGATATACACATACACTTACCTGAGTTATTAGTAAGATTGCGGTTGAACTCTGCACAAGAGATCAAAATCTCAATAGCTGCTTCAGAGGGCAGCCTTGCTTTTTCATCACACTCTGTTTCCAGTAAGAAGATTACAGAATCAATTATGTACCTCATTTGAAGTCATGTTGTTCTTGGAGTCCTATATCAAAATGTTTCTCTGTGATCAGTTGGTATCTATGCTACGAGAGCCATACTTTACAAATTATCCCAGTCGTTGATCTTGTATGCCGTTATTCTCCAATGTTTCAAGTAAATGTTGTATATTCCTTTAATCTAATTGATGACTACTGATAGTATCACCTGAAACATAACCTTAACTGGCTCCAGTGCAAAATTTAGAGGTATGGCATCCAATATCATACCACAAAAGTTGATTCAATCACAGAGCACAAATACAAAATAAAAACTTATTTCAGAAGAACTATCTCTCCTCTTTTACATTATTTCACTGAAACTCTGTAAAGCTTAGTGAATTACAGCTCCATGCTAAATGTTCTTCCTTCCCGAAAAGGAACAGAGATGCAGGGAGTGGTCAAGTACGATTACCAAAGTAGCAAAAAAAAAAAAAGTGAACTCACCTGGTGGATGATTCCAGCAACAGAAATCTCACAAATTGCTGAATTTTATAACCTTCTATAAGAAATTCACAACAGAATTTAGCTTAGTCACTAACATAACAGATGAAAGCCCAAAAGGCCAAACTTTATCAACTAAACTAATGCGAACTTAAAGTGGCTTGAGAGCATGACAAACATATTGTCACACGAACTAATAAACCAGTGAACGACTCCTATGTTATATTCTTTCCCGAAATAGCTAGATCAAAGCTGAAAAGACATAATCGATGAACTAAATTGTTTACAAAGTTCCTTAAGAGAACAGCAAAGATATCGTCAACGGGGCTTAAGCAGTAGGATCCTATGTGTTAAAATGGTGTACCTGCAAATGGTGTAATAGTAAAACATATCGCTGTGTGTTTACCATGTCCGGGGTTGTCTTATACACCATATAAATCAGGAGGCGATACTATATTAGTATGTCCTTCGGTAAATCATCATATCATAACAACTTTCCTAATCAAGAATGATCATCACAACTCACAAGCATGAATAAAAACGCAAGATTCGTTTACTTCTAGAAACACAAACTCTGAAATATATATGCACGCTTAATGTAAACCCATCTAACCCCAAACATCTTAATGCCACATTATTTGGCTAGTCTCGAAAACCAAAGCATTCATAGAAAATGACCATCGACTACAGAAAAAATGAACAGAGTAACTAATCAACAGAATTAGCACTCCATCTGGAATTCTGGATGCGGTAAGGAACTAAACGATCTCACTGACTGCATCTCTAAGCACTTGGTGTACTGGTCCACCCATTTTCACACCTAACCCCTACATAAGTCTGTCTGGCATAGTCTGGCATCGTCACTTACAATTTGCAAAGCCTGACCAAACGTGCACGAATTTAGCATCCATACCCGTTAGGCCCTGTCTGCTACCATTAATTAGTAGGAACCAGCACAAGAAGGAAGCCATACACGCACGGATCGCAAACTCACACAGGCCCTCACAAATGCCTAATCAGACACCACAAGCGCACGAAGCGCGGTGTACGACGAAGCAAAATTTATAGAAGTCGTCTCCAGGGATCATCCCGATCGAGGAGCGATCGAAATTCGAACCACCCGCAAATCCCAAATTTACCTCGCGATCACGCAAACTGTGCGCGCAGCAAGGCCCGTCCTCGGTGCTCCGCTCCGGCCTCCGGGCCGCCAAAGCACTAGGAGAGAACGGGCCCGCGCGCCGCCGCCATCGGCATCCGAAGCGACAAGATCAAACTGGTGGCGCGCCGGAGGTTACTGGAAGATTCCAGGTGATCGAGAGGTTGATGGCGATTGCAATTTGTGGGGCGCTACTCGCTCGCTCGCTGCCCTCCTGGCCCTGGGTGAATTTTGGGCCTCGCGAGCAGCAACTGGCGGGTTCTTTGCTTATTGGGCTTTTGCCTTTGCCTCTACGGCCAGGTTTGACGAGCCCATGGTGCGGAGCCAAACCGGCCTACTAGCCAGTGCGGCGGCGGAGCCGCTCCCGGAGGAGCTCTGGAGCCGCCGAGGTGGTCGGCGGTGGCGGAGGAACTCGCGCTCGCGCACATCCTGCTTCGCGCGGTGAAGGAGCCTGGCGCCGCCGATGGGAGCCAGGGGCGGGAGGGAGACCGGCACCCTCGCGGCGCGGTACCGCCGCTGCCTAGTCGGTAGCACCAGCCACCCAGCGCCACGCCGGTGAGCTCCCGTGAGCCTCCCATCGCTTCCTGCTATGTTCCTCTCTAGGCTGCGTCCTGACGCGTTTTCCCAAGTAACGCTGCGGATTATTTTGTTCGAGCAAAGCTTAGCAGGCTATTATTGAGGCGCGCGGTGACAGAAGACAGGATTGTTATCACGAATTTAGCCAACTGGCTTTAGGAGGAATTTAAGACTTCCTGATTTTTTGTGAGAGAAAGCGATACTTACCTATCCAAAACAAAATTAGCTGAAACATCACTTGTATATAATGCAGCTTAGCTGTCCTGAGTGCTAGTGGACTTGGGGTCCTAAGACTAATTTAGGCCGCCTTCTTAGATCCCTGGTGGCAAATTCTATTGAAGATACAGGTGAGAAGTGGGAGTGCCATTTTGAGGCCTAGATGCCCGAATTGACTAGTTATTTCCAACCCCCAGTGGTCAGTGCCATCTAGTTAATTGTTGAGTCAATAAACTTTAGTAATAATGCATGCAGTTCCACCAACCACTAGCAGCATAAAAGTAACCTATCTATTGGATTTCCTCTCCAGATAAAAAAAACTATCTATCGGATAAGATCGGGATCCCTCGATCGACTAGATGTCACATTCGCCTTTACCTTGATTCAAGATGTTTTTATCTGTCGTTGGATGATCCAGTCAACAAAGGCATGCAATCTCTTGATATGCATCATTAGTTAGACCACTTTGGTCTTTGCAGCTAATGTAGGTCCCAGATTTATGAAAGATAAGATAGGTAGATTGTTCTTCGATGAACATTTTGCTAGAATTTGTAAAGTGGTATTCAAATTGTTGTATTTTAACAATAATTAAGGCCTACAAATGATGTCAAACTGCTCAGATAGTATGCCTGTATGAGTTATACCATAGATGTGTCTTACAACCAGCTCTCTCCTTCTCCCTACCTGTGTGTGCCTTATCCGCAGTGATGAGCTTGCGGACCAGAGTTAACACAAAGTGATAGCACTATATTTTACTTGTGTTTGTGAATCACACATGAATATCCAAACGAACCCTTTTCTAGAAGTGTGTATATGCGCTATGAATTCACCCAATCTATATATAAAGTGTTGTTCTAGTAATTGCTACAGATTGGATAAAGATGCTATGAATGCACCCAATCAATATACACGTTTATCTGATCTCTTATGTCTTACCTTCAGGATCTTCTTGAGTAAAGTATTAGATTAAATAATGCCTTTACTAGGGAAACAATTTGCATATGCAACTATGAGTTTTTCTTATTCTGGATCTACCATCAAATGTTGCCTTGGTTTGCACTTTCATGTTTCAACAGACTCTTGGCTTTCTGTATGGTATCTGGTGGCTAGCTTACTGGAGGTGGCAGCATCAGTGCTAAGCGTATTTCTCGGTGGCTTGATTTTGGACAGGCAGGACATCAGAAAGTGACAAATGAGGGTGTGCTCTTGCAGATCTTTTGTGTTCCATACAGTCCAAAGTCTTTTATACATGTTAATATTGACGTAAAGACACAGTGTTTCAGAAAACTTCTGTAGTATGAGATACCCAACATTTATGCCTTTAGCATCTGCATTATATATTGCAACTGACTATGCTTTTCCTTGTCTTGTAGTAGCTTTATTCCCATCTTGTTGCGAGATAGATCTGCATATGAATTTATCAATGTCCCCTCTTCCCCTTCTTCTCTCTGTTACCAACTTATCCTATCTTCTCTATCATTTAGGAGTTGTGTCTATAGCAAGGATAGCATGGTAATTTTCTCTATCATTTGTAGCAAGTATACCATGGTAATTTTCTCTTGTTTTTCACCTTGTTAATCCTTGTGGCCATGTTAGGCAAGAATGCAGGCAAGACAGAAACAGCCAGATGCATCCATGTAATTGCACATGTGGATTTTCCTTAAGCTTTTCTATGGATGAACACCGATCGGTACACAGACCTTTTGTTCTGTTTTTCTTTCTTTTCCCGGTTTAGTTTTATCACTTTTCGTTGAATGGATCTTATGTCTCCTGCAGACTAACTTAAGATAAGCATTGAACCATGCCTGTAACTTAAGATTGACTAGATAGATCTAAGGCTCCAAAGCATAAAGTGATGGGTTGAGATAAGCTTAATTATGGATAGCCTGGAACGATCATATGACTTACACGTAGATGTCTACAACTTCACACTGAAGATGCATTAGCATAATGGTTCACCAAGGAGTTCTTGTGACAACCAATTTTCTGCGTATCTGAAATTGGAACTATTGTTATATTTTTCACATTCTTCAGAGCTCATACGACAGCTTTTCTCTGTGCAGGTAAGCATAATTAGAAACTAAGAAGATTACATCAGAATTAGTACAGACTGCAGAGGCAGTATGTTTGGCCGAGAATTTCAGTGACAACCATTTGTTCAAATTGAAATAAAAAGAGACTAGCTAGGGGAACCAAGTGATTTTGTATTAAAAAGGAAATAATCACCCAATTTTTTTGTGAAGTGGACCCAAATTTGGGTGGTGAATAGTCAACATATATTGTGCACACCTGCACCTCCGGCTAACTGAGCAAATCTTGATTCCTGGAAATCAATGGTTCCTCCACCATGATATTTGCTTCTCATCAAAGCAACCACAGCCATTAAGTCCATATTCTTTTTTTTTAATGAAACAGGAGGGTTTGCCCCCTACTGGTTATATATTAATTTTTGAAAAAAGAGGTGAAGATACAAATAAAAAGAAGCACAAAAAGAAAAACAGAGAGTCCACATGTCTAATTTGTATGCCGCAGAAGTCATGCTACTTCTCATTATCAACAAATCCATATTTAGAAAAAGGTACTTCCTTCAAATTATTTTAATGGAGTGCCCGGGTTATGTTTATCCATATTACTTAATCAGTCCTTTCCATACTACACTGATCAACGAGGTCAGGTGTCAGCACGTAGTTGACTTGGCTACCAGCTAAGCTTGTGGATGTCGGCACCATATGAAAGAAACATACAGCTTTGTGGAGGTAGCAACACTCATAGTTTATATATTGCTTCATAGATAACATGTTTAACTTATTTTTTTGTGCCTAAATTGCTTTTTGTCGACTAACCACTCATTCAAGGGGTGCTTTACCCAGTAGGATTGCTGTTGATGGCCCAAGCAGTTCTAATCTGACAAATCATCCTCCAATTTGTGAGATTGCTATGGTTCACACTAAGTGGTGGGGATCAAAACAGAGCAACTAGGAATAAACATAGAATTTGTGAGTGCGCAAGGAATATGTAGCTGCTTCATTTCCTTTGCATTTAAGCTTAGATGATTCCTTTTTCATTTTTTAGTATTAGGTGCTGTCCTTATCTTTCTTGTAGCTAGATGTTAAATTATGTCACTGTTGGCTGTATATTTTATTCTAAGTTGTCATGTTTTCTCCTTGGATCTGTTAATGCCTAAACAGTGTAGTTTACACATGAGTCGAGTTAAGTGAAATGATTAGCTCATCCAGCATGTTCGTTTCCTGCAGTTAGGAGTCATCTTTATATAAAATGAAGAAGAATTGCACTGAGTTTATGGCATTCCTGACTTAGTTCCTGTGAAGTCATGAATCCACTAATAGAGGTCAAATAGCTGATTACAGCCAGAATTTTCACAGCCACACATAATGACCCTATAGCTGGATAGAAGCCTACAATATTTTACAGCCAACCAGCATAACCTTAGAGCTGGTTTGAAGAGGATGAAACTGATGCAGCTACAGACAGTGGTTAGTATATATTTATCCTATTCCAGTCGCCATGCTCCTTTCCCTGAACCAGACAAATGCGAGTTCCATTTTATGCAATTCTTATATCCACGCTTTGCATATGTACTTCTTATACAGTATTATCAGGCAGACAAGAGATGGTGCTGCGTGTGGCCCTCTGATTCCCAGAGAAACCCACTGAGATGCAGCCCACTTGCCACAAGCAAAGAAGCTTCCAATTGCCTTCCAACCTTTACCAAATGCTTTTTGTCTCAATTGGCTGACAGAGATGAAAGGGGCAAGGGTGAAAGAGGTAGCGTATCGTACCAAATAAAAGAATTCAGTAGCCATATTATTGCAGTCTTTATGGAGCCTATAAATACTTCAGCACAAACCCAGCTTATGATTCTACCTGAGGCAGACAAAAGAGAGAGAGCAAACCTACGCAAGAGACAGAGCTACAGAATTGCACTTGCAGGATTCTGAAGAAAGCCGGGTTTGTGCCCAAGAAGGACATGGAGTACCCAAGAAGGACACTACTGCACACTCCATTCTCTGGGCATCCCTCTGGCTCGAGCCAGCCAGTTGATGGAGCCGCCGCCACAGATGGCGGCTCTCCTGGAAGCAACTTCGACGCAAACGTCGTCATGATCCTGGCTGTTCTTCTCTGTGCACTGATCTGCGCACTCGGGCTCAACTCAATAGTCCGGTGTGCGCTGCGGTGCTCGAGCCGAGCGGTTGTTGATCCCGTGCCGAACCCGGTGGCACGTATGGCTCAGAGCGGGCTGAAGAGGAAGGCCCTCCGAGCCATGCCGATCCTGGTCTACTCGGCCGGGCTGAAGCTCAATGCTGCCAACCCGATGTGTGCGATCTGCCTCTCCGATTTTGAGGCTGGAGAGCATGTCAGGGTCCTCCCCAAGTGCAACCATGGGTTCCATGTCAGGTGCATCGACCGATGGCTCTTGGCGTGGTCGACGTGCCCGACATGCCGGCAGTCCCTGTTTGGATCTCCGCAGAAGGCCTCTGGCTGCTCTGAGTCGAGCCGGGTCGAGCCTGCGCCTGCCCGCTCTGTCCTCGTGCCACTCAGACCTGAAGGTTTGGTCACTCCATATGATTTTTAGTCTCTTCAGTTGCTTCTTTGTTGTTACATGAAGGACGAGAGGTTGAGAAAAAGTAGAAACAAAAAATTGTGATCATTAGGATACTGCCAATCTGGCTTGTACATTGTTGCTGGAGAAAAAGAAAGAATTGTACAGATTTCCTCAGTTTTCTATTTGTTATGTTGGTGCCAATTGTTGATGGAGAATGTGCCATGGAAAATGCCAGGTTCTCTGGGCCTTTTGTGAATCACATTTCCATGTGAATTTGCAAAATGAGACAAAAGAGAGGGACATGATTGGCGGGGCTAATGATATGGGCAGTGCCGCACCACCAGTCCATCGTGGTGATTGGGGATCAAGCTTTTTGCAGTTTTGCTGCTAAGGTTCATGGTTTCAGTGGGGGTAGCATATTCTACAGCCATTATTGAGAGATCAGGGGCTGTGCAATCTGCTGCAAGGCCTTAGTGGCCATGAATCATGTGTGTGTGCGCGCCCCCAGAATTGAGAGAGAGGCTGCCCCACGGCCAACTAAACCTGATGCACATTGGCTGGGTGGCTATTTCCTTCGTGTGATGTGCTGCCAACAGGAGACCAGATTGGCCAGTGATAGAAGCCCAGGTGACGTGTCCATCCGCCATTGCATGATGCGCATGTGGTTTTTCGTCTGTTTGCCCTAAAGGCTGAAGCTAGTAGTGCGTCCGGAGAATCAGCTGTTTCGGCTGTGCTTGTGGTTCTCGTATGAGTTGCTGTGAGAAACAAGAAGAGAATGTGTTGGCTTGTGCTCGCTGAAAAGGAGGGCTGCCTGGATGCCCACTCAAGGAAAGATACGCTAGTCTCTTCAGAGATGATACGGCTTTTTGGCCCGGACATATTATTGTTTGTGTGCTATTGGGATCAGGAAATTTAGTAATAGTGCTGCTGCTACTTGAATGGATCACTCGCCCAGATACGCGGTTGCCTCCTGCACATTTTTTTGTTTTTTGCCTTGTGTTTTTTGGAAAGTGAGCTGGGGCACTGCTGTCGCAGTGACCAGATTGGAATCATTCTCTTGCTGGACGTGATTTTTACAGCAAGGGCGAAACAAAAATTTCTAAAGAGTTCGCAGGAAGAGAGAACATTTTCCAAACGGTAATCTAGGCTTCATCAGCGAACAAAAGTTACCTGCTGGGATGGCACTCGATTCCTGCAGGTAACCACGTAGTAGGAGCGCAGCGCGCCTGCTGGGACCCAAATCCAATCGCCAATGATGTTTCCGTGTGGCAATTTCTGATGGAACTCGAAAGGTTTCATCCCCAAAACTCCAAAAGGAGGCGATACCGATAGGTTACAGGATGGGTCAGGTGAGGTCATGTCACGCGGAAGGATAAGCTGATCGGTAGGTAAGTGGGAGTTCAGCAGAGAGAGTTCGTCTATCTATCATGGCAGGCACAAAGACGACTGATTTAACGTTCGGCTATTCTCTCGTTCGACGTGGTCGGCCTCTCTCCGTGTCCAGCACGGCGCGACACGTCTCCTGCATTTTGGCCATGACCAGGACTCCAAGCTTCATGCAAGCAAGAATGGCCATTGATTTTTCTTTTAAAAAACAAAAAGCTTCAAGAATGGGCCTGCAGTGCGCGGCGTTGGGCCGGCCAGTGGGCGCGTGAAGCTACGGAGAAAGGAGGTGAGACCACCGTGTGGGCCCTGATATCCGCCCCATCGCCGCGTCACCCAATGGCGTAGCAGTATCACCCGTCACGCGGATCGGCACCGCCAGGAGCGCCACCCCCACCGTCCATCCCCATCCGACGGCTGAAACCCACCGACCCAGCCTCCCTTCCCTCGCCCCGCCCGCGCCTCCCGCGAAAATTTCAAGATCCCGCCTCCACCGCTCGCTTCAAATACCCCGCCCCACGCCGCAGCAGCTCGCATTCGCAATCCAAGTTTACCGATCCGCCGGACCCTCCCCGCCTCCTCGCGCCGCCCGTCCCCCGCCCCGCTCCGATGGCCCGCACGAAGCAGACGGCGCGCAAGTCGACCGGCGGCAAGGCGCCGAGGAAGCAGCTGGCCACCAAGGCCGCCCGCAAGTCGGCGCCGGCCACCGGCGGCGTGAAGAAGCCGCACCGCTTCCGCCCCGGCACCGTCGCGCTCCGGGAGATCCGCAAGTACCAGAAGAGCACGGAGCTGCTCATCCGCAAGCTGCCGTTCCAGCGGCTGGTGCGGGAGATCGCGCAGGATTTCAAGACGGACCTCCGGTTCCAGTCGTCCGCCGTGGCGGCGCTGCAGGAGGCCGCGGAGGCGTACCTGGTGGGGCTCTTCGAGGACACCAACCTGTGCGCCATCCACGCCAAGAGGGTCACCATCATGCCCAAGGACATCCAGCTCGCGCGCCGCATCAGGGGCGAGAGGGCGTGATCGCCTCTGCTGCTGCATGGTCGTCGCAGCGCTAGAACTAGATGGGGGGATTTTGTTTCTTGCCGTGCTGTCTTGTAGTAATGTTCTGGATGGGTTGGCCTCACTGCGATGGAACGTGATTGCTAGTTTCTGAAAATTTCTCAATGTCTCTGTTCTGGGGAGATATGCTGCCTGTTCTTTGTGATTAATGTGTTGATTTAGCTTGAAAGAGTAAATCTGCGGGAGATGGTTTTAGCATTACGTGCCTGCAGAATTAATTGTGCCTGTTGCGTATGTTTCCCCCCTTCTGTTTGCTTTAAAGGCTAGAGTTACTGCAAATGTGGTTGCAGAATCAACGAGCTTAACTGTGCTCTTCTCGTTCTCATGAGTTGCCAACGCAAGCAGTATGATAATATTGGCTTGTGAAAACGAAAACTGCCGGGATGCCCAGATATGATTGTATCCTTAGAGATGATGGGGGTAGACATCTCACTATGATAGTGTTTATGCATTAATCCGGTACGGCGGTATGTAATAATAGTGTTTATATATCCACCAGCAGAAATCTGACGGCTACATTGCCGCTCCATTCAGGTTTCATCTCTACAGGTAACAATATCATAGAAATTTCTAAAATGAAAAATGAACTCTCGAAACAGTGTTTCTGAAACAATTGAGAGATGAGGGGAAGTAACACATTGCACCTGATGCAATCGAGCTTGTAATTGCGGTTTTATTATATTCCAGACAGTTTCAACCGTGACATATATCTCGATTGTTTGCAGAGGGAAAAAAGACATGGATTCTGTTTACTCCCCTAATTTGATCCAAACGCTTGATTAAATTCCATGTATATAGTGCCAGACCATGTAGAAGCATTTCACTAAAATGAAAACTATGAGGAAACTTGAAGCTAACAATCCAATAATGTTTCCGTGTTGCATTTTTCTCAAGCACCTCAAAGGTCAACATCCCAGAAGGCCACAAGGGGCGGTGAGAAGAGCAAGTAACTACCTAGATAAAGGAAGAGTGGAGGATGTTAAATCGTGGCAGGCATCCAGGTGACTGATGTAACATCCTCCATCACCATCAAGTCATGTAACTAGACGGGGGATTTGTTTCTCCTCGTGCTATCTTGTAGTAACTAGTGTCTGGGGCGGCGCGCTATTTATGCGTTTCAGGGAGGAATGGATACAGGGCGAGCTGCAGAATTGGTTTCAGCATTATGTGCCTGTGGCGTATGTTTTTTCTCTTCTGTTTGCTTTATAGGTTAGAGTTACTGCAAATGCAGTTGCAGAATCAACGAGGTTAACAGTAATGCACTGCGCCACTACAACATGCCAGCCGGTTGCTTTGCTTCGCCAAGGAGGTAAAGGAATGGCGTAACTCCTTGACACTGGGTGAAGCTCAGCATCAGTAGCGCCGGACACAGCTAATTGCTGCCTGCCTCACTAACGCCCGCCCAACTGTAACATCACGCCAGCCTCGTGTATAAATACGCACAGAATCCATGGTCACACCAGGTTCAGATTCAGATGCCGGCTGGGTTAATAAGCTCTAGCAACACACTAGGCAGTAGATTAATACAGTAGTGAGTGGTCGCTAATGCTAGAGGAATCGATCGGAGTTTCGGCAGGCAACCATCGAGGAGGAGGGACTTGGCACGATCGAGCAGGTGAGGCGATGGCGGCACAGATGGTCGTCGGAGTGGCCGTGGCCCTATAGACATTTGCAAAAGACATGTTTTAGCTTCATGATACAACAATCTTAACAAGTCGGTCATGACCACATAAGTGATAAATCCGTTATCAAGCAATCAATACTTGTTCAACTAGATGTTCTACAAAGAATATTTTCTACAGCTAAAAGTTAGCACATTAGGTAGCAACTATAATTTAAGATAGCAAAGACTTTACCACTAGTCACTGCATTAGTCCATAAAAAGCAAAAACTTATGCAAAGAATCTGTAGCAGCCATGTTTTAGGTATTTTATGCAAAGAATTCACCATGCTGAAAAAAAAAGAGATGACTATTGGCTATCACAAATGAATTATATACTAGTGTTATAAGCTGGAATATCTGAACCTCTACTACTATCTGAACATCTGAACCTCTACTGCTATCTGGCCATCACAAAATTAAGGATACAGCAGTAAACAAGGCTAAAGAAATGCTTTAGTATCAACCTATCACTGTTATTATTTATACCAATCACTAGAAACGATTCAGTGGTTAGTTAAACCATAACCGCTGTATGAATTATACCAATATATTCAAATCAGTAAAGATAAATTGTAGCATGGAATTTTACTGATCAAGAGCAAAGAACAGAGCATCACTAGAACTACTAGGTTTTTTCCTGAAACCAGCAGCTAGGCCTAAGCTAAACCCTATCACTAGAAGCAATTAAGTAAGACTCTTCGATAAGTAGCAAAGAACAGTTATTTCAAAAAGTAAGAACAGAGCAAGTCAAACAAGTCACAATTCACAACTGATGATCTTAGACTCATACCAAGATTCATAAAGAGAAAAGAACTGTTTGGAAAACAAATGCAACAAACTTTAATCTATAAAATGTGTCAATCAAGTTATTAATTTGTCAACTTAAATCTGATATGACAATTAAACTAAGCCACCACCCCTTGCTAGGGTAGTCAAGTAGAGGCCACGATGGTTTGCGTAGGCATTCGATGGCAATGACACCTTCTATCACAGCTAGGTTCTGGTTACCCAAATCAAACTGAAGGATGCGAAGCTGACTGCCAAACAAGTAAGAATTGACCCGTACAGTTAACTAGCAAGCACAGATGACCAACGACCTACAAGAAAAACATCGATGCCCTAGAACAAATCATGCCCAGATCGATCCTACAGGGAAAAAAAATCAATGCCAAGTTCGATTGATTTCCAAATCGAGTATACATCACATACATACATCACAGATGCCAACAAGATGATGAGACGGAGGTGTGGTTGTGACCCAAGATTTACCTTGATCTGGATGGGGTCAGATCAGGGCAAGCGAACTGATACTCCGCTGCGGGCAAGCGGCAACCACGTTTGATCTACCGGGTGAAGAGGATGACTGAGCCGGTGACGGAGCGGAGGAACAGAAGGGGGCGATAGAGGAGGAGGCACTAGGAAACCCTATCCCCCATCGCCATGTATTTGCGAGAGCCGAGAGGAGCGGGGGGTCGGGGACGAGGAAGTGGAATCGGTTTCCATTTTTTCGGCTGCGAATTTGTCGTAGCCCAACTTTCCTCGGTCTGGAAAGCGGTGGAATCCTCTTTCCCAATTCTCGCGGGAGCCGAACAGGCCGCGCTAGAATGTGTTTCCAATTCGGACCGATTCCGAGGATCCAAAGGGGCTATGTGACGAGGGTGAGAGAGGTGAGGAGCCTGATCTTTTTTTTTTCTGCGCAGTCTGAATGGGGTCTCGCCTGTTTTTAAGGAGAGATGTTTTAGGCACATACACAATTATTTAAGTCATGCTTTTGCAGGTTAAATCCATCTCTCATAAGTTGCAGAAATGTCGACTAGTAGGATCTGTGCATCTCTTTTGTGAGTGGGGTTAGATCATTATGACTTATCACTGTCTTTTATATATGATAGCTCAAGGTTCCAATATAAAACCATTGCCTTTGGACTCAGGGTTATTTTTCTTGTTGATGTGTATATATTTACTCATAAGATGCCCAGAAGAGAAATAGTGAATTAGCACTGGATTCAGGGAGTGAAGTATATTCGACGACTTTTGAGCTAGCCATGATTGGGCTATTCTATCCGAGAATGAATCTGACAATTCTTTAGATGTTGAGGCTTGTTCAAATCATCTCCCCCTGTTACGACTACTGATGCTTTTTAGAAATGATGCCAGTGCTTTTTATATAAGCAATTATCTTCTTCTCTCTGTTATGACTATGTTATTTTTTTTCAAAAAAATGATGCTACCCTTTCTTTTTGCGTATACATGATACCTTGTCATGTTCACACAGGATAAAAAAGCTGAAGCTTGCAAGGTCACTTAAACCTTGTGCAAGTATCATTTTCCTTTTATACATATTTTAATCATTGAATAGTTCATTTTTCTGCATCCTATGTGTCTCTGCAGTTGTCTGAATAAGACTTATGATCAAGACTTATACTGATCTTGACCTAGTCTGGTCTGTATGCTGATCTTGATCTAGTAACTCCTGGTCTATATGGTGCAACACCTCTTCTTCAATATTCACAAAGTTGTTTGCAGTGTCGTTCTTTTATAATATTTCCTCCATTATGCAGCACTTTTTTCTTAGTCTCTACAAAAGTTGAATAAATTTTGAAGATATAATAATCCTGACTTAATTGCATCACAAATGAACATGGATTTAAGTTTTAAGACTTCTGCTAGTCTACTACGCTCAGATGAAATAATTGAACTTGTGTTATCTTTTCCCAAACATCAGATGTACAATATAGTTGAGTTGGTATGACAGTGATAATACCACTATCATTTCAGTGTTGTTGAACTGTAATGGAACTATTTTTTACTCAATGGTTTCTTCCTGATCTGTATATTTTTAAGATTAAGTGTGTATTAACCTTTTATTTTTGTTGTAATGCAGCATGCAAGTTCAATAGAGAAAAAAAAACAGTCTTTGTCGTGGAATCCTTAATTTATGGAGAAGCTTGATAGTTCTTCTAGTGGTAACCTTCAACCTTTACATCATGCCCCTTATATTTCTTTTCTCTGTTTGTCCCAACCTGCAAGTTTTCAATTCTATAGTCATTTGATCCCATTACTTCATTCATGCCTCCCAAGTTATATGCTTACGCTGTTTTTGATGCCCCCATTTTAGTATTATGATGTTTCTTTTATTTTCCAAAAGAAAATATAACTTTTGCCACTACAGGCATAGTTTTGTTTTTTAATCAACACAGTTCTTCACGCTCTAATGCAAATTGATTTTACATCAGTTATAGCACCCCCTTTAGTAATTGTGTGCATGACTCTTACTGTGTCTGAGGATCCTGATCAAAATTCAATGCTATGGTTTTACAGTAGCAGTAGACTAATATTACATGGCATGACGCACCGTCATTCTTGAATATATGTACCGTCATTATATCATAAGTATAGTGTCAGAGCAGCTGCACTTTAAGTAACATTTGTAACATCGTTTTGTTTCTCAAATTACTTCTTTTGTGCAGGCCGAAACCTATTCCCACCAATCAGCGAGCCTTTTGGATGCTCCATTCTTTTCCTGCTTCAGGGTATTTACAGATAATGTATTCATGTCTATTTTTTATGCATTGCAATTTTGTGAGTATTTTTCTCCTACTCCTAGTACATTATGTGCCTGTGATCACAATACAATGTTTCAACTTTATTTTTACAGTGATTATCTGGCTGTCAGTTTGGTATTTTGACACCGTCAAACTGTCATTATTATTCCGTGTCTATGTTTTTGTATGCATCAGTGCTAGTGTTTTTGGTCTGGACCATGAGCATGACATCATTTTTTTAATCACACAAAAAGTATCCTGCTTTTTCTTTTCTTCTCTTTTTTTCTGCAGATGACATGCAAGTATGAGCCTTATCAATTTGAGAGTGTGTTGATATGTCACAGGACAACTGCACGCCCTCAGTATTTTGCCTTGTGCTGGCTTTGATAGGGGTTAACCCCAACTTGGTGGTGCTGACTGTCCGGACCTTGAGTTCGTCTTTCACTCTGCTGACCCAATCTCTTTGAGTCGCATCGCTTGTGACTTTTCTCGGCTCTTCACTGTCATCCGATGTCCAAACCATGCATGCCATGACGTGGGACAACACACTAGCATCATATTCATTTTGAGAAGCAAAAATGTGAGACCTCCGATGAAGTAATGCTGTTCTTTAGCTAATGTTGTATGCCAATAGCTATCATGGTTGGCTGGGGTATGACAGACAGTATAGTAGGTTATGTATATATATGGTTTAAAATTTCTATGCCGGACTATACATGTATATCAATACCACTTTTTGAAACATACCAGACAGAAGAGCTGCCGATTATATTAAAAAGAAGAATAAACCTATTTCCCCCCGTAATTTTCTGTATGCAAATGTATTGGTAATCAGGCAATCACATACTATGTTCTTATATGTCAGTGCTACTTCCAGTCTCTTTTTTGACATGTATTCAATCCAAAATAGAGGGATGAGGCGCATACGTGCTATTATTGCGCTGTGTGTGTTTGGCTGTCAGATATTTGATCTGATGGTTTAGAATTCGGGTGTCAGGTCCACATGAAACATCCGAATTTTTCTTTTGTCTCAATCAGGTGTTTCGAATACATCAAACAACCGGTTGTTAAGTATCTTTCAGGAGACTCTAGCGGGCAGAGCACGTCGCTGACTAGTTCTCCGGGCGGAGACTCTAGCGGCCGGGCAGAGCACGTCGCTGACTGGTTCTCCTGAAAAACGGACTACGGAACACTGAGTTAGCAGGTAACTTAATGATGCAACCGTGCAGGGCTCCACACCAGATGCAGATGGGGGCTTTCCTTGGACGTTCCTGTCGCCTCTCTCGGTTGATTCCATCTCCATCCGTACGTGCCATCGTGAAGACTCGAGCTCCTGAGTCTTGCCTCTGCGTCGTGTCACTAGACATTTGGTAATTGCTACGACCGCACTACCCACGGGGGCCGCCAGCCAGCTCAAAAGCTTGTGCACGGCCACACATACAGCAGCGCAGCGCTTGCTCGGGCGCTCGGCACGAAGCTGCGATCATGGCGCCGGTGCTCTGCTGCTCTGCTCCCGTCACCCGCGCTCCCTTTCTTGCCGTGCTATTGCTGGTGCTACTGCAACAAGCTCGTTCGCCGCCGTTGGCTGTGGCGGCGCGGACCAACCTGACCGCGGGAGCCACCATGGCGCCGCCAGACTACATCAGCAGCCCGTCCGGCGGCTTCGCCTTCGGCTTCCGCGCCTTCACCTCCGACCCGACCAAGTTCCTCCTCGCCACGTGGTTCCGCTTCGGCGGCGACGACTCCTCCCAGCCGCAGCCGGAGTCCGTGGTGTGGTTCGCGAAACAGTCGCCCTCCGGGGCCACGCCCAACGCCACGGCGCAGTCCGTCCTGAGCATCACAGCCGACGGCCAGCTCACGCTCACCGACGGCAGCAAACATGTGCTGTGGACGCCGAGCCTCGAGCGTGGATCCGTGCTCGCCCTCCGCGACTCCGGCAACCTCCAGTTCCTGAGCGACTCCGGCAGCCAAGTGCTGTGGGAGAGCTTCTGGTATCCGACGGACACGCTCCTTCCCGGCCAGTCCTTGGTCTACGACCTAGCCCGGTCCGAAGGGAAGGTCTTCGCCAAGCGCGTCGACGCGGAGTTCACCACCGGCCGGTTCAGCATGGGCATCCAGAGCGACGGCAACGTCGTCCTCTACGTCGACCTCCTCAAGGGCAACGACCCCCACAACGCTTACTGGCAGGCGTACACCAACAGCCCCGACCGCAACACGATGGTCACCTTCGACGACCGGGGCCGCCTCAACTACACCCTCCACAACGGCACCGTCTCCAGCTTGATCAAGCCGGTGGCGAGCTTCGCCGCCGGCGAGTACTTCCAGTTCGCCAGGATGGACCCCGACGGTATCGTCCGAACCTACATCCGTCCCAAGGACGGCGGCACCGGCAACACGTCTTGGACTGTCTCTGGTGCGTTCCCTGATTACGGCTGCATCAAGTGGACGTCTGGGTTGCAGGGCATGTGCGGCCCGGGGTCCTACTGCCTCTCCGCGCTGACACCGAGTTCAAGGGACAGGCTCAACTGCGTGTGCCCGAGCGGGTACAATTACACCGACGAGCAGCACAGGAACAGCGGCTGCACGCCGGCGTTCGAGCCGCAGAGCTGCGACGGGGAGAACAGCTCCGACGAGTTCACCCCGGTGGAGCTGCTCAACACCACCTGGGAGACCTCGATATACTACAAGAAGTTCTCATCGGTGACGGAGGAGCAGTGCCGGGAGTACTGCCTCAGCGACTGCTTCTGCACCGCCGCGCTGATGATCGGCGGATCTGACTGTGCGGAGGTGGCGGTGCTCACCAACGGCTGGCGAGCAAACGGTGTAACGACGAAGGCCCTGATCAAGGTGCGGACAAGGAATTATTCTCAGGTGATATCAAGAACGAGAAACGCATTCGCCTACAAGGTTATCGCCATTTCCTTGGCTTTTCTTTTGATCATTACCATCGGCGGCCTCGTGGCACAGCATTGTGTAACCAAGAACAGAGAGAGACAGCGGCTGTTGAGTCCGAGCGTGAGATCATTCAGCTGGAAGGAGCTACATGAAGCTACCAATGGCTTCGAGAAACTACTGGGCAAAGGTAGCTTCGGTGAGGTCTACAAAGGAACGATAAGATCACCACAGCCACATCCCATCGCGGTGAAGAAGCTCATCAGCTCGAACGAGTACAGTGAGCAGGAGTTCACAAACGAGGTGCAGTCCATTGGGCAGATCCACCACCGGAACTTGGTCCGTATGATCGGCTACTGCAAAGAAGCAACCACCGGATGCTTGTATGCGAGTTCATGTCAGGTGGGTCACTCCGCAGCTTCCTCTTCAACCCCGAGAAACGGCCGCCATGGCGCTGGCGCGCCGAGGCCGCGCTCGCCATCGCCCGAGGGCTCGAGTACCTCCACGATGGCTGCATCGCACCAATTATCCATTGCGATATAAAGCCAGACAACATCCTGCTGGACGACCATGGCACCCCCAAGATCACCGACTTCGGGATCTCCAAGCTATTGGGGAGCCAGCAGGTGCACACCACGGTAACCCATGTTAGGGGCACCAGAGGGTACATTGCGCCCGAGTGGCTCCACAACAGCTCGCGCGTTGACACCAAGGCGGATGTGTACAGCTTTGGTGTCGTGCTGCTGGAGATGATCTGCTGCCGGAAGTGCCATGAACCGGTGACGCCTGATCTGCCGCAGCGTGCGGAGGAGGAAGACGAGACGGTCACATTGTTTGGTTGGGCGGCGCAGCTGGCGAGTGCACGGAGGACAGAGCTGATGCTGCACGGCGACGCAGATGTTGACACCGTTGAGGACTTGGAGAGGGTAGAGCGCTTTGCGCGCGTGGCGCTCTGGTGCATCGAGCCAAACCCGTTGCTGCGGCCGACTATGCACCAGGTTGTGCAGATGCTGGAGACCAGCCGGACGCGGGTTGAGGCGCTGCCTGACCCTGCAGGTTGCTACATGGAATCCTCACCTTTAATTCCTCAGCTCAAGATTGAATAAGAGAGTTTTCCTTTTTTTTTTTTTACTTTGCTCTGTCATGTTTCATGTAAGTACGCAGACCAGAAAATAAACACGTACGGCTCTTGGATGGTTAGGTTTGAGATCAGCTAGTATATCTCATTAAGGATAAAGCTATACGACACTCGTATGTTTTAAACGGTTCTGGCACCTGAACTTGCAACCGTCCGTTTTTGCTGTTGAAGCGTGGATCTGTCTGGCTACGGTTGCGGTGGGGTTTGGATTGTTTTGATGTGGGCCCCAGCTGTCATTGTGTAGTTGTTCAATTTTTTTGGGACGCGCCCATTATTTTGCATTTGTTAGAGCGGGCAGGCCATTTTCACTGCCCTCGTCTCTGAACCTCTCGGCGAGCGCCTGCTCGAAACTTCTCGCAGGTATGGCAATTCTTCGCGTTCTCCGCGCAGCATCCCCCTTTGGATTTTTGTGTTCTTCTTCTACCTCTCGATGAGCGCCTGCTGCCCTAGTGGTTTTGATCTGGTTTCTCCGGTCGTTTTGGCTTGATTTTCGTTTGGATAGGTTGGGTGGGGGGATGGTTTCGTTGGTTCGTTTGATATTCCTGCGTGGGGGGTGTGCTCTGCCCGACCAAATAGTGTTGATTCAGTTCGAATTGCTCACAGGCGGTGGGGGGAATCAGTTTTAGGGGAATCGTTTCGCTGCTGATTTTTTATCATGCGCGGTGCTGATGCTTTTTTTGGTTTTCGCCCCGCCTTTTTTTCACCTGCTATACCTGAATTAGTTTCTTTAGATTAGATTTTATTTTCCACACCCGCTCACACGCCCCTTTTGTTTGACTAAGCTGTGGTATAGATGGGTAGGAAGAGACGTCGCGATTTAGTTGCATCTATAAGTTCCGGATCTGACAGTGATGCTGATTTAACCCCTTTCGACAACCCGCTGAGCGACTCTGACGAGGTTGAGAACAATGATTCTGATGATGCTCACTTGAGCAATTCTAATGTAAGTATTTCTCTGTATTTTTTTTGTCAGTCAGTTTGATTCGTCTTCAGGATATTTTTTGTTAGATAATTTTTTGAACATATCTGTACAAAAATAATTTAAGCTTCATGGAAGTAATGTAGAGCACATTCTTTTTTTTTTATGAGATGGAGCTGAAGTTGATAATAGTATAAAGACCAAAGGTTGCTTTTATCAGTTTTGTTTATATGGTTAGAGATTATAGAATTTAAATAGGAATTGAAAAGGGGCGGGAGATGGTGCTTTATAATGACTCAAACTTTTTCTGTTTTTTTTGGCTGATTGATTTCTGAGCGTAGCTTGGTAAGTAGTGTAGCTATAGCCCCCCCCCCCCCCCCCCCCCCCCCCCCCCCCCGACTCCTATGCAGCTATTTGTTTTAGATATCAGGTAAATTGATGTTAATTATGTTGGAATAGACAAATTCACAACCCCCGGGACGGATGAGGGGCATGATGCATGAACATATATGAGACTATAATGTATATTTCCTCTTTTTGTTTATGTGTGCTTTTTTCCAGGACACCTGCTTTACCGATGTTGATTCGCTGAAGAAAGCTTTGTTAAAAGAATGTTACAGAGATGTAAGTTCCTAGGCTGTTTTTGCAAAAGTTTTCTGGGCATGCGAAGCCCTTTTTTCTGTGTCATATGTATTTTTCACTTTAATTTAATGAAGCTTAATTTTATTGTTTTCCAGTACAAGAAGAAGATCAGAGATTTAAAAATGAATTTTAAGACATGCCGCATCAATGAGGTATTTTGTATTAGTGTTTATATTATTTTTTTGTTTTTCTAACTTGCCATGAAATGGTGAGCATTTGTGTCTGTCGTTGACCTCCATCCTTTTTGTTTTTGCAAAATTCCGAGGTAGAGAAATTTGTGTTTTTGCTCTTTTATTTTTTCTATTTTTTGAAGGTGAAGAAGCCTTCTCATGCAAAACCAAGTGATGCATTCACTCGTTTCTCAGTAACAACATTTTCCAAAGTAATAGCTGCTTTAACTCCAGAACAGAGGATAGTTATTGAGGATTATGGTTTTGGATCACTCCTTTCATTCACAAAGTGCTATGTGCCCAATAAGTTTGCGCAATGGATTGCTCACAATGTTGATCATAAATCTGGTGATATTGTTATTGATGGAAAGATAATTTCCCTCACCAAAGAATATGTCCATTGTGTTCTTGGTCTCCCTTGCGGCGGCACGCCATTCCCTGCTGATAGTAGTGCTGGTAAATCTTTTATTCTGGAGATGTTCCACAAGCAGTGCATCCCTTCTGTCACTTTCTTTGCTAATAAAATCACCAATACAGAAGTTTTATCAAATGAAGAATCTTTCACTTGCTTCATCCTAGTTGCTCTGAATAGCTTCTTATGCCCCAACTCATCTTTGGTTCCAAGCTACAAACATTTTGGTGTTTTTGCTGATGTCCGAAATGCAAAGTCCTTCGATTGATGTGGATATATTTTGGATTGGCTCCTTCAGTCCATCAAAAGTTTCAATAAAGCTAAATGTGCAAAAGGGACAGATCCTGGAACCCTTGGTGGATGCCTATATTATCTTGCTGTAAGTAGTTCTATTTTTTTCTCAACTGTAAGTTGTATTTTTTTTATTTTTCTAATATTTTATTGCTCTGTTTTAATTTTTTATAGGTTCTATACCTGGACCATGTTGATTTTGGTCCTCATCGTGTCCCCGACTCGCTCCCTCGGATATCCTTGTGGAAAAAGAACATGATCAAAATTTATTGTGATCTTGACCTCAAATCCCCAGGGTGCTATGGGTTCAGGCCTTTGCTTGATTTCTCTGACACATGTTATGCAAAGGTTACACTGTCCTTCTTCTCATCTTTTTATTCTTCTACACATGGTCTTTTTTCTCTTTTCTTATTGTTCACCACCATATTTTTTTTCTTATTGCAGCAACATCAAATCCTAGATAATGAGTCAGATTCTTTGTTAGTTGACCATAACTTCATGGACAAACTTGATTCAGTTTCAAACTGTAAATTGCCTGATGTTCTGAAGACTTCGATCTACAATATTATTAAGAATCATTGTTTAAATTGTGGATTGACTTTGAATTTAGATGTCACTGCAATATCAAGTCTCCCTGAGAATTTGATCACCTGTAACCTGGTTCTGGTTGTTCTGATTACTTAAACATCAATGTTTGCCTTTGCTTAACATCAATGTTTGCCTTTGCTTTCTAGCAAAAGAGGATTAACTTTTCTTTGAAGATGAAGATGAGACAATAGTTTTCTATGCTTTTTGTTTGGTCTGATGCAGATACTAGTAAGATGACGCAGGAAGATCTTTAAGATATGTTCTGGTGGTGGGGGAGAGGAAGCAACAAGTAAGCAATTCTCTTTTTTTTTTATTTACCTGAGATGTTTCTAGGTGCCCCTCTTCTTCCACACCCTCTTGTTGATTCTTTTCTTTGTCCCTTCTCTTCATCGTCGTCTTCTATCTTCGTGGCTTTTTTCGCTGAGCAGAAGCTGACCAACTAGGGGGAGAGGGGGCGTTCTTTTTTTTCCAGTTGGGATTTGTCCTGATCCCGACCTTCTTGGGAGGTTTTCCTTTTTTCTATTATTTTTCTATCCCCAGCTTTTTTTAACCTCCCTGATCTGTTCCCCCTGGGGTGGGGGTCCATTTTCAATTTTTGCTGGATATTGGCCCATCACCCACCCCCCCCTAACACACACACACACACCCGAGCCCCCATCTGTTTGTGGCCCAACTTTTTTTGGGTAATACATATCAACTGGGGTTTCATAATGTTAAAAATTTGTCTGCTATTTTTTTATTTTTCTAGCGTTAATCTTTGATGCCAATAAAAATATGTTTTAGGGGTTAATTGGTCCAATTTTAATCTGTGGTAAAAATATGCCAGTTCTGTTTTTGTTGTATATGAATTATTTAGATTATTTTTTTTGCACCGTCTGATCAAAATCTGACGCACCCAAATTCATGTGCTGTACCCTGCCACAGCACTCGATTTTTAATATGCAAGTATTCGAGTGTTTTGACAGAAACAAATGCACGTGCGCTCAGATCCCATAAAATACTCAGGTCCATATAGACAGACCCATCATTCATAAAGCTATCTATTCTATCAAAAGGATGCAACAACTGGAAACTACGGCCACCCTTTTATTTTCTTCATCATGAAACTACCACAAAAAAATAACCCATTGCATGTTGTAGCTTTACCTTTTCTAGCTGGCACACCAACGGTACATAAACATGCCTTACATTTTCTTAGCACATTGGAAATTTTGATGTCAGCCTAATTTGCTTGGCGGGCAAACCGCTAAGAAAATGATCCTTGGTGGCTGGCAGCTAAGTAAAAGGAGCTCATATTGTAGCCACGAGGAGAAGGCGAAGATGGCCGAGCACATCAATCAGTTGGAAGAACTATGCCAGGAGCGTGCTAAGAACTTAATGCGATGCTTCATATGCCACCAACAGTTGCTGGACGACGTAACTACTATGGCTAGTTAAGGTGCGCCCATGTATAAATGCATCGAATGTATTACGAACGCATTTGTATGACCAATGCAACTTTCTTATATATTTGATGTACCCATGTCATGTACTCCATGTATGAAGGCATCAGATGTATTACATACTACCATGTAATCAAGCATCGCATATTTTACTACATGAATGAAGTTCCGATCTTCCAAATAGGTATTCATTACATAAAACACAATACAAAACATGAAGTATTTGCAAAATCTGACAACCACACAAAGTCTGTTAATACAAACTAAAATCTGACACACATACAAAGTCCGCATACAAATCCATTACATAAATACCATAAAATAAATTCATCAAAATCTAATCAGAGTTGCCGTCGTAGAGCAACTCGTCGTCACCCCAATCATTGTCATCTTCATTGCCCATCCAATTGGGAATATCCACCGATTTCCCTTTGCGGTCAACATGGTCAACTTAAATAGGTAAATCACCAACTGAGTGCCTTCATTGCCTCCATTTGTGTTGCTCTTACACCAAACTCCTCACGTTCCTTGGATGGCCCCCTTCTCGACGTTGGTTACTTGGTGAGGCAAATCAGCAACTATTGCTTCCATTGCCTCCATCTGGGCCTCCCTAGCTAACTCCTCCATCTCTTCCATTTTGACACTCCTCTTGCCTCCAATTTCTGAAAATATTCTTCCCATAATCCCTTTGGATACTTTATGTTTGGATCTACTATAAAACCTTGACTTGTCCTTTCCTCCCTCAACCTCTACTTCTCCATCTCACGCTCCTCCTTTTCCCTCAACTCAATAGCCGACCGCTCCGCCCGAGTTAGGGGCCGTGGATACTTGTCTCTGTTCCTTCTCCAATAAGCAATGCACTTCTCAAGACCAGACCTATCATATGCCTTCATTCCATGCTTACGATGTAGGTCTTGCAAAACAAACCTGTTAGACCCGGGCCCACAGGACTGTGCACATAGCGTACTTTTCCTAGGATAAGGGATGAGACATGGCCCACACCCTATGTAACTACTCGTAGTGTAGTAGGACTACTCATACAATAGTAAAACTAGTCGGACACAGTAGGAAACTACCCGAGAAGTACTCGGGTAGAACTTCTGGGCTTGTATGCGACTAGGACTTCCATGTAAACCTGTCACCCCAGACTATATAAGGGCGGACAGGGACCCCCTCCAAACAGGAGACCACCCGATCACCATCTAAGGAAATACAAACCACATAGGACGTAGGGTATTACGCTCTCGACGGTCCGAACCTGTCTAAACCTAGTGTTCCTTGCACCTTCGAGTTTCTGATCTCGGCGACACCCTAGCTACAAACTCACCACCTCGAGGGTATCCCTCAGTGGGTGTGACGGTAAAACACCGACAGCTGGCGCGCCAGGTAGGGGTCTTCATCAAGCATCCACCGAAGAACTCGATGGCATCATTCAACTTCACCAGCACCATGCTCGATGAGGGCACAACTCTCGTCTTTGGCTCTTGGATTTGCGTCACCAACGGCTTGGGTGGCTTCATCAACCACCTAGTCGAATCCAGGAAGCTGGAGACCTCTGCAGCAACTCGACGCAGCAACCTCTACTACTTCATCGACGATCTCGACGAGTTGCTGCTCCCCGATCTACCCAGGCAGATCGAAAGGACGTCCGTTTTCGACGTGACTCCAACTCGTGCTGCACCAGGACTACTTGGATCAGATTCAAACCGATCTGAGGAGGCTACGCAATCCAAGTCCCTCTCCGACTTGGAGGAGGACTTGGATGGTCTTCTCAAGATTCGAGATGAGGGAGCCACCGTGCGTTGGGGGCCCCCTGTTCTCGAACACGACTCAAACTCAAATGAAGAGTACCCGTCAACTACAAGTTGGAGCCGAGAAGGAGTCGAGGGCGAGGGAGCCACTGCCCGTCGGGAGGCCCCAGTTCTCGACAACCACTCGCAACCCGATGATTACTCTGAGTCATTTTCGGGTAATCATCCGGGTTTAACCATAACATCTACGCCGCAAGGCCGTTTTGTGTACTGGAAGGGTCTAGAGCCCTCCGAGTTACTCGAATACGACTCCCGCCTTGTGGCAGAATCTACCCTTCGGCGTATCAACCCCAGGGAGCCGGAAAATTTCCACTACTCCGCTCAACTTCACCTCGTGTCACGACATCGACGCGCTGCAGCGACGATTTCGACTACTCGACTCGCGCCACAGTTGCGACTGCTTCGACAAATCGACAGCGCCAGCGACAACTTCAACAACTCGTCTCGACTAGAAACTAGTCGGGAACGAGCCTCAAGCTACTCAGCGACAAGCTCCGCATGGTCAACAACTAGCCGGAATCAGCTCCGACTAGTTGGCTCCATCGACAAATCACTCACGGATCAAAATCGGTTCGAGACGGTTCAACCCAGGACCCTCTCCGCATTGGAAGAGGATTTGGATCGTCTACCACCACTCAAAGAAGGAGAAGCCACCGCACGTCGGGGGCCTATTGTTTCCGACAACTACTCGGATCCAGCTACTCATGTGACTCGGGGTCTGGTAAGGGGATCAGATTGGTTGGGCACATTTGGGCATCAAAAGGGCATGAAACCCTCCATGTCTCTCAAATCAAGTCCACCACAATTCATTGCCACACCCGGCGAACTACCTTTTCAAGAAGGCAGACCCCTCCTTCCTTCCGACGACGAAGACGAGGGCCAGGCGGTGCAAAGTGCCAAACGCTTCGCCCCTAATCGAGAAGTGTTCATGATTCACGCCGACGAGGACTGTGAAGGCCTAGAGCGGGTCCAGCTAGGCGACTACGACGACTACCTCCTTGATCCACTCGATGAAGACGTGGACGCAACAATGGACAGTGTATCCCCAGCCAACATCAAGGCAGAAGACGCAGATGACATCTAGAAGGAACGTCGTAGGCTCATCAGTGCGAAGCGCGCCCAACGCAGGCACCGCGCAGTCGAGACGAACCAGCGGGGGAGCGGCAACCTCCACAACTCCTCCACGGGCGATGTTCACGCCATCATCAACGCTGGAAGAGACGCCCGCAATGTCATCATTGCCAGGCAGCAGGAGCGCGAAGAAGTGGAAGCCTACAGCCCCACCCGCTATCAACTCCATCTCGACTATCTGGAGACAACTCAGAAGCGCAAGCCAGAAGTTGGGGAGCAATCCACTCGCAGAAAGAAGACTCTCAATTCGAAGGAACGATTTGAGGCAGCCCTCCACGGGCAATGCCCATAGCACCCGAAGAGCCAACATTCCGCGTTTGAATGTCAAACCCTTCGGAGAGCCTTAGGAGCTCCGTCCAAACTACGAAGAAAGGCGACGGGACTACCCGAATAATAATTTACTTATAAATTAAGTACCCGACTCAAGATGGTTTTCTGAGGGTCTTTTAGGTGCTGCGTTTGTTTAAACATTGTTTTGGGATTATATCTCGAAACAAGGGGTTCTGTATGCCTAAAAGCACCCCTTTTACCATTTAGTCAAGGTCGCTATTTATGTTCATTATTCGGGTTAATCACGACTCCCTCACTAAACTCAGGGAACCCTGTCACAGCCGAACCAGACGACTGCTAAAAGTGGTTGCCTCGTTTGGCAATGACTAGTGGAACCCGTTAATTAGTCAAATAAAGCACCTATGAGAATGTCTATCGTATACTTCCAGTAACACTCAGATTACTAGTTCCCGACTAGTTTTCTATGTTATTGAAGGGGCCTTGCCCCCAAACTACCAGTAACGCCCAGATTACTAGTTCCCGACTAGTTTTTTATGTTACCGGCGGGGCCTTGCTCCCAAATTCGCAGTAACACTACGTTTACTAGTTTCCAACTAGTATTGCGTGTAGTTTACTGAAGGGGCCTTGCTCACGTACAACCTCGCAACAGTCTTGGTGGAATTCAATTTTCCGACCAGAAGCAGCCTGAAGCACCCATACCACCCACATGGATATCAACCGTGCAATCGACGACTTGATCCACAACCCGTAACCCCTCGAACCGAATCTGCCTCGGTTGGAGGTCCTGTACCACAAGTTCTTTGCCACGTCGGAGGAGGATTTGGATTGTGTACCACAAGTCAAAGGAGGATTTGGATCATCTACGACAAGTTGGAGGAGGATTTGGATCGCCTACTACAAGTCGGAGGAGGATTTGGATCATCTACTACAAGTCGGAGGAGGACTAGCCAACATCCATCGAAGGGCTCTCGTCCCCGTCGACTACTCGAACTTCATCAACGACGCACTACCCTTATCTAACGGCCACCGGGGCCTGATGGCGCCTGCATCTTGGTCGGGCGGGCCCGGGCATTGGAAGGGCACGAGTCCTCCAAGCTACCCGGCTCATCCCACCTTTCTATTTTTCCAACTTGGTCGGGCGGGCCCGGGCATTGGAAGGGCACGAGTCCTCCAAGCTACCCGGTTCAGCCCACCTCTCTGCGTTTTCAACTAGGTCGAGCAGGCCCGGGCATTGGAAGGGCACGAGTCCTCAAAGCTACCCGGCTCAGCCCACCTCTCTGTGTTTTCAATTTGGTCGAGCGGGCCCGGGCAATGGAAGGGCACGAGTCCTCCAAGCTACCCGGCTTAGCCCACCTCTCTGCGTTTTTAACTAGGTCGGGCGGGCCCGGGCCTTGGACGGGCACGAGTCCTCCAAGCTACCCGGCTCAGCCCACCTTTCTGCGTTTTCAACTAGGTCGGGCGGGCTCGGGCATCGGATAGGCACGGAGTCCTCCAAGCTACCCGACTCCAGCCCACTTTTCCGCGCAACCAACCCCGACAACCTGTCGGGCCTAGAACCGTTCCAAGCAGGAAGGACCCTCGATTCCTCGACGACTACTTCGCCCTCGCAGGGCTCTCAGTGACCCGCCGACGACTACTTCGACTAAACAACTAGTCGGAAGCGGGACTCATTCCACCAGTGACTAGATGGAATCAATTCTGACTAGTCGGGTTTCATCAACAAACCATTGCAGTTCCATCAACGAGTGACATGGATTCGTCGAAAATCACCAATGAATCAAGATCGACAACTATCCATGCTCGTCTGGTTTCTATGCTCTGGGACTGGGCGCAACAAGGCGGCTGCTCACGTGAAGACTGAGACCCGATTCAAGGAGGTTTTACGGAGATCTTTAGGGAACTTATTCAACCATTGTCTTGAGTTTTATCTCGATACAAGGGGTTTTTTTTCCAAAGAATTCGTTCAGCCACTTGGTCAGGGGATCAAAGAGTTTACCCAAAGTAGGGCTTGTTCTTTCATCCATATTTCAGCATCGTACGACTTGTTTTGGCCCGCCCAAGGAGTCCCTTTGGGCTAATCGAGACATCTTCGCATGGCAACATACAACTTGTTTTGGCCCGGACAAGGAGTTCCTTCGGGCTAGCCGAGTCACCTTTGCACAACGACTACTTTCGTAACAACGCATGTGTAGGATTGCGTTGTCACTTCCTTTGGGCTAACCGAGATATCTTTGCATGGCAACATACGGCTTGTCTTGGCTCGCCCAAGGAACTGATTAAGATCAAGTGCAGGACCTCGTCGTCACCTCCTTTGGATCAACCGAGACATCTTTGCATGGCACCATACAACTTTTCTTGGCCCGCCCAAGGAACTGACCACCCCACGTGAAGGACCTCGTCATCAATTCCTTCGGGCCAACCATGACGTTTTCGCAAGTCAACATGTGAATTTTCACGGTCCGCCCAAGGAATCGACTGAAACTACCAGCAAGACTTCCAGTACAACTCCGTTTACTGGTTCACGACTGGTATCCGTGCAAGTTTACTGAAGGGGCCTCGTTCCCATACTTCCAGTAACGCTCAGATTACTAGTTTTCGACTAGTATTCTATGTTACTAAAGGGGCCTCGCTCGCGGACTTCCAGTATAACTCCGCTTACTAGTTCACCACTGGTATCCGCGCAAGTTTACTGAATGGGCCTCGCTCCCATACTTCCAGTACAACTCTATTTACTGGTTCACGACTGGTATCCGTGCAAGTTTACTGAAGGGGCCTCGCTCCCATAGTTCCAGTAACGCTTAGATTAGTAGTTTCCGAGTATTCTATGTTACTGAAGGGGCCTCGCTCCCATACTTCCGGTAATAGATTACTAGTTTCTGACTAGTATTCTATGTTACTGAAGGGCTTTGCTCCCCAACTTCTAGTACAACTCCACTCTACTGGTTTACGACCGGTATTACGTGCAAGTTTACTGAAGGGGCCTCGCTCCCATACTTGCAGTAACAGATTACTAGTTTTCGACTAGTATTCTATGTTATTGAAGGGCCTTCGTTCCCATACTTCCAGTATAACTCCGCTTACTGGTTCACGACCGGTATCCGTGCAAGTTTAATGAAGGGGCTTCGCTCCCATAGTTCCAGTAACGCTCAGATTACTAGTTTCCGACTAGTATTTTATGTTACTGAAGGGGCCTCGCTCCCATACTTCCAGTATAACTCTACTCTACCGGTTCACGACCGATATTATGTGCAAGTTTACTGAAGGGGCCTCGCTTCCATAGTTCCAGTAACGCTCAGATTACTAGTTTCCGACTAGTATTCCATGTTACTGAAGGGGTTTCGCTCCCATATTTTTAGTACAACTCCGTTTACTGGTTCACGACCGGTATCCGTGCAAGTTTACTGAAGGGGCCTCGCTCCCATAGTTCCAGTAACGTTCAGATTAGTAGTTTCCGACTAGTATTCTATGTTACTGAAGCAGCCTCGCTCCCATACTTCCTTTATAACTCCGCTCTACTGGTTTACGACCGGTATTACGTGCAAGTTTACTGAAAGGGCCTTGCTCCCATAGTTCCAGTAACGCTCAGATTACTAGTTTCCGACTAGTATTCCATATTACTGAAGGGGCTTCGCTCCCATATTTCCAGTACAACTCCGTTTACTGGTTCACGACTGGTATCCGCGCAAGTTTACTGAAGGGGTCTCGCTCCCATACTTCCTTCCAGTAACGCTCTGATTACTCGTTTCCGACTAGTATTTTGTTCCCATACTTCCAGTAACGTTCAGACTACTAGTCTCCGACTAGTACTCTATGTTACTGAAGGGGCCTCGCTTCCATACTTTCAGTATTACTCCGTTTACTAGTTCTCGACTAGTTATACATGGAGTCTACTGTAAGGGTATTGCTCCCAACACGGTTTCATGTATAACAGTTACAACATACTTTTATGTTTACCTTGCAGGGGACCCGATCTGGACCGTGCTGCTGGGCGAGTCGGATTCAACTCCGATTAGTTGGCTTCATCAACAATCGCCAACGCCTACTCCGATTTCGTGAGAACGCTCGACTACACATCGCTGACTAAAACAATTACTCGTCGGATTCGACCTCGACTAGTTGGGTTCATCAACAACCGTCGGCTACTACTAGACTTCGTGAAGAATGCACAGTGACACGCTGGCGAGTACTTTGACTACTCGTTTTGCCTATAAGCTAGTCGGAATCGACTCTGCACGGTGATACGCTGACGACTACTTCGACTACTCGTCTCGCCTACCAAACTAGTCAGAATCGACTCCGACTTGTCGGCTTCATCAACAGCTCAAGATTCAGCGACAACGTGGCCAATACCTAGGTTCAGGGGTTGGCGCCACCGACTACTAGGCATATCCTATGCGATTCATCTAGCTCCCAGGTTCGGGGGCTGGATACGACACGGCTCTCAGCAACGAAGGTTTGATTTGAGCGGTAATTTAGGGTGTTTTTTGGTGAAGTTATTTGTTTAACCATTTTTTCAAGGAATTCATCCGAAAAAAGAGGTTTTTGAATTTACTGAACCAATTTGCCCATCTTCACCATCAAATCTTTATTGTCATATATTGTATGCCACGATTTTTGGATCCTTTATTCCAAACCTTGGGGCTTTGGATGCAACGTAGACGTGTCATCAGCGACTTATTTTTCAAATCTGTTGGAAGATAAGGACAGAGGACTCAAAATTAAATTGACCCTCAGCCTGATTCTACGAGTCAACCTAAGGCTCGGAGGCTACTCCATATGGAGTGCGAGTTTAATCACACCCCATATAAAAGAAGACTTGACAGCTACTCGGGGCATGAGCAGCTCACATGCGGCCAAAGAAGTACTCAGAGGACACCTTCAAGATGAAGTTCGGGAGAGCTCGAAGACACCTTCAGAAGTACTCGGATGCCTACAGTACTCGACTACGAAGAGCTCGGGGGCTTATCAGACCCGGGCACACGGTAGTGTGCACATAGCGTACTTTTCCTAGGATAAGGGATGGGATATGGCCCACGTCCTACATCTGTTGTAACTACTCGTAGTGTAGTAGGACTACTCATACAGTAGTAAAACTAGTCGGACACAGTAGGAAACTACCCGAGAAGTACTCGGGTAGGACTCCTGGGCTTCTATCCGACTAGGACTTCCATGTAAACCTGTCCCCCCAGACTATATAAGGGCGGACAAGGGGCCCCTCCAAACAGGAGACCACCCGATCACCACCTAAGGAAATACAAACCACACAGGACGTAGGGTATTACGCTCTCGATGGTCCGAACCTGTCTAAACCTTGTGTTCCTTTCACCTTCGAGTTCCTGATCTCGGCGACACCCTAGCTACAAACTCACCACCTCGGGGGTATCCTTCAGTGGGCGTGGCGGTAAAACACCGACAAGACCCAAAAAGAAATGACCAATCGGGTAACGGAACATCATACTCCATTCTTATCTCCTTTCTTATATCTATAGTTTTCCTAGACTTCCAAGGCTCTGAGTAATTGCCAAGTCCAACATTAGGTCAAGCCGACCTTCAAACCACTCCCAATCAAAAGTCCTTCCCTCCTGCCCAATCATTTAGAGAAAAACATTCAAGCACGTCAATATATCATGAAGCGGTACAATAATTTAGAGGTAAAGCGGTGAAGCCAAATACTCACCTAATAATCTCCATAGCTATTGCCACAATAAAATCTGTAGCCAAGCTCAGAAGGTACTACGCCTTCCGTCGGCGAAATACCACACTTGCAGCAAAGGTTAGGACTACTCTCACATGGCCAAGGCTTCTTGTCAGTCTCAAGCTCTTGCACTTCCTCTTCCGTTGGCCAATGAGATCTAGGACCATAAATATACTCATTTAAGTCACATAACGTCCATCTATCCTGCATGACACATAACGATAGGAATATTATGATAAACTAAAATAAAATAATCAAGCTCATTATGAAAACATTACACAATAAATTGCACTATGCTTACATGTGTCTTTAGCGAGCATCGAAAAAAGGGTGTGAACTTAGAGGGCACACCAATGTTTGGTATGTGAAGCTTGGCAAGAACACCACAGTAACACAGGGGATGATTCACGTATTATAGCAGCATCTTGCTTCTCTTCCTTCATCATCGGAGGGGGATTTAGTGGTGGAGGCACCCTTCGTCTAAACTTATTGTACAGTTTGGTCTTCCACTCTTTGTATGTGAACAACCGGATCCTAGGGTTGAACTTATCCGGCCCATCGATCCACCAAAAGAAATAACAATGGCAACGAGAGGCCGAAGACTTCCACTTACACACGTAGAATGCTCTACCGTCGGTTTTAGGATGGCTTGACTGCTTGACTTGAGCCGGAATATCACCTGGAGGACACCGACAAAATGGGACTAGAAGGGCAGGAGGAACTGGAGCATCCTCATCGTACTCGGATAGGTACTGTCCATAACCTAGCCACTTAGACTAATCTCGTGGGTTGTTCATCGTGCCTATATACATTTCATAAATACCGAATCATAACAATATCAATTTTGCATGGGGCAAACGCATTGCATATATTCATCAAAACAACCTATACATGGCCTACATTCATCAAACAAACTACACATTGCATGTATTCATAAAAAACCCTTCCACTTCCACTAGACAATATCACTAACATCACAACTCAATACATGCAACTAATTCCACACGTTAAAATTGCGAGCAGAGTAATATCTGTGTACTACCTAAGCATCCGATCCAAAGAAATCTTTCATCTACAACATTATTTTTCAAATCAAACATCAAACCCTAACCACCATTATACCCTTACATCTACAAATTTAACTGGTAAAACGAAGAAAGGATGGAGGCAATAACTTCGGGGGACGGTGAGGATCGATTCCCTTTATTTTTCCCAACCAAAATGGCCGGATTTGGAGGGGATTGGGGGGGGGGGGGGGGGGGGGGGGAGCAGGGGTTCTGCTCGAGCAGGTGAGGGAAAGAGTGGAAAGGAGAGGAGAAAGAAGCTGCCGGCGCCTGGTACATTAAGCCTGTCGTGCCAGCTCGCCTGGTGCGATAAGGCTGCCCTGTAGGCGCCACGCTGGCGCGGGTGGTCAGCATGGCACTTCTGTCACGCCGTATACGGTCAGCAGCGGACCCAGAATTTTTCTAGAGCCTGGGCATGTGCTGGTGTTTATAGCTTTGTGTCATGCATGAGCGATTATATTGTGTGCCTTTACTATAGGTCCATTATTTTTTTACCTAGGTTGTGCACGTATAAGTGCACTTCCGCTCAGCAGGGAGCCTGGGCACGTGTCCAGGGTGGCCGAGCCCTAGGACCGCCCCTGTATACTATACAGCTGCGCGACAGAGGCTGCCAGTCGCGCCAACCAGGCCAGGCCAGCGCGACCAAACAGGCTATGACGTGAAAATATATTTTGAACCGGATTAGTTTTAAAATTATCTTAAAAAGGGATAGAAATAAAAAAAATTCAAATATAGTTGGGAGATGAGAAGTATCACAACACATAAAATCTAAGTGCAGTTACACTTGTAATCGTGATTTTCCGTATGTTCCATACTGTGTCTTAACCGTGACATACATCTGAATTGTTTGCCACAAACAAAACTAGGATTAGACATTGAAAGGACGTTGCTCACGGATCTCCTTTTACCTGACTGCCTTTACGCTCTCAGTTAGATACAAACGCTTGCTGAAACTGGATATGCAGGTGGTGAACAAAGTACCTGAATTCCGTGTTGCATTTTTCTCAAGCAACTCAAAATGACCAGTCAGGCCGGCCGTCGGGATCACCCGTCTCCCTTTCGGCCATTTCCAACTTCCAAGCCTTTTCTACACGCGACGTTTGGCAGGCCGGCCTTCCCGCCGCTGGGCTGCACCGGCCCGTTCTTCGCCAAGCTCAGCCCGCTAGCCGCGGCCGCAACCACCAGGTGGGGCCAGCGATCCCCGCGGAAGTAGCCTCAGCCAGTGGCCTCCCACCATCACACACCACGCGGATCGCCAAACCAGCAGCGGTACGCTCACCGTTCATCTCCATCCAACGGCCAAAAACTCTCCCGCCGCCCGCGCCTCCCAAAATTTTGGCGATCCCGCCTTCCCCCACCCTTCTATTTCTACAGCTACAAAAAGCCCACCTGGAATCCCAAATCCACCCACCGCCCCTTCGCGCTCCAGTTTCCAATCCCCCCAAATCCTCCAACCTCCCCGCGCCGCCGCCCGATCCCAGGCTCCTCGCTTCCGCTCCGATGGCCCGCACGAAGCAGACGGCGCGCAAGTCGACCGGCGGCAAGGCGCCGAGGAAGCAGCTGGCCACCAAGGCCGCCCGCAAGTCGGCGCCGGCCACCGGCGGCGTGAAGAAGCCCCACCGCTTCCGCCCCGGCACCGTCGCGCTCCGGGAGATCCGCAAGTACCAGAAGAGCACGGAGCTGCTCATCCGCAAGCTGCCGTTCCAGCGGCTGGTGCGCGAGATCGCGCAGGACTTCAAGACGGACCTCCGGTTCCAGTCGTCCGCCGTGGCCGCGCTGCAGGAGGCCGCGGAGGCGTACCTGGTGGGGCTCTTCGAGGACACCAACCTGTGCGCCATCCACGCCAAGAGAGTCACCATCATGCCCAAGGACATCCAGCTCGCGCGCCGCATCAGGGGCGAGAGGGCCTAAGCGATGCTCTTCGTCAGCGCTCTTTCGATTTGTCTGGCCTGTAGTGCCAGTCTGCTACGCTAGAACTGGGTTGGGAATCGTCTCTTGCCGATCCGGTATCTTGTACTTGTAGTGCTCTGGATGTTTGGCCTCACTCAAATCAAATGGAAAGTGATTTGTTAAAAAAAATGACTGAATGGTTTTGTACTTGCAATATTTATTGTCTGAACTGTTTTCAAGCACGCATTGTGATATTGGTTTCAGCATATGATTTGTAAAACATTCATCGTGCTTCGAATTCAGGGGTGAAGGAATAAACAGTAGAGCTGGGCCAATCCATTCACAGCCAGTGAGATGGGCTTGTTTTCTGCCTTTATTCTTTGTCGGCCCATATATATTCTGCAGGCGACCAACTTTGGGCCCATTTTAATCCGCCGCCAGGACCGCTTCCGTCACCTCATCTTCCTCCCCGGAGGATTGGCGAGGAAATACGGCGGATCGCCCGGCCATCGCCATCTTGGTGTGGCCCCCCTTCGCAGTCCTGTGCTGACGACTCCCATCGCTCTCGCTCCTCGGGGCGCCTGTTCGCCGCCGTGCCCTCCGTTAGGAACTCTCCAAGATTAATCTCCGCTCACAGATAGGATAGTATTTTTTATTTCTTTCCCCCCCGGAACTACGTGTCCAGCTTATCTGAAAGTTGAATTCAAGGATGCTGTGTTGACATGATTGGTCATCTCTTGGGCGGATTGCTCAAACTGGCGGCTTTGATTCGTACGTCCCCTGACGTGAGGGAGGGCACGCGATCGATATGATCGACTACAAGTCTGCGTGACCGCAGCCGCCGATGCCACTTGCTGCTTGACTGACAAGAACAGAGACGGCCACTATTCCACGTTTCGCGTATGGATTCTCGGCCGGTCGGTAGGCCGGGCACGGGCGCCGCCGCCGCCGCCGCCGCCGCCGGTCAGAGAAAGCCAGCGCCGGCGCCGCGCGAGTGACCCACCTCGTGTGTTCCATCAAATCCACGCGCTGCAATTCTGTCACGTGCTTCCCGGGAGACCCAACGTAGTATTGCAATAATTGGTAAGGGCGCAGGTTATAGTTTACTAGTCCTTTCCAAATATGGCACTTTGACTCGTTTCAATTTTAATTTTTTTATCGTCTCAAGAAAAACATGGCAATTTGACAAGTAGTTTTAGTGACATGATGTTGCCTTTTAGAAACAAAATAAATACATAGTTATATATTGGTGGTTCAATGATTGAGATGTTCGATCTCATAAGCATCTGCATATATTGGTGGCTACAAGGTTGAAATTGGGAATCGGAGATACTCCCTCCGGCCAAAGATACAAGGAACTTCAGAATTTATTCTAAGTCATACTATTCCAAATTTTTTATCAAATGGGCATCTTCGAATTCATTATGAAATATATTTTTGTAATTTAATTTTTAATGCGGTAGATACTAATACTCTTTTCTATAATTCTTTTTTGTCAAACATAGGATAATTTAACTTTGGACAAACTCAAAATCTCCGAGGAAGGTGATACGTACATTGCTAGGTCAACTTCGGTCCCTCTTGTCATGCCTAATAATTTGCTATCCAACCAGGCTCATATCCTAAGTTTTTTACACCAACAATCAGCCAAGTGGGAAACGAACAGGAGGGTACCTAACACAGCCGCCACCTCAGCATCCTGCGACCAGCGCGACTGCGAGAGGGACGTGATGAATCGAAACCTTTTCGCCCATTTGCGGGTTAAGCAGCAGCCACGCCATTGCGCTCGCTCAACTATCTAGGAGGGAGTGAGGGACACACCTTTCTTTCTCCTAGCAGCAAGCTATACTCTGCCTGCCAACAAGGCGCCATGCGTCTCCTCATCCTGCTGTTAGCAGCACTGCATCTCTTGATCCACCACACTCCCGCAAGCTCTGCCGCCAGCATCAAGGCACTCATCCGCGGCCAGTCCCTCGCCGCCGGCAACAAGCTCGTCTCCGGCAACGGCAAGTTCGCGCTCGGCTTCTTCCAGCTCGCCGGCGCAGGCAGCGAGCCCTATCGCTACTCCAAACACTGGCATCTGGGCATATGGTTCGACAAGATTCCCAAGTTCACTCCGGTGTGGGTGGCAAACAGGGAGGAGCCGTTGGCGGACCCAAGCTCATCCGAGCTCACGTTCTCCGGAGACGGCAACCTCGTCCTGCTGAACAGGGCCACCAACGCCACCGTCTGGTCCAGCGGAGCCAACGTGACGGCGGCAGCCAACGCCACCGTGCTCGTGCTCCTGGACACCGGGAACCTCGTCCTGCGCGGCTCGGCCACCGACGCGCTGTGGCAGAGCTTCGACCACCCGGCGGACACCCTCCTCCCCGACGCGACGATCGGGCTGGACAAGGTCACCGGCCGGGCCCGCCGCCTCGTCTCGCGGAGGAACCTGCTGGACCAGTCCCCCGGCGTGTACTCCATGGAGCTCGGCCTCGCCGGCGTCGTCCAGATGCTGTGGAACTCGTCCGTGCCGTACTGGTCCAGCGGCGACTGGAACGGGCAGTACCAGTACTTCAGCTCGGTGCCGGGGATGGCGGCGCGCCACCTGTTCGACTTCACCTTCGTCGACGACGGCCGGGAGGTGTCCTTCGCGTACCACATGCGCAACGAGACCGACACCGTGTACAGCTTCCTGGACGTGTCCGGGCAGAGGAAGGTCCTCCTCTGGCAAGAGAGCACGCAGGAGTGGATCACGATCTACAGGCACCCCGAGCTCCGGTGCGACCCGCACGCCGCCTGCGGGGCCGTTCGCGGTCTGCGACGACAACGCGGCCTCGGTGTGCTGCTGCCTCAGGGGATTCTCCGTGGCGGCGTCCGATGACTAGGAGCTGGGCGACAGAACCGCCGGATGCAAGAGGGACGTCCCGTTGGATTGCGGCGGCGGCAACAGCAGCGTCGCCGGGCCGGCGGACAGGTTCTACGCCGTGGCAGCGGTGAGGTTGCCGTACGATCCACGCAGCGTAGGAGGACTCGTCGCGAGCGCGGCCGAATGCGAGCAGGCTTGCCTGAGCACCTGCTCTTGCTCCGCGTATTCCTTTGGTACGGGTGGTTGCTCCGTCTGGCACGGTGAGCTGGTCAATGTGAGACACCTGCAGCTTGCTGATGCCGCCGCTGGTAACGGCGAAGTTCTTCACCTTCGCCTCGCTGCCAAGGAGTTTCAGACAACGAAGAAGAGCAGAGCGATGGTCATTGGAGGCGCCATTGCAACAGGTACTGCTGCTCTGTGCGTCTCAGTGCTCGTCCTTCTGCTGATGGTGATGGCCAGAAGGAACAGAAGGCATCGTCCACATTGCGACGGTGGGCTGATCGCGTTCAGATACAGAGATCTGCAGCGAGCGACCGGAGATTTTTCAGACAAGATCGGGGCCGGCGGATTCGGTTCCGTGTTCAAGGGATCGTTGAACACGTCCACGACCATCGCCGTCAAGAGGCTCCACGGCTCGTGCCGGGCGGAGAAGCAGTTCAGGGCCGAGGTGAGCTCCATCGGCATCCTCCAGCGCACCAACCTGGTCAAGATGATCGGCTTCTGCTGCGAGCGCGACAGGAGGCTGCTCGTGTACGAGCACATGCCCAATCTCTCCCTCGACGTCCACCTCTTCCGGAGCAAGAGCAACGCCGCAGCCCTGACCCTGAGCTGGAGCACCAGGTACCGGGTGGCGCTCGGCGTCGCCCGGGGCCTGGCGTACCTGCACGAGAGCTGCCGGGACTGCGTCATCCACTGCGACGTCAAGCCGCAGAACATCCTCCTCGACGGATCGTTCCGCCCCAAGATCGCGGGCTTCGGGATGGCCAAGCTCATGGCGAGGGACTTGAGCCGGGTGCTGACCACGGCCAGGGGAACCGTCGGGTACCTCGCGCCGGAGTGGATCAGCGGGATGCCCGTCACGCCCAAGGTCGACGTGTACGCCTACGGGATGGTGCTGCTGGAGATCGTGTCCGGGAGGATGAACTCGGAGGAAGAGTGCGGCGGCGGCGGCGGCAGCGAGGACGATGACGAGGTTGTCTACTTCCCGGTCCTGGTGGCGCGGAAGCTTCTCGAGGGGGATGTGATGAGCCTCGTGGATCGGAGGCTGAGCGGCGACGCCGTCGTCGAGGAGGTGGAGAGGGCGTGCAAGGTCGCCTGCTGGTGCATTCAGGACAACGAGGCTGACCGGCCGGCGATGGGCAAGGTGGTCCAGATCCTTGAAGGTCTTGTGGAGGTAGACATGCCTCCCACGCCAAGGCTGCTTGCAGCTATCGCCGGAAGATCTCACTCGGCCTGCACCTAGCCGTTATCGTTGACCCTTCTGGAGCATAGAGAAGAAAGCAAAGATGGAGTCAGTAGAAGTAGCACCCTCACCTACACGCCACAACAACAACTCGGTGCTCACTAATCTCACTTGCATCGTGTCAAAACAGTAACATAAAAAGGGTTTTGGTGAACTTTTTTTTGGTTTAATTGAGGACTTGTGGCCTCCGCACCCCTCTCCTGTCGATAAGCATACTATTGGTAAATTAAATTTAAATTGTGCTTGCACAAAGTTTGATTAGATTCTTGATGAGAAAACTTGCCACGCTCCAAGATCACATATTCCGGATTATATGACAACTTTTATTGTCAACACAGATTTAGAGTTTTTCCTTCAATTTTTCGAATTCTGAATATTATTAGCTGATGTTGGGATAAAATTTGGTTACTCCTACAGGAATGGAAAAATATTATAAAAATTGGGAATTCTTTCCCCCGGCCAAACCCTTATATTAATATTGTTTAGCAACGTAAGCACATTACAAGAAATCAGGAATGCTCTGGAGATGCCAAACTGGTGACATGCTTACCTCAGACTCACTGGTGGTGCAGTCTACGGGCAATTAAGGGCATGTTTGGTTGGACACCAATGTTGCCACAAGGTCGGGCAGAGTATTGCTTGTCACAAAAGTGTGACCAACAAATTCTTAGCCACAAGTGTGGCAAAGTTAGTCAAGAAATAAAGAGTATGATGAGTGGGCCAGGGAGCTAAGGAAGTCTGGCCTTCCACAATTGCAGTATTCAACTAAACAGTAGTCTAAGAATCTATGGATGGCTCGACTAAACCTAGACGTGGTGTGGGCCTTGGAAAATTCTGGAATTTTGTTCCAAAGCCCATTACCCCTCAGGAATTGGCCCACATTTGTTTGCTGTTTTCGTTTGTCAGTTCCCTTTGGCCTGTTCGCTCATGCTATATGTAGAAGATCAGCGAGCGCCCGTCCCTTGGTGTATACTCTGGCGGCGTAGACCAACATAAGCGGCGAGCAGCAAATTACGCTGGTGAGAGGTACGATTCTTGATCTCACCCTCCGCCTCTCGCTATTGCCCAAATGCCTTTGATTCTCTCTCGAGTCTCGATTAAACCTAAACCCTAGGAAGCACCCCGGCACTGCCTTCCCGTTGCCGACGACCGGCATGACGCCATTGAGAGAAGGCGGGCGATAGGCGACAGAGTTCGGAGAAGGGGCGCCGGCCACTTCCTTGTACAATGCAAACGTGAAATACGAACAATTGATTTAAATCTATTTTAGTTTAGTTTTAGGATTTCAATGCGGAATTGGAATGGTAAATTGAAAGTTGCAAAATTCTCTTGTAGATTTGTTGAAACACGAAGAGGAGCGGAGATATTGCATCTCTTTCACTAAGTGAGATATTTTCTTACAAGTGAACCAAGATGATATAATCAGCACATTTATAACCATTGGAAGCCACGGGCCTGACAAGAAGTAGCAGTATGTTGGCAAGGCATTTTTTATATTTCATCGTATTATATTTGGAGAATTATAGTTTTATATGTTGGCATAGTGTTAAAAAAATAGTTATGGACCACCTTGGCCTCGTGGCTGCTCGTCTGGGGCATTGTTCCCACGATTGGTGTAGGATAGTGAGGTCACGGGGACGGGGGCCATATTCGTACGTCTCCTGGTATTGCATCAAGAGTGGTCGTGTCTAATCTCCTATCATATCTTAAGGTGTTGCATCAAGAGTGCGCTGCGCCAGCCGTAGTGGGCGTCGGGCGGCCGGGGGCTGGAGCGCGGTTGGGCGGGCGCGGCGCACTGGCCGCAATGGGCGCCAGGCAGCCGGGCGGCCGAGAGCGTGGGTCGCGGCAGCGGCGTGCCGGTGCCTGGGCCGCCGATAGATGTCGAGGGAGGAGGAGGGCGGCCGGCCAGCGCACAGGAAGGAGAGCCGAGGAGGAGGGGGCAGCGCTTAGGGAGGAGGAAGCGGGCGACGGCACAGGGAGGGGCCAAAATCGGGAAGGAGGGTGGGTGGCTGGGTGGTGGCGACCGGGAGTCCGAGAGTGGGATTTGGAGGTTGGGAGGAGAAATGAGGAGGAAATCTTGGAGGTTCTTTATTTATATATAAGAGTATTTGGGTCCATATGTCAGTGGGTTTGCGGGTTTGGGTATCAATTTTTGTATCCGTCAGTAAATACCCATTGAGTTTTGTGTTATACCCGCGTCCGTACCGTGGACACAAAGTTAGATCCGTATCCGTACCACCGGATTTTCTATCCGCGGGTACGCGGATATTTCGTGCCCATTGCCATCTTTAGGCAGATAACAACCGATAAAAAAGGATATTGACTGATTGATGGTGATATTTTCTACCCAAGTAATTTATTCAACAAAAAAGTATGGATAAAATTAATCGATTCATGGTTGATTGTCGTTAAGAGTAGTGATATCATAAATATCATATTTGATTTGTTCTACTACAGATATTCTCCTTCTGTCCATGAATGTAAGCATATCTATGATTTTTAGGACATATTAACGAGGAATGGAAAATAACTATGGTGCCACTCAATTAGTCACAAAGATTCTAGAGATGCAATTTACTTTGGCTTTTTGCTAACCAATTACCAAGCTTAAATTAATGATGAGTCAGATGAGGGGTGAATTATGCCGGATACTCTTATATTTTTCGATAATTCTTGAATGTTAGATGTGCTCATTCATCACAAGAGTTCACTCTCAAATCAAATTTACTTTCCTCAGAAAAAAATACTTATTTCTGCAGAAAGAATTATATTAATGTTGGCTTCCTGCAACAACTTGGAGTATTTTTGGAATTGGAGGCACATCGACCTCACGTAGACCCTCTAAAATCTGAACAACCTCACCCATTGCCGGTCGATCCGAGTCCTTATCTTGGATGCACCAACAAGCAATTTTGCAAATTCGTTCTACCTCTTCCCAATTGACATCTCCACACAGCTTAGGATCTACCAAACCCTGCACATCGCCCTTGAGAATACCATTTGCGACTTGCAGAGGAAAATAAACATCATTATCATCAGCACAACTACTGCATTGTTCAGATGTGTTTCTCCTTCCTGATATAATTTCTAATAACACCATCCCATAGCTATAAACATCAATTTTTGTTGTAATAGCCACTCCACTAAGCCATTCAGGTGCAAGATAACCTATAGTACCTCTCATTGTGGTCAAGGTTCGGCTGAAGTCCCTTTGCATGAACTTTGCCATTCCGAAGTCTGCAATTTTTGGAGTGAATGATGCATCAAGAAGTATGTTTTGTGGTTTAATATCACAGTGTATGATATATTCCCGACAACTCTGGTGCAAGTATGCCAGTCCTCTAGCAACTCCTAGGGCCACTTGATACCTCGTTTTCCAATTCAGAAATGCGACACTTCTCTGAAATAGATGAGCATCGAGAGAATGATATGGCAAGTACTCGTAAACTAGCAATCTCTTATTTCCCTCACAACAGAAACCAACCAGTTTCACTAAATTAACATGTTGGATGATTCCGATTGAGCTCACTTCCGCCCTGAATTGCTTCTCTCCTTGACGAAAACCGTCAAGCATCTTCACTGCTATGGCAGTTGAGTCAGCCAGAACCCCCTTGTAAACAGAGCCGAAACCACCGCTCCCTAGTTTGATCGAGAAACATTTAGTTGCATGCTTCAAGTCTGTGTATCTAAATGCAACAATTCCGTTGCCACCCTGAACATTGTTAAATGTGCGAAAATACTGCCTTTTTTGGTTCCTCCAAATCATCAGGAGCAGGACAAGTCCAAACAAAGCCACAGTTGCACTGGTAACAACCCAAACTAGCATTCCCCTTCTATGGTTTTCCCACCTTATCAATTCTTTTGCAGCAAGGCGAACCTTTAGAATTTCCACCTTAGTACTAGTAAGGTCACTATACTGCTGGTCTTTGACATTAAGCAGTTCATCATGCCAGACGTAGCAGCCATAGTCGCCGAAAGAGTACGCAGTGCAGGAGCAATCACTTAAGCAAACCTGCGCACACTCACCTTCACTCAGAACAACTGTTGTGTTCTGAGCATTTTGGGGCAGTCTGAAGCATGGTATGGAGTAGAATCCATCTGTTGAGCCCGTGGTCTTGTTACAACTGCAATCTAATGGATTATTTCTTATACACCCCCCTGTTCGATCTTCTAGCTCCCAATCCTTGAGTGACTTGATGGAGAAGCCCTTCATACAGTTGCAAGAAGGGATCACATTATCGCTGCAGACTGTGTAAGGCCCACAGAATGCATAGACATCGCATTGAGATTTTGGTTGGACAGCAGAAGTTACCCAATCTTGTAACTGCTCGTACCAGATGAACGACTTAATCTGACCAGAAACCTCCAACGAAAGACGGGTAACGACGTTTGCATCGTCCATGGGAGTTATGAGGCACACCTCTCTGCTGCTGTTGACAAATTCAGAATAAGCACCCATGTCCGGTATCGAGTTGAAGAACCGGCCGTTCCAGACTCCACTGGACCAATATGTTACGCCAGAGTTTAGCTCTACAAGGATGAACTGAGCAGCACCTGAGGGGTCGAGCTCTAACGAGTACGCTCCGGGAGCCTGGTCGACTGAGTTCTTCCTTGAAACAAGACGGCGGTTCAGACCGGTGACCTTGTCCCGACCTAGCTTTGCGCCGGGGAGAAGACTACTCGTTGGGTGGTCGAAGCTTTGCCATAGAACATCAGAGGGATCCAACGATTTCTGTAGCATGAGGTTCCCTCCGTCTGACAGCGTAGCCATGGTGTTGTTGGTTGTGATGTTGGCCTGGGTGGACCAGATGATGGATCCGGCGACCGGGTTTAGGACGACAAGGTTGCCGTCCGGAGAGATCGCGAGCACTGCCGCAGTCAGATCAGCAATCGGGTCGTCCCCGTTTGCGACCCACACCGGGGTCATGGTGGGGACCCTGTTGATCCATATGCCCAAATACCAGTAGCTGGAGGCGTTGCGAGGAGACTCACTGCCGGTTTGGAAGAAGCCGAGCTTGTACTTGCCGTTGCTGGAGACGAGCTCGTCGCTGCCACCGAGCGTCTCGCCGGGGGAGATGGTGTCCCTTGCAGAACCAGCGCGTGGCGGGGAGGAGACGAGCACGAAGAGTAGTATGACGAGGACGAGAGCCATGGCGGCGGAATCAGCGTAGAATTGGAATTTTGTTAGCGCAGGGGGTAATTGCAGAATCGATCGAGCAACCACAGAAATCACCGAGTTAGTCTGAGTGATGTTGGCGTGGATTTCCGGTGATCAGCCGGCTGGAGTTGAAAATTCCCAAAACGTTCAGGTTCTGGTCTGCCATGACGACCGCGGGTGAAGGGGCATTCGTCGAAGCCTCTGCGAATTGGTGGTTGGTGGGTGAGACAGGCAAACAGCGGGCTCTGAAAATTTCACGCTCGCGAACATGGTGAGTAGGTGACCTTGACCAAAATCTGAGGGAGGGCCCGCTAGTGTATGGACTTCCGTAGAATATGGTACAAGTTCACTGGAAATCAGAATTTGAGCAGCGCCTATACTTTCTCTGGGTCTTGTTCAGGTAGACATGCCTCCCATGCCAAGGCTGCTTTCAGCTATGGCCGGAAGATCCCATTCGACCTGCACGTAGCCGTCATCGTTGACCAAGAGGATACATGTGGGGAAAAAATCATTTTACTACCACAATTATTGGTCCGGTTAAAGCCGTAAGAAAATTTGCACTCATTGAGCTATTAAAATTGGTCAAATTTACCCCTAATAAAATAAGCAAATTTGTTGGTAGTGTTTTCAAGATTGGGAAAATTAGCTAGCACTAAATGATTGCCACTTCTGGAAAAATACCATTAAAAGATGATTTTTACGTAATAAAATACTATTGAAAGATCAAACCGTAACGGAAATGACACTCTGTTAGAATTTGCCATCAATCCTGATAAATTGGACTAAAATGCCCTTGGTTATCTCAGCACAAGCACCAGCCATTAGAACATACGCTGCTCCAATCTTTCCTTTGTCCCCTGCCGGCGATGAGGAACCCAACAAGGTCTGCCGTGGGGAACGTGGTCGAGAAGCAGCGTAGCGGCGTACGCATGCGGCGAGCGAGGCCGCCGGCAGCAAGGATCCAACGCGTGCATTAGCAAGAACACGCAGGCGAGCATCCCCCGTTTTGGTGATGCCATCGGAAGAACGGGGACCGAAGCATCTTGTCAGTGGCCAGGAACCCCGGGAAGAACGCGAGCAGCAGGCAACGGCCCCGGAGGCCGGAGCGACGGGCCGAGCTCGAGGATATGCGGCCCGCGGTCTGCGCTGTCTTACGCGTGTTTCGAAGGAGATGAGCACGAATAGCGCCGTGTCCGAGCGTGGCGATGGGCTAGGCGAGGGCAGCGGCCGCGAAGTCGGCGTTGTCAGTGATAGGTGGCGGCATGAGGCTCCCAGACTCCAACGTCTCGACAACCGTGACACTTGTTTGCATACTCCTACCTTCTTGGCTGAGTTTGAGATTGGTTTCTAGCAAAGTGCAGGACGGCATGAGTGGCATGGCCTGCTGCTGTGACAGAAGAGAGGGAAGGACAATGGAGAAGAAGGGTAGAAACGACAATTCACTTTGCACAATAGAGTAAAAAAAATCCCGTTAGCTACAGAAGCAATAGAGTTGTATTTTTGGAAACAGATTAATACTTTCGGTGGTATTTTACATAACAACGATCTTTCAATGGTATTTTACATAACAACAAATTTTCCCTTCAAAGATTTTGTATAAATTCAATGTAATTTCTATCTCTACTACTAAAAGTGCATACAGGAATGAAGGAGAGAAACAATCAAGTACATAGAACAAGGGAAGGAAATAAAAGGCAGGACAAATGAAGGAACACCTCCTGTGATTAAACAATCAAGTGATTAAAAGAAAGGAAGGAAACAAACAATCAAGTGCCTAAAATAACGGAAGGAAACAACCAATCAATATGAGCACATCAACCTCACTTATTCATTCCAGTCAACCAGAATCCTCATCTTGGATGCGCCAACATGCCACTTTGCAAGCTCGTCTTGTATTCATATTCAAACTAAAATATAGAATTCAATACAAATCCAAACCTGTAGCCAACCGAACCTGACCTATGCGCATGTGATGCAGGGGTCTTGATCCTAGCCATTGGCGGGCGTACCCTGATCATTCTGACGATGTGGTGTATTTGGTGGGAGCGTAACAGCAGGATTTTCCAGGCCAATGAGCGCTCGGCACAATCGCTAGTGTCCGACCTGCGAGATGAAGCTAGAACTTGGATGATGGCAGGCGCACGTCACCTGGCCATGCTAGTTGAGCATCCTTTAGTGAGTAGTTAGCTAAGTTTTCCGGCGCTGGGCATCGGTCTGTTGTCCAGGGCTTCCTTGTGTTTTGCGCCTCTGGCGCATGTAACAAACTCTGTTCTCCTTATTAATATATGCCGAGCATAAGCTGTCCGGGTCTTTCAAAGAAAAAAAAAATCTATGCGCATGAATGGAGGAGGGTCACTAGGAGAAAGGAGAAAAATGGTGAACGGAATGTGACTCAGGAGCGGAGCAATCATGGATGGCTTCGACCCTCATCGGCTTTCTCATGGTAAGAGCTCGTGTAACTTGGTAACAAGGTCTAAAATATATAATTTTAGATAAAAGGGTTCCTGTATGTTATACAAGTATTTTCGTCATGAATCTATTGAAGTAGTGATGTATGTCATATTGACCTTTATGTATTTATATTGATACTCTTAAAACAAATATATAAATAGACTTAAAATTTACACGTAGTGATGTGGTAGTTATTATGGTGTACACCAAAGTCCTAACACCAGTACACCAGGAAAGGGACCTTAATAAAGTAGGAGACAAGGCTCCAAGTCAAGTCAATCCCTGATGTCACTAATGATATGTTTGATGACCATGCTGTCTTCGATGCCAAATTTTAAATCTAAAGGTGGATACTTGGACTCCAATTTATTTCCATATAAGAAAAAAGAAGACATTAGTCCCGTGCATGAGGTAAGCGACCCTATTCTCATGTGATACCCATCAATAGCAAGATGCGTGTAGTGCCGTTGCCAATCTGAATGTTTGCAAGTTTAAGTGCTCACAGGGTATGGTGTATATACTTGTATTGATAAGGGCATATGCGTGTGTTCATGTGAGCGCTCTTTACCGTGTTTTCTTAACTTTGTATTTTACTTTTTAAGACTACTGGCTATCAGAACGAAAAATGATTGACAACCTCCGTGTCACTCTGCCGTGATGCCCGTCTGTTTGTACCGTGTACAAAGGATGAACATTTTGTGAGTTACGGTGAGAGAAGGTGCCCACCTAAATTGCCGAGGGTCCCATCAACGTGAAATTTACGCAGTAGCTTCTTTTCTACATAACAAATAAACTTGTGATGCGTAGTGGTTGCTGATATATAAGGTAGTCCCTCCATCCTAAAATATAAGGCATTGAAGGGTTCAAAATTTATACCCAAATACAAGGCATTTTAGGGTATTTTTAAAAGTAAACAAGGCATTAAATAGGGGTACATGCATCATTTCCTTATCTCCTTAATATGTCATAAATAAAATTGTTAGAATGCCTATATTACATGATTGAGGGAGTAAATATGTGAATCAAGTCATGCAGGGCAAATGGAATGATGCATGGATGCCGTGCAATTCCCACCGGTGTGTTTCATGAAGCCCTAATTAAAGTAGGGCACCATGTACCAAATGAGTCAATTGCTGAAGTCACTAGCTAGCGATCGATGACTGTGCGTCTGCAATACAAAACTAAAACCGCGAGTTGGATGGATTAATCACATGGTTTTAAATCGCCGGCTAATATGTTTAGCAGTAGAGCTGCAGTTACAGCGTTTAGCGGGCTATAGCCGATTTTAGCGGGCTAAATGCTATAGCAGCTACCCTTCCTAGCAGCTATAGCCGACTATAACGACAACTATAACCGGCTATTTAGAACCTTGCTTGTTCTCTATTTAAAGAAAGCGTCGGTCCCGTGAATTGAGCCACTCAACATCTTAGCTACCACTGCGCTACCTTGCGAGCAAGCAAAAATCCGTCGCTCTTCAGTTCCATGGTCATGCGTCTCCTCCTCCTCCTTGGGCTTCTTTTCTCGCTGCACGCCCCTTCATGCGCTGCGGCAACAGACACTCTCACGCGGCCGTTCGCTGGCCGGAGACAAGAGGCTTGTCTCTAGCAACGGCAAGTTCGCGCTCGGCTTTTTCCAGGTGGGCAGCAAGCCCTCCAACAACACTTTCAACTCATCATACCTTGGAATATGGTTCCACAAAGTCCCCAAGCCGACACCAGTGTGGAGTGCCAACGGGGAACACCTAATTTCCAATCTCGTTTCACCAGAGCTCATGATCTCTGGTGACAACAACTTGGTCATCTTAGCTCGGGACACCATCATTTGGTCCACCCAGGCCAACATCACAGCCAACAGCACGGTAGCTGTATTGTTGGCTAGTGGAAACCTTGTTCTACGGAGTTCTTCCAATTCCTCGGACATATTTTGTCACACCCGGTTTAAGGACAAAACCGAATGCATAACTATATGTATATCAGAATCAAGTTTCATACATATAGTGACATCATCAGTGAATAACAGCAACAGTATCACGTAAAGAAACATAAATAAGGACTTACAAGACTATCAGAGATATACGCTTAACATGGAAACGAAGGCTCCAAACTTCACAGGAAAATGACTGGGGGTTGCGTACGCTTAGAACTCTTCATCATCTTCAGTAGCCTTCACACCTTCTTCTTCTGAGCAGCGGTTAGCAAGGGTGAATACACTTATGGTTGGTACTCAGCAAGGTCACAAGAAATAACCAGAGTAACGATTTAAATCCATCTTTAAGTTTATTAATCATGTGAGGGCCCAGGCCGCTCTTGACCGTGAGCACGGCTGATATATCAGTTTTAGACACTCTGCAGAGGTTGTACACTTTCACCACAAGTCGCGTAAAAGTTCAAAAGAACTTTGGACCCAACCATGTTGTGCTAGCTAGGCACAATACCACACTTCCGAGGTGTGGTTGCATAGGGACGCTACGAGGCCTTTACAAAGATTCCCTAATAAGAAGTAGTCCGCTAGAGTTTCGGTAGCGGCGTGAACCATAACCCTCCCTAATGGTCAGCACCTTAGCAAAGGCTGCTACCCCAAGAGGACCGGGCTATACCCCAATCACTGACCCCCTCCTTGCCTTTTCGGTAAGACTGCTTCAAACTAGAGTCTCTAATTATTTAGCCAAGATCAGAGCCATATAGTCCTCGTGGTTGTACTGTTTTCCTAGGTGGTTCTCCACGTTCCAATTAATACATGGTATTCTTGTAAATAAGCTTAGATAGAAGGATGGTTAGGGTCACTTGCCTTTCTCCAATGAAAGTTACTCTTACTGTTCTTCAGTTCTTGCTCACTTGGAAAACTTGATCTTCAAGCTTCAACAGTGATCGTTCTACTCGAAGCGAACATCGAGCACAAACATACAAAATAACAAACAAGTACACAAATCATAAAACAAAAGCTTTTAAAAGAACGTGCTAAAGGATAAGGCTCGCTGCTATGGTTACAAGGGCGCAAGAAACGCGGAAAGCGGAGTTGAGACGATGAAGATATGGCTAAAACAGTGATCCAGGGACCTAACTGCGAGAGGTTTGAACTTCCAGGGGTTAGATCAGAAGAAACCAGGGGCTAAAACATAATTAAACCCTAAATAGAGGGCCCTGGGTGCAAAACTAGAGGTCCTGGACGGTGGTTACTAATTCTAGAAAGGTCAGGGGCCTAAACAGAAAAGAAAGGACTTAAATATAATTACTTTTCAACAGAACGGGACTGCAGGTTGATTTCTAGAAAACCTAGGGGGTTTTCTGCAAAACGAACTGGCGGCGGCTAGGGTTTGGCTTGGGTCGGGCGAATCCGATCCATCGAATCGCGATCCGACGGCGGCGGCTAAGGTGGCTCGGCTCGGCTCGGCTCGGCTCTAGCGGCTCGGTGTGGCTTGGTTGGACGAGCCAGCGGCTCAGCGGGCGGCGCTAGGCGCCGGCGGCGAGCGGGGGGCGGCGGCGGACCGCCGGAAGACACCGAAATCGGTGCTCCGAGGCATTGAATCGGCACGAGATCTGGCCTGGGAGGAAGAGGGCGGCACGGCGAACACGATGGGGGCCACGGGACGGTCGTGCGGCGGCCGGAGACCGGTGGACCATGGTGGCGGGCGGAGCCAGAGCTCCGGCGAGCAATTGGGGTCGCGATAGTGCGAGAAAAAGAGGGGAAAAGGGGGCGGCGCGGTGCTTACTTCCTCACGAAAGTCCTGCGAGGGTTGAAGACGTTGGGGCGGCGGTGGAGCGGCGAGTCGACGGAGCGGTGCGGTTTGGGGCGGCGATGTTCGCTCCGGCGAGGAAATGCCGGCGGGGTGCGACGGTGCGGAGTGGAAGAAGAGGTCGACGACGACGCTGGGTCCAAGGCGGGGGCTCCGGCGACAGTCGCAGTCGACGGAGGGGCGGCGAGACGGCGGGTCGACGGCGCGGCGACGACGGAGAGCTTGGCTCGGGTGAAATGGAGGTGCAGAGCAGCGGGGCTCGGGCGTGCGGTGCAGCAGGAGTGGAAGAGGAAGAGCAGGGGTTCAGGGGCTGGTTTTATAGGGGTGAGAGGAGGCGGAGCGGCCGGGGAAGGGAGGCAGCGGCTCACGCGGCGGTCGGGGATGGCGGCCGTGATTGCCGCGGGCGTAATGGGGGCTGGTCGTCCGGGGGGCGCGTGCCGCGGCCATTATGGCTGGCAGGCGTCGTAGGAAAGGAAGGAGAGGAGGCGCGGGCGACGAGCGTGGGCGCGGGCGCGAGCAGGATTCGCGGCGAGGAGGGGGGAGAAAGGAAGGCGCCGGCAACGCAAGAAGGAAGGTGGGACCGGGAGGAAGGGGGTGGTGCCGACATGTGGGGCGTGGGCGCGAGCAGGATTCGCGGTGAGGAGGGGGGAGAAAGGAAGGCGCCGGCGACGCAAGAAGGAAGGTGGGAGCGGGAGGAAGGGGGTGGTGCCGACATGTGGGTCCACGGTGGCAGTGAGAGAGGGGGAGGGGGAGGGAGGGAGAGAGGGGCGGGTTGGGCCGGTTGGGTTTTGGGCCGCGGGGAGAGAAAGGAAAGAGAGGAGAGGGAGAGGATTTGGGCCGGGCTGAGAGAAGGGAAAGAGAGAGAGATGTGATGGGCAAAAAGAGATAGGGAAGAGGAAAAAGAGATTTTAGGGTGGTTTTTGGGTATTTTTATTTTGCAAACCCAAACACGCTAACAAACAAAAACCAATGCAACGACATGAATGCAACATACATAAAATCATTTTATTTAATTCAGAAAGACAATTATTTATTTTTCCTATACTAAATTCTCTGTAAAGAAAATAAATGTTGAAATTTTTATATAATTATGAGAAAATCATTGCTTTATTATTTTTTTTCTAATCACATCCTGAAATCCAATAATTTTAGGGTGTGACATATTTTGGCAAAGCTTTGACTATCCAACTGACACCCTGCTACCTGGTGCAAAATTTGGCCGAAACAAGGTCACCGGTTTGAACCGCCGTATTGTTTACAGAGAATTTGGCCGAAACAAGGTCACCGGTTTCAAGAAGGAATTTGGATGACCAAGCTCCCGGTGTTTATTCCAATTCTCTATGCCTTGATGGGAGCATGAGGTTATCATGGAAATCATCTACAGAATATTGGTCTTCTGGTGAGTGGAATGGCGAATACTTCAACTCAATACCGGAGATGTCAGATCCCTCTTTCTGCAATTATATGCTTGTCAACAACAGCCAAGAGGTTTACTTCTCCTACACCTTGTTGAATGAGAACACAATATTTCAGGTTCTGTTAGATGTCTCTGGTCAATGGAAGGTGCACATATGGGACACACATCATTGGGTCACATTCAGCTACTCTCCAAGAAATCAGTGTGACGTCTATGCTGTCTGTGGAGCTTTCACAATCTGCTCTAATAAAGCAAATCCGTTATGCTACTGCATGAAGGGCTTCTCTATAAGATCTCCTGACGATTGGGAACTAGAGGACAGAACTAGTGGGTGTATCAGAAATACTCCATTGGGTTGCAATGGCAGTGACAAAAGTACAAAAGGTATGACAGATAAATTTTATTCTGTGCCATTCATTAGGCTGCCTGCTAATGGCATAGGTATAAAAAGTACTACTAGTGCAAAAGCATGTGCAGAACTTTGTTTGGGTAATTGCTCTTGCACTGCATATTCCTATGGGCCAAGGTGGTTGCTCTATTTGGCTCAACGAACTAATTAATGTAACTGCTGATGATAATGGAGAAATTCTCTACCTTCGTCTTGCTGCAAAAGAGGTGCAAAGTTGGAAAGGCCACAAACATGGAACGATCATCAGTGTCTCTGTTGGTGTAAGCATTGTTGCTTTAGTATTCATATTTCTATTTGTGATCTGGAGAAGTAGGAAGCGATCTAGTCCTCAAATGGACAATGATCAGGGTGGCATTGGGATTACTGCATTCAGGTATGTTGATATGAAACGTACAACTAAATATTTCACAGAGAAGTTAGGCGTTGGTGGTTTTGGTTCTGTACTTAAGGGGTGCCTAAGTGACTCGGTTGCCGTAGCAGTAAAAAGGCTAGATGGTGCGCGCCAAGGAGAGAAGCAGTTCAGGTCTGAAGTGAGTTCAATAGGCATCATTCAGCATGTCAATTTGGTTAAACTTATTGGGTTTTGCTGTGAAGGTGATAGGAGGCTACTTGTGTATGAATACATGCCAAACCGTTCCCTTGATGTCCACTTATTCCAGAGCCGTGGTGCCGTTTTGGGCTGGAACATCAGATATCAGATAGCTCTTGGTGTTGCCAGACGTCTAGCGTACTTGCATCATAGCTGTCGGGACTGCATAATACACTGTGATATCAAACCACAAAACATACTTCTTGATGCAATCTTTCACTCCAAAAGTAGCCGATTTTGGGATGGCAAAGTTCCTAGGGAGGGATTTTAGCCGTGTTGTTACTACGATGCGAGGAACTATTGGATATCTTGCTCCTGAATGGATTAGTGGAACAGCTATTACACCGAAAGTTGATGTTTACAGCTATGGGATGGTTTTGTTGGAGATCATATCAGGAAGGAGGAACTCGGGTAAAGAATCTTTTACTGATGATGATCATGCTAGATATTTTCCTGTGCAAGTCATGGACAAGCTTCTCAATGGGGGCATTGGAAGCCTTGTAGATACAAACGTGCTTGGTGATGTCAACCTAGATCATGTTGAAAGAATCTGCAAAGTTGCATGTTGGTGCATTCAGGATAATGAATTTGATCGCCCTACAATGGTTGAGGTAGTAAAGTTTCTCGAGGGTTTAGCTGAGCCTGATATGCCTCCGATGCCAAGGTTGCTCCATGCTATCGCTGGTGGCTCACCTTTGATGTGATTGTGTTCTTCAGCTTTACAGGTTCGATATGTAAACTCTTTGTACCCATGTTGTGGAGACCCTGTTGAAAGATAAATTTTGCTGATTCTACCATGTAAGATCTCTATGTATGTCCAGAGAAACGTACTAGGTATTAGCCAACTGGTGAAATTAGCATAACCTCTGCTATCTTCTCTGCTCACATCGAGCTAAATTTGTCTCCAAAGATGGTTTACATTGAACCCATTCTAATTTATGAACCATAGTAAGGAGGTGATACAACTTTACAGGATGCTGATACACTGGAAAAATATTGTTCAGTGACAACCTATAATAAGCAGCCTCCATGTGAGAGTATCTAAAGGCCAAGGCTAAATAGTCGATGCATTCTAACTGCTGGTGACATGTGGCATGATGAATACTGAATACTGATGGTGGGAAAGCTCGTTTCAGAAATCAGCCAGAGACAGCTCGAACTAGTTTTTGGTTCCCAAGCGGCGGCGTGCGCTTGCAGTGCTTGCAGGCGATATTCAGAAGTCATCCACTGCTGCTGTGAGAGCGCCATTTCTCATAGACATTTAGGTTTAGCGGACTAGATATAATATCCACAAGACCACAAGCGTAGATAAATCACTCTCGTTTTCGGATTCTTTAAGCTACCGTTGGGTGGTTGCCTTGCTGCTGCTACATGGTCAGTGCACTGATGTCATACAACTCGGCAATTTCCAGAAGCTGAAAGGTAGGTCAATAACTGAGTCCTTTGGGTTGCCAACGAGTTAGAACAGAGTGCGGCCGTGCCGTGGATTCCATGCCAGTTGATCTCTAGAGATCTTATATCACCGTCAAGCTAGCCAGTACTAGCAGTCATAATCATGCATTCATGGGACTTGCCCACTTTCAGTATGTATCCGAGAAGTATGATCGCTAAAGGCCTATTTGGATGTGCAAAAATTGAGTGCTAAACTTTAGGACCTATTAGTACTCATACCCTTGCTAAAGTTTTTTAGTCTTGGATAAAGTTTAGCATTTTTGAGCATTAGCACTTGGATCCAAACACCCCCTAATAGTTCACTATCAGAACGTACTGTCAGTAATAAAAATATCGTCATTTTCAGGTTGCCCCAGGATTGCAACAAATGCTATTAACCACATCGTCTCCATGCCGTGGATGTCACACTACTGGACCATGAAAGATCCCTTGTTATTTTCTGGCAACCAATCGACTCCAGCATAGCTCAAGTGCTTGGCTCCTTCCACCACATTCTTTGCCACAAAATATAATCAAGCTTTAGTGTTCCTGGTCTCCCGGGTGACAAATACGAACAGTATCAGGCTTGCCAACGACGGCAAGGCAACCACATTCTTCCTGGATGCATTGTCCACGACGCGTGCCTTCTCCCTGCTCTATAGGGAATGATCTTGTACGGTTTAGTATCAAGCTTTTGAGCTTTAGTGTTCAGGCCGATCAGGGCCGATGGACTGAATCAGGTGGGGGATTCTTTTTTCTTTTGAGGCAACAGGAGGGGATGAACAAAAAAGTCTTTACAAACCAGACTCAAGACACAAAGAAAGAACCAAAGAAAATTAAGCTAAGCAAGAAAATTATCTAAAGTTGTTTATCCATTCAGTTAAACACTCTTTAAGCTTTGGTTTCACACGATGCAAAAGCAGTGTGATCGCCTTCTTGAAAAGCAACCTGCAACGTTGATAAAGTCACGGCTTGATTCTAAAAGATGACATCAGGTGGGGGATTCTCAAAAAGAAGAAGAAGAAGAAGAAGTTCAGAACGCAGATGCTGACAGATCAGCTTCTGAAACAGCTTCGTGTTCACCCATTCAAGAAACTAACTAGGCCAGCATGCGCACACGTGCTGGGGATGGTATGCCAGATGATAAATCGATCACTAAAGATCTAATACTGCAATCCTCAAGCATAGATGGGTAGGTCATCGCCACCAGTTTAAGAACCCGTGGTGAAACTCTATCATCACCACCACCGGTTCGTTTCCAAAACGCGCGGTGATGAGAGATTTTTTTTTTACTGTCGGCTTTGGACACGGACCGGCGATGATTCACGAGGAAAAATTTTCTATCGAGGCAAAAATTGTTCGAGTATGAAAAAATATATCTGGAATAAATCATGCAAACTCGCAAAACAAAAGTCTGAGAAAATTATTAATTTGGAATAAATTAGCTGTTCAAATTGGAACCAATTGTACTAGGACCGAAAGAACATGGGTTTGTATTATTTGTATGTGAAGAGGAAATCATTCAATGTACCCCACCTACTAATATTTTCGAATATAGAGAGATCTTGACTGGCTTCGTCACAGATCCTGCATCGAAGCTTTAGAATAAAAATCCTCGGCGGCGGCGAGAAAATCCTGCGGACCCATCATCACATTTGACTAGACCTATAATAGGAGGCCAAGACTACCCTATCATGCCGGATTTGAATAAAATGGCAATGGCCGTCCTTATGCTAGTTGACATTAGGAATAGTATATCCTGGCATAGCGCTGGCTATTTGTTAGAGTTTGATTGATTGATGTTTACCAACAACTTTCAACAGCTCTAAGCTACATAATAGTTTCAAATAGGGATGCCATCAAAATACGCCTTCTTCACAATTTATTCAGATTCGCCAAATTTGTAACAACACTATTGAAATGAACCGCACATGATCTGCCAAAATAAGTTCCCGCCACAGACTTGGATGCCATGCAAGTTGATTATTCATTATATGAGGCTGCTAAGACTGTACTAATGGGTCCTAAAAAAATAGTTCTATGAATCAGATCATTCGGACCCAAGACAGGTAGGGGATGTTGATAAAAAAAAGTTCGAGTCAATGATGGTGGAGTAAAAAATAAAAATAAAAACTCAAGTTCATCTCTGGATGGGTGATTGATGGCCTCCTGCTAGTTTCTAACAAAAATGATAGTGGGGAAAATGTCACTCAAAGCATGAAATTTCAACCATGCTGATTGCTGAACCTTGGCCCTGCATTTGACATCTTTGGATTATTCTCAAATTCACTTCATACACTTATATATATCTAGCCATTCCATTTACCAGCTTTTCTACCATCATCTCTGTAACAACCTTTGCTGGAATTGTTATCATTCGGCCACATTTGGATGCTTGCATTTTGAATTTTTGCCTATACACTATACCATGGTTCCAAACAAAAGTTGCAGTACAAATCATGTACTTTAGTATGTAAGAATAATTAGTTAAACAGTTGGAGTGTCTAGTGGTCAAACAGCTAGTCAAAGATGGCCAAATGGGCTATTTCTGATTTGGATGAAAAATTTCCTAAATCCTGGAAGACAGTGATATTGAACATATTTGCGCTGAATTTTTGAAAGATTTCATGAATGAACTTTGGACATCACCACCATAGCATTGAAGTAGGATCTCTGGTCAACATTTGAAGCAAGTTGATCACAACAAAGTTGATTTGGGTATTCAAAAAAAGCCCAAATTTTTAAAGATTCAGAAAATTGAGCTCAAACTCTTGAATGTGAACACAAATCAGTGTTTTCCTCAATTTTAGAGCTCTAGATCTCCAAATTCTTTGATCATTTGACCAGACACCCAAACTATTATTTTAAGACCTATATACCAGCTAAAACTTTGATTAAAGGTTCGAGCAAAGTTTGCATTTGAAATTTGAAGAAAATTCGATCAAAGGGAGCCAGGTTCAGAGAGGAAAAGGAGGAGCAGTGCAATGCTGTGGTAAGCTGCCTGACTGGCTGCATTTTGGTTTGAAGTCCTCTAATACCGGCATGACTTGCATACTAAGTTTATTCCATACAGTTTGCAATAATTCTTGTCCTTGTAAACTATTTGTGTAAAATATGTGTAATATCTATTGTCCCCCTCATGGAAACGATTCTTGTCCTTGTAAACTATCCTCTAATACATTATACCTTCAACTATATTGAACTATCCTACCACATTATGAGCAAATTCAAAATTGTACACATGCAAGTTATTCTACACGCCAAATCCGCGGGTAGAACATAACTTATGTCGCAACTGACCTTCTAATCTATCAAAGCAAACATCTATCGAGTCATAAATCAAAATCAAATCCTAACCCTAGCCTACCCATGTGATTCAAATATCTATGAAATTGAGCAGGATTATTGATTCAAATATCCATGGGATTATTTGTAAAACTTTTAAAAAATAAAAAATCGCTTGCACGCAACTTCTTCGTTTTCACCAGAAAAAGCGTGTTCAGTCCTGTCATGCATCGAAGCATGACTAGCAGCATCATTGGTTTACAATCTGCAGACAATGCGAGAATGACAACACAGTTAGAAAGAGGAACATGGGTAAAGAATATCTAGAAATTAGAAATTGATGTGTAAGCCGCCAGTCTTCTTCTGCTGCATCTAATCCGAACCGGAAGATCCCATCATGTGCTGACTCTGACCACTAAAATGGGCACAATGTCCTCCAACAGCACTCTCAAGTTGTACTACAGCATAGAATATGCTTAAACAAAGTCCCCAAGCTGACGCCCAGTGTGTGGACTTCAATTGTTAATGATGGGGATAACACTAACACCCAGCTGGCAACTTCAATTAGTAATAAACAAGTCAAACTGGTCCCTCAAATCAATCTCATGTCATGCGACTTCTAACAAAGATTTTTTTTCTTAAAAACAGAGAGGTCACTACTCACCAACTGCATGGAATGCCAACGGTGCAGATACATTTTTTATCCTCTTTACGAGCGAGCCTTGGCATTGCCATGCATATATATACCTTCAAGCTAGCGACAGCACTCGGCCACCATTATGCTTCCTGCCACGACCACGGCGAGCTAGCTAGCAACTTCTCCCGTCGCACGCAGCTCTTTCATTCCTGTCGCCATGCGTCCCCTTCTCGGCCTCGTCCTTTGCTGGCTCCTTTTCTCCCAGCAGCACACCCCCTCGTACTCCATAGCCACAGACACACTCTCACCTGGCCGTTCATTCTCCAGCGACGAGAGGCTTGTCTCCGGCAATGGCAAGTTCGCCCTTGGCTTCTTCCAAATGGGCACCAGTAATAACCTCCCCAACTGGTACCTCGGCATATGGTTCAACAAGATTCCCAAGCTAACCCCTGTGTGGACGGCCAACAGGGATCATCCGATCTCGGGTCCGGCTTCTCCAGAGCTCATAATTGCCAGCGACGGCAACCTGGTTGTCTTAGCTCAGGGTGCCATCATCTGGTCTACCGAGGCAAACATAACTGCCAATGGCACAACCGCCGCTGTACTCTTGGACAGTGGCAACCTTGTTCTACGGAGCTCCTCCAACTCCTCACGCATATTCTGGGAGAGCTTTGACCACCCGACAGACACCCATCTACCAGGTGCCAAGATTGGATGGAACAAGGTCACTGGCTTGAACCGTCGCCTTGTTTCAAGAAAGAATTCCGTTGATCTATCTTCAGGCATATACTCCTCGAAGCTGGACCTCGATGGAATTGGCAGGATGTACTGGAACTCATCTACTGTATATTGGTCTAGTGGGGAGTGGAATGGTAAATTCTTCAACTCGGAACCAGAGATGTCTGCAGGTTCCTCTTCTTCTAATTACACGTTTGTCAACAACAGCCAAGAGGTTTACTTCACCTACAACATAGCGAATGAGAACATTATCGTGCTCAGTATGCTGGATGTCAATGGTCAAAGGAAGCTGCGAGTATGGACCGGGCAAGATTGGATCTCAATTAGCAACCAACCAAAATATCAATGTGATGTGTATGCCGTATGTGGCCCTTTCACGGTCTGCACTTCTAATGCTGATCCTTTCTGCAACTGCATGAAGGGGTTCTCTGTAAGATCACCTGAAGATTGGGGGATAGAGGACAGAACAGGCGGGTGCATCAGAAACACTCCACTGAATTGTGGCGGCGGCGGTGGAAACAAGACAGGTATGACAGACAAATTCTACGCTATGCCGGGCATTAGGTTGCCTCAGAATGGCACGGTCATACCAAGTGCATCAAGTGAGAATCAATGTGCACAACTTTGTTTGAGTAATTGCTCTTGCACCGCATATTCTTACGGCAAGGACGGCTGCTCTATTTGGCATCACGAGTTACTTAATGTAGCTACTGATGGCAATGGAGAAATGCTTTACCTTCGCCTTGCTGCCAAAGAGCTGCAGAATAGGAAAAGGAATAAGAGTGGAATGATCATTGCTGCAGCCGTAGTTGCAAGCATTGCCACTTTGGCCGGCTTCATCTTTCTAGTAGTGATTTGGAGAAGGGGAAACAAGAAGTGGTCCATTCACAAAATGGACAATGATCAGGGTGGTCTTGGCATCATTGCATTCAGATATGTTGACTTGCAATCTGCAACAAAAAAATTCTCGGAGAAGCTAGGCACAGGTGGTTTTGGTTCTGTATTTAAGGGATGGCTTGGTGACTCGGTTGCCATAGCAGTGAAAAGGCTTGATGGTGTCCGACAAGGAGAGAAGCAATTCCGGGCAGAAGTGAATTCAATTGGAATCATCCAGCATATAAATGTAGTGAGATTGATCGGATTTTGCTGTGAAGGTGATAGGAGGTTACTTGTGTATGAACACATGCCAAATGGCTCCTTGGATTCTCATCTATTCCAAAGTCATGGTGCAATTTTGGATTGGAACGTTAGATACCAAATAGCTCTTGGAGTTGCTAGAGGGCTTGGATACTTGCATCATGGTTGTCGAGACTGCATCATACACTGTGATATCAAACCACAAAACATACTTCTCGACACATCTTTTGTCCCGAAAATTGCAGACTTTGGTATGGCAAAGTTTCTAGGGAGGGACTTCAGCCGTGTTGTGACTACAATGCGAGGAACTTTCGGATATCTTGCTCCAGAATGGATCAGCGGAACAGCGATTACCCCCAAAGTTGATGTTTACAGCTACGGGATGGTCTTGCTAGAGATCATATCAGGAAAGAGGAACTCTCCTAAACATTCATGCAGTGATGGCAGTGCAGACTATTATCCTGTTCAAGTTGCACACAAGCTTCTCCATGGAGACATTTCGAGCCTTGTGGATGCAAACTTGCATGGTGATGTGAACATGGAGGAAGTTGAGAGGCTTTGCAAAGTCGCATGTTGGTGTATCCAAGATAGTGAGTTTGATCGACCCACAATGGCTGAGGTGGTGCAGTTTCTCGAGGGAATATGCGAACCAGAAATGCCTCCAGTGCCAAGGTTACTCCATGCAATTGCTGGGGGCTCAGATTCGACGGCATCCTACTCAGACTGTGATATGTAGCTTCGCAGCAAACTATCCATGAAAGACTATGGTATCCTACTTGTATTGCATAAATAAATTTGTTCTTTGTCACATGTAAGATCTACCCAAGCGTGTGTTCAATACCAAATGTAGTGTTTGAAATAAAGATGGTTTGTAACATGTATGACCTCTATGTACGCAATAGTTTTTTGGCCTGATGAGAAAGATCAAAGGACATTCTGAGCAAACAATAAAAGAGCTCAACAGAAATGACCCCTGCCCAACAGTCAGCGGGTCAAGCAACACCCAAGTCAATGCAACGTCTTTTTCTTTCATATGTCTTGAGGTGAAATAACCGAGCATCAACGACTAACTAGAAATTGAGTTCAGTCCAGCCAGCGCCATGCCTTGAGGACTTTGAGGTCTAGCCGTTCCCAAACGTCAATCACATTTCATGGGCTGACAGAGAACGGTCATCACTGTTTAGCAAAAGAAAAAAAAAACAGAGAGAGAGAATGGTCTCTACTCTCTAACATATACTTAGCAATTAGTTTTGCTCATATGCAGATGGCAACGCTTGTTGCTGTTGTTTGTTCCAAGTACTAAATAAACTTGCGATCGCTATTGATTTCCGGTGCCCATGCCGCTGGTTTGTACATAGAGTGTGTGCGTGTTGTAAATGTCTGCATCTGTACTGTGACGTTGGTGAAGAAGAGCAACAGATTCCAAGTGAAAATGATCTGTCAAGTCGCCGACAGCAACACTCGCCACGGTTCTGAACTCACCAAAGGTTTCCCAGACTTTGGCAAAGCTCTCTGCTTCCGGCTCGAATACCCGCAACCGTCATCGGCAGTTGCCTGCACGCTTCCTGGAAACCTCAGGACCAGCCTTGCAACCGTGCAAGGAGGTTCCCACAACTCAAGCAACCCTGCGGCGTTGAAAACGTTGCGCCGGCTAATCACCTCAAGCTCAGTCCAGGTTCACGGTTTCCACGGCTCGTGCTCTGACATCGATACAATAGTACACTGGGGCTCCATGAATCTGGAATTCAGAGGTTATTTTTTACCCAACGACTTTGATCAGATTGCTCCTTCTGCGGTCAAAGAATCTGAACGTCTCTCTCATCTCCTTATGTGATTCGACAAACAGACGACTTTGAGCGTATCCTGACGTAGCGGCGGCTATTCGCCCCAGGTTGATGGAATGATGTTGACGACTTTTAACAAACCTAGAATATCTATAGTTTATCTCCTCGTGCACGTTTATGTATGAATAAAGTTATTGCCTATCATATTCAGGGCCTCTATGACGATATGTGCCCAACACAGAGAGATACCTTCGTCTTAGAAATGAAGACCTTTATGTACCAAGACATAGTATAAGAGTACCCACCTCCAGACAAGTTTTCTGCTTGTTTTCCTTGTCTGAAACATCAAGTTTAGAAGCAGGTGTGAGGACAACACATATGGAGTGACAGTGTTCACTGAATCAGTTTAGAAGCAGCCGATATATGGGAATGTATCAAAAGGCAAGGAAAAATACTTTACGTAGCCCAGCTGCAGGATGCATGTGGTATATGGTGAAAGAGGTGGCGGGAAGACTCGTTTGAGCTGCGCCAGCTCTCCATTCGCAGCCGCTGGAATCTTTCAATCTGCCAAGCCACCCGTGTATTGCATCAGTTTCAGATCGCAGCAAAAACTAATTATTGGCTTCAGAAGACCAAGTTGCATACTGTACAGACAGGAGGTTTCAAAAGGAACTAAACCTGCAGAACATGCCGTTACCTCTGGGTCAGCAAGCAGGTACGGCAAATTTGATGGTGAGTGCCAACACAACATTGAATAGACATTACCCGGTACCGACGCAACATGACATCATAAGGCATGCCTGTGTGCCACCTCCAAGTTTCACTCTTTTCTTTTGCAGCAGCAATCATGACCGTGATGGCTGGTTTGCTGTTCAAATATCCAATCACCAGAGCAAGAGCAGGAGAACAGTCAGGCATTGTTTTCACTTTGTAATCTGTGACATATACATCCATACATCATACAGAAGACTAGCAAAAGGAACCATTGACAACTTACCCGTTTTCACATCCTTACAGCGAGGAATGGGTTCTAGCAATGATATCAAGCCACTTGATAAATTAAGACTGTCTTCCCAGACTAACCGGGGGAGTGCTTGGCTTCACCATGATCTCTATATGTACACCTCGACCTCATTTCCAGCAACTGCTTAGCATCCATACCTTCACACCCTTCCTATGTTCATTTCCTGGTCGTTCAGCATGCCACACTTCCTAACCCTATGCAGATTTCTCGCATCCTTATACATCCTATCATGTTGTTCTGCCATGGACACCATCGCACCTGGCCAACCACTTGTTGGGAAAGACAGGCTCGTCTCCAGCAACGGCAAGTTTGCACTCGGCTTCTTCGAGAGCGGCAGTAAGTCCTCCCAAAACACCCTGAACTGGTACCTAGGAATTTGGTTCAACAGAGTTCCAAAATTAACTCCAGTATGGGTTGCCAATGGTGACAACCCACTCACGGATCACACCTCATCTGAGCTTACAATCTCTGATAATGGCAACCTTGTCATATTGAATCAAGCCACCAACTCCATAGTCTGGTCCACACAAGCAAAAACAATAACCAACATCACAGTAGCTATACTGCTGAACAGTGGAAACCTCATCCTACAGAACTCCACAAACTCATCCGATGTGTTGTGGCAGAGCTTTGACTACCCCACAGATACCTTCCTCCCTGGTGCAAAACTTGGTTGGGACAAGGCCACTGGGTTGAACCGCCGTATTGTTTCAAGGAAGAATTTGATCGACCTAGCTCCTGGAAGATACTCTGAGGAGTTAGATCCAGGTGGTCCTAATCAGTACATCATTACACTGTTGAACTCCTCCATACCATATTGGTTCAGCGGGATATGGAACGGCGAATACTTTCCCTTGGTGCCAGAGATGTCAGGGGCCAAACTTTTCAATTTCACATTTGTCAATAATGACCAAGAGAAGTACTTCACATATAATTCACTAGACGAAACAACAGTTGCCCGTCATGTAATGGATGTCTCAGGTCAAGTAAAAGCATTCATTTGGCTTGAGAGCTCACAGGATTGGTTAATGAACTACGCTCAACCTAGAGCACGGTGTGATGTCTATGCCGGATGTGGACCTTTCACAATTTGCAATGATAATGAACTGCCGCACTGCAACTGCATGAAGGGTTTCTTCATAAGATCACCAAAGAATTGGGAGTTGGGTGACCAAACAGATGGGTGCATCAGAAATACTCCTTTAAATTGTGTGAACACCAAAAGCACAGGTAGTTCAATTGACAAGTTCTATTCTATACAGTGCGTCAGGCTACCTCATAATGCCTACAACATAGAAGCTGCTACCAGTGCAGGTAAATGTGAAACAGTTTGCTTAAGTAATTGCTCTTGCACTGCATATTCTTATGGCAATGGTGGCTGCTTTGTCTGGCACAATGAATTACTCAATGTAAAACAGCAGCAGTGTGATGACACAACTAATATTAATGGAGGAACTCTGTACCTTCGCGTTGCTGCGAAAGAGGAGCAAAGTCGGAAAAAACACGTAAGAGGAAAGACAATTGCCATTAGCCTTGGTGTAAGCTCTGCCATCATGTTTTCTCTAGCACTTGTATTAATGATTTGGTGGAACAAGAAGAAGAGGTACAGCTTCACATTGAACAATGCTCAAGGTGGTAATGGAATTATTCCATTTACATATACTGATTTGCAGCGTGCAACTAAGAGCTTCTCAGAAAAGCTGGGAGAAGGTGGCTTCGGTTCCGTATTCAAGGGCTTTCTAAGCGATTCAACCATAGCAGTGAAAAGGCTTGATAGAGTGCACCAAGGAGAGAAACAGTTCAGAGCTGAAGTTAGCTCACTTGGACTTATCCAACATATAAATTTAATTAAGCTAATTGGATTCTGCTGCAGCAGTAATAACAGATATCTTGTCTATGAATATATGCCAAATCATTCCCTTGACAAACACCTATTCCCAAGCAATGCTAATATCTTGAATTGGGATACTAGGTACCAAATAGCACTAGGAGTTGCTAGAGGACTAGCTTATTTGCATGAGAGCTGTCGAGACTGCATTATACACTGTGATGTTAAACCTGAAAACATACTTCTCGATGAATTGTTTATTCCCAAAATCGCAGATTTTGGAATGGCAAAGTTTATACAAAGGGATTTCAGCCGAGCATTGACTACAATGAGAGGAACCATAGGATATCTTGCACCTGAATGGATCAGTGGAGTGGCCATCACACCAAAAGTAGATGTTTACAGCTATGGAATGCTTTTGTTCGAAATTATTTCAGGGAGGAGGAACTCACATGGAGAACATACTGCTACTGGTGATGATTATACTTATTTCCCTGTGCAAGTCGCACGTAAGCTTCTTGTGGGAGATGTCGCAAGCATGGTGGATCATAAGTTACATGGTGATGTCAATCTAAAGGAAGTTGAAAGAGCTTTTAAGGTTGCATGTTGGTGCATTCAAGACAAAGAGGTTGATCGACCAATGATGGGTGAAGTGGTTAAAATTCTTGAGGGTTTAATAGAACTTGCCATGCCTCCAATGCCAAGACTACTTCAAGCTATTGCAGGAGGCTCTTATTCAGTGTAACTCTAGTCTTTGTTTACCGAAAATATTTCAACTTAAGGAGTTGCCAAATTTTTCTTCAGTAGAGATACAATTACAGTTTATCATTTATTGTATAAAAATTGCTGGGTGTTAAATATAGATTTATGCCAATTACTGGAATCACTATATCAGGTACTTAGTACCATTGATCATGCAATTAACGAAAAGGTTATGTGACTATCCTCTTCCTTTCTCCTTTTTGAGAATTGTACTCTATCCCTTTTCAGGAAAGTTGTTTAGTCTTCAATTTTTTTTGACATCTTGTGTTGCATAGGTTCTGAATTGTTCTAAGGAGAGGTGTAACTCACAACATTTTACTTTCATGGAAGTTCAGGATTCAGACTGGTACCTCTAGTTTCAAAAATGGGTATTTAATCTCCTACCCCAAAAGAAAAGAATAATAGAAACCATTACAAATCAACCGGTCACCCCTCAATGGTGGCTTTGGAAGTACCTTTGCCATGGTGTCTTTCTTTCAAAAGTCCTGCAAAGGCAAAAGCTATTTCACAAATAACACATGCACCTAGAAGCAGGTGGCACCGAAGAGGCAGAAAATCGCAACTACCCCACATGACCTGCTTCTAGGAGCTACTACATGCCATATGCAACAGCAAAGGTGGCATGCAGTGCGCTTGCAGACATAGGTTGATTACACTTAGCTGAGTTAGGTGGAGGAGGTCGTGTATTGTCGCCTTGTCGGACATGGACATGAATCTGGTTTGTCCATGGGGAAGGGCTGGTGGATGAGGACATGAGGCTGATTCTGGTGATGAGGCTGGAGGAGCTGAGGAGGCAACGGTGGGCATCTCAATCGGTAGGTTAGTTTTTGGCGCTCGACTATGTGTCTGTGTCACACAGATGGGCACATAGAGGGGGAGAGAGAGAGATGGGGAAGTTGCAATTATTTTTCTCTTTCGCAATGCCACTTTGCAAGCTTGATTGGACTTCACACAGATGGGCACATAGTTTACCTTTTCTATTGACATATTGCTACGGAAATTGATGAGCTATGTCTGCCCACATGTTTAAGGAGCAATGATAACTAGGACAAAGAGGTACAAACTTCAGCAAAATCAAAGGAGGCTGTGATGCATGGATTTGGGAGACAAATATTACATTTGACTGATACATCTCTAGAGAGGATTTCTTGACTCCTAGAAACATCGACCCCAAACCAAAGTATCTACTCCAATTATGGCGATCCATATCTAGGACATAGCAATGCCTAACCTACTTATGTATGTTTTAAAAGGGCTAATGATCGTCTCCTAGGCTTGCTTGGTCTGGCTGCACCCTTGCTACTGCAGAATGGATCTGGTGTGGCTGGCTGGGCTGTGTTGCTCCATAATAGATATATACTCAGACCAGGCTTTCTTTCAGTAATATATGATTAAATCCTTTATCCAACAGATATTGGCATGTTCTTAACACCCTGACAAAAGAACTAATCGAGCTCCATTCCCAAGCACAGACAAACGCTTAGCCAAACCCTGATATTATGACTTGTACGGGTAGACAAGATCACAAGAGAACACTAGATCAGTCCATATGTAGCATCTACTCACAGTCAACAAAGAAAATTCCATCAACAACTGCCAATCCGGGAAGAAATCCTTCTTTTAATATGAATGTATCCACTCATGTAAAGTGAGTCAGAAAACAACCAAAAGAAATACATGAGGTCCTAGTGAATAAAAGACCGGACAGCTGACTCTCAATTTACAAAATATGATGTATATGCATTCCTATATGACTGTAAGGTAAGGTAAGCAGTTAATAAAAAAATACTATATCAACTTGTGAGCTGCAATAAATGTCCATGAACTCAGGTTTCCAGAAACACGAGAGAGATTAGAGCTGATTGTGACAGGTGAAAGTTGCATACCAGTGTCACATGAAGTAGCCAGAGCAGCTACTTGTGGGCTGTGGCCATATTAACAGTCGATGGGTGACATGTAAACATCATAATAGGCTTCAATCTGGTTGAGGAAGGCCTTGTCTTCCATCATTTCTGGCTTTCTGCTCGAATTTGGTTGATTTTTGTGCCCAAATGCTAACTAGACTGAGAAGCAAAAAGAATTAACTACAATTACAGAAAAGCTATTTTATTTTCCACAAGGGAGTAAAAAAAGGGGCAAATTACATACCTGATAACCCCCCAATGCAATTTATCCGGTTTTGCGGGCTGTTGCTTGATTCCTGAGAAGTAACGATGTGCGACAGCACCTAGTCAAATGACGGAGGCTAATACTGCGCGTCAAGTGCAGCAGCATCCTGGCCAGGCCTCCCGAGAGGTTTGGGGACGGTGCTGCGGTGACTCTTCCAGGGCATTTCGGAAACGGAGCGGTGGTGGGCCCTGGGGTGTACCGGGATGGCTCAACGGCGGAGGAGGCCGCCGAGGCGTTCCGTGGCGGCGGGGTGCCGATTCGGGGGGTCTAGGCTCTGGATGTGATGGAGGCCTGGCTTACCTGATGCGGTGGTCTCAACGGGATCGGGAGTGGGAGCGGGTCGGAGGGAGGTGGCTGGCTTCGCCGAGGCCGAGGAGGTCGCCGCCGGCACGGCAACGGACGGAGCGGGCTTGGTGGGGGCCGTCGGCCGTGGGGTTTTCCTACGCGATATTGGCAGGAAACTGGAGACGCCTTCACAGTGAATTACGAGGAAAAAAATTCAAAATCGAGGACGATTTGGTAAGCAATAAAGGTCGGGGATAAGGCAGATGGACGATGGTGCTGCTGCGGGAATTTCACTAGAACTCGATGGAAATTTCACAAAAAAAAGAACCATCACATTCCAGGTGAAATTTGGGTAGACCTGTATTTCGAACGAGGCTTTTAACCGCCTTGAAAGTTTTGTTCAAGCTAAAAGAGTCAAGAACTAACGTAGTTCAGATGGGAGTACGGAACAAACATCTGTGCTCCACGGAAACTGCCCTCGCTGAACATGCGACCTCCGCTTAACAGGCCAAAGCACCTTGATGGTCAGTGCCAATTTCGAATAGCCATGACCAGATGCTGACACACATGCCTGTGAGCCTTAGCACCAACCAAAAATTGAATCACAGGTCCATGCCTAGATGGGAGCACGATCTCTAGAAAGGTCAAAATGGAGAAAAAGGCGCACCGGTTAGTAATCATATACTACAATAATTAGGATTTTTCATGTAATTTGTGGCACTCGCGTTCATACATCATACAGAAGACACCAAAGAAATATTGACCAGAGTTGCCCATTTTTCCACATTCGTTCAGCCACTTGATAAGTAAATAAAGGATGGGTATCACTGTCAGCAAGAATTAGACCATGGTTCCAGGGAAGCCTTGACTTCTTCACCAACCATATGTAGCCGTGCTATACCAAACCCCTACCTGATCCAGCTTCCCCTGTCTTTCACCATGCCTCTCTCCCCCATCCTTTGCAGAATTCTCTTGCCCCTATACATCCTATCATGCTGTGCTGCCAAAGACACCATCTCACCTGGTCAAGCACTTGTCGGCGGTGAAAAGCTCGTCTCCAGCAATGGCAAGTTCGCACTCGGATTCTTCCAGACGGGCAGTAAGTCCTCCCAAACCACCCTGAACTGGTACCTAGGAATTTGGTTCAACAGAGTTCCAAAACTAACTCCACTATGGGTTGCGAACGTTGACAACCCACTCACGGATCACACCTCATCTGAGCTTACAGTCTCTGATGATGGCAACCTTGTCATCTTGAATCAAGCCAACAGCTCCATGGCCTGGTCCACACAAGCAAATACCACGACCAACAAGACTGTAGCTGTACTACTGAACAGTGGAAATCTCATTCTACAGAACTCCACAAACTCATCTGATGTGCTCTGGCAGAGCTTTGACTATCCCACAGATACTTTACTCCCCGGTGCAAAACTTGGTTGGGACAAGGTCACAGGTCTGAACCGCCGTCTTGTTTCTAGGAAGAACTCGATCGACCTAGCTCCTGGAAGATATAGCTTTTTTTTAGACCCAAATGGTGCTAATCAGTATATGTTCACGTCGTTGAGCTTTTCCATACCATATTGGTTCAGCGGGTTATGGAACGGCCAATATTTTTCCTCTGTGCCAGAGATGCAAGGACCTTTTCTTTTCAATTTCACATTTGTCGACAATGACCAAGAGAAGTACTTCACCTACGACTTACTGGATGAAAGAACCGTTCTCTATCATGTATTGGATGTCTCAGGTCGAACAAAGACATTCATTTGGCTTGAGAGATCACAGGAATGGTTACTGAGCTATGCTCAACCCAAAGCTCAGTGTGATGTCTATGCTGTATGTGGACCTTTCACAGTTTGTTATGATAATGAGCTTCTTTTCTGCAACTGCATGAAGGGTTTCTCCATAAGATCGCCAAAGGATTGGGAGCTAGATGATCGAACCAGTGGGTGCATGAGAAATACTCTATTGGATTGTGTTAGCAACAAAAGCACAGGAAGTTCAACCGACAAATTCCATTCCATGCCATGTGTTAGGCTACCTCCTAATGCCCAGAACATAGAAGCTGCAACCAGTAGTGCAGATGAATGTGGAGCAGCTTGCTTAAATATTTGCTCTTGTACTGCATATTCCTATGGCAATGGAGGGTGTTTAGTCTGGCACGACGAATTACTCAATGTAAAACAGCAGCAGTGTGATGACATAACTGCTACTAGTGGAGGAACTCTACACCTTCGCCTTTCTGCAAAAGAGGTGAAAGGTCAGAAAAGCGGTGCAAGAAAAACGGCGATTGCCATCGGCCTTGCTGCAAGCTTTGCCATCTTGTTTTCTCTGGCACTGGCACTAATGATTTGGTGGAACAAGAGGAAAAGGTATAGCTTCACATTGAACAATGCACAAGGTGGTAATGGAATTGTTCCATTTAGATATACTGATTTGCAGCGTGCAACTAAGAATTTCTCAGAAAAGCTAGGCGAAGGCGGCTTTGGTTCAGTATTCAAGGGATCTCTGCACGATTCGACAACCATAGCGGTGAAAAGACTCGACGGTGCATATCAAGGAGAGAAACAGTTCAGATCTGAAGTCAGCTCAATTGGGCTTATCCAACATATAAATTTGATTAAGCTAATTGGCTTCTGTTGCAGCAGTGAAAGCAAATTGCTTGTCTATGAATATATGCCGCATCGTTCCCTTGACATTCATCTATTCCCAGGTGATGCTCAAACCTTGAGCTGGAGTACTAGGTATCAAATAGCTCTAGGAATTGCTAGAGGACTAGCCTATTTGCATGAGAGCTGTCGAGATTGCATTATACACTGTGACGTCAAACCCCAGAACATACTTCTAGACGAGTCATTCATCCCCAAGATTGCGGACTTCGGAATGGCAAAGCTTTTAGGAAGGGACTTCAGCAGGGCTTTGACTACGATAAGAGGAACCATAGGATATCTTGCACCTGAATGGATCAGTGGAGGGGCCATCACACCAAAAGTTGATGTTTACAGCTATGGAATGCTTCTCTTCGAAATTGTTTCAGGAAGGAGGAACTCACATAGAGAACATACCACTATCAGTGATGATGATTCTTTTTTCCCTGTGCAAGTTGCAAGTAAGCTTCTTGTAGGAGATGTTGGAAGCTTGGTGGATCACAGATTGCATGGCGATTTCAATCTAAAAGAAGCCGAAAGAGCTTGTAAGATTGCTTGTTGGTGCGTCCAAGACAATGAGCTCGATCGACCGACGATGGGTGAAGTGGTTCAGATTCTCGAGGGTTTGGTAGAACTTGTCATTCCTCCAGTGCCAAGACTACTTCAAGCTATTGCAGGAGGCTCTCATTCAGCGGGAGTTCAGCCTTGATTTACCAAAAATATTTAAAGTTCTAAGGGTTTCAGCCAGGCAGAGTTATCAGCAGTGACAGGGTTAGCATTTATGTTGTGTTATGTATAAACATGTCAGATGTGTAATTGGCCCATTTCTACTTCCATGAAAGACTGGACTGAACCCTCTCTACTTTTATGATCTGTATTTACCCCCTGAAGTATAGAAAGCAGTACATATCAGGCCTTAATATTGGTTATGAAACTAATTTTGCCACAACGTGTTTCTTTCACAAGTCCCTGCTGACCTGCAAATGCAAGGTTAGCTTCAAGAACTATGGCCGAACAATAAAACCCACACATTTCACAAAAACACACTTGTGCTTGTGCAACTAGAAGCAGGTGGCACCAACAAGGCTGAAAGTTGCAAGTTGCAACCACTCGACTTGGCCAACCCACATAGCTACTTCTTCCCAAAGGCCCTTAAACTTTGTTTGCAATCACAAATTAAGGCCCCATTGGACATTCTGACTTGTATCTTGTTGCCAGATAATGAGTGATGACAACAAAATTTCAGATCAGTACATATGGTTGACCCACCCATACAGTTAGCGAAGGAATCCAATCAATAACTGCCTATCTAAACGAATCCTTTTTTTTTACTATGAATATATCCAATCATCCAAAGTGAGTCAGAAGATAACCAAACAGTCCTAGATGAGCTCTAGCAAACAAAAGGCAACAGGGTGCCCCTCCTAAAAATCCTTGTGAGAGAAGGGTGTAAGATAAATACGGATGACGAGAGAGAATCTTGAAATGGAACTACTTTATTCTTTTCTTTAGAGTAAATTACACCCACCATACAACAACTTGGTGGGTGAGTGCAGATTGGTCCAATAATTTGTAATTAGCTCAATTTAGAAATATTTCTAATGCTTTATCTAAAAACACAAATATTATGATGTTAAACTATACAAAATTCCAGAAATTCATTGCCAAACATAGAAAGGTTTGACTTACGGACAAGCTAGAATAATACTATGAAACGCATGGAGTAAAAAAAACTACTTGCATTGCATTAGCAGATTCAAACTGACAAGTAAGCACAACATCCACGGGGGCTACAGCATGATAAGATATCATTAACAGTTTAGTCCTCGTTTGCTCATTAGCCAGACTGGCTAGCCAACGCACTGTGTCAGATAAATGAAAACTTAAAAAAACTATCTGTGTACAGAAAGAATTACCCCCAAGACTGAAGCATATTCATAAGTTAAGTATACATCTAATGTCAACAAAGGGGAAAAAGAATATTCAGGTTCCTGATAAAAATCACACATTGAAACATCACTCATTTCGAAGAAAAAAATCTTATACTCATCAACCCGGAGCAATTACAACACCAGAACATCTTTCCTCATTAAAGGGCATGAACAGTCTGGAAGCTCAAACAACCTGCTCCGAGCAGATTCTTCGGAATGGGATTATGAGCAACATAGCTAGAGCGACTAGTGCAAGGTTCACAGTGTCAGACAATACTTGGCACATCTCCAGCCCAGCTACAAACCGCTCGTGGCCACCGTGTCCTAATGCAGTCCACTAATGGCGCGTGCTGAGATGTCTGAACTGGTGGAGCTAGAGAAAGAATACTGTCATCCTTGCTGCCGCTGGTTGATGCGCTTACAACATCAGCTAGATACTCATCCTGAGTCCACCTTGGGGGAACAGTGACATTTAGCTTGCATAACCTGGGTCTCTGTATAGGAACTGAGCCACCCGCACTTGCATTCCCATTCAGCACAGACTTGGCAATTCCATTGAAGTGAAAGATGGTAAATTGCTTCTTCCCCATACGGCCAGTTGGATCCTTCATGCCTCCGGCCCTTTTATCCAACTGCAGCAATGCCTGCCAGAATTCACTCCATACTATAATGCCAGCATTACATAGGTCCTCAAGCTTATCCGAAGGAAAATTTATGTCAGTATCCCTGAGGACTTGTTGGAAGCCCTCAACGCTGATAAAGCCTCCACCTCCACTTTGATCTTGTGCATCAAAAGCCCGCCTTATTCTGGATTCACGCTCTTCCAGCTCATTCTCCTCTTGAACATTGGGGTTTAGGGCAAAAAGGACAGTGTAGTGACTTTCACTTCCCACAACCCAAATCGGCCACTTTGGGCACTTCAGATACTGACCAACCTTGCACAAATTTAGTGATTCCAGGAGGGTAAGAAAACCGACTTCAACATTGTTTGGTATGCCCTTCAAGGACATGCCACCACCAAGGTCCATCTTGCCATCAAATACATTTGGAACAGCCTCTCCACAGAGTAATAAATTCACAATTTCCTGAAAAAGATAAAAGTACATATATCTTTTTTGTCCAAAATCGTATGCAAAAAAAAAAACGTGCAAACTAAGTACAGAATAGAATGTTTCATTGTTCGTAACACAGATAGTACCAACAAATAAAATCTTAAATTTTGTACCACAGTTACCAGTGACATTCCAAGAGTAGCCACACTATTAACTGCTATGGCATGTCTGATCTAATAAGGAATATATTTACAAGAATTATATCTGTACCTGTGAGGCATGCCCAAATGGAGCAGTGACCAATGGCTGGCTTGGATCATCCCTGTCTGCTTGGATATATTCCTGTGTTCAGAGGACAACTATACATGGTTAGAAAATGAAGATAGTGTTGACATGCTTTGATAAACAAGTCAATAAGCACTTAAACAAGTGACAAAAAAAAATCTACTGGAACTAAGAAATGAGTAAGGAGGGAAGCATAACTTGGAGCCATTTGTTCCATCTCTCTCTCTCTCGCTTGACAAAAAAGAATAACTAGCCAATAGCCATCGAGAATCTATGAACTGCATATAACACCCAAAAAGAATCCCAAAAGCACCCACTAAGTAGCCAACAGTATTTTGAACTCGTGTCATTAAATTCTAAAACATCAGTTCTAGCAATTCATTTGTTGTTCTGGTGTAATACTACTCCATAAGCAACTTCAACCATAATACAGAACCACAATTTACTCTTATCAACATACATTGGCCATTAGTTTGTTCACCCGAGCATATACCTACTAGATCTCAAAAATAGCAATGTAGCTGGGCCCAGAAAACATAACATACAAAAAGGTTGGGAACTTTAGCATTGACAAACACGTACCAATCCTCGCGAGAGCAAAGCAGAGATAAGAAATAGCATGGCTCCCAATCGACTTTCAAACAAAGGAATGTTAGCCAAAAGGATGTCAAATGCATCCTTCCTTGAGGTAAATGTACTCGTTCTAAGAACTTTCTGCAGATCCATTGCTGATTCAACAGAAAGCCCTTCCAAAACTGCCTCGGTTTTCTGCAATAAGTTTCATAAGAGCATCAGCCACATCCAAGTATCTAAAAGCTTATAATCAACTGAATACCACCGCATCCACTTACTCCACGATTGACACGTGCAATGGATGCTACAACAGCTCTTTTCCCAGTTCCACATAAAAATAGAATCTCCACCATAGCATGAACCAATGCTCTACAAAGAACAAGGTTAATAGCAGTTATTTTAGTCTAAAGAAAACTATCAATCGAGGCATTCATGTATATCCTATGGAGTGTACATTATGTAGTACAACATACACGTGAAATCATTTGTAGTCTCAATAAATAAAATATACATAGGATTTCTTTTGTTACTATAATTATAAATAAATGTCTTTTAGAAGTGTGCTGTATGGAATTATAGCATTGGTTGGGAGAATGGAGCTATCACAGACTCACAGTAGAGAACTAATTCAAAGAATTATGTTCGTCACTGAATTCAAAATGCCCATATTTCAGCAGATCCATATAAGTAAGAAATAAGAATAGTGGCTCATACAAAACATCGAACAGATAACAGTGGCAATAAAATAGTGACATCAAAACCATTATAAGAAGCAGGAAACCACCTTGTCTTTCTATCATCGGTCAGAGACGAAAAATCATCCCCCGCAGCAAAAGAACTCTGATAAAAGCGTCTTTGTCCCAGAGTATATAGTGGGTTACTGACCTCTGGGTTACTCAAGTCATCAGAGAAAAACAGAAGATATTTAAGAACATAAGCCTGCAAACAAATTAAAAGTTACCATCAGAAATGTTAAGGTTGCAAAGAGCAAAAGGAATTTCACAATAGGGGACGAAATAGATAGTTAGATTTTTTAGAAACTATGAAAATTCAAAATCAGATCAAAGCGAGCTCATACAAATAATTGGATAAATATTTGATAAGCCATTCAAGTTAAAAAAAGATAGATGTAACAATTGAAATGCATCAACCAATCTCTTGAAGGCATATCTGTCTGGATTTCAGATTATCACAGAATTTTTGCACTTTGTTTCATCAGTATGGCTCTAAAAGATACTAAAGGGTTGAATGAGGAGGATTATACCATTGTGAATAGTCAGGTAGTTCACTCAAAAGATTTTATTGCTGTAGCTTCCATTGGCAAAAGGGGAATATTACTAGTTACCATTTTCTGATATTTAGAATAGAATGCATTAAATGACTTAAACTTTTCCACAAAAAATTAGAGAACACATGGTACAAAAAGAACATATTTTAAGCCATAGTGCAATTTTGAGCAGAAGATCGGGGAATGGGAAGCTTTTCCGCCCCAATATATACCCACAGACTACAAAAAAATAATTAGAATTATGAAAGAGCAAAATGCAGTGGTGGACTGGTGGCCCTTAAACTTGTCCCTGGTCCTTGAAAAATGCAGATTTGGGTCCATCAACTTGTTAAGTGTGCCACTCGAGATCCAAATCTCCCTAATTAGCAAGTACCTTCCTAAGTTCATGCTGATTTACCAGTTCTTGAGGCATGCCACGTAGGCAAGTATTTGAACTCAAGTGACACGCTTAATAAGTTTAGGACCAAGATCTGCATTTTAAAGTTTAGGGACCTAGATGGCACCGCAAAACAATTAAACGAGTCGCTTGTGAATTTTACTATTAGGAAAAGCAAGGAAAGTCATACCTGCACGGTTGCTAAGACACCGCATGGACCTCCTTCATGTTGTACAAGTCCCATAGTTGTTTCTGGGTCAGAGCTAAACCTGTGTGCATTTTAAACAAAAATAAGACTAGCTGTAGCATGCAGGTCTGCAGTTAAAAGCATAATATGTTTGGCATTATTTTATATCCACGCAACTTTGTGCACATAGCCACATACAACAAATGGCACAAGATCGAAAATGTTGGTACTTGGATAAAAATGGCACCAACAGAAATTACTTAAAGTTAGCATGCTACTTTGTAACACCCAGTCGCTCTGATCTTCAAAATACTAACAGAGCCGCCTTTAAGATCTCATGTTAGTTTCAGCTTGCTAGGCTCGAGCAGCATGTAGGGAACTACAGAGTACACCTTTGTGCTCCAAGAATCATACTCAAAAACGGAAAATCAAACTAACAGCAGCTCATACATTGAATAAGTAGTTGACAACATACTGCAAACAGGAACCAATTTCCAGATAAGGAAAGGATGCTAACGAAATAAGTAAATGCCAGATGCTGAGAGCTAATAAGGGTAAGGCAGTAAAAACAGTCTTCTATTCGCACGCACACCCTGTATTTTCAGATATACTAGACAAGAATATGTAGTTGACTGCATACAGAGAAAAGGAACCAATTTCCAGATGAGGAAAGGACGTTAACGAAACAGTGGAACCAACCGACAAAAACGCCGTTTCAACGGAAGGAGGGATACTGGCACATATTAACTATAAATACCGGATGGGGAGAACAATAAATAAGGGCAAAGCAGTAAAAACAGTGTTACATTCGTGTATTTGCAGCAATATACTACTAGACAAATTATTTTTAACTAATAGCAGCTCGTAAGTAATTAACTACATATTAAAGACAGGGACGAATATCCAGATAAGGAAGCTAATGAAATCACAGAACCATCTGACTAATTGCCTTATTTAACGGAACGAGGGATACTAGGAACATATTTAACTATAAATACTGGATGCAGAGAACAATAAATAAGGGCAAAGCAGTAAAAAAAGATTGTGGCGTTCGCAAGCATGCCCTGTATTTGCAGCGTACTAGATAAAGTGCATGCCTCATATTTTAGCAATGGATGGGAGTCGTTATCGACATGCAACAGCTCTGTTCTCCACTGATTCTAACTAGACCTAGACTCTAGTGCAGTTTAAGCATTCCTGCATGCCAATGGTAGAAGCATAACGGAACTCAGATACACACAGCCTCCAATCATCAGACCTACACAGGAACAACTACTGCCCATATATTCTACAATAGTCACCTCATTATCTTTTCATAACAGAGAACTAAACCCAACCCCTTAGTTTTCACTAGCACATAAATCTTCAGTCCTACTGTTTCTAAGACACCCATCAGCATGCCATCCATCAGAAATACAGATCACATGAACAAGCAAACTGCACTCTTGTTGCAGACTGGCTACATCTTCAGAACAGAGACATATTGATCAGGATTCAGTCTTATTAGCCCCAGCAACCAGAATAAAGCTACTAATGCCTTGCGCCAAAAGCCAAATCTACACACTACACACCAAGGCACAGCTTACACGCATGCGACAAGGATAGTCACACCCAAAGGAACTCACCTGATGCCCTGATTGCTCCACTGCGCCAAGACGGCCTTTGAAACCCCTCCGCCGAACACCATTGCCCACAGCTTCTCAGCGACATCTGGAGGCAACTCCTCCCCTTCCTCTTCCCCCTCCTCCACCTCCACCTCCTTCGCTTCCTCCATAGATACGCCGGTTGGTTCCGGCTCCGCCTTCTCCTCTTTGGCGGCCTCAGAGGCGGGGGGCGGCTCCACCACCGCCAGCTGCGGCGGCGGCTGCGGAGAAGATCGCGCCACCGGGACGGCGGCCGGCGAGCCGGCCGCGCGGAGGCGCTTCTCGGCGGCGGCGGCCATGAGCTCGCGCTGCTTCCGGCGCGCCTCCGCCTCCGGCGACTCCGCGGCGGGGGGCGGGGGCTTGCTGCGCTTGGGCTCGGGCTGCGCCGGCGGGGAGCCCTGGAGGCTCATGCGGAGCGCCATCTGGAGCTCCTCGTCCTCCTCCCGATCCGCCATTGGACCGCTCCGGCCGAACCCTAGCCGGATCGATCCGCCCCCAAACCCTAGGGCGGGCGGGGGGTTTGGCGCCTCGGCCCCGTCAGAGGCCCCGAGCAAGGATTAGGAACAGGGGAGCGATGCGACAAGCGGATGGAATCTGGGTGCGGGGCGTCGGGATCCGGGAAGTGGCGGCGGCTGACGCGGCGAAGTGGCGGGCGTATTTGTAGGGGCGGGGTCGGGGTCGGGGTCGGGGTCGTCCGTCGCGGCGGCGAGGCGACGGGACGGAGGTGGTCGGATGTGTCAGAGATTGTGAAGCTCGTCGCTGCTCCTCCCGGGACTGCGCTCCGCTCTACACGCTTGCCGACTCGAGTCACAGTTTGGCGCGACTTGACAATGACGTGTGAGGACGGATTAGATTCTGGCCCGGTTGTCAGGGACTGGTGGGTAGTAGCTTAGGCCGCTTGGCGACGTCGTTAACCGACGTGGAGCCCAGAGACAGTAAACAGCGGAAAAACTTCTCTCAGCGCTCCTCGATACCTGTAGCTCCGGTAAACGCGCTCTCTAGCGGCTTTGCCCGAACGTGCTATGCGCTAGCGGCCAAACAATTAAGTTACAGAGCAACTAATTAACTAATCCTAATGAATCGAACAAAGAAGAAGAAAATAAAATAAAGCTACCGCAAGGCACAGAGGAGCATCCCAAATTGACTAAACCCCAAATAAACTCACCTAAACATTAAACATTCGATGGCGCATCGAATGTTTGGTTACTAATTAAAAGTATTTAATATAGATTAATTATAAAACTAATTGTACAGGTGGAGGTTAATTTGTGAGATCCTAATTAGTTCACAATTTGACAATATGGTGCTACAATAAACATGTACAATAGATTAATTAGGTTTAATAGATTCGTCTCGCGAATTAGCGTCCATCTATATAATGAGTTTTGTAATTATCTCATATTTAGTCCTTCTAATTAGCATCCGAAGATTCGATACGATAAGAACTTTAGTCCCTATAACCAAACACCCCATAAATTATATATATATATATATATATATTTTGCTATGTATCTACACATAGCGTATATCTAGGTGCATCACAAACTAAATTTGCCTACAATTTGAAACGGGGTGGGTATTAAATATGCTCATTATCATCTACCAACTTTTAGATATATACCATTAAATGATTCAACTTTAAATTTATACCAGCAAAAATGTTGCTTATTACTCCCTTCGAACCCTTTCATTAGGCGTATCACGGTTTCTCAAAAAGATTGATATGTAGAACGCATCCAGTACCGATGCGTGCATTAACTCGCATGGAGAGAATATGAAGCAGATCTGCATTATTCTTATAGGGACAAGTCATTGCTTGAGTACTGGGCTGACAGTGGTGGTCCTTCCAAACTATTCAAGCTCCATGACAGGTTAAAAGTCCCATAGACCCAAACTTGCGGGAGCTTATCTTTTGAGGGCTACATTAATCATGTCTTATTGGCACATGAAAAGGGCTCATCATGGAAAGGTTTCTCACTTCAGGGTTAGGAAATGGAGGTTTGGATTAGAATTCTACATCTCAGTGCCACCAATGGCTAAGTATTCACCTGGTAATTAACATGCGTAAAGATCTTGGCACTTTGTCAGATAGGCTAATACCTGAGTTTTCTTTGGATGGAGGGTTAACAAACCTTCCATGCTTCTTCCGTCAGTTGAGCGATAGCTTGAAAAATATTCGAAAAAGTACCAATCTCTTGCTGATGTTGTGAAGAATCTTATGCTCACCTTCAACATGTCAGGCTTGTAGGTTTTCTTTACCCTTCACTCTACTACAGGTATGCAGAATAGAATATATTGGACGGGTGCATTTAACTTATGCATATACTTTTTTTTCTCAGACTTGAGGATGTGTACAGGCGAGTCAAGGCGGTTGTAGTCCGAGGGTCACCAAAGAGAGAGAGGGCCATCTGCTGCTGGTCCTTGTCTGTGATGCTCTTGGAGCTACCGAGTTACACCCTTGTCTGTCGGCTGGATGCTGGAGCCTGGAGCCTGGAGGATTGGAGAGATTGTTTCAAGTCTTGAGTTTTTGAGGTGTAATGAACATCAGTTTGAGCGATGCAAAACTATTGTTCTGTCAAATTTCGCTGTTATAACAGTACCAATCTCTCTCTCTATGATCGAGAGGCCGATGAAAATATGCTCGACAGTTGATACTGAAATATGCTAAATTGCTCAGCATTTCAGGGCGGTGCGTGTGTCCCCTGGAGTTGAGGACCGTCGAGGCCGGAGATGAAAGGCCGATGAAAAATTGCAGTTCCCGGGCGCCGCAGCCCAAGGATGTCCGTCAAGCATGACCTAGCTAGTAATATATATAGCTAGACCCTGGAGAAAATAACAAAAAAGTATCATACTGCAGTATGTATTTTGGATACACCATGGTAACCCTCTTTATCCTTTTTCTGTTTGAGCTTTAGAGAACAGACATGGCAAGGAACGTACACCACGTCAGCAGGAGACGTGGGCGCGCGGCGCATTGTTTCATTTCAGCTCAGCTAGACGGCCAATATCGCCGACATCAGTCCGATCTGCCGTCGCCGTGATCTCATGCATCATTCTGATTTCGGAGTAGTAGTTCTCTGCTGACCTGATTGATGCTGATGAACGAGATGTTCAGAAGCCACGATCTTGTGCCGTGCCTGTTAACAGTAGTGTCAGGTTCAGCATTTTGATCAAAGTGGTGGAGGCCGTATTTGTTTGGCCCATCACGATCCAGAGAGGCCCGAAGGCGGACGCGTCCGATTAACTATCGGTCGCAAGCTGGACAAGGCGTTCTGGCTGGTCTTCCCGAAGCGGGACACCCTTGACGTCCCCTTAGCTTCCGGAGTGGCGCGAGGGATGAAATGGGTTGTGGTGGGGAAGGAGCTCTCCTCCACTTCCGGAGCTAGCTCGTTAACCTTCCGTTGTCCCGGACCGTGTCCCAGGTCGACGAGCCACACGAGCTCCTGTTCACCGAGCACCTTGATGATGCCCCGGGGACCCAGCATCTTCATGCACAGGAAATCGTAACGAGGGATGGTGTAGAAGGTGTTGAGGAGCGTCTCCCGAAGATGGTGTTGTACTGGTACGGGATGTCTACCACGTCGAACATGATATCCTCCATTCGGGCGAACTCCTCGAAGCCAAAGGTGACTGGGAGTTCGATTTGGCCAAGGGATTCGATTGCCCTCCCCCCGAACCCCCGGAGCGGGGTCCCTGCTTGGGTTTGGGAGGCTCGGGAGAGGCCCATGGCGTCGAAGGTTGAGGCGAAGAGAAGATCGGTGGAGCTGCCTCTGTCGATGAGGATCTGGTGCACCTCTATGTCATTGATATTGGCAGAGATGACGAACGCGTCCCCGTGTGGGTAGAGGGGTGTGTTGCGGTCTTCTTCGGTCAAAGTGATAGGGGTGGCCGTGAATCGCGGGATGGTCTTCCTCTCCCTCCGGGCGACGTGTTGGACCTCCCGCAGGTATGTTCGTCGCTGGCGCTTGGAGCCTGCCTGCTGCATAGATCCTCCGGAGATGGGCAACACGACTCGATGAGCGCCCACGACATGTCGTACGTCTTGCGGCAGGGTTTCTTGCTTGAGTGCCGGCGGCGGCAGTGGCGCTTGGGGCTGGGGGGGGGGGGTGGGTGTGCCATCGGAAGGTGATGGAACGGCGCTGCGCTGGAGGAGGGGGGGGGGGGCGTGCCTCAGCGGCAACGGAGGGGGAGGAGTCGCCATCCACGCCATCGGGGACGCCGGAGTCGTGTGCAAGACTGTCTTGTCAATGGTCGCCCCTTTCCATGCGTGCCTCCGCTTTGCAGGAGTCAATGGTGGGGCACTCCCTTGTCGTGTGCCCGCCCCGATGCTCGTGTATGATGCAACAGGGGCAATTGGAGTCTCTTCGCATTGACGGGGGTTGTTCCGGGATCGAACCTTCCGGGAGCTCGACGGCTTTTGGCCATTGGTAGACCTCTCCCTCTTCCGATCCTCTCGTGGGTCTTTCTTGCTTCGGGATCCTCCACGGCGTGCACCTCCCGATGGTGCCGCCTAGGGGGTCCCTCCTTTTCTTGGAGTCTTCGCACTCCCGGGGCCTTTCCGGAAGCGTGTCTTAAAACCTCCTCTCCGACTTCTTCTGGTGGTGCTCTACAGAGTTCTTCTGTGTTCCCAGCTGGGCTTTATGGAGCTCGTCATCTTCCGCCCTGGCGTACTCCTCCATCTTGCGCATGAGCTCCAGGACGCTCTGCGATGGCCGTCGAGAGAGCCTGGAGCACAGGGACCGTGCCGCAACCCCTCCTGAGCAGCGTCGATGATGGTCCTTTTGCTAAGGCCGCTGGCTTGACACTTCATGTGGATGAAGTGCTTCACGAAGCTTCTCAGCGTTTTATTCCGCCCTTGCTTGACGGCGAACAGGTGTCCGGAAGTGACCGGGTCGTCGTAGTTTCTCTGGAAATTCTCCAACATGACCTCCCAGAGCTATTCCCATGAAAAAGTTTTTCCTAGCTCCAGCGTTGGGCTCACCAAAAAGCAAGTCGATCGAGATTAGAGTTTGGATCATGGATTTTCCTACAGTTGGAGAGTAATATAGTAGGGATAGAGGGATGTGGTTAGCACAGGACAAGGCAAGACTACGAGGCCTTCTCTAGGTGGACGATGGAGGATCAATGATAGGAGAGTAATCGGAGGATTAATGGAGGGTGAGGTGGAGGAAAGGATAGGGAAGATGGGGCGAGATCGTCACCAACTACAACGGCGGATTATGGGAATTACAAGATCAGTTATTTGTCAATTGTCATAATATTGTTCAAGTGGAGTGCAAAGATAAAAAATGAGGCGACATGATATACTAAGTGGACACTCTTTATGTATTAAATTTTGCCACCAAGGTGACATGATATACTAAGTGCCTAGAATAACAAAAGCATGCATTGATGAAGGATAGATGATATGCAACGCAAAGGGATTCGATTAGAGGGAGACAGAAAATTTATTTGAAGCTCGGAAAGACAGAGTTCGGTGAAGAAAAATGCCCCCCCCCCCCTCCTCGTTTTCTTTTATGTCTGCATACCTATTATACTCATTTCGTAGCTTTTTCATTTGCACATAGCCTTCACGCCCATTTTATAGCTATGCGCGACAAATCCTCATCGCTAACTAATATCAGATCAATCATATACTATAGAATGAGCCTCAAGCAAGCAGAAAGCCTAAAAACGATATGAAGTTCCGAATATAAGGACTTCTAGCAGTTACAATTTTTCCACAAATATAAGGATTTCTAAGTACATGTTGGGGAGACCAACCATCACTTGTACAATTAAGTTCTCTTTTCATGCCCCAATCAAAATTACCAGATTTAAAATGGTGCTGATCAAAAGCTAGTCCAAAGGTTTGGTTGAGAGACGAGAAGGTTTTTCCCCCCTCCTTAACATGCCTTTAAGATTCAGTGCATAATTATTATAAGGCTACACTTTCTGAAATATTATGTATGATTTGACAAACCTGGTACATTTATAACTATAGCACCTAATGTTAATAAGTTTAATTTATATGTAACAATAAGAAATTCTAGTACTATAGGAGAACATGAATATAATATTTATGTAATTTTAATTGCTTACAAAAGTTATGTGCACATTTAATTACTCAGCCAAATAAGATGTTTGTGCGGTTTGGTCTTACTCAAGCAACGCATGTGAACTATGCTAATAATGTCTAGCAGGTCAAATAGGTTGTATTTACGAATATTAATAATTAGCTTAAATAAATTTAGTAAATAGTCACATAAACATAGATAATGTTCGCCACTTTAACTTTGGTTTCGGTAGTAAAAAACAATTAGTTTTTGGCAACCACACATATTGAACAATATGTTTTGAATGAAATGTTGAAAACCGAAGCAAAATGAGTAAAACTACATTTGGATTCGGTCTTTCCCTGTCAACAGTAATGGTCCATGATTTTTATCTGCATATGTCATTAAAAAATTAGCACTAAATTGTCTTTCATTTCGTAAGTCCAATGGTTCACCCATCTTCTCATATCTCCATTCATCTCCTCAGAATTGCTCGAAAACTCCACTAATAATAGAGAAACAGGGTTACTCGTAGCTGTTGGATGAGCTCGGTGAAGACTGAAGCTAACGGAGAGAAGACCATGAAAGAAGAAACACAAAGCCCTCCTCGTATCAAGAAGCGCCGGTAAAAGGAATGTGCGCAACAGAGTTCCTTGTGCGAATCCGGTGATCCGTGAAAACCCGTGTGGCTGACACCTCCTCAACCACCTCTTCAGTCTCGCTAGCAGTACTCTCCTCAACAGCTTCCGAAAGCAGTCAGGTCCGACGCGTGCTACGGAGGTGCAGCCGGACCAGCAGCCCCCACGCAGATTCAAGACCATCGAATCCGTCCAAGTCCAGACCGAAATTTCTCTCTCCGTCTAACACACGCGCTCTCCCCCCCCTCCCCTCCACCTTCCTCCCGCCCCAGATCCGAGCCCCCCGTCGCCCGCGGCCATGGCGAGCGACAGCGACGTCGACGAGGACGAGCTCCTCCAGATGGCGCTGCAGGAGCAGGCGGCGCGGGACCTCAGCCACCAGCGCCCGCCCGCCGCCAACAAGCCCGTCGTCAACCTCGTCCGCCCGCACGCCCCCAACGCGCGCGGCGGGGGCAACGCCCGCGCCCCCGCGAAGGCGCGCCAGCCCAGCCGCGGCGGCGACGAGGACGAGGACTCCGAGGTCGAGCTGCTCTCCATCTCCTCCGGCGACGAGGACGACAACCCCCGCGCCCGCGGCCCCCCGCCGCCCCGAGGGGGCGGCGGCGGGCGCGCCGGGGCGCGGAGGGCCGCGTCGCGGGACGACGGGGACGACGACGACGACGAGCCCAGGAGCTGGAAGCGCGTCGACGAGGCAGAGGTATGGGGGGCTCACCGAGATCTCGATCTCCGGGCGGTGGTTGCTCTGCTGGCTTAGGCGCTTCTACGGATCGCGCGGTTTAATGATAAGGCCAATCTCGTTTGCTTAGCGAGCTGGGAATGTCCTGGATCGCCGAAATTCAGCTAGTGCCGTGATCATGTGAAGCATGCCATGGTACTCTGGTTTAACAATGGCGAATTGTGGTACCTAGCTGAGCACTTGAGCTTGCTCGATTTAAATTTCTGGTGAGCTGGAGTCAGTTGTGGCGTTCCTGAGTAGGCCTACCTTGTTGGTAGGGTGAACTTAATAGTAGGTGCTAGTACCTGGCTCCGGTATGGACTGTGAGTGCTGACATGGTATAATCACAGGAATCAATACCAAGGCGAGATTAGAAATTTGACAATGTATCAATATAACTATGACCAGAGTATAAGTCGCTGTGGTTGTGCTTCACACATTGATTGGTTCGTCACACCAAATGCTTACCTGCAGCTATGATAACTGTGTGTTACTGTTTGATTTTAGCTTTATAAATTGTTGAATAAGGGAATAAATCACACCTCATCATTGCCTACTGCAGCTATGACAACTGTATGTTAACATTTGATTTTAACTTTATAAATTGCCAAATAAGGGAATAAATCACACCTCATTTTTTTCTAACTCCAAATTCAAATAACTAATATAATTATACCCACTGGAGCATTGGAATATCTCTCCTGGCAAACTCTTGGTTGCCTTGTCTGATGTGTTTTTCAATGTCTTGATTGTTTCCAACTTTGCATATTTTCTTAATATCATGACATGGCATATCTGCTTTCTCCAGATAATAGTTGCCAAATACTTTGAAAATTATATTTTATTTAGCCTATGCAATTGTACCTTTTGCGTTTTCATACTAATGCTGAACATGTCTTTTGTGTACCCTCCTTTGCTTCACTCAGCTTGCTCGCAAGGTTCGAGAAATGCGTGAAGCAAAAGTAGCGCCTAGTATTCAAGCACTTGATCAGAAAGCAGCAGCAGCTGCTGCAGCAGCAGCCCGGAAGGCCCTCACAAGTGTACAGACCCTACCTAAAGGAGTAGAGGTTTTGGATCCATTGGGCCTTGGGTAACTACCTATATCATTAAACTTTTGATCATTACATGTGTTGTTTCCCACTTAAGAAGCAGTTTAGAAAGAAAATACACTCCTCGTTGTGCTCTATTCCTACATTACCTTTTCCTCTTTGGGAGATGCCTCATTGTAAAAGTTGTGATCAGCGTATTTCTGTATGCTGGTCTAGCATCTCTTTCTTGTTTCTTATATCTTTGTTATTATGGTGGGATTCATACACACTGAAAAATCATAGGCTTGTCTGGCTGTGGTTCAGTTCATCTGCTTTTGGAATTTGCTTCTCTTTGGCTTGAGAAGCTAGCTTCTTAATAGAAGCCGCCCAGGAATTGTTTGGATAAGCCCAATAGCTAGCTTAAGGTGGATGGGAGCTAAATAACAGGAAGAATAAGCTCTTGGCTTCTTTCTTGGTGGCAGCCTCAGCTTCTTTAAAAGCCATGGGGAGAAGAAGCTACTTTGTCTCTCTTTATCTTCAAGCTAGAGGAGCTGAAGCTAGAATTGGGGCCAAAAAGGCTGTACATAGTACTTAAAGTTAATCTATTCCATGTAATTTTTAAAAGCATTCTGCTGGACCTTACCAAAGAAATGAACAGCTAGTATTAAACTCACAAATTTAACTTTGTGCCGGTGTGATATTCTCTGAAGGATAAGTGAGTTAATTTCAATTAATGAAACCAAGTTAAGATTATCCGCATCCCATGTCCGCTTCGAATGCATGATTGGATAATATATTAATATTTATTACCTTACCAGTGTCATGGATAATAAATCCCTGCGATTGATCACTGATGCCTCAGTAAGTTCTCCGGTTTCAAGGGAGAAGTCGCAAGGTTTGGACCCCAATCTGCGAGGTATGCCTTATGATTTTATTGGAATCTCTTCTTGTACTTTATTCATGCCTGCTAAGATGTCTATTTTGCACTTCTGCAGACAAAGTTGTATATTCATCTCCAAATTTTGATCCCAAGGTTTTCCTTTCGTGGGTCCACAAAGACACAAGTGCTGCTGACTTAGAGTCTGGTGCTCTCACCTTGAAAACTGATCTCAAAGGGAGAACGCAGCAGAAAAAACAGTTAGTCAAGGAGAACTTTGATTGTTTTGTCTCGTGCAAAACTACAATAGATGGTATTTATTTAGCTGTTAGATCTGCCACTATTGCAGTTAAATGTTCATGATCTTTTCTTTCTGGGCAAATTTTGCATCTCTTTGTAATACACTTTTTTATTGTCAGACATTGAGTCGAAATTGAGACAGATAGAGGAAGATCCTGAAGGTGCAGGTACTTCTCATTTGCATTCAGTCACACAAAAAATTAGCGGCGTGGCAAATCGTGCATTTGAGCCTCTATTTGAGAGGCAGGTATACAGACTAAGTTCTCTGGAACCACTTTTTATCCAACTTGATTACAGCTTTTGTAGCATTTCTTCTTGGGTGCATTACATTCTTGCCTCCTGACACAGGCACAAGCTGAGAAGATCAGATCTGTCCAGGGAATGCTTCAAAGATTCCGAACATTATTTAACCTACCAAGTGCAATCCGTGGGAACATTAGAAAAGGAGAATATGATCTTGCTGTCAGAGAGTACCAAAAAGCAAAGTCAATTGTTCTTCCTTCCCATGTACGCCAACTTCTTAATTTATTTTATTTGATCTGTTATTCAAGAGGGGTAATGGGGTATTCAATTGTTTGGAAACTGAGCATTAATGGAAGAAACTTATCTTACCTATCAAGATACCTAAACTGCTGATGATTCACAATAGGCCTGAGTGGATTATTTTCACTAGTTTGTAGGACTGGGGCATGTATAAAGAAATCGCTCCCCTACTCTCCTATGGTTCTGTGCAACAACTGTTATGGATTAAAGCCTGTGCAATGTGTGTTTTATATTCATTTCCTTTTGGCTTATGCTGATTGCGTAGGGTGGTGAAGCATGCATGGATGATCATACTCAGTGATGTTATTTTTTAGGCTTGTAGCAGACAAGTTATTCATGCATCATCCAGCTCATGCACTATATAAAATGAGTTTAAGATCAAGTTCCAGTTTGTATGTGACAAATTCTGCATTCTCTATATTATGTCTAATGGCTTACTTATGTGTCTCATCAGATAATAATCTCCACTCTTAAATGGAAGTAACAAGTAATCAATGGGCATGGCTAATTCACACAAAGCTCTTAGAAATGCTAGGTTTAATGATGTACTAACCTTATAAATACTTAGTCCTTGGTGAACTCATTTGTTTTCGACTGCTTGTCCTTGGTGAACTGACTCATTTGTTTTCGACGGCTTGATTTTATTATCTGCTGCCATAGAAAATTATGGATGGTGCCGTGCTAAAGTGTAGCACATGCAAATTTCTCCATCATAGTTTGTGGCCTCATCATTCGTTGTTAGGCACTATATGCTACAACAATGGTAGAGGCATTCAGTATGTTTACTATATGGTGTTATGGTGAACCTACAGGTGGGGATACTAAAACGTGTACTTGAGGAAGTGGAAAAGGTGATGCAAGAATTCAGGGGCATGCTTTATAAATCAATGGAGGATCCTCATCTTGACCTTGCTGAGGTTAGTGGAACATGCCTGTAATATCTGTCTTGGAGACATCTGGAAATTACCTACTTTTGTTGTCAGCGAAATATGGTTTAGCAAGTTTAGGTTTGAGGAATTTTGAACATAACCAGATAGAGATAGCAATGGCGTAATGGAGGGCAGTTAGCAGAGTAATAGTACATTGCTTTGTCTAAAATGGACTAGTTGATTGCCTAGTACTTAACTACTCGCACCATTTTAAACTGAAGTTATCTGATGATTTTGTTCTGTTTGCTTATGTTTACAATTCAGCTTGAGAACATTGTTCGTCTACTGTTGGAGTTGGAACCTGAAACGGATCCAGTGTGGCACTATCTAAATATTCAGGTTAAACTTATCTAAATAAGTCTGCTATAAGTTAACTTTTCTTATTGTTAACTGTGCTCTAAAAAAAGTCGACTTCTGGCTCTGTTAACTTTATACTTATGTCTTAGTATTTCCTTTCAGAATAATAGGATCCATGGATTGTTTGAAAAATGTACTCAAGATCATGAAGCAAGAATGGAGATTTTGCACAATAAAATTCGTGACAAAGTGCTATCTGATTCGAAGTGGAGGAAGCTGCAACACGATTCAAATAAATCTGTGAGCATATTACTTTTTGTAGTTCAGCACATTTCATGTTTTCATGCTATTTATGTGTTTCCTATGTTAATGTGGACTTTGTTCCCAATGCTTGTTTAGTTGGAAGTTGATTCCACCATCGGTGATTCTCCCCGAACTGATCAGTTGTCAACAAACGTTATGGCTGAAGAAGCTGATGGTTTAAGGGCTAGCTACATTCGTAGGCTAACTTCTGTACTTATCCAGCATGTTCCAGCTTTCTGGAGATTAGCTTTATCTGTCTTCAGTGGAAAATTTGCCAAGGTATGAACACACATGGTAATTATAGGTCATGAGACATTAATTAGTTCTTGTAACAAATCATATAGCTTTCCTGAGCTACTGAAACTTAACATTTCCACCCCCACGTTTGTGCAATAATAAACTGTAATTAAAGTGTATTTCTGATAATGTCAATCTGAATAATGATGCCTGCTTCAATCCTCATTTAAAAGATGAGAGTGAGCTATGTTGTACTGATTTATGTCTTAAAAAGAGAGATTTTCATGGATTTGCTAATACATATTCTTTACAGGCAGCTACTGGGACTGTAGTTTCTGATGCTGACATGAATGCAAAGCCAGTTGCAAATAAGACTGATGAGAAAGGTGGAGAAGCAAAATACACGAACCATACTCTTGATGAAGTTGCTAGTATGGTTCGGGCTACTGTGTCAGCTTTTGACACCAAGGTACAATTAGTGCGCGTGTGGAATTTTAATGTTGAACTGTGGTACTTAGGAGTTATTATCATTTGATTGTATTAGTAGTTAAACATACTTTGACGTCTACAGGTTCAGAATACCTTCCGTGATTTTGAGGAATGCAACATTCTTTCTCCATACATGAGCGACACTATAAAAGAAATAGCTAAGGCCTGTCAGACCCTTGAAGGGAAGGATTCGTCTCCAACTGCTGGTATGGCCTCTTAATTATGAGCTTATCCAAAGCCTGCAAAATTTGTCTTGTATCCTGAATGTGTTAACAATCATGCCAGTTAAAATGTTGCGCGCCCTTCATTTTGAAATGACAAAGCTTTACATTCTGCGGCTTTGTTCATGGATGCGGGCAACAACTAAGGAGATATCAAAAGATGAGACTTGGATTACTTTATCCACCCTTGAGAGAAACAAGTCTCCATATGCAATTTCATGCATGCCATTGGAATTCCGTGACATTGCAATTTCAGCGATGGACCGGATTGATACGTAAGACTTCTTTATTTCTATATAGTATTGCACCTTTTTCCTCATGTTCAATCTGTTATGCTGCATTATTTCAAAAAACTGTGTGAATCTTTTTTCGCATTGTTACTTTGCAGTTCATCATCTTTTTTAATATTTATTTGCTAATAGATAACTACTTTTTTTTTTGCACTAAAGGCATGGTTCCTTCTTGCCACTGAGTATAGTTGTTACGGCGTCCGGAAGAAATTATTAGAATTAGATACGACATCTATCGATTTTCTTACTCTGCTGTGTACATCTTATTGCTTTAGCTTCCATTGTTGTGACGATCAAGCATAAGCTTTCACCACTGAGGTTTATTAGGATTGTGCTTTTGATGCTGTGCTTCTGGTTATTTTCTTGTCCTAGCTGTGAATGAATTCCATCATCCTAGTATCACAATTTGTGTCTCAACTTTTTCCCCTTGCTGTGAAAAATCTGAATTTTTTTAGCGTGATTATTCAAAGTGATTCCACATCTCTAGTTTTATGTTCAATCTACTGCATCTAAAATTTTCCAACATTACAAAATAGTTGAACTTTCCATGTGCTGAAATTTGTAAACCGGCAAGTACTCTCCTGGCTTCATTAATATTTTTTTTGAATGGAAAATGGTCCCTAATCTGTGTTTGTTTTTGTTTCAGTATGATTCTTAATCTGATGAGCGAGACTGCGAAATCATATGACATTTCTCAACCACTTCAGGAAATTAATGAGTCTGTCAGACTTGCATTTTTAAATTCCTTTCTGGATTTTGCTGGTATGAAGTTTCTCTAAGTAGCTAGTGGAATCTTCCAAATTGCATATATACTGTTAGCATCATTTTCTAATCTTCATTTTTTGACAATCTTTATAAATGCTTCAGGTTACCTAGAGAGGTTTGGAGGGGAACTAGCTCAGAACAGATCAAACAAAGAAAACAATTATGTCCAAAATGGTTACATAAATGGTACTAGAGAAACATCCACCACCATAGATGGGGATTTGCACAAGAAGCTACTGGTTATTTTGAGTAACATTGGGTATTGCAAAGCTGAACTTTCAGATGAACTGTATACCAGATATAGACATATTTGGTCTCCAGTCAGGTAACCTGAGAGCATTCATCAAGTTTTTGCCTGGAGCCTTGATACTGGGAAAGCCTATACTTATTAAAGAAGCTGAGACACTTCTACTCTATTCAATGAAAATTTCTGTCACAGGAATAATGATGAACGAAGCTCTGACATGCGAGATCTGATGACATCTTTCTCTGCACTTGAAGAGAAAGTCCTGGACCAGTATACTTTTGCTAAGGTATGGTACACAATTCAGAACATGATGTTGATTAACCGATAGATGCATAATTTCCACAACAACAACAGCATAGCCTTTTGTTAGCAAGTTGGTGTAGGCTAGAGATGAAACCCATAAAAAAATAAAAGATCACGGATCTTTAGGTACGTGGATGGCGAGTCTCCAAGCGCTCCTACCCAAAGCTACCTCTTTGGAGATATTCCACTCCTTAAGGTCTCTCTTCACCGACTCGTCCCAAGTCAGTTTAGGTCTACCTCTACCTCTATTTACATTTTCGGCCTGCTTTAGAACCCCACTACGCACCGGCGCCTCAAGGGATCTCCGTTGGACATGTCCAAACCATCTCAAGCGATGTTGGGTAAGTTTCTCCTCAATTGGTGCCACCCCGACTCTATCCCGAATAACTTCGTTCCGGACTCTATCCCTTCGTGTGTGCCCGCAAAACCACCGCAACATCCGCATCTCTACTACACTCAGTTGTTGGACATGTCGTCTTTTTGTAGGCCAACATTCAGCACCGTATAACATCGCCGGACGAATCGCTGTCCTATAGAACTTACCTTTTTAACTTTTGTGGCACCCTTCTGTCACATACGACGCCAGAAGCTTGACGCCACTTCAACCAGGCAGCTGAGATTCTATATCTAACATCTTCATCAATGTCGCCATCCTTTCGAAGCATCGATCCTAAATACCGAAAAATATCCTTCTGGGCCACCACTTGCCCATCGAGGCAAACATCTCCATCCTCATGCCTAGTCGCGCTGAAATCGCACATCATGTACTCGGTCTTGGTCCTACTGAGTCTGAACCCTTTCGACTCTAACGTGCGTCTCCACAGCTCTAGCTTCCTATTAACCCCTTCTCTACTCTCGTCCACCAGCACCAAATCATCAACAAAGAGCATACACCAAGGGATATCATCTTGTATGTCCCTTGTGATCTCATCCATCACCAAGGCAAATAAATAAGGACTCAATGCTGATCCCTGATGTAGGCCTATGTTAATAGGAAAGTCAGTGGTGTCACCATCACATGTCCGGACAAACGTCATCGCATCCTTATACATATCCTTGATGATGGTAATGTACTTAGTTGGGACTTTGTGCTTATCTAAGACCCACCAATTTTATCATACGCCTTCTCAAGGTCAATAAAGACCATATGCAAGTCCTTCTGCTCTCTATATCTCTCCATCAATTGTCGGATTAAGAAAATCGCCTCCATGGTCGACCTTCCAGGCATGAACCCAAACTGGTTTTGGGTCACACTTGTCACTCTTCTTAGACGGTGCTCGATAACCCTCTCCCAAAGCCTCTCCCAAAGCTTCATCGTATGGCTCATCAGCTTAATCCCACGGTAGTTAGTACAACTTTGAACATCTCCTTTGTTCTTGAAGATTGGTACTAATATACTTCTCCTTCATTCTTCAGGCATCCTGCTGGACTGAAAAATAAGGTTAAAAAGCTTAGTTAAGCATACTATCGCTTTGGCACCTAGGCATCTCCACACCTCAATGGGGATGCCATCAGGGCCCATCGCTTTACCCCCCTTCATCCTCTTCAACGCCTCCCCGATCTCAGCCTCCTGAATTCTCCTCACAAAGCGTCTGTTGGTGTCATCAAAAGAGTCATCTAACTCAAGGGTAAGGCCCTCATTCTCCCCATTAAACAACTTATTAAAATACTCTCGCCATCTGTCCTTGATCTCCTCATTCTTCACTAGAAGTCGATCTGTCCCATCCTTGATGCATTTGATTTTGTTGATATCTCTTGTCTTCCGCTTGCGGATCCTAGCCATCCTATAGATGTATCATACGCTTTACCCTTTGCTACGCTCACAGCTCGCTTTGCAACCCTCTTCGCTAAATTATAGCTCTCGATGTTGGCTGCACTCTTATCAAGGTGGAGGCGCTTGAAACACTCCTTCTTCTCCTTAATAGCCCTTTGCACCTCGTCATTCCACCACCAGGTGTCTTTCCCTTCCTGTTTGCCTCCCCTGCTCACGCCAAACACCTCTGAGGCCACCTTTCGAACACATATTGCCATCTTTAGCCACATGTCTCCTGCATCTTCTCCTTCCTCCCAGGGCCCCTCACCTAACATTTTCTCCTTGAACGTTTGCGCCGCTTCCCCTCTAAGTTTCCACCACTTCGTTCTCGCAATCTTGGCGCGTTTATCTCGATGGACACATACCCGAAAACGAAAGTCCGCCACCACAAGCTTGTGTTGAGGGACAACACACTCCTCGGGTATTACCTTACAATCTAAGCAATCCCGTCTATCGTCACTCCTAGCAAGGATAATGTCGATCTGGCTCAAGTGTTGTACAAGGTCACAAGATGGGATTCTCTCTTCCTAAAAAGGGTATTCGCTATCAACAAGTCGTAGGCCAACGCGAAGTTCAAAATATCCTCCCCCTCTTGACTCTTGCGACCATACTCAAAGCCCCCGTGCACTCGCTCGAACCCTACATTAGTCGCACCCACATGGCCGTTGAGATCTCCTATGAAGAGTTTCTTGCTGCTAGGAACGGTATTAGCCATGCTATCTAGGTCTTCCCAGAACTGTCTCTTGGTGCTCTCACTGAGACCTACCTGAGGGGCATAGGCACTGATCACATTCAGGGCTGAGTCTCCAACTACCATCCGGACCAGGATAATCCGGTCGCCTCGCCTCCTAACCTCTACGACTCCATCCTTAATGCTCCTATCGATCAAGATACCTACACCATTCCTACCCGGTGTTCCCCCGTGTACCAAAGCTTGAAGCAAGTATCCTCAACCTCCTTCGCCTTTTGACCCTTCCATTTAATCTCCTGAAAGCATAGAATATTTACACGCCTCCTAATTGCTGCATCAACTAGCTCCCGCAACTTACCTGTTAGGGATCCTACGTTCCAGCTACCTATGCGAATCCTAGTTGGCTCGGCTAACTTCCTTACCCTTCGCACCCGTCGAGGGAAGTGCGAAGACCCTTACTCATTTTCCAGTACACCCGGGCGCAGATGTAGCGCGCCACTCAGGCTGTGACGACCCGACCCTTGCTCACTTTTCATCGTACCCAGGTCACGATACGACGCGCCCTTGGGGGGATGGCGACCCGGCCCTTGCCCATTTAACACCACACCCGGGTTCCGATGTAGCGCGCCGCTAAGAGGGTTACAACCCAACGAGTTTCTTATGGGTTTCATATCCATTAGAGTGGCTGTTTTTTTACGCTGGTTCGCCAAACCTAACACAACCCTCCTCCTTTATCCGGGCTTGGGACCGGCTATGTTGAGAACCAACACAGGCGGAGTTAGATGCATAATTTCCCATTTAGGAAAATTGATACAACATATTATTATAACCCCAGTTGCTTCCTTTCATATAGGTGAGTGAAGGTTATTCTCTGATATATTTTACATGCTCAATCTCTCTTATTCAGGAACTGATATATTGTTTCCGATTCCTCAATAGTACTATAGTTCTGAAAGAACTTAATAAAGCATCCAAAACAACTTAATGAAGCATGTGAAGTAACAAACTTATGTCTTAGTGTAGCTTCGCAGTTACTTTATTTTGTTCATGAGTGCAGCAGTTTTGTTGGAAGTCCTAGTTATTGTGGTAATATTGGAGCTATTTGCTTCCTTTGATATATTATTATCATATTATTCCATGCCTTGCACAACCATGAGTAGCTGGCAAGAATACTTGTGTTACAGGCCCATAGCTCTTGAGGAAGTGCTAGGAAGTTCCACAGATCCTACTAATGCTAGGGACAACTGTAAATCTTAAATGTTAGGAATTTTTCTAGATCCTACTAGTGCTAGGGATAACTGTAGATCTTAAGTGTTAAGAAATTTTGTAGATCCTACTAATGCTAGGGACAACTGTAAATCTTAAGTGTTAGGAATTTTTTTGCAGATCTTAATTGATGCTGGGGTAATATTTTTCTTGTCTTTTTTTTTTAGTTTTTGCTCATTATGTTATTTACCTTCCCTCTTGCTCATCCTTTTTTTTGTTGTTGTTTGCTTAGTCAAACTTGATCAGAAGTGCTGCACAGAGTTATCTTTTGGATTCTGGGATTTACTGGGGAGCAGCACCATCAGTAAAGGTATGTAGATGTAGTTCCAAAAAAAAAAATCCCATCTATACTATGGCACTATATGTGTTGCAGGGGATTTTTTTTTGGAAACAATCAATGGTATTTTAGAATTGGACACTCCATCATGGGATGTAGTTCAAACTTTGTAGCATCTTGCTATTTACTGGAAGACAGTTACATCTAGAATATGTTCTGGGTTTACTCTGCTTGTACAGGCTGTAACTAGTACTTGGATACATTTGGTGAAAATGGATTGGCATCCTTATGCTTATTTGTACCAACGGCTTTTGTTGTCTTGTGAAACTACAGTATTAATGTCATTGCTTTCTCCTTGCAGGGCATTCGGGATGCAACTCTTGACTTACTACACATCCTTGTAGCAGTACATGCAGAGGTCTCCATCGTTTTCTATTCTTATTATGGATATTTAAATTTTGTCATGACACCATTGTCTTTCCTATTAATATGCTTGAAATTGGGTCAAAGAATAAATACCTTTTATTGGATAATTTACGTATCAACTTTGGGCCCAATGTTCTATGGCGAACTGTTGTATTCATATCTGCATCAGAAAAAAAAACCTTTTCTGAGTACCTAATCTGCTTAGAACAAAAATAGCTGTTTCGTTTGTAAAAGTGAAGGAGAGACTGGTCCGCTCACTGCCCCTCTGAAGTTTGGGAGCTACCTTTGTCCCTAAAGCAACTGGCACAGGTTACGACAAGTCCATATGGTATTTGATACTGGATAGATTGTGTGCCTCGTGGTTAACAGGTTCCTCTCTTCTTAGAACCAGATAGCTGCAAAGGTCCAATTTATACTGTTTTCACCTTCTAATATTATGAATATTGTTCATATCGAGCAAAATGCTGTAGCATTCTTGCAAAGTTTGTGGGATTTGTTCATTACTTAGCTAAAGAAATGCTAATGTAATGTCACAGCTCCCCAGGGTGCTTGTTATCCGATGAATTTCATATCTGATTGCACTTATATCTTATGCATCAATAGTCTACTCCATTCCCAAATGTAGGTCGTTTTGGTATTGTCCTAAGTCAAACTTCTCCAACTTTGACCAAGTTTGTAGAAAAATATATATTAACATCTACTATGCCAAATAAATGCACTAACAAGATATATTTCATGGTGGATTTAATGAAACTGATTTGATGTTGTAGGTGTTGGTCCATTTTTCTAGAAACTTGGTCAACATTAGAGAAGTTTGACTTAGGACAAAACTAAAATGACTTGCATTTTTGAATGAAGGGAGTATCTTAGAGTGCTATTTGACTATATCATACAACTGCTAACTTTTGCCTAATTTCAGGTATACTCTGGTGCTCGGCCTTTGTTGGAGAAGACGATGAAAATTTTGGTGGAGGGTTTGGTTGACATTTTTCTTAGTGTTTTCCATGAGAATAAGACAAAAGATATCAGACTGTTAGATGCAAACGGTTTTTGTCAGCTCATGCTTGAGGTAAGTGTTTAGTTCTATTTGTCACATGAGTCCTATGTATGTTAATGGTTTGGCAAGTCTGCTTAGTATTCAATCTTTTGTGTTATATGCCTGCAGCTTGAGTACTTTGAGACAGTACTGCACGCATACTTTTCATCTGAGGCAGAGCAGGCTCTGAAATCCTTTCAAGAGAATTTGTTGGAAAAGGCCTGTGAAAGTCTGGCAGAAGCCTTGGAGAATCCTGGACACCAACGTCGACCAACTCGTGGTAGTGAAGATGCTGCCTCAGATGGACAAGCATCAGTTTCACCTGATGATTTGCTTGTAAGTGACCCAAAGTGTTCTGCTTCTGGATTATTAATAATGCTCATTTGCAAATTGATGATAGATGTAAAATACATCTGTCAGGGTAGTGTGACATTCAATTTGCAGTAGCTTTCTGCTACTTACGGAAACATGTTGTCATTTCTTATGAAGGACCATGTATAATCGCAAAAAAACATTTTCGGCTTTGCAGGTGCTTGCTCAACAGTACAGTAGTGATCTGCTGCAAGCGGAGCTGGAGAGAACCCGGTTAAATATAGCATGCTTCATGGAGTCGACTATCCAATCGACATCTGCACCGGCAGGCTCAAAGTCTGCTGCTTATTCTTCTTACCAGGCACCAGCGCCACAACACGCACCGGTTCAAACCTCCTCGCCTAGTTTTAGACGGCAGCAGACAGGTTCAAGTTTTCCTGTAGTCTCCAGGCGGCGCCGGTGAGCTTAATGCTGAGTGCATCGTTTCGTCATTGGCGTGGCCTCTTCCCAGATTTTTTTGTATTCCCTCCCTCTCTCTCTCTCTCCCTCTTTCTCGGGCATGCTTCTTTTTTTTTTTTCAATTTCTTGTAATTATCATTCCGTTGTCGTGTATTATGAATTTTGATCCATTCTTTCGGTGTTGTAAGATAAAAGGGCGGGTACAGGTGCTGCTGCACGGGACCATCTAATTGTATAATCTCCAACTCTACTAGAATATTGTCGCCATGATTTCTGAAGATACCACAACTTTGTTTATCTGATGAAGTTGCTGCTCTGCACCAGTCTCTTGCGGTCGTGCTATTGTGAATTGTGATCTGAACCGTCCGATGCGGTATCCGAAAAGAGGGAACGTGAAATGTCAGCTGAAGTCCGTTACTGATCCGTTTCCATTCGTGAATATACATGCGCAGTGGCTGAACCGTATTTGATTTGATGTTTTTTTTTGAAGGCAACGTATTTGATTTGATTGCTCAACACATGTTTTCCTACTAACATCTGTTCTTTCCCTTGATACGTGATTGACATGGGCAGCCCGTAATCATCTTATATTCTATTGTCATCCAGCTGCTGGCCGCCTCGTTCTCCCGTAGCACAGCAGCCCATGTCGAGTGCCCTGCCGCCGCGCTCTTGTTTATTCAGGATCCCTCCACTACGTGCACGTTCAGCGGTCTGTCTCGCAGTCTTGCCTGCACATGTCGCCGTCGCCTGCTCCAGATCCGAGCCCACCCTCCCTCCATACGGATCGGTCTCTTTTTCTAACCGAGCTCACGTGCCGATCTGTTGATCTCTTGCTGCTGAGTGTCGCGGACAAGAAGAGCTGCGCAAGTGTGTGGTAGGCCAACGCAACGCTCAGCTGCAGCCTGCAGCTGCTGACCTCGCTGCTCCGCCTGCTCGTGCCCCGCCACAACGTTATCCTCGCGGGTGTGGCCAGAGTTGTGCAGCAGCACAGAGGCCGGTCACCTCCCACCCACGTATCAGCAGCGCCTCCTCCCTCACGCACGGGCGCGCGTGCGGGAGCGACCAGGACCAGCAGGGGAAGGGCGAGCATGGAGCTGAGGCCGCCCTGCCACCGCCTTCACTGTGCCCTCTAGCCAGCCGGCCGGCCGACCCAGCCTTGTCGGTTCCCGCTATGGCAGCCACCGTCCTCGTCCCGCCGGCGCACTGCCACCGCGCCACGGCGGCGACGACGAGCGGGAGAGGAGGAGCAAGCGTCATCTCGCATTGCACCCTCCCTCCCGCGCGCCGGCAACGGGGATCGCGGGCCGTGAGGGCGGCGGCGCCTCCCGAGCAGAGCAGCGTGTCCCTCGCGGGAGCCTCCGGGCACGGGGGCGACGTCAAGGCCGCGCTGTACCGAGCTCTGGAAGGCGTGGACAGAGGGATATTCGGGATGACGTCCGCCCAGCGGTCGGAGGTCCACCGCCTGGTGGAGCTGCTCGAGTCCCGGAACCCCACGCCGGAGCCCACCGCCGAGCTGCGGGAGAAGGTACGAGAACAGAGCTGCAGCTGGCAGCATTTGAACTCCGGGATGCTGATCGCGTGTTGCGTTCTTGCGTGGGGTTGTGTTTGGGTGGTGCGAAGGTGGACGGGTGCTGGAAGCTCATCTACAGCACCATCTCCATCCTGGGGAAGAAGAGGACCAAGCTGGGGCTGAGGGATTTCATCAGCCTAGGGGACTTCCTCCAGATAATTGACGTCGAAGAGGTCAGTGAAGGCTACCTGTGGAAATGGAATTGTCACGCTGATGTTTCTGTAATTATGTGTAGTATAAGTATCTGTGACGTGCTACTTTGTTCTGACCCCTCTGATTGGCTGTGGGTTACCACTTGATCAGCTCAAACTTTTATACTCCATCCCTTTTTAAATATGCGTCATCTTCATCATACATTAAAAATCTAGGGAGTACCTTGATTGGGTAGGTTTTGAATATTTAAATATGTGGCATCTGAGTTAAGTGTTACCTAGAGATACTAATTGCAAACCAAGTAAGTTTTGATTTTTGCCATCACTTGAAATAAATGGAGATTTAGCGTCACTTCTCTACACCCAAAGGAAAAGGCGGTGAATGTGATAAAGTTCAGCGCGAGAGCATTGAAGATATTGTCGGGGAAGCTCACTATTGAAGCTTCATACAGTGTCACTAGTAAAACAGTAAGGCTTCTTTCTCATCTTTATTATTCCTGTTTGTTGATCCTGCTCGCTGAGAGCCCGGATTTTTCTCACGGTTTTAGCTTCGGTTTTCAGAGAGTGGATATCAAGCTTGAGAGTTCAACCATCACCCCAGAGCAGGTAAAGATTCATACTTATCATCTATTTCCAGAGCATGAAATGGTGCTGTGGACTTCAGTAATATGAACCCAATGCTTGTCTTGATTGATTGTCACATTTGGATATGCAGCTGATGAATATATTTCAGAAGAACTACGACATGCTCCTGGCCATATTCAACCCAGAGGGTTGGCTAGAGATAACGTATCCTTTTTTTACAAAAAAAAATGTCATCGATTGGCATAGTAACTTCATCTTCGTTAATGCACTTCTAGTTGTTCAATAATCACCGATCAATCAGTGATCAAGATAATTTCCTGTAGCAAGTCAATAGCAGCAGAGGTAACAAATTTGCATATTTTGTCTTCCTCAAATTTTGAAAAGATATGTTGACGAATCTTTACGGATCGGAAGAGATGACAAGGAGAACATCTTTGTGCTGGAGAGAGCAGATCCATCAGAGGTTTAACAAAGCACCGACGCTTATACGGAAATTTCTGACAAGGAGCGTGGCACTTCCTAGAAGATTGTTGCCTGCATATCCTACGGCGGCACACGCACACATGGTTATTACCTGCTCAGTGCAGGTCAGAGGCTGCACAACGTTCTTGCCGAATTTTGATGAGAATAGAACGGCATATCCGATCCGTTCTCTGAAAAAGATTTGCGCAAGCTGCTGGGCATCTTCTATGTTCCTTCACATAGAGACTGGCGAAATGTTCAACCTTATAGCAGGGGGCAGACAGTACAGGTGTTGGATAAATTGTTCCCTTTTCATTTTGTCAATCTTACACCAATGTTCAAGTATTCTTCCTTGTAACATCGTAGAAAAAAAATAGAACTATTCTTCCTTGCAAGACACAATCTAATGAGTGTACAGCTCGAAACCACACATTATTATTCAAGACGTTTTTGGTATCATTGTTGTTCTTGTCCTCTTTGAAGTGAGCTCTGGTCAGACCCCTAGAACTTGATGTTTCTTGTTGTTCGTGCCTTGCTACATATGCATAAAGAATGGCAAATCCAACCTCCTGGGCCAGAACAGGTGGATGCGAAATGAAGCCCCAGCAAGATCGCACAACACAGAGTAGAGCTGCCGAATCTGGTAGCAGAAATTGCAAGACCGGGGCCACGTACAGAGTGACCCACCACGTACGTCGCCAGGCCCGTCACCGATCGTTACCCATCGGTTCCCGCGACATCCCGTGGCGCGCCTCGGCGTCAGCGGCGACAACACCGAGAAACTTAGAGCAAAATGCGCATGGCGCCTAACGCCGCCGGGAATGGGATCCCTAGGACGAGGATGACTCGTACTATATTTAGAACTATAATAGGACGCGCATATCCATCTGCTGCTTGCTCGCGTCGTGTTGTTGAACGAAGAAGAAAGGAAGCAGGCCGAGTGTGCTCCAGCCGGCCGGCCGGCGGGCGCGCGGCATGGGGAGCGGCGGCGGCGGAGGGGTGGTGGACGGCGCGAAGCCGGCGGTGGCGATGGTGGCCGTGGAGTTCGTCTTCTCGGCGCTGCAGATCTTCATCAAGCTCGCGCTGGACGACGGCATGGACGTGCGCGTCCTCGTCGCCTACCGCCTCATGTTCGCCTCCGCTTTCCTCTGCCCGCTCGCCTTCCTCATCGAGAGGTAAACAAACACAATGATAGAATACGTGTCCCTCGGTTAGATGCATCAGATGCATGTTTGTAGCCCTGCAGGTAGTACTGACGACAGTTCTGTTGCAGTTGAACTACAAGAGACCTTATTACCGTCCCAACATTGATTCGCGCCTCACTTTGTTCAGTTCCTTTCCTTCAAGTATTTACACATTGTTCCTCCTAGAGAAAACTAGACAAGCATTTGATCATGGCCTTTATTTTCACTTCCACTACTTTTTTTTTCTATTTTTACTGTAATATCAGCGAGCGCTTGTGCTTCCTGCAGGAAGCAACGGCCACCACTAACCATGAAGGTGGTGCTAGGGTTGTTCCTGTGTGGACTTTTTGGGTAAGCGCTGACAGTAGTCATCAGTAAGTATTTTCAAGAACGCTGGGGCCTGGGGATGGCTCGTGATGCATGCTCCTACCTTGTTGCCACACATGCAGAATTGCCATAAACCAGAACTTGCTAGTGCTCGCCATGAAGCTGACCAACTCAACGACCATCGTCACAGCTCTCAGCAACCTCACGCCTCAGTCCACCTTCATCGTTGCAATCTTGACCAGGTCACTCAACTGCCATTCTGCCACAGCACAATCTGCACGCCTCTCTTCCAATTTAGTACACTGACCTCACCATTACATTGTTCAGGCAGGAGATCGTGAAGCTCGGCAAGGCCAGCGGGCGGGCGAAACTGGCGGGCACGCTGGTCGGCCTCGGCGGCGCGATGGTGGTCACCTTCTACAGGGGCCCGGAGCTCGCGTTCATGCACCGGCTCGCGCGCGTGGCCGGGCTCCGGCACGGCGGCCGCGGCCTGGACGCTCGGGGCACGACGGCGGCGGCGACGGCGTCGCCCACCGCCCGTGTCGTGGGCTCGTTCCTCGCCATCACCAGCTGCTTCAGCTTCGCCGTCTGGCTCTCCATTCAGGCGCGGGTCGGGGAGGCCTTCCCGTGCCACTACTCGATCGCCGCGCTGGTGTGCCTCTCCGGCGCCGCCCAGTCCGCGCTGCTCGCGCTCTGCTTCCACCGGGACACGGCGCACTGGCGGCTCGGGCTCGACGTCAGGCTCTACTCGTCGGCCTACGCGGTGAGCAGAAGCAGAGCGCTGATTATGATGAACTGATCGATCGATAGCTGCCGTGTTCGTTCGTGACGATCTCCAGCTACCATGTGCCCGTGGCTGCTCCTGCAGGGGATCGTGGCGTCCGGGTTCGCGTTCCCGCTGATGTCGTGGTGCCTGCGGGTGCGGGGGCCCCTGTACGTGGCCATGTTCGGCCCGCTCATCATCGTCTTCGTCGCGGTGCTCAGCTCCGTCTTCCTCGACGAGACCTTGCACCTCGGGATGTACGTGGCGCCCTTGCTCGTACTCACACCGGTCATGCAGATCGAATTTTTCTTGTGGTTTCTTTTTTCACGGGCGATGTGGCTGCCATTTCTGCAGCGCGCTGGGCGCCGTCCTGATCGTGGCCGGGCTGTACATGGTGCTCTGGGGCAAAGCCAGAGAAGCACAAGAGAAAGCTGCGGGTGTTCTGCCCCAAGATGAGGAACAGGGCGAGGAATTCGCTGCTCCTGCTGATGCTGCCAATGGTGAAACAAAATGACGAGACTGGATTACGGCCGGCCAACTGTGCACCCTGCTTAAGCCAATCTGCCGACGGCACAGCAAGTGGCTGCGGACTCTGACACTGGAGTTGGTTCTGCACGATGTTCTTGCTGAAAGAAAGAATATCCCAGAAAAGCTGGTAGCCTGGTATCACCACCAATTACGGGCCCAAAATTTGAAAGAAGTGTTCGAAATCTTCAAAGTTATTTAAAATGGATTTCCAAAAAATATTGTCTGAAATGAATGGGTTGTGTGCTAGCTAGATGAGTGGCCGTCCAAAATCTGCTAGTAAAGCTGTAATCCACATTTTGACAGAAATATCTGGAATCTCATATTTTTATTTATACTTGAAAACGGTTACTCCGACTGAATCTGTAAAATTATTTATGCTTCAAGGTGAGGTGTAAAAATTGACAGATGTCCTGTTTATTTGCTAGTGGAGATGAACAGTTTTGTTTTACCACAAACATGTGCTATAGCAACCTCATATCAGTGATTCATCAGCAGAATGAATTTCTAGATAAAACTTATTTCGAATAGTAGCGCGTACTTCATTTGATCTAACAATATGCTCTCTCCATTTTAAATATATGACATTCGGGACAATTATTTATGAACTAAATATCTTTTCCTAAATAAATTAATTAGTTTTTCCTAAACATTATATTTTTAAGATCGGTGGGAATATATTGATTAGAACATCAATAACAATTTGGCTTATGGTCTCTATAAAATATATACAAATAAGAAGAATCATTAACATTGATCTTATCTTGTCAATCTGCATGATTGATCAAACGATGTGATCAATGATAAGAGTCTGATCAACATGAATGTTAATGATAAAAGAGGAGTGTGATGTTGCAAGGCATTGGCGCACCGAATTTTTATGCGGGTCTGTAATTCGCTCGTGGTCAACTAAAAACATTCACAATGATGAATGATCTTCTTTTATGAACAGGCCCATGTTAACGAGTTCACCGTGGAGAAATGTAAATAAGATATAGGACAACGAATACTATAACATTACTTAAGGAAATCATTAAACCTGTATGTTATTCACAGTCACCCATTATCAGTTTATCACCCAATTTTGTCCAATAAAAGTTACTGGAATGGTGATCTTTGATTACACACAATATATTTGGATAAATAAAGAGAAAAATCACATGGTTGTACAAATAAATACTGCTCCCCCCCCCCCCCCCCCCCGCTTTCCAAATTATAGATTATTTTAACTTTTCTAGGTTCATAGATTTTGCTATGCACCTAGATATACGCTATGTCTAGATATATAAATTTCACTATATAAATTTTACTATGTATTTAAAAAATTTAAAACAACCTCTAATTTGTAATGGAGGGAATAATTATTACGACGCCCTTAATGACACATGATCGTGAACAAAGGGTTACTCTCAATGAATAGAAAACCCCTAGGAACATCCATATTTGTAATGGTATAAATATAATAATAAGACATTGTTTGGAAGTATCACTATTCACAAAAAGTATGCCATTGGAACAAAAAAACAAGAGGTATGCTGCCACCATCTTCAATGTCGCCTCCAAGATATATACCACTAGCACTTTCTATTAGTTTGTATGATACTTCCCCTGGTTGGCTGGTTACAACTTACAAATAAGTAACAACCATGAATTTTCACTGTTCAAAGAATATCTGGTTAACTAAAATACTAAGTTATCGCCACTTCTGTCATTAATATTAGTTTAGGGGCACCACTCGCTTATAATCGTTTGTTAGGTAGATTTGTGAGAAATTTGAACAGTCCAAGTTACGAATTGTTGTAAACAGTCACCGAGTAGATCAAAATCCCCAATTTTCCCAACTCGCCTCCACTGTCGAAAATTTTAATTTATTTTTCCTGCTGATGACGCATGCATATCAGACGCAGCGCCTAAGGAAACAACGACATCTTCTTGGTCTGCTAGAGCGAGCGCCGGCCTTCTTCAACACACTTCTGCGTGGACAGAGGTTCCGTCTCCGGCCTCATGGCTCGAAAGCCATGCTCTCAGCCTCGTTCTTGAGGGACTCGTACATGAACGACGACAGGTACCGCTCGCCGAAGCTCGCGAAGATCGCCTGCAACCACCAACGAGGAACAGGTTAGATTTAACTCACAATGTGGCAGCCGACCAGCATCACGTCGCATCGCGTGACAGAATCGAGAACAGGTTAGATGACGCAGGCAGCTTACGACGATGAGCTTGCCCCTGTTCTCGGCCCTCCTGGCGACCCGGACGGCGGCGACGGCCGCCGCGCCCGACGATATCCCGACCTGAGCGGTGGAGACAAGGGTCGTCAGTCAGCAGGTGCGGAGTTTGGAACGGAGCCGATCGACCGATGGCGATGGGGTAGCTCACCAGTAGCCCTTCGTTCAGGGCGATCTGCTTCGCCATGCCGGCGGCTTCCTCGTTGGAGACCTGGAAGACCTCGTCGAGGAGGCCGACGTCGAGCACGCCGGGGACGAAGCCGGCGCCGAGGCCCTGGATCTTGTGCGGACCTGAGCTTGCACAAACGACCTGTGTCAGTAATATATTCGTACTCAAGGCACGCAGGACGATGGAGACGAGACAGAGCACGGTTGATCATGGCAGCCAGGCACGGCGTCTCACCGGGTTTCCCTCCGGACAGCACCGCACTCTCCGACGGCTCCACGCCATAGATCTTCAAGATGCAATCAAATAGAACCACTGAATTCATCTCTGCAGGTCACATTGATTCTAGACTCTGTCAGACGGTAGGTCACCTTGATGGCAGGGTTCTTCTCCTTGAGGTACCTCCCGGCGCCGGTGATCGTGCCGCCGGTTCCTATGCCGGCGACGAGGACGTCCACCTTGCCCGCCGTGGCGCTCCAGATCTCCGGCCCGGTGGTCTCGTAGTGGACCCTGGGGTTCGCGGGGTTGGCGAACTGCTGGAGGACGTAGGCGCCGGGCGTCCGCGCCGCGATCTCCTCGGCCTTGCGCACCACGCCGTCCATGGTCAGCAGCGGGTCCGTGAGCACCACCTCCGCGCCGAAGGCCCTGAGCACGGCCCGCCGCTCCGTGCTCACCGACGACGGCATCGCCACGATCAGCTTGTACCCCTTGGCCGCCGCCATGAACGCCAGCCCGATGCCAGTGTTCCCGCCCGTCGGCTCGATCAGGACGCTCTGCAGATCGATACGCATTGGTGTCATTGTCAGCACGAAGCATGCTCGCGACGAAGAAATTGCAATGGCTCGTTCGTTGATCTCCCTTACCTTTCCAGGGGTGATCAGGCCCTTCTCCTCCGCATCGGCGATCATGCTGTAACCAATCCTGAGAAGCATCACAGGCGATCAGATATTCAGATGGCAAGATTGTTTGTTGGCACTCGATTCTTGATCATCATATACCTGTCCTTAACGCTGGAGCAGGGCGCCATGATCTCAAGCTTGGCAGCTATACGCGCCTCACACCCAGCTACCACCTTGTTCAGGTACACCAACGGGGTCTTACCGATCAACTGCCGTTGCAGCAAAACAAAATTGCAATGCAGGTTAGTTCATCAGAAAAGAAAAAGGATCACACGTTTGCAGATCAGTTTGTTCACGCACTTCGGTGACATCTTTCGCTATCTTTGTACTCTGATCTTTCGTGGTCTTTGAACCCTGATCGTCGATGGTCTCAAAGCTCGGATCCCATGCCCCCATCGCTTGCTCACCCTGTCTGCACTCTGCAGGAAGGAAGACAGGTCCTGAATGGCGCTCGAGCTCGAAGCTCTTGGGAAGGAAATGGTACGCAGCATGCAGCTCTTTATAGTATTGTGGCTCCAACAACGCGTGTGGTATATCTCGTTGGTGGATGGTGCAAAAGATGCAGAGATGCTTTTGTGCTTTGCCTAGCCATCTGTGTTCTAACTTGTTCTTGCTCCATATTTGATTAAGGGCTTCGGTGAAGTTGTCCTAGGGCGCTGTCGATCTCTGCCGATAGCTACAAAAGTTGGCTGATGCTTACAAGGTCCCGGTGACAAGATACAACCTTTTGTGGCATAACCATGATGAGAACCTTGAGAACCGACTGTTGGTAGTTGCAGAGCAAGTAAACTTTGCTGCAAGTTATAGTGAAGACAATGCAGAGTCACGTCACTGTGTACTTCAGGGGGCATGCAGACGCATCGTGTACGGCATGGATGACGGCATTATTTCTCCTGTGTTATTTTTGAATAATTGGCGTGCAACTAATATCTTACCATCGGCCACTTTTCTTAAACCATCAGCACCCATCAGCTCAAGTGTGTTTTCTCTGCGAGCATCTAAATCTACGCATTTGTAGCGCTGATAGTTTTAGATGACAGGTAAAGAAAATTTTTGACAAGTGATTGGGGTGAAGTTTTTTTTCTTTTCTTTTCCAAGGTATTCCAACATGTAATCACAAGTCTGAATAATTAATCTTACTATGGAGGTTTCTTTTTTAGGCCCCCACTTGAAGCTAGCCAAGATTATATATGGACACTCTAAAAAAATAGAGAAATTTTAGAAATGCTCACAAAAATCAGAAACATCCGGCCATCAATCCGATAACTCTAGTCATAATAGTCATTGGATCTGTTATCTTTTCTAATAAATTATCCACCTTTATCATTATGAAAATAAACTAAAATAACCCCCTAAACATGTATCTAAATTACCCACCTCTACCAATATAAAAAAATCTAAAGTAACCCCCTAATCTTTGTGTAAATTACCCACCTATACCACTATAAAAATAATACAAATAACCCTCTAAATTTGCATATAAATTATTCAATTATGTCATTATTAAAAGTTAAAGTAACCCCTAAATCAGAACCTAAATTATATAATTATAAAAAATATTAAAGTACACCAATATGAAAATCTAAATTACCAAATTTATAATCATTAATATGTTATTTATGTTATTGTTATATAAAAATACTACCCACGATATGTGTCACAATTTATTCATGTACGATGGAAGAAATAAAAATACCAATTCATAAATAAATGGATCAATTAAATATATATCAAACACACATAAATATGTGATGCAAAATAAAATCTATTGCAACTAGATAATGATAAATATGTATTTTAAAGTATGTGTTAGAATATTTAATAGATGAAAGATGGCGTGAAATATAGATTATAAATATTAGCTATAAGCCTTATTTTTATATTAATTCTAATTAACCCGTGCGGAAGCACGGATTGATAGGCTAGTATGCTAAATCGATGATTGAGTAGAATGTGAAAATCGAGAGAAGCTTCCGACATCTTAGTTTATTTTTAGACCACCTCACACAATCGCTCCTTGCAAAGTACCGTTTGGCAGAGCTCCCCTGGAATCACCATGAAAGTTACTCTGGGAGCTCTGCTAAACAGGGCTCGCCGTGTTTTTCAGTCAAAGAGGTTTCTTGCAATATCGGCCAGGATTCAAATTTGATGTACCTAATTTTCTCCACTTCTATATGAATATCATTGCATGACGGGCTTGACAATATGTGGATTTTCGATTACTGCAGTTTATTTTATGCGATTCATGACATTATACAGGTGGAAGTTATCCGATATTTGGTGGTGGTGGTCTGGGTGTTCGTTCCAGACCGTTGGTCGAGTCCGTGAGCCCGTGACCTTCCAGTCCTCCACCGTTGGCTGCGGCTTCGGGTGGGGCGCGCTGCCGCGGTGCGGTGCCTGCCCGGTCGCTGCAGGCGGGTGCACCAGCGCAGCGTGGAAAGCGAAGCTAAAAGAGGAGAGGAGAGCCCCCATGGCCGCAGTGGCCAGCGCTGCTGCTGGTGGTGGGTGCCCACGAAAGGCTGCGACAAAGCGGGCGCCTTTCGCCACTTTCTCGGGGCGGGCGCCGGCGGCGAGGAATCACCGTTCGTTCACCAAAGCCGGATAGGTTGCTGCTACAGTAGCCTCGTGCCACTACTAGCAGCCTCCATTAGCAGCTGATTACCCTCACTAATCCGCTAATCTGGGTGTGATCTTTGCAGCGAGTGGTGTCCTAGAGTGGCGTTTGGGCGTGCCCCTGATGGCCGTGTCGGATCCGGCCTGGGCGCGGAGGCCGGAACGAGACTTCGCGGGACTCGGGGTGCCTTTTTGGGGCCGATAATTGTTGCATCAATGGGCGGCATCGTCGGGACTCGGGAGTCAAAGCGTGGAGAGCGGCAACCCAACCTTGCGCGAGGAATGGCCGTGTCAATCCATTCCCGTAACTCGCATCGCTCGTCTTCTTTTAGCCAGCAGGTTGGTACCGGGAGATAGAGGGATCGCTCGATTGTAACAACGTGCAAATTGTGTTACAGCATGCAGGATCTGAACATGCCATTAGTCCACCACTCAATCCACCACCGCGAACATGGACAGCCAGGCACAGATAACTCGATCCAATAATTCAATCTGAGAAGAATCAGAGTTCAGGATAAGGCAGCGAAGCGAGGGATCGGAGAAGGATCAGAGATACATCAGAGGTAGAAGATAATCTAGAGAAGGAAGGGAGTTGAAGAGGAGGAAGAGATCTAGTAGAGATGAGTTCATATTCTGGATATTCTCATCCATATCCTCACTCTGGTGTATTGCTCTTTTTTTTAGGGTAATGGATTCAATCAACCGATCGTTATAAAGATAAGCCCAAATAAACTCAGAGGCTTCATGAAACCAAACCGATTCAGGGAGTCGTAACGAGGTGATCTTCAGAGGAGCAGAGCCGTCTCTCCTCAGACTACTGCTGGCGTGCAAGGAAGAAGCAAGACTTTGGCGTTGCCGATTGCCACGCTCAGATCAAGGAATAAGCGAAGCCTGGTGCCATTCCTTTTGTTCAAATATGTAATCTCTCACTAGCTTCGGTACATGCTCTACTTTTAAAAACTGCTGAACCTGTGTTTTTTTAACTACAAGGGGCTCCATGAAATATATTTGGTGGGGACCCTCTCCCCCCGTTTCCCTCAAAAAAAAAACCGATTCAGAGAGTCGATCGGCTGACCTAACTAGAGAATGTGCTACCTCATTACAATTTCTACCAACATGTATGAAGGAAAAGCCAATAGAACCCTTGGCTTCCTGCCTGCTTGATGTCCTGAATGAGTACAGCCAGTAACCTGAGAACGATCTTTGCCCGCCGATTGGAGTTTCTTAACCACCGAGAGACGATCAGAAGCAACTTTCACCTGATTTCTGGCCCAGTGATCCCTTCGACCCCCTGCCTGCATGCTGCCAGGAAATTGCCACCGTGGTCTCCGATCACCAAACAAATGCCCATTCGATTTGATTCTGCAAATACTGTTGCATCAACATTCACCATTACCCATCCTTCCGTCGGAATCTACTGCTCTGCTTTTGTACTGCTTGCCTCCATCGCCTGCTCGCTCCAGCAACTCTCGCTGCCACGGCCCATGGCCCACAAAGTGAGCAGTCGTTTCTAGTTCCTGGCGATCAGTCCTTTCTAGTTCTAGTCCCTCTTGTCACTTGTTTACCCTCCACTTGCCGCCGTGCGCCACGATCTGGCACGCGCACCGGTGCGCCTGCCATCCGCCGTGGTGATCCATAGTTGGCCCGGCCGCCTGCCTGATCCATTCCACGAGCTAGCTAGCCACAGCCGGACAACGATCGAGGTGGCGCACGATAGATGGCCGGCGGTGGCGGCGATGCGGCGGCGGCCGCCGTGAAGAAGGACGTGGAGGCGGAGGTCGTGATCGTGGGCGGCGGCATCGCGGGGCTCGCGACGGCGCTGGCGCTCCGGCGGGCGGGCGTGGCTTGCGGCCGCGGCGGCGGAATACTGGTGCTGGAGCGGCACGCGGGGCTGCGCGCCACGGGCGCCGCGCTCACCATCTTCCCCAACGGCTGGTTCGCGCTCCGCGCGCTCGGCGTCGCGCACAAGCTCACCTCCCGCTACGACGCCTACGAAACGTGCGTGCGTGCGTGCGCCGCCCGTCGCGCGCCCAGCTGAAGACATCGAGTAAATTCTAGCTCGATTCGCCATGTTCTCGCTCGACTGATGTGCTGGATTCGTCTTCGCTGCGCGCAGGTCCGAGGTGACCAACCTTGAGAGCGGAGCCACGCAGGTGTTCCGCTTTGCCGGGAGCAAGAACAAGTGAGTTCATCCATCGAGTCCTACCAGTTCTTGGCTTGTCACGGCGAGCCACGCAGCTGAAGAAATTTCGTAGGATTTTGTGTTATTTGGGCCTGAAATAGTAACTTTGAATGATCCGGCTGATTGGTTGTCTGAACTCGAAAAAAATTAAAAAGGGGTGAAGAAGTCAGAGTGAGGGCGCTGGGCACGAAGGCGCTGCTGGAGGCGCTCGCGGAGGAGCTTAAGGATGGCAACGGGTCGGGTCGGGGTCGGGTAGAGAATCCACGGATCCGCCCCCGGAACCCGAGAAAAAAAACCCAACCTGAACCCGAATGCTACTTCGGGTGAAAATTTCACCCAGATCCGAACCCGACGGGGCCCCAAAATCCGAGCCTGTCCAACAAATCACTGGTGACAAAATAAATATATAAATAGACAAGGCCAAACACCAAGACATTATTAACAATACCAATCGGCATAATCTAACAATGACACCAACACACAATATAAATGGCCACCAAGACAAGACATTCATTATTCAAATACAAATACAGTTCAAATTACGATGGTCCAGCTATTACAAGTTCTAGTAGACCACATTCATAGTTCATGAACCAAATAATAGAAGAACAACAGTGCATTACAAGACATGAGTTCTTGGACTAAATAACAAAGAGCTTGAGGTCTTGAGCATCATGACTTCATTTGTTGTTGGAGTTCATTAATCAACAATAGTTGATTCAGGTCCTAAGAAGTAAAAAACATGAGAACAATTAAATTCTAGAATTTTTTAATAATAGTGGAACCAAATTGAATTGCTCAAGCACAAAAAATCTTTACCATATCTTCCTCTTCCTCATCAAGGCAAGTCATCAATGCAGCAACAAAAGTGGACTGAGATCCTGCGATGACAAATGAAGTACTTACATATTAGCACTTTGACTTATAAGTAATAAAGCAAATATTGAACTGCAGTTAAACATTAGATCATTTACCTAACATGTCAGCACGAGACCATGCTTGCATACACATAAGTGCTTCTACCATTGATGGTGCAAGCCTACTACGATGTGGACTAATGATTCTCCCTCCAATACTAAAAACTGACTCAGATGCTACTGTGGTCACTGGAATTGCAAGGACATCACGTGCTATTTTTCTCAAATTAGAATATTTTAGCCCTCCAACTTTCCACCATTGTATGATATCTAAATCTTATGTCCTAGACAGTACTTCCTCCTCCAAGTATAAATCTAACTTTGTACGCACATAAGTGGAGGTCATAGCTGGTTTCTTCGACATGTAATCATCAAAAGTCTCCATCCAATCTTCATCTACTGAGTTAACAGGGCCACTAGTTCGCCTAGTTTGAGCACCATCAGTTGTGGCAACCTTCTCCATGGAACCTTGATATTCCAAAACCAAATTGTACAATAGGTCTTTCACCTTATTAACAGCATCCATAGCTATACTTTGAGACCCATGAATCTTGATGAAAAGAGCATTCAATAGGTGTAATTTATACCTAGGATCTAGGATAGCAGCAACAGCCATCAAACCATAAACATCTGACCAATATTTGTTGAATTTATCTTTCATTTTAGCAGACATTTCTTCTACCTTGGGGATAGCACTTCTTTGCCACTTTCTAATAGCAAAATAAATATTGCTGATTTTGAGGAAGAAAAGGTTTGCCGTGACATATTCAGTTTCTGATAATAGCTCCGTGACATCATAGAACATCTTTAATCTATCACAAAGATCTCTAGCAAATTGCCAATCTTCTTGAGTTGGAACACATGGAGCACGAGCAACAAGGCGTTCAAAAACATCTTGGTATAACAATGCAGTGCTAAGCATGATATAAGTGGAGTTCCATCTAGTTTCACGATCAAGAGCTATTCTTTTTTCATATTTACCTTTCATTTGTATTGCCATTTTCTCAAATTTTTCATGTCTTTTTGGAGTGGCAGACCAAAACGCAACACTCTCACGCACAGTATCAATCCCTTTCTCCATGACGCTCATTTCATCTTTCACTAAATATGTGCAGTACAACGCATATGTACTAATTTACCCTTCAATATACAGGAGGAAAGTGGCAACTTGCCTTCCATAGCGGTTGTACCCTTCTTGAGATCATCATTGATGGTTCCGGTCATATTCTTCATGAGGTTATCATTAGTGCTGCAATTATCAAGAGTTATAGTTGATAGATTTCTCTCAATATGCCAGTCTAGGAGAACTTCATGAAGAATATCAGTTATAACCTCTGTTGTATGTGGAGTTGGAACGTAAATGAACCTACACAAATAAGTGAAATAAGAACCAAGAAAAAGATGTTAAAAAATAAATATAATGAAGAATACAAAGAATAAATAAGGATGACTGTCATAAGTTTGATTATTATCTAAGAAGAAAACTTTTCAGCTTCCGGTCATCATCTAGAAAATGGGCTGTCACTACCATGTATCCTTTCCTCTGATGGTTTGGTGTCCAGAGATCCGTAGTAACAACAACACGAGAACTCAATTTTCTGAAATACTTTAATAAAGATTATTTTTGCACTTCATACATATCCAAGATGTCCTTCCTGATTGTGTTTCTAGATACTACTTTGAATGCTGGTTGCAACGTAACACAGAACTTGCGAAATCCAACATGGTCCACCATAGAAAGAGGGTACTCATGGACAATAATCATTAGAGCAAGTTCTTTCCTAGCTACATCTTGATCAAATGTGTATTTCTCTAATGTAACTGTCTCATCTTGTGGATTTGCAGACAGTTTGAGAGTGGACTGTTTTAACCCTTTTCTACAAGCTCTATCTCAGCAAATTTCAAGGTGGCCATGCAAGTGATTTGTTCCATTTCTTGTGTCTCCTCCTAACTGTTTCTTACACCATTTGCATTGTGCTTTCCAAACCCCATTTATTTGAAACCTATCAAACTCTATCCAAACTTTAGATTTTAGCTTTCTCTTACTACCAAATGCAACATTATCCTCTATCTCTATCACATCTTCTGTACCTGGAGCAATTGAATCGGATGGGGCTGCAGCTGCATTTGAAGCAGATGTCTGTCTTGCTGAACCAAATGTAGCCACACGTGCTTGAGTAAGAGGACGAGAAGCCCATTCTGCTTGCTCTTGAGATGCGCCATCCTGAGATCCACTAGTGCCAGGAGTCCACATTGCTCAAATAGGAAATTTATTTTGCAAAGAAACATCAGGTAGCAAAAAAAATGAAACCACATGTAGCTATTAACTTGAGTACTTGACGAGGATTGGAGGATGCAGATACCTGAAGCACGTCTGTGTGCATGTACGGGTGGTGCCCATGCTCGTTGATGTGTCGCAGCGTCGCCGGATCTGTGCCGCAATGCTACTCGTTGATGTGTCGCAGCGTCGTCGGATCTGTGCCGCAATGCTAGCCGTCGGCAGCTTGGGGACGAGAGGCGCCGTGATGTGCACGTGCGCCCACACTGGAGCGGCTTGAGGCCGGTGGCCGGAGGCCTGTTGCTACGCGGGCTCGCGTCACGGCGGGGGCACACAGCGACGAGCAGCACCGCGTGGTGCGCGTGTGCCCGTGCGGAAGCAGCGCCGCCGGATCTGCGCCCAGCCGCCCACGCCGCAGTGCTGGCCGGCGGTGGCTTGGGTATGCGCCGCGTCGTGAGGTGCGCGTGCACCCGCGCTGGAGCGGCTGGAAGCCGGAGGGTGGAGGCCTGTTGTGGGCTCACGTCGCGGCGGGGGCACACGGCGACGAGCAGCGCCGCGAGTTGTGCGTGCGCCCGTGCGGCCGTGCGGGAGCAACCGGATGCCGAGGGTCTGTCGCGGGCTCGCGGGCTCGCGTCGCAGCGGGGAGACACGGCGCCAAGCGGCAGGCGCCGAGCCGTCGAGCAACGCCGAGTTGCAGGCCGCGGGCGGTGGCGGTGGGCTGGCTGTCAGTGGACTGTGGTCTGGATGAGGATGGACACCCGGGAGACTGTCAAGGAGTTGAGATTTGGGTTTATATATCTAGGGTTTAGTTGCTTGCTTTGTTGGGCTGGACCTTAGCCATCTGCATATTTTTATTGGCTGGTATGTAAACTTCGGGGCCCCGTGGGTCACCCGCGGGGAAATTTGAAATCCGCCCCGAACCCGCAGACCCGCGGGGGGAAAACAGACCCACCCCCGCCGTCGTCGGGTCTAGAACCCGCGGGTTTCGGGTCCAGACCCACCCGACTGCCATTCCTAGAGGAGCTGCCGCCGGGCACCGTCCGCTTCTCGTCCAAGCTCGTGTCCATCGACACCGAGTGCGCAGCCGGTGACTCGTCGGAGACCGTCGTCCAACCGGTGATCCGAGCCAAGGTACGCCGATACAGCAGTGTTCATCACCACATTATTCTTGCAGTTAGTTGCAGTATATTGCATGATTGGTGCTGTCAGGTCCTGATCGGGTGCGACGGCGTGCACTCGGTGGTGGCGCGGTGGCTGGGCCTCCCGGAGCCGGGGAGCTCGGGCCGGTCCTGCGTCCGCGGGCTCTCCATCTTCCCCGACGGCCACGGCATCAAGCGGGAGCTCCGGCAGTTCCTTTCGCAGGGCCTCAGGGCGGGCATGGTGCCCATCAGCGACACCGACGTTTACTGGTTCCTCGTCAACGACACCGTCCCTGCAGGCAAGCCAAGCCACTGCACACGCCACACGGCGTCTTCCAGACAATACATCCTGTGCTCCGGAGCTCAGAGCCGCCGCCGCCGCATCTGAATTTGCAGAGAAAGAAGCCGCCGGGGACCCGGCCAAGACCCTGCGCGAGGTCACCGAGAACCTGGCCGGCCACATGCCCGCGGAGTACCTGGACGTGGTGCGCCACTCCGACCACGGCAACCTCTCGTGGGCGCCGCTCCTGTACCGGAACCCGGTGTCCCTCCTCACCGGCGCGGCGGCGCGCGGGGCCGTGACGGTGGCCGGCGACGCGTTCCACCCGATGACGCCCGACATGGCGCAGGGCGGGTGCTCCGCGCTGGAGGACGCGGTCGTGCTCGCCCGCGCGCTGGCGCGCGCGGCCACGCCGGCCGAGGGCGTGGCCGCGTACGTGGCGCGGCGGCGGTGGCGTGCCGCCTGGCTAGTCGCCGGGGCCTTCCTGTTGGGGTGGGTCCAGCAGGGCGGGACCAACGTCCGCGGCGTGCGCGGGCGGCTGGTGAGGATGTTCCGGGACTGGGTGTTCTACCCGTTCGTGTTCCCCAGGCTCGCCGACACGATGTGGTTCGACTGCGGCGACCTGGCACCACCGTGCACGGACGGCCAGAGCCACGGCGAGTGAAGAGAGGACCGTGACCGCTGTGTCGCCGGCAAGGATTGGGGCTCGTAATAACGCACGTGCGCTATGCACGCTTGTGAACTGCAAGATTTTATTACAATAATAATGTTTCAGGTTGTACATGTGCTAGAAAAAAAAAGGTTCGTGCTTGTGCTAGAATTCATGTGTAGGAATGTGATGTCATCCATCATTCGGCTGCTACAAGCTTTCGGTTGGAGATTACTTTCAATTTGCTTGTGTCATCAGCACGCAAAGACATGCTCCTCCTCTTGGGCAAGCAAGAGCATTTCCATTGTCCAATGCAAAGTGTCAAAAGCCCAAAGTTCCACCACCTAAAAACCAGAAATAAAAATTGCTGTCTGATACATACTCCTCTCACGTTTGTAGGGATAGCAACGGATCGAGTACGGTGCAGGTGCACTAAAAATCCGCCCTTGATAAGATCCGACCTACTTGATCACGCCCTCTTAATAAGATGCGGTCTACTTGGTTACGCTCTCTCTTGAGTAGACCGGCAGGTGAAATATTGAAAGTAGTTTTTTTTTTAAGTATTGCAGAGGGACTCTCCCTCACTAACGTATGAGTTTCACTGTACTCGGATCCACACGTCAGCAGATGAGTTCCTCTGCAGCACAACACAGGAGACTTATTGGAAATATTACACCTGCACTTGCACCCACGGATCACCGATGGGTGTGTTATAAACACCACAATCACTATGCCTATATAAATCAAGCACCAACATAAAGTAACAAATTAAAATTACAGCTGCTCTTTCCCGATTCTTGCAGGCTCATCTTTTAAGAAACAAACTAGAAGATTTCGCAGCTGTAAACCTAGAAACAAACCTCTTAATTTTCTTCAACACATGCAAATGAAGAAAATGTTCACATATATACACGGGAATACTTACTCTACCCGTGAACACTTTTGAGAGACTAGCTCGATAGAAGTTTGACAAAGTCACTGTAGGTTCGCTATTGCTGTCGATGAGTACATCCTTTACCGCTAAAAGCATAACTAGTTAAAAGCACTCATGCTGAATCAAATGTCAAACCCAGATGGACAAGTTTACCATAATAAAATCTAGCGCTATGCACCTAGATAAACACTATATATAGTAAAAATTATGTATCTAGATTTGATCTACAATTTAAAACGGAGGAACTAGATAGCTAGAGAGATTCAGACCAGATGACGAATAGGTAATCAATCGTGACTCTATGAACACTCAAAAACTATAAATATGAACACTACTGATCAATTCATATCCTATCAATCGACCAAATCAGGGGCACAACTTCTAACTAGAAGGCTGCCATGGATCGGAGTAGCATCCCAATTCAACCGCATTACAACTCTTCGTGTAACAAGCCTGCTGATGCGCTCCACCCCGTTTGCGGCTTCTCGTCGTAGTACGGCAGCACCGTGTAGGCCGTCTGCACGACGGTGAGGACGAGGAGGAAGACGGCCGCGGGGAGGGAGATGATCGCCCAGGGGTTCCCGGCGTGGTTCTGGATGAGGCTGGCGCGCCACTCGTTCCACCGCGTGGCGCGGTAGGCGTTCACCTCGCCGTGCACGGCGCGGAGGTGGCTGCCCTTGTCCAGCACGGCCCTGTTCCCCAGCCGGTTGAACATCTTGGCCACCTCCTTGTCGCTGCCCAGCCCGTTCCAGACGACGCCGCGGGAGGAGAGCAGCTTTGCGTCGGCGGCCGACTTGATGACGTTGTCCATGAAGAACACGTACGCCGTCACCTCGTTGGCGCCCACGTCGGGGTGCAGCCGCTCGAAGGCCATCAGGCTCAGGAGCTTGTGCTCGGTGTCCTTGTCGACGGCGAGCTCCGGGATGTGGAGCACGCCGCGGAGGAAGTGGATGTCGTGCAGGCTCCGCGTCGCGCTCCGGGCGAACTGGATCCCGGCCTGGTCGAGCTCCGTCGCCGACGGCACGAACTCGTCCCTCCGCCCCTTGCAGACCTGGCTGGGCGCGCCGTGCAGCAGGCTGCGGTGGCAGACGTCGATGGGGTGGAGGCCCAGCCCGCCGCCGTGCAGCTCCGGGGGATCGGGCGTCAGCGACACGAACCGGAGCACCATGTTGTTGATCGCATCGTCCGTCTAGGAATGCATACCAATATAATTGGGAACAAAATCAAAATCCTTCGACTGAATTCAATTGAATTGTTCAAACAGATAAACGATTTGCTACTTGGGTACGCACGGCACGGCACGATACATACCGCGGCGTCGTCTGGAACGGGCTGGGCAGCGACAAGGAGGTGGCCAAGATGTTCAACCGGCTGGGGAACAGGGCCGTGCTGGACAAGGGCAGCCACGGACTTGGTGGGAGCAAATCAAGTGAGAAGCCGGCCGGCAACGGGGAAGATCTGCAACGAGGGATATAAACAATTGCATATACCCGAGACATCAGTGTGTGAACATGGGCTAGCTGAGCTGCCATCATGTTGCACGCGGCGCGGATGCTTACGATTTACAAAGTACTACGTAGCTCGGTCAAGGTCATCACGAGCGCATGGCACCTTGAGCTACCCACCATCTGATGTATTTGGTGCCTATACCAGCGTAGTCCAATAACTCATCTGTAAAAGACATTCCAAAACTTTGAAGCTCACTTAACTCAAATACATGATGTATCGGATAAGATTTAGTCAAACTTTCAAAATTCTCTAGATACATTTCAAAATATATTATCTGGAAACATCAAATCCATATGTTAAGATTGTTTTAAAAAATCAAAAAAAACTTTCATAATATAAATATTTAGCATGTTAAATATATATTCTAGTAGAAATGCGAGGGCAATTCTTTTGGTCTCTCCTAGAACCTAATCAAATTCTTGTCTTTAATCCTCTCAACAAGTTATACTTACATAGGCGAAATGGGCATAGTTTAGTTGGTTCGGTTCATTTTGTTGGAAATAGAACCTCCCCACTTATCTTCAAGAGTCCTTACTCAGAAGGGGTGTGCTTCTATGTTTCTAAAATGAAGTAACTACACGATATTTATTTACCTTTGTGTTGTTAAATAATAATATTCTTTCCATTATATCATAGTAAGAGTTGTACAACAAATACAAGAACGGATTTTTCTAAAAAGCAATATATTAGCAGCTGGAAGGGAAAAAGAAACTTCGACTATGCACTATCTTATGTTATAAAAAGGACCCGCCTTAGAGTATCAATAATTGGACGACCATTTATCAAAAGGCGTATCTACGAAGAAATGACGGATATGACATGGCGCATTTCCTTGTTTTATGTTTTCTAGCAAATGGGGTTTCATTAGGTAAAGGACGCTGAGTTCTTTACTAGACTAAGGCAGACGACGCATCAACCACTCCCACATTTTCTTAGTACTCATGTTGTCGTTCCGTGTTAGACCCAGCAAATGCTGAGTGACATTGAGCCATTTGCCCCATTTCCCCCATCACTAAGTGTGCACCTTTTTATATGGGCTTTCTATGGTCCTCAAGTCCTTCAATACATTCCCTTTCGTGGGTCGGTTTGTGTCATCCTAGCACAGGAGGACCAAGTGATCTTTGACGGGCTTTTCGACAATAATACTCTAGTAGAAATTTTGTATATTCCGATGATTATAACTATTTTTTTCTGGTCAATCTCTACAAGTTTGCACACACGCAACAATCTTAAGTTTCAAGCTATGTTGTATATATCTTGAATGACATAGATTAGGAACAGAGGGAGTAGCTCAACCGCTTATCCACTAATTTGAAAAATTTGAGATGGGATAAATTCACGCAGTTCACATTTCACAGCCTGTATGCGAGCTTTTCTCCCTGATCCACCAAAATTGGATGAACTAAACCTGGACTGAAACGATTTGTGGCAAAATGGACACAAGAATTTGAGCTTACTAGTCTGCAATTTTAGTGTTATTAAAGATAGTGAGGATGGATGATCATAGATCTCGTTGCACACGATGCCAGTCTGTCTTGAGCAGCAGCAACGACGATTCAGTTCTTGCCTTAAAGGTATGATGAGATCCATATAGTGGGACGTTTGTGATAAGATGGAATAAAAAGGTACTCCCTTTGTTCTAGATTCGTGATCGACACGTTTAAAGTGATAGTGGTTGTTGTTATACTATAAAAAATGTAGTGTATCCTTGTGTGAAAGCTAATTAATGATGTTACTCTTGCTCTTGAGATATATGACTCTAGCCACACAGAAAGTAGTCGCTGTGGGGCTGTGGGGGATACTCCAACCATATGGGCCGAGTTATAAATATCGTACAATGTAGTCAAAGAATACTCCCTACGTTCCAAAATGTAGGTTGTTTTGGCCTTTTTAGATTCATAGTATTTGCTATGTACCTAGATATGATGTTCGTCTAGTAGAAAAGTCAAAACGACCTACATTTTGGAACGGAGGGAGTAATTATTCTTGAGATATGCCCACATGGGCCATTTGAAAGGTAGCATAGGACTTTGCTGACTAGTGTACTAGGACTCGAACCAATCGTCTTGGTGTGTACTATTTCAATTGTGGCCGAACCTGAACATGTTTGGTAGTTCACCAAAGTAATAGTTTTTCGGTTGTCCCAACAACAAGACATGCAGAACAACACAAGAAAATTTAAAATAAAATGAACATCAGTATTATAACAGAATGACGAACACATAATCTGAAGTGATGTGGGCCACATTGTGACCTCGTAAGCAAGGAAACATGTATAGGTACGGCATCTTATACAAACACTATCAACTTTCAAGGGCATGGATCTTGTAAGTAAAAAGAAAATTGAGCGCTGACAAATGGTGCATGGACTTTTGAGTAGGTTCCGGAAAAAAAATCTACCTATCGTACATACTTTACAACGCTAGCATATGTTCCCAACATATTCTTTGCAGTGCCTAGTTCCCATGTGATTGAAGAATTACTTTTCGATCACTCATGTCACCAATTGGATGAACATCCAACAACCCACTATGTTATGTATACTTTCGAAATTACAACAAATACAATAATTGCACATATTGTAGTGTTGAATTTTAATGTGTCTTGAGTTATAAAAAAACTTTGGTGATTGAAAAACGTTGATTTATGGAACTTGAACAACATCATCAAGATTGTGTTGACAACTGAATTGCAGTGTTATTTTTATTTTATATTTTCATTATGACCATATATATGTTACCGTAACGGAAGGAGGCATTTTGTAAAGCGTGTAACTTCTAAAGTTATGAGTGGCACAAAGTAACAAGCAATACTTTTTCCTAATTCAAATTGGTAAACATATATTCTTTACCAATTTTCTTCTCTTTTGACTTCCTTTGAATATGAATCTATTTATGTAAATTTTGAACATTAAACATGTACACTGTATGCAAATTGTTGGTGTAAAAAGTTGCGAGTTCGACCTTTTCAAATCAAAGTATGTCATACACTGATGGATAGAGGGAGTGTCCTTTTTCATTTTGATCTTTTGAAGGGAGAGCTATTATCTGGACGAGCTTCTTAGCTCCACCAGTAAGTCGATTTTGTCCATGCGGTCCATTCTGTGATTTATGTTGCAAGTGTGGGCTAAGATACGTACTAGCAGAAAATTCGTGCATTTTTGGATCACCCAACAGGCCAACACCACCCAACACATGAATCTATGTTTACACCGCGGCTATAGCTAGTTTGTACTTTGGTTACATTCATGTTTGTGAGTTTCACTCACTTTTTAAACATTGCTATTGTATTGGGTGGGAAAAACATCAGGTGTTAAGAGTCCCCAATAACATGTGATGTTTTCTTGTTTGTACAAAGGTAGATCAAATATGAGCTGCACATCTAAAATTGGAAGGCTAAAAAAATAGAGTTTAAAAGACTCGAAGTGTTGTATAGACGCTCTTTATTTTTTTTTACTGAGTTGTATGCATGATAAACTGGTTAAGTCAGAAGTCTAAGTTGTTGGAGAGTGCGACAAATAATATCAAACCTCCAGCAGCAGCCAATATTTTTATATAGCTGCAGTGCTGCACACATCTTGAAACTAGGCATCTTTCAAAATTGGAGTGTTTATGAGCCCTCTGTATAAAGCTGCACGCAACCGTACAAAGCTTCGTCCGTTCTTCCTCCATCAGGGCAGGAATCAAGCAACCGAAAAAACGAAAGAAAAAAAGAAAAAGAAAAGAGTGATCAGCTCCATGGAGATCTTGTACGGGAACAACGAATGGGTGGTTAACATGGAGCACCTGCTGAAGGAGGCCGCCGCCGGCGCAACGTGGATTTTCTCCGCATGTGCATACCTACGCACGATAGTGGGCGGTTGGGATCAACCTGGACGGACGGCTGCGATAGAAGTACTTCGGTGACGATGCATGCCCGAGAGAGCCATCAACCCGTTGGAGCGATTAATCGGTCGCCGATACAAGAGGTTAAACAAGTCCTTTTTCACACTTCATACACTTGGAACGGAACCTGGGGCTTGCAACAGAGAAAGAGTGAAGATGTAAAGTCAAGAAAGGGAGCAACCAGTTCACACTCTTAACCCTTGATTGCGACCACGTGTCCACGTACAACTTGTCACCGACATAATAGCTATACCAGCCTTCCTTGACAATACACAACTCATCCCCATTGATGGGAATATAACAAAGATAATTAGTAGTTAAAAATAACATATTTAACAATAAATATTTTAATAAATGAATATATAAAAATAAAATTAAAAATAAAAATATATTTTAGTAAATATATAAACAATTTTTATTAATGGAAAAATCTATTCTACACACACGTGTAGCTACTCCCATGTGTGTATCTCATGGTGTAGGACGTATCTGATGCAACAAAGAGTATATAGTTGGAGTATGATCATATTAGGCCATCTATAGATAGTATATACGTTGAGTACGTGACTATACATAAAGTATGTGGACATACTTATGTTTATATACTAGTACTAAAATATAGTCATAATATATTTAAAAAAATAGGGATGCTTTTGAAAAAAATTTATAATCCTTTTGAAATATCTTAGAATTAGTATATGAACATACTCAAAGTAATAAATAAGTACGTGAGCATACACAGTGGTATACTAATTGTGAGTGTAGATAAAACTCATCCTTTAATTAATATATAAATAAAAATTGTAAAAGTCGGTTCACTATAAATAGATAAAATAACAATATTTAACAATAAATTTAATCTTCTTATATCTTTATTATAAAAACTAGCATGTTGCTAGGAGAAGCCATATAATATATCGATTATCATATCAAAATAGAAAAAAAATTCATTCTACACGCACGTATAGTTACTTCTACATGTGGATCTCATGATGTAGAACGTATCTGACCCAACGTGGAGTATGTACGCGGAGTATATGATCATACTGGACCATCTATAATGATATATACATTGAGTATGTGATGATTTATAGAGTACGTGGATATACTCATTTTTATATACTAATACTGAGGTATAATCATAACATATATAAAAAGAGGAATGCTTTTGAAATTTTTTTGTATATATCCCTTTGAAATATTTTTGAATTAGTATATTAACATACTCAAAGTGATAAAATAAGTATGTGGACATACGCATGGTGGTATACTAATGATAAGAGTCGCTACACGCGAGTATAGATAAAACTCATCCAAATATATATATATATATATATATTATACACCATATGTATTTTATAATAATATAGTATGTGTCGGTTAAGGATTTTAGTATTTTTCTATTTTACTCGTCAAACGCTAATTCTAAATGGTTAGCACTTTAAAATATATTTATTATACATCATATGTATTTCATAATAACATAGTGTGTATTGGTTGAGGTTTCAATCTTTTTCTATTTTACTCGTCAAGCGCTAAGTTTAAATGGTTTTATATCCTTAACTCAATGTACGGGCATCCCCGATTGACGAACCAAGAAATTATTGCTTTCTTTATTAATAATAGATTAATATAATATTGGTTATGGAAAATGGAGATGACTTTTAAATAGTCTCAATTAATACGGATACAGATAGTATCGCACATTATTAAATACGGATGTGGAATCGGATAGAAAAAATTAATAAAAAAATAGATTCGAATGTATTCATTTTGCTACCGTATTAAATTAACTTTGAATATGATTACAAATATTCATATTAATATTTAAACGAATATGAATATCGGATATTTCGAATATCCGTATTCCTACTTTTTGCGCACCGATTAGCGCCGCCTCTCCGGCTCAACAGGACGTCCGCCTCCCTCGGTTCCTCAGCTGAGACTTCCCCTTCCCGTGTCCGTGTCGGGCGAGCAAGGGTCAAATTTGTACTAGTATTACTATGCTGTAGGTCCACATCAACACTGGCTATATTAACTCCACCAAAACTGGTTACGATAAGAAGTAGTTGGATTGTGTGCTGTTTTTGCTTTTCTTTGTTTCGTTCTTTATCTCCTGAACTCCTTTTGGAAGAACTTTTTTCTCCTATCAATATATTTATAATCAGTAGGAGCCAAACACCCCCCCCCCCCCCCCCCCCCCTTCAAAAAAAAAAGTAGTTGGATGAGCCTGGGTTTCCACCAAACCGTATGTAGCAGTGTGAACAACATAGATATGTCAGAACAAGTTAAATGTAGATAAAATGAGACGCAATCGGGTCATTATAAACAGCCGCAGCACATCGATCGCTAATCTAGCACAAATCTCAGAGCAAGTATCAACGAATAGGGAGTTGTGCGTAGGTGCGCACGTAGGTAGAGGATCATTCGCGCGCCGGCGACCCTGTGGAGGAGGCGAGGCAGTGGCTTAAGCAGTCCATCTACCGGGTGCCGGCGCACATCAAGAACAGCTCCTCGTCGTCGTACGGGACGCAGCTAGTGTCGCTCGGGCCCTTCCATCACGGCAGCCCCGACCTCGCTCCGATGGAGGAGCACAAGAAGCGAGCGCTCCTGCACCTGCTCTGGAGCACGGGGAGGCCGTTCAGGGGCCTCGTCGCGTCGCTGGCGGAGGTGGTGCCGAAGCTGCAGGAGGCGTACAAGGGCCTGGACGCCAAGTGGATCGGCGACGAGGGGGACGAGTTCCTGAAGGTGATGCTCCTGGATGGGTGCTTCCTGCTTGAAGTGATGAGGACCGCGGCGGCGGCGGCGGCTGCCGGGGAAGAGGACGACGGATGCGGCGGGGCTCGCGAGTACGCGGCGAGTGACCCCGTCTTCAGCCAGCACGGCGAGCTGTACGTGGTGCCGTACGTGCGGCGCGACATGCTCATGATCGAGAACCAGCTGCCGCTGCTCGTCCTCCAGCGGCTCGTCGCCTTCCTGCACGGCGCGTCCGCCGCGGTACGTTCGTCACGGAATCGAATCGCAAAATCAACGCTCTCAAACTAATTATAACAGATCGAGCTGTTCGCTGAACGAATCCACGCCTCCGCAGACCGACGACGCGATCAACAACATGGTGCTGGATATCGTGAAGCTGAGCCACGACGCGCCGGCGGTGAGCGGCGGCGGCCTGGCGCTGCACCCGCTGGACGTCTGCCACCGGAGCCTGCTGCACGGCCCTCCCCGGCCGCCCCGCGTGGTGGACGAGTTCGTCCCCTCGGCGACGGAGCTCCACCAGGCGGGCGTCCGGTTCGCGGCGAGCCGGACGCGGAGCCTGCACGACATCCACTTCCGCCGCGGCGTGCTCTCGATCCCGGAGCTCGCAGTGGACGACACGACGGCGCACAAGCTCCTGTCCCTGATGGCCTTCGAGCAGCTGCACGCGGAGCGGCGCGCCGCCAACGAGGTGACCGCGTACGTGTTCCTCATGGACAACGTGATCAAGTCGGCGGCGGACGCGCGGCGCCCTCCGGAACGGCCTCGGCAGCGACAAGGCGGTGGCCGAGATGTTCAGCCGGATGGCGAGCGAGGCCGTGCTGGACCGGCGCAGCCGGCTGCACGACGTGCACCGCGCCGTCAACGCCCACCGCGGGGCGCGGTGGAACGAGTGGCGCGCCAGCCTCGTGCAGAACCACGCGGGCAACCCGTGGGCGATCATCTCTCTCGCCGTCGCCTTCGTCCTCCTCGTCCTCACCGTCGTGCAGACGGTCTACACCGTGCTGCCGTACTACGACCAGAAGGCACAGACGGCGGCCGGCGGCGGCATCGGCTTGAATTGAACTAGCAGCATCAGGAGAGATGGAGAACAACTCCAGTAGTCATTGTTAATCGCCTCAATGTAAATTCGCAACTGAAGTGACTTGCCTTCTCGATCAGTAGACTGGTAAGATAGTAAAGATCACGATATGCAGTGATGCCCCTCCCCCAACACACAACCCGGAGAACCTCCCATTCCACGCAAGTGGAAGTTCCTACCCACACCTCTCGCGTGCTAAAAGTAGCTTATACGGTTCATCAAATCAATAGTTTTGGTCCATGAAGCATTTTTTTTGTTTTTTCTTCCTCTTTTTCCATGCTCTAAAATGCACATATTGAACAATTATGCTACATTATTGGAACATATATATTCTTGGTTCCAAATACTTCTTTATTCCCTAAGAACATTTCGACTTCCTATGAAATAATTTTTTAATGGCTTACCGGTGGAACAATCCTTTAACATTGTTGGAATATAGTTTTAGCTTGGGACAACTTTTATTCAATCAGAACATAATGTTTCAAAAAGTTTCTCCAAAACGATTTACCTAATGCCTTGCCAGTGGATAAATTTTCTATATTCTTGGAACTTCTTTTTCTTTCCCATAGTTTGAAAAAAGATTTTATTCGGTCAGAACATTTTGATCCTTACACGGAACATTTTGTTAATAGTGGCTTGTCATATGCCTTCCTCATATGCCCTGGCTATAGTCAAGGCTTTAGTCACATTTTCCCAAAAGTTACTTGAATGTTAATAAGGAGTTCGCAAAAAGGTTAAATTAATGGGGCGAGTCACGAGTGCCTTGTTCAATGCTCACTGCCCTGGATTAGCATTCTAACAGTCAGTTTGGAAGGTTTAACTATCTTGCTTATAAAGAAACAATCAAAATATTTTTTTTATATGAACAAGATAACAACTAGAGATTGGCGAGAGAAAGAAAGCACGCGCGCGCCCACCTTGGTGTGCTTTGAGGCAGCTCTCACACAGGGTGGGCTCACTCGTTGTCAAAAAATCCATATTATATTCGAATGAGAAATGTAAGACCAGTCTCAGTGGGGAGTGTCATCATACAGTTATCAAGACAGGGAACTTGGTAACTGTACCGGAGGAGTGTCATGGTGATGATACTTCTCCATGACACTCCTCTCTCGTTCCATGAACTCCTTCTCCTCTCTCCTCATAAATGACTCTTCCATATCAATAAATTTGCTGATGTGGTATGATATCTAATGCTCATGACACTCTTATGATACTTCTATTAAGATTGACTAATAAATCCATATTATTCCAGAGAGAAAATTTATAATAAATCTATATTATTCGAAAGAGAATTTTTTAATAAATTGATATTATTAGAGGACAGACAAGAAAAATATAAAGATGATCCAGTACACTTTACACAAACAAAGACAGGCGCGGCGGCCGTACGCACACCAGTACACCACAGGCTTATTATTCGAAGCTTGATTTTGCACTTGATTCAGGAACACCGAGGATCCAGACCGAATTCCTAGGTGCAGATAAATCAGCCAAAATCAAGACCTGTCGCACACGAGTTGAAAGAACAAATCTTTTTTTTTCTATAGATGCTTCAGGGTTCAGCCGTTCAGGCAAATAAACACGCGCGCGCGCGCGTGCGTTCAGTTGTGGCCGTGCTTCTTGGCGTCCTTCTTCTCGTGATGCTCGTGGAAGGCGAACCCGGCGGAGCCCACGGCGGCGACGGCGGCCACCTCCTCCTTGATCCGGTGGCCGTGCTCGTTCTCGGGGTCCTTCTTCGCCTTGTGCTTCTCGTGCTGCGTATATATAAACAGATCGGTCAAGATCGAGCTGAATCGTGCTGCAACGCAAATGCACGCGTCAGGCGTGCGTACACGCGCAGTTCGATCAGAGGATTAATTGGGGCGGCGCTTACAAGAGCGTAGGCGCCGGCGGCGATGGCGCCGAGGCCGCCGAGCTGCTCCAGGTGCTTGTGGTGCTTCTCCTTCTTCTCGTAGTCGACCTCGCCGGAGCTCTCCTCCTCCTTGCGGTGGTGGAACAGGTGGTGGTGGTGCTTCTCCTCGGCCATGGCTCGTCAAAGAAGCAAGATCAGATATTTCTCCGCGAACTTTGTCAAGTGGGGAGAGATGATCCACTTCTATCGTCTTGGGTGTAGAAACCGTGGCGCCTAATGGCCAGCATTTATAGGGAGGGACCTGGTGATGCAATAACATAACTGCCCCTGCAACAATTCACCCATCGGCTAGTAAGAGGGCATTTGAGGGAGTATACATGCTGAAGGACATTGTGGACGAGCTGGAAGGAAAATCTTCGCGCTAAAACCGCGTCAAATGAGCATGATTTAATTCTGACCATTTTTCCGTCATTTTCTATATCATTTCGGATGTCTGAATGAAGGCTCTCTGCTCGCGCGAGGTTATCCACAAAATCCTTCTCTTCTCGATGGTGATCAGCGTTGGACGTGACCTGTGATCTTTCCAGGAAAGGCAGCTGCTTCCCTCAATCACTGGTGGTGTTTTTATGCTTCCAAGTTTTGGGAGAACGAACGAACTTGCAACCAAAAGTTCGAGGAAACCTCTGCCTGATTTTCTTGTAAATATTATTGTTACACGAATGACAGTAGTATAACACAGTATCGGTGTCAGTTGTAGTAGCTGCAAACAGCTAGAAATAGAACGTGACTTGTCTCTCCAGTAGGATAGTGACCCGTCGACCGATGGGCTTGGAATTTACATGGCCTAGCTTAATCGTACGTGTTTCCAGGGGGACGTTTCAGACTTTCAGTATCTGACGGGAACGCGTGACCGACGATCTTGTGCTGCGGAATTCAAGAGCTTCTCCGTGACCTTGCAGGAAAAATCGCGCCGCCGAGACCATCCAGAAGATGACTACTGGAGGAGGAGAGATCAGAGAGGCGAAAGGCCGGACAAGGACGCACGACGAGGCGCAGGTCGTCGGTTGATCGCTGGTTAAGTTATCCTCCATGGATCAAGCAGGAGAAGATGATGAGCAGGTGCGGCCAATGGGAGCGTCCCTGATTGTGATTGACCTATTCGCCATGATTGATCACCCTTGCTGCTTCCGCTCCGCATGTGATTAGTCAACACCGGCCACACACAAGTGGCGGTGGCGGTTGGATGCCGCTTGTCCGATCGCTCCTCCACCGGTTCCCGTCGGCGTCGGACGGACGGCGACACCACGTGGCGATTCATTGCTTTGGGCTCGGATGGATGGAAAATATCCAAGCTGGTTACTCTTACTTAGCAGGTAAGGTCAGCTGGATGGATGCCCAGCAAGCAATTACCCGAGGAGGAGGGCACGGAGACGAACGCCGACGTGCCACCCTGCCGAATTATTGCCGATCACGTCGGCCACCGCTGTGCCACGAGTGCGGCGGGCCAGGTCCGCGCCAGTGACCGCCGGCCCAGTGTGCCAGGTCGTCCAAACTTCCCGTTGGAATCATGGAGAGAGGCCCACTTGGCTATGCGCGTCTGCACACGTTATCCGTTACCAAGATCCTGCCATTTGTCGCTGAGGTTTGGAGCGCAAATAATCGAGGTCGCGCGACTGGAGATGAAGCGTCCCAGAAGACTTCTCTCCCGTGATTCCTCAGTGCATGGGGTTCCAAGTAGAAAAAAAAAGTCTAAGTAAAAAAAATCTGTAATTTTTTAATCAACTATCCAAATTAAATTTTGATTGCACCGTCGTGTTTCTAACGACGAAATCTTCAGAACAAGACTACACTTGACTATATTCAAACGAAATTTAAGATGAAAAAAAATATTCCCCTTAAAGATTTCATAATAATATAGTCAACTGGATCTTATTTTGAAGGTTTCATCGTAAGACAACTCAATGGTGCAATCCAAATTTGATTTGAACATTTCAGTTGAAAATTACGAATTTATTTATTTCAAATCTTTCTTTTGTGCATCTCCTCGAGAGGTGTGCATATAGACCGATCTATAGTACTATTCTTTCTGCGATGACTGCGCTGACAGTCACGCACGCTGATTGGAATAGCGCCGGGTTTGGAGAGCAGATGGTAACTGCGCGGGAGTTCCCAGTTGGGCTGGCCTTGGACCAGGCCTAAGATCTTGCCCAGTTCTTTCAGGCCGGGCTTTGGTATTTCTTTTTTTTTTGTTAAAAGCCCAGTTGGTCTCCTTCCAAATCATCCAAAGATACCAAAAGCAAAGGGATCGGTACTGCTCGCTCGTGCAGTGAAGCCCTCTTCGATCGTAATTGAAATGAGGTCACGTAATGAATTTTGGTCCCATTTTGTTTCCTAAGGTACGCTCCGACTCAGGCACGAGGAATAAAGGTAGAGTTTAGCAGCAAGACAAACCGAGGAAATAAAAGTTTAGAAGATGTATTTGAACCCTAAAAGGGAAATGGTTACATGAGTTTATTAGATCTCATGCTATATACCTCCAAAAATGTTGAGAAATTTTTCATATCCTCCAATTTTTCGATGTAAATATATAGAATCCAGACAACATGCATGGGTTTGAGGGTTTCTTTATTTTTCTTCCATCTCATAAAAATGTTGACATGGCATGGCAATGTTAAAGAAAAAGCAAATCCCCTGTTGGAATTGGCCTTAGTTCTCCATTTCACATTCAAAAAAGTTTCCCCAATGTCACAAGAGAAGCGAAGCACGCAGTAGCTAGGCACTGGTGTCATTTTTTAATTAAAATACACGGAAGAAGAAATACTTATTCTGAGAGTCTCGGTTACAAAGTCAAGTGCAGAACACGTACATACATACCATACCACGTAGAAAAAACGGCGTAGACAAATGCACATGCAGACACGTACACCAACACACGGCTGACAGCGTGCAGCCACATCATCAGTAACCACGGTGACGCAGCACATACGGTACACGGATACGCAGAGCCGTACGCACGAAACGTCCCCGGCTTTTATTCACCCGCTGCTGGAGGAGCAGCAGGAGGCCAGTCACACACTCACACACAGGGCTCGATCGACTAGCCGAAGAAGTGGTGCTTCTTCTTGCCCTCGCCGCGGCCGGCCTCCTCCTCCTCCTCCTCGGCGTCCTCCGCCGCGTCCTTGGCCTCCTTCTTGCCGTGGTGCTCGTGGAACGCGAACCCGCCGCTGCCCAGCGCCGCCACCGCCGCCACGCCCTCCTCGATCTCGTGACGCTGCGCGTGCTCCGGGTCCTTCTTCGCCTCGTGCCTCTCGTACTGCACCCACCCACAAAGCAAGCAGGGATCAGAAACCATCGATGACATACATGAAACGACGTGGCAGCTGCGAGAACATGTGGGTGCGGTTCGAAGAAGAGGGCAAAATCAGAGAACGTGACGGACCATGGCGAAGGCGCCGGCGGCGAGGGCGCCCATCTCGCCGAGGTGCTCCTTGTGCTTGTGCTCCTTCGCCTCCTTCCTGTACTTCTCCGAGTCGTTCTGGGAGGAGCCGTACTCGGCGTCGTCGCCGCCACCGGACTTGCTGTCGTACCCGTCATCGCCGGAGGACTTCTTGTACCCGCCGCCACCGGTGTACTCGTCGCCGCCGCCGGAGGACTTGTTGTACGCGCCGCCGCCGCCGCCGCTGTAGTCGTCGGTGCCCGACTTCTTGTAGCCGCTGCCGTAGTCGTCCGTGCCGGACCTGTTGTACCCGTCGCCGCCGCTGCGGCCGTAGTCTTCGCCGCCGCCGGACTTGTTGTACCCGCCGCCGTAGCCACCGTCGGTGCCCGACTTGTTGTAGCCGCCTTCGCCGCGGCCGTAGTCGTCGCCGGCGCCGGACCTGCCGTAGCCGCTGCGGCCGTACTCGTCCGCCATCGTTCTCGCTGCTTAGCTCGTCACGTTCAGGACTTCCAGTACAGAAGAGTGAGTGAGCTCTGGTTGCAGTTGCACACTAGTACTATGCTTCCAAGAACACAGCGATGGCGAAGTATTTATAGAAGGGAGCGATCTCTGAGCACGGTCGTGACTCGTGGCTCATACGCTGCACACGTCATTAGGAAATCTGACAGGTAGTTGTTAGTTTCGGTTGATTTTTCCTTCGTCTCGAAATGCAGATATTTTTTGCAGACAGAAACTAGTTGGCCAGTTGCTTGCATGTCGACATCATCTGGTTGGGCCACGATTAATAAAGGATGGATGGATGAGGGTTTATTCCCTGAAATCCGGATCAATCCGAGCCTCAGAGATTACTGGCTCCGGATCGATGCCATGGCATTCATGCTTGTGAAATTCAGCATGAACATGGAAAGATATTGTAGATGTTTCGGTCCAGAGTACAGAGCAAAACATGAGTCACAAGTTCAGTAAGAGGAGAGAAGAATTGTATGGCATTCGAACAGTTCTTTTTTTTTCATAAATTGATAAAGTGAAATAACTTGATAAAATCTGTGTATCACTAGGATAAAATGATAAAAGTGAAATTAGGTAACTAAAATTTATCAGTCACTTTGGGGAGATGGAACTGTTTGCTTAGCAACATCAGCGCATTGCCGCTTGTTTTATCTGAACGAGACCAAGTTCGGCACCGAAAGTTCTTACTTTATCTGGATATACAAGCATGCCTTGTATATCTGTTCACATTAGACTACAACTATTAGTATCTCGGCTGAGTAAAACTGCTGCTGTGCAGAAACCACACTCCTTTCGGAAAGGAGATTCAAGGTCACGTGCCTATCAGCTGGCCACAAGCATGTTCGGTTTCATGCCAAACATATCCAGCTTGCCACAGTTCCTTAGGCATGTCAAGGTATGGGCCGGGTTTGGTTTTAGCCATGGTTTAGCATGCCAAACTTATTCCCATATATAGATCCTACGTGTTAGTAGGGACGTACTCTAGAGTGGTAGCAAGATTTCGTTAGTCATGATTAATAAGTTATGATGCTTTTTTTTTCCTTCGCCACGACAACTTAGACGAGAACCTAATTAAAGGTTGCAAATCAAGCATGAATGTGACACATCTCCAAACTTAACTGAGAACCTAAAGGTTGTATATATGTTTCAGTCTTTGAGAACGCAGAGCCAAATACACGATCGTGTTGCTTGTGTTCTAATTCAGGACAAAGGACAAAATACATGACTGTGCTGTATGTTTCAGTCTTTCAGAATACATATACATCAAAATTAATACAAATTGGTCGTTGTTTATTTCAGAGTGGAGAGCAAAGGTATCAAACGAGAATATGCCTACTACCAGTACCAGTTGCTGAATAATCTTCCACCGACCAGAACAGATCTAATATTTAAGCCATGTTCTTTATCTCGCCCGGATCATGTAAAATGACTAAATATTCCTCAATCGATCGCAGGGCCGCACAATCGCACTGGACCCAGCGTTTACTCTCTTATTCAGTTATTTCTTCTGGATGGTAGCATGCCATGTGTGTTGTATAACTGTCGTCTGTTAACTGAAACTGATGTGTGTTGTATAACTGTCGTCTGTTAACTGAAACTGACTCTCGTAGAAACCACGTGGTGCTGTGATAGATAGATAGATAGATAGATAGATAGATAGATAGATAGATCAGAAGCTAAGGTATCGTCCATGGCTCAGTAGCATGTGGTCTTCATCAATGGCTCCTCGTCTACGGTTGCTCTCAGCAATCAAACGGCCGGCTAGTGCGTACGGCAGCCCTACACGTGCATAGGCGGCTGCCATATGGCTCGCCGCTCGCCCCCAAAAATCTACGCGACCGGTTGTCGGCAGAGGACGGAGCTCTCGACTGCATGCTATCTCCTGGCAGCGCCCGGCCGGAGCGGAAAATCTCCTGGCAGGTCCGAGCTAGGAGAGGGGATGAGGAAAATGAGGACCAATAATGCAGATTTCGCCTCCCTCCTCCTCTCGTTTGGGCAACAAGTTGCGGCAGAGCAAGTACGTGTTCGATCGCCAGGCGTTATCTGGAGGCTGGAGCCGATCGATGGCTGAAGTGGACGCGCTCGCCCGGTGCCGCGTGGGCGGCAGCAGGGGCCGGCGCGGCGCGTTAATGCGATCGCCCGGCCCCGTCGTCGGTTGCGCGGTCAAGCCAAGCGCCGTGTCGGCCGGGTCCGGGCCGTCGCCGCCTCAGCTCGCACCTCGCTCGCAGAGTCGGCAAGCCGCGCGCGGCGGGGTACGCGGGGGGCCAAGTGGCCGCGGCAGAGATCCGAGCGCGCGCGGCCCCCTGGGGCCCTGCCCCGTCAACGGCTGGCTGGGCCCCGCAGCCGCAGCGTCGGCGGCAGCGCGCACTGGGCGCCGCGCCGGCCATCCATGTCCATGTGGGCGCAACGCTCTCGTGGCTTCGGCCAGGAATACGCCCAAGTGTCACTTGTCTCTACGCTCCTACGTGGCTGCGCCGAGTAGCTAGCTAGCGTACGTGCTCCCTCAGCAGCGAGCTCGCGGTTCTCGCCATAACAGCTGCTTTCGTACTGAGTGAAGGCGCCTGGCTGGTCCCTCTCCGTCCAGTCCAGCTACGCTTCGTGTCGACAGGACATGCACGCACGACGACGACGTTCAACGGACCACACCCATCAGCAATGGATGCGATGGTCCGCTGTAATTAAGCAGGCCATTTCGAGATCATCCCCTCCGATTCAAACGCATTGCGAAGGATTGAGGTGGAAATTTCAGCTCCCACTCCAATCCACAGAATTGGCGCAGTGGACAGCGGTCTCAGGTAAGAATGGCAGTTGCCATCAGGGAGGACACAATTTGCTGACTTGCAAGTCAGGAGCCAGCGTCCATTTGTCCGCATCAAAGTGTGCAGATTATGTGCCCCCTTTCGAAGTCTGGCCTGAATAGCTCTTTCGAGCTTCAGAAGTGTCTCTTTTCATTTGCCATAAGCTTCTTCACATTTGTGTGAATGTAACAATCACAAGAGAGCCAGGTTTCAAACAGTTTACTGGAGACTGTAACCATCACCTTTTTCACATTTGTGTGAATGTAATAATCATAAGAGAGCCAAGTTTCAAACAGAGTTTCAAACAATTTACTGGAGACTGTGAAGACCATCTGCTTTTTCACGGTTGTGTGAATGTAACAATCATAAGAGACCTGAAAGCTAACTTTTTCAGGATCAAACAGAGTTTCAAACAGCTTTTTCACGGTTTACTATAGAGTGTACAAACTTAAACTATCTTGCAACATAGTGACTGAAAGCTAACACTGTGTAATACCTAAAAATTACAGAATAGAATGCACGGCATGTTCCAACTATTAGATACAAGAAATTTGCTCCAGATGAAATCTTATTCCTTCATTATTAACTAAAACACTAACTAAATAGCAACTCTTTATTTGTGCCACGTCTCAAGTTGAAGAAGGTGAACCCCATCCAAAAGCTTGAAGAAATAGTTGAAGATGGACTCCAGGCCTGACATGTAATCATGCACCATGCATGCAGATCCTGGAAGCAATTCACCCTCCAAAACAAGAACTGCTTGCGTGCCTTCAACAATCTTTGCTTGTGTGCCTTCAACACTCATTCCACACTTCGTTGTTCTGACGAAACTGAAGAATCAACCAGCAATACAAAACCGAGGAAACTGCATGTTCAGGTTGCCGCTGGAACCTGCAAGGCCATAACCCGAATAAACTTAGTCACTGCTTATTATGAGAATTGCTAAACTTAGATTCAATAAAAAAAAGTAAGCTGTTTAACATAAACAATATTGAATTGTACTTACAGTGCACGGACATCTTCTCTTATTATGGCCTCCTTTGCAGCATGTACTGCACTTGTTTTATCGTGATTCATGAAATGATTTAATCCTTTGTCCGTCCATGTTCTGGTATGAACAGCAAACACTTAAAGGAAAAAATCATTCAATATTTGACCGGACATGTTTTTACCTTTGATGATGAATTTCGATCCGACAACATGTTATCATCATCCCAACTGATATCATTAGTGGACTCAAGATGAAAGTCCAATCCCTTCTCATCTCCAACTTCGCCATTACTATGCATTGGCTGAAACCAGACCCCTGAAAATATTGTCAGTCCATGTGAATCATTTATATTCAGTGTAGCAGCACAAAAATAAATAGAACAAATGGAAACGTTTGACTGAAACTTATTTTGTTGTGTGGACATATACAAACTATAGAGCACCTGCAAAGAAAGATGGATATGGCATCGCATGTACGTGTACCTTGATCAAAACACCAACCAAATAAATGTTATCAGAAAAAAGACTATCTTGGGCAATGCTTAGAAGAGTCAACATGGGCATGGCTTGCCTTCTCTCAGCAAGTTGGGTCCTATCTGAACCGAACCGTATAGCAAAATGAAATTAGTTTTACCTATCACGTGTTGGCATTGATAACATATAACATATGCTGCATTGCAAATGATTCTTAGCTTAAAGAATTTACTGCAAGGTTACCTGATGAGAAGCAGTAGTAGGCAATCTGAATTTTCTCTAAATGCACCCTGAGCTATAGAATTCTTGATTGATAAAACCAATACAAAAAGAAGACACCGCATCTAGAAAGCTACCTTGGTCCTTTGGATTACCAAACAAAATTGGACGCTGGAAACAGCCTCATACTTCAGTTTTAACATTCTGTACCATCTGACAGTATAAATTCAACACCCTAAGTCTATCAAATTTGTACGATGGCAAGATGTGGCATCTATGATTAACTATTGCAAAAAAAGGGAGAGGTATTCCTCTTTTACTCAGACAACTGGAACTACACGTCCCGTCCTAGCTAACATATACCCACATTGTCCTATTGAACTGACGAATTACTAAGCTTTGCAATGTCAGCGCACAAGCAAGCAAGCCCATGAGGCATGATTCATGACCACCGAGAAGCAGAGGTGAAACAAACGGAGTCCACCTGGATCAAAGCATAATCGAATGAGGACAAGGTACGGATACGTACCCAAATCGCGCAGCTGCCGTGGAACACAAGTCCTGCACCCCCTCTCCGTTCAGCCCGCTGGAAGCGCGCCGCCGATGCTAATGTCAATGGATCGGGGGTGCCGCCGCGAAGGCCTCGATCACCAGAGCACGGGAGGAGGACGGATCAGGAAGGACCTGAAACCTCGATGGGCGAGGAGCCGCCGCCGCTCTGTCCGCCTTGACTCGGCGATCTGCGGAAAATGCGAACGGTCAAACCGTGATGGAGAGATGGAGAGGAAAACGGCGACGGATGAAACCGTGAGGGAGAGACGAAGCCGTTGTCGCACCTGACAAACCGGATTAGGGAGAAACCGAGAAACGCCGCCACCGCCCGCTGCGGAGAAGAATGGCGAGGCAGAGAGGCGTCAAAATCGGGGGTCCTTATCTATCTTCCAAAGATGATTAAGCTAATCATCTTTAAGGCCCAACAGGCCCACCACCGCCGTCCTCCGCCCCCGCCCCTCATCCTCCTCCCCGGCCGACGGCTGCCTCGCCGTCGCACCGCCCGCCCACCGCCCACCCACCGCGCGTCGCCGCCCTCCGCCCCGGCGCCGGCGAGGGCCGCCCTCCCTCCTTCCTCCTCCCCTCCGCCGTTCGCCCCCGCCACCGCCACCGTCGCCGCCGGAGCCGCCGTCTCCTACCCCCACGCCGCCCACCGTTGTCGTCATCGCCACCGCCCCCGCCCCTACCTGGCCCAACCGCCCTCTCCCACCGCCCGGGCCGGCGGCATCCGCCGCCGACCTCACCGCTCCCACGCCCGCCACATCCGCCGGGCCGCCCTGCCGCCCCTGGCCTTCCCTCTAAGGCGGGGAATGGAGAGAAGCCCCACCCCAGACCCACCCCCGGTAACCCAAACCCTCAAAACCGTCGCCTCGACCACCGCCGGCCGCTCCCACCCACCACCCACCCCTCGCCGGCGGCCGCTCACCCATTCCCCCTCCCGTAGCTCCTCCGACCGGCGCGCGCGAGCGGCGTCGCGAGACAGAGCGGCGCCCGGCGCGAGCGAGAGAGGAGAAGAGAGAGGAGGAAGAAGGAGATCGAGGCCGCACGAATGTCAAACATCAAAAGGTGGGTGGGCTTCCGGAAGATGCATAGGACTGGAGGTCAAAATCGTCGCGAGAAGAAATCTGAGTTGTTCGTTGCAGGGCAGAGACTACTACCTGGACTTGGACCGGGCCTCATCAGGGCACGGGTCAGGCCGGGTCCAAACAGTACCCACTCAGGAAAAAAATAAATAAATTAATAATCAGCTGCTTTAAAAATCGTGCAAACTTCATGGATGAGACTATCGGAGCGAAACTCATTTTATGCACGTACAGACAAAGCAGGATCACATATTGTGCATGCCAAGCAGCACTGGTACATAAATACACACCGGAGCGTGTAGCACAATCAGGGTGATCTCCCTTCTCAATACTTCAAGATGGGATCAACTACACATATAACACACACACAAGTGGTGCTGGACTTCTTGTCGCCGCCCCGCTACCGTAGTGGTCGGTGCTGGACTTGTTGTAGCCACCCCCGCTACTGTAGTCGCCGGTGCTGGACTTGTTGTAGCCGCCCCGCTACCATAGTCGCCGGTGCTGGACTTGTTGTAGGCCGCCCCCGCTACCGTAGTCGTCGGTAGCGGACTTGTTGTAGCCACCTGCGCTACCATAGTCATCCGTGCTGGACTTGTTGTAGCCACCGGCGCTACCATAGTCATCCGTGCTGGAATTGTTGTAGTCATCTTTGTCAGCACCGGAGCTTCTGTAGCTGCTGCGATCATACTCATCAGCCATTTTAAATTGTGAAGTAATATATAACAAAAGAATACAAGTGTATGCTCAGTTCTACTGCACGTACATGGAGCATGCTGCAGTAGGTATTTATCGCAGAAACTAGATACGCAGGAGGCTTGAAAGCATCAACAGCAATCTAAAATACTGGTGGCTAATATGATGGACAGTAAACCATGAAAGCAGCTCGTTTGTTGTCTAGGAGGAGATCTTTCTGTGCTCCTCGAAAAGAGACAAATGGACCTCGAGCAATGCCACCACAAAGAAAAAGGGATTTTAATCCATTATTAATATGTTTCAACCCTGAAAGATAGCCAATGCACCACATAAATGTTGTTGATTAAACTTAGCCAATGCACCACATATAAATGTTGATGTAAACACACATGGAAGATCACATATTTTCTTATACACAAACTGAACTTACTCCTCTGTTTCCACATCTATATGCACATCAACTCTATGTTAGTTGATCGCTAAAATTAGAATATCCCGAATAGACCAATGGATATTCACGTCTTGCACAAGTGGATACAGATGTAAGGAGTTACTTGATTCAACTTAGCAAACACCATATAGGAATCCAACCCAAACTGTTCAGCAAGTTTTATAGTTTCACAACAATAAATATGTCCATAATTCTACAAATCATGGCATTAGGACAGCACGGTAGGTTTATGGTGTTCACTTTGAAATTTTAAACTGTCATAAAAGCAAGGATACTATGCATCACTCATTCAACAAACAGAACCATGCTATGAGATGAGGAGAGGACAAAATGCTCAATACCATCTAGAGGTTTTGCAGCATGGTGCGACGCTACATCCAAAACCAAGATCCAAACAGGGTTTTTTCTAGTTTATGTCAGAACCACTAGCTTAAAAATAAATAGGCCCCAGCTGGGAATAGGTAGGCCAGCCCATTAATGATGTTAATTCACAACTGGTCAGGTCAGTGTTCGCAGCATCTAGCAGCAATACAAGCATATTCCTACAATTATTTGTCACCAGAACCTGGCACTACTATTCTGATAATTAATACACCAATTCAACTTGCCATAACGTTCGAGAAAAATTCAACTTGCCATAGCAGTGTCATCTGTTTCTCGGTGAAAACGGCTGCAACATTTGTAGTTGGCTATGGAAAACATGCAGTTAGAGGCTTGCAGGTACAATTGAGCTCTGAATTGCCTACTTACCTTTAAGTAATTAGACTTAGTTGATGTAGAAATGAGAACCAAGATAAAGCAGTAATTGCAGGGCATGAAATTTGATAGCCATTGTTCATATGTCTCCACTCTCCAGTACACTTTGAAAAATGGTAATCCCTGCAGATAAGACTAAATCTGGCTAAAAGATAACTGTAAATAGAAAAAGAAAGAAAATATATTAAACCCACATCAGAAAAACAAAGGAGCAAATGATAATAGAAAATCATACAACTCACTAGAAATTAGAAAACCTACAATTTTCATTCATCTGTAAGGATCTGAGGGTGTTACAACTTGCAAGTCATTGCCAGTTCCAAAATCTTGACTGAGTGGATCATTTCCTGTAGTGAAGTTGAATGAGATGTCTTTGTTTTATTCATAGCAGGGAACGGTAAGCATGTCACTGAAGTATGAATACATATTTTTGTTTTTTACTTGTAAAGTTTCCAGGAAATTGCTTTCCGTCAGGACCAGTTTTCCAAACCCACCCAACCCTGAAAACCCCATCCACAGAGAAGGAATATAATGGTATTTGTTTCCAGATCATTGAACCAAGACATTAATTGCCCAAAAGTAATGCTAAATTTTTCACATCACCACAATATTGTAAAAAATCTTTTGAATTATTGCTAGGCTACACCATTTTTCATGCACGACCAAACACGTGCAACTTGTAATATAATGATTTGAGGGTATCTTCCAGTCACAAATAGCTAGCCTTTTCTAGATGTGTGAACATTAAACAAAATGTTTTGTTTGTGCCTTTGTTAAAACTGGTGACCAAAAATCTTCATGGCCCAGCTTTATAATGATTCCATCCATAACAAGAAGAATTTGCACCCTTACCCGACAGCATATGCATCCTTTTTGCATAATAATAAGTAAATAAACGAAAAGTGAACCAGGGATCAACCATTATGGAATGAAAATCCAATTAGTTTCAGAACAGTCTCGGAGCACACTTTCAGATAAACTGCTACATACATATATCAGAGGACAAATACTAAGCAAATGAAATCACAAGTATGATGTTATCTGCTCCTATGAAAATTTAGCGGCTTTTCTTCGTTAGAACAAACAGAATGGTACAATGTAAATGGCCCAACTTCCCAGTGGAAAAAAAAATACTACAGATAGACTATGCTCGCGATAAAAAGAAACAATGGGATTAACCATTAAACATCTAGAAACTAAGATCAACAGCCCCTGATACTGGAAACAGAGCATATCGAAAATCAAATTCTGCTGGCATCACATTTTGCAAGAACAGAACTAAACCAAAAAAGACAAGTCATGTATAATATTGATACCTTCAAGTAAATCTTTAGCATGGTCTGTCAGATAATGTTGTGGGCCATAACATATACTAGTAAGGTATTTGCAATAGGTGACACAACAAATAGCCAAACTAAGAATGCACTCTTTCTGTTCCTTTGTGAAAGGTGTAGGATTATGTGCACAAAGATTGGCATAACCTTCCTCGGAAAGGAGAGACGGAAATATTGCTGTTCCAAGCCAACTGAAATCTATAGGATTCTTAATCTTTTCCAGGCAGGGTAAACCTTGGACAAGAAATGACCAGCAATGAAATGGCAAAGATAACATTCGTTTGCCAAATCCTTCACGAGTTAATCTGAACTCATTGTACTTCACTGAATCAAGTTTTGCCGAACTTTCTGGACATGAAGGAAAGGTGAACTTAGCCTCAGATAAATACTGCCTCGTCTCTCCCTTCATAGATTCAACAAGAAAAAACAACGACTGCCCAGCACCTATTAGAAAATGCGACAGTGGCATCATAAAAGAACATTCAGATAAGAACAGATGATTCATAGCTCCAGCAAGTACTAATGAATAAGCAGCTGCAGCTTTGGCCATTCTGAAAAGATCATCACTTTTTTCTCCATACAAACTGCCTGTTTTATAACTTAGGGCACGAAACCGGTAAGCAGAGGCAAGTGCCATGTAAGCAGTAAAACAGACACGGTGAAGAGGGTGTAGTATATGTTTTCTCCCTGAAGGTTCCCCTTTCTGCAAATCTCTCATCAAGTTTTCAGAAAGCATGCTTTCAATCATATCACAGCAAGCTTTGGCGTCATCGCCTGATGAGTATTCAGATATTGCTTGTTGTAAGTCATCATCCAAATCCTCTAACTGTTGGAGCTGCAACAACATCCTCTGGTTTATTTAAGTCCCTAGCATCACACTGATTAAGATAGTCATGTCAAGAACTGGTTAAGACAGTTTGTTATTTTTTGCAAAAAAGTTCTAACAACTAGCAACATGTGCAATAAGCTAAAAGTTCTTGTAAAAGTATAAAATGGGTTTAAAATAAAACATTTGTGTCACTGACTGCTGGAGGTATTGTTAACATTTTCAGGGACATTTACAACACAGCAGCCAAGCTAAGGAATTCAATGAACAGTAAGCAGTTAAAGTAAAGTTGGAATCAGAGTAACAAACCAGAGCAATTTTCTAACAGTTTCCATGACACCCCATGATAATGTGAAAGTGGGAAATTTTAATTGCTTGTGAACATAGTGCCAACGCTAAAAGAAGCACATGAAAAATTGCAAATAAGTGATGAGGTTTTATCCCAGATTTCATTCTTACATTCAAAATAAGATCCACATAAGACTCTGGTACTGATATACAGCGGTTGCAAGAACAAATGAATTTATACTTTAACCACAGATCCGAATGCCTTGCTTCCTGGAAAGAGATGTTACAAGCACGACAGGATAAGTGAATAAAGAATGAAATGCAACCAGTAGAAAAAGAAGAAACTTCCTTTTCCTTTTTATTGACGCTGTATGCTGGGCCTTGGCTTGGTAACTACTGATAATTTTAGCCTAGCTTTACTAAGACAAATAATATGCATTAACTAATCATTAGTGGAATCACTGGTAATGTGTATACCAGCCTACACCAAAACATCAACAAATAAAAGGCTTGTTCAAATTTTGTTTCCCTCTGCGAAAGTGGGGAGAACAAAGTTTCAAGACAAATAGGCAGCTTTGCTTTTGTGAACACGCAAAAGCCTTGAACTTTATAGAACAGATGCAAATAAAAACTAAGTTTTACACCGCAGAGCTGGCCAAAGAGTCTGCTATGAAGCTAAAGACAATCTGGAAAAAATGCTTAAACTAGGATGTAAAAAAGTTTACATGACATGAGAATTTGCAAATGCAGACTACAGTAGTAAGTAGGTGTGATTGTTCAAGTCAGAGATATCTTTTACATCAGCAACGCATGGCTAATCAGAGCACCATATCATGTATTAATAACAGTGGCCCACAAGAAACCACAATAACACAATTGAGTAATAGTGCTATATGCATTAATTGCTGAAATATCAGGTGCACAATGAGTATACCAGTGAACATATGCAAACTAAATCTCCTCCCTCAGACCCAATCTGACTGGCCCAAGTGACAGGTGGAAATCACCCCATCCTCTTGCCCACCTTTTAATTGTACTAAATCTAATTGGGCCTAACTCCCAAACGGGATAAGAGAACTTCCACCTCCCGTGTAGGCCACTCAGATTAGGTTCAAGGAACAATATTGTGTTTGTGCATATGCTCACCAATATATTCTCGTGCACCTCATATTTACCCTTGATAATTTTGTTAAGCATGAAACAACAGTAGCCACCATATTAAAAGAAATAATGTTACAGCCCCATGAAAAGATTTACCAAAGTTCTAAAATTAAGCACAGATATGGTAATAAATGGCCACCTAATAAACTAAATACTGGGTGAAACCAACAGTCACCCAAGTAGCACACATTACAATGCGTTGCACAAGGTAACCTTGATTTAATTCTTCAAAAGAATAATGCATGGGCATCTTATATATGATCATGGCTATATGATAGTGACTGACTGAATGTATTGGTAAATTGCGAATATGGGTTCACCAAAATTCGACAAAACAGTACCTTGGTCTGGAGAAGATCAATGTATGTTATGCAAACTTCATCTCCCTTGTTAATTGGTTTTGTGCAGCGAACAACAACTCTTGGACCATATTTGCAGAGTGCTAGAAAACAATTAATGAGAAAAGTTTAGAATGATGCATTCATTGCAACATAATAGCATATAGTGAAATACCGTTGCCGTTCGTAAAATTGGCTTCCTCATACTGCCAAGCATGCCACTGCAACCAATAAACACAAAAATTCACTGTACATTCAATATGTAATACCTCTAGCAAAGAAAATAAGTGATCCTAGAAGCAAGAATCCATGCAACCAAACTATTGATTTTCGTATGACCTAATGAACAAAAATGACAGAATTAGATCTTACTCAAAAAATACTTTCATGATAATTTATTTTATCTTGATTTTTATGAATATATTAGTATATTACAGTATAAATGGATGACCAAAGGTGTGTAGCAGTTCCATGTCCAAAAGGACATTTATGACCTGAGGGAGTATCTTATAAGCATTAAATTATATTCTCTTAGTATATGATGCAAGCAAAAGTTTATCATGTACTAAACAAAATGATAATCAGTTTCCTTTACCACATCAGCTGCAACTCCTTTGCTAGCAGGGACTAAGCATGATTTTGATTGGTGTGAAATACAGTCTTCATTCTTAGGAGCCAATACAAATCGGTACGAAGCATTCGGAAAGCAGCTATGGTTGAACCATGAGAAACTCGGGCCATACACAGCAATTCCCATAGCCAACCCTTCGCTAAGCTGTACCTCAACACTATTTGTAATCACTGCCCATAATGTTATCCTCTCAACTTTACCTCCATTGGGTAAACTAACATAAGATGGTGCCCTTGATTTTCTACAAGATGACATCAATAGGCTCCCCTCCAATATCCTCTCAGCAATATCCTCATCTTCCTCCAGAGCTTCCTCAATACCACTTGCTGAAAGACCACCAATCCTACTGTACTGGTTGATTGAATCAGATGAAACAAGATCATGCATCTCAAGCACATAAAGAAGTCGGAGGGTAGCACGTAAATCACTTGTTCCTTCAGCTAACTGATGCTACAAGCCTACAACCACCCATAACACGCGTAAAATAATATCGTAACCTTTTCCTCCCCTTCAAAAAAAACTTTTTACTCCAAAATCGATATGATTAAGCGAAAGAGGAACAGGAGTAAACTAGACCAAGCAACCACTAGAATATCTATCTGAAGCGGTTGGGTACCAAAAATATAATTAAATCCACAGCTGATTTGTGCTCCTAAATCCCATCCCACCAATGCCTCGCTAACTTAGGACTAGAAACACCAAACCCTTGCCAAGTACGAAATGCTAGACTAAAAAGAGGCTCTACTTGCCTTGATCGAGCGAAGCACCGTCCACGGAGGAGGCTGCGTCGTCCGTCGGAGGTAGGACTAGGATGCGTAGCTGGCTAACTGAGAGGAGAGGGAGGGAGTCACCAAGGCGGCGGAGAGAGAGAGAGAGAGAGAGAGACGGCGGCGGTGTCGGGGGCAGTCTCGGTCTCTCGGAGACGAGAGAAGCTAGGCCGACGGCCCATCTAAAGGTCTATGTTGCCTGACTCCATGATCTGGGCTGGATCCTCGGCGGCCACATTGATGAAAGAAACCTGGAACGGTAAAAAAAAGAACTTGGCAACGAGATATTTACGTCAAAAACCACAAATATGCAGCAAATTCAAATTCATTCGAAACCACATAGCACAACGCTATAGAAATTTGATTTAGCAGTTTGGTAGGGGCCGCGCGAACGGTACTCCCTCTACCACAAATTATGACATCCACTCTCCCATTTAGGAAGATGGTAAGCCATTGCTCCTTCGAGGTGCAATGGAGGCCACTGACCTAGGCCATAGCTCTTCTTGATCAGCTATTGACCCTATCCACGTAACTGAGTTTTAAATGAGTTTATTGCTCCCTAGCTTCTTCCCCTGGTTTCATTAGCCAGTGCTCAATTTACATTTCTGTTTAAACATGTTTCAATCAACAAAGACAAAGAAAAAACCCCAAACGTTACACTTCTTGTGCACAGTGTGGACCGCTCTCCAGAGAAACTTAGCAAAGTAGCAATAAAAGAGGAAGTAATAAATGTTTCATCGTTGCTTCAAAAATAACAGGTTTACTCCATTTCCATTTCCTTCTCGCTTAACTGTTCTTCGTTAAAAGTACTCCATTTCCTATTAAAAAGCACTCATTTTTTAAAAAAATAATAAAAAATATGAAGTTTTGCTTTCAAAGGCAATATCATCTTCTATATTTCTTTATTAGTTATTGCCGCACCCTCATTTTGCTAAGGCCCTGGATATTGATTGGTCTGAAAAAAAATGTACGCTCTGATGTTGGTCCCATCTAAAGTCTAAACGCATCCACCCTGTCATTCAACTAAACAATAACATTTTTTAGCTACAGGATTATGCAATGAGACTAGTGTGCTCTTCCCCAATGCTCTCCTGAGACATTTAAAGGGACCGCACTTAACACATAGGCTACCGTTGTATGCCTTTTCTTATATAATGTGCAAAGATGGATACTGATGCATAATGGCTTCATTACCAAGCCATTTGTTTTACCAAAAACCAAACTCTGTTACTATCATTCCTTAATTTTAAACCTTTTCAGTCCTCAACAAAAAAAAATGTGACTCGCCTAAAAAAAATCGTTGCTTTTACCAACGTGGCTTCGAGACTAGCGTCTTCTGCGTCATGCGACGCCGTCGACGTGCGTCGGTCGGCCGTGACGACAAAAGCAAACTCCATTGCCTCTGCAGAGTGAGCATGTTGGGAGATTGTTTAAGCCCAAGCCTTTTAGGTGACAAAGCCAAGCTGATCGATGCGCGCATTATACAAGCGCCGCGTCCCTTTGCCTAGTTCTGTCGGTTCTGTACGTGTACCTGAGCCGGTGAGCTCAACATGCGCAAGTGTGTAGGTTGTACTTACCCTGCCCAAAAGCTCGATGGAGGAGGTGAGATCGGAGCTGGAAAGACCAGCTTACCGGCTCCCTCGCCCAATCCTCACAACTAATCGGTAAAGAAATTAGCTTACCAGATCATGCTTATCATTCTAGTTAGTTCATGCTTGGCTACGTTCGTCCTATAAATACGTGATCATCCTCGCATCTCGTCAGATCAGCACGAGCAAGTTACTCAGCTAGCTAGCTTAGCTAGTAGTGCCATCGTTTGCGAGTGATCTAGTGTTGGTGAGCTGAGCTGGGAATGGCGCGGCGTCAGTGGAGCAGCTGTGGCGGCGTCGCGGTGGCGGCTGTGCTCGGGTTGCTGGCCGTGCTCTGCGCGGGGCACCCGGTGCCGGGTGGGCACGGCGGCGGCGGGTTCCCGCTGCAGCCGCACTTCTACGACCACACGTGCCCGCAGATGCAGGCCATCGTGGGTGCCATCGTGGCGAAGGCGCACGCGGAGGACCCGCGCATGGCGGCATCCCTTTTGCGGATGCACTTCCACGACTGCTTCGTGCAGGGGTGCGACGCCTCCGTGCTGCTCGACGCCGACGGCAGCGGCAGGTTCGTCACCGAGAAGCGCTCCAACCCCAACAAGGACTCGCTCCGCGGGTTCGAGGTCATCGACGAGATCAAGGCCGCGGTCGAGCACGCGTGCCCGCACGTCGTCTCCTGCGCCGACATCGTCGCTGTCGCCGCCAGGGACTCCGTCGTCCTGGTACGCAATGCAGTAACTGCAGCGTTCACCATCGTGTCTGTCCAGTGTCCAGTGTCCACTGTTCTTGGCTAATTTGCTCCGACGATCCATGCAGACGGGCGGACCCGGCTGGGAGGTGCCTCTGGGGAGGAGGGACTCGCTGACGGCGAGCCTGAGCGGCTCCAACAACCTCATCCCCGCCCCCAACGACTCGCTCCCTACCATCATCGGCAAGTTCGCCAACCAAGGTCTCGACGTCGTCGACCTCGTCGCCCTCTCAGGTACGTGCACATCCTCTGACACGTCCCTCCGATCCGATGAACTACACGTAATGCTCTCGACGACGATGCAGGAGGGCACACCATCGGCGACTCCCGGTGCGTGAGCTTCCGGCAGCGGCTGTACGGACAGAACAACAACGGACAGGTGGACCGGACGCTGAACCCCGCGTACGCGGCGGAGCTGCGGGGGCGGTGCCCGCGGTCGGGCGGCGACCAGAACCTGTTCGCGCTGGACCCGGCGAGCCAGTTCCGCTTCGACAACCAGTACTACCACAACATCCTCGCCATGAACGGGCTGCTCAGCTCCGACGAGATCCTGCTCACGCAGGGCCGCGAGACCATGGAGCTCGTCCACCGCTTCGCCGCCAACCAGGGGCTCTTCTTCGAGCAGTTCGCCAAGTCCATGGTCAAGATGGGCAACATCTCTCCACTCACCGGCCACGCCGGCGAGATCAGGAACAACTGCAGGAGGGTCAACCACTAAGGACCGGATCGGAGGAGGGCGTGCGTCTGCCTCGTCATCCATGGTTGCTCGATCTTGCTTTTTTTTTTCTGGGTGCGTCGTGTTTCATTCTTGTTTTGCCTTTGGTGAAAAGAAGTGTTCAGAAACTGATTGCAATTTGTGTTTTATTGCTGTTCTCGAGTTGTGTTTTTTTTTCACTTGTGTAATTTGACATTCCTGTACCAAAAAATGATCCAATAAATTTTCAATTGTTTGTGTTACCTATGACTTGTGATGAAACATGTCTGAGTCCATTGTCCATAAAAGTCAGCATATAAACGGGTAAAGCAGGATCGACGCCAAGGAAGAAAAACGAACAAGCTTGGTTTCTATGGTGGGCTCTATGACCATACTATGCTTTTTTGGCCCATACTAGATCCCAACTCCGTAGGCGGTTTCTATGGTGGGCTCTAAGACCATACATACATACTCTGCTGTCTTTGGCCCATGAAGAGCCCAATTCCGTAGTTGCTTCTCCGGTTCTCCCCAAGCTCCGGCCGTTTCCAGTCGCGCTTGCGCCGTCTCCGTCCTAAACCCCCAAAACCTCCTTTCCTGCCGGTGCCGCCAGCCGCGCCACCGGCGCCACCCCCGATGGCGGTGGAGAAATCCGGCGGCGCTGCCGCAGCCGCATCCTCCTCCTCCGCCACATCCACCTTGGACCGCTTCCAGAAGATCGTCCTCAGCTGGGACTACCTCCGCCTCGTCGCCGAATCCAAGGTACGCGCATCGACACCGCCCACACCCGCCCGCCGCACCATCCGTAACCAACTTCTCCAAAACCTTAACCTCCTCCGGCTCGGGGTGCAGGGCGGCAAGCAGGGGAAGGGGCTGCAGCGCGTCAAGGACACGTACGAGTCGGTGGCCGACTACCTCGGCGTCTTCGAGCCGCTGCTCTTCGAGGAGGTCAAGGCGCAGATCGTCCGGGGACGCAGCGACGAGGAGGATGGAGGTGAGGGCGCGCGCGCCCGCACCTGGGCTGCGCTTCTCCCTCGCCGCAGCGCGTTGATTGCTCTCTGATTTAGCAGCTGGGGTTGTCAATTCGGATTTTTGATTCGTGGTTTTGCCTCGTGTGGGTGTACGCAGATGCTGGGCTGGACTGGCAGAGGGTGGCGGTGGGGTTGTGCGCGGAGTCCGAGGGGTTCCACAAGTTCTCCATGGCGGCGGAGAACGAATTTCGAGAAACTGTGTCGGAGAATGACCTACTGCTGCTCTCCAAAGAGAAAGTAAGCGCTGTGCAAGTAATTTCGGCAGTTTAGCTGGTCCTGATATCCAAGTATCAATGTACTGACTACTAAAATTTGATGGGAGGGAATGTCTCAGAAGTCAAAACTATTTTGTTCTCGATGAAGTCAAACTATTGTTTGGTAGGGGGCTATAGGTATAATAGTTGAAAATCGTATCCCAGACAATCTCTAGATTTGTGTTTCTTTGGGGCAGTGTTATCTTTAGGTACTTAGTTCTTACCTTTTGGGCCATTTTTTTTTCTAGGAACAGAGCAAATGCCTTAAGTTATGTGCAGTGATTACTGAAATTATTCAATCTAGTGAATTGAGTTGCTGAGTACGTATTATACTCATATGATGAACTGGTTGTGCCTGGACTTTTTGCAGTTTGAGGAGGGAGTGACCCCTACTGCATATGCCTTTGCATTGGTGGAACAGCGCGGTGGTAGCGCAAATATTTCTCTTAGAGCTTTTGTGGCAGGCGAAATTCAAAATCTGAATGTTTCCAAGCCTGTGGAATCTCCAAGACTGCAGCATTTTGCTTCCATTTTGGCAGCTGAGAGCAGCACCCTGTGGATATTGAAGGTGAGTCTCAATTTGTTCTAAGACAAGCACCAGAATTTTCATGCTGGCATTGTTTATTGATAGCGTGTACTACTTGATAGTTGATATGCCATTTTCTGGTCAAAATTTTCAGGTCTGCAGTTTGTCTACTATAATGCGGGAGTTCACAGCTATGCATTCTGTAGCTTCTCTTCCTTTTAAGAATTTGATTCTTTCAGCTGCTGAGAAGCATAAGGATGGCGATGATCAAAGCCGTGCGTGGAATGTCCCTCAGCCACTTATGGATCACCTCAAAACAAATCTTAATGATTCACAACTAGAGGCAGTCAATGTGAGCATCCTTTGTGAATTTTGGTATTGATGATATATCTACTGTTTCTGATATCTGTTTTAAAAACCATGGCTCTGATAGAGTACCGTATTGTCTCTAGGCAGGTCTTTCACGCAGATCCTTTGTTCTTATTCAGGTTTGTTATTTGTTCACTACTACCATTATTTGCATTGTTATTGTTTACCTACCTTGGTTAATTATCTGAATGTACTGCAAATATCTTAGCAGTTTTTTCAGATATGTGTTTTTTTGTTTAGAATGCTATGCAGATCCAACACACACTACTTCGAGTTTTTTTCCTCAAACATACTAAAAAGTTAAGAGAAATGCCCAATTTACCGATTTATGTTACTTCTTGACTGTTCATTTGCAGGGTCCTCCAGGAACTGGAAAGACTCAAACTATCCTTGGACTCCTCAGTGCAGTTCTCCATTCTGCTCCTGCAAGAATGAAGACAAAGTAACAACTTCACTTGTTTATTCTTCTTTCACTGTATGGAATAGTAATTCTGTTTCCGATGATAGATAAAATCAACATGTTTATCAAATATGAGAGTAGATAGAACGGAAACATAAAGTTTTGATTGCATTTTTCAAAAGCCTATCCACCATTTTTTCCCCCTCCACATTCTTCGTTCATAGCTAAACTTGGCACATGCATCTCATATGCTTTTGATCCTGTAATGCAGAGGAGGATTTGATGTTCAAAAGCACGGACCAGAGCTGGACATTGATGGCAAGTATGTTGAAAATAGCAGATCTCCTAGTTAGTTTCTATCATATTTATTTTCACTTTTGGCATGGAAATTGGGAGCATAAAAAGCTGAGCAAGAATGTCTAACAGCATCAAAATTATGAGTTTTCCTTGCAGTTTTGAAATGCTGCCTTCTTAACTGATTTCTCTTATAGATATGCATGGTTTGTTTAGTTACTACAAATTTCTTAGTTCCTGACATTTCTCTTATTCCTTGGATATCTTGAATCCACCAAACGGCATGTTTGCTGTTACTTTACATATGGCACCATCTATTGTAACCATATGTAATATCTACCTGGTGCTATGTGGAAACTGATAAGAATGTGATTTTTCAGTGTAATACCGGTTCCAGAGTTACATGCACATGCTACTGCAAATTTTTGTTGGCACTAATATTGTGGATTTTACATGGCAGGTATGCACATGGGTAAAAGCATCTCCTTGGTTATTTGGTGCAAATCCTAGAGATTTGATTATGCCTATCGATGGTGATGATGGTTTTTACCCCACTGGAAATGAACTGGTAGTCTTCTGTATTGTGTGCTTGCTAAATTTGGCCCTGGTGCCTTGATTATTTTTACCCCTTACAAGGCAAAACATTTCTCTGTAGAAACCTGAAGTTGTAAGTTCCAGTCGCAAGTATCGGGCCCATGTGTTAGTCTGTGCTCCATCCAACTCAGCACTTGATGAGATTGTGTACGTGTTCTTAACACAGGTAAAGGTTTCGTTGCTAAGTCAGATGCAGATATTATTCTGTATGATCCCATAACTTCTTTTTTCTTTTTCCATCTTATGCATTTTTTTACTAAGCGAACTAGACATTTTCAGATTTATGGCATCATTAGCATTCATCATTGTTTGCTCTCACACACAAAAAAAACCATAAGGATGCATCATGAGCAAATGAGCAAATTAAGAAATGAAATAGCACTTTCTTTTTACAGGGATCCGAGATGAAAATAACAACACGTACAACCCTAAAATTGTGCGTATTGGAGTGAAGGCGCATCATTCTGTCAAAGCAGTTTCTATGGATTACCTGGTACGTTATTTAAGCTGCAAAGCATTTTCTGTCTTAACTTCTATCAACTATAATGAGTTCATACCTTTGCAGATACAACAAAAACTTTCTGGTGTAGATCGCACATTAGATGGTGGGAGACGAGGAGCTGGCGAATATGATCGGATTAGAGCTTCAATACTGGACGAAGCAGCCATTGTACGTCATCTGCTATTCTGATAGTTGAGTTTATCTATTATAATTTGTTCTCATATGTCAAGCAAAATTTGTAGGTATTTTCTACTCTGAGTTTCAGTGGATCGTCAATTTTCAGCAGGATGAGCCGCGCTTTTGATGTTGTTATAATTGACGAAGCTGCACAAGCTGTGAGGATATCTTTTAAACATTGCTTTTATTATCGAACATTTACATTATCAACTGGGATATTGGCATACCCTCTATGCCTCTATTTTAATTAGTATTTCTGAACTTTAACTTATCTTATTGATTTTCAGGTGGAACCTGCAACTCTTATACCCTTGGTCCATGGGTGCAGACTAAGGACTTTTCGGATTTGTTCTACACGTTCCTTTTCTTTTCTTTTTTCAAACATTTCACTTTCTGTTGTGCAATACGTATATTATTCATCCGTATAGTACCTTATTATATGATAGAAGTCAGGCACATGATATTTTGAATATTTCCTCTTCTCAGGGTTGTAGTACATATAGAAACTTTTGTCTGTCTGGGCTTGTGTTGACATCATTCTTTCATTCTTGGAGTGCGTGTGTGTCCAGTCTCACCATTTCTCTCAATTTCTATCACTCAAAAGTGTTCTCTTAGTGTCTTGGTTGATGAATGCATTAACTAGCTTTTGTTAGTGATTCACTATAGCATTTACTATCTCTCCTAATATCCTAATCAGGTTGGCGACCCAGTTCAGTTGCCTGCAACAGTCATTTCATCCACTGCTCAGAAATTGGGGTAAGATGATCTTTATTTTCTTTATACCGGTCCAAATTGTTCAGGTGCTGTAATTGCTAAGATGATGTTCGTTTATCTGTTAGATATGGAACAAGCTTGTTCAAAAGATTTCAAGGTGCTGGTTTTCCGGTGCAAATGCTTAATATTCAGTATCGCATGCATCCAGAGGTAAATTTCCCATCCTCAGTGGAATGTATCGCATGCTCAGTCTTTCTTAAGATGGAAACTGGAATGATTGTTGTAATCCATTATCCAATCCATAACAGATTAGTATCTTCCCTTCAAAAGAATTTTATGAAGGGGTACTACAAGATGGAGAGGGTCTCAGCAAGAAACGCCCATGGCATTCCTACACCTGCTTCGGACCATTTTGTTTCTTTGATGTTGATGGTGTTGAATCACAGCCACCTGGAAGTGGTTCTTGGGTGAATCAAGATGAAGTGGAATTTATAACTCTCCTATATCAACAATTGGCAATGTGCTATCCAGAACTCAAATCTAGTTCTGAAGTGGCTGTTATATCACCATACAGGCAGCAGATGAAACTATTGAAGGATAATTTTCGGTTGACCTTTGGGGATCAATCAAAGGAAGTGATAGATGTAAACACTGTTGATGGATTCCAGGTAACAAGCTCATTTTACGAATCTAGCCTAAGAAAAGAAGCTCATTTTACGAATGAGATTTCTTTACCAATCAGCTGAATGCCTCCTTATATACTTGCAAGTATCGGTGGTGATGTATCTCACTGCTTTTATGCAGGGCCGTGAAAGAGAGGTAGTCATTTTTACATGTGTAAGATGCGACAAGGAGCAAAAAATTGGGTTTGTTTCTGATTTTCGGCGAATGAATGTTGCCATCACAAGAGCAAGGTCTGCTGTACTGGCAAGTGCCTCTTCTCCAAGCTTCAAACTTTCTTCTTTAATATTTTGTTTTGCATTATCTGCAGACAGCAGTAGCATCAGTACCATCTTATGCATGATACTCAATTACTCATGGCATATATGCGCTCAAGGTCTCAGAGATAGTGGCAGGTTATAATTTCAATAATTAAGGAGCTATGTGGCCTAACAAGATGTATACAGAATGGTCAAGATTCTCTTGCATGCATCCATACATGCAAAAGCAGATATGCTTGTTCAAGGATGCTGTTTAATGTTCATGGTTGCATCCATCTACAAGATTTAGCTGACATTTAGAAATCAACTTTCTTTTCACATGTTTTGTTTTATGGCCTTTGTTCGTTTACTTGTGAATCCAAATATCAATCTGCACACTGCAGGTTGTAGGTTCCACTTCAACACTGCAGAAAGATGAACACTGGAACAATCTTGTCGAGAGTGCCAAAGAGCGAAACCGCTACTTCAAGGTGAGATTGTTATTGCTACTGTGTTGTTTCTCAGCTTGAAAGAGCAAAGCATCTGGGATGAATCCAAACCGTGCACATCTTGCAGGTCCCCAAGCCATTCGGCGCATTCTTTGCCGAGGATAACCTAAAGACCATGGTGGTGCAAAGGGATCCTCCTGCAGAGCCGAAAGCTGAAGCGCTGGAAGCGATGAATGAAGAAGTGCACAGGCAGGGACTCGTGAATGTGGATGCTGCCGACGACCAAGCCGATGCAGGGGATGACGACGACGCTGCCATGGATGCTGATGATGGAGGTGGTGACGACTGATTGCAGGATGCTACAAGAGCTGCGGCCTGGGTAGAGCAGTCGTATTCGAGAACCGGTACATATAGAGGATTAGGCTTTCTTGGGTGGATATGGTGGTTGCCAAGGCTTGAAAATAGAAATTTGGAGCAGCTATTCTTTTTCTCTTACCCAATTTTGGGAGGAAGAGATGTCCGGGATGCCTAAGTTGCACTACCAACATTACTTGTAAAATATAAATAGTGACAGATACACGTTTCTTCTGTACGTTTTCCACGTGTCATTTATGCACTTCAAAAAACAATTTCCCATGGCTTAGGGAAATACTACCAAGTTTATTTTTAGGAAGCAGAGTGGCAGCAGCACGTGCTGCTGCTGCCTACATGAAGCCGCGCGTCATGACCTTTAATAAAAGGGAGTCGAGAGTGTCCATCAGCCAAGCAGCAGAATGCACACAGTGACACAGACGAGCGCCGGCGAGAAGTGTGTGCATGGAGCGAAGAGTGTACCGTGAGATTGGGAGGCACTGGAATTCGCGGCTACACATGATTGAGCTGAGCCGCTGCCTATCAGCCCATGTTATTCTGGAGTCCCGTTCGTCCCGGCGACAGTGAGGTCCCAGTGCTCGAGAAGAATCTCAGGCTCGCACACAGTGGTGCAGATCGTAGAACTTCCGTCAGTTGCAGGATTGTGATTGGGACCAGAGGCAGTGAAATTCATGGCTAACTTATGTTACCTTTACTTCTGCAAGAGCCATGATTGCGTAAGCTTCCGCCCTGCTTTATCTCGGATTCCCGGTTCAACAAGCCGTCCAGTGCCAAATGTCACACGGCATCGACTTCGTCAACCGATTGGGAACAGGTGCGTGAAGAGATGTATTTGTTAGTGGTTGGTTCCAACAGATCTGCATGATACAAACATGTTCGGGACGGCTAATTAACTGTCGCATGGTTTGTTGTCTCCGAAACAGATCAATTCCATCGAAACGGATGGATGTGAGCTACAGCTACTGTCATTTTATTTCGGCCGTGTTGCAGGTGTGGCCTTATATTTTCGCAATTGGAACCATTAACGAGGAGAAATTTCAATATTTGACATTGAATCTGCGCGCCTTGCTGTTTTTGACATCCAATTCATGTCTTTCGAAATATAACCCTCTACCTGCGAATTATTTCGATTCGATTTCTTCCCCTTTTCTTGATTTCAAGATTTTTTTTTATTTTCATTTTACAGTGCACGTGAACGGACCGTTTTGCCCCTCACCTTATCTCTCCCGGCCTTTCTCGCTCGTCCATGTCTCTCTCGCTCTCTTCCCGTTCTTCTGAATCGCCGGCCTCCGCTCCCGCCGCCGTCCCCCGCTCCCACGGCCTCCACTGCCTATAATTTCTTCATATAGGTCCATAATAAATGTTGTCGCTCAATTCTTTCTCTCTCATTCCTCTGTAAACCACTCGGACGGTCGCCGGCCGCCCCGGCCACCGGCCACGTGAGCTCGACGAACGTGAAGCAAGCCAGCGGCTCCTCCTTTCTTCTCAGATTTCGTTTCCAATCGGGAAAGCAAGAAGCTGCGGCTCCCAGGCAATAACCATCATCCATCCTTTCTCCATCGATCTCTCCCTTCCAAATCCAAACAGCAGCAGCAAGTAGCACATCTCCTTCCTCCCCGTTCACCAACTTCTTCCTCTGCTCTCTTTCCTCACCGAACCAACAACTTTCTCTTAGCTTCTCTGCCCAAATTAATCCACATCCTTGCTAACTTTTCCCTAATCAAGCTGAGAGCGGGCTATCGCGTCGAGCTTGCGTCGGGCTCCATGCTTTGGTAAGTCAAAGTGCCATAATCCCTTTCACCAGCAAGAAATAAAAAGAAAAACAAGACACAGTGTTTCACGCTGGATCGAAATCCTCCCGAGCTCCCACCGGAGCAAAATCCTTCCTAACCAAATCAAGACTAAATTAGGCTCCTTCCCTACTGAATTGAGCTCCTCTCCTCGAACTCGTCTAGGTGTGAGCAGCGGCGTGGACGACTCGCTGCGGGCAGCCTCATCCAGCCTCGCCGCGGACGTCATCGCCCAGGCTTGCCGCGGGTGGCTTCACGCGCGAGCAGTTCAGCCGGCAGGATGGTGTCCCAGGCCGGCTGCGAGCGGCGTGCCGTGGCTGACGAAGGCTAGCAGGCCACGCGCAAATGGCGCCATGACGGGACAGACGCAGGTGGCACGCGCACGAGGCGTGGGAGCAGGGGACGGCGGCGGAAGTGGAGGGGCAGCGGAGCCCGGTGATTGAGAAGAACGGGAAGGGAGCGAAAAACAGGGACGAGAGAGAGGGGCCGGAGAGATAAGGTTAAAACGGTCTGTTCACGTGTGCTGTAAAATAAAAATGAAAAAGAAAATTTCGAAATGAAGAAAAGGGGAAGAAATCTCTCAAATCAAAACAATTCGCAGATAGAGGGTTATATTTCAAAAGGCTTGCGAATTGAATATCAAAAGTAGTGAGGCGCGGATTCGATGTCAAATATCGAAATTTCTCGTCAACGAGCGGTGAATCTGTCTCTTTCCATTAAGTGTTCTCTCTCTTTTAAGGTGAACCGGTATCATATTCTAAGAAAATCTGTGTGCTCTAGAAAAACTGGCTCATCGAAGCCGTTTCTAATATAACTTGGAAGTTGGTAAAGCTGGAAAATTTTACTTCATCAGCTCGAAAGGGCCGGAGCCCACCCATGCGGCCTACAATTCCATTTTGCCTCCATAAACTATCACGAAAATTATCACGAAAATTACACTAGAACATTACTTATTACGAACATGGAGAAGGGCAGACCATGTCTCTCTGAATTACATTTTCCACATTGCTATCAAAAACCATTTGCCATCCGTTACAGAAATAAAAGTACCGAGACAACGTAAGGGCACCAAACACGTGCACTGCGCATGAGACCCCTGGACGTTACGATTCGGCATCCGGTAAATGATCATGACCTTAAAAGGGCCTAAGGGTGTGTCCTACTTCAAGCATCAAAATGAGTGCACACACGCAGAGGTGAGATAGCGGCATAGCGCTGATGATAAGTCGCTGGACTCGAGTGAAAGAGGGAGGATGGCCTTTGTGCATGAGGTGATGAGTTGCGGGATCAGGAGGCACTGGAATTCGTGGCTATACATGCAATATCTCAGCTTCTGCATAGGTTAATCTTGAGTCCCGCTCGAAGAACCAATATAGGTCCCAGTTCTTCAGAATCCTCTGGTCCAGGCGCGCACCGTGCGAAAAGTGTATGGTTCCAACTATCCAACAGTTAATCTCGCTCACGACCATGAAGGCAAAAAGTGTTCTTCCTCAGGAGCTGAATGCTCAAGCGAGTGGAAGCAATCAACGAGGTTGTCGTAATAAGGCCCAAGTTCATTTATGTATTTACAACAGGCTCTGCTGTGCAAGCATGTTTTTCCATTTCCCTAGGTCTGTAATTTGATCGAATTACATCTCCCTATCTTCACATTGGCAGATGCTCTGTATTTTGATTGCCTTTTTTTTCTGTTAGCACCTTGCTAGCCTCGCTTGTACATACTATAAAATGATCTCACGAGGGGATTTCTCCTCGCAGTTTTCGGCAGCTCCATGTGTTACTCCATTTGCCTACATCTGTAATTGGATTGAATTACATACATCTCTCTATTTCTACATGGCAAGATGCTTTGTAGTTTGATTGCTTGTTTTTTCTCAGTCAGTTACTGGCTGATTTCTCCCTAAATGTTTTGTTAAAAAAACAACGTTGTTGTAAGGCTGGAGCTCATGGATGTCGATGCTGCTGCCAACCAACCAGATGAATGGGATGATGACGGTGCTGGTATTGCTGCTGCTGATGGAGGCGGCGATGATTAATCAATCGTGTGCTATCACCATGGACTTATGGCCTGGGTAGATCAATGTATTGGAGAAACTTGTATATAGAGAAGGCTTTCTTAGGTGGACACAGTGATTGCCTTGATTAAAGTAGCGATTCTTTGTTATCCAATTTTGGGAGGAGCAGGTTTCTGAATGCCTAAGTATACACTATTCAAGTCCTTTACACTAAGGTTCCTGATGAGAAAACTGTGCATGGTTGAATGCAGATTAAGCAGAAAATTTCAATTGAAATTGATTAAGTACCCTAATGTTGTTCTCATACAAGGTAATTCAAAATGTTGTCATGCCTTCTTGATATTCCACTTGATATTAGAAAGGTTATAATCAGAAAAGAGCCAAGTCAGATATTCTGGCAATAATCATTCAGAATGCCTACTTTCCTTCTATTAGGTACGACCATAAATCTTTGACAGATCAGTGTTTGTAATAAGTGCAGTAGATTGTTCTCTTTTTTAAGAATGTTGATGTTTTTAGTCATTATTAGCCCTTGATGTTTGAAAATTTCAGACCCACAAAAATATTTTTAAGCATGTTTCTTGTCTCTTTTTTCTTGTTGAGAATGATAGATTGCTTCACACAACTTGTGGGGCTCCAAATATGTTGCACCAGAGGTGGTGACGCTTTGCTTTTGCAATTTACGTGTTCTTACCTATCCAATTTGCTAAGATTAGTTTCCAGCTTGTGATTCCTTCACTTTCTAGGAACACAAATTACTACAGATAGCTGATGGAGCCATAGTATACGATGATTTATTCACCTCTCAGTTGTATGCTAAAAAATGTTTGTAGAACCTAATATCGGAAAAGTATTTTCGAAGGATCAGAACCCAAGGCTATTCAGGTTGTTTCCCAGTTGGTGTTTCTTGTATCTGTGTCTTCTGCAAAGTTTTTACAGTTCATTTCTTTATTCTTTATGTACTTTACGCAACCCAAATGTTTATGATCATAGATGGGGCGCGCAAAACGCGCCGGATGTTCCAGTGAACTTAAAAGGAGGGGTAGGGTTTGTCTTGCAAGTATCAAATTAGAATGCGCGCACACCAAAGACAGAGTGCTGATGAGAGGTCACTGTGCTCTCGAGAGGAAGCGAAGATGCCCTTTGTACATGAGGTGAAGAGTGTATCATAGGTGGGATTGGGAGGCACTAGAATTCGAGGCTATACGAGGAGGATAGAAGCTGCTGCCCATGTTAATCTGGAGTCCCGTTCGATGGACCAGCAGAGGTCCCAGTTCATCAGAGAACTCTAGCCCATTAGACGACTATGAAGATGTTGTGTTCTCTTACCTTCAGCTTCGCTGCACTGTATTGCTAGAAAGCTTAGCTTGTCCTCAGCTGTTTTGGGTGTGCTCAAGCACACCATACACCATTAATGCTCTGGTAGTCCTAGCTCCACGGTGGCATGGACGCGGCCATGGTAGCGCCTCATGGAGACCTGGGCGTGCTGCATTTGTTCTAATGGCGTGGCTTTCCCCTATGCTACCAGCTGTACTTGCATGCATGGTGTACTGAACACTGCTAGGCTGCGTGCACCCTCGCAGGGGGCTCACGCATCGTCAGGGCACCGCTACGCACCTCTATGACTACAACGTCCATATTTTCTCTGGGAAAATGCAAAACCGACATTATTTCCCCTTTAGCAAGAGTGAAAATTCTCTAAGCTTTAAAGAAATAGTACCATGCATAACATAGGCACATATATAGCAGGAAATAAAGACTATATATTTTTTTTCCAAAACACCATATCTCGCGGTCCAGGACCGAATGCATATGCAGAAAATGGGATCGGATTTAGAAGGCAAAGGTGGAAAGCAAACGCAAATTCTTTATGTGTCTGATGTACATCGCATCAAACAATGGTGGGATGCGCATGGAGTTCCAGTAGTACCAGACTACTCCATTTTAAAATACAAGTTATTCTATAAATTTTAGGACAGATTAATAAGAAGGTAAAATGACCATGTTTGCTCCTACTTATTATCCATATTTAGCAGTAATTAATTCTTACATGCATATGTACTTTCTAAATAGAAGTGTAAAATGATTTATTTTATGAGATAAATTTTGAATCCTACAACGACTTGTGTTTTTGGACAGAGGGGGTAGCTAGCAAGATCCTGATTTTTTTAGGATAAATGGTCAGGATGTCACTACTCTGTCACGGGAAAGTCAGCAGCAACTTAACTTTTTCATGGCTGTTAGCGTCTTCTAATCTTCTATTGCACCAACCAGCGCTGCATTCGCACATGTGTTCTTCTGGTTCTTCAGCCTTGAGCTGCTCCCTGCTGCTAGCACTCGTTGAAAATTCGCAATATATAGTTGAAAATCCCCATTTTGTTGCGTGTTTTTAACTTTTTGTCCCAGTGTGAACCTTCTCTAATCATCTACAAATAACTAATTTGACTGCCCACATTTAGTAATATAGAAGTTCATTTTTTTGTCTAAAAGGGAAATTTTATTAATATCAATTAGCGTTAATCAATCCAGAGTAACACTAAAGAGAAGAAACAAGTACTCTAATGATTATCAATCCATAGACTACTAGATCGCACCCATATGCCGGGGTAAAAAAAATCTTGACCATTTGTATTGTACCAATCACTAAGAGGCCACTGCAACTAATTCTTTTGTAGTAGACCTCTAGAGAATAATCCATATGCCAAGCTAGTGGGAAATTGTGAAGATAACCTGCAAAAAGAAAGTTTGTTTGTTTTCAAAGATTAGTGCATTACGATACAACCACACAGACCAACATGTAGCCGTTGCTACAAGTAAAACAAGAGAATTACGATAGCTACCGGTCCTTCTCAGCCAATTTTCGAACATATGTGTCACAATGTGGGGCATCGGAAGATCGAAGCCACATGTATTATTGCCCACACCAAACACACTAAACGACACCAAACATATAGAAGTTCATGCAGGAAATGTTTTCTTGATGTTAACGTGTATACTTAGGCTTATGTATTTCAATTCTTTGGAGCAATATTATTTGTTCTCAGCTTCCTCCATACTTTCCTTTCTACTTGATTCAACGAAGCAAAAGCAAATGCAAACATCACCCCCACCCGCACCCCCCCACCCCCCACCCCCTTGAGCTTTTAATATTTACGTGAACATCATATTATTATAGGTTCAACTGGTTGGATTAAAATTTGTTGTCATAAAGTTTCATTGTCTATTCATCATTGTCGCCTTTTCTCAGATGTATGAGCTTTGTTTATCATGTCTGATTCCCATGCGCCCTACTAAATTTTTTTGTTATAAAATTCGTTGTCCTTAGGTCAAAATTAAACTTGGTTTTGTCCCTTATTTGTTAGTGATGCATTGCACCATGATATACTACGATGTTAAGCATGCTGATGTATTTTTGCAGCTTAGTGAAAATTATTCAGATAAGCTAATATTAAAGAAGGAACTACTTGTTGGGCTTTGGATTTATTTCGATGTCGGTCTGAAAACTATATTCATCATTTGTGACCAGGAGCTTCTTGTTATTACAACCATCCCAGAGCTTCACCTAGTTTACAATCTAAATATATAAAGAACTTTGAGATAATAATATGTAACATAATTGGTGAAATTCTCTCATGCATCCATAGAAGCAAGTGTAAAAATATTGATAGAAGAACACGTTTTCTAAGGCTCATTGGTTGCTCATGCAGATGCAGCATACCATGATCCTTTCTCATTCACTGGTATTTGCGGACAACAATGTCCCATACTGTTCCTGGCAATGTGTTTGCGGGACAAGAGCATAATAATGAATGATTATGAAGACATGAGACAGAAAGCAGAGTTCAAAACCATAGCATGAAGTCTGAATGGTACGAATAACCTCCCTTTCTTAATTTGCTGTCCGCCCGCACTGCTCATATGGATGGATCTATACCTAGTCCTCCGGAGAGTAAAATTACAGAATATATACCGGTCTGTTATCTAAGCATGAACCAGTAATAATAATCATGCTTTTTGAAGGCAGCACAATTCTGGAGGGCGCATGTACGTCCTTAAGCCAATCTGGACTTGGGGTCCAGTAATCTTGTTCTCGCTACATATATATGTAGCTCGGATGGGATGCCACTGCCAGGACCAACTTTATTTGCACACCTTGATATCTCTCTTGAGTTGTAGCAGATCATTGCAGTGCAGTTATGAGGTGCTAGGTGGCCGTTTATCAGGAGAGCATGCAGCAGGTTGCATGGTAGGCTATAAGAGGCAAATGAGACACGTACGGCGGCGACTGACCGCACTAGCCATGTGTGAAACTAGCGCGAGGGGAGGCGGTTCCCCGAGACCAAAAGCAAGCAAGTGGCTCTCCGTTTCCAGCACGATGCTAGCTAGGCATGGGTGGTGTTGGGAGTCCATCTGCCTCTTTCATTCTGCGTGCATCAGCTGGCTGGAGCAGCATTCTTATCTTCTAACTTGTTGGCTGCTATGGCACGCCGCCCCTCGCATGTCGCACGCAGAGACGAAGCACAGCGTTACACGCCGTCGCAGCGAGCCGATTACTGCTCCCTCAGGTTCCGCAAGATTGGAGTTGAACCGTGCGTCCCATACCGTAATAGATCATACATGCTACGCGTGTGGGGAGTATCTTGATGCTTGTTGATTCACGTCTTCAAGTGTGCAATCTTCCTTTTCGAGAAAAAAAGTGTACAATCTCATCTGGAACCTGCTTGTGCTTGTGCTAGCAAGGATGTTGCACCGCCGTAGGACGGCAAACTGAAACATATATCAATGGTTGTCTTAGCGATTCATGTTCTAAACTATTATAAACCTGTTTTCCCTTGCATATAATTAATCTGCGAACAGGAGCGCGTTGTGTGCTATGTCCATCGACATAGTAGATTCAGAGTTTAGTTGGCTGGTAATATAATAACAGATTTACTCCTCGTCAATCGATTGAAATCTTGCTTGTCCATCAATAACCTAAATTTATACGAGAAATTGAATGAAGGTGAAGGTCTCAGGATTAGGGTTAGGGCGGTGGGAGGGTTTGGGGTTCGGGAGCTTACCTTGGTGCCCGGTTGTAGAGGGAGCTCCAGGGAGGCTTGCCGGCCAGCGGTGGAGGCGGGAGAGATGGCGGCGGAGCGGAGGCGGCGAGGGCGCTGCTAGAACCGGGCGGTGGGGGATCCTCGGCGGACAGTGGAGGCGACGCGGACGGTGGAGGCGATGGGGGCGTCCGGCCCAAATTGGTTAGTGTCAGGCGGCGGTAGAGGCGGCGGAGGCTGCCGGAGATAGAAGGGAGGTGGCGGCGGCGGGGGCGTGCTATTTGCGCGTCGGCGCTTGCACGAGGAAGACGAATCGGTAGAAGAAAGAGAAAAAAAAAGAAGGGAGAAGGTTGTATCTGGGGTGTCGGATCTACATCCAACGGTCATATAGGGTGATTGAAGGGTAAATAAATATCAACCGGTTGAGGAGGAGATAGATCCATCCATATAATAATCATGCCGTGTACAGGATGCTTCCTGCATCCGGTTGTTGTGAATACTCAGGCAGGAACCCCCGGGCATTAAAAGAAAGCCACGGATCGGAGGACGCAGACACAGACAGACCAAGACGCTTGTACTAGCATATAAGAGATTTTCAAGCCATGGAGATTCCTGGCAAGAAGGAAGCTATGGAGTTTTGGGTCAGGAGTAGAATGTAGGATTAGGGGGCACCGGGAACTTACGGGAAGCTAGAGAGAGCTGAATGTCTGATCGAAAGGATGATTGTGTTCGGATGTGTAACATCATCGACGCTCCAACCAATAAAATCGCACCATCGACGGCTGTCTACATCGGTGTTGACTGATTCCGTTGTCTTAGTTATTGGAAACGAGAAGAGAAGAAGCCATTAGTCGATTCAATTCATAGTAGCCTGCTCGTTAACCTGATTGATTAGAAGTGAGATTTTACCGGAGTTGGGAGTCTGGGACTGCGGAGAGACATACACTGTCAGCCTCGGATCGAATCAACCAGCATTATTGTATATAGGAACTGATCAATCAAGCCTAGTACTGTGATTCATAAAGTCTGTCCAACAAAAAGGAATTCGGCTCAAGGCTTTAGGAAGGAGAGGCATCAGTAAATCAAGATGTGCAGTTGTGTAACATCCACTATCCTGGAAAAAAAAGGAATGCTAGCTTTTGTGTAGAAGCAGGATTGCACAGATGGCACTGGTTTTGTCAATGACTTCACGTGGGAGCAAGGTCAGGATCGGGGGCGGACCCAGGGCCCGGTGACCCTAGGCGGCCGCCCGGGCTCCGATGGAATGATGCAAAGGACTCTGGTTTGCTAGCGATTCAGAACAGCCACTTGTGGCCTGTTCAAGTCTACACTTTTGTGAAAAGGAATTCAAGTCTACACTTCACAAATAAGGTGTATATGTACTATACTCACGTCTCAAAACCGGAACTAATGTTTGCGAGGCAACAAAATGGTGGCAAAGACGTGCTGCTGTCCAGTGCCATGTGCTTGAGTTATGGCATTCGCAGTCACTGCGTTATTGCACGGCCAATGAACTTGAGATTAAAGGGCAATGCAAGAGAGCGACCCTTCAGCCCAGCACTGTGGTAAACATTATAAGTTTTTGTGCTTGGCAGAGTGTCTATGTAGCTATGAGATAATATTCATCTTTGGCATGGGAGGCACTGGGATTTTTTGTATGATTGTATTTTGCCATATATATCCAAGAGGAGTTGATGATGATGATTGATGATTCCTCCTCCGAAGGGCAAAACATGATCTTGCTTATCACAGAGAACCTGCAGCACACAGTACAGGTTTAGACAAATGGCAATGAAATATTTTATGCCATACAATTGATGATCACAAATGGAAAATTTTACGGGAGATTGTCTTGATTCTTCCTTCTTTCGTAATGCATTTCACCAGTACTATTTGGTGCATTCAGACACCAACGTTATAGTCACCTAGAGTACCTGGGATCTAGTTCATGACAAAATTTCTGGGAAAAAACAGCAGACGTGTGCTGATGAACTACGTTTCATTATCCTTGAAAAGATCTCGAAATCAAAAGATTAGGCATAGGTTGGTTTAAAACACGCGTAGAATCATTTTTCATGTGCCTTGAATCAACAGCAGGAACTGAGAATCTTCTCAATTTTGCTCTAACGCAATTGTACCATGATCCACATGCCACGGTCTTAACATGGCCCTAACTCTAACTTCACATATACTATGCCTTAATGCAAAGATGCGCATTTCAATGTAGGAAACCCGTAGAGGCACTTCATTTATGCAGAGCATATGTATTTCACGTGGCCATGCATTTAGTATGTTGGTGTATTTCACGTGGCCGTATTTCATTTATGCACAGTTTGGTGTTGTTCGAACTCTCTTCTCTTCAATGTATGACACCGGAATATTCTGGATCTTCCTGGAAAATGGAAAATAGTTTACAGATATATATGACCAGGCCGTCTGGTCCAGACGTACGTGCTTATAAAATGACCGTTGCAAGCTCAACAATGAGCAGCATAGTATAGGATACAGATCATTAGTCACCAAAAGGCCTGCATGTTGCGTGGAGTGAGAGAGCACAATTCAGAGAGACTTACTACTACTGCTCGTCGCCAAAGAGATTTGATCTTCATGGAAGACAATGAGGCATGAGAAGCATCAGGAACAAGAAACGTCCTATTTACATTTCATCTTCAAGACATCCAAGACTTTCAGGCGCACCAACTTCACCAGTACTTGGGATGCCTGTACTGGTGTAGAAGCAGGCCGAACTACTTCACACTGCCAAACGTTTGGTCCAAGACGAGATGCGCGAGCATGTCGCGCGGGGTTTGCTAGTGCGACGACCCAAGTGTTTGGAAGAACCGGCCGCCCGGCCAATGTCCGGTGGGTGTGTTAGAAATAAGGTTGTACTTCTCGGTGCAAGGTGTGAGAGCAAGAATGCTCGGAGCTAGGATTTCGTACATATAGCATGAACCTCACATGTGACATAATGTATAGGGAGAAATCCAGTTTACACTTTTAAATTATCACAAAAGTCCGATTTTCAACCTTTCAACTATAAAACTGGATAACCTAGGCTATGCAACTGTCGAAACCCGATAATTTTGGCCCTTTGGATGATTTCAAAGGCATTTTTTTATTTTTTAAAAATTAAAAATATTCAAGTTTAAACTAAAATATTATAAGTAATTTATTTTAATAAAAAATACGAAACGAGCGTCAATATTTTTCAAAAAATGTAGCTTATCTATTGGCACTCTACGTATCAGTTATTCGGATCCAAACTTTTCATGTTCCTTGTATTTCTTTGCTTGGAGTTATACCTATTATTTTTGGATAAATAAGATTCGAATAGACCAACAATAGATAGGTTATATTTTTTAAAAAATTTGGTACTAGTTTCATATTTTTCTAATTTAAAATAAATTAGTTTTGATCTTTTAGATCTAACTAAATTTTTTACTTTTTTAAAAAAATACAAACCACTTTTGAAACCACCTAAAAAGCTAAACCTGTCCGGTTTCGATAAGTGCATGACCTTTGTTATCTAGTTTTATAGTTGAAGGTTGAAAATCGGATTTCTATGATAGTTCAAAGGCGTAAACTGAACTTTTTCCCAGTGTATATGCAATGGTACCCACCGCCTCTACTAATTTATCCTAATCAGGGCATCGAATTGTTTCAATTGCGCACCATCGATCACTCGACTAGTTCACTTAGTACCTTCGGAATATTAACAGACGCGAATCTAAAGTAGCATGGCGCACTGAAGTTTGAGAAAAAAAAAGAAGTTATCTGGCCTTCAGGGGATTATGCCATTCAATATTTCAATCTACTGGGGCGTGCTACAGGTCATAGCAGCAGCGGCGGCCTGTGGACGCCTGCCTTGGGAGCACGGCGCCGGCTCACGAGCATCGTGTACACTTCACAGTTCCAATCATATTATTAAATAATTCAACTTCAGAAAGTTTGATTGTGCATGCCTCATTATCGACAATGTTGTCAGGCCGTCAGCTGTCACGTTCTATGGCCACCATCAACTTGTTGGGTTGGAGTTTCTCCTTTGGAAGTGTAATTTGGCAACTCTAGAATACTGTCTCTGTCACTGCTGCTGGCTGGGTACGGCACGGCATTGTGGGACCTTTTTTTTTTTTGGAAGAGCAGCATCGTGGGACACGATCAGGGCGAGAGAGAGAGCGGCGAGGACAGCCCTTGCACCGCGTCTCGACACGAGGCGATCGATGCACGCACACGGAGTCAGGAACCCGGGAAGGGCCGGGGCAGCGGGACGTCACAGAATCGCCGGATTTGTTGGCTTCGATCCACCCATTGCAGAGCTCCAAACCAGGGGCTGTACGTACATATGTTCCTCGGGTGGCAACTTTTGTTCGGAAGGCGCCCTCTCTCTGCAACTTTGTATCCAGCATACACCACAAGGAACAGCAGCATATACAATGGGTCGCCACACATGTCCCTCGGTGGCCTCGTCAGCATTTCCTTGCATGACTATGATTTTTTTTTCATTTATTATGAGTCGAAAACATAAGCCTCTATAAATCTCCAGAGGGATACAAGATAGTGTATGTGTTAGACTAGTCGCAGTAGAAGTATTATCCGTGCACGCCGGGAGTGCCAGCCATCAGGCAAATGGTCGGAATGATCAAACAGATTGATGTTGCCGAAACCCAAGAGCGAGTTGCCCGTGGAACATATAGGCTTGCGAAGCATCAGTAACATATGCCACACGTAAATCCTTGATACAACTAGATGGTATGGTACATTTCTTTTCTGCAAGAGCTGACTTACGCGGTTACGCTTGTTTTTCTGATGACGCTTATTCTACTTCCTCTAAATTGAGTAGAATTCCCTTATCCGAGGGTTGTTTTGTGTTTCTCTGTTATGTGATCGTGTTTTATTTGCTGTAGTTACCATTTTTATTTCTTGCTATTAATCTGTCCTAGTCTAAAATCAATCATGGTTTCGTTTCTCTGAGTTACGCACTGATTGAAATGGTACCATGATCCACGTGTTACAGATGGTCCTAATAACTCGATACGACTCCTGCTGCAGTTATGCATAATTGCATACACGGAAGGAATAAAATCAGGAGATGCACCAATTTAGCCCTTTTATTCGGTCACTGTTCAGAGCATATATATAGCTCACTTGAACAGTTAGCATGCTGAGGTGCATGTCCAGCTTCTTCTCTGATGCAAACCAGATTTTCAGAGATGTCATCTGTTGGGGCTGTTCAGGAGTCCAGGAAGGGGCAGCGTGGATAAAAGCAGAAGAAAGTGAATACGAGAGACCACGCCGCACAACACAACAAAAGCACACGAGTTGCGAAGATTTTCCATCACGTCTGGCTAGTGAATAAATGATCAAGCCGCCAGGATCGGAGCATGCATGACTGCATTTCACCCAGCAAAAAAACAGCAGCAGCTTCCTCCCGGATACATTCGGGCTTGAGGGGCATCAGGAATCTACCACGCCCAGTTAGGTCAACCAATTCGTGGCTTGTGCCTGGGATTAAGACTCCCTTTGGCACGACTCCAACAATAGCTCTATCAGCGGCTCCAGTGGAGGTGTACCAAACGGAGTCTATCCAAACTGGCTTCACCACCGTAGCATATGGAAGTTATTTTTCTCTCTCATCTTCCTCCTCCTCACAAGACCACAAGAAGCAGGTGGAGCCACAATTTAGGCTCCACCGGCTCCAGCTCCTCCACGCTATAGTGGTGGAGCCGGAACAAGATGAAGCTATACCAAAGCGGGCCTAATTGATCATGTAGTGGTTTCGCCCTAGTGTGCCTGTAGATCAGGACAGACTGTAGAGGTACAACCGTACGTCGTAGGATGGCTACATGATGCTTGCACAGTGCTTGCATTGTATAGGCATGCCGCTACTCTAGGAGATCCACGGTGCTGCACCATAATTTCGACCATGCTGCTGATGGTAGGTCCTATTGCTACCAACCATCCTGAAGATCCAAGGCAATAATAGCTTGCTGCTGATCCACCAAGACATAGACAACCATGACCTGTTTGCATGTCATTACAGAAATGTTTAAGAAGATCGGTAATATGAAGTCTATGAGCATATTAATGTGGATGCTTAATAAGAAGGCTCATTTAATTTGTAGTTTGGTCGGGCATCCATCCGAGTACTTAAAGGATTACATTTGCACACATCAATCTATAAGTATACCCCTAGCTAGTGAAATGAGACGATGTACGTGTAATTTGCATGCAAATGAAATCAAGAAAAATGGAATAATATATGTATCACCCCGCGCGCGGGGTTGGGGGGATAGAGAGAGAGAGATATCAAAGTGCTCATAGTTCAACTTCAAGCAGCTCTGCAGCTTGAGTACGGTGACTTGTTCATTACCAGTAAAAATACCGGTGCAGAGTAGAATCTCTTCTTCCTCCATAGTATAATTTAGGCATGGGTGACATCGAGAATTTAACAGTGCCAACTTTTTTACTTCAGTCGAGCGTCAAAGAGAACACATGTCTCCCCAAATTTAGCAACAGAGCTTCCTTTACGATGTAAAGTAGTGTGGTTCTAACATCCGCCTTTTTTGTGCCATGGTAATTTGGTTGAGTGCTTATCGGTGGAACCTTGCCCTGTACTTCAATTTCTGTTTTGCATCTTCAAGGTGGCATATGCACCGTTCGACAGTTTGCCATTTTTGGTGCTCATATGAATAGGCTTTAACCTAGTATATGCGATCCATTTGGCACAAGTTTTTTGTGTTTCTGGTGTAAGGATTCAAGTATGATATGTTTGCCCTCAAGGCATCGAGCATGCTGCAAACATGAAACTTGCAAGTGCATATAATAGCAGTGGATACTAATTAACATATGCAGTTGAAATCTGTTGGCTCAATGCAATGAGATTATTAGGTAGCTTCAGAGCCACGGGGCATATATGTGAGGTCAAAGGTGGCGATGTGTTCATGATGAGTCGTATGATATACTGGGGCTGGGAGACGTAAGGAACTCTTATGAGCCAAAGCTCCATTTGAGAGGAACCAATCCTCCCAGAACTGCAAGCTACTCAAGGCTTCTGCTTTTCTCGTGCTTCCCTACTCTTTCTTGAACAAATTAGCAGAAGTTTAAAATTCGTTAAGGTAGAAGATTGTTTCATTTTCTTCAAGGTGCACGGCCAGTAATTTGAGGGCGGAGCTTGTCAAGAAGAACGTGGCATTGGACTCGTGATTTATCAAGATATTGTGATGCTCCTCATCCATGTCCGTGCCTTGATGGGCTTCAAGTATTTTCTTACACTGCTGAGCTGCCTGAGCATCATCAGGAAACATGTCGAGCGACAGCGTCATCAGTGACTAGATCCATGCGACTGCTACTCTCTCCCACCACATATGTAGTCCACTTTTCAACCGCTCCAACTCAACCAAAATTTCAATGAATTGGGTGAACAGAGGATGAACAGTGTGGAGCTCTGGATCTCCATTTCGCCCAAAATAAAAAGGATTTCTTCCCGACTTTCGATGCCCTGTTGCAACTAGATTCCTCCACAGATTCCAGCCAGTCTCCGCAGATTGTGTCGCAATCGATAGTGCTGTCTTGCCAATTTAGCCAAGTTTCAATGCAGGGGCATGCTAGCTCAGGTCTAGAAAAAGTTTTAGGATGCTGTTGCTGCTTGGCCTGAGTTGGCTCTGTAAAATTCACCACTGCAAATTACAAGATAACAATGAACCATATATACCATACCGACTTACAAAAAGAATCACATTTTCTGTGCTGCAAGGAACCAGATAATGGTCTCCTCTGTTTATATGCTCTGTGATGTACATGAACAGGAGGGTTTAGATGAGATTAGGGGAGAAACGTTGGTGCTGGACAATCTACGTACAGGAAATCAGGCACTGAAACAAAACTGTACAGTTGAATATTCTGATATGAGCCTATCTCTAATTAAGTTGTTTAGTACTTATACTATCTCAATTCTGATTTATTCATGTTCATAAAAAATAAAACACACCGGTAGTCCCTAAGCTTGTTTGGGGATGCAAATTAGATCCCTAAACTGTTATATGGTCCATGACATTTGGCCGCCGCAAACGTGACGCAAGTTCATTTTCATGGCTGTGAGAGCCTGGCAAGAAATATGTTCTTGTAGGTTGCCCACCACGAAAATTGGATTTTAGTAGCGTTTGATTTGTGAGGGTTCATTCGTGGCAGTATTTGTGGTTTCTGTGACGGTTTTTCACTCACAAAATTTCCGGATTCTGGTGGTGAAAGTAAATTCAGAGTTGCTTCATATCTTTGGCTGTACCCAAAAAATTTCCTTTTATATCCTACGAAAGATTGCATGCATGGGTAATGAAGAAAAGTCCAAGAAGAGCTGATATATACTGAGGAACTGGAACGTTGAGTGTGCATGTGAGGCAAGTAGTGTCCTTAATTCAATGAGATTATCAGGCATTCTCTAGAGCCATAGGGTGTAATGGTGTATATGAGGTTGTGATGGCTTCATGGCTACACCAGAAATGTTGTGTTATTAGGCTTGGGAGACATAGCTAGGGAGTTCATTGATGGGAAAGATGACCTTGACACGTGCATCGCCGAGCTTTGCACTGATTAACCCTGATTCCCGAGTGGGTGCCAACAACCATGCTGCCACCGTCTACCTTCAAGGATCCATGTGCATATTGTGAAGGCATCCCTGAGTTTGGCACTGCTGGCAATCATGTCTGGAAATGGATTCCAAGCGGTAGTATGTATGGTTGCTGCAGTAGTAATGACTCACGAAGTTTCACTTGTCGTACGTAGAGCCCATTTGTTTCCCTAAGTTTCGTGTGTGCATGCGGTTGTATGCGCGCGCGTGTCTATACACACACGGTGGTATAGTAGTTACAAGCTAGTGTAGATAATATATTGATGATGAGAGCACCAAAAAATGAGTTTAGGATCTAATAGGTTGGATCGGATGTGTTCGTTGTGAAAAATTCCGACTCAACTTTCTTGCACGAACTTATGCACTAATTACACCAGTTCGGTCCTTTTTGCACTGACTTTCCTCTCTCTTTCTCTATCTATATATATATACAGAGAGAGAGGGAGGGAGGGTTAGACTTTCTTGGGTGGATATAGATGCTGGTTGCCGAGGCTTCAAAACAGAAATCTGGAGCAGCTATTCTTTTTTTGTTATCCAATTTTGGGACGAAGAGATGTCCGGGGTGCCTAAGTTGCACTGCCAACAATACTTGTTAAATATAAATAGTGACATATACACGTTTCTTGTGTACGTTTTCCACGTGTCATTTATGGACTTCAAAAACCAATTTCCCATGGCTTAGGGGAATACTACCAAGTTTATTTTTAGGAAGTAGTGAGGCGGCAGTCACGTGCCGCGCTGCACATGGAACCACGCGTCATGACCTTAATAAAAGGGAGTCAAGAGTGTCCATCAGACGAGCGCCGATGAGATCATGAGAAGTGGCCTCGCTCTCGTGACTCCGTGAGGATGGCTTTGTGCATGGAGCGAAGCGTGTATCGTGAGATGGGGAGGCACTGGAATTCGTGGCTACACATGATTGAGCTGAGCCGCTGCCTATCATCAGCCCATGTTAATCTGGAGTCCCGTTAGTCCCGGCGACAGTGAGGTCCCAGTGCTCGAGAAGAATCCCAAGGGCCGTGATGCCACGCCGTCACCTCGGGGAGGCGTTGGCCTCCCCTTCCTTGCGCTTCACTGCTCTGCAGCGCGATGATATTGCGGAAATGCAGTTGAGCGTGTGCATGCTCAGCTGAGCTTATCTCAGCCACAGCTTTCGCCGTCTCGTGATATGTGCGAGCACTCTCTCTCATTGTATTCCATTTTTCCATGGGATTGTATCCCCCGTGTCGGCCCCACTTTCTTTGTTTATCACGTGCCGGCCCCACTTTCTTTGTTTATCACAGCGCGTGGTCGGCTCGGAGTAGCCGTGCCTGCTCTGTTGATCAGATCTGCCCCCATCACAGAAAAAGAACTTTACTTTGCAGCTGTTTAATTAAACAACTATGGTAACACATCTCTAACACATCAGACACAGCTAGGATATACCAGCTGATATACTAGTCACAGGAAAAGAACTTTACATTTGCAGCCGTTCTTAATTAAACATCTGTGACAACACATCTCACGCAATGGACCCCAATTAAAAATATTCCGCACAGCTAGTATACCACATTAAAATAGCAGAACAAAATCATTTTCGCAACTTTAGAGGTGTGAAAAAACAAATATAGGCTTCCTGCAGTTGTGTATCGCTGGCGCTGCCTTCTCCTGGCACCATGGCGCACCCCCCCCCCCCCCCCCCCCTCCCGTTCCATTGTCAGTTCATTCATGTAACCCTCGTCATCTGAGTATACATCATAGAGCGACGACTCTGAACTAGCATACCCACTCTCATCCACATCAATGCCCTGCCCAGAGGAAACAGCAAGACCATCGACAGCAACTAGATATGCAGAGTTATTGTCTAAACCAGAAGAAAACTCAGCCACATGAGGGGAATGTTTTCCACGGCGGTTGATACACTCTGCAGCAAACCTTGGAAGTACCCAAAATCCCCTAGTTTGTAAAACACATAACCCAGTGAGAGGGGGGCGGAGGTGGTGAACATTTTTTTAAAAGAAAACTAATCCACAAATAGGTAATTGCTGACCTAAATCGCGACTACACCCCGCCAATAATGCTGCGATACCTCTGTCGTCCTGCTGCCCAAGGTCTCGTGGAGCATCATTCTTCTAAACAAGTTCACCAACAGGGCATACAGGTTTGTTCCACGCAAGATTTGCTTGGACTAGAAAGATTTGTTATGGGTACGCACAACTAGATTGTAATGTGGATGAATGCGAGCTAGAGAAGTTGTCACCGAGATCGAGATCTACCGCCCGGCGTACCGTGGCGCGCCCGAGGATCCAGAGATAGATCTAGACGGAGATCCCTGTGCCGCCCCGCAGTCGAAGCTCCGGCAATGGGAAGTGGCGGCCGACCATATGCCGGCGCAGGTGCGGTGCTGGTTCGGTGGCGACGCATCCCTATATGCTTCCTCCTCCATCCGCGGCGGCGGCATGCGGGCTGCGCAGCTCTGGTGAGGAACCCCCGGAGAGGAAGCGTGGCGGCGTAGGGGGCAAAGAAGAATGATAGAGCGAGCGTGGTGGCGGAGGGGGCGCGCGACTGTGGTGAGGAAGAACAGGAGAGGGCAACAGGAGCCGGCTAGATCTAGGTGGGGTCTACTCCTGTCTAGGGCATCTAAAAGCAACGAGTCGCCGCCGTATCTGTACCGTATACTGGCCTGTATAAGGCAACGAGTGAAATATAATGGGGTGTGGGCTGATTGTTTCGCCCATCCCAACGCAACCCATGTGGGGCGCGCGGCGCGGCAACGGTCGGCTGAGATAACCTCAGCTGAGTTTGTACAACCTAAAAAGCCGCTTTTATGATATTGATCTTGTCCTGTGCTGTCCGGGGCTCGCACAAGGAATGCACAGAACCTTCCGTCAGTTGCAGGATTGTGATTGGGACCAGGGGCAGTGAAATTCTTGGCTAATTAATGTTAGTATGTTACCTTTACTTCTGCAAGAGCCATGATTGTGTAAGCTTCCGCCCTGCTTTATCTCGAATTCCCGGTTTAACAAGCCGTTCAGTGCCGAATGCCACACGACATCAACTTCATCGACCGATTGGGAACAGGTGCATGAAGAGATGTCATTTGTCAGTGGTTCCACCAAATGATCTGCCAGATACAAACTTGTTCGGGACGGCTAATTAACTGTCGCATGCATGGTTTGTTGTCTCCAGAACAAATCACTCCCATCGGAACAGGATGGATGTGAGCTCTGAGCTACAGCTACTGTCATTTTGTTTCGGCCGTGTTGCAGGCTTGGCCTTTTTGTTTGAGGCCCATCAATTGGAACCATTAACGAGGGATACGGTGGGTCTGTCTCTTTCCATTAAGTGTTCTAAGGCTGAAAGGGGATCACATTCTAAGAAAACTTGTGCGCTGTAGAAAAACTGGTTCATGGAAGCCGTTCCTAAAATGACGTGGAAGTTGGTAAAGCTGGAAAAAATTAACTTCATCAGCTCGAAAAGGGCCGAAGCCCACCCAGATGGGCCTGAAATTCCATTTTGCCACCATGAACTATCACAAAAGTTGCACTAGAATATTATTTATTACGAACATGTAGAAGGGCAGAAGTGACCGACAGACCATGTCTTTGAATCACATTTTCCGTGTTGCTATCAAAAACCATTTGCCATTGGTTACAGAAATAAAAGTTCTGAGACAATATAATGTCAGCAAACATGTGCACAGCACATGAGACCCCTGGACGCTAGCTACGATTCCACGTCCGATAAATGATCATGACTTTAAAAGGGGCCCAAGGGTGTGTCCTGCTTCAAGCATCAAAATGAGCATGCGCACACCGAGGTGAGAGCGCCGATGAGAAGTCGCAGGACTCGAGCGAGAGAGGGAGGATGACCTTTGTGCACGAGGTTGTGGGACGACTGGGAGGCACTGGAATCCGTGGCCATATAGGCTTTCCCCAGCTTCTGCAATCGTTAATCTTGAGTCCCGATCGAAGGACCAACAAAGGTCCCAGTTCTTCAGAGTCCTCTGGAAAGTAAGTGCACCAAGCGAAAAGTGTGTGGTTCCAACTATCCAACAGATAATCTCGCTCAAGACCATGAAGGCAAAAGGTGTTCTTCCTCCGTTAACTGGATGCTCAAGCGAGTGGAAGCAATCAACGAGGTTTTCGTAATAATGCCCAAGTTTATGTATTTACAAGAGGCTCTGATGTGCAAGCACACCACAGTTCCATGTGTTTTCCCATTTCCCTGGGGCTGTAATTTGATGGAATTACATCTCCCTATCTCTTCACTTTGCTAGCTTTTCTTGTACATAGCCCTGCTTAGTAATATAAAATGATCTCACGAGGGGATTTCTCCTCGCAGTTTACGGCAGCTCCATGTGTTCTTCCATCTGTAATTGGATTGACTTACATCTCTCTATTTTCACATGGCAAGATGCTTTGTACCTGACTGCTTATTTCTGTTTTCTATCAGCGCCTTGCTAGCCTTGCTTGTACATAGCCCTGCTTAGTTACAATAAAATGATTTTACTGGGGTGATTTCTCCCCACAAGTTTCGGCAAAAAAATGTTGTAAGGCAGGAGCTCATGAATGTCGATGATGCCATCGACCAATAATCAGATGAATGGGATGATGAAGGTGCTGCCATGGCTGCTGCTGATGGAGGCGGGCCGGGATGATTGAGCGATCGTGTGCTAGCTATCAAAATAGAGTTATGGCCTGGGTAGAGCAATGTATTGGAGAGACTTGAACAAAGAGGAGGAAGCTTTCTTAGGTGGACGCAGTGACTGCCTTGATGGCTTGATTAAAGCAGTGATTCTTTGTTATCAAATTTATGGAGGAAGAGATTTCTGCATGCATAAGTTTACACAGTCTGCAAGTTCTTTACACTACGAAACTTATTTCTGCAGAGTGACAGATAGGTTAATATGAATGATGGAGAACATGTACTTTAGGTGAAATCAAGGTTAATAAAAGAGCTCGAGAAAGTATCTAGTTAGCATGAATGATGGAGAACATGTACTCCCTGAGGTTCAATGTTTTGGATTGGGTTATTTATGTGTGCTTCATTATGCATTTAATTAAAGGACGGTACCGTATTTGGGTGTTGTATTTTCAAGCTCTCTTCTCCTTATATATATATATATATATATATGGCACAGCCAACAGGAATGTTCTGGGTCTTGAGCGTACTGAAAAGTGAAATATAGTCGACAAATATGGCCAGACCATCAGCTGGTCCAGACTCCACACGGGCCTATAAAAATGAACGGTACAAGCTCAGGAATGAGAGGTATAGTTTCCAGCCACTAGTCAGTCACCATGGCGCTGCATGTTGCGTGTGTGAGTACAAGAGCGAATTACAAATTAAAGCTGCTAGTAATTAAGTTGCATGCTGACTACGCATTGATCAAGCTGCTTGGTGATGCAGTCATGGACTATGCTCACCGCCAAAGAGATTCGGATCTTCATGGAAGACAACCAAGCATGTGGGGCCTCAGGAATCAACAATCTCCTATTTACGTTTCATCTTCATTGAGGCCTCTAAGATGTACAGGGATGCTAGCTTTCATAAGCACCAGAAAATCGTACTTGGGAGGTTCTATCTAGCACCTGTGTAGAAGCAGGACGAATACACGTTGCCAAACAAATGTAGGACCGGGTTCACGTCCGATGGTGAGCACAAAGGACAAAATTCTGGAAAGAACCAGCGAATGCACAAATGCCTAAAGTGTTTTTTACCTGGCACATGGGTGGCGGTTTAGTTTACAGATTGATAGCTATTAGAGTATCGGTCTCGTTTCCTCTTTTATTAGGCTGTGTGCCTTTGGACAGAGGTTGGAAATTTTTTTCAAGTATTGTTGTATCGTCTCGATGTAATATTACTTGAAATTAATAAAGTTTCTCTTATCGGAAAAAAATTATATTATTTCTCGGTGCAAGGTGAGACTTCCTACAATAATCTAGCGAATGATCCGAGCAATCAAATAAATAATGCCGAATGACAAATTGAATAAAGGTACAAATTGAATAGCTGTATTCTGGCTGCCTTCTCATCACGGCCGAGTTATGGTACTGCGGGCGGCAGGCAAGTCAACCAATCAGCGGCGTAGCCTGGAACGCAGCCTCCCGGTTGACAACAAACATTGGAGTCGAGTATCAAGTTTAGTCGGTTTGTTTCCTCTATACATAAGGTTTTTCTCTACTGAACAGTAAAAGCAAATGAACAGGAATGCAGCCTGCCAAACAAAGGAAAATGAAAAGGATAACAAACTCTGGATTATCTTTGCAAAAGACACACTTCCAATGTCATGGACAGGATAAATTGGGAACCACCATGTAGTTTATATCAAAATAAAATTGTCAGAGAAGAGAGATAGCAAACTACTTTAACAGCTATATGTGTCCTACCTGAAGTTATGGTCATTCCCCTTCTTGTGGTTCCAACGCCAAACCCGGAAAATAGCAGAGCAGGAGGTAGCAGCATACAGGGTGCGGGGAGGGGGGGGGGGGGGGGGGGGGGGCGAGAGAGAGAGAGAGGGAGAGAGAGAGAGGGAGAGAGAGAGAGAGAGAGAGAGACGCAGTGCTCATTGTTCAACTTCTAGCAATTCCGCACTCTGCAGCTGAGTAAGGTGACTTCTTTATCACCAGTAAAAGTACCAGAGTGCAGAGTAGAATCCCTTGTTCCTCTGTAGATAGTTTAGGCATGGGTGACATCGAGAAGTTAACGATGTCCACTTTTGTTAATTCAGCGGAGCGTCAAAGAACATGCGCTCTAGCTGCTAAAGTAGCTTGGTCCTAACACCCGCCATTTTTGTCATGGTAATTCGGTTGTGTGCATATCGGTGGAACCTTGTCCTGTACTTCAATTTCTGTTTTGCATCTTCAAGGTGGCATATGTACCACCCAACAGTTTGCCTGCTCGTATGAATACTCTTTAACCTAGTATATCCGGTCCATTTGGCGCAAGTTTTTTTTGTGGTGTAGGGATTCAAGTATGATATGTTTGCCTTCAAGGCATCGAGCATGCTGCAAACATGAAACCGAGCTTGCAACTAGTCAGCAGCGATCATATATACATGGACGGATGAAACACCTGATGACTACTTTTTTTAAAACTTGGTTAAAACTAAAACAAATTTTCTTAAAGCAAAACTAAAATGACTTATAATTTAGAACGGTGAGAGTAGCTAGTATTCCATTTGGAGCTGTACTATGGTTGACTGGCAAAATAAAATGCTGGTTAACATCTATTTGCCAATTGACCATTTCCACTAGTTACAAAAAAAAATGGGCTATTCATATGTGGATAACAATAGAATTTAGTCTTGATATGTCAATTGTACCCAAACCAACCTACATCACAAATTCAAGTGTGTACCAAGGCATCTTCCAATAGTAGGCACTCCCTGCTATGCATCCAATCCTCCTCATCTAATAGTTTATATTGATCTACATATAATACGTCTTAATGCAAGTATCACAAGTAATTTCAGAGTACCATATGAATTGTAGGGGTAGTATTGGAAAAACACCGTGACAGAATAATAAATATGTTTATCTAGTAGCCAAAATCCAATGTTCAATTCAATCGTTTTCCATCCATTTTTGTGATCCAATAGCCAGTTGAGGCCATGCTATTTTGGCAGCAGTGGGAATCAATTGCAAGTATTGTTGTTTCTTTCTCGTGCTATGCCACTATTGTTCTCTTTTGGTTAGTGCCGGCAGCATGGTTCACCCAAAAGATATATAATTTGTACGAGATGGTGCATTCAATTTTCTTGGTTTTTAGTATATGTGGACTAATAAGCCCATGTGAAGTGTAAGCCTGAAACCTCACCCAGGCTTAGCCAGGGGCTAACAACCCTAGCTAGATGGCAAATACTCACTTAATACAACATGAATTCATTACGAGATGTATGATATTTCAAGGCATGAAGTAGAATGTTGTGATATTGACCGGTTTGCCAAACAAACATTTTTAACTAGTTACTTATGGAAAGCGCAAATTAAATGAGCTAAATCTTGAATGTGCCAACGTCCTTACAAAAGCGTCCAGTCCTACAATAATAGGCACTGACGGGACGTTTACTAAGTGGGTGAAGAAAAATACATGGTGTAACTGTATGACTCATGATCTGTGCTGACTACACGCTGCCTGCTACAGAGGCCATGTTCTTTCCTTAAATTTAGTGTACTAAAAATAATATGGTGTACTATATATATGATTCCATGATCATATAGAACAAATATATCTCAGCTATAAAAGGCAATTCAGGGGCTAGGAGTAGAGGTCTAGGTAGGACACAGCCACATAGTAAGAGGGACAAGCTGGGATGACATATTTTGCTTTGAAATGTGAGACTTATGGCATAAGTAGTATAGGATTGGTAGGTACGAGGAACTCAAGTTTAAAAGCAGGTAGCTCCTGGACGCGCGAGAGCGTTCCGCGTACAACGCATGTACGGCACTTACAGCAGCCACGTCTCCTGGAATTCTCTTCGGCTCACGCGCGGGCACTTCTAGCGGACGGAAAGCTGTTGCTCTGGCTACAGCGTGGGCCTTAAGCTAAACATTGTACGCCAGCCTGATTGGTCATCAACAAGATTCGCTCAACCGGTCAAGCGCCGGAGCAGTTGAAAACGAGCGGTGGTCTCCGGCAGTGTTGGTTGTATCTGACCGGTGGACCATACATTTCTGTTGGCTCCACTGTCAGCTGGTATTGGTCAATGAGCGGGAATGCTGGGTAAGTGGGGAGGGCCAACTCTGCATGACCGGCGCGAGCGGCCCGCGTCCTCTATTTCCTGTGCACATCGTCCGCCAGCTTCCTTATCCTCACTGAATCGTGAACCTCGGACGATCATGGCTCCACAGGCAGCGACAAAGGTAATGCTCGACCATATGCTTGATAAACAAAAAGGAGCGGAGAGGCTAGGACGAGCGCCACGCGACCACTATTTCCTGTGTGTGCCGTCCCTCTACTTACTCATCCTCGTTGAACAGTAGGCCTTGGACAATCATGGCCTAATGGGTAGCGACAAAGGTGCTGCTGCACCATATGCCTGAGCGAAAGAGGGGACGGAGAGGGCGGTGGATAGGATCATGGAGCCCTCGTTATTTTAGTCTTCGTGATTTCTTTCTTTGTTTTAGAGTTTTCCTTCTTGTATTTTTAAATTCTCGTTTGAGATTTAGAGACTAAGAACTCTTGTAACCACTGGTTGTAGATATTCACCTGTAAATATTCAAGGCCGGAATTTTCCTTCACCTAAAAAAAATCTATTCAGTTGTTTTATAACCTACTTTCTTTTAGATACTTGATAGCTGTGGACTGTGCTATCTCATATATTCTCTTTAATATCTTAGTACTCTATTCTTATTTGGATCATTAATCCAAGCTACCTTCATGCTGATGACATGTGCGTGTGCCTATTTTTTTATAGTGTGTGCTTGTGCCTCGCCTTTGTTGCGGCAGCGGGGTTCTTTCATGTTCTGGCTCCCTTCAGGGGTACATTTGTAATACTGCCCTCTTCTGAGGATTTCTTTGGAACTTGTCTGATGTCTTAATATAATTATATGAATGTCTATAAAAAAAATTCAAGCTATCTACTAAAATGGTCGGTAGCTACTAATGTTGATCATTAAAAAAAGCCCAAAATAGCATAACCAAATGCTTGTTTAGCCAAAGGATTTTGCGGCTTGTCAGAACCTACATGCTGCAGATGACATTCGATCAGAAGTTTTCTGTTGTTAAAATATTTGAATGAGACATTGTTACGGATTTACTTGTCATTCACAACATTGCTGGATTCCTACATTTTCTGCCTGGTGCTGCTGAACTCCTTTCAAATTTGTGGACCGTTGGGTCCTATATTTACTTGGAACATGTATTCAATCTGTGTTGTTGCCATGTTGGGTTCCTACATTTGTTTCCATTTCCTATCTCATGCTTTGTTTACTTATGTATAAGGATCTATTTTATTTTGAATGAAGAAAATTGATGATAGGGCACACGAAGCGCGCGTTATGTTCTAGTTCTATGAACGCTTGCTCGACATTGTCATAGCAATGTGCCAAGAGAATGTTCTATGTATGTATGGGGTTAGTGGTTTCTGGATGACCTCTCACGCGGTATGGTTGGATTCCCTATCAAATTTTATACACTCTTGTGGTTCGTTATCTCGCTAAACTAATTGTGAAGTAATAAAAGTGCAAGTTTTGAGCTTTCAAAAAATAAAGTCGCGAAGAACAATTGAACTTAATGTTAAATGGTCCAGCTGCTCTGCTATCATCTAACAACTCGAGATAGGCACCGTCAGCAACGAGCACAAATTACAAGGACCGAAGCTATAAAAGGCGATTGAGATGTCAAAGCACTGGTAGGACTTGCACAAATTACATTATACAACGCTCAGAACAATAAGAGTGTGCTCATCATACCAGATCCTACTTCAGTTCAGAGGTTCAGACCTTCAAAGGAGATGATTTCATCTAGTTTTAGTTGTGTACTTGTCATCAATTTATGTATAATATGAACAGGAATAGTCAACCCGCTTTCCACCTACTTCAATAACACTTTTCATATGTTGGAACAATGGGCACAACCGACTGCTAGCGTTCTAACGCAAAGAGATCATCCCTTGATAATCAAATTGCTTCAGTGACCTCCACTGCGATGCCAACCACTAAATAATTTCCAACTCCAGTCAAATAGAAACAAGAACATGAACTTGCTAAAAGAAACAAGAGCAATGCATAACTCATTCCAATGCACCTCTGGCTGGACAAGACACCATATGGACAAGCTAGCCTTTCAGGTACATTAACGGCTAGCACACTAGTCAGGAATTCAGTACTGATAGAACTCCCCTTTCCAGCCAAACATCTATCATTCAGGTATCTAGCTATCATGACAAAGAGGCTTCTTAACATTTGGCGTAGCAACAGGGACACAACACAACTAACAGTGGGCATCAGTGCTCCAGGTGGAAAACACATTCAGTCAAACGCTGCAGTTTACTTGCATCGAGCATCTGGTTGGTCTGAGCCTTTGCTTTCTTGACAGTAAGCATCTTGGTTGATGTATCCAAACTCCAACCATTTTCCACAGCATCTGCAATGGGGGGATGGAACTTGTTGTAATCTAATTTGAAGCAGTTTAAGATCAACTGCACTAACGCAGGTAAAACTCAGAAGACTATCTATATACTCCAAACTAAAGAGGACCGTCTGCCTCAGTCGTTCAGACAGCTTTCACATTTAGAAGCAATGAAGCATACAAAAATGTTTCCCCAGCACTACCAATCTGTGGTGCCGATAAACTAAATAGTGAAAAGTGCTAACTAAATTTCCAATCAAACTGATGTTTACCCATAGCAATTAAAAAATGATGTGAAAAAATAATGCACTACACAAATCAAGAAAAATGAAAACAATAGTTGCTGGTGGCAATAAAAATATAGTCCGAGATGGCATTTCGTGTCAAATGATGAGAACTGAGAAGCTTTGTACTTAATCATAATGGAAAACTTTCTGGATAATGATAAACCTGCTTTCTGCATCATGGTAAATCTACTTAGGGTCACCAAATTGCATCAATTGACCCAACAGAAGATAAATCCCTGATGCATAACAAGTATACTAGAGAAGTAGCCAGCCATGAAAAAATAAGATTAGAGCTACCATCTTAAACATAAGCGAAGTGTATCAAATCAGGACAGATGAGATTCCCACAAGAACGTTTGTATTTGAAAAAAAAAGTAAATGATGCTTAGTGCACATAAGACTCACTAATACAATCAAGAGCTAATCATGTCCAAAAAAACATGCAGAAGGCAGAAGACACATAACACCTCTGTCCCAAAATAAGTGCATTTCAGTCTATGCAACTGGACAGAAATGCACTTATTTTGGGACAGATGTAGTCATTTATTCTTATAGAGTGGATATATAGGTAGAGGAAAAATAATCATGTTATATAGCATATTAAATAGACACTGGTGTCAGAAGGATACGGTTTCTCAAAAGTTATAGGATCTAAAATAATGTCATCCCATCATTAAATAAAATAATGTCATCCTCATCCCATGATTAAATATTTATGATGGAAAAAAATATGAATGGCAATCATTTCTTCAATGCAACCTTCACGAGCTGAGGAAGTGCATTCTAAACGCAACTAAGGCAAAGATATGTGTTGCAAAGTGAAAAGAATTCAGCAAATCCCAAAAGTGCAAAATTAAAATAGATCCACTAGAGCTTGAAACAAAAAAAAAAGCAATTGAGTATGTTAGAACAATCATACTGAGATTGAAAAAAAAAACTGGATTGATTGAGAAACATACAGTTTGTAGCATCCTCCTCACTCATCCCCATGAAGTGAGCCACGTCAGGAACGCTGATTGTGGAATACGCAGAAGTTAACAGCTGGAATATCCTCTTTCTGTAGCTTTCTGCATCAGAGCAAATGAAGGTCAGATATTCACCTTATCAAGTTACACAATCAATATGAAAACAAGCAAATGAAGATCAGAAGAAGAATGTCATTAATTTGTTGAACTTCGCAGTTTATATTTAGTATGCCTCATACTCAAAATTAAGAAATACTCTTGCCATCTTAACAGCAGATATAGAAATAAAAATTATAAGCTCCTCTCATGTAACGGTTAACAATGAGCTTCTGGTTTACTACATAGTATTGTCAAAGTGCATTCTGCACCGGCATTTTTTCTGTCACCATAAAGCACAAGGATATAAATATATAATATTTTGGCAATCACGTTTCAACATTGCAAGTAAGGAGGCAACTTTGCCATATCAACTTACCAAGGCACAATGATATTCACATTGTACCATGGCCAGATGACAGTGCCACCTTAAAAAACAATTAATTTTAGCAGGATAATCAACAACCAGATATCACAACGTAACCAAAACATTCCCCTGAGAAATTCTACATCATCCTATCCAATGAGGATATCTGATTCTCAGTGCAGCTCAATTCTCTAGATAGATTTTCCGACCATTAATCCATGGCAACCACATGGTCAACCCCATCCATGCCACTAAACTACCAAATCTCTATAGAAGCAAACAGTTCAACTTCAATCTATACTACATTGCACAACAAGCATGAGAAAATTGTATGCCATCCAAAATAGTAAAAACAAGCACTATACCTAGGAAGGCGGTGATGAACTCAGCGAGGTCAGGGCCCCACTCGAATCCCTGCGCTGCTGTGTAGACGCCGGCGTAGTCGCGATTCCAGAGGCACTGGCCGACCCTCCAGACGGCTGCAAGCTCCGGCCGCGCGTCCTTCACCTCCTGCGGCAACAACTTCCAGAAGAACCTCGCGTTGTTCCTGCTCACGGCCAAACACACCACGGCATCGTCATTAACAAAAACTTATCCCCATACTCTGTAAAGGATGCGTGGAAAAAACGAGGGCAAGGTGCAGCGCATCACGTACAGGTCGTTGAGGTAGATATGGACGAGGAGGTGGACGGCGTAGGGCCATTCGTCGGTGGTGGCTCCCCTGGACGCGGTCTGCGAGACGCATGGGGAATACGTGAGGCGGAGCGCTAACCCTGATGTGGGTGTGGGATGGGGGCGGGAGAGATGCGAGGAGGGTACCTGAAGGAGGAGGTCGTCGTAGAGGGGGGCGAGGGAGGAGTAAGACTTGTCGGAGAGCGCGGCCTGAACGGCGGAGAGATAAGATAAGATATGAGCCATCCGGCCCAATCTATATACATGGCCTTTATCTCTTCTCGTCCTCTCATTAATTTAATTAAAAAAACAAAAGGAAAAATAATTAGTCTGAACTTTTTTTTAATCACACGGTACAACTTAGACACTCAGAACGTGGTACACTTATGCCTATGAACACACGTACGCAAACCCTACCCCTATGTGCATCTTCGAAGACTGAGCGGCAAATCCTCGAGATTGACGAAGTCATCACAGGCGCCTCGCTATCGATGGGAACGTCGCCTATCACTGAAATCACAACACCGTTAAATTCTAGAAAATTCGCTCCCACAGGAAGTTAAACCTAGAACCTGAGATGCTACTGAGCCTCCTGTACCCACTAGCCTACAGGCCCTTTCGCACAAGAAAAAAAATTAAAACTGACGCCTGCTATATTATGAGTTCTTTATATTATGAGTTTCTTTAAGACCACTTTTAAACAAATAAACTTTTATGACTGCTAGGATAGAGAATACTATATTTGAAATACCCAAAAATCTGAAGAAGGATGCATTCATCAATTTGGTGGGCTAGCATATAACCGTTAGACGTCGCTAGGAACTTACTTAACCCAAAGTATAAGAAAAATTCAAAATTGTAGCACTCCATATTTAGATACAGGTACGTTCATGTACAACGAAAACTGGTTGATGATGGTCGGATAGCATCTACTCGCATACTCGAGCAATTATTATTTTTTAAATTTTAATCGATATTATTTTTTCAGTGATAGACGACATGTCGTCGATAGTGAGACGTCTACGGTTGCTTCACCAATCTTAAAATCTATTGGCTTAGCCTTTCAGAAAATGCTCATAAGTATTTATATGGACTTATGCATGCGTGTTTGTAAGCGTTTGTGTTGTTTTGTAAAAAAAATAGTTAAAAATTAAACTCTTTTCATATTATAGAAAACTAAAAAACAGTAAAGAGAACAAAATATATCCTCGAGACCTTTTGGCAGACTACTTACAGCTTGATTTGTGTATGAGACCAAAGAAAAATATAAAAAATATTTGCATGTGCTGTCGTAATTGAATCCCTTTTATAGTAGTTGTAACTTGTAAGCTCTGGGCGTTCGTTCGAGTTTATCACAAAGATTTATAAACCCGAGCCTGGGCCGACTTGTGCCAGATTTATTGGCGCGATGGGATTATTGGCAGGCCTCTAGGATTTCTGAAAATAATTCGGCATTTCTACCGGCTCGGCCCGGCCCGAGCGTGGTCTCATCCCCAAACTCTCCTGCGCAGCGCACCTGCGCTCCCCCAGTCCTCACCCCGTCGGCCGTCGCGCTCGCCTGAGTCCTGCCCCCGGGATTCCAGGGCCTGTCGCTCGCCGGCCGGCGGCCGCTGTCGTCTCCCGCAGGGTCCCAAGCCCCGCATAACGCCGCCTGATGTGACTGGGATCCGGCTGCCAGAGAAATCGACGCTCATACCTTGCCGGGAGCCGGTTGCAAGGTAAGCCTGCCTGCAGGCCTTCTGTATGTGGCTATGTGCTGTGATGCTATGTGGAATATAAGAATTGAATCGGTGTATGTGCCCTGATGCAATGTGGAATAAGATGCAGTTTGGATCGGTGCATATGCCTTGTTATGACGCTTCATGATTGCATATCGTTTATGTCTCCAGATCTGTTTTTTTCCTGCCATCAGATGAACCTTGTTGCATTTCCAGGAAATTATTTATTTGCTACTCTCGAGTCTCGACGTTGTATTCGCTTATATTGCCTCGGAAATGTGATATCGTCTGTGGCATGTTTCCCTACCAATGTTAGCAGATGCTGCTCTTGCTAGCATATTTGTTACCTTGGATGTGTGTGTATGCCGCATTGTGCTTCCAACTAAGATCTTTACATTTGTTTATAAAGTGCATCTGCCTGTCTATGCAATATGTAAGTGCTCCCAAAAACTGAGAATAGTCTTTTTTCTTGGATCAGTTAAAATTTAAGTTTTGCTTGAGAAGATATAATTTATTCTCAAGCTTTTATCTCCCCAACATCATAAAGTGTATTAAATAAGGTACTTAGACTTATACAGGCATTGTTTTAAAGAATGAAACGATAGTTTGATTTTTCCGGTTATATCCAAATTCCAAATTGAATCATTGGATCTGAACTTCGAGGACCAATTGTGCATTTGGCTACATATTAGCAAAAGGAATTGTGGTGTTTGAAAAAAAGGCAGTAACAATGAAATGATATTTTTAAGGCATACCGGCATAGTTTGTATTATCTTAGAGTCCAAGTCACAAAGGTACCTGAATTGCAATTTGTTCAATTCAGAAAAGTTGATGCACTCTATAAACGTCGATTTGTTACTGTTTTCAAGTACAAGCCATTTAACAAGCTTTGAATTTTTCTCTGCAGCTGATACAGGAAATTTACTTTTATCTCTACCCCACCTTCTTTTGTGATGGCACAAGCAACTATCTACAGCCTTTTCATCATTAACAAGTCTGGTGGCCTTATATACTACAAGGTATATTCCTGGGTTCCTTATCTCTTTTTTCCTCTTGAGCTATAGCTGTAAATATGAAGAACCTGCACATCTCTCCAGGACTATGGTTCAGCTGGGAGGATGGACACCAATGACAGTCTTAGATTGGCAAGTCTCTGGCATTCAATGCATGCTATCTCCCAGCAACTCTCCCCGATCCCTGGTTGTACTGGCATTGACCTCCTACAAGCCCATAACTTCGATCTCCACTGCTTCCAATCCCTCACAGGTATGTAAACTGCTTTATAGTTGATAAATCGTATGGTTCTGAACTTATGAATTTTTTGGGCACTGTGGGGTTCCACCAATTGGATCCATTCAAGTTTTACTTTTGATAAACTTGCACAGATTTACCTTTTCTTGTTCTGCATGTCAAGAAACTCATTATGTTGCATGTTATATCTCCGAAGCATATGGCTGTGTGCCAGACCATCTGCTTTGTAGCCTTTGTATGTGCGGGAATACCTCCATTATCACTATTACTTTTCTACTTAAGTCAGAGGACACTAGGTTACTGGGTAGAGTGTTCATTAGACTCCACTGTGAGAAGGTTTGTAGAGTTGTAGCATGCGAGGTTACTTATCAGGCAGTATTGAGTGCATCAATGCTTATGGTAGAAAATGAAGATTTTGAAACCCATTATCACTTATCAGTTTGTTTGCTAAACCAATTTTGTTGTAACCATGGATAATTTCATTTGGACTATCGTGCAGCTAAATCATACATTTGCCCATTTGGGGAAGACTAATTTATCTCTAGAGCTAACTTGTGCCATTATCTTTCATTTGTTTAAGATGTGGTATATGTAAGTGCCCAAATTGGCCTGACTCACAGATTATCATGATCCGCCTGTCCCCCCTATGGTGTCTTCAACCACTTGCATCTGATATTATCAGCCCCCCAGCTTCGCTCTATGCTATTGTTTGTTTGGCTAATTACTATCACATTTAACACTGTTACTGGTCTGCTCTAATTGCTTCAGGGACAAAAATTTTTGTTGTATGCGAAACCGGCGCGCAAAATATGGAGATTCTGCTGAAAGCGATATACGAGCTGTACACGGACTTTGTCCTGAAGAACCCGTTCTATGAGATGGAGATGCCGATCCGGTGCGAGCTGTTTGATCTCAACCTAGCTCAAGTGATCCAGAAGGACCGTCTCGCCCTTCTGGGTCGGTGAAACTGAAACATGAAAATACTACCGTCCCGATAGTGTGATTGATGATTTATTCCTTTCTCTAAGTTGTTCTCAGCATTGCTCAGCTGGAACTGTACTTTGTACTGGTGCATAATCTTTAACTTCAATATGGTGTAGTATGTGATTGCTGGAGTATGGAGTTTTGCAAACAGAAAATGCTGCTGCAAATAACAACTCCATGGAATGCAGCTCCCAATCTCCCATTCATACATCTACACATGTTTTGGTTGTGATGAACTTCGAGGCTTGAGATTGCTGGCATGAGCAGTATTGCAGTAACAGTCAGGTGCTACTATATGTATTGTGGACCGTCTGCTAGCTGTAAAATGCATCTTCATATCTGTTGTGGCATAGGAACAACAGTGGCCCCCCAATGTATTTTTTTTCTGGTTTTCATATTGTTTCGCATGGCAATTACAAGAAAATCTCTACAAGTTACAAAAGTAAGTACTATGCAATCAGCTTTTGGTCCGCCAAAAAAAAAACCTTCTTCGTCATTTGATAAAACTTTACCATTTGTCGAACGAATAGGTGTTTTCGACAAACCAAGGGCTGGCATGTGAAACTGCTGCATTTTTGAAAGGCTAGCATGCATGCAGTTACACTAAACGAGATTAAGCCCATGTACGCAGCTTGAGCAGCGGTCCATTTCGAAAGAAGAGGCCCAGCCACACGTCAGAGCACGGAGGAGGACGCCAGCGTTCCATTCCTCTGGCTCGGTTAAGATTGCAAGTCCCGTACTGTGGAGCGGCGCGGCCGCGGTCGCGCTGAAATGGGCGGCCGTGCGCGCGGACGGCGTGCCGCATGGAGGCACACGCAGCGCACGAGGTCGTATCTCGTGTGCTGGTGGCATCGTGTGCGGTACGCACGCTCAGCAACCAAAACTTTATGAATGCACAACGTGAACAGGCCACCAGTCTTACCTTGCAGGCGCATGACAGGTGCGCTAGGCGAATTTTTTTTTACATCATTACTGTTAACCTTTAGACGATGTGCCACTACAATTGTTGTCCTCCCCGACATGATTCGATCTAGAGCTTCCTGCACCATTTTCTCTGATTGTGCATCAAGAGCGCTAGTTGCTTCATCAAGTAGCAGTATTGCTGGATTCCGTGTTATTGCCCTTGCAATTGCAATTCTTTGTTTCTGTCCTCCTGAGAGTTCTATGCCATGCTCGCCGCAATCAGTATCATATCCATCCTTCAGAGATCTGAAAAAGAATAGGCTTTCAATTCCATATATCGGACAATGCGAGTTCAGATAAATGGATGGAGTAAGGATGGGAGAAACATTTATGACTTACGAGATAAACTCATGTGCATTTGCAGCTTTAGCAGCTTCCACAATTTCATCTTCGTCAGCTTTGGGTTTACCAAAAGCAATGTTGTCCCTTACACTACATGAAAATATTGCTGGCTCCTGACTAACAAGAGCTGCCTGTCCTCGATACCAAGGAATATTTATGTCCCTCACATCTATACCATCAATACATACAGCTCCTCTGGCAACGTCATAGAACCTCTGGATCAAGCCTATGATAGTTGATTTACCACAACCACTTTTCCCAACTAGGCCAACACTTGATCCTGCTTTCACATCGAAGCTAAAATCCTTCAATATAACGCACTGTGGTCTTGTTGGATATGCAAAATCTACCTTTTTGAATTCTATTCTTCCTTGTATTTTATTCGCCTGATCGTCCTTTCCCACCTGCAATGTAGTTCTCATTATGATTCATAGCAATGTAGCGTTGTAAAATCATATTATGTTTGCAAGGATGCTGGTCCATATACTGTTAGATACTTATGGGACTAGTGATGGATATGTACCTGTAAATTTTGTGGAGATTTCCTATCCAATACCTCAAACACTGAAGCAATTGCATTTGCTCCCTTTGCCAGGTCTGATGTCATGCTACCAGCTTCAGCAATCAGCTTTCCTGTCGTCATCAGGATAAAATAGGTTTTGAAGAAATCAGCTGCTGAGATCTCCCCAGACTGTACCAGCTTTCCACCATACCAGAAGTCTAGTGCCCATGATAAATATAAGAGGCAAGGTGACAACCCTGTGGTGATCCCTGCTACCCACGCCATCTTCCTTCCTTTCCTCAGTGGTTGCACTTGCGCGTGCTCGAAGAGCTGAAGAACCTTCGATGAGCATCCAAATGAGGTTACCATTCTGTGGTTGTAAACACCTTCTATGGCAATCTGAGTACTCTGATGCTGAGCTTTTGCCAAGTCCCTTGACACATTTGCGAGAACTGTCTTTTTGGCATAGTAGCATATCATTGTAGATGGTTGTACAGCTATCATGACAAGAGCAAGTTTCCAAGCTAATGCCAGACCCATCGTCACTGCAGTTACAGTTCCAGAAACTGTTTGAAGAAGTAAGGAGATTCTGTCTGCAACAAGGGTTTTGACAAGAGAAGCCTCGTTGCTTAGCTGCGAGCACAATGAACCACTTGAATTAGTTTCTTCGTCAAACCATGCTGCCTCAAAGGTTAAGATCTTTTCGAGTACTTGGATTCGGATGCGCCTAACAAGATGCACCCCCATGTATGCAAAATTGTAGTGCTGCAGAAGATTCACAACAATGGATATCAATGATAATGAGCAGAAGATCAAGGCAGAGCGGCTGATGATTGCATTCATCTCACTGTAGTCCTGAACAAAGAATGCAGCGACCATGCTGCCAATGGTTGTGGCATAAATGGGCTGCAAGACACCATATACCAGTGCATACAAGCTGCCTATGACTGCCTGCCTCCACTCTGGTGCATTCATTGCAACAAGCTTAAAGAAAGATGGTGCAGGTGGTGGAATGGCATAATCATCTTTTATTGAGACAGTTTTTGTGACTGGCATTGGACTTGCACTGGACACATTAGGACCACTGGTACTGGTCCTTGTCGTGGAGGAAGCCCTAAGTTGTTCACTTTCTTGATTGATGTAGTTCATCATCTTCTGCAATTTCACGAGTCTTGCGTATGGGCCACCCTTGTTGATTAGCTCGTCATGGGTACCAATTTCTGCTATTGTACCTCCATCAAGTACTGCGATCTGATCAGCATTCTTCACGGTAGAGAGCTTATGGGCTACTATCTGATGAGTGGTAATGTGTATTTTAGCATCACAATGGAGAGTTTCTGATTTTAGCAAGACAAAGTTGGAGAGTCTAGGGAATGGAAATTTACCGGTGTTGTTCTTCCCATAGATGCTTTATCAAGGGCATGCTGCACCAGCATCTCTGATTCGGAATCAAGTGCACTCGTGGCTTCATCAAGCAGAAGTATAACAGGGTTCCTGATGACTGCCCTTGCAATGGCAATACGCTGCTTTTGGCCACCTGACAGCAATGCTCCGCGCTCGCCAATCTGCAAACTTGATCCCTCCCCGAAGTCGGTCCAACATAAGTCCCTTTGAATCATCAGCGTTAATTTGTGAGACCCGGTTTATCTGTTCGAGAATCCTTGTGGCAGCAATAGATGCCTCAGTTAAATGTTTCAGCTCAGGGAGAGCCACCCCAAGGGATCTGCAACATTTCAGTAAGTTCATCTTCTATTCTGTAGAATCAAGAAGAGTCATGACACAGGAGGGAACAAAGGCTGAAGAACTTACAGGCCACCCAAAACAAAGGAAACTGCCGCAGCATATATCCTCCATCCGCTTTCATGTTGGAACATTACCAACCTGCTGCCATACCAAGCAAGGAAGGCCCAGATGGCGAAAGCAATGCCGGTGCATCCAACTGCTAGACCTTTCGCGATGCCTTGCTTGATCCCCAGTTTGATCGTCCCGTCAAGGACCGTTGCGTACCTCTGGATGATCCTTTTCTCGGCGGTGAATGAGTAAACGGTCTTGATCGAGCCCAGTGCTTGCTCGACCAGGAAATTTGCCTTGGCGTACTCATGACGCGACTTGCGGGAGAGATGGACTAGGTCCTTGCCATAGATAAGCCCAGGGATCACTAGAAGCAGGACTAGAGGAGAAGCGGCCAGGGCCAGCCTCCATGACAAATAGATGGAGAAGGCCAGTCCAGAGATGAAAGCTGTAGAGTGCATCAGAAACAGAGGAACCTGTAATAATACATAAAAAGAGTTAAAAGGAAAAACAATCGATCTATCTGTTTCTATTTGAATTTTTGGAGGAATCGCTTCTCGTTGAGCAATTAAACCAAATGAGTGGATGATGCTTTGTTGAATTTGTCTATATTTTCCCATTTTGCTGTTGTGATCTTGCTACCGAAACTATATGTTCTGTTATGGAACTGCTTGGCTTAATTGCATCTTTATACTGGATTGATTTACGGATCATTCACTTCATTTGGCTCCATATTGCTGGTTGTTTTGCATCTTTACTGCATAGATTTACAGAGCATTCTACGTAATCGTATTCCCTGTGTTTATGCCCTGTGCCCACTTGCTCCGTTTCGTCTACATTCAAAGTTTATGACGACCGAATGAGTACGATTCTAACATTTCAAGAAATGGCACTGGCAGCCTAACCGATGTAGAATAGCATCACGACTGAGTCCAGATTCCAAATCAATGGACCGAGATAATTTTGAGTCCTTTTCTTCTGAAACCCCAGTGGACAGAAATTGTTAAGTGAGACTAAGGTTGGCGTCGTGTTAAACAAAACAAAGCTCTCATGCGTCGATCGAGGAGGGGGTGTGCCTTCTCGGCGAGGACCTCCTGTATGACGGCCGCGTCCTTGGAGATGCCGCCGACGATCTCCGCGGTGGCGGCGGCGTCGCCGGAGTCGAAGAAGCCGGGCTCCTGCCGCAGCATGGCCTGCAGGTACAGGCACCTGATCCGCCGCACCTGCCTCTCGCTCGTCCGGCTCCAGCAGTAGCCTTCTGCGTGCGTCCATTGTTTCACCAGAAACAGGCCAATGTGCGATCACAAGAGTTCTGAATCATCGTGTCAAAATGAAATGTTCATCACGTGAATCTTCAGTGTTCAGGCTGTCAAGCTTACCCAGGAACGCCACCGGCAAGACCGCGAGCGCCAAGTAGACGTAACTCAGGCACGACTGCATCCAGAAAAGGCATTAACAGAGAGCTCAAGCAATCAAACGTGCACGGATCGTTAGATCGATGATGGAGGAAGATCGAAGGCTGCATGCGTGCGCACGACGAGCGAGCGAGCGAACCTTCTCGACATCGCGCATGAACCGCACGCCGCTGGTCGTCGTTGCGCTTGCGCCGCCCTGCTGCGCGGCGGCGTGGCCGCGGCCGAGCGAGTTCACGACGTCGCTGGCGAAGACGAGGAGCAGGTTGTAGGAGCACCCGTCGGCGACGGCACCGAGCGTGCCCAGGGCCATGAGCAGCACGTCCAGCCGGTCCGCGAACGCCAGCACGCCGCCCGCCGTCGTCGAAGCCGGCGCACCCGCCGTAATCGTCTTCTCTGTCCGCTTGCTTACGAGCTAGGTGGGTAACCCTGCTGAGCTTCCTGCTGCCTGGTCGATGGCTTTCTGGCACTGCGACTCTACGAGTTCATATATAGCATGTCGAAACACGAGGAGGTGCTTGTTGACTCCCTTTGTGCGTCGTGGCCGGCCTCGTGGCTATCCTCTTGAAGCTGAAGCGGCTTCAACTACTGGAATCGCAATCTGAGCGCTGCTGCTTCGTGTGGTTGACCACACAGTCCCCACGATAGCAATAGCATGCAGTTGCAGCAGGTTCAGGGGCTTCAGGCCTGAATGAATCAAGCTCATGGAATGCAGGCAGCTTGGCAAGCACTGAAAACCATATGGGCCTCTAACCCCATAGCGTAAACTTCTCATGCATAATGCATTTGTCAATCCACTTGCCGTTTCCTTTTCCTCCGGCCCGTAACGCTGTCCTACATCGATATCGGCCTCGGCCCAATCACACAGACCCGCGGAGAAGATTTTCACCTGCTATAGACAATCTGCTTCCTAGAGGAAAGTGAGATTTTAGCACCGCACGGAAAAGTTTTGGACGCGGTTCCCATCACAAAAAGATAACCGCATGTCGTCCCTACCGGCAGCCGCGTGTGGTTTGCACGCTTAGCTACTAACCCAAGGATTAGTGGTTTCAAATATGGTTGCCATATCTAACCGCATGCAACAAGTATGCTTAGCTTTTTTTTTTCCAATTCGCATTAGAACCCCATAATTTTGACTTAATTATCTCAATCTTCTTTTGTGCGAATGGAACTATAATAGTTGGCATCGTCGTTTTGCATAAGCAGCTCTGGCTGCATTTACCCAACAAGGACACACACAGACCGGAATAGTTGTCTATCCCTTTCTCTAATGTGGGTGTAAGTGTAACTAGTGTTATGCATATTGTCAGAAGTTTCATAAGATTTTGAATCATTTCGAATGTACAACACAAGCACATTTTGGCAATGGAGTTCTAAGAAAATTCGGTGGTAAGATATAGGCTTTCACATGGGTATGGATCACATGGCCATAGCTCCTCATTGCTAACCCTTTGCAGAAGAAGATCATTTACTAGAGGCCAGTCCCTCCCTGCATGCCACTGCTTCCAGCATCTCCGGCTCCGTCATACCCTCCATTATCAGCGATGAAGCATCTAAGAAATCTCCATCAGAATCTCTTGCAGCTGCCGCCACTCATCCGAGGCTCAAGTTCTTAGTAATTGCCGCATCAACATTGATCTTGGCAATACCAGGTGGAGGAGGTAGCCATCGTCTGTTACCGCTCTGCACCAGTTCCCTTGTCTCTCTTGGAGGCACGGATACCCAGGTCGGTCATGAATCTATCAACAAAATTATGAGTAGATAAAGGGATTTCAAAAAATATTTTCGTGCACCGCTTTTCTTCTGGCATATCAGATTAGTAACCATTACTCAAATGGTCGGGAAGCTTTGCGGAAGATGGGAGTCCAGAGAGGCAGGCCAGCCAACAGTAGCATTTGTCAATCCACTTGCCGTTTCCGATTTCACCCCGGCCCGTCATGCTGTCCTACATCGGCCTTGGCCCAATCACACACTTACGTAGAGGATTCACATGCTAAAAATATCCGCTTCCCAGAAGAAAATGGGTTCTTTGTACCACATGGAAAAGTTTTGGACGTGGTTCCCATCACAAAAGATTACCACATGTCATGCCTATCGGCAACCGCGTGTGGTGTGCACGCTTAGCTACTAACCCAAGGATTTAGTGGTTTCAAATATGGTTGCCATTTATTCCAGCATGCGACACTGGCCTTTCTTTTTTCCCCTCTCCTTAAATCCATTTTGATCCCACTGAGCAAACGGACCGTAGCGGATCCCACCGAGCAAAACGGACCGTGGTGGTGGCGATCCATGTAGCTTGATCAACTATTTTCGTCGTCAGGTATATATTAGTTATATTATAGGTCGTCTCATGTGGTGTCACGTAATTTTTTCATATTATATTGAGATGGAAGAAAGATATTGTTGTTTTGGGAAACAATCATTTTCTTAAAGAGATTTAGAAACTGAGGTTGAGGTAAGAAGCATTAGCAGCTAACAAAGTTATTAGGCGTGATTTGCAGAGACTGAGCAGAGGAAGAAGTAGCATCAAGCCATGGCAACTCTAGGAGCTGGGAAACAGGAGTCAATCAGAGTGACAAATACGCCGAGGGCTCAATGTCTTAACGCTCTGTGTCTTCACATGTTATGATGTCATGTGGTGAAAGCCGAGAGACGGGCTCTAATGGCAAACCACTTAACAATATATTTAAAGGGTTGCATTATACAAAAGAAAGACCATTACTTCTTTTAACATGGGTGCCTTATCAAATTAGAAAAAAAAATTGGCATGCGATGTTATATATATTTAGTTTTATATTAAGAAAATTGAATTTTGGAGCCCCTGAAAGGAATCACCACAACTGATGGTACAGTGCCGAAATTAGATCATGCAGACGTGTTTTTTTTCAAGGGAATGAAGAGATTTACTCTTGAGCAGAAATATACTCCCAAACACATTTATTCCGAACTAGAAATTTAACTAATTTTACATGAAAGTCCGATAATGGCAAATTCCTATGTGACCGCTGTTTGCAATCCTGAATGAACTACCGATTAGTGTATGTAGCAAAAAGGTTGCAGTCGCCTATAGACTAATAATAAATAAATTCGGCTACTGTTTTTTTGTTTACATATACTAGGAAAAAAAATTCTCAAATCAATCTCCATAGGCGGCACTATTATTGCTGCTCTGCTTCCCGCCATCACTGTGACGAAACAGAGGAGACGAGGCGGCTGCGCCAGAGCCCGATGACGGCGGCGAGGTCCCAATGCTCCACGACCCCAGGAAGCGCCCGTTGCCGTCGCCGCCAAAGAGCCCGTCCATGATGCCGCTGGGCTCGCCCCCTTCCAGGATCCTGGAGTACTCGAGGTAGTCGGCCATGTCGTCGCCGCTTCCGGCTCCGGCTCCGGCGGCCTGCGACTCGAGCAGCGCGGCGGGCGGCCCCGCGCTGGCCGCGGCGGAGGCCGCCTCGGCGTCCCTGGCGCGGCGCGCGGCGGCGTCCTCGGGGAAGTTGAGCCTGGCGCGGCTGCCGCGAAAGCGGACCGCGGCGGCGTCGTAGGCGCGCGCGGCGTCCTCGGCGGTGGCGAAGGTGCCGAGCCACACCCGCGCCGCCTTCTGCGGGTCCCGGATCTCCGCCGCCCACTTCCCCCACGGCCGCCGCCTCACGCCGCGGTACTTCCTCGCCGGCGGCGCCGCCCCCTGCCCCGCCGCACCGGCGAGCTGCTCCTGGCCCTGGCCGGCGGCGCCGCTGCCGCCGTCGCCCGCGTGTTGCCACGGCACGACGATCGCCGGCGGCGGGCGCGGCGGCCCGCGCCCGCTGGCGACGACGTGCGTGAGCGCGGACACGATCGCCGCGTTCTCCGCCGCCAGCGCGTGCTCCGAAGGCACCATCGGCGTCGTCGTCGGCGCCACCACTGCTCCGATCCACATCACCGCCCGCGACGCGGGGAGCACGTCGATCCCTATTTATACAACGCCTCTTTATCCTCCCAGAAAAACAGAAGCAAAGCAGCCTCCCAAATCCGCAGGCCTCGCGCGCCGATCACCGCCATTAGGATTTAAGAGAGCAGCAGCGGCGCAGGCATCAGGAAGAAGCCAACTTGGAGTAGGCCTGCGTGAGCGCGTGATCATCAGAGCGCGGCACGAACACCGACGCATGCAGGGTCCGTCCATTTCCTCTCGTCGAAGCTGCCTCCATCCATTTTAATAAATAAATAAATAAAAACCACGGAGCCGACTTGGGCAGACGCTTGTCTTGGCGACGAAGGAAGGACGCGATGACCTGTAGCACGCTGTCAGAACGGGCTCGGGTTTATGCGGCTCGCTAGCCCGCTTGGATTCTTCTTCCTCGTTGGGAAGAAACCTCAGACCGAACAAAACCCCCTCTTGGATGGATGCGTTAATGGCGGGCATGGGCGGGGCTCCGTTGCAGATGGAGACGAGGCCAGAAAGGCCCGCGACTCGGGTTTGACCGTCTAGAACTCGCAAGGAGACTCGGGTTTGACAGTCTAGAACTCGCAAGGAGCTAGAGATATGTTGCTAGTCGGTGCTCGGTGCTGCAGATGATACTGACACTTGATGGGATAGGCTCACCTCCCGAGGAAGCAAAAAGACACTTTTTTCTAGTTTTGTTTCGATTTTGAAACGGAAGAAAAGGAAATGTTCTCCTGGTCTTCAACATAGTATATTGTTTTTCAATTGCCTGTGACGTCAGAGTGCTTACGTAAGCTCTACCGTTTCGTCCTTGCCTTCTTTTCTTTTTTTTTTCCCCTTGATAAGATGTGGGGATGTAAATGGATAGGATACGGATGGACGGATATCACTATTTGTTTTCGCATTTTCTATTACATCCGGATTCGAACACGGATAGATTCGGATACAAATACGAATGCGGATTGCTTCGGTTACGAGTACAAATAGATGTGTATCGAATACGGAGCGAACCAGATGCGGTTACTATCGGACACGGATATTTCTTCGGATATCAAGTAAAGGCGGCATTTATTCATATCACACGTGTCATAACATTCGAACACCCTATAAGTCCAAATTTTAACTAGATTATGCTTAATAAAGTAAATTAATAAACAAATACATGCCATTTCTAACTTATTATATAGATGAGAAAGATTCGATTACGTGACATTATAACTTACAACGTAGCTTAGATTAGAGACATTCAATTAAAAACATTTTAACTTATTACATTGATGATACTTAACAAGCACTTGGATCGATTCATATGTTCAAATATGCCAGATTCAAACTAAAATCATGCTTGATTAACCAAATTAACAATAGATGACACACCATTTTGAGCACTCAATTACACAATATTGACATTCTAAATTATTACATGCATAAATATGTCGAAGCAATCGAATTATTGCTAGAGTTCGAACTATTATACGATATTGAGATTTTTTTTAAAAAGGAACAAGTCTATTTATAATTGTTGAATTATTGCCAAAGTTTGAGTTTAGTTTTCAAACTAGGAGTAAATAAAATCCAACTCCAATATAGTATCAATAGATATATTATATTTTTAGAAAAAATTATTGCTAATTTATATTTTTCTGATTTGAAATGAATTAGTTATAATTTTTTAAGATCAAATCAAATTTTTATTAATGTATATATTTGCTATAATACAACCATCCAAATCTAGTATCCAACTTGACTATCCGGATTATCGGACTGGATATCCGATATCCGACAGATATTACCCATCTTGTATCCGAATAAAGTACCCGAATATCCGATATCCAAAAAAAATATCTTCATATCCGAAAATAATATCCGAAACGCTATCCGATCCCTTTGGATGGTTCGGTCAGAAAATATCCATACCATTACATCTTTAATTAGGTGCTAGGTGGCCGGTGCTGAGAGGCTGTGTCTGACGCGGATAACACGAGCTTTGGATGGCGGTAATCACCAATCATGCTTTGCTAACCACGGACTCCGAGGGTGATGATGTGCCGTACTACGGTGATTCCTTGTTTGGAACTTTGGATATTGTTTGTTCTCCCTTTAGAGGTTTACTTTGGCTACTAGTTTCTCTAAGGATATATCGCAAATCTTTGCAAAGTCGATATAATATTAATAGATATTTGAAATATGAATTTATTCAAATACGTTTTATAAACCACGCACTATGCATACATTTTGATTAATTATTGATGCAAATATATGAAATTTAACCTTTTAAAATCTCATTTGTTGACAAGAGTCCAAGAGACAGCCATTTGTTCACAAATCACAACGGATGGCAATCTATCCATAGAAGTAGCGTTTTTTTTAGCATCATCCATAGCGGTAGCGTGATCCAGTTAGCTTTTGGTTGGGCCTTTTTTCTCCTAGGACGGCCCAATCTAAAGATGGCAGGCCCATTAGTCCATCGCTACCCTTTTCCGGACTTCCTATACAACTTTCGGAAGGAAGTTGCTTATCAATCTTCCGCTTTAAGATATGTGCAGGGTAATTAAGCCAATGGACCGGATGCTTGGTGCGGGAGACTGGCGTATGCACTAGGACACCTGCAATTCTAGTCGATTGGTCCCAGCACGCTGCTGGGCAGAGGAGGACATGATAGATGGCAGGTTGCGCTCGTTGCTGGAAGGTTTGATTTCTCAATTCAAACTTAATTTTCTCTCCAACGGTGCATCTAATTTAATTCATTTTAAAGCATAGTGTTTTTTAGAATTATTTCAACAAGATAAGATCCAACATGATTATTTAAATTTTAAATATCAACATTTAGAGCGTACTAGTTCAATATTTTTAACTGTATCACTTCAACATTTTATGTATACTGTTTCAACACTACCACGTAAAATGTTGAATCTAGTTTATTTGCAGTGTTGCATTAGACTTGAAGAAATGTGGATCTAGCATATTGAAATGTTGACCATACTAGCTAGCTCAACATTTGTTCATGTTCATGTTGCAAAAAAGGAAAAATAATACCATTATATTTAAAGGATATAATTAGATTGAGAGAAACAAAAAGAAAAAAATGCTACCATGCCCACGTGATGACACTATGATGTTTAAAGGACATAATCAGATTGAGAGAAACACAAAGACAAAAAATGCTACCATGTTCATGTGGTTTGCTGGATCCATGCTCATCTGCTCATCGTGGTGTTCTGTCTGCATGTGGGCCGTGGACCAACACTCATGCGGCCTGCGGGCAGGGACAGCACGCCAGCCTTTTTTGTTAGACGTGGATATTGTGCCGTTGTTGGATATATAATATGTGCTCTTTCCGTTCCAAACTATAATTTATTTAACTTTTTTCTCTAAATATAACCACTCATCTTATTTAAAAATTTATATAAAATATTATATTTTTTAGCTTGCTTTATTAATAAAAGTTCTTCAAAATAACTTAAATTTGATTGCTTTGTTAATAAAAGTTTTTCAAGAATAATTTAAATTTAACTGTATTTGCATAAATTTTTAAATATTATGAGTGATTAAGTTTAAAGTTAAAAAAATTAAATGAATTATAATTTATAATGGAGGGAGGACAAGTTAAGTATGTACCGCAACATAGGAGCCCCCCACCCTTTTCTTCCCCTAGGAGCGGTGCCGACGCCAGACGGAAACATCGGTTCATCTCCGAGCTCCAACGCCGCCGCGCCCGGAGCTGGGAGCTCTGGGAGGTGTGGGGGAGGGGGTTCTTGCCGCCGGAAGTAGGTAGGGCGGCCGCCATATACCTCGCCCTATTGCTGGGTCTGCCTCTTCGCCGCCAAGTTCTCGGTACGCCGCCCTAGCCTCGCTTGTCCCAGATTCATGAGGATCCCACCCTTCAGTTTCCCTTTGCTGTAAAGATTCATTCATTCGACGCTGCTGAATGTTGATTGCAGCCTGAATTGATTAAATACTCTATTATTTTCAGGCCGTCGTATTTCTGACCTGCCGTCACACAGTCCACGGACTAGCGTTTCTAATGGTGTTTCCACTGCTCAGTGCTAATTTCTTGATATCTTCGAGAGAGGCTATCCGGAATCAATTTTATTTTTTTATCTGTTTTGATCTGTATCCTGAACTCGTCGAATTGTATGGCTTGCAGGAGGAAGAACACATAGAGGCACCGTCGTATATCCACATTGAGAGCAACGATTTCTCCTACAGAAGGTGACCAGTTTTGTGCTAGTTCTTTCCCAGTATTTCCATGGTGGTTTGAAGTTTGATGATGTTGGTAGGCACGTTGGCTCTCTTTTTTAATCGCGATGCAAATCTTATACTTTTGGTGTTACCTTTTGGAGGCACAAGAGGCAGAAAGAGGAGGACATAGTTGTGTGCGAGTGCCAGTATGATATCTTGGATCCGGAGAGTCCATGTGGAAATCGGTGCTTGAATTTCTTGACTAACACAGAGTGCACGCCTGGCTACTGCCGCTGTGGCGTGTACTGCAAAAACCAGGTAGGATTTTGTTATTTTGGTATTAATGCTGTCATTGCAATGTCATCTGGTACTTGATGCAAGGTTTTGAATTTTTATCAGTATTTTTCATGTTTGGGTCTGCTTGACTACTGCAAATAGAAAGTAGATGTTGTCAACATAAGGAGCAACAACCGCCAAACTGGGAGTAGCAAGCTAGGGAGCGGCGCCGAAGGCAACCGGTGATGGATGGTGCAGTTAGCTAGCATGTAGCTGCATGGGTGTGCTACTGAGGGGTGAGGTCGTGAGTAGGTCAGCCACCGATGGGGTTGTTGATTTGTGCCTGCTAGTGCCCTTTGCCAGCTAGGGTTGGCATTTGGGAATCCCTGGCAGCGATGGTGGCCTCTGCTCAATGCGAAGGAACGGAAAAGGGAGCAGGCGGAGGGTGCTAAAGTGAAAAGCTGGGACGTAGGGATTCCTTCCTGTCATGGTCATGCATAGGTTTTTGCAACATGATGGAACAATAGGAGTTTTTTAGTGATTGTGTCAATGTTCTATATGAATTTATTTTTTCTAAAAGCAATCAGATCCTAGGATACCTTGTATGTTGCTTATTCCTGTACAGTTTAATGATATTAATGCTGACAATTAATCTTTGTGTTGGTAGCGGTTCCAAAAATGTCAATATGCTAGGACAAGGCTGGTAAAGACTGAAGGGCGTGGATGGGGTCTTGTGGCAGATGAGAATATTATGGTGACTGAATTATATTGATGTTTGTTTTGCTTACATCTTCCAATATACTCAAGTAAGTAGGCTTATGTAAGTTGGATCCAAAATTGACTTAGGCTGGTCAATTTGTCATTGAATATTGTGGCGAAGTAATATCATGGAAGGAAGCCAAACGGAGATCTCAAGCTTATGAAACCCAAGGTCTGCAGATACTCTTCTCCCAGTATCTGAATTGCGGAACCTTTTAGATAGCTATAACATGTGTCTGCTGTAAATGTTAGGTTTAAAGGACGCCTATATCATTTACCTCAATGCTGATGAATCTATTGACGCAACAAGAAAAGGGAGTCTTGCCAGATTTATCAATCATTCATGGTAAGTTTTCTTGTGCGCGAGATTTGATTGAAATTTTCTGTCATTCACTTTAAGTGATTAATTCTAATAATTTGTTATTGAAGCATACAGCCAACCAAATTGTGAGACAAGGAAATGGAACGTCCTTGGGGAAGTAAGAGTTGGAATATTTGCAAAGCAAGACATTCCTTATGGAACAGAATTATCCTATGACTACAACTTTGAGTGGTTTGGTGGTGTGATGGTACGGTGCCTTTGTGGAGCTGCCAGCTGTTCTGGGTTTCTAGGGGCTAAATCACGTGGTTTCCAGGTGGGTGAACAGATTATGCTGTTTATGTGTCTTCCGAACCGAAGATAAGCATATATCTATTTCATGATTGACACTGGGATTCAGCAGGAGGAACCACTGGTGCATTTTTTTTTCTGACCGTCCAATTGAAATATCAGGCACATATGTATCTGTTATTCTGTTATGCCAATTACCTCCATTTTTTTAACTGAACAGAAGATAAGCACATATCCATTCTTGATTGACACTAGGATTCAGCAGGAGGAACCACTGCTGTATTTTTTTTCTGACCGTATAATTGAAATATCAGGCACATATGTAGTTGTTATGCCAATTATCTCCATTTTTTTAACTGATTGTGGATTGGAACAGTTGATTGCCCTTTGGTTTATTGTATTTTCTCATGTGCTGGCATAATGTTGAATTGTTGTGCAATTGTGCTATCTATTAGTGCTTGGAAGATTGGCATTCTGCACCATTGTCTGGTCATTGTTGCATTTCCATGTAAGCTGATATTTGAAATATCCAATATGTGCCTAACAAATGCTTTGTTGATTGGTATGTTGCAGGAGGCCACGTACCTCTGGGAAGATGATGATGACAGGTTGGTTGCACTTGTTTATGACTTAATGTTAGCCTCTGTAAAATTTAATAGCTGATATAGCTGTTCTTTTCAAAATTTGTTTGAAATGGACTGATGAGACACTTTACTCAAACCCACCAGTCAATTTCTAAACTTAGGTTTGATATGGACTGATGAGACACTTTACTTAAACCCACCGGGTCAATTTCTAAACTTAGGTTTACTTGAATGATCGCTGAAGAAAGTTTTATTTTCTTGTCACTAATAAGTGAATAATTTTGTTAAGCGATATAATTTTCTTTGTTGGTTAAGATAAATTGGAATACTGAGGGAAGAAAACATTAAATAGTCTATGAATAACTTAACAACTTTTTAACAGTTCATGTCTTGATCATTGGGGAAAAAATATCCTGGTTGTTCAACCACGAATTGTTAAACAACGCTACTTCATGCCTTGATACTCTTGGTTTATAAAAAAAAAAAAACTCGACCCACTGGGGTAAGAGCTCCCCGAAGGCATTGTGAATTAAGGTAGAAGACCTTCTCACGCAGGCCGAGAAAACCCCCGAATCCCTGCCCCACCCTTACATAGGGCACTGTTACCTGGGCTGTAACTCGTGTGAGAGCGGGCCGATCCACCGGCTGTTGCTATTTTCCATGTGCTTTGGCTTATCATCACAGGGGGAAAATATAACTATCTAGGGGAAAAAATACTTTTAAACAATGCCACTTCATGTCTTAGTTTATCATGCATAGTTATCATATGATAACTATGCTTGCTCTGGTGACTGGATCTACTTATCCTGACTAGTAAACTCCATCTTTTGTTATGCGAAGTGTTGATGGATGCAATGATTTCGAGTGATAAAAAGCAGCAACTTCTTTTCATCTTATTAATTGGCAGGTTTTCTGTTGAGAATATCCCTCTTTATGATTCTGCTGATGATGAACCTACAAGCATCAATAAGGAGATCCTCCTAGGAAATGGTGGGTCGATTGCTCAATATGGCAACAGTGATACAGTGCAGAACACTGAGAACCCTGGGACTGCAAACACAAATGAATTTGCACCAATGATTGTTGAACAATTTGCTGCAAGCTCAAATGAATTAGCAACGATGACTGTTGAGCCCTTGGCTGCAAGTTCAAATGAATTCACACCAATGACTATTGAACCATTGAATGCTATTCCAATGGTAGCCCGTTTTGCTGAGAATGGGTCGACTGAACATAATGCACAAGATTCTCATGTCACTCCTCAAAATTCAGTGCCAGAAGCTGCAAATCACCAGAACCAAACTGAATCACAAAACAAAGCATTGGTCCCTGTAAAGCCCATACCCAAGCGTCGTGGTAGGAAACCTAAACGTGTTGTGCGCAAGCAACTGGATATTCCAGATATTTGTGACCGGCTAGTATCATCTGTGGCGTGTGAAGAAATATTGTACTGTGAGGTAAAGATCTATTGTTAACTTCCTTGTCTTCAAAAATGTGTAGCAGGAAAAATATGAGGTTAATATTTACAGCCTTTGGTTAAACAAATATTGCAGGAAGTGAAGAATCAGGCTGCTTCTGAAATAGATGCCCTGTATGACGAGATAAGGCCAGCGATTGAAGAGCATGAGAGGGATAGCCAAGACAGCGTCTCCACAAGCCTTGCGGAGAAGTGGATCGAGGTCAGCTGCTGCAAGTACAAAGCTGATTTCGATCTGTATGCTGCAATCATCAAGAACATTGCCTCCACACCGCTAAGATCTAAGGATGATGTGGCCCCGAAAGAACAGAATGGATTGAAATACTTGGAAAATGGCTCGTGATTTAGTTAGAAATGTGAATTCTTTACTATTGCACCCTGATGTTGTTGAGGTTTTAGTTTTTTCTTTGTTCTTCAACTGATCTTAATTACCTTATAAAAAAATTGATCTTAATTAGGTAGAGAAACATTGTGAGGTCACAAATTAACAATGTTGAATTATACATCTTCAATCTCATGTTCTGCCGATGTTGTGGCATATTTTTACGATTTAAACAAATGTTGCATGATCTTACGTGTATTCCTTCGGCCCAAGCTTTTGGCAGGAGCTTTTCTCTGGGGACAATTGAGGACGCTTTTACAAGTTCCATTTGTACATTGCAGCATAGATTTAACAGTCCCACTGCGCAATGCCTAATTGGAAACAGATGAATGTTCTTATAGGGCATGTCCGACTTTACTCTCCCATGCGGAGCATGCCTAGTTCACTCTCATATGTTGGAACATCTACAAAAGCCATGGATAAAAATTATGAAAAACAAACAATTTGTTCGCCACGTTTTAGGGCACAAGTGTGATTATGAACTGTCAAAACTTTGAAGTCTTTTTAGTTATGTTTGATGTTTCAGTCTTCATCATCATTGAAATAATTTTTTCCGGTGCTGATTGATTTATCTGAAAAAAGAGTGACATGGGCCCACAAGTTAGCGGAGGAGACAAAGAAGACATCTTCAGTGTAAAACAGTAAACCCTTACGCCGGGAAATTCCCCGCTCCGAACTCCTCTTCTTTCTCTCGCCGTTGCTCGTGTCTTTCTTCCGACTCACTACTCCTCGCCGGTGGCGACCTCACCGCCGGCGACGGGGCCCAACAATACAGGAGTTTTCCCCTCTGGACTGTTGCCATCCTCTTCCCATTCTGTTTTATCAGACTTGCGTGGATCCATCCAGCCTTGGATTAATTTGTTCTAAGGTTTTTTTGGTAAGTAACCCTAAGGTTTTTTTGGTAAGTAACCCTAGCTTGATTGGATGAACTTCGCGGAGAGCTCTCTGTGTGCTGGTTTTCTGTGAGCGTGAGCAGGCAGACTAAAATCTTTCGATCTCTCCGCTCAGTTAGCTGCGTGGTACATATTCCCTAGCAATGCTAGAGCTACATCCATTGTTGACGGGTTGGATTAAGTTGCTGCTCTTCTTTTGTGCGCGCAAGGTCAGTATCGGTCGGTTAGGACTTGGTGCCAACCTTAGGTTGGCGATCTAGACCTTAAAAATTGGTATACATGACCTCTAAAAATATTTTTGTACTTCATCATATTCTAAATAAAAGTCATTGTGACCAGTTTGAAATATAAATTATTTCACAAGGTAAATGATTTATGACTTTTGTGCATCATTACATAAATGTTATTTATTTATGTGGTTATGATATGATCGTTTAAATTTAGAAATATGGTATTTTAGATATAAAATGTACATGTCAATATATATGTTGTATATAGCATGTATTATTCTTTCGAATCTTCTATTTCTACGGAGCTTCTAGATTGTTTTTACTTGTGTCTTCTATCTAAAAAGTTTGGTATGCTTCACTACATTCTATTTCTCTTTAGGCAATAACTTCTCACAACTAGATAATAAAGATTTCACATGTTTTGTGTATGGTTGTCTAGTATTTTATTTATAGCTTATGTTAGTTGTTACATAACTAGCACATAAAATATCTATCAATATGATTTTTCGCTCCAATATATGATTTGAAATGTTGCTGGGCATGTTTTCTAACACTGAGGTAGAATAAGACTTTTTTAGCTAGAACAATTTGCTATAATACTAACAAATATGCCCGTGCGTTGCTACGAGTGATATTGTGAAGAATTTATTAACCTTATCTACTTAAATAGCATCACGATATAATTAAATTCCATATGAAAACATCTTGTTTAAAATCCTTTCAAATAAAGTTTTGACCTCTAGAACTTCTTAACACTTCCATACATGCTACCCATCCTCCTTCCTTAAAAAATCTCCCCACCATCCATCACGGTGCTGGCTGCGCAACCTTGACCTTAGCAATGACGAGGGTGCCCACCATATTAGCATACGTGCTTGTCCTGACACCGTGATATAATGAACGAGCCTACCCTTCTTTTGCTCACCAATTGTTCGCTCGCCGATGTTGTCACCGACTTTCTTGCGTGGTTACCTTGCGATGTATGGTTACCTCGCAAAGGCTGCCTTCGTATCGGTGGCGCGCTCTACTTCATCTTGCTCATGGCCTTTCTCTTTCCCTCTTGCTAATCATTTGTCTATAAAGAATATAAGGCAGCCTCGATTCCATGCCGGAGGAGACTGCAATCTAGATGTGAACTCCGTCCACTTTGAATTCTATATCTGATGAGAAGTTTAATGAGCAAAATCAATAACAAACTAAGGAAACAATATGCTCTTTAAAAATAGGTAGAGATATTATTTGAAATGTTATGAGCCAATACTTAATAAAATTTTATGATAGAAGTTAATATAATATAACTTTCTATACTCCATTTTGAGAACACATTCATTTTATTGCAAAGCACTATACTAAAAAGGATCAATACCAACAAGATGTTCCAAGTGGTGGACCATAAGACGTCAACCTTTTCAATATTTTCAATACCGTCATTCGAAGCATTAGCTATTCTAAGCACTAAATCAGATGTTGTTCTTAATATTGTATCATTATTTTTTTAGTCGCATTTCTTAAGACACCATCTAAAGTCGAGTTGTAGAAGATAGACGGTTCCTGTCGGTGTTTTACCGCCAAGTCCACTGAGAGATACCCCCGAGGTGGTAGGTTGTAGATAGGGTGTCGCCGAGTTCAGGAACTTGAAGGTGCAAGGAACACGAAATTTTAGATAGGTTCCGGCCGCAATGAGTGTAATACCCTACGTCCTGGGTGGTGGTTTGTATTGCCTCAGGGTTGATTGCTTTGGAGGGGGTCCCTACTCGCCCTTATATAATCTGGGCGGATAGGGTTACAGATATCCTAGCAAGATACAAGCTTAGAAGTCCTACCCGAGTACTACTCGCCTTATGTACTGACTAGTTATACTTGGGTCTGTGTACATTATTTCATGTCATGTGCTGCAGGCTTCCGAGTACTTTTGAAGTCGTCTTCGAGTTCTTCAGAACTCCGACTTGAAGGTGTCTTCTGAGTACTTCCTTGGCTGCTTCGAGGCTATGAGGTGCTCATACCCGAGTAGTTTTAAGTCTTCTTTTGTATGGGGTGCGATGAAAATCACACTCCATATGGAGTAGCTCCGAGCCTTAAGTTGAATCGAAGAATCAGGACGAGGATCAAATTAGTCTTGAATCTTCTGTCCTTGCCTTCCAATAGATTTGAGAAAACAAGTCGATGCTGACATGTGCCCCGTAGCCCCCGAGCCTTGAATCCAAATCCCAAGGTTTGAAAAAAAAAGATCCAAAAGATCGTAGCATGTGTTGTAGAATATTAAGAATTTGAATTGATGGTCAAGATAAGAAAATTGATTTCAAAAAATGGTTAATCAAATAACTTCCCCAAATTTATCCTGTTAGTTTCGGAAATTGCCGGCAGCTAAATCTACTCGAAGTGTATGTCGTGCGTTGTGATCGGAGGTGTCCTAGCACACAATGACTCAAGATTTATACTGGTTCAGGCAGTCATGCCCTACGTCCAGTCGGGTGTCGGTCGGATGTATTGCTTGAGCCCGGGTGCTCGTGAGAGTTTGGGGAGTTACAAGCTTTCGAGTGAGGATGGACGATGAGTCTAATTGTGGAGCGATGCCCCTTCCTAAATGGATGACCCTCCCTTTTATAGTCCAAGGGGGGCCCTCCTTACAGGGGGGCTGGTAGAAAGAAAGAGAGAGAGAGAGAGAGAGAGAGTTTACTTGCCCTGCTGGTCGGGGTCGTCAGCTCTGTCAGTCGGGACCACCAACTCCGTCAGTCGGAGTCCTTGTGCGGCCACCGCCCAAGTCCTGTGTCACGGAGTGGTCGTCTTGTTTTGTCCCTTTACGTCATGCTCTGTTGGTCGGGGGGCGGGCGTGCGCCGATAACTACTGTATGGCTGTCACGCCCCATCCCCTGGCGTTACGCCCTGTCACTCCATCGTGATGGAGGCGCGTTCACCGTATCGTGATGACGTTGCTCCCTATCCCTTCGTGAGGACAGGCAGGTGGAATAGTGTCCCCCTGCTGTGCCAGCAAGGGGGACTGTAACCCCCGTGGGGGAGTGGTTGGCCCCGTACGGCAAGTTGACTTCGGCGTGCATCCTTATCCGCCGCACCTGCTCCCGGAGCCCGCCAGTACGCAAGGTTCGGCTGGCCTCGGCCTCGCCGGTCGGGGATAGTGACGCGTGTAAGGTGCAGCCTGGTCAGGAATCTGAGTTGGAGCCGTGGTACGAACCCAGTCCCCGAGCGTCTTCTTGGTCGAGGACACAAGCCAGGTTCTCACCGACCGGGCAGCCGACCAGGGTCACGGGCCCAGGCGGTCTGGATGGACTCACGGCCCACGAGGACGGTCGTCCGTTCCAGGCGCGGTCTTGGGCTAGCCAGAATGCCAGTGGAAAGTGGGCCTACTGGGGACCCCGGTCCCTAGACCCGTCAAAGGCCCCCGAGCGGCTTTGCAACTTGTTTAATCGTGAAGGCTCTTCTTTCGTAGTGCTGTATCTTAGTCCAGAATGAGAAATCGCGTCGCGCTGCTTCGGTTGCAGGGAGGCACGACGTTCGATTGACTCCCCTTGTGACCGCGGGTTCATTGGGGTCGCTCTGATCTGCCCTTGTAATGAATGCACCACGGTGGCACCAGCCGCCCATCTCAGACGCGGAATATCGAGGCCTGCCCGATCCGTCATGTCGGCCGCCGCAGAGGAGTTCCTCCCTGTTTCCCCCTTGAGGGTTTCCATCCTTCTGAGGTGGAGCTGTGTGCCGTGCGGCGAAGCCGGTCTGCGGGACACGAAGGTGCCCGAACAGCTATAAATGGGGGCCTCCAGGCCCCTGTCTTTCGAACTCATCCAGATCTTGAGTCGTGGGTGAGCCTGGTCTTGTATAATGGAGCTGCTCTCAGCACGTGTGCGTACACCTGACGGAGCCTGTGGCTCTTTTCAGCATCTGGTGCTAGAAGAACGCTTGCGAGCGGCAGGGGATAGCACGCGGGCAATGCCGTACGCTCGGGCCTCTCCCTAGCTCGGTCCTCCGATTGCTCTGCTCGGATGATCGAGGAGAGCGGGTGCGCAGGCAGGCCACTGTTTCCGGCTGGTGGTCGACGCCATTTCCCCAGGCGCCTTGGGTGACTAGGGGGGAGCGTCGGCCTCGGGCGGTGGACGTGTCAGTGTTTCCACCGGTCGGGCCCTGAAACATGGAGGAACTCCTCTTTCCTGCTTGCTGCCGAACGCGCGCCCGAGGGCCGCTTGGGTCCTGAGCGGGTTCGGCTTCCCCATGTTCCTCACCGCCAAATCGCTTTATGAGGAGGCTTGTCCTTCCTTGGCGACTGGAGATGGGGAAGAGCTCCTCGCTGTCGTTCAAGACGGTGAGGGAGTTCGGTTGGCGGCAGCGGCAGATGGGCTACTCGCCGTCATCCCCTGCCAAGTTGCCCTTGAGGAAGGGGGTGCAAGAATAAGGCTTGCGAGGAAGATGCTCCTCCCAGTCTTCCCGCACTTGTAGCAACCCCCTTCAAGGCTTCCAGCGTTACCACCCTTGTGGTGGTAACAGGTTTTTGTACTTTTTTACGGCCCTGGGCCGACTGTACTTTGTAATATTTATTTGCCAGGAATGAAACACGTTTATTCTGGAGTGCTTTGTATCTGCCACGTCCGTCCGCGAGTCCAGTCGGGGGCTGGAATTTTGTCGTCCCCTGTGGGTGAGAACGCGGTACCCCAACTCGCCATGGCTTTACCGCAAAGAAAGGCGGTCGGGTCGGCGGCGTCGCGTGCGAATACGTGTGGAGGTGACCCCGTTCGCAGTCTCCGCGACCAGTGGGGTTGAGCCGACGTCACTTGCCTTGATGGCTCGAGCTCGGTGAGCTCCTAACGGGTGTGCCCGGGCAAAATTTCGGGCGTCCTAGTGGAATCCGGGTCCGTCATTCGTGACGGGGTCGGCATAGCCCGCATGTGGCATTCCACTACTCCAGGACCCGCCTCCTGGCAGATGCCCGAGTCGTTCAACCGACTCAGGTTGTCAGACCCGGGGCCACGGGACTGCGCACATGGTGTTCATATTCTAGGATAAGGGATGAGACATGGCCCACGCCCTACATCAGTTGTAACTACTCGTACCGTAGTAGGACTTGTCGGAGCAGAAGGAAACTACCCGAGTAGTACCCAGGTAGGACTTCTAAGCTCATATCTGGCTAGGATTTCCATGTAACCCTTTCCCCCCAGACTATATAAGGGCGGGCGGGGACCCCCTCAAAACACATCAACACCTAAGGCAATACAAACCACCACACAAGGCGTAGGGTATTAGGCTCTCAGCAGCCCGAACCTGTCTAAAGTTTCATGTTCCTTGCACCTTTGAGTTTCTGATCTCGGCGACACCCCACCTACAATCTACCACCTCGGAGGTATCCCTCGGTGGGCTTGGGGGTTAAACATCGACAACTAGCGCGCCAGGTAGGCGTGTTCATCGAGCATCCACAGGAGAACTCGATGACATTTTTCAACTTCACCACCGCCATGCCCGACGAGGGCACCACATTCAAATTCGGCTCCTGGGTCTTCATCGCCAACAGCTCGGGTGATTTCAACAACCATCTGGCCAACCCTAAGAAGCCGGAGGCATCGGCTCCGACATCCAGCCGCGACATCGACAATCTTTCCGATGATCCCGGCGGGATCAAACTTTCCAATCTGATTGGAAGCTACACAAGTCATATTAAGGTAAACCCTCGCCCATCGATCAGTCCCGACGATCTAATTGCCGGGATAGATCAAGTGGACAACAGCATCGCCGAATGTATCAAGCTCGTGGAAGCCGCTCTCCATCAGCCTACCCTGGCATCCTCGGCACCGGACCGCCCTGAGACTCCTCACCATCCTCCTGTCGCCACCGGCGACATCTTCTCCGGCATCGACCGAGTCAACCAAGGTATCGTAGAGTGCATGAATCTTGTAGAAACTACCCTTCAACGTATCAACCCCATGGAGCCGGAGGCTTTCGATTGCAACTTCGACGACTTCATCGGCAAACTCAAAACCCCAAGACCAAGTCCAATTCGGTCTGAGGCGGTCCTGCCCGAAACCCTCTCCACATTGGAGGAGGAGTTCGATCACCTACTGCAACTCGGAGAAGAAGAAGCCACCGGACGTCGGGGGGCTACCGTTTACGACAACCATTCGGATTCGGTTTCTCATGCAACACCTATAATAGGCAGCCGCTAGAGTCTGGCAAGAGAATCAACTCGGTCGGGCAGGCTCGAGCATTGGAAGCGCAGAAAGCCCTCTAAATTTCTCGAATCAAGTCCACCACGATCCATTATCGACTCTGGTGAACTCCCATTCCAAGAAGGTGGACCTCTTGCTTCCTCTGACGATGAAGAATGTTGGGCTGCGAGTACCAAACGCTTCGCACTAGATCGTGAGGTATTCATGATTCACTCGACAAAGACAGCGAAGGATTGGAGTATGTTCAATTGGACGACTACTCCATCAACGACGATGACTACATCTCCGACACACCCGGTCCAGACCCAGACGCAGTGGGGGCATTCGCCCATCACGATCTACCTATACATGCTCTCGACACTGTGGGAACTACGAAGATCAAAGATGAAGACGACATCCAAAAAGAGCGGCATAAACTCAGGAACGCCAAGGGCGCCGCGCGCAGGCACCACGTACGAGAACAACGCCAACATCAGCCTGGCAACCTTTTTTGACTGCTCCACAAGCAACCTCTGCACTATCATCAACGCCGGCCGGGACGCCCGCAACGTCATTGTCGCCAGGCAATCGAAGCGCGATGAGGAGGAGGCCTACAGTCCCACCAACTATCATATCTCCCTCGACTACCTGGGTACAACTCGGAAACACAAGCCAGAAGTTGGGGAACAACCAACCCGAAGAAACAAAACCCTCAGCTTGAAGGAACGATTCGAGGAGGCTCTCCACAAGCGATGCACATGGCACCCGATAAGCAAGCATTCCACCTTCGAATGTCAAACCCTTCGGAGGGCCCTGGGAGCTCGGCGACTCAACGAAGACTACGAAGAAAGGCGACGGGACTACCCGAATAATGATTTATTCATAAATTAAGTACCCGATTCAAGGAGGTTTTCTGAGGGTCTTTTAGGTCTTTCGTTTGTTCAACCATTATTTTGGGATTATATTTTGAAACAAGGGGTTTGGTAACGCTCCATTTACTAGTTCCCTACTAGTACTCTATGTTACTGAAGGGGCCTCGCTCCCATACTTCCAATAACGCTCCGATTGCTAGTTCCCGACTAGTACTCTATGTTACTGAAGGGGCCTCGCTCCCATACTTCCAGAAACGCTCCGATTACTAGTTCCCAACTAGTACTCTATGTTACTGAAGGGGCCTCGCTCCCATACTTCCAGAAACGCTCTGATTACTAGTTTCCGACTAGTACTCTATGTTACTGAAGGGGCCTCGCTCCCGTACTTCCAGTAACACTCCGATTACTACTACCCGATTAGTACTCTATGTTACTGAAGGGGCCTCGCTCCCATACTTCCAGTAACGCTCTATTTACTAGTTCCCGACTAGTACTCTATGTTACTGAAGGAGCTTCACTCCCATACTTCCAGTAACACTCCGATTACTGGTTCCCGACTAGTACTCTATGTTAATGAAGGGGCCTCGCTCCCATACTTCCAGTAACGCTCCGATTACTAGTCCCCGACTAGTACTCTATGTTACTGAAGGGGCCTCGCTCCTATACTTCCTTCCAGTAATGCTCAGTTTACTTACTCTATGTTACTGAAAATGTCTCGCTCCCATACTCCCTAACCTAGCCAAGGAGATTGAGGAGGAGTCCGCTCTCGATGCGACTTCGACTCGTGCTACACCGGGACTTCTCGGGTCGGATGAATTCCGATCTGGGGGAAGAGCGTACCCGACTCCTATTCGGGCTATGAAACGCGGCTCCTATCTACCAGGAGTCCATGGAATTTGAGTCACATCCAATGCCCGATGGCATTTGCTCAAGAAGGCTGTGCGGCTGTGCAACTTCATCTAGCCTTGTACGCCGATCTCCGTCAGGCTACGGTGGCTGCTGCCATTCCTCGCCTACTCGGCACGACTCCAGCTCGTGTCGCCGACTACTTCTACTACTCATCTCGACTACAAAACTAGTTGGGATTGGGCCTCACCCCGTCAATAACTAGTCGAAATCGACTCCGACTAGTCGGCTTCATCGAAAGTTCAAGATTCAGCGGCAACTCGGCTGATCCCCAGGCTCGGGTGCTGCAGCCACCGACCACTCGGTGTATCTCGTGCGACTTGTCTGGCTCCCATGATCGGGGGTTGGGTGTGAAAGGGCACTCAGCATGCTCTCGGCAGATCGTTTGGCTCCCACACTCAGGGGCTAGACGCCACAAAACTACTCGGAAGACTCGTAGAAAAACTTGATTTAAGAGGCTTTTAAGGATTTATCTGGTGAAGATAATTGTTTAACCATTATTTCAGGGATTTTATTCCGAAATAAGGGGTTTTCCAAACTCTTAACTGAGAGGTCTTATCTAGCCATTAAATCAGGGATAAGATTTGTTTTGAGTGGTAATTTCAGGTAATTTTTGGGAAAGTTGTTTGCTTAACCATTTTTTCAGGGATACCATCCCGAAAAAAGGGTTTTCAAATTTCTGAGCCAATTTTCCTATTTTAACCATCAATTCAAATTCTTAATTTTTTACACAATGCATGCCACGACTCTTTGGATCCTTTTTTCCAAATCTTGGGATTTGGATTCAAGGCTCGGGGGCTGTAGTACACGTGTCATCAATGGCTTATTTATCAAATTTTTGGAAGATAAGAGCAGAAAATTCAAGACTAATTTGACCCTCAGCCTGATACCTCGATTGAGCCTAAGGCTCGAGGGCTACTCCATATGGAGTGCGAGTTACGTCGCACAACATACAAAAGAAGACTTGAAAACTACTCGGGTGCTGCAGCCACCGACCACTCGGTGTATCTCGTGCGACTTGTCTGGCTCCCATGATCGGGGGTTGGGTGTGAAAGGGCACTCAGCATGCTCTCGGTAGATCGTTTGGCTCCCACACTCAGGGGCTAGACGCCGCAAAACTACTCGGAAGACTCGTAGAAAAACATGATTTAAGAGGCTTTTAAGGATTTATCTGGTGAAGATAATTGTTTAACCATTATTTCAGGGATTTTATTCCGAAATAAGGGGTTTTCCAAACTCTTAACTGAGAGGTCTTATCTAGCCATTAAATCAGGGATAAGATTTGTTTTGAGTGGTAATTTCAGGTAATTTTTGGGAAAGTTGTTTGCTTAACCATTTTTTCAGGGATACCATCCCGAAAAAAGGGTTTTCAAATTTCTGAGCCAATTTTCCTATTTTAACCATCAATTCAAATTCTTAATTTTTTACACAATGCATGCCACGACTCTTTGGATCCTTTTTTCCAAATCTTGGGATTTGGATTCAAGGCTCGGGGGCTGTAGTACACGTGTCATCAATGGCTTATTTATCAAATTTTTGGAAGATAAGAGCAGAAAATTCAAGACTAATTTGACCCTCAGCCTGATACCTCGATTGAGCCTAAGGCTCGAGGGCTACTCCATATGGAGTGCGAGTTACGTCGCACAACATACAAAAGAAGACTTGAAAACTACTCGGGTGCTGCAGCCACCGACCACTCGGTGTATCTCGTGCGACTTGTCTGGCTCCCATGATCGGGGGTTGGGTGTGAAAGGGCACTCAGCATGCTCTCGGCAGATCGTTTGGCTCCCACACTCAGGGGCTAGACGCCGCAAAACTACTCGGAAGACTCGTAGAAAAACATGATTTAAGAGGCTTTTAAGGATTTATCTGGTGAAGATAATTGTTTAACCATTATTTCAGGGATTTTATTCCGAAATAAGGGGTTTTCCAAACTCTTAACTGAGAGGTCTTATCTAGCCATTAAATCAGGGATAAGATTTGTTTTGAGTGGTAATTTCAGGTAATTTTTGGGAAAGTTGTTTGCTTAACCATTTTTTCAGGGATACCATCCCGAAAAAAGGGTTTTCAAATTTCTGAGCCAATTTTCCTATTTTAACCATCAATTCAAATTCTTAATTTTTTACACAATGCATGCCACGACTCTTTGGATCCTTTTTTCCAAATCTTGGGATTTGGATTCAAGGCTCGGGGGCTGTAGTACACGTGTCATCAATGGCTTATTTTTCAAATTTTTGGAAGATAAGAGCAGAAAATTCAAGACTAATTTGACCCTCAGCCTGATACCTCGATTGAACCTAAGGCTCGAGGGCTACTCCATATGGAGTGCGAGTTACGTCGCACAACATACAAAAGAAGACTTGAAAACTACTCGGTGCATGAGCACCTCACAGCCTTGATGCAGCCAAGTATTTGGTAGACACCTTCAAGATGAAGTTTGAAAGAAGTCGAAGACGCCTTCAGAAGTACTCGGAAGCCGGCAGTACTCGACTACGAAGATCTCGGGGCCTTGTCAGACCCGGGACCACGGGACTGCGCACATGGCGTACATATTCTAGGATAAGGGATGAGACATGGCCCACGCCCTACATTAGTTGTAACTACTCGTATCGTAGTAGGACTAGTTGGAACAGAAGGAAACTACCCGAGTAGTACTTGGGTAGGACTCCTAAGCTCGTATCTGGCTAGGATTTACATGTAACCCTGTCCCCCCTGAATATATAAGGGCGGGCAGGGACCCCCTCGAAATACATCACACCTAAGGCAATACAAACCACCACACATGACGTGGGGTACTACGCTCTCAGCGGCACGAACCTGTCTAAAATTTCGTGTTCCTTACACCTTCGAGTTCCTGATCTCGACGACACCCGACCTACAATCTACCACCTCGGTGGTATCCCTCGGTGGGCTTGGAGGATAAATACCGACACAGGTGGCCCGCTGGCCTCTCCTTGATGGAGATTCTGTGGGCATGGCTCGAGGTGCGGATTGGACGAGAAGGTTGAGATGACCCGAATCACTGCTTGAGCAGGTCGGGCGAGGGCCGCTGGGGCTCATCTGCGTTTTCTCCCCTTGCTCTATTTGACACGAGGCGGCCTCGTGTCCTCCGCGAACCGGCCTTCGAACCTCAGTCGGTCGGGTTCTCGAGTTGGGATCTGTCAGCACACTTTTTGCGCCTTTTTGGTTTTGATGCCTTTACAAAATTCGAGAAATTTAAACGCAAGTGTTGAATGAGGACGCGGCTCGTTGAGGCTTACCCGGGAAGTTGGAACGTCACCCCATTTTTTGTGCCCCTGGAGCGTCGTGGTGGGCCCCCGTCCCCGATACCGCGTCCTGGCGGCTGGGCTTCCGTGAGGTGCCTCTTTAAAAGGGTGTTGGCGCTAAAAATCGGCCAGGAATCGGCCGATGACCTTCAGCATCAGACACACGACCTGGGAGAATCTGCTTAACTCCTGTTCGGGTGATTGCCCTGGTGCGGTTCGCGCGTCGTGCGAGTCAATCTGACCTATTGATTGACAAGGAAATAAACGTATTAAATTCCGGGGTTCCGATCGGCTGAGGTTCCGATCTGTCCCGAAAAGCGTATGAGCGAATCGGCCGATTTTCTAAGAAGATGACCGGCTATGGATCAGCCGATAATCATGTAACAATTGCTAAGAGACTATTGGGGTAACTTAAACAATTATTACAGATGCAACACTTGAAATAGATCTGATCGGCTGTATGATAATGAACAAGGGAAAGTAATGATAGAGCCGATAGTTCGATCTCAAGCTGGATAACTGGTGATAAAACTAGAACAATAGGTAAAACTTATAATTCTGGTAAATATCGATAACTAGTGAATAAATCTAAACGAAACAACGGCGATGCGTCCGAAGTTAAAGCTTAGATGTTATTCGATAAGCGGAACCTACCAATTGGCCGGAGATCGTGTCGATGCAACCCTTCCAATCCGTACGAACTCGTGAAATAAAAAAAAGTATTGGCGAAGTCGCCGACTTGAAAGTAAAGTACGATGGAAAAGTAGATTGTTTTTGTTGATTGATTGATGTATCTTTTACAAAACCATGACTGCTCCTATTTATAGCCTAGGACTAAGACTCCTGATCTATTACGATCCGTTACAATCTTGATTTAAATAAAAACTACTATATCTATAATACTTTCCTAAAGGAAACGGGCTCCCGCAGAATCTTCTGCCGCCATTTCCTAGTCCAATCCGGACTCTTTCCATTGCTTCACGACCGAGTCGGCATCGTTCTTTGACCAACGTCAGGTCATCTTTGACTGGGATCCTCTGTTGGGATTCCATTGGCTTCATCCCCCTATCTGTTGGCGCAAGCTGAATCGCCAATCGGCCGATCCCTAACTGTAGCCTCAATCGGCCGATTCCCAACTGTAGCCTTTAAATCTGCCGCATCGGCCAATCTCTTCCTTTCCTGACGCCGATTCAACACGTGTCAAAATCCGGCGTCAACACATGCCCCCCAGTTTCGGAGTAAAACATGACTTTTACTTTGAAATTCTTTTTTTTAATCTCTCCTCCAAAACAAACGCAGCAAAAATCTCCCTCCGTTTCGCGGTCTTCTACATGATGATTGCAATCTTCTCGAACCAGGCGCTTGAGACAACTATTCCCCTAGAATTCGTGTAGACGGCACGGCAAAAATCCCGCCTTTACCCTTTATCTCTCGGACTGGCTTTAAGTACCGGCGTTCTCCGTCGCTTTTCTCCACGAGCTTAGTAATCTCCTCCTCAGCGAATCACTGTTCATCTTCTCCCAGCGCCCTCTCGGTCTCCAACCGTATTCTCCGGCGATCTTTCTCACATCTGCAATCTGCTTCATCCCTCCAATGGCGGCGCCATCAGCAACTCCACAAACCGCAGAGGTTCCACCAGCAACTCCATCGGCGACGGCGGTCTCATCAGCGACTCCATCGGTGACTCCATCGGCGACGATGAGCTTCATTCCAGAGGTAACCATCCGAAACTTTCTTCTTTTACTTTTTACTGCTTAGGCACTTTTTAGATCTATTCTCAGTTCTTCCCCTTTTCCCTCTTTTTTAGGCATTTAGGCACCAAATCACTATTCCCCTTTCCGAAGCCCCTGGTCTCATCTGCTTAGGTCCTATGGGGAATCCAGACCCGACTGATTTGATCAACTTAGAAACCCATAGAATCCCTTTCATGCAATCACCTATGGATTTGGGTCAGTGGTCAGGCGTTTTAGATCTTGGCCGAATGAAACCCCCGGCTGGAAAGAATGGTACCAAAGATTAGCCAACTCCAAGAGAGTTCAGTGGGACGAGTTAAAAATCGGCCAGTGCATCAATCTCTCTTTGTTCCAGATGGAGAAAAATGAACCCTTGGTACTAGCGGCCTCCTATTTCTGGTCCGACGTGCTCAACGCGTTTCTCTTTGGGCACGGACCCATGACTGCAACTCTGGACGATGTCCTGATGCTGACCGGCCTTGACATTTCCTCCCCTGATACACCCTTTGATTATCTGACCAAACCAACCCATCGGCTAGAGACAAAAGGAATCGGCAGGTGGAAGGGGTATATCAACAGAAACATGAGGACCGGGACGATTTCGGAGAGAGAACATACAGCGTTTCTTCTGCGGCAGAGTGGTTGGCCCTTCCTCTAATACACAAGCTCTAGCAGAAGCCCTGTCAGTAGGATCCTCCATCCCCCTTGGGAAGCATCTGTTAGGATCGGCCTACCATATGATGCACCAAATCGGCGTCAAATTATCAAAAGGAGAGCCGATTGGTAACCCTGGTGGTCCCTGGTGGTTCATCACCCTCTAGCTTAACTTGTACATGAGCAAGGTCTCCCAGCAGCAGATAGAGACCAAAACATTCCCCAACATCGAGTCAGAGGAGAACCCCACCATACGACGATGGTGCACCTCTTTCGGAGAAGCAACATCAGTTTTCCCTGGTTGCCAGTTCACTGCCACCCGAACGGCCGAATATTTCGGATGTTTTTACAACGGCTTCAGTGAAGAGACCACCAGCTGGTATCCGTACCAGATGACAGAGCCGCTTTTTGAGCTTTCCGTTTGCTATGATTCATCGTCCAACTCTTTTGATGGTGATCTCATGGATATTTTGATCAAGCCAGGGATTTTACCGGCAAACTTCTTCTCTGGGAAAGACTTTCCAACTTATGAATTTTACAACCCATCAATCGCAGCACGGCAATTCGGCCTTGGTCAGCTGCTGATTCAAGTTTATTTTGCCGGCCGTGCAAAATTCCGAGATGAGCTTACCAAGAGCCTTGACTACAGTCGGCTGTGCAATCTAATGCCGGACTCCAGTACCATTGATCTAAATAACTGGATAGTGGCTCCCTTTGCCGTCCAAAAATTTAAATTATGATGGGCAGAATGGAAGCAACATCTCTTCTGTTCATCTCCTTCAACGTATTGTAACAATCTGGATCCCGACAACATCGACTCAAACGCAGCGGTATTGCTCTTCTCCCAGCCGATTTCAACATTATCCCTTTTCATGTTACAAATTTGCCGCTAACTCTTATTTCCCTTTTCAGTTCGAAAATCAACTTCCCCCGACACGGAGCCGAAGCGGTAGGCCGATAGAGAGAAACCGCCCATACACACCATTCCCACTCATCGGCCATCACGCCTCGACCCTCAAAGACATCACCAGCAGCGGATAGAAGCAAACACCGAAGAGGCCCACTTTAAAGAAGACGAGCCGCCGAGTGCGTGCCCGTATAGAACCGGTTTATCAATCGGCGGCGGCATCGGCTGAACCTTCAACTGCACCAACTTTGCCGATTGCCGAGGAGGTCGATCTCCAGACCGTTACAAAAGTTGGAGCGGCTGCTGCATCATTGCTGGTAGAAGCTGTTCAGGTAATTCCGCATACTTCACATACTTCTAAGTATTCTATCGATATTAATCTCTTCTTTCTGCCAGGCTGCGCAAATCACCCCAGCGCAGTCTCCGCAACAATCGGCTACATCCCAGGCGGAAGCCGAAATGCCAGCGATTTCTCTCACCGAGGTAGAGAGTTTCTTAACTCAATTTCTCGATACTCAACAAAAAACTAATCGATTTTTGATGCAGGCCAATCTGGGTGCATCGATTGTACCTCCCCAACAAAGATCGGCCGGAAGACTCACAGAGGTATGGTAGGCATCATATATCACCAGACTTAATTATTTGCAGTATACTTATAAAATCTGCTTCCCATACCTTTTCAGGAGGCTGGCTCGAGCAGGGCACTGATAGTCGTCGAGTCTTCTTCTTCTGACGAGCCGATCGCGCCGGTTCCCGAGACGAGGGTGGCACTTCCGCCGGCGCAAGCAAGAGAAATCCGTTTCAAAGAGGTAGGGAACTTATCACCCAAATCGGCCGATTCCCGCTTACTATCTGCTAATCCGTATTTTTACTTCTTTTATTCTTTTGCGGTTCCCCTTTCTGACGATGAAGAGGTCGCTTCACACCAAGTCACACTGAGCTCAATCTCTGATGATGTCCGTGCCAAGCTCGAGAGTATGCGGACCCTCCTCCAAGACGATATCGGCCGATTAGTGGGAGATGCCTCGTCGATTCGGCAACTTCTTAATGAAATCAGAGGCCGAATTCCAGAGGAAGCGACAGAGGCTCTGGATTCTGCTGCATATATAGAGTCAATGCAGACTTCAGTGTTCGGGGCCTTGCGCTATATGGCCGATCGCGCCAAGCTAGCGAAAGCCCGTGAGGAAGAAGACTCCTACAAACATCCAGCCCAAGAGGTGCATCAGCGAATCAACTTCCTTGAGTACTCTCGTCCAGATATCGTCGGTGCCATAGATTGCCTCAAACATCGAAGGGCAGAGCTAGCCAAAGAGATGGAGTAGGTGACCAAGGCCATAGCTGCTGAAGAAAAAAGACTCCAAGATCTTCCATCTGTCATCGCCGAACTGAAGCAAGAAAGACCTAACCTGGCCCATGAAGCAATAAAAATCCATCATCATATGCCAGAAGTCCCCGGATCGGCTGATGACGACCAAAGAATTGTAGACTCGGCCGATCAAATTAGGCAACGAGTGATTGCGGCTATTGACGCCCTCCTTGGGTGAACTATAAAAAATCCTGTAACATTTAATGCCCTCTCGCTGTTGACGCACAAATTCAAACTTGGACCGTCCTCTTTGGCAACTTTTCATTTATTAACACTTTTACTCCGATGGAACGCATCCTACCATCTTTTCACCCTCTTCCTTCTATAAGTATGAGATCTCATATCATTTCCAAAGGCGTCCGTATTACCCATCTGCTTCCCCTCCAATAATTTGATCTCTGTCCTCCCAGGCTAGACATCAAGATGTCTTCTTCATCTTCTTCCTTCTCTGTCAACCAGGTATGAACCCTCTTCTATTTCCTCCCTTGACATTTCAATCGCTCTGACACTGGGTAGTGTTTGGTCTTTCTTTAGCCGAAACACCTTAGTCCCAGTCTGGAACGAGCGATTAAAGTTATGCATTCAGACGAACCATTGTCGCAGGCGGACATAGATCTGATAAAAGCTCATTTTGAAGAACTCAAAGGTCATGTTCCTGCTGACGTCCAGAAAGTCTGGGACCATATAGACACTAACTGCTCCAGGCGACCGCCACCTGAAAGGAGTCATCCACTCCCTCGCTCAGTTGCCCTTGAAGATGCTGCGGCGGGAACATCCCAACCACCTCTTGACAAGAGCCATCCACTCCCTCGTCAAGTCGAGGCTGAAGCCACCATGGAGGATCTGGAGGAGAAGAGCATCCGCCTTTTGATAAAATTAGGCTGGATTGAGAGAGAGATCAAGAAAAAGCGTGATCAATAGATATATTGGTACTTTTATTCTAAGGGCGACTTGTACCATGTCGGCCATGTACTCTGTTATTTTCACCGAATAATGAATTGGTCAGACTAAATCAAAATGTTTCTTCCTTAAGGCGATGTCATTTTTACATCGGCTATATAGACAGGAGCCAATTAGAGTTGGACACGTTGTCTTGATGCACCCTATCGCAAGTTATGCATCCACCCATATACTGGGATAGTACCTCTTCAGATATTTCCCATTTAAGGCTCTTGTGAATTCTTCCCCTTCGATAGTTTCTAGTATATATGCATTTCCCGGAGCACATCGGCCGATTTTATACGCCCCCTCCCACTGGGCATGCCAAAAGTGTGTTGGCGCTAAAAATCGGCCAGGAATCGGCCGATGACCTTCAACGTCGGACACATGACCCGGGAGAATCTGCTTAACTCCTATTCGGGTGATTGCCCTGCTACGGTTCGCGCGGCGTGCTAGCCAATCTGACCTGTTGATTGACAAGGAAATAAACGTATTAAATTCTGGGGTTCCGATCGGCTAAGGTTCCGATCTGTCCCGAAAAGCGTATCAGCGAATTGGATGATTTGCTAAGAAGATGACCGGCTATGGATCAGCCGATAATCATGTAACAATTGCTAAGAGACTATTGGGGTAACTTAAACAATTATTACAGATGCAACACTTGAAATAGATCTGATCGGCTGTATGATAATGAACAAGGGAAAGTAATGATAGAGCCGATAGTTCGATCTCAAGCTGCATAACTGGTGATAAAACAAGAACAATAGGTAAAACCTATAATTCTGGTAAATAACGATAACTAGTGAATAAATCTAAACGAAACAACGGCGATGCGCCCGAAGTTAAAGCTTAGATGTTATTCGATAAGCGGAACCTACCAATTGGCCGGAGATCGTGTCGATGCAACCCTTCCAATCTGTACGAACTCGCGAAATAAAAAAAAATATTGGCGAAGTCGCCGACTTGAAAGTAAAGTACGATGGAAAAGTAGATTATTTTTGTTGATTGATTGATGTATCTCTTACAAAACCATGACTGCTCCTATTTATACCCTAGGACTAAGACTCCTGATCTATTACAATCCGTTACAATTTTGATTTAAATAAAAACTACTATATCTATAATACTTTTCTAAATGAAACGGGCTCCCGCAGAATCTTCTACCACCATCTCCTAGTCCAATCCGGACTCTTTCCATTGCTTCACGACCGAGTCGGCATCGTTCTTTGACCAACGTCAGGTCATCTTTGACTGGGATCCTCTATTGGGATTCCATTGGCTTCATCCCCCTATCTGTTACCGCAAGCTGCATCGCCAATCGGTCGATCCCTAACTGTAGCCTCAATTGGCCGATTCCCAACTGTAGCCTTTAAATCTGCCGCATCGGCCAATCTCTTCCTTTCCTGACGCTGATTCAACACGTGTCAAAATCTGGCGTCAACAAAGGGAAGGGCCGGAGGTTGTCGTCGTCCTCCGTCTCGCCCTTGCCTTGTTCGTGCTGCCGGTGCCCGCCTCCCCCTCCTTTGTTCTCTAACCAGCGCCGCCGCCTTCCTTCTCCATCCTCTTCGTGCGTGAGGAGAGAAAGAGAGAAAAAGGGAGAGAGAAAAGAAAATTTATTCCGCCATCCCCTCCCGTATGCGCGATGTCGACCGTGGAGGATACGCAGCTCGAAGACTTCGTGGCGAAGGGGCGGCAACCAAGGGCGGTGGCGCACTGGAGGGCTTTTTCGACGGAGCACAAGGAGCCGCAGCCCGAAGCCGGGGAGATCGTGAGCTTCCTCACGTTCCACGAGCACGGATTCGGGTACTCGGCACACCCATTCCTGCTCAGGCTGCTGAACAAGTGGGAGGTGGAGCTGTAGCATCTCGACCCGAATGGGGTGCTGCACATTTCTGGCTTCGTGATGCTCTGCGAGTGGTTCATCGGAACAGATCCACACAAGAATCTTTTCCGGGCCTTCTTCTACGGTCGGGCCCTGTGGGCGAAGAGGGACCCAGAGCTCGCACCGTTCGAGGGCTTCGATCTGCAATAGAGGGCTTGCGGGCCAGGAGACTACCCGGCGTAGACTCCCGCGGACTCAAACCTTGGTTGGCATGAAGAGTGGTTCTACATCAAGAATCCGGCGGGGAACCCATTCTCGTCATTCATGGGGGCGCGCCCTATGAGGAGGGAGAGCTGGACATGGGCCCCTCGTACTTCGAAGAAGGCGCGCGTGGGGGTCCTCGAGACAGCGCTGCGGAAGCGCGTCGTGGAGGAGAGCCTCGACGGTGTGCGGCTCTTCGACACCGTGTGCGCCCGTCGGGTCATCTTTTTGGCCGTCAGGACAACCAAGATATGGGAGTACACTTGCTCCGCGGATCCCGACCGGGTGTCACCGGTGGTGGTGTCCAACGAGGAGGTGTGGTCATGGCTTGACATGTCCTCAAGGTGGGGAACCAGTGGGTCGTCGGGGGCCTGGAGGCCTTCGACAAGGAGAATCCTCCGAGTTTGGTAAGCCCCCCTTTTTTTCTCATCGGCCATCGGGCCTCTGATCGTGTTTTGACTTTGCCTTGTTTTTCAGGGGCTCGGTCGTCCCCAGTCCGGTCAACACCTCCCGAAGGGGGTGGAGGGCGCGGCCAAGCAAGCCGCCCAAGTGGAGGCTTCCCAGGCAGGAAGGAGAAGAAAGCATGTAAGGCCGAGTGGAAGTTTAAAAAGGAGCAGAAAATTGCGCATCGGGTCTGGATGGGGGAGGACCGTGATGTCATGAAGGAGGAGCTCGAGTCGGAGTCCTCTTCTGACTCCGGTGGCGAGGAAGAATCGGAGGAGGTCGAGTCAGAGCACGAGGGTGACCCTGTGTTTGTCGTGGTGCCCCGTGGCACCACGACGACGGGGATCGTCGCGCGCTTAGGGATGTCCTCCAGTGCCCCGGAGGGGAGGAAGCGTGCCGCCGATGAGGGCGCGAGGCAGGCCGAGGAGGCGATGCAGGCCTGAGTGGAACATCATTCGGAGGGGCTGCAGGGGTCCTCTCCGCCGGTGGTGAACGCAGAGCGGCGTGAGGACAGGACGGGGGTGCGCGCCTGATCGGCATCACGCATGGAGGTGGATGGTAGGCCTGGGCGTTCGGTTTTACGGTTTGGTTCAGTTCGGTTTTTTCGGTTTGAGAGTAATTCGGTTTTCGGTAACTGAAAACCGATCGGTGCTCCAGAAAACCAAAAACAGACACGTTCGGTGTCGGTTTTCTCGGTTCGGTTTTTCGGTAGAACCGAATAAAACCCACATGAAGCAAGATGCCTCTATTTTGTGCAAAGCAAGATGCGTATTAAAAAATTAAGAAGTGATCAACCTCCTGAGCTTTATTCATGGCTAAGCAATAAGCATCGCTGCTTTAATCTTTGCAAATTTCAATGTAGTAAATAGCTTTAGTGTCAAACCTTAATAAAATTGTGGGAACAACAGTCACACTAAAGGGAGTGAAAGGAAACGCATTCAATCATCAGAGGACCAAATAGTATTATACATCCTCTTACAGTTAAAGGGACTAGTATTTCACATGCCGCCATAACAAGATGATGACAAGATAACAAGGGGTGCATGAACCATGCGTGTCAAGTCTACCTGGACGCAACATAGCAGCATCTAGACTCAGGTGTACTATCCTTCTCCTTGGAAGAAATGGCCAACCCACAAAGTTCTGAAAAAATAGCAAATCTTGTCAGCTTGATTAAAGAAAAAGAATGTATTGACCTGAAACTATGATGATCACAAAATTGATTTACCTTCTTCAAGCTTGGTCAATTCTTCAGTGTTCTCTTCAACACAAATATATTCAGATCCAATCCAATCATTTGCACAAATGAGACGCTCAACCATTGTTGGTGTGAGCGAGCTTCTAAAGTCATCAAGAACCCGTCCACCGGCCGCACCGCCGGCCGCCGCGTGCTCTCCGCGCGCCCGCACCGCCGGCCGCCGCGTGCTCTCCGCGCGCCCGCACCGCCGGCCGCCGCGTGCTCTCCGCCCGCCCGCACCGCCGGCCGCCGCGTGCTCTCCGCCCGCCCGCACCGCCGGCCGCCGCCGCGTGCTCTCCGCCCGCCCTCACCGCCGGCCGCCGCGTGCGCTCCGCCCGCCCGCACCGCCGGCCACCGCTCCCTGCTCGCCCGCACCGCCGGCCACCGCTCCCTGCTCGCCCGCGCCGCCGCCAGGGATCGAGAGGATCAGGGGATTGGGGATAGGGAGTTACTGGGTTATTGGGTTAGGGTTTGTGGGAGCAAATGAATGGACCGTGGGACGTTGGGCTGAGGTGGGCACGTCGGTGGGCCGAGGTGGGCTGATTTGGCTGTTCGGTTCGGTGTGATACAAAAACCGAAGCCGACACCGAAGACCGAACTTGACCAAAAAGTGAACCGAAGCCGAACCGAAATCACCGAAAAACCGACATTTCGGTTCGGTTCGGGTCGGGTCGGTTCGGCTCGGTTTTTTCGGTAAAAAAATGCCCAGGCCTAGTGGATGGTGCGGCCGTCCCGTCCGGTGGCCAGGAGGGGGCCGCGCAAGGCTCCTCGACTTGGGGCGCCGACCGAGGTGCTCCACAGGCCGGCCGGGACCAGCAGGATCATTTCTTGCCGCGGTTGGAGTGACAGGGCCTGGCGCGCGGCTCCTGATGGGCCTCCAGAGCTCCAGGGGCTTCGATCTCCCACCCATCGGCCAGGCTTCAAGGTGAGGGAATCATCTCAAGGTTCCGACCCCGTTTCAAGATGCTTTTGCTTATTCTGCTTTTCCACGCAGCGCCTTGATGTTGACCGGCCTTCAGCCTGGCGCCGAACTGGTGCCGTGGAGGCCTAACCTGGTGTTGTTCGCTCCGACTCGAGGAGGGAGCCGGGAGGTGGCCTCTACGAGCGGGCCGACAGTGATGATGACGATCCCCGCGCAGTTTGGTGCGGGAGGTGACTATGGCGATGCTTCCTCCGTCGAGTGCGGGAAGAGAGGAGGAGATCATGGCCCCCGTGTCCCCAGGCGGAGGGGTGCTTGGCTCACCCATGCGGTTCATGCTGGAGGAGGACGAGGGGGCAGCTCCGACGCTTTTGGACGTGGAGACCGAGGGCGGGCCACTCGTCGGGCCCGAGGAGGACAGAGCTCGGGGGAACTCGCCATCGGCGGTCTAGAGCCGGAGGCGTCGCTGGAGGGGAACCAGGAGCAAGCAATGGTTCTGGCCTCCAAGCCATCCGCATCTGCGAGCTGGCCGGTTTGTGAGCGGGTCTGACCTGACCCCTGCAAGCCTGGTGAGGCTTGATTCGTCCTGCGCGACTCGTAGGAAGAGGAGTTTTCGGGCATCTCGAGCGGAGCGGAATATCGGCCGGCGACGACCTCACCGCCGCGGAGGTGGGGCTCGTGGAGATCCTGAAGAAAATCAGGCTCACGCGGTGGAGCGCGTCCATCGAGTTGCCAAACTTCGCTCGGGTAAGTCCTCGCGGTTTCCCTTTGCATCTATCTCAACGATAAGGGGCAATTTGTTTTGATGTTTTTGACTTTCCTGCTTATGAAGAGCCTAGAGAGGATCTCATTGAACAAGTCCCGGTTCCTTCTGGAAGAGCATGCTCGACTGGGTCAGGAGGCGGCGGCGCAACGGCGGGTCGGGGAGTTGACGTGTGAGTTGGAAGCCGCCTGGGTATCTGAACTTCGCAAGCGCGACCACACGACTGTTGTCGAGGAAGAGCTTGCCACGGCCCGGACGGTTCTGAGCACTGAGCGGTTGGTGCTGGAGGCGGAGCGGGCGGCCTCAGCTCTTGCTAAGGGGCAGGCTCAGTCCAAGGGGCAGCGAGTCACCCAGCTAGAGGCGATGCTGGCCCAGAAGGAGGAGGGGCTCATTATCGGTGAGGATGCCATGACCTGTGAGTAGCTCCTCTTCACCGTCCCATCAATTCTTGTTTTGCATGGTAGGATCTCTAATTTCCCCTTTGCCAGTGTCCAGAACTAGGAGGGAGGAACAGGCTCCTGCGGGATGAGTTGAAGCGGTCGGAGGATGCCCGCCGCGCCGCTGAGTCCGAGCTGGCGGCCACCAAAGAGGTGGTGGCGCGGAGTGCGCAAGCGCTAGCGGATTCCTTGCAGAGGAGCAAGGCCCTTGAAGAGGACCTCGGTCAGCTTTGGAGCGTGGTGCGGTCGGTGATCACGGAGGTCCTCGGGACCCGCCTGGGGTCGAGCGCGCTCGCCGCCGATCTTTCGGAGATTTCGGACGAGGTGACGGGACTTGTTACCGACGGAGTGTTCCAGGTGCCTCCGGAGTGCTGACATCAATGGCGTCATAATACCCATCCCTGGATTTTGAGGTAGTCGGGAGAGGCTACGCCGCCGGATGGTTCGCTGACCGGTTTCGTGAACTCGAACAGAGCTTGGTGCCGGTCGCGAGGTGAACACCGCTGAGTGGGTGAAGGAGGCCCATCGCACAGAGAGGGGGGCGACTCTAGGTAGAGATGGTGGCCAATCAACAGATGCCGAGTTGAGTGCCGCCCCGACCATGTCAGCTTCTGGTCAAGGAAATCGTCCGGCCGTCTCAGCAGCACGGCTCCTCCCGTCCACGTCGTCGGCCAAAGCGAACGAGGTGCCACATTAGAAGCATTTATAGCTAGCTTTTACTTTTGAACAACTTACGCGGGGAACTTAATGGTCCCCCAATCGAACAACTTTTAAGTGTTTGTAAGCGTTTTCGTTTTAATGATGTTTGCAAAGCATGTTCCACCCGTATCCCTTTGTTCTCTGGGGTGACTCTTGCCTTCGCACTTTCCCTTTCGAACCAGCTCGCTGACTGTAAGCTGCAGCATGTAGCTTGGGCCTAGCCCAAGTGGCGTCAGCTGATAGTTCGCCGTAGGTTGTGACGGGAGTTCAGTAGGTCAGGTGGCCCAACAAAAATCACTTAGGTTGCGATGGGAAAATGGGTCGCCCTTTCACTCGGGCCAGCATGGATCTCTAGAAGGAGTTCCTTGCCTGGTTGGGTTAGGATGCATTTCATGAGCATTCCTATCCCCAACGGGTTGCGTTTGTAAAGTTCACCGTCGACGGCAACAAACATCTTCGCGCATCGAGCAATCCTTCATGCCTCGGTTCTGTCAGCTGGGAGGACCTCATCGAGGAGGTAGGCCGGGAGAGGCTCCCTCCAGTTGGGGTCATTTACCGCTGCGTCGGCTGCTGGAGTCGTAACCTCCATCGCGAGACAGTCGGGGCTCTCAAGCCCTTGGTCGGGTGACGCCCTGCCGAGAGGCACCGGACCGGAGTCCCCGGGCATCGAGTCGGACGGCCTCTGAGGTAGGTCCGACTTGACGCGGATTGAAGGTGCGTGGAGATCATTGATGAAGACCCCGCTAGAAACGGGATACCGCTGGGCCGCCATCTTGGTGAGTGCATCAGCGTCGTCATTGTCCCTCTGCGGGACATGATGCAGCTCGATTCCCCGGAACCTGTCCTCATGTTTGCAGACCTCCTAGCAGTATGCGTTCATGAGGGAGCTTTCGCAGTTAGACTCCTTCATGACTTGGTCTACCACTAGCTTGGAGTCACAGTAGGCGTAGAGCCGGGTTGCTCCAAGCTCAACGGTAATGCAGAGGCCGTTGATAAGGCCCTCGTATTCGGCGACGTTGTTCAAGGCTGGGAACTGGAGGCGGATCGCATAGCGGAGCCTGTTCCCCTCGGGTGAGATCAACACTACGCCGGCCCCCGCGCCGGGTCCCATGACCGACCCGTCAAAATACAGGGTCCAATATTCATGGGCGATGTTTGGAGTCGGGGTTTGCACTTCCGTCCACTCGGCCACGAAGTTGGTCAAGGCCTGCGACTTGATGGCGGTGCGGGGGGGGGGGCGTACTTGATGTCCTAGCCCATGAGCTCAAGTGCCCATTTGGAGATCCATCCCATAGCGTCGCGGCTATGGACGACCTCCGAGTGGGAATGAGGTGACAATGGTGACCTCATGGTCGGTGAAATAGTGCTGCGGCTTCTTAGTCGCCATGAGCACGGCCTATAAGAGCTTCTACACCTGTGTGTAGCGGGCCTTGGTCTCGGTAAGTACCTCGCTGACAAAGTACACCGGTCGTTGAACCTTCAGTGCACGGCCCGATTCCTCCCTTTCGACTACAAGAGCACCGCTGACCACGTGGGTAGTTGCCCCGAGGTAAAGTCCCATGGCCTCGGGTCTGATAGTTCCCTAACTAGTTTGTTAGATATATTTTGTAGATATGTGACCTTTTTCTCGTGTGAATTTTGCCGATTAGTATTTGTATGGAATGTTATTCTCCTGTCTTATTCGCTAAATTTTCATGCTGTGTGTGCCTGTGTAATATTTGGATCAATAGTCAATATTGAAAAGATTTGACCCAGTACGATAGTGATTAGATGAGAGTCTAATTTAATTGGTATAACATGTTTTTTGTAGCTAAATAGAGCATTATTAAAAAGATGATCAACTAATTTTATTATTTCATGTATTATATTAAAAAGAAAAATAGGAGTATAAAAAAAGAGAAAGAGAGGTAAAGAAATAAAACATGTCACAACTAGTTGATTTATACCTGCTGATCTGCTGAGCATTAACGGTTCACCCCTATCCTTTAGTAGGGCTGCCAGAAATGCTCAAGACTCGCGAGCTATTTAAACTTAACATGATAAAAACTCAACTCAAGCTGAGTTATACTAGGAATCAAGCCGAGCTTGGGCCTAACCTGGAGCTCGCGAGTCGAACGATCCGAGATCAAGCTATTCGATGAAGCTCGAGTATTTGTATTTGCATGGCATATGTATGCACCCTCTCCGTGTTTAACCTCCAAGCCCACCGGGGGATACCCCGAGGTGGTAGATTGTAGGTGGGGTGTCACCGAGATCAGGAACTCGAAGGTGCAAGGAACACGAAACTTTAGACAGGTTCGGGCCCTAGTTGGGAACGAGTTCTCCTAGGGATCGTCGATGATCACCTCGGAGCTGCCATCGAGTACCATATGAGTTTGCCATAAAGTACTAGTCAGGAACTAGTAAATGCAATGTTACTTGAAATATTTGAGAGATAATCACGTAGATGCTTTATTTGGCTAAATAACAGGTTCCATTAGTCATTGCCAAACGAGGCGACCACTTTTGGTAGTCGCATGACTCGGCTATGACATGGTTCCCTGAGCTTAGCCTTGAAGAAGTTGAATCATTTTCTTCTTTCCCGAGCCCATCCCCGCTGGCCCTATCCTTAGCCCCCGAGCATTGGTAAAAAAGGTCATGACATGAGGAATAGGTAACAAGAGATCGGCTGGAAAAGGGCATGTCTGAGAGTAGTATAGCAAGGAAGTCATGATTAACCCGAATAATAAACATAAATAGCGACCCTGACTAAGTGGTAGAAAGGGGTGCTTTTAGGTTTATAGAACCCCTTGTTTCGAGATATAGTCCCAAAAAAATGGTTGAACAAACGAAACACCTAAAAGACCATCAGAAAACCTCCTTGAATCGGGTACTTAATTTATGAATAAATCATTATTCGGGTAGTCCCGTCGCCTTTCTTCGTAGTCTTCATTGAGTGGCGGAGCTTCCAGGGCCCTCCGAAGGGTTTGAAATTTGAAGGAGGAATGCTTGCTCTTCAGGTGGCATGGGCATTGCTTTTGGAGAGCCTCCTCGAAGCATTCCTTCGAGTTGAGGGTTTTCCTTCTTCGGGTTGGTTGTTCTCCGACTTCTGGCTTGCGCTTCCGAGTTGTATCCAGATAGTCGAGGGGGATATGATAGTTGGTGGGGCTGTAGGCCTCCACCTCGTCGCGTTCCTGCTGCCTGGTGATGATAACGTTGTGGGCATCCTGAGCGACGTTGATGATAGTGCGGAGGCCGCTCGTGGAGCAGTCGTAGAGGTTGCCTTGCCCTCACTGGTGTTGCTCGACTATGCGGTGCCTGCGTTCGGCGCGCTTTGCGTTCCTGAGCTTGCGGCGTTCCTTCCAGACGTCATCTTCATCTTCTATCTTGATGGTGTTTGTAATGTCGAAGCTCATCGTCACATCCACGCTTTGGTCGAGCGTATCGGAGATGTAATCGTCGTTGTCGGTGCGGTAGTCGTCTAGCTGGACATGCTCCAGGCCTTCACTGTCTTTGTCGACGTGAATCATGAATACTTCTCAATCTGTGTGAAGTGTTTGGTACTCGCAACTCGACCTTCTTCGTCGTTGGAAGAAGCGAGAGGTCTGCCTTCTTGGAACGGGAGTTTGCCAGAGTCAATAATGGATCGTGGTGGGCTTCATTTGAGAAATTTGTAGGGCTTCGTGCCCTTCCAATGCTCAAGCTTGATTGACCGAGTTGGTCCTCCTACCAGACCTTGGCGGTTGCCTGTTAAAGACGTTGCGTGAGTAACCGAATATGAGTAGTTGTCGTAAACGGGGGCCTCCCGACGTGCGGTGGCTTCCCCTTTTCTGAGTTGTAGTAGGCGATCCAAAGCCTCCTCCAGGTTGGAGAGGGACTCAAATTTAATGGACTCCTGGTAGACAGAAGCCGCGTTGCGTAGCCCGAATAGGATTGAATCTGACCCGAGAAGTCCTCCCGCAGCACGAGTCGAAATCGCGTCGAGAACGGACTCCTCCTCGATCTCCCTGGCTAGGTCAGGGAGCATCACCTCATGGAGGTTGTCGACAAACTCGTCGAGATGACTGCATTGGGTTGCTACAGATGCCTCCGGCTCCCTGGAGTAGGCCAGGTGGCAGTTGAAACCACCCGAGCCATTGGCGACGTAGATCCAGGAGCCGAAGAAGAAGGTCGTGCCCTCGTCAAGCACAACGCTGGTGAAGTTGAAAGATGCCATCAAGTTCTCCGGTGGATGCTCGATGAACACCCTTACCTGGCGCGTCAGCTGTCAGTGTTTAACCTCCAAGCCCACCGAGGGATACCCCCGAGGTGGTAGATTGTAGGTGGGGTGTCGCCGAGATCAGGAACTCAAAGGTGCAAGGAACACGAAACTTTAGATAGGTTTGGGCCGCAGTATGCGTAATACCCTACATTCTGTGTGGTGGTTTGTATTGCCTTAGATGTGGATTGATGTGTCTTTTTTTGAGAGGGTCCCTGCCCGCCCTTATATAGTCAGGGGGGATAAGGTTACATGGAAATCCTAGCCCGATACTAGCTTTGGAGTCCTACCTGAGTACTACTCGGATAGTTTCCTTCTATTCCGACTACTCCTATTCCTGTACGAGTAGGTACAACTGGTGTAGGATGTGGGCCATGTCCCACCCCTTATCCTAGAATAAGTACGCCATGTGCGCAGTCCCGTAGCTCCGGGTCTGACACACCCTACTACCTCTATTAAGTTTCCAACGATCCAAAGTTAAAATAATATAGCTGGAGGCTAGAACTTTTCGTTAGCGAGCGAGCTGTTGTGTCGCACAAGCTAAAATAGGCATAAAATAATAAAGATAAATGTCTAGATATATTTCTCTTTCCATTCATTTATCGGATTAAGAGCCTGATTAGTTTGGTTCCAAAATTTTTCCTCCCAAATCATGGGCATGCCAAATTTATTTGCCAAAATATGGGAAAGAGGTGCCAAAATGAGATGGACAAATTTTGACCATCCATTGGTTTGATGCCAAAATAAAAGTACCAGAAGAGGGAATTGGCACAAATAACCAAAATGTGGCCCATGCGTACGTTGCTAATTTGAATCATGCCAACTTTTTAAAATTAACCAAACGAATGCCAAAAGTTATGGGCATGCCCATATTTTGGCAGGGCATATTTTGCAATTTTCTTATTGGCGCGCGTGCGCTACCAGCGACTAGCAATGAATAGGCACACGACATATGAGCGTAGCCTTATCTACTCGAGCGGTGCTTTATCTCTATCCTCGTCTTTCTCACGATGTAACTCACACCTTTTCTTCTTCTTCCCTCTCTCAGAGTTCCTGAGCTGCTATGCTCTGATACCTCCGTGGCTCCTTCACGTGGCCATGGCACTTATGCTCCCCACCATGGCCGTGGCCGCGAGCTGCACCGCTCGGACTCCCCTCCACCGACCACCTTGAGCTGCACCGCTCGAGCTCCTCACCATCACTGCTCGCCCATGCCCTGCCAAGAGATGCGTCAACGCCTCCTGCACGAGCCCCACCGTCCATGCCCTAGGAAATGTGTCATCACCATCTGTACCAGCTGCCTGCAACCGCTGCCACCGCTAACCATCCGTACCTAGGCCATCGTGGAGAGAAATGGGAGGGGAAGAGGGAAAAATAGACATGAGAAAGATGATGACAAGTAGGCCCTAACAAAGGGCAAAATGGTCATTTTACCTAACCTGCCAGCCCCAAATGATTATTTTTTTTGATTTCGTGTGTTGTAGACTAAAATCATGTTTTCCTGGTGTGGTGGAGATAAAATTGACTTTTCGGATATTGTTCTACAAAAAATCCATTTTTTTGCAGTTTCCCAAGGACAAATTTCCCAGGAAGTTTTGTATATAGCAGTCAAAAGTTTCTTGTATTCAATTATCATGGGTTGTGTATAGAACTTACAAGTGGACTGTATATATATAAATTTTGTAACCATGCAGTTAAAATTTTTTAAACTACAAATAATAAGATTTTGCACATGTGATTCATAAGCTTTGGCAAATTCGAATATGAAGTTGCTGAATATATTTGATGTTAGGAATTCTACAAAGTTTTTCATATATTAGTCAAAAGTTTTTCATATTCTATTATAAAGTCCTCTGAATAGAATTTAAAATTCAAGGATAAAAATAATATTAATCACACATTTGGAACTTTTCAAACTATAAATATAAAGTTTAATAGATACGGAGTATGTTTTGTAAGTTTTTTTTTCAAACTATGAAGTTTTGAATATGTACATTCAAAGCTAGGGAGTCAATAAATTTTTGTATGTCAGACTCAAAAGTTTTTCGTATCCTATTATAAAGTGTTATGTAAAGAATATAAAAATGAAGTATACATAGATTTTTTAGTCAAGAAGTTGGAAATTTTTGAACTATAAACATAAACTTTTTGTACATATGGTCAATAAGTATTTGCGAATACGAACATGAAGTTTTTCAATATGGACATTCAAAGTTGGGGATTCTACAAACTTTTTGCATGTACGAGTAAGAAGTTTTTCAATTCTATTGTAAAGTCATGTGTATATATGTATAGAAATTGAAATTGAAGGACATATAATATTTTGAAATAAAAATATAAAGATTTATGGATGAGGTTCATAAGTTTTTATGATAATACTATATGAAGTACATTGAAAGATTGAGACTGTTTTGTATAAAGGAATCCAAAGTTTTTGATATTTTATCGTAAAGTTGTTTATAATCAAATATAAAGTTGTGTAAATTGAAGTTTTTGAAGATACAAAAACAAAGTTTTGGCTTAGGTGATTCAAAGTTAGGAAAATTTCAAGCATAATATCTTCAATATATTGTTTCAGATATGCATGTGAGCTTTTCTTGAATATCTTTTTATTTCTTGTAACTTTTTAATTTTAAACTTTTGCACAAGAGTTATGCTTCTTCTTATTTTTTATGCAAATAACACCGTTAATCTCTACCATTAAGCTATGGAGTTGTTTCTCTAAGTGCATGCTGCGCCGATGTTCCATGCAGAAAATGGGATTTGCAACTTACCCTTTATGTTTAAATGGCAACTGACAATATTTTAAGTTTCCTTATTTTCTTTGCTATATTTTATAATCTTATTTTTTATGTGAAATAGTTGTACGATTTTTTGTAGCGTTAGGCATTTTCTCTTGTCAAAGAATAGTAGTGTTCTTTTTTCCAATAAAAATGATAATCTTGATCAAACTATATAATATTATATTTTAGTGAGATTTGTAACCATTGGTTCTGCATTGTATCTATGTCAAACAATACCCCACCCATTCATTCACCCTCGCACCCGTCATCCCGAAAGAGAAATCAGAGCACAAGCATGAATCCTGAGGAGGTAACTAATTTGTGGAACGAGAAAAAGTGCACCTGAAAGGATAATCATCAGTGAGTAACAGCATGGAAGCAGCAGGGAACCGATCAGCTGCAGTGAAGCCTGAGCTGGAACCAGTTTCTAACTAAAGCGGTCCGCCACCACCTAATTGGTGACTAGAGACGCTCGACGCTCGTTCATGAGCACCACGTGGCAACAAACATCTTCACTAATAGCATCTCCATCGGTCTTCCTTTTCATAATAAATTAATAATATTAGGAAAAAAATATACCCCAACAGTTTTCTAAAACCTCTCACTTTCCCCAATAATTATTAGGTTATCCCAATATTTCACCCTAACTTTTCTCAAATAGAGGGAGATCCAATAATTTAGTTATATTGGAATGAGGTTATTAGGTAGTAAAAATATCTCTCCCAATAATCTATAAAAATGTATTGAAATATTCTGATACTGTATATTTTTGGAAGATGTTTATTGGTGAACTAGTGATGCTCTAATGATCCATATATTTTGGCACCCAATCAATCATATTCTTAATTCTCACCTGTCATCGATGCTGCTGCTGTGGAGTCGAACATCTCGGCCGCCTCGGTTTGGGATGCTCCAGCTTGAGCTTGAGGTGGCAGGCTCGCTCGAGCTCGGCTCAGCCCTCCCGCTCAGGACTCAGGGCCAGGTTCATCTCCTTTCCCTTCTCTCTCTCTCCTCCCTTGCTCTTCCTTCCCTAGCGGCGGCGACTGGGCGAGCGGCGGCGCCATTTGTCACGTCTTCGTCCAGCCCTTTGCCGGCGACGAGCATCCTCCAGGTATGCCCGCCCCTTCTCTTTCCTTCTGCTGTGCGTGACGGAGCACCCCAAACCCTAACAAAACTATTTATATTCGGATCTGAATCCAGTTACAATATATTGCCTACTAACTTCGATTTCGTTTGCAAAAATTATCGGGTGTACATGTATACAGCCATGTCCTATGCTGGGTCCGCCCCTGGGTGCGGGTGCAGTTTAGTTTTCAACAATTTTGGATTCAACTGTAGCTCACCATTGCTTTTCTCGACGAAGGTAGGGGTCCGTTGCTTTTTTAGACGAAGGTAGCCCCTATCATTCCTCACATTATGCCTATTCCTTGCCCAGTGCGGTAGAGTTCCCCTCCCTGTGCGATAGAGCTATAAAAGTTTTAGAACTGGAGTAAAGTACCAGGTAAATTTTGCTGCTCTTAGGATAACTTGATGTTGCACATTATGTTTCTTTTTTTTTTCCAATTCATGTGTTGAGACTTGCCTGCCTTGCTTGCTGCAGTAGCACATCAATACCTGGGCTCTGATTCCTTTATTTTCCTCTTGCATAAGGAGTATCTTTGCTAAATTTATATTTCTGCGTGCATCTAATTACTTTTCTTCTTTGATCATTTTGTATGTTAACAAATTTGATGAAGACTATTTCTGTTGGTTCAGGTGCAAATCATGGGGAAGTTTATGCGTGACAATCCAATTGTATCTCTTAGTGAAGTAAATAGACATCACTATAGTCTTGCAGCTGTTGCTGTCAGGCTTGGGACTAGGAGTTGCTGGGTTATGCAAGGCATTTTATAGTGGTTCGTCCATACCATGGGTCTCTCCGAGGAATTTATTTTTGGGATCAGGAAGAGTATACTATGTTGGAGGTCTACGAAATCTTGGCAACAATTGCTTTCTTAATGTCATCCTGCAGGTATATTATGCTCATATTGACTCTTCTATGTGTACTACTGATATCCTGCTGGATTAATGCTAAATAAGATAACCTTTACTTGGCAGGCACTTGGCAGCTGTGATAGTTTTGTTTCCTTTCTAGATAATTTGCTTGCAACTGATGGCTTGCTACCTGAAGAAAAGGCTAAAAGAATGCCTCTTCTTCTTGCTCTAAGTTCTCTCTTGCAAGGTAAGATTGTTAATATGGACTACCAATTTCGAGATCCCCACAGTGAAATCTAGTCAACTTTAGATTCCACTGCTGGTGTATGCATTCTCTTTCATATGGAGCACATGACCCCTTGCTTTTATATAAAGAACGATTGCATTAAACTTCTTTTATTTTTGTTTTATTCATCTGAAATTATCCCTGTGCTACAAAATGTAAATGTATGGCACTCTGTTATTCATGGCATTCACCATTTGGTTATAAACGCCCTTTGGCTACTTGCTCATAAATTTGTGTTATTGTACTTGACCTTTGCATGTTGCAGACTTGAGCGTAGTTCGAGATGAAAGAATTGTGTTGAATCCACATGGAGTAATGCATGCTTTGAGTTTCTATGTTAGTCACTTCAATTTGACCAGACAGCAGGCATGATATTTACTTCCATCTTCTTTAGATATTATATTTTTGTATTAGATGTGCAGTCATCATGATAACTATTTTTCCTCATAGGATGCTTCGGAAGCTTTTCTTCATCTTCTGATCTCACTGCGGGATGAATTTTCCCATTGTTATGTACCACATAGGAGTTCTCTGGCAGACATCACCCTATCTCACTCTAAAGTATACAAGCAAAGGGAAGGTAACCAGCCTGAATGCAAGCGCTGGAAACAAAATCTATTTGGCCCCTTCGATGGGACAATTGGCAGCATATTGTCTTGCAGAAACTGTTCATCTGTGGTAGACTCCTATGCTTCCTATTAAAGTGTGGCTTATAAACCTGTCACTTACTGTTGTTTTTTCCTAGCTGAATACATTTTATTCCCTCTGCCATGAGATATATAGACATTGACATGATCTCCAATGCTGTAATGCACACCCTTTTTATAGCTATCTGCAGTAAATGTTGTTGAAAAAATATCATTATGGAAGCCATTTTGATAACAAAACTACTGATGTTGTTTTCGTACTACCAATCTTAATAATTCTGTACATTTAACTGTTAACTTAAATAATAAATACTCAATTTTTGGTAGCTTTTGTTTTGCCCTTGTTTGTCACACAGCTATCGTTGGACTTCCAGAATTTCCAATGCCTGCCTCTCTCACCAGTGCTTAATACAAATGGAGATATTGTATGTCTGCGTGAACCTTCCTAAAATTTCATTACATGAGTCAAGATTTTTTTATTCATTCACTGTGCATTTCATGCTCATTGATAGTACTTTTGTCCCTTCTAAATCCTATGGCATGATGCTAGACCAGTGGGTGTAGTTTGGTGGATTGCCTAAAGTACTTCACTGTGGTGGAACATCTTGACAATTATCATTGTGATCGGTGTTGGCATATTACTGCTGCCAAGTATCTTTCTCTCAAATCAGAAGCTGATGAGGTAATTATGTTCTACTGATTTCTTTTATCTTTTAATCATCACTGCACTTGAAATTCTATGGCACCCATGTTCCATGTTTTTTTGTTATGAAATTTCACTTTACTATGTTGGTCATGACAACTTATTGATAACTGTTACAGGAAAAAGTTAGCAAACTTAACACCTGTGTCGACTATGGCACTTGCAGTTGCAGGGGCATGTTTTCCCCAGAGGGAATACCTTGTTCATCATCTTCACGAGCAACAAAGCAGTTGATTATCAGTCAGTGTCCGAAGGTATCCACAAATGAAGTACTTATTAAGACTTACATGAACTATCGTAACATTACATGACACCTCCAATGTTGATGTCCTCTTCCAGATTTTGTGCATTCATTTTCTACGTGCTTCAGTTAGTCTTGATGGTGAGCCCATCAAACATCAGGTAGGATCCATGCTATATTAAACTAACTCTATCACTCAATATAGATTGTTTACTGAATAAATACTTTGATTGCAGGGACATATTTCTTTTCCTTTACTTCTCAATCTATCCCCATTTGCGGGAGGTGCATCAAGCATTGGGCAGGAGTCTGGACCTTTGGCAATGAACGTGCAAAGAGATGGCCAGCAAGCTCTCCATCTATACCGACAACTGAATATGCAGATGAGCTTGAATGTAATACCTACTGGAGGGAACTCGATTCACGTGGTTGGTTTTGGTTACTCTACTTTTAACATTTTGGTAATTAATCACATGTAAGTTGGCGGTAACAATCTGACAACTTGTCATTTTCAGGCAAATGTTGATGTGGCTAGTAGTTCATCATCACCACTGCAGCCGTCACCATCATCATCAAGGAGCAAGTTATGTGGTCTTTCAGCCGTTGTGGAGCACTAAGGAAATGCGGAGGAGGGCACTATGCAGTTTACAGGAGAGTTGCATCAAATCCTGATCCTGAGGATCCAGGGCAACCTCTTGCAGGTCTTGGCAAGCGGTGGTTTACATTTCAGATGGTCACGTATCAGAAGTTTCAGAGGATGATGTTTTGGGTGTGGAGGCCACCCTTCTTTTCTATGAAAGATTGTAGCAGCTTATTGAGTTGCAAACATACCATGGTACAAAATTAAGAGCTATTTGTTGTCCGGAGTTGGTGGGTTTTTTTCGCTCAAACGAGAGAATAAAAATTAGGCCTTCATTGTTTTGTACTATTGTACGCAGCAATCCGCAGATTGCATGAATTTTGTTCCAGTGGTGATAAAATCTTTGAATCAACTGAGCCAACCTTTGTTTCATCTGTAACAGTGTTTCTGTAGTGGTTCCCTTTCACAAATCACAAGCTTCAGGCAGCATGAAAGGCTTGTAAAGAGCCTTTAAGGAAAAAAAGAAAAACAGCAGCAGCATTTCCTTTCACCAGCAGCATGAAAGAGCCTTTAATATGTGTGTGTGTGTGGGGGGGGGGGGGGGGGGGGGGGGTGGGGGGTATGGGGGATATAGTAGCAGCATAAGAAGCCAAATGCAGTTTCAGTGGTAAAAAACAAAGGTTGATGTTTATCGGCCAGCTGTATAATCAAGACAAATGATAAGCTGCTATACTTTTGTCATGGCTCTCCCTTTAATCTCTGCTTTTGTTAGCAGGCGTTTTCAGAGCTGGAAAACTGCAACCCTGCTGCAAGGGAAGTGTTTTAGCAGCCCTTTACACTAGGCAGCCAAAGTTTTAATGCTGCATCCAGCATCCAGCAGGGCTTTTTTAGCTGTTTTCCTTGTTACCTGCCAAATATTTGGTGAGCCAGCTTGCAATTAAATAGCAGGGATTTATCAGCACTGATATGGCAGGCAACTAATCAATACAAGAATATCGTGCCGATTAGCACGATATTTCACCGTGACTCCAAGAACGATATATTGCTGATATTTGTCAATTTTTTGTTTGGGGTGGGTTTTTGGCCATTTTGGCCAAGTCCCAATAGATCTCAGCCTGATTGTCATACATGTATGGATTGATTCAAGTTGAGGAAGGACAGTCCTCATCCTCATCTTCCAAGGATCAAGATAAAGATATTGAGATGGAACATTTCTTGAATAAGGATTGTCATACATGTAGGGAGATCATTCTTTGAATAAGGAATTTAGTGAATCAGATGTTTGATGTTTATGGAACATATCTTGTACATTAGACGCTTAACTATTTAGTGCATGCTACCTTGTTTGTGAGTAGTAGGATCATGGCTCGAGTTAGAATTATTCACCACTCGAGTGTTGTTACTTTCTTTTAGAGAGGAGTAAAACTGGGCAAACCACTACAGTGGTGTGGTATGTTAAGAAAAAGGAGTACAAGGCATGTTTAGAAACCATGATAAAAAAGAAACAGAAGACATGTACAAGAGGCTCACTACCTACCTTAAGTAACTAGAAGCCTATCTGAAATGTTGTGCGATGAGGAGAGAGGGAGATATAAGGTTAGGATTTGTTCTGTACAAGTGAAGATTTACAATGTAAATGAAGATGGATTTCCACTGCTTAAAGGATGGCCTTCTTTATTGAAAAGTAAGGACATTTCTTTGCTTTCAGATCTGCCATGCTGCAATTGCAAAGACTTCAATCAAGAAGATATTATTGAAATTGGTCTTGTTTTGCTGAATCATGCTGAACAAGTGAGTGATCCTATAAAACTCCACATAGAGGTTACACAACACAGTTTTAATTTTCACCTGAATTGTGTCTTTCTTTATTTTTTTGGATAATTTTAGTGTTTAGACATTCCATAGAAATAAGCCATGTAAACCCTTTTAGCCTTTTACAACACTTGGATTTCTGTATCAACGGAAGTGGTGTTAGTGTAGTAATTGACTTGAAAGGAAGTGAACACAATTTACTTGATGAACAAGTTGTGTCCTTCACCCGCATATTGCCATGCATGTGTCAGTTTGCCTACCATCTTGATGAATTTCTTCTATTTTGTGGCCACTAGAATTTGGAACACCTCCTTCACCCGCATATTGCCATGCATGTGTCAGTTTGCCTACCATCTTGATGAATTTCTTCTATTTTGTGGCCACTAGAATTTGGAACACCTCAATAGATTGCTTCTATTATGGGAATGTGAACATGATTTTCTAGTGTATTTTCAAATAGAAATTCCTTCGGACAGACATTTTCCTTTCCTGCAAATGGAGTTGTTACTTTGAGTTGATGCATTGTTATCTTAGTGAGGTTGAACTATAAAAACCATATTTCTCTACTTTTATGGTTAATGTTGCATTGCATCAAAACTCCCCATAGCCCATCCCCTTTTGGTGTAGAAAATTCCAGCCAATTCCAATAGCGCGGCAGAGTAGATGTAATCCTAAGCCACAAATACTTAACAGGGATCATCGTACACTGTAAATAATCAATTTTCATATAGAAAGCCATATCATTTGAAAATACCCTTGATTTCAAACTTCAAGTATATTTATGTCTTTACTAAGCATTCTAACTATGCAAAATCACAGTAATGTAATTCGATGTTAATAATAATACTTTATTTTTTATCAGCCGATATATCGCGCTATATCGTTAAACGCTAATGGAATCTCTATGATAATAAGCGCCGCTGTATACTGTCTGCAATCTTAATGGCGAGGCACAGAAGCTGCTAAAAATGCTGTTGCTAAAACTTTTCCTGTGCGAACTGCAAAGTGTCTGCATTCTCTTGTGCTCTTGTAGCTATTGCAGTATATGAGTCCAGAGTCCTCTCCATCACAACTTTCCCCCTCCACATCCTCCTCTCCTCTTCTTTGCACCACTGAGCATGTCTCAGGAAGGTGCCAACTTGCCCCATGAAGCGGAGCGGAGCCATGATCACGCCACCGCCCCCCACGAGAGCACACCTACCTTTGATGGGTTGGTGATCGTGAGGTCGTCCAGCAACCCCAGCTCCGTCAGCAAGCTGGCCAGCGAGATCAACAATGCTGGGTCTAAGCCAGCCAGCCCCGCGGTGCTCCATGCCGGTGAGGACAACAACACCGAGTCCAAGATCGCCAACCCGGCGGTACTTGATGCCGGCAAGGGAAACAACGCCGGATCCAAGCTCGCTAGCCCTGCGGTGGTCCATACCGGCGAGTTCAACAACACCGAGTCCAAGATCGCAATCCCGGCCATGCTCCATGCCGGCGAGGGCAAGGACAACATCGACAGGCCCAAGCTCGCCAGCCCGGTGGTGCTCCATGCCGGCGAGGGCAACAAAACCAGGTACAAGCTCGCCAGCCAAACGGTGCCCCATATTGATGAGGATAGCAACACCAGATCCATGCTGACATGCCCTGTGATGCTCTATGCCAGAGAGGACGACAACGCCGGGTCCAAGATGGACGGCCCCGCAATGCTCCATGTCAGCGTGGACAACAACGCTCATGCCGGGTTCAAGGTCGATAGCCCAGCACTGCTGTATGCCGGTGAGAACGGCGACTCCGGATCCAAGCTCGCAAGTCTGCCGGTGCTCCATGCCGGCGAGGACAAGGACATCAACGCTGGGTCGAAACTATCGAGCCCGGTGGAGATCCATGCCGGCAAGGACAACAAAGCCGGGTCCAAGCTTGCCATCCAAGAGGTGCCCGCCGGGGAGGACAACAATGCCTGGTCCAAGCTCTCCACGTTGGTGCTGCCTCGTGCTGGCGAGGGCAACAACATCGCATCCAAGCTCGCCATCCAGGCAGTGATCCATGCCGACGAGGGCAGCAACACCGTCTCCAAGCAAGCCATCCAGGCGATGCCCCATGTTGATGAGGACAACAACTCCAGATCCAAGCTCGTCATACCGGCGGGGCACCATGCCGGTGAGGGTAACAACACCGCGTTCAAGCTCGCCATCCCGGCGGTTCCCCATACGGATGAGGACCACAACGTCGAGTCCAAGCTCGCCAAGCCGGTGGTACCCCATGCCGGTGAGGGAAACATCGCCGCATCCAAGCTCGCCATCCAGGCGGCAATCCATGCCGGCGAGAGCAACTACGTCGTGTCCAAGCTTGCCATCCAAGCGATGCCCCATGTTGAGGAGGACGACAACTCCAAATCCAAGCTCGTCAGTCCGCCGGGGCACCATGTCGGCGAGGGTAACAACACCGCGTCCAAGCTCGCCATCCAGGCAGTGCCCCATGTCGGTGAGGACAATAACACCGAGTCTAAGCTCGCCAGGTCAGCGGTGCTCCATGCAGGCGAGGGCAACAACGCCATGTCCAAGCTCGCCATCCAGTCGGTGCCCCAGGCCGACGAGGACAACGACTCCCGGTCCAAGCTTGCAAGGCCAGAGGTGCTCAATGCGGGGGAGGTCAACAACGCCACATCCAAGCTCGCCATCCAAGCACCACCCCATGCCGGCGAGGACAACAACGCCGGGTCCAAGCTTGCCAACCCAGCGGCGGTTGATGATGGTGGCAACAACACCAAGGAGGGAAAGAGCGATGTGGCCAGAGGAGAAGGCGGCGAGAACATTGCAGCAACTGGTAGCAGTGGTGGTGCCCTATCCAAAACCAGCAAGAAGTCGACGTCTGACGGTGGTGGCTCCCACGACGCCGTCAAGGATGCTCCCGCAGCTGTCGCCGGCGGAGGCAAAGGAAAGGGCAAAGGTGTCGAGGCGACGGAGATGGACCACGCATTGCACATCTGGACGGAGAGGGAGCGGAGGAAGAAGATGAAGAACATGTTCAGCACCCTGCACGCGCTTCTCCCCCAGCTCCCCGAAAAGGTCAGTACGCATGCGCGGTTATTTCCATTTCTTCGTTTCCATGTAGGGACGATGTGCGCGCACTTAAAGCAACTCCAAGAGACTCTCTATATCTTTTCTCATTGTTAGAAATAGAGATTTTGATGAAAAAATATCGTCAAACAGTTTCTCTAAGTGGTTATCCAAATGTAGCCATTCTCCATTCCATATTTCTCGCTAGCCAAAGATAGATAACGAAAATGACTTTCTAAAGTGTACACAAGATATAGAAAAGCTGTTGGAGAGTGAAAATATTTAAAAAGCGATTTTTGTGCACAAGGCTCTCCAAATGATAATTTAGAGAGTGAAATTTGGAAAGGCTCTTAGAGATGCTCTTAGCTACAAAAAATTGGCTTCTATTTATTTTTGCTGTTTTGGTAAATCTTTTTATCCATATATACTTTGTCTTTTGTGAGTGTTTTTGGTTAATTTTATTGGACTTGGACTCACTGTTTGTTATATCTTAATCTTTCATTTTGTACATATACAAGTGTGGTGGAATTGTTTACTATTTTAGCAGATGAATGAACTAGAACAAGGAAAGCTAGGAGAAAATGATGAGTGGTAAAAACAGAAACACTTAATATAGTTGTAAATATATATTCTGTGCATGTTTCTAATTAGTATTATGTATTAATTGCAATATTCCTTTATTTGTATTCGTAGCACAGTTATAAATGGAAAATGTTAGAACAAAAATAGCTCAGAATTTTGCAATGTCTCATATAAATTTGATGAGTTAAAAAGAAATGGCTACAATGAATTCCATTTGCATTTGGAATTAGGCTGGTATGTAACCTATTATGATTTGATCCAAACATTTGCTCTAATGCAAATATGATTTTTTCTGGTGACATTTGACCATAGTTCTTAAAACCTTGCAATTGTAATGTGAGTGCTATATTGACATGAATATTGTTAATCGTTCTCATGTAAACTTTGAAATATTCATGTCGATGGAACATATGAAAAGGATCGTGTTGAGGTGAATTGTCAGAGCCGCGCCTAGGAATGAACATTATGTTTCTTTGCTTTTACATGCTCACATTGGTGTTGCAGGCTGACAAGTCCACCATAGTGGGGGAGGCCGTGACCTACATCAAGAGTCTGGAAGGCACCGTCCAGAGGCTGGAGAAGCTGAAGCAGGAGCGCATGCGCGCGCAGCAGGCGGGGCAGCAGCAGCTGGCTGTGGGCGCCGGCAGCAGCGCCTCGGCGCCCGCGACGGCGGCCGCAACGAGGGAGGAGGTCCTGGCGGACATGGTCCAGAGCTGGAACGCGCAGGAGGCGCTCATGGCCGAGCTCAAGGCCGCGGCGACTGCGGTGGTCTACGGGGCGGTTACCGCCTTCGACGGCGCGGCGCCCGCTCCCGCTCCCGCTCCCGCCCCGCTGCCCCCGCCCCCGCCCCCGCCCCCGCGCGCGCCGCCGGCGCTCCAGACGTGGTCCGCGCCGAACGTCGTGGTGTGCGTGGCGGGCGACAACGCGTTCATCAACCTGTGCACCCCGCGGCACCCGGGCATGCTGACCAGGCTGTTCTACGTGCTGGAGAGGCACCGCATCAACGTCGTGACCGCCACCGTCTCGTCCAGCCCGAGCCACAGCATGTTCTTCATCCAAGCGCTCGTGAGTCCAACGGCCCGTCCCCCTGCCAACCATCCTCACGAAACGCACTCACGACACCACCTGGGTTTATCTTGTGATCCTTACGAGGTCTCTTTTCGGTGCTTGGATCCGCAGATCAACACGGCGGCGCCGCCTCCGCCCATGCTCCCGGAGAACATGACGGTTGAAGAGAGGTACAAGCTGGCGGTGGCCGAGATGCTGCACGCCGTCGGCAACTGAGATCGACGCTCGTGCTCGCCAAACAAACCTGTCGGCTCTCTCCCTGGAGCTGACGAACTGCTGCCGTCGTTCTGCCGACGAGGATTCCGATGAGAAGGAACTCATTAATTTTCGTGTGTCAAGTTTGGTCGTCGAACTATTTTTCATTTCGCAAGAGTCTGGTTGGTACGGTACCGTATGATCAGTACTGTCTGTCTGAGGTTAAACTTGTTCTGAACCCTGTTTGTTTTTATCGGTCGTTAATGGAGTTTGCAGAGACATGCTGCTTGATTGGATAATTTCGTCGTTGCTGTTTCTGTTTTTTTTTTCTGTCTTCGGTTGTGCGCAGAGGTAAGCTTACGATATATCTTGTGCTGCCTGTGAATGTGTGATCTGATCTTCCAATCCAATGCTTGCGAAGTGCTGAAGTGGATTGGCAAATGCATGGGCTGTTTCCCTTGGATGCCAGTTCTGCCGTCTCCGGCGCAATGGTTCGGCTTGATTGAGCTGACTTGCATTGCATCCAGAATGGTGGACGAGTGATGGATCGGAAGATGAAGGTGATGGAAATTTTTTATCAAGCATGGATCAATCAGTTATGCCAAGGTATGAACCTCTGAACCCTTGCTAGAATTTTCAGAACACACTAGCTGAATTTTAATTTGGTATGGTTTCATGGTCACAGCAGCAGCTTGCATTGGTTTGAATCAATTATGTGCAATGTCTACAGCTTTATACCCTTGCAAGAATTTCCAGAAAACACTAGCTGAATTTTGGTATGGCTTCATGCTCACAGGTCACAGCAGCAGCTAGACCAGCGATATAGGTGGCAGTATGGCATAGCAGCGTTGGACTGCAACCGACGCCGCAGGTCGTTGGAAGGGCGATGAGTGGGGCTGGCGATAGCAGCAGCTTGTCGACACCCTGTAGCGGACCGCTGGACGTGAAAATCCAATGGTATGAAGTGCTAGAGACTGCGAAGGAAATGCTGTGGGGACGAGGGTAAACAGGAGGATTCTCTGGAGAGAAGGAATCAAGGAAGAAGACGCTTAGAGCATGCTTAGTTGGATTCCAACTTTTACCTAGCCAAAATCATTTGCTAAAATCAGAGCATGCATACCAAAGTTAATTTAGGTATCCACTTGATTGATTGGTGCCAAAATATGCCAATCAATACTTTTTTCCTTTTATAAGATTTAAGACGTTTCTAATAACTTGCTACGGTTTTGATTACAAATATTGATGCGGCAACTTTCAAGGAACCAACTGATAGCCAATTTTATAGATATGCCTTGATTATGGTTGGGTGAAAATTGGAAGCCAACCAAACATGCTCTTAATATTACTAAGATTTACTAGGTGAGAAGGGCGGGGGCAGATAAGGCAGCAAGCATAGCTAAGACGCTGCCCAGATTATCCCCACAGTAACCAACAGAACTGTGGCGCCATACCGCCAGCTTAGCGGGGGTGCAGGGCAAGCTTGGGCGCTGTCCACAGCGAGGCACAACCAACCGTCTTATCGTTAGGAATTCGCCAGCCGTGGCGTGGTCACCGGAGGGCCTGTGTGTGCGCAATTCGGCACGCCAAGAGGCTAGTGCGGTGTTCCTTGCTGCATTTGTGGCGCGGGATTGCGTGCCGTGACAGCGTGCCGCGTAGGACAACGGTTTTTATCGCCCGTGGAGCTCGCCGTGTCGCGTCGGGAGAAGGTTAAGACGTGAATTGCCATGGCCCACAGAGGCCCGCCTGTATCCGGCCCAGCCCACGGAAGAAGCAGAAAGAAAGAACAGATGAATTGCCCGGCACGTGATGCCGTAGTCCCCCCCTCGCGGCGGGGTCGCGGGCGGGAACGCCTTCTGCGGCCGCGCTGGGTCCGCGTCGCCGTCGGACACGCTCTCCCGCTCCGCTCCGTCCGTCCCCTGCCTGTGGCCTGTGGGTGACCTGATGACCTCGAACACCGTCTCGGACTCGGAGAGGCGCATGAGGAACCGCCGCGGCTGTATATCGTCAGCGTTATAAATCCTACTTCCATCGTCTGAAAAAAAAATTGTTAGACGTGCGTCTTAGGCCATCACCTAAGGCTAGAGATCTCTTTTTTAAAAGAAACTAAGTTAGAAGGTCTAAGGATTTGTTTATAAGATCTAGGTTGCGGCATTCAAAAACCTATTTATAAGTCCTCTTTCGTAAATTCTAGGGACCAACTTGTAATATTTGACTCCACCAATAGAATAAATATAAACAACCGTCTTCTCCTTATGTAAATAGAGATCTAGAGCTCGGAGGAGAGGATTTTTTTGCCTATTTGCTTACTTGCTCAGCTTGCTCTCCCACTTACTTTATCACTCTTAAGTTGAGCTTGAGTTCCCTTTCTCTCAATCTGTCCGGTTTCGGCTCGTCTGAACCCAACAGTGGCGCCCACCGTGATCTCAGCTCAAGTAAACAACTTTTGATGGCACCCACAAGGAAGATCAAGGCACCATGCTCGGCACGTTATTTTTTTTTATCTGGAGGGATGAGTTAACGAGAAAAAGAGAGCGGAGCTAAGTGAATTTTTTAGTTGCATGCGGGATTTTCAACCCTCACCCTCAGCTCGACATTTATTGAGATCGCCACCTTCGCAACATGAAGCTGCTAGGCAAAGAGCGGAAGTGCGGCAATAAATAAGCGAAACTGACGTGCAACATAAACTGTTGTTCAGGATGAGAAAATAGCCCAACCTGGTCATATCTTTTCCTTCCTTCAGACATAATATTTTAATCCTGCCACCTTCGTTGTCTCGATCAAACTTTTCAAGATTGAAAAGGTACATCAGTAAGCAGCTGCGCACATCAGTAATGCTAAGCTACACTGTCGTCACCTTCGCCGGCATTACCATGACAAGGAAACCACACCTGCGCACTGCAGCTAGTAGCACAGCGCCGTCACCGCCTTCGTCAGTGCCACTGTTCAATAGGAAATCTGCTACAAAATGGTGGCCGTTGCTCATTCTTTAGTAAATGGAAGCCAGCCAATTGATCGAAGCTCACCCGTCACCTTGAAGCAAAGACAAGGCTAGCAGCTGCACCTTCGACCGTGGATTCCACCATCCGCCTAGCCATAATCAAGACTTCACCGTCTGTCACTCAAAAGAAAAAGAAAAAAGATCGAAGGTGCCCAATAACTAACAGCAGGCTTGGGAATTGGGCTTGCAACACCTCGGTTCTCTTTCGAGGGAGCTGGGTGCGACCTCCGCTCCAGGCGATGATGTGGCCACGGACACGAACTGAACATGAAGCTGGCCCACGCCGGCATGCTCAGGCATTTTCACGAGAAGAAAGCCACACCTTCGTTGATTCACACTCGCCACACCTTCGGGTTTCGGACGAGCAGGAAGACACGATCGAGAACAGCGCCACACCTTCGATCACCCGCAACATGCGAGCTAGGCGAGGGCCCAGCAGCAACCTTCGCTGATTCTTGTATGGGCCATGCAATCATTCGACAAGAAGCTGAAAGTGGTTAACCACTCGAAGCTGGCAGGTCCAAACCCAAGCTGCCAGCTCCTTCGGAGCTAATGGCTCAGCCCAAAGCTGGCAGCCCGCTCGAAGCTGGCGGTCCAGCGCCACGCCGGGATCGAGGCGAAGCTTCTGACCTGCGAAAGTTTTATTCCACTGTCCAGCTACTCTTTCGGTCGACTCAATCTAATCATAAAAAAAAAATAAGCAAAGCGAAAGAAAGGAAAAAAGTAAAAAAAAGAGAGAAGCTTCCGTCCTGTGAGGACACAGCCAGCATAGGAGCAGTCATCGAAGGTTCAAAATGATGCAAGGGCCCATCGTGGCCTCAACTTTTAGGAAGCGAAGTTCACATGCAGGTCTATAGGCGAGAAGCTAATAAGCAAATGAGCAGGAAATCTCTAAGTTCACGAGGGGAGCAGGGAAACTCATGTTCGTGATGGCTGCATGGCCTATGTACGTAAATGCAGTCATCGGCAAGAACGTAAAAAACGTAGACAAGATCCAAGATCGAAGCCACCAGGCGTGTCGGTAACCGTCTTTCAATTTATTATATCACCTCCAATGGATATATATATATATAGGGGAGTGAAACTATACAAATTAAAAGCCACCTCACGAAGCTGTAGATCAGCCTGACACGAAGCTGCAGGCTCACAAGCTCCAGCTTGCATACTCCTGGCGCGAATTGCGGGCATAGAATGGAGTAGTGCCGTAATCACACATGAGCAGCATACATGCAAAGCCTCCATGCAGCGTGTTGGCTCCGTACGTCACCTCCGCTGGCAGCGACGCAGCGCGCGCAGCTACAGTAGACTAGTAGCTTTGGCAGCTCACTCACGGAAGACATCAAGCAGCGGGGGCTAATTGAAAGAACGGTACAAACTCACGATGAGATATGCATATCGATCAGCTAGTGACTTATCCTTCTACCAAACTTTGCAAAAATCATGTTGCTAAGGGTTCCGAACTTAGCACCTGGACAATTAAGGATAAAAGAAAAAAGCTATTCTACCCGCTCAACAACTTTGATTTTGTGACAAGAATTAGCATTTTCCATGCTATCTACTGACATGAGATAAAATTGCATGTTTGGGCTTAGTCCTATCTTTAAACTAACATCTACATTTGCAGTGTGTATCCTTTAAAGAACTTCGCTTATTATTTATCTGTTATTGTATTTGCATGTCCTAAGCTCTCTAAGCTCATCATTCTTCAACTAAGTTTGTTCTACATGGTGAAATTAACTCACTAACCCTCTCTTAAGGATAATTTCTCTTCAAAAATACAGAGTTATCATACTTGGCTTTCTGAAGAAGATTATGACCTTATTGGTTTTCTACCTTTATTGATCTAGAGAAGGTTTGGAGAAGGTTATGATCTTATTGGTTTTCTACCTTCATTGACCTAGAGAAGGCCAAAGCTTTTGGAGAAGGTTATAACAAAGGTTATCACCTTACTCGTTTTCGGTCTCTATTGATCCGAGAGAAGGTTATGATCTTATTGGTTTCCTATCTTTACTGACATCTAAGGTCAGAGTTTTTGGAAAAGGTCATACGAAGGTTATCACCTCATTAGTTTTCCATCTCTATTGAATTCTAAAGGTCAATAATGGTTTTCAAAGAGGTCTTTGGAGTAAGTTGGGACGAATGTTCTTTACTCAAATTGGCTTTCCTCAAGCAAAAAAAAAACCTTCAACGATAAAGAATGAATTTGAGAGGTCCAACTTAGAAGGTCCTCATGTAACCCGACCACTCACAAGATGTTTGCTCATAACTTTAGATCTTGGACTCATCATGTCAAGACCACAATAAACATATTTCAGAAATTGAGGTTAGAAGGTCCTTGAGGGACCAAGTCGTTTACAAGGTAATCTTCACTAACCTTAGATCGTCGTTTCCTCAAGTTAAGAACCTAGATAAGCAAAGAATGTGCTAGAGAGGTCCAACAAAAATACCCCGAAGGTACCACACCTAGAGACACCCACCTACCTTGCAATGCTTAACTGTTTTTGTATAAGTGCATTTTATCATGGTTTTGCACTAACCTTTTCATTTCTTGGGTTGAAACAACGAAGAGTTGCAAACATCGACCGTCGCCCTTCGAAGGCTCTAATGGTGTAAGTTAGCAAAATTCGCATACCTCGCAAACTTTGCATACTTATCTAAAAGTGCAATAAGCACTTGAATGGCAAGGGGCTTCCGGAATTAAGGGTCTTGAAGCCATAGCACCTCATGACCTCTAATCCAGTCTTTACTCAAAACAATTGGTCCAAGGGGTTGTTTATGAGAAGTTACATTTGAATATCAAAATTTTCTCTAACATGCAGGTTTTCATCAATGTGAATATCTCTTCCCCTACTTAGCTAACCTTTGTATATTAGATCTTCGCTCTTAAAAAAACGCAGGTACATTGGTTTTCACCCCTTAGCCAAGTCAAAGAATCAGTGCATTACAGATTGGCACTCATCAGACAATGCATATAGTTCGCATTCGGCTTTCACCATTTATTGGATCTATCTCTATTGGTGTTTATCAACCATTGGTTATCATTGGTCCTTCAATATAATGGCTTTCATCAGCACATGGTTTTCACCCTCGTATTGACAAATCTTCAACCTTGGACTTCAAAGCTCCAAGCCTTCAGCTTTATCTACCAAAAAGTGCAATAAGCACTCGAAAGCCAAGGGGTTGTCGAACCTAAGGGTTTCGAAGCCAAAACATCTTTGGCTCAAAAGCAAAACGTGCAATAAGCACTCGAAAGCCAAGGGGTTGTCGAACCTAAGGGTATCAAAGTCAAAACACCTTCGACTCAAAAGCAAAAGTGCAATAAGCACTCGAAAGCCAAGGGCTCTCATGGTTTTGAAAGTAACCAGAGGTCAAAGAAACCTTCGGCTATTTTTATGCAAATGCATTCATTCCATTCATACACATCAAAAGCATATATCAAATCATCTCATAACATGAACACACCATCTTCATGCATGGCAAAGAAAGAAATAGCTCTTAGGAGCTAAGACGCATGTGACCTCTACAATAAGATTCTGCCTTCTAAAAATAAGAAGTGTCATGATGCGATACGGCATCTTTCATGGAGAGAAGGTTATGAGTTTCTTGAGGGCAACAGGATGGTTCGGCACTAACCTTCTCATGAAGAAACGAAGATTCCTTAACCTTCGTTCAGTGCATTGTCTCAAGTTCAGCCTGTAAGGTGTTAGGGAACCTCCAGTTGCGAGTGAGATAAGGCATCTCTCGCCGAGAGAAGATTATGAGGGTGATGGGGACAACAAGCCGATTCAGCCCTAACCTTCTCATGAAAGCTTCCTTAACCTTCGTTCAGTGCATTGTCTCAAGTTCAGCTTGTAAGGTGTTGGGGAACCTCCAGTTGTGAGTGAGATAAGGCATCTCTCGCCGAGACAAGGTTATGAGGGCGACGAGGGCAACAAGCCAATTCAGCCCTAACCTTCTCATGAAAGCTTCCTTAACCTTCATTCAGTGCATTGTCTCAAGTTCAGCTTGTAAGGTGTTGGGGAACCTCCAGTTGTGAGTGAGATAAGGCATCTCTCGCCGAGAGAAGGTTATGAGGGCGATAGGGGCAACAAGCCGATTCAGCCCTAACCTTCTCATGAAGAAACGAAGCTTCCTTAACCTTCGTTCAGTGCATTATCTCAAGTTCAGCCTGTAAGGTGTTGGGGAACCTCCAGTTGTGAGTGAGATAAGGCATCTCTCGCCGAGAGAAGGTTATGAGGGCGACGGGGGCAACAAGCTGATTCAGCCCTAACCTTCTCATGAAGGAACAAAGGCTTCCTTAACCTACGTTCAGTGCATTGTCTCAAGTTCAACCTGTAAGGTGTTAGGGAACCTCCAGTTGTGAGTGCGATATAGCTTATCTCACCAAACGAAGGTTATGAGTCTGATAGGTGCAACAAGTTGATTCAACACTAACCTCCTTGAAAAGAGGTGGTTCCTTGTTATTTTGATATGAAGCTTGCTTTACCTTCATCAAGGGCATCATCTTCAGAGTTCACCTATAAAGTCTTGGGGCACCTTCTCTTGCTGAGAGAAGGTTATGAGCTTGACAAGGGCAACAAGATGGTTCATCAATAACCTTCTCATGACGAAGCCGATCTTGGTTATCCTGATCCAATAGCAGCGAAGCTTCCTAGGCCTTCATCACTTGCACTGTCTCTGATTCAGCTGTAGGACCTGGGATACCCTTAATTTTCCAGTTGTGAGTGCGCCATGGCATCTTTCACTGAGAGAAGGTTATGAGCTTGTTGAGGGCAACGAGATGGTTTAGGAGTAACCATCTCATGAAGAAACTAAGTTTCCTTAACTTTCATTTGAGGCAATTTCTCAAGTCCAGCCATACGGTGTTCAGGAATCCATAAACTTCCAGTTGTAAGCTCGATAGGGCATCTTTTTCCAAGAGAAGGTAATGAGGGTGATGGGGGCAATGGCCCGATTCAACACTAACCTTCTTGTGAAAAAATAGTTCTTGATTGACTTGATCCAATGGTAGCGAAGCTTGTCCAACCTTTGTCTAGTCTATCTCCTCCAGAGTGCATCTATAATCTTCCAGCTATGAATGTGATAGAGCGCCTATTGCCAAGAGAAGGTTATGAGCTTGACGAGGGTAATGCGCTGATTCAGCACTAACCTTCTCGTCAAGAGGCGGTCTACGGTTATCTCGATCCGATGTTAATTAAATTTGTTCTATCGTTAGTCCCAAAAGGGACCTTAATGTTCTGGATTAGGACCTATGTTTGCAGGCCAAGGGGCTGCACACTCGTGGAGAGAAGGGCTGCTCCCAGGCTAAGTTGAGAAGTGGTCACCACCACTTAGGTTCGAGGGCTCAACGTCGACACCCTCGGCCCTAACTTTGACTCGCCGTGACCTTCGGCATTGTCAAGGACTTCACCTCGCCGCTACTCCGGCTTGAGGGACTCACCGTGACCTTCGGCATCGTCAAGGACTTCGACCTTGCCACTACTTCGGCTCAAGGGGCTCATCGGGACCTTCGGTTTCACCTCCGATATCGCCCCCGCCGCTACTTCGGCTCGAGGGGCTCACCGGCTCATCATCATCTTCAATGGCTCAAGTGCTTGACAACTACATCACCTTCAGCCACTGCTACAACTACTTCAACGTCTACATCGTCTACGTCGACTACTTCCACTACGTGCGAAGCTTATCTCACAAACACCAGCCAAGAGGGGCTGGGGGTATACTGGAGGACCAGTTCATCTTAGACAATGGAGTCTTGTCCGGCGCTTGTGAGATAAGACTTGAAGATGTTGCGGCAACCTTTGGCCACAGCTACTCCCACTACATCGGCTCTTGGAGCAAAGCCTACTGTTCGAAGCTTGGAAAAGGAGCTGCTCGTTGATCGAAGCTCAAGAGCGAAGCTGCCCGCAAAATCGAAGCTTCGTAGGATCTAAATTTGGCACTTGTGTAAGTTGAAGCATGTGCGTGCTCTTTTCTCCGTGCCCTTTTTTCCACTAGGTTTTTGGGATGGAGATTTTAGTGAGGCGCACATGTCTAGGTTGCAAAGGACATTCCTTATAACCGGAGTCCGGATGGTGGATATGCCCTTTTTAACAGAATCAGCTACTCGGTCTCGTTGTCTCGTTGTGCCAGCTAAGACCGAATAGCTGAGGGGCTACTGTTGGGAGTGCGCCTTAGGCCATCACCTAAAGCTAGGGACCCCTTTTTGTAAAAGAGGCTAAGTTAGGAGGTTTAAGGGCTTGTTTATGAGGTCTAAGGACTAAGTTACGGTATGCAGGAACCTATTTGTATGATCTAGGGACTCTTTTGTAAAATCTAGGGACCAACTTATAATATTTGACTCTACCAGTAGAATAAATATAAACAACCGCCTCCTCCTCCCTATAAATAGAGCCCTAGGGCTTAGAGGAGAGGACTTTTTTCCCCATTTGCTCACTTGCTCACTCGGCTTGCTCTCCCTCTTACTTCTAGAATTATTAAGTTGAGCTTGAGTTCACTTTCTCTCAATCTATCTGGTTTCGGCTCGTCTGAACCCAACAAAATTGTTCGGAACGTTCAGCCCCAATTCAACCCGATACATTATTTCGGTCCAAAGGTAATTTCCCTTCCACGCACAGACAACAGCTCCCGCCTTGATTCCATAGATGTCTGCTGGTTTATTACGCATGCATGCTGCATATCATCAACTTCGTAGATAGCTGCTGACTTTATTATGCATGCACGCATTTAACCAATGCTTAGGTCACGAGAGTAGTTTTTTCTTCTCTTTCTTTTTCTTTCTTCTTTTTTATTCCTTTTCTTCAATCTTTTCTTCTTATTTTCATATTTTTTATTTTTCTTCTAAGCCTGCATATACAAAATCCTTTTCCTTTCTTGTTTTCTTATACTTATGTTTCTTTTTTATTCTTATCTTGAATTTTCTTTTCCTTTTTTAAACTAGTTTATACTTCTTTTTCATAGTTTGTATCATTTGTATTCATTTTTATTGGTGTGTTGTTAAATATATATATATATATATATATATATATATATATTTGATTGGATTAACTGCCATCTAAACTACTTATTCACAATGAAGAATGATAAATTCTAATATAAAACTATTTGTTCATATTTAAGAACGAGTTATACTCAATGTATAGTAATTTATTAGTATTGTAGATTTATAAATTTGTGTGCGAAATGATTTATTTTTTTTATATGCTAACTTATTTAGCACGTGTGTATATGCTTATAAGAATAATTCTTTAGCGATAAAGATACATCTATTCTTCATGTAAAATTATTTTTCTACGTGTAACTAATTTGTTCGCATGTCAAATCATTTGTTCGCTTTTGCAGATTAATTTGTTCGGTGATATTGATTCATTGGTTCGTGATATTCATTTTTATTATTTATCCTATACAATCAAATGTTTGCCATGTTTAACATTTTGTTCATAGTATATTATTTTTTTGCGCCATGTTAAACTTTTTATTTGTAGAAATAATTATTTGTCATGTTGTTAAAATATTTGTTTCCAGTAGCAGAAATTGGTTATTTAGTATTTAAAAAATAATTTTTAAAATATAGTGCAAACATAGGCAAGTGTGATCTTGGTTTAAAAATCTTATCATAAGAAAGATAATGGTGCAATCCAAGTTTAATTTGGATGCTCGATTTAATATTTACAGCTTTTTTAGTTTTGAATTTGTATGATCATCATTGTCTTCTTTTGCATGCACTGAATCTTTCTTTTTAGGTGGAAGTATGGAACCACGCTATGTGCGGAGACAGTTGAACCATAAATAGGCTTAATGACGGCCCAAAATATCTTCTGCCACGTGTCCTTCCGTGAAAAATTTAATTTGGTACAGTTCAGGTGATGGTTCCGCGAACCATCACCTCAAGTGATATATAACCGCACCCCAGGAGGAACACCATCATGAACAGGCCGGCCGGGCTAATAAGATGATGAAACTAAGTGCTGATGCCTGAAGAAGAAGATAGGAAATTTAGAAGAGCTATGGGTGGTAACGGATCATGGTCATATTGCTCTCTTCACAATCCAACAATCCAACTTGATTCTTATATATTTTTAGCTCAAAATTAAATAAGATAATAGCTCGATCCTTGTAGGATCCGACTTTTAGATTATTTAGACTAAAATTCGAGATCTTTTACTACCCATTTAGGACGCAGTGCCAAGCTAAGAGTTTCACTTCATCGGCTAGAATAGTTTTTTTTTTCCTTTTTGCGAGTGTCGGCTGGAATAGGTTGACACAGCAAAAGGGAAAGTTAGAATCGTGCACCTGCATAGTTGGAACGTGGTGCTCGTGACATTCCAAGCTTGGGCAAAAAATTGAATGTGAACATGTGAGAATGGTCTCCGATGGTGGGAAAAAAAGGGACGCCAAATACAATATGTAACTTGTCTTACGAAATATGAAAAGGAAAGTCTAGAATGGATTTGGACACCAACTTGTAGGACGATGGGTGGGTGGTACGACTACTGAGTATTGCAACTCCATGCTCGAGATTAACTCGCCGGAGCAGAGGAAGATGGAGGAAGGTTTGAATTGAACCTTATGGGGCGACCGAAGTGGGTTTACACTCTGTCGTTGTATCATGGTGACCGGCATCTCAGAATGCAAACGTGACTGGTTACTCGCTGCAGCAAGCCCCAAAAGCTGCCAAAACAGTATGAGCTGAGCTCGCCATCCATCCAAACGTCCCTTTAGTTTCGTGTTAGAGCAAATGATCTATCTAAAAAAATGCCAAGCATATGTGTTCTATATGGTGGATTAGCCCCGGTGATACGCACGCTTCTGCTTGTTTTGTCGGTCAGCAAGCTCAGGCGCATGTCCGCACCGCGTGCAGATAGCAGCCCAGACATGTGGCACCGCGCCGCCACGGGCGGGCCGGGGTCGCAAAGCAAGCATAGGGCGCGGTCTATCACGGAGAGAGATCGCTTGCCGTGGCATGCCGCACGGCGCGGTCACCGGAGGCCCCGTGTGCCCGACGGCACGCCCGCATGGTCGTCCGGTTCTCCCTCGAGGAGGGGAGCTGTCCGTACAGGACAAACGAAATCCAGGATTTATGGGATTTGGAATCGTGGCGCCGGCGGAGAGCACCCCCAACAACTAACGCTCGTGGATTCGTTTTCCTTCGATTCGACTCAAAAATGCATTGTACGGCCCAGGGAGGCCCGTTTGTGTCCGGCCCATAGAAAGAGGGTTTGGATATAGGAAAAAGTCATTTCTACCTCCCTAGACTATGGGCCGAGTTCACGTTTGCACTCTGGACTCGAAAACCGGTTATTTAGGCTCCTCGGACTGCGAAAACCAGGCACATGACCTCCCCGAGGCCATTCCATCCGGTTTTATCCTACGTGGCGCCAGTTCACCATGCCGACGTGTCCGCGGCCTGACGACGTGTCGCTGGGACCCACACGTCATTGTCTCGGGCAGTTTGGGCAAAAAAAAATTGCACCACCACCGTCCGCTCCTCATCAACGCCGCCGCGACGGCGGGGTCGCCTCGTTCCTGGCCTCCCACCGCAACTGCGCTGCGTCCCTCGCCTCCTCCCCTGCCCGGACCGTAGCAGCACGCTCCACGCGAACCACCTCCCGTCTGCGCCGCCCCACGTGGCGTTCCCCTGGGCACCGCCGCTCCTCGTGCTCCAGGAACGCCTCGCCGAGGAGGGCAAGCGCAAGGACAGCCGCAATTCGTGCGGCCTGCTCAGGGAAATCCACTCCCTGGAGAAGTGCACGCAAAGGCTCGCCGAGGCAATCGACGCGGCCCATGCCCCCCCCCCCCCCTCCCTCACCGGCGAGCGGGAGGCTGTAGCCGAGCGGCGGCGGCGGGATGTTGAGCCTGCACTAGTCGCCGGCCCGATGATCCTAATCTTCTCTCTCTCTCAAATAAAAAAGATGCTCCGGATCTCGAGCTAGCTCCATGGATGGAAATCGATCGAGAGTATCTCTTCAAATTCTCTCGAATTCGGAACCGTGTTTCCACTTTACACCGCTCCATTGCCGTCTAGATGAAGCCCAGCTCCGGGCCTCCGGCCATGGATGATGAGGCCACGACACCCAAGAGGCGGTGGCCGGTGGAGGAGGACGAGGACACGGGGCCCGACCTCATCAGCCGCCTCCCGGACGACGTCCTCGGCGACGTCGTCACGCTGCTCCCCACCGCGGACGGTGCCTGCCCGCAGGCCCTCTCCCGGCAGTGGCGCCTGCTATGACGCTCGGCACTGCTCAACCTTGAGGCCCGAGTAGCCACCTCCCCGGACGAGGGCGCGCGCCCGCCACCCTCGCTGCTCACCGCGGCCACGCCCGCCGCCTCATGCTCAATTGGGACGCCTACTCCGACGGCTTCCCCACCATCGATGGCTGGCTCCAGTCACCTACCCTCGACGGCCTCTAGGAGCTCGAGCTCCACTACAACGCCTGTCGATGAGGAGCGGACGGCGCGACGCGATTTTTTTGCCCAAACTGCCCGAGACAATGACATGTGGGTCCCAGGGACACATCGTCGGGCCACGGGACACGTCGGCATGGTGACATGGCACCACGTAAGATAAAACCGGGGTGGAATGGCCTCGGGGAGGTCACGGGCCTGGTTTTCGCAGTCCGAGGAGTCTAAATAACCGGTTTTCGAGTCCAGGGTGCAAACGTGAACTCGGCGCATAGTCCAGGGAGGTAGAAAGGACTTTTTCCTTTGATATATCAGCAACAATTTTATAAACAAAAAATAAAAATGTTGTCGGGCGCACGTTTCACGCGCCTGATGGATGGACACTGGTGGCTGTTTTGTTTGCAATCCAATTTTGAAATGCTAGGTGCGCATGCCAAGCACCGTGCCACCAGCACACGAGCTACGTCCTCATGCTCTGAGTGTGCCTTCATGGGGCACGACTGCCACTCGCTCGGCCGCCCATTTCAGCTCGGCGGCGCCTCACTGGCTCTCCATTGTGGGATTAAACTAGAGTGAGAACAACCCGCAGAAAATGGTTTCTCATCCCATGGGATAATGTCACTGGGCTTTTGCGTGCTTTGCTTGAGTAAGTGGATCACTTGGGCCCAGTTCTGCCCTTTCCGGCCTCCGCTCAGTCTCTGGACATCGCGGCCATGCATTCAGTTACCCCCTTTGAGAAGAAGCAACTAATCTCTGCTTTATTAACCTCCTGCAGGAATTCTGTACAGATCATGCAAGTACATTCTGATGCAAAACATGCTGTGGTTACTCAAATGGTTTCAGCTTCTTTTACCAGTCCCATCGAGTCATCGACCATTGTAGTTCTGATCAGAACTTCAGAGGAGCCAAGCCAAACCGCACGCGTGTTCAGAGGTGCTCAATTCCTCGTGCACAAGTGCACGAACGCGGCCACGAGCAGACCGGCCTTGATCCTGATGCTCCAGGGGATCCCGTAGCTCCCCTCGCCTCCGGCGAGCCCCCTCACGAACGGCCAGAAGCAGAGCACCAGCCAGCCGCAGCACATGAACTCCCCGGCGCCAGGCCCGCTGCCTGCCGCCGCCACGCCGGCGACTGCCCTCCACACCCCGACGGCGAGCGCGACGACGGCCAGGACCGTGAGCGCCGTCGGCGGGACGAACACCGGCGACGAGTCGAAGGTGAACCGCCCTGGGTTGGCGCCGTCGTCGCCGCCACTGTCGGGCGCGGCGCCCTGGCCCTGCTCCTTGCGGGTGACCTCGAACACCGTCTTGGAGAGGCCCAGGGTCTTGAGCACCACGGTGAGGAACGCGAGCAGCCAGGCGGAGCATGAGACGATGCGCTGCATCCGGTGGTTGTTCCACCACGCGCGCGCCGAGAGCCGGCAGTCCATGTACTCGGCGAGGTTGTACACGTTGTAGGTCAGGAACAGGGCTAGTGGGATCAGGAAACCCGGCTCTAATGCCTGCAGAAGAAGATAACATTTCAGATGAACAGTTGCAATGAAATGTCACTGGTGATCGAAGGTTACTACCTTTGGCAGGAAGGAACGGTTTGCGAGGAGGCAGTAAGGTCCCAGCAGGGCGTAGCACAGCTCGAAAGGCGCCCTGAGTGGCCACACGTCGATGACTAGGTAGGCGAGGCACTGCCGGAGCTCGAGACGCCTGGACATGCACTGGAGGATTGGGTTGTTCCGGCTGAAGATGATCTCCAGCACGCCCGTCGCCCACCTCTTGTACTGTGTGAGGCTGGCCGGCCCTCCGGTCGGCGCGCCGCCGAGGAACGCCGGCGGGTCGGTGTTCAGAAGCGCCGATCTCCAGCCGGCAGCGTGGATCCGCTGCCCCGTCAGGATGTCCTCCGTCATCGACCCGTAGACCCAGCCAACCTGCAATGACATGGTGAGGCACTGTAGCGAAACCTGCAATACAGAGACACGACGCGTGCTGCTTCTTCCCTGTAGCAAAACCTGCAAGATGTTGTGAAGATGGACAGTGGCAAATAAGTACCTCCTGGCCCCAACTTGTGCCAGCCTCGTAGCTGCAGGAGGAAACTTCTTTCGCCGCATCGATGCAGCTTGATAGATCTGCCGTTGCCGCTGCGGCGAACATCTCTCCTGACATGATGCCCCTCGCCGACTCGATCAGTTCTTTCGAGCTGCCAAACATGTTCTGAAGCTCCTTGTAAGATGGTGAGCCTGGCAGAGCACAACCGGTTGGGGTGTAAGTGTAAGAAAATACAGGTACGGCCTGAGGCTTGTGGGCCGGCCCACAACCCGTTTTTTTGGCCCAGCACGGGCATGGCCCAGCACAAAGTTATTCGGGTCCAGGCCAGCCCGGCATGGGGCTTGTGCCGTGCCTGGGCCGACTCCTCTGCACGTGGACCAGCCTAGCCTAGCACGTTTAAGCTGCGGCCCGATCGGACACGTAGGCTGGCTCGGGCACGAGAGATCTGCTAAGGCCCGCGAGCCCGAGCGGCTCGGCGTATATAACGCCCGAGCGCCGGGCGGGCCCCAAAACCCTAGCGCCCCTGCCTCCCCCCTTCCTCGCACGCGGCCTCTTCACCTCCCTCGCGCCCTCGCCCGTGGACTCTTTGCCTCCCTCGTCTCGCCGTCGTCGCCGGTGTAGATTTGCCGCTGCCCTCGCCTCCTCCGCCTCTGCTCGCCTAGATCCGGTTTCCCCTCCCTTCTCCTCCCCCTCTGCTTGTCGGATCTACTCCCCCTCTCTTATTTTGTTGCTTCTCTACCTTCTTCGCGTTCCTCTTCTCCAATCCCCATCTCCCTCTCCTAGTCTCCGGTGAGGTAGTCGACGGCAACTCCGGTGCTCCGGCCACAGGTAACTCCGGTCCTCTTCTCTTGTTTTTTTTCTTTCTTGTTTCGTTTCTAAATGACTTGTTTCTTTGCTTTGCCTCTGTTGCTCTTTCTTCTTGCACAGGTCGTCGAGGGACCGGAGGCCGGCGATGGCCGACGACGACCCGTCGTCCCACAACTATGAGTTGCGGGCGATGGGTCTTCGCGGAGACGGTGAGGACGACCTCGCTGCGGATGCAGAGGAGTTGTTTGGCAGCAATGCTGCCATCGACCTAGATGCAGACGTCCAGGGACTTCCTCACAGGCCGTCTGCGCAGCCGGCCGGCTCTGAGAGCGTGAGCACCGGTGCTGCCAGTGGCAGTGGCGGCTCCAGGAAGAGGAGGTCATCCACCTCTAAGGCGTGGAAGGACTTCGAGGAGATCTATGAGGTAATCGACGGTAAGGAACGTCGAACTAGTGCTAAATGTAGGCATTGCAAGAAAGATTTCACTGGTAAATCCACCTATGATACTGGCCACTTGCTTAGGCACATTCCTATATGCCCTGTTTTGAAAGGTCGTTCTGCCATGGCTCAATCTCAGCTTAAGTTTAATCCTGATGGCTTTGTTCGCACTTGGGAGTATAGTCCTGATGTTGCTCGTACTCAGTTGTGTAGGTTGATTGCACATCTTAATCTGCCTTTATGCATTGGTGAAACTGATGCTTTTGAAGAGTACATTACTACTGCTCATAATCCTAGATTTTGTTGTGTCTCTAGGCAAACAACCACTAGAGATTTTGCTAAGTACTTTAATGATCGTCGTGCACAGCTTGTTGAGAGTTTGAAATCTGTATCCTCTGTTGCTCTTACTTCTGATATCTAGTCTGGTGATGCTAAAAAGAATTATCTTAGTGTGATTGCTCACTATGTGAATGTTGACTGGCAATTAGAGAAAAGGATCATAGGTCTTAGGCTGATTGATGTGTCTCACAATGCTGAGAATATTGCTAAGCGTATTACTTATGTTGTTGCTGATTTTGGATTAACTGATAAAATATTCTCTGTTACATTGGACAATGTTGCTGCTAAGACTAGGGCTATTAATCAACTTAATCCTATCTTGTCTGGTTATGTTGGTAGCTTGTTCTTACATCAGAGATGTGCTTGTCATATCATCAATCGTATTGTTAAGGCTGGCCTTGATGTGTTTAGGCCTATGCTGTCTGCATTTAGAACTGCTATATAATTTTTAAATTCATCTAACCAACGCATTTCTGCATATAAATCATATTGTATTGTTGTTAATGCAAGACCTCGCAAGTTTGGCTTAGACATGGATGTGAGATGGAATTCCACTTATCTCATGCTAAAACATTTCTCGCCCCATAAAAACTCAGTCTCTATTTTTATCACTACTAACCATCCTTTGATTGATGGCCAGCCACTCTCGACAAAACAACATTGGTATGTGGCTGAAAAAATATTTGAATTCCTTGAACAGTTCTATGATTCCACTGTCGTTCTCTCTGGTGTTTATTATCCCACATCTCCATTAATATTACATCATGTTCTTGAGATAGCTAGCCATCTAAATAATTATGAAAATGATGGAGATTTAAGAAATGTTGTTACTCCCATGAAAGATAAAGTTTTACAATATTGGTGTGACATTCCTATTCTTTATGTCTTTGCATTTATATTAGATCCTAGGGTTAAGATGAATTGTTTCAGCAATGTTCTTAGACTTTTGTCTCAGCTTAATCGTAATGATTACTTCTGCTGCTTAATTGAGGTAAGGGCTGAACTATCTGTTGTTTTTGGTAAGTATGATGAAAATTTTTGTGCTGTAAGGTTGCAAGGGGCTGCACAACCAGACCCTACAGGTAAGAAAAGAACTGCTTGGGGTAAGATCTTTGGGGGTGATATTTCTGGTGCTAGTTCTGCTGCTAGTGCTAGTGCTGGTGGCCTTGGTGCTGGTCTTGGTGGTTCTTCCTCCTTGCATAGCAGATCATCTGCTAGTGCTTTGCTACGGGCTGCTACTTCTGGTGCTTCTCTAGCTGCTGCTTCTGAACTCTCTGCCTACCTAGATAGTGATACTGTTAACCAGTACGATAGCGAATTCAACCTTTTGAACTGGTGGCATGAGTATAAATTATCATATCCTTTTCTTTCAATCCTAGTTAAAGATATTATGATTGTGCATGTTTCTACAATATCATCAGAATCTGCTTTTAGGACTACTCGCAGGATCATCAAGAAGCGGCGACGACGTCTGGGCCCTGAGATGGTGGAGATGCTGGCTCTGGTGAAGGATTGGGAGCTAGGAGATGCAAGACTTTAGCATGCCGTGGAGGATCAAGAACTTGAAGACTCTTTTCAGAACTTGTTTCTTAATGAAGAATCTGTCTAGTGTGGTGGTGTACTGGTGTGGACATGTGGTCCAGAACTTGAACTTGAACTTGAAATGATGTTGATGTACTTGAACAATTTAAAGTTGGTTGTACTCTTTTTTTCTTTGTAGGATTTTATCCTCACGAGGTGTGAAGTTTTACCTACAAATATTTTAAATAAGGCAACAAATAAAACAACTCAAATTAATATTTGTTGTCTGGGCCGTGCGTGTCGTGCCTGGGCCGAGGCCTCCGCACGTGGGCTGGCCCGGCCCGGCACGATTAAATAATCGGGCCTGATCGTGCCGGGTCGAGTCGGGCCCAGGCCGGGCCGTGCCGGGCGGCCCGAATAGCCAACTATACTGAGCATCCATGTTGACGCAGCAGTTTGGGATTTTTTTATTGTTCCATTATCTTCTACAAATAAAAAGCATCAGCGTACAAGTTCTCCACAAGATTTCACCTCTCATCCTTGTTGGTTGCTGCACGTCCGTGGTGGGCTCCGGTGGCACGCCATAGATGACTTTCCTGCGGTGAAAGCAACCCGTCCCACCGTAAAACATGCCCTGAAGCCCAGCGATTCCGAATCCAAGCTTCTGAACTCACCAAGCACACCAGACAAGTTTGCCGATGTCAGCTCACACCAATTCCAGCACGCACATTAAAAAAAAGTAATAATGCAGAATCAATTGTACTACTAATATACCTGCTACTAATATACCTGCGGGGGAGTACTATGTATTATATATATAGAAAAATCAAAACGACTAATAATTTGGGACGGAGGGAGTACCGTGAAAGTGAGATGATCTGTGAATCAAGTAGTACCTCGTATATAACCTCCATCTGGTTGCCGAAGGGATCGTCCTTGAGGGCGCCGTAGAACTTCTGTGGCGTCTGCGCGAAGCCGCTGTGGACCTCATCGTCGAAGCCGAGGAGGAGGCACATAGCGTGGAGGGCCACCTGCGGGTTGTTCGCGAACATGTCGCAGTCCACGTTCAGCATGACGGGCGCGTTGGTCAGCACCGCGGACACCCTCGTCTGCACAGTGTAGTGGCTCCATGAGTGAGCTTATTATCTTCATGCCACATCAGCATGCATGCGGGGGAGATGGTGTACCAGGACGTTCATGGCCCCGGCCTTGAAGTGGTGGTGGTGCCTGGGGCTCTTCTCCCGGGAGATGTATACGAGGCTTGGGACTCCGGTGCCGTCCCCTTCCCTGCCGCTGTCCCGCAGGACCTGCACGCGCTCTCGGCACAAGAACGTGGCCGAGTCAGACATGGATCGGCATGATTCATTTCACATTTGTTTTTGGCACGTAGGAGTATGTGTATGTAGCTGCTCGTCCAACAACAAAGCTCAAATTCGTCGCAACCTTGATTATGGTCGGATGGTCCCTGCGGTCAGCGCCCACGAACTCGGCGAACTCGCCGGCGCCGCGCCGGACCAGAGATTCCTCGTCGGCGTTCTCGATCCGGCTGGCCAGCTTCTCGTACTCGCTCTGCGTCCGCGTCAGGGAAAAGCGGCCGTGAACGCACGATCAGACACTGTGCAACTGATAAAGTGAACCTGCAACGATGACGACAGCGTGAACAGTGGCTAGTTGCTGACCTTCATGGCTGTCCAGTCGCGCTGGAACTCGCCACCGGCCGCGCCGCCGCGCTCTGGGCCGGCGGAGGAGAAGTAGACGAAGGGGGCCCGGACGCTGACGCCGTGCTTCCTGCAGAACGGCACCCAGAGCTTGGCGAACTCGGCGGCCTCGCGCAGCGCGAACAACGTCAGCGGCGAGCAGCCGTCGTCGGAGATGTAGCACGCCAGCTTGCCCGCCGGGTAGTCCAGCGCGAGCAGCGACAGCACCGTGTTCACCGTCACCGCCGGCGGCTCCAGCTTCGGGTCCGCCGTCGTCACGAACATGTCCACCGCCGGCAGCTCGTCGATCCTGTGGCAATGCAACATTTAAACGCACACGTTTTTTCAGGAAAACCAAGTCTTGAACAGCTTGCGTGACGTTGCGTTGCTACCTTTCTGCGAGGCGTTCGGGGTGGGTGTCGAACCGGACGGGGTTCCACTTGCCGTTCACGTTGAGGAGCCACACGACGGTGAACCACGCCTCGCAGACGAGCGCGGCTAGCCAGCACCACGTGCACGACGGCGCCGCGCCCGCCAGCAGCGTGGCTGCGCGGCGGGCGAGGAGGGCCAGGAGCAGGGAGAGCACGGCGAGGTCGGCCAGCTTCCACGCCGTGCGGGCGAGCGGGACCCTCTCCTGCAGCGGCAGCTTCTTGGCGCTGGCCATGGCCGCGTCGAGACTCGGTCGCTCGGCTCTGAGCAATAGCAGCGCGAGAGCCACACAAGCAAACACAGAACCAACTAGCACGGGTGAGTATATATAGAGACGCGCGCAGCCAAGGATAAAGCATCTAGCTTCGCCTGGCACATTATGGTAGCTTCTCAAAAACATTTAATTATTTTTCCTTTGCTAATAGGGGGCGTCCTTTTGAAAACTCTAATCGTAAAAATTATAAGAGTAAAGTGCACCCAAAGTGCTTAAAATTCGGAATTCTAGAATTATTATCATAAAATATGGATAAGTCCATAAACTCTTAAAGTGGTCATTGAAAAAAAGTTAGGGACAAGAAACAGGAAAATTAAGTGCATCCTGGTGGCTAATTTCTGTGTGTAGGTTAAGCACCAAAGAAAATGTGGCGGTGTCGAGTGAGCACTCAATTTTTTTCTATAATATAAAGATATGCAGATCTCCTGAATATATTTAATAAAAAAAATTAGGGATTAGGATGCAAGTGGGTACCCATGGTGTTTTATGGATCAACTAAATAATTACGATGACATGCTATCCTAATTCATTTCTCCTTCTAAATTAATTACGTACAATGCCATTCTAATTCATTTTATCAAATTTTTAGATCGACACAATGATCCAAAATAAATATAACTTGCATCAGAGATCCTGTGCGTTACAAACTACTCAGTTTATGTCCAACTTTGATAGTTTATGTTCTCTGTAACCGTATGCTACCAAATCAAATCAGCATCAGCAGGGATATGCAATTGCCGCTTGCCGGCATGACTGCCTCTGCATCAGGACAAGCACATAAAGCCGCGTGCACTTTTTAACGGAAAATAGCTGCCCGGTGCTGGAGTGTTCGTTGGAGAGTCCAAGAGCGCCTCTCGATCGTTCCCTTGGCAATTGGCACGGGCGAAGAGCCGAGCCGCGCACGGCGCGATCGGCGACCACAGGCGGCGGGGCGGCGGGCGCTAGCGGCCGTCGTCGATCGAGTAGCGATCCCGATTCGTATCCAGTCTGACGGCGGCCGGCATCGCCGATCGGGTGGTGGCCGGCCGGCGTGGCGCCGCTACCGCGCGCGCTAGCTGGCTGCGGCCTCGACCGGTTGGTCGGCGCGCTGGCCGTGCTTCACCCTTCTGTTTAATTTGTCGGTTTGCCACGGCTCGTGTGGTGGGCGGAGGATCGATGCGTCGCGGCTGCAAGCCTGCAAGCGATCGACGTCCGGTAATCGAGTGGACAGATACTCCCTGGAACTTCCTGGTCCTTCTAGAAGGACGCCCTGCCTCACTTGCTCGACGGCCACGAAAAAAGGGTCAGCTGGGGGTGCTCGGTATAGAGAGAGAGAGAGAGGGAGGGAGAGAGGCGCATATCCATAGCTAGCTTGCACTGGTCCCCTTGCTAGCCGCTACGGCAACGTCGCCGGGCGATCGCGTGGCCGTACGCGGCCCTCCCAACGTCCGCCGCCGTCGTGACGCTCGCCGGGCTCGCGCGCCACCGAATCCCCGGGCGCCGTATGTGCGCGCGCAGCAACGGGCGGTGCCGTGATGCGTCCGCATGCGTGCCCCTGCAGCCCGGATGCATGGCAGCACAGGCACCAGCAGCTCGGATAGGATAGGCCATGCGATGGAGAAAGCAAGCCAAGCCTGCGAGGCTGGAAGCCAACTGGCGCCGCTCCGTTTCGTTCCGCTCGGGGCGGCCGCACCCCGTGCTACGTGATCGCTGACGACAGCTACGCTGTCCGCGGGGGTGCGCTTGACCAGCCAGGACTCCAGGTAGGTCTCCAGGTAGGTATCCAGGAGACCACGACCAAGAGGATGCGCATGCGCAGCTCTCTATTACAGAGCCTACTAGCATATAAAACGGTAAAGTCTTGAAAATGTAGACTACGCTCCTGAATCTCCATGAGAATTGGAGCTATCACTGGCCGATTGTTGTCTCTGTTCTTCCATAGGGCAGCGAACCCCTGGCAATCAGTCTCGAGGCATAGACGAGTAACACCAGGTCTCTCTGCCAGGACCATACCATCCCTGCAAGCATATATATGCTTCAGCCATCAACGCGTCCATGCGGTGATTTGTCAGCAACCAAGGAAAGCCCAAGACATGGGAGGCAACTTGGGCCGCGCCGAAGCAGTCGGGCCGCTCAGCCCAATTCCAAGTACGCTGGCAACGAGCGGGCGTGAGCAGTCGTACGAGTGCGTGAGCTGAGGCCTTAAAGCGAGAGAGGAGAGAGGAGAGGGATGAAAATTTTTTAACAAACTTATTCCTACCGAGAACAAGCTGTCCTCGTGACTCTACCTGCCCCTCTGCTTTCCATTTTCTCTCTCTGATTCTTGCTCCCTCCCAAATTAGCTTCCGCTACCTCTAATACCCTAACATTTGGTATCAAGTTCATTCGATTTTGGGATTTATTTGCCGATTCACACACCCCATCGATTGGTTGAACAATCGGATCTGGTGGAGCTCTTCCGATTGATAGGCACTCGCCCTTCTCGGAATCTCGTAATTCCCTTTCCCGTTCGATCAATTTGTGGCGTGAATTTTCAATCTGGATCAAAATCTTCCACACGATCACTTTACCCGCTTCCAACGTCGTCACGGCGCCATGAATCCCGAGCACAAGCTTCTCCTCGACGAGCTTTCCAAGCGTTTCTCCGACGAGCTCTCCAAGCGTTTCGACGAGAACGACCTCGCCTGGACCAAGCGCCTCTCCGATCAGGATGTGATTTGGGAGCAATAGCTTTCGGATCTCCGGGCGACTCAGGACAAGCGCCTCGCCGTCTTGGAGAAGGCCGTGGGTGCTGTGGAGGAGTGGCGCCCCGAGATCAACGGAACCATGGACGGCATCAAGCTGGAGATGAAGAAGTTAAACAAGCATTTCGAGCGTTCCGCACTGGAGAACCTGACGATCGCTCCCGGCATCGTCACATCTGCTCCACGGGCTGCCAGCGTTCCACCTACCGGGTCATCAGCCGAAAGGCCCCACGAGCACTGCAATGACTCCAATCACCAGGAGGATGGATACGGGTCCGTTACGACCGTAGTTCATCCCCCGGGCAAGGGTACGTTCGATTTCCGCCCAAACCCCCGCTCTCGGGTCCATGGATCTACTTTTGATGCTGGATTATCGCGTTCGCGTGGGAGTGATTCGTTCAATTCACCTACTAGGAAAATGCCTAAACTTTATTTTCCAACATTTGATGGGGAACATGCACGGCTCTAGATTTCTCGTGTTGAGAACTATTTCGAGACGTATCACGTTGAGGCGTCTATGTGGGTCAAAATGGTCGCGTACCACTGCACTCATGCGGCTGCTCATTGGATTCAGTCCATCGAGAAGCGCCTGAAACACATAGAGTGGCCTGAGTTTTGCAAAGCGGTCCATGACCGTTTTGGTCGAGATCAGCATGAGATGCTTTTGCGTCAACTGTTTCACATCCGGCAAACCAGTAGTGTGGCCGATTATGTGGAACGCTTCTCTGGCTTGGTAGATCAGCTTGTAGCTTATGAGTCTCCTCCTGATGCTTTATACTTCACTACACGCTTTATTGATGGTCTGAAAGATGATATCAAATCTATTATTGCTGTTCAGCGCCCTTCCACCTTGGATACTGCTTGTTCCTTGGCACTTTTGTAGGATGAGTTGGCCGAGCCGGCCAGGAGGCGTAATTACAAGCGTCCTGATAGTGGTTTTTGGACCAAACAAGTTCCAAAAGGTCCTCAACCATTGCCTGCACCTCCATCAGCTGACAAAAGCAGTAAAGCTGTTGATGACAAGAAGATGAACTCTGCTGGCAAATCAATTGAAGACCGTTTGATTGCCCTCCGTGCATATCGCCGAGCAAGAGGTCTTTGTGACAAATGTGCAGAAAAGTGGAGCCGTGGTCATCATTGTGCTGCCACTGTACAGTCACGAGCCATGCAGGAAGTGTGGGAAATATTTAATCTGGAAGAATCTGATGGCAGTTCTTCAATTGCAGATCAACCTGACATGCAGCTCTTGTCAGCCATTTCTATGGATGCCATATCAGGGAAAGAGGGCCCTAAAACATTGCAGTTACATGGGCAGCTGCGGGGTCTTGATATCTTGATATTGGTAGATTCGGGCAGCACAAACTCCTTCATCAGTGAGCAAGTGGCTGCTCAATTGTCTGAAGTTCCTGCTCTACTAGTGGATGTTAAAGTGAGAGTTGCCAATGGTGGAATAATGCAGTGTTCTGCTGTCCTACTAGATTGCTCTTGAACTATGCTGGGGCATTCATTTTCTCAGGATCTGAAGGTGTTATCTTTACAATCTTATGACATGGTGCTGGGAATGGATTGGTTGGAAAAGTTTAGCCCTATGAAAGTGCATTGGGGCAACAAGTGGATGATCATACCTCATCAAGGGGCTTCTGTGCTGTTGCAAGGTATTACTCCTTGCCCTGAAGAATTAGTGGTTCAGCTGTTATCTGTCCAGTTACAAGAAAGTCAGCCTGATCAGGACCAGTTTCCTGCTGAGATCAAGAACCTGCTGGTGGAATTTGATGTGGTTTTTTCTACACCTACATCCTTGCCTCCTTCAAGAGATTGTGACCACACCATTCCACTGACTCCTGGTGCTAGGTCAGTGAATGTGAGGCCATACCGTTACCCTCCAGCATTGAAAGATGAAATTGAGCGTCAAGTGGCTGAGATGCTGAAACAAGGTATTATTCAACCCAGGTCATCTCCTTTTTGCTCTCCTGTGTTATTGGTGAGGAAGAAAGATGCCACTTGGAGATTTTGTGTCGACTATAGATATCTTAATGCTCTTACTGTTAGAGGACAGTACCCTATTCCTATTTTTGAACAGTTGATGAATGAGTTATCTGGAGCCAGTTGGTTTTCAATACTTGACTTGTGGGCTGGGTATCACCAAATCACACTCAAAGCTGGGGAAGAGTACAAGATAGCATTTCAGACTCATAGTGGACATTTTGAGTTTAGAGTAATGGCTTTTGGTTTAACTGGGGTCCAGGCACCTTTCAAGGAGCAATGAACACAGTTTTGGCTCCTTTACTAAGGAAGTGTGTGGTTGTCTTCTTTGATGATATATTAGTATACAACACTTCTTTTGAGGATCATATCATACATCTCAAGCAAGTGTTGTCCTTACTGGCTGCTGGACAGTGGCATGTGAAGTTGTCCAAGTGTCATTTTGCCCAAAGACAGATCTCATATCTTGGTCGTGTGATCAGTGAACAAGGAGTGGCTACAAACACATCAAAGATAGTATCTATATTGAGTTGGCCTCCACCGTCTAATGTCAAAGAACTAAGAAGCTTCTTGGGCCTAGCTGGCTATTACAGGAGGTTTGTACGATATTTTGTTGTCATATCTAAACCACTTACTGACCTGCTGAAAAAGAATAGCTTGTTTGTCTGGAATGACGATCAGAGGGTTGCTTTCTCAACTTTACAGCAAGCATTAGTGTCTACCCCTGTGCTTTCCCTCCCCAATTTCAACAAACCATTCTGCATAGAGACCGATGCTTGTCAAAATGGAGTGGGTGCTGTTTTGCTTCAGGAAGGTCATCCACTAGCATTCATTAGCAGACCTCTGGGGCCAAAAACTCAAGGGTTGTCCACCTATGAGAAGGAATATTTAGCTATTTTGATGGCTGTAGAACAGTGGAGAACATATTTGCTACATCAGGAATTTGTCATCTTCACTAATCAAAAGAGCTTGATACATTTGAATGAACAAAGGCTCAATACTGCCTGGCAACAGAAGGTTTTTACTAAGCTCTTGGGGCTGCAGTACAGAATAGTGTACAAAAAGGGAGCCGATAATAGAGTGGCAGATGCATTGTCAAGGAGAGCTCATGATTCAGTAACTTGTATGGCCATATCTGTTGCTGTGCCTCAATGGTGTGAGGAAATATTGAACAGTTACTCCACTGACTTGCAAGCATAACAACTCCTTTCTAAGTTAGCATTGTCTGCTCATGATGTGCCTCACTATTCCTTGGATGGTGGTCTCATTAAGTTTAAGAAGAGAATATGGCTGGGCACCAATTCTGTTCTGCACAACAAAGTCTTACAGGCACTGCATGGGTCGGCCATTGGGGGGCATTCAGGTATCCCAGTAACATACAGGAGAGTTAAACAATTGTTTGCTTGGCCGGGATTAAAGAGGTACGTGTAGGAGTTTGTTTCTTCTTGTCAGATTTGCCAACAAGCTAAAGCTGAGCGTGTGAAATATCCTGGCCTATTAGAGCCATTGCCTGTTCCCAAGTCAGCTTGGCAAATAGTCTCAATGGACTTTGTTGAAGGTTTACCTAGGTCTGCTGGCAAGAATTCTATATTGGTGGTTGTTGATAAGTTCTCTAAGTTCAGTCACTTCATTCCCTTGAGTCATCCATTTTCAGCTGCTGCCATAGCTAAAGTATTCCTACAGAATGTGTACAGACTGCACGGTATGCCATTATCCATAATATCTGATAGAGACAAGGTGTTTACTAGTCTATTCTGGCAGGAATTATTCAGGTTGACTAATGTTCAGTTGAGAATGAGCTCTGCATATCATCCTCAAACGGATGGGCAAACAGAACGGGTAAACCAGTGCCTAGAGCAATTTTTGAGGTGTTTTGAATGCTTGTCCATCCAAATGGGTTGACTGGATTTTTCTAGCAGAATTTTGGTACAATACAACTTGGCATTCTGCTCTGAAGATGTCTCCTTTTGAGGTTCTATATGGCCATACACCATACCATTTTGGGATTACTCCATCAGCTGCTTGTATTGTCCCTGACTTGGAGTCTTGGTTGCAAGAGAAGCAGACCATGAACAATCTTATTCAACAGCAATTGGCTAGAGCTCAGCAGCGAATGAAAGTGCAAGCGAATAAAAACAGAACCGAGAGGAGTTTTGTTGTGGGTGATTCAGTCTATTTGAAGTTACAACCTTATGTCCGGTCTTCTTTGGCTCCCAGATCCAACCAAAAGCTTGCTTATCGATTCTTTGGTCCCTTTCCAGTGGTGGCGAAAGTGGGCAAAGTGGCTTATAAATTGTTGTTGCCAGATCATTCCAAGGTACATCCTGTTTTCCACATTTCCCAGCTCAAGAAAGCAGTTCCATCTACTCATTCTGTTGCTGCTCTGCCTCATGGTGCTGATGGTCTCCAGATTCCAGAGAAAATCTTAAACAAGCGAATGCATCCTGATGGGTTGAAGATGGTTTCCCAAGTACTGGTCAAATAGTCAGGTTTGGATGAATCATTGTCCACGTGGGAGAATGTTGATCGTCTTCGTCAGATGTTTCCTCAGGCGCCTACTCTGGCACAACCAGGTTGTTATCGGAAGGGCAATGTCAGCAACCAAGGGAAGCCCAAGACATCGGAGGCAACTGGGCCACGCCGAAGCAGTCGCGCCGCCGGCAACGAGCGGGCGTGAGCAGCGTGCGAGTGCGTGAGTTGTGGCCTTAAAGCGAGAGAGGAGAGAGGAGAGGGATGAACATTTTTGTAACAAACTTATTCCTACCGAGAACAAGCTGTCGTCGTGACTCTACCTGCCCCTCTGCTTTCCATTTTCTCTCTCTGATTCTTGCTCCCTCCCAAATTAGCTTCCGCTACATCTAATACCATAACATGATTATACGCTATAGCTTGTGCTTCCAGGAACCTGCCTTCGTCGTCACGTAGAACACCTCCTGTTGCACCTCGCCCGGTCTCGGCATGAAACGCAACATCCACATTGTATTTTATCCAGCCCCACTCCGATCATGCCCACCTCGGCTGCTCCATCTTGGCTTGGTTTGCATTGGATGGTGTAGAATCTGCCAGATATCAAAGGCTATATCCCTGACCCAGATCACTGCATGCCTAATAGGCATACCGGCTTCTCCATATCTTCGCTTGTTGCGCTGCATCCAGAGGGACAACATGCCGCAAATGATAATAGCTCTCTCTTTCACTGTCCCAAGCACCAACAAGTCTCGTGCCCATGTTAGTTCCTTCGTCTGTTCCCAAAAGATCTTAGCGATTGTGCAATCCATCAACACATGCTCAATTGATTCCTCCTGGCCCCCACATGTGTCACAGGTTGCCACAGGTTCAATATGTCTCCTATGTACCACCTGTTTAGCCGGCAGGAATTCATGGATCACTCTCCACCAGAACACCCTCACTTTGGGGGGCACATCAAGCTTCCAAATGAGGCGCCACGACTCATCTCCTGAAGTTCCCACAGCTTCCACATCCTCAAGTTGCTGTATTCTGGTATCCAGGAGCTTGTAGGCCGATTTAACCGAGTAGATCCCATGCTTCCCCGGCTCCCAGGCCCATAAATCCTCTCCTAGCCCCCTAACCGGGGTTCGTAGAATCGCATCGGCATCAATTCCGATGAAGGATGCTTGTACCACTTCCTCATTCCACTGGCCACTCCCTGAAACAAGCTAGTCTACTCGGTTGAGATCATGCTGACGGTGGGTGAGTACCACAAGCAGGGATTCGTTGGAACCCCCGTTTAGAGATTCAGCTAGGGGTGTACCACGCAATAGGATTTCGGTCGTGTGACGATCAGGAGACAAAGGGGTTTAGATAGGTTCGGGCCGATGTGAGCGTAACACCCTACGTCCTGTCTGGAACTGATAATTGTATTCAGTTGAATTTGAGTTTGGGTCAATTGGATTCGATCCCTTTACACATTGTCTGTCTATTCTATATATAGCCTTCCCCATGGGCCCCGGAAAGAGGCTTACCGCCTTAAGTGTGAATGCGGTGCCTGATGAGGGAGCACCGACCTGCAGGTGGCGCCCGCCCACCAGGCAGGGTCTTGCATCGTGGGCCAGGACTATCGTCACCCGGGGTCCTCCTCGAGGGACCCTGGGATGTTCACAGGTCTCTCCCGGGCTTTGTGCATCGCCCGAGGGTCTTTCCTGTGTGTTGCCCAGAGCCGCAGGCGCTCCTCTCCATGTCTACCCGATGTGACGGGAGGTGTGAGTGGCGGGGGCCACCCTACCGCCAATCGCCAGATGACGCGATGTGACCCGGGAGGGGAGGCTCCCTCTGTCCCAGTCGCCGTGCCGTCTGAGAGCACGCCTCCCCTGTAATCATGTTGTTTTACGGGAAGGCGTGCCGCCCACGGGCCTCGCCCAGCTGTAGCAGGGCGGGCGCATTAAATGCGCCATCAGGCGATCCCTTCTCCACGAAGGAACCGTCCAATCCCGAGGAGACGCTTGGCCTCCCACGGTCTCGGGTCCTCTAGGAGCCGCCTCAGTTTGGCCCATTACTGCTAATAGGCCAGGAGGGCCTTTTAGCCCATTTATCCTTGATCTGTCCAGGGCTGGGGGAGACCCCAGTTACCTTGGCGCCGACAGTAGCCCCCGATCCCATATCTGGTTGAAGACACCAAAGGCCAGGTGTGGGGCCAATCCTGAGGTGGACGGTGCCACCCTGCCTCTCCAGACCTGGGTTGGCTTTCTGCCAGAGTGAGCCAGAGAAGTGGGCTTAATGCGACCGGTAGTCGGCTTAGTGTGACCAGAGTCAGCTTTGGTGTGATCGAAGTCGGCTTGCCGCCGGATCGGGCTTTACTACGACCGGAGTCGGCTTTGGTGCAACCGTAGTCGTCTTTACCGCTGGAGTCGGCTTAGTGCGACCGGAGTCGGCTTTGCCGCCGGAGCAAGCTTGCGACCCGAGTCGGCTTAGTGCGACCTGAGTCGGCTTTGGTGCGACCGGAGTTGGCTTTGCCGCCGGAGCGGGCTTTGGAGTGACCGGAGTCCGCTTAGTGCGATCGGAATCGGCTTTGCCACCGGAGCGGGCTTTAGTGTGTCGAGAGTTGGCTTTGGTGTGATCGGAGTTGGCTTTGGTGCGACCGGAGTCGGCTTTGCCGCCGGAGCGGGCTTTAGTGCGACCAGAGTTGGCTTAGTGCGACCGGAGTCAGCTTTGGTGCGACTAGAGTCGGCTTTGCCGCCGGAGTGGGCTTTAGTGCGACCGGAGTCGGCTTTGGTGCGACCAGAGTCTATTTTGCCGCCGAAGCGGGCTTTAGTGCGACCGAAGTCAGCTTTGCCGCTAGAGCGGTTCCGAGTGGTGTTAATGTTGTCGAGCCCCCGGTGTAGCCGCACCGCCGCCGTCACCGTGGTTCGGCGAAGCCCCACGTACCATCATTCTAGTCTTTTCATCCTCGTCGTCTCTGATGGTTGGACGCTGCTGTGGTTGTTATCGCGCTAGCGCGAGCTGCTGCAGTCGTCGACGCCGGCATTGGCGGACAGAGATCCCGGGATAGCCCTCGGGCCCCACATTGAGGCAAGCCACCTTGGGCCCTCGGGGGAATAGGAGCTCCGCGTCGGCTGTCGCAGGCTACCAACGTCCTGGGAGCAGTAAGCAGTTTAGCGGCTGAACTCTTCCGGGGAACGGCGCGGGGACCAACGCTTCCCCGACTCCCCGAGGGCACACAGGTATGCATGCGGGTTGCTGAGCACGGCGGCGATGCCACGCCTCAGTGCTTGTGCGGCTCGTATACGCACAAGCAGCCCCGCCATGTAGTGGCCTGGAATGTTGGCGCAGACGCGCAGTTACCTATGCACCTATGTTGCATATACCGTAAAGCTCAAAGTAGCCTTTTAATTTGATTAGCCACAAGTGAACGGAATACTAGACTAGTTTAATTTCTTAATTCGAGCAAGAAATATGGTCCCTTGCCATGGTACGAGGCCCATCCTCTAGCTTTGGAAGCGAGAGATGGGCACTATCATGGAAAAGGGGCATGTCTTCTCACAATAAATATCTTATAATTTTCCCGGATAACTAGCCCATTACGCTCAAGCGCCCAGTCCCTGTTTAGCCGTGGCTCATAGCGCAGAGAGCGGATACTCATGCACGCATGGAGATTTTAGGCGTCACAGAAGAGACGAGGTTTCACGGATTGGGGCTTATGCTACCCGGGTACTTTCAGCAAGTATAAGCAAGGAGTGGAGGTGACTTAGCAATTAGCAATTAAGTGACTAAATACTTAGCTTTTTTGAGATTTTGAGTCAGCAACGCGTGAGCGGCTTGCGTAGTTGCTGCAACTTGGGGCCAGTCAGCTCGGGCCCTGCGACTCGGGGTCGCATCAGCCCAGCTGTTCCGGGAAGCCGCGCGACGTCGAGAGCCCGGGACGCCGCTTGGGTTGACGAACTGTTGGCATAGTTCGCCCCACGAGCCGACAAATCCCGGCGGGAGGTTCATCAGTCAAGACCTCGCGGAAGTAGTTGGTCATGACCCGAGGACCCCCACCCGCAACCTGGATGGCCGTGGCGTAGATCTGGAGGAACTCCTCAGGGTCGATGGTACCATCGTAGTTCTCCGGGATATCTGGCCGAGACTAGGTGGGCCAGTCAACCCGCCGCAAGTCCGCAGTGAAGGCACGACACGCGGCCCCGTAGGGTTGAAAGTGCATTTAACCCCCTAAGTGGGTTTTGGTGTTGATGACATAAAAAATTAAGGAGCTAATGAGTTTATCGAGTTATGGACAGGTTAAAATTTAATAAAATGAAAAAAAGCAAGAAAAGACGCCAAATTTTCTTAAAGGACGGTGTTGGGCTTAAAAGAAGATCTTTAGTTATTTTATATTTTGAATTTGAGTATAGAAAATATCGTACTATTAAGAGGCATGCCAATGGATGGCATGAAGGTGTCAAGGTGCTTATTTGAGATGCTAACCATGAACGAGAGACACAGAATCACACACTTGTGCACTTAGTTTTCTGACTGTTTCAGTGTGCGTCGGAAGTTCCGACCCTAAGTCGGAAGTTCCGACACCTGTCGGAAGTAACTGGGTTCTTCTAACAGGGGGTCCTCAGCCAGCTGTTTTAAAATGCTCGAAAGTTCCGACCCCGTGTCGGAAGTTCCGACAATCACTTAACCAGTGCACTAACGGTTAGTTTTTGGGGCTCGGGTATTTATACCCCCTCAGCCCCTCCTTCACTTCCTGCTGACCTAACCCAAGACAAACATCTCCAAGAGCATTTACTACTCCTCCCCAATCCCTCCTTGAGCTAATCCTTTAGTTGATTTGAGCTACGGCTTGGGTGAGAGCAAGATTGAGGTGTGAGACTCAACCATTTATATTAGAGGGCAGCCAAGTTCATCTCAAGAGCACTTGAAGCATCTTCATCCTTCGATTCGTGTTTGTTACACTTGAAGCTTGCTTCTAGACGGTTTGGTGTCCCCTGTGGAGCGTCCTCTCGTGTGTGTGTGTGCCCAGGGAAGTTTGTATTACCCTATCCTTTGTGGATTTCATAGTACGTGACTCAATCCTCCTTTGTGGTTGATTGAGTGAGGTAAAGGGCTAGTGGAAGACTCGGTGCTTTGTGAGCTCCTCAACGGAGACATAGCTTCCTTAGTGGAAGTGAACTTCGGAAATAAATCTCTTGTATCTTGTGCTTATTGCATTTATTTAGTTTTTGTTGAACTAGAGTTTGTTTTGTGCCGATCTACGTACTCGAGTTGTTGTGCTTCCAAATATCACCTGCAGAAGTCTCCTAGTATCATTGTGCAACTTTTGATTCAGCCAGGTTCTGCAGTTTCAAGTTTTATTTTTGAATTTCGTATAAGAACTTTTGTTTTGTCGGAAGTTTCGGTCCAGTGTCAGAAGTTCCGACACCCACCAGAACTTCCGACACAGTGTCGGAAGTTCTGACACATTTAATTGCTGCGAAGAATTTTTCAGATTTTTCAGTTACGCCTATACACCCCCCCCCCCTCTAGGCATCACCAAGATCATTTCAATTGGTATCAGAGTCTAATCTCTTGATTAAGGCTTAACTGCTAAGGGATATCAAGATATCTATAGTTGGGGATGGTGCCGAAACTGCCACAACCGTCGCTGCTCAAATCGATGCCGGTACTGGGTTAGATGGTGTCGGAAATCCCTTCGAGCAAACAAGCCGTTCACCCTCCATTCATGATGCGGACTCAAGTTCAAGTGATGAAGGCGAGGGTGAGACATCGGAAGCAAGAAGAAGGAGAAAAGAGAAGATGAAGGCCAAAATTGAGAAGAAGGCCGAGAAATTGATGATGAAGCGAATCAAGGAAGAAAGCAAGAAGCATCTTTTCTTCGGGCTAAATCAAGTTCCTCATAGCTATGCTTCATCTCAATGTCCTACTTCTCAATTTCAATCGGTCCACTTGGGAAAACCTCCTTTCTTTGACGGGACGGATTATCCAAGTGGTCTTATGATATGAAAATGCATCTCTACGAGCTTCACCCCACTATTTGGGAAGTTGTGGTTGTAGGTGTGACTCCTCCTACGAACGGTGTACCCACAGCCGAACAAGCTCAAGATTACTTCCGCAAGGCTCAAGCCGTGAGGGTCACCACAAGTTCCCTTTGTGCCCAAGAATTCAACAAAGTCCGCAATGTTGAAGTAGCCAAGAAAAGCTCATGAGGGAACCGATGAAGTTAGAGAACGCAAGATTGATTTGTTGCAAGGAGAGCTAGAGCACTTTGTCATGGATGATGAAGAAACCGTGAGGCAAATGTATCATAGACTAATGGTCCTTGTATCGGATATTAGATCTCTTCGAAGCACGGAGTGGGAAGATCACAAGGTGACAAAGAAGTTGCTTAGGTCTTTCACACCAAGGAACCCTACTCTTGCAACAATGATTAGAAGAGATCCCAAATTCAAGGTCAAGACACCTAATCAACTTCTTGGTGAAATTCTTCATCAAGAGTTGGTTGAGAGGGATGTGGCCAAGTCACTTAGTTACAAAGTGAAAAAGAATGTAGCACTCAATGCTAGCTCAAGTGACAAGGTTGAATCAAGCCCCAAGGCTCTAATGTCAAGAAAGGAAGATTCAAGTGATGAAGGCTCCACCGATGAAGAGATGGCCTTGGTATTGAGAAACTTCAAGAAGTTCATGAAGAAGAATTACTACAAGAAAGGTGGTGATGACAAGAAGAAGCCATAACAAAGAAGAAGCTATGAGTGCAAAGAAGTGGGCCACTACATTGCCGATTGCCCACAATTGAAGAACAAAGAAAAGGAGGAGAAGAGCAAGGACTATAAGAAGAAATATCAAATTCATGCTCATGTTGGTCAAGAGTGGGAGTCTAGTCATGAAGACTCCGATCACGAAGGTATAGCAACCCTATCCATACCAAAGTCTTCAAGGAAACTCCTAACCTTGGCTTATGGCATCCCAAAGGCTCCAATTTCGATCTACTTGGCTATTCCGATTCGGATTATGCCCGTTGCAAGGTAGATAGAAAGAGTACAACGGGGACTTGCCAATTTCTTGGAAGGTCCCTAGTGTCTTGGAGCTCTAAGAAATAAAATTCGGTTGCCTTATCCACCGCCGAAGCTGAATATATTGCAGCGGGTGCTTGTTGTGCCCAACTCTTGTGGATGAAGCAAACGTTGAGCGACTTCTTGTGAGTTTAGCAAGATTCCACTCTTATGTGATAATGAGAGCGCTATCATGCTAGCAAACATCCGGTGCAACACTCCCGAACAAAGCACATAGATATAAGACATCATTTCTTAAGGGATCATGAGGCTGAAGGAGATATTGTTTTACATCATGTGAGCACCGAACAGCAACTTGCCGATATCTTCACTAAGCCTCTAGATGAGCAAAGGTTTTGTGCCTTGAGGAGTGAACTAAATATCTTGGATTCTCGTAACTTGGTTTGACTTGTTGCATATACTTGATTGTTGCTTAGATAAGAAAAATGAATCTACTTGTGTTGAGTTATTTTGAAATATTTGGATTTTGATCTTCGGATAAAAGCTTGACTCTTGTGATCATTGTTATGTAATGTTGTTTGTGGCTGATCACTACACGTCAAGTTGTCTCATATGTCTACAAGCCATATCTCTTAATAGCTCCAAGTTTATTCTTCTCAAAATCTATCTTTTTGGAGCTGAAAACGATAGGTCGGAACTTCTGACGCCAGGTCGGAACTTATGACAAACGTCGAAAGTATCAGGGTTGTTCCGACAAAGGGTCCTCAGGAGGCTGGTTTTATTTTCATCAAAACTTCCGACACAAGGTTGGAACCTCCGACGATCTCCATCGGAACTTTCTTCATTCTTCTGACCAAGGGTTCTCAGGCTCAAATATTCTTTTTCATCGGAACTTCCGACCCTCCATCGAAACTTCCGACAATTCACTTAAATCTATATATACCTATTGGACAGCCCCCTCAAACCCTAACTCACTTTTTTGAACACCACCGACGCCACCACCCCTCCCCTCTCAAAATCTTGTGGGGAAATCAAGTTTCAACTATGGGATTTCATTGCTTTGGAGTTCTTTGGATTCTCCACTCTTCGGAACATCCGATCCCCATCACCTCTCTTTCGATTCGCGCGGGAAATCTTCAAGGTAATTCATTCAAAATCCCTGTCGCCTGATCTCTCAATGTAGAAGGAGTTAGATGTTTTTTTCTTAGAGATAGCTTCCTAGTACATCATTGATCATATGCCTAGAATCTTATCAAATTTGGTGGGCAAAAACTCTCGATTCATGATTTTTTGGGTCTGCTCGGGCCCTGTTGGAAGTTCTGACCATGGGTCGGAAGTTCCACCCCCATGTCGGAAGTTCCGACAGGTGCCTTAACTGTCCCATCTAGTTGATTTTGATCACATCTATCGAGTCTATCCTAATTTTCATCTTACATACTCAGATGGCTCGTGAAAGGAGAGGAAAACAGAGGGCTTATTCACCAGAAATTGAACCGTCTCCTTCATCTGATTTCGATGCAACTCAGGAAGCTTCGCCTATGGCTCATTGTACTGGTAAGAGAAAGGCGGTAGCCAAGGCTCCTTTGCGCTCTCGTGGTCGTGGAAAACCTAATCCACAGGGCACTTCTGCTCACGGTGCGCATCCACGCATGAAGCGTACTTCTGCGCCAGGCACTCATATGTCAGATGCTGGAAAGTCCATAGAGTATCTTGAGACTATCATCCTCCGGATGCAGCCCCCAATTAGACAAACTGCTCCATAGTTCAATGGGCTCATCCAGTGGATTACAAAAAGGGCAAGCATGATATCTATGCATTGAGATATGATGGTCCATCTGAGTATGACAAAGAGCAGCAAGGAGATGTCCATTTTTGGATGAATTTTCATGCATATTGGTATGCGTCAGTAATCCTTTGCAAGTCATCCCACCACCGAGATGAAATCCATTAACTGGGATTAACTGTTTGAAATTAACTTGTCGGTGGTGATGGAAGTCAAAGATGCTTGTAGAAGGATGAATCTAACATCAATCATGTCCTTCAACTATGATTGGAATGAGGAGGTCATTGCTCAGTTCTATTCCACTCTTTATGTCAACCGCTCAAACAAGACCTTTCATTGGACTATTCAGAGAAATCCTTTCTATGTTGAATATGCTTACTTCGCAAGCATTCTTGGGTTTTCCAATGCTGATCTTATGAGAGAGAGGATACATGAGGAGGAGAATGTGCTTGATGATGGCGAACTTCACTTCATGTATGACAATACATATGATGACATTAAGTTTGGGATAATATATGGGTTGACACCTTACTACAAGCTGCTTAACCAACTCTTGCGCTACACTCTATGTCCCAAAAGTGGTGATTCGGAAAACATCTCCAACATGTCCAAGAATTTGCTTGCTAGGATGGCTCCCAACAAGAATGAGTTTAGCATCTTTGACTTCATTTGGGAGGAAATCATCATCTGCTCTATCTCACAAAAGAAAAGTTGTCATTATGCACCATACATCTTTGCCATGATTAAAGAAGTGACCGGTGTAAATATCTTGACCGATAAGGGCCATCAAGTCTACAAGCCTAAGAAAGGTCAACTTCAACGCCTTCTCAAGCTTGGAGCTCATGCACCTTGCTGCTCCGCTCAGAAATCCTCACATGCTCTTAGCTCTCATGGTCCTTCAAGCTCTCATGGTCTTTCTAGTTCTCATGGTCCATCTAGCTCTCAAGGTCCCTCGAGCTCCCGTGGTCCTCCTCCTCGTGCCCCAAAGAAGAAAGGAATTCTAAGTTTCATCTCTCAAGGCTTATTTGCATGCTTCAATGTGGGTCATCACAATGCGCAAGAAATCAATGACCACAGGAAGCATGTTGATGAGCAGCTCCTCAAGATTGAGGCGAGACAAAAGGAAATCATGGCCAAGTATGACATGCCTCATTCACCTCTTCGTGCTCCCATGGACTTTCCTCCTCCACCGACTTTTTACAACCCTTGGGAAGAGATGTGTGGACCTTCCATCATGTTTGGAGCTCCTCAAGTTGATGAGGATGACAATGAAGAAGACTTGGGTGGGCGTGAGGAGTCAGATGAGGAAGAAGACGAGGATATTCCGCTGCCAACACACCCACCTATAAAGAAGAAGATGATGAAGATGATGACGACGATTACGAGTAGTGGCTATGAAAAGGCCTCTCCTTTTTGGCGCTTGATGCTAAAGGGGGAGTGAGCTCACCACAGGCGCTACTTGGGAAGAATTTGTGGACGCCTTTATTTATCTTAGCTTCGTCATTGAACTTTAAACTCTTGTGCTTGTGGACAAATGAGACTTATATTTGTGACATGTGTGGTGGTGTGCCAAGTGAGACTTTTAACTTTGTAAGACTTATTTGAGATTCTCTATGCTAGTGTGATCTTAGAACCTTATTGCTTTTGTGATGCTCATGACTTGGTACTTGTTTATTTCCACTTTGTTGTTGTCATATGCATCACGTTGATATTTATCACACGTTGCACTCCACGAATGCAATAATATAGAAGAAATCTTTCTTAATATGTGCAAATGGCATTTGAGACCATTTTTGAATTTATCTTGATGAATGCACATATTAAGGGGGGAGTTCAACTATACAATTGAATTCAGAATGTTTTATTGAATTTATTGTGAGCCTTAATTGTGTTGTCATAAATCACCAAAAGGGGGAGATTGAAAGTGCATTTGGCCCCCTAAGTGGGTTTTGGTGTTGATGACATATAAATTTAAGGAGCTAATGAGTTTATTGAGTTATGGACAGCTTAAAATTCAATGAAATGAAAAAGAGTAAGAAAAGATGTCACACCCTAAAATATTTAATTTTAGGATGTGAGTATCTTTTAGAATGTGCTCATCTACCAGTAGGGTTTCACGAGAATTTTCCAGAATTTTTCTGGCAATTATTCTCATTTATCCTAGAGCTAGATCCATTTTTTTGGAAGGCACTAAAATCTTTTTCATGAGTCCCAAATATTTTATTTGGATTCCTCGAGTCCCAAATTACCTCCCGAGTTTCCTCGGAATTTTTGGGATTCTTCTAGATATATTTTTTATGGTTTAAAATATTTATCTAGACTTTTCTAGATTTATTTTAAGCTTGAAAATATGTTCTGAAAAATGAATTCGTTTTTCTTTTCATCTCGAGCTGGATTCAACTCATTTTGGGTCTATTCCGTCTTAAATCCTAGAATCGTGCCGCATGCAAGCTTGAGCTTAACCACTGCAATAATCTCGTCATCTGTAGCGTTTTGACGACAAAATGTACATCAAAAGCTTCTCAATGAGGTACCGAAGCGAACACCCATGTTTTCGCCTTTTGCCATTCCTTTCCGAAGCTTAATAGCTCATCAAAGCTACCTGACCGACACTCACCGTCAATCGCCATCCTTCACGAAGTTGGAGTTATCCAGAACCTTTCCCGCTTTCCTTTTCTTTCTTTCTTTCTTTCTTTCTTTCTTCTTTATCTCCTCGTAGTCGGACCGAGTCATTTCTTTGTTATCTATCCTGTTAACTCTGTCCTCTCCGACTACCTAAGATGCCCCATCGAGTTTCTCGTTCTCTAATCTTTCTCCCGATCAACTCACGCTCAAAAAAATGCTTCGTGTCTCATTTTTAGTGCTTTTCCGATCATGCTTCGGTGTATTCACCGTCAGGTCCAGCAACTAGCACCATCGCTCTGAAATCCTAGACTCAACCCAATCTCCCTCAGCAGCCCAACCTTTTTGCCTCTCTCTTTACCTTTCTCTCCGCGATCCGAATTCTATCCATCGGCGCGAACCAATATCGGCCCTGCCAGGCGCTCCTCTTCGACTTTCTACGATGACACGGTCCCGCTTGTCACTCCTCCTCCTCTTCCTTTTGTTTTAACCACGATAACCATACCACGCAATGCTCAGTTTTCCTACGCATGCGTGCTATGACTCGTTGACCAAGTTCAATTCGGCCAGGCATGTTCGTCCTCATCGTACGCCTGTATGCCTATATGCCACCTGCAGGCCGAGGTAGCATTTCACCGTGTGCTCGTTTTGGAATTCATTCAAGACTAAACAACATACGATGTTATCCTCGACGTATGCGTCATGCAAACCCGACTATTCGCACCATATGAAAAGGTGCAGCCCGCTCGACCCTTCTCTCCCTTCTTTCTCTTTCCAGTCTGCTCTTCTGATCAGCCCAGTACCACTTGTTCGGTCTATCTTGCTCGCTAGCGCGCGCCTCTTTTTTTAATCGACCCATTTTGATGTTCGGCCCTCACCCAGGCCAGTGCCGCCACCCCTGTGCGCCGCCCTCGCCCCCTGCTGCCCGCGCCTCCCTGCTGTGCGTGCGAAGGAGGAAAATGCCGGTCCTACGTGTCCTGCACCCCTACGCCCCTCCCTCTATTCGCCTCGTGTCGCAGGCCAGAGCCCCGCCATTAATTCTGCTCGCGCTCCCTCTTCCATCTACGACATGCAGTGCGCCGCCGCCTCCTTGCGCCGTCGATTCCGGTCACCATGGTGAGTCCCCGCCGATGGTAAGCCCCAAAATCGAATCCCCTCGTCGTCCTCTTTCTTTTCCCCCGCTCCCCGCGCTCTCCCATGCCCGGAATTGCTGGGAACCCGGCCAACAGTGCCGCCCCCGGCCATGTCCACGAACACCCAAGCTTTTGCGATTAGACCCCCAGCGAATCATGTAATTTTCATGTTCTTTCTTGTGTCTTGCAAAATCTGCAGAAAACCCCCTAGTAGATTAGATCTTTACAACCCAACCCACCCCTGATCTTTTTCAGATCTAACCCTAAACTTTGATCTATTTGCGAGCATTGTTTTTGTGTGTTGCAAATCTTCCCTGCTAGCCCCTGAAATCTATAGTTAATCGCAACTAGGTCTCTGCAACCTTGTTTCATGAGTAGTTTCCTCGTTTTAGATCCGTTTTGATCCGTACTTTTTGCGTAAGTCTTCTAAAACCCTAAGCTATCGTTTAATAGTGTTGTTGTACCATAGCTCCTGTTTATAAAATTAAATATAAATTTAATTTGATTAATATCCTCTCATCTAGTTTTTCCAACTAAAATCCAATTAAGTCTATACTCCGGTTTTCATAATTAATCTTAACTTGATTAATATCAACTCAAATGTGTTTGTAATTTAATTTGTTTAGTTCAAAACGAACCATAAAGTTCAACGTTTAGATGCTCTCACCAGTTTCTTTCTAATTAATTGTTTAATTAGTGTAATTTATACATAGAGAATTATAAATAAAATTTGACTAAGTTCTACTCCGGTTTTACAGATGCAAAATATAATATGATTTAATTATAATCAAGGATATTTTCTTTTGAATATCTTTTATATTTGTTTTCTAAGTTAAATAAATGAAGCTCATAGTTCTGTTGTTCTCTTTTATAACATAAATCTTCCGATAGTTGTTTCTTTTCAACCATAGCTCCGTTTTCCACATTTCTTGCGCTCTCGTGACTGTAGCAACGAGCCCTCTCCTTTTGTATGCTCCTTTTCAGCTTTCTTTTTATTTGGTGTATCTGTTCTTAGTTTCTCTCGTTTGCTTGCTTGCTTGTATGCTTGGGCCCGATGCTTGTGTGACGTTAGAAGGAGCGCGATCGAAGAGTTTGAAGATTAAGAGTTTTAAGAACAAGAATTGAAGACACTGAGCAGCTATTCTCTAGAAGAAAGGCAAGTGTTTCCTTGATCATTATTTTATCCCAATAATCAATAAATATAACTTTCTTTTATGCATGCATGTGTGTTAACCTGATGGATCCTAATTAAGGATATGCCTAGTCTTTATGATCATTCCTTGTCAACCTGGGTTTTATATTTCTTGTTGAGTACCTACTGCTTAGTTACTATAATTGGTTCCGGTTCGGGAATGTCAATAACCATGATGATAACAATGATGATACTACACCTGTTTTATCCATGTTCATGCTCTTTGTGTTGTTAATCACAAGATCATATGTTTAATCGGAACATGGAGAACCACCCACAAAAATAGTGCAACCACAATACTATATGGCTCTGGTCTTGGCTAATTAATTGGAGACTCTAGCTTATGATAATCTTACAGAAAGGGCAAGAGGGTTGCATCGACGGGGTATAGCTTGGTCCTCTTGAGGCTTTGATATGTGGTCCTTGGCTAAGGCACTTCCTCATTAGGGAGGGTTATGACCGCTTTAACTTGAAATCTTAGCGGATTGTCATAAGTTAGGGAATCTTTGTAAAGGTCTCGTCGTGAATCCCTTGCCACTCACCTCGGAAGTGTTTAAGAGGCTAGCTACCTCGGGCAAATTGGGAGACACGAATTGTGGGTAAAGTGTACAACCTCTGTAGAGTGAAAACTGATATATCAGCCGTGCTCATGGTTAAGAGCGGCTTGGACCCTCACATTCTAATTGAACTTGAAGATGAATAAATCGTGGACCATATGTTTTGGTTATTGTTATGCTTCTGCTATATCTCTTCTGTTTCTTTTAATGTGGGTTTTGGTATGAACTTATACCTTAGTAATCAAGTGCTAATAAAACTTAACCAACTAAAATTGCTTATCGCAGTAAGCCAGTCAGCCTTTCCTTACTTTTGGCCTTCATGTCATATAATTCCCAATATTTGCTGAGTACCAACCATAAGTGTACTCACGCTTGTTATAATTGCTGCTCAGAAGAGAAAGTTGATGTGAAGTCTTTCGAAGATGATGCTGAGTTCTAGGTGTACGCAACCCCCGGTCGATTGCCAGTGAAGTTGAAGCCTTCGTTTCCAGGATAAGCTGTATATTTCTGATAATCTTTATAGTCTTTTAGTTGTCTTATCGTGATATTGTTACTGATTATTCACTGATGAAGTCACTATATGTATAGAACTTGATCCTGGCATACATATAGTTATGCATTCGGTTTTGTCCTTAAAACCGGGTGTGATAAAAGACGCCAAATTTTCTTAAAGGACGGTGTTGGGCTTGAAAGAAGATCTTTATTTATTTTATATTTTGAATTTGAGTATAGAAAATACCATACTATTAAGAGGGATACGAATGGATAGCATGAAGGTGTCAAAGTGCTTATTTGAGATGCTAACCATCAAGGAGAGACAGAATCACACACTTGTGCACCTAGTTTTCTGACTGTTCAGTGTGCGTCGGAAGTTCCGACCCTATGTCAGAAGTTCCGACACCTGTCGGAAGTAACTGGATTCTTCCAACAAGGGGTCCTCGGCCAGCAATTTTACAATGGTCGGAAGTTTCGACAATCACTTAACTAGTGCACTCATGGCTAGTTTTTGGGGCTCGGGTATTTATACCCCCTCAGCCCCTCCTTCACTTCCTGCTGACCTAACCCGAGACAAACACCTCCAAGATCATTTAGTACTCCTCCCCAATCCCTCCTTGAGCTAATCCTTTAGTTGATTTGAGCTAGGCTTGGGTGAGAGCAAGATTGAGGTGTGAGACTCAACCATTTAAGTGAGAGGGCAGCCAAGTTCATCTTAAGAGCACTTGAAGCATCTTCATCCTTTGATTCACGTTTGTTACTCTTGAAGCTTGCTTCTAGACAGTTCGGTGTCGCCCGTGGAGCATCCTCTCGTGTGTGTGCGTCCCGGGAAGTTTGTATTACCCTATCCTTTGTGGATTTCATAGTAGGTGACTCAATCCTCCTTTGTGGTTGATTGATTGAAGTAAAGGGTTAGTGGAAGACCCGACTCTTTGTGAGCTCCTCAACGGAGACGTAGCTTCCTTAGTGGAAGTGAACTTTGCAAATAAATCTCTTGTGTCTTGTGCTTATTGCATTTATATAGTTCTTGTTGACCTAGAGATTGATTTGTGCCGATCTACGTACTCGAGTTGTTGTGCTTGCAAAGATCACCTGCAGAAATCTCATAGTATCATTGTGCAACTTTTGATTCAGCCAAGTTCTGCAAATTCCAGTGTCAGAAGTTCCGACACATTTAATTACTCCGAAGAAATTTTCAGGTTTTTCAGTTACGCCTATTCACCACCCCCCCCCTCCTAGGCATCACAAAGATCCTTTCAAGGGTCCAATGTCATCGCCAGCAGAGCCGTGCTGCCCCTGGTGCGGGGGAGCCGGAGGAGGCGTGATCCTCCTCGGCCTCTCGGCGCCACTCACGTGTGCACTCGAGGGTAGTCCAGGCGTCTTCGCCGGCTCTCTTCTCGTCGAGGCAGGAGTGCAAGTCACGCGACCCGCCGGTGCGCGATCAGCCCGGAGTCGGCTGCTGTGACGGCGGCCGGGAGTCCCCACGGGTGGGACCTCCAGCGATAGTGCAGGAGCCCAGAGCCCTCGGCCTCGAGCATGCCTTCCCGGCGAGACTGGTTAGCTCATCGAGCCACTTCTCGGGCGTTCCGAGCTCTGCTCTCACCAGGGGGTGGCGCAGGAGCGCACGGGCTGCCACTAGTGCTTCCCTAGGGGAACGCCGCCGAGGTCGAGGCGCCCTCGTGCCTGGGACGCCTGCAGGACTGCCCGCTTCCGGGCCTCAACCCGGAACTGGGCGAACCTGACATTGGCGGGGCAGTGCCTCCGAAGGCGGACTTGGGAGCGTCAAGTGGGGGCGGCGCCGGGATGATTGATGCTGGCCGGCGTCTGCCTGGTGCGAGGGGATGTGGTTCCACCGCCCCCGCGCTAGGCGGCGCATTGGATGACCCCTTCGGGGGGCATGATCACCGTTGCTCTCACCGTCAGAACGGTCAGAGCGGTTCGCCATGGTTCTTTGTCGCGGTCAGAGATCCTACACGCAAACACCCCCTATCTGGCGCGCCAGCTGATGATGGGTGAGTACTGCAAGCAGGGATTCGTAGGAACCCCTGTTTAGAGATTCGGTCAGGGGTGTAACACGCATTAGGATTGCGGCCGTGTGACGATCAGGAGACAAAGGTGTTTAGACAGGCTCGGACCGCTGTGAGCGTAACACCCTACGTCCTGTGTGGAGCTGGTAGTTGTATTCAATTGAATCTGTGTTCGGGTCGATTGGATTCGATCCCTTTACAAATTACTCGTCTATTCTATTTATAGCCTTCCCCGTGGGCCCCGGGAAGAGGCTTACCGCCTTAAGTGTGAATGCGGCGCCTGATGAGGGGGCGCCGGCCTGCAGGTGGCGCCCACCCGCCAGGCAGGGTCCTATACCGTGGACCAGGACTGTCGTCACCCGGGGTCCTCCTCGAGGGACCCCGGGATGTTCGCAGGTCTCTCTCGGGCTCTGTGCATAACTCGGGGTATTTCCTGTGCGTTGCCCGGGGCCGCAGGCACTCCTCTCCATGTCTATCCAATATGAAGGGAGGTGTGAGTGGTGTGGGCCACCCCACCGCCCATCGCCAGATGACGCGACGTGACCTAGGAGGGAAGGCTCCCTCAATCATGGTCGCCGCGCCGTCTGAGAGCACGCCTCCCCATAATCATGTTGTTTTACGGGGAAGGCGCGCCTACAGGCCTTGCCTGGTTATAACAGGGCGGGCGCATTAAATGCACCGTCAGGCGACCCCCTGGCTTTTTAGCCCATTTATCCTTGATTTGTCCAGGGATGGGGGGACCCCCGTTCCCTTGGTGCCGACACATGCCCTTCTTGTGGCGCAATAGGTCTGCCACCGAAATGCTGAGGAATCCATCTGTTGGCGCTAAAATCGGCCGGACAGGAATCGGCCGATGGGTCTTCAGCGTCGGACACACGACCCGGGAGAATCTGCTTAGCTCCTGTTCGGGTTATCGCCCTGGTGCGGTTCGCGCGGCGTGCCAGTCAATCTGACCTGTTGATTGACAAGGAAATAGAGTATTAAATTCCAGGCGCGTCGATCGGCTGGATTTCCGATCTGTCCTGAGGAGCGCGTCGGCGGTAAATCGGCCGATTTGCTGTAGAGATGATCGGCTATGAGTCAGCCGATGATCGTATGCTAATTGTAAAAACTGCTGGAGCAATCTAAACAATTACTATAGAGGCAACACTTGAAACAGATCTAATCGGCTATATGGCGATGAATCGAAGGAGAACGATGACGAAGCCGATTACCCTGATCTCAAGCTGGATAACTGGTGATAATACTAGAATAACAGGTAGAACTTGCAATTCTAGTAAATATCGATAACTTGTGAATAAATCCAAACGAAACCACAGCGATGCGCCCGTAGTTAAAGCTCGGATATTACTCGATAATCGGAACCTACCAATTGGCCGGAGATCAGGTTGATGCAGCCCTGCCAATCCGTACGAACTCGTGAAAGAAGAAAATATTGGCGAAGTCGCCGACTTGAAAGGTAAATAACTGGTAAAAAGTAGAAGTATTTTGTTGATTGATGTTGGTTGTCTTTTGCAAAACCCTAGCGACTCCTATTTATACCCTGAAACTAGGACTCCTGGTCGATTACGACTTGTTACAACCTTATTTAAAACAGGAAAACTACTATATCTATAATAACTTTAAAAAGGAAACGGACTCCCGCAGAATCTTCCGCCGCCGCTTCCTAATCCAATCAGGACCTCTTCAATTGCTTTCCGGCCGACTTAGCATGCCGCGTTGACCAGCTTTTGACTAGGATCTTCTGGAATAATCCTATCCTGTTGGCATAGGCGGCGCCGCCAATCGGCCGATTTTCAACTGTTACCCCGATCGGCTCAGATCCGCTTCATCGGCCAACCTTCTCCTCCTGACGTCGATTCAATACGTGTCAAAATCTGGCGTCAACACCATCGATCCTCCCATATATGTGTGCTTGATCCATCGCCAATTCGCCGTATCAGTCCTTCTTCAAGAACCTCTCTTCCTACCAGAATTGCACGCCAAGTGAAACTTGATCTCCTTTTCTTGTGCGTTCCAGGAAACCTGAATCATGGTAGTATCTCCCTTTCAACACTCTAGCGCACAATGACTCCGGCCGTGTCATGAGGCGCCAGCCTTGCTTACCAAGCATTGCTAAATTAAATAATTTAAGGTCACGAAAGCCCATGCCACCCTGATATTTCGGACGTATGAGACGCCCAATCGCAACCAGTGAATATGAAGGTTATCTGTAGAGCTTCCCCATCAGTAGTTAGCAATAACTTGTCGCGTCTTCTTGCATGTATCAATTGGCAATAAAAAGCAGCTCATGGAGTACGTCGGAACCACCTGCGCAACTTACTTGAGAAAAATTTCTCTACCGGCACAGCTCGCCTCCCTTCCACTCCAACTTCCAATCAGTCCCTTCACCCTTGTGGGCATATACTCAGACACCTCCTTTGTCGTTCGTCCAACAAAAATCGGCAGGCCCAAATACTTTTCAGCTAGAGCTTCATTGTGTATGTCCAGGCGATTTTGAACTTCTTCTTTTGAATCGTAGAATAGTTCTTGCTAGAGAAGATAGCTGATTTGTCCCAATTAACCATCTGTCCGGACCCCCTATTATAAATCTCCAAGACCTCTCGCAGTCGATCGGCCCCTCTCTACGATGGCGGTTGGCCCGTTCGCGAGTGGGGATGGCGTTGCGCGGGGTAGGGGATAGATAGAGGCCTAGCCTCGAATGGACGGAATGGTCTGGGAGACTGGGACGTCGCGGTCCTTCTAGAAGGCCCATGCGCTGCAACTGAGCTACAACCTCGCACTCCACTACATGGCCCAAGGGCCCACCTTGCCGCCTCCCCCAATGAGCTCTTCGAAGCCCACCAGCTGCCTGCACCGCTGACACGCACCAGAAGGGGGTAGAATCTTCTCGCCTTCTCTCCCTTTCGCTACAGTTGAAAATGGGACTCGGAGGCGATCCGCTTCCCGGCGCCGTTCTCGTCGGCTCCCCGTCGTTTTCTGCCAGCCTTGCTGCTGCGGGAGATGATGGGGAGCTGCGGATCCGGCGGCCGATGTACAGTGGGGGGTTTGGAAAGTACCTCTTTATGTTTGGACACTGATCGGTATTAAGTATAGGCTAATTATAAAATCAACTGTATAAATGGAGACTAATTCAAGAAACGAATCTATTAAATCTAATTAGTTCATGATTTGACAATGTTGTGCTACAGTAAATATGTGCTAATGATGGATTAATTAGATTTAAATATTTATCTCGTGAATTAGTCTCCATTTATGCAATTAGTTTTATAGTTAGGTCATATTTAGTTCTCCTAATTGGTGTCCAAATATCCGATGTGATGGGACTAAAGTTTAGTCCTCCGGATCCAATCAAGCTCATACTCTCTTTCTAGCCTAGGTCTAGGTAGAGTAGGAGTAGTTGTGCCCATGATGAGTTGCTGGGATGGGATCTTTTGCTGTCTCTACTTCTTCTCTGGTAATGTTGATTCCTCCGGCAAAGAGAGAGAAGATTAGAATAAATCTTCCCATGGTGGTCAGCCTGATTGGGGATCTGCTGTATCTCGCTGCAGGATTGGCTGTCGTCGTCGTCCTTTGGCCCCGGCATGGTGTGCGTGGTGAGATCTTTTGCTTCTCCACAAGCTCCTTTGTTGTCGTCTTTGTTGGCGGTGGCTTGGTCTTGGCGGGCATCGACTTCGTCACCAACAACATGGCGAGTGTTGAGAGGAATCTTTCTACTCCTTTGTCTACGTCGGGGATGTTGACCTCGCCGGTGTCGATCTTTGGAGTTTAGTTTACCAACACGCAGTGAATCGTGTTGGTTTATAGGTCCCACCTGTTTTGATGGTTCAGTCCCTCTTCTGGGGTGACTCGTCGTCCGTCCATTTGGGGTGTCTATCGGTCTTTGAAGCGTCAGATTTCTCGTTACCTAGCGATGTGATGGCTAGTGGCCGTCTTCTTCAGCCGGATCGTTCGGCGTTCTTAGTGATATCGGATCCGATGTGCTGCTCAAGACGGCAACAAAATAACTGTGTATCTTAGTCAGGGAATAGGTCGGCTTCAAGCTGTGCTCCGGCCGGCGGCGGCAAGGAAGACCGGGAGTTCACAAGGACTTGATTGTAATTTTTTTTCTTTTAAGAGCGTCCTTGTAAGATGGGTTGTAATCACCAAATTTTATGAATGAAATATAAACCCGGTTTAAAAAAAAAACCTGCCTGCACCGCTCGGTCGCGACGAATGCGCTTGGTTTTGTTCGCCTTGCAGCTCATTTCGTGGCTGGCGTGCCATGCTGTTCGCAGCCTGCATGCGGCCCCGTTCGCTTCCACTTTCTCGATCGAGGTGGCTGGGCTGGGCTAGCGGATAGATGGGCCTGCTTATCATGTCATAAACGTCATTTTCTGATTTTTTTTAGCACTTGACGATTAGAGTTCATAGACCACACCATGGTTTTTTATTTCCATAATAAATTTTGGCGTTATTCGGGTGCTAACTCCAAGGTTGAGAAACACATGAACGCGGGGCTTTCGTGACCTTTGGAACAAGCGTCCAACGAAAGGGCATTTTTTAAAGAGGAAAGACAAACGGAAGCTAGCAGGTTGACAATGCAAGCCCCTTGTCACCACTCACCAAACGAGAGGTGACGTACTGTGGCATCCATGAGATTTTCAAATGGACGCCTATTTCTACAATATTAATAAACGAAAGTATATTTTGAAAAATATTCCCCATGGACGCCATCCCCCTCGGCCCTTCCTATATATGCCAGTCTACTGTCTGCTGCCGGTCCAAGCCAATCAAACCTTGTTATTGGGCGGGCATTCTCTATTTCTCTGCCAGATGCAAGTGGTTATTAGCTGGTTAATTATACGGTGGAATGCAGGGAAAGTTTTAAACTTATAAACACGCTACCCCCTAAAAACCAGCTGTCCACTTTTGGAAATCGTTTGGATTGTCTCTAGCCATCAAAATTAGTATGAATTTATGCTTGATCTTTGAGAGAAAATCAGCATTTTAAATTTATTGTGGTAAAAACTCCAATGCATCAGGAATGCATGTCAACTAATGATTGAGCATGCTATCGAAAATTGTTCTAAACATATCTTTTGATATGTTGAATTAGATCTTCACCGTTGTTCAACCTGTGTTTACAAAGTGTCAATTCAACTCTTTTGACCTTTAGCTACACATAAAATTATAAAAATGAAATAAATAGAACCGTTAAACCATGTGGAGAAGTGGACCACATTATAAGTAGACAAAATAATAAAATTAAAATAAATTGGGGCTTTTCTTGGGCCTGACCCTTCTTGCATACCTCATTGCAACGGAGACAAAAAAAAACATTCCCAAAATATAATCACGCACATCAACCTCACAGCTCACACTCACTCTCAGAATAATAAAATGCTCTATGATCCGGATGGTACCAACAATGCAACACACAAGAGTCAAATCCGGATGGTACCAACACATTCCCAAAATATAATCACGCACATCAACCTCACAAGCGAATGGGTCCCCCAGCCCTTGGACAAATTAAGGATAAATGGGCTCAAAGGTCCTCCTGGCCAATTAGCAGTAATAGGCCAAACTGAGGCGCCTTCCAAAGGACCCGAGACCGTGGGAGGCCAAGTGCCTCCCCAGGATGAGGCGGTTCCTTCGTGGAGAAGGGATCGCCTGACGGCGCATTAAATGCGCACGCCCTGCTACACCCGGGCGAGGCCTATGGGCGGCGCGCCTTCCCCTAAGACAACATGATTACGGGGAGGCGTGTTCTCAGACGGCGCGGCGACCGGGACACAGAGAGACTCCCCTCCCGGGTCACGTCGCATCATCTAGCGATTGGCGGTGGGCTGGCCCCGCCACTCACACCTTGCGTCACATCGGATAGACATGGGGAGGAGCGCATGCGGCCCCAGGCAACACACAGGAAAAACCCCGGACGATGCACAAAGCCCAGGAGAGACCTCGGAACATCCCGGGGTCCCTCGAGGAGAACCCCGGGTGACAACAGTCCTGGCCTACAGTGCACGACCCTGCCTAGCGGGCGGACGCCACCTGCAGGCCGGCGCCCCCTCATCAGGCGCCGCATTCAGACTTAAGGCAGTAAGCCTCTTCCCGGGCCCACGGGGAAGACTATAAATAGAATAGACAATCAATGTGTAAAGAGATCATTTCCCAATCGACCCGAACTCAGATTCAACTGAATACAACTACCAATTCCACACAGGACATAGGGTGTTACGCTCACAGTGGCCCGAACCTGTCTAAACCCCTTTGTCTCTTGATCGTCACACGGCCGGAATCCTACTGCGTGTTACACCCCTGGCCGAATCTCTAAACGGGGGTTCCCACGAATCCCTGCTTGTGGTACTCACCCACCGTCAGCTGGCGCGCCAAGTAGGGGTGTTGGCGCGTAGGATCTTTGTCCCCGACGAAGAGCCTTCAAGAGAAACCATGGCGAACCGCTCTGACCATTCCGACGGTGAGAGCAACAGTGATCGTGCCCCCCGAACGGGGCCATCCAATGCGCCGCCTAGCGCGGGGGCGGTGGAACCACATCCCCTCGCACCAGGTGGGCGACGGCCGGCGTCAATCATCACGGCGCCGCCCCGACTCGACGCTCCCCAATCCACCTCCGGAGGCACTACCTCCGCCAATGTCAGGTTCGCCAAGTTCCGGGTTGAGGCCCGGAAGCGGGCGGTCCTGCACGCGTCCCGGGCACGAGGGCGCCTCGACCTTGGCGGTTTTCCCTCTGGGGAAGCACTGGTGGCAGCCCGCACGCTCTTGCGCCACCCCCGGGTGAGAGCAGAGCCCGGAACGCCCGAGGGGAAGTGGCTCGATGAGCTAGCTAGTCTCGTCGGGAAGGCATGCCCGAGGCTGGGGGCTCAGGGCTCCCGCACTATCGCCGGAGGTCCCTCCCGTGGGGACTCCCGCCCGCCGTCGCAGCAGGCCACTCCGGGCCGATTGCGCGCCGGCAGGTCGCGCGACTTGCGCTCCCGCCTCGACGAGAAGAGAGCCAGTGAAGACGCCTGGACTACCCTCGAGCGTACGCGTGAGTGGCGCCGAGAGGCCGAGGAGGATCACGCCTCCTCCGGCTCCCCCGCGCAGGGAAACCAGGGGCGGCGCAGTTCCGCCGGCTACGACGACATTGGACCCTACGGGGCCGGGTGCCGGGCCTTCACTGCGGACTTGCGGCGGGTCGACCGGCCCACCAATTTCCGGCCAGATATCCCGGAGCAGTACAATGGTACCATCGACCCTGAGAAGTTCCTCCAGATCTACACCACGGCCATCCAGGCTGCGAGTGGCGGGCCTTAGGTCACGGCCAACTACTTCCACGTGGCCCTCAAGGGTACTACGAGGTCCTGGCTGATTAACCTCCCGCCGGGATCTGTTAGCTCGTGGGGCAAACTGTGCCAACAGTTTGTCAACCCAGGCGGCATCCCGAGCTCTCGGCCTCGCGCGGCTTCCCAAAACAGCTGGGCTAATGCGACCTGGGGTCGCAGGGCCCGAGCTGACGGGCCCCAGGTTGCAGCAACTACGCAAGTTGCTTGCGCGTTGCCGACTCAAAACCTAAAAAAAGCGAAGTATTTAATCGCTTAATTGCTAATTGCTAATTCACCTCTTTTTTCCTTGCTTATACTTGCTGAAAGTACCCGGGTAGCATAAGCCCCAATCCGTGAAACCACATCTCTTCTGTGACGCCTAAAATCTCCAAGCGTGAATGAGTATCCGCTCTCTGCGCTACGAGCCACGGCTAAACAGGGACTGGGCGCTTGAGCATAATGGGCTAGTTATCCGGGAAAATTATAAGATATTTGTTGTGAGAAGACATGCCCCTTTTCCATGAGTAGTGCACCAGTCTCTCGCTTCCAAAGCCAGAGAATGGGCCTCGTACCATGGCAAGGGACCATATTTCTCCCTCGAATTAAGAAATTAAACTAATCTAGTATTCCGTTCACTTGTGGCTAATCAAATTAAAATGCTAGTTTGAGCTTTGCGGTATATGCAACGCAGGTGCATAGGTAATTGTGTGTCTGCGCCAACGTTCCAGGCCACTACATGGCGGGGCTACTTGTGCATATACGAGCCGCACAAGCACTGAGGCGTGGCAACGCCCCATGCTCAACAACCCGCATGCATACCTATGTGCCCTCGGGGAGTCAGGGAAGCCTTGGTCCCCGCGCCGTTCCCCGGAAGCGTTCAGCCGCTGAACTGCTTACCGCTGACGCGACAGCTGACGCGGAGCTCCTATTCCCGGGACAGCCCCCGGGACGTTGGCAGCCTGCGATAGCTGACACGGAGCTCCTATTCCCCCGAGGGCCCAAGGTGGCTTGCCCCAACGTGGGGCCCGAGGGCTGTCTCGGGATCTCTGTCCGCCAACACCGGCATCGACGACAACAGCAGCTCGCGCTAGCGCGATAACAACCACAGTGGCGTCCGACCATCAGCGACGACGAGGACGAAAATACTAGAACGATGGTACGTGGGGCTTCGCCGAACCACGGTGACGGCGGCGGCGACACCGGGGGCTCGACAACATTAACACCACTTGGAACCACTCCGGCGGCAAAGCCTACTCCGGTCACACTAAAGCCCGCTTCGGCAGCAAAGCCAACTCGGTCGCACCAAAGCCGACTCCAGTCCCACTAAGGCCCGCTCCAGCGGAAAAGCTGACTGCGGTCGCACTAAATCCCGCTCCGGCGACAAAGCCGACTCCAGTCGCACCAAAGCCCGCTCCGGCGGCAAATCCGATTCCGGTTGCACCAAAGCCGACTCCGGTCGCACTAAAGCCCGCTCCGGAGGCAAAGTCGACTCCCGTCGCACCAAAGCCGACTCTGGTTGCACTAAAGCCCTCTCCAGTGGCAAAGCAGACTCCGGTCGCACCAAAGCTGACTCTGGTCGCATTAAAGCCCACTCCGGCAGCAAAGCCGACTCCGGTCGCACTAAGCCGACTCCGGTCGCACCAAAGCTTGCTCCTGCGGCAAAGCCGACTCCAGTCGCACTAAGCTGACTCCGGTAGCACCAAAGCCCGCTCCAGCGAAAAAACCGACTCCGGTCGCACCAAAGCCGACTCCGGTCGCACTAAAGCCCGCTCCGGTGGCAAAGCCGACTCCGGTCGCACCAAAGCCAACTCCGGTTGCACTAAGCCGACTCCGGTCGCACCAAAGCCCGCTCCGGTGGCAAAGCCGACTCCGGTCGCACCAAAGCCGACTCCTGTCGCACTAAGCCGACTATCGGTCGCATTAAGCCCACTCTGGTGGCTCACTCTAGCAGGAAGCCAACGCCAGGTCCGGTGAGGCAGGGTGGCAGTTGAAGTACCGCCCACCTCAGGATTGGCCCCACACCTGGCCTTCAGTGTCTTCGACCAGATATGGGGCCGGGGGCTACTGTCGACGCCAAGGGAACGGGGTCCCCCCAACCTTGGACAAATCAAGGATAAATGGGCTAAAAGGCCCTCCTGGCCCATCAGCAGTAATGGGCCAAACTAAGGCGCCTCCTAGAGGACCCGAGATCGTGGGAAGCCAAGCGCCTCCCCAGGATGGGGCGGTTCCTTCGTGAAGAAAGGATCGCCTAACAGCGCATTTAATGCACCCGCCCTACTACAACCAGGCGAGGCCTGTGGGCGGCGCGCCTTCCCCGTAAAACAACATGATTACGGGGGAGGCGTGCTCTCAGACGGTGCGGCGACCAGGACAGAGGGAGCCTCCCCTCTCGGGTCACGTTGCGTCATCTGGCGATGGGCGGTGGGGTGGCCTCCGCCACTCACACCTCCCGTCACATCAAATAGACATGGAGAGGAGTGTCTGCGGCCCCGGGCAACGCGCAAGAAAGACCCCGGGCGATGCACAGAGCCCGGGAGGGATCTCGGAACATCCCGGGGTCCCTCGAGCAGCATCCCGAGTGACGACAGTCCTGGCCCACGGCGCAGGATCCTGCTTGGCCGGCGGGCGCCACCTGCAGGCCGGCGCCCCCTCATCAGGCACCGCATTCACACTTAAGGCGGTAAGCCTCTTCCCGGGGCCCACAAGGAAGGCTATAAATAGAATAGACGGGCAATGTGTAAAGGGATCGAATCCAATCGACCCGAACTCAGATTCAACTGAATACAACTACCAGCTCCACATAGGACGTAGGGTGTTACGCTCACAGCGACCCGAACCTATCTAAACCCATTTGTCTCCTAACCTCTTTATCTCCTGATCGTCACACGGCCGGAATCCTACTGCGTGTTACACCTCTGGCCGAATGTATAAGTGGGATTTCCACGAAGCCCAGCGGTCACTCACCGTCAGCTAAGCGCTTCCAAATCTGCTATACTAAACTACTAGATTATCATTCTGTCGCTTCCCAAGAACACGGGCCAAATCCAGCTTGTGCGATCTAGTACCAGTGACGCCCTTGCAAGTGGCGCTATCAAATGATCCATCATAAATAAAATAAATAAGATAATCGAGATAGCGACGCGTTCTTTTGGTAGTCCGATCCATGTGAGATCCTTTTCACGTCGCCGTCTTGAAGCAACCACCTGTTCCCAGCAGCGCCCATCCGGCAGTGATGACGAGGCATGGCACATACCCCTAGCATGGGGTTCAGGGGCAGTGTTGTGCAAGCACAAGCTTTGTATAGCGTACTGCTGCTGCTAGCTGCGCAGAAGTTTATCCGGAGAGGCCCATCACAAATTCCTGACTTTATTGGAAATTCCTTTTCTTTTAATTTCGCTGCTAGCTCCTTTGAGATTTTTCTATTTACAATGACCCGCAGTCTGGTCCTACCAATTTTTCTCGTGGAGACATGCAGGAAAGAAGGGTGCTGGAAAGACCGTGAAAGGTACTGTACTTTTTGTAGTTGGAATTCAAATTGAAAGGACAATTTGGACCGCGACATGCAGGAGAAAGAGTGCCGCCTTTGACCGTGACTGTGTTGATGGTGCATTAGTCTATACGGATAAATACGTGATGGAGGCGTCCATTGAAATGTGAAAAATAGCATTGGATCAATGCTGAGAATGGGGTTGGTCATATTTTTCATTACATTTTACATGGCTGCTAGCTCCTTTGTAATTTATTGTTGGTCGTTGATTTTTATATAAATTAGTATGACCTCACTCATTTTCTTATGCTTGGATGTTTTTTATCATATCGTCTACAACTCATGCCAAACTTACTTTTGTGCTCCAATAAGATTTTTATTCAATGACTAGTGAAAGATGAAACTTTGATACTACGGGTAAAAAAAATACTTGACATCTTGGACCAGACACGGTCTCTAATATGTGCCTTTTTTAGATGAAGGAATATTACTCTGGCATATATATGAGTTTTATTTGAAAATAATATGAGTAGATTTGTCTCACAAAAAGTATACTTTTGCTATGTTTTATAATCAGTTTGTGACAGAAGGTATAAGTCAAAATTATGCTACGGAAACTGTATCGCTATCCAAAGCATCAATTATTTGTAACTAGAGGGAGGAACTATTATTACAAAATTGTAATCTAACATATTAAAAGATATGCAAAATCAAGCTTATTACACAACTTCTAAACACTAAACACGTACCACATAATTTGACTAATTATTAACAAAACCTATGAACACCAACCTTTTTTGAAATCTTAATAATATGCCAGAAAAAAGGAGGGAGTCACTACATGTGGAACGGCCATAACCGTTTGCTCAACACTTAGGGCCTATTAGGATCAAGTGACTAAAAGCAGTGACTAAATTTTAGTCACCCCTATTTGGATAAGTGACTAAAAGGGACTAAAGTTCCAAATAAAATGACTAAAATGAATAGCAGGCTCTCTCAACTCCTCCTTTTTGCTCCTTTTAGCTTCTCTTTGGGGACTAATGGGACTAAAACGTTTTTAAGTGACTTCGTTTGGAACTTTAGTCCCTAAAGTGATTAAAGTTTAGTCACTCTGCTTTAGGATCTGAGATCCAAACAGGCTCTTGTTGCAAAAAGAAAATGAGTTCATCCAAACAACATCTCAACAATTTCAAACCCCTACGGTGGCTACATTGTTGGTGCCATGAGTGCTAGGTAGACTGCCCTTTCCATCCCGGAAGAGCTGCGTTCTCCTCTCACGAGACCAGAACAGTCGTGCTCGTGCACCCTGATGACTCCGACGGTGGAAAATTCAAAATTCCCTGGCACAGGTCGGCCGAGGTGGTCCGCGCGGCGGCTGCGGCCGCAGGAGATCCCAGCAACACGGCGGCGAGATCCACGAAGATTCCTGGCAGCCACGGGCACCAGAAGGGAAAAGGAAAGGAGCGTGCATTTCCGCGGACCCAAAAAGAAGGCAGGCCTGGCGGCCTCCCACCAACCGCCACCTGGCATCTCTCGTGGACTCGCGTGTTGCCATAAACTCTCCCTGACGGTGGGACCATCATACATTGGGACCCAACTGTCACGGGAAGGAGTGTGTTCGTATCTGTATTCCTTCCATGAGCTGATAAAAAGGGCCGTGGATAGCGTCCAAAAAGGCCAGCAGTGGGCTGGACCGAAATGGAAACAAGCAGAGGGTGGAGTTCTGATTTGGTCCTCCGCATACGCTGGAAATGCATTCTAATCCAGCGACTTGGTTCAAAATTCCCGTGTTTATTTTCGTGTCAATTATCTCACGATCTTTGACGATCAAGTGGATTTGCAGAGTATCGACAGAGACTGGTGATAAAATGCAAGTTGGATCCAATCAGAAACAATTAGTCCGGATAAAGAACAAGTCGTGGAAGCTATGAGATGATTGTGACAATGTATATCTATCAGCCATTTAAAAATATAATAGAGAGTAGCAACTGAAGTGAAATATCTGTTGCGATTTTACGGGGCGTTGTTTTCAGATCATGTCAAGATATTAGAGAAAGTTCAAAAGTGGATGCATGTGTGTGTGTGTATGCTCCCGATTTTCGGTTACAGATTACATGGTGACCAATTTCATGTCACCCTTCCACTTGTCATGGATTTATCTTAAAAAAAGGATGTTATGTATGGCTTTGTTGCGATTCAAGTTTTCTTACCCGCCAATTGGCTAGAATGTATTGTAGCAAGGGGGAAAAAACCATGCACCCAACCACACTATTATCTACTAAACATCCATCTCTTCATTACGCTACTATTTATTATGCCCGCTACAATCACCGCTAGGCCCACATCGAACCATGCAACAAAGTTATCGTTAATCACAACAAAAGGTACTGTTTGGCACCAAATGAGATACTATTTGTTAATCTATAAATATGAGAAAGTATGCACAGAGGAGAAGAGCAGAACCATAATTTTGACGAAAATCCGGAGTAGGTATGGAAGACCATACGCCAAATCAATGTCAAGGGATCAAACATCACGATGTAACACTGTAACTTTCTCGCAAATACTACATGTCTACACCCAACACTGTTAGCAGACGCTGGTTCAAACCTGATGACCAGCAGGGGTGCCGGTGTCATTTGCCTCTTTCCTCCGGTGCACGCCTGTCTCCTGCAACTCCTCCAACGTATAAATACCGTCCGGCTCCCGGCCAAACCACCAAATTCCCATCCGGCCCCTGCCTCCTCCGCCTCCTTCCGGTCTCCAGTTGTCTCCTCCCGCCTCCCCTCCCCTCCCGGCGCGGAAGCCTCTCCCGCCCCCTCCTCAGCCAAGCCAACCCTAGGCGGAGCCGCCTCCCAGGAGCCCTTCCGGGAGGCCAGGATGGCGGCGACGTCGGCGCCGCACGCGAGCGCCCACGCCAACGGCAACGGCACCCATGCGGGGATGGCGGCGCAGGTGGGGGCGCCCACCAACCCCATGGCGACGGCGCTGCTCACCGATCAGTACCAGTTCTCCATGGCCTACGCGTACTGGAAGGCCGGGAAGCACGCCGACCGAGCCGTGTGAGTGCCCTCTTCCCCCTTGCCCCGCTAAGTTCGGCGCGCCCGTGTGGGTGTGCCCTGTTTGGCCTTGTGTGCCGATTGGATTGGATCGAGGGGCGGTGATCTGGCGCGAGGGTGGTGAGCGTGGCTTGTCTGTGCCTGATTAGGTTTTGAGGGATGGGGCTTTTGGGGGGATGTTATTGGCCATCGCTCATGCAACTCTCCTCTGTTGCTGCGATGCTCTCGTTTTCGGTTCTGATCAATGTGTCAGTATATGTTCTCGTAGGATCGGTTGTTTGGTATTACAAATTTTTTCTCACTTTCTCGCCGTCATGGTGTAGCACGGCGTGGTCTTTTGCGCTGCTAGTTGGGTTGATTGTTAGAGTGTTTCCTTTTTCAATTTTGTTTTTCTAGTTGGTGCTCTGTTTTTGCTTTGGGAAGCTATGATAATAGTAGCGACATTTCGACCATTTCCGTAGCTCTAAATCTCTTGTTCGTTTTTATGTTACTACGTTAGTACATTTGCTATATGTCAATAGGTATTGCCTTTTGCCAATACGATGTTGCTTATTAAAAAAATGAGCAAATGCTCTGCCTTCCAATGGGGCTTTCATTTTCATAGCTCAACTTTGTATTTCTTTATGAAGCTAGTGTGCAATTTTAATCAATCCTTGTCTTGTCGAGGTTGGTATTTTAGCTGTGTTGTAGTTGCTTGGAGTTGACGGGGATCATTAGTGTTCTGTTGTCAAAGGTATATTCCGGATTTTGTGTTAGTTTATCATATATCGGGTTCTGGAGCCAAAGCTTTTACGACCTTGCCCTTCTTGTGATAGATTTTACCAAATAAGTGTACCTAGTCTTGGATAATTTTCACAGTCTGCACATAGAGTTTTTGCCCCCCTAAATCATGATGTAATTCATCAGAGACAAATGGATGGGGACATCTAAGTTAAGACAAACAGATGTGCGAGCTCTACTACTTGAGTAAACAAATGAGACGATCATTTCATCTTTGGATTTCATTTTCATATTTAATTGCTTTGGCCATCCAAGGTTTGAAATGCGTAGTCACAAACGTATGCAAGAAAGCAACGTTTACTTAAATAAGTTGCATGTTTCAGTAGTGGACGTCCCCTTTTTCTCAGGGGAGAAAAGGCAAGATGATGTCATCATTTGTATGTTAGCTAGTTCAGGAACAATGGAATTTCAAGAGAAAAAAGCATTGTAATTTTGTCATTCGAGGAATATTCTGGGATGCACTTCGAGATTACACTAGGCAGTTTTGTATATTGTTATTACCTATGTAGAGCATGACAATGCAAAAGTATGGCCCTACCAAAACTTATTGATGCATATTGTGCTAAACAAGGATCTTTGGGTGAAGGGATTTTCTCTATGTCTGTATGGAATATAATCATGGTTCTTGACAAGCGCATTTGGAACCTACTGCTTTTTCCTTTGTTAATCATATGTGCCTCTGTACCCTCAGGTTTTATCTGAATAAGGTAATAGGACTTACTTTTTGCATGTATTGCATTAATCGTTATTTTCCTACAGTATAAGATATTTGTCGGTTTCTGAAAATGAAATGCGCCTTTTCTTCCTTTTGTATCAACAGCTCCCTAAATTACATTGGTGACGTGCTTTCACATTCCTCCAAACAAAGCAATAACAATCGCACATAGCTTTTTTTCTTATCACAATTTTAGGGGAATTTGAACATGCAAATGGTATGTTATTGCTAAGCCACGGCATAATTCAACTAGGCTGAGGAGGGAAAGTATTCCCCATGTTTCTCCTTTTTTTGGACAATTCATCCACAATTATCTTAACATAAGCTAATGTATGCATTTGTTTACAGGAGATTATTTCTTGCATGTCTTGTACTGTATTAATTCTCCATTCAAGTGTGCATTGAATTTTAATCTGTCAGCAATTCTTCAAAATCATCCTCCTATAACGGACTCATACAATCGGAAAAAACATAAACTGAATCTTTGGAATTCGCAAAGTATTCTTTGGAACAACATGAGAAAGTGATTACCAACTTGTATGTCCATCCAAGTGCTATTCTTCCGTGAAGCTTTCAGTGAATCTAGTTTCTAATGCTTTTTTATTTGATTTCAACAAATGCAAGTCTATGAATGGAAAGAACGTATTACAGCTAACAGCTTTGTCAACCTCATCCTAATTTGGTTCCTTTTTCATTTCACAGCTTTGACCTGTACTTTAGGAAAAATCCATTTGGTGGGGAGTTCACTGTTTTTGCTGGCCTTGAGGAGTGCATTAAGTTTATTGCAAATTATAAGTTCACGGAACATGACATTTCTTTCCTCCAATCTGTCATGCCAATGTGTGAGGTATCATCTCATCCGTACATGAGTAATCTCTCTATGATCTCATAATTTTGGTGAATGGTTTCTAGATAGGCTGCCGGTTTTGCTGTAAATCAGCCTTTTAGTTACCTATATGTATATATATAGGTTGATTAGCATGAACTGGAAAAAAAATTGGCTACTTTGAATGGAGGAAGCGGGAGTAACTTTAAAATGCACGTGCCTAGGATATTTTTCTTTTTTTTTCACTCAACTTTTAATAGAATTCTCCATTGATATTTTCCTGCTAAATGCTCATTTTCTGATGTAATATGCAATTCCTAGGGTGAATTCTTCGATTATCTTAGGGAAGTTGACTGCTCTGATGTAGAGGTGTACTCAATTCCTGAGGGCTCGGTAGTTTTTCCAAAAGTGCCCTTGATGAGAGTTGAGGGTCCAGTTGCTGTAAGTTTAAAGCCCTCACCAGTTTTTCTATTAGTATATGTTTTCCATACATTGTTTGAGCATTGACCAAAACCTTGAAATGCCTCTATGGTAACTTACACTTGTTATGACATCATCAGGTGGTTCAACTTCTTGAAACTCCATTTGTAAATCTTATCAATTATGCCTCTTTGGTAACTACTAATGCTGCGCGGCATCGCCATGTTGCTGGAAAATCAAAGGTTCTGTTGGAATTCGGTTTAAGACGAGCACAGGTGTGACATCCGCCCCTTTTCAACTGTCATTGTAACACTTTTTTTTACAGATTAGTATTTTCGTGTGTATATATCACCGTGACTTTTATTACTGCAGGGACCCGATGGTGCAATAAGTGCCTCAAAATATTGTTTTATGGGAGGTTTTGATGCAACCAGGTGGGTTCTTTTCACTTCTAAAATTTATAAGTAGAAGAATCCAGCATATTTATGGCCCTTGCTCTTTATAATGATGCTTGACGAAGCAGTGTATTTTCAGTTATCATTGCATTGCTTAGCCTTTTTTTCCTGTACCAAATGTTTGTTTTCTCCCCAAAAATGTCAAATGTGTTCACCATTTGCTTAATTTTTTTCTTGTTTTTGCAGTAATGTGTTGGCTGGAAATTTGTTTGGCATACCACTTCGTGGAACACATTCTCATGCTTTTGTTAGCTCGTATATGGTCAGTAAATTATCCTTCCTGTTATGAATGAATGAAAGCTTTCACAAATACAATAATTTTCTTCACGGGGGAGCATTATTTCTATGCCTACTGTAGTTGCATTAGTCAAAAACCATTGTTCTTCACTACATTGGCTGCTAGCCCCATTTTTAGGATTCAGGATAATGTGTTCCATTCCTCCTCTTTTTAGTCATGCTAGTTTTCTTTCATTGTGTTTTTTCAGTCTGACATGAAACCTATGGATTATCAAATGAGCATAACGACTCATGTTCATGTCATTTCTGTACAATGAGCACAACAGTTGGCACTGTCTTCTGCATTTGCATCTACAGAAGTTCATGCTTAGATACACATTTTGTTTTGGGAGGAGGGGTACTATTTCTTTTTTGCGCCATTTCTTCTGTAGTTGGTTCTTTCCTGATTAGTAATACTTTCAAACCTTTCAGAGCCTTGATGAGATCCCAGACAAGGCTCTCAGGAGCAAAGATGGTTCAAGAGTGTGCCAGGATTTTGTTAGTTTAGTGCAAGAGTGGCTTCAAAAGATACAGGTGTGATTGCAGAACCTTGTTGCATTGATTTTAGTTGTCGCAGTATTCTTATGTTACTTTTTTCTCTTGATTTCAGGTAGCAGATTCATTAGGCGGTGTATTTGGTGATACAAATCAAAGTGAGCTGGCGGCATTTGTATCCTATGCGCTGGCTTTTCCAAGCAACTTCCTAGCTCTTGTGGACACATATGACGTGAGTTGGTAGTTTGTTTGAGCTTCAAGCTTTTCTTTTGTTGTTTGTACTTCTATTTGTGTCTGAATGAGTAGGGCTAGCACTCTTTTTCTCGAGGTGGTGAGTAGGTCTGAAACCTCCCACTTAAATTCCTCCTTTTCATTCTGATGTTACCAAATGATCCTAATCTTCAGTGGAATTAAGAAATCGTGATCTTTTATTTTCGTTGTGCTGGTTGCTACTTTAGGCATAGACATGTACATACTTATTTTTGCCTAAGAGTATAGTGATCGGTGATTGCACGATTCCTGAACAAATGTGGTTTCACTATTATAGCTAACTTGGCATTTATTCAGAAGGCATAATCAAAATCAATTGCTAACTGATTCATGTATATCTTTAACATATGCTTTGTGCCATTTAACAATTACCATAAGCCATACTCACCATCTCTTCTATCATTGTCGCTCATATGCACAGCGTGGATACTATCTTATTGAGTACTCTATCTTATTTATTCTGCATCTTTAATCCTTAATTTCTGGGGCATAATTGTCATTATTATTATTTTTCCTTCAGGTTATGCGAAGTGGTATTCCAAATTTCTGCGCAGTGGCCCTAGCACTACATGACTTAGGGTATGTCAAATGTCCTTTGGCACTCATTACTTGTGTGTTCGACCACAGATTTATCTTTCCATGGAAATTTCATGTACTCAAAAGAAAAAAATCAAGAAAACACAAATGAAGCTCAAGTTTATCAAAGAAGGTCACATCAGTAGCATATTTAGGATGGTTTAAACTTATAATAACTTTTTGTTTGTTATTTGAAGCCCTACCAATCAGGGACTGAGTAATACTGGTGCGTTTTGTTGCAAAATAAGCTGCAATATCTCAGTACTCTAGAATCTAGATTCCTTTATTCTTCGGGAATACAGATGAGAATTTGCTGCATGTTTTGTTATTTCTATTTGGTTTGGTTTCGCACGTGTCCCTGGTTGGCTGAGATAAGAAATTCCTTGATATTTTTCTCAAATTTTAAACAAACATGTTACCTAATAATATCTTCTTGTGTAGGTACAAGGCATCAGGTATTAGATTAGATTCTGGTGATCTGGCCTATTTGTCTGTTGAAGCACGAAAAGTGTTTCGTGCTGTAGAGGAGGAGTTTAATGTACCTGGTTTTGGGAAGATGGTCATCACTGCTAGCAATGACCTGAATGAGGAAACAATTGATGCCCTCAACAAACAGGTAATAAACTTATCTCGGGATTGTATCACAATTTATCAAAACGAGGTCTTATTTTCATATGATGGAAGTTGTGTTGCCAATGTTATCAGATGCATCTGTGTTTCTGCTGTGAATTTTCTTTCTTTTTAATCCTATCAGTTGCAAACATAATTTAAAATCTCCATTTCTTTGCAGGGTCATGAGGTTGATGCCTTTGGGATTGGAACTTATCTTGTAACATGTTATTCCCAGGCTGCTCTTGGCTGTGTCTTTAAGCTAGTTGAGATAAATAGTAAACCTCGTATTAAACTCTCTGAGGATGTGGCAAAAGTATGTCCAGTGTTCTAGTGTCTAAAATAATACATTTCTATGTACGGTTGACTGATGGTATGATGTATGTTTCAGGTTTCCATTCCATGCAAAAAGCGATGTTTCAGATTGTACGGGAAAGAAGGCTACCCACTGGTAGACATTATGATTCGTGAAAGTGAACCATCACCTAAGGTAAAATACACCTCTGTTTTCTTTATTCACATGTGAACTTTATATTTAGCACAAGATTCTTAATTATCAAAGTACAGAATTGTAGAATCTACATTGTAACAGAACATAGCTAATCTAGTACTTGAGTTCATCGCATGCTTCCTATGTTCTGTATCTTGTCTTTGACATTTTTATCTGCAGTAATCTCCAATGTTAAGCTGGATTTCATAATGACAAAATATTGCAGGCAGGAGAACGAATCCTCTGCCGCCATCCGTTCATTGAATCAAAGAGAGCATACGTTGTCCCCCAACATGTTGAGGAGCTTCTTCAGTGCTATTGGCCTGGGAGATCAGGTATGGCTCTTTTATCTTTCTTGTAATGAGAATTTTGTCAGGGATCATGAACTCATGACTAAATTTTGGAAACTGATAATCGGAAAGGAAAGTAATCAGCATCAGCTCCATATTAGCCTTTAAAAGTTGAAAGGATTCTCCTTTTCCTTACATTTTTATTAAGTAGTAAAATCTTTTAAAATAATGGAGCAGAGTGACAGGCTAATTTTTTCCCTCAAAAACAGGTGACTGACTCAAAATCTTTCCTCGGACAAATTATTCTGTAGATTTCTAGTTCGATATTTCCCCCAGAGCGACAACCCTTTCATGTTGCTACTGGAGTTTTCTTAAACAAAACGGGACACACTTAGGGCATATAACCTCATCAAACCCTGAATAATAAATATCTGTTGGATCAATAAGATACTGTAGACTGTAGTGTCCTCACTCTCGACTCACTGATTGTCTTGTTATGGCGTCAATGGCATGTGCACCTGTGTTTCCCTGCAGACAAACCCAGAGCAGAGCTGCCCTCTTTGGACAAGATCAGAAGCCGCTGCATGCAACAGCTTGAAAAGCTGCGGCCTGATCACATCCGGCGGCTAAATCCGACACCTTACAAGGTTTGCTCCTTTTCTTTTCCTCTTATCATTCCCATGGTGACTCGTCGTTACCAGTAACGTCACTAACCCTTCACTTTGAGCAGGTAAGCGTGAGCGCAAAGCTGTACGATTTCATCCACTGCCTATGGCTGAACGAGGCGCCAGTAGGTGAACTGCAGTAGAAAGATGGTCACAGAAGTTTTGGGCCATCTTGGAAGTATAGCAGCACCACAGCGAAAAAGATTTTAGACGTGTCATGCCCAACATCAGCTAATTGCCCATCCCGTACGATTTTGCTCTTACACAGTTTCACCTTGTACAAGCCGGTTATCGGTGTAGATGCAGGCCTGATTTACACATCCCTTGATTGGTGGGGATACTATATATACATCTTTGTGAAAAAAAAAACAGAATACAGTCGGAGCCGATGGGGAAATTAACAGCGAAAAATGTTTGAGATCCTGCCGTGCTTGTCGCATTTGGAGGTGACCGATCGGAACCAGAGCTGCCGCTGCACTGGCAGTCTGCCAGTGCTCGAATCGCTGGTGGCACTGTTGTCTGTTCTTGGGGTTTCTTACGCAAGGACTGTCGTGAGGCAGGTCCGGCCAAACGGCGCAGTCGATAGAGTAAAGCAGGAATCGGTGATGCGCTCGCCAACCACCCCCATTGCAATTATCGCGGAACAGTGAACGATTTGGTCTGGTTATTTTTTTTCTGAACTACCGCTGCGTTATGACAGCACATGTAACAGATCGGTTCGTTGCTTTTGGAGGTTGTTGTGGCACGCATGGCTGTTTGCTCAGAGCGATTCCTGCCAAAAGGGTGACTGGATGTGCTAATTTTGGTGGAAAGACTAAAGAGCACACTCCCCATGAACGGAGAGCTTGCAGGGATGGAGACCTGTGAGAGGTCTATGGTACAACCATCAAGGCGCTATCGGTTTTTTATTTACATCCCTTACATCTAAAAACAAATAAAAAAACAGATCATAAAATTGGTGCAAAGTATGCCCTATAAGACCAATTTCAGGTGGTATTAATTGATGTGACAATCAATTAATCATTTTTTTTGTGGCAAACTACATTGTCAATCCATGGTAGCACATCTTTGCCCATCTATTCCCCCTTCTCTATTATAGAAAACACTCCCTACACCACACATTAGCGTAGAGCCGCTGCTGTCCTGTCCACATTCGCCACCTCTACCAACCCGTCGGCAGCCAACCAGAGACACCCCCCCCCCCCCCCCCCTCTTCACTTCCATCAGCCATTCCATAGGGACAAGTCCTGCAATTATATATGGTCTTAGACACAAGATGAAATAATTTAAACCAAGAGAACTGTTCAGGAATGAGGACTACTAGATGCGGTAAAGTTTTGCCGAGCTAGCTCGAACAACATTTGTTGTTTTATTTGCAAAACATGTTCAATATTTTTCTTAAAAAACTCAGCTCCAAGATTGAAGAACTATAAAGAAATAAAGTGAAGATTTTTTTAATCTTAAGATCTTCCAGCCTGGTTTCTAACATCTATATTGTGTTTCTGAAAAGACTTTACAAAGAAGTGCAGCTCCACGAGGGGAACAGTTCTGCATGGAAACAGACATCGCCAGCCAGCAAATCTTATTCACCGTACATTCACAGCAAGTTGCACCTTGCGCTTTGAGGACGACGTACGGTAATCACGTGGCCGAGGTGGTGTTTTTTTTTTGGGGGCAACCGAAACGACGGCGTCGCCGCGACAGCAACCTCCAACCATGTACGTTAGGTCGGTGCTGGACTAGGTACACGAACTGCAGCAAAGAAGAATAATCATCGCCATTTTTTTCCCTTGGAATCCCACGAGGTCTCCACTTGTGTAGCACCGTTATCTTTATTTCAAAAAAGTAGCACAAATTAAGTCGAACACTTACAGGGCACGAAATAGAACTGGAAATGCAACTTTTGTGTATGCAATATTAAATAGCAAACGTTAAATATTACGTCGAAACTAGTAGCATATAAGTTTGCAAAGTTAGGAGCATGTACAATGGTACGCTTGGCCATGTTATACTTAGGGTTAATCGAGAAAAATTCAGTTTATATCCTCGAACTATTATATAATTCCGATTTTCAATCTTCAACTGTAAAATCGGATAATATGGGTCATCCAAATGCCGAAATCGGACAAATTTAGCTCTTTAGCTGGTTTCAAAGATGATTTTATATTTTGATAACAATTAATATATATATATATATAGTTTCATGAATTTTGCAATGCATATGTAACTGTTCTTATATTTTATATTCTTAAAGATACAAACATGTTGAAACTCTATCTAGATCAGACAGTGGCATGAGCAGCAAATTTCTCAACAGAAGGCGTATGGCTACACTAGCAAATAGAGATATTGCAAAAAAAAAAGTAATACTTTTAGGTGTTATTTAAGATACATAAATTCAAGTTAATCTCACCTACTCTTGTGGTTCTACTCGTATCCTACTTCTAAATATCTTTTATTTCTTTATTATGTATCCATTACTGCAACTATAACGTGGCAAGTAGCACCATAGACTGTAGAACGCGGCGATTGTGATGGCCTTTGAGTCGCTATTAAATAATAAAGGATTTAAGTGTGCATTTCATAGTTACAGAGTCTATATGAACCCACCACAGGAATCCAATGGCTGCATACGGTTCATATTTGTCGGCAGATTTAGTTGTTAAATAAAAGGAAATTTAGATGATAGCTACCTCCTAATCAACAACCCTTCTTGAATACATGATAATGCAAGTGATTTTTTTGAGAGGAGATAATGCAAGTGTTAACGGGAAATCTGGCAACGACGACAAAATAAGAACATTGCAACGCCCACTTCCAGGCTCCCATTCGAAACAAAAGAGATTCCACACGAATTTAGCATAAACTTCATAAAAATGAACTGCACATTCCTAATAACCAGAAGAAATTCCTACACTCGAGTAAACAACTCATGCCTCTCGTCTGAAACTCTTGTATCTGTATGCGACCACAAAAATATCTGTTTATTTGTTTACTAGGTATCCGGTATTGACTCCCCTATCACCGAATTCCAAGTCGCCGATACAATTATGCAAAGCCTGCAGCAGCCTGTCAGGCTGTCACTGCTACCTCCCTCCCACTGGTCCTGGGCTCTGGAGTCCACTCCTCCATGCCCTGTTCTCCACTCCCTCCCCTCACCTCCTCTCTCTACCCTCACTACACTCTCACTGTGCTCACTCACTTTTGCACTATCCATGCCTCCCTCTGCATTTCTTGTTGATTTGGGATGTGATTGGCCTCTAATGATCGCCACCAACCACCCAGCCACCCAGGCCACACCTCACCACCACCACCACCCTCCGCAGCCGAAATCCATCCTCGCACCATCAGAGCTAAATTAACCTCGCCCCGCTCCTCGCAACCCCCGAAATGATCCGCTCGCCGCGCCCCACATTGCCCCCAAATCCAACCTTTTCGGGCCCAATCACCCCCCAAATCCACCTTTTTCGTCACTCCATCCTGTCCTAAATCCCCTCCTTAGTCCTCCCCACCCCCAAAGTCCTACCTTTCCCACTGCGCCCCCTGCTGAAATCGCAGAGATTCTTGGCCACTTTGATTGTCCGCTTATTTTGCTCCCTGCGAAATCCAGTCTAGCTCGCCAAATTCCCTGCAAAACCCCAGTCTTTGGCGATATTTTTTTCTTGGAAATTTTCGTTCTTTAGCGCCCAATTCTGCCCGGGCTCCGGGGAGATCCACCGTTTCTGCTTGAGCCAGGAGGGAGCTGGGCAGCGCGGTGCCCATGTCGGACTCCGAGCTGTCCCAGGGCGCGCTGGTGTTCGGGCTCCACCTCTGGGAGCTCGTTGGCATCGGTGTCGGCGCCGCCTTCGTGCTCCTCCTCGTCCTCCTCTCGCTGCTGTGCCTGCTCGCGTCCCGCCGCCGCCGACGCCGCCGCGCCGTCCCGGCCACCCCCGTCCTCCACCTCCCCGTCGTCGTGCCCAATGCCCAGCCCAAGCACGCCGCCAAGCCCCCCAAGGACATCCAGGAGGTGCCCTCCCGCGGCGCCGTGGCCCCCGCCGCCCCGCCCAAGGCGCCGCTCGCGCAGGTGCTCCAGGCGCCGCCGCCGGACTCCATCCAGATCGAGACCGGGAAGGAGCACCGCATCACGTTCCCGGAGCAGCAGCCGCCGCCGCACCACCAGCGGAGCGGGGGCCCGTCGTCGCGGGGCGCCAGCGGCGAGAGCCGCGGCGGGGGCGGGGAGCCGGGGGTCCCGGAGGTGTCCCACCTGGGGTGGGGCCACTGGTACACGCTCAAGGAGCTGGAGGACGCCACGTGCATGTTCGCTGACGAGAAGGTGATCGGCGAGGGCGGCTACGGCATCGTCTACCACGGCGTGCTCGAGGGCGGCGTACAGGTCGCCGTCAAGAACCTTCTCAACAACAGGTACTGATGCTACCTGTAAGCTGAATCATAGCCGTATTTAGAAGCTTATGTGTTGAATTGGCTTCCTTCACTTTTAGAAACTGTTGATTACAGTCTAAGCAAGATGCACACGAATGGTCAATGGAGATGTTGACAATTTAGATGGTGACATTGTGCAAGAAACCCAACTGAGTCGTGTTTTCTATGATTCATGCTTAGTAGTGAAGTCTGCAGTATATAGATGACGAAATGTATGTTTGTATTAGTGACTTTAGGTTGCTGAATTAGTAAAACTTGATTCTCTGATTTGTTAGGGGGCAGGCTGAGAGGGAATTCAAGGTTGAGGTGGAAGCGATTGGGAGGGTGCGGCACAAGAACCTGGTGCGGCTGTTAGGATACTGTGCTGAAGGGAACCAAAGGTATCTTCTTATATGAACATCAGTTTTAGTCAGATTGTGAAATTGTAGAAGCAAGGAGCTTATACCATAAATTTCGTTGAATATGGTTTGTTTCCAGGATGCTTGTGTATGAGTATGTAAATAATGGAAACTTGGAGCAATGGCTCCATGGTGATGTTGGTCCTGTGAGCCCTCTTACATGGGATATCAGAATGAAGATTATTCTAGGAACAGCAAAAGGGTATGCAATTTTTGGCTTATAACTGCAGTGTATATAATATTTTGCCTGTCACTGTCTGCTTACTTTATTTTACCTAACTGTGCAGCTTAATGTATTTGCATGAGGGACTTGAACCAAAGGTGGTTCACCGTGATGTCAAGTCAAGCAATATTCTCCTTGACAAGCACTGGAATGCTAAGCTTTCTGATTTCGGGCTAGCAAAGCTTTTGGGTTCAGAGAGGAGTTACGTCACAACCAGGGTCATGGGGACATTTGGGTTAGACATCAACACACTACCTACAAAGTTAGGATCACACAAGATATACAAGAATGTGGTGGCTTATTTTTATCTTATTATTTGCAGGTATGTTGCACCAGAATATGCGGGCACTGGCATGTTGAATGAAACTAGTGATGTCTATAGCTTTGGGATCCTTATCATGGAAATAATATCTGGCCGGGTTCCTGTTGATTACAACAGGCCACCAGGGGAGGTTAGTAATGACTGTGCTCCTCACGAATGCTAATTAAAGAACTTGTGAAATACATTTCTGAACACTGTGGAGTAATCCTTTTCAGGTTAACCTTGTTGAATGGCTGAAGACAATGGTCAGCAACAGAAATTCCGAAGGGGTTTTGGATCCGAAGATGACTGAGAAGCCTACTTCTAGGGCATTGAAGAAGGCTTTGCTAGTGGCTCTACGGTGCGTAGATCCTGAAGCTCGCAAGAGGCCGAAGATCGGGCATGTCATTCACATGCTTGAAGTTGATGATTTTCCCTACAGAGATGTAAGTCTGGATTGCATGTGGATATTTATGAACTTATTTTTTTGAGAATCCATTATTTCATTATAATGATTTGCATTTCTTCTGTTTGCCCCTAAATATTATTGCCCACCAATTTCGAACCAAGAAAGTCATCATGCAGAATGCCTTGTTCTGTACACATTGTTTTAGATTAGCTGAGTGACATCTCCTTTTAAGCCGTTAGTCAAGTATCCCTGAATTGCTTGAGCGGTTTGTTTTCGCTTGGTTTTCACGAATTATGTCTGAGATTCTTGTTGTTTCTGTAAATTATGTGCGGCCTCCAAAGCCTTCAAGAGCTGCCAAGTTGTTCTTTCTTCTAATAATTTCAAAGTTCATTGTAAAAAGTATAGCAATATTTTCCAAAACTACACAAACTTAGGGTAAGGACATAAACTTAGGTTGCTAACCTTTTGCTACTCTTGGCAGGAACGTCGCGGTGGCAAGGCTCCAACTCAAGGGAGATCAGTCGAAACACCTGCAAGCGAACCGGGCGATAGCAGTGGGAACAACACGCCAAAAGACGCACCGAAAGGAGGGGAGCCTTTCAAATAGAGAACTCAAGAGACCTAGCTATCAGGAAAAGCGGTGATTGTTCTGAGTCCTCATGCCCGTTCGAAAATCTGTACGCTGCGAGGCCACAAAAGGCTCATTTGCTGTCTCGTCGGTTGGTCAGTCGGGCACACAAGCTCTGCAAGCACCAATGGTGATGGTCGTGACAGTATCTGTACATTGTCGGATTAATATGTTAGGCATAGTGATTTTTTGGTTGTTTTGTTCGGGGTCGTATTTATGCGGGAGATGATTTGTATGGTAAAGGCGTGTCTACTCTTGAGGTGGGTGAAGATTATTGAGCATTGCTATAGCTGAAAAACCGTTCCAGTAGGATTGGCCAGTGGCATCCAAACCATGCTGCCTGTTCTGAGCATCTGCTTGACATATAGTTCTCAGTCTATGATGTCACACTTGCTGCGGTTCCTGTCATATGAGATACTGATTATGCAACTGCTCAGACTGAATGCTCAAGGTTGCTGGGGTTGTACCAACCGGTGGTATGTGATGATTCAATTGTTCAGACTGAATGCTCAAGGTTGCTGTGTGGTGTGAGAGCCTGATGTATCTGCCACTGTTTGGTTTGGTACACAATCACAAGATTTCAACAGTTCTTGACAAGCAATTGCAGTCAGGTAGTCACAAAAGTCGGTTCTCCAGATGAAGAGGTTACCTACTGTGCTTGGCCAGAGGTTCAGATAGCGATGATGGATGGAACCTGCGATAGTGCGATTGCTACAGACCGGAGAAGTAACGGATTCCATGATGGGCAATTGAGGAAATCCGGCCACAGGTCCTGTGTTCTTTCGGAGGTGAGATGACGAGCAAGGGGAGGTAACCGCTAGCTAGGCAAGGACTGAGAGGAGCTGCCTCCGACGACGACGACGACGAGTGAAGGATCGCCGTCGACGTCCCCAACGGAATCGCTGTCCATACGGTTACGGGCTGGCCATTGCCGACTTGCCGTGCGTCCTACGTCGCGCCCACGTACAGCCCGTGGAACCTGCCGGGTCGTCGGCCGCCGCCGACACTACAGGTCGCCGGTCGACGGTGACCGTGCGGCAGCAGCCGTGGCCTTCAAACATTCTGAATTCATCTGTACAAAATCATGCATGTGTGCTGAATAATGTATCCCAGAGATCCTCCCATGCGACTAACTCCGGCATTTCAAATTTTAAGCACGCTTTCCTCAGTTCATTCCAAAATTGAATTGAAGGAAGAAAAATCGAAGTTTTATAAGATCCTTGATCATATACTTAATTTTTTTTATTTGAAACTCAAAGTCAGTTTTTCAGGAGTTCAAAATGCAAAATATTTTGGTCAAAAGACGAATGGGCGACGATGGATCAGAGAATCCCAAACATATCCCGGCCCGGATCAGTTCAGAGGGGCCTCACGCGACACATTTAACGGGCCCTCTTATTCGGGCCTAAAAGCCCAGTGGCCGCTGGCCTCGTCCATTCTGACGCTTATACCCCTCGGTCGCTCTCCCCTGCTCCCCGAACCAAACCCTACACCGCGGCGGCGGCTATATAAAACCCTCACCCGACCCGGGCGCTAGGTTCTTCTCCGTTCCTCCCACTCGCCGCCGCCACCTCCCGAGCCCCAGGCGCTCCAGCTCCCGGAGCTCGCCCGTCTGCCCACCATGGTAAGCGAGAAGCCCCGAGGCTCAATCTGCCGCTGCTCGTCTGCTTTCGTGTTCTGTTGCCGGTGTTAATCTCGCGTTTGTTTGTTTTTCTCCCGCAGATCATCCCCAAGAAGAACCGCAATGAGATCTGCAAGTACCTCTTCAAAGGTAAGAAATTCTTTGCCCCTCCTACTCGCAGTGGAGAGTAGCAGTATGTGTCTGTGACGTATCTTGGTCTGGGAGCCGAGAGAGATCTATTAATCTTACTAGAGAAACGATAGTCTTTAGTATAAAACTTCTCTTTTGTAGATAGATTAGTAGTATGGTATTTAGAGTACGATTTATTGACGATGTTTACGAGAACTTGTAATCTTAGGAATAGGATTTATTAGCTCAACAGAGCGTTTTTAAGACACGATTTGTCATTGAACATTTCGAGTCTAGAGGCCTTTGGAACAAATAAAGGCTCTTGTTAGAAATTCAGAGAAATGAAGGAAACGTGATATCTAATTATTCAGTGGAGTTTTTGCTCACTGGTGTATGTGTTGCCACAGAGGGCGTGCTGTACGCCAAGAAGGACTACAACCTGGCGAAGCACCCGCAGATCGATGTGCCCAACCTGCAGGTGATCAAGCTCATGCAGAGCTTCAAGTCCAAGGAGTACGTCAGGGAGACCTTCTCCTGGCAGTACTACTACTGGTACCTCACCAACGATGGCATTGAGCACCTGCGCAACTACCTCAACCTGCCATCTGAGATCGTGCCTGCCACACTCAAGAAGTCTGCCAGGCCGCCAGGCCGCCCGTTTGGCTCTGGCCCTCCTGGTGACCGCCCAAGGTAAAGCCTTTTTCTTGAGGCCCAGTTATATCCATGTTAAATTGCACACTCTAGAAACATGTGTTATGATTCTATATGCTTGCTGCACATTTCTTGTGATGGATGCAGGGGGAGAAGTACAACCACGTCTTAAGTATTGTTGTCTGTTTTCAACTTTTAATAGGATCATGAAAATTTAATCATCTGATAGGATCATGTGCTTGTGTATCCACCAATTATGTTATGCTACACTGAATCTACTAGGAATTTGTCAGTAGCTGAAGTTTTGTCAAAATTAGAAATGCGTGCCATTTGTGCATTTTTGTTGTTGCATGAGTAAATAAACTATACACATGTATTAAAGAACTGTGGATTTGTGTTACTTATTTGTACTGAGTTATAATTTGTTTATTGAATCTGTTCTTGGTTGTGGTGCATTGTTGTAGTGTTGTAAGGATATCTGAGGAGTAAATTAAGCTAATTTTATGGCAACTAGGAAGATAGCATCTACAAAATGCTGAGTTTACTGTCACTGATAGATACTTTAATTATCCTGTTGCTAGCTTTAGAAATTGAATGAGGAAATCTAATTTTTTTATCTATGCTTGTAATCTGTGTAGGGGCCCACCTCGCTTTGAAGGTGACAGGCCAAGGTTTGGTGACAGGGATGGGTACCGTGGTGGTCCTCGTGGTGCTCCTGGTGACTTCGGTGGTGACAAGGGTGGAGCTCCCGCTGAGTTCCAGCCGTCTTTCAGGGTAATCATGTGCATCCTTTCAGTGTTTCATTTTTTGTTCATCAGTTTTGAGCATCATAACTCAACTCTGCTTGTTCATGCCTGCCACATATGCCCTACAGTTCCCATGTGGCTGGTCTTAGTCCCACCGTAAACTGTATTTTGTCAAAAAGAGCTTCCACCATGGTTCAAATGTAGAGTTTAAGGTTTACTTCATTTTATATGCTTAGGATTTGAATTAGGTCATGATTGGCAGTAAATTTACGAACAGAAAGCTGAGGCACAATGCAGGCTTCGTTTGATCTTGGCTTGACCTTTTCTCCCGCATTGGCCCATGGAATTGTGTAACTTTCAGACAAATTAGCAATCTCAGACATGAGTAGGTCATGTATTTGCATTTTTGGCTGGTGTACAGTTAATTTTGTTAGCTTTTGTTTCCTTCGATTTCCCTATATTATTCTAGTTTCTGTTAGGATGTTGAATGTATTGGATTAGGCAGCAAGCTATGGTGCACCATATTTAATAATTGCTGATGTTCCTTTTCACCCCACAAATTCTGCAGGGTTCTGGTGGCAGACCTGGCTTTGGCCGTGGTGGCGGCAGCGGCTTTGGCGCTGGCCCGACCTCTTCTTCCATGGAGTGAAGTTGCCCCTAGTTTGGACATGGTGTTTCCCTTCGCGTGAGGCGTTCTCTTAATTTTGAAGGACAGTTATTATGTACTAGTAATGTTATCCGGATCGGCAGAGTGCTGACAAATGCAGAAAATTGTGCTATCTTGATACCTTGGTTCCAGTATAATAGTCTTTTGCAAACGCTTCGGTTTCATGTCTTTACTTGTTCGAAAGCTATCATTCTGTTTTTCTGGTTTGTGATTTCCCTTTTTTCTTTGGCGGCTGGCCGTCAGTAATCTACTTAGGCAGAAGTGTGTGTGCAGCTAAAGCTGGAAGGATGATTGAAAGCTAAGTTGATCGGTATCATTTGATTTTTGCTGCGGAGATGAGTTGATACGAAGTGCATCATGTGTTTGGCGCTGGGGTTCTGTAGAGCTAACTTGCCTGAGTCAGATACACACGACCTGCTGTTTCATTTTTTAGCAGTCAATTCTAACTCGTGCCAAATGACTTTGCTTCGACGTACTGTTTATACCATTACCTATTCTTAGAATGTACTAAATATCTTTCTTAAATTTTGCTTATACGCGATGTTTGCGATTCCCTACTCTTAGACAGTGCTGAACCATCGTGTGTCCACTTGACTGATATGTGAGTCTGTTAACTGCACAAGATCATGGTACCACAGTTTAGTTCTCCAATGTATGGGGCAAAAGAATCGGCAACTAAAACTATATATTCATCGTAACAATGTACTCTATAAACAAAGCAGTATAAACAAAGTAGTGGCATCTGCTTTTGATGAAATAAAAGAAAAGGTCTTCAGGTGACAGCGTTATACAACTTTAGCATGCACCAGCTCCAAGTGCTGCTTGCTTATTCCAATGTTCCTGAGCACGACTTCATCTCTGCCTGTTCCTGAACATCTCTGCTGCGCTGCTTTGCTCCTCTGCTTCTGATAGGACCGGGTGGTGATGCTGATCAGCCAAGAAGCCTGCTCTCTCTCTCTCTCTCTCTCTCTCTCTCTCTCTCTCTCTCTCTCTCTCTCTCTCTCTCTCTCTCTCTCTCTCTCTGAACGGTATCCTTTTCTGTCGATCAAGAACCCGCTTCCTCCATCAAATCAGCGTCGCCTAACCGTCCCCTCTTGATTCTCTCACGGCCCTAGCTCTTTCCTCGGTGGATGCTGGCGAGGCCGCAGCACCGCAGGCGAGAGCGCGTGGTGCGCGGCGACGCGGCGGATGCCGCCTGGCTATAGATTGCCGGACTGGTCGCGCGTGAGCCGTGCTCAAGCAAGCAAGCGCACGCCGTGGCTCCACTCGCCCGCTTGTTCGCTGGCTCGTGCCGGCCGGTGGCGCTCGCGGCCGCGCACCAGCCGCTCGACGATTTGCTCGCACCGTTAGGAGTAGACGGTTCCACCTCTCTTGTCCGGCGGGATAAGCATCCCACCTGCCTACGAAGCTCTCGCCACCATCGGAAGTGATTCTTGCAGCCACTGGACTCTGACGACGCGCGGCTCATCGGAGGCGCGTTGCCGAGGAGAACCGGCAGTCCAGCGAGGAAGAAGGATAATGGTGGCCGTACATGTGCGATCGAACGGCCACGAGAGGCCCAGGGGTGGACGGCATTTGAAACACCGTCCACCCGGTCGGTATTCCATCTACCGCCCCCGCAATGGGGTCAGGCGCCTCCCGCCGCCGGCGATCTGGCCGGGATTGTGGACCGGGACCTCGCCGCCACGGCCTGGAACGCGAGCTCAGAACCTGCTGTGCGTGCGGCTCGTCGGCACCGCCGTGAGCTGCCACGCGGTAATGTCGACCACGAGTTCCTCTGACCTGACGTTCCGCACTTCCGCCGCACGGGCCGACGGTCGCGCGCTCATCATCATCGCAGGATGGATCGAAAACGCCTCTAGACTCTAGTGAACTTGAAGTACCCATGCCTTAGTAGTAGCGCTCCTTTTTTGTTTTCTTGCACAGGGGAGCATTGAACTTCTGTGAAAACCATACCATATAAATTCATACTCCATTGGTTTCATCGCCTGCTTCACCATTAGAGCACTTGTCTCTGCAATGAGCGTGTCAATTCCCATCTGATATTAAATTTATTTTTTACGGGAGAGGGCTCACAATAGTGGCTTGCCGCTGGAGCCCTCGCGTGTCGCCTGGGCGTTGCACTACTGCCCTGGTCTGGCGCACCCCAACCAAATCAATCTTATGAAAGTTTGAAATCTCAAGGCTTTGCCAAACACGTTTACGTTTTTTGTGTTGTTTAGCTTTGTATATGCAATTGTATCATGTATCATACAGAGAGGAAAGTGGACTAAGCTGCTCGCTGGCTGATACTACCAAAGTATCTGTATCTGTACAGCAAAACATGTAGCGAATTCACAGGCGCAGAAGAACAGCGAGGAGAGCCGGCAGCAGGACGAGCCGCTGCCACTGCAGCGACGACGGCGGCCGCCACGCCGCGGCGTCGGACGAGGCATTGAAGATGCCTTTGGGTGTCCTGCCGTGACGCGGAGTGCACGTGCCGTTGGCCTGCACAGACACAAAGACAGTTCCATCTCAGTACGAAATTCAGCAGACAGCTGCTGCTGCGAATTTGTGCGTGACGAATTCATCAGAAATTCAGAATCCATTTTCGAAATCGAATCAGAGTCAGTTAAAACTCACCAGATTATATATAGTTCTAAAAGATTCAGAATGCGATGTCAATTACAGTACACATGATTAAAAAGAAAAGATACTAGAGGTTTGTGCAGCGAGGAGGCATTACGTTGCAAGCCGAGATGCTCCCGCAGCCGCAGACAAGGCCGCCGTTGGCCTTGTCCGTGGCCTCCGCCGCGCCGCCGCGGTCGCTCCTCTGCAGCATCGACGAGTTAGCAACAGAGATTCAGAAGGGCACCAATGTCAAGAACGCTGCACCGACGACCGGTGAGAGACGATTGGAGCATCGTCAAACTGACCTTGTAGAAGTCGACGGCGATGTAGTTGGCCCACCGGTCCCCGGACTTGACGTGGCAGGCGGCGAGCGCGTCCATCAGCGGCGCCGAGTTGTCCTTGCACGCCTCGGGGAAGGCTGGGAGGTCCCTGAAGTAGTTGACGAGCACCAGCGACCTCGAGAGGTCGTTCATGGCGGCCGACTCGGCGCGGTTGTGGCACGTCCCCCTCACCATCCCCTTGGTCCCGTCTGCGTTTTGTTTCCCCAGCACGCGCCCAAGAAAAAGAAAACCATGAATCTTTTCTCACATTGCAAGTCGATGCAAAATGCCATTGGCGTCAGCTTCGTGGTTGCCGCAACGTACACTGGTTCTCGACGACGTAGCGCCACTCGTAGGCGATGCCCTCGGCGGCCTCCTTGGCGGCCTTGGAGGTGAAGACGAGGAGGCGGTGGTCGTCGCGGACCATGTCGCTGAGCAGCGGCCAGTCGCCGCCGGTCTTGGGCATACGCCAGACAGGGAGCATGTAGCGGGCGAGCCCCGAGGCGTTGAGCACCCGGGTGAGGCCCATGGGCGACTCCACATAGTCCTCCACGAAGATGGTCACCACCTCGGCACGGTTCCGGGACAGGAAGCGCTCCACCTCCCGGAGCACGTTCACCGCCGGTTGCTGCCAGGGCCAGTAGGGAATCGATCAGATTGTTCAGAGCTGGGCAGGGAGGGAGGAAGTCGGGGAAGAGGAGGAGAGCTTACGAATGCTGTGAAGTTCTGGCAGATGCCGCCGTAGGAGTGGCAGAGCCAGATGTCGTTGCGGAAGTCGTACATATCCAGCATCAGGCCCCTCACGCCGTTCTGCACGACACAGAAAAAAAAAAGGTAACAGCAAAGCCGGCCGAGTGTCACGGCGAGACTGCTGCGGGTCTAGAAAATGGTTGACGAGACGTAGAATCTGACGGAACAAGATCTCTGTCCCTGTCCCTGTCCCTTTCGTTGTGGCATAAAAATAAGTTTGTGGCCATTTAACCAGAAAAGCAGTGTTGGTGATCAGGGACGAAATAACACCTCTCATCCGTATTATTATTATTATTATTATTATTATTATTATTATTATTATTATTATTATTATTATTATTATTATTATTATTATTATTATTATTATTATTATTATTATTATTATTATTATTATTATTATTATTATCTCTGACTCATTGTTTAGAAGTGCACAAGACTATGGTTGGAACTCGGAAACGCTATCATGGGAGTCATGGGAAATGAACGGAACACTGACCATCACTTGTTCATCGCTTCACTCATGTCACCAGTTGGTTGAGGTGAGATGGCACCGAAAATTGACGCGCCAACCAAATTCTCTCGCACACGGACCACGCAAAAACGCAGGGCAAAGGTATCCAAGCCATTTTGTTCCAAAACATGAAAAGGTAGCCCAGACACGGACAGCCACGACAGGCTATTCGGTCGTGCTGCGCGCGCGCGGCTGCGGTGCCGCGACCACGCTTCAAGCAAGCGCAGCCACAGCGCGGCGTGTTGGCCTCCGGTGCTCTAGTGCTCTGCCGCGGCCGCGCGCGTGCGACGGCGCCGCCTAGAGCGCGCGCACGCGTCGGCGCGCGGGTAGCGCCCCGCGACACGTGTTCGCGTCGCGTCCGGCGGCCCTCGCGCCCATACCTACCAGCTGGACAGAAAAGCCCCGTCGCGTGTCCGCGTCCAATCAAGACGTGGGAGCAACAGCGTGCGGAGCTGGCTGGTGTTGGTTGTTGCTCCAAGATTCGCGCCAGCGGCCGGGGAAGAAGTATACGTGGAAGCTAGCGTTCGCGGCCCCACGGCTGCCGAAGCCGCGGCGGCGAGGCGAGGCGTGGCCGTGGCGGGAGGAGAAAGCCAGGAAGAGCGGGGGGGGGGGGGGGGGGCACAGGGCACTCACGTTGAGCTGCTCGGTGACGGTGTCCTGCTGGCTCCACGGCGTGGCGATGGCGACGCCCGTCTGCGACCGCTGCCCCAGCCGCGCGAACGAGTTGTGCGTCGTCAGCCACGCGTAGCGGTTGAACGGCAGGTCCCGCGCCTGCGAACAACCGCGCACGGAGAGGATCAAACACGGGCGCAACAGAATCATGGCGGCGGCGGCGACCGAAGCATGCGAGCGGGCGGACGAACGGGAGAGCTGAAGCTCGTAGTACCTTGGTCTGCGGGTCGACGGGGGCGACGCGGGTGCAGCGCGGCCGCACGTTGCCGTTGGCCACGCACGTCTCGCAGTGCAGGCCGGCGGCGCAGTTCCAGCCCAGCGCGCACGTCTGGCCAACCTTCCGGGCCGACACCACCACCACGGCGGCGGGGGAGGAGCACAGCATCAGGAGGAAGCCCACCGCGGCGAGGCGAACGAGCGCCGCCGGCGCCGGCAACGCCCTGTCCCCGGCCATCGCCTCCTTCGCCTCCGGCTCCGGCGAGGTTCCCGGCGCTCCGTTCCTCGTCCGGAACACGGCAGTCCGGCGGCCAAACGAGGGCGGAAGGGGCGACGGGTTTGTGCGTTAAAGCCTTCGCCTCGCTCGCGCTCGCGTCTTTGAGTGGCACTTGTGTGGCTTGCAAGGCCGGACTTGCCAGTGGCGTCGGCGCCCGGGCGCGCGTGCTGTTTCTCGGACGCTTTAACTTCGCCTTTCCGTTCCGCCCCCGCGGATCTTGGCCGTTGGTGGGGGCGCCCCATCCGCCGCCGGTCCCGGCCGTCATGTCACGGGCGGAGCCCGGGAGATGTGGGCGCGGACGCAGCGGCATCCCGTCGAGGTGGCCGTTGCGCCTGCCGCCGCGGGGGCCAACCGCCAGGTGACCTGGCGCGGGCAGCAAATAGAAACGACCCAACCGCAGCCCATTATTACTTGTCGAACTAAACAGGCTCTAAGACCGTCATGATTTAGTTATTGCAAATCTCTCGTGCTGAATCAATGGATGACGGACTCCGCCGCCACTCATGGTTGTTCGGTTGGAGAAGACGAGGTCCATGCCTCTCCGTGTACTACTACTACAATTTGGTTTTGCTCGAGGAATTGGATTTCGGCACTCGCCTCGCTTCGTCACATGGGAGCTTAAGAGTACTAAGCTAGTGGACAACATAGCCAACTAATAAATGACACGTTGTTGTCTGCTGACTAACTTGGCAGAATCCAAAGCTGTGTAAAAAAACTAGAATGTGTGTGGATGTGGCTACTATGCAAAATATAGCGAATAGAATGGATGCCACACTTTATGACGAAGTTTGGCATGAAGATACATTTGGCATGTCAGCATGTGAGCACAAAGAGACTATGGAAGTTTGAAAAAACACAATTGCAACATTTAAACAAGGCACGTGCCTGAAATATCGGAAGGTCTAAGACTTGGCATGGCAATAAGGTTGACTAGCAACGAAACAAACACTAGCCTTTTGTTATTACTGAACAACTGTTTTTAGTTAAGAGTAAATTGCACGCCAGGTTCCTAAACTCTCAAATCCTCTATCTAGATCCCTAAATCGTGTTAAGTGTTCCATCCGAGATCCCAAACGTGCCACGCGAGCAACCGACGCTGACGTGGCATGCCATGTGGCGCCACGGTGGCAAATATTTTAAAAAAAAACCTCTAATTTCTCTCTTCTTTCCTCCTACGCTGATGAACATATACAAATGACCTTCCAAATTCTATTATATTTTACTTTTTAGTCCACTCCTCCTCCCCTCTCTCCCCTCGCAGTCTGGCCGCCGGCGCCTCTACACCTGTTGCTCCAACCTCTCTGACAGCCTCTACTCCACCTAGCTCCCCCAGGCCGCACACGTCGGCCACCTCATCCACCTCGACGGACACCTCGACGAGCTTGGCATGTTTATCTCTTCCCAGTAGCTCGACATATTTATCTCTTCCCACGCGCTGTGAGGGTGAATTCCTGGACAAATTCAATGTGTCCACGCGTCGTGTTGCAGCTGGGGCACGAGCAGACGAGCAAGCAGGAGCTGGCACATGTTGAGGCGGTTTTGATTCCAATAAATTGACCCCGAGCTCATCCGAATCGATACTCTCCCGCCATTCTTTCCCTCCTGCCCGAGCTACCTTCTCCGGCAAAATTCGTCGTTGTTGCTTGCCCTCCTTTCAATTCCTCGTGCACACAGCCTCACCACACCATCAGAGATCCGTATGAGCCGTTCCCAAGTTGAATCCACCACCGGAGCTCCGAGTTCGCCGTTGCCCTCCTCCCTTCGACCGCCGTCGTGCAAAAGTCGAGGTCCACCGGTGAGCCACACCTTCCCGGGTTCCGCGTCCTTGCTGGTAGGTCTAGGTGGGGCAAGGTGGCATGTGGATGGGGTGAGGTTTGTTGGCCGGCCCGTTCCGAGGCCGAGGCAGCCGAAACGCGCGGCGTCGCCACGGCCGGGCCGTAGCCAAGGGTGCTGCCGTGGAGCCGTGTGCTCAGGCTGCCCCAAGGCCAAGCTGGGGCCGTGGCGCGTTCTTGGGGTGCGAGGGTGCTCGCAGGATGGTTGGTTGGGTCGGTCTCGCCATTGTACAGCGTGGCGCCATGGTCCGCGCCTTGTTGGCATGGGGGCCGCCGCCTTTGGTCGTCGTCTTGGTGAGAGAAGGGAGAAAGGGGAGGCAACAGAGGCAAGGGGGTCCGCAGGCACCTGTGGGTGCTTGCTGGGCAGCGCTGGCTGCTGGCGAGCTCATCGTTGACGAGCCAATGAGAGGAGCCGCCGCCCATGTTCCTCGGTTGAGCCGAGCCTTGCGTGGAGGAGGGAAAAAGAGGTGGATGGTAGGAGAGAGAGGGGGGAGGGGTGGAAGTGAAAGAGAGAGATGCCCAGGTGCGTGAGGAGAGGAGAGAGAAATTAGGGGTCTTTTTTTTATAAATGTTTACCACCGTGGCGTCACGTGGCATGCCACGTCGGCGTCGGATGCTTGTGTAGCGTATTTGGGACCTCAGATGGAACGCTTAACATGGTTTAGGGATCCAGATGGACGATTTGAGAGTTTAGGGATCTAGATGAAACTACAGGACAAGTTTGGGGATCTGGGATGCAATTTACTCTTTTGTAAACAATATGTGCTCGCAACATGTGCTTACTCCCCCGCAATGCTTATATGCAAATTCCACATCGTCCTTTTTCGTTGGCTGAATGAGTGTCTGGCATAGCTATCTTTTATGCAACTAGTAGGACCAAAAATATATATGAATTGGTTTGGAAGTTTATATGTGATATGATTTTCTTTGTTTCATTTTTTTCGTTGGGAGAGATAATCCCTAATTTTAGATTTTTTTTTCTGAAAAGCAACCGGCAAAAAAATTGCCGGGTATAAATTAATAGAGAAGGAGAACTTCCAAGTTACAACACAAGAAAGAACACCTAAAACACTCACACACCACCACCACCACCACCACCACCACCACAACCACAACAACAACAACAACAACTACCAAAAACTCAAACAGTGGCAAAGAGGAAGCGTCACCCTAAATCACGAAGCAACCATATTAGGGAGGAAGGTTTTCTCCGTAATGATGCCCGATGCCTCCAAGGAGGACACGACGTCCACGGACGCCGTCATCGCCGACTGTAGACGGTCTTAAATTTTTCAAACAAAAAAAAACCTAGAAGGTGGAAGATCTCACCATAATGCCTCCAACGAGAAAATAACGCCAAAACGCCAAAGATGTCACCATTATCGGCATTAGCCAATGCCAAGCAAGGCTGTCGCCTGAAAATCTCCACAACCTAAGTTCCCCTCCCAAGAATAGGAGCCCACCGTTACCGCATCGGACTAGTCATCGCCATGCCAGACCAACCGCTGAGGCAACGTCCGCGGTGAGCCGCCGCCACGGGGAAGATGCTGCCGCGCTGACCAAGGCACAGACATGCGTGTCTTGTCGATGCGGTGCCAGCCACCAAGAGCCGTCACTAACCCGCGAGCACCAGCCACCACGATTGGCCACACCAAGTCACCGCACAAGGGCAATGGTTGCTCACGTAGCAAGCTTCCAGTCATTGTCACCGGAATCCCTTCACAGGCTGCCGGCCGCGAGGAGTCACCTTCAGCTGGTTGTCGTTACCACAATGAACTTGTCGCTGGCATGCGCGACCAGTCACTATGGTGCCAGTCCACGGGACCGCAGCCAACCATGCCGTTGCCAGCTCCTCGCGGATCGCCAGTACAAGGTCTCCACGACCATGCTGTTGACTCGCCGAGGAAGCCACCGCCGTCTTCGCCGTCGTCGTCATGCTCAGAAGTTGGTCGTCATCACGGCACCGTCGTCGCACTGCGCCTCCTCCTCCCCCACGGCTGCCGCCTCGCGGCCACTGGCGCCGCCAACCCGCCTGCGCGCCCGGCAGCTGGGACCGCGCATCCGCGAGCGTGCGAAGCCGCCGCAGGGACCAGGCAGCGCCGCAACGCGCCCCCGAGGCCGGGGCCTGGTGCTGTCCGCACGCGCGCGGCCGCCGCTCCGTCGCCGGCCGGGGCGTCTCCTCCGCCTTCGCCTCGCACGCGCAGCGGCGCAGCCACCGGATCCGGCCGTCACAATGCCGGATCCGTGGCCCTCGGGCTCCGTCGTCGCGGGGCGCCGCCCACGCAAGTGAGCCCCCTCAGACGGCTCAGGCCGCTGCTCCGTCGTCGGCCGGAACGTCTCCTCCGCCTCTTCTCGCACGCGCCCGGCCGCGCAGCCACCGGATCCGGCCGTCGCATTGCCGGATCCGTGGCCCTCGGGCTCCGCCGTCGCGGGGCGCCGCTCACGCCAGCGAGCCCCCACAGACGGCTCAAGCGGCCGCGCCTGCTTGCATCCGCCGAAGGACGGGGAAGAGGCCCCGCCGCCGTCTTCATCACGAGCTGCATGGGCTTCCGGCGGCCCGCTCGTGCGGCGGCGCGGCGAGAGGAGTCGTTGGGGGAGGGGGCGGCGGCTCGTGGTTACGAGTCGCCCACTCCCTAATTTTAGATCGGGCTTTCGTTAAATCATTTCCTCACAATTAGGGAATCCAATAGAAACGGAAGAACCGGTAGAAAACGAGGGGGTGAATAGGAGGAGGACGGAATATGGGAGAAGAAAAATAGAGAAAGATAGTTTCATGAAATTCTGTACTTACAACTCTAAAAGAGATATCAATACTAAAATACGTACAAACCCAAGGAGTGAAAAACACGTTCACAGCTACAAAATCTTGCAACACAAGTAGGAGTACACAACATTCTTTTCGTACTCCCTACCATGTGACCTTATCCGACCGCGCTAGTCAAAATACATTGACACCATGTCAGCCTACCAGGGTGGGTTATGCCCAGATGACTCGGTATTTAACTACTCCGGCGGGCGGCCGCTGCCAACCTGCCATACAAATCAGCTCTGAGCAAGAGTATCTTCAGCATTTTCTCGATAAACATCTCCTAATAAAATAGTATTGGGATGTTCTAATACCATTTTCATAGATTATTGGAAGTGATACTTTTACAATTCCCCAATAATTTTATCCTAAGACTAACATATTGGGATAGCCAAAATTCTCCCTCTATTTAAGGGGAGTTAGGGTAAAATATTGGGATAACTCAATAATTATTAGGAAAAAAGAGAGGTTTTGGAGAACTCCTGGAGTATATCTTCTTTCCAATATTATGGGAAAAGAGAGACTGCTGGAGATGCTCTTAGACCCTATCAAATCAGGTGTTAGAGACTGCCAGAGATGCTCTTAGACTCTATCAAATCAGGTGTTTAGTTGCTAATCACGAGTATTAAATGTAGATTAATGATAAAACTAATTGCATAACCCCTAGGCGATTCATTTCGCAAATTAGTTTTAGGTTTTTGCAATTAGTTTTATAATTAGCTCATGTTTAATCCTCCTAATTAACATCGAAACATACGATGCGACGGGCTATACTTTAGCCCATGGAATCCAAACACCTTCTTAGTCCAATTTCAATATATAGTTTTATTATATAATTAATAAACTCTAGAATTTGATAATCAAGTCGGATGAGTATCCTGGAGATGAAACTCCTCTCTCATCTTATAAAACTCCTCCTCTTTTCTTATAATGACACTGCCATGTCAGCAAATTTATCGATGCGATATACAATTTAATAATCATGAAAGTCTTGTAAAATTCCCACTAAAACTGACCGTTGTAATTGACAAGTACTACACTTATGATGCGTAGTATTGGGCTCTTGGCATAAAAGGAGGACGCACCAGTAGTCTTTTACTACATGCCAAGTCATGAAGCGGTTGGTTGAATGCGAAGAGAACGATTAAACAAATACAAGGAAATAGTGACGAAATGAATTCCAGCTAGATCATACTGTATATGATCCACGCACACTGACTTCTCAGCTGTGGCGTTCTGTTGATTGAATGTGGACACATGCCTAAGCTTACCAACTGCTCCATGAGACCATGACCTGATAGTAGAACTAGATAAGTACATGAATAATTTTTCCAGCATGTGTGTTTACGCACGTTGGCCCCGAGGAACTCAAAGCTAGATAAACGGGCAAGGAGTTGGGTGTGAGGGGACGAGGGATACTGGATACCCTGTCGCGTGTTCGGGCACCACCGGCCGCTGGGTAACTGGATTTGGATTCAGATCGGAGTATCGGACAAGTGCCTGTGGCCAGAGAAAACCGGTGGTACTGGTTCCTCAGTTCCAGAGCGGCAGAGCGGGCAGACGTACAGGTCCCTGCTGTCTGCCCTCGTAACGCGCCTTTTCAGGCTCTTCCCGGCGCGGCTCGCCTGGCGCGGCTTGTACGCTCGGCGGTGTAGCGCCGGGTTCCCGGAGAGGAACTTGCCGGGCGTCGAGAGAGCAACAGCGGCGTGCACTATCGAATCGCCGGCACCAGCAGCAGCCCAGCACTGAACGACGAACCCCGCGGCCCGTCGTCCGCCGTCGGTGTCTCGGAGCACACCATGGTCGTCGACTCGTCGGTCAACGCGCTCCCGAGCCCCGACGAGACCGCCGGTCACGGGAGGCGTCGCGACGGCGGGGGTTCGAATCCTCGCGCGCGGCGGCCCGGCTGCTTGCCACGGTGCTACCCACTGTTCTTCTGGCCGCATGGGCCGGTCCACGCCACGTGCACCACCCCGCCCGCTGCGCTTGTGCGCCCGTGAGCCCAAACCCAGCCACGACCAAATGAAAAGGGAGCCTGCCTGCGCGCGGCACGGCAAAGCGAAAAAGCGGCGAGCGAAAGGGACCCCGCCCGGGGGGTATCGGGGTGGCGTCGGGTGGGCAGCCTGGCATCCCATTCCTGCCTTCGCCCTTCCTCCTCGTCCCTCTCCGCCGGATTCTCTCTCTTTTTTGGGGGTTTCCCCGCACCCGCACTCGCACTGCCACTGACTGCACGCGCTCCGACTCCACTGTCCGCTCCCGCGCGGCCCCTCCCCCTCCTCCGCCTCCTCCGGCCGCCGCGCGCGCGGCTCGATGCGGCGGCGGCTCGAGCTGGTGGCGCTTTTCGCCGCCGCCGCGCTGCTGGCGGCGCGCCCGTCCCAAGCGGCGATCGCGGCAGGTAAGCGCCCGCCGGGTTCCCCACCCTTTCCCTCCCCTCATTTGCCGCTCCCGTGCTCCCGCCGGTGGTAGGCCTTGCTAGTGCGCAGGCCAAGCGGCGCTCGCTTCGCACACGGTGATCGCTGGGTGTTGGGGCCTGACATGGTGGGGGCGCCGGCCGCGGCGGCGCCGGCCGTGCTCGCCGCGGTGGGGAAGCAGACGCACACTCCCCTCAACCGGAGCTTCGATTTTGTTATGCTCTTTGCTCCCATATCTCTATCCGGTGGTGATTCGGAGTTCATGACACCCTTTTTTTTTGCTGGTGATTGTTGGTGACGATTCCGCATTTCCGGCTCGCATTAGTGCCCAAGGCTGCATTATTAGAATCCCAAATGAATGAATGAATGATTGAGGTCATTACCTTTGTTTCCCGCCGAGGGTCTGAGACGGGGTCACCTAGCTGGGGAACAATGTCATAAGCAGAAATTGTTCGGGCTCGGCGCACGCGTCGTCTGTCATGGGGGACCTCGCTTCGCTCTCAGCTTGGAGTCCTCGCGCCATTCAATTCGCCTTACCTAATAGGGTTGCTGTACTGCGCTGGGCTGCACAGTTGCCTGTGTGCCTTTGGGAGCGCTCAGGCCTCTGGGCGTGCTTGTGTAGCCGTTGGATTTCGCTCTCCCCAGGCTCTGTCGTCTCTCTTGGCGTTACTGAATTACTAATTTGTTTGACTTCACCTTCACCTGATGTTTTCACGTGGGGTGTTCAGACTTGTGCTCTATAGAATACTGCTGAATAGTTGAATTTCTTGACTTGAATCCACATTCTGAATATCTGGTTATAGCATGTTGGATCGTCCTCGATGAAATCGGGGACTGGATTTGGAATTTATTGCATGTTCTGTTGGTCATGCAAGATACTATCTCTTGTACTGGTCGTGTGATCTGAGGCATTCACTTCAGTTTCTGTTTTCTAAGATGCAATTCGCGTCATGAACAGAGAGAGCAAGCTGCACGACTTCATTGCAGATTTTGTTCTTTCTGTGTAATATCTCCCCCAATTTCAGTATAGATATGGAGTGATTAGGCTGGTCTTAAAAAGTTATTTATTATTTTTAAGCTTCCTTGTATCTGTTCATTTGCAGCACCATTCATTGTTCATAATCGTTCTTCCATCATGCAGATTGCCCTTTGGATTTGAGTTGGCCCAACTACGGACTGATAGCTTCCTTCTGCTCGGATCAAAATGGACACTCAAAGTGTTGCCGCTACATCAATGCTGTTCTTGCGGTCTCATCTGCCATGTATGCAAACACGACAGGCACACTTGGGGTTCCGGATGAATTTTCTGATGCCTGCATTGCCAACATCTCTGATACATTGGTGTCAAAGGGGATTCTGCCCACTGCCGCGTCGTTCTGTGGCCTTGGGATCAAAATTCAAGTGTCCTATCAATGTGTTGGGATGACCACCATCGTTCAGATGTTGCAGTCTCCGAATTTCAGTGATGTCACAAGAAGCTGTGCAACTACACTTTCAGATGATATCACTTGCAAGAGGTGCTTAAACTCTGGTCTGTCGTACCTCCGCCATCTCGTGGGGGAACAAGATAATGTCACGTTGAATACCTGCCGTGATGCTGCTTTTGTTGCATTTGTGAGTCAAGGGAACATATCTACTGTTGATACGGCCGGTTGCTTTTTTAGCGTTCAGGGGCTTAGTGCTCTTCAAGGTTTGCATATTTGATAAAATCAACTTGCCTTCCTTTTCTGTAGAATGGCCGGTGTCATTAGAATTTTGTTGGGCAGAAATTCTCTTAGATTCTGTAAACTTAGCCATGCTCCTCTTCTTCCTGTCATCAATGGCTTTTCTTTCTGTTTCGTGCAGGAGTCACCTTAAGTCATAAGCCTGGCACCTCACATGATCATTTCATAGGTTTTTTTCAATTGATAAATACCAAATGATTTCTGTGGATATTTCTTCTAATTCTGTGAAGCAAGTTTATGCATGTCGGTATTCTAATATAAATAACTAACAGTAGGTATCCATCTTCAAACATTCATAATAAGCATTTATTAGTACTGCTGTTATGATGATATTTAGCTTTTGTTGTAATAGTTAGGTATGAACAAACTGCTTGTTTTAATCTTTGCATTTGTTCATATTAAAAAGTTATATATTTCTATATATTGGTTGCAAAGATGAGCTATTGCTTTACATCTGCTTTTGTTATGCGAATTTGTAGCCGTAGTTCTTACACTTTAGGTACTTATGTGTATTAAAATGCACTCTCCTAAAAGTATCTGTTTGCTGTAGTTCAGTCGTTTGTAGCTTGGCCTTGTCCAGTATGTGACCTTCTCAGTATTGAATATATAATGCAGCGAACATCTCTGGACCGGCCCCAGATGGACTTCTTGCGCCAGATATATCTCCCAGTCCACTTACGGTGCATGTTCCTGTAGTGCCACCCAAGCATCATCACAGCTACAAGCTTGTTCTATTCCCAGCTATTGGAGCTTTGGTTACTGGATTAGCCATTCTACTAGTGATAATACTGATTCTGCTAATCCGTAGAAAGAATAAAGAACTCAAAAAGATAGAAGGAAATAACCCTTTGGATGCATGGAGTTTCTCTGCTGTCAAGAAGAGGCAAGAAGGTAAGGATTTCCTGATCTTTTTACTGTGCTGCTGTAGTTCTTTCATGAATATTTGCTCATTTAGATGTCCAACTGCTTTAAAAATTAATGAGGTTATGTTGCATACAATACAAGTGCTGGATACTAGCTTTCCGTTCCTTTGCGAAATATGGTTGATTTTAGATGACATAAAACTCATTTATGAAATCATCGTCCAAGTGGTGATATGGGAAATGATAGTTTTAGCCCATGGGCCATGGCAAACATGAGGGAAAATATAAAGCCCTAGATCCGGTCATATGTTTGGCTGCTTCCGTGCTGTTTGAATCAAATATAAAGATCTACCATTACACATCAATGTCTTGTCCATTAGTCATGCCACTTGTACCCATTATCCTAAATAGAAAACTAAACTACCTAGGTGGAACTATGTGATTCTTACTTATGAAGGAAATTCGAGCCAGGAAGGACTGAACTCACACCTTGCATAAATTGAGCTAGGCTCAGTTCCTTTTAGCCATTATCCTGAAGCTATTAATCAATAATATGGAAAATTATGTGTGGTTTGAAATTTTTTTTCTTTCTACAGTTCATCATACTTTAAACTATGATGGACTTCCTGCAATTTATTTCGGAAACTTATGGTTGAAAACTGTATAGATTTGCTTGAGGCTGATTCTTCAAATTATTTTACAATCAGAATCAATTCAAGAGCCATTTCAATTTATTTGCCTAACAGGAGTGTTTTGCAGGTAATTCTACCATTTTCGGCAGATTTAGTTACAGAGAAATGAAGAAAGCGACAAGGAACTTCAGCACAGTGTTAGGAGGTGAAAATGGTACAGTATTCAAAGGCCAACTGCCTGATGGATCTGTGGTTGCTATCAGACGCATTGATAGTTCGCCGAAACAAAGTCAGCAAGAATTTTGTAAAGAAATGGAATTTCTTGGGCGGTTGCATCATCGGCATCTTGTCGGACTAAGAGGCTTTTGTTTAATAAGATTTGAGAGGTTAATATCTGTCACATTTGAATTTAGATATCCACCAATTTATGGTTCTTACAGTGCCCTGTAATTCAGGTTTCAGGTGCACGAATACATGGAAAATGGAAGCCTTCAAGATCACCTACATTGTAATATGTTATGCTCATTCGTCTTATGGCGCATCATTTTTTGAACTGCGTACTGAAAAGCATTTGACCCTTTGCAGCGCCAAGTAAACATCTTCTACCATGGAAAAACAGGATCCAAATTGCCATTGATGTTGCTAATGCTTTGGTGAGTTTCAGGAAAGCAGTGATCTCGATTATGAATCGACTTGTTCTTTTTTTTTTTCTTTCTGCAGAAGTCATTGATCCTTATAGTGCTAGACACATTAGTTGTTTCTTAGAATTTGATCAGTGGGTGTCAAGCCTACATAAATCTTTATCATGCTCATTGTCGTGACTAAACATATTTCAAATGTTACGTTTAATTTGTTGCAATGTTTGGTTGCAGGAGTACCTTCATTTCTATTGTGATCCTCCACTATACCATGGAGACGTTGAGCCTAGCAACGTCTTCTTGGACAAGAATTACCTTGCCAAGGTAATTGGCGCATAACTTTGCCACAATTTGCAACCCTTACTCTGCATAAACCAACTGTTTGCGTTTGAACAGCTTGCTGGTTGCAGTCTCGGGCACCGTTGCCCAAGTAGTGGCAATACAACTCCCAGTTCCACGCCTGTGAATGTCAAGATCCAAGCAACTCCTGGTAAGGCACGCTCTGGGTTTTCATGGCATTTGTGATATTTTCAATAAAAAGAATCAATTTCATGAGTACTGTACTGTGTACTAGTATCTCAGTAGCAATGTCATCAAAATCTCTTGTGAGCAGGGTACGTAGACCCCGATTACGCGGTGACCCAGGAGGTGACCCCGAAGAGCGACGTGTACGGCTACGGCGTGCTGCTGCTGGAGCTGGTGACGGGGAAGCCCGTGGTCCAGGGCGAGCGGAGCCTCGTGGAGTGGTCCCGCGAGCTGATCGGCACGGACTGCCGGCTCCACGAGCTGGTGGATCCGGCGGTGGCGGGCGCGTTCGACCTGGACGAGCTGCAGGTGGTGGCGGACGTGATCCACTGGTGCACGCACCGCGACGGCGCGGCGCGGCCGTCCATGAAGCAGGTGCTCCGCATCCTGCACGAGCGGCTGGACCCGCTGTCCGGGCGGTTCGCGCGCGCCGTGGAGAGCGAGGAGGGGTACTACTACTGCGCCGGCGGCGGCGGCGGGCGGGCCAAGGGGAAGCGAGCCGGCGGCGGCGGTGGCGAGGCGGCGATCCAGTTCAGCGGCGAGGCGGCGCGGTCGTGGCTGCCGTCGTCGAGCAGCACGTCCCGGTCGCACTGCAGCCGCAGCGTGCTGCTGGAGTGCAGCTCGCCCGAGCAGCAGCTGTCCCCGCCGCCGGCCTACGGCAACGGCGCTTTCCCGGCCTGACACCGGCCCGTGCGGTGCAGTCCGTTCTTTTTGGGTCGGTGGTGGAGCTAGCGGCGGCGGCTAGCGCTGCTTGCAGCTTGCTCCGCTGCGTCGACGGATTCTGCAGTCCTGGCTGGCTGATGCGGTGACGCCAGGGCCTGCCATTTTTCGAGGAGACTATTCATGGTACGGAGGAGTATGGTTCTTGGTGGCTCGTGATGACTGATGGCCGGGCGGGCCAGTGCCCAGGCGGCCAGGGGAGCCTGTGCGCAGGAGTGATGGGGGTGGAAAGCGAGGCGCCACGCGTGAGAGCGACTGACTGGAGTCTGACTGTCGTTCGGTTCCCTAGGTGCTGGGTAGTTGCTTGCCATTGATCGCTGCATTGTTGTGCGTGTGGAACATGGCTACGCATTCAAGTCGTGATGCAGGCTTCACCAGGATACGATGCTCTTGGCCTACTCTACCAGCGGTACTCCGACGCGCGGTGCCCGTTCTTTCCGTTTTGAGAGCGCACCGCATGTCTCCAAGTTTCGTGCGCAATTCTTCTTCTTGGGAGGGATAAACCCAGAGCTGCGCACCGGCGGCGTGCGGACACCGCCGCGGCAGTGCGGTACGACCCCTGCGTGATACGGCGAGGCGGTACTTCTTCGTCATGGGCGGCCATGCGGCATGCGGTGCACGGGTCCTGCCAGTGTAGCAGGGCGGCACGCGCACGGCAATACAGCGCCATCGCGTGCCGTGGTTGAAACTTGAGAGTATCACGTGGATGGCGCCGGTGGAAAGGTGAGATGGACGCGGGGATTCTGGGCTGAAAACTGGAGTAGTTTGGCGTGCGGAGCGTGTGATCTTGCCGCTGCTCATTGGTTGGGAGTAGCTGCTGGATTGGAGGCTCGGACCGGTCGTTTTGGTGCGGTCAACCGCATTGTTCCAACTTCCAGGTTCGAGGTTGCGGTTGGAACCCGAACGGCGGACGCGCTTGTCGGTTGTAACAGAAGTGCCGTACCGACCGACTGCCCGGCGAGGGGTGGTGGTGCTCCAGCTCCACCACCGGAGGTCAAGGCGCGGCATGATCAGCCGGCCACGCCCTCCCGCACGCACGCGCGCGGCGTGCCGTGTGCCTGGCTGCAAGGCAGGGACACGGGCCCGGGATGCCGGTGACGCCCGCGCCGTGGGATGCACTAGCGGCGGTTCCACCACACGCCAGCCGGATGACCAGATCCCGTCGGCGCGCGCGCGTGCCGTGGCAGCCGACGACAAGGCTGACCTCAGGCGTGCGCGTGCGCGACGCCAACCGGATTGGCCGCAGCAGCCCCCCTATCCCTGTGAGTTACTCGAGTCAAATACGGATACCGCGCCCTGCACCCGTAGTCGCAGGGGATGGGAGTACAGGCTAGATCGGCCGGCGAGTCAGGCGGGGAGAGATCGGGACCCAGGAGAGAGGCGGGAGAGCACGGGCGCCCGCATCGATCGTGAGGACCCAGGAGAGGTCGGCGCGGCGGCCATTTCGATTAGTCTAGGGATCGCATCGCATCGGCAGGGCGGAGAGTCAATGCTACCATCACGCCGCGCGATGCGCCCCCGAACCGCACGCGGCCTGCGCCTCCACGGCCCGCGCGTCGCGAACGGTCACCGGATCGGAACAGATAAGACCGACCGATTAGCCCAAGTGCACTGACCTGATGGATCGATTTGAAAACGGAGGGGGCGCAGACCAGCAGAGTAACCACCGAACCCGGGGGACGCTTCCGTTTTTGTAATCGGCCAGCTAATACCTCGGCTGTAAACAATTCCCTGCAGCCGCCCCGCAAGTAACCCCGCACATGGGCGTTGCGTTGCGGTTCTCCCTCCCGTCTCGCTGTCCCGGACGTCACGAGTCACGACTCACAAGTGTATCGCCGCCCCGACGCTGGATTCAGACCGTACCTGCAGTTAGGTGCCGGGTTGCCATCGCCGGCGGCGCCCGAGCCGGAACGGTCAGCCGCCACCGCACGCCTCCACGGGACTCGTCCATCGTTTCCCCGTTCCCCCGGCAGATCACAGACACGCGGGGGAGCCGGTCACGGTCCGGACACCGCTCCCACCAGAGACCAGACCCCGCCTCGCGGAAACCAGCAACCCCCAGGGCGGGCGGGGCGAGTCGCGGAGTGGTGGGCGCGCACTACTCTACTTGTACCGCCGCTGACCAAGCCCAGCGAGCGCGGACGCGAACAAAATGCAGCAGCAGCAGCGGCGGCAGGCCCCGCCGCCGCACCGGCACGCGAAGACGGACTCGGAGGTGACGTCGAGCATGGCGCCGTCGTCCCCGCCGCGCGCGGCCTACTACGTGCAGTCGCCCAGCCACGACGACGGGGAGAACAAGACGGCGGCCTCGTCCTTCCACTCCTCCCCGGCGGCGTCCCCGCCGCGCTCGCTGGGGCGGGCGTCCAGGGACTCCTCCTCCTCCCGCTTCTCCGCCAGCGCCAAGGGCCCCTCCTCCCGCGCCGGCGCCGGCGCGCCCGGTGGGGCCGCCGAGCCCGGGGGAGGAGGGCGCGGGCGCCGAGGCGGCGGCGGCGCGTGGATGAAGGAGGCGGCCATCGAGGAGGAGGGCCTCCTCGGCATGGACGACGACGGCGACGACGGATACGGCGGCGGCCGCGGCGGCGGGGGGTGGAGCGGGATCCCCAAGCGGGTCCGGTACGGGATCCTCTTCGTGGGGGCCTTCTTCGGGCTCTTCTTCTTCTTCGCGCTCATCCTCTGGGGCGCCAGCCGCAACCAGCGGCCCGTCGTCACCCTCCACTCCGCCACGTTCCACCGCTTCGTCGTGCAGGCGGGGACCGACGCCTCGCTCGTGCCCACCGAGATGGCCTCGCTCAACGCCACCGTCAGGCTCACCTTCCGCAACACCGGCACCTTCTTCGGGGTGCACGTCTCCGCCGAGCCCGTCACGCTATACTACACCCAGCTCCAGCTCGCCTCCGGCAATGTAAGCTGCTGCTCGTCTGCCTCCTCCGTTCTTTCTCTCCGCCGTACTTTGATCCACAGTACCAATCTGTTTGTTACTGCATGTTCATACTTCATGATCGATCGATCAATGCGCGCCGTTTAGCTCAACAACGCTGTTGTGGGGTCGATTGAGTCAAAATTGATTCCCAAAGTCTAATAATTTGAGGATGAGTAGCGTGCTTCAGAATTTGTCACTTCGATGGTATCAGTAGAAGCTAAGGACTGAACTAAGCAGAGTCGCTGTAGTCCTAGCGATTTCTGAGTGCAATGAAACTGAGCTAGGAGAAAGACTGTAAATTTGTCACTTTCATGCCAATTTTCAGGATATCTTGCGAGATCTCTTTGATGTTAGGAGCAGTTAAACCTCAAATTTTAGCAATAGATCGCCTAGGTTAAAAAAAGTCTGCCAATGAATATTGTAAGAACAGGGCACCAATTTTCCGGTCATTATCTTTGCTTGTGGCAGTGGATGTATGAACAGTGGACTACAGCTGCACACCGACGTTGACCCGAGCAACGCGCGGTAGCAGTTGCGGTCGACAGCGACCGCTGACGGGAACACGAGAGCACAGTCACCGCGGCCCATGCCGTGGAAACTCGAGCAGGCACAGCTCACCCCTCGCAGTTTCCCGCACCGTCTCCATCTCTAGCTGTCATCCAGTTCATCCCGGTCGCGTTCCTGCGATCCTGCATGGCTGCTGCATCGCATTCGCATGATCGCATCGCCCCCATCCTGATCCCCAGGAAAACGGAGGCGAATTCTTTTTTTTATGGGAAAGATCTTTGCTTTGCCAAATGATGGCTGACGGCGACGCGTCGCCGCCGCTGCGCTGCTGCAGATCAAGTACTTCTACCAGGCGCGGAAGAGCCAGCGGAGCCTGACGGTGTCCGTGGTGGGCGACAAGGTGCCGCTGTACGGCGGCGGGTCGGGCCTGAGCAGCACGCCGACGACGCTGCCGCCGCCGAAGAAGAAGATGCCGCCGGTGGTGGTGCCGCCGCCGCCGGTGCCACTGCAGCTGACGGTGCGGCTTCGGTCGCGCGCGTTCGTGCTGGGCAGGCTGGTGAAGCCCAAGTTCCACAGCGAGGCGCGGTGCAAGGTGACCATGGACCAGACCAAGCTCGGCAAGCCCGTCTCCCTCAACAAGGCCTGCACCTACACCCACTGACTGGTAGCCCGCTAGACATCCATGTTCCATCATCTGCAGGCTGGCGTCGCTACCGTCTCCGTCGTGATCTTCGTCGTTGTTGGTGTTCTTGAACTTCTCTCGGTCCGTCGGTCGGGTATACTGCGTGGGTGCGTGCGTGAAGTTTGGATGGGAGAATTAATTATTGGTCGATTGCTATGTACAGAGGAACTTTTGATGTGGGAGAGTTTGGGATGGAATAAGAATTAAACGTTTGTTTTTTTTCTTGATGATGCGTCGCTCGTATGTGATTTGGATCAGAAGATGTCAGTCATGTTTCAGAAGCCATCTGATCTCTCCAACAGATAGATGGCTCAAATCAACAGCTACCGTTTCAGCACTTGGAGATTGCGTCAGGGGCCCTGAAAAAATCTCCCTGTTTTACCTCAACCACTCAGGTCTTGTTCTTTCATCTGAATCTGATTGTAACAAATGCAACAACAAAAGCTTGCTTCCCTAAGAGCATCTCCAAAAGTGTCTAAAAAACTAAAAAGATCCTCCTCACCAACAGTTTCCAATAATTAACTCCTAAAAAATTGAATTCCTGCCGTTCGTCCATACGTGGCCCAGCTGTTTGATTTTTTTCCTCCAGCAATAACATCCTCGACCGAAGACTCCACATCTCGAGAACAAAAAAATAGGACGCTCCGGACGCCGTGCCACCAGAAGATCGAATTCTGAGCACGTTGAAGGCTGGACGGCGATTGCAGAGCATGCTGGGTGCCGACGGGAGCGAAGAAGACGACAGCATGTGAGACTGCGACGGGAACTAGGACGAGTGCGATTTGACCAGCACGGCATTTGCGGAGGGAGGCGATGCAACAGTGGCTACGATGCAGAGGCAAATGGCGCGCATGGATGACGGAAGCGGCGAAAGATGCCGCGCGCGGTCGATTTTGGAGTCTGATTGGCGCGAACTCGCCGATAGGGAGTGCGGGGACCTAGCCGAAATTTGCCTCCCGGCGCTGCGTGTTTTGGGTGTGCGAATAAATTGGAAGCTGATTTTGAGAACTGTTGGAGTCTATATTTGTTGATCACATCCAAAATTAAGTTATTGGGAGTAGATTTTGGACACTCTCGAAGATGCTCCAAAAGAAGATCATCAGGAAGATGGATGAGTGGATCCGAGATAAATGAGCACATCCGTATCACCGTTGCAAAGTAGGAGGAGGAACGCACAAGATGCGAGCGATGCATCGGTCAACTGCAGTACCCTGTTCTAGCGATCGGCCGATCCTGGCGCACTGAAGGTTCAGTGAAGAGAGATTAGAAGGCGTCAAGGGATGGAGCTCACATGGACGCTGTCAGGCTCAGACAGAGATCGAGTTCTTATAAAAAAAGAAACAGAGATCGAGCTCAGGCTTTTTGTTTTTAGCCCCCGTTTTATTCCATATAGGAAAAAAACGATTCAGTACATATAAGTCTATACGTATTCTAAGCGCGACCGCCAGGTTCAAGAACAGTATCAGCTAAAACTGACGGAGCCAATGAAATAACAGTATCAGGTATGAGGAACGCCAGAATTTGACGAAGTTGCCTGATGACCCCGCCCCCCCCCCCCCCCCCCCCCCCCCCGCGCGCCTGGTGCCGGCATCACAGGACACGACAGACGCGGGTCCCATATGATCAGCAGCGGTTCTCGCATTCTTGACTCGAGGCCCTCGACGATTTCCTCCAGCCGCTGAACCTTCCTTGCAAATGCTTTTCCATCTTCGCAACATCCCCGCAATCTTTCTCAGCACCATCTTCTCATCCGACCAGCACCCCTGAAAGCAAAACGCATTTCTTAGATTCCAAACCGATCAAAGAACAGCAGAAGTACACATGTTGAGCACAACCTGTTTTCTCCCATTGATCCACCACCTGGCAATTGATTCAAAGCCCCCACTCAAGTGGGCATGTACAAGTTCAGACAGGAAGGTCCAAATACGAGAGATAACACAACAATTAAAAAACAGGTGATTAATGCTTTCAGGTTCATTACAAAGCAGGCAGGTTTTATCCTCCAGTTTTTCTTCTCTTCTCTAAATTATCTCTTGTCAGCAACTTATTGTTGCTTAGCAACCAGAGGAACACCTGGACCCTGGGTGGGATGCAGAGATCCCAGATAGCAGGAGAATAGACAGGGGTAACCCCCCTGAAGTTCACTATCGCATATAACGACTGCACTGAGTACCTGCCATTGGAGGTAAACCTCCACACAACGGCATCAGGTTCCTCAGAGAAATTGATGGATTCTGCAATACCTAGTAGCTCAAGCCACATCTCCATTAGCTGAGGGGAGACGTTCCTTCTGAATGTGAATTTCAGAGAACTACCATCCCACGCCTCAGCTACTGTTTTACCTTTCTCATTCACAATCACATACAATGGCCAGTACTGGATGGCAAGGCTGGAGTTACCAAACCATTGGTCCTCCCAGAAACTGACAGATTTCCCATCTTTCACCTGCCAGGAGTAACCCATCTGTGCTGCTTGTTTAGCCCAGAGCACTCCTTTCCAAAAAGGAGAAGCTCCCACCTCTGGAAGAACAGGTTAGGGCTGTTGGTTCTATATTTGAAGTCTATAATTTTCTTCCACATAGCATCATCACTCAAGTGATATCTAGATATCGAACTCAGGCTTTTTTTGCCAAGGCATGGCATAAACAAACTGAACCACTGATGGAGCACTGCTCTAGATGCGCCAGTGTATTATCCTGACCGCGTCCCAGCTGAAGCCGCGGATCCGTTAACTAATGCGAGTAGTTTTAAACTCTGACGGCGCATTAAACTAATGTTTAGAGGGGAGCGATTGATCAGAGACGCCAGTATTATGTACCCCGATTCACCTTACTATCCACAATCCACTCTCTTCAGATTTTACTGCACGCAGCTCGGCTTTCCATTGATTCTACCGATTTCATAGTCATAATATTATTGCAACCTGAACATGCAAAGTGGAGTAGCATGAACAGACTAGTGTTACGAACAACAACGGAGGGCGTGCGTCCTGCCGATAACGAGTGATGGCTGCTGAATGTGATGGCAAACACGCCATGGAAACTCGAGCAGACACAGCACATCACCTGATGTTTTCTTCTGTCTTTGCTCGACAAGGAGTACTTCTACGATCCCTAACAACTTTTGCTTAATTTAAAAACAAATGGTCAAGTTAGACAACACTGCAGCTGGTTTGTCCTTCTATTTTTCTTCTTTTTTCAGTTGCAGGGTGTCTATTTTGCTCTTTAGATATAGTGCTTCTATTTTTCTTTAATGACAATATCAAGTGATTTTTCTTAATCACTTTTTAAATTTATCCACCTAACATTTTTGTTTACCAGTAATCCGTAATATGAGCAAAAACATTCCTCTACAAAATGTAACTTATGTGCGTCTCTGTGTTCCTCCTTTCCCTGGGGAATGATAATGATTTTATTCACTTTCTTTTAAAGGCAGCATGGGAGTTTTCTATTTGGTCGCGACATGCCCGGCACCGGCAACGCATGATTCAGAGGCTGGAATAAAATTTCTTCTTTAAAAGATGGTAAAGTTTGGTAGTTCTGTTAGTTAAGATTGGCCTAAGAGAAACCCTCACCCAAGGCATTAGCAATAGAAGAATTTTCTCGCTGCAGGACCGAGAAAAAGATCCCGAAGGCTCCCTCTACGCTGCCCAGGATGTGCCTGCAGGACACGTGTATATCTCTGAAAGTGGTGAGGGTTGCGAATGGTTGTTTTATAACCTAATTAAAAATTTGCTCTCACGGGAAGTTAAAATGAGATCACTAGGTGCTACGCTGCAACTATCACGTTGTAGGCTCTTTCTCGCTACTGTCTGGAAAATGACTGCAACAAACTTACATCAGGGTTGAAAAGGATTGGGCATAAGCATTGATAGCATATATATCATACCTTATATACGACGGTTATAAAAATCTTTGCAAAGCACGGATGGATGGTTATTAATAGGAACTGTGCTTAGTGATCCTTTTCCTGCTTAATTTGGAAAAGAAATTTTGCCGTTTTTGTTGGCACACTGCTGTTTGGTAGCATTTCTATTTAATCCACTAGTTAAGACTACTAGACTAATTAGAGTTAATATAAAAATAAGACTTATAGTTAATAATTATAATAATATATCTCATGCCCTCTTTCATCTATTAAATATTCTAATGTACAATACTCTAAAGATACATACTCATCATTATCCATCATTATCTAATTATAATATGTATTGATATGTATTTAATTGAACCATACGTTGAAGCTATGTGAACAACATAAAAATTGGTATCCTTATATCTTCCCCATACATACATGATACGCACCATGGGTAGTATTTTTATGTAAGCAATAATATAAATAATATATCAATAATGATAGACACAGTAACTCATCGGTGCACTTTAAGATTTTGTTATAATTATATAACTTAGATTTAGATTTATAAGTTACTTTAACTTTTAATAATAACATATTTAGATAATTTATATACAAATTTAAGGGGTTATTTGATATTATTTTTATAATGGCATATGTGGGTAATTTGCATGAAGATTAGGGGATTACTTTAGATTATTTTTTATAATGGCAGATGTGGATAATTTAGATACATATTTAGGGGGTTACTTTAGCCTATTTTTATAATGGCAGATGCGGGTAATTTATTAGAAAAATAACAGATCCAATGCGCTATTATGATTAGAGTTATCAAATTGATTGCTGGTTGTTTCTGTTTTTTATGAGAATTTCTAGGATTTTTCAGTGTCCATCTAGGATCCTAGGTGGCTTCACGTGGAGGCTTCAAAAGAAATTTTAATTAGTAATAGTAAGATAATAATGAGTGATTGTGTCTGTGTACATGCATTGTGCATGATTCAGAGGCTGGAATAAAATTTCTTCTTTAAAAGGTGGTAAAGTTCGGTAGTTCTGTTGGTTAAGATGGGCCCAAACGCGGGAGAGACAAGAAGCTTGGGCCAAGTCTATCACCTTCTTCCCCTGTGCTCTCTCTTTGTTTCTTTTTTCTAATAGCTTTATTTAAGGTCTTGTTTGTCCAGGACCATACAACCTGAGAGCTGGAAGGCGACTCATTGACGCATCAAACTTTGTTTTAGGACACTTAAACATCAAACTGTATGTAGAGCACATACACATCAAGCATGTAGTTTGATCAGATATTTGCTCAGATTTAAATAAGGTCTTGAAACAAAGTGATCTTTCACGGTATCACCCCTCCTTTTTCCTCCTCGGTATCCTTGTCTCCGCAACAAGCAAAAGCCGCACGCCTGCCACACCAACCGCTTCAAGAGCAATCGACCTCAGCAAAGCAGCATCATCGCCGGTCACCTTTGCATCATGCTGCCGGCCTCTCGCTTCATAATCACACCAATCATCAGTAATCGCCGTTGAAAAGAAAGGCTTTGCCAGGACAATGGCCACCCTGCAAGCCTCTGCGACCACTGCCATTATTATACAACACGGTACGAATCCCATACTTTTTGCCTTGTAACTTCTGCCCAGCTGCTGCACTCATGGAGTTGGAAATCACGAGCGTGATGCGCCATACCTGCGCAATGAGTTTGCAAGAAGCAAAGCTTTTTTGGACTGGAATAATGGGGTCTTTGAGGCTTTCATTCAGATGGAGTACTCAACTGGACTGTATGGTGGAACAGTGCCATGGCAGGTGGAGTACTCGAAGCCTCAAGTGTTTCGGATAGTATAATGCTCGGTTTGGAGCTCGCAACAAGCAAGTCCGACGATGCCGCACCACGTCCACTGATCTCTCCCTGGAAACCTGATGATTCGTGCGACGCCGGACTGCAGCCTGACAGGGAGTTCAGATCGCTTTCAGGCGCCGTCGTCGTCAGGAATTAGAATCCGTTACGCGAAAAAAACTCAGAACTGAATAGGCATCATGCAACTGTGATGCACTGTTCCGCCTGAAAATTTCCCCATTCCTCAGAGTTTCAGTCGATATAATACTAGCTGATCTGAACCTCGCAGCAAGCAAGATCGACGATGCAGCACCGCATCCACAGCTTCCCACTGAGAACCGGACGATCTGCTCGGTGTCGAACTGCAGACTGACAGGGATGGATGTCAGGTTATTTTGCTGCCATCACCGTCAGGATTCAGGAATCAGAGTCTGGTACGCTAAAAAAGGAATTGAATGGGCAACGCGACCCCGGGAATTAGAACCCGTTACGCGAGAGCTTAGGATTGAATGAAGAACGCAACCGTGCTGCGATCCTCCACCCTCAGCGGTTTCAGTCACTCTCAGTGACAATGCTTCGATTCACTCTCCGCCTCAGGCTTCCAGTGATCCGGTCAACCGGAGGGCTCTGCGCCGCTACCGAAGGCGGCGGCAGGCCGTTGAGCACACCGCCCGAAAAGGATCGGAGCGCATGAACGGGGGAGGCAGCTGGGCAGCACGCACGCGACGACCCGTCCCTGGGAAGTCTGGATGGAATGGCAGCCTGAGTGCAGGCAGCACCCACAAAGGCGCAAACACAACCCTGCACTGCACTAGTGTGCTTTTGTTTCCCTGCCCTGCTGTTCTGCATCAGCTTCGTTTCCATTCGACCATATCAACATCCATCAGGGATAAGATAACAAATCCATCTCCAAATCATGCTCCCCTTTCCCCTCTTAGTTTTTCCATGTTTACAGCACTACTGCCAAGTGACCTGAAACCACTGCTTAACGAATTGAATGACGCGTAAACAAGGTGTCATGGGATTAGCCCTGTAAAGGCAGGGGGATTATAGGACGGTAATCAAATCAGCTCGTGCAGAAGCGAATGAGAGCCCGCTGTCGTGGGAGGAAAGCAAGCCCGGTGACATGGACGCGCACCGAACTAACGCCGATGATGCATGCTTTCGTGCCAAGCTAATGGCACTGTGCAATGATTGCAACGTCGACGAACATGCAGGCCACCCGTCGCCGGTAATCGCAGGAGGCTGAGCTTGCTTTGATGATCTTGCCAAGATTCTTCTTGGGGTTCTTTTCTGTGGTCTGACAGACTGACAGTTGATTAGTCCCATGGATGGCCAAGCCGCCATGGAACCCATTATGTATATAATGCATCGGGTAGGGTGGCACCACCGCGCCGGCGACGACGCGACCGCGGGTGCGAGTGCTTTCCAGTCGTGGCGTCCACTCACTCACTCTCACTCAGCTCAGCTCGCCACCTCCGCCGCGGATGCATAAGAAGCGGCAGCTCTGAGCTCAAGTGACTCAGCTCAGCTCAGTTCATCTACTCGCTTGAAGTCACTCGGCGGCTGCTAGCTGCCCGCTTCTGACGCGATGGTGTTTCGGGGCGTGCTGCTCGGGGCGATCAGCCCCTTGCTGCTGCTGGCGTGCGCCGCCGCGGCGGCGGGCGGCGGCGAACGGAGGTCGTACATCGTCCACATGGACGTGGAGAAGATGCCGGCGCCGTTCGTGGAGCACGAGGGGTGGTACCTCTCGGTGCTGTCGTCGCTGGCGTCCGCGACGGCGGCGGCGGAGGGCGCGCCGGTGCACCTGTACACGTACACCCACGTCATGCACGGGTTCAGCGCCGCGCTCTCCGCGCGGCAGCTGGAGGAGCTCCAGGGGGTGGAGGGGCACGTGGCTGCGTTCCCGGAGACGTATGGCCGCCTCCACACCACGCGCACGCCGGAGTTCCTCGGGCTGAGCGCCGGCGCGGGCGTCTGGCCGGCTTCCAAGTACGGCGACGACGTGATCGTCGGGATCGTCGACACGGGCGTCTGGCCGGAGAGCGAGAGCTTCAGCGACGCGGGCATCCAGAAGCCCGTGCCGGCGAGGTGGAAGGGCGCGTGCGAGGCCGGCCAGGCGTTCAAGCCCTCCATGTGCAACCGGAAGCTCATCGGGGCGCGCTCCTTCAGCAAGGGCCTCAAGCAGAGCGGACTCACCATCTCGCCCGACGACTACGACTCGCCGCGGGACTACTACGGCCACGGCTCGCACACGTCGTCCACGGCCGCCGGCGCCGCCGTCAGGGGCTCCAGCTACTTCGGCTACGCCAACGGCACGGCCACCGGCATCGCACCGATGGCCAGGGTGGCCATGTACAAGGCCGTGTTCTCGGCCGACACGCTGGAGTCCGCGTCCACCGACGTGCTGGCCGCCATGGACCAGGCCATCGCCGACGGCGTCGACGTGATGTCGCTGTCCCTGGGCTTCCCGGAGACGTCCTACGACACCAATGTGATAGCCATCGGAGCCTTCGCCGCCATGCAGAAGGGCGTCTTCGTGACGTGCTCGGCCGGGAACGACGGCTCCGACGGGTACACCATCATGAACGGCGCGCCGTGGATCACCACCGTCGGCGCCGCGAGCATCGACCGGGACTTCACCGCCACCGTCACGCTCGGCAGCGGCGCGACCGTCCATGGCAAGTCGGTGTACCCCCAGAGCACGCCGGTCGTCGGCGGCAACCTCTACTACGGCCACGGAAACAGGAGCAAGCAAAGGTGTGAGTACTCCAGCCTCAGAAGCAAGGACGTGCGTGGCAAGTTCGTCCTCTGCACCGCCGCCGGCGGCGTGAGCATCGGGCAGCAGATGGACGAGGTGCAGAGCAACGGCGGCCGCGGCGCCATCATCGCGAGCGACATGAAGGAGTTCCTCCAGCCGGCGGACTACACCATGCCGGTGGTGCTGGTGACCATGTCGGACGGCGCGGCCATCGCCAAGTACGTGACGGCAGCGTCAGGCAGGAAAGCGCCCATGGCGAGCCTCCGGTTCGGCGGCACGGCGATCGGCGTCAAGCCGGCGCCGACCGTGTCCTACTTCTCCGCCCGCGGGCCGGGCCAGATCAGCCCGACGATCCTGAAGCCGGACGTGGTCGCGCCGGGGGTGGACATCCTCGCGGCGTGGGTGCCCAACAAAGAGATCATGGAGATCGGCAAGCAAAAGCTCTTCACCAAGTACGCGCTCGTCTCCGGCACGTCCATGTCGTCGCCGCACGTCGCCGGCGTGGTCGCCCTTCTGCGGTCGGCGCACCCGGACTGGAGTCCGGCGGCCATCCGGTCGGCCATGATGACGACGGCCTACGTTAAGGACAACGCCAACAACGTCATCGTCAGCATGCCGAGCGGGTCACCGGGAACGCCGCTGGACTTTGGGAGCGGCCACGTCAGCCCCAACGACGCCACGGACCCCGGCCTCGTGTACGACGTGGCGGCCGACGACTACGTCAACTTCCTGTGCGGCCTCCGCTACAGCAGCCGTCAGATTTCGACCGTCACCGGCCGGCGAAACCCCAGCTGCGCCGGAGCAAACCTCGACCTCAACTACCCGTCCTTCATGGTCATCCTCAACAGGACCAACTCGGCCACCCGGACGTTCAAGAGGGTACTGACCAACGTCGCGGCCTCGCCGGCGAAGTACAGCGCGTCGGTGACGGCGCCGGCGGGGATGAAGGTGACGGTGTCGCCGACGGCGCTGTCCTTCGGCGGCAAAGGGAGCAAGCTACCGTTCACAGTCACGGTGCAGGTCAGCCAGGTGAAAAGAAGCTCAGATGACTACAGCTTCATTGGGAACTATGGGTTCTTGAGCTGGAATGAAGTTGGAGGCAAGCATGTTGTCAGGAGCCCTATAGTCTCAGCATTTGCCCAGTGAGGAAGACATGCTAGCGTAACAGGAGCAAAAATAAAAAAGCATGACCGTAGAAAATATACTATATTTATAATTAATCCTGATCAAGAACAGAAAAAAAATATAGGCTGAAGAAAGGGGGGAAAGCCTCACCAGATACTAAATTGCTACAGTTGACAAGTGTATTTATATCTGATAATCAAATTATAGATTTCTCAGTTGTTTTCTTCTCCAGCCATATCAGACTCTGCTGCAAATGAACTGCATCCATATCTTGGATTGCTTCAAAAGAACACAAATGAAGAATGGTTAAAATTGAGAAGGCACCGCACCACATCTTTGGAACCTCAGAATCAGATGGGTGTTCTGTTCTTCATCATCAAGAACACCATGAACATCAATTACTACCCATAAACTACAAAACCATACAGTCAAGACGCGGCAATACATGTTAATAAGTTTCATACAATGAGTTGGAGGCAGGTACATCTCCGCCTTCACTTCTATTATTCGTACCAATGGGCAGTGACAGATTAGATACAAGATAAAGCAAAGGCAACTTCCAAGCTCTAATCATATCATTGTTGTGAGAAAATAGTTCCCCAAAGTTGAGCAAGAAGAAAACCCCGGTATCTCCACAGTCGACTGAACTGCTAAGTGGGGATACTATTGACACTATCAACGATAAATCCAATTGGATAGTGGATACTATTAAACACAAAGGCATTTGATCTCCAAAGCATCCAACACTGTTGTGTACTTGGCTCCACTGAGACAATTTGCTACACAGCACAAAAATCTTGAAAACTCAAGGCCATCTTGCTGGTTGCTGCTACCACATCACTGCAGGTCTGCAGTCCTCGGACACCATTCGTACAACTAGTCCATAATCCTACTCATTCGCAACTTCTACCTTAGGATCAAAGTCATTGTCAGCAGAACAAGACCTGCAATTGATAATCCATATCACATCGGAGTCCTTTGCCACCCACAGTTAGATACTTCTCCATGCTCTTGTTGACCATGTTAGCACGGGAGATGTACATGATGAAAAACTATAGCCCAATCAAAGCATAGATGAGCTATTGAGTGGCCTGACTGCTAGCTGTGCGGCTTCAGAGGTCCAGTGCCCTGTACCCCTGTGTAACACAGGTGTATCTCTTGTAATGGCAAGGCAGAAGGGCCAGTACAATTCTGAGATGATACTAGCAGGTAATGCCTCACTAAGCACCCAAAGGCTCAGGAAGTTTTTGAGACATAAACACCAATAGCAGTACATCTGATGATGGCAATGACAATGCACCCAGGGACTACGATGGTCATCAATCACGCATTCCATGGTTTCAACAACTCATCCAGCATTACGGTGGGCTGTTTCAGCTGTTCATTACCACCATAAAAAGCACAGTCTTGCACTAATTATAGTCTCAGCATTTCCTTTTCCATCAGCAGTCCAGAATTACTTTCATGGTTACTGCAATGGATCAGATAATGACTGGCAGCATCCACTTGAGTGTCCAATGTTTATCAGGATCTCAGGTCTCCAACAGTCTGATAACCACAGGATGTCTTATACCCACGGTAAAGGTGATATGTGTCATGTTCAGCTGGTGTGGCTCCCCAGGGTACACCATCATAAATGTCCCGGACCAAATTGTGTACCAATTGACATCTATCACCAACATTGTATATAAGTCGTCCAATAATTTTCTTATGATGCCATGACAGAAGCTGATAAATTCTAGTAGCAGCCATCAAGTGGTCAACTAGTCATTGTGGCAGATGGTGTGCAAGTACTCCAGGAACTAAGTGATTTCCTCGTACTAAGGCTGTATATAAGGCTCTTAAATGATGGACACACCAAGAACTATATAATGGAAGCCAGCAACAAGTGCACCAAAGATCAATGTCCATTTCATCATGTTGACTTGGGGCTGAAAGGAACACCATGAGTCATGGGCTTCTGCTGAGGGAATTGAGTGCTGAACAAGAATGCATGGAGATAAGTGACACCAAGCTGATCATCCAGTACACACTCATCTATCATCACCACATAACCATACAAACTCGCTTTGCCACATGAGATGCATGCAAGTATGGGGCAGTAACTATCCAGTCTGCCATGCAACATGTTTGGTCAAAGTAATGATAATAGCACATTTGGTCAATAAGGCCAGTAACAAGATCAACAGTACTCAAAGTAGAGTAGGCACAATTCTGCAGTGTTTAGGTAATAGCTGTGCCATGTTAACACTTCATGTAAACTTTATTAAATATAAATTATGCACCTGATCCATGTTTCTTGACTAGAGTAGTTATGTTTGTGCCTCAACAAATCTTTCTGGGGGCAGTAATGACAAAGATATCCCACACTAACTCTGCAGATACCCAATCTTGATATAGGCTATCTCTCCTGATCATTCTTGAGAAGAGCAAACAATTCTGCAATGCTCAACGGGATCTTGGGAAACATTATGTAATCTACGTCCAATCAAAATATTTACATGGGCACCCTAACTGGGGTTAACAAAACAGTGTTCAGAGCTCCTGTCGGCTCAGTTCAAAAGAGCGAGGGAGGGACGGGTATATACAACATATTCTCAAAAAAATGACCTTAGCACAAGCAGAAGATATATATATGTTTTGAACAAAATAAATTATCCCTCAGGATTCCAGTTATGTTCTTGCTACAGGTAAGTTCGTTTCCATAATACTGTTATCAACATCAACATCAACATAGCCTTTTGTCCCAATCAAGTTGGGGTAGGCTAGAGATAAAACCCATAAAAAAAACAAAGATTACGGATCTTCAGGTAGTGGATGGCGAGTCTCCAAGCGCTCCTATCCAAAGCTACCTCTTTGGAGATATTCCACTCCTTAAGGTCTCTCTTCACCGATTCGTCCCAAGTCAGTTTAGGTCTACCTCTACCTCTCTTTACATTTTCGGCCTGCTTTAGAACTCCACTACGCACCGGGCACCTCAGGGGATCTCATGTCCAAACCATCTCAATCGATGTTGGGTAAGTTTCTCCTCAATTGGTGCCACCCCGACTCTATCCCGAATAACTTCGTTCCGGACTCTATCCCTTCGTGTGTGCCCGCAAAACCACCGTAACATCCGCATCTCTACTACACTCAATTGTTGGATATGTCGTCTTTTTGTAGGCCAACATTCAACACCGTATAACATCGCCGGACGAATCGTTGTCCTATAGAACTTACCTTTTAACTTTTGTGGCACCCTTCTGTCACATACGACGCTAGAAGCTTGACGCCACTTCAACCAGGCAGCTGAGATTCTATATCTAACATCTTCATCAATGTCGCCATCCTTTTGAAGCATCGATCCTAAATACCGAAAAGTATCCTTCTGGGCCACCACTTGCCCATCGAGGCTAACATCTCCATCCTCATGCCTAGTCGCGCTGAAATCGCACATCATGTACTCGGTCTTGGTCCTGCTGAGTCTGAACCTTTTCGACTCTAACATGCATCTCCACAGCTCTAACTTTCTATTAACCCCTTCTCTACTCTCGTCCACCAGCACCACATCATCAGCAAACTGCATACACTAAGGGATATCATCTTGTATGTCCCTTGTGACCTCATCCATCACCAAGACAAATAAATAATGACTCAATGCTGACCCCTGATGTAGGCCGATGTTAATAGGAAAGTCAGTGGTGTCACCATCACATGTCCGGACAAACGTCATCGCATCCTTATACATATCCTTGATGAGGGTAATGTACTTAGTTGGAACTTTGTGCTTCTCCAAGGCCCACCGCGTGACATTTCTCGGTATTTTATCATACGCCTTCTCAAGGTCAATAAAGACCATATGCAAGTCCTTCTGCTCTCTATATCTCTCCATCAATTGTCGGATTAAGAAAATCGCCTCCATAGTCGACCTTCCATGCATGAACCCAAACTGGTTTTGGGTCACACTTGTCACTCTTCTTAGACGGTGCTCGATAACCCTCTCCCAAAGCTTCATCATATGGCTCATCAGCTTAATCCCACGGTAGTTAGTACAACTTTGAACATCTTCTTTGTTCTTGAAGATTGGTACTAATATACTTCTCCTCCATTCTTTAGGCATCCTGCTGGACTGAAAAATAAGGTTAAAAAGCTTAGTTAACCATACTATCGCTTTGGCACCTAGGTATCTCCACACCTCAATGGGGATACCATCAAGGCCCATCGCTTTACCCCCCCTTCATCCTCTTCAACGCCTCCCCGATCTCAGCCTCCTGAATTCTCCTCACAAAGCGTATGTTGGTGTCATCAAATGAGTCATCTAACTCAAGGGTAGGGCCCTCATTCTCCCCATTAAACAACTTATTAAAATACTCTCGCCATCTGTCCTTGATCTCCTCATCCTTCAGTAGAAGTCGATCTGTCCCATCCTTGATGCATTTGATTTAGTTGATATCTCTTGTCTTCCGCTCGCGGATTCTAGCCATCCTATAGATGTCCTTCTCTCCTTCCTTCGTGGCTAGCCGCTGATACTGGTCATCATACGCTTTACCCTTTGCTACACTCACAGCTCGCTTTGCAACCCTCTTCGCTAAATTATAGCTCTCGATGTTGGCTGCACTCTTATCAAGGTGGAGGCGCTTGAAACACTCCTTCTTCTCTTTAATAGCCCTTTGCACCTCGTCATTCCACCACCAGGTGTCTTTCCCTTCCTGTTTGCCTTCCCTGCTCACGCCAAACACCTCTGAGGCCACCTTTCGAACATATATTGCCATCTTTAGCCACATGTCTTCTGCATCTTCTCCTTCCTCCCAGGGCCCCTCACCTAACATTTTCTCCTTGAACGTTTGCGCCGCTTCCCCTCTAAGTTTCCACCACTTCGTTCTCGCAATCTTGGCGCGTTTATCTCGATGGACACATACCCGAAAATGAAAGTCCGCCACCACAAGCTTGTGTTGAGGGACAACACACTCCTCGGGTATTACCTTACAATCTAAGCAATCCCGTCTATCGTCACTCCTAGCAAGGATAATGTCGATCTGGCTCAAGTGTTGTACAAGGTCACAAGATGGGATTCTCTCTTCCTAAAAAGGGTATTCGCTATCAACAAGTCGTAGGCCAACGCGAAGTTCAAAATATCCTCCCCCTCTTGACTCTTGCGACCATACCCAAAGCCCTCGTGCACTTGTTCGAACCCTACATTAGTCGCACCCACATGGCCGTTGAGATCTCCTCCTATGAAGAGTTTCTCGCTGCTAGGAACTGTACTAGCCATGCTATCTAGGTCTTCCCAGAACTGCCTCTTGGTGCTCTCACTGAGACCTACCTGAGGGGCATAGGCACTGATCACGTTTAGGGCTGAGTCTCCAACTACCATCTGGACCAGGAAAATCCAGTCGCCTCGTCTCCTAACCTCTACGACTCCATCCTTAAGGCTCCTATCGATCAAGATACCTACACCATTCCTACCCGGTGTTGCCCCCGTGTACCAAAGCTTGAAGCCAGTATCCTCAACCTCCTTCGCCTTTTGACCCTTCCATTTAGTCTCTGAAAGCATAGAATATTTACACGCCTCCTAATTGCTGCATCAACTAGCTCCCGCAATTTACCTGTTAGGGATTCTACGTTTCAGCTACCTATGCGAATCCTATTGTGATAACCTAGAAGGGAATAGAAAAATATCTCCCGCCTAACAAGTAAGAACCACAGTTTTGCCAGTTGATTCTATACATATCCAACATTGAACAGAACGAAGACGGTAGCCAAAAGGTTAGGTTAGTGGAACACACCTTGAAGAGGTAGCTGAGAAAATTAGCTTGGTATTGGTGTAAATAAGTAGCAAAACTAGTACTCACATAGTCACATAGTGGTGGCGCTCCTTTTGAGAATAAAAACTCAACTGGTTAGCCGCTGTAGAGTATATAGGTGTGATAAGAGGTGTTAAGTTTTGTGGAAATAAGGATTGTGAAAACCAAGTTGCTGCAAGATTTGTACTATCGATGGAAAGCATAAAGGAGGAAACAGATAAAAATAGATGATAGATACCACAAGAAAATGAGGAAAATCTGCTTTGACTTCACTTAATAAGATATTGCTGAGGGCCTCAAATATGCAGCCCTGTAACACATTATATTTACACTTGTTATTGCATAGCAAAAGGATAACCCACAGTCTCATACTTCTAGGTAAGATGCTCATATTGTAAACTCTGCACTATCTGGTAGCAAGACAAAGTACACAGATTCATTAATATGGACCAAAGAATACTAATCAAATATATCATTGTCTGAAATAGATTTCTCAATGGCTTTCACATAAACAGCCTTTGGCAGTGTCCCTGTAATACTATGTATTTTCTCTCCATCCTTGAAGAGTAAAACAGTTGGAATTCTCTCGATACCGTAAGCAGTAGCAACCTGCGGGTAATCATCAGTGTCAAGCTTATAGCATTTTATTCTCCCAGCATACTCTTGTGCTATCTCATCGACAATTCGTGTGACCATCCTGCAAGGTCCACACCAGGAGGCCCAAAACTCAATAAGGACAGGTACATCACTGCAGATCACATATTCGTTCCAAGAGCATGCAGTAATTCTTTCAGCTGCAGAAACAGACAGAATATTGTCATTAGACATTTTTCATATATTTCTAGACAAGCTTCACTGAGAAAATTCTGAAAATACATTTATTCGAACATAAAGCAGTTGTTCTGCTCATGTAACAGGAAATTTGAAAAGGTAAAAAACTGTATAGGACATCTGAGAGTCTTTACTTGGGTGGACCACAAAAGATGACCTAAGTTGTTGTGTTCCCTATCACGCAAAGGAGATGAATAAAATGATGCATGAGATCTACTCAATAATACAAACTGTAGGAACAGTAGCAGACACCAAACTATCATAAATATGGTGGATGTAGCTCAAAAATATGTCACACATAGATAACAAATTCCATTTACTCGTGAAATTTTCATTGCATGGGAACAGCAACAGCTATCAGAATATCTCAACACGGTTCCAGGCAAGTTCAATTTTTATTGCTAGAATTGTTTACTATATTATTAGGGGGTGGGGGCGGAGTGCTAGACATAAGCTAATCTCAACATGGATCGGCGGTTAACAGTCCATCATTCTCAGCCAATCACAGCTTCAACTCAAAGGATCAATTGCACTGGCCTAATTCTTCTGCCTCTGCCAGTCTGCCTCATTCCATGGGGTTAGCTTCAGCAGGCTGCGTTCACCACAGCATTTAGGACGAACCGTCGGAGCACAGAACACCCATAAGCAAGTAAGCTAACAAAGCAATGGCAAGCGGCAACTGCAATAGAAACTTGAAGCAGGCTATTGGCAGTTTGGCACATTCCGTCTGACAGGTGGTTAGCGAGCAGTAAGAGAGCATGGTAAATAAAGCTTCACGCCTCACAGAAGTAAAGAACAGGGATTCAATCAGCTAGGTCCTTACCGCCGGGGGAGTAAGCGCAGCTCATCCTCACCGCCGCCGCGCGCCGTGACGGCGGTGGGCGCCGGATCCGGGACGCCGCGGACTCCGGCCGGTGCGCCCAGCGGCGGCACGGCCACCGCCGGGCGGAGGAGGAGCCGTAGCCGACCGCCCTCCGGCGGCAGGACGCGGCGGGGGAGGGCGCCGGCAGCAGCGCCATGGCGGAGCAAAGCCGGCGCGGCGGCGCGGGGCAGGAAGCTGCGGCGGCGGCCATGTGTGATTTCGCGAGTCGAGCTCGAGCCGTGGCGGAGAAATGCGGTTGGTAGAAAATTCACGACACAGCCGCACACGGCCGATCCTGCCTCAAGACAGCGACGGTTGACGACCCACGGCGAAAACGTGCTAACGCCCAAGGGACCCTTCACCCTTCCCATTTCTCTTGCGTCTCACTAAAACAAAAATATTTTGGACGTCAGAATATAATTAAGCTAAAAATAAACTTAAAATTGTGGAAAATGTATTCTTGTACCCGGATACGTAAACTCTGTAAATGTATCGTACGATATACAATTAAATTATATCTTTTAGAAATAATTAAACTGCCTATACAGTGGACCCAGTAAACACTACAAATTAAATATATCTAGATTCATAGCAAACACTATAAATTTAGAAAAAAAATAAAATAACCTACGTTTGGAACTGAGGGAGTACGAAACATCAAGCTAAAATTTTTGACAAATCACTCTCAAAATTTCCTCCAATTTTTATCAAAAGAGAATAGAAACAAGAAATTTAATCTAAGATGATATTATTTTGTTATGGATATCTGAATCTATCAACCTAATAGAATGAGTGATCAGACTAGACACAAAGAACAGTGGAGGTTGGGACACGATAGCCTTGCTCTTGTAGTCCTCATCTTCTCCGGTCTCCCCATACCGGTAAGCAAATAGAATTTATGTAAGGTCTTCTTTACCTTACGCAATTAAATACGATTTCTTTCTAGATAGAATCCACTTATCCAATTTTGTGTCAAATATATTTAAAGGTATGAATCATCATTTAATATCTATCAACATAATGGATGTTTTAAGTGTGTTCTTAATTATGGCAGCAACCTATATGTAATAAAGTGTGTTTTATGTAAAATTTATTTTGAGGTATAATTTTGTAATAGAGAGTCACTGCGGTGGTAGGTCTGCATCAGGGTGACTTGAATAAAAATTAAAAAATATTTATACTGAGTTCATTTAATTTAGATTAGAGTTGATTGCTACGGTATCTATAAAGAATGTTAATTTTTTGGTAGTTTTTTGGTGTAATCAATTTTTTTTAAATATATTTTTCTTTAACGCGTGTTCTCGTGGCACGTGCCTCTCCACCGGTGAAAAGGAAACAGGACAATGAAATTTACAATCCAGGAACACCATCCTGACTCCGTTTGCGCGGCTCCGATCGTCGCCGCCGGCGCCTTAGCCGCCCCCACCGCCACGGTCACCCCGTGAGTCTTCGCCGCTCGCCCCCCAACCCCCCTCCTCCCCGGGCCTAGGGTTCGATCCGCGCGCCAGAATCCTCACGCCCTCTTATTTGTTTCGTTACCATCCATTTCCCGTCTCCAATTTTCATTCACTCGATTTGCTCTCGTTGCATCTGATTCTCCCCCCCCCCCCCCCCCCCCCCTGCGGAATGGATTGGGCGCAGCAGCAGGGCGTGAGCTTGCCGGCGCCGCGATCCGAGCTCCACCCCCCGCGGATGCAGTACCAGCACGGCGGCAGCCGCAGCCGCATGCCGCCGTTCGCGCGCGGCGGCGGCAACTACGGCCGCGGCCCGAAGCAGTTCTACCCGCCACCGCCGCCGCCGCCACCACTCCCGGCCGCCGCGCTGCCTCCTCCTCCTCCGCTGAACAAGTATGAGGTGCTCTTGGAGGCCGGCCGCCTCGCCGCCGAGTACCTGGTGGCGAAGGGCGTGCTCCCGCCGGGCTCCCTGCAGCAGCGCGGCGGCGCAGTCGATGCTGGAGGATGGGGCCAGCTGCCACCGCCTCCTCCGCTGCCGGAAGCCCCGACGTACTACAACGCCAGGAGTGGCCGCCGGCAGGTCGATGATGAGTGTGGTACTCGTAACGCCCGCTCGCGGCGGAACCGTGGTGGTGATTACAGTAGCAGCAACAGCAGCAACTACAATGGAAGGTGGAAGAGGAAGTTTGGGGCTGACAATAGGTATTCGGATTCGGGGAGGGATAGGGGGAGGAGGAGGGGATACTCGGATGCCCGGAGTTATGATGAGGACGATGAGGATGGGGCTCCTGGGTTCAAACGGGAGCGGCGAAGCTGTGGTGGGATTGATGAAGTTGGGAGTAGCGTGTCAGGGGTGGCTGGGGAGGGGCCATCATCGAAGGTGGAGGCAATGGGCGAGTCGAAGCTGGAGGATACTGGACCTAAGGCTAGTTCTAACTGCAATGTTCGGCAGAAAGCTGATGCTCTGCATGAGGTGGAGGATGAGAATGAGGCAAATAAAATGCAGGAGGACAGTGTGGTGTCTAATTCAGAGGTAGTGGAACAAATGTTGAATTGTGAGGGTAATGACAACAATGATTCTTCTGGTGTTCTTCAAGAGGCTGAGACAAAACATCTGCCAGTATCCTCAGGTGAAAAAGTCTCAGATGGGAGGCCTGAAGATAGTGGCATTCTGAGTGAGAAGGTTGAAGATGATAAGACTTTACACGAGAAGGCTGAAGATGATACGACGTCAGATGAGGTCTCCATTATGGAGAACAATTTACCTAATGATCCTAGAAATTTGCTAAACTATTGTAGTTTTGCAAGAGTTCCAACAAGACCACGGTCAGTGCTTGCAAACAGGAACACACGGCCAGCCCAAAGAGAATTTCCTGTGTCTGGACAGGTCAGTCTGGTTACTACTGAAGAAATGTCCCAGACGACAATGGATGGAGAAGCTAACACCAACTCCATGACTAGTATCCAGGAAGACAGCAAAGATGAGGTGGTCAGACAAGAACATGCTGAACAAAGCACTTCCTGTAATCATGTGGCGGAATCGCTGACACTCAATGAAAAGGGAACACAAGGTGAAACTGAAGAGATGGAAGAACAGAAGAACATCCCTCAACATTACGGAGTCGAGGATAATAAGGAGCCCATTGAACTGTCTCCTTCATTTGCTTCTCACCAGAATAGCTTCAGTTTGCAAGTTGAGAAAGGAATACAAATTTACAATTTAGATACGCCACCACAGGATGAAGTGTTGATCGATCCACCCGATAAAGGAAAAACAGTTGATTCGGAGTTATTACCTAATATCAAAGAAGAAGCTGCTGCCACAATGGAAGAGGAAAAGCGCGGTCAGTCTAGCTCATTTAAAATATGCGATCTGAACCTGGTTGGTTGTCCAGAGGTTGCTAACATGCGAGCTGATCCTCGTTTAGGCCAAAGCTCCACTGCAGGATGTTCAGTGGAGCAACAAGATACTCAGCAAGTTGACTTTGGAACAACTCTCGGTGACAATTCAAGTAGTACTGACACATTTCTATTGGGAAATAAGGCTGTTCAAGTTATTGATATCCAAGATGACCCACCAGTTGAAGCTGGTGGTTGTGACACTTCCAAAGCAAAGTGAGTTGTTCTTGTCTGCTGTTTCATTTCTGGTAAAAGATACTTCGAGTCATAGAGTGAATGTCTTGTTATTATTTCTGATATTATGAAATACAGGGAATGAGAGCCCTCTGGGAAACTTGGACTAGTTACATTTAGTGACCATCTTTTTACAGGCAATTATGAGTGTTAGCTACGAGTTATTGCTAAATATGTTTCTGTTGGCAAACAAGGTTGACAGTTGTCGTGCGAGTACTCGGTTCATGGCTGATTCCTTGTAAATATTTCCATTATGTCAAATAGTGAACAGCGAGATATGCAATTTCTCATTTATGTTTAGTAGAGTAAAACATGGAGCCCATTCATAGCTGCTGCAGCATATGGGCTTTGGGCTATAGTGCAATCAATTTTTACCCCTAAGAACATTGATCGGACTTGTTACAGATTTCTGGCTAGCATGCATTTTGATTATAGAAACTATGCCGTAGCGGCGTTGAAGACTGACTGGTCACTGTCTTTCAATCTAATTATTATAGGCCCATGCCACAGTTATTTGTGCACGGTGCACTGGTAACATGGAGCAGCCATCTCCTGCCATGTTAGGCCCCATTTGGTTCGGAAGGGCTAAAGTTTAGCCCTGTCACATCAAAGAGAATCTTGCCATTTAGGAGTATTAAATAAAATCTGTTTACATAACTTTTTGCACAGGTGTGTGCTAATTCGCGAGACGAATTTAATAAGCCTAATTAATCTATCATTTGCTACAGCGATGCTACAGTAACCATCCGCTAATCATGGATTAATATATCTCATTAGATTCGTCTCGCGAATTAGCCTAGGGGTTCTACAATTAGTTTTGTAATTAGACTTTATTTAATATTTCTAAATGACAAAATTCTCTTTGATGTGACAGGGCTAAAGTTTAGCCCTCCGGAACCAAACACCCCCTAAGTCTATGCACCAGTTAACTGTTGCTTACTGGATATGCTTATTTGTCCCGTGTGGCATCTTACCATATACTTTAAATAATGCATTTTGGTGTACTAATCCAATCTACTGTCAATCAGAGGTGAGATGGTGTATTCTAGCGTGGAGAACATGACGAACCCGTCCACGGACACTGATGCCCTTCATGTTATCCAAGATGGTTATGGTCTTGCGATTTCATATTACCTTGGTGCTGATATGCCATGCTACCAATCAATACAAACAGATCTTCAAGCTGGGATGGACCTAAATGGTTCAGAGGTGAGGTTTCCTGCTATTTTTAGACCATCACATATACACTTGCAATATATATTTCAGAATCAGATCTTGCCTCATTTGTGTCATCTGTAATGGAGTACTTACATCCTTTTTTCTTTATTGTTCCTGCAGGGCATAACTGTCATGGATGATCCAATATATAGTTCTCTTAGCGACATAAGTAACTTTTCTGCATCTTCAATTAGTCTTTCTACAATTATGCGCTTTATATTGTCGTTTTGTTGGTAGATGTGTAATGCATATTTGTATGCCACGATAGCATGATGCCTCCATTTGTGGCTTTGCTGACATTCTCTCAGTTTTTTTTTTCTTCTTTTTTTTGCCTGGCTGTTTAAAACTTGAAAAGGACACAAGAGATAGGCCTAAGCTTTAATTTGTTAATTTTCTAAATGAGAAAACAAGGGTGACACGAGTAGGACATATATGTGGTTGTTACATTTTCCAATTTCCAGAAATTCATGCAATATAGATATATTGAAATTTCTCACGTCTAGCAGCATATATTTTTTCTAATCCAATGCAGATAGATAGTTCCAATGGAAATGCAGTTGGTAGGTAGCTTTTGCCATCATTTTTTGGGCAGACTGACAAAGTATAGCCATCTCTAGTCTGTGTAACTTCCTGTGCTGTATATGTCAACCGGGAAATCTAAGAAGGGTAATTTAATGTATGATGTTCTCATAATTTGAGTCGTTTCTGGTTGTCATTCCCCAGAAATGTGACTCAAACTTGTGTACAAATCATCAGCACCAGTGCCTTTTCTGTCCAGTTCACTGGAAGCCCGGAACTGTTTCTTAGTACAGTATGTTAGAATGCATCCTGTCCTAAGATCCTTGCGTGACCTTAGTTGAATTTTACTCCTTTTGATTTCAGGTTTTATGGAGGTTTGGGACCAGCAACCTCAAGACTACGAGAAGTTCTTCTGAGGAATGAACTCGTGTTGCTGAAACTGTCGCAGAGTTTGACAGATAAATACGAGTTACACAACACTTGCATAGAGAGAAATAAAGCAGCAGATTGTGCCTAACACATATAATTCCATATGCCCGTGCGGCAGCAGCATGCAGAAGAGACTGTCAGTTTCTCGCTTAGATCCATAAAATTTTAAATGTTGGACACGGAAACTCTCTAAATATTGCATAAAGTTTTAAACATTGGACACGTAAACTCTCTAAATATACCGTGCGACTTACGACTGATTTATATCCTTTTAGAAACGATCCTGCCTATATACTATATAGTGTGCCATTCGCATAGATGAGCCATCATGTGAGGTAAATATAAGTTGTGACGTTATGTTTGTGCTAAAATACATAGATATGATATGTTTTGGAAACAATTATGTTGCTGCGAAGTATTGCCATTCTATTTGATGATTTGCTTCAAAGTTCAAATGTTTTCACATTATAGGTGAAAAGTAGATGCGACCCTAAGATATATTATATGTTTCCATATGAAAATCTCTGGCTCATTTTTCTCTCATTAGCACACGCCATTGCTTTGCTTAAAAAGGGTTTTTAGTGAGAAGTGGAGCACGAATTCAAATAAGCAAAACTATTGGTTCTAGTTTATGCAAGGTTGTCGACACTCTCGATACCTTTTTGTCCAGGTGCAGATGGAAAAGGATTAATTTCGAAATCTCGTGTCCAAGTTATTAGTGTACCGAAATCAGACCATAGCTAAACAGGGGTTTATTCTTGAATCTCTTTACCATACTACTACAATCAATGCAAGATGGGAAGTTTGGTGCTTATTGATCAAAGAAGAAGCGATATGGGTCTTCTGTGAAGAGACACCAAGTAAAAGGCTATTGTGACCTATCTAATGGTGATGGCCACAACCGATGAGTGATTAAAGCCAAGGTGTGGCGCCGAGGTCCCGTAAACCCCTGCGAACGTGGAACCGAAAAGATTTACAAGACCTTGACAATAAAACCTATATATTCAAACTGGTATTAGTTAGCGGTCCTTTGAAATTTACTAAATCAAATAATTAAACTAAAATATATGAGTTGTTGACGTTTTGGACAAGGAAAACAAGCTGTGGCTTCGTTACGTGAAGCATCAAGCGAACTTAACCGGTCCGTATTTACATCACAAATTTACATATTCAATCAACATATCTGGATACTTGTCCTATCCTATGAATATATACGGGCGCATCCTATATATCCGTACGTGTACTTTCAATAGATCATGACGGAATCCAACATACGTATCGGGGTGTTAACAGAGTCACCACGCACGCGTCATCCTCGACTACCAACTTATCCACCAATAGAAAGAATAATTAGCTGTGTACTCAAACCCGGCCGGCTAGACAGATTCTTCTACAAAGCACCATACCAATCCGTTCACTTTTTTACTTTTATCGGGCTGTAGCACTGTGCTCCACATTGGGCGGTCCTTAGCCCAGACGCATCAAAAGCCGCGCATCAAAACGCACACGCAGTGACGCAATTGCAGTAAGCCAGTAAGCTAAGCTCGGTCGCCAGCTCGCAGGGACGAACACTAATGATCCACGACTACCCTGTTACTGTTCCTAACGGCTTGCCGATAAAACAAGCTCAGCCTGCAGGCTACGGCAGTAACCTCTTCCGGAAGTAGTTACTCCTGCCACGCATTTTTTTTTTATTCCCGGCATCGACCAACGCCTAGGCTACGCAACAGCGGAGTCGCGGAGAGACCAAACCGGCGGGCAGATCCCGAGGCGCGAGGGCGGCAGGGCCCACAGGGCAGCTTGAAGCTTGTGTTCCCTTGCTGGTGCCGCGGCGCCACCAACGCGACACGCGCGTGCATACGTACTACACAAGTAGCCGCAGGCCCGCAGCCGCGGACGCCAAGACCGCGCGCCAGCCGGACGAGCGCGCGAGCCTTCCCCCATCCGGCATCCGGCCGCAGCAGCTCCGAGCCGTATACGTACGTGCAGCCATGGCGTCGACGCGCCGGAGGCACGCGGGGGCGGGGGCGGCGGCGGGGGAGTGGGCGGCGGTGTCCGGCGCGGGCGCGTGGCGCGTCGAGGCGGTCGGCAAGCACCAGCTGATGCGGCGGACGGGGCTCCCCGCGCGCGACCTCCGCGCGCTGGACCCGGCGCTGTCCTACCCGTCCAGCATCATGGGCCGCGACCGCGCCGTCGTCGTCAACCTGGAGCGCGTCCGCGCCGTCATCACCGCCACCGAGGTGCTCGTCCCGGGGCCGCGGGACCCCGCCGTCGCGCCGCTCGTCCGCGAGCTCCGCGCGCGCCTGATGGCCGCCCCCGCCCCGGCCGCCTCGCCCGCGCCGCCGCCGCCGCAGGTCTCTCTACTGCCGTACCCCTCCTCCGATCCTCGGTCTCTTCTCTCTCGCGCGCCGGCCTCCTTGGCCGTTTCTCTTGGACTCTTTGCTGAAACAAAATTTGGTTTTTACGGTGGAAGGAGGACGAGGCGGCGGAGAACGTCGGTGCGTTGCCGCCGACACCTGAAGTGGGCGGCGACGGCAAGGACGGGCAAGCATTGGGAAGCGACAAGGTCCTGCCATTCGAGTTCAGGGCGCTCGAGGTGTGCCTCGAGTTCGCGTGCAAGTCGCTTGAACAAGAGGTACAACGGCCTGCTGCCCTGTCAGTGGCCAGATCGCAGCGCTCAACTGTTCTGCTGTTCATTTCATTCTGTTTCAAAAACTTCTATGTTTCTTCAGACTTGCACATTGGAGGAGGAGGCGTACCCGGCTTTGGACGAGCTGAGCTCCAATGTCAGCACTCTCAACCTTGAGCGCGTGAGGCAGATAAAGAGCCGGTTGGTTGCGATTTTAGGGAGAGTTCAGAAGGTAATTAAGTGGCTCGATCACTCTGTCTCTCTTGCTGCTAGCTGCACAAAATGTCAAAATCTCATACAGATGATGTCCAATGTCATTCGAAGACAGTCTGTATGACAAATTCTTAAATGTCTTGTATGATCGTGCACCATTGCCGCGCATCTATCGGCAGGTCAGGGATGAACTCGAACACTTGCTAGACGACGACGTGGACATGGCCGCCATGCACCTATCGGAGAAGCTCGCCTACCAAGCCGCCGACGGCAACTCGACGAGACCCGACGCCGACAACGAGCCGAGCGAGTTCGAGGAAGAGAGGTACCGATCGCAATAAAGCTGACGAATTCCAAGCTAGAACGATGATGCCTCGGTGTCAGACAGAACACAGGCGGTAGCATCAATGTGCCAATGCGTGCGTGATGCAGGGACGGAGAGGTCGAAGAAGAGGGAGGATCATCCGAGGGCGGCTATGGCAACGGGACCTCCGCCACCGTCTTCACGCCCAAGATCGACGAGCTGGAGATCCTGCTGGAGGCCTACTTCGTGCAGATCGACGGCATCCTGAACAAGCTCTCCACTGTACGCCCATCTCGCGATCGCTCCCTTTGACGAACGAAATTGCTAAAGCTTCTTGCCATGCATCGATCGCGACGAACTGATCGATGGGTTCCGAACTGATGAAGCTGCGCGAGTACGTGGACGACACGGAGGACTACATCAACATCATGCTGGACGACAAGCAGAACCAGCTGCTGCAGATGGGGATCATGCTGTCGACGGGCACGCTGGTGGTCAGCTGCGCCATCGCGGTCACGGGCGTCTTCGGCATGAACATCACCATCCCGCTCTACACGGCCGCCACCGAGGGCGTCTTCTGGCAGGTCACCGGCGGCATCGTCGGCGCCACCGCCGCCGTCTACCTCGTCGCGTTGCTCTGCTACAGGAGGAGCGGCATACTGCAGTGACACCGGAGTGTGGAACGGGCTTGGACGTGCAGAATGCAAATGAGTGATATGGGATGGTGACTGGTGAGAGCGGAAAGAGGCGCTGCAGTGTTTGAATAAGCTGCTGTGTTCGCATCTCTCGTGCTAGAGAAAACTTCTTATTTAACATCAGGAGATAACATGGTTCCTGTTTTTTTTTTAAAAAATAACATGGTTCCTTCCATGACCCGGGGAACCGTGTTATCTTGCAAAGTCGCTGCTACATCGATCTGAAATTTAGAACAAAGGAAAAATAGAGAAATCTCATTGGTTTTGAATCCTATATGAAAATATGTAGAGCCGTTTCGAACAAAGGATACAATATATGAAATTTCTATAAAGTACCTTGTGATTTCAGCGGATTTTCCATGAGACCTCTTGGAATTTTTATTTTGTTTTGTGTCTGTGCCACGTTTTCTATTCATGTGTTGTTTACGTGCCCCATCCAAGCAGTAACTCGTGAAATTTTTCTATTTTACAGAATTTGAGCTGCTAGTAGTACTGTGTTTTTCTAGTTTGTATTAATAATGACATTTGAAAGGAGCTAGACGTGTCCAACCTAACCCTGACAACAAACAATCTGCACGCAACTGGCCCATTTCTCCCGCTGATAAATCCACCCAAATGGTTCTCTGGCCCACCTGTCTGTCACCCAACAACATGTACCCCCACTCCCACCATGCTGATGAACGACAACGCGTGCACCGTGCACGCCCTCACCAGGCGAAACGACCGACCGACCAGAAAAGCTAAAGAAAGAGAAAACAAACTTGTTGACTACGAAACGTCAAGCAAGGATCTCTCACAAATCACTCTCAAAATTTCCTCCATTGTTATGAAAAGGAAACAGGACAGGGAAATTTATAATCCAGGAACACCAACCCGGACTCCGTTTGGCGCGGCTCCGATGGCCGCCGCCGGCGCCTCAGCCGCCCCCACCGCCGCGGTCATCCCGTGAGTCCTCGCCCCGCCCCCTCGCCTAGGGTTCGATCCGCGCGCCGGAATCCTCACGCCCCCTCTTATTTGTTTCGTTACCATCCATTTCCCGTCTCCAATTTTCGTTCGCTCGATTTGCTCTCGTTGCATCTGATTCTGCCCCCCGCGGAATGGATTGGGCCCACCAGCAGGGCGTGAGCTTGCCGGAGCCGCGATCCGACCTCCACCCGGCGCGGATGCAGTACCAGCACGGCGGCAGCCGCAGCCGCATGCCGACGTTCGCGCGCGGCGGCGGCGCCTATGGCCGCGGCCCGAAGCAGTTCTACCCGCCGCCGCCTCCCCTCCCGGCGGCCGCGCTGCCTCCGCCACCGCCGCTGAACAAGTATGAGGTGCTCTTGGAGGCCGGCCGCCTCGCCGCAGAGTACCTGGTGGCGAAAGGCGTGCTCCCGCCGGGCTCCCTGCAGCAGCGCGGCGGCGCGGTCGGTGCCGGGGGATGGGGCCAGCTGCCTCCCCCTCCTCCGCTGCCGGCAGGGCATGAAGCCCTAGCGTACTACAACGCCAGGAGTGGCCGACGGCAGGTCGATGATGAGTGTGGTACTCGAAACGCCCGCTCGCGGCGGAACCGTGGTGGCGATTACAGTAGCGGCAACAGCAGCAACTACAATGGAAGGTGGAAGAGGAAGTTTGGGGCTGACAATAGGTATTCAGATTCGGGGAGGAATAGGGGGAGGAGCAGGGGATATTCGGATTCACGGAGTTATGATGAGGACGATGAGGATAGGGCTCCTGGGTTCAAACAGGAGCGGCGAAGCAGTGGTGGGATTGATGAAGTTGGGAGTAGCGTGTCAGGGGTGGTTGGGGAGGGGTCATCATCGAAGGCGGAGGTGATGGGGGAGTCGGAACTGGAGGATACTGGATCAAAGGCTAGTTCTAACAGCAATGTTCGGCAGGATGAGAAAGCTGATGCTCCGCATAAGGTGGAGGATGAGAATGAGGCAAATAAAATGCAGGAGGACAGTGTGGTGTCTAATTCAGAGGTAGTGGAGCAAACATTGAATTGTGAGGGTAATGGCAACAATGATTCTTCTGGTGTTGTTCAAGAGGCTGAGACAAAACATTTGCCAGTATCCTCAGGTGAAAAAGTCTCAGATGAGAAGCCTGAAGATAGTGGCATTCTGAGTGAGAAGGTTGAAGATGATAAGACTTTGCTCGAGAAGGCTGAAGATGATACGACGTCAGATGAAGTCTCCGTTATGGAGAACAATTTACCTAATGATCCTAGAAATTTGCTAAACTATTGTAGTTTTGCAAGAGTTCCAACAAGACCGCGATCAGTGCTTGCAAACAGGAACGCACGACCAGCCCAAAGAGAATTTCCTGTGTCTGGACAGGTCAGTCTGGTTATCACTGAAGAAATGTCCCAGACGGCAATGGATGGAGAAGCTAACACCAACTCCATGACTAGTATCCAGGAAGACAGCAAAGATGAGGTGCTCAGACAAGAACATGCTGAACAAAGCACTACCTGTAATCATGTGGCAGAATCACTGACATTCAATGAAAAGGGAACACAAGGTGAAACTGAAGAGATGGAAGAACAGAAGAACATCCCTCAACATTACGGACTCGAGGATAATAAGGAGCCCAATGAACTGTCTCCATTTGTTTCTCACCAGAATAGCTTCAGTTTGCAAGTTGAGAAAGGAATTCAAATTTACAATTTAGATACGCCACCACAGGATGAAGTGTTGATCGATCCACCCGATAAAGGAAAAACAGTTGATTTGGAGTTATTACCTAATATCAAAGCAGAAGCTGCTGTCACAATTGAAGAGGAAAAGCTTGATCAGTCTAGCTCATTTAAAATACGTGATCTCAACCTGGTTGGTAGTCCAGAGGTTGCTGACATGCGAGCTGATCCTCGTTTAGGCCAAAGCTCCGCTGCTGGATGTTCAGTGGAGCAACAAGATACTCAGCAAGTTGACTTTGGAACAACTCTCGGTAACAATTCAAGTAGTACTGACACATTTATATTGGGAAATAAGGCAGTTCAAGTTATTGACATCGAAGATGACCCACCAATTGAAGCTGGTGCTTGTGACACTTCAAAAGCAAAGTGAGTTGTTCTTCTCTGCTGTTTCTTTCTGGTGAAAGATACATGGAGTCATAGAATGAATGTCTTGTTTTTATTTCTGATATTATGAAATACAGGGAATCAGAGCCCTATGGGAAACTTGGAGTAGTTACCTTTAGGTGACCATCTTTTTATAGGCAATTATGAGTGATAGCTACGAGTTATTGCTAACTACGGTGCTGTTGGCAAACAAGGTCGACAGCTGTCGTGCGAGTACTCTGTTCATGGCTGATTGCTTGTAAATCTTGCCATTATGTCAAATAATCAACAGCAAGATATGCACGTTTTCATTTATGTTTAGTAGAGTAAAACATGTAGCCCCTTCATAGCTGCTGCAGCATGTGGCCTTTGGGCTATAGTGCAATCAATTTTTACCCCTAAGAACTTTGATCGGACTTGTTACAGATTTCTGGCCAGCTTGCATTTTGATTACAGAAACTATGTCGTAGCAGTGTTGAAGACTGACTGGTCACTGTCTTTCAATAATTCAATCTAATTATTATAGGCCCATGCCACAGTTATTTGTGCATGGTGCACTGGTAACATGGAGCAGCCATCACCAGCCATGTTAGTCTATGCACCAGTTAACTGTTGCTTACTGGATATGCTTATTTGTCCCGTGTGGCATCTTACCATATACTTTCATTGATGCATTTTAGTGTACTAATCCAATCTACTGTCAATCAGAGGTGAAATGGTGTATTCTAGCATGGAGAACATGTCGAACCCGCCCACGAACACCGATGCCCTTCATGGTATCCAAGATGGTTATAGTCTTGGGATTTCAGATTACCTTGGTGCTGATATGCCTGTCTACCAATCAATACAAACAGATCTTCAAGCTGGGATGGACCTAAATGGTTCAGAGGTGAGGTTTCCTGCTATTTTTAGACCATCACATATACACTTCCGATATATATCTCAGAGTCGGATCTTGCCTCATATGTGTCATCTGTACTGGAGTACTTACATCCATTTTTTTTTATTGTTCCTGCAGGGCATAACTGTCATGGATGATCCAATATATAGTTCTCTTAGCGACATAGGTAACTTTTCTGCATCTTCAATTAGTCTTTCTACAAGTGTGCGCTTTATATTGTCGTTTTGTTGGTAGATCTGTAATGCATATTTGTATGCCACGACGGCACGGTGCCTCCATTTGTGGCTTTGCTGACATTCTGTCAGTTTTTTTGCCTGGCTGTTTAAAACTTGAAAAGGACACAAGAGATAGGCCTAAGCTTTAATTTCTTAATTTTCTGAATGAGATAACAAAGGTGACACGAGTAGGAGACATATATGTGGTCATTATTTTTTCCAATCTCCAGAAATTAATGCAATATAGGTATATTTAAATTGCTCACGCCTAGCAGCATATACTTTTTAATCCAATGCAGATAGATAGTTCCAATGGAAATGCAGTTGGTAGGTAGCTTTTGCCATCTTTTTTTGGGCAGACTGACAAAGTATAGCCATCTCTAGTCTGTGTAACTTCCTGTGCTGTATATGTCAACCGGGAAATCTAAGAAGGGTAATTTAATGTATGATATTCTCATAATTTGAGTCGTTTCTGGTTGTCATTCGCCAGAAATGTGACTCAAACTTGTGTACAAATCATCAGCACCAGCGCCTTTTCTGTCTAGTTCACTGGAAGCCCGGAACTGTTTCTTAGTACAGTATGTTAGAATGCATCCTGTCCTAAGATCCTTGCATGACCTTAGTTGAATTTTACTCCTTTTGATTTCAGGTTTTATGGAGGTTTGGGACCAGCAACCTCAAGACTATGAGAAGTTCTTCTGAGGAATGAACTTGTGTTGCTGAAACTGTCGCAGAGTTTGACAGACAAATACGAGTTACACAACACTTGCATAGACAGAAATAAAGCAGCAGATTGTGCCAAACACATATAATTCCATATGCCCATGCGCCAGCAGCATGTCAATGCATATTCCAGGCCATATTGGCACTTTTGTGATACCAGGGTCCGCGTCAGAATGCAGTAGACTTTCACTTGCCCTGGCTTGTTACCCGACACATAACACACTTGTGTAAAGAGCTGTCGTATAGCTATCTGTCATGTAATTCAAGGGAAATTGAACCCAAGCCCGATATTCATCCCAAACAATTCGTCATCTGTAAACAGTTCAATATTCTGCAAAATAAATGGTTTATTTTGTTGTATCTGTGTTCTTTTATAGTGATGTAAGCTGCATGTGGCTTGTTTGGAAATGTATCAATATTCCTTCAATTGGGTAGATGATTTGAATGAAATTCCTAGTAGGGGATTGGTTTATTATCCTGCACATCAAAACAAACTGCTTATTCAAGTAACGTCTTCAATCAAGATGTTAATTTGTGGAATGTGCCAATAGCAAGAAGGTAGATGGAATCCATTGAACGAGTGGGTTATCGCTCATAACTGGAGAAATCGATCATTCAATACATCTGGTTATGTAGGTCCAATGCTTCACTGTTTCGGCATAAAAATTCCAGCAGATTACACAGCAACAGCAAAACTTTAAGCTGGTGCTAACTCGCAACATCAGAAGTGTATACATCGGTGACCCTCATTTGAGATCAAATGCCTCCGTCATGTTATCAACACAAAAAAGTTCCTCATACTAAAGGGTGTTTTGGCTATCAGTTGCAGGCTTGCAGCTGATCATCCCAACTGGATTCCCACAGCAGCATCTTTGGCCGCCTCCACTGAGCTCGCGCTTTGTTTGCCAGACCCAGTAGAAACCTTCACAGTAGCAGGCCTCAGCAGCCTCTCCTTCAAGAGGAACCCTCGGCGGACTTCATACGAGACAATCCCTGCCTTGAATTGTGAGGATTCTTCTCGTGCGATGGCCTCATGTACCTGCATAAGAAAATATAAGGTATGAGCCCCCAGAGTGGTGCCTCATGCGATCTTCTCAATTTCATGCATATCTACACATTTTCTAGTCGCCAACATGGAAAGTAGATGATTATTTTTTGTTCCCAATATCCAATATGATTATTTTGATCAAGAGCTATACTGCAGAGTAGATGCTGTATGATACCCACACTTATCAGGAAATTGCACGAAAGCTAAGCTCAACCTAATGAGTATGAACCAGGCCATAAAAAACTAGATATCATATGCACCTGCTAATACAGAATGCATTGTTTTGCATGTTCAAAAGAATTAATATGTTGTTTGTATCCGAATTTTCAAGGAGGAGCCACTGACAAGGTAAACAAAAGGGATGGCAGAAACAGTAAATTACACTTACCGAAGGATCAAATGGCTTGCCAACTGTTTCCACAACTCCTACACCCAAATATCTTAGCGTCTCAACTAACTGCTTGTATATGCCTTGATAGCTTGTGCTGATCTTTTGTTCCTTTTCAGTCTCTGGGGTGTTCTCTGAATTTGTCTTCTCAAAACTATCAACCAGAGGCAACAGACTCTGAACAACTTCTACCTGTATATTTGATGTAAACTTTGCTCGCTCCTTTTCACTCTGCTTCCGGAAATTCTCCAGATCGGCATTTAAGCGAATGAACTTTTCCTTCCCAGAAGTTATTTCGGCTGCAACACTTTCAAATTGAGAAGCTACCCTACTCTTCTCTTTTTCCACGGCAGTGATTGCCTTCTCAACTTCGCCAAGAACCTCATCATTTCCATCTAGAAAAGCGGTCTTGTATAGTTGAATGAGATCTTTCATAGTAGGGACATCTTCCCCATTGACAATCTGCACAGACGCACTCATTTTGATGAGCATACTTATCAAAATCAAATGCATAAAAGCTTGAACAAAGAACATGAACACTTCTGAACGATTCTGTTTCTTTTTTCATTTCATCGCAACCAGCTATGTAAATATATCATTACCACACCTCAATGCTCACAATTCACAACAGTAGCTTAAATTCAATTTTATCACACCGTGCTTCAAACTAATTGATCTATCTAAAAGAGAGATAGAAAAAAGGCATTTCCCAATGTACTCCAAATATTCGTGTGATTTTCAGAATAGTAGCAAGGCAGTCTAATTTTAGCTCATCTTCTCTATTTGGCCAATCCCATTCCCGTGCAGTATAGGCTAACACTGCAAGTTCCTGTCGTCCAGGGCATATAAAGAGCATACCAAAGATGGGTAGTTATCGCAAAATTAGAAATGGCACCTTAACACACGTTCAGTTCTTCATCATTCCCTCTACACTCCAATTGCAGCTTATCACGGAGCCAACTCTTGAAGAATGAGACACATATAAGAGCACACACGCATAAGAAAACATTGAGCTAACACAGAGCGATCTCCACACTTCTCCAAGAACAGAGCTTCCCTATTCTCTCACTCTCTCCGTTCCTCAACCATATTACAAGTACCCAGAAGGGGCGAAATTCTCCGCGAGCTAGTTGCTCCACCGAGACCTCTACTCCAACCCATGTAACCACGAACAGCAACTAGATGTCTCAAACATCTCACCTTCGGGTCAACGCCAGCGCCAGCGGCGACGCGGAGCGGCCGCAGCCCGGCATTGGGGCGCCGGAGGGACAGAAAAGCGGGAGCCCCCCGGCTAGGTCTCCAGCGAGCTTGCAGCACGGAGGCCGGAGCTGGGTTCTGGAGGCGGCGGCCGGCGGAGCTAGGGTTTGCCGCGGCCGAGGCGGCGGGGCCGGCGCAGAAGGTCGCCGCCATACTGCCCTATCTATCGTCTTCCCCACCTACTGTCCGGAAAGTACCCGAAAAAACAAAAAGAAAAAAAAGTAAATGCCATGTAAAATTGGCCCTCGCTAACCCCTCGGGCTCGGAGGCCTCTGGATGCCGTCCGTTGCGTGGGAGAGCCATCTGGGCCGTTGATCACGTGGCGGGGCCCCCTCGGCAGACAATTAGAGGCGGGCGAGCCGGCAACGTCAGCAGCAGGTCGCTGCCGCGCCTCGAACCATCTCGTTTCGTTTCCCTTCCCTCGCCTGCTCGCTCGCTCCCCAGCCACATCTCGAGCGCGCTCCTTGGCGACCGGCCGCCCACGCCCTCCGTGTCCGTGCGGTGATCCGACGCGCCGCTCTTAGAGGCGAGGCCGCTCTCGTCGCTCGCCGGCGCGGCGCGAGGCCGGGTGCCGTCCAAGGTTCGTGGCGCCTCCGCAACCGAGCCTTGGTTCGTGGGCCCGGATTTCCCGCGCTTGATTTGCAGCTGAGGGGGCATAAAAGGGGAACGGAAATTAGCTTGCTCTGTAGAGGCCACGGGCTTCCCCGGCCCTCGCGCGCAGGCGCGGCTCTGCTTGAATAAGTTGGAGTTCCTCCAAGTTCCCGGCTCCTAATGGCTTCCTCAGGTATTCCTCGCCCCCCGATTTGTGGGATTCATTGGAGATAATCTCCTTTTCCTCCACCTACTCTTTGATTTTTTTTATTTGGGTCCACGTGTGAATGTAATGATTCGGTATCGGTGATTGCGTAAGTCGCTCAGAATGAATTGAGTTATGGTGCAATTCTATTAGAATCCTTTTTCTATTCACGATTTGTTGTTCCTTAATTCAAATAAATAGAAGAATTTTACATTTCTAACCAGGCACAGGTCCTGATTGTTGGTGCATCTTTATTTTTGGAGTTCTTAAGTTTTTCCCCAAATTCATATGCGGTGGGTCAAATTGTAGATCACATGGGAAATCCAGCTGTTTGCAGGGGTGCTTAGTTTTCTGTGCTCATGTAAATTTAACTACTTGCTAGAGAGAGCCAACACTTGAAATTTGTATCAAGTCTGTCAGAAAACAAGTAAAATGGATGGAGGGATCCTGTTACCTAATAGCATAGATATATGTATTGCCCCTCATTCCTCTAATTGTTCATGCGATACTGCATTATTTTATATTGAAGTAGACTATAAAGTATTATTGTTCTAATAGACATCCAGTAAGGTGCACTGAGGTCATCATCAGTAGTTGAAAGTTGCTATCCTGTATCAGGCCTATGGAAATAACAAAAATCGCTTGAGCGCATAATGTCAATGTAAATTCTATTGTGTAGGATATCGTTTGAGCTAATTTTATTGCTGTTACTTAAGGAGATAAACTGCTATCATATCATAACTCCTAATTTAGGATTCTGCTCTGCTAGGCATGACAAAGGCTATTCTGTGAGATATACCATATGCAGTATAAAGGGGATGCACAGTTGTGTCGTGTTGGATATCATTTGACAAGGTGTTTGTATACTTAATTAGAGCTACTTTTAATGCTGTTACTTAAGGAGATAAACTGCAATCACAACTCTTCATTTAGAATTGTGCTGTGCTAGGGCATGACAAAGGCTATTCTTTCAGATATATCATACAGTGTTTAGTGGGATGTACAGTCACGTTGAACTTTCCTCGAAAGCAGTCATATTAAGGGGAAAAAACAATTCTTTGCTGCTTATCGTTCAATTGTATCTAAGGATTGGTATTTTGCATCAAGAGTGTGCATGTCCGCAGGACATCATGTTTCTATTGCTGAATTCTGGATTTGTTCTTACCATTCACTCTCACACACTTATGTGATATGATAATGTCTTCTCCTGCAGATATCTCTGTTGATATTCGGCCCGACTTTAACTCATTGGATCATTTCCCAAGCATGCGATACATTGCAACAGATAGACCCTGGCTGAGTAAGTATAACATGAAGCTCTCACTTGAATTGAATATTGAACTGGCTGTCTGCCACTCCTTTTCTTTGTTAACTGAAGAATGACCATTGAACATTAGCTTCTTTTGTGCTCAGAGAGATTAACCAGTTTGTACCATTTGTTATCTAATTCTTTAACAGAGTTATATGGAATACGAGTTCAGCCTATGCCGCCATTCAGAAGTTTGAGCTGCAAACCTGATCCGGCACTCATTCATCATTGCCTACCTGATGAACTACTTCTTGAGGTGATGGTTATCTGAACTGAGGAGAATTTATTTTCATTTTCTTAATGCATAAAGAAAACACTTTACTGACTTGTTCTCCATTTATATCCATTTCATTTGTATTTCCTGCTACGTATCTCTGTACATCTCATCATATTATCGTATCATCATGAAGAGGAACTAATATTTTTGATTGATCCATAATATATTTCTTGCTTGAATAAAGTCCATTTTATGCTCCACGGAAGCATCATGAGAGTCCACTATAACCCCCTAAAGTATTGTTTTGTTCACTTAGCCCCTAGACGAGATTATAATACCAGTTCACATCACCCCCTATGTAGGTTTTGCTAAAATTATTTTCGTGACATGGAAAGTTATATGGCCATAACGTTTGGTTTCTCATTCTCTCTCGCAGCTACATACTTACTCTGTCATCCCAGTCGTGTTAGTCTGTGCCAGCATCCGGCTGCTGTTCTGCTTTTTAATTGTTCCTGACAGCCCATGATTTTCACAGATGCATGCATACTGCAGGCCACGGCATGCTTGCATGTCATGATGTAACATGCACACTGCCAAAGGGACTTGGCAATCGTTTCTGGCACATGTGCATGCAGTGTGTTAATGATGATACAAAGTACAATGCAAATATGATGTAATTTGCATGTAACTCCATGCATCCAATCGGTGATAATGTTTGGGTACTGATCTTAGCTAGAAGAGAGAAAGAGAGATGAGAGTAGGTCCACATTAAAAAGGATATATGAAATGGGGATGATGTGGCACCATTCATGGCACACAACCTTCCACATCATCAACATCGCCTAGCAAAACTGGCATAGGGTTGTTATGAACCATCACTATAATCAGGGGTGAAGTAAACAAACAATACTTTAGTTCGCTAAGCGGACTCAATCGATACTTTGAGGGAGTAACATGGACCTTTTTCCTTCTTGCTAAGTAGATAAGCCATAAGTGTCACCCATGTGCCTCATCCTATCATGACTTCAGGATGAAAAGAAGCCAGTGATCTATGGAATACTGCTTTGCTCAACTGTTTCATGGTTATTTGTTCCAACAGATTTTCACAAGAATGAACCCATATACGTTAGGGAGGGCTGCATGTGTCTGCCGCAAGTGGAAATATACTGCACGTAATCCTGCTTTGTGGCGCTCTGCATGCTTGAAAACTTGGCAGGTTAGTGTAATTATATTTTTGTTATTCACTTTTCATATTCTTACGCTTTCTGACGGACCCAATTTTATATTATGAAGAGGAGTGGAACTGAAGCAAACTACATGATGGTTTGGTCCTTGTATGATTCTTCTTGGAGGAGAATGTGGCTGCAGAGACCAAGAATCCGAATTGATGGTAAATATTCAAGAAGGCTTATATCATATAGTATGGTGCATTATGAAAAATCATGTCTCTAAGATGAAGAGTGTTTTATGCGTTTCGAATTTTTTAACCATGCAAGTGCTGAGTGATCTCGCCGATTTCATCGATGAAATATCACCATGGCAATTACTGAATGATTATTGCAAGGTTCTTTAAGATGTTTATCTATCTGTTATATAAATCAAAATCTCATATAGAGGGCTAAGTGGATACACAGAAGTATGACTTGACATTTTGTTCTAGCGTGCCCAACTTAGTTTGCACACTGAGGTTTGATGCATCATGGATGTTACATACAATATAGATCTGTCATTCGTCAGTATGATCTGTAGTGAGCCAGTGACCATGCCTTTGACTCAATGATTAGTTAAAATGAAGGCATCCTGTGAAGTCTTAGTATTAGTTTTAGGTGCAAAACTCATCCATTGCAATGCTTCTTCTCTGATAAATATTTTTTTCTTTGAAAACCAGCTGAAAGTTCTTGATTTAATTCCTGATTTTCTCTGTTGCTATTGCTGTCTAATCGATAGAGCTTTCAGTAATGTGGGTGTATTATATTTGCGCTGACTTTGATACTTGTTGCTTTTTCAGGTCTCTATGTGAGCAGGAACACATATATCCATACTGGAGTTACAGAGTGGCAATTCAAGAAAACTGTCAATGTGGTATGATCACACTGTTTGTTTTTTTAGAACTCTGTGACTCACATTCACAAACGCTGAGCATTATGGCCGTGTTATGATCAGTTTTCTTATTGATTTCATGTTCTAAGGGTTCCCAAGTTGTTGGTATTAACGATATTACATTCCTTTCATGTTCAGGTTTGCTACTACCGTTACTTGAGATTTTTCCCTAGCGGGAAGTTCCTCTATAAGGTCCCTATCGCAACTCCTGGTGTCAACTGTTGGCACTCAACAGCACGATTCTCGCTCTTGACTCGTTTTTTCTGTCCCATTGAATGGCAGATTTCCCCAGATAAAATTAAAGATGCCGTCAAGTGCATGCATTTCCGGGCATCAAAGGCTGATTGTGTATTTAAAGGAGACTATATACTGTCAGAGGATGGCCAGGTGAAAAGTTCAGACTTGGTTAGTTGGTTATGCTTTCTTCAGCAAAATCCATCACATTCTTCCTAATATGAGCTACTCTTTCTGGCATGCAGATAGAAATGGCACTCCTGTATCCCGGGCATCGGTACACACTTGTTAGGATGCGCCTTAGGTATTCCATATGAAATTGTTGCCCAGGTTTTTGATGATCGGTTCTAGTTCCTAGCCTTTGAAATTTGTGCCGACATTCTGCAGGCTTAGAGGCACTACAATTGGTGCGAATAACAGGTTGGATGTACTAAAGATTCTAACCACTGGAGTGAATGCAACTGAGCTAAAAAACTGGACAGGCAGCATACTTGAACTTGTTGAGGGCTGGGAGGAGGATGAGACGCATGACCCAGATGTGCCTGCCGTTTCCCACAGCAGGGGTTTATCTCCCTTTGTGTTTGTTCCGTTTGAGGAGGTATGTGATTTTGATCTACGGCTAAGTGTATGTTATACTAGCTGTGGTCAGACTGCTATTGGAGGGAGGGTTAACTGCAGCTTGTAGTTCAGTTTCTTATACCAAACATAGTATGATAGACTGGAGTGTGTATATTGTTCAGGCTGATACTTCAGAGCTAAACCTCCCAGTGGAGAAGATGGATTACTATGTCCCTGGGTGAGCTACTCATGGCGACAATTATGATGGAGAATGGAGATGATTGATGGCCCTATTGCAGGTTCAGACGATGATGGATGATAAGCGATTTCATTTCCTTATGGATTCTTGCTAGAGCAATATGTAAATACGCAGTGTTGTTTTATTTCCCCTTCTGGGTTGCTTGCATGAAGTTGTATGAATAATTAATTATACATGTGTTTGTTGATGCTCGAAAACTGGGTAGGAAGAAATAAGTTGTTTGTTGATGCTATAAAACGAGTGGAACCACCCTCCTGAAGTTATGTGGGTTTGTACTATAGAAACAAGCAGTCTATCGTTGTAAACTCCTGAATCTGAATATGTATTTCTGATTGTACAGTTAAACCTTTGCATCTTTTTTTTTTGGTTGGAAACGAAACCTTTGCATCTAGCTACTATGAATGATAAGCGAGTATTCGAGTAAGTACACCAGAAATATGCTCTCGTGTAATTTGTCTAGAATGCTGGCAATGACAATCCAATATATTTATACCGATTGATTCATTCGTGAATGCTCATTGCTGACTAGGAAACACATGTCTGTCCATTTATTTCGTTGACGTTTAGCAAGACAGGGATGTTACAGCCGTTGTTTCGCATAAGTTATGTAGCCTCTGTTCTCGAAATCACAAGAGACGCCCAAAGCGTATCATCTGGCAACTGACATGCCGCCTTTGATACAGTGAAATGGGTGTTCCTTGTACAGAGCTACATGCTGCTGGGTTTGGGATGCGGGTCGCCATCCTTGTACACGAGCTCTTTCAACGCCGGATTACGAGGCAGGTACGTGTCCTGCAGCCGTGCACCGCAGGAGACAGTGTCAGCAGTTCAGCAAAAAGAAAAAGAAAAAAAATCAATCAAGAATAACTAAATTTGCTAAGTTATGATGTCACGAGCTCAGCAGTTGAGTGTCAATTGAGTACCAATTCCACCAAAAAGAAGAACACCTGCCTTGAGTGTCGATTTACCAGGTAAATTTGTCGATTTTAAGGGTGCCCTCGATCTATTTTCCCTGTCATCGACTCACTGCAGGCAATCCGAGCTGCTACTCCTACTCATCAATCCTCCTAGAAGCATCAGGGGAACAATAGCAGAGCTGCAGAGGAGAAGAGGGGATCACGCACGGAGATGTAGGAGCAGGTGGGGATGACGCGCATGCCGCGGCCCCGCGCGTGGGCGAAGGCGGCGTCGCAGAGGCGCGCGGCGAGCCCCCGCCCGCGCTTGCTCCGCGGCACGAACGTGTGCACCATGTCCATCACCGCCGCCGCAGGAGGAGGAGGAGGAGGCGCGCCGCCCCCGTCCCGGCCGAGGAGGATGCGGTACTGGAGGAAGGCCTCGCCGTCGGGCGTCTCGAACCTCCCCGCGTCCTCCCTCCACACGATGCCCTCCGTCTCCGGCGGAGGGGCCTCCACCTTCCGCTCGCCCGCGCCGCCCTCCTTCGCCATCGGATCGCCCGGAGACTCTGCTGCTCACGGAGTCGGACTCCTCAGCTCGTTGGCTACTTGGTCGTGCCGGGCGACGCTGATGATGACCGAACCTGATGAAGAGGGGGGAAGCGGGCAGCTTGTGTCTGGGCTTGGCCCAACAAAAGCTTCGATGGACCAGAATTTGCTTGGGCCTGCGTGTTTGAGACCGTGCCACAGTAGATGGATGGCTAAAATAATGTAGAAGAGAGCAAGCCAGCTATGTACAATTCTCGTAAAATGTTTTTAGAAAAGTTACTGTAAATTGGTGAACCAGCCATGAGAAATGTCGATTCTCTTGTACTCACCATTCCTTTCTCGGCGTTTCCTCCAGAGAACTCAGTCTAGCATTACATACTCTGAGTTAACTCTGGTCATCCATTGTACTGATTTTGCTTGCATCAGCTAACGGAGATCGATAAATCTTCGATCAATGTGCAGTGCGTTGTGCATCGGTGAGGAAGGGAGGCAGGGAAGCATGAGCAGTGTAGAAATGGAAGCCAAAGGGAAGCCATTCCTGTCGTCATCAAGCTACCCGGCCGACCTATTGCTAGTATTTTTTTTTTATAAACATTTGATCCGGAAATGTATACGATTTTTTTTAATGTCCGCTGGCAGGTGGCAGGAGAATATTACTTGGAAGATCCGGTTGGGTTTTTCCCCCTTGCCCGGCTAAGCATTTATTATGAGTACTAAATAATATCCGATGGCGCGAAGAATGGCAGCCTAATGATCCCGTTAAGTACCGGGGCGCATGAGTCGAGAGCGACGTTGACTTTGCTTCGCTTCGCTTCTTCCCGGCACCGGCAGCAGCGGAGAGAGCGAGCGAGCCGGCCGGGCGGCGATAGATGGAGATCCTGGGCCCGTCGCCGCTGCCCAGCCCCTGCCCGCGCCTCCGCTGCGGCGGCCGCCGCCGGGGGCAGCACCGCGGCGAGGCGTGGGTCCACGTGGCCGTGGGGAGGTCTCCGGAGAAGACGCTCGGGCTGCTGCGCTGGGCGCTGCGCCGCTTCGGGAAATGCCGCATCGTCCTCCTCCACGTCCACCAGCCGTCGCCGCTCATCCCGACCCTCCGTGAGTACCGTAGAGTGTGGACGGCTCACGTCCTCCATTGCGTTTCATCGAAGAGTTTCTGTCAATCGTTCGTTCATTCGCTGCTGAAACGCCCAAATGAACTGAAATCGCCCCAAATGGACTGGAAAAAATGCAGTGGGGAAGATCCCGGCGGCCCAAGCCACGGAGGAGCTGGTGCTCTCCCATCGCAAGTCCGAGAAGGAAGAGACGGACAGGGTCCTCCTCGCCTACCTCGCCTTCTGCCGCAGGGCCCAGGTGCAGGCGAAACTCCTCCTCACGGAGAACGACCAGATCCACGATGGCATTCTCGACTTGGTCAACCAGTACAGGATCGACAACCTTGTGATGGGCTCTACACGCGATAGGTACGCTTCTGCTATCTCTTGACGGAGCCAGTTGCATATGTTGTGCTCGACTGTTTGTCTGAATCGTGTTCTGGTGCGCCGGACGCGTGCAGCTGCTTCAAGTTGAAGTATGGCAAAGAGTCTTTAATGGCTAGCAATGCTCCTGCGTTTTGCCAAATCTGGTTCGTGTGGAGAGGAAGGCACATCTGGACCAGAGAGGCGAGTGCAGCCACCGACAACATTGCCCCAGTTCACTACCAGGATGATGTCATGGCAGCTGAAAGAATTAGGTTCAGCTCATATTCTAACAATGCCGGAACCATACTTGATGAAGGACATGTCACGGGCGAGGCACTAATGACAGCCGATCTTAGTCCAGGCATTATTTCAGATTATGATGGTTATGAAGCTCTTGGGGAACATGAAGCCAATCATTTCTACAGTATGAACATTGCAAACTGGCAAGATGCAGAATCAGCAGCACTCAACTCAACCTTCTGCTCTGATTCTTCTGTACATATGGACACATTACCCTCACATTCTAAGGTGGTCCCTCTGCTTCATTTATATATTCATCCGTAGTTTCATGCTTGAGACTTGTGTAAAACATAATGTGGATAGTTTCTTTCAGGAAGTATTGGACATAAATCTCAAACAGGTAATGATGGTAGCTGATGGATCAAGAAAAAAAGCTTTTGTTGAGCTGCTGAAGCGCAAAGAAACAGAGTCAAAAGTAGCAAGTGCTTTTGCCAGGGTATGCAATATCTATTCTTCACCATTTAAGATATCATGTACTCCTATCGCATGTGTCCATTTGCTTAACCAGCTTCTGGTCTCTGTGCAGGCAAAAGATTCTGATTCTGCTAAAAAGCATGAAATTAAGATGAGGGGGGAACTTGAAGCTTTATTGGTAGCCACAAGAAAGCAGCATGAAGATCTTCTAAAAAATAAAGAGAGAGCTGTAGCAGCGCTGGAATCTTCTATGAAAAGATTGGCCATCCTAGATGCCCGTGCAGCAAAGATAAAGCTTCAGATGGATGAGTTTTCAGCAGAGCTTGAAGTGATCCAATCATCCATAGAAAGTCTCAGGCAGAAGAAACTGAAACTACCAAAGCTAGAAGACAGACATACTGGCCAGGTTAGGGGGTTCACATACAGCCATGCCACCCTGTCCAATTGCATGTCAAATGCTTTTGGAGATGATTTGTACAGCTTCGAAGAATTTACGTTGTTAGATATGCAGTCCGCAACATGTAAATTCTCAGAGAGCTTCAAGATACGATCACACAGTCATGGGTGTGTTTACAAAGGAGAAATTATGAACAGAACTGTGATGATTTATAAGCTGCACTCGCACAGCATTGAGAGCGTGAAGCAATTTCAGCAAGAGGTATTCCATGTTTCCCCGCTTCCCACACCTTTTGCATTTGATGCGTTTATTAATTAGTCAATATGGCACTATTGAACTTAAGTAAGTTATTTTGCAGACACGTGAACACATGGTATTGGTGTGTGGCACATTATCCATTTATCTATCTTTCATCAATAAAAAACAAGAATGGCGTAGCAAATATTATTTTTGGGCTACTAGTAAAGTAGAGTTAATTTCACATGCATTTTATCAGTTAACATAATAAAGTTGTAGTTAATAGAAAAACAAATCTGTAGCTAATAAAAAACAAGAGCTGTATCAGAATGATAGGTGGGACACACTGTTGGAGATGTTACAGGTTTTCAAAAGTTGTAGTTCTGTGTTACGAGGGATGAGAATAGCTTGCAGTTCTGTGAAATTGCCACCCAAAATTGTATTTCTTTGTTACACTGTCAAAGAAAGTTGTAGTTTTGCGAAATTAACTCCTTAAAGTATTAGTTGCGACATAATGTAGCATTAAGGGATAGGCTAATTTGGCCTACCACGCTTGCAAATTTTCTGCTTATTTGTTGCATATCTTAGGTCTGATGGCAATGTAGATAGTTTTAGAAATTGCTATTGGATTATGGACATATTTATCAGTTTCATGTGTACCTAGGAGGATATCATTTAGCTGAAGATACTTATTTCCATTTTCTGTCTCAGGTTTATATCCTTAGCAAGGTGAGGCACCCTCATCTTCTGACATTGGTTGGAGCATGCCCAGAAACGCTGTGTCTCGTCTACGAATATCCGCCAAGTGAGAGCCTTCACGACCGCCTTTTCAGCAGATGCAACAGCCATTGGTTGCCATGGAAAATCCGTGCCCGCATTGTTGCTGAGATCTCGGGTGCGCTGCTGTTCTTGCATTCCTGTAAACCCCAGATGATCATCCATGGCAACTTGAAGCTTGAGAACATCCTTCTAGATACTGAATGCCATTGCAAGATTGCTGATTTTGGTATTTCTCGGCTATTCACGGATGACATGAAGGATTGCCCATCATTTGCGGGCGGTTCCGAGCTGAAAGAGTCCTTTCCCCATGCAGACACAGAGTACAAGAGAAGCAAAATAATGGCATCGAAGTCTGATATATACTATTTCGGAATGGTGATACTCCAGCTACTGACTGGAAAACAGGAGCTTGTAGGGCTTGCTGGTGAGGTAAGGCGTGCTATGTCTTGTGGGAAGCTATCATCAATTCTTGATCCTACGGCCGGGCAGTGGCCTTTGGAGGTGGCTGGAAAGCTAGCAGAGTTGGGGCTGAGGTACAGTGAAACCAGCAGCCAAGATCGCCTGGAGCTGACTCTTGAGACCGTACGAGATCTAGAACAGCTATACTTTACGAGGGAGGGACGAGCACCCTCCTCTTTCCTATGCCCTATTCTGCAGGCAAGCACCATCATCTTGAACCATTGTTCACTTGGGCAAGGGTATGGGACTGGATGTGATGAGTAATGAAAAACTTGGTATCTTCCCCTTTATTGTTTCCTGCAGGAGATGATGCATGATCCTCAGGTGTGTGCTGATGGCTTGACGTACGAAGGGAGGGCGATCCGTGAGTGGATGGATTCTGGGAGGGAGATGTCGCCGTTGACCAGCCTGAAACTAGAGCATCGCAATCTCACACCCAACCACGCCCTTCGCTTTGCTATCAAAGATTGGCTTCGTCACTCTCACTCCCCGATGAAGCTCTAGCTTGGCATTTGTTTTGTTTTTCCGATCTGTATAGATTCACTTGTAAAAAAAAAGAATAGGGACATGTAGTACTGTATATATGAATAATTGTAGTAGTTGGTTTAAGGTTTTTGTGTACGAATTGACCAAGAGCTTAGTGCTTGACGGAATGTATCTGTATGTATAAGCTCGGTATTGCAGCTGCAGGATCACATTGATCACATACTTTTGCCCATACATGTACAGCTAGCATGCCCTCATACTTCAGTTACTAATCTCAGAATTTTGGTGATTTCTTTTATGTCTCTTATCTTGGTATAGCCACTGTATCTGATCATGTGTGCAAAAGCAGAACCACTTATTACACAAGTGCACCACTCACAACTTCCACACACATCTAGACTTACAATACATAATTACATCCCTAGTGAAATCGATGGAACCATCAAGATAACGTAGATGATCTGTACATCATATTTCCATCATGGATTTACGTGTTCCTACCTGCAATGAAGTTGTTTTCGAGCTGAAGGCAAAAGGAATTCAGTAATCACACCAGGATCCCACGAACGAGCGTTGAAGTTTTCGCCGAGCACGCCTAAACAGAGATCCCACCAACGCCACCAGAATACCCACATGAACCACACCGGAGTTGTTTTCGAGCCGAGGACCAAAGGGATTCAAAAATCACACTAGGATCCCATGAACGAGCGTCGAAGTTTTCACCACCGTGCCTGAAGAGAGATCTCGATCTACTGCCACTAACGCCACCAGAATAACCACACGAACCACACTGCTGCCAATGCCCATATTCTGACGATGCCGTGCAAGATCACCCGCAAGTCGAGCCAGAAGAGCATAGGAATTACAGGAAAATACAAACAATGGCCGGTTCTTCGCAGCGCACAACTCTAACTCGTGAGTTCGACTTCTAACACTTTCTGCCCTTCTTTAATATATAAATAAGAGAAATTTTACAATGATTGAAATAAATAAGGACCATTCGTCGTCCTATCATTCTGAAGGGATTGACCAACGATTTTACTGGGCGAGCACAACGGTTATCTGTCACTTCCCCGCGCGCGCGCACACCCAGGCCAGAAGAAAACGAAAAACGCATTGGCAATCTCTTCTTTAAACAAAGGAGAAATGTCTGCTGCTCTCTACTGGGCCATCCATGACTGTCTTTTTAACACAAATTACAGCTACTGCCGACCATCTTCCAAAAAGCAAAGGGAAATGATCCATGGCTTTGGAAAACAAAGATAAGGGAGAATGCTTTGCTTACACTCCTAAGTCCTGCCGACCTCCGCCTCAGCCGGCTCCTGTTCGATCTGAGGACGAGCACACATCAATGTAATGACGGGTTAGATCGATGCGCCTTCCTTTAATTCTTCTCCACAGGAACTGAAACAGGTGTGTGCTCCTCTCTATACTCGCATTAATTATTTGCTCCCTTGGAAATACTACTCATAGTACACTAGTACCATACCGTGCTGGTCGTTTATAGTAATGCTGTGCGCAGGTGTTGATCGAACCAGCGGATTCATGGGTTAGATCGGCGTTCGTGCGCGCATTTCCTGCCTGTTGTTGGTCTTCTAAGGCAAGAAGAATTTCATCATGGAAAAAACGGTACGGCACTACTGTAATTCATGTGGCTGTAAGCATTGGTTCAAACAATTTTGCAGAAGCCAGTGCACTCTGCTAGCTGCTGGTTTATACATGCGCCAACATCCTTTGATTCGTATACATCTCATGCACACTACCGGAGCATATGCATTCGTATCGGATTGACTAGTTAGTTACTAACTGAAGCTGCAACTAATTAATATAATGTAGCCTCATTTTGCTTCCTCCTAACTCCACTGCAGTAGAGCTATGGGAGAGACATTGATGGCGCCAGAGAGGAGATACTTGAGCATATCCGGATCAAGAGTGACAAAAAGGTCATCTATCTTCATGGTTGGGGAGGCTTTGGGGCGGCCACGGTCCTTAGATCCATAGAACAAGAACTTCGGTCAATCAAAGCTAAGAAAAATCCTTCAGAACAATTCTTTGACACAATAATTTACATAGATTGCTCAGCATGGGAAAGTACAAGGGTGATGCAGAGGAAAATCGCAGAGGAGCTAAAACTAGACCCTGAAACAGTAATGGCCACGTTTGACAAGCAGGATGAAGAGGATGACTTCAATGGCGCGGACCTTGGCTCTAGGGATGTGATACCTAGTGTTTCGCAAGTGATTAACCAAACCCTGGTTAATAGAAAATTTGTGATGGTTTTCCTTAATGGAAGTGATGACGAGGTTGATGTACGTAAGTTTGGCATTATTCCTGACTATTGCGATCACGTAATAGTATGGACATTCAAAAGACGGCCTTTGACTATAAATTATCATGATGATGAGATAGCAAGCAAGCTAAGATACACCCACCTTTTTCTCAATAGTAGGTGGTCGGCCGACGAAATACGAACTTCAGAGTTTCATGCACTGCTGCGTGAAGAAGCAGCTAACATAGTTGCTCGCAACCCATGGATGCAGAGTGTCGACCCAACAATGGTAACGGAGTGTTGCCTGTGCGAGTTGTTCTTGCAATATAGTTTTCACAGGGCCACGGGATTTGATTGGGTGGCTCATGCGCCAAACTACTGGATGTGTGATTAAGGGTGATGGAACAAGGAAGATTAGTGATACACTGCATCAGGAAATAAGTTGGATGTGTGATGGTTCTATGCTTGGCGAAGTGTTTGGAAGACTCATGGAAGACCCGAAGGCTCCATTTTTTGTAATCAGGGATGGTATTTCTTTCTCTAGAGAGAGCCCATATTGTCTTTGGATTTGTATGACCTCAAAGAATCTGACAATACAAGAAGATACAAAAGCTATATTGGAAAGGGCATCATCTTTGTTCGTAGCACTTGACAAGTCGTCTGAGAAGCCACAGGGCTCACCAAATGTGTTTCTTAAACACTGCTGCAACCTTGGCGTGCTAATTCTATCTCATTGCAGCTTCAGTTTCATGTCACCCCCTTTCCTCCAGTGTGAGGGATTGAGATTCCTCGGATTGGATCACTGCACACATGACAACAGAAGCGAAGGCCGAGAGAACAATGCAAACTGGGTGTGTCTACAAAGCCTATGGGTGCTTGACCTACGTTACACAGAATGGGATGATATCTTATCTGAAGAAACTATGGATATCATGACCAACCTCAGGGAGCTAAATATTGAGGGATTCCTGTGTTGGCAGTTAATCAGTAGTAGATTACAGGGAAGGTTGCGTTACCTCCAAAAGCTTCGGATAATCAAACCCACAACTCATAAAGCAGAGACGACATCAATAGATTGCTTCAACTCATTATTCGTGGACAAAGTAGATCTGGAAATACTTGATCTGTCAGGTAATAGAGACATGGAAAATCTGCCAGCAAACTTATCAATGGCAAAGAGCCTCCAGATGCTTATCCTTGATGGTTGCGACGGGCTAGAGAATGTTGCTGTGCCAGGCGGGCCTTCCCTCTTCCCTAAGGTCGTTTAGTTTTGATGGATATGGACCGGCAAACAATGGACGTCATCCTTCAAGCTGCCCCTAGAATTTTCGTCTGAACCTAAGCAGTCGCATGATACAGATCAATGGGATGCCAAAACCTCCAAGATATCCTTACAAGGCTGCACGCAGTTGGAGAATTTGTTTGTACGCGGACTACCTAATCTTGTGGAGCTAGACCTCTCAGGAAGTGCAATCAAGGTACTTGACCTCCAAACTATGGTGGTAGATGCCCCAGAACTCAAGCGGCTCTTTTCGCTAGGTTGTGAGAACCTCCGCGTAATAATTTGGCGATCGGATGATTCAATGGAACAGCTAAAGCTGGAAGAGGTGTGCATAGACACACGACCTAATAAGAGGACACTTGGACTTACTCGGCCATCCCTTGCCCAGCATAAACATTTCAGCTTGCAGTTGCATGCTGTTCTTGCAGACGCGAGGCTCGGCAGGTCCTTGTATCGCCTGGTGCACCATTATGCAGTTCAAAGAGGCTATGGGAGTGTTCATTTCAATGTCCATGTCACCTCTTCAGTTGAGTACAGTGGGGTTGTTCAACTCGAAGCGACAGTCAAGGAGAAGACTGAACCTAGTTGTTAGGATCTTAAACGGGTCGCTAGGTGGGGAATCGACTCGGGTTTCCTCTCTGTGTCTAGTTCTAAGATCAAATAATGGTGCACGTGTGCGTGCGCGTGTGCCAAATCAAACGAGTAGGGAAGATAGGGTAGTATACCTTGCTCTGAGGACGACGACGCCATCACGTTCGTTGGTGGCGTCTGCGCTTGGGTAGCGTCGCGCAGTGGCGGGTCGGGGCAGATCCGCTCTGGGCGGCGATGGCCGGTGCAGTGCAGGCCCCGGTGGACTTCCCGCCGCCGCAGCACCACCCCTCGTGATCGGGTTAGGGTTTAGATGTAGGTGGGGAGTCGGGGCACGGTAATTCTCGACGTGCGTGCCCCCCGACCCCCACATTCTATTTATTGTGGCGCTGCCGACGGGGGCCCACCAACACGGAGTTGGGTTGGGCGCCCCCGATCAGGGCGCGGATCAAGGCTAAGGCCTTTGGGCCTTAGGGTAGAGATCAATCCAACAATCCCCCCCTTCATCTCACATTATCTTTCTCTTTCACCTTTTCTATTTTCCTTATCTCATCACAGATTTATGTACAGGGCATATCTCATCGTCACGCGCAACTGCCGATAGAATCAATAGCCACAGCATACGCCTCTGTTCAGAAATAGATTCTATATTCTTTTTGGGCCTCTATTATCCAGAGATCATAGGCTGTACCTCATTCCCATGCCGGCTACGTGTTCCATGAACACGCTGGGTGGTAGGCCTTTCGTTAGCGGATCCGCAAGCATATTTTTTGTTCTTATATGCTCGAGACTTATAGTGTGATCCTGGATTCTATCTTTTATCGAATAAAATCTTATCTGTATCGACTTTGTAGCCGTGCTCTTCTTGTTGTTATGAGCATAAAACACTGCTGGCTGGTTGTCGCAGTACATCTTTAGTGGTCTTTCTATACTGTCCACCACTCTTAAGCCAGGTATAAATTTCTTTAACCATTCTACCTACCCGGAGGCCTCGTAGTATGCTATAAACTCAGCATACATCGTCGATGTTGCTGTGACCGATTGTTTAGAGCTTTTCCATGAAATAGCTCCCCCTGCGAGAGTGAAGATGTAACCCGTCGTGGATTTTCTATCATCTTCATCTCCCGCAAGGTCTGAATCTGCGTATCCTTTAATCTCTAAAAAATCGCTTCTTCTGTATAACGCATGAGGCCTTTTGTGCCTTTCACATATCGCAAGGCTTTCTTTACAAGTTTCCAGTGTTCTAGACCTGGATCTTTCTGAAATCTGCCAAGCACATTAGCGACAAAGGCTAAGTCAGGGCGTGTGCACACTTGAGCATACTGTAAACTTCCGAATGCCGAGGCATACGGAACAGTTTTCATCTGTTCTTTTTCATATTTATTTCTGGAACTCTGAAAGTCTCCATATCTGTCACCCTTCACTATCGGAGCAGGAGTAGGCTTACTCGCTTGCATACTATATTTTTCTAGAGTCTTTTGTAGGTATGTCTCTTGTGACAAACCTAGTACCCCATTTCTTCTATCTCGGTGAATCTCAATCCCTAGCACAAATGAGGCTTCACCAAGATCTTTCATGTCACAATTCGATGACAAGAACTCTTTTGTTTCTAATAGTAGACTGACATCGCTACTGGCTAGTAGAATGTCATCCACATACAGTACCAGGAAAATGTATTTCCCTTAAACCCAAACTTGTTTATAGTCTCGTTAAACTTCAAGTACCACTGTCTTGAAGCTTGCTTTAATCCATAAATGGATTTCTTTAAATGACATCCCATATTTTCTTTTCCTTTTACGACAAAACCTTTAGGTTGTGCCATGTAAACTTTTTCTTCGAGATCCCCATTTAGGAATGCCGTCTTTACATCCATTTGGTGCAATTCCAGATCGAAATGTGCCACCAAGGCCATAATTATTCTGAAAGAGTTTTTACATGAGACCGGAGAAAAGGTCTCATTATAATCTATTCCTTCCTTCTGTGTAAATCCTTTTGCCACAAGACGAGCCTTGTATCTTTCTGTATTCCCTTTGGAGTCACATTTTGTCTTGTAGACCCATTTACAGCCTACTGTTTTGGCTCCTTCAGGAATTTCTTCTAGGTCCCAAACGCGGTTGGTCCTCATCAATTTCATTTCATCTTCCATGGCTTCAAATCATTTAGATGAATGTCTGCTTCTCATGGCTTCTTCGAATGAGATGGGATCATCTTCCATTCGAAACTCTTCTGTGTTATACACTTCATAATCAGCAGGAATAGCTGATCTTCTTTCTCTTTGAGATCTCCTAGGAGGCTCTTCTATTAGAATATTCTCTGCTGGAGCCTGTGATGGCTCCCCCTGATCTGCGGCAATGTAATTATCTATAGGATCCTGAAGGACAGGTTCCACATTTCCATTCTGCGTCGCCACAGAAGGGATCAATTCGGGAACTGGCATCGCAATAACTCGTACCGCCGGTGCAGTCTCAGCAGGCAGTGAGAAAAACGGTTCCTAAATCATTGGAGTGGGTGCGCACACCCGCTTCTTCTCAAGAACAATCTTTCGAACTGTTGTGTTTCCCCGAATCATCTCTTCTTCTAGGAAGGTAGCATGTCTCGTTTCTACGAACTTTGTAAATCTGTCTGGACAGTAGAAACGATATCCTTTTGATCTGTCTGGATAACCAATAAAATGGCAACTCACTGTCTTGGGATCCAATTTCCCAATGTTCAGGTTGAATATCTTTGCCTCAGCAGGACTCCCCCACACCCGTAGGTGATTCAGCGAAGGTATCTTTCCTGTCCACAGTTCATACGGTGTTTTAGGCACCGCTTTACTGGGTACTCTGTTGAGAATATAGACAGCGGTTTTCAACGCCTCCATCCATAAACTCACTGGTAGCGTAGAATAGCCGATCATGCTTCTTACCATCAGGGTACGATTCCGTCTTTCAGCTACTCCGTTCTGCTGAGGATCGTCCGGCATAGAGTACTGGGCAACTATTCCTTGTTCTGTTAGGAACCTCACAAAAGGTCCTGGAACCTGTCCGTATGGGGTATGCCGACCGTAGTATTCCCCTCCACGGTCAGAACGGACAATTTTTATCTTTAAATTGTGCTGATTTTCAACTTCAGCCTTGAATTCTTTAAATTTATCTAATGCTTCTGATTTCTCTTTTACTGGATAAATATATCCATAACGGGAATAATCATCTGTGAACGTTATGAAAGAGTCATAACCGTCTATGCTTTTGACTGAGAACGGACCACAGATATTTGTGTGAATTAATTCTAAAATACCTGCGCTATGCTCAGCATTTTTCTTTGTTATCTTTACATATTTTCCTTTAATGCAATCAATGCATTTGTCTGAGTCTGAGAACTCAAGAGGAGGTAGAATTTCATTCTTAACCAGCCTTTCTATTCTCCCCCTCGAAATATGGCCTAAACGACTGTGCCATAATTTTGACGACGTGTCTTGAGTTCTCTTTCGTTTTCTGTTATTATCTGTGGTTGCAGACACAGTCGCATTCACATCACATACGGAATTCACACTTTCACGTAGCGATAATAAATAAAGATCATTTCTTCTAAAAGCAATCGAAGCAACTGTATCATCAAATTCTATTACACACATGCCGTTTCCAAAACGACATGCAAATCCATCGTCATCAAGACGAGACACACTAATCAAGTTTCTCTGAATTACGGGAACATAAAATACATCTTTAAGTAATAAATTAAAGCCTATGTCGAGCTCTAAGAGGAGGTCTCCAACCGCCTCAACATCTGCCTCGACTCCATTTGCGATTTTAATTCTGTTTTCTTCTCTTCCCGTAGTTCTCGTTGAACGGAATCCCTGTAAAGAGTTTGCAACATGAATTGTTGCTCCTGAATCAATCCACCAAGTAGATTTCGAATAATCTTTATACAAAGATTCATCTACAAATGAGATAATATTCTCACCTCGTTTCTCCATGATCATCTTTAGGTAGTCGGGACAATTTGACTTGTAGTGTCCCTTCTATTTACAGTGAAGGCACTCATCCTTCTCCACTAAAGGTTGCCTAAACTTGGGCATGTGCTGCGGCTGAGCCAACTGGGGTCCCTTTCCCTTGGATGAAGAGGGAATATCTTTGTTGTTTCTTTTCTTATTCACATAGTTTATGGATCCACCATGTGCGGTCTTAATTCTCTCTTCTTCTTGAACACACATCGCTATGGTCTTTTCAATATCCCATTTTTCAGGGTTCATGTTGTAATTGACAACAAAGTTGTCAAACTCTTTTGGCAACGAAGCAAAAACCAAATGAACTATGTGTTCTAGTTTGAACTCCATATCCATTTGTTTAAGCTTGTTGTCGATGTTCACCAAGCGATGGATGTGCTCTCTTATCCCACCTTCCAAGTACCTCTCTGTAACCAGTTGTTTGATCAACTGGGTAGCATAAGTCTTTGAGAAGCCAGTGTACTGACTCCTTATCTTGTCGAGGTACTCAACGACAGTAGGAAAATCTGTGATTGCCCTCAGAATGGCGGGCTCTATGGTGTTCTTGACCACTGTCAAACATTTCTTGTTGGCAGGTAGCCACTTGGCATGATCAGCGTCATACCTCTGTTTGCTCGCCTTGTAGGCGAGCTCTGTTTGTTTCCAAGAAGCATCTGTAACCTCTTCCCCTCTGACCGATCTCTCAGGGTTTACTGGAACCGGTGCAGAAAGGACCCAATCTAGCTCAGCCATGGTAAAGAAGATATCCAACTTCTTATACCATTCATTATAGTTGTCGCCTTTCAGAATCGGAATATCCTTGATGGAAACCATCATAGGAAAACCAGCTGAAAAAGGTTAGCTCAAGTGAGAATAATATAACAATAATTACGAATGCATGGAAATCATAATGTTGTTATTATCAACTTTGGTCAGAAAATAACAACATTACAATTTTATCTGAAAAATTAATCTGTGGCATCATAATATTGTTATCATCAACTTTGGTCAGAAAATAACAACATTACAATTTTATCTGAAAAATTAATCTGTGGCATCATAATATTGTTATCATCAACTTTGGTCAGAAAATAAGAACATTACAATTTAATCTGAAATTATCTGTGAAATCATAATATTGTTATCATCAACTTTGGTCAGAAAATAACAACATTACAATTTAATCTGAAATTATCTGTGACTCAAAATTTAAATTATCCCTTTGGTTCAAATTTAAATTCAAGTCAAAATAATTATCTGTGCAGCGGAAACATGAATAAAAATAATTCTATTTTGAAGCAAGATCTGTAAAAAAATCTGTATTTCTATTCTCTAAACATTTATCACTTTGGTTCAAAATGAAAAGAGATCAAATTTTGTGCAAAAATATTCAAATTTGCTTCAAAACAGAATGAAAAATATCAAATATTACTGTTCATCTGCGAAACGGACCGAAAATCTATCACTGTGCAGCCCAACACTGCAGCCCGTTACTGTGCAGCCCAAAAAAACCGCCTCCGCGGCCCGGCCCACTCGTGAAACCGGCCTGCTACTGTGCGGCCCGCGGCTAACAGGCCGCAACCTGGGCCTGGGCCGCGAAACCGGCCCACGCCGCGCGCGCGCCGGCCGCCGCCCCCCGCGTCGATCTCATCCGTCCATCCAGATCGGACGGCTGAGCGCGCGTTTCGGGAGGTATTTAAGCCTCGCGGCCGGGCGACGCCTGCGGAACCCTAGCTCATTTCAGTTCGCTCTCTCGCCCGCTCGCCTGCTCTCGACTCTCCTCTTCCTCCTCTTCCTCCTCGCCTCTGGGCGTCGCCGGCTTGAACTCTGCTGGCAGGCCGGATCTAGCTCGCCTCCTCTCCCTCTCCCTCTCTCTCTAGTTCCCTCGCCCTCTCCCTCATTTCCTGTTCCGGCCAGAGGCTGCGCCGCCGCGTTCGTCCTCGACGCTGGCGGTCGTGCCATGGCCGGATCCACTTTCCAGTACCCATTTTCTTGTTTTCTTGGCTCGGTGTGCGTCCACACGAAGCAATACTGTGCCCTATGGGCCTCCTCGCCGGAGTCGCGTGCGTCTCGCGCGCGGCTCCGTCGAGGGGATCTCTGGGGTACGGGAAAAGAGGGAAACGACGGAGGGAAGAGAAGGAGAAGAGAAGAAAAGCAAGAAGGAGCAGAGGAGGAAGAAGTGCCAGGTATGTTGGGTGGGTTAGATCTAGGGTTAGGGTTAGGGTTTCGAGTTTTTCTCGATTTCTTTCTTCGATTTGCATCTTCTTATTCTATTTGCTCGATTCCTCTACTCTTTTTCTTCTTCTACCGAGTCAAACCTCAATCTAGATAGGCTCTGATACCATTGTTAGGATCTTAAAGGGATCGCTAGGTGGGGAATCGACTCGGGTTTTCTTAGTTCTATCTGTAGCCTGTACACCAAGTGTACATTGGTGTTTTCTTAAAAAAAAAAGTGTACATTGGTGATTTTTTTTTTGAAAGATTACGTTGGGGAAGTGTAACCTCTCTTTCATTCTTCCTATCGATTGCATACTCACTCGCCATTTCATGACTTCTCTACCTCTCGCATTGCCTAGGTGAATCCTGAACCGTGCGTTGCGTCCACACTGCCGCTGCTAGCTGCCACTGGAGATGGGCGACTCGTTCGCCCTCTACGATGGACGCTGGTCAGGCTGCAGCAGCTGCATTTGGTTGGAGTTTGTTGCTGATCGAGAAGGGTAGCGGCCTCAGGTTGGCTTCCTGCTTGCGCTGATGCTGGCCGAGTTGGCCAAGCGTTCGGTTGCCGCGTGCTGTATTTGGAATAAAAATGCCGCCGGGTTTTCTGCCTGCGCGCGTGTTGCGCTCAGACGGACGGTCAGACACCGGCCGGCGTGTGTGCTCGAGTGTGTGGCTTGCGATTGGATCAGAGACAACGAAGCAGCACCAGTAGCTGGGTCTGGGTGTGTGTGCTGCCCACCTGCTGCGTGTGTGTTTGATGTTGTGTGGCTTGATGAGTGCCTGCTACTCCGTTTGAAACGGAGTGCGGAGCTAATAAGCAGCAGCTGCGTGCGCGCGCGCGCGCCCCTGTCGTGGATGCACTGAGTTTGCTCAAGAGACAGCTGGTTTGTGTGCCTGATGCCGGCTGCTGTGATTTGCGAACCATTTATTGAGCTTCAATGTATGGTGTTTGTGGTGTTTGAATTATTCTTGCGAGCATCAGCTGGAGATGTTTCTACCCATGCATCTGTTTCCACTTGGGAGATGTTTTGGCATAGCCATCAACAGAAGAATTAGCTTGTGGATTGTGATGCGACACTGAAATGGCACCATTCTGACGAGTTCTTAATTTTGCTCGAGTACGGGGACAGTTTTTGTTTTCATGTCTGTGAACCATGCAGAATCCTTGCCTGCATGCTCTGTTTCCTCTTAATCCGCAGTTCGTATGAGCTGCAATGTCTACTTTTTCAGTCCTTGCCGCTTTGGAATAAAAATTCCGCTTCCAAGGATCTGACCAAACAACCAAACCAGATGTTCATCGCTCTTTTTATGACCCTTCCAAAGCAGAAATACGAATGGAACAACAGAGCGCTCGATTTCATACTCAAGACTCCAGTACAAAAAAGACAGATATTCACGCTTTTTTCAGTGTCATTAGTGGGCTTAATCTGAAGACCGGAGCATAACCCAAAATCAAAAATTACCAAAAATAAAAGGTCCCACCGGGATTCGAACCCAGGTCGCCAGATTCAAAGTCTGGAGTGCTAACCACTACACCATGGAACCGCTTGATGTTATTTTTCGCTGCTTTAATTATTTATACGTGTGTCCACTGTAGGTACCTGGCAGAATCACAGAAATCATGACGTGCTTTTATCTCAAAAAAAGAAACATAGATCGCATTCAAGGAGCAAATCACCTAGAATCATAAAGTTGCAGAATTCAACAGCTCCTCTACAAAAAAAAAAATTTGACAGATTTGGCACCTCAATATAGAGATACAGTAGCATGTTAATGCTCAGAACACTATTCCATCAATCCATCTCATAGCCCATCATCGGGCCAAACAAATCTTCCATGGTAATAGAAAAATGAAAAGGAAGTGTGTAAAGAATAGCCTCTGAGAAGTACAACATTGGTGATTGTCAAATTGTAGGTACATACTTATTACCTAGCCCAAAACGAGTGCAAAGAGTATGCACACACACACACTAACTTCCTGAGAAAAGGAAAAATACATAGTATCTATTTTACAGTCTCTTGTTTCGGAGGGATTTCAGCTGTTTTTTCACTCACTTGAGCTTCCTTAGACTCTAGGCTGGCGGCCTCATCTCTTTTCATTGCGATTTCTCTTTGCATTTTTATTTGCTCTTGCATAACTTTCGCCATCTCCTTCATTTGCTTTTCTTCTTTCTCCAACTGCATATCTGTTATGATCTTAGCATTCTTGTCAATTGGTTTGAAGTATTCATCTATGGTAGTTTCCTGAAAATTACAATGTAAAACAAGTTAGCAATGGATATGCATATCCCAGGAAGCATTCATCTTATTGCCGTGTGCGCAGTCCCATGAAACTGCATCAGAAACCTGAACTTGGACTTTTAGTATATATTCAAAACATTTCTCATCAATCAAACATATACAATTGCATTGTTTTCCGCATGCCGATAGCACCATAACCAAAGTTTGTCTAATTGACTCACTTCTGTCGGCACACAGGAATTCATTCAGGTTATACATTTTTTTAAGAAACTAAGTTGTTGCAAAATGCAGTATACATTTCCAAGGCATGCATTGACTAAATTTTTAGGTGTAAACTTACAGCTTCTTCAAGATGCTGATTGAGAGCTTGCATCTGCTGAACCACTTGACGAACCTCTGACAAGATAACTTTTTCTGGCTGTTTCCGCAGCTCTTCCTTCCTAGCTTGGGCCTGAATGAATGATAGTATATTCAAAGGGATTACACTGACTAACTGATAGGCAAGAACTGATATTTCTAATTGTTAAGGCAGATATTACTTGATATGAAAGCTAGCTTTTTCTGCATCTTCATCAAACAATCAACCCTTTTCTCTCCTTACCTTTTGGGACAAAACACCGATTTGCATTACATGAAGGTGTTCGTACTAGCTAACATTCTAAGCGTAGTATCATATATATCAGTATTTCTTTACTGAAAGCATATGTGGCTCGGGATAATAGATTGATTATAGGTGCAAAGCATGGGTACAAATATATAGGCAAGGAACCCTAGGATATGGCTTATGGAAACAGAACCAATCGGGAGTTCTTGCCTAATGCAATTAGGACCTAATCAACTATTCCTTATGGGACACGCACAAGCATGTGCGGCAATATACCCAAGGCCCAAAGGGGCTGCCGAACCCCTCTGGTAACATTTACATAATGGTACAACATCATTGAAGTGAATACACTAAGCAACTCACAGCTTTTCCCACTCAACATTTATGTTACTAAAATGCCAACATAACTAACAGTGGCAACATGAATAATCCAAGAACTGTGTTGCACGAAGCCTTGCTACACAACAATCGAAGCGGACAGGTGGAAAAAAGGACACATCCTGTTTTATGATAGCCAGTTAATAACTAAATAATTCAAATATTTTCCATCTCTAGGAGATGTTAATATTTTTTTAAAACAATGTTCAAAAGTTGATGCAGAATACAGAAAAAAATTGCAATATTACTCTTTGTTGAATGATCGTCATTGCTCAAAATAAAGGAGATCATAAGTCAAAACCACGCTTTATAACAAGGAGCATTTTCAACTTCAGACCAGTGCAATCTACAAGATACCCCGGTGCAAAACCATGACCAAAGAGAAAACCACATGATTTTCCTATAAAACTACATCATATAACAACAAATTGTTGGAAGTTAAGGGGATGAATTCTACCACATCATTAAACTACACTAGAGAGTATTTTGCAGAACTCTGCATAAGAGTAACTAACTCTGTCTTCTAAAGATCAATTATCATGTAGGAAAGACATTAAAAAGACAATCATTTCGAAATGGGTATGATATATATAACAATCAGTTGTCCTCAACGTTAAGAACTAAACAAAAGTTGATATGCACAGGGTACCTCTTCGGATCAATCATGTTGACCAAAAATACAGATTTTCTGTACCTACCCCCTACCGCTGCGTAAAAGCAGGTTTCGCAATAAATGTTAAGCACTAGACATGGAGTGAAAATCAGCTAAACGTCACAACTTAAATTGAACAGGAAATGGCAATTCCACCATGGAACCTCTACTGTTTAACCTTATCCCATTTTCAACAAGAGAGGACAACTAGAAGATTTGGTTCCTTGCGGGCTTAAAAGGCAAAATTGGTTACACTTCCCCAGCAAGTGTCGGTTACACCATAGAATTAGACAGACAGGTACCCACTGCTACAATATCTCGAATGAAATCTCGTGGAGAAAATACTTGCCATCTCGAGGCGCTTCTGCAGCTGCAGCCTGTAGGATCGGATCCGCCTCTCCTCGTAGCCGGACATCACGCGCACGATGAACCATGCCTTCCTCCCGAACTGCACCAGCTTGTCCATCCCTCCGTGAACGGGAGCACGCGCCCGCCGACGCCCAGCGCCTAGGGTAGATGTAGATCGGCCTCGCGCGCTAGGACGAAGAAGAAGGGCCTAGTTGATCCAAGGATGGATGTGCTCAATTAGTGCAGGTTACCACGCCACAAACGAATCGGCGGCTGGCGGAACAGATAGGAGGAAAAGAATCTGGTTTTGAAGAACAAGCCCCTGGAACAAACAATCCGCCCAGGCAGCAGTGGGTCACTTACGAGGAAACGGAGGCGCCGATCCAAGTCCGAACGGATCCCCGCCCCACGCCGGTACCTTCCAAGCAGATGGCTGGGAGGAGAGGGGGGGGGGAGGAGTGCCCTGACGAGGAAAAGGGCTTCAGCGGAATGAGGAAGCGCCGGCGGTGAGGTCGCCGACGGTGGCGGGCCTGGCGGCGGTAGAAGCAGGTGGGAGGGAGAGAGGGGAGACCGTCCCGTTGTGCAGATTTTGTCTATCCGGCTTTGCCCCTGAACCTATCGCAGAATGACGATGAAACGGAGGGGCTCTGATGTCATGTCCCCGAACAAAACCGCTCGGCTGTACCGCATTTTATTCATCGGATGGCCCCGGTTCAGCTGGGTTTTTGGCCAGCCTTGAGGTGCACGGACCGGCAGGGGCGGGCCCAATGCATGGGTATTCAGCTGAATGTCTAAATTTTTTGGTAAAAAAATTTATATATATAGTATATAATATGTATATATATCAAAAATAGAAAACAACATCATAAAATAGGCTTCCCAATCTCATATTATTTGTTGGCTCAAATAGCTCACTTCTCAATCTCATTTTGGTATTTAGTTATACTATAAATCTATACTTTATACTTTATGCAGTCAAAAAAATTACCCTTTAAAATTTTTGAATACTTTTACTTAAAAATAAAAAATTGAATATCCAAACCTCAAATCCTGAGCCCATCCCTGCGGACCGGCTCCTTCGTTGCTTAATGAAAAAGCAAATCGAGAGGCATGGAGCCATGGCCCATGGAGGTTAGAGGCTTAGAGCCTAGGAGCTTGTGTTCTCTTGTTCCACTGGCGGTTTTATACCTTGAGGAGAGTGTCTAACATCGACCATGCCCTCTGGCCGGATCTCGCTTTGTGGCTGTGGACCGGAGGCAGCAGGTGAGAGTCCGCGAGAGTGTGAGACGGCGCGTGGATCGGCATACATACCCGCAAACAGGGTTCGCTCGTGCCTCCTCGGTCCTCACCGACCAGTGAGCAGCCAGCCATGCCGGCTGCTGCATTTGGCCGGCAACGGCGAAGGCGGTCGATGCCGGACACATTCACACATGCAATGATGCGATGCAAAAAGGCGCGGGGCGGCGGGGGCTGCGTGCGAGTGCGCCATGCTTGGCCCGGCCGGCCCCGTGCGCGGGGGAATCTCCCCGGGAAAGTCAACACGGGAGCGCGCGAGCAGGTCAGCTCGGTCGCCGACCCTGCACGGTGCGCCTGGCGAGCGAGCCGGGAGACCGGGACAGACAGTGAGCGCGTGCGCGCAACGATCGATCGAGCATCCGCGGGGGAGCAACGAGTCATGGCCGGCCGCGGGGCAGGCACGGGCAGTCTTAAACAGCAAGCGGAGGCCGTCGCCGACGGCGCGGCCCGGGCTGGCCTAGCTCGCCTCATCAGGACGTCTTCTGATCGTCGTGATCTGATCCACCAGCCGCTCGGGGATGCGCGTTTCATTCTGTTTCGGTCAACAGGCTCTAGGGAATGAAGCGATCGCGTGGTGGCCTTTGGCCGGCGGCGAGATGCATGGCGTAGCCAGTCACAGGGATCACGTACGGTGGCACGTACTACTAAAAAAAATATTTTTATAGGCGGGTGAAAACGTATTTTTAGAAGTGAGTAGCGTACCTGTTGCTAGTTTTCGCAGCTAAAAATAGCTGTTTGCCGTCCCTATAAATGGATTTTCAGAAGCGGGTGAGGAGGTGACCCGCCCCTGGAAATGGGTTTCCCGCTATTTTTTGCGATTGCCAATTTTGATCTCTCAATCTAGTTCGCGATTCTGATTGCGATTTGCATTCCTGTCAATTTTGATCTATCAATCTAGTTTGCGATCGTGACACAGAATATGTTCGGTAACTAAAAATATTTATGCATACAAAATTAAATTATATGGAAATCAAACATCATTAGAGTACATCATTAAAGTGCACATTGAATACATGTTTTTCCTCTATTCCTCCATAGGAATGCTACTAGAGGCGGCATGGTGCTGTTGATTGTCCCACTCATGAAGTCCAATGTATTTATCTTTCGTTGCCAAATCTTGTGCTTCGTGAAAAAATTTGCCCCTCACGTTGGCCACTTCATGCATAATGAAACAGCATAAATCGTCGACTACATTTAGAAGTTGTTTCTCGTGGAGCCGGACAGGTGTTCCTCAGGGTGAATCTGCAATTATTGAATCCATGGTAAAATTAATTAATCAAGTGTTAGTTACAGTAAAAAAACAATATACACATATGCATCTTTCCCTAATAAAGAGCAGCGCCTTACATATTCGGGATCAGTAGTATATCTCACTTGCACCCTTATGCTCGCACATGTAGTACCCACAGTAAACGGAATCTGCGGGTTGCTTGTGGCACGGGAACCTTGTGCGTATAGTCATTTTCTCTGGTTTGCCAGCGGGATGAATTGATCCTTTATGAATGTAGAACTGGTAAGCTCTGTTTTAAAATAAAAGAAATGGAAAGTTAATTTATATATGTATACTTCTGTAGAGAAATAAGCAAGATGTGCATAGGGAAGATAAGAAATTCACTCACAATTGTAGAATTTCTATGAATTCTTGGTATCTCTGGTTTGACCAATCCAAGGAGTCCAATACGAGTAATCTTCCAAGATTTGGCTGTAATTGGAAAGCAATCCAGTGATTTCTGAAAAAAAATATTATGTACGATTTGTAAGCAATCCAGTGGTTTATTATATTGGTTGATATTAGACTTACTGGATGTGGAATGGCGCAAATATGACATCCATATTTTCTGATCGTGTCATCATATGCAATATGTAGGCCGCAACCCTCTTCATAGTCTCTTGGTGAAATTTATGTCGTTCCTTTTGTTTTTCCTTCCTTGTTGCAAATGGCTTTAGGTAGTCATCGTCGTCCTTCATCCATTTTGGCCCGGCGTGCCTGGCCTCGCAAATCGCTACAGGGTCAAGGTATCGGACCTTTTCCTTTAAAATATTTTAAATGGCATCTATTGTTTGCATCCTGTAGAATATAATGTATGACAATTAAATATTTGTGCATAATATAAATCAAATTAGTATCGATGAGGCACTTACATGCACCAGAGTCGAACCATTTTAATACCAAGTTGTTGGAGGCGGAACATGTGTTGGATGTCTTCAAAATCGAATATGATATCAAAGATTTATTGCCCCTTAAGTTCGAATACATCCGGATGGTGTGGAACATATATAGTTTTTAGCCCAAGTATACATGCCCTCTTGTACCAATTATGAAACCTCCGCATAAAACTAGGACAATCCCTTAGTGCCCAGTCCGGTGCAAGTTTTTTCCGTACTGAATCTTTAAAGGAGCATCATCTAAGTCTGGAAGGTCATCAACCACAATGTCCTTTTTGTGCTCCGTGTCAGTGCGGGGCATAGAAAAGCCTGACCGTCTGCTGGCACTACAATCTACTGGATTATCCTTTGACTTAGCCTTCTTAGCCTTTTCATCAGACTTCTTGTTTGCGGCGTGCCATCTATTCACAATTTCTGACCCTTCCTTGTCGTTTTGGTAAGACCGCAACATTCGAGGCAACAATGATCGGGCCGGTGGCGGAGCCAGTGGTGATACCGAGACCCTGTGGGGATGGCTCTCGTGGTGGTGGTGATACCTGGGCCTGTGGGGATGGATCTCGTGGTGGTGGTGATGTTCGAGCTGGCGGTGATCGCGAGGCCGTTGGTGATGGCTCTCGTGATACTGGAGCCGCTGGTGATGGCGGAGCCTGAGGTGATGGCTTTCGTGATACTAGAGCCACTGGTAATGCATCTCGTGGTTGTGGTGACGGCAGGGCCGGTAGTGAATGCTCTGGTGCTGCCCCCTGCTCTTGTTATTGTGGTGCTGGCGAGATATGGTCCGGAGCAGCCAATGGTACCTGACCAACCAGTAAGATATCTCGTTTATGCCATAGAATGGTGCTGCTGACACATTCTCCAAGGCAACTCTTTCCATCTGCAGTAGGGATGTCTATCTTGTTATCCTCATAGCTTGATTTTAAGAGTTGCTCCACTTGTACGCATGCATATAGGGCCGGGATCGGTTTTCCTTCAAATAAACCCCTAGCTGGATGCACCTGGGCCTTGGCAACTTCCTTTATCTTTTCAGCTCTGCCGACCGGATAGAGCAACAAGCAGGGAGTAATACTCGTTATGGTATCCACCAGATATTGTTGAGCTGTGGTCGAGGCAGCACTGCTCTGTGCACATGCCGGACTCGCTTGGCCAAGTACCAGAGGTTGCATGCCCACCATCTATTGCATGCCAAGTACTGGAGGTTCCAGATCTTGTAGTCCTTAACGAAACCACTCACCATCACATGCGATATGATAGTAGTTGGGTCGCTAAATACTTTCAAATTCTTGCAGGCATTGCATGGGCAATGCATCAATCGTGTCTTCTTATTTCTTTTGTGGTTCTCCGCAACTTGAATGAATTTATTAAGCTCTCCGCGGAAATAGGTGTCCGTCCTTTTTGCATTGTACATCCATGTCCTATCCATATTCGAAAAGATAGAAAAAAATTAAATCAAAATTTTTCTCGTAAGAAATAGAGTCCTAAATTCACATAAATATATACTTCTCTATATGTATAGGTGTTGGAAAAGTCAATTTAACTAATACTATATAAAAAAATCGATTTTTCAACCTATTATTGTACTACTAAATATTAGAAAAAAATATAACATGTATGTAAATATAGAAAAAAATCAAATCTTTTTCTCAAAACAAATGGAGCCCTAAATTGATATAAATATATACTTCTATATATGCATAGGTATGGGAAAAAAATAAATTTAACTTGTATTAAATAAAAATAATAAAAAACTCAACATATTATTTTACCACTAAATGTTGGAAAAAAACTAACATGCATCTTTGAAAAATAGGGAAAAACAAATCTTCTTCTCTCTTCTCCATAGATCTAGGACATTATTTACTTAAGAATGATGCTAAAAACTACTGAAAATGGCGCCCATTTGTAGGGGCGGCTGGGGGTGAGCCGCCCCTACAAATGGATTTACAGGGGCGGCTCGGTTACTACAGTACCCGCGGCCCATTTGTAAGAATGAGTGACATTTTGGTCCGTCCCTAAAAAAAGTTCGGGGTACGGTTGCAGGAACGTGCCTGGGTCGTGAACTGGATCAAGGGAATAAGAGAAGAGGACAGCATACCAGCAGCAGCGTCGGACGGCAGCGGCGGCGCGGCCTCCCCACGTCGGACGGCGGCGGCGAGCCTTGTCCGCACGCATGGGGAAGGCAGACGACGATGAGCTCACCCGTGGCTCGGACGGGCGGAGAGCGACAGCGGCGAGGCACCCCGACGAGGAGTGGCGGCGTGGGAGGAAGGAGCTCGCGGGGGGCCTGCACGATAAAGGAGAGGGCCGGGTGAACGCCCAAATCGGCTGAGGGAAGGGAGGAGGAGGTGATGGCGCAAGGAATTGGAAAATGGCTCACCGGAGAGGACGAATCGACGGCAGTCGGCGGTGAGGAAGGAGATAGTGGCGACGGCAATAGAGGGAAGGAAAGGGGATTAGGGTTTAGGGAAGCCGGCCGGGAGGAAGAGGCGAGCGGCCGGCGCTGCGCCTCGCCAGCGGCCGTCGGCGTGGAGCCACCACCCGAGCTGGCGGACGGGCGCGCGAGGAGCCGAGGAGGTGCGTGGGAGGCTGGGGGTAGAGGCTGACGTGCGGGTCCGGGGAGAAGGGGAAAATGTGAAAAGCCTGTTGAGATTCAAAATCAAGGCTTCCCAACTCCAAAAAATTAGAGAAAAATAGCAAAAAAAGATTTAGGTGGAAATATACCTGGATCACGATCCTCATTCCGGGTACGTCGTTCCAATTAACTAGAAATCATGATTCTAACCTTGAACCAAACGTTCCGAAAAAGTATACCTTCTAATAACCGAAAATTTAAAATTATCGATACATGTTCCACGTACCACGTTTCTCGTACCTGCGTACCGAAAATTTTTATGAATGTGGTTGTAGCAGCGGGTAGGAGGGATCAAGGCCGCGGGGAGCCCCATGCCGGGGCCGCGGGGCGCGGCGCCCATATCCTCCGGGCGGGGCGGCGCGGCGTCGTGCGCTCTGCCCCGCGCGCGGCCCTGCCGGCTCTTAATATTTCCCTGTTCAATCGCCCGGCGGACGGCGGCGGCGCGCGGTGCGTGCACGCGTGGATGGACGGCGACGCGGGCGCACGTGGGTGCGCACGCTCGTCGATGCGCGTGGTCCACGGCCCCGCGAACGATCTACCGCTAGATCTTGCCAACGGTATAGTTCCTCTATATCTTTTCCATCGGCCACGCATTTTAACAAGCCATCATAATTTCTCCTGCTTGGCCAGCAGGCAAAGCACCTCCATGCCCAAACAGGTGTGAATGTGAACAGGGAGAGCGTAGCAAAGCAGCGAGCCAGCGAAGAAGCGGAAGCGAAGCACAGGCCGCACCGGCGCCGGCGGGCATCGTACTCTTACGCGGCGGGGCCCTCACGTGCCGCCCATGCGAGGGATGCGCTGCTCCTCGTCGCGCGGATGGCGGGATCCCTCGCCGCCCTCCGCCGCCACTCGTCTCCCCCTGGGCTTGACGCTCCGCGGGTCAACCGGTGGCAGACCAGGCCATCATCCCCCAATCCCGTGGCACGCTGAGTGCAGGGTCTGGTACTCAAGATCTCAAACGTAGTCTGGACTAGGCCTAGTCTGGACTCTGGACAGACTTCCGAAGTTCAGTCAGATTTTCCTTTTCTCCCTTGATTTAAAGTAGGTGTTTAATTTTCGAAAGCTAAACTTTAGTTCTATCATACAAAATATTTTTATTATTTAAAAGTATTAAATAAAATTTAAAACTTTAGTTCTATCATACAAAATATTTTTATCATTTAAAAGTATTAAATAAAATTTAATTATAAACTAATTGCAGAACAAGCTCCTCCACGGTTCAGTCGACCGACCATCCAAAAGATGATATTGGCAAGTCACGGAAGGACCGTAGCACAAAACGCAAGAAATCAGAGGTTCAGAATGCAACCGAGGAGCACCCTCAAAAAGTTAATTATCAGTTAAGCACGCCGTATCATGCCGAAGCTTAAAACGGGCTCTTCCTCACTCGTACTCATCCCAGCGACGAACCGGACCAGCAGGAAAGCTTCAAATCCCTCCCCCTCCGCTTTTCCCTCTCCCTCTTCTTCCTCCACCCCCTTTCTCACCCCAGCGAAGAGCGAACCTTCCAAACCCTCCCGAGAGATTCCCTCGCCAGCCCGAAGATCAATCGGAGAGCTCTCGCGCGCGGCCCTCTCCCGAGCTCGCCGGAGCCATGGAGAAGTACGAGCTGCTCAAGGACATCGGCGCCGGCAACTTCGGCGTGGCGCGGCTGATGCGGAACAAGGAGACCAAGGAGCTCGTCGCCATGAAGTACATCCCCCGCGGCCAAAAGGTGCGGCGGCGCTCGGGATTCTGATAGCTCTTGCGAGACTCATGGTATTTTTCTGACGGGCGCTACCTCTGCGCGTTCCTTGCGGCCTGCAGATTGACGAGAATGTGGCGAGGGAGATCATCAACCACCGCTCGCTGCGGCACCCCAACATCATCAGGTTCAAGGAGGTGCGGGGAACGGACCAAACCGGCTGGGAAATGTGATGTTGCAGATGAAGAACCTGTGCTCAAATTCCCCCTCCTCTTTTGCAGGTGGTGCTCACGCCGACGCATCTGGCGATCGTGATGGAGTACGCCGCCGGCGGCGAGCTGTTCGACCGGATCTGCAACGCCGGCAGGTTCAGCGAAGACGAGGTCGGGATCAGTCGCCTGCTCGAATCAGGCGCCTTGCTGTAACTTAACTCATGCCCGCTGCTCCTCCTTTGGGGGGATTTCTTCTCGTGCTAATCCGTGTAAATGGCGGCCGTGCTGTTCTTGCAGGCGAGGTACTTCTTCCAGCAGCTGATTTGCGGCGTGAGCTACTGCCACTTCATGGTAAGAACCAAAAAAAAAAGATCGATACTTTTTTTCTCAGCAAGAAGAGTTAGTACACCATTTTGTGCTGGCAAAACAAGTGTCCAATGCGAAATCCGCCGTGGATTTGCAGCAAATTTGCCATCGCGACCTGAAGCTGGAGAACACGCTGCTGGACGGCAGCCCGGCGCCCCGCCTCAAGATCTGCGACTTCGGTTACTCCAAGGTGCCGTGCTTTCCCTCCTGATCGGTGGTTTCCTTCCAAAAAAAAGGGACGAGCTTTCCGTCAAAAGGCGCTCCCTTTTTTCACCTTTGCTTGCTCACCTGGAAATGCTCCTCGGCCTAAAATCTCTTCGTTTTCTCTCGCTTGAAAAAGCAACAAGAAATCATTGGCTCTGGCTGTGGCACTGACGCCTCTCTTCTCCGCTGCGATCCTTTTGGTTGCAGTCGTCGCTGCTGCACTCGAAGCCCAAGTCGACGGTGGGCACGCCGGCGTACATCGCCCCGGAGGTGCTCTCCCGCCGGGAATACGACGGCAAGGTCGGTCAGCCTCTCCTCTCTCCGTGGCCAGATTCTCCTCTCTCTCTCTTCCTGTGACGTAGCAGGGTGGGGCCCGCTGGCAGTGACTATTCTGTCTCGCTTGTCGCGAGCCCGCGTGCACGTGCCGCCCCCTTGGAGTCCACGTAACGGGCCGTCCTCGATGCCACCCCCAGAGTCCATGTGCACCCGGTGCACAGGAGAGCCCAGCCGTGTCAGCAACTGGGCCCGGCTTGACATACGGTATTAGTCTATAGACCGGGTCCACACATTGTGCCACCGCTGTAGGTCGAGTACTAGTCTATGGTCAGTCCCTTGGCCGCAGAGATCTTTGGGTTCTGCTGGCTGATGATGGATTTGGGATTTGTCCGAGATGGAGATTTGCTTGCCCGTGGCCAGGCAGACAGGCCCGTCCCGCCGCCGGGCAGTGGGGCCCGCCGAGGCCCATTCGTGTCTGCCCCCTGCTGCCCCCTCGCCGGTGCATCGCGATCCGTGACCTCGCAGTGCGCACGCCGTGTGATTCGGGCTTCAGGTACGCAGCACAGCAGGCGTCCTGCTCTGGGCTCTGGCCGTGGCCGAGCTGGGAGCCAACAGTCTGTGCGGTGGACCCGGAGACCATGCTGACTCACACACTAGTGTCAGTGTCATACTGTCACTTACTCGCTGCTGCTCCTGTAGTTAGATTCCCAGCTAATGAGATCTGGTGCTGGTATCCCAGTGGGTAGTGTTGAAAAAGAAAAAAAAATCATTCTGAAAAGCGTAAGGAGATCATGCAAGGATACGTATGTTCCTTGCTTCCCGTGTGATCTCGATTTGGACATTCACATTCTCTTGTTTCTCCGGGGATCACATATCCGCTTTTGATGGCGATACTCGCTCCACCTGCTTTCCCTGCACGCCTTGCACAGCCGAAGGGGGGAGTGAAAGGTTTAGGTTCATCGGATTCAGACCGGTTTAGCAGTCAAGAATTTGTAGTCTGTACGCTCGGTCGCTCCCGCTTGCTTTAATAAATTGTGGCCAGAAAGAAAAGTTAGATCAGCTGGGAGGAAAAGCATGAGATTCTGTAGATAAAGATATTGTTCAGCGGCGCTACTTGATTTGGGTGAGGTTGAAGATGGCGAATGGCGATGCAGAATTGTGCCTTTTTATATAGGACTATAGGAGCATGCAATGTTCAAATAGTCTTTTGTTTTTCCATCATTAGGAATTTGAAAGGAGGCGGCTACGAAAATTAGGTGAATCCATGCTTGTGACAAGATTGTTGGCATAACAACACGCCACTACGGCGCATCAAGTTGGGCAACTCGCTGTTTTTGCTTGACATGTCCTCTTATTAGGTTCAATTCACGCTTTATGTCCTTTTCCTAGCCATTTTACCATCATGGTTTTAGTGCTGCAGACCATATGGTTGATGTTATCATATGAGGCCCTCAAGCCCAATCCTTTTCAAGCAGTCATGTTAGACTGAACCTCTCTTTTGGCCTCTTGTGGTCCTTTGAAGCTATTTTCTACTCCTTTTTATTTTTCTCATTGTCAGCTACCGCAAACAGTGATTGCATTTTGTTCCGTTGCTATCCAAGAAACCATATCAGTCTGCTTGCACTTCTCCTTTCCAGCACCGCGAAATTGGTTGCATTTGCTTGCCAGAGATAAATAGTTTATGGACACAATATCAAGTATATTATTTAATTGTTGATTTCTAGAACCCCTTCAACACTATGCTGAGACCAAAGTGGCATCGATCTGCCCAACCGTATGGTGCCCACTTCTATGTCATAAAGCTCTGCTTTTTGGCTGCTTTTGCATTAAAATACTGTAGTGACTTTCTTTAGTTTTCTCCACGTCTACCTGATTTTTGTTTGGGTGAATTTGACTTCCCTGCCTGCAGCAGTTCTTGAGACAGATGCTTGAGAATACATATTATTTAGAGTTCAGAATGATCACAGTTGCTATTTACTTCTTTCCCAAAAGGTGAAAAGAAACACAGCACTGATCCTAAAAGAGTTGTAGTTTTAATGATTTGATGAAAAACGAGCTCCTAGACTCCTTAACTACTACAGGGCTCGTGTTTTGTTTTTCAAAACCCTGCAGCATGAAAATATGTGGAAAAGGCCATGTAGTTACAAAAGTGTACTGATTTTCTGATGCCATCTTTCACCTGCCCTCGGAATATAACCAACAGCCCAATAGCAAACCCTCATCTGAACATATTACACAGAAGCTTTACAGCTTTGATTTTTTTCCCCATTGTATCTTAGCTGAGTTGATATAGGTCAAATGTTCGCCCACGTAAAATTGTTGCTCTACGAAATCATATATATTTTAGAAGCTTGATGCAAATGTAACGTTGCTGAAGTTTTGTGTGCTTTAAAGAGCTCTTGAATCCTCTATGCCACCTTTTTAGGCATTTTGAGTGAACTACATATAGGCATATAGCCAATGCCACGGTGGGATGCATAGGTTCTAGCAATAAAAATACAGTCTATAAACACTCCCACATAATATCTAGAATTCCATAATAGAGCCAAATGGTGCTAAAGAGCCATCATTTGCATGTCATTAGAAGGCCTGTGCCATAATAGAATAGGTAGCCCTACTGAAGGTTGTATTGACGACCACACTGCATCTTAATATCCTATTGGCAAGAATTGTTCTTTATTCCAAACTTTCTTGCTTTGTCATTGCCTTTATATCTATTTACGTATTTTATCTTCACATATTTGCAACATTTGATTAATGGTTCAGACAGCCGACGTGTGGTCCTGTGGAGTGACCCTTTATGTGATGCTGGTCGGTGCTTATCCTTTTGAGGACCCTGACGACCCCAAGAATTTCAGAAAGACGATTGGGGTAACAACTAAAAAGACTTCTCCTTTTGCTATTCTAAACCCCCAAGTTCTTGTCTCTTAATGTTGTTCTTGCTGCATTCTTTATTTTCATAGAGGATCATGTCAATCCAATACAAAATTCCAGAGTACGTCCATGTATCCCAAGACTGCAAGGAACTGCTCTCAAGAATCTTCGTCGCAAACTCTGCGAAGGTAACCCTATATATTTCAAGCTCAGATCAGCCTAAGCGATTCGATGGCTTCATTCCATTTCCAAACTTCATGCAGAGAATAACAATTAGGGAGATCAGGAACCACCCCTGGTTCCTGAAGAACCTGCCTAGGGAGCTCACAGAAGCTGCACAGGCAATGTACTACAAGAAGGACAATAGTGCCCCAACCTACTCCGTGCAGTCCGTGGAGGAGATCATGAAGATTGTTGAGAAGGCGCGGACGCCGCCTCCTTCCTCCACCCCTGTGGTTGGCTTTGGTTGGGCAGAGGAGGACGAGCAGGAGGACAGCAAGAAACCAGAGGAGAAGGCCGAGGAGGAAGAGGATGGCGAGGATGAGTATGACAAGCAAGTGAAGCAAGTCCATGCCAGCGGCGAGTTTCAGATCAGCTGAGGGTTTCGCCACCGAGAGAGATTACAAACAGGAGATGTACTGTGGTAGCAACTGATGATGAACCTCATACCTACATTCCTGATAGTTTGTGGTCTTGATTTCAAGTTTTCTTTCATTTTTCCCTCTTTGATGCTGCAACAGTGTAAATTATTGAAGTGGTTCCAACACTGTATTTGTAAGGACTGATTAAGGTAGCAAGTGCAACAAAATTATGGAATAAAACATCTCGTTGAGCATGTACTCTGGCAGCCTTTGCGCGGGCTCATGGATCTGTCATCTGTTCACTTGTGCTGGGACAATGACCACATAGAATGACAATAGGTGGTGAAACCATGAATAACCAAATGCACCTGTTTCTGTTAAATCCTCGGCACAGATTGCCTTCCATTTCTGCCTCCACGAACTTTCCAGGGAAACCTTCTGGTGATGGTAATGTTTGAAGCAAATTTGCCATCTCTTCAGAGGGACGAACATCAATTTATGTATCATGTACTGTAGAGAACCTTCCATCAATGGAAGAGCATAGGATTCGGTAGGTGCTTATAAGTTTTGCCCATCTAAAATTTCAAACAGTAAAAAAGAATTCCAGGAGGAGCAAACACATTATTTAGAGGGCCCTTATTTAATCGCAGAAGAGATATCTCAAATCAAGGTAAAGCCAACCATGGTTTACGCAGTATGCATACCGCAGTTCATCAAACACTGTTTCTCATTTCCAACACTTCCAACACATGGAAGTGTTTAGATGACAACTAAGTTGCACCATATCAGCCTATGTTAACTGTTAAGTACCCCTTGCCTTGGGAAAAACTGGCGGGGCTTTACAAATTTTTATTGCTTCAAAAGGGTGCCAGAATTGTCAATTAGAGGTACACATCCGGGTTTAGCCGACTTTTGATGAGTGGAACACCATCTTCTCTCCATACAATGCGGTCATCGCACAAAGCAGCAACTGCTTCAACATAGACTTGATGCTCCTGGATGACAGATTTCAATCAAGAAAACGATAAATACGTTGGGTTGCAGATTAACTTCAATGGTGCGTCAACGGAATTGGAACTGTCTTAGTCTGGATGGCTGAACTCTTACCTCATGAAGGACTCTTGCAGCCAATAACTCTGGTGTGTCATCCGCAAACACTGGCACAACCCTCTGCGCTAATGTTTTTCCTGTATCATAGTGCTCATCCACAAAGTGTACAGTTGGACCGGAGTATCTGTATCGAAAATTATTGTCAAACGACAGACACCACATAATCGAAACGCAAAATCAAAGAACATAATTTGCAAATACTATTCTCAGTTTGAGAAGAATGTTTAAAACAAAATGTATTTTAAAACATAATTTGAGCATAATTTGTAAATACTATGCTCAATTTGAGAAGAATGTTTAAAACAAAATGTAGTGCCATGTTCCTTGAAATTACACGGGTTTATGCATACAGGTAATGTTTTATTGGGGAATCCACAGGTGAATTGCATAGGTAGAATGCTGCTTCAACATGCTAGAGAATTCTGAATTACCTTGCACCAGAGGCTACAACTGCCGTATGAACCTTTAAACCATAGTAGCCTTTGCCTCCAAATGCCGGAAGGAGAGAAGGATGGATGTTTAATATGAATCTTGGGTATTCCCGAACCAGTTCAGCAGGTATAAGTTTCAAGTAACCAGCAAGAAGAACAAAGTCAACTTCATGTTCCCTGTTTCATTGGTGAATATGAGCCAAGAATCTGAATATTAGCATAATCCAAAGGGCAGGCACAAGGAATGCACTACACCACAGAGTGTCCAGAGTCAAGAGTAAACTATAACAATATGGCAGCAGGATATGCGAATTGTCCAAAACTACACGTTTCACCCCTGTTATTTTCCTGACATCGTTGCTTTCAGAATGACGCAGTAAAGACACATGGAGACGGGATATTAGCAAGAAACAACCTCAGCGTATGAAGCAGTTCAGGAACCGAGACCCCTTCCGGCGCACTCTTCGACTTCGGGAACACAACGACCGGAATGCCGTTGCTCCTGGCGTACTCCGCACCACCGCAGCCTGCAACGCGGAAGTGTCACTCTCGAACCCAAAAACATCCGCTCGCAACCCGCCGAACAGTACGCAGGATGCGGTTTTCCTCACCTGGCTTGTCGGTGACAAGCGCGACGACGTCCCCGTGCACCTCCCCGGTCAGCGCGGCCTCGTGGATCGCCCGGAAGTTGGAGCCCCCGCCGGAGACGAACACCGCCAGCCGCTTCCTCCTCCCGGCCCCGGCGGCGTCACCACCGTCCCCCACCATCGCGCTAGCCCGGAGGAGGCGCGGGTCCGGGCGCCGGGGCAGCTCGCACCTGACGGCGTTGGCCTGGCGGTTCGCCGCTAGTCCCCACGGCCTAGGTTTCGGGCCCGGTCGCGGGGCGGGAGCGGGGTTGATGCTGAGCGAGCGGCGCGGGCGCAGAGAAGGTGGTGCAGCGGCCGCTTCCATGGACAAGGTGGAGGAGCTGGACGGAGGGGGCAGAGGCTGCGCTCCGGCGGGCGGCAGCGGGGGCGGCGGCGCGGTGGGAATTGGGATTTGGGAGGGCAAATATTCGAAGCCGACCAGTCCAATCGGGGGGAAAGCGAGAGGGCCGCCACAGAGAGAGAGAGAGGGTGGGTGGTGAACAGCAGAAGGCCCAAGCCAAGTGATACTACAGCCCGCGAGAAGCTGTGAGACGCATGGGCCTTACGTTACAGGCCGGAGGAATCGTCGAGCCGACGGCCCGCGTCTCATTCCATTGGGCTATGATGAGGTAGATATCCCGTTTATTTTCGCCCTAGGAGATTTTTTCTATTCAATCTCCAAAAAAAGGAGATTTTTTCTATTTGTCTCCCGGACAAATGCACCTAGTTTAGTGATTTTTGAAACAGCTATTAAAAAAAAATCGATTAAAAATTGCAGGGAAATTGTGGACTCCGAAATGCTGGTCGCTCTGGCTTTGCCAATCGCGGACCCTTGGCCGTTGCTACTTCAAGGCCTACTGGCCTAGCTTGTGCGCGCGCATCGTGAAAGATTTTAATTAATTGAATAATCCTCGCAAAAAAATAATTAAAATAAAAAAGGACAAAGCAGCAGGCGATCTCCGGCGCGTCATCGGATTCGGCAGCTTCCAGAAGCACCAGAGTCTTGGCCTGTGGCCTCTATTCGTAACGACCTGAGCTAAGCACTCTGAGATATTACACTGTGGTTTGCTCGATATATACATACATAAAAACCTCACGAGTCGCAAAACCAGGAGGCGGCGTTGCTCTTCCTCGACCATTGCGATGGATGGATCAGTGGATACCTCCGCATAATAGTTTAGCAAGATACTCGCATCACTACTATTTCATCCATCCATTTTAGTCCCGGTCGGAGTTAAACCCGGACTAATAAAAGCATTAGTATCGGGTTCAACGGCTAGACGTAGGAGGGTGGAGGGATCATTAATTCCGGTTGTAGCCACCAACCGGGACTAAAAATATCTAAAAAAATTAGGACTAAAAGTTAGTCCTGGTTGGTGTGATTAAAGAGTCATCTTTTAGTCTTGGTTGGGGACTCCAACCGGAACTAAACGGTTCTTCACCGGTCAATTTAAAAGAAAAGCATCCGATCTAAATCATATGACCGTGTAGGTGAGATGATAAAAATAGTATACATGAGACAGGCAGGAGATCTTGAGTTTGATTCCTACGGATCGTAGGGGTTGATTGTGATTGCCAATTATTTTTTTAGACGTTATAATATCCCGAAAAACGATGGCAACGAGAGCAAAGCACGCGCGGAGATGCTTGGAATTTCTCGGGGCACATGTGCTGTGTCCTACTCCCTTTACCTTCATCGTGAATTTCTTATCACTTTAATTTTACCGAACATCTCTAAACTTGACCAAAACATGTAAAAACATGAAGTTCCACGATATCAAAAGATAAATACACTGTGAATATATGTATTACATATTGTGTTAAATGAAACAGATTTGATGTTGTAAATGTTGATTGCTTTTTTAATAAACACAATCAGAATCAAAATGTTGGTTATTTTTTTTGTTATATTTTCACTAAAGTGGTAAAAGTAATTTGGAACAGAGCGAGTACCCACTAGCACTAGTATTAGTACAATATAGCATCTGAATGGGCCTGTCCCTAGAGCAACAACATGCAAACCAAAGCGACAATAATCTGGAACAATATGTGTGTCCGAACATTTTGATCACGGGGGCGTCGCTGTCGCGTGCACCCGCACTGGGATATTCCCCGGAAGCCGACGGCGAGACCTCCCCTCGCGCATGCGCGCATTTTTTGGGTCGCTGCCGCTGCGTGCTCTGCCCCACGGAGACGACAGGGCCCGGGGAGCCACCCCTCCAAGCGCGCGCGGACGCGGTCGGCGAGGACAAAGCCGGATCCGGAGAGATCTCCCGTGAGCGAAGCCAAAAGCGACGGCGGCCGGCGATGCCAATTCCATTTCCATCGCGTGCCTGCCTCCCCTCCCCTGGCGGCTGCTCGGCGCCACTCGACCTGCCCAAGACGGAATCTCCCACCCCGGGCCGGCGGGCTCCGACGACGTGACCCGCGCTCTGTCCGCTAACCCTTGGACGGACAGGCACAGGCTCCCCTGCGTTCCGCCGCTCCATTGACCAGCTTTGGTGGCGCGATGGGATTGGAGACGGAGGAGGAGGAGGAACAGCTTTGCCGTTTGCCCACGGCCGGGGCTGGGAATTCCGACCGGGCTGGCGCTTGGACTTTGGAGACGGGATTCAACGCTGTCGTTCCGTTCCTCGTCGTGGAACGAAAAAAAAAGTCGGTCCGGCGCCGATCAACCAGGGGCTAAAGTATTCCGGCCAAGATCTTGGAGCGTCTTTAATTTGGAAGACGCATAGCGTGCCACCGGTGGCGCGCTGGTCGCCTGACGCGAGCTGGGTTTCACACGACCTTCCTTGAATAGTGGTGTGTTACTTCTTGATGATCTGACGAAGAAGGGAGGTCGTGCCTTATCATTAGCTGAGCTGGAGCCTCGTCCGTCCGTCCATTGTCCACGGCTCCTCCGGTCCTCTTCAACATCTGCCCCCATGAATTTGTACTATCTGTACTTTTTCAAAACTTTGGATATCGTAATACAATACAACCATCGCGCCTTTAAAGATCGTATTTCCACGCAAGCAAACGCGATTGCTAGGCCGAATTCAGCGTTGATTTTATATCCGGGGACCCATTTCATTTTTCATTTATGGTTTCTGAATGTACGGACCTTTTTGGCCCGATGAATTCACACGCATGAGATAGACATGGCCAGCGGCATACAAAGTCAGAGCGGCCTGCGTGCAGCGGGGCCAGTGCATGCGTTGTGGTAGCTACAATGCCAGATGATGATAGGGCGGTCACGCTCTCTCTGATGCATCATCCCTATCCCCACACTGTAGGTCCGGGGGGCACAGATGGCAGCGTCTCCGCGACGCCGTCGTCGTCCGATCCTTAGTAGGTGCGGACCAACGGTTTGGTGAACCACTCTCTGGCGAGGTCAGACGACCGTCCTGTGTTCATCCTTTGAAAGGTAGAACGATCCTTCTTACTGCATCGATGTTTACTAGTACCTTGGAAAGTTTTCCTTCTTCTTCCTTTCGAGGGGGAGGATTTACCATGCGAGATAGTGAGGTAACTTCCACGCAAATGCTAGTGAAGCGCAGAGTCGTGTGTTCAAAGCATATGACCGATGCGAGTCCTTTCTTTCTGTGACTGCAACTTTTGTTATAAAGTACTTAGGTAGCTACAAGTCAAAGCTCAAGCATTACTAACTTGTGTCCGTTATTACTATATGGGCTTAAAATCGCATGGAAGCAAGAAGGTCAACTTCAGAATCAGCCCAGCTTGACTAACATTGTTTGGATGGATCGGTTGTGAGCTAGTACTGCATTAGTCAGCCCATCATGCGTATTAAAGCCACTAGTTCAGATCACTGAAATTATTATAGTTGATCTGAACGATTGATCACTAGAAACGACATTTTTGAGGAAACCACTAGAAAGGACATTGCTTCGAATCTAATGATGCTTTGTCTATTTCTGTACGTATCAATCGTATAGCAGCTCTTGGCATCTAGTTTACATGAACGCATCAGCGAAGAAAAGCACAAAGAGAAACTAACAGCCAACCCTTCTCTCTCGATAACGAACCAATTGAACAAACCAAGAAGAAGATGAAGTATACTTTATCCATCGGGTCGATGAACTGAGGTCTTCGGCTTCACACTGCATGTACTAGCTGGATGTCTTGCTGATCGATCGGCGCCGGCGGCGCCGCCACGCCGTCGTTGTGATCAGCGCGCTGTCCCGCCACCCGAGCGACATCGCCCTGCCGCCGTCGCCCTCGACGACCCGGAACCCGCCGCCGCCGCCGCACCCGCTCTTCATCTTCAGCAGCAGCTTCGCCTGGCTCACATTTCTCGAGCTCAGCGGCACGGCCTCGAACCCCGCGTTCTCCATCATCTCCTTCCAGCTGGCGCTGCTGCTGCAAGGCTCCGCCGCCGTGCGATCGTCGCCGCCTTGGCTGCGGTCTAGAGAGGCCACGGCGTTGCGGATCTCCGTGCCGAGGTAGTTCCTCTCGATGGCGAGCCTCTCGGCGCTGTCGGCCGGCAGGGACTCGTGCAGCGAGTCGAACACCGTGGCGAAGTACCGGAGGCTGGCCGTGAACGGCGGAAGCAAGCTCGAGCGTCCCCTCGACGTGGCATTGCCGCCTCCGCCTCTCTCGACCAAGAACACCAGGGAAGGGTTCAGGGAGCGGATGCGAGCCAGCGCGCTGCAAGCTTCTCTTGCGCTCGCCCTCGAGCTCTGCGCTGCCGGGAACGCCAGGTTGACGACCACCGTCGCGTCGTCGTCGTTCTTGATGCGTTCATGGCGGCCGCTGTTTTGCTCGTTCGTCACGATGCCCTCGAACTCGAACCGAACGTTGGGGCAGCCGCTCGCGAAGCGCGTGAGCCGCGCCTCGGTTTGCCGCAGCTCGTCGGCGCTCGTCCCGAGGCCGGTGATCCGCAGGGACACCGGTCGTTCCCTGCGGTCGCCGTCGTGGGAGCCGCTCGTGCTCGCGGCGTCGGCGTCCGAGAGAGACTGGATCAGAGAGGGCCACTGGAACCCGTACGACACGTCGAAGTCGACGACGTGGAGGCTCCGGCGGCCGCCGCCCTCTAACGCCTCCACGATCGCCTGGTTCGCCGTGAAGTGCGCGAACTGGTAGAGCGGGGACGCCTGGTAGAACATGGTGTACGCCAAGAACTGCTCCCCGCGCGCCGGCGCCGGCGCCGGCGAGGCCTCCGGGGGCGGACGGAGCCGCAGCCTCGGCGCCAGCGCGTCCGCGAAGTAGGCGGCGACACGCGGGGCGGGATCGCCGCCGCCGAAGGACGCAAGCCGGTAGACCTCGTGCAGCGCCGCGGTGGCCGCCCGCACGTCGCCGGCCTCCCCAGCCGCCACCGACGAGAGGAGCAAATGCATCAGCCGCAGGCCGCCACCGCCGCCAGCAGCATCATCGGGCGCTACTCTCTGGTCGTCCGACTCCAGCCTCGCCACCATCCGCTCCCTCGCCTGGAGAAGCCTCACCACCCTGCCACGGTCACCACCATCGCCCACCACGTCGTCGACAACACCGTCCCGCACCTTGCGCTTCTTGCCCGTGCCGGTGCCGGTGCCGGTGCCGGTGCCGCCATTGACGGCTAGACTCAACGTCAGGTTCATGCACGCCTTCCAGCTTCCGCGGCCCAACAGACCTCAGCTCGTGGCCTCTCCAAGAATTCTAAGGAATCCACAACGCACACGACGGCGATGGCGGCACCAGAGGAGGGGGACCGGAGGGGAGGAAGAAGGGACGGTCTCGGCCACGGCGGAGGCTATATATAAGCCGCCAGGGGAGGAATCCAGGAGATCTTGGCAGGAGGAGGAGGAGGGGAATAGCCTGTAGCTTTGGACGCAAGAAATGCTCCGATATGCTGCCCGGTTCGTTTTGGCTTCTTGCTCCCCGGCGACGCGGCCTTGGGTTCCAAGGATAGGATATGCCCGGAGCGTTCGCTGGCTGCCTTTTTGCTCTGTGCTCGGGTGGATCCTCCTGTCCTGTCTGCCCGGCACCAGGCCACGGCTCCCTGGCCTTACTCGGAAACATTGTTCAAAGATAGTGTTAACAATGTGGGACTAATGGAGAATAGAGACCAGTTTAATTGTACGATGTGGGTGTAGTATGTCGTATGTGTGCTTCAGATGGCATCTTTTTCGTGCTGAAAGGTGTGCTTCTACACTGACCACTTGGCTTATGATACGGTTTATAATTCGGTTTTGGGACGCTAGTAGATTCTCTACTTTAAGTTAGCACAAGATATTGGACTCAGGGCTTCAGGAGGCATCATCGTATACGTCAAGGCCCATGGAGCATACGTTCTGTGGACCTGACCTTGTGTCTGGACATGGAACCGGTAAAAATCGTGGAAAGGGGTGGTTGGAAGGGAGGCGCAAAAGGAGCCGGCAAGAAGATGCGACTAAGGGAAGGCGAGTGGACCACCCCCTTTGGCCAAAGGGTGTGTGGAGCATACATGACCGGCAAAAGGAGCAGAAAGGGCATCTGAGAGACGGTGACACTCGAGTCTATCAGACAGGCTATCAACCATCGATGAGGTCCACCGGTCACTGTCCTCCGTTCTAGAAACAATGGTCCTGCAGATATGCGACAGTCGGACTGGATCATTCTGTTGTTCTCTCTCTAGAGTTTCAGAAAATGAAATCGCGTAGAGCTGCTAGCCTTGCTTTAGACCTTTGGGGTTTCCTCACCTTTGGCTACTTCGCTGGGAGAGTGGGAGTAGGTGTTTTCCTGACGTGAATCCCTGGTGACTGTCGTCCAGTAGGAGGTGCAGATTGTATGGTAAGACATGACGACAAAAGCACAAAGGGTAGGCAAGGCAAAGGGAAAGGGCAAGAAAAAGAATGGTTGGTTCATCCCACCGGAACGAGTTTGACTTCTGAAAGTGTCAAGAGCCCGTGGTTGAAGAAACAATAGAACTTGGCAGGCATAAAACATTTGTACTTCTCTACAGCAGTAGTCCACGATGTGGTAGCATAATTGAGCACCGTGCTCGTCTCGGAAACTTCACAAAGTGCAAGGTCCCAACGTAAGACTGTCGCGCACCATACAAATCCTCGGTAGGTCATGTCGTCCTGTTCACTGCCCTCTGGGCGGTTCCATTCTACATTAGTCAATAGTTCTAGAATGCAAGTAACATCCATTCAGAGCCTATCGAGCAGTACCCTATCGCGCGCTATATCATAGCAGTCAACTTTGTGGGGTTCTGGAAACTTGGAAAGAGTGTAACTAGGACAGAAAATTTTTGCGAAATAACAGTGCTTCGGAACGGAGAGAACTTTGTACAAGATGTACGTTTGCAATCCCAATTTCAATTGCAACTGTCATCCAGGATGGATCACTACTTCGTGAATTGCAGAAGGTGCAACTCTACGTTTCCAAATGCTAATACAACTGTCATCACCAACGCACTATGCTATCCGCTTGTAGTTCTGTACATGTATGGTTTTTCATTTTCTTTCTGGTCGACAAATGTAAGATTTGACTAATGCACACTTTTGTGGGATTTTACTGCTCCGTATTTTGATGCATTAAGTTCCCCAAATGGGATAAGGGTGCACTAGATCCAGGCAAAAATTCTTGCACATAAAAATCAAGCATACACGTCAATATATTGCAAACCTCTTTTCCGCTTTGCAGCTTCCACATTGAAATCACCCACACTGCAGTAAGAGTGCTTGCAGATACAAGCCCAGACGTGCACGGCAAGAATCAAAATTGATGCCTACACAGAACCCAAAATATCAAAATGACCAAACTCGCAAACTCTCTAATGATCTGAGGGTGCAACCGTTATCTACATAATAATTCGATGACCTAATGTAGAATCACAGAAAATAGCCATTGAAACTAAAATTACTGGAACATTGGAGGAATAATAACATACAATCAATTAAAATGTTAATCATGCTATGTTTGATCAATCAAAATGTTAATCATGAGAATTGCTGTACTACTTCCTATTGTTAAATGGATGTCATCAGATCTAACTTTTCTATATATAATCAAGTGTTCAATGTAACCATATAATCCTTCAAAACTTGAAGGAAAAATTTTCCATGAAAATCCTAATGATTCATATTCAAAAAGGTTATGATTATTCCATCTGCATGATCCTACTTTCGATATAGTTCCAAGAAAATTAAAGATCAATAGGATTACCATGACTCATGCTAATTGGGCTTTGTCTTCTTCTAACAGTAAATGAATGATGGACCTGACCACTTCATTGTCAACAAATGTTGCCATCTGAAACAAGACAATAAAATCAGCTAATTAGAAAAGGGATTTGCAGCGTGAGGGCTAAGATGTTCTGTGTACAAAGAAAATGTCTTTACATTGCGCGAAGCTGTCTATTATTCAAAGCAAGTTATACATTCTTACATATACAGTTAATAGATATTAAGCAACTGTATAAAGAGATGGTCCAGAGATGCTACAGCAGCATAACATTTCCATTACATCAGCTGCCCATGTTTCCCCTTTCACACGTTCAACAACAGGAAGACACACCATACCTCTGGCTTTCTTGTCAGTTCTTTCAGAACAGCATCAAGTGTTATTCGGAGTTGCTTGAATAAAACAGCAGTCTGTGCAGCAGCAGACAGCCTCAACCATCCATCTATAACAACCACTCCTGTCTGGAAACAGGGACTATCAGTTTCCCCTTCTGAGAATTCAGATATCATATATTATATGACCATACATACGAGCTTTCTAGGACCTCTCCAAAAAAGAAAAAAAGTTTCTATCTGATCCACAATTCCACATGACCATATAGACCTGGGTCAAACCAAAATACCTCTTCCTAATGTGGTGCCCATTTCCAATTTTCGCATAGAATATGGACAATACATGAAAAGTGCCAACATACAACACACTACCACCGGAAAAGTCACATGGACAAAATCTTTCCAAACGAATCAGAAAATTAAGATCCAAGTGCCTCCAGTAGAGATAAAACGAGGATGATGACGTTCCAGTATGTCTAGTGATCAATGAGAGTCAAAGTACCTGATGTTGGATCACCATGGAACCACCAAGAAGGAGTGAGTAGGGAGAAATGACGCTAGTATCACGTAAAAACACCTTTGTTGTCTCAACCTGAAAAATAAGAAACAGAGATAGAATAATAGAATGTATAGTCAACATCAGAAATTGATAATTCGAGTTCATTTTGGTTGGTGTGGTGATCATAAATCCATAATCCTTGGTACAACAATATACTCAAATTGGACAGTACTTAACTCTCAGCAAAATAAATTTGGACATGCAAATTTTCTAAGGATCAGGTATACAAGACCCACTCTTATGCATAATCTGAAAGCAAAGGTAATATCTAGAGTCTAGACCGTTTGCCATTGATAACAGTTGCCACAAAAGCCATATAAATAGAAGCATACCAAATGCATAACAAACTTCTCTATGGAACAAGACGGTAATGATCCCTTTTACATCAGAAAAACAAGCATATACCTTTTCAAGAAACACCAAAAATGGATATTGAACAGCTTTCAAGCTGTGGTTCACAGATGATGGATGTATATGGACTTCTCGCCTTCCATCATACCATCTAGGACGGTCCTTACTGAACAGAATATCAGATGGCTTTCTTCCACCTAGAGCTCCAGGATCAAGACCCTCCAAAGATGCTGCAACATTAGGGTATAGACCTGCACATATGACCGACTGCACAACACAAATGTCATGTAAGCATTTTTCGTACAATGTGTTGACATCATATCTATCTACCAAGCATAATGATAGCATTATACTTACAACAAGCAACGGTACAAGATCATTCCATAGACACAGTTAAACATACTTTTGGCACAAGTCCAAAAGTTGCTGACAGTTGAAAAGCATTCCAGGCTCATTCAAACCAAAAACAAGAACAAAAGTCGTGCAATAAATTTATTCCTATCTAATGTAAGTGAGCTTTCAATTTACACTGCATTCATTTCAGTTTGGTACACTAGATCTGATCAATTTTTGAACCATATACATGAAGATACATAGTCATTCGACCAACGACACTGCAATATCGCAACCGGAATCAATATTCTCCAAATTAATCATGTGCCGTTCTTCCTTTTGAAAGTAAACAAAGGGAAATGACTAGTATCAGTATACAAGGGCCAGAAATCATGCTATTACCTTAATAACTGAGGTGCAGCGAGCATATGTGTTGAATGGAAGCGACATATTAGAAAACCAGATCTCAAGATTACTTTTCCTACTCCCCTCCTTGGCCTCTGGAAATAGAAATACCAATTCATAGTTGAAGATTGACTTTGATGTCTTTCCATTCAGATTAGAGAAAATGTATTTACAGTAGTATTGACAAAGAGGTATGTGATATTTATTGGATTGAACTGAACCAAACTACCTTAGCATATCATTGCTTATGAACTTGCCAGTTTTTTAGTAAGACTTAGGTTGAACTGAATTTAAAGCATAAGCGATTCATGATCAACTTTGTAAATTAAGTACATGGATTGCAGTCTACTAAAGTTTGTTTCTATTCTATTAATTAAATGTTCAATGTTTTCAGTCTGAGGAAGAGAGGAAGGGAGAGAGAACAGACTTGTTCTCAACCCAAACATCCCATTGAAAACACAAACGACCAACTCTATGAAATAAACATACCATACTATCTTTAGGAAGATCAATAAGTCCAATATCAGCTAACAATGTGCCAAAATAAAGACGCATGTCCCTGCAAAGAAAATCTACCTGATTAAATACTTGTAGTGGATAAACATATCACATGAGAATCTTAGTAACTTCTACATTTTTATGGTAAGCTTGAACACACTTTCTGATTAATGATAGCCAAAAAGGAGCTTCTGAATTGACTTCATTATGCAATATAAGAGATCTGTAAGTAAGGAAAACAACATAACAAACAAAAAACTAACAGTTTCTTCCACATAATCAGTAGCAACTCAAAATGTCGCATTTCCATAATTAATACAAGGGAGCTGCAACATTCCTAACCAATAATTGGGTTTTCCATGTCCACCTATGAGATTTGAAAGCAAACAATTACAATGATCCCTTAGGAGCATACTTATGATTTAGGAACCTATGCTTATCAACACCTGGTTCACAATGTTACCCGCTAAACTGCAGGTGTTGTGCACCATAACCACATATGGCATACATAAAGTGCATAGATAATGGCAGCGAAAAAAAACAGACAAATGGATTTCAATTAAATGTGTAATTAAATATTCTCCAAAAACAAAAATGCAGTTTCCATATTTAATGAGAACTGATATTAAAAAGAGCTGCTGAGCATCTTCATATATCTACTACCTTCATTGGATTGGATTGGATTGGAGTATTTGTTTTCCCCGTTGGGTAAGGTTTAGAGGAGAAAATTTTGTTTTAGAAAACAGGCAATAGAATTATAGAACTAGTTCCTCCATTTGAAATATAATAGCACCCCAATCTCACATTTGAAGACTGAGAACAGCCCCACTAGTTTGATAAGCAAACGTCCAAAAAAGCCTTAGAATATCTGCTGTTTGCATCAGGTTCTGCATAAACATGATTTTAACTTCTGATGAAACGAACCTGATCATGTGCATCACCGTACTATTCAAGTAAAATGAATGGCAAAACTGACGAGCAGATTTAGCTCCATGCTGCAATTCAAAACCAGCTTATTAGAAATCCTCCAACCACACAGTAAAATTTATGATGAAGTAACATGATCCTAAATACACATTAAAAGCTGTCACACAACAGAAAAAGTGCATTCTAGAAGGAGAAGGAAGTAGTTTACAACCTGTAGCAGTATTCTAGACCATTTGTCGTACGCAATTACCATTAACAGGTGGTCTGATTGTTTATTATCTGTTGCAGAAGTAGACCCATCAAGGTTCTCATTCAACAGTGTAGCTTTTGCTTTGCTTCTGTAATAAAAAAAAGAGTCATGAAATTCAGCATCTAGGTCACGTAAATTGTTCATCATTGCAGTCACATAATACCTCATCTTTCGGAGAGATAAATGGGGATTTATAACTCAAAAAAGCAGCAACAGAAAGAATTGGTGATAAACAACCGAAGATAGCACCATAAAGCATCATCTGCAGTCGCATATGAAAAATGAATCAGATCATCAGCATGCGAAAAAAAAGGATCCATCAGAGCTATAAATTCATAACAAGATGTATAAAGCAGAAAAACTAAATACTAAAGTTAACTACATCTATTGATTTTTAAGAACCCGGAACTTACTGCAGATTACATACAGAAATGCACAAGAGGCCAACAGATATGAAAAATAATGCATGATAATTTCCTATAATGGTATAGATGTGCAAAGAGGCATGGCCTACACAAATCAAAGTGAATAGGACTCTCAGAAGAGTTCAAGCTCGACAAGAGACTTTAGCATGGCTCTATTGTAAGTAAGCAGGCCATGAGCCTTCATCAAAGCAAATTGTTGAGCTTAAACAGTGTGCTTAGGTTCAAGCTTACTCAAGCCGACCTCAAGTTTATGTTATCATATGTAATGCCTAATGGTGAAAGGTTCACGTATTGTTCTGTTAGTTAGCTCACTTGAGACAAGCTCGAACTCCGACATCGGCTTACTCAAGCTTGGCTCAAGCTCGACTCTTTGACAGCCTAATGTGAATTCTTGTACAGAAAAGGATAGAAAATAAGGCAGTATGCTCGGAACATTCTCAAGATGTGTAACAAAAATTAAAGAATTAGTTTACTGAAATTTCAAGGGGAAAAGTTGCAGTGCAAGATGGACAACAGAGAATAGAATGTACTTTGTGTTGGATCATATGACAAAAGTCTGCTATTAAGCGTTACTGAAGTATTAATGAGAAACTCCACATGTAAACAGCACAATCAAGTTACTTTGCTGGAACTATTCATGTCAATTAGCCACACCTTTCCGATCAAAACATCAACAGGCAGTTTTGCTAGATGATACCCAAGAGGTGACAACTCTTCATAATGGCGACCCGCTAGGGTTTGATTCCCGATCTTTCGATGAGAGGCGTGGATAACTCGATTGGTCGATGGAGGCGACGTTCACGGCCCGACTACAGCCTTCCAAGCTGCGCCTTAGCAACCGATACACCCCCTCCAATGGCTGTCGCGATCTTGTGGAGCGCGGCACCCGGCCACTAGGGCACTCGTCCTGCAAGCAATCGAAGAACTAGCAAGAACAAGTATGACAAGTACTGAATTTACTAGATGTAAATGAAGGTTTCACATGCAATCTCAATAATGGTGGGGTTCCGAAGACAAGAAGACGGGCGGCTGATCCAGCACGCGCGCTTGCAAGCAAGTAGCGAAGGCTAAACTTGATCTAAACAAAACCCAAGCATCCTTGGTGGTGGCTAAGGGATATAAGTACGTGGGAGAACGACCACAGGGGTGCTGGGGTCGTACTCCAACCATAGGACGCGTTCGTAATGGACTCAACTTGATACACGGCCCATTGGGCCAAAACAGGGTGACGCAGCTCCATGTGCAGAAAAGGTCTCTGTATTAATTTTACGATTGCGGCCGACTCGTAACAGATATGGATATGAGGCCGGATCCGTTTGAAACAAGACTTCATAAGCTTTCCACGAAGTACTTGAACGCCCCAATCCGAGTTCATATGCGACCGTGGTGTCCGTCACAAGTTGGTACTGTTCTGCAGTCCGAATCCAGCCTGCGCGAATCCGTTTCCCTTTCGGTCGCCTCCTTGGTTCCTAAGCAAAACAAGAGTACACGGGTCTCCATGGTCTAAACATGATGTACATGAGCTTAGATTTGAACTCACCTGATGATTAAGTTGATGCGCACGAGTACGAGTAATAGGACCAGCAATAGGTACTTGTGTCGGAGTGGATGTATCGTTGGTGTTGATGTCCTCATCATCCTCCCCTTCTTGCATTTGAGTCGTCCTCGACTCAAGCTCATCTTCCTCTCCCAAGTATGGCTTCAAATCTGCAATGTTAAATGTGGGACTAACCCCAAAATCCGCAGGCAGATCGAGCTTATATGCATTATCATTGACTTTCTCTAACACTTTAAATGGTCCATCAGCCCGAGGTAGCAATTTAGATTTTCTCAATTCAGGAAACCTTTCCTTTCTCAAATGCAGCCAAACTAAATCTCCAGGTTCAAACTTTAGTTCCTTCCTACCTTTATCACCAGCAATCTTGTATTTAGCATTCATGCGCTCTATGTTTTCTTTAGTTGTTTCATGCAGTTTTAACATCAATTCGGCACGCTTAGTAGCATTAAAATTCGTTTTTTCAGAAAATGGCAAAGACATTAAATCAATAGGAGCACGAGGCAAGAAACCATATACAATCTGAAATGGGCACATCCTTGTAGTAGAATGCAGCGATCGATTATAAGCGAATTCAATATGAGGCAAACAATCTTCCCACATCTTAATGTTCTTCTTTAAAACAGTACTTAACATAGTAGACAAAGTCCTATTAACCACTTCAGTTTGACCATCAGTTTGCGGATGACATGTAGTAGAAAACAACAATTTAGTTCCCAATTTAGCCCATAAAGTCTTTCAAAAATAACTAAGAAATTTAGCATCACGATCAGAAACAATTGTGTTGGGCACACCATGCAAACGAACAATTTCCCGAAAGAACAAATCAGCAATGTGAGAAGCATCATCAGCTTTATGACATGGCATGAAATGGGCCATCTTAGAAAATCTATCAACAACCACAAACACACTATCGCGTCCCTTCCTAGTCCTAGGATCCTAACACAAAATCCATAGAAATATCTTTCCAAGGAGCACTAGGAACAGGTAGAGGCAAATACAAACCGTGTGGATTCAATCGTAATTTAGCCTTTTGACATGTCGTGCAGCGAGCAACAAATCTCTCCACATCTCTTCTCATCTTTGGCCAAAAGAAATGGCCAGCAAGTATATCTTCCGTTTTCTTTGCTCCAAAATGCCCCATTAAGCCACCTCGATGCGCTTCCTGCAACAATAACAAGCGAACGGAGCTAGCTGGAATGCATAGCTTGTTAGTTCTAAAGACAAACCCATCACTAACGATGAATTTGTTCCATCCCTTCCCCTCTTTACAATGCAGCAACACATCTTTAAAATCAGCATCATTAACATATTGATCTTTAATCGTTTCCAATCCAAATATTTTGTAATCAAGTTGGTTCAACAAGGTGTATATCCTAGATAATGCATCAACAATTATATTCTCTTTCCCTTTCTTGTGCTTAATAATATAAGGAAAAGATTCAATAAATTTAACCCACTTAGCATGTCTACTGTTCAATTTTCCTTGACTACGAATATGTTTTAAAGATTCATGATCTGAATGAATAACAAACTCTTTGGGCCATAGATAATGCTACCATGTTTCTAATGTGCGAACAAGAGCATACAATTCCTTATCATAAGTAGAATAATTCAGAACAGGTCCGCTCAATTTTTCATTGAAATAAGCAACAGGTTTGCCTTCTTGTAACAAAACACCACCCAAACCAATGCCACTAGCATCACATTCAAGCTCAAAGGTTTTATTAAAATCAGGGAGTTGGAGGAGAGGTGCATGTGTCAACTTATCTTTCAGCGTGTTGAAGGAGTTCTCTTGTGTTTTACCCCAACTAAAAGGCACTCCCTTCTTTGTAAGCTCATTCAAAGGCGCGGCAATAGTGCTGAAGTCCTTCACAAAACGACGATAGAAACCAGCAAGTCCTAGGAAACTCCGCACTTGCGTGATAGTCTTCGGTATAGGCCATCCATGTATAGCTTCCACCTTGGCTTGATCAACCTCGATTCCCTGTGGAGTCACGACATAGCCAAGAAAAGACACTCGATCGGTACAAAAGGTGCACTTCTCAAGGTTACCAAATAAACGTGCATCTCGTAAAGCATTAAAAACAGCACGTAAGTGATCAAGATGTTCATCGAAAGATTTGCGGTAAATCAATATATCATCAAAGTAAACAACAACAAATTTTCCAATGAAAGCACGCAAAACCTCGTTCATTAATCTCATGAAAGTACTCGGTGCATTAGTTAACCCAAAAGGCATGACTAACCACTCATATAACCCGAACTTAGTTTTGAAAGCAGTTTTCCATTCATCTCCCAATTTCATACGAATCTGGTGGTACCCACTACGCAAATCTACTTTGGAAAACACAATAGCACCACTCAATTCATCATGCATATCATCCAAACGAGGGATAGGGTGTCGATATCGAATTGTGATATTATTAATAGCCCTACAATCAACACACATACGCCATGTTCCATCCTTTTTAGGCACTAAAATAACCGGAACAGCACAAGGACTAAGAGACTCACGCACGTAACCTTTGTCGAGTAGTTCGTGCACTTGTCGCTGAATTTCCTTAGTTTCTTCCGGATTTGTCCTGTATGGCGCACGGTTTGGCAACGATGCACCAGGAATAAGGTCAATTTGGTGCTCAATCCCTCGTATTGGTGGCAGCCCCGCTGGTATCTCACTTGGAAACACATCAGAATACTTCTGCAAAAAGTTAGCAACAGCCGGGGGCAAAGCATGCTGCATATCGTGAACTGAAATCAAAGCATTCTTGCACACCAAAGCATAGGCAACAGAAGTGGAAGCAATCAATTCATTAATATCAGACTTAGTAGCAAGCAAGCAATGTCCTTTGAATCTTATCTCATCTTCCCTGCTACTAACAGATTTGGCATTCTTATCGATCTCAGCTTTAGTTCTCTTAGCTTTAGCAACATCATCACGCACAATAGATTCAGGTGACATAGGAAGCAAAACGACTTTCTTATCATGATGTATAAGAGAATATTAATTTGATCTACCATGATGCATGCTATCGGTATCAAATTGGCATGGTCTACCTAGCAGAATATGACAAGCTTCCATAGGCACAACATCGCATTCAACAACATCATGATATGAACCAATAGCGAAATTAATTCGTACCAATCTCGTTACCTTGACCTTACCACTATTGTTGAGCCACCGAATGTGATGGATGTGGGTGCGGTTTTGTTGTAAGTGCAAGCTTCTCGACCATATCGCTGCTAGCCAAGTTGTTGCAGCTACCTCCATCAATTATCAAACGGCATGAACGCTCTTTAATAACACACTTTGTTTGGAACAGTGTATGCCGTTGATTTTGCTCCGCCTTTTCCATTTGTGCACTAAGTACACGCTGCACAATGAGGCTCTCATAATGATCTGCATCCTCTGCACCAATCTGCTCTTCTGGTTGTTCCTTAGTACCTGTATGGTCAGCAGCAAGCAAAGCAAGTGTATCTTCATCAAAATCACTAGCAGAGGAATACTCACCATCTCCTTTGACCACCAAAACGCGCTTGTTAGGGCAGTCACGTTGCACATGGCCAAAGCCCTTGCATCGATGGTACTGAATATCTCTTGTCCTTCCCGTGGAGGCAACCGAAGATGCACTCGTGGCCGGTTTCTGGACAGTCGTGGTTGCTGAATTTGTCGGGGGAGCACGTGTCTTATCGTTGGATGGAGCGGGTATTGTCGACCGACTCGGAAATGTAGAAGGTGCAGCAGCTCGTCCGGTCAATGAGGTAGATGTGCGCGGCTGCCATGATGAAGGTTTTCCTGCAGAAATATTAGTTCTTGTACTAGCACGTCGTCCCAGCACTTCCCTTTCAGCTTTACAAGCAAGATGGAACAAACGGGTTACGTTAGTATAATCTTTATAAGCAAAAATGTACTGAATTTCTCGATTCAAACCTCCTAAAAATCTAGCCATAGCAGGTTCCTCATCCTCCACTAAATTACAACGCAACACACCCATTTGTAATTCCTGATAGTATTCTTCTACACTTTTATTACCCTGTCTCAATTGTTGCAATCTATGTAACAGATCACGCGCATAGTAAGAAGGAACAAATCTAGCCCGCATGACCCGTTTCAAGGCATCCCAGGTTTGTGGAATATTATTAGGATTTTTCTTAGCATGTTCTATCCACCAAACAGAGGCAAAATTAGTAAATTCACTAGTAGCAGCCCTAACACGTATATTCTCAGGAAATTCATGACATGCAAACTTTTGATCAACAGCAATTTCCCAAGTAATGTATGCATCAGGATCGTATTTTCCATCGAAAAAAGGTATCTTAAATTGAAAGCATCATCATTATTATGTACCTCACGTCGTCGATGTCCACCCATACCTCTCCGATTAGTTCGCAGTCGTCGGCGACTAGGAGCATCTTGTCATCTAGTTCAGTATCAGCGACATAATCATCCCAATTATCCTCGACACGCTCATCCTTCTTATTTTCTCCCTCATGCCCATTTGCAGTTCTGGCATGCATCCCATCAAAACGCCTCAAAAGAGCAGCAAGGCTTTGGTCAATATGAGCGATCGACGTCTCCAGCCTTGTAAGCTTGGTGTTGGTGGCAAGCTGCGTGGCCTCCAACTGCTCAATCTTATCATTTGACACCAGCATATCTTCAGCAAGCCCATCTACATGCCTCCTCATCTTATTTTCAAAATGTTGTATGATTCCCTTTGTACGAGGAGAGTGACCTAAACTCCCATCACCCTCTGATCCTGTCATGGTTAGATGAACAAAGAAAACACGAAAATAGGTGAAGAAATAAGATCCTACAACTAATGGGATGTAGCTACTGCAAGGCCTAGACCGTGCTAGAGACGTGAGCCTGGACACAAATGAAGTCACGAGACACCACCGAAGAAAAAAAAAGATGCACAAAGAACAGCCTCTTTTTTCCCTTCTTTTTCTTATTCTTTTTTTTTCTTTTCTTTTTCTCTTTTTTTTCGTTCTTTTTTTTTCTTTTTTTTTCAGGGGATCCTCAAAACTGATTATATAACCTAAAAAACTTCAAAAGAGCCACACAACACACAAACTTTTCCCAAAAGGGTAGGGGTATTCCGGTAAAAAAAAGATACTCTCTCTCTCTCTCTGGAGTAAGCCGAGACTATATGTATTCGTGCAAAGTTGTGGTTTGAGTAAGCCGAGACTACTTCTGCCTTTCTGGAGCGCTACAAAATATGCAGTACAAGTGCGAATAGCAATGGAATTTTATAACACGGCGCAATAACCAATTTGAACTAGGAAACCGATCCCTACTCGAATCACAGCACCGCGTGCGATTCGGTCACAAACCAACATAGAATCTAACTCGGACTTGAACACGAATATGGACTCGGATTCCGCCAACACGGAGTATGTATGGTAGCGCATGGTTGTGACTAGAACGTGACAAGAACTCGAAACTCTAAAGGACTAAAATTAAGACCAGCAACTCGACGCAACCGATGCAACCGAAAATTCAACAAGCTCTAACTAAGCAGTGCTAGCAAAGGCTCAAACGAGTTTATAGGACTGAAGGTAAACTAATCTACTATTTTTTTTGACTTTTCTGTACTATAGGAAAAATAAAACAGCGAAGAATTAGAAGTCTCTCACCGATAAACCTTGCTCTGATTACCAACTAATGGCGACCCGCTAGGGTTTGATTCCCGATCTTTCGATGGGAGGCGTGGATAACTCGATTGGTCAATGGAGGCGACGTTCACGGCCCGACTACAGCCTTCCAAGCTGCGCCTTAGCAACCGATACACCCCCTCCAATGGCTGTCGCGATCTTGTGGAGCGCGGCACCCGGCCACTAGGGCACTCGTCCTGCAAGCAATCGAAGAACTAGCAAGAACAAGTATGACAAGTACTGAATTTACTAGATGTAAATGAAGGTTTCACACGCAATCTCAATAATGGTAGGGTTCCGAAGACAAGAAGACGGGCGGCTGATCCAGCACGCGCGCTTGCAAGCAAGTAGCGAAGGCTAAACTTGATCTAAACAAAACCCAAGCATCCTTGGTGGTGGCTAAGGGGTATAAGTACGTGGGAGGACGACCACAGGGGTGCTGGGGTCGTACTCCAACCCTAGGACGCGTCCGTAATGGACTCAACTTGATACACGGCCCATTGGGCCAAAACAGGGTGACGCAGCTCCATGTGCAGAAAAGGTCTCTGTATTAATTTTACGATTGCGGCCGACTCGTAACAGATATGGATATGAGGCCGGATCCGTTTGAAACAAGACTTCATAAGCTTTCCACGAAGTACTTGAACGCCCCAATCCGAGTTCATATGCGACCGTGGTGTCCGTCACAAGTTGGTACTGTTCTGCAGTCCGAATCCAGCCTGCGCGAATCCGTTTCCCTTTCGGTCGCCTCCTTGGTTCCTAAGCAAAACAAGAGTACACGGGTCTCCATGGTCTAAACATGATGTACATGAGCTTAGATTTGAACTCACCTGATGATTAAGTTGATGCGCACGAGTACGAGTAATAGGACCAGCAATAGGTACTTGTGTCGGAGTGGATGTATCGTTGGTGTTGATGTCCTCATCATTCTCCCCTTCTTGCATTTGAGTCGTCCTCGACTCAAGCTCATCTTCCTCTTCCAAGTATGGCTTCAAATCTGCAATGTTAAATGTGGGACTAACCCCAAAATCCGCAGGCAGATCGAGCTTATATGCATTATCATTGACTTTCTCTAACACTTTAAATGGTCCATCAGCCCGAGGTAGCAATTTAGATTTTCTCAATTCAGGAAATGTACCAAAATAGTACGTTCATGTACTTCGTCTACGACAACATGAGTAACATCACTTAAGTCTCTGTTTCCCTGAAATATATAGCATGGATAACAGATTATATTTTAGCAACTATCAGGACATGATACAAAATTAGATTCCTCCTTTAATTAGCTGAAAGGCAGCTTCAAGTTTAACTAGACCAGACCAAATGAAAAAACAGATATCATCTTTGATTAAGAAAAATGCATGAAACAATAATTATTATGCATATGAGGACACTACTCACAGATAATTTCCTGAGAAGGATACCAGTAGTGCAGAACACAAGTTTTGTCCTCTCATTCCTAAAACAAAAAAAGCATTATATTTTGAAAGACATGTGGTATATATATAAAACTAAATGGTACACAGCCCAAGGGAAAGGAAAACAAAGAGGTAAAAAAGGAAGGAAGGAAAAGTACAAGGGGCGAAAGAGGGAGGGTTAACACATAAGAAAGGATTTTCTACCCAAGAGAAAACATCAGACATATTATGTACAAATTACAAGTTATACTAATAAACCTTCAGGGATCATGTGCCAAATTGTAAGCACTGTGCACATTGAGCATGTGCATGAGAAAGAAACGCACCGTGCGCTGTCAAGACGAACTTGATATCCGACCAGTGAATCATTCGATCCAGGTGAAGATTCGCACCTTTCATCAGACACTCTCTCCGCAACAGAAATGGCCTATACATATGTAGACTAATCCAAGTTACGTTCGATTATATCTGTTTGATAAAATTAAAGGTATAGGTAGTTTGTGATTATGTAAAGTAAAGTTTGGAGCTTTAGCAAATATGAAAAGAGCGATCACCACAACAAATGATCTCCTGATAATGCAAATCAGTTGTGATGGGAGATTCAATTAATATATAGCCTTGCAAGTGATTTCATGAATAAGGCATGCAACTTTTGCATAATACCACTGCTAATGTTATGATGCTGTCCTCGAAGAAAAGATAAAGATCTGCATCTTGATCTTACCGCTATCCTACGGGGTTGCGTGCAAATTATATTGCAATAACCTCCAAGTTCAGAATCAATCATGTCATCCAAAATAAACTGTGGCACCTGCAAATATGAAAAATATTCATGAATTCATAATTCTGGAAATTTATAATTAGCCTACACAAGTTCAAGTTGCATCATATTCAGTACAAAGTATTGAGAAGAGCGTATATACAAATATAAACATCGTATCAAGAAACACTGCTGTACATATCATGAAACAATATAAAAATCGTTTACTGAGAAAGGGAGATTAATAATAAGATTAGTTAATTAACATTGTTGATACTACTATTTCCAAAAAAATATCGCTGGCCACTGTTAAGGGCTTGAGCCCGGTTACCAGCCTTGCCGATTCAGTTTTTGTTGATCCTAACTTTGACACAGAAGATTCACTAGCCTGGTTTGTACAATGTGCACTTGCAAAGAACAGTATGAAGGCTGGGCTCACTCCCACCATGTATTGCAAACTTTACCATTTTAAGTGGGCACCTGCAATGTGGCTGCTGTAACTTTGAAGGAATATTGAATTGTTATGTGAGAATTGAACCCAGGACCAGAGGACGTTGCCCAGGACTGGCAAGAGCGTTACTGCTACACTAGCTGCTGCGTCATGTTGTTAGCAAATATTAAGAAACTTTTGAGAGAACTAAAATGAAACAGCTTTTTGCCCATTTACACAGCTACCAGGGCATTTGTTTGGGCCTTACTGCTGCATTTGTTTGGGCCGTTCCTTTTATTTCAGTGGTGCATGTATTTAAGTATCAAGGGATGTGGGTGTGTGTGATGTGTGAGTAGTTTTGGACAGCTGGGTTATCTTTCTTAGTAAAATGACACACTACTCTCCTGCATGTTTGAGAAGAAAAAGGAGACAAATGAGACTGTAACAAATTATTGACATAACAGACTCATCTACAAAGGGAGCAAATGGTTGTATGATATGATGCATGACATGTTGTCTTCCACTCGGAACTATTGGCACAGAACATAATTGATATTTGATATGTAAAAGAATTTGAATGAAAAGGAAGCACAGGTACCTGAGTTGTTTTCCCACATCCAGTTTCTCCACTAACAACAATTACATCGTTCTCTTTCAGCAATTGTAGGAAATGTTGCTTCTGTTTAGCTATTGGTAGAGAAGCTCTTGCTTCCAGCATTTTCTAAATTCCAGGTAAACACAAGAATTCATCATTAAAAAGACAAAGAAACAGCACGTAACTCCGAAAAATACTATTATTAGATTGCATGTTCATTGCATACCAAGTAATTTGGTAGCTTCCTTTTTTCTTCCAACTGCTTTTTCAAAATTGCACTCTCTGGATGCTCTGGGGATTTCACTCCTAATTGTGGAAGAACAACAAATCACACTTTAATTATTAGCAGATAGAAGAATTAGAACTACAATAATGAGATTATAGCTTTCACTTATTTGACCATTTTAATTAGAAGGGTAGCAGATAGAAGAAATAGAGATACAATAATGAAGTATAGTTTTGACTTATGGACCATTTCATTTAGAAGAGAAAAAATATTAACTCAAGGAATATATATGTGGTAGGGAATCAAAGCTTATGTCGTGCATGTTAATAGATAAGACACTGTTCCATATGATTCATCCTAAAAAGTGGCAAGGAAAGAAATTCCATATGATAGCAACCTTGATGGTGCACACTGCCCAGAATGTACAAGGAAATGAAGAAGGTGAATGCAATTACTCAATATGCCAAATGTAAGTAATATGTCTGCCATCAGTGACAACCAAGCGTCGGAAGGGGGGGAATGATAATCATCCACAAGCAAGATTGTTTATGACATTATTCAGAAATATGTTTCAGAAACAAGTAGTTGAATTGATGATTTGTATTGATAGCTTACCCATACAACTCATCATGGCAGTCTCTCTCTTCTCATGTACAGATTTGTTGTCTTCAGTATCTCCAGAATCTACAAATATTCCACCAGCAGAAGAATCTTCGATATGAGATGTATCTGCATCCATATTCAATAACATATCTACAAAGCCAGCTCTTCGACTATCTTCAGTATCCAGCACCCTTGATGTTGACAATAATTCACCTGTTTTATGGAAACATGCAATGTGTAACACAAAGACCCATTATGATTCAAAAGTCAGTAAAGAAGAAAATATGAATCAATAGCTTCAACCTTCTTGCCATCTTAAAACAAGTGACGAGTATGGCTCAGTAAGCAGCTGACGTAAGGGAAGGTCAGCAAAGAATTGATATAGAGCAAAAGCTGCAACTCGACTTTGTGCTTCCTGTTCACAAGTTCAGTTTAATAATGCAAATTTAGATAAGGACAAATAAGGTTATTCTATTGTGAGTAGTTATGAATTGACATCTCACTGTATCATGCAGGTATAATGATAGCTATTATCACGAAGCATGACAAGTTGACAACCATAAACATATGTATCAGAATAATAATTAGCTGACATAAAATATTTATAAGAAGTGTTATCATACAAAGTAACAGAAAAGTGACCTCAACAGATCCATATTCTTCATCTATTTCAGGTAACTGAATTTTCGTCAAGCCTCCAGCCTTCCGATTCTTACCACGGCCAGTAGCACCCCGCAACACATTAACAGCATACACAAATTTACCACCTTTCTCAGATATTTTACTATATCTGGGGGCTTCCCAACCAAGTCCCTGACAAAACTTTTGTAGAACAGCTTTTGGCATTTTACCAGAATCTCCCTGTAGTTGGAAAAAATGAACAGTTATAAAAGTGCAGAGCAGAAGCACAAGTTAAGCATGAAACATGTTCCATCAATATGAAGAAAAAGGAAAAGCACTTGGACCTTCTTCCATATATCATCTATGTTCCCAAGAAGATGCCCATAACCATCATGTGATAATTTCTCTATTTTTTGCTGTTTCAATATTTCTGGAGCCACTGCGTCCCAAGCAGATGAGTCCTCAAAAAACATGCTACCAAGCTCTACCTCCTCTTCTTCTATCTCCTTTGTGCAAGTTTCGACAGCATCCTTAAGAGTTCCCTTTTTCAAATCAGATCCTTCATCAAGATTTCCTAGACTGTCAGAATTATTTTCAGCTACCCCTAAATCATTCTGACCAGCCTCAACATTTGCAGTTTCAGAATTTGAAGAGACAGAATGTGCAGAATGGCTTGTATCTTCCTTCAAGCCTCCATGCTTGGAATTCTTTTTTGCAGCTGTAAAGTGGGACAAAATCATAAGATAGATCTGTCTGAACTACGTAAAAATCTCAAAAACTTATCAGGACCATGTTATTAAGATAGTAGATGAGTTATAACATGAATATAATAATACAATAATTAAGTTACCCTTGCTCTTCCGCCTACTTGGTTTTGCTTCAACAACTTCAAAACTTTGTAAGCAGTGATCTTCCCATGTGGAGGAATCATTAGAATTTGCATCCTCCTCCTATATCAATGGCAGCCACAAAAAAAATTATACCATAAAACAAGACATAAAAAAATTAAATGGAAGAACAGAAAGCCTTGATAGAGGAAGATCTGAAAGAACTTGGTAGACGAATAATTTAATTCGTCGTGAATTCATATGCGTAGGGTATTCCGATGTTGTGTACATTAAATCCCAGCATCAGTTAAAAATGTCATATAAAAATCCATATGATACAACATTGATGCCGTCAAGTTTTAATATTTTTCCCACTAATGTGTAAAAAGATCGTTTACATTGACAACAAGAAAATAACATCAATAATGTGTCATCACAAGTACTTCCATTATATTCCCCAATTTAACTAGAATGGAGCTATTACAGGTAATAGTCAAAGCTGTTTTAAACATAAGGTTAACAAACTCCAACTAATGCTCAAAGAGTACAAAGACTCGATGACTCAACTCAAGTGATAAATTACTTGTTCGTACATCAATACCTCCTCTTGTTGCTCCATATATTGCCGAATCCAAGCAGCTTGCGACGACCGCCCATCATCCAATGATACATTCTCCTCTCTCCGCCCACCAATTCTGATTTCCAACTGCTCAGTGCTAGCCTTCACATCCTCAGGTTCGCGACTCTGTGGCACCCAATTTTCCTTGGCTGTGGACAGTACCTTTACAGAACCTTCAGCTCCTGCAACACACACCACCAATGCAATCAGCGCATGATTCTAGCAAATGATCACTGATGTAATGTAAAGTGTATTCTGTGTGCACATGCAGGAGAACACTCACACATCACAAATGCATGTTCAAGGGCACGCACGCAGACTGATGAGGACACAAGCCCACGCACAGAGAAATGTATGTCTACACATGCTGTACTACTCAGTATTCACCGCCTGGAAGCACTGAACCATAAACCCTTCAAATTTCGTACCTGCGCGAGAGGTGGTGCTGGTGCCACCGCTGGAGAACTTAAGGGGGAGCTCGTCGCCTGGCAGATTAAAGCACAGCCAGTCCAACGCCGACTCAAATGTCGCCGAATCCTGCCCCCAAAAAAAAAAAGAGCACAAAAATCATCAGCTCACAGCCAATTCGAAGTCCCAACACACGGTGAGGTTCCAGGTGCGCTGGGGGCTACTCACGGGTATAGCGGAGAGCGCCTGCTCGATTTGCGCGGAGGAGAAGCCCTCGAGCGCGAGCTTGTCGTACACGCCACGCAGCCGCCGCGCCTTCTGCTCCCTCGACTCCCCGCGGGACCCGGGGCCGTCCGTGGGCGCCGGGGAGGGGGCGGCGGAGGCGGTGCTCGTTCTCCGACGAGATCTGGAGGCGCGGGGCCGCGGCGGCGGCGGATGAGGAGGAGGACGACGACGAGGAGGAGGGTTTGGGCTTCTGCTTCTGCTTCAATGCCGGCTGCTTCTTCTTCGGCGCCATTTGGCCTCGGCCGCGCGGAGTGTGGGGGCGCTGCCCCCTGATCGTCTCCGGCGACGGCGGGCTTTCGGAATTCCGGAATCGCGGGGGACTGCTGCCTGCTGCTGGGTTTAGCGCTTAGCTGGGAAGACGGCGACAAGCGGTCTGTTGTTGCCGATATGACTGTGGGACCCGCATCCGTACCTTCGTGGGCGATTGGGTTTGGGCCTTGCTACCGGCCTTTTTCGCAAATTGTTCTCGCGTAGATACGCCGGCAAATTCGACGTTTCAACTTTTCAACGTTCATTTCGACGTGAGACGATGCTGAAGCCACAATTTGAGAGTTTTTAGAAACTTGTGTCTCAATTCCCAAGACTTTTGCAAATTTGATCAGATCGTCCCCTCGGGGAAATTTTGATCGGATCAAGCTGCATAGCAACGTTCCTCATCTTCTTGTTCTTAATGCGACCATGGGTCGCGGGGGGGGGGGGGGGGGGGGGGGGGGGGGTGAACGTATGCAAATTTCCTGGAAATACTAGCATTCAGTTTCTTGATTGGGTATTCTCACAGTTCCATGAGTAGAGCTTAACTTCTAGAATCATTTCATGAATATTGGAACTGATTGCCTATCAGGCTATCAAGAGGGCGAACAGTACAGAAGTGGACATGTAGAAAATTATCTTTATTATTCTTGCAAAAATAGAATTATGTTTCTCGCTGGGAAACACCGAATTGAGCTACTGCGTATACTCAGCATTTCCGTTCATACAGCAATTCAGCGAAAAGACTTAGTTAAACTGCGAGGATAGAAGCCCTATAGGTTCACCTAAATTTTGCCATCTTCTTGTTCTTGGCATGGAAATGAAATATATATTAAAAAATCTTTTCGACGACGCTTTCTTATTTTCGACGAGACTTACATAATTGTACATGGGAGATTCATACATGGGAGCCCACCAAAATTAAACATTGAACACGCGCGCTTCCCCCATAGGGAAAAAACAAGGATGGAGTTGAAGAGCGGAAATGCACGCCGGCTGCCAGCCCAAAGAAACACTTCTGAAGGGAATGTGTCTTCTTTTTCTGACCAACACCGCACGAGTTGTCACCGCCGGCCGCCGCCGCCGCCACCTCACACCGTCCACGAGGCCGACCTCCTGAGCACCGGCTTCATGGCCTTGTCCTCCTCGAGGGAGATCATGCCGAGGTGGGACGGGTCCTCCAGCATCATCTTGGCCACCAGGTACCCCGCGATGGACCACGTCTGGAACTTCCTCGCCTGCTTCCCGACGTACCGCCCCACCTTGCCGTCGTAGTACTCCGGCCAGCCGTCCCTCGCCAGCCTCGCCTCCGCCAGCTCGATCGCGCGCCGGGCGATCTTGAGCCGCCCGGTCTTGATGCACGCCGCGGTGAGCAGCCAGAGCAGCACTGCAGGAATTGAATAGTACAATCAATCAGTGGAGGGAAAAAAAATGAAAACCACCGCAGGAAGATGAGATGACTGACCTGGCCAGGACCCGCCGTTGTGGTAGCTCCACCTCGTGTTCTTGGGGTCGCACCCCGTGACCGTCTGCCACTCGTGGCCCTCGATGGCCGGGTAGCAAATCTTGACGGGCATCTCGCCGACGAGGTCCTCCCATCGCTCCTCGATGAGGTCCATGATGGCGGCGGCCTGGTCGGGCGTGGCGAGCGAGGCGAGGATGGCGACGCAGTTCCCGAGCGCGAACCAGCGGAAGTCCATCCGGGCCGGGCTGACGTTGCCGACGAAGTAGCCGCCGCGGGTGGGCATGAAGTCGAACAACCAGTCCGGGATGGACTCCGGGTTGACGTTGAACTTGTTGACGGCCGTGTGCGAGTACTCCTCCGTCTTGAACCGGTAGATGTCGTTGAGCTGCTGGAAGTCCAGCCAGAAGTAGCTCCGCACGTGGTAGCTCAGCGCCGCCAGCCGCGTCACGATCCGCTCCATGATCTCCTTCCCCTCCGCGTCCGGCTTCAGCATCAGCAGCGCGCACCGCAGCGCCATGAAGAACAGGGCCTGGATCTCGATCGGGTACCCGTACACGCCCTGCAGCAGCAGCCAGCAAAACACGGCGGATCAAGAAGCTGCGATTCCCGGCGGCGGCGCATGACGGCCGATCATGTCTCCACGCTGCTTACGGCCGCCTACGTACCATCCGGCGGTCGATCATGCAGCAGCCGTCGGCGCAGAGCAGGGTGGGGAAGGTGTCGAAGCCCTCGGCGAGGCACTGGTTCATGATGAGGCGGATGCCCTTCTGGCACATGGGCGCCTCGGCGAGCGTCATGTCGCCGGTGGACTTGGTGTAGGCCCTCAGGATGATGATCCACCAGAAGCCCGAGTCGACGGGCGCCACGCGGCCGATGGCGCTCTCGCCGAAGTCCGCCACCAGCTTGTCCACGCCGCGCTTGGGGTCCTTGAGCACCTTGAAGCTCGCCGGCATGGCGCCCTCGCCCAGCTTGAACCGGTCGATCCGCTTCTCCCACCCCTGCAGCAGCAGCGTCTTCACCAGGAAGTTCCGCACCACCTCCGGCTCCCCGTTCATCAGGAACGCCAGCGCGCTCGGCACGAAGTCACGCACGAACACCTGCATACACGCATCCAGGAAAGAAATGAGCACATGCCCAAATTAAGATACAAAAAATTGAGATTCTTCCAGAGCTGTTTGTTTTGCTATCATAAAACATCATTAAGCCTGAAGTACTATTTTCCAAACCAAAAAGAGAGAGAGAGAGGAAAAGATCTCGATCAAAAAAAAAATCTCGATCAACATAACAGAATCCAACAACTACCCTGCACGAGCAGGAAAGTGTGTTCGCGCAAGGCAGCATGCCGTTGTCGTGCCGTGCGCATACCTACCTGGTCGTAGTTGAGCACCTCGCCGGCGGAGTGGTCGACGGCGGCGATGGTGCCGAGGGGCTGGCCGCGGAAGGACACGAGGGAGCGGCGCAGCGCGTCCCAGGCCTCGCCCACGAGCGGGTGGGGCTCGAACGAGAGCCGCGTGGAGGAGGCCGGCGTGCCGCAGTAGGACCGCAGCCCGCCGCCGGGGGAGTACATGCTCTCGTAGCTCTCCACCCCCGCGCCGTACCCGCACCCGCCCCAGCCCCCGCGGCCGCCCGCGCCCGCGCCGGAGAGCGAGAGCTCGCTGAGGGAGCGGTCGTCGAACGAGCGCTGCCGCTCCACGTTGATCCGCGGCTTGTGGTTCAGCAGCCGCGTCAGGTCGAAGTCGTCCGGGTCCGCCAGCGACGCCTGCGACGACGCCTTCCGCATCGCCGCCGCCGCCGCCGACTCCATCTCGCACGCCGCCGCCGTCGTTGCGCCCCTGCCTGCCCGCGCGCGCGACGAGGATAGGAGCGACTCGACGGTCTCGACCACTAGCCGCGCGGCGAGACGACGGCTAAGAGGAAGTGGGGGCGGAAAGCTTGGCGGAGAGAGGGATAGGCCGAGTTCGTATATGGCTCGCCGGAGCTGGGTGTCCTTTTTCCCGGCGAGTCGTGGTCGGGGTCCGAGCCGCGTCGCGCTGCAGAGTCTGGCTCTGCTCCGGCGCGGGAAGGGGGTTGTGGACTGGGGCGGGTACATAAAGGCCCCGGCGCCCGGGGGATGACCTGCGGGGACGGGCAACCGGCGGGGAGCTGGTGGTGGTCGGCGTCGGATTTTGTGGGGCCGCCGCTGGGGTGGCGCGGCGTCCGAGTGGGACTGGCTCGGCTCCGCTCGCCGGCATATAGTTTTGGGGGTAGTGCCGAATGACCAAGGGATGACTCGGTTTCTCAACGGATTTCTCTTCGAGGGTTCTCAACAGATTATGGATGAACATAGAAGCAAGCATGCATATAGTTTTGGGGCTATTTCTGTTTGAGCAGAGTTTGTGGTCTTACACAAAATTACCAACTTCTCTCACGGTGCAAAACCACTCAGCTGGAAAAGACAAATTCTTCCGAAGATGTTTTTTATGCTCTGAATGCGCCTTCGGATCGGTGTTAAACTCATGCAATAACTTCATACGATCTCCGTTAAAAAGGATTCGATATTTTTCTCTCCCACACCAGAGGGTGTCTTCTCGCTGTGGCTGGGTTCTTCTTTAAGATGCTTCGTAATTCTGCTTCAGGAACTAGTGTAGCTAGGGTTTCTATCGAATCGAATCGAATAATTCGCGTTCAAGAAATCTAGTGCTTTTCTGCGGTAATACCAGCATGGCCAAGGCCATCAGTCCCCACAAAAGACAATTTGCTCGTTTCATCAGCTTCACATGTTCAGAAGCGAGTAAATTTAATGCGAGTCACGTCGTGTGGGTTCCGGGCTAACATTCTCCGCAGAAGGGGAGATGAAACGGGTAGCGAATGCATCATTGCTGAAAAGGAAACCGAGTGAATCATTTGAAGAAAATTTAATAAGCACGCAGAATGGTCGATGCCTTCAGTCAGTCATCCTGTCATCAGGCACGTAGGTACGGGACGGAACCGTGGGAGAAAGATTAATGTAGGCCACGCGAACACAGGCTCCCTGTCTCAACTGTGAGAGCATGACACTTGAAATCTAGTAAGGAACCAAGTACCGCATGGAGGCCAGGGAATGTCGTCTTGGGTAGGTCCGTGGATGCGTGAGACGGAATCACGGAGAAGACGACGGTCAGGAACCGCGAAACAAGCCCTGTGTTTGGTACGGAAGCTTGACAGTTAACACCTAGGAGTTTCAGATACAGAAGAACACAAAAGAAGAGTCTCGTGGTGCAGGCATACGGATGTCCTCCTGCCGTGTGGTTTGGCCTGATTACTTGACCGCGAAAACGTGAGCGGAGCTAGCGAGAGGCCGTCGGCTGCGCACATCGTCTCCTGCGGTGGTTGTCGCCGAGCCAATTGTGAGTGCGACCACAACGCCTGCCATGCCCTTCACGTTTGTTGTTTTTTTTGTTTTTTGCCTTGACGTCGCTGCTTGAAAACCGGGTGATGTGCTCCGGTATCATGATCAGAAGGCCGGGCCACTGTTGTATCTCATACCGCGCGCGAACGCTGGTCCCAGGCCAAGCACGAGTTCCGCACCGGCAGCTGGACGGGCCACCGCGAGCGGGCGCGGCGAGATAGCGACGCCGACGGCGCGCGCGGAGGTGGAGCGGCCAGGTGGAGCCGCGCGGGGAGCTGGCTGGTTGCTGCCGCTGGCCGCGGCGTCCCTTTTGACCAGCCTTGCCTTGTTATCCGGGAACCCGCGGTCCCTCACCCGGCCGTCTGCCTCCCCGCAAATGTCACGACGGCGACCGGCGGAATGATGGCCGCTCGGCACCGTTGAACGTGGCCGTTCGTCCGGCACAAGCAGTGCATGATTCGACAAGCATGATTAGCCATCAAGCCGGATGTCACAAGCCACAACCTTACTACTACTAGAATCATGGACCTCTGCGTTGATTACTCATCGTGATCATGCAAGCTTCATGGTCAAAGGTCCGTGGGGCTTCCAGTACCTTCGCGATCGAGGGCAGGAGTATCCGGCTTAGATGAGGTCGGCACAGCTACTTCTAACTCCTGCAGAAGCTACGTTGCCTGCAGGCCATGGAAGCAGCCATGGAGAGCCCAGCCGACGCGACGGCGACCCCACGGGCCGCCTGCAGCGGATCACTGCACGCAGCCTGCTGTGACGCTGCAGGGCCTAACCGAACTGACGTGCGGAGGAGGTCGGTGACCAGGTCGCCTAGCCTCGCGGCGCGCCGGCCGGCCGCACGTGCGCGCGCACTCAAGGCACGGTGACCGCGCGCCGACGACGAGACCGGCCGGGCGCCGGCGGCGCAACCGCGAAGCTAAGGCTAATCTCGCCCCCGCACCGCACGCACGATGATGAACTGGTGGCTTGCCAGTGTCTCTGCCTCTCTGGGGTTCTCGGGGCACGGTTTGAGTAGAAGGTACATGCATGCATCCGCGCGCACTTTCCGCAGGATGGCGCCGGCGCCGCGCGGCCGGTGCCCTTACCACCGGGGCACGGGCACTTCCGCCCGGATCAGTATTCAGTGCGTGTGTTCGTTCATTCATTCATTCGGTGCTCTGCATCCTCTCGCTCGCTTGGATCGGGACCCCGGCACGCACAGATCACGGTCACGCCGGGTTTAATCACGCGGTACGACGGATGCGATGGCTAATTGGTCCGGTCGATCGAGCAGCAGGAGTTGGCCAGATGGGTGTAGGAGCACGGCCGCGTTTGGGTCCAAGGTAGAGCTTCAACTTCACGGAGAAGACTGGCGAGAAGGACGGGTGAGGTTTGCGGGAGGACGTGAGATGCTCACGGCTTCGCCTTGTATGCTACGAAACAAAACATCCATTTTGAACCAAGAGTGTTTGGGGGTGTTGTCTTGTGCTCTGCTTTGCCTCTCTTTAGCACGCCTGGGGAGTTTCTTCTGGTTCAAATGAATGAACAAAAATGTGCCCTGCTGAACTGGAATGTTCAAGGGTTAAATAATTCTGCACGAAGAAAGGTGGTGAAAGATCTGGTTGGGGACCTAAGAAGCACTATAATGTGTTTGCAGAAAACAAAGTTATCCCACGTGGAGGGGTCTGATGTTAAAGAAAGTGTAGGAGCTGAGTTTAAAAGACACTATGCTTATTTGCTGGCACAGGAAACTAAAGGTGGAGTTTTGGTGGCAGTGCATAAAGATTATTACTTAGTGGACTCATCTTTCATCATAAGTAATGCAGTAACCGTCAAGGTGCAAGCTACAACTAGTAATGTTTCCTGGTGGTTAACTGTGATCTATGAGCCACAAGATGATTTTGCAAAGCTAGCTTTCCTAAATGATTTGAGACAAATCAACTGCTTCACTTCTGATCTTTGGTTAATCATTGGGGATTTCAATATGATTTTGCAGGCTAGTGGTAAGAGCGAAGGCTAATGGATGCTTTTCGCAAAACCATAGATGACCTGGAACTAAAGGAACTGCAGTTGAAGGGGAGAAAGTTCACTTGGACTAATAATATTACGCATACAAGAATTGATAGAGCCTTTTGTAGTGGGGATTGGGAGCAAATGGTCCCAAATTGCATGGTGCAGGCTATCTCTTCTATGGTGTCTGAACATTGTCCCCTGCTACTCATTGGTGACACTGCTGTGAAGAAATATAGAGGATTTCGCTTCGAATCCTTCTGGCCACGCATTCAAGGATTTTCAGATCAGGTTGCTGAAGCTTGGAACAGGCCTGTGTCTCTGCATAACCCTTTTCTGCGCATTCACACAAAGCTGCAGTGCACGGCAAAGAAATTAAGAGGATGGGCAAAATCTATTATCGGCAACAACAAATTGTTACTGCTAGCTGCTAGACAACTTATTTGGATTTTGGATGTGGTACAAGAGTACAGGCAGTTGAGCCCCGAGGAATTACTGTTGAAAAGGGATCTTAAAAAATAGGTATTTGGCCATGACGGCAATTGAGAAATTGAGAGCCAGGCAGCAATCAAGGTTAACTTACATCAAAACAGGTGATGCCAACTCAAAGCTTTTCTTTCTGAGGTTCAATGGCAGAAGAAGGAGAAATTTTATACAAAGCTTGCACACAAGCCAAGGAGTGATCCACTTACAAGAAGACAAATAAAAGGTTGTGGTAGACCACTTCACTGGTCTGCTAGGTTCGGTTGGCAGCAGGGAGGAAACATTTAACTGGGATCGGATGAACCTGCAAAGACACGATCTCAGTCATTTAGAGGAGCCTTTTACAGAAAAGGAAGTTCATGATATGATAATGGAAATGCACTCTGAAAAGGCGCCTGGACCTGATGGGTACATAGGTAGATTCTTCAAGTCCTGTTGGAATATAATCAAGGGGGATCTCATGTCGGCAGTACACTTTTTCTATGAGCTTCATGGCCAGCACTTCAACTTACTGAACTCTGCACATATTGTTCTTATACCAAAATCAGTGGATGCAACTACACTATCAGAGTATAGGCCTATAAGCTTAACAAGTAGCATTGCAAAAATATTTTCCAAACTTTTGGTTACTAGGCTGTCCAGCTGTCTTGATTCTTTAGTATCCAGAAATTAGAGTGCTTTTATAAAGCGAAGAAGCATCCATGATAACTTTTTATATACACAAAATCTCATCAAAGCTCTACACAAAGCCAACAGGCCCTCACTCTTTCTCAAATTAGACATTGCAAAGGCCTTCGATACAGTAAGATGGGATTACCTGATGGAAGTTCTAGAAAAAATGGGTTTTGGGCTGAGATGGAGAGATGGATATCTATCTTACTTTCTACATCCACGTCTTCGGTACTTATAAATGGTGCGCAGAGCAGGAAGTTCAAGCATATGACAGGCCTAAGGCAAGGTGATCCATTATCGCCGATGCTCTTCATTTTGGCTTTAGAGCCACTGCAGCATTTGTTAGCCTTGGAGGAACAAGTCTCACATCTGTCGCCGATCCATGCAAGTATGACAAAAATCAGAATTAGTCTATATGCTAATGATGCAGCAGTTTTTGTGAATCCGGTGAAAGAAGAAATTGATGTTATCAAGGAGGTCTTTCAAGCTTTTGGTAATGCCTCAGGACTCAAAATCAACCTCAGCAAGAGTGCAGCCTATCCCATAAAATGTGATAACGTCGATTTACTGGAGGTACTGCAAAATTTCCCTTGTGCAATCCATTCCTTTCGTTGCAAATATCTTGGTTTGCTTCTGAGTACTAGAAGCTTAAAAAGAATTGAAGTGTAACCGTTGATTGATAAGATTGCTGCAAGGCTTCCAACTTGGAAAGGAAAACTTCTGAACAAGGCAGTGAGGCTGACTTTAGTTAGATCGGTTCTAACTGCAATACCTATCTACTTTCTAACAATTTTTGCACTTAAGAAATGAGCCCTGAAGAGAATCGATCGCCTGCGAAGAGCTTTTCTATGGAGAGGCACGGAGGAGGTAAAAGGTGGGCACTGTCTGGTGAAGTCGAAGCAAGTAATTTTACCAAAATAGCTGGGAGGTTTGGGTGTGTTGGATTTGAATTGCTTTGGAAGGGCACTAAGACTACGACGGTTGTGGTATGCCTGGACTGAGCCTGACAGACCTTGGGTCGGGTCGGCTCCGCCATGTGATGAGGTGGACAGACATCTATTTTGAGCCAGCATAATAGTACATCTGGGGAATGGAAATCGAGCAACTTTCTGGAACTGCAATTGGCTGAATGGGAGAGCACCAAGGGACATAGCACCTGGACTTTATAAGCTGGTATGGAGGAAAAATAGAACTGTAAAAGAGGATATTACAGACCATCAATGGACAAGGGGGCTCTGGAGAATGGGCTCTGTTGAACAAATAGCCGAGTTTGTGATGCTATGGGCTGCTGTGCAACAAATATAATTTGGAGACGGACTGCAAATGACCACTACACCTCAAAATTAGCTTACCATGCGCAATTGAAAGGAACTTACTGTACCTTTGATGCCAAAGCTGTTTGTAGCGCACATGTGGAGGGGAAACATAGATTTTTTGGCTGGCTTCTAGTTCAAAGCAAGATTTTAACAGCTGATAAGTTGATGGCTCGACATTAGCCGTGTAATCCTGTTTGTGCTTTATGTGATCAGGAACCCAAAACAGGGGCTCACCTTTGTTTGCATTGCAGCTACGCCAAACAAGTTTGGCTACTGGTAAGTAATTGAACGTCGGGCATAATTCATGTACCTGCTGACCAAGATGAAGGGATTGAGGATTGGTGGAAGAGAAGCTTGGAGATGCTACCACTAGTTCAAAAACGCTCTGTCGCTGCGATTCAACTCTATACTGCTTGGAATATTTGAAAAGAGAGAAATCGAAGGGTGTTTGATGAGAAGGCGCTGCAGCCAACTCAAGTTTTTCAAATGATCTTCTTGTAATAACTGTTAACTCTTGCTTCCCTTCTTAAGTGCATCGGCAGTGCTCCTGCCTAGATTTCAAAAAGAAAAAAAAATTGAACCAAGAGGAGTACGTTCCCGGAGTTCTACCGAGATGTACTGCCCAGGACTTCGCATGACGACCCAAAGGAAATAGACACTGGGCAGGACAGCAGGTGACCGATTCATGCACGAACGGACACAGAATCACACAACTTTACCACCCTTCTTCAACAAGGACATTTTTTGCGGTCCCTGGAAGGTATTCCCTCCGTTTCCCCCTTCCTTCTATAAGGCATATTACAATTTGGACAAATCTTTGCACACATTAACCGTCAATTTTTTTACAATATATCATCAATCAGCTGCTACAAAATCGATGTCATATTAAAAGATTTGTCAAGTACGGATCTACCGGCACAAATTTCATCAGAGCAACTCCAGCAATAGCCCTTAAATTAAACCCTCTAAATGCTAAGTGGGGGCTATCTCTAGTTTTTAGGGGCTTCTAAATTTGATTCAACTCCAGCAATAGAAGGCTACTCCAGCAATAGAAGGCTCCCTAGAGAACCCCTAGAAATGGAGGTTGGAGGATGTAATTTGGAGACCTCACCAAAATAGAAGGCCGAATAGAGGGTCTACTGGAGCACATCTTTTTTTTAACTGAGATATGAAGGTATTTAGAGGGTTTGCTGGAGTTGCTCTAAGCACGCATATAATTTGACTAAGCAGCTGTCAAAATAACAAAGTTTGTCCTTTCAAATCATAATATGCCATAAAAATAAAATTTGGTGCTACCAAAATTTGGTAAGCCCCAAGATTTAATTCTTGGTAACACGGATTTCTGTTGTACTATACTCTCCTCTGTTTTTTGGGTTTTTTCCCCCAATGAACCAATCAAATAAAAACCAAAACCGAACACAAAACCTTTATTGATCAAGGTTGGCAGAGCTCCTGTTTTTGGAAAAAAAAATTCTGTCGGTGAAATGGCTATACAGCTGAACCCCTGAAAAAACCTTCCTCAACAAAATGGCTCGTTTCAATGTTTTAGTGACAAACTGACAACCAGTAAGGAGCATAGCATAATAGCACACACTTCTATATATCCTGTATTAATTGTACAAAAGTTTAGTAGCCGAGTATGATGACAAATATATTTTCACAGTAAATATTTAATGCACAGGATGAACTCAGAAATGGCAGTTTCTAAAATACACAAGCAGAGGCTAGTTTCTAAGCTCTAAACAACAAACAAATCGAAGGACAGAAAGCAGAACTGCAAACAGGCAAAATGTAGAAGTTGATTGCCAATAGAAATTGAAGAATGTCAGCATCATTTTCCGAAACCACACTTCTTCAGGAATCACGTCAGTTGAAAGTTTGAGATTTAACCTCTGAGCTACATCTCGCGGTAGATCTGCCATCTTTAGTAGCAAGAAGCACCCCAAGCTTCCATCACTCTTCATGAACTCGTCTTGGCTGAGGAGTATCATCTTGCCCAGCAAAGTACACCATGATAACCAGAAGGGCAATGACAAATATAAGGATGTACAGCGAATTCATGCTGACCAGAGAGTTCAGGAAACCCATGAAAGAAGGGCCACTGACTTTCTTCTTTGTGGTTCTTCCTGCTCTGTATCCCTCCAGGAATTGGCTTATTTGGGATGCTTGGTCACCTTCTTCTAATCTCTCTGAACCATCCACCTTCACCAAGAAGCATTTTTAATTCAACCCCGGAACATAGTGAATTCTCCATTTGATGATGAGCAGAGAAATAATAGCAGTTTCTATCTTAATCAAGCATTAACGTTTTCATGGAATTTAAGAAGGTCAACAAACATGAAAGAATAAAATTATGCTTTTTATTGAATTGTGCACAACCAGTAGCACAGAGTAGATATTGATTACTGAGGAAGATTTACTTACTAGCTCATACTCCTCGTTTCTATCCCACACCAGCAGCTTTGGCAGCTGTGAGCTCTTGGAAACGTCAAAAGTCTCCACAAACTCATCCCATTGCTTGATTCCAACATATCCAAACACCAAATCACGGTTCGCATTAGCAGCAGATCTCAAGACTCGTACCAGTTGTGTAGAGTTTTCATCTGAATCATCCTCCAAAATTGTGAGAACAACTTTCCTCTCATCATCATTCAGCATTTTTAGTGTCTCCGTATTGATTGGGACAACCAAAGGGAGCAGGGATTGTCGTACAAAATCTTCCAAGAAATTTCCTAAGTCCAAAAACAATATCATCAGTTATTGGGAAAGCAAAATGTCTTTGTATTGTATATTCAACTGGACATAAGATGATATATGGTACTCCGAATTACTTCGCAAACAAAGCATCATAACAGAAAAAATCCAGTCATGACCACAAGAAAGGGATAACAAATACCTTCAAATGGGCCATAGAATAAACTTTGTTCCTTATACTTTGGATGTATTGCAACTAGTGCTGGAACCTTATCAAAATCATAGGCTACCATCATGTCCTCGGAGAAATCTTTGGCAACAGCAAACCAAGCTCTTTTCTTGTATTTCCTTCCATATTCAGCAATCAACGACTCATTCACCCCAAAACCAAGGAACATAGGAAAGCTTGTACCAGCATTCTCAACAAAGTTCTTTATCGCAGCATCTGACTCAAGGATAGAAACATCTGGTGCAACAAACTTCTTCAGATTGCGGACAAGCTGGTCAGCTTTCCTTGAACCAGTGTATTCAATTGGGACACCGTGGATAAAAAGCATCAGGGTAGGGAACCCACTGCATTTACAAACTAAGAAGCATCAGCAATCTAAAAATCTATACTCCACGGTGAAACCAAAATACTTAGGGACACGAGCTTACTCTACTCCATATTTTGATCCAAGTTTCCTGTATTTGTCAGCGTTTACTTTGGCAACTACGATGGGCTCACTCAACCCTGCCAACACCGGCGCAGCTTCATCTAACTGCATTAACAAAATAGATTTTTTCAGTTTCTCAATCCAAGATAGAAGTCCTCAGCATGATAACCCACTGGCAGTTCCTGTCTTTTATAGAAGTGCAAGACATATCGTTTGAGAATCTATTAATTGGCCACAAACATACTGTACTTGCGCTTAGTTTCTTTTCTTCCATATAAGCTAATCTACCTGAATTCAGGTGACGTCACACTCCTATCTCACTGTTTATTTAATAACTGGATAATAACAGGCTTTGTTTAAAAATCGAGCAAATATTCTGAAAAATAGTAAGTTCTGCACTGTCCCAACTCCCAACTTCGCCTGCTTGAGTTCATGGGACCACGCAAAGAACACGCGATCCCAGAATCCCAATCGACCGGCTGCCACAGCACTAAAGAGGCAACAAGATCCACAGAGACAACCCCACGGCATCCCAACTCCCAGCACATCCCAATTCGCATCGCATCTCGCAGGGCTAGCACCAGCAGCAAGTTGCAAGGTCGGCAGGCCCAGTGGACCGGTCAGCGGTCGTACCTCGGGCGCGAGGCGCTTGCAGTGGCCGCACCACGGGGCGTAGAAGTCGACGAAGAGGAAGTCGATGGCGCCCAGCGCCGCCTCGAAGTTGCTCTCGTCCAGGTCGATCACCCGCCCGTCGCGCGGGAATTCCTCGCCCGCGGCGGCGGTTGCGCGGGCTGAGAGCGGGAGCAGCAGCAGGAGGAGGAGAGGAAGCAGCGCCGGCGGCAGGACTCGAGTCGCCATCGCCGTGGCGGGCGCTCGATTCGATCTCCGCCGCGTCGGAAGGAGGGGCACGGGACTCGACCAGCTTCCTAGGGGAGGGGTTTACTGGGGAATAAGTTCAGATTTATCCTTCTCCCGAATCTGATATTTTTTATCACTTTTTTTTGGGAGACAGTACTACTCTTTTTTTTTATTTTTCTTCTTCTGAATTTAAGCCCTACATTAATTTAAGATTACATCAACGCCTTACTTTCGAACGGTTTGATGTCTAGCATCTTTTTATTGATTCTACTAAATGAAAATTCTGAAAATAAACTTAAGAACACCAATTTTTATTTTTATATTTCTGAAAAGCTCCTAAAACCTGACAATAAAGGTAAATTTGCCTCGTCTTCCAAATCTAAGTTCAGTAATATTTCTGCAGCTAAAGACTGCACTGTCACCGTCACCGAGACTTTGGTCCGGTAATGTGACGAGGATCACCACGGAATCTCATATCCAGAATCAATACAGCCCCGCTCTAATCCATAGCATCTAGCCATTTACATAGGTAAGCAAGTGGCACCTCAAAAGGTAACGCCGGCTACCCGTGCTCAGCACAAGTAGCGTGACAACTGACAAGAAACTGCACAACAACAAATGATATCACTGCTGAGGTTTCTCCACAGCCTGGAAAGTTCAAGCCACGATATTATTAACAGAAAGTTGGGTCCTACTGATGATGGCAAGAAACGAGGTTACAACTTCTCGTAAGAAAACACGGTAATAAGCAACAACCAAGGTAGAATGAAGTCCAAGCTTCTAACTTCACAAAATGTTGTTGAAAATAAGTCTCCGATATGTAGGCCTTGAGACCATGATTGCTCAACCTGAGGCGGTCTTCTTCTGCTGGAAAATGACTGCGTACACGGGGACTCCAACGCCGATGCTAACTGCTCCCAGCACGGAAAGAGTCACCTTCAACCCCTGGTGCTTCATCCTGTGCAAGTTGTACATGTGCTTGGCATGGAGATAGTATGGCTCATCATGGCCGTGCCCTCCCATTCTCTTCACACCAGTGGCATGGAATCCATGAGAAGCTGGCGAGTCCAAGAATATCAGTAATCAGGGTAATTAAGGGAGCGAGAAAACAAACGAGTTCACAACTTCATTTCACAGTAAAGGAACAATCAAAAGTATAATGGATAGATCAATGCATCCACAGATATCTACTAATCAGCAATTTGAAGTGATCTAAACAATATAAAGTTCACAAATGCATTTGACGTTAGAAATATAATGATCAAGCCAAACCACTAAAAGGTACTAATAGTAATGGTCCGATATCAGAAATACAATGATCAAGCCAAAAAACTAAAATGCACTAATATTCATTCACAACTACCATCATCTCCAGTTCTCCACAAGTCCAATATCCAAGCCACTTTTTCACCTCTAAAACATGTGGTCAAGAAACACAGGAATTTTAGCCTGTGGGCATTGATACAATTGATACAAATGAAATGTATAAACGAAGCTATGATTGGTCTCTTTCTGAGTAAAATAGTTTGCATAATCCTATTGATTAAACCATGGGACCAGCACACTGATTACAACCAGCTGGGTTCCAGATAAAAGGTGTGAGATCGTCGTAAATAGCATAAGCCTCCTTTGTTTCAAAGGATAAATAATAACATAGCACAGAAAAAGAATAACCAGCACCCTGTTTAACCGTCAATAGTTTCAGACCGTTATTTCTAAGTTGTAAGCCCTCAAAGACCTGTCAGTCCACAACAACAAAATGGAATTGGACCCAAAGACATCAAACAAATTGGTACTACCTCCTTTAAAACACATAAATGAACAAACTTTGATAAGAGGAACGGTAAGCAAACAAGAAGAAATATAAAACACAAGGGTACAGGGGTACTGCTCCATCACTCTCTTCTCGGGTAAATTGGAATAATACAAAAGGATAAACAGAGTTGTTATTGCTGCATTGTTCACTGTTATGCTTACTGATTTCTGAGTGATCAGATGCTGTAAACTCGGCAAGCCTCGATCGAAAAGGCCAAAGCCCAAAGGCCAGGCATTTCCCAATCACCACATGTAAGACCGAAAGGGCAGCGAAACCTAATTCAGTGCATCGCCTGATTCATTCACCAAAATAAACGCACCGACTGATGATCTTACAACGCTGATCGGAAGCATAGTCACAGCGGGAGCACAGACAAATCTTGGCCCCCAAATACGCATTATCTACCCCAACCATTTCATAACGCGACAAGAACTATCCTCCAAGTAACCGACGGATCTACCACCGCTCGCATCCATACCACCACGACCAACGGAAAACTAACAACCAACCCAAGCGAATCGCGCCGCAGCAACCCTAAATCGGCCCGCGGTGGGAGGTCAAGGCCAGGGGACGCGGGATGGGAGGGGCGCTTGCCTGGCTTGGACGCCTCGGCGCCGGCGGCGAGGAGGCGGATCCCGGAGCGGAGGCCGCGGTTGAGCGCCGTCGCCATCGCCTTCGTGTTCTCGACTGGGGTCGCCGCCGCCGCCGGAGGTGTGATGTGGTGGGCGAGAGGGTGACTCACTGTGATGATTCGTTGCGGTTGGGCTTCGTGGGGGGTTGCGTTGCGTGGAGAGACCGAGAGAGAGCTTGGAGAGCCAGTTTGGGCCGCTTGTGTTTCCTAGCGAAGAGGCCCGGCCCAGAGAGCAAAGAACACGTACGCCTCCGGTGCTCAAACAAAAACGGTTTCGACAGTGGAACACGTATTATTGGAGTCCGCCTTTCGCCTCAGATGACTTCGAATCGAATCGTCCGATGATTGCCGATCAAATAAATCATGCTCGAGAAGCAAATCCGAACGAGAGACGCTTCCCCTTCCCCTCGCCGATGGAGTCGCTTGCGTCGCAAGCGAGGCCAGCGGCGGTGCTCTGGCTCGCCGGCTTCCTCCAGGCCGCGCGCCTCCACCGGGTTGTCTCCTTCTGCGCCAGGTCCGCCGCCTCTGTTCAACACCCCCTTCTCTATCCATTTTTTTTTACAATTTTATTTGATTTTTTGGGTAAGAATTAGAGCTAACTGACCCCGCTCGAAGCATCGATTACTTGCTCCGTTAGTATAACTTTGTCGATTTCTGGTTGGGTGCAGCTCAAGGGCACTATCCATCAGGATCGCACAGTGCTTCCTGCTGAACGGCCTCATCTTCCTGGGGAGGTACGGTGGTTCGTGATTGAGTTTGAATCTCGACTAAATTATGTGTCTTTTGTAGCTTTGGAGTGTGGTAAGACCTAAGATTATTAGAACTTTTGAGTAGATTGTACAGTTTTGTGCTAAGTGTTGTTTTGTACAAGTTATAGTTGTCCTTTGTGCTGCAGCTACTAGGGTAGCATAGCAAATAACATCAGAATGTTGTGTGGTTGGAATGGTGTTATGCATTTGCCTCTGCCGGTTTGCCCAATGAACTAGCAAAGTGAACAAGGGTGGAGTTTGATGGGCTGTTTGGAGTTATGCAGGGAATAGTGGACATTGACTTCTCCTAGTTCTCTGTCACTTCAATTCAATTACTATGTGTTAAACATAAGGAAAATATATTATTTTTAATCAAGTCAGTTGTCACTTCTCAGCACTTGTCTCATGATATTGTTTTCAATGTTCCTGCCTAGCCTATTTTTCTGTTGTTTCTCAACCTTCTAAATAATTCTGTGCTTCGTAGCTTGCTAACCCTGAAATCGGTGGTCATTCCAACTCTATTGTGGATTCTACCTGAGCAATGCAATCAAATGGGTGGACAACATCTTTGTGATCACAAGGCAGCTATAGCTATTTATTCACTCTTACGCTCGGGCCTTGTTGAGATTTTTTATGTAAGTGCTACCTTTTATATGCTGGCATTTTTTTTAAAAAAAATGTTACTGCTCATGTTTCTGTTCACATTAACACTCAAATTTCAAGTCCATTCTGGTGCACTAGTTATTTAATTTGCATTGAACAACACACGATTTATTGATGCTATCTGGCTAATGTGAAATTTAGTATTTGGATTATTTTTATTTTAAGAAACATGTGCGGAATTACAGATACTGGCATAAAAATAATATGTTGGTGGACGCTTACCTTTGCAATGATTCATGTAAGTAGAATGTGAGATAGGAAAACCTTTTTTTCCCTAGCAATAAGGGTTCACAAATCATAATACATATTATTTTGTTAAAGCATCACTCATGTTTTCCTAGTGACATGCTTGGCTCTTCATATGCTGCAAAGTTTTGTATGGCATACACCACTAGTTTGCAGGATCCCTTGGGACAAACTATCAAGTCCATATCAACTTACTGTTACTATCTCCCTAAAAATAATGTTTACTGTTACTATCTTCCCTAAGAATAATGCTTACTGTTACTATCATGCCATTTACTACTTTATAATATGTGTGGCATTGGCACTGTGATCTCTTTTTTTATTGGCACTGTAATCTCCGTGTTCTTCTTATTACATTCCTTTCTTTAAATATTTATGCATTGCTTATTGTTTATTATTACATTTTGGTTTCACATAACTAAATATCTATTTCAGGTATTTTGGTTTTATCCACTTTACGTCTTCAGCTTCATATTAAGTACGCTTTGGTATGTTTAATCCTTTTCAATACATGTTCTCTAACTTCTCTTATACTGCCAGAAAAATTGTTTTCTTCTTTCTGTGAGTACGCTGTTGGTTTCAGTCGATAATGGGATCATCAAACATTATATAAGCTAATATGCTTACAGTTTATGGTTTAAAAATTGCCCCTTTTTTGCGACCATAAAAAAAATTGCCCATTTTCTCTTACTAATGCAGTAATTTGTTCACTATAGCAACTATGGTTCAATATTCCAGCTAACCATGCAAGCACCTTGTTGTGGCCAATTGAAAATTTGTGTTTTGGGTGCACCATGACACGATAAGTTGCAGCCAATTTTTGATCACCTCGTCGATAGGTAGATCTACTGTTTTGCAGTATCTGGGAGTAACATGATCAGAATAGGTCTTTCTATGCGTAAGTTTTTTATTTGCTTTCGGAGATATGTATTTAGCAAACATTGGAATCATTTATATATTTGCAACAGGCTGGCAAATTTGCTCAGTCTATGTTTTCTCAAAATAAAAAAAAAGTGTTGTCTGTTGCTGCATTCTTAGTTAGCTTTCCACAGCACATGAAAACAGACCTGGATTTGGTCTTTGAAGTTTCAAATTTTGATTATGTGGAAACTTATTCTTGTATTTAATGAACTCACTTGTTGTTACAGGTATGGATTGTCATTTTGTTATCCTCGAATTATGCATATTTCAGAGACTAAACAAGGGAACACCCTGTTATCCCTTTTGTGATGCGGACCATCTTATGTCAGGTATAATGACATTGCCAAGCATGCTTTGGATGTTGTGAAAAGGAAGAGCCTAGATTCGACTCGAGCGTTGAATGCTCACAACATAACTGAACCAGGAGACCAACCTGAAGGATTTGACAGGTAGGTGTGTTCATGTGGAACTGGGTGGTGCCTGATTGCTTGTTTTGTTGCTGATATTTTGGTATTAGGGTTGCACTTGGTATAGGGGAACAGGTCTATTCAATCCTCCTTTTGACCATTTTCTTTGTTGAGGTATGATTCTATGTTCCCTTCATGTATTATTGGACACACAATTCCACAGATGATATCTATTTGAACTTCATTTCTCCTGGTCTTCGTGGTTTGTCATTTACTGTTTTTCATATATTTGCATGAAATGCCATGCAGGTTTCAGTGATTGGTTATGTACCGTACTTTGGCAAGGCAATGAACTTCCTGCTCCTGTCATTAATGTATGCCTACTACTGCTTCGAGTAAGTATGTCTGAATCTTGTTCAGCATTCTTCCAATTATTCTTTTTCAGTGTGTTATGCATTTGCAGGGTTACTTCCATAGTTCTGTTACCTTCAACTTTGGTAAACTTTTTGCCAGGTACAAGTGGAACTTCTTTGCAGTGAGTCTGAATAACAGGCTTGAGTTCTTTGAATCAAATTGGGCCTTCTTTGCTGGATTTGGTATGTCGACAATTCATTATCTGACAACTACATATTTTGTACGCATTTTGTCTGTTTGAAATGACTTAATCCATTTTACATGTGTTTGGGTATGTATGTTTGGGGCGCTTTTAGGTTGTTATTGAAGTGTTTCCATGATTATGGATTACTAAATCTTTTTAGCTGTTCAGCTTATTCATACATTAAAACGATAGGCGCTACTTTTTGCACCAAGTTGAAACCATGTCATTAAAAGGGCGTACCCAGTGCTGAAAGCTCCCACACAAGATGTTCATTATAAGTTCCAAATGTAATTTGACAACCATTCGTCTAATAGGTTGCAAACCATTCAGAACCATTTTCTTGCTGTAATTTGGTAAGCTTTCATTGTACTTTAGGTTTTAGTCAAATACCTCATGTAAATGAGCATTGTTTTGCTTTCCCTTACCTTTTTTATGTAATTTTTTTTGCTTTATTGGCATCATGTTGTTTCTTCATATTCTTAAATAATTTATATGCTCTAGCTGGTTTTTGTGTAATCTTGACATATTGTTTGTTGTTCCTATGTAGGGGCTCCATGTGTCCTTCCAATTTTCTTCTTCTCTCCTCTTACAAGTTATGGACTTATGGCCATACTTTACCCGTTGGTAAGGTTAAACACTTTTCAGTTGCAGTTCTTACTTTTGACATTTATATGTTCTCTTTTGGTACATTACATTTGATAACTTTAAGAGTTTCCAATCTTCAAGATTTTTTTTCAGTCTGTACATTTTTTTTTCTTTTTTATATACCACAGCATGTTCCTTCGTTGCTGTTTTTCCCTTAAAAAGAAGAATTCATAAGTCTGTGTGTGGTCTATATTTAGCTGGAAACCTGTACTGGATGAGACCTTGCAGCCTCCATTTTGAAAGTATGATCATATAGTAATTACACCACTGGCGGAACACAGTGGAGGCCAAGCTGGGCCCCGGCCCCCCTTCCAATGAAAATTTCTCTCTTGCATGCCTCCATGCATGATGTACACATGCAAATGCTCTTTATTTCTTAGCTATTTCACACTGTTGTTTCAAATTGCCCCCCACCCCCTCTTTAATTTAGCTCATGTTCCGCCACTGAATTACACCATACCTTCCTTGAATATCAGTACTGAACTTCATGGCACATCAGATTTGTGTGTATGGGAAGAATAAATAGAACAGCAATGTACACTTGTTATCAATTGTATGTTCCTTGTTTTGATGTTCTCACTGTTTTCCACTTGTTGCCCTGGAGGAGGAGCTTTGAGATATTGAAATTTCCTCTTTCCAGGGTGAAGTTCTTGCCTCATAGATTATATATGCTTTGGATAAGAGTGCTTTAAGACATAGTAGGAGTGCTCACTATCTGTTTTATGATCGAACCAAATTCCGGGAGTCCAACTTGACAACATTGCTTTTCCAGTTTGTCTTGACTGCTGCAGGCACTCAAGCTGAGCAAGTGATTGATGAACTGAAACCTACACACGAAGGGAAACTACAAAGAATACCTGTGTTCTTCGTGGCAAAGCGACTAACGTGAGCTCCCAACTTTCCCTTCATCAGTGGGTGTTCAGTTCCCTTTCAAGTAGTGAGTTGCATAAGCAAGTCATGCCTAATTGATGTTCAATCTTTTTCCAAGTTTTGAGCCTCATGGTTTTCTCAAGCACTGTTACATGCATAGTTGATGTTCAATCCTTTTCCTAGTTTTGAGCCTCATGGTTTTCTCCAGCACTGTTACTTTGGTTGGTACCGTAAGGGCCTGATATTAACAGTTCAAAACATGTCTGAAATTGAGGTGCCTACAGGACACAGGTACTGCAGCTGTTTCCAGCGGTGCAGAAAGAAGAATGAAAGATCCACAGGAATAGTCAAGGAAAGATGACACCGCGTTGTGCTTATCACAACGCCGCTGTTTCAAAGAAGACGCTGCGTTGTGCTTGTCACAACGCCGCTTGTCGATAAGCTGCACGCCTCTCCATAATGTGGAATGGGCTGTATATATCTTCGCCACACTGTAAATACCCTGTAACATTGCTGTTGTAACATACATTTCTGCTAAATGTAAGCTTTGAGGAAAAAATAAAGTTCCACTTTGTCCACTCGGTACCCGCCCACATTGATGTGCATACAGATTGCAGCTCTTTCTCCGACCATTTACTGGTGTCAAAGTTGCAGATTTGGTACCAGAGTTCCATACATTTGCTCTCATTTTACCCCCAAAGAACTGCACGAACGCATTGGTTCATCTTGTTTCAATTTTCAGACGGTTTCTCTGTATCTGGTTCATCTATTGTAGGCATTGTTGAAGAATGAAGAATGTGACAGGGATTAAGTATGTGCCCACAGCTTAAAGTTGCCTTCCTTTCCGTTATTTCACATTCTAGTAGACTGTGATGGAACACTGAAGAGGCACAAGAGCTAATACGCATATGACATTTTAACTCCCGCACCACTCCTGTACCCGTTGGTGTTGAAAGTTTCTAGTCATGTTCTAGTATGCAAGTTTCCAGTGGTGCTATTGAGGTACTCCTTGTAAGTCGTTTTAGCAAATTTAAAATATATAAGTTTTGCTATTCACTTAGATATCCACGTTTAGATCCATAAAAAAAATTATGTACGTAGATTTGCTAAAACAACCTATAATTTAGAATGAAGGAAGTAGCCTACTAGAACTAAATCTCGCCCTTAATACTAAGCGTGTACCTTGTTTTTGTATAGATTATCTAGGATCTTATACTTGAGAAATACGCAACGGTTACCATCCATGTCGTGCGTGTAGCGCCACACCAAATCGGAGCTGTGCCTGTACTTTGGTGGCAAGCCACTTAGCTTGCTGAACTGTTGCTCGCGTCCTGAAGCCAAACTGTTTATCACACCTGTTCGCCCAACCACTCTTTTATTAAGGTCAGGTGATGTGCAAGGACTAACCATATTATCCTATGCTTCATCAATTCCCCATGCTCCTATCTCCAGTAGCTGCTCATCCTCCAGAAAAAACACACTGAAATTTCTTGGGGTTTTCAGCTGAATGGATGGTTGTTAGATGCTGCAGCCTCAATCATTGAGGACCAGCCGCTGCCGACACCACTGGATGCCGTTCCTTGGTTTCAGCCGGCCACAACAAAGCACCACAGCATTCTCTGTTGCCTGAATTTATAATGGAAGCCGCCCCTGATCGAGATTATGGAGCGGCTGCTCTCGTAAGACGCCGGACAAGCTCCATAATTCCGTCAGATCGTCCAGCTAGCATCAGTTGTCTGCTCATCCTCTTTCTCGTACGTGTGACCATAATTCTCTCTTTTTTTTGGCGTATTGCTGAATGCTGACACATGCAGAACATGTAGCATACGTACTAAAATACGGCTCGACGTACGCTATCATTGCGTATAAAAGGGCCAAAAGAAAGACGGACGAAGCAGAGTACAATCAGAGGCTGGCTAGCTAGCCTGTGGTGAACAATAACCAATGCTGCTAGCTTTGTCCGTTACCTTTGCGTCCCTTTTGAACAAGCAACTTTGTACGATAATTGGTTCCCAAGCTTAGAAACAGAAGTACAGAACCCAAAAAAACGCAAGGATTCTTGCAGCAGCCGTAAGGATTCACATACGGAGGGAGGCTGTTATTTTCTTCTCTGTATATTGTTCGAGCAGCGAGGACGCTTCTTGTCAGAAGCTTCAGGCACGCTTTGTTGGAGCCCTTAATTTAAGGGGGGCGCTTAATTTAATTTAGCAATAATCTCCATCCAAGAGGTGTACTGCTGGTCCCGGTCTGACGCTAGCTGCTGCTTTGGAAATGTGTTTTAATTTCCAGCTAATCCTTTCTTTCGTTCATGCTGGCTGCAGATTCTATTCCTCGCGTGCCATACTGCCATCCACCAGTGCTCCGAGTACTCCCACGCCATTACGTGATGTGCGTGATGCCACCAAACGCACTGCTGCTGCTGCTGCTGCTAGCAGCGAACAAATTAATCAACGGGCAGACGCCTTCCATTCCTCGAGCAAGGAATGTTCTGACACCATGTATGCACAATCTGCATCGAGTGCACAGGTCAAGTCGGAGGAGCACCAGAAATACTACTCAATTTCACCCTTCTTCGTTTGAATTCGGCAGGACCTGAATTGCTTTCTGCATAATTCTTGTTTCCTGCATTCCATTTCCAGCTTTCCAAGGTGGGGTCTGGCCGTGTGGATGCTCATATAAAAAACATCCAATGCTCCAAATGATTGGGCATTAATTGGTACGGTTGTTGTTACGCCGAACCCTTTGAGTTTATTCATTCATTAATATCTCAGGCGAACTCGAGCTGAAAGAAGCTGAGATAGGTATCATGGTGGAGCCGCAGCACTGCTGGGTGGACACTGCACAGGCAGCTTTCAGGTCGCAGGACCAGCACTAGCTAGAGTGTACTGCGTGTGCCTGGTTCGTTGATCCTTCAAGCCTGCTTAGCAGATCATCGTATGGCATCTCCAATAACCTGATGGGGTTCGTTGCACTATTGCTAGCTACTCCTGCATTGCATTATAATCTACTCCTGTTTCGCCTTTGCTTTGCTGCTGGTGATCTGCATGCGTCATGCATGCATATCAGACATATCAGCACACACACGCGCGCGCGCGCGCATGACTGCAGACTAATGCTCTCATTACGATCCATGGATGGAAAATTGGAAATGCTGCCATGAACAATTAGGAACGGTGATTCTGAACCTTTCTGTGCACAAACACTGAAACACACACGCGTTAGCACATCTGCCACCCAAGCAATTTTTATTCGGTTGGACGCGCAGGCATCCTGGGGCGTCCCGGCAACCAGTAGGAGCCCACGCCTTGGTCCGCACTCGACAGCGGCGGTCGTACGCGCGCGCATCCTAGTTTCGAAAACGCCATCATCAGGCCAGAACAGTGCTTGATTCTGTCGAGCGAGGATTAAGCAACTGGTTCGGTTCCTCCCTGTCATGATGCCCGCCGAGAAAGAATGCCGGCATGTATGCCCAACCAACCACCATGATCATTCATAGCATGTACATGTACATGTGTTTGTCGACCTACTTGGTTCTGAGAAACGAGAACCACCAGCAGCAGCGTTGCGTTAGGATTCATGTCCCCGTCCGTGTCAAGTAAAAAAGGGGTCGTCGGATCCGGGTCTCCCCAACCCCAAGTGGCGGGGAAGCAAGCGTAAAGGGTGAAAGCGTTGTCGTCGATCGTCAGGTGTTCAGGTGAGGTGTTTGCGAGCACACAGTCCCAATCCAAGGTGAAAGGAAATGGGGTTTCAAAAGAAAAAGGGAAAGAAAGGAGGAGGGCGCAACGCCACCTAGCGGGTTAACCGCGGGGATTATTTCAGCAACTGTATGATTACAGCGCATAACAACCACCGCGAAGCCCGTCGTGCACACCATTCTGCTAGTGTCGTCTACTACCTCACAAAAAAAGATTTTTTTTGGTAGTAGTCGTACGGTTTTTTTTTTTTTTTGGTAGCAGCGTCAGGTCACAGCATTTCCATCCGTCACTCAGTGTACTTTTATTCAGAGGCAGGCCGGCTGCTGCGATTTTTGCAAATAAAAGCGTTTAAACGCCAAGTATGCCCTGTTCTTTTCGGAGGCGACAAGCGCTGTTCCCTGGTCTTTGCCGATCGTCTCTGTCCTCGTGCTGTCCAGCCATGCATGTACGCGTATACATAGTACACGTACACCACCATAAATATAACAAAGATACGATGGGGAAAGAGTATTATACACGCGTAGTACTACATAGTAGTATTTTTTTCTCTAACTAACGTACAGTATCTGCCTAGAATTCAGCAAAGTGTCGCCGCAAATTTGAATCTCGCGCACCGAACTACTGCAGCAGCTAGCAACCCGCCGGAAGGACACGTCGTCACGCTCCGGCACGACAGATCGGTCGACGGTGCCGCGCGCGGTACACGAACGCAAAACCGTAAGGGCTCTCCGTGACGGCGGCCTAGCGCCGCGACGACACGTTGACCACTTTGGCCCGCGCGCTGCTGCTGGCACTACCTCATCCGGGTAATTTTTGAAAACAACCTCATCCGGGTAATAACTCTTCCAGTCCTCCCAACCCAAACACAAGCCGTCGCCGTCCGGCCGGCCTCCGGGCGGTGGCAATCATGTCCGCCGCGACGGGGCACGCGCGCGACATGGCTTTTTCTCTCCTCACGCTCACGATCAACGAAGCTGGCTAGCCGACGGCGGACTTCGCCGAGAGCCGAACCGAACCACCCACCCACCCGCCGCCGCGCCGCGCGCACGCGGCGGCAAAGCCCATCCGCGCCATCGCGGCCGATCGGGCGCCTGTCCCCCAAGCTGGTCACTGGACGAGAATGCGCTCTCTCTCTCTCTCTCATTCCTTCGTAAACGCGTAGCTTGATTGCGAGGTTGTTAGGAACGAAGGTTACCAAAAATAAGGTTCTTCGGTGCTAGCTACTGCTATACTACTAGTACTATATACTAATGAGGTAGGATTAAGGTACATTGACAATCCTAATTCAGGACTTTGAAGTCCTTTTTTTTTGTTTTGCTTTGCCTCTCAAAGGTAAAGACGGCTTGTTTTGTCGTGACTCTCGATCATGTCCGTGTACTCCTTTCGATTCAGAACGTTCAAAATGTTATTTACACAGTTTATAAGATGAAAATGAGCAACAATTTGTATGAAAATATGATAATTTTCATGAAAAATAATTGAGTATTTTAAAGCAGAGGGAGGGACCTATCGTTTTATGTCAACTTTTACATATATGTCTCATGTATTTGTGGTCAGAGTTAATAAGTGGATAGAAACGCTCAATAACCCTACGAATTACCGCGCGGTAAACAAAAGACGAGCCCGCCCTCGATCTCGAGTCTGCCGTCGCATGATCTTACTCCTCGCTAATTCCACTGCTGCTTCCTAACAGTACAGCTCCATTACTGTTACCGCCTTGATCCGATGTCTCGGACGCAGAAAATTACCAGGATCAAACCGGACCTGCGCACCCGCATCACGTCACCGCGCCATGGCCCAACCATAAAAAGCCCGACGCCGCTCCGGACCTGCGCCTCCACTCCAGCGCTCTGCCTCTGACCCCGCCACCACCACCACCAAGAAACACCGCACCGCGCGGCAATGCCTAACCCCTCCTCCTCGTCCCCGCCACCGGCGCCCGCCGCCGCCACTCGGCGCCGGCGGCGGAGGCGGCAGCTCCTTCCGCCGCCGTCGTCGTCGCCGGCGTCCTCCTCCTCTGCGGTCCCGGCCTCGGCGTCCTCGTCGTCGTCCTCGTCGGCGTCCTCCGCCTCCTCGGGGCTCTCCTTCTCCTTCCCGTCCTTCTCGCCCGCGCCCTCGCCGTTCCACCACCGCTTCCTCTCCCCGCTGCGCGCCTCCGCGGTGCCCTTCTCCTGGGAGCACCGCCCGGGCATCCCCAAGACCCCCGCGCGCCAGGCGGCGGCACGCGGCAAGGCCAGGGCGTCGGCGGCAGCGCTGCCGCTGCCCCTCCCGCCCTCCCTCCTCTCCAGCAAGGTCGGCGCCGCCGACAGCCCCTTCTCCGCCGCCGCCGCGGACGGCGGCTACCTCGTCGTCCCCGACGACGCGAAGAAGGCGAGGCGGCGCGGGCGGCAGCGGCAGCGGCGCCCCCCGGCGCTGGCCGCCACCCTGACAGACTGGCTCGCCGTGCTCAGCCTCTACCGATCGTGCACGCGCTCCCGCGACTGCCTTGCCGGCACGCCGCCGCCGCGCCGCCCCCGCTCCCCGGCGAAGGCCGTGTGATCGCGCGCGCTACATGCTAGTGAGTTCGCTGATACATCGCGCCTCGCGTCTCCCTCTGTGTGTGTGGTGCTGGCGCCGATTAAGAATGTGCTTAGGATTAATCACACTTGGCTTGACGCTGTAATTAAGGTGGTTTGCCGTTTCCCCCCATGTGCGTGGTGCTCTGTTTCTTTCCAGTTCCAGGCAATAATTGATTAATCCCTCCCCGCACGGTTAGTGACGGACTTGATGTGCCGGCAGCTGCTGCTGGTGGAGTGTTGGTGGTGGAAGCTCTGCTTTTGCATGCTGGTGAACGGTGATGTTCTGATGCCGCATGCATGTGTCCCACCGTTAATTAGTTTGTAAGCTTGGTCACTGATTGGCAACAGGCCACAGTTACTGTGAGGTATGAAAAAAAGGCCAGAATAATGTGCCGTTTGTTTGTGACAACTGACAAGATGGACATGCTGCTGTCCTCCCACTGGCACTGCATTGTTCACTCTGTGATTACTCTGTTTTCCACTCGGTAAATCCAGCATCATTTTGACTAGTAACATACTAGCCTGTTTCAACTTTCAACGCACTGATGAACAAACTCTTATGAACCATTGGGGAACGGAGAGTCGTCAGTGTGCAGTGTTCGTGCTCCCTTCGATTAGCTTCCTTGATAATTGCTGCTCGTCGCCGGACAAGTGGTGGCGTAGAAGAGCGAGCACCGCGGCGAGCAACCGGGGTGCATGCGCGCGGTGCGGGACAGCGAGAGCGTCGGTTGCGTCACGTCGCCGGTCGTCTTGTCTTGACCACGGAACCGCCTTTAATTTGCTGCCTCCTCTGCTGGTACCCAAGTGGTGTGCGCCGGGGAGCTAAGCTAAACGCATCCCTCGGAATAATGTTTGGCTCCTTTTATTATTGTGTTTTTGGAAAGCTTGTTTTTTCGGTAACAATTGTCATTCAAGTCAGGGCTGGTGTCTGTCAAATCACTTCCAGATCTGGGGTGATGTTTGATGGTTAACTTGCGGAGCCTTGACAACTGACATGTGTTTTGTTTGATATAGATTCAACCTTTTAAAATGCCAAATTTCTTCACCGTTGGATGGGGATCGGGCAATCCAGATCCTTTCCACCGCCAACTCTTTACCAGCTATTGTTGGAGTTGCTCCGTCGCTCCCTAAAACGTAATTCATGTTCTATATAAACACAAAAAGATTTTTAGCGCGATAGAGCCTGAGGAGCCTTAACAACTGACATATGTTTTGTTTTTCCTCTAAATTCAACCTTTCCAAAATACTTCCTTGGATCAGGATTATTTGTTTCGACAGCCAAATACTACTTGATTGTAGGACATTTTTGTTGGTCTGGAACGTCAAATAATTCCGTATGGAGCTAGGTAGTATGTCAAAATCTCTTCACCCTTGGACGGTGATCAAGCAATCCTGATCGTTTTCACCGTCAACTCCCGTGCGCGCGGGCACCAACTCTTGCCTTGTCGCTGCCGCCCCCAGTGCTGGCGCGGTTCAGTGCAGACCACCGGCCACCGGCCCTAGCCTAGCCGCGGCCATCAATCGCCACTGCGGTTGCCATACGCTGGGCCGGCCGCCTTCCTAAAAACATGAGGCGGTAATAACCAACCCGGGGTGAATTTAATACTTATCTAATAGGATCAGCATCAACCGGAAGAGATGAGATGATGCTGAAGCGTCCGCGCGGAGGTCGTTGGCGCTCAGCAACAAGCACTGCTATAATTTACCGTCCTCGATGCGAAGGTAATTCTCCTTGCTTGTTTGACGACGGCTCAATGCAAGTTACCTTGGAGTACAAGGGAGTGCCAAGATTCACCGAGTCGACACCGGTTCCCAAAAGTCAGCGGGGCCGTCCTGTGCTGCGTACTCTCTCACATGCGCGCGCACACATGTGCGATCCAGAGTCGATTAGGCTACGTGTCTACTGCTCTGCTAGCTCGCTTTCGCCGGCCCGGCCTGCTGCATGCTTGCGGCCGTCACGTCGGCTTGTCCCCGTGCCCTGCCAGTGCCAGGAACTTTCAGCAGTGTCTGCTCTGCTAGTGTCATTGTGTTAAGTGTCATGCCCCGCATCATGCGTGGATGCACAGTGCTGCCGAATGATTGCCAGTAATTGTGGAAGCTATTCTTTAACGCAGGACGGAGAATGTGCTCAGTCGTGTCCTGATTAACTACTACCGGTGTAGCCTTCGTCTCGCTATCTGGGTCCCCGTTTGTTTCCACGTCGCACATAAGAGAATCTTGCCATTTAGAAATATTAAATAAAATTTATTTACAAATTTTTTCACAGATAGATGCTAATTCTCAAGATAAATTTAATAAGTCTAATTAATTGATAATTTGCAACGGTGATGATACAGTAATCATCTGCTAATCATTTATTAATATAATTTATTAGATTCGTCTCGCGAATTAGTCCAATGGTTCTACAATTAGTTTTATAGTTAAATTTTATTTAATACTTCTAAATAATAAAATTCTCTTTGGTGTGATAGGGCTAAAATTTAACCCTCGGAACCAAACACCACTGAAGCCTCCTGCTATGTGATGATACGGAGAAGGAGAAGTCAGCGGCGCTATCAAATCGCACCCGCTGAAAATAATCCGGATCGGGACGTCCTAGCAGTCAGAATTTTTTTTACTAAATTACTCTAATAATACAACGTCCCATAATCGTTTTTTAACACTCGTTTTCTAGTTTTGGAATTTGTTGGTGTGTCGCTACTAGCTAGATAGATAGAGAATGTAAGCCGTGTTCAGAGTTCTGATAGGTGAAGTGTGGAGCTTTGTTTGTAGTCGACGAGATGCTACGTGCTTAGTCTTTGACCGCGGATTAGCTAGGTTTGGGTATAAAAAGGGAATGCATGATCCCGCTGCGGTTAATGCAGGCCGTTATTCTATACCACTTCTGGACGAAGAGACATTAGAAACAGTTTTGGAATGTGATGAGGGGTTTAAAAAGCTTCCAGTGACATAAGAACACTGCCGCCCAACCTTGATTATAGTATGGATCAAGGGGACCTGAAGATTTGGTCAAGGCAGTTATGAGTTATAGCTCAACCTCGAGAGCTCGAAGCAGGCTTGCAACACGGATCAATGGTTTCTTTTTTTTTTTCGAAACATTAATCCTATGTTGGGTTTGATCTCGCGAGCTCTTATCGATCGATCAAGCTGCTGCTGTTTTTTAAGGAAACAGCTGCTGGTTGGTTGACCTCGCTAGCTAATCCGGATCCAGAACGTAGCGTCGTAGTAGCTGTCAGAATTTCTTCTCGCAACACGTTTCTGTAATGTTATTAACCCTATAATAATATTACGTACGGGCAAGCCCGACCCGTCGCTTTTCGCTTGTTTTCTAGGCATGGAATTCGTTGGTGTGGCGCTAGCTAGAGAATGTAAGCTGTGCTTCGCTCAAAAAAAAAAAAAGAAGAAGAAGAAGAGTCGTGTACGTACAGAACTTATATACTGAGCAACAGGCGCTAGGTGAAGTGGAGCCAGCTACGGCTAATAATGCAAGGAGCTGTTTTATCCCTCTTCTGGATTGAGAAGTATTAAAAGTCGTTTGGAATGTGATAATGATTTAAAATGTTCGCAGAATCGCAGTGGCATACTCACATACATACTAGCTACTTTAAGAAACTGCCACCCAATAATGCAACCTTATCGATCTAGGCGAGTTGAAGATTGGGTCATCAAGCCAAGATATAGAAGGCGTGTTTAAGATGCAGATCAGCCTCGATCGTAAGTTTAAGTTGGGTTTGGTGTCGATCGATCGATCGATCGCTCGGCGGCTGGTTGGTTGGCCTCCCTAACTGCAAGCCAGCTACTGACCCCCCCGGTATACACGTATGGGCTGTAACATGTGTGCATCCACCGTGATCTTTCCGGAGAATCACATGTGCTTCCCCCCACCCTTGATGGCTGCTGTCACCCACCGGCCACCGCCGCCGGCGTCGTCCTTGCCCGTACAGAGATCAGGCGGCGTGGGATATGCCGTATGCCGTTCGATGGAGATCAGCTAGCGAACGGCCGTCCCCGTCCGGTCCGGCGGCTGGCTGGCTTTGGCGCCGACCGCCGGTGGTCGCGTAAGCGCCGACCCCCACCACGAACTGCATCCGCATCTCGCGCTGTCGTGGGGGCTCGGGACCGTCCCCGATCGAAGAATTATCCGCGCGCGTGCCGTACGGGCGCCGGCCAAATCCCAGCAACGCCATCTCCAGCCGTGGCAAATGTCAGGCCCTCCTGCCTCCCTCCTCCGTCCCGGCTCGCGACCGAGCACGTGCCAACTGCCAGTCAACCAGCTGGTCCCCGTCGTATATCGACGCCCACGCAACGTCCTCCGTACCCCCGCCACAACAGCGACCTTTTTTTGGCAGGAAGGCGCAGGTCGCGTGTACAGTGGATCGTACGCGCGCGCGCGTGTGCCGCCGGCCGGCCGGCCGGCCTTCCGCGGCAGGGAGCGGCGCGCGGCGGGGCAGTTGGTGCAAAGCGCGCGGCGCTTCACGGCTTCGTCAACCTTTTCCTATCACGTCGCGACGCCGTACTACGTGCGGCCGGGATGCCCGTCCCCAGCTAGAAAGTTGCGGCGCCATTTATAGCTCAGTTCGCGTCCGCTTCACCGAGGCGCGGCAGCGTCGGCAGGCGGTGGAACTTCCTGCTCCTGCCTGCGCATGTGGCACGAGCCTGCGCATGTCCTTCTTACCAGGTATAAATAGACTCCACCTTATAAGTTGGCTAGGGACTCTAGGTGGTTTAACCACTAATGTAACTACTATCATTTTCTATGGGCCTTGGAATTATATGATTAATTGACTTAATAGGCCCTTGGCCCAATTAATACAACAATCCCACCAAATTCCAGGACATAGATTTGAAACTCTCATTTCCACTGCTTCCACCGCTATTTTGATATACCGGTGTTTCGATGGAGACCTGTTTAAGGTTGAACATCCACCTAGAATATAAGTTACGCTTGTCCACAACTGAACAATGGACTATACCTTTGAACTGTTCACCTTGGTAATGACAATTTGATTATCACAGTTCATTAGGATAGCCGGAAATGGTTTCTCAACCACCAGCAAATCCATCAACAGCTCACGAAGCCACTCAACCTCAACTATGGATGTATCTAGTGCTATGAGTTCTGCTTCCATTGTTGACCTCGTTAAGATGGTCTGCTTGCAAGACTTCTAGGAAACAGCACCACCTCCAACCGTGAACACATATCTACTTGTGGCTTTTATTTCAACAGCATCAGATATCAAGTTTGAATCACTATAACCCTCCCTCAACCTCAAGTACCTTAGGATACCCAGCATATTAAATTCCATAGCTCGTAGTGCCCTTCAAATAGTGCATCACTCTCTCGAGAGCCTTCCAATGTTCATCTCCAGAATTTGAGACAAACCTGCTGAGTTTGCTCACAGCAAACGAAATATCAGGTCTCGTGGCGCTAGCTAAATATATTAGCGAGCCAATGATTTGAGAATATCTCAATTGTTCTCTTGTGATTCTTCGATTCTTTTTGCAACATCCCACTAGGATCGTAAGGCGTGGGAGCAGATTTGCAGTCACTATATCCAAAGCGACTCAATATCTTTTTCACATATTGGGACTGCACAAGTGTAACCCCATTATTGCCTTCTCTCAGCACCTTAATATTCAGAATCACATCAGCCACTCCCATGTCTTTCATCTCAAAACTTTGAGACAAAAAGCTATTGACCTCCTCAGTCACATGGAGGTTAGTCCCAAAGATCAGTATGTCATTGACGTACAAGCACATGATCACTCCTTATTCCCCACCAAAGCGATAGTACACACACTTATCGGCCTCATTCACAATAAAACGTGCCGACGTGAGTGTCTTGTCAAATTTCTCATGCCATTGCTTAGGCACTTGTTTTAAGCCATACAAAGATTTTAACAACTTACGCACTTTTTGTTCCTGACCTTCTACTATATATCCATCAGGCTGATCCATATAAATTTTCTCGTCCAACTCTCCATTAAGGAAAGCCGTCTTAATGTCCATCTGGTAAACGAGAAGACCGTGTGAGGCAGCCAAGGATAGCAGTACACGAATGGTGGTCAATCTAGCAACAGGTGAATAAGTGTCAAAGAAATCTTCACCTTCTTTCTAGGTATAACCCTTAGCCACAAGCCTTGTCTTGTACTTTTCAATTGTACCATCCGGCCTAAGCTTCTTCTTGAAAACCCACTTGCATCCTACCAGTTTGCACCCATATGGACAATCGACCACCTCCTAAGTCCCATTAGACATTATGGAATCCATCTCACTTTTGATTGCTTCCATCCAGTAGTCAGCATCAGATGATCCATAAGCCTCAGCGATGGTTCTTGGAGTGTCATCAACAAGGTACACAATAATATCATCACCAAATGACTTTGCAGTTCTTTGTCTCTTGCACTTCGAGTCACTTCATTATCATCCTTCTCATTGTTTTCCTCAAACAGTTGTTCAAAGTGTACTGCTTCATCATTATTTTCAAGGGTTTGTACAAATTCAGGACTATAACTGCTAGGCGTCTCTTTCATTGGAAAAATATTTTCAAAGAACGTAACATCTCCAGACTCCATGATTGTACCAACATGCATGTCAGGTACCCTAGATTTGATTATCAAGAATCTATATCCAACACTGTGAAAAGCATAGCCTAAGAAGATACAATCAACTGTTTTCGTTCCGAGCTTGCATTTCTTAGCAATTGTTACATTAACCTTTGCTAAGCAGCCCCAGGTGCGCAAGTATGAGAGTGTTAATATTTTATTTTCCCATTCCTCGAATGGTGTCTTCTCTTTTTTTATAGGGATTCTGTTAAAAGTATGACAAGTTGTCAACATGGCCTCACCCCACCATTCCAAATGAAGTCCAGTTGTTTCTAACATGGCGTTAACCATCTCTGTTAGAGTACGATTTTTCCTTGCAGCCACTCCATTTGACTCAAGGGAATAAGGTGGTGTTCTCTCATGAATAATACCATGCTCCTCACAAAACAAATTGAACTCATTTGAAAAATACTCTCCACCTCGATCCGATCTAACATGTTTTATTTTTCTCTCAAGTTGATTTTCAACTTCGGCTTTATAGGCCTTGAAAAAATGAAACGCCTCATCTTTGGATTTAAGTAAATACACGTAGCAATATCTAGTTAAATCATCTATCAAAGTCATGAAATATTTCTTCCCTCCTTTAGTCAACACACCATTCATTTCGCATAAATCAGAATGAACAAATTTTAAAGGTGCCAAGTTCCTCGCTTTTGCAGCCTTGTGAGGCTTGCGCGGTTTCTTAGATTGCACACATACTTGACATTTAGAATTCTTGACCAAAGTAAATTTCGGAATTAAACTCAAACTGGCACCGCAACATACAACCAAAATTCACATGACAAAACTATGAATGCCAAGTATTAGATGCATCATCATTACACACATGATTCACAACGTTATTACAAGAGTCTGATAATGACAAGCAAAACAAACCATCACAGTCATATCCTTTACCAACAAAGGATCCAAATTTTGAAATAACACATTTGTTCGACTCCAACACCAACTTAAAACCATCCTTACAAAGGAGAGATCCGCTAACAAGAATTTTATTTATTGAGGGGACATGCTGCACGTTCTTCAGCCGCATGGTCTTTCCCGAAGTAAACTTCAGATCGACCAAACCAACACCATGAACAGCCGCATTCGAACCGTTCCCCATCAATACAGATCCAGTCCCTGTGACCTGGTAAGAAGAAAATAAAGAAATATCATCACACACATGTATATTGGCCCCAGTGTCAATCCACCAATTTAGTAAATGACAAACTGAAAGAACGGTAGCATGATTACCATACCATGATGTTCCCTTCTCAGTATCGCCCATAATAATATTAACAGATTTTTTTTTGCCCTTGCTGTTGCTTATCCTTGCGATCCTTGCAGTCCCGAGCCCAATGATCAGAACAACCGCACACAAAATTTTTTCCCACGTTCTTCTTCTTCTTAAAGTTGGTAGTCTGAGCAGCCTTGTGCTTGGACTCAACCTTCCCTTTGACTTTTTTATTGTGGGATTGGAACCTCCTTCATGGGCACTAGAACCTCCCTCATTGCCACGAGCACGCGTGCCCTTTGCTCTCGCCTTTTCTTCAACATCAAGAGTGCCGATAAGACCGGCCACAGGGAACTCTTGTCTCTTGTGTTTCCGAGAAGTAGAAAAGTTCCTCCAGAAAGGAGAAAGTTTGACAATAATCCCGCCGGCGACAAATTTATCCGGCAAATTGCACTTGAAGTTGTCAAGCTCCTTAGAGAGCGTCTGTAACTCATGAGCCTTTTCAACAACAGAAGATCATCCACCATCCTGTAGTCATAGAACTGCTCCATGACGTACGGCTCACTGCCCGCATCGGAGACACCAAACTTTGCTTCAAGTGCATCCCACAACCCCTTGCTAGAGGGAATATGTTAAAGGACCTCAAGATGCCTAGAGGGGGGGGGGGGGGGGGGGTGAATAGGCTAATCTGAAACTTAAAAACACTTTGAATACTGTCAGTACCACAGATGTCCGGATACTCTGGATATATGTCCAGATACTCCGGGCTTTGTATCCGGAGTTTTCGGATATAGTGTCCGGACTATCCGGGTATGAAACAATCTACACAAAATCGAAGATACTGATGCTGTAATTTAGATCAAGTAAATTTAGAAGAGTTCGTGGTACCCTTGGAGTGTTTCTCACCAGTTGTCTTATTCTATAGACTTATATAATAGTAGATCGACCTCAAACTCTAGAAAGTTAGTCTCACAAGCAAATAACTCAAAAACAAGTAAGGAGCACAAGAGGGAGACAGAATTTGTTTCCCGAAGTTCACTCCCAAAGGAGCTACGTCTCCGTTGAGGAAGGCTTCAAGAGACGATGCTCAAGAACCCCTATGCTCCTCTCCCAAGGGTGAGACCAACGCTCAAACCCAAGGTCACTTACTATGTGTTCCTCCGAGAGGAATGAAGATTACAAACTTTCTTTGGTGCTCACAATTTGCTTGAGCACTCACGAGCGACGCCTACCCGACTAGGAGCTTGAAGCTCCAAGAGTAACAAACTTGAATCCACCGGCTCGACAAGGATGATGTGCTCAAGAGATGGAATGGAGGCTCACTAGCACAAATCTTTGCTCTTGCAACAATCTCACTTGGAACTCCAAAGAAAATCACTCAAGAATGAAGAAAGGGGGAGTGAGAGAGCTCTTCTTTTGCTTGTAGGCATTTTTGGTCGAAATGAGCGAGAGAGACTGAGTGAGGGGGTATGGGGGTATTTATACTCCCTCTCACAGAAAACTAGCCGTTGGCGAAAGGGTACCTTGATACTCCGGGTATATGTCCGGATACTCCGGACACTGGGGCCGGAGACCCCAGACTCAGAGAATTTTACGGACGGGAACAGTTACCCGGAGTCTCCGGGTATATGTCCGGATACTCCGGACGTCTCTTTCCGGACATTCCAGACCATGACCCGGACACTCCGGGTTTAGCAGGGAATTTCACAAGAAGACTGTCTATAGTGGTAGGTTTGATTCTCATGGTTTTTGTAGGTTCTCTTGAGCACAACTACCACATCAACACCTGTAGATCAAAGTCCCTCTTGATAGTACGGCATTCCTATACTCAATTTCAAAATAAAATCTACTCTTCAAGTAAATTTGTAACACCACTTTTCATTTATCTTTTTGAGGGATCATGCTTCGTAATACGCTTTGCTTCTTCAACCTTAGCACCTGCACACATGCTTGATAACACGATTAAATATACAAGTGCTTTGTCATCTACCACCAAAACCCACTAAGGGGTCTTGATATCTTTCAATCTCCCTCTTTTGGTGATTGATGATAACCCACATGTATCTCATTTGATAATCATAAAGATGTAAACTTAAGCATATAAAGAGCTCCCCCTTAATGTATGCCATGAATTTGAATTTCAAATTGACTTCTCAAAAGTCAAAGTTGGTACATTATGAAGAAAACATGAAAGCTCTTTATACATTCTACAGTGGGGTGAGAAAGTGTGTGCTAAGACAATGTGTAAAGCAAATGACATGTCATGCATTCAAGAAAAAATAGTGTTGGCAGCAAATCCCGGAGACTCTGGGTATATGTTCGGAGACTCCGTACCGGGTGTCCGGAGTATCCGGATAAATAACCGGAGTATTCAGACCTTTTGCACAGAACACAGAAAACAACAAGTCATCACAATTCAAATAAGCATCACACTATCATTTAAGCCTTAGAACAACTTCAAATGTGACAACCAAACAATTTTAAACACAGAGTAGCACACATTACAAGTTTTCTCACACCACATAGTCCTTACAAGAATGAGTTCAAGTGAGCGATAAAATGACATTGTTCGATTCGATACAAGCCCCAAATGAGTACATAAATGGTCATTTTCACTCCCCCTTTGTCATCAAGTGCCAAAAAAGGGAATGAAAAGAGCAAAGAAGTCTTCTACTCATCATCATCTTGGGCGTCATCGGCGGCGGTGTCTTCATCCTCATCTGAGTCGGGGATCTCGCGGTAGTTGTTAGGTTCTTCCTCTTCGGTGTACTCATCTTCATCAAAGATCTCTTGGCCACGAAGAGGAGAGCGACGTGAGCGAGTAGGTGCACGAGTGCGTCATCGTGGGCGAGGAAGAGGAGCATGAGCAGCAGCAATAGAGGCCTCATCCGTGGCATGCCACTCGGCGAAAGGATCATCAAAGTCGGGCAACTCGTGGTAAGGATCCGCAGGAAGCCCTAAGTGACTCTTGATCTCAATAATATCATGACGGTTTTCATTTATTTCTTGAGTAGCAGTCTTGCACATGCAAAAGATGCTCTTGAGTTCCCTCTTGATGAAAGAGTCATGGTGACCACGGCGAGAGGATGATGGACCCGAATAAGACGGAGCTGGTCAAACCTCGGGTTTCTTGTGGCTCTGGCATGAAGAGGAGGTGCTCGTGGTGCATCATCGGAGCGTGGACGAATACAAAGAGGCTCATGCTTGCAGTCCTTTGGAAATGTGATCATGGTGACCCTCTCAATCATATACATAATATATGGACCTGAAGGCAAGAACTTCTTGGGATCATTCATGGTTCTCCTTAGCTCATTCTAGATGAAGTCCATGACGCAAAATGGTTTTCCTCCGGGCATTGTACGAGCAAGGAGATTGCATGCAAAGTAGCGGAGTGCCGTGGAATCTCCATCCTTAGCATCAATGGTGGCCCGAAAGAATTGATTCATCATGTAGTAGAAGGGTTGCAGGGTGCTTGCATTACCGGCATTGGCGAGGATCGGATTGTAGAAGAGAGCCGGTAATTGATTGGGCTTCAATTGATGCTCCACATGAATGGGATCTCTCTTCTCATCCTTTGACCCAAGTGCAAGAAGCCTAGAGAAAGTCATGTAATCCCCTCCATATTTCACTCCTTCTGTTGTCCAAAAGAAAGCGACTTTACTTGCATCATAATATAGAGAAGAATGGAATTGGGCAAGGATCTCTTCATTCCAATCGTACCGAAAGCCCATGATATCATAGAGACCAAACTCTCGGCACTTTGCTATCGCTTCATTGAAGAATGGATCATTGAGTCTTTCAAAGTAAGCCCAATGAACATACTTGCAAGGGATAATTGGTGCCTTGCCCTTGTGCAAAACAACAGAGGAATAGAAGTCCTGATGCAATTGACACCAAAACCTTCTTTCCAAGTTTTCTGCCTTCTCATACCTATACACATCTTCTGTTCGAGCATTGGTGAGGGGCTTGCTTGAAATAATTTCTGCCCAGTTGAACGGCATAACCATCTGGAATCTGTGGGCGAGCAAGCTTGGGACAGACTAGATATCGAGTCTGATCAGCTGAGAAGACGACCTCCAAGCGAGGCGGAGTCTGTGGGCAAATATCCGTTGCAATGCCCCTTCTGGAAGGGTTAGCCCTGGACGGAGGATTCAGCATGCTTGCCATCATGTAGGGGGCTTATCGAGGTGGATGGGCTTGTGAACTGTTGCCTGCGGGTTCTTTGCCAGGACGACGACGAGGTCGCAGTTCTCTTGGAGGAGGACTAGGAGGTGAAACTTCCTCCTCTTGAATTTTTGGATCATGGGTGCTTTTGCCGGCGCTGACCAGATGGTGCACCTTCTCTCCGCATTACCTAGACAAGAGATGTGGTATGATTAAGAAGGAGTCTAGATAGATTTTGATTTAAAAGAATAGGGCCAGTCACACGAAGTCCGGAGACAACAGGGTCAGAGTATCCGGGCCTATATCCGGAGTATCCGGATATCGAGCCCTGAAAACCTAGGTTCAAGGATTTGAAGATTGAGCCATGGGAAATGAATCAAACTTGAACCATAGGATGCTAGACATGTGTAGAGACTATGCCCCAAGGCACATCTACTAACTCCAACCACATTGGGAGATCGAGCGATTTGAAGTTTGAATACCTTGAGAGACGTTGAACAAGCGGGAATCCTTCGAATCCGATGAATCCCCGGAGTTTTTGGAGAGGAGAGGAGTCTTCCTTGAAGATTGGACGGAATCTTGATGGTGAGAAGGTGAAAATCGCCTCAATGGCTTGAGGAGGCGTGAGAGCAGTCGGTGGTGAGTGTTTTGAAGAGTGAATAGGTTTACCCGAACCCCCCTCACCGACGGTAGATATGGAAGGATTTACCGTCCGGAGTATCCGGACAGGTGGCCGGAGTATCCGGATAGCCCGGAGTATCCGGACTAGATTCCGGAGCATCCGGCTCCCATCAATCTGAGCAGAACTTTAATGAAGGATAGGATTGAATTTCGATAGAGAGATCTAGTGATGTGAGAGACTCACTTAGCTTGAGACTAGCCAACAATCAACAATGGGAACAATAGTCTCAAGTAAGTAAGAAAAGATTCAAATTTTCTTGAAAATCACACTCCTAACAATTTTAGTAAGTTTTTCAAAAAGAATTACTCTATAGCAATCAAACATGTGCATGATCTCAAACTAAGTTACGAGAGTCCAAAATATTCAGCTCACTCCTCAAAGTACAAAACCTTTGCTCATCAAGTGGTTTGGTGAAGATATTGGCTAGTTGTTTATCGGTGCTCACATGACTCAAAACGACATCTCCTTTGATCTCATGGTCTCTGAAGAAATGATGTCTTATATCAATATGTTTAGTTCTTGAGTGGTTTATGGGGTTGTTTGCTAGCTTGATGGCACTCTCGTTGTCACACAAGAGTGGAATCTTACTAAACTTGGAACCAAAGTCGCTCAAAGTAAATCTCATCCAAAGTAGTTGCACACAACAAGCACCTGCAACAACATACTCAGCTTCGGCAGTGGATAAGGCAACATAATTTTGTTTCTTAGAGCTCCAAGACACAAGGGACCGACCGAGAAATTGGCAAGTCCCCGATGTACTCTTCCTATCTACTTTGCAACAGGCATAATCCGAATCGGAATAGCCAAGTAGATTGAAAGTGGAGCCCTTGGGATACCACAAACCAAGGTATGGAGTGTAAACTAAATATCTTAGAATTCTCTTAACAACCATAAGATGACATTCCTTAGGATTAGCTTGAAACCTTGCACACATGCACACACTAAGCATGATATCAGGCCTAGATGCACAAAGATAAAGAAGGGATTCAATCATGGAGCGATATACCTTTTGATCTACGGCCTTGCCATCTTCATTTAGATCAAGATGTCCATTAGTTGGCATGGGTGTCTTGATGGGCTTGGCATTCTCCATGTCAAACTTTTTCAACATATCTTTAGTATACTTGGTTTGACAAATGAAAGTGCCTTCCTTGAGTTGCTTGATATGAAATCCAAGAAAGAAAGTCAACTCGCCCATCATGGAGATCTCAAATCTCTTCGTCATTATCCTACTAAATTCCTCGCACCAAGATTGATTAGTAGAACCAAATATAATGTCATCGACATATATTTGGCATACAAAAATATCCTTATCAACTTTACGAGTGAAGAGAGTAGGATCGGCTTTGCCTATCTCAAAGCCTTTCCTTAAGAGAAAATTCTTAAGGCATTCATACTATGCTCTAGGTGCTTGCTTAAGCCCATAGAGCGCCTTATGGAGCTTGTAGACGTGGTCAGGAAACTTGGAATCTTCAAAACCCGGTGGTTGCTCAACATATACCAATTCGGAGATTGGTCCATTAAGAAAAGCACTCTTCACATCCATTTGGTATAGCTTGAAATCATGGTGAGTAGCAAAGGCAAGCAAGATACGAATTGATTCATGCCTAGCTACGGGAGCATAAGTCTCACCAAAATCCAAACCTTCGATTTGTGTGAAGCCTTGAGCAACCGACCTTGCTTTGTTCCTTGTCACTACGCCATGTTCATCTTGTTTGTTTCGAAAGACCCACTTGGTTCCAACAACATTTTGCTTGGGTCTTTCTACAAAGGACCAGACTTCATTCCGTGTGAAGGTCTTTAATTCTTCTTGCATAGTCATCACCCAATCCGGATCATCCAGTGCTTCATCTACCTTAATTGGTTCCAAGGAAGAAACAAACGAGTAATGTTCACAAAAAGTAGCCAAACGAGAACGAGTGGTTACCTCTTTACTTATTCTTCCAAGGATGTTATCTACGGGATGATCCTTTTGGATATTTTGATGAACTCTTGGATGAGGAATTTGAGCTTCATGTTATATTGGTTCAACTTCTTATTCAGCCTGAGAATGATCTTGATGTGGAGTTGAGGGTTCAGCTTCAGTGGCCCGGATAGTCCGGTCCTCAGTCCGGATATTCTGGACAGGGGATCCGGAGTATCCGGACACATGACCAGAGTTTCTGGGTTGCGCGGAGGAGGTGGATGTAGATGACCCTTTGAACATCAACACATCATCATCATCTTGATCTCCTTGTTCTTGAGGCTTTATTTCACCAGTGGCTAGCTTCTCGATTACCTTGCTTGGTGATTCTTCCATGCCTACAATATTATCAACTTGCTCCCCTTGAGAGCCATTAGATTCATCAAATGTCACGTCACACGCAACTTCAATACAACCGGAGGTTTTGTTGAAGACACGATAGCCATGAGCATTCGAGGCATAACCAAGAAGAAAACCTTCATCAACTTTAGGTGCAAACTTAGAGTTTTTGGGCTTCTTGTTAAGAATGAAGTGCTTACTTCCAAAAACTCTAAAGCAAGACACGTTTGGCTTTTACCAAGTAGAAGCTTGTAGGCCATCTTGTTTAAGATCTTGTGTAGATAGAGGCGGTTGATGGCATGGCACTCCGTGTTGATTGCTTCCGCCCAAAATTGATCCGAGACTTTGTATTCATCAAGCATCGTCCTTGCGACCTCAATGAGAGTTCTATTCTTCCTTTCAACAGTTCCGTTTTGTTGTGGAGTATATGGAACGGAGAACTCATGACCAATGCCCTCCTCATCTAGAAATTCTTCAATGTTGTTCTTGAATTCGGTGCCATTGTCACTTCTCACTTTGTTGATCTTGATTTCAAATTCATTTTGAGCTCTTTTTGCAAATTTCTTGAATGTATCTTGCACTACACTTTTGTCATGCAAAAAGAATACCCAAGTGAAACGAGAATAATCATCAACAATGACAAGACCATATTTGTCAAAAGAGACATTGGTTAGTCCTAGGATGTGATCCCCCTTTAGGAGCTTGTTGAGATTTCTCATCCCAACGTGGGCTAGTCGGCGATACCATAACCAACCCAAGCTAGACTTTACCACCAAGCATGTATCAAGTTGAGCCTTTTCTTGTGAAAAATCCACTAGATAAAGCTTTCCCTTGAGTACACCCTTGAAGGCAACGGAGCCATCGCTTCTCCTAATGACGGTCACACCCTCGTTAGTGAATAAACAATTGAATCCCGAGGCACAAAGTTGTGATATGGACAACAAATTATACCCAAGAGACTCAACTAAGAGAACCTTTGAAAGAGAGAATTTTGAGTTTAGATCAATGTTGCCGGTGCCAAGCACTTTTCCCTTTTGATTTCCGGCAAAAGTGTTGTGATTATCACCATCGGATTCTTTCAAAGATTCAAACATACTTCCTTCTCCGATCATATGATTTGTACATCCACTATCAATCACCCATGTGGATCCACCGGAGGAGTATCCCTACAAAACAAGATTATTCCTTCCTTTTAGGTACCCAAGAATACTTGGGTCCATGAGTGTTATTCACAAGCACCTTGGGTACCCACACATGGCTTTTCACCTTAGTGTTCCATGAGTGGTGACCCACAAATATAGCAATCACTTTACCACGGTGGTTCCTAGGTAACATATAATCCGCATAAAAAGACATTTGAGAAGATGATTCTTGTGTCTTAGGAGCTTGGAACTTGTCTTGCTTTAATGATGATGTGACAATTTTGACATCTTTATCACATGTTGTGCCTCTCTTGACAAACTTGACATGACTTGTCCATTGGTTCTTACCAACTCACTTGCGGATGGGAGTAGTCATGTTCACTAGACCTCCATTTGCTCCTAAGGCGGCCTTCTTGTTGTTTTTGACATATGGGATGGTTTGAGGTGCACCATCTTCATTCTTTCCAAGTCCCTTGCCTTTCTCAAAGTCATACTTGCTCATGTACTTTGATCCAAATCCCTTGGTATGCTTTTCAAACTCACCTACCCTTGGTAAGGGATTTGTCTTGGGAACTTGCTCATGAGAGGGTGCTTCATCTTGCAATAGTTGAGTGAGTCTAGTGATCTCTTTCTTCATGGCATGCATTTCGGCATGGTTAGTAGCACAAGTTTGAACATCAATATTAAAGCATCGAGCACAACCATTGCTTGTCGATGGACTAGAAGAATTTGATGACTCACTAGTTTTAGAGGAGCTTTCCAAAAGAGTATTAACTTTAATTTCAAGTGCCATGTGAATGGCTTGCAAGCTTGTTAAGCTTTCTTTAAGTTTCTCACTGTCAGTGTTCAAGTTAGCATGAGTGTCTTCAACTAAGGAAAGTTTTTTAGTTAAGTCATTCACTTTCCTCTTTTCACTAGTGAATGACTCTTCTACCTCAAGAAATATTCTATCCTTTGTTTTTAGAGAGTCCTCAAGCCTCTTGTTTTCCATCCTTTCATTGGTAAGGTTCTTTTCAAGAGCTTCAGATTTTTCTCTCTCAAGCCTAAGCAATTCTTCTTGTGATTCAAGAGTCTCATCTAGGTCATCTAGTTTTATTATTAGTTTCATCATTTTAGTTGCCGTCTTTTTGCCATATTGTTTAATAAGACTAGCAATTTCATCTTCCTCATCTATTTCATCATCCGATGAGTTTGGGGATGTTACCTTTATGTTCTTTGCCATAAGGCACATGATTGGGCCTTGATCTTCATCATCGGTGAGATCTTCAAATAAACTTGGTTGATGAGAAGAAGAGGTCTTGAATGCCAAGGTTGCAACATATTCATTGTTGGAGTTGCTCTCTTCATTTGAATCCCATTCTTGACCAAGATGAGCTTCACCGGCATGCTTCTTGTATCTTGGCTTGTCCCTCTTGGATGAGCTCTCTTTGTTGTCTTTGTTTTTCTTTTTCTCTTCCGGACAATCCGGAATGAAGTGCTCAATTCTCTTGCAACCAAAACAAGGCTTGGTTGATCTTCTTCTTGGCTCATACTTGCTCTTGTTTTTTCCAAAGTTTTGGAAGTTGGTCTTCTTCATAACCCTTTTAAAATTCTTGATGAAGAAAGCCATTTCCTCATCATCTAGCTCATCATCTTCATCACTACTAAAGTCATCATATCTTGAGGGTTTTGTTGCCTTCTCTTTGCCCTTTGAATTTGCTTGAAGAGCCAATCCATTATTCTTTGTTGCTTGTTATTGAAGTTCAGCAAAATCTTGATTGATCTTGACTCTCTTCAATTGATCATGATGAGCTTCTATTCTTCCAAGAACATTTTCGGCGGTGAAATGCTTGAATCCCCTTTCGGCTCTTATCAATCTAGGTAGTGTGATGTCCCTAGCCATGTATACGGTCAAGAGCTTGTCAACAATTTCACGATCACCCCACTTGTTACCACCAAGTGACTTAATTTGATTGGTGATCTTCTTCATGCGATTATACATCTCCTTGACGGTTTCATCTTTCTTCATGGAGAATAGACTTAGTTCATCTTCCAACGTTTTGATTCTTGACTCACGAACTTTTCTTGAACCTTGATGATTTACTTGGAGTGTATCCCAAGCATCCTTGGCGGTGGGAGCATCTTCAATCTTGTCAAACTCTTCTGGACTCACGAAAGAGTGAAGAATATTCAATGCTTGATAGTTTCATTGTAACACATATGCTTGCACCGGCGTTGTGGATTCATCGTCTTCCGGGATTTCACAACCTACTTCAACAATCTTTCAAAGATCCTTGTGAATTGCACTCAAATAACCAAAATTTTTTGTCTTCCATTGATTATACCCTGTCCCATCAAAATAAGGGGGCTTTCCGATGTGAATTGAAGCATTATGATCACTAGAAATTTGAAAGGTATAGTCATGAGATACTTGATGATACTCAGCTTTCCCTTTTCCTTTTGATGAACGCGAAGGTCTTCTCTTGTAATCGGTATCGGAGTCATCACTTGACTCAATCACAATTTTGGTGTAGGACTTCTTCTTGTTGCTTCTCAATTTCTGTTTCATCCGCCATGCCTTCCACTCAAGGTAAGACATTTCATCATCGGTTGTCTCCAATTTATCTTTTTCTTCCTCCTCATGTGAGCTGTTCTTTTTCTTCCCTTTGGAGCCACTTGAGGTGGAGACATTGTTATCTTCTGGTTTTCCTTCTGAAAAGTTGGACTTCTCACTTTCATCCATCAGATTTGTGGGAATCTTTGGTGAAGTGTCACTCGACATCTTGATTCTCCGAGCGGTTAAGCTTCAAAGATGGAGAACGAGGCTTTGATACCAATTGAAAGGACCTCAAGATGCCTAGGGGGGTGAATAGGCTAATCTGAAACTTAAAAACACTTTGAACACTGTCAGTACCACAGATGCCTGGATACTCCGGGCTTTGTGTCAGGAGTTTCTGTATATAGTGTCCGGACTATCCGGGTATGAAAAAATCTACACAAAATTGAAGATACTAATGTTGTAATTTAGATCAAGTAAATTTAGAAGAGTTAGTGGTACCCTTGGATTGTTTCTGACCAGTTGTCTTACTCTGGAGACTTGAATAATAGTAGATTGACCTCAAACCCTAGAAAGTTAGTCTCACAAGCAAATAACTCAAAAACAAGTAAGGAGCACAAGAGGGAGACAGAATTTGTTTCCCGAAGTTCACTCCCAAAGGAGCTACGTCTCCGTTGAGGAAGGCTTCAAGAGACGATGCTCAAGAACCCCTATGCTCCTCTCCCAAGGGTGAGACCAAAGCTCAAACCCAAGGTCACTTACTATGTGTTCCTCCAAGAGGAATGAAGATTACAAACTTTCGTGGTGCTCACAATTTGCTTGAGCACTCACGAGCGACACCTAGCTGTCTAGGAGCTTGAAGCTCCAAGAGTAACAAACTTGAATCCACGGGCTCGACAAGGATGATGTGCTCAAGAGATGCAACAATCTCACTTGAACCCCAAAGAAAATCTCTCAAGAATGAAGAAAGGGGGAGTTGGAGAGCTCTTCTTTTGCTTGTAGGCGTTTCTGGTCGAAATGAGCAAGAGAGAGACTGAGTGAGGGGGTATGGGGGTATTTATACTCCCTCTCACAGAAAACTAGCCGTTGGCGAAAGGGTACCTGGATACTCCAGGTATATGTCCGGATACTCCGGACACTGGGGTCCGGAGACTCTGGACTCAGTGAATTTTACGGACGGGGAACAGTTACCCGGAGACTCCGGGTATATGTCCGGATACTCCGGACGTCTCTGTCCGGACATTCGGGACCATGACCCGGACACTCCGGGTTTACCAGGGAATTTCACAAGAAGGTTGTCTATAGTGGTAGATTTGTGTCGGTGTTTTTACCGTCAGCCTACCTAGGGATACCCCAAGGTAGGTGATTGTTTGGTGAGGGATCGCCGGATCTGGAACTTGAAGGTAAATGCGAAGACACAAGACACAAACTTAGACAGGTTCAAGCCGCTAGAGTAGCGTAATACCCTACATCCTGTGTGGTGTTGTATATTAAGCCGTGCGCTTGAGTGTTGAGTTGCCTGTTGGCCGCTCTATTGGTCTGCCGATCTAGGTCCTCCCGCCCTCCTTTATATACTCCAGGGGGTGGGGTTCCTAGTCGGTTACAAGGTAGGAGTCCTAGTAGGATTACAAGGTATGAGTCCTAGTGGGATTACAGAGGAATCCTAGTAGGAGTCCGACTTCTTCCTTCCTTACGGGTACCTGGGGATCTATCCCTGACAAGCCCCCGAGCTCTTCGTAGCCGAGTAATACAAGCTTCGAGTACTTCTGAAGGTGTCTTCGAGTTCTTGCGAACTTCGTCTTGAAGGTGTATTCCGAGTACTTCCTTGGCTGCATCGAGGCTGTGAGGTGCTCAAGCCCCGAGTAGTCTTTAAGTCTTCTTTTATATGGGGTGCGATGAACTCGCACTCCATATGGAGTAGCCCCCGAGTCTTAGGTTGAATCGGAGATCAGGCTGAGGGTCAAATTAGTGTTGAATCTTTGGTCTGTATCTTGCAAGAATTTTTGAAAAATAAGCCGTTGATGACACGTATCCCGCAGCCCCCGAGCCTTTAATCCAAATTCCAAGGTTTGGAAAAAAGGATCTAAAAAGTCGTGGCATGGAATGTGTTTTGAAATGAATTGATGGTAATTATGGGTTAATTGGTTCTAAAATTCGAAAACCCCCTCTTTTCGGGAGTTTATCCCTGAAAAGATGGTTAGTCGCTTTCTCAAAAAATCCTTGAATACCGCTCAAATCAAATCGTTATCCCGGGAAAGTCACTTCGCACGCCCAGCCCCAGAGCATGGGAGCCAGATGAGCTGCGGAAGTCATGCCGAGTATCCAGCACGCCTAGCCCACTAGCGAGGGTGCCAAACGAGCTGTCAGAAGCACGGCGAGTGCCCTGTCGCGCCCAGCCCCCAAGCATGGGAGCCAGATGAGTAGCCAAAATCATGTGAAGTTGTCGACATGGCCGAGCCATCATGGCCGAGCGGGCGGCTGACGGAGTAGTCGGTGAGGCCGAGTCGTCGTGGCCGAGCGGGTGGCTGACGGAGTAGTCGAAAACACGGTGAGTGCCCTACAAGATAAACATAAAAATATGTCATAACCAATATACATGATATTGAGTCGGGAGTGAATCCTAGCATTGTAAAATGCACGTAAAAATTCTCGTGTCTTGCTCTTATTAGGTTTTGTAATTTTCCCGGGTAGTTAGCCTGTTACGTTTAAATACCTGATCCCTGATCGTGGACGTAGTCCATAGCGTAGGGAGCTTGGCCGCGTGCACGCGTAGGAACATAGGCGTACAGAAGAGTTGAGGTTTCACGGATTAAGGCGTGTGTTACCCGAGTACTTTAGTAACCATTAAGAGAAAACGATGAAAAGTAGAAATAAATAGTCGGCATGCGACAAAGAGAATGCGCGGTGCGCATAAAGTAGTTGGCGAGTGCGCGTGTTGTAGCGCGTATGGCCGTAGGGTGTAGTCACTTTGAACCTGACACAACTCAGTGTACCAAACACGTGGGCGGCGCCCTACGAACTCGATGTACCAAGTGTGTGAGTTGTTAGTAAACCATAGAAGTAGTCGATCATGGTGTAGCCCTCAAGGGTAATTACCGTCGAGAGGCGTACCAAAAAAAGTAGTCGATCTTGTGAAAAACAAGTCGAGAAATGGTATAAATGACTTAGCTTGATTTATGGACGATTGTTGACGAAGCCGTAGTGCTTGTTGATGGAGCCGCGACGGTTTGTCGATGAAGCCCTACTAGTCGAAGTTGATTTCGACTAGTTATTGATGGTGTACGGCCCGTTCTCGACTAGTTTTCTAGTCGATACGAGTAGTCGAAGTAGTCGTCAACGGGTCACCGGGCGTCCACGCGAAGTCGAAGTAGTCATAGCTGCGGCGCGAGCTGAAATGAAGCAAAGTAGTCGAGGTTGTCGCTACTGCGCGTCGACGTTGCGCTGCGAGCTGAAGTTGAACCGGGTCGTCGAGGTCGGAGGCGGCAGTGCATCAACGTTGCAGCGTGAGGTGAAGTCGAGCCGAGTAGTCGAGGTTGATGTAGTTGTTCGCTGAAGGATCCGATCTCGAACTCGACGAATTGATCCGCCGATGTATATGTACGAAGTAGCAATCTGCCATGTTGAGTGGATTGATGTTGGTGAAGAGGTCCTTCAAATTCGCCCAATGATCGCGATGATCTGCCCCACAGTGGGCGCTAACTGTCGGTGTTTTTACCGTTAGTCTACCTAGGGATACCCCAAGGTAGGTGATTGTTTGGTGAGGGATCGCCGGATCTGGAACTTGAAGGTAAACGCGAAGACACAAGACACAAATTTAGACAGGTTCGGGCCGCTAGAGTAGCGTAATACCCTACGTCCTGTGTGGTGTTGTATATTGCGTCCTACGCTTGAGTGTTGAGTTGCCTGTTGGCCGCTCTATTGGTCGGCCGATCTAGGTGCTCCCGCCCTCCTTTATATACTCCAGGGGGTGGGGTTCCTAGTCGGTTACAAGGTAGGAGTCCTAGTAGGATTACAAGGTATGAGTCCTAGTGGGATTACAGAGGAATCCTAGTAGGAGTCCGACTTCTTCCTTCCTTGCGGGTACCTGGGGATCTATCCCTGACAGTTTGACTCTCTTGGTTTTTGTAGGTTCTCTTGAGCACAACTACCACGTCAACACCTGTAGATCAAAGTCCCTCTTGATAGTACGGCGTTCCTATACTCAATTTCAAAATAAAATCTACTCTTCAAGTAAATTTGTAACACCACTTTTCATTTCCTTTTTGAGGGATCATGCTTCGTAATACGCTTTGCTTATTCAACCTTAGCACCTGCACACATGCTTGATAACACGATTAAATATACAAGCGCTTTGTCATCTACCACCAAAACCCACTAAGGGGCTTAGATATCTTTCAATATGCATGTAAGCATCAACTAGGTTCTCTCCAAGAACACTGATCACAACCCCTCTGAACAAGTTATCAGCCGTCTGGCATGCTCTCTCCTCCTCGAGAGTGCACGGCCCAGTAGAAGGACCTTCAGTGATGAACCATATACTCATCGATATGAGCCACAACTCAAGCTTGCGAACCCATCTCTTGTAATTCATTCCATCAAAAATATTTGGTTTGAGGTGTGCAGCAAAACCAGAAATAGTAAAAACCCTATCAAAATTTTGGATTGTTGGAATTAGAGCCAAATTACAGTTTATTTTAATCCGAAATATCATATAAATCATGACAATTGTGTGAACAGAAGTAGGAGCATGATATAATGTGCTTGCAACAAAGACAACAAACATAATCAGAAAGTTTAGTAAGTACCCAGAGGTGGGGCCAGTGCCGAAGGCACTGGATGCGCTGTTACCCTGATTAGTCGACATTCTGATCAGGCCTGTTCGATGTAGCTGATCACAAGCCGATGCCGTGCAGACGCGCTGCCGGGAAGGAGTTGTTCACAGCACCGAGCAGTCGCGTGGTGCGCTCCCCAAAAACTTGATCGCCCTCCACTCGGTGCATACTTGAAGAGGACGGAGTTCCGGAGGCCTGTTCTTCCAGCAAGCCTGTGCGCCTAGGCTTTTGGAACGGAGATGCAGAGAAGCAGCGACATCAGTGGAGTATGTGGGTTGGTTCGTGCGCGTGAAAGAGGAGAGGTAGGCCGTATATGTAGCCACTGGGAGTCCTTTGGGCATCCAGGTTCATTGCAGCCATCAACCAGCGTCAGTTACCGGTAACCCTCTGCCATGATAGCCTTCAGTTATTGATCATTGGTGGTCAGCCATCGCTCTTCAGTAAGCAGTCACAATTGCCATCAAGTAGCATCAGTTGCTAGTCACAAACCAAAGTTCAAAACTGCAAAACACGCCCAAGACCAACACACACATCTCGTCTCGCTTGGCACGCCACGTCTCGGCTTGGCGAGGCGAGCGAGCGAGCGCGTGCGCGCGTGTGGCACCCTGCTATCCCTTCTTGTCCTTCTTACCAGGTGTGAATAGACTCCACCTTATAAGTTGGTTAGGGATCTCTCAACCTCCAAGGTGGTTTAACCACTAATGTAACTACCACCATTTTCTATGGGTCTTAGAATTATATGATTAATTGGCTTAATAAGCCCTTGGCCCAATTAATCCAACAATCCCCATCAAATTCCAAGGCATAGATTTGAAACTCTCATTTCCACTGCTATTTTGATATACCAGTGTTTCGTTGGAGACCTATTTAAGATTGAACATCCATCTAGAACATAAGTTACGCTTGTGCACAACTAAACAATGAACTATGCCTTGAACTGACAGTTTTGTGCGAACATGTTTCACTTAAGCCCTTAACTGATACAAGGCTGCGAATGCATCCCCTCTGTTTGGTGCATATAAGTCGTACTCCTATGCCTTTCATGAGTTTCTAGATATTACCCAATCTCATAGACTGTGACTAGCAGTCGAACTCATATAGGTGTGTTCCTCAAAAGATGTCTCTGCAGTACAACATCTTTGCTTAAAATAAGCTACTTGGATCATATTAAGGTGTTAACCAACCTGCCATGCAGATAAGGAGAGTCTGCATCTTTAATGGAGTGAGTTTGTACAAAAGTACTCTCCTTCTCAGTTAATCAATAGTTTGTTTCTCTGTCCTATGTCACGGGATCTCCGATCAAATAGAACAGGTTACCACTATGACATAACTCTCAAGTGGGTCTCAGTCCCATCTCCCTTGATGCCTTGTCAATCACATTCCGTGAAAGACCTTTAGTAAAAGGATCTGCCAGATTTTTAGCCGTCTGAACATAGTCCAATGCTATTTCTCCGAAGTTTCTCATTTTTCTAAGTTGGCCTAGATTTTTAACCTATGACTCCAACAAGATTGCACAAAACATAAATTAAAATATGCTATCTAGATGTGCAACTACGCTTCATCTAGTGTGAAACCCTTATCCCAAAATAAATTTTGCAACCTATAGCTAATCCTAACAAGATACTACACTAAGAAAGTAAAGGCATACAAGTTGCAAGAGAAATGCGGAAACGTAAATGCGCAAACTCCTGATACGATGATTTATCCCGTGGTATCGGTAGTCACTAAACCACCCCTAGTCCATATTGTTGAAGCACTCACTAAGAGTATTGCTTTCCGGTCTCCAAGTCTCTTCCGGGACACCCCTTGACTTGCCACAAAGGCTAGGCCACTAAGGCTCACGCCAAGTTCCCGGTCGTCTTGATGCCGCCTTCACTACGGAGCTTGCCACGAAGGAGGGATCTCCTCGTCCCCCGCACAAAACCGTTGTCGTTGCTTCACACAAAGCCGGAGGGTTGAAGACTTGCCGGCATGTGACCAAGACTCCAAAGGGCTGACACACTAAGATTACAATTGTGGTTCACTCAAAAACCATGCACAAGGCAGCAACACCTTGCTCTCTCACTCACTCTAGGTCTAACCTATCACTAACACTCTCAAAGCTTTTTCTAAAGTCTATGGATTTGATCAATTAGCTCTACGGATGGCTTGAAGGTTTTCTTCAGTGTCTATGTGCTTCTCCTAAACTCTAGCAATCTTAAATGATCCATGGGAACTCCTTATATAAGCTAGAGAGCCACTCATAGCCGTTATCTACTTTTTTGCTAAAAAAACATAAAGCGTCGGTTAAACCGATCGTCACCGTCAGTTTAACCGGTCACACTAAGGTTGCATGCTAGCCGTTTAATTCCAACGCTTTCCTTCTGCTGACGTCAATGCCCCGACGCATTGCACCGACGGGTGTCGATTTAACTGGTGCTAAAGACTTCGCTTGGAAAACCTTCTAGAGCCAAAATATGCTTACTTGAGTAATCATAGCACACTTGCACCAACGCACGGTCGGTTCAACCGGTGCTGAAGCATATTTTGACCAAAATCTTCTGAAGCTTCTATGCATATCACCAGAGCAATCTGATATTGCACCAACGCTTACTATCCATAGCGTCGATTTAACCGGTACTGAGCTTCTCTGGTCTTGCAATTTCTCAATGCACCGACCTGCTGATTCCTGATGTCGTCGGTTTAACCGACTCATGCATTGTTGCCGTACCTTGTCCAAATCATCTCGGCTGTCATTTATGGTAGCCAGTTATCCAAAATACTAAAAACTTTTTGTCACTTGCTAAAAAAATTGGTAAATGTTAGATGTAGTCGCTAGTCACTCTAACGTTTGAAATTCCACGTAAACGCACTGTTTTTAAGTTATTTTATTTACAAACTTTGTAATTAATTTTAGAAAAATGAAAAATACATGTTAACCTAACATGGGCCGTCATGCGGCTAAATGGGTTGCCATGCATGATCCCATATTAATACTGTTATATTTTTTATCTTTATCTTTATTTTATTACTAAAGCACACAATATTTTCACTAGAAATTTTGGTTTGGTCCAATACGTATCATTGCTGCGTAGAACCGAAGCATATATAATTAGAATCGAGCACTATATTGTAATCTAAACGAACTCGAATACAATAAAAACATAAAAACACAACAAAATCCATGTCAAAAAAAACCCATCCCAAAGATTCTGGTCCATATGGGACCTTCGACCGTAGCAACGCACGGGCATATTAGCTAGTCTATTTATAAAGCGCACAACGTTTCCACCATAAATTTTAGTTTGGTCTAACATGTATCACCGGCAGTGAACCCGAAGCGTATATAATATGAACCGAACAATAGCATTATATTATAATTTTTACGGACCCGAATACAATGAGAATATAAAAATACAATAAAGTTTCGTGTTGAAAAAAAGCATCGCAGAAAAAAAAAAGGCGTGGCCCACGTGCCTGCCCTTCAGTAGTGTTGTTGTGCCTAGCCTCCGTACGATTCTTATTCGTCTCTCGCTGGTTGCCCTACACGCTTGACTTAAGATGGCGCAGCTTGAGGGCTACATTGCGCTGCTACGTCTTTTGTTAGGACGTGAGCTCTCGCGTCGACGGCACAACAGCAGCAAGGACCAGCTAGGGGTGTGGTCACATAGTATTTACAACGACTGGGATTTTTGATCGTGGCAATTTATAGAAAAGGAACACGGTTCCAAGTTACAAAGGCAAAGAGTCTCACGAAACGAAAAAGAAAATAAAGAAAATAAGGGAGATTATGAAACGTTGTCTATCCATCATTTCTTCATTTTAGAGGGAACGCTCTCTACCCGTGTCTGGCGGAGCCAGTAGTCTGGCGAGCCATGGCGGCCGCTAGACCTGCTGCTGGCGGGAACCCTCAGGAAACCCGCCTTTCCCCTGCCCCTTACGCGCGTGGTTTTGGCATTGTACCATGATGGTTCGTCATAGGTAAGTTTTCATCCTAGCTACGCCACTGCCCGTAGTAGAACCAGGGTAAATTTTTTTCTCGAACGCGAGGAGGCACGCTTGTAGAGAGGGATGTAAGTTCTTGAAGATAAGATCATTATGTGTAATCCAAATCCATCAACTGATGAGAATAATAATTTCTACGTAAAAAGGCACATTTAACTGATTTTTAAGGAGGAAACCACTGTCGCTGGATTGGAAGTTTGAGATATATGAAGTGAAGTTCCACAGATTGCCAGCAGAGTCTAACAAACTGACAATCCAGAACAAATGCTCCAGGGACTCTTCCTAGTCATGGATAATTAGTATATACTCCCTCTATTTTTATTTACATGTCGTATTAGGTTTGTCCTAAGTCAATCTCGTCCAACTTTGACCAAATTTATAGGAAAAATAATAACATTTATAAAACTAAATTTGTTTAATTGAATTCATCGTGAAATATATGTTGATAGCGCATAGGTTGGTTAGTATTGTTGTTGCTCTATTTTTCCATAGATTTGGTCAAAGTTAGCCACGTTTAACTTAGGACAAACCTAATACGATAGGTAAATAAAAACGGAGGGAGCAGCCAATAATCAATTTATAAGTAATAGTCAATAAAAGGTTTGCAATATGAATTTTAATATTTTTAATTATCTAATAAACTGGAGGGAGGGCTTCAGGCCGTATCCAACTTGGCGACTTGAGAGGGTAATTTTGACTAAGAATCTGCTGCTCTTGTTCACAAACGTCCCCTTCTCTATCGTAGAAACCAGCGGCATGGGCACGGCGCCAACAGCGATCACAAGTTTACTTGGAACGAGCAACGGTAAACACGCGTTACGAATTGAGCTTGCTAGTCCTCTTCTAGTCTTATTAATCTTGGAAATCAAAGACACGGCGCCGGCAGGACTGAACTTATTTTCTATTGAATCAATCGCTACTGCTGTCTTATTTGACCCCAACAAAACTGAAAAATAGACGTTGTGTTGAATTGTATATTGACCTGTTGACTGTTGGGCAGAGGCAATAACCTTTTTTAGCAGGGTAGTTTCTGTTTAGCTCTGTTATTATTTCTTTGGATCTTCTCATCAGGCCAAGTTCCAATAGTAAATAGAGGTCTTACATGTAACTGTCTTTATTTCTAACACAATAGGTATGGTCTTTCGAAAGACACTTCCTAACACTAGATCTTACATATCACAAACAACAAATTTATTTGTATATACACTATAAGCAGGATCCCATATAGTCTCTCATGGATATCTGAATTTGCTGCAAAGCTACAGATCATAGTCCAGTCGAATGTGAGCCCCCAGCAATTGCATGGAGTAACCTTGGCACTGGAGGCATTTCTGGTTCGCATATTCCCTCGAGAAACTGCACCACCTCAGCCATTGTGGGTCGATCAAACTCACTATCTTGGATACACCAACATGCGACTTTGCAAAGCCTCTCAACTTCCTCCATGTTCACATCACCATGCAAGTTTGCATCCACAAGGCTCGAAATTGTCTCCATGGAGAAGCTTGTGTGCAACTTGAACAGGATAATAGTCTGCACTGCCATCACTGCATGAATGTTTAGGAGAGTTCCTCTTTCCTGATATGATCTCTAGCAAGACCATCCCGTAGCTGTAAACATCAACTTTGGGGGTAATCGCTGTTCCGCTGATCCATTCTGGAGCAAAATATCCGAAAGTTCCTCGCATTGTAGTCACAACACGGCTGAAGTCCCTCCCTAGAAACTTTGCCATACCAAAGTCTGCAATTTTCGGGACAAAAGATGTGTCGAGAAGTATGTTTTGTGGTTTGATATCACAGTGTATGATGCAGTCTCGACAACCATGATGCAAGTATCCAAGCCCTCTAGCAACTCCAAGAGCTATTTGGTATCTAACGTTCCAATCCAAAATTGCACCATGACTTTGGAATAGATGAGAATCCAAGGAGCCATTTGGCATGTGTTCATACACAAGTAACCTCCTATCACCTTCACAGCAAAATCCGATCAATCTCACTACATTTATATGCTGGATGATTCCAATTGAATTCACTTCTGCCCGGAATTGCTTCTCTCCTTGTCGGACACCATCAAGCCTTTTCACTGCTATGGCAACCGAGTCACCAAGCAATCCCTTAAATACAGAACCAAAACCACCTGTGCCTAGCTTCTCCGAGAATTTTTTTGTTGCAGATTGCAAGTCAACATATCTGAATGCAATGATGCCAAAACCACCCTGATCATTGTCCATTTTGTGAATGGACCACTTCTTGTTTCTCCTTCTCCAAATCACTACTAGAAAGATGAAGCCGGCCAAAGTGGCAATGCTTGCAACTACGGCTGCAGCAATGATCATTCCACTCTTATTCCTTTTCCTATTCTGCAGCTCTTTGGCAGCAAGGCGAAGGTAAAGCATTTCTCCATTGCCATCAGTAGCTACATTAAGTAACTCGTGATGCCAAATAGAGCAGCCGTCCTTGCCGTAAGAATATGCGGTGCAAGAGCAATTACTCAAACAAAGTTGTGCACATTGATTCTCACTTGATGCACTTGGTATGACCGTGCCATTCTGAGGCAACCTAATGCCCGGCATAGCGTAGAATTTGTCTGTCATACCTGTCTTGTTTCCACCGCCGCCGCCACAATTCAGTGGAGTGTTTCTGATGCACCCGCCTGTTCTGTCCTCTATCCCCCAATCTTCAGGTGATCTTACAGAGAACCCCTTCATGCAGTTGCGGAAAGGATCAGCATTAGAAGTGCAGACCGTGAAAGGGCCACATACGGCATACACATTACATTGATATTTTGGTTGGTTGCTAATTGAGATCCAATCTTGCCCGGTCCATACTCGCAGCTTCCTTTGACCATTGACATCCAGCATACTGAGCACGATAATGTTCTCATTCACTATGTTGTAGGTAATGTAAACCTCTTGGCTGTTGTTGACAAACGTGTAATTAGAAGAAGAGGAACCTGCAGACATCTCTGGTTCCGAGTTGAAGAATTTACCATTCCACTCCCCACTAGACCAATATACTACAGACGAGTTCCATGATATCCTGCCGATCCCATCCAGGCCCATCTCCGTGGAAAATACACCTGATCCTTGATCAATGGAGTTCTTTCTTGAAACAAGGCGACGGTTCAAGCCAGTGACCTTGTTCCGGCCAACCTTTACACCGGGTAGCATGGTGTCTGTCGGGTGGTCAAAACTCTCCCAGAATATGCGCGAGGAGTTGGAGGAGCTCCGTAGAACAAGGTTGCCACTGTCCAAGAGTACAGCGGCGGTTGTGCCATTGGCAGTTATGTTTGCCTCGGTAGACCAGATGATGGCACCGTGAGCTAAGACAACCAGGTTGCCGTCACTGGCAATTATGAGCTCTGGAGAAGCCGGACCCGAGATCGGATGATCCCTGTTGGCCGTCCACACAGGGGTTAGCTTGGGAATCTTGTTGAACCATATGCCGAGGTACCAGTTGAGGACGTTGCTGGTGCCCGTTTGGAAGAAGCCAAGGGCGAACTTGCCATTACTGGAGACAAGCCTCTCGTCGCTGGAGAATGAACGGCCAGGTGAGAGTGTGTCTGTGGCTATGGAGTACGAGGGGGTGTGCTGCTGGGAGAAAAGGAGCCAGCAAAGGACGAGGCCGGGAAGGGGACGCATGGCGACAGGAATGAAAGAGCTGCGTGCGACGGGAGAAGTTGCTAGCTAGCTCGCCGTGGTCGTGGCAGGAAGCATAATGGTGGCCGAGTGCTGTCGCTAGCTTGAAGGATATATATATATATATATATATATATATATATATATATATATATATATATATATATATATATATATATATCACTACCGGAAGCAGCAAGTTTGCCGAGTACCCCAGGCACTCGGCGAAGGCTCAAATACACTCGGCAAAGGGTCTGCCGAGTGTAACACTCGGCGAACCATACTCGGCAAACTTTCACTCGGCAAATAGTGGGTTTGCCGAGTGTCGATCGTCGGGCACTCGGCAAACGCTTTGCCGAGTGCCATACAACACTCGGCAAAATATAACACTCGGCACAAAGGCGATAACGGTTTCTGACGGTAACGGCTGCTTTGCCGAGTGTCACGCAAAATATATATATGGAGATACCAAGGCCCTTACCGTAAAGAGGAAAAAAAATCAGCACCGTTGGCGTTCCACGCAGTTAGTGAGTAGTGACCTTTCAGTTTTTTAAGAAAAAAGGTTTGTTAGAAGTCGCATGATAGGAGAGATTGATTTGAGGGACGAGTTTGATTTTTTTAATCAACAATTGAAATTGCCAGCTGGGTGTTATCGCCATTATTAACAATTGAAGTCCACACACTGGGCGTCAGCTTGGGGGGCTCTGTTTAAACATATTCTGTGCTGTAGTACAACTTGATAGTGCTGGTGGGAGGACATTTTGCCCATTTTAGTGGTCCGTGCACGTTAGTGGACCTTCCACCTTCCGGTTCGGATTATATGCAGAAGAAGAAGACTGGCAGCTTACACACCAATTTCTAATTTCTAGATGTTCTTGGGGGCGATCCACATGATCTGTAGATTGTCAACAACTGATGTTGCTAGTCATGTTATGATGCGTGACAGGACTGAACATGCTTTTCTGGTGGAAACGAATAAGTTGCGTGATTTTTTATTTTTTAAAGTTTTACAAAGGTTATTTTTGCAAAAAAAATGTCCTAATATTTTCTAAACGAAGTGATCCTTTTTGTCGTGTGTGGTGTGGCACGGCAGGTAGGCGCTATTGCAGTAGCATGATATAACAAACACGACATACAGACCCTCACCACCTCCTCTATCTCTCAGTCCCTGCTCGGTGCTCACAGCCCAACCTGAGCCCCTCCTCGACTCGCGGTCGCCACCCAAATCCGGATTTGGGGTGGAAAAAGTGTGTATGTGTATGTTGGGGATGGGGGATCAATCCTGCTCAAATTCATATATATTTGAATCACATGGTAGGTAGGCTAGGGTTGGGATTTGATTTTGATATGACTCAATAAGATGTTTGCTTTGATAGATTAGAAGATTAGTTGCGACGTAAGTTATGTTCTACACGCGGATTTGACGTGTAGAATAACTTGCATGTGTATAATTTTGAATTTGCTCATAATTTGGTAGGATAGTTCAATATAGTTGAAGGTATAATGTATTGATACAAAGATTTATGTTTTGATACATATATGGTACATGCAAATTTTCATTGTGTTGGATCTTAAGTAATGTTCATGTTTCTCATTCATGCATTTAGAATCGTTTCCACAAGGGGTACAACAGACATTACACAAATAATTTTTAAGGACAAAAACTATTGCAAACTGTATGAAGCAAACTTAGTACGCAAGTCAAGCAGGTATTAGAGGATTTCAAACCAAAATGCAGCCAGGCAGGCAGCTCACCGTAGCACTGCAATGCTCCTCCTCTCTGAACCTGGCTCCCATTGATCGAATTTTCTTCAAATTTCAAATGCAAACTTTGCTCAAACCTTTAATTAAAGTTGTAGCTGGTATCGGCGAAACGCTCAGTGGCAGAGACGAGCTCGTCTCCAGGAAGGGCAAGTACAAGCTCGGCTTCTTCCAAACCGGCAGTGAATCTCCTCGCAACGCCTCGAACTACTGATACTTGGGCATATGGATCAACAGGTTCCCCACCATGACCCCGGTGTGGGTCGCAAATGGGGACAACCCAATTGCTGATCTGACTACGGCAGCGCTCACGATCTCTCCGGATGGCAGCCTTGTCGTCCTAAACCCGGTCGCCGGATCCATCATCTGGTCCACCCAGGCCAACATCACAACCAACAACACGATTGCAACGCTGTCAGACGGAGGGAACCTCATCCTACAGAAATCTCAGGACCTCTCAGGTGCCCTATGGTAAAGCTTTGACCACCCAACAAGTAGTCTTCTCTGTAAGGAATCGATGCTTATACATGTGCAACTACGGTTCATCTAGTGTGAAACATTTATCCCAAAATAAATTTTGCAACATATAGCCAATCCTAGCAACATACTACACTAAAAAAGTAAAGTCACACAAGTTGTAAGAGAAATGTGGGAATATAAAGGATATGATGAAGGGAAGCAAACTTTTGACACGACGATTTATCCTGTGGTATCGGTAAGCACAAAACCACCACTAGACCACATTGTTGAAGCAAGTCTCTTCCAGGACACCCTTGACTTGCCACGAAGGCTACACTAAGGCTCACGTCAAGTTTCCCGGTCACCTTGATGCCGCCTTCACTACGGAGCTACCCACAAAGGAGGGGCTTCATCGCCCCCCGCACAAAACCGTCGTCGCCGCTCCACACTAAGCCAGAGGGTCAATGACTTGCCAGCAAGCCACCAAAACTTTAAGGGGCCGGCACACCAAGATTACAATGGTGGTTCACTCTAGAACCGATCACAAGGCAGCTACACCTTGCTCTCACACTTTCACTTGGCATAATTTAGCACTAACACTCCCAAAGCTTGTGCTAAAGCCTATGGATGTGATCAATTAGCACTATGGTGGCTTGAAGGTCTTCTTCAGTGTCTATATGCTTCCTCTGAACTCCAGCAACCCCAAATTACCCGGGGTGAGACGCTTATATAGGCTAGAGGGTAGCTCATATCCGTTACTTGCTTTTCTACCAAAAAGCTTAAAGCGTCGGTTAAACTTATCGCCACCGTCGGTTTAACCGGTCACACTGAACTTGCATGCTAGCCGTTGAACTCCAATATCCCCTTCTGCTGGCGTCATTGCTCCGACGCATTGCACTGACGGGTGTCGGTTACGTCGGTTTAACCGGTGCTGAAGACTTTGATTGGAAAACCTTCCGAAGCCAAAACATGTCTACTGAGTAATCACAGCATACTTGCACCGACGTCTTCTTTTGCACCGTCGGTTCAACCGGGGCTGAAGCATATTTTGACAAAAACGTTCTGGAGCTTCTGTGCAGATCACTAGAGTAATCTGATATTGCACCGACGCTTACTATCCATAGCGTTGATTTAATCTGATATTGCACCGACGCTTACTATCCATAGCGTTGATTTAACTGGTGCTACTGAGTTTCTCTGCTCTTGATCGCCGTAGCAATTTCTCAATGCACCGAACCGTTGATTCTTGATGCCGTCGGTTTATCCGATGCATGTATTCATGCTGAACGTTGTTCAAATCATCTCCGCTGTCATTTGGACACCTCTAAAATATTCTCTGTGGATTTTCACTATGGTCTGGACACCCTGACAGCAATTTGGATTGTCAAATATGAATTGGACTCCATACCTGGGATCTAAAAATCCTATAAATATGATCTCACAAACTTATTATTAGTCCCATTGAATATGTTATCATACGATCACCAAAATCACAATTATAGTCTAATAAGATCATGCAAGAATGTTTCTTACAGAGGAGGAGGACCTGGACGAACGGGCAGGAGGAAACGATCGACAGCTCCCGGGGCGCCGCTGTGCTCCAGCGTGCAGTGGAGGCGGTGGACGGTGCGACCGGAGGATGGGTGGTATTTGAGATATCGTCCACCCCTGGGGTCCCTGCCGTCCGTTGGATCAACCATGTGTGTTCCAGATCGGGCGTGGACTGTATCCACGACTCGGTCGTCCTCGTCAGGCAGGCGCGGGAGCGTGATGCGGCGTTGCTCGGGCTCGTTGGCGAGTGCCCGCCGGCCATCGAGCGCGAGGGAAATAAACCTCGCCGGTCCATCTTTCAAGACTAGAGAAGCTCTCGCGATCCGTTCTGGGTAAAAGCGTCTGCTGGCCTGACCGGCAGGCTTCCGGAGGTGCGCGCAGCGGCATGCTCAGGAGCAACGAGTGGATCCCGGGGATCCGTTGCAAGTTTCCAACGCACTGGATCCCGGGGACGACGCCTCAGGAGCAACGAGTGAAAGTAACATGATCGACACCTTCCTGCGTATCCTTCAAGAGAAGGAAATTGGCTCCCTGTTCATCCACCTGCATCAACTTATCAAGAATTGCCACGCTGCTGATCGAGCTTCTGCTTGCCTGGGCTGGTATCAACTATTTGCTCAATCGCCAATTCAGCACCAAGGAACTTTGCCTGAGTCAAAAGGGGTTAAGTTGGGGATCATTTGTCTGCAGCAGCAGTGATGTGATAGAACCAACCGAGATCGCTAGGAGTAGATCGATGGATACATTGCATTAACTTGAATAAACAACAATGATTTACATCTGGGGTAGGTCATGGCAGAGACGGCGAGGTCGATGAGGCGGTGATGCGGTGGCCGGTGAGTCGGAGTAGATGGAGCAGTTGTGACGTCGGCGAGGTCGAGGGCGGTGCTACGGGCGAATCCCCTCGCTTCAGCACCTCTCCATATCGGTGGAGATAGAGTTTGCTGGGAGTCCCGTGGCACGAAGAACCTCTGACCTGTGTCTTGGCGGCTCCCCTTGGCTTTATATGATGCTGCGTGAGAGGGGGCCCACAGCCAATGATAGGCTGGCGCGCCCCCATCAGGGCGCGTGGGGAACGGAGGAATCGGTCCTTTGACCGATCGGTGATCAAAACTAACATTCTCCCCTTTGATCTCCGCCTTCCACACTTACTATTCGTACTTCACATCTACAACTTAATGAATCGATATATAGAGCACGTTGCATCATGACAGTCATTTCTGTACTACCTGACGCAACGAATACAATATACCTTTCCATCTCGGAATAGACACTAGACCCCTTTGTGATCCAGAAATCATAGGCTCTACAATAGACCCATGTCGACTGAGTATTATCTAAACACATTTGGCGGTAAGGCTTTGGTAAGTTGATCCGCAAGCACTTGCTTGGTCCTTATGTGTTCAGTACTTTCAATATGATTCTGGATTTTCTCCTTGACAATGTATCTCTTAATGTCAATGTGTTTGGCAGCACACTTGACCTGTTGTCATAGGAGTTAAATACTTAATTTCAGGTATGAATTTATTAGCTTTAAGTGCCTGCTTGGTGGCCTCATATCATGTTATACTATAGGTATGCATCACTGATGATACCACAATTGTCTATCTCTTTGTACCCACAACTCTTTGAGAGTATTTATTCTTTCTAACTTAGCATGAGGTCTGTAATACTTTGTAAAATTGCAAGATATTCTTAACTCCATTCCAGTGATCTATATCTGGACTAGACTTATGCCAAAATATCCCGGATACGTGACCTATGTCAGGGTAGATTCTTACTTGAGCACTCTTTAAGCTTCGACAACTGAAGCACAAGGAACCGATTTCATTTGATGGATCATTTCTTAGTTCCTTGGACTTTGAAATTTTCCAAATCTATCACCCTTGACTATATTTCTTTAGAACCTTTTCTAAGTATACCTTTTGCGATAGTCCTAATACCTCTTTTCTTCTATCTCGGTGAACTTCAATTCCTAAAACGAATGAAGTTTCATGAGATCTTTCATATCGAAATTCGAGGACAAAAACTTCTTCGTCTCCAATAGCAAATTAACATCACTACTAGCGAGTAAGATGTCATCCACACATAGGATGAGGAAAATAAATTTCCCATTCTTGAACTTTGCATAAACACAATTGTCCTCCTCTTTCTCTTTAAAACCCAAACTTACTCATCGTTTCATCGAACTTTAAATACCATTGTCTAGAGGCTTGTTTTAATCCATAAATGGATTTCTTCAGGCGGCATCCCATACGTTCTTTTTCTTCCACGACAAAATCCTTGGGTTGTGCCATGTAAACTTTTTCATACAAATCCCCGTCACCATTATGATTCTAAAAGAATCCTTGCATGAGATCGGAGAAAATATCTCATTATATTCTATTCCTTTTCTTTTCGTGAAGCCTTTCACCACAAGTCGCGCTTTCTATCTTTCTCATTCCCTTTGGAGTCACATTTAGTTTTGTAGACCCATTTGCAGCCTATTTTCTTGGCTCTTTTAGGAATATCTTCTAAGTCCCAAACTTTGTTGGTACTCATTGATCTCATTTCATCTCGCATGGCTTCAAGCCATTTCTACGAGTAAGCACTTCTCATGGCTTCTTCAAATGAGGTGGGATCATCCTCCATTTGAATTTCCTCATTAACATAGGCTTTGAAGTCATCAGGGATGGCTGATTTTCTAACTCTTTGAGGCCTTCTGGGGCCTCAACATTTGGCGCATCTTCCATATGGGGCTGTTGCAGCTCTTCCTCATGTGCGACAACTGTTTCTATAGGCTCATGAAGGGTAGGTTCATTATTTTCATTCGTTGTTTCCACATGAGAACAAACAACACGTGTTGTTACCACATTGTCGGTGTAGCAGCAACAGGTAACGAGAAAAATAGTTCCTGAATCATTGGAGTGGGTGCTTATACCCGCCTCTCCTCAAGACTAATTTCCCGGGCTACCATGCTCCCCCTGATCATCCCATCTTCTATAAATATGGTGAATCTGTTAAAACCTCATATGGCGCTTTAAGCACTGTCTTACTATTTTTCAGTTACTTTGAGGCTCCTCCAGTATGAATACTGGCCAACTACGTGTCAGACCCGGGGCCACGAGACTGTGCACATGGCGTACATATTCTAGGATAAGGGATGGAACATGGCCCACACCCTACACCAATTGTAACTACTCGTACAAGAGTAGAACTAGTTGGAACAGAAGAAAACTACCCGAGTAGCACTCGGGTAGGACTCCTAAGCTCGTATTTGGATAGGACTTGCATGTAACCATGTCCCGCCAGACAATATAAGGGCGGGCAGGGATCCCTCCAAACATTACATCATCTGAGGCAATACAAACCACCATACAGAACGTAGGGTATTACGCTCTCGGTGGCCCGAACCTGTCTAAAGTTTTGTGTTCCTTGCACCTTCGAGTTCCTGATCTCGGTGGCACCCCACCTATAATCTACCACCACGGGGATATCCCTTAGTGGGCTTGGAGGTTAAACACCGACAGCTGGCGCGCCAGGTAGGGGTGTTCATCGAGCATCCACCGGAGAACTCGATGGCATCTTTCAACTTCACTAGCGATGTGCCTGACGAGGGCACCATGTTCACCTTCGACTCCTGGGCAGCATCGCCAACGGCTCAGATAGTTTCAACAACCACCTGGCCAACCCCAAGAAGCCGGAGGCATCTGCTTCGACATCCAGCCGCGACATCGACAATCTTGCCGACGATCTCGGCGGGATCAAACTTTCCGATCCAATTGGAAACTATGCAACTCATATCAAGGCAAACCCTCACCCATCGATCAGTCCTGACGATCTGATCGTCGGGATAGATCAGGTGGACGACGGCATCGCCGAATGCATCAAGCTCATGGAAGCCGCTCTCCGTCAGCCTGACTCGGCGTCCTCAACACGGAACCGCCCTGAGACTCCTCACCATCCTCCTGTCGCCACCGGCAACATCTTCTCCGGCATCGACCGGGTCAACCAAGGTATCGTAGAGTGCATCAATCTTGCAGAAATCACCCTTCAACGCATCAACCCCAAGGAACTGAAGGCATTCGATCGCGACTTCGACGACTTCATCGGCAAACTCAAAACCCCCAGACCAAGTCCAATTCGGTCTGAGGCAATCCTACCCAAGACCCTCTCCATATTGGAAGAGGACTTCGATCACCTACTGCAACTAAAAGAAGAAGAAGCCACCGCACGTCCGGGGGCTACCGTTTACGTCAACCATTCGGATTCGGTTACTCACGCAACACCTATAATAGGCAGCCGCCAGAGTCTGGCAAGACTATCAACTCGGTCGGGCAGGCTCGAGCATTGGAAGGGTAGAAAGCCCTCCAAATTTCTCGAATCAAGCCCACCACGATCCATTATCGACTCTAGCGAACTCCCATTCCAAGAAGGCAAACCTCTCGCTTCTTTCGATGACAAAGAAGGTTGGGTTGCTAGTACCAAATGCTTCGCACCAGATCATGAGGTATTCATGATTCACATCGACAAAGACAGTGAAGGCCAGGAGCATGTCCAGCTAGACGGCTATGATGATGACTACATCTTCGATTTGCTCGATCAAAGTGTGAACACGACGATGAGTTTCGATGTTGCAAACACCATTAGGATAGAGGATGGAGATGACGCTCAGAAGAAGCGCCACAAGCTCAGGAACGCAAAGTGCGCTGAACGCAGGCACCGCATAGTCGAGCAGCACCAGCAAGGGCAAGGCAACCTCTACGACTGCTTCACGAGTGACCTCCGCACTATCATCAATGTCGGTCGGGATGCCAGCAACGTCACCATCGCCAGGTAGCAGGAGCGCGACGAGGTGGAGGCCTATAGCCCCACCAACTATCATATCCCCCTCGACTACCTGGGCACAACTCGGAAGCGCAAGTCATAAGTTGGGGAACAACCAACCCAAAGAAACAAAACCATCAGCTCAAAGGAACGCTTCGAGCAGGCTCTCCACAAGCGATGCCCATGGCACCCGAAGAGCAAGCATTCCACCTTCGAATGTCAAACCCTTCGGAGGGCCCTGGGAGCTCCGCCACTCAACAAAGACTACGATGAAAGATGATGGGACTACCCGAATAATGATTTATTCCCAATTCAAGGAGGTTTTCTGAGGGTCTTTTAGGTGTTTCAGTAAGGAATATGGTCCCATTTAGGCCATATTTATTGTGATTTTGGTGATTGAGTGAAAACATGATCATTGGGACTAATAAAGTGTCAAGTGAATGTAATCAGGTCCCAAGGATATAATACAAAGCCCAAGCAAAGCAAGAAATGAAAAAAGAACTCAAAGAAATATCGAATTGAATGAGTTCAGCGGGAAAAGGGCAACCGGTTAAACCGACATTCGAGAAAATGAACCGAACGGTGCATTGGTAGGAGCAATGGCGATCAAGTTCAGAAAAACTCAGAGGCACCGGTTAAACCGACAGTGCAAAAGAAGGCGTCAGTGCAAGCATGTTGTGGTTACTCAGTACGCATGTTTTAATTCCAGAAGAGTTTCCAAACAAAGTCTTCAACGCCGGTTGAAGCGACGGGGCGTCGGTGCATTGCGTCGATGCAATGATGCAAGCAAGCTCAGTGTAGTAGAGAAACATTCAATGGCTAGTATGCAGATTCAGAGTGACCGGTTAAACTGACGGTTGTGACCGATTAAACCGACGCTTTAAGCTTTTTGGCAGAAAAGCAAGTAACGACTAGAATGGATCTCTAGCCTATATAAGGCCTCACCCCGAGTTATTTGAGGTGGTTGGAGTTCATGAGAAGCTACCCACACTCTAAAGAAGTTCTCCAAGCCACCCAAGAGCTCATTAATCACATCCTTAGGTTTAGCACGAGCTTTGAGAGTGTTAGTGCTAGGATTAGCTCTAGAGAGAGTGAGAGAACAAGGCGTTGATGCCTTGTGTGCTGGATCTTGAGTGAACCACAAGTTGTATCTCGGTGTGCCGGCCCCTTGGAGTCTTTGTGCCTTGTCGGCAAGTCTTCAACCCTTCGGCTTGGTGTGGAGTGGCAACGACGACTTTGTGCGGGGGACGAGGAGACCCCTCCTTTATGGGAAGCTCCGTAGTGAAGGTGGCATAAAGGTGACCGGGGACTTGGCATGAGCCTTAGTGGCCGAGCCTTTGTGGCAAGTCAAGAAGAGTCCCAGAAGAGACTTGGTGACCGAGAAGCAATACCCTTTGTGAGTGCTTCAACAACGTGGACTAGGGGTGCCTTAGTGCCTACGGATACCACGGGATAAATCCGCGCGTCAAGAGTTTGCTTCCTCTCATCCCCTCCTTTATGTTTCCGCACTTCATACTTGCAACTTGTGTGCCATTACTTTCTTAGTGTAGTATCTTGCTAGGATTGGCTATAGGTTGCAGAACTTATTTTGGGATAAGGGTTTCACACTAGATGAACCATAGTTGCACATCTAGATAGCATGCTTTAGCTTATGTTTTGTGCAAACTAGTTTGAGCCATAGGTTAAGGTTTTAGAATTGCCTAATTCACCCCCTCCAACTCTTAGGCTACGAGCATTGATTCCTTTCAAGTGGTATTAGAGCCGGGGCTCACTTCTTTCATAAAGAAAAGCCAATTCCATTAGCAACTTGTGAAAACTGGCTCATTGGAACGGTTAGGCTTCACCGCCTAGTGAGTTAGCTCCTTTGGCAATGACTAATGGAACACGTTAATTAGCCAAATAAAGCATCTACGTGATTATTGCTTCCATACTTCCAGTAACGCTCCATTTACTAGTTCCCGACTAGTACTCTATGTTACTGAAGGGGCTTCGCTCCCATACTTCCAGTAACGCTCCGTTTACTAGTTCCCGACTAGTACTCTATGTTACTGAAGGGGTCTCACTCTCATACTTCTAGTAATGCTCCGTATACTAGTTCCCGACTAGTACTCTATGTTAATGAAAGGGCCTCGCTCCCATACTTCCAGTAACGCTCCGTTTACTAGTTCCCGACTAGTACTCAATGTTACTGAAGGGGGCTCGCTCTCATACTTTCAGTAACGCTCTGTTTACTAGTTCCCGACTAGTACTCTATGTTACAGAAGGGGCCTCGCTCCCATACTTCCAGCAATGCTCCATTTACTAGTTTCCGAATAGTACTCTATGTTACTGAAGGGGTCTCGCTCCCATACTTCCAATAACGCTCCATTTACTAGTTCCCGACTAGTACTCTATGTTACTGAAGGGGCCTCACTCCCATACTTCTAGTAGCGCTCCGTTTACTAGTTCACGACTACTACTCTATGTTATTTAAGGGGCCTCGCTCCCATACTCTCTGACCTACCCAGGGAGATCGAGGAGGAGTCCTCGACGTGATTTTGACTCGTGCTGCACCAGGACTTCTCGGGTCGGATTCAATCCGATCTGAGGAAGAGCGTACCCGACTCCTATTCGGGGTACGAAATGCGACTCCGTCTCGCCCTGTACACCGATCTCCGTCGGGCTACAGCGTGTACCGCAGCTGCTGCGACTTCAACGACTACTCGGCACGACTTCAGCTTGCGTCGCCGACTACCTCGACTACTCGGCATGACTCCTGCTCATGCCACTGACACATCGATGACGACCCCGACTAGTTCGCTTGACTGAAACTAGTCAGAATCGACTCCGACTAGTTGGCTTCACCGCCAACTGCTACAACTTCGTTGATAATCTCCCACGAATCAAGCTAAGGGATCAGACCTGGACCATGCCGCTGGGTGAGGTATACTGTCGAGAGCTTCCTTACTTGGCCATCACTTCGTCGGCATAGACCACTCGACATGCTAGCGGCAACTCGGTTGACCCCATGCTCGGGGGCGCGACAAGGCACTCGGTGTACCTTTGGTGGCTCGTCTAGCTTCCATGCTCGGGGGCTGGGCGCGACAGGGCACTCGGCGTACCTTCGGCAGCTCGTCTAGCTCCCGTGCTCGGGGGCTGTGCACAACAAGGCACTCAGCGTGCTTTTAGCGGCTCGTATGGCTCCCATGCTTGGGGCTGAGCGCAGGAAACAATTCGACGTATCACTATGCAGAAGTTGAAGAGTTCATATCGGGATAAGATTTGTTTTGAGCGGTGATTCCGGATTACTTTGGGAAAGTTGTTTGCTTAACCATTTTTTCAGGGATGCTATCCTGAAAAAATAGGTTTTCGAATTTCCAAACCAATTTACTCATTTTAACCATCAACTCAAATTCTTAATTTTTTACATAATTCTTGCCACGACTCTTTGGATCCTTTTTTCCAAACCTTGGGATTTGGATTCAAGGCTGGGGGTTGCGGGACACGTGTCATCGACGGCTTATTTTTTAAATTTTTGGAAGATAAGGATAGAAGATTCAAGACTAGTTTGACCCTTAGCCCGATTATTCGATTCAACCTAAGGCTCGGGGGCTACTTCATATGGAGTGCGAGTTTCATCGCATCCCATATAAAAGAATACTTGAAAACTACTCAAGCATGAGCACCTCACAGCCTCGATGCAGCCAAGGAAGTACTCGGAAGACACTTTCAAGATGATGTTCGGAAGAACTTGAAGACACCTTCAGAAGTACTCGGAAGCCTGCAGTACTCGACTACGAAGATCTCGGGGGCTTGTCAGACCCGGGGCTACGGGACTGTGCACATGGCGTACATATTCTAGGATAAGGGATGGGACATGACCCACACCCTACACCAATTGTAATTACTCGTACATGAGTAGAACTAGTCGGAACAGAAGGAAACTACCCGAGTAGCACTCAGGTAGGACTCCTAAGCTCGGCTAAGACTTCCATATAACCCTGTTCCCCCAGACTATATAAGGGCGGGCAGAGATCCCCTCCAAACATTACATCATGTAAGGCAATACAAACCTCCATACACAACATAGGGTGTTACGCTCTCGGCGGCCCGAATCTGTTTAAAGTTTCATGTTCCTTGCACCATCGAGTTTCTGATCTCGGCGACACCCCACCTACAATCTACCACCTCGGGGGGTATCCCTCGGTGGGCTTGGAGCTATTTCATTGCATAGGGGTATCAATATCATGACTGTCGTACTCCCCTGGCAGTCATTGTCATGTTTTATAGAACACTCTTGCTCTCAATGCATACTATGCATCACATTCATTTTATAAATTATATGGGAAGAAGGATATCTTTCTTGATTGATCTCACAATCAGATATCTTTGTTAATTGATCTCACAATCCTCCCCCTTGAAATATGGCATAAACTTTAAAGCCATAATTTTGAAAACTATTCAGAATTCTCGTGAACAAGGAGACATTTATCACTTACTTCATTTACATGAAGTTATTTCATAATTGGTATGAGAGTACTCTTTCCTCATTCCACTGCAAGTACTTAACAAAGTCCTTTATTAGCGATACTTCTGCAAGTCATGCTCGCATGTATTTCTTATCTTTCGCTTTGTATACAACTTCCTTTTATCCAGAAACTATTTTCAGGTCAATATGATACTACAAAGAAGGGTTTGAATTATTATTCAAATAATTTATTTTTTTATTGATGTGCTCAGCTCGGTTGATAGATTCAACCTGTCAAGCCTTAATTTTTCCCTTTCCTTTCGTTCCATGTCTAATGACTGCATCTTAGTGGCCATATTATACATTCAAAAATGTGCATTCTACCACTACTAGATTACTTCACAAATGAGCTACTCAATTAGAGTGCCCTCATACGTTTGTAAAGAGTCAGTCAATTGACTCTTCACCTTCTTAAGATTTAGCAATGGTGCAATTTGGAATTGCTCCCCTTATGGCCTTAACCTTTGAATGCTTAATGACCACGACACAATAGAAGTGCATGGTCGATTCTGAGGATAGCATAAGAGCTACCCCAAACTTCACTCCTTGTGCTGCATACATAAATAGCACATGAGTCATCACAAACTTCTCCTATCATACAGGATATAATTAGCACAAGAACAATGCTGAACTTCTCCCGCCATGCGGGATAATTCCTCATAAGCGACGTAAATACCATAATTAGCTCTCAGAACACAGGAAGTGTTTGAACATCCAAGACATCAAATTCAGAAATAAATCTGAATACTCCGTAACACACATATTTAATTCAATGTTAGTTAAATTAGACATGCATCGACTTATTGCAAAAAACTTAGTCATAAAGACAAAAAAACATTCACTTACACTTCATTTTCCGATTAAATCTTAACCGTTGGTTCCCATTTAATCAAAAAATTAATAAACTAACAATAGCGGAAACTAGTGTGAGAATTAATAAACTCATTTTGGCTCAAAGCCTTTCTCTTCGCGTACCCCAGCAAAGCAGCTTGTTGGCTTGCAGCCGAGTAATCTCAAGCGTTGGTGGGAATCAATGGTTGTCCGTCTTCTCTCTCTGACAAAACATACAATATTCTTCTACATTAATTCTACATCACCATTGGGCAGAAATAGAACTAATGCATGGAAAACTCATGAATAAACTTATAATATTCTTCTACATTAATTCTACATCACCGTTGGCAGAAATAGAACTAATGCATGGAAAATTAATGAATAAAACTTATAATATTGTTATCATCAACGTTGGTCAAAAAATTTAAAAATATCATACTTAACTGAAAATTATATGGCTACTCTTCCAATTAAATTTTCCTATTGGTTCTAGTTTAATTGGAAGATAAACATCATTGCAGCGGAAAAAAAAAATCTATTCAGAAGCAATTCTGTCTTATAAACATTTTGATGTACTCATCTACTCTCTAAACAATTTATCCCATTGGTTCAAAATTGAATTGAGATAAAACTATTCAAAAACTTCAAAATTCGCTTCTAAAACATAATATAACTAAAACAAAACTCTTCTATTCATGCGGCCCGGTAACGAAATCGGCCCGAAGCCCCATACGCGCACAGCGCGCTCCCACGTCCGAGGCCACAACCTGGGCCTGGGCCGGGTTTTCTCCTCCCAACCTAGGCCGAAACCGGTCCAGCAGCACCGCTGCCCAGCTCGGCTTGCCCGTCATGGCGGCCTGCTAGCTGGCTCGGTCTGCCTGGGCGCTTGGCTCGGCTCAGCTAGGCCTTAGGCCCAAAAACCGACGTCTAGGCCGCCTAATCGGCCCAGCTCGCGCTCCCCCTCACTATTGGTATTTATTAATGTTCACGAATAGAATTCGCAAACGTACGGAGATACCGCTGTAGCACTTTACCTGGAGAGTATTCAAGGTATCGTATATTACTTAGGGAACGGAGGTGTAACGATCTTCTAGCTAATTTATCCAAGGAAAAGAGAGACGATAGGATGGTCATGGTAGTGTGGTTGTCTAAGGATAGTGATTCTTAGAAAAGATAAGCTTAGCTATTACTTGCTTGCTTCGGGCACCGATTTACACCTGGTCTGCCAAGTGCCTCCGGCTATTAGCTCTACGCCCAACCCGAACTTGGAGGGATACGAAGGACGGACAGGGCTGACACCACCTGCCGCCTACCTCTCAGACCGCGGAGAAGGATAGCAAACAAAGGCAACTTCAAACCTAGAAACCACATCTACGCTATCGATTACTGCTTCTAGCACCGGTCAGACTCCGTTTTAAGACTCATGTACTTAAGGTAGAAATAATCGTTCAAGAACGGATGGATAATGATCCCGCAAGCGAATGATAACAAAGACTTAGCTTTAATACGAACTCACCATCGTAGAAGAACCCGGATACTTACTCAAAAGGAGGTTCATATCCACCGAGGAACGAGTAGAGGGAGGCCGACAACTCCGGCTCTCCTCTTGGACTTCTCCTCCACACACTTCCTAACCTACTCTACAAAGTAGCTCTAAAAGGTGGAGTCCCCCTTCTCTTCCTCTTCTCCAAATTGGTGTGTGTTGAGGGGTGCTCTTCTCCTCCTTTTATAGGTGGGATAGGACGGTTCCCGGCGTCTCTAAGCATGGAATCTTTGCCAAGCGCCTTGGGGAGAGCGCGGGGGATCTTCCCGCCAAAGATGCGCGTGCCAGGAGGCCGTCCTATTTCGACCAAACCTGGGGTTCGGCCGACCCTAGGTGGCGCCTCCCTGGCATCGCCTTCCTTTAGCTGGCTGGCAGGTGGGCCCTAATGTTGATCCTTGGTGGTTCGCGCCCAGGTACCTGCTTTGCCAGATGGGCCCTTGAATCCATGTGCCTGCCTCTGATTGGTTGGAAGTGTGTTTCTTGTCCTCTTGGGTTGATTTGCTTTGGGATATGGACCCTCCAATTCTCGTGCTCGCATAGAATGCTCTGAAATGTATTTTTTTTCTTTGTTTGAGCATGGTTTTCCTCCGTATGTAGATATGATCTCCTGTAAATAAGGATTCACCAAAGCTTGTGGAAATGGCTAGAGTTAAACCCCTATCTCTAGGGTTTTGGTGATTATTTATCTTTGAATTAAGCAGAGGTTGACGATCGGATTTGTAACTTAATGACTGCTAACACTCACCCCCCGCATCAATAATCTCGTTCATTGAATGCGATTCGACAGCTCTCCGTCCAGATCGGGGCGATAAAAGAGGTTGTTTCTTCCTATGAAACCCTAACCCTAGGGTTCTCTCCTCTCGGCTCAGTGCTCGGCCGCCGTAGGCCTCAACCCGCCGCACCGCTCGTCCGCAGCACGCCGCGCAGGAGCTCTTCTACTTCTCCCTCTCTCTCTACTCTCCTAGCTCAAGGGTTGTCGATGCGCCGCCGTGCGGCTGTCGCCCGTGGTCCTGTCGGTGCTCGCGCCACCGGCGAGATGCTCATCGGCGCGCCGAGGGTCCAGCCACCGGCTCCATGGCCAGCGAGCCGAACTCCCCCTTCTGTTTCTCCCCCACCTCTTCTCGCAACGGCTCGGCGCGCATCTCGCCGCCCATGCCGCCGCCACCGCACTACGCCCTTGTGGGCCTTCTCGCCGGCGCCGCATGCGATCAAATCACGCATGGCTCCGTCGAGGAGCTCCACCGGGGTGAACTCAGCGTGTGGTGCGGCCACGAGGTGAGTGTCTTGACAGTTAGGGTTAGGGTTCATACTTCCGATTCGAGATCAAATGTTCTTTTTTCTTTCTTTCTTTTCTTCCCCAACTCAATCTACTTCGCTAGATCGGCACTGATACCATTGATAGAACTAACAGAGGTTGCTAGGAGTAGATCGACGGGTACATTGCATTAACTTGAATAAACAACAATGATTTATATCTGAGGCAGCTCATGGCGGTGACAGCGAGGTTGGTGAGATGGTGATATGGTGGCCGGCGAGTCGAACTAGATGTAGTCGTTGTGACGTCGGCGAGGTCGAGGGCGGCGCTGCAGACGAATCCCCTCACTTCAGCACCTCTCCAGATCGGTGGAGCTAGCGTTTGTTGGGAGTCCCGTGGCATGAAGAACCTCTGGCCCGTGCCCTGGCGACTCCCCTTGATTTTATATGATGCTGCGCGAGAGGGGCCCAAAGCCAATGAGAGGCTGGCGCGTCCCCGATCAGGGCGCGTGGGGAACGGAGGAATCCGTCCTTTGACCGATCGGGGATCACAACTAACATGATGTGCAGCTAAAACACTTGATATGGAGAAGTTAAAACTCACAAGATTATCGACCAAGAACTTGTAAAACATCTTCTGGTGTGTGATGAGTAACAAGACATTCTCATATTACTATTTATGTAACACTTTTATAAGCCATTGAATTGTGCTACCTTTTGCTAAAGTTCAACCCTGACAGCCATTGCCATCCAATTATGGTACCTTCTGCTTAATTTCAACCCTGATAACCTTTCTCTCCATCACCGTATATCATTCTCCAGTTGATGTCAGGGGTAGCATGAGAAGATCCTACAGGCTGATACTCAGAATCTCCGCTTCCCTTCCATCCAGCGCCATTCAGGTTCTTATCATCAGTCCACCAAACCGGGTTTGGACTTTGGTGGTATTTTTGATCCGTGATTCTCCGTAGTAACAACGTCAGATCAGAGCCTAGGCAAAGACATAATCAAGTGAAACCAACATGGAGAATCAAAAGTTGTCGAAACAAAACCGATCCGGCAGAAGGTTTGTAACAACATGTTGTTAACCGTGTTCTAGTGTATCGAACTAATCAAAGTTGGGGTGGGCGACCACGCGGGCTAGCTTCCTGAGCATCGCTTCCTGGCAGGCAAAGCAGGACGCTGCTCCGGGTCCAAAGATCTTTGGTGTTGGGAAGAAGGTCAAACAGACAGAACAAATTCTCAGACTGCCAGAGACAAGCGATGGATTCATCTAAGAACAAGTTTCAGAACAGGTGTCTCAAGTGAATGAGAATCATAGCTTTTCATTACCAAAAAATACTCCGAGTTCCTTTCACGGGGCTGCACTTGAATACTTGATCAAGTTTCCAGCTCCTCCATCCAGGCCTTTGAACGAAGGATCAACCTGCATTGGCACCAGTTGAACAACTAACGGGCGACCCCGAGCCAGGGAGGAGACGCGGCCTTAACGGGAGGCAAAGCGACGTGCCAGCAAGATCAAAACCCTGAGAGGGAACGCGCGCGGCTTGAACCGGGCAATTTGTTTTGAAAGGAATTTTCATTCCATCTATTAACCTATATGCTCAGCGGCATCGCTGGCCACCAGGACCTCCATGCCCGAAGGCGTGCCATCCAACACGTGGACATTATTAGGAGGACACTTACACATTTGTGCCGCTTCTACCGGACAGTATTAACCCGACAAAATTTTAGCAAAACGCTTTGAGGGCCCGGATCGAACGCGCGGCTTCTACCGGACAAGATTTTTAGTCCCGTATCGTGGATCGTAGCAGACGCGCGCCGTCTCATAAGGTGGCGGGGCCGGACTGGTGGCGTGCCTCGTGGGCACACCGGCCGTACCCGGCGCACGGGGGTCGCCGTGGCGCGGCAGTGGGTACGAAGGCACGTCGTTACCCGGCGCACGGTTAGGATCCGTGTCGCGGCAATGGGTACGATGTTGCGACTGAAATAAATTACAGGAAACCCGGGATGAGATCGATACCCGGCGCACGTAGGATCGTGTCGCGGCAGTGGGTTTACGATCTGCGCACGACATGGTGCGATTAGCAATCACCACCTTTTTTTATCATTTTGTTTCTGATAACTAGCCTACAGAATAACTGAAAGATCAGAGTAAAAGCTATTCGTACAGAGCATATGCATGGTCCATGGTCGGTATGCTGTACGGGAGGACATGAAGAAACACAAGCCCTCTGTAGGTTAGGCAGAACCAACAACAACTCTCTGAAAGCCTTTGTTCATGTGCTCACGACGCACACAAGCTCCGGATCAATTCAGCAGAATAGTTTCGCTCTCATCAAGAGAACTCCCTGCTGCTTGATGGAAGCGCACAGAATCGTTCAAGTCAGAATTCATTATGATAATTCCCAGCACAACGCGCCGTGTTAAATCGTTACTTCATTCAGTAGTATATATAGCATTTAACATTCTTTTTTTGGTTAGCTATCATTTCAACGATTATGCAATTACTGGCCTTCGTATTACTAGTGCCGTTCTAGCATTTAACATTCTACCAGTATATATGTGGTACAATTTTTTTTCAGGCACAATCAATACACATTGACACAGATACATTATTAATACTAGTGCATAACAACAGCAACTTGTCACAGTAGTACATATGCGTAGGAGGAGTATATAATTAAGCAGATAATAAGCTAGGTTTATTACCTGCAGAGCATGAACTTAACAGCATCTTAATTATTCATACATTGGTATTAGGGGCAACTTGTTCATACGTTCGTATACTAGGAGTGTACTACCTTTTTACGGGCGTGCCGAGCCAGGAACATCATCAGTCAGAGGTGCAACAAAGTCTTTAAAAACTTGGGTCCAAGAGCGTGCGATGGGGATATGGCTGAGCACCACTTCCAAAAGCGTGCGATGGTCGCCACCGCCGACGCCGACGCCGTCGTTGACGCGGGTAGAGAAGGGTGCGGCGTGGGGTCGTGCCAGCGCAGGAGAACCATGGCGACGGTGGCCGGGAGCACGACGGCAGGCCGGGACGGCGCAATGGATTTGTAGGCAGCCATTGCTGCACGCATGCGGTGGCGACGACGATGCTAGCGCTGCCAATTAGTCTCAGTCGAGATTGGTTCGTGCCTTGAAGCGTATCGACACCACGACGTATTTGTAGTAGGTGCGCCACAGCTAAAACTTGGCAGGTGGGTGCATATTGATCCAACAACTTATAAAATATCTAATTTAATGCAACAACTTGTTAAATTGATGCATCGGTGATGTATTTGGCCATGCCAAAAGAAAAAACAACATTAAAACGATGGTGAAAGAAACTGAGATTAATTTTACATTAACATCTACTGGCAGCAATTATCCTGCCTTTGCTACACTTTCAGATTTAGCCTTGCTGAATGCTTGATTAATCATCTGCATACGTACCTCGTCCAAGCCATCTCCACCATAGGAGGCATTTGCCAAGCAATTCCACTTGCACTACAATATGCTTGAAACGAGTAACCTTTTAATCTTCCTGCGCTGCTTTGGGAAAAAGATTCTGACCCTCAAGGCGAATTTCCCGGTGCATTTTATTCCATAACTGGCTGTGAAACTTATCCTGGAAACACGCTTTGATTTCAGGATAAAGAAAGTATGGATTCCGGTTCCATGCATCTCTTAATGCTGCCCGGCTGTCGATTAACTTCTGACCAGTCTTCATCTTACTAAGAAGATCTCCAACTCTTCTATGGATGACAGGCCCCAGGCCAACTGATGGTCATAGTGACAGGAACTCCCGAGCTTCCTTAAGACATGGCAGGACATCCCCTTGAGCAAAGCACAAGGGGATACCTTTGACCGGATGGAGGCATCATTCACAGGTACACTATGCAGGGGAAGTTGCCAATTATGTCGAGAAAAGATGGGACGGACAAAGCAGTAGACTTGATCCCTTTTAGGATCGTAGTACATTCCTCGATCTTCCAGTGGTGCAGAAAAGGTGCAGAGAGAACTAGCATACTTCAAAAGCCAGGATGGCTTCACACTGGTTACACCATGCATGTAAGGTCTATTTTTATGAACTAGTTCTGAGTAAACTACAAACTCTGGTGCAGTTTGGGCAACAGAAGATCGGTGGAGATATATTGTATCACTGAGAGCACAGGATTGGTAACGAACAGCTCGAACCTTCCTCACATCTCTTGATGATGATGCAGAGAAGGTACGAATCCTCTTTGCAGCCCTATCAGCCCACCCAGCACATATCCCTTCCCCTAGAATTTCCTCTTCAATGAACTGCATTGGTTTTTTGTCAGATTCACCCCTCTAAGCCTCTTCAACATCCTCAGAACCCCCAAATTTCCAAGAAAATTCCTCGCAGGATTGACTATGGTGAAAGATTAATCGAAGAAGTTGCTTCCTCAATTTTGACATCTCTTCCATTGTTTTCAGATGAAGTGAGTTCACTCTACAGAATTCCACTGTATTTTCTGACAACTCAAACAACCGCAAGGCATGAGCAATGGTTAAAGCATCACTGCTAGGATTGGTAAATTTTGCATGGGAATCTCTAACCATGGCCTCAAGTTTCTTCTTCTGTTTCTTTCTTTCTTGTTGATCCTCATCATCTGGGTCCGGGTTATGTTCTTTTGACTCGCCACTAAATTCATTTTGCATGAGAAAAGGATTTGGAAAACTCAAAGCAGATGCAGAAGCAGCCACAAATCCCAATATGAAGTTAGGTCTGGCAAAGCATTGCTGACTCTTCAAAATTTTAATTATTGTCAGAAGAAGCCGAGAATGTCGTGGGCTCATGGGGTACTGCGCCATAGCCTTTCCCAAGGGTGTAAGTTTGCCCTGGCTATCAAGTGCTTCCAATGCCTTCAAGGAACCCTCAGCTTTAACCAAACTTTCCTTGTTAGGAGGTGTAGGGAAGGGATATTTGAACTGCAACATAATCAGGAAAGGATGCACATCAGAAAAATAAGAATGAAAAGGTAACTACATATTTTATGCCATGAATTGTAAAACTTATCAATAGCCATTGCACATCAACATAGATGAAACAGTATTGCATAAAAATTAATGTGAAATGCAATATATCAGAACAGAAGATAATCTAACAATGGGAAACAGCTTGTAATCACATTACCTCATCAATTTTCATAAACTTGAGCATAAGCACAACTCCATCGACTGGAACTCTTCTAATCTCAGGTTCAGAGAACTCTGGGAATAATTCATCTTTACCATATGCCGCAGCTGAGTAGAGACGGTAACAATGTCCAGGCCCAGTTCTTCCAGCTCTCCCAGCACGTTGGGACGCAGATGCCTTGCTTATCCACTGTATTTCATAACTCACCATCCCAGTAGCGTGACAGTAGTTCTTAACTTTTTGTTTCCCAGTATCAACTACATATTTTATTCCAGAAATTGTTAAAGAGGTTTCTGCAACATTTGTTGCGACAACAACTAATCTTTCATCCTCAGGAATATCCTGAAACACTTGAAGCTGCTGCGAAGCTGGTAACATTGCATAAAGTGGTAAAACGTGAAGCTTACCATGTGAAACAGACATAGGTTTTGTGCATTTACCAAGACAAGGAACACAAGGAATTGACTCTTCCAAACTTGTAGCATCACTCGATTTTTCAACACCCCCCTGTACTTCTGCTCCTCTTGATATGGCCTTAAATGATGCCTTCAGTACAGATGAACCCTCGGCACCTTTCATGAATTCTAATACTGGAGCATCCTCACTGTCAGTGTCCATCTCATCCTCTGTTTCAATATCAGAAGAATCTACATTTGGCCCAACATTCATCTCATCTTCCTCATATGAGGAAAACATGTCATCATAGGCTTCATAAATCTCCTTGCCTACTTCTGGGATTACGCTACTCTCATCTGCCTCAACTTTTTCAGGCTGCTTATCAGTCTGCTGCTTGGATGCTCTTTGCAATTTCTTACATAAATAATCGACTTCTTGTTGGCCAGTAACAAAGACAAGGATTCCACCTCGAGGAAGTCTCTTGTGGATTGACATAACTTTTTTATAAGCATGCCCTGAATAATCATCATGTGTCCTCTTTGAGAAGTGAACTGTTACTGGGAATTGACGTACAGGTACCTTTAAAGCTGGTGGGATCACATCAAACAATCTTGTGTTCGAAATGAAGTCCTTCAGTTGCAAGGTAGCACTCATCAGCACAACTTTTAACTGATTAATAACTTCTTCAGGACTAATTAGCCCCAAACGTAATTTATCCAGATGCTCTGCGTGCAAATTCTGCCGTATGCATATAAAGGCTAACAATAGCTATATTTTTTCTTTCATACAGATGAAAACAAAGTAAAGTATTAAGTTTCAACCTTGCGAAGCTTTACAACTCTAGATAGCATCCCAATAAGTATATCTGTGCTCAAGCTCCTTTCATGTGCCTCATCCAAAATTATTACAGAACAGCTCTTCAGCAGAAAGTTACTCTGGAGAAGATCAGTAAGTCATCTGATGAGCAGGATCATTACAATTATGGAAGAGGCTATTAGAAAAACATGGGTGAGGATTAATTGGGTGTCAATTCGAACAGCTTATATGAAGAATAAGCCCCAATAGAGTTGTTATGCTGGCAAGTGAACATGACAAACCCTTGATAGTTATGACCTTCAAAGTTAAACCAGTTGCATTTTCAGCCAATCTTCACCGTTTTTTTCACAAGTTATCATGGTAAAAAGTAAGTTGAGTCAATAAATGCTTAAATAGACAAGGTAGAAGCAACCAAGACAAGTAATCAGATGCACAACCTGGTTCTCTCGCAGCAAAATGCCATCTGTCATAAACTTGATGGAGTAGTTACTCCCTACCATCTTATCATGCCTAACTTGAAAACCAACTTCCTTTCCCAGCTTAAGGCCCAGTTCATACGAAACTCTCCTAGCTGTGGCAAGAACAGCAACATGCCGTGGTTGGGTGATACCAATAATCCCTTTTCTGTCAACTCGATTGCTTGTGCCAAAGCCAGCTTCATACAAGAACTGCAGAAAACAAGTGGCACAATGAGCAATGATTAAGTTGGCAACTGTTTACCACATGCAGATAGTACCAGAAGCACTCAGCTTAAAAGGTTAAAAAACACCGTGTCTTTGCACATCCTCACCTGTGGGACCTAAGTGGTCTTACCACAGCCTGTTTCTCCACACAGAATTACAACAGAATTTTCATAGATAGCTTCCATTATTTCCTGTTCCATCATTATTATTGGGAGATCCCTCCTTGCTTTCTCAACCTCATATGGCCTTGATACAGGTACTACAATTGGCGGGTTGAAGCACTCTTCTACAGCAGCTTCCTCCTGTATCAGTTCTTCATCCTACCAAAATAAAAGAATTACGAATGAGTACACTCTGATGTAAGTACAATAGCCTCTAGTTGCAATGTCACTAGGGAACAGGTAAATCCAATATTTTACAAAAAAAAAATCTTCTCTTTATATTACAAAAAAGATACGCGACTCTCCTTCGTGTTCGAGAAAAAATATTTTACAAAAATCATCTAAATGATGAGGAGGTGAACAAAAACATAGTACAGATGTAGTTCACTTGCAAATCAATCTCCTCACAAGAGCAACTTGGAAGACTTGGTTTAGGGGGTGTTTGGTTTGGAGGGGCTTATTAAAGCCCATAAGCTCCTCACATGGAGGGGCTTATTATGAGCCCAAAGTGGTGTTTGGTTGTAGTGGCTTATAAAAAGCCCCTATAGTTGGTAATGACCTTTCTACCCCTCATTGATGCCCTTATAGGTGAGGGAGGTGAGGGAGACAAGGGTAGTGGGAGGAAAGAGGGGATGTTTTGGTGGGGCCCACAGAAAATAAGCCCCATAAGCATCCCTTGGAGGGGCTTATGGGCTTATGGGGCTTATGGGCATAAGCCTCACCTATAAGCCTTCATGTTTGGATAAAAAGAGGCTTATTAGGGGCTTATTGGTGGGGCTTATAATAAGCCCCTCCAAACCAAACACCCCTTAATTGTTGAAACCAACATGTCAGAAAGATAAAATTCCCTTCAGTTTCTGGTTCTGGATTGCTCATCCCAACATCTACCATTCCTTCGCATTTCACTGGTTTCATTGCATCGTTCTCTATGCCATTCTTACTTTTCCTACTAGTCAAATTTCTGTTACATTCTTTTGCATCTGTAGAATCAACAAATTTATGTGGGGAAACTTCCTCTGAAGCCTCATTGCTTTCAGAATCTTTCTGATAACCATCTTTCTTGAATAACAAGAGTTCTTCAGGAACAACCAAACCTGCCCTGGAGAACTGGGCAGACCGCCTAAGTTTTTCTTTCAAAGTCTCAGCCTGCACTAGAATAAAAGCCTATGAAGAATTTACATCTAAACTATGAAAAGTAACAAATCTGACAGTTACGACGTCTATTATACTTGACCGATAGTGCCTGAGGCATGCAGCAACGAATATCCATCAACTGAAATCTTATGATTCCTGTCATGCCAGAACACCAGTATATACCATCATCAGAAAATATACACCATTCTTGACAGAATAAATTGAGATCAGTGTACCGCAAAATCTCAATGCTTTTTGCTTGCAGTAGCTTCTTTTGCCTTTCCTCCTGGGAAAATTCAGTCTGCAATTGATATAGACACTCTAGGAACAATTATCAACAAACCAAGTACTAGATTAAGGAGGTGTACCTCCAGCTTCTGCAGCTTTTTTAGATTACTCTTGCTTATCTTTGGGTCTTGTCTGTTCTTCTTACCATTCTAGCAATACAGAGGTTACGTAAATCACACTGCTGACCACACAGCTAACACTAACAGCAGGTCCAAATGAAACCCGAGAAATAGGTTCCGGATTAAATTTGCAGCACCTTGACTTTCCCTTGAGCCTTGTTCTTCCTCTTGCAGGGCAAAATCAGAGCGTTGCTACCGTCCATGCTTGAACTACAAACAGAGCAAACAGCAACCATAAACAAATCTCCACACCAGATGCAAACAAGGGGCAACCGACCTAGCTAGGGCAGGGACGGATCAAAACAAGTTACAAATACTGAAATTAGTGAATTACCTTGCTGCTTGCATTGTGATCGGAGCCGTGAAGGTGCGTGAGTCCTGCGCCGGTTTGCGGCTTGCTGGGTGCCTCTCCCCCTCTCTGCCTCGCGCCTCGCGCGGTAGCCGCCACCCTCCCTCGCCGAGTCGCCGTATCCAGGCGTCGTCCGCCTCGCGCCGCCAATCGCCCCACCCAAACCCAGGAGCAGAAGTGCCGGAGGATACAACATTTATACTAACATAGTACTATAGTAGTTTCCAAATATTTAGTAACGGAGGGACTAACATTTACTTAAGCATCTCTTATATTTTCGTATACTTGCACTAGGTTTTTAAACAAGGCAAATGGACAAACGCCGTATAAAAAAAATTAATGGTGTCAGATATTTAGGAACAAAAGGAATACTAGTCCTTTTGTGTTGGCTGACACCTGACAGTGACAGTTGAAAATCGAGTGTGTAGTTTATAATTCGACAGTTTATGTCTCAGCAAATTATGTCGCTCACCCATATGATCACCATTTGTGATTATCAAAACTTTATATACATGTAGATTCAGGTTTGATTTTTTGCCGCAGATTGACATGATTTACGTTTCACAACGTGATTATCACAAGTGCACTTATAACAAAGCTATTCTTATAATAGACCTACTCAGCTGATGTACAGAGCATATATAAGCATGCCCGATTGTATCTGGACATAGAAAAACGCACGTCCTCCATGGCAAGAACAACTCTAGATCCCATCTACAACCTATCAACGACGAAATCAACCGACGAACTGGATCGCAAGATCTTGGTGAAGTTGCTGACCACTCTGAAAATTAGCATTTTCAGATAACAGACATGATCATTGCACACTTTTGGTTAGATGTAAAGGCTGGTCAGTGGACTTTTGCATTGCAGGCCGGTTACTCTGGTTGACAAGGTGGTGAAGCCAAACGACTAAATCCAAGATGTGATCCTCGGTCCTTGCCTTGTCGGCATGGTAGAGCGTCTCGATCGGATCTGCTTGACCTGGTCGTCTCCCAACCCTGTCGGTCCTGAAGTATGGAAAGCAAAGGGGACGTCAAATCTCGGAGAACTGTCATTCCCGAAGTGCGTTAACAAGACCAGTGGAAAATAGTCATCTTACCCCGATTTAGCCCATTCGCTAAACCTCAAGAAGCCTCGGGCACTGAAGTAAGCATAAGAGGCAGTAGATGCATAAGTCTCAATATAACTGAATCAACCGTAAAACGATTGATTCGATGTAAACAAGCTATAGTACCAGGTGGTATTGACGGCCATAGGAACAAGCCATTTCAATGATTTCTCCATGCGAACCCTTATATCATCAATGGTGGGCTGCATAAGAATTCAGGGATCAGAATGTGAAAACGTTGGTGATGTGATTCACTTGTTCTCTGGCTGTATTACCTCCTGAGGCACTGAGGAAGTTTTTAATCTATTTGGTAGAGCCGATCTGACCCTCGGTGGCAGCCCCTGGTAGAGGGCCTCTCTTGTGTTTGATGGTACGTAACCTGATCGAGAGACCTATAGCCCAAAAGTATGTTTAATGTTCTGCCTTCAAAAGTTCATTGGCAGGTAGTGAAAATTGCTGAAAGTCGTTCACTCAGCAAATATTATACTTAGAAGATTTCTCTTTTGTTTTTGGAAAAGATCCAGTTATCCATTAAGGGAAGTCGTATGTACAGAAATACACATAAGGAACAAGTCTTGAATATAACACGTGCTAGTATGAATGTCGTAATATTTTATCGATATGATGGCAAAAGCAAGCAAATAACTCAGAATCTGAGCTTAGTTCACAAAAATAATGAGAAAAAACTTACAATGCTATATATCTGAATGATAATGTTTGCATAATGCAGTGCCAGTCCGGCGGGTCCTAGCCTTTGACGGCTCACAGTTGATTCAGCGCTCAAAGCAAATCCATCTACAAATGCATTACAAGGATCAGCTGGCAGTAAATTTGACTGATTCAAAAGGAGACATTGAGCCATGGAAATACCAGAAGATCCAAAAGTATTTTTGATCTCAATATGTAAGTAGTGCACAATTTCTACAAGCTTCTCGACCACCTATCATGACAAATTTATGTCATAAGCAATATAGGGCAGGCTGCATAGCTTACATGCGAATTTTACAGCAAAAGAGCTACTTACTTCTTCCAACGTCTTGGACCAGAGAGATCCTTTCTTCAAGCTCTTCACGTAACTCCTTTGGGTCTTCAACTCCAGTCTCGCAATTTGAATACTATCTCCTACATAATAATCTGATTATAGACTTACAGTATCAAAGGCTCAAGGAACTATAGCTACAGTCATAATGAGATGAATTTGGACTTTAAAGAAAGATTAATGATAAGAGAAAATTTCTTTTCCTTAGCTTCCACAATCCCTTTTGTTCAGGTAATGGACACTGTCTACAATCTCTATCTGTTCAAAAAATGGACACAGAACAAAAGGCACAATGGCGTAGATAATCCCCGTACCTTTTTCAAATCTCTCTGTATCCTTTCCCTTTAGCTTAGAGTTGTATTCTTGCTCAAATCTATCTAATGCATGAAGCTCATGGTACAAATCCTAGAAAAAGAAGAAATTTAAATAAACAAGAAGATTAAAAAAAAAACTTCCCTCGAGGCTTCAAAAGATTACTTCAGAGAACAACACAGTGCTCACAGTTGTGCGTTGAACAAGAGTCATCAACTTTTGCATATCTGCTATGGCTGTTTCTTTCAGTTGCTTCTGGGGTGCACTTTCGGATTCTAATCTAGACACCAAATGACCAAGATAGTATATAATAAACTCATTTGCATAATTCATTGCTGCCTGTCAAATAATGATAAACGCTTACTTGACAAAATAGCGGTCCAGGTTATGCCACTGTGGATCTTTGCAACGGTTGCCAAACCTGACAACCTCTTGGGAAAATATTTTCAGCTCTTCCCTGCAAATGTTAACCTCTTGGTCAAAGGTGATCAGAAATTCACCATGGTAGTTGATGAAAATCATCATGTGTACCTTTTGTCATTAGCTGCAATTTGCATCAACTCACTCATGTCACTGGAAACCAAACTCTGTACACCTTCAGAAGGAAGCACTACTTGTTTGAAGTAAGTAACAGTGTCTTCGGAGAGAGATTGCATAATACTGGCACCTTTAAGTATTGTGTTGGCAACCTCAAAAGCAAGAATTGATATCTTGCACCCTTTGTTCTTTGATCTAGAAATGAAGCCGCCATCTGGGCTGAAGGTCGTCGCCAAGGATCCTAATGTGTCTAAAATCTCCACTGCTTTGCCAAATCCAGCCATGCTGGCCGTCCCAAGCATAGAACCAAGTCTAGGAGCCTGATAAGAAAGGTCAAGGCTTTCAGGACATAAACCATTTCACATTTCAGTAATGCAGAAAAGGGAAAAGTTATGCAGCATAGGACAATTCATTTTCCTGGATTCAGAGACTAGTCAGCATAAATATGAATCACAGCTAAGAAGTATGAAAAATGTGTCTATTTGTCACTGATTCAGCTAAATATAACTATGCGAAATGCAAATACATTAAAATTTTATCCACCACTTGCCTTGCTTGTTCCAACGCTTCTAGACCTGTCTATCCTCGGCTCAGACAACCCCATTTTGCCAGATAGAACTGTCTCTCCAGATGTCGTCGCATGCAACTTACTGTTCCCGGGAAGAAGGAAATCATCATCCTTAAATGAGAGCAGATTAGAATCCCAAGCCAACTCCTGCTTCTCCGCAATCTCCATGGTTTCCTCAACACCCTTAACCTTCTGCTTGTGTGCAGCACTCATCGTGTCACCAAATTCGCTGATGCCATCTGCAGCATCCTCGAAACTGGCATCTGTTATGCCAACGAACCTTCTTGATTTCAGAACTGCAAAACAGTAGGCACCACCATGAGCAAATTTCTCCAACTACTCCAGTCCAGTCTACCATTACAAAGGATTGGATTTATTTTTTCAAAAAAAAAAAGAACAGGAAGCATGTAGCGCGCATACGGTAGCAGTTGTTGCAGTCCATCCGCTAGGCACCTGCTCCCCCGACGAGACCGGCATCAACGAACGCTCCCGAGAAACCAAGAAGCGCCGGCCGTTCACACAACGGACCATGAAGGCATCCGCAGATCCCTCACGCCACCCCGGCGCCGCGCGGAAGGTGCTCGACGGAATGCCCGCCTGAGTCAACGGGGGCCGCTGGAAAGATGGCGCCCTCGTGGCTCGTCGCGCAAGGACCGAAGAGAAGTTGCGCGAAAATGACGAGCCAACCGCACCAACCGAAAACCCCCCGTACGCAGGAAGGAAAAATCGCGCCTTGACACGAAACGGAGAGCAAGAAATCCGGCAGACGAACAAACTAAAAGATGGAACTTTTACAATCTCCCCGAGAGCGCGCAAGCTTCACAACCGGGCGAGGAAAGCACGAGGCTCGTGGCTGGCTGGTGGTCCTCGAGAACCGGGATCTGGAGCCGGAGAAGGAAGAGGAGTCGCACGCCGCCGCCTGGCCAGCGGAGGAGGGAGACGGGAGAAGATGAGGCAGCAGTTTCTTTCCCCGGGGGACGAGTAGAGTAGAGTATTTCTCCTGCCTTTTCCGCTTGGGCGCCAACCGGACACGACAGGGGCGACAGGCAGGCAGGGTGCCGCCGCTTCTTCACCGATCCCTCCCAGCGGCCGAGTCCACGCGCTGACCCCGATTTTTTATCGGCGCGCGCGCGTGCGCGGTCGCTCGGAGACGCCACCTGCGCGCCGGGTGGCCGCCGGACTCGGTCGGCATGGGGCGAGGTCGCGAGGATTGTTGGCTCTGGCTGGCTGGCTGGCCGGCCGGCCCCGGCTGTGGCTTGGCTGCTGGTGAATCTGGGTCGCTTTTGAGCTCACCTGCTGCTGCTGCTGACAGCTGCAGAGTGGGGGTCACGTTCTTGGTGCCGAGCCTGCATTGGGTTTAAATTTGGGTTGAAAAAACTCGTGAGCATCTAGTAATCCCATTATTGATGGGGGCCCGAAACGATCTCCTCCCGTGATCACGGTGTCTTGTATATACTTGTACTCCTTTAGTTTTTCTAAATATATAGATAAATTTTGCTATACATTTAGACATAATATATATCGATATATACATAAAAAATTATGTATCTAAAAAACTAAAACAACTAATAATTTAGAATAAAAAAATATCTAGTATAACTATATGTGTTCATATTGGATTGCGCAGAATTACATCAGAATTATAATTAGGGGCAGATCTAGGGGTGGGTCGGGTGGGAGCCACCCTAAGATTTGGCTCAACGATCCTCCTCCTCTTGCTTTTCTCATATCTGTCCTTATTTATTTCTAACAGGAAAAATAGCTACTAATTGTTTTTATTTGAGTTCTTATGAACAACAATTGATAGTTGAATTGAGAAGGTAAAATATAAGAAATTAGATTGGCTTATTCACTGGAGTATCTAAAAAATATTGTATTGGGCCACCCTATATAGAAATTCTAGATTCTCCACTGATTATAATTCGGGGCATTTGTATATTTGTTACTATTAGTTTCCATCTTCTGCAAAAATGGTAGATCTTGTAGTGTTTCTTTTATTTTAAAATTTCCTAGTGACGAGCTCGCAAAAGTAATAGAAGCAGTGTCGAAATCCTTGTGTTTTTTACCGACCGAAAGTGATAGGAGTTGAACGCTGACCCCTGTGTAAAGTAAAAAATCTGCACTCGAGTGCCCATCAATCCTTGTCCGACGGCCCGAGTGGTACGGATCCTGGCCGTCACGTCCAGGTCCCTGTCCCTTGAAATACATGGCTGGTCGCTCACCTAAAACTGTAATAAAACTGTCCGCGAGAGATCGATCCCGAGGACCCAAGAGCCGCCGCCGCCGCTCTCATTACTACGCACGCAAACGCAAGCACAGCACGACCATCTGACGATACGGACCTCGCTCGCGTGGCCGCCGCAGCCTCTACGGCCGCCGGCCGGGCAGCCGCGCGCGCCCCGTGGGCCGTGCTCACCGAGTGCAGAGGACGATGGCACGCCGGGCGGCGGGGTTGCGGCGGCGCTGATTCGCGCCGGGACGGACGGACGGCGCTCGGTGATCCAACGCCGATGGTGGTGGCTGGCGGCACGCAGGCCGTGGTCCGTGGAGGAGCGCCGCCCGGCCCGGCCCGGCCCGTCCTGTCCCGATCCGATCTTACGTTGGCGAGGAACTTTAATTCCCAATTGGCAAGCAAGGAAGCCTCTCGCATGTGGTGTGAGCTCAGTCAGGTCTGAATGCGCGCACCGGTTGACTTTGGGTTGGCGTTGACAAATGGGACTTGCTGGCCACATAAACTACTAGCCCCCTTTTTTTTCCTTTTTGAGGGCCACAAACTACTTGCCCTTGACAAGTACGGAGTACATCAGCTGGGAAACATGTTGGGGAAGAAACACAGCTTTCCTACGCCCACAAAGTCTCTGCGAAAAGAAAGAAACGGGTAATCGACTGATGGGGCAACTGACCAGCACCGTGTCGACACCATCGACCGAGCCGCTCGCTCCTGTAAAACTTGTTGGCATGTCGTCAGGCCGTGCGTGTCGCACGACCAATCAGCCATCACGCGACGGCACGTTTGGGCGCCGGCGGCCTGATCCTCCGTCGCCGTAACCGTAACCCGGACCGACCACGGGAAGATAAGCACCAGATTCTTTCTGATTTAGTCACCAAGGAAAAGCATGCACGGCCGCTGCCAGTGCAATGGCTGAGAAACGCTGAAACTTCAGTTCAAGGGACCTGACAGTCTAACACACAATGACACAGTCTAGTTTTCCCATACAGGTTCAGGGCCCGGCCCGGCGAAGGCCACGGTAACAACATCCTCCGGGCTGCCGCAGGCGGCAGCAGCGGCGGCAATATTTACAGGACGCTCGCCGGAGCTACGTTTACTACAAACACCACCACCTGACGGAGGAGGGCTCGCCGTCGTAGAGGGCGAAGCGATCTTCAGAACACTTAGCTTGTCAACGAGACTTTGCACAACGCAAACTGGCGCAGAAACTTCAGGAGACCAATCTGCTTGCTCAGCGACGGCAGGAGGCGGCGGCGGCGGCGAGCGAGCGCGGAACGAGAGGCGCCCCATGCCGTCCACTGCGTCATCTTATGATCGGCACAGCACATTCAAACCGGTGCGGTTTCTCGGCACGCGTGAGTAAACTTTGAAGGGTTTAGGGTTGGGCGGCTCACCAGCGTGGGTGCCTGCTGCACGTTCACACAGGTCCTTCTTCAGCAGGACGGTTCCCGGAACCGAGGCCAGCCTGACCTTACTCAGCTGCTTCTTATCCGACTCGTCTATCTCTCTGAACCCAAATGCCGAGGTCCATGTCTCCACTAGGTGCGGTATTGCTGATAGAAGTAGCATCTCCACCTTCAGGGATTTCAGCATCTGCCCAAAATTAAATCGTTAGGTGTGAGTTTTAGAGTAGCAAAGTCAACTCTATGTGGTGCACAAATGAAGGATACAGAATATTATCATCACTGTTCGATAGATCACCAAAATGGTTTCATCAGAAAAATAGATCACCAAAATGTTCTGAATCTCCTGGATGAGTACTAATACGCACCACAAGGGGGAAGATATACCGAAATCCATTTCCTCATACTCAAAAAGTTATTTGTGACATCTATTGTCAATTGTTATCATCCAAAGGCTTTAGACCGAACAAATAAAACAAAGCACTGCAGATAGCTAGCCAGGGAAATCAATGGTGGTACATGACATACATACAAACATTCAGGTAATTGAGAAGTGTAAGCGATGTATCTGAAATCATAATTTTTGGCACAGCATTTTTGTTAAAAAAATCCAAACAGGCAACTGAAAAACCAGCATCTACAACTCATGCCCATACCTCCTCAATGTAATCCATGAGGCGCCTGCACATTCCCTGTTGACGATTCTCTGTACAAGTAGCTATTAGGGGCATCTCTGCTACAATAGCACCATGTAACCTGCAGCAACATCTATGTTAACCCCAGATGTTCACTTCTATTAGTTTACTATTCGACTTTATACTAATAAAAAGGTCATAAAAAATCAGGCTTCTCTTCACATGCTACCTGATGGATGCCACAGATATGATGCTGTCATCATTTTCCAAGACAACAGTATAGAACCCCTTGTGATCCAAATGTACAAAATCAGACCTATCAAAGGAATATTACTGTGTAAATGGAGATAATAGGTGGCATAAGTTAAATTTAAAAAAATAACAAAATCAAGTGAAAATTCAGTAAGCAACTAAGCATGTCAGTTAAGCACAACTGATTCAAAAGAGAGAAAAGGAAAGGTTACCTCACCTCCAATTATATAGTATAGAAGGAATAATGTCTATCCCTGTCCTTGGATCTAAGATAGGCAGGAAGCATTCTTCCATAATTCTCAAAGCAATCATTAGTTTCATGTTGCATTCAGCCATGAGAGCAATCTCCGCAGCTGTACGAACCTTTTGATCACCGTTATTATGAAGAATGGTGCATGAAAAACCATCATCCATATGGTCAGGCACTCCAACACGACAATGAAAGGTCCTATAAATCTGACAGTACCGGAACAAGGTCATTCTCATTCAAGTAAACATACTGCCATATTTGGTAACCATGCAGCTAGTGATTGTTAAAGAACAGGTAAAGTCCTTCTGAAATATACCTGCTGGCATCTTCTTCCACAAAGAAATCTATCAGGTCCACCTTTCTCATTGCGTAAAGCCTTGCCAGCTATGCATTTTGCATGATCTGAAGGAAATAAAATGATTTCAAATAAGCAACAAAATATGCACTATATATCGAATCTAATTCGCCGAAACGTTCAAATATTGGAATAATTCTCCGAGCTTGGTTATTACAAGAACCACAAACTGTGATAAACAAAGTTTGGTTGTAGAACTCAAGTGCAAATTATAAATTTTATAAGGTATAATCATTTAACATAAACCGTATTTCTACAAAAAACAGACAACTACTCAAGTTAAGAAATTGTTGCCATATTATATAATCAGACAATTTGCTTTCAGGAAAAAAAAATTATAGAAACAGGAAAGTATGACTCAAAAGCAATGTGCCTATGTGTGTTAAAGTTGGACTCAATAATCCATGAGTAATGCCCTGTTACGAAAAAAAACAGTTGTGCGAGATACAATATGGATGGTCCGAGAACAATCTTACGGACAAGCAAGAGATTTTAGATGGCAATGAAAATGAAGAGTGTGACATGTGACATTACATTGAGATTCACACTGCAAACATTCTAAAGCAGGGACTGAAGTTCTTAGCTCCTTCGTATTGATCACCTCCCCACAAATGTCACAAAGGCAGCTAGAGCAGTACCAGTTGCCTTCTGGGATATCCTGAAGGAAAAGGTAGGACACAGTTGGAGTGGTCAGTAACAATTACGACATGCCTGCATCTTATCCTGCTGTTAAAGATGGTAAGGTAGACAATCTGAAGCAAGTTAGAGTAGCAGGTTATAGAAAATAAACGGATCGATAAAATGAACTCTGCTATGAATGCTGAAACAGTAGTTCTGTCATATTGTTGTGGACAAGTTTGTTGGACAAACTTATTATCGCAGGAGGCGCAGGGAGAAACCAGCAGCAGCTCCTGATGTTTAGGAGTTAGCAGTTGGGATTGTGGCAGGAGGTTAGCATTAGTAGTTTGTTAGTGCCGGCATTATATAGGCCGGTTAGTTGCTTGGTTTAGGTATCGAGGGATTAGATCTTTTGTTCAGAGCCCCTTCGGGGGGAGAACTAGTTGGATCTTCTTGTATTCGTTTATCTCTCAGATCAATAAAGCTAACCTGTCCTCTGCCCATAACACATATTTATCAAATTCTTCAAAGAAAATATCCAGGATGTACCTGAAGTAAATATTTGACACAATCATTGTAACTCAGAGCCACGATAAACAAAAGTAGCAGTGAGTAGTGACTTATTTTTTTCCATGACAATCTCAGGGTCAGCATGGTATTAATTAGTAAAGTAAACGTGGGTCTCTTTTACTCTAGTCCAAGGTGTGGTGCTGTACTTTGTAATTGGGCCACTCTTTTACTCTCTTAATACAAAGATACGCAGCTCTCCTGCGTGTTCGAGAAAAAAAGAACGTGGGTGGGATGAATAGCAGTGATATGCCATCTGTTAATTTTTCCTAAATTACAGCAAAGAAATAGCAATTTCTGAATCATCATTCCAACTGCAGGTATGGATACAGAATAAATATAATTATTATTACTCCTACTAATCATTAGTTAATTCGTTTATTATCCGGCATATGGACAGTTCTATAATTTATCTAACCAGAAAAAAAAGGTGACATCAGCATAACAAACCTGACAAGGCAAGCAAGCTTGATGGTAACTAGCAGGACAGTTGTCGCAGCATATCAGTTCACCAACGTCGCCACATGATCCACAGATATCATCATTTTGATCTCCTTGAAGTGACATAGTATCTTTTGCACGCTCTTTCCTGACCTTGTGCTCTATAGACCATGCTTGAAGCTGACAAAGACTGTATGATTTACCTGTACCCAAGAAAAGATTCAGGGACGGGATTTCTTGACTGAGACCTGCATGACACTTAAACTTGGACATTGTGAATGTGGTGCCACAGCACCGGCATCGAATGCCATTCGTAGTTATCTTCCCATCCTTTAACACATTTTTGCCTCCTGGCCCTCGATATTGAAGAATGTTCACTTTAGCAACAATGCCCATTTCAAGTAACTTGTTCAACACCGTTCTTGTTCCTCCATGCAACTTCTTCCTGCCACCTTCCTCTTCCCTCTCCCAGCGGTATCTTGGAAGACGCCTGAAACCAACTTTATCTGTGAGCCTTCGATGAAAACAATTCCTGTAACGTGCAGTCAGCTTATGTATTACAGCTGTCATCAGAAGATCGTCATCATCGAACTTGCATGTGCGAGACCGTGTTTTCTTTTGCCTTTGGTTATCCTTTTTGAGTGGTTCTTCAGGCATGAGCTGTTTTAAATGTTCAATGATTTGTTCATCTTGATCCTTGTCATCCTTATTCTTGGGCTCTAGATTCGAAGGAACTTGCTTCATGATTGCTGTAACTATCTGTTCTTCCTCATTGAGAACTACAGGACCATCAGGGTTGTCAGTTACATCATCCATATACTGACTTACGCAATTGCTTAAAGGAGCATCATTAACTTTCTGTTTTTTTCTACTAACATTGTCTTGGATATCTGCAATCTTGCCAGGCCTTTTTTTCCCATTCTTACTTGAGCCGGATTCCAATATTTCTTCGTGTTTATATGCTGATAAATCTTTCTCCAAATTCATTTCTCCACAATGTTTTGACAACTTCGAGCTTGGTTCCACATCAGCGGCACAGATCAACTGCCTAGGAGGTTCTGGGTTTGTTACTGTCCAACAAATCGGAGAACCTTGACTGTCAAGGTATAAGAACCCCTGAATCAAGCTTGCCTCATAAACTGATGACTGAGTACACATGGTGTCATGGGAAGCATTCAGGAAGCTCCACATCTCTTGGCTGTTCATACTACTGTTCATAAAAGAAAGAGTCCCATCTTGAGGCGACACAAACAACACTTGCGGCTCCGAGATCGTCAAAGCATTGCCACTAGCTTCAGATGATAACTGTTCTGTTCTTGTTGGATCTTCCAAGCTCGTATTATTAGCTCCCAAGTCTGTATCCTTTTCTGATTGTAGCGATAATGCACCTGAAGGTCTATCTCCTGCATCTTTACCTGCCATTTGAAATTGAGAGACAACTGCAGCATCATGACGGCCATTGTCAATACAATCTTCTTTAGCTCCCATGTAATCACCTTTCTCTAATGGTAGTGATGATGCACCAGAGGGACCGTACCAGGCATCTTTATCTGCCAATTGGGGTTCAGAGGCAACTGCAGCATCATGCTGTTCGTTGTTTGTATCATCTGTAATTCCAAGTAGCATCTCGTCAACCTCAGGGGAAAACAGTAAGTTGTCTCCTAGGAGCATCTCCTCTGGAGTACCTGCAGAATTGGCCACATAGGGAATTTCCATGGTTTCATAGCCATGAGAATTCAGATCTTCTATTTGAACATTGTCAACCGGGTGTTGTACTACTGATGAATAGCTGGGTGGGAAGTATAATGGATCAGACTTATCCTCAGCTTGCTGCTCCACTTTAGACTTGATGCACGGAAATTTCTTTTTCTTGCTCAAACAATTTTGCCTTGAGCCAAGAGAAACTGTTGCATCATGGAGACCCATCACTATGCGATGAGCTGTGCTTCTTATGCTTCGTCCATTTATTTCTGAGACGCACAGTGATTGTTGATTGGCTTCATATTCGCTTGGATTATTTGAAAAACATATAGAAGATTGTTCATTGAGCAAAGAACTTCCTTCCTTATCAGGCTGACCATCAGATTCAGAAAGAAAAAGCGGCAGAAGACTCTTTTTGCATGAACCAAGTGGCCTGCTTTCATTCTTGGCATTCAACAGCTTACGCTCGCTGTGACTGAGGAAAGTTACAGTGCTGTTCATAGCTTTCAGTGCCACTCCATTTTTCAGAGCTGCAACCTTCTTATCAATGCAAACTACAGCCATGAAAGGGTCTAGGAGCCGCCATTGGTGGAGGAAAGATAACGATTGCTTTGGACGCTGGACCTCATATTGTAAGCACAGCAGTGTGTTCTTCAAATCATACGAAAAGTCATGCATGTTCAACCATTCCTTTCCATAGCCATTTGACTCATTTTCATCAATGCAGGGTGTAGTCGTGAGCAACCATTGACCAAAGCATTTCCATGCCCTGGGAAGAGAAAACAGTTGTGTCAGTTTGTCTGGCGCCACATAGATGTGGTCAACCTTACTCGTGTTACCCCTTCTCTTGCCCTCGACCTTCCACCCAGCATCCACCATCAGAAGATGTGCGTGTAGGCGGAGATGATTCCAAAGCTTTCCATAGCCACGCCCATCCCTCTGGCGACCAGAATTGCAAATGTCAATGCCCTCCAAATCCATAGCACTGCAAATTCTTGCTCTCTCGCTCCTGCGAGTCACCGCCCTACGCATGTACACTCGATCAGGGGGAGGCGGCGTCCACTGCACCACAAGCTCAGAAGGGCCAGTTGCTCGGCGCTCCTGCTGATCAGCAGCAAGACAGAAGACACGGTAGCTTGATAAGTTACCAGCAGTGAAGGACTCAACTATGCGACAGCGTGCCATCTTGTGACTGGAGGCAGAACTTGATGGTGTGCTAGACCCTGTCACTGGGTTGCCTGGATCTGCAATATGTCCAGTGCCTTCATGATGATGATTAGTAAATACATCAATGCCTGTTATCCAGAAGACACCCTCAAAGATCTGTCTTTCTTCCTTGGAACCATCAAATGCGTCTTCTGCCAGCTCAGCAACTTTCTTCCCAAATAGCATTGTGGCAATGTCCTCCTCCTTCATCCCTATCTCCACAAACAAGTCTTTCCCGTCCATCTTGTTGATTAACAGCCACCTCGGTTGCTTTGAACACGCACTAGCTATTCTGCAGTGCAGTGAACATCATGAATTAAAGCACGGTAGAAGCAAGATGTGGGCAAGCACGGTACAGCCAAATCTAGAAAAGCAATAAAGATTTGCATTGTGGATACACATTCGATCATACATCAGCTTACTGACTGAAAATATGGGAAACTAGAGCACAGTTAAACCGAAGAAACCTGCAAGATTCAGCCTGATAGTTGCAACACAACTAAAGCAGACAGAAATGGACTCAACCAAAGCATGCAAACTCCAACAAATATTGAGCCACTATAATTAGTTCTGAAAGATTCCATGGCACTTCGCCAGCATGAGTGGCCATCTGATATCCAAACTCAACACTCGACAAATGCAGGGATAAGTTTCCTTAAAAAATGGAGGAAATAAAAGCTTGAAGCATCCTAAAGAGCTGTAATTCCAAAGAGTACCAAATATATCAACCTATGGAAGGAAGATGAAACAAAAATATAAAGAGCGTCAGTCTCCTAGCAAGGATATAAAAAAACACTAAAAGACAACAACGCCGAAGCTACCGAACACCCAAGCCGCAAAGCCTGAGATAACCTTACTGAACGTCAAATCCATTGAATGTGGAGCAGTAATTTTTTGTGTAAAATTACCATGACCTGGAAGCTGGAACAGAGGGGCGTTCTATCAATGAAAGCAATGATGTTAGGATGCAGGGGGAATGAACCAAACGAATGAACCGGAGAGGTCAAAATGTGTTCCAATGGGCAAAAACACTCTCAGTGGGAGTCCAAAAATCCACCAGAACAAACCGACCTCAACATGCAGCAAGATCTCTACCCAACATTTACATTCTTAAAAAAAAAGCATTTGACAAACCCCGCTGCCTGCAAGGCCAACGGATCGATCCTCCATCCGAAGAACTGATAGATTAGACCGCCGCAGCAGCATTTCCCCAATCCAGTAACCCACCCACCCAACACCCACCAAGAAGATCAGCACGGAACACGGCGAACCGCATTGTCCAGGGATCGACGAGATACTAACCGCGACGAGGGAGAAACGGCGGCATTGCCATCGGCCCTTCCCTTATCCCTTCCCCATGGGAGACGCCGCCGCCAGCAAGCAGCTCCCTCCCTCCAGCCCCTTCCTCCTTATCCCTCTACCTCACCGCACCGAACAGTAATGGCAGGCACTCGCTCTGCTCCGGGGCGCGCGCAGCATTAGCAATCTCTCTCTCCACCACCTCACCCTCCCCCTCCCACCCCAACCTTTTACCGCCCCCCTCCCCTGGTCTTGCGGACAGCCGGACAGAGGCGGCAGAACCGGGCAGTTCGGTGCGGGGCGCGCAAACGGATGCGAGCCGCCGTGCTGCCAGCTGCGTGGCCGCGGCGTCCCATGCAGGCAGGCTCGGGCGGGTCGCTCTCTGGCCGCTGGGGCCCTGCTCCCGGCGTGGCGGCTTGACGTGACGGCGGATGACGAGGCTCGTGGGGGGTTCGTTTCATCAAGCTGCGTGCCGGTGTGCTCACGTGTTCGCCTCGCGGCTGTTGAAGTGGATGGAGGTCAGGGACGCTGACGCTTGGATGGATCCGGGGCTGTACGTGTGGCTGCCTTGGCTGCTCTCGGTTGGGTAACTTGGGGGCGGGCGTTTGCTCCGGGGCAGGGTTGGGCGTTCGGGAAATTCAGGTTGGATTTTTCAAGTTTTTGAAAATTTAGATTTTGAAAACTGAAACTTAAAAATTGTCCAAGAAAAGGAGAGCCCGACAATTCGGGTACCGGCTATTTCGGATTCGGGTAATTTCAAAACATCCGAAAATTGCTTTCTGCGATCGATTTCGAAGATTAAATTTTGAGGAAAAATTCACTAAATCCAATGAAAAGCCATCAAAAATCAATCACCGAGACACCGTCCTTACATTTTTATTCTATAGCAACACAAAAGTCCAATCGGATAAATAAAAAATACAAATCAATCATCTTTGCCATACGCTAGCTGGATTAGCAAAGGCACAAGAGGCTCCACGCTCCATTCAACCTACCCATCAACATGGCTGATGCAAAGATGCAGCGCTGGAAGCCCGCATGCCTATGTGGAGCTGCTATGACTTGACAGATCGATCTCAAGTGCTGGCGGCCGGACGCAGCAGCTGACCGGACGCATGTAGCAACCGGCCCCCGCCCGGACACAGCGGCCAGCAGAACAGGCCTCTCGAAGAACCGTGGACTTGCAGCCAGCACCGGCGATGGTGGTGTGGGGCTGCTGCCGCGTAGTCGTTGGGCGAGATGCGCCGCCGCATGCTGCTGCGTGAAGACGGGTGGGGGGTCTAGAGGAGGAAAGAGGCTGACCGAGAGGGAAAGGGAAGGGAGAGTTGCAGCTATAGGGCTAGAGGTACCGCGGGGTCAAAATATTAAGGTGGGCTAGGCTGAAACGTTGGGCTCATACGTGCTGGCCTGCTGGGATAGGCTAGAAATTTGGGTTTTCGGGTATTTCGGTACCGAGGTTCAATACCCGAATTACCCGTAATAATTTCGGGTACCAGTACTTGTTATCCGAAGTAGTGATCGAGTTTTTCGGACTCGGTTTTTTAGTTCAGGCTTGGATTTTTCAGGTTCGGGTTTCGGGTTTCAGGTAATAGGGTAATATACCCAGCCATACTCCAGGGTGTTGGTGGGGAAGTGGGGTTTTGGTGCTTTTGATGTGAGTTGACCGGATTCCGTGTTACCGTTCTCGGCATCATAGAGTGTGTTGGTAACTGAATTTTTCTAGTTCACATTTGGTTTACTTAATCAAACTTTTTCTATTCTTTTGTTTGATGTAAAAACCTGATGAAGGCATATCTCGCTTGTTCAGACTAGCTTATTTCTAAGGCCATACTTGGATTAAAAGTTGCCACCAAATCAGCTACAACAATCTTATTATGCTTGAACTTGGAATTGAATCTGATTTGGCACAGAAAAAACATAGTGCGAGAGGTTGTGCAATTAATGTTGGGTTGAAAATGTATGCTAAGTGTTTCTACTTAATTAGGTGGACTGCTTGTATTAATATTCTAGCTATGCAGTCTAAGTCAAGCGCCGACTCGATATAAAATTTATGCAAGTTTATATTTCGGCTAGCAATGATCTTTTCATATTCTCCTGTGCCATACCTTTGCTATCCCAAAAAATTAGTTAGTTTTTTAGCATGTGACAGTTTATTTCGCCATAATAATATCTTGGACAATCTATTTCTCCATAATGAACAAAAGAGGAGAACGTCACAAAACCTCCTTGCAAGTCAGAATTTCTAATCATCAGGCACCTATAGAAAACAATGTTTGTGAGTTCTTATGTTTTTCCCCTAAGTTGTAAGTAGTTTTTTGGGTTTTCTTTTTTTTTGCAAACTTTCAAAAAAAATGCCATACTTTGCTAGGAATTCATGGCCATGTGATTGGAAATCTAAACAAACTTGTATGATTGTATCGTAGCTGTTCCATTTACTTTTGAGCTAGCCATTACAAGGGTACACTCGTGATAGGATAAATTTCACTGAAAATACTTAGAAATAAATGTTGGGTACTACCAATACTAGCAAGTACATGCATATCTTACACAACTTAAAATTCATTACTTTCACAAATGTTACTCAACGAGTAAAGCTTAGTTATGCCAAAAGGGGCCATGTGCCCCCAACCCTCAAAATATTGCAAACTCTTAGTATATATCAAAGTCTAAATCTGAATCCCTTTCAAAAAAAAAGTCTAAATCTGAATCAGCCCCCATCTTTCTTGTGTTATTTACCCTCCATTGTTTGTTGTACCCTCGAGTTCAAGCTCCATTGCAATTAAGTCTAGATGCTATATACTTATGAATCAACCCCTTTTAGTCCATCATCATCAAATCTAAATGCTAGAAAATTGAGTTAATGCCCTCTTTCTTGTGTTATTTGCTTGACGTCAAACAATCATTAATTGCTTTAAGAAGAGGAAGGCTCGACCCTAGGGTCAAGAAAGGCGGCGAGTGACCTTTATTACAGAAAACGGGAGAGTAGTCACTACTATTGCACCTTGCATAAGTTTTTCTAAAATCGGCTTGAAATTTGCTTTCATGGGGAGTCGAATCCCTTGACCGAGGGAGGGGGTGCTACTTGACTAATCGAGCCTACTAAGCAATCATGCAACATGCTAGTTGGCAAACAGTTAAAATTTGGTAATAAGGCAATGTGCTTATTACTACCATGTCCAGCCCAAATTTGGATTAAAAAACCTGCCGCCGAATCGGCTGCTATGATCTTAGTGCGCATAAAATTTAGGAGTGGCTTTGATGTAGTATTTTGAGAGCACGTGCAGTTAACATTGGTACCCTAAGCATTTCTTACACATAAATAAGCATATTGCCTCCATGACTCCATCGACCCGGTGCATCTCAATTCCCTTACAGTCTAACACCTGCAAAGCCAGATTCTCCTACCAAGTTTTTTTTTTGGTTTGCAGTTTCCGAAGAAAGAAATTTCACGGCAATACATGTTATAATGTCGCCCTACCCTCTCGTGCAGCCATTCCTCAACCGGTAATAGAATGTTGGGGGGCACACCGCCACTGCCACTGCTAATGCTAGCACACTGCTCACACAGTCACACCACTGACCAAAGTGGAAACCCCGGAAAAGCCGCGCCCGCGCGCACTCGTTCGCTCCCATCTCTACCTGCCCCCACGCACGCCATTGATTCCCTTTCCGTTCTCGGAGAAACGGGCGGCCTCCGAGTGCGAGACGTGTCCCCCGGGGTGGCCGACACGCGCGACGGGGACGTCGTCCACACCCAGCTCCCGCGCCGAGACGCAACGCACGAGGGGCGTCGCGCGCGCACTCCCCGGCCGGTGGTGACCAGCAGGCGCTGTGCGCCGCGCTGCAGCCTGCAGCTGGTAGGATCACGCTCGTTCTCCGACGAGGGCTGGATGGACGCGCGCGCACGGCCGGGGACGGGAACAGCGGCTCTCGGTAACCGAGCCGGCATGACCGCATCAGGGTGCTCCGGGTCGGGCGCGGTGGATCCGGGTTTCCGGATTTGGGCAGTGGCGGCCACCGGCCGGTTGCCCGCCAACTGTTTCCGCTCCGGTGGCGCGCGCGCGCGTCGCCAGGGAGCGCCACGCGTTGAGCTGGCTTGCGCCCTGCGCGCCGCGTGCCGGCGGCGGGGGACGCGCTGGCGGGCGGCGGACTGGCGGTTGCTCAAACACGAGGCATGGTACACGCACCGCGAGCAGGCCGTGCCAGGCTCGCGCTCCCGGCGTCCTTCCATCCCGGACAGGCCTTTGATCGAGACGCGCCACGCGTGCACGTGGCACGCTGGTCACGGCTGCTCCGGTCTCGCGCGCACTGCACGTGTACCACTATTGCCATGCCTATGTGTATGTTCAGTGGAGCAGGGTTTTTTCTGGTCGCTTGTGCCCTGGATGGTGTTCGCCGGAGCTGCCGCTCGGCTGCTTCGCCAATCGCCATCGCGTCGGTGCTCGGTTTGGCGGCGGCATTGCTGCTTCCCCCAATCGGTGCCGCCCAGAGTGCGGGGCGCGGTTAGGCCGAGCCGGTGCGGTAGGCTGGCAACGGGCGCATCGGCTATTGTTCTCAGGTACTTTGTTATGGATTATATAGTTTAGTTTAGCTAAAGCAAACGTGGATCAAAGTGGCGCAGCGGAAGCGTGGTGGGCCCATAACCCACAGGTCCCAGGATCGAAACCTGGCTTTGATATTTTTTTTTCAATTTTCATGTATTTTTTTTATTTTGGGTGCTTTTGTCAAGCCTTGGGCATCGATTTCCGATCACTATAGGTCACAGGTGCACAAACAAATTGTTTCGAACAGTAGCAAAAGCAAAATAGTATCACCAAAAACTTCCGTGGTCCAGCATCAGAGCATACGACAATGACAAAAAAAAAACCTGTTTGCATCCATGTATTTGTAGTGCCACAACTTTGCAACGACATGCATGGCAGTTGGCAGACCGAGTAAACAAACCGCCAAAATTGATCAGCAACAACGCTCAAGAACAATTGTTACAAGTTACAGTCACCGCCTAGACTAGTAGGAGGATGTCGATGAAATCTTGCCGGTAAGGAGTACAAGAAGCGCTACAGTTGCAGCAAAGCTCACGGCCAAACCGCACCACAAAATCGTGTCAACGTATACGCCTCTCCTAGTTACAACGTTCGCCTGCGGTTCCTTTCCTACCGACTGTGCTGCATTGCTTCCACTTGCTTTCGTTGATCCCTCCACGTTTCTCCTCACAAGCGTAGACTGGACTGCCTCCTGACGATTAACGTCACCACTGGTCTGGGGCGCGTCAGGTGTATCCTCGCATCGTTCAGGGACGCAGTGTTGTGCTGCGTCGGAGCACGCACAGGTGCCACAGGAGTCGGTGGCACAACAGACAGCTTCCTCCACCTGATTCTGTATGTGTTCTTTCTGTGGTTCAATGCTGGTTTGCTTAGGTGCTTCCCCTACAACAACAGATCCTTCTATCACCTCACCGAATACAGACCATCGTCCAACCGAGGTGATCTTCGCATCCGCCGATGTTCCTAGCATGCCATCAGGGGCAATGACCAGCACCTGGATATATCCCTTGGTATGTCCAACCTGTGCAGAAAAGGATTATTTCAGGGAAAGTTTAGCGTCTGGCGTGAGCATCATCAGCAACTGGTGACAGAATTACTACGCACTTACCAAGTGAACACCATCGGTAGCTATCTCGGTGATCCAGATTCGCTCTACCTTGCCTTCCATTCCTTGGTAGGGTGAAAATGATTCAAAAACAGAAGTCAGTTCACGACTCCTCTTCTTCACATCATTGCTTGGCACTTTCTTCATCCTAGCAGCAGGTGTCCCTGCAAAAACAACATTGTAGATGTACATGTAGTCGTGTAGGAAAAGAATATTAACAATTACAAAGTGCAATTATACAGAACATTGTGGCTTCAGAAAATCCAGAACAAGCTACCTGGTCTGGGGTAAAACTGTGATATGTGAACTTGAGGAAATTGATATTCCTTTACGAGATTAACAGTCTCAGCAAAATCTTCATCAGTCTCACCTGAAAATGGCATTTTGTAGTTCAGTGGAAGATATTAGCAGCGGCATTTTTCACATTCAATTCATTAGAAATGGTTCAGATCCACTAATAAATGATAACTAAGAGCGAATTGCAAAACTGAGACCTTCAGCGTACCAGGAAAGCCACAGATAATATCAGTAGCAATTTGCATTCCAGGGACGAGCTCACACAGAGTATCAACGACCTTCCTGAACTCACCAACAGTGTATTCACGATTCATTGCCTGCGATTTGCAATCATAGACTGAGTCAGATCCAGGGGCAAAGACTTGAGATAAGTTACAAAGAATATTCATGTTCTATGTTTGCAGCTAAAACAGTTTTGAAGCAAGAGTTGAAGGTTGAAGCTTAATCATACCGTTAAAACAGCATCACTTCCAGATTGCACAGGAACATGGAGGAAAGAATAAACGCAAGGATGACGCAAAATGGCAGCTATCTCCTTCAAATGCTCTAGTATGAAAGGAGGGTTTGTCATGCCTATGCGGAGCATTGTGCTTTGGTCAACAGGAAGCTCTGCGACAATTGCATTTAACAGATTTGGAAGATTTGTACCGATGTCCCTGCCTGAAAATTTTGAACAAGTAAATTACCATGTAATAGTTACATGTATCAGTCATTAGAAGATCCAGAAGGAATTGGACACCAAAATTACCATAAGCACCAGTATCTTCACTGCTCAACCATATCTCTCGGACACCTTCAGAGACAACAGTTTTCACACGATCCACCTACAAGATCAAATGATTTACCTGGAGTTCGAAGCAGCAGCAGCATTGCTCGACAATAGAAACATTCTGAATAACACTTACCAAGCTGTCAATAGTATAGCTTCCCAAATGACCACGAGCGTGCTTTGTTTTACAGTACGTGCAGGCGCCTAAACACCCCACATTAATAGGAAGAATCTCGATAAACTTGTTCTTTCTTACCTGTAAGTTTAGTTTTACTGAGTCATCAGAAATGAACTTACAGGATATATTGACTACTAAAAAGCTACTAGCACATCAATTTTCTTATTAAACAAGAAAATCTCATACCGATGTGCTCATAATACTGAAAGATACAAGTATTGTGCTTAAGATAATGCGCACAGGTTCAACTTGTACCTTAGGTAGATCAAGTGAGGGCAGTGTTTTCCGACTCAATAGCCGAACCTCATGGCCTTTTAAGGTTTCCTCAACCACTTCAACAACCCGGTCTATCTGTTGCACTCCAATTATACTAATACCTTCAAGCTCCTTGAGACCCTGGCTTCCTTGTGGTACACATCCAGCCACTACTAGTGGTTTGTTTGCGTTCTTGCATTTCATTATGAGGGTTGTCATTGCAGATTGACTAGGATTTTTCACCGTGCATCTGGAATAGAAGAAGTAAAGGTTAAGCTATATAGTTAATCTCTTTTTTTTTCATGTTTGGTATTGCAATAAAAAGTGTAGGTTTTTTCACCATGCATCTGGAATAGCAGAACTAAATGTTAAGGTATATATAGTCAATCTTCTTTTCAAGTTTGGTATTACAATAAAAATTTGTATCCCTTGTCCCTAAACATTAAAGGATCCAGCTACTGTGAATGGAAACCTACTTTGTACCTAAATAGTGCAGTTCACTGAATGGTGAAGTACATTCAATGCTGCGAGTCCACAGCCATAACAATTTGAGATTCCTGGTCATGTTAAATTCAGTTCAAGTATACCTATAGCCTTCTATGAAGAATCAGAAAAACAGAAGAGAGGGATCATACGTGTTAATTAGCCACAAATCTGCTCCTTCGGGTTCTTCAGTAATAGCATATCCAAATGCTGAGAGCTGCCCTGACATGTATTCACTGTCACTCTGCAGAGCAGAAAAAGGAACATATGTTACAGTAGCACAGAGCAAGCCACTGCCCTCCCAGCATTTGCACTAGCCACTAGGCGCTAGGAATGCGACAGCAACACAGAAATTGTGCAGTATTCCATATCAGCACAATAACTAGTTTGGAAGCCTGCGTAAAAAATAAGTGTTACTAGCAGAGAACTGTGAGGAGGAAAGCTTGCCTGGTTATGTGAGCACCCGAACGTCTTGACGTATATCGTCTGCAAAACCGACAGAACAAGAAACGGAGTGCACATCAGATCGCACCAGCGCGCATGGATCATGTCGAAGAATCCCGCAAGCAAACGCGAGTGATGGTATTACCTGCGTGCCGGGGATCCGAGCCTCGGGCTGCGGCGGCGTCTGCGCGACCCTGGACGACCGGCGCTTGGGCTTGACCGCGACGGCGGCCAGGGGGAGGCGGAGCCCCGGAGGCGCCCCACCACCGGAGAGGCCGGCCGGTCCCAGCACGTCCTCGATGTCCTCCATCTCCGGCAGCGGCGGCGGCGGCGGCGAGGGGTGTGCCGAGCCGAGTAGGGTTTTTGCCCGCGGACCGGTGCCACGCGAACAGCCGTGGAGGCGGAGCGCGATGGCGACGGAAGCCAATTGGGCCTCCGCGCTGGGATAGTGGGCTTCCAGCGGACTAGAGCTAGCAATGAAGCCTGCCTATTGATTGGGCCAAAATGGGTCGAAGCCCATTCAGCGCGCATGGTAAAAAGCCCAAACGCACGTTATATCGGGCCGCTTTTTGCTGGGCACCCTCATGAACGTGCCACGCAGACTCTCGGTCCGAGGACGGCCCCGCCGCTTTTCAACGGCCGCCTCCAAAGGTCCCGAGCGCTCGAGGACCGAAACCATGCCGGCCGCGGCCGCGTGCACGCCCGCGTGTCGCCTGCGGCCATGCCATACGTGCCATGGCACGCGTCGTCGCCCATCCACGTGTCAAAAGCGCACACCTCGGCTTGGCCTTTGGGAGCTTCTACAACCATCGGCGGCCTCGAATTTAAGCTCTTTTGGCAAGGCGGAGCACAGTAAGGAGGCTACACGGCTACACCACTAGTCCACTACTAGCAAAGCCTAGCTCACTTCGCACAACCAAAGCCGATGCGTGCTCACCCAATTCGACACCGATACGTCGCCGCCATGATGAACGTCGTGGCCATCGGGCTCGTGCTCTCGACGGTAGCCGCCGCGGGGGTCTGGTCGCCGTCGCCCGCGCCGCCGGCCCCGCCGCACGGCGACCACGTCGTCCGGGAGGGGCGCCGCGTGGTCATCGTCGAGTACGAGCGCGAGGTCCAGCTCTCGGGCGAGGACGGCGGCACCGTCAAGGTCAAGGAGACGCGCGTCCTGCCCCCGGATGCTCTCGACGGCGTCGAGGGCCAGGGCGTCGGCGGGGTCTTCGATGGAGCGAAGGGCGTGGTCTCCGACGCGGCCGGCAGGGTGGCCGGCGCGGCGGAGGAGGGCAAGGAGCGGCTGTCCGACGCCACGGAGGGCGCCAAGGGCGGCGTCCTCGGCGCGGTCAAACGGTGCAAGGACAGGCTCTGCGGCGCGGGCAGGAGAGTCGAGGAGGGCGCCAAGGACGCGGCGTCCCGCGTCGAGCGTGGCGCGGAGGACGCGGCGAGGGGCGCCGTGGAGACGGTGTCGGACGCCAAGGACAGCGCCGAGAGCAAGGCGTTCGACGTCGCGCAGCAAGGGAAGGACGCCGTGAAGGGCGCCAAGGACAAGGCCTTCGACTCGGCGCAGCAAGGGAAGGAGACGCTGAAGAGCGCCAAGGACAAGGCGTCCGACGCGGCGCAGCAAGGGAAGGAGACCGTGAAGAGCGCCAAGGACAAGGTCTCCGAGGCGGCCGGCAAGGCCAAAGAGGAGGCGTCCGACGTCCAGCACGGAGCAGCCGAAGCCGCCAAGAGCGCGAAAGATCGGGTGTCCGAGGCGGCCAAGCACGCCAAGGACAGCGCCAAGGAGACCGTCCGGGGCGCCAAGGACAGGGTCTCCGACATGGCCGAGAGGGCCGAGGAGTACGCGGAGGACGCCGCGGAGCGCGCGGCGGACACGGCCGCGGAGGCCGAGGCGGCCGTGAAGGCGAAGGCCGGCGAGGTGCGGAAGAACCTGACGGACATCGCGCGGCGTGCCCGCAACGTGGCGTCCGACGCCGCGGCGTACCTCCTCGGCGGGCCCCGGGAGGCCGCCCGCACCGCGACGGCCGTGATGCACCTCCTGGGCTTCGCCACCGCCTACGGCACCTGCGTGTGGGTGACGTTCGTGTCCAGCTACGTGCTCGCGGCGGCGCTGCCGCGGCAGCAGCTGGGCATGCTGCAGAGCAAGCTGTACCCGGTGTATTTCCGCGCCATGGCGTACGGCGTCGGGCTGGCGCTCGCCGCGCACCTGCTGGGCCGCGAGCGGAGCTCCGCCGCGGCGCGCGCGCAGAGCTTCAACCTCCTCGCCGCGCTGGCACTAGTCCTCGCCAACATGCTGCTGCTCGAGCCGAAGGCCACCAAGGTAACCTGCTTGTCTTCGTGCGTCAGCACACGTATGTTCCCAACGTTCGTTCGTTACATAGTTCTCAGAAAATTTGGCACACGTGCACATGAGCAGGTGATGTTCGAGAGGATGAAGGTGGAGAAGGAAGAAGGCCGGGGGCGCGACGTGGCGGACATCGTCGACCCTCCGACCGTCACCGTGTCCACGACGGCGACCAACGCCGCCAGGGCGGCCCGCGCGGAGGCGGCAGCCGCGGCCGCGCCCGCGGCAGCGGCGCGTACGTCAACCCCCGTCGACGGCGCGGCGGCGAAGGCGAAGGCGTTGGGCGGCGACGCGGAGATGTCGAAGAGCAGGGTGGTGAGGCTGAGCAGGATGCTGAAGAAGCTCAACGGCTACTCGTCCCTGTGCAACGTGCTGTCGCTCATGTCCCTCACCTGGCACCTCGTGCACCTGGCGCGCCGTCTCCAGACGGGCACCGCCTGCTAGGCTCGGCTCGGCTCGGCTCCTGATGCTCCGGCTTCATCGTGTCCTGTGGTGGTTTTCGGCGTCAGTCAAGTCATCTTGTGGATCTGACACGCATGTTTGTTCAGTAGTTTTCTTAGTGTTGTGTTGATGCTTGCTTACAGGCCGGTGTTAACTTGAACGGCAGTAGTCTAGTAGTAATGCAAGTGTCAGTTGAATCTGGTGCTAGGAGTAGCTTGTAGCACAAGCAGCATGGGTGTAAGTTAAATCTGCAAGTTTTTTCAGGTCAAGTTTCATGTCTGCAACGGTGACTGGAGAGTGGCGACGCTGTTCACTGAAAAGTCCTATGTTCTTGCTCGGCAGTCAGCACAGGCACTGCTACAAGGTCGCAGCTTCGATTTTGATTTTTTTTTTTTAGCTTTCTTCACTTCCTTTCTTAGAAGACAGCTCTCTACACTCGCCGCTGTGAGGTTGTGTGTGCCCAAGTGGCCCATGACGCTATAAGCTTCAAATGGGCCTCCGGTCCAGTGTTAAAGCCTGGTGTCTGGCCGCCTGGTGGCCGCCTGGGTTCGACATGGATTTTGGGCCCTCGCTTACTGTTTTCACGGTCCGGAAAAAAGAAAAGAAACGGCCTCCTCGTCCTTGGAAACGAAAGGAAGTCTGGTTTCTGGGCTTCGGCATGAAATTGTGTGGCAATTTGGTAGCTGGGCTGCAAGTGCCAGGAGTGATAGACTGGGCATGAATAAATTTTTCAAGGTGTGAATGCTACACGTTTCAATTACAAGGATTTTTTTTTTCACGAACCATGGGCGACGCCGTTGGAAGGGTAATGTACTAATGTCAAAGGAGGCGCATGCTCAAGGTCTATTAATCACGCTGTAAAGTAGGACACTGCCATGCCATGTACCATTTTTTTTTCGGTAAAAAAGAGCTTTATTGGTTTAGCGCGAAGGGTTACAATCACCTTTAATCAGGTCCGCGACGCCCGCAGGTGCTCGATCCAACCAAAGATTGCTTCTGGTGCTGTTATCACTACGCTTTGCAAGCACTCACGTATTAGATACCAATACTTTTCGTACTTTTTTACGAAACATATTGCAAATGCAGATACTCACAAACACATAGATATTCACAAATACGTACGCAAACTCATACATTGATGTTCCTTAGACTTAGTGTCTGTTTGGTTTAGCTTTTAAGTGATGTGGCTGTGGACAAAAGTCAAAAAGCCAATGTCGAACTTTTGCCCAAAGCAGCTTTTTGCTAGTCTAGTCTTCACAACAGGCCCCAAGTTGCTTTTGACGACTGTGGGATCGATGTTTTCGTAAAAATTACCCACTGCCACTCGTATGTTGTACCGATTCGTTATTATCTTCCGATTTCCCCTCCCGCATCCGTGAGAACAGGCGAGCGGGCGCTCCTCCTGGCCGGCGGCGCAACTGGTGGCCCTCCGGCCCCCGCTCCTCTCCTTCGTCCGGCGCCCCTCTCCGCCCATCTGAAGCCCACGCCAGCCCCGCTCCTCTCCTCCCGGTGGCGGTGGTGCTACTTTCCTCGGCGGCGGCACGAATGGCGTCGTCTTCGGATTCGGCGGGGAGGAGGTGGAGGACGCCACCGCGTCTCCCTGCTTCCAGCTCTCCGGCGACGGCTTCGGCTGTGGCTACTCCTCCCTTTAAGGTAGGCGTGGCGGCAGCGGGGGGCGAGGGGGCATTGATGCGGTAGCGGGTCGAGGCGCGCGGCTCCCCCCCCCCCCCCCCCCCCCCCCCCCCAACCGGCGCCTGGCGCCGCGGGTGGTGCCCCGCGGGGGGCACCCCCCGGTGGGGCGGTGAGACCCTGCGGTGGACCTCCATGGCCATAGGAGCGGCGGTGCTGGGTCTCGTCGGTGCTCGACCTCCCTTCCCCCGCGACGCGGAGGAGCAGAGCGGTGGCCCGGGGAGGGGTGCCCCGCCGCAAGCGCGTGAGCGATCCGCTCCGCGGTGTACATCTTTGAGGATGAAGATGCTGACGAGTGGGGTCCGCTCGTAAGCGAGGGAGGGAGAGTGTTGAGTGATCCGCTCGTAAGTGTTTTCAAAAAGCCACAGCTGTTTCACCAAACCGCTTTTAGCTTTCTCACAACCCACAACCTACAACAGCTTTTCTACAGCCCACAGCTCACAACTACTTTTTCAAAAGCCACAGCTCACAGATACATATTGGAGGATACTTGGTCCCACAGCCTACGTATTGGAGGATACTTGGTCCACAGCTCACAACTACTTTTTCAAAAACCACAGCTCACATATACATATCGGAGGATACTTGGCGAAACAGTATTGTGGGCTAATTCTATAGCCCACAGCTCACAGCTACTTTTTCAAAAGCCACAGCTCACGGATACATATCGAAGGATACTTGGCGAACCCAGTATTGAAATTTTTTATGATTCTCAAATACACCAATAATCCCGATGCTTTGTAAAACCATTACTCATACTTTGTGAACCTTGAAACTTAGACCCTTTCTCCTGCTTACTCGTCAATAGGCTCTTTTTGTGCACATGAAACATTTCCCTAAAATGTTAGCCTTGCATCTCATGCTAGTTGTACCCAATCGACACCATCGTCCATGCCCAGTCCTCCCCCTCCCCCTCTCTGTCTTCCTCGTTCGTACCCACCATCCTATGGCACAATGGATTCGGTAGCTTGGTGATGTTTGTATCAAGGACCGTCGATGCTAATAGTAGCAATGTATGTGCTTTTAAAAACGGTGTATCTATATGTACGTGTATCCCTGTATTAGTGTTCACGCATATCGTACATGTACCCGTATCAGAGTATCTATAGGTAACATAATACTTCGAGAGGGTTCAGAATCTATTGCATCTCCACGTCTATTCTTTTACTTCCTCCGATTGGAAAAATAAGTCCATTACTTTATGACATCCATATTGTCCCAAAGATGACACTTGATTATTACATCTATAAAAATATGTTACCATAAACAACAATATAATAAAAGTTAATGTTAGTGTCACGTTGTCAATCTATACAAAGTTTTACCCATTCTTAGTCCAATGCAAAGAATTAACTTAGGACAAGCTTAAAAAAGGTCGGAGAGGACTCGATGATGGTGAACCAGCCTTCCAAAATTTGCTACACATCCCAGCGGCTGAATCCACGTATGTAGGCGGTAGTATCATTGGACTGCAAAAATTCGTGATCGCACACAGCACAGTGCTCCCGTCTCTCACCAACCGCATGACGAAGTGATAACGAGAGACCTGCTTAATGTGGTGGCATGGTCTGGCACGGTCAGGTACCACGCGATCGGCCTCTGGTACAGGCACGTGTGCCGCGCACGTTCGGCTCCAGGCGCACGCGGGTGGCGCCGGAAGCTCGGAAGCATTGGCCCACGCCCTCGTGCCGGGCGTCAGGCGCAGCGCCCGGCCGACGAAACGCTCCCCGTTTTGGCGTCGAACCACCAGCCCCAACCTCGTGGCCTCATCACCCTCAAACCACAGCTCAATCCATGACCGGGGACGGCAGCGCCGTGATGGGGATGCTTCGCTCCCCGTGCGGCGGGCCAGGCGTGTACCGGCGCACGGGGGCAGGCGCCAGTTCTGCTGTGCGGCCGGCCGCGCCATCTGATCCCGGCCGTGGCCTGGTTGGCGGCCGGCCGCTCTGGCCCGCGGCGCGCCGGGGACGCCCGGACGGCACGGAGGGCCGGGGCTTAGCTGCTGCTACAGTGCTAACTGCGACTGATGCGCTTGAGGCTAGCTCACACGTCCTCAGGATCAGCTCTCCAGCGGCTCCAGCTCACGCGGGGCAAACCCGGATCACAGCCACCAAATCTCCAAATCCTTGTGCAAGAGCGACCGGTCTCCTACCAAAGCAAACACGGGGGGGGCCTCGTCGCAACCCGAGCTGCGACGTCCGTCCCAGGGCTGCAGAGCGGGAGGGACGCAACGGGACGGAGCGATCCGTGTCGGATCCTGCCCCGCACCGAAAGCCCCCAGCGGCGCCGGCCGGCCTAGCAGCCGCGCATCATCACCCCCTACCCGCTACCACCCTACGCTACGCCGTGTACGTACCCGTCGGCCGGCCGGGCGTCGACACAGACACGCCCCGACAAGACAACTCGCGAGGGGCGCGACGCGACGCGCCTCCGGCCGGCGCCCCCACACCGGCTGGGAGGAAAGCCGCGGCCGGCCCCGCGGCGGCACGAGCACAGCCAGCCACACCGGTGAACCAGCGGAAAGCCAGGCCAGGGCCTAGAGGCGCAGCGCAGCCCAGCCACCGGCAGGCAGCCAGGGCGAGCCCCCGGCTCCACCACCGCCAGCCAAGCCGCCGCACGGCCGGCCGCGGCGCAGGGCGCAAATGGCAACAAAATATCAGGCCGGCCGGCCGGCGCGCCGCCCGCGTTGGGAAACCTCCACCCACCGATCCCGAAGCGCGCAAAGCCACAAGCAAGTCCGGCCGCCGTTGCAGAGACTAGTACCAGACAAGAGCAATGCGATTACTTGTCGTATCAAGAAAATGACGCGACCAAATCATACCCAAAAAAAAAAACGCAGATCCTTCCAAAGGGGATTTCCACGCACTGACTCCGAAGCATTTCAGGTGGATTTAGCATTACTCGAATCATTAGTCACTGATGACGGTTGACGGGTACGATTAGGAGGAGACAATGCGGCTACTATAGCAGCAGGGCTAGAACTAGAATACTCACTCCAATTAAGCGGCGGCGGGAGGGGGAAATGACAGACGTGCCCTCCGTGGCCGCACGGACGTACGGAGCGGCCGCGTCACGGGGGGCAGGGAGGGGAGGTTAACATGAGCACGAGGGGGTGGGTAGTGGTGGTGGGAGCAAGCTGGAGTAGGTGCTGAGTACTGACCGACAGTTACCTAGAGCTAATTAGTTGCTAAACCCTAGGGATTAAGCGGCGGAGCTCATTAGACGCTGATGGGGGACGGGGAGGGGGAGGAGACGGCGGCGCGGGGCGGGGAGTCGTCGGTGTCGTCGTCGTCGTCGTCGCCGTCGCCGGAGGCGCCGGCGCCGGTTCTCATGCCCGGGCCGGCGGGGCTGATGCCGATGCCCGCGGCTGCGGCGGCGGCGGAGGTGGGGGAGGTGGAGGCGAGCTGGTTCTTGTGGTTGTGCATCCACACCTTGAGCACCTGCCGCTTCACGCCGATCTCGTCGCAGAAGCGCTCCAGGGCGCCGTCGTCGTTGCGCTGGATGCGCCACCCCTGCTTCTCCGCGAACTCGCGCATCCGCTCCTTCTGCTCCGGGGTGAACTTGGTGCGGAACCGCTTCCGCCCGAAGCTGCCGCTGCCGGTGGCGGCGCCGCCCGCGCTGCCGCCGAGGCCGAGGCCCGCGACGCCGAAGTCGTCGGCGCGCGGGGGCGTCTCGGACCCGGACCGCGCGAGCCACGGGGCCGCGGCGGCGGCGTTGGGCACGGCGTGGTACGGCAGCGCGAGGTGCGGTGCCGCCGCCGCCGGCACCGAGGGGAGGAACGCCTGCAGCGCGGCCTGGTGGTGGTGGTGGTGCTGGTGGTGCAGCGGCGGCGGGCGGAAGAACACGGGCGCCGCGGCGCCGCACGAGGAGGAGCCCGCGGCGCGGCGGTGGAAGCTGCGGTGGCACCCGCAGGCCGCGCACTTGAGCGAGTCCGGAGACGACGGCATGTACTCGCCGCAGCCGTCGAACGCCTGCCCGCCCATGGCCGCCGCGTGGTTGCGCATGCACTCCTTGTACTTGCCGTCTCCGCCGCCGCCGCCGCCGGCCCCCTCGTAGGGCACCAGGCTCAGCTGGTCCATCATGTCCCTTCCACCCAACCGACGAGTCCCCACTGCCAGGCGCGGTGGACGGTGGTGGCCTCGCGCGCGCGCGTGCTGCGTCTCCCCCTCCCGACCGGCGCCCAGCTCTACCTGGCTATCGCTTTCGCAGCAGCAGCGGTGCCGTCTCGGCAGGCCGGAGCGCGGCAGGGGTTTTTATCCGAGCGCGGCGCCGCGGCCCGCCCGCCCGCCGCTGGGTCGCTGTCACCCGGCCCCCCGTGCCCGGCATGAGTCCGGCCGCTAACCTTAACCCCCGCGGTGTTAAATCCGGCAGCATTAGGGCGGCGGCCTGCGCCCGCCACGTGATCCGGTGCGCCGGTTCGGGGACGGAAGGGAGCGGGTGGGAACGTGTCGAGCCGGCACCGGGCGGCGCGGTAGCAGTGACGACGTCCGTGCTCGGGTTTGGAGGTTTCACCGCGGGGGCCCGCCACGTTCGGCGGCGGTGGCGCGGCGTCAGGTGATGAGAGAAGATGAGGAGGACGGCTCGGACGGACGGACGGCCCTGATGCGACCGGACCGAGGAGAGACGTTGGCGTTGAGGCGGTACGGGCTAACTGCCAGGCGGCCTCCGGATCCTCTGCGCCGTGCGTTCCAAGGGCTGCCCCCCCCCCTCTCTCTCTCTCTCTCAGTCAGCAGCTCAGCATGATCCGCAGCAGGACGCCAATCAATGGCACGTCGCCGGGCGACCTGTGACGGAGCGCCTCCAGGCCACTTGTGAGAGCACGGCATTACCGCCGCGCTTTGAGAGCAACTGCACGTTAAGGACTGCACACAACTTGAACCGTTAATTTCTCAGATGGACGGTCAGATCAAGTTCTATGATAGCAAACAGTGATAAACAGTATCCGGCGAATAAAACTGCTATAGTGCCACACAGTGATGAACGGTAACTCTTCTCTCAATTGGCGACCGCTTAATTTGCAGTTGCTACTGCAACTGCACAGGATCTTTGTTCAAAGGCGAGGGGATGGATACGCTAGCTAGCTGCGCACCCCCGTGACATGGCCCGTACAGAGATCTCCCGGGCACAGCACTCGCTGTAGAGCACTCCCCCGCGCTCCATCGATCGCCCGCGCGCGCATGGCGGTGTCCCGTCGCCTCGGTCGGTTCGAGAGGCGCGGATAGGGCTAGAGGCTAGAGAGATGCTTGAGAGCCTTGTCGAGTCGAGGGGATCGGATGCTGGCTCCGTTGCCCACCGCCACAGGCCGTCGATCGGGCAGGCAGGTGGAGGGAGCAAATGCGAGGCCTACCCCGCACGGACATTTGCCGTTCACGGGTGGTGGTGGCTCACCTGATCACCTCAGCCTCACCCACGAGGGGAGGACGACGACGGTGCGCGCGCGCGCGTGGGGTGGTGTCAGCGGCAGCGGAGGTTGACGGAATTGGTTAGGCACGGCAATCAATGCCGCTCGCCCCATGCGCCGCCGTCCCCTCCCGGATCCCCGTTCCCTCTCCTCACGGTCACGGAGGCCGCCGGCAGCAACGGCGCGTGGACACGGCCACGGCGAGCGCGATCACTGTTCCGCTGTCTGCGTGGCGATGGCGTCGCTACAGTATCGATAGGCTTCGGGCACAGGAATCAGGCTGCCTGCTTGCGGATCAGACGGCATGTGCAGGAAGAAAAAAAAGGATGAAGCTTTCGTGTGTCCGGTTCACGTAGCCCATTCGCAACCGCTGCCTGCAAATCGAAACCCAGGCACACAGGGCAGGGAAGGCAAAGAGAATCGCGGCCTCCGGCCTCCGGAGCTACTCGTAGCCGAGACATGGAGAGGCGCTGCTGCTGCGGTCTGCGCCCCCGCGGCACGCGGACCACGCCGGTCAGATCGACGGGCAGCCGGATGGAGACTGGGCGGAGGCCTGCAGCAACAGCTCCAGCCGGCGTCGTCCCGTCTCGTCCCTCGGCTCCCGTCTTGTCCGCCCTCGCTCGCGCGCTTTTCTGCGTGGTGGTAGCCGCTAAGGTTTTGTTTGCTTGTTGCGATCAAAAAGCTGCCGCCGGCATCATTCCGCCTCGCCACCTGCCTGCTGCGCTGCGCTCTCTCTCCCCACTCCCCTTCCCTTCCGTGCCTGCGGCCTGCCTCTGCGTGAGCTCGCTTCCAACACTGACGGACAGAGTGATAGAACATGAGCGTTTGCCCCCCAGCCCCCCAACCTCGACCGGCCCGGCCACCTCCTTTTCCCCCACGCAACTTGATGCTGCACTGACTGGTGAGTGGTCACTGCCCACGTTTTGGAACTTGGGACGGCCATCATCGAACGCTTGTTTGTTGATTGCGCCCCGCTAAACCGTACTAAACATGCTATAAGCACAATGAATGTTGAGGTGGAGAAGCGAGCTGTAAGAGGTTACAACCGGCTTCGACGTAAGAACAAGGAAGACAGTGGATCATGTATTAATGGTGAAGAACTAATTATTATACGAATACGCTGAAAGATAGACTGTAAAATCCCTACAGCCAGCAGTCGGCTGTATTATTAACTTTGCCCTTAGTAGTTACCGCAGTTGTTTAAACGATGAGGCTGTTTCACTAAAGCAAATTACTGTTCATCAACGTAATTTCTTTCGGCTTTAATTTTTTGGCTTTCTATTTTTTTTTATATATAATATGTACGAGCCTGATTGGTTGGCTCCCAATTTTTACGGAACCAAAATCAAAGCATGCCAATAAAATTTGGCTATCAATTGATTTATGTCTAAGAGTTGGTCATTTTAATATTTGTGACCAAAATCATGACAAGTTATCAGAAACTTCTTAAATCTTAGAAACTTCTTAAATCTTACAAGAGTGAAAAAATTTGGTTGTCATATTTTGGCACTAAATTAAATGAGTACTAAAATTTCTTACCCACAATTTGGCAATGCCCATAATTTAGCTTGCCATAGGTTTGGCTTGGCAAAATTTTACATGCAACCAATTAGGCCCTAAAGTACAAGTGATTCGCTCATCTGTTTCTACCATCTTAAGACCTGACTCTGACATCCTTCGGAGAGGTATACGAACGAGCGCTCTACGCACCATCCAAAATGGTACCAGGTCCTGTACTCCTGTAAATAAGTGTTGAATGCTCTTCAGTCGCCGTCCCGTCCAAGAGTTGGTAGGTACTCGTACAGTCGTATTAGGACGTCCAGAATGTTGCTCTAAACTAGTTCGTAGGGAATAGATAATTTCTCAAACGTATCTAAATATGTTATGCAATCAGTTCATACATTGCATAGCAAATGATACTCATGTATATGGGACAGCTCATAAAAAGTAAATAAATATTAAACTCTCTCTTCGCTCACCTACCTCTCCTGCCTACTTGTGGACTGATTTTTACTCAACTGTAGGATCAAGTTTACTACCTATTGTTACATTCAACATTGTGCAAATGGTAACAACCAAAGATCATGATCTTTGTATGGGTCCCATTCCTATTTATATTCCTATTTATATGGGCTAATTAGTCCAAGTACATTGGTCTTTTCTTATCAAGATGTTCTTTCGAACGTTGTAGGCGGCAATACCACACACGAGGATGAACCGGGAGTCAGAACAGCCATGATGAACCGGAGCACCCAGGCCCAACCGGGATTCCCTATCGGCACAGCCCGTGCCGCGATAGAGCCCCTTTTAGCCTGTCCGCTCTTCGCGAGTCCAAGGCAGAATTATAATCCGCTCAGCCTTTCCTTGTGCTCCTTTTTTTTTCCTTTCCTTTGAACGATTTCGACGTGCCTGTTTCAACCCCGGGTTGATCTGCACATCACACTGTAGCTACACCCGGTCACTCTCAGCTTCAACTAACCTGATCTCATCCAATCCAACCGCTAACGGTGTACCACCAAGCCACCACGGAACCGTGGACGTTCGAAGTCAGAAAGGTTCTTGGTTAGGAGGGAGTGTACATGGCAGGTTCACAGAATGACAGCTGCGATACAGGAGCACATGCAGCAAGGAGATACACACGCGGTTAGCACGGAACAGCGCGCAGAGGATGCTCGGTCCGGGCATTGCTGTCTTCCTCCAGCCGCAGGATTGGCCGGAGAGAGAGAGAAAAAGCTTGTCGCCGGCGAGGACGGCCTGTGCAGTACCTGTACTGTACTCATCAGGAGCCGAGCCACGGACGGTTTGTTTTAAGGCGGAGATTCGGAGCACGGGAACGCCATCCGCCGCGGCCCGCGCACAGCACGCCACAACCCGTGCCTAATCAATCGCGAACCCGTATCGCAGCGTGGCTAGCCAGCAGCGCCCAAGCCGCGGCCGTGCCCGAGCCAAGTCAAACCTCGCATCGGGCACGGCGGCAAGTACACACGCACTCACGCTTCACGCATCAGATTTTAGCAGCCAAGGGACCAAAGCTACAGCCGCGTCCGTTCGGGTCTGCTACAGTTTTCAGTGCAGAACACGGTGCAGGTACATCAAGAACTCCGCCTTCGGCGTCTTTCCAGCTCCTACAAGTAAATACAGTCCGGTACTCCTACTACAGTCCTAATGGCTACTGCTACTAGTGTCTTTCTGATCCAATAAGCTGTACAGGGGAAGGTATTTGCATGCTAACTAGTGAGCATTAACGCCTGCAGTCTAGCCACATTTCGCTTCTTTTTTTCTGCCGGTTAGACGCAGGCGATCAGTGCCCAAATGCGGGTTAATCAAGGTTGCTTCGGTTGTGGCAGCAACGGTGTCCCACTGTTGATGGAAACATCAGAGCGACGGGGCATGAGGGGACATCAGCAGGAATGCAAGCTGTGGCCTCCATGCGGAAAGCGGATTCCCAGGGAAGGCTTTTGCTATAGAGCCTGACTTGCCATCTGCAGAGCACGACAGAGGAGGCGTGTTAAGAAGGGAGAGGACACTTTTTTTTAAAGAGAGGGCACTTTCAGACGCCAGTTTCAAATACTAGCACGTAGTATGAAAGAGTCAAAGCATGTTGACTAGTATGTTAAAAGAAATCCGAGCTTTGCGTACACGCATTGTGCGGGCGTGCCGTGTGCGCGGGGGACTGGGACGTCGCAGGTGAAACAGCATACCTTTTCTTGGCAGATCCTTGACAGCGCTTCTACATGGAAATTTTGTAGCTCTTCAAGGACTTTGACATCCAGGCCCCTGAGGTCCTCGCCCTGAAAAGAAAAATTCCGTATCAGAAGCATAGAAATAGAAGAAGCTAAATCGCTGAATTTCAGCACATTCTGTCAAGTGCCTCAAGGCAAGGCAAGGAAAGCTCCCAAAGAGAAATTATAGATCGCAAAAGTAGATTTATCATCTTTCCAGCTGGAAAATTAGTGCAAGATAAAAATATTATAATCACCTTCAATCTGGACACGAGGCTTTCCAATTCTTTGCAGCGCCTTCTTTCAAAATTGTATGCAGCTCTTGCTTCTTCAACAGTACTGAGGCCATCCCAGCTCCCATTATCTGAAGATTGCATTTCACTTGCCAGTCTGCCACTATCAGACTTAGATGAGTGGAAGCCGTTTTGCTTTGCTTTGAATTCAAATACATCATCTTGAGTGCTTTCTTTCTTTATTTTTGAAACAAGGACCCACATACTTGCCAGCTCGTTTTCCAACTCATGCTCACGGCATTTTGCATCGTCAATTATCTTTAGAAGCTCATTCTCTCTTCGATCCTTTTGAGATAGTGTGTCCTCTAACACAGCCTCCCGCTGACAACTAGCAACCAGCTCTTTCTGCAACTCTTCCACTAGAATTCCGTTCTCATGATCAAGCCGTTTTGTGTCATTGTTAATGTTGCTCCTTGAAACTGATGCAATCTGCTCTTTCGCCGCAGCTAAGTCTGCGCTCAGCTTTGCATTTTCATAAGAAAGCCTGGTGACTTCTTCCGCCAAATTCTTTAGTTCAACTGCAGCGGCAGATGCCAATTCTTTAGCATAGGACGATTCCTCAGCCAGCTTTTGACTGTGAATTTCCAGTCCATCCTTCTCTTCTGCCAACCTCAGATTTTCTTGCTTCAAACTTTCAATCTCTGAAGCCTGCAGCACCATTTTTAGGTTTCAATTGGCATATCACAAAAGAAGATAAAACAGATGAACAATAAAAGAAGGTGATGACTTAGGGGCGCATACGCTCTTTACCTGCTTGACCGCTTGAGATATTAATCCAGACTCGTTTCCTTCAGTTGTTCGAGGGGACATATTTGCATGGTTTGAGAGTTCATTTGTGTTATCCCTAGTATCAGTGCTTGCCGTTGACGGTTCACTAGACTGCACACTGGCAAAACTATCCTCGCTTTTGGCAGCCTTCAAGCTACTGATTTCTTGCCTCAATTCTGCAACTGTTTCTTGGAGTTCTGAATTTTCTGTTACCTGTTTGAACAAGAAAATGGAATCAAATTAATCCAATGAATATAAAAAAGATTTATGACCCCACCAGCTGCTCACCTTAGCTTGTAGCTGGTCTTGAAGAATTCTATTATCCGCAGGCATAATCTAGACAAACCACCCCGTCCAAAAGAAAAACAGTAATTAGTCCAGCATAAATTTCAACAAAACAAAAGGGTAGTAGCTGACGGATTGACTATTCACCAACCTCCAGTTCAAAAGTCTTCTCGCTCAACTGCGTGCTCAACTTTGAAAATGTCTGTGAGAAGATCAGATTACATGAAATATTCAGAACATTGATATGGCCATCAAAAAAACAAAACATTCTAGCATGTGGGACTGGCTCACAGATTAGCAATTAAAATGATTAAATTGTCTTTCCCTCAACAGTACAAAATATAACAATATGCCCACAGGTAACTGGTAGGAATTTGCAAGTAAATCAAACTAGGATGAAGTTAGATTTCAGCTCATCATTGCGTAGCCATTTCATGACCTGGGACAACTCTGTCTTAGTTGCTGGGTCTTCTGTAGTTTCAAGTGATTGAACCATCCGCTGCTCTAGCAAATGTATATGTGACTTCTTTTCAGTGATTTCATCTTTCAACTTCTCAATTTGCTCCTGCAGTAGAAGAAAATAAAGGGAAAAGATACTTCATAAAAATACACCCAAAAACTGCTTAACTGGTTACAGGACAATCACAAAATTACCTGAATTTGCACATCATCAGGGTTGTTGACTGCTTGCTCTGACAGCCTTTTGAGTGAGCTTGTGCAAAGTGCAACTTCCCCAGCCAGCATTTTGACCTGCTCTTGTAGAAGATCTATTTGATCCACAATGGTTGTTCCACTCTACAAATGCAACGAGGCTGTCAGTGTCAATGACTGGTGAATACCCACCAAAACAGTGCACAGTTAGAACAAGATGCGAAAATCAAAGCAACATGATTGGATGTCTTATTAGCAACGAAGGTATGACCATGCTGCTCCTGGCCAGAGGAGGTTGCCAGGCGAAGGAAAATAAGTACTAGTAAATACTATGAAAATTTCAGAGACTGCATGAAATCAAACATTCGAAATCCATCATAACTTCAAACTAGAATCCACTTAGCATCTTCTTTCACCTACTATAGTCTGATATTACATTATCCTTTGATGGGCAGCAAAGGTTCCCCAAGGGCCATTGTCCTCCAGTAAGCAATACCCAAGGAAGTGCCAGACTTCAATTATAATTAGAGTTTGTACCAGCTAAAAAATTGCTTGTTGGGACAAGGCAATGCATGCACAGGGAGTGCGGAAGCAGGGAGAAAAATGGAAAGAGAGAAAGAAGATTAAACATAGAAATTCAACTCACTGGTTGGGGGTGACGTGCTCTGGATGCAGCACTAAATAGGTCACCAGCTTGAGTCCTTTCAAGAAAAGAATCAGCAAGTGTCAGGTCATCTCCTTTCCTGGTCATTGATTTCCTTCGGCCATCCTTCAGGTCAAGCAGCAAGTTTTTTTGTTGTGATGATTTAGAGCAGGAAGGTGAACCACCAGCATTGCTATCACCATCCACACTGGATGACAACCCCGATAGTTGGTCGGACTTCTACATAAGTTAATACATATTCCATTACTAATGCATACAATCCATATTGCTAGAATGTCTTACTTCATGCTATCCATAAATTCATTATCCATATAAAAGTACCTTTAGTTTGAACCAACCAAGCATTCCACGTTTACGATTCCTTCTGTCAAACTTGGCTGACTCATCAGGATTGTTCACATCAAGTTTCCCTTCAAGCGAAAGCTCTGAATCAAGGCTAATATCATCATCATCTACAAAGTATTCCCGCTTTCGATCTGGCAAATACACAAGCTGCAATTTGAAACAGGATAAGAACAATTGATACACTGCGCTACACCAAAAAAAACATACTGTGAATATCTTAGGCACCACACTGTCATAAACACCTATACACAGCATTAATAAGGTTCCCAAAAGCATCGTGCTGTCTTTTATACTCTGAAAACTAGGAGTTACTAAGTTTCAACATGACAAACAACATACCATAGCATCCACAAAAACAAGGAATAAAAGTGGAACCTATGCTGCTCTTCCACACTTGCATATATTTCATTTTCTAGAGCATCGCTAAGTTTTGTCTACTGTGATGAGTTGGATTAGGAGAAAAAAAATACTGCAATCAAATAAATAAAACAAAGAGGGCACAAACCTCATCTTCACCGAATGAATGCCGTCGACGGAGGTTAGTCTTTCCAGAAACATTTGAGGATATTGAACTTTTGGTTGATACCAATATTAATTTTGTTAGCCTCTGAATTCTACCCATCAGTGCCGCTTTTGCTTCCTCTTCCTGTTCTAGCCTCGATTGAAGTTTGACTTGCCCAGCTTCAAGCTATCACACAGAATATAAAGAAATAGATATCAATCTATTTGTATTGAAATATGACCAATAAATATAGTCCACACGGAACAGGTTCATTTATTTTACCAGGATGTTATTAGGAAAGGCATATCAGTTTCATACTCCCTTTGTTTTAAATATATGATGTTTAGAATAAGCTAGCTTGTCCTAAATGTCATATATTTAAAATGGAGGGAGTAGCACATAAGCATGTAAGATAAAAGCAAAAACTACTCATGCAGTGAAGTTCTCATTTGCCTGTTCTTAGAGAACAGTTTCCAGAGATCAAGTGAGAGAGAGTATTTCACCAAAGGTTTGAATAAGATGAAAAGCAAACCTGGAGTTTTAGATTAACAAGATCTTCTTGATCCGTAGGGAGAATACACCCATTGCCCGTCATACCACGTCTCAATTGCTGTAGCTCTTCTTTCAGGCAGGATATCTCCTTTTGATACTTCTTTATTAAGGACTTCTCGTCTATTATCTGAGAAGGAAAATCCATCAACATTAGTAACAATCACACCACACTAGACATTTCCCATACGGTTGTCACTACAAAAAAGCATTCGTACGAGCACAGTAGTACAAAAGACATGGATTACAGGCTATTGACAATCACCTTATTTTGAGAAGCTTTTATTTCAACATGCTTGCTCCTGTGAGCAAATTTTAATGTGTTATGTGTCTCCTCACTGTTGCTGGATGCAGGGGTGACTGTGCAAATAAGCTGCAAAAAGATAAGCATTACACATAGCAACATAAGCCGCACTATGCATGCGGTACAACATTTAGATGTGGAAATACTTTCCACAAACGAAAAGCAAAATATAAAGACAACAAAAGGGCTTTTAGTGAAGCAAGCTAGAAATAACAAACTATTTCGTATAAGAACTACTTACAGATATGTGTCCGTGTCCACTAAGAGAAGACTGAAGTAAGCGTGTGAGCTTCGAGTCTCTATAGGGAATATGAGTGGCCTTACCATCAGTAAGTTTAGCAATTACCTGCAAGAAAATGTTGATGACAGTTTTACCAAGAGAAGAACAACCAAACAAATGAACACAGAATTTGACCATTTTCGCAGTATCCCTGCCAACGTAGCCAGTCATACTTTAGGACTAGCAAGTAGCAAATACATCTAAGTTCGCCTAATCGCAGATTAGGAACCACATGCTGATCTGTCGCCCAACTAGCTCCGACCCCGAGAGACCAGAGGGGAACACCGGTTGGCACAAATATATGAAGGAATATTTCCATCTATACCACAATTTGAGTTGGACTTTTAATCTATATCACCAGTCTGTCTCAATGACATGTGGAACCAGACCCCACGCCATTGACTACTCTGATGGTATAAATGAAAAGTGTCCCTCAAGTGATGGTATGAATGAATCTCCCTATGTATGAAATGGTCCACTAAGTTAATATTTTCTGTATGTATCAATATGTCATAGTAAAAAGACAAATAGTTAGCTATATATGGTACTTACAGTTCCAAGGGTGAGCAAACTCTTGTTTATGTATGAACCCTCTTTGCGTCGTAAACCAGTTGTTTCAGTCTTGGAACTCTCAGACCCAGCAAGGTCAATCAAGTTCTGATCAAAAGATATAAAAGAATATCATAAGAGCACTTAGGTGTCCCAGAAATTCTAATCAAGCTCCTGTATTCTAAATGCCAAGACACAAAATAATTGTAAGAGAATAAAAATTAGAAGCATGCTGCAGGGGAGGAATTACCAACTGAGACAACTTGACTTCTTCTGATGCATCACTTTCACCGGAGGGACTACTCTCAATGGTCTGCAGTTGTGTTGACATATAGGTTTAACAAGTGTGCCTCATTTAACTGTTATAAGTTTATTAGCCTAGTCTTACCAAACAAACTTCTAATGGGGAAAAAGACAGTTTTGACATCCAATAAAGTACTACCATGTGGGACAGTTAACAGATTTTTCAAAGATTTAACAAGTATTAGTTGCCGCACATATTATCTGGAGTAAATGACACGAGTCATTAAACTTTGCATGGTGAAGTCAAGTATGCCCATAAATTCGTTTTAGTTAACTATCACACTTGAACCTACAACGCAGGTTTAATGAACCAAAAAGAGAGCATACGGAAATACCAAAGTGAAGATAGTGTGACTCCTACTGCTGACAAGATTGAAGTTGTTTGATCCAACATGTCTGTGCTCTGCAAGAAAGAAATGATGTCAGGAGTTCAGAACAATACAGATTTGATTCCATTGTGTACTAACTAATATTAAAGGAATTTCCCAAACACAGCTCTCACATATGAATTTTATATTAAATAATCCATAGAAGTATGCATTAAGTGTGTTATGTTTCAGGGGAAACACCAATTAAATAATCATAGACAATACAAGAGATATAATTTAAAACGGAAATACCATGTGGACCCTAATCAAAACGCATATGTACATTAAAAAAGTAACCCCATGGAAACTGAAATTCCTTGGATGCCCCCTTTTTTATTTATTTTTAAAATTGCATCAGTCATGTTTTGAACTTAGATCTCTTGGATTTAATACTATGGGTGCTCATACACCAAATCGATTCACCCAAAGGCTTCTGTCCAAGAAATTTGGGTTGTATAATATAAAGCATGTCCTCTAGATAGAAACAAATACCTTCTCCAGATGCTATTAGAGAGAGTGCATGTGCAGGTGATAAAACAACCTCTTCTTTAATCCCTTCCACATAGGTTCCCTAAATGATTAGATCAACAGAACAAATAAGGGTATGATAACTTATCAGCTAAGAAGGAAAGGCTTGTTTCACACTAATGGACAAGAGTATCTTTCTCAAAAAGGATAAGAAAAAGGACCCAGCCCATAGACAAAATAAACCAAGAGCAGATAAGTAATGAATATGGAATAATCCATATCAATGAAGTAAAAGAAATCCATGCAGCTTAACTTATTGTTCTGTATAAATTGAATGGGCACGACTGAATAATTACAAAATCAAATTTATTAAATACCAATACTGCAGGTACCTGTGCATCTTCTCGAATTCTGAGATTCTGTCCAGTTGGATCAAGTAAGTCGTTGATAACCTGCAAAGTTATAAAGATAAGCCAAGCTTCTGAACAAGCACTGCACTGTTTCATTATTGAGTGCTGAATCAGTACATTTCAACACATTTTGACCACTTTGAACTGGCCTAGTATGTTTCATTACTTGTATGCAGTTCAAGTTGAATAACAACATCAGAATCCTTTCGTATAAATTGCATCGTAATCAGGACTAGCATGGGAATTATGATCAAGTTATAATATATGTATATGAGTAGGAAATAAACTGGCATCAAAGATCCAATATGGAGATGAAATTGTAATTGGTCTTGGCATTGCTACGCAGCAGCAAGCAAATGCGCAGTTTGAAAAGAGAAGTCACCTCATTGTAAATTTCAAGATACGAAACTCGCAGAAGAAACTCTCGTCCAGGTGTCTGATGTCAGCAAAAGATAAGACAATGTCATATGCAGTCCTTTTTTAGTCAAACAGTCGATAGAAAAATGAGGAAATTACATCTTGAATAATGCTGAATACATCCTTCACGGCCAATGGAATGATTCCAGGTGACTTCTGTTCTCCCTGCAACAATAATCCAAATGTACCATGAAAGGAAGTTCAACAATGAAGAGTAGTAAATTCTTCCTGCCCAAATTTGTAGCTTGTGAAAAATGAAATTGAGTTTCTTTAGCTTGGTATCATAAGAAGAGGATGATGAGCAATATTTATACTAAACAATAAAGGAATGCCTTGTGCTGTACAAGCAGGTACAGCAGACCATTGCTAGAGGCATTAAAAATAGTAGACACATAGGCATAACACGAGAGCAGAAACTTACATGCATGGTGTGAGTTTTCCCACTGCTAGTTACACCATATGCAAAGACAGTGCCTGAAAGGAACAGAGAAATTTTAGGAACCTGAATTAATATCAAAGTACATATGCTATGTCCATTAAGGTTTACTTGTCTTTTAGGTCACTGCTACAGTCTCTAACACACATATTTGACAATTACTACTCTTTCTAAGTATGTGTTTAACATAATTGATTCTCCATGTAATGAAGTTATGTACTTTTAAAAGTTGTAATAGTCAAAAATTTAAAATGCTTAGCACAGGCATTCTAGGACACCAGAGGTAGTAAGAAAGCATGCGCAACTGCACCAGCAACCAGCAGTGTTTGTGCTTCGGTCCTAATCAAAAGCAGAGGTGGCAATGACAAGAAGAAGCATGCACACCAACAGCTAGATATGCCAAATTGTGTGATCAAAGAACAGGTAACACTTCAGAGGATACAAATGCAGTAGGGGGCTTTCCCCACAAAAAAAAAAAAGGCTCAATAAGAAGGGCCACACACCCTACCAACATTCTGCAATAGACCTTGTTTGCATAGTCCATAACTTGAATCTGTTGTCTACAAAGTTCTCCTGACATAAGGCTATCATAGGAACTGGCTACCCAGTATTTTGCCCCACTCAGAAGTCTAATAGGTATGTAACAACAATTCCAGTCTCACAACCAATTAAGATCACATATATTTCTAGACCAATCAAGAGAGCTGAAAATGGAAACATACCATTGATTCCTTGCATGGCACCACTTACAACATGCTGAGCGGCGACATCATATACATGCCGAGTCGTAGTAGCAGGGCCAAAAACTTTATCTGCATCAGAGGAAAAATGCAAAGGATTCACAAGTTTTAGTAAACACTAGTACACTACAAACATGGTGAATATCTCTAGAACTGCATCGCAAAGCTTATCTCTGACCTAAGGTTCTTTTCCTGGAACATGAATTTAGATTCGAAATAACAACAGAATTAACCATCCTCTAAAGAAATAACAGAATTAACCACTGTTCTTAACCATTTATTGAAACTTCTACTGAAAAGCATGAAGACCTTACCACGCTCTACACTTTGCATACTGTACAGCATGCCTGATCAACAAAGTGAGAAATAGTACAAAGCGTAAATGTGGTTCTCTTCATTAATTAAGAACACTGACCCCTAGGGAATTGTTTAAGCTGCTAGCCTCTCCACTCTACTGTGACAATGTATCAACATTCATCCCCAGTATACCGCAGAAAAGGAATTCGGGCTTCTACTGCCAATCCACCACCAAACAAGCCACGATCACTATCCTTATTCCTCAAGTACCTGGTTGGACTCATCAGCCAATTTTATCCCCTTTTTGGGCAAATAGTAGGTATAATTCCTTTGCAAATCGAACTGTTCCACAATGTAGTATCGCACAGCAATGAGCCCAAGAGCACTCACCGAAAGCATAGGCAATGCTGAGGTTGTACTCGTTGCGTACCATATTGTCACCGTCCGCGTACCATGCCACCTCGTCCCCCTTGTTCATCTCTCTAGGACTACAGCACAAAATACAAATACGCATTAGACGAACACACAGCTCAAAGCCCACGAAATCCAAAACCTCATATCCAAACACGGCATAAAGCGCGCAAACAAGCGTAAAAGCACACCTGAGGGGCCGGAAGCGGACGGTGACCATGATGTTCTCCTTGGCATTGGCCGGGTCCACGAGCGGCGCCCTCCCCGCGGCGCGCGAGGAGACCGACGAGGGCGTGGTCGGCCGCGCAGAGGCGGTAGAGGACGGCGTCGCGGGACGCGCCGAGGACGACGGGGTGGTGGGGCGCGCGAAGGCGGCGGACGGGGTAGCGGGTCGGCCGCCGGAGGTCGACGACGGGGTGGTGGGCCGCGCGGAGGCGGTAGAGGAGGGGGTGAACGGGCGGCCACCCGACGAGGTCCTCGCCGGCGGAGGAGGCGCCGCCGCCGCCGCCGGCAGTGCCGAGCGGCGGGATCGGAATGGGGAGATACTGGAGCGCGTCGACCTTGACGACGACATTGCCGCGCCGCGGCGGAGACTGAAGCGGAGCCGGGATTGGCGCGGGGGACTAGGGTTTTGTGGGGAGAGGAGGCGAGCACGAGCTCGTGGGGATGCAGACGGAGAGGGGAGCTCGTGGGATTGCTTTGGAGGGTCGTCGTCGTCTTCCTCCGAGGCGCCCAAGGGTGCCGCCTTTTTGGTGTTTTTGGTCTAAAGCTCTGAAGTTTTCTGCGGTTTTGGACCACCGGAGGTGAGATCACCGCGGCCTCTTGAAGTCGATGCCAATGGCTCGTTGAGCAACTGCTTGGTTTTTTTTCCTAAGGAATAACTGCTTGGATGCGATTGTGATGATTTAGCGTAGTATCTAGGATACTTAATTCAGATCCTCCGAAAATGACTAATGCTTCAGGCAACCGTCATTCTCTGCCTTCGTGGGTTTTCTATTCATGTTAAGCTTAGGATAGACTTGATGAGTGAGCTTAACGTGTCAAGATATCAACAATATCTTTATCCCAGGACAACTGATGTTGAAGAGCTAAGATAGAAATAGACATAAATAATTATAGTTCATCGGTTGAGTGGGACATCATGGATACCGTATAGGATAAAAGTGAGATAAAAGAGCAGATGGCATAATGTAAATACACCGCTTAGAGAAAAAAAAAGCAGGAAGAAGAAGGAAGGAAGACAAAGATAGAAGAAAGAAGGAATACCATCTAGTTAAAAGTGAATGGCCCTTACTCATCTAAAATAGGTGAAAAATAAATGATTGGAATTTAGTATATATCGTCATCCTCTCCTACGGATCGAATTTAGAGCTACACGAATGTATAACGATAATATAACAAGAAATAGAAAGCAATCACATGAAACACAAAAAGAACAAGTATGGATCAATAGTTAGTGTTAAGATTAAGATTTTACTCTAGCCCTATTATACAATATACTCGTACTCTTGACTCAGATAATACGTTTTAAGTACGTTTGTTTGAAAGAAAAAAGTGTACCGTTACCGAGCTGACCAAGTCACCATCTCTGTTCACCGCAAAAAGAAAAAGGAGAAAAGCGGTTCGGTCATTTGGGCGGGAAGCGACGGTAATTGCCACTAGGATCACCGGTAACGTGACCGGACACGAACCAGCGGTCACTTTGAAGTCTGTAATTTGGCTACTGGTCGCGCTTGCGCCACAGAGCGCGCCGCTGGTGCCCGGCACGTGGCGTGCACGTGACGCTGATCAGAGTTAATGCCGGGCTCGTCGCCGTGGCCTATCAGCAGCATCTACTCGTACTCCGTATGCCTCCGCTACGCTGCTGTCCTAATGATGTCTCAAGTGGTGGGCGCCCACCAGCCAGTCGGTCCAACCGAGCGATCCAAAATTCCAAATCCAGGTCGCGGCCCGAGTTGGTGGACCGGGTCCGTCCGTGGCCAAGTGGCCCATCCACGGCTTTAAAAGATTCTCCCCACGCCTGTGACGACAAATCCGGGAGCATGGCCAGATGAAAAATTACTCCTGGCTGTGTTGGGCTGGGAAGCACTCGGCAGATGCACCAGAGGTAGGGTCCAGAAAGTTTTTAAGTGCTGCAGATCTGGCTGTTATCTGCAGCTGTAAGCCTGTAACCCCGTGCAAGAGTAATAGAGGAATCATGTTGCTACTAGAAAAATTGACAGTACATGCAAAGCATCATGTGAAGAGAAATGGAACATCAGATCAGATAGCTCCATCTGGAGGATCACACAATGGCTCTGAAATTCATGCCGTGTCTGTTTTATTCCATTTATTCGCAAGCTCGCTTCCGAAGTCGGGATGAATTGAAAGAGATAATCTTCAATCATGAAAAGTTGGGGACCGCTCCATCTTTGTACGATGAGTAATAAATCGTATGTGTTTCTCTTTGATCCTGCAAGGGGCAGTAGCCGAGTTATTTTATCATCTTCGGTAGATGTCTAAATGAACAGTTTGGTCCTTCATTTTGCCAAAGAGCCATAGAGAACCTAGTCAAGTGACTTCACATATTTGAGGGCAGGAGGAATAGACACCTTTTGTAGGAGAGTATTTGCCTGCTTCACGGGGCTCTGGCAGGTGCAGCACTAATCATCCAGAGAGATTCCCTGCAGGATCAATTTGAGTGAAGGACGATACGGATGGTCAGCATGATGGGGTAAAAACAAATCAGTAACAGTTTTGTTGGAAGAAGCTAGTCGCCTGCCAAATACAAAGCACCAACTGAAACTTGCTATTTAAAGAAACTGCAAATGACAGGGGCGGCCTCGTAGGAAAACTAAGAGCAAAATGCTGACACTGACCTGTGGAGGATTGAACTTTGCACCCAGATTGCTCAGTTTAGCATGAGCCTCAGCGTAGTCTTTAAAGAATGCGTCTTGGTCCGCTGCATATTTCTCCGCATAGACCTGTATGTGTTGTGGATTCTCAGACAGTAAGTTCAATGATTATTTCATAGGATACCGACATCATACAGATGAGCATCAGAGATCACCTTGAACGCAGGGTCCTCAAATAAAGCAGCATCTGTAGGTAGGACCAGAAGTTCCTGATCTCTTTTCTCTTTAATCTCCTGAAATATTGCTACCAGATCAGATATGATAAACTCAGATTAAATTTTGCAGTATGTAATATGTGGCTAAAGACGCATACCTTGAAGTAACTGTTATCAAATTTCAGCCACTCAGCTGTCCATGACTGCCCACCAGGTGCACCAGGACCATTTTTCTGCAAAAGTTGGACATGGTAGATGAATTCAAGATTGGTCCAGCAAAATTTATCCACATGCACAATGCAGCACGTTCGACTTCATATGTCCAGGTAATACCAATGGTTTTGAGAGGATTTTATATATAATCTAAGTGAGCAATTATATCCTTTGAATAGAATAGAACAGTAAGATGGAAAAAAAATACCAAGAGACAATACATGACGCGCATAGCTTACTCAGTACATAGAAACGGAACAAAAAAGATTTAGATCCTTTAAATAACAGTCAGATAAAAAAGGCCAAGAGACAATACCTGACGCGCATAGCTTAGTCAATACATAAATATCGAACAAAAGCATTACAGAGAGTTTGAGGACAAATCTAAGAACTGTGCAGGCACAATATACCAAAGCATTGAGAAATCGCAATGTCCCTCTTATAGCAAAGTTATAAAATACAATGCAATCATTAATCAGACTAGAGTCGATGGAACAAATCATGCTCAAAATAGAATTCCTGGAGAAAAGATAACTGATGTTCCGGCTTTGCACCTCACACAAAGAAGATAAGGACATACGGTATATTTTGTCTCTGGTTTTCCCCAGCCACTCCGTTCAGGCCTGGACCTTCCAAGTGTATGTGCTCCAGACAAAACAACAATGTCCTACACAGGATTCAAATTCCAAACAGTTCGACAAAGGCAACTAGAAGTACATACTGAAACGGCTACGTGTCGTCATCTGCACACCTTGTCATCAAGGCCCATTCTGTAGAATACCTCCCTCAAGTGGTCAGCAGGTGAACTTGGGCCAGCATCTGTAAAGCACAAGATAAAGGGGAATGGAAGAGGCATCAGAATAATGGAATTGGGTAACATGCAGGTGCATCTATTCCCATCTGCACAAGAACAGTTTTGACATCAATGCAGCAATGGAGGTATACACTTTATTTCTGGAAATGAAAAATACATTTATTTGATATTCTCAGCAGATAAGAGAAATCTAGATAAGTATCCTTTGTATCTTAACTCTTTCCTACAAACTAAGAAAGGTCATTGGTACTAGACGCAGAACAATGCAAAGTCCAGTGACGAGATCTACTAACCAGGAAGCTTCCCCTCAGGTGGGCACTGCTCAGGTCCTGTAACATCAACCCGTCCATATTTCATTGGAATCTTTGGACCACCAGCTTCCTGGAGTGAGATTGACTAGGATTAACATGGCAGTAATATATTAAAAGTAAAATAGCTAGATACTTCACTGAGGAAAAGGTCAGACCTCAATTGCTGTAGCACTTGCCAACTGAAATAAATCTGCATAAGTGATGCCCGGGTACTTGTCCTTAATTGGTTGGATAAGCTTTAGAGCATTTATCAGGCCTTTGAGAATTTCAATAAAAACCTTTAGTCACCCATAGTACACTTTAGAAGAATAAAGCAATGATACTGGGGGCAGTCTAGTAAAAGTACCAGCATTGGCTCCATGTTTCAGTTCAACATCAAATCTTAAGCTTCCGTTAGCTCCACCTCGTTGTGGCCACTCCTCAATATTCTTGTCATATGTACCAGAATCATGCCATCCCAGACGGACCTTCCCAATCAAACAAATAACAATCAACCATCTTGCATAAATAAAAGAAGCCCAAAGGTAACCCAATTCCATACACATTTGTCTTAAAAAAGATACTAGACCACAGAAAATTGCATGCCATTTGGTAGACAAATAGAAATATGCACAATTTCATGCAACAACGCTTAACTAGACAAACAACAGTCCTGCGATACCTTCAACCTCTAAAACATAAGACAAAAAATCACATGACCATGCAAAGGTAAAATACATGAGAAAGCAGCATAACTAACAAACAGAATCCGACATGATCCTGAAGCGTATATTGGATAATGCCTTCATCTACATAGTATCATTATTCATTACTACATCATAAAGTTTGAATTGAAAAATTATTTTTGGATTACTTAATACCATCTCATGAGTAATCAAACTTCTCTGGCATGCCATTCAATTTTTTTTACATTCATACTGGTTGACTTTATCTTACATAATTTGTACCATTTTTAACAAACAAACTACTCATGTCAAACTTACTTTTACCTGCCTATATGGGCTAATCTTCGTGCATCATAAAAAGACACATATTAAGCTCAGTGACAGGGGTCAACTCCAGCATATGCTCATTTGTGTCAAGTGGCAGTGTGGCGTCAATGACTTTTTGCAAACACTAAGTAAATCTCTAAGCATAATCAAGAAATAACACCTATACGTGAGAAATAAACCCATGTTCTAGTAGGAGTGACCGATAACATTTTTTTCTGGATCCACCCCTGCTCAACAGTGAATACTGGATTACTGGGTAATAGGCACACAAAGCAACAAATGACCACTTCCGGGTGCCTGCTCAGTGCTCAGTGCTCACACACCATATGCTGCAGAGGCACATATGAATGGATCGGACACCACTAACAAAGTTAGCACGAGATCACAGCTACTACGTTCTCCAACATTTATTAGTGATAGGATCATAAGTCAATGCCTCACATCTTCTAATGTTGCAATGCGATGTCACATCCCAAATCTCGCACTATACGTAACGATGGTGACCCAAATCACCCAATGGAGTGTCTCAGCAAGTAAGCGCTTGACAAGGGTCACCGTACGCACCAGGATGGGGTGGCAATGAGTCGTCCTGAGAAGCTCCCTGATGTCCTCGCGGGCGGCCTTCAGCTGCGCCGCGTCAGACGCCGCCGCAGCAGCCGCAGCCGCAGCCGCGCACCTCACCGCCCTCGCCTTCTGCGATCACACACGTAAACACGGGTCAGCAGCCGGTCCGCCGCACCATTTCGATCCGCGTCTCAAGCCGCCCTCGAGATCCCTGAACCCAGCAGAGGCGGGCACGGACCTGCGGGAGCCGAGAGGGCGCGGCGCGGAGGGCGACACGCGCGCGAGCCGGCGAGTTCGGGAAGAAGGCGCGGCTGGCCCGCGCCGCGCGGCGGGCGGACGGGGCGCCGGCGGCGGCCGAGGCGCGGAGGGTGGCGGCGGCGGCGGCGAGGCGCTCGGCCATGGCGGCTGGGTGACCAGGGGTTGGTGGATTGGTGATGGGAGCAGCGCGGCGGCCCTTGGAGCGAGGAGGAGCTGCGGACTCCGAGAAAAGCGGTTGATTCCACCACGGCGCCTCTCGCCTGGGTTTCGAGGGGTTTTGGGGCGCGGGGGGGGGGGGGGGGGGGGGGGGGGGGGTGGGGGGGGGGTTGGTGCGGGGGGCGTGCCCCGGGCTTCGGGGGCTCGGGGTCAAGGGCAACGGCGGCCGCGGGCGTGTGGGTGGTGGTCCGGAGGCGCGCCCTTTGTATATCCCGCGGCGGCCAATGGGCGCCGGGCGCGGCGCCGGTCTCGGGACTCCGGCGGAGACTTCGCGGTGTTTGGTGGCGACTGGTGCGTCGGCGCGCGGGGGCTGGGGCCAGGTGACCGCACGGCGACACGGGCACGGCGTGGTGTTTTCTGCTGGGCTTGGCGGGCGAGCTGGTTGCGCTTGCGGTTCAGGTCATCTGGCGCCGTGTCTGGTTTTTCCACGGCTCCTCGGCGCCGCCGAGTGACGGGGCCTACGGCTGTTCGTCCTTTTTCTTCTACGTGTCGGTTGCAATGGCTTTTGATGATGGTGTTCTCTCTTGCGAGATTTTCGAAGAGGATGATGCGGGATGCATTGGTTTGACAAACCAAGGGGGTTATGCCAGGTTGACTTTATTTGTGGAACATATCTGATATCCACGAGCTAAACGTGTGACTACCTGTCCTTTGAATCACTCTCATAGTTTCACTTCATAACCTCGTGAATCGTGATGTACCTTTTAGTAATTTGATAAACTTTGACCAAGATCAAAATGTTGTGTGTATCATCTACCTAATCAAAATGTTCTATGTGGTACCGTATTATGTTATTTCCCAAAGACAAAACTAAATATCCTGCACCCCACCAAGTAACCTAGATATTCATTCTTTGCTTAATCGCAAAAAACTTGATGCGCCTGTTCCAAATTGTAGACCATTTTAGTTTTTATTAAGTCAAAAGAAATTAAATCTATCCTAAAAATTATATAGTATTACATAATTAGAGGAGCTTAACCTATGATAAAACTCAAACAATCCACATTTTATACAGAGGGAGTATGCTTGCTTGATCATTTCTTGGGTCAAGGATCTACATAAATCGTAACTTGCTCTTATGGCAATTGAATACTTTAACGGTTTGGTTGTGGTGCATTGTTCTGCAACTAAGGTCCTGTTTGGCATGACTCCAACTTCGGGTGGAGCTGCTCCACTCCAGAACTCCAAGTGGAGCCAGCTCTGGGTGGAGTTGGAGCTGTCTAATGAGGGTGTTTGGCTGGAAGGGTGTCTCCCGCTCCAGAAAAGAGGAGTTTGAGGGTAGATTGCCTTTCTTACCCCTGGTTCGACCTGAACTACTTATCACAAATATGAAATGAAAGTACATGCAGTGAAGTTCAAAATTACATGTTCCAAAATTTTAAAATATGTTCGTAGTTCCAAAATAAGGGCCACCTTGTGTCAGATGCTGTTTTTGCCCGAATCCTCAAGTTCAGATGCTGTTAACTTTTATTTTTACCTGCATACTTACCAAAATCCAAACTAGTGTTTAAAACGTTTACCTTGGTTTACACATTGTTGGTGTTGTGGGATCAAAGTTTTGAAGTTTGAAGCTTTCCAAAGTTTGGTCAAAGTTTGTGGAAAACACAAAAATCTGTAGTCTGAACCTTGTTGAACCTGTGGATTGGACCAAGGTTTAACCCAGTTTTCCTTTTTAGTCACGAATCTATTCACCTAACGTTGAATATAAATCTTATAGCCCTTGTTTTCTCCTTTATGTTGATGGTGATGTGGATCAGGGACTCGAATTTTGAGTGTTCTGAAAGTGATGAAAATTGAGTAATGTCACGGCAAGTCTGAAAACTCCGAAAGTTTCTTTGTTGTGGTTTTGGACCCGACTTTGAACTGGTTGGTCTTCCAATCCGTGCTTCAAATCAACAAATATGAAGTACAAAATTTAGAGCCCTATCCACCCTTTATAAACTACAGTTAAACCTTTTGATGAGACCCTGTTTGAAATCGAGGGAGAAATCTAAAGAAAGTCGCAGGTTCAGGCGGCAATTAACTCTGAAACGTGAACCAAACTCGTTGCATCGGCCGGACTTTGACTGTCCTGATCTCCAAATCCTTTGCTCGAATCACAAAACTTTAAATACAAGAACTGCACCCTATCATCCATCTAAGTTCCTAGTTTAACTTTTAGACGAACTTGAATATAAAATCTTGAGAAAAATCGAGTTGAACTCGTTGATCTTGTTGAACTGAATCGGCCTTCTTCCTGACCGGGCAGAGAGCTTTAGCACCACGCGGCCGTCGGACTCCGGCCACCGCCCAGCTCCGCCTGTGGCCGTGCAAGCTCGCCTGTACCCGCTGCACCTTTCACCTAGACGCCTTCCCAGCCGGGTTCGTTCGCTCCTCATGCTTAGCCTCGCATGACGCCCAGCTCCTCCTCCCTCTCTTTTTTTTCTCTGTTCTTCTTCCTTAGCTGAACAGAGTGGCCGTCGGAGCTCTCCGCCCAAGTCCTTCGGCTTCACCTCCAGCCTCCCTCCACAAAAAACAAATCGTTGTCGCCAGGACCTTCCCCACATCCTAGCTTCCTTCCCCACCTACCCTCACCCCACGCCCCACCACCATCGCCGCTCGTCCCAGCCGCGAGCAGTGGGCGCCGCCCACAGCCGCCTTCCCAGCCTGAGGTGAGCGTCGCCCGTCTCCCCGGCGGCGCGTCAGGCACGGGGCTCGGAAACCCTGGCTGCCTGGACAGGAGACAATGAGGAAGAAGTGAACGAATGCGGCGGCCTGAGGGAGGGGCGGCGGCCTGCAGGGAGCAGGGAAGGTGCGGCGGCCTGCAGGGAGCACGGAGGGGCGGCGGCTTGCAGGGAGCAGGGAGGGGCGGCGGCCTGCAGGGATCCCGGCGCGGCTGGGGGAGGAACGGCCGGCCGGCGCTCGGTGGAGGAGGGCCTAGGCGGCGCCCAGGGGACCTGGCGGCGGCGGAGAGTCTCGCGAGGGGAGGGAGGCGCGGCGTACTCGTTCGGGAGGGGAGAAATAAAAGAAAACGAACCGTTTTTCTGTGTAATCGATGGCAGTGGTGGGTAATTACCCATGAACTCCACGAGGAGGTTCAAAAGTGGGGGTTTTGGAGCAGCAAAAGAGGTGCTCCAAAACTCCACCCCCATTTGCACTACAGCTCCATGGAGTTGGCAGCTCCTTAGAGTTTTGGAGTTGGGGTGTTTGGCTATTTTTTTTGCTGGAATCGCTGAAGTTGTGGAGTGGAGCTATGCCAAACAGGGTCTAATTAAAGAAATTGTACTCCATCCGGTTCCAACTACATTCCCAACCATATAGTTAAACATTATTGAAATTATTACTCCTTTCCTAGTAAAAATAGAAGATTATCATAAATTCAGAAAAATGTGAGTACTCATGTTGAGTTGAGAGATCGAATTTGGATAAGTAGATTCTGCCAAAAGAATTTTTAGATCGTTTGAGAGACTGCATTTTTAGATCTTCTCGGGAGGAGACTGCATTTTGATAATTAGGAAATTGAATTGGAAGAGCAAGAAGGCCATCGCCACGGTCTGGGCTGTAGCCCAATCATCTTACAGCCCAACCCATTATTTCTAGAAGACCCACCAGTCAGTGTCAAAGCGCGATAACGAGCGGCGAGGCAGAGCCGCCACAGCGGCATAGCCCGCGACGAGATACCGATGCCACTCGTCTGCCCCCGCTGCGGCCCGCCGCTAGCGCTCGCCCGCCGCCACCGCCGCCGCCCGCATTGGGCCCGAGCCCTCGCGCCCAGATGCGAGGCCTCCCCCTCCCATCCTCCCGTTCTGACCCGGAGGGCCGTGTCCGCCGCCACGCTGCTCCTCGCTGCCCTCCCCTTCCCCGCCTCGTCGCCGCAACTCCCCGTCGCCTCCGCGTCCGAGGCGGCGGCGGCGGCGGAAGCACAAGGAGAAAGTGGAGTTCCAGAGGGGCTAGAACTGGAGCGGTACACTGACCAGGAGCAGGGCTTCACCCTTCTCAAGCCGGCCTCCTGGCCCAAGGTAAGGATTACTGAACCTCAACGACGTAAATATTGCGCAACAATGTAATGTAGCAGCGTAGGTGGCTTTGTGTACTTGGGGATTGCGAATTGCATATGTGAATTTTTGTGCTGCTGCTGTGTGGTTGGTGAAGGTGGAGAAGGCGGGCGCGACGGCTCTGTTTCAGCAGGAGGGGAAAGGGAGTAACAATATTGGGGTTGTCGTCAACCCTGTCCGGCTCAATTCGCTGACGGAATTCGGGACGCCGCAGTTTGTCGCCGACAGGCTTCTGCAGGCAGAGAAGAAGAAGGTATAAATGCCTCAACAATGTTTTCCTGGCATTGCAACTACTCTGTTCAGTGCCACTTATGAATGCTTGCAGACACCACACAGTGTGACAGTTGAAGTGTCATACTTAGATGAACTGCTAACGTGCTGATCAGGATTCTTGATTGATACCTGTGATCTATGTACTTCTTTTGCTATGTTCGGTGAATCAGTGCTAGTAGCCTCCAGGCAGCTGATTGAATCTTTTCACTTAAAACAGGAAAGCACGAAGTCTGCCGAGGTGATTTCAGCTGGAGAGAGATCAGGTCATGGTGGAATGACAGTGTATGAAATTGAGTACGCACTGGATAGCACCAGAGGAGGGATGAAGCGGATCTTCTCAGCTGCATTTGTTGCTTCAAGGAAGCTCTATCTGCTCAATATTGCCTATTCAGATGCCCAGGAGAAGCCCTTGGACAGCCAGACTAGAACTGTTCTGGAACAAGTTCTCCATTCTTTTGATTCTGTATAGTTGATATTTTAACAATAGAGGTATGAGTTTTTTTATTATTTTCAGAATTTTCTTTTGCTTGAAAATACAGTCCCAAGTATTTGTTTCTTGCTTTGTAAAAAGAGTTCTAATCAAATGGTCGCTGTGTTCTTGTCCAAATACTGTTATACCATTATCAGTGACTAAAGCTATAAGTTATTTCGTTTAAGATAATGAGCTTCGTTTTCCGCAAACTGGTTATGTTAGCCTCACAAGCAATGCAGTAAAGTGTTATAATCTTATAATTCCTAAGGTGGCATTACTGCATTTGTAATATCTTGGACAAAGTTTTAGGTGATAACAGTATTACTCCTTTAAAATCCTGAATACTACATGTCCTGAAATATCATTTAGATAGGATATGGGATGGGAAGAAATATGAGAAGGCCAGGTAATATTAAAGTCCCAAAATTTTCTCTGAAATCCAGGCGGTTCGTTAAATGCTGGTCCTTTCCAACCTAGGTAAACTTAAGCAAAACTTTTGAAACAGCTATGGTTTCATTGAGCTAGGAACCGCCTAATCATAGCAGTTTCAGGATTTGATCCTATTTTCATTGAGCTAGGATTAAATTGTTTCTTATGTTGTCGATATTCTGTAAATCGTTAAATCATTACTACTATACAAGCTTTAAGCGGACATGCAAGGGTGATAGGCACTGACACACTGTTATACTAGAACACGTGCAACGGGAGCTCTAGACAGATCCTCATGTTTTTTTTTCCTGTATTCCTGAATCAAGGTATTATCATGTCATATATAGAAGCAAAAATCCTTTCTTCTCTTGATATCTGCTGGAAAATGTATATTCTCCTAATAACAATGGAATGCTCAGATACCAGCGCTTGAATTCTTGTGATTATTAGAATTATAAGATGTTACTGTATGAGCAGTTCATATGTTTTAATGTTTCCATCCAATGATATTGCCATATAGGGATTAGCGCCTTCGAACTATGTAGAAAAATCAAGAACAAGGCAAACTTGCATGTGCACGAAAACTTCTTTCATATGGATGAATAAACTATAAAGTATATTCTCAGACTAGAATGTTTAGCCATCACATTCTTCTCCATGGATAGAAGAAGCGAACAATATCTCCATTAAAAGAAACGTTAGACCTTTCAAAGCGTTCTTTTGTACATTCTGAAATAGGGCTCTTTGGGACCAATTTTCTTTGGCTGTCTCCTTCACATGACATTGCAGCAGAGAGAATAATTGCCGAAGTAGATACCTTTGATTCAGGCAACTGAGACTCTGATGGTGTCCAGTTGGCCCCACCCTGTGCAGATATGAATAGCATATGATAGTGACACAAAACTGCCCTGCTGCAGGCTGTTTGAGCTAACTTAATGTGTTAACGTTATTATTCAAGTGTTAGAAATGATACTAATTAGATGTTAATACTGTAGAGAAGGAACTGAGTGAAGTCGATCACCGTCGAGGTGAATCTAAATGCCTACTCTTCTTAATTAAAAAGCCACCTAGTTCCTCCTATGTTAGTCGGAGTTTTTCCGCCCTTGGTAGAAAGGGGCGCTAGATTGTATGTTTGCTAGCTGTTGTTTTTAAGATTGGGAGCGGTAGTCAGCAGGAGTTGTATTTTCTGGATAGTGCATTCAAGTCAACTATATGTCCTAGAGCTGGATTAACATATAAGGATCTTGATGACCTGGTCAGAAGCTGTTACTTTTTATTCCGGCGAGATAGTCACATGGGAATATCTTCCCAGCCGCAAAGCTGGGAGCTGGTCAAAAGAGCAAGACTTATCCTCGGCCCTTTTCCTTTTTAAGAATCTGTACCTCGCTGTCGCTTGGTGGTGTCCCCAAGTCAAGTGTCTCATCCATAAAATTGATGAAGGGCTGCATTGGCACGTGCCAAGTTGTCCCGAAATCTTGCCCTAATAATGACGATCCTTTCATGAGTTTTGCTTAATCACACCCCATGCTTCCTCCTGTTCATTCTTGTTGGCTGCAGGCTGGAACTGAAAGTTGACCGGCAGCTGGAGGCATTTCGACATGTGGGAGTTGCGCTATGGTGGAGCAATTTCTCGCTGCTCTGCCTCTCTCCGAGTCGACAACGCGTGAGCTCGTTTCTGGGACACAAAAAGGGCATGGCGACATGTCACATGTGAACGGGATCAAGCTTGCTGTTGAACGTGAGCCTTTTGTTTGGAAGCGTAAACATGTTGGCGTGCCACCCCGTACCGTACCGTCAGCATTGCGTGCGGCGAAGGAGAACGCCGGTTCCCTACGACTATGAGTGGGGAATGGCTATTTGATTATGCATTTTCCGCGTTCAGTGTGTTTCCATGGCTCGTTCGTTCGTTCACACCTCTATATGGAACCATTCCAAATGTTTCTCTTTCTGGTAAGTTTGATTTTAAACTACTGAACTGACATCGGATCCACACGATGATTCGAATTCTCCCGAGATTCATCTGAACAATTATTTTCCTTTTTTTCTAGGAAGCGAAGGTTATTTTGTGTAGGAGCTGATAGCTACGTGTGGACTACTACGCCTGCCGCACGAGAGGAGATGAGGAGAGGATAGAGAGAGAAAAGAGGTTCTTTGTGACTTGGGTTGGGCGACGTCATCGGTTGGATAGATCTTAGATCCAGTCAACGGCCGCTCCGGCTAGCTGGACCCGTCCCGTTTGAACGCGATGGCAAGCAAGTGTAGTGTGGATGGATGCAACATGGGCTGGCCAGCCGATCGTAGGCAGTATAGACTAGAGAGTTGCCCTCTGTAAGGAGCATGGCCTCATTAGACCTAACAAGTTTCCTCCTCTCAGACCCTGCATAAGCATCCTCTACTAATTAATTTCGCATGGCGCCCCCAACGACAACAGCGACAGCAACAAAATACCATGTTGAAAATTGAAGCACACCATATGCACACGCATGCGCCCAAAATGGAAATTTAAAAAGCGGTGATGCTACATGGGATGAGATAGATAGCTAAGCTTACGAGGAAGACGGGTACCGTTCGTGGCCATACATGAAAAGGAGAAAGAAAAACCTAGCTAGTCCTTCACGTGGCGTGCATGATCATGATAGGGTGGCCCCGGCCCTTCCAGAAGCACACGGTGCAGGCAGGCTCGTCACCGAAAGCCTGTGACCTTTGCCCCACGGACATGTTTGTTAGTTGTTACCTCAGCTTAGGGCATGTTTGAGATTGTTACAGTATACTATAGATCGCAACATTCCACAATCTACAAACAAGCTGGGTATAGGAATACATTGCTGAGTGGTAACACTCTAGTTTAGATTACATTGCTACGATCTGGACTGCAGATGTCTGATTATTTGACTACCTTGGAAATAGATTGCTTACAATCCTGGTTATACTCGGCACAATCATTTCGATGTATTATTGAACAGACAGATTTTTTTTTTGGCAAATAAGAATAACATGCACGAGTACACGCAGAACAGAAGCACTTCCGCTGTGAACGTCACGGGAGTTCTTTCTTTGGTACACTTTCGGGGTGCGCATGCCATTTTCCATGCTACTAAATTACTAGCCAGCTGTCTCGGGAGAATCCCGTCTAGTCAACCCGAGGGACTTAACAAACCCCCACCCCAGGAAATATTTGCGCCCGCCGCGGCATATAACGAACGCGAAGCAAACCGGGCAAGGCGCAACGCAGCCGCGCCGCACGCCGACGCCGTCCCGACCTCCCGGTCCCGGTCCCGGTCCCGGACCTCCTCCCCCTGCTCCCACAGCCCACGAGCGCCTAGGCCTCGCTTCCTCCTTCCTCCCCGCGCGCTTCCCAAGGCGCGCCGTCCCCCGAGGCGTCAGCAGGGACGACGACCCGTCCGAGGGCGGCGAGGCGGCCGGCGGCGGGGGTTGCGCGCGCTTCGTCGGTCGGGGAGGGAGGAGGCGACCCGGCGCGGGGCGGTGCGTGGGGTTCGTTCGTTCGTCCGCAGCCATGGACGGGGAGAGGGGGGAGGCGCTGGTGGTGGACTCCGGCGAGAAGCGCCTCAACGAGCTCGGGTACAAGCAGGAGCTCCGGAGGGAGATGGTGAGATGGGTTTTCACGCCTCCTTTTTCATTCCTCCTCCGCGTACGAGTTTGTTGCTGGTCCTTTGGGAGGTAGGAGTCTAGATGGCCGCGATCAGGTTTTGACGAAACCTGTCACGGATGAAAATCGCGCCGTATAAATGTTTTCGCTTCTTTTTTTTTCTAAACATAACAACATCGGTAGAATCTTAGAAATGTGATCTCGGTTGGCTTTCTTTCGAGGCTGGATCGTAAGCTAGTTTGTTCTTGCGGTTCTCAAGATGAGGAATGTTTGTGCTGTGTCCCCTGCAGACGCTGTTCAAGACGCTGGCCATCTCCTTCTCGACGATGACGCTCTTCACGGGGATCACGCCGCTGTACGGGACCAGCCTGCAGTACGCGGGGCCAGCCTCCCTCGTCTGGGGCTGGGTCGTCGTCTCCTTCTTCACCTGGTTCGTCGGCGTCGCCATGGCCGAGATCTGCTCCTCCTTCCCGGTACGCCCCCCCCCCCCCCCCCCCCCCCCCCCCCCCCCCTTTGCTTAACTGCTTAGCATTCGTGCGCTTTCTCCGGCTACCACTTCTTGATTCGAGATTGTTTGGTCGGTCTCCATTATTTGATTGATGCTAGCTAGTTGCGTTGTGTGGCCTGAAGCCTGATTTCCTTGTTGATAGAGATTTGGCCAGTCGTGTTCAAGTTCAAATGGTGCCGTGGAAAAATTTGTTTTCTCGGAGGGCTTCTCAAAGCGTTCAACGCAGTGCCATCGCTTGCGTGTTTTTTTATTTAAACTGTTATTACCATGTGTTAAGCAAGATTTCTCTTTTAGTTCTGTGCCTGTCTCTTGTGAGTCTGTCACTACTCTGCACACTGAACCCTTTTCTTTTGATGAAAAACTTGTCTGCTTGCTGAACTCAAAACAAGACAGATAAGTGTCAGACACCAAATTATACAGCTGTGATGTGCTGCTAATTTTCTTCAGTCTGACCTCACATCCTTGCAATTTGAAATTTTGCTGTTCTGACTTCTGAGTGGCACTGCTGAAAAATAGCTTCAATGCATTATTCTTATACACTTGTGCTTGTTCTTCCAGCGAAAGCTGCATGCAACTGAGTGCTGACCGTTTTTTTTTTCTGTTTGGAAACAGACCACTGGCTCTCTGTATTTCTGGGCTGCTCATTTGGCTGGTCCAGTCTGGGGTCCGTTGGCATCTTGGTGCTGCGCTTGGCTGGAGGCCATCGGCCTCATTGCCGGAATTGGCACACAGGTACGCTCCTCTGTTTATAGCTGATCTCGTCACATGCTCGAGGTTTTCTTTAAGCGATCTTCCTCTGTTCTGGCGCGCGATTTCCGTTTGATCCTTACTCTGAATCAACAGAGACAACTGCCCATTTACTACTCGTGTATATTTTCAATCACGCAGCCTGTCATGCCAACTCATAATCCGTCGTGCAATATACCAAATATAAATGTTCTTCTGCTCTGTGATTTGCATTTGATCAGGTCTTTCAAAAAGTTCCTTTTGATCTTTACTGGAAAAACAACAAAAACTATTAACTGTTTATTTACTGCTCTCATGGATTATCAATCGTACAACCTGTCTTGCCAACTCGTAAGTCATAATAAGTCGTACTTTACCAAATATAAATGTAAATTTTGCTTTGCACTTTGTATTTGATCAGGTCTTTTAAAACTTCCCATTTGATCCTTATGCGGAAACAATGGGAACTTACTTTCCACTTCAGTACTCTCATGAACCGAACCAGTCACAAAACTTGTAACGCTAACTCATCTTGCCGCTCTGATGCTGCAGGCATATGCAGGATCCCAAGTATTGCAGAGCATCATTCTACTCTGCACCGGCACCAACACGGGCGGTGGCTATCTGGCCCCGCGCTGGCTATTCCTGGTCATGTACATCGGGCTGACGCTGATCTGGGCCGTGCTCAACACCTTCGCGCTTGAAGTCATCGCCTTCCTCGACGTGATCTCCATGTGGTGGCAGGTACCAGCAGTCCCCTTCTGAGCTGCCACCGCTACATTTGAAGAGCCATTCGCACATGCTCTGGTTTCCAGCTTCAGCTGTGGGTTTGATGATGCCTGCAGGTGATCGGTGGCACCGTCATCGTGGTGATGCTCCCGCTGGTGGCGAAGACCACGCAGCCGGCGTCGTACGTGTTCACCCATTTCCAGACGGCGCCGGAGGTGACCGGGATCAGCAGCGGCGCCTACGCCGTCGTCCTGTCCTTCCTGGTGAGCCAGTACTCCCTGTACGGGTACGACGCGGCGGCGCACCTGACGGAGGAGACCAAGGGCGCCGACAAGAACGGCCCCATCGCCATCCTCTCCAGCATCGGGATCATCTCCGTGTTCGGGTGGGCGTACATCCTCGCGCTCACCTTCAGCATCCAGGTACTTTGGCTGCCACACTTTGGGAAATGCGTGCAGATTGCAATGCAGCTAACCAAAATTCTCTGAAAACTGATGCATAGATGTTTTGTGCTTTGGGCAGGACTTCAGCTACCTTTACAACCCCAACAACGAGACGGCCGGCACGTTCGTGCCGGCGCAGATCCTGTACGACGCGTTCCACGGGCGGTACCACAGCTCGGCGGGCGCCATCGTGCTGCTCTTCGTCATCTGGGGCTCCTTCTTCTTCGGCGGGCTCTCCATCACGACGAGCGCGGCGCGCGTGGTGTACGCGCTGTCGCGCGACCGTGGCATCCCCTTCTCGTCGGTGTGGCGCCGCATCCACCCGCGGCACAAGGTGCCGGCGAACGCGGTGTGGCTGTGCGCGGCGGTGTGCGCGCTGCTGGGCCTGCCGATCCTGCGCATCAACGTGGTGTTCACGGCCATCACGTCCGTGGCCACCATCGGGTGGGTGGGCGGCTACGCCGTGCCCATCTTCGCGCGCATGGTGATGCGGGAGGAGGACTTTCGGCCGGGGCCCTTCTACCTGGGCGCCGCCAGCCGGCCCGTCTGCCTCGTCGCCTTCCTGTGGATCTGCTACACCTGCGCCGTGTTCCTGCTCCCCACCTCGTACCCGATCAGGATGGACACCTTCAACTACGCGCCCATCGCGCTCGGGGTCTGCCTCGGCCTCATCATGCTCTGGTGGGCGCTCGACGCCAGGAAGTGGTTCAAGGGCCCCGTCAGGAACATCGACGACCACAACAGCAACGGCAAGGTCTGAGCGCCGCAGGCAGCGAGCGATCGACCGGCGCCATTCTTTCTTCGTTTCTTCTTGGCCTCTTGGATGACCGTGACCGTGTGGGTATGCGTGATGCTGGATGGATGAGGTTTAGTTTAGGTTGTGGTGGTGATAGACTTGTGTGTGGTATACAAGGAAGGATGGATGTAGGTTTGAAAAAAAAGGAACTCTGAAGCATTATGAAAACAAGGGAAATGTTGCGCAAGCAGAGAGAGAGAGAGAGAGTAACAGAAATTAGTCAAATTAGAGGTTTCACGAAAACACCAACAACAGAACTGGTAGCATATAGTCTCTAATACCCTCGATATTCGACTAGACGGCTAGATAGGGTGGAAGAGGATATCAACCGTATAATCTCTTCATCTATTTTTATAAGATATAGTATAATATGGTACGGTCTTCCAAATAACATTTTGACTATTTATTTATTATATATTATATCACTTATGGTTATAAACTTATAATCATGGTAAAGTATATTTGATCACGAATCTAATCATATAAAGTTTATATTATAAAAATAAAAAAATAATAGTCAAATTATTGGTTAAAAATTGCAAACTTTGAATCTTAATATGCATGTGCGCCTTATAAAAATGGATGGAGGAAGTATATGCTAAGATACTTGGGCAAACCAAATCGAAGAGGAAGGAACACGCAAGAATGATAGAAATGGGAGGCATCAAGAAAGTGTATGGGCAAGGTCTCCACCTCTCCAACACTTGAGTGATGGGAGAAGGATCACTATTAGAGCATCTCCAACCTATCTCTCAAATTTGAGCCCCTGCTTCTCTATATGAGAATCTCTCATCCATATTTCACCTCTTACTTTTCTGCGCACTCCAACCGATTTCTCATACGGTACCTTCCTACTTCGCACCTATCTCTATTTTTATTCATATCTCATAACTAACAAGACGGATGATAAGGAGGAGTCTAAGAGCAAGAGAGGACTCATTTTACTAATTGGACAATCAAATCAGATATCAATTGATATTGAAAAGAATAATTGAAAACTTGAAAAAAAACTGCCAGTCTCTCTCTTTCTGCTCTCTGTCTACCACTTTCTACTTTTTTTTCTCTCCTGCAAGCACCTCTCTGGTCTGTGCTCCCATCACTCCCACACGGCAGGAAGCACATGTAGGAGATGAAGATCAGGTGCGCCGGATGAGAGCTCGGATGAGAAAAGGGTCCGTTTAGGAAGTTGGTTGGAGACGATTTTTAAGCTCAAAATCCTCAAAATCAGAATAGGTCGGATGAGGCACAGGTTGGAGATTCTCTTAACACTTTCTCGTATGTCCCCATTCCCATCACTCTTTCACACTCCCTTTCTCCCCTTCGGATTTGCTCTATATGCCATGCTCTTGGTGCAGGGATGAAAATGGTCGGAAACAATCGGTGAAAGACTCCATCACTTTCACTTTCACATTTTTTTCATCGAAAATGAAAATGATACGATATTATCGGAAACGAAAACAGTATCGGTATTACGGTAATTTCGAAAATGAAAATATACGATCGAGAACACATCAATAATGATCGAAACCTATCGAAACGATATTTTCAAAAAGGATAAATATGTCAAACCATAGAGCACAACTCTAACCATATGACTTGACACACACATGCATCATGCTACGCCGCAACATATATGTGAGTCAATATATTTGTGCACGAATGTTTAGGAACGGAGGAAGGATATGCTAAGACACTTGTGTAAATCAAAAGAAAGAGGAAGAAACACTCAAGGACGACAGGAATGTGAGGCATCAAGAAAGCACACAAGCGACGTCTGCACCTCTGCTAACACTTGATGAAGAGAGACTGCCATTCAAGGTTCAAGGGCTCCGTTAAGAACATCGACGGGCACAATAGTAACGGCAAGTCCTGAGCCTCATCATGCCTCGACCGATCGACGCCATTCCTTTTCTTCTCTCTTTTCTTTTCTCTTCTTGGGTGCTCGTGATGATACTCTCCGAGCATGCTTGACGCTGGATCAGTGGGATTTAGTTTAGACTGGTTGTGATAACTTGTGTGTGGTATCTGAGGAAGAAGGAATTACAAAGGAATTTTTGAAACCAATCAGGTTGGGAGCTACCAACTATATTAAAAAGAAGAATGTATTCAGACTGGTCATTACAACATAGTAACGACAACATGAAACGATATCGATCGATTGGATCGGGACATCAACACGAACCTCTCCCGAACAAAACAACCACACACACCACTATACTCCGTAAGCAAACACACCAGCCATACTTGGCAAACATAACACCCCACCATTAGTTGATGCCTGCGCCTGCAATGCCACCACCCAAAACAATGTGATGAAATGTGTCAACACGCCATCGTACCCAATGTCAATGTTTTGTAACGAGCCAACCACTGCCACGGACCGCTGCAGGTTGGTCGCCACGGACCGCTGCAAGTCGTGTAGCCATCGCGCCATCATTGTAGGGATTAATTAGATGTATGTTTGCGATCGTAGAGGCTGTTGACATTTTCTTTTTCCCCTAAAATAAAAGATGTAGGTTTGCAAAAGATAGACTCACAAGCATTATGAAAACAAAGGGAAATGTTCTGCAAACCAAAAGTGAAAAGTGGAGTACTATCTATGAACAATAGAAATGGGATGCATGAAATAATGTAGCTCAATTAGTTGGTTTATTTGTGATGGAACCTGCTTAATAGGGTTCGAGTCCTCGATTAGGTGTTGGTACTCGTATTTTTTCAGATTTATTTTAAAAATAATGGCAATGGTAAGCGACATGCTTGTCGACAGCAAAGCACCAGAGGCTTTATGACAAACGCTAAATTTCAACCACCTATCATTTAGCTATTTATTGGTTGTGTAGGCGAACGCTAATTTATAAGATGAGGGTGTGTATGTGTATGTAAATGTCTGTATCTGTACTGTATGTTTGAAAAAAAATAGAAATGTCAACGACAGGCTAGACACAAAGATCGGGTGCAAGAGGATACCGATTCTATTCCAAGACACTGTGTGTGCAAACCAAAAGGAAGAGGAAGGAACACACAAAAGCGATAGGAATGAGAGGCATCGAGAAAGCACATAAGCAAGATCTCCACCTCTCCAACACTGGGTGGAGGAAAGGAAGAATCGCCGTTAATACTTTCTCCTGTGTTCACATTCCCACCACTCTTGCGCGCGCTCTTTCTTCCTCTTGGTTCCCGGATTCCGTAGGCCATGCTCTCGGCGAGTGTCTGAAGCTAGAACTGCGTAGTCATTTCTGCAATCGGGGAGATAGAAGCTCAAGGCTCTGATGCAGCGCTCACTCAAGAGCTAGTATATACTAGCTTCTCTCTCTTTCAAAAAGGAGAGACTGTATACTAGCTATGCCATCTTTTTAACTACTTGGTGGTTTTGGATGTGGCCTGCCCTTGACTTGTGACGCATGCCTTCACAATTACATGCATGTTCAAATAAAGGGAGTCACTCTTTAGCGAGGCGCTCTGCTCTACAACATCTGAATCATGCAGACCAAAGTGTAGTTTAGGGTAGGTTCCTCGTCACATAACGTTTGTATGACCACCCTTTCATTTTTTTTCCTTTAAATAAAAGCTACCACCTCTTCAGTTGGACCCATCTCACCAAACCGTAGTAACCAAACTAATTCATATAAACTTAATTAAGTTTCTTAATTAAACTAGAATATTTTTGGTTGCATCTGATTTCTACATCTTCAAAGTTTAGGTGCAGACACGGCGCAGTACAGCACAACTGCAATCTTGCAAAATTCAACAGGGGCCACTTGATCCCGAGTTGGCTAGCCCAACCAAGACCAATGATCCGAAACAAAAGAAAGAAACCAAGGCAAGGCCCACGTATGATAGGCGGCCCACGTCCAGCACATTACCGCTCCTCCTCCTCCCTGATCCGCGCGGTTGCCGGCTGCCGGCTGCCGCCTACCGCCAGCTCCGAAATGGACCTGCCGTCGAGCCGGAGGACCAGGAGGCGACAGGAGACCTCGAGCTCCGCCTCTTCTGGCTCCTCCATCCGCTCGCTCTGAGCGCTAGGGGCAGGATGCGACCGGGGCGGGGGGTGGCTCCGGTCCAGCTCGTGCGGGTGGAGGGAGGGGGCCGTGGACGGCGCTGCCGCGTCTTAGGCTGTCCGGCAGATTCTAGGAGGCGCCGTGCTAGCTCACGAGTATCCATTCAATTAAAAACACAGTGACCGATGTGATTTTTTGGGGGGTTGATGTACGTCTGATAGTTCTGGTTCACTTTCAGTGCAAGTTACGGGTCATGTTCATGATTGTCTTATACTTAATACTTCTGATTAGATCCTTGAACAATTGTTGTACAACTATGGTTAATAAGTACTCTAAAATTGTTAGGAGCCAATTTTTCATTTTGGCAATTTGGCGCCTACATTGAGTTAGCTTTTGCGCATCAGCCATGGCTTGACTCTGACTGCAAAGTTTGTAACTTGTGTGAATTATGAAATCATGCATCTGCCACCTGAGATCAAGCTGAACTGTGGACTCGTATTTTGTGCTTTCTTTGTTAATAACAATCATGCAGTTCCGAAGGGAAAAAAGGTAGGATCATCTAAGAGAAATAGGCATCAGGAGCATTGGGAAAATACTGTAACAAATCTGGGGGCTAATTATGGAGAAAAATAGTTTCCATAGGTTTTCCACCATGTTCCCGTGCCCAATGCTCCTATGTTCTCCGTTCCTTCTTTTGGACATGTGTTCATGTATGCATATGTTTTGTTTTTTTTTCCCTTCTGAAACAGTCATGTAAGCCAAAAGGAAAGGGAAGGACCAACTAAGAACAATAGGCATGGGAGGCATCAGGAAAACACCAAACGAATGCTTTCCTCCATGTTCCCATGCCCACTGCTCTTAGACACTCAATTCTTCCTCTTCCTGACTCACTCTCAAGACCCAATCACCTAAGGCGACACAAGAGTATAATTTGTTTCCTTCACAGGAACAATGTTACAAGCCAAAGGAAGAGGAAGGATCACCTAAGAACAATAGGAATGGGAGGCACCAGGAAAACATAGAAGCACAGTCATGCTTTCCTCCATGTTCCCATTCCCACTGCTCTTAGACAGTCTCTTTCTTCCTCTTCCCAGCTTGCTATTGCATAAGCCATGTTGGCTGAGAAGTTGAACCACTGAACAATGCCTACGACATTCTGTGGTATATATAAGCATATAGTGCAGTGCTTTAGAATGGACAATCCTTGTGAGTGAAAGCAGTGGATACACCTACTGCATGGCACACATTTATGCAGACCATTGAATGGAAAATGGGCCAAAAAGCAGCTGTTGATAATGTAGCGCATTTGCAGAAAGGGGACTAGGAAGTCATGGGTCTTAAAAATGCATTTACAGGCTACAGCAAGGGAAATAAAAATGAAGCTACACATTCATTTCATTTAAAATTTTGAATGAAAGAGAAGGTCGGTGCATGTGATGGAAAATCAATAGAACCAAGAAAAAAATTCTTTAGAATTAATGGTTCCACACTAAGCAACACAACGCGGCATTATCCACTACAGGAAACATTAGAATCATGTACAGCACAACGATCTTAGCGTTCTTTTATGTTCAAAATAGAAAGAAAACATGTCTGTCATGCACACCTCCAGGATGCTAGCGATCTTTTACATGCAAAAGTGGAATGAACTATGCCGGTGGTTCCATGATCGTTTTGGAATGTTGATACAATTTTCTTGTGCAGTTGCATTATGAAGATTGACAATGAAACCAGCATATCAGACTATCAGAGACAGATCCAACATTTTCTACAGGGAGATCTCGGGCATAGACTTGGAAGTCAATTTATATTGAAGAACCTGAGCTATTACGCGCTTGTGGAAGGCCAACAGAGCTGAAGACTGTTGGTGTCGACAGTAATCCTGATTGTCACTTCTTCAAAGCCTACCATCCTGTATGAGTCTTCCATATTGAGTTCCCCTCCTACTCTCGACACTACATTGATTTTGTTTCATGTGGTTTCACGTGCTTGCATTGTTCGATGAAATGTACATGCCCTCTATAGAGTTTCTCCCCTCACTTTAGACATCACGCTGATTTTGGTTCATGGCGTTTCAGTTGCTTGTTTGATGAGAATGTACATGTCCTCTATAAAGACTTTTCCCACCTTACTTTAGACATTACATTGATTTTGTTCATGTGGTTTTCAGTTGCTTGCTGTTTCATAAATTGCCTGTTCGGCTGTTCGAGAAGCGTTATACTTGGATATGGGAGGACCATTAGCTGCCAGTACGTGGATGGAATGGTGGAATATTGCGTGGCTACTACGAATGACAGTCTTAAAAGAAGCTTTAGGAAATCTAGCGCTACAGCTCTTTGGTACCGTCTAAGTAAACTGGCATCCCCAGCACTCTATACGAAATGTTTTATGGCTTTCTACGGGAGAAATTTTGATATTTGATATTGAATACGGACGCCTCAGCGTTTTGACATCCAATTCGCAAATCTTTTGAAATATAACTTCCGCACGCAAATTCTTTTGATTCGACAATTTCATCCCCTTTTCTCTATTTCTCTGATTTTTCTTTTCTTTTCGTTCTACAGTCGCGTGAAAAGATGACATTGCCCTCGTCGTATCCTTTACCACCGATTGGATACAATGGCCCGTGCGCTAGTCTCTCCCTCGTTCGCTCTCTGTCTCAGTGTCTCTCGCTCGCCAAGAACAGCGCGCCGCCGCCGCCGCCGCCACCGGTCGCCCTCCCCTCCGCTTCTGTCCACCCTGCCGGCGCCTCCTCCACAGCTCGAGGGCGTACCCGAACGCGATGGTCAGGACCGGGCCCCAGAGGTTGCCCTTGCTCGCGCCAACGGCCGCGGCCACGGTGGCGCCGCCGCAGGAGGAGGCGGAGGGGAAGGCGGCGACGGCGGCGAAGACAGCCACGAAGACGCCGAGGAGGCTCCAGCACTACCTCGGCGCCCACGGCCACGAAGGCGCCAAGGAGGCACCCGCCGGCGGCCAGCTGGAGGCTCCGGAGGTAGTGCTGGAGCGCCCGGACGAGGTCCCGGTACGCGGCGGTGGCCGGGTCGGCGCGGCTGGTGGCGTCGGCGTCGAGCAGCAAGGCAGCCGCTGGCACGGCAAGGGCGTTGCCGAGGAGCAGCGCCGCGGCGAGCGCGGCCGTGAGGGCGAGGAGCGGCGCGAAGAGCGCTATCCTGCTGCCTCTCTTGCTCGTCTCTCTTCTCTATTGCCCCCACGCGAGGAGGGGGTGTGTTCAATGGATTCAATCTGTGCAAAAGGATTTGGACATGGGCAAATTGGTCCATTTATTTGGTCTGTGAAATGAAAATGAAAAAAAAGAGAGAAAAGGAGAAAAAGGTATGAAATCTCTCGAATCGATAGAATTCGCGTTTAGGAAGTTATATTTCGAAAGTCTTGCGAATTGGATGTCAAAACGCGTGAGGCGTGCGTATTCAATGTTAAATATTGAAATTTCTCCTGTAAAAGCAGGATGTATTCTCGTTCAAAAAAAGAAGCTTTGGATCAGGTCAGGTGGGATGTAAGAGCCATTGAGCCAAGGAAGTTGGATTGCGGACCCCAAGGGAGAATTAGATGCTATGTTTGCTACGGAAAATTCGATAACAATCTGTTTTGTCAGTCATCTCGAGGTGTTCCTCTGATGCTGCTTAGGACTTTTTTTGGTGGCTAAAGAACCTACTGTAGTATCTTAGCTTAGTATGGTACTGTCACCTGCTTAGGACACATCGTGGCTGCAAAAGAACCTGCTGTGGTTGTTGAGTGTAGTATGATATTTCACTTCTCCAGCCATTCCTGCTAGCATTTCTGTCCATTCCAGTCTATTATCCAGAAAAACAAAATCTACCGTTGTCTAATCCACTTAAAGTTTGACGACATGCACATCTGATTCCTGACTTGTGGCTCATGTTCCATTTTGTAACAGTTGCTTGTTTGTGCGTCATGGTTGAGCAGAGGAGGTTTACCACCGAAACATTTTTTTTGTTGCTCACTGCTCAGAGCAGCATTTAACCCATATATGAAATAAAAAAAAATTAAAAGGGGTCAACGCAGCCCATTTGGTTCCGAATCGCCCGGCCCCAAAAAAATGTTGCTCCGGAACAGATGACACCAAGGCCCATGTGCGCAGACAGGCCCATACGCATGCTCGCAGCACCCTCCTCCTGGTCGCCTCTACGGCCTGCCAATCGCCGGTTCGCCCGCCTCACAGTGTACGGTGCTCGCCGCCGGCAGCCGAAATGGACCTTCGATGGAGAGCCTAAGGACCGAGGTGTCGACGCGATTGGGTTCCATGATTCGGGGACCTCGATCCCACCTCCGCCACCCCGCAGACTCCGAGCGCGAGGGCAGAACGCGACGGTGTTGGCTTCGGCTCGACACCGGAGGGGCGCGTGGAGGGCGCCACCGCGTCTCGCCCCGCCTGGCTGCAGACAGAAGGCGGCGTGGTGACTCCGTGAGTGTCCTCTCCCATCATTAAAGTATGTGATGCGCTTTTTTTTTCTCTTCCATTTTTGTTAATCTTCAGATGTTTATCGTCTGACAGTTTGGGTTTTAATGCACCGGGAAGCTACATGTCCTATTCACCCATCAAGTATATGGCTTAGGTTAGATACGCGGACAATTTCTGCACCCAATGTTAAAGTTTCTGGAGCAGTTAGGAACAAGTTCGTTGGCAATTGATGCCTACATTGAGCTGGCTGTTGGAGGCTTGGAGCACCTAAGAACAGTAGGCATGAGAGGCATCTGAACAGCTCTGGAACCATCCTTGGCCCTTAATTGTACAGAGGAATAATCTCACAGTCGTTCGTCCATGCTCTTATGACCACTATGCTCTTACGTTCTCTGTTTCTTCCTCTTCTTGACTTCATGACCTCGCTAATATCTTCTGTTTTTATCTTCCAAAACAGCTGTGTGAGCCAAAAGGAAGGGGAAGGAGTAACCAAGAACAATAGGCATTGGAGGCATTGGGAAAACACTAAAGTATATCCACCCCTAGTTGGGGAAGACAAATTTAAGCTTTCCTCCATGTTCCCATGCCCACTGCTCTTAGATACTCGTTTCTTCCTCTTCCCAAGTCAATCTCAACCTCATTTCTGAGCCCACACATTAGTATATACTATTTTCTTCACTGGAATTTTGCAGGCCTAAGGAAGAGGAAGGAGCACCTAAGAACTGTAGGAACGGGAGGCATCAGGAAAACATTGAGACAAAACAGACAGTTGTCATGCTTTCCTCCATGTTCCCGTTCCAACTGCTCTTAGAGATTCTCTTTCTTCCTCTTCCTGGCTTTACACGCGCAAGACCTCATCATCTAAGCCTACACAAGTCCATTTTATTTTGTTCACTGGACCAATTTCGCATGTCAGAGGAAGAGGAAGGAGCACTTAAGAACTGTAGGAATGGGAGGCATCCGGAAAACACTGAGACAAATGTCTGTATCCAATTCTAGTGGTAAAAACAGACAGTTATCATGCTTTCCTCCATGTTCCCATTCCCACTGCTCTTAGATATTCTCTTTCTTCCTCTTCCTGGCTTACCCAGGCCTAAAACAACAAGAACAAGAAGTTTGAACTGTTCAACAATGCCTATGGTATTCTTTGGTATATATAGGGCTGTAATGCAGTACTGCAGTGCTTTAGACGGCACAAAATCTTTGTGAGGGAAAGCAGTGTATGTACCTACTTGCTACTTCATGGCGCACTGCCGTGCATCCCATTCAATGAAAGTGGGCCAGGAAACATCTGTTGCTAATGCTGCACATTTGTAGATGGGATTTTCATGATACCTTTTCCTATACACATCTAGAAGTCCTTGAGGCTAAGAAATGCATGCTACAGCATGGGGGAACTAACATATAGCAGAGTAGGTACTTTAACAGGAAAGCTAACTATTATTTATCACTATGTTGGAGCAGGCATCTTTGGCAGAGTGCAGCTGCTTGTGCAAGTGGTATGGGCGTGGATTGTTCCCACTTTTTCACCATGATAAGGATCGTCATCCCAAAAAATTGATGAACTACCTTGCATGTGAATTTACATATCTATTAGAGACATTTGATTCTTCTTTTGTTAAACAAATATTATTTTACATTAGGTATAAATGAGAGATAAACATATTAAAACGTTGAATACCAAGTCTGATGATGGCCAGATTTGAAGATGGGCGGTCCCTTCTCATGTGATCCTTCTGGATGATACAGAAGATAATGGACCCAATTCTCCAAAAGGAGTTGAATAACCACAGATAGTGACAGTCCGGCTCTGTAAGTGCGCTGTTTAACTCTTACTATTCATTTTTTTTTTGCAAGTTGTTCTGGACATCCTCTTCAGGGCAGAAAGTAGAAAGCAAACTACCGAAGCTAGTGATGGTTCAACACAAAGGAATAATAGAGAGAGTAATCTATTGTATGTGTGGTTCAGCAAAAAGGAATTAGGGACGAATTATGAATATGCACCATGTTGACTACTAAAACTTTGTACCTATGCACTTCAAACCTCAATGTTCTGGTTTCTTACTTCATATGCTACCTGTGAAGGGTGCATCTTCACATAATATGCAGTGTCTGCCTAATAGTCAAAAGTTAACTTCTGTTTTGTACACAAGTTAGCCAAGCATCATCTTACTCATGAATTGATTAAATCATGACACTAAGCTGAGACTGAATTACTGAAATAATCACACTAAGTAATCAAGACATCATATTGACTTACACTTAGGTATGAATAAAGAAACACTAAATATACTGGAATTATTCAAGCACGGTAGTCGAATCAGGAACTGAGGCAGCCACACACTTCAATATAATATCATGTGAACCAAAAGGAAAAGGAAGGAGCACCAAAGAACATTAGGCATAGGAGGCATCAGGAAAGCTTGAAGCAGATCCCACCTCCAAGAGATAACCATCGGTTGAGCTTTCCTCCATGTTCCCATGCCCACTGTTCTTTTAGGCTCTCATTTCTTCCTTTTCCTGTCTCACCTTTGTGCTCTCATCATCCAATTATGTTTATGGAAATCTCTAGCTTTCCCTCAAATAACTGTGCGAGCCAGAAGGAAGAGGAAGGAGCACCTAAGAACAATAGGAATGGGAGGCATCGGAAAGCACCAATGTTTTCTCCCCCATGGTTAGAGGAAACAAACATGTTGGCCTTTCCATCATGTTCCCACTCCCACTGCTTTTAGGCTCTCTCTTTCTTCCTCTTCCTGACTCACCTCTGTGCCTACAACTACAAAACGTGCAGACAAGCCTAGGCTGTTGAACAATTTTTGTACAGTAGATAGAGTATATATAGAACTCTGCGGTAGTGAGTGAACAATGGATGAATCTATTGGATGTGCACTGTGAGGTCCATAAGAAATAGCAGTGGAGGACAGCGGGACCATGCATGCTACATTGTCAATGTAGAACATTAGCAAGGATGGCATTCTTGTGCATACCTAGGAAGGCAACAGCCCTGACAGGACCTTGAGTTTCTATCCACCCAGGGAAAATAAAGATCATGCATTAATTTATTCTCTTTAAGAGCTTGGACAAGAATACAAATTAGAGCCAGGGATGATGCACATGATGGACCCTGTTGCTGCAGCCTATTTGTCATCTGTTTCTATTAACTTGTCAATGAACTATGGTCCGTACAAGCAAACAAATGTAGGTTCGCATCTTCAGACATGTAATTTTAGGGAATGGAAAGACCTAAGCCTGCACACATAAACAGGAAGGGTGGAAAACAAAAACTAGGCAAGCTAACATTTTCGTAGCAATAGTACAAATTCCTTGTAGTGAACCATGAGACAAGTTTGATTTTACAGACTGAATTAGTAGAAACTATTAATTAAAAGCCTTTGGAAGATCAGAACAGATCAGCATAATTTTCTGGACTTACTATGAACGTCGGTACAAGAAAATACTGGCTTTAATTCAAAGAGTACAATATTGTAGTTTTGCTTCTGCTCCATCAAAGTATAAGAAAGTTCCTTGTGCTACTCATGCTGATTGCGTATTTTGTTTATCATAGAAGTTCAGCAGATGGAAAAGGGGTCTATCTGCCATTTGTAGTTGTATTGTCACTCCTTACCGATTTTCACCATTTTTTGTATCAAACAAAAATGTAATTGTCACTAATTGTAACAATTCGTAAGCTTCAAATAACTTCATAGGATGGATGTTAACTACTGTTAGAAATTACTTGCATCATTCATGCCATATTTGCCTTTATTGTAAGGGTCGAAGCGGTGCTAGTTTCTTACATCATACAACTGTCTCATAACTAGGCATCTAGGTGTCATCTTGTTGATTCATGTGATGAACAGTAAATATTCAATAGCTAATTGTTAAGTATATCAAGGCCCAGATATATAATATTAGTTTTAACATCAAGGCCCAGATATATAATATTAGTTTTATAATGTGCTAATAGATCCCAAAGTAAGAGATACACCATCAATCATGTCAAACTCACAATGCCTCCCTTGAATGTTGTGCGAACCAAAAGGAAGAGGAAGGATCACCAAAGAATGGTAGGCATTAGGAAAGCTCAAAACAGTATCTTAACCTCCAGTTCTAAACATGGAACTGGAGAGCTTATGCTTTCTTGCATGTTCCCATGCCCCTCACCTTAAGCTCTCTTATGATTCATTTTCCTGGCTCATTGTCAAAATTATCTCACCATCCTCATATGAGCAAGTGTTCCTTTGTTTTTTATGGATGGAATAGCAGTGTAAGCAAAAAGGAGGAAGGAGTGCTCAAGAGTAATAGGAATGGGAGGCATTGGGAAAGCTCAAACCAAATTCAACCTCCATTGTTGGAGGAGAATACAGACAAGTTTGACTTTCCTCCATGTTCCCATTCCCACTGTTCTCAGGCCATTTCACTCTTCCTCTTCCTGACTTACAACCAACACAATATTTCGCTTCTAAATATATTGCCTTGGTATCTTCTGTTTATCCACCTAATGTTAATCTCGCAAGCCTTAAGGAAAGGGAAGGAGAACCTAAAAGCCTTAGGAATAGGAGGCATCAGGAAAACATTAAACCAAATCTCCACATCCAATGTCAGACATGGAATAGAGATTATGCTTTCCTTCATGTTCCTATCCCTAGCGCTCTTAGATACATTTCTTCCTTTTCCTGGCTCACCCTCTAGGCCCCAACTGGAACTTCGACCAATTCTACTCATCTCTAGAACACACACATATATAGAGAGAGTTATAGACCTCTCTTCAGTGTTGCACCTAGTCCAGTGACCATTAAACTCACCATGTGCATGAATTGTGATCCGCCATAGGACATAGTAGTTGATGACAGTTGGACCATGCATGGTACATGTACCACTAACGTATAGCACATGCAAGAAGCCAAGGGAGTACTGACTACACTAAAAAATGTTGTCTGTAACCTTTGTATTCACATATCTCTTGTCTGTACAAGGAACTTGGTTTTTCCAGGCCTGAGGTAGAAAGCCCAACCCATGTATAAAATCCCTAGGAAACAAACTACTTGCATATGAGAAGAATCAATTATACAGGTGACCTAAGACATCAATTGATGTTAAAAATTGGTGATTTTGTAAAATCAATTGATGTCTTAGGTTGCCTTTATAAATGATTCTTCTCACATATTTTACAAAACAGTGGTTATATCACGTTTCGGCACTGTGTCCATGACGTGCCGCTGCAAGCAGGAATGGAGGACAAGGTACTCTGGCGCTGGACGGCTTCACAGGAACACAAAGCGAGTTCAGTCTACAGAGTGTGCTTCTTTGGCTCCGTTTAGCTCGGTGGAGCCAAGCAACTGTGGAAAGGTCTGGGCACTGCTCAAAGTGAAGCTCTTCGTGTGTCTGGTTTTGCAGCGATGACTCTGGACGGCTGATCGCTGATTGCGCAGTGGATTACAGAGCCACATCAATTGCCCGCTCTGTGAACAGGAAGATGAAATGCCTTGACAATCTCAAGCTGCTCCTACACAAGGCAAGTCTGGTTCGGAAATCCTTGGACATGCCAACATGCAGATACCGTTGGCGGCTGCCCAGACCATTGACTGGTGGCACCAGCTTCGCCCCAGTGGAGACAAGGAGTGCAAGCAAGGGTTCGATTCTCTTCATGTTGGTCACCTGGCTCATTTGGAAAGAATGGCCGCATTTTCAACAAGAAAAACCAACGCCAACGCAGCTGCTCAATCAAACCAAAGAGGAGGCAGAACTCTGGTGCCAAGCCGGTGCGAAAGCACTCAGCACCCTTGGTGTCTGCTCCTTTCAGGATCAAGCTCGTAGTTTAACTGGAACTAATTAGCTCTCCTCTGTACCTATCTGGTTGTTCAGTCCCTTAGCATAAGAATGAGTAAAATACTGTAATCATCAGCAAGTGCTAAGGCTGTTTGCAATGTTACAAACTTTACAATTCATCTTTATTACTTTATCTAGTACAAAGATACATTTTCAAAAAACAAGACTGATTTTTCAGAAGCAAAACTACATGACTGCGGATTCAAAGGAGCACTTCTGCTTGCTATTCCAGTGATTTGAAAAATGTTAAAATTATCAATAACTTTTTTCATCATTGCTCTTGCGGAACTTTGAAGGTCAGAATAAGAAAAAAGACATTTTCCTGCAGGTCTTGAAATTAGTCAACCTTGCTGTGCTGCATTTGCGGATTTACCATGTTGGGTCACACCTGTGTCATCAGTTCGGTCATTTGTATTGCTTTGAATGATCTGTTCATGTTGTATGCCATCTTCTTTCTCTTTCTATTTTTCTGGTTCCAATTCCATATCCCAGACTCCCAGCAAGGCATATATTAGTTCTGTTATATATTCGATTTGAGCATAGGCTCAGCGTGAAAGAACAGTGACGAATCTGTGCCACTGTGTTACAAAAACTTTTGTGTCCCTTTTTCTTTTAAAATTCAAATAGTTTTAAAATATGCTATCTGGTAAATACATCTCGATGTTGTTTGTTCTTCAGAAGTTAGAACAGTGAACAGTTTTAGTTGTGTTATTTTGCAGTTGTGCTAATCTAGTACAATCTGAAACAGAAAGCATGGTGAGTCAAGAACATGTGAATGGATAAGCACATTGCAAAATATTTGGAACTCAAATTGTGCCATTTAGGCCATCGCTCAAAAAAATCTGAAGCAAAACAGGCATAAGATGAGTCAGAAAAAGAACATCTATCATACATTTTTCGAGTAATTTGTGAGCTCAGAGGAAGAGGAAAGAATACCTAAGAACGGTAGGCATAGGAGGCATCGGGAAAGTCAAAATAGTACCTCCTGCCTCCAAAGTTAAACAATGGAGCAGAGGGCCTATACCTTCCTCCATGTTCCTATGCCCACTGCTCTTAGCTAATCTAAACTTCCACTTCCCATCTCACCTTGAAGTTCTTGCCTAAGTGTGTATATGCATGTCCCTAGTTTTCTCCGTTAATACAATGCGCAAGCCAAAAGGAAGAGGAAGGAGGGCTTAAGAACAGTAGGAATGAGAGGCATCGGGAAACACCAAATTAAATTTCCACACCCCCATTGCTAGGAGGAAATCGTCAAGCTTGGCTTTCCTCGATATTCTCATTCCCAATGCTCTTATACCCTCTCTTTCTTCCTCTTCCCGACATGCCATAGGACCCCCTCATCTTAATATGTGCACTGGTTTGTTATCTTCATCACTAAATCAATCGTGGTAGCAAAAGGAAGAGGAAGGAGGACCTAAGAACCATAGGAATGGGAGGCATCAGGAATGCTTTAAGCCAAATATCCATCTCCGATGCTAGAGAAGAAATTAGGGCACTGCATTCCTTCATGTTCCCACTCCTAATGCTCTTAGGGCATCTCTTTCTTCCACTTCCATGCTCACAAATTTTGGGTGTGGTAAGCTGTTGCCGTGGAACACACCATGCATGCCTCAGGTATATATAGAGAGACCTTTTGCTGTCTGTACTGAAGCTTTGTGGACAATGAATGGACAAAGTGCATGGCGCACCACTAGGGCATTGGCACATCAGCAGTAGATCAAGTGTGTGGGACCATGTAAACTGCAGCAGTTGATGAATGTGGGACCTTGTAACCTATACAGGCAATGGAGGATTGAAGAGCACATGGAGGAGGCCTAGATGGAGATATTCTGGCTGTGCCATATCTGAAGGGCAGACACATTCATGTGAGCCAATTGGCCTGAGCAGTGAATTCACAAAAAGGAAATGGGGAGGAAAAGAAGTCTTCAAGTGCATTTACTTGCATTCATCAGTTCAGATTTTTTTTTAATTCTATCTCCTGCAAGAAAATGGATCGCCTACAATGTAAGGAAAAATTGAGATTTTTTTCAGACATACGATGAGAAGTCCAAATTGCCAAATTCAAACAGTGGAGGGTTCAAACTCTGCACAAAAAATCTTGACATTTATCTGATTTTACTCCATTTAGTAAAATACACAATGGAGACCCTGATTACTGTTCCATAAAGAAAAGATTGTTTTACTAAATGTTAAACTACCGATGATTCGACCTTGGAACCGGGAAATGCCAAAACATCGTCATTTCTTGGTCATGCATGCACAGATTTAACCTGAAGCCATCCAGAGCGTAGATGTCGGTTCGTCATGCATCGGACGTAGCTGTGCTTGCATCTTTTCAAGGCATCAGCTGTTGCTGCCGTTTCATTTGTTAAAGATTGGCGGCCGAGATATATTCTGATTATTGCCATGCTCGTTCATCTGGTCGCTATGCAGTGTCCTCTGCCACTATGAACTTGGTAAGGGGACTAGGGACCATCCACCGTCATTTCATTTGGAGAGAGGTTAGTTTCGAAACTGATCAGAAATTTAAATTATGCCGTTGCCATGCTTGTTTCTTGTTAATTTATTACCTGGGGGCATTTTCCCATCTGGTTGCTGTGCCCTATGCATGGACGAACTTAGTAGGAACAGCTCGTTTGTTCCAAATAATTTAGCAGGACAATTAGTGTTTGTGCTGCAGATGGTCTGCCCTCTGCAGATGCATAGTAATGTTGTCATGTGCGTCCCATCTTTGAATGATCTTTATTTTCTCTGCCATTCGTAGCCATAGCAGAAAGATGGTCAGCCCGCTGCATCACAATAAGTTTTGTGAAATAACTAGAAGCCCAAGGGCAGCTTTGCTGCGCTCGCCGTAGAGGTGGCCAGTCCAGGATATATACTTGTAACCAAATGGATTACCTACCACTATACAATTTATGTCTTGATTAAGCAGATTTTCCACTATTGGCAATATATTCAGATAAGTACCAACATTATTTCTGGGATAACTGTTCATCTTAACAGGACCAGTATACATTTTATCTTTTAAATACTTTGTGATGCAACCTGTTTCGGAGATGACACCGGAGTTTATAGGTAGGTTTTACAATCTGCAGCAGCAACAATCGCAGGAGAGGCAGAGAAGATGATCACTGCTCCATTGAGTATTTTGGAGTATGTAAAGTATTAATCATCCAACAAAATATGATTTACATATTGCAAAGCAGGGTACTATGGATGAGTTCTCTTTATTAGTCCCTTTCTGCATAGTGGTAAGTTGGTGACCATCCGGCCATGGCATCAGCCTATTCAGGTCAAATACACATCTGGAATTAAGTAGTATAAATGATATTAGACTATGTAGGGAATAATCAATGCATATGATCAGATTGCTTCATTAATGTAAATGGAATAGTCTAACATGCCTTTATCCAAAGGAAATGCAGTTCAGCATCCTACAAACTGAATGAAGTTCAGATGCTGGGAGCTGAAATATAATGGTAGCATGTAGCAAACGCTACAAACTATCGGTTCTCCTAATCCAAAATTTAATTGATGTTAATGTAATACAATACTCAGATAAGCATTCCAACAAACACCTAACGTGAGTGACACTGTTTGTGTAGAGATTGGGGAAATTTTTGGAACTTAGTTCCTCTCTCGTCACATACAAGATATACATGCCAACATAGCAGATGGGCTGTAAGCCCATGGGCCTAATTACACACAACATATCTCAACACTCCCCCTCAAGATGGGCTGATAGATATCTATCATCCCCATCTTGTTACATGCTAACTCACATTCTTTTAATCCTAAACCTTTGGTTAAACAGTCTGCCACTTGTTCTGCAGAAATTACATGACTCAGCACAATAATACCAGCATCTATCTTCTCCTTGATGAAAAAACGATCAATCTCAACATGTTTAGTCCTATCACGCTAAACTAGGTTATTGGCAATGTTGATAGCTGATCTGTTATCATATTGCAACTTTGCAGGACCATTTCTCAGCACCTTCAGCTCAGATAAAATGTTCCTTACCCACAAGATCTCGCATACCGCTTGTGACATGGCTCTGTATTCAGTTTCTGCAGTAGATCGAGACACAATTGGTTGTTTCTTGCTTTGCCATGACACCAAGTTTCCACCAACGAACACACGGTAGCCTGACGTCGATCTTCTATCATCAAGATAACTTGCCCAGTCAACGTCACAATAGCCCTCAACATTTAGATGACCATGGCTCCTAAAAAAAAGTCCCTTTCCAGGGCTACTCTTCAAATATCTTAGGATCCGAAAAACAGCTTCCAAATTTCCATTCATGGGATCATGCATATACCTACCCACAACACTCACGGCATATGAAATATCAGGCCTTGTATGATATAAATAGATGAGCTTTCCAACTAACCTCTGGTAACTCCTTATTTACTGGATCACCTGACTCGGCACATAACTTATGGTTCGGATCAATAGGTGTTGGTGCAGCTCGACACCCAAGCATACCAGTCTCACTGAGTAAGTCCAAAACATACTTTCTCTGTGACGGAACAATACCTTTTGAATTTCATGCAATCTCAATACCAAGAAAGTATTTGAGTTGACAAAGGTCCTTGACCTCGAACTCCTTACTGAGATCTCTTTCATCATCACCAGTAATGATTATATCATCTACATATACAGCCAACACCGTGACTTTGCACCCCGAATGTTTATAGAATACAGTATGATCTCCATTGCATTGTTTATACCCCATACCACATAATGCATGTTTGAACCTATCAAACCATGCCCGTGGAGATTGCTTGAGACCATATAAAGACTTTTTTAGTCTACATACCTTCCCAACCATCTCAGGCTTAGAACAATCAGGAGAAATTTCCATGTACACCTTCTCTTGGAGATCACCATGCAAGAAAGCATTTTTTACATCCATGCAAGGGCCACCCAAAGTTCGCCACACAAGAAATTAGAGTTCTAACTGTGCTCATCTTTGCCACTGGTGCAAAGGTCTCATCATAATCATTGCCATATGTCTGACTATATCCCCTTGCAACAAGTCGAGCTTTGTATCTTTCAACCTTACCTTCAGGGGTTTGCTTCACAGTGAAAACCCACTTGCAACTAACTGCTTTCTTTCTCGCAGGTAGTTTTACAAGGTCCCAAGTTTTGTTCTTTTCAAGAGCTCTCAGCTTCTCCAACATGGCCTCACACCACTTGGGATCTTGTTTTGCTTCTCCAATCTCTAGGAATTTTTGCAGATTGTAACAAAACAATAAATGCTATATATGCAGGGGATAAAGATGTGTACGAGACATAGTTAGCTATATCATGCTCAAACCCATACCTTGAGGGAGGCATTCCTGCCTTGGTTCGTGTACCTTTCTGTAGTGCAATGGGTAAATCATTTAATGGGGAATCTTCAACATCAATCTTAGAAGCCGAAGATACATCAATTATTTCTAGTTCACTTTCATGCACTGGTTCTAAAGGACATAGTTCAGGTGTCGATTCTAGGTCCAAATTTGTAGCCTCCGTCTGAGATCTATACTTCCTTCTTGTATATACTCTTGAAGTATCTTTGTTTTGCAACCCCTCATGTGTAGGGTTACTTATCTGTGTGGATGCTGAACTACCGGACACCACCTCCATTATTCCTTCTGATTGTTGCTGAATAGGAACATTATGAACATTACTATTCTCTCCATCTTGACGAGGCTCACCTACACATGTATAATTTGGTTCATTCATAGAGCATGGAGTTGTTCCAATCACAATTTCCATTTGCCTTGGTTGGCTATCACTTTCTTTTGTTTCTGAAGCTTCTTTCTCCCCCTCTTGACAATCACCGTCTATGCTAGGAGAGTCAAGACTAGAGAACAAAGAACTCAAATCTATCTTCTCTCCATAAAAAGGCTCGGATTCTCTAAATGTAACATCCATGCTCACAAAGAGGCGACGTTCACTAGGACTCTAGCACTTGTAGCCCTTCTGTACCGAAGAATATCCCACAAAAATGCACTTTATTGCATGTGGGTCTAGTTTTCCCACCGAAGATCTATGGTCTCTAACAAAACAAGTGCATCCAAACACCTTGAGTGGAACAATGAATTCATTCTTCCCAAATAACATTTCATAAGGAGTTTTCATATGAAGCACCCTTGATGGGATAAGATTAATGAGATATGTAGCAGTTAATACCACCTCACTCCATAAGAATTTTGGTACATTCATTATAAACATAAGTGTGCTTGCTACCTCCAAGAGATGACGATTCTTTCTTTCAGCTACACCATTTTGTAGAGGTGTATCCGGGCAAGAAGTTTGATGTAATATCCCCTCGGCTGAAAGGAAAGTAGAAAATTCATTATTGACATATTCTGTTCCATTATTAGTTCTAATCATCCGAACCTGTGTATTGAACTGATTCTTAACACAGGCACAGAAATCCTTAAAGCATTTGAGTACCTCACTTTTATGCATCATGAGATATACCCATGTCATGCGAGAATAACGATCAATGAATGTCACAAAATACTTCATTCCACTAATAGAGACCACAGGGGATGTCCACACATCAGAGTGGACTAATACAAAGGGCAATATGCTTCGAAGTCCTCTACTAATATAGGATGCTCTAGTATACTTTCCAAACTCACATGCATCACACACCAACTTGTTTTTGTCCACCTTGCTCATAATATCATGAAATGCTTTGCACATAGTATCAAAGGACATATGACCCAAACGACAATGTTGAAGAATCACCTTGCACTCCTCTTCACTTGCAACAGCTGACAGAGCAGTAGATATGGATTTATCTGTTCTTCTATCCAAGAACCACAAGCCATTTCGTCTTACACCATTCCCAAGCAACCTTCCTGTCCTTCTCTCCTCAATTAAACAATTATCTTTATCAAGAGTAACACGACAATCCATATGGTCCACCAAAGAACTTAAGGATACTAGATTAACTGAAAAAGATGGGACATATAAAACTGATGACAATGTGATTGATGGAGTGCATTTCACTGTACCATACCTCTAATAGGCTGAGCCGTCCCATCGGCAGTTTGAATAGTTTCTCTATGTGTGACAGGAAATGGAGTATATGATGCAAACTCACTTGATGCCCCTATGACATGTTTTGATGCACCAGAGTCTAGTATCCAATTTGCATGAGAAGTACCTGAACAAGGACGAGCAAGGTTGACAAGATTGCCAAGGATAGTCGCCTGCTCTGTTGACATATTCCTTCCCATTGGCACATTATTCCCTTCTGTGCCTCCATTTGATTGTCCCGTTTCCTCCAATTCTGTAGCAGAAATTTTAATTATCTCATTTGACACATTTGAATATGACGTTAGTTCTAAACTTTTTACTAGAAATAGTTGAGCTAATTTCTCAAGCTCCTATGCTGTAAGGATTTCAGCCAACTTCTCAAACGCTTGCTCGATTCTTGTGCTCTCTGCCATTGCTTAATTGCTGCCACGTCCATGCCACCCAGCTACAGACCATGGCACCTCCTCTTACGACACCTCCACTTCTCTCTTCTTCCAACACAATCTACCGTAGCAACTCTGCTTGTGTTCACAAGCACAAGCCTCCTGCTCTTTCAATTTCAGCCCCTAACAGGCTAACACACACAAGAACTTCCCTGCAAGGCTGCAAATTACAGATTTACAACACCACCTCCTCTCTGCAGCTCAACGGCACCACCTCCAGACTTCTTCCTCCTGTTGCTGCTAGCCTTGTGCTGCTGCTGCTAGCCTGCTTCTTCTTTTTCCTCCTTCTCGCGCCTCCTCTCAATCCTGCCTACCTCGCCGGTGCTTGGACGCCGGAGATTGCTACGGCTGCAGCTCTTCGGTTCCTTCAATGAGCTCACGGCTGGTATGCGAGTCACCACCGCGAACAGCCGTCCCAAATCGACCCCTGCACGGCTTCAAGTCTGTCGTGCCTCACTGCTCCACTCTTGGCCAAGGAAACTCGCCGCACACTCAGGCTCACCACTCGACGGCGAGCTCCCGGCCGGCCGCCGCCGACATCTGCTCCAATGGCTCTGACACCATGTAGAGATTGGGGAAATTTCTGGAACTTAGTTCTTCTCTCTCATCACATACAAGATATACATGCCAACATAGCAGATGGGCTGTAAGCCCATGGGCCTAACTACACACAACATATGGGCCTAACTACACACAACATATCTCAACAGTTTACAGTTTGCCTGTGGAATTACTGAATTAGCATATGTTTGTGAATTGTTGTTTTGCTTACTTGTAAGAGGATAAGGAATGCTTCCACCAGGAACCCATCAGGAAGATCGCTCATAACCAGGTAGAGTAGAGTAATTAACAAAACTTCGCATAGGCGCGTGATATGATTATATGAAGTAATGGAGGTATGACAAGTTGACAACATCGATGCACTTAGCTATCTAGCCCTTGGCCCCATCCCCATAATATTTTTGGATGCGAGAACGAGCAAAGCATGGGCAAGTATCAAATGTAAAACGCGGATGTGAAAACACACCCAGATACTTATAGTTCCAACGGCCAAGTTTTGAGCGCAGCGAGGCGCCGGCGATGTTAAACCCAGCAAGCTCAGCAAGGTCGGCATGGATTAAAAATATATGCTTATACTAAAGCCATAGTCTTAACTTTATGCGTGGATTAAACATGACCAAGAATCTGTCTCTGATATCATTTCAGTTAGCACACCATCACCTTAAATTAAACTATGCAGGGATTGAGGCATGGCATGCCTGCCACCCCCCCCCCCCCCCCCCCCCCCCCCCCGATGCATGTCCACTACACTGAAGCTCTTTTTACTGTCTCTTCCTGACTCAGCTTGAAGATCTTGTTGTGCAATCCAATCGTGTGAGCTCTCAAATGTGAGAGAACATATCTAATGCTCCCGTCTCTTCATGCGTTCCTGTGATCCCAAAATTCAAAGTGGCGAAAATGGTCATGAAAAACTTTGAAAAAAATTGCACAGCAGTGGTCTAAATTCGTTGTAATTAAAACACCACAAAAAAAATTCGGCCCTAAACTCTATGTACTTGTACCCGCAAAAAAAAAACTCTATGTACTTGGGGGGAGGGAAACCTGAAAGTAGCAAAGAGAAAAATAGAAAAGCTACTGTTCACCAACATTTGTCTTTTTCGAAAGATATTTGTCATTTTTACTTCCTAAAATAAACTGTATTTGAGGTTGAACTTTTGAATGATAAATATTTAATCATTAGATCAACTACCTAACGTAATTTTGATAGAATTTCTCATAGCCATTTTCAACACGTTTTGGAATGTGTGATCAGAGCACTGAGCACGTTAAGGGCCAGGAGAACTAGATGTGCTCTTGAATGCTTGTATATGTATGTATCTCTAGTTTTCTCTGCTGCTAAGATAACCATGCAAGCCAAAAGGAAAAGGAAGGAGTGCATAAGAACAATAGGAATGAGAGGCATCAGGAAAAACACCGCACCAAACTTCCACCTTCACAGGAGGAAGCCAGCGAGCTACTCTTTCCTCAGATGCCCTCATTCCCATCGATCTAATGCACTCTTCTTCCTTTTCCTGGCTTGCCATCAGGGCCTCCTCACTTGAATATGTGCGTTGGGGGTGCTGTTTTTCATCACCGAATCGATGACGCTAGCGGAAGGAAGAGGAAGGAGCACCGAAGAACCATAGGAATGGGAGGCATCAGGAACACATCGATGCAAATATTCTCCTCCTCCAATGCAAGAGGAGAAACCATAGCACACGCGTTCCTTCATGTTCCCACTCCTACCGCTCTTAGGACCTCTCTTTCTTCCTCTTCCCTGCTCACAAATTCTCATGGCGAGAACTATTACCCTGGAACCCTTCATGTCTGAAGAGTTTGTATATATAGAACTCTGCTGTGAAGGACGGAAGCATCTAATGCATGGTGCACTACAGGACGTTGGGTTATAACAGCAGATGACAGTGGGACCATGTGACCTATGGCAGTCAATGATTGTGTGCCCATGGCACCTATAATAATGTCAAGGAAAAGCACTTGAAATAAGCCGACAGATCGGCCATGCTAAATTGATTTATTTGGATGCTTAAATAGAGAGAGCAGGAAATGTTAACCTAAAGGTTGTCATTCCCATTAGATATGTATCCTGTTTTCCTGCTTCTTTAAAAAGGAGGATTGCTGGTTATGTAGCTCAAGGACAAGAATTGCTCAAAATTTTAACAAAGGAATGAAAGGTTCAAACTTTGTATTAGCAAACAATCAAACATACATCAATTTTATTTCAGTCCAATTAGTACGCTCCACAAAGAGCAAAAACAGTAAACTTCATCTACAAAAACGGTGAAACCATTGAAACTAATAAGCAACGAAGGTACAATCCATTTAACTTGGAAGACCGATACCCATTGATATTTCCTGGTCATGCATGTAGAGAGATTCTTTTTAGAGTTCCAGGGAAAGCCCTGGTCCATTAGTAATGCATTCAGGACCAACAGGTTCACCATAGTTTGAGCAACCGGTCTTGACACCAAGTTTTCCACCAAGGTGAGCAAGGTCCTGAAGCCCTGCAGATGCCGGGTGGGGCACAGTACCGCAAATCCCACCACCTGCCATTCTGAAAACAAAAGCTGTTTCTGATGAGTTTCAAAATGCTCGACATAACAGCAGATCTGCGCATTTTAGTAACTAACACAAAATGTTTTTTTTCTCACATGCCAGAACTTAGCAATAGATTCAAAGGATTCTACTACCCCCACGTTGATCATCTTAGCTATGGAGTGGTTTCAGGCTTGAATCTCTCTACTGCATGCATGTAGAGAGATTCAGCCTGAAGCCACATAATGGTGCTAATGTGGTCTAGCCAAGCATTTGATCTTAGGTGCTTGCATCTATATACTGTTGAAGTCATCAACCGTCATTTCATCTGGACTGATATTTCAAACCTGCGCATAAATCATGCCGTTTCCATGCTTGTTTCTTGCTAATTTACATGGAGAGTGCATGAACTTGGTAGGAACAGCTCGTTTGTCTCAAATCATTTTGACAGGGCGAAATTAGTCTTTGTGTTGTAGATGACCTGCAGATATTTGTTTGATCTTCACTTTCTTTGCAATTTGTAGTCAGTGCATAAAGTTGGTGCCAAATACATGGCACATATATTCATATCGTAAAGTTTCGTGATGTATATATTATTGTTGTGTTCCTACTCCAAGTTTGGTAGTGTATAATCTAATACAACAGGTTGAGCAGTTGCAGCATTGTGCTTGTGGAATCTGGAAATTGTGCATGGATCAAAGAAACGCTTAGACTAAACAAGTGAACTAGCTAGCTAAGGCACCATCTTGACTAAACGTGACAAAGATTTGACTGAAGCCACTCTAGTTAACAAAGTCATTGTCTTAAACTATCTGGATCTAGGCACACGCCTTGTCCCCACGCTCACTGCTCTAAAGCGCGCTGACTTTTTCCCATCCAATCTCACCTTCAAGACCTCATTGTGCAAATGTATGTATCTATTTCTCTGTCTTTCTGCAAAGATAATCACACAAGCCAAACGGAAAAGGAAGGAGCACGTAAGAACAGTTCAGCCTGGGCATTCGGTTTAACTGAACCGAACCGATCGGTTCTTCAGTTATTTGCAAAATTCGGTTATTAAAAAATAGGAACCGATCGATCGATTACTGTAGATTCTCAGAACCGAGCAAATTCGGTGTCGGTTATTTCGGTTCAGTCTCGGTTATGACTGAACAAAACCGAAATATCCAGGCAGCGCATTCAGAAAAATGGAATATGAAAGCAAAGTAGCATATGAATGAAGCACAAATCGCTCTCCAACAAAGCACAAGTGAACACAAATCGAACAAAATCGAGCACAAATCAACACGAAACTCCTATTAGCTCGCCCTATCATCCACATCGCTGTCGTCGAGGCTTCAATCGCTGGATCCAGCATGGAGGGACCGAGGGAGGACGCTGCCAAGCTGGAGCCGTGATGGGGCTGCGCCGGCGTGAAGGGCCCGAGGGAGGGCGCCGCCCGAGCTGGCCCCAAGCCTCCACCACGCGCGCCACAGCCGGCAGTCCCAGCACCACGCTGCCATCGCCCCGCGCGGCCGCACCGTGAAGGAGCCGGCGCCAGCGGGGTGGGAGCGGGCGCCGGCCGAGACTTGGGGAGCGCGGAGCATTTATAGGCGAGCGTCGGAAGAGAGTGGGAGAGAGAGAGCACGCGAGGGAGGGAGAGGGGAGGGGCTGGCGGCGGCGCAGCCTGGGAGGGATGAGAGGCGTGCGGGGGTGGTGTGGTGGCCTAGTGGGTGGGTGGTGTTAGGGTTAGCATATGTGAGAGACTGTTATGGGCCGGTTTGGGCTGTTTTGGCCTGGGTTGTTTTGTATGCGTTATTAGACCAATGGGCCTCTTTGGTGCATCTCGGGTAATTCGGTTTATTCGGTAACCGAGGATCAGAACCGAAATAACCGAGATAAATTCGGTTAGCTGTAACTAGGAACCGAATTGGTGACCGAAATTTTCGATTTCGGGTAATTCGGTTCGGTTATCAGGTAATTCGGTTCGGTTTTCGGTTATCGGGTAATTATGCCCACCCTGAAGAACAGTAGAAATGAGAGGCATGAGGAAGCACTGCACCAAGTTTCCACCTTCTGAGGAGGAAACCAGTAAGCTAGTCTTTCCTTGATGTTCTCATTCCCACGGCTCTTACGCACTCTTTTCTTCCTCTTCCTAGCTCGCCATCAGGGCCTCCTAATCTAAATATTTGCATTGGAAATATCACCGAATCGATAACATGAGCAGAAGGAAGAGGAAGGAGCACCTAAGAACCATAGGAATGAGAGGCATCAGGAATGCAAGAATGCAAATGTCCTCTAATGCTAGAGGAGAAATTAGAGCACTCTCATTCCTTCACGTTCCCATTCCTACTGCTCTTAGGACCTCTCTTTCTTCCTCTTCCTTGCTCACAAACTCAAAGACTGTGAAGCGTTCATGCAGCAGGAGTGCATATATATGATGACCTTTGATGTACCTTGCCCTGTGAACAATGAAAGCACCAATAAGCAGGTGCACTATAGGACATTGGACATAGCAGTAAATGACAGTGGGGCCATGTAACTGTAGCAGTCTGTGAATGTGGGACCGTGTAGCCTATGTTGGCAATGAAGAGAACATGGAAGAAGCCTGGATGGAGATTTTCTGGCTGTGCCGTATCTGAATGCAGACATGATTAGTCGATTGACCTGAGCCGTGAACTATATAAAAAAAGGGAAAATGGTAGAAATAGAAGGCTTCAAGTGGGCATTTACTTGGATTCATCAATAAAGAGAGCATGGACGTTGCTACAAACATTAACTTCTGGGTTCTATTTTCATGTTTTTCAATGGTAACCTGCTCCTCTGTAAATGAAAAGTATTGATTGTTATGTAAGGCAAAAATCAGATGCGCAACCAAAGTGTCAAATTCAACAAATGAAAGGATCCCATTCTGTACACTGGAACTTAAAAGACTTCAGTTTTTTTCCTCGAATTTATACATTTTGCAAGGAGGTCCCTGCTTACAGATTTTCGAAAATGGTAAAACTATAAAAAAATGAACTAATCCCTTGAGACTTGGAAGATCAAAACATGAAGGAATGAGAATGCTCTAAATTCTATCTTTAGCAATGCATGTGTCTGATAAAGGGTATCAGTATGACAGGGTGCATTCACTGTCAGAAATCTTCTACTTGTCAATGTTTGCCCACTTGGATGTTATGCTGTATGCATTTGACTCAAATTTAGCATGATAGTTGCTAATTATCGTCTATGCGCTGTTGATGGTGCACAAAGCCATAGTACAATGTTCATACTGCGTATGTCATCATCTTTGTTTTCTTTCTACTTTCTTGCAGTCATTGTTCATAGCAGAAGTTAGTGGCAGATACACGCTACCTACATGGTCCATGAAACAACACGTTTTTGTATCTCCTGAAGTTGGAGTATGCAGCCAGTTTTCCATATGCTACCTGCTGACATTTCTTATTAGTGTGATGTGTATCCAAAATAATCACTAGTTGATCAGTTATATCACTGTGCTAGTGGAATCTAAAACTTAAACCAGTGGGATAGCTGGCTAAGCCATCCCCTTAAACTATTCATGGGCTAGACATGCCAAAGAATCAAACATTCCGATTAACAAAGCTACCATACGAAGCTATGCGTGGATTGAGGCATACCAAAGAGAGATAACATCAAGCAAAAATGGTCAACTGAAAGCGCACATTTATCATCTGCGTAGTGTACCAAAAGGAAGAGGAGTGAGCACCTAAGAACGATAGGAATGAGAGGCATCAGGAAGACTCAAAACAAAAAAATAGGCCTTCCTCCATGTTCCCATTCCCACTGCTCTTAGGCCCTCTTTTATTCCTCTTCCACGCTCACCTTCAAGCTCAAATCATCTAAATAAATCACGTTGCATTGCGAGCCAAAAGGAAGAGGAAGGAGCGCTTAAGAACGATAGGAATGGGAGGCACCGGGAAACACCAAACCAAAGCTTCCACCTCCCATTTCTGGAGGAGGAAGCAAACAGGGGTAGGCTTTCCTCCATGTTCCCATTCCCACTGCTCTTGAGCCCTCTCTTTCTTCCTCTTCCCAGCTCACTCTACAGGTCCTACAACTCTCCGGATATCTCTCAAGGGACAACACTGGATTGCTCAACAAAGCCCATTGGCTTTGAGGTGTATATATAGACCAGTAATGCATTCTGCATTATGTCACTGACAGTGGAGCCCGTGTTAACTTCAGCCCTGTCCTGTACAGCTGTATTGTCAGTTCAGAACACGTGCACGAGGAGATCTTCTGTTTGGCCATTTCTAAAAGGTGATCAGTATAAATCCCTGCAATTACAGTGGAGAAAGAAATGGGTGTTAAGAAACTGAGGAGAAAATTGGACAGTTCAATTGATACCTTATGCAGCTCTATTAGGCAGGGTTCAAGCATTGGGTATAGTAGTGCTATTCCAAAGTAATTAGAGAATAGACGTTAACAAGGAATATAAACTTGGCCAAACTATAGATAATAAAGCAAACAACAAGAAATGGACTATCATCACTGTTAGAGCTGTTAAACAACATGTCTTGTAACGTTTCATATGTTCTTTAGATATATTATGGAAGGGTTGTTTCCATGTAGCAAGGGCAATCACACACTATGAAACGGGTGCAACCAAGTCCTCAACGATCATAGTGAAGGAGAAACAGAGAGAGGAGGAGATTTGCGTTCCAAACCCTTCTTAGAATGACCAGGGATAAGTGGGTACTTGCTCCCATTGATGACCAGGGATGTTCTGTCCCAAGCCGCAGAATGCAAGACTGTTGCAGAAGCATGGAGTGTTGTCAAGGGAATGTTTTCCTCAATGACACGGCACGCTTTGTTGACACGAGCATCGCCCTCGCCACCACCAAGAAGGGTGACCTCTCTGCATCGCTGAATACGTTGGCAAGATGCGTGCCCTAGGAGACGCAATGGGCCCAAGGGCCAATTGTGCCTCAAGAAGGGACATATGGTAGTATAGGTTTGATGAAAATTTTGTTGTAGATGAAAGAAATGCAAGCTTGGCCACTATATCTTATGGGGTAGACACTAACTAGTACACGAATATCTGTGCTACCGATCATGTTAGTGACAAGTTGGATTGGAGAAGTTTCGGAATTTCACCTTGCAGGATACATTTATTTCTGAAACATACATGAACTTGTGACTTGTCCATTTGGTTGCTAAGGTCCACGCGTGTACCATCTCTATATCGCTCATTTGGTTGGACTTGAATTTGGCAGGGCAATTGCCAGTTATGTTCGTGCCTTGGATGGTCCAGTGTATACAATGTTCATACCATGCGTCATCATCTTAGTTCTCCCTGCTTTCTTTGCAATCTTTTTTTTAATTAGCCGGCAAGAAATTTGACAGATATATATTAATGGAGAACAATATACTATCAACTGAAATAAAAACAAAATAAAATAAGATGCCAGAGATCTTTATATGCGTGGATCAAAGATGTCAATCAAAGAAAAGAAAACAATATAACAAAATTTCCAACCGAGAATAACAGATATTTAAAAAATATGAAATGAAAAGGAGAAACACACCATTCATCATCTTTGTTTTGCGTGCCTCAGTAGAAAGAGGAAGAAGCACCTAAGATTAGGAACAATAGGCTTGGGAGGCATCATGAAGACTCAAAATGTGATTTAGGCCTTCCTCCCTGTTCCCATGCCTACTGCTCTTAAGGTGTCTTTTCTTCCTCTTCCAGGCTCACCCTCAATCTAAAATCATCCAAAAGGTGTGTGTTTTCTTTGCTAAAATAATTGTCAATGTACTGCAAGCAGAGGAAAAGGAAGGAGTGCTTAAGAACGAAAGGAATGGGAGGCATCGGGAAACACCAAACCAGGCTTCCACCTCTGTCAGTAGAGGAGGAAACAAACAGGCTAGGCTTTCCTATATGTTCCCATTCCCACTGTTCTTAGGCCCTCTCTGTCGTCCTATTCCAGGCTTACTCTCAAGTAGTCCTACTACTCTAAATATACTCTCAAACAAGAAGCCTGACTTGCTGGGATATGAAGTATATATAAGCCTAACAGTCGATGACTCTGGGGGCCAAGCAGATATGAGCCAATCAGGCTTTGTCATGCAGCATAAATGTAGGCAACATGCAGGTGCAGGAGATCTTCAGCTTACCATACCTAACAAGAGAACCAGTATTAAGGCCAGCATTTAGATTAGAACAAAAGTGAAGAAATTTGCATTTAAGAATGAGAGCAGTGAGGAGATGGCATACATTATGCATTTTAATTGTAGGCAGGGTACGACGTTAAGGTTAACATGAACTTGTCCACATGACCACATTATAAATAAAGCAAAAGGTGGTGACAACTATCACTGTTGAAACCTGAAAGCAGGAGAGCTGCAAAATGTAATAGTCAGGCTAAGAGCAAAAGCAACAAGACAGTGGCCATTATCAAAGTTGAAAAATAAGAAATGGTCAGGCTAGTAACAAAAAGCCTAGGTTGCCTATTTCAAATATGAAAGGTTCAAAGTCTACAAGAAAATTTAGATACCAATTTGATGTTTCTCCATTTATTAGTGCATTTCACAAGGATCTCAAATGTGCTGTTTCATCATTAGGCTGTTTAATTTTCTTAATTGTCAATTAATCATATCAGGTCGGTTAGCTAAGGCTGCTAGTTTGTTGCTTTCATCAGTTAGTACCTTGTATTAGGTCTGGCTATGCATACGCCAGGCTAATCTCTCATTGAAGTTAAGCAAGGATCAATAAGGAAAATTCTTTGCTGTGATGTGGTCTTAGGACCCTGTCCAACCATTCTCTAAAAAAGGAACTCGACGAACCTAGGAGAACTAGGTGACTTTTTAATTAAGAAGAAATATGTACCCAAATTCGCCTTGACAAGGACTGAACTCGGATAGTCTGGGCGTACATCCATGGCTTCAACCAACTAGGCTAGGCTCGGTTCCTCAGTCATCTCTCTATTGCAGTCCTAACCCACTCCATATCAGAAAGAAAAGGAATATTATTCCATAAATAGTATAACAATCTCTTCTACCTGCCATGTTTGTTTCTTGTAAACTTACCCAGACCACTTGGTCCATTTGGTTGCTATGCCCCAAACTTGTCTGATCTGAGTGTAGCTCATTTGGTTCAAATTTTGCAGGGCAGTTGCTAATTTTGTTCGTGCTACAGACTAGAGTCAGAGTACAATGTTCATGTCATGTGTTTCATCATCTTCGTTTCTCTCTACTTTATTTGCGTCCTTGGTTAAAGATAAGTTGGCGGAAAATGCGTAACATCATATTTTCTGCCAAATTATGTTTCCGTGTCCCTTCCTATTAAATTCAAGGGTGTGCTAGCCAGTTTCTTATTCCTTTGTTAGCTGATAAATGTTGGTGTGAGATGTGTTCATGTTCAGAACAGTCAATATTAAGCAGTTGTATAATTGTGCTAGTGGAGTCCGAAACTTGAAGACTATTGGCTATCTAGCTAAGCCATAACCTTTAGCTTATCTGTGACTAAACATGCCAAAGAATATAAAATTCAAAACATTCCAGTAAGCAAAGCCATCATCATTAATTATGCATCTACTGAGGCATGCCAAAACAAACATAAAAGAAAAAAGTGCCAAATGAGGAATCAAAACGCACCACTCATCCTCTCTGTTGTGTGATCCAAAAGGAAGAGGAAGGAGCACCTAAGAACGATAGGCATGGGAGGCATCAGGAAGACCCAAAATGGATTTACACCTCATAGGCCTTCCTCCATGTTCCCATGCCCACTGCTCTTAGACCCTCTTTTCTTCCTCTTCCATGCTCACCCTCAAGTTCAAATCATCCCAATAGGTGTATAATATGGTTACTTAGTAAAAAAAATTACACAGCAAGCCAGAAGGAAAAGGATGGAGTGCTTAAGAACGATAGGAATGGGAGGCATCGGGAAACACCGAACCGAGCTTCCACCTCTGTTGCTGGAGGAAACAGACAGGCTAGGCTTTCCTCCATGTTCCCATTCCCACTGCTCTTAGACCCTCTCTTCCTCTTCCCAGCTCACTCTCAAATCCTACAGCTACAAATTTCCATATGCTTCACAGCAAAGAGATTGCTGGACAAAAACTTTGGCTCTGAGGTATATATAGACCTGTGTTGTACACTGGGAAAACATTATGTAGAGAAAACAGAGTACAGACCTGCCAATAGGGAAGGGGGCACGTGCAGGAGATCCTCTGCATAGTGTATACCCATATGTCTATCTTAATGGGCCAACCACAAGCAGTATTAAGCCCTACACATGGAACGGGAAAAAATGGGTGAAGAAACTTGCAATTAAAACTAAGATCACTGAGGAGAAAGAGAGGAGATAATATACCTTATGCCAGTTAAGCTGTATCCTTGGTAGAGTTTAGGTTTGGGGATAGTATGCCACTTCAGAACATTTATAATCTAGAAGCTAAAAAAAGCAATAAAGACTTTTGAAAATTATAGAAGAAAGTAAACAGGATGGTGCCAACTGCCACTGTTGAAACTTGAAATCAACCCAACAACAGGTAATTTCAGACACGAAATGCTCTGGAACAAGTAATAAAGTATGATTAACCAATGGATAAAAGATATTACACATTAGCAAAACGCAAATGTATATGGTCTGTTACTAGTCTGTCCACAACATGACAGCAGATATTGAGAAATATACAGGAAAAAACGAAAAAGGAACACATGAGACAAAAAGAACTCAGGGACAATCCCTTCATAGCAAATAATATGAAGATTTACAAGTCATATTTCATCCTAAACTACTGCCCACATCGATTTATGAGGAATCAATTCAGCTATGGAACAGCCAACCACATTTCAGGAACAAGGTCTCGAAGAGAGCCTGATACTCGTTCCAGATGCTGAGTACTTGCCAATTGCTACCTTGTAGCCGGGCAGCAGCTTCACCAAAGTTTAGTGCCCCAAGTATCCTGGGTCTGGAGCTGATGCATTTCTCATCAAGATCCAGAAAAGTTACATGTGTGAGAATATGAACAAACATCAAATCAGCAGGTGACAATGACAATTCATCACCAGCGCGATATTTTGTTTTATTGAGCTGTGTTTCAACATGATTGAGCAGTTTGCTCAGTTTTGCTTGTTTACTTCATGATGTTAGGGTCCTTGCCTTCCATATCATATGCTTCACGGAGCTTGACATAGTACATGCAGGTCAAATCAGGGGCTTCTGCATATGAGCAGTCAAATACCATAAGAACTTGTAGGCAAACGTGTGGTACCGAACAAGCCATCATCTTAATCTATGCATAGACTAAGCATGTCATTATCTTAATTTATGCACAGACTCAATGATGCCAAAGAATATGAATATTACAATTAACCAAACCATCATCATAAGCTAAGAAGGTAGAGAGTCATGCCAAATAATCATCGAGAAAAATGGCCAGATCAGCAATGGAAACACACCCCTCATCCTGTGTATTGTTGATGTTGTGTGAGCTGAAGGAAGAGGAAGGAGAACCAATGGAAACACACCCCACATCAGTGATAACACATGCTGTTTAAAAGCAATTAGATGCTATAAATTAAAAATTCATAAGAACTTAGCACATTATAACTAAAGCAAACAACAAGACACTGACAACTGTAACTGTTCAAACATAAAAGGAGAGCTGTATAATTCAGGTTAAGAGCAAACAACAATAAAACAGTGATAACTGTCATTGCTGGAACCAGGAAGCAGGAGAACTGTAATCACTGGTTATGTAAATGCAAAACCAATAATTGTTCAGGCTAGCAACAAAAAGTTCAAATTATGTACAAGAAAACATAGCTATCAATTTGACTTTCTTCCACTTATTAGAACATCTCACATGGAGCTCCCCAGTTTCCTGTTTCTCAAAACGAAAGGAAGAAAAAATTATTTCACAATTGATAAAACTATCAGATACTTTTTGATGAAGATGTTAGATATAGAATCTCAGCTGCCTGGTTGAAGTGGCGTCAAGCTTCTGGCGTCCTATGTGACAGAAGGGTGCCACAAAAGTTAAAAGGTAAGTTCTATAGGACAGCGATTCGTCCGGCGATGTTATACGGTGTTGAATGTGGGCCTACAAAAAGACGACATGTCCAACAACTGAGTGTAGTAGAGATGCGGATGTTGCGGTGGTTTTGCGAGCACACACGAAGGGATAGAGTCCGGAACGAAGTTATTCGGGATAGAGTCGGGGTGGCACCAATTGAGGAGAAACTTACCCAACATCGATTGAGATGGTTTGGACATGTCCAACGGAGATCCCCTGAGGCGCCGGTGCGTAGTGGGGTTCTAAAGCATGCCGAAAATGTAAAGAGAGGTAGAGGTAGACCTAAACTGACTTGGGACGAGTCGGTTAAGAGAGACCTTAAGGAGTGGAATATCTCCAAAGAGGTAGCTTTAGATAGGAGCGCTTGGAGACTCGCCATCCACGTACCTGAAGATCCGTGATCTTTGTTTTTTTTATGGATTTCATCTCTAGCGTACCCCAACTTGCTTGGGACAAAAAAGGCTATGTTGTTGTTGTTGTTGTTGTTGTTGTATCAGATACTATAAACTACAATCCATTGGTAACTTGGAAGGCCAAAACATGTCAGCATTTCTGGGTCATTTGAATCAAATTTGGCAGGGTAGTTGCTAATTATTGATTGTGCTGTGTTCACTGATTCAAATAGCGTCAAAGTACAATGTTTATGTCATGTGTATCATCATCATCTTTTTTTCACTCTACTTTGCGATCCTTATTCATAGAAGAAAAGTTAGTTGCAAATACATGTGGCATGTTCCGTGAAATAACATACTTGTATATCTTCCTGACAAGATTTCATGCGCTAGCCAGTTTTCATAACTACTACTTCACAAATCTTGGTGGAGTATGTAATTATGTCCAGAACACTTCACAATTATGTGCTTATATTATTCTGCTAATGAAATTAGAACATTTCTCAATGAAAATGGAATTAGAACATAATCTGGTGTGCTGGCCATAGCCAAACAGTCAAGCCATCATCTTAACTTATCAGTGGACTAACATGCCAATGAATCTAAAACTGAAATAATTATAATTAACAAAGTCATCATCTTAAATTATGCATGAATTGAATCTTACTAGAGAAACAAAGAAAATGAAAATGTTCATGTGAATAACAATATTATGCCGTTTTTAAAAGAAATAACACCATTTATCTTTTTTTGTATTGTGTAAGATGAAAGGAAGAGGAAGGAGCACCCAAGAACAACAGGCATGGGAGGCATCAGGAAGACTCAAAATGATCTCTGCATCCTAGGCCTTCCTCTATGTTTCCATGCCCATTGCTCCTAGGCCCTCGTTTCTTCCTCTTCCACACTCACCTCGAGTTCAAATCATCCAAATAGGTGCATAGTTTGGTTTAGTCTACTAAACCAATTAAACAGCAAGCCAAAGGGAAAAGGAAGGAGCGCCTAAGAACGATAGGAATGGGAGGCATTGGGAAATACCGAACCAAGATTAGCTTCCACCTCTGTTGCTGGAGGAGGAAACAAACAGGTTGGGCTTTCCTCTATGTTCCCATTCCCACTGCTCTTAGGCCCTCTCTTTCTTCCTCTTCCCGACTTGCTCTCAAGTCCTACAGCATGCATATGCTCCCAAGCAAGAACCTTGAATCATTGAACAGAGCCAGCCTCAGAGGTATATATAGGCCTGTAGTGCACTCTGGATAAATGTAGAGAAAACAAAGTACAGACCTGTCCCATGGTGCGTCATTGTAGCTTGTTGCCAGGCCCTTTCCTGCATTGTAAATGTAGAGCATGTGTGGGAGATCTCATGGTTACTCATATGGCCATATCTAAAAAGCCAACCAGTATTAAGGCCTGACTTTGAATGGAGAAGAAAATGGACCGTGGAATTTGCACTGAAGTATAAATGGTGTTAGGACTGAATGAGAAAGAAGGGTATAACGTACCTTGTGCAGTACAGTACCAGGGATAGCATTCTCCTTTAAAGAATTAGAAGCTAGAAGTTAAAAAGGCATAACAATTTCGCCAAGTTATACATGAAGGAAACAAAAGGACAGTAAAAAATGAAGCAGGAGAGTGATAATGGTAGCGGTGTACCAAAATCAAGTTAACAACAATTTATATCAGACATGAACTGGAACTGGACTATAACAATGACAAAACCGAAATGTATACTTAGGCCTATTCTGTATACAAATCCTATTATCTGCAGTTCTGCGTACAACATGAAGCGGAAATATACAAGCAAACAAATGCTTTTGCTTTCACAAGTGAAAACAAAACTCAGGACCATAAGAAAAACACATGGAAGATATGCAGAATACATTTTTGTAGCCTAACTCACTGTAGATGGCGGTGACAAGGTATGGACTCAGCTATGCAGCTGCTGGGCTATCTAGTACCTCCTGAACAAGGTATGGACTCAGCTATGCAGCTGCTGGGCTATCTAGTACCTCCTGAACAAGGTCCGAACGCAAAGGAAGAACGATGTCTTGAAGAGAGTCCGGTACTTCTTCCACCCATTGAAGTACTTGCCAATGGCAACCTTGTAGCTTGGCCGGTGCTTCACCAAATTGTAGTACTCAAGTATCTTGGGTCTGCAGTTGATGTATTCCTCATCAAGGTCCAGAAGAGTTATGCGCGCAAGAATTGGGATGAACATAGAATCAGCAGGTGAGAAGTCATCGCCAGCGAGGTATTTGGTCTTGCTGAGCTGATTTTCAACATCATCAAGGAGTTTGCTCAGTTCTTCCTCACTCTGCCTCATGATTTCAGGGTCCTTTACTTTGTCATCGGTCTCGTAAGCCGCACGGAGCTTGACATGGTACATGCTAGCTAGATCAGGGGCCTCAGCCATGCGAGCAATCAATACCCGCCTTATGAACTTGGAGACAAACGCACGGTACTTGACCGGGGTGTGCGTGAGGGTGAACATCTTAGGATTCCAAGCGTCAACTTTCTGCATCCATTGGTTAACCACAGTATTCACAGGGGGGATTTCGCCACTCAAATGCACCGCAAGTCTGTCTATGTACCTATGGAAACATAAAGCGAATAAAGCATTGCTGCTTCAAGAGCAGTAGAAAAATGTACAAGATTCAGTTATGCGCCCAATGTGAATGAAGAACGTACTGAATGATATCGATGGCACGATAGATGACATGAGCGCCGTTCTGGAAGACAGGGAGCTTCGCGGACGGGTTCATGCGGAAGAAGTCCACATTCATGTTTTTGCCCGTGAGCGGGTTGACGTGGTAGGAGGTGTAGTCGATGCCCTTCTCTTCCAGCGCCATCCGCACTTTCTGACTGTCCAGAGAATAGGGGTGGTGGTACAGCTGCATTGCTGCAGCGAATGATGCGATTGAGTATTAATACCACCTCACGACAATCAGTCTCAGGAATACCATGAACCACAGCGCAATTCATCTAAACTAACTAGTGTTTTAGGATTTGTGGACCTATAAATTATCGTCACAAAGTGGCAGATAGACAAATTGAATACAAATAAAAAGGCTAGTTAATTGGTAGTTTGTTTTGTGTTTTCTCCAGCGGTTCGTGTTATTCAGCGAGCCACGCCATGAGCACGCACTGTTTCTCTCAATCTCAACAACAGAGTTCATCAACACAGACCATAACAGAAACCATGGTTTTGATTGCCAACCGCGCGGCACTGTATGGACCACGCACGAATCATATGAGCCACGAAACCCCTACAGGCCACAGGCACCCTCGACGAAAAGGGGGGAAACCGCTCATTTGTCGAAGAACAGAAGGGAACCCCCACAACAACCGCCAAATCCGACCCCGAACCCAACCAACCGAATACGGGAACGAAGGAGCGATACCTCCAGGCGCGGAGGCGGAGGCGGAGGCGGAGGCGCAGGGGACGGCGACGGGAGGCTGGAGAGGCTTCGCGAAGGCTGGCGACGGGAGGCTGCCGAGCGGGCACCGGGCGGGCGGGGTTTTGGTGCGCTGGTGGCCGCTGGTGCGGTTTTGGGGGGACTCCGCTGCCGTTTCGGGCGGCTGGGCTGGGCGGCGTGCGCTTGGATTCGCTCGCCCTTCCTCACTGGCACGCTCTCCGTGTGATCTGGACGCAGAAGGCTCTTTCTTTTCGTGCGTCCGCGCAACGCCTCCTTCCTCCCAGGAACTCCCTCTGCCCGCTCGTTCCCGTCGTCGCTGACTCGCCTCTACCTGGTCGCCTGGTCGGTGGCCACCGGCCCCGGCCGGCTGATTATCCTATCCAATGCGCGTACCCCAGCAACAGCCGAGCGCACTTCGCACTGCAGAGTGCGGCGGGGCCTGCGGGTCGGTCGGGTCGCGTCAGCGTCGACAACCCGACGTGACGGTTACGCCAGCCAGGCACGCTGAGTTGCCGTCGCATTCCCCGGGTCCGTCTCCGTCTGCGTGTGTGTGTGTGTGTGTGTGTTTGGTGGTGGGGGCCGTCCCGGCCCGTGCCGCCGTGCGCGCGTCGCCCTCACCGACGGACGCCGCGGTGGCAACGCAGCTGGCACAGGCCACCGGCTTCCGTCTCATCATTCCAGTCGCCGGCTGCTCCTGCCGGCCAGGAGGAAGGAATGATTGGTTCTGCGCTTTCGCCAGGCTGGCCCGTGGCCGGGTTCGAGTTCAAGGTCTGTCAACCTGCAAGGGAAAGGAAACAGCATGGCATGTGTAATGTGTTGCGAATGATTTTGTTTTCCCCATTTTGATTTGCAAAATTTGGCTCTGTTCGGTGTCTGGTGACGGCGTGAAGCTGACGGATGGCGTTTAGTATTGGCACGGGAGGCCGGGCCAGGACACCGAAAGATGGCGTAGACATTTTTTCCCCTCCTTTTTTTTCATAAAAAATCGTATTTTCGGTTGGTCCTACGGGGCTAGCAGCCTGGCAGCAGCAGCATGTGCTAGTTAAATATCGAGTACTACGCTCTATTCCTCAAAAAAAAAAGTGAGTATGTTATATGCAGCCGCGAATAGCTGCTATGACAGTCTGTATTCCGTGCTACAGAAATGACGTGCTTCGCGCAAATGGAATTCCGATTAGCAGCAGGTTCGGTTCCTTTTCTTTTCCTTATGTTTTTTAAATGGGGCCCTGTTTCTCTTGATCCCTACTAATTTTTATGTTCTTCGTTGTGCTTGCAGGTTACAAAGCCCACGGGCAGCCCAACCAACAAATTAAACCGCTAGTTTGGGCCATCGCGCGAGAGCATTGGAAGCTCCAAGCCCATCATTAATCGGCCGGCGGGGTCACCATTAACTCAGATGGTTTCTCGGAAGTCTAAAGTTTAGGCCTGTCACGTCAAAAAAATATTGCTATTAAAATATATTAAATAAAATCTGTTCATAAAATTTTTTCACAGATCTGTGCTAATCCGCGAGATGAATTTAATGATCTAATTAATCTATAATTTGCCGCAGCGATGCTACGGTAAATATCTGCTAAACATGAATTGATATACCTTATTAGATTTATCTCGCGAATTAACCTAGAAGTTCTACAGTTAATTTTATACTTAGACTTTATTTAATACTTTAAATAATAAGATTCTTTTTAATGTAAGAGGACTAGTTTAGCTATCTGGAACTGAACATCCCTCGTTAAGCCGCCGCGCGACGAAGCCTCGAAGCGGATGCAACTCTGTTCCGCTCGGCCCCGTGGCCCCGCCGCGCCGTGGCATTCACGGCGCGCGCGCCCACCCCCATCTCGCTCGCTCGCGTCCTCGGCTTCTCGCGGCGCCGCTTGGGTTGGGTCAGGTATGAACGTGCCAGGGGGTCCATGCGCCGCCGCCGGGGCACGAGGTACACGCCCCCGCGCTCCGGCCCGGCGCGCGTCGGGGTCCCGATCGCGAAGCGGACGGCGGCATGGGCAGGCCGCAGGCGCAAGCACCCAACCACCCCCGTGCCACCGAGCAAGCCAAGTGTCCCCCGCCCGGGCGGCCGCGGCCGCGCCAGACGGCCCCGAGAATGACCTGGACGCCGTGCTCCGCTGCCGTGGGCTCCGAGCCGCGACGATGTCTGGACTGGACCGTACCATGATCGGTCAGCGTCACCTCGCGGCTTCGCCTTTGCAGCAGCACCTAGCGGCCGGCCGGCGGGCCGTCGGTTGCGTTCTGATGTCTGCCCGTCCGGGTCCGAGCCCTGCTTCCGTGGGGCCGGCCGGACGCCCCGACAAGTAGGGGTAGGACACGCGGTTTCGAGAGGACTGGAATGACGACAGGCCAGCCGTCAAAACACGGATCAGGCAAGAAGGAAACGACGGAGAAGTGTTTCGGAGACCGGCGGTGCACTGTAGCATTTAGCTCGAGGTGCGGTTGCAAATAGTAAAATTGGGTATTTGAAAAGGACGCGGCGACGTGACGCTACCGTGAGGTGAGAGTGTGAGACATCTTTTCACTCTTCGGCCGATGCCCGAGGCCGTCCGCCTTCACCGCCGGTTATTTGGCCTTCTTAGAAATCCGTTTGGAGATGGGGAGCGCAAAATTGAAATCCTTACTTCCAACCTTAAACCCTAACCGTTAGCCTTACTACTATAAACGCACCTCGCGCTTGGGGTCGTCGACCGCTCTCGGAGAAGAAGCGCTCAGCCTCTCCTCCCGCTCGGCACCGCCGCCCTCCACCGTCGTCGACGCTAATCTCACATCCAGTCTCTTGAATCGGCAGGGGGGACGACCGGCCACGTGAGCGAGAAGATAAGGTCAGTCATCAAGTGTGGCGGCTTCTTTCCGAGCAAATCAAACGCATGACACCGACACCGACACTATGACAGGTTGGGCCCGCATGTGTCTGCCGTGTGCCAAACGCGTGCGTGGCCTGAAACAAGATCATTACCGCATGAGAACGATAGGATATGAAGAACGGCACAATACTATATATTAGATCAAAATACCAGCTCATCTGGACCGGGGTGTAATGAGTCTGGATACGATCTCATCGTAACGACGACGACGCCGTCACTGTTCACGTGTCGGAGCCCACGTATATATCCAGCCTAACACCAAACACAAGCTAGGCTTCAACATTCATAGAGGCAGGAGCGAGTTATGATCGAGGACCCGGGAGGTCATCACTAGTAAGCAGCACACATGCGAGCTGTGCCTGTGAGGCTGCCCTACCTCGACATGTGTTAGTAGTCAAAGCATGATGGGGCTACGGTTCAGGCCACCAGGCACCGGAGCCTTGTTTCTAGGCTCTCGGCGTCTCCTGCGGGAGGCAGCTTCTCCAGTCCAGGAAACGGGACCATCCCTGCACCAAAACTTCGTTCGCCTGTATGCTACCCGGCCGAGTCGCGGCAGAGGTGACCCCTGCTACTGCTCAACTGCTAGTAGTAACATCTAAGCTCATCAGTTGCTATTGACTCCTAGTAGTACATCTGAAGCTGGCCGTTACGCCACCGCTTGGTGTCCTAGCATTAGTGTGGCGACGCTTCATTAGTGCACGGTCAATGTTGATCACAAGGTGTCAAGGTCGGCCATCCTTGTCGTCCTATTCGCATGTGGACTCGTTAACCAGCCGCTACATGGCCCTCTGCAGTCTGTCCTGTACGTCCGTTGGAACCAATCAAGAGCGCTCGCATTGCTCGTCCTGACGACCAGTCGAGCACGCTACGGTGCGGTCCATGTCCACAGATCATGCACATCCCTCCTACGCGCAGTGTAATTAAGCAGGGGGCGCCTTTGAGAGCTCCGCCAACAAGGGCTGGAACACGTGCTCTCATCTTCTTCTCCCCAATAATGAATGGTAAAGCACTTGACCTGATTCCTTTTTTAAGTGCCACGCAGCAAACATTTCGATCCCAAAGATCATAATCATAAATATATAGGTCAACCACTAATGATTGCCAAGAGATGCTAATTTAACTCCTGATGCTGTATTTACTCTATTCGGTTAAACTGTCAAAGACGCATCATATACACGGTTAAAAGTTAAAAAAAAGCGAGTAGTATCTTTCTAACAAGTTGTATCTGATTTTTTTATCCCTCTCTGACGAACCGTTGGTTTTCTCCTGATCCACGAGGCTGTGACAGACTTTTTGTCAAACTGCCAAAAAGTCATATGCTCTGACTAACTGACTTCTGGCTAGGACCACGATGGCCGTAGCGGAGTTGTGCCAGGAAGTATACCCTTCGACAATCCAGTGTCCCCTCCTTTTTTTCAGTGAGTGATCACCATGGCAGCATCACCATGGCCATGCAACAAACGGAACAATGCATCCATCAGCCATCATGAGATCCAGGTCCTGCCCGAGTCCCACACCACAGCTCCTGGGCACGGAAGCCCCAGCCGGGAAACCGATGCGGTCTCGAGCCGTTTTCTCTGAGAATGAAAACACCCGGCCGGAGAACGTCCCTTAATTAAAAAACTCAGATAAGTTGGCGAAGGCGACGTCGCGCGCTCTGGTCTCTTCGCTCCGGGAGCACAACGAGTGGCCCTCCTCCCCCGCCGCCCCCCGGCCTCCAAACCCCCCGAACCCTCTCCCCACCCATCCGCTGACGAAGTGGGTCCGACGAAACGAGGGCCCCACGCGTCGGTGAGGTACCCGGACGGCCGCGGGCGAGCACAGGGCGACGGGAAACCGGGGTCGTCGTCGTCCACCTCCCCCTCGGCTCCGCCCTTAATGGCGCGCTAATCAGCGAGCTTAACCCCCACCGGCTCGAGCGAGCGAGCGCCAGCGCTTGACGCAGCGGCGCGGGCGCGGCAGGGCGTGCGGCGTCACATGGGGGTGCTTGTACGCTAGCCATTAATACGGCAGGTCGCCCATCCCATCGCGGCCGCCGCGCCCGTCTCCCGTCTCCCGTCTCCGCCCGCTTAGGCTTAAAAGCCCCCCCGCGTCCCGGTCGCGCACCCCACCCCGTCGTGCCTCCCGTCGCTTCCTCCGCCGCTCGCCGTCGCGCTCCGGCTCCGTGCGATTGGCGGCGGGACCGGGGGCGCTTCAGTCCGTCCGCGCGCCGCGCGCTCTCGTTCGTGCTGGTGGTTGGTGGCTGGCGGCCGGCCCCGTCGAGGAGATGGACTCGGTCATGGCCGCCCCCGACGCGCCGCCGCCGGCCGTCGTGCTCGTCTCCGCCGGCGCTAGCCACTCCGTCGCGCTCCTCAGTAAGCCAGGCCGCCTACCCTGCGCATTTCGTCGAGCACGGCTGTGGGGGTCGCTTTGATTGTGCTTTCCGCTGACAAGTGGCCGTGCCTGCCATTTTTTTTCTGTGTCTGCTTGCCAGCGGGCAATGCGCTGTGCTCGTGGGGCAGGGGCGAGGACGGGCAGCTCGGGCACGGCGACGCGGAGGACCGCCTCGTGCCCACGGTGCTGAGCGGCTTCGACGCGCCCGGGATCACGTCGGTCATCTGCGGCGCCGACCACACCACCGCCTACTCCGAGGAGGAGCTGCAGGTCTACAGCTGGGGGTGGGGGGACTTCGGGAGGCTGGGGCATGGCAACTCCACCGACGTCTTCACGCCCCAGCCGGTCAAGGCGCTGCAGGGGCTCAAGATCAAGCAGATTGCCTGCGGGGACAGCCATTGTCTCGCCGTCACCATGGCCGGAGAAGTGCAGAGGTAGACGGCCACTACCCGTTAAACCGCTGGGAATGTTTGAGAAATTATTTGATAATCAGTGCTATGAAGCTTCACATCATAGTATTCTCTGTTGCTCTATCTGAGTTTTGCACTTACGATTCTTTATTATGTGATCCTTATATTTGTTTATTTGCAGTTGGGGCCGTAACCAAAATGGACAGCTAGGCCTTGGAACTACTGAAGACTCGCTGCTCCCACAGAAGATTCAGGCTTTTGAGGTAAAAAAGTACTATATGCCAAAATCTTCATATAGGGAGATCTACATCATACTAGGAAGAGTTTTTGGACTACCTTATTGCACTTTGACACTTGTTCAATCAGCGGATTTTGCGCATATCATGTTTATGTAAATCATGACTATGAGTTGAAGTGTCAGATTCATATCTTACTAGATGTGCAACAATATATTAGCTATAATCATGAGGTACACCATAGCTGTGCTGTCACTATGTACACCAGTAATGGTGATGTGAACATCGGCCCTCGCCCATTACATCTTGTTCCTTCTGGAGGAGAACTATCACCATTTGTCAATATCCGGTGCGATGCAGTTAAGTGCTTATGGTCATATGTTTGTAGGGTGTTTGTGTGAAAATGATTGCTGCCGGTGCCGAACATACTGCTGCAGTAACTGAAGATGGCGACCTCTATGGATGGGGTTGGGGTCGATATGGAAACCTAGGTCTTGGGGACCGTAATGATCGTCTGCTTCCGGAAAAAGTATCTTCTGTGGAGGTAAATCATCTAATTGGCTCGCCCTTTTAGTTTAAAAGCAACATGTCCGCTCAACTGATGTTCAACTAACACCTTCAGCACTTGCTACTGCATGAAGTTTTGAAAGACAATACTGCATGAAAATTGATCATTCCATCTTGGACTGTTGCAAATCAAAATACACTCATTATTCTTTACTTGATCCCTGAGACATGTCCGCTGGGCATATATTCAGCTGTGAGTTACTCATTTCCTTTCTGGATCCATGTTGTCAGCTTGAAACATCCCTCAACAAAAATCAACCTCGGAAGCCAATCTTTTTTTCATGATAGAAACCATCAAAGTAGATGGAGTCCTTTTAGCTGATTAATCCGAGGTCTTTGTTCTTGTCTAGACTTTATCCAAATTATATATCTTTGAAATATAAGCATGGAGTACTACCAATTTACCTCCAGTCCTGACAAAGTAAAACACTAGTGTGCCATCATCCAAGCACATAACAGATGTTAAATATCTGATTTATCGGTCCCATTGTTACTGAAAAGATTGTTCCTTACTCTAATATGTACTCCCTCTGGTTTTAAATATATGGCGCTTAAGAAGCTAATTAGTAAATAGATATTTATCACTCACTATGTGAAATAAATCTAAGCAATCTTATCTCAGAATCAGTTTCCCCTGCAGCTTGATCTTACTAATTCTTTCAATAAGTTAGGGTTACTTTCACAAGGATGTGGCTATTAGGTTCTGTTCTCGTATATGGTTTTTCTTTTAATATTGTTTCTCTTTGTTGTTGTTCCAGTTTGTTCTATATTCTTATGTTTTGCCTTTTTGCAGGGTGAGAAGATGGTGCTTGTTGCATGCGGATGGCGCCACACCATTACTGTTTCTGACTCTGGTACTATGTACACTTACGGTTGGAGCAAATATGGTCAACTGGGACATGGTGATTTTGAAGATCATTTAGTTCCACATAAACTTGAAGCTTTGAAAGATAGCACTATATCCCAGGTAAAAGCTCATAGCTACATTCTCAGACATGGTTTCATGAAGGGTTAATACAATCACACACTTAGTTTTCCCTTTTGTCGGCTTTAGAAAGATACTGCTTCCAGCATAGGCAGACATAGACATAACTTATGCTGGAAACTTGAAGAATGCACTTTTTTACATGTTGTCTATAGGCTAAACGTTCTTTTATATAAAAAAATTAGGAAGTCTCCCCAAAAAATAAAAACCTATCATATGTTACTCCTACTTAGCTAATAAAATGTCAATTCTCCCTGTCTAACTAAATTAGCATATTGTCAAGTCTTCTTGAAATCTTGATTACTATTTGAGCTTTGGAAGAAAGGTTTATATACTTGCATTCTGCTGATTCAGATTTCAGGTGGTTGGAGGCATACAATGGCACTTACATCGGAGGGAAAGCTTTACGGGTGGGGGTGGAACAAGGTCATTATCTTAGTGCCTGTACTTCCTTTTGTGCCCCATAATTACTGTTTGATTCAAACTGCACAAGCAAGATTCTATTATACTTTTGTCGATGAATAAAAATAGGCAAACATTTAGCAATGGATCTCTGGTGCCGATAAGTAAAGCGTTTTTTTTGTATGCACATGTATAGCTGCTTACATACATATGGTGATAGTTGCCATGATGAGTTTTGGTACTGAGCTTGTGTTCAGCATGTCCGTTTCACTACTCTAGTCACAGGTTGTGCTGAGCTCTATTTTGTTACTGAGCTTTGCTTGAGGTCCAGCTCTGTTGTTTTTTATTTTCACTTGTCCATGTCGGTTTTTCCTATCCTTTTTTTTACACTGATTGTGTCTCACATTTTGAGCCTGCAGTTTGGACAAGTTGGAGTTGGCAACAATGATGATCATTGTTCCCCAGTACAGGTTCATTTTCCAGAGGAACAGGTATGGCATGTTTGTGGGAGGGTTTTATGCTGAACTTGTGCTCAACTAAATGATCCATGTAGTACATGTATCACAAAAAGTCTCAGCCACAATAATAGTGGTCGTTCATATATTCATGTGAGTGGAGATTGCCAACTTCCGTTTATTACTGTGGTTTCTGCAGAAAATTTCCCAAGTTGCTTGTGGATGGAGACATACGCTTGCCCTTTCCGAGAAGAAAAATGTTTTCTCCTGGGGAAGGGGTACTAGCGGACAGCTTGGCAATGGAGAAATAGTTGACAGGTGGTGTTCTTATCTAGTGCACCTGCTCAGTGTGTAATATCTTTTTAAGAAATTCGATATCTTATCTCTGCTATCTACAATCTTTGGAGCTAACAATTTATCGAACGTGTACCATCCTGAAGGAACACACCGGTGCTGATTGACGCCTTAAGCCCAGACGGTTCTGGCTGCAAGAAGTTAGAGTCATCCACAGCAGCTCCATTCACAGGTTCGTATCACATCGTGCTCTAGTAGCTGCGGATGCTTCTACGGACAGGCAGCTGACGTGTCTGCTCTCTGTGTTCCAGCCAAAGTTTGGGTCTCCCCGTCAGAGAGATACGCAATAGTCCCTGATGAAAACGTGAGTTCAGTTCACTCGTGCTCATTTCGACGCGAATTACTCGCAGCCAAATTCTTTGGAGGCACTCCAATTCACTTGCATTGTTATTGTTTCTGAGCCGAGGTTCCTCTTGTGTTCATGTGCAGGTTCCCAAATCAGGCGAAGGCACCGCGCGCGGCAACGGGGCGGACGCGAACGTGCCGGAGAACGATGTGAAGAGGATGCGCGTGCAGTCGTAGCGCCACCATCCCCTCCCTTAACCCTAGTACACTATAAAGGAAGAACTGGTGCCCTTAGTCTCCGCTGTTCCCGTCCAGCGGTGTCCGATTTTGTGCATCCCGTTCAGCCCAAGTGATCTCTCTATCTCTCTATCCGCGAACCTCCTGCTGTTGAGACCTGGGATGGTGACGTTGTCTCTCCTGGTGTTAAGAACTCTGATGAGATGGTGCCGTTGCCTCGCAGCAATGAGATGTGTGATTCGCCTCGTTGAGGTGTGCCTAGCGAAATCGGGCCTGCACTCCTCTGCTGTTCTGATGTGTTTCGGATCTTTGAGACTTTGACATTCCATGGAGGGTGCGGTAAGCGCCGGCTTCATTCTCGTTTGTTCACAAGTTGCTGATGAGTGATTGCCAGCCAAGCCATGGTATTTTCTTTTTCTCAGTACAAGAAGCATTAGGTTATTCCTTCATTGTACGATTTTATAGAGTGCTATGCATCTAAGGATATTTGAGTTCACGAATGAAACAAGATTTCCCAATGCAAAGTTTCATTTCACGATTTCATACACTAGCCATAGCATTTAATTTTGAGGCATGCGATTGGACGTAATTGCATGAAATGAAACTTTACAGCCCCCAATGCAAGTTTTATAGTCTTGGAAACAGTGTATACATAGTTTCATCGTGATAAAACTCCTTTTCTCTTTTTTTTTCATAATTACCTTGTCATGTCAGTACAAATACCGACGTGTCATTGTATTTAATGCGTATGAAACCTCTATAAAACTTGCACTGGGATTGGTCTTAGTATCGCTAAACTAATACTTTGATGTGAAAATGAGTGATTGTGTAGAAATTTAAGGAGCGAAACAATACGGGGTGATGGAAGCGGCATCCACTACTGACAGCATGGCGATCAAAGGATCACGCCTCTGAATTCTGATGATTTGGCGCTTCCATTTCCTCGTCGCCCACCAAAGGAGTAGAATCACTTGGCGAGTCCTCTCCTCCGCTTCGTCCCTTTTGCTGCCGCAGATGTGATTGGGCTTGGTCCGCTGTACAGCTGCCGAGGAGAGAGAAGCGGCCCAGGCGCCGGAGGGGGGCAGGGGACTGCCCGGCCCGTCGGTTGTTGGCCTGGGCACGACGCATTTCGCCCGTCGGCCGTTCGCCAGGCGGTTTCCGCTTGGCGCTTGGTGCGCGTCGACGTCGTCGGCGCCTAGCTGGTTGGTGGTGTAGCACAGAGGGAGAGCATCACATCAGCAGCCGTGTACGTCCCGGGCGCACCGGCACCGTGCCCCCACACCTCGACGGCCAGGCCTGACACCTCGGCCGTCTACGGCCCGATCGTCCGCTGCCCGCCTGCGCAGCCGGGCTGCGTACGTGTGAGGCGAGCGGAGTCCCGTAACCAGCGCCTTGACTGGACGGCGACACCAGCCCGGGGTGGGTGACCTGGCCGCGTCAGGCCGCAGAAACGGCCGAAGCTGTCAGCCAGGCTCGCCACGCGCCGATCCACCCATCAGGCGTCAGTGACAGAGACAGCCGCGCGCCGGCCCGCCCGCCCGTCCAGCTCGCGGGGCCGGCCGCCGGGATCGCGCCGCGCCCTCGAACGGGACGCTCGCCGGGCGCGCCCACCCGCACCCGGGTCCCGCGCCGGCGTGGCTACCGGAAATCGATCCCTCTCTGCGCGCCCGCCGGACGGTGACCGGAGCACCGGGCCAGCTGACGCCGCCGAAACCGAGCCGATGGCTGTGCGCGCGCGCGCGCGCTTTGGTCCCGGCCGGCCGATCGCTGACGCCTGTTGCGAGCGGCGGACCCGGGCGACTACGGGTGGACGCGCCCTCCTGTCGGCAGGCAGATCGATCCGCACGCCCAGACGGACACGATGGATGGATCTATCTCATCTGATCTGTTCTATTCTAACCCGACGCACGCCGCTGCCGAGATACGCATCTCCTCGTGTCAGGGACGCCGCCACACAGGCGCAGTGATTGTTCTCGGAAGCCGACACAGCGGCAGAATCACTGCGACGACAGGACGGCACGGCCCGGTCGATCCGGGCTGCACATACGGCGCCTCCGTACCGCCGGAGCGACCGAGGAAGCAGACTGCACGGGACCAGCCAGGGGTACAGCGCCACCTACTGGCTGGGGCTTCACCCAAGGGAGGAGCGCATTGATATCCGGCAGCAGCGAGCGACCGACGTCGTCTCTAGCTGGCTGCTGGCCTGGCCGGCTACCGATCGATCGGCGAGCGTTAGGAATGGACTTCGCCTTCCCCGCCACCACCACGACAGCCGCGGCCACGACGACGGCGCCAGAGGAGCTCCCGTTCCCGCGCTTCGCGGCCGCGTTGCCTCCCCGGCTCCCTCCCTCTCCTCCCGCCGCTGCCGCCGACGCCATGGCGGAAGAAGGGCCGCGGGCGCCGGAAATGAAGGCGGGGGCGGGGGCGGGAGGTGACGACGCGGCGGCGGCTGCGGCGGCGGCGGAGGTGGAGGACAGGATGGACCTGCTGTGGGAGGACTTCAACGGGGAGCTGGCGCTGGCGTGGCGCCGGGCGCGGGGGCGGGGCGGTTCCTGGCGGGAGCGCGGCGAGGGGCTGCTGGTGCTGGAGGCGGGCCCGTGGTCGGGGCCGTCGGACGCGGGGTCGGAGCCCGTGGGCCGCGTCGGGTGCGCGCCCGTGCTGCGGCCCTCGTCCAGGGCCGCCGGCGGGGCGAGGCACTACCGCCGCCGCGCGGGGTCCTGGGTGCTGCTCATGAGGATCTTCCGGAGGCTCTTCGTCATCGACAAGACCATCTCCGTCGCCAGGCAGCGCTCGACCACCAGGGCGCGCTGACGCACGTGTTTCTTGCAGCAGAACTGCTTCCATGAGCGGTGCCTGGTGAGGTGAGCCTGTCCAAGAACCATGCATGCATGGTTCTGATGCAAGAACAGCCGCGCATCCGTGAGTAAATTATACGCCGCTCCATCAGACATTAAAGCAATTAATGATCGAGATTTGTTCTTGACTCTGTAATTAGGGTTCATCAGCAGATACAGAGAAATCAAAACCAGTCCATGTCCATAGCAATGTCACTCCATCTCATTCTTCCACTGTCACTCCATTTCTCCATTGATCATCTATCACTCTACAAATTCAATAGAATAAATGTTAAAAAAATAGTAAAAAAGGCAATGCCCGTGCAACTTGAATCCTTCTCCATCGCGCGCATTAGTCACGAGACGATGTCATGCGACCCATGATATCGTACCTTCGGATCTGAAGAACGAAAGGTGCACGGCTTTACCAGGACAAAATGTTTTGGTGTGGGTTCGTGGGGACGAAAGGTCCTCGTGCTGTTTTACTTGGGAGGATGCGTGTGTTTGTTGGGGCGGCTCACATAAGGACAAGGGGATTAGCTCGTACTTAAGGCATAAAGAGACCACGGACGGGGACATCCAACCTCTGCCCTACTACCTCTCAGAACAGTAAAACCCTGCTGCTGTGCTCCCAAGGAAACCTCTTGACCGAAAAAGGGAGCATACGGTTGTGTAAAGAGTGGGAGAATAGCATCTTTTAACAACTGTATCGTCCCACTAGCATAAACGTTGCCATAATCGTGTATTTCCAATCAAATCCGAGGTCTCTAGATAATATCGTAATGAAGGTAATATGGTAAATGATAAGATCTTAAGCATAAAATCGTAGAAATGTAATTCTATTGATTAAATCGTAGAATCAGCGCTCCTAATCTAGATTGTAAAGACACAAAATCATACTACAGAATCGCGATTTTGACAACCATTAACGGCAGCTTCTGATTTCTGCAAAGTACCCCCTCCGTCCTAAATTACAATTTATTTTAGCTTTTTTAGATACATAGTTTTCACTACGTATGTAGATACAATGTACATCTAAATGCATTGCAAAATATACGTATCTAGAAAAGATAAAACGAATTGTTATTTAGGATGGAGGTAGTAGTCACAAACTTCATCACAGCAAAGAAATGGACAGTTTTGTCTCATTACTTGTACCAATTACCCGCACCACAAATTCAAAAACAGCACGAGCATAGGGATGAAAGGGACAATTTGCGAATTATGTTGGAATCCTACCATAACTCAATAACAAATTGGGGTCAACTAACAACAGACCAGACAGCAGACAGCCCATAAGGACCTAGGGTTTGTTTGTACACTCACATAAACACAGGGTGATGGCAGCTGGGCCTACTTTCACCAACTATCTTTAGGCCAATGTAGTACACAACACCCACATTAAATATCTTCACCTTTTATGCCGATAAAAGACTAATGCGGCTCTGATCCCATTTTTTACAGAGAGAATATCCGAAGATGATGACAAACCACACCAATGCAACAAGAGTTAAGGGGACCGTGGAGTTGAATATGAATTGTGGATGGTTTACTGTGTTTCCTGTGAAGTCACAGCCCACAATCCTCGTCGAAATATATATTCTGATCATAGATGACAGACCACCCTTGATACACGAATTTCTAATAGATACAGCATTCTATTTTTTTCCCTAAAAGAAGATAGACCACAAGCATTGTATGATTGTTGACGAGTAATAATGGCACAGTAATGGAGATTGGAGAGTTTGGCCGCAATCATGTTGATATCTTATTATCTTGTTAGCAGAATGGGAGCCTCACAATTTGCTTGACACAGCAAGATACTTGGTATGACGGGCCTGTGCCATCAACTTTCCTGTCTTTTTCTTCCTGAAATCGACTGAGACAACACCAACGGATTTTCCAGCACGCAACAACTTTCCCTCAACCTCTATTTCTTCCTGGACAATTAACCCAAAAGGTTGAAAGTATGTCAAAGAACTTTGTAAAGAAGCGTGGAAACAACAAAAAATCAAAATTAATCTAGCTTCACTGGAACTAATTTGACAGGGAGCTAGCTGAAGCTGGCTTCATTTTTGTCTAACTTCCAGCAAAACAACCTAAGGACTATCAACCTATATCAGCATATTTTCAATCTCATTTCTTAATAAGTATCAACTACTGAGATGGTTATTTTGTTTATTATAACGACCAGACATTTTTCCAGATATAAAGCAATACAGTCATACACTGGTCAATAATCATGTTATAGACAACAGACTCCACTCAGAAGTCAGAACTGACAACAGTGGAAAATGAATAGAGCGAATGCGATCCATTTATTCAACCATCTTTTCTGCTTATAGTTATAGATAACACATTGATATTTCTAGGTAAGAAAAAAAACTAAGTCGCTAAAGGTAAGAAACAATTAAGGAACCATTTTATCTTGTCCATCAATCTGTTGTCATGCCATGTTTACTGTTTTATCTCATGAAAATATTACATTCCAACTTTCTAGAGGACCATGAAGCAACACTGAAGCTTCAAGAAGAATCTGAATAGAATGGGTATTTATCTATTCGAAAGAAACAATATTAGCCCTAATGGCATTGGCCTGGCAGAAGGCACATGTGTTATACCTGAGCACAAAAGTCAACAACAGGTCAAGTATAAAGTTATTTGTGTTGAGTTGTTTATTCAACATACATCGGGAATATTTCTTAATCACATTCAAGGATGTTTTGTAGCATACTCCCTCTGTTTGTTTTTAGTAGGTGCATTATAATTTGAAAAGGGTCTTTGGAGGTGTACTTTGAAAACAAATTTCTCATAAAAATATCAACTGCTACAAAATCCACATCATATTAAAAGATATTTGAAATGTGAATCTATTCATATAACTTGTGTACATTAAGCATGCATATAATCTGACTAATTGTTGGTCAAAACATACTTTTTGAAAGATTGGTCAAAAATGTGAAACTTGATTTTTCAAAATCCTAACATGACTACTAAAAATGAACAGAGTAAGAAAGACAGATAAATGAATTAGGATTTAAAAGTGCCCTGTCTAAACAACCTGTCATAAAATTGAACTAAAACACAGTTTCTTACGTTCTGAAATTAGTTATGATGAATATTTCAAATATTCTAGAACAGGTACAGAAGATCATATATTGATTTTTTTTGCTACACCATAATCAAATCAAAGAACTTTCACTACAATAACCACAGAAGGCACCCCTACTTAAGAGAGAAATACAAAATTATTTCAGGTTGCCGGGAAACAATAAAAGCATAAATCCAACAACTTCCATCAAGTTTGAAGCAATTTCAGCACCTAATCCCAGCTCACTCCTACTCCTTATCTGCCAACAACTTGACAATACAGCACATTGACTAGTAGCCAGTAGTAAATATTGCAGAGCAGATCTCAATCACTGAGGAATAGCATGACAACTATCAGGGTGCCGTTGAGATCCAATCCCGCAACTTAGTGATAGCTATGCACAACAGCAAGCGGTAGAACTGTACTAATTATTCCCAATAGGCCTTCAGAGTATTGGAGAGCAATTACTGACAACGAACCCAATTGCCTCAGCATTTTTTTTTGAAAGACCTTCTTTAGCAAATTGGATTCCCGGGTTGCCCAATTCTAGCACTAGCAGCACAAGTGCACAAAAGCTCCAGTTTAATCATAAATTACGAACCCCTGAGCTCAAAATTTGTTGATACCATAATAAAACACAGCCCGAAATGCGAACCGAGAGAAAGACAGAGCCGGTCTCACCCCGACAGTAGCCGCGTCGACAAAGGAGACGCTGATCTCCACGGAGACCCCGCTCCTGCGGAGCCCGCTGCAGAAGAAGACGGCGGACCCCAGCTGGTCGGCGAGCGTCGCCGTGACGCCGCTGCGGAGGTACCCCGCGGGGCTCTGCAAAGCCACACAAACACAACCGGTTGGGAATTCGGAGCCGAAGCGCCACACAGGTCTAAAGAGCTAAGCAGTCCCTAGGGGTTCCGTCCGGAGGGAGGAGGGATCGTGGCTTACGGCGTGGCGCGGGGCGACGACGAAGGAGCAGAGGAGGCGGCCGTGCTCGGCGGACTCGATGCTGACGCCGCTGAGGACGAAGGGGTCGTAGAAGTGGAGGCGGGCTGGGGTGGAGCCCGTGATTTCCTCCGCGGAGGCGGTGGGCTCGAGGCTTCGCCGCACCGCGTCTGGGTCCATGGTCGGCGGCGCGCCGGGCCGGCGAGGGGGGAGGTCGCACCACCAGGCAGGCAAAACGGGCGCTGTAGTTCCCCCTCCCCTCGGCAGGCAGACAAGACGAATGGAGGCGGCGTAGCTTGGGTTTGCCTAGACTGACAGGTGGGACTACGAACGGATATCTTTTTTTATGCCTACGAACGGATATCTGGTAGTGGGACCCGCAAGCGACTCTCCTTCCTTTATTTATTTAAAAAAATCGTACAGGTTTCGCAAAAAAAAAATTGTACAGGTGGTGCATGCTGGGCGTTGATTTTTGATCCAACGTTCCATGTGCTTCTGGAGACCTGTATTTACAATTGCAATCCTCACGATATCCCATTTTCGCATGCTGAATAAAAGGTTATGACAGCATAATAACGACAATCGCAAGTAACAGAGAAACTCGTTAAAAAAAATAACAGAAACTCAGAAACCTCTATTTGCTTGAATTGGGCACCACAAACAACAGAATCCGGACTAGGGACTGCAATGGCCTTATTCAATTAAGTATTGTTATTATGAATTAAGACTCACGAACGACAGCAAATTTTCAACACGAACCACTAATGGCCTTAATACATTTAGCAGTGACAATCTGGGACAAATGGCTTCCAGAACAATTTATGCCAACTAACAACTGAAACTCTTGTCTCTGAACCTCGTATGAGTTTCACTACACGATAACACAAACTGATCTGAACATTTGATCAGTGTAATCTGTGGTCCGCAGAGCGCTTCCCGGTTTACTGCACTCGAGATGCTTCTGAGCAAAAGACGTAGAACAGATCAAGGAGTTACTGAACGACAAAAAGATAAGTACGTTGTCTTTCTTAGAGCTCGTCTTTCAGAAGTTCTGAGTCTACCGACGGCGATGAAGGTGTGATGCCCTCTTGTACAGCACCGGCACCCGTCTGTGTCACTTCCTCCGCTGCACCAGCTTTTGGGCCCTTGTGCTTCTTGATGAAACTGATGATGTCCTCGGCCGTCCTCCCACCGTTGTACGAATAGAGGTCCCCGGTGGTCGAGTAGAAGTAGATCGTGGGGTACCCCTCGACCGCAAAGTCGGTAGGGATATCGTTTGCAGTGCCATCCTGAGAAAACCAAAAGGATTAACGGATGTGTGTACAGCCTGGTGGAAGCATGATCATATCACACCACAAAAGAGGAGGACGGTGGCTTGAGAAATTACCATCTTTGCAATGACGACGTCTTCGTCGTCTTGCATTGAGACTGCAACTTCCTCCAAGATCGGGGCCAGCTTCCGGCAATGGCCACACCAAGGAGCATAAAACTCGAGCAGTACTGTGAAGAAAAGGTCATGTCAAGCATGAAGTCATAAAACAAGTTCAATGCAAACTTAACTGAAATCTGATTGTAACCACTAATATAATCATATTGAGCTATGGGGTACATATTACTCAGACAACCGTGGAAATGAGAAGAACTAACCATTTTTGCCAGAGTTGAAAACAATGTCGTCGATGCTGTCTGCCACGATGACCTTAACAGGTTGGTCATTCACCTTTGGGATTGGCTCTGACTTAACATAAGGCATCAAGTTTTCATACTACATGAGCAAAAAGAAGAAAGAAGAACAGTGAGTTGGAAATTATTTGACAACAAAATACTGTGAAACAGCTTAGTAACTAAGCGACATAGTAAAGTAGAAAAGGCCTCACTATGTACTGCTTCAACCAGGGTATAACTTGATCAGGGTCAATAGTTGGATTGAGATATTTCCCACCCTGTGCGATCACAAAAAGGAGGGGCACATCGTTCTCTTTGAGCCCAAAGTACTGAAAGCATTTCCATGGAAGCTTGTTAGGCATCTAAAGGTAAATTTATGACAAACAGTGCTCAGAGAAACTACAAATAACAACCTGGAAGGCACGGTCAGCGGCTTCAACATCACCAATTAGAAAACTTATGTTATTTGCACTGAATTTCTTAGCTGCATCTTGAATCTGACTCTTGAAGGCCTCAATTCTGTCATCACTGAAGTTCAAGAAAAGCATCGCCTGTACAACAATATTTCAAATTATGGTACTTCATGCTTTCATCAAGTTTGAAAAATAGGTGTGCAGTCGTATCAGGTGAAATGCCAGTCCAATGTGAATAACATCCCATTACTAATGCAGAGGTAAAGGAATGACCAATACTTCCCTCTTCCACTCAAATTCTGAAAGCATAAATAGAACGTAATCACGATTGTGTCAACTCACTTTGGCACTAGGAGTGCTGTAGTATCTCTCAAGAAACTTATGGTTGGTTGGATCAGCATCGAATGTAACTACAGTAGGGAAACCAGACACCTCAATGAATTTTTCAAGAGCATCCTTATCAAAATCCTGACAAAGATCAAGACTGGTGTTATATTGCTAGTGTGTTACTCAGGTTCGAATATATCACATGAAAAAGGAATATACCTGAGAATCAACAAAGAGCTCGTCAAATGGTTTAAAGAGACGAACAACAGGGCCCTTGATGGCCTGATCACCACGCGGCAGAATACCAGCGTCTGACGTGTGAAAGAAATCATAATCTGACCGCTTCTTCTCTGCCACGGCCATAAAATTCTCATAATCCACACCGGCAAACTTGGGGAAAACTCCTACCTGCAACAAAATGTTCACATGCATGCATCGCATTCACATCCACCATTCTCAAGGTATTCAAGAAACAAGGGACATTCATAACAGTGGGAAAACCTACAAGAACCACCCCCTTGTCACCAATGGCGTGAGCGGCCTCCTCCTCCGATCTGAGCTCGATGGAAGCCGGGCCGACCTGCTTCTTGAGGTACTCCACGATGCCACCTGCATCCCTCGGACCACCATAACCACGCACGTTGTTCCCTTTGTTCTCTATGATCTTGATGGTGGGGTATGCGTGCACCTGGTACTTGTCCTTGATCTCCTTGTTCCTTTCGTCGTACGCGTCCACCTTCGCAAGCACCACTGGCGGGTCGTGCTTCCTCAGAACAGCGGCTGCCTTCCCGTACTGCTCATGGACATGACAAAAACAAATTAAAACGCACATCTGTCTGCGCTGCATCGTCGAGGGCAGGACTGGCAGTCTAGCTCAGTGGCACGTCTGTAGGGAGCAGTGGGTTATTACCTCTGGAGCGAGTTGCTTGCAGTGGCCACACCTGCGGGTAGTTGACACTTGCCAGTTAGCCACTGTGCGGGAGTTGGGACAGATGGCAACTGTGGAAATGAGTGAGCTGTCCTTACCACGGCGCGTAGAACTCGACGACGATGAACTGGTGCTTGGCCACCACCTCCGAGAAGTTGCCGGCATCAAGCGTCAGGACTGCCTCTCCCAGCTCCACGGCAGCCTCTGGCTCGGCAAAGGAGGGTCCGGAGAGGAGGAAACTGCTGGCGAGAAGGAGGGTAAACGGGAGCACAAGGGAGACGGCCATCGCTTAAGCTGCAACTAAAAGTGCCTTGCAGAGGGTAGAACCTGAGTTAATATATCTGAAGGGGCCAAGGCGTGTTGCACTTGCAGGAATCTCGAGGAAGTCAATGGGAACTTTGTTTGCTCACTTCTCTGTGACTCCATGTTTCTGAACTTTGCTTCCAAAAGACATTAGTGAGACTTTTTCATTCACCTCCTTTTTTTTTCGTGTGTTCTTGTAAACTTTCAGGTAAGTGCTATCAATATTGACAGTACAAAAAGCTTTGTGTGCAAGTGGCATTTCAACTTTCTGAGTCCACAGAAGCAACCAATGAGGCTACGGCCAACAGATCATCAACAATATAATATCAAGTTGTCAACACCGACTTCAGAAGCCATCTGACTTTCAATTCTAGCCACAGGCTTCAGAGCAGTAATTAGTCAAGCAATTAGCAATTTCAGCATCTGTACTCATCCTGCTCATCTCCATCTGAATGATTCTTAAGGTATCATGTATCTCATTCCTGCACAGATGTCGATTATCTCGGGCCAGAAACACATTCATTTTCCTGCCTATCTCAATCCAACTACAACCAGGCTGCTTACTGACACCCCTGTCCTTCATGGATCTCCTCACTCTAAATACCTCTGTCCATTTCCCCATCTCAGCATGCATATTGGAGAGAAGAACATAGGGTCCAGAGTTCTCAGGATCAATCTCAAACAATTTTCCAGCAGCCCATTCCCCCAACTCAACGTTCTTATGCAGTCTGCAAGCACCTAGCAGTGAAGCCAAGAGCACAGAGTCAGGTTCCATTGGCATGTTCTTTATGAGCTCCTCGACTTCTTTGAGATGACCGGCACGACCAAGCAAGTCAATCATGCATGTGTAGTGATCTCGGGATGGAGTAATCCCATGATCCTCAGTCATGGACTGAAAGTATCTCCTGCCCTCCTCAACTAATCCAGAATGGCCACAGGCTGACAAAACCCCAATCATCGTGACAGAGTCCGGGCTCTCTTTGCTGCACAGCATTCTCTCAAAAAGTTGCAATGCATCTCTTGCACGGCCATTCTGTGCATAACCAACAATCATCGCATTCCAGGACACATTATCTCTTGCAGCCATTCTCTCGAAAACCTTTGCACCATCGTCGATGGAGCCTGTCTTCAGGTACATGTCTACAAGGGAGTTCCCAACAAACACATCAGATTCTGGCCCAAAGTCGAAGCGGAAACCTTCCTTGAGGACATGAGCATGAGCTTGCTGACCAAGCTGAAGATCAGCAATATTCCCACACGCATTGAGAACATTTCCATAAGTATAATGTGTTGGCCAAACTGACTCCCCTTTCAGCCTGACGAAGAGCCTAAGCGCTTCCTCCTCCTCACCATTCTGTGCATACGCTGCAATTAGCACGTTCCAAGCAATGACATTCTTCTCAACCATCTGCGAGAATACTACCTGAGCACCTTCCACATTTGCAGACCTTGCATACCCTGTGAGCATGGATGTTTCAGACACGACACTCCTGGAAACCATGGAATCAAAGACAGTCCTTGCTTCGCATGTCCTGCCACACTTTGCATACATGTCCACCAGAGCATTGTTCAACACCATATCCTCCCTAAACCTATTGCACTTGACCACACGGGCATGGACCTGCCGTCCTTCCCTCTCTGCGGCGAGGCCTGCACATGCGCTCACAACGCTCGCGAGCGTCACCTCATCGGGAATGAAGCCCGCACCCATCATCTCGACAAACACAACGAGAGCCTCGCCCACGGGACCGTTCTGCTCGTAGCAAGTGATCAAGCTGTTCCAGGAAACAACGTTCCGCTCTGGCATTGCGTCGAACACCCTGCGCGCATCCTCCGGGCGCTCGCACTTCGCGTACATGTCCACGAGCGCGCTCCCGATGCGCACGTCCTCCGCGTGCGGCGACTTGGCGACGAGCCCGTGCACCTGCTCCCCGGTCCGCGGGTCCTTCTCCGCGGCGCAGGCGCACAGCACGCTGGCGAAGGAGTAGGCGTTGAGCACGAAGTCGTCGGCGTGCATGGTGGCCAGGAACCAGAGCGCGTCCCCAGCATGCCCGCGCCCGTGCCGCGCGAGCGCCGCGACGACGGCATTGTAGGAGCACTGGTCAGGGTCCGGGATAGCATCGAACACCGCGCGCACTTCGTCCGGACGGCCTAGGCGCGCGTACGCCGAGAGAAGCGCATTATAGGAGAAGGTGTTCGGGAGCGGTATCCCGTCGAACACCCTGCGGGCGTCGCGGAGGCGGACGAGCCGCGCGTACGCGGAGACGAGCGTGTTGAGCAGGAACGTCTCGCCGACGAATGGAGACTTGAGGACGCGCGCGTGCGCGGCTCGGGCGGCGGGGAGGCTCGGCGCGGAGCGGAGGAGGTCGGCCAGTGGCGCGGACGCGCGGAGGTGCGCGACGAGCTCGTGGCCGCCGTGGAGATGTCGCGCCATGCCACCAAGAGGCGCGCGGTGAAGTCGTAAGACGCTAAGACCCGCGTATGGACGGAGATCAGGTGTCCAAGACGAAATGAACGGCCAGGATTAGTTGCGATCTTGAGAGCTAAAGGCGCGAAAGAAGCAGAGCGGCTGGAGAACCTTGTCACATCTTGCGTTAGAACACTACTCAAAAGAATATTCAGTTTCCAAATGCGCTTATGAAAGCATCACAGATTCACGCTGCATTTTCAGACAATTGCAGAATGGATTGAACAGAGAATGTTCCTTTCCATAAACCATTCTATTAATCTCATCATCCATGTTAACATTACTGTATTTGGGGGTTTCAGATAAATCTTGCATAGCATATTACAATCCTTTCCGCTTTATGCAGAGATTCAGCGTTCGGAACAGCAGTTACTCTTTCTATAGAGGGAGCAAAGATATTTACACTTGACATGCAGGGCACCAGATACAAGGTGCCAACTGTATTTTTTTTAAAAAAAGCTACGCATAAGCATACACCAACAGTAAGGCTTCAGACAACTGCGTCGGCATCTTCCTACCTCTGGAGGACTGCCATTTGCTTCAAGAGTTCTCATTGTAGAGCAAGCTTCAACTCGAGGGTGGTAGTCTTACTTAAGTCGAGGTGCAGATGAGTTGCTGAACGTGAAGCCTGGAATTGGGAAATTCAGTGCTATGTGATTTCACACTTGTTAAATACATTGTGACCCGACTCGAACCCACAGGACAGCAGAGGAAGATTTGGAGCCTCGATAGACATCAATTATCAGTCAATCAGCATATGAGCTCAGCGTTCAGCCTGAATGCCTTTCTTAGCAGGGTATCCTCAACGGTGATCCTAGCAGCTTAAAGGCAGCTAAAGGGTCATATTCAAGTATATGACTTCTAATAGATTGCCAATTTAGCTTCTCAGCGACTCAGCCACAGAAAAATCAGTCTCATGGCTCACAGTTTGAATTTTGATCCTCACCAATTTTGTCCCCCTAGCAGAATGGCATGGACTCATCAACATCATCACTGTCACTGCACTCATAGTCAGGAGCAGACTCCACAAATCTAACTGGAGTCAGGGGATTGCTTTCGTTGATGCGCTGAGCAGCCCTCTCCCCTAATTTTCTGTTCCTGTATTCCCTGCAGCAGTCGAAGATCCTGAGCCACATAGCGGTTGTTGGTTCGAAGGGCATATGATCCACGAAATCCTCTAGCTCAACCATGTATCCATGCTTCCCCAACAGTTCGATCATGCACTCATAGTGCTCCATGCGAGGGATGATGCTATACTCATCAGTCATCAGAGTGAAATAACTCCTCCCCAATCCAACATGCCCCTCACAGATACATGAAACCAGAGCACCAAGGAAAGTGACAGAGTCAGGCCTAATCCCCTTCTTCCGCATTTCATCAAACAATTCAAGCCCATAGTCACCTTTACTATTGTAAGCACATCCAAAGATCGTAGAATTCCACAGGATAACGTCCTGAGATAATCCCGACTCAAAAACCCTGGTGGAGTAATCAAACAGCCTACACTTGGAATACATATCAACCAGTGCACTTCGCAGTATATCATCAATCTCATACCCGTTTCTGATAATGTATGCATGAATCTGCTTCCCATGCTTAAGCAGAAATATGTTTGCACAGGCTGCAAGTGCAGAGCTGAACGTGGACTGGCTAGGTATTGCCTCGGATTGCATCTCACGTAGAGCATGCAGAGCTGCTTCACTCATGGAGTGACGTTCGTAACCTGAGATCAGTGAGTTCCAGGAGTATCGGTCTCTCTGTGACCCCATGTCAAATAGAAGAAGCTGTTCTGCACTCCTCAAGCATCCACATTTGGAATACATCCTCACAAGTGCATTCATCAAAAATGGATAACTGAACAAACCACATTTGAATGCGAACGCGTGGAGCTCCTCACCTTTCCCGAGGTCAAGAAGGCCTGTACAGGCATTGAGCACAGATCCAAGTGTAACAGCATCAAGCTCTTTTGTCTCCTGCCTCATCTGCTGGAACAAATCTAAAGCACCCGTCAGATCCATGGACCTGACATGGCCGGTCAACATTGCATTCCAGGATACCAAATTGTGTTCTTCCATGCTATCAAACACCCGCTTTGCATCAGCAATCCTCCCACAAGCAGCCAATCCTGACACAATTGAAGTGGACATCACCACGTCCTTCATTGGTGCCAGGTTGAAGAGCCTTTGCGCTGCATCAATGTCGCCACACTTTGCGTACATGTCTACGACTGAGCTGCGCACATGTACGTGGTGCTCATACCCATGTCGGAGCACAAAGTTATGTATGCACCTCCCTTCTCTAAGTGCACAGTTATCCCGGCAAGCAAGCATTGCATGTGTGACAGTATAAACCAGTGGCCTAACTCCAGCCCATACCATCCTGAAGAACATCTGAACTGCCATGTCGCCCATCCCAGCGAGAAGATATCTCCTTATTATTACATTCCATGAAATGTCATTAGGTTGCAGTATGCCATCAAATGCCTGCTTTGCATCATCAAGCACGAGGCACTTTCCGTACACATCAACAAGTGCCGTGCCTAGAATCACGTTGGACTGAAAGTCCCTCTTCGCGATATGACCGTGGAGCTGCTGTGCACCACGCAGGTCAAGGCACTCAGCACAACAGGCAAGCACTGATGCCAGTGTGACGTTCTTGGGGCGAATGCCAACAGAGTTCATGTGGGCGAAGAGGGATAACGCCTCTGCCGGGTTCCCGGCGCGGGACGCGGCGGAGATGATGGCGTTCCAAGAACCGCCGTCCCGGCGCGGCATTGCGTCGAACAGCTCCCGCGCGTCGGCGAGGCTGCCGCAGGCAGCGAGCGACTCGATGGCGCGGTTGAAGAGGAAGGTTGGAATGGATGAGCGCGAGGTGGAAGGAACAGATGACGAAGAGGAGGCCAGGTGGGAGGCGACGCGGCGGGCGGCAGCGAGGGAGCGGCGGGAGGTGGCCAGGCTGAGGAGCGAGGCGTAAAGCGAGTCCGGGAGCAGGGAGGAGCTAGAGCACGCCGGGAGGGCGTCGATGGCGGCGAAAAGGTGCCCGGCGGCAACGTGGTTGGAGATCGCGGACACGGTTGAGGCGGCCGCGGCGGAGGCTGCCGCCATGGTGGCGGGAAGGGGAAGGAGGAGAGGGGTTGGTCTACGCGGATTGGGGGCCTAAATTGAGCTTGTAGGTTTTAACCAGAATTTAGGCCCACAAGCTATTTTCAGTTTTTTTTTTGCACTAAAAGAAACTATTTTCGTTGTTGTTATTGGGTAGTTCAGCGAAAAGAAAATGCTTGAAGAGAAAATTATTTAGGATCAAACAACATTATTTAGGATCAAAGGTACCAAGTTCTAAAATAGTTTTTTTCCTTCACAAATACTCTCTCCACTCCAAATGTAAGAAATTAATTTTATCCTAAGTTAAATTATTTAACTTGATCATTTATAGAAAAAATACACCATCATATAGCCTCATTACATCATAAAATGTGTATTGATAATGTATTTATTCGTTGTTATAGATATATTATAATTTTCGATAAATTTAGTTGATGCTGAAGAAGTTTGACTTAGGATGAATTTATAACATCTTGGTACATTTTAGAATGGAGGGATCACGTTTGGTCCAGTTCCTCTCTTTGGCTCTTCGCTGGCATCAAATTATAATATCTTGACATGCGTTGTGGCCAGTAAGGAAACCATCCGAACTCCCTTTGCCGAGTGCACAACATTGTATTTGAGGCAATACCAGCTTGCATTGGCTTCACACTACTCCATACCACCCTTGTAGGTAGTCGCCTACGGCTATTTAGGTTAGCCGACACTTGTCGGGTTCCATGTTCTTGTCAAATGGTCATGTTTATACAGAGAAACAAGGATCGCCAAATTGACACACATGGCACCGGTGTCAAATAAAACACCGCTACCTAGAACGTCCTCAACAGTACATGATAAAAAAAAAGCACCCTACCCTAGTACCCTACTACAGTACATAATCAAACCTTAATATTTCCACAGCAATCTCGATTGGCTGACCGGTAAGTAGCAGCTAGCAAGATCGACCGAACACAAATGTGCCACATTGCCGGCCCGGCCCGGCCCGGCCCCTACTTGGCCCGTCAATCGAGTCGTTGGATGTACCTGTGGGAGATATCGTTTCCTCTACTGTCCGAGCACATCTTTCCCGGTGCCTATCTGTCGGCAAGGCAATGATGACTGATCTCTTCTCTGGACCCTTCAGCCGATGCTTGGACCAAGCAGGCGCAGGCACGCAGCACAATGTTCAACCGTGACGTCCCAGCTGGTTCCGTCGGTGATGATCTGCGCATGGAATTTTTTCTCTGTCAAACCGAGGGGAAGGGACGAGAAAAAGCAGCGACATTTGTTTGTACAGGTCAATGTACAGTCGATGTGAGAAAGAAAGAAAGAAAGAAACATGTAAGAAGAAGGATCAATCATTTGAGGGGGCAGTAATTAAACAGCATGCCGTCAATCTTGCCACAGAGTAACAAAACGCTAAAGCAAATAACAGTAAGGCTACCCGTTTGGCCACAGGATAGCAAGAGAGAAGGGCCGAAACAGACAAGCTCAGCATGGCAGTGCTACCAAGGCCAAGTAGGCCGTATTGTCTCTTCTTTTATATAGACGAAGGCCGCCATACCATACTTCCTTGGTGCTTGCACCAGCAGGGAAGGGATAGCCCAACATGAGCTCCCCATGAAGTGGCCCAGCATCTCAATGCAAAGCTGAATTAGTCGCCAAGATAGATGGGAATATAACCAGATTGTGAAATCGAAGTCAGTTGCATATGATTTGTGTAGTCACTAGTCAGCACACACGTTTGTGTGTGTTTGGAGTGCTAAAACTTAGCAGGAAATAACAGCTCCATTCCTACAAGGATAGGGAAAATTCTAATAATGCTCCAGACAGGGATGAAGTTGGTATTAAGTGGTTTAAATCTAGCAATCATTAAGGTAGTGCTAACAGGATCAGCATGTATGCTTTTCATTAAGGTAGTGCTAACAGGCGGCAGGCTTACCTATACTCAAAGAAAGATGACACATGCCGACTTGCCGAACTGAAACAAAAGAAGTCATAGTGCCATTGAAGAGCTTGCATAGCCGGTGGCCCCTTGATCGATCATCTTTGTGGCACGGGGATGCAGAGGCAGAGCTACGTCATCAGCACGTCACCCGGGCAGCAGGACCCATGGAAGCCTCCTATGTATGACGCGTGGGACCCACTCACAGGGCGTTAGGTAGCCCACGTGTACCCCTGCTGCTGCCACCAGCAGCGCCACCGCTGCCCCAGCCAGTATCAAGTGGACCTTGCCTAATCCTGCATGACCTGCCGTAAAGAGACACGGCATGCATAAAACGCCATCCCTAAAGAGAAGGGGCTGAAAAGCAGAAGAGAGGGCATCAGTGTGCATGGGCTCGGGCACCATGAAGTGACTAAATTTTTTTTTTAGAAAACGGAACAAGGTTCCTGACTCTGTGCCTTTGCGAAGACATACCTGGCAGTTTAATACATCAACGAGGGCTCCACCAGAATCCAAAAGGATAGAGTATTATACAGGGATGAAAACAATACAACCAAAGAACAAGACTAAGCTTCAATTCAGTTTGAGAATTTCCATCCAAACTTGGCGAAAACTTCCATGATGACTGTCTCCAGCAAGCGGCAGCCCCTCATGAACTTCTCCTTCGCCTTCTTCTCCTTATGCAGCAGTGACCAAGTGCGAATCCAGTATGTCGCACGGAAGATTACCTGCAAAAAAGTGGTGTTCTTAGCACCGTTGAATACCATATCATTTCTATTCAACCACATTGCCCAAAAAAGAGCTGCTGCACCCACTAGGATTTGATTCTTGAGATTAGGCTGAATACCATTGAGCCAAGAACCAGCTATATTTGCTATACTAGAAGGGGGTTGAATTCCAAATATGATATGAATTGTATTCCAAATTGCACGGGCAAAGTGGCAATCAAAAAACAAGTGTTGTATAGTTTCTAATGAACTACAAAAACAACACGTGTGGCTACCTTGCCAATTTCTTTTTGCAAGGTTATCTTTAGTGAGGGTCACTCCGTTTTTGAGATACCATAGAAAAATTTTAATTTTCAGCGGGATCTTAAGTTTTCATATGGGGCACTTTTGAGGAATAATATCTCGTGCATTATGAATTTATACATAGACCGTACCGTGAAGATACCACTATTTTGTAAATTCCATACAAAGAGATCCTTGTCATTGACAAGGTTAACATTGATCACTTTCAACACAAGTTGATGCCAAGATTCTAAGTTTTCCCCAATCAAGGATCTCCTAAATGAGACATTCAACGGTGTAGAGCTCATCACATCCGCAAAAGTTGTGTCTTTCTTTCTTACAATATGATAAAGATTAGGAAAAACAATTCCTAAAGGTGTATCACCTATCCATGTATCCTCCCAAATTCTAGATTCGGCACCATTACGGACATGGAATTTTTCACTTTCTAGAAATTGATCCTTAACCTCCATCAAACCTGCCCAAAAGTGTGAGTACCCCGGTTTTTTTTTAACTTGAGTGATGGTCTTGTTGGACAAATATTTCCTTCTTAGAAGGATTTGCCACGTACCGTCCTCATTAATTAATTTGAATAACCATTTACTAAGTAAGCATTTATTCTGTATTTCAAGATTTTGGATACCTAGTCCTCCAAAATCCTTGGGCCGACACAAAATTCTCCACTTAGTAAGCCGGTATTTCTTCTTATTTTCATCACATTGCCAAAAGAATTTCGGCCGATAATAATCTAGTTTTTTGAGAACACCTTTAGGTATCTCAAAAAAAGATAACATATACATAGCTAGACTTGTTAAAACCGAGTTGATTAGGACTAATCTACCCCCAACAGAGAGTAATTTTCCTTTCCAACTAGCCAAATTTTTCTAAAATTTCTCCTCTATCCCAACCCAATCTTTATTCGAAAGTTTCCTATGATGCATCGGTGTACCGAGGTATTTAAAAGGTGTGGATCCTGTGGTGCAGCCAAAGAGATGAGCATACTCATCCTCGTGGTCCTGGGCCTTTCCATAGCAATATAACTCACTTTTATGGAAGTTGATTTTCTAACCCGATAATTGCTCAAAAGTACTTAACACTAGTTTAAGATTTTTAGCTTGAGTCAAATCATGTTCCATAAAAAGTATCGTATCGTCCGCATATTGGAGGATCGAAAGGCCATCATCCACTAAATGTGGCACAACTCCTCTAAAATCGTCATTTGCCTTGGCTCTCTCAATTAGAGTTGCAATCATATCCGCTACTAGGTTAAAAAGGAGTGGTGACAAGGGATCGCCTTGTCTAAGTCCTTTCTTAGTTTGAAAGTAGTGGCCAATGTCATCATTGACCTTGACCCCCACACTCCCTCCTTTTACAATTTGTTCAATCCATTTGCACCATATAGGCGCAAAACCCTTCGTTCTCAACGTTTGTCAAAGAAAGAACCAATTGACCTTGTCATATGCTTTCTCGAAGTCCAACTTAAGGATCACACCATCAAATTTCTTGCTATGCATCTCATGAATTATTTCATGAAGAATTACTACACCCTCCATAATATTCCTACCACTCATGAAAGCGGTTTGGGAAGGTTTAATAATTCTTTGTGCCACCGATCCAATTCTAATTGACATTACTTTCATAAAAATCTTGAAGCTTACATTAAGTAAGCAAATTGGTCGGAATTGTTGTATTTTCTTAGCCTCCTTTTCTTTTGGTAAAAGAGTTATGATTCCGAAGTTGAGGCTAAAAAGGGGTAGCTCTCCTTTATGGAACTCCTCAAACAGGGCCATTAGGTCTGGTTTAATGATTTCCCAAAATGCTTGATAGAACTCGACCGGAAAACCATCTGGACCCGGCGCCTTATTGTGTTCCATCTGAAAAATAGCCTTTTTTACCTCCTCCTCGGTGAACTCCTTTACTAAGATATCATTTTCTTCACTAGATACTTGTGTGATGTCTTCTCTATTGGACTCATCCATTGAGAAGTTGCTTGTCTCCGGTGTACCAAAGAGGCCCTTATATTAGCAGTAATGTAACGTTTTAAGTTTTCATCCCCCTCTATAATCCCCTCTTCTTGTTGTAATTGGAAGATCCTAGTCTTCCTATGTTTGCCATTAGCTACTAGATGGAAATATTTGGTATTACAATCCCCAAGTAACAACTTAGTTGTCTTGGCTCTTTGATAAATTTTATTTCCTCCTCCCGTAGCAATTGCACTAGGCGCTGTTTTAGATATTGTTTTAAATCAAGCTCCGAGGCACTCAAAAGTTGAGTTTCGGCCTTCTTGTCCAATTCATCCGCCTTCTTAATTATCTCAGCTTTTTCCTTTTTATAGTTCCACTTACATTTTTACCCATCCTCTTAAGAACTGTCTAAGCCGCTGAATTTTAAATTTTCACTTTTGCATAGGTGTCGTGCCCCTCTTCTCCTTGTTCCAAACATCCGTAGAAACAGAGTTGTTTTTGCAGCACTTTCGCCTGCCCCAGAAGTTGACTGTTCAGGAATCACACAGGTACCATGGCAGCGCTAAAAACAAATCTCAAGTTACTATTTTCTGTATGATTGATTGATATATCCACATCATGTCCAACACACATCAACTGTAAGCAAGTCAGAGCTCCTGTCTAATCAACATTAGGATTTAACCACAATACCATAATTTTTCTCATATAACTTGCACGCGCAAATGAAACATGCCGAGTGCTGATTCTATCATCTCTGTCTAGCTTTTCATTCACATCTCCTGATTTCAGATATGGACGAGGATAAGAAGAAAAACCAATCACCTGATATTGTGTTCCATAGCAGTTTCCTTGGGCAGGCATGATGTTTTGAAGTGTACCTAAAGTAGAACAGAAGCAATGTCGTATTACAATCCAAGAGTCTGGACATGAAAATACAAATGTTTTATGCCCCCAACGCTAATATGGTATCAAAGAGGAGTCAACGATATTGCACTCTGGAGGGCCTATTGTGATTAGTTGCTCCCGAAACAGCATCATTGCTGAACAGGAACAGTTTCTCGTCTAATCACCTCTCGCCAATAAAATATGTAGACCATGATGAAGCACCATGCATGCATGCATGCATTCATTGATGACCTTCATAGTTGCCATCGATCCTCTATAGCAATTTTTTTGTGATGTACTCACCGAGCATCAAGGCAAGATATACACCTCTCTGTTCAAATCCAACAGCAGTCTTTCGTCTTTGCAGAGCATGATTAGTTTCCTCCATTAAAAAAATGGAGAGGACAAGAAAGCAGGACACTTCAGTTGACGGGCTTCTGAAAGCACCAGGCTGCAGCCGCCTCAAAACCTTTCGACGCTCCTTGAGATGCACGTCTCTCCCTCTCTCCCAAATACATACACGCATACAGCGCCTATAAGTACCACTAAGACATCACATTAAGCAAGCACTCCTTCCTCCGTCTCCCTCATAGTAGCTTTCCACCTGCTTCTAGCCTATCTACTTCCGGCTTGCACCTCAGACCTCACCACGCCATGGGTGGAGCTTCTGACCTTCCTCCAGGGTTCCACTTCTTCCCGTCGGATGAAGAGCTCGTCGTCCACTTCCTCCGCCGCAAAGCCTCCCTGCTTCCATGCCAGCCAGACATCGTCCCAACAATACTTCTGAACCACTACGATCCATGGGAACTGAATGGTATGCATCTATCTATTATCAGCTAATCATATGTTCTTATCAGCATCACTGTTTGGTGTGAGGGTCATGTCCTGACTGCTAGCAACAACTTTTTTTTCTAGACAAAGCACTTCAAGCAGGTAACCAGTGGTACTTCTTCAGTCATGCAACACAAAGTAGGGTCACACCAAATGGTTACTGGAGCTCTATTTGTGCCGACGAGATGGTAAAAAGTAGTGGCTGCAACATCGGCCTGAAGAAGACGCTTGTCTTCTCCATTGGAGAGCCCTCTGAGGGGATTGAAACCAACTGGATCATGCATGAGTACCACTTACTAGACGGGAGGAAGGTGAGTAGCAGTAGCACTTCAACTAGTTCAAGCAGGAAGTTGCACAGGGAGAAAGGTCACTCAAACACAGTAAGAGCTACATATATGTTTGTTTACTTCATTTAGCACTATTGAATATATATATATATATATATATATATATATATATATATATATAAACACAGTAAGAGCTACATACACATGATTATAGTAAGGGTAAAATGCTTGCATGATCATTGCAGGAGTCCAATAACTGGGTGATATGCCGAGTGTTTGATTCGACCTGTGGATCGCAAGCGAACTTCCATGAGGAGGGCATGGAGCTTTCATGCTTAGATGAGGTGTTCCTATCCCTCGACGACTATGATGAAGTCAGTTTGTCAAATAATTAGAACCCTTATCAGCAGAACTGGTAGTAGGCCATGTACCTATGGTACCATTTGATGTTGATTCTAGCAGGAAATGTCACACTCCAAAAGATCAAATGATTTCATAGGTGTTGAACCTAGACACTGCGTCTAGACCACACATGTCATTATTCTCCCCAAAGGACGAGCCACATGTAACAAACTTGAGTTAGCTTGATGTAACTATGGCATTAATGTGAATAACCTCCTATGTCACAAGGTTGCTTAGTTTTCTTGAGCACTTTTCATAGTTACTTCAAATCATGGATGAAATCCACAGATAGCAGCTTATAGGATTAGCACATAGGAGTGCTTGTAGGGATGCATTGCTTCCCCTCCCCAACACATTTCCTTTCTATGTGAGCAATAGTGTTTTGAGCCCAAAAATCATAGTGGAGGGAAAAAAATTCTCGAAAAATGACATGATTGGAGCCTGTGCAAGCATATTGCTGCTGATGTCATCAATGAAGTAAGCATCAAACTGTGATATATGTCTCTGAGTGTCTATATTACACAGATGGTTTGACTGTATGGGGAAGTGGGGCTGCAATGAATTCATTAGACTTGACAAACCAGTTACTGGATACACAGGTAGGCACTAAACTTTCTAAATCATTGTTGGTGGATTTCAGTGCATAGTGCACTGGCTTTAGAACTAATTAGGGCTGTCATACGTCCTCTAAAAACTTTGCTTTGTAAACAGGTAGTAGGAGAAATCTAGTCTTGGTATGTGATTAATTCAGTGTACTAAGAGAACTCCTCAATGCATCCCTCCATAACATTAGCATGCCTGTCCTTGCTTTTCCTGGCTAGCAGACTATGCCATGCGAGTGGTTAAATATGATATCGTTTGAGGTGTACTCTTGCTGATCATTTTTTATATTGATGGGGAGCAACTAGAGATAAATCAGAAGTTCGTTTCCTGACATACAGACAAATGCCACAAAACAGAAAGTAAGCTACAAGTTTCTAAAAGCTATTAATCAAATTTGAATGTTCTTATCTGTTGCAAGCCATCCTTAATATTGCCCTAATAAGTACAAATGTACAGTGTTCGAGAAAAAAAGTACAAATGTACTGAACAGAAATGGGAATATGATAAAAAAAACTAAGTGCGCTCAACAGTAAATAAAAATGGTTGGTACTAACCATAACTGACCGACTGGAACTTTGAGCAAGCAGCTAAAAACTGCAAGTCTCACCCCACATCCAGTAATTCTTGAGGACTCTTTTAAGAAGAAATAACATGTTAGATCAACTTTTCAATCTCAAGTCTTTCATGTAAAAATGAAATCAAAAGATCAAATATTTGAAGATAAAAATCAATAGCATGGGTACAAAATTCTATTCAAAGTACTCTGCCTGGAAAATCAATTTTTCTTACTTCTCTAGTAACAAAAGTAACCAAAAGTATTCGAGAAAATAAAGTAACCAAAACAACTAGTGCATTCAAAAGGATAGTGATAAATTTAATTAACACTTGTAATCATAAAGTCTTCCCAGTAAAAACCCATTTCAGTTTTTCATATATTAGCAGTCCTCCTATGCTGTTCAATGTCTTCGGTAGAACAGGAATTGCAGGTATCAGGAATGACTTTTTTGAGAATACGCAGGAGAATTGCATATTTTGTATTAAGAAGAAATATGGTTTGATTTTACTATGCGGGACTATGAAGGTGCAAGCAGACCGGGAATTACATGGATACACTTCTACTTGTACAGTGGAGAAGGGGTGAAAATCAGGTGCTAAGTGCTATGTGGTGACATTGCACTGCATGGCCAGCCAATCCCTGCCATGTAGTTATTGAGTAGCAGAAGAACAGTGCTTACGGAATGTACCCAGACATGAACAAACAGTAAGAAGCTCATAGAGCATCGGAAATGAAAAGGAAAAACAAATTAGGGAGAAAACCTATTAAGTTGTTGCATAGCATAATGACATTAGTATGGTCCAGCTATATAAGACATATAGATCAGTTAATTACTGCTTCATTTGCTTTTCAAGAATGTGAAAATTATAGAGTTATTAGTATCAAGTTTAAATGACAGTACATATGAACACTAATTATAATTGGAACAGGGTGAATGGTTGACTTCAGTTGGTTCCACGCATTTTGTTCATTGATCCTATATTCTAGTTTGCGCACTATATGTGCTTAGTAAGTGCATCAGACCCTGTTGACCTTCCCATAGTTACTTCATAAAGGCTGCATGATATGGTGGCATGGACCGCATGGTGCGCATGCTTCATCATGCAAAGCCATCCCCTAAGTGAGTCCACATGCCTTGTCATGAATAAGCAAAGCACTCACCCAAAAAATAAGTATTTCGACAAAGCAATTTCAGAAGAAAATTAGGGGGGCAAAACTAAATCAGTTTCCATGCAGTATCTGAGAGTCATCTGTACATACCCAAAAAAAAAAGATAGATGAGTCAGGATCTGTTACTTTCAACAAGTACTAGCTGTCTTTCTCAGGTGATGACACGAAGTTACGCATTGGGTAAGCAAAACTAAATGGGTGCGTGTACTACTCTTATGCTCAACAGCAATGATGCCCATGGTTGAGATAAACTGAAAGTGCAGTTAGTGGCTAAGTCCGTTTCCATCCTGCCAAACTCATCATGTCACTAAGCATCAAGTAACACAGGACCACAAGAAGACCATCCCTATAAGGACGGGGCATTGATTCTGCATGGACCAATGAAAGTTAAAGATTCGACGTGGCAAAGGGTTGTTGGTGATCAGACACTAACCATTCCTTACGTGGTGCCATATCATCGCAACCCCAACCTTTTCGCCACACCTGAAAATGAGTGACTAACAAAAGATTAAAGATTGCTACAGCAGAAAGTCGATAGTGCTGCTAAGTCATCATTAAGCAAGAACAGGTCACCAGGACAGAACCATAGTGTTACACTTCCAGCGTCTAGTGGTTCAGTTTCACTTTGTACTGAATGATTTGAGCACGAAACCATGATCATGTTAAGTTTAATTTTGTTTCCCCGCTTCCCTACAAACATGCAACAATCCACTAACATGATCACTATCCCTGGCAACACAACAGCACAAGGCTAGGTGCAGGCATAATTCAGTAACCCAAGATCAGAACACAGTTAAATGCCTAAATGTAATGCCTGTGACCATGAACATCTTGCGACCCATCAAAATCCCATATTGCCCATGGTAGAAATAGAGGTGCAGAATCCATTATCCAGAAATACTAGCAGTAGTCAAGTAGCAAACAATGCATTCATGAACATAAAGTTTCCTCTCAAGTTTCTACTATCTTAGTTACGCCCATACCAGCATTCAGAAGCTAACCGCAACGATGGCAAAGGCAAGGTATCGATCGAAACTGGAGCCATAAACATCCGGACCCAAATTGTATCGATTTTTTCCGAAATATTTCACTACCCGCGCGACAATTCCGATTCCAGAGGCCTCCAAATTACCATCCGGCCTCGCAGGGGAAACACAAATCTAGGCATCTGGCTAGTAGCTACGCAGCACTAGCATTCCCTCTGTGACCAAAACCATGAGGATTCGTCCCTCGAGAACACCTTCGCGCACGGCTAAGCAGGCCGGTGGAGTGGGTACGGGGAAGAGCACCTGTGTACCTGTCCGTCGGTGGATCGTCGGAGCTCGGGGGCGGGCCTCGCCGGACATGACGGCGCGGCGTTCCGCGGCGGCGGGGCGCGTCGCCGGCGTACTCTTCATCTTACGCCACTGCCGTCAGGAGACGGAGATTGGATTATCTGCGGACGCATCAGTGGCTGATCAACCGGGCCCAGCCGGGCGGCCGGGCCCACTCGAGAGTCCAACCAGCCCAAATGCCCAATCCGAGTCAGCGACCGCGCGAATTGAAACGGAGCCGACCTGGCCCCACGCGATTTGAATTCGAATTGGCAAACGGCGCGAAACCGACTTGGCTCGTGGCCTCGCGCGCTGTTTACCGCCGTGCAGATCCATTCCCTTCTCAGTTTCTGTTTCTCCCCATCGATCGGCGCCTCCCGTACCACTCCTCGTGTCCCCGAGCTCTCTCGATCGTCCGCGAAGCGCGCGCGCGCGCGCAGGCGGCCTTGGTCGATAGGCGCGCGCCATGGCGATGGTGTCGTCGTCCTCCGCGCCCAGATCAGCTGCCTCCTGCTGCTCCACGGCGCCGTCCGGCGGCCGGCTGGTGCTGGCGTGCAGTGCGAGGAACCAAGCGTCCATGATAAACCCAGGTTAAGCGAAATAATCCCGGTAATCCTCAGTACGTGTATTGAGCTTTAAACTTTAATTTACAAGTCTCGATCATCTTACAAAATTCATAAATTGAAACTATAACATATAATCATAAAGGTTTTCACCAATTAAAAAGATTCTCTCCCAATTAAGATGTATCATAGGTCTAGGTGGATAACATATTATGTCTTTGTTAGATTGAGAGCTAAAACACAGCGGAAAAGTAGACAGTACTAATTAGCAATAATAATGCCATTGCCCATAAGACACCACTTGCATAAGTTTTGACATAAGTTTTGAGTAACTTCCACCATACATCCACGTTGCCGGCTCCGGCAGGATGAACGTGGTCGCCACTCCCTAGAAGAAAATATGCAAAATAACTTAACGGCAACACCGTAAGCACATTTCGTACTTGCACGACTTATCCATAATACTATACATTTGGTGGATGCATGAGGCTAGTCAATTTTTAACATTAATCTATATAAAAAAATACGAGCATAATTTATCAAGTGAATAAGCAAAAGACATGGCATCTACATTCCTACATCAAGCACCAATACAATTGCATAAGTAAAATGATATGTAATCACGAGCTTAATCTTCCATAAGCCGCGAAACTCTACGTTAAAGTCAAAGTACGTGCTTTTTGACCGGGAGCGCAGCTATTGCAATAGATTAAGATCCTGCACACGGTCCGTAAGCAATGATTCACGTGCCAACTGTTTGCATACCCATCCCCGACGTTGAACGAATGCCCGGGATGGACAGGTGCAATGGAACCGCCGACTACACCCCTATCACAAATCGCACCGAATCCACTCAGTGAAGGGTGCGCGTATGATACTTAGCTTACCATTATCATATTTAAGCATGTGGTTTGTACGAAAAAATATGCTCAAGTATCAAAGCGATGACACGTCGGTCCTTAACCAACTCAAGCAAGCTTATGCCACTTGGATTCCACTCCTAACATGACCATATCTCACTTGCTCAAGTCTCGATCCAACATTCATACATTGCTCATGTTTTAATTTTTGTCATCTACTTAAGTATATATTTAGACAAACACACTATAGCTCGCGAGTGATGGTGACCTTGCCATCTCTCGACTTCTACAGCAAGCTAAGCATGGCTAAACAAATTAATTCGAGAAGTCTAAACGTACATATTTTACCTAGTATAGGTTATTCTAGAGCTAGAAGAAGAAAACATGACAAGTCGGTTCTACACATATCACATAGACTAGGTAGGATTAAGCCCATGCACAAGCAATACTTTATAATAGCAAATTAAGAATTCAAAAGTAAGATTTGAGATACATAGGTGCTTGCCTTGGTACTCCGCAACCGCGACACTCTGGAACGTCATTCTCTAATAAAGTAGACAAATGAATGAATTAGAAAAGATGCTATGAATATATATGCTTATGAGATGCAATCAGCCATGAGAGGTAACGGCTAACATGATTCAAGGTTACAAAGTAAGCAATTAAAAGAGGGGCATTAGGCACACAAGAATTAGATAGGGTGAAGATGTCAAACACTTATTCATACATTTGCACACACTCAATAAGACAAGTTGTAACATAAGAATGTCATCAAAATTAGTTGAGCTATTATTATTTATCATATAATCTAACAATAAGTTAACTTATCATAATATGAAGCATCAACTGTAGGAGTTAGTTCATGATTGTTATCAACATAGAGTACTAGAGCATGCTCAGACAAGTTGATAACATTAATATAGCAAAATTTAGACAATTCAATAATTAATGGGTAGCTGCTAGCAACATCACATCTTAGTTAAGGTAATAACTTCATTCTACGGATGAGCAACTAGCTAAGTTTGTCATATTTAATTAAGACAAGCATCATTATTGTAAGTTGTATCATGGAAATTTATAATCATCAAGCATATCACATTTATCTTTAATTAACAAAGAAAAGTTGAAAGCTCACGTGGGTATAATTGGTTCGCTAGGAATTTTTTAAGTAAATTAGTTCTAGAACAAATATATCTAAATTTGTATCCTTCTAGAAATATCTAATGAAAGCTAACATTTAACAATAACATATCATCATGGCCATAGCTAACTAACAAAATTGTTTCATGATTTTAGGAGCATCATAAAAATAATTGGCCAGGTATTCAACTAAGTAGCAACCTCTTAATCAATAATTTACAAAGCATATGAATATATAACTATTACATAGGTATTATCAATTTCAGGAATTATACAAAGGTTAAACAAAGGTAATAAAATTGGATCCACAATTTTAGAGGCAAATGTATATTTATTGTGCAATTTACAAGTTAACTAGGTTGAAACAAACATATATTAAACTGTACCAATCTAGAAACAATTCATAGAAAAAAACATGTATAAAGGATAGTACATTTCATAAGGAAGCTAGCAAAATTGGTTCCATAATTTTTGGACTAACAGAGAATTAATTATGCAATTAACATGATATACACATATTTAATAAACTGGGACATAATATAATTATTTTGGGAGCAAAAATATTTTTAACAGGTATAGATCATCAGTACAAAGCCAACAAAATTTGTCACATCAATCGGAGATATATTCAATTTTATATGAATTATGTAAGATGATACATGCTTAAGAAACTAGTCTGCCTACTGTGCTACTAGAGTACTGCGGACCGTCCGGTGTGGACTAGCGGACCGTCCGCCGTACAAGGTCGGGGTGAGTTCCAAAAATGACCTGGTTCTGTGTGAAAGTTAGAAGTGAACTGCGGACCGTCCGGTAGTGGGTGGCGGACAGTTCGCCCTACAAAATTCTGGGAGCGTATTTTTTGTAGAAGCTCGATGTTGGGGCCATGACTCGCGGACTGTCCGACCGTAGGTGGCGGACCGTCCGCTCGTCGGCCGAGGGTTACCAGCGAGATCGCCGGCGGCACATCCAGCAACGGTTTTTAGTGAGGTTTGTTCCTATGGGTTCCTAAGGACATGAGGAACTCAACTTGGCTAGTAGATTTGACATGCATGGAGTCTCTAAAGCTCTAGGTTATCAACGATGAAAAGTCATAGATAGGCTAGGGAGCTTGATTGAGGATAAAAGAAGGAAGGGGAACGGCGAGGGGAGCTCACCGTCGACAAGTAGAGCACGAGCAAGGGGCCACTTGTTGGCGTAGAGTGGCATCGGTGTAGATCGGATCGAGTTCATCCTTAAGGTCTTGGGGAAGATGAAGGAAAAGCTTGGGGATGGCCTTCTCCTAGGTCTCCGGCGAGGAAGAACTCGTCAATGTGGTGGAGGAGCTCGTCGGCGTCATCCTCCGCTGATCTTCCAGCGAACTCCGTTGAGGATGTGGTGGATTTGGTGGGGAAAGGTGAGTTCTTCCTCCATAGCTTGGTTGGGGGAGAAAGCGGGGGGGGGGGGGGGGGGGGGGGGGGAGGCTTATGTGTGAGAGAGAGCAGCAGGAAGGAAAGGGGGCATCAGGTGAGGTGGAGGTCGGGTAGGGCCTGGTGGGGGCGCGTGGCACAACTTCTCTGCATAGAGAACACGTACATAGGGGTTTCTCGCTGACAGTCCGCGGTAAAGGAGCGGACAATCCGAAGAACAGAGTCCCCTAACATGTTGGTTCTGCACAGAAACTTCTTTCTTTGCTCCAATGTGCAAAACTGATCTTCCAAGCCTTCAAAAATTCCACCAATATTTGTGTTGCTACCAGAAACCAGACCCATTTTGCTTAGATTTGGTAGAAAAGCTCTTGGAGATTTGAAATTAGAATTCTTCCTGGAATGCTATTTTTAGATTTTCGGCTGAGTTGTTTGGCTTCAAGATGGTTTCCTAAATTCCAGAAAAAATCACCTAAATTCAAGTTTTGCAAAGTAGTATTTTACTAACATAACTCCCAACATAAGTTCTATAACGAAAGAGCATAATGAAAGAGCATGTTGCTTCACAAAGCACGTGTTCCAAATATATCAATAATTCAAAATCAAATTCAAATGCATTCAAATGAACACAATATTTTTATAGATGCTAAAAAGAATGCTCATGATGCAATGCTTAACATCATAATTATATTTGAGTCGTTACACGCAGCCCCTGCGTCCCTCTGTCCCAGTACTTGAATAGGAAAGGTGACCGTAACACTATTGTTGTTCCTCTAATGTATTTACCTGATCATCGTACAAGTCGCAGCAAGCTCGAAAGGCTCTCGCGGTCTCGCCAGTGACTTCTGAACTCTGAAGCCAAGGCCTGCATCACCGTGCCTTATTCTTGCATGAATACTAGACATACCTGTAGTTTGTAATAGGAAACAACTTGGTTCAGGCAGATCGATTTGTTGCCATTCTAGGTATGGCAGATTCAATCGAGTGATTTTGCCTGATCTTTGGCAAATTCTGCACACTGGTGCATCAAACGCAAATGCAGCGTATATGTATGAATTATCAACTTCTTTGTCAAAATTTGATGTCATCTTCTTCTCCTGTCCATCCGCCTGGTAGGTGAATTGTGATTGTGAGTTCTTTGCTGAATTTCTGATATGTAAATCTGCATTGCTGTCTTGTTTTGAACAGATCGAACAGCAACACATATTTGAATAGGAAAGGTGACACATATTTGAATAAGATTCGTTCAGATATTTTTTTTCTGAAAATTTAATCAACATATTGCATTCATCACAACAATAGTAGAAATCCGGACTGGCGGTCCGACCGATCAGGCTGGGACAGTGGGACGGCAGCTGGTTCAAATTTCAGGTCCTTCAGAGATCAAACGACATTCTTTTGACCTATTTCCGAAATAACACGGTTGTTAATTCCTTTTGACAACTTTGCTAGATCACGGAAGAAATGTCCAGTGGTTGTCACCGCGCACGGCATTGCTGGCAGAAGCCGGTCAACAAACTTGAGCGGTAGAAAGTGATGTTTCTCCAGAAAGAGGGAGACGATGAGCTGTTCGATCAAGAAGATATGTCGGTGGACCAAAACCATCGCGAATGAGCACGATCAACCTTATTCGTCAAAGCTGCACGTGCGACGTCTGATCCCTTCTCTTGCTTCATGGCCTGAGCCTAACCTTACCGACTAAAGAAACTCAAACTGGCAAAGCGTGGCTTAATAGTAAGGACTAAGGAGTGGTTCAGAGAGATTCTACGCATGTGGAACCAGAGTGTTCAGAGAACGGTTCGGGATTCCTCTTAGAAATTCTTCAGGAAATCCTTCTCCAGAATGTTCTAGTGATAATACATATATGTACACTAGCGATAAGTTAATATGCGTCTAATCTTCGATCGACGATAAAGAAGAGAAACTGCTAGTAGTGGCACTCTACTACAAGCCTTCTGCAAGGCATCAGTTCATCCACAACTTTGTGACTTGTGAGGCCTGGTCCGAGAGGATCTGCTCTTCTGGTCCAAGTTACAGCTTGCAAGCAGCCTCAGACATTGAACAATCCGTGCTCACTCATGTACTGTTCTTTTTTCTATACATGGAATTTGACTAGGAACCGTTAAGATCGGTCCTAATTCCAAGTTCCATTTGTATTTTTTTTAATTCTACTTGGTAGAGTACCATTGATGCGGAAGTGATGACACTCGCTTTGGTCCAAATTTGCAGCCCTTGATAATTGGGTTTACCTCTGCGGTCTCTATCATCGAAAAGTTGCGGTTATCTGCATATTACCAAATTTGTTCACGCGGAGGGAGATGAATCAGATGAAATGGACTCGTGAAACCTGTGGGATAGGAAATGCAACGAGTTTACCGACTGGTGAAGGAGCAAGAATTTTTTTAATTTCAAATTACTAACTTACATGTAGTCAATCCGAAGGACCTCAAGTTACCGGCTGCTTCCACTAGAACCACGGCTGCTTCCACTAGAACTGTAACAAAATGAGGGAAATTCCAAAATTAAATGTTTCACGAATGTAGCCAAACAACCGCTTGTTTTATTCCTGAGAGCGACAAGACTGACTCGTGATAAAAGACTGCTGGAGCAGTAGTCATTCATACATAAATCAAAGCAAGAGTAGGCATTAATTTCGATTTTCTCTGTTCTCCGAGTTGAACTACACAGGGCCAACTGTTCTTACATTATTGAAGATTGAAAAGAAAAATGGTCATGTTCATGTCAGCTGGACAGTTCTGAACCGAAGTGTTTCTGTCCACAAAACAGTCTTCCTGATGGTTAGTGTCAATCGAGCACGTCAATAGTGCATAGTATATAGCTTACAGCTTGTTTGTGTGATCAGTTGTTAAGATCATCTTTGCAAATGATCTCATCCAGGGTCCACTACTAAACACTTCAGCAACGAGACATTTATATTCAGATAAATTTTCCTTAAATTTCTTCCAAGTGCTATTCCTATGCACAAGAGAGAGGATTTTATAAGCATAATCGCATCAACCCATCCTATCACGTGGCTCAATCTTAACTGTCAGATTGGCATCGAAGGTTTAAAACTGAATCATGTCACCCGGGAGTTAAGGACGTGACGATGTGCTATAAACAGCCAACCTACTGCCGTCTGCGCACTCGGAACATACTAACTTTCTCAAAGTATGTTATGTTGAAATGCAGCTAAGATTACTAATTATAAGCCTTGATCGTTTGGATCCATCGGCTAATCCATTAGCTGGCTAGCTGAAATTAGCTAGGTTGGATTAGCTAATTGGATAGTCACTATCAAACTTTAACTGCGCATTAGTTGATCCAGACGGATCCATCCTAGCTAGTCGGGATGCCTCTGCGGACAGCGGCTGCTTAGACGGGCCCACCCCCATCCGAACTAGCCGACTGGTCTCGTCTCGGATTCAAGCCCAAGGCGGTGGCGCCGAGCCGCCGACGCGCGTACAAAACTGATCCATCACGATCACATCCGCATCCTCCGATTCCTCCCCCACTCCACCACCGATCGCCGCCGCCGCCACAGACAAACCACTCTCCTCGTCTTCCGAGTTCCGAGCTCTCCCAGATCGCCGCGCGCGATGGCGATGGTGTCGCCCTCCCCCGCGGCCAGATCGGCCGCCGCCGCCGCCGCCGCCTCTTGCTGCTTCTCGGCGTCGTCCGGTGGCCCGTTCGTGGTGACGCGCCGGCCCTGCTTCCCGGCGGACCTCGGCGTCGACGGCCGCGGCGGCAGGAGGTTCTGCTACCAGCGGTCGTCATCATCGTCCCTCGCCTGCTCGCCGCGCGCCGGGTCGACGCCTGAGTACGCGCCATCGAGCCCGTCGCGGCGTGCGGGGTCGCTGGAGTACACGCCCCTGACGCCATCGTCGCGGGGATCTGCACCTCCGGATTACTAGGACTACTTCGACGGCGGCGACAGGCGCTACGACCTTTCGTCACCTCCACGGTACTCGCCGCGTGCCGCGTCGCCGGAGTACACGCCGCTGAGCTATGCCGACCGCGCGGGGTCGCCGGACCCGGAGCGCACGCCCCTGAGCCCGTCGCCGCAGCCGGCCGCGTCTCCAGACTACACACCGTCCAGCCCTTCGGGCCGCGCCGCGTCTCCGGAGTACTCGCCTGCCACCCCGGAGTACACGCCTGGCACGCCGGAGTACACGCCTGCCACCCCAGAGTACACGCCTGCCACCCCGGAGTACACGCCTGAGAGTCCTCCCCAGCGCGCCGCCACGCCAGAGTACACCCCCAGCACGCCGCCTCCGTCTCCGCGGTGTCCGACGCCGAGTCGCGCGCCGCTGCCACCACCCGTACCAGAGGAGCCAGACCAGCTGCGGCCGGCGCGCCGCCACACCGTGACCGGAGTACACCCCCAGCGCGCCGCCTCCGTCTCCGCCGGTGTCCGACGCCGAGTCGCGCGCGTCTCCTGCGCGCGCCGCCACCACCCGTACCAGAGGAGCCAGACCAGCTGCGGCCGGCGCGCTGCCACACCGGAGTACACCCCCAGCGCGCCGCCTCCGTCTCCGCCAGTGTCCGACGCCGAGTCGCACGCGTCTCCAGCGCGCCGCCGCCATCACCCGTACCAGAGGAGCCAGACCAGCTGCGGCCGGCGTCACCGTGCCTTCTTCTCACTGCATGGATACTAGATACATCTGTAGACTGTAATAGTGAACATCTTGCTTGGGGCTGATCAAATTGCTGCCATTCTATGTATGCGCCACAATTAATCAAATGACTTTGTCTTCGGTAAATGTTGTATTACGCTGCATGAAACGATTCGTCAAAAAAATTGCTGGAAATTTTAAATGATCTTGTTTTCCTGTCCATTGTTTCTTCAACTATGAATTGTGATCGTAACATTCTTTATCGAATTTGAATGCAAACTGCAAACTTCAGATGCATACATACGACGCTATTACAAGATTCGATCGACCAAATCCTTTTCTGAAATTGCGATGTCTTCTATATCTCAAATGGAACAAAAGCCTGAGCTGACACCTGACAGTCTGATAGATCAGGCTGAAACTGCAGCTTGTTCGAGCTTCAGACCATCCAGAAGCCAAACCACACTCTTTTGACAACAGTGATAGCATCACCAAAGGCAAGTCTCCTCCTTATCTCTATGTATAGTATCTCCGGGAGAAACCGGTCAACAAAACTGAGCAGCAGAAAGCGATGTTTCGTCAGAAGTAGCAGTTGGATCTGGAGGGATATGTCGTTGGATCGATCAAAAGCCGGCACCGAAAGAAACTGTTCAACTCTGCACGTGCGACGCCTGATCTCTTCCTCTTGCTTCATGGCCTAACCTTATCGTTAAAGAAACCCAAGCAGCCAAGCTGGCCTCATGGCTTAAGACCAAGGAATGGTTCACAGCGATCCCGCACGTGTCGATGAGTACTGTTCAGAGAATACTTCAGGATTCCTCGTAGAAATTCTTCTTCAGAATGTTCTAATGATGATGATCTGCGTACACTGAACCAACAAGTACGCCTCCGATCGACAAAAAGAGACACTACTTGTAGTATACTCTAGAATGAGCTGAGCAACGCTGCAAGGCATTCAGTTCATCCACAACTTTTGCCAGAGCATCTGTTTCTGGTCCAAAGTTACAGCTTGCAAGCAGCCACAGACTTTGAACACGGCCGGTGCTTGGGTTCATGTGATGGTATGCTACTGTGCCCTTCCTGCCATCCATGGAATCTGACTTGGAACGGCGCCGGGAGGGGCAACCCTAATTCAAAGCTGTTGCTTTGAACTGCCACCTTGCTGGCACCTCATTCGTCTTTATTTCCTTTATCTTTTTGGTGTACTCCCAGTCCCAGTAATATGACAGCGATAGCACTCGCTAGCTTCTTGATAATTGGGTTTTACCTCACTAAGGTCTCTATCGTAGATGTCTTTCTCTCTTGTGCATATTACCGGATTCGTTCACGCGGTCGCGGACTAAACCAGTAAAATGGACTAATGAAAACCCTACAAAATGGGGTTGGAATTTGGAAATGGAACAAAGTTTTACCAGTACTAGCTTGAACACTTTGTATTATTGCACAAGTCAGCCACGCAAACTCATACCAAAAAAATGGGTAAACACAAGTTCTTTGAAGCGATCTAGAAATTTGGTAAAAAGTTCAAACACTGACCCTACAGTCGCATTCGAATAACTCAAGTCACATGTTATGTCCACTAGAACCACCATTAGAAAATCACATTCTCTAGAAAAAAAAATGTTCATCAGATGCAACCAAACAATAAACAACCTCTTGTAGGCTTCCAGAGGGTGCCAATGGGACATAGTATTAGGTTCCAACCTTTTGTTTTTGAGGGAAAAGTCTAGAATACAATTTACTAATGGTTTTCCAGTCCGGACACTGAACCACAGGACAATATATCTGAAGTCAAACCGTTTGGCGTGCAACTCTCTACTCTTGGAGTGGAGCTGAGCAATGTCCTTTTAACTGCACACGCAGGGTCCAATCTTTGAACAGACACGCATGCGAACAAAGCTAAATACAAGTCTAAAGTCTTGTCCTTTTTAAAATTATGTTACTGTTTTATCACTATTAACCTAATAATCAAGCTGTTTTTTTCAGGAAAACCTGACCGGAATGTAACTTCTCTATCTGAAGTTCTGAACACCGCACAACTCCTTCGATTTGATACACATATATTTATGAAATATACCACTGCAGAACAGACAGACAGTCCTCTGTCGGCGCTAGCATGCCTAATTTTTCAATACATGAAAAAAAAAAAGATTTCTGTGGTAAGAGATTGCGGTGGAGAAAGAGAAACTACTGGTCTTTCGTGCGGCAATCGAAAATTACACACATTTAACTCTTGCTGTTCAAACTGAACTACCTGAAGTCTAACTGTGTTCGAAGACCTAATGGTCACGTTAGCTCGGTCGAGAGTGAGGACTGAGGAGGAGGAGGAGAGCTGTTCCTGGATAGGAAAACATAAGGATTTTTACGGTGCACAATACGACCGTATACTACTGTCTGAAACATTGATCAGTAGTATGAGATAGTATATCTAGGTAGTAAAGATAGTATAAGAGTAATACGAGAAAAATCATTTCACTACATGGTTTCACCCCTAATGCAACGGTCTAAAAGTGTTGCAATATGCTAAAAATGGTTGCAATAGATAAAATTGCAAAAAAATATAAAAATTATCCTTAATTTATATTAAGTTAATAATAACAATCTTACCCCTTCTAATGGATGGTTGGATCTTTTCTATACTACATACTGCCAAGTGGTAGTATTGTGCGCCGTAAAAGACGCCAAAATATAGGGGTGTAAATTGGTGACCCTTAGGTGCACCTTCAACCCTTTTTAGTTCAAATATTTATGCTAATTTTCCAAATTGAGATCCCATTTTGAAGAAGTAGTATTTGAATTAAAGAGGGTTGGATGTGCATCTAAGGGTCATCAATCTGTAACCTAGAAAAACAGCATTCTTGCACGCCAATAATACATGTTCTCTATTGAAAAAAAACGTACTCCCTCCATCCCAAATTATTAATCATTTTGACTTTTCTAGATCCATAAGCTCTACTATTCTACTAATGGAGTAGCAATAACTAACAATAACACACGTCTTTGTAATATCTCGAGAGCGCTATTTGACCGTGGAAGATTTAGGATAATCTCGAATGAATTCTACGTGGAACAGAACCACGTAATCCTCCTGTACTTGAGTACTTCTGTGACTTTCCTCAGACTACTCCATCAATGCAATAAACAGAAATGTTCTTTCGGAAAAAAAACTCAATTTTTTTTGCTGTCACTACGTGTCTACGTGGCATGTGGGGCCGGTTGGATATTAATATTATGAAACTACGATCGTGCAAACTTTCCACAAAATTTCCTCCAAAGTTTAATCTACACCTCTGGACATCATCTCCTTGTACATGATGATCATACAATATGATCGATGTCTGACGAATCCTAGAGTAGCTCCTGCAAGTGGAGCTAGCCGAATCCCTTGATTTGGGTAACACTGCTGCCTCTGCTGGCTACAGCGCCACAAAAGTGCACTGCAGACCCAAGACTTCGGCGCTGCCCTAGCTTAGCCGCGTTAACCCTGCCATTAGCGCCTACAGAACCGCATTGTTTATCCTCGGTGAGCTGCTCGAGACGGCGATTATCCGGCGCGGCTCCTGGGTTTTCAACTGTACAGATCATACGGTTTTGTAGCCTAGCCGTGCCGGTCCGGTAACAAAGATTCGTCCCGACCTCTTTTTCTGTCGTGGAGCTCTGGTCCGGAGCTGCTGTTACTGCTGTCACACTAGTGGCTGGCAAGTGGGCCCGGCACGGTGTCACACGTGGCGGATGAATTTCTTGAGAATTTTTTTTGTCCAGATTTTTCAGCGAGAAAGGTAAGGGAGATGGAGAGGGGGAAAGTGTTCAAAGAATTGCTCTGTTCATCATAATACTTCAGATGCACTCAAAAGAATTTCAGGTGATGGCTTTTCTTGTCATGCCCCATGTTAACATCACGCCCTCTCGACCCACGTTGCCCGCTGTAAATGGAATAATCATGACACATGGAGTGGCGCCTAAGGGCAAAGGCAATGGCTATTGCCCAACCTAACCTTAAGGTGGGTCCCGGAGTCAGTTAGCAATAACAATTGTAATTTTCACAATGCTTGAGGTCTGAATTGACATTAGATGTGGGGTCCACATGTGAATAAAAAAGTCCAAATCAAGGTTATGCGTGTGAAGGAGTGCGAGCTAGAGGAGATGAGAGAGAAATTGTTTTTTTTTCTCTTAGAGTGCAGCTCCACAATGGCTATTGCCTCTGCATTTATTGCTTAATGCCACATTTTCACCTCATTGTGGCTGCCCTAAGGGCATCCACATTTTCACCGCAATGTGTTGAAAAAGGTACCATTAAATAATAAATGCTTGTACTAGAATGCACCTTAGGCATTGTGGAACAACACCATAGGAAAGAATCTTCTAAAGTTCACCTTAAGCTTAAGGTGTAACCATAGGAGAATAAAAAATTGTTGAATCTATTTCTTCTCTCACATGTTTCTTCTCTCTCCGTTGCATGGGTGATGTGAAGTGTCCTTTTTTGTTGTTCATCCATTGTAGCAATAGAAATAACTATGACATGCTCACATCTTGTCAGACCTTAAGGTCAATATGCAGCAACACATTGGCCTTGCCAGGGTGCAGACCCGTCCACGATCGGTGACAGTGCTGGCGCCAGTGTGTTGCACACCAGTCGACATCGTCGTAACATGAGGGGCATTCTACTCCTGCAGAAATTTTTGCCAAATTCTACCGACAGAAATTGACCAACATATAATACTAAAGCTTTTGTCATTGTAATGTTAAATTTCACCACATAGCTTGCAGAGACGGTTGGATTTTGTCAAACCAAATTTCCGATTCAAAATTCATTCATCCCAGGCTTGGCAAGTTGCCAAGTGTAGCTGCTGATACGGTTCTAGTCCTGATAAGCCTGCTCTGAGGAAGGGGGAAGAAGCCCTGATGAACACTGCAAATTGCAGCCTCTGTGTCCAATCTTTGAAATTGCGCTCCAACCGGTCCCCAACTCTGACTGTACCCACGTTTTCAGGCTGCAAACTTTCCCCCCTCCCCTGTTCCGGTCCAATCCCTAGACCTTTCCCTTTCGACGACCACACCCGCCCGCAAAAGAAAGTTCGCCATCCCTCCTCTTGCCTTTATCTTCTTCCTCCTTGCAAGCGTCCCTCGGGCCTCTCACTTGCTTGCATTGCGTTGCTCCTCCCGTCTCGTTCTCTCTCTCTCTCTCTCTCTCTCTCTCTCTCTCTCTCTCTCTCCCCTCTTCGATTGGGAGCCCGTAGTCCCGTACCCAGCACTGTAGCCTGCAGCAGCTTCTGTTGTCTGGCCGGCCAGCTTTATGGCCGTCATCTCACCTGCAGAGAGTTCAAGTACAACCACGTCAGGGGCTGCCCACAGCGCAGTAACTCCGCTGCGGTCACTCGAGCGGCCTCGTCATCTGCCCCGTCGCGTCGCCATGGATTCTTGATGGGGAGTGCGTGGGAGTGAGTGCTCGAGAAAAAGATCGAGGGCTTTCTGGTGCTGTGGTTCTTGCTTCACGCTGCATTGTTCTGCGGAAGCTGGAGCTCTTGATCTCACCGCCCTGCTTGTGAGTTCTTGGCGTTTTCGGAGTGATTAGCTTTGCGTTCGTTCTTGATCTGCTCTCGCCGTCTTGGAGTGTGGGCCTTGAGTAGGGAATGAGTTCCTGGCGTTTCTTGATTGCCTCTTGCTGATCCGATCCAATCTGATCCCTGAGTGCTCGCGCGCAAGATGAGCATCCCGCACCTGTTCAGGTGCCCGATCAGCCTGGACATCTTCACGGACCCCGTGACGCTGTGCACGGGGCAGACGTACGACCGCCCCTGCATCGAGCGCTGGCTCGCCGCCGGCCACCGCACGTGCCCCGTCACAATGCAGCCGCTCGGGGACGCCGTGCTCGTGCCCAACCGCACCCTGCGCCACCTCATCGAGCGCTGGCTCTCCGCCGACAAACAGGTACCCGAGCCCACGGCCGCCGACGATGACCACGCGGAGGAGCCGTCGCTCGCGGCGCTCAAGCGCTGCCTCCAGTCCGGCGCCGGCGCCGGCGCCAATGCCAAGGTGGCCGCGCTCAAGAAGGTGGCGACGCTGGCGTCCGAGTCGGACGTCGGCCGCGCGTGCATGCTCCAGCTGGGGTTCCTGCCCGTGCTGCTGCAGCTCGTCTTCCACGCGCCGGCGCCGTGGGACCTGTCCGAGCAGGAGGAGCTGGCGCTCCAGTGCGCGCTGAGCCTGCTGCCGTCGAGCCCGACCTCGCCGCAGCACGGCTGCCTCAACATGCTCAAGACGGAGGCCAGCCTGACGTCCTTGGTGCGGCTCCTGGAGCGCGGCCGCGCCCGGGTCAGGGCGGGCCTGTGTCGGCTCCTGGAGACGATCGCCACGGCCGCGGCGACGCGGGAGCTGGCGCTCGCCGCCGCCGCATCGCCGCGCGTCTGGCAGGCGGTCCTGCCGCTCCTGCATCACGGCGACGAGCGCGTCTCGGGCGCCGCGGTGCGCGCGGTCGCGGCGGTCTGCTGCGCGGCCGAGCCCGCGCGCGGCAACGCCGTACACCACGGCGCCGTGCCCGAGCTCCTCAAGTGCCTGTCGTGGGCGTCGGCGGGGAAGGGAGGCGGCGCCGCCGCGGCGGCGGCGTCGAGCGCTCTGGCGGCGCTGGAGGCGCTGGCCGCGTCGGAGGCCGGGCGCAGGGCGGTGGCGCGCGAGCCCGGCGCGGTGCGGGCGCTGGTGAGGCACGTGTTCATGATGTCGTCGAGCAACGAGGGCAGCGAGCACGCGGTGGCGGCGCTGCTGGCCGTGTGCAGGGAGTCGAGGGCGGCGCGGAGCGAGGCCGCCGGAGCCGGGGTGGTGACGCAGGTGCTGCTGCTGCTGCAGAGCCAGTGCGGCACCAGGGCCAAGACCAAGGCGAGGTCGCTGCTGAAGCTGTTCAGGTCCATGTGAAGCAATCAAGAAAGGGGGTTAGGTTAGGTGTTGATGCCGGTGTGAAGGTGCTAGATGTTCTTGGCTTTCAAGCTGTAAGTCCTGCATCAAGAACGTCTGCTAATTAATTTCATGGGGTACCTCTTGTAAGCGTCAAGAATGCCTGCTAATTTCAAGCCAGGTTATTTTGCAATGCTGGAGCCTGGAGAAGATAGCTCGGGAGATTAGCTCCGGCTATTTCATGATCGGAAACTAATGCAAATGATTTTACTCGGAACTCGTAACATATCTGACTTATATTTTATAGAGTAAAGTACGCCGGTGGTTTCTAAATTTGTTTTGGTGTGCCATATAGGTCCCTAAACTCTTAAAATGCATTTTCAGCAGATGCTTAAACTTGTTCCAAGATGTCACGTAGGTCTCTAATCTCTCAAAATGCATTTTTAGGTCTATAAATTTGTCCCGCGGTGTCATGCAGGTTCCTAAATTCTCAAGATGCTATTTTTAATTTAATATAAATATTGTTTTGCTACTTTAAGTTAATAAAAAATTCTTTTGCTACTTTAAATTTAATAAAATTGCTATTTTGATTTTTATTGAGAATGAGAACCAATTATCTTAATAAATTTATACAAAGGGCATGCAAAATATAAATAGTTAGTAGGAAATATTCAGAATTAGCATTGATATCTCCATCTTAAACGAGAAAACTATAATATCCACCGTTGATATCAAATTATCTAGATTAATCTATGATGTATGATTAATAAGTAGCTAATTTAGAATTAAAATAATCTTATTGGTAAGATTTCTAAATGAATCAGCTGCAAAAATAGTTTAATAAACAGTCTATTTTGAATACAATTAATTAATGGCAATTTTTGGGATATAAAAATTCACCTTAAGAGTTTAGGAACTAAAATGATACATTGAGATAAGTTTGGGGACCTGAAGATGCATCTTAAAAGTTTAGAGACCCGAATGGCACCATCGGACAAGTCTAGGGATCTAAAAATGCATTTTGAGAATTTAGGGACAGGTTCGAGGACCGTCCATATTTTACTACATTTTGTATTCCATCTAGCAACACAAAGCGGGAATAGCTCAGTTGGGAGAGCGTCAGACTGAAGAACTGAAGGTCGCGTGTTCGATCCACGATCACCACAAAATTATTTTGTTTCATTTTTTTGTTCTGTTTTTAGAACTTTTCAATCAGGTAAAGTCACAAGCATTTTTTTGGGGGTTTTATATATCTCGGTCCATTTTTTCAGACCTTTTCAATCAGGCAAAGTCGCAAAGAGCTGCGAGCATTCAAGGCTTTGCCGTGCAAACGACACGACTGGGTGATTGCCTGATTGGCTTTCTTGACACCGGCCCATGTTATACTTATACAGCTTTCGATGCCAAAATATGTGGCCAAAATATAAGCTGTCCCGGTCACTTATTTTTTTTTATCAATTAACCTGCTAGGATCTGGAGATGAATATAAAATGGAACAAAAACTCTAACCTGTATCTTTCAGCGATTCATTCGTAAAGACATGGTTACATCTGCAGTGAAAGTGATAAGTGGTTCTACTTGCACAGAGATATCAGCTCGTGCAAACTTAAGAATTTGCATCCCGTAATCATCTGTAAGATTTTGTGAGGATTTACATCAGGACTCATGTATATGTAACTATATAGTGGAACCGACAGGCGACAACAGACCCTATGAATATACAGAAGTTCCTGTTACAACTTCCTTCCTCATGAGCCCGATTTTCGCTGTACAGAACATCCGGTAAGTCTCGTATCGTTGTAACTATACACAAGTCATCTCTGAATAGCTAACTTGTCATGGAGATATCGCATTCTTCATTTTCTTTCTCATAACTCGCCCTCAGAACCTTTTCGGGGAACCATAGGGGCTTTGGAGTTTCAGCTGGCCAACATCCAGCCAAGGATCAGAAATAGCAGGAGTAGGACTTCGCCTCATCTGACTTTGGGCGTAACTTAATGTGTTGTAGCCAGCACCAGGGGAAAGCATTGGGTGAGGTGGAGAGGGCATGCAGCTCCTGTTAGATTGCTTAAACTGCCGTAGAGGGCTTGAGCATGGTGAAACTGGCATAGACATGTTTGTTCTCCCAGGAATAGGGCTGCTGTATGATAAACGTTGCCTGTCAAAATTGCATGAAACAGTACAAGTCAAGGATGGAAGTGGAACGTCATGGTACCTGTGCGGTGAAGGAACAGCAGTGGAAAATCCAGTAAAATCTCTCGCACTCAGTCCTATATCCCTCAGAGGAGTAATAATCTTCCGTGATGGCAACTCCCTGTTGGACTGCAGCAAAATTGAGGACAAGGAGGGGTGAGATTTTAGATGAACTCAGCTAATAGTATGATGATGGCATTTTTGTCCCTTTGTGAATAAGTAATCCTACACTGAACTTTATTGAAATAAATTAGCAAAAGGAGCATTTCTTGTCAGCTAAGCTACCATCAAGAGCTTTTTTTATGCAACAAAACCAAAATCACAAGCAATTGAGGTAGCATGCCTATCATTAATACAACTATCAAAAACCAAGGGAGACTGGGTCCAAACAAGATCAGATAGTTCGCACAAATGTAAAGTAATCAAACCAGCAATTTGGCGCTTGGAAAGTAGCAAAGAAAATAAAAGAATCAGAAAAAAACTGAGTCTCCGTAAGTAGAAACAATTACCATTGCGAGCCTGCCATCAGCTGGAGAAGACAATGCATTTCTCAATGCACTGGATTTTGCAGCTTTGACTGCAGGATGATCCAGAACAAAAGGGTGATCCATCAACTGGGCTGCAGAGGCACGAGATGCTGGGTTCCGTTTTAAGCAAAGCTGCAAGAAACTTTTCCCTTCCTCCGAAAAACTGTCTGGGATTTCAGGTATATCTTTACTGTTCGCAATCTTAAATATTGCTGCTACCTGCAACATCATTAGAAAATATTGGCTCAGTATCATTCATCATGGTTACATAAAAATACACAATTGCTAAGTGAAAGCCTACCCCCTCATATTGATGCCAAGGAGGTCTTGCCGTTGCCATTTCAATAATGGTACATCCCAAACTCCAAATGTCCACTGCTAAACTGTAGCCTTTACTGTTCATTATAACCTAAAGGTTTCCCGATGATGGGAGAGTTTCATTCAGAGACATAATGGATTACAACAAAGAGTCAATAAAATTTAGTATTAAAAAGCTCACCTCAGGCGCCATCCAGTAAGGACTTCCTTTGAAAGAGCGTATTTCAGCAAAAGATGATATCTGCTTCAATAAAGTAACAAAAAATGAAGGGTTTGCAGAGGAAAACAAAAGGAAGCCAGAATCTATGTTGATCCTTGTTTTGATGACCATCAAAGAGTTCGAACTTGTGTGTGCACATTCATGAAAACACATCAACCACATTTTCACAGTTAAGGATCCTTCAGCTGGGCACATAGATTTAGGCATCACCTAGGCGTCCAGGCATGCCCCCAACAACACAGTATGCCACAAGGTCCTAGTTATGCCTTGTCACCTACTCCCTCCATTACAAATTATAGGTCGTTTTGGATTTTCTAAATACAGAGTTTTTGCTACGTATCTAGACATAGGGTATATCTAGGCGCATAGCAAAAACGATGTATCTAGAAAAGCCAAAACAACCTATAATTTGGGACGGAGGGAGTAGGTGACTAGGCATGCCCCCAACGCCACAGGATGCCACAATGCCTCGAAAACCATAGCTGGCCATGCACAGAAGGGCAGAGAGCCAGAGACAGAGACTATTGGCACCCCTCCATAAATTTCCTTTTCCACATATATGTGATGAGTAGGTAGAAAACTAGATACTTGGCTCTATAAGAAAATAGAATCTGCACCTATTTTAATTCCTTCTGTATTATATACAAAACATGCATTCTGATGCATTTGAGCAACCTTTACTTTAACGCAATTTGGAATGGTATAGTACTCTTTTAGGATGCATATGCTATAAGCATTCCTCGGCATAATTTCTAGGATGCACAGGCTTAACGCGGGTAGTACAAAATTTACAGCACTCAGAGACAAAATCAATAGTGACTTTATAAGTCCAGAAAAGACTAAATCTTATGAGAATTGGAAGTGTAAATACGTGGGGGGGGGGGGGGGGGGGGGGGGGGGGAGGGTCAGAAAGTAAACGCTGCATACATGCTTAGCCATGCCAAAGTCAGCAAGTTTGACTTCACCATTAGGGCCCACAAGTATGTTCGCTCCTTTGATATCTCTGCCAAGAAAAGAAGTACGACTTGATTATTGCATTTTGTGTTATATCTATGGAATGAGAATTTTAGACAACCAGTACTACCTGTGGACAGTGTTCCTTCCATGTAAATAGGCAAGACCAGCAAGAATTTGACCAGTGTAATTACGAATCACAGGTTCCTTAAAAGGGCCATACTCTCTTAGTAATTTGTGGATTGAACCCCCGGAAACATACTCAAGATAAATGGAAAGTGCGTCATCAGTCTGTGTACAGAAATAGATACAGTTATTAGAAAGTGTAAGCATGGCCAACTATTTTGTAATGCAACTCCAATAAAAGCTGATAAACACAGAACTCTATGATACTGTATGTAACCAGAAAATTAACTTTTGAGGTCGACAAACACTAGAACACAAAAGGAAATGCAAATAAGTCAAAACATAAGGCAAATAAGAGGAACAATAACAGCAACAACAACAACAAAATTAAGAAAAAGGGGTTGGGCCCGAACAAGGCACCATATTAGCATATACTCGATTCCCATACCTTCCCCCTCCCTCACCATCCTTCTATGCAAGCACTTTACGTGAACGTGTAATGACTTGCATGAAGAGTAACTTTTTACCAATTTCTGTAACTCCTAATACTAATACCAACCAAACCATTGAACGGATTCCACATGAGTTGGGTCACTAGATACAGTTAAGTGCATTGGAGTACAGGATGTTGCCATTACATATGATATAACACCAACTCTTTCTTTGACATGTTAAATTCCAAATAGTGGCGAAGCCCTTGTAAACAAGTAACCTTTTTGTGCATGATTGGACCATGCCCTTTTTAGAACAGTCCGTCAAGCAGTCATTTATGGATTCTTACTAAATTCTAAGCAACTTTCTACCTGCTCACAAAAATGGATCACAACAGACAATATGCATTTGGAATAAAAAAATGATAGTACATACAAGCATTGGAACTAAACAACTGCAATGGATTATCGAATAGAACTTACCAGATCACTTCCATGATACTGCACAATATTTGGGTGCGAGAGTTGCCTAAGCATATCTATTTCCTGTCAAAACCAAAGTAAATCATGTTGGTGTATCAATAAAAACAAGAGATGCAAATACCATATTATTCATGAGACGGCAACCAAGCCAGTTAAATAAGACAGCAAATACCTGATTTAATTGTTTGAGTCGTTCCTTTGAATGTGGATCATCCATAATAACTTGAACCTCCTTAATTGCACAAAACTGACCACTTTCACTGCATGTTAAGCATCATAAACTTAGGAATTTCTCTTAACGCAACTGAATATTTTAATGTATGTGCACCGCCATATCTCTACTGTATAATTGTAGCTTGGAGTGCAATTCTAATGCATCAACTTTCACATGCTAGAACAAAGTTACCATGACGTAAAACGGGGCAAAAATATGGTACCTGTTAAATCCAAGGTAAACCTGGCCAAATGTACCACTCCCTAGCAATTTCCCTTTTTTCCATTGTGATCGGGACTGTGAGAAAGTAGTGGGAGATGAAGGAAGAGGCGGGCAGGAACTGGGAGATGAAGGAAGAGGCGAGCACGAACTGTGGGTTGGAGGAAGAGGTGAGCAAGCAGCAGCAGCAGCAGCTGGGTGAAGAGGTGAGCAAGCGGCAGAAGCTGGATGGAGAGGTGAACAACCAGCAGAAGCTGGAGGAAGAGGCGAGCAAGCAGCAGAACCTGGAGGAAGAGGTAAGGGATGAGGTGGGCTCCTCAAACCATCCATCATTCTCACTGGTGACCTCGGGCTAAACCCGAATTCTCTAGAATTTCCATTGCTCATGGCTAATGTATGGCCTTTTGGGACAGGGGAGAGGCTTCTCGTTCTTGGAGCAAAAAGATCTTCAGATACCGTTCTTCCACGTGAACAACTGGTTTCACTTGTTGAAGGTTCGTCATTGTGCAAATGATGTTCTCTGACACTAGACACAGGAATGTCAAAGAACTTCTGATGCTCCCGTGGCATGCTACAAGACATGACATGCTTGTCTTCATTTAAGATTCTATCTGAATCAGATGGCATATTTCTTCCCCTCGCAAAAGCAACAGGATCCATTGACCTAGAGATTATACCAAGCAACCAATAAACGTCAGAGAACATATCACCGTTACGACAAAAGACTACTGAATAATGTACTTATTTAAATAGGCACAATGGAACGATTCCCAAGATGCCATATAATTGTGTGCAAAACAAAAAGGATAATCTAACCCATGTGCACCATATCTCGCAAGGATAAACAAAGAATCAGCAAAACAACTTAATCTGCACCAAAGGATGATAGCTCAATTTGGATTTGATGGAACATCAAAGGCACGGCTGGATCATCCAGTCCTCAGTCTGTATTTACCAGATTGTTGAAGTGGGACGACCTTAGAAAAGGTCAACTGGTGCAGTTGGTGTGAATCCTCACAGCTCACTCTAACTCTGCAGTTGATTCTAAAGCCCCTCGAATCCGTCGCACGCGAAATTAGAGTGGGAGATCATACACTAAGCGTGGGGATCGATCTAACTAATGACACAATCCACCCCCCCCCCCCCCCAATTTGATCAGAGTACCAGGCAAATTCGACTGCAACTATCGCAGCCCAAATGGGGAAAGGAAATTCCAGTGAGAACCAGGCTGCAGCGAATTCGGATTTGAGCCTGCCGTAAGCAGGCGCAAACCATTCCCACGATGACCCGCTCACCTAAACCCATGTTGATCGTGCGCCTCGTCCAACGACCCGACGGAGCACGCGCTGGACTCCCCCGCGGACGAGGCCAACTCCTCCTCGAAGAGGGCCCCGACGGGCTCCGGCGGCTCCGGGTCCGGCGCGGGCACCGGGAGCTTGTACCCCACCAGCCCGTGCCCCGCCGGGCACCGGGCGCGCGCCGCCGGCGCCGCGCTGGGCGAGTCGAGGCTCCGCGCCTTCTCCCGGGCCCGCGGCGTCGGGGAGGGGGACTCGAGGTCCGCCGACTTGCGCGGGGAGGAGGCCGCGGAGACGGCCCCCGACCCGGGCTTCGCCTTCGACTTGGACCTCGACTTGCCGGGCCACCACGCGGGCATCGCGCCGCCTCACCCGGGGCCAACAGCTCCCGGGGCGTCGGCGCTCGCCGGGTACGGTCTCTCCGCCGCCGCCGGGCTCGAACGGCCGCGGTGGGCGGGCTCGAGGGAGGGAGGTGGGGAGAGGGGAGGGGAGGCGCGCCGCGCGAGGAAGGCGCGAGGTAGGAGCCGAAGCCGACGGCGCTTCGCTTTAGGTGAAGGAGACGAATGCTCGGCCTCTTCCCTCTACTAGACAAACGGGAGAGATATTTTCGGATTTCTTTTCTTTGCCCCCTCCCTCAACAAAAAAAATGGTGCGCGGGGCGGGGATGGTGAGGAGTGTCAGGTCCGGTACGCGTGTGCCCGCGCGAGTTACTGCTTCGCGGGTGGGTGGCAGCTGCGGCGACGGCGACCCGCCGCCGCGCGGGCCCCGGCGGGCGGGCCCCCGTGTCAGCGTGCCGTCCCGGACGGGTGCCGGGTGGGGAGGGAGGAGCGACACTGCGGGAGCTTCTGCCAACCTTGGCTGCTTGCGCGCGGCGGCTTCGCGCAGCTCGGGCGGCTGCACGTGGGGCCCGCAGGTCCGCGCGTGCGGGAGATTTCCTTTTGGTTTTTTTCGCTCGCGTGCGGGAAGGGGAGGCGAGGGGAATGGAATCTTCGCGGATGGTGTGTCGAGCCCGGGTTTGGCGCGCGGTGCGCGGGAAGAAGCTTGGTGGCGTACGCCACGGCGGTGGGCCGGCCCGGGCGACGGTCGGCCGGGGGCAGGACCCCGCTGACGTGGCAGGCAAGCACCTAGGAGAATTTCTTCTCTGTCATTGCTTATCTTTTCTTTTCTTTCTTAAAAAAACAAAAGAAGAACATTAGGCCAAAAGGATCTCTGATGCAATGGCATGGAACAGAAAAATGGTAATCTCTTGCCGTGTCTCTTTTAAATTAGGCCGGGCAGGGAGTGATGCTTAAATATTGGCAAACACTTGGTACAGCCACAGCTCATCGAGAGCACCCATAGAGAGGTGCGAGAAGGTGCTTACAAAATGCTGCTTGATGATGCCTATAATTTTCTTTTTCAAAAAAAATGATTGCTATAATTATACATCTCTTTCGTTCTTTATAAGCAGATTGATATATGAAAGACCAACCGCATTACTTGAGATGCCATTTAATTAGCCACTGATATACCTGCCTTTAGTAGTTTAGTTTGGAGCACGAGAAGTTTAATCAGCTGATGCGACTAGCATGGTGGCAAATAATGTTGGTAGCATCGAATTATAGCGAGCCAAGAATATAATTGGAGTAGGTGTAGTATGGTTGTTGTTTTTTTTTTCTATTTTTGTTTAGAAAGTTAACCAGGCAGATGAAAGCAGCCGAGAGCTAAAATAACGTACTTTGGAATACATTGGCCGCCATAGAGTATTGCACTTGCCATGCCGCCAAGTGTGTGTGTGTGTGTGTGTGTGTGTGTGTGTGTGTGTGTGTGTGTGTGTGTGTGTGTGTGTGTGTGTGTGTGTGTGTGTGTGTGTGTGTGTGTGTGTGTGTGTGTGTTGCTTGTCAGCTCGGCACTATATGTTTGATCAAACTTGACTGATTGGCTATTCAGTCCGTAAAAGCCTGCTCTGATGATATGGTTTGAATTATTTTCTTGCGCGTATTGCTCACGCACTGGCGCCTTGAATTATTTCCACGGCAGTATAAGACAAATACTTGAAGTTGCTCCACAAGAAGTGAGGCAGTAGCCATCGTCGGTAATATAGCAGTAAAGAGTCTCAGTAATGTTATTTTAAGGTCTCACCGGAAACGTGGATCGATGGATGCCGCGCGCTAATGGACGGAGGAGGCCAGTCGTTAGGTAATCGAGGCAACCCTCAAATATGGGGATGGAAAGAGAATGGACGAAAAAAGGGGTTGGGATATAGCATCAAAATTGGAAGTTCATTTGAATGGGTAGATCTTGTCCAATAATCCAAAGAAATGACTTGCACTCAATCACTAGATCTAAGTGGCTTCGTGTGGAGACCAATGCAACTCGCATTGAGTACACATAGGCAAAGTGCGTACGAGGTTGTCTCCTTGTTAATATAGTCCAGTATGAGGAGTGAGTTGGCAAACGCTATGGTGGCGGTTTGCATTTTAAATATAATTTAATTCCTACCTGATATACAGATACACAATTCTTATGCGTGTACTAGAAAACAAAAACAAAGCGTGAAAAACACAAGAGCGGCAAGCGTTTCTATTTTCTTGTTCCTTGGCGTTGATGATATGTAGCTATAAATATCCATACATCTATGTGTTAGATAAAATATGGCTTAGAACTTAAATTTAACAGGATCTAACACCTAAAACATGAGCATGACCTATAGAACAAGATGAATAATATGAACAATAAGAGGAAGTTTAGATCTCGACCGCCAGTCATCGTAGGAGCAGCTGAGGATGACATCTCGGCGGTGGTTGGTGTCGGGGACGAAGACGGTGCGTCCGTAGTCATTCCCGTAGATGTTCTCGACGTAGACGAAGTAGTCGATCTCACCGGGTACCGTCGTCCTTCCGGCCTGCACCGGCACTGCCCGGTGTTGGACGGCATGCGGAGGCGGTGGCCTTCAGGTAGCTCCAGCACCGCCGCAGATCGGGACAGCTGTAGTGGGCGGCTAGGGTTTCTTAATGATTAGGTTAATCACAAAAATGTCGGGTCCCACTATTTAATATGGCGCTGAACGACCTGGGGCCACAACCACTAGTGGGCTTGGGCCACCGATCAAGGCGCGTAACGGGCTTTGACTTATCCGTTTCTTCTCTTTCATTTTCAGCCTTTTTGACCACCGAAAAAAGTTCCAACATTCTCCCCTTTGGTCTAAAGGCCTAAAACTGATGTCATTCTTAAAGTGGAGTTATGTAAAGAGATAATGTATCACAACAGTGTATAATCCCATCGCAACACAATTATCCACAATGCATTAAACCACTTATCGTAATGGGAGGTGGTTGACTTATGACCCTTTTAATTCCAAGATCAAAGGCTATCCAATAGTCCCATGCCGACAATTAGCTCACGAAATTGATTGGGAGGTAAGCCTTTCGTTAATGGATCCGCGAGCATTTCCTTAGTACTTATATGCTCTAACTCAATAGTACGATCTTGGACTCTATCTTTCACAACATAAAACTTAATGTCAATGTGCTTGGCACCACCACTTGAGAGAGTCCTAATGCACCTTTGGATCTATTTCGGTGTATCTTAATGCCCAGTACATAAGAGGCATCACCGAGATCCTTCATATCAAAATTCGATGAGAGAAAATCTTTTGTCTCATGCGGCAAGTTCTTATCGCTGCTTGCTAATAGGATGTCATCCACGTATAAAACTAGGATGATGAAAGACCTCCCCTTGATCTTAATATATATATATATACAATTGTCCATTATATTTTCAACGAAGCTCAATTTCTTAATTACTTCATCAAACTTAAGGTACCATTGTCTGGACGCCTGTTTCAACCCATAAATGGACTTTTTTAATCTGCATCCCAACTGTTCTTTGCCTTCCACAACGAAACCTTCTGGTTGCGCCATGTATACATCCTCATGCAAAACACCGTTTAAGAACGTAGTCTTAACGTCCATCTGATGCAGCTTGAGATCGAAATGAGCTACTAGAGCTATAACGATTCTAAACGAGTCTTTCTTCGAGACAGGCGAGAAGGTCTCAGTATAATCAATTCCCTCTCGCTGTGTGAAGCCCTTAGCCACAAGCCTTGCTTTGAAACGTTCGATCTTCCCTTTGGAGTCATACTTAGTTTTGTAGACCCATTTACAGCCCACCTTTTTAGCTCCATCAGGAATCTCTACTAAGTCCCATACCTTATTTATACTCATAGATTTCAGCTCTTCTTCCATAGCCTCAATCCACTTGCGGGAGTGCTCACTACTCATAGCTTCCTTGAACGAGTTTGGATCATCAACCTTCCCCATATCGTGTCCTTGTCCACTCATGTACACGTAATCATTGAAGATAATAGTTTTTCTCTCTCGCGTTGATCTTCTCAAAGGCTGTGGCTCCTCCGTTGGAATAGGCTCAACAGCAACTTCTTGCTGTGCTTCTGGCGCCCCAGCGGCGGTCTGATCCTGTGCTTTCTCAACAGGTTATTCCACAATTTCATTTTGATGCTCATTAGGCACATTCTCATGCTCACTTATAACAGGTGCTTGCTCCACATTCACTTCTGGGGAATCAACTGTTTGAGCTGGTGCTGTATTCTGAAAATTAGGCAAAATAGGCACATAATAATCACGAGTCAGCGGTGTAGTATCATAAGTCCGCATTTCCTCGAGATCGATTTGCCTAGTCTCAGTGCATCCATTTTTCTCAAAGAATATTGCATGTCTCGTCTCAACAAACTTAGTAGTACCCTTAGGACAATAAAATCGATATCCCTTTGATCTGTCTGGGTATCCAATGAAATAACAACTTTCTGTCTTAGGGTCTAATTTTCTCAGGGACAGATTAAATAACTTCGCCTCAGCTGCACAACCCCAGACATGAAAATAATTAATGCTGGGTTTCCTACCAGTACAAAGCTCATAAGGTGTCTTAGGGACTGACTTAATAGGAACGCGATTACTTATATGCGCGACAGTTTTGAGTGCTTCCATCCATAAACTCACTGGCAGTGTAGAGTTGCTTAGCATACTGCGCGCCATGTTCATTAGAGTGCGATTTCTTCTTCCTGCTATACCATTTTGCTGAGGTTCACCAGGAGTTGAGTACTGAGCTACTATTCCATTTTCTTGAAGAAATCTAGCAAAAGGGACTGGGATTTGTCCATATGTGGCATGTCTCCCATATTATTCACCACCTCTATATGACTGTACCACTTTAATCTTTGACTGATGCTGATTTTCTACTTCAGCTTTAAAGATTTTGAACTTATCAAGTGCGTCGGATGTTTCTTTTATGGGGTAAATGTATCCATAATGCGAGTAATCATCAGTGAATGTAATAAAGTAACTAGAATCATCCACTAACTTAACATTAAATGGACCGCATATGTCAGTGTGAATTAATTCCAATATTCCTGAACTACGCTTAGCTCCATCCTTCTTAATTTGTTTTGCAAATTTTCCCTTAATACAATCAACGCATTGGTCTAAGTCAGCGAAGTCTAATCTTGGAAGTATCTCTTCTCTAATGAGACGCTCCATTCTCCCCTTCGAAATGTGGCCTAAACGAGAATGCCACAATTTCGACGAAGTCTCATTATCTCTCTTGAGTTTATGACTAACGTCGCTTACATTCATCACAGAGACATTATTATGGGACAGTAAGTAAAGATCATTATGTAAAGGTGCTCGATAAATAATGTCACCATTCAAACTTATTATACATTTGCTGTCACCAAAAGTGCATGAATAACCATCAAGATCTAATTTAGAAACGGAAATCAAGTTTCTCTCAATAGACGGAACATAAAGGACATCAACTAAGTGAAGAATAAAGCCATCACGAAGTTCTAATTGGAGAGCTCCAATGGCCTCCACGTCGGCTTCAACGCCATTTGCGACTCTTAACCTTCGAGTCCCCCTTCTTATAGTCCGCACGACAGACAATCCCTATGAGGAATTTATAACATGAATGGTGGTACCAGAATCAATCCACCAAGTACTTAATGGGAAATATACATAAAAGGACTCATCGACTATAGAAATGATGTCGTTATTACATTTTCTCTCACACCACGCCTTAAACTTCGGGTAGTCTTTCCTCTCATGGCCCTCATTGTTGCAGTGGTAGCAGAGAAGCTTCTTAGGAGCAGATGGATCATTCTGTTGAGGAGCTTCATAAGGTTTCTTACCCTTCTTTGGCTTATTGGGGCGGGATACCCTCTTGTTTCCTCCTCTATGTCCCTCATGTCTTACGACGTTGGCATAGTCGGGGTTCTGAGAGCGTAGCCTTTCTTCCTCTTGAGCACACTTAGACACAAGCGTGGTGATGTCCCACTTCTGATCGCTTGCATTGTAATTTATCTTAAATGGCTCAAAGACTGATGGAAGTGACATCATGATGTGATGAAGCAGCGCTGCATCATTAAGGCGACAGTCGAGGTCTTGAAGCTTATCCCTCATGTTGACCATGCCCATAATGTACACTCTAACACTGCCTTGCCCATTATACTTAGCCTTCACGAGTTGAGACAAAAGAGTGCTAGCATTGGCCTTGTCAGACCTCTTAAAGTAACTCTCAATCTTATTCATGAAGTCCTTAGCATTCTTAGGCTCTTTGTCAAGAGCTCCCCTGATAGAAGGGTTAATAGTCATGTTCATAAGATTTAGGGCCACTCTGGTTCGTTGGATCCAATGGCCTAAATCCGACGATCGAGAGCTCATTTCGGAGGTATAAAAGGGCCAGAAGCTCATTGAACCCTAACCCTAGCTCATTTTTTCTCCCCTCACTCAAGCAGCAGCTGGCGGCTCTCCTCTCATGGCGCCACCGCCGTTTAGCGGCACGCCAACATCATGGCGCTGCCCGCATCCTCGCGGGCCGAAGGGGGTGCTCCGCGGCCGCCCCTAATGCCCCGCCACAGCGGGAGCGTGGCAGCCCGAGCGCCGCCGCCGGTCGGCGTCGAGCGGCTCCGCCGGTCCTCATGGCGTCGCCTTTGCCGGTACCGCCAGCCATGCACTCTCGGCCGGCCTCGATGCGCCACCGCTCTTAGCCCCGCCGCTCATGCGTGTGGGTGCCGGCTTGGCGCGCGGTGCACAGCCGCCACCTCATGTCGGAGCGCCACCTTGGGGGGCCGCGGCGGCGTGCCGTCTCCGGCGCCTTGATGGCAGCCATGGAGGCGGCCCGCTTCCGCGGTCCGCCACCGCCGCACCTCTTAGTACTTAGTTTTTTTTTGTTTTGCCATCGCCGCGGGTGCGACATGCCCCGCGCGGCCTCATGGCTCGCCGCCACGTGATGCCCCGGAGTACGTTTCAAACTTAGCGGAAACGGGGTGTCGCCGTGGGGTTCTTATCGCTTATGCCAGTTTCTCATGGGAATTATGTGGTTTTTGGGTGGGATTTCTTTCGATCTAATGCTTCTACTCATTTCTTATTCTATTCCTCTCGGATCTCTTTATTCCATGCGTGATCTCAACTTAGAACCGATAGATGTACACTAATCATGAACTAAAACAGGAAACCGAGAAGTAAACACTTAAACCGAGAACTAAACATGAACAGAACCAACCAAGATATAAAGCATGACTAGATCTATAGGCTCTTAGGGCTCACGAATAGGTGATTAGGCGACTGATACCAAATGTTAGATAAAACATGGCTTAGAACTTAAACTTAACAGGATCTAACACCTAAAACATGTGCACGACCTATAGAACAAGATGAACAATAAGAGAAAGTTTAGATCTCGACCGCCAGTCATCGTAGGAGCAGCTGAGGATGACATCTCGGCGGTGATTGGTGTCGGGGACGAAGACGGTGCGTCCGTAGTCGTTCCCGTAGATGTTCCCGACGTAGACGAAGTAGTCGATCTCGCCGGGTACTGTCGTCCTTCCGGCCTATACCGGCACTGCCCGGTGTTGGACGGCAGGCGGAGGCGGTGGCCTTCAGGTAACTCCAGCGCCGCCGCAGATCGGGACGGCTGTAGTGGGCGGCTAGGGTTTCTTAATGATTAGGTTAATCATAAAAATGTTGGGTCCTACTATTTATATGGCGCTGAACGACCTGGGGCCACAACCACGAGTGGGCTTGGGCTTCCGATCAAGGCGCGTAACGGGCTTTGACTTATCCGTTTCTTCTCTTTCATTTTCGGTCTTTTTGACCACCGAAAAAAAGTTCCAACACTATGATCTTCGGGTCGGTCATGGATTGCATGTGTGTATATATAAGGACTTGTTTGTTTGACCCCTATATTATATGGTCTAACTTATGGTCCGAGTATAACAAAATAAAAAGTACACCATAGATCATTAAGCTACAAGGGCGTGTGCATCTGAAATAAGTTGTTCTGGCCCAAGTTATTTCAATTTATTATTTAGATGGTCCAGGGTGGCCTGTTACCCTTGCACCATAAATAAGCTAGAGTATATAATTAATTTGAAAAGGAAACAAACATGGCATAAGGGACTGTTTGGATGGGTTAAAGTTGAGTGCTAAACTTTAACATCTATTAGTATTTATATCTTTGCTAAAATTTTTGAATCTTGGCTAAAGTTTAGCCCACCCTATTAGCACTACTGTTTGAATGGAGTAGTGCTAAAGTTTATCGCTTCGAGGGATTAGCGCTTGGATCAAACATCCTCTAAGTTATGATGGTCTGCTCCATGGATTAATTAAATTTTATATATTAAGCGTTGAAGCCAAACATATCGATCATCATCATCGCGCACACATGCCCTGACAGCAACACTAGAGATCCAACCCCATTTCACACTAGAGATACAATCATCATCACCACCATGCATCTAGATACCACTACTATCTTAAGCTCCCTGTCACCTCGCAGCGAGATCTTTTACCCCTTCCTTCGCTAGCTTCTCCTCCCATGACGCTAGCTACATACCTCTCCCCGCGCGTCTCGATCGCCAGCTCCGATCCCCGGACAGCAATCGACATGGAGGGATTACAATAGTCGGCCGGATCTCCGGTTGACGTCGACGGAAGATCACGGCAACGCTTTTGCGCGATGAACGACCGATCGATCCCAGGCCGGGCGGGGCACATGCACGCTCTCAGGTCAAGAGGATGAGCTAGCTTTGCTCCGAGGCTAGCTAACAAAGTCACCGATCGCTAGCTTTCTCGCCTCTTTTTCAGACGCATCCTGCTGCTTCTCGTTCTTGGCCCCTCGTGTCTCGAGTCCTCATGAACTGGCTAATCATATATAAGCATGCGTGCGTGCGCTAGTTTTATAGTTAACAAGCTTATTGTCTAAACGCGAGCTAGCTGCTGGCAGCACGTCGTACTAGCTTGATTAGCAGACTCAACGGGCGATGTCTTGTTTTATCATCGTGTGTTGTGTGCATCATGGTAAGGTCATTGCCGACTCGTACTTGCTGCGGGCGTCGTCGGCTCTCTGAAGTCTGCGTCGCGCGCACGCGTAGCTTCAGCCTCAAGTTCCTTCGATCGGTATGTGGGTATTGTATTCAGTACCCATGTACTGTCCCCGTCAGAAGCTGATGAAGTTCCAGCCTTTTTCTGTCCCAAGAAAAAAGCAGCTTGATGATGGGATAAAATGTTGTTTTAGGTACGTAACGACGAGGTTTCTTCCGTTTTTCTTTCTGATACGGTGCTGATTTGAGCGGATTTCTCGTCGTTAATCGATAAGCACTCTGGTCACATTTTTTTTCCTTTTTTTTGTCCGGGATAGACCAGTACTAGCTCTCTAGCAGGAGTATTTGACAATTCATTGGGCACGAACAGACCCACAAATAAACCCTGACCTGCTACGTTTCAAAAAAAAAAAGAAAAAAGAAAACTGACCTGCAACCATCCATATGGTGTTGTACACACGCCGGGAATGTCAACGCCGGATGCAGGTCGAAGTGTACGATGATGGAGCACACATGGAGGGCCAGGGTGCGCTAGCCGCCGGTGACAGAGAGTTCCGACAGAGCATCTAGATTGGGTAGAGGGGAAAAAAATTATACACGCAGTGGGTGGAATAGAAGGCACGGACCGAGCAGAGCTGCAGCACCGTAACAACAGGGAGCATGGCAGCAGTGAAGCTTGCTCGCACTTTTTCTTTTATTTTGTGAGATTCTACTTTAAGAAAGAAATTCTGACAGCACAATTAATTTTTGGAAGCATACAAATAAAAAAACATTAGCAGACCAGGATAGTTCAATTTGTTATCTTACTTGGTGGAAGAGTATTCCTAAGCCCCCCAAATCTGTTTGTTTTTTTTTTCCCGAAGGTTTTGGTCGGGCGCATGCATGTCCTCGTGGGCTCATCTTGGGCCTGGATCCGAATTGATGCAATTGGGTGGTGGTGGACTCGAACTCAGTCATATTCATAATCCAGCCCAGAATTTGGATTCGGTTGTATTGTAGCTTCGTCTTTCTTCATGAGGAGTTCGCTTGTAAATGGGTTGCCTATAATTTTCACTTTTTCATGGTTCAACCGGGCAACTACTCCGTACGCATCTTGGAACAAGCAAGCGACTTCAGTTTCATCACGCGCAGTTCAGACTCTGCTCGAAACTCAGGACACTGGAAACCCTACACAAATTCCTTAGGGCTTGGGAATACTCGATCTAAAGGCCTCGTGAAAGCATAATCAGAAAGAGAGAATGAGGAAATTACATGCAGAGTTGTGGCTTGTGGAAAGCAGAGCAGATGAACCTGGTCAAACTTTCAGTTTCGCACATCGCGATTGCATCACACTTCCACGTAAAAACCGAATGAGCCTGAACAATGAAAGAAACAACACACGCCCAATGAAACTTATTTCCATGCAGGCGCGCAAGTTTAATTACGGACGGTACTTGCGACTGCAACCCTAATCAACCAAGGTACGCAAGTATTAATAATCACACAGCTGCAATCTTGAACCCAACATAATTATTCAGCAAGCACTCCATGGACCCGATCGATGTGTATTCGATTTCTAGTACTCCAATGCTAGTTCAATCCCTTTGATATATACTTCCTTCCTCCGTTCTAAATTGTAGGTTATTTTAGTAAATTTAGATATATAATTTTTGCTATGATCCAGATGATGCTGTGTTTATCTAGATGCATAGCAAAATCTATATATTTAGATTTGCCAAACAATTTGAAACGGAGTGAGTATGATCTTCCGCGATTTTTGTTGTGTTTGCATATATGCGCAAAGCTGCCACGTGTCACTTTTCCGCAACCTCGTTCTGCTCGTGCCTGACGACATGCTCCTTCACGTTGACCTCATCATCGATGTCGATCACCTTGAGGAGCTGCCCCGACGGCCCGAGCACGGCGTGCTCCTGCACGCGCACGTGCTCCGACACCACCACGTCACGTCCTCCTCCACCACCGCGTCCTCCTCCGCCCGCTGCTTCCGCCGCGCGAGCAGGAGGAGCCCCACGAGGAGGCCGAGCAAGAGAAGCCTCGCGATCGAAACCACCACTGCTATGATGATGATGTTATTTGTTGATGGCAGCGGTGGAGCGGGGACGGAAGGCTGGTGTGGATGGTAAGGTGGTGGGACCTCAGGAGAGGGTGCTGGTGCAGGTGGTAAAACTTTAGGGGCGGTGTGTAGGATGGAGTAGGAGGATGCGGGTAAGGTGGAATTTCAGGGGGATATGCATGTGGTGATGGTGAAGGGCACGGAGGTGGAGGAGGGTGTGGACCATATGACGATGGCGGCGCCGGCGGCTCGGTTCGCCAAAGTGAAGTTGGGGCATGGAAAATCTTGCTAAGATGCGATTCCAAATCACTCTTTATGCTCGTAGCACCTCTGTGAGAAAAGAAGTACAACGGCCAGCGAGATATATATGCATGCAAGTGAGTGATGTCATTTATTTGCAAGTGGTCCATTATACATTGATTAGCGTGGCACGAGCAACTACCAGTTAGGTATGATCCCGACAGTGCCTCACCGGTTATATCTCTGCACACCCCTAGTATACATGAGTGCATCGGTCAAGGAATTGTGTAGGTAACAAGAATATATATATATATAGAAAAAATCTATTTTACACGTATTTGTATCTACTCCCACATGTGTATCTCATGACGTAGGACGTATCTGACCCAGCGAAGAGTATGTACGTGAAGAAAAAAATTAAATGTGCAACTTGGTGTAAATCGTGTGAGGTGACTACTACGCTAATTCTTCGCATGTTCTGTATACAGAGACTAGCTGATTATGATGAAGAATACAGCGTGCGATCACATTGCGTGCTTGGTGAACCTCAAAAAAAAAAGAGCATATGACCTACTAATATAATTTGACGAATTTTGTGAGCACACTTGAGTTTAACAATATCATGGGTTTATACATAAGTAGGATGGTCAACTTTTGTGTTGCATGAAGATTAACACACAAGAGATAGAAATCCATTAATCACGAAAGAATGCGCCAAGTTGATACATTACTAGGTTAAGTCGCATTCACACTCGAATGATTCAGCTTAGTTCAGCTAATAATAACTGCACCAATTTGTTCTTCACGTACTGCTACTTCTGATCCAAATTGGATAAACGCGGTTCAGTTAGCTCCAAGCTTCCCACTTGCATATGGTTGACAAAATATACGATATGTTAATAAGATCAAGGATTCAAGTTCAGGCCCTCAAATAAAATGTTACGTGTTTCTTACTCTCTTCTCTCCTCTTTTTTTGAAAGTTGCTTCTCTCATCTTTTTTAGTTCGTATGTTTCAGCATGGAAGTTTGATTTTGTCAGTATATTAATGTAGTATAAAGTTATAAATTGACTTAATTACGCGCGCCTTGAGTAATGACAGAAACAAAAACGGAGGAGGTATATTAGTATATTTGATAGATAAGTTAATTTAGGTTGTAATAGGCCCCAGCTAGGTCAGTATAATGCATATATGCTGCGCCATTCACATTTGAAATGTGTGGCCACAGGAGGAATGAATAAGAGAGAACTTTCGAAGCCAATCATCCGTGGAAGTGTACATTAGCTGCATGTCGTAGCTGACAGCAAGTTAGTGGTAATAATGCCTTTAAAGCCTTGGTTATTTCAAAAAAACTAAAGAAGAACATTAATTATCGGGCATTAAGAAAAGGAACTATTGAAGTGTTGAAACCTAGCATTGCGCGCGGCGGAGCTCAAGTTAAATTCATCCAAGATAAGTGCACACGTACGCTAGCTAGCTATACACAAGTATGGCTGAATGAACAATAGTCGACAGGTACACTACTAAGATCCTGCTAGGACTAAAGTTTAGTCAGAACAAGTTTTAGTGACTAAATATAACTAAACTTTAGTCCATATCTGTTTGGATCTATGAACTATTAGGTGGGTTATATGAACTGATGGATTAAATTTTAGTTTGGATAAAACTAAATTTTAGTCTAAAGTCCACCTGTTTGGATCATCCAGCTTTATGTGTTTCAAATAGTTTCCCACCTAAAGTTTAATCCATGCACTACTACAAAAATCATTTTTAGGGGCGGGTAAAAACGCATTTTAGAGGTTGGTAGCGCACCCGTTGCTAGTTTTCGCAGCTAAAAATAGCTGTTTGCAGGGGCGGGTGCGTTACCCGCCCCTGCAAATCCATTTCTAGGGGTGGTTCACCCCCCCAGCCGGCCCTGCAAATCCTATTTGTAGGGGCGGCTGGGGGGTCACCCGTCCCTACAAATGCATTTCCAGGGGCGGGTGAGAGGGTGAACCGCCCTTGGAAATGTGTTTCCTGCTATTTTTTGCGATTTGCATTCCCGCCAATTTTGATCTCTCAATCTAGTTCGCGATCGTGATTGCGATTTGCATTCCCGCCAATTTTGATCTCTCAATCTAGTTCGCGATCGTGACGTGGAATACGTTCGCTAACTAAAAATACTTATGCATACAAAATTAAATTATATGGAAATCAAACATTATTAGAGTACATCATTAAAGTGCACATTGAATATATGTTTTCCTCTATTCCTCCGTAGGAACGCTACTAGAGGCGCCACGGTGCCGTTCATTGTCCCACTCACGAAGTTCAATGTATTTATCTTCCATTGCCAAATCTTGTGCTTGGTGAAAAAATTTGCCCCTCACGTTGACCACTTCATGCAAAATGAAACGACACAAATCGTCGACTACATGTAGAAGTTGTTTCTCGCCGAGCGTGTCACGGTTTAGCTCCGGGTGAATCTGCAATTGTTGAATCCATGGTAAAATTAATTAACCAAGTGCTAGTTACAGTAAAAAAATAATATAGACATATGCATCTTTCCCTAATAAAGAGTAGCGCCTTACACGTTCGGGATCAGTAATATATCTCCCTTGCACCCTTAGATGCTCGCACATGTAGTACCCACAGTACACGGAACCTGCGGGTTGTTGTGGCACGGGAAGTTTGTGCGTATAGTCATTTTCTCTGGTTTGCCGGCGGGATGAATTGATCCTTTATGAACGTAGAACTGCTAAGCTCTATTTTAAAATGAAAGAAATGGAAAGTTAATTTATATATGTATACTTCTATAGAGAACTAAGCATGATGTGCATAGGTAAGATAAGAAATTCACTCACAATTGTAGAATTTCTATGAATTCTTTGTATCTCTGGGTTGACCAATCCAACAAATCCAATACGAGGATTTTTCCAAGCTTTGGCTGTAATTGGAAAGCTATCCAATGATTTCTGAAAAAAATATTATGTACGATTTGTAAGCAATCCAGTGGTTTATTATATCAAATGGTTGATATTAGACTTACTGGATGTGGTATGGCGCAAATATGACATCCATGTCTTCCCATCGTGTCAGCATATGCGATATGCAGGCCGCAACCATCTTCACGGTCTCTCGGTAAAACTTATGTCGTTCCTTTTGTTTTTCCTTCTTTGTTGCAAATGGCTTTAGGTAGTCATCGTCGCCCTTCATCCATTTTGGCCCGGCGTGCCTGGCCTCGCAAATCACTACGAGGTCAAGGTACTGGACCTTTTTCTTTAAAATAATGACATCCATTGTTTGCATCCTATAGAATATAATGTATGACAATTAAATATTTGTGCATATACAGTACTTTAGGTCGTAATATAAATCAAATTAGTATCAATGAGGCACTTACATGCACCAGAGTCGAACTATTTCAATACCAGATTGTTGGAGGCGGAACTGGATGTCTTCAAAATCGAATATGATATCAAAGATTTGTTGCCCCTTAAGTCCGAATACATCCGGATGGCAACTTCCTTTGTCTTTCCAGCTCTGCCGACCGGATAGAGCAACAAGCAGGGAGTAATACTCGTTATGGTATCCACCGGGTATTGTTGAGTTGTGATCGAGGCAGCACTGCTCTGTGCACATGCCGGACTCGCTTGGCCAAGTACCAGAGGTTGCATGCCCACCATCTGTTACTGCCCCACCTCTTGCGACGGGTTGGACATAAGTAGCCCCGATTGCTGCTGCTCCACAAGTGTTGCCATGAACAAATCCTTAAACTTTGCTTGCACTGCATTCTCTGCTGCTGCCATGATTTCTTCTTTATAGCGGTCATGGCTCCTGTACCTAGCCCAGTCCTTCTCGAACTCATCCTTGATCCTCAACTTAGAGGACAGGCCTCTAACATGGCCTCCATGCTCTTTGGACCTAATGGCTGTACTGAGCACATCCTTGTCCCTATGGGGTTTGAACTGACCTTTTTTCTGAAGCTCGGCAAGTTGTAACATTTTTTCTGCAACCGCTTCGATCTCGGGTCGATCAAATTTTGGTTTCCCTTCAACTATCTTTGGCTTCCCATCTTCAAGCCACCGCCATCCACATTCGTCCAAGCCTTCATAAGGGTCGGGCTGCCCGGTAGCTATTGCCGCCCCCCTTTCATGCCGCCACTTCTCGACCTTCCTTTGGTACCCACCTGACCCAAGGTGGACTCTGTGTATGTTGCTCTTTGCTAGTTCACTTTGCTTCTGGCTTAGAGCTAGAGCTTCTTCAGTGGTCTTCTGTCGAACAAACTCTTCCCATTGTGCTGGTGTAATGTCTCCGTAATCTGCAAATGGCGTTCGACCCTTCTGGACATACCGGGTATTCAGTTCGCTCTTCCACCGGCGGAAAGTTTCACCCAGCATCTTCAGAGCATAAAGCTTTACTTGTTCTCTACTTCCACTGGGCAGAATAAAAGTTCTGCTCAACAATTGCCACATCGCTTCTTTCCTCCCCTCAGGAACCAGGGGCAAATTGGGGATCGTTGGATCCAAAACCATCTTTGTTCTGATTATAGCACCGATAGCATTCCGAAACTTTGCTACAACCTGTGGAGGATCTATGGGCTCTCCTGTCGCGCTTATTGCATTGACAGTCCATTGCCCTTCGGGGTATTGGTTTCTTCCACGCTGACCCCGTTTCCTTTTGTTTTGGCTGCTCAAGGTTGTACTTGCAGGATCGGGACCCGAGCTTTCATTGTCTTCCTCTTTGGGTCTAGGGTGTCCGCATCGGCGCTTACTCCTTCCTGTCGGGGCCGCCTACACAGATAATACATGTCATACAGGTCATTACTTGTATAGTCTGCTTCGTTGTAATTAATCGTGTATTCATTACCTGACGCGCTTCCGGTTCGTAATCCGGATCGAACGCCTCCCCTGACCGTCTTTCTCTTGCCGGACACGATGTGGATCAATCGGATCATGCCACTTGTCACCTACCCAAGCGCCTTGTCCAATCCTACGACCCTGCTCGTCCCCAGATTCAACACCAACGTTGTCGCACTCCTTGTCCCCAGATTGGTCACCGACGTCGTGCTCGTTGTCCCACTCCATCCGGGATGCAATTTGTTCAAGCTCATCTTGCGGTGTGGCATCATCCCTTCGTGGGGAAGATGACGACGGAGGATCCATCTACGAGTTCTACGCTACATAGCCATCGAAGATATATTTTAATAAATATTTCAATTCATAACGAAATGAGATAGAGAAATTTCTTATAAATAAGAAATTCATTTCACATTTAAATTACAATTACTTTGAATAGAAATGCTGCAAATATATACATCATCAGAGGTCAACATTTGCTCTGCAATGTCATCATTATCACTCTCTCTATGTCTCCACTATTTTATGATTTTATAATTTGGATGGTTGGTTTAACTGTACATTTGCCAATCCTCAGTGAGCAGACGTGAGCGGGCGGCGGCGGTGGCCGGGAGCGGGTGGCGGCGGTGGCCGGGCGGCGGCGGAGAAAACGCGCGCGCGGGTGGCAGTAAGCTGTAACCCGCAGTAAGGCTGAACGTATCCAAAGTTAGTTCAAGTTAATTGAGTAACATATACACTTAAATCACTTCAATAATACAAACTACAAAGTTAGTTCAAGTTTTTTCAGTATTGATTCAGTCGTTGATGTGCAATTGGATAAAGTAGGAATGTTACAGAAATAATGCAGACTTCCAAAAGGATATGATGTTTGGTGATCAGAAGGAAAAAAAGCAAGTCACATGCTAAGATGTAAGACCTACTCCATATGACAAAGAATTGCATTCAGAGAGACTTAAGTCAACATGGACTAGATGATGTAACATGTCAAATAGATACTGGAAGTTGGGAATTCGTACCGTAGGACTATTTGACATGTCAAATAGAAACTTAAGTTAGGACTATCTTCGCATATCTTCTTTGCATGAATTTGACTAGTAGCAGATGATAGCGTATGTTAGGTCCTTTTTTGGGGCAAGGTATTCCAGTTTTTTGAATAGAGCAGCTGGTTCCGAAAGCACTAAAACAAAGACCTAACAACATCTTCTTAGTTCCTACTTCGAGAAGGCAGTAAAATACAGGTAGGATAGGTCATTTCTTCTAAGTAGAGAAATACTTTGTTGCTTGTCATGCAGAAGATATGCTCCTAAGACAGGCCAAAAGGAAAATTACTTCTCAACCTTTCTTGCTTCTCTTTTCATTGCTTATAATCTTATCATCATATTTCAGAATTTAGATAACAGTTATCATTATATCAACCAGAAGAGATTTTTCCCTTGGTAAACCCTAACGGGAAATCGGCGCCCGCGGGATAACCCTAACAGTTATCTTATCATCATATTGCGCGCGAGGAGGGAGTGGTTGGCCGTGGAGGGAGGGGGGGGGGGGGGCGTACCTACGGCGGGCGGGACGGTGCGGGAATGACGAGTCTCCAAGGAAGACGAGGCGGCGGCGCGACGGAGGAGGCGCGGGGAGGGGAGGTGCCGCGCGGAGGGAGCTTGAGGCCGCGCGCGGAGGGAAGGTCGGGAGCGGGCGGCGGCGGGCGATGGCCGGGAGCTGGCGGCCGCAGAGAAGACGCACGCGAGGGTGGCGGCAGCGGCGGCGGAAATTTTTGGCAGCCTAACGGCGTCTGCTCGCGCTTGCTTGGGATCTGAATTTTTTTTAAGTCCGGGGCGGACTAGTAGGGGCGGGCCTCGCCCCTACAAATCCTTTTCCAATTGCTACTGAAAATTCATTTAATTCAAAAGTCATAGCAAAACACATCGGAAAAACTTAAATTTTTACCACAAGCATTATGTGACATGTACAAGTTAATAAATATATCAAATAACTATTTTATTGTATATAATAGTTTAAAGTGTTGAGACCACAATGTGCACCTCCACAACATACTATCTCATCGCACTCCCCTACAAATCCTTTTCCAATTGCCACTGAAAATTCATTTAATTCAAAAGTCATAGCAAAACACATCGGAAAAACTTAAATTTTTACCACAAGCATTATGTGACATGTACAACTTAATAAATATATCAAATAACTATTTTATTGTATATAATAGTTTAAAGTGTTGAGACCACAATGTGCACCTCCACAACATACTATCTCATTGCACTCAAGACTCTCTTTGTGTTTTGAACACTCTCAATCATTATATGTACTGAAACATGTTTGTCATATTTTTTGTTAGTTCTATACTACACAATACATTTCTAGTGCAAATTTGAGTTTTTTTCATATGTTTTGCTATTTTTTTGAATTAAATGAGTTTTCGGTTGAAATTGGTGAAGGATTTGTAGGGGCGGGCTGGGTCCTCACCCGCCCCTACAAATCAATTTTTAGAAGACGGCTGGGGGGGGGGGGCGCGGGAATCGGAGTCCGCGGGATAACCTAACAGTTATCATATCATCATATTGCTAAACCTAATGGGTAATCGGCGCCCGCGGGGGGGGGGGGGGGGGGGGGGGCAAATCGGCGCCCGCGCCCCTACAAACACCCGGCCCGCCCCTAAAAACCTATTTGTAGGGGTGGGTGACGCACCCACCTGCCATTACAAATCTTTTTCCAATTTCCACTGAAAATTCATTTAATTCAAAAGTCATAGCAAAACACATCGAAAATACTTAAAATTTTTACCATAAGCATTATGTGACATGTACAACTTAATAGAAATATCAAATAACTATTTTATTGTATATAATGGTTTAAAGTGTCGAGACCACAATGTGCACCTCCACAACATACTATCTCATAGCGCCAAATTCATTTAATTCAAAAGTCATAGCAAAATACATCAAAAAAACTTAAAGTTTTTACCATAAGCATATTTTGATATGTGGAATATAAGAAAAATATCAAAATCCAATTGCAGTGTATGTAATAAATAAAAGCGTTGAAACACCAATGTTCAAGCGGTAACAATTATTGATTCGCCATCTTTACGTGCTCATGGCTTGTCGTCTTTTCTTATGCTTGCTTCTAGACTCCTCATCTTTTGTGGTACGTCTGCGAAGAGGTTCATCTCATCATACTGATTATATTCTTCCACATCGTCGATACCATCAACTCCTATGATATCTTGTTTTCCAGGAACAACGACATGTTTTGTCTTCTTTGCAGGATCAGCTACATAGAGTACCTGTGCTACTTGTGAGGCAAGTACCCATGGGTCATCTTTATAACCAACATTGTTGAGGTCGACAATCGTGAGCCCATAGCCGTCCACCTCAACACATTTTTTGTGTTTGACCCAACGACACCGAAAGACCGGGATTTGTATATTGGAACCATAATACACTTCCCATATATCATCTATGACACTGAAATATGTTGTACTTTGCCCTGTTCTCTCATTAAGGCCTCAATACGAACACCACTATTCTGAGACATAGTCTTCTTATCCTTGGCGGCAGTATAGAATAGATATCCATTAATATCATACCCTTGCCATGATGTGACCTGGCTAGATGGACCAGCTGCGAATCTTTTGATCGTTTGCTCCTCCACGGTCTCCCCATGTGGTAGATCCAGGTCCTTCAAGCATGTAGTTATCCGACGTTTGTGCTCTCTCATGATCCAATCATCCGAGCGGCCATTACTTTCTGCACGAATAATGCTCAAGTGTTCATTGACTAAAGGAGTCATTATCGTGAGGTGCTACAAGATACTATGATGGGCTTGTTGCACACCTTTGAAATCTTTGTCGATGAAGGTTTTCCTCCCAACTGTGCCCACACCATCCAACCTCGCCAAAGATTGTGGAATAGGCAAACCAAGGGACACGTTATCCTTTAGGTAACCTAGACAAGACTCGATGACTTCCTCAGTATTGTATCCCTCTATCATGGACCCCTCAGGATGAGCACGATTCAGTACGTACCGATTGAGAATGGACATAAAACGCTCATATGTCCACATTTCGTGTAGGCAAAGTGGACCAAGTGCCCGTATCTGATCGACCATGTGAATCATTAGGTGTTCGGTTATATCAAAAAAACCCGGAGGGAAGCACATCTCGAGTTGCGCCATAGTCTCCCCAATGAATTTTTGGAGATCCTGCAACTCATCTTCGTTGATCACGTTTTATGAAATCCTATTGAAGAAGTAACACAACCGAGTGATTACCATCTTTACATATACTGGCTTGATCGCTCTGATTGCAATCGGGAGGAACACATCCAGCAACACATGAGAATCATGATAGTTATAGACGCATAGTGACAGATCTTTCATTGAGACTAGTTTCCTTATGTTGGAAGTGAAACGACTCGGGACTCTGATCCCTCTTAAGCTCTCGCACATTGCCTTCTTCTCATCACGGGTCAAGTTGTACCTAGCTAGGGGAAGTTCATATCGGTCAGTCCCTTTATCCGCAAGGTGAAGAACTTGTCTTATCTTCATGGCTACCAAGTCCTAACGCGACTTTAAGGTATCCTTTGTTTTGGCTAATGTCTCCAGGAGGAGCCCAATTGTGTTACCAAACACATTCTTCTTTAGGTGCATACCATCGATTTCATGGCGGACCTCAAGATCCGCCCAATACGGCAAGTACTTGTATAAGATGGACTGCTTCTTGAATGGTACGCCATCGATGGGTGCCTTATCTCTCTTTCTTTTCTTCCCATCTTCCTTTTTCTTCCCATAAATGACCTGGATGGTCCAAACCATATTGAAAACATAGTGCCCGTTTCGTTGTACTGGAGCAGAATGTAATTCAGGCCTGCCATCAAAAAGATTATAGAACTTCTTACTTCGGTACCTATATCCTTCCACCAAGAAGCGTCTGTACCCAAGGTAAACTACCTTTCGAGAACCTTCAAGGAAAGATGATACGGTGCCATCCACGCACACCGTGCATCCCATCCTACCTTTGATCTGTCCTGACAGGACAAACAATGCCTGATAATCATGGATGGTGACGAATATAATGGCTCTAAGATTAAAGGGCTGCCGTGCACAACCATCAAATATATTAATACCCTCCTTCCATAAAGTTTCCATCTCTTGCATCAGAGGCTCAAGAAAAACATCTATATCGATGCCAGGATGCTTGAGGCTCTGTATAAGGACGGATAGCAAAAGATACTTCATCTTCTGGCACAACCATGTAGGCAGGTTGTACATCATCAGTATCACCAGCCATGTACTGTGGGTGCTACTTCTTTCACCAAACGGATTCATTCCATCCGTACTCAACGTGAACCGAACATTTCTCGGGTCATTCCCAAATTCCAGATAGTACTTCTCATCGAATTCCTTCCACTGCTGAGCATTAGCTGGTCGGACCTTTCCGTCACCCTTCTTACGCTTATCTGAATCCCACCATCGCATCAGTTCAGCATCCTTTGGGTTCGAGAAGAAACGCCTCAGGCGATCGGAAACTAGTTGGTACCACATAACCATGACGGGAATTCTGCTCCGCTTCTCAGGAATGCCTAAAGTAGCGTCATCTGGATCAACAGAGGCAACACTATTCTTCGCCACGTTCTTTTTATTCACATCGATTGGACAATGATTGTCGTCACCAAAGTAACCAGCATTGTTTTTGTACCGACTTGCAGAACATAAAGGGCATTTCTTCAAGTCTTTGAAAGTATCTCCACGATATAAAATACAATAATTTGGACATGCATGAATTCTTTCCACATCCATCATGAACGGGCTCACAAGCTTCTTTGCTCGGTATGTGTTGGCTGGCACTTTATTTGGCTTTGGAAGCAACCAAGCCAAGATACGCAGCAGATCATTGAAACTACCATCTGACCAACCATGCTTAGCCTTCAGAGTCAAGAGCTCAAGTATGAAACGAAGCACGGTCTAGTGTTTCAGGCATCCCTTCGATCGCTCATATATATTTTTCTCCACTGATTTTCTCACCGCCTCGAAGTTTTCTAACCCCCTAGCACTAGCAACCAATACCTCCGCTTTGGTGTGGCGCAACAACCGGCTGAGAAAATCACCATCATCAAGTTCATCGCCACTATTATCACCATCCATGGGACCGTCGACATCATTATCTTGGAATCCAACAACCCCATCATCATCATCATCACCATCATCATCCCCACCACCATCAAAATAAGAATGAAACATTATATCATACTCCTCATCTTGTATGATTTCATCCAGTGGATTATTCGTCAGAGGGGGAGTATCCGTCTCGCCATGATATTTCCAGATCTTATAGTCCTTAACAAAACCACTCACCATCACATGCGATTTGATTGTAGTTGGGTCGCTGAATACTCTCAAATTCTTGCAGGCATTGCATGGGCAATGCATCAATCGTGTCTTCTCATTTCTTGTGTGGTTCTTCACAACTTGAATGAATTTATTAAGCTCTCCATGGAAATAGGCGTCCGTCCTTTTTGCATTGTACATCCATGTCCTATCCATATCTGAAAAGATAGAAAAAAATTAAATCAAATTATTTTCTCGCAAGAAATAGAGTCCTAAATTCACATAAATATATACTTTTATAAGGTGTTGGAAAAAGTCAATTTAACTAATACTAAATAAAAAAAATCAATTTTTAACCTATTATTGTACCACTAAATATTAGGAAAAAATGTAACATGCGTGTATGTAAATATAGAAAAAAATCAAATCTTTTCTCAAAAGAAAAAGAGCCCTAAATTGATATAAATATATATACTTCTATATATGCATAGGTGTCAGAAAAAATCAATTTAGCTTGTACCAAATAAAAATAATAAAAAACTCAATATATTATTTTACCACTAAATGTTGGAAAAAATCTAACATGCATCTTTGAAAAATAGAAAAAAATAAATATTCTTCTCTCTGTTCCATAGATCTAGAGCATTGTTTACTTAAGAATGATGCTAAAACTATAGATCGAGTCAAAATGATTACGTAATCTTGTTCTACTACTAAAATAGTACAACTTCATCCAAAAGTTCGAGGCAAATGGTGTCTGAAATGACTAATCCACACCATGGAGATCTAGAGCTAGTTAGAGGCAAAGAGAGCTCCATTTGAGCCATAAATCTAACAAAAGAGCTTAAAAATGACATGAAATTAGCGTCAACTTACCTCTTAGAGCCCCCAACTCGAAGGAAATCAAGTTGAAAAGCTTCCCCCCTTTTTCTTTTTTCCGGCTCTTGGCGGAGCTCCTCTCCCGAGCAAACAATGGGGGTCGGGAGGAGGAAGAAGGTGCCCAGATTTTTATAGATATTTTTAAGGGCGGGTTGGGGGATGAGCCGCCCCTGTAATTTCATTTGTAGGGACGGCTCACCCCCCAGCCGCCCCTGAAAATGGGCGCTATTTGTAGGGGTGGCTCAGGGGGTGAGCCGCCCCTACAAATGATATTTTTATTTATAGGGGCGGCTCACCCCCCATCCGCCTCTGAAAATGGTGCCCATTTGTAGGGGCGGCTGAGGGGGTGAGCCGCCTCTATAAATGGATTTACAGAGGTGGCTCGATTGCTACAGTACCGCGTTCTATTTGTACGAACGGGTGACATTTTGATCCGTTCCTAAAAAAAATTCAAGGTGTTGCTACAAATTATTTTTTAGCAATGATGGATTAAAGTTTAGTTACCTAATATTTACTCACCTAAAATTTAGTCCGGACTAATCTTTAATTTTAGATGATCCAAATGGGGTCTAATAACATTTCAGCCCAACAACAATAATAATAAGGAATGTCCACTAATTTAACCCAGATACAACGGCACACATAACATGCAGATATATAGAAATACAGACTTTGCATCACACACGTGCACACACGAGACACGATGCTGATATGCACACGGCCAACCATTCATGATCACTCTTGCTCTCGCTTCGACGCCTCGGTGAACCTGACGACGTGCTCCTCCACCTTGACGTCATCCTCGACGACGACGATCCCGGCCGCCCCAGCCTCCTCCACGACGCCGCCGTCTCCACAGCCGCAGCCCGCGTCGCCGGCCTCGCCGACGACCCCCTCCACGATGCGCACGTGCTCCGTGACCTTCACCTCCACGTCCTCCACCTCGTCCACCTTCGCCTCCTCCTCCAAGTCCGGGCACCGGCGCCGCCGGCGCCGCCTGATGAAGAGGACGCACAGCAGGGCCGCCAGCAGGCCGAGGCACACGACGCCGACGATCGGGACGACGACGACGACGACCGTGACGTGCGTTATCAGCGACGGAGAATGCGGCGGCGTGTCGTCGTCGTAGCCTGTTGGCGGCGGTGGTGGCGGGTGGTAGCCTGTCGGCGGAAGCGGCGGCGGAGTCACGTACGGTGCTCCTGCCATTTTAGATAGTTACGTTCTGTGTATGCAGAGCAAGGAGATCGTTCTGTTCTTGATATTCTTCAAAAATGTATTTTCCGCGAAGGATTAAGATGGCAGATGGGGCATAGATCAATGTTGCTTTGAGCCTCTTTTATAGGGAGAGATGGCTAGGGCTAGGAGTAATCTGCCTCACATTGGGCTTGGTCCAACTAGGATGCATCATGCATGCATACACACATGTGCAGTGCAAGAAACAGCTAATTGCATCAGAGTAGATGCTGCTAGCCTGCTACATGATGACATGATCTCATTTTAGAGTGTGGTTGTACTAGTTAAAACTGTGGAGTACACTAGACAAGATACAACTTGTGGCTTAACAATACTCCACTAGGTATTATACAAGGCTAATTAACAGCTGGTTCAGTGGTTGATACAGGATGACGAGGTTTCAGACTCAGCAGCCCACTCCACTAGGTATTATACAATAATGAAGCAATCCATTCTCGTTGACAAAAGATTGATAAATTAGATAAATATCTAGGAGAAGATAAACAATGAATTAAGTGCATGTACACTGTCAAGAATGAGGCAACAAACATTCTCTTTTGTGAGCTAAACGGCTAGCTAAACCTCTGGTAGGTGTTGTCTGTTAGCAGTAGAAACGCTTATCTCATCATTGATTATGACACATAGTACAACAACAATCTACCTGCATATCCAGTGGGCTATCCGAGTTCAGCAAGACTGGATAAACTGAAGGACTACAACAAATGGATACTGCAAAATTTCCTCGAAAACCGCCATCTCAACATTCAGAGTACAGCCTGACCAGCTTCAGCGACTCGAAGGGCGTCTGCAGCCGCCATTCCCTCTGCTTCTTGCTCAGTGGCCTGCCCTTGCCGGTCTGCTGCCGGTTTATCTTCACATCGGCTATGCCCCAGGTGCACTCTCGCAGGTCCATGTCATAGGATATTAGCCTCAGCACACCATCGCCTTCCTGAGGTGAGGCTGCCTCATCGCTTGTTGTAGTGTATCTGACGTACATTGCCCGTTCTTTGAAGCGTTCGAGCTCTTCAGGGATACGGACAACTCTCTCCACACCAGGGGATGATACCTTCAAAGTGATTAAACCAAAAATATAGTTGTCTTAAACCAAGTACAAATAAGGCAATTCTTATTGAGTTATCGGTGTTCGTTTCTTGAAGAGAGTAGAAGTCTTTAACTAGTTATGTCTTATGTGTCCTGTATACAGATTACAGACTGGAAAATACCTCCAAGGATATGTTCTGTGGTATCTTTCCTGCTGACTCTGCATGGTCCAACTTAGCACGGTATGCGATTGTGTATGCTTCAATGTCATCTATTGTTGGAGAACCATACCTATATTATGAAATATGAAGCACTTGTCACTTGATGAGAGGCATTACATAAACATGTCCACTGAAGGTTATCTGCAACTTGCAATTAATATGTTCTTATGCTGTTGTTTGCGAATACCATGATAGGTGTTATAATCCATGCTTTAACTTCCATAGTTAGTTCACTGCCTTTCGATGAAAAACAAGAACATTTTCTGTATCTAGCATTCGAGAAAAAAGAACATTTTCTGTATCTCATTTGATTACATCAAAATATGACTGAAGCTTCCTCTCAAAATCTTATGAAACAAATATATGAACCCACTACATCTATCACTATCAGGCTCTAAGCCTCTAATAAACATGAAAAAAACTCTGAGAGCTACTGCATATAGCTGCAAATTGATACATACCTAGTGGACATCTTCTCAATGCGTACTCTGATAGTTAAATTTGCAGCTGTCTTAAAAGCATAGATTTTCAAGTCATCATCGAATGATGCTGAGACCTGCTCTGCCAAAGCCAATGCTTCCTTGTCCCACCATGTGCCAGCAAGTGATATACCACCTCCAGCACCTCCATCTCCAACCTCCAAAACATAAACATATATGGAAGGTCACGTCAATACTATCTAATGAAACTGTATATTTCAACAGAGTAAAGAAAACTTACGTAAAGATCCTGTTCGTCATCACTCTCAAAATCATCTTCAAAGTCATAGTCCTCCTCGTCCTCGTCCTCCTCATCCATTATATCTGCACAATTTGGGGAACAGAGTTACCTTAATAGATATAACAAAGTGCTTACTTGTTGAGCTTACAATTAAAACTCCTGACACTAGCTGAGTAGGATATACACCAAAAGACTTGAGCAGACAAATATCACGGTCATTGAAACATGTAAAGTTTTAGAGCACACATCACACATCCAGGCGTTGTAAATGGGAACCACTACATAACCCAAGCCAAGTCATCGTTTGACAGTTTTTCTAGAAGGTAAGGCATCAGCCTGTCCCATTTTATCAACAAGGATGTATTGTTGCACGTCCAACTGTTAGCAACCGGAAATGTAATCCTAGATAAACAGACGGGATACACAAATGAGCAATAAAATCTGCTCAAGAATCTTTGTCAGTTATGTAGTGTTTGTGGGTGCCAACAATATGTAATGCAACTGCATCTGAGCAATTTCATCTAAAACGATGGGAACGAGTCTGCCATATTGCATCGCAGTGAGAATACTCCGACAAGGTGAGCCAATAAATAGATCCAAAATGCAGACTCTTGGGGAAGCCACCCTCTCCCCAAAGCAGACAGAACCCGAAACTCCAAATCATCATCAGAGCAAAAACAAACATCACTGGAGTTCACGAAAACCATTACCACCTTCATCGTTGTCGTCGGAATCCTCCTCCCCGTCCACCTCCACCTCCTCGCCCTCCTCCAATTCATCGACGAAATCATCCGCGGCCTCCTCATCCGGCGGGTCGTCCCTGTACCCCTTCCGCTTCTTCTTGGCGAACGGCACCACTGCTGGCGCATTCCGACGAACGATTGGCGGGCATGGGCATCCCGGGAGGGCAGCACCAGCACTCACTGCCACGGTAGGGGAGGGCAGGGAGCGGAGCACAAGGGGAAATCGCAATGACCTGATAGGCAAGCGCCCGTGGAGCACTCCTCCGGCGACCAAATCCATCGGTTCACCACAGCAACAGAGGCGAGAACCATCGGGCGTGGCGTGGGCGCGCGCCAAGCGGCCGAACGGTGGCAGCTTATCGCTTTCTCAAGTTGGGTTGCCAAAGTCACGCCAACGGAGAGTGGAAGCGTATTCTCCAGAATCCGCCTTCACCAACGCGGCCGCGCTTTCCCAGTGGAGAGCGAGACGAATCTAGAACACCTCGAAAAAAGAACCAGAGCCAAATCTAGCGGCGCGGTTCTGTCTCCGTCGCGACGCCGCTTCCGCTCCGACGCGCCCACCAGATGCCGCGCGGCCACGGGGGCCACCACCACGCGATCCACCGCCGCGGCCGCCTCCTCCCGCTCACCGCGGCGGCGGCCGCGCTCCTGCTCCTCGCGCTGCTCGCCCTCCGCCCGGCCGCGCCGCCCGCCGGGGGCCCCGCCTCGCTCCTGCGCGCGGCCGTCGCGGCGCACCCGTCGCCGGCCGCATACGGGCGGCCCTGCGCCGACCACCTCGCCCTCTCCCTGCGCCGCCTCCGCGCCGCGCTAGCCTTGCTGGAGGTTGGCGACGTTTCGGCGGCGCTGCACCTCGCCTCCGCCTCGCTCCAGTGCCAGTACGACTGCTCCCACCTCCTCTCGCTCCCCACCTTCCGCTCCGACCCCCTCACGTCCCGCTTCCTTAACTCCCTTGCCCCGCCAAGCCTAACCGCTGCCCCTAAACCTTTCTCCGCCTCCGCCGCTCCCGCATTCCCGGTGAGGATCCGCCCGGACGCCACGGTCTGCAAGCCGAATCCCGGAGCGAAGCCGTGCGCCTACTCGACCGTGCAAGCTGCCGTGGACGCGGCGCCGAACTACACTGCTGGCCACTTCGTCATTGCCGTCGCAGCAGGTACATACAAGGAAAATGTCATAATTCCATACGAGAAGACCAACATTGTGCTGGTGGGGGAGGGCGTGGGGGCTACTGTGATCACCGCATCACGGAGCTTGGGGATTGATGGGATTGGAACATTTGACACTGCGACAGTGTCCGTGATTGGTGATGGCTTCCGCGCGAGGGATATAACATTTGAGAACAATGCGGGTGCGGGAGCTCATCAGGCTGTGGCGTTCCGGTCGGACAGTGACCGGTCAGTGCTGGAGAATGTAGAGTTCCGTGGGCACCAGGATACGCTGTATGCTCGCACGATTGCGGCAGCTGTATCGCCGGTGCCATATCATTGGGACAGTGGATTTTATTTTTGGGAATGCTGCAGCAGTATTTGAGGAATGCGTGATTAAGACCGTGCCGCGGGCAGAGGGAGATCAGAAGAGTGCACGGAATGTGGTGGCGGCGAATGGGAGGATTGATCTGGGGCAGACAACAGGGTTTGTGTTTAGGAATTGCACTGTGGATGGGAACAAAGAGTTTGTGGAATTGTTCCATACAAAGCCACAGTCATACAGACTGTATTTGGGGCGTCCATGGAAGGAGTATGCCAGGACACTGTACGTCAGTTGTTATTTTGGGACGGTTATCAGGCCAGAGGGATGGCTTCCTTGGCGAGGGGATTTTGCGTTCAGGACACTGTATTATGGAGAGTTTGATAGTCGAGGTCCTGGTGCAAACTGCACTTCAAGGGTTGAGTGGAGTAATCAGACACCAGAAAAGCATGTCAAACTCTATTCAGTGGAGAACTTTATTCAGGCCATCAATGGATTGCATACTAACTACGGTGTGAATCAAATGCTTAGATCATGACCTGTTGTCTTGTTGGCCAGTTTAACCACATGATGTGAATTTTTTTTTGTGGTAATCCCTTCAGTCCTTATTCTGAGATTCTGGAGTCACATGTGTTTCTTGTTAGAAAATCCAAGCTGATGTGATTCGTCTTCCTGCTTAAGTATACCCGAACCTTTTTGTATACATATGTTAGTTGCATTATTTTATAGTTTTGTTTTTGTAATTACATTGCCCCTTCAATAGAGTAAAGACTGAACTTGTGACAGAGTATGATGGAACTTCTTTTACTTTCTTTACTCATGCTCCTTCATTGGTGTCAGCTTACTGTTGTCTCTGGATTTTCCTTTTTGTCATGATTTCTAGCTTCTGATGGCCCATTACTCATAAAACATTAGTACTTTTGGGACAACAAGAAATATTTATTTCTTAATAATTGCTAAACTAATGGAAAAAGAAAGGTCAATGTTTCGTCTGCTGTGAGCTGAATGACTACTAACTGCCACTCCCTTCAGAACTTTTGCCAGCAGCTTATACATGGCATCTATGTTTTATCTTCATGTCTTGGAGTGAGTGGTATAAAAGCTAACTTAAGTTATCTTATGAATTTTTCCTAGAACGGTACACTTGGCACTAAGATGTTCTACAACTTTCTTCAATTAGCTAATACCACAAATGACAAAACAATAGTTACTAACAAAATGTGCTCATTCTGTGATACAGAAGGAGTAACATTTAGCTACATTTGATATACTTTTTTTTGAATGGAGCTGACAGGAAATTTGTGGTCTATATATTTTTAGAGCAGGAGAACATCAGAAATAGAAAAACGACAACAATAACAATGAAAACAACCATCAACATCAACAGCTGCCACGGCCGGTCGGGAAGTAACCATTTGATATTTAACATGGGAAAACTTTAAAAGAAAATGGTATGTTGCATGTTGTTTACAAGACCGCAAAATCAATGATGTGACAATCTATTATCACTTTACAATGACTATAACAACATGTGGACTAAGTTGTCTACTAATGTTGTTGAGAGTCAAGAATTGTCTCCCTGAGCAGCAGTACCAGGTACCAGAGCTGGAAGATGCTACTTGTAGGTGCCTATACGTTTAGTATAAGATGTGGTAACCTGTAACCCTGTTTCCTGTTGGATGCTTCATGCTTGGCTTTTATCTTTCTCTTGCGGCACACTTCCTCTGAGCACAGTTTTATCCTAGGATCGAGGATGCTCATCCCCCAGTATCTGTAAGAGAATTTTGCTTTGTTTGCCTGGACAGTGTCCTGTTTTAATAGAGCTTTCTGTCTTTCATTCAGAAGGCAAAACTTTTGAGCATACAGTGCCATCGTGTCATGCACTTTGCACTATCTTGCATTCGAGTTATTGTAGTCCTTAAAACAGAACCATGGTGCCATGCTGACAAAATGGGGAGTAAAAATTCCAAATGGATCTGCTCCAAACAGTTTTTTCTTTTCCTTGCAATTGTCTGCCTATCACCCTTCCAAAAATGACTAGGTTTTTCTTGTGTGAAGGAAAATGATGCCATCATGAGAAGATTTCATTCAGGTAAACCTTGGTCTCCTTCTCCCCTGTTATATGATTCTATCTCATTGATACAATCCATTAAATTCTTAAATGTGCAATCGCAGGGCTCAATCACCTGTGCCAGTGTTCAACGTTATTGTATTGGTTCCCGTTGTGCTAATTTCGAAAAGAGTGAACACACATCCATGTTCCTTTGGATGAGAAGGTAAGCAATCCAGAGCCATTACTTGCAGTAGTTCCATTTGCTGTATGCATAATTCCATAATATGCTGCCCTTGGATATCAGAGTCTCTTTATGGTTTTGATCTTCCAACCAGCTGCTTTTAGACCATTGCTATGGCGGCTATTAATTGTCTCATCAACAAGGATGATCTGATGATCATGTTCCCTTTCAACCCTGTTAAGTGAATTCTCTCCCCAACAGTTATGGCACAGCAAACATATAAATTTTCTGAACAAAGTATAGTTGCATATGCCTGACGTTGGGGTACTGCAACAGTTAAAGATCCTCTGTTCAGAAAACATGCAAAAAAACGAGTTCCTTTTCTCCAACAAAATGAAGATAGTTAATAGTATAGGCTAGTTTACGATGAGAGCATGCTGCTGGAACATAAAACTAGGTAACCATTGAAAGTTGGTTGCCTGACAAATTTAAAGTGCCACAAAAACTACGCCTTTTGCCAGCGTCACCCTCTCTGACGTGCACAAATCTAGAGCTTTGTCGCCAAAGAACTCTGAGTTTCAGCTCTCGGAGTAATGCCAGCTCGTCAGGTTCTAGCTGACGGCCTCCTGTGCCTTATCCAACCGGAAAATCAGTTCATTTGCAACGTGAAGTTCTAGTCTTGCATTGCTGAACAGAGATCATCTCCACTTTCTGAGCTCTCTTGCCTTGTTTTGCAATCTGTCGTGCATGATCTTTAATGGAGATGTGCCCAGAACCGGCAGATTCTAGGCTGACTGCACAACCTCCATCAAGACAGGAACCTTAACCGAAAGTTGCTCAAATTTGAATGAAGCGCCCTAGGTGGACCAGCTTGGTGACTGAGCAGTAAGGAGCAGTGGTCGATGGAGAGCTTGACAAAGCTTGCAGGCCTTGGCCAGGTAGCTTTCAATCCTTTTGGTCGGATTAGAAGACTCTTGGTGCGTGTTTGTCCGACGCAGGGAGGTTTAACCCTTTGTAATAGCTCAAATGCCTACGTTGTCCTGCCTTCCTTTGTTTTGGAACTTGTAAGGTGTTGCTGGCATCCCCAAGACCCCCCAACAGGATGTTTCTTGAACTCGATCATACTGTTTCAAATATAAGCAGAGATTCTCTCGGTAGAGTAATTCCTTTTCTTTTCCCGCTCCTTGGAAGAGTAATCGATCCCAGAGTAGTTGCCTTTCCTTTTTCATCTACCGAATAATCTCACACCTCAGCCTACCTAAAAACATCACGTGAACGGTGAACTGCATGCCACCATTTGTTACGAATATCCAATGTCTCGGTTTCCTAACCCAACATCTCGTCGCGAGTTGCTGCAACTGCCAGATTTATTTGAACTGCATCACCAAGCATGATTTGGCATCGTCCACGCCAGGAAATTTATTATTAGAGTATTTTTAAAATAAAGAGATTTTTTGGAATAAGATCTATCAGGTACTATGAATCAGATACTCTCTCCGTTCCAAATTATAGATCGTTTTGGCGATACATAGATTTTGCTATGCATCTGGATAACATTGTGTCTATGTACGTAATAAAATTTATGTATCTTAATTTGCCAAAACGAACTACAATTTAGAGCGGGGAGAGTACTGTACAATGTTCCTAACTAACAAGAAAAAAAGATCCGACACTGAAGTAAAATGTTCCAGATAGAGTTTGTCCGTAGACCTGCGATTTTTTTATTACAGATTTCGCGGTGGCCCCTGATTTTGTGCAAGATGGTAAGCAAAACAATTTGACAAGTTATGTCTACCCAACCTGTGCAAGATACCAAGTACAGATATATAGCTAATACTTTGGAAGGACGTTGAAAGCAACCAAATTTAAGTCTTGCTCAATCGAAACAAAGCGACATGTACACAGCGCACAAATAACTTTCAGCAATTCTTTACATTATCTAGTTCTAAAATCAAACGACTGCGTTTCTTTACATCCTGATGCAATGGCATCTTTGAGTCCTCACTAAATTCTGATGCAAGGGCATCCACATTTTTCACATCCTAAATTTCCTACTGACCAACAACTGTACAACGCCAAACCTCCCACCAAACCGTTTTCACATTCGCATCAGAGCTGCGTACCACGGACCATGGACCTTCTCCGACACCGTCGCCACCCTGATCACCACCTCGGCGGCCTTCACCACCCTGCCTACGAGCTTCGCCGCGCTGACGCGGCGAAGCGCCGCGTCGGCCAGCTTCCGGCCCCTGGGGCCGCTGCCACCCAGGACGACGCCACGGAAGGCGCAGTGGCGATCATCTGCTTCCGGGCCTGAATCTTCTCCTCTGACGGCGAGCTGACCGAGGCCGACGCGCCGATCATCGCCTCCACGATCTCTTCGGCGCCGGCGTCAGGGGAGCCGTCCAGTATCTTCAGGAGCGCCTCGAAGAGCTCCGAGATGGAGTTCCCCAGTTCTGCAGGAGTGACCTTCGGCTTTTCAGCCATCAGAACTTGACGCAGCGTGAGCATGCTGGAGAAATTAAACAACACGATTTGGACCAAAATTAGCATATCATCACCACATAAAAGAATTTAATCTTAACCTTTCAAAAAAAGAATTTAATCTTTCTGAATAAATATGTCAGAAATCAAAAGATGAGATGGTTACCTCGTAGCAGCTGGCTGCTGGCTGCCCTGCAGCAGCAGCTGCAGCCCAGCCATCCAATGGCCAGCCGAACAGCGTGAATGACGATCACCTGCTGGAACTGGCTCTGCACGGCCCTCAGCCTCAGCAGATTGATCTGGAGGCTCTCAGAAGTCGACTGCATTTGCAAGCCCTCCATGCTACCGACGAGCTGCAGCAGGCCGATCCTTACCAGCTTGTCGAGCCTCTCACGATCGGTTGCATCGCCATCTGGATTCGCGCCTTGCTCACTTCCGATCGCAGCTCCTTTACTTCTTCCAGGACGAAACGCAGGCCCTTGACCACGGCGATGACAAATGAGCTGCTGCTGCTGCTGCTGCTGCCATTGTCGCCAGCTTCAGAACTCGCAGACAGCTCGCTGAGCAACTTGTCGTGGCACTTCTTCATCTCATCCTCCTTCGCGGCAGCGGAGAGCTTCCGGACCGTAGCCAGGGAGTACTGCAAGATCTGACCCAAGTGTCGGGCGTCCTGGGAACCTGACCCAAGCACCTGAGACAGGATCTCGAGGTCAATGTGCTCCACGATCTCCTCCTTCAACTCCTTGGGAGCCAGCTCGTGCAATGAATCCCTCACTTCCTTTACTAGGCTGACCAGCTGACTGTAATCTGGTTCGTCTCCTCTCAAAGATTCAGTGACCAGATCCCAGAACGCTTTCTCCATGGCTTCTCTCACTTTCTTCTGGAAATCCTTCTCTGCCGTAGCAGCACCGTCAGACCTGCCACCAAAATCACCGCCGTCCTGGTGAAGCATCTCGTTGACCATCCGCTCGTTCTCCGTCGGCTGCTTCGCCGGCGATGTACCGCCTGACGGCGACGAATCCACGCTCAGAGGGGTCGACACGTTTGCGACGGGTGTTGAAACCGGGCTCCCGTTCTTCTTCGCCTCAAAGAACTTGGACCTCGCGTCGGAAATCGCCGAGTCCATCCGCTCGACCCCGGCGGCGCCGCTCAGCTGCCGAACCTTCTCGCGCAGGAGCTTCTGGTCATCGGCGACCTGCTGCCGGATCGCCTTCATGTCATGCGTGAGAGTGAGATCGCTCGGCGGCCGCCCGTCCGCGGCGGCCACCTTGCACGTCTGCATCATCGACAGCTCGAGCTTGCACGCGGCCCGGACAAGGTCTTCCTCCAGGACCCTCGCGTCCTTCACCTTCCACGCCACGAAGCGGTAGAGGTACGCGCACCACGCCTTGTCGAAACCGGCCAGCTGAGCCCTGAACCTCCCCTGACCTCCGTTGCCGAGCACCATCTTCGTCAGCAGCTCGAGCTCCCTGACAAAGATCGCCGCCGACTCCATGAGCTGCCGCTCCCCCTCGCCTTGGCCGCTCAGAACGGCGCCGGGGTGAGCCACGATCATTTACGCGCAGAGCACGACCCTCGGCGATCTGCTCGCGCCTGAACCTGCGGCCGGTCTCTTCGCCGCCGCCGTCGCCGCCCGTGCCGACACCGCCCGGCTGGTAGTGGGGGGCGCCTTCCTGCTCCTCCTAGGGGGAGAAGCGAGGTGTTTCAGCAGATGGTCGACGTTCTCCACCGGCGGTGACGAAGCCGCCGAGTGGGAGATCACGAGGCGGCTCTCCAGCCGGTCCAGCAGCGCCTTCGCGGCCTGAAGAACCGCAGGGGACTGCATCGACATGGCCAGATCGTCGAACGGCATGCTCTTGACGGACCTCTCCTTGATCCCCAGGAATCGTAGGCCCGAGCCAGCGCGAGCGTCGTCTTCCTAGACAGCACAAATTGCTTCCAGTATCTGCAGTTAAAACAAGAAGGAAAGAGCAGCCACGAGTGAGGTGAGATTAGGATTAACCACGCTGCTACCAAAGAATTGCCCCAAGTTCTCAAATGAGAGTACGCAGCACACAATACCTCGTCAGCTTTCTCGAGAAGAAATCTGCTGCGTTCTCAGCAGGCGGAGAACTGCAGCGAGGGCTTCGTCGCGGCTTACGCGCATCAGCTCGAGCGTCAGGATTTGGCAGCACCGCCATCGCCGCCGCGGCGCCGTCCTTTGGCGCCGCCGGCATGATCTCCACCGCCGCCAGCTCTCGCGTCCTCATCATCGATCACCGTACCCCCGATCAACTCTCGCCGGCTTCGATCGGTCTCTCCTCCCGGGCTGGCTGCTCGGTGACCTTCTCTTGGTTTGGTTCCTCTCTCTTCCAGGATCCCTTTTGCTGCCCTCGCAAGTTCAGTGTGCGACAAGGTTTCCAAGCGGCTCGGACCTGAAACTGTAGTTTTAAGAACCAAAAGATCTGCAAATTAAAACCATTATTTAGAAGATCTCGTGTGGAGTTTCAAAAAAGCTCGACCCCCATCCCAAAAGCATTGCTTGAGAGACGGAGAAAATTCAACTGAAAGCTGGCTCTTACCTATACAGGGACACTGGACAAGTGTTGGCGGTAGTTTTATCAATTTCAGCAACCAGCATTTTATTTAAACTAACGAGTTTTACGAGTCCTTGCGCCCTAACTTGTTTTGTAAGGAATAGAACTTTATCATATACCTTTCTCATCCACTGAGGAATCGGAGGTCAAAGCGGTGAATTGCGACCACCAACACCTCCGAAGCTTAAACTTATGTTTGCCCTCGAGGAAAGCTAAGAAATTAGGCTTAATGGATCAAGAGTTTTATTAATGTCAACTACCCAGCAAAAGAAATACCAAGTGCATAGCCTTTTATGACCCCGGTAAACTGGCATGCACAAATGTACACCAAACCTCTTTTTAATACATGTACGCTTCTACATTCTTAACTTGCTTTTCAGGGTGTTGAAAGACAAAAGAATCAGGTAAAAGTTTTGTCGAACTCTTCCCTTTTTAGATTTATTCTAGGGAGTTTTGAAGACAGACCTAGCAATAAATTAAAGCCCAGGCTACTTCTTCCTATAACCGGCACAAGTGCATTAGGAACACAGACGATCAAGTTTGAATGCCTAACTCCCATTGTAACATTGACGTCGGAGCCTGGGCCGGTGCCCAAGGTTACCGGGCCATGGGCCCGCCGATGTCCAACTCTGTATATATCATTTAAAGCCGCCCCGTGTATGGCGAAGTTTATTTCGTTCGTTTTGGCCATTTTGACTTTTGGAATCTGACTCAAATTGATTTTTTTTCTCTCCTTTCTTTTACTTATAGTTGTTCCCTTTAAGCTAATGCTCTTAAATTATGCTTCTTCATGGTCATTTCATGTTTTTTTTAGGATTGTTAACACGCTTCCTAAATTGCACACGAATAGCCTGTTTGGTAGGGCTTCATCTCCTTCTAAAATTGCTTTAGTTTTGGCTTCAATGGTGAAACCACATGTTTGGTGGAGCTAAAATTATTATAAAAAGTATTTAGCAAAATAGCTTCTTAATGATAATATGGTAATTATCAAACTACTTTAGATTTTAAGAAGGGAGGAGATACGGTGAAGTTATGTTTTTCTCCTCCTCTCTATTGAAAGCCATTCTATTTTTATGTATTTTGTACAACTTTATTGAAAACTGTTGGAGAAGTCCCAGCAAACACACTCTAATAATCGTCAGGGTTACTTGTGGTACTGGTGTTTGAGATATTGACAACATGATGTAGGGTATGTCAAGACTCTATGAATGCCATAGTTAAGCCACTACTTAGATTCCTATCCATGACAGTTGATTTGTAGCATTTAGTATTTATTTATTTATTTGTAACTTGATCGAAAGCAGAAGCATGCATCTCTCTAACTCCAAACTAATACTGTAGAAAAATTGAATGTTAGAAGGTGGCAATTACCGTAATGTAGTTGTTGTACTCTACAATACTGGATAACTGCTAAAGCAAGCCACACAAATACGTAATCGAGACAATGATTAACTCGTTATAAAAGAAGCAAAGCAAGTTGTACCAGTAGTGGCAAATTGGCAATAGCTTGAAAAATTTAGGTGTGTGTCCTCTTATTTAAGTAATTTGCTTCCAAAAATCACTTGAAACTAAAATACTACTTTTCGTTATTCTTTGTAATCTAATTAATTATTTATTCATTATTTACATGGATTTTTATTTTTTATTTCCTACCAAATTCATGTAGAATAGCACAAAATTTTTATTATTTGACTTGAATTGTTTGTGACTCGTAATTTGCTTCTTAATCGCTATACAATTATTATTTGTATTTGACCTATACAATTTATTTAACTATTTTCTATCATAATTTGTTCTTTATCACTATAAAAATCAACTACCATTTTTTCTATTTTATAATTCTTAAATTTATCTATTTATTAGTTATATTCGTCAACGGCTAGTTTCCTTATATTTTTTATTTTGTATATAGCTATTTACGAATAGTAACTTTTTAGTGCTAACTTTCTTGTAAGTTTAGCTATTTACTATTCGTTTTTAATATGGACTTTTTAATTAAGTCCTAATCTTCTTATTTTCCTAATTTCCAGTCCGTTAATTTACTAATCATATTCGGCATGGATTCTTTGTCATGTCGTAATTTTTCTTAATTTTTTAATTTCGAAATTATCTATTTATTAATTATATTTAATATGGATTCTTGAGTTAGTTTAGACCGTTAGATCCTCGTTAAAGCCAATGGTGTAAATTTTTCTCTTTTAATTAATGTGGGAATTTTTAGACTCTCTCGGCTAATGTGGTGACTTCTTTTAACACTATCTTATTAATATAATACTCTATGGTTTGGGGATTTAGCAGGTTTATTGATAGAAATCAATTGTTTATTTCCATATGCTTTGTTATTTTCTGTTTTTTTTATTCTAATTATTCCTATGCTAGAGATAGAATTCTTCGTGACATGAAGAAAATTTTCCTTTTTGATTCTTTTTAGTAGCAAAAATGAAGAAGAAACTGATAAGAATTGTATTCTTTAATTATTTATCTATTTTTAGGATGTTAAGAATACCTCTAGGATCATCAAGACATCAAGGAGCAAAGAAACTCATCTCTTTAGACGTCTATCACGTCGTTGCAGAGAGAGGAACGTGCATGTTTTATTCAATTTCTCTCCCTTTCCTTGAGTTCTCGTCTCTTAAATGAAGCGGCCAGCCGTCTGGTTTCGAGAATTGCGATAGGGTTGATCGAGCTGCATGTAATGACACACCATGAACTTGCTGCTACGGCATGTGTAACGTGTTCTCCAATCAATTGCCTAGTAGTTTTGGATCACTCACAATGCTATTTTTTTATTTTTAATTTCTGAATATAGCTATTTTCTAATTGTATTGGATATGGACTCTTTGGTTATATTCTACTTTTGTTAATCTTTTAATTCCGAAATTATCTTTTTACTAATCGTGTTCGGCATGGACTCTTTGGTCATATTCTAATTTTCTTAATTTTTTAATTTCTAAATTAGCTATTTATTAATCGTATGATATGGACTCTTGATTTAGTTTAGACCGTTAGATCTTTATAAATCCAATGGTGCAAATCCTTCTCTTTTTTAGATTAACGTGGGAATTTCTAGATCCTCTCGGCGAATGTGGTGGCTTCATTTAACACTCCCTTATTAATATAACTAGCAAGGTGCCCCGCGCCAATAGCACGGGTACCTAATTTTTTTCCAAACTTTTATATCTTTTTACTTTAAAATGGTTGAATGCAAATAGTTTTATTTAGTGGTATCTTTGTAAATGTTTTGTCATAATGGTCATGCTCCAGACACGGGGCAATCTTTATTTTTATTTGTTATGTTTTGTGGTGTATTTTTGGATATTAATTTAGAAAAAAAGAATGCTTTATATTGAAATACATCTTTTGGGAATTTACTGAAAGTAACTAAATAATTATATATTTTATATTTACATGAATATTACTTTTTTTAAAAAAAATATTTGCTATGTACAATTTTTCATTGAGTGTTCTAGTTACCGTGCATGATAAATAAATTATCCCTAGACTTGTAGAAGAAGATTTAGATAAGTAGTTTAATATATATACCACCAGAAATATAATATACTTTCTTTTCATCATCCTCCAATCACCCTTTGATATAGATCTGTAGTGCATGCTATTATATTATCTTAGGTATAGCTATCGGCATTATATTCCTGAGAATTTTTGCCCACTATACCATGGTAATTGAAGATACATCACTAATAGTGCACGCTATTACTTTTGAACACTAACCGCGGCTTGCTATGGATGGGTGTGCATGTCAAACATCAATTTTCAAGTTATTTTATTTTAGATCCCCTATCGTCACTCCATAGTGGTTGTATCATCTATTGTTCCTTCTCTTCTAAAATTTTTTAGCTCTCGACCATCAACAAATGACAATGCCACGTAGCAAAGCATCATTGTCTTAGTTCTTGTCGTTGTCGCTAGTGGTGATTCGCAATGCTTTGTTAATAGAGACAATGTAATCCATGTTAGAGTAATCATCAACTTGATGACTGAGCTAAGATTATATCATGGCTACAACATAGCTGCACCACCGTGCAATCATTGCTATGCCTCTATTTTTTTATACTAGTTACCTATGTGTTTTTCATGTTTAGAGACTCTGATACGCTCATCATTTTCCAGATCAAAATCACTTCTTAGCAATATTTTTATCTTCTAATTATACAGAGTATGCTACTATTCGGCTAAGCTTTTTTTGGCTAACTCATCAATTTTCTCTTTTTTCAATTAATGTGGTATTTTTTAAACTCTCTTGGCGAACGTGATAGTTTCTTTTAACACTTTGTTTAAAATTTATATGCAAATTAACTACTAATTCTATTAATTGTAATTTCAAATTTAACTATTTATTAACTATATTTGATATGAAATGTTTGTGAACTTGTTGTCCCGTTTTTAACTCAAATTTAGAATTTTATTATTTGCATTTGACTAATACTATTTATTTAGTGCTTCTTAATCACTATACAAATCAACTAATGATTTGTTTATATTTTAGTTCTTGCATTTATCTAAATATTAGTCATATTCGATATGGATTCTTCGACCAACTGCTAATTTTTTATATTTTTAATTTTAAATTTAGCTATTTGGTAATAGTAACTCTTTTTTATCGAGTGCTAATGATAATGAAACATGGACCTTTTAGTTAAGTCCTAATTTTCTTATTTTTCTAATTCCAAATTTAGCTATTTATTTATTGTATTCAGCATGGATTTTTCTTATTATATCCTAATTTTTTAATTTATTAAATTCAAAATTAGCTATTTATTAGTCGTATTTGATATGGACTCTTGAGTTTGAAACGTTAGATTTTCATAAAATCCAACAATGCAAATTTTTTTCTTTCTTAGATTAATTTGGAAATTTTTAGACACTTCTTTATTAATATAATAGATAGTATTTTGCATAGTGGTAGTCTTGAAGTGAAATCTACACGTACGTACAAATCCACGTTTTATAAAAAAATTTCAATGTAAACTCAAATTCATTAAAATACATACATCTTTGTGTATGGAGCTGTGACCCAAGAATGGTGGCAACATGAACGTGGTATGAACGTGGTATCATGTCATATGAGGCCGTCATGCATCATGACCCTGAACTCCTCGAAAGAGAGGACGCCGTCGCCGTCGAGATCGAACCGGCAGATCATGGCCCTGCACTCGTCCAAGGCCAGCTGTTGCTGCTGCGAGCCCAGCAGCCGGCTGAGCATCCGCTGCAGGCTCGCCGGCGTGATGTACAGCCCTCCCCCGCCGGCGGCCTCCGACGCGTCGTCCGCGGGCACCGCCGCCTGCCGTCCGCGTCGTCGCCGTCGGCCTCGCGGGCCAGCCTGAGGAATTGAACCCGCCGCGGTCCAGCAGGCCGTCCCCGTCGGCGTCCGCCGCCGCGACGGCGGCCGCGCGCGGCCTCCTCCTCGCCGAGAGCGGCCGCCATGCAGCCGCGCAGCTCGGACGCGGACACTTTGCCGTCGCCGTCCTTGTCCAGGGCGTCGAACAACGACGCCGCCGCAGCCGCAGCCATTGGCCACGAACGATCGCGTGCTGCGCCGCTAACTGCTTGTCGATCGAGCTCGATCGTGGACTGGTCGCTAAATTAGCAGCTTGAGGTCACACTTTGGATGCAGGTGAATGATTGGCTACGTAGTTTGTAGCTACGCAGGTAGGTTGGTTGGTTTTGTTCGTTCCCTAGCTTGCTGCTATGTCTCTTTGAGACATGCATCGATGTATATATAGATAGATAGATGGAGAGAGACAGATCGAGAGGAGAAAACGAAGGCTCGTGGGGGGATTTCTAATTAGCGCGCACCAGGAGCCGTCCTGACGATCGATCAGACAGCCCTCCCACTTTATTACTCATACCTTTCTTTCCCTAGTCTTTTTTGTCGTTCTCCTTTAAAATCAGCCAATCAATTTAATTAGCCGGCTTCCGCGCACGCTCACCATTCGAGTCCTCCCGTATGTGCTGCCGTGCACTGTCCACTAAGACCACTGCATGGGCGCCGCAGTCCTCATTCTCTTTTATCATGCAATACAAAACACTATAAAAAATATAACACAAACTTATATAAACATACACTACATACGAAATATATGTGAACAAAAATCATTTGAAAAACAACAAAAGTTATATACAATATTTCTATATAACAACAAAATTTATGTTCCTAAGTTGCGCATAAAAAGCAAAACATTATTTACATAAAATGCGTGACAAAAAAATTATGTGTATTAGTTGTAACATAACAAAATTTAGGCTCATAAGTTGTGCATAAATATTTGGACAAAAGATTATGATAAAATGTTACAAGCAAAATTGTTAAGACAGAAAGTTTTGAATAGAAAGAAATTAACACTACTACAAAAAAGGTTTATAGGAGCGGGTAAAAACGTATTTTTAGGGGCGGGTGTGGTATCCGCCCCCTACTTCTCGCAGCTAAAAATACGATTTTTAGAGGCGGATAACGTGCCCGCCCATGACCCACCCCTACAAATCGATTTCCAGAAAATGAAAAAAATAAAAATAAAAATAAAAGCCAGCATATTGCAGGGAACCAGCCACCAACACAAAGCCCCTATACTATCGAGTTACAATTTTTTTAACGAAATTTACACGCTTGCATCACCCGGGGTTCAAACCGCATACCTCAAGCCTCGCGCGTACTACCTCTACACCACACTACACAGACACTTATGACTCTATGGGTATGTTATTCTTTTATATTAACTCTGAAAGTGATTTGTAGGGGCGGGTGATGGTATCACCCGCCCCTAAAAATGTTTTTCAATTTTATTCTGAAAATTTATTTAAATCTTTACATATAGCAAAACAAATTAAAAAAGTGAAACTTCTGCACTATGGTTATTGTAAACTATATATAAAAAAAAGTATGCCAAGTATATTTCAGTGTATATAAAGGTTAAGATTGTTGAAACCTCAAAGTATGACTTGAGTTGTATAAGATACTATATAGTCATATCATATGTAGGTTCATAATAATTTTTTGGACAATTAAATGACCTTAAATGAAAAAATTATCAACTACAAAATTATTTTGTAGATCTAGTCATTCTCTACAATTTTGATATAAAGTTTGACTTCATCCGAGATCATATGAAAAGGTTATAAATTTTTTTGCGTGGAACCATTTTTAGGGACGGGTCATGCCATCACCCGCCTCTAAATTTGCATTTTTAGGGATGCCATGACCCGTCCTAAAAAATGATGCCCATTTGCAGAGGTGCATGATAGCGTAACCCGCTCCTAAAAATATTTACCCCGCTTCGTTTGTAGAAGCGGGTTACCATTAACCTACTCTTAGAAGAAAAATGATACGTTACTGCAAATTATTTTTGTAATAGCCTAAAAAAACATGCTGTCCACGAGCCGCCGGCACCACGTCCAGGATGCCGGGGACGCCATACGAGCTCGCTGCTGCCCAGCAGCACTGTCACGTGAACTCATGTTAAAAGGGGGATGAAAATAAAAGCTGACTCGATGGGATCCCGTCCAGGACACAGGAGCGCGCGCCACGGTCGGAAATCGACCGCTCGGATTCTTCCTAACGCTCGCGTGTGAAATTGGAATCGCGGGTTCGTGGCCGTATACCCTTGCGTCTGACTTCATAGAAAACGAAAGGAATTAGAGGTGGGCTGCATGTAATTTCCGCGTCATTTCGACAGGAAGCATGCGTCGTGCCGTACATGTTGAGTACACATAACATGTCGCAAGAACCGTACACCACAAAAAAAAGTAAGAGCTTTATATGAAATTATTTTATCACCTAACCAGGAGGAGGAATTAGTCGAGTCAAATATGCATAATATCTTTCTGCTGGCAGCAACGGATGCTTTTGTCATTGTAGATGCTTTATTTGCTTCAATGTAAAGCTGGCCAAGAGCCTCCAAGCTCAAAAGTCAAGTACATACGAAATGGGAGTTGTTAATACCATAGGTTGTCCACTAAGTAATCTTTTTGAACTAGTAATAATATCTAAGATTTTATATAGATTGACATTGTCATATTTATTATGAATTTATTTTATAATATGTAGTTATTTTTAGGATAATATAATTTTATAGATACCGTTTTCAAAGATAAAAAAAGATGGGCATTATTAGGATGAACCAAAATAGTTTATACAAAAGTATAAAATAATAGCAGTAGTGTCATATTAGATTGATATAGGCGTCGTAATAGATGATTTATCCCTCAACTTTACCATGATGGCTAAGTTTGTCCCTCAATTTCCACAAAAGCCACTGTCTATAGTTCTCGAGTTTGTTGGATCCTAACAGACCCGTCCATATTGGTGTGCCACGTCACCATATCACCCATCTATGATGTGCCACGTCACCATATCACCAAATTAAGAAAATATCCTATATGGTAGCATATTAAATGCTATGGAAATTTTTCTAGTCATAGCACTGGGGAATCCAAAATGAGGAACCCTTTACAACACATCTAATGCAATTGTTACTTCAAAAGAACACATCCATTGCAATTTAAGACAATAGGTTATCGCCCACGGAACAATGTGCGAAGTTCACCATCAATTATTTGCCGTCGTATATCAGCTTGAGCCTCTCCCTCTCGTGCCCGAAATAGGCCTGTGAATTTGTGAAACATGCCAGCAGATGTAGATATGCAATAACAGGGTAGTCATACGTTAAATGTCAATTAGTATTTCTAGGATTAATTTAGTATTATATGTTACTTGTGTCTTTATATATTAATTTATTTTTCTAACATAATTTCAGATGTCTCATGTCATGTCAAAAAATTCAAACTTAAAACCCAATTGGTACATGGAGGAAAAACCCCCTCTTATTAGCATATAGATAGGATCGATTGAAGTATTTAGGGGATTTAATTGAACCAAACTCTTGCCAGAGTGCTAAGCTGACAAAGCGGATTGTTGGAGGTAGTAGAATGAACTTTTTTCCTCGAGTTATTATGTCGTGCATGGCATTAAGGGCAGACGCGTTTACAGTCTTTCCTCACGTTTGGATCACCCTGAAAGCTACATCAATATGGAGCTAGGAAACGGATCCAAATTCCAAACAAGGAATCAGGACATAATTTGTAGAAAGAAGGCACTGCATGCATGCAGGTCTTACAGTCTACTCTACAAGCAAAGACCTATGTACAGGCTACAGATCAGACCAGGATCTATCTAACAAGAACAGCTGCTGCAAAACGGACATGGAACCTTTACAGGACTGGCAAATACCATCAGGGCAATATTCACAGAACGGCAACTGATAGCTTGGGACATTGGCCTTGCCAATGCCATGGATCATGTCGACTTGAGCCTGTCCAGTCTGAACGTGGCCTGCGAAATGCGCCCCAGACCAGATGTTAGTACCATGCATTGACACGAATCATGTTCAACACTAGACAAAACTTTAAGCTGTGAGATTGAGTCAGAAGCATCTCCAACCATCATGGAGTGGATGTCATCAAGGAGGGGCCGGAGCAATAACGCGAGCTTCTCGATCTCATCCTTCAGAGCGGAGCAGTCTTGACCCATACCTATGAGCAAGCCGGTGAAGATCTTCCTCTCAGGGATGAGCTTCAGTGCTATCTGTAATCGAACAAGTTATCAAAGATTCAGGATTGCTCTAACTAATCCAACTTCGATCAGGCGGAAGCCGAGAAGCGTCGGCATTCGGTAACACCTAGAGAATACAGTAACTCCTGACCTTGCATGCCGCCGAGGAGATCCAGCCGTGCCATGGCTTTAGGCTGACCTCGTACGCAGCTTCGACAAGCTGTGCAAGGCTCTGCTGGTCAGGGTCCTCCTCTAATCTCTGTAACAGCGCAATTGTGAAATCCATGGATCTGTCAACGTTAGAAACAAGCAAAAAAATTACAGATGAGAAGAGGTATGTTTGCAGTCTAGTAGTAACAGAATAGAACATCATCGAGTAATGGCAATGATCAATGGAAGATTCCGAGTGGTTTTACAGCCCAAGAAAATTAAAGAACGGACAGTGGTAAACATCTGATGTGGCTGTTTACCTAGTAAGCCACAGGACAGCCCTTGCACAGCTATCGACCTTCCTTGCAGTGCCCTCCTTGACCTCCTTCTCCACTATCTCTGTTAGACTGGAGTACTTGGCTGGGTCCAACAAGTACAGCTCCTGCAGCCTCTGCAACAGGCATCCACTGTTCACAAAAAAAAACAGCTTGTGCTGTACTGCTGAATCCAAAAGGATCATGACACTAGATCTACATTTGGTGCTCCTTTGTAGCACCCACAGTCACCTATAAGCTACAAACACTGAAAGGCCACCCCTGTTGCATCAATTATAGAAGCTCCATGCACAGGCCTGTACCATGCCATCCAACTCTTCCACGCCAAGACAATCTTTAGCCCACTTGGCCATCTCCATCAGTACCTTTGCTACAAATATAATTTTACTACCTCTACAATAACTTTCTCCGCTCTCGCCCTCATCTCTTTATCTTTCAAAACAAAATGATGACAAAAACTTCAGCCTCTCGTAAAGAGAGACATCATCGTGAAAGGGACTAGACAGGAGCTGCCGTCCAAAAACGCCCCCCGGGACCGGATGTGACCGGAGCAGTTGAAGAAGATGATTAGATGAGAGGGGCCTCAGGCGAGGCCTGTGGGTGGGACACGCAAAGGGCCCATCCGTCACCCTCTGCCCACTGGATAAGAGAGAATTTTCCGCATCAAGGGCCTATTTGGATGAGAGTACACATCGAGATGTTTAGACATCAATTAGAAATATTAAATATAATCTAAAACTAATTACATAAATGGAAGCTAATTCACGGAACGGATTCATTAAACCTAATTAGTCCATGATTTGACTATGTTGTGCTACAGTAAACATATGTTGATGTTAGATTAATTAGGTTTGATAGATTCGTCCGTGAATTAACCTTCATTTATGCAATTGATTTTATGATCCATCTATATTTAATACTTCTAATTGCTGTCCAAACATTAAATCTGACGAGATAAAATTTTAGTCCAACGATATCAAAAACAGGCCCTGTAGTCCTATCGCCTTCTATCACGCACCTCTCCCCGGAGATAAGAGCTCCCGGCAGCTGCGTGACTGCTTGGAGACATGGAAGTCGCAAGCGGTATGGTTCTAGCATGCATGCTTTGAGATCGATGGAAAAAAAGAGAAAAGAGCATGACAAGAAATGTTGTGCGGAATCAGATCCGAGCTTTAGAGCACTGGTTTCAAGTTGGATGAATATAATCCTGGTTTCTATTAAAAAACTTAGAATTTATTTAAAAATTTTAAAAAATAGAATTTCACATTGAACAGTTCAACTCCTGTAGCAACTGTTGAAACCCTTCGTCCCAATCATGGCTTTAGTTTACTAAGCCCTCGACGAGCTTTGTTTATCCATGCGTGTTATCATGGAGAAGGAGAATTATGACCATGGAGAAGGAGGGAGGGAGGAGGGTCTAAAAATAAGCAGGCCATGACATAACCCTACCATGAACGGGCCCGGTGGTTTTGGCGCCTAGCCGTGTGGCCGGCACGGGACAGGGGCAAGCAGCCACCGGAGTGACGTGCGTGCCCCTGGCTGCGTGCACGGACCACGCCACACGCCCACACCCCACAGTTTCGAGTTGCGGATTCATGTCGCGATTGGATTCAACTTGCAACCTTTTTTTGGTTTCTTTGCTCTCTCGTCGTCTCTCAGGCAGAGCAAGTAGTCGAGCTTTTTGCAGGTAGGCGTCTGATCGAGACTCTGTGCCTACCTGCAGGTGCAGCTCAGTAGCTCAAGAGCTATTTGCAGGTACTGTACTTAATCTATCAAGGGATGATGATGGCTGCTAATCTTAATGACCCGGGAGACAAGGGGATGCCTTGTTTACTCACCTCGATGTTCCGTTGGACGTCGAGCCGCAGCACGGCCATGGTCGGGCCGATCTTATCTGCAGACACACACACAAACCATGGACGACGATGAACAGTAAGCAAGACAGGCAGCAGGAGCAAAGCTGGAAAATGGAGCGGCCATGGCTAGCCGATCAAGAAGCACACGCATGTAATGATTGCTGAGAGCAAGCTGCGTGGTTGTGGAACCAGGAAGGAGAGGAGCTCTCACTCTTCAAGTTCCTGGCCAAGATCAAGAGCAGGTGGCAGCCGACGGCACTCACCGAGCACGCGGAGGAGGAGGTGGGACAGCGCCAGGAAGGGCAGCGTGGGTGGGGACGGCGCGGCCGGCTTGTCGTCATCGCCGCCGCCATCGCGGTGCTTGATGAGCCGCGCCGGGGACAGCTCCTCGATGGCCAGCCTTATCTCCGACCACCCTTCCACGTCATCCCGACCTTCCTCCTCCTGCCCGTCGTCCTCCGCGTCTCCCTCCTCGCCGTCCCTCTCGCCCTCCGCCGCGTCGGGGACCGCTCCCTCCTGCTGCAGCTGTCCGCCGCCGCCGCCGATCAGGGCAATGGCTTCTCCCTCGTCTCTCTCCCTCTCCACCATGGACGCCGGCTCCCGGTGCACCCTCTCGCTACCAGGGCATTCCAAGCTTATCCTCCCTGCTGCTTTGCTGCTCTGAGAAGTGAGAGAGGGAGAGAGGAAGTCAAATGCCGGGGAGGTGCAACTCGCAACCAGCAGAGGCTCGACGAGACGGATTTTTAGTTTACTACTGCCTCCAAACCGGTAGCAGGTCTCGAGACTCTCCTATCGTAGCAGAAACAGGGAGCTCAGACCGCTCTCATTGGGTTATTTTTTTTTCAAAATAGAGGACGTCTCTTGTAGATCATCTCGTCTAGACTCCAGAGAGGTATGATAAGGTAGACCTCAGCAGCTTACAATCGCTGATGTTGAAAGCTGATCGCTTTCCTCTAATGCACTGGCGTCACGTAAACCTGTCATCAGACTTGCAGGATAAATCTAAAAATAAAACTGGAAATCCAGTGTTCATCTGCTCGTCAGACTACTTAAGCAATGACGTAAAATATATGGGCAGCAACGCCGATGTCGTTTCTCATTTCCCTGTTCAGCGAGACGACGACGACGGGGTGACCCTGCTGATGAATCCAGTTTTCTTGTTCACTTTTCACCTAAAAGCGGGCAGCACGACCTTGATTTTTCAGGCGAAGATAATGGTCAGTCGTTGGAAAAAGAACATAGTACTGTCGTCAGAAAGACATCGGTACACCAAACTACAACTGTTTTGCGCAAAAGCAGTTAATAAGAGATAACAGAACTATATCAACATTAGTACAAAAACTCAGCAAGAGTTGAGAGAAATTCAGCATCAGCAGGTGAAGCTCGGGCAGCATGGACTATGGTAATTTCCAGAACGTGCCTGAATCGGATATAGGAAAAGTTCCTAGGCTCACCTAGGCAGTGCAGTTCAAAGCCTTTCAAGAATCATAGTATCCATACAGCTGTGGCATGTTTGAATTTGTGTCCACAGAGCTCATGCCCAAAATTGCTCTGTTGAGAGTATTCGGGCAGCAGTACAATGACGGGTTTGCATGAACCTTACCATTTGGCTCTTCAGACATCCTGCTGTTCCAATCAACAAGGTAGTTGGTACAGCAGTTCCTAGTTTAGCATCAAGCATATCAGAATATCCTCTGGTGGTGCCTGTTTGAACCAGCAGCCTGCGGTAGCTAACCATAGGCAGAAGAATCTTGCCACAAAAATAAAAGAGTGGTGCTGAAGGAAAGCCAATCGCGCAGGCACCAAATCAACTCACGGCAAAATTATCTTTATGACAGCAAGTACATAACCACACATGCGATCCCCGGTGTACAGGGGTACTACTCTCGAGCACCGAGTCAAGTTCAAGCAACCATTAGAACATAACACGATGAGAGTATCATTATTCCATGCATACATAGCACCTTCTAAGGCTTCCATACTCTATGGCACCTTAGCAGCAACACAACAGCCAGCGCAGCAGTTCTTTGGCAGCAGAAGCAGGATAGGTGGCAGCAGCAGCAGCAGCAGCAGCACAGCGGTAGCAGCGGCGCAGGGCAGGGAATTCAGACTGAGGAAACAAGGAGTATCCATTTGTTAAAGAGAGCTAACAGCACTGCAAATTACACTGAAAACTAAATATAGGAACTATAGCCTGCAGTTTCTGGTTAAGTAAAGGGAAACAACAAAAGCAAAATTTTAGGTTTTTCGACACTGATGAACTTCTCATGGAACATTCTGTCAGGCATGAAAACCAGTTAGCAAAATAATGCCACTTGAAAGCAACCTAGTGACGTAGAATGAATCATTCATTTATTAACTAGCTAGAGAAAATTAGTTGGTGGGACCGGACAATGCAGTAGGCCAGACCATACAATTTTATCAGCAGCTCAACAACATAAACTAGTGATAAATTCTATTACAGTGGACTTCTATAACAGGTCACCTATCATTGCTGTGGTTCACGCATATATGAGCAACATTAGCGGGAAGAGCTTCCCCAGTGAAGAAATAGAATTGATCATATGAAACACAAGCTATCTGATGAGGAACAGAAGACTATAAAGCTGATCAAAAAGTAGATCCATTGAACGGTGCATGCTACTTTAGCTGATTCGAAATCTTAGAGAACCAACATGTTCATGGACATGCCTGTTTTTGATTGGGATAAAAGTTGGACTTCATGATGAACATATATTAATTTGCCAAAATAATGTGAATACTCAAATGACAAGAATTGCCAGTCTTCCAACTTTTTTCTATATATTGCTCTAGCTAGTTTGAATGGGCAAAAAAGATCCATAAGGGATTGAGGTTAAAGTTAATTCTGAAACTAGGTATTTCTGGGGAAAATTCCAATTTTGCAGCCAACTACAGTAATTTGATTCTGAATTTAAAAGAAAAAACAAGGCATAGTTTACTTTACTTTAGCTAACGGCAACTTCAGCTTGTATATGGATGGAAAAAGCGACAGGCAGGTCGGTTGCATTCTCCTCGTTTGAAATCACGGCAAACTTCAACATTTTCACTTGTTGCCTGGTCAAATAGATGCAGAAAATGAAAGTTACAAATTAGTAGCTCAGCGACTAGCAGAAAACATGGCAAAAGAAAGGCACAAATACAAACCGCAGTATGTGTATCAGGGTGCAAAAATCGGCAGGATTCTCTATTACACATATTCTTCAAGAAGTCTCTACAAACTTCCACTCTGTTCTTATTATCTGTTTTTTCAGAGGAGAACATTCTTCAGGATAGTTCATAAAACTCAAAACCAGAAGTGATGGTACAAGAGGGTGTACCAGAAAATGGTCTAGGAGGTGAAGGCGGAAGTCCCATCATTGGTACTCCAAGGGGTGGCGGCGGCGGCGGTGGCATGTAAAGCTTGGTAATAATGCATAGAAAGGATATAAATATGTTAGTCATAATCATCTTGCATTTAAATGATAATACAAAGCATGAAACACTACCATCAAAAAAAGGTAATTTTTTACATGCTCATTTCCAAATAAATTGTGAATAAACATCAAAAAAGGCAAGTTAGTTGAAGCAACACTTCCAGTTCTCTTCCCAGGAATACTATCTAATTATAAGGTGGGGAATAAATCTAAAAAGGAAAACTTTCCGCAAAAGATAACAGTATAACATGAGAGAATGTAATCAACAGAAGCACATACCATCTCGGGATATGGCATAGGAACATGGCTCATTGGTGGCACCGGATGCGCTACTACATGAGAGTACCTACATGATTTGCGGTTGCACTGTCCACGCAAGAAATCTTGGCAAACCTTTGAAGAAAACAAAGTAAAAATAAAACTATATCAGACAAAATACATTTTAAGAATTAGGGGGTTGGGGGTTCAGTTAGAAATAGACCATTTAAAAATGAGTAGGCAGAGCATACAAAAAACTGTTTTCTCGGTTATTTTTAGCTAGGCTATTTAGTAATGCAACACAAATCTCAAAAAGGTACTCTTACAATTGTAAGCTCTTCAACAGATGAATGATGCATGAATCGGCACTCATTTGCTGATCTTGAACACTTTCCACGTGCAAAATCTCTGCAGATCTGCTAAGTTTCATAAAAAGTTGCTAAGATGGCACTCCAAAATGTAATGTGCAGATGAAACTACTATAATAAGATAGAGAAATCAGTAAAACTGCTACAAAATTCTAAGCAAACAGACATTAAACATAGTTGTACAAGATAGACTTCATGGTCCTAAAAAAAGGCTATACGATACTAGGTCACAACAGGTAAAACATGAATACATTAACCCTAATATAGTATTTGCATTGTCATTCTAAGAACATAGTCAACTATTCAGCTCTTAGTCAGCAGATGGCACTAAATAGTAGAAACATTAAACATTCAGAAAAGGACAATTAGATGCATGTTACTGAAAAAAGATATAAAAGGTCCAACAGGAGAACTTACCGTCTTCAACTTTGGATCTTCCACACCAATTGATCTCAGTAATTGTCTAAAAAGAAGGGGGAAAAGGAGTGGAATCAGAATTACAGCACACGCACCGAAAAAAACTTTGATCTCATACTCTGACTAAAAAACTTTTGTGCTCCCACAAGATAATTGCAAGTGATTCTATAAATTCATCCAAGTCTTCAAACAGCCTGTCTTGCATCAGAATCAAACATAATACAGACTGCATCCTGCATCATTCCCCCCCCCCCCCCCCCCCAAGGTTCCTCTACCCTAAAATTTCTAACTTTGATTTCCTCCACCCTAAAAATTCTAACTTTCTCCCAGATTGCAACCCATATGTGTGCATGCCATAAGAAAGCAATATCATAAGAAAAGAGAACAATCATCAAGTAATGGATGAACCTGACCAATCTATGGGGCTTAAACTTCCACATTTGGATGGCTGAAGAATTGAAGGCTTCCCAAAACAACAGACAAGGAGGTTGTAAATGATTATGTTGTAAACGTATTGGGGGGACCTCATGGCATTGCAAATGGTATGCACTATGCAGAATTAGAGAGGAGCTAAATCCCTACACCATGGCAAAGACATAAACAACCTTTTGTCCATGTGTTTCAGTCGTCAGTAGCTTCTCACAAAGCAATGCTGTAATTTCCTTGCAATGGGAAGATGTCGTCAGGCATTAGCAGTTTGCAGCAGTAGTCAGCACAAGGTAACAAGCACATTGTGAAGCAGCTAATTCAAATTTCTATGTTATGCTGCAGTCTTCATAGGCTTGCGGTTACAGTATTGGCACTCATGCTTCTAAACATCAAACGAGACAGAGTACCGGACTTCCACAACCCGAAGCATAACCATTAACCAGCAAGCAAAACGAATTGAACAAATAAGAATTGGGAATCAGCTCATACTCCTGAATATGCGGAGGTGGGTGGTAGTAGCGGCATGTCCTCCCCCGGAAGCAATTGTTCCTCAGCGAATCCGCGCACGCCGTCACCTTGTTCTCCCTGACAAAATCCCACGCACAGCAAGCAAAACCCGAAATCAGAACGGCACCCCCACCTACCGCAAGCGAGGGCGCGCAGGAGGGAGGCGGGATCTCTCGCGCGCGTACCTGTCGACGGAGACGGAATGGTGCGGGTGCGCGTATCTGCACTCGAGGTCGGAGCGGGTGCACCTGTCGCGCAGGAAGTCGCGGCACACCTCGACGTTGAGATCGTTGTGGCGCCGCCGCTTGCCATCGGGCTGGTACTGCGGGCTACGGCTCCGGCTCCGGCTGCGGGAACGAGAGCGGGAGTGGGAGCGGCGGCCGCGCGGGGAGCGGGAGCGGGGGGACCGAGAGCGGGAGGCGGAGCGCCTGGGGGAGGGGGAAGGGGAGAGGCGGCGCTTGCGCGGCGGGAGCGGAGGCGACGAGGAGGCCTCGGCGCCGGGGGCGGGGACGGCGGCGGGGTTGGTGGCGTCCGGGCTGGGGTTGGGGATTTCGGCGGAGTCCATCGCTGGGAAGGTGGAGGGTGACCTGGAGCTGGAGGGTGACGTAACAGGACGGGGATCTAGGTTTAACTGGCGATTCTGATTTCGTTCCTTGGTTGGTTTTTGTTGCTCAAACATGGAAAAAAGGCGGCTCGGTGTGCCCCCTCCGTTTCAAAACGGGCCGGGTTTTCTTTTTCAATTGAACAAAACGGGCCCAAATTTGATGCACATAACACATGCTTCTAGCTAGGTTCCTCCTTTTCACACATATTCACTTCTTCAGCTCCAAAAATTCCTATACGGGGGTATTCTGAGGTCCAAGTTTGTACCAGGCTGGAGCAGGTGTGCTACATTGAAACTGTTTATGTGAATCCTTCTTATTTGAATTTAGGGTAAAACTTGATTTTAGTTTGTGTTCAAAATCTGACTTGGGGCGACACGCTGGACTTGTGCCAAACATGACCTGTGTTGCTAATGGCTAGGCACTTAAGATGAGCTACTAGTTATGGACCTGTTTGGATGGTATAGAGTATTAGCATGATTAGCTCTAGAATTTTGTTCAAACAAATATAACTGTTGAACAAACAATCATTATTTAAGCCTAACGTATGCATGCATGGGTCATTTTATACCTCAAAATATGTTCTTGTGATACATTTTCACGTGATATCCTCCTCCTTCCTCAACCACTTTATATATGGAAGGGAAGTTTTGTCGTTGCTTTCCTGTTTAAAATAAAGAAGACCATGAGCAAAAAATCTGTTCATGTAGATCTTCTATTCACCGAAATTTGTTGATTGCTTATAGTCATTTACAGTAAAAAAAACCCTTGTCCGTTATAAGATCACTAAAGGAAATATTTCGCATTTACACGGAGACGAAGACTTTATAGAACAAATAGAAGAAGTGGCGGAAAAGGGCAAAATTAAAGTCTAAGGGACATATGGCACGTGTCCCAAACCTCTTTTTACCCTTCTTATTTATTCGTATATCTAATTTTGGGGAATCTATTTATAGATTGTTGATGTCTATTTTGTTACTTTTGGCACACAGGGCTCTATTTGGCACCATGTGTTGTGCTTCGAAATTCATATAGACATAGGTTCACTCTAGCCTTGCGTGTATAAAGCGAGTTTGCATTCTAACTTTTGCGACAAAGTGCAATTATAATAGATGCAGTACTATAGACAGTGGCGGAGTCAGGGGTCCAGCAATGGCCATGCCCCCTCCCAATGGAGAGCAGCAATATTTTTTTAGCACGGGTTGTGGTTTTATTAGTGCAGTCTTTTGTTGTTTATGTGGGTTAATAGGGTCAATTTGTTGTTTATATATGGGCCTCGACATGGACATCATGTATAATTTTGTTTACGCTCACGATCCCACTCTATCCCCATATGAATACGATCACCTTGGTCTAACCTTTCAACTGTAACAACCAGGTAAGTATTCTCTGCAGTGAAGCTTGTTAAGAAGACTCCGAAATAAAATAGGAGATAATTTTCTAAGATAATTTTTGATAATTTACATTGAGAAGGAGATTGTGGTAGAGTTCACAGTGGCTGACTTCTATGATATAAAGACACATTGGGTACGCCTAAAATGAAAATGGTTACTTGTTTGGATTTTCTGTACCTCTTGATTTTCTGTAATACAACGATGATTTTTACAATTTGTTCTTTTGTAGTGGAATGATATTTTTCTGTGTTTTCGATACTTAGTGAATACACGGGCTATTAGTACCAATAGCAAATATTTTGTGAAATATATACATATTGAGTTCTCATTTATTGACCATTTAATTATTATGATATGTTGGCTTAGCCCCTCTAAGTAAAATCCCTAGCTCCGCTACCAACTATAGATGTGTGTACATTTTTAAAAAGGTTGTTCCCAAACATTTTCGCGCACATAGGATCAAGAACAATACTGATTGAACTGTTGCCACACTCGTCAGTCTTGATGCCTGCCCGAAGGCCAGTAGCCTCTAGTGTACATAATCCTTGATTGGTTCTGGTGATCTTAGTATGAATGTGTATTCCAAGCTCTCTAAAGTCTGGATGTCTGATTGTATGTGTAGTGAGTGCCTGTGGTGTGTGTGAGCGTGGGGTAGGTGTGCGTGCATATATGAGTACTTCCTCCGTCTTGAAATATAAGTCATCAGAGAGTTCAAAAATTGTACCCAAATGTAAGACATTCTAGAACTTTTAGATAAGTATTAAAGGAAATCGTTTAATTTTCCTTAGCTCTTAGTTGCATACTTACCTTTTCTATTGCTTCATCCCTGCTTAATCTTACTTTAATTATGGCAAGTAAATAATGAACTTTCAGAGGGTACATGCGTCTTTTATTCTCTACCTTAATATGTCTTAGAATTGCTAGAGTGCGTTACATTACAGGACGGAGGGAGTAGATACTAAAGTTGCATGTAGTTGAGAGGTGTAAAGAAAAGCCTCATGGTTTCTCACATTGGTGATATATATGATGATGTTGACCTAATGAAATAGCGCAGCATAATTAGCATACATGATGTTGACCTAATGAAATAGCGTGGCATAATTAGCATACATGCTCGTTCTTATTCTGATGGGGCCAGCACTAATCGGATTGCTTATCCATGCTGCATCGTTCTATCCAGCTCGCAACAAGAGCCACCGTCCCATATGTTCCAGCTTTGGTGCAGTCTGCGTGGGCACACGGCACAGCTCGGCGAGACTCACTGGCTTCCTATGTCGCGTGGACAATCCTATCCTTGAGATTGTGCGTAGTGCTCATTCTCTTTCGTTAAACTTCTGTTTGGTTTTAAAAAATAATTGATCCATCACCACTTGATCCTTGGCAAGCACATGATTGGTATAAGCATGAGGAACAGTCTAATTCAAAAAAAACACACGAAAAAACTCATAATGAACCACAACATACAGAAATAAGGTGATTTCTCAAATCAATCAAACAATCACATAAAAGACAAAGCAAGCACGTTTAAACATCAAGGAAAAACTACAAAAATCACCATAATTGTCACTTTAGTTATGATAGAAAATTTGTTACAAAAATCGGACATTTAGTGTCAAAAATCACCCCACCACACAAGCACTATTCTGCCCCCCCCCCCCCCCCCCCCCGACACACACACACAAAAACACCCCAATGTACACCCAATCATGTGGTCTTTCTTAATGTAACATGTATTTCTAAAAGTGAAAACCCAATTTAGGCTGTCGGTTGCTGGGCTGCAAGCAACCAACCAGCCCTTGAGAATTCAAGCAAAGGGTTTTAACCAGTTCCCCTCCGGGGTTGGCGCCAGTGAAATGTGCTTTTGATAATGAAATATTGGTTTACGCCCTGCTTCTTAGTTCGAGTATGAGGAGCAAGAGAAAATTAAAGAAATTAAAGTGTAGCACTAGTGCTATCCCTTAATTGTTGTAGCAAGCCAGCGGCCAGCCAAATGCTACAACCTGTCTTCAAATCCTTCAACCGAGCGATTGGCTGTTATGCAGCGTGGCTGCAGACGCAACCGCAGCAAAATTAGAAGCGAACAGGAACTTAATGTGTTCACACATTTTTTTGCTACTCCCTTCGTTCTAAAATGTAAGACGTTTTCGCTTTACCCTAAGTCGAACTTCTCTAACTTTACCAAGTTAATAGAAAAATATGTTAACATCTGTAATACCAAATAAATGCACTCCGAAGACATATTCCATAGTAGATTTAATAAAACTATTTTAACGCTAGAGACGTTGATGCAATGTTTTTTATAAACTTGGCAAAAGAACAAAATATCTTACATTTTGAAATGGAGGAGTATATGCTAAATTTCTTCACTGCAACAGGATGGATTAATATAACCCATGCACCAGAGCAAGTTTGGCTATTATAGTTTCTGGTAGCTCTACCTCAATGTTGGTAAAATGAAATTGGCTAAGCACATATGCGGCAGGGTAGTTTTTCCAACATAATCACCTAGAGAGTTAACATTTGCAACAGAATGTTTCGTGAATTTTAGCAACAGATTCAACTATGGGTGAAAATTTGCAACAAAATATCATACGACTTCAAACAAATATATTATGTGGTGAAATCTCAAAATCCGAGTGATATAAGGTGTTTTTCTGCATTTTCTCATATAGAAAGTATACAATAAGTAGATAAAACTAGACATGGCATCCATAGGACTAGCAGGACATCCAATGATCAGTTTATCCCATTTGATACTACAATTTGACACTTCATTGGAAAAACATAACGCTATCATGGAACTCCTGGTTGCACCCAACAATCTGTCTCTTTTCCCGGTAGCGAGCAATAATTGTATAGTAGCACATTTGTAATATTAGGGCAACTAAGCACTAAATATTCAAACTATTTAGTTCCAATGACTTTAGAGAGAGCTATGAAGGAGCCTAGGAACTGGAAGCTTGCCTCCATAAGACTAGAGCAGTGGTGCTTTTTAGCTAGTGTCAAGATAGTTGCCACATAGCGTGTATCAATGTGGCTGCACAACCTGTCTTCACATATTAGTTTCAGTCTTTGCAGGCTGTACCTATTTATCACGACAATAAGATCATGAGTCTAACCATCCTAATCATCCATATTTGTCCATGTGTCTATGTATATGAAACTAAGCATAGCCCTGAGCACTTGTGCCTCCATATTTTCTACCTATATGACATTGGTGATGATACCCTCTTTCATTGGCTGGAAGAGCTCTGCCTTAAACATTGAGGATCGTACCCTGAGCGCTAGCCGGTGTGCAACAAACTTCTTTCCACCAACTCGCAATTCGACATCAACGCCCTCCTTACTTGACAAAAGATTATAGAGATGCTAGTGCATATCAAATGGTGGAACCACCATGGATGGCTTCACAATATGTATGTCTACCCTAATGGCAAAACAATCATTCTTTAGAACTTGGACCGCTTGAAGTATTCCATTTGGATAAATTCGTGGAATCCATACCTAAGAGACCCCACTTCCAAGAAGTCAACCGGCATCTTGTTGGTGCAGCTATAGGATGACACTGAATTTCAGTCTTGGTTGAGCAAACTGAATGTTGCCTCTTCTCTCATGACCTCATTGACAGTATCAGTAAGAACAAGAAATAAAGAGATGAAATCAGCGCTTTCTAGGCCAATTCCCTTAGGGTAGAAGTGGATTAACCATCTATAGCCTCTATGGAACAGAAGTGAATTGATAAAAAAAAATATATGGGGGTATTAAAGGTTGTTGAGTACCCATCGATCTAGAGCATGTGGTAATAGGCTGTCAAGGAGATGATCATAGATGTGTCGCCGAGATGCCATGGTGGGTGGTGAGCGCTTACGCCAAGGAAGGGGCAGACATATGTAATTGAGTATTTGCTATAGACGATTTATTTATTTCTCTTGGAAGCATGGGAGAGCAAGGCAATGGAGATAAAAAGGAAAGCATGCACAATTTTTTCTCTTTTCTTTTTCTTATTTAAGTTTTCCTAGCTACCCAAAAAAATTGTTAATTTAAGGGTATCAACTGATCTACATATGAATAGATGCCAAACTTTTCCTTAGAATAGTCTTCAACCATCTTTTCTTTGCCAAACTTGAGCACCAAGCCGTACCTTGCCTTGACAGTCCCACTAACATGTGATTTGAATGTGATATTTAAGAACATTTTCAACTATTTCCAATACACCTTCCACAAAATAAAAATTTGGACATGAAGAGCAAAAACAACCCTCCAACGGTTCTCAAAATGCATATCCAATATTTTGGTCAACCCAAACCAGCAGTCAATATATCCAAATATAGAGAAAGTCTATTAATGCCCAATCTCTTAACTTATGATGTTTCCGCACCAAAATCAATCTCGCATCATTAACCTTTTTCTCCAACAATTCTCAAAATGCTTGCTAAATACGTTCTGGACCTATTGATGACTGATATGGTGTGAATTTAACTTTTTAACCAATTTTTGTTGCAAATTTAATTTTTTGCACTGGTTTTTGGGTACTGTTGGTGGAGATGAGTATTTTGGTCACAATTGGGATGACCCCAAAACTATATTATTGGGAGTCTTTCTGTAAAGAACCGTTGGAGATGTTCTGAATTAAGGTTTTTATTTTGGCATTGTATATGGACAAGTAAATGACTGTTCTAGGTTGTTAGATTTTTATGGTGAAAGGTGCAACCAGGTGTGAGCTCTAAACTTGTCATGGCTTCTTGCATTAACGTATGTGGTGACTTCATCAATCTCAAAATCTATTGGTTCAACGGTTATGGTTAGACTAAGTATGTCAATATCCCTATGGTCTAGTAGCTTAAACATAAGTGTGTGTCACGAGCAACTAATACAGCCCAAACAGGCAGGAAAGACCAAATATATATAGATGTATAATGTTGAAAGGGTGAAAGACAATCTTCTAGAGTGTTCTCCACCACAAAAAGATGATAATTTCCATGAGCACTCTAGAATTAGTAATAAAAAAATAGAAATAATTAGAATAATCTAAAAATTCTCTAGAAATGAGGACACTTGTCTTGATACCTAATCCCCTTGGCCTATAAATAGAGGGTCCCTCCCTTACCATGGCATTCAACTATGAACTGCACAGTAGATGAGAGCAAGGGTGGTAGTGCTAGATAGTAAAGAGTAAGAGATAGGGTGAGTGCTAGGCTAGCCAATAAAAAAGAGTGTTGTGCACTCTTATGTAATATTGTTGTGTTCTAGTGAAGTCTTGTTCTTGTAAGTATTAAACTTTGTTCTTAAGTGTTAGCCTCTCGGTATTAATCTTTGTTCTTCTAAGTGTAAGCACTTAGTGTATAAAGTTATGATCCATCAAAAATTGGCTCCATCAACCGGGATCACAAAGGATCTAGGCTTCATCATAGATTGGTCATGTCACCCAGAAGTCAGCCTCATCTACTGGTAGGTTCTGCCACCAGGAAAGCATGAAGATGGTTCTATCATCAAAAGGATCTAATACACTAAATAACAAAAAATTAAAAAGAATGACCGACTCTATAGTGAGTTAGTGTGTCTTAGTTGTAGATCCTAACCTTAGTGGGTGTTAGGGTTACCTTGATTTCCAGCGCCTATTGTAAATGATTTGTCTAAATGTCTACACAAACATCCTCCAAACAAATTTTACTTTCATTGTTGCTGCGCGTGTAACTTTTAGCGGAATAAAAAGGATACTGCAAGCAAGTATCAAGTTGGTAATTCTAGGTCGATTTAGTTTATTTTCGTTCCATTTTGTATAATATGAAACTCATATTTTAGTTTAACTAAAAGCTAATTTGACACGGCTGTTGGACATTGGCGGCTAAGGCCCTCTTGAGGAGGATGATCTAGGAACGGGCCCCAACGTCCTCCATCGCTGCCTCATGCTCCTCGTTGGCGACCTCCCCCGCCGCCTCGAGCCCCTCGCCACCGACCTACGCTGCTGGCTCCACATTGTTGGCGTCCTCCAGCCTCGACACGGCAAAGATGACGGCGAAAGCGGCGCGACATTGACGGCCAAGGCCCTCCTGAGGAGCAGCCAGGAACAGACTGAACGTCGTCCTCCACCACCGCTTGGGCCCCGAGCTGGAGCTTGTTACCGCCGCGGCCCAGGAAACTAATGGAGAGCAGCTCGAGGGCCAGCTTCCTCCCGCACGGGCCCACGGAGCGTCTTCCTGCCACCGCGCAGGACGGGCTCCATCGGGGGGCTGGATGTTCACTGCCAACGATGGAGCCGCCTTCGGAGGAAAGGACACCCGCCGATCGGGCAACGGCTTGAAGAGGAGGAAGGGGCCGCCACCATCGCCACCACCCGACCCCCCGAAAGCTGCAGCTGTGGGAGGCCCTGGTGGTTCGTCGTCGCCGCCCGAGGACGACGCCTTGGGGCGCAGGCGCGGGAGTATGGGCGGTGGTGCGAGTAGCCTCACTCCGTGCATTGTTTCTATGCTGGTCTGAACTCTGGAGGAAGAAGGGGAAGAGGAGCGGAGATTTATTCGCTAAGACAGGTGGAGACGGAGACGGAGATTTATTCACCTCGATTTCAAGCCTACAACGAGATTGGATCGGATGGTCTAATCATGGTGTGCACAACCTGGGCCCGCGACGTGTTTATCTTACATCTGTTCTATTGTGGGCCGTGTGTAAAATGTCTTCTTTTGGGCCTGACTAAATCAGCTCAATCTCATCTACAAGTACAGAGCAACACCGTAACGCGACCTATGAACCTCATGAGGAGCAAGCAATTAATGGCTTGTAATGGCGCGATAACTGCTGATGGATGTAGAGATTCTGTAGCACTACTGGTTAGAGCACGAGATGGAAGAAAGGTCTGCAGCTATCTAGTATAGATGCAAAGTTGGGGTGTTAGCTTGTGCATCGGATCAAACCGTTATGAATTATGAATACCAGCTCAGTTCATCTAAGAAAAGAAATTCAGCACTAGAACTTCGTGAGACTTGATAATAGCCCTGGGTTAGTACATTGCAGTACAATGTCGCCGCAAGCCAAGCTCCAGCGCAGAAAGAAGGTGACGGGAGGGCAAGACAGCCAAGACATGTGCCTTCCCGGCATAGGGAGCTTAGCATCTCGCCATCACAAAAAGCGAGATACACGTCACTTGCCCGCCCAGAGAAACTAAATTATCATTTAGAGAGTTATTTGAGTAAAAAATTTATTTTCTATATCTCTGTACTCTCCAACAGCTTTTCTATATATTGTGCGTAGTCTAGAGAGTCATTCTCGCTCTCCATCTTTGGCAGGAGAGAAATCTAAAATAGGAGAGCTCTATATTTAGATATCCCATTGAAGAAACTGTTGCGGGTAAATGTTTACCAAAAATCTTTAGTGTAAAGAGTCTCTTGAAGATCTCTTAGTACACAGTTTGATGCCCGAGGCTGCCTTCGGTTGAACAAGTTCTTGCGGCGTGGACCTGCCACCTGTGGCTAGAATTTTTCGCAGCCCCGCTGAGGCGCTGACTGAGCCCGGCCGGGGCCCCATCCCATCATCCATCCGCCCTGTCACGGGCCTCGCCCTCGCGGCGCGCACCAGGAGGTGGATACGTGCGGCCTGGTGCCCGCGACATGGAAAGAAGTGCCAACCATAGCGTTCCACGATTTTCATTCCGCCTCACCGTCCGATCTCCCTTAGCGCACTCGTGATCCAGCTGAGATAGATGTAGCGCCACCGGCGGCGCGTTGGCGATCGAGGGCCCTGCCACTCGTAGACCGCTCTGACCATGTTTCGGTCTCCGGCGTCCACCTCCAGCCGGATTACATCGAGCCACATAGTCAAGCGGGTTGCTTGCCACGGCGACCTTGTTCCACGATCTTGGCGGTGATCGCGTCCTCGATCGCCTCGGCGTGCCCGGACGAACCGCCCCTCGAACGCGAGGAAGCGGCGGCGCGGCGCAGCTCGTCGGGCCGGCAATCAGGGAGACCATCCAGGCCGTACCTGCCAACAGCCCGCGCGGGGTCAGGAGCCACCGAGCCACGCACTTGTCGTCGAACACGGCGGGCGAAGGACGGGAGCAGCCGCTCCGCGCCCTCGTCCTCCGTGGGTTCGGCCGCGTCGACGGCGCGCTCGTACACCCGCGCGCCCCCTGGACGTCTCGTCACGGGCTACCAGAAGTTACATGTGTGATTGACAGTCAAGTTATCACAGTTCTATTTTTCAAAACTGTATATCCAAATTAAAATCTGACTGCACCACTACGTTCTTTGCGACGAAATCTTCAAAATAAGATCATATTTGGATGATTCTTTTTGAAACATTTCTTTTGAACGTGAAATAATTTTTTTAAAATTAAAATAATTATTTTAACAATATAGAAAACTATTACATCTTATATGATGGTGTTTGACTACCGGCGTGACTCCTAATATTTTCGCTTACCACGCCTAACTCGGCGTACCTGACTCGCCGTGCTGGAGGCTGGAGCCCGAGCTCCGCGTACGACTCCCACGGGGGGCCAGCAACGAAATCGGATGGCCCAACCCAACAGGGTGCGCATGTCAAATCTGGATAAGACTAGCGGCAGCATGTGTGCAAGATGTCTTGTGGGCCTGGCCGAACCAGCCCAGTCCTCTCCGGCAAGAACAGAGAGCACGAACACGCAATTGCTCATAACGGAGCGATAGCTGCGACGGATGCAGAGATGGTGTACTAGAGCATCTCCAAGAGTACTAAAAAATAGACTTCTAAAAAGCTAGTTTTGGGACTTTGGAAAAAGTAATAGGAGCCAAAATAAAACCCCTGCTCCAACAGGTTGCAAAAATTGATTCCCAAAATAAATTTAATTACTGCCACATCATATCCATCTATGTGTGGGCCCGTCCTCCACCAATGTACCAGACAAGCTTTCTCGGTGAACTTCAAAATACCGGCTCAATTGAAATCAAATCTAAATGATGATTATAGAAATCAGTCCATGAGTGAAGTTTCTGAAAACCTTCTCTTAACGCCTTGTAGTTCTAGTTCAGACCTCATAGATGAGACTTCACACATGAATAAAAAACATCAAGCATCTGCAGGGGGATTCATTGAAAGGATACGTGCCTGCCTTGGGATGGCTATCACCGGCGTCTGTAGGATCTCGGAGACGGCAACGGGGGCGGCGACCCAGGGCTACCGACGGGAACATCGGCGACGACAGCTACAGGACCGGTTCGGAGACGGTGATCGGATGCACGCCGGAGGCCAATGGGAGCGCAGACATGATGACCACAGAGGACTGGCACGGCGCCGGCGGCGGGAGGCAACGCACCTGCAGGCGCGGCGGGACGAGGAAGGGCGCCAAAGATGGCGTATGCGGTCGATTTTGTGGTGGGAATGCCGCGAAATCAGCGATTGGGACTGCAGAGGGAGTGCGGAGATTTGGCTCCGACGGCTGCGCGTTTTGAGCAAGCGAAAAGATTAGGAGCTGGGTTTGGGAACTGTTGGAGTCCCAGATTTTGTTAATACGTCCAAAATTAAATTTTGGAAGTAGATTTTAGTCACTCTTGGAGATGTTCGGGTCAGAGCACGACATGAGAGCTAGCTATCTAGAGATGTTCAGACGCAAAACTGGCGTATTTTAGCTTGTGTGCAATCAGATGAAACCGCTAGTAACAGCAGCACTATATCAGATCAATTTTTTTTAAGACTAGTGTATTCCCTTGTGTTGCTATATGCGGCAACAATAATTTTGGAAAGGCAAAATGGTATGGTTCACGCAAATATATTTTATAGGTTCGTGCCCGTATATTGCTACATGAGGTAAAAGATAAGTGTAAAAGATGTAAATCTGCCAACAAATAACAGTATTCATCGCATATAACGTTGTCGTTAAAAAAGTATTAACATAAATTAAATCCGTAAGCACACGTAAGATAGGCATGATGTTTATCTGACTATCTGCTATTCTACATGGCTTATCTCTGAAATTTAATGTGTCATCCAAGAACAGACAGGAAGATAGTAGTAATACGTATATCAAGCATGAAAAAATAGCACAAATGAAGAGCACTTGATCAGCATGAAGGTACAATACAAGGCATGTACTAAGCAATAGAACCAAAGCTGGGATGAAATAGCTCAGCACTTAAAATATTTCTAAGTCTCAAATTTTCGGTGAAAAGGGGTCAACTTTGAGGCCAAATAAAGTGTCTTTGCATGGGATAACTTTGGATGACAAGTACCCCATTTCAAAAGCTGGTTGGATGAGCTATGCAAATATGTCATTTGTTCCCATAAAAAAGTTTTGCAAGTTATTCAAATTTGAATTCAAACAGAGGTAGTTTGAAAAGGTTTAGCTGAATATTCAGAAAAATAGCATAAACCCTATCAGTTCAGAGCAAAATTTGGAAAGGTTAGAGCACAAATCAGCAAGGGTGCCTGAAACAAAAGTTGTAGGTAATTGTCAAACCTACAACTTTACTTTTTAGAGATTTTGAAGTTCAGTGAAAGAATTTGGAGAAAAATGCACTGCAATGTTTAGGTTCAGGAATATTCAGTTTAACTCGGTGCAAACAGCAATATTCAGAGCCATTTTTGAATGGTTTCGAGGCCAAACCAAGGAAGGTACCAGTAATGAAAGTTGTAGAGGAATATCGGAGCTACAACGTTACTTTTGAAAGATTTCAAAGTTCAGTAGTAAACTCTGGAGATAACTGAGCTCAAACTTGCTGGTTCAGAGGGCAATCGAGGCCATTCAGAAAATTCAGAGATAGAAACAGAGTAGCTCGAGCTTATCCTCTCAACATGGCCGCCACTGATCAATGGCGGTAAAAATTGAAGTGAGCCACGTGTTAATTCGAGCAAGGGACAACAGCAATCGAGCAAGCAGAAGGTGGAGGCCGCTCAGACGCTGCGGATGAGAATAAATGCCGTATGAAGGGCCATCGTCTTCCTCCTCTCGCCAGTCTACTCCTCCTCGTCCGAGCTCTCTTCGCCGCCAAATTCGTCACCGAGGAGCGGTCTCCCGTCGATTCCCTACCCTAGTAGCCTCAGCGCTACCTCACGCGTCGATTTGAACCGTTCCTGAGCCAAATCCCTCGCCGCAGCATCCCTTCCTCCGTCGTCTTCTTCCTTCAGCCCACCGGCGCATAGAAAGGATAGAGTCACGGTGAGCAAGGGGTTTCCAGGGCGGTGGGTCTATTCTGGGCGGTCTAGGGCGTGTGTGATGGGGCACAATAGGGGTAGAAGCGGTTGGCGACACTGTTCCTTGGCCGGAGTGGCCGGAATGCGGCCCTCGCCGTGGTTGCCGCCGGCAGCTACAGAACCGCCCCGATGATCGTGCCCCCGGGCAGCTGCAGAGTCACGGTGAGCAAAGGGTTTCCAAGACGGTGGGTCTGTTCTGGGCGGTCTAGGGCGTGTGTGATGGGGCACAGAAGGGGTAGGAGCGGTTGGCGACGTTGTTCCTTGGCCGGAGTGGCCGGAACATGGCCCTCGCCGTGGTTGCCGTCGGCAGCTGCAGAACTACCCCGATGATCGTGCCCGAGCAACTGCAAAACGCACGACGCAAGGGAAAAGGGGCAGCTGCAGAATGCACCATGCAAGGGAAAACGGACTGAGGGACGCAAGGGATTGCACGATGAAACTAATCCGACGGCGCGCGGGTTTTTTGCGGCAGGATGACGGTTTTGGCAGCGGCGACGTACAAACGAAATTTTTGTCGGGGATTGCTGATTAGCCGGCGCCCGCCAGCAGACCCGCTGGCGGTCGATCCCCCCTCCCCCGAACTTTCCTTTTTTGGAAACTTTTTTATTTCCATAACTTTCCATTTTTGGAAATTTTTTTATTTGTGCAACTTTCCATTTTTGGAAATATGATAACTTATGTATACAACGTTGGCACATAAGTTATGTATACAACTTTGCCTGGAATATAATTTTAACATAATTTTTGGGGCATATACAACTTATACGCGTCACTTGTACATACAATTTCTGACACCCTTCGGTTTATACGTATAACTTCTTCCTCCCAACTTGTTACATAATAATGTTATACCACAACTTTTATGACGGATATAAATAGCATATTTTTTCCTCCCAACTTTTATATCATAACTTATACACATATATGCTGAAAATATAATATCAAAATGAATAGACAAAGAAAAAAGAAAAGATAAAATAAAAAAAGGAAGGGGCTCGCCCGCGAGGGAAAAAAGAAATAAAATAAAATAGAAATTTATAAAAAAGAAAAAAAAAGGAAAGAGGTGAGCGCACGAGGGAGCGACCGCCAGGACCGCTCCTGGCTGTCACCCGCAAACTAAGTATCGAGATTTTTGTCGCCACATAAGTTTTTTTAGTTTTAGTAGATTACCTTGAAAACTAAATATTAATCACTCTAGGCTTTCTTTCTAAAACACGGAATCTAGGCAATAAAGAATGCTACAGGGACCTAGTAGCGATTAACCATAGACTTCAGGGGCTAGCAGGGAAGATCTGCAAGTCACAATAAACGTGCTCGCGGTTTAGGAAAAGAACAGGGTTAGATCTGAAAAAAATTGGGGCTAGGGCTGGGATACAAAGATCGAATCTATCAGGGAGTATTCTGCAGATCTAGCAAGACACAAGGAAAACAGAAGCAATTACATGAATTTGCGAGGGATAAATTGCAAAAGCTCAGGTTTCTCCAGGTTCTGTCCGGCCAAAATTCCGGCGAACTGGTGCACAAGAGGGCTGTGGAAGATGGGGAATAGAGAGAGGAGGTAGAGGGGAACCCGTTTTACCTCTTAGCACGCAGGGGACTGAGCGCTAAGAGGCGAGGGCGAGGCCTGGGCGGCGTGGGTGAACGCGAGGCCTGGGGCGGCGGGACGAGCACGAAAGGAATTGGACGGCGCGCTTTATTTTTTTCGGCGGGATGACGGTTACTGAAAGCGTGACCTACGAACGAAAAAAATATCGCCATCTGAGTCTTTTTAGTTGTAGAGATAGAGAAATATGGTATTACTGAACCCCATGAAACTAGAACTTAACAGCCTTAAGTCGCTGCGGAGCCTCGGCGAGCTTTTGGGCCAAATGGTGGGGCTGGGAGCAGCTGCGCGGATTACCGGATTGGAACATGCATACAGCGCTCCATGCTCAAAGCGCTCTCTTGCCGCAAGCCGAGCATGGAAGCACCACCACAGGGAGAGCGTGCCGGGCGAGCAAGGCAACGACGACAGGTGCCTTCCTGGTTCAGGGAGCTTGGCACCTCGCCTTCAAGAAAAGCGGCCTTATCAGTTGCCAAGCCTCCGCAACCGAACAAGCTAGCGAGAGCATCCGCCGTCTCAGATGCGCCAACAAAGGAATGGGGGCGCCTACGGCCTGCCCCGTCATCGCTCGCTAGCTACAAGACGTTGGAGTGGACATGCACGCACGCTAAGGGCGAAGCCAGATCAAAATAGCACCGGGGTGTTATGTGTTGCACAACGGAATCTTTGTCTTTAAAAAATAGTATACAACAGTAATCTCTATTAATTTTGCACAAATCTATCACCAACCCCGACAACAAAGAGCAGCTCCGCCTCCGCCCCTGACGCGCCCGGATGCCCTCCGTTCGTCGACCGGCCGCCCGCGCCAGCCGGGGGCCGGAGCCACACGCCGCCATCATTATGGTCCCTCGTCTCCCCTGGGCCCTGGCCACGGCTGCGGCGTGCAAGGTGCATTGCAGGCCGCAAAAAGAGGATGTCCAGGGCGGGTCTAGACTAGACTAGGATATGCCCCCGGCTGCTGGATAGGCAGCGCCAGAAAAAGGCACGGACATATTTTATTTGTTGGAAAAAATCTATGTAACCTCCTAACCTATGATACGTGGATTACTTCGGCTCCTACTATAAAATCGGATTTTATACACCTTAAATTAACTTAAACTAGCCCCTTGTGGTGGTTTTGTTGGACGGTTTTACCACCATGGCATGCCACGCTGGCATGAGCCCACTTATCAAATCATTCTTCATCCTCGCCGCTGTCTGCCGCGCCGCTGGCCTCGCCTCTGCCTGCCCCACCACGGGCCTCGCCCCCCGCGCCTGCCCAGCCGCGGGCCTCGCTGCTGGCCTCGCCTCCGCGCCCGCTCGGCAGGAGACCTCACCACTGCCCTGCCGCGCTGCTGGCCTCGGCTCCGTGCCCGCCCAACCGCGGGCCTCGCTGCCGCCCACCGCGCCGCTGGCCTCGCCTCCGCGCCCGCTCCGCAGGAGACCTCACCACTGCCCTGCCGCGCTGCTGCCCGCCCGGTCGCGGGCCTCTTCCCCGCCCCCGCTCGGCCGACCTCGCCGCCGGACGTCGGCAAGCTTCGGACACGTGAACCAGTCAGCCGGTCTAGGGAAGAAGAAAACCTTTTCAAAAAGACCCTCATATAACGCTACAAATATTTATATATTTTTTGTGTCTCCACACTTTTGCAAAAATAATCCTATAACTATTTCAAGTTATAGCAATGCAGTCAAACCCTGGCATGTGGGCCGACAAGGCAAAACCACTCAACAAAACCACTTAGGGGGAAGATTAAATAGTTTTGGGTAGCTTGGGGTGTAAAACATCTGGTTTTGTAGGTAAGGGTGTGAAGTAGACGACCATGCAAACATTAGGGAGTGATATAGACTTTTTTCTTGTTGTTTGATAAAGAGAAAAAAAAGGGCCGGGGAGAATGTGGTGGCCGGAGACCAGAGTGCTCCGGGCATGTCATGAAACGCGACACTTGGCCCGGCCCAGAGAAAAGATGAACAGATGAGTAGGCAGGCTGATGCACGAGGCTTTCCTTCGGCTGAACAATGCGTTCCACGCCGTCGCCGGGAGGGTCGGTTTAACAAAGCTGTAACTTGTAGCAGCGTGGACCTGTGGCTAGAAACCCATCATCCATCCAACCTGTGTGCTGTGTTGTGCTGCGCGGCGCGCCCGGAGGTGGACGCGTGCGGCCTGGCGCCCGCCACATGGAATGAATGGAAGGGGTGCGGCCGGAGTGGCCTGGCGCCTCTGGCGGCGACGCGCTCTGCCGCTGTCACCTCGCCGCCGCGGAAAGCGGAGGCGCCGGACGGACGGGATCATCATCATCACGGGCGGTGTCTCGTTTCCGTCCGGCGGCGGGTGGCCGAGAGCTTGCCTCCCAGCCCAGGAATTATTTATTGTTGTTGGCTCTGTGATGAAATGGCATAGCCCTGCGGCTGCTTGCTGGCCGCGAAAAATGCTGCCGTTCGTTTCTTTTCAAAAAAAAAAAAATGCTCCCGTTCCGGCAGGGGCAGTTGCCGCCCACTGACGAGGAAAAGGGGGACAAAAGGGAGATCGGCCACGGACGGAACGGATACCCTTATCTGTTTCGTAGATCAATAAATGGACCACATGGAATCTCTTGACGCATTCTTATCTACCACTAGTGTGTACGCATATCTGGTTCAGAAATTGCAGGGAATTCGCCTTCCGAATCACAAGGATCCGGAGATTGGGTTGACAATGAGATGCCTTGGGCGCGCAACTCTCACCGTCTCGTTTTCCTCGCGCACTACGGCCGCGACGCTGACCTCAACGGCCGCAAAGCGCTGGCCGGGGATCAGGCCGACCCACCTCTCCAGGCCGGCTTCAGCTTCCGGGAGAGGAAACGGAGGCGTGGACGCAACAGGCCTCTCGCCGCACGCCACGGCCGTCTCTGCCCCGGCCCGGGTGACGCGCAGGAGGGAACAGAGACACAGACTTCTTTTCCCCGGGTTGGAACGGAAGAACCTGCTCCTCCTCCTCCTGCTGGACCCATCATCGTCCTCCTGCTGCTGGACCCATCATCGGCTTAGGCATCAATCAGTCAACCGTCGTCTGTTCTTCTTCCGACGTTTGATTTGGGGACAAGATAGTCATAGCCCCGTTTGGATACGATTATAAGCCGCTTATGGATGGAAATAAGCCACAATCCCACCCAAACGCTTCGATTATTTCTCGATTATTTAGAACGCCGCTTAGGTAAGAATCGGCAAAACAACGTGAGGCGATACAACTAGGAAGACATTTCGAATACCACGCATGAGTTACCATTTGATATCTTCGCCGAGAATCAACAAATTCTACCATGCATTTCTAGCAAAATCTTTCTTCGTTTTCAGCTACCCTCGCCCGAAAATTTTCACAAGCACAAATTCTGTTTTTTATGGATCCAAAGATTCTTTCGTAGAACAATCCATCTTTTTCTGGTTTATCGGTTGCGCCTTTATTTAGAGGATTATATGTCTAACTATTCAAAAAATTAGGTTGATTGAGATGAGTTGATTTCCTGATGGATGGAAGAAAGAATGAATAGTCCAATAACTGCTTCAGCAGCCGCAAAGGGCTATAACAAAAATTGCGAAAATATCTTCTTTTATTTTCATTTCGGTATTATCCTGTGGGCGTAGATACAACTAGGTAAGAGAAAATTGATTGAAAAAACCCAAATTAGACTAAAGCAATTCCGTCTGCTAGAGAAAAAAAAAGCGCTTCCGAATTGATCTCATCCTTTATATATAATTTTTCTTTGTTCGGTAATAACTTAATATTGGAATAACAGAATGTATCCTAATTTTTGGCCTAATTCTTCTTCTAATGATCGATTTAACCTCTGATAAAAAAGATAGACCTTGGTTTTATTTTATCTCTTCAGCAAGTTTAGTAATAAGCATAACGACCCTATTGTTCCGATGGAGAGAAGAATCTATAATTAGCTTTTCGGGAAATTTGCAAATAGATCATATATCAATTCTCTCTCTCTAAAATTGAGAAAAAAAACGAGTCTATGCCCCGAGATCCGCCATAAAAGATCCAAGCCATAACAAGTGAGAAGCTATACGGCTCAATTCTAACATAATTACCCTAATATAGGTGGCTCTTTGGGGTATTTGAATATTCTCAAAGAATTCTGGTGCATTTACCGTTTTAAAAAAAGGATTTTGTCAAAAATTTTCTTTCCTTCTTTTTCTTAAAACGAGAGAAGAAAGAGAGTGGGATGGGATGAAAGCTGAGCCTACTTTACGCACTTAAGGCAGCAGCAGATGATGAAGAAATGGGTGGTGATTTGAAACTGACGTTTCTTTAGAATTCGATTAAGAATAAGAACATAGACCGGCTTCTAGAAAAAGAGACGTGCCCTCTTCTCTATCTGTAGATTCAGGAGCAACATGCTGGTTCCTTTTGTCATAATACCTAACGGCTGCCTTGTTGAATAATGCCAAACCAAATAAAAAATATCCAAAAATCCAAAACTAAAAGGGAAATGAATTAGTTAATTCAATAAAAAAGAAAAGGGGACTAGCACTTGATTCCGTTGCCCAAGCGAATCCCATTCAATCGTTTACTTATGGAATGAGTCCGTTGGAAAGTTCAATCGATCTTTTTTATATATAGATTTTGCCTTTTCTGAAGGATCTGTGGGGAGGTTTTTTTTATTGTAACAAGGAAGAATTATCTACTCCATCCGACTAGTTCCGGGTTCGAGTCCCGGGCAACCCATATGCAAAATAGAAAAGCGTAATCTAAGTTTTGAATTTTTACTCACTTCATTTCCAAAATTTTTGGATTTGGTAAATGAAGTTATATGGAAATCCAATCGTTGAGGCTGGCTTGGTTGACATAGGTATATAGGCTATGTTATACTGTTAAATAACGAGCTTTCTATTATCTATTTTCTTTCTAGTTTATACGTGTGCTTGGGAGTCCTTGCAATTTGAATAAACCAAGATCTTACCATAACTGCAATTTTAGAGAGACGCGAAAGTACAAGCCTGTGGGGTTGCTTCTGCAACTGGATAACTAACACCGAAAACTGTCTTTACATTGGATGGTTTGGTGTTTTGATGATCCCTACCCTATTGACCGCAACTTCCGTATGTTATATATGTTATCCCATGGATTTATTGGTGCTACAAATTTTTTTTCTTGGCAGGAACAGCTTGTGATAGAGTGCGTCTTGTTTATCTCGAAGAACTGGGGGAACATCTATTCCAATGCTAAATTTTTTACCATGTTTAGTAGCTTTTTGATGGCCTCTTTTGCCTTGCCAGAAATGAGTGGTTTTGTTGCAGAATTAGTAGTATTTTTGGACTAATTACTAGTCCAAAATTTATGTTAATGCCAAAAATGCTAATTACTTTTATAATGGCAATTGGAATATTTTCTGTTTTATATGAAGTAAGCAATATCTGAGAATTTCCTATACTATAGATATAGGTTTTCTTTGGAATTCAATCAATCAATCAATTATGAAACAAGAGAGCTCCTTTATTTTAAGAGAAAGAAATACAAAAATGAATAGGACGTAAAATGATTCAATCTTTTTTGTATTCTAATAAATAATATTTTTAACTAATAACTAGATAAAATTCTTTGATTCACTTTTTTAACTAGTAATAATGTACGTGCGACACACACGTGCTGTATTTTGAGATGGTAAAGAAAAAGTTGTGCAATGTTTGCTAGACGATGCATAGCTTCAATATTGTTTTTGTGCGGGATCAGATTGGTTTGGAGTCCGAGTCCCAAGCAATCAAGCTCCCCTTGTTGCAGAGCTCCACAATTCCTTTACTTCTACGGAACTTTCGATGCAAGATAATATTTAGTTACAAATAAAGTAACTTATTCCTTTATCATATCTAGTCCAGGTTTTGGTGGATTTTATCGTGTAAATTTGGACCGAATCATGCCCGATCATCAAGGCATGCAGAGTCCTGCTGACTTCCAAGTGAGTGTGCAAACAGTAACAAGAAATGGCAGGAAACCTGGAGCTGAGATCTGAATTTCTAGATATACATGTTATAGTCTTTGTTCATATTGGCAGGATGGATACATCTGAAAGTGTGTCATCAGAAGCTTGAGTGAAGACAGCCAGATAGGTGTAGTCATCAGAATCTTTTAAGATAAAGCGACCTTGCCAAATATATATCTGCATGCATAAGTATATTCACTATTGTCAGTTTGTGAGTTGTGACCCATCCCTCGAGAGTTTGTGAGCCTGTTTAACTGACTCCTTTTGCTTCAATTATTGAGGATGCCGCATAAATCAGATTCAAGCATCCACTTTTCTCCCCTTGTCCAAGCATACATCTAAAAAATGTAGAAAATGCAGAACAAAGTACATGTGAAATGGATCAGTGCAACTATATTACTCCAACCAACCATGAGTTAGTAGATTTTTTTCTTTTATGAACTATGGTTCACAGTGTTCATGTTTATTTATGAAATATCGAATGAGTAAAACCATGGACTGATCTAACAGTTCAAGGTGGCCACGGGTGCGCCAGTGAATTTACCGTACCATCTAAACTAATGATGTACTCGTTTTTAGATGATCGGGGATACTAAAAAATGCTGATACTATAACATTCAGACATTCAGTAGGTCCTTCCAAAAGAAGAATGAACTATTCAACATGGTTTAGTTGTACTCAGGATTGGATTACCTCTAGTAAAATAACGAATTTGAATGTAAAGAAAAAAAATCATAGCTTAACTTTTATGGTGCAGTTTGTAGTATCACTTCCTTGTTGACAAACTATGGTTTCGGATTTGTAGCCGCAGCAGGTCTGCAGCCAAAATTGTTCAGCAGACATATAAGTCTGTAACTAATTAGGTAATGAATCCAAAATTCTCAAAATAATTTCACCGGTAGAACAAATCATATATAGTTTATATGATTCAATCACGCCTAGCTTCGAAAAGTAGCTGAGAAAACATAACAACGATAACTTCCATATATCCATAAAATTTCACTGGTAGAATAAATCATATAGGCTATGGCTTCTATGATACAATCATGCATAGCTTCTAGACAAATTCTGAGAAAACGTAACAATGGTAACTTCTAGATATCCATAATCTGAATTCTGGATCTGGTATACTGAACATTGGATATACTGACTGGAATAGAAAGGCACTATGAATTTTATTCTCATACAATCTATCTTACTTTCATTTAATCAAGGTTCTTTTTTGTCTTACTGTAATAATGCATCAGTTTTGAACAGCAAGATTAAACATTCAGAATTTAAAGAATCGCAGTATGCAAAGGTGGACGATAGGAGACAATGCCTCAGTTAGGTGCAGGACGGTTGGGACTGCAGTGGATGGAGAGCCGTCGTGCCGGAGCAGACCAGGATGAGATGCTTGCGAATTGGAGGGATTGTGCTGGTGTGAGGTTTCAGTGCGGATTGCAACTGAGAAGGCAACGATGGTGAACAACTCCAGTCTCCAGATCCGGCCGATGCATTCCAAGTAAAACGAAACAATATCACAAATAGGACGATCACTGACTGTGGTATTTGCCTTGCCTATCGCTGGCCTCACGCCGTCCGTCGGTATCGACCGAGCGCCGCCATCCACGGTGGTTCCGCTCTGCCCGCGTTGCTCCACAGACCCCTCGTCGACCGTGCCTCCAGCTTCCCAGGCATCGCCGTCTCCCTCTCGCTGGAATTTTTTTCTGATCCATACACCATCCAGCGGATCACGTGTTGCTGCTGAGAGCGGATTGGGGATCAGGAAGGCTGCTGCTCTTAAGGGAGGTGGAGTAAATGAAATCCCGTGATAGAAAATCTCCCGTTTTGATTGACCCACTGATTGATTGATTGATCGTGGGAATTTTGGGCAGTGGGTACGCGCGGGCGTGTAAGGAACTCTCCGTGGTGACGGAAACATTTACAAAACGGCAGAAACAATTTCCTTTGTTCGTTTTTTATGGGTCTGCATGTCTTCATCTTCCCTGAAGTTTGACACGTGGATCCAATATAAGAAGTACGACTAGCCCGATATAGATAAGAAATATTTTTAATTATTTTTAAACTTTATTATATGAATTTAAGCAACCAAATTTATTCTAAATTTTTAAATATTTTAACGAGAGAAGAAGGATCCTTTCGAGATTTCTTCATTTTGAATCTGGACTCTTCACATTTTCTCTAGTACGCGTCTCCCAACCCGCGTACAAGCGAGGCCCTTTTCCTCGCGTGCCCTTCTCCCTGACCCCGACCTCCTCCTCTCCGTGCGCCGCCCCTGCCCTCTCCTGCCGCCGCCACTGCTCCGCAGGCGCCGTCGCCCCTGCCCTCCCCCGCCTGCCTCCAGATCAGCGCCGTCCTTCCCTCCCCTGACGTCGCCTCCCTCCGGATCCGCGCCGTCCTGCCCTCCCCCTGCCTCCGGAGCCGCGCCGTCGCCCCTGCAGTGCACCTGACACCGGCTGGCTCTCCTGCCTCCCCTTTTGGCAGCTGTAACTCCGCGCCGGGGACACGCTGCTCGTGCTCGTCGTGCTCTACTCCATCACCCATCCGAGTAAGGATGCCCACCCCCTTAATGCCCCTACTTTTACTACTTGACACAGACCAATCTAGTCTTATTTAACATACATGTAATTTACAAAGTAGAAATGCCATAGCGATAGTTGATTCTCCTAATCCAAGTGTTCCTTCGCCCTTTTGGAATTTGCCCGTTCTGCATTGAGAAAAAAATGTCCTCGAAAAGTTATAGTGGAGGTAGATAGGAAACTCGGCATTTGTAAAATGAGACTGCAAGCATGCATGTTTTTCTACTAGATGGATTGTTGTAGGTTACTGGTATATCTTTTGGTATATTTGTGACATTAACCTATATTTGATCTAATTGTAATATAATTATGTAGTCAAGATACTCAAAAAACATAAGAATTATTGACTTCTGCTCGTATTCAGTAAAAACAAATGAGATATCATCAGCCTTAGGGGCACTTAAGACATTTTACCGCTCAACTCAGACAATCGATTCAAAATAATCAATATTGCCAAACACCCAGCTTATCTCAGAAAAGCGAGGTCCAGATAAGCGGAAACAAAAAGGGCCTACATCTTCCATGGCACTCGTCGTGATGTGTGGGCAGCCATGCAGCGGCAAATCAGCAGCTGCTGCTTGCCTTGCTGCTGCACTGCGAACCTCCTCAACAGACCTTATTGTCCGTATCATTGATGAGTCATCACTCCATCTTGGACGCAATGATAGCTACAAAGGTATTGACTATTATGTGTCTTAACTATGCACTTCTATTTATGCTATTGTTCACCTCTATTTTTGCCCCTGTGATGAGCTTGTTTCTTTCCTTGTGATCATGTTTGTTTGTTCCCTTTCAAGATATGGTCGTGGAAAAAAACTTGAGAGGAGTTCTTAGATCAGAAGTTGACAGATCGGTGTCACGAGACAGCATAATTATTGTGGACTCTTTGAACAATATTAAGGTGGGGCAGTATCAAATTCTTCATCCTATTTTCACAAATTTTTAGTGAGTAATCAGTTCTCAATTAATAATATAATTCTACATGCTTTGTCTTTATCTGTCTGTCCATCTTGTAGTTTAGACTTTTATTCCTTATCACTGTGATGAACTGATGATCAGGGCTGCAGAATATTTGTTTGTAAGTTTCCCAGACCTTTCAAGGGAGCTGGGAACCAACTGGTTTATGGAGGTTACTAGATGGTTACATGTTCAATCCCGGCCATAAACTTTTGAAACCTTTTACAATTTTCTACTTTCAAAAAAAATTATTTAGCCAGTTTAGTAAAACATAACAGTAAAAAGGAAAACTTTTAAATTCCATACTTTCACCAGGATTATTTTATCTTGGAACCTGTTGGAATTTCCAGTGACCCATGGTAACTGCTGGTTATTACCCGAGTTTGGACCCTTTATCTTTATTATCTGCAAAATATGTTTTAAATTTGCTTTAAATCAATATGGCATGATCACCATTTTCGCCATAAATAATAGAAGTTTACATGAATATTAAAATTATGTTATTATAAGCTGATCTTTTTTTCTATTATTGTTGTAGTATATCTTAAGCTAGTAAATCAAATAGTCATGTAGCAAGTGATGAGCCTCCTTTTTTGGTGGGTTATTTTGCTTCAGTTCAAGTATTCTCAAAGAAGTCTCATAAATACACAACATTTAGCTTCTATGAATGTGGTATGAACAAGTAATATGACAATCTAGTTGCAAATGTTGCTACGTGCTAGCTCTATTGACTGACGTTCATTGATTCATTGATGTGACACTCAGTTGCAAATGTACTGGTCTTTGGGCTGACTTCCTTTGTTATTGTTACATTCAAACTGTTCTGTATAAATTCTCACATTACTTGTGATATAAAATAGAACCTGCAATTTGGGTTACATGATTTTACAGTTGTGATGCCTTTGAATGAATAATGGTCTTGCAACATTATTGTGTATAGGTATGCAATTATTGTGCATGTGTATGTATCTTAGGTACAGACAATTGACTTTCACCTGATAATATGCAGGGGTACCGATATGAGCTGTGGTGTCTTGCACGTGCATCTGGAGTAAGATATTGCGTGGTAGCCACTTGCTCTCTTGTTTATGTACTTATTATTATTTCGTGTTAGAATAATGTTTCTGCTAGCATAATTCAAACAGGCTAGAGTTGTAGACGATACTATATGTTCCAAAATTATGGATTTAGTTCACATAAGAGTCAGATGATAGTGTTGCTTGCATGATGAGCTACCTTATCAGACTAGCCTTTTTATTTATTAGAGTATCACCTAATTTAAGTCGCAAGACAGAGCCTGACCTAACTCACCTAAATAAACTTACAAAGAGGATTTTGTTTAATACGACAAATAGGACAAGTTGGAATTCATGACCATATTCTGCCTGATATTTGTGTCCAGCACCTATAGGAAAGCTTGGAAACTTTATTCTTCTTTGAACACTTCAGTAATAAATCATACTTTAGAAAGTGATTTCCTTTATACTTTCTCTTTCATTTTTCAGCTTTTTTGTGATACAGAAGTGGACCATTGTAGGGAATGGAACAGCAACCGCCAGGAGAAAGGAGAACCAGCATACGATAGTAATATGCAAGTCACTTTTTTCTTATGGAGCTCGTTGACCTGAAACTACTAAGGGCTTGTTTGGATAGAAGAGGATTGGAGGGGAATGAGTCTAAAATGAACTGATTTTCTCTCCAATCCCTCCCATTCCACTTCAATCCACTAGTTTCCAAACAAGGTCTAATGGGTCACATATTATTGACATTCTTGTTTTATATGGACTCATAATTCTTAGGTTATAAAATCTTTAGTTACTACATTGGATTTCTGGGGGCCGGATAACACAACTGTGCATTACTGTCTAAGTACTGCTATCAGTAACAGTTACCCTCTCATTTTCTTTTCTTCAATGATGACAGATTCGAAGATCTTGTGAGGAGGTTTGAGAATCCAGATAGGCGTAATCGTTGGGATTCCCCTCTTTTTCAATTGTTTCCATCCAGAGGTAATTGACTTGCTTTCAAAAAAAGAGAAATTAACTTCTACACATGATCTTTTACTAATTACCCTCATTGTCTGTGTTTAATCTCTCAAAAATTTCTTCTCTAGTGTTGCATATGCGGTCAAATTTATAGCCGCTTCATTGCCCTGTTTTTTTTTGTCTTAACGATGCAATTGTTTGTCTAAAGTTGATTCGGAGCATCACATGTTTCACTACAACATGTAGCGATGAAAGGCACTAGCGCTTTGTGGACTAGTAAATAGCAATGCCATACTAAGCGTTCTTCTTTTGTAGTTATTTTAAAATATACTGTTTGAACTCAGCATTCATTACTGGTTGCTATCGAGACTAATAATAATAAGTATACAGTCATGTGCATTGTGGATGGAAACATAGACTAGCAGTAGACAAAGTTGTTGGTTTCCTGTCATCATGGCTCTTTCTCGCATTTTTTTAATTGACTGCAGAAATAGATGCTGGAAATTGGAATTGTTTGTTGGGATAGATTTACTTGAGTACTGAGGGGCAGGAAGAGAATGGGGGCATGAGGAATGTCTCAATTCCCATGTGTTATGATATGGGTACATTTTCATTCCAGCTATTAGCTCATGGTTATCGAAGTTGTCTGAGCCTCCAAACTAATTTGCCATTGATGCCACTGGTTCCAGCTTGCTGCCAAACGTCCTTGCCATCCTTTACCACAGGTGACCCACTCTTGTTCTCATCCACATCAGAGCCCCTTCCGAAGTTGCTCCTGAGCCTGGTCCAATGGCTGCTCTTGAGCCAGCAGCCAAGGCTGTCGTTTTGCCCCATTGAGGCATTTGCACTACCCTCTCAAGTTATTATTGATGTAATTATTATTGGTCTAATTATTCATTTGGGCGGGGCTTTATGTAAAAAGTAGAATGGATGCTTACCTGCAAATTTCAGTCATGAAAATTCAACCATACTCCCAAACGAGTTGTTTCCAAATGTATCAATGGTACCAGAGTCTCAGATTCCAGTTTTTAAACCCACCTCATATTCCTGCCACTTCCAATCCATGTCAAACACATTATCCACATGCTAGCTTAGCAATAAGTACCACCCAACAAATTTGAATTATATGTGTTTTTATGGCTTTCAAAACTCTATGGCTCCATTACAGGCTAAAGAAATCAAAAAGAAAAACTGTATGGCTCCATTTGTTAGAGGTGGATTATAATAACTTAGTTTGTCAGAACTGCTTTTGAAATTTGGTGTTTGGTTAGCTACTTGTTTCTAAACTGTGTCCCAGGAAAAGGAGGTGTAGCATCCCGATTAAGAGAATATCTGGAAGTAGTATGTAAAGATACTTTCATGTGAAAAAATAGGGAAGGATCGATCATTGCAGTAAGTTTTTTAAAACAGTAATCTGATCTGCCTAACAGAGCGTTGGACTTTTCATAAATTGCTTCTGCAGCTGCTTAAAAATATGTGCACACAGGACACTGCAGCAACGCATATTGCCTCAATTTTGTTTACATTGTGGTTGGCACATAATTAAATTTGGTTAATCTGTTTTCTCTACTGTTTTTTGATAGATGAAATAGTGGAATCAGCTCCTGTCATTGCCGAGGCTGTGTCGTATTTGACAAAGAAGGTGGATTCAAAAACAAGAGATATAAACGTTCTCCAACCTACAATTGCCACTCAGACTGTAAGTAAAAACTCTGGTTGTAAGGATGAAGTTGAAATAAATGACAAAACTAGTGAAGCTGCATTATGCTGTAATTTAATCTCCATAAACAATTTCGTCCTGAATTATTTAGTACTCTGATAATTTAGTGTGGTGTTGTAACATTTGGCATCTTATTTCAAAATGTTTAGGTGTATGCCTGTATTCTGTCAGGCGTCAGCCTTAGAACCATATGCCAAGCATATTCTTCTAATAACTGGATATGGATATGTTGAACATGGACATCGCTAGCAGATGTTGAGATACTTATTATATTGCCTGTTCGGTGGTTGTTGGAATCTTTAGGATATGTGAATGGTTATGCGGTATACTCTGGTTTCCTAATAAGCAAAAGCCCTAAGCCTAGGGCAGGTGTGATAATTTTCTACATTTTCTACTGGTGGATTGAACATGCTTGACTATCCTAATCACACGGTATGTTAATGTGTTTGGGTGACTATAGTTTTCAGATTTCTAGGTTGTTCAGTGATACTGATATCAGGATTAGTCCAGCCCAAAGATATTGTGTAAATACCATAGGTTTTTTTTGAAAGGGAGTAAATACCATAGTTACTGAAATTGGTGATTTGAGAAATGGAATAGTTCAAGAGAAAACTGGCAGCTTCGCTTCCATCATGTGAACTAACTTAGGATATCAAATGCTTTACAAAATTCCTTTCCTGTGTGACAGAAGGCAGTTTTAAATGTACATATGCTGTTGATTTTCTTCCTAGATCTTGGCAATTACCTGAGGATTTTTCTATGGCTTGATATTTCAGGTGAGAACAACAGAGGCTAATTCCCTCTATGAGATGGACAAAGCAACACAGGTACTAGCAGTTCTCTTGGTTGGTAGCTGGTCTTAAATCTACAAGCCTTGATAATGTGCTGCGCTTTGCAGGAAGTGGTGAATGCAATTGTTGAAGCACAATCCTGCGGTCTTGGGCTTGCCATGAACAAGATTTCTATTGGACCTAACTTGCCAACTATATCCTTTGTTCATTGAGTAAATGTTATAGTAAATTTTATTATTATGTGACATTGTACAAATGCAGTCTCAGTGAGTTAATCCATTGGTTGTTTTTTCATTTAAGTTTGCTATCCAGTCTGCACATGGTATCAATGTAGAATTAGCTCCACAACTTCATATATTAGCTTGAAGGATTTCCTCTTCTGCATTTCTACATGCATAAAGTAAAGCGGGGAAAACTTCAGCTATCCTTGGTTGTTACTATTTGAATTGAGATCTTTAACTAATTGTTACATCAATCTTCAAAGATCTGTTGGCCTGCCTCAGCTCCGAAGCCTGCGACGAACTTTCATTAAGCTGGCAGGGCAGTACAGCCTGAGTGGCCCACCACCGCCGACTGATGCCGACAGTGCAAAGAGGATGTTTGTTGACTATTTAAACCGTGAAGTTGGTGCTTGATGGGTTTTCCTCTTTGATGCATAAATAATTTGGGCATATACTTTTAGTGGCGTTGAAAAGACTGCCTGCCCTCATTGTATCTTGGGTATAGGATTTCATAAATGCTGACATCATACAGGAATTCTTGTACCTTGTGTAACACACAAAATTCTAGGGAAACCGAACTTTGAAAATCTACTTGTTCAAATGTGGATTGTGTATATATGGCAGTCATCTCTCAAGGTTTTCCCCTCCATCTCTCTCAAGGTTTCTAGGAAGCCGTGGCACGGCAGCCGGGGATGCCTACGCGACCGGTGCGATGGCACTCGTAATCCATGCATGGACTGGGGAATCTGGCGTGCGTCAGGCAGGCTTTGACTTAGGAAGCATTTTCTTTTTTTTTTTGTCCAATTTCGTCGGCCGCGTTCCCCACGATAACTGTGCCCCTATACACTGGCAGTTCACCCGGTTTTCGGGCTTATTCCCCAATCTTTTAAGTCGTGTAGAAAGGATGACGTGCGACGGGGAGATCGATGCGACGCGGAGCTAGCGGCCAATAGAAACCCTGAACTTCGCCATCCTGATTGGTAAGAGCGGCAATTTATGCCTATCTCTGCCAATTCTTTGTGCCAAAAAAAAACCTAGAAGTCCCGGATAGCTTTTTGTGCCAAAAAAAACCTAGAAGTCCCATGTATAGAACAACAAGGTTACCTATTAAAAGTATAGATAGCACAGCATAGTAAGATAGGCATTGCCAGAATCAAAATTACGTAGTGAATGTTATGGTATTCCACAACAACCTACTTTTTTCAATACAATAAGATACACTCACTACATAAAAGTAGCAAAAGAGTTTGTACTCGGACTCGGGGTGAGTGGCTGTTTAGAGCACCCCAACCGGTACAAGAACGCATGGAACTTGATTGTAATATTTTGCTTGATTTAGGCCATAATCAACACAAAACTGTCGCCTGAGACAAAGGGCGACATTCCTCATAAAAAAGAGGTTTTCTAAATTAACAAAAAAAATCATCGACACATTGTACATTATAGCCTTCTTTTGATTTCCACCTAGATATCACTAAAATGTCAAATAATATAGTTATGGTAAGAACTGAGACTAATGAAAATCATAAAAGCAAAAAAGAGCCAATGCAAACAGATAATTGTTTTCAAGACACTAAAGACACTAGAACATTCAACCCGAGTTATAACATTTTGGATCTAATTATGATTTGGCTTGCAATAAATTATGATCTAACTTAGATTAAATCATTATATCATCAGGGAAAAATCATTACTCAAATATTTTTTATGTGAAGAAAAACAAAACTTAGAGATTTACTGCTATTATGGCTCTCTCGCATTGGAAAGATGTTTCTTAAAGAAAACCTAGACACTCTAATACTGCGTAAGCATCTATATTGGTGTCTCCAAAGTGCCATATTATATCCCTAAGGAATACTAGCAATGTGAGTATACAATATGCGTACATAAATGATGCCCAATTTAAGTGAGCAACAAGGTGAGCACCATTGCGAATGAGTTCTCCCTACCGGTAGTAACAATGTAGTGATAATGACAGGGAAAGAGGGGTGCCAACTCTTATCAGTGTCGAACGCATAATTTTGCAATTGAGTGTATGTAATATTCATATTTTTTTTCTAAATACATGTCATTCTAATATCTTTCAAGGAATAAAAAATTTCTTTATTAACATAAAGATTTATTGACAACCCACTGAGAATCTAACAATTCTAATGATATAGGAGCATGTAGTCTCTACATCACAAAGTTCGACCTTTATTCACATTTTAAGTTATACGAGTTCATAGACTTTTTTTTCTTATTTCATTCTTTCTTCATATGGTTTATGGCATATACCAATAATCATTGTGTAACTAACTCATACACTTTAGTAATGAGAAAGTTGCTAGTTGGCTAATTGACGGGTCCAGGGACCCGTGGTCCCCCGCGGGTCCGCTTTATGCTGACTAAACCAGAGACGTGCCTGGCGTAAGCGCCCGCCCACATGGGAGGAAATCTTATCCAGGCCTCCTCAGCCCACGACTCTGACTGACGACGCGGCTGTAGTCGGCTAGGCCCAATGTCCCGACCGGAGGATTCACTCGGAAGATGGGGCCACGTCGCGGCTCCGACCAAAAAGTCCGACCAAAAAGTCGCGGCTCTCCGTTCGCGGGGGGGGGGGGGGGGGGGGGGGGGGGTGAAATAGGCGTACCTCAAAAATCTGAAAAAATCTTCGCAGGAATTAAATGTGTCGGAACTTCCGACACTTCGTAGAAAGTTCCGACGGGACGGAACTTCCGACACAGACCGGAACTTTCGACAAAACTAAAGTTTTTATACGAAATTTAAAATTAAACTTGAAACTGCAGAACCTGACTGAATCAAAAGTTGTATAATGATACTAGGAGACTTTTGCAGGTGATCTTTGCAAGCACAACAACTCGAGTACGTAGATCGGCACAAAACAAACTCTAGGTCAATAAGAACTAAATAAATGCAATAACCACAAGACACAAGAGATTTGTTCCCGAAGTTCACTTCCACTAAGGAAGCTACGTCTCCGTTGAGGAGCTCACAAAGAGCCGGGTCTTCCACTAACCCTTTACATCACTCAATCAGCCACAAAGGAGGATTGGGTCACTTACTATGAAATCCACAAAGGATAGGGTCAGCAGCAAGTGAAGGAGGGACTGAGGGGGTATAAATACCCAAGCCCCAAAAACTAGCCGTTAGTGCACTGGTTAAGTGATTGTCGGAACTTCCGACAATTTTAAAACAGCTGGCCGAGGACCCCTTGTCGGAAGAATGCAGCTTCTTCCGACAAGTGTCGGAACTTCCGACACACACTGAAACAGACAGAAAACTAGGTGCATAAGTGTGTGATTTTGTGTCCCTCCTTGATGGTTAGCATCTCAAACAAGCATTTTGACACCTTCATGCTATGCATTCACATTTCTCTTAATAGTACGGTGTTTCCTAAACTCAAATTCAAAATATAAAATAAGTAATGATCTTCTTTTAAGACCAACACCATCCTTTAAGCAAATTTGGTGTCTTTTCTTGCTCTTTTTCGTTTCATTGAATTTTAACCTGTCCAAAACTCGATAAACTCATTAGCTCCTTAATTTTGTATGTCATCAACACCAAAACCCATTTAGGGGGCCAAATACACTTTCAATCTCCCCTTTTTTGGTGATTGATGACAACACAATTAAGGCTCACAATAAATTCAGTAAAATATTTTGAATTCAATTATATAGTTGAACTCCCCCTTGATATGTGCTTTTATCAAGATAAATACAAAAATAGCCTCAAATGCTATTTGCATATATTAAGAAAGATTTCTTCTATATAATTGCATTCGTGGGGTGCAACATGTGATAAATATCGACGTGATGCACATGACAAGATGTATCACAACAGTAAAGTGGAAATGAACAAATACCAAGTCAAAGGTCATGAGCATCACAAAAGAAATAAGGTTTTAAGATCACACTAGCATAGAGAAACACAATTATATCTTACAACATTAAAGATATCACTTGGCACACCAGATGTTACACAAATACAAGTCTCATTTGTCCACAAGCACAAAAGTTTAAAGTTTCAATGTTTCAACGATGAAGCTAAAATAGATAAAGCAGCCACATAGCCTATGGTGAGCGCACTCCCCCTTTGGCAACAAGCACCAAAAAGGAGAGGTCCTTCCATAGCCACTACTCATCATCGTCGTCATCATCGTCCGCATCATCTTCTTCCTCATCGGTGGGTGTGTTGGCAGCGGGAATGTCCTCTTCTTTGTCCTCATCCGACTCCTCACGCCCACCCAAGTCTTCTTCAATTTCATCCTCATCAACTTGGGGAGCATCAAACATCATGGAAGGTCCACCCATTTCTTCCCAAGGGTTGTAGAAGGTCGGTGGAGGGGGAAAATCCATAGGAGCACGAAGATGTGAGTGAGGCATGTCATATCTGGCCATGATTTCTTTTTGCCTCGCCTCAATCTTAAGAAGCTGCTCATCCACATGCTTCTTGTGGTCATGGATTTCTTGCGCATTGTGACGACCCACATTGAAGCATGCAAACAATCCTTGAGAAATAAAATTGAGAATGCCTTTTTTCTTTGGGGCACGAGGAGGAGGACCACGGGAGCTCGAAGGTCCTTGAGAGCTAGAAAGGATGATGAGAGCTTGAAGGACCATGGGAGGGTCCTTGAGTGGAGCGGCGAGGTGCATGTGCTCCAAGCTTGAGAAGACGCTCAAGTTGACCTTTCTTAGGCTTGTACACTTGATGACCCTTGTCGGTCAAGATGTTGACACTTGTTACTTCTTTAATCATGGCGAAGATATAGGGAGCATAGTGACCGTCTTTCTTCGGTGAGACAGAACAAATGATGATTTCCTCCCAAATGAAGTCAAAAACACTGAACTCATTCTTGTTGGGAGCCATTCTTGCAAGCAAGTTCTTGGACATGTTTGAAATATTGTCCGAGTCACCACTTTTGGGACACAGAGTGTAGCGGAAGAGTTGGTTGAGCAACTTGTAATAAGGTGTCAAACCATGTATTGTCCCAAATTTAATATCACCATATGCACTGTCATACATGAAGTGAAGTTCTCCCTCAATAAGCACATTCTCCTCCTCATGTATCCTCTCTCTAGTAAGATCAGCGTTGGAAAACCCAAGAATACTAGCAAAGTAGGCATATTCAACATAAAACGGTCTGCCTTGGATAGTCCAATGGAAGGTCTTGGTTGAGCGGTTGACATAGAGAGTGGAGTAGAACTGAGCAATAACCTTCTCATTCCAATCACAATTGAAGGACATGATTGATGTGAGATGCAGCCTTCTACAAGCATCTTGGACTTCCCTCACCACCGGCTAGTCAATTTAAAATAGATACTCCCAGTTGATAGATTTCATCTCGGTAGTGGGGTGAGACTTGCAAAGAATCACTGATGAATACCAATCAGCATGAAAGTTCATCCAAAATCGAACATCTCCTTGATGCTCTTTGGCATATTCAGATGGATCATCATATCTCAATGCATATATATCATGCTTGCCCTTTTTTTAATCCACTAGACGAGTCACATTGAACTGTGAAGCAGTTAGCCTTATTGGGGTCTGCATCCGAAGGATGATCCTCTCAGGATATGCTATCGACTCTCGAGCATCTGACATGTGAGTGCCTGGAGCAGAAGCGCGCTTCATGCGTGGATGAGCACCATGAGTGGAAGTACCCTGTGGTGTAGGTCTTCCATGACCACGAGAGCGCAAAGGAGCCTTCGCCACAGCCTTTCGCTTGCTAGTACGATCAGCCATAGGTGAAGCTTCTTGAGTCGCTTCGGAATCAAAAGGAGACGATTCAATCTCGGGTAAAGAAGCCCTCTGCTTTCCTCTCCTTTCACGAGCCATCTGAGTATCTAAGATAAAAATTAGGATAGACTCGATAGGGGTGATCAGACTCAATTACATGGGACAGTGAAGGCACGTGTCGGAACTTCCGACGCGGGGGGCGAAACTTCTGACGGCGTCGGAACTTCCGTCCCTACGTTGGAACTTCCGACAGGGCCCGAGCAGACCCAAAAGATCATGAATCAAGAGATTTTGCCCACAAAATTTGATAAGATTCTAGGCATATGATCAATGATGTACCAGAAGGCTATCCCTAAGAAAGAAACTTCTAACTCCTTCTACATTGAGAAATCGGGCAATGGGGATTTTGAATGAAATACCTGAAAGATATCCCGCGCGAATCGAAAGAGAGATGATGGGGATCAGATGTTCCGAAGAGTGGAGAATCCAAAGAACTCCAAAACAATGAAATCCCACGGTTGAATCTTGATTTCCCCGCAAGATTTCGAGTGAGGAGAGGTGTAGGCGTCGGTGGTGAGAAAGTTGGGGTTTGAGGGGGGCTGTCCAATGGTTATATATAGGTTCACGAGAATTGTCCGAAGTTCCGATGGTGGGTCAGAAGTTCCGACAGAAAAGAATTTTCGAACCCGAGGACCCCCGGTCGGAAGAATGAAGAAAGTTCCGATAAAGATCATCGGAAGTTCCGATTGTCCGTCGGAAGTTTCGATGAACATTAAAATGATCTCCCGAGAACCCTTTGTCCGAACAAGCACGATACTTCCGAGGAACGTCGGAAGTTCCGACCTATACTTTTCAGCTCCAAAAAGTTAGATTTTTAGAAGAATAAACTTGGAGATATTAAGAGATATGGCTTGTAGACATATGAGAAACTTGAAGCTTAGTGATCAGCCACAAACAACATTACATAACAATAATCACAAGAGTCAAGTTTTGATCCGACGATCAAAATCCAAATATTTAAAATAACTCAACACAAGTAAATTTATTTTTCGTATCTAAGCAACAATCAAGTATGTGCAACAAGTCAAGTGTAACACCCAAAAATATAGGAAATAAAATTTTAAATTTTTTTTATAAAAGCCACAAAATAAAATTATGCATGCATCTCTCTCTCTTTCTCTTCTCCCACTCTCTTTCAGCCCAGCCCAGAATCCCTTCTCTCTTCTTTCAGCCCAGCCCAAACCTCTCTCTCTCTCTCCTCCTTTTCCTTTTTCTCTCCCCGCGGCCCAAAACCGCACCGCCGGCCCAGCCCGCAGTGCTCTCCCTCTCTCACCGCCAGCTGGGTCCCACTTGTCAGTCTCTCCCCCACCTTCCTTTCTTCTTCCTCCCGCTCCTCTCCTTCCTTTCCTGCCGCGACACCAGACGCGCCCGCGCCCGTCGCCCGCGTCTCCGCCCCTTTCCTTTCCGCGACGCCCGCCTGCCATAATGCCGTGGCACGCGCTTCCCCGGGTGACCAGCCCCCATTTCGCCGCGGAAATCACGGCCGCCATCCCCGGCCGCCGTGAGAGCCGCCGCCTTTCGTCCCCCAGTCGTACCGCCCCGCTCCCTCGCCCTATAAAACTCGAGCCCGAGTGCCAGCGCTCCCCTTCCACTCCGGTTTCACCGCACGCCCGAGTACCCCGCTGGTCCGCGCCGTCATTTTCCTGAGCCCGATCCCGTCGTCGCCGCCATGTCGTCGAGCCGCCGTCTCACCGCCTCTCCGTCGACTGCGACCGTCGCCGGAGCCCCGCCTTGGACCCAGCGCCATCGTCGTCCACTCCTTCCCCTCCGTGCCGTCGCTCCACGCCGGCATTTCCTCACCGGAGCGAACATCTCCGCTCGTGCCGCACCTCGTCGTCGACCGCCGTTTCGCCTCGACTCCGCCGTCTTCAACCCTCGCAAGACTCTCGCGAGGAAGTAAGCACCACGTCGCTCCTGTTTGCCCCTCCCTCTCGCTCTCTTGCCCCGGCAATTTCTCGCCGGAGCTCTGTCTCCGCCCGCCACCGTAGTCCGCCGGTCTACGGCCGCCGCACGGCCGTCCCGTGACCCCCACCACCTTTGTCGTGCCGCCTCTCCCTCCCCGGCCTAATCCCGGCCTGAACTGAGCCCCGGAGCACCGGATTCGGTGTACTCCGGCGATCCGCCGCCGCCCCCGCTTGTCACCGGCGCCCAGCGCCACCTGCCAAGCCGACCGAGCTGCCCCAACTACCCCCTGCCGCCCGATCTAGATCGAAGGGCCAGATCGGATCTGAGCCGCGCCCGAGCTGCCAAGCCAAGCCTGAGCCGAGCCGCACAGCCACAGCCGTCGGATCATGATCCAACGGATCAGATCCACCTGACCCGAGCCAAACCCTAGGTGTCGCCAACTCTTTTGCAGAAAAGCCCCTAGGTTATCCAGAAATCAACCCGCGGTCCAGTCCTGTTTAAAAGTAATTAGAATCAGGTCCTTTCTTTTCTGTTTAGGCCCCTGACTTTTCTAGAATTAGAACCCCCATCCAGGACCTCCAGTTTTGCACCCAGGGCCCTCTGTTTAATTTTTAATTTTATTTTAGCCCCTGGTTTCTTCAGATCTTGCTCCTGGAAGTTCAAAACTCTCGCAATTAGGTCCCTGGATCACTGTTTTAGCCATATCTTCATCGTTTCAACTCCGATTTCAGTGATTCTTGTGCTCACGCGATCCTTGCATCATGAACTTCAATATTATCATCCTTTTACTATCTGTTTGTACTGTTTATTGTACTTTTTCTTATTTATTTGTGTATGCTTGTTTGTGTGATCGTGTAGACAACGTAACGTTCGAGCAAGACCAGGAGCAAGCTTACGAGGAAGAGAACCAGCAACTGTTTGAAGAAGGCAAGTGGACTTCCCTCCCCTACATATTCTATTTTATCCCAACAATAGCATGATAATTCACTTTATCTTAATGTTGCTTTGCATAAACTTGATGGGTCACCTACGCTAAGGACATACCTAGTCTTTCACCCAAAGCCTTGAAACACCGGGGTTTACTATTCATGTTGGGTAGTCACGCTTAGTTGCAAACTTTGGGAATGGTGTTGGTTTACTCTTATGATAATGTTGATCACGTTTCATAATGTTGTTATACCTCGTTAATTCAAGATCAATTTTGTTTAATGGGAACATGGAGAACCACCCAAGTGAACAGTGCAACCACAAAGTCACATGGCTCTGACCTTAGCCAATTAATTAGATGTGTACTTAGCTGGTGACCTTACCGAAAGGGCAAGGAGGGGGTCAGTGATAGGGGTCATAGCCCGGTCCTCTTGGGGTAGCTGCCTTTACTAAGGAGTTGACCATTAGGGAGGTTTATGGACCACACGGCTACTGAAACTCTAGCGGGCTGCCTAGCTCTCGACATGTCTTTGTAAAGGCTTCATAGTGTACCCTCGCCACTCACCTCGGAAGTGCTTAAGGGCCTTGCAAACCCAGGCGACTCAGGGGAACACGATTTTTAAGGAAAGTGTACAACCTCTGCAAAGTGTAAAACTATTATAACAGCCGTGCTCACGGTTAAGAGTGGCTTGGACCCTCACATGATAATGAAACTTGAAGATTAATTAAATTTTGGTTCTTGGTTTATGTTTATGTTGTTGGTACCTTGATGTTTGTGTTTGAGGGATGGTATAAACTTAAATCTAGTTAATAGGTGCTTGGTAATAAAAACTTTACCAACTAAAAGTGCTCGCTGTTGTAAACCTTAACCTATCCTTGATGGCCTTGCATATTCTCCCCCACTTGCTGAGTACCAATCATAAGAGTACTCATCCTAGCCCAACTGCTGTTCAGAAGAGAACTTTGAAGAGGAGGACTTCGACGACTTCGAGGAGTTCTAGGCTTGCGTTCACCAGTCATCGCCTGTGGAAGACGGAGTTGTTGCAGACTTCGTTTAGGGTATATCGGTATAACGTTTAAAGACCTTTGTGTCTCTTTTATTCGGAGTGTAATATTGTTAAATATATTATTTTATTTACTTTTTGAGCATTGTCTTTGATATATTACACTTGTCCGTCTATCATGTGTGTGTGAACATGATCCTGGCGCACACATGAGATGCATCTGGTTCTTTCTAAAATCGGGTGTGACATCAAGCCAAGTTACGAGAATCCAAGATATTTAGTTCACTCCTCAAAGCACAAAATCTTTGCTCATCTAGATGCTTAGTGAAGATATCAGCAAGTTGTCGTTCGGTCCTCACGTGACGTAAAACAATATCTCCTTTCGCCTCATGATCCCTTAAGAAATGATGTCTTATATCTATGTGCTTTGTTCGGGAATGTTGTACCGGATTTTTTGCTAGCTTGATAGCGCTCTCATTGTCACATAAGAGCGGAATCTTGCTAAATTCACAACCGAAGTCACTCAACGTTTGCTTCATCCATAAGAGTTGGGCACAACAAGCACTCGCTGCAACATATTCAGCTTCGGAGGTGGATAAAGCAACTGAATTTTGTTTCTTAGAGCTCCACGACACTAGGGACCTTCCAAGAAATTGGCAAGTCCCCGTTGTACTCTTTCTATCTACTTTACAATCTGCATAATCCGAATCGGAATATCCAAGTAGATCGAAAGTGGAGCCTTTGGATACCATAAGCCAAGGTTAGGAGTGTGTACAAAATATCTCGAAATTCTCTTAACATCAATTAAGTGACATTCTTTAGGATTGGCTTGAAATCTTGCACACATGCACATACTAAGTATAATATCTGGCCTAGATGCACAAAGGTAAAGAAGAGAGCCAATCATGGAGCGATATACCTTTTGATCAACCGACTTCCCTTCTTCATTGAGATCAAGTTGACCATTTAATGCCATGGGTGTTTTGATGGGCTTTGCATCGGCCATGTCAAACTTCTTAAGCATATCCTTCACATACTTGATTTGACATATGAAAGTCCCTTCCTTCATTTGCTTGACTTGAAATCCAAGAAAGAACTTCAATTCACCCATCATGGACATCTCAAACCTCTTGGTCATGATCCTACTAAATTCCTAACAAAATTTCTTATCGGTAGAACCAAATATGATGTCATCAACATATATTTGGCAAACAAAAATATCTTTATCAACTTTGTGAGTAAAGAGAGTAGAATTGGCTTTGCCCATTACAAAGTCGTTCTTGAGAAGAAAATCCTTAAGGCATTCATACCATGCTCTAGGAGCTTGCTTAAGCCCATAGAGCGCCTTATGGAGCTTGTACACATGATTTAGAAATCTTGGATCTTCAAAGCCCGGCGGTTGTTCTAAATACACCAACTCGGATAGGGGGCCATTCAAGAATGCACTTTTCACGTCCATTTGATAAATCTTGAAATCATGGTGAGTGGCATAGGCTAATAGTATACGAATTGATTCAAGCCTAGCTACGGGTGCATAGGTTTCACCAAAATCCAAACCTTCAATTTGTGTGAAACCTTGTGCAACTAACCTTGCCCTTTTTCTTGTGATGACACCATGTTCATCTTGTTTGTTTCGGAAAACCCACTTGGTGCCAATCACATTTTGCTTTGGTCTTTTAACCAACTCCCATACTTCATTTCTTGTGAAGTTATTCAACTCTTCTTGCATGGCAATGACCCAATCCGGATCATCAAGTGCTTCATCTACCTTGAGAGGTTCTAGAGAAGAGACAAACGAGTAATGTTCACAAAAGGTTGCTAAAAGTGAACGAGTAGTTACCCCACTTTGAATACTTCAAAGAATATTGTCAACGGGATGATCTCGTTGAACGCTTTGATGAACTCTTGAATGCGGCACTTGTGAATGAGGTTGAATGGGTCCATCATCGTCATTTTCAGCTTGTGGAGCATGTTCTTGAGCTTCTCCACCTTGTTCTCCGCCTTGATCAATGCCATGAACCTGATCGTCACCATGAACTTGACTTTGGTCTTAAGGTTGTTGAGAGTTTAGAGGTCAACTCTTGTGGATGATGATGGATCATTGTTTCTTTCTTCAATTGGAGTTTGAGCTTGAACTTCACGAGGTCTCACCTCTCCCAAGCCCATCCTCATGATTGATAGACTCCGGGGTTCCTCTTCGTCTGTAATATTTTTATCAACTTGCTCTACTTGAGAGCCGTTGGATTCATCAAAAGTTACGTCCACCGTGACCTCAACACAACCTGTGGTTTTGTTGAAGACACGATAGGCGTGTTCATCAACCTTTGATGCAAACTTTTGAGCTTTTGGTTTACTTGTTAAGTATGAAACACTTACTCCCAAAAACTCTAAAGTAGTGCACCTTGGGTTTGTTACCGGTGATTATCTCGTAGAGTGTCTTGCCCAAGTATTTGTGAAGGTAGATAGGTTGATGGCATGACACGCCGTATTGATAGCTTCGGCCCAAAAGATATCCAGAGTCTTGTACTCATCAGGCATTGTTCTTGCGGCTTCAATCAACATCCTATTCTTCCTCTCAACAATGTTATTTTGTTGAAGTGTGTATTGTGCGGAGAATTCATGTTTGATTCCTTCTTCATCAAGGAATTCTTCAATATTGGTGTTCCAGAATTCCGAACCATTGTCACTTCTTACATTCTTGATTTTCAATTCATATTCATTTTGAGCTCTTCTAATGAATTTCTTGACAATTCCTTGAGCTTTACTTTTAACTTGCAAAAAGAATATCCAAGTGAAACGAGAAAAATCATCAACAATGACAAGACCATATTTGTTACCGCCAATGCTAACGTAGGCAATGGGTCCAAACAAATCTATGTGTAGAAGTTTCAATTATCTTGATGTCGTCATGATGTTCTTGGCACGGTGCGGAGCACCATTTTGCTTTCCGGCTTGGCATGCGCTACACAACCTATCTTTCTCAAAAACAACATTTGTTAGTCCTAGAATGTGCTCGACTTTTTGAAGTTTGGCCAAATTCCTCATCCCGACATGGGCTAGTCGGCGATGCCAAAGCCAACCCAAATCAGATTTTGCCACTAAACAAGTTTTGGGCTCAACTATCTCCTTGGAGAAATCGACAAGATAGACTTTGCCCTTTAAGCGACCCGTAAAAGCAATAGAGGAATCCTCCCTTCTAAAGACGGTCACACCCTCATTAGTAAAGAGACAATTGTAGCCCATCTCACAAAGTTGCGAGACGGACAACAAGTTGTACCCCAAAGTTTCAACCAAATAAATATTTGAAATAGAGTTATCATTTGAGAGTGCAATTTTATCCAAACCAATCACATCTCCTTTGCTATTGTCTCCACAGACAATACTTTCTTTAGGTATATCATGAAGCTCTAGGGATGTGAACAAATCCTTCTCCCCGGTAATATGATTTGAGCATCCACTATCAAGCAACCATGCGGTGCCACCCGAGGAGTAGGCCTACAAAACAAGTTAAGCTTTTAATTTAGGTACCCAAAAAGATTTGGGTCCTTGAGGGTTCGATGGATACACTTTTGGAACCCACACATTTCTAAGAATTTCCCTCTTAGTGTAAGCCCCAACATATTTGACCACTATTTTACCATTGTGGTCCATTGTCACCATATAATCCGTAGTGTAGTTTGGTGATGGCTCATGCTTAGTGATCTTTGCCTTGATGGGATCATCAATTTTCTTCTTGGCTTCGGAGGGAATGGTGGTCACACCATGTGCAATATTCATCAAATCCTCAAAATTTGATCCCTTGGTGAACATGACACATTCCATACCTTTGACTACCTTCCAGTCGTTTACCTTGCCTCCCTTGAAGTGACCAAGCCCATCCATCTTGTGGGAATGTCTCCATTCCTTGTACGCAACCTTAGGCTCGGGCTTGGTATCACCTTCATACCCATTTCTTACTAACTTGTTTAGCCTCAAGAGTTGAGCATCCTTTGCTTTGATCAAATTTTCTAGCTTTGCCAAGTTAGTAATACAAGCTTGCACATCAATTTTATAACACCTTGAGCACCCTTCACTTGTGGAGACATTTGAGTCAAAAGTTGCTTTAGAATTGGTTTTGGGACTTTCCCAAAGGTCATTGTAGCTAACTTCAAGATCTTTGTACTTGGTCGTTAAGCATGAGAAGCTTTCTTCAAGTTCACTATGAGTGGCTTTAGGGAAGCTAGAGATTCATTTATCAAAGTGATCTCTTTTGACATCCTCTCTTTTGAATCATTAGCTAGAGATAAATCGATAGCTAATTTTTCAACTTTCACCTTTTCTTCGGTAAGAGCCTTCTCTAAAGCAAGGTTTCTCTCCTTTTCAAGGATGAGCAAGTCCTCTTGCCTATCAAGACACTCCTTCTTTTTCTCCAATTTCTCCATAAGTTTTTAAATTTCTTTAAAACCTTTCTTTCCAAATTCTTTTATCATGAATGCTTTATGTTGCTCTTCCTCATCATCAAAATCATTTTGCGAACTACTAGATATGGTGTTAGGATGAGAGGAGGAGGTGGATGATTCTTGTACCTTAGTCCCTCTTGCCATGAGATAAAAGAGTTTTCTTGAATTTTTTGGTATGGATAGAGTTGCCATACCTTCATGGTCGGAGTCTTCATGACTAGACTCCCACTCTTGGCCAACATGAGCATGCTCTTGATATTTCTTCTTGTAGTCCTTACTCTTCTCCCTGTACCTCTTCTCTTCGTTTTCTTTGTTTTTTCAATTGTGGGCAATCGGCAATGTAGTGACCCACTTCTTTGCACTCATAATATCTTCTTTGTGATAGCTTTTTCTTGTCATCACCACCTTTCTTGTAGTATTTCTTTTTCATGAACTTTTTGAAGTTTCTCAATACCAAGGCCATCTATTCATCGATGGATCCTTCATCACTTGAATCTTCCTTTCTTGACTTTAGAGCCTTGGGACTTGATTCAACCTTGTCACTTGAGCTAGCAATGAGTGCCACATTCTTGTTCACTTTGTGGTTAAGTGACTTGGTCACATCCCTCTCAACCAACTCTTGATGGAGGATTTCACCAAGAAGTTTATTAAGTGTCTTGACCTTGAATTTGGGATATCTTCTAATCATTGTTGCAAGAGTAGGGTTCCTTGGCGTGAAGGCTCTAAGCAACTTCTTTGTCACTTTTTTATCTTCCCATTTCGTGCTTCCAAGAGATCTAATGTCCGATACAAGGACCATTAGTCTATCATACATTTGCCTCACGGTTTCATCATCATGCATGACAAAGTGCTCTAGTTCTCCTTGCAACAAATCCATCTTGCCTTCTCTAACTTCATCGGTTCCCTCATGAGCTTCTTTTAGTGTGTCCCAAATTTTCTTAGCTATTTCAACATTGCGGATTTTGTTGAATTCTTGGGCACAAAGGGAACTTGTGATGACCCTCACTGCTTGCGCATTGCGGAAATAGTCTTGAGCTTGTTCGGCCGTGGGTACACCGTTCATAGGAGGAGTCACACCTACAACCACAACTTCCCAAATAGAGGGGTGAAGCCCGTAGAGATGTATTTTCATATCATAAGACCACTTGGGATAATCCATCCCATCAAAGAAAAAGGAGGTTTTCCCAAGTGAACCAATTGAAATTGAGAAGTAGAATATTGAGATGAAGCATAGTTATGAGGAACTTAATTTAACCCGAAAAAAGGATGCTTCTCGCTTTCTTCCTTGATTTGCTTCATCATCAACTTCTTAGCCTTCTTCTCAATTTTTGCCTTCATCTTTTCTTTTCTCCTTCTTCTTGCTTCCGATGTCTCACCCTCGCTTTCATCGCTTGAACTTGAGTCGGCATCATGAATGGAGGGTGGATGAATTTTTTGCCCGGAAGGATTCCCAGCACCTTCTAATCTGGTGCCGGCATCGACTTGAGCAGCGACGGTTGCGGCTGTGTCCGCATCATATCCATCTATAGACATCTTGATATCCCTTAGCGGTTAAGCCTCAATCAAGTAATTAGGCTCTGATACCAATTGAAAGGATCTTGATGATGCCTAGAGGGAGGTGAATAGGCGTACCTCAAAAACCTGAAAAATTCTTCGCATAAATTAAATGTGTCGGAACTTCCTACGAAGTGTCGGAAGTTCTGACGGGATGGAACTTCTGATACAGGACCGGAACTTCTGACAAAACTAAAGTTCTTATACGAAATTCAAAATTAAACTTGAAACAGCAGAACCTAGCTGAATCAAAAGTTGCACAATGATCTAGGAGACTTCTGCAGGTGATCTTTGCAAGCAAAACAACTTGAGTATGTAGATCGGCACAAAACAAACTCTAGGTCAATAAGAACTAAATAAATGCAATAACCACAAGACACAAGAGATTTGTTCCCAAAGTTCACTTTCACTAAGGAAGCTACGTCTCCGTTGCGGAGCTCACAAAAAGCAGGGTCTTCCACTAACCCTTTACCTCACTCAATCAACCACAAAGGAGGATTGAGTCACTTACTATGAAATTCACAAAGGATAGGGTAATACAAACTTCCCGGGGCGCACACACACAAGAGGGCGCTCCACGTGCGACTCCAAACCGTCTAGAAGCAAGCTTCAAGAGTAATAAACATGAATTGATGGATGAAGATGCTTCAAGTGCTCTTGATATGAACCTGGCTGCCATTTCACTTAAAAGGTTGATTCTCACATCTCAATCTTGCTCTCACTCAAGCCCTAGCTCAAAGCAACTAAAGGATTAGCTCAATGATGGATTGGGGAGGAGTAGTAAATGCTATTGGAGGTATTTGTCTCGGGTTAGGTCAGCAGCAAGTGAAGGAGGGGCTGAGGGGGTATAAACACCCAAGCCCCAAAAACTAGCCCTTAGTGCACTGGTTAAGTGATTGTCGAAACTTCCGACAATTTTAAAACAGCTGGCCGAGGACCCCTTGTCGGAAGAATGCAGCTTCTTCCGACAAGTGTCGGAACTTCCGACACACACTGAAACAGACAGAAAACTAGGTGCATAAGTGTGTGATTTTGTGTCCCTCCTTGATGGTTAGCATCTCAAACAATCACTTTGACACCTTTATGCTATCCATTCACATTCCTCTTAATAGTACGGTGTTTCCTAAACTCAAACATAAAATATAAAATAAGTAATGATCTTCTTTTAAGACCAACAACATCCTTTAAGCAAATTTGACGTCTTTTCTTGCTTATTTTCATTTCATTGAATTTTAACCTATCCAAAACTCGATAAACTCATTAGCTCCTTAATTTTGTATGTCATCAGCACCAAAACCTACTTAGGGGGCCAAATGCACTTTCACCTCCACGTGCCCGCCTCCCTGACTAGGACGGCCGGTCGGGCAGCAGGTTCTAGCGTGCCAACGAGTCCCGAAAGTGGATACGGAGGATAAGGATGAGCGTCGAGGTCAAACCGTCGTACAAGCCAACCACTCCCCCTGCGGGGCTCACAGTTCCCTTCACTGGCGCCACAGAGCAGCACTATTCTACCTGCCCGTCCTCTCGACAGGACGGGGAGGGACGTCATCAGCACGGCGTGGCACGCCGCATTAATGATGAGACGACGAGGCGTCACGCCCGGCATGGAGCGCGGCTGCCACGCTGTACCCGACGGCGTGGACCGTCGCTCCGACCGACCAAATGTGGTGACCGCACCGAGCCCATCAACATGTGCCCTCCCCTCGACCGGAGGGAAGTCAGGAAGAACGCGACGACCACTCCACAACGTGTGACTTGGACGGTGGCCGCCGGAGGGCTCCAACTGGCAAGGTTTGTAGGCCCGACTGGCGGAATCGACCACCCCAACCGGCGGATCCGGCCGGAGTCTCTCCCTCTCCATTCTCTTTCTTCTTGCCTATCTCTTGTAAGGTGGGCCCCCCTTTAGCTATAAAAGGGAGGGGTCCGCCATCTAGCTCTGGCTCTCAAACTCTCCAACTTTTGACACTCTTGAAAGCTTGTAACTCCCTAGCACTCTCGAGCGCCCGGGCTCAAGCAATACAAACCAATTGACCTATGACTGGACGTAGAGCATTCTTGCCTGAACCAGTATAAATCTTGAGTCTTCATGTGCTAGGCCACCTCTGATCTAAACGCACGGCATACAACTTAGAGTAGTTTTATCTGTTGGCCATTTCTGGATAATATTTAATAATTGATTTTGGTGTAGTTTTTCTAAGAAAAATATTAAAAATAATCCGTGTCCTCATATGCTTACATTTAAAATACATATATTGTCACTTTTATATAGCAATGTTCATATATTTTGTGTAAAAAGATATTTTATCTAGAAGTGGTAAGATTTATATGATCTATATATTACCTTATAGAAATCTAGTATCTACGATTTTAATATCATTCTAGAAGTTTTCTTCATGAAAAAATATGTTTAGAGGTGGCAATGAACGTGCTATGTTAAGATAATACTTTCGAAGAAATGAAAACATTCAAAACATTTTATATAACAATATGGGATTAAGATAAGAAGATCCATTTGCGATAGTCATGGCCAAAAATGATATGCACGAGGTAAGCATTCTTAACCTAACATATTTGATAGATGTAACACATCAACAAAATCACAACAATTTATTTTTTGTGGTTGTTCCTTATGATATATTTGTGTTAAGTCCAAAATCTTGACCAGACCAAGGCGCTACCACTGTCTACTAGCACAATTGATATTGTTGTTTGGGTAGGCTGGTGTGGAGCAATTACTAAACTATCCGTTTCCGGAGTCTTGGAGACTCAACAAAGACAAACATTCTCCATTTGTGCATGTGGTGGTGCAAATTGCCTCTTGATGTTGTGGTTGAAGTTGGGTCTCCTAGAATGGCACGACATCCTACATGCCTAGTTTTTGGCAGTCATGGACTTTGCCTCCTCCACTAGTGACACGACCTCTTTCTTCCCTCAATCCTCTGTGTCCAATTATATGCGAGTTGGTGAATGACAATTAAGCTCCACATTGTCAGATAAGTCACGTGGCGGCGTCAAATGGCCGGCGAGGAGGCACGGCTGGCGCGGCAGGAGGAGGGCCGGTCAGCATGCGGCGGAGGGGCGCCCGTGGCATCGAGGAAGAGGGGCGGCGCACGGAGGATCGGCGGCGCGCGGCGTCGAGGCTCAGGGGCGCGGCGGCGTCGAGGGGTGGCACGCGCGCGGACCGGCGCGGCGCGGCGTCGAGGCATGAGGCGGAGGGGCACGGGCCGGGGCGGAAGAGGAGGCGGTGCGCGGGCGGAGGATGCAGGCGCGGCGTCGAGGCGCGGAGGTCGGAGGCGGCGGCACGGGCCGGGTCCGAGCCGAGGAAGGGGCGCGCGTGGAGGGGCGTCAAGACCGGGGCGACGCGGCCGGAGGAGGCGAGGGCCGGCGCGGCGTGGCTGGAGGAGGCGAGGGCCGCCGGGGGTGGGGCGGCGGAGGACGAGGAGTGCGATGGGGCCCCAGGCGTCGATGGGGGCGTGGCGAGGAGTGTAGGAGGAAGAGAATCGAGGAAGAAGGGATGGGCCGGGCATATTTATACCCCAACCCTTAGGTACCGGGTGAAAATATTACTCGGTACCTAAGAAAGTCTTAAGTACCGGGTAGGAAATAGAAGCGGTACCAAGGTTGATCGGCGTTGGGTTAAAACTGCACACGGTACTTAAGGGTCTACAACGGATGGGAACGAATTCCTCCTTTAGATATCTCCACCCGGTACCTAAAGCGTACGGAGAATTTGATTCCCGCCGTTTTATTTTTGTCTCTTTTTTGGTTCTATTTTATTTTTGCTTTTCAGAAAGTCTTTCGGTTCCCTAAAAATCTAATATGGGCTCAAAAATTCACTAGAAAATTGTAAATGTTGTATTTTTTATTTCTAATTACAGAAAATATGTGAATGTTTGTGTGTGTGAGAGAGAGAGGGAGTGTGTGTGGGAGAGAGGGAGTGTGTGTGGGTGAGAGAGTGTGTGTGTGTGTGAGAGAGAGAGAGAGAGTGCGCGTGTGCATGTTTGTGTAATTGACAACATAATATTACAAATACTTGAAATGATGACTAAAAAATGTACATGATGACTAAAAATTGTACATGATGACTAAAAATTATTCAAGAGACAATTAACCATTTAATAGAATATTAACGATAGATTTCTTTACAATCGTCTCTTCATTATGATCATGGCGTACGTAGGGAGCGTCCTCCTAGGCTAAAAGGATACTTGTGTCAATATCCACTGCGAACGGAGCAATCCACTCCGAACGGAGTCACGTCTTCAGCCTTATTGTATTCTTGTTCATTCGTGACATCGTTGGCTCCCACAATTTTTCTTTTACCTGCCAGAACTATGTGGCGTTTTGGCTCATCATCTTCTGAATTGTCCTTTGTTGATTTGCTAGACTTGTCCTTCTTGGTTTTGTTGGACATGTCCTTCACATAGAAAACTTGAGTGACATCTTTGGCTAGGAGGAATGGTTCGTCTCGATAGCCAAGCTCTTTGAGGTCTACGGTTGTCATTCCGTACGTGTCAATATTGATGCTCTTTCCAGTCAGCTTCACCCATTGGCAACGAAATAGACGAATCTTCAATGGCCCATAGTCAAGTTTCCAGATCTCCTTAATGTAACCAAAATATGAGTTGCTTTGGCCATTAGTATCTATAGCTTCTATACGGACACCACTATTTTGATTGGTGCTCTTTTTATTCTGGGATCTTGTGTAAAATGTGTATCCATTAATTTCATATCCTTGGTACGTCAAGATTGTATTGGATGGACCCCTAGCCAACCAGGCAAGTTATTCATGAATGTCCTCGTCGGCCATAACTTCCGTGCGCAACCAGGTGGGAAAAGTTCCGATGTGGTTCTTTATAATCCAAGCTTCAGACTTCCAAGGGTACTTGCTTCGTACGATCTGGTTGTGCTCCTCGATGTACGGAGCCACCAAGGTTGACTGTTGCAGAACCGTGAAATGTGCTTTGCTCAACGAAGCATGATCATTGGCATTTATTGATTTCTTTCCTAGTGTGCCCTTTCCAATCAGCCTCCCCTCAGGCCGTGATACTGGAACCCCAATCGGGCAAAGTTCATCCCATAGTCAACACAAAACTCAATGACCTCCTCTGTCACATAACCCTTGGCAATGCTTTCTTCCGGCCGAGCACGGGTACGAACGTATTTCTTTAGGATTGCAAAGAATCTTTCAAAAGGGAATATATTATGGAGGAAGACAGGCCCAAGAATACCGATCTTTTTCGCAAGGTGAACCAGGAGATGCGTCATAATATTGAAAAATGATGGAGGAAATTTCATCTCAAGGCTAACTATACTTTGGACAACATCTTCCTGTAGCTTCAATAGACTCGTCGGATCGATTGCCTTATGTGAAATTGCATTGAGGCTCATAGCTTTATGATTGTTGCTCGAACATTATCCGGTAGAATACCTCTCGGTGCAACTGGAAGTAATTGCGTCATCAGCACGTGATAGTCATGGGACTTTACGTGTGCATATTTCTTCTCTTTCATATTTAGTAGCCTCTTTACGTTCGAAGAGTAGCCTGACGGGACCTTGATGTTGTTCAAACATTCAAACATACTTTCCTTCTCTTGCTTGCTTAGAGTGTAGCAGGCAGAACCTAAGTAATGGCGTCCTTTATCCCTCTTCTTTGGATGCAGGGCGGCTCTCTGTTTCATACGTTGCAGGTAGTGTCGCGCTTTCAGTGTATCTTTCGGCTTACCATACACACCAAGGAAGCCTAGCAGCATAACACAAAGATTCTTGGTGAGGTGCATCACGTCAATTGCGTTGCGGATCTCTGAGACTTCCCAATAAGGTAAATCCCAAAAAATACTTTTTTCCATATAGGTGCACGTCCTTCAACACTAGGCACTGATCTGCTACCAGATCCCTTTCCGAACACTACTTTTATATCTTTAACCATTTCAAATACTATTTTCCCACAAATGCGCATATACCTGCTCTAGTGCCTTTTTGTCTTAAAGCTCATAATATTGTCATATACCTGCAGCTATTTGAAGTTTGTGGATTTCATACTATTCTATTTTCTGTACAAGTTGTACTGCAATATATGGTTGCAGCTCGCAGTTCTCCTCTAAATCCCACCCATGCTGGAAGGAAAAACTATCAAGTGGCCTTTGAGGATGAGAAAGCATGCCCCTGGGAGCAGAGATTTACTGTAGCATATAGATTTGGGGAGGTAATTTCTGGTTGCATGAAACCCATTTGTATTCATCCCCCTCCATCAGCAAATTTTGGTTGGTGGATCCACACAAGTGCAGATCCGGATGGCGCTTGCGAAAGGGATGTAGTGGTTATTGGGCAGAGGGAAGGACCGTTAAGTCTCGGATCCACAACTGATTTCATGTGCGATATCCTTATTTTTGAGATGGTACAATCTAGGATGCACACCACCACGCACACTACACTCACACCTTACGCGTGCACACGTGTGTACGTCATACACACTGACACGCCACGGAAAAGATATGAATCTATACCGCCCTCAGTGCGCGGGAAACCCGCACGCGTGTGCGTACCATACATCTACGCCTAGATTTCTTAGGCAGCGGTGAGGCCCGGGAGTCGATCTGCCGACTGGCCGCTTGCCCACCTGCAAGCTAACCAACGCACTACGCGCCATCCTCACTTCATGTGTGATATCTGAACAGGTGATGTATCACCTTTTCATGTAATCCTTCTTGCTTATATTTTGACTTGTGTGTTCATAGGGAATCTCAGACACAGTCAATTGATTTATGTGCTGTTTGAGACGCCTTCGGGCTTTGCAATTTTCAATATGTTGGAAGAGGAGCTCAAGCTACCAGACGCAATGCAGGTATATGCTTTGTTATTGCTTCCCCAGTTACTGATGTGCTTGATTACCTGTATCTTTCAACCTAATTTTTGTGTTTCCAATGTTAATTCTAGAATGTCTTGGCAAACTTTGGCGTGGATTATAGGGTTGGAGATGTCAGCCCCCCTGCTCCCTTCCCTTCTCTTCCCTTCCTTTCCCTTCTGATTGTTATTGTCTTCTGTTTTGTTCGTTGTACCATTCATGATTAGCAAGTTTATTTTACAGTTATTTGTATTAAGGGGAGAAATATGAGCACAAACTCAGTATTCATATTTGTTCACCGATTAACTGATTCAACATGTATTTTTTCTATAATGGTGTGTGGAATGATGCTATTCCATGTATGGATGCGTGCTCAAAAGCTATTTTTGTCACCGTGTCTGGAGGAGATTAGTTTAAAGAATGGATAGCATAACCTTTGCCATTCACTAGTTCTATTTAATAACTGCAAGCTAGGGATGATTGAACTAACATGCTCCTACAGCCAAAGAACACAACTGTTATCTGTTTTAAAAACATGTCAAATTGCCTTAGCACTGCAACTTGTTCTGAACTACATTGCAACAACTTAGATTTTTTATGATTGCCATAAGTGTTTTGCTGGTGCTAGGCAGCACATTTTGACAAGGACTGCTTTTGAAAGCAGTGCGGTGATTGTGAACAAGGTTTCTATATGAATACGTTGCATGGTCAAGATATGGTTGTATGATATGTAAATTGCTATGATTTGATATGCCAAATTTCCTCTACTTGGTTTGCCAGTACTCTCTGCCAAGTAAAATTTACAAGTGACTAATCATGCCAAGGTTTGCTTGGTGCAACTGACTGCTTAGTGCCCAGTGTGTTTTTGAAACATTGGTTGCAATCTACCTACTGAATTGCTTGCCTCATGATTCGTAGAGATTGTGTGGTATTTGATTATATTTGTTTCTATTTTGCCCCCTTAACATGCTTGTCCTTTTTCATTTCTTTATCAGTTCATTTGGCTGAGGGAATTTCGAGAATTCAAGGACAAGTCCTGTGCCATTAATCAGGATACTGGTGTTGGCTGTGGGACCTTACTGAGATGATCAAGAGGTGGTACGTCCCTGGGCGGAAAATCGCCGTTGGAAAGGCTGAATATAAAGTGATTATTGAAAAAAGCTTGGTTAGTGTAAAGCTCCCTTGTTTGGTTATATGTTTGTGAACAACTTTGGGCACCAATTTTGCTACAATTTCTTTCAGGGGATACCCTGCCTGTTTGATGACATTGTGATGGAGGTGATGTGGGGCCTCAAGAATCTCATGCATTTCTTGGTACCCCAAGAAAAAATAAAGTTGAGAAACGCCGACCGCCGACCGCCTCCCGATGAGTCAGGGGCTGAAGATGATCCTGAATCGACATGGCTTTGATGTCAAACCGGAGATGGTGAGTTCACAAGTTGCCTTCCTTAACGTGGACATGAAATGCTTTGTGATTAGCTTTCCTCATTTAATGCTACACATTAATAATCTTATAGTTTGAGCAATGAGCAATGAGCCCTTGGAATCCTTAGCTACCCCTTCTGAAAGCTTCCAATGCAGTATGCTATAGAAAAAAAATATTTACATTATTTCTCTTCTCTTATGAAAGAATGATCTTTGTACCCAGGTTAATTGTGAAATTATTTTGGTGGCATGCCTCTTGCTTGATTGTGAATATTGTAATGTGAAAAACTGTAAGCCCTCGCATTTGGCTGGTGAACACATTAAGGATGTATCTGGCATTAAATCTGAAGGCTGGGACTTGATGAAACTTGCGACCGCTGTGACGATCATATGTTACCCTGCAGAAGCTACTATAACTGAGAAAGAGGTAAAACTGTAATGATTTTAAAATATTTACATTTTATGGTCACCTTGCATTAATGTAATGGGCCCTCAACATTTTCTTCCAGATATTTACACGGGATGAGGTGTTGAAGTTTGAGAAGGATGCACATAAATATGAAGATAGGTTCAATAAGGGCCTTTGCTTGAATGTCTACGATGAGATGGTGGAAGCCCGAGCATTCACAGAACCTTGGAGTCCTTGCCAAGTGAGAGAATCACTAAGATTGAGCAAGAATGTGTATTTTCCTAATGGTGAAGCTGACTGAATCTGCCATCCCCGACCAGAACATGTATTTTTATTTTGCTTTTCGATTATGGGAGACTTCACGCTTTGATCGCTGTTGTTTTTTCTTTTCCTATCAAACAAGTAGTGCCTGGATAAAAAGGTGATGCATGTACAGTAGTAAGTAATATGTCATGGACTTGAACGAAGACAATGCCCTCAGAGTGAAGGATTGCCACCGCTGTTTGGCAGGGCCAGTTGCCGCCCACTGACGACGAGGAAAAAGGGAAAAAGGGGAGGTCGTCCACGGAGAACGGATACCCTTATCTGTTTCGTAGATAAATGGACCACATGGAATCTCTCGACGCATTCTTATCTACTACTAGTGTGTGTGTATCTGGTTCAGAAATTGCAGGGAATTCGCCTTCCAAATCACAAGGACCCGGAGATTAGGCTAAGAACGACAAGCCTTTAGGCTGACCTCAACGGCCTCAAAGCGCTGGCCGGGGATCAGCTCCGGGAGAGGGAACGGAGGCGTGGACGCAAGAACGCTGTCTAGCGTTTGATTTGTGGACAAAGATAGTAATAATAATCAAGAACAAGGAAGCCGTGGCACGGCAGCCGGGGATGCCTGCGCGACCGGTGATGGCAATGGCATCCGTACGTAATCCATGGACTGGGGAATCTGGCAAGCGTCAGGCAGCAAGCGGTGCGTGATGCACGAGCCCGGCAGGAAAGTCAGGAGGTCCACGGCCGGGCAGGGGGGTAGTTAGCCGTCGCCGTCGTCGAGGGACTGCGGAGGCTTGCGCGACGGCCATCCGTGCCCCGGCGGTGGACACGGAGGCGCCCCGCGCCGCCACTGCCCCGTCCGCCGCCGGTGCGGGACCCACGGCCCAAGGAGATCGACCTGATCGACGGCCGATGGAGGGCTCTGACCGTTTCGTTCCATGGTGCCCCGGCCCCTTGCGATCCACACACACTACCTCCCCCGGCCCCTTTGATCATCGGACCATCAGCTGCGGAAGCAAGCGCGTGCGCCCGTGCCGCGCCGGACCCGGAGGCGCGATCAGTTTTATCAGCGATGATAACGTGCGAGCCATGGTTGCTTCTCCAAGTAATTGACCAACCGGCCAGCCACCGGCGCCGCGTGTTCCCTTCTGACTATCAAGGCCTCTAATTAATTGCCTGGGATTTATTACGTCACCATTGTTGCTGGCAGTGATTTGGTGATCAAGGCCCAACATCCTGTCCAGATATACTAGCTACGCACATACCGGTCCGTCTTTGCAAATAGCTGCCCTTCTCCTGGGGTTATCTAGAAAAAAGTGAGCCATTATTTCTCACCGGTGGCGAGAGTGCTCGTCGGTTTCACTCTTTTCTATGGCCCCGCTTAGCTCTCTCCGGCTTTTATCCGTCTGAGCGACCGACGCTTACCGAATCAACTGTGAACGTGATGGCGCACAACGATCGGCACCCTTCAACTCGCCTCTCTTTTTCCCCCGCATCCGGTGAAATACTCCGGTGACATGGTTGCGATCGATGCCACGCGCTCCCGTGGATCAGCACGCTAAGCACGGCAGGTGGTACACGAATTAACCGTGGCCATAGCCCAGCCCGTGCGGCACCCAGCAACAAGCGCCTCCACAGCAAGCGGACACACGTGCGGCGGGACGCGCGCGAGGTGGGGCCAGGCCGCCAGAGGCTCGCGAGGGGCATTTGCGTAATCCGGCAAAAGCGAGCACTGTGCGGTCGGTCCCTGCCACGTTTCCCTCCGGACAATCGGAGACGCAACCCCTGCCAGGACCGCGAGCACACGCGTCGCAGCAGGCCTCTGCGGCGGGACCTGACGCATCCGCGCGGCTGCCATGTGGGGACCGCGCGGCGCTGGTCCAACTCGACAGAGGCAGCGCGCGGTCAGAGCCGGGGGCGGGAGCGGCGGGGACCTCTACCTGCACGCTGCACCTGCTCCGTGCTCCCGCCGCCACGCGGGCCGGGGGAACGGGCAAGGAAGAAAAAAGGTGACGGCGAAGTGACGTGTCCGAGGCGGCTAGCCGCACATGCGGGTCGGCGTCGCCGAGCGCCCAGCCCACCACCGCGCCGAGATTCATCTGCCACCCGGACACGGTCGCGCCCGATTCATCCACGAGTGCGTAAAATTTTTCTTTCATTCTCTTTGGCAATAGTATATTTTAGTTTGCATTTATGTAAATTCCGTCTAAACTCCTTCCTGTCTACGCGCTCCTCTCCGCGAGCTGCGGCGCGGCGGCACAGGCAGCCCGGCGTGGCCTCGCTGCTTGCACCGAGAAGTATAGTTTGCCATTCGGACCGTCCGGCACGGTCCGGGCCCGATTCGGCACGGCACGATTTTTTATTCGGGCCGGGCCGGGCCGGCCCACGTGCCGATACCTCGGCCTAGGCACGGCATGAAAGCCTGTTTTCTGTGCTGGGCCGGCCTGATCGGCCCGTTTGGCAGTAGCAGGCCCGATCGGCCCGCTTGGCGTGGAGGGGATGGGTGATAGAGTGGAGGGGAGGAGCAGGCGGCGGCGCCCGCCGCGCGGCGACGCGTGGAGGGAGAATTCGCGGCAAGGCCACGAGGGGAGGGGACGAGGCGGCCGCAGCGTGGTGGAGGGGTGGCGCCTGCCGCACCACCGCACAGGGAGAGAAGGTGCCGCGCGGCGACGCCGAGCAGGGGGCGGTGGCGCTAGGAGGGGAGGGAGCACCACCGGCCGCGACGCGTGAAGGGAGAAGGGGGCATCGTCGGCCACTGGCGCAGCGAGGAGGGCCCGCATCACCCACGGCGCAGGAAGGGAGGAGGGGGTGCTGCCGGCCGCCGGCTCATAGCGCGCATGATAGGAGGGTGCGACACTAGCCGTGGCGCGGGGAGGAGAGGAGGGGCCGGCGCCGGCCGCGGCGCGTGAAGGGAGGAGGGGGGTAGCGCTGGCCGCCGAAGCAGTGAGGAACGCCGGCTTCAGTCGCAGCACGGGGAGGAAGGAGGAGGCATTGCCGGCCGCTGGCGCAGCGCGGGCGACGCCGGCCGTGGCGCGGGCAGGGAGAGGAGTGGGTGGCGCCGGCCACCGCGCTATCACGAGGGAAGGGGAGCAAGCGGTCGAGGAGGCGACGGCGGTGCGAGGAAGGGAGGACTGGGGGAGACGTGAGGAAAGGGAAGGGAAGGGGAGGCCTCTTGCGCTCGGACCGGCCCACGTGCCTGATCGGGCCGCGGCTTAAACGTGCCGTGCCGGGCCGGCCCACGTGTCGAGGAGTTGGCCCAGGCACGGTACGAGCCCCATGCTGGGCCATGGGCCGGCCTACGGACCTTTGGTCGGATGGAAAACTATACCGAGGGTAGCAGCCATCAGACAGCACCCGCGCATCAAATCCGTGGTCAGCGGCCGCTGTGTAGGAGTCATAGAGGACTCCCCAGAGAGAGCTCCGCAATCTACTTGTATTTTGTTAACTATAATCTACTTCCTCCGTTCCAAAATATAAGTCGTTTTGGCATTTCTAGATGTACAATATTTGCTATGTATCTAGACATAGTATATATCTAAGTGCATAGTAAAATTATATACTTAGAAATGCTAAAACGATCTATAATTCGGAACAGAGGAAGTAGTCATCGGTAATTCATCGACCAAAATTTATTGCTATGGAATTTTTGTATATATTGGTTTGAAGTTGGTAAATTGGCCCCTCCATATTTTGCTTCATGCTCCGCCGCTGCCTGCAGGTGACCCCGTTTCGCGCGCCGCGCATCAGAGCCGCAGCCAACGGGCCGCAGCCGCGCATAGGAGGCGCCGCCGCTGGCCGACGGGGCCGCAACCGCTGGTCGCCGGCCTCCGCCGCGTTTCACGCGCTGCCCCATAGTCCCGCTTGCAGCTGCGGCTTGTTCCGGTTGCGGCTGCGGGGCGGGGACAGGCGGTCGCGCGCGCCCAGGCGCCGCCGCCGGCGAGGAAGGGGCGGCGTGCGGCGTGGAGTGAGGGGAGCGGAGGCGCTACTGCAAGCTGATCCTCTCCAGGCCGCGCGCGCCGAGGCCGCCGCCGGCAGGGAGGGAACAGGTGGCTGCGCATGACGAGGCCGGTGCCGGGGCCAGGAAGGGCGGCATCAGGGAGGGGACAAGCAGTCCCGCGCGCCAAGGCGCCGTCGCCGGCGAGAAAGGGATGCGTGCGGTGAGTTGAGATTTTTTTTAGGACGGAGATTTTAATTTATTTTTTCACCACGAGGTCCGCCGTTTATTTTGGAAGCAAAGGTGCTGATTTTTTTGGACGACGTGGACCTATCGGCAGGCCGCTGCCCTTCGGGTCTTTCATATATAGAAATGGCATCACGGTGGTCGCTCACCGGCGGCTGGGCGCGGTCGGCCTCATGTGTCTGTCTTTTTGTTACTGTATATCTATCTGCCAATGGATTCTGTACCTGCCTACCACAAGTTGCTTGGACGAGCAAAAAGGGGGCAGCGACGCGACGGCTTTACCCGGGTGCTAAGTTAGGAGTGTGTACAGTCATCGTCAAAAGTCTCCTGGAGGAACAGAGAACCACAGAAGATATAGGTATACCAGCAATGCATGCTACATGTACAAGTGTTTCATTAGCTTGCGGACCAGAGAAATGGAGCACTCCTCTGCCCTCTCGATCCCTCTCACTCATAAATGCGAATGGAAAACTGCGGTGGGGGGTTTACTTTTTCCAAAAAAAACAAACAAAAATAAGCATATGGTGGGCACAGCAGATGTGGTGGGGGCAGAAACTTTCTTTGGTCCGTACATGCACCATGTTTTTGCCACGCGCATGTGGGCGCTCTATGATAAGTCCTTTTTTATCATGAATTTTGCTTCATTTTTCGTGTTGCGATGTTTCTATTTAGAGAGCGCTGATAGTCGTACTGTTGCCTTGTGTTATTATATATGACCCAAAAATCAAGATGATGCGAAGCAAAAGGATATGTGTGACGCGGACTCGTGGAGAGGAAGTGAATGAAACACAACTCCAAGTTGGTAAAACAATTTGGTAACTAGGAAACGAAACCTCTAGCCTGGTGGTTAGAGCACCGGAGTAGCGTTCAGCAGGACTAGATTCGACTTTATGTGGAAATGAATTAAACGGCTTTGGAAAAAAGATATAAAATAAATTAGGCGGAGCTTTCCCTACTGACTTCAGTAAAAAAATTTGGTAGGCTTATGCGAACCGATAGGATCATACAACCAGCATTAACTGAATAAGCAAAATAAGCGAATTACTATGTTCTTCACTATTTTTTGTTCTAAAAAAGGCGTATCATGCACAACCATAAGCTGGGCCTTTTATCATTTAATTGCTTTGTAACCCAGGCAACAACCACTATAATTTATCCTTAATATAATAGTTATTTTTTGCTCAAAATGTTGCAATAAAGAGGATTTTGCTAGTAGTACTGAACTTGCCAGTAATCACGAACCCAGCACGGCACGCATGGCATCGCCACATCGGGTACTCTCGCCGCCGAGAGGGGCAGTTTGGTCAAACCCGCAGCCCAGAGGGGAGGAGGAGTCCCCACCCCGCTGGGCCCGGCTACCGAACCGTCTGGAAATCGCCTAACGCCGTGCCCCCGCCGCCAAATTACGGAAACGCCCTCCTCCTCCTCCGAGTCGGCCCCGGCCGTCCGATCGCGTCCGGGACTCCGCCCAACCGCTTCCCCACCGGCGCACGGCGCGCTATATACAACGACGCCCGCGGGCGGCGATTTTTCTCGTTACGGAACAAACCAACTCGCGGGCCGAGAAGCAACGGGAAGGGGAGAGAGAGAGAGAGGGAGGGGAGGAGGAAGAGTAAAGTTAGAGCGGCGCAGGGGCGGCGGGAGAGGATCCGCGCGGTGCCTCCGCCGGGTTTGAGTTGATCGGTGGGGAGAGGGCGGATGATGGTGGGGGAGCGGGAGCCGGTGGCGATGGAGATACCGGCGGAGGAAGGGGCGGCGGCGGCGAGGGGCCCGCCGCGGCGGATCAGGAGGCGGCTGGTGGAGGGCGCGCGCGGCGGCGGGGCGCCGGCGAGCGTGGAGGAGATCGAGGCCAGGCTCAGGGACGCCGAGCTCCGGAGGCAGGTGCGTGTCACTGTCGTGCTCTCGCCGTTTCCTTTACCACCCCTCCCTTGCTCCGCGTGGCGTGGTAGTTTGGCTCGCGTTGCTTCTCGGTCATGGTTGGGTTGCGTGGCTGGGGAGTGAACTGTGAACTCCAAGTATTCGTTCGTCGGAGTCTCTGTCTCAACTCTTTAGAGAGAGTTACTCGATCGCTTTTCAGTTTTTACTGGTGAGGTGAGGAGGGTCCTTTCCGTCCGATTGTTTCTGAAGCTGCTTCCTTCTTTTTTTTCACTAAAAAAGGGATTTTCGCTGCGATTTCAGAGGCGTTCGACTTAATCCCAAATTGGAGTATTTTTTGTCGTAAGATAGGAACTATTCTGCTCTCTGTTTGGTGCAATTTTTGCTGTCTGGGTAGGAACTGGGAATTGGGAGGTGGAGAGCACGTGGAAGGTTTTTGTGCGGCCTTCGGAGCACCCTTTCGGTGGTTAGGATTCTTGGGGGAGTTGAAGTAACATTCCGTGTCGGATTCTATTCGCGGTAGGTAGTCATGAGCTGAAGTCGGATTCACGTGTGCCTTCAATTTGCCTTTGCGTTCGGTTCGGTCTTGCCGCGGTCCTTCCTCGCCTCGCGGCTTTGAGTTCTACGGATTAAAGCGTCCTTTCCCCGTATGAAGGTCTTGGTTTCATCGGTTGCTTCCATCGCCTTTTGACTATTTTTTTTTATTTTTATACTCTTGTTTATCGGCTTTGGCTCTATCCGCGGTTCTTACAAAACGTAATCAACGACTGCTAAGATTGTATTTTAGTTGCCTGCATCAGCTTAGGCCAAGTTGCATGTTTAAGAAAGAAATATTTTTTTTCCAAATCAGAAAGAAAATAAATTGAGATAGCTTTTGGTATTCGTGGTAATAAAATTACGGTAATTTGGTAGGAGCAGTTTGGTTACCACCGACCACTTGGATTGGCTTTGAAGTAACTTGCCTCACACCTGTACCTCTGCAGAAGTTGGTTACTAGAAACATGGTTAGGACTTTTGTTGGTTGATGTGATTTGGTAGGTGCAGTCCAGTTTAGTTTGTTTTCAACTGTTTAGCAACTGGGAGGTTATTTCTTGGGGGAATTCTGAAGTTGCTAGGAGTCTGATGGGCTTGTGGCAGTCCGGTGGTTCTTGGGAGTTGTCACGTTTACTGCTTGTTTGATTCAGTTTGAGAGTGAAGTGTCATTGGAAACAAGGAAATGGACTCGAGTTTAACTGATCACGGTATAAGGACAACTTGCTGACTTATGTTCAAATGTTATTTTTCAGCAATTCCATGAATGGTTGGCTTGCAAAGCAAGGAAGAAGCCACGGAGCCCGTCCTGGTCCTCTCAGGAGGAAGATCATGGGCAGCGCCTTGAAGCGAAGCTTCTGGCTGCTGAGCAGAAGAGGTTGAGCCTCTTGGCAAAGGCACAGAACCGATTGGCCAAGTTGGATGAACTTCGACAAGCTGCTAAGAATGATGTGGAAATGCGGTTTGAGAAGGAAAGGGAAGAACTTGAGACAAGAGTTGAGTCTCGTGTCCGGCAGGCAGAGGATAACCGCCTGCGCCTTCTGCATGCCGATATGCAGAAGAGGGCTGCTCTGAAGGAGAGAACAACAAGGTCCCTGGTACAGAAGGCAACATCAGAGAGCAAATACATGGAGCAGGTGCGGTCTGCAATTTTGCAAAAGCGCACTGCTGCTGAGAAGAAACGGTTGAGGTTGCTGGAAGCTGAAAAGACGAAGGCCCAAGCTAGGCTTTTGCGCATCCAAAAAGCTGCCATGAATGTGTGCAGCCAGAGGGAAACAGAGAGGAAGAAACTGAAAGAACAGCTGGACAACAAACTTCAGAGGGTATGAATTCTAATTGCTCATAGATGTGTTAATTCTAAACATTTTTGTCCTGTTCTATTTCCTACATTAATAGATTATCTTACTGGGACAGGCGAAGAGGCAGAGAGCTGAGTATTTAAAGCAGCGAGGAAGTCCTCGCAATTCTGCTCATGCTGATTATGTCAAGCATGCAGAGTTCCTCTCTAGAAAGCTAGCGAGGTATTGATGTTGTTCTCAACAAATATTTTATCTTCTGTCTGGTGAGTGGAATTAATTTGATGGTTTTTGTCATTTTGTTGTATATCAGATGCTGGAGAATATTTGTGAAGTCCAGGAAGACAACACTAACTTTGGCTGAAGCTTATGATGCCTTGGGAATTAATGAGAAGTCTGTGAAAAGTATGCCTTTTGAAAAATTAGCTATGTCAATGGAGTCTCCTACAGTTCTTCACACCACAAAGGCATTACTTGACCGATTGGAAAGACGTCTTGTCATTTCTCATTCAGTAGCATCTTCATCAGTGGAAAATGTTGATCATCTACTGAAACGCGTTAGTTCTCCCCCAAGGAGGAAGGTATCTCCTAGCAGAGAGGGAAGAACCCGGGCAGTGGCAAAACGATCACCTAAAAGTTCTGAGGCAAGCATCAGATTGCCTAGGTACTCACTGAGGGTTGTGCTTTGTGCTTACATGATACTGGCTCATCCCAGTGCTGTTTTAAGCGGGCAAGGTGAGAGGGAGAAACAGCTTATGGAGTCGGCAGCAAACTTTGTCAAGGAATTTGAGCTGTTGATTAAGATAATACTTGATGGACCAGAGCGATCATCTGATGTTACTGGTCACAGGAAATTTAGGGCTCAGTTGGCTAATTTTGACAAGGTGTGGTGCACATATCTTTACCGCTTTGTGGTATGGAAGGTAAAAGATGCAAGATTATTGGAGGAAGATCTTATCAGGGCTGCATGCAAGCTTGAGCTGTCAATGATGCAAACATGCAAGTTAACTGCGGACGGGCAGTCATCAAATAATCTTACTCATGACATGAAGGCGATTCAGAAACAGGTTACTGATGATCAAAAGCTCTTGCGAGAGAAGGTTCAGCACCTGAGTGGTGATGCTGGCATTGAGCAGATGGACTCTGCTCTTTCAGATACAAGGTCAAACTTCTTTGAAGCAAAGGAGAATGGAGGTCCATTAGCAGCACCTGTTGCAAATGTATCTACCCCTTTGAGCATTAATTCGTCTGGGAAGGCCGCTTTGGAGGTTAATGAGAATTCCAGGACAGATGCTCTAGGATCAAGTTCTGTCGTCCGTTCTCTGTTTGGCGCTTCTTCATCAAGCAGTACATCACCAGTGAAGCAGCTGACTGAGAATGAGCAAATGGTCAATGAGATGCTTCATGAGGATGACAGTGCTTTTGCTGCGAGGTCTGATAGTGCTAATACTGCTGAAAAGGAGTTCCAGAAGAAAGTAAGAGAAACCATGGAGAAAGCATTCTGGGACATGGTCACCGACTCCATTAGAGGAGACAAGCCTGATTACAGTCGATTGATCAACCTTTTAAAGGAAGTGAGGGATTCATTACATGAGTTGGCTCCCAAGGAGTGGAAGGAGGAAATTCTTGAGAATATTGACCTAGAAATTCTGTCTCAGGTACTTGGGTCAGGTTCCCAGGATGCACAATACTTGGGGCAAATTTTGCAGTATTCTCTGGATATGGTCCGCAAGCTCTCTGCTGCTGCAAAAGAGGATGAGATGAAGAAAACCCACGACAAATTATTAAGTGAGTTGGCTGCAAGTTCTGAAGTTAATGACAGTGGCATCAACTCATTTGTCGTTGCTGTCATCAAGGGCCTGCGTTTCATCCTGGAAGAAATAAAGGTATGTTCCTTGCCAATGTTAGCACAATAAACATAGCCTTTATCATCAAAACAAACATTCCTAGAATCAGTTGCACTTCGTGTATGTTTGGATTCTTACAATATCCTTTGCGAAACAGGAACTGCAAGCAGAAGTGGCTAAGGCACGAATCCAGTTGATGCAACCGATTATAAAAGGATCTGCTGGAGTGGAGTACCTGCAGAAGGCTTTCGCAGATCGCTATGGACCACCTGACAATGCATCAGCTTCTCTACCCCTAACTCTGCAATGGATTTCGACATCAAAGGGCATTGTGGAAGAAGAATGGAGTGATCATTCAGATTGTCTTTCAATAATGCCACCAGCATGCCAGGCTCCTGCTCTTGTTCCAGTGCTCCGAGCTGGTCATGGACCTCCAGTAGGGCAACCATCTTCTTCATCTGCAGCAGGAGCTTCTGGTCAACCAGAGTGCAATGGTGAGAAGCTGGACAAGCTGATAAGGATCGGCCTGTTGCAACTTATCACTAGCATGGAGGGCTTGCAAATGCAGTCAACTCCTGAAAGCTTGCAGATTAATCTGCTGAGGCTGAGGGCTGTGCAGAGCCAATTCCAACAAGTGATTGCGATCGCCACAAGGTAAGGGTTGTATCATTCAGCCTCCGAAATAACTAGTCTGTCATGTGATACTGATCTGAATTGTGTTATTTCTGCAGCATGCTCGTCCTTCGCCAAGTTCTGATGAGTGAGAACTCGAAAGCCACTCCTCTAGAACTGGAAAAAGCCATCTCAGAACTCTCCAAGGCCCTCGTGAAGATACTGGACAGCTCCCCTGATGCCGGCACAGAAGAGATTGTGGAGGCGATGATCAGCGCATCGGCCTTAATTGGCTCACCATCAGAGGAGAAGATTCAGGCCAGGAGGCAAATGATCACCCGGGTGTTCCTCAAGAGTCTCCAGCCTGGTGACGTGGTCTTCAAGAAGGTCTCCCGTGCAGTCTACTGTGCCTTCCGCGGTGTCGTCCTGGGTGGCAGCGGCCCCAGGGGCCAGAAGCTGGCTGACGCGGCGCTGCGCCGCATCTGCGCGGTAAAGCTCATTGACAGGGTGATGAAGGCTGCTGAGGTGCTGATCAAGGTGGCAACAGTGTCAGAGAAGGTTCATGGTCCATGGTACAAAGCTCTGATGTGAATGTGAAGGTTTGGTTCTTTTGTGAATATATATAGATGGTCAAAGTGTAAATTCCTTGTTCCACTTGGTGCGGTGGGAGCGTTGTACAGCAATTTAGGAAGTTCAGGATGTGAAGAGTTCTGGTGAGCTGGGCGAATATGGATGCCCTTGCACCAGAATTTAGTCAGGATTCACAGGATGCTAAATTGCATCTGGGGGTATAAAATTGTGATGCTGTCTTTTGTTTTTCGAACTGAATAATGTAAATAATTGCTGAAAGTTATTTATTCGCTGTATATATGCCTCTTGTAAGAGGAAAAACTTAAATTTGGTTGAAATACACTGTCAACGGTCTTTTCAAAGTATCAGCTATCTGTGCTTGGTATCTTACACAAGCCCAAGGACAGAATGAACTGACGCTGTTGCTTTGCTTAGTATCTTGCACAAGAGCAGGGGTCTACCGTGCTTGATACTAGCTGAAGTCGGCAGCGGCAAACCATTTCACAGAGGCTACTGGCATGCAGCTCTGTTTTCGCCAGAGGAGCTAACACCTCATAAGGTGGCACACAAACTATGCACATGAAAAACATCTCCCCAAAATCACGCACGCACAAATGTAGCAGAATGTGAATAAGATGGAACTCGCCCAACTACTAACATTAAATGTAGCCATTAGCTGATTGGTCATATGCATAGATCATGCTAATGGTATCTTCAGCTCTAGGTTACCATCTCTAAGAAGAAAACGAAACTATGTAACAGTAACTTTTACAAGAACGGCAACCAATTAGCATGCAGCTTTGACTTTGAGCTGCTTAAAGTTGAACAAATAGCTCAAAATCAAGAACCTTCGGCTCAGCTTCCGAAAGCTCCCAAATGGTTGATACTCATTTTGGACCATTAAAGAGTAGACCATGAAAAAAGGACAACCCTAGTAACTTCTAGTTCATTTTTGCTTCCATTTGTTGATATACTTGAGGAATGACATAGAAGGGTCATCCTCTTTTGGTTGGGCATGTACACGAGTGGAACGCCGCAAGTCAACCTCTTCAAGTAACGTTTTCCGCTTGTCATCCTTCAATCTCTTTTCCAAAGCATTACTGTATCAACAAATGAGGAGAAAGAGAAATTAGTTGAAGACTTGAAGGGTTAACAATAGCAAAGCTTGCACCAAACCAGCTGTGTAACAGCTTAAAGTCTAAGAGCAGCAGGTTCAGGGCAACATGGAGTTGAACAAAGGTTTACGTCATGCTCTATTTGTAAATAAAAGACAAATTATGTCCAGAAAGTCACAATAGAAAACATATATGAGAAAAAATATGCTTTTTAAGAGCTATATATCTTTTTTTTCTAAATAAAAAATGCATCAGAAAATTGATACTTTGCTTGTAAATTTGACACTGCTCTTAAAACTATGTATACCAAACCATACAGCCATGAATTCACGTGTATGTTCCCAAAAGAAAGTCTTGGAAAGGCCAGAACTGTGCAACACATATAAACAATCAAATATTATGCAAGAACTAAGATACAATCTTGTGGTACTCGTTATGGGCCCTGACCCTTGAGCCCTGACCACCCATCAATCCATGGTGTTCTCTGAACAATTAATACAGTATATACTTAAAAAGAAATTATGCACCTTATCTTATCGTAGGACTTCTCAAGCTGACGCTTAAGTGCTCTCTCTCTTATGCCTTTGATGTTGAATGATCCAAGAAGTGCATCAAGCTGGTATTGGAAATTGGATGAGCAAACATTACAACCAGAAATTGAAATATAGGAATCTCTACAGTAACAAAGCAATCACCTCTTCCTTAGTGCTGTAGTAACCCCAATCTTTGGAATCTGCACTTTCAACAAAAAGTCTCCCTTCACACCTAAAAAACCAATACCTATTGTACAATCTGTCTTTTCCAAGATGACTGGATCGTACAGATTGTTGCTCCATTTCAGTTTCAAGGTGTCTTCTCTAAGAAAAAGGGAAAAGGCAAATGTTAGCATATAAACAGCACTGTGACAAAAGATTCAGCAGATAAATGCATACGCAGATGTGAGAATGAACAAGAGCGCAAGAATGTTCACATAAAATGGTATATAGTATCAGTTCTCACCAGAAACGTTTTCCCATCTCCAGTTTTGCTGGACAAAAGAATGTTCAAGTCCTTTTCCTCTTTCCCCCCACGCTGATTCCTAGGACACTCCTTATCATTTTGTATAGTATCGGTGTGATTTCTTCCGTTTTCTGGCACCCCTTCCATGTTAAGCTTCTGCTCTTCCCTATTCTTTCTAGCGTCCTCTCTTTTGGCAGCTGCAAGTGCTTGTTGCTGGTTAATCCATTCATTTAATTTCTCTCGTACAGCAGAAGTTGTAATGGCTTCCTCTACCAGTTCCCTTAGAACTTTAAGCTTTAGACCAGTGTCAAGAAGACCATAATGGCCCCTTCGTATGGTTGACACCTTACTGGAGAATTCTTCTTTTCTTATCATCTCTAAGAAATTGCATAGATACTCAGCCCAGGTGACTAAAGTTACCTACAGAAACATTCAAGCAGCTAAGGAAAGAAAAACACAAGAGTGTTTCAAGGCCACCTGAATTAAGAAAATGAAGAAGGAATCACCTTTAGTATCTTTTTCTTGTTCAGGAGAGATGTAAAATATTCACCTTCATCTTTAATGAGCAGGTGGAAAAGTGCAGCATGTATTTCCACCACAAGAATAAGGTTGCTTTCTTTGTTGCAAATTGCATTCTCCAGATCTGAGAGGGAAAATGGTGACAAGCATAGAAGCCTCCCGAACGACAAACAGAAGTCCCAGACCATAAGGAGATCTCCCACAGAATCTATAGGCACTCTAAAATCTCTAGATAGTGGAGGTCTCTTTGACAAAACAGGATCATCTGTTGCAGGCTTTACTAAAAGATCATCAATTGGATATTTAACCGGCAACTCCACTAGCTTCTCATCTGTAAATGATGTGAAAGTGAAAAGTAAGAAGCCTCGCGGAAAAGTAGTGGTATGAAACTATTTAAACTTATAAACTGAAATAAATGGGAAGTATATCTGCTAGATCACCTTTCTTCAACTTTTTGCTGGCACCTTCTCCATTTGCAAATCGTTTCATCCCTTGGTACAAACCTTCACCATTCTGTAAGTCATGTTTGATTTAGAGTCATGATAAATATGGCATCAAAGGAAATGAGAAAGGATGTTTACCATAATGTCTTCTGGGGGCTCAATTTCTATCCCATATTTCTTTGCAAGATCTGCATTTACTATCCATGGAGACCTTTTTGATGTTGAATCCCTAATAAAAATTTTCAGTGTATTACGGCTAGCAGGTGCCTTCTTGCGAATTAGATCATCAGCTTTAACCAGTGAAGTGTTGACTACTGCATTGTCTTGATCAAGCCAACCCACCTCGCACGATTTGGTGCTACCAGAACCTATAACCTTCAAGATCTTGCAAGCAGCCTCAGAACCATCTTTCTTAGCATGTAATTCTAGCCCTTCAAAAGGATCCAGTTGCAGGCTACTGTATACTTTCTCTAGAAGATCAGTAAAGCTAAGAGTTCCTGAAGTAAATGCAGCAGAAAATGACCATCCGTTAAAAGCACATTTAAGAACCTCAATATTATACCAAAAAAACAAAAAAAAAGTTTTCTTCACATAGTATATAGATGAATCATGACAGCAGACAGTATGAAGGGAAAAAAACAAAAACAGAAGTGCCAGGGGGGGTAGAATATGTAAAAGGCATGTTGTCATCTATATGTAGGGATTGCTTGACAGATTACAAGTCCTCTAGAGATTTTCTTACAATGATAGAATTGTCATCAAATTTATCAGGAGAAAGTAACAGAAAACATGAAAAGGAAAGTAGTGCCAACTACAAGTAAGACTTGTCAATGGACATAATGGAAAATGTCCAATATAAAAAAACTCCATGGAAACATAAAATCAAATTCACATTTATCTAGCATAGGGCACATAAGAAAACACATAAGGAAAGTGCTAGATCAATTTCGTCAAGATCAACAGTGTGTGCCATCAAGAAACAAATAGTATCGCAAGCTTGGCAGTGTACAACCATAGCAATAGTGTATTAGTGTTAATAAATGTAAAAAAAACAGAAAGAGGCTTAGCCCTACTGTATTGTTGAATCATCCGGAGAACAGGAGCTATCAGCTCTTTTGGCAACTGTTGAGCCTTCACTGCAGCTTGTTTTTCACAGACCAAAGCTTCCTCATAGGTAAGATTAGACTTTCCAGACACCTCACAAGTCCATACCTTTTGACGATAGAGGTTGAGCCTATTCAGGTATTCCCTAATCAAATAGTCAAGGACACAAGCATATTTCTGTAATATAATCTAAGGAATGTGTGAAAGTTACAAGGTATCAGATCTGATTAATTTTTTTATTCATATCAGGTATAAATCAATTAGCTGGCAGTAATGGGCATGCAAAAGGATACTGATAATATCGGAATATCTCCTTAGTGAACCTAATTTGGAACACCTTCTCATTAGGATCCAAGTTCTCTGGTGGCTCCAGTAAGGGGAAAGTAGTTCTCTTTAGGAGAGGCATTGGATCCCTGTTATACAACCTCTACAAAATGGATGATTTATTTGACACCTGCAAAAGTTCACAATTGTTACTGCAATCTCCTTCATTGAAAGTTGTAGGCCCGTAGCCATCACACCACACAGATAAAGCATGAATACCATAAAAGGGGGAACTGTTAGCTGATTAAACCAGATAATGTATTTGTGCTGCAATGCATGCATAGTCAAATATATTAACAACTAACATGCAAAGCTCCATGCTGTCTTTGTTTCAGTATGCACATGCTAAATTCCATTGAAAAAAAGAGAGATAATAAAAACCTAATATATATCTGATACAGAAGCACAAATATAAGCTAAATACCACCAGTGCAATACTTCAAAACCAACAGGAAGTTCTTTTGATTACATCAACAATAACATTCACCTCAGTTCCTTCCCATCAAGAAGCACATATGGTATATTGGTATGGCAACAGCCATGTTCAACAAAGAGTGCAAGATAGGAGATGCTGGCTTAACTGTCAGTTCCTCTGAAGTTAAAGATCAAGAAACCCATAAATGCGCAACAATGCAGAATGACTATTCAGCCCAAGTTACAGAGGTGAGAGGACAAGCCACGACAAGACTAGACATTTCCACCTTTTTAACTGGTAGAAACATCAAGCCCGAACTTCTCAACACGCCACCCCAATCGGCAGCAATCCAAGAACCAGTAAACCCCCTATGGCCCTATGATCACCCGACACTGACCCCACCCCCCGAATCATCGACTGCCGCTCCACCACGCCCCCCAAACTCCCACAAAACCCGATTCAAGCTCCACAAGAACTCTTCCAGTACCCACCCGGCAGCACGAAATCCCCCAAATAGCCGCCCTCGAACCCTAGCCCAACGCAGCACGAGCCTGCCACCGACCACCCGCCCACCACCCCCGCACGCACAAACCCAAAAGGCGCATCAAGAGATTCAAAACCGCCTAAAGATCAGCTACCCGCCTTCAGACATGCACCAAACAGAGTCACACAATAACAAGGACAGAATTTCCGGGCTCACCGACAAGTCTCGCTCGCTGGTACGGCACGGCCGGCAGGGATGCGGGGGCCTCGTCGCGTCGGGGGCTGCGGGGACGGGGGGAGGTCCGGCGGGGCGCGGGCACGCGCGCGCGCCCCGCGGCGGGAGGGGAGGCCGAGGCGGGAAGGCCCCGAGCTTGGCCCCGCGCCGGGGGTTTGGCGCCGGAGTTTTCGAGCTGGGCGAGCGGAGGAGGTGTGGGAGATTGGAGGACGGGAAGGAGGCGGAGAAATGGGAGAGGGAGGGAACGACGGAATTTATAGCGGTTTGATGTGGCCAAACGGACGGTTGCTCGCTTAATCACTGGAGAGCACTTTTGCAGCCAGGTACCTCGGTTCTGCGGTTATTTGATCACGTTGGGGCTGGATGGAATTCGGGAATTGTGTTCTCCCCTATTTTACAAAAGAAGTCTAACACTACGAATAAGTAGTAGTACTCTATATTGTGTTATATTAGAGGATTAGTATAGGTTGCTAAATCTTTGCTAAGATGTCTATACGAGTGTTGAGCATATTGAATCTTTTTATGGAATTGTTTGCTTTGATATAATTTGTGGACGTGCCAACAAAAGCAAATGAGATAAAGTTCCATTTTCTCTTAGGCCCTCACTGGAACAGGGAATATCACATCCACCCCTGAAATTTTTTTCATTTGCAAACTTTAGTTAATCTCCTACGTCGTAGATGGCCTTAGATTTGCTCGCATAAGTTAGGCTATTTTGATTATAGTCTACCGTTTTGCGAGCGTATATTTATACCTAAAGTTATTGCTCTCTTTATAGTTGTTGACTAATTATTACTTCTACCAAAAATAAAAGACTCGGTGGAAATGTCGTCACGGTAGAAATGTTGTCACCCGTAGAAGTTTGCTTTTTATTGAGCAATGAGCCAAAGAAGCGTCAGTTTCTTAAGGATTTATCTCTAGTATTAAGTGAGTTGTTGGTGGTTGTGAAGATATATGATATTCCACAAACCAACAATACTTTTGAATTAAATATACATATGACTTTAGAGAATCCAATGTGGGATATGCAATATTGACGAACCAAAGTATGAATCCAATATGAGGTATGCGATCATTTATGCAGTGGAGCATGAAACCAATATAGATTATATGACCATTTATGCAGGGAGGATGAATCTAATGTGGATCAGTGATCATACAGTCATTTACGTAGTGGTTCTTGAAATGAATATGAAGCACAACACCATTTACACAACGGAGGAAATGAATCACATGGGGGATATGAGATTATTTATGTGTTTGAAAAGCACGAATCCAGTATAGAGTATGTGATCGTTTTCTGGAACATATGATCATTCACATGGCTTATCAAACAATCTTGCTATTCATTTTATGTGCCATGTCTAGACTTAGAAAGAATTTTTTTGTGTTAATTAGGATGATGAAACTTTTGGCTTTTAAGACCTTTTCTTCTTCTTTTATTATGGAACTAAGCTTATTGGATGGATATTGGGCTAGGGTAAGGGTTTTGACTACAAACTGGTACAAACCAAAGCTCTAATGTAGAGGTGTTACTCCTTCGTTAGTTTGTCTCTATGAAGATGAATACATGATATGCTTGAAGTAACAGTAGAAATTATCATGAAAACGGGAGGTGCTGCGTGTAGTTTGTGCTGTCCATAACTCAATTACGAACAATCAGAGATGAAACGGAGGCGGTTCTTAACTGCCAACGCGTGGAATCGACGGGGTCACCTGGGTCTGGGTCCCTTCGGCTCTTCCGCGCCGCGATGGGGCCATGGGAGAATGGGAAGAGAACGTTGGGCTAAATCGAAGTGAGAGTGAAAGCCTTACTTTGTTTTGGCCCATTGGATCATGGGATCAACACATCGCGTCAAAGCATTTGGAGTTCGCAAGGCCCATTTAGCTCGCTTTTTTCTTTTTCCTTTCCTGTTTGGTGAGGTCCCATAGCCGCCTTTCCTTTACATTCTTTTTTAACAAAACGAGTATTTATCCCTCCTTTTCACATTCTGGCTGAAGCTAGAGACAAAGCATGTAGTTGGTGAGGTCCCATAGCCGCCTTTCCTTCTCAGCAATTTTCAGCACAAGTCCACACCTGAAGCAGTATCAAACCCTGCTAGTCTATTGCCTGTCAATTCCTTCCTGAATATACAATCTGGAAATTTCAGAAAAACACCACTAGTACAACAAGCGGCAGTATACAAAACAAAAGCTTTGGAGTGGCATCCCGTCCATGTCAAACGCTAAAGTTTGACAAGCAATCCTGAAGAGGGGATGATTGGGAGGAATAAAAGTGTTAGGTAGGTAGATTCCAGGCCACTTTATCGAGAGGGGTTGAAAGAGATCGGGTAAGCAAAGCCACTTTAGCTCAGACTGCGAGCATGACAGACCCTGACGAAAACGGGGTTGATTAGCTATAGGATGAGACAAGGACGCATACATCACGCAAGCATGTGTTAGATCTATCCGGGATCGCTAGCAGTGGAATCAACTCGGATTTTCTCTCTTAATCTAGTTCTAAGATGAATCACTGGTGTGCGTGTGCGGGTGCGGGTGCTAGATCAGATCGAGAGGGAAACATAGGCTAGTGTACCTTGTTCCGATGACGACGCCATCTCGGGTTCGTTGGTGGAGTCTGCTCTAGGCAGCGTCGCGCAGTGGCGGGTCGGTGCAGATCCGCGCTAGGCGGCGATGGCTGCTGCCGTGCAGCGCTGGTGGTGCTTCCCGCCGCCGCAGCGCCGCCCTCTAGATCGGTCTAGGGTTAGCGTGTAGGTGGGGAGTCGGGGCACGGTGAATCTCGACGTGCGTGCCCGCCGGCCCCCACCTTCTATTTATTGTGGCACTGGCGACGGGGCCCACCAACAGGTATTGGGTTGGGCGCCCCCGATCAGGGCGCGGATCAAGGGCTAAGGCCTTTGGGCCTTAGGGGTAGAGATCAATCCAACAATCTCCCCCTTGATCTCATATTATCTTTTTCTTTTACTTTTCTATTTTCCTTATCTCATCACAGATTTATGTATAGGGCATATCTCATCGTCATGCGCAACTGCCGATAAAATCAATAGCCACAATACACGTCTCTGTTCAGAAATAGATTCTATAATCCTTTTGGGCCTCTATTATCCAGTGATCATAGGTTGTACCTCATTCCCATGCCGGCTACGTGTTCCATGAACACGCTGGGTGGTAGGCCTTTCGTTAGCGAATCCGCAAGCATATCTTTTGTTCTTATACGCTCGAGGCTTATGGTGTGATCCTGGATTCTGTCTTTTATTGAATAAAATCTTATCTGTATCGACTTGGTAGCCGTGCTCTTCTTGTTGTTATGAGCATAAAACACTGCTGGCTGATTATCGCAGTACATCTTTAGTGGTCTTTCTATACTGTCCACCACTCTTAAGCCAGGTACAAATTTCTTTAAACATTCTACCTGCCCGGAGGCCTCATAGCATGCTATAAACTCAGCATACATCGTCGATGTTGCTGTGACCGATTGTTTAGAGCTTTTCCACGATATAGCTCCCCTTGCGAGAGTGAAGATGTAACCTGTCGTGGATTTTCTATCATCTTCATCTCCCGCAAAGTCTGAATCTGCGTATCCTTTAATCTCTAATGGATCGCTTCTTCTGTATGTTAGCATGAGGTCTTTTGTGCCTTTCACATATCGCAAGACTTTCTTTACAAGTTTCCAGTGTTCTAGACCTGGATCTTTCTGAAATCTGCCAAGCACATTAGTGACAAAGGCTAAATCAGGGCGTGTGCACACTTGAGCATACTGTAAACTTTCGACTGCCGAAGCATACGGAACAGTTTTCATCTGTTCTTTTTCATATTTGTTTCTGGGACTGAAAGTCTCCATATCTATCACCCTTGACTATCGGAGCAGGAGTAGGCTTACTCGCATGCATATTATACTTTTCTAGAATCTTTTGTAGGTATGTCTGTTGTGACAAACCTAATACCCCATTTCTTCTATCTCGGTGAATCTCAATCCCTAGCACAAATGAGGCTTCACCAAGATCTTTCATGTCAAAATTCGATGACAAGAATTCTTTTATTTCTAATAGTAGACTGACATCGCTACTCGCTAGCAGAATGTCATCCACATACAGTATCAGGAAAATATATTTCCCTTTCTTGAATTTTGCATAAATGCAATTATCCTCTATATTCTGTGTAAACCCAAACTTCTTTATCGTCTCATTAAACTTCAAATACCATTGTCTTGAAGCTTGCTTTAATCCATAAATGGATTTCTTTAAGTGACATCTCATATTTTCTTTTTCTTTCACAACAAAACCTTTAGGTTGTGCCATGTAAACTCTTTCTTCGAGATTCCCATTTAGGAATGCCGTCTTTACATCCATTTGGTGCAATTCCAGATCGAAATGTGCGACCAAGGCCATAATTATTCTAAACGAGTCTTTACAAGAGACTGGAGAAAAGGTCTCATTGTAATCTATTCCTTCCTTCTGTGTAAACCCTTTTGCCACAAGACGAGCCTTGTATCTCTCTATATTCCCTTTGGAGTCACATTTCGTCTTGTAGACCCATTTGCAGCCTACTGTTTTGGCTCCTTTAGGAATTTCTTCTAGGTCCCAAACTCGGTTGGTACTCATCGATTTCATTTCATCTTCCATGGCTTCAAACCACTTGGATGAATGTCTGCTTCTCATGGCTTCTTCGAATGAGATGGGATCATCTTCCATTCAAAACTCTTCTGTGTTATACACTTCATAATCATCGGGAATGGCCGATCTTCTTTCTCTTTGAGATCTCCTAGGAGTCTCTTCTATTCGAACATTCTCTGGTGGAGCCTGTGGTGGCTCCCCCTGATCTGTGGCAATGTTATTATCTATAGGATCCTGAAGGACAGGTTACACATTTTCACTCTGTGTCGCCACAGAAGGGATCACCTCGGAAACTGGCATCGCAGTAACTCGTACCGCTGGTGCAGTCTCAGTAGGCAGTGAGAAAAACGGTTCCTGGATCATTGGAGTAGGTGCGCACACCCGCTTCTCTTCAAGAACAATCTTTCGAACTGCTGTATTTGCCCGAATCATCTCTTCTTCAAGGAAGGTAGCATGTCTCATTTCTACGAACTTTGTAAATCTGTCTGAACAGTAGAAACGATATCCTTTTGATTTCTCTGGATGACCAATAAAATGGCAACTCACTGTCTTGGGATCCAATTTCCTAATGTTCGGGTTAAATATCTTTGCCTCAGCAGGACTCCCCCACACCCGTAGGTGATTCAGTGAGGGTATCCTTCCTGTCCACAGTTCATACGGTGTTTTAGGCACCGCTTTACTGGGTACTCTATTGAGAATATAGACAGCGGTTCTCAACGCCTCCATCCATAAACTCACTGGTAGAGTAGAATAGCCAATCATGCTTCGTACCATATCCATCAGGGTGCGATTCCGTCTTTCAGCTACTCCGTTCTGCTGAGGATCGCCCGGCATAGAGTACTGGGCAACTATTCCTTGTTTCGTGAGAAACCTCGCAAAAAGTCCTGGAACCTGTATTCCCCTCCACGGTCAGAACGGACAACTTTTATCTTTAAATTATGCTGATTCTCAACTTCAGCCTTGAATTCTTTAAATTTATCCAACGCTTCTGATTTCTCTTTTATTAGATAAATATATCCATAACGGGAATAATCATCTGTGAACGTTATGAAGGAGTCATAACCATCTATGCTTTTAACTGAGAACGGACCACAGATGTCTGTGTGAATTAATTCTAAAACACCTGCGCTATGCTCAGTATTTTTCTTTATTATCTTTACATATTTTCCTTTTATGCAATCAATGCATTTGTCTAAGTTTGAGAACTCAAGAGGAGGTAGAATCTCATTCTTAACCAGCCTTTCTATTCTCCCCCTCGAAATATGGCCTAAATGACAGTGCCATAATTTCGACGACGTGTCTTGACTTCCCTTTCGTTTTCTGTTATTATCTGTGGTTGGAGACACAGTCACATTCACATCACATACGGAATTCACACTTTCACGTAGCGATAACAAATAAAGCTCATTTCTTCTGAAAGCAATAGTAGCAACTGCATCATTAAATTCTATTACACACATGTCATTTCCAAAACGACATTCAAATCCATCGTCATCTAGACGAGACACACTTATTAAGTTTCTCTGTATTACGGGAACATAAAATACATCTCTAAGTAATAAATTAAAGCCAGTGTCGAGCTCTAAGAGAAGGTCTCCCACCGCCTCAATATCTGCCTCGACTCCGTTTGCGACTTTAATTTTGCTTTCTCCTCTTCCCGTAGTTCTCGTTGAACGGAATCCCTGTAAGGAGTTTGCAACATGAATTGTTGCTCCTGAGTCAATCCACCAAATAGATTTCAAATAATCTGTATACAAGGATTCATTTACAAATGAAATAATATTATCACCTCGTTTCTCCATGATCATCTTTAGGTAGTCGGGACAATTTGACTTGTAGTGTCCCTTCTGTTTGCAGTGAAGGCACTGATCCTTCTCTACTATAGCTTGCCCAAACTTGGGCCTGTGCTGCTGAGACATCTGGGGTCCCTTTCCCTTGGATGAGGAGGGAATATCTTTATTATTTCTTTTCTTATTCACATAGTTTATAGATCCACCATGTGATGTCTTTATTCTCTCTTCTTCTTGAACATACATAGCTATGGTCTTTTCTATATCCCATTTCTCGGAGTTCATGTTGTAATTGACAACAAAGTTGTCAAACTCTTTCGGCAACGAAGCAAAGACCAAATGAACTATGTGTTCTTGTTTGAACTCCATATCCATCGGTTTAAGCTTGTTGTTTATATGAACCAAGCGATGAATGTGTTCTCTTATCCCACCTCCCAAGTACCTTTCTGTAACCAGTTGTTTGATCAACTGGGTAGCATAAGTCTTTGAGGAGCCAGTGTAGTGACTCCTTATCTTGTCAAGGTACTCAACGACAGTGGAAAAATTTGTGATTGCCCCCAGAATGGCAGGCTCTATAGTGTTCTTCACCACTGCCAAACATTTCTTGTTGGCAGAGTGCCATTTGGCATGATCAGCGTCATACCTCTGTTTGCTCGCCTTGTAGATGAGCTCTGTTTGCTTCCAAGAAGCATCTGTAACATCATCCCCTCTGACCGGCCTCTCAGGCTCTACTGGAACCGGTGCAGAAAGAACCCAATCTAGCTCAGTCATGGTAAAGAAGAGATTCAACTTCTTATACCATTCATTATAGTTGTCTCCTCTCAAAATTGGAATATCCTTGATGGAAACCATCATAGAAAAACCAGCTGAAATAGGTTAGCTCAAGTGAGAACATTATAACAATAATGATAAATGCATAAAAATTATAATATTGTTATTATCAACTTTGGTCAGAAAATAACAACATTACAATTTAATCTGAAAAATTAATCTGTGAAATCATAATATTGTTATTATCAACTTTGGTCAGAAAATAACATTATTACAATTTAATCTGAAAAATAATCTGTGAAATCGTAATATTGTTATTATCAACTTTGGTCAGAAAATAACAACATTACAATTTAATCTGAAAAATTAATCTGTGACTCGAAATTTAAATTATCCCTTTGGTTCAAATTTAAATTCAAGTCGAAATAATCATCTGTGCAGCGGAAACATGAATAAAATAATTCTATTTTGAAGCAAGATCCGTGAAAAACTGTATTTCTATTCTCTAAACATTTATCCCTTTGGTTCAAAATGAAAAGAGATCAAATTCTATGCAAAATCATTCAAATTCGCTTCAAAAACAGAATAAAAAAGATCAAATTTTACTGTTCATCTGCGAAACGGGCCGAAAAACTCACCACTATGCAGCCCAACACTGTGCAGCCCGTTACTGTGCAGCCCAAAACCGCCTCCGCGGCCCGGTCCACTCACGAAATCGGCCTGTTACTGTGCACCCGCGGCTTAACAGGCCGCAACCTGGGCCTAGGCCGCGAATTCGGCCCAGGCGTGCGCCGGCCGCCCGCCCGCCGCGATCTCAGCCGTCCATCTGGATCCGACGGCTGAGCGCGCATTTCGGGCGGTATAAAAGCCTCGCGGCCGGCGTCGCCGTCGGAAACCCTAGATCATTTTTCACTCTCGCCTCGCTCTCTCCCTCGCCTCTGACCGTCGCCGTTGTCGCCGGCTTGAGCTCCGGCGCGGCGCACGGCACGGCCGCCAGCCATCTGCCGGTGAGCCTGAACTAGCTCCGTCTTTTCCTCTCCCTCTCCTTCTCTCTGTGGACTTTCCGTCGCCCTCTCCCTCTCGCTTTTCTCTCTGTTCCGGTCAGGAGTCGCGCCACCGCGTTCGTCCTCGACGCCGGCGGCCGTGCCATGGCCGGATCTGCTTTCAGTACCCCTTACTCTTTATTTTCTCTCGATTTCGGCTCGGTGTGCGTCCACACGAAGCGGATCTGTGCCCTATGGGCCTCCTCGCCGGAGTCGCGTGCGTCTCGCGCGCGGCTCCGTCGAGGGGATCTCTGAGGTACGAGAAAGAAGGGAAACGGCGGAGGGAAGAGAAGGAGAAGAGAAGAAAGCAAGAAGAACCAGAGGAGAAAGAAGGGCCAGGTAAGTCGGGGAGCGGGTAGATCTAGGGTTAGGGTTAGGGTTTCGAGCTCTGTTGGTTTTCTTCCTCGATTTTCTTTCTGATTCTTCTATTTGCTCGATCCCTTTACCCTTTTCTATCTCTTCCGAGTCAAACCACTAATCTAGGTGGCTCTGGTACCATTGTTAGGTCTATCCGGGATCGCTAGTAGTGGAATCAACTCGAGTTTTCTCTCTTGATCTAGTTCTAGGATGAATCACTGGTGTGCGTGTGCGTGTGCGGGTGCTAGATCAGATCGAGAGGGAAAGATAGGCTAGTGTACCTTGTTCCGATGACGACGCCATCTCGGGTTCGTTGGTGGAATCTGCTATAGGCAGCGTCGCGCAATGGCGGGTCGGTGCAGATCCGCGCTAGGCGGCGATGGCTGTTGTCGTGCAGCGCTGGTGGTGCTTCCCGCCGCCGCAGCGCCGCCCTCTAGATCGGTCTAGGGTTAGCGTGTAGGTGGGGAGTCGGGGCACGGTGAATCTCGACGTGCGTGCCCCCCGGCCCCCACCTTCTATTTATTGTGGCGCTGGCGACGGGGGCCCACCAACAGGTGTTGGGTTGGGCGCCCCCGATCAGGGCGCGGATCAAGAGCTAAGGCCTTTGGGCCTTAGGGGTAGATATCAATCCAACAGCATGCTCATCAAACTGTTTATTTTTCAATTCTTTCCGTCTCTTTCCATTCTTTTTTTTTTGTGTGTGTGGAGATAGCATGTTGCAAGATGCAAATAGTTAGGGAGGAACCTGGATGAAAAAACGCACGCATGAGCAGGACTGGTTGTGCCTGCAAAGCATAAAAATGGTGTCAGATCAGATTAGGCCTCGAGTGTTCATTTAGGCTGAACTTTTTTCAGGTCTGACTCAACTGTAGTTCAACTGACTCTCAGTCGCCAGAAAGGGTACTTGCGGGACTCAACAATGTTCGTTCCTGCAGCAGCAGTTGAGGCCCTTTCTTCTTTTTGCTGAAATGCGTACAGGAACTCCAGATAACGATCTCAACTGCTGCTATGACGAACGAATCATCGAGTCCTGCCGGTGCCCTTTCTTCTTTTCTGCGACATCTGAACTGAAGTCAAAACGTCTGCCATTAACCGAGATTATAAAAACAGGTTCCATCCATGATGAGATGGCCCTTCATTCCACATGGCCACTCACATGCATCTACTACTTGTTCAAGCAACCAAGCATGGCATTGTCGCATTGGCATCACCTCACACCGAGGCCGGCCTCCTTCCTGAACCTCAACGGAAATCGTAGTATAATGCAAAAAGAATGTGCGGACGAGCAGCTCATCTCCAGCACGCGTGCACGTCGTCTGCGCAGCGCTTCTACCCGTGGCCACTTGTTTTTTCTGCTGCAGTGGGGGTTGGAGGCTCTGTCTCTGAATGACTGAATCTGCAGCCGCCGTTCGCGACGAACGCTGTCCTCCGAAAGCTCGAGCCGAGCGGCAATGGCCGGATAGTTTACGGGATTCAGTACACAAACCACTATTTTACACTAGGCTTAGAAGGTTCTTCAGGTTGATGAACAGGGGCAAACTGACACGGCTACCTACCGCTAGTCAGTCCTCTGCTGCAACTACTTTCGCGATCACTGTTTCATTCAGAGCAGTCGCAAAATTGGACACTGGCGATGCGGCCGGGGTGCATAGATGACAAAGGTAAACCAGCAATCGGAGACCCCGATTTGATCTCCATCAGGGATCGTGGCCGGATCAGTTTCAGACGGCAGGGGCAGCTCGCGTCGCCGCCGGGGTCAGCAGATGTTAGGCAGCCATGAACCGAGCCGCTCCCGCGCCGTCCGTCACCTCACCGCGGACTCCATCAACCGCGACGACGAAACCGGCCGGCGCCCGGGGGCCCTAACAACTCCCGGAGAAAAAAACGGCCAGCCCCAACACACTTCAGGCAAGAGACCGCCTCGCCCCACCGGCTCCGTGAGCGCACGGTGACCGTGCGTGCGTGCGTTCTCAGCTAATTTCAGGCAGGACCGGTCACGGTCGCCGATCGCGTTGATCCCTGACGTTCCGTGGGAAGGTTGGTGGAGGAGGATCCGGTGCTCTTGGGAGTCCGGCTCGTGATCTGACAGTGCGCGTCCCGTATCGTATTATCCGGAGCTGTTGTGGTCAGGTTCGTCTGAACTACGCCGTCCTAATTTGCAGGTTCTATGAAAAATGGTAGTAGGGAAATGGGGTGAGATCGTCAGTCAGTCAGATCCGAGGGTCAAGAGTGCAGGATATTGTAAACATTGTTGGTGACTTGGACGGTTTTGACCTGACAGAATTCTATTCCATGAGCCATCGATGCCTTGGAAGTATTTTTCTTTTTGGTTGGTTGGTGTCTGATGAGTGATGACGTACACCAATGCATGAATCTCGTCACAAACATTCCATCATGTGAGCAGGCAGGCATCATTGGTAAAGAAACAAAAAAAAAATACAGAGAGAGCCTCATGTAGCCTTTGTTCATGCCGCTGTTCCTAACCCCTATAATCCACTCCATGTTTACAGGGGATGTCCATGCACCACAGAGAGCTGAAAAAAAAATGAATGAATAAATAAATGGGACGCAGGCAAGTGGAATCCATCCATTGCTCACTAGTCTGCTCACCACATTCTCCATTCTGGAAAACTAAAAGGTAAGAGTTCATTGCTCACTACGGAGTACTACTCATCGCCGTCCATTGCCTGCCTAGGTAGGTAGCTAGCTAGGTCGAAGCACGGAAGGCGGCCATCCACTCCGAACCTCCATTCACTTCCGATCGAGTCCAACACGCAAACTGACGATCCGGCAGCCCAAACCTTTCGCAGATCTTATCGCCATCCGTCCACAAGACCGCAACCAACTTCCTCATCGCCTCCTCCTCCTCCTCCATGATAGATGGACGTGTTCCGAACAGCATCCCTAGCTAGCCGGCCGGCCGGTCCGGGGTTTGCGTCGGTTGGCCGCGGGTGCTCCACGGCCTAAAGCGATTGGAGACGGAGGAGGAGGAGGAGTCTGATGGGGCGACGAGGTCGACGGGACGGCCGGGGAATGGCCGGTTGGTACGACTCCACTCTCTGCACGGCCCGGCGCCTGACCTGTTCTTGAGGGGGTTGCATGCGTTGGGGGATGGATCAACGTCTGAACGGCGGCAGCAGCAGCAACCACTGCACACCAACTGGTACTAGAATCTCAGCCATGGCACTGAGATGCCAGGAATGCCACGAATAAACTGTAATAAATGAACGATCGTTTGGTTGGGCTATGCTAGTTTAGTCAATGCACCATAATGCATGAGATGGATGGCAGCCGGAAATGAGCTCAGTTGGTGGTGGTTCGGATAAAACAATTGCTGAAAACCTCCAACAGTTGGCGTACACAAAGGCTGTTATTATGGGTGTCTTTCGAAATGCTGAGACGTCTTTAGAAGGCAAAAGGGAGTGCTGCCTTTAGTCTGAAACTTTTCTTTCTGAATGCAACTCCACATAACGCATAGGAATAAGATACGATGTCCAACTGCAAAAGGGAAGTGTTTGCACTTCATCAGATTATTGGTTGATCTTTCATTTAAATTGCTTTTGTACTATTACATTTTGTTTACCATTTTTTATACCAGCCAATTTATACTGATATAAAAGTACCAATAAAAGGCGTCATGTATAGTTGGCCTGCGTCGATGTCCTAAATAATAATTAGCAATAATTAATATAGAGATATCAAGCTGTCTATTACGTTCAAAATTATCCAACGTTCCGTGTATGAGTGTTATGCGTGTTTTTTCCATCTTGATACTATTTTTCTTCCTGATGATATCTAAAAGTTGAGCTAACTTGAGTATTACATTTAACTGCTCCGGCACTGCAAAGAACACATTAAGCTAAAAATAAAGACTAAGAGATGGAAATGGTATAGTTTCCTCACCACCTAAAAAAAACCAAACCTAAAAGTATAGGAGTACCTCATCAAGAGAATCTAAAGATTTACAGTTAAACAATGAAAAAAGTATCCATTTCCACTATATTTTTTCAATCTTGTAAAATGTTAATGAATGTACCTATACTAGCAACTGCAAAAGAAAATAACTACAAAATTAGGGGGAAATGAAGAGAAAAAAATCCTCAAGAAACTCCCTCGTGTCCTTTGCCACCAGGGACTCCAACCCAAGCAAATGCCTCGCCCACATGCCACGTCACGTCGTCGTGGACCCATCGGTGCACGACCGCGACAGCACTGCCTCGCCCCCGCCGCCGTCGTCGTTCTCCTCGCATGCCACCACGGCCCGCTCGAGCACGCCGACCACCTCGCTCATGGTGGGCCGGTCGCGCCCGGCCGGCCGCACGCAGTCCGCCGCCAGGTACCCGACGTAGGCGACGGCCTCCATCTCCCCCGGCGTCGGCAGCGGCAGCCGCGCGTCGAGCACCCGGTGCACGCGGTCCGCCTCGATGTGCGGCACGGTGACGTCGACGACGTTCTTGGGCGTGCCGCTCCCCTCGAACCGCTGGATCACCTTGCACCCGGAGAGCAGCTCGAGGAGCACCACCCCGAAGCTGTACACGTCGCTCTTATCCGTCAGGTGCTGCAGCCGGTAGTACTCCGGGTCCATGTACCCTACCGTGCCGGCCGTCATGCACGGCTCGTCGTCGGCGACGACGTCGCCGGCATTGCCGTCGCCGTCGCTGCTGCTGCTCAGGTCGTTGAGCAGCGAGAGGCCGAAGTCGGAGACCTTGGCGGTCCAGGCGGCGTCGAGGAGGATGTTGGGGGACTTGATGTCGCGGTGGATGATGGGCGGCACGGCGTAGGTGTGCATGTACTCGATGCCGCGAGCGGCGCCGAGCGCGAGGCGGAGGCGCGCCGGCCACGACGCGAGCGGCGGGGAGAGCGGCGCCGGGCGCTTGTGGAGGTGGTCGTGGAGGGTGCCGTTGGGCATGAACTCGTACACGAGGATGCGCTCGCCGCCGTCGGCGCAGAAGCCCAGGAGGCGGACGAGGTTCTTGTGGTTGACGCGGGAGAGCAGCGCCAGCTCGGAGACGAAGGCCGCCTCGTGGTTGCTCACGCGGCGCGCCGCCGTGGAGGAGGACGCGCCGCTGGGGTCGCGGCGCTCCGCGCGCTTGATGGCGACCTCGCGGCCGTCGGGGAGGGACGCGCGGTACACGGTGCCGAAGCCGCCGGAGCCGATGCGGTGGGACGGCGAGAAGCCGCCCGTGGCGGCCCGGAGCGCCACCAGGGGGAACTGCTCCACCGTCGTGTTGGGGCCCTTGGAGAGCAGCGCGCTGAGCCGACGCTCCACGCGCGGCGCCGGGCCGTTCGGCTCCGCGTGGATGCGTCCGGAGTCCTGAGAGCTGCCGCTCCGTCGCCGGCGAAGGCAATAAACCACCACCACCGCGGCGATGGCGGCCAGCACTCCCGAGCCGATTCCGGCACTGACTAACGCGATCGCCAGGTCGCTCGGCCGCCGCTTCCCGCTCGAGTGAGAGTTCGACGCCGACGAGTTGGAGGTAGGCGCCAGCGCCATCATGGGCGGAGAGAAGCCGCAGGGGTAGCAGACGGCCGCGCCGCCTGTGCCGCCGCAGAGAGGCCCGGAGCCCGACCAGACGCCGCACTGGCACGACGCCCACGGCGCGCACGGGCCCGGCAGGACGCGGTCGAACACCTTGCTCACCCCACCCGGGGCTCCGGCCGCGACGCCTGGGCCCCAGCACACGAGCGAGTAGTCGGACATGAGCACCCCGCACACCACCTTCCCCCTGGCCTCCAGCGCGACGAACTGCTGCTGCGCCACCGACCGCGGCAGCGCCGCCTCCTCCGGCGGCCAGCACGCGACCGTCCAGTTCCCCCACAGCACGCACGTGACCGCGTCGCCCACCGCCAGCGACGACACCGAGCGCCCCGCTATCCTCGGCGACGGCGACGCGGCAGCCACCGCCGCCGCCTCACCCCAGCACACCACCTCACCTCTGTCCGCCTTCACCGCGCACGCGTGCCGCTCCCCTGCTGCAATCATGGCATGGCTTCCGTTCGGCTTCCGGCTCACCGCGTCCCCGCCGCCGTAACACCTCACCTCGCCGGTCCCCGCCACCAGCCCGCACACGAACCCGCCGCCCGCCGCCACGGCCGAGAACCGCACGTTATCCGGAACCTTACCCAACGGCCACCTCCAGCACTGTATCCTCTGCTCGACGATCCCGCACACGTACTCCCCGCCGCCGGACACCGCGGACAGCGCCTCGCCGCAGTACACCCTCTTCGACGGCGCCTCGCTGTCTTTCAGGTCCCACCACCGCATGGACATCGGCCGAGACCGAGACACAGTCGGACCTGTGGAGCAGAGGTACCCATCGCCGGCGACGACGGCGGAGAACGGCGTCCTTTCGCCGCCAGCGCCGCCGTAGGAGTAGTTGCGGGGCTGGGCAGAGCTGTTGGTGACGCTGGCGCAGGAGATCTGGTAGTCCGTCCCGTTACCGCAGGGGACCAGAGCGCACGCAAGGTGGTGCGGGGAGGCGGTGGCGTTGGCTCTGACGGCGGCGATGGCGACGGTGGGGAGCGGGAAGGAGGAGGACGCGAGGAGGAACGGTGGGAAGAGGGCGAGGAGAGCGAGGATGCTTAGGAGGAGGAGGCGGGGCGGTGGAGGTGGAGACATTGGATTGGGAGAGAGGTTAGGGGAGGAGAAGAGAGAGAGGAGGTTGTGTAGACCATGGTGGCGCGAGGAAGGAGAATGGAAGAGAGAATGAGGAGGGAGGGAAGGGAAGGAGGTTTAAAGGTTGGTGTCTCTTTCTTTTCCCCATTGAATTTTCTCTTCTTTCATTTACTTTCTTGGGGTTTTTTTTCTAGGATTAGCGGGTGAACGCGTTTTTTTTTTAAAAAAAAAGAGTTTGGAAGGGAGGCTACCTAAACTGGTGTTCTTCTTTTTCCCCTTTGGTTGGATATGAATTTGTGAAGTGGTCTTTGTCGAGTGATGTCTGCTAATGTTTTTTAGGCAAATGCTCGTACAGTCGTACTACTAATTTGTTGCATTGTTTTTTTAAAAAAATAAAGTTCATATGCCGACAGATCAAATGATTATGTTACCTTGCTATCGCATTCATATTATCTTGGAAAAGGGTTCATTGAACCCCACGAGTATATGCAAGGCGCAACACATCATTTAAGTTAACTTTCCAATTATGAATTATGGGCATGTACAATGCTGTCAGATCCATTCTATTTGCAGACCTCATTAACTTTACAATGTATTGGCTGAAATTTTCTCCCCCCAAGGGGCGAGGGCTCGGCTCCCTCTGCTCTGCTGCCAGGAAAGGTATAGAGAAGTGTTCAGTTCTTTCTACTCTGCCTTTCATGACAGCAGAGCGCCTCTTCCGAATGAAATAACTACCTAATAATCCTAAAGCAACTCCCCTGGAGAGAGGTGGAGAGAGGAGGTAGGAGGGGTGACCCTAAGAAAGGCGTCTTATCTCAGTTTGTATTATTCTTCAAATTGAGCTTCCTAGATATTAGTAGTGTGCTCACTTGATGGCACTCTAGGGACTTGCCTAGCATGAATCACACCTCATTAACCAACTCCCATAGTGATTTTCAGTGTAACTGGTCGGTATATACAACTTGATAAACCTTATAGCATGAGCAACGCAATATTGGAGCAATGCCTCCTCCATTGCTACATCAACAGAGCATTTCGTTGTATGCAAGTGTCGTCATGCATACGCAAGCATATGGTCATGCATAGCTCCTGTTTTATGACTGCGAAAGGAGAGGAAGAAAATTAAATTACTTGGTGAGCTCTATCTCCTAGCTAGGTAACGTGTGAGAGAACGCCATTGTTTTCACGTGCGCCATTTGTTTCCTGTAAAGTGGGAAAGGACCTCCCTTCAAAAAAAAAGGGTGGGAAAGGACCAATTGTGCTGGACTGATATAGTCTCGTTCGAGAATATCAGCAAAAGCTGGAGACCCTTGTTTTTGAAAGAATAATAATGCGAGACCGTGGAGGCAGGAAAAAAAGAAGAATAAAAGGGAGTGTTTTTCCAGATCTAGAAACATCTTCTTCTGGCTTTTTGGTCGTCAGTAAAGACTAACTAACCAAAGGTTGTGATCTCCAATAACCCAGATCGGCAGGTCATCAAGCACACAAGGATCCTCGAAATGCGGAAGCAAGCTAGGGATGCATGATCCGGGCCAGAGTGTCGATTTGCCTGCATGTGCTTGCGCTGACCGCTGAAGCTGAAACAGCTAATAATTAAGATAGTTAGCTGAATCAGTCAGTGTGTCCGGACGGACAGTCTGAGAATGGACTCCCATGCGCTGTTCTAGCTCGTCCAAAGCCAGATCATTCCACTCGCCGTGCAAAACAAAAGATCGATGGCGTATGCGGCGCGCGAGACGGCCCGGGGCCAGTTTTGGTGCGTTCCTCCTCGGACGAGCTCGAGACCGGAGAAGCCATACGCGTTTCGAAGCTAGACTGCTGACCACTGCCGTCCATCAGGTCTCTGACCCTTGACCAAAGAACTGAATGAAGCATGGTCAGTTAGTCACTGGTCGGTCTGGCAGTTCTTGCAACTCTTGCCACAAGAGGTCCAAAATGGAGATCTGAAGATTACACGACCTGCATCCTCGTCCCAGCTCTTTCCTCCAAACTGCATCGCAGATTTCCACACGCCTGCCGTAGGACGGAGAGTGCACGTCAGTCGGTCGGTGCCGCGTATAGCCACTCATTTTGATCGACCCGTCGGAATTCCGAGTTCGCCGGCGACGCGGGGGGGGGGGGGGGGGGGGGGTGAGAGTCTATGATGGTCAGAACCGAACCGGATTGTTCTTGGTTTACCGGTCGCTGGTCACTCGCACTCACCGGCTAGACGCTTTCATGTGGTGGTCGTCCAAGAAGCTGCTGCTGCTGACCTAACCTGCGAGTCAGTTGCCAGTCGGCACGCCTCAGGGGTTAGCATGTCAATCGCATTCCACCTTCGTCTTCCCTCTTGTACTAGTTTAACCTTCCTTTTGCCTCTCACCCAAATCTTGCCGTTGAGTAATCTACATCTTCTCTTCACCTGTTTCGCGTAACCGTACAGTATTGTTTACGTTGACGTGAGAAAACTAGCTAGTAAAAAGAGAGATTCAGACATTAAAATAAATTGCATTAACCTAGAAAGAAATAGGATTAAAGATTAAAGATTCAGACACCTTATTGCCATTTGTTCATTCAGCTCGTCAGTCTGCTTGCCATTTGTGCAACAATCTGAACGACGACAGGCACTGCATGGGCAGCTTTTCCATGGCGTTCCGGGTTTGATCTTGCACGCCATGGCTGCTGCTTTTCCCGTGTGAACGGTAGTGGTAGACTGCACTTTTCGCCGGCGGCCTGTTTTACCCGGTCATTGTTTTCGCGAGAAGATTCCTAGAACAGAGGCAAAGCGGATGGAATAGTGCCAGTACTTTCAGGAAAGTTCCCCGGCTGAAAACATGGTCGATGTGGGTCATGTTCAGACTCGAGATCCGAGTCGTACTTGCACTGCTCGCGTTTTTACAGAAAGTCACCTGACTTTACCGTGCTCCAGATCCTCTCTCTGGTTTTTTATTCTCCCCGTCTCAAGTTCAGAATTCCGATCGGTAGACGTCAGTAAAGCTAAAGGATGGAGAAAAATTTCTCTCAGAATTTAGCGTTATCTCTATCAAATTTGCGTAACCTTTTTGCCTTTGTTGGGGTGTTTCTCTGCCAGCAGTGTCAGCGTCCGTGCCTTGTTACAGGAAGCTGGATTGTTAGCACATCCGCCTCGCCGCTGGACCTCGTGGCTGAAACCCAACGGACGCCGTCAAATGAAACTCGCCGTACGCGCTCGTGGTTATTCTTGACGTACAGGTAAACAAAAGCGAGCGTGTACTGTGAACTGTTTCGGGGCAGCCGCGTCAGAAACGTCGATCCGCTCACCGCGTTCGATTCCGGGGCCCGGATCAGCGCGCGATCTCGGCCGCGAATGTGAACCGCGATGACGCATCCGCGCCGGCGAAAAGGGTGTGCATGTGGTGTCCAGGCGAGGCGGTGGTAACCGCGCGTGGACTGCTGCGCCGGTGCGGCTCCGGTGGACCGTGGACGAGGACCTGGTCGGCTTCTCGGTCGCCTGTCCGGTGCACTAGCTAGTAGTACGCCGCCAGAATGTGCTCCCCGAGCGCGTGGGTCCGTGGAGGGACACAGCCTCTAGCCACAGCGCTGCGGTGATATTGAAGACACATTGCGGCCACATCGCATACAAACAAGTAGCCAGGAAATGTCAAGATAAGTTACTTGCACTGCCATAGCCTCCAATATATTACACGTAATAATAACAATGTACCAAAATTGAGGTGATACGAACTGTCCCTGCGTCCTTCACATCCTACGGCAAACCATGCAACGTCAGAGCACGAAACGATGCGGATAGAAATATCTTTTGACCCTGCTACGTTGGCTAGCCTGACTTTATGAAGTAGGGGGGGTCATAGGCTCATAGCTACACCAAAAGGCGCTAGATGAAGGACACGATGTACATAGGCAACTCGAGAAGCCTGGCACAGGGAAGGTATATCTGGAGCATCGTCACTGAACAGATGTTCCTTTCTCTTCACAGATATGCCACCGCAGCAGTTTGGGCAGGAGATGGTTGGGCCGGTACGAATCAAAACTGCAATCCCGCGACGAAGCTTCATCCGCTACCCGTTAATTTGAGGGAAGATTTGTGATATCTTCATGAAAACATCCATGACCTAACAGAGGAGACGATCAGATAAGGCAGTGAAGCAGCCTGCCGCTCCGTCTATGTTCATAAACTAAACATGAGACAGACAATCAAGAGGATCCAAACATACCTCTTTGTCATTTTGGTATTTTACAATGTTAAGAGGGTTCTGCGAGCACTGCATCAAATATGGCACCATGTCAAAAGAATCAAACGACCAAACAGTAAAGGAAGAATTTCTGCAGGGTCTTACGTCCATGATGGCTGTCTGGATTTTTGGATTTTGGAATGCGACAGCGACTTCTGGGTTTGCCATTATTTTCGATACTACTTCCTCCGGAGTCATGCCAACTTGCGCTGTACAAGCAATCAAATAGTTTAGGAGTTCATATATCATTTAAGCAACAACCACTTTAATGGGTAACTAATGGAACAAATTGGCACCAAGCGATTTCTGACAAACAATAAAAAAACCGATATCAGAGAAGAATAAATTCTTAACTAATTTTTTTTAACTTTTCCTTCCAAGCACAATAAGAACACAGTAGAAGCATGCCCAAACTATGTCACATTTTAGTTTAATAAAGTAACATGGGTCTTGAAGAACACAAGATTCTCAATATGACATCACTCCAGCCCATAAACTGTCAGCTTGCGGCAGGCACATGTTCGAGGGAAAAAAAAAGCTTGCGGCAGGCACACATCAGAGGAAGATATGTGCAGCAAAGAATGGCAACAATTACCATATTAGTTGAAATCTTCATTTAATTAGAAGAAGAATGAACCGCAGATAGGAACAAATGCATTGCATAGCTCAGGGGGGATTTCGTAGAATTCATGTGTTTTAAGAAAGACCCAAGTTACGCAGAAAGTGTTTAACTCACCAAACTGCTGCCGCACTTCTGGACTGCTAAGGTCAAAGTTCTTCAGGTGATCAAGCATCCGGTTATCCCATTGATCAGGAGATGAACCCCCCATGTTATTTCTGTTAATAGGTAACAACATCAGTATAAAAAGGCCAGGGAAGATTTTTGCATTCTAATAAAGCCAGAGAAGATTTCTGTTAACAAGTTAAACATTCAGATATCGGTACTTGTTAGCTCCACTGCATACAGTACAGTGGCAGTGGGCATGATAAGCCAATAACCAGTAGGTCCATGAGTCTGGGTGTAAATGCTGGGAACATCAGCTGGCGTAATCATTAATTGCTTCTACCATCCAATGGCATCATCATTCAAGATCAATATGGTATGTATAAATGGCTTTTAAATAATCAAACTACTTCCTAACATGGTTCATCTTATTTCCAAATACTCAAACATCAACAATGCAATATCCAATCTAAAAAAATGAAAAGTAAAAAAAAAACATGAACAGTCAAAATAGAAAACCGATGCATATAGGGGTGCAATAGATGTATTACAGCATATCTTGTAGTTGTTGGCGGTACATTGGATTCTGCAGCATCCCTGGAAAATAAGATTTACACAGATCACTATTTAAATTGGAAAATAAACTCTGAATATGTGCTATGAATTATCTAAATAGGTAATCAGGAGCATACACTTGAGCGAATCTGGGTTCCTCATCTCTTCGGGCAAGTAACTGCAAAATGTGAAGAAATCAGAAGAGATTACATGGTAGGCCTTGCCACAAGAGACATGACCACCTCATTCCCAACACATAAGATGCAAGAAGTGGAGCACCGATAAGTTGATATTAAGCAATCACATCTTACTGTATTCATTACTTGGGGTTCCCTCATCCCTAACACATGACAAGCAAGAATTGGTACACTGACATTTCTAGAGTCATTCCATCTAATGTTAAGCCATGAAGTTCCTCCCAAGTGAAACTAACTTCATACAAGAACATGGAGCATGAAACTAGCAAACGTCATGCTTCTCAACTAGCAAATTCAAAGTTATCAGTTTACTAAACCAAAGGTATTATTCTGTTACTATTAATCTCTAATGATCCATTTATCCTCATCATGCAGCAAAACAAAACAGGAACATGACCTATGCAGATAGCAGTATCACCAGTGCCCAAAAGTACTGACAGCCTTTTTTTTGAAAACTTAGTACTGACAGCCTGATATTGACAAATACAGCCGACTGGTTTCTTAGGTGCTTTCTTTTCTCGCCTATTTCAGGGATAACGTGTAAAAACAACTTGTGCATATATCAAGAGGGGCAGGGCATGGGATATTTGGTACAGAACAATTAATCGATGACTACTGAGCTAATTACAATTTACAAAAAAATAAACTAAATTCTTGGGAAGCCTTATTGTTTTCAACAATAGATGCAGAAATAGTGAAGTCTGGTAGGTAGCAAACTTACGGATACACCATCTTCTGCACTTGAGGATCTTCCATCATTTTCTCGATTGTCTCAACAGATAGCATAGGTCCTGAGTTACCTGTAACAGAATCAGTTGAGAAAACCTATTCATGTCAACCAGGAAACAACGGATAAAAGGAACTTTAAGAAAGATAGTGAGATACAAATGGACATCCTAAATATGCCTAACAAAAGAGGTTCAATTACTTACTAGATTCAGTTGGCCCACGTGCAGCATCTTCATTTGGCTTAAAAGCCGCTCCATTTGTGGGAACCTTTGATAATCACAGAATTAAGGTATTAGATAAATATCATGGATCTTGCAAGAAGCTTACCCAGCTTTGTAGCATAACTTACTTTTTGCTCAGTATCCTCCTTACTTTCACTGTCTGTACTATCACGTTTTACATCTACTGTCTCGAGTGAAAATTGAAGGTTCTTTTGCTGCAACTCTTCAGGAGAAACATCAACAAATGCTGCATGCATTTAGTTGTGGCAGTCAGAATGAGATGCAGATATCAAACATATGAAGAAAATTAAGAATTAAGATACGCAGCAGCATCGCTAATAGGTGGTTAGAAGAGGAGCAAGCAATACAATTACAGAAAATACAATAAATGCACAACTACGGTAACATATAAATTGAGCATGCTACTGGCACACACAGAAAGGCCAAACCTTTCGTTCAAGGATAATTATAGGAAAGAAAAACTATAACATAAAACCATACCAAATTTCTTCGAAGGTTTCGGCGTTTCAGCAACATCCGCCTCTTTTGATGTTCCAGAGGCTTCAACTTCAGTAGCCAAGACATCAACAGTTGCAACCTGTGGGGAGGTATCTCTCTTTGGTTGTGAGTATGGATAACTGCTTGGTGCAGTGGGAGCTGCCTGTGGCGGCATGGCAAATGGGAAAGGCGAGTTGGAGCCAAATGAGTTTGATGGTGACTGGGACATCATTGACTTAAATGCTTGTTGCATGGCATATCTCTGCAACAGATTTACCAACAAGTGAAAAAAATGCGTAAGCCAATCAAATATAGCCATATTCAAAGATGCAACGGAAACAGTAAAAGGCAACAACAACCTAGTGATGTATGAAGTGGGTGTAGATAGTAAATTGCAGCAGTAGTGATATTGATAAGTATGAAAATTAAAGATATATGGGATGAAGACACTAAGCTTCCCATCAAACTACAACACACTCCAACCTTTATTGGACTACATACTATGCTTCAAAGTAGTAAAATAGTAAAACTCAAAGTAGTATAGATACGCTGGAAGACTATGCAAGAGTAATACAAAAAGGCTAACAGAAAAACCTCCTGATTCATGTACCCCTCCCACCAGGTCACCACCAACAGATACCCATAGGGTGATTTTTAGGAGTAACTATGCAATCGATGGGGATACATACCGTTTGACGACATAGAAAACAGAAATAACTGTGTGCTCACCTTTACCATGGAAGACACCTGATACATCAAACCACCAACCATTTAAGTTACAAGTGAATTGTATACATAACAGAACAGTTAGCATTGAAGGGAATGAGATTCACACCGTGGTAAACGCCACAGACAATGCTACGCCAACTCCAATCCAGAACACAGGCGAACCACTGTAGAGATTATATGTCGAGTTACCATCAAGGGTAAAGGTGATAACAGCATACACAGAAAAAAAAGGGGAAAAACTCACATGTAGGATGACGGTGGCGGCATGGGAGGCAGGGTACCGGTTCCAGTAGACACATTCTCATTGCCGGTCGAAGACGACACGCTTGCAAAGCCTTTTGCTCTCAATCCCTCGAAAACTGACGTAGTGAACAAATTTATTTAAAATTATCAGGTTGTACTCGGACCAATAGAAATGGGAGTAACCCAAACCAAGCTGACGAAACATTCTCTACTTTACTCATGAGCTGCTTTACTAAAAATGCCAACGGATAAGCTGACGATTCCCTACCCGGTCCTCAGCTACTACTCATAGTCTTGTGAGCTACAAATTCAGATGTGAATTATGGAAAATTGGACCGAGGATGCACAGAGCAGCCTCGAGCTCCAATAGGACGACCCACTGAGTTTCACAAGCGAAGAGCAGGCAAGGAGTATTCAAAGCCCCCAAGCTAACCCTAGTCAACAACGCGCCACGGTCGCAGGACACTGGGCAGCGCGCAATCAGGGGAGGGAGGGGAAACCATCTGAAGAGGGAGCCACACGTATTCCGCTCACCGTTCCTGGATCCGCGAGGAGCCGCCGCCGCCGCCACGGCGACGAGAAGCCTGGGCCTCCTCGCCGCTCTCCGCGCGGCGCCGCCGGTGGAGGACGCCGGCGGCGGCGGCGCGGCGCCGGGGAGCCCGCGGAGGCGCGCAGCGGAGGCGGAGAGGACGGGGAGGCGCGGGGACGCGGAGCAGGAGGAGGCGAGGACGAGGCTCTCCATGCTGCCGGGCAGCGCTGCGTGAGGCGCTGGGGTCTCTCTGCGTCACTGTCTCCGCGCTCGCTCGCTTGCTCGCTCGCTCGCGCTAGGGTTTATCGTCCGCGTGGCGGCGAGGCTTCCGTTTTACTCGCGCGGTATCGACTCGGGCGGGGGAGGGGGGGGGGGGGGGGGGGGGGCGAGGAGGCAGACGGGGCGGAGGGTGATTCGGATGACGATGGACGACGAGTTGACGACGAAACCAAAGCCCTCGCCAGCTCTGTGACGCCGTGGAGGTGGGGCCCGCGGGGGTGGTTTTTACGGCAGCGCTGCAAACAATAGAAGTGGCCCTGTACAGTCCTGTCCTGTACCTGTACCTGCACCTGCACTACGCCAAGGCTCGTCATTATCATCAGACAGCGACGTTTATCTGTCCCAGATTATAGACAGCCATGCTAATCAGCCTGCGACGTCCTCCTCTCGTCGCAAATGGTATTTTTCAAAGCAAATCCAGCTACACGATTTCCAGTCGAAATGTTAAAGAGGATTGATGGTTGGAACTAAAGCATGTCACTTCTGGAATGACACTGTTTGGAACGTCAAGTCCTTGTAATTCCTGTTGTACATAGTTTTTTTTTCTTTTTTGCCCCTACATATCGAAAAAACTTCTTTTTATTGAGAAGCTCAGATCGAAGAAACTTGTATATGACTAGAGAGTGATTAGCAAATCTTTTCTTAGGGTTCTCAACTTGTATAGTATCATGTAGAGTTTGTCATCCTTCAGACAGCTAACCAAAAGAAGAGGAAGATTAAACCTATGGTCTTTATGTGAACCATTATCCTAAGTAAGAAATGCTCTGGTTCTCATCTAATGATGTTCGATTCAATTAGTATATCGAAAGTGCACTTTACATGACAGACTGACAAGACACTTCGAGGCTTATATATGTGTATCAAAGACAGTTGATGAACCGGAGATGCGGACGGGATTAGCATGACGACCCAAATTCAGAAAGAAACAGCACTACAGCTTCAATCTGCATAGAACCTTTAGTTTACTCTAGGTTAGATTGTTAGAATGTTCAGAGCACTAAATTTCACAAATTTTACCCTCCTGAACCCTGATGTTTCAAACCAGACATGGCAAAACACATTTTACACACCATAGTGAGTGATGATCAAAAGGGTCTTTTTACAAGATACATATGCAACATCCACTAAAAAAATGTTTTCCAAGGTGCAAGGCAGCTATCAATCAGATTACAATCTTTACACGATCCTGTCAAATAAAATTTTAAATTATCCCTCAAGCTCAAGGATCGGTAAACTTTTTTTCCCACCATGCTTCACAATTGCTGCTCTTTCGCTTTCTTTCGGGCCAGAGCTCGCGCTCTTGCAGCAGCAAGTGCATCATCACTTCTTTTGTAGTGCTCATCAGTAACCTTTACTGGCTGAATGTTCTGTGGGGTCTGAGAAGCATTCGAAGGAACTTCAGCGTCATTTTTCTCAGTAGATGCAGCAGCTGTTGAATCCTTTGGTTGACTTCCCGAGGGTTCTTCCACACTCTTAGCCCTCTCTGATCCTACACTGGATTCTCTTCTACGCTTTGGAGAAGGCTCGGATACTTCAGCATCAAGACTGCTAGATTTAGTATCCTCTGGCTTATTGTCTGACTTTTGAGGATCGGCATGTTTTACGTTGCCATGCGTCCGTGCACCGAAAGCAACATTCTTCTCAAGCCCAAAGTAAAAATCACTCAGGTCTTTCTTTTTAGTTACCTAGAAGAGATAGATGAATAAAACATTAGCCGACAGACAATATGGCAGCAAAATGTAACTATACAGGATCCTTTTGGTAGGCAATCTAATTTGCAGATAAACATGAGAGAAACCAGCATTTATGTCATTAATACTGTGAACTGAAAAGGCATGCCACACACATGACAAAATTTAGCCTTAGGTACATTTACGGTTAGCAGATCATATTTTGCAGAAACAAAATTAAATTGTCTGATACAAATGAAGAAAGTCCTGAAGTAAGGGATAAACTAAAAAGGGCATTATAAAAGGCCAGTTTCATGTAGCTATAGCATCCTGATTCATAGGCACCAGGATCCCTTTATTCTCCTAGTCTGATGCCACAAAGTCCACATAGCAGCACTTGATGATTTATCATCAAACGCAAGGCTCAACAGGAACAAAGCAGCCATCCAACTTAGATGTGTAATTCAGCAAAGTGAACTAGCCTGACTCATGGACAGGGTTCCATCGGTAATAAGTAAACGATATTCATATTGTATCATATTGAAGGACAGAAGCAAACATGCAACGTGGAAACAACAGAAAGAAGTAATAGAAATAAGTACTAATGAAGACAACAGTGTAGGTATACAAGACGCAGAATGTAACAGCAAACAAATGAAGAAAACTTACATCTTCCCTTTCTTCTCGAAGTTGCCGGATTCTCTCTTCCTCAAGCCACTTTTGTTGTTCCTCAAGTTTCTTCCTGTAGGCAGATGTTACAAACTTATCCTTGTCCCCAAAAAGGTGGTCCTCCTTGCTCCTCTCTTTCTGAAGCTTCCTCTCGTATATTATATCTTGTTCTCGTTTACGTTGCTCTGCTTTTTCCTTAAGTTGTGCAATATATTTTGACTGTTCAAAGGAGAGGAATTGTTTTGAAATACGAAAATATCAAACTATAATAAAACTCGGATCTAGTAGCTCAAACCAGAAAGTACACGAAAAATATCACGTTAGCATATGAATGTGGAAAAGGCTCCTATTTTGAAAGCTACCACTAAAATACAGGTACATAACATATCTGTACCATATAGAACAAATCAGCTGTGACCAATATAGCATGCAAGATTGAGTAGTTACATGAAGGATATCTTCCACATTGTTAAAGCTTGTGCAAAATTCGAAAATCAGGTATCCAACCACAAGCTAATTTTCAAATACTGGATTCACTAAACATCCTCAGAATCAAACAATTACTTTTGATCAATACAAATAGGAGATTTTATTTAACTTAATCCCTGTTTAGTCCTCAATTCATACACAAACATTCCTCACAAAATTAAGATGTACTAAGCACCAAGACGAATCTCTGTCAAACAACAACCACCTCCCATGCTCCATTAAGTCCATTTCCCTCCCAACAAGAAAGGAAAACCCCATAAGCTCCACTTCATATGTAAAATTTAGATTCCTGGTATCCAACACTAAGAAACAGGATGCACAACTAGTATACTTTGCTAAAATTAATCAACTATACTCTTTCACGCATCTTAATGAGCATAAACGAAGGACTAAGGCGCAGAAAAGCAATTGACGAAGCCATGACGGAGGAATTACCTCGCGGACGACCTTAGCCTGCATCTTGGGGCGGGCTTCCTTCTCCTTCATGTCGTCGTACACTTCGTCGTACGCGAACACCGATGGATCCTCCTCCATGGCCTTCTTCTGCTGCTCCTCCACCTGCGCGTCCGAACCACCAGCACCCCGAGAGGGGGTAGGGGGAAATTCCGATCATCCCACGGCCCGGCACATAAACGTTGGGGAGAACGTACGCACCGGGTGGTGGCCGGAGTGGGTTACCTTCTGGAGGGCGCGCTTTTTGGCGGCCTGGCGGAGGATTTCGGCCTCCACATCGTCGTCATCGTCGTCGGCGAAGGCCGCCAGGTGCCGCGCAGGCGGCGGCGGCGCGCGCGACGACGAGGACGCCGCCGGCTTCGTGCGGAGCTGCAGCCCGTACCTCTGCATCGCGGCGTCGACGGCGGCGGGGCTGCTTGATCGGCGACGGGCTGCTGATTCGATCGGCGGCGAGCCGGAGCAAACCCTAGGCTCGGTGTCGGCCTCACGGTCAGACCTTGGATTGGAAGGAGAGCACCAGAGCCCAGAGGCGAAAGGGAGAAGACACGGTGCAGGAGATTTACGTTTTCTTGCACGGTTGACGGGCACGGCTAGCTCAACGGCTCGGTGGCTTTGCTGTTGCCGACTTCAAATATTCTTTTCAAATTTCAAAAACATTTGTTTTATTTACAAAGCAGACATTTGATTCTGAGAAAATATACGGTACACACTGCCCACACGGTGGTCCCCTGAAAACCTCAAAATATTATATTTACCAAATATAAATTTTCTGTAATATTTTGAAAAAATACAGATAGAAAAGGGTACTGCACACATGCAAATCAAATTTTAAGACCAAAACCTATAGTATGACGTATGAAATTGGAAAAACACGAAGGAAAAGCAAAAGTAAGTCAAACTTGATGTCGAGATTATAAATGCATCTAATATGTTTGTGTTTTGCGTGATTTCACCAAGCACTAACTATTTTTGCAGGATGGACTCGTATGTATGTAAATAGTACTCCCTTCGTCCTAAATTATTAGTCATTTTAGCTTTTCTAGATACATAATTTTTGTTATGCATCTGCATATATATTTATATTTAGATGCATAGTAAAAACTATGAATTTAGAAATGTTAAACCGACTAATAATTTAGGATGGAGTGAGTAATAAATGAACTAAAAGCTCAAACTCCATTACAACAAAATACATGTGTCTACTTTCGAAATGCACGTCGTTGGTGCTATGGGCCTTGATTATACACAGGCCTACCTCGAGGTTCAAGCTACCTAAAAGGATAACAATTGAAATTTGAATTCCAATATGTTCACGTTTTATCACACAGTATCAAACTGGTCCAGAGGACCAGGACCTGGATCCTCCGTGTTCAGATTGGTTTTCATAATTTTGGCTGCTTTCTTGGATTACTAGCGGCAACTATGCTCACATAACTTCAAACATGAATTCAAACATGAATTATGCTCAGGCTGGTCAGTAAGACCTTCATGCTAAGCTTGATACAGCAATGTTTGGGTTTGCCACGAAGAAGCCAAAAATAACAGCAAGCAGCATAAGAGGGTAAACATCAACCATTAAAACCAGGTACCATCACCTTAAGATTAAAAACAGCAAGCACCTTGGAGGCTGTACACCAAGCATATCATTCTTAACATGACAGAACCCCCCGGGTCATCTGGTGGAACATGACAGCAAAACACACACCAGACGTCAAAACAATCTCACATCCCATTTTGTCAGAAACATAAAACCAAAATGAGATGTGCATTTTGCACTATAGGGTAACTTTCCATTGAGGCGAACCGTGATTGCAGCAGCTGCAACACAGGGTCTCATGATCTACTAGCTAAATTCACCTTTATTTAGCAAACCGGATAGTCTGATAACTCTTATATCTCTTTGTAAATACATGGCACCTCCAACTTGTAAACAGCAATCAGAACCAGACCTCTTCTTTCTCTAGAGATATTTACATCCATCTCTGTTGAGGGTGTGTGTAGCCTCCAGGGGTCTTGGAAATATGTGACCACTGTCACGAGGTAGTGAGGCACTGATGCCAACCTAATCTCCATCCATTGCTCCAGAAATAGCAGCCTTGGGCCCAAATCAAATCTCACCCAAAGTGATTGAGAGCTACCTACATGCCGGGTTATGTTACTTCACTATTTCTGTGAATCAGATCAGCGAGGCTCCCTTTTTCAGCTATAGCTGAGACTGACAAATCTGAGATTGCACTTCATGGCAGCATTTGATCTATGGGCATTTTGTAAACATACTTCACAGGATCAACAGCTAATAAAGAAGAATGAGCTGCAGAATCCAAGACTTCTCCACAACTTGCAATACCTGTTTTGGTGAGAGTATCTGCAAAAGAGTACGTGTGAAATCAGTCTACAAATTCTAGATTTTCTTAAAGACCTCTTTCAGAAAACAAATTAACTTATTTAGCAAAATAGCCAAATTCATCCCTTTAAGTTCCATCACAGCCTCACTTTCGTCCCTTAGGTTTTAAATGGTTCAGCCAAGCCCCAGAAGTTTGATCTTGACTCAATTTGGCCCCTGGACTGATGTGGAATGCGGCATGCGCATGCCTAGTAAGCAGTGAGTGGGCTTAGGTGATTCATCGTGTGAAATCTCTTGTTTGACTTTGTTTATATAAGCTTGAAAGGTTTGGTCAACATGAACAGATCAATAGCATGTAACCTTGTTACCACATCGGCTGGGATCATGTGACAAGTCTGAAAGGTGTTGATTCGAACTTGCCAGAACCAAGGATTTTAGTGAGCTATACCATCTAACAGGAACAGAATAATTTTAGTATTGGGGTAGAAAAGACTTTTCACATGTATGCAGAGACCATCCGAACATCCTGTTGACTAGGCACACAGTCACACACATGCGGCATTCTGTTTTAACCTCGGGACTACATTACTAATGATGAAACTTGCTTCCAAGAAGGGCCTAAGACAATGAATAAACTAGAGTAGTATAGCATACCGTCACAAACTCACGAGCCTGAACTTGACTTCTGAACCCATACTTGTCTCTGCACATGGCATTTATGGTATTAGATTTGGATGAAAAACGATAGAACAGAATCATAGAACTCTGCAATCAGCCATGGTTAAATAAGAAATTACACAATAATAGCACCTCATGAGCACCATAGCTAGCAGAACTCCTCTTTGAATTCTTTCCATCAGGCATGTTAGCAGATATTTCGGTTTCCTTCGGACCACGTGGAGTACCACGACGCCTATGCCCTGGATTAAAAGGTGCATCAAAAACTTTGTGTAAACTGATCTAGAAACAATATGCAGCTTATTTTGCAAACAAACCATTTTCAACAGGACCACCACGGCCACCACCATGACTCCTTGTGTCTGTCTTTCTGTCTCCATGACCTGCATCAAGTCATACAGTTTAAGGACTCAGGCAATCAGCAGACACCAACGAAGAAATCATTCCAGTTAGATACATACCATCTGCTAGTTGCGAGAAATTATCTCCAGGATGTGACTGCATTTGAGGGAATTCTGATGATGAGGCATGTGAACCACCTCCAGATGTAGACTTGTCATAGCGGCGAGGAGCCCAAACACCACGATCGGGCCTATCTCTGTTTCTAGCATGCCTTTCAATCTTCTCACCAACTGGAGCAGAGCCATGAAGATGATTAGCCTTCTCATCAAAATGGCTTCTCTCAGCATTTTCAACTATCTGATCTTTCACTATGGTACGTGGGTTGAGAACCCTTGGTGGCCTCTTATCCCTCTCAGTGTTAAGCATGTGACCTTCCTGTTCATGTTGAGATGTATTTGAACTGCGGGTTTCCTTGTTTGAAAGTATAGTCTTAATAATTCTACCACTGGCCTCGGGTCGCTGGTCTTGTCTAGAACTCAATGATGGCACATTCTTCACAGGGGTTGATGACTGCTGGGTTGCGGCATCAGGTATCTGTGGCAAAAATTGATCAAACTTAGGTCCATACAAACAAAACAGCAGAAGTATTTGTGATATGATGGTATGTATTTGCTTACATTAGAATCAACCCTTCCTCTGCCTTTCAAAATGACAATTTTGTCCCTTTTAGCCTCAACAGCCTGACCAGGTCCAGATGTTCCCCCACTTGTTACATCTACGAGAAAATTCAAAACGAAACAAGGTTAACATAAAAAATTCATCACTGAGAGCACATGCAATTAGTTGATAAATTGGAATGGTAGATATTAACATGACAAAGAAACAAACAAAATAGCTCCCTTTCTCCAAAAGAAATAGACCTCCATTCCATGCTAAGGGGAAACAAGAGAACATGTTTTTTAATCTAGAATTAGAAAAGTAGACGTTACATCAGTAGAAGCCAAAGACGTCACACAATAGGAAAAACAGTTAGCACGCCATAATTGGACAGCAACAGCAGTACCAAAAGCGTGTCTCCACACACCAGCGATATAACAAAACAAGAAAACTAGCTCAATACGCATTTGTGTGTTATTAAGGATATGCTTTTAGCATTGCAGCGGGCCCTAACAAAACATGCGTATTTTGCTAATTTGGAAATATGTTAACTAACTTCTATACCATTTTTACTCTGTAAAGGTTCGCATATATACAAAAATTCCACCTTGCAGTGATGCGCAGCAACATCAAAATGCCCTGACTAAGCGCTTGGAATGTCAGGCACTGTTCGCCAATGACGTACCAAGGGCGTAATTTAGAATAATAGGAATCACAGGCAGGGTGCAATAATCCACACATTAGTAGATACAACATTTTAACAGTACATAGGCAAGGTTGTTGGTAATAACAGAAATCCCTCAGTAGTGTGCAGTAACATTAAAATACTGTTGATAGAAACCGTTAAAAACAGAAGTATCACGATGAACAATTTCTTGATTTGCTACAAGTGTACCACCTGAACTTCCAGCAATAGCTTTTTCCCTCTGTGTATGCTCTTCTCTCTTCGGCACCATGATATAAGTTGGTTTCTCCTTAGCACTGTCACGTACAACATACTGCTCGAGAACGCAGCAAAATGAAGAACTTCAGGTAACAATTTATTTCACAGAACAAAAGGAAGGAATTCATTTTATCAGAACAAAGGATGGAATTTGGTAAAGCATCCAGCAAATCAGTAAGGATTGCTACAAAACGCAGGGCAAATTGTCCAAATTAACCAAACTGGGTTCCGCTAAATGCCTCAACTGGGGGCAGAACATGCAACCATGACCACGACGAAAAACCATTTTAATGTCATTAAAATATACATAACATATAGTTCATTAAGGACCATCTAATGAATCAGAAGAAACATAATAATGAGTTAGTATCACACACAAAAGGAAATTTGACTGCATGAAAGAATATTGCATAACATGGCCATCCGTAGGTAAGGTATACCCATTATGTCAAATATAGTATTATCAGAAAATTTCAACAAGTTGCAAGCCAAGCATATTACCGCAGAGGACCTGCGCTTCTCAGAAGACCTTTTAGAAGGACTAGAACTGCTAGTTACAACACCTGAAACTTTTCTGCTAACTCTACTTCCAGGTCTCTGCAATGTACAAAAATGGTATCAAGCCAACCGTTGATAAGAAAGAACCCTATTTTATCATTTAAGGAAGCAATGTACCTGAGCCATACTCTTAGCTGCCCGTTGCTGACGAACAAACATCATAAGAGCTGTCACAACAGGTGCCTCCTTTCCAGCAGCTGACAGAAATAACCAAATATATGGCAACCCCATTTTAATCTCGGCACATTCAGAAAAAACTATATTATAGATAGAAAGTAATGATGGCATATTCTACCTGCCCTTTCAGCTTCTTTCCTTTCAAGCTGAATTTCAGCACTTGGCAGATGCTCAGTAGGCTTGGAAATAAGCTCAAGAAACTCTAAGTATTCCGGATCTAGGAATTCCAAAAAAACGAGTTTAGAAAAATGGTATGGATCGATAGCATCAGACAAACAATTAGGTGAAGTGCTTGTCTAGGACCTTTCATAATAGTTCCTTCACGGCCATCCTTCTTGATATTTGACTTGGGAACTTGTTGTGATGGTGCATATTCCACAAGAGCTTTAAATTGAGCACCTGACAGAACCATGGGCAACATCCATAAGACCCAATTTACATAGTGCAGATCATTACTCCCCCCAAAAGAATAGAAACTTGTGCTCTCCAGTTGCCAAAAGAAAAGAGGCTTCATACATTTAATACAGTAAGTATTCTATTTCTGCTTCAGCACTATAATATAACACTACAATAAATATTATTGCACCAACATAAGCTACTTTGCAGCCACCGCCTCTGGCGCTGACTTAAGTTGGACTAACATGCACAATAACCCAAAGGACAAGATTAACAGGGCACTATTTCATTGTTAATGCGCTAGCCATAATGTTGAAGCCTTAGTTAAGTACAACTGATAAAATCTCAAGGTAGCACCTTCACATTCAATTTTTACTAGCCTGTTTTCCCTAGGATCTTTTCTTCTATACCCAACAAATAAAGGGAAAACAGAAACAATACATCAGGTCAAGTAGACAGTATTCATAGAAAGATAAATATAGCTAGTCATAATCAATACGGAACTAACTTTAGTTGATTGGCTATGTAATGCTCAGGCATCAAAATTTAATATCAATTTGCAATTAAAATAGTAACATGACTGATGCAGAGACCCTAACAAATCATGCTAAACTTAGATCACAGAAGTTATGAACCAAAAAAGGTACGTCAGTAAGGAAGGATAGGTTATGGTCTTCAAAAAGCATATATTAAGTAATTTGAACTGATTGATTTGACATAATATGATCAAATGGATATAAGGTATCCTAAAATATAGATTACATAGAGGGAATTCAACAAGACAAACATATTGGGTAACAAGATGAAGAAAATACCCTTTTCATTCACAAATACATGTCCATTGAAGGCCTCAGCAAACTCAACAACATCCTCTGGGCGCTTGAAATTAAGGTAGAGTCGAGAATACCTATGATTCTTTTGGCTGGATAATAAAAATAGACGAAGAAGAATGCCAGAATCATTTAGTTTCAAAATAAGTAATATACTAATTTGCTCAAGAAGTAACTTGCTGTAAAGTAAAAAAGCTGAACGCGACAAAGTAGTTCTAAATGATCAGCTGTACTAAAGATGAAACGCCTTCAGTCCAGAAGCAGCAAAGATAGAATTAAAAAAGCTTTAGTTCTACCCGCACCAATGATTTTAGCCTCTTTTGGCTCCAATAAAAGCACAAGTAGGTCAGATACAGCTCGTGCGGTATAATCAACAGAGATAAACAACTAAGAAGGCAATCACTAGTTCTGAGTTCTGACTAATACTTCAATAGCAATCACTGCTAAAGCAAATAAAACTAAACTTGAACAGACCTTAACATTCAGAACCCTAGATACTCTCTTAGGCCACCACAAGTGATCGAAATTTTTTGAAGGTCACCACAATCACAGGAAAGGACAATTCCACAAGTCAGTGGTATCAGTCACAGCTATACCTCCCTCACATGGATGAACACGCTAATTGTGTAATTGGAGGACCACTAGAGCTAGCAAACGGAACTTAATAAAAACAACTCAGTAATGTAGCCGACTACCACAGTTCATAGGGTTCAGGACCCTGACTCCAGCCCTAATCATGGCCCGACTACAGCCCACAGGAACGCCACAAGCACGGGGCACAGAAGGAGCGCGGACCTGGCATTGCCGGGGCGGAAGCACGCCCAGTCGTACCGCCCGGCGAAGCGCGCGTCGACCTGGTCCACGACGGCCTGCTGCGCGATCGCCGGCGGCAGCCGCCGGAGCACCACCTTGGTGCGGTGCGCCGGGTCCTTCATGTGCGCCCGCGCCGCCGTCGCCACCGCGGGCCCCCCTCCCTCGCGTTACGAATCCCAACTCCCGCGAAGAGCCCCCACCGCCGCACCGTCTCAAACCCTAGGGCCGGGTCACATCGAGTCGGGGCGGACGGCAGCGAGATCTGGAGGACGGCAGGGGAGGTGGCTAGGGTTTGGAGGCTGGTGGGGATTTCTCTCGCTACCGTCTGCTGCTTCCCCTCCCTTCTCCGTCGCGTCGTCGCGTGCGAATTTTTTCTTTTTCTTTTCTTCCCCTTTGGTCGCTCGGGTGGGTTGGGGTTTGGGTTTGGGGGGATGGGAAATTGGGAACTGTCGGAGATTGGGGGAAGAGGAAGAGGCGAGGAGGAAAGCGAAAAGGTCACACAGGAAGAAAGGAAAATGGGTAGGAATTCAAAGAAGACGGCAGAAAATATAAAATATAAATACGGGAGAAACTGGAGGAATCAGAAAATCCTCTGAATTTCATTAACTATTTAAAAAATATCATATAAAATTTAACATGAAATATTTTTATAAATAATAGTATGGAACATATAGTAGTGACTAGTAAGTACCACATGTTTTTTATTCAAATAAGTACCATATGTTGCATGAAAGACTCTAAAATGAATGGAACCTCTCAAATAAAATTGCCAAGACGTCGTTAGTTCATAAACTTGTGTAGATTTTCTCATCTTATTTGTTGAAAGGAAAGGTAGAAAAATCAAAAATTCATGAGAATTTCATAAATATAATTGTATTCTTTGATGCAGCCGAGATGCCTAGCAAAATGGTTATATTAGAATTCTCCATATTTTCATGTTAGCTCTGCATGCTATCCGAAGTAGGAGTTCAGGAGTAGTACACATTAAATTGACTATCTCACTTTTAGATTAACTATCTTGTGCTCTTCTTATTTTGTAGTTTGCGTAGGTTTTATTCGAGAACAGACTATTTTCGGATATGCAGTCTGTCGTAAAATTAATTCGTGAAATTAATGCAATATATTAAGGGCTCGCGGTCTAGAGTTAGTCGGCAACATGAGGCTCATGCTACATCCAAAATTCAAAAAAGTTCTGATAATATTGATTATCTGGATTTTATTAGACCACTTTCAATGTCAGGCTTCATTGTCCAATTTTCAAAAGTTCCATATTATGTAAGGATATTTGAGCTGATGCATGAAACAAGGTTTGATTTCTCAATGTAAAGTTCTATTTTATAATCTTATATGCTAGCTATATTTTTTAAATGTTGCATTGAAAGTACATTTGGCCTCCTCCTAAGTGGGTTTTGGTGTCGATGACATACAAAATTAAGGAGCTAGTGAGTTTATCGAGTTATGAATAAGTTAAAGTTCAATGAAATAAAAAAAAACAAGAAAAGACACCAAATCTGCTTAAAGAACGGTGTTGGGCTTGAAAGAAGATCTTTTAATACTTTCTATTTTGAATTAGAGTATAGGAAACACCGTACTATTAATAGGGATACGAATGGATAGCATGAAGGTGTCAAAGTGCTTATTTGAGATGCTAATCACCAAGAAGAGACACAGAATCACACACTTGTGCACCTAGTTTTCTAGCTGTTTCAGTGTGTGTTGGAAGTTCCGACGAGGGGTCGGAAGTTCCGTCACCTATCAGAAGTTCCCAGTAACTTCCGACAAGGGGTTCTCGGCCAGCTGATTTTAGCTAGGTCGGAAGTTCTGACAGTGTGTCGGAAGTTCCGACAATCACTTAACCAGTGCACTAACGGCTAGTTTTTGGGATTGGCTGCTGACCTAACCCGAGACAAACACCTCCAAGAGCATTTACTACTCCTCCCCAATCTCTCCCTGAGCTAATCCTTTAGTTGATTTGAGCTAGGACTTGGGTGAGAGCAAGATTGAGGTGTGAGACTTAACCATTTAATTGAGAGGGCAGCCAAGTTCATCTCAAGAGCACTTAAAGCATCTTCATCCTTCGATTCGCGTTTGTTAGTCTTGAAGCTTGCTTCTAGACGGTTTGGTGTCGCCCGTGGAGCGTCCTCTCGTTTGTGTGCGCCCCGGGAAGTTTGTATTACTCTATCCTTTGTGGATTTCATAGTAAGTGACTCAATCCTCCTCTGTGGTTGATTAAGTGAGGTAAAGTGTCAGTGGAAGACCCGGCTCTTTGTGAGCTCCTCAACGGAAACGTAGCTTCCTTAGTGGAAGTGTACTTCGGGAATAAATCTCTTGTGTCTTGTGCTTATTGCATTTATTTAGTTCTTGTTGACCTAGAGTTTATTTTGTGCCGATCTACGCACTCGAGTTGTTGTGCTTGCAAATATCACTTGCAGAAATCTTGTAGTATCATTGCTTAACTTCTGATTCAACCAAATTCTACAATTTCAAGTTTAATTTTGAATTTTGTATAAGCACTTTCCTTTTGTCGGAAGTTCCGGTCCAGTGTCAGAAGTTCTTGTCCATCGGAACTTTCTACACAATGTCGGAAGTTCCGACAGATTTAATTGTTCCGAAGAATTTTTCAAATTTTACAATTACGCCTATTCATCCCCTCTAGGCATCAATAAGATCCTTTCAATCCAGTGAACCAATAAAAGTTGACAAAACATGTGAAAATGAAACTCAAACCATCTTAATAGGGTTTCAATCAGTTTGCAATGTGTCAAAATCGGTGAGCATCAGTTTCATCATGATGAGACCGATCCTATCTCTCTCCTCATCTATGATGTGCATGTCACCATATTAGTTGAGTTGACACCTCATTTAATTAGAATGAAACCTCTATAAAATCCTATTGAGAGTTACCTAAGTTCTAATTAGATCCTCTTGCTTGGTACTAACTCTCGTATCCAAATTCAAATGATTGTGTGGGATGGAAGGGATGAAGAAGAAATTATGCATAGTACCATACACAAAAAATAGTTCAACCTAGGCAACCAAGGGCTGCCCCTTCACGAAACTGCGGGCCCACCGAAAGTCAATATGGCAACCAATCACACCCATACTAATTCAAAATAGGCTTTATTGAGTAGCCAGCCTATTTTCAACGATGAATTATGTGAAGAATTAGCGCAGAAATAGAATGTAACAATTGTTGAATGATTGTTTAGTTACAATTATTAAGTGGGAGTTCTTCACGCAAGTCAAGGATGTGATTATGATAAGATGCTTCCTATCCATGAAGGAATATGTAGTTAAATTGCCCTGGTTATTAGGGCAATTTTAACCTATAGTGTCTATGTATAGTATCTATGTTGCCATTTTATTAAGACACAATCTTTAAAAATATACTCTACACCACATGATATCTTGATGTAAAATTCTATTAAACTCACTCTCTGCTCTCCACCTATCATATTTGTTCTTTATTTATTATGAAGACACCACCTCACTCCTAATGCACAACATAGTAGTGTCTGGCGTATAGGTTTTTTGCTGACACCAGGTTTTGCATGAGACCTGGTTCTTCCTCTTTACACTTCCTCTCTTATTTATTATAGTGCCACATAAGCTAAAAATTCTATATGACTCAAAAATTAATGTTATGGAAAGCATGGGTTGGGATGCTCTCAGATAACTTTGCCGGTATGCAGATTTTTTACTCTAACAAGAACAATTTGCATTATAAAGTTTATTTTTTATACTTCTTTTTAATACTTGATGCTATAGTTGAAAGTTCGAATGCCCAGCCAGCCGTGAAATTAGGAGTTTGCTATCGCTAAGGCGCTGATGGGCGGTAGTTATGGCCAACCCCTTATTACCTTAGACAATATGCTAAATTACTAATTTATGGTAAATACTTTATGTTTGTAGATGAAATTTAAACTACATATTCTTTTACATTTGTGGTTATAGGGAGTACATTTCTTGTTGATGCACCCAGCAAAAGCTACTTCAGTTTGTAGCAACTTTCACAAAACCTCGAATTTAAAAAAAACTTATTTTGGGAGATACTCCTACAGAATGAAATAACATTACATTTTTTTAAGTGGAAACTTAGAACATCTCTAACACATTACTCATACCTCACACCTAAAACATACTCTCTCCATTATCAATAACTACTTTTGTATTTTTTGTAATGGTTGCTGCAGCAGACTACAAAATCCGATCACCAAGAATAAGGTAGAGGATAAATTTCCTTCATTTAGGTGAATGGAAGTGTGTTTTGATGATTGCTAAAAAAATTTAGGTATTGGAGATTGAATTGGTAAATACCAATTTTTTTTATTATCGGGGAGAGAAATGCTCGTAGAGGCTCTATCCTGAAATTTCTTAAGCACATCATTTTTTTCCCTCTGTGCCTGGTCCGTTGGCGGGCATGCTGGCCAGCCCATTCAGGGCCATTCAGCCCTGCGACCCTGTCGAGGGTCGACTCCTCTCCTTTCTCGGTCTCGTCGCCGACTCGCCATCACTAATTCACTACCAGCAGCAGCGCTGGGATCTCCAGCCACCGGGGCGGCGGCTACGGCGGTAGGAGCGGTGCGGGGGAGGCCCGTGATGTCCAGTCCCAACCACGGCCCCTCCGCTTAGCCGCGATGGAGATGGAGGGCGCCCCCAAGCGGGCTCGCGCGGGCGGCGGCGAGGCACCCGACCGGTTCAGCGCCCTGCCGGACGAGCTCCTCCGCCGCGTCCTCTCCTTCCTCCCGTCCCGGCAGGCCGTGCAGACCACCGTGCTGTACAAGCGGTGGATAGATCTGTGGCGTTTGATGCCTGCCATCGACCACAACATCAGGGAATTCAAATGCAGAAGCCCCGCCCCGGGACAGTATGAGAAGACGATGTGGGGAAAGATGGAGAATTTCACCACCAACCTGCTGATGCGTCACAGGCCCCCGCGGCTGGATGCATTCCGGTTACATACAGGTTTAACTAGCGTCATTTGCCGTCGGGATGTCGATAGATGGATTCGCCGTGCCATCGAGTACTGCCCAGTGGAGCTCGAGATTACTGATCTCTTGAGTGTTTCATATCGACCACCCAAACTGTTTTCTTGTCATCTCAAACGTTTGGTTCTTTCTGGTGTGTATCTGGAGCACAATTTCGGAGAGCAGCTCCGATCTGAGTGCCGAATCCTAGAAGATCCGGTTCTCTGGCAATGTCGTGAGTTCAGTGGCCTTCATTCTGACACATTGAAGAAGTTGGTTGTTCATAGTTGCTCGGGGGTGTTTTGGTTTCCGGGGTTTATTTTAACCCCTGTCACATCCAATATTTTAATGCCAATTAGAAAGATAAGACTAAACATAAGATAATTATAAAACTAACTATAAGTCGAAGGCTTATTAACAAGACGAATCTATTAATCCATAATTAGCACATATTTACTGTAGCATCACATGAACTAATCAAGGACTAATTAGATTGAATAGATTCGTCTCGCGAATAAGTCTAGAGGTTATGAAATTTATTTTATCATTAGTCTATGTTTAATACTTTTAATTAGCATCAACCATCTGATGTGACGGGGCTTAAAATAAACCTAGGGAACAAACACTCCTAAGTCGAGTTGCAGATATAAATTGGTCATCAGGGCTCTTCTCTGGCTTCTCTGTGCCTCTAGCTTCCTTTTTACACCTATAAAAGTGGTGTTTTATTAGATACAGAAAAGTTCCTTGTCGAGGCATCGATTTCTCTGACATCTGATCAACTGTCTCGAAGAGGCGAGGCAATCCTTCTGGCTTCTGGGCAGCCTATTCTGACGAGCTTGGAGTTGAAAAGTTTTAATGTAATGGTACAATCTGCTTACTAGAGACGCATCTACTAAGCTGATCATGGCCTCAATTTTGTTTCCATTTCTCTATTTCAGGCAATTCTACATAAGGAATTTAATAAATCCCCAGTATTTGACAACTTGCGAACCTTATCTCTCAACTGGTGTTTTCACTGCAAATATGATGTGAACAAATTCAAGGCTCTTGGAAAATTGCTGCAGAAGCTTCCTAATCTGGAGAAGCTTACTTTGAAAAATTTCTGGGTAGGATTGTTATCTTAATTTTTAATAAAAATATATGCTGAGTATGTAACTCTGTATATCTGCATCAACATCTTACATGACTTTGTGCAATTGGAAGTATGATGAAGGTACCGAAAGGGAGGTGCAAATGGTCAACAAGACGACCCTTAAAACGGTACGCTTTTTTCTTTCTTTGTCGGAGAGATAGATGGATCTTTAAAATCTATTATTTATTTTTAGTTGGTCATCTGATTTCTGTTACTAAGCTGTATCAAAAATGATCGCTAGTATGGTGCTAAGTTGGTTTTACCCTTTTATTACTCGTTTATTTCATTATTTCTTAACAACAACCCCGTGCAGTATAGACTGCCTACTAGGGTCTGTTGTTAATGAAGGCTGAGCTGAAGGATCAAAACACCAAGCACAACTCCCCTGGATTTCTTACTCACGCGAGAGAGTGTGGGCACCATACTGCTCACACCCATCTGGTTTTTATATTTATATGAGATCTAATTACATTTTACTTGCTGCCTAGACTTGCCACGTTAGTCTGGAGAGTTAACAGTTGTACTTATGACATACATCTAGCACCTTCTGCAGAATTACAGAATTACACATTGAGAGCCTTCTTTAAACTACCACACAGTGTTCGTACATGGTTAAAGGAAGGGAAAAAAAAGCAAATGCTTATGCACTGTCCTGTACTTGCCAAGTCTTGATTACTTTCCAACAGTTAATATCAATTTTACAAAATTTTGGACTCCGATTTCAATATCCTGTTTTCCAAGATTTTAAATAATGTTTGTAGCGGCATAATGCCGGGCGCCAAAATATAGCTCATAGCTAGCCGTAAATTCGCTATGGCTGTAGCATAATCCACAGTTATTGGTCTATAGCTATAAATTTACAGAAGGAAGGCTCTGACTGATGATGTTTAGTTATTTTTCAACTGTTTTATACTTCCTCCGTTCCAAATTATAAATCGTTTTGGCATTTCTAGGTGTATAGTTTTTGCTATGCACCCAGATATACGACATGTCTAGATACATAGCAAATTTTTGCATTTAGAAATACCAAAATGACCTACAATTTGAAACTGAGGGAGTAAAGTCTTTCCTGGTACCTCGAGAAAGGGCAACCCTAATCACAAATTATTCCATCATACGCACTATTAATCTGTGTTAACTTCTAATAGATTGAGACCTGCTTATAAAACCAAATGTGTAAGTTTTCCCTTTTTTTGTCCCCAGGAACAGATCATTTGAAGTTCCAGAACAAATTTCAGTTTCGCCGCAACAATCACCTGAGCTGTAAATACCATCAATATGCGCTACATCTCACTTCTGGGTTGAGTTTTTTTGGGTTAATGTTTTGAGAGTTGTGACCAACTGACTTCAATTTCTGTACTAAACTTGTAAGCTAGTAAGCCCAGCAACCTTGTGATTTCATTAAAGCAGGGCCATGCCTTTGTTTTTAAACGTGCCCCACTGGTTAGCCTTACTGTTACTGTCTGAATGCGTTGCATGTGCGGTTTATCTCTTGCCACCAATCCAATGCACAGTGTAACTTTCTTTGTTAGAGGATGATGACATGATATTGCTTTTTTCTCTCTCGAATGATGGCATGATATTGCTCGCAGTTTGTCTCTCTCTAGACCCTTCTTATCCCCTTCTCAAATAATAGGGATCGCACCTGCCCCACTTCTTTTTTTAGGGGAAATATTTTGTGAGTAATTTCTGTGGATGATTTAACAAGTCGTGATTTCAGGTGAGGCCAGTTGTAGGACCAAATGAATTTCCTATACTTGAAAACTTGAGAACCTTATTGCTGGATGAGTGTGATTTGCGCGACAACATCCGATTACTGCGCCACTTTCTACAGAGCTCTCCTAATTTGGAAAAGCTCACAGTACGGCTTGCACTTTGCAAGGTAATATTGTTTTGATCTCAGTCCATTGAATTTTTTTTTTGCTCAATTTAGGTCGCTATGGATGACTTATGAATCTTTTATGATGGAAACAGCTACCCAAAGTTTTCCCATGTGGGGAAGGAAAAGCCAGGTAGGAGAAGAGATATTGTCAGTTCCAGAACCTTGTTCGTTTCAAGTGGCAGAAGCTAAAGTCCACTGAAATCATCTACAAAAACGGTAACAAAATCCAGGGACTGGTTAGTCTTTTTCTGGGCATCTCAGGCTGTGCACCAAAGAATACTATAACACTTACGAAGTAGTATTCTTGTGTGTGTGTGCCACGGGCTATTTTCAGATAAACCATCTAATATACGGGCCAAGAGTTTACTTCTGACATTTTCTATATAACTTAAGGATGTGCTGCATGGTATATTGAGGCGTCCAGTTGGAATGGAGGATGCGATCCCAAATTGGAGAACTTGCAGAATCTGTTTCCCGAAATGCGCTGTTGGCTCTGCTTAGCTTGCCATGCGATAAGTGCCATATATTTGGTTGCAAACCTGTTGTGCTCGTTCTTTGAATAAGGGCCTCCCCTGTTTTTTCTGACAATTCGAACCATTAATTTCACATCTCCGATAACATTCGCGGTGGGGGAGGCGCCGGGGCAGCCCGGACACGTCACCTGAAAATTGCTGGGCCGATTTTCATCGGGTGCTTTGCGGCGTCTTGCACCATGCGGCCGCTGCGACGCTTGGCTCCAGCTCTGCCGGTGGACACGCAGCTGCCTGCCTGGCTTCATCTTTTGCTCTTCCGCCGCCGCGTACGCTGCCTTTCGAATGCCGCGTGGCGTGTCGTCGCTGCCGTGGCACTGTTGCATGCCGCTTTGCTGCGCATGCTTGCCACAACCTTAGGATAAATACTATCCACTACCTTAGGATAAATACTATCCGGCGCCGAATCCCTAGTTCTCTTTCGCTTAACCTTCTGGGGTAAGCTATTCTTACCTTCGTCCTCTGCATCTTTGGACCCTTTTGTCGTCGGTATTATGGAGATTGGATTTGCTTCTTGTTCTTTACGAATACACAATTTTTTTCTCTTTTGGTACCTCAAAAGCAAACCAAACTAACTATATTTAAATACTAATATCTAACAACAGCGCTATACGAGGATCCAGACTTAGTTGCCCAAGTTGATTATGAAATAATGAAAGGTACAGCAGCAATAGCATAAGTTTTTTTTCTTGCTCCAACATTGCGTACTCATTTTCAAAAAAAAAAAACATATTTCCCTCTCCTAACACCTCAGAAAGAATATGAAGATTGCCGGCCAATCCCTCCAAAGCAACAACCGAGCACTCAGAATCCAGTTCATCAGATGACATAAACATTTATGGTAAGTTGGTGACTACTATGCATATGGTACGCAAGATAAGCAATTCTTATATATTTATAACTTATTCCTTCCCGGTTTACACGCCGATAGATATGCAGTGTTACCCAAATTAAATCTAAGCAGATTCTGACCGCGAGCCTGCAGAATGGAAACACAGATGCTGAACAAGAAGGTGACAAAGCTCATCCCTGCCTTCTTTCATGTCCATTCTTATAGAACCGTCATCTTCAATACTCTTATCAACAAACTACAAATTGTAACGGATGAAAATTAAATTGTATACTTTCCTATGCAGCGCAGTGGACTCCAAGGCCGACCAACAACCTTTCCGCCACAAGTCATCTTCAAGCCGCTTCAACCCACGCAATCCAAATCGTAGATTATAATGTCACATTCTTACGTAATATACGTAGACCAAGCATGATTTAATCGGTGTAACCACACCTTCTACTATAATATATTCGCTACTGTTATCCTACTTTCACTTCCATTACGATCGTTTTTCAAGTTCTGTGCTTGCCCGCGCGCATGGGCGCGCGCAAAACAATAGTTGCAAAAAAACGACGCCCCGTGCACGCTGTAACCCGTGAAGCACGGCTCGTGGTGCCCGAAGGCGCCGCCGCCGTGGTAGAACGGGGATGCTGGCGAGGCGAGGGGCACCACGCGCTCGCCCTCGAAGCGCCGCCGGCAGCTGTCCACGGCGAGGTGCCTGAGCGCGGCGGGCGGGATCCGCTTGACGGAGTAGGATCAGAGCAGCCCCTGAGGTCCGGGCTTCCTCCAGGACGGGGAACAGGGCACGTTGTCGAGGCGCGGCCTCGTGAAGCGGCGGGGGACCGCGGAGGCGAGTTCGATCCGGGACTGCCGCCTCCACACTGGCGGGTGGTGCGCAGACGTGCGTGCTGTCGAGGCGGTGGCGGCACCTCTGCCGCGGCGCGCCGTGCATCGACAGCGACCAGCGCGACTTCCGGGAGGGTTAAACACTTCGCCGACGCCCTGCTGGCGACACGGTTCCACGGCTCTCGCTGCCGCCGGTGGGCTCGTTCCGCCTTCACATTGCCGACGAGGTGAGGCGGTGAGCGCGACGCCCTCCCGCTGGTGAGTCCTCCGCGGCCTCGGCGTCACGCCTGCACGGGCACGGTGTCCGAGTCCGCCCTTCCTGCGGCGCCGAGCGCACGCGTGACGTGGAACGAGACCGAGGAGGAACGCCATGATCAAGGGGAATCCAATCGATTGCCTTCCGAATACGAGTAGGACGGACGGACCGACTCATCGTGCGTGCGCGTACCCGGCTCATAAACACAGAGCGAGAGGCCGCAGCTGGGGGTGCCGGGGCCAGCGGCTACCGATCTCGACCGCCATGGAGACGCCCTCGGCCTCGCGCCAGCGCGCCGCCGCGGACCGCCTGGGCGAACTGCCGGACGGCGTCCTGCTGGAGGTCCTGTCGCGCCTCACGTTCCGGCAGGCGGTGCGGACGGGCGTGCTGTCGCGGCGCTGGAGGGGCCTCTGGCACGCGGTGCCGTACCCGCTCTCGTGCATCGACATCGACCAGAAGCGCGCGTTCCTGGGCGAAAAGGCCACCCGCTGGTCGCCGCCCCTCGACGGCGGGATGGCGGCGAGGATGCGCCGCTTGGACGAGGAGCGGGAGAGATTGTTCAGGCTCGTGGACTACGGCGACCGCGTGACGACGAGCGGTGGCGCCGGCGAGCCGCTGGGCGCGTTCCGGCTGCGCGCCACCGACCTGCTGCTCTTCGAGACGGCGGGCAGGTGGATCCGCCGCGCGCTCACGCGCCGCCCCATGGCGGTCGCCATCCGCTGCGACGCCAGCAGCCCTCTCTTTCCGGCACGCCCGGTGTTCTCGTTCGCCCACTACTCCCGCGGCGGCGGCGCCTTCACGTGCTGCCTCAGGGCGCTGCAGCTGCACCGGGTGACCCTGGGCCTGGATAGCGACTTCGCGGACGCCATCGCCAACGAGCTCCCGGTCCTGGAAGACCTGCGGTTCGAGGAGTGCGACTACTACTTCACCCGGATCGCTTCCACCTCGCTCCAGAACCTGTCCATCTACAACTGCGCCGCCCGCGTCCAGATCGTCGACGTGTTTGCCCTCGCGGCTCCTCGGATCTCCTCGCTGCGCATCCACGGCAACCCGCCGCCGGTCGCCTCGGAATGCGAGATGCCGTCCCTCCTCGCAGCGTCCCTGGAACACCCGGCCGGCTTCGTCGACCTGCTGAGCGGCCTGCGCCACGCGAGGAATCTGAGCCTGTACGGGTTCGGCACGACGGCCTTGCTCGACGGCGAGGAGCCCGGAGGATTCCCGGAGTTCCGCAACCTGAGCGCCCTGGTTCTCGACGAGTGCGACGTTGGGGTCGACTGCCAGGTGCTGCGGCGCTTCCTCCGGAATTCCCCCGGTCTGGAGACGCTCGCGCTGCGCTACTGCTCGTTTACAGGCGGCTCCAGGAGGAAGAAGAGGAAGGCGAGGTCGTCCGACGACAGGCGCGTTCCGGCGTCGCACGCGTGCAAGAACCTCAAGTCGGTGGAGCTCGAGTACCACGACGACCAGGATGTCTCTGAGCTAGATGGCGCGTTGGAGATATCAAAGAAGGTAGCTCGTCCAATCGAAAGTTCTGTCCAGCATGGTAGGCGCACAGTGAGAATTTCGTACGGGTGAAGATCGTGCACATGAAAAATGTAAACTTTGGCTTCGAGTGTCAAATCCGAATAGAATATCCAAAAAAAAGTTATAGGTCTACTTTACTCTTCTTAGAAATTAGAAATATAAAATTCAAATTTCAGTTTCATTGCAAGATAAAAGAGGAGAAAAAAAACAAATACAACATTCAGAGAATCTGTTTTTATCATTTTGGTTTTAAACGTTCCCCTGTTTCAAAATGTCACTCCATCACACGAACATAATCTGAAGAAAATTTCGATAAAAATAGAACCACCACCATTCCCAAGCTACAACCATGCCCCTCCTCAAAGTAACTCCAGCGCACCCTCTAAACAGTCCCTGTCTCAAGTTTAGAGAGTGAAATCAATAAAATATACTCCAGCAGACCCTCTACTAGGCCAACAAAATTCCTCCTCCACCCTCTATTCCTAGCTAGCCCTTTATTCTAGGTTGGAAATAAGGGCTATTATTGAAAGCTGGAAATAAGGGCTATTGTTGGATTTGAAGTAAATTTAAAGGCCCTCCATTTACGATTTGAAGTTTGATTTAGAGGCTATTATAGAAGTTGCTCTCACACCCTCTAATGCTAATCCTGAATAAATACAAGATTAGTATAGAACCAGAACTTAACCTTGACGATGAAAGCAACAATGCTGCTGCCATAAACGCTCAAAGGACCAGGGATGATGGTGAACTTGGTGAAGCATGAACGGCGAGGAATGGCTGAACCGTAGGTGACGAGATTAGGGAAAACTCAACAATAGAGTGCCTTCCTTCGAATTTCTCTAAGGGTCACTCTACTTGGACTTTTTGAGTAATGTGACCATCAAGTGATAACCATAGTGCATTTGCACTTAGGCCGGTCTTAGTGCACAGTTTTATGGCATAGTTACCAAGACGGGAAACTAGGTAACTGCACTAGATGGGTTTCATGGTGATGAAACTCCTCTCACATTCGACATCCCTTCTTCCTCCTCGCCATGTCAGCAAAATTAATGATTTTGCATAGAATTTAATATTATAAAACTCTTCATGAAACCCTATTGAGACTGACCTTATTTCCAATTTTGTGGTCATGAGACTAAGGAAACTTCTTTGGTCGGTGAGTGGTGATGACCATCACATTGGTGAATGGGCTGAACTTGGTGCCGGCAGACATTATGGATCAAGAACATCGCAAATCCATTTCGATCACAAATGAATGTACATACATTCCACATATCAAGATCAATCACATGGAAGCATTTAAGTCTATCAAGAAATATCTGCAAGCTAATTCTTTTCTAAAGAAATATCTGCAAGAAATACCCTAGACCCTGACGTACATATTCACCTAGTGATCGTGCGTATTCTGTTCCACACTATGGTCAGAATTGTGCAGCTCTAGTCCAATCTCGAAACCTGACAACGTGTTGTGCTGCCGTTCCATTTCATACCGGAACCTCAGACGCTGGCATTTACTCGTTCGACATCTTTGTTTCAAGCTCCAGTGGTTTCTGAATTCTGTGGATCAGAGCCAAATAGCTGAGCGACAGCACCTAAATGCAACTGGTATCCGTATCAGAACCAAGCCGCAACGATCGTGTCGATTGCCGTTGCGAGTACGATTTCCGTATCAGCACCTAAATGCGAGAGTACGATTTCCGCCGGCTCGCCTCCCGCTCTCTCAGGAAACTGTTCATAGATCGTTGCGGCAGCGGATTCGGGCAACCTGGCCATCGCGGCTCCCCGCATCGCCTCGCTTCACATCAACGGCTACCCGCCGCCGGTCACCGCGGAAGGCGGTATGCCATCCCTCGCCGAAGCGTCGCTTACAGGCCGGGCGGGCGAGCTCGGTCTCCTCAGGTCCCTGCGCCACGCGAGGAGGCTGAACCTGTCGGAGTTCTCGACGGCGGCGTTGCTCGGCGACGACGAGGGCCACGAAGGCTTCCCCGTGTTCCACAACCTGAGGGCCTTGGTCCTCGACGGGTGCGGCGTCGGGGTCGGGTGCCAGGTGCCGAGGCGCTTCCTCCAGAACGCGCCCGGTCTGGAGACGCTCACGCTGCGCGACTGCGCGTTCTCTGGTGGTTCCAGGAGGAGCAAGAAAAGGAAGGCGAGGTTCGGCGAGGAGACGCCCTCCGCCGCCGGCCTGTGCAGCCGGACGGCGTACGAGTGCAGGAACCTGAAGTCGATAGAGCTCGAGTTCTGTGACGGCCACGCCGTCAATGAGCTTGCTCGGGCACTTGCAGATATCTCGAAGGAAGTGGTTCGATCCATGAAAGTTCTGTTCAGGACGGGAAGCGTAAAGTCAGAATTTCGTTCAGATGAAGATTTGGTGCCCACCGTGGTGTGTATGTGTAAAGCGTAAGAACTATCTAATTTAATAATTTGGCGTATATAAACTTTGAATTTTAGAGTACTGATTATCGAACAAGAATAAAGCATTCAAATATTTTTTTTAAAACACAGTACAGACGCATGTGATCACATACACGTATACACACTCACACCTATAAATATAGGTGTGTAACCCTACCCCTATTAATACAAATTTCAAATACTTATGCTTCTAAAAATTTAATCATGTACAAATGATAAAAAAAAATAATTTATCATCGAAACCTTATCATTTTAGTTTTATATTTTCCTATGTTTCAAAATGGGGAAAGGCTAAATTCCACATGATTATTTAGAAAGCCGAGACACCTGAATTTTTATTTGATTGTGCCAAGATTCGTACTTTATGATGATGGCGAGTATATTATGTAAGGAAAAATTCAACCATTTTACAGTATGTTGAAGCCTAAATTTTTGTTTGCTCTGTTGCTTTATATTAGAATCACTTCTATTTTTACAAAAAATGATGGTACGGTCATTTTTTTTATAATGATGGTGCAATAAAAATTTGGTTTAGAGCATCTGGTAGCACTTGAATTTTTATGCTAGTATACAAATTCTATTATTCTCAAAAACCTATACATATTTAAATGCATAGGTATCCGTATCGGATACACCTAGGGATAGTAAAGGGTCAACCTAGACAATTTAAGAGCTGGACTCTAAAAAGATCGGGCTCTAATTTTATACTTCCTCCATCCTAGTATATAAGATGGTAACCACTTTTTACGCGCTCTTTTTATACGTACGTACATCGATACAGTAATATTAGTATTGATAAAGAGAATTAAATATGTTCCTTGATCTTTCAACTTATGTCTTATATGCTGGGATGGAGGGGGTACAATTTTAAGACTACGAAGAGAGCACTAGATCATGGATACACCCAAAGCTCTAACCCGGCGTTACACAAACTTGAAACATGAACAAGGAGCCCCCAATCCCTAATTCGTCTCTCCCGAATTGCTCTGCTTCCTCCTCACCCGATCGATCGCCCCTGATCGCCATGGACATGGAGACGCCCGCTGCCTCCCGCGACGGCGGACGCCTGCGCGTAGCAGCAGACCGGCTGAGCGCGCTGCCGGACCATGTCCTGCTGAACGTGCTGTCGTGCCTCAGCTCCCTGCAGGCGGCGCGGACGAGCGCGCTGTTGCGGCGGTGGAGGCACCTCTGGCGCGCCGTGCTCTGCATCGACATCGACCAGAGCGAGTTCCTCCGGCCGCCCCGCCCCGCCGCCGCCGAACTCCGCCCCACGCGCGTCCACGCGGACGCGGCCAAGGAGGAGCACGAGCGCCTCCTGGCGTCCATTGAGTTGCGGGACAGGTTCGAGGACCTCGGCGACCGGCTGTCCCTCCGGCACGACGCGTCGTCGCCGCCGCTGGACGCGCTCCGGCTGCGCGTCGCCTGCGACGACTTCCGCGCCGCCCTCGAGTGGATCCGCCGCGGGCTCGCGCGCCGCCCCGCGGCACTCTTCCTCCGCTGCGACAACGACAACCCCGAGGACAAGGACAGAAGGTGGCCGTGCATCCCCACCGCCTACGCCGCCGGCACCTTCACCAGCCTCAGGACGCTGCGCCTCTCCGGCCTGAGCCTGACGAGCAACTTCGCGGACGATCTCGCCGCTGGCTTCCCGGTCCTGGAAGACGTAGCTGCAGGAGTGCCGCTACGAGTTCCGCCGGCTCGCTCAAGAAGCTGTCCATCGAGTACCACGGCCTCGCACACAGGTTCGACGAGCTGGTCCTCATGGCACCCAGCCTCGTTTCGCTGCGCGTCTTTGGCGATGCGCCGCCGATCACCTTGCAATGCTTGACGCCGTCCGTCGTCGAGGCGACGCTGATGCACCGGGCCGGCGACCTCGGCGTCCTGAGGTCCCTGCGCAACGCGAGGAGCCTGAAGCTGTTCGGCTTCTCGACGACGGCGAGCCCGGGGGCTTCCCCGTGTTCGGCAGCCTGAGGACCTTGCTCCTCGACGGCTGCGACGTCGGGGCCGGGTGCCACGTGCTGCGGCGCTTCCTCGGGAGCGCCCCCGGCCTGGAGACGCTCACGCTGCGCAGCTGCCTGCGCAACCGCGCATTCTCGGGTGGCGGCGCTCCGACGTCCAGGAGCGGGAAGAGGAAGGCGAGCGCCAAGAGGAAGCGCCCCGACGACCAGCGTGCGCCGGCAGCCTACCCGTGCACGAACCTGAAGCTGATTGAGCTCGAGTTCGAGGAAGACCACGCGCTCTTCGAGCTGGCCGGCGCGCTGCGGGATATCTCCAAGGAAGTGGTTCGTCCGATCGAAGGCTCTGTTCAGGACGGGAGGCGTACGGTCAAAATCAAGTACACGTGAAGAACTGAAGATGGTATGAACTGATTCCCGGAGACGATGAAGGACGGAGGGGATTATACAGACGATGACCACCAGTCATCAATGGATACCAAACTCGGTGGATGTTCATTGTGCTACTACAGGGATCAGCCATGGTTCTTCAGAATCAAATGTTAATTATTTCTTCACACTTCACAAAGTTTGTCTTGCATCAGTGCAAAGTGTGGGGGGTCACAGATAGGAATTTCCCTGCACAGAGTAGCATAAGATACATGCGAAAAGTTGATCAAGTGAACTCAGATTTAGTTTCCGAAGGGCATACATGCCTCCATTATGCTTGAACGAACAGGTATAAAAATGGAAGCAAACCTGCAACTTTGGGTTTGCTGTGAAACATGCAACTTCTTAATAGAAGGTTTAACTTGAGAACGAGGCATCACATAAAGGCAAGGCTACAATTTCAGTAAGCTTGAGGTCATACTGGACCTTCAAGAGGTTCAGATACCGGGAAGGCAATGGCTTCTGCAACTTGGTCCTCCCCTTCGTTTTCTTGTAATCTTTTGAGAACTGTCGGGATCACAAAACATGTATGATAGAGATCCAAAGGTTTTAGTCACATGTTTAGTTAAACAAAAAACTTTAGGCCCTGTTTATTGGCCGAATTGCGCCACAACTCGGCGAACTCGCCACGTCCGCGCAACAGTTCTAGTAGGCGTTTGGCTGGTGGCCAGAGCGCCGGCGCCGGCGCCAAGGCTCCGCAGTTCATTTTGCGCGCCGCAACGAGTCGAGAGTGTGGGGGTCGGACGACACCCGCGGCACGGTCACATCATCCTGTTTCGCCGTCCAAACAGGGCCGGCACCGAAGGTGAACTCAACAACTCCAGGTCGAATGCAAACGTAGACCTGAAGCTCATTCAGGAATGTCAGGCATCGTGCCCTGTAGCTCAGTGGCTGTACTGCACATTGTACAGTACCAGCTCTGAACCATAATACTATTTATGCATCTTTACAGCAGAAGCATAACTTAACTCATTCACTCAAAAGAATCCTTCATTTTCCTAGAACTGTGCGAAAGCTGTAGCTCTCAAAAGATCTCGGTCAAGAACCACAGGGTATCGGCAGTGTCGGAACCAATCTATATTATTCGTGAATGGACCGGCTATGGTTCTTCATAATCAAAATGTTAATAATATCAGCACTCTATTTATCCCATAACAGTATAAAATGCAGGGCAGACAGACTGGTATTTACTTTGTAGAGAAGCAGTACATACACATGGGAAGGGACACAGGCTGGAGATAGAAAAGCTGATCAAGTGAACTCAGGGTCTTAGTTTCAAAACTTTTGAGGAAGAAGCAAATATGAAACTTTCAGTTCTGATTTGAAATTGGTAATGTAGCTCCATTGGGCTCAAAAGGCCTAGAACCAAGCATCGCCTTAAGGCTTAAGCAAAGGATACATGTGTAGAGAAACAGCTAAAAATCAATACCATAGTCCATAGCGCAAAAGACTTGGCCCATAAATAATCTTGGAACCGTCGAAGGTACATGGTACCACTAGGCTATTACAGCAGGGCAAGCATAACAAATTCAGTGAACCCAGAACGTGAAGATCTGTGAACTGATGATAATCAGGTTGATTAAAACCTACTCCGTTTTGCTGCTTCCTCCGCGCTCCATGCGAAAGAATCGACGCATGTCGATCAGCGCTAGCGCCAATGCACGCCGATGCACACTCTCCTCTCCACCCAGGGGCGCGCCGAGGAAAAAATACGTAGAGCCCCGTGCTAGCATTTATCGCAGTGGCCCGTAACTCTTCCTTTCCTTCAACACACAGCTCTCTCTCGCTGGAAACGAGAAAAGTGGGCCAAGTATATTATAGCCCCACACGCCAGCGAAAAATAGCAGACGAATTGTGGTGGGTGGACAGAGACGCTGGGCAGCAGAGCCTCGTCTCGCGCGCCCACTCCTCTACCGCGTTAGCAATTATCATGGTAGCCCGCACTCATCCTCTCTCTCAGCGCACCTCCGTCGCTGAGTGGTGGCCCAAATCTACCGTGGCCCCGCGCGTAGCTGGCGAACCAAAGGTCTGGAGGGGAGCGGACCAACCAAGCGTCATGCGCCGTGGATGCTGCCGCTACGAGCGAGAAGCCATCCCAGTGCCGTCGTCCTCACCGCGCTCGGCAGCCACGCCCTCCGTCGAAGCTTCGTCCTGCTGCTCCAGCGCATAGCCCTCCGTTGAGCTCGGCCTCAGCCTCTTCAGCCCCCCCGCGTCACGCGGGCCACGCCGAGCCGCGAGGGCCCCGCTAGCTGCCATCCGGCCTTGCGTGCCCTGCTTCCGCTCCGCTGGGCTGCAACCCCGCGCGGGCCACGCTGCCGGCCGCGGTTTCGTCTAGCCGTCGAGCCACGGGACCACGCCGCCGGCCGCCACTGCCCCGCCCGGTCTCCGAGGAGCGAGGACAGCTAGGCCGGTGCGCTCTCGGCCCCCGCGCTGAGCCGAGTGCCGCTGTCGGGTGAGGCGGAGCGTACTTGGGGTCCGCTATGGCAGCGCCGGCGCTGTCGATGGGCGCGGCGACCGCGGCCGCGGCAGTCAGTATCACGGAGCGGCGCCCCTCGGCCGCCACCTATGCCTTGTGTCCTTATCTATCTACTCAGCCTGGTTCAGAGTCCCCTCGCTCCCTCTCCCAATCCCAATCCCTAGCCAGATCTGGGGTATCCTCTCTTCAACACTTGAGCTGTTCCCTGTTCGAAGCCTACTCCCCGTATCGGTGGTGAGCTTCTTGCCATGGCGTCTATTGTTTTTCTTTTTTTTTTTGTACTTAAAGCTCTCGGATTGTTTTGCCTTGGCCTGACATAGAGCTGTTTATACTGTTTCAGGCGTGCTGCCGGTCACAATGGTGTCGGCGATCTCAGACCACGAAAGCGGCTCTCTACGTGCTTCCTTGAATCTGACGTCCGAAACGTACATATTCTCATGTTTCCTGCTTCCTTCAGCTATGCTTTGTGTGCCAATAAAAATTCTCCTTTCCTGAGTAGAGCTACTCTTGTCTCAGTCTTGGAAATGTATTTGTTGATTTAGACTTATTTTCCTTGTGCCAGCTAGGAGGGTCGTGAACAGGAGCAACAGGATTTAAACTTTTTTAGAAAACTCTGAATGTTTTTGAACAGTTGGTTACACAAGAATGGTAGAGGTACTGCTGTGGATGAGGTACCATCTTTCTTGCAACCTATGCGCTCATTGAGAGCTATCCTAGGTTTTGCTGTTGTGTGAGCAAACAAGCGGAAGCAAACGAGAGAAGAAGACGACGGTATAGATTTTGCTGCTGTGTGACCCTCCGCCGCCTCTCCCCTGGCGCCATCGTGCTGCCCGCTGCCCCTTCCTATAGCAGGCGTGAAGTAAGAAATTGCTTACACCACCATGCATCTCCAGCCTCCTTTTTTTTCTTCTTTTATGTTTCACTTGGTAAATTGTATCTGATGTTATGAGGCTTCATATTTCTAATGCGCAATTTGTTCCATGTGGCCATGTGAACAATCTACTTAGAAAGATGATTGCTATATACAAAATGTCAAGTATTGTTACTTCCTTTTGTTCAAGAATGCAAAACAAGCATGATTTACGCAATACATGAGTATATTTCATTTTATATTATAAAACAAAGAGAGAATTACAAGGATACACTTTTGTTTTTCTGTTTCTTCTTCTCGACATGTTTTTCTTAGTACTAAGCAGTGATTGAAGCCATAAAAAAATATATCCTTATTCCCTCTGAATTAGAATTTGAGTTATGGACTTATGATGCTTAGGTTTGGATCAGATCAAACCATGTTACAAATCAGTTTTTTAATCCCAGGGCTTCATAAAATTAGCCCGGCCTCTACTTTTCTTGCCCAAAGAGGTTATGGTAGGATTGGGTTACGTGCAGTTCTACATCCAAATAGAATGTGTGATTATCCATAATGCTTAGAAATTAGTTACTGTTGTATAATGTTTTGACTGAATTTGACTGTATAATGCTTTGACTGAATTTTAAGTGCAGGCAAATTCAGTCTTAGAAACATTCTGATGCATACTATTCTGCTGCAAATTTAGTGGAGCTTAAATCATAAACATTAGATATAAGCACATCTATCATAGTATAACATCTAGCAATGTAGTCCGCAAGTGCAATTCTTATCATTTATTCTTTTTTTCCTTTCTCAAAGCCACATGTCGTAAAGATAAAGCAGAAGGGTCTTTGGCAATCAAATACTTTAGGGAAGGTAGCCTTGGTTGATCTTTTGGGCAGGCAATAGCAGTTCTATTTCTTTTTCATTCTAATTTATTTTCAGGAAGAAGCAATTTGTAACGTTATATTTTTCATACAAGTGTAACTTCAATACCATTTGTGGTGGAACAATGAGGTATACTGTATTTGGTGATTGTGATCCTATTCAATATGAAAAATAACTTTCCTTAGAATTTGTATTATTTGTATTTATTCGCATATGGTAGAGCGCGCACCGCGCGCTGAATGTTCTAGTACTACTCAACTTTGGTAAGTTTTATATTATTCTTCGGCAGATTCGCCGAAATGCTCAACAATAGCTCAACCAGCTGGCGGACATCATCATCTTTATATATGATTTCAATGTGCTTGAGATTCTCGCACTGGACATCCACCAAGTTGAGACACTGGGAAGATGATGCCCTCTTTGACTTGGCCTTTTTCTTCTTAAGATCTTCTGAAAACTGTTTGCATTGTAAAGGAATGTAAGAAAATGAAATGAACTGAGCTATATACATACTCAAAAGGCCAAAGTACAATAATGTACCTTGCAACACCGAAGGGTTAGCCTCTCCAGATCTCGTGAATTCTTCAGAAAATATTCCAGTGTCTTGAAGTTATCACTAAGATCACAGTAGCCCAGGAATAAGGTCGTGAGATTCCTGAAATTCGGGAATGTCACCGGATCCTCACCAAGCACCTAGTGTATGCAAGGCACCACAACATGCATGAATGAAAGTGCAAAAGGAAATGCCAATGAAGACAAAGCATAATATTGTCTGGAAACTTTTTTTTCGAACAAATATATTGTCTGGAAACTTGATCACACCAAGCTTGTCACACACGACCAAGATGAATACGAGCGAAAAGGAAACATCAGTGAAGACAGAGAAGGCAAACCATTGTCTCGAAACCCGACAGCACCAAACTTGTCACATTAGACACACTGCAAAGAAGCTTGAGTCGATCCTGTCTGAGTTTACTTTATACGTTATTACTCATTAGACGAATCGAGGCCTTGACAAGAGATGGCATCTCCTCTAATGAGACACCACCTTAAAGTGCCAAGCTTCCACGTACAGGAGCAGGTAAGCAACAGCAGGGGCAGTGATAATAACTAGCTGAGAGTAAAGTCCTTCATAGCTGTAGCTCTCAATAACCAAGCTCTTCAGTGCCGGTGATGTAATTGCAGAAAGTTTACTGAACTCGCAATTTTTGTTCTTCAGTGAGTGAGAGCTGATCTCATGAAATGTACACCTGCAACCTTTCAGCTCCAAATCCTCCAAATTTTGGCATCCTGAACTGACATGCTCTGTGAAATTGTCATCCAAATATAAGTTGGAAAGGTATAGTCTTCTTAGGCGCCAGGAGCTTGAGCTCAATCCCTGGCGCTGCATGCCAGGTGCCCGGGTGCTGTACTTTATGCCATGATGGATCCATCTGGCTGCATGCTGACCCCAATAAGCTCTAACATGCAGACGGAATGTATCCAAGAGCGCAATGGAAATATTAGTAGGGATAAGCAGGTGGTCGGTGAAGTCCTCAAATTTCTCCCAATCGTGGTTCGGGTCTTCAGTCTTGAACTCCTCCTGGTCGATGTCGGCAGGGCACGGAGCGCCAGAGGTGCTTCCACCTGGTGGACAGCACGCAGGTCCGCACCACCTGCCGGGCCTTCATGAAGGACAGGATGTGGTGGATGAGGCGATCCGGCAGGGAGCTCAGCCGGTCGCCGCCGGTCAAGCTGCTGCTGCTGCTTCTTGCACGGGCCCTCTTTCCTTTCGCCTCGATCTCCATGGAATGTCCTGCCTGGAGCACTTCCTCTGCAGAAGGCCAAAAGGCACATACTAAGAACAATTTTACCATTAAAAGAGGGCCCGACCGCTCTGGAGAGCCTTGTTGACTTGTCGTCGTCGCCAGCCAGACCGTGCTTTACCAAGCGCGCAGCGAGCGTGAACGCGTGTGGCACTGTGGCTCTGGGTAGATACTTTCGACGGAGGGCCGGCCGCCGGTGGAAACTGTGCCGGTCCGCCGGAGTAGCGCGTACGTGGGCCGGGCGGCGGCGGAGGTAGCAGTAGCACACGGACACGCTGCTGCATTTTCAACATTTCTCGATTTTTTTTATCGGATTATCGATTCTTTGTAGAAAATCTTAGGCATCCAAATTCATTTAGTATAACCAAGAGTTTTCCTAGAGTTCTTTAAGGGTGACTGACGAACGTGCTGATAAATGTTGGTTGGAGATTCTTATTAGGAGTAGCTACGAGCTTGTTTTCTCTTTGACGAGTCCAAATGAAATTACGAAACCTTCAACTCAGTTGAGAAAATAAATAACTAAATATAAATAAGAGTAACAATAATTCTTGATCAGTAGATAAATATTTTCGCAAAATATTATATATTTTTGTGATTACACAGGGCATGCATGCAACAAATGTTTCTTAGAATTGCAACCAGATGCTTAAAGTGCGCACGGTATACTAGTAAGAGGAACTCCAAAAGATTGAGAAAAACAATCCTTTTTCCCTGTATCTCTAATTAAAGGGGTTGAGAGGGAAAAAATTATATATGCTTACACTTCAGTTAGCCAAGGGCATGCACCATGCAAGCAGAATTCAGAGGAGCCCTTAGGTCACAAGACCACGCACAAGGCGCTGGAGACTAACGATGACACTAGTCAATGTTGATTAGTCTTATGTTATTGTTCGGTAGATTCCTCGAGAATCGCAGCAAAAACTCAACAAGTTGGCCAACATCGTCATCTTTGTATATGATTTTTGTAAGCTTGAGGTTCTCGCACCGGACGTCCATGAGGTTTTGGTCGATGTTATTCATCTTTGAGGTTCCTTTCTTTTTCCTTGTATCTTTTGAGGACTGCTAGCACACCATAAAAGGTGTAAGACAGTGAACTGAATTTAGCCACATGTGATTGCACGAAGTAAAAGAAGGGGACAGTATTGTACCTTGCAACATTGCAAAGTAAGCTTCTCCAACATAGGTGAACTCTGAAGAAAGCGTCCCAATGTCTGGAAATCATCATCTGGGTCGTATAGTGCAGTATCAAGGCTCTCATGTTCTTGAATTCTGGATATGAAGGGGGTCCCTCAACAGGCACCTGGAGTTAAATTCAATACACAAATGAAGTGAAAGAAAAAAAAGGCATTGGCAAGGACAGAGAAGGCATAATAGTCTTGTGCAACTTGCATGCTCATTTCTGAAGGAATTTCCTATATGGCACTAAATAGAAATCTTATTCCTCATATGACACTACAAAATTTTGTCTCCCTTATTTGACACCGAGATTTAGCTTTCATTCCTTTCTTGACACTTCAGTTAGGTCCATTAGAAACTCTATCAAATTCACTCTCAATATGTCAGATATTTGATACGTGGACCAAAATACCCATGATATATGGCCTTTTCCTCCTAATCTGATTGGTTCTCGTACACGTACATGATAGCTCATAGGAAAAATTATTTTTCTATAGAGAGGACATCGATCCTATAATATTCGTTTTCAAGAATGCATGTTTGTGGTAAGTTCTGGAATGGAAGGATCATTAATCTCTTTTTTTACTAAATAATTATCTAGCTAAATTTGTTGGAATTGACAAACACAATGTGCAGCTTTATATTGTCCTATGCATAATTCACAACACAATTAATAATTTCATTGTTGCGTGTTCTATATATTTCACCATATATAACAAGAATTTCTGGACTAGATGTAGCTGCATGAAACTCACCATATATCACTAGATAAGATGAGGGGTAAAAATATCTTTTAGGTGGGATATACCAGCCAAACTAACGGAAGTGTCAAGAAAGGGAAAAAAATATATCCCGGTGTCAAATAAGGAACATAAATATCGAGAAAGGAATGAAAAATAAATCCGAATATCAAATAAGGGAGGCAAAAAATTTTAGTGCCGGGAACCACATTTTTATCTGATGTCATATAGGGAATTTTCTTTTTTCTTTTTCTTACATTGTTCAAGACATGCTGGCAAGTGTAAAAAATGTGAGATGATGAAAGGAATTTTAAAGCTTAAACATACTATACCTTCCAACATGACTTCGATAAAGTTAAAGTGAGCTTCTCCAAGTTGGGTGAATTCCGAAGAATGCGCCCTGATAAGATACATGGATATCATGCCCAAGACCACATTGGTCCAATTCTAGGGTCCTTAGGTTGCTGAATTCTGGGAATGTTGTGGATTCTTCACCTGCTTTCATCTGGGGTATGTATATCGGATGACACAACACAACACAGCGCATGAATCCATAGAGCGAAAGGGAAGCAGCAGCAGCAGCAGCATAAGAAGACGATAGACAATGCACAAGCACACATACCGTCACGTCGAAGCCATTAAGCTCCAAACTAGCCACGTTCGACACGCTGCGAAGAATCTTGAACAGATGGCTTCTGAGGTGCGCACGCTTCGCTAGTGTTTCGCGTTCCTTCAGATGAACCGATGCCTGGCAAGGGATGGCATCTCGCCGAAGGAAACGCCGCCAGGGAAGTTGTAAGGGGTCACGACCAGGAACAGACTAGCAAGAGCCAGGGCCGTGACGACGAACGGAGAGTCGATGTCGTCGTTCGAGCCGCGGTCGACAACCAAGTTCTTCAGCGTGGGCGACGAGATCTCGGAAAATTCTTTGCCCGCCCATGAGCAGCCTATCAGGGCCAGGCTCTCCAGCGAGCTGGAGGCGATCGCGCGCAATCGACACTTGCAGACCCTCAGCTCCAGAACCTCCAAGGACGGGCACCGTGACCTGACGTGCTCGGCGAAGAGCCCATCCAAGCGCAGGCCGGAAAGGTGCGGCCTTCTGAGCCGCCAAGAGCCGGAGCTCGTCAGCCCCTCGCGCGCAGGTGGCGCCTGGGCGCTGGCCATGATGGCGCGGCGGATCCACGCCGACGCGGTACCGACGAGGCCGCCCCGGTCGAAGCCTTCGTTGGCGTGCAACCGGAACGCGTCCAGGCGGGAGACGGAGACCTTGCGCAGCAGGAAGTACACGAAGTCGTCGAACTTGTCGTGGCCGGCGTTGAGCTCGCGCTGGTCGATGTCGAGGCACGGGACTTTGGGCCAGAAGTGCCTCCACCGCCGGGACAGCACGCACGTCTGCACCATCTGCCGGGCCTTCATGTGGGACATGACCTCGTGGAGGAGGTGGTCCGGCAGGGCGCTCAGCCGGTCGCCGCCGCCCGACGAGCAGCCGGCGGCGTCGCCGCCGCTGGCATCGTCGCCGCGCTTCCGCTTGCCGAGGGCTTCCATCGTGCGAGCTGCGCTTAGCAGATGTTCAGTTTGGATCGATCGGCCGGATTGATAGCTTCGATGGAGAGTCCGGCACTTGCGTGCATAAGTAACGTCTTATTAGCTGGAATCGTAGCTGGTTAGGAAGGTTCTATCGAACTTGTTATCGGATCATACCGATCCTCTCTGTTGCTGTCGGTCAGCCATCTTTTTTCTGATGGAACACCTGCACACCTGCGTAGAGTACCCAGGTGAAGAAACTCAGCACGTTTGTTCTGGGTATGCTCCAGGCTGCCAAACTTCATAGCTGGCCTCATCATTCCAAAGGTCTCTAAACTCTAATAAGCTCTGGCTTCTTATTCCTCGTCTTCAAGTCCTAAAAGCTCTTAAATCATGCAAAACTAATGAAACATACGTGCCTGGACTTCAGCTGATGAAGACCATGTGTGTGTATGCAAAATTAAGAACAACCATTATGTGACAAACTGACAATATAACATAGAAATCCTTGAGATAACAGTAATAGTACCCCAAACCAACTTCGGTGAGTTTTAAACTGACAATTATACTGCTATGTGTGTCGATCATGAACCGATTAGATGATTAAACTAGCCCCTTTTTTTTGGCGCAAAGAGGTGCCGAGCCCTATCAGGAAGCTCCCTTGCGAAAGAAGGGTAAAGCTTGTGGCAATCGCCATACGATGTGTCACACCCTAAAATATTTAATTTTAGAATGTGAATGTCTTTTAGAATGTGTTCATCTATCTTTAGGATTATTCAAGAATTTTCTGGCAATTATTCTCTTTTTCCTAAAAGCTAAATCCATTTATTAGAAGGCTCCGAAATATTTTCATGAGATCCAAGTATTTTATTTGGACTCCTCGTTCTCCAGGATTTTTCCTGAATTTTCGGATCCTCAGGATATATTTTTTGTGGTTTGAAAAAAAATAATTATCTAGAATTTTCTAGATTTATTTTTAGCATAAAAATATATTTCGGAAGAATGAATCCTTTTTCTTTTCTTCTCGGACCGGATTCAACCCTCAGCCCAATCCAACCTAAATCCTATAACCGTGCCATGCGCTCGGCCACCACATCCTCGTCCGTCACTTTTGGTAAAAAAAAAAATGGACCCGAGGCTTTTCGTTGAGTTGGAGTTGTCTAGAAGTTTTCAAGTGATGCTAGTAAGCTTCCAAGCCGTTTTCCTTTTCCTTTTTTCTATTCTTTAGTTACCAATTTCTTGTCATACTCGGACCGATCCTTTATATCACCATCCGCCCCTTTTCCTCTAATCTTTATCCTCCACCCTCAGATGCCCTGTTGAGTTTCCTATCCTCTAATCTATCTCCCCGATCAAATCCGCTCCAAACAGAGCCGTAGCACGATTTTGATGTTTTCCGATGATGTCTCCGGTGTTGTAAGTACCCGCTGTGGTGACCTGTGTCATGACTGCAAGACCTCGAACTGACCCGACAACGACCCAGCCCGATCCCCCCCTCTCTTCTGTTTCATGCTCTCGAATAGCCCATTCGCATTCAACCAGCATCATCAGCTCATTTTCATGTTCAGCCCCCACCCGAATATGTTTCGGCCCATAATCGAACTCGCTCGCCACTCTGACTCCAACCATAGATCTTTTCCTTCCTTCTTTCCCTCTTCCTTCCTCTCTTTTTCTCGATGACTCATGGGACCTCTTGACCAACCCCAATCTTTTTTCTCCCGTGGGCCAACCTAGACTCGAGGCCGAGTCCCGGGCTCCCAGCCCGGCACGTCACCGTTCTCGCTGTGCGCAGCATGTCAAGTCGGGTCCCGAGCCCCTACAAAACCTGGTCGAGCACTCAGGCCCCGCGCTTCCTCCTTCTGCATCGTCGGCCCTAGGCCTCCGCAGCCCCTGCTCGCGCTCTCAGCCCCGCACCCCTCCTGCCGTACCTATTAAGGGCAAAGCCCTCGGTACTGCACCTACCTCACAATCCAACTTGACTCCTATATATTTTTAGATTTTTAGATTAAAATTGTATAAAGTTAGAGGCCGTCAATTTTAGAACCCCGACTGTAAATTACCTAGCCTCACGCAGCAGCAACTGGGCTGCTACGTCTGCCCCCTTGGCCCTTGTGCAGCTGCTGGCCTGTGCAGCTTCCTCTTGCGTGGGCCAAGCTGGCTCCCTGCCTGCTGCACGCAGCAGGGCCCACGACCCTGCGCTCTTGCCGTGCCGGGCCGCCCCGGCCTTGCTGGCCTGCACCGCCTGCCCCGGCTGCCTGCTCGCGTGCCGGTGTTGGCCTGTGGTTGGGCCGCCTGCCCTGATGGCCTGTTGCCGCAGCTGTGCCGGGCCTGTGCGCCACATGCTCCGTGAGCCACGCCGCCTGACCTCGTATCCTCTCCCTCTCATTTTTCCTTCCCAGTCGCACCAGGCTAGGGTGTTCCATCTCCACCGCGTACACGCGCCGCCGCCGTCGTTCCCGCCGTCGGCCTCCCTCCGTCCTCGCCGCGGCCTCGAGCGCAAAGATCGAGGCGGTGCCGGGCCGTTCCTCTCCGGCGCCGGACGATTCGCCCCCTCCGCCGGCTCCCTCGCGCTCCACCCGCTCCTCGGCTGCCCCGCCGGCCTCCTCGTCGCGCTCCTCCCGCTCGTTGCCTGCGACGCCCCCGGCAACCTCGCGCAGGCGCTCGTCGTCACCGCGTCCCCGCGCCCGCCCCGCCCCCGCTGCACCGGCGCGTGTGCGCGACCGCCCTCCGCGCCGCCGCCGGCGCGGTCTCCGTGGGCGCCGCCGCTGCGATTCTCCCCGAGGCCGCCGGCGCCGCGTGCCGGTGGGCGGGCCCCATCTTGGAGGCCACCAAGCTCCCGCCAGCAACGACAAGATCTACCAGTTCCTCGTCTACGAGACCGTAAGCGACCTGCCGACGCCGCCGCTAACGTTTTCGTGATTAACCGCCGGCGGTGCTTCCGCTATGGATGTTAACCCGGGCAATGCCGTCCGTGCAGGCTTCGAGCAACGCGGCCTGCTGGGGGAGGCGACGCTGAACCTTGCTGAGGGAAGACGAGGACGAGGACAGAGAGAATACAGGAGCACCCGCGGATGCGATGATACCTGGGCAAGTAAGTGGGGGCTTTTGGGAGTCCTTGTGAGCTAGCATCATTGCGTTGCTTTGTTTCATCTTGTATTGCTAAGAAAGATTGCTAAATAAAAAGGGGCAAAGGAAGCCTATGTTTATCTCAATGATAATTGCATGTATCACACTTTTTGTTTGACAACTGAATATCTCATGCCCGAAAAACTTCTTTCATGTTAGATGTGGTTTCCTTTTCTCGTGTTCTTCCGACGGTTCAAACCTTCCTTGCACAGAATGGATTGTCGATAAGGAAACCTACAGGGATAAGGTGGAATTAGACCTGTACTATCCTAGGCTTGTGCTTCATCTAGGGGTTAAGGTCTAATTCGCATGCATACAGAAATTTATGCCTTCCAATAGTTAGTTGGTTGTGTGTACCCACTTAGATTCACTCTTTATTCAGTGAGTTGATACTTGATACATGATGCGTACTGGTGAATTCATACAATCATATAAAATCAATAATCCTTTCCAATTTTTGTTTGCTCAATTTCAAGTGCAAGTGATTCATAATTTTCTTACCAGTTAAGTTGCTGATCCTTTCTACTGACTTATTGTTAGGTTAATTTTAAGTGCAATGTTTACTATTATTGTGCAGGGAGTACCTTCCTCCAAGACTTGGTAGACTTACTATTGTAACAAAGCAAGTGACTTCATTTTGCATAAGCTTCCATTCTAGTGAGGTACAATTACTTCACTCACCATTTTCCTGTAATCACATTTTATTTACTGATCTTCTGTTTAATTTTTTAAGCATGCCATTTATTCATGAAACTTTTTTTTTGTTATTTTGGACTCCACAGCTGTCCTTGTTTACAAATCCCATATGTGACAGTGAAGACAAGACTGCAGCTACAAGCCCCTAAACATCATACTTCAGGATAATCTGGTTTGTCTGGTAATATGCGCTTCTCAACCTCTTTAACTACTTATGTTTATGTTGTAAAAATGCTCATGTTGCAGTATATATGTGTCTAAGCGTAGTCTAGCAATTTTCACTAACACACTGTACTGATTACACGTAATACCTATGGCATTCCAGGAAAATTTAAAAATTAAAATAGTTTGAAGCAGACTATGACTTGCTTGTGATCTCAACATCTTTCTATTCACTACACAGGTGTCCTTGTTTACAAATCCCACATGGCTGCTCAAGACAACACTGCAACTACCACCACCTAAACAACATACTTCACGATATTCTGCTTTTCCTGGTAATATTTGCATTCCTTTAACTCTTTTGCGGTGTATATTTCTGCATTTTCAGAAAATGCTCATTTCATGCTTGGCAAAATTTACTTGCCTTTGACAGATTCAACCTGGGCAATTTCCAAGAGATATACACTAGTCTGCTTAATTTGTCATATTATTTCACTATGCAAGCTCAATTTAGTTTCCGTTTGTATTCAGATATCCACTTGGCAATGTTTAAAAGGCGGTAAGGCGAGGCGAGGCGAGCGACCCCTTCCGGACGCCTAGGCGACGCCATACAAACATCTTAAAAATATAATATCACTAAAATTCAGAAGCTAATTAGTTCTTAATATTACCAATACTTAGCATAAGCATCCAGAAAATAATAAGCATAATAAGTAGTGCTACACTACTACTATAGTACTAGACTACTGGTAGCAGGATAGCCAATCTGAAATAGTGAAATATCTAATGCCTCATCTCTCAAAAGCTAGTTACCCACAAACTAGTCTCTAAGTAGTCCAGCGAGAAGGGAGGTCGGAACTGGGGGACCTGCAGGAAGGGAGGTCAGATCTGATGAGGGCCTGCGGGAAGGCAATTTGAAGCTGGTAGCCGGCAGGGAGGCAGGGCGGAGCTGTACTGCTCGATCTTGCTCGATCTTGCCGACGGCTGGGCTCCAATCGAGCTGCTGCAGGGGACGCGATGAGCAGAGATGTAGAGCGCCGCGTGGGTGTGCCATGCGCCCGCGCTTCGCGAGGATTTGGTGCGCCGCGCGGCTGGATGCGCCGGCACCGATCTCGCCGGGCGGGGAAGGGGCGGAGCTCCGGCGGCTCTAGCCTGGCAGGGAAGGGCAGGTACATTCTAATTCCTCTCTCCCCCTCTCTTCCTTGCCTCCTGCCCTTTTCTCTCACGCCAATTTCTTCTCGCGCGGCAGGCGGAAGGTTCCGCGCGGGAGCAATTTCCTCCCGCGCGCGCCGCTTCTTCCTCCGCGCCCCCCTGATTTTCACGGGATTAGGCGTCTGCCAGGGGTGCCTAGGCGAGGCTCGGACGCCTAATCGGGCAAGGCGGACGCCTTACGCGCGCGGAGCTAGGCGACCCCGACGCCCAGAAAGTTTGGGCGCCTGGACGACTAGGCGACGCCTTTTAAACAATGCCACTTGGTGTTCTTATTTCAATTTCGATTTGTATTCAGTTTGTATAAAGTATTTATTTCACTAGTTTCAGTTTGTATAAAGTTTTAGTTCCACATTGCAACTATAACCACCTAAACATCACACTTAATGCCCTATGTGAATTCAGAGCGAGTTTTGTACTAATTATCGCATATTACTCACGTACTAATGTTGACTTCTCTTGCTACTTGTTTACCTTATCGAACCACATTGTTTCAGAAGCAGTGAACCTATTTTTTTTTGTCATTGTACACTGCACAGGTTCCGTTTCTGTTGCTCCTTCCGCTGCTGCGAACTACTTCAAGTTTAGTCACCTGGGCAAAGATTGCCCACACTGGCATCGTCATCTACGAACTCGTGCTCTCCCCCTCCAGCCAGGCATTACAATCTCCGTTCCAGCCGCGCCAAGCCACGTGCGAAGGCAAGTTTCATCTTCAATTACGTACTTTTGCATTTTTTTGTTGACTTTTATGTGTGCTGGTTGTCTTGTTCGTTTAACAATTGTAGTGCACGTTACCAAATTATTATCTGCATGTGAATCCTGGGTTCAGATGGCTAACAACCGTGCCAATAGGCCTGCGGCGACAACAAAACTGTTCCTGGACCTATGCATAGCTGAGAAGAACCAGCTCAATTTCAACAACAAGGGGTTAACTAAGCTGGGGTGGCAACACATCTATCGCAACTTCAGAGAGCAGACCGGACTGCAGTATGACAACAAGCAGCTGCAGAACAAACTGACCGCATTGAAAAGGGCAGTATGACCACAGTTTGTTTCACTGTTTGCAGGCTACACTGCACAACATTTAAAATACTTACATCACAAGATTCCTTGATGAAACTACTTGGGAGAAAAAGGAACTGAAGAGCACCATTTCAAAATGGAAATAAGAATAACACCAAATGCCCTAATAAACCATAGGCAGGACCTAACCAATGTAATATAGATTATATGCAAGAAACAATATCAGGGATACAGCCCAATGTCACAAGCATCCATATATTTCATTAAAAAGACATCACCGTCAAGCTATAGGATATATGTCTTGCCCCTAATCTTCTTGAACCAGCGATTCCTCCCTTGTCCTGTGAGGCTATAGGTGTGTCTAGCATCCTTGCAAATTTCCGTTTTATACTGATATACAGTAAGCACAAGATAGAACAGTTCTGTCTAGATTTTGGTTATTGATAGGATACAATAATTTGATTTTATTTGTGACATTGTATATATAGAGAGATCAACAACAGTTTAAATGTTGTTTAATGAAAAGATACAACTGAATCATTAGTGTGATCAGGTCATCGTATTTATATAGTAACAAATATTACATTACCGCAACCACTAGCACGTAAAATAATGCCTCGTGTTGTATCAGACATCCAAATGATCTTTTCGCGAATTGAAAGCTTCCATATGCCTATGTTCATAGCGGTGGCATGGGAGCGGTCAACGTGGAACCATCAAGGCCGTCGATCAACATATCAATGGACGGTGAATCTAGCACATCTTCCCACCCTACTGCTACCACCGCGCCTGACCCGTAGTGGCAGCCCGCCGTTGCTACGCTGCTCTATCCCCCGTTGGCACGCTGCTGCTCGCCCGTTCCGGCACTCCCCAGCTTGGCCGGCTTGGCCTCCGCTATATACGCCAGTCGAGCCGTGCCACGATTCAAGAGGGGGAAATTCCAGGGGCTCTAGCAGTGATAGGCACGCAAAACCCGAGAAGGCGAGAACCAAACCTTGAGAAAACCCCAAAAGAGATTCTCCTCAACCCTTCCACCAGCGCAACCGACGCCCGAGGCGGCGAGCTCGCCGGCGACTGTAGCCGCCGCCTCCTGGCGGTCCTCTCCCGCGGCCTCGTAGGACGCCGTGTCGCCACTATGGTGTCCGAGGGCGGCTCGGAGGACTTGCGCCCCCTTAGCTTATCCGCCCCCGCCGCCGTCTCAATCGAGGTGAGCGATTCCTCGCGTCCACATGGCTTCTGATCCCGGGGTGGTCCAATGCTCGCGTGCAGCGCTTGATTGTTGGGTTGTTTCTCTGATCGCTGGTTGGGGGTTTTCCGTTCGGTTCATGCTCTGTTCCCGCTGTGCTTGCTTGCTCTGTTTCGCCTCCGCATTGTGCGGGGGTCTGGATTTGCGTGTTGGGATCGCGGTTGTGCGAGGCTGGGGTTGGTGAATCGAACCCCACAAACCGGTTGGTGAATCGAACCCCCCAAACCAGGGTTTTAGCACGTGCCATCTACGGGGTTAGGGCACGTGACTAATCGAAGGTTTGTGGTGCACGTGCTCAGGTGACTACTTGAGAGAAGTCGCGAACGGTGTCTGATGATCCCAAGCGTGATGTTTTTTTGTGTGTTGTTTTCATCTTCTCGTCAAGCCCACGTCATTGCAGAGGATGGTCGAGGCAACCGTGTTTCAACGGTAGAAAAACCAGAAATTCTGGTTTCTGAAGGGCTTCTTCAAAGTCCCCATCACCATCAATTCTCGATGGAATAGTCCTGATCTCCACCGTGGCTCGTGTTGTCAAAGGGTGCCTCAAGGAATTAGTCCTTAAAAAGGCCTGCGGGTTGCGGTAAGGGAATTGCACTTGAACACTTCCCTAGAGCTGGTTACCTGACAAGCTCCTTGTCGGGACAGAGTCAACGGTTCTCTAGTCTGGTGCCTCACCCTGAAAACCGATCTGTAGTTGCTCCTTGAAATACTCCTTTGAAGTTAGTGCATTCGTGGAGAAGTGCCTGGAATTTGCCTGATCAATATCAACGGACACTGGAGGTCAGAATGTAGCCCATAAACCTTCATTTATTTATCTTGATAATTCAGAAGCTTTGTATGATGTTATGGGAAAATAATAACATCTTCTACGATGATGAGAAAGAGAGTGTACGATGGTAGGCAGTAGGAGCACAACCACTGTCAGAACTTGTCACATGTAGCATCAATTGTCTGTAAGCTCTCTGTGCTAGTTATTTGGTATCATGCTATTATATTTATATTTGTTCATTTGTTAATGTTGGTGTTCAGATTGGAGGTTTTCATGTGGAGTAGTTGAAGGGCAAAGCAGTTCATACTTTATCTATGATTGGTTAAAACTGGCTGCTTGATTATTGTTCCATTCTTTGTTGCTGTGGTTTCCCTCGATAGGTAACTACTATGGGCAGCAGCTAGTGATATTGTGTAGAACGTTGTAGGTTGTGTGTGCGTGTCTTTTTTTTTTTGGGGGGGGGGGGGGGGTCCCATGAGACACGGTGATGTCTTTTTAATGAAATATATTGATGCTTGTGACATTGGGCTGTATCCCTGATATTGTTTCTTGCATATAATTTATATTACATTGGTTAGGTCCTGCCTATGGTTTATTAGGGCATTTGGTGTTATTCTTATTTCCATTTTGAAGTGGTGCTCTTCAGTTCCTTTTTTTCTCCCAAGTAGTTTCATCGAGGAATCTTGTGATGCAAGTATTTTAAATGCTGTGTAGTGTAGCCTGCAAACAGTGAAACAAACTAGGATACACTATAAACTTGCATTGCCAGAGTGTGGGTGTGGATGTACACCTAGACCACCTAGGTTTAAGTCCTCGTCGAGGTGAATTTGGGTATTTTCTTCTTAATAAAAAGCCAGCAAATCGCTCCTAGGTTGGTCTTTATTTTAAGGTTTCTCATTTAAGGGCAGGTCTATCATCATTGTAGTGTATTACATATTTTGTGTTCCTTTTTCATTAAAACTAATTATACTATTGATCGAAGAACTTTACTTCAACTATCATATTCAGAGCTATCTTGTACCTTTTGCTGTTTACACTAACATTATTGCTCTCTTATTCCTTCTGTGTGGTTTCTACTTCATCATCATGAATTATTTCCCACGTGACTGTTGTGCAGGATGGACCTAAATCACGAACTTCCTAGAGCTACTCTTAATGCCATAAAATTTGATCTCATGACCAGTACAGATATGGTATGCTTCTAATTTTGTATAACACAACTTTTTCCTTGGAAATAAAGTGCTGAGTTTTTTTTTTTACTTTTATGCTTCACCGTCTCCTTTTGTGAGTAGCAAGTTTTTACAATTTGCAACCCATGCTTCTAGTCATCGATGCAAATGTTTATTTTTTTATCAAGTCAGTACATAGAGTAATTTGATTATTCTATTCATTGCTTTGTGTTGTCAGATATATCTTTTTTTACAATCATTTAACCATGTCAGGAAAAATTGAGCAGCATAAGCATAATAGAAGCGAGTGATGTCACGAGTCCCAAGTTAGGGCTACCAAATGGTTCACCGCAGTGTGAGACTTGTGGATCGCAAAGTGAACGTGACTGTGATGGTGAGTAAAAATAAACATGCTTACCTCAAAATGTAAGCATGCAGTATCGAAGCATGTGGTTTGTGTGCATTTCAGTGCAAAGGGATCCAACTTGTCAAATTTTTAGGGCATTTCGGTGTGACTAAGCTGGCGGCAACTGTGCACAACCCATACTTTATCGATGAAGTTGTTCATTTTCTAAATCAAATATGTCCTGGCTGTCTTAGTCCAAGGGAAAGCATAGATTTGAAGGTACCTTCCACACCGAGCTATTTTCATCCTCACTAAGCACGACATGTTTTATATCTTGCCAAAGTTCAATAATACCATAATTTAGTCGCCGAATCACTTTCAGATTATGAGGGCCTTTGCCGAGAGCTCTCCTTGTTGATCTGATGAACTAAAATGGGCCAGAGATTCCTACTCTACAGTGAACTTGTCATTATGCTATTCATTGATGAATTTGTTTGCTGCGTATTACCTCTTAGATAACCATTTACTTATTTCAGTAGGTGTTGATACATACAAAAACAATAGAATGCTTTTCAAGAAAATTGTGTATACCGGTTTGATGCTTATTACCTAATAAGTCTCTTTTCTTTGTGTCTCGTGTTAAATCATCTTCCTGAAAATAAATATCATTTATTGTCTGCATCGAAGTTTCATGCCAGAACATTTCTTTTCACATTTGATAACTCTTTGAATTGTACTAATAGTTAATCATACAATTGAATCAACTCTAGGTGAAACTGTAGAAATACCATTCTCAGGCATGATGAATTTATATAATTGCTTTATTCCACTTATAGATTTATTTGATGTTATTGAACTGCTTACAAGTGACTTCACCCAAGATGGTGTATCTAGTGTTTAACATATGGAAGCACATGGCTAACTGGCTAAAAGTAACATCCTGGTTCAGTTTACTTATGTTTAGGTAGGTAACGGTTTCTTTATTAGTCCCACACGACTGCTTGTCATGTTTATGCACGGTATGTTTGTGCTAAATGGGCTTCAGAAATAGGCTATCTTTCTATGTGTCATAATAGGCTACCTTTGTTTCTTCATTGTTTATGTTTTCCCCTGTGTGACCCTGCTTCTGGTATTCCAAGGGTTGCTCCTTTTAGGGAAAGTAGGACAAACAGGTGTTTACTATGGTGTTATGCCTACTGCATTCTCTTACCATGGTTTTATCTATTCCTAAAAATAGTAGATGCACACTTGTTATGACACTAATGTTTCTTTCTCTTACACATCGCTCTTTGCTTTATTCAAGAGATTGGAGAGCGAACCGGTTCGAGCAACATGCAAGTATTGCTTGGTAAGTGCATATTTAGTTCTATTGGGGCATATTTCCTCCACCTTGTATTAAACCTTGTGTTTTTACTGGACAGAAGGATGGCTCTAAACTTTACCCTAGCGTAATCTTTAAGACGCTGTCAAGTCCAAGAGTATTGTTATCCAAGAGTAAACTTCACAGAAGCCCAAGTGTGATGGAAAGAATTTCGATTGTTGCAGAAGCTACTGACAGAGTGTCTAATAAGTCAAAGGGTAAATGTTCGCTTGAAGGCCTCCCCCAGGATTATTGGGATTTTGTACCTTCTGAGAATCAGCAATTGCAGTCTACTATGACAAAGATAATATTATCACCCTACCAAGTAATGTGTTCATTTCCAGCCGTTCATTTTTGGTAAAGGCTATTCTGTGCTGGCTTCCAGATTAGATTTACTGGTCCACTGTTTTTTCTCCTGAGAAAAGACCATGTATTGTCTGATTATTAGTAATTGGGTCACTGTTAATTTGGCTCATATTTTAGTATCAGAAACCGATGATTTAAAATTTACCGTGTAGGACACATAAAAGGGGGCATGGGGTTACTTGTATTGTCTGAAGTACTTAATGTCTGAGCATTTTTAATATGGTCACTGTTAATTTGGCTCATATTTTAGTATCAGAAACCGATGATTTAAAATGTACCGTGTAGGACACATAAAAGGGGCCATGGGGTTATTTGTATTGTCTGAAGTACTTAATGTACCAAACAAGGGCAATCTGCTGCTCATATTCACATAACTATATCTTGTTTCAGAAAGTAAGAATGTCCCTGATCTCATTTCCCATATTTACAGGTCTTTCACATGTTGAAGAAAAGTGACCCTGAACTTATAAAACAATTTGTTTCAAGGCGGGAGCTATTGTTTCTATCATGTTTACCAGTGACTCCTAATTGCCATCGTGTTGTGGAGATCGGATATGGTCTTTCAGATGGGCGCCTAACTTTTGTAAGTAGCATGCCTTTTTAAAATCTTTTATCTATTCATTATTTTCCATCCATTCATGATTAGTAACCTTCTTTTCTTTTAGTTCAAATGCTAACTCTCTGTATAGTTTAGATTAAATCTTTTGGTAACTCTCTGGAAAGCCATTTAATTCAGAGCAAATTCACTTAATGCCTTTGGAGTTGTTCTTCGCTTGACTTGCCGTCAATTATGTCCACTTCACTCCAACCATCCAGATTTCAAATTTCTTCACTCCATGCCATTGCCAGATTGCATGGAGTCATTTGAAATAAGGATTTCAAGTTGTTTATTCCCTCTCACTCCATTAGTGAAGAAATGGTGGTTAGGACGGTCGCTGAAGAAGGAGCCTTCTCTTGTGTCACTGGGAGGATCTCAGGAACTTGGTCATAGGGCTACTCTAGGTCTCCCTCCCTGGTTAGAATAGTGTTAGTGGTCGTCTCTTTACTGTCCTTGTCGCGACTGGTCTATTTGTCTAGCGTGTGTGGATGCGTGGTACGCGCACGTTGTGTTTGCATGTTTATCTTTGTCACCTTTTTAATTCCTTCCTTAATCAAATAGCACATGTCTCTCTTGCATGTTTGAGAAAGAAATGGTGAAGATATCTGAAATCTGGATGGCCTGCAGCAAAATCCAAACTATTGGATGGCAAATCATAGAACCAAATTCTCTGATGTATCCGATGCTTGGACTATCTGGAAGCATCATGATTCGTGCATCTTTGAGGCAGTGTTTCTGGAGGTCCAGACGGTTGTATGTGCTGTTTTGGTAGACGTTGATCTGTGGACTGCGGGCTTGAGCTGAGGGGTTAACATAAAGTATTGACCCAAGCCCCCAACCTAGCCTGCAGTCTGACCTATGTGGCCTGGCGTGTTGCTTTTCTGTCTTTCTATCTATCCTTATCTCTTCTTTGTTTGTTTCCAAGGTGGGTGATTCACCCTTGTAACCCTATTTCCCCCCTCCTATACTGGATGCAATTTTCCTGAATGTTTGAGAAAAACTAGTGAGCTCTACTTATGCGACACGGTGGGAAACAATTTCATCATTGTGCTGCCAGATGCGTAAGCTTTTTTTCCCTCATTCCAAATGGAGCTAGAACTTTCTTTGTTTTCCTTATACTCCCTCTTTTTTTAGATATATGAACTAATTAGCCTGTCCTAATTGACATTTATTTAAAAATGAAGGGATTAGGTTTGTTCAAACGTCCATGCTATAACTGTCTGATGCACTATACTACACTACACATTTGAACCACGTTGGCTTTTCACTTGTAAACATACAATTTCGTTCATTGCATGTTTGAAGTAGGATGACAGAACAAAGGCTTACAAGAGGATGGTTGATGTCAGTAGGAGAATTGATGACTACCGTCAGCATCCACAGTTCAGTGTTCTTGCAAGTTCACTTGTCTCAAGCCGAGTTTCAGAATGCCTGAAGTCATCCAAGGCAAGAAAGCTTGTGTTGTCTTCTTTTTTTTAAATGCAATGTCTATATAGCATGATATATGTCATCCTGATCTCTCAGATCTGCTAAATTCTTAGATAAATTCTGTGTTTAAATGCAAACAATTCGACCATATTTTATACTCTGTCCAAACCCATTTAAATTCCTCTAATCTAGTTGTTGTCGATGAACCATTATATTTAACAATTCAAGGTTGATTGGGTCCTCAGACAAATGTAAGGTTCTTTTATTTGAGGAAGCTTTTTGTTTTTTATTTTGTTCAACACACTCATATGATCTACGCAGCTAAGCCTTTTTCCTGGAACTTAACCTGACTGCAAAAGAGAATGTCAGCCTTCTTAAATGCATCTTACAGTATACACCGTGAAAATCATGAACATGCTCGATACTTGTCCGATGATTATCAGAGGAATATGTGTGTCTGACAAATATCGAAGGAATATCAATATCTGTTACGTGTGTTAAGTTTCCAGTTTTCCACGCATCATAGACTTCATGTATTGCCACACAAATTCACTCCAATTGAACTGAAGGAACTTAAACCTTCAATTTGTTGAAATCTGTCATTATCCTCATAGCTTTAGCTACCAAATATCTTATGAAAGTTACTTTGGAATGAGGAAAAATGAAAAAAAAATCTTTGTTAAGTGCCTATTAACAATAAGTTCTAAGATTTTATTACAACTGTGGTCCTAGCAAATGTCTTTAGCTTAGTTCATTGACATTTTTTTTGTTTCAGTTATACTCTAGAAAGACAGATGGGGAGACAACCACAGATACATACGGAATGAAATGGCTAAAGGATGCTGTTCTCAGCAAAAGATCAGATAATGCTTTTCGGAGTATTATGGTTGGGGATCCAAAAATTAGGTTATGGGAAATTGGCATTCCTGAAGGTTTGGCTTCAAATTTGGTTGTTTCTGAGCATGTTAGTTCTTATAATTTAGAAAATATGAATTTCAAGTGCAACCTGCACCTTTTAGCTAAGGAAGAACTGTTTATTCGCCGAAGTGGGAAGCTAATGTTTATTCGGAAGGCAAACCAACTAGAAGTTGGCGACATTGCCTATAGACCATTGCAAGACGGCGATCTTATTCTCATCAACAGGCCTCCTTCAGTCCATCAACATTCACTGATTGCATTATCTACAAAAATTCTTCCAATTCAGTCTGTTGTATCAATCAATCCACTATGCTGTACGCCTTTTTTGGGAGACTTTGACGGGGATTGTTTGCATGGGTATATCCCACAATCTATACGATCAAGAATTGAGCTTGGAGAGCTGGTAAGCTTACACCAGCAGCTGTTGAATATGCAAGATGGTCGAAGTTTAGTGTCACTAACACATGACTCTCTAGCTGCTGCATATTTGTTAACAAGTACAGATGTTTTTCTGAAAAAATCTGAATTACAGCAGCTTCAAATGCTATGCCTTTCAGTATCAAAAACACCAGTACCAGCAGTAGTTAAATCTATGGACTTTCAAGGTTCTCTGTGGACGGGTAAACAATTTTTCAGCATGCTTCTTCCTTCAGGCATGAATTTCAGTTGCGATAGGAAGTTGCAAATAATAGACAGTGAAGTTCTTACCTGCTCATGGGGGTCTTCTTGGCTACAAAATAGCACATCTGGTCTCTTTTCTATCATGTTCAAACAGTATGGTCACAAGGCACTTGAGTTCCTTTCTTCTGCCCAAGAAGTACTATGTGAGTTCTTAACGATGAGGGGTTTAAGTGTCTCTCTTTCAGATCTCTATATGTTCTCAGATCATTACTCAAGGAGAAAACTGACTGAGGGAGTCAAACTGGCTTTGGATGAAGCTGAAGAAGCTTTCCGAATCAAGCAAATATTGCTAGATCCTATTAACATACCAATTCTAAAGTGTCATGATGAAACTGAAGATGTAATTTACAGACAATCTGATAATATTCAGAGCAATCTATCAGTTGTCAGATCTTCAATCATGGCATTTAAAGATGTCTTCAGTGATCTCCTAAAAATGGTGCAACAACATGTTAGCAATGATAACTCGATGATGGTGATGATTAATGCGGGAAGCAAGGGTAGCATGCTGAAATATGCGCAGCAAACTGCATGTGTTGGTCTTCAACTTCCAGCAAGCAAATTTCCCTTCAGAATTCCTTCCAAACTCTCATGTATTAGCTGGAATAGGCAGAAGTCATTAAATTGTGAAGCTGAGGGTACCAACGGACATGTGGGAGGTCAAAACCTTTACGCTGTAATCAGGAATTCCTTCATTGAGGGTTTAAATCCATTGGAGTGTCTTCTGCATGCTATATCTGGCAGGGCAAACTTCTTCAGTGAGCATGCTGATGTGCCTGGGACACTAACGAGAAAATTAATGTATCACTTGAGAGATCTACACGTTGCTTATGATGGAACTGTTAGAAGTTCTTACGGGCAGCACATATTGCAATTCTCTTATGATACTGCTGATGATATGTACTGTAATTGTGATCGGGTAGATGAAATTGGTGCCCCTGTTGGTTCTTGGGCCGCTTGTTCGATTTCAGAAGCTGCATATGGAGCTTTGGATCACCCAGTTAATGGTTTAGAGGACTCCCCTCTAATGAATCTACAAGTAACATTCTTCTATCTGTTGTTAATTTCTATACTTATTTTGTGGCCACTGTCCTCTGTAATTTTTTCTCCTGACACTATGTTTTATTTTGCTGTGCAGGAAGTATTTAAGTGTCACAAGGCTACAAATTCTGGTGATCATGTTGGTTTTCTTTTCCTGTCAAAGAATTTGAAGAAGCATAGATACGGTCTGGAATATGCATCCCTAGAAGTTAAAAACCATCTCGAGCGAGTAAACTTCTCTGATTTGGTTGAAACCGTCATGATTATGTTAGTTCACTAAAGTATTGTTTTTTCTGCCATCTTACCTTTTAATGTTGTGCACTTGGATCAATATTAGCTGCATTTTTTACTAGATATGATGGATGTGACACAACAAGAAAAGGAGGACCTTGGACCACCCATTTTCATATAAGCAAGGTTATGTTCTTTTTTAAGTAAATGAACAATAATTTTTGTTTTCTTTGCATGCATTAAATTGGTACATAACTATCTGTTTCGTTGTGTGCATATTTACAGGAAATGATGAAGAAGAAAAGGTTAGGATTGGGATTTGTTGTAGAAGAGCTTACAAAAGAGTATGACGCCACCAGAAACCAGCTAAACAATGAAATCCCATCAGTTTGTATTTCAATGATGTAAGTACCAAAGCTATTGTGTTTTGACGAGCGTCTATATCTCTTTATTTGCTTCTTTCTGTAGCGTTGGTTCGTTGCTTTTCTTTGCACCTTGATACATAGGTAGCTAATTTAGCATCCTTTTTTTGCCAATTTTTTATGGGTATATATGTTAGATTTGTTTATTTGTACCAAGAAGACAGGAAATGTTCGGTATTTGCATACTGCACATTACAAAATGATTGTATGCAAGGAGCATTAGTTTATAGCTGATAAGTCATTTCTTCCATGTACATGATTCAGAAGATTGAAAAAAAATATTTGTGTAGGTTCTTTATGCTGTATCAGATAATTAGACCTCAATTTTCATACAATATATCCACCTGAACCTAGCTTGGTAAGTTTTTTTGAATTTACTATGGTTCTCGTTAGATATATATACTTCATATTTTTGTTGAGAATCTGTTCTTCGAAACATTTTATATTAAAATAATTAGACTCACTGAATTATTACAACAAAATCAGTAATATGTTTAAATTTTGATTTGGCAGTAGATGTCATACGTGGCACCACAGAGACTTGTTATAATCATACAAGCATCTCTATACGTAGGTGTTGTTTGGATTCCAGGTGCTTATAATAAGCCCTGTCACATCGAATATTTCGATACCAATTAGAAAGACTAAACATAAGCTAATTATAAAACTAACTGCATAAGCCTAGGGCTTATTCGCGAGACGAATCTATTAAGCCTACTTAATCCATGATTAGCACATGTTTACTGTAGCATCACATGGGCTAATCATGGACTAATTTGGCTTAATAGATTCGTCTCGCAAAAAAGCCTAGGGGTTATGGAATTTGTTTTGTCATTAATCTATGTTTAATACTCCTAATTAGCATCCAAACATCCGATGTGACGGGGCTTATAATAAACCCTGTAGTAACCAAACCTAGCCGTAATCTACTTCTCTCTTTACGTCTCGTATGCTATATCTTTTGACGTAAATACTTCTCTGCAGAAAATGTTCAGTAGGTGATGAGTGTGTTCAAAATTCAACTTGCTGTATCACAGTGGTAGCACAAGCTGAATCCAACTCCATGTCTCAGTTGGACACTATCAAGAAAAGAGTGATTCCAATCATACTGGATACACTACTGAAAGGTTGTTATGGTTTGACAAAATATATCCCATATATCTATTGTGATGATTTTGTAGTGACAGATTGTATTGTCTTAAGCAGACGCTAACCATAAATTTAGCTATGATATTAGTCCATACTGCAACTGTCATTTGAAGTTTGGCTGATTCGAGATCTGTAGAGATATAGAGATCTTAGGAATGTATCAAGTGCAAACCACCCATTTGCTAGCACAAGCTAAGCCAACTAGATTTGGGAATGAAAGCAATTAACAAATCCTCAAAACTAATTTATAGTAAGTTATCGATGTGCATGATGCTTTATAGGTCCAGACAGTCAGACACACTTTTTGCTTGGGAAAATAAAGTAGTTTTTTTATGGAGACATAAAAGCAAAGGTACTCCTATTTTTTTCCAGTTGAGTCAAAGATTGAAATTGTCATTGGTGGTTGATCACATTTCAGATATATTTACAAATCTTTTAGGAACTTCTCATGTTGATTTGGTGTTCGTTTGGAGAAAATAGGTAGGTTATAGAATCTGATGGGTTGTTGCACTATATAGTAGGTTACAGATAATGCCTGTGCCAGAGGTCCAAAATCTGGGTTGCTATCACCCACAACCAAGTTAAACAAGTCACACCAATAAACCAACTTGCTTGGCAAGGAATTGAATGTGTTAAGCACTGTGCACCAAGTTATACCGATTCTATGTATGGTTCTGAGAAATCTTGGCTTTCTTCAAAAGACTATTCTTTTTAGTATAGTATGGCAGATCATCAGGTGATGTTTACAAACTTGGGTAAAAGGGAATCTTCCTCAGATGCTCATTTTGATGATCTGGGAGTTGTTCTGGACTGAAGCTATCACCAGCCAGAACATGCTATTGTATTTAAGTTTTCCCTAGAAAACAACACTCTTGAAGATTGAATTTGTTGTACTTGTTGGTATGTCTATTATTCTGATCATATTTGCTTTTTACTGCTCAATTTTTTTCCTGTGCAGGTTTTTTGGAATTTAAGGATGTTGAGATCCAGTGTCGGCATGATGGTGAACTTCTCGTGAAAGTTGTTATGTCTGAGCATTGCAAGGCTGGGAGGTTCTGGGCTACTCTACAAAATGCTTGCATTCCAGTAATGGAGTTGATTGACTGGGAGCAGAGTCAACCAAAGAATGTATATGATATTTTCTGTTCATATGGCATAGACTCGGCATGGAAATGCTTTGTTGAAGTATGTGCCCCTACATTTGTTGCCATTTGTTTTCGATTCACTTGTTGATGAAGATTTGTGTTTGATATTTCTCAAGCCTGATTGCCTGCTATCATTTCATCTGTAGAATTTGATTTACTTGTTCTATTTTCAGTCTTTAAAATCAGTAACGGCTGATATTGGAAGAAATGTTCGTCGGGAGCACTTACTAGTTGTTGCAGATAGCTTGTCTGTGACTGGGCAGTTCCATGCATTAAGCAGTCAAGGTTTAAAGCAGCAGCGCACTCGGTTGTCAATCTCATCTCCATTTTCTGAAGCATGTTTTTCTGTAAGTACTCTGTGATTTTTGTACTAATTTGGTTTACATGAATTGACTGTTTAAGTGCTCGAATCGTATTGTGATTTTATTGTGCTTTCTGCAGAGGCCTGCACAAAGTTTTATAAATGCTGCAAAGCAATGTTCAGTGGACAATCTGTGTGGAAGTATAGATGCAGTTGCTTGGGGCAAAGAGCCTTTCAATGGGACGTCAGGGCCTTTTGAAATTATGCATGTGGGAAAGGTGTGTATTCAAATCACGCTACCAGAGTAACACATGCACAATCTTTTCTAGATATACTTAAACGCACTCCCAGAAAGTGACAATGACAGTTTTTCAAGGGGCTTGATGAGCATCCAGCCACTACACCAATATTTACTGTACTGCTTTATAATTGTTGAGTTTACTTTTCCCAGAAGCAGGGATGGGTTATTTAATAATTTTTCTCTCAATTTTGTGCATACTATTGTTTATTGGCCTCCATGCTTCTTGATTGTCTATGGATATTTAACAAAGAGTGTTTGTTTTTTATTTTTTACAATAACAATGTTAGCTCTTCGTGATGTTTCGATTGATTAAGCTAAGCTCCTGACTGGTGTAGTTGCCCATTGAATTTAACCAGAATTTTTCTTCAAAAAAAGGTAACCAGAATTTGGTTGCTGCATTTAGTTATTTAATTGTTGAAGAAAGTAAACTTCCATCTTCAATGTACTTCTAGAATGTTCAGATATTTAATTTCAGGCTAACAGTTACCATATTTTGCAGCCACATAAACCAGAAGAAAATGAGAGCATCTATGGTTTCTTATGCAATCCTGAAGTTCGGAATTTTGAAAAGAATTGTATGGATTCCTGCAGACATAGTACTGAGAATGCTTGGAGATGTAGGTTAGCATGCAAGTCTAAAGGCAGTGCGACCATCAACGGTGGCGACATAACTATCGACCATGGCTTTCTTCATGCTAAAGTTGGTATATGGGATAACATTATTGATATGCGCACTTCGTTACAGAACATGCTAAGAGAGTAAGACAATATCACCCTTCATGGACCTAGTTTTACTGGTTTTATTTCTGTACGACTTATGCATATTTTTATTTTCCTTTTTCCTTTTTGAATTTATATCTTCATTATCATTTATGTAATTTCTTCTTTAACTTGCATGAAGGTACCCATTAAATGGATATGTGATGGAGCCATATAAATCGCAATTAGTCGAAGCCCTGAAGTTTCATCCTAAAGGGGCTGAAAAGATTGGTGTTGGAGTAAAAGAAATTAAGGTGATAATTGTATAAATGATACATGTTCCTTTCGAAATAGCTTTGCCATTTTACTCATATTAACTCTGATACTTGTGAAATCATGAAACCGTTAGAAGGAATCCTCTCAGTTTACAAAGAGTAGGTTTCTTTTAAATTATGGTTCCTTTACATTGTTGTGTGCATGTATATATTCTTTAACGAACATGCAGGAGAGCGGTGTATCATTATATTAAGAAGATAAAGAGGGTAAAGAACACTTATAGCACACCCAAAGAACCAAAACACACACCCAGGTTTCAAAATTACATACGCACCCGTGCTAAAAGAAGAAACTACCTGATATATCCTTGTTTAATACTATTGCATGCTATAAACATTATATGCAGTGCATTGAGGCTGACATTTCCTCTGGTGTTTTCTGATGTTGTGACCATTTCTTTTAACATCTGTCCTCCTTGCAGATTGGACTGAATCCTAGTCACCCAGATACAAGATGCTTCATTTTACTGAGGAATGATGATACAACTGAAGACTTCTCTTACAAAAAGTGTGTTCAGGGTGCTGCAAACTCTATTTCACCCCAACTAGGAAGTTATTTCGAGAAGAAACTATATCGTAGAGGATAAGTTGTCACACTAATTGGCACTTGGTAGTGATCCTGGCATTTGCCTTGTCCTGACCAGACCATATGACAACTTCTAAGAAAGAAGCACCTGTCGCATAGGAAGGGTGCTCAAATTGCTCACAAAGAATGAATCAGCTTAGATCTCCTGCATCTTCCTAGCATCTACTCAAAGGATAGAAGCTCAGAATATCGCCGGGACTGGGATGAATGTGAACTCAACTCAACTCAATGGGACTACCGAAGGCAGGCCTGAAAGAGTCGTGACTCTGGTTTCATGCCTCCATTTCCGTAGTCCGTAGTCTGCTAGTCTGCATGTTGTCTATTGTGAGCATATTACGTCACTACAACATGATGTGAAATATTCGTTTATTTTGTTTCCGGAATTGTTGGTGGCACGACATACAATAGGCGCTACCACCATCCTTGTATTACTTGCACCTCCAGGCATTCTACTGTGATAATCATGAAAGCTTCATGTTGCTTCAATTCGATGTTTCTGACAAACCTAATCTGGAATGGTAAATGCAGAAGGCGCGCAGGTGCTGTCGCGCAACTTGCTGATTTGTGGTATAACAAATGCATTTTATTGGTTCAGTTTACTGAAATGTCATCCGGTGATGATAGTTCATTTCTCCGTGATTAGGGTAATGCTGGTTAAGAGGCAAATAAAATTGTCACCGCAACGCTCCGAAAAAACATAGAACTTGAGCCATTGGAACTCTGTGGCAGCTGTTGGTAAATGATAGTAGAAGTAGAACCGTTGAGGATGGGAGATGGGTTTACAGGTGTCACGGAATTCAGTTTGTCTTTAGGAGACGGTTAACGGTATGCATCATGGAAATTCCATATCCTACTCGATCTACGTGTTCTTACATCCATAGCTAATCACACCGAGCTCTATATTTGAGAAGTTGAGCACGAGGTGTACGGTGGAATGTCGCATCCACCAAATTTTCGGTAAAAGCCCTCCAATTTATAGCAAGTAACCCTACACTCTAACTTAGCCCTTCTACTACAGTAACCATACTTTAGTCGCTTCCATTCCATCAAACAGACCACAAGATATTTTAAGCCAAAGAAGACGACTTGGCATCCATTTTAGTACCGGTTGGATACCATCCGATATTAAAGGTTTCCATAGACTTCCATCCACCTAAAAAATATCAATATTTTTGAGATATCCCGATAGCTTTTTTTTTCTAGTTTATCGCCGCCCCTGTACCGCCACCTCTTCTCAAGTCTCCATCTCCCTCAAGCGCTCTCTCATCCTCCCAACCGCCTTCCACTCCCCATGATGCTATTGCCCTAGAAGCTCTAGCCACTCATCCTATAGGGCACCTCCTAACCCTAGATGGCGCCACATGTCCACGACGGTGGCATTCAAGTTGTCATGATGTGAGAATCAACAATAGAGCACGGTGGCATTCAAGTTGTCATGAAGTAGTTTATACGGAAGCCATCGAATCCGATGTAGCGGCAAAGGAACTGGCCGTGCCGGCCACCACCAGAGTAGGAAGGCCTCAATATAGGCTTGTTTGATTTGGTGAGTATTGAAGAGGATTGAAAGGGATCAGTAGGGATTAGGTACGTTACAGTCGGATGCCCTTGGGGCCTTAAGGTAAATGTGGGAGGATAAAATGAGTTGGCACACTCACATGCGAACATGGTGGATATTGGAGGTGACTTATTGCTAACCTGCTACAATAATGACCCAAATAATGCTAAAAAAATTATTAGGGAGAGATGTTCTTAGAACTTAGTCTGTATCACACAATTTACCTTTAGTAGCAAAGTTTACAATACTAGCTTCTACCTTCTTGATATGATTATTGTACAATCATGCCGGTAAAAAAAATGGCATACAACCTTGCCTAAAACATGTGATTGGTGTGGAATGATCTCTTGATTTGCATGAATTCACCGACGGACTTTTTTGCATATAAAGGATCCAAGCACAAGGACTGACAACAAGCAAATAGAACTAGTAGCAATCAAAAGGTACCAAGCCTGCAATCCCATAAATAAACTCACTTTTACACTCGGAGGAAATGATGCTCAGCGCATATCTCTTGTGACAGCATAAAACTTCTCATGGGGGCTACAAGTAACATTCACCTAGTCCAAGGAAATGAGGAATTAGCTAAGAATCAAAAATTCTAATATTAATTGTAAACTCTTATTAGTGCTTACCTCAGAGATGACATTGCTCTAGTTGACTGATTGCAAATTGCCATTTAGAGAAGTTTATCATTTCTCTTCCCTCTCATTTTATTACAATGTTCAGGATCACTTGGTTTGAGGCTTTGAGCTACCTACTGTGCAGTTCGATGGCATCAGACACCAGCACAACTGCTGTGGCAGTCAGAGTAGAGAAGGCATTTCTTCCCTTGAATCAATTGCCCTTCTTTCTCTCACCCTAGCACTTCATGATCCATAACAGCACTCCAGATCTGATCATGATATGTTTAAGTCCTTCAGCAATTGGCAGAACAACACATAAAATTCCGTGCTTCACATCATAAAAATCTGTCATGTGTAGCACAGCAGCAATGAAGTTAGATTGGTTGCTTTATCTCACACGAAAATGAGACTGTCAATACACGGAAATCCTTGAGATGACAATGATGGTACTAAACAACTTTGGTGAGCTTTATGCAATTATTCGGAAATTCCCTGAAATGCGCAAGAAAAGCTCAATCAGGTGGCGGATGTTGTCCTCTTTATATATTATTTCGGTGAGCTTGAGGTTCTTGCACGGGACATCCACGAGGTTAGGGCATGGGGTAGGCTCTGCATTCTTCGACTTGGATGATCCTTTCTTTTTCTTCGTGTCATTTGTGTACTGTTGGCAGCGTAGTAGAGGATTTGAGCTAATGAAGTACCAATAATTTATAACTAATATGAGTTTAAAAAGCTTAAGCACAATATACCTTGCAACATCGCAAAGTGAGTCTCTCCAGGTTGGGTGAATTACGAAGAAAGTGCCCCAAAATCTGCAAGTCATCACTAAGATCACAGTTGTTTAGTACTAAGGCTCTCAAGTTGTTGAATTGTGTGAATGTCGTGGATTCCTCTTCCAGCACCTGGAGTATATCAGATGACACTCAACATGAGTCACTAGATTGAAACGAGAAAACATCACCAAATGGGAGATAGAGAAGGGACATGCATACCACCACCACCTTGGAAACTGACACCTCTAGATTTGTTATGACATTAGATACACCACCGCCAAGGGTCTTGAATCGATCGACTATCTTGTTATCCCAAAGTTCAACCGTTGCCTTGGCAAGGGATGGCATCTCGCTCAGCTAAAGACCGGCATTGAAGTTGTAAGGCGTCACGCCCAGGAACATAGAAGTAACAGCAGGTGCCGTGATGACAAGCAGACAATCTTTGGTGTTATAGCCAGCATTGATAAACAGGTTCTTCAGTGAGGGCGACGTAATCTCACGAAATCCTTTCAACGCGCAGCATTTCAGGACCAAGCTCTTCAGTGATCCAGAGGCGATCGCAGGAAATTCACAGTTGCAATTCTTCAACTCCAAGTCCTCCAAAGATTGGCAGCTTGACCTGACATGCTCAGCGAACAGATTGCAGAGATGCAAATTGGAGAGGTGCAGCCTCCTGAGGCGCCAGGAGTTACAGCTCAGTGCCCCACGGTGAAGGCCAGGTTCCTGGCCGGCGTGGTGGTGGTACTTGATGCCACGGCGGATCCATCTGTACGCACGCCTACCCTTGCCGCCCAGACCGCGGTAGCTGGTGTGCAGCCGGAGCGTGTCCATGAGGGCGATGGAGACGTTGCCAGGGCACAGGAGGGTGTCCATGAAGTCTTCGAACCTCTCCCAGCCCTCGTGGTCGGAGTAGATACAGGCGCCCGCGGTCGCGAATTCATCCTGGTCGGCGTCGAGGCAGGTCATGGAGCGCCGGAGGTCCCTCCACCTCCTGGCCAGCACGCAGGTCTGCACCACCTGCCGGGCCTTCATGTGAGACATGACCTCGCGGAGGAGGCTGTCCGGCAGCGCGCTCAGTCTGTCCCGGTCGCCGGCGTCGCCGGCATCGTCGTCGTTGCCGCGCCTCCGCTTGCAGGGGGCTTCCATCTTGCGCCTTCCGCCTGGGCAACTGCTCCGAGATCTGTATTGGTAGATTGGTTTTTGTGTTGATGACGTCGCGTCGTCCACGCTATGTTTGGAATCATAGCGAGTTTAATTTGGAATGCTCCAACAATCCGATCCTGTAAACATATCTCCCCTCGATCTCTTGTAGTCTTGTTATCGGATACTTCCGATTTTCTCTCCGTTATCATCGCGCGCGGCTGGCTACCTCTTGTGATCGGATCGTACCAATCGTCGTCCTGTGAATCTGTGATCGGTTGCCTGCAGATAGACTTCCACGTACAAAAATGTCGTTTGTGCACTTGTGCTCCGATCATTTTTTTTTCAAGTAAAATGCACCGAACTTGGCTTGGAGTGCCATAACGGTACCGAACTCTCAAAATATATATTAAGATCCGCAAACTTGCTAATTTATATCCAAATCTCCATAGCTTACATTAAACGTGTCTAAATAGCAGGCTTCGCATGTCAGTCCTGTCTCCCTTCTCTCTCATTTCCCCGGCGCTGGGCTGGAGCTCTCTCAGCGTCACCGCCGACACGCACACCCTCACCTGCATGCCCGGCGCATCCTGGCCCACAGGACACCCGCCTGCGGCACACGCCCTTTGCCGGCGTGGTGTCACTAGCATGGTAGGTGGCTAGCGGCAAAGGGGGAAGGAGGAGGTAAGGAAAATACCTTGGATTTAAGGCCCACCACGGCCAAATTGTGGCTGTCCGGCAATTTGCCGCATGCAGGCGAGGCCGTGGCGAGCAGTGGCGGAGGGGGAAGTAGGTGAGGAAGAGGACTTGCCTTGGCCTTGGGCGGCGCCGTGGCGGGAGGCTGGGGTGATGTGCGGGCCACCACATCGTCGTTTTCCAGCCGCCCGCGCTGCCAGGTCGCAGTGAGGAAGAGGAGAGAGAAGATGGAGGTGAGGAGAGAGAAGACACAGAGAATACGGTGAACTGATCCACGTCAACACCCAGTCAACAACCTCATATTTAATTTAACCTAAATAATTATAATTTGGACCTCACATGAACCAACTAGTAAGCTTGGAGATCTGAATATGTATTTTGAGTTTAGGTTTCGAGCCAAATTTAAGAACCAGCGGTGCATTTTACTTTTTTTCCTAATAAAAGATACGAATACTACAGTATATATATGTTAATAAGAAAAAAAGTTAATTATAAGCATTAGGGTGCCAAAACACAAACAATCCCCTTCCTTCCTAACTGATTTCTTGAAAGAGGTTGAAAATCGGATTTTTATAACTGTATCCTATGTTCTTTTAAGACCGGTGAAAAGTATATATATCTTTATGAGATGTCAGTTCGTAAAATACAACATTGACATTGCTTGGACACTGCACGCAAGTGCCTGATCAGCTTAAGACAATACAAGTACTGGTATTGTTGAAAATCATTCTCTAGGTAGCTACCTGCTTTATACATGGTGATTCTGGCTCGTGAGTTGGAGCATTTGGTCTTCACGGAACGATCTCTTTTTATCAGAGATTACCAAAATAATGAAGGGAGTGTTGAGAAAAGAATGTGCTTGATTGGAGAGGCTAACTGCAGCCAGGCCAGTTAGCACAAATTGACATTTGAAATATATATATATATAAATATATATAAATAAGTACGTCCATATACTCTATGTATGGTCACACATCCAACATATATACTATCATAGATGTTCTAGTATGATCACATACTCCATGTACATACTCTTCGTTCGGTCAGATACGTTCTACATCATGAGATACACATGTAGAAGTAGCTAAAAGTGAGTGTAGAAAAGATTTTTCATATATATATATATATATATATATTATATGAACCTGTTCGTGGCAAGTGGCAACTACCCGCCTACATACTGAACAGACAAATATTCACAATAATACATAAAAGTAACATGTCACATATCACTGAAATCATTCTATCCATTCTTCTCATTTGTTCCACAATAGTCAATGATTACCTTGATTTCTAACAGATATAATTGTCATCTGATCCATAATAAGCACGTGCTCAATAATAATTTACTACCAATTAACATTATTTATCCAGCTATATATTGCATGATTGCCTTACGCAACATACTCCAAAAATAAAGAGAACACATGCATTAATACTATAGTAGTTAGCAGAACAACAAATCTTATATATATCTCCCATGAAATCATATAATAATATGAAGCTCATCAATTTTAAAATTCCATGAAATTAAGATACTCCAATTGACATTAATATTGATATCAATCAGCCTGTAATTTTGTTCCATCCGGGAGTCATGTTCATGTTCATGCATGGTAGGTACGAGTGTATGACAATAGGCCGTTCCTCACTTAACCCCAGCCGCAAACCCCCCCCCCCCCCCCCCCCCCCCCCCCCCCCCCCGCCCCTCTCTTTTTTTTTGCAGCGGCCATAATATTCATCCAACTCACTGCTCAACATTTAAATCCTATCCAGGTACATATCCTTTCAAGATTAAAGCCCTATACTTGTAGCTGCTGTTCATTCAAGCCAGTTCTCCTAACAAACGAAAGCAACAATGGAAGGGACACAGCTGAACAAAATATAATATTTTGAAAACATGAGCTGACGAGCTCCATTCAACTCTTGTAACACGCCAACAAAGGTAAAACATGAAATAAATAAACATCTGTCAAGCGTCACTAGCTTTTCACTACCAACACCATATAGCTACCAATCATAATAACTAGCTTCCATCAGGTTCATGTCCATATATACAAGTAGAAGCCTGAATGAGGCATGCAATATATACACCAAGTTAGCTCCCATGGCAAACTAAATTGAACTCTGAGATTGACACCTATACCCTGAACCTGTACCATGAGGTAATTAAAAATATATTAGATATACACTCTGAATCACCTTGATGCATTTGAACTAGAAGAATATACGCGTGCGTGCAGTGGCCGGGATTCGAACCCATGACCTCTTGCCTCGCGCGTACCTCCCTTACCATCTCACTACACAACAATTGTGATTGAATGTGAGATATTTTTCTTTTGAAATAACCCGTGGAGGACCCTTTAGTACCGGTAGTGTTACCACCCGGTACTAAAAGATCCCTGGATCTTTCCATCTATCCACCTCAAAAGTACTGGGAGGAAGATGACCCGGTACTAATGCTAGAATTAGTACCGGATCATCTTCCTACTGGTACTTTTGAGGTGGATCTTTGGCGTGTTTTCTAGTAGGGGTTCCACAAAGCCCTGCATTGTCAAGAATAATTCAGCTTGATTGATGGCTCAACTCTCCAACAACCCTTCCACAACCAGATAGCCCAATTACATCACACTCACACAGACACATAGGCTTGCAGAGCCAGCACACAGCCTTAATTAACTTACCAGAGAAACTCAGACATTCTCTCTGATAAAGGATTCAGAACTACTGGAAATTCAGAAGGTTCAGATTGCTACCATTTCAAACCAGCCTAGAATCATTAATTAATTAGCACATACATATTAAATTACTTACCATGTTTCTCTACAAATGCATCATGCATCATGCACGTTGTCCTTTCTGTAACTATTGTCGCAGTAATCAGGAAACACCATAGCTAGAGTTCTCTTTTCAATAAAGAATATTACTCTTAGTTATTAAATCTTTTCCAGGCATGTATTTATCAACTGTTAGTTACTAATTTATATTTAAAAATTGTAATTTTACCTACACTTTCATTCGTCACATAAGACAACAATTTGTAAATCTTTTGCTTATCAAATAGTTGTGAATATTACTTTCATAAAAAAAGTGATTCTGACAACCCTATATATACCAACAGACTGCAGCTACTCATTTAAGGAAGTGTCCTCTATGCCAATATAATAAGGTTAGAAATTTTCTATTAGCAAAATTCACATAATTTCAGTATAGTCAAAGAGACCAACACAAAGTAGCAGCTCAACCAGCACGTATAGCGTGTTTTTTTTTAACTATGGACGTATTTTTCCAGCAACCAATATTGTATTTTAATATGGCTAATAGCACATATGGCAAAATGCTATAAAAGAAGTTATAATAAGACTTGATATCATGAAGAGTTTTTTATTTTATGCAGTCAATTCAAACAACGGCAACTTAAGTGATATGGCTGTAAATAATTAAATACAAATTAAAAGACCAAAATTATCATATTAATAATTGCTCATAGTCTTACTATTTTATATGGTAACAACTCTACTCCTAATTTTGTAGATTAATGAAGGTTTTATAGATTGTGGGATGATTCCTACTAGATAGTTGTATTCATTATGCAAATAAATCACATAATTACATATGGGAAGGTAAACAATCAATCTTAAATATCATCAGGGTGATATCATAGCTGCAACTTGATCATACATGATTTACATACAGTGAAGTATATGATTGCATGCATGCATTGCTGGCTACCTATTCTTGACTTTCCATCTTATCTTATAGTACAAATCGACCATTTTTCATAAGAGCCGCTAATGCCTAAATTTGTTTGTGCCAATGAATAAAATGGCAATGACTTTACGACAACCAAGTATATAATATAAAATGTATTTTTCAGTGCATTATATTCGTTTGCTAGGAATTGCAAAGTTTGGTTCAGGTCCAGCCTTGCTTTCTTTAATTTGCATAATTATCATCAGGCACACTGCAACCCCAATCCTCTGATAAATATATCTTTGTGTTCCTAGCTGGCCAAAAAATATATTACAAAAGAGGGACATAAGTGATGGATATGACGGGCAGTTAAAAAGTGTTTGTAGAAGGCGTATCACAGACTCTTCCATATGAAAACTTGTCTATGATAATGTCTCTTTAGAAAGAAAGCCATTTGCAATATTCTACATTCCAGTAATCTGCAAAATCCAATTGAAATTCTTCAATATCCCAAACGTCATAAAAGGTCGTCACTTATTGTTAAATATCTCAAAGTTTTGAAAAATACATCTGCAATTTTTAGCATCCTAGTACCTTCTTCCGTTTGTGTTATTGTGTGCTCGCCTTGATCTCATCAGGAGGAATTTACCGTATCTCTTCAAAACCCCAGTGAATTGGTGAAAGCTCTAACAAACCGGGCTGTGAGCGCAAACCAGTGGCAGGGGCGCATTCGTCCAGTCCTGGAAAAATGCCGCAGTGCATTTATTTGCACTCTGTGAGATATATAAGATCAGAGCAGCAGTACCACATATAACTAAGAAAGAAGCATACACTTTCAAGAAAAAAAAGCAGAAAAGTGCACAACAAAAGATGGCATCCGTATAAGCAAGGGAGCTAATCAGAACCAACGACTCATGCATATCATTACAGCATCATACTTCAGACAACAGATCATTAACAGTTCAAATTCTCTGATTATTAATTCCACAAGGCACCACGCAATTCCACGGAGGGCAACCATAAGTCATCTAGGAAAAAAAAATCAGAAGTAGATTTGTTGCCTGACATTTTACAACAGACAGTGTATCTCAAAATAGTGACTAGCAAACTCGACACATCACGAACCGATATTTCATATTGGTGAACTTTATTGAATTCTTTGGTGCAGAGATTCCCAGCAGAAGCCTGCGCAGTATCGGAATGTTGGCATCATGTCCATGGTATCTGAGTTCAGTAGACTCCAGCTTCGGACAGTGCAAAGGCACCATGTTTTGAGACTCCTCCTTTGACTTGGCATTGCCTTCCCCTCCAGTGGAACCATCTGAAACCTTTCCACCATAAAGGATTTGTGTAAGTTACTGGTAACAAGATAAATTGAGCAATTGTGTAAAATAACAGGCTAATAGAAAAAATGAAGTACCTTGCAATACTGTACAATAAGTTTTTCCAAATTTGGAGAGTTTCGCAAACAGTGATGCAATAACCCAAAGTTATCATGTAAACTGCACGAATCCAGGATTAAGGTTCTCAAGTTTTGAAGCGCAGGGTATTCAACCAGTTCAACAGTTGGTGCCACCTGAAATCAAGGTACAACTTGTTAAGCATCCAAAGAAACTACCTGCTGCACAGAGAATTCAGAAAAAAATAAATAAAAGGATAACATATGGCTACTTTCCAGAATTCCCATTTTCCATTGTCAGTAACATGTTAAAATTTCAAATTTTGGCTTTTCTCCTAATTTGGATTGAATTTCTGTTCTAATCCTCTTTAACTCTAAGAAACACGTTTCTTTGATACTTTTCAATTCACGTGAAATCAACCAGATAAATTTATCCAAGAATTCCATAGTAACGGTAACTAGGTAGGGTAGATACCATGCAGGGCTCGTGTTAGCCTTCTAATAATAAGTAGTTTCAACAATAAAAAATCATATCACAGTAAGAATTTATGCAGATCAACAGCAGTCACATACTCACAGTAGACAGACAAATGATAAGTGTGTTCCTACCCAGAAGTTTTCCAAAGTAAGCATCTCCATATTAGGAGTCTTCTGTAGGAATCTTCCAAGAGCCTTGAAATTGTGGACATCACAAACGGTGGAGTTTAGAGAGAATGGGTTGAGAGTCAAGGTTCTCAGATTGTTAAATGTTGGGAGTTTATCAAATAATTCCGTATCCAGAATTGCCTGAAATAGATAAACAGAAATTAAATCAAGCTAAGGATAAACTATCATGGAACCTTCAAATGTCAGTTAACAGATATGTATGCATGGAGCAACAACATAGTAAGGAAGGCCATACCATTGCTTGGAAATCTTTCATCTCCAAACTTGCAACATTGAATAGGCTGCCAAGAATCATGGCTTCATTTCTTGGAGAGAACTCATCACGTTTCAAAGTAACTGATGCCCTCACAAGGGAATTCCCTACATGTAATGAAACACCATTTCTATAGCTGTTGTTGTGAAGAGCCAGGCTCAGGGCAGCGAGACCAGAAGCCCTGATAACAAACACATCTGCAGGTGGGTTTGTGCAATACTGGATGGCCAAGTTCTTCAGCCTGTCGGATTCAATGCCACAGAACCCAATCTGACATTGAACGAGAACCAAATCTTCCAGGTGTAGCCACCAAGAACGGAGCAGTTCCGCGAAAGAATGGTCCAAGGAGACACCAATAAGCTTCAACCTTTTGAGGCGACGCCAACGGCTACTGGAGCCCAGATGGGGCAACTGATACAAATCATGGCCGTCGGAGGACATGTTCCTTACCTCCAGCACCAAGGGGTCGCCCCTGATGGCACGGCGAACCCATGCATCGATGTGTCGACGCGAATCGTGGCCAGCAGAAGATGCAGCCAGCCGGAAGGCATCCAGGCACGGGGCGTCGTGCAGCACCAGCAGCTTGCTGACGAAACGCTCCATCCTGACCGAGGTCTCCGTCCACGGCTCGTAGGGCGACCTGCGGAAATGCATGAGGTCGAGGTTGATGCCGGGCACCGAGCGCCATAGATCCGCCCACCTCTTGGACAGTACGGTGGTCTGCACGGCCTGCTGGGCCCGGAGGAACGAGAGGACGTGGCGGAGGAGGTCGTCAGGCAGGGTGCTCAGCCGGTCGCAGCAGATCGAGTCGCCGTCCGCGCGGGCCCGCTTGGTGGCGGCTGCGGGCATCGCGGGTTCTTGATTTACATCAGCGAGGCGAAGCCGAGGGGAGGCCGCAAGCGCGCTCCACCATGAGCATGACAGGCGGCGCGCTCTCTGAGCTGAAGAGGCGTGTCCACGGATTTGGATTCTGGGCTGGGGACAGCGGCTTTGGAGCAAAAGGGGGAGAAGAAGCTAAACCCTAGCTTGTCATCAGCCTGCCTTTCCCAGGGGAGAGACGAGAGAGGAAAGAAATGCGGAGTAGGTGGGATGGGACAGGGAGTGGGACGCCGAGCCGACAGGCTGCCATCACATCACATACCATACGAAGCTCGCCCAGGTCTGACAGCTGGGCCAGCGCTGACTCGCTGAGCGGCAGGCTATCTGACCAGATTCACTAATCACTACCGTATGTCTAGTGCTCGATAAGAACTACTGTGGGATCGTTTCAAAAAAAAACTACTGTGAGATGCAAAAATGAACTGCTGCCAGCATTAGAAAAAAAAAGACAAAGGAACTGATGTAAGATGGCAGTGAAATCGATGCAAAAATGAACTGCAAGGCATCGCGGTACTGTCTGTCTAGCCGGCAGTCGTTGCCAGAAGTGTAGGAGATAGCGTGGTGACGGACATCAGACATCATCAGTACACCACAGACCACACATCCAGTTCTCGTTCTCGATGTCCCTGGGGGATGACGGGCCGGGGCACCGTACCGGTACCCTAGCTGATCGGCGAGGCAAGCGTCCAGCTTATCTACACGTAGTAGAGACTCGTAGGTCGGTAGGTGTCATGTCTCCCGAGTCCTGAGACACGGCCAAAACAGCGGGATTACTGCATGATCATCAGCAACGCAAGCTAGGCTGCGGACCTCGAGCTGTCGGTGCAACGTACGCGCGTGAAGAACTGAAAACACAACAAACTTGAGATTTCTTGACACCCAAAAATTTAGAGAAAAGTCCTTGTGTGCTGATGAAATTATTTTAACAGTTTCTCTATTTTGCCAGTGATGAAATTTTACAGATCCACAATGCCTTCCATCACCTCCATATATATATATATCAGTAGGTCTGCACAGCCACTATATATTTTATTGCAAGTTGCCAGGGCTTTCTCTCTTTCCTCTTCTTTCGCCAAAACAGCAATGTTTTAAATCTCCCACTCTCGAATAGCTAATAGTGGATCTAAACAAGGACTTTGGTAGGTACTTTGGAAATTGGATAATGCTATTGTGTATATTTCAAGCACAATGTTAATTCTAGGAAGATGGACCTGAATCCAGCACAGTTAACTTTTCTTCTATGACTCCCGCAGTTTGTCGTTTGATCACTGAACTTTCAAAGTATCATGGATTTTTTTCCTGCTACAATGATGTCTAGACTGTCCTTTTGGCAACACCTGCAATCCTGCATAATGTACTAAGATGCATCAATTAGTCCATATCACCATATGCGTTCATGCTATCATTAACTAGTAAAAAATGGCATTCAATTATAAATTCTACAATAACTAGAAAGCTCCAACTAATGTTTTATTTGGCTATTCAAAAAATAATTGCATGGACAATTTCTTATAAGACATATTAAAAAAATATTGCATGTTATATGTTCAATTAATAATGATAAGGAACACTTCACAAAAAAAACATGACAAAGGGGGAGACCCACCCATGATTTTGTACAATATAAGAAGGTACCATGCTTCAAACATGGATCGCAAGTTGGGATGGTAACGGATAATAGCTCAATCCAACTTGACTCTTATATAATATATTTTTAGCTCAAAATTATATAAGATTAGAACCCAATCCTATTAGGGGCCGGCCCTTAATTATCTAGGCTAAATTTTAAGGCCTTTACCACCCCTAGTCGCAAGTCGTAAGGGGAGTTTTAACGACTACCAGAGTCCAATATATGCTCTAACTGGTGAGAAGCTTGGCTATATTGATAGAATATATATCACTATCAACTTAAAAGTGCATGCTAAAATGAAATAAATAATAGATTCATTAACCTTTGTGTTTCTGATCGATCTCAAACTAATGCATGTCAGAATATAGAATGAAGTCAAAAGCTCAGCATAAAAATACTAGTTGAAAGGGGTGTGCTCACCTCTCTCTATATGAACAAGATTAATCCCTCTTCTGCAACCTTGCTTTATGTTCAACCTAATTACATATATTGCACAAGGTCAGATGCGCCATGCCTCACTGTCCTCCTTACAAATATTACGAGAAACTGCTGAAGTACAGTAGCGAAATACAAGTGGTCGATTCACAGAGAGGTTGTAATAATGAATACGAAAAATGAGATTTATTCAAATCTGTGAATAAAAATGAGATGCTGGACAACATAGAGATTAAAGCACCAAGGTGCTGTTTGATTGAGGATTGAAAACGTAAACGCAAACGGTATCGAGTAGCACCGGTAATTTATACAATGTAAGCTAATTCCAGTTTTAATTTGTTTGGTTAACCTGCGTAATGGAATCAGAACGCCGCACCGTCTGGCCAGCGCTGGAGCTTCCACCGCCACCCCTGCATCGCGCGTCCGTTAATGCCTAGAGTTCGGCGGTATCAAGTTTCTGATGGGATGGTATCTGTTTAGGTATGTGTTTACGTATGTGTTGAAACAAACAGAAAAGTAACATATTCCATTAGCAGCGTGATCGGATCATAGGAAGAAATGATCCAACCAAACAACACCCAAATGGAATCGATAGAAATTAGGAACAGGACATTTGAGTTACTTTCCCATTTAGAGCTCTCTACAGGGGAAGGTATGTACCTCGCCATGCTCCAGCAGTGCACGCCAATATTTTTCTCTAACAGTGTCAGGGAAATAAGGATTGTGGGGGACGAAATCAACGAAGAAAGAGTGAACATGGTGATGAAGATATCTGTAGCACGAGTCTCACGACCTCTATAATATGGAGACAGGAACGCAATCATTGTGCTCGCGTGGAGCGTGCACAGATCGCCGGGCCAAGAGATGGCAGGGGACCATCCTGTTCGTAGGCAGCGTGCCTGATGCATGCAGCCAACGCTGCTGCCACAGCTGGCGACTACGACGAAAAAAATCGTTGGATCTGGAGCCGCCATTATTAGGATGAAGGGTGGTTGCGGGGAGATTTGGACTTGGTAGGTGGCTTACGAGGCAATTAGATTTTACCAGGGATGATTAATTTCAGGGCTGTAGTAGCCATTACAGGAGAGAAAACTTAACAGTGAATTGCTCTCTGAGAATGCCATAAAAAAGGGTGTGATCCAAGCTTCATGCTCCTGATATGGTCGTGCAACACTCAACTGCGGCGTATGTGCATTTCATTTCTAGTTCATGTGCTGGTTGGCAAGAATTCTCCGAAAGACTTTATGGTTATAACGTGATGATCCAGAAGTTGAATGTTAAAAAGGAGTTACAGCAATTATATAGGCCTCGATCGAATTCCATAATAGAAAAATTAAGCAAACAACTCCAGAAAAATAAAAAAAAGAAAAAAAGAAACATAAGTCTACAATAAACAAATAAAACTTAAAAGTAACACAAAACTATATAATTTATAGTGAATATATTAACTGGCCAAGGGTACATACACATCTCGATAGAGATGAGCACATACAGGTAGGAACATGGCATCCATCGTGTACTGATCGTGTGGTTACCTTTATTGTAACAAAAGAAACAAAAAAAAGAGCACACACATACACATATAAGATGACACACTGGTTTGGATCTGACCCATGCGACCCTTTTTTGGAATACCATCCATCATGATGAGACCTTGGCCTTCGACAACAAATCCCATGGCATGCACATGCATGATTACGCAGCAACGGACGCGATGCGGGCATCCCCATTGCAGAAACGGTCACATGCATCACTGCAGCGTTCCATGTCGATTTTAATCTCTTCGCCGACAAATTCTGGAGCTAAAATGGTATAGTATGTCTTAACAACAAATCTTTTCAGTTTTCAAGAAAATAATTAAAATTATCCAAAATGAATTTACCGTTGTTCATGGTGTTGCACATAGAAGACACACATCCCAAGTTGCAGTACTCAATGGCATCTGGTTCACCTGCCAAACAATTAAGCAGCTAGTATGTAAGTAAGTTCTTGTCCGTGAGAAATAATAAACAAGCAGGATGGAAACAACATGTTCACTCTTTACCAGAGTTCGGAACAAGGTTCAATTTAGGGTAGCCAGGTGGGCATTTAGTGCCTTTTATGATTTTACAGCCACATGTTGTGGCACAGACTGACCGAGCCCCCCTCAGACGACATACATTGTAGCAGTTTCTTGCTAGGGTGCTCTTGCAACAACTCTTGCCCTCTACTTCCAAGATTATCCCTGCTAGTATCAGCACACAAATGATTACACTCTTAAGACCCTTGCTCCCCATTTCTTTCTGGCTTTCTGCAAAAACACAAAGAAATGGATTGGGTTATATGCACTGCAGAGAAGAGAACCATATGGCTCCTATTTATAGGGAGAATAGATGATGGTGTGTGGGTGTCACAACAGGTGAATTTTGAAGCACATGCATTGAGATGATGCTTACTAGATAAGCTCGAGACTTCATTGGGGTTGGTACCAATCCACATCTATCATTGAAGGTAATTAAGATGGTGCATGATTGCGATGGCTACCTGTTCTTGACTAGATCTTATTGATCAGCGACTAGCAAAATTTTGAAGAGTAGTTAAGATGGCTCTATCTCAGCCAATGGAAGAATGGACAAGACTTCAATGGCGACCAAATAAAATATCCGTATATTTTGGCATAATAGTTGAGAGTATGGCTGCAATTAGATCAGTTATGCTAATTAAGTCGACGTTCTTTTTAATATGGCCGGTAAGAGTAGGATCTATCTCATCACCTAATAACAGCGTCTATTGACATATGATTTACTTTAACCAAAATGATAACATATTTAATAAAAGACAAAAGAAAAGTAAATTGAAATAAGACTTGGTATCACGAGATGACTCTAGGTCGCGTGCACGATCTGGATTATTTCTAAAGATGAAGCCTATCAGTTATTACGGTATTGCTCTACTTCATTTCAAGTCGGATGCCACCTCTTCATCTTTACCGTTTTCTTGTCGCATTGCTGGATCACTCATTGCACACGCTGCGCAAGCGACACCTGTCAAGTAAGACTGGATATCGAGTCAACTCGGCTCGGCTTAGCTTAGCTCGAGCTGGCTCGTTAAGGTAATGAGCTGGATCGGCTCGGCTCATTATCTTCACGAGCTAAAAATTGGGTTCGGCTCGGCTCAGCTCGTTTGCCAGCTCGAGCCGGCTCGTTTAGCTCGTGAGCCAACTCACGTAAGAGCAGCCATGGCCGCCGGGAGCAGGGGCCCGGGACCGTGGGCGCGGAGCGGAGCCTGGGGCCGGAGTGGCGCCGAGGTGCACGGCGGGGAGCGCGGCGCTGGCAGGCCGGGGAGAGCTGCAGCTTGGCGGGGAGCTGCAGGCGGCCCTGACTCTGCTCATCGGCAACCTCCACATGTGTGGTTGTCTCCTCCCCGGACTCCACTCGGAAGGCTCTCACGGGCACGCACGACCGGCGCCTCGCCGCGCACGCCGTCCTCGACTCTAAGCGCGCGCTTGGCTTTTGCGACCGCTCTGGAAGACCTTGCCGACGTCATGGCGTCGCGCGTCTTTCTCCCTGCGCAGCCTCGCGGCGACGCGCGCCTTCCGGGAGCGGAAGGTGCCGGGTCCTGGTGGCCTACCTCCGCGGCCGCGCCGGCGTGGAGGTGGACGTCAAGGAGGCCGTGTATGGCGGCATGATCAACTTCGTCGCGAGCGTGCTCTTCTGCGCTGACATCGTCAATGTCGGGCTGTCGGCACCGCGTCGGCGCAACCGCGCAGGGCCTGCAAGCGCTCGTGGAGGAGCTCATCGCGTCCGTCGCCAGGCCTTAGTGTCCGAACTCTTCCTGTTCTGTTCTCAGGTCGCTTGACCTGCAAGAATGGCGTTGTTGAGTGACCGGCCACCTGGGCAATAATTTTTTGGTTCTCGACGGCATCATGGACCACTGGCTGGCCAAGGCCTCCTCCTCCTGCTCCTCGTTCAGGCATGAATTGGATTGGTTGGATGGATAGTTACGTAGGTGAGATTGGATTGGACAGGATTGGATGATGAGGACTATCTACTAGGATTAGACTGGAGGGTAACGTGATATCAATTGGATGCTAATTGGAGATATCGTTAGTTGGATTTTGGATGATGATCCATTCCCAGGAGTACTCTCACTACAAGAATCAAAACAATTGCCAAGAGGTATTTTATAGTGGCCGAGGGGGATTCACACATCAGCCTTTTCCCTTTTTTAATGAAGGATAACACTATATACATTGGTCAGTACTCAAAGCTCTGCAAAATTCTCGAGAAACTAGAAGTTGACAAGACCATATTGAAGGCCAGAACTAAAGAATAACACCAATCAACTTTTGTGAGTTTTATATAAAGATCCCCTGAAATGTTCGACAGAAGATCAACTAGTTGGGAAACATGCTCCTCTTCTTTGTTTATGATTTCAGTTAGCTTGAGCTTCTCGCTGTGGTCTGTGGACATCCACCATGTCCGGACACATGGAAGAAGAGGCCTTCTTTGATTTGGCGGAAGAAGAGTCTTCTTGAAGAACTGTCAGCAGTGTTAAAACGTAAGAAAACATAAATACCTCAGTAACGAAAAGAAGCTAAAAGCCAGAGTACAACATACCATGCAAGAACGCACTGTGAGTTCCTCCAAATTAGGTGAACACCGAAGAAAGTGTCCCAATGTCCGAAAGTTGTCTAGCCCGCACTAGTTCATTATTCGTTCTGTGACAAGGCCCTCAGATTCTTGAATTTGCTAACACCATGGATTCCTAACCGATCACCAGAAGCACATCAGAAAGCCACCGCAACAAGAAAAATGTGAGCAAGATACATCAGAAACGATAGAGAAAACTGTACCACTGCCACAAAGCGTTTCAACTCTAAGCTTATCACATTAGAGATACCTGTTGGATTGATCTCTGACCTAAGGTCCAAAGACCTTAGCCTTGATCCGCGCCCTGATCGGAGGCGCCCAACCCAACTCGCGTTGGTGGACCCCCGTCGCCAGCGCCACATAAATAGAGAGGTGGGGGCCGGGGGCACGCACGCCAAAGATCGTTGTGCCCCGACTCCCCACCTACACCTAAACCCTAACCCGATCCCGAGGGGTGGCGCTGCAGCGGCGGGAAGCTCCACCGACTGCACTGCACCGACCACCGCCGCCACAGAGCGGATCTGCACCGACCATCACCACTGCGCGGCGCTGCCCGAGCGCAGACGCCACCAACGAACGTGATGGCATCGTCTTCCTCAGAGCAAGGTAATCTACCCTATCCCTCTCGGTTTGATCTCGCACACGCGTACGCACACGTGCACGACTGTTTGATGCTAGAACTAGAACCAGAGATAGAACCCCGAGTCAATCCCGCAACTAGTGATCTGAACAGTAACGGGCCGCACAGTAATAGTTTTTCAGCCCGTTTTCACAGATGAATAGTAACATTTGATATTTTTAGTTCTGTTTTGAAGCAAATTTGAATATTTTTGCACAGAATTTGATCTCTTTTCATTTTGAACCAAAGGGATAAATGTTTAGAGAATAGATACACAGAATTTCACAGATATTGCTTGAAAATAGAATTATTTTATTCATGTTTCCGCTGCATAGATAATTGTTCTGACTTGAATTTAAATTTGAACCAAAGGGATAATTTAAATTTTGAGTCACAGATAATTTCAGATTAAATTGTAGTATTGTTATTTTCTGACCAAAGTTGATGATAACAATATTATGATTTTACAGAATATTTTTCCAGATTAAATTGTAATGTTGTTATTTTCTGACCAAAGTTGATAATGACAACATTATGATTTTCATGCATTCGTAATTATTGTTATATTGTTCTCACTTGAGCTAACCTGTTTCAGCTGGTTTTCCTATGATGGTTTCCATCAAGGATATTCCGATTCTGAAAGGCGACAATTATAATGAATGGTACAAGAAGTTGGACCTCTTCTTTACCATGGCTGAGCTAGATTGGGTCCTCACTACACCGGTTCCAGTTGAACCTGAGAGACCGGTCAGAGGGGAAGATGTTACAGATGCTTCTTGGAAGCAAACAGAGCTCCCCTACAAGGCGAGCAAACAGAGGTATGACGCTGATCATGCCAAATGGCTGCCTGCCAACAAGAAATGTTTGGCAGTGGTCAGGAACACCATAGAGCCCGCCATTCTGGGGGCAATCACAGATCTTCCCACTGTCGTTGAGTACCTCGACAAGATAAGAAGTCAGTACACTGGCTCCTCAAAGACTTACGCTACCCAGTTGATCAAACAACTGGTGACAGAGAGGTACTTGGGAGGTGGGATAAGAGAGCACATCCATCGCTTGGTGAACATTAACAACAAGCTTAAGCCAATGGATATGGAGTTCAAATTAGAACACATAGTTCATTTGGTTTTTGCTTCGTTGCCAAAAGAGTTTGACAACTTTGTTGTCAATTATAACATGAACCCTGAAAAATGGGATATTGAAAAGACCATAGCGATGTGTGTATAAGAAGAAGAGAGAATAAAGAATGCACATGGTGGATCCATAAACTATGTGAACAAGAAAAGATATAATAAAGATATTCCCTCTTCATCCAAAGGAAAGGGACCCCAGTTGGCTCAGCCACAGCACAGGCCCAAGTTTGGGCAACCTCTAGTGGACAAGGACCAGTGCCTTCACTGTAAACAGAAGGGACACTACAAGACAAACTGTCCCGACTATCTAAAGATGATCATGGAGAAACGAGGTGAGAACATTATCTCATTTATAAATGAATCCTTGTATAAAGATTATTCGAAATCTACTTGGTGGATTGATTCAGGAGCAACAATTCATGTTGCAAACTCCTTACAGGGATTCCGTTCAACGAGAACTACGGGAAGAGGAGAAAACAGAATTAAAGTCGCAAATGGAGTCGAGGCAGATGTTGAGGCGGTTGGAGACCTCCTCTTAGAGCTCGACACAGGCTTTAATTTATTGCTTAAAGATGTATTTTATGTTCCCGTAATTCAGAGAAACTTGATTAGTGTATCTCGTCTTGATGACGATGGATTTGCATGTCGTTTTGGAGACGGCATGTGTGTAATAGAATTTGATGATACAGTTGCTTCGATTGCATTTAGAAGAAATGATATTTATTTATTATCGCTATGTGAAAGTGTGAATTCCGTATGTGATGTGAATGCGATTGTGTCTCAAACCACAGATAACAACAGAAAACGAAAGAGAACTCAAGACACGTCGTCGAAATTATGGCACTGTTGTTTAGGCCATATTTCGAGGGGGAGAATAGAAATGCTGGTTAAGAATGAAATTCTACCTCCTCTTGAGTTCTCAGATTCAGACAAATGCATTGATTGCATTAAAGGAAAATATGTAAAGATAACAAAGAAAAATGCTGAGCACAGCGCAGGTATTTTTGAATTAATTCACACATATATCTGCGGACCGTTCTCAGTTAAAAGCATAGACGGTTATGACTCTTTCATAACGTTCACAGATGATTATTCCCGTTATGGATATATCTATCCAATAAAAGAGAAATAAGAGGCATTAGATAAATTTGAAGAATTCAAGGCTGAAGTTGAAAATCAGCACAATTTAAAGATTAAAGTTGTCCGTTCTGACCGTGGAGGGGAATACTACGGTCGGCATACCCCATACGGACAGGTTCCAGGACCTTTTGCGAGGTTCCTAATAGAACAAGGAATAGTAGCCCAGTACTCTATGCCGGGCGATCCTCAGCAGAATGGAGTGGCTGAAAGACGGAATCGTACCTTGATGGACATGGTACGAAGCATGATCGGCTATTTTACGCTGCCAGTGAGTTTATGGATGGAGGCGTTGAAAACCGCTGTCTATATTTTCGACAGAGTACCCAGTAAAGCGGTGCCTAAAACACCGTATGAACTGTGGACAGGAAAGATACCCTCACTGAATCACCTACGGGTGTGGGGGAGTCCTGCTGAGGCAAAGATATTCAACCCGAACATTGGGAAATTGGATCCCAAGACAGTGAGTTGCCATTTTATTGGTTATCCAGATAGATCAAAAAGATATCGTTTCTACTGTCCAGACAGATTTACAAAGTTTGTAGAAACGAGACATGCTACCTTCCTAGAAGAAGAGATGATTCGGGGAAACACAACAGTTCGAAAGATTGTTCTTGAGGAGAAGCGGGTATACGCACCCACTCCAATGATTCAGGAACCGTTTTTCTCGCTGCCTGCTGAGACTGCACCGGCAGTACGAGTTACTGCGATGCCAGTTCCCGAATTGATCCCTTCTATGGCGATGCAGAATGAAAATGTGGAACCTGTCCTTCAGGATCCTATAGATAATAACGTTGCCACAGATCAGGGGGAGCCGTCACAGGTTCCAGCAGATAACATTCGAACAGAAGAGGCTCCTAGGAGATCTCAAAAAGAAAGAAGATCAGCTATTCCCGCTGATTATGAAGTGTATAACACAGAAGAGTTTCGAATGGAAGATGATCCCATCTCATTCGAAGAAGCCGTGAGAAGCAGACATTCATCTAAATGGTTTGAAGCCATGGAAGATGAAATGAAATCGATGAGGACCAACCGAGTTTGGGACTTAGAAGAAATTCCTGAAGGAGCCAAAACAGTAGGCTGTAAATGGGTCTACAAGACCAAATGTGACTCCAAAGGGAATATAGAAAGATACAAGGCTCGTCTTGTGGCAAAAGGATTTACACAGAAGGAAGGAATAGATTATAATGAGACCTTTTCTCCCGTCTCATGTAAAGATTCTTTCAGAATAGTTATGGCATTGGTTGCATATTTCGATCTGGAATTGCACCAAATGGATGTAAAGACGGCATTCCTAAATGGGGATCTCGAAGAAAAAGTTTACATGGCACAACCTAAAGGTTTTGTCGTAAAAGGAAAAGAAAATATGGGATGTCATTTAAAGAAATCCATTTATGGATTAAAGCAAGCTTCAAGACAGTGGTACTTGAAGTTTAACGAGACTATAAAGAAGTTTGGGTTCACAGAGAATGTTGAGGATAATTGCATTTATGCAAAATTCAAGAAAGGGAAATATATTTTCCTGGTACTGTATGTGGATGACATTCTACTAGCGAGTAGTGATGCCAGTCTACTATTAGAAACAAAAGAATTCTTGTCATCAAATTTTGACATGAAAGACCTTGGTGAAGCCTCTTTTGTGCTAGGGATTGAGATTCACCGAGATAGAAGAAATGGGGTGCTAGGTCTGTCACAAGAGACATACCTACAAAAGATTCTAGAAAAATACAGTATGCATGCGAGTAAACCTACTCCTGCTCCAATAGTCAAGGGTGACAGATATGGAGACTTTCAGAGTCCCAGAAATAAATATGAAAAAGAACAGATGAAAACTGTTCCGTATGCCTCGGCAGTCGGAAGTTTATAGTATGCTCAAGTGTGCACACACCCTGACTTAGCCTTTGTCACTAATGTGCTTGGCAGATTTCAGAAAGATCCAGGTCTAGAACACTGGAAACTTGTAAAGAAAGCCTTGCGATATGTGAAAGGCCCAAAAGACCTCATGCTAACATACAGAAGAAGCGATTCTTTAGAGATTAAAGGATACGCAGATTCAGACTTTGCGGGAGATGAAGATGATAGAAAATCCACGACGGGTTACATCTTCACTCTTGCAGGGGGAGCTATTTCATGGAAAAGCTCTAAACAATCGGTCACAGCAACATCGACGATGTATGCTGAGTTTATAGCATGCTACGAGGCCTCCGGGCAGGTAGAATGGTTAAAGAAGTTTATACCTGGCTTAAGAGTGGTGGACAGTATAGAAAGACCACTAAAGATGTACTGCGATAACCAGCCAACAGTGTTTTATGCTCATAATAACAAGAAGAGCACGGCTACCAAGTCGATACAGATAAGATTTTATTCGATAAAAAATAGAATCCAGGATCACACCATAAGTCTCGAGCATATAAGAACAAAAGATATGCTTGCGGATCCGCTAACGAAAGGCTTACCACCCAGCGTGTTCATGGAACACGTAGCCGGCATGGGAATGAGGTACAGCCTATGATCTCTGGATAATAGAGGCCCAAAAGGAATACAGAATCTATTTCTGAACAGAGGCGTGTATTGTGGCTATTGATTCTATCGGCAGTTGCGCGTGACGATGAGATATGCCCTATACATAAGTCTGTGATGAGATAAGGAAAATAGAAAAGTGAAAGAGAAAGATAATGAGAGATCAAGGGGGAGATTGTTGGATTGATCTCTGACCTAAGGCCCAAAGGCCTTAGCCTTGATCCGCGCCCTGATCAGGGTCGCCCAACCCAACTCGCGTTGGTGGGCCCCCGTCGCCAGCGCCACATAAATAGAGAGGTGGGGGCCGGGGGGCACGCACGCCAAAGATCGTCGTGCCCCGACTCCCCACCTACACCTAAACCCTAACCCGATCCCGAGGGGTGGCGCTGCGACGGCGGGAAGCTCCACCGGCTGCACTGCACCGACCACCGCCACCACAGAGCGGATCTGCACCGACCATCACCACTGCGCGACGCTGCCCGAGCGCAGACGCCACCAACGAACGTGATGGCGTCGTCTTCCTCAGAGCAAGGTAATCTACCCTATCCCTCTCGGTTTGATCTCGCACACGCACACGCACACGTGCACGACTGTTTGATGCTAGAACTAGAACCAGAGATAGAACCCCGAGTCGATCCCGCAACTAGTGATCCGTGATTTAGACCTAACAATACCGTCCACAAGCTTGCAGCACTCAATTCCGAGGCTCTTCCGCTTTAACGTCACAGTGTTACCTCATAGGTCAATCGATGCTTTGGCAAGTGATGGCATCTCGTTCAGATGAACGCCACCTGCACACTCCGAAAAACTGATACGGCCAGATGAGCAACAGCAGGGCCCACGATGACAAGGGAGCTGTCACATGTAATGCGGCCTCCGTCAGTAACCAGGCTCTTGAGCTTGGGCGATGTAATTGCAGCAAACCTGGTGCAGCCACAGCCTTCCAGGATCAAGTTCTTGAATGAAGGAGAGGTGATCTCACGAATGTCACACTTGCAAGCTCCAGATGCTCAAAGTACCATCCTGATACACATTGGAAAGATGCATCCTCTTGAGGTTCCAGGAAGCATTGTCCAGAGCGCTTGCTCCGACTGGGGATTTGCGTGCCAGCCCTGATCTGATCAGGAGGTAACTTTCGTTCCTATCTCTTGGAAAACGCAGCCAATTAGGTAGGGAAAAACTGTAACGAACTTATAATCCTATCTCCTCTCGTATCGTGTGCGATCGGGCTCCCCGGTCCTCGGCATATCTGTAGCAACCGGATCGAGGGCACAGGTTTCTGATGGAGGCCTACATCAAGTTTCCTCCAGAGCTCTCCGTGCACGTGTACTATGCAGACGGCTGCCCTCTCCATGGGCAAGCAGAAATGTGAGCGACAAAAGATGGCATCCGCATACCAGGGGAGCTAATCAGAACCAACAACGCATTCGAGACAACAAATTAGTACCAGTACAAGTTCTCACAATCTGCGTTCCATATTTAGAGAGCATTTCAGACAACAGGCCAGTAGTAGTTCAAGCTCTCGCATTCTGGGCTCTACTGATAGAAAGTAGATTCATTGCCTGATATTACAACAGACAGACTACGTCTGAAAATAGCTTTAGGCTTGCAACTTGACAGAAACCAGATAACGGGAAGGCCACCTTGAGTCTGGTTGGTAGGTACTTCATACATTTGTAAATGTAATAGTGTTCTTCGGTGCGGCGATGTCCAGCAAAAACCTGACTAGTTCTGGAACATTGGCATGATCGTAGTATATGATTTCAGTAGACATTAGCTTTGGACACTTGAAACGCACCAGCAGGTTTCTAGATCCAGAATATGTCTTCTTTGACTTGGCATTTTCTTCCCCTACTGTGGTACCATTTGATAGCTGTTTGCACCGTGAAGGATTTGTCAGAGTTACTTGCAGCAAGATAAGGTGAGAAGGGGTTACAGTGGGCCAAGATAAAAAATAAAAAGAAATACCTTGCAACACCGTACAGTGAGCTTTTCCAAATTAGGTGAGTTCTGCATGCAGTGATGCAATAACCCAAAGTTATCATGTAAATCACAATAATCCAGGAATAAGTTTCTCAGGCTTTCAAGTGTTGGGTATTGAACCAGTTCAACAACTCGTGACACCTGAAATCAAGATACAATTTGTTAAACCATCCAAAGTAACTATCTGCAGAGAATTCCAGGGAAAAAAGGATAAACATATAGGTTTTGCTTTATTGCAGTCCCGTAAACTAAGTAGCCAGCATATAATTTTTAGAATAAGAATGCTTCAATACTAAAACATTTTTTTTAAAATATAGGGGCCTGGGGCAGTGCTTCTTTACATGAGAAAGAGATCAGCAGGGTTAATAGAAACACAATGTAACAACATGATGTGCTATTTCTAATAAAGGAAGCTGTACAGAGTGTTAGATTGCACATTACAGCCAAGAAATAATCAAAACTTGCAACATTCAGAGGGTTAAGTAAATTGACTACCTTGTGAAAAGTAGTAAAAACCTTTAGAGAATTGACTCTATACACAAGGTGCACATTGGAATCTGCCAATGTGAAGCTGACAGATAGCCATGCCGGTGGTATTTTTCCAAAACAGCTGATCTTGAAGTGAAAATGAGCCATTTGGCCAGGAAACTTAAATGTTTTCTTCCAGGGGAAAAACAAAGGCAATTTATATGTTCAGTAATATATGCATGAACTAATTCTTAGCAGTTGGCACAAATGAAGAGAGCAGAGTACTTTTAATGATCAGGATTTGCCTTCTTCACAACAGTAGGGAATACCCTTAGCCTACAGAACAAGTGAAACATAATCTCAACATCATCATTCACCTTGTTTTGGTCACAGTATGGCTATTTTCCAGTGTTTCAGTTTTCGTATCTCCAGTCACATGCCGAAGCTTCCATATTTTATTTTCCGTTGTTTTTGAACTATAATAACTCTCTAAGCAACATATCTCTCTTTTTTTTAAAAAAAAATGTAAGCAACATATCTCTTCAATTACTAAAGTCATGCAAAAATCAACCAAATAACGTTAGTCAAATTTCAATGTTGCAATTTGACAGTAGCAGTAACTAACCCTGAATCATATGTGTCACATCTATCTGTGGCGCAAATAAAATAAGAAGTTGATTTATGCAAGCCAGCAGGTGTTGGCCTTCTCCTCCATCCTCTTCGAACCTTCTAAGTACATTTGACAGTAAAAAGTACGACACTCATACAGATTGGTAGGAGTCCCATACTCAAAGTAGATAAATGTTAAGTACCCCTACCTCGAAATACTTGAAAGTAAGCCTCTCCAGATTAGGAGACTTCTGCAGAAATCTCCCTAGAGCCTTGAATTTGTGCACATCACTTCTCCTGAGGTCAAGAAAACATGAGTCAATAGACAAGATTCTCAAGTTGTCAAATATCGGAACCTCATCAAATTTTTCATCTAGCACTGCCTGAAATATAGAAATAGAAACCAAATTGCAATTGTGTTAGTCCGTAGAGAGAAACAAATTGAACTAATGATCGTCTTTGTTCTGTAGGGAAACAAGGTTTCTAGTAAAGAAGGCATACCATTGCTTGAAGACCTTTCAACTCGAAACTTATCACACTGAATAGGCTGCCAAGAAGCATGGCTTCATTTCTTGGAGATAATTCACCACGTTCCAAAGAGATCCGTGCCCTCACAAGGGATTTCCCAGCACCTAATGAAAAAGGAATGTCCAGGTGCACGGAAACAAGACTAGGAGCTCTAATAACAAGCACATCTGCAGGTCGATTTGTGCACATATTAACAGCCAAATTCTTCAGTTTGTTGGATTCAATGCCACAAAACCAAATGCAGCATCCACTAAGATCTAGATCTTCCAGGTCTGGCCACCAGCAATGGAGGCGCTCTGCAAAGGAATGGTCCAAGGACGTGCCATTAAGCTGCAACCTTCTGAGGCGACGGCAAGGGCTGGAGCCCGGATGCGGTAACTGATATGAACCAGGGGCTGTCAGACAAGTAATGAGGAGTTCGAGCACCAAAAGGATTGTCCTTGATTGAAACGAACCGGATTTTCAAAATGAAAACCTAACTCCCTGTACTTTCGTGATGGTTCCTGGATCAAGCACTACCATGTACAGAACTCATTCCAGATACATATCATAGTCATACAAAACGAAAGGTCAATACATGGGTTTAATTATTACATATTCCGACTGGAAAGTAGTACAATCCCATTATAAGGCCCTTGGGCTAAATCGAGCAAATAGAAAGCGGAAAGCGGTAACTAGGCTTCTGGCCTCCTCCATCTTCTGGAAACTCCACCACAGGCAAACGTGAGCGTAGCGCGAGCTTCAATCATACCATTCATCATCGTTGGGGTCGAACTCCGGGTCGGATCCTGCATCTACCCAAACTATCCCTAAGGAATGGGATAGGTCCACATCACCATCCGTATGCAAACTTTAAGTGGACTATACTAAAGGTATAACAAAATTCAAGGAGATAAGCTGGGGTTTCCTATGCAAGCGCATCATCAAGCATATCATCTTCCAAACTCCGAGCTCGGGCCATTCCGGCATCCTAGACTCCCGGTCCAACACACACCTTCCAAAACCACCAAGTCAGTGTGAGAACTCCCGCTCCTCACACCTCAACTGCCCCAGGCAGGAAGTCATCACTAGAGGGAGGTAGAAAACATAAGTAACACTATCTAATAAGAGTAACAGAAGAGTAGGGTTGCCCATGACCGATGACGCGGCTATATGTATAGTTTTCACCCTGCAGGGGTTGTACACCTGGACCTACTCGAATCGAAGCCAGTCAGGGATCAGCCAACTGGACAACGAGACACCGGTCTGCTGAGAACGGAAACTAGTGGCCACGGTACCATCCGGCTTTACCGGGTCTTGGGCGCATCCTCCCGCGGAAGGTCACCCCGGGACTGTGAAGCCTCCCTTGCATCTCGGGGGACATGAGGTCAGCACCTCCTCCTCCTGCACCGAAACTCGATCCTCCTACCGGCTTGGTACCACACCTGCTAGCCTCGGACCTGACCCACCCGCATAATAGGTAAGTGGCGTGCACGCTTAACATAGTCCCACTAATCATAGTTACCCTCAATCGGTCCTCATATGCCGGAGCGAGCATCTTCGTCATATGCATATCCGCCGCAGTGGTCCGCTACTGCACCTATTACGGGTGCCTCCAACTCCTCAACCAAGTATCCACAAAAGATGCACCCGCCATAGGTGCTCCGTAGAGTGTGCCAAGATACACACTTCAAGCCCTTGATCCGAAGATCGAGTTAAGTTCGCTCGCTCCCTGCTAAAAGCCCTATTCACCAACTCCTTAGAAGAGTATCTCCACTCACGCCAAGACTATCCATCCATTCCCACACATACACATGCAAGTATACCAAGGCATATCATATATATCAAGTGTATAGGTTTGCAAGGAATTCAGGTAAATAAATAGGCTATGCAGGTTCATCTCATCATAACAGAATGTAAAGTGTAGCATATATAGCAAGCAATGCCTAATAGGTAATCTGATCGTAGATGGACGTGAACCTGGATTCTCCTCGTAGTCTTCTCGGCTCTCTTGGTAGACCTGGTAGTCCTAGGTGTCGATCGGCTCCTCGTCAACGGGTCCTATTCGTAATTACAAATAAGGTCAGGGGCCAAAGTGCAAAAATACACAAGAGTAACCAAATAAGATCCAAATCATATGAAAACCTACTCTAATGGGTAGTTCATGATTGTTGACGCCAGATTTTGACACGTGTTAAATCGGCGTCGGGAAGAGAAGGTTGGCCGATGCGGCAGATCTAAAGGCTACAATAAGGAATCGGCCGATTGAGGTAACAGTTGGAAATCGGCCGATTGGTGATACAGCTTGCGCCAACAGGATGGGACTATTTCGGAGAGTCCTAGTCAAAAGTTGGTCAACAGGGCAACGCTAAGTCGGTCAAGGAGCAATTGAAAAGAGTCCTGATTGGATTAGGGGACGGCGGCGGAAGATTCTGCGGGAGTCCGTTTCCTTTAAAAGTTATTATAGATATAGTAGTTTTCCCGTTTTTTAAATAAGGTTGTAACAAGTCATAATCGACCAGGAATCCTAGTCTTAGGGTATAAATAGGAGTCGTCAGGGTCTTGAAAAAAAAAAGAACACATCAATCAACAACAATACTTCTACTTTTTCAGCAATTTACTTTCAAGTCGGCGACTTCGCCAATACTTTTCTTCTTTCACGAGTTCGTACGGATTGGCAGGGCTGCATCAACTTGATCTCCGGCCAATTGGTAGGTTCCTCTTATCGAGTAATATCCGAGCTTTAACTACGGGCGCATCGCTGTGGTTTCGTTTGGATTTATTCACCAGTTATCGATATTTATTAGAATTGCAAGTTTTACCTGTTATTCTAGTATTATCACCAGTTATCCAGCTTGAGATCAGAGTAATCGGCTTCGTCATCGTTCTTCTTCGATTTATCATCTTACAGCCGATTAGATCTATTTCATGTGTTGCATCCGTACTAATTATTTAGATCGCTCTAGCAGTCTTCTTTACAATTATTACGCGATTATCGGCTGATCTATAGCCGATCATCTTTACAGCAAATCGGCCGATTCGCCGCCGACGCGCTCTTCAGGACAGATCGGAACTCCAGCCGATCGGAGCGCCTGGAATTTAATACTTTATTTCCTTGTCAATCAACAGGTCAGATTGACTGGCACGCCGCGCAAACCGTACCAGGGCGATAACCCGAACAGGAGCTAAGCAGATTCTCCCGGGTCGTGTGTTCGACGCTGAAGACCTTCGGCCGATTCCTATCCGGCCGATTTTAGCGCCAACAATGATTTTAGAAGAATTATGAAACTGGTTTCATAATTTTCGGAGGTCCGGTTGATTTATTATGAATTTTCTAAGGAAAACCTATTTCAGAAATTAATAAAACGATTTTGAAAAAGAAAAACACTCAGCAGTGACACGTGGCAACACCAGAGCGTGCCACGTGGCATGCTGGCGTCAGCATGACATCACTGTGGGGTCAGTCCTGTTGACGTCAGCAGTGGGCCCTACTAACGTCAGTGTTGACCGGTCAACGCTGATGGTCAACGGGTCAGCGGTCGGTGGGACCCACTGGTCAGCCTCACCTAGAGGCCGACAGGTGGGGTCCATAGGTCAGGTTGGGGTAAAAAAGAAAAAGGAAAAAGGAACACATCTCGGGTTTTGGGCTGAAAGCGACGGGCTGGCTCGGTCCGGCCCAACGACTTGGCTCGGCACAACGGGCTGGCTTGGCTCCTAGCGTGTAAGGCCGGCGCACGGCTTGCAGGCCGGCTTGGCAGGCTGGCTGGTTAAACATGCCGACTCGGCATGTGGCTTTGAGGACCGGCTCGGGTCTAGCTCGGCTAGATGGGCTGGTTTTGGCCCGACTGGTCCGTTCCTCCCCCCTTCTCTCTCTTGCAGGGCGGACCCACGGGTCAGCGGCTCTCACTCGCGCGCTGATAAATGGGGCCCGCATGTCAGCCTCTCCACCGGATCCGGTGTGGCTGCGCTTAGATCCGGTGCGGGAATTATGTGTGCATGCGTGCGTGTGTGTGCAGCGGTGTGTCAAAGATGGTCGCCCGCATGGTGCTTGGCGAAATGCGGTAGTGGCACCTGCAGGCGCCAGGCCGCGACGTCGCAGGGACATGTGCGGTCACCGTGGCGGCGGCATGGCCGTGGCGTCATGGCGGCGGCTCGGCGAACGGGCGACGGGGCAAAAGGCACGACCTTGGCAAGGCTGGGTACGGGCTCGCGTTCGCGAGCACCTGGCAATCCAGGGCCGCGGCACCGTGGCGGCAGGTCAACGGCGAGGCAAGCAAGGCGAGGTCAGGCAAGGCGCAGGGTGTGGGCGTGTGATCGCAACGCCTGGCACTCTAGGGCTGCGACATGGCCTCGACTAGGCGGAGCGGCGGTGGTCTAGCGGAAGATGGAGCCATGGCTCGGCCTTGGCCGGCGGCTTAGGAGCGCACGCACGTGCGCGGGGCATCGGCGCTCCGAGCCCGCGGCACGACGCAGCGGCGAGAAGGCGACGACGACTGCAGGAAATGGAGGTGGCGCGATGGGCTCTTGCAAGAGAACCAGCATGGGATGGGGTCCTAAGGCTTCCTACAGCGGATTCATCGGCGGCGCTAGGCATCACGCCGACAGCAAAGAGGGTTGAGGGAGGTTGGCGCGGCAACGGCTCACCGGTCGGGTCTAGAGAAGAAGAGGGCAAGGCCGTGGCGAGCTGGTGCAGGTGGATCGAGGCGGTGCAGGACGCGCGACAACGGCGGCATAGTCGTACAGGCGCAGGCTCGGTGTAGCTCCGGCAGCGGTGATGTCCTTCTCAAGCTCCTCCTCCTCCTCCTCCTCTTCTCCTTCCCGGCTTCTCCCCCACGGGTTGTGGCGGTGGATAAAGAGGAAACCCTAATAGGGCGCTAGGTTTGCGGTGGCGGCCGATTGGGAGCTCTTCTAGGGGTGCTCTAGGGCTCGATTGGGCACGGATGCCGAGGGGGTACGTGGCGGCTATCGTGCGGTGCGGCGCTAGGGTTTGGGGCGCGGAGCGGTCAAGGGTGAGGTGGAAAGGGGCGCGCAGGCGGTTGCGCTCCTTTGACATGGAGCATGGCTGGCGCGGCGCGGGGCAGAGCAGGTGACGTTAGCGGGGCAGAGGCGTGGGCGGCGTCGCAAGGTGGGGGAAAAAGATGATAGGTGGCCCCCACTGTCAACGGCTGGTGGGTGAAAGGGTGAGGCCGAAGGCGGCGCCAGGTTGGGCTGCGCGAGCTAGGCTGGTGTGGGCCGTGTGGCTCGAGCAGGGGTTAAGCAGGCCGAGGTGAGCGAGTGTGTGTGGGCTGGGCTGAGGTGCACGGACCAGGTGCTGTGTTGGGCTGGTTCCGGGTAGGGTTAGGTTAGGAATTAGCTTTTGAATTTAAATTCATTGGTCCAATCAATTTAAATTCCCCACAATTTGATACAAACAATTTCAATCAAAACCAAATTAAATTCGAGTGAACAAGTTCGCATGAAATCCAAATAACTCCAAATTACTTCACACTAAAATTTTAATGGTCCTTAGTTCTAATTTTGAGATAAATTACTAAGAATTCAAGATAAAGAGAATCCATGCTTATATTTGGATCCAGCTAATAGCACATACACAAATATTTTTAAAAAACTCATATTTTTGCACAATTATAACATTCCGGAAAAACATTTAACATTGCATTCATGGCACGACGGACCCATCCATCGATGTGTCGATGCTCATCGTGATGTTCGAAAAACGCATTCAACCGGAACGCATCCAGGCAGGGAGCTCTGTGTAACATGAGAATGTTGTTGGAGAAATCCTCCATCCTTTCCCAGCCCTTTGTCCAGTCCTCTCTGGAGCCCCTTCGGAAATTAAAAAAGTCGAGGTTTATGCGAGGCACCGAACGCCACAGATCCGTCCACCTCTTGGACAGCACGGTGGTCCGCACGACCTCCTGCGCTGGGAGGAAGGAGAGTACGCGGTGGAGCAGCTCGTCCGGCAGGGCGCCGAGCCGGTCGCGGGCCGAGCCGCCTCCCGCGCGGGCCCGCTTGGCGGCGGCGGCCATTGCGGCCTTCTTCAGCGTGGCAAAGTGACGGGGGCAGGTGAGGCCTTCCTGCCCGAGCTGAAGAGATGGCCCCGGACCGCTCCAGCCACCGCCGATCCCCGCCTAAGATCGGCGAGATGCAGCAGCCGCCACTCCCCAGATTGGCGAAATGCAGCAGGAGGGGAAGAAGCATCTTCCTCAGGGCGACATCCGGCCGGCAAGCGCACACACTTCTGCAGCTATCAGTCTCTCATGTGGGCCGCTACGAAACAGAGCGAGATCAGCAACGTGGGCTGAGACCTCAGAGCAGGATCCCGGCCCAAATTGACTAGCTGTCCAGGATGGATGGAGGCCGCGGACCTCTCGTGCATTCAGAGGAGCCAGTCTACGTGCTAGTCTACAAGTTATGCATCTGTACTGCAGTTTGAATTTGAATATACGTTTCTTCTTGCTTAAATGACATAGCAGTGCTCCTGCAAACTTTACAAAAAGATTTTTTGAATATACGTTGCAGTTTGTTGTTTGGTCACTGAACTTTCAAAGTATCACGGACCTTTTTTTCCTGCTACAAAGATGTCTAGACTGTCCTTTGGCAACACCTGCATAATGTAATAAGATGCAGCAATTTGTCCATATCACCATATGTGTTTATGCTATTGTTAACTAGTAAAAAATGGCATTCAATTGGAAATTCTACAATAACTAGAAAGATCCAATGTTTTATTTGGCTATTCAAATAAATATTGCATGGACAGTGCTTGCAAGTCATATGCTAGCCATCACATATTCTTAAAAGCATAATTTTACTGAATGTAGCGGAGGGACAACTTTTAGTTAGCAGGCTATATCAAGATCAAACAGTTTTGAAAAATAGTACCAGAGAAAGCACATGACATTTGGAATTCAGAATATGCTCCCGCATATCCCAGTTATGTGTTCAATTAATAATGATAAGGAACAACACTTCAAAAAAAAATTGACAAAGGGGGAGACGACCCACCAAGGACTTTGTACAAATATGAGAAGGCACCATGCTTCAAGCACGGGTTGCAAGTCGCAACGGGAGTTTCAACGACTACCGGAGTCCAATGCTCTAACTAGTGAGAAGCTTGGCTATATTGCTGAATATATATCACCATCAATTAAAGTGCATGCTAAAATGAAATAAATAATAGATCCATTAACCTTTGTGTTTCTGATCGCAGACTAATGAATGTCGGAGTATAGAATGAAGTCAGAAGCTCAGCATAAAAATACTAGTTGAAAGGGGTGTGCTCACCTCTCTATATATGAACAAGATTAATCCCTCTTCTGCAACCTTGCTTTTTGTCAACCTAATTACATATATTGCGCAAGGTCAGATGCGCCATGCCTCACTGCCCTCCTTTACAAATATTACGAGAAACTGCTGAAGTACAGTAGTGACATACAAGTGGTCGATTCACAGAGGTTGTAATAATGAAAACGAAAAATGAGATTTATTCAAATCTGTGAATAATTAAAACGAAATGCTGGACAACATAGAGATCAAAGCACCAAATGGAATCGATAGATATTAGGAACAAGACGTTTGAGTTGCATCCCCATTCAGAGCTCTCTACAGAGGGGAAGGGACGGACCTCGCCATGCTCCTGCAGTGCACCAATATTTTTCTCTATGGTTTCAGGGATTTAATTAGGAGCCGCAAAATGCTCCCTATCTGGAGTCGCCATTATTAATTAAGAGGAAGGATTGCGGGGAGATTTGGACTTGTTGGTAGGTGGCTTACGAAGTAATTAGATTTTACCAAGGGAAGATTAATTTCAGGGCTGTAGTAGCCATTACAGGAGAGAAAACAGTGAATTGCTCTCTGAGAATGCCATAAAAAAGGGTGTGATCCAAGCTTCATGCTCCTGATATGGTCATGCAACACTCAACTGCGGCGTATGTGCATTTCATTTCTAGTTCATGTGCTGGTTGGCAAGAATTCCCCGAAAGACTTTATGGTTATAACGTGATGACCCAGAAGTTGAATGTTAAAAAGGAGTTACAGCATTTATATAGGCCACGATTGAATTCCACAACAGAAAAATTAAGCAAACAACTCCAGAAAAAGAAAAAAAAAGAAACATAAGTCTACAATAAACAAATAAAACTTAAAAGTAACACAAAACTATATAATTTATCGTGAATATATTAACTGGCCAAGGGTACACACAAAACTATATAATTTATAGTGAATATATTAACTGGCCAAGGGTACACACATACATCTCGATAGAGATGAGCACATACAGGTAGGAACATGGCATCAATCGTGTACTGATCGTGTGGTTACCTTTATTGTAACAAAAGAAACAAAAAAAAAGAGCACACACATACACATATAAGATGACACACTGGTTTGGATCTGACCCATGCGACCCTTTTTGTGGAATACCATCCATCATGATGAGACCTTGGCATTCGACAACAAATCCCATGGCATGCACATGCATGATTACGCAGCAACGGATGCGATGCGGGCATCCCCATTGCAGAAACGGTCACATGCATCACTGCAGCGTTCCATGTCGATTTTAATCTCTTCGCCGACAAATTCTGGAGCTAAAATGGTATAGTATGTCTTAACAACAAATCTTTTCAGTTTTCAAGAAAATAATTAAAATTATCCTAAATGAATTTACCGTTGTTCATGGTGTTGCACATAGAAGACACACATCCCAAGTTGCAGTACTCAATGGCATCTGGTTCACCTGCCAAACAATTAAGCAGCTAGTATGTAAGTAAGTTCTTGTCCGTGAGAAATAATAAACAAGCAGGATGGAAACAACATGTTCACTCTTTACCAGAGTTCGGAACAAGGTTCAATTTAGGGTAGCCAGGTGGGCATTTAGTGCCTTTTATGATTTTACAGCCACATGTTGTTGCGCAGATTCGCGAGGGAAACCTCAGACGACATACGATGTAGCAGCTTCTTGCCAAGGTGCTCTTGCAGCAACTCTTGCCCTCTGCTTGCAAGATTATCCCTAGTATCAGCACACACATGATTACACTCTTAAGACCCTTGTTTCCCATTTCTTTCTAGCTTTCTTGCAAAACACAAAGAAATGGCTTGGGTTATTGGGACTGATGAAGAGAGGAGAACCGCATGGCTCCTATTTATAGGGAAAATAGCTGATGGTGTGTGGGTGTTACAACTGATGAATTTTGAAGTACATGCCTTGATATGACACTTGCTGTGTAAACTCAAGACATCACCGGGGTTGGTGCAATTCCACATCTATAACTTATGGCTAAGAAATATCTATGATAGATGATCACGAATGGCTTTTCAAATAAACAGGCTACTAACTACTATGATATGTAGAATCACAACATAGCATCCAAGATAGAGCCACCAATGAAAGCTATATATATTATTTAATATGCTGCCAACATACATAGGCAGGATTCACATATTATTTAATATGCTGCCTGGGCTACCATATCATCTATATATGCTTGATGCTTCCATGGTGCAAGAGGGATACATATTGCAAGCCAATTGGTAGACAATAAAAAAAATAAAGGATTGGCAACCTTCGGCCTGTAAACAACATTATGATTATTGCATCGTAAAGAAATATCATTATTATGACATAGCCATGTAGCGCTAAACCAATGCAAGAAACTGCAGCTGCTACTTTAAGGAAGTGCCATCAATAATACCAGTGTGGGGTTAGAAACATGCAAAATGTAGCAAGTGTTTTCAAGAAAGTATTTTATCAATTATATCATAACAGAGGCTGTTTGCACGCATATAGAAGCTTTTCAAGAAACTTATTTTCAAGAAAGTATTTTTTTCGCAAATGTGCCTTGGCATTGAGTACTTCATTAAAAGGAAGAAGAATGATGCGACTGTACATAATGATCCAATCCGAGCTAGTAAAAAAAGATCATGAGTGTTCAAAGCAGAGTATTACATAAGAAAAGATTAGCACGACATAAAAGCGAACCGCAAATTAAGTCTGTAATTCATAGAAGCGTGGTTAGCAACTCAAGATGATGATTCCCTGCCAAAGTCCACTGCTGGCCCTCTCCTCTGATCCGCTAGAATAGCAAGACCAGCATTGCAGTTACTCTATTGAATACCCACTGATTCTTCTCCTTCCAAATCATCCCAAGATATCAAAAGCATTAGAGAGTCAAATACCTTGCGGTAGCGCTTTGGTATTATTTTTGTCGTGAGCTCTCAACCACCACTCAACTATCCCCGAATTAGATGTAGGTACCATGTTGAGCAAACCCAGAGTACGAAGCAACCGTACCCAAATTTCGTTTGTTATAGAAGCTGCTAGTCTGTCATTCTCATCTGTACTTGAATATTTACAATGAGCTCATCTTCCAGAAATATAGGTGGTGTTCCTTCCTTGGTCTACTCAAACAGTTCATCCATGTATGATGTGGGCAGAACTAATGTAAAGATATTTTGCCATATGTTCAAATAAGCTTGCACCTGATTATTCTTACTTACAAAGACAAGTTTAGTGCTTTTTATTACAATATTGTATAATAATTTAGCCATTTACTGATTGTTCGCATTGATTCTAGATGCCAAACATGTTACGCTTAGCCATTCTCTTCTTTTTTATTATCCGTTTGAGTTATAATAAACACGGTTCTAGGTCCAAAATATTGGCTACATGTACTCATAGGTTGGTAGTTTCATTCCATGTTTGATCTGCTGTTGTCTTCATTGTTTTCTTTTGCTGGCCGGTCTAGCAACGAATTGGATGAGTGCACATATAGCTATATGATAGTGTTCATGAGGTCATTTACCTAATGAGAGCATTTCTTTATGATGTCCCTGTTATCTTAAATAAAATCATTCTATTTATCTAGTCAACTATAAGCATTGGTCCATAGAGTTGAACAAGAGAACTTCTTTTGGTTGCCTACAAATATGCATGACTTATCTACATTGAAGGGTAATTAAGATGGTGCATGGTTGTGATAGGCTACCTGTTATTGACTTGATCTTATTGATCAGCAACTAGCAAAATTTTGTTACGAGTAGTTAAGATGGCTCCATCTCAGCCAATGGACGCCACCCTTGATGCACCCGAAGGGCGAAGATCACCGACCGAAGGTTCAAGTCCCCATGCCGAAGGTCCAAAACCCAAGGAGGAAACCGGAGGCACAACGCAAGGCGAGGCAGAACAGCACGGGAGGGCGACCACCAAAACAAGATGGCAAGACCGAAGGTTCAAGTCCCTAGGCCGAAGGCCCAAGACCGAAGGAGGAGACCGGAGGCACGGCATGGGATATGGAGGCCCCGAAGGGCGGATTCTTCGTAGTTACCGGACCCTTCGGCACCTATGCTGAGCTATAAAGATGTAAAGGCAAGAATACAGAAGAAAAATACCATGTAATCCTAGGATATCCCCCGGATATAGCAGTTGAAGTAGTAAAAAGTGTAATCTTCGGATTTGGGTAGTTGGGGAGGCACTATAAATACCCCTGAGATTGTAACTGATGGAATGGCTGATTCGAAGCCTAATACATCATATTTAAGTTGATTTCTAGTGTCGCTTCGTTGTCGCGCCGAAGTCTTTTCATTTGTTACGAGCTATTATGACGCCTCTCCATTCCAGAGGGCATCCTACACCAACAGTTTTGACGCCCACTATGCGCTCGAACCCATGACCAATAGGTGGCAAAGGCGGTCGACGCGGACGGACGTGCACAAGCCCGCTGCGTCGACGCCGGCATGGGCGCGAAGGACGGGTCGGCGGCCGAGCGTCGCCTCCTCCTGCCGAGGAGATGACTGGCTGATGAGGAGAGGACGGACGACGGCAGTCCTCTCTGATTTGCTGCCTCTGAATCTTGGATGCTTTTTTTTTTTGAAAAGTACATCTTGGATGCTAATCATCATTTGTTTTCTGCATTTTGTAGCCCTCCACAACACATGGCAATGCATCAGAGTATCAGACTCGTATTCTCTAATTTGGATGACCAGAATTCGTGGTTCTAATTAAATCAAGTCAGGCGAGTCTGCTCAGTCCCTTCTTTTTTTTTTCCAACTGCAATCCATGTTTCATCTTTTTCTTTGAAGTATCTTTTTCTTTCACAACCTGTATATGGTACCTGATCAAATCAACTAGTCATCTCTGTAATACATATTGCCCAACCTTTTTATGAAAAAGTATACACGACCGAATGAGTCAGTTCTCTTTATAGGACATATTGCTCAAACTTTTTCGTCGAAGTCAACAAAACTGTCTGTCTCCTTCACTTAAAAAAAAAGACAAAAATGAAAACGAAACTGCTGAAGTACAGTGGTGAAAGACAAGTTGTCGTTTCACAGAGGTTGTAATAGTGAATACCGAAAATGAGATTATTCAAATCTGTGAATAAAACGAAATGCTGTATAAAATAGAGATTAAAGCACCAAATGGAACCAATAGGAACAGGACATTTTAGTCACCGAGGCATGTTTGGGTGATTGGAAGGTACTAATAGTACTTTAGTACTTGATGGTTTTTTTCTCTGATTTTTCCTATTGATCTGAGACAGATTAATTAAAGGAGTTGAAAAATAACTAAAGGGTATTTCTGTTATTGTTTATTTTTCGTGTACTGCGGAAACAAATTCGGTGCGGAGGCCTGTAAATAATGTAAATAAGGATGCACCAATAGTGTTGATGGCATATTATTTTAGTTCATTTCTCCTTCCAAATTATTTACGTAGAATACTATTTAGTTTATTTTATTAAATTTTTTGAATGGATCTAATGAGCCAAAATATATATAACCTGCATCCTACGTGTAAATCGCCCTCCGTGCAGCCAAAGTCCGATGTGCGCCGCATGGGCAGCTGAAGGATCCAACACACGTGAGGAATATGTTCGTTTCGATGACGCTCACTCGGATGATAGACGCGGCTACTTTCCCCTACCCGCCGGCCGGCGCCGCTCCATTGTTCCGCGCCGCTCACGCCCGCCACCGGCGCTGCCGCGTCCTCATCCTGACCGATCCTGCCACCGCCGCCTCCCGACGCCCTCCCGGAGGCCCGGTCTCCTTGTCGCCTCGTTTTGCCTCTAAGGTGCGCTCGCTAGCTGCAGCGGATGGGCTTGCATCCGTGCCTCCGTGGTCGCCGCACTTAACATTTCCCCGACGCGTATGGGTGTTCAGGAGTTTGTGATCCGTCTTGGTTCTTTTTTCTCGCCTTTTGCTGTTGCTCATGGCGTAGAGCTGGTGAACTGAGTTTCTGTCAGATTTGGATGGAGTACTGCATATTCAGAAAACTGCTCTCCAAAATAAAGAGCGTGCTGGCGAGGAACAATTAAGGGATTGCTGCTGATCGTGTTGCCCATGAAAGCTTCATGAATTATCTCAGGAAGTGTGATGGTCACATGTTTTCATGATTGAAGAATCATGTTTTTGCATGATGATCATCTATGTTTGAAGGATCAAATGCATTTGTGTCGGCTGTAGATGGAAATACAAAAGTTCAGAAATTATCTGTATCATGATCACCCGTGTTTGAAGAGTCAAATGAATTTGCGCCGGCTGTAGGGTCCTCTCCGACGGCAGCAACAATGCCAGCCTCCATGGCTGCTGTTAGGTCTGAGCACGATGATGGCTTCGGTGACTAGGGCACGCGAGGCTGGCGCAACTCGAGCGCTGGTCTAGCGGCGGTGGCAATTTGATGCCCTGGTCCGTGGAACCGATCCGTACCTGCCGAGTCTTCCCATGTAAACCGATCGCTGCAAGCCTCGCTCCGTCGCTCGCGTGGGAGGCTGGGAGCCGAGTGCTCGCTCGCGTGGGAGCTGCGCAAGCAATAGGCGTCGGATTGCCTGGGCGTGGGAAACAAATCCTTTTCCGGGATCAAAGAAAGCATAGAAATTGAATTTACCAGTTTGCCCTTTACTGAATTGAAATATTTATATTAAAATAGGTACTGGTCCATCATATTTGGTATTGGTCCCATCAATTTGGTACTTCTCAGTACCTTTTTCCTACTACCTCCTATGTTTCAACTGTTCGATGTCGTTGGATGGACGACTTCTATATTTTCCAACCACCATAAAGTTTCTCACCTCCCCATTCAGAGCTCTACAGGGGAAGGGACCTCGCCATGCTTCCGCAGTGTGCCAATATTTTTCTTTATTATGGAAGGGAAATCAGGATTGTGGGAGGACGAAATTAACGAAGGAGTGTACAGGGTTGGGGACTTGGGAGGGAATCATGAGGTCAATGGAGATGGTATCTGTAGCATGAGTCTCATGACCTTATAACGTGGAGACGGGAACGCAGCTGGCGACTACGGCGAAAACAAATTGTTGGATCTGTAGCCGCCATTAGGAGGAAAGGGTTGCGGGGAGATTTGGACTTGGTAGGTGGCTTGCGGAGTAATTAGGTTTTATCAGGGATGATTATTTTTAAGGCTGTAGTAGAGATTCCATGAGAGAAAACTTAACAGTGAATTGCTCTCAGAATGCCATAAAAAAGGGTGTGATCAAAGCTTCATGCTACTGATATGGTCAGAAAACACTCAACTGTGCATTTGCATTTCATTTCTAGCTCATGTGCTGATTGGCAAGAATTCCCCGAAAGACTTTATGGTTCTAACGTGATGTCCCATAAGCTCTTTTTTTATGAAACAGGAGGGGTACTGGGGTAGTCCCCTACTGGTTATGTATTGAAACAGGAAAAAAGCAACAAAAGCAAAACGTCCAGCAGTTCTCAAGAAATGAAAAAGGAAACAAAGAAGATAAATAAGATCACAACCGAGCTTTTAGAATGCGCCATTCTAACATCCGTGACTTGCGACATGCCTTTGCTCTTAAGATAACTAGAGCAAACTCCTTGAAGTGATGAAAACTGTGAACTGAATTAGGTTGGACTTCTTTAAAGATCAAGTCATTACACTGCATCCATATACACCAGCTCATAGTGATGATGACATCCATGAAGAAAGGAACTTGTAGCTGCGATCTGAAGTCATCTAGGGCTGTGAAGGCATTACCATGAATAATCTGCAGATTTATGGTCGACCAGAAAGCAACTGCAAAGGAGCAGGCGATGAAGAGGTGTGCAAGTGTCTACTGTTCCCATCTGGCAACAGACATAGTTGTACGAGGGGAGAGCCATGCGTTTGCGTTGTAGGATGTCCCGAGTACATAACCTGTCATGAAGTAACAGTTCTTGTCCCAGAAGTTGAAAGTTAAAAAGGATTTACGCCTCGATTGAATTCCACGACAACGAAATTAAGCAATCAAATCCAGAAAAATAAAAACTTTTTAAAGAAAGAAACAGAAGTCTGGGATAAACAAATAAAAACTTAAAAGTAACACAAAACTATATAATTTATAGTGATTATATTAACTAGCCAAGGTACACGCATACACATACATCTCGATAGAGATGAGCACATGTTTGTAGGAACAAGGCATCCATAGTGTAGTTACCTTTATTGTAACAAACAAACAAAAAAGAGCACACACATACATATATAAGATGACACGCTGGCTTGGATCTGACCCATGCGATGCCTTTTGTGGAATACCATCCATCATGATGAGACCTCGGCCTTCCACAACAAATTCCATGACATGCACATGCATGATTACGCAGCAACAGACGCGATGCGGGCATTCCGTTTGCAGAAACGATCACATGCATCACTACAGCCTACCATGTCGATCTTCATCTCTTCGCCGACAAATTCTGGAGCTAAAATGGTATAGTATGTCTTAACAACAAACCTTTTCAGTTTTTCAGAAAATAATTAAAATTATCCTAGATGAATTTACCATTGTTCGTGGTGTCGCACACAGAAGACACACATCCTAAGTTGCAGTACTCAATGGCATCCGGTTCACCTGCCAAACAATTAAGCAGCTAGCTTAGTATGTAAATAAGTTCTTGTTCTTGAGAAATAATAAACAAGCAAGATAGAAATAGCATGTTTCCTCTTTACCGGAGTTCGGAAGAAGGTTCAATTGAGGAAAGCCACTTGGACATTTATTGCCTTTTATGATTATACAGTCACATGTTATTGCACAGATTGCCTCGGGAAAACTAAGGCGACATATTTTGTAGCAGTTTCTTGCTTGGGTGTTCTTGCAGCAACTCTTGCCCTCTACTTCCAAGATTATTCCTAGTGTCAGCACACACATGATTACACTCTTAAGACCCTTGCTTCCCATTTCTTTCTGGCTTTCTTGCAAAACACAATGAAATGGATTGGGTTATTGGCACTCAAGAGAAGAGAACCACATGGCTCCTATTTATAGGAAAAATAGATGGATGGTGCGTGGGTGTTACAACTGATGAATTTTTAAGTACATGCCTTGAGATGATACTTGCTGTGTAAACTCAAGACATCACCGGGGTTGGTAAAATTATTCCACATCTGTAGAATCACAATATAGCATCTAATATAGAGACACCAATGCTATATATATATATATATATATATATATATATATATATATATATATATATATATATATAGCCAATACATATAGGCATGATTCTCCTTATCACTACTTGACTAAATACACCCCCGCCACCACCACATACGCACAGGCATACACAGCAAAACTCTGGCCCATCGAACTGTAACCCACGCCATCCTTAGCTCGTCGCAGACCAACAACCTAACCTAAATAAAACCTTACATGTCTTAGCTAAATCAGTTATGCTAAGTCAACATTATTTTTAATATGGCTGGTACGAGTAGGATCTATCCCATCACCAAATGACAGTATCTCTTGACGTATGGTTTACTTTAACCAAAATGATAACATATTTGACAAAAGGCAAAATAAAGAAAGATAAATTGAAATGAAACTTGGTATCATGAGACGACTCCAGGTCGCGCTGGAGTCGCGCGCACACGACCTGTATTATTTCCCAAGATGAAGCCTATCAGTTATTACGGTCTTGTACTACTTCGTCCCAAGTCGGACGCCACCTCTTCATCATTACCGTCTTCCTGTCACATTGCCGGATCAGTCGTCGCACACACTGCCGCAAGCGGCACCTGTCAAGAGCCAATGAGGGCACACTGTGTGCCGGAGACACACTAAGCCTCCCTGCCGCTGCCATCATTCCATCAACCCATCATGCAGCTCATGCTGACTGCTGAGTTACCGATGTGCAAGGTTCCATCTTCTATCTTGCTAAGCCTATAATTCATGTACCGATTAAAATTTAAATCATTAGCTTTGTTTGGTACCATGGTTTATATCAATCAACAAGCTAAGATATTTATTAATTTCCTCAATCCATTGCATCATATCTTGTAGAAGTGGGAAGTATATGGTTCTGGTCATAGTGTCATGTACTTAGAATCATTATGCCTTAAAGAATAGAAAAAAGTCCGGTTTACACCCTCGAATTATCACAAAAGTCCGATTTTTAATTTTCAACTACAAATCGGATAACAAAGGCCATCCAACTGTTGAAATCGGGCAAATTTGGCCATTTGGGTGGTTTCAAATGTGGTTTTCCATTTTATAAAAATTAAAAATATTTAAATTTAAACTAAAAATTCATATATAATTTATTTTAAATAAAAAATACGAAATAGGTATTAAAAATTTTCTAAAAATGTAGCCTATTTATTGGCACTATACTTGTCAGTTATTCAGATCCAATTTTTTTATACTCATAGTAAGTGGTTGCTTGTAGATACATTTTTAGATAATTTTTTGTACTAGTTTCATATTTTTATGATTTAAAATGAATTAGTTTTGATTTTGTATATCTAATTAGAATTTTTAATTTTTTTAGAAAATACAAAATCACCTTCGTAACCACCCTAAGGGCTAAATTTGCCCGGTTTCGATAATTGGATGGTCTTTGTTATCCGGTTTTGTAGTTGAACATCAGATAAGATATGTTAATTGTGTTCTGGTGAAAGAATAAGATATGCTTTGTGAACAATAGCTACCAAATGACAACCTCCAGAATAGTGGTTGCCTGGGCCACCATATTATCTATATATGCTTGATGCTTCCATAGTTCCATGGTGCTAGAGGGATAAATATGGCAAGCCAATTGGTAAACATTAAAAATAAGGAATTGGCAATCTTCTGCTTGTAAAAATATTATCATTATTGCATCGTAAAGAAATATCATTCTGACATAGCCATGTAGGCTAAACCAATGCAAAAAACTGCAGCTGCTCCCTTAAGGAAGTGTCATCAATAATACCAGAGTGGGATCAGAAACTTGCAAAATGTAGCAATCGAGCTTTACAATTGACTTATTTTCTAGAAAGTATTTTATCAATTATATCATAACAGAGGCTGTTTGCACGCATATAGAAGCTGTTTGTTTGTCAAGCACATCTGTTTGTGATGGAAGCTTTTTTTTCACGAATGTGCCTTGGAATGTGTTTCATTAAAAAGCTAAGATGAAGAATGATGTGACCGTACAATGATGCATTCCGAGCTAGTAAAAACAGATCATGAGTGTTCAAAGAAGAGTATTACATAAGAAAAGATTAGCACGACATAAGAGCGAACCGCAAAGTCTACAAGTCATATAAGCATGGATAGCAACTCAAGATGACGATTCCCCGCCAAAATCCACTGCTGGCCCTCCTCTCTGATCCGCTAGAACAGCATGACCCGCATTTTAGCTACTCTATTGAATACCCGCTGATTCTTCTCCTTCCAAATCATCCAAAGATATCAAAAGCATTAGGAGTCAAATACCTTGCGGCATTGCTTTGTATTTTTTGTTGTGAGCTCAACCACCACTCAGGTATCTGCGAATCAGATGTAGGTACCATGTGGAGCAAACCCAGAGTGTCAGGCCCGGGGCTACGGGACTACGCACATGGCAAGAATATTCTACAATAAGGGACGAGACATGTCTCATGTCGAGCAAACCCTGAGTACGAAGCAATCGTGCCCAAATTTTATTTGTTATAGAAGTTGTTAATATGTCATACTCATTTGTACTTGAATATTTACAATGAGCTCAGCTTCCGAAATATAAAAGATGTTCCTTGGTCTATTCAAATTCAAATAGTTCATCCATGTATGATGTGGGCATAACTAATCTAAAGATATTTTACCACATGTTCAAATAAGCTTGTACCTGATTATTCTAACTTACAAAGACAAGTTTAATGTTTTTATTACTATATTGTATAATAATGTAGCCATTTACTGATTGTTACCATTGATTCTAGATGCCAAACATGCATGTGACGCTTAGCCATTCTCTTGTTTTTTTTGTTATCAGCTTTAGTTGTAATAAACACATGGTTCTAGGTCCAAAATGTTGGCTACCACATACTCATAGGTTGCTAGTTTCATTCCATGTTTGATCTGAAAATTGTCTTCATTGTTTTCTTTTGCTGGTCTAGCAACGAATGGGATGGGTGCACATATAGCTAACTGCTAATATGGTGGTGTACGTGAGGTCATTTACCTAATGAGAGCATTTCTTTATGATGTCCCTGCTATCTTAAATAAAAGCATTCTATTTATCTAGTCAACTATAAGCATTGCTGCATTATATTGGTCCCTAGAGTTAAACAAGAGAACTTCTTAAGGTTGCCTTCAAATATATTGCATGACTTATATACATTGAAGGGTAATTAAGATGGTGCGTGGTTGTGATAGGCTACCTGTTCTTGACTTTATCTTACTGACCAGCAACTAGCAAATTTTTGTGAAGAGTAGTTAAGATGGCTCCATCTCAGCCAATGGAAGAAAATGGACAAGACTTCAGTGGAGACCAAATAAAATATATATATTTAGGCATAATTGTTGAGAGTATGGCTGCAATTGGATCAGCTATGCTAAGTCAATGTTCTTTTTAATATGGCTGCTAAGAGTATGATCTATCTCATCACCTAATAACATTATCTCTTGACATATGGTTTTATTTAACCAAAATATAACATATTTGGCAAAAGACAAAAGAAAAATAAATCAAAATAAGACTTGGTATCATGCATGCATGAGACGACTCCTACTAGGTAGTTGTACCTTATGGCAGATAAATCATAAGCTATGTATGGGTAGGTAAACAGTTGATATTAATTATCATAGGTGACATAATACATAATATGTTACATACAGCACAAAGAAAAGGCGGTGCGTGCATGGCGCTGGTTACCTGTTCTCAACTTTGATCTTATCCAGCAGTACAAGTCAGCAATAATTTCGTAAGGGCTAACATGCATTCAGATTTCTACATGGCAGTAATATAATGGATGATGACTTGGCAATGACTTCGTGACAACCAAGTATATAGGTCTTAAATTTTCAGAGCTTTCGTTTGCTAGGGATTGCAAAGTTCGGTTGCATATCTATACGGTGATCTACTTTGCATATAGGAGTATGTACTTATTGTCAAGTCGTTACACTACAACCCCCTCCTTTTGACTTAATGTTCATTGGCAATTATATGGGCCTAGCCTACTTATTAATTATGAAAGCCCTAATATTGTCACGGGCAGAAATTTTTGAGGGGGGGGGGGGGGGGGGGGGTCAGGAGATCTGCCTATATTATATTAATTAAGGAGGAGTTAAAAAATCATTTTTTACATGAAAGGACAAAAAAAACCCTCAAAGCTCAAACCCTTCGCTCCCGCAAGTATCCACATTCTTATTTCCTCAACTTTTGCAAGTAACGACCTGACTGCCTGCTCTTTGCGATTGAAAACACATGCGTTCCATTCATTCCAAAGCTCCCAAGCAATGAGTGATAAGAATCGGTGTCCTTTTGTTTGGAGTGTCTGGTGCCTCCCCCAAGTCGGCCACCATTCGCTTACCATTTCGCACTGCAGCGCCATCCAACATATGCTGGCTGGTTCAGTGGGAAATCTCCAACCATACCCGCCTACTATATCGGTAGTCTGCAACCAAGTGCAAATCTGATTCACCCGTTTGCCGGCACGGAGGCAGCAGCTGCTTTGCGGCCAAGCATTGCAAGCCATGAAAGAGCTTGCACTTGAGTGGTGCCCAAGCCTTCTAGATGAGATTGTGGAAGTTCGTATTTATGGATCTGCCTATGCTGAGGTTGCGGTGTACTCACTGCTATGCATGCAAGGTGCCCTTTCAAAGAATAAGCAGAACAAGCTATGCAGACAGAACTATTACTATTTGAATTTCTCCAAAACTGTGTTGTAGCTTCTATTCCAACCAAACACAACCCGATACCAAAGGGTACACCTGTGAGCCATCTGCTTCCTTATGATCACAAATATAAATACATTTCATGGTTGTTGTTCAAACTATTTCACCTTTGATCACTATTTTTTTATAATATCTAAATTTCATATGTATGTAAGTTGACATAATAGATTCTATCATGAAATATATTTTCAAGCGAAGTGTTATATTAGAATACCAACGACTCTATTTTAATGGACTTATATCTATCATCACAAGAAGTAGACTTATATATATATATATATATTAGCATATACTCCCTCCGTCCCAAAATAAGTATTGTTTTAGAAAATTTCAGACAAATTACTCATCCTAAAAAATGACCTTGTTACCCCTCGTTACTTCTAACAATTGTGATTGAAAACCGTGTTATTTATTTAATTTTCTGGATCCTCAATGAATGCATATGCATTGGAACTAGAAAAGTAACATCTACTAAGTATTTGATTGGCTTTATGCGTTTTTCTATACAACGTTTTCTTGGTACTTGGTATTGTTTTAATTAGATGGATCTCATTACAAACTAAAACAACACTCTTTGTGGGATAAAATTTGAATGCTGGGAGTATATATTATACGTCATATGTATTTTGTAATAATATAATACGTGTCGGTCGAGGACTTCAATCTTTTTCAATTTTACTCATCAGCGCTAATTCTAAATAATTTTGGACCCTTAACTCAACATATGGTCACCCAAACTCCGATTAGGACTCTGATTGACGGACCAAGGAATACTGCTTGCTTTAGTAATAAAGTAGAGATATATACAGCAGGCAGTTCGTCTGAAGATAGTCCGCGGCACCATGGCTCGTTCAACACAAACAAGGAAAAGAAAGGCTACCTAGAGTCAGGCAGCAGAGTTTGCTTTTCCATACTCTGTAGACGTTACAGCTAGCATTATTTGGTGCACAGCCCAGCGAAAGAGTGACCAGTTCCTGCATTAGGCATCTAAGAAACGTGGCTTCTTCTCTTGGAGAGAACTGACCAGGCGATAGCGAAAATTAATGCCTTGACGAGGAAATTTCCTGTATCTAATTTAACGACATTCCCGTAGATGCCATGAGGCATGCTCAGGCATAGGGAAACAAGGGAAGAATCCCTGATAAACCAACATAGGTGCAGAACAATATCGAACAACCAAATACACTCGGCAAAGATTTTCTTTTTGCCGAGTGTCTGCCGTCTGACACTCGGCAAAGCAGACGTTACCGTCAGAAACCGTTATCGCCTTTGTGCCGAGTGTTTTCTGGCACTCGGCAAAGGGTTTGCCGAGTGCCCGACAATCGACACTCGGCAAACCCACTGTTTGCCGAGTCAAAGTTTGCCGAGTATGGTTCGCCGAGTGTTACACTCGGCAAACCCTTTGCCGAGTGTATTTGGGCCTTCGCCGAGTGCCTGGGGCACTCGGCAAACTTGCTGCTTCCGGTAGTGAATGCCATCAGACTCTGATCAGACTGATTGTAACATCCGACAAGAAACAAATCTTCCAGGGGACTGGGCAATCAGAACGGAGCTGCTGTGTTTGTGTGAATGAACGGTGCAAGGACACATTAACAAGCTCCAAATTCTTGAGGTGACAAGAGCTCAGATTGCAGAATTGGAAAATATTCGTAGCCCGGCGGAAGCTGGACCCCCCGAAGGCAATCAGTATCAGCCTATCAACATCTGGAAGGCGATCAGCCGTAGCACTAACAAGACGCATCTTTCGCCACCTCTCCTCCATGGAGCCGTCTGGGAAATCGTTGATGTCGAGATCGATGCCGGGCACCGAGCACCACAGACCCGGCCACCGCTTGGACAGCACGGTCGTCTGCACGTCCTGCTGGGCCAGGACTAAGGAGAGGACGTGGTGGAGGAGATCGTCAGGCAGGGCGCTCAGCCGGTCACCGGCTGAGCCGCCGCCGGCGCTGGTCCGTTTAGGGGCGGACTCCATTTCATGAACAAGCCCGATCTCGATCACTGCCACTGCCGGGGAAGCTATAGCCCGAAGTGAGACCAATTCGGTCCAATATTAATTAGCGCATGAAATCCATATTATATAGTGAGCTGTTGCGATCCGTATAGTAGCTATTGGAGCTATTGCACTTGTGTAATTAAGGTTGGTGGGATTACTGTTAGACGCTACTCTTTATTGTTTTTTTCTTCTTTTTTTGTTTCTTCTTTTTTCTTACTTATTGCTTCCTTCCTACTTTTTCCTTGTTCCGATCTTACTTCCTTCATACTTTTTCTTACTATTTCTCATTCAATTCTATTTTTTATAATTATTTTATAGATATTTCTTCTTTCTTTACTTATTCTTTCCTTTTGTCATTTTTTCAATACCTATTTATTATTCTTTCTTTTCACATTTTCTCTACTTTTAATTTTAGATATTTTATACCGTCTAATATTCATATCATCTATTTATTATTTGGTTTATGTGTCTTATTTTTTAAACTATGTGCATAGCTGCTACAATTATTAATTTAATATTTTAATTTAAATTAATATTTGATGTTTTTCCTCTTCTAATTAATTTAATATTTTAATTTATTAGTTTTCCTTATTTTTTATATAATAATTATTTTACTTTATCTTTCTATTTTATATTAAATTGCTTATCTATTTTTTACCTATCTTTTTATTTTATTTTTATTTAGTTTACATTCTCCCTTACTTTCTATACGTAACTTCATCCATTTAAAATTTTTAAAGATTATAAGAGTTATTGTTTGTTCATATAGTATTTGTTCTAGGTATATAAATTGATTGCATGTGGGTGATGTCATCATTTTTGTCTCCACCTTCCATGCATGCATCTATTATTCAATTTTATTCTCTATTTTCTTTCTTTATTTTAAATATACTAATAATTGATGTATTTTTCTAATAAGATTTTTCCATTATTTCTTATCTAATATTTTTCTTTTATTCTTTAATTTCTTATTCCACTCTTTTTACCTATTCTTTATATACCTATCCACTTTTTCTATATTTATTATAATCTTCTGTTACTCCTTATTGTTCAATCTATCCTTTAAGTTTTTTTTATAGATAGTAATATGATGTTCTGTGTTCATAATATAATTATTCTAGGTGTATAATTTACTTTTTTCGCTTTGTAGATTAAATTGTTTGGCTGTGTTAACTCGTTTGTTTGTAATTTTATTTTTTCTATTATTTAGTCTATAGAATCAAATGTTCACGATGTTTAATGTTTTGTTCGTTGTACATTATTATTTGTTCGTTAAAGTTTTTATTCGTAAAAATAATTATTTGTTCGTGTTGTTAAAATATTTGTTCCCAGTAGCCGAAACTAATTATTTAGTATTAAAAATTATTTTTAAAAATTATTGTGAAAATATAGGCAAGTGTAGTCTTATTTTGAAAATCTTATCATAAGAAAGATAATGGTGCAATCCAAATTTAATCTAGATGCTTTGTTTAATAGTTATAGTCTTTTTTAGTTTCGGAATTGCATGCATGTGGGTGACGTGAGTATTGTATCTTATTCTGCATGCATGCATAGATTTCCTCTTATTTAGCTTCAACATGCATGCTAACACACCTAATATGCGGCCCAAAATGACGTCCGCGTCCTGCAGGAAATTAAATCGTGCCCCTTCAGGTGATACGAACCATCACTCCGGCAACCGCGGCCACTCAACGCCAAGCCCAACGATAAGGAAAGTCCAGGCGCAGGGAATGAAGCAAGACAAGGAGCCCTGGTAATCAACGTATCTGCATCTTCACTGAGATATTTGCCGAGATGCAAGTTCTTCAGTGAATTGGATTGAATGCCAGGAAATCCATTGTGACATCTGGCGAGAACCAAATCTTCTAGGACTGGGCAACCAGAATGGAGCAGCTCCGCAAAAGAGTGGTCCAATTTCAGAAAAAAGAGCTCCAGCCTTCTGAGGCGACGCAAGGTGCCGCCCGACACGGGGGAATTGGTACTGTAACGGCCAGCAGCAGTCACGGATGTACAGCACCAAAGGATGGTACTTGATGGCACGTCGGATCCATCTGTCGACATGCCGACGCGCATCGGCATCAGCTGAACAGAAATATAACCGGAACGCGTCCAGGCACTCAGCATTGTGAAGCATCAGCAGGTCGGTGAAGTCCTTCATCTTCTCCCAATTCGCCTCAGTGCTGCTGTGCAGGCTTCCGAAATCCATGATCTCGAGGTTGATGGTGGGCACCGAACGCCACAGATCCGTCCACCACTTGGACAGCACGGTCGTCTGCACGACCTGCCGCGCCGGGAGGAAGGAGAGGACGCCGCGGAGGAGCTCGTCCGGCAGGGCGCTGAGGCGGTCGGGTGCCGAGCCGCCGACCGCGCGGGCTCCGCAGCAACGTGCGTGGCCAAGGGTGGGGAGTGGACGCGGGCCCTCCCGAATGCCTCCTACTGCCGCCTCCGATCGCCGGAGATCCCACGGCGTAAAAGTAGCGGCCGGGGGGAGGGGGGAGGCGGGGTGGAGGAAGGAGAAATGGCGACCGAGCGGGCGAAAGAAGGTAAACCCTAGCTCGTATCCCCGAAGGGAAGGAGAGAAAGAGAAAGGATGCGGCGGTTACTCTTGCACTTGCACACCTGGATGGACTTCTGAAGTTTAATTTTGAAACGCGAATATTCACTTTCTTTTTGAAAGAGTTTAAATTGTATTCGGTTGCTTGAAATCTTGGTTATCCATCAGTCACCAAATTCATACTAAAAATCGAATATAGAGTTTGGGGGTTATCCAAGGCCATCGAAAATCATCGCGACGAAAGACAGCCTGAATTTCTAGTGTTTGAACAGATGCGATGCTGCAAAAGACAAAAGAAAGGGGAAAAAAGAGCCTGATCGTGTCTCTACTATGGAAACTGTTGCATGCAGAGCACATGATTCACAAAAATGTGTATCAGCATAGAAAGAGCGAAAGAATCTGTAGTCCAGTGGTTATAAGAGCTTCAGAAGAGCGTCTGAATTAGCCAAAAGGGAAACAATATAAAAACAAGTTCAGCATGCCGCGCTGCTTCTATCCAAAGAGGCGCTACAAGGAGAGGCTACCAAGCTCAATACAAGCCACAAAACCAGAAGACCACCTGGAGTCGAGCTAGAGTTTCTTCACTCCTTCATACTTTGGTTAGCGTTAGAGTATCCATTGGTGCACATTCTGAGACGTCCAGCAAGAAACAGACCAGTTCCTGGATTTTGCCACCCTTTTCGTATATGATCTCAGTAGATTTTAGCTTGTCGCATTGGAAGCGCACCAGGTTCCGGGACCGGAGATGTGTCTTTTTTGCCTTCCCTTTCCCTCCCACAGAACCTTCTGGGAGCTATTTCCATTAAAAAGGATTTGTAAGTTACCCATAGCAAGATGAACTGAGCAAGAGTTGCAGAGGCCTGAGAGCAAAATGGCATACCTCGCAACACCGTACAGTGAGCTTTTCAAAATTAGGAGACCTCTGTAGAAAGTGACGCAATATCCTGAAGTTGTCGCGCAAATCGCATTTATCCAGAAATATTTTTCTCAGGTTTTTGAGCATGGGGAATTCCATTGGTCCTACAACTGGCCTCACCTGAAATCAAGACACAGTTTGTTAAATCAGCAGCAGCGATTACCTCTATGGAGAATATCAGGTAAAATGATAAAACATATACGTTTTATTCAGCTGTAGTTGCACAAACTAAGCAGCTAGCACAGTAGAAGAGACACATGCCCCATGTGAGCAACATCGTGTCATCATCCTCTAATAAGTAAGTTACCCAGCTTATTAAATTACTGGCAACAAATAAACAGGACTTGAAATACTTCCAGACATCAGGGCTAACAAGTCCGGCACAATAAGACCAAAGGATTGGCACCACTTTATCGAAAGCACATGGTTGCTGGGATTACCACCTTACAAGTGTAGGAAACAAATGAGTGACAGAAACCAATGTCAATTGGTCGCAACTATCAAAGCAGCCAAAGAACTCTAATTTATATGGCCTGGAAACATAAACAATATGTTCCAAGAAAAGTATACATTCAGCTTATCTGTATGGACTAATTCCTTTGCAATTGGGACAGATGAGGAGAGTCAAAGTGGACTAATTTTGTGATTTAATAAAATGTTGCCCTTCCTCGAGCAAGCAGGGAAGACCCCTAGCCTACATAAAAGGTGAAAAGTAATCTGGACATCACCACTCACAACCTATATTGATCACAGCCAGGGACCAAGCTAGGTTATCTTAGGGTGGTGCACAAGTAGTGAATAAAAAATCAGCTAGTAACTTGCCTCATATCGACCATACAAAATTGTATATGCTGTCAGTAGTATAGTGAAGAGTTACCACCATCATCTTGGCCCTAGATTTGCTCCTGATCACAGCAGGGCCATGATGCATATTCTCGTTATTTCTATAGTCAATAAGAGGCCAAGATTTCTAAATTTATGGATTATCTTCGAATCTTTTATTTATTTTTTACAGTATTTTTAATCCAGGAAACAGATTTGTTTAAGTACTCAAGTCATGAAAAAAACTCAACTCAAATGACAATACTCAACTTCTGTTACAACTGCTTCTGCACTTCTGCAGTAACGATAACCAGCAGGAACCGGTTCCCGCCGATTTTTTCAATCCCGGATCACAGGTCATACACATAACTTGAATGGCACAACAAGGAGCAAATGAACATATGGACTATGGAGTAGTCGCAACATTCTTGACAAAAAGGTCATCATTAGCGTCAGGAATGGTCTAATTGAGATGGTTTTCATCAGAGAAGAGAGGAGATTTAAATTAGAGTTCAGAGTGGTAAAACGTTTTATATTAAAACAAGCTATAATGCAGTTTATAGTGCGCAGTGTGCTTGTGTTGAGGGGAAAAACGCAAGCAACATAAGGCTAAAACCAATAAAGCGCCAAACAAAAGATCTGATGGCAAACCACAATAAATGGTTATAAAAGGTATCCCTATCTCCATCAAAGAAATTAAGGCATACCGTTTTAAGTCTGGGCTCATTGTTCCTGAACACCTTCCTTTCAGTACCTTCAGAATACTTTCAATAGTACAAAACTGAGTAAGATTTTGATGCAGGTCATTAGGAGCCACATACTCAAAGTAGAATAATAGATAAAGTAAAAATGTTAAGCACACCTACCCAGAAATCTGCAAAGTAAGCTTCTCCAGATTAGGAGACTTCTGCAGAAATCTTCCAAGGGCCTTGAATTTGTGCACATCATGTTCACTGAGAAAACACCAATTGAGGGACAAGGTTCTCAAGTTGTAAAATATTGGGAATTTATCTAATTCCTTATCAAGAAACGCCTGGAATACAGAAACAGAAACAAAATTGAGTCAACGATCAGCTATTCACTTACTCTAGTTCAATAGGTGTTCCACAGACTGTATATGTCCATGGCAAATCTTAAAATGATCCTTTAATAGATATGCATGGAAGATGGAACAGAAACCATCTGCTAGCAAGGAAGGCATACCATTGCACTATAACCCTTCAAGTCCAAGCTAGTCACATTGCATAGGCTTCCCAGAATAATTGTCTGATAACTTTGAGATCCATCACTATCTACAGAAATTGATGTCGTCACAAGGGAATTTCCTGCCTCTAATGAAAGACCATTTCTATAGTAGCAATAAGGAAACTTCAGGGAGAGGGAAGCGAGACAAGGAGCCCTGATGACATACATCTGCAACATCACTCGAAGAAGTCTGAACCACCAAGTTCTTCAGTGTGTCAGATTGAATGCGTAAGAACCGTCCAATTTGATATCATTTTAAGCAAACCGCCGGTCATTATCAACAAGATGAGAGCTAACACGCGCTCGCCCGAGAGCGTACCACGTGTTAACCCACATCTAACGACATTAACAACCGACACGTCGTTTGCCAAAAATAATATCAAATCCGGTAGTCCCGGTATGTGCTCCACCATATGCCCAATATCAAGCGTACACATATACCGTTTACAATCACATATATTGCCGATGAACAAAAAAGCAATTTTAAGCATTTCAAGAGTTCGACAAACAACATTACAAGTTCAACATAGAAGGATTCAAATCTGAAATTAAAGATTCAACAACAACTTGCAAGCCTTGGGCTCACAAATAGCATTAAAAGGGACATGAGATTTAAAGTTTAGTGTTTAACATTCTATCCCAAAAGAAACGATTGCGCAGCAGATAAACTTGATAAAATATGATATCGAGGCCACAATGACCTACTCCTCCCCCGCACCGGGATCGGCGGGGTAGAAGTGGCCAAAAACAACTTCTGTCTCACCTGCAACTTAGTTTGAAAAGCAACATGAGTACAAAGGTACTCGCAAGACTTACGCTATTTAATAACCAAGGAGTATGCAATGAGGGCTCAATAAGATAAGGCTTTAGGGTTAAGTAGTTTGCAAGCACGAGCTCTCTAATCCAACATCTAGCTCTCTAGCAATTTAATTAACTTGCCCAACCCACCTCACAATTTTAGTTGCTTACATTAAGTAACATAAGGTGACATGAGCCATAACCAAGCATAAACGATACTTCTACGAAGAATTTATTGGATATTGAGCTTGCTCATAACCAAGAGCGCGGCAATTCGAATTGATTATTTAACCTTGCAAGGGTGTACTTCTTTACCCACACAACACAAGGACCATGCGGCTCACCCAACCGATCAGGTTGGGTAAGAGGATACTCGCGTCAACCTTTTCCAACAAATCTCAACCGTTGAAAATCACACCTAACTTGCGCGGAGAGTCACCTAGGCCCACCGTGGACACCCCTAAGCCTCTCTACAAAGCCCTATGACCACGCATTTAGAACCGTGCCTCAATGATTAAAACATATAAGGTATTCCGCTCATCCATACCATGATTGGTCATGTGGTAGTACATTAAGTTGCTCAAAACCGAGGTCATCCACGGACGGTCCTTAAACGATTCAAGCAGACTATGCCTCCGAGACTCCTTTCTCTAAGCCCTACACTCCGCCCAAACCACAAAAACACTTTTCCAACTAGACCGTTCCGATCCTTCCAACATTTCCAAAACCGGACATGTGCTATCAAGGGTAAACAAGTTGCTAAGTGAGTGTAGTGTGATCCTATTCCCAAAATTTTCTTACAAGTTATAGATCAACTCTAAGCATGGCTAAGCATCTAATCAATTAATTGTTACTAACTACAAGTAGGACAACGATGCAATAGATAAATATATAGCATAACCACATATACTCAAGTGAGATAACTAAATTATTTCAAATTAAGCGGGTCAAGGAACATGCTTAGCTGGTTGCCTTGGTTTTCTTCCGGCTCAACAACGAACTCAACTCCGGGCTCGGGTTCAACGGTCTCGGCAGGCTCAACGGGCTCGTTCTCTGACGTTTCGGTCACTATAATGCATGAATGAGATGCATGCATTAGCAGGATGCCGTGATATGAATATGGTATGACATGTAACAGGGAATGGATGGCATACATAAACAACACAGCAACACGAATGCTAGCGACAAGATCTCGCTTACTGTGCTCTTAAAAAAAGACCTAAAATGAGGATTGGTCAAAATAAATTCATACAACAAGTATAAATCAATATTTAATTCTAACATATATAGAACATCAAAAGGAACTCGTGGGAGATGGATTTGCAGCAAAATCATTTTTTAGAATTATTTATGAGCACGACAATAATCAGTTACTCGAAACAAGTTAAATCTTAAAGGATAAGCAAGTCACTTCCAAAAATTATAAGAAAATTAATACAGGATCTAGAAATGAAAAAAAGGATAACCGAAGTGGTTTTGCCATTTTAGCATTTTTCAACAGAGATATATGCAATAAGCAAGCTTACAGGCAGCAAACATGAAATCGATCCAAAACCCTATAAACAGGTAGGATTAATTAGAACAAGCTGCACCTATTGATATCACATTTCACAAGGACTCTAAAAAAATTTATTTTGGCATTTTTAGAGCATCAGAACATTTATTAAGAAATTAACTTACTTTTATAAAGACATAGCATAACTAATTTTACATAACACTAACATGCAAAACAACATTTTTTCTGAGTATATCTACAACACAGGAATCCAATAAAACTAGTTTCACAATTTTTGGAGATATACACAATTTTATATGAATTTTACAAGTTGACAACTTTATGAAAAACATAAAAAAACACGAGGAAACGTTAGGGCACCCGGATCCGGCGCTCCCAGGCGCCGACAGGTGGGCCCAGGAGGCCAGGTGGACCCGGGCCGAGTCAAGGCCGGCCGCTGGCCTTGACCTGCGGCAGGGGCGCGGCCAGAACGCGTCTTACGCACCCACGGCGCGGCACGTGCGCGGGCGCGACGCACGGGCGCAAGCCCGGCCGGCGACAGCGTTCGGCGAGCGGCGGCACGGCCTGGCGTGGTCCATGCGGGGGTGAAGCTCACCGCGGGGTTGAGGAGCGGTGAGCGGCGGCGGAGGGGCGGGACGATGAGGAGGGGCGGCGACGGCGGGAGGGGCTTCGCGGGGCCCTGCACGGTGGGGAAGAAAGCCGGGTTAGCGCCGGAATCAGTCAAGGAGAGGAAGGAGGAGGTGGGGGCGCGAGGGATCGAAGTGGGGTTCACCGGAGGCGGCGAATCGCGGCGGCCAACGAAGGGGAAAGAGATGGCGGCGGCAATGAAGGAGGAGGGCTAGGGTTTGGGGGAGGAGAACCGGCGCGGGGGTTAAGGGAAAGGAAGGCGAGCGCCCGGGCGGGGCCTTGCCTACCCGCGGCCATGTTGGCCCAGCCAGCGGCCAACGGCGTGGGCTGGCCAACGGGCGCGCTAGGAAGCGCGGAGAAGGCGGGGGCCGAGGCTGACAGGTGGGCCCGGGTGGAGGGAAAAAAGAAAAATGATGGTTCAACTTCAAAATTTAAAAACTATACTTCCTGGGCTCTAAAAATCACCAAAAAATTATAGAAGCAAGATAAAACTACTAAGAACACAATGCAATAACAAGCACTCAAAAATCTATTCTAGGTTGCTCACAGAAAAGTAAACAAAACAACAGTTTTTCAAACATTCCAAGAATTTTGTGCCTCGGGTTTGCTGCCACAAAATTAAGCAAAAATATTTTAAATTCATCATTTTAAATATAGTATTTGAATAAAAATTTTGAGGGCACATACTTAACAAAAATTAAATTTGCTTCACATCATTCACACAACAAGGCAAGAAAATAAATAAAATCGTTCAATTACATGCATGTACGATGCTCCATTATGATTCAATGATGCTCATGATGCTATTAGTTACATGTTAAACATGGTTTTAAAATTTGGCTTGTGACCGAATGGCATCAAATTCATTGCGACAATAATCGAGAACTAAATCTTCCACGACTGGGAACCCAGAATTGAGCCGATCGGTGAAACAATTATCCAAAGAGACACCACAAAGCTTCAGGGTTTTGAGGCGATAAAAAGCGGAGCCAATAAGGGGAATCTGTAACTTGCGCCTCAAGCTTCTGGAGACAAGGATATCCAGCACCAAAGGATGGTGCTTGATGACACGCCTAACCCATCTATAGACATCTGGGGCCGGATAAGATATATGTAAGCATAGGCGTATCGCATATTCGCATCCAATAGCTGTGCATTGTGGAGCATCAGCAGGTTGGTGGTGAAATCCTTCATCTTTTCCCAGAGGCTGAAGCAGCTCCAGTCGGTGCTTCCGAAATCCGTGATATCGAGGTTGATGGCGGGCACCGAACGCCAAAGATCTACCCACCTCTTGGACAGCACGGTGGTCTGCACGGCCTGCCGCGAAGGGAGGAAGGAGAGGACGTGGCGGAGGAGGTCGTCCGACAGGGCGCTCAGCCGGTCGGGCGCCGAGCCGCCGCCGGCGCGGGCCCGCTTGGTGGCGGGCTCCATCGCGGACTTCAGCGCGGCAAACCGAAGGGGCCCGGCGCGGGCTCGAACATCGCAGGCCTCCCCCCTTCCCGCGCTAAAGACGTGGCACCGGATCTCTCCTACAGCTTCAGGCTACAGCCGCAGTCGCACCCGGTCGCCGGAGATCCCAGAGCCTTTGCAAGTAGCAACCGGGGAGGAAGGAAGAAGTTTCAGGGGGAAATGGCGGATCTTTAAAAAAAAAAAAGAAATGGCGGCGGAGCGAGGGGCGCAGGGTAATACTGTTCAGCCGGGTACTGTTTATTACTGTTCACTACTGTGCTGATTGATCTGGTCCGTTGGCGGAGAAAATAGACGGCCACAATCTTGCTAACTTTCAGTTGCAGTAACAACTGCACCCGAACTTGCAGTTGCAGGAACAGCTGCACCCGATCTCGCCATCTCGGTACGCTGGCATGGCCTCAAATAATTGACATCTCTCATCACAGCACCATGTAGAGAAGCTTGATATTGTTATCAGTGGCACCACGTTTGTGTTCACAATGGCTTCACGCCTTAGGCTAGTCCTAATGGAAGTTTTATGAAGAGTTTTATGGTAATAAATTTTATGCCACATCATCAATTTTGTTGATATGATGAGAAGAGAGAAGGGGAGAGTTTTATAGGATGAGAGAGGAGTTTCATCCCTATAAAACTCAGTCGGCTCAGCTGGCATAATTACCTAGTTCTCAGTCTACTGTGCCATAAAATTATGCACTGAGACTAGCCTTAGCATGATGCTGGCATGAAGTACACTAGAATCGAGGGGTTAATCTGATCCTGATGCAAACAATAGTCTGGTCGATATCATACAGCATCAACACGTATTAACAAACATGAACCAAGTAAAGGCTCGGATCCAGGCCAGCCGGTTCTCGTTGCTTCATTTGGACACAAACTGAAACAGCCCCAGCCGATGCCAGGTTTGCATCCAAAAGAGTTACATCGCTGGGATACATACATTTTGATTTCTCAAGCGCAAAAAGAAAATGATAGACAAACGTCTCTCAGGACTGAAAGTAATCAACATCGACATCAGTATGAAACTAGCAGAAGCAAACCTAGCAATACGATCAGCAGCCCAGCAACATTCTATTTTCACAATTGTTTCACGCTGTCATGTAGCGGACTCGAATTGAGTAAACCCGGTTCTGATGCAAATAATAATAATAATAATCTTGTTGGAATACATTGGACAGCAGCAACACGTATTTGTTCAGGGAAGTGCACATTAGGTTCCAGTTAAGCAAGAGGTGAGAATCACATCATTTGGGAATTATCCCTTGGAATGCAGTAACATCGAGATAAGCAAAATGTGCACTGGAAATCTTACGGTCGCAGATGAATATTTTGTCTTTATAGCTTGCACAATGAAATATAGCACTGGACACCAAAGGTTTCAAGATAATCTAAGAGCATTAAGCTGAGGCAACAATGATGTTACATAAAGCATGGCGAATATTTTAATTCAAGGAAAAGTTGGTGAGTGTGACAGTGACATTTGGTAGGATCCTCCCAATGCCCCACAAAAGTTCAATTAGCCGGTTGTCATGGTCAGCTCTGTAGATGACTTCGACAGACTTCATCTTCGGGCACTGGAGAATCTTTCTAACCTGGTGTGGGAGACTTATGCTTTTCCTCACAATCTGCCCCTCCATCGAAGAATCCACTTTAAACTAACGGCAATGATACAAGATTCGTATAAGAATGTTAGATAGCTAAGCAAGTCATGATGAAAGAAATACATCGAACAGAGATAAGTAGTTAAGTACCATACAACCCTGCAGAGTAAGCTTCTTCAAACAAGGAGCATTCTGGAGAAAGCTTCCAAGAGCTTCCAATTTGCCATACAGATCACAGTTGTCAACGAAACATACTGTAAGAGTTAGAGTTTGCATAGTACAGAATATTGGGAATTTATCTGATTCTCCTATGAGCATCGCCTGAAATAGATACAAAACCAATCCAAATATTGAGGACATCACAAACAACAAACTGGCAGCAAACAGTGTACTACTTTCTAGTCATGTAAGCTAATCTGGTAATAGGCAAATAATTAGTTCCTTGATGAGAAAACTCAGGATAGAAACTCAATCGATCGCCCATGTGTTAGATGAGTAGGCAATTTTCAGAAATAAAAGAGAATAACCACTTGCAACATAAATGAACATACATGAAACATGTATCTGAGGCTCACCTTTGTCCGGAAACCTCCCAAATGTAGATTTGGCACATTGCACATGTCAACAAGAAGACTGCGCTGATTTTCCAATGAAAATGTTTCACCACTGCAACTTAAATAAATGATTGCTTTGACAAGAGAATCCATTGCATGTATGGAAATTCCATCGGAATAGCATACATTTGAAACGCGCATTTGGAAATGTACAGGACAGGGAGCTGTGATCACAAAATGACCTCCTGTTAAATTGCGCAAGGTGTCAATGATCAGCCTCTTGAGCGTGCGTGAAGTAATTTCCTGAAACCCGTGGATGCAACTCCTGAGCTCTAGCTCTTCCAGCACGGGGCACCCGGATTGGATTTGCTCTGCGAAATGGCTGTCAAGGTGTACTCCCTTAAGATGCAACCTTTTAAGCCTGCAAGAACTGGCTCCCGGATGAGAAAACGGCAAGACAACCCCAGTGGTACCCGAGATCAGAACCTCGAGCACTTGGGGGCAGTACATGATGCCACGCCGAATCCATCGATCCACAACCACAACACGAAGGCAATGACGAGTAGTATCTAACCGGAACCTATCCAGCGATACGGTTCCACTGCGGAACAAGAGCAGGCTGGTGGTGATGAAGTCCTCAAACTGATGTTGACGCATGTCGATGTTGACGCAGGGCGCGGTGCGCCAGAGGTGCCTCCACCGCCGCGACAGCGCGCTGGTCCGCACCGCCTGCGGGGCCGGGAGGAAGGAGAGGACGGTGTGGAGGAGGTCGTCCGGCAGCGCGCTCAGCCGGTCGCCGGAGAGGCTCTCCGCGCTGGCACGCTTCGCCGATCGCGCCGGCGGCATCTCCTCTTCTCTTCCCCTGCAGCAGCTAATTGATCACCTTTTGGTGATTGATTCGTCTCACGGGGCAGCAAACGAGGCCGCCACGCGCTCTGGATCCCCCGTGGCCGTCCCGCGCGAGCGCGCCGCCGCAGCGTGAGACTCAAGGAACCCCAAAATCGGGGGATGGTCCGGGTAAGGAGAAGCCTCTCCACCGCACCGCCGGAGACGCCGTCGCGCCGAGGCCGGTGGGGTCGACAAAAACTGAGCACGCTGGGGGCAAGAAGAGGGCTTTTTACAATCTTTTACCGTTATTACAAACGCCGCTCATCCAAATATCACTCATCGTTATCGTTACAAAATTGCCACTGACAAGAGAAAAAATCTTACAACTTTATAAAAAATTACGTACGTAGCGTGCCAGGTCACGGTACCAGCATGCAGGCACGTTGTGAAAAGACGAAGCTGCCCTACCTGCTCCTTTATCTCCCTGCCCGACAGCTGGGCCCCACAACTCCTCTCTCACTGCCAGGTGGGCCCCACCCGTTAGCTTCGTCTCCCACCGCGGGCGCGGGCAGGTCGAGGGAGGCGGACCCCGCGCGGTGCAGGAGGCACCCGAAGCACCGGCACGCGGCGGGCGTGTGCCCGTTCTGCCTGCGGGATCGCCTGTCGCGCCGGCGCCGGCGCCACGGCGCCGGTCCTGGATCCGTTGTTCCTGGCGTCGCCCGCGGCGCTGTCGTTCCGCCCGGCGCCGTTGCCGGGCAGCTTGGCGGGGACCTGCTGGCGCGCCTGCTGAGCGGTGGAGTCGTTGCGGTGGGCGTCCCGGCTGGCAGCGTCGATGGAGGCGCGGTCCTTGGACGCGTCGGCCTCGGGTCCTGCGCCCGCGCCGGCGATGAAGTCGTCGACGCCGTAGACCTCGAGGTAGCTGAGGATGCAGTAGAACCCGGAGCCGTAGTGGCTGACGAGGCGCAGGCGGAGGTAGCGCGTCCACCTGGACTCCGGCAGCCTCGCCAGAAACGTCCGTGACCCCCTGCAGCAGCTAGCGCTCACACCAATTAAGCCACCATTAGTCACCCCCACCTCATCTTGTGCTTGCTTGCAGCCGTTTGGGCATGTTCAAGGAAGGGAATTTGATTTCTGCAGAATCCCGGGCGATTGCAAGGCACGTCCTCCGCAAGAACAAGCCGGAGCTCCTGGGGGGCGGCAGCCTCGAGCGGTCCGCCATGGTGTACGTGTGGCTGGATGTGGAGGCGCACCAGCACCACCCGGCGGCGGTCGCCATCATGCTGCAGTGCATCATCGCGCCGCTGGTCGGCGGCGCGCGCGACCACGTGGTTCCGAACGGAGCGAGCCGGCGAGCGTGGCGATGGACGGGATGGTGGTAGCTGGAGGAAGAAGACGACAGAGGTGGAAGAAGAATGGGTGGGTCCGGCGGCATGGGTGGCCTGGCCGCGGGCGACCTCGGCCTCGGCGGCGCGGGTGGCATTGCCTCTCCGGTACTGGGGGTGGGAGACGCGGGTGAGGCCCAACTGACAGTGAGAGGAGCTGCGGGACCCAGCTATCGGAGAGGGAGCGAGAGGAGTAGGGGCAGCTTACTCTTTTCGCAATATGCCTCCACGCTGGCACAGTAACTTGGCAAGCCACGCACGTAAAAACATTCATTTTTGGTAAATTTGTAAGATTTTTTCTTTTTTTAATGATAATTCTATAAAGACGAGTGATATTCGGATGAGTGGCGTTCGACAAAAAGTAAAAAAGCCGGAAGAAGATGGAGAACCACTGGCAATGATTGGGCCGAAATCTGGCCTGCTCGCTGCGGCTGCGCAGCCCAGCCGGCCGGTTCGATGATTGGGCCAAGTACGCGCCGCAGGCCATCATGGCCGCAGCAGTCCTCAGGCCATCGTCCCCTCCCCTGTGTAACATTATTCTTCCCTAAACATCGCCACCTCCTCTGCCGCCGCAATGCACCGCCTCTCCTCTCCCTCGTGATCTCCCCTCTCTTCCATGGCATCTGCAACGACTCGCTCGTGGGCATCAGCGCTTGCGCGGCGAGTTTGCCCACTCATGGCATCTCCTGATCTACCTGTCACTCATGTTTCCCGGTGTGTCTTCTTAAACTGTTGCTAAAATTTGCGCCTTTTAATTGGTTTCTGCGGTTTTGGATGTGGATTGCAGCAACCTCTGGGCTTTTATTTACCCTTCTCATGTTGATTTCTGATGCTAAAGTTTGCGGCAACTTCTAGTTTTGGGATCTGAGGATTCTGACCAACTTTGGGTTTTGATCTTGCTATGTTGTTTTTTGAAGGCAAATGGGAAATTTTTTTAGTTATAACCATGACTCCGAAAACAGAGAGAAAAGAGTGACGGAACCATCTTATTTTCAGGCTTGGATAACTTGACGGGACCATCTTATTTTTGTCGGATGTTGTGATTAACCTTTTTATCCTCTTTGGTGATAGACATCCTCGAGGATCTCGAAACATGGCCACCATCAGTCGAGTAAAAGGAGTTGAGCCTGGTAAACCAACCAGGCGGCTGCCCATCTCTTCTGCCGACGCCAAACATGATACACAGGAGCAAACTGCGAAGCACACTGGCTCTGAGGAAGATGGAAGGAGCCCGACGGAGGATCACATGGGGAAAACCGTAGTCAGTGACAAAGAAGACAGTGATGATGAAGGATATACCGTGAATAATATACTTGCATATAGTGGACATCGTGACGGTTCTATATACAGGGGTATGGATACATGGTGGAAAAAAGACTATCGCATTGCGGACCGTAACGAGAGTAAGTGAAAAAAAAAACTCTTTTCCTGTTTTTATTTGTTTACTTAAACGTAGCATATCTCTTTCCATGTATATCCTACAACTGTACATATTTTATTGTGATCCTAGAGATCATTGTACATAAGGAGGCACATGCAGCAGTGCGAGCCATGTGCAAACCTTCCTCTCCTTCCTCAAGCTTGGACGATCACCCAAACTTGCACTTTACTTTTGCAGGCCCTTCAACTTGGCACTGTTTGCACATGTAGAAATTTGCTATGATACCTGACAGTGCAAAGACTAAGGTTGCACGTTGAGCTTTGATATCATGAACTGCTAGCAGTTCATTTATTCCATGCTACGTAATTGCATAAATGCCCAAATGCCTATGTGAAGTTGAATAAAGTATTGCTTCCTCCGTGAAATTTGCTTCCATATCAAACCCCGCAGCAACACCATGACCATGACAAAGCCTTTCAGAGTGTATTTGAACAACAGAAATACACACGAAAATGACAGATATAAGTGCAAGTAACAATCTAATGGGCAGTCACACTGCTCTAGTTATCATGAGGTTTAATTTTAAAGTCTCCACACGTGCAGCACTGCAGCCACAATCCAGCAATAATACAAGATTTTCAAGTCTGCAGGCAGCAACACACTAGCAATATATAGCACAAGTCCTCAGGCAGTTTGCATACTATACCTGGTTTGCTATAGAGGTAGTCGGTTTATTTATGAGTTATTATTGGTTCCTCCTCATCCTGTTAGTCCAAACATCTTTCTAGCTTTTCTCTGCCTTTGTAGGCTTAATTCCAGTTTTTCTGAACTTGCATCTCTTCTTGTTATGCTTCAGTTCATTGCAATATAGGAGCAGTGTATTCTGACTCCATGATTGGACGTCTTGTTTCTCCCTGGCACCTCGTGATTGTTTGCTTTTTATTCCTACCTGCATTTTGTCACGCAAAGGGGGTTTATAGGAGGCCCATTAGTCTTTATCTCATTCACTGGAATCCCTTAAGTGGAAGACTCCTATTGCCATATTGTGATACTAGGAGTTGTATCCTCCTCTTCTGCAGTGATACTAAAAGTTAGTGATTAGCATCAATGGCCAATCTCATCTGCAGTGATACTAAAGTTACTGACTAGCATCGATGTCCAATCTCATCTAAAAAGATGGCACATGTTGTATGATTTGGGACAAAAGAGTCCATACAATCCGTGAAGATATCCCCTTTAATCCTCATTAGCCCCAAACTCAATACTTTCACTGGAAGCAACCGATAAGCTTTTCAAGGCAAATGTTTTCTTTGGGTGTTTCCAAAGAACTCTCGAGGTAGCAAAATCCTAGTAAAAAGAACATAGATTGTTTCTACTTGGTAGATGAAAAGCCGAAAAGGATCGGAAAATTTTCCAATAGGGCCATGTAATTCTTAAACAGGATATTTAGTTTTTTAATATCAATTAACTTTTTGCTGCATTGATTTCCAACAAATTTACAATACGACTTTACTTTTTATGAAGCTCGGTTGGAAGCAATGGCGTTATCAGATCCCACAGATTGTATCATTCGTAATGGAACTTGCATGAAACATTATCCTGGTCGCATGCTGCAATTTTTCTCATTACAGTTGGCTAAAATTCCTGTGGATGGTGGATTAGTAAAGTTGTATGGATATATGGCAGTGCGGGATGAAGTGGATCCATTGCTCAATTATATTGTCAATTTTAGCAGGGATGAACCCATCATTGTGGAGCAGGTGCACATGATCACATCCATACTTATCTGCAATTATTTCAAGGAATAAGTCTCCCTAACACCCCCTCTCTATCACCATCATGCACTTTGTAACCATATTATTGTTTAATACGTGATAACGATCTTGGTTATCTGTTGTAAATATTCATTCGAAAAATGGTGTTACAAGTGAAACATCATAAGGGAAGCATTTAGCTTTAGATATTTCTTACTTCAATATGAACAGCTACTGAATATAATAATTTTGTAGGGTTCTCTCATCAACTTGGCTGGCCCTAAGCGAGGGATAGACATAATGGACCTTGCTCTTATGACATGAGGATCAAGACAGCCGAACAAGAAAAGGATGACCTACAGCTCATCGAGATCTGGAACTCGAAGGTGCAAAGGAACGCAAGGTTTTAGATAGGTTCGGGCCGCGAAAGCATAATACTCTACGTCCTGTGTGGTTTGGATTGCCTTTGATGATGATTGCCCCGAGGGTGTTGTCAGACTCGGGCACACGGGACTGTCCACGTGGCACACTTTTTTCTAAGATACGAGATGAGATATGGCCCACGCCCTACATCTGTTGTAACTACTCGTAATGCAGTAGAATTACTCGTAGAGTAGTGAAACTAGTCGGACATGGTAAGAAACTACCTGACAGTACTAGGGTAGGATTCATGGGCTTGTACACGATTAGGACTTCCATGTAAACCTGTCCCCCCGGACTATATAAGGGTGGAAAGGCACCCCCTCGGGGCAATCATCATCAAAGGCAATCCAAACAACTCAGGACGTAGGGTATTACGCTCTCGCACCCCGAACCTGTTTAAAACCTTTCGTTCCTTTGCACCTTAGAGTTCCAGATCTCGGCGACACCCTACCTACAAATTCACCACCTCGGGAGTATCCCTCGGTGGGCATGGCGGTAAAACACCGACAGCTGGCGCGCCAGGTAGGGGTGCTCATTGAAGATCCACTGGAAAACTCGATGGCATCGTTCAATTTCACCAGCGCTGTGCTCGACGAGAGCACGACCTTCATCTTCGGCTCCTGGATCTGCGTCTCTGACGGTTTGGGTGGCTTCAACAGCCACCTGGCAAACTCCAAGGAGCCGGAGGTTTCTTCATCAACTCCAAGCAGCAATCTAGATGACTTGGGCGCTACTGTTGGACGGGAGGCCCCCGTTTTCGACATCCACTCGGACTCCAATGAAGAGTACTCCACATGCGGGACTACATCTCTAAACCGGATCCGAAAAGGACTCGGAGACGAGCGAGCCACCACCCGTCGGGCGGCTCCCACCCTCGGAAACCACTCGCAACCCGATGGCCACACCGAAACCTTTTCGGGTAGCTTTCTAGGTTTAACTATCACATCAACACCGCGAGGATGTTTCGTGTACTGGAAGGGATTTGAGCCCTCCGAACTACTTGATTACAAATCTCGCCTTGTGGCCTTCGCGCAGGAACTACCCTTCCAAGAGGGTAGACCACTTTCTCCTATCGCGGAAGAAGGAGAGAGTAGCATAGAGCTACTCGAATGTAGCCTCGGGGCTAACCACTCACGGGACCGACAAGTTTGCATGGCATCCCTTCGCAACATAGAAGAAAACGAGCTGGGCACCCAGTACGACAACGAACAACTCCCACACGTCTCAGCCGACGAGCCCACAAACGCCCCTCAAGATGAAGACGAGGAACACCGGAGGATCCGGCGGGCAAAGAACGCCAAGCGCACTCAACATAGGTGCAACACGCAGAACCGCGCCCGCGAACCACGGGATCTCAACAACGCCTTTGCAGCAGTCGCGGATCGCGAGTACCGTCGCCGATTGGCGCCATCGCAGAAGCAGCACTCTTGGCCCAACAACTCTCATCTAATCCTCAGATTCAAAGGTTGCAGTACTTGACCCAGCGCGCGCTCGTACAACTCAATGGGCAACATCCAGTGTCTTCCACTCGGAATCAGCCCTCGAGGTCTGAGCAACACAGTGATACCGCGCTAGTCAGTCGCACCCCTGGAGGAGGTCACGGGAGTCGGAGGAACGACAATCGCTAGCGCAATGAGGCCCACCCGTCCGCACGCGGCAACAACGAACAAGAAGTACAACAACGCCCTCGAAACCAGCGTGGGGCAAGACCGCACGACCAAAAACCAGTCGAGACCAACCTCCATGATGCTCCCACGGTCGACCTTAGGTAGAAAATCAATGAAGGCCATGATGCTCGGCTTGTCATTGATACGAGGAGGAAGGACCGTACCGGCAGACATTACGACGACGACGACAGCGACCGCTTCCCTGCCTTCACCACCAGGATCACCGACAAGTCCTACCCCAAGGACTTCAAACCAGTCGAAATCCCCAAATATGACGGTAAGCGGGACCCATGCCGGTGGCTTCGTTGCTACTCCGTCACCATTGAAGTTTCAGGGAGATCCAACTCTACAAAAGCTCTCTACTTCCCGGTGGCTCTAGAGCCTACACCCCTCACATGGCTTGAAAGCCTCAAGCCAAACTCCATCGACTCGTGGGAGGACCTCAAGCGGGCCTTCATCGACAACTTCCAGGGATCCATGATCAAGGCAGGCACTCGCCACGACTTGTCCCAGGTGAAGCAGGAGATGAACAAGACCCTGAGGTCCTACACACGGCGTTTCTTCCAGATGCGCGCCACCGTCGCCAACATCACAGATGAGGACGTCATCCGTTGCTTCCAAAACGGCCTCTTGTCGAAGAGCACGTACCACGACTTCGGGCGCAACCGCCCGACTACTGTCGTGGAGCTGCGGGATATGATGGCACGATGGGCCGACCAGGAGGACGAGGAGAACGACCGTTTCCCCAGACGCAATCACGACAAGCAAGGCGCTGGCAATGGCCACTTCGACAAAAGCTAGCGGAACCACTCGGGGAATACCTGAAAGCGAAAGCCAAACAATGAAGTCACGGCTGTCGAACGCAATCGGCGCGGCAAGAACTACGAGAAGATCATGCATAACAATGCTCGTACACCCAAAATCGCGGCACACGCTCTTCGAGTGCGTCACCATCCGCAAATCACTCAATGCACCACCCCTCCCTCAAGCTGGAAAGCGAAAGGACAAGGAGGCTGATGAAGGAGGTGACAAGTCGGGAGCTCAAAGGATCCAAAGAACGTCGTCAACGTTATCTTCGGTGGAGACGGCGGCTTCCCCACCAAGTGCGCGCAGAAGCTAACCCTGCGCGAAATACTCTTTGTGGAGCCGGCCACGACAAGGCCTCTGAGATACAGCAAGATCCCGATTGTGGAGAATATCCGCCAATGGGAAGTCGGAGACCACCAGGATATTGTATGCATCGAAGTAGTGGCGAAGCTTTCTGAAAGTGATGAGTATACCGTATAGTATTTTCTGAATCGTAAGGTAACGAACCTTAGATTCAGAGAGGACTTCGCTGATGAAGTAAACTGGTCTCTGCACCCCGAAAGCGTGGCTTTCTTCCTGTTGTTCCACCACGATTGCCGTACTGACGACGTGAGTAGTCGCAGCTATGTAGAGTAGCAAGTTTTCGCCTGGTTGAGGAGCCTTCAGGATGGGTGGCGACCGCAAATGGTGCTTGAGGTCTTGAAGCGCCTGGTTTGCCTCCGGAGTCCACTTGAACTTGTCGTGGTGCTTGAGCAACTTGAAGAAGGGTAGTCCCCATTCTCCAAGTCGGGAGATGAATCGGTTCAAAACTGCCATGCAGCCGGTGAGCTTCTGGACGTCCTTGATTGTCTTTGGGGCATCCATGGCTGTGATGGCATTGATCTTCTTTGGATTTTCCTCGATCCCGCGGTGGCTGACAATGAACCCGAGTAGTTTGCCTTGAGGGACGCCAAAGACGCACTTTGTTGGGTTGAGCTTCCATCGAAACTGTCGCAAGCTGTTGAAGGTCTCCTCGAGATCGGAGATGAACTCGTCATGGGATCTGGTCTTGATGACCACATCATCTACGTAAGCTTCAACATTGCGGTGTAGTTGGTCCGCGAGGCACAGTTGGATGGCCCGTTGATAGGTGGCTCCTGCGTTCTTCAACCCGAAAGATAATGTAGTATAAGCATATGCTCAAAAAGGGGTGATGAACGTCGTTTTGATCTGATCTTCCTCCTTGAGAGCTATCTGATGATAGCCCGAGTAGCAGTTAAGGAAAGAAAGTAAGCTGCAACCAGCCGTTGAGTCAATGACTTGGTCGATGCGTGGGAGCGCGAAGGGGTCCTTCGGGCAGTGTTTGTTGAGATCAGTATAATCCACACACATCCTCCATTCATTATTATCCTTTTTAATACAAGTACAGGGTTAGCTAACCACTCGGGGTGGTATACTTCTTTAATAAAACCAGCCGCGAGTAGTTTTGCTAACTCCTTCTTGAGGGCCTCCCTCTTGTCGGGGGCGAATCGTCGTAGTCGTTGCTTCTTCGGAGTAGCTTTAGGGTCGAATTTTAGGCAATACTCAATCAACTTCTTGGGCACCCCTGGCATATCCGTTGGTTTCCACGCGAATATGTCGTGGTTAGCCCTAAAGAAGTTGATGAGCGCGCTTTCCTATTTGTCGCCTAAGCCGCCCCCGATCAAAGCGGTCTTGGTCGAGTCGCCTTCTTGCAGCTGGATGGTCTTGATGCCGACATCGCTGGGGTTAGGATTAACCCTCGACTGGCTTGACCGCTGGTTGGAGATCTCCATCTCTGTATTGGTCAGCTTCAACGCGGCCGCGAGTACTTCCGCAGATGGCTCTGACACGCGTGAAGTTGTGGCGTACTCGATCGCCTCCTGGTCGCAGTCGTACGACTTCTTCAGGTCGCCACGGAGTGTGAGTACGCCTGTCTTGCCTGGCATCTTGAGTAGCAGGTAGACATAGTGGGGCACGGCCATAAATTTGGCTAGTGCCGGTCTGCCAAGGATGGCGTGGTATGACGAGTCGAAATCCGCCACCTCGAATTTGATGTACTCGGTGCGGAAGTTGTCTTTTGACCCAAAGGTGACTGGCAGTTCCACTGACCCGAGTGGTGTAGCCGCGTTACCCGGGACGATGCCGTAGATGGGAGCTTTGCTGGGAGTGAGCATCTTAGAGATGTCAAGTCCCATCTTCTTGAGAGTACATTTCATTTATATATGTCCAATTTATTCTATGCTTAAAGTTTCTTCAAGAAAATGCATTTTGACCCAATGAGATCATCTCCTATGACAGTTTAACTTTGGCATATATATGCATATGTTACTTAGTTTTTGTTTACTTGAATGTAGTTTACATCCATGTGCTGTTTTTTGTACACAGGATGTGCTCAAGCAATGCAAAAATAGGGTCATACTATTTGACAATGAGACCAATAACCGGCACAAATGTGATGCACAGCTTAAGAAACTCCTTGATATTGTGGACTCTGTTGTTTCAAGCAAGTGTGGGAGACCATTTTCAAACCAGATGTTTGCTCACATTAAGGTACATGAGCTAGAAAAAATATTTCCAAACCAGGTGCTAGCCTTTATTTTTTTGCTGTTGATGGATCTTTTTTCCTTCTTTAACTTTTTTAACATTCATTCTCAGAAAGCTCATGAACAGAAGTTCCCTGATATGGGAGGTTCTACTGAACAAGTATCTGAATTGAGGAAAGACAGATCATATGATGAATACCTTGCACAAGTTGCCAAGATGGTAAGAGATTCCTTTAATTAAGCTACAAGCTTATTTTCCTAAATATGGAAATGGAATATTAACAAAGCCCTTTACTAAATTCTGACAGCAGGCTAGCTATCATACTTTTGTGTGGTAATAACCTAATAGGATGTCTCCTTGCAGTTTTAAGAACCACAGCATGTCATTCTCTTTCTTTTTTTCTTTTTGAAAGACATTCTCTAATAGAGAAACCTCTATATTTGTTCAATAGTTGTTTTATTCATTCCTTTTCAGAACTATCTTTGCTGGGCTAGTGAAAGTGGAACAAATTGAAATAAGGTTGTTTAAGTGTTATCCAGTTGTTGGATCATGCCTACGATCCCATGCACATCAAGTTTATTTCAATCATATTTTTAATCATGTCTACAGAATCTACAATAGAATCGATGTAGGATTATGGTAGAATCATGAAATTTCTCATATTGTGAAAGACTGGTGTCCTACCCTTCGATAGATACACAATAGTGATAATTTAGATATGAAAGTCTTGAGGTTTGATCCAATACAAACTATTTGATTTCATAGTATAAATGACCTGTATTGGCATGGTTATCAAAATAGCTATCATAGTCTTAAAGTCACCACTCTTTGCATAACCAGAAAATCAAAAACAAATTGTGCATACATATAAGGTAGGATCTTACATTCTATTATTGATTCTAAAATGTGATCCTACCGGAGCATCTATGATCTGATTTAGGATCATGATTTTTGACAACCTTGCTTTGATACATCCAACAGAATATATATAGATTTATGCTTAATTTGGATTCTAGCAAAGAATTATAAACATTTGAATGCTGACATTATATTTTTTTAACAGGTGGAAGAAAAATTAAATAAAACAATTGAGAAGATGGAAAAACAGCTTTGTGAAGAAAAGGAAGCAAGGCAGAAAGCAGAGTTAAAGATGACAGAAGCAATGTTAAAATCAAAATGGGAAATGAGCAGGCTACGGTTGAGCCTAGAGAAGGCTCAACAAGAGAGTGAGAAGGCTCGAGAAGAAAACGAGATATACAGAGAATCAGAGAAGGTTAGAAGAGAAAAGGAGGAAGAAACAAAAGAGGAGATTAGAAATCTTAAAGAGAAACTGAACCGCTTCGAAAGTGAGCAGCAAAACAAGAACAGTAGTTGCATCATTCTTTAAGTCCATTTCAGATGTCAAATTTCCCCCATGGTCAAATGGAGGTTGCATGCATCGTCAATTGGACCTTCAAAAAACCAGTACTTATTATCAAATGAACTTTTGCCTAGTGCTATGTATATGCAGTATTCGTATTAGTAGCTGAAGACATGAACCATTGTCCTTTTGATTACCCTGCTCATGCTGTCTTTTTGTACCTTGAGAGGTCAGATGTGGTATGAGTATCATACGTATGAGTTCATATACTCTGAAATCTATTTTAATTCCTGTTCAAGCAGAATAGGTTCATATGTCTTAAGTCTTAACTCATCAAGTATCTTGGCAATGCTTTGTTTGTCCACTCCGAATTTTCTTTCGCTGAATACTGTGTCCAGATGAAGTCGTCAAAGTTATATGATTCACTGCAGAATTAGCATAATGTACATTCCTACTCCTTACAGCTTAACCTACTCATATTCAATGTTCTTGAGCTGTTCCGGTTATGCTGCAACCTGACCGGAGGCAGCTGTGAATCAGAACATGTGGTAGCAGAAGTTGAGCGTGCTAGTAGAACATGTCCTGCCAATCTGACGTGTTCTTGTTCAGGTCCTTGTCACCAGGCCAGCCGCCAGTCACCGTGACCCAGTTGACCAGCGAGACGAGATCCGAGCTCGGAGACACATTGCCCAGACCGGTTCACCACTGTGACCCACTGACCCTGTTTGCGCATGAGCTGTAGGCACTAGGCAGCCGAGTCGAGGTACCAAGAGCTGTTGATATTGGTGATGGTAGATCGGAAGAGGTGGGAAGGTGGCAGTGTAAAAGGTGAAGCAGAAATGTGTTGGTCATTGCTGAGAGGTAAAGGTGCTTCTGATGAGATATTCACAAATCGGGACAAGTACACCCGTAGGCAGAGCTCCTAATAGAAGCGGCTACATGCATGGGTCTGATTCTCACGTATAAACGTAGGGTTCGGCTGCCAACTGTTTTCAGGCAACATTCTGAAGTATACTAGAAACGTAAAACACAAACTAGTTGGCTGAGGCGACAGAAGGTGGCGTAGGGCGTACCACCTTAAACATTTCAAGAGTTAAAAAGAAGCCAAGAAGGTACTGAGATGAGATACTCCAAACTTTAGCAAATAGCCAGTGAACATCGTCTTTTTGTACTTTATTCGGTTCCATTTTCGCTGAAGCCTTCTGGAAGCATTTGGTGGCAGTAAACGGGATTGATAGTTTGATACGTGTTGTAAGAAATACATACACACAATCAGCATCAAGAAAAACAATAGGTACCTTGCAAGCAATGCTGCAGATTATTAGGGATCTCAGTTCATCCTTATTGGTAAAGGTCTCCGGCTCTCCGCTGGTCATGAGGAAAAGAAGAAAAGGAAAGAAAACCTCGCTTGACTTTGAAGTTGCATACCAGCAACCCGTGAATGTCCTACAGTACATGTGTTGCCCATCCTTGCACCCACACTAAAACAAAAATTGCGTGAGGAAACAAAGCTTTATCGTGTAGTAAAATAGGGATCTATTATTTTCTTGCAGGTGCAGCCTAAAAAATACTAGAACAAGCAAAACTGCAAAAGCGCGCCCCAACTCCACTAGATAAAGTATAGAATTTTGGTATCAATGAATGTATGCCAAATGATATAAGAAACACATTTGCAGGCAAGATTCTTCCAGTTCGCAGTAGTAATCACCAACAGGTCGCCCTAGTCTGTCCATGTTGAGTTTGTCCTTAATTCCTGCATTACATATAATGGAACAAGAGCAGTATTAGTATCAAGATGAGTATTTGTATTGGTGTTTATTTTTTTTCAAATATTGTATATTGAAAATAAAAAGCTAGCGTTTTGGAGTCCATGTGCCCCTTGACTACAGCTAAAGAAGAATTGGAGCGGCGGCAAAAGCTCTAAATTTTAGATGGAGCATAGACGATCAGTAATAAACTTAGGACATGCTTTGTTGTCTTTGAACCTTGCATGCTATATATAGAACTTAAAATATAAAGGAGAAAAGACATGAGTAACGTATGTTTAATCTTTAATGGATAACTAGAACTATACCACATTTAGGGTAATCTAAATGTTGAAGTGACCTTAAACTGTGATGTATCTGTCCGAAAAGTCCTTAGCAGTCTCAGAGACCAACAATGTAGCAAAAACACTGTGGAGAGAAGATCAGTCAATCTATCAGGGCTGCACATGACAAAGCAATTCAGCTTAAATGACATGAGCCTATAATTTTCCATCCGGCCCGAGGCCCGTGGGCTGGCCCACGGCCCGGCTTTTTGGCCCAGCACGGGCATGGCCCGGCGAAGTTAATCGGGCCCGGACCGGGCCAGCACGGGGCACATGCCGTGCCTGGCCGACTCCTCGGCACGTGGGCCGGCCCGGCCTGGCACGGTTAACTAACCTGGTTTGATAGGGCCCATAATTTCAGCCCACCAAATGAAACTCCACCGACAGCCCATGTATATATACATATTTTCATCCTCAAAACCCTAACTTCCACCCCACATGTTCCTCTCCACGGCTCCACCCCACTGTGGCGCTACGCCGCCGCCCGACCTGCTCTCTGCCTTGTGCGGCGGCGGCCGACATCTCTCCCCTCCCCCATGGCCTGCTCTCCCGCGGCTGCACGGCCTGCACCAGCACCTCCTCCCCTCCCCGCGCGGCGGCACAGCCAGCCGTCTTGTGCCATGGGTCTGCGTGGGCTAATCGGACCGTCAGGCCGACCCACCACGGCTAAAAGTCCCTCGTGCCGTGTCTAGACCGAGGCCTCGGCACGTGGACCGCCCCGGCCCAGCACGAATAAGTAGTCAGGCCAATCGGGCCAGGCCTAATCGAACCCGAGCCGTGCCGTGTCGGGCGGTCCGAATGGCCAACTATACATAAGCCCAAGCTGGTTAGCTGGACCGGCCCAACATCAAACATAATCTCGCTTCCTCTTCTCCGACCGAGGCTGATGCCTTTTGTCGGATGGATGATTCATGGGGGCATGGACGTGCTCGTGCCAGCTTCCACTTCACCATGAAGTAGGGAGTATCCGTCGACCATTAAGTATTCTTTTTATCCTACTAGAAAACTACCATTTTGAGAAAATCTGAACACTATACCTTGGTGAGTATGACAGTGTTCTCCTCTAGTTTTGCCCTGATACCCATCAGAAGTCCAAAGAGGTTGCTGGTATTTGTGTCTTTATACTTGATGCCGATTAGCTTCAGATCATCATGGTCGTAACATAAGAGTTTCCAATATCGGGGAGCGACCTTCCTCTGGGCATACTTTTTCGTATATTCCGATGAATACTTTTCATAGCATACAAAAGTTAGTGCAGCGAGAGATAGCAAGCTAAACTAAGAGAACATAAGTTATTCTTAACTGAAAAATGTACCTTGCAGTGTTTCAGAGTAATTTTCTCCAAACTGGGAACATTCTTCAGAAAAAACCGTAATATGCCGAACTGCTTGCTCATTTCACATTTCCCCATTAGCAAAGTCGTCAGGTTATGCAGCTTTGGGAACTTTTCTTTTTCGTTCATTAGCTGCTCGGCATGAAACATAGAAATAGGATCAAAATTGAGTTTACTTACCATCATTAACGGAAACTTTCTAGTAGTTGCAGTTTTCTTCTTTGAGTACGAATTAATCACATATGGCATACCGGAAACAACACTTAATAAAACAAAAATCCATATAAGCATACTGGAAACAACACTTACTTAAACAGAACAGTAATTTGAAACAGATCGCTTGATCATGTGCAGGATCGAGGTCAAAGAGAGCAGCTGTATGTAGGAATTAATACGTACAGTTTGGTAACTAAATCTCCACAACTCGAGAGTTCTGACGTTGCAGAGACTGCCGAGGAGCGTGAACATAGTCTTGTCCACGAAGCAGAAATCTTCACAGCTGACTGTGATCGATGCATGCAAAGGAGAACAGCCGGCTGCTCCATTCACCAGGAATGCGTCTTGACGTGCCTGTTTCAGAAAGATCAGCCGGAAGGAAGCCAGCGCGGGAGCCGTGACAGTCCGCGACACATTGAAATTCGAAGAGCACTAGCAACAGTCAATGGACAGGCTCTTGAGAGTGGGAGAGACGATCTCCTGAAAGAGGCAGTCACATCTCGTGAGCACAAGGTCTTCCAGGACGGGGCACACGGACTGGAGATGCTTGGCGAAGCTGCCGTCCAAACCGTACGCCGCAGAGGTGCATCCTTGTCAGGCGGCAAGCGATGGCAGGTACCGGAGGCAGTCTCAACCAGGAATCTGCCATCGTGATCTCGAGCGCCGCCGGGCGGTAGCTGAACCCACGGCGGACCAAGTCGTCAACGGCGTATTCGGTAAAACTTGCGCCGACGTGCAGCCGGAACCTCTCCAGGACCGGGGCGCTGTGTTTCTTGAACAGGTTGGACGTGAACTCGGGAAGCTTCCCCCACCCGTCGTCCCAGGCGTGACGACAGCGGAACTCGCTGTGGTCGATGTCGAGGCACGGCGTCGAGCGCCAGAGGTCCCTCCGCCAAGAAAGCACACTGTTCTGCACGACCTGACGCGCCATGAGGAAGGACATGATGGAGTGGAGGAGCTCGTCGGGGAGGGCGCTCAGCCGGTCGCCGCCGTCGGCGGCAGCGACGCGCTTGCTGGGGATCTCGGCCATTTGGCCTTGGCGTACGTGCTCTTCAGGCGGGGGGCAAGCAAATAAAGCTGGCCGGCGGCTGCGTGAAGATCAGTGTTAGGGTTGGAGGTTTGGGCAGATCTAAACTCGGCAAGAGGTTGGAATGGGATGACGTCGACGATCGCGGGCTGAAGATCCAATCTAACCCTGCTTGTTGCGCCTACCGTGCGCCGCGGCACGCGAGTGCGTGACGACGTGCATGCGCTCGGCGAGCTGGGCTGGAAATAACCAGGGCGTGCTACTGTGCAGTTTTGTTTGGTAGGCTTGGCTTGTAAACGGTCCAAAGTTAGCCTACAAAAAACTGCACAGATCTCTTTCTCATTCAAGCCCGTCAAGCTAACATATCTCTTTGGTTAAAAAAAAAGGTTGTCCTTTTTAAGGAAAACTCTGCGTGTTTTTCTTTTTTTATTTTACAATTCTTAAAAGGGAGATTAGCTATAGTAGTTGCTTAATTAGCAAAATAATTATGACACATGATTTGCAAACAATCTTCAATGACATATATGTGGCGAAGAAAGTAACGCAGATCTGTTCATAAGATTCGCTAATGGCCATCAGCCCATTAGTCATCAGTCGTCACTACAATCAGATCATAGGCCATAACTGTTTCATTGATAAAAAGTAAAGGTACATAGATGGTAAGCACTGTTGCCATCAGACACCTAGAAAAACCCCAAAACCCAAACAGGGAGCTTGAAAAGATAGCGGATGGCATAGGTCATACCACATTTCAAAGGAACTAGATGTCAGAAGCATTGCAAAAGGGTACTGGGATTTGATACCTCAGGCTTTGGTAAGAATGATGGTAGTCTTCCGTAGATTCCTCCAAATGCCAGACAAAAGGCCAAACAGCTGGTGGACATCGTCTTCTTTATACTTGATTTCGGTCAACTTCAAGTTTGGGCACTGGAAAGTAAGTGAGTCATGACATTTTATAGACATCCTCTTTGGATTTTCCATTCTTTTCCTTTTCTTGGAACCTTCTGGGAGCTTTTGACAGTAGACAGTGTTTGTGCAAGTTGTCAGAAAGATAGTAAAGCAAGGATATCAAACATGGTAGATCAAGAGAAATGAAAGTACCTTGCAGCATTGCAGAGTAAGCTTCTCTAAACACGGGGTGTTGTTCAGAAAGCATCCCAGCATCTGGAAGTCATCACTCAGATCGCATCCATCGAACAACAAGGTTCTGAGATTAGAAAATGTTGGGAAAGCATCTGATTCCCCATGAAGTATCGACTGCAATACGGTAACAAAATAACAGCAGAGTTTATCCTCTCGTTTTAGGGGATGAGTTTATCTTCTTGATGCATAGCAGTGTATCAATTTAATTTGGTCCATTTGTACCATATGTACATGATGATTTTTTGGCACATAATTCGTTCCCTTCATGAATGAGTTATACAAGAGAATGATCAATATTTAAAATGACACCATAGGAGTAACAGTAGAAACATACCAATGTTTGTAAACCAGATAGCTCTAAATTTTTCACATTAGTCAGATTGCAAAGAAGCTTGCATGGCCTTTTTGGTGAGCTGCTGGTAGATCGCCTGTCTTGTTTCAAACAAACTGTTGCTTTTACAAGGGCTGGCATCTCATTCACCAAAACACCGTCCCAGCTCCATCCAACAACAGTAATTACCAGGTAAAAAGAAACAAGAGCTGGAGCTGTGATGGTCAGCACATTACCACCGTAAGTCATACAGTCCGCGACTATCAAGTTCCTCAGAGTGCAAGATGTGATTTCTGGAGGATCAAGAAGACATTCGTCAAGCTTCAAATCTTCCAGGACAGGGCAGCCAGAAGAAAGCTGCCGCGGGAAACTCTTGTCCAAAGCAATCTTAACAAGATGCAACCTTCTGAGGCGATAAGAACTGGAACCCAAATGAGGTAATCCATGAAAGCGAGCATTGGCTGATCTGGAGATCTCCACCACTGCAGGGAAGCACTTTATGCCTCGGCGGAACCATCGATTGACGAATTTAAACCCATAATTTTGAGTGACATGAAACCGGAACACATCCAATGATCGGGCTTTGTGAAACATCAACAGACTGTTGACAAATTCCTCAAACCGACTACCTTCACTGGCCCCTGAGGCTGTTGAGTCGAACTCCCTTTGATCGATGTTGAGACATGGCATGAAGCACCAGAGGTGCTCCCACCTCCGTGACAGCACACATGTCCGCACAGCCTGCCGCACCGGGATGAACGACATGATGGCGTGAAGGAGGTCGTCCGGCAACGAGCTTAGCCGGTCTCCTGCGGCCACAGGGAACCTGCTGGAAGGGCCTCCAGTGAGAGAAGTGAGAGCAAATGCGGCCCAAGGAGGAGTTGGTCGGCGGTGAGATTTCGTACCTTCCTTCCGCTGCAGGTGGGAGGTGGGCTGAGACGGCGGTCGTCGGGGTGGGGAAGAGAAGACCGTACGGAGACGGGGAGAGCAAGCGCCGCTCGATGTGAGCAGGCGGAAGCGTCGAGACTCGATAGTGGGGTGAGAAGGGCGGACTGAAATACAGGATAGCACTAAACCGCTCCAGGCGTCCAGCGAAATGGTGAATGTTGTCGATCTCTGTCTGGGCCGAATCGCAAGGCCCACTAACACATCCGTTCATTGAGTTCTTTCATTTGTATACTTCTAGTAGTATCTCTTGTCCATGACTACTGAATTTCAGGAAGAAGAAATGCTCGATGTCAAGGAGCAACAACCAGTGTAGAGCAGATACCCGAGGCAAAAGAATGAGGCGCACAAAACTTGGTGCGGCCGAATGTATCTTGCAACCTTGCACGTGATGATGTGGACACGACGGAATGGAATCCATCAAAATGTTTTTCGGCGAAAAGATAGTCGACCGCATGATACTAGTTTGATCTCCTGGAGAAAGTTGCTAACGTACAAGGCCTGCAAATACCTGCAGATGCTTTTCACATGTGTCTAGAATTACAGAGCAACGGTTTCTGAATCTATGTGATGAGATCAAAATTCAGTTGTCGTTTTTAAGGATTTCTTAGCTTGATGTTTTTGCTTCTTATTCAGGGCCCGTTCGTATATCCATTTGATTAAGCTGCTTTTGCTACATTATTGTACTTTGGGAGACCATCCGATTTAGGGCCCGTTCGTTTACATGGGAACAGGTGCCTGGAACTTCCAGCTGGAATGGCAGGTTTATTTATAGTAGCAATGATCAGCTGGATTAGTTCCGCGCCAGGAATGGCCCGGAATGGAGGTAACCGAACGGGGCCTACTGTGAAGGTCAAAAAACCTTTTTAAATTCCTTTTGCATTAAACGGGTGCAAACTTGGTGTCTCGGTTTCCTCTATGCGGCTCAGTCCATCATGTCTTTGCCCAGTCTGCCCTGAATTTCTTTTGTTGAAATACTCTTCCCAGTTAAGATTGCCTGATAGCTATGCTTCACATCAGATAAATATTCCACGAGATAGAGTAATAATAATATGGGCCAGGTAACACTTGACATCTAAAAGTAGAAACACACTGCCGTCAAAAAAAAAGAGTAGAAACACACACACTCATGCCATGCAAATAGTTCTTCAGGCTTTGGTAAGCGTGATGGTACTCTTCTGTAGGTTCCTCCGTACGCCAGACAAATGGCCATCCAGTTCGTCAAAGTCGCCTTCCCTGTACCTGAATTCAGTAGACATCAAGTTTGGGCACTCGAAGGCTGGTGCGTCCTCGCGTAATTTTGGAGACATCACCTTCGGATTTGCAATTCTTTTCCGTTTCCCAGTAAGTTCTGCAATCTTTGGGGAGTGAACAGGATCCATGCATGTTAGAATATTGTATAGATTTTGAAAGATCCAGAATATTGTGTGTGAAATCAAGACTAGAAAACATGGTAGGTCAAGGAATGGAAACTACCTTGCAGTCTTGCAGAGAGAGCTTCCCCAAACTGGCGGCGCTGTTCAGAAAGCATTCCAGTATCAAGTTATCACTCGTATCACATCCGTTGAACACCAAGGTTCTGAGGTTAGGAAATGCAGGAAAGGTATCCAATCCCTCATGAAGATTCCACTGAAGAAAATGAATAAATAGCATTGAGTTTATCCTCTTAGTGCATAGAAATATATAAATTTACTTTTCTTTTGCCTGTACCACATCAATGAACCACACTGTACAGTTTAGGAATATATGTTGATCAATAATAACTCCTAAAAACAAAGTCAGATGGTGCTATAAAACAGATTGAGACATACCAGCGTCTCTAAACCAGATAGCTCCAAATTTCTCACGTTAACTAGGCTGCGAAGAAGCTTGAATGGACCTCTGTGCGGGATCCTTCCAGGACACACGTGGTACTTCAAAGAAATTGATGCTTTGATAAGGGATGGCATCTCATCCGCTAAGATACCATTCCAGCACGATACAGTGGGATAATGGCAAGATGAAACGAAACGAGAGCTTGAGTTGTGACAGTCAGCACATGGCCCCAGTGAGTCGTACAATCGATGATTGCCAAGTTCTTCAGAGTGCGAGACGTGATTTTCGGGTAAGCAATTAAGCATCCCTCGAGCTCCAAATCCTCCGAGGCAGGGCAGCCAAAACGGAGGTGCAGCGTGAAATCCTTGTCCAGATAAATCCCAACAAGATGCAGCCTTCTCAGGCGACATGAACCGGAACCCAATGGAGGTAGCTCATGGTAGTCGCAGCAAGAGTAAGGTCAGTTTTAATGGAGATTTTATGGAGAGTTTTATAGTATTAAATTTTATACCACATCATCAATTTTGCTGACATGACGAGGAGAGAGAAGGATACAGTTTCATGGGATGTGAGAGGAGTTTCATCACCATAAAACTCATCTGGCACAGTTACCTAATTCCAGTTTTGATAATTGTGATATAAAACTATGCACTGATACTAGCGTAGCGTAACAGAACTCCAGCACCTCGGGGCAGCACTCGATGCCGCGGCGGAGACATTGGTGGGCGACTCCAGGCCCATGCCAGTTGCTAACATGGAACCTGAATGTATCCAGTGTTTCGGCCCTGTGCAACCTCAACAGGTTGTCCACGAAATTCAAGAATCTAACAGTATTGGGCGTTTCGCCACCAGTCCAGTCCTCTGGTGCAGCTGTGGGGTTGAACCCCCGCTGATCGACGTTGAGGCACGGCGCGGAGCACCAGAGGCCCGCCCACCTCCGCGACAGCACGCACGTCTGCACGGCCCGCCGGGATGCGAGGAACGACATGATGTTGTGGAGGAGGTCGTCTGGCAGCGAGCTCAGCCGGTCTTCCATCCCGGCAGGACGCCTGCTGCCACGCGCCGCCGCCGCCGTTGTTTGGGCCATCGCCTCTGCAGAAGATGCACCACGTGATTTGGGGAAAAGAACAGGTAATCGCACATCAGACGATGGTACTACAACCTAAGCACACCGGGATGCCGGATTAGGGGCTGCTTGGATTTCGCCCACAAGGATCTTCAGCTACCAAAAATTGGAAACGCCAAGGCCAGAACTAGTAGTAATGGAGAAGTCGTCCCCCGAAAGTTACGAGCAGCATTTTTTGGATTCAAACAATTAAACTAGCAAGTATTTTCCCCACCCCAAATTGCCAAGATGAAATTGTATATAGTGCCAGATCAAGTTGACCCTGCATACTGCAGTTCAGCCTGACGATGGGTGGCGGCGGTGGCGACGTCGACTGTGAGCTGCGCGGCCCTTGCCCCGCCGCCGCTGACGATGTCACTCTCGTTCTCGTCGGAAAGGTTGGCTCCGGCAAGAGCGCCACCGCCAATAGCATCCTGGGTTTTAACGCGTTCGCGTCGGAGTACTCCTGCACCAGCGTCACCGAGACGTGCCAGGTGAGGAGCACGACGCTTAGCCTTGGCGACGCGGCGGCGCCGCGCACCGTCCATGTCATCAACACGCCTGGTAACATCTCTCAGCTCGGTAGCCTTACAGACACTTCCGGTCCTCCTACAAGTCTTACATGACTACATCTGTACCCAAAAAATTGCTGGCTGAAGACACCTCACAACTGTGTACTCTTTTCTTTGTTAGGGCTGTATGACATAAATGTCAAAACCAAAGAGACCCATAAGGAGATTGCCAAGTGCCTGGATATGTCCAGGGATGGCATACATGCCATGCTCATGGTTTTCTCAGCTGCTACTAGGTTTACGCCTGAAGATGCGGATACAATCAAGTCCATCAAAATGTTTTTCGGGGATAAGATTGCTGACCATATGATACTAGTTTTCACATATGGGGATCAAGTAGGTGAGATGACCTGGAGGAAGATGCTAACTGACAAGAACGCAAGATATCTGCAGGTCTATTCTCTGTCTTGCTGTTACCTCCAAATGTTCTCTCAAATGTATTTCATAAGTTCAGATCAAGCTTTTATTCTGCGTTTGTTGTAGTTTAAACTAGCAAGGTGGCCCGCGCAAATAGCGCGGTTGTCTAGTTTTTTTTGCCGGTATTTGTGACTTTTTACTTCAAAATAAATGGATGCATAAATTTTAATTTAATCATCTTGTTATCCTAATAGCATGGCGTTGATCAAGAGCTATCATTTATAATTTTTCCCATCGCTATATTCTATAGTGTATCTCTCTAGAACATGAATTTAGGAGAAAAAATACCTTCAAAAATATAATTAAAGGTTTATACATTTTTATTAGGAATATATTTTTTTATTTTCGGATCAGTAATGTACATTTTTATTTGAGAGATTTTAGTTATGATGATAAATTATCCTTTGAATTTTTTAAAAAATATCTACGTGAGTGATTCTTCGATGAGTGATTCTTCGATGTGTACCACAAGAACTAATAAACAGAATTAAATATGAATTCACATTGAAACCTTAATGAGCAATGGAGGCATCCTTATCATAATAAAATATCTATTCTTTCCTTTGTTCTCGGATCTCTGCTTACTACAGCCCCATGCATGCATGTTCATATATTATCTTATGTTGCACCTTTTTCCCAGAGTGAATCGTGTGCCCAAGTCGACAAATTCGTTGTTGTGGCTGGCAAAGTGTAGCCTTATCCTTTGCACTCCTCTCTCTCCCTCCCTCCCTCCCTCTCTCTCTCCCAAGGATCTTTGCCTGCTACCTTGCACTCATCAATGATACATCCATGATTATTTTGTGCGCCATTCCGTCTCATCAAACACTATCCTGCAACTTGCATAGGTGGCGTGCATGACAAACTATAATGTCTGAGTTGCTTTATTTTATATCACATCACCACTCTAGTGTGGTAACACCATGGTTCTTCTCTCCTAATTTGCAGCTCCCGATCATCCATTCAACATAGTGCTACATAGCAAGACATCGTCATTTCACTGCTTCTTGTAGTCGCCTGTGGTGATGGCCATGCCTTAATGGCAGGGGCATTAGATTACGTTGGGTGTGCCCCTGATCTTCGTATACTGGTTATTGTTGTGCTTTCCAAATTAAGCGACCGCTTCTCGTTCATTTTGGAAATGGCTCTTGCCTTCGAGGAGCCTTTTTGCTATAGTAAGTGGAGAAGCTAGTGCTGTCAATAGTTGTGCAAAAACCCTCTCAAATGGGATGTGTGAGTGTTTTTTGATTAAGGTATTGAGAGTTTTACAGGTAACTTCGTGTCTCCTAATTGGTAGAGGTGGACCTTGGGCCCCGCGACCCTAGGTGCCCATTCGGACTCTAACGCATCAGACGTAAGGTCACAACCCTATTCTGCTAGCGATGTTAAGATGAAAAAAAGAGCTATTGTAATGCTTCATCCAAGCTATGTTTAATCCTAAGGTATGCAACTTCCAATTGGATGTTGCAGTATCAATATCTCCAGCAACATAGCCCTTTTGAATCTATTATTATTTTTATAGATTGCTTCAAGCTTATGACCCAACTAACTATTATAATTTTTAATATTATATCTGATAATTTACTAATTGCATTTGGCACAAAACCATTTTTCATTCCAAGTTAGTTGTTATTAATTTCATTTAACATGGACTCTTTGTTTAGATTTTTCTTAAATCTATAGAAATTAAAGTAGCATTTTCTATTTTGAAATTCCGAATATAGCTATATTTATTACTCATATTTGACCTTAATTTTTTAGATTAATCTAGCTCATATTTTTATTTTTTTCATTAAAAATCTCCTAGTCATCATATTGCAAATGAAAAAACACAATAGTGATGCATCGATCAGATCTTCATGTTTCTATTTTTTTAGAAAACGTAGCAGTTGTTTGATTTTTTATTTTTTGCAAATGGTCTCTATATTGTTTCTAAATAGGGATTCTTCTTAGAGCTGCTCAGATATCTCTAGCGTACATCGGTATTGCTACCTCATATCTCTACTACACATATGGTCGTTATACACTCATCTCTCCGTCTACTGTATGCATAAATACTCCACTTATGTCGCCACCGGTGACCGTACAAGCTCGTTGATGTCTGCATGCGCACGGAGGCTGGGAGTTACTTCCATCGCTAGTCTCTGGATAACATTTTTCTTGGCTCCGATGTCAGAAGAACCGTGTAGAATTACCATGGCTCCATGGTGTTGATAGTCTCTAGCTTCCCCTACTAGTTTCTATTTTTCTCCATTTACATGGGGCTTATGGAATTTCAATGCTTTAGGAGGGTAGAGATGTCAACTAAATAGATGCTAACTCAATAGATTATATTTTTGATGTCAACTAAATAGATGCTAACTCGATAGATTATATTTTTCTTCTCATGTGCATGTAGGAGGAAGATTATACTTTTCTTCTCATGTGCATGTAGGAGGAAGGCTGAATTTAGTTATTCGGTCTATTATTGGATTTAAGGGAAGATCATTTGGATACTAAATAAGGCAGTAGATTACATGCATTTAATTAGTAGTTGTATCGGAATAGCTGGTGATATTTTTATTTCTATCTATTGCTTTTAAAAGTCCTGACTATGAATGACTACTTTTGATTCTTGTACGTACATAAAGAAAGAGGCTGCTAGAAAAGAGTGGACTCTTGTCCGTATCTATCATAATCAAATGTGTATAGCTTATATATTTATTAGTTGTATTCATTTATTAACTGAACTTTATACGGACTCTTTATTTAACTAATTTGCTTCCTATTTTATATAGAAATCTTATACTAATTTTCTTATTTTAAAAGTTTCAAATTTATATATACTTATTAGTGACTTTTGGGCTTGTTTAGACTGTTAGATCTTCATAAAATCCGACGGTGCAAATTCTTCTCTTTTTCGATTAGCGTGGAAATTTCTAGATCCTCTCGACGAACATGGTGCCTGTGCCTTCTTTTAACACTTTCTTATTAATATAATAGATTTGTATGCTATTTTCCCTCGGGACACAATACAAGCATGCGGGGATAGGGTCATTCTCTTTGACAACAAGTCCTATGATGAGCTGAAACTACACAGACAACTAACGCAGTGGACTTTGTAATAGAACGTAATAGAGGAGAACCCTTCACAAACCAGATGTTCGCTCAGATTCAGGTGGTTAAGTTTAGTGTATTTTTGTTTTAGTTTTTGCCCCTGTTCTCATCTGTTTTTGTGTCTTTCAACCAACTCATTAATTTTATATTTCTCTTTCTTATTTCAGGAAGTGTATGCCACAAAAGAAGACATTCGTGTCGAGGCTGAACAAATGTTGAAATCTCAGAAAGAGATATATGATGGGCATATTGTGCAGATTGCAAAGATGGTAATATTAATTTCAACTTTAAACACATAAATACATAAATTATTGGTTAAATTGTGGAATCAAGGTTAAATGGCCTTGCAAATTTTGTTGTATGAAAAAAAAATGTATAGATGTCTATTTGATCCTATACAGCTGATCTCTGTTATTAGAATATATTTCTCTTCTCGCTCTTCATAGATGAAAATTATTTCTTCCCTTTATTTCCTGTCTTAATCTCGTCAGTTCCTAGTTTATATATGTTGCTTACACAATTCATCAATAGGTGGAGGAAAAGCTTAACACTACAATAGATAGTCTGCAAGAACAACTAAGGGAGGAGCAAAAAGCTAGACAGGAAGCCGAGAAAAAGGTGAGAGAAGCAATGCTGAGATCAGAGGAGGAGACCCAAAGACTAAGGGAAGACCTAGAGAAGACCCGGCAAGACAGAGCGTGTCAGTTTTGTGAGAAATTCAGATGGATGGAGTGCACCATTATGTGATCGTCTTCAAATTGAAATTGTTTAGCATGGTTCATGTAAGATTTTTATCTGCTTTCTTGACTGCAGACTCAGTGCCAGTCATTACTAGATGAACTTGTTTTTCGAAAGATACTAGATGAACTTGTGCCTCGTGCTATTTATATGCTCTGAGGCACAAGTAGTTGAAGACTTGACCTTATCTTCTTCAGATTGAGATGTTCTCTCTACACCATTGTACCTTTTGTGGTATTAGTGGTCATCTAGTTATGAATTCATCTATCAAGCAAAACCTAGTTGAGCTCCTGTTTGAGTAAAATGTTGCAAATATGATGCCATGCACTTGGCAGCAATGTTCTTGTACTCCATTAGATTTCTTTCCTATCTGTGACTTTCCTCTCATCCCGTGGCCCGTGCATGCAACGGTGTGTATCTTGCTCCTCGGCCTGGGTCGTGCACATTCCAATGATGGCCCATTTCCGGCCCAGTAGTGGGTATGGTCTGCCCATCTTTACTCTGAGATCTTTGAGTTGGTCCTTGCTCCTCTGTTCTCCGCAAAAGGCTTGCAAACATGCTGCCTTTTTCACTTGGCAGCAATGATATATCTAGTATTCGTTGCAAGTCTGGCTCAGTTCATCATTTCTAACCATGTTGTCCGGCCTGAATTTCCTTTTTACTAGTACATATATATAATGAAGTGTCCAGGTAAAGTTGCCTGAAGCTATATGATTCACTGCAGAACTAACGTATTGTACTTTAATAAGAGCCTTGATCTTAACCTAGTGCTCATTTTCTGGTGACTATTTCTTAGGCTTCTATAGTTCTATACATACATCTATACGGATATACAGTTTCAGTGCTCCTGAGAGCTGTTCAGATGATCTCCTTGCCATCAACACCCTCTGCTGCCACCTGACCGGAGGCAGCTGCTGCATCCGAGCCATCCACGCCGGCATTGTACCACCTCGCGCACAGCAGGAAGCAGAAGAAGTTGAGCACGCTGAGCGCGGCGAGCATCCAGTAGAACAGGTCCAGCCGGTCCTTGTTCAGGTCGTTGTCGCCGAGCCAGCCGCCGCCGCCGCCGCCGCCGTGCTGCCTGGCCGTGACCCTGTTCACCAGCGAGACGAGCACGGAGCTGAGGTAGAACCCGAACGCGTAGGAGCAGTAGGTGAGCGCCGTGAGGAAGGCCTGCATGCCGGCGCACGCCTGCTTGTAGAAGAACTCGATGAGCCCCACGGCGGTGAACATCTCCGACACGCCGAAGACGAGGAACTGCGGCACGATCCACAGGACGGACATCCGGTGGCCCCCCGCGGCGGCGTCGCGGCGCCTGCGCTCGACGTCCGCCGCGGCGACCATGGAGAACGCGACGGTGCCGAGGCCGACGCCGATGCGCTGGAGCGGGGTGATCCCGGACCGCGTGCCCGTGGCGCGCTTCATGAGCGGCACGAGGAGGAGCTCGTAGGCCGGGACGAGCGCCAGCAGCATGGCGTAGGGGATGGCCTGCAGCGACGCCGGCGGGATGCGGAAGGAGGAGCCCGGCGGGAGCGCGGTGTCCATGGCGCTCCCCTGCTGCACCGAGAAGGTCTGCAGCTGCGCGAGCACGGTGTTGAAGACGATGGTGCACGCGAAGATGGGCGTCACGGCGAGGAGCGTCTTGGCCTGCTGCACCTCCGCCACCGTGCACAGCCGCCACGGGCTCTCCGGCTTCGTGTTCGGCCCCTGCTGCGCTACCCGGATGCATGCCTTGTCCAGGAACCTGCAAAAAAATTGACATTTTTCCCCCTGTCAGAGATCACAACTTAGAGCAGTATGCGTGCTTTCTGTATGAAAAGTGAACTAGTACTAGATGCTGACCTGAACTTGTTGCTGTGGCGGAAGTTCCCGGCGAGGCGTGCCGGCTCGCAAGCTCCGGCGTTGACAGAATTGGGGCTGGATGGGCACACTTGCTTCCTCTTGCTGTAGGCGGCAACGAAAACCTGAAGAATTTTGCACGGTTAAGCAGCTATTTCAGGAACTCCGAACTGAAAACGCTAAGCTAAATGTTACAATAACTTTTCGTGATATGATTTTTGTTCAAACAAACAGTATATAGTATGAACTTAAAAGATTTTAATTAACTAACATCAACAGGGAAAAATACAGCAACATGTTTAATTTGTTTCTGTTTCTTGCATAAACAACAATCATCACCCTGAACGCGTCACCGAATATTGAAGTGCAAATATTCATCATGTGACAGCTTAAACAACATGCAGTCAGTTCTGACGTTATCGTTGTCGTCAAAACCACAGCTGGACACAACTGACACCTTAACAGCACACAAATCATTAGAGCCGTTTAGACTACTTTGCAGACACTCTTGCCGATGGCCTGTCAGTTGACGATATATCTTATTGGATCTGATCCATCGACCCAAAACTATGCAGGTTCCTTCTACCTATCAAAGGATCCCAAACGGCCAAACGCCGAGCTGCAGAATATCACTTGCAGGGGACCGTTCTCACTGAATGGTGACAAAGAAGCATCTACCTCCTATCTGATCTGATCATTGCAAAATGTGATCGCAGCAATGATCATGACAAAAAGTCTTGCGAGCTGCAGTATCTTGGAACTTTCTTAAATGCACATCTTGATTATTGGCACAAATGACATGTTTAACATACATGAACTAGCCACTAGCACAACAGTCCATGCTGCGCGACAGAAGCAAAACAGACTGGTTGCATGGACTGAAAACAGTCAAGCTTGTCGGGATTCGTGTAGAGTTTCTTAGCAGTTTAATCCTCAGTGAGAGAGACTGGTTGCCGTACTGAAAAAAAAAATAAAGAAAAAAGTTCATTTTACTCCCTTCAACAATTCACTTTGTCCGCTTAACTCAATGAGCAAAATTTAGACTCAATTTACTCCCTCAACAATTCCAATTAGTCCAATCTACCCTCTAATGATATTTCTCTTATTTATTTCTCCACGTACGAATTGAATTTTAAGTTCAAATTTTGTGAGTGGATAGAGAACAGGATGTCATATGTTAAAAAATACATTAAGAATTTTTCATGGTTATTTTCATAATTTGGAAACATTTAACACGAAATTTATCACAAAAATACAATTCTGCATGAAATATATTCATGAAAAAAATCATAATGTATTTTTCTAACATAGGGCATCATATTATAAGTTACATTGCAAAATTTAAAGTTCAAATTCCACTTGTAAGTGGAGAAATAAAAAAGAGAAATCTTATTAGAGGATAGATTGGACCAATTGAAATAGTTTGAGGTAGTAGCTTGAGCCTAAATTTTGTTTAGGGGGTTAAGTGGACAAAATGAATTATTGAGGGGAGTAAAATGGACTTTTGGAGTCGACGTTCATAAGTTCAGAGCAGCTTACTCTTGCAATGGGAGTGAAGATGCTACCCTGCGGGGGCTTGTTCCGGTACCGTGCGGCGCCGGAGACGAGGCTGACGAGCCCGGCGGCCATGGCGGCCGCGGAGATGCCGAAGCCGACGTCCATCCCGGAGTGCGTCTGCACCCAGACCAGCGCCGTGAGGGCGACGAGCTCGCCCGCGCAGAAGCTGAAGTAGGCGGAGTTGAAGTAGGTGGAGAGCCTCCCGGCGCCGCCCGGCGCGGCGGCGTCGAACTGGTCGGCGCCGTGCGCGATCATGTTGGGCTTGAGGCAGCCGCTGCCGAGCGCCACCAGGTAGAGCGCGAGGAAGAAGACGGTGGACTTGAAGCCCCGGGCCTTCTCGCAGCCGCCTCCCGTCATGCTGCACGGCGGCGGCTTCAGCTGCGGCAGGTGCGCTTGCAGCGACAGCAGGATGAAGCCCTGGTGGAAACATAGCAAATCGTCGTCCGTCAGACCATCAGTCCATCACACATTCAAAGAAAAAAAGAAAGAAAAAGATCTTTGTTTTATAGACTGCTAAACATTGCTAGGTGATAAAAAAAATCTTTTCTTTTACTTGCAAAAGCAGTTTGCCACCTTCATTTGGCGATGTTGCTTTCGAGTCACCGCCAACCAGTTCCCGTTTGCACGTGTACTACTAACCCCTATCCCGACTCGCTTTGCTTGGTGTTGGTGGTGGCCGGCCGCGCGTGTACGAACGAGCCCGGCGGCCATGCCGTTTCTGCGTTGAATTCAACCCGGTCCCGGGAGCTTTTTTGGAAACCGGGAACCAAATCTCTGCTGGTCCATGAATGGCGATTGGCGCCTTTTTCAGCTCCACCCATGCACTCATCCATGCTTATCAATCTAACCTCGCCTTTTTTTTTGTGAAAACAACGGTCAACAACAGAGGGGGAAAACATTTGGATTGGCCTGGTACATTCCATTCTGTTCTTGCAAAAACAACCACTACGGCTTGAGTAACATGACCGCGTTGACTTTTTAAGAGTAGATTGTCTACCTTTCCTCGTCAGCTTAAACTACTAGCTTGTTGGGTGAAACCAACTAGTAGAACTCTAGAAGGGCTATTGCTAATTTGCTATTAGCAGCAGCAGGACGACGAGAACGTACCGAGAGCTCGACGAAGCCGAAGGTGAGGATGGTCCAGAAGCAGCCGAGGTAGGAGTCGGAGAGGAAGCCGCCGAGGAGGGCGAGCAGGAAGATGGTGCCGACGAAGTTGGTGACCACGTTGGCCGCCTGCGGCAGCGGGAAGTGCATCTCCCCGAACACGTACGTGATGAGGTTGTTCCCCACCGCCGCGATCGCCATGATCTCGAACGCCTGGATGCCTGCAAGCAGCATCACAGTAGCTCGGTCAGCCTCTCGCTCGCTAGCTGCTTCGTTCGCCTGGCAATGCACGGGCGCGGGCGCGTACCTAGGACGAAGACGGCGGCGCGCATGCCGCCGTGGCGGTGCGGCCGGCACGGGCGGCCGCGCCAGTCGACGGCGACGACCGCCGCCTCCGCCGCGCGGCTCTCCACATCCATCTCGTTTCCTCCCTCTCCGCCCGACGCAAGTCAAATCCGTGTGGTAGGTACGGTAGCGGTGGCGAGCTCTGATCCGCTGCTCAGGCAATGGCAGGTTGGTCAGCCGGGGCGCGTTATTTATAAGAGGAAGGAGGACGACAACGGAGCCGAGGAGAAAGAAGCACGCATGTGATTGGGCTGCTGCCCGGCGACCCCCTCCACACTACACGCACGTACCACTTCTGAACGCCGAAAGGGGAGCCGGCGCGGCAGGTGGCTCGCCTCCAAGTGCGGCCGGGCCTACCCCCTCCTCCATCCCTTTCACATCGCCGGAAAAATTTGGAAGTCCACACCGACGCCTAGTGCTGCGTCACTGTGTGCCCCGCTCTGCTGCTGCAGTGCTGCCTGCGTAGAAAGATACGCTCGCATACATCGGACTCGGACAATCGCATTGCGTGCTCGTAGAGATGTTTTGGTGGATGAGATCCGCCATTGTTTAATCGTCAGTGGGCGCCGTGGACTGCTGCAGGTGGTCACTGGTCAGATTGCTTTGCTGGTGGCCTGCCTGTTCCAGTTTTGCAGGTAACTGAACCTGAACCACAGAGGCTCGGCTCAGTGGTAACTGAGAAACAAGTGTTATTTGACTAGAATTTGGACACCCAAAAGGAGGTGTGGATGGCGCTGCGTTAGACTATTACTCCTAGCTGTGTTTAGCAGCTGATCCATCCGCGCACGACAAGTCACCTACGTGCCACCTCTAATTCAAGAGTCGTCGCGCGCGCGACCCGGTGGGACGCGTTTACTTCTCTCGTTTCCAGGGGCAGAGCCAGACGGTGACACCAGCCGAGAATTCCAGCCGAAATGAATGAAGGAGATCGAGACGTTTTGTTCTTGGGTGATCGACCTGCAGCGTTCGGCCACCTTTCCTTTCTCTGCCCGGCGAGTGTCAATCCACCGCGATAGGAGTTTGAGGACACGAACCAACCAACCGCATGCTGGGTTCCCGCGGACTGTATGCTCGATTCGGCAGGAACTATACTGCTTGTATCCTCGCCAGATTTGGCGGCGGCTTTGCCGGCGCGTGCCTGGCCACAGACGGTGCAGGGCCTAGGAGCTTCCCTATGCGGCGGGGGATCGGACCAGGATGGCCCCGGATTCGTTGCGTGCTCCGCCGAAAGACGGCGGTGGCGGCAGCCTTTTCGCCGCGCCGGTGTGCAGAGATGGGAGATCTTTGCAGCTGCAGGAGCGGAGGGAGTCAGGGAGGTGAGCGAGCCATACGAAATCTGAGCTTCAGACCGACCCTGACTCCCCAGCTGCTGAAAAGCCCCCCCTCTGATCTTCGGTCTTCCCCTGGTAACTATCGGAAGGCATAGATTCCGAGGTCACGTGCATACTACAGTGGACGGCTGTACCGAAAAGTAAACGGTTAAGAGTACAAAATGCAGACGGTTTGGTGGTAACGATTCCGATGACAAAATGTGTAGTCTAGCCCATGTTGCACTAATAAGTTGCATATGTACTGATGAGGTTGATGGGTAAAAATCCAAATACTTTAAAAAGTTATAAGAATCCAAAACAAGTAGTTTGAATCGTAGGGAGAATACGCATGCAATGCATTAGGACTGCTCCGTCCAACAAAATGTGTGTGCTGCCGGAAAGATTCCCGTGGTCAGACTCAGCCACGCGCTTCTTGGTACACGATTACTACTCCGCATGACGGACGACCGGCAGGCAGGGTCTCAAGCAAGGCGAGAAGCGGCCAGCGAATAGGCCAAAACAGCTCCCCGCGGCGACCCCCGGGCGTGTACCCTTCTGACCAGAAAACTAGGACCAAATCTTGAAAAAGCGAGCGGCGCCGCCGCGGCCTGATCCTCCGGTCCGGTGAACGAATGAATGGCGTCGACGGCCGTGGGCTCCTCCTCCTCCTCCCCGTCGGTGACCGGCGGCGATCATGGGCGCCTCATGGCCGGATTCGGTGACGGAAAAAGAGCGGAATTTTCCCTGCAATCATGGTCGCGGCGGCATAACGCCCCCGCCGGAAAAGCCTGGCGCCTCTGCGGCCTTGTGGGACGGGGCCGGAAGGAACAGCCACTGCTCGTGTCGTGTCTCTTCGGGTCTCGGCCTCCGGAGTTGGGTTGGGCGCTGGGCGGGGCCATGGCTTTTGGTTCAGGGTCTCTGGACGACCCGACCTCAGGGCAGAGCCGGGGGAGTGGCGTGCGCGTACGTGTCAGTGCGTGGCGTGCAGTGCAGGGCGGCACTGTGTGTGTGGGTTGAGCTGTTGACTGGCCATTGGTCTGGGCTACAGTTCCTGCCCCGGCCAAGCACTCCAAGAATCAGGAGCAGCTCTTGGACCTGGAGGCTTCACTTGACCATTGAGATGAGATGATATGCCCTCGATTTTTCCTCTTCTTTCGTCCAGTTGCAACACGTTGACAACATGTTTTTCGCCCGGCGCGACAACAGAGACGAGGAAAAGAAAACGTGTGCTTCGTTGCACTGGAACGTCGATCGTGCTCCGCAGCCGCCACGGATCATTGCGGCTCTCCGCCCGTTCTGCAAAAAGACGCGATCGCGACCGCGGAGCACGCGGCGTCCGAGCCGTCGTTTCCCACGCGGCGCCGGCGCCCGGTCGACAAGTGGAGGCCGGCCGCGCGCGGGCGGGCTGGCGGGCGGGCCTCCACTTCCCCCGCACCCCGGCCACCAGCCAGGCTTCTTCTTCCCGCACGATGCGCCGCGACGTCGCGTCGGCGAAAAGGCGCGCGCGCGACGGGGGGCGACCGGGCCCCGGCCACGAAGGCACCGCGCGCGGGGTTTGATTTCCGGCCACCACACCACAACCAATTTCGTTCGTATTGCCGGCTGCTGTTGCGCGTGGTGGCCGTGTCGTGCGAGGTCAAAACACGGTGGCCTTCCACGGCCACGGCGCCACGGCGACCGGACGATCGATGGGGCGACTGGGCGAGAGGTGCGTAGCCGGCCGGCTAGCTGCTGCTAGCCGTGACGACGCCAACACTGGGGCGCACCCAAGCCAGCCAGGAACGAGGGATCGATCAGGACGCGCACACTAAACACCACCATCAGGCACTGGAGAGAGATGGTTACGGCACAAATCACGGGGAACATTCTCTCCTTCTTTTAGCTTTTGAAGCCTTGAACCACTTGTTTTTCTTCTTTAACGGTCTTGCTATTCGTTCATCATTCATCACCCGAATCTCTCAACTTCGAAATCTCGCTTCGATCAAGATTAGCGCCCAGGACGGATATACGTTGCAAAGAGTACTGCGACGAGCGGCGGAGACGACGACATAACGCTGCCAAGGCATACACACTACTCTTGCTAGCTGTGCGCTCCTTCCTTTCTGGAGAGCCTACTTGAAGTAAATCCCATGGACCAGCCACTCCAAGGGGTTCGCGGATCCACTGCACGGTCTGCCTCAAAAATGGAGGGGATGGCAAGGAAGAGGTGGGCTGCATAGGGTTTGCCTTCGTGAGATGTGGACTATGCACCAGGGAGACTGGGGATGCATAAACGGACTATGCACCTTGTAATGCATGCCATCAGAATTTATAAACTTTGACTCCCAACGGGTAAATAGTTTTTTAAGATTTGTAATGTAGAAACAATACTACTAAACTTTTTCATGACTAATAATACCTTGAAAAGGCTACATTTTAAGCAAACTTCAACAATATTGCTTAGAAAAAAAAGTAATGGTAAAAATGTATTTAAGATCATTGAAATATCCAATTCTCAATAATTGGCACGGGAATTTAACTTGATTAACGTAGCATTCTTGCAAAAAGTTATTTTACTTTGTGCGGTTTATGGTGCGCTAGTGGTTATGTTACTGTCATGCATTTGCACTAGTGGTCAAATATATGTGTGTTGAGGCCGTGGTGTGGTATCCAAATCATCAAGTGTAAAGAAGAATATATATAGGCAGTACTCGCTTTAGTCACACATAAGTACATATACTAGCGTTTTGAACATCAACATGGCTTCAAAACACAACTTTGACTAGTACCTTTTGTACAAAATATTGATAAGATGCAGCAAAAGTATACTTGTATGAAACTATATTCCAAGACAAATGTACTTTGTATCTCCAAATATCCAAACTTGACGCATAAAAGTAAAAAATTTAATCAAATTTTGGAATGATTGTACGGTGCTTACGCCTTTCTCTCTCTACTTCATATGGGCATTTAATTTGATTAACGTAGCATTCCTGAAAAGGCCTTGTTTACTTTGCGCAGTTTATAGTGCGCCAGTGGTTATTTTACTGTCACGCGTTTACGTGCTTTTCTTCGTTTGCTCGGGGATCCGGAGTCAATTCACATGTCACGAAATTCACACGGCGGTGAAAAGGAGCCAACACTATACGCTTCTTTCTAAAAAAACAAATCAAAAGGAGCTAACAGAAGTGGCCATCAACAAACCACGGGATTAGCACATGCTTTTGCAGGGGATTAGTACATGCTTTTGGGAACCGCACGAGCACTCCAATCGGATCAGGCGTCAAGCAAAAGCAGTGACAAAAACAGCCACGTTTGCAGGGGGAGACAAAGCGGGTGACTCCTTCAAGAAACGGCCGGGCACAAATTTTTTCGCAAAAGAAGTTGAAAACTTTTTCATCCGTGCACCGTCATTTCTGCACTTGCCGACAGCCCATTTGTCAAAGGAAACCTGCTTGCTTCACAAAAGAGGAGCTCTGAAGAATCAGCCACGCAGAGAACCCATAGAATGCCTCGACAGACGACAGGTACAGGACGCCACTCCAAGGAAGAAGAATCCACGCTGAAAGCGGCATTTTCTGCTGCTTGCTGGGGTCTCGCTCGATACGCCCTGGTTAGCACAGGCAGGCGGCATTTTCTGTAGCTGTCATACAAAGGAATGCACGAAAAGAGGGCAGCATTTTTGACCTCTTGGTCACTGCAACTAAGTGCTCTTGGTTTGCCACCGGTTGCGATAGATCATTAGGGACGATCCTTGCACGCCCGAAACCATTACTTTATTGGAGATGTTAAGGTTTGGAGTCATCGGTGGTTCTTCCGTGTCCACATAAAACAAAACCAAAAGGTGCAAGAGTATCTTGAGCAAAAGGAAATTCCATTTGCCTGATGCTCGGTGGCCAGGGCACGATCAACGTTCACGCCCCTTATCCACAGACACTGCAACGTAGTACACTACTGAAAATTTTGCAAGATCTCTCAGGTTCGGATCACTTCCTTAGTTCCTTTTCGTCGCCTCGAATCTGAAGAGAAGAAAAATAGCGCGCAAAATGCACGCACGCACGGACGCACGCGCGCACATACACGCACTGTCTTGCGTCGACGAAACAAAATTAAGAAATGAAAAGGGCTGTGAGGGTCGCTGCTACAGTTAGAGTGGTAGTGCTCGAGAGCAAAGTCTCTCTACCTTTCCGCCCCGGCACAGGGTTCTCCAAACACGGCATGGCAATTTGGACTCGGCGAGCCGGCTGGTTCGTGGACCGCCATGGAAGGTTGAGGTCGTCGAGGGCTTTGAGAATCGAGAGCCCACTCATGGCTCCAGTAAAAACAAGTGTGTGACATTGTTGGTGGTGGCGACGGAATCCGGCGTTTGACGAGCGAACAGTGAGGGCAAGGGGGTGATTTGACGCCTGCCCAGTGCCCAGTGGGGTGCAGCATCGGTGAATCCGTTGGCACCTCAAATCCATCGATAGCTGCGCGGAATCTGAACATTTGGTCTCAAGTTGCAGACAAAAGCATTGATTGATTGGGGCTCAAACTCTTGTAATAGTATCGGTTATTTCTCTTTTTGGCAATTTTTTCATGAAAACCGGAAGGAACTATCTTGGGTCACACAATTCTGGGCCTTTTTTATTCACAACGGCGAATATTTTCAGCCTTTTTTTTATGGATGGCTCCTGCTGTCATGCAGATTTTATTTGCGTGCTGCGGAATTATGGATTTTCTTTTTGGCGACGAACTGCTGTGCTGAAGTGAGAAGCTTGGTGCCCTTTCAGTACGAGAAAATACCTGTGTTTTTCTTATAAAAGAAAAGAAAAGAAAAAAGAGAAAATGCCGGTGTCCATCGAGATATGGCTAATACGTCCAAAGCATCAAATCGCATGAGCGGTGAGCCCGAATCCTGGAACGTACGGGGTGCCTCCCAAAGCTTGCTTTCGTGGTGACAGCATTCTCGGTTACGCGTGCAATCAGTGCCCCATTTAGCCCCCTGCGGGGACACGATAAGAGATCTCGCTAATGCCCCCATGATCGCCATAATCTGTCGTTACCTCGGACACATCACAGGTTACCACAGTCACCGTGACCCGATCGATCTCGCATGCCAGCAGCAGCTTCCTCTCTTTTTGTTCCGTCCCTACCAGCTCTGAATCTCTGACGGGCATTGCACGCGCACGCCCGGTGCAGAGGGGCGTCGCGCGTGCACTGCACCTTGCCTCGAACAGGGACGGGCACTTCCTGCCCGCGCTCGTGTCCGTGTCGTTGGCGCGAGACCGTGCGCGTGGCGACGCGGAGGCGCCCGCGTCGGCGTGTCCGAGGACGGAGCGGCAGCGCGGCATGGGCGGCGGGCCGGCGTCGATCGATGATGCATCATCGTCCGTCACGGGCGGCATCACACTCGCTCACGAATCTCTTGCACAAATCTTTCCTGCCTTTTGTTTTTGCCAGTGCAGACCATCATGCGATGTTTTTTTCTTTTTTGAAATCCCATCGTGCGATGTTTGAAAACGTGTGCACCAGCTAGCTGCCTGTACAACGGGTTTTTCCAAAGATTTTTACCGCATCCGAAGTAGCTACAGATCTAATTCAGTTTCGATCGAGACGTTTCGGTTTTGACTTGGCATCGCTTAGTGAACCTCGCACTCGTTACTGCGGGCACGGCGGGTGGGAGATCCGCCGAGGAACGGGGAGGTCGGCCACCTCTCCCCGTAATGTGATTCGTTGTCCCTTCACCTCAGATTCAACGCGTTACCAACCCCTCCACCCAGCCAACGGTGCCTCTCCCAAGATCGGTCCACATCAACGGCACGGATTCACTCCGGTGAAGTCATTTCCAGGCCAAGTCGCTTCTCGTCGCCTTCTGCCACTAGCGCACTCGGTTGCAACATTACCAGGGCAAAAACTACGGATGTACTCCAAGCAAATGCAAAACGTATACAAAAACCAATCAAACAAGCATATCGCCTAGTAGTAACGGTTGCTAAGAACAAACTGAAATCGGTAACGGTGATAGTGTGTGACTGTTCACCCGCTGCCCTAGACAGGACTATTGTGTGTGTTTTCCCTGTTACACATCTTATGGTCAGCGTCTCAGCAAGGCTAGTCCAGCGTCCAGTTCAACCAAAGAAATTTTCACGCCCGCTGGGAGAAACAAGGCCGGTGTTGCTGAGAGGTGTGCTATCTTCTGGGTGATGGCGCGTGTGGAGATCACTTGGTCTTCTTGTCCTCCGTGCTCGTCTCCGCCTCGGCCTCGGCCTCCGTTTGCTGGGCCGCAGCTGCTGAATCGCTTCCTTCCAAAGTCTCCCGGGCTGCGGGTTCATCCTCGCCTCCAAAACCAAACTCGTTGACACGCTTCTTGTCAACCGGATATTTCCACCTCTGGTAGAGGTATATCAAGAAGATAACATCTGCCGATAAAGAGAAGTCAGGAACAGTCCACAAAGGCGTATGAATGACATATCCAGAGAACATAGATGTATCCTGCTACTATCAGCAGTTATCATCTAGAACAGTGATAGTTTTTGTCTTACCATCTCTGAAAACTGAGAGACGGTGAAGCATTGGCATTTTAATAACAAATGCGAAAAGATCGTCTATTATGGTGTTGAGGAACTTGTAGGTCATTTGTCTCCATGGCATATGAGCGACAGACTTCAGCTTGTAGTTGATAAATAGTTGGGGGCACATCATAATGAAACCTGAAGAATGCAAATTACACATATAAGCTCTACTGCTAACACACATTATCATATATATCAGATAAAAGGAGAAGATTTGGAATTAGTTGCTTACCAAACATGTATACACAACTTGTCATAGAAGAAAGTATCCATGAGTACCAGCTCTTGTGCTTTTCATACTTCAGCGAGTAGATAGAGAAACCAATCACAAGGAGGAAAAGGACATAGGTAAGGTACTTCATTGCAAGTGCATCGTACTCCTTGGTCTTATTCTGTGCATATGAATCTCGGTCTCGAAACCTCAACATGGGAATCATTCCACTTCTATCGATCTGGAGAAAAGAAATGAAAATCTTTCATTTAGTACGAAAGGTCATCACGTATCTACTCTATATAAGCAATGTTCATGATATAGAAGCAATATGCATATATCTACACCAACAAACAACAAGTTGTCACAAAGTATACACGTAGCAAAATTCAACATTCTGAGGTCATCTAATATATCAAAACACATCGAGGGCCAGTGGTCACAGTAGTTCAGCATAAAGTAAAACTGTGCACCTGAAAATGCATGATGTGCCAACTGGTACTGTAAGTGAACAATGAGATGGCAATGAATAACGCCAAACATCTTTCTTATGTTTATAATCTTTGGTTTGGTATCTCCATTCTTTAGTCATGAACTTCTTTTGTTATTGCCAAAAATATTTAATTTTCTGGTGAAAAATCACAAGGCATACTTTGTACTACAAATTCAAGGGCTTAGAGAACCATAGATGCCATTTACCTCAATATGCATTGCCTTTCCAATCTTCCAAAATTCAATGCACACTCCAATGCCAGAGCTAGCAAGGATCATCCATGAGGTGTCATTGTCAAGAAGATACAGGAAAACAATTAGTTGACACACAAAATTCAGAATCACAGATTTTGCCGATAGACCTTCCATGGATTTGTTCTTGTTCCAGAACTGAATATCTGAAAACAGCACCCAAAGATTATAAAATAATTGTTTGTTAATAACTTAATATTGATGTGTAATAATTCTTACTATACATTCTAATAAAAATGCGCACATACCGTTTTTGAAGGCCAGGAAATCAAACAGAGAGTGTAGCAGAGAAACAACCATGGTCAATCCAAGAAGATAAGGATTTCCTTCAAGGAAAACCCTCTGCAACATACAAATATATGTCAAGAGTCAGCTGCTGACTGAGATGGTAAAACAATAAGGACAGGAACCACACATCCCAAGGACATAAACTGCAAGTAATTGTACATATTAATGGCACCTTAAACAAGATGAAAGGGTGCAAAGGAATTTGGTCCCAAGAAAAGAAAATAAGGAACAAAAAAAAGAGAGGACAACATATCCAAAAATGTCAGCATTTAAATAGCTGCAATTTAGAGTATGGGCACTTGTGTACCTTAAGTTCATCAGCCTCGCCTTCGAGCATACTTCCATAACTACGATGAACCTGGAAGGACTGCTCAATCTGTAAAAACAATTGCCATTTGGTCATGCTAATAGGACCAACTTCGAGGTTTAAGGGCAGTTCCTCCACAGTCTCGTTGAGCGCTATTAATTTATCCCTCAGTAGCCAAAACTCATTGAAGAATACTGTAGGATAATAGTCGCCTGTAGCTGGATCCACATTCAAATCTGTATCTCTATCGTAAAGGAAAACCAAACCATCATCATCGAAAGCATGGAATTTTTCTGAAGACAGTGTTTGAATAACAGATTATATTCCAGGCTTCCAGCAGAAGTTGGATTCAAGCAATGTGATTTTTGAAGTAAAAGCGGGGGAGTGACCACAATTTTTAACATGCATTACATGTATGTTTTAAGTAAAAGTGGAACTATCACAAAACAGAAAAGATATATGTTATTATTTGTTACAGTTGAAGGATACATGGAGCAACAATGGGAGGGACATTATTGTGGGGATACCTGCAAAGAATGAAGGGGGAAATGTTAATCATACATAGAGAGGACGCACAGAAACAAAGACAACACATAAACAGCAAAGCTGATGTTGTACACAATAGAAACAACAAAGTCTTGCTGTTACATAGATCAAGAAAAACATATACTAAAAATGGCTAAGGTGCGAAATCTGAAGCTATTACGAGAAAAGAATCGTGGAGTTTCATCCACATGTCAAAATTACCTGAGAGGAACCTTTTAAATTTAATCAATGTATCATTAATGCTGCAACCTTTTAAATTTAATCAATGTATCATTAAGGCTATTTAGCAGCATTTAGTTTGTTATTGCCATACAATGGAAACAATTTTTAGACAAGATTTGTTCACAGGTTATCTAAACTCCAAATCCAGCTTCTGGTTCATTACAATCACTGAAAGTAAATGTTACATTGCACACTGATAAAGTGCTTTGTCAACCATAGAATAGGAGGGTCAGAGTGACATAGGTCTATTTGTAAAAATAGGAGGGTCAGAGTGGCATAGGTCTATTTGTAACTAGTACTTCATGACACCTAACAAGGCAAGGTAAATGATTCATAACTTTCATACCATCAGAAAGGCAAGACTGAGAAGTTGAAAGGCTTAAACATGTAAAATCCTATGTGTGGTACAAATAAAACTGACAAACAGATAGGATTTTGTGAATACCGTGTGAAGTCATCAACAAGATTTATTGTTACATTTGGTTTCCAATAAGATATATATTCGGCCAGACCCTCATCTTTATCCTCAGGTTCTTTATTCCCCTGCAAACCAAGGCTTTCATTAGCTCGCCAGATATAAGCAATACCATATACTGAACGACAAAGAATGAAGATAATGACCTTAGGTGGTGCTTGCTCTTCAGCTTGTTCTGAATCTCCAAGCAAGCTCTTCTTTTTACCAGCTTTTGATTTTGGCAAGAATGTCACGACAGCTAAATGACAGGTACAGTGCAATCAGTATTCCATACATATATGATCATATAGAGGAAGAACATGCAATGGAAAACAGAACACGTACGATGTGTCCTCCCAAATGCAGATTTTTGCTCATATTCAGGATCTGTAGGGTCCACAGGGTAACCCGAGCGGGCAAAGTAAACATGAGCATACAAAGAGCCATTATGCTTGAGAGCCTGTAACACCACACACATACACAAAATTCAAACAAACAGACCATTGTTGCATGAAATAATGTTTAACATTACTGCAATCAGTATCCTACCTCTGAAGGATAGTATGTTAATGATCGTGTTCTGGTACTGGTAGGTCCCCAGACTGCATATGGTATGTTTGCTTCGTGCCAAATAAGTGCGTCCTCATTAGCAAAATCATTGAACTTCTCATTCTCCGACAAATACATCCACATATCCTGCAGCAGCAAAGCCACCAAGCACTGTTTAGCAATTCAGAAATGACTACTGACCAAGGGTAGGGCCTAAACCATGAAAACTAAATATCCATTTTGTTTATTATGTCTTTCTATCTACTCCCTCTGGTTCCATAATTAATGTTATTTTGGACAAGGCTAAGGTCAATCTTTTAGAATTTTGACTATCAATAGCCTTTAGAATATTTAGTTTGAAGACACTAAGACAACATGTATGTATTAGGCTGAAAATGTACTTTAATAATTTTTATTTAAAAAAGACATAGTCAAAGCTATGTTTTGGAGACTGTGATGTTGTCGAAAACGACAAGAATTATGGAACTGAAAGGAGTATAGGAACAAAATTTGCATGGTACGGTTACTGAAGTTGATAGAGCTTTGTGCCATTTCTGTATTAGAAATATAGATCCATAATGCCTTCTTCAAGACTTCAACTCTTGCTATACCATTCAATACATATCATCTAAGAAGGTATAAATGCACAGTGTACAGATTTAACAAAAGGAAGAAAGCCAGTGAGGCACATCAAAAGTAAGTGATTTATTGATCTTTGAAACACGATCAGCATTTAACCCACTTCTATTTTAGATCTCATAAGCCAATAAGACAAGGAACAAGCATACAGAATTCTCAACTTGATGATGAACAGCACATGTTGATCCCCAATAGAAGATTTAAAACGATCTATCAAGTCTTCAACTCATAGTAGATGCACGAGTACCAGAAATTACTTCTCACCAGAACAAGAGGTATGTTTAATATCATGTTTTCAATATTTCCCACAGTCAATTTTATCAAGAACAAAAAAAATCAATCACCAGGCTTGACATTACCAAACTTAATTCTGTATAGCTAATCTAGGAGACATTTTCACTCCAACATAAACATAAACATAAGTATAACGAACATATCACCCCCTCCTCCATCCTAGACCCTAACTTAGACAGTGAAGCAATTCAAACACCAAGTCACCATACACCATACATACAACTTCACACAACTTGTGGAGCTCAGCGGCATCCCGTCATGACCAAAATTCACAAAACCCTATACTATTACTATTTCCAAAAAACTGTAAACAGACCTCAACTAAGCCTCCTGATATCCAATTAAAAGCACAAGCCACCATCTTCCTTGTCACAATACAACAATGCCGAGGAGCACGAATTTGCTCACGGGATCTGGTTCAAAAATATCCTACTTGCACTGCAAAAACTTATGCTTCTGCATCGTAGCTACTAAACCAAACCACGCCCTCTTGCAAAAAAACGCCCGCAAGCTATTAACGATACAGCTTCCGGATCACAGCTTTAAAAAAATACTAGGAATAAAACCCTAAATTACTTGGCATCAGAGCAAGCACTTATAATTACCCGCACTACACGACCTAAACTTACTGATGAGCGAACAGAGATAGTGTAGAGACCTACGACGCATCTTCGAATCAAAATCTCGTGCGCGTAGCAACCAAGGGGTCGAGGGCGATCTCACCATTGGCTCGCCCTTCTCGAACAGGTTGGACATGAGCATCCCCGGTTCCGCGGGAGGGCGCTTTGGGCCGAAGAACTTGGCCGCGAAGTACCAGAACACCGCCATCCGCACGATGCCGGCGATGCTCTGCCCCAGGCCGCCGCCCTGCCGCCCCGCGGGGCCGCGCCCCTGCGGCTGCGCCGCCGCGGCCACCGCCGCCGCCGGCTGCGACATCGCCGCCGGCGAGCTGGATCGGAGCGAGGAGGGGGACGCCGAGATGCGAATGTAGACGAGGTTTTTGGGTTCTTTTTTTTTCGATCGCGTGATGCTTTGGGGACTTTTAACTGGGGCGGTTTTGCGATAGTGTTATTTGCAGATAAGGACGAGAGTTTGTTGTAATTAACTGTGCTTAGAATCCTGTGCGTGGAGACGCTGTTTGGCTTTGTGATTTGGAACCAACAGTAATTGCTAAAACTTTTGGGGGTGTACGTGTGATTAAGGGTGACAGGTAACAATATGCTGCAGCTGGGATTTGCCCAACGAGGCAAGTTGCCGGCCTGATAAGGAAGCAAAATGTTAGACGTACACGGAAGAAAAGAGTCATGAAAATGTAAACTGTTACCAACTATGGTTACAGGGTCACTATTATGCGAATTTATATTCGAGCTTAGTGTTGCAATACTGGCATCACTCAATTAAGCAAGCACTCTTTTGAAATGGTCAGACACGAGTATAAAGCTTGGAAGACTTTCTTATTGTGCAAGCGAAATGACTGAAAAAAAAATCATTTTTAGCCTGGTAGCATGGAGCAAAATACGTGTATCTTATTGCACTATCTATTATTGGAGTGTGTAGATTGGGGTCCGAAAGTGGATACACATAGTCAAAGTATAAAAACAAGGCATAGCTTCATACCTAAAAATAATTATGTATGCTTCAACTATAAAGTGTTTTTGTATGTTATAGATGTACAGAAGGTTGTAATACGTTTGCCATGACATACTTAAAGTTATATAGGGATATTATGTGTGAATTTGAATATTTCTATATGCAATCAAACTTCAATGCATCACCAATTTGATGAAAAAAGTATTTAGTGTGAATTTGAATATTTCTATATGCAATCAGACTTCAATGCATCACCAATTTGATGAAAACAGTATTTAGTGTGAATTTGAATATTTCTATATGCAATCAAACTTCAATGCATCACCAATTTGATGAAAAAAGTATTTAGTCTTACCACAACAAAATGGAAACAAACAGGAATTTGGATTTTTTTTTACAAGTTGTTATCGTTTAGTTCAATATTGGCAAGGGATATGTTTAGAAAATAGTGGTCAAAGAGCATGCACGTTTGGATATCGTACCACAAACAATAACTAAGTTCGAATACAAAAAATATGCAATACGATAACTCATTAAAGGAGTAAAACATCTAACCCCCTCAATTATATCATTCATAGCAAGAAACTAGAATTTTAGTTGGCTGATGCAAAATGTAGAGGAGACTGTTCAGTTTCTACAGCTTGTGCGAACACTTGTTAGGTCTCCATAAGTCTGCAACTGTACAAATATTCCACACTCTACTTAACAATTCGTGGAGATCTTGGGAAAGAAACTAACGTAGGCATGGCTCGCCGGCTCGCCGCCTCGCCGGGTGTCCCTAACAGTTTCCATCTCCAAGCGGGGCTACATGTGCGCATCTGGGCTCGGCGGAGGAGATATTTTGTGCGCGCTGGGAGCATCTGGGGCCCCGCAAAGCGGCAAAGGGACTCGATGACGTTGGGAGAGGCCGCCGTGTTCTCTTTCTCCATCTTCATCTTTTTTTCCTCTCTTTTTGATTTGAGAGTGTTTTTTATCATCATCTTGTCGATGCTTTGTGGAGTCAGCAGCAACTATCAGGCATTAGCGTGGCCCATTTCAAGTTTCGTTGAATTTAAGGCCGAGCAGATCCAGTTGGGCCATCCATCCCCTCAACAAAAAAGGTCTCACGCGTCTCGCGGCCAGCTTAGCTCTCTTGGGCTCAAAAGTCCACGCGAGTATGTTGAAATGGATCGGAGCCCATGACTACAGCCTGCCTGTCAGGGAACCCACCTTTCGGCAAGTAAACTCCCCTGCTCTGCTAGGCTGGTAATGTCGCCTGAAGCCAGGACTTCCTAGGATTTCAGGCGTTGTAGATGGAGAAAGCTTTAGCTATATCTTGGCCGTAAGCTAGCCAGTTTATGAACAAAGCAAGTTTGATGTGCCATTGTGGGCTTGTGGGCCGGGTGAGAAGCACGGCATCCTATCTACCACGCTTCTCCTGACGATGTTCAGGAAGCACCGACTAGCTAGGAAGGATGTATTCATCCGGATCGGAGGCGGCAGGTAGAGGAACTCGACGTCGTAATTTAACCTGCCTTGCAGCATCAAGCAAGCACAAAATCCAACCCGGATCGGGAGGCAATGATGATGGCCGTGGAGATGGATGCGTGGCCCTCAGCACAAAATCTAAAGGACGTGCATTTATCAACGACTCTTGTCTTTCGTGCACCTGATCGATAACTGAATGTGTTTTGTAGCTAATTGCCTAATTGTGCAAACTATGCAGCACAGCATCAGAGACGCCGAAGCATCTTTGTAAAGATTGCTTGTTTGTTCACTCGCATAATTTGAGATTAGCCGGTTAATTTGTTCAATTTACACCAACTGCCGACCAACGGTTCCGTGAGTTCTATCTACAAATAGTGGAAAAAATGTCGAGTGATGGTTGAGAAAGGTTGTAAATTCGTTCTTGACGGTCTCGTTGTTTTCTTTTCTGCTGAAATATTTGGAAGGAGCGCCAGAAGAACTTTCGGGCAGGAAGAAAAGAAAGTGATAGAGGTAGCTTATCTGATCAAGGAAGAAGTCCAGCAGTTTTGACACGCGACAGAAGTAGCCAACAATTTTACCCCAAACTTATAGTGGTGGGTCTCTTTTTGTTTTTTTTCTTCTTCGTTATCTTATTTGCGTGGTGGTTCTTCTGAGTGGAGGTGGTGCGTAGTCGGAAGGAGTGGAACGAGTGTAGTTGCAATTTTGTTATTTTTTGCTCGTTGTTTTTCTGTTTCCATCAGGTAAAAAATCAGCAAACCTCAAAAAAAAACAAATTTTGCGGCATATATCCTCCATGCGCATTGGAAACGAAAGATCCCCCGATCAAGCCGCGCGTCCTGTCGGCAACGCAGTCTCCACAACGCACGCGCACGCACCACCCTTCTCTGCCTTTCCCGTGTTAGCTTACGGGCAAAGCAGGTTTAATTAAGCCCGGGTTCCGCTGAATCGAAGCAGCATCTCATCCTCCGCACTTGTTTACATACAGGGCCTGAGTGGTCAGTTGTTCTCTTTGTCGATCGATCGATGCCGTGCATTGACCGAGGGACGGGTGCCATGTCTGCAGTCTGCACTACTCTCACCGATCTTGTAGACTGCACTGACGGCACAGCGTGCAATTTTTTTTTTGTTGCATCGTCTTCTATCTCCCGATCTGTTCTTTGCTTTTGCCCTCCTTTACAAGATATTGTGCCGGTGAGCATCGATCTCATGCCTGGCTATGTATCCAATTCCTTGGTCAAGCGACTGTAATGGAGAATCAGGAAGATGATAAAGGAAAGCTAAAGATCGAGTGCCTAACTAGGTCTAGCCTGAAAACTAAAATGAATGTGCTATCTGATAGTATCTCAAGTTTTTATAAGATCAGGTGCTGGGGTTTCGTTGAATCGGGCTGTGACGAACCGAGGTACTGGGGGCTGGATAGGGTCGAGTTCGTTCAGTGGACTTCAATAGTTGACTAATTTGTGTGCAAAACGTTGCGGAATTCTCATAGTTTCAGTCGGTATTAGTAAGCGGAAATATTGGGGGAACCAGCGGATTTCCTTGAAATAATTGTGGGTTGCCATCTCTTGATTATTCGTACAAATTGTTCTCTGCCGACATAATTTGTTCCACTGTATAATTGTTGTTTATTTTTAGTTTCATATTCTCTCCACGTTTCTCAAACGGGGAAACGTTTGGAACAGGGACCTATTACGAATCGAGACCCTATTACTTCGATTTTCAGTGTCTGCTACTTATGGCTAGTTTAGCATCGGTATTGTTGCTTCTCAAATGGGATGTTTCGATGGGGTGGATCCATGTGTTTTTGTTAAGTTTACATTCTTCGTTATGCTTCAGATTGAAAATGATTAGCAATTACAAGTTGGAACTATGAGGTGAAGAAAAACAACAAGCTCTGTGTGCTCTGTATTTCGTTTGATGATCCTTTGATGCAAATCAATTGCTTCTATTCAGGAATGGCAAGCCATGCGCTGTACCGGGAGCTCTGGCATGCGTGTGCCGGCCCGTTGGTCACAGTGCCTAGACAAGGCGAGCGAGTCTATTACTTTCCCCAAGGCCATATGGAGCAGGTACTGATTGGTTTAGATACCCTTTCTCTCAACCTTTCTTGATCAATCTTATATTTTGTGGAGCATCCATATGCACATGCATCAACTGATTGGGGGTTCTTTTCCTTGAACTGTTCATGGTTTCTTTTATAGCTCGAGGCGTCTACACACCAGCAGCTTGACCAGTACCTACCGATGTTCAATCTACCATCCAAGATCCTATGCAGTGTAGTCAACGTGGAACTACGGGTCAGTGTATTTTTTAAAATCTGTCTGGTGCAACCTCTTTGCATATGTGTGTCGAGGGATTGGTTAGCCTAGGTACTGAAGCAAGATATCTTGTAGTCGTCCTTAATCTTCTGTACTCTGCAATTCAGGCGGAAGTTGATTCAGATGAAGTTTATGCTCAAATCATGCTGCAACCTGAAGCTGATGTAAGTCTGCATATTTTTAATCTTGAGAATATTCAAGTGCTATTGCTTTCATTTTAGCTCTTTTAACTTAGTACTACATCATTGCCATCTTAGATGTACATACATTTGATTTATTTTCCTGAATATGCTCGATCAGCAAAGCGAACTCACCAGCCCGGACCCTGAACTAAAAGAACCTGAGAAATGCACCGCTCATTCCTTCTGCAAGACACTGGCAGCTTCAGATACGAGCACTCATGGCGGTTTTTCTGTTCTTTGGAGGCATGCCGAAGAATGTCTTCCTCAGCTGGTTAGCATCAGAAAATGTTATTTTCCTCAAAGTGATTTCTTAATTACCAGATATATTATTGTGTGTAAATTTTGTAGGACGTCTCAGAATCCACCTTGTCAAGAACTGGTTGCCAAAGATCTCCATGGCACTGAATGGCATTTTCGGCACATTTTTCGAGGTGAGCTTGCACTCTTCGCAACTTGGCTTCAAAATTCCTTCTATTCCTTTAAAAATAGCCTTATCTCTGTAGCTCTTAATTTGGTGTAATCTAGTCCAGGCATTGCACATAAACACATAGCGAGTACTGATGCAGTAGCTCCATTTCCATTTTTTTAGTCTCATGCCCGCCTTTCCATGTTTCTTTCAGGACAACCGAAGAGGCATCTCCTTACTACTGGCTGGAGTGTCTTTGTTAGCTCAAAAAGATTGGTTGCTGGTGATGCATTTATCTTCATGAGGTACAATACCCTAAGCATGATAAATGCAGATGTTTGGTGCATTTGCATCTGTCTCATTGCTTTTGGTTTAATTGTGGATGAATTTAATTAGTGTAGGGACTACTTGTACTAATTATTGTTCTTCCGAGTGGCAGAGGTGAAAATGGTGAGCTACGAGTTGGCGTAAGGAGGCTCATGAGACAAGTAAATAGCATGCCCTCATCCGTCATATCAAGCCACAGCATGCATCTTGGAGTCTTGGCAACAGCCTCCCATGCCATCTCCAACGGAACACTCTTTTCTGTTTTCTACAAACCAAGGTTTGATAATATTTTATTTATTCATTTGAGTGTATTGCATTGTTTTCTACTTTTCTAGCATCACATCGTGTATTTAAAGGAGAAAATAATGGACTAACTGTACTTTCTATTTGCTACTTGTGCTCTGTTCAAACAGAGTCAATTACTAATTAAATACTCTGCTTTAGTTGTAGACAAGTTCAATGTTTGTAGGTACGCCATGCATTCAGTGATTGTCTTAACCCTTGCCATTTTCAGTAAATCAAAGTGGACCACTATGGTTATCCTAGTTAGCACTAATGCATGAATGTTTTATTTCCTTCAAAGTCTTGCGAGCTAAACTTTATTCTCCTTTTATTTTGTTCCCCAGAACTAGCCGCTCTGATTTTGTTGTGAGCGTCAACAAATACCTTGAAGCTAAGAAGCAGAAAATATCTGTTGGAATGAGGTTTAAGATGAGATTTGAAGGTGATGAAGCTCCTGAAAGAAGGTACAGTTTGGACTTGCTTTCAAGTTTCAACAAGTTGGTGCTGCTTTCATTTTGACCATTTTATTTATGCTGGGACCAGAATTAACATCTCTATCTGTGGTTACAGGTTCAGTGGAACAATTATTGACATTGGGAGTTTGCCGGCAATGTCAAAATCTCTCTGGGCAGATTCTGACTGGAGATCTCTAAAGGTAATGAAGTTTTTTTGGGGTTAAATTAGAGGTAGCGTGATGTCTGCAAATTGTTCAGTGTGATTCATTGTCTTTTGTTTTGTTTGCCTTCCAAATACTAATGTAAACTTTTATACCTGCCAGGTTCAATGGGATGAGCCTTCATCCATTCTTCGTCCTGACAGAATCTCACCATGGGAGGTGGAACCACTAGATGCATCTGTTGGCGCTAAAATCGGCCGGATAGGAATCGGCCGATGGGTCTTCAGCGTCGGACACACGACCCGGGAGAATCTGCTTAGCTCCCGTTCGGGTTATTGCCCTGGTGCGGTTCGCGCGGCGTGCCAGTCAATCTGACCTGTTGATTGACAAGGAAATAGAGTATTAAATTCCAGGCGCGTCGATCGGCTGGGATTCCGATCTGTCCTGAGGAGCGCGTCGGCAGCGAATCGGCCGATTTGCTACAGAGATGATCGGCTATGGATCAGCCGATAATCGTGTAGTGATTGTAAAGAAAACCACCGGAGCGATCTAAACAATTATTACAGAAGCAACACTTGAAATAGATCTAATCGGCTGTGAGATGATAAACCGAAGAAAAACAATGACGAAGCCGATTACTCTAATCTCAAGCTGGATAACTGGTGATAATACTAGAATAACAGGTAAAACTTGCAATTCTAGTAAATATCGATAACTGGTGAATAAATCCAAACGAAACCACAGCGATGCGCCCGTAGTTAAAGCTCGGATATTACTCGGTAAGCGGAACCTACCAATTGGCCGGAGATCAAGTTGATGCAGCCCTGCCAATCCGTACGGACTCGTGGAAGAAGAAAATATTGGCGAAGTCGCCGACTTGAAAGTAAATTGCTGGAAAAGTAGAAGTACTGTTGTTGATTGATGTGTTGATTTCTTTTTCAAGACCCTGACGACTCCTATTTATACCCTAAAGCTAGGACTCCTGGTCGATCACGACTTGTTACAACCTTATTTAAATTACTATATCTATACGGACTTTAAAAAGGAAACAGACTCCCGCAGAATCTTCCGCCGCCGTTCCCTAATCCAATCAAGATTTCTTTCAATTGCTCCTCGACCGACTTAGCGTGCCCCCTTTGACCAGCTTTTGACCAGGATCCTCTGAAATAATCCCATCCTGTTGGCATAGGTTGTGCCACCAATCGGCCGATTTCCAACTGTTACTTTAATCGGCCGATTCCTTTCTGTAGCCTTCAGATCTGCCGCATCGGCCAATCTTCTCCTCCTGACGCCGATTCAACACGTGTCAAAATCTGGCGTCAACAGCAGCTAATCCACAATCCCCTCAACCTTCGTTAAGGAATAAGCGGGCACGACCTCCAGCTTCACCTTCTATGGTTGCAGAACTGCCTTCAGGCTTTGGTAAGGAGTCCCTTAATACTTGTTACATTCAGGCTTTGGTAAGGAGTTCCTTAATACTTGTTACAAAATAGGGCTCTGCTTCTTGAATAAAATGTCGAATGTTCAGTTCATGGATATCTTAAGCATTCTAGGATATGAATATGATGTGCTGACCTGCTGTAGAATCTAAGCTCTTGTTTCATTCATGTTAGGACTATGGAAATCCCCAACTGACTCGGCCCGGACTCTCATTCTCGGAACCGCAACGTGCTCGGCAGTTATTTCCTTCAATTCCCACATCAACCTTCTCATCGTCATCAAATGTCAATTTCAATTCAAAGAATGAGCCATCCATGCTAAGCAGTCAGTTCTACTGGTCGGCAAGGTATACAAGAGCTGACTCCTGCGCTGCTAGCACCAACACTATCATAGTTGAAAAGAAGCAAGAACAAAATTCTGGTGGCTGCAGATTGTTTGGGATTGATATATGCTCAGCTGAGGAAGAAGTATTACCTGTGGTTACTGCTTCAGCTCTTGGTTATGACCAAACTGCTGCCTCGATAGAGTTGAACTCGGATAAGCTCTCACAGCCATCTGATGTTAACAATTCCGATGCCCCAGGAGCTAGCAGTGAGCGATCGCCTCCTGAATCCCAAAGCCGGCAAGTGAGGAGCTGCACCAAGGTGATTTTCTATCACACTAGTTTTGATTATCAAGGTCTTGTTTTCTTGCTTGTGATTCATCGCGTAACTGATTAATGTTGTGCATGCAGGTAATTATGCAAGGAATGGCTGTTGGAAGGGCTGTAGACCTGACAAAGCTTAGTGGCTATAGTGATCTTTGCCATAAGTTGGAGGAGATGTTTGATATCCTGGGGGAGCTAGGTTCCACACTCAAGAAATGGCGGGTCATTTACACTGATGATGAGGATGACATGATGCTTGTTGGGGATGATCCTTGGAAGTAAGTACCCTTACATTTATCTCTATGGATGAGTGTGCCTTTTCAGTATTGAAGTCCTAATCCCTGTGCATTGCATTTTCCTTCAGTGAGTTTTGCGACATGGTGAAAAGAATTTACATTTACACATATGAGGAGGCGAAGAAGCTGACAGTCAAAGTTACCGGGTAGTAGTGACACCAGCAAGTTGAGTGATGTAAACTCAGTCTGAATGAGTCATCTAACATGGAGCCCATCTACCAACAGAGACTGCAGATTGCTAACTCCCTCTAATTCTGTTCTTCCTACTGTTGATTATGGGGGTTAAAAATGCCCATCATTGCTCTGAGGGCTGAAGTCGTGGTTGGCATTCTTTTGCCTTGAATTTTGGAGGCTTTTGGACTGCCAGGCAGCATGGGCCTCATGGAAGAGGTACTTGATGAGGACATCAACACCAACGATACATCCACTTCGACACAACTACCTATTGCTGGTCCTATTACTCGTGCTCGTGCTCGTCAACTTAATCATCAGGTGAGTTCACATCTAAGCTCATGTACATCATGTTTAGACCATGGAGACCCGTGTACTCTTATTTTGCTTAGGAACCAAGGAGACGACCGAAAGGGAAACGGATTCGCGCAGGTTGGATTCGGACTGCAGAACAGTACCAACTTGTGACGGACACCACGGTCGCATATGAACTCGGATTGGGGCGTTCAAGTACTTCGTGGAAAGCTCCATATCTGTTATGAGTCGGCCGCAACACCCCTGTGGTCGTCCTCCCATGTACTTATACCCCTTAGCCGCCGCCAAGAATGCTTGGGTTTTATTTAGATTAAGTTTAGTCTTCGCTACCTGCTTGCAAGCGCGCGTGTTGGATTAGCCGCCCGTCTTCTTGTCTTCGAAACCCCACCATTATTGAGATTGCGTGTGAAACCTTCATTTACATCTAGTAAATTCAGTACTTGTCATACGGTCTAGTTCTTCGATTGCTTGCAGGACGAGTGCCCTGGTGGCGATTGCTTGCAGGACGAGTGCCCTAGTGGTCGGGTGCCGCGCTCCACAAGATCGCGACAGCTATTGGAGGGGGTATATCGGTTGCTAAGGTGCAGCTTGGAAGGCTGTAGTCGGGCCGTGAATGTCGCCTCCATCGACCAATCGAGTTATCCACGCCTCTCATCGAAAGATCAGGAATCAAATTCTAGCGGGTCGCCATCAGTACTTGTGCCATTTCCCATTTGTTTGCGCTGTTTGTTAGGAGTCATCAGCCATGGCATATTTGGCAGGTGTCTGGTTTGAAGAAAAAACCGGTCAACTGGATGATGGACAATGCCTTGCCTCTCCTTCTACTGCTTAGCTAGTAACTAGGACTATGTATGTAATGAATGTCTGTATATAGTGTCGTTAGGCTGCCCTTGCCCTGGTATCAGTGGTTGTGGCATTTGTATGCATGGATTGCCGTTCAGTAACTTTTATCTTCAGCAGCCACAAACCTGAGGGTGTAGGTGGTGTGGATGAATGTTTCTTTTCAGCAACAATCTTTGTGGAAGCGATCTGTATATAATCTACTGTTTAATAAACAGTCGTGTGCAACCTGTGCTTCTAGCCTTGCACCTTCCACCGTGACGTCATTTCTTGCGCCGGTCCTTTGCTTGATGAATTGTCCATTTGCGAGCATTTTGGCTGGTGCTTTTTATTGTCTGAGTGAGGACCAGACACCAGAGAACCAGCGTGACTCTGGAAGTCTGGCCTTCGTCATCTCAGTCAGCGCAAATAAATAAGAGAAGGGCGTCTGGCGTGCTCTTGCTTCAGAACATGAGATCAGAACCACTTCGATTTATTCTGCAGCAGCTGGTTACGCTTCCGGCTCTTCATTTGCCCTATTTGGTTCAGATTACAGCCTTTCAAACTTACGATCGTTTAGTTTAGTTTTTGCATCGTGGGTTGTCTTGATAGGTCTGAAAATAAACTGAACGCTCTCCAATCAGAACAACTTTTTTTTCCCCTTTCGGCAACATATACTAGCAACAGTCAGAACAGAGTATCAATCCGTGCAAGCCCTACATTATTAGCATCAAACAGAGAGCATCCCACAACACAAATCGTCAGCTCTGGTCATCAACTCATCGCCAACCATGGCCGGGCAGACAAGCATGCCATGCGCCCGTTCCAAGTTCTCAGTGGATACGGTGAGGTAACAAAGCAACACACAAACTGAGCGCAATTCAGCAAATCAACAAGGACAGGCGCTGGGCTACGCGCCTATGCCCAAAGTACAAAAATATGCAAGAATCACCGTGGAGTATATAAGATCAAAATTCGTTGCATTATCAAGGTAATCAGGTTACTTCATATAACTTACTAGTACTTTCAGTTACACCTTGCGTGTGGTATGGGCCGTCAGAAGTAATGTTCATTTCATACAAGCTTAGAGTCTGTTTGGTTCATAAACTCCTGTCACATCGAATATTTAGACACCAACTAAAAATATTAAATATAGTCTAATTATAAAACTAATTGTATAAATGGAGACTAATTCGCGAGACGAATCCATTAAATCTAATTAGTCCATGATGTGATCATGTTGTGCTACAATTACTAATGATGGATTAATTAGACTTAATAAATTCGTCTTACGAATTAGTACCAACTTATACAATTACAATTATTACAGTTAGCTCATGTTTAAAATTCCTCATCAAACATCCCATCCGGACTAAAAATTAGTCCCTCTTGCAAACACCCCCTTGTTCATATCACCAGCGCTACTGCTGTCAGGGGTGACCTCAGCGCATATGCTGACGAGATCCTCCCGCAGCACCAGCGGCACGGCGCACAGGACGAGGTACGCAGCGTAGCAGGCGAAGGTTTCCCAGGAGAAGGGCTCGCCGACGGCGTGCAGGGAGCACACGTTGTGCGCGAAGACGAGGACCACCGCCACGCAGAAGATCACCTGCACGACGGCAACCAGAGGGGGATGAACAGGGTAGCTAAGTAGAATTGGCCAAGCGGCGGCATGGGGTTCTCGATCGAACGACAGAGGTGTGGGTGCGTCGAGGACGCTTACGACGGCGGCGTTGACGAGGCGGGGCCTTCCTAGGCTCCGTCGTCGCCAGGGTCTTCAAGAAGGTGCGGCTCGTCCCCATCGCCGCCGTCGGGAGGCCTGCCTTTTCTCGAAGAGATCGAGCACCTGAGCGAAAACTCGGCCCTGATATGATACCAAGAGTCCAGGACCCACACGTCCGCGCATTATATTGCTCTGGTCCTATCCGGAAAAGGAAAGAACACCAACCGTGGATCGAGCTCAAATTCATCTCTGGCTGCTGTAACGGCAGCGAGGCTTTAGCAATGTGCCTTTTCGCAGGCCGTTCCAGTGTACGGCCTAGGCCTACAGGATCCGGTCATTTTTTTTAAAGCTGCCGGCAGCACTGCCCGGCATGGATACGGTCAAAATTGGTGAAACTTTGCAAGACCGGTAGGCCGAAAACCGGGCTAAAAATTCCAAAATTTTTCAGTAACTTTTCGCTGAAATTTAATTTCAACGCTGGATAGAAACTGAAAATTAAAGATACGAGCATTTTCCGGTGGTGACGGCTAGAACTGATTATCGCCAATTTTCGGCTGAAGTTCTGAGCATGCTGCATGTGTTGTTGAGAACCTTGGCGGCCAAAAAAATGCGAGCGGGTTACAATCTTTCAAAAGAAAATGCGAGCGGTTAGCCTTTTAGAAACAATGGAATTGTAGCATCAAAACCTGGATCGATAACAGAGATTCACATGTTTTAACATCAAACGGAGCACCACAAAACTCTCCAGCGCCAGTCTTAATCCTCAAATCTCAATCTTGGCCAGGCTGAGTGGCTAACATACTTAGATGCCACATTTTTTTTATTTCAAATAGAAGGTACATGCACCTCAACAGCAAAAGCCCGAAATAGCTTCCATTATCAAGCGAATTCACTTCACCAAAATCTAACACCAGGGCACCAAAAATTCGTACACCTAAGGGTGCCTTTTATTTATTCATGCATGCATGGTGCATGCTACATTCTGCCCCTCAAAAAAAAACAAAAAAAACATACGCCTAACTTGTACTATCAATTACACGTTGTCATGCGCTAGTAGGTTGCTCGAGAGGTCACTGCCGGCGTCGCCAGAAGGCTCCTCAGCGTAGATGCTGATGAATTCGGCCCTCATCTTTGCCAGAAAGCAGAGAGGTATTAGAAACAGAGGCGCCTCCCCAGCAGACCACGCGAAAGCCTCCCACAGAGGCCCATCAACACTCAACTGCAGGAACGAACATGCCGACCACCATTAGGGAGAAGAGCAGCTGCAAGGGCATGGACAGCGAGAAGCCCAAAAGGAAAAAAAGAAAAGTCAGGCTGGTGCAGACGAAAAAAAAAGATGCACAAGCGAGTAGCGACATGAAACCGGTGCTTCCTTCATCGGAAAAAGGTATGCGGAGTTCAGCAAGTCTAGCAATCAAACAATGTATATCTATAAAGGTTCCACGACAAGTTTGCTAGGGGACATGTGTTACATAAGTAGAACTACGGCAGCACGAAGCAGAGAACGAGCCCTGAGTGATACATCTGGCCTACACGTCTTCGGATGCCAGCAGCTTGATCTGATAGTTGGCACCAGCAGTCCTGCTGACGACGGCAGGGGTGCCCGTAGCGTATATGCTGATGATGTCCTTCCTCAGCATGGGCACCACGAAGGCGGGCACCAGGTACATGGGCGACTGCGCGGCGGACCACGCGAGGGCCTGCCAGCGCGGCACGTCCAGGCTGAAGAACGTGGGCACGTTGTACGCGCAGGTGCCGACCGTCGCCTGCGCATATAGAAAATCAGAAGAGAAAAAGAAGATCAGGTTGCGGCGCGGCGGAACGGAAACCATCGGGACGACCGGACGATCTCGAGTGCGCTTACGCTACTGCGCAAACCATCTTTCGTCCTACTTACTTATCCCAGCCAGCTTTGAGCCAGGAACTATAAACACTTTAATTCTGAATCCAACGGCTAGAGAACGACGGGGAATTTTAGTTTCTATTGAAGCCACCAATAACCTTTAATCTCGGTTGGTGACTCCAACCCGAACTAAAAGGGTCTTTAGTCTCGTTTGGTGGCTCCACCCGAGACTAAAATATTCTCCACGGGTTAGTTTAAAAGGAATATATTTCATTCAAAGTCACATGGATCTCTCCTCCACCTTCCGGGTCCATCCTCCCTGCATTTTGAGTAACTTTTCAATGAAAATTAACTTTAATGAATTTTATCTGAATAAAAATAAAAAATTACAGATTGGAGAATTGATGGCTAGAATCGAATTTCGCCAATTTTGGGCTGAAATCCCGAGCATGCTGCATATATTGAGAACTGTGGCGGGCAAAATGCGACCGGTTATAATCCTTCGAAAGAAATTGCGAGCCGTTAGCCTTTTAGAAACAATGGAATAATCGTAGCATCAGACCTGTTTTGGCATCAAACGGAGCACCGCAAAAAAAAAAATTTAATAAAAAAACAGAAGATACATGCACGTGCACGTCAATAGCAAAAGCCTAAACCGCCTGTTTCAGGTCTTCCAGCCAACCATGGAACGAAGACACAAAGCACTAAGGCGTATGCCACCCGTCCCCGGTTAGGAAAAAGAGTTTGAGAGCCAGCAGGATGCGTGTACCACGCACTACATACTCGGAGACGGAGCGGCCACCTTGGTATGTAGAGGCTGCACTACTGCATCTGAAACTTAGTAGACGACCAAACGTGTCAAGTCAAGTCTACCTGCTTCCTCAAGAGTCTAAGACCCCGGAAACAGTTACACATACGCACGCGAAGAAAAAGAAACTTAACATTCACCTGCTTCTTTCGTCAGCACATGTATATAGCAATCAAAACAGAGCACCAAACCGTGGTAGGCTGGTAGGTCAGTTTAGAGCATGGGCATTCCACAAATCCTGGGTTGGAAGCCAGGCAGAGGCGGACATGTCTGGACAATGCTCCTTTGCCAACATTGGAGGGATCACCAAAGAATTTTTTATATATATGATGCATTCATATATAAATCTAAAATTAATAACAAGTGTGTACTATTATAAAAATTCGCTTTGTACATTATAAACAAACCACGCTGACGCACATAGACACACGTATACGCGATGCAAAGGATCGGCGCCAGGAACGTTTCCTTGCACCTGGCTTGCACGTTTTGCAGATGCCAATGGCAAGTTGCTGGCAGCACCAGCACCAGGACGAGCCTCAGCAAACACGCCAACGATATCCTTCCTCAGCGCCAGCACCGTGCCGAGAGGCACGGCGCACAGGAGAAACGCCGCCGCGGTGCACGCGAAAGCTTCCCCAGAAGGTGAGGATCCGCCGGCGCCCAGCAGCCAGTACGCGGTGCACGCGAAGATGAGGATCACCGCCACGCAGAAGACTCCCTGCATTGGCATGCGGCAAGAGGGGCCAGAAAGGAAAAGAAGATGAGGTTGTTTGATTCGATCGACAAAAAAGCAGTAGTAGCGAGAGGAGTCGCGGAAGCTTACGATGGCGACGTTGACCAGACGAGCCTTCCTAAGGTCCGTGACCACCGGCTCTGTATCACCACACCCCTCGGCCGCGGCGGCGCCGCCGCTCATGCTCGCCGCCGTCGCCGGTTTAGGACCTGTGCCTTTCTCGAGATCCAAAGCATCAGAGTGAAGAGATCTTGTTCCCATTTCTGATGGTTTGCTTCGGTCTTTTCTCTCTCTCTCTTTTCTTTTGGATCTTGCGGGGTTCGCTTCCTTCTCCAAACCTCGACTTTATGTAACGATAAAGAGTCCGTGTTTCAAAAAAAAACGATAAAGAGTCCGAGGCCAATCCGGGTCTGTTACTGGCGGCCAGCGAGAGAGATAGATGTCCAGTACTGGCGTCGGCCTGAACCCAGGCCAGGCCCATGTAATAAAAATGTAAACAAACAGCCCACACGCAGCTCTTGCATACGGACTCTTTATCACGCACGTCGCACTTCCCTTTTATGGGTCCCTTCGACCAGCCAATCCAATGATTCAACCACTGAGTAAACGTATTCTACTGTATCAATCCAAGGAAAGGAATGCAAAGAAACTTCAGACATCCATGGTCACTTCGAACAACGAAACATCCAATGAAGTAACTGGTAGTCACCAAATAGATTATTACAATCCCGTTTGCAAACAGAAGTCGCACACATTACGTAGTTCTATCATAGAAGGGTTTTCATCCGGAAAGACCGGAGAACCAGGACCAAGTTTTCAGGAGTAACCCCATTAGCCAACAGAAGGCGCCCACATTATGTTCTTCATTCATCAGACATTTTCATCAACGCGCACTGCAGACGGCGCACGGAGATTTCCACCAGCCACACCGCCACAGGTTTGGCACTGCAGTTACGAATCATGAGATAGTTCAGGCATCAGTTGGACATGCAAATTCAGCAACAGGAATCAGAACACTGCTGGTAAACTCTACCCTTCAACATCATGTATCACGGCTCCAAACCAAACATTGAAACAAGGCATTGTGGTAAACACTATATGCAGGGAACAAGCTTTCAATTTATTCAGTGGTGAAAACAAATACAGTTTGATGCTGCATGAACCAGTTGCACAAACAAGATACAGAGGTGCACATATGTATACAAAATACTTGTGTTAAGCTACATGCATGGATCGTCCATTTCATAGCAAACAGTATATATAGTTCTTCAGAGATGTCAGGTGAGGCTAACTAATCCGGTCGAGCAAACTAAGTATTATTCAGAGACATTGTCAAATCTGGTCATGGTTGCAATATCTATGCAAACAAATCAAGGCACGAGATGGGAAAAGATTTCAAATGCCACCTCTGTTCCATCAGAAGCTGGGTTAGGAGATCTTCCATTCACAGTGGCAGTTCCACAGGTCTCACACTGTAAAGCACACATCAGGAATTACATTATATTTTAGGAATCAGGTTCAAGCTCCAAGTCAGAATTACATACAAAAGGAAAGAAAAAGCAAGAAATCAGACAGATTTACTAACAGTCTGCTGATTGTCCCCTGCATTGTCATTAAGCTGGTCTCGACCACAAGTGCATACAACTCTCAAGCACTGCAAAGTTTACATCACTGCAGGGTTAGGCTAGTTCGATGATATAATCCACGAGAGCTTCGGAAAAAAAACTAATGGATATACAGACCTTTGGGTACGCACACACCATGGGCCAAATGATCAGAAGCACCACCAGTATAGTTGCAGTAACTGGCCACACAATGGAGGCACTAACATCTGCACGAACAAAGGTGACGAGGCCACCCAGCTAGGCCAGCAGGAAACAAGGAGTAAGGCATTGCAATCAGGAACTTCCTCAGAGCAGTGTGCTTGGCGCCTTTTGCCAAAGGATCTTGGCCCTGGGTAGAGCTTAGTACATTTATTGCTGTGATACCCAGGAGTGCAGTAGTAGCCAACGGTATGATGTTCTCCTTGAGGCTCTGTTGGAAAGCCAATCAGTCAGTTAAACAGTAATGGAATTGGCTGATATCAATCTAAGAGTGCATGGTCATGGAGCGAACGAACAGCAATCTGGCATTATCTAACAAAAGTGTTACCTCCTTGTCCAAAAGAGGAAAAAGGGAAACATGGTCTTCCCTCTCCAGCGTTTCATCTCCTCGGACTTGCTACAGTAGCAAAAAAACATGGGCATCACCAGAATGAACAGCATGAAAAAAACAAGGAATACAGAGTGTACACTCTTACGGAAGCACGCGGTGTTCATCATAGTGAAGCATGACCAACATCAGAGCATAAACAACGGAAAAGTGATAAACAGCATGAACAAAACAAGGCATGCATAGTGGATCGTATTGCAAAGCCGATGCACTCACACGCCACCAAAATCAAAGCAAAGTATAGGCACACAGTCATATTTCACTGTAAGTTTGGTTATCATAAACTGTAACCATAGGAAACTACAACTCTAGCAATAACAGATCTTTGTAATAACTTAAACCAGAACACTAATGCCCTCCCTTGTGGCTAAATAACTCTCCTGCTACCTAACTGTATCTAACTACATTCAGGCCGATCAACAAATCATCATGAACCAGCACATTTATCTAAACTTCAAATAGTTTACCCGAGGTAGATCCAACAAAACGGTCAATTCAAGAAACATTAAGATAAAGCCACTGGACACGGGCAGCACACTTTCAGGATCGAAGGGATGCAGACAACTCATTGGCCTGAACAGATGGTTCTAAAAATCGAGCATTTGACAGCCAGAAATGCTCCAGTACTTAGCTTTTTAGCAAAATCCCATTGACACGGCAGAAATAATAGAAGGTCATGCTCAGATTCATACAGTGACAGAAAATGCATGGAACAATTGACAGCAATGAGAATTAAGAGATACAAACTAAATTGTTCCATCAGGAATATCAACATTCAGAAGTTACCCAATAATAGTTGATAAGAAGACGATTTGGATTGTACATAACAAAAACATGAAAATCGGTACAATTTGGCTAAATAGCAGTTTCAAAACTACTATGGGCAGTACAAGATCCAACTCATTTGTTATTTCCTTCCTACACAACAATAACTGGTATATAAGTAAAATTTAGGCAAATGCCTAATGCTATCATTTGTCACAATCAAAATTCACGCATAAACATATGCCAGAGTAACAGTACATGCTACAGTCATTGCAAAAGTTACATGAGAACGGCACTGAAGTGTATAAATTTTGTACTATAATTAAGATGAAATGAGTATACAACTGGATGTAAGCATTATATTATACCAATTATCAACTTCAAAGTAGTATCACTGAACAAAAAAGCAACAACAAGCATGTCATAGTGAACTAAAACATGATTAAGCATGTATTGTAAACTATAAATAGTAGAATCAATAAATAAAACTGGATAGGACTGTAACACCCAGTAAGCTAATACAGTGGCAGTGTGAAATCTAGAAAACTAAGAAAAAAATTTAATGTAATTCATTTTTTTGCGGGTAAAAATTAATTTAATTCATAAGAGACTCAAATCGGAAGCAAAAGAACAGAAAATGAGTGGGGGTGAGGCCTGGGAAGATAGGGAAGGGTTTCACACAAACAAACACCAGACACTACTAGGCCTGCCAATAGGGTGGGTTGAAATGGATTTTATGGTGTGGGTTCTGATGTGGAGTGTATTTGGATGGGTTAAAATGGGTTGTATTAGGTAATGGGACGGGGCGGAGTGGGTTCTATATAAATACAGGTTGGGGCAGGTTGGAATGAGTGTATTTTAATCAATTTCAACTTAGTATGATTGGCAGCTACTTATTACAAAGCAGTGTGACTAGACCTACACGTGGGCCCCGCGTCAAGAGCCGGACCCTGGAATAAAACGTCGTGTTCACACTATAAAATTTTATCGAAATTGACCGAAATTTGTTGGAGATGACTCGGTATGACTTGCAGCTACTCTGTATAAAGCAGTGTGGCTAGATCTACACGTGGGTCCCATGTAAAGAGCTGGACCCTAAAAATAAAACCTCACGTTCACATTATAAAATTTTATCAAAAATAACTAAAATTTGTTAGAGATATACTCTGTGCAAATCGGTGTGGTTAGAACTATACGTGGACCCCACGTCAAGAGTAGAGCCACTAAATATATATAGAGTTAAATATGGGTTGGGGTGGGTTTAATTGGTAGGTATAGCTATATCTATGGGTTTAAGCATCAAATGTAGTGACGCGGGATGGGTTATTTAGTTGAGCTTTAGGGGCGGGGTGGGTTGCCATTTGATTTCCGTAAGCATTGGGGTGGGGTGGGCAAAGGGTGGGTTTAGCCCCATTAGCAGCGCTAGACACTAGGAATACGAACACTAGCACTCTGGCAGCACCAATTAGCACCCAACAAAAGGCACTAACGATCGAGGATGACCGGTACAAAACCCAACTCAAAAAACGTAGGAATCGGAAGTGAATTGAGTCAATTGACCGCGCAAGACAAATCCGCCAGAGAACCAACACAGAGCTCACAAATCTGAACAAAAATGGGGGAAACCAAACTAAAACACATCTATCTAATTAAAACTGACCAGGCTCAGCCTCAGCTAGTTGGCGTCAAAATGAATCGCAATCAACCATGTTCACGAGGAAGGCGAGACGGGGGGAACAGCAAAATGCAGAAATCACAAAAGTGGGGGAGGGCAGAAACCCTAAGCGAGCGCATCTCGCTCGTTTCATTTCGTCTCCAAACCTTTTATTGGGCCGTCCAACGCGAGAAACAAAATCTTACGGAGAGATGAAACGGCCCGCTACGGCCCAACCCGAAACAACAGCCCGAAATATACCATCAGGAATATTTTCCCTTGCAAACCCAGCCCAGAGAGAGACTGCGCATGGCGATGGTCACGACGAACCGAAACATATCGCCATCGCACATGCAAACCCCAAACGAACAAATCGAGTCGCACGCTCCACACGCAACGCGAGGAAATATCGAATCCCGCACGAGCCTGGGGTGAAACTCGCCCTGCTCTGCTGCGCGCCGTTCGACTAGGAATTTTTTTTAAAAAAGAAGGAAAATCAAATCAGAATGAATCCTTTAGAGACGAGAGAACTCGATCGTCCAAAAAAAAAAATACCTACGCTCGAAAAGCCCACCAAGCACAAGGAAATATCGAATAGCGCTGGGCCTCGGTACATCTAGACCGAAATACGCTCTGGTTGCGCCTCGTTCGGCTAAGAACTACTTAAAAAACCCCGGAAAAATCATATTGAAAAGCAAACGCTCGAAAACCCCAGGCCACCCAGCAAATATCGGATCGCATTAAACCTCGGTACATCTATACCGAAATACGCTCTGATTTGCGCCTCCGATTTGGAAATACAAAAAGGAAAAAGGAAATCAGAATGAAGAGCGATGCGACTGACTGGGAAGTTAAAAAAAAAGAGAAGAAAACAAGCGGAGGAACTCCTTCGTCAGCATACCAGAGAACTCGCTCGGGGGGAAAAGAAAAGAAAACTCCGAACGCTAAGGGGACAGGCAAAACAAAAGGAGAATGAGGATGGAGCTCTCACCGGCGCCGGTGCGCTCATGGCGTCCAGGGCAAAGAGCGAGAGGCTGGGATGCCAAGGGTTTGGGCGGAAGAGGAGAAGGGGGTTGGGGAGGGTGGCTATTTATGCCTGGTGCCTGGTGGTGGTGCTCTCTAGGCGACGCCGGTGGAGCGCGCCTGGGCAGGGCTAGCTGCTGGAAAAGTTGGCGTGCACGTCCACCGCTGTTCGTACGTACGCGAACGGCTAGGATCGGAGCTCGGCATACGGACCCGCTCCGCTCCGTCGCCGGGCGGGACTTGACGGCGCGCCACGCACCCCATGCACGCTAGGTACGCCCTGCTGTACGCCGTCCGCGCGCAGAGCACCGCCGTCCCATCGCCGCTAGCCGGAGCGACTCCACTACTGCACGCATTGGCCGACCGCGGGCCCAGGGCGCGCAGGACGTCCGCGTCGTTGGCGCTCCTCGCCGCCACGGAGCCAGTGGCGATCGATCACGCGGGAACCGCTTGCCGGCCTTGATCCAGGCCATGGCTAGCTATGATCACCTGTGCTTGCCTTGAAAGAATGTAGGAGAGGATAGCATTTCTTTTTCTTTTTTGAATCGGTTGCATTTCGTGGCAAAAAGCAATTCGGGATCAATATTTGCATCAAAGTTGGGCGCGCAGCGCGCTCTTCCTCGCCCAGCTCCGGCAGGCATTCCACGAAAGCGTACGCACATCCTTGCCACGGTCGAGGACGCGCACCACTCCCCGCTCCGCGTCCGGCGTGCGTTCGCCGGCGCCGCGCGCACCATCGTGTGCCGCGCCCGACCGTGCGCGACGTGTCCACCATCAACCCGGCTGCACGCGCGCCGAGCCCGGCTCCCGGACCATGGGCGCAACAGGAGCACGTCGACGCGCGTACCGGCATGAGGTTGGGGCTCGCCGGAGCGGGGGCTGCAGCGCGCGGGCCAACACGACCAGGTGAAAGGAGGTTCGCGACTGCGGCCGCCTGCACTGATCCCGAGGGGACACTGTCCCCCGGACAGTGCGCTGCGGCAGCTTTTGCCCTTTTGCTACTAGAAGACCAAGACCGAGGAGGGCGGTTAGCGGGTGTGAGAGAGGAGGTCACGGCGTCGGCGAGGTCAGGACGTTTTTGAATGAAATCGTTTTGTCTTCACGTTTTTGAATAAAATCGCTTTTGTCCAAAAATAGAAACCTGACATTCTGTTGAAACATGAAGTATTATGAAAAAGAAAAAAAATTGTGGTTCCTGGTTGTTGCGTCCTGTGAAACTTATAGATCAACAAAGTGTGTTATTTTTTCTTCAGACAATATATTTCCTCTGTCGCAAAAATATATCAGTCTACAAATTTTTAAGGCAGATTAAGGTTATACAAAATTTACCTAGGCAACCCTGATGATGAGTGATGTGAGTCTGTTTTGTTTCCGGAGATGGCAAAGTTTCGTTAAACGCTCTCAGGTTGTTCGAGGAGAGTGCTAAAATTAATGTAGAGGGTTTGACAATGTCAAATTGAAATATCAAGTCTGGTGGGATAAATTTTGAATCACGGAGTGACATGATCTACTTCTAGTATTCAACATGTTTTTTCTTCCATAGTAGTAAGTATACATGATTCATTTTTGACAAGGGCCACTGGTAACTCCTCTTCGAGGCATATACTCCTAATTAATCCCTTTTTTACACCTAAAATGGTCGATAAACCATCACCAATCTTCAAAGAAGAAACGCCGGCACGGTAATATCACGGCACACACCAGCGGCCTCCCGGTCCCGGGCTCGGCGTCGGCGAGCATGGGCTGCCGCGCGCATGCGTCATGCGTCCACTACCACGCACCAGCCACCTGTCCATGTATTATACGCCTTGGTCTCTTGGACCAAACCGTTCCCATTGCCGGCCCCACTTGGCGCTCCTCGCCGGAGGGCGGCAGCGCAAGCCGCTAGGCCTACTAGGCCCCGGCCCTCACGCGATGCTCCATGCGGCCATGCCAGCTGCAAGGGCAGTTGCGTGGGCATGCGTGGCGATGCCAGAGGTCATCCCGCGGGTGATCGTGCCGCGGCAGCTTTAGCTGCAAGCCCGAGAACGGGCGACGAACGTCACGGCCGGCGTTGGCCAACTTTAGTGTAAAGCAGCGTTGAACGACTGCATGCAAATTCTCTGTGTGTGTTCCCTACCGTTCTAGTGAAATTAGGGAGAGAGAAAAAAAAACATCTGGCTTGTAAGATTGTTCGTTGCATGGACCGCTAACGATCAAAATGCGATAATCCGGGCGGCATACGGCAAAGTAGAGAACTGCCTGGTCCTCACAATTTGTGTGCTGCTGGTAGCCTAGTTGGAGAGACATACTCCAGAAATCTAGATGAAAAGCATCGAAGAGATGGGATTTGTGATCCATCTCAAGTTGGGAGCGGCCCAGGTCGACCCATTGGATAGTTGGCCCGATCCACGAGAGCAAGGCCAATGGGCCACATGGGCTGGCCTCAAATTAGAGAGGGTCCTTTTGCCTACTAACCTAATGGGTAAGATGGGTCGACCCAAAACAGTCAGCCAGTTCCATCTGCACATGACGCGAGAGACAAGCGTAGAGGCGAGCGAGCTAGCCGCGGCGACGGCGGCTGGCCGCCACCGCTGCCTCTCGGCGCGTCTCCCTGCCATCCGACGGTGACGACTCCGCGCACCACAGTCCCTTGCAGCGGCTCTCCCGTCAGGTTAGCTTCTTCCGTCTATGTTCTTTCCCATCTACTGGCTGTCCTAGGTTTTGTCCAATGATTTGTATATGTGATGTAGCTAGCTACAAACACTACAACGACACTGCTGGAAGAAGCGAAGGTGCGACATGATTTGCTGCCTGCTTCCTTCCTTGGTCAAGCTAAACAAATGGACTAGTATATGAGATGTTCTTTTACTGATTTCGTGGATATGTGAAGGCCAAGGTCCAACAGAACCCTATACTGGATATAGGAGTTCTAATTGTTGCACTCCTTTGTGATCTGATTGCTCGTTATATAATGTCAGTGAGCATGTGCTACTCCCTATGATCGTTATAGCCATTCTGTAATTGTAGTGGAGTAGCTAGTATGCACTACTGAAAGATGTTGTTTACAGGTAGTATGCAGAGTTGCAGACCTGCATAATTTAACACAATGTTTATTGGATGGTGAGGTGATATTAATTGACTTTTATCTTGGCTTTCAATAGCTTTTTTTTTCCAGCAAACCTGCAGGTGGATCTGCATTCTGATTCTATTACCTGTGCTTAATCCTATTATTTGTCTAAGATATTATGATGCTGATTAATGCATATTTATGTACTCACTAAGCTAATAAACTGTATCCTAACTATAAATCTTTTTAACAGTTCGGAAATATGGAAGAGGAAGAAGGGGCTCATGAAGTGTACCAAGGGGATAGCTCATTGTTCATGCTTGACGAACCAAGGATGAGAGTTCCACCACCAGTGTTGTCTCCTTTAATTGTAAACATTTGCAGAGCTTTTAGCAATGGTGAGCATTTTTTACTTTAGTTACCTGCTATTGGTCCTTGATTCACCTATGTCAAGATTTTAGTTGTGCATTGTTTGCTGATTTATCTGCCAGTAGTATTGTCTGACAATACAATATCTTATATTGTGTTGTATATCTGCATAAATTGTTACTTCCCTGGTAGCATTGCTCTGAAAATATTATCATGAGTACTCAATTATCATTGTTGCTTCAGATCACTGCATGTTGTAGCTGCTATTATAATTATTGTTGCTATCACATTAACTCCTTATGCCCTTTTCTCATTAACATCTTCCCATGACACTGAAATGTTTGATGATGACGATGACGATGAAGAAGACGCCGACTATGAACTAGACAAAGAGGAAGAGGAAGACTTCGGAGAGGAAGAGGAAGACGATGATGATGAGGTAGAAGAAGTAGAAGGACTTCAGATGGTTGATGTTGACATGGGCTCATTTTCTGAACCAGGGCGAAAGTTTTATGGAAGGAATATGAGCCTATTCGTGTTGATGGAGTAGTGGTCGCAGCTGAGTGTAAATATTGTGCAAGGAATATATGTGCTGAGCGTAAGTATGGAACAAGTTCATTGCGCAAGCACTTGAAGAGATGAGGTAGAAGAAGTAGAAGACAAATTATTTGCTCTGACTCTCGACAATGCATCCAACAATGGTGCAATGATGAAGTTACTAAAGACCCATTTGCTAAATAAGAAGATGCTATTTTGTAGTGGTAGGCTGTTCCGGCAACGCTGCGCTGCTCATGTCATCAACTTGACATGCCAAGCAGGACTGAATTATCTTAGCCCAATGATAAGCAAGATTCGTGAGGCTATGAAGTACATCCGGAGCTCTCCAGCAAGAAAGGAAAAATTTGAAGAAATCGTTTCACAGTTAGGCATATCCTATGGGAAGAATCCCTATTATGTTTGTACGCATTGGAACTCCACATACATCATGCTTGCTACATCAAAAGAGTTTCGCCTAGTGTTCGATTCATTGGCGATTCAAGATCCGAACTACACCTTCTAGCCGTCATTTGAGGAATGGGAAAATGTTGATATCATTTGCGGGTTGCTGAAGGTATTCTATGAATCCACTAATGTGATATCAGGCACAAAGTACCCTACTGCTAACCTATACCTTCATGAGTTGCTGAAAGTGAAGTTAACATTGGAGAATCAGCTTTTTGAGGAAGAATTTGAGATGCACTCTATGATCAAATACATGAAGAAAAAGTTTGACAAGTATTGGAAGACATCATGGTTGGATCTCTGTATTCCTTTCATTTTAGACTCCCAATTAAGTTGAAATACCTTGAGTTTCGATTTGACCTAGAATTTGGGTACGATGCTATAGGAATGATTAGTAAAGTAAAAAAATCTGCTACATGCTCTATTCAAAGAGTACCTCAAATTGAATGATGACAGTTCAGATCCCATGTCACAAGGAGGTGATGTTGAAATGGGTGTAAACGACCATGATCCTTTGGCAAGTTGGGACCAACATGTTACCCTTAGTGCTCAATCAACAAATGAGGCTTCCATAGAGCTTGAAATATATTTGTCAATGGTACCAATTCATCGAAGTGACATTTCAATATCCTTGCATGGTGGCAGATGAGCTCAACTGAATACCCTACATTGAGTCGTATGGCGAGAGATATATTGGCTGTTCCGGCTTCTACCATCGTATCAGAATCTGCATTCAATACTGGGTCAAGAGTACTATTAGATTTTCGAAGTCGAATAACCCCAGAAACCGTTGAAGCTCTAGTGTGCCTGCAAGACTGGATGAGGGCAAACGGTAAAATCATGACTCATGTTAATTGCATTTCTCACTAATGCTTCACTTTCACAAAGTCATAAAATCTTCTCTTGTTTTGTGCAGCTCATACTCAACGCCGCATGGATTCGGTTCATGATATTATCTCAGTTTTGGAAGGTACTTTTTTCCTACTACTTTTTGCATCTCATTTCTGTTAAGAATGTATGTCTAACCTCAAGTAGACATGTAACGGTATGAAAATTCTTGTAGCATATGTTATTCCTGTTAACACATGGTGACCAGTGATTGTGATCTAACCTCAGGTAGCATATAGCAGGTGATGAGGCCGCGGAGGGGACAGTAAGGTTCGTGATGGCGAAAAGATGAGTTATGTGTAATGACAGAGATGAGTTATGTGTAATGGCAGAGATGAATCGACAACTGATGGCGAAAACTGTCCAATCGTTGACGATGAATTGTAATGGCAGAGATAAATTTCTGATTATTAATTGCTAATGGATATGGAAGTTAAACTCTCTATGTTCATTATGTGTAATCATGCTTATCTGAGTGCTTACATCTTGCATCTCATGTATCAAGTGATTGCATAAGCATAATGTAAATGTTGGCCAGGGCCGATCCGTGCTGCCCATTCGGCCATCAAAGCCGGAGCCAAGGCCTAGATTGGGTCGACCTGTGGCCTCCTAAAATTGGCCCCTAGGACATAGAGCCAGGTTCAAGGTCAGGTCCGGGCCAGCCCATTCCCATCTTGAGATCCATCTACAAGTTCACTTGCAGTTCAAACAAGAATTTGTTATGATATCCACGTACTGGATTTAAATGCCAACAAAAATTAACAGCCGGCAGGCAGCAAATCATTCCCGCCATCATCAACACAGGCACTCCTCTACGTGCGGTTGCGGGACCTAGCCGCGTGCTGCGTCGCGTCGCCGGCCGGCTAGGAAGCCAGAGCACGTGAGCGCGCGCACCGCAGGGACAGGTCAGGCCGGCGCTTGCTGAGCCGAATAGCCCCCGGCGCGCGCCCTGCGGTGGTTCCGTGGGGAATCCATCTCAGTTGGGGCCAGTAGAACGGCTGAAAAACGTGGGGACACGATCCATTTCGTGCCAAAAGAACGTAGGATAGCAAGCATCCCCGCCCACCGCGTGCGATTCGTGGCAAAAGAAGCAATTCGATCTCGGCTCCACTGCTGCCTTGAGGTTGGGCGCCGGCCTCGTTCTCGCCGGGGGCCGTCAGCCGCTCCACCACACGTCCTGAGGATGCACACCACCACTCCACTCCCCGCGCCGCGGTCGGCGTGCGCGCCATCGCCCGGCGTGTCCGGCCGGGGTGCACGCGCACAGAACCCGGCTCCACGAACCGCGCCGTTCCGTCGATCGCCTGCGCCACTCGGGTAACGAACGGGACGCCGGGTGCCTCAGGCTGAGGGGCGCAAAGGTCACGTCACGTGGACGCGCGTACCATATGATGGATGACCTGATGAGGTCGGGGCCGGGCTCGCCGAGCGGATCCGAGGGGGCTGCAGCGCGCGGCCGCCGCCCCGGCCGCACGCCAACACGACCTGATGGAAATGGAGGAGGTGCAGGTGCGGCCGCCTGGAGACCGTGCGGCGACAGCTTTTGCTACGAGACGGAGGAGTGGAGGACAAGGATGGAAGGGTGGTTGGCAGATGACGGACGGATGTGAGGAGGTCACGGCGTCGGCCAGCTTCGGCGAGGCAGGCCGCGCCCTTTGCAATGAGTACTGTAGATGCATGGATGGATGCACGCCCGCCTTCCATTGCTGAATGCTCTTGTAAAGTTTTTTTTTTCCCACGAGAACTTGCATGGGCAAGCTCGCTCTTGTGTACAGCTTTTGCAGTGTACCAAAATCTTTTAGCCTGCTAGATAGCCTCGTTCGCTGTGTTGCACGTTAAGTTTGACAGCGTACAAGACGCTTTAAATGAAATCTTTCTGGCTTCACGTTTTTGCCTATTATGATCTTTGCACGTTAGTTTTATTTTCTTTTAGTAAAAAGAGCTTTGTACTTCTAGTACAGTCTGTGATAGAAACACTAAAAAAATAAAACTCGACGAGCAGGGAACAACCTCCAAGGGCAAGGGCATTATTTAGAGGTAAAAAATAACTTTAATGTCTACCAAGAAAACCTCTGAACCCCGACTTTATCGGTGAGGGGATTCTTTATTTAAATCTAGCTTCCAAAATTCGTTCACACGGGAAGTCGGCCTGAGTCCGCTAAGGTGCTACTAAGGCACGCAACTAGAGGTGGCTAACAAGCTAGCTCAACTCGGCTCACGGTTTGAAAATTGGGTTTGGCTCTGTTCGTTTGAAAAGCTCCAATCATCTTGTTTGGATAACGAACCAAGTATTGTTCAACACTGATGTTAAAAATAAAAGGTAATACCAACCAACATATGGTGGTGGGGGTACGCTAATAGTTTCTAAAAACTATAGCTCGTGATGATATTACAGAAACAAATAAAATGAGTCAATAAATTGAGATAATGCAAATGTCTAGAAACTCAAAATAGACTAAGTTATTACCATATTACAAGTTGAATGATAAGTTTATTTGCGAAAGGGACTATAGCTTAGTGGTTACAAGAGTCTTAGTAGCACCTTAGGTCCTGGGTTCGACTCCCCGTGGTGACTTCGTCAATCTTGAGGATTTGTCGGTTTAGTCTTCGAAGATGCTCATAGGGGTAGAGTTTGCGTACGTATATTCATAGGGGTGAGTGGAGGATTTGCCGGTTCAATCTTCGAATATGCTCATAGGGGTAGGGTTTGCGTACGTGTGTTTATAGGTGTGAGTGTGCGTGCGTTGTGAGTGTCTGAGTTGTACTGTGTAATCTAAAAAAGATGACAAATTTATTTAACCAAAATAATAAAATATCATTGAATGAATAAAAAATAACTTGATATTATCATATTTCTTGAGCCTTCCGTGCTATTGAATAGTTCACGAGCAATTCACTGGTTGACTCGTTAAGAAAATGATCTGAGATCGAGAGTCGGCTTGGTTCGTTTGAAAGGTTGAACCAAGCTGAACTGAACTAAACCTACGAATGAACCAAGCTAGCTCATGAGCCTCAAGCTTTTTTTTACCGACTCTAACTACAACCATAAGGATTCATGCCCCTTCGTGAACTAAACAAACATGAACAACTCATTTTTATACATGCCCTAAGTTGCTTGAGCGCAAAGTACATAAAATAGATGCAACACCCCATGAATTCAAATATTCAGCCTTAATTCAACCCTGAATTCAAATATTCACTGGCAGCGGAACAACAAGATCACCGTACCGCATGTCCGTGCTACACGTGGATTGGGAAAATAAGCCGAGAGGAACACTTGAGATGAAAATAGGACTCGAAGTTTACACTGTCTGCTCATTTACTGTTCCACGGTACCACACTTTTTTTTAGAAAAAACTTGCTTTATTATGTGTTTGGAACTGAGATATTGATTCACTTTCATAGTTTTCTTTTTAATTGGAGTATAACAAAACTGCTAATAAGAGCAACTTCAAGACCCTCTAATTAAACACCTACTCCAAATTTTGGAGATCGAGGTAAAAAAATAAATTATAGCAAATCCTATACTAGGCACTCTATTTTGGAGAGGTTCTCAAATTGTCCCTCATAACCTCCAATCCTGGAGAATCTCTAGAGAATCCTTTCTATCCGTAGACCCTCATCCTCGCTTCCTCCCGCCCACCTACTGTCCGCTGCTAGAGCGCTACTACCGTACCCGATCTATCCGCCCCTATGCCATTGCGCTGCTGCGAGTGAACGGTCCGCTCTCCCATTGCGTGGGCAGCCGCTCTCCCACCGCCAGACTCGAGCACAAAGAGAGAGCGGATGCATGGAGAGACGGAGATGGGAAAAAAAAGACAAAAAATAAATGTTGAATCAGTTATGAATATGCCCACGTACTAGGAGAAAAATAGAAGACTAGAATTGAATGTTATTGCTGGAGTTAAAAGCAAATAGATGCAGACCATATTAGTCATTCGAGGGGGAGCCTGTCTATACAAGCTCGCATGAAGCACGTATCACGGGATTCAGGAATCGTCGTCGCATGAGCTCATACTCATGGATTAATGGACCATCACCAAGTCACCATCACGGTCATATCTCGGGCTGGCTCACATGCTTGTCACGGTCTCCGATCCCGCCATCCCGGGCAGGCTCGGCGTGCGTGGGTTGGGCTGGGCTGCTACGCGCCACCTGTCCACGTACTCGTCTTGGAGCACGGTCTCCCGTTGCCGCCGCCACCCCACGCGACCGTCGACCGGGGGACCCACCCAGGGGCGCGGAGGACGCCCTGGGGTTGGTTGGCGCTCCGCACCGGAGGGCTGCAAGCTCCACGCCAGCTGCAAGGTGGTGCACTGCCACTGGTGCGTGCCCATGACCCGGCCGCGCGGTGCCAGCGGTGATCCCGGGGCCGATCATGCCGCGGCAGATTTAGCTGCAATCCCGAGAGGGCAGGCGGTTAGCAGGTGTCAGGTGAGATACTGAGATGGTGAGACGGCCGCGTGACATCCACGGCAGTTCAGATCGGAATTAGAAATCCACATATGTGATTCATATTGACCAAATCACAACTAAATTGCAACCATTACCGATAAAGAGCAATCATCAAGAGCCCTATTATGCAGGCGTATTATTCCTACACAACTAAGCAGGACATGTTATTGAAAAAATTAGACCATGACCTACACGGTAATATGCATGAAAACTAAGCAACTCCTATAGAACAATGGCCATCAACTGATCATCTGCTAGCAAGATAAATTTCAAGCAAAAAGTGGTTGAAGAGAGCACATTCTGGTTCTCAGATTCCGAAATTTTAGATGGACACATGAGATTCAATTTCAGAAATTAATGGAACAGAGCACTATCTCTGACTCTCTGTACAAGACTACAAGTTTTCAGGCAATTTTTTTTGACGAAATTTTCAGGCAATTCAGAGCAGGCCAGATGAGATTCATACTGACAACTGACAAGTTCATAGCTAGGCAACAATCATTACCAGTCTATCACCACGACACCAACACAGTTTATGGAGGAGAATGTTAAGCTACTACTACAGAACTAGGAAGCATTCATCACTGATAAACCATCACCAATGCAATAATTTGCAAGTAAATTATCTACTCCTAGAGAGCAATGATCAGGCAAAAATTTCAATTCTCCACCACAATATCAAAGCAACCCAAGACCAAAAACAGCAAGAGTAAAACAAACATGTCACATCCACCCCAAATTTCCATCCCATCGCCAGCAAGCAAAATTAACAAGGCAGACCAGAGTACCAAACCATCCGAGATTCCATCACCATTCATCAGATTGAAAGCATAGTTCAAAACTAGAGAGACAAGATTAACCAAAAAGGCAGTGTTCTCCTCCTCGGCCACATTGGATTCTCTTGTTCGAGTCACTTCACCCAGGCAAGTGGTCGATCAAGACACGGTTGTGGACGCCCAGCAGAAACACGCGACCGAGGAGGCACACGAACGAAGAACATACTGCAGGTATCATCATACGGGTACTGCTAGACCAACCATCACGTCCGCCCTTCTGGCGATTCCACCGATCAAGTACCAAACGATACTACTAATAAGATGCAACAGAACTGCGAAGGGTGCACTACTACTGCTACTGATGATGATACTACTCTACTACTACTGCTGAAGCAAAATCGGGAAGACGAGTAGTACTACTGCTGCTGCCGCTACGAGCTCAAGTCAGACACCGGCGATGGTTGGCGGCCGGCCGGGGAGGCGCCGCGGCTCATCAGTCGAGGACGATGATGATGGCGACGAAGAGGAAGAAGACGAGCGAGGAGTGGCGGCGCCTCTTGTCGGAGCCGGAGGTCGGCGGCGTGGGCGCGGCGGCCGGCGCCAGCGGCGAGGATGCGGCGGCCGGGCTGGCGGGGATGGCCTTGCCGTGGGCGGCGGTTCCACCTGGCTGCTGCGGCTGGGGAGGCGGGGACGGCTTCTCGCTCGTCGGCGGTGGGGGAGGGGCCTCGCCGTCTGCGCAACAACACAACAAAAACACACAGAAACCAGCACACGCATCAGTTCATCTCTCGCATCGATCAAACAGAGCACGCGAAAAGTTAAAGCGGAAAGTAGCAGGAGCAGAGCGGGTGCGCGCGGGTTCGTACGTGCTGGCAGCTTGTGGCGAGGCGCGGGGGGCGGCGGGGCGATGACGGGGACGGTTGCAGGGGGTGACGGACCTGCATGCAAGAGGACAGGAGAGGTTAACGGCGTTAGTTCAAAACTTGCGATAAGTCACAGATTCAAAAGGCAAACAGCAGAAAATATTTCCACTAAAAAAGCAGGAGATATTTATTGCAGGGGCAGTATCGTCTTTCGGGCAGAAAAGGCATGCGCCCCGGCGCCATTTCGTGAGGGCCAAGAAACCAAACGGGCAAGAGAAACTGATGAGCCAAATGGGGTCTTGCCTGAAAGGCTGCAGCGCTGCTGCAGGCTGTGCAGCTGTCTGCTGCATTTTGCCAGAGGGCGGTTGCTCTCTCTGTTCAGAACTCAGAAGGCTCAAACGCAACAGCCCTTTTCACGCAGCCGGAACAAGCAGACAAACACGCAAAAAAGGAAGCGGTGAAAAAGCAAAAAGGAAACGCAGCATTTCTAGCATCGCTTGAGCAGTTGAACAGATTCCAGTGAGCAAAAAGCATTAGAAACGGGTCAAATCATCAGGCGATCCCTGGCTAAAAGCCCACACAGATCGAAACCAACGCCTCGAAACCCAGAGAGCTCGCTTCCAGACCAAAACGAAAGGCACAGAGAGATCAGGAAACGCGAGCGCATACGGAGCCACGGGTACATCTGACCCGAAATATGCCCAACTAGTAGTAGCGCTCATGTGATCCAAAAACTCATCCAAAATCTGGAAGAGAAAACGCAGCAAAAACGTTCGAACAAACGGGAACAGGACGAACGGGTTCGTCGCCACTGCGGAAGACGAGAACTCGCAACGAAACACCATCACCGAAAAGCGCAACCGCGAACAGCCCAAGAGCCAAACCAGAGAGCAGCAGAACACACCCATCTCCGAAGGCTGAAACCACCATCTCGCGAAACCACCATCTCTCCTAACACACCCATCTCGCGCCAGGCACAGACGCAGATCTAGAGAGAGAGGAGAGACGCGGGGGCTGGTTTCACGTACCCTGGCAGGCGGCTGCGAGGTGGGCTCCCCCGGTGCGCAGCCCTCCGCAGGCGGTGTAGAGCGCGAGGAGGTGGGAAGCGTTGAGGCGGGCGAGGACGAGCTGCGGCTGGGCGGCGACGCGGCAGAGGCAGGGAACGCCGCCGCCGAGGTCGACGGAGGCGACGACCGGCTCGCAGCAGGGCGCCGTGGGCATGTCGGGCATGCAGAAGAGCGTGATCTGGGTGGCGAGGTTGGAGGGCTCGCACGCGGGCTGCGCCCCGGCCCTCGTGACGGCCGCCGCGGCCAAGGCGAGGAGGCCGAGCAGCAGCGCGAGGCGGCGGAGGGGGCGCTCCATGGGTGGCGGTGGGGGCGGGGGCCTCTCGCTAGGGTTTGGGGGTGGAGGGCTCGGCGCCGGGTGGTGGGAAGGCCCTGGATGGAGAAGGCTGGTGCGAGTGGGGAAGAAGGGGGCGGCTTTTATAGCGGAGCGGAGCAGCCGAGGCGGGTTGGTGCCAGCTGCCGGTGTGGCGGCGTACTGGTGTGGCGAGGGCGGCGTGGTGTGCGTGCGTGCGTAGTGGGCTGGGCTAAGTAGCCGGTGTGAGTCGAGTTCGATTGTGGGTTAGGCCGTTTCATGGGTCCAGACGCTGCTCGGAACCTACGGCCCACTGTGCCTCGTTTGGCTGGGTTTCTTGCTCGGGCTTGCCCGGACGACACGAGGCTCGCGTCAACCCGGCACGAGTCGTCCCGGTGGATGAGGTGATCGGTACGCGCTTGTTACGTTACGTGGTGGGCACGGTCTCGATCTCCAGTGGTAGCGTGGTGTCCAAGTCGCATTCGATCCGTCCGTTGCTTCTAATCCTGACGGCGAGGCTCACGCCTCTGCAAACCGGAGAGGATTCACCGATGGGCTCGACGTCGATCCAACCGGAGCATCCGCATGCAGCAGGTCCCACACACGCACACACGCACGTCCGCGAGCGTAACGGGCGGCGCACGGGCGCGCCGTGGTCGCGCGGGCACGTGTCCGGCGACAAAACACAGCAGCCGGGCCCGACGGACGCGGCGGACGGCGGCGCCGGCGCCGGCATCGACGCCCTTCCCGGCGACATCCTCGCTGAGGAGGTCCTGCGCCGCCTCCGCGCGCATTCCCTCGCCAGGAGCCGGTGCGTGTGCGCGCTCTGGCGCGCCCTCGTGGACGGCCGCGGCCTCCTCCTCCCGCACGCGCTGCCCCCGCGCGCGTTCCCGGGCTTCTTCGCCAACGCACGCGTCAAACCGCGGAGGAGACCCGGCCCCGGCTTCGGCTTCCTGCCCCCGCCGGCCTCGCGTGCTCCCGCGCCCGACAGGCTCGCCTTCCTGCGCGCGCACCTCCCGCGCGGCGGCGCCTTGGCCGCCGTGCGGCACCAGTGCAACGGCCTCGTGCTATGCTTCCAGGACACGCCCAGGGCGGCGGGCTTCGTGTGCAACCCGACCACGGAGCGGTGGGCGCGCCTGCCGCGCCCGCCGACGTGGTGGCCGCGCGGGCACGAGGGCCTGTTCCTCGCGTTCGACCCGGCGGTGTCGCTGGACTACTAGGTGCTCCTCCTCCCGGTGCCGCCGCCTCGGCAGAGCAACGGCGACGCCGGCCTCCCCGCCGAGGCTCCCAGGCAAGGGCGGACGCTGGGCATGTTCGTGCCGGAATCGTTTGGGAAACAGCAGGAGGCTAATGAGGAGAAGCTGCTGCCTTTGCTCGTGTTCTCGTCGGCGACCAGGCAGTGGACGAAGAGGCTGCTCGCGCCGGGCCGGTGCGCCCCGCCCCGCCTCTTCGACAGGGTGATGCGGCGGTGCAGGCGGAGCGCGGAGGGCGACCCGTGGGTGCGGACGTGGCGGTCGGCCGTGTACTGCCGCGGCGCGCTCTACGTGAACTACGAGAAGCGTATCCTGGTGGTGCTCCGCAGCTCGTCGGAGGGGACCTACGACATGGTCATGCTCCCGGCCGACGCAGGCACGGCACCGGGCAGGGAGAGCGCTACGCCGCAGGGCACGTCCTGTCGAGCCTCCCCGTAGACTCGATCTTCCCGAGCACCAAGGACGGGGTGCTGCTGCGGTACGCGAGCGTCGACGCGTTCCGGGTCAAAGCATGGGCGCTGCGCGAATCGGCGGGCGACGGCGGCGGGCCGCTGCTGGAGTGGACGCTGACGCACGACATGGACCTCGCCGCGCACGCGCGCATGCTGGACCTGCTACACCACGCGCCGTCCAATTGCGTCCCGCTCGCGGCGGAGGAACCCACTGGCCGCGGCGGCGGCGGCGGCGGCAAGTGCGTGCGGTTCTCCGACGAGGACGGCGAGGAAGCTGCTGGCAATGGTGGCGCGGGAGATGGGTGCTCCGGGCGGTCGTGGAGCTGGGACGACGCTAGCCTGCTCGACATAGAGATCGGCGAGCACGAGCTCCCCGACGTCGGGGCCGGTGCGCCGCCCCGTTCTCGGTCCTGGGGTGACACCCAGACAAGGAGGTGATCTTCCTCGCCGCCGGCGCGTTCCACGTCGTGGCGTACCATCTCGGCAGCGGCAAGGTGCAGTACCTGGGCCGCGTGATGTCGCCGGGCGACGGTGACCGCCTCGAGGGCGTGCTCCCTTACCGCCCGTGCATCGTCGACGCGCTCCCTCACGATAGCTGGCGAGTCTTCTCCTTGCCTGAGCAGATGTTAATCTTTGCATTGAGTTCCCGCTTGATCTTTTCGCGTCAGCATCCATTAGGCCCATTTGCAATTCACGTTGAGCTTTGGCCAATACTCCCTCCGTTCCAAGATGTACATCATTTTAGTAACCATGAAATAAGCACCATAAAATCCAGTAGCTCTAAACATAGATAGGTAGCGATCTTTTGTTTACGGATCTAACAGCACTATTGTTGAACTACATGATTGGATATTTGATTAACAAAATATTGCTAGTCAACCAGATATAATAGTTGACAATACTTCCAACTCGAATCTCGTGTGAGCTTGTACGTGGCAAGTTACTATAAGTCTTTATAATCAGTGATCAAAACTCTGCATATCTGGAAGCTAATAATCTTGTACTTGGAACTAATCCAGTTTAATCCTCATTCATTTTCAGCCTGTTCCCAAGCTTGAAGAGCGCCGTCAAGAGTCAATGATTCACGGTTCGGTAAAGAACTAAAGATGCTAGGATTTCATTCCCACTTTGCCAGGAATAGTAGATAGGTTAATTTGCTGTGTAATTCTAGATTCAGATACTGTATCTTGTCGTGCTGCTTGATGTCAGCACAAAGCATAATATTATACTAATAAAGTTCAATATCAACTATCGATGTTTTTTTTCTAGTCTTTTTTTGATTTTTTTGATGGGATTTTTTTTATTTTTTAGTGATATAATATTTTTCAAGTTAAAATGGCGAAGAAAACGTTTCTTACTTGTAGTTGGTTTACCGTGAACTCACCAAGTCACAAGTGCGCGGCCCGTGCGTTCGGCGCTGCCCTCCTGCGCGCGAGGTGAGAGCCCTCTGCACACGCGCGCAGCTGCGCACTGCGCTCCTTCACTTCGTCCCGGGATCCCGGTCAATCCTCCCAGACGCGCCCTCGACGCGTTCCCACGAGAGCCGCCTCAGCCTCCCATGCGCGCGCACTGCTCTCGCCTCAACCGCACGAGCTATGCAGCAGCATCAGCCCACGCTTCTTCCGGCAAGACGGCGCGACGCGCGCTCCACGCGGCGGCGCCCGCTCCCGATCACAGGCAGAGCGGCGGCACGCCGCCCGGGCTCGGTGCGCCCGCCGCGCAGCCCCTCGGGTCAATGTTCGGAGAGGTCCTCCGGCCGGGCGCGCTCGAGCTCGCCGCGGCGATCAGGTCGACCTCGGCGCTCCCGGACGGCGGCCGCGCCCTCGGGAGGTGCCTCCACGGGCTCGCCGTGAAGGCCGGGGGCGTGGCGAGCAGCGCGGCGGTGGCGAAGGCGGTCATGGACAAGTACGGTCGGTCGGGTGCCCTCGCGGACGCCCGCCTGCTGTTCGACGAAATGGCGCACCCCGACGCGGTGTGCTGGAACATCCTCATCGCCGCGTCCTCTCGCGGCGGGCGCTTCGACGACGCGTTCGGCCTGTTCAGGTCGATGCTCGCTTGCGGCGCGGCGCAGAGCATGCCGACCGCGGTGACCGTGGCTGTGATTGTTCCGGCGTGCGCCAAGTGGAGGCGTTTGCAGACTGGCAGGAGCGTCCACGGATACGTGATCAAATCCGGCTTGGAATCAGATACTCTGTGTGGGAATGCTTTGGTGTCTATGTATGCAAAGTGTGGTGGAAGCAGGGCAATGGATGATGCACGCAGAGCATTTTCCTCTATTCGCAGTAAGGATGTTGTTTCTTCGAATTCAATCATTGCAGGGTACATAGAGAACGGGTTATTTCATGAGGCACTTGTGCTGTTCGGCCAGATGATCTCACAGGGATTTCTTCCGAATTATTCAACAGTGGCTAACATTCTTCCCGTGTGCTCATGGTTTCGTGGTCCGGCATGGTTTGGACATGGATATTTCTGTTTGCAATGCACTGATGACACATTATTCCAGAGTGTTTGAAACAAAGGCTTTGGAGTCTGTATTTGCAAGTATGGATGTGAGGGATATCGTTACTCGGAACACCATTATTGCCGGATATGTGATGAATGGGTATCACTCTAGGGCGCTAGACCTATTTCAGGGGCTTCTGTCCACAGGAATCGCTCCCGATTCTGTTTCATTTATCAGTCTGCTCACTGCCTGTGCTCAATTATGTGATGTCAAAGCAGGGATTGGGGTTCACGGTTACATCTTTCGAAGGCCAGTGCTTCTTCAAGAAACATCCTTAATGAATGCTCTCATCACATTCTATAGCCAGTGTGACAGGTTTGATGATGCTTTCCGTGCTTTCACGGGTATTCTGAACAAAGATTTAATATCGTGGAATGCAATTCTGTCTGCTTGTGCTAACAGTGAACAGCATATTGAGGAGTTCTTTGGACTGTTGCGTGAAATGTGCCATCAGTGGGACTCAGTCACAGTCTTGAATGTTATACGGATGAGTGCCTTCTGTGGGATTAAGATGGTTCGTGAAGCTCATGGCTGGTCCCTACGAGTCGGTTACACAGGTGAAACTTCAGTAGCAAATGCTATTCTGGATGCTTATGTGAAGTGTGGCTACTCACAGGATGCAAGTATACTTTTCAGAAACCTTGCTGGGTGAAACATTGTAACTGACAATATAATGATTTCTCGCTACATGAAGAATAAATGTATAGAGGATGCCGAGGTGATCGTCAACCATATGGCTGAGAAAGACTTGACTTCATGGAATCTGATGATCCAGTTGTATGCGGAAAATGACATGGATGATCAAGCGGTCAGTATGTTTAATCACTTGCAGTCTGAAGGATTGAAACCTGATATTGTCAGCATTACAGGCATTCTTGAGGCTTGCATCCATTTGTGCTCTGTACAGCTTGTGAGACAATGCCATACCTACATGCTCAGAGCAACCCTAGAAGACATCCATCTTGAAGGAGCTCTTCTTGATGCATACTCGAAGTGCGGCAACATAACCAATGCATACAACATCTTCCAAGTCAGCCCAAAAAAGGACCTTGTCACATTCACTGCCATGATCGGATGTTATGCGATGTATGGAATGGCAGAAGAAGCAGTAGAGCTATTCTCTAAAATGCTTAATCTTGACATTAGACCGGACCATGTAGTTCTCACCATACTGCTGTCAGCATGCAGTCATGCTGGGCTAGTTGATGCAGGCATAAAGATTTTCAAGTCCATCAGAGAGATTCACAGAATTGAGCCTACAGCTAAACACTATGCATGTATGGTTGATCTTCTTGCCCGTAACGGACGTCTCCAAGATTCATATATGTTTGCCTTGGATATGCCCCCTCACGCAATCAATGCGAATGCATGGGGCTCCCTTCTAGGGGCATGCAAGGTCCATGGAGAAGTCGAACTTGGCCAGTTTGCAGCTGATCACTTGTTCGCCATGGAGGCGGGGAACACCGGGAACTACGTCATTATGTCAAACATCTATGCAGCCGATGAGAAATGGGATGGTGTTGAGCATGTCAGGAAACTTATGAAGTCCAAGGATATGAAGAAACCTGCAGGATGCAGCTGGATTGAGGTTGAGAAGACCAGGCATTTGTTCACTGCCAGTGATGTTAAGCACAAAGATAGGTCTTGTATCTATGATATGCTAGGAAGTTTGTATCAGCAGATCAAAGATACACAGACGCAGAACATGACAATGGTACAATCTATGTGACCGCCAATTGCAGTCTTGCAGAAACTAGAAGCGGAGTGCTCTTTATCAAAGATGTGCTCATTGGCTTGCCTGACTCGGGTTGCAAGACTTCCACTTCCTGTCTGCAAATTAGTGATGAAAGTGTGTTTGTCTGACTGAGGTATGCAGTGGCCTAGGCACATAAATTGATGTGTATGATGCATTCTAGTTTGTCTCCTGACTGCTGGTGTTATTGGTCTGTGCGTGAAACTAATACTTTGTAGTTGTAGGCCTTAATGTTTTGTATTACGTCAATACAGTTGTACTAATAAATTCATCCTATTGGCAGAGCCAATAACGAGGATTTACAGTTAGGTCTATTGAGCTTCAGTTGCTTAGAAGGCAATTGTTGTATTCTGTCCAGGAACAGTATGCATCTTCATGTCTTAGCAGATGGTAATTTAATAGCATCCCATGCCATCTTAATAAAGCCTTTCTAAACACAGGTATAATAAATTTTTCATTTTATTCATGAATTTCGTTTCTGGCATTTTGTTATCTTTTATAACTTTAAAATATGTCATAAGTGTGTGCCTGCTTTTACTTAGATCCAGAGGCAATAATGTATTCTGCTCTAAGTAAAATAAAGTTCCTTTCTCTTGACTGCAATAGGCCTATACCTCATCGTAGTCTCATGCTCATACATGTACGAAAATCCTTCACGTGGCTTATTGTTACCTTTTCCTGTTATCCTTTCTCTCTTACTAATGTAATCTATCATGGTGATTGAAGTAGGATTTAAGCCTTTAACATGAGAGAGATTTGTTTCCTTTTTTTAAAACGAGTAAAAAGAAACTTATATGCGCTTTCAATTTGTTTCTTGAGCAGGTTGACCTTTGTATGCATTGGTGAATGAGGCCAAGGTGAATGAGGTTCTAAAGTGAATTTCAAGGTAAATGGGGTTCTTAGAAAGTATAACTTGTGACTTGCTGTTAAAAAAAGTTGACATTTCCTTCATTCCAACCATATAGGTGCATACCGTACACACTTCTCCCCTTGTTGAGGACAAGTTTAGTGTAGCAGTTGTTGGTATTGGCACTTGGCAATGTGTCAATTGTCAACACGGTCAATAGCATCTCCGTGGGCAGACTCTGACCAAAGGAGCCGAAGGTAAAAAAAAAACATTTAGTTTTGAAGGGTTGATTATAATAATTTTCTCCGCATAATGCTCATGGTGACCATTAATTGTCCACGTTCTATTGTTTGTCTTCCACATCTAAATTTTTCATTGTAAATGTTGCCAGTCCCGGTGCCTGAGCCTTCATGTGAATGAAGTTTCAATGGGAAACTTTATCCAATTGCTCCAGAAAGCCACTTTCGAGAAATAAGCATGCAGACTCCTGCACCTGCTACGGTTCAGAACTTCCTGCAATTTTGGTAAGAATCTGATTAAACTTCGTTGCGGATTGATTCCTGATTTTTGAATCTGGGGATATATGTTATGGCGTCATTTTTGTGTTATTGTGCTGTCTGCGTATCCGTTCCAGGTTCCACTGCTGTTAAATGTTAATCTCAACTCTTAAGGATTCTGGAAATCCCTGACCCAACTAACCGAGTTTTCATTTTCAGGATCAGATTGGAGAGGGGCATCATCGCAATGTGTTTCTTCAGGCCCAAGGTCGAATTGCTCAAGTTTACCATCAACTGCTGGACCCAGTTCAAACAGCAAGCCAAAAGGCAATTTGTTGTGGTCAGTGGTCTGTATGGCTCTCAATAGCTGCTCATCATATTCTGCACTGCTATTAGCACGATATCCTCCCAGTTAAGCGGAAGCAGGAACTAACTGCTGCAGGCTGCGTCGTGAGAAGAGCTGGATGTTTTTAGAAGAAAGAAGGAGCTGGATGTTTGGGAAGGAAGCTGCAGCTGCAGCTGCAGACTGCAGAGCATAGCTCTCGAGAGTCAAAGCATAGCTCTGAAGGGGCGACTGGCGGAAGCCGAACCCACCACGGTCACAACTCGCCAACCCAACCAGGGGTCCAGGCTTGCAACCGTGCAGGGCACGCTTTTTTTACCAGAAATACCCCTGGGCGCCGTCCACGAAATTCCGAGCCCGAACAGGTCACCAACCAAACTCGGGGTCGGCCGGGCGGGGGACCGTTCGGCCGTACTGCTATAATAGCGTCCTCTGCGCCCACGAAGCCGTTCCCCTTCGCGCCGCGCGGAGAAAAAAAGAAGAAAATCGATTCCCCTTTGCTTGGCTCGCCGGAACCTCCGCCGCCCTTTGATGGATTTCGGAAGGACCAAATCCGCCGCCGCCGTAGCACTGCTCAAAGCGACCTCCCGCCCGTACGGACTGCCCTTCTCGGCCCCCGCCACGCCGTGGTTCCGGGAGCTGTGGGTCAACACCTCCAAATAACGGGTCTCCGAGAGGTACGCTCACTGACTCGATTCGGTTGAATACGCGCTTTTGGAATTTCTGGGGTGGATTGGGATGTTCAGTGCGTGTTAATTTTGATGGCCTTGGTGTTAAGCCGGCTTGGTTGCTGTTGACTTTTGCAACCAGTAGGATGTTCATTCGAACTGCTTCACCATTTGCTTCTCCACCATACAAAGATGATGCCGATTCTCCGAATCATACTGATAACAAGTCCTGATAGTTGTGACAATGGTTAATCCAAACATGGTAGATAGAAGTGGAGCCTGATTGTAATTAATCCCTTTTCAGCTTTCACTCTTCTAAAGCCTAGTATGAGGAGCCTGTGTTGGGTTAAGTGAGCTGACCCTTTTCCCCTGTGTTATTTTAGGAGAACATTGGTGGATTTCTCAACTGGTGGTGGGAAGTAAACCGAAGGGCCCAGCATCCTTGTGATAGGAATCACAACATTGGGGCCTTCTTCAGTTCACAGTTTTACACTGAAACCAGACTGTTCAAGAAGGCGTCCAACAGTCAAAATGCATAGACAGAAGATCCCAAACTCTGGGTGGGCTGCGTTTGATCGCAAGTGGCGCAGCGCAGATGGCAGAGGGGATGAAGGTGGGGCCGATTCTTTTCCGGCCCTCTCAGATTTTCGGGGCCCCGATCCTGCTAGCAGCTCCATTAGAGGAAACAATGGGCCAAAACCAAAACCTTTTGCTTCAGTGGTTCGCCCTTCTGTTGATTATGCTGCTGTTAGCGATGGGGGCAGAAGTAAGCATTCAGCAGATCATGTGGGTAATGTGAATCATGGTGCAAGCACTGCATCTGATAATAAAATTAAGCTGTTGAAAGATGCACATAGTTGGGCTGACAGTAATTTAATCGAGGATATATTGGCAGCTGTGAATAATGATGTCACCCAAGCATCTGATTTGTTGAAAACTACGGTCTCTCCTGACTTGCAGACAGGAGAGGACAGAACATGTGGCCAACTTGCTGCTGAAATGAATAAAACTCATAGTTTACCATCAGAAGATTCTAGAGCAGATAATAGAAAGCCAGATAGCTTACATTTGTTGCCGCTGCCGATGAATTTGTCCTCCATACCTTTGGAGCCTGAATTGGAGGAGCTTGATGATGATTACTTGAATTACCGGAAAGATGCATTGAAGATGATGAGGTATGCTAAACTCATGGTTTGTCAAGTTGTCTGCTCTTAGCAAAGAATTTGATCTCGGTTATGCATAGGAGAAGTGTATCTACTCTTTCTTTATCCACCGGGAGTCACAGGATGATCATGTCTATTTCTACTCATTGCGTGTATCTGTTAAGCATAGAACCTGCATATGTTCATTTTATTAGTTACTCTTATAGTTCCAAACTTGCTTGAGCATTCAAAGTCATTAATTTGTAAAGTATCCTAGATAGAATTTGAGAACCATGAATTATAGGGCTGACTTGAGTCCTTAAAGATTGTTTGGCTACTAAGAATTTGAAGATGGCCATATTTTTATTTAAAGCGTAATGGGCATCCTAACTATTTACTGCATTCTTATAGCGGAGGTTTGTACATTTGTTTTTTTTTTGTGATGACCAAAGTCAACTCTTGTCAAGTGAACTAAGGAACCTCTTTCTCTCCTTTTGGTCACAGAGCTGCCACAAAGCATTCCCAGTCCGCCAGCAATGCATTCTTGAGAGGTGATCATGCTGCTGCCAAGGAACTTTCTCTTAGAGCTCAGGAAGAGTGGGTGGCTGCTGAAAAACTGAATAATAAGGCAGCAGAAGAAATATTTCGTCTCAGGAATAGTAGTAACGACATCTGGAAGATAGACATGCATGGTCTTCATGCATCAGAGGCTGTAGCAGTATTGGCGAGGCATCTCTACATGATAGAGTTCCAGCAACCTGGGAATAACTCAACTTCAACTGAGGACTTAGCTAAGTTGGAAGCTGCATATTCTAAATCAACCACTGGTTCAAATGTTGAGCTTACTGCTGAGAAGGTGGTGTTACGGAGACCTAAGCAGGCTATTTTACATGTGATCACAGGTATTATGTTGTTCCTCTATGCATTACTTGCTATTGCATATAGGTGTTGGTTTCATAGCAAAGCTTTAACAGTTTACATTCATAAAATTTTCTTGCCACTATCTTTGGAATTATGATCTGCCAATGTGTAATTTAATGGATGAGAGTATCTCTGTTACAAATAATGTAATCATTTGGTTTGTTTAACAGCATAGAAGAGAGAATACTTTATTTCATTTCATTATTAGCAACACAAGCTTTGGTGAGAACTCATTTCTGTTTGCGCTTTACACAGGGATCGGCAAACATAGCAAGGGGCAGGCTTCACTGCCTGTTGCAGTTAGGAGCTTCCTTATTGAGAACGGGTAACAGTCTATGCCATTCGTACAACCAAGTATAAGTGTATAACACACAATTATGATTGACAGTTTTCTGTGCTTGCAGGTATCGATTTGATGAGCTGAGGCCTGGTGTTTTTGCTGTTCGCCCCAAATTCTGCAGCCGGTGAACCTGCAGAATTTTGTACAATTGTAACATGATGCATCAGTTGTGCCGGCATAGCTGCTGCCTGTGAAACTAGAATGGCAGGAGGGAATAGCATAAATTCCGGCAATTGTCTATTTATCTCGAATGTTGCAAACTTAAACATGTATTGATGTTATTTAGTCTCACTGAACTGTAATTTCGTAGTCAGTTGAGAAAAGGCACATAATTCGTTTGTAATGTTCTGTAACTGTACTAGTGTACAGCTTGACATGCAACATTGTACCACAGAAATCGGTTGTAATTGTCTGTAACCAGTATTTGGTCACTCTATAGTCTAAGGCTCTGCGCTGGTAAACACTGCCTATTGTCGCAAGTAACTAGTATACAACTACTCTTATCTTCTTTGCAGTATGGCAATAGACACAGAGCTCCAGATCACCTTCTCCGCTCTAATATTTGACGGCGATGTAATGCATCTGTCCTCCAAGCTCCAAGCCTGTAGGAAATCGAAATGGAAACAAGAAGATAAAGAAGCAGCAGAGCACTTCATCGCTGCGCAGCTTGCCACGTGGCAGCCGTTTCCACGGCACACCCCTCTCTGATCCTCTGTGGCCTTGGTGCCGCGTGCACGCTTTCATTTTCGTGCAGTCTCGTGGTTCACAAATCACAAATGCCCCTGGCCACAGCGCCACACCCACACCACGGTTAGTTGGGTCGCGGGAGGCGGGACCCAGGCGTCAGTGTCACACCGCACGCCGCCGAAGCCTGCGCGTCTCCTCGGCGCTCGGAGGCTGGTGTGAGCCGGCGGCGCGCGGGCAAGCAAGCGATGGCCTCCCCGGCGGCGGCGACGCGGCACCCTTCCCCCACCGTCCTCCCCTCCGCCCCTCGCCACCCGCTTCGCCTCCGCCGCTGTGTGAGTGCTCGTTGCCCCCCTGTCGCCAGCCCTTGCCACCGCACAGCTACTTGCGGACTTGCCTAGTGTTCGTTTGCGCCGCGTGCTTGTGTTGTGAGCGGTGACTTGGTCCGATTCCATCCGGGGCCTTGTCCTATTCATTCCTGGGATTTTATGTAGAGTCGCGTAATCTGACGGTGGAACTCTGTAATTTCGTTGATGGAATCCCCGTCCAGCGCCGCGGCCAGTGGGCGCCCGGCACTGTAGGGTCTGAACGCTGCACCTCGTCCTGAAGCAGCGGGAGACGATGGGAACATTTAGGGGAACTAGTTTAATATTGATTATCCGGATCTAATTAACATGAAACAGTATAGTTGAATTACATGCTCACTGTGAGTGTTTGATTTGGAGGTTGATTGAGATGGTAACAATAGTTTGGATCAAATGTGCGAATGTGTTTACTGAAGGGCCAAATTGATGGTTTGGATCTTCAGTATATAGCTATATGATATACACGGAAATCATGATATCTGCTTGTAGCATATACTGACCGGTGGGTCCATAATTTGCCCATTTCTAAGGTTTGGGTCATACTTCAATAATTAGGAGAGAAATGGATATATCACACCACATGTGTGTGCCTTTAGCATGTGTTACACTTAATGCTGCAAACTGCCCAGGTTATTCATGAATGAGTTTGGTCACTAACGATAAGGTTTATGCCCATTCTGGCATCTGTTTAGTTTCCTTTCTCTGCCTATTTTCTGTTGTGTATAATGTTTGTTCATACTGCTACAGAATTTTATTCTAAAAGTTAAGTTTATTCACTCCAGTGATGTTCGTTTGCAGGGACATCCACCTTTGAAACTGGGCTACCAAACATCACGCTTAAAGGTCAATGCCCTGTTTGGGTGGTTTAGGGGAGACATGACAACACGTGAATTGATCCCTCCTGCTGAATCATATACACTCTCAGGGTCAGCCTCAGAGGTGTTTTGTGTTTCTTGGGTGAAATCTGTTTCCAGGACCTATGCACCTAATTCATGATTACCTTAATCATTACTTTGTTTCAGGACGGTGCAAAACCACATGAGGTGTCTATTTCGGTTGCTTCTTCTATCATGGACATTCCTGCTGCGGATTGGGATGCCTGTGCGTGTGATCCAGCTGGTCCTGAAGAGTTCAACCCCTTCCTTACCCATGCATTTCTCTCAAGCTTAGAGGAATCATGTTCTGCAGTGAAGGTATGCACATGAAACATTACTGTTGATTCCTTGCTGAGAATGGACAGTTGGACACCTCACACTCACAGTGTGATATCTGTGCTAACCCATTTGTAAATTTATTGAAGCATTGATGTGAGTATTTTCCTTTGTCCTGTAGGTTAGTTTTCTTGTTGAATCGTACAATGGCATTTCAGTTTTAATTGTTAAGCACTCAAGCCAACTACAAACATTTGCAATGCTGTGCACATTGTTGTTGACAATAAATTTTCCACATTTAATTGAGAACAAAACAGCGGACCAGATTTGTGCTGCAATGTTGCCAGACATATTGATGAATCACAAATTTATGTGTTACCTATGACGATGGAGTTGCTTGTTCCATGTGCTTAGCCTGACCCCCACATGATTAAGTGTGATGCATAATAAGTTACTGTCTTTGTGAAATTTACTCCCGTAGATTGGACAACGATTAGCTGTAGCTTTTGTTCTGTACTAGTATGCATGAATGCACACTTTATTATCTTATGGACCTCCTTTGAGACCTTACCTCCTCGACTAATTTCAGGAAACAGGTTGGTTACCTTTCCATGTTGTTGCACGGGATGAGACTGGACATATTATAGGTGTTGTTCCACTTTACCTGAAAAGGTTTAACATCATTAACAGAATATCATATCTTGTTTTCCTTTTATCTTTAACAGAATACTTGCTGTGTACAGTATGCTCCTTTCATCTTATTCAATGGCTGAGCAACAGTAATGTGAACTTGCAGCCATTCTAGAGGAGAGTTTGTGTTTGATCAGTCATGGGCAGAAGCTTACTACAGCTATGGCCTTGAATACTATCCAAAGCTCCAGTCTTGTGTGCCATTTACTCCAGTAACTGGCCAAAGAATATTACTTCGAAGTACACCATACCGAGATCAAGTTTTTGATGCACTAGTCAAAGGTTTGAAGAGCCTGACTACCAAGGTATCAGAGTTAGGATTTTTTTGCAAGTATTGGTTTGGTAGTAATTTGCTTGAATGCCGAATTATAACAAACATCTTATAATGTATATGTTCTGCTGTTAATCAATTCCGCTTCCCCCTTTTTCTTGGGTTGTTTTCTTTTTTAAGTGGCGAGTTAGTTGGTGTGTGTTGTACTGAGTGCTGAGGTTCTCTAACCTCTGCACTCGCCCCTTTTTCGTCCTGAAATGAAATGACACGCAGTTCTCCTGTGTTGTTCGAGAAAAAAATCAATTCCGCTTCCGCCTATCAGCTCTTTATTTCATATGGCATTGTGATATCCTCTAGGACCCACCATTTCTTGATTCTTGACTCATTTGTTCTCATTTTGTTTCTCTTGACATGTACAATTTATATCAAGTCTGCTTCATTGAACTAGAAGAACTATGTTGTCTGCTTGCAGCTACAAAGTTCCCAAATCCGCACTAGGTCATTACTGAATTTGTCTGATGGCAATAAGTCTATGATGAAGTAATTAGAGTTTTCAAGATATGGCTTTCTTTGGAATCATTTCTCTTCATGGTGTTTACTGGTTTAAGTTTTTGTATATGTGAAGTAGCAATAACTTTTTAGAGCTGCTATGTCCATTTACTAATAACTTCTGTGTAGCTCTAGAGGAGACAACCTTTGGACGTATTGAACTAATTAAATCTTTTGGTTTCTGCTGCATTTCAGATGAATGTGTCATCATTGCATATTACTTTTCCATCTGAAGGTGAATTCAGCAAACTGAAGGATAGTGGGCTGTTACAAAGAATTGGGTTGCAATATCACTGGAGAAATCGGAATTACAAAAGGTATGCTAATATAAGATGTGATTACTAGCATTTCCTTCTGGATGGTTCAATGCTTGAAGGTGGGGCTTCTAAGTTCTAACCATATTATACTGTAACTTGGGGCCAATGCCCCTTTTAATACTTGGATGGAACATTTAGTTTTTAGGAAAGCTTAATGGATCTACCCACAAACAAACTCACAGCTTGGGTGCATCTACAGTTTCCAGTACATATTACACTAAAGTCCAGTCATTTTTCTCTTCTTTTCCTTAACCTCACATGTTTCGTAAAAATCATGACACTCGGCTGTTTATATACTCTCTGCCATTTTTTGATGTACTAGTTTATCTTGAAATAATGGTGAGCCAGAGAATTTTAGCATTCTGATTAGACTTTGTAGGCTATGATGTCTTATTTGCTTATCTTGATTAGTTTCTTCCTGTATGAGCGCCAAAATAAAATGCTTGTCTTGAACAAATTGCTGTAGCTAAGAGAACACATATAAGCTAAAACATATCTAGAGGTGCGTGTACCACCATTTTAAAACAGTGGACTTTCCATGTTGTGAACTTTTTGATGGAATAATTGCGCTGATATATTGATTTTGCAAAACTTTCTGATTGCACATGCTCTGGTTAACTAGTTTCTTGTAATATCTCTATATGTCTGATACTTTCTGTTAACCCCTTTTTCAGTTTTGATGAGTTTCTGATGGATTTGAAGCAGCCCAAACGGAAGAATATCAGACAAGAACGTAAAAAGGTTTTCCTCCTTTTTGACTCGTTGATTCAAATGTGATTGTCAATTGAGGATATTTTTTTATAAAATTTGCCAGATTCCTGCTCAAAATTTGCAAATGAAGCGACTTCGTGGAGACGAAATAAAGGTAATTATCAGGCAGAGATAGTTATTTGTTGTCACTCCATTCATTTCCTTCCCACCGTCAGATTCTTTCACCAATATTTTATTAGCTTTGTTGCTTTCTGGGCAACTTATAGTTGTTTTCGTTTACATTGCAGGGCAGCCACTGGGACACATTCTATAAATTCTACCGTAACACAACTGATAATCAGTTTGGTTCTGCATTCCTCATTTGATACATAACATTATATGATTCCCATGGGGTTCTTGAAATGGCTGTCCATCTTCTGTGAGCATTACTATTTTACTATATATCATAGTCCGGCACCATTCTTATTCGCCCACTTTATTAGACATGAATGACTTTGTTAAAGGAATAATATTTTGAGTGTGCTACCGTGTAATAACTAATAAGAACTAAAAGTAATAAAAGCAAGAAAGGAATAGAAGTATTGGAGCTTGAAGTTTACTGATAAGCTGCATGTAATGGCTAACACATAGGCTTCTACCTGGATAGGAAGAGATGAAGTTTTAAGAATAATCATAACATATTCACTCACTTTGTAGCACTTCTTTTTGTTCGATAGGTACGGATTGTGTGGAGTTTGTTTGGCAGTAATATTTGCTTGCTGTATTTCCCCTCATAGCTTAATTTTCTTTGCAGCTGGGGCAGACCATACTTGACGAGGGAATTCTTTCATCTCTTAGGAGAAAAGATGGGGGACAATGTGATGCTTATTGTTGCTGAAAATGACGATAAACTTGTTGCTGGTGCTCTTAACCTTATTGGAGGCGATACGCTGTTTGGTCGACTATGGGGATGCCTGCCAGATGCTTATTTTCCCAACTTGCATTTTGAAGCTTGTTATTATCAGGTAATTTGCACGTCTTTGGAACCATATAATCCAGAAAACGCCATTATTTAGTTCGCTTATGGAAATACTCGGTCCAGGCAATTGAAGCAGCCATAGAATTAAACCTGAGTAAGGTGGAGGCAGGTGCTCAGGGAGAGCACAAGATCCAGCGTGGTTACCTCCCAGTGACAACTTACAGCTGCCACTACTTCTCAGATCCTGGTTTTGCGGCGGCTATTGGAAATTTTCTTACACATGAGACAGCTCAGGTATTTTTTGTGTCAATACTTTCAACCAGTTTCCCGCCAAAACCATGAGCACTGCTGTATCACTGTTCCAATCTATGTATGCCTGATAATAATCTTTTTTTGTTCGCATCTACAACTTTGCCATCTAAGTACATATTATCTGTAGCTAATCAGTGTACCTTTTGCCGTCCAAATGCCAAACTCACTGCAGGTCGAGTACTTCATCTTGCATCCTTAACTGTGAAACTTGGTTTCCTGTTTTCAGGTCAATAGGTAGAAATGTGCACAGCATCGTTACCAATAAACTTGCATAGCATTCCTTTTTTTCCCACCCCCAATTTGTACACGTCGCACAGCTATGAGTTTTGTGTATGAAAATAATTTGTTGTTACCGTCATCAGCCACACTTTTTGGAGCTAAATGCTAATCAATGTTTGCTGGTGCTCAAAACATGCACAATATTTTTTTCCCCAGTAGCTAGATGATTTGTTCTATTTTTCCTCCTAGTGATGCGCAGATGCTGATATTACTAGTATGACATATATCTGATGTCACGCGGACCAAAATTTAAAAATGTGAAAATACAGTGTATTCTGATTGATGTTTTGCCTGCCTTCCTTCCTTTTACTGAATAATGCTCTTTTCTTGTGTCAATATCAGGTTAAGCATGTTATTAAGGTCTTACATGATTCTGGTCCATACAAGGATGACATATTGAAAGAATTTGCACCTGAACAAGAGGATAACAAGTAGAACATTGAAAGGACTAGCTGCTCTGCACACTGTATCATAGAACTAGAATCTTATATAGTGAAGTGGAAAGTAGGAATACTGGGTGATCCCATTCATGTCTCTACAAGGAGCTGATATTGTTGAAGTCAAAGAACCCCACATCTGTACATTGCTTGGAATGTAAATATTTGAGATTTAAATCTGAAATCATTGTCTCTGAGGTGCCACGTCTGAACTGTTTCCAAGACAGCATGTAGTTCAGATGCGGCATCCAACTCACATCTGCGTATTGGAAATTTTCTTGCACGTGAGACAGCTGTGGTATTTTTGCGTGAATATTTACAACCAGTTTGTAGACATTATTCCAAAACTATTCCAGTTTATGGAGTCACTATTAGATGCCGGGCAAGAATCTTTCCTGATCCTCATTTGCCACTCTGCCATCTGCATAGTATCAGTTGTGAATCGATGTACCTTTTGCCGTCCAAATGCCAAACTCATTGCAGATTGGTGAAGTACCACTACATCTGGCATCCTTAAATGTGAAGCTTGTTTCTCCTGTTTCCGGTTCAACAGTTGCACTGTTATGGCGTCATGATGGCTGATGCGTCTCTGCGGTGCAGATTGAGTGCTCTTGTGTACTGCACAATCACCAATGAGATCGTAGAGACCAAAGAATTTATTGTTACTTTTCATCAGTCTCACACTTTCTGCTACTTTACTTTACAGTTGATGCTTTCATTACTAAGATCGGAACATCTTCTCATTTTTGTGTGCCAGTATCATGTTAATAATGTCATTAAGGTCCAGCACTCCAGCATGATTCGGGTCGATACAAGAAAAGCATACTGAAAGAATTTGCACCTCCACAAGAGGAAGACTAGAGGATACTAACAGGTAGAACAATGAAATGAAGGGTAATGCAATTACACAGCTCAATCTTACAGAAGTAATAAACATCATGATCATTGAGTTGGGAGGTACCTATTTCTACCTTTCCCCATCAGAAGGATCTGGTGCTACATCTAGTCAACCTGTGTTGCCCTCTTTCTCATGGGATCCGATCGTCTGAGCTACAAAACCGGTGAGCAGTTGCCATCACCCAGGACTAAAGGCAGGAAAAGACGCCCCCCGGCGTCGCATCAGCGTATCAGCCCCAAGATCCAGGCCAAAAAGGACGCCAGGCACCTGCTCAGATCGATCACGCACTGCATTCTGATTCTGTACAAGGATACAAGGGGTTCGTTCCTCCTCCCTATGTCTCTCCCACCGAACGAAGGCCACGAAGCAGCCACCATGTCCGGCTCATCGTCAAAACCCCGGTAAGAATCTCAAAGCAAACAATCTAACTAAACTAAGGCTAGCTAAAATCTCCGCGGCTGTTGGAGCCTGAAAACGTCCAGTGATCGGTGCAGCAGAGGCTGCGGGAGAAGAGCTTTGGGTTTGCATCAGTCTCCTGTTGGGCGCTGCACTGCGGTTGGCCGCTGCTCAGGCGCACCAGAGGGCGAGCGAGCAGCCGCCGCGCGATGACCATCTGTGCAGGAGCTCGCCCACGCACAGCACGGCGTAGACCAGCACGACGAGCTTGAGCAGAAGCGGGAAGTACTGCGAGAGCTCCACGCGCGACGAGGGCAGGACCTGGACAGAGAGACGGCAACAATAAGTGAAACCGATCGGCGATCAGCGTCTCTGCAAACTGATTTATTTTTTTTTATCCTTTTCTCTTGTGCTGTGAAGTGTGAGCCTGTGACGAAGCATCTGGGGCGTGGCAGTGACGTACCATGGCGACTCCGGCGAAGTTCGCGCGCCGTCCCGACGGCGACGCGGCGGCGGCGGTGGAGGAGGGCGGCAGCACCAGCGGCTTCCTCTTGGCCGCGGCGTCGCACTCGCACGGCGGGGAGCCCTTGTTGGGCCTGGCGGTGGAGCAGTTCCGGAGGCGCTGCACGTCCTTGCTCTGCAGGGGCTTCACGATGAAGTCCTCAGCACCAGCGCTCAAGCATCTGTTTCAGAGTGAAAAAAAAAATCGTTACAATCTAGTAGCATTGCCTGCAGGATCGTACTACAGTTCTGCTGCGCAATTGATGGTCAAGATCGTGCATGAATGCGCCGAGCAAAGGCGCAATCTTTGTCTCGTCCTGCCGCCGTCCTTGGAGATCCATAATAGGAGAAAGGCCTGTACAGGACTACAGCCTCCAGGTACAGTCACGGGCCGAGTGAATGTCTACTGACGACTACTCAGGCACCGGGGACACACTACGGCGAGCTTTGTAAGGGCTGGGCTTTAACCCACCGGTACCGTTCGAGCAGGAGCAGGCATTCAGAGGGACCTCAACAAAGGCACCTCTTTTCTTTCTTCCCCTTTTCTCAATGTAACTTTGCACAAGAACTGATTGATGCTGGAAGGAGAGGAGAACAGGAGCTATAAGGCTCACCTGCTGATCCGCTGGGGCTCGTCCTCTGACGACATGACGATCACCGGGATCGGCTTCAGGGGGTTCAGCGCCTGCGAGGTTCGGTTTGCAGCGTGTGAGACCGGCACGGAATGCAGGAATGGAGCAGACACATTACACATACAATGCAGTGACTGATTCTGCAGTACCTTGACGGCCTTGAGCAGGTCGTAGCCGGTCATCTCGGGCATGCAGTAGTCGGTGAGCACCATGTCGATGGCCTGCTCCTGCGAAGACGCCACGGGCTTATTAGCTTTAGCCAAAACGTATTACCGGTACATTAAACAACTGTTGGAGGCACAGAAATAAAGGAAAAGGAGGAGCGAAAAGAAAGGGAGGGAAACAAAAGGCAGGGAGGAACAGGATTCCGTTGGAGTCTGTACTGCAGAGTGCAGCGCAGACACCCACACTGTACTGTCCCTACCGTGCCGAGCTTTTACAGGGCAATGAGCAGTCGAGTCAGTCTTAACAGTGCCACTGCCTGTAATGCAGCATCAGGCCACTAATGCTCTATCTTAAGCAGGGCATTATGTTAGGGGAGTAGCAGTAGCAGTAGCAGTAGCAGCAGCACTCAACTAGAAGAGGGCAGCTTTCTTCAGGCTACGGTCTGTGGCTGTGAGAGGCGGCAGGGTTAATTTTCTTTTCTTTTATTCCTTTTGCTTCCAAAAGAGGGGCGGAGAACAGAAGCCGTCACGCCCGCATGCGCGCACGCGGACGCGTGGCCCGTACGGTACGGCGGGGCGCGGGGCGGCGCGGCGCCGGCCGGCGGGTCGCCGACAGGTGGCGCAGGCGCCCATGCCCGGTGGAGTGCCCGCCACGGGATGGGATGCCGGCCGGGTGCCTTTACTTCCTGGTAGTTTTACTACTGCCATGCTAATGCTACTACACTGTCCGTTTTCTGAAATTGAATTGAGCATGGCGATCGATGTGAGGCCGGGCAGGGTTGGTCGTGTTACCTTGCCGTCCTTGAGGCCGAGGAACTCCATGGCCTTCTTGGCGCTGTCGACGGCGATGACTGCACGGGAAATTGCAGGAGATGTTTAGAGTCTTGCAGAGCAGCAGTGACACCAGCGAATTGGGATACCACGATGAATGAACGGTAAACGGTGACACCAGATGGAAACCAGAAATGAATCGCTCGAACTATGCGATCAATTGCCCGCATAGGAGTTTCAGAGTTCGGAAGCAGAGGAAGCATTATTCGAGTTGGCAGTGCTAGCGAGCGAGGATGAGAAATCAGGGCAAGGTCTGAGCTGAGAGCTGCGGGGGCTGACCGTGGAATGAGCCGGCGCAGGAGGCGCTGCTGAGCAGGAGCTGCGCCACCCGGCGGTCGACGGGGGAGTCGTCCACCAGCAGCACCCTCGTCACCCCCTCCTCCACCTCCACTCCTCCTCCTACTGCCATCTCAACCTCTCCCTGCTCCTCCTCTGCTTCGGCGTCCTCTGCTCTTCCTCCCCAACCGGCGCAGCGGCAGCCAAGGGCAAAAGCTTTCGACTCGTGGCGTGGGTAAGGAAGGGGATTGCCGGTCGGGTGCTCTTATAAAGCGTGACGCCACAGGTGACCGGGCGGAAGACAGACAGAGAGAGAGAGAGAGAGAGAGAGAGAGAGAGAGAGAGAGGCGGGGGGGTTGTAGCATGTGTCAGGCACCAGGCAGGCGTGTGAGGGAGGAGAGAGCCCCGAACCCGAAGAAGAGGAGGAGGGAGCGAGGGGAGCGGGCCCCATCCCTCCGACAAAGTGGGGCCCGCGGGAGTGGTAGCTCGCGGGGCACGGGGATGGTAGCATGTGTCAGGCAACAGGCAGGCTTGTGACTGTGTGAGCGGGAGACGGGGAGAGAGCCCCGAACCCGAAGACGAAGAAGAGGGAGCGAGGAGAGCGGGCCCCATCCCCGCCCCCGCCCAACCCTCCGAGTGGGACCCGCGGGAGTGGTAGCTCGCGGGGCACGGGGATTGCTTTTCCCTCTAGATTTTGCTGTCGGGGAATCTCTCCACACCACACCACTCCACTCCTACGCTTCTCGCTTCTTCCTCTCCCCTCTGTGTTTTTTTTTTCCCTCTCATCATCTTCGTCTCTTTTCTCATTCTCTCTCTCCATGGCCTCTCTTTCCTTTTCCTCTATCGCCAGAAAGATTACGCGCCAAAAGAAAGGGGAAACAAATAGGAAATCGGCCGCGGGTTGGGCTGATCCTAACCGTTGAGGCTGCTGCTGGAGAAATGGAGTTGCCATTCGAGGGTGCGATTTGATTTGATTCGTGGGAGCGGGCGACGGGCGGGGGGCTTCTTTTCTCGGTGGCACGCAGCTAGATATGGCGGGGGACTAGAAAAAAAAAAGGCAGCACGTGGATTCGAATTCGATCCGGCTGCCATTTCAAGCGATCGGAGCGGGCCCGTCCGGCGCTGGTTGATTGATCTGCCCCGGCGCGGCGGCAACTTGCGCCGTGTAAACAAGCATGGTCTCGGGTCAACCGGGGAAAAAGGGGAGTATGTAGGCATCGTGTGCGGCGTTTTCTATGTTGCTTCTTGTATCTTTTTTTCTTCCATCTTCAGATTGTATCTTGATTCTAAGGCACAGCGACTTGCCAAGGGCCTGTTTGATTCCTCGAGCGAATCCGTGTGATCTGACGAGATCTTTTGCACGGTTATCTCCTCGCGAAAATGGCCTCAGATTTGAAGATGATCCACAGACAGAGGCCATCGCATCGATCCCGCCGTTTTGGATGGTTGTTCCCCTTGTTGGCATCCCCCCGCGGCCTGACGCCGGCGTACCGTGTACCGCGCCGCGTACCTGAACATAGCGTGAGCGGCACGACCGGACTTGATGATACGAGATACGGCACGGAAAAGGAGGAGCACCGTTTCAATACATGCACCTGCTACGTGCATGGGGGCGCGGCTTCGTTTGATGCAAAGCCTGTCCGTCTGAATACCGAACATCTATCTGTACGGGACCCGCGGATCTATCCGCTGCGATCGTCAAATACGATTGCGTTGGACGATCACGAGCCAGCGGCAGACCACTTGTTGAGCGTACGGCTCGCGGCGTCAACAGCAGCGTGAGATCTGGCCGGGGCTTGCGGCGGTGGCTGCGTCCGCCGTAACTCCGCTACCCTTCGTGCGCAGGCGGACGAGCCATCGCGTGCAGCCATGCGCGCCGAGACCACGCCGTGCATGCATGCAGGGCCCGGTGACAACAGCAACCTGGAGCGCGTGGCGTCAGCCTCAGCCTCAGCCTCAGCGCTGGCCGAGCGCAGCGATCCCCGAGGTCGCCGCAGCCGGGTTCACGCGTGGCGCTGTATGTACGAAGCGCCGGTACAGGACACGCATGCATGCAAAGACGGGCAGGGCCCCTGCCCGTCCGGCCGTAGGTGCAGCAGCCGCGTCGGCCGCCAGCCGGCGCGGGCAAACGCGGATTGAAGTCGAGGGAGAGGAGAGGAGCGGCGCCGATCGAGGTGTACGTATCTGGCGGAGGAGCTAGCTCTCGTTTTGTTTGGCTGCGAGCGCGCGGACGCTTGCGGGGGGAGTGGAATCTCCGGCGGCGGCGGCGAGTCGAGCCAGGCGGTACGCGGCGGCGGCCTTGAATACGGTCAGGGACGGCGTATCAGAGGTAGGATCCCCGGCGCAGCTGCATGCGGTCAGCCGGCCGGCCTGCGCATTCAATGTTCGCGCGGGGGGACGTGGGGATCGCACGCCGGCCGCGCACATTCTTGCCGCCGATCGCGTGAGCGCGTGGACCGCAGCAACGTTGCTCCTGGGACCATGCATGGAGCAGCGGAACATCCCTGTAGACTTTGTTTGTACCAAGACTGTCGAGAGTCCAAACTATAGAAGAAGGAAAAAAAATATCTAAAGATCCAAGGTCTGAATACAAGTATTGTTTTATAAAAAAAAAACGGAGACGTGGAAGTAGAGGGCGAAGCGGCTTAGCTTCTGAAGCTGCAAGTAGTGCAAGCTGGCTCTCTGTCCTCCTTTGAAACAGGCACTGTTTGTGAAGTTAATAGGGCGGTGGAGGAAATGAGCTGTTCGTGTTTACTATGGCTTTTACGCCCATCGTGATGGCACTGTTTGCGGCCTTAAGTTGCGCACAGAAATGAAAAATATACGAGGAAAATAAAATAATACGTAGTATTCAGGTATTGCGGTGAGCGCGTGGCTGCCGCTGACGTTGACTGGACAGATTTGCATACGATCCGTGCGGTGCGCGTGCGCTATACAAACTTGTTATTGGATGGCCAGTCTGGTCTCTGGCCCCTCTTTATTATTCAGCCTATTCAGGAGGAAGTTCATGGAGATCCAAGAGCTTGGATCCCTCTAATTTTTTGCTTTGTCCCAAAGGAAGGCCCCAGAGGACAGGTAGTTCCTACGAGTAACTCACCGCGCAATGACGTGAGCAGAAGTGGAGAGGGGGCCTTTATCGGACCTTTCCGTTGATACTGTTAGAATTAAGTCTAGCAGTGATTAATTAGTTTGCACCCTTTCATAGAAAAATATCTCTTAGTAGATAGGCATGCTTTTCACGAAGGGGCATAAACCCCCAAGGGATATGTTCTTTGGATACACCCCTTCACCATGTATAAATATAAATATGCAATCACTCTCTTCATTCAATCAATCAATGAATCATTTGTTCATTCCAATTCCATTCTACTTTCTACTTTAAACATGTTATCAGCACGCTCTTCCTTGAGCGCAAGAGAAGAAAAGACATCGTGTGTTCCGACGGCACGCTGCCAGTTGCCATCACCGCATGCATATCAGCCACGACGAGGCTTCATTGTCGTCGGAGTGCCGCTCGCCTCGCCGACAGCCACGCATGCTCAGAATTGCTGGGTTCGGTCACAAAGAGAAACTCGCATAGAACATCTACAAGAATGGGAGGCCACCGGCATCCATCGAGAGAGGAAAGATCGGTGGCCCCGTCAACCATGATGAACGGCGAACTCATCTGCAAGAAAACCGAGGCACAACAGCCCCATCACAGTAACACCACGGGCATCCCGGCACAAGCATCAAGAATGACAACGATATGCAACACCATGGCCATACAAACAAACAAGAAGATCAACGACGATCGAGAAAAGGTGTCCTTACCACACCACGGCATTCGCGACGCTCACATATGACAATGACATACGCGAAGGAAGAAGAAGAGTAGTCACACCGCTGGGTCACGTCTTCTTCGACGACGAGGGGATGATGTCCAATTTCTCCCCCGCTGATGGAGTGCATCACTGTTTGTGTCTCTGGTGATTCCATCGAACGCATCTTCCATGATAGCGATAATAGTCAGAGAAGAATTTGTATTGGTGCGGTATTTTTACTCCTATGCACTAATTATTATTATTAGACTAAAAATTTAAATATGTCAATCTTGTTAATTTTGCAATTTACTATATAAATTGAATTTTAACAAATAGAATTCTCTTAATTAAGTTTTACTTAATTAATGACGTATTTGATGCAAAATATACTAGAACACAAGGTGATGGAGACCTAGGCATTGGCTGCAATATGTTCTTACAAAGAATTTATTTGCCCTGAGACCAAACTTTTAGACAGCAAATTACTTGCCTATCACTGAGATGTCTACATCTTATACTGATTACATACACGTGTGCTTCCAAAAAAATATTTTGCAAATATAAGATTGGTCTACACCTTAGTTATTTTGTGCATAGTAATTTTAATGTTTAAGTCCTCGGCTTAAACTCGAATTACATCCGTGTTAAGCCATGCAAATTCACGCTCTAGACCCTATTTGTTAAGCCATGCAAATTCAATGTGTATGTGCAATCACTATAGCATACAATACATTTAGTGATTTGTTATTTTTATAATTTGTTACCTATTGCAATTGTAACAATAATAATTCATCGTAATTAAGCACCAAATATCATGTTAAATGATCAATGAGCTTAATCCAAAAAGAATTATATGATCACGAAAATTAAATAATAAACACTTGATAATGCCTAACAAGCTTAATTAAAGAAATCAACTTAACTAAGCACAAATATCATGTAATGACATGCTTTATTGAAATGGAACTATATGCAAAAGACAAGTGTCACCTTATCATTTTGTACAATATAAAATTCCAAAATCTTATATATTGGCCATACACAAGGTAGTACCTTATTACTACTGTGGGATATATATACTGACTATCCTCAACGTGCATACCCAATATTAAAGTTTGGAATGATTAAAGGTTACACCTTCCTTTCGGTGATTACCTTAATTTATATTTCATATTGGTTATACACAAGATAGTACCATAATACTACTGCAGGATCTACACGTAGATCAAGTAGCATTTTGGATCTATAAAATTTTGCATACATTAATTCAAGACTCATCTTGAATTCATAGTTTAAAGCATTAATCTTTGCTTAGTTAAATAGCAGAAAATAATGCAACATATTTTGGTGACTATCTCTACTCAAATAAGCAAAGTCTATATTTTGACAATGATTCTTGCATTGTCTATTCGTCGTAGAATAGAGTTTAAAACAATTGCAGTGACTTTTTGTCAATTGTCATTGTCAATTATTGGATAGTCCGCTTATACTCAAGTATCACCTTGGTTAAGAAATATGCACATAAATATTTTATGTTATGTAATTTATGATCCAAGTAAATTAATTATGTACATGATCAGTTCATGTAGGACATGGCTAATCTTTTGGCAATGGATATTTTTTCCTAAACTTGTATGACATGGCTAATCTTTTGGCAATGGATATTTTTTCCTAAACTCGTATTGAATGGGATTAATTCTCTAAGTAGAGGCACAATATACAAATAATATCTTTGGACTACTCATGACAGCACTGCCACCATAGCTCTACCCAATAAATTCTCATCCTATTCCTAAAGTAACCACACATGCAACATAGTGTGTTATGTCTACTCAATTTTTTAAAAAAAAGATGAGTATTTAAAGAAGCAAGGTCCATCAACTTTTGCAATTTCCATTCGGAATTGCTAACAAAGAATGTAATATTGCCCAAACAAATCCATCAACTTTTGCAATTTCCATTCGTAATTGCTAACAAAGAATGTAATATTGCCCAAACAAAAGTAATTGTTCACTTAGTCATCTTTCATGATTTTAAGTGAAATGGTAATTTACAAAGCAATGGATCTTTTAAACATATATGATGTCTGTAATGGCAAGTCTCACACTTGTCCATAGGTGTGGTTGTATAGCTTACATGCATACCAAATTAAACATTTGGTTGAATCATTCCTCCAATCCATTGGAGGTAGTCGAGTTTAAGGGGATAAGTTTAAAGCTCACTTCAACAAATGAGATCCACAAAAATCTCCATATTATACTGGAATTAACATTAGTTAAATATTATACTACACACGAAGTATATTGTCCATTGTAAATATCATATAATTATACATGGTATTCATATCTTGTATGAGTTAAATTTCATACTAAAGTTCATTTGGCATCCAATCAGATAGAAAAAGAAATTTGTTTAGTGGATTATTGCACCGCTAACATGAACATGGAGATCATACTCTCGTTATGGGTATTAAGTTATTCATAATGGATGCACTCATGCATCACCGCTATATGTTTTCACAATATCCATTTATATATTGAAATCTATTACTAAGAGTGATGATGAAATATAGCACCCAACTTGGTATGATGGATATGAAAACTAAATACTCATAAAAAATCTTTTCATAGCATTTGGGGTGTATTATGCATACATCAATCCCACAAATAATTTTTCAATCTTAATAGAAGACTTGGCATGATAGTCTTGATCATTTTGCATAAGGGATGATAAGAAAAATTATTATCAATTCTATTGGTCATGGCATATATTTCTGTAATTCTCAGATTCTATGTACACCTCATGTGTTACAAGAGAATTGATTTTAAGATCCTATTATCTTAAAATTTGAAAAAGAAAATAAGCCATTCAATGGATTATGTAGTTACTCTAAAATCTAAAATGCTTGTTAACGCATTTAAAAATAGTTTCACATATGTCCCTTACTCTTAAGGAACCACAATTCATTGCTCGTATTTTAATTAGAGCAAATTATCCCGGACAAGGGATCAAATCCAATCTTATGGAATTATTGGGTTTTGAAAACTATAACATTGAGTAATCTATGTCTATATTAATTATTGGCTAACTGAATCTCTTATCGAGATAATTTAAAATGTATGATTGATGAAATAGAATTGCAATTTATCTTGGTAAATACGGACTTACACACTGTATTATTATAATAAATTCATTAGACTACAATCATAGGGCTCCCTCCGTTGCACTTAGTACGTGGAGGATTGGCCTCAGCCAAATATTTTCCATCTGCATGTCGGTTATGTTTTACACATAACGATATCACCACCTCAGTACACGTTCATGGCATTGAGGACCTATAAGAAGCTATTATTATCCGTCATAAGTACCTTTGATCGCTCGTAGAGGATTAATTTACAGCTTGTATAATTACACTATTGAGGGTAATTCCTGGCATTAGGAGGAGAAATACCACATATATAATGCCAGGAATCCAAAGTGAATGGTATACAAATTCGACCCTCAGATTCACGTACGCACCAAAGAATATCCAAACTACAGTTCAGAACATTTTATATTTGTAACACATTACAAATAGTCTGCCACATGCATTTACTCATCAAAAGTGTCATCACATCCGATCTCTACTGATAATGTATCAGAAAGAGTGAAAGTACCTAACAAAGCACTCAGCCCCCAGGTTAAAATAAGAGGGGGAGAACTATGGTAATATAGCTTATTTCAAGCTTCCATGGAAGTTAATAGGAAGAGATCCTCTAAGATAGTAAATGCGAATCAACATCATGATTGTTATTAGACACTTTCTAGATATTCAAATCCAAAGCCTATGAATGTTGTTTAACATTCAAAAGCCCAGTATTGCACATAAATTTAGGAACTGAGTCAATGGAACACCCTAACTCTATAATAGTGGGAAATGAGATGGAGTTGTGAAGGGTAGATATTTTCACAAGCTATATTGGTTCCATCAAATCAATGATATAAAAACTACAAATTGTCGACATATACTACTTATCAAAATTGTCATACACCTTCAGCTCGATCCACACCAAAAGTCCTAGGATAAGTGTCCAAACACTCAAATCGGTCAAATCAAAGGTGACAATTAAGGATAAGTGTTCTCGTTCAATTGGGAGAAGTACTCATGATAGAAATATCTTCTCATATTGGTTTCTTTATGAAAGCAAGGTGGTGAAATGGTGAGAATTTGTAGTACATAGTTTCACGCAGAGAGTGAGCAACATACCCGCATGGTATGTGTGAAAATTATGTTCCCATATTCAATCGTTGGCAGATCAAATGAATTTGATAGATTCAGATATACAATGAATTTTGTTTTCTAAATCGAAATTAAAGTCGCAACATATATTGTGTATAACACAAGTTATGAGGACTTAAAAAGGTTGAGTTGATGTGATACAACTAACCAAGTGAGTATCTTCCATACAAGGATTATTCCAATTATTATGATTGCATATGTGTGTCTATAAAGAAATTTCGAAATGAATTTTATCATCTCAACACACAAGCAAGCAATCATTTTAAGACAGATTTTGAGATAAAATTTGGGTAAAACCAAACTATACTTAAGTCTACAACTTAAGCAGGAACATCAGTTTACCAATATAGAATTGATATTGTACACCAATATTTAAATAATATTGGAAGATTATATCCATCAACACTTGTAATCAGTCAATCCCTGAAGATGGATCATTTTCCATAATGACCGTGGGATGACATCCTTAGTGCCATCAAAGCGCTTATGTATCCTACAAATTGCAACGGGCCTAATAGTGCATTTGTAGATATTTTGCTATAGCTCAAGATAGCGCAACTCAATAACACCATATAGGTGGAAGTCAAGAAGGATATCCACATATATCAAATGGTAGTGAAATGTTTTGATTTATTATGAATAAATCATGATGTGACAAGTGGGATACCAAGACGCTGACTAACTAATCCTCATATTGCCAGACTATTAACTGATACGATAAATTTTCATTGGAGTTATGAAAATAAATTGTAATGGTAACTTCACGTATCATTCCGAAGCATTACATGAATATGCATAACTTCACTGAATGATTAATTGTGATTCCTTCGAATCACTTATATTATCTGCATGGATAATACGACTACTTGTATTGCTTAGATGATAAAAGGTTATACAAAAGCGGTATTACTAAATATATTGCTCAACATCTTGCAAAATTAAATCATAAGATAATTTTGTGAATTTCGCTCACAAAGGTATTACCAACAACTATATTCTAGAAACGTAATTTTGAAATTGGTATACAAGTACTTTGATTTTTGCAAGGCTTAGGGGGAGACTCTTCTTAAGTTATAACCTGTTGAAACATCATATTGTACTCGTTTTCTCTATATGAGTTTTTCCTCGGAATGGTTTCTCATAAAGGTTTTAATGAGGCAATATCAATACAAGAATATATATCATATCTCCTATTTTCCCCATCGGGATTTTTAAAGGTGATATTCAAGACATATTGGATGTCATATCTTCTGTTTTCCCTATATGGGTTTTTAAGAGGATATCAAAGACATTATTCCTCCTCATATTTTTTTATTGGGTTTTGGGGGAGATTATTCGATTATGATCCACAAATTATGATTATTGATCTCCAAATTTTCTTATGATTTTCTCCTTTCGAGGTTTTCTTATATGAGTTTGCGATGAGACAATAATCTATATATGCTATATTATTTTCTTCTATTTTTTCACTGGGGTTTAAAGGAGTTTTAATAGTTTGGTTTGTCCTCAGATTTTTCCCACAGGGTTTTTGGAGGAGTTTTTCCCATACAATAATGAAGGATGATTGAACAAAGATTACATGAAACATATAAGGAGCTAATTGATCAAGAGGAAGTGTTAGAATTAAGTCTATTAGCGATCAATTAGTTTGCACTCTTTCATAGAAAGACACCTCTTAATAGATAGGCATGCTTTTTACGAAGGGGCATAAATCCCTAAAGGACATGTCATTTGGACACACATTTTCACCATATATAAATATGTAATCACTCTCTTCATTCAATCAATTAATAAATTATCTGTTCATTCCAATTTTATTCTGCTTTCTAGTTTCAACTGATACTATTGTTCTCCCAAAAGAGGCAGCTCCGGTAGAAAGATATTAGATGGCGCGTGCACGACCCCGCATCGGAGCATCATGATGAAGCAGGCCCGGCCAAGACCGCGGCGTCAAGGCCGCGGATCCGCTCCGAGATCTCGCCATTCGGCTTCAACGATCGCGGCGGATCTCTCCAACACTGACCGACCTACCCTTTTATCGACTAACCCGTACGTCGGTCGGCCCCGGCCGCGAATCTGCTCGGCAGCCCACAGCGATCATGCCCCCGGCCCCTCGTTGCGCACTGCATCAGTGGCGCTGCCGGCTGCTGATACGCTGGACGGAGTTGCAGTTCCTGTTGGAGCTGACGAGCATGGGAGGGATGGAGGGGAGGCAGCGAGGCATGGATTGGCCTGCGAAGAGCTCGATGCGTGTACGACGGCACTGCAGCCGATCGATCGAAGAGATTTTTCGGATTGCATGGTTCTCCGAACAGAAATGCGTCACCAGAAAAGAAAAGGAGGTGGCGGCACTGTTAGCGGGGGGCGGAAGATCACGTCGTTGTTCCCGGGATCGTATCGCCGGGCGGCAGGATTTTCCCGTCAGGAAATCCCGAGAAAACGATCGCGCGGACTACGTGGGATCCGATCCCCTGCAGAGATTTTTCGGTGATGGGGGGGGGGGGGGAGCGGTGGAGCGGAGTGAAGGAAGAGGGACAAAAGTAGGCTTGCAAGCGGGGCGGGTTTTGCCGCAAGCCCGTTGGGCTAACTCGCGCCGCAAATCATCCCGCGTAGCTGAAGCGGCGTTTCACGGACAGCCCGCGGGGTCCAGCGGCGCCGCAGAGCCCGCAAATGAACCGCAGAGCCCTAGCCAGGATCCACTACTGGCCGCGTCAAAATCTCCAGGTGCTCCCCCTCTCGCTCGCTCCCCTCCTCCAAATCCAGCGCTCGCAGCAAATCCCGCACCAAATTCATTGCCCGTGCCAGTTCATTGCCATGGGGTTCGGATCGGAGGAGCGGTGGTCTCTGGCGAGCCGAGCGGAGATCGGGGGATGGGGAGAAGCGACCAAATTCCAAATCTGCGCGGCTGGCAGGGTGGTACCGGGGGGTGTTCCAAACGCCGGGAGATCTCGGCGAGATCCTCGATGGAACGGAGCGGGTGGATGGCCCGGGCGACCGTCCTGTGCCGCCCGGAGAAGGTGGACACGTCGTCACGGGCCTCGTGGATTCGCTTCTTGTCGTCTCTGTCTCTCCCGCGAGCTCGCCGGACCACCAGGGACCAGTCCGCCACCAACCCGGCCGCCTAGGTTTCCCTCTCGCGTCACGGGGCTCAGCAGAGTCAGTTCCAGGTTGGCCCCCTGGTCGTCGTTCGTAGCTAAGGTCACCCTCGTCTTCTAGAATGGGCGCGAGGCGCTAATGCTCTCGGCTTAGTGACTTGTTACTGGGCAGTAAACTGTCATTGTGCCTAATCAACAATGAAATCAACCAGGAGTACTACAGGCAAACTGTTACCAGTGAGGCTAATTTCCTTAATTTTGCTGCTAGAGTGCTAGTGGAAGTACTCCTCGATCGGGCGGCTCAAACTTTGAGGCGAACTGCTTCGAACTTGATACTTCGTCAGCTGCGTGCCATCTCCCCCCGTGTGTCAGGCCAAAACCGTGCCCCCGACGCAGTAGCGCCGCCGCGGTGCCGTTCGTCCGGCACCGTGGTGCCCGTGCGCCGTGCGCGGGCGGCAAAGCCAGCCAGCGTAGCGTACCCCCGGCTCGCGTCCTCCCGCGGGCAGAGGAACCCGAGGCCGGTCGCTTGACCCGACCGCGGCGAGCGGCGCCGGATCTCCTGGCCGGTCGATCCTCCCCTCTCCTCCAGATGCCCCCACGGCACGGCCACGCGCGCGCATTGAAGCGCCGAAAAACGGGGTGGTGGGCTGGGCCACAGACTGCCCGGGATCCGGCGGTACGCTCCGGCGTCGGTGGGGGAAGGGCCGGAAGGGGGATCCGGACGCGGCGCGAGCGACCAGCGTACCGGCGGGTTCGGTCCGCTGGGGGCGTACAGGCACAGCGACCGGCGTACGAGCGGGCACGGAAGCGGAGGCTGGGTGGGTTGGCGCGGCGCGTCCGGGTCGGCGGATCCCGGCCCTGCTGCTCCGGGCACGGGGTCCACGCGATCCACTTGGCAGAGCTGCGGTTTATCCCTTTTTGAGCGGTGGTATGTGTATCCGATATCCACGGCGGGTGCCTTGGTTTCAGCTTTTGACGATCTCTTGGGGGAGGTAATTGAAGTGGAGTACGGCGCTGCCACTATACTGTGCGGTACGCATGTCGAAGCGATGCCACATGCCAGCGCCCGGCTCAGCTTGCCCAGCATGCGGACCAGGCGACCAGCACTAGCTGATTTTCTGCACTCGCCGCGCGATTGACCACCGTGCACGCAAAAGAAAGAAACGAACGGGGGAAAATTCACAGAGGAAAAACTGCAGTACTTGACTCTTTCGCCTGACTGTTCCACGGGATCACCTGCTCGCCACGGCACGGCACGGGCAGTCGCCGGTCTCTCTCGCGCGCCCGCCTTTCGATGCCCACTCCTTCGCAGCTTTTTTTACTTGAATTGGCGATCTCTCTCCGGATACCCTGCGCGCGAGCGACTGGCCGGGCGATATCAACGAAGTGGAGCAGGACACCACTGCCGCGCGTGCTGACGCGATCGATGGAGGCAGAGGCCAGGCAGCAGGTTCCCATGCTGGACATGGAGGCTGCTAAAGATTTTGCCCTTAAAATGTTGCACCCGGCTGCACGGTGAACACCGTATCTTTCCTCTCTCTTTTTTTCAAACAAAAAAAAAGACACGAAACACATCGTGATCGAGCACTGGATCTCGAGGTTAATTGAAAACCTCGATACTATCATCAAAAGTGGATAAAAAAAGCGAGCTTGCTTTTCTGATCTGATTTATGGCGCCTGGCAGCCTTTTCCTTTCCGTTTGGTGTGATCGATCCTTTGCCGGATACGGTGGCTTTGAGCGTCAGTGAAGAGGCGTACGTACACGTTGGCAGTTGCCGGTGTCAATGAAGGTAGGTAGCTGCTGCTGCGCGGCCGCTAGCACCAGGACGCGCGCGGTGCACTTGCTTGCTCAGCGTTTCATCTTTACTGTATGTATGCTTGCAAGAAAAGGTATACTCCTATTTACTGTCTGTAAGTGAGATTTTTCCACCATAACTATGCAATGGGTTGTTCGTTACAAAAAAGAAAAGAAAAGAAATGCAACGCCAGTCGGACGTGGTTGGCTTTGTCTGACCATTTATGTTTGTTGCTGCCTTGCATAGCTGCGGTTTTGTTTGTAGGTTGTTCATTACTCCCGGTGGCTACTTGACTTGCTACTCTATTTGTAATTTGTTAGTGCACTCATGGCCGCATAGATCATAGATACTAGCAACGGAAATACTACTTCTCACATGATGGCCGCGTTGTCTGGTTCGCTCACATGGGCTGTAACCCTGCTAGTGAGCCAGCCATTCCCCTGGACCAAGGCCAAGTAAGGGGCAGAGAAAGAGAACAAGGCCACAGACAATACCAAAGCTCAAACATTCTCCACAGACCACGGACACAGAATCTAACTCGACAATGTAAACTAGTACTAAAGTGATGGACGATTGAAGAGCCTGTCATTAAGAAAAAGTTGCCATTAGTGCCATTGCCATGCTGATGCGTGCCACTGCCACAGAGAGAAGAAGAGAAAGAAAATAAATACAAAGAAAAGGGCATGGTCCACTGAGAGCGATGGGTTTCTCAAAAAGAAAAAAAAAAGGTACACAAGCTTTTCTGGCAGCAGGTGAGACACCACCACATGCCGGGATACACAGGGGCAGCAAGCATCATGGTGTCTCCCTTGCCATTGTTCTCCCCCTTTCTGCTCGTGTCTGGTGGGCTGCCTCGCATGACCCGCTGCCATGTGGGCCAGGCGATGTTTCGGTTGCTGGGTAGACGCCACCACCGGCGTCGCCGTCGAAGGATCCCGGCGAATTTCCGGGGATCTCGAGAGATCATGGGCGTACAAATACGTTGTCGTCTCTCGCCGGCATGTTGACAGCCGATCCGTTCGCCCTGCAAGCAACGGCGTTTTCGTGGCAGATAAGGTTTCAGACTTTCAGTTTCTAGCTGCATCTTTCTACTTGGAAATCAACATGCTAAAATTTGACAAATTGCGCAGGAAAGTAATGCCATCCGAGTTATTTGCACAAGGTAACAAATTTGACGCTGACGTGAAGTTCAAATTTCAGGGCCCTCTGCTGAAGAAGGTACGAGTGCGTTTGAAGACTGTTGCTGAGAAATTCAGTGAGCACGGACCGCAAAAGTCCGCTGAGTAGCTGATCGGGTGTCAGCTCTTTACAGTGAGCGCAATCTTATTCAGCGAATTAAAGAATTCTGAGTGCTCCAGAAGAAACAAAAAAGGACAAACAAACGGATTACGCTGGACAACAGGGTAAACTTTTTCCATGCCACAAGCTCCCGATGCAGGCAGATCCTTTCTTTTCCATGTCTAGGAAGTACTAGGAGCTATATAATGCCGTACTGTGCAAAAGGGGAAAAAATGGGAGATCCTTTAGACCTTTCCATTGGCATTGCTCTCCACAAAAAGGTGCCCTAATCGATGCCACATGCATGCGTGCGTGCCAAGCCCTGCATCGGGGCATCATAAACATACAACAGATTTTTTTTCCTTCTAAAAGGGTACCCCTGCTGCTACTACAGAGCATCGAAACCTTTGCCGCTTTGAGATCTCGCCGTTTGACCTGAGCACAATCTCTAGAGATCTCGAAACTGATCCCTCTTTCTTTCCACCCCGTCGATTGTGAACCTGACCTGCTGCAACAACTATACACCCGCAGCGCCCACCATGCCCCACCTGTTGCCTGCGAATCACGCTGTGCCAGGGTTTGATGAGGCTGAGCGTACGCGCATGCGAGGCAACGGCGATTAGCAGCAGCCTCAGACAGTGATGGTGGCACGAATTGTGGCTTCAGAGTTCAGAGTTGCAGACGGCGGAACAAGGTGGCGTGGACGCCGGCGCCCTGCCCGCATCCGGCCGTGCCCGTCCGTCGTCACGTACGCCGTACGCGGGCGCACGGCTCGCCCATAAAAACCTCGGCCACGTACTGGTCGGTGGCAAAGGCCGCACCGCACGGGCCGTGGTGCCGTGCGCGCGGCGACCAGGCAGAGCCCGCAGCCGCGAGGGGGGCCGGGTGGTGGAAGTGGAAAGCACATTGAAGCGCCGAAGAAACGGGCGTGATGATGGGGCCATCTTCGGGATCCTGCGCAGCGACGGCAGGCGACGCCGACGGCGTACCGTACGAGCGGGTCCGGCAGCCGGCAGCGGCAGGGCCGCCGTGGGGGGAGCGGGGAGAGGTCGCGTCCGAGTCGCCGGATCCCCGGCGCCGGGCGGATCGCGAGAAGGATCCGGCGATCTGAGGACAGGCGCATCACACCCATGAGGATTGAGGTCGGTCGATGCCTGCTTGGGGCGCTACTGTGACGGTGCAGCTTTGTTCCCCTGCCGGTGCCGGTCTGTTCCCGTCCGTCCGGCCTGCCCGTCAGGGTTTTCGGGGTCCACAGGATCTATACATGGCAGGATGGCAGTTCCTCCTTTTCCTTTTTCCTTTTCTCCACAGGCGTAGATCTTCCGCTGGATCCTGCAACCGGCGACGCCCGCGCCGGCACGCCGTGGCGATCACAAGCAGAGTACGGCGCTGCTGTAACACGCGCCGTGCTCGTCATGTCGAAGCCTCGAAGCAATGGCTGTGCCGGTGCCGGCCGAGATGCTCAGCAGGCATGCGTCGATGATCCCTCTCGCTGGCGATCTTCCGCCGGATCCCGCCACCGGCTGGGTGATCAAAAGAAGCTAGCGCTCAGCCGCTGCACGGCGTGGGGTGGGGTACCACCTATCAGACCGTACAGCAGGCCTCGTTCGTACGCTCGGCATAGGAAGATTTCCTACCGCGGCTGATGCATGAAGGTTCGAAAACTGCTCCAGTTACATCGTGGTCGAGCACTTGACCTCGAGGTCATTCAGTTGCCGGTACACGGTTATGATTGTCATGTAAAAGGGTAGAATTGCAAAGAATATAGTTCTGTTTGGGATATAAAACAATATATTCAAAGATATTTTTTAACCAAAAAAAGTTGGTCAAGGTAGCTTGGTTGCAATTTTAGTTTTGACGGGTGGAATTCAGCAGAACTTTGAAGGAAATGTACTCATGATAACGACCCCTTGGAAAATCCTGCAGTAGGCTCAAACTGGAAGCGAGGGGAAAGAGGAAAAGGACTAATAATATCCAAGTGCCTAAGCTAAGCATGGAGGCCAGCTCCAACTAGAGGACAACAAACTGCCTGGATCTTTTGCTTGGCTGTCTGCCCTCGCGTAGAAGGCAAGGCGACCTAGGCAGGCAAATCTTTTCAAAAAAAAAAAAACTAGGCAGGCAAGCAAGCAGAGAAATGCTGCTGCCTGATATCAACATAATGCTCCGTCGTAAAATATAATATAAAATATTTTGGTTTATCCTATGTCAAACTATTCTAAGTTTGTTCAAATTTATAGAAAAATTAATAATATTTTAAGTATCAAATAAGCATAATTAAATTCATTACAAAATATATTTTCATAATTTACTTATTTGATACGTTAGATGTTAATATCCTTCTCTATAAATTTAGTCGAACTTAGACTACTTTACCATATGATAAAATAAAATGCCTTTATATTTCGGGATTGAGGGAGTATCATCCGTGAAAATCTTCTCAACGTGATGTGAACCTGACCCAATGGGCACAAAACATAATCAAAGGTCAGAGCCTCAACACACAGCAGTTTCTCATGCTGATGCATTCCAGATAAGAGAAAAATAAAAGAAGAAAAAAAACAGATGAAGGGCATGGTCCATTGGCAATGATGGGTTTCTCGGCGAAAAAGATGGTCTTTTGGGCATGGCGTCTACGGTCTACCCTGTACTGTTCCCAGCCCGCGCCCCCCCTCCCCCCCCCCGCTCGTGTCCTGGGCCACTGGCGTGTGGGGCCGCGTGTTGCTGCGGTGGTTGGATCGGTGGATGCCGCCGCAGTCGCTGTCGACGGATCCCGGCGAATTTCTGGGGATCTTGAGAGATTGTGGGCATGTGACAGCAACAAATACGATGTTTCTTGCCCGCCTTGTGGACAGGGACAGCCGATCCGTAGGCAACGGCAGTTTTTGGGACAGATGTCCTGTCCATCTCTCCTCTGAATGGACACGCCTGCATCGTTTAGCTTGGCAACATGTTGATATACGCACAACAAAGAAGTGAAAAAAATCGAAATTATCTGCACAAGAGAACAAATTTTACAGTGATAGATCATAGATGGACTGATGGCTGCAGGAGCATGATAGCACATGAAAGGCAGAGCTGAACACAACATGAGAGTACACTGCCAGGTTTTTGTTGAAGTTAGACTGTACCATGAACTACAAAAATCCACTCAGTTGATGGTTGGGGAATCGGCTCTTTACAGCAAATACAGCATTGTTCAATGATTTCAAGATTTTGGAGTACTAGTCTAGAAGGAAGAGAAAGGAAAACAAAAGGGCAGACGGGGGAGGCAGATACTGCACAATCCAGCTTCCTTTCCACACAGCTAGCTAGTACAGGCCTACAGCTACAAGGCAACAGCAAACAAAACATTATGCTGAACGCCTTCCTCAATGTGCCCTGTGGAGATCTGGGAGATATCCATGAATATGCTCTGGCATGAACTCGTGCCTCGTCAGGATTCCAATGCAACAATGGGAGGTCTCTGTAACGAGCAAGAAAGAAATTAGTTGCAGGCACAGGTTTGTCAAAAAAAAGCATGACTAGTTATGCAACAACATGAACTCAGAAGAATGCCCAGCGCTGCAATGTTTTGATCACTGGAGCAAGACGTGGAGGGAAGGGAGCTCACCTCTGGGATCTTCGGCACAACCAAGTCACCAACATGTGCGTCAATCCTATGTCCTCGAAAAGGACGGCGGCCTTTGCAAGTGTCATTTTTCTGCAGCACGAAGCCAGCTCTCACAGGTTTTCACCTTCTCTGTCATGAAGCACTTGCCTTTCAGCAAAACTTCACCGCACCGTCGCTGCAGGCAGGCGCGTCACAGGGAGAGCGAGCGGCCGCCGCCGCCGCCTGACGACCATCTGTGCAGGATCTCGCCCAGGCACAGCACGGCGTACGCCAGCAGAACGAGCTTGACGAGCAGCGGGAAGTACTGCGAGAGCTCCGCGCTCGACGAGTGCAGGATCTGCAGCCACAGCAGCAAAGCGCATGAAGCCGATCAGCGTTGCGCTAAAAAGGATTTCGCCTTCTCGACTTTCTTCTGCAGGTGCGGGCGCAGGTGGCGTACGTACCATCGCGACTCCGGCGAACTGTCCCCGCCGCCCCGATGCCGACGCGGCGCCGCCGGCGGCGTGGTGGCCGGAGGGCGGCGGCGGCGTCCTCTTGGTCGCGGCCTCGCACGGCGCGGAGCCCTTGTTGGGCCTGGCGGTGGAGCAGCTCCGGATGCGCTGCACGTCCTTGCTCTGCAGGGGCTTCACGATGAAGTCCTCGGCGCCAGCGTTCAAGCATCTGTTGTTGTCAGTAACAGAGAGTTAAGAGCTCGCTACGATCTATCGCCTGCCGGGTCGTATGGTTCCATTACACGATCAATGGTCAAGATTCTGTATGAAATGCACAAATGAAGACGAAATCTTCGTCTGGTACCATCACCAGTCGTCCTTGAGAACTCATAATTAGAGAAATGCAGGTCCAGGACTGCAGTCACAGGCTGGGCGAATTTTTACTGAACAACCATGCTGATGCATTACAGACAAGATTACTACCAAACGTTTTCAAGCAGGCATTCAGAGAGAACAGAAAGGCAGCTTTTCCTTTTTATTCAACTGCATCAACTTTGCACAAAAACTGGTACTGAAAAACGGAAGAAACTGAGAAGGAAGAGTCACCTGCTGATCCGCTGGGGCTCGTTCTCTGAAGACATGACGACCACCGGTATCGGCTTCAGGAGGTTCGTCGCCTGGAAAACACCCGTGAAATTTGCAGTGTGTGAGGATGAGCGCCGCAATTCAGAAAATGCAGTGGTTCTGTATGCATGTCAGCATGTGTGGGTACCTTGATGGCCTTGAGAAGCTCATAGCCGGTCATGTCAGGCATGGAGTAGTCGGTGAGCACCATGTCGACGGCCTGCCCCTGCAAAAATGCTCGGTATTTTTAACCACTGTTGGATCGCCTTCAGTGCAGTGATTCCTGCTCAGCACAGAATCGCGTTGGAGTCTGTAGCACTGTCCCTACTCTCCCATCCGGTGCTGAGCTTTTGCAGGACATGAAGGCGAGATGTCACTGAGGCACTGACCCAGGCAAGCTTCCCCGAATGCAGCACTAACACTATCTTAATCATGACATTTATTTACTATATATTAGAGCGGTGGTGCTACACTAGACAGCTTTTTCCCAGGCTGCTGTGAGACGGCCCCTTTTGGACGCCATGAAAAGTGGTGACCATGTGCTTCAGTGTGTGTGTGTGAGAGAGAAGTGGAGAACAGAAGCCGTCACGCGTACGGTACGGCGCGCCACCATGCGCTCGCTCAGTGTGTGGTGCGGTGTAAACTGTAAACCAGCACGGGATGCCAGGTCTGCTTGCTGCTAGTCACAGCAAGGCTGAATTCGTCTTGGCATCAGCTAGCGAGAGAAGCATGCATGATCCCGAAACTGGTTGTGATGAGAGCAGGGGTCTTTACCTTGCCGTCCTCGAGGTTGAGGCCGAGGAACTCCATGGCCTTCTTCGCGCTGTCGACGGCGATCACTGGAACAAAATCGGAGCTAGTCAGACCCCAGCAGCAGCGTCAACAAGATAATTCCATCGACTCTGTACTCTGCAATCAGAGCCAGGAAAGAGCAAGAAACTAGCAGAGTGCTACTGTGAGGAGGTTCGTGCTGACCGTGGAAGGAGCCGGCGCAGGAGCTGCTGCTGAGCAGGAGCTGCGCCACCCGGCGGTCGACGGGGGAGTCGTCGACCACCAGCACCCTCGTCACCCCCTCCGCCGCCTCCGCTCTTCCAACCTCCATGTCACTCTCTTCCTCTGTCGCAGTGTCCTTCTCTTTCTCTCTACAATCTGAGCAGCGGCAGCAGCGGCGCAAGCTTCTAGTCGTGGTAGAGGAAGAGGATTGCCGGCTGCTCCTCTTATAAGCTTGACGCCGCACCACGCCACCAAGGAATGAGACGGTGTGAGGAAGAAGACTAGAGGAGGGAGCGTGCGGGCCCCACTCCCGGGGGAACAGAATCCTCTGACACACAAGTCACCGTGACGTTCTCCCACCGACAACAGGGCCCACAGGCGCGTGCCCACATGTCGGCGACGGAACGTCTCGCGTGGCGCGGGGAGGGAAAGTACCTTTTGCTCTAGATTTTGCTGTCGGGGAATCTCCCCGGTCCACGCTCCCCTCCCTCCTCCGGTTCTTTTTTCCCCGGCGCTTTTCTCTCTCTCAAATCTTTTCTTTGAAAATACCATTTTCTAAAATCTCCGAGACCTTTTTCCTGGATCGCCCAACAAACAGAAAAATTATGCGTCGAAAAGAAAGTTTTGCTTCTGATTAATCTTAGCCGTTGACGTTGCTGGAAAGGGCCATTTCGAGTGACTGATGAAGCGGACCGATCGATGTGATTTGGTTCGCCGCAGCGGCGATCCTGACGTTTTGTTTTCTCGAGGGCTGCTAGGTATGGTGGGATTAGAAAAAGGCAGCACGTGGATTCGATCCTTCATTGCTTGCTTTGGTTTGTCCCGATGCTACAACTTGCAACGCGTGACGAACGACGACGATGCAAGCATGGCTGGGGCCAAACGGGAAACGGGGAAAGGAGTAGCACTTTTTTTGATAAGCATCATTAGCAGTGATTGTGGTATTTTCTGTTCGAGGCACACTCCGGGCGCAAATACTTGCACATACACACGCAGTTGTACCCTTATCAGTTGACTTAAGCAGGTGCGTGCCCTCGCAGACCGCTAGCCGGTGGAGCTCGCTCTCAGCTAGGAGAACTGGGTTCGAGCTGCTTCCTTCTTAGTTGAAAATGGGGAGGTTGTCTGCCTTTTCATGTCAAGTTTTTTCTTGTCATTAAACTTAGCACATGTAAAATGCTCAGGTGATGTCGCACTGAATCACATTTAATTTCTATATTTACATGTAAGTACCTATATTATTGTTCTTCGCTCACAACTTGTACTTCGTATTCCCCTTTATTTACATGTACTAGGAAATATGAATAGCTCCGCTCTCAAAAGCTTTTATGTAAGTACCTAGGCTTGAGTCCCACCACACATGTTGATTTGCTGAAGAGTATTTCAAGAAGACTAACTTGAGGTGGCACAACAAAGTAACTTCCTTTGTTATACCCTGTAGACACACGTTGGTGTATAAGCACTTCTTCGATCTAGTGTAACTGACTATATACGTTGATGTATTTGGTGATGCAATGAACAGGCTGAGGTTTTATTTGGATCCTAGTGCGGGCGTCTAGCCTCTGTTCTACGGGGCATCTATTCCTAGCATAAGTCATCCAATCGCAGATGCAGGCGCTCCTCCTCCCTGACCGGCGGCGAGCCCATAGCCTTCGACCCCTTCTCCTCGCCCCCGCCGCCGGCCACCACCCACTGGGGGTCCAACCCTGCGACGGCCAGCGGCGCTCCTGCGCCATCTCACCTCTGCTGCCGGTAGAACCGCCACCATTGCTGGATTGTTGCCGATGCCGACCTCCTCCTCTTGGGCCACCGGCCATTGGAAGATCCGGCAACCCGAAACCCTAATCCCTCCATCTCGACCACCACCCCGGCCGCCGGCGACCTCGCCCCCCAACCTCCCACCCCTTGCCGGCGGCCGCTTCACCCCCTCCCCTAACCATCGCGAACTCAAAAAGGAAGATGAACAGTGCTTGTGGGCCCACCTGCAGCGATGGGGTATCCCCTTTGCGATAGCTCGGCGGCCAGCAGCACTGTGCGATGAATAGATTCCCCCCTGTCCTACTGCCTCCATTGCTGCTGCATGCATCCACTCATCCGTCTGCGCCGGTGCATCCAATGCGCTGCACGCTGAATCGGACCACGTTACGCTAGCTAGATTTGCTGGCAGCAGGTACGAAGCAGCGGGGGAGAAAGAGAGAGGCGCTCGCTCTGTACGTGAATGGTGGAGCTTCTTCATTCAACCAAAACTTGTTTGAATGAACAGCACGACCGAATCGTTTGCCCCCTGTTCTTTTCGCAGGCCGATGGCTAGAGCCGTACGACGTACGAATGGATCGTGTATTTGAATACGAACGTGACCGATCGCTCAGCACAGCACTGCCCCCCAAGATTTGCCGAGTAGACGTACGGGGCCGGCCCTGGTCGTCGTCGCAGGGCGGCGGTACGAGCGTGGTAGGTCTCCTGGTCACGTGGCGAGGTTAAGCTCCAGCATGGCCCCTTCTGGTCAGCTCGTGCCTCGTGCTCGTGCTCGTGTCAGTACGTCTACGATGGCAGCACGCAGAACTAGCTACTCCTCTCCTGCCACGCCGCCAACAACCTGGCTGGACGCCGTGCCGGGGGCGCGAAGCCGCATTGAAGGGCCGTAAACGGGGGGTGGGCCTCAGCCCCCGGGATGCGGGGCTCCTGCGCTGCTTGCTTGGGGTCCGTCCGGGAGCGGCGCGACCAGCGCACGGCGCGGGGCGGGTTCGGCGGCCGGAGGGTACATGCAGCAGGGAAGGCAGGCAGGGGCACGGAAAGCGGAGGCTGGTGGCGCGTCCGAGCCGCCGCCGGATCCCGCTTGCCGGGCGGGGCGGATCGCGATCGCGAGGAGGATCCGGCGATCCGTGGACGGCAGGCGCGCCACCAGGCCGATGGCTGCTAGGCCCAGCGCGCGCGGCGCGCTGCAGGACTTGGAGCTCGCCGAGATCTAATTGGCAGGTGGGCAGTCTCTATCCGTGTCTTTTGAGGGATCCCGGATCCCCATGACCAGCGGCACGGTCGAGCTCGCCCTCCCGGCGCGGCGGCGGCGGCGGGCCTCGATCGCGGGGTGGTGCAAGCGCGACGGGGGGGCCGTCGGATCGCGAGCAGGATACGGTGTCCGGCGGGGGATCGATGGCAGGACCGCTGCCGCAGGAGTAGGAGGAAACGCAGCGGCTTTCAAACAGCTTCTGTCAAGAATTTTGGGCCGATTTAGGAGGGCTCGAGCCGGCTCCGGCTCCTCCAGGTAAAATACTGTTCATCGGAATTAGCTTTCTCTCTTCTCTCCTCTCGGAGCCAGTTTTCTCTCTTCTCTCCTCTTCCTTTCGGTATTGTGGCTCCACCGACTCCTCCTACCTCTATGAGATTGAGGGGAAAGAAAAGAGAAAACTGACTCCGATGAACGACGCTTAATCAGGAAAAGCCAAAGCTGGCTGGAGCGCTCCCAACCCGACTCTCAAACTCGTACGGCGACGGCAGGCCTTATTTTGTGCTACCACTTTTTCCTCCCTCCGCTAAAAGCCTAAAACGGTATGGTGGCGGTTGCTCTAAGAGAACAATATTTTTAGTAACTATCTAGTTAGATACACGGGCCCCTAGTGAGCGAGCGAGCGCCGTGACGAACTGGCGACAAACGAGCGCTGCGGTCAACCAGCGGCGCACGAGCACATCGGATTAGTAGTTGGCAGCATGCGCGTAGACAATAACTGATGGTACATGTTGATTAGACATCTCCTGCTTCTCATGTCTATAAATTTTGATTTCTCGTGTCTAGCTTTTGTGTGCACTTTTTACTTCCCATTCGGGACAGCGGGTATGTAGAAGATAAAATTGGCGGGGATTACTTTGACAAAAAAAAATATTTTCCCTTATATCATGGTAATTATTTAAGAAAAAAACTCACGAATGAACATATGGTATTTTTTTCCTTTGTAATTGGAAGTGAAAGACTGACTCCAAACTTTACACTCCAAATTCACTAAACTCTATTAACATGTTTCAAACATTATACTATAAAAAGATCCAAAAAACTTTGAATTCCATACCTCGACTCAAAATTTATGAACTTTCTACTAGCGCATTATAAATTTTATACATCTAGTTTCAAAATTTTGCAACTCCAAACTTTTCACTCCCACATCCAGGAATTTTGTAGTAGCATATTAAAAACTTTGCGCTCCTATATACAAAACTTTATAAATCACATATTACAAACTTTTCACTATTTTTTCTTCCAATGAATCGAAAACATCATATAAATAACTTTGTACATTTCAAACTTTCAAGTAAACATTCTAAAATCTTTGAGATTGGATATGAAAAAGTTTGTACACCCAGATTCAAAAATTTGTAGTTCCAAACTTTGCAGTCACAGCTCTAGGAACTTTGTAACAGCCCATCTCAAACTTTGTGCTCTGTAGGTCCAAAACTTTATAAGCACATGTTAAAAACTTTTAACTAATTTTTATTTAAGGGTGAATCAAAAACTTCATATATAGTGCTTAAATACATATATATGTCTCTAACTTCAAAATCATAAATATATAAACTATAAATCCATAATTCTAGACTTGTAAAACATATATTCAAAGTATTTTGACTCCATACACAAAAGAATATGAACAAAGAAAGCTTGTGGTATTAGTAACCTGAAATGCGTGTGCAGGTATATACATGTAGGTAGAAGCTCAACGGAGAAATCCCAGCTTATAAAAAAAATGCACCCTCTGCGTCTCGCTCATGTGGCAGAAAAAATATATATAAAATGGGAAAGTAAAAAGAAATAGAAGGTTGATAAATACGAGGACATAAAGCGTGGGCTCCGAATTTCCGACTAGAAGTAGACTCACTGTTCGCTGCGACTGATGCCGATGAACGCGCGCCATATAAGAATTTTGTTAGATACAAGGAAAATTATGTGTGGAGTTTTTTTAAAAAAAACTAGCAGAAGTACTGCTCTGTCACTTAAGAGAGGAGAAGCAAATATATTATCTTACATAGTCGATATTATATAAATTTAGATGTTTCTCAAACTCCGAAAGCTATTTCATGGCATCACAACGAAAGTGTTTTTCAAGATTATGTTTGCATCGCCGTCGTCGTCGTCATCGTCATCTTCTTTTTTTTTTAAAGAAGAGACTTTATAATGCATCATTCACTGGAGATAGTAATACATTGAGCTAAACCTTTTGGCATCCAATAGTCTTATAGTCATGTAGGGTTATATCTGTCGTACAACACTAAGAAAGTAAAACAAATACTGTAATTGCTTTTTATGATTCGGAGCAATATTGTAAAATATACTTTTTGCAAATAAAAACATGCCGCTTCATAAAAAGTTGGGTTTCAGTGGAAGCATTTTCACCGTTTTTTAAAAGGAATTGTACTACTCGTAGGGACTCGTAGTGTTTCCTAGATTCCTAGCTAGTGTACTAGATTTCTAGAAGTAGTGTTTGGTTGCACTTCCTAGTACCTACAACTAGGCTAGGTGGTCAGCCCTGAGACAAGAAACCGCAAGGATCTTTTGCTCACCTGCCTGCCCTCGCGTGAAAGGCAAGGCAAGGCAATACAAAAGGATTGTGTGTTGCCTCCCATATCAACATACTATCAATATCATCATCAGCAAAAATCTTTTCGCGGAGTAGCTGCAGACATGCTCGTGTAGGATGTGTAGGAGCTCATTGGGCAGCAGTCTCAGGCTCTCAGCATGATGGCCTAGTCCTGTTTGCTCACATGGGCTGTAACCCTGCAACTGAACCAGCAGCCATCAGCCCGTAAACAAAGGCACAATGACAATGGATACAGAGCAAACCAAATCAAAGCCCAAAAAGTCACTGCAGACACGGAATCTCCATCCAATAATTAAAAACTACTCCCTCCGTTCCATAAAAGATACAATCCTGCGTTTAAAGAAAATTCCACGAAAAACGCAAATCTAGAGATTGGATCTCAACAACCTGCCTACCTAATTAAGTGTTCAGATTTGATTCGTATGCCAAAACTAACCGCATGTGGCAAATAGATAAGGACATTTGAATCTTTTCACGTCACACTAATCTATCTAAAAATAATTAGAATTACACTCTTCGTGGGATGGAGGGAGTACTGTTGAAGCCGATAAAGAGTTTGTTGAATTAAATTTCTTGGTGCAACCGGCATGCTGTGCAAGATGCAACCCGCACAGAAAACACCAAAAAAGGCCATGGCTGGTCCATGGTCTCAATAAAAAAAAGGGCATTTTGGGCAGCTGAGACGCCACATGCCAGAATATGCAGGGGCAGCATCATGGTGCCCACCTGTCACTGTCCTCAGGACCCATTCTGTTCGTGTCCTGGGCCACTGGCATGTGGGGCCGCGTGATGCTTTGGTAGTTGATAGATACTGTAGGTGCCACCGGGGGCCGCTGTGGAAGGATCCCGGCAAATTTCCGGGGATCTCCAGAGATCGGAGACGTGATAGCAACAAGTACGATGCCGTCTCTCGCCGGCATGTCGACAGCCGATCCGTTTGCTCTACATGCAACAACATTTTCGTGGCAGGTAGGGTTTTCTTTAAGCAAGCCACAAATAAGGTTTGAACTTTAGCCAATTCTCTTCAAGTACTTGTAACTCTGGAGATCAACATGTCAGTTAACATGCACAACAAAGCACTTAAAACTCGAAATTATCTGCACAAAAAAGACTAACAGAAATTGACAGAGTTGTTAGGGCAGAACTATGTGCCCTCTGCTCCGTGCAGGAGCGTGAAAAGCAGGGCCGGGCCAGATGGGTGTGCTGCCTGCACGACGGAACAGGCCCCCACGTCCAGCACTTTTGCATGATTTCAGTTTAGCTTAGCACATGCTTCCTGCTAGAAAAACAAACTAGGTATGGTAATTTTACTATCTCTACTGAATACTTATCTACCCCTCCGGACCGATGTCTAAGACGCACGGAGAAGAATTCTATACCAAGACAAGATTAACTCGAGCATTGATTTTCATCGTTTCCACATCTCATTCATTTTGCATGCCCATGCAGGCATGCAGGGCGACTCCATTTTCCATGGCCGCACGTACCTAATCAGCTGTCTACACGAAATTGCCTTTGCTTTAATCATCTGACGCGCATGCATAGTCCCTTCGCATACCTCTATCCAAGGAGTAACTGCTAGCATTGAAATGTACGCACGCCTAATATATCGGCCAAAAGGAAAAACGGCAATACGCCTTATAAAAAGTTCCGGAGGGAGTATTATCTAATGTTGTGGTAGTTAGTTTTGACTAAAATTTTTCAATGTTAGCCTAGCTTGCTGCTTGCTGGAAGTGGAATGCTGCACTTCTGCAGACAAAAAGTGTAAAACCGACCTAACAACTTAACAAGAGAACAAAGTAATTTCCTTTTCTTTAATTTCAATTCTACCAAATCCTTCGTGTGAACTAGAACAACGGTGCATTTGTATATTTTTAATAGTTCCATTTTCCTCTTGAGGTAGGCCTCATTTTAGAGTTTGGTATAGGGCCTCCGATTTTGCCGGCACGGCCCTGGTGAGAAGCACACAGCTGAACTGCTGAAGACAACACTAGTATATTGCCAGGTTACTGTTGTAAATCTACAAGATGATGGAATGCAAAAATCCATTCAATTGCTGATGTGAGGGACCAGCTCTTTACAACGAATACAATATTATTCCACAGTTTTAAGATTTTGGAGTACTCCGTAATAAATACAAAAGGGCAAACAAAATGCCAGGTGGGAGCACCGAATATTGCGCAAGGCAGCTTTCTCTGCATACAGCTAAGCTACAAGGCAAGAAATAGCAAACAAACATATACTGAATGCTTCCTCAGTGTGACTTGTGGAGGTTCGGGAACAGCCCGTGAATGTGCTCCGGCATGAAATCGTGCCTCGTCAGGATCCCAACGATAGGTGGTCTCTGCAATGAAACAAAATAGAAATTAGTTACCGGCGTTAAGTTTGATGAAAAAATTTGACGGGTTGTGCTGCAGCATGGACTCAAATGTCAGGCCCCTTTCAAATTTTTGGCAGTCAAGAGTGAAGCGTGGAGAAAGAGAGCTCACCCCTGGGGTCTTCGGCACAACCAACAGGTGTCTCAATCCTAGTGCCCGGAAAAGGACTGCAGCCTTCGCAAGTGACATGGTCTCAACCACTGTGTACGGTGAGGTATTTGTAATTGGATGGAGATCAACATACATATCCATTTCCTCGTCTGTGAAATCCAGGTCCTCGATCTTCAGACCTTTTCCAGACCCAGCCTTGGCAAAATCAAAGGCACCAAACTTTTTTAGCACGAAGCTACCGCTGGTTTTCACCTTATCTTTCATGAAGCCCTTGCCTTTCAGCAGGACCAGCAGATGGGACCTAAGCACGAGTCCAACGAGCTCTGGAGCCTCTGATAGGGGTGGCTCATCCACCACTGGAAATCCATTGTGGCCTGTGATCCTCAACGCCTGAACAATGTTCCCCACTCTCTCAACGCCTGAAAAGGAGATCAGTGGCCCGGATACAACATCACCAGCAACCAAGTGCCTCATGTATGGTTCGGCATGAGCCTCCAGGAATGGCATGCCTTTCATCACTATGATCTGGTCATAAACTCCTTTGTTGAAGCTGTCAGCTATAGTCTTCGATATCAGAAGAACGAGCATGACCAACGGGAGCATAAGGAGGTCATTTGTGAGCTCCAGAAGTATCACACAAACTGAGACGGTCATCCTCATTGTTCCACCGAGGAAAGATGCCGCACCGAGAAGTGCAAAGAGTCCAGGATCAAGGTCTGATATTGGACCAAGAAGCGTCCCCACTATGCGCCCATATGTAGCCCCAGCAAGTATAACAGGGATGAAAAGACCAGATGGGACAGCAATACCGTATGTCACAAGACCAAGGCAGTAAATGGCAGTGAAGAAGACAAACAGAGTGGACATGTGGAATTCTTTCTCGGTGCCACTGCTGAACAGATTGCGGATGGCATCGTCATTTGTGTTGAAGAAAAGTGATGCAAGACCGTTGTAGTGACCTGGTGGGCACTGAAAATTCTTATAATTCCCAGAGCGTCCAATGGTGGGGCATTGCTCCACGGCATCAGCTGGGCACGGAGTGCATGGAGCGAGCCAAGGGAGCCCATAGGAGCATGCTGATGTAATAATCGATATTGTGATTGTAAGAAGGATCTTGTATGGAGCACCTTTCCTGCAGGCAGACAACCAGTGAGAATAATGTAAATGACATTGCATCTTGAAGGAAAATTTGAGAGCGTAAACTAAATGCACACGATGGATTCCATACTCATTGATAAAACTGTAGGCGCGGAGAATCCTATCCAAGAGAAAGTTGAACAGGCCTCCAAATACCCCTCCGATGATCCCAAGAACAATAATTGCAATGATATCTTGGGTACTGTAAGTAGGTATCGTTGCGCTAAGATCAAACATAATCAACCCTCCTTGACCAAAGAGACCACATTTTCCACTACGGCAGAACCCGATCAGGCCCCTCAATACAACAGCAACAACAGCAGTTGTAAAGAATGTTCTCCACAGGAGAGCACTTCGCCACCTGAAAAATGGAGGAGAGAGCCCTTTAGCCATGGGCAAAAGCTGGATAAGAAAATGCAGCAAAATAATGTCCACATCACCCATCTACTGCAGTTGCAATCAGATTCGTCCATTCTCAAACAGTTCTCCAGTCAGTGTACTAACCCAATGTAAACTATGATGATTCCTACCTACAAGATGTGCCAATATGGTGGAAGTCATATCTCTATGGGATACAGCTACTGCAATTGTGATCAAGATCTGCATTTTTTGCTTGGTCCTTGGTGATGAGGTTCTTATAAATCCAAGGGCATATGGCAAGATTATAGTGCCTCCTAAAATATGAGTTAACAGTTGCAACGAGAGGAAAGAGATTATACCAAGATGCTGCTTCCTCAAGAGCAAAGAGCACACCGCCAACAGGTGCACGGAATGCTGCTGCAACTCCAGCAGCAGACCCACAAGTAATCAAATCCCGCCTATCTCTATCGTTCTTAAAATATCTGAGCCAGTTACATGTAAGATGGTACTTGCGTGACCCCCCTTGACCAAGCAAGTTGGCAATGCATGCTCCTGTATGTACCATCGGACCTTCCTTTCCAAGTACAAAACCAGCTGAAACTCCAAGTATTGAACCAAATATCTGCAGAGATATAGAAGTTTTCAGAGCTTGTTCTACTCTAACAACAATTAGACAAACATGCGCTCATGACTAATGATAGAACTAGTACGTGTCAGCCACAAACACAATGATTCTGAACATTATCGGTCATAAACACTATAAGCTGTACTAAATTCTAATGGAAAATTTCGGCCTATAAGCATAACGAATTGTTAACTATCCAAAGTAACAGACTCCCTTTGGCAACACATATCTAAAGAAATACTAACAACGACACTCTTTTGAATTTGTTGTAGCTCAAGGTAGTATGGCTGCTCTCCAAGCAAAACATAGTTTGCCTGTCAGATTCCGCTTCATAATGGCCTAGTAGTCCTTGAAGGGAATTTTACAACATTTTTCAAGGGTGCTTCATGAGATGTAATGCAAATGATAGAAAATAGTAATTCAAGTTAGCTCTAGAAGTTAATATAGGAAAGAAATGGTCGGAGAGTAAGAAATCAAACATAAACGATCGAAGAGTAAGAAATCAAAAATTGTTTCCCTGTAAAAAAAACTCCAACATGGCTGCATGTATTTCATGCTTAGTTGGACTTTACCTTCACAAAGAGTGTACTAGGAGCTAGTATAGCGTAAGCATCAATTCCATTAAGGTATGCTTTAACTTCAGGGATACCAGACCCAGCAGCAGCAGGAGCTATGTAAGCGCAGATTGCTGCAGCACTGGCTGCCAAGACTAAATTGCAGCCTCCATATGCCAGAAAGGCTGTGAAGTACCTGCACTGGAAGAAACAAACCATTTACGCTTCACATTATTTAATTGAACCCCTTCTTTATTATTAATATAAATCTGGCAAATATCTTGCCAGTTTTACGTTTCAAAAAACATTATTTAATTGATGTAAGCCAGATAAACCTTATGCAAGTTGGTCTCTGTGTTTTACACTGAATTGATGACAGGTTATGTAGAGCAGCTGGGGGAACCAACTAGCTTTTTTCAGCGAATCAAACTAACTTCTAGTAATTGTAAAATGCAAAAGCACCAGAGTGAAGCTTTACCTCTTCTTGAGCATTAGATCACTTGTGAGCAACAGTTTGAACCCAGCAATGTTTTCAACCGCAAGGTTGTTGAAGAAGCCAACAAGTCCCGTACACAAGCCAATGAGAAGAACTAAAGACCATTTCAGAACAATATACTGGAATATTTGCTTCTTCTTTCTTGATCTCCAATCTTGCTTGATAAGGTCGTTTTCCACAATTCTAAAACATGCATTTGAAGAATTCTAGACGGTAAGTAATAATCTTGCTAAAGTTTACAGACTTTTTTTTAGGAATCTACAGTCTGCAATTTACTTTTGCCAGTTTTAAACCAACTGATGAACTTTAGCAGTCGACATCTTCTCAATTTATTAGCAGACATCCTACTTATGCATGCTGCAGCCCGATTTAAAAGCATATAAGTTCATTACTACTAATTCATACCGGATACCACAAGATTGAAACGTGTTGTTTGTGTGTGTTCTCATATATTTCAAAAGCCACTGGAGCAGTGCACGGTTCAGACCCCAAATAGTTAGTTTATTTCTTCTTCTAGACCCCCATACTTTATACTAAGTGTTCATTAAAATATAATATATGCATAATGTGAACTATGGAAGATCCTGCAATGGACGACTTAAAATTCGATGAATTTACCGATAAGCCTCCCTCAACCCTATTCAGTAATACCATCAGCACAAAAAAGAACATAATAAACATTATATTGTCATCATGGCTGTATGAATTCTTTAGAAACTTCAACGGAGAAAAGGCCGCATCCGTGATCACACTTTCTTGAAACAATATTTATCAGTTTCTCGTCTTCCCAACGCATCACAAGATCCTAGCTTTCTTCTAATGGTCGTTCCAAACAATAAACTAATAACAACCATCCCTCGTCAAGATCACCACCATGGTCCTTGAAACACTAAAGATCACACTTTTTTCTCGAATTCGAATCAATCTGCAAAGCTCTCGAGGAGCCGAGAATATGAACGGAGAGGGATACAGACTACAGAGAGTAGAGTGTTTGCGGGGGTAATTAACGTACTCATAGTCGAGGCTCTCGATGGGGCAGACGTTGGCCCCGACGATGGCGATCTGGGAGGTAGTGTTCGTGGTGCGCTTCCGCAGCAGCGGCTCCCGCGGGCCGTCGTCGTCGTACCGCAGCAGCGCCTCCGACGCCGTGTGCGCGCCGCGCCATGCGGCGTCCGTGCTCTCGATGTCGTAGTTGAAGCTGCCGCGCCGCTCCGGCTGCGCCGGCGGCGATTGGTGGGAGGGCGGCAAGTGGTGGCCGTCCATTACTGCGTGGGTGGTGGCGTCGCTGAAGCTGCCTCAGTGACTCTTCCTTCTCCTGCGCCTCTGGCTGCACTACGTGAGGTGCAGAGGAAACCAAAATGGTCAGGAAATATATTAGACGAAAAAAAGAAAATGGGAAATGGAACCATGTTGAATTGTTTGAGCACAGATTACCCTTGACTTAGCAGTGAAGAATTACTTGTTTTTTCTAAAAAAATCCCCTGCCTAGTTTTGTGGTGGTTTGGATCAAATCATCAGGATTCAATCCAAATCCAAATTGAATCATCAGTATAGAGCAAATCTAATTTGACATAACCTTTCTGAATTCTTGGAGTCGTGTTGGTGTGCATTTCTAACTCTAGCTCTAGAACCTAGGAATCTAAACACAGGTGGATCAGCATGAAAGTTTTGTGGCGAAATGCTTCAGAGTTTCAGAACCCCAGAGGGCCCTCCTTGTCCCGAGACCGGTGCAGAAGAATCAGGAAAGTGGAGCAAAGCGATGCGGCAACGCGACAATCAGAGCGCACTGTGCGGGGTCGACCCCGGCCTACCACCTGCCGCCACTTGTCACAGCCAGGCCACCGACCAGCGTGGAATTTCGCTTCCGGTGGTCGCAAAGCGGAGGGAGGGAGTTGATGCCTCATTCCATTTCCTGGCTGCGACTGCGAGAAGAGCCGTGAGCTTTTGCGTGCCCCACATGAAGATGACCCCCGGGTTGCCATGCTCCCCTGTCCTTATCACCTTCATCTACTGGCCACACATTCCGAGCAGAATTTTTTTCCCCTCCAGGTGTTCTCCGGAAAGTGAGAAACAAAACAGAATGATTGACGCCTCCGGACCATCGTCGCCGGCGGAAATAGTGCCTGGTTTGGTGGGAGTGGGGCAGGGAGAGCCGCCGCCGCCGCCGTTTCTGCAGGCTCCTGATCGGGAAACGCTTGGGGCGGTACAGAGATGTACTAGTACAGTGCAGGCTCCATGACCCCCGTGCCATTAAGCCGACCCCGCCTAGCGTTCAAGTGTCTTGTCGTGATGCCAGCGCCCAGCGGCCGCAGTAATCAGCGTGGTTTCCGTTCGAGATGGATGGATGGAAAGAGCAGTGACGCTGACGCGCATGTCTCACCTGAGAATCAGTTTCGCTCTACGTAGGAACCTGCTTGCTACCCTGATATTCCTCCTCCCTCCGCTTCTTGCCAAGGCAAAAGGCAAATTGCTTTGGTCCAGCGCCACTACATTTACCGAGCAACAACTGGACCAATTCCTTCGTTGATTCTAGCCCAAATCACCCGCGGCTTTCCGGCGCCGGCAGCACACTCCCGTCCACCAAATAAAAAAAAAATGATTCGAAACGCAACCCCGGCACTCCGCAACCACTCCCCGTCCAATTCCGATGATCCGGACCACGTGTAAAGTCAATGCAATTCCTCCCGCTCCCGCGGCACAAATAATCCGAGAGCCCACATGGCGCGGCGGCAGGCAGCCTCCCGTCAGGCTCGTCCGGCAGCCATTTCCCTGGCCTGATCCTGACCCCGATTCCACTTGGCTTTTCGATTGGTAATAAATAGATTTGCTTGGCCTCTCGGAAAGGGGTTGTTAATTCGTACCGGGACTAATCGGCCAGCTGATCTTCTCCTTCCTTCCCACAAGTGGACTAGAGGACAAGAGGGGAGGGCTGCCGCGGGGAAAAGGGCACCTCCTAGTTGGTTCCAGAGATTGTTTATTTATCACGCTCGATGCCCGGCCACGTGCTCATCCTCTTCCCTCCCTCCCTCTCTACTGGTTTCGGGTGTGATCAGTCAGATACTCGGATCAGAACGTGCATGACCCCTTGTCCTTTCCCTAGTGCCATTGGAGTGTCCGTGCCCCTCACGTTTCTGCACCAACTCACGTGAACGCCATGAGGCGAAGGGAAATCAACCCAGCCCAGTTAATTAGCTGCTCAGCAAATCAACATTTCACTAACTACTTCCTTGATGACGATGGCGATACACAGTGCTAAACTGCCAACCAGCTTGGCCTATATGCGGCCTGTCTGCTGGAAGGGGACGGGACGTACTGCACTCAAAATCTGGCTACCTTATCACTTGATTTTTTTTCATCAGGTTAGAAATTCACTAATCCATTCCACAGCTGCAACATCTAGTTGAGCGCCTTCCCAATTATATATTCCACCGCCCTAGTTAAGGTCAACTACTCTACAGCATGGTCTGAGTTCTGGAAAGGAAAATTGAAATTGGTTGCGATCCTGCCGCTACAGGAACAGAACATGATCCTCTGCAGTATCGGCAGAGAGAGAGAGAGAGAGAGAGAGAGAGAGAGAGAGAGAGAGAGAGAGAGAGAATGCGAGCCGAAACAAGCGCGCAGCAGCTCGGAGCGGTGATTTCGAACGATGGAGCAGCGGGGATTGGGCGCGCACCTTAGCAGCAGCGATCCCGGCTCGACGGACGAACTGGTCCGGCCGCCACGAGCATGGAAGGAGGACGAGGGATCAGCCAACTGCCCGGCCCCGGCCGCGCGCTCCCGGGCGGCTCCTCGCTCCCCGCGAGCGAGCGATCGAGATCCTCGCGTCAGCGGAGACTTCCCCGATCGATCCGGGAGCTCCACCCGCTCGCCTGGCCCTCTCCCCGCTCCTCCGGTCGAGCCCGTGCGGCGCCTCGTGACCGGGGCGCAAACCGCCTGGCCGGGTGGGTGGAGAAGCTTCCGAAGAGAAAGGAAGGGGAGAGGGAGAAGAGGACGAGTGGTTCGAGAGACGGGGGAGGGCGCACGCCTCCCTCGCTTTAAATGAGCCGACGCCCCCTCCATCTCGAGCAAAGGCGGGTGGGCATCTCGCCTCGGGGGGCCGCTGGGCTGGACCGGAAGGCGGGGTACGCGCCCAGGCCCACCTGCCAGCGGAACGTGCGCGCGGTGCGCCAGCGTGCTAGTGATGACGACGAGGCCACGCGTGGCTCCAGTCCGGACGGGGGGACACGTGGGGCGCGCCGGTGACCTTGCCAAGCGGACGGCAGAGCCGTGACAGCAACTGCAGGCCAGCTGGTTTCTCTTCTTCTTGTCCAGCGCTTCTTATCCCAACAAATGGTAAGAATAAAAAAACACGCTTCTTTTATCGGTTCATTTTTATTTGCTGCTGGCTGGATGGATGCCTCGGTGAGCTAGATCAAAGACGATCGTGCACTCGATCGCCCCTGTGCTGGCCAGCCGACCCCATCCGATCCTTAGGCGAGGGGCATCATCCGACGTGCATCGTGTGATCCTGATGCAACGCGCGGCAGGGTGCATCCCGGGGAGGCTTCAACTGTCCTAGCTGGCCCTGACAGCGACCAATCTACCGTAGGCCGTAGCATCTGTGGATGTTCAATTTTGCCTCTAACGAGGTAATCCCAGGCGAACCAATCGCTGCAGAGGATACCGGATACCAACACGCGGGGGGGGGGGGGGGGGGGGGGGGGGGGGGGGGGGGGCGGCGGGGATGCAGAGCCATCGACGCATGTTTCAGATCAAGAGCAGAGCTACACACAGTTAAACAATAAATGTCGCTGCTCCGTTCATTTGCGTATATACGATTCTTCCTTCACCCGCTGATTTATATATATATATATATAAAATCTATTCTACACGCGCTTATAGCTACTCCTACATATGTATCTCATGATATAAGGCGTATCTGACCCAATAAAAGGTATGTACGAGGGACGGCTAACTAATAATAATGATATTTCGGTGTCGGTCCTTCTTCGGATCCAACATCGGGTCCTTGTCTTCTCTTTCCCCTTGCACGAGATCCGTCGATCAAGCACCAGAGTCGATCTGCACGGCGTGTGATGTGGCTTTCCGTTGACCGCAGTCGCTAGCTAGGGCTCATTCCGCTGCCGCCATTGGCCCAATACGGGATCTTCACTACTCACGAGAAGGGAACCCTCCTAATTTCGATAATTTAGTGCATTCTGATTCAGCCTATGTAGATGCTTAAGTTTTGCTCTAAGATAAGTTATGTTATCGAGGTTGAGTCGATGCCGCTACAGCGGTTATTGATTAGAGTTTTTCTTATCATTGTTTGTAATCTTCATGGCGGAGTTAGAACGCAAATCAAGAGGGGATCATGAAGGGCAATGCATTATTACTAATCTGTTGCTTAACGTGCTTATTTTTTAATTTCCAAGTATTGGTTAGTGGATAGCTGATGGATCTTGCAATTGGCAAAGGGGATCCATGACCCTCTTTGACCTACATGTACCTTTGCCAGTGTTCATTGGTCCTTTAATCACCCAGGATCCTTATCAATGGGGACGCATATGTTTGTTCTTGGAGTTTCTCGTGGCACTCCGTCTGTTGTGGTCTCACACAACAGCATCACTACCATTTATTTTAAAACAATCTTCGTTGAGTTTTTGAAATGTTGCCTCTATTTGCAAATGGCTGGGAGCTGCTAGTCATCCCATCGGGGTTTTGGTTGATCAGGGCCAGTAGCCTCACAATAGTGATTTCTTTTTTTAGAAAGACACCAAAAATGTATCTCATATCTGATTCATATCAATATCAAGGAAAATAATTGGAGGTACAAAGAAGGACAATTTGACATAAAGTGGCATGAAGAAAATAAAATTACATCGAAAAGTTATCTAGTCGTCTTTTTCATTCGATTATTCGTCATCCATCGGAGTTTGAAAAATGCATTGGAAATGCAGCAAGGGAAAGGGACACCTGCAAACGCCATCACCACACAAGACTTTGAAGATCGCAAAAACCAATCGCTGCTTACAACAAGATCTAGCAACCGCTGAAAGAACATCGGCTGGGGGAACACCCCAAACAGCGTAGGCTTGCAATCCTTCACCACCAAAACAGAGGGTTAAAGAAACCGGATCTTGTCGCAGAACAAATCGAAAGAAGAGGTTGAAGTCGCCACAATAAAAGACAGCCAACTGCATCTCCTAATTGACACACCAACTGTAAAGATCTGGAGAGAACCTTCCATATCTGGCAGAACCAACTCTCACTGGCCCTTCGTCGGCGCCGGATCGGACCTCATCGAGGTAGGAAGAGGCCGGAGAGATCTAATTCTACAGCATCATCATCGCCACCACCTCGCCGATGTCGCTAGAGAACCAAACCTGAAAGAAAATTAAAAGACTAGATCTATTAAGAGGACGGATCACTGCTCCTCCGCATGCCGGCTAGGCCACCGGAAGGACAGAGGAGGGGGATCGAGGGGGGCGGCGGCGACGAGAGGGTCCGGCGGCGGCGGCTGTTGCGGCGCGAGAAAAACAGTTTGTGCCGTTGGTCTTAGGTTGACAGCAAATACTATTACCGGTTCGGGAAAAAAAGATCTTCTGAGAAAGGAGGGGCTTGGGTTGAGATTCATGTGGTGCATGCGGATGGCAAGACGGTTGCTTATGCTCCGATCCATCATAGATACAGATATGTGTTTTGATGAAGTGAACTTCTAGAGTAGTGTATCTTGTGGGATATGTGAAGTCTTCGGATAGGAGGATTGTCGTGTGTCTATGACATTCTGGGTTGTCTCATCCAAAGCACCATATATAGAAGGTACTAACAGATTACACATGAAGAAACTCCAAAGTTTTTCTAATGCATTTTCTTTTTTTTCGGGTTTATTCATATAATCTAAGGAGAACAATAATTTATGTTTAGCATAGCTCTCTTCCATTCAGTTATAAAAAAAACAGCTACACCAATCTCACTCCATTATCCGAGACCGTGCCCGGCGCGAGGCGCCACTGCCGGCATGTGGCCGTGCTCCGCAGGGCCTCCTCGATCGCGCGGCGCGCGCAGATGCATGGCAAGGGCAAGCGGAACAGGCTGACCGGATGCATGGTGCGCCACTGCACATGGGCCCGTCCGTAGATGCAGCTGCACCACCCCCGACGCCTGCAGACGATCCCAGATCGGGAGATCGGCACATGGAGACGGCCATGTGACGCCCAAGATGCGCGTACGTACTGCTGTACCAGGATCCTACTAGCTGATTTGATCCGCCGGCTGTTGGCATCTGCCGCCAGGACCCGAGAGTACAACATCAACTTGGCACTGCATCCTACTCATGTTCTTTATTTGTTTTTTTTGTTTTTGTTTTCCTTTCAGCCGGAGCTTTTGGAAGGCAGGAGAACGAAGTTGGTATCGAGCACGCTTCACCACTGGACGGTGCGAAGTTGTTACCGAGAGTTTCGGTGAAATTGTTGGAGAAAGAAGAATGATACAGGAGGTGCCACGGTGTCTCCGTGGTTGTGATCGTGCGTTTCTTCTTGAGCAACCAAAGCCCACAAGATGTTTCGAGGCGCCATCAAGACCCAAGCTATTACCACTAGGCTTCTGGTGGGCCCGGATCAGCTTCGGACGTGGTTAGCGCCCGGCTAGCGTTCCGAACAGACACCGGGTTTTATTATACAGGCACCACCGTATTTAGTCCCGTACCGGAAACTAACCACCAACGGGGCGGACGCGCTGGCCATATATGCAACTCATGGTGCAGCGTTGAAACATACTTACCTGGACGGGGTCTATGGGCGATCAAAGAGGCTTATGACCTGGACCAATGGCCTGCGTTGCACTTGGCAGGCACGTTGGTCTACCATCTCCCCGAGCGGGAGAGTGGGCGTCATAATTTGTGGATGAGGGGGTACGCGTTCGCGCGGCCCCTACCTAATGCAATTCAAATTTTAAGATTTGTTGAAACATTTGTTATATGCAAATACAAATACAAAATACAGTATTTTGGATTTGTTGGAAGTTTGATATTGCTGATTATTTGTTCCCTCGGTTTTTGGGGTTCCAGTCGAGCAGGTATCCCACACCATGGAGGATCTGAGGATCATATGTGCGTGTTGTTAAACAAGGACTGCCATATGCAACCATCCGTCGTCTGCCCCGGTGCCTCGAGTGGATAAAAGGTAAGCTTCTTTTGGAGAGGCAGGATTAAGCTAAAAGATTTTTGATAAGCTTTTCCATTGCAAGAAAAAGAAAGAAAACAAAACAATGAAAATAGGTTGTCATGTGTACAGTAAGGCCGCATCATCTCCGACTCCGACGAGGCCCAGATCCTGATGTTTGCTAAACATCAGGGATCTCCGTGCAGCAGATGATCAGGATAATGGAGCTGGAGAAGTGTGTCGAGCTTGGGAACCTGCCTTTCACTGAGAAGGATGTGCAGGAATTTCAAAGAGAAGGATCCCAATTCCAAGTTTGAATTCACCAAAGATGCAAACAATCATCTGCAGAACATTGCCTGGATCTGGATGTATACGGCTTCGGTTCAGCACTACAAGATATTTGGTGATGTTGTTGTGTTTGACACCACACCACTCATCGGTTATCTGCACTCGACATGACCCTTGGAATATGGGTTGGATCGAACAATTATGGAATGCCTTGCCTCCTTGCTTGCGTGCTTCTGAGCGGAGAGAACCAGGAACATTTCGCATGGGCATTTCAGGAAAAAGTTCAGGGTGAAAACTCAAATGTTCCACCGGTCTTTGGCAGCATTTCCTATTGGCAGGCATTTCTCAACTTCATGAATAGGAAAGCTCCTCAGACGGTTGTCAAAACGTGTGTCTCAAGGAAGCAATTGAAAAGGAACTTCCTAGCACAAAGCATGCCCTCTGCATATGGCTACTTGCAGCCAGGTTGTCATCTTGGTTTAATGCAAATCTTGGGGAGTGTTACTACAACGACTGGAAAAATGAATTCGATAGGTTGCATAACATGGACAACACAGCGGCCTTTGATCTTGGGTGGAATGATATGGGCGGATTGATCTAATCATCAGCTACTCTCTATTTACTGTAATGAAAGCGACTCTTGCATTTGTGCCATTTTGGAGTGAAGCTTTTGTGCTGTGTGGCTCTTTACTGTGGGTAACAATTTTCTGGAAAAACATACTTCGCACGTGCCGTCTTAGCTCAGTCGGTAGAGCGCACGGCTTTTAACCGTGTGGTCGTGGGTTCGAATCCCACAGACGGCGTCTTGTCCTTTTTTTTATTTTAATTTTACGTTATTTTTTTTTCCAGACAATTTCACTACCGCAGCATTTAGCACGGTTACCCTTTTTAAGCCGTTGGTACATTCTCTCTCTCTTGATGATTGGGCAGTTGCATTACAAGTCAACGGACACAATAAGATGCTCCATAAATTAGTTTGGCTATTTTTTTCTTCTTGACTGTTTTTTATTATGTTTTACTTATTTGTAAATTTTAATTTTTGCCGGATTTGAGTTGAGATGTACTAGTATTGATTTCTGTTGGGAAAGACAAAAAGGCACCTGCAGGCTGCAGAGCAGGAAATTTTTTTTATTTTTTTGAAATAAAAGGAAAAATTATGAACGGTGTTTCCTCGCGAAAGAGGAACAAATAGTCCCAACAAAAATGCAATCTGTAGCCTGTTACAGGCTAACCGTGCGCACTTCAATAAATTGAACACCAGTGAAGGAAGTTTCCAGCGCAAAATACGATTTACAATGAGAAATTAAAATAAATCATAGCATGAACACAATCTTCGTCTAATAAATCCTAACAAATCGCGACCAGCTGACTACTCTACCAGAGGAAGCGAAGCATCGACCGCCGCCGCCGCCGCCAATCCGGCGATGCACCGGGGGCTTGACTTGAACCCGACGACCGGGAACGACTTGGTGATGGGCCCGATGTGGACGGTGACCTCGCCGCCGGCCACCTCGACGCCGGTGATGGGCAGCCAGGCGAACAGGACGCGCACGCGCACGCCCTCGAGCCCCGCGACCGCCCCGTGGGACACGGTGCCGGAGAGCTTGATGTCGTAGCCGACGCGGTAGCCCCCCGCCTCGACCACGCAGCCGTCGTCGAGGAAGAGCTCGAAGGTGCCGTCGTTGTGGAGGAGGTACCGCTGGGCGGTCTCCGGGAGGAGCGCGCGCGGGAGGCCGAACCGGTCCATCAGCTCCGGCACGGTCGGCGGGTGGTACGGCGCCGCGGCCGAGGTGGAGGCGGCGGGGCCGAGCAGCAGCAGGAGGAGGAGGGGGGCGGAGGCTGCGGCAGCCATCGCCATGTTGACCAATTGGGGTAGTGGTGGTTCTTGGTTTTGGGCGTTGCCTCTTGGAAGGATGGGAAAGGTCCAGGTCAGCTCTTTTGTACTAGTTGGGTTTTAGAAGAGGAAACAAAGATGAGGAATATTGAGCATATACTCTATTAGGTTGAGTGAAGAGTGAGACATGCCAGGCTTGATGTATTACTCCAGATCTTTTCATTCAGGAAAAAAAAAGATGTACTACCACTCCATTGGTACTAGAAGGCTAGAGTTATAGGGCATATTTTGTTTTCTCGGACAGAATTTTGACCAACAACCTCTACTAATTTGTCATTTTATGATATAAACTTTTAATCATAAGTAATTAATTTCGATTATGGATCTCATAACACCAATTTATATATATCATAAAAAGTACATACCAATAAAGTAATATTGACCAAGATTTGTCCCAACAAAACAAAATTTGGGCAGAGCGAGTACTTAAGAGATTGGTTGTGTCTCCAACAAGTTAATTTTAAAATTGGGCAATGCCAATTCAGGGAAATGAAAATAAAACAATTGGTCATTGATGATCCTTCTACGAGAATCTGAATGTATTTATCCTTTCTTTTTGTAAATTAAATATTTATCATTTTCTTCAAATTGTATCTTGACCGCCATGTTGTTGCAATGCAAAACCGTCAGCAATGTTAAACCACGCTCCCTTGTCCTGCCTCACCACCGCTTTCATCTTTGAAGATGCTCTCATCACTGTTAGATTCGTGAACGTCAGCACCACCTCAAAAACATGTTTACTGTTTACACTTGCACAATCTTTCACCTTCACCGGGCTGATCATCATTGACTAACGAAATCCCTATTTTCGAGATACTGGAGAATATGAAGCAAGAAACTAATGTCTTTGTTTGTGAGAGCTGGAGCTTCTAAAACGAGCTTTCTCACCACCTCTCACCATACCACATGCATCCTGCAGCTGGGCTAAATAAACTATTTTTCCTTGCCTTTTGATACATTCCCATATATCGGCTGCTTCTAAACTGATTCCGTGAACACTGTCACTCCATATGCGTTGTCATCACATCTGCTTTCTAAACTTGATGTTTCAGACAAGGAAAACAAGCAGAAAACTCGTCTGGAGGTGCGTACTCTTATACTACTAGAACATAACACGCGCTTCGCGCGCCCTATTATCAGTTTCTTAAAAAATAAAACATATCTATACATAAGTAAATATAGCATAAGGTAGCAAATAGAAATATACAAATGTAGCAACATAACATAGCGGCAACAGAGATTCCATACATGTTCTAAGAAGACAATAAAAGATCCAACCATGCAAAAATTGGAAATGAGCTGACCAGCACCAAGCACAAATTAGGAACCCAGTATAGCAAAATCCTTTGAACAACAGACAAATTTATGATAATGTCTCATGCAAATACCTTAACACTCACTGAATGGCATCTGCAGCACGTAGGTACTGCATGTCAAGCCATATATTATATTTGATGATCAGTATTAGTAGCTACCAAACATTTTAGTAGGTAGCTCAGAATACTGATCCAAATAAAAGTCAGCATTAAAATATTAAAGAGAAAGTAGAAAATAACACAGTTTGCAGCCATAAAATATCCAAGAGAGTTAATTGATGCTGAGAGCATCATGTTATGAAATACACAATGATGAGTAGTTGCAACTGTGTAAATATAAAATGAGCTTATCCATTTTTTCCTCTGAGCATCATCGCTGGAACTGTAAATATAGTTATTGAGAATAGTTATTAGTTATAAAACAACGGAAGATAATAAGAAGCAACAATTTAAGGTGTTTACAGTGAGGATAGCAACAATTTAAAGGGACGCACGCGCGTACGGAGGCGGCGCGTCGCCGCACATCAGAGAGGATGGAGCACACTGCGCAGAACAGCGGCGCTGCACCACGCATCGTGCGCACCGGTCGGATGGGATGAAACACTAATCTAAGGATGAGGATCGATTGGTGCGGAGAGCTCCACGACCCTTTCGACCGTTTTTTTCTCTAGGATGATCCTTGTCGACTGTGGAGCCACGCTCATCGGAGGTCCACCGTTCAGCGACACTGAGAAAACGGTGGACCCGAGCGTGGAGGAAACAAGAAACGCACGGCGCTCACATGGCGGCCACTCTTTCTCGACCTAGCAAATCACGCCTGCTTCTTTAACCGCAGCAGCTGATAGTGGGGCCAACAGTATGGCACGGTCCACTAGCCAGCAGCTCCTTTGAGGCTCCGTCCGAGTCCATAGCGTCCATTCCCCCTTCATGCTCTCAAGCTTGAGCCCACGGGCGAATCCTGCGGCTAACCAATGAGATAGAATTTTTGGTGTGCATCGCAAGCCGCTCCGCTGCTCGGAGCACCCGCGGGCCGCGGGCGAGCAGCAACACATTCCACACGGAGCGAGTTCCCATGCAGTTACATAACGTGCAGTTGTGCCACTGACATGTGGGCCCCGCGGCGCATGGGCCCGCGCATCAGCGACACAACTGCAGGTTAAATAACTGCACTGGATCCCTACGCGTTCCACATCTGCTACCATCCAGGATGAGGAAGTTGAGGACCACCGCGCAGGTGAAAAATAGCGCTCGCGCGGCTATCGCTCTCCCAGCTGACCAGCACATCGCTCCTACGCACATTTTTTTTTTTTGAAACGACTTCTGCTCCTTGAGTCAAAGCATCTGACAATGGGCCAATAGCACTGCATGGTCCACCGGCCAGAAACCAGCCGCTCGTTTCAGCTCCTGCAAAAATCTACAGCATCCAACTGCTGCCTGATTTGACCGGATTCTTGCCTTTCACTGCTCCCTACCTTTTTTGACGTGCAAAGCCCACGGTACAGCTAGACCATCGCTCCCACTCCACTCTGAGCGCCAGCAGCACAAAGGCAATAATTTTATTCATACATATAAAGACTGCACGGAGTATGTGCTCGAGGAATGAAAGCTCCAGGTAATTGCATCACAATCATCACTAAAGGAGATTGAATCTACAATGGCACATACCTCGTACCACATGTTCATCCGCTAGGGCGAAACGGTTCTTCTGAAGGTGAACTTTAGATCGACGCCGTCCCAGGCCTTTGACACCACCTTTCATTTTTCATTAACAATATTGTATAAGGGCCAGAACTGAATAGCGAGGCTAGAGTTTCCGAACCACCTATCTTCCCAAAATTCCACCGACTTCCCATCTCCAATCTTCCAGGAGTAGCTCATCTTAGCCGCTTTGCAAGCCAACATCACACCTTTCCAAAAAGTGAAATGTCATACTCGGGGCAACAAAAGATATTAGGGTCAGCTATCTTATATTTGTGGTTAACCAGGTTCTTTCAAATTGCTTCATGGTTTAAATGATACCTAGCAATCCAAGAAGCTAGTAAGCACGTATTCAAATTTTGGAGGTCAGGGATCCCCAATCCACCAAAGTCTTTTTTTTGGGCCATCAGTGGCCAATTGGCTAGATGATGTCCCCCCACCCCCTCAATTACCAACATCAAGTAAATAAGTATGCTGGCTAGACACGCCTTAAGCAGGGTAAGTTTGCCTCCATAAGAGAGCATTTCCCTTTCCAACGAGCTACTCGTTTCAGGATTTTATCCACCACAGGTTGGATATCCTCCCTTCTAAGTTTGGCATAGTGGAGGGGAACCCCATGTACTCGAAAGGGAAATGGCCAATTTTCAGTAAAAGAGCCTAGCAAAACTATTTTGTTCATCCTCTGTCATCCCCAGGGTCATCATGTCACTTTTATCATAATTGATTTTCATGCCTGAGAGGTTCTCAAAACAAGCTAATATCCACTTAAAGTGTCTAGCCTTATCAAGATCATTTTCTAGGAAAAGGATGGTATCATCTACATATTGCAGACTGATGATCCCCTTGGAGAGATTTCAGGCAATAGGCCGGTAATAAGATTCTGAGTAGATGCTTTCATAAGCATCCTAAAAAAATATCCACTACCAAGTTGAAGAGAAGGGGGGATAAGGGGTCCCCCTGCCTCAAGCCTTTGCCTGTTTTAAAGTAAGACCATTTATTCTTATACATAGAGAGCCTATTTTCACCACTTCATTGATCCAATGGATCCACTTTGAGCCAAAACCTGTATAAGTTAGCATTTCCACAAGGAAATTCTAATTTACTCTATCATAGGCTTTTTCATAATCAAGTTTAAGGATAATGCCGCTCTCTTTCTTCCTAACTATCTCATGAATAAGTTCATGAGCAGCCACCACACTTTCTAAGATGAATATACCTTTAATAAAGGCAGATTGGTTTGAGGCAATCAGCCTATCACAAAGCTTTACTAACCTGTTATTCATAACTTTAGAAAAGATTTTAAAACTGCAGTTCAACAAGCTGATGGGTCTATACTTCTTAAGGTTCACAACGTTAGGTTCTTTTGGGATGAGAATGACTGTAGCATAATTCAGCCTAGCCATATTCATATTTCCATCTTCAAAGGCTTTAAAGAGCTTTAACAGGTTAGGTTTTATAACCTCCCAAAATTTCTGGTAGAAGAGGAATGGAAGACCATCAGGTCCAGGAGCTCCCTCAGCATATGAGCCGAAAACTGCTTCTTTAATTTCCTCTTCCTTAAAGGGGGCTTCTAGCATGGAGTTCTCATCCTGAGACACTTTGTCACTTTTACTCCAAAAATCTTCTCTTAAAGAGATATCTAGTCTTGGTTCAGGGCCAAACAAAGTTTTGTAAAAGTCTACAGCTAAATGGAGCATTCCATTGGTATCTTCCATTACACCATCAGGACCCTCAAGAGAGTTGATGGTTTTTTTCTTTTCCTTTGATTGGCCACTGCTTGGAAGTAGGCAGTGTTTTTGTCTCCTTCCTTCACATCTCTCTCTCTAGCTCTTTGTCGAGCTTTAATTTCTTCCATTTTCCACAACTCCTCTAGTTTCCCCATGGTTTCTATCATCACTTGCCTCTCATCTTCAGTAAGCTCCCCTTTTTCATACTTTCCATCTAAAATATCATACTGATTAATCAGCTTGCCTTTTTCTTTTTTAATTTCAGCATTGACATTAATAGCTCAGCCCTTCAGCTTCTTCCTAAGCAGCCTAGTTTTAAACTGCCACGTATCTGGAGGGTCAGTGTGAGAGCAAGGAGTATTCCAGGCTCTCTCCACTACCTCTCTAAAGCCTTCTTTATCCAGCCACCATTTTTCAAAATGAAAGGGGGGAGGCTTGAAGGTTTGGTTTAAACCAAAATTAACCAGCAGTGGCACATGGTCACTACCTACCCTAGAGCAGCCGTAACCCTAGCCAGGGGGTACTTGTGCTCAAATTCAGTATTAATCAAGATTCTATCTAAAGCAGCCATAATAGGCTGTTCCTGATTGTTAAACCAAGTATAGGTTCTGGCAGGATTTTTCATTTCAATCAGCCCCCACCTATTGATCCAATCATTGAATCTATCAGCCCAATGGTGATCAATCGCGCCATTATTTTTTTTCACTCATGACCCTTACTATTTTAAAATCCCCACCCAGTAAAATTGGGCCTGACCAATTATCAAATAAGGAGTCCAGTTCATCAATGAACTCTTGCTTGCCCTCCTCATAAGGAGAGCCATAAACCACAAACAACTTCCAAACAAACTTATCAATAATATTTTTGACAACAACATTCACACAAAACTTGTGTAATTGCCAGCCCACAATCTCAAACTTGCTATCCCTAAAACCAACCAAAATCCCACCCGCAGTACCAACTGCAGGTAACCATTTCCAACTAAAGTTGGGGTGAATGGTTTTAAGGAAAGCATCAGAAAAGTTCTCTTTTTTTGTTTCCTGGTCCAAATTATTTTTAGTAATGAAATCAGAAATGCAGTTAAGCCTGCCGGCCTTGTTCAGGCCTCTAATGTTCCATACAACACCTATCATCATTATTAATAATGGCTGTATTACGCCCCTTGTCCACTACCTAGGACCAGGTGAAGGGTCCCGGAAACCAGGGGTCCCCAGCAGGCCCACTTCTCGCTGACCAGCTATGGACCGCACCTGAAACGAGTGCTCATCCACGAGGGCGGCAACTTCACCTAGGAGACCCGGGCCTATTATCACGACAGGCAGGACGGTCGGGATAAGGATGGTCCATGTCCCCGTCTCGGGAGGTGATCGGAGACCAGGTCTGCACCATAGCTCCGACTGAGAACCCCGACCGAGCTCTGGCTCACACGTGACAATATCCCCGACCGGCAAGGCCAGCTGGGCAGACAACCCCCGCGAACTAGCGGGCCCTCGGGAGCAGGTGCGAAGGATAAGGATGAATCCCGGGGGTTAACATGTCGTACAAGGCCAACCACTCCTGTCGTAGAGCTTACAGTCTCCTCTGCTGTCATGGCAGGGGAAACACTATTCCACCTGCCCGTCCTCGCGAGGGGATGGGATGCAACACCATTATGATACGGCGAGCACGCCTCCGTCACGACGGGGTGACGGGGCGTGGTGCCAAGTTTAGGGTGTGACTACCGTACCGTACCTATCGATGCGCGCTCGTCCCCCGACTGACAGGGCTCGACGGACAGGGACAGGATGAAACGGCTAGTCCATCGCACAGGGCGTGGATGACGGCCGGCTGAGGGCTCCGACTGATAGAGTAGGCGTGCTCGACTGGCGAAGCGCGACGCGCAAGGACGAAGCAGGACAACCACTCCATGATGCGAGTCATAGGCGTGGGGCTTCCCAAGGACTCCGACTGATGGAGTTGGCAACCCCAGCCGACGAGTTTGACCCCGACCGAGGGGTCAAACTCAGCTCTCTCTCTCTCTCTCTCTCTCTCTCTCTCTCTCTCCCCCTCTTCGCCATTCTAGCCTCCTGTAAGGAGGTCCCCCCTTGAACTATAAAAGGGAGATCCTCGCCTAGGAGAGCAGGAGGAATCCCCGAGAAGCAAACTCACCGTTCGTTTTCTACTCAAAAGCCTGTAACTCCCTGAACTCTCTCGAGCACCTGGGCTCAAGCAATACAGACCGATCGACCCCCGACTGGACGTAGGCCATTTTGCCTGAACCAGTATAAATCTTGAGTCATTGTATGCTAGGCCACATCCGATCCGAACGCGTGACACACACTTCGAGTAGGTTTAGCTGCGGGCCATCTCCGGAACCGACAGTTTGGCGTCGACCGTGGGGATGATGTCGTGCGTTCACCGTCTCGATGATCGGATGGCCTTCGCCTCTAACACCTCCGGCGTCGCGAGCCTGGGTGACACGATTCGCTTCAGCTCGCTGGAGTTTCCCGTGGCTCCCCGCACTAGGCTGTGGGGACCTCCAGTCTTCACGCCTTTCCAGGCCTTCCATTCTGGACGTCTGGACTTCGTCACCGATTTCGTCGGCACGCTTCGCCTTCCGCGAGGAGGCCACTCCTCCACAATCGCTCGAGGGATATGCTCCCTCGGCCGAGCCGCTGAGCGACCTCGACGCCGAGGTGCTCGCGCGTCACATCGAGCTCATGCTCGGTGCCAACCCCTCAGCGAGCGACGTGGACATGATCCTGTTCTCGCTGCACAACTTTTTCCAGCAGATCTCCGGGGGGACCCCACTGACCCCACCGCGCTCGCCGCGCGGTGAGTTCCTGTTTGGCCTCGCAAACGCTGTGAGCGTGTACGCTAGGGAACTCCGGAAGATCACGCCGCCGCCACCGCTTGCGGCAGAGTTCGTGGGCATGATAGGGTACAGTCCTGCCTCGTTCCACAACCTCTTCTCTTACAATGATCTCTTGAGCAAAGGTTCCAGCGTCGGCGACGTTTCAGCCCTTGATTGCCCCGTCTTGAGAGAGTGCGCCATTGCAGATCTACAGGGGGAGCAACCGGTCCCGGTGGAGATCGAGGACACACACACGCCGCCAGACCCAAACGCGCAGGCCCTGGCTAATGCCCAGACGCACGCCAAGGAACTGCGCCAGCAGCGGCAGCACCGACCCCCGCTCGCAGCGGTACACCCTGGGCACCATTCCGAGCTGAAGGCACGCAGAGCCGCAGGAGGTGCTGTTGACACCATTTTTTGGCACGTGTCAAGTTTGGCGTCGAAAAGAAGTAGGAGGGCCTTTGTGGAGTGAAGAAGGAAAATCGGCCGATTCAGATGACTGAGAGAAGATAAATGGGGACCGACCGATGGGGTTGCCGATTGGAGGCTTGGCCGATTTTGCACAAGGGGTTCAGCCGATTGCCGATTGAACATTACTGCCGATTGGGCCGAATTGGGTCAGTGGCGTTCTGTGGTAAAATAGGGTTTTGTGTCGAATCCGACTCTTACATGGGTCGATAAAGTTGTTTAGGATATTTATTTATTTAGCGTCAAGTTTTGTGTTTGTCACGATCGACAAGGAGTCTGTATCCTAGGATATAAATAGCGACCATGCGTGGTCTAAACAAGTTTTGTACACACCAACATAAACAAAAACACTACTTTTTTTGCAATCTACGTTTCTTACTCGGCGACTTCGTCGAACCTTTTTTCTTTTTCCACGAGTAACTTCCGCGTTTACCGAATATTTCCTAGACTTTAACTTCGGGCGCATCACTATCGTTTTATCTAGATTTATTCATAATTTATTGATATCTGCTCGATCTGCAAGTTTTAACTCAAATCTTGTAGTTTTAGTTTTTATCACCAATTGACCCAGCTTGAAATAGCTTCTATCAGCTAGATCAGACCTATTAAAATATATTATTTCACATCCAATTTAGATCTATTTTAAGTGTTGTTTATCGAGCTCTGTTTAAGTTACGTTTTAGTAGCATTTTACATTGCTCACCTTATCACAATCGACTTCCCTAGCTGTTTGTCTTTGTCTGCATCGACAGCTTTGCCGTTACGACCTATCGAAGAGATTCGGTACACTAGCCGTTTCGCTCCTGAATTTAACCTCTCGTTTCCTTGTCAATCAACAGGTCAGATTGACTGGCACGCCTTTGGTTCAGGTTCAGTGTGCTAGTACGTGAAGGTCGCTGCATGATTTTTGCGTCAACAAGTGCGCTGGCACGGGCCTGCCAGGTCCAGCAGGTCATCGCTGCGGACGCCAATGGCCTTCCACAGTTCAGACGGGCCAGCCAGAACATTTGCGGCCATGGCAATGGTTCTGCGCAACCTATTCGAGCTTGCGGACCCCCAGCAGCAAGAGCGTTGGTGGAGCGCGCTGCCGTGCAGCAGGCGGCAAGCTCCGCGTCGCGTCATCGGAACACGTCATCCTGCCTAATCGAAGCGGTAGGCTCGTAGCAGCCGAACCCCTCGGTCCTCCAACCGCAAGGGCCTCCACCTCAGGCGCGCCGCGACGCCGCGGCCATGCTTCACCCCAATCCGGCACCCGCCCCGCCGCGCCTGCCGATGCGAGGTCGGGTCGGGCCCAACTACGACGCGCGTAGTGTCATTCACTCGCGACAGCAGGCCCGCCACGCCGCCAATGTTGAGCGGATGGCTGTGATTGCGGCTGACGTCCGACAATTCTAAGAGGAGTGCGAGGATGCACCCCCCAGACGCGGTGGGCGCCTGCGCGATCGGGACGGCGACCGGAGCCCTAGTTCGAATGGCCCGGGCCCACAGGCCTTCAGTTGTCGCATCCAGAAAGCATCGTTCCTGCAGCGCTTCCAACTGCCCACCAACATCGCCAATTACACTGGGGAGACGAACCCCTGTGTGCGGCTAGAAGACTTCCGACTCGCCTACCGAGCCGGAGGGGCTGATGATGATTACTTCATCATTTAGTACCTCCCTATTTGCGTGGAGGAGTTCGTTCAAGCATGGCTCGAGTTCTTGCCGCCCAACAATATCCATAATTGGGAGGACCTCAACGGGTCATCGTCGGGAACTTCCAAGGCATGTACGTGCGCCCAGGCAATCCTAGGAGCTAAAGAGCCGCCGGTTCTCCAGGCAGTGCAACTCCCTTCCCGACGTCATCGACGCGGACGTCGTCGGCGCGTTCCTCTCAGGGACCCCTTGCGAGTCCCTCATCCACAAGCTCGGCTGCTAGAAGCTGTGCACCACGAAGGGCCATCCAATGATCAAGGGGCGCCGCCAAAGGATGGCAGTGGTTTCCTCGAGCCAGACGGCTACCTCATAATCTTCGGGGATCCGAAAGACGACTGCTCTAGGCGCCAGCACAAGGTACGACTCCGAGAGGTCTGTGCCGCCAAGAGTGCCGTCCCCAAGTTCCTCCGTTGGTCGAGCACCTCGATCACTTTCAATTGGGGCGACCATCCTCCCAGCATCCCCGACCGGGGGGCTACCCGCTTCTGGTCGACCCCATCATCAGCAGCAAACGCCTCACCAAGGTGCTGATGGACGGGGGAAGCAGCCTCAACATCCTGTATGTTGAGACCCTCGATGCCATGGGCATTCCGCGGTCCAGGCTCTGCTCCTCTATCTTCCCCTTCCTCAGCATCGTCCCGGGCATGAGGACGTATCCCCTCGGGAACATTGAGCTGCCGGTCACGTTCGGTGATCCCAGCAACTTCCGCACCGAGACCCTGATCTTCGAGGTGGTGGACTTTGAGGGGTCGTACCACGCCATCCTTGGGCACCCGTGTTACACCAAGTTCATGGCGGTCCCCAACTGCACCTACCACAAGCTGAAGATGCCGAGACCGAACGACATCATCACGGTGAGCGTCTCCTTCGAACAAGCGGACGCCTGCAGCCGCGAGCACTTCGAGCTCGCTACCACCATCGCCAACTCGGTTGAGCTCTAGAAGCTCCGCGAGACATTGGTGGCAGGCGCCCTGACCACAACGAGCCGACCTTGACCCGCGCCTTCCGCCCGACCGAGGAGTTCAAGGCAATCGGGGTCGACCCCAACGACCCGACCAAGACTGTGTGGATCGGGAGTCAGCTCCCGGCCAAATAGGAAAGCGCGCTCATCAATTTCCTACGCGCCAACCGCGATGTCTTTGCATGGAAGCCCTCTGAAATGCCAGGCATTCCAAGGGAGGTCGCCGAGCATGAACTTTGCATTAAGCCAGGCTCTAAGCCCGTCCGCCAATGCATGCGCCGTTTTGATGACGAGAGGCACCGACCCATAGGCGAGGAGATCGCAGAGCTCCTGGCAGATAGTTTCATCAAGAAAGTGTACCACTCCGACTGGCTAGCCAATCCTGTTCTTGTAAAGAAGAAGAATGGAAAATGGAGAATGTGTGTTGACTATACCGGCCTTAACCAGGCGTGTCCCAAGGATCCTTTTCCTTTTACCGCGCATAGACCAAATAGTCGACTCCATGTCAGAATCTGAGATCCGTTCCTTTTTGGACGCCTACTCGGGCTATCACCAGATCGCGATGAAAGAGTCCGACCAGCTTGCGACCTCTTTCATCACCCCGTACAACACGTATTATTATGTCACTATGTCATTCAGTCTGAAAAATGCTGGCGCCACCTATCAGCGTTGCATGCAGAGATGTTTTGTCGACCACATCAATCCGCCTCAGCAGCCCGACCAGCTCGAGCCACCCAAACCCACTGTCGCCGTCTACGTAGATGACATAGTGGTGAAAGCACCCCGCGCGGGAGATCAGATCGCCACACTCGGCGCCATGTTTGCAAACCCTCGGAGGTTTAGCATCACATTGAATCCCGAAAAATGCACTTTTAGGATTCTGAAGGGGAAGCTGCTCGGGTACATAGTATTCGAGGGAGGCATCGAAGCCAACCCCGAAAAAATCATAGCCATCGTCAGAATGGGCCCCATACGCAGCATCAAAGGCGTACAACGGCTCACCGGATGTCTGGCCGCCCTCAGTTGGTTCATTTATCGATTGGGTGAATGTTGACGGTCCTTAAGTGCGAAATCCGAACGTCAACTATACTCACAAATAAAGGAAAACCATACCTCTTACTCGCATATTTGTATCACTAACCTAGTTCCACTGTTATTTTGCCTATCTAGCCATTTAAGGGATGCAAGTCTAAAATAAGAAGAAAACACAGTGAATATGCAGCAAACAATGCAGAGAAGATCGTCCGCTGTATCACACTTACAAGGAGGACCCACTTGACAAACTAAACGGGCACGCCAAGGCACGAATCACTGAGGATCAGAGCCTAGGCCCACCTTCCAGCCAGCCAGAGGAAGGTGCATCTGGGGGAGCACCACCTAGGGGTCGGCCGAACCCAGATGGGTTGCCGTCCAGCCCTTTGATGTCAAGTGGCGCCTACTCTTCTTGATCCCGGTGGCTAAGGTTTCCTTACAAAGGGATGGCGCGAACCTCCCTTGGAGAATATAAAAGGAGGCCTCCACCCCCCTCATATACACACACCACATCTTGCAGCCTCTCTCCCTCTCTCACTTGTGACTTGTAATCCTTAGGCTAGTGGAGCTAGGCTAGAATTCTCTTAGCGAATCGAGTCGTCCTCGGGGTCGTTGAGCAATCCTCGGCCTCTGGTATGGCTTTGTATTCGACTCGTCAGTACTCTATTCATAAAGAGTTTATCCATGATTGCTTTGCTATCTTGATAGTTTATCATGCCATGCCTTGTTGTTTCATGAGTTATGCTTTATATATGCTTAGCCCAGGTGTTCTAAGTAAGGCTATCGGTTCGTTTTGCCTTAGGGCTTGCTTTAGCGCTTTACTTGTCCATCCGAAGGGTGGGAGACCCGGGGCCTCTAGGTTAGTGATCTCGTACACGGGCGTGGTGCTCGGGTATGCGGGATCCTTCGGATATGACCATGCTCCACGGTGTTGTAGGGGTAGGCGGCAGGTGGTGACAGCCCTGTCCGTCCACTACAGCAGCTTTGCCGTAGTTAGCGTAGTCCCCCATGTTCGGGTATGATGTAGGAGTTCTGAAAGATGTAACGGGACCGGATGTACTGCGGTGCAAGACATTCTCCCTGATATCCCGAGTCTTAGCTTCGAGCCCTAATCATGTATCTTGTGTAACCTTTGCTTGTATGAATAGATGCTATTAGGACCTTGTTGTATGCCTATGCTCCCGCTAGTCTTAGGTTTATTTGTTTATTCTTTATCTGGAGATTGGCTCGAGTGTTTGTGTCACATCACCCTTATCATATCATTTATCATGACTTACCCCTGTATGAAATATAGTCTATAGCTTATTCATATGGTCCTGATTATGTACCTAGTAAACTCTTTTACTCATGCCATCCTACGGGAAAATATAAATAATGATACCCGAATACTCGCCGGGTGAAATACTACAACGGTATATCTGTGTGCTTGCGGATCCATTCTGTAATCATAAAGACATACCACCACGACATTTCTAGCGCTGTTGCACGGGACTAACAATCCTAGCAATGACGCTAAGAAATGTCAACAAGCATTTCTGGCGCCGTTACTGGGGATGGCATTGATTAAAAGAATTTACTAGTACATGATCTGGCAATATATTTAAGAAATAGCTATTGCTTATATAGGCTAATGTTGCTTTTCTTTTCTCCTTCCAGATGAAAATAGGGTAGTGTATGACTGGTTTTTCCTTGCCAACAAACTTTGTTGAAAATCCAAAGAAGCTTGTGAGGAAGGTCCGACCTCGCATCGTCCCTCCTTAGGTCACTCTCTCGGTAGAAGAACCAGCCGTTCAAGCACCAACAACTGACATGGCCGGAAAGACTCTTCGTGACTTTTTCGTCCCCTCCGCCACCAACGTGGCTACCAGACCCAACGTCGACGTCGGGGACGTCAACTTTGAACTTAAGTCGAGTCTCATCAACATGGTGCAGGCTAGCCCATTCTGCGGCAAGCCAAGGACGCCATCAAGTCGCACGCTTTGGCCGATTTTGTCACCGAATGGACAAAGGACCAAACCTCGACTCCGGACATTGCCCATGAGTACTGGACCCTATACTTTGCCGGGTTGGTCATGGGACTGGGCGCGGGGGCCGGAGTGGTGCTGATCTCACCCGAGGGAAACAAGCTCCGCTACGTGATCCGCCTCCATTTTCCAGCCTCGAACAATGTCACGGAATACGAGGGCCTTATCAACGCCCTTCACATCGCCATCGAGCTCGGCGCGACCCGGCTCTACGCTTATGGCGACTCCAAGCTGGTCGTCGACCAGGTCATAAAGGAGTCCAACTGCTAGAGTCCCCTCATGGATGCGTACTGCCATGAGGTACGCAGACTAGAGGACAAATTCCAAGGAATCGAGCTGCATCACGCCCCGCGGAGGGACAACAAGGACGTCGATGCGCTCGCAAAGATGGCGGCCCAGCGGGATCTCGCCCCCGATGGGATCTTCGTCGACGACCTCCACGTGCCCTCCGTCCGCATCAAGCCAGAACCGCCTCAGAGGCCGCCTGGCCCGATGCCTGGGGGCTCGGCTCGGGGGCCTCCCAACCAGGTGTCCCCCGACCAGGGGCTGGGGGGCCCTGAATGCCTCGCGACGGAGGCCACAATCCCAGCAGCCGGCGCGTTGGCGACCGACTCCGCCGACTGGAGGGCGCCCCTTCTCGCCGTACTTTTTACATTTTAGCCTTTTTTAAAGAAAATTCACGTTTGAACCTCTGGGGGAAGTATTCTCGGTTTTGGACCCTGGGGTCGGCGCCGTGACTCACGGCGCCGAGGTAACACGTCTCGGCGCCGTGAGTCATGGCGCCGAGGTTGAGCCCCGGTAAACGTGGCGCCAACATGGCAAAGAGCTCGGCGCCATAGGCCATGGCGCCGAGCTCAACGCCACAGATCTCGGTGCCCAGCCTGCTTTCAAAAATCCCACCCCCTTTCTTCTACCGGGCGCCGGCGCCAGCGTGGCCTCCCCGCCGAGGATGGCCACGAGCCCCACGATGAGCGGAGCGGGGGCGCAGGCGGCGGCGGCGGCAGTGAGTGGAGCCGACGGCCGCGCCGGTCAGCGGAAGCGGCGGTGGCGGCGACGACGACAGTGAGGAGGTGGGCGCCGGTGAGGGGAAGTTGCGGCGGCGGCGGCGGAGATCCGAGAGAGAGGGCGGAGGGGAGAGAGAGAACTGAGAGAGAGACGGCAAAAGGAAGTGAGAGAGAGCGCGCAGAGAGAAGGAGGAACCGGGATCCTCACGTGGTAGGGAGTTCAGCGCCACGGATCTTGGCGCCGAGCTCCCTGCCACGTCAGCGCCATCGCTGCAGCCACGTTTACCGGGAGGCTGCAACCTCGGCGCCACGATTCACGGCGCCGAGACGTGTTACCCCGGCGCCGACCACCAGAGTCCAAAACCGAGAATACTTCCTCCAAGGTCCAAATGTGAATTTTCTTTGAGAAAAGGGTCAAAATGTAAAAAGTACGGCCCTTCTCGCTTACCTGCTCGATGAGGTCCTTCCGGTTGACGGAACCGAGGCGCGAAGAAATCGCCCACTGGGCCGCCTCGGCCGCCACCTGCTCGCCCACCGCCGCCGGAGGAGCCTCTGCGGCTTCCTCGGTACGGACTTCCTCCTCGGCCAGCCTCGTCCGGTAGGTGGCGGCCTCCGGCGCCGACCCCTCCCCGGCCCTCCGCGAGCTGGCGGCCTATCTGTCCGACGACGACGTGGGCGCCGCCGAGACGGTCGCGTCGGTGCTCCGGAGGAAAGGTGAGGAGGAGACCAGCGTCGAGGGAGTGGAGGCGGCCACGAGGGTGCTCGCCGCGATCGTGGCCTCGGACGGCATCGACGACGCGAACAAGAAGCGGGTGGCAGCCGGCCTCGCCGCGGACGCGCCCGCCTCGGCCGCGTCGCTGGCGCGCGTGATGCACGGCGGGAGCGGCCTGGAGGCGAGGGTCGACGCGGCGAGGCGGCGAGGAGGCGAGGGCGGCGGCGGCCGAGTCGTCGGAGCTGGTGGCCGAGCTGATCCGGCTCATCGGCCCCGTCGACGAGAAGGGCACCCTGGACGGGAAGGCCGTGGAGGCCGGGCTCTCGTGCCTGGCCGCCATCTGCGGGTCGCGGCGCGCGGCGCGCGCCGAGATGGGGCGGCTGGGCGCGGTCCCGGCCGCGGTGCGCGCGCTCCGCGCCACGGCGGAGCCCGGCGCGTCCGCGGTGGGCTGCGCCGAGGGCCGCGCCGCGCTGTGCGAGGGCGCGGAGGAGGCCGTCCCGGCGGTGGTGGGCAAGATGATGAAGGCCGGGCGCGACGGCGCGGAGGCCGCGGTGGCCGTGCTCTGGGCGGTGTGCCACCGGTACCGGGACCGGCGGCGGCGGCGGCCGAGGGCGGGCTGACGAGGCTCACGAGGGCTGACGGGTGCTCGCCGGCGGCGCGGCAGATGGCGCTGGAGCTGCTCAAGATGTACAGGGTGAACGCCAAGAGCTGCCTCGCCGGGTACGACTCCAAGACCACCCACATCATGCCGTTCTGAGGAAGCGAAGCGGACGGGAACGGCGGCTCGGTGGTCCGATGAGCGGAGTTGAGCAGCCAGCCTATCAACTGAATCGCATGGAACAGGGGATGGTGTTCTTGTTCCTGTGATGATGGTTCTTGCTTTTTTTTCCCTTTTCTTTTGATGTAAGATAGAGAAACAAAGAAGAATTAGTTCATGGAGGGGAGGAGGGTGAATAATCTGTACATGGGTAGAGAGAGTTTTGACATGATCAGAACAGGCACAGGGGACAAATTTAACCAAAGAATTGATTTTTTAGGCCAAGGCAATTGCAAGTGCATGTTAAAGTTGCAGCTGTGGAGTTACATTCTGAGAGAGACAATGATCGATCGTCATGAGCTGTGAAACGATAAAGCTGCAGCTCGAAGCAAAAATCACTACATGCTGCTCTGACCAAAATCTCCGAAGAGCTTGCACGACGATGGCGACGATCACATCCATCAAAACGATTCCATCCGAATCAATGGTCTACACTACAGTTGGTAATTCATAGTAGTAGGTTCTTATGAGAGAGAGGAAAGGTGCTAACAAGTTGTAAAATTACCTAATCCAGAACGTCGTAACCAGGACTCTAGAACAGATCACGCCTCCTACGCATATCCGTAGCTTGAAAGCAAAAAAAAAAAAAAAAGGCTTACAGCATGGCCGCCAGTCTCTAGGATAAGCCTAAACATCTAAAAATGGAGCATCTCCCTCCACGTTGACGTTTGACCAGAGCTCACGATCCATTTGACCAGGAGGGCATCACGTCCAGTTCACATTCCACCCACACTCCATCCGGTTGGCAACTGTCGTGTTTAGCTGCAACTAGTAGGAGCTGAGTCGCCCAAGAGCTTCCGGACAGCAGCAGATTGAGCAGAGCAAGCCATGGACATTTGCTTGCCTGCTGATTTTTTCTTCTCCAGCTAAGTGATCATCCGTGCAGCAGAGAAAATAGAACTTGCGAAGAAATGCAGCCATTAGCCGATTAGCACGAGCTATTTGGATTTAGCCATGGCGTTCTGAGGTGGGCGAGGTGGTGGCGAGGCGCCGGTGGAGCACCTCAACGGAAGTGAGCGAGGGCGTGAGTGGGAGGCAGAACGGCCGGCCGGCCGGCCGGGGGTCGCGCACCACATGCCTCGACGCGCCCCGATCTCTACCCTTTTCCCGCCTCTAAATCCAGCTCCTTTTCCCGTTCCGATGAACTCCGGACGACGTGTCATACAGCCTGCTTAGGTGGCCTTATAATACTTGCTCTTAGTGGGCCGTGGAGAAAGGATCGGAGACGGTCGGGTGGCATGGCGTGGAAGCTGCAGGGGGGCCAATCGGAGTCGCAGCGAGCCCGGCGCGTCGCCATGGCTTCCGGCTGGCCGGATCCACGCGCCCCAGGGCGCTGGGGGAGACCGACGGCGAGCGGGCGCCGGTCTTGCTCCGCCTCCCTGGCCGCGGGAACCCGCAACCGCACGACAGGGGCTCGAGCTCGAGGACCTCGCGGTCGGCCGGTCTCGGCGGTCAGAGGCTCTCGGCTCGTACTCCTCCGTCCTGTTCCTGTCCTCCAGCGGCTGCTCAGGCACCGTGCCGTCCGGGTGCTGCGTCTGCCTGCGGCCGTACGCTCGACTTGGCTACGGATCATGGCCACAGCCACTGCAAAGAGCCCAACAACCAAGTGGTTACAGAAAAGCATGCTTGCCATGACCACCGCAAAGGGCCAGACAATCAGGTGCTTATCGAGAACCATGGTTACCCTGACCACTGCAAAGAGCTGAGCAGCCTGCGCAACAAGCATGATTGCCATGACCATGGTCATGGCCACTTCAAAGAAGCCAATACTTCGCAACATTCTGAAAGCAACACCGCTGCCATGAGCATGAGCATACCTACTGCCAAGAACACAACCACTCAGATTCTGCAGGTGAGCATGCTTGCCATGAGCATGAGCATGAGCATAGCCACTATGGAGAGCACAGCCATTCACATTCTACAGTTGAGCATGCTTGCCACGACCACGAGCATCAGTGCCATACTGAGCAGCAAACTGTGCACATTGCATATACATTGCCATGACCATGACCATGACCATAACCATGGGGAGATTGAGGAATTAGCTGAAAAGGACTGTCATGCCGAACTACAGCACCACCACAGCCATTGCTACCATGAACCTCATGACCATTGACCAGGACAACAAGATTGCAGCTGAGTCAGTTCAAGAACTATATCAATCTGTTCACTACCTGAAGAGACTCACAAGCAGCATAACCAGTGCAGCCACCACATTGAAGAACACAAGGAGGAAGACTGTACGAACCATCTGAAAACGCGTTCCACATCTTGCCGACTGCGTCAGAAGAAGCTGCTGCAGCCTTACCAGCAGCAAAGTTTGTGGAAGCAAGGGGAAAGACATCTGCTCAAGCTTGCAGGCTGTGTGCACCTGGGAGACCAGCCTGTGCTGCAGGAGCTATGTGAGGTGCCCCCAGGACGAGCAGTTGCTGCAGCCACATCATGCTGAAACTGCTCGAGATCGTGGTAGAGTGGGGTTGAACAAAGTCCCATATGAACAGCTAAGGTAACTCATTGGCGTCAGATAGTAGGTTGCAGGTGCGGAGTGCTGGATCTAGTTATAGGCATGTCTTGGTTTGCTGAAGAACATGAAATGTGATTTTGATTAGGCAACTGCCTAGTTGTGTTCCTTGCTCCTCTGTTTGCATTCTCCTGTAATGGATGGTTCAAGGAGTTGCAGCTGAGGCTGGTGTTTGATTTGATGAGGTGCAATGGGAACTGCTGGTTTGGTTTGGTACTTGTTTTTTGGATCATAAAAGTTTTGTGGTTCTGTAATGGAGCCCAAGGCTTTTATGGATTCTGGAGGGTTTAAATGCTGTATTCTCATTTCTCAAGAGTTAAAGCTGCTGCAGGCATCACAATACAGGGCGAGCTGCCCCAAAGTCTGAACCCTGAACTGGCTCCACAACACAGAAGGCTATCTGTGGAGACCAAAATTCAGATCGAAGAAACATGAGTGCACCTTGATCCGTTTGAGGTCCTCTGTAAACTCAAAAGGCTAAATAATATGCAGATGGGATGCACATGGAATATATCATAACCACTTGGCTAAAAATTGTCGCTGAAGCATAGTTTAGTAGACATGGCACACAGCATAATTTATTACAGTTTGAGGATCTAAGTTGCATACGAAATATATCATAACCCCTTAGCTAAAAAGATGGTGCAGACAGAACCATAGTTTAGTAAACATGGAATATCACAGCATCATTTGTTAACAGTTTGGTGATCAAAAGGTGATTCACGGGGATTGATTTGGAGATTCAATGAACATGCCTAGGCCCTCAAGATACCTCTTAGGATCACTGCGACCTCTTAGGCTCTCAAGTTCAATCATCTCTTGTCATCTATCCCATAAGCGAATTCGCCTAAATATCTTTGCTCTTCTTCTTTATAACAACCCTTGTTCCAGTAATATACAGACTCTGCAGACTTCTTGAACCTGTTGAACCGGCGAGCCATCTCACCATGGTCACGCTCCTTGTTGTAAGCCTTGCACCAGAGCTCATACAAGGCCCATATGGCTTCGTCAGATTCGATATCCTTGTCCATCACATCCTTACCTGGCACAGGATCATCTATTACAATGCAGCAGCAACGTTAGTACTTTTAAGAACAGGGAATTGCTTGTTGCTTGCAAATTGGCCAAAGAAGGAGGAATTTATAAGACGGATCCCCAGACCCCACTGGCGGAGTGTTGGGGCCATAGAGGGCCATGGCCCCCCCTTGCCTGGTAAAAAAATCAGAACTGTAAATTGCAAACTGCTGGCCCAAGTGCAAGCCCATGAGGCAGAAAACAGTGAAAACCACGGAAAAAACATCAGGTCCTATTCTAGCGAGTCGCGACTAGCGGAGGAGGCGACGTCGATGCCTGGGGCTCGCGGTTGACTCGTCGACATCGAGTCATCGTCAACGGGTTAGTCCTCAGCATAGTATACTGTAGCAATCGGCCCCTCTTCGATTGACTGCTGGCTCCGCCACCGCCCTGCCTATCTTCCCTGCACTGCACTACGAGGAGGAAGGGGCGTCCCGGCCCACCACCTCCTCAGAACATGAGAGCGAGCGAGGGATTGGCTTACATGCTGGCAAGGAGCTGCCGCGGGAGCGTGATTTGTGTCGTTCCTCGTCCTCGTCCTCGTCCTCGTCCTCGTCCTCCACCACCTCAGGATCAGTGTACAAAAGAGCTTGGCGGACGGCAATGGATGCGCGGGATGCGGCGGCGGCCGCCGAGCGTGCAGAACGAGATGCGGCCGCCGGGCGGCGGGCAACACGAGATGCGGCGACGGCCGCTGCGCGGGCGGCGTCTCGCGCAGCCGATGTGTCACGGGCGGCCTGCAACAGGATCGAGAACAAGGTTGGCATGACGAACGGGTTGGTTCGTCGGCGAATAGGATTCACGAATCGACAAAAAAAAAATACAGTAAACCCTTGCGCCCCCTCCCCTATGTATAGCAAGTTGATGTGTTTGTGTTGGACCGGCTGGCTAGAGAAGTAAGAAGCTTGTGCACGTCAATAGTCCAGCATCAGCCCATTAACTGGCCCAAAACAGCCCATAAACTACAGCGACCGGCCGTTTGCTCGCAGGAATGCAGGATCGTTAATTAATCTACTACGTCAGGTTCAGGTGATGGTTCCGCCGACCATCACCTGTACTACGTCAGGCGCGATTAGTTTCAAGATGGAACCTGTAAGCTTCTATGGTATGAGTCATATAGAATGGAATGCTGTTGTCACTATTTACTTATTTCATGTGGTATTGGCAAACACAATTATATAGTTCTCAATGCACATGCCTGCTGAGTGGAGACAGTGTGGCAAGTATGGTCATATGAAGCTTCCAGCTTCAGTTGTTTCTTTCTAGTATATTGGTAATTAAATTGTCGAAGGAATACACTGTTCTAGCTTGTGATGTTTCAGCTGCCAATGCTTTACTTTGTGATCATGATTACTTGCAGTTCTCTAAAAGCGATTGAAAAAAAATCTCAGCTGAAAATATTTTTTGCCATTGTTGTCAGCCAAATTTCTAAAGCTGGAGCAGCTAGATCATGACCAATATCTTCCTACTGAGGCATTGGGTGTTTCAATGGATGGAACTGGTCACGTTGGTACCTATTTTTATACTGCACCTGAGGTAGAGCAGAAATGGCCACAGATAAATGAAAAGGTTAGAACAAATTGAACAAAAATACATCTAGTTGTGAAATGTGGTTGGTCTGCCCTACGGGATATGTTTTAGTATTTGTTTTTCCTTTTGTGATGTTTCCCCTTCGTGGACAGAGTATTTGCTTATTCTTGAAATGAATTCAGAGCTCCTAGTCTCCTACCCATGGTTTTAAACATTTGGTAATATGACGATATTTCCTTTTAATGTGGTTCTTATTTATGTCAATTGTCAGGTTGACATGTACAGTTTGGGAGTTATATTCTTTGAGCTTTGGCATCCATTTGCCACAGCGATGGAAAGGCATCTTGTTCTTTCTGATCTTAAGCAGAAGGGAGATCTTCCAAAATCATGGGCAGTACGATTTCCTGCCCAGTTAAACCTGTTAAGACGCTTACTGTCTCCAAGCCCATCTGACCGTCCATCTGCGGTTGAGGTCTTGCAAAGTGAACTGCCTCCTCGGATGGAAGATGAATGGCTAAATGGTAAGCCATTAACTTTTCTGCATTAATATTACTTCATTATCACCGAAAGAACATGTTATGACTTGATTGTTGATTGAATTTGATGACTGCTAAAAAAATTTGGATTGATGAATTTTATGTTTCTGCTCTTTTCACATGGCCTGCTGCCTAAGTATAATCTACTTGTCTGCCATATTAGGCACCTGTGATGTGCTCTATCCTTGTTGTTTGTGAGTTGATTTGGCTGCTCATATGCAGACCGTGTGTCCATTGTATGTTTGACACTTTCACTCCATTTTATCTAGAATTTAAACCTAATCTTTAAAGCTTTTTTTTGTAATTAGACACTGAAAGTACCATTAAATTCATATATTTGAAGTGCTGGAGCCACACTAGCCTTCCCTGTCGTGTACATCTCTGAGCCTGGCCCTATAATTGAAGTGCCAATTGCATCTGTTTGACGGATTTATTCTCACTACTTTTTGGCCATGCGTACAGATGTGCTTAGAATGATACAGACACCAGAGGACACATATGTTTATGACCGTGTTATATCTACAATATTTAATGAGGACAGGCTGATTGCCAAAATGCAATGCCAACATGAAAGCAGCAAAAAATCCACTGGTAACACTGATAACAATGAACTTTTGGATACTATCATTGAGGTTGCCAAGGAGGTGTTCAAGCGACATTGTGCTAAAAGGTTCCAAATATCTCCCTTGCATACTTTGCAAGGAAATTTTACTGAAAATAGGTATGTTGTGTCCAGAGCACTTGATGAATATTTGTTCTTTGAGAGAAATCGACAAGTGATGCCTATTTTTTTACTAACACTCTTCACTGAAATTGATGCTATTGCCTACAATTTTTTTAGGGAAAAGACGGTGAAAATCTTAACTCAAGGAGGAGAGATGCTAGAACTTTGCTATGAACTGCAAACACCATTTGTTATGTCAATTGCTGGTAATCAGGTCTGTGACAAGTTGGTGTTCTTTTTGTGTTTTCACTTGTGTGAATGTGTATGCTTCTATTTTGTTTTTTGATATCTCATGCATGCATATTCTGGGTTTTAGATTAATTTGAATCGTTACATGTTTTCTTACAAAATAGTTTAGCTGTTAGATGGGGTATGTTTCAACTATGAACTACCTCTATTTTCCTTTTACTTGTGATTTTGGACACTGATGTAGTCTGCAGTACTCCCTCCGTTCCAAGATGGTAGGTCGTTTAAATTTTGTTTAAGTCAAACTTTTTTATCTTTGAACAAGTTTATATAAACATATATTTACATCTAAAATACAAATCAATGCACTAAAGACATTTCATGGTGTATTTAACAAAACTTATTTGATGTTGTAGATGTTTGTGCGCTTTTCTTTAAACTTGGTCAAAGTTAGAGAAGCTCGACTTAGAAAAAATAATTAAAACTACTTACATTTTGGGACAGAGGGAGTATATATTTTATAGCATTGTTTTTTAATTATATGCCCATATTAGGAAATACTAGCCAATTTAATTAAGAACTTAATTATCAAAAAATGTACTAGAAAAAAAATCAAGTGAAAACTTCTTGGAAATTGGTTGTATATTTGCGGTCAAAAGTTGAGACATGGCTTCACAGTACAAGTAAATGAGAACAGAAGTGCTCAACTTCATGTGTATATATCAGTTGATGGTGAATATAGTACTACCCTTCTTGTAGATTGTGCACTGACTGCTTTTTGTGTCGGTGGCCTGAAACACTTATTTTAGAAGGTGGCGTAATTTCTGTTTTTGACCGAAAAGTGCGATAAATTTGAATGTGCATGTTGTGTCACCGCATTTGCTAGTTCAACTTCTAAGTTCTAAGGGATTTAATGCTGTAGTGGATCCAGGGGAAGATACATTTGATCGTGGCCAGGTCAAGTAGCCATCTGTCAAGTCACTGTTTTGGGATTTTCTGGAAGCATATGACACCTCTTTGCTTTTTCTTTTTTCTCTCCCTATTTACTCACAAATTCATCTGCAGACATCATCATTCAAGCGTTATGAAATATCATGGGTTCATAGAAGAGCTGTTGGCCATTCAACTCCTTATCGTTTTCCTCAGGTACATGCTTTAAATAGATGGGATTGCCATTTAGACACAAACATTTTTTAAAGTTAGCACCCTTCATTTTCTACTCTTTTGCTCACAAAATAATTGAAGAAATCCTTCTCAAAGATAATGCTGATATCCTGTTAGGGGGATTTTGACATTATTGGCTGTGCTTCACCAATACCAGGGGCTGAAATCATTAAGGTAGCATATCTACACGTGGCAAGCTGTCCTGTGTTCTTGCTATGATATTTTTTATTATTTATCTTTTTGTTTTTTAAGAAAATTATTTGAAGAGGTAAAACAATCTCGGAAGGTGCATTTTAATAGTAAAAATAAAAATGGAGTTTTGTGTTATCATAACTGTTTCTTTGTGATGATAGGTGGCTTTGGACCTTGGGACCCGTTTTTATGATCCCAAGGAACTAGTCATACGTCTGAATCATGGCAAACTTGCTGAAGCAATTTGCTCCTGGGCAGGAGTTTCTCAGGAATGAAGACAAAATGTTGCTGAGGTATGATATTCTGTCTTACCTGTTTCTGAAACTCTTGCGATTATATTAGCTGATAATTTCTTTTCTGTTTTCAGTTTCTGTCTTCAACTCTTGTTCAATATTGGCCAAATAAGGCTGACCGCAAGTCACAGTGGAGTTTGATTAGGTGGCAACTATTGCAGGTATAAGAAGCATTTACATAGTGATACCATACAATGCACTATCAAAGGAGTAGATTCATAACTTTTCTTCTACTTCTTTATAAGAGCATCTTCGATAGCACATGTGGAAACTGCAATTCACACTTGGATTCGTGGAAAAAGTTGTCATCTGTGTTGCATTGTGTCTCCTTGGATAAATGAGCTTGCTTCTCCACACCCAACCAATGTTATTCAGAAAAGCCCAACCAAAAGATTTGATTTGGACTTGTAGAACTGTGCTGCTGTGGTTATAAATGCTTTTTACTGGGAATCTTTTTGTTTCTATTTAAGTTATTGTGCTATATTATTATGGATATGAACATCATTTAAACAAAACTTAGCATTTCATCAGCAAATAGTTCTGATGACGTGGGCTGGTTTATCGAATGCTCCAGGATCTCCGACTTTCTGAAGAAGTTGTTGAGAAGCTACATAAAGCAGATCAACGGTTTTGTGGCTCTGCAGATCAAGTACTTGCTAGATTAAGAGGGACCCAGTTCTATGGTAGTGATTCTTTAATCATTATTTTATTACCTGCTTAAATCTAGGGGCTGGAATATTTAATTGTCGTTACTGTTAATTTCTTGGTGTAGATAAATCTGCTTGCAAGGCTCTTGATGATCTATCTGCACTTCTGAAATGTTTGCGAGTATGGTTGGAAGAACCAGTTCCTATTGATGTACTCATGCCTCCCTCAGAATGTTACTATACAAATTTGTTTTTCCAGGTGAAGTACTACAACCTTGCATCTTCAGATTTTTTTTTTCACTCCAAATTTTTGCTGTTCATTTTATAGTGTACACTTTATCTCGGGAGATAACCTATTTTATTCCTCGCCATGAAAGTTAACCATACAATTCTAATGTAATATTTATTCTTTTTTTGTTAATTGATGACAAAAATAGTTGAAAAGAACAGAAAACAAGATATTGCACTTGGAATGCTAGTTGAGTCATGAAATAATAGGTCATATGTCAATTGTGCTAAGCATTTTATTAGTGTTCATGCTTTGCTCCTTCAAAATTTTACGTATTTCTTCTTGATATGGCACATGCAATTAACCCCATCTGGACACAGGTATACTCAAAAGAAGGTAACCAAGTTTCCATGAAAAGTTGCTGGCAGTTGGTGGACGATATGATTGGTTGATGGAACAAGCTTGGCATAAGGCACATGTGAATCAATAGGCTTTGCTGGGTCCACCATGAAACTGCTCAAAAGATCCCATGACACCCACATTCAGGGTGACTCAGGTTAGCAATACTAGCTCCTATTATCCTGACTTGCATCAAGTTTCTAGATGTGGCATCAAAAAATGACTTACAGAGTATATTCCTATTTCACAATTTTCTTATGTCAGTGATACAAAGAAGGTAGCTATGCTGTTGGGAGCTGCCTCCGTGGTGTCTCTACAACATATTCCCCTTCGATTTCAGTCAATGAACCCGTTTATTCATGAACCTGGAACTGAATTGAAAAGTAGTCACTGTTCAAGCTACCTAAGATCACCATTTTAGGGGTGGGAACAATAGCTTGACTCCCATAACGTTCTCGAAAATCCTTTTCGCTGCTCGCCCTGGGATAATGCTTATTGATGACTAGGCATTAGAATTTACTACATTCTTGATGTGCCTTCTGACACCCAAGCATAACAGAGATAACCTTGATATTGGGTCTCATAAAATGTTTTCTCATGCATAGGTTTATGATTTGACGACAGAGCGCAGAGATAGATTTTGCTCTCATCAAGTGACATGGCAATGCAGTTGGATCTGATTGCTAAAGTACATGGTGTTTCACATGCTGACAGATACTAGGAGCTCCCTGACGCATGCCCTGAAGGACAAGAGAACGTGTGGTTCCCTTCTAAATGTTGATAACCAAGCTATGATGAAAGAGAACATTTGAGCAAATTAGAGGGGGAAAAGGATTTGCATCTGACACATTACCTTGTAATGTGCTGATGAATTTCTATGTGGATGTAGGAGAGCCTGATGAAGTGTCAGCGTTTATTGATGAGATGAAGGGAAAAAATGCCCCTTTTGATGTCTGCGCTTATTAATATTTGGATAAATAGCTGCGCTGTTAAACAAGATGCTAATGAAATGGAGCGAGTGTTTAGCCAGATGATCGCTGTGTTATGGGCAATTGGGCTGCTTGTATACCACAAGGGCTAGCATGTATTAGCTGATATTGAGATCAGGCATTTTTGCAAGAATAGTACTATCTTGCTTCCCGTTGCAAGGTTGGTTTGTATAAACCAATGTCGTCCTGGTGTGACCTGAGAGTTGACACTATCCTGTGAACACCAACTTTGGAAGAGTGTGCTAACCGAATTTTGTCCACTCTCAAATCATTGTCGATGTCGTAATGCAGGTAGCTTCTGCAGTTCTGTTTATGCCATGAGAAATAAAATTGGCTCCGAAAATCCAAAGTCAAGTGGGATGCATTATCAGAGCGAACTCTTCAAGGAACAGAGAGCTATACAGCTTGCTGCCTAAATTCGAACCGGTACTTGCTGCACCTGAACTCTATGCGCTGGCAATTGAAAAATGCAGCAACCATGACAAGACCATATGTTACATTTGAGAAACTGACTATTGAAAAATGCAGCGATTATGTGTATTGTACACTAAGTATTACCTCGTCATCTCATCTTGAGGTTGAGTTGGCCTTTTTATATGGGGAAAATTACGCTTGTCCAAGTCCAACAAAGAAATGAGCTGATCCAGTAGCCAAGTTGTGTGGTAGAACTAGACTTGCCCATTGCTGATGCTCACTGGCCCAAAGAGCATCATATCTGAACTGACTGAACCCTACTCTCTCTTTCAGAAACAGATTACCCTGCTGTCCATAGCACATTTGGCGATGCCTCTATTTCGTCGTCCACCTGGTTTGTGTGCATGTCTGGTAGCCCACACTGCTGGCAGGCACTAAAACTGGTTTCTGAATTCTGGAACATGCTTGGCCTGACGGCTACGCGTTACCTCGCAGGTGCTACGACAATGCCTACTTCTCCAGGGTCGGCGGCATCAGCCTGCCGGAGATGCACTACCCGGAGGTGGGCTTTCCCGTTCGCCGGAGACGTTCTGCGCCGTCCTCCAGGCCGAGATGCTGTGTCTAGAGCTGGATAAGACGACGACGACGACGACCGTCCAAGGCTGCACAGCTGCTGCCTGTCTGACGACGACGGACGGCTTGTCACCGATAGAGCCGGCCTTCAGGCCTTGAGGCACACCTTGGGGATCTCGGCGGCTCTCGTTCCGTCTTGCCGCGACGCCAGATACTCCAGGTCCACGTTGTGGAACGTGCACCTCATCCCAACCCGCCGCGCACGCCTGGAACACGAGGAGCGGGAAGCCGGGAACGCAACCTTGCACTTGAGTTCCAGCCACCTTGGCTGCAGCGGCGCCGGCTCCAGCGACAGCAGAGCCGGTTGGTCCAGGCGACCAGGTCCACCGGCACGCGCTGCAGCTCGTGGTCGGCGTCCCATCTCGACGGCGCCCACCGCGTCGATGAAGATTACTCCCAGGAGAGCCGGAACGCAGAACACTCCATGCGCCATCCTGAACCCATCTTCTCGAGCTCTACGCAGTTCTCGCGAACGAATGGCGCCGAGGTGTGGTGCGCGACCGCCCATGGCCTTCCAGGACCGGGAGAAAGGGACTGTATGGAGGGGCGGCTCGGCGGGATCGAGGACCTCCTGCCACTGCGTGCTACGTATCACGTGGTCGAGCTCAGGATGACGTGCCGGCGTGGTTGCCGGCGTCGAGAGTGGCGGCCAGGTGGGCGACGGCAAGAGGCGGACTGGCCCAAGGGTGGACGGTAAGTCAAATAGCGTCCGGGGCGGACGGTAAATGAAATACCGTCCACCCTAGGTGATATATTAGCCGTTCGATTGGACTTTAGCGGCCGAGATTTATGATCGTAAACGAAAAAGGACCTTCGAAGACCTTCCTCGCTCATCGGAGTCCGCGGTGGGTGACCAGGCCCCGGTCGCCGCGCGCGTGCCGGCCGCCTCAGAGCTCGCCCCGGCGATCTAAGTCCCGTCTCGCTCGTGCCGTGTGGCCATCTTGGCAGGTTCATCCTGTGCCTTGGCCACGCCGCCGCCTGGGTCGATGTCGGCGGCGCATGCCTGGAACGCGAGCAGCTTCTGCCGCGTGCGCGTCCCCTGCAGCCCAGCCGGCCAGGCTGCAGCGGCGCCGGGTCCGGCGCATCCGCCCGGATGGTAGAAGACCATGATCGATGGCGCGCACGTTTTGCTCTTTGCTGTAAAACGCCGTCCAGGCGATGCAAGCATGTTCACCAGCACACGCGCGGCACCTTGCGTCCGGCGTCGGACGGCGGCGACGGCGCCAGGTACTTCATGTCCTTCATGTGTTTGAGCCGCTTTTTCGGCATCCGAACTTGAGATCTGCGTGTTATCCTGACTCGCAGGCAGTTTATGTCTGAGATTTGATGTTGCAAATGAGCATAATGTCTTGTAATTGAAGATGACTGAGGATATGAAACGAAAAGGCTCCATCTTGTTCGTTTCTAGAGCCCAGACCACCACATGTTTACTGCACTGTCAGATTCTGTGAAATCTGGAACTAACACTGATACTACACCGGTTTGATTGCTTCAAGAATTGCACCAACAACCTGACCGTAGCGGTTTGATCCATTCCATGATCGAAACGCACAGTCCGTGTTACAACACATCCCACCATTTCTGATACCAGCGAGCTGAAGAAGAGCCGGAGCGAAATCAACAGGAGTAGCTTCATCTGACCCATCATCGATCCAATGTAGAGAGAACCTTTTTCCCATCATTCAAAAGCGTCCGATAATCCAATATGTGAGAGAATTTCAAAAGACAAATTTGTGAGATTCCATTATTCCACCACCGATTTACCGGTGTATGAACGCATAAGAATTCCCAAAAGGAAATCACGATTCATGTAGTCAGGGAATTGATTTCTCGGCATTGTAAAAAAAATTCTGGTCCTAATATGATGTGTGGATGCAGAAGTGAAAATCACATGTTGGCATTAGCAGGTTGTGCTTAGCAGGTGCAAGCTGGTTCATGCGTACTGCTTGCTTGATGTTGTTGCCACGGTCACCGGTAATTTTTTTCTTACACAATTCTGTACTACAAGTTCTGATGGTGTCAGCTAACACTGAATAATTAGTCTAGTGGTGCAGTTTGTTGATCGATTTGTCCTTCTTCAACTTGTGAAATTTAGAAAATTTATGTTACTAGACCAGTCGCCAGGCCATGGTTAATGCAATATAAACAGGAGTAACTCCATCCATCCATTTGCCACCTGTTAAAGTTTCTGAAGGTCCAACATTTGAGAGGACTTAAAGACAAATTTTTGATTGGGGAAGAAATCTGGTTCACCATCAATTTGCCAGTGTATGAACGTGTAAAAAAGCCCAAAAGGAAATCATGATTCATGGAGACAGGGAATTGATTTCCTCGGCATTGTACAAATTTTCAGGTCCTAATATGATGTGTGGATGCAGAAATGAAAAGCAGGATGTCTCTGCAGATGCAAACTTGCCCATGCTACTCTTGCTTGATGCTATTGCCATGCCACCAACATCTATTTCCTGCAGAACCCTGTACTAAGTTTATCAAGTTCTGAATTCTTATTGTGACAGCTAACACTGAATAAATCCAGTCCCAGCACGAGGCATACTACATAGTAATCATATTGGAGGCACCGTGTTGCTGATCCTTGTTGATGCAGGTATTGGATACCCAGAAAACTCACATTGCGTGGGATTGATCTCAATCGGATCGGTAAGGCGATTGAAATCCCGCACCAGACCTCTTGGGAAGTCCTAATCAGATTGGTAAGCCGATTGAAATCCCGCACCAGACCTCCTGGGAAGTCCTCGTGTTGCATTCCTTTAAAAAGGTTCCGAACAGCCGGGTCAAACCCCCCCCCCCCCCCCCCCCGTGTCACTCCCCCTAGCGACTCAGGGGGCTCCTACGCCGCCGTCCACTCCCGCTCCCAGGCCGTCGCCGCCGCCGCCGGTGACCGTCCGGGCGGCGGCGGCCCACGGCCGAACCTAAGTCGGCTCGGCTCGCCTCCTTCCTTCTCATTTCTCTCTCTCTCTCTCCCCGCCTCCCTCCTCTCGGTCCCCGAACCTCTGCTCCGACGCTCCTTCACCGGCCGCCGGGGCTGCGGATCCGGCCTCCCCCTCGTCGGATCCGGGCTTCCCCGGGCTGGATCTATCGTCGGCCTTGCCTGTGGCGCGCTCGGTTGGGCAGATGTGCCGCCACCGTCACTCGCCCCGGGGCTCTTCCCTGGGTCCTCGCCGGCCTCCCACCCCCGGCCGGCCCTGCTTGGCCACCACTCGGGTGGCTCGCGCGGTCTGGTGGCCGCCGCCGCCGCTCGGCCCGAGGCGGGGGCTACCTCGTCGGTGGGCTTGTTGCGCCTTCGGTGCCTGGGACGTGAGCTTGCTACGCCCCGGGGCGGGGACTACCCCGCCTGCGGCTCTGGTGTCTAGGGCTTTGCCGCGCCGCCGTTGCTCGCCCCGGGGCAGGATGTCGTCTCGCACGCACTGCCTTGGACGTCCGCGCCTTCCTCGTAGGGCCTGTTGCCAACTCTGCTTCGCCCTGGGTCGCTGGTGGCCGACGGCCCCTCGGCTCGGGTGCTGGCCGCCGGCCTCTGGCCTTGGGTCGGCATCCTGCCGCCCCCCGCTGGCGTGGGCTGTTGGTTTCTGCCCTTCGCTAGCCGCTGCTTTCTGGGGGCTGTTTGCGGCGGGGTGCCGGCCGGCGGGCTCTTCTGCGCTGTGGTGTTCTTCGGCCTTCGGCTTTGGGGAGGGAACGGGGTGGATGCGAAAGCCTAGGTCTGCTTGCGGATCAATGACGGCGGCGCCGTCAGGCGTCGTTTACCTTCTTGAAGGCGTCATTCTTTGCCCCTCTTCTCTCCTCTCCGGTGAGCTTTCCGGGCGAAAGCCTTGACCTAATTGGTCGGACGACGACGGCGCCTGTGGCGTCGCTCCCTCCCTGGAGGCGTTGTCTTGGAAGCTCTGCTGGTGGTGGTCGTCTGCTCTTCTCAGAGAGTCTCCGCTTCTGCGCCTGCCTTCGCTCATTTCGTTGCTTTGCCGCCGCCGTCGTGTTGGTGATCGCTTCGGGCGGATGCTTTGCTGCCTTGGTGGTTCGGATGGATGCTTTGCCACCTTTGTCGTTGCACCCTCGGCGTTGTAGTAGCTTTTAGCAGGTTCAGTTGTGGTCGTGTTTAGGTTTGTGGGTTTATCTATGTCACCCCCATTTTTCTTGCTGTTCTTGTTATTGTACGGGTTGCCTGTCACTTGCTTGGTGGTGCTTTGTGTCCGTCTTAACAGGCTTTGTCTATTAAAATTTGTAATGATCGTATTGCTTTACTCTTAACGAAATACGTGCCTGAGCACGTTCGTGGAAAAAAAATACAACGCGAGCAAAACAAGTGCATGCTTGCACGCTCGGTACTACGCAGTAAAGAAAAAAAAAGCAAGAAATATTCACAAAATACTTGGATCGAACCGGTGACTTGAAACTCATTGACTACAACCAATCATGGTAAAGATATTTTTCCCTAGGCACCTGATCAAACAACTCTGTACCTAGCTAGCTAGAACACATTTGACCACATGTGAAGGACGAATTAACTTTGAACTGTACTCAAATTCAAACCTTTGTTTTTGAAGGAGACCGCAGTTTTTTCTTAATCTAGTAGGAGTAGTATTTGTCTAACCTTGATGGGCCCTCCTTGTTTAGCAATATAGCCAGCACCAAGCAAGCAGATCAGCCCAGCCCTCCTCGTTTAGCAATACAGATAGCTCCGGTGAAAACCCATTAATATCCAGTGGACTGAGCCCAACCCAATTCGGCCCTTCCTGGCCTTTTTTGCTTCCACGGTGGGCGTCGCCAGCCCAGTGCAGCTGCCCATTGCAATGCCTGGCGAAGTGGCGATACGACGCCAGCCCGTTTTCCGTCACGGTCGACATGCACGTCTAACACGCCGTGACTATATATCGCATACGTGACAAAATCAAAATCCATCGCCTGAAGGATATTACGTGGACTGGTGGGATGATTTCAGCCCATGTAAGCGGGCTGGCTACTGATTGTACGGGCTAACTGCTATTGTTAGACTGCTCTTGCTTACTAATGATAAAGAATAAGCAGGCTCGTTCACATACATGTGCACGAGTGCTATCAGATTAAATAGAGATTGATGCCATATTAAGTTATTGATTGTCTATGCATGCTGCATGCATGCAAATGATCCGTCCTTTTTTCTTTTTATATTTTTCTTTTCTATCTATGTTTCTATTTTTATTTGTTTCTCGTATTGTTTTCTTCTCTTTCCTATTCATTTCTTTGAATTTTTATTTTCGTTTTCTACTTTTCTTACTAATACATTGTATCTGTTTATTCATTTATTCTCATCCTTTATTTTATGTTTTATTTTTACTTTATATTTATTTTCTTATTATATTTATTTCTCTTGCTTTTTCTCTTTCCTATTTTCTCCTCCTATTTTTATTTTATTTTCTTTTTATCTAATTTTTTTGTATCTAATTATTTCTTTGTTCTCTGTTTCTTTCTTTTCTAAGTATATAACTCATGTACATAATTTTCATTTGAATTAATTTGTTATTTTTATAATTTATATCAACCATGTTTGTTTATTATATAATCAAATGTCAACGAACTTATACTTACCGTTACTATAGTATAAAACTATTAGTTCACATTTCAGTGCAAGTTATGCTCAATGTATACTAATTTATATGTATTATAGACTCATAATTTGGTGTGTGAAATGATTTATTTTTTTATATACTAACTTGTTTAGTGCGTGTGTGCGCGCTTGTAAAAATAATTTATTTGCTATGTGCATGCATCTATTCTTTATATAAAATTATTTATCTACGTGTAATTAATTTGTTCGTAAAGCTAAATTATTTGTTCGTTTTGTAGACTAAAATTGTTCGGCAATATTGACTTATTTGTTCGCGATATTTATTTTCTATTAGTTATCATATACAATCAAATGTCCGTGATGTTTAATATTTTTTTCGTAGTATATTATTTTTTATGCGTCATGTTTAACTTTTTGTTTGTAGAAAATAATCATTTGTTCGTGTTGTTAAAATATTTATTCCCAATAGTCGAAATTAATTAATTATTATTAAAAATACATTTTCAAAACGCCGTGCAAATATAGGCAAGTGTGGTCTTATTTTGAGAAATACAATGGTGAAATCAAAATTTAATTTGGATGCTCGGTTTAATACTTATAGTTTTTTTAGTTTTGAATTTGTATGCATGTGGGTAAAGTCATCATCCTTGTTTTTCTTTGCATGCACAAAATCTCTCTGGTCTGTTAGAACGACGCTACATGTGAAAACTATCCAGCAGTTGGGCTAATGACGGCCCATTTAATACTACGGTGGTTAATATGTGATACATAGACACGCCCCATCTAACAAGGTTTGATCTATTTAAATGGTTAGGTGACCTAATTACTAGAAAAGGAAGCCTAAATGATTCCCGATTAGTTAGTGACTAAGATATAAGGAACTTATCCTGGTTATCTAGATCATTAGGGGGCCATGGAAAAGAACCCCTATATACAATATACAAAATACAAAATATTTAGGATTTGTTGAAAGTTTGATATTGCTGATCCATTATTCGTTCCCTCGTTTTTGGGTTCCAGTCGAGTAGGTATCCCACGAGTGCATGACCATGGAGGATCATATGTGTGTTGTTAAACAAGGACGACCTGTCTGTTGGCGAAGGTTGGGCGTCGATCTCGCTATGCCATATGCAACCGAAAAGATGATAACATTAATCCACCAGATGTGCGTATAGTATAGATACCATTTGTCGAGAGGATAAGGTAAGTTTTTTTTTTGGAGAGGCAGGATAGGCTAAAAGATTTTGATAACTTTTCCATTGCAAGAAAAAGAAGAAAACAAAACAATGATAGGTTGTGATGGGTTGTAACTTGTAAGGCTGGCGTAGGCCGAGGGCTAACCAGGCGCTATTTCGTGTGCGCCGGCCAAGCCGCTCGCTGGCGCACCCAAACCGTAGCGGAACAGGAGCCCCTCGCTGTGCCGGTGATAGGCGTACATGCGCATAGGCAGCAGGGGCGCGGCCGCCGCTGGATTAGCGGGTCAAGGGGTTCCACAACCACCTTATCAAAAAAAAAAAACACCACAACCACGCGCTCCTGGGGCAGGACAAGGTGCGCCTCCTGCCGGCGTACCGCATCATCTCCGACTCTGACAAGGACCGGATCCTGATGTTTGCCAAATCCGGGATCTCCGTGCAGCAGATGATCAGGATAATAGAGCAAGTGTGTCGAGCTCGGGAACCTGCCTTTCACCGAGAAGGATGTGAACGAACTTTTTTTTTCCGCGAACGAGACGATCATTTCAAATTTTATTAATAGGCAGAGGCTATTAAGGCGGATACAGAGCACCACCAGTAAGTGGCAGGCAACCCAACAACAGACAAGAACAGCAAGAAAAATGGAGGAGACACAGACGAACTCACAAACCTAGATACGACCACAGCCGAACCTGCTAAAATATAATACAACGCCAAGGGTGAAAAGGTAGACAATGCAACAAGGGCGGCAAAGTATCCACCTGACCCACCAAGGCGGCAAAGCATCCGCCAGAGCAGAACGACGGCAAAGTATCCGCCAGCGACAGAAGAGCGGCAAAGCATCCGCCAGACGATGACCATTGCAACCCAGACGATGCAAATGAAATGAGCGAAGGTAGGCATACGACCACCACCACCAATCGAGCTTCCAAGATGACGCCTCCAGGGAGGGAGCGACGCCACAGGCGCCGTCATCGTCCAACCAAAAACTCAAGGTTTTCACCCGGAAAACTCACTGGAGAGAAGGGAAGGGGGGCAAAGAATGACGCCTTCAAGAAGGTAAATGACGCCCTCGCCGTCATTGGTTCGCAAGCAAACGTAGGCTTTCGCCTCCACCCCGATCCCTCCCCAAACCGAAGGCCGAAGAACGCCGCAGCACAGAAGAACCCGCCGGCCAGCACCCCGCCGCAGATGGCCCCCGGAAAGCGGCGGCCGCCCACGCCAGCGAGAGACGACAGGAAGCCGACCCGAGGTAGGAGGCAGGCGGCCAGCGCCCCAGGGAGTGTCGGCCCCCGCGACTGTTGGTGTTTTACTGCCCAGCCCACCGAAGGATACTCCTGAGGTGGTAGGTTGTAGGTAGGGTGTCGCCGAGATCAAGAACTCGAAGGTGCAAGGAACACAAAGTTTAGAAAAGTTCGGGCCGCTGAGAGCGTAATACCCTACGTCCCGTGTGGTGGTTTGTATTGCCTTAGATTGCGTGATGTTTTGAGGGGGTCTCTGCCCGCCCTTATATAGTCTGGGGGGCAGGGTTACATGGAAGTCCTTTCCTGATACTAGCTTAGGAGTTCTACTCGAGTACTACTCGGGTAGTTTACTTCTTTTCCGACTAGTTCTACTCGTGTCCGAGTAGTTACAACAGACGTAAGGTATGGGCCATACCCCATCCCTTATTCTAGAAAGTCTATGCCAAGTGCGTAGTCCCGTGGCCCCGGGTCTGACAAGCCTCCGAGCTCTTCATAGTTGAGTACTGCAGACTTCCGAGTACTTCTGGAGGCCTCTTCAGGTTCTGCTGAACTCCATCTTGAAGATATCTTCCGAGTACTTTCTTGGCTGCATCGAGGCTATGAGGTGCTCAAGCCCCAAGCCTTGAATCCAAATCCTCGGGTTTGGAAAAAAGATCCAAAAGAATCATGGCATGCAAAATAAAATTTGAAGTATTTGAATTGATGGTTAAAATAGGTAAATTGGACCAAAAATTTGAAAACCACTTTTTTCGGGATGAAATCCCTGAAAAAATGGTTAAACAAATAACTTCCCCAAAATAATCCTAAATTACCGCTAAAAACAAACCTTTATGTAGAGAAAAAACTCTTGGCATTCCGCACAGTAATTTGGGGCTCGCCGCTGGTTATTGAACCGCGCGGTGACTCTTAGTCTTCCTCTGTCTTGCAGCCGCCGCCACACCCAGATTTAGATCCAGGTCATTTCTATGTGAAAAGCAGTTGCAAAGAACTCCCACTTCTTTTCGAGCGAATTTCCGCCACCTTCATCTTTAGCCACCGAGCGTATGCGAGTAAAGCAGCTCGTGACATCAAGGATGGCAGGCAAGAAAAGCGCTACCAAAGGAAAGGGAGAGAATCCGAAGCTGCCACCAACGCTGGGGACGGATGGAGAACAAGTAAGTGCTCTGAAGCTGACCTCCAAACACTTGTAGACAAGTGTCTGCTGCAATCGAAGGAGATTATTCAGTGGCAATTTGCCACCAGTGATAAGAGGCCCTATGAAGGAGCCGAGGAAATTGTTTTGTGCCAACACTTTGTCGAGCGCGGGTTAGCGCTCCCAACTTCTGATTTCTTTCAGGGTCTTCTCTTCTATTACGACATTCAGCTTCATCACCTCAACCCCAATTCCATTCTCCACATCTCTATCTTTGTCCATTTCTGTGAAGCTTTTCTGAGAATAGAACCCCATTTCAACCTTTTCTGCCACCTCTTCCATATCAAGCCACAACCATCGGAGGGTAACATGTATGAAGTTGGTGGAGCCGGGGTCCAGTTGAGGCAGGGGATCGAGAAGAAGTTTATCCCCTACAAATTTCCAACCAATGTGTCTGGTTGAAGGGAATAATGGTTCTACATTGGAAACCATAAGCCCTCACTTCCCGAGAGGACCGTCGGGCACTCAAAATCCGCGGCAAGTGGATGATGCCGTGCAGAGACATGAGCCAGATTGAAGACCTGCTCGCACAGATCAAGGAGCATAGGGATGCCGGAGTCACTAGAGTGACAGTGATGTACTCGTGGCTCCACAAGCGGATTCAACCGCTGCAAAAGCGTACATGATTTGGTTTCGAGTACCTCAGAAACTCAGACCCATCTCGGTTTTCTGCAGTGAGCCTTGAGAAAGACGAAGCAATGCTCCGAGTAAGCCGAGTACTCATGGGTGCCGAATCCGTGTCGTACATGCTGAAGCTATTTCGGCGAAAAATCCTCCCAAACAGGTAGGGGTAAGTAGTCGCATAATCTGTCGAGTTCTTTCTGATGCTTGTCAATCTATTTTGATACTGATAGATCTTGAAAATTTATTGCAGGATGATGTGAATTTATATAGGAGCATGCCTCCCATGCCGGACATTGAGCATCCAAGACATACCCTGCCATCAGCTACCGAGGAGGATGTGGATACTGATGATGACCGCCCCCTAGCAGAGGTGATGAAGAGCAAGAAGATAGGGACCTCCCAAGGGAGCCTTAGCTCTCCTGGTCGTGCCCCCTTGCCCAGTCACCCGCGGGGCCCAAGGTGCACCTCCCGGAAGCGCAAAGGTAGCTCCTCACTGGGTGGAGGTGATGTCGAGACAACCAGGTGAGTACTTTCCGTCATATTTTGAGTACTTTTGTTTGATTATGCTTGGTCATTTTTGCTTGAGACCTCCCATTCTTCTTGATTCTTGTTTATAGCTCCCCGAACCCCAAGCACTCGAAGCCCAGGGTCGAGGACGCTGCCGGGGATGATACTGTAAGGGAGCAGAGCGTGCCCTCCATTACAGTGGACCCGTTGTTAGGTTCCACTGGAGCCACGCCGAAGCAAACACTGCCCGCGGCTAGCCTGGGCGGCATTGTGACTATCGCAATTGCCCCGCCGGGACAAACACCGCCCTCAGCTGGCGAACTGGCGTTGGCAAGTGCTTTGGGTACTGCTCCGGCAGCCAGAGTACTGGAGAGGAAAAAACTTGTTGTAAAGAGACCTGCACTGTAAGTTCCTGAGTGCTTTTTCCCTTGCAGATTGTGTATTCGTATCTGGTTGGTAACAACTCGTGATGTTGTTTCTGTATGCAGGCCGTCCTCTGCTCTGGGCTTGGAGGAGCCTGGCAATACCATGGAGATTGCAGCCCCCGAGCTAGAAAAGGAGTCGGATGCTGCGGCATCGAATGCGATAATTGAAATCGAAGCACTCACAGGGGAGAGGATCGAAGCCGTGGAGGAGGACCCAGAGAATCCCTCGGGAAAGTTGACTTAGCTGTCCTTGTCCATAGGATCTACTTCGACTGAACTCTTCTGATCACTACGGGTGAGGTGACAGATATCCCGCATCAAGAACCTGGGCCTCAAGAATGAGGCACTGCGAGTACTTCTACGGGCGGCATATTGGTCACTCCACCAAAGTGGCAGTATGTTGTTCCACTTGAACTAATTGAAGATCCGATGCTGACATCAGCGACCCTGAAGCAGTTCCAGGATACTTTTAAAGATCCGTATAAATTTTCCACTGTAAGCTTCCTGTACCGAGGATAACTGCCCTTGTCAATCAACTTGATCGTGTCTCATTGTTTTTCTCTAGTTGTACAGGAATTGGCCAACCGCTCCAAGAGAAAATCAGACAAACTCCAAGCTGTTAAAGATAGCCTCCACCAATTGCAGGAGAAAGATTGCCAGATTTGTGAACAAATTTACAAGAACGTCGATTTGAGGAATCAACTTGAAGCCATCAAGCAGGAGCGCACTCGAAAAGTCTGGCCGCTCAATAAAGAAATTGAAGATCTCAAAGAGAAAAACCGACTACAAGCCAAGGCTCACCAGGGTAATGCTCTGTCGACTACTTTATCTTGTTTTGATGTATGCAAAAAATAGCTCCTGAACTCGTACGAGTACTTCTTCTTGTCCTTGTGGCTCGTAGAACTTAATAATATCATAAGAAATAAGGATGATGAGCTGACTGATCTTAAGAATCTTGTGACCGTCGTTCAGATGATGCAGAAAAGTTGATTAAGGCACTCCAAGATGCTGATGTGCAACTCGTAGAGTGCATAGTTCAGATTAAGGACATGGCCGCCGAGCAGGAGTGGAGAGATAAAGAACTTGAAGAGCTTAAGGATGCAGCGCAAGCAGTCGTAGACATGGTGGATCCTCCAGAAGAAGGGGTAGTCAGTGAGAAGACGCTGCTAGAGCGACTCTGTGAAGCCCCGAAGAAAATTTCTAGATATATCTCGAAGACCACCAAAGCTTATGTGGCACATATCCTTAGGCTCGTAAAGTCCTACTGGCCGAAGGCCAATCTGAGTCCAGTGGCTGATGGTATGGCAGTCGACTGCTCTGAGGAGAAGTTCTCAGAATTTGTCGAGGAAGCAAAGCCAGTGGCTCAAAGGCTGATAGATAGCTTAGAGCAGGAGTAAACAGGACATGTAGTTACTGAACAACCTGTCTGTGTATGTAAACATGTATATGTTTCATTGTTTATTGCCTGTTGATGTGGTCGGTGTGCTTACTCGTGGAGTAATACCAAAAATCATAGAACTTAGATGAAGGGTGCAGAACGCCCAATATAGAACTTCTCAGAAGACAACACTTCTGGAAGTAGTCGATGGCTTGGTGTCCAGCATGTAGTTCCATACACGGAGAATTAAGCGAATCAGGTTTTACTCGCAGCCTGCAATACTCTGGATTGCTTTTGTAGGCATGTGAGCCTCTTCGAATTTGTTGTAGTGAGTCATGCCGTTGGTTCCTAGAAACCATTAGACTAGTACCCAAAGTAGTCGGAGGTGGTCGCAAGTAGTCTTTGCGACTCGGGTCGTGAGGCCATTTGCGAGGTAGTCGTGTCAAAAGTACTCGTGGCGTAGCCTCCGAATATTTTTTGAAGACTTAGAGCAGTTAGCACATAATTAGTACTCGTAAAGTCTGGCCGCTCAAGAAAGAAATTGAAGATCTCAAGTAGTCGTTTGGGGACCGAATCAACTCTATATTGATAAATGGTGCTGCGCTGCAGCAGATAACTTTGCATACAAGTTATCTAAGGGTAGAAATGGTGTAGGTGCTCGATGCTCCAGGAGTTTGGAACCTCCTCACTGTTAGAGTCTTGTAATCGGTAAGACCCTGGTCGTGTCACCTTTGTGACGATGAAGGGCCCTTCCCATCGCGAGTTGAGCTTGTGAAGCCCTGACTCATCTTGAATGCGTCGGAGGACTAGATCACCAACATTGAAAGACCTGTCTTGGACGTTGCAGTCATGGTACTGTCGAACGCCTTGTAGGTAACGAGTTGATTGTAACAAAGCATTACACCTGACCTCTTCTGCCGAGTCTAACTAAAGGTGTCTTGCCTGATCGGCTTCGCCTTCCTCGTACATCTCCAATCTTGGAGATTGCCACATGATGTCTGCAAGGAGGATAGATTCGGACCCGTAGACGAGAAAAAATGGTGATTATCCTATGACTTTGCTTGATTGAGTGCGAAGCCCCCAAACAACTAATGAGATCTTGTGAATCCACTTGCCTCCATTTTTGTCGTTCTCGTCGTAGAGTCTTTTCTTCAATCCATCAAAGATTAAGCCGTTGGCACGCTCAACCTGGCCATTGACCCGTGGGTGATCGACCGACACGTACTTTACCTTGATGGCACTTCTCTCGCAGAACTCCCAGAACTCGTGCGAGTGGAAATTAGATCCTAAATCTGTGATGATTGTGTTGGGAAAGCCGAATCGATGCAAGATGTCACATATGAAGTTGACTACTCGATCTGCAGAGAGCTTTGTAATCGGCTTGTACTAGGTCCACTTGGTAAACTTGTCGAATGCCACCAACACATGTGTAAAAACTCCTGGCGCTGTAGTCAAAGACCCAATCATATCGAGGCCCCAACAAGCAAACGATCATGAAGGTAGTACAGTGATAATGTTGTGTGCCGGGACATGAGCTTGCTTGCCGAAAAACTGGCAATTTTTACACTGATAAACGAGGTCTTCGGCATCAGCCAAAGCTGTGGGCCAGCAGTACCCAGACCTGAATGCTTTCTTGACTAGTGTTCGTGACGCTGCATGATTGCCACAAACTCCCTCACGAACTTCTTGTAAAATTTCTCTTCCCTCCTCAGCAAGGACACATTTCATGAGGACGCATGTTGAAGATCCGCGCTTGTGTGCTGACCAAAATGTACCCTTTACTTTGCCTAATGATGTGCAGCCTCGGCTCTCTTCTCATCAACGCCAGGGGGTAGCTTATGATCTTTGATGAAGTCATAAACGATACCCACCAGTCAACCTCGATCGCCATGACCTCTCGACTAGGTTCCAGGGGATCTTGATCGATGATCATTAGGTCTGGTTTTGTTATAGACGGGTGGTGCAGCTCATGAACGAAAACTCCTGGTGGAACGTTTGCTCGATTGGAGCCCAGCTTCGAGAGCACATCAGTCCCAACATTGTTGTCCCGTACTACATGGATGATTTCCAGGCCCGAGAACTTGTTCTCCAGTGTACGTATTTCCGCGACATACGCATCCATAGTTTCTTTGTTGGCGTCCCACTCCTTGTTGACTTGTTGAACTACCAGCAAGGAGTCACTGTAAACGAGTAGTCGCTTGATTCTAACGGAGATTGCCAGGCGCAGCCCGTGCAGTAGTGCCTCGTACTCGGCTTCATTGTTGGAAACCTCATATAGTATCTGGAAGACATATTTAAGCTGCTCGCCCCTTGGTGAGATGAAGAGAACTCCTGCGCCACCACCTCCGAGCTTGAGAGAACCGTCGAAGTACATGATCCAATGCTCTGGCATACTAGCTGGAGCTGCAACTTGATTTTCTCACCACTCTGCCATGAAGTCGACTAGTGCTTGCGACTTGATGGCGGTGCAAGACTTGAAGTCAATGTTGAGAGCCCCCAGTTCCACTGCCCACTTAGAGATACGACCAATGCGTCCCGATTGTGGAGTATATCCGCCAATGGGAAATCAGTGACAACTGGGATCTTATATTCGTCGAAGTAGTGGCGGAGCTTCCTGGATGTGATGAGTATAGCGTAGAGAAGTTTTTGAATTGGTGGGTAATGAACCTTGGATTTAGTGAGGACTTCGCTGATGAAATACACTGGCTGCTGCACGCCGAATGCTTGGCCTTCCTCGGAATGCTCCACCATGATGGCTATGCTAATGACGTGAGTAGTCGCGGTAATGCACAGTAATAGGTTCTCGCCTGGTAATAGAGCAGTGAGGATCGGGGGTGACTGAAGATGATGCTTGAGATCCTCCAGCGCCTGCTCCGCCTCCTCTGTCCACTGGAACTTGTATTGCCACTTCAAAAGCTTGAAGAAGGGTAGTCCCCGTTCTCCAAGTCGAGAGATGAATCTGTTGAGGGCCGCCATGCATCCTATGAGCTTCTGGACATCCTTGGTCGTCTGTGGGGCCCCCATATCAGTGATAGCTATGATTTTCTCTGGGTTGGCTTCGGTTCCTCGATGACTGATGATGAAACCGAGTAGTTTCCCTTGTGGTTCGCCGAAGAAGCACTTAGTCGGGTTGAGCTTCCACCGGAACTTGCACAAGCTGTCGAAGGTCTCCTTGAGGTCGGAGATGAACTCTCCGTGGTTTCTGGTCTTAATGACCACGTCATCCACGTAAGCTTCAACATTGCGTGCAGCTGATCAGCGAAGCATAGCTGGATGGCTCGCTGATATGTGGTCGCTGCGTTCTTCAGCCCAAAAGAATAGTCTTATAGGCATATGCTACGAATGGGGTGATGAATGCTGTTTTGATCTGGTCTTCTTCCTTGAGGGCAATCTGATAGTAGCTCGAGTAGCAATCAAGAAAAGAGAGCAGGACGCAGCCAGCAGTCGAGTCGATGACTTGGTCAATGCATGGGAGTGCAAAGGGATTTTTTGGGCAATGCCGGTTGAGATCGGTATAGTCCACACACATTCTCTATTCATTATTATTCTTTTTCAAAACAAGTACAGGGTTAGCTAACCACTTTGGGTGCTAGACTTTTTTAATAAAACCAGCCGCGAGTAGTTTTGCTAACTCCTTCTTAATAGCTTCCCTCTTTTCAGGGGAAAACCGGCATAGCCGTTGCTTGTGGACTGGCCTTTGGGTCGACTTTTAGGCAATGCTCGATCAACTCCTTGGGCACCCCTGGCATATCCGTTGGTTTCCACGCGAATATGTCTCGGTTAGCCCTAAGGACTGTTGAGTGCTGTCTTGGACGAATCGCCCTCCTGCAGTTGGACGGTCTTCACGCCGACGTCGTTGGTGCTGGATTTCACCGTCAACTGGCTCAGCTTCTTCTGTGGGGGTACGTCTGGGATGACCATCTCCGATTGAGGAAGCTGTTGTGCAACCGCGAAGACTTCACTTGAAGCTTCTGGCGCGCGCGTGGTTGAGACGTACTCGATTGCCTCTTGGTCATAGTCATACGACTTCTTCAAGTCGCCGCGGGAAGGTGAGTACCCCTGTCTTGCCCGGCATCTTGAGTAGCAAGTAGACGTAGTGGGGTATAGCCATGAACTTGGCCAAAGCTGGTCTGCCAAGGATGGCGTGGTACAAGAACTCAAGGTTCGCTACCTCAAACTTTATGTACTTCGTACGATAGTTCTCTTTTGTCCCGAAGGTAACTGGCAAGGTCACCGAACCGAGAGGTGTAGCCGCGTTGCTTGGAACGATGTCATAAAACGGAGCCGTACTAAGGGTGAGCATCTTGGAGATGTCCAGGGGTGCATAGGGCGAAGCAGAGTCGGCCGCAGACCCCACGAGGAAGGCGCAACCAGGGCGACAGCCCGCCCCAGGGCGAGCGGCGGCGGCGCGGCAATGCCCCGACCTCCAGGGCCGCCAGAGGCGCAGCAAACCCACGCCCCAAGGCGAGCGGCGGCGGCGACGCGGCCACCGGCGGGGCAACCCCAGCCCCGGCCGAGCGGCAGCGGTGGCCACCCGGCCACGCGAGGGTCGGTCGGAGGTGGGAGGCCGCCCCGGACCTAGGGCTGAGCCCCGGGGCGAGCGAGCGGTGGCGCCCCCACCCAACGAGCGCTTCAGAGCCCGAGGGAGGCCCGCAGCCCCAGCCACCGGAGCTGAGGCCCCAGCGGCGAGGGCGGCGCGCCAGCAGGCTAGGCACGACAGCGGCGATGCAGGGGCCGGGGTCACCAAGGCCGGCACGGGTGCCGGGGAGGAGACCCCCACGGGGCAGACCACCGGCACCGAACCAGGCGGAGAGCCCCTCGGCGAGAGCAGATCCGCCCAGGCGCCGGCCAGATCCGGCTACCCCACCGTCGGGTCTGGCCCCCAGCGACCGGCGGCGGCCAGCGACGGCGAGAGAGGAGGGGGTGGGCGACCTAGGTATGGAGTTCGGTGGAAAAGAGAGGGAGTTCGGTGGAAAAGGGAGGGAGAAGGAGAGGGGAAGCGAGCTGGCCGGCTTCGGCCCAGCCGCGGGCCGCCCGCCAGCGGAGGCGGACACCAGAGGCGGCGAACGGAAGAGGGGTGTGCGGCGGCGCCGGAATCGCCCCCGGGTCTCCTGGGAGGGCGACGCGGGGGGGGGGGGGGGGGGGGGAGGCTCTTTCCCAATTCGTTAGGATCATGAGGACGACGAGAGCGTCGATCTGCTTGGGATGTGCAAGAATTTCAAGTTTTAATCCACCAAAGATGCAAACAATCCTCTGCAGAACATTATATTGCCTGGACGTATATGGCTTCGGTTCAGTCCTATGAGATGTTATGTGATGTTGTTGTGATTGACACCACTCATCGGTTATCTGCAACCGCAATCGACATATGGGTTGGATTGTACAACTACAGAATGCCTTGCTTCTTTGCTTGCGTGCTTCTATAAGGGAAGAGAATCAGGAATCATTCGCACGGGCATTTCGGGTAAAAGTTCAGGCTGAAAACTCAAGTGTTCCTCACTTGAATGCAGCATTTCTTGTTGACAGGTATTTCTCAACATCATGAATAGGAAAGCTCCTCAGACGGTTGTCAAAATGTGTGTCTCAAGGAAGCAATTGAAAAGAAAGTTCCTAGCACAAAGCCTGCCCTCTGCATATGGCTAATTGCAGCCAGGTTCTTGGGGAGTGTTACAACGACTGGAAAAATGAATTCGATAGGTTGTATAACATGGACAGCACAGCGGCCTTTGATTTTGGGTGGAATGATCTAATCATCAGCTACTCTCTATTTACCGTAATGAAACCGACTCTTGCATTTGTGCCATTCTGGAGTGAAGTTTTGTGTTGTGTGTATTTACTGTGTAAGAGTTGTTAGGTTTCCGAAAAACCATACATCCACAACCTGTCTTAGCTCAGTCGGTAGAGCGCATGGCTTTTAACTGTGCGGTTGTGGGTTGGAATCCAACAGACGGCTCAACGCCTCAACGGACACAATGAGATGCTCCATAATTTAGAGTTTAGCTGTTTTTTTTCTTCTTCAGTGATTGTTATTTTGTTTCACTTATCTGTAAATTTTAATTTTTGCCGGATTTGAGTTGAGATGTAGTATTGATTTCTGTTGGGAAAGACAAAAAGGCACCTGCAGGCTGCAGGGCAGGAAAAACTTAATCTTTTTGAAATAAAAGGAAAAATTATGATACGGTGTTTCCTCGCGAAAGAGGATCAGACAGTCCCAACAAAATGCAATCTGTAGCGTGTTACAGACTAACCGTGCGCACTTAAATAAATTGAACACCAGCGCAAATACGGTACAAAAGAGAAATCAAAATAAATCGTAGCATGAACACAACCTTCGCCTATAAATCCTAACAAATCGCGAGCAGCTGACTACTCTACCAGAGGAAGCGAAGCATCGACCGCCGCCGCCGCCAATCCGGCGATGCACCGGGGGTTGACTTGAACCCGACGACCGGAAACGACTTGGTGATGGGCCCGATGTGGACGGTGACCTCGCCGCCGGCCACCTCGACGCCGGTGATGGGCACCCAGGCGAACAGGACGCGCACGCGCACGCCCTCGAGCCCCGTGACCGCCCCGTGGGACACGGTGCCGGAGAGCTTGATGTCGTAGCCGACGCGGTAGCCCCCCGCCTCGACCACGCAGCCGTCGTCGAGGAAGAGCTAGAAGGTGCCGTCGTTGTGGAGGAGGTACCGCCGGGCGGTCTCCGGGAGGAGCGCGCGCGGGAGGCCGAACCGGTCCACCAGCTCCGGCACGGTCGGCGGGTGGTACGGCGCCGTGGCCGAGGTGGAGGTGGCGGGGCCGAGCATCAGCAGCAGGAGGAGGAGGGCGGAGGCTGCGGCAGCCATCGCCATGTTGACCAATTGGACTAGTGGTGGTTCTTGGTTTTGGGCGTTGCCTCTCGGAAGGATGGGAAAGGTCAGGACAGCTCTTTTACCAGTTGGGTTTAGAAGTGGGAATAAAGATGAGGAATATCGAGGATATTCTATTAGGTTGAATGAAGAGTGAGACATGCAATGTACTACTCCAGATATTTTTTTAAAGATTAATACTCCATCGGTTCTAGAAATATAAGACATTTTGTTTCACTAAAACAAGATTTGGACCAACAACTACTATATTAATATGCCATTTTATGAAAAGGAGAACTAATCGAGGTCCCGATCCTGAATATAAACTTTTAAACATAAGTAATTACTTTTGAATATGAGCCTAACAGCACCAGATTATATCAGAAAACTTGCATAGTAACAAAGTAATTGTTGGTCAAAGTTGTATCCTATAACAAAATAAAATACATTTTGCATTCTTTGATAGAGTGCGTACTTCATAGTAGTTGTATTTCCAACAAGTTAACTTAAAATTTGGGCAATGTCAAATTGAAGGAAAGAAAACAAAAACAATCGGTCATTGGCGATCCTTCTACATGGATCTGAATGTATTTATCCTTTTCTTCAAATTGTATTTTGACGGACATGTTATTCCAATACAAAACCATCAATAATGTTAAACCTCACCCTCCTGTCATACCTAGGGGTGATAAAAGTCCTAAATTTTAACCTAGATAATCTAAGGACCGGATCCTAAAAGGACCGCGCTCTAATTTTATTTAATTTTAAGCTAAATATATATAAGGATAAAGTTGAATCGTGAATAGAGCATTAGAATCATGATCCGTTACCATAGTCATACCCCACCGGTACTTCCATCCCCGGCGATGCTCTCCGTGGGCGCTAGATTCATGATCGTATGTACCACCTCAAAAACATGTTTAAGCTTCCATGCTCTTTCACCTTCACGGCGCTGGTCATCATTTACTAAAGAAATACCTATTTTCAAGATACAGGATAATATAAAGTGAGAAGCTAATGTCTTTTTTTTTGACCAAGCTAAACTTTTGTTCAGCCGGAATTCTGGTCGTGTCTCAACCCCAAGTTAAATTTTCCCCTTTTGGCTCTCCGTTTTCTTAGAGAATGGTCAAACTTCAAGGCCAAGCGAAATAAGAATAAATTCCATTCTTGGATCTCATTCTAAGTTACGGATGTAGCGCGCTAGTCCAAAATATAATACTCTGCCGAAGAAAAGGACGTTTTACGGCCCTTTGTGCCATGTGAATCGCACACTTGAAAAATGTTCAAGACTTTCATATGAATTAGTTTAATCTTTTCACATGAATTAGAAAAATAGGACCCGAGTTGCAAATGGGCCTCTTGGACAAGTTGAACTGAACAAAGTCAACTCCATTATTTTTCTCAAGCACTCGTAATTTTCATTGCATCATATAACTTATAAGTCCAAGCAAAAAATGCATCTGGACCAGTCATCGAATGGCATCTTTGCAACAAAAATCTGAAAAACGGTAGTAGTTTTACAAATGGCCCTTTATCTTCCATCAATTGTTTCATAATGGAAGAACATGATCCAAATTTCTTTTGAAGCAAACTGCTGCTTACACGATCCTAACCGTTCATTTTCAACTCCAGCGCGGACCACAGTCATTCTCAGTAACATTTTGCTGCAATGGTCGCACAGATTTTTTTCTTCTGAACAATTATTGGTCACAGATCTTGAGCATGGGTTATGGCACTACCACTACAGCAACCGTGAAATTGCTTCACATGATTCCATTTCCACACCTTGATTCTCCCAAATTGAAAAAAAATATACTTCCTCCGTCCCAAATTATTACTCGTTTTGGCTTTTCTAGATACATATATTTTAATATACACCTAATATAACGTATATCTAGAGAAATCAAAATAACTGATAATTTGGACAGAGGGAGTAGTTAAAATTTTGTGAAAAAAAGGGACGAAAAATATCCGCTTCTACTAGCAAGCGCAGTGTAGCTCATGCTATCATCTGCTACTGCCCGCAAGGGCAATTTCTTTCTCCCCATCTACACATCAGCAAGATACATAGTTCAGCGATCATCGCCGTGGTCAGTGTGGCCAGCCGACTTAGCTCTTGTAGGCGCCAGCGAGGTAGGCGAGGCAGCCGACGAGGGGCGCGTTGGTGTACGTGGTCGGCTCGGACCGCGCGTAGTCGCTGCGGTCGTCCGGGAACGCGTCGTTCTCGTCCGGCCCGCCGACGACGGCGCCCGTGTGCACGTTGGGGTTGGCCGCGCCGGAGTAGAAGTAGCTCTGGAACCCCTCCTGGCACCCGATGTGGCCCGGGTGGCTGGCCACCGGCGGCAGGGACGACGCCCGGTGGTGGATCCGCTGCGGCCACCGCGCGCCGAAGTTCACCATGTACGACATGCCCTGGGGGTTCACGCCCAGGATGTAGTCCACCTGTTTCTTGGCGAGGGCCCTGAGGGACCTTGGGGTGACGGCGAGGCTCCCGCAGGAGAAGGTGTGCTTGGAGACGGCCATGTACTTGGCGTAGGTGGCGAGCAGGAAGCTGGCCGAGGCCACGTACTGCAGGTTGGCGTAGCCGGACTTGTGCATCAGGCCGCCGGCCGTGTACCGCGTCGTGGAGGACGGCGAGCCGGGCAGGATCCGGCAGAAGAAGTCCTCGGCCTGCTGCCGGAACGGCTCCAGCGTCTTGTCCCCGTTCACCAGAGCTCTCTGCATGCGCGCGTGCAACAATGCGGAATTGAGCAGATGAGCATGCCGCAGCAGCTTACGTGTTCGACCCTTGTCCGTGCTCAGACACAGTTGATGGCCAGTGTGGTTTGGCCGTGCTACGTACCCGTGACAGGAGCACGCGCGCTCCGGCGAGCTTGTTGTCCCAGCTGAACATGTCGACGCTGTCGCTGTCGCCCAGGGAGTAGAGGTAGCCGAGGTACGAGGAGTTCTTCGTCGCCCAGAGCAGCCACGCCGACCCCCACAAGAGCTCGTCCTGCACAATCACGCGTTCAGTTAGCTGAGCACGTGCACGTACAGATTCGAGCTCGTGCGAGCGCGTTGCGTTCCGGCTTCCGGGAGCAGATCGACCTTGTAGCCGGAGTAGGACTGGTAGTAGGCGCCGATGTTGCCTCCGACGACGTCGCTGTACTTCCCCTGGTTCCGCACGGCGAACTCCAACACGTCCCGCGCCGCGGCGAGGAGCCTCCGGGAGTAGGCCCGGTCGGCGGCCTTGAACACCATGCTCGCCGCGGCGAGTGCGGCGGCGGTCTCGCCCGCGACGTCGGACCCGGGCGCCGACGCGGACACTGCGTACACGGTCCGGGGCGTGTCCATGTCCTCGGGCCGCTCCCAGCACCGGTGGTCCGCGTCGGGGTCGCCCACGCCGACGTAGAGCGCGCCCGGGGTCTGCGTCGCCGCCTTGAGGAGGTAGTCCGCGCCCCACCGCACGGCGGCGCGCGCGTCGCGCACGCGCGCCCCCATCTTCCCGCCGTGCTCCAGGACGCTCCACGACAGCATGGTCGTGGTGAAGGCCATCGGGAAGCCGAACTTGGCGTTGTCGCCGCCGTCGTAGTACCCGCCGGTGAGGTCGACCTGCCAGTGCCAGCCACGCACGTGTCAGCGCCGGGTACGGTCAACGGAAGTCAGAGCCGCAGGTCAACATGCCGACCATGGTCAAAACAGACACGTCTTCTACAACAGGGAGTATCAGAGGAGTGTGCAGTGCAGCACTGTGGCAACTGTTTAGGCCGGCGTACGTTTGCGGACGAGCCGTCGGAGAGGCCGGAGTTGGACCTCCACGTGACGGCCTGGTCCGGCGGGAGCTTGCCGGACCTCTGCCCCTGGAAGAAAAGTATCGCCTTCCCGAGCGCGTCGGCGTAATCGGGGTGCCCGCCGGCAGCGACATGGCTGGAGCCGGAAAGGAGGGAGACGACGAGGCCGGCGATAAGCACGAGGCCCCGCGGCGATGATGGCGGCGGCATCGCCCTCGGTCGCGCTGCCGCCAATGCCGCTCGGTTCGACGAGGCGGAGCTCATCGCCATCTTCTCCTCCACCGCGAACGCTTGCGACGCATGCCAATTTATACGACGTGCTCATCGCCATCTTCTCCTCCACCGCGAAGGCTAATTTGATCTTGCAAATTGCATGTGGCGGCTTTGTTAATGTTATCTCGAGATCGACCTTGCTCCGGGCCGCGCGCGGGTCAGAGCGGCCGATCACCCCAAGATTGGGTCCTAGTCCACGGTTGGTCATCATGATGGCGCCTGGATATAGCTCCATTACCAGTGCTTAGAGTATTGTTCTGAAGCTAATCATGTTGCAAGTGAGCTCTGCTGGTTCTATAAACTGCTGCTGCGATCGGGGTATCCCGAATTTTCTTTTGGAGGAACGATACCGCAAGAGCATTTAAACGGATGATCTCGTTCGGCGCGACCTCCTCTCGGATCCGGATGGTGCCTCGGAGTTTGTGGTCACCGCAGGCGGCGCTTCGGTGGTGGTTGCTTGAGTGCCACTTAAAGGTGCAGGCAGGGCAATGGTGGAATCAGGCAGTGGCAGTTACAGTTACTGGTGATCATGTGGAGGATTGAAGTGCCTGTACGTGATCGGTGATTCTGTCAGTAAACTGGAGGATGCAGTTGCCAAGAAAAAGGCTTTGAGTGATACCGCAACGCAGGGGACGCTAAATTGGATGTTGTGTGAGTTCGTCGTAGCTGAAGTCTGAAGATCGAGCGATAGGCTACGGGTTCCGGATGTTAAACTTCAGTCCACGTAAAAAAGAATTTTATCATTTATAAGTATTAAATAAAGTTTGTTTATAAATTTTTTTCACATATGGGTGCTAACTCGCGAGACGAATTTAATAAACTTAATTAATTCATAATTTGTAACAGTGATGCTATATTAACCATCCACTAATTATGAATTAACGTACCTTATTAGATTCGTCTTGCAAATTAGCCGAGAGGTTCTGCAAGTGGTTTTATAATTAGAATTAGACTTTATTTAATACTTCTAAATGACAAGATTCTTTTTGATATGATAGGAATAAAGTTTAGCCTGCCAGAACCAAACACCCCTAATTATGCATATGAATGCAAGGTCAGGAGAACATGAAAACTGGATAGAAGGAAGTCACACCACCTGGTCGAGAGACAAAATGCACACTTTGATCTGACGCATAATCTGGATTCTAAATACTCCATCCGTCCTAAAATAAGTATAGTTTGAGTTGGGTGCGGGAATCAAGGAGGAGTAAAAAATAGAGAGGGCACATGAAACCAGGAGGGGTAGAGAAAGGGAAAGATAGAGATAGATTTGTATTGAAAATGAGAACCACGCTTATTTTCAGATAAATTTTAATCTTCAAATTATACTTATTTTGGGATGAAGGGATTACTGAATTTCTGCTGCATGACCATAACGTATATAACTATTACTAAAAAAGGAAGAACTGTGGATCATTACAAAAAAGGAAGAACTGTGGAACTAAAAAGAAAAGGCAACTGTGGAACTAAAAAAGAAAAAAGAAGAAAAGGCAACTGTGGAACTAAAAAAGAAAAAAGAAGAAAAGGCAACTGTGGAACTAAAAAAGAAAAAAGAAAAAGAAACAAGAGGGAAAAAGCGTGGACGGTAGGATTCGAACCTACGCGGGCGAAACCCACATGATTTCTAGTCATGCCCAATAACCACTCTGGCACGTCCACGAATTGGTCGATCTTTCTCCATAAATATATTTATTCGAAAGCATCTTCCGGTTGCTGTACGCCTCTCCCAGCTGCTGGCAAGCTGCTGTTGGTCTGTTCATGTTCGCCTCATTTCGTGCATCTCCTGGCTCATTGGGGACCTTCCTAAAAACTCGAGCAAACACGAAGTCAGAGAAGGCGGGCGGGACTGGCCTGTGGTTGTGATGTTGCGAGTCGCCGACGTCCAAGACTCCAAGCCGTCCTCGCCGTACGTGTGCACGGCCCCGTCCAGAGCGCCGGGCGCATCAGGAGGCGACACGCGCGCGGCCTACTGCTGGCAGTGGCCGCACGGACGCGCACGCCAACCGCGGCTCCACGGCGCTGCGTCCTGCGGCGGACCGGCGGTGTGGCCGGCCACCAGCGACGCGACCGGCTCCGGTGGCCGCCGTGCCATCCGCCACCTGCTCCGCCGGTCTGACTCCGGCTCCAGGCCCGCCGTCTGACATCTCACATCTGTCTCGCGCACGGCACTTGCCTACGGATCTAGCTTACCCAGGAAACGAAGAAAGCGGCCGTGCGCAAAAACCGCCTCCGTGCGGACAAAGCGTACTCCTCTTCCGAATCGCCCGTTCCCGTCTTCCCCCTCGCCATGTCCTGCTCCGTTTCCCTCCGTCACCGCCGCCCCCCTCCTCCTCTGCCGTAGTGTTCCGTTCCCCCCTCTCGCGGCTTCTTCTCGCGAACACCACCACAGGCATATTCGCCAGCGCAGCCGCAGCCGCAAGCGCCGTCCATGGAGCCCGCGCCGCTCTCGTCGCTGCAGGAGGAAGGCGAGGGGGAGCCCGCCGGGGAGGACTCGTCCGCTTTCTCCCCCGCCGCCGTCCCGCCCCGCCCGGCCACGCAGTGAGCCACCCGCCCCTCCCTCTATTTCTCCCGCGCCGCGCCTCCCGAATCTCCTTCCCTTCCTCTCTGTCCCCTGACTCGGTGCCTCCGCCGCAGCCACTCGCTCCAAAAGTACGCGCCACTGGACTGGTCCGCCTACTTCGACGAGGAGCGCCGCGTCGCCATCCCCGGCACCGATGACGTGCGTGCGCTTGACGAACAAAATCTCTGGGTGGCTTTCTGTTCCGCGCTCCTGCGTTGATGCGATCTAAATACTGGGCCGTTTGTTTTGGTTTCTCTTTCCCCTTTTGGGTTTTCTTCCAGGTCTTCAATGTGTACACAGCCGGATCGGAGGGCCCCGTCGTGTTCTGTCTGCACGGAGGCGGCTACTCGGGGTAAGCCCGCGCCACGATGTATCTATCTGTGAATCCTCTACATGTTTTGGTGCTGAATTGCGCTAAAATTCATGCCTTGGGACTTGCTGGAAATGCTTATCACTGAGGTTGATTGGACTGGGTGTAACCTAAGTGGTAGTATTTACTTGTACACTGTAAAGATACTGGTGAGGATATATCGTAAACGAATTTTTAACAACAACTGCTATCTGTAACATTCAAATTTGTGGGAGTCTAGTGCTTCAGGGCTGCGTTTGAATAACCCAGTGTGGAGTGCTTGCTTTGTCTAATGAAGGGTTGCGCACTTGCATCTTGCTGAATTTCCAGAGCACGCCTTCTGGAGTTTTTTGTTTGTCCTGGGTGCTACTGAAAATGTAGAAATAGCATCGTCTGCTGCAGTTGTGAAAGTTTTTTGTCGAATTTCGTTTTTGATTAATGATTAATAGGACGAATGTAGAAATGCTGCAATCAAATTGCTTTTGTTCCTGAAAATGTTCGCAATTGATCTTGATTCACGGTAAGGTTCTAATTTCTAAATAGCTAGCTATAGCTGTGTGAGACATGCCGCTGTTGGTGCTGTTGCGTATTTTGGCGCCTTGCCACTGCAAAGACTATTTAAAACCTTGCTTGGTAGGGAAGCATGCGAAGACAAAATTTGCCTTTTATTTCTGCTAATCTTGTAGTGCCTGCACTAATGACTTGACCTTCTTATGCAATTTTACCATAGCAAAATTGTTTATTAAACAAAGATGTACTTACGTTACTGTGATTATTCTTTGATCTCTTAGGCTTTCATTTGCTCTAGCAGCACGTCAAATGAAGGACAAGGCCCGTGTTGTTGCCATGGATCTACGGGGACACGGGAAGTCAACAACAAGCAATGATTTGGATTTGTCCATCGAAGTATGCAAACTTGTTTGTTATAATTGATGGTTACAGTCTAATACTTACGAGTTGATGATTGATGGTTACACTTCCATTACTGAAGTTGTTTCATGACTTGTTGCCCACTGCTGGACACAATTTCAGTCTTTAAAAGTGTTTTTTTCGCCACTGCAGACTCTTACCAATGATGTCATAGCCGTGATACGTGCCATGTATGGAGATTCACCACCAGCAATTATACTTGTTGGACATAGGTGAGTCAGCATCATGCATTTTCCTCTCTTCATTTTCTTCTGTGCATGCATCCCAGGTTAACGAAAAGTTTTAGCTTGGTATAGCTGAGGCTTTCTAAAAGATATATCAGCTGAGGAGGGAATGGTCCTGAAAAGTTACTTTTTGTCGTTTTGAAACTACCACCAAAACACCATGCTCTTAATCACTTCCAGCTTCATTTACTATTTTTCTGCTTTATAGAACGCCTCTTTTATCTTTTAGCTGTTTGTTTAGAATATTTCGACCAATATCTCTAAGTATTCAAAAACCTTTTACATGGAATACTCGAACTTCCTTTTTAGCATGGGTGGTTCAGTGGCTGTACATGTGGCTGCAAGAAGAGAAATTCGAAATCTTCATGGGCTTGTCGTCATTGATGTTGTTGAGGTTTGTAACAGTTGTTCCTTATGCAGCATCTTACGTTTCTATATAACAATCTTAATCATTGCTCATTTTGGGCGCATTTCCTTTTTAAACAGGGAACAGCAATGGCTTCGCTGGTTCATATGCAGAAGATCTTATCCAATCGGGCACAGCATTTCCCTAGCATTGAAAAAGCAGTACGTTAATTTTGTCTACATTGTTTCTGATAGGCCTTTCTGGTAACATCAAATAACATGTATAATTGCTCATTACTCTCAGCATCTGGAAAGATATCTTGTTCATCTCCTTAAGCTGAAATGAGTTACTAACAGATAATTTGATTTGTGCATGACATCACAACAAACGTGGAAAGGATGAACAAAAATGAAGAGCAATTGTTGGATGTAACTAAATTCAGTTTTGAATCAATGTCATGTGTGCTAAGCCATGTGATCATAACCATTCTTACTAAGGAAGCAGTAGTTATTAAGCCATGCAATTACAATTGTTCTTACTAAGGCAGAAGGAGATATTGTTAAATTTATCCCCCTACCTTGTTTCTTGTTTGATCAATTTTGAAATTATGCAGATTGAATGGAGTGTCAAAGGTGGGCCGTTAAGAAACATTGAGTCTGCTCGTGTGTCCATTCCGTCTACCTTGAAATATGATGAATCACGGGAATGGTGAGCAATAACTTGCATGGTGTATGTTTGTAGAATTGTGCCTCTCAGGTTTGCGCTTCAAACGTAGTATTGGTTATTTAAGTATACCCGTTGTACTTTATTTCAGCTATACATATCGCACTCCTCTTGAGCAAACAGAAAAGTACTGGAAAGGATGGTATGCTTTCAATCTGATGATTTTATTTAAAACGTTTCTTTCATTTTAGTAAAATCATTTAGTCTTCTGATGGCTTTTTTTTACTAAATACACTAATGTTTCTTTGTTAGGTATGAAGGTCTTTCAGACAAGTTCTTATCTTGTCCAGTGCAAAAGATCCTGTTATTAGCTGGCACTGACAGACTGGACAGGTTTATTATGCCTGAGTATTCGAAATTCTCTATTTTCTAGTCCATGTCCATGAGTTTTACCCAACTTCTAAACATCGCCACTTTTTGCTAGTGACATAACTTAGTGTCATTCATCTTTTGCTGCTTCTCAGTTGCAAGTTGCATCAGGATGGGTTGCAAAGCGAGCTCCTGGCATATTCTATGGTTTATAATCTGTTTATTTAAAGAGATTGCATTAGCAATCACATGATTATGACTGGCAAAATACAGAAATTTCTTGCCAGGCTTGGTCGCAAGAGCTTTTGAATGGCAAATCGGATGGTGGTAATCCACTACCGAAATGCTGCTTTCATTGAAACCAAACCTATTGTAAATTGTTTGTCATGTTCTGAAATGCTTCTTTCATTGGATGTCCAATGCTAATATCCTATTGCCTTCATAGTTAGTACTGTTCTGTAATGTGAAACACCTCCTATAACTCCATGATACACTATGGATGACAAATTGTGTAATGTATTAGTTAATACATTTTGCAGAGCTTTAACAATTGGTCAAATGCAAGGAAAGTTTCAAATGGTGGTGGTTCGGCACACTGGGCATGCCATACAGGTTAGCTCTTAATATGTTCGAATTAAGATATTTTAATATGTGGCGCTTGGCTATCTTTTATGGCTAGGGCCTTTTGCGCCATTCTCACCAGTGGTTATTTGTAGAAGCTTGTAATGATCCTGCTCTGCCTTGATGATCTAGGGCCACTTAAAAGAAATTTCTCAGATTCTCTGACATGTAGCTATAGCTGGAATTAGCAACCAAAGGTTCATTTGCTGAGCGCTGTTTGTTGTGTTGTGCTATAGTTTGTCAACTTCTTTTCTTTAGAAAGCATTGGTTTTGGCAGTATTTTTAACCAACGAATTACAAAAATTTACAAGTTTTGACACATTATAGAAATCATTATTTTCAGGAAGACGTACCTGAAGAGTTTGCATCGCACATACTGAACTTCATATCTCGCAACAAAATAGGACCTAACGGTGTTGAGGTCAGTAATTAACCCTACCATAGTCTCTCATCCTATATTTGATATATGTACAATTTCCCCTCAATTTTTTTTCCTTTCTCCATGCCTTAACCCAATGTTTGGTACTTTTCTTTTCTCAGATACCTGGCCTTATTAAAAAATGGGGACACTAGATGGGATGCACAAGGAACTGTTCCAGTATTGACAATATTTAGGAAAATGATGAGTAGATCTGCCTAAGCTAGGTCTTTTAATATGGAAGAAAAGTTCTGAGATAAAGGTCCGTGATGATCATGCAGGCATGAGCAATCAATCGTTGGTTTCATCATTTGGAGGCGACTCCAGCGTCGCACGAATTGCTTTTTTTGTGACATGTTTTTGCGACGTGTGGGTGCCTTTTGTACTAGGTTTCTTATATGTTTGTAAGTAAAGCTGAGTGCATTATAATGCTTTCCATGAAGTTTCACTCATACCAAGCAGGATAAGCTCGTCACGGATAAGCTCATAACATGAATCTTCGCAGGAATAATCTGTGAGACGATAAAAAGAAAGGAATAATCTGTGCCAATAGGGTAAAACCCAAATGAAAACATCGATGGCATGGTTAACAGTTGATTAGCTGAAGATAGCCCAAAATGCAAACGAGTTTTACTAATGATATATGTTTTGAGTCTTTAAAAAAACGAGTATGTCTATCATCCAGTATACTTACACATTTAACACATGGTTAACAATTCAGCTACAAGGTACAAGGTCTACGAACAGCCAAGGCCCTACTTTTCTGCATTTCTGCTCCATGAAACTAATCGGCGTGAACATATTGCATGTATACAAAACTTAAATAGGTGAATTACTAATATGCGAACTAGACTTACTGTTGACGATAGACTTCAGCTGCCGAAAACAATGCCAAGTAATTTTAGATACCGAAGTATATTGAAGCTAGAAAATCAAATGAATGCGCCGGAGACATCTCTTATCTGCCAAAATGGTGGACATCGCGCTAAAGGATATAAGATCAGTCGTCTTAACTGCCAAAATGGTGGACTTTGCTAGGATATTAGCTCAGTCGAGAGGCTGATAGTACAAGATTTACCTCAATATAAAGAGTAAACTTTCACTAAGGAGCTAATTTACAGGATTTCTCATGCTACATGAAGATGAAGGGGGAAAAGTAAATACGAGAATGCCATCCCTACTTTAACCTGTTCTACACAAAATTCCGGAGTAAAGTCACAGCTGCAGTTGCAAGACTAAATATGGCCACAGCCAAGGGAAGCAGAATGGGAAACCCCCTCAGTTAGTCCTTGAACAAAAAAGCTGGACATTAAGTCAAAAGGCCATCATAGGATCATGTCACGACTTGCTTGCATCTCAATATGCTCCTGATCACCTATGGCAAAGGTATCAGCAACCGGAAAATAGACCAGAATAACAATACCGACCATGGCAGCAAACATCAGCACAAGGAAGGAGACAAACACAAGAGCCTCATGGACTTCACCAGGCCAAGGAAGAACTGTTAGCCCAAGAAGTGTCGCCCGGGGAAGTAATATTCCAGTGGCGACAATCAGCATATATATCCTTCGTCGGAGTCCCTTGTTGATCACCAGAGACAGCATTTGACCACCGACAAACATGACATAGATAGTCAAAATGGTGTAGAATGCCCCAAGGAATATGCTGCTCAACAATGGGTATGTGCATGTAATATCGCCGTTGTGGATTGCAGAGGCAGAATACCAGTACTTTGCAATCTTTGATGGTTGATCATCATCTGAAGAAATATGAGCACCAACGAAAATAACACAAGCCTCCCAGATGAGAGAAGGCGAGCAGAGAATGAATGCTGCACGTATGGTCTTCCGATTCCATTTCCGGTTCAAGGTACCAAGCTCTTGCTTCTGCAAAGCTGCGCTAAGAAGGAAAGAGAGCAAGAGGAACAATCCTGGTTCTGCAAACCCCAGATTTGAGATGATGTAGAATTTGCACACATTCACTTGCCATGCCCGGTCAGAAATTAGCCTCCCCTCCCCGTTCACAAAGGTGAGCCGGAGTACCTCACCGATACCCCACCAGAATGCAACCAGCATCAATGCTATCCGAGTCAGCCATGGCCCGTTGAAGTAGCTAAGCCTCTGGTAACCTCTTCTTTTGATCCACAGTTGGAAGTACACCGAGCGGCAGAGGCAGATCAGGCCCAAGATGGAGACTATGGAGATGAGAGCAATGGTCACCACACCAATGATATTGGTGAAATATGTGATCAAGTGCATTACATAAAGCACCACAACTTGAGACCTCCAAGCATTCTCACTTTTATCATCAACACAGGGGCTGTTCTAACATCCTACAGACCGAACAAAACAATAAGACAGGAAACCTGCAAGGAATGGGGAGCAAGACAAATTATCAACAGATGGAACTTGGAAGATATGCACAGGTAGGTGCCAGCAACGCTGCTACTTATATGGAACAATAGATGAAAGACAATACTTGTCAACGGTAGACTTCAAATGGACAATACTAACAAATGAAGCTTCCAATCTACTTCGTGCTTATCTTCCACATGGCTCTATTCACCAAATATTGGACGTGTTCAGCATCACACATTCACACGGGTCCATTACAGTTTTGCTACACCACTTTTAATTTTCTAAAAAGCTCCGTCTCACTTCCCATCCACAAATGACTTTTACAAACATCCAAAAATGACTTTTATAAACAGAACTCTCTCCAGATCCACCAACTATTGCGTTATGATTAGGTGATCATCGCCCATTACCTAATCACATATGCAACACCAACACGACAGGGGAAAAGTGAAGAAGCCGACAAGGAGTCTAACAAGAAAACTTATGCAGATTGACGCAGGAACGCTGACCAATTCAGAGAGGTAAATCAACTACATGATCTCAACCTAAAGCTCACGGGCATATAGAAGCGAAATTCCCGAATATCACTGCAGAACTAAAACCGAATTCTAAAGCACACAATCTATAGCTTACCATACTATCCCCAATTTTTAGCGAAAAAAAATCCATCATACAGTCCGCAAAATTGAAGCCCTAACCGTACGATTGGAAAAATTCAACTAATGCTAATAAATTGAATCTCTAGGTCATCAATCAATAACCATACATCGAAATTAATTCGAGAGAGTTAAAGAAGCTGGAAGGTAAATTACCAAACGAATTTTCGAGATTAAGCAGCCGAGGAAGCGGTCGGTTGAGCCGGGCGGCAGAACAATGCGCCGGAGAGCCGAGGCGGAGCAGCGGGAGACCAGCGGGGGACGGTAGCGCGAGCCCCCCAAGCCCCCGGCGTTTCGGCCGTCGGCGATCGGCGACAGGGCGCGCGCCCGCGGGTGCACCGTGCCGCCGCTGGGATCGGTCTCTGCGTCCTCCTCCCGCAAGGCTCGATGTCTGTCCTCGTGGGAATCAGAATTGCAACGGAAAAGGAGGACAGACGGGGGGGGGGGGGGGGGGGGGGGGGAGGTGGTTGGTCGAAAGAGGACAATTGCTTACAGCTGTATTTTATTTTGTTTTCTAACAACATATATATTTTTTGCGGAAACGGTAAAGTTTCGTTTCAAGGGTCATCAAAAAAACCCTGAGAAGATATTTCGCGAGATTCTTGTATCCAACTGTTTACTTCATATTTTTTTTACTAATAACTATGGAAATCCGGTATGGTTGTCCCAAAATCGTAATATTTACAAAGTTGCTCGCAACGGTGGTAGCAAAGCAATCCAACTAACCGGTATTGCTTTTTTCCGAGTGTCATCTGTACTAGGATGTTATTGGACATAGATAATATAACCAGTATTTTAAAGGCGTCGTCTAGACGCTTAGATGGACCTAGCTCGTCTTAGGCAACAGCAACATCCACGCCTTGTCGCCTAGGTGTCCAGGCATACTCTAGTTTGCTTTGGATCGCCTTGTTGCCTTTAAAACACTGAATACAACCAACCAGTTACCTAACTAAACCTCCGATCCTGACAAACCGATTTGGTTTGCAAGTATTTCTAAAAAAATTAACGGTTTTCACCTTTTTCACTATGTAAAGGATCGGGTGAAAGATTATTTGACACTTCTCGCGCACTCCCTTTCTTACCTCCCTTACTAGTCCAAAGAACTAAGTATATTTTGCTACTTTCAAGGTTGGATCAAAGTCGAGGGAGGGTGGACAACCAATCTAGAATCTTGACAAATATAATGTAGTTCTCTCGTATGATATACATCTACCATTTTCAAATCTCCTCTCACAATACTCACTATTACTGCTATAGTTAGTGTCGAGAGGGTGAGCCAACCTAGCAGTGATCTAGAAAACTCCAATCTAAATCGCTAACACTATCAAAACGAGACGATACATGTTACCAGATAAGATGTTATACAACTATATTTTGAACCCAACCAAACAGCTGTGCTGACTATTTGATCAATTTTTAGGGTTTGATGAGCTTTTTTCCTCGAATATCCCATGCCTTATTCTCATCAATTGCATATAACCCTTCTGTCTACAACATTGTACAACCACCAGCCGCAAGAACATGCGTAGGACTCAGGTCAACGCTACATAGCAGAGCCACATCACGGTTTGTGAAATGCACGTTGACTCCTCTCCTCATGTGAGCACCCATCGTGAGTTTTTCCTTAGTAACCAATTTTTATGGCTGCCTTCTTTTCGGATACTGCCAATTTTTATGTGATGTCTCTGTCCCCCCCCCCCCCCCCCCCCCCCACCCCTCAAGCCTGTCCCTTTCGGATACTGCTTCTCCGTGTGCACATGCTTGGTTCAGATTTGAGCAGCAGTTCTTTTCCTGTACCAAAAGTAGTCCCTGCCACCGTGGCGAAAAATATCGTTTGCTCTACTGTACTCTGATGTGGGTAGTACGGCATGGACTAGGAAATGTAAGCAGATGATCAGAGTGTTTTGGCTTATCATCCTCGAATGAGTCGTTTTGGGTATGAATACATACGATTCTCATAATGTATGATTGGCCAAAAACAGACCATTAAAATATTAAACAAAATCTATATATAGCATCAATTAGCTGCGACTTGTTTGAGTACTTGCATGCATGGTCACCTCCAATGTGACAGAACACAGAGGCAGTGCAACTGCACGACAAATCAAACCATACTATCAATAGTGTCTTTTTGTCCCAATGACCAATGCAAGATTACCATCATTTGCCTAATACAGGTGGCTAGATAACACGAACCAAAACGGCAAGCCCAGCAGCAGAAAACCAAGACACACAGGGAGGACTAAGCAATCAAGACGCGCTCACATCGGCGCACACCAAAAGCACTGTGACACTTGTGAGGTTAGCAGCGTCCAGTGGCCATGGCCACGGCCAAACACTTGCAGCCAAGCCAAATTGATGAGCAGCCAGCCGGCTGGGAGGGGGGAGAGAGCTTCAGAGGTAGCACCTAGCAGGCGTCCCACAGGGAGCCGTGCGACCAGCACTGGGCCACCTCCGCGTCACCGACGCCCGTGGCCCAGCCCGGCGGGTCCAGGAGCATGGCCTCCGCCATCTCGGCCCACAGCCTGGGCGAGCCCAGGTCCAGCTCGAACTCCTCGTCGCTCCCGCCGAGGAGCTCGGCCCCCGGCCCGGGGGCGGCCCCGACGAGGTCGTCGAGCTCGTCGTGGCGGCACCGCGCCGCGGCCGCCTGCTGCTGCTGCAGCAGCAGCGCCGGGTCGCAGCGCACCCGGTCGGCGGCCTCGGCGGCCGCGGCGCGCACGTCGCCCGGGCGCGCGCTGGCGGGGCGCGGCAGCCAGCCGACGCAGCCGGGGAAGTTGAGCTGCGCGTCGCGGCCCCGCAGGCGCAGCGCCGCCACGTCGTGCGCCACCGCGGCCATCTCCGCCGACTCGAAGCTGCCCAGCCAGATGCGCGTCTTGGTGCCCGGCTGCCGGATCTCCGACACCCACTTGCCCCACTTCCGCTTCCGCACGCCCCGGTACTGCTGCTGCTGCTGCGGCGGCGGCGGCGACGACGACGAGCTGCTGCTCGTCACCGAAGGCATCAGCAGCTGCTTGCCCATTCGGTCCATCGTTATATATATATACAAATCACTTCTTGAAAATTAGCAAATAAAGGATGTATGCGAGTGAACGATGAGGAATTGGATATGATGATCGTGATCATGGCGCCCGCCTTATATATAGGCCGGCCGCGCGCGATGGGGGCACCGGCCGGGTCGCAGCAAGTCGCTTCAAGAGGCCAGCTACTATGTTAAGCTCATGATTTGATCCATGATTGGGGGGCGCAATAATGCCGTGGGCGCTTCACGGCTGTTGGTTCGTGCACCACCGCTACGATCGATCCAAGCTCTAGGCGAGGCAAAGTACACTACTACCACTGCTACTGTTTGGACGACGAACAGCAAAGGACACATAATATAATGGAGCTAGCACTGCAAGTGTACATGGACTGTCATCCTTTGTTTGTCCCATCGATTTGTCAAGGAGAATGACGAAGAGTCTACAGTATTGTGGAAATGAGGCACCAATAACTATAGGTCCAATTGCTTGGCAACTTAGAAGTACGTGTTCACTTTGAAATCGCTTTCGCATGTATTGCTTTCTCCTCATTTGCTGATCTGCACGTTTGGTTTCACCAGTACCTTCTCCAAATTCAGTGTGCTTTTCTAGGGAAGACGAAGAAGAAGCTTTGGTCGCTGGTCGCCTTGTGCCCTGGCCCATTCTCCATTGTGGGTGTGGGGTCTAGTAACAGCCTGGACCTGGACTGTTCCTGACTGCTCCTGAGATCGAGAGAGACGCATGGCTCGGGAGAGGACGGAGAAGCTGGCGACGAACAGTGCCGCCGGGATCTCTCGGCTCGATCTGAAGGCACACTGACGGCTAGCTCTGCATGCACACGCGCGTACGGTTGGAGAGGCACGCAGCAGCAGCACATAAAGAAGGCTCTAGCTAGCATGGAGCCATGGACGACGACGCCCTCCCTGGGTGATTGGATCTTTTGTTGAAGACGGGTCGAGTCCCAAATCGGGGAAGGAGGGCATGTATCCGTGTGGGCGCCACAGAGGTAGGGCGCCACGTGTCTGTTCGGGGACGTACGTACGGTACGGAGGGGGGTCACGGGGGCCGTACCCACCGTGCCCTACCAATCATGTCTCTGTGCTCATTGCGGCGAGTGTAATCATCAACGGCATCCAGCCCACAGATAGATCGATCTGGAGTTCTGGACGGAGTCTTTTTTTTTTTTCTTTCATGAATTCGCTCCCAGTGCAGAGCTACCCTGAAATGTTCTGGGGATTCACCTGGACAGGGGCCGGGGCCTGCTGATCGTATAGCAGCTGAAGTGTCGGAGAGATTGGCACGGAAGAAAGACCTGCGAGTTGAGCAGTGTGTGGCTGCTTGCATTGCAGCTGGGGGCTAATAAGCTACCAGTAGTAGCTATTAGCAGGACTCGCATTCGTTTCGAAAAGGCTAGCTAGTACTAGCGCTGCACCCAATCATGTAATCGTGTTTGTTTGTTATGATCTGCAGCAGGCTACACCAAAAGGGGGAAAAATGCTGCTGAAGCTAACTAGAGTATTAGTTTTCAAAAAAAAAGCTAACTAGAGTAATGGAGAACATAATATGTAGTTAAAATATCTAGGAACAGTGAAGCGTGAGCAGTGCGTGAACAGTGCCGAGGATCAGGCTTATGGCTACTGACGAGCGCAGTGGATCCCCACGCGCGGCTGTCGCGTGTGGATTGGCATTTTCTAGGCTATTACGTACAGCCGTACAGGGATCTTGCAATCATTGCCTGAGTAGTTGCAAGATCAGGGCGCCGCACGGTGGCCTTTAAACGGGCAAACGGCCGTGGCTGCACCTCGTAACCTGCGTTTGGCGCCGCAGCGATGACACACCCAACCGCGCATCCACAGGTCCACGATGACACGCGGAATAGCTCGAATACGCAGAATAGCTGCGCATCATTAAATTAAGAAGAAAATACGCAGGGATAAAGCTTAACGCAACATATTAGGCACTGGTGCGCTAATTGTCGTCGCTCCATTTTCAACTAAGCGCCGTCGATCAATAGATCCCCGGCCCGGCTGTACGTGCGCGCGAACCCCGGGCACGTCGGCCGAAAGAGAGCCACACACGGTGGCGGCAGCCGCGCTTGTGGCCGCGGCGCCCGCTGCGTCACCCCGCCTCCGGGCGATGGGGCCCCTCGTCGACCCTCCTGACCTGACCTCGGTCGGATTTGACCAGTCGGCGTCGGCCCGCGCCGCGCCTGGTGGAGCTGGAGCGCATGCACTGCGCTGCACTGCACTGCTCTGCACGGCCGCCGGCGGGCCAGCAGGGCGCAGGACGCCAGCCGGGAGGTAGGCCACCCCCGCCGCGCGCGCGCCGGCGGCGACGCGAGGCCTACCTAGCTATCCGCAGCTGCGGATGGATGGGATCAGGAGGCGCGGTGGGTGGGTGGGTGGGCGCGGTTCGTTGTGTGTTCGTGGTACGGGCCCTCCGTGCGCGCGGCCGGGCGGGATCTATCAGAGCGCGTACGATCTAGAGCGCGTGAGCTGGCCGCCTTGATCCCGGCGGGCCGGCGGAATCAATCATGGATGCGCGTACCGCCGGGACGTGACCGACGACGGACCGGCCGGCACGTCGATCGCCCATCCCCTTTCTCTCCTGGTCTACGCCTTCTCGGTTTGCTCGTACTAGCTTGTACCTGTACAGTGTACACGATGTCACGATCCGAGGTGGCCGCAGCGCAGAACGGCAGAAATGGATCCGCCCAGGCCTAGCTAGAGCCTATATATAGCCTGGTACCTTGCACTCCGCCACAGTCGTCGAGACATGGGGCCGTGCGCGTGCGTAGGAGTATGATGGAGCGTGCGGCTGTAGCATCGGAAAGCTAGTCCACGTTTGCCTTTTTGATCACGAGAGAAGCCAAACGCACACAAGTGTCGAGGTCGACGCCAGCTGATGCAGTAGAAGAGACTAGACCAAGCGACCAACTAGACGGCTTTGTTAGTTGGACGCCGGCTCGATCCTTTTTATTACTGTGATGTTTTGTTTATGATTTGCCGACGGTTGCCAATGAATGCATCGGGATGCATGGAGAGATCGGAAGTCAGCACTGATGGTAACAAGCAATGCAAGTTGGCCAGGCAGGCGGTCGATCGATCGGCATCGTCGTGCGTCCAATGCCTCTCCCCGCACTGCGCCCCCGCGTTCGTCGTCAGGCCACCAGCCCGCCCGCCACCGCGCGCCAGCGACAGCTAGAAGCCATGGCGAAAGAGACGCGCGAACAGCGAGCGCGCCACGGCCCCCGGCCCCGCCGCGGCCGGTGGCTGACGCGCACGTATCGCCGTCGACGTCCATGATTGGGTTGGGTGGTCCCCACGCGCGGCATGAACAGCACGGCCGATCCGTCGATTTAGCGCCAGCTGTTGCTGATTTGATCGCTGAAGAGAGGCGGCCTGCCGGCCTGATCGAGCGCGACGGAAGAGGACTCACGGAGGCTCGATGGTGGTGGCGCAGGTCGATCGAGATGTTTGTGTCAGGTCGTCGGTAAGTAGAAGTTCGGTTGGGCATGGCGTCGCCTTGCACGCGCGGCCGAGGGCCGGATGCTGTTGGAGTGGACGTGCGCCGCTGGTCATCTGGATGGCGCGCGATGGAAAGGACGGCCTAAAATTGGTTAAGGTTCCGAGGTCGGGGAGGCCTTCCGCGCTCGGAGACCCACAGCGCCGCCGCCGCGGATGCAACGTCACACCAACTTCCATCGGCCGCCGCTGCCGCCGGCCAACGCTATACATCGCTCGCGCCACTGTCGCTTGAAGATCGCATTCGGCCCATATTCAATTATCGCAGCCCACGGCGGCCTTCTTCCTCGTCTCGCGTCGCGGCGTAGACGAGGCAACCAACCATTCATGGATCGCTCTGGAGCACGTCCGCGGTGGCGGGCTCGGCGGGCCATTCCCAGAGCCTGACGGGCTGACGGCTCGGCCACACGTGTGGGCCCAACAAGCCGTCTGCGCGAATCGACCCAAGAGGCCCATCCAAAATTCGCCCCCACCGACCACCGTACGCCTCCCGCGACGGCAACCACACACACGCCGGCGAGAGGCGGTGACGCCAGCTCCCAGCTCCCAGTCCCAGGCGCCCTCTCCTTCTCGCTCGCGCTGGCTGCCATGCTGCCCCTCGCTCACCCTGCGCGCCACCCCAGCCTCGGCCCCCTGCCTCCGCGGTGCGCTCCCTCTCGCGCTCGAGCCCGAGCTCGCCTACCCAACCGCGCCCGTACCCGGACGCGCGCCCGAGGGCGGCCTCCCAGCGCGGGGGCGGCCGAAACCGAGACCGCCTCTACGAGCGGCGGCGGCGGAAGCGTCCTGTCATTCCTGTGCCCGCTCCTCAAGCTCCTCGGGGTAACTAATTGATTCGTCGCATTTGTCGGTCGCCCAATTTTGTGCTTGGTTATTAGGCAGGCGGTTGCTAAAATTGGTGTGGTGCTGTGAATTGCCGCGCAGGGAGGCGATCCTTCGCAGGAGCGGAACGACGTCGTGGAGGTAAACCCCGAGGCTCAGCACACGCGAACCATGAATTAGTAACTTGGATTAGAGTCTGGAATTCTGAACTGAATCGGATGGCTGTGCATTCCTTATTACAGTATAAATTCGCTAAACGAATCTCTGACCGATGTATTTACTGCTGCTGATATGGTAATATGTTCGTTGGTTTTCATTTGATGCGTAGTCTGGTTCATCTATAGCAAATGCAAGTGCTGCTGTTCATGCTGGTTGTTCCCTTGTTCAGTAAACCCTTTTTGCCTGTCCTTGATGACTATATGTGGTTGCTACTTCCCCCCCAGGTCACGACATCTTCAATTTCAAGTTTGGCCAGACTGCCATGGGGATCAAAAGTGGCTACTAGCAGTGGAGAGAACACTGGTTCAGCAACAAGTGCTCCTACTCTGCAATTGTACGAGTTTGGTAAAAACATTAAGTTCTGTTGGCTATGACTTGTAGCACACGGATTTCTGGCTTTCATAACATACTGATTGAATCCTTTGTTGCCCTTCCTACAGAGGCATGCCCCTTCTGTAGGAGAGTCCGGGAGGCCATGACCGAGCTTGATCTTTCCGCGGAGGTGCTCAACCATGTCTTACAGCGATTCAAGTTTTGCAAATGTAGTACGATATCATAAATTAATACCTAGGAAAACCATGCAAACGGACATAATTGTCTCATAGGCTATCCATGTAGCGTTACAACGATGTCGCCCCCCCCCCCCCCCCCCCCCCCCCCCCCCCCCCCCCCAACTTTGCATTTTTAATGTTTCAGGTCTATCCATGTCCAAAAGGATCACGAAGGCATAGGGAAATGGTCAAGAAAATTGGAGGGAAGGAGCAGTATGTCTTTGCCTGCTAAGTATTTGCTAACAGATATCGCAATACTAGAGTTGAATATAATTGTGGATGTATGGAAAAACTATGAATTCTATCTTTCTTTGTGGTTAACATTGCTTGCACGGTTGCACCCTTAGCACAGTCATGTATCTTTATGATATTCTCCTTACTTTCACTGAACTGTAGTTTTCTATACAGGTTTCCCCTGCTTGTTGATGCTAGTACTGGTGTCACAATGTATGAAAGTGGTAAATCTGAATCTTTCGGTTAACTTTGTGTGTTTTTAGCAGTTTCAGTTTGCTAGCTGCTACAATTCCATCTCCAGGGTCTCTGAAACTTTTTGGTTGCAGCCACAAAACAGTGTCTTTAACAGTTAATTTTTTGTTGAAGTGGTTCTTGTCTGGATAGCTTAGTTAAAGCTCGCTGATTGACTGCAAAATAAATATGGATGCTAATGTGTGCTTGGACATGCAGGAGATATTGTGAACTACCTGTTCAGACAGTATGGACAAGGAAGGAGTCCTTCTTCTGGACTTCTTGAGAGGTATCCAGCTTTGCTTGTTTCGACAAGCTCATGTTACCTATCTTAAGTAACAGAAGTGATATACTTCATACTTGTCGTAGATGTTGAAATGTTTTTTCCAAGGATGAAGTCTGATACTGAGTTGACTGAAACAATGAAAAATAATTTATAAAATGGGGCTAGACAAAATTCCTTTTGCTGTATGCAATTCTGAAGCCTTCCCAATATCTCTGCAGTACAATTTTCACAGGATGGGTGCCCACTCTTCTTAGAGCTGGAAGAGGAATGACACTGTGGAACAAAGCTGGTGTTGTACCTGCAGAGAAGTTGGAGCTCTTCTCGTATGAGAATAATTCTGTAAGAATCACGTATTTTCTTGTCCCCTTGTTAGGACTTAGGAGTTAGCTCTATTATCTGTCTCTGATGTGGCCTTAACACATTATGATTCAGTATGCAAGGATTGTTCGAGAGGCTCTCTGTGAATTGGAGCTTCCTTATGTCCTCCAGAACGTGGGAGAGGGATCGTCTAAAATGGATGCGCTTCTAAGGATTTCGGGTTCTGAACAGGTAAGTCTAGCCATATGCCACGTCATGAGCAGCAGTAACTTGTTGCAGGATAACTTCTAACACTGGAGTAATCTTGTTGCAGGTGCCGTATTTAATTGACCTTAACACCGGATTCCAATCGGGGGACTATAAGAAGATACTATCCTACTTATTCCAGCAATACTCGATTGGTAGTTAGTCCCTGTATCTCAACCAACACCCCCAGTCTCGGAAGTTTGTTGCTCAGTAGAAAGCAAAACATCCGCGACTCAGCTGTATATGTACCGTGCTGTGATCTTAGCTTCTGAAACTTCAGCAGCTTGGGTTCTTGCCAGGCAGAATTCACCAGCTATTGTTTGGCATCTTTCATGCAAAGGCTACCCAGACTACTAGTCCAATGTATCGGACATGGTTTTGTACATATATACTCGGATACTATACTCCCTTTCACATGATGCTCGCTACATTTCTCTCTAGCTGAAACCTGAAAGCGGTATTGTTTGCAAGCGGACCTACGCAACGGGATCGTGGATCGTGATCATCTTCAGCAGGCGCGGCGGCGCACCCGTGAGCCCCTCCTGTCATCTCGTAGAAAAAAAAGGGGGAGCCGGACGCAGGGCAGGGAGCAGTTCGACGTCACGACGCTGCCGCGTTCGATAAAAACAAACGCGTCGCCGGATCGCTTTGCTTTGTTTGTACACCTGCGAGCCTGCGACTTCTCGAGCCGCGTGACGGAGGCGACTCGCTCGGGGGGGTTTTGCATCTCCTCACGAGCCGTCCGTCACCTTCTCCCTCGCGGAAGCATCTTCTCCACAGCCTCGTTCTTGGTCTCGGCCTCTCGGGGAATCGAAGGCAGGAAGGAGGAGCCATGAGCAACGAGTTGTGAGTGTCCCCCTTCGTTTCCTCCCCTTTCCATCCCCCACTTCAATGTGCTGCTGAAGTTTCTCCTTTGATTTGATTTGGTTGGCAGTGACTACCTGTTCAAGCTTCTCCTGATCGGCGACTCCTCCGTCGGCAAGTCCTGCTTCCTCCTCCGGTTCGCTGTGAGTAGGCAACCAACGCGTGCCGTGCGTTTGCTGCAGATTAGGCCAGATACGGCAGTCTCTTACCCCTTGTGTGCTCATCCAGGATGACTCCTACGTCGACAGCTACATCAGCACCATCGGTGTTGACTTTGTAAGTGGGCGGGAGCTCCTCTTGGAAAGTTGGAATCCTCCTGATTTTTTCAGGGGGCTGCTTTTCCTGCATTTTGGCTGGTCGATCTACTGACCATCCTTTTCCCCTTGTTCTGTTTGGGCAGAAAATTCGCACCATTGAGATGGATGGGAAGACCATAAAGCTGCAGATTGTAAGTTCACCATTTTTACATGTAACGTTTATGAAACAAATTTGTGCAATAGAACATATTACTTGTTCACAATGTTTGGATACCAGACTACCAGAGAAGCCTGGCACTGAAAAACTGGACTGCGGTCCACTTTTACCATACAGTTCCCCTGTTTGAGGCAGCCAATTCAGGGTTTGGTTAGAACACACAATGACATGGCCGTAGGGACATAACAGAACATTATATGAATATGCATAAGATCATTTACATCAATGTGAAAATATACTCTTCCCTGTTTTTGTGCCAAACTTCGATCAAGCAAGGATCTAAGTATGTTTTGAACGAAAATGGCAGTCACCATTGATTCACCTTTGCTTGTATTCTTCTATTTTTCACCTTAGCTTCTCATCTTCTATTTTTGGCAAATGTAACGCTCAAACCAGTGACTGTAATGTTTGTTTTGGTCTGATACTAGCGACACCTGATGGCTGTTGCATGTTTAACAGTGGGACACAGCCGGGCAGGAACGATTCAGAACAATCACAAGTAGCTACTACCGTGGAGCTCATGGGATAATTGTAAGCAAGATCTCTCAGACTGCGAACAAATTATCATTTGGATGTGCATTCCACTCATTCGTACATTTGCTGCTTGGGTATGCCCAGATCGTTTACGACATCACGGACATTGAGAGCTTCAACAATGTGAAGCAGTGGCTGAGCGAGATTGACAGATACGCCAATGACAGTGTATGCAAGCTTCTCGTTGGCAACAAGTGCGATCTGGCTGAGAGTAGGGCTGTTGAAACTGCAGTAGCACAGGTCAAACTTTCAATTAACCTACATGCTTCCAGATGATTATTGATGTAATCATCGGTAGTTTATCGAATGTTCATCGAATGATCGTTCACTGTGGTGCAGGCTTATGCTGATGAGATAGGCATTCCATTCCTGGAAACAAGTGCTAAAGAATCCATCAACGTGGAGGAAGCTTTCTTGGCAATGTCTGCAGCGATCAAGAAAAGGTATGCCAGAGAAGTTTCTGATTTTTTTCTTCTTATGAAAAGGGTTCTCCTGACGGAATTTGGGCTTGGGCATCTGATGTGCAGCAAAGTTGGGAGTCAGGCAGCCCTGGATAGGAAGCCCTCCAATCTAGTTCAGATGAAAGGCCAGCCACTTCACCAGCAGCAACAGCAGCAGAAGAGCAGATGCTGTTCGACGTGAAGGCATAACGACCCTGTCTTGGTGTTTTTCAGGAATCAGGAAGATGGTATATCTGCTATGTGTGTTTGTCTGCCTGATCTTTTATCATCAGACACTTATACAGTTGCAAAAATGTACTAGCAAGAAACTCGAGATATTTAGGTGCTGCAAACATCTAATGTAATCTGTGTCAGAACTCCGAGTGCCGAAATTTGATATTGCATCCGAAGAGTTCTACCATGTTAAACAGAGTGATGCATCAAGTCTTCAAAGTAAATTTTTTTACATACGCAGAACCTGCACAGATACAAACACTGGTTTCCCCAAAGACGATAGATATGAACGATCTGAGGTCCCAGTATGATAGCTTGGTTGAACTGGAAACAGCGTTGATGAGACGACTTGATCACTTGGTAGGACAGCAGCTTTGCCTATAAATAGCAGTTACTCTCCATGGTTAGCTGGAATGGTGCTTGTGGTATCATCACGGTGCCGCTGAAATTCAGAATCCCATTCTGCTCAATTATCTACAGGCACAAGATCAAGCCAGTGAGGTATGTGCTGATATCTCCCAAGACACCTTCCCATAGAAAATCTCTCCGAATACCACGTTGAGTTAAAGAGCCTTTGAAGACTAGATCACTAGAAAGAAAAAGATATACAGTCCCTTAAAGTATGTTTTGACTCGTGTATAGATGTAGGGGCATGCAGGGAAGTTTTGAACTTAGTCCATCCCTAGCTCCTAACGCAATATTTCAAACTGTGTGCCTTTTTTTTATGTTAAAGGATAGGAAATACAGATTAAGTACCCTTTCTTGAAGTATGTCATTGGCAGCCTGCAATATGCCTTCCTGCAAAATATAAACACAAAGAAGGGAATAATAGCCATGCTAGTCTCTTCTCTGTATGTAAATCTTGGTTAGATGCATGAACAGAGTGACAGATGCTGAACCAACCTTGTTCCGGAGCATCTCAATCTCCCTAGACATGATCTGCATCTGTTTGACATAAAAGATTCGTATATCAAAACTTGCAGGTGCTACTAATTTTTTAAAAGATTCCACCTGTATCGGGAAGAGCATGAAGCCATGAACCTTACCTTCTGGGAGCGAATGTTATGTACCCACATTTCAAGATTATTTTCAAGGGCTTGGAGCTCACCAAGATTCATGTGGTTTATATCTTTCTCTCCATGAATGTACCTGCATGGATGTGCACCTTTCTCATCAGTCCCGTACTCTACTATACCTGGTTACCAAACACTGGAAAATGCCACGATTTGTGCATTCTTGGTAGTACAACATGACCCCTCAGTTCATACCAGTAAGTTGTTCGACCATAATATAACTATGAAGCTGCATCCTCTCTAAAAATTACACAACTATATAGTGGTATGGTTTTTCTATGAGTTTTAGAAAAGAAAAGAAACACGAAGATAATGAAAGAAACATCTTTCTAGCTAATTATAATGCTACAACTGCTCTCCTGAATACACTATATGAAAGATGACATGCACCATGTGTTACTCTTGTACCATCTTTGTGCTATTATGAAGACTTTCAGTTTCTTTTCTGATTTGCATGTTTTACGCTTTATTATTTGCAAAAGCACATGCATGCAGGATAATCAAATTCATGATTCTACTCTAGAAAATAAGTTTGTGACTTCTTCATGTAAAGTCCATTATGTTTTTTACTGCATACATGTAATGCAGCTACTTTACCTTAAGCCCTTTTGAAAGAAGTCAATTTCACACGTTAATGCTAATACCTCTTGTTGTATTGCCTGCATTAACAAGAGAATATCAGCATACAGTACCATAGTTAATGCTAACATATCTCTTCAATCAGTATGATGTAAATCAAAATAGGTTTCCATAGAAACAATAATGCCTTATGAAGTTCCGTTAGCATCACTGAAAAACAAAAAAGAACAGGTGCGCTAAGCAAAAGTTTCCTTGTTAATCATGCACACAAAGTTTCATAGAAATTCACCATTTCTAAGCATAGGTTTATTCTGTTGATTGTTTTAAATTGCAGAGTTTCATTACTTGATGCATACTGTCAGTCCCTGACCTGAGTTTTGTTCTGTTCACTACTTTCACCATGCATTTCTGAATAGGTTCTTCTGTACCTCTCGATCAAGCCTTGCATGTTCCTAACATCAAAAGAAATTCAAAGAAATGAAAAGGGATCACTTTGCACAGAAAAGTTTGAAATAGTAAACAAGAAAGATATACAAACCCATTGGTGGCTAAGTCATAAATCTTGCCATGAGGGGAGACCACAATGACACCAATATCAGCATCACATAAAACAGACAACTCCTTAGCTTTCTTGAGCAGGCCCATTCGCCGCTTGCAGAAGGTGACCTGCCGGTGCACCGGGTTTTCTATCCTCCTCATCTGGACCTTACCACGGGCCATCACTGATTGAGCCCTTTTTCTTGTTTGTGCACACAACCTCCCACTAGTTTTGGACTAGCTTCTGAGACTGTTGACGAATTTGATCTCCCTCTTGCACTTGAGGCAAATGGCAGCTTGGATCCGCGATGGAAGTGAGCATTTTATTGTGGCTCCTGAGGACAAGGAATAATTGGTAGGCCAGTCCTTCCACTTTGCAAAAGACTACATACAGAGATCTAAACTGTTGCCCTTGTATAAATCTACAGTCTTCGTTGTTGTTCTCAAGATCAAGTTGACTCTGAAATACCCTAGTTGCATAATAAATGCTGTTTTCAAAAAGGAGCAAAAGAAATATATTAGAGATTGTCGTCCACTGAGCATCTGAACCAAAAATATTGTTTTCATAAAAGCAATAGAGAGTCTGACACTGACACATGAATCCTGCTTGTAGGGACGAAGCCAAAACCACTGGTAAAAACGTTCTGTCCTTCAAATGTCAGACATCAAGTTAAAGCTTGTTTCATGATGACTCACAACTGCCTTAGGAGTCATACAGACTGTAGTTATAATAGCTTGCTAGTAAAAGGGCTTAGGTAAATACTAACAGGTTCTAAATTATTTTCTAAGTAAATAGATAACTCATGTAGCTTGTGCTGCCCCAACCTAATCAATCAAGTTGTCTATGATCAAAATGAATATTTAGTGAGGAATATGTCCCATGTAAAGGCATTTACACTTTGTATTGTTAAGAATATGTTCTATTTTGAAAGGTCAGAATAAAATTTTAAAATCTACACCTACCTTTGTTCTAAGCGCATATTCTCTATGCCGCCATCTGATTCAAATTATAGGAAACAAAAAAGCCATGCTGTATGCTCTAAAGTCTAAACTTATTTCTGTAAAGCACAAAAGAAAAGAAAAGTGTGCACACTTAGCTGTTAAAGCTCCACTAAACATACCACACAGTTCTGATTTCACAAAGCCTATTTGTTTGTCAACTTGTTCTCCAGACCTCTCCCTTCTATATAAATTCAAACACTAACCAAAAGTCTCAAATGGAGCTGTCAGAGACACAACCTGTTCTTTTGGCATACCCACTTGGAAACCAAACTGCTGGTTGGCGCTACAATGTTTTTTTAATCGAGAGTGGAATAACTCACTCAACAGATCCACAACCTGTCATTTCCACACTCCCAAATAGGCAAGTACTAAAAGAATAAAGCAATACCCAGTACACAGCAAAGCATGCGTTAGTCTATTACTTTAGGACCACTCGTTTTCTTGCTAATAAGAAGCTTTCAGCAGGAATACACATAATCAATTTGTACATGCACAGCTGAAACAAATCTTAATTGACCCAAGTACCAAACAATTAAAGAAAAACTATATACCATGCGGACCATGATTGCAGTTTACCAGGACCACCCCTTTAATGAATCCTTTAATATTGCTTTAGATCCACATTACAAACCAGTTATCTTCAAGTATAGTGGAAGTTGAGGTGATAAATCACAGTAGCGAGGCACAGCTATGCAATCATATCAATCATTCAGAAAATCCTGGGAACTCCAATGAAACCTTAGAATCAACAACTTGAGTTAAAGGCGACACATGGATTTGAGCATTTCAAAATGCAGCTGTGTTCCTCTATTATCAACCTTTTATATATGTTGGTTTTATAGCCTTTTATTTTGATTGGCTATGTTGATTTTGAAGTATGTATTGCTTACCCATAAAAGGTATATCTTATATGCGAATGTTTGGCTTAGCAAGGAAGATTTCCTTTCGAGTGTTCTATCCGTCCGGTTCAAATGTATTTGTTCGTTTCTCCGCTGCTAAGCCAAACATGTGCATATCAATGTGCCTTTTATTAACATCCACAACGAGTGTTTCACCGTTGTTTTATCTTCCAGCCATGTTATTAACATTGTGGATGATGTTGAGAGAAAACAATAGCATTTAAATGGACTAGGTACTCCATCAATAGATATAGGTCAAAATTCCGAAATTTTGACTTGTAATACATGCAAGAGTACAACATAAACATGTGAAAAATAAGGGCATTAGATTTGTATTGAAATATACCTTCACAGACATATTTCTTGCTTTTTACTAATATATTTTATCTAAAAAAAGAAAAACTGACCTATATAACTATATTTAGTGACAAGGGGCTTATTACTTAAAATCTGTCCCTGGTCTTTAGCACATGGTAGTTGGACTCAGTTTTGAACAGCAAGGAGTAGAAATGCATTAATCATAGGGGACAGAAAATTTTTGGAAATAAATGAGATTCACAAAATAGAATAAAGATGAAGAAATAGTACTGTAACAAGCCTGTCCAAATGGTGTTTTAGATGATATGCACAGTGTTATGGGCGTGAATCAAGAGTTTGCTACTTAATCAGTAGGGATTATGTTTTGACAGGGAGTCCATGGCCCACCCTGGCGTCAACAACTAAGCTCCGCCCCTGCACATGTAAACAACTAGATAGATCAAACAGACATGCTGATGATAGATAAGGTAAAACAATATATAATGTAAGGGAGAAACTTTGTGTCTATCCTTTGGATAGTTTGTTTACTTCAGTGATCGACTGGGAGCAAGTGGAAAGCATCACAACAACAAAAAGAACAGAAAGAATAAAAACTACCGGGATAAAAGTACAATACAAAGGCAAAGCTGGTGTTCTTATTTCATTTCTATATCTTTTGCAAGTCTAACCAATATTGTTTAGGTAATACCATACACTGATGAAGCATAAACCTATGTTGCAAGATATCACTATACCAATGCTCTCTCGGACTCTTAACTCTGCAGACCAGTTGACCAAAACATTCAGTTCTTTACAAGCTTTAAGTAAGAAACGTGCCTACAAGTCAGATTTCCTTCTCTTCGTTCCAAGTAACAATGAAAGGTGTTAGAACCACATAAACGGTGCAAAATCTAGCCAAAAAGAATGCGTGAATGAGAAACCCAAGTGAAACATATGTCAGACACCTAATGTTTATCCTCGCTAATAAATCAAGAATCACAGTAATATGCTAACTCTGAACCATATAGTGCGCGCGGTAGCCAGGAATTGGTAAAACAATTTCCAGTCCACCGGATGATCTAATATGTAACTCTGAACTAGATTTCCGGATATGTAGTTTCTGATAGAGAAAAACTGAAGAAAAACAGCAGGCATCTAGAAACTACAAGAATAATTTATATAGAACATGTTCTTTTGCGAAGCTATTTGTGCTCAGTTGCTCACCAACAAACAAAACTCCAAGTTGATGGTGTGCATCTGCCATACATTTTAATTAGCAGATATTTTATACAGAAAATGGAAGTGGCAGCTATAAGCCTATAAGACCACGTAAAAGCTTCAGGAAATTAACACGCGAAACTCTAGCACTTCCAAGATGCTAAAGTTGCCACGCAACAAACACTAGCCATTATATAGCTTTTATTTTAGATGGGAATAATAACGATGCCTTTTTACTGTTCCCTCAAAAAAGATCATGTTTTGAAGTAGACATGATCAAACTCCTAAATTTATACTGCTTATATTAAATTGGTGATACAAAAATGATATGTGCAGATTTGTCTGATTTTTTTTCATATATTACATTTCCACTAGGTTTTAAAATTCATCATGCAGGACAGAGTGGTCAAAGGTGTCCTCTGTAACTGTGTTGACGTCCAAAACATCACTTACTACTGTCAAATATATGTGTTAGAATTGTGTTGATGTCAAAATTAATAACCTTTTGATACTGCAGAAGCATCTCCTCTAGGTGGTGATATCCACGACTAAAGCTAAAAGCTAAGATTCACGTGATCTACAAGCCCGATTTCTTTAGTAACAAGGTACAATTACTTCATAGATGGATAATCATTCCAAGACATGCTTAAGCAGTTACTTTTCTGATAAGCTCAATGACTAGTGGAAAGCGAAACACAGGGTAAACAACTTCACCATAACACTTCCCTATGAGATCCATCCCACCTTTCCGTGACTGTGTAAGTAACTATTGGGACACGGGGAAGGAAAATGAGGAAAGATGGAAGCCCCATTTCACTACATCAGGCTCAGAGTACTTGCGTGCAAACCTATTTGATCTGCTTCTCACTCTGTTTACAAATAATATTTGAAAGATTGATTGCAATGATCATATTGCTTTGTCCATAAACATGAAAATTAGGCATTCGGAACGACTTATTCCTCTAATATTTCCAGTACAACAACTAGCTACTCAATCTAAAAAGAACTTCGCTGAAAAGGGCCCATTTACACATCTGTCGGAAGAAATGGGTAGTCAGTATATCCAATAACAGGATCAGGGATGTAAAATGTCTCTCTGTTGTATTTGTTAAGAGGAGCATTTATTTCAAACCTTCGAGGCAAGTCAGGATTAGACAAAAATATGCGCCCATATGCAACCAAATCAGCATACTCAGTGGTGATTGCATTATTTCCATCCTCCCTATTGTAGCCTCCAGCAACAATAAATGTTCCCTTGAAAGCATCCTTCATTGGACGAAGACTGTAGGGTGTTTCAAATTTTTCACCAAGTTTTACCATCCGTGGCTCCACCACGTGGCAATAGAGGATTCCAAATTTATTCAGTGCATTTGCCATGTACAAGCCTAGAGCTTCTGGGTTTGAGTCTGGAGCTTCTGAATAACTGGCAAAAGGTGACAGCCTTATCCCAACCTTGTCAGCTCCAATTTCATCAACTACAGCTTGAACTACTTCTAATGCAAACCGGCAGCGGTTCTCTAAGCTGCCACCATATTTGTCTGTGCGATCATTGACCTGGTCCTTTAAAAACTGATCAATCAAGTAACCGTGAGCTCCATGGATTTCAACACCATCAAATCCTACACACCACAGAGAGTTATATATTAGATTGCCCTTTTATTCAGGTATCAGCTATTGCAGTAAACTACAAGATAGTCGTTGAACACTTAAGACATAATCCATATGAACATTTATATATTAATTTCAACGGACCCTAATTCAATTGATAAATAAGTCCGACTAAAGTAAATAGACATTTGCGTATGCTTTGTAGGCTAACTTTAAACTGTGACAAGGTACTTACCAGCTTCAATTGCATTTCTAGCAGCAACCCTGAAATCACTTATGATCGAAGGAATTTCATCAGTCTCTAATCGTCTAGGAGGTGTGAAAGTAGCCACATCTACACCATTGGCTCTCACTTGAGGTTTTAGTGGCTTATCAGTGCTTGAAATTGGAGCCTGCCCATTAGGTTGAAAAGCTGCATTGGAGCATTTAACATTTGTTGGTATAATGCCATATTTTATTTAAAACACAGTAGTAGAAATATAGGATGATTGTGCCAGTATCATCGTTTATGACAAGGATAACTAATACTATTATGAAGTCTTCATGGATAGTCGAAATATGGCATGAGTCTGCAGATATCATCGTTTATGACAAGGATAACTAATGCTGTTATGAAGTCTTCAAGAATAATTGTGAAGCTAATTTTCTTGCAATTTAACTACACTACCGTTAAATTTGGCTGCACAAACAAGTTTGTATTAGCGGTTGCAAACTCACTGGAATTAGATACTCTTCCTACGTGCCAAATCTGACAGAAAAATATCCCTCCTTTCTCATGAACCCCATGTACGATTGGCTTCCATGCTTCCACCTGCTCGTTTGTCCAAATGCCAGGAGTATCTTTGTACCTTGTATGCAAACAGGACACATATCTTCTTTAGAAGTTGCTAAACTGTGAAAAAGAAGCTTAACATGTCTACATAGACTTTAAGAAGCAGCAGCCTGAGGATCCAGGTGACGCACCCTTGAGCAGTGTCTGACACTCCAGTGGCCTCAGCAATCAAAAGGCCTCCTTTAGTAGTCCTCTGTTGATAATACAGTATGGCATGAGGCTGAGGAACATTGCCATAGGACCGCTGCCTTGTCAGTGGTGCGAGAACCACCCTAGAAACAAAGAAAAAGGGAAATTCTTAGGACCAAATGGATCTTTGAAAATCGCTGATACATACGTCACACTTCCAGATTCATTGGACTTTTTCTCAAAAGAAATAAGAATAAGGTGGACTCGGTTTGTTACAAAATAACTTTTTTCCGAAGCAATTCAACATGATGACACACATTCAGGACTCATATCGATTCTGCGTACTGGAAGCATCCCCGCCCTCAACTTGCAAAACACATGATTGGATTGGGGAACCTACTCTCCCGATGAGCAGCGGACGGCATCCAATCCAAATAATAAAATCGAAGAAAATCACAACATACACGGGAGAACTACGATCTTGTGCCGGCCCATGGCTTGTCATCTTCCTTGTTAGGGAAAAGCAGCGCCTACGCCGCTACCTAGTTTTGCCGCTTTGACGCCCACATGAAACCCCAAGTTGCGCAACTCGCATGTACAGAGGATTCCCCACGAATCGGAGCTAATCGCACACAGTTTGATGATTGAGGATTAGGAAATTGGGATTGGTCCAACCAAAGAAGAGGGCATACCTGTGGGAAAGATCAAATTTCCCCATCTTGTAGGGGGTGAGGAGGGGGATAGCGTTGGCGCCGCTGTTGCTCATCGTCCCTCCCTCCTCCTGTGTCGTCTTCTTCCCACAACCCCACTTTGCCTTGGCATCTCCCTTTATGCTGGCAAGTTGGTCGTGATGAATGCTGACTGGTAAGCAGAGCGAAAGATGGTGCCGCTCGGAGAAGGCAATTGATTGGTGGAAGGTGAGTCAATGATACCCAAGCAGCCGAGGAACCAAGGACGGCAGGCAACAACCGCGGTGAGGTCACTGATGCGGACAGGAGACGCACCGGAGGCCGGACGAAATTGCGAGCTCTGCAGTTCACTTCCGTACCGACAGACGCTTCTGACGGGCAGCTTCTCTTTTTTGTAAGGAAGGTAGAAAGACTTTATTCATGATTCAAGATAATGTTTGCACAAGAAATACAGGAGGGGAGCCCAACCATACATGACGACCATATCCTAAGGGCGTGTTTGGTTAGCTACATGCAGCTCAACCAGGTCCGTCGGATGCAGGCTCCGCGTGTTTGGTTTTCTGGTACACCCCCTCGGCCAGGCTGCGCGCATGCAAAAGGCCCCTCTCGGCCAGGTTCTAGAGGAACGAGGGAATCGGCCGTTTCCCTGGAGCCAGGCTCCGCTGGTGCGAGCGCGTGGGCGTACGCATGTGCAGACACAAAAAATCACTTTTACGCTAGATGTGCAGGCAACCGAACGGTGTATGAACCGGGTCTGTATGCATGCGTACGCAAATCAATCAAGCAGCTCTCGCACCTGGCGAGCCTGGCCACAGCGGGCCTGCACGCGGCATGCGAGCCAGGCAGTGGCCATCCGCAAACCAAACGCACCCTAAAGTACATGCTAATTTTGCTAACATATGGGCTTCCCTGTTTGAGTCTCTACCGTCATGCACGAACTGTGCACAGTCAAATAATTTTGTTCTCTCTTGGATGTCTTGAAGAATCATCATGTAAGAGCATCTGGAGTTGTCTCTAATATTCTTGATAACACTTAAGCAATCTGAAGAATTCAACTTTCGAATCCCACGGTCCTCAGCAAGCGCAAAAGCCTCAACATATGCCATTGCTTCAAAAGTTTCAGCATCAGCCATTGGGCATACCGTAGCACTTACTGCTACAAATACGCCTTGATCATTACGGCACACGGCTCCTATAGAACATGTCAAATCCATTCCTAGAAACAGCTGCATCAACATTCAATTTGTGCGAACCTGGTTCAGGGGGAATCCATGTATGAGTCCTCTTTCCGATGTTTCTTTTACCAGAGTTCCGTCCCTGAATCTCATTTGAAGTTTGCAGTTCATTGATAAGCCGGTTAACTGCTCCCATAGTTGCTAATGGGCTCTGAAATTTTCCTTCATATATAGCTTTCCTTCTTGCATGCCATATTACCCAACAAGTAATTAGGATTCTAATACCATCTTCTTCCGGTATATTGACACACATGTGGAAAACCCAATGTTTCGGGTCAGAGATGCTTAATGATGATAATAATTCTGTAATATTTTCATCCATCAAGGCCCAAACACACCTCGACATGGTACAGTGAAGCAATGCATGATCCCATGTATCTTCATCAATACCACAAATTTTACATTCAGATGAGTCCGACATATTTCTTCCTTTGAGAACACTGGCTGTGGGAATAGAATTTAGAGCCAGCGCCAACAAAACACCTTGATCTTTGATGGAACCTTTAAATCCCATAAAATTTTTCATTCCTTTTATCTAAATTGCTTATTTGAACACATAGCCCTCCCCTCGAAGTAATCTTCCCTTGCTTTCTTTGACAAAACTAACATCCTGTAAGCTGAACGGACTGAAAATATACCATTTTTCTCATGATGACATACCCAACAGTCATCTTGCATCCTTAAGCTCAATGGGATCTGTAAGATAGCTTCACTATCCATTTGTATGAAGTGATGTTGCACAACTTTCTTTCTCCAGGTCATTGTAGTATGGTCAATGAGCTCACATACTTGACTGGGAGGATTTTGCTCCTTAGGAAACAGAGGTTCAAGCATCCCAGTCCTTGGTATCCAGTTACAGCCCCATGTGCTTGTGGTTTTTCTATCTCCTATGCGCTTTATTAGAACCTGATTAAGAACTTTCACACCATCGCAAATTGCTCTCCATGTCTTAGAAGGGCTGTTTCCAATTGTTGCATTAAGAACATCATTTGTTGGATAGTATCTCGATTTAAGGAGCCGTGCACAGAGAGAATTTGGCTTGACCAGTAAGCACCAAGCCTGTCTAGCGAGCAACACCAAGTTGAACATCTCAATATCTCAAAAGGCTAAGCCACCCAAAAATTTTATTAGTGTTATTTTCTCCCATGTTACCCAGCTTGTTTTTCTTTTGCCATGCTTACTTCCCCACCAGAATTTTCTTATCATGAAATCGATATGGTCACATAACCCTCATGGTATTTTAAAACACCCCATTATATATGTAGGAATTGCCTGAGCCACTGTCTTTATTAAAACTTCCTTTCCTCCAGCTGATAAGGTTTTTTCAAGCCAACCTTGGACTTCGTTCCATACCCAGCCAAGACCATCGTAAGCTGTCTGAAAAATTGTTCGGGCCGGGTCCAATAAGCTGTGTGCAGGCCCTAGAAAAATTGGCCTGACCTGGCCTGGCCCTGGCCCAACTGTAGTTTAGAGGGAGTAGGCTTGTGCTGTTGGGCACACGAACTAAAACATCCCTGGCCCGAATTTCCAATCCATCTTTCAAAAAAGGATGAAATCTCCCCCTTTTCTATAAGGGAGTGGCTGCCCATCATCATCCGAGTGATTTCTTTGTTCATAATCAATCACTTTTTAGCCCAGGAGCATAATGACACGTCATAGGTAAAGATAACATGAAAACTGAGTGATACGGATACTATTTTCAACCAGAAAAGCAATAAACATCCACCGTTCCGGAATAAAATTGAGTGATAGCAACTACAAATATCACCCAAAAGGTCCGATTTGCTGTTCTATTCAGATCCAACGTAGAAAATGGAGACATCTCTTCTCACATGTCTCTACCTCTTGCGCTTGCTAAATGAACTAGATATAGGTACATGACGTGGTAGCGAGAATGAAAATAAAATCATATGGGAACGCACCCTGTGTCTAATCTGAGACCATGAGACAGGAGACGATGAAGATGAAAAGGAAAGCAAGGGTCAAACAGGATGCAAGCTGAATAGAAGAGAACATAGTGACAATACTCAAAGACTGAAATACAAAATGAATCTGAGTTGGCCAATGTCTTTGCAGTGCTCTAAAGTACATTCTCCCATTTGTGTTTCTAGAGAAATCCTTGTGTTATATACAACATTCTAGTTTCCCTAATGTAAATACATGAAAAAAGCACTAAATTGAATATGAAAAATTGAATGATAAGAGATAATGAAAACCTAAATTTAATTCAAAACCTACAAACCGATATCAGGTTTGCAGAAATTTTGTAAACCTGCAAAAATTAAATTACTGAGGAATGAATTCATAAAGTTGACTACGAAAGAATAAGAGGCTGAATAGCCAATGACTAAACAAGTAACACCAATTGAGAAATGACTGCATCGCAAATGAATGCAGAATCAAAATGAAATCAAGTCACGAACACAACTGAGAAATGAAGAGGGCGAGGGGAGCTATTAAGATGCTCCGGGAGGTAGACCGCCGGACACGTGGATCCGCCATGAAGCACACGGGATGACAGGCCGCCCTCGCCAGCATCGACCACGCCGTCCTCTCTCTTCTCTCTACCACTGGCCGTCGGGAGCGTGGCGGCCTCTTCAGAGAAAAAACAGTTGCCTGTCCACCCACCAAATCTATAACGAGTGAGCTAGTGGGCTGGTGAAATGAACGGGCCAAATTACGAAACAAACATCAATTTGAGAAAAACGCCAACTGTTTTACGAATTTTGAAGAAATCTGAGCCGTAGATATCCGAGTGATAACCACATAGATAAACACCCGATAGACATATAGAAATTCCATTTCTATAAACTCTAAAGGATGAAGTTTTATTTTTTTTTGTTTTTTCTCAAATAGATGCCATTTTAGGTTTATTAGGTATTGTGTTCTCCTATGTTATTGCAAGCCAGTTGAATGAGTGTCGTATCATATATGCATGTCTGGTAGGTACTAGGTAGTCAATACAAAATTCTCTTGCTCCAAAAAAAAATGAAGCTGCAAGCAGACATCTGTAAATTATTATAAGCCAAATGTGCATTTGCTGCAAGCCATACTGCAATCAAGAGGTGCCTTGGTTTATGCTTTGGATAATTGAAGGAGCATATACAAATCTTAATGATGTTGGTGATGAAGGATTAGAGACATAAGCCTATGAAAAGGAGGGATTATTTTGGTATAAATTTCGGCTTCTGATCTATAGCTTGAGAGGAAGCCCTCCAACCTAGTTCGAATGAAAAAAGCCAGCCTATCCGTCAGCAGCCGCAGAAGAGCAGACGTTATACGACATGATATGAAGTCAGAACCATGTCTCTGTGTTTCATGAATCAGGAAGACGGTGCATCGGCTTGACTTTTTTCTTTGCCATTGTCAAACACTTCAGTGATTGCAAAGAAGTATCGGGGAGAAACCATAGTCACAGAAATCCCAGGTCGAAAGTACCGTTCCTCGATCCGGAAACATCGATCCCGTCCCCGGGGTTATTCTTATCCCCGCCTTATAAAAACCTCTCACAAGGACCGTACCCTATTCTTCGACCCTATCAACCCCGAAACTTTATGACTATGGCCTATGGGAGAAACTTCGCGTATTAGTGGGATCATTTTGTGTTGGAACATCTGTCGAAATTAAATCAGAACTCCAAGCGCCAAATCTCCATATTGCTTTCATTAAGTTATAACATATCAAATGCAGACATGTATGTATCCATTCTTAAAAGGCAGTTTCTTTACACATGCAAAACCTTTACAGATGCAAATGCTGATTTCCACAACTCGAACTGACAGATACAAAGCTCCTAGGAGGATCTCGGCAATGGTAGCCTAACGGAGCTTGCAAAAGAACCAGACTAGGTAACTTGCCAATACAGATATCTAGGCTTAGAAATAGCAGTTACTTCCCCTGTTCAGCTGAAATTGCACTTGTGGTACCATCACTGATCCACTGGCGTTCAGAATCCCGTTCTGCTCAGATATCTGTAAGCGAAAGATAAGGCGGCGAGTAATGTGTTTTGGCATCTCCCAAGATGCTTTCTTATCAAAAATATTTCTGAATAACATGTTAGGTTGAGAGGGGCTTTGAAGATAAGAAAGATAGATTGGTCCTAGTGCAATTGATATCAGGTAAATTGATATTTCAAACACGGAGTTTATTTTTTTGTGCTGGAACATTAGACTTGAGAAGTACCCTCTCTTGGAGTATATCATTAGTAGCCTGCTGTATGCCTTCCTGAAAAACATTGGTGAAGGGAACTACACTGCTTGTCTCTTGTATATGGAAGCTCGAGTTTGTTACAGGAACTAAAAATGAACATCCTGACCCAACCTTGTTCCTGAGCATCTCAATCTCCACAGACATGATCTGCATCTGTTAACCATATACATGCAGTATATTACAACTTTGCAACTGCCTCCAAAATTTCCATCTGTATTTGAAAAGAACATGAACCTTACCTTTTGGGAACGAATGTTTTGTACCCATATTTCAAGGTTACTTTCGAGGGATTCGAGCTCATCAAGACTCATGTGGTTTATATCATTCTCACCATACATGTACCTGCGTTGATGTGCTCAACTTTGCTCATCAATTTCTCATACCAAACAATTGTTTACCAAACCCTAAAAACTATGCATTTTCTAGAAAAACCTTTACGGATTCTTGGCATTTAATGCATCCTGTTAGCTCCTATTATTGTGTTGCAGGCACATTATCTTAATTTCAGTTCCCTTTTCTAATGTTACATTAACTATCATTGTTTTCAAGAGCAACATAGAATGCATTGTTTTACTCTTATAAGTCTGTTATTGCTCTTACAGAGACAGAGTCCTTTATGTTAACACAGCTCATTTACCTTAAGCCCTTTTGAAGTAATTCAATTTCACGTGTCAGTGTTAGTACTTCTTGAGGTATTGCCTGCAATAACAAAGAACATTACCATTTAGTACAGTAGTTAAACTCTGCATATTGTCTTTTACCAATATGTGTACTTCAAAATTGAAATAATCATGCCATATGAAACTTTGTTAGCACCACTGATTAAAGAGATGACAGATACATGCGTGCTCAGCAAAAGTTCCCTCGCTAATCATGCCTACAAGGTTTCAGAGAAAGTCCTTCCTATGCATAGCTCTGCAGTTTATTGCTAACTGCAGAGCTACATAACTTAATCTACACTCTTAGTCTCTGACCTGAGGTTTCTTCTTTCCTCTACTTTCACCTTGCCTTTCTCCATAGGCAGTCTTGTACCTCTCAATCAAGACTTGCATGTTCCTAATGTACACAAATTTGAAATAAAGGGAAAGTGGAAAATTCCAGCGTAACTTTGTGAAGATAAACATGAGGTATAGAAAGAGATACTGACCCATTGGTGGCGAGCTCATACATCTTGCCATGAGGGGAGAACACAATAACACCGATATCAGCATCACAGAGAACAGATAACTCATTGGCCTTCTTGAGCAGGCCCATCCGCCGCTTGCAGAAGGTTATCTGCCTATGCACCGGGTTCTCTATCCTCCTCATCTGAACCTTACCTCGAGCCATCATTACTCAGATCAAGTGTTTTTTCTTGTTTTGTGCACACAACCTCACACTAGTTTAGACTAGCTTCTGAGGTTGTTGCAGCTACTTATTTGATATTCCACTTGCACTTGAGATCAATGGCGACTTGGATCCACCATGCAAGCAAGCAATTTATAGGGGGCTCCTGAGGACAGGGAATAATTTTTAGACCAGTCCTGCCACATTGCAAAAGGCTGCATACAGGACCTGAACTGTTTCCCCTGTATTCGGTCATACACACTTACTGGATTTTGATGTTATAATCTGTTTCCTGCACAGTGCTGGATCTTGTTCTAGAGCTGAAGTTTTCTCGAATACGGTTCTAGAGCTCAACTTGCTATTACTCTTACATAACACACTTTCTTTGGAAAAAAGAAAGAAGCAAAGATACCATACATCTTCCACTAAGAATTTAAATATTGCCTTGACACTCTCACATGAACCCTGCTTGTAGGGACGAAGCAAAAATTACCGTGCCGACTACTTCGAATTTTATAGATCATGTTACAACTTTTGCTTGTTGACTCCCTGCTTCTTTAGGGGTTACAGTACAGTAAGTAGCTTAAACAGCAAGCATTCAGAAAGGCATAGGCTAATGCTAACTGGTTCACAAGCTATAAAATTCTTCTCTAACAAATACAATTCATATTTGGTATTACTACTGAAGCCTAGAGCTAGATAGTCAGCTTGTTCATGATCATAAACAAAAAATTAGCGAGGAATATGTCTCAAGCAAAGGAATTTATACTTTATGCTGTTAAGAATATGTTCTACTTTGAATGGCCAGACTAAAATCTTTAGATCTGCAGGTCCTTTGTTCTTTTTTCTAGAATGTATTAATCCGATTAGAAGGGAGAGACGCCCCTCAATTTCGTAGAACAGAGGTGTCAGACCTGGGTTCTACAGCTCCTTTGTTCTAAGTCCATCTTCTCTATGACATCATCTGATTACAGCAGCACAATTTCCTAAACAAAATAGGATGCAACAACTGTATATTCTACATTTCATTCCTATAAGCGAAGAGGGAAAAGCCGAAGACACACAGTACTGTACACATCTAAGCTGTTGAGTCACTTCTACATATTCCAAAAATTCTATCCACAGAACTAGTTAATTATAGACACGATTTTTTACCTCTGGCCTTTATACAAATACAACTCTACTGGAAAGAGTCTTCAACAGTGCTGACATCAGCACCACCAGTTCTAAGCATCTTTTCCCTTGGAGGAATTGAAGTATTTGCTGTTGAGGAAATATTAAGTCTATTAAATATCAATTATACTGTACTAAAGTGATAGAAGGTTTAAAGCTGCCAAGGAAATAAACAAATGCTAAAAATATCAGAGGATGAAAGAAGAATATATGGCCCTAGAATTTGTTATAACCGAACTGAAAAGATAAAACAGAATTCTGAAATATAGAATAACTCATCCAATCTAAGTTACGAAATATCAAGAATCTATGTAGTTTACTACACTATGCTCAATTGCTTGGGCCAATGCTCTGTAGATACTAGAAATTACTCGGTAGTTTGTTACCCGTCTTAAGACAATCAGCATGAGAGGAAATGAGCTCAGCTGCTCATATGGAAGAAAATTGTAAACGCAAAAAAATGGCTGGATCTCATAGATATGCGAATCCAACAAACTCAGTGAATTACAAATATATCCTGGTTTGTTGCATGATCCAGTACATGTGTAGTCGCTGAAAGAGAAGAATTGGAGGGAGAAAAGAGCAAATTAAGTAATTAACACAAAGCAGCTTTTTTTCGTTCATCTAAGCTTTTTTTGTCACTTCTACATCTAAGCTGTTGAGTCACTTCTCCTGCGCGTTCGAGAAAAAAAAATAAACTCACCTTCATCTGACGTTTACTTTGATACTAGGGGATATTGAAAAGCTCTTGTTCAAACATGACACTTTATCCCAAAAATTAAAGTGGCAGACCTGGCCAAGAGAATTTTTTTATTTGCCACTAGAAAATATGGCTTCCTTCCTTGTTGCTTTTTTTTGAGAACGTGCCTTAACATGTGTTTCGTTAAGAGGCGAAAAGAGCAAGTACAAAACCCGGTTCCCAAACTATCTAGTCAGCGCCCAAATGAGTAAGAGAACCAGCCCAGAAACAAAATGAGCGTATTACGTTACATCAAACGTCTGCGACCTAACATCACGCTCACACCCAATGACCTTAAAGCCGGCCAAAACCCAAGCTTGTCCTTCCGCTCGGATAGTATCCACGAGAACCCACGGCATTGCTTCCTTCCTCGCTGCTGAACAGAAAAAAACAGAAATTCCTTATTTACCATCGACTTTAACCTCGTATTATAGTTCACCACTTTCTTCACCTTTGGTTTGTCATCCAAACCTTGTCTTAGACTGATGATGCCAGCTGGTATGGTTTGCAGGCGCAGCTGCTGAACAGGACAAACGTGCGACGGCGAGCGACACAGCCCACCAAGATGTCGCGGCTCTCCTGGTCGGCATGGGGCCGGGGTCGAGGAGCTGCGCAGGCATGTGGAGGCGGAGGCGGTTGAGCCAGGCTAGACGCAGGCACACGCCGAAGCTGGAGGCTGACGAGCGTCGCCACCATATCAGTTCCTAACTTCAGTTCAGGACTACTCCAGGTGGACACAAATCATCCAGCAACAGCTTGCACAGCTGAATCGGCTGCCATGCCGGGCTGCCAGCAATCCAATTTCATCTCTAGAACCTCTTCCAATTTGAACAGCAAAAGAACAAGAGTATTACTAGTACAATTAATGATCCCAGAATTCAGATCAATGATCTTACTCCTCTAATATTACTAACAGAAGGTAGCTATTCAATCATAGACCTTTAGATGTCTGACGAAAGAAATGGGTAGTCAGTATATCCGATAACTGGATCAGGGATGTAGAAAGTCTCACTGTTGTACTTGTTGAGACTAGCATCAATTTCAAACCTCCGAGGCAAGTCAGGATTGGACAAAAACAAGCGCCCATATGCAATCAAGTCAGCATAGCCACTGGAGATTGCATTATTCCCATCCTTCCTATTGTAGTTGCCAGCAACAATAATTGTTCCCTTGAAAGCATCCCTCATTGGACCAAGATTGTAGGGGTTTTCAAAATTTTCACCAAGTTTTACCTTCCGAGGCTCCACCACATGGCAGTAAAGGATTCCAAGTTTATTCAGCTCATGTGCCATATACAGGCCTAGAGCTTCTGGGTTTGAGTCTGCTGCTCCTGAATAATTTGCAAAAGGTGAAAGCCGTATCCCAACCTTTTCAGGCCCAATTTCATCAACTACGGCTTCAACAATTTCTAGGGCAAAGCGGCAACGGTTCTCTAAGCTGCCACCATATTTGTCCGTGCGATCATTGACCTGGTCCTTTAGAAACTGGTCAATCAAGTAACCATGAGCTCCATGGATTTCAACACCATCGAATCCTACACACCACATATGGTTTCAGATTAGATTGCCCTTTTCTTTTGGAGTCAGAACTAGGATTGCAGTAAACTGCTACTATGTGGTTGTTGAACATTTAACACATAATCCATAAGAACCTTAGGATGCTAATTTAGTATTTTTCTACTGATCCCAATTTGAAAAGTCTGAAAAAGTAAGTAGACATTTCTTCATTCTGCTAGTCTTATTAATTTGGAAGGTAATAATGTTAGAGGAAGGTGCTTACCAGCTTCAATTGCATTTCTGGCAGCTATCCTGAAATCATTGATGATCAAAGGGATTTCACCAGTCTCTAATCGTCTAGGAGGTGTGAACTTAGCCACATGTACACTATTCACCGGCTTATCAGTGCTCGATACTGGAGCCTGCCCATTAGGCTGAAAAGCTGTACCAGAGCACAGTCAACATTTGTTGGTATACTGTAATATTTTCTCTAAAAAACAACAGTACAGGGTACATCATGAGTGTGCCAATATCTTCGTTACCACAAAGATAATTTGTTCTGAATTTAGCTTGCGGAACCGAACAAATTTATATTAGAGAGGTTGTAAACATACTGGAGTTGGAGACTCTCCCTACGTGCCAAATCTGACAGAAAAATATTCCTCCTTTCGCGTGGACCCCATCTACAATTGGTTTCCATGCTTCCACTTGCCCCTTTGTCCAAATGCCAGGAGTATCCTTGTACCTTGTATTCATAAAGAAAAAAAAATCTTTAGAACGCTGAACTGTTAGAAAGGAATTAGCTGACTAGATATATCAAGAAGGCACAGCCTGAGGATCTAGGTGACGCACCCTTGAGCAGTGTCAGACACTCCAGTTGCCTCAGCAATCAAAAGGCCTCCTTTAGTTGTTCTCTGCTGATAATACAGTATGGCATGGGGCTGAGGAACATTACCGTAGGACCGCTGCCTAGTTAGTGGCGCAAGAACCACCCTACACATGAAGGCAAAGTTACTGTCCAAAGCAATACCACAGTAACAGCAACGTTTTCTACTGTATCACACTCGCTTTTGGTCGCCTCGATCAGAATTTCGGAATGAAACTTCTGTTGCACATACATGTCATAAGCTCATCTTTAAGGCATCCCCAACCAAACCTTTCAGAAATTTGGGGTTCTTACAAGTTACAATTACCATCAGTTTTGTTTTGGGTTTCATCCAGAATTGTGAAAGAAAAACCTGGGGGAAAGAACTCCCTTCGGAATCGCGAAAGGGCAAAGGAGAAAAGAAAAGGAAAAGGAAGGAGAGGGGAATCGAGGAACCTAATCTTCCTACGAACAGCAGACGGCATCTGCGTGAAAGCAGATAAAGCCGCACCTCCAGAAAAGCAAAGATCACTAAACGATGTTCTGCCGGCCATAACTGTCATCTTCCTTCTTTGGCAAACGCAGGCTTACCTCGTCTTGGCCTTATGGTACCCCGTAGTGCTCAACTCGCATGAACTGAGGATGCCCAAGGAATAACATCTTGGAGGTGCGTGCTAATCAAAGCGCCACTTGCTAATGGGGGGTTAGGAAATTGGGGGTAAATCAGAGAGAGAGAGAGAGAGAGAGAGAGAGAGAGGTTACCTGTGGGAAAGATCAAACCTGCCCATCTTGTGGGGGGTCAGGAGGGGGACAGCGTCAGCACCGTCGTTGCTCATCTTCTCTCCCCGTCTCCGTCTCTTCCTCTTACCCAATTCGCATCGCGTCCCTGTCTCTTTATGCTGCCAAGATGGGGCCTCACGGGTGATGATTCATCGGCTCGTTTCCCAAAGATCGCTGGAGAAAGAAAGGGGCCCAATGCAAGAACATCAGGATCAGGCACAGCTCTGGTGGTGACTGCTGAGGTCACTGATGATGCAGTCATGGAGCGATGGAGATAGCAGCCGGCGGAGGCCGGCGGGCCGGATGAAATTACAGGCTCTGGCTCAGCTTTTTTCCTTTCGACGGCACGACTTCAGTGCGACCAAACACGACGCCACGGCTCATCTCGATCTCGCTTTCGTACGGGCGGGCGAGCGCAGGGATGGATGTCTGAGCGGTTGAAAGAGTCCGGACACCCTCTACTGATGATCGGCAGAGGGACAGCAACAACGACGCGATCCGAAACTCATCCAGCTCACGCGCGAATCTCGTCGGCTTCCCATCCAGTTTTCTCGTTTCCATCGAGCGATTCGTGTCGTGCGGACCCACTTGAATAACTTCTTCCGTCGCATAAAATATTCAATCCCGCGTTGAAAAAAATCCCACAAAAAGTAAAATTCTAGAGATTGTATCTCAACTACCTGCCCAATTAATTAAGTGCTCATATTTAATTTGCATATCAACTGTATGTGGCAAATAAATGAGGGCATTGGAGTCTTTTTCGTGCCAACACTAATTTATCTAAAAATAACTAGAATTGCACTCTTCGTAGCACAAAGGGAGTACATGATAAGCAAGAGGGAAACAGTAGGGAGCAAAATAGTACACACTAGGAATCATCTATACGAACAAATCACCCCAAACCGCTCCAAGATTGTGTGTTTATTTTGAGATCGTTCATGTAAGAACAACTAGCAAGGTGCCCCGCGCAAATTGCGCGGGTACTTAGTTTTTCCCTAAAGTTTTGGATTTTTTGTACTTCAAAAAAGATGAATGCAAATGGTTTTATTTAGTTGTATCTTTGTAATTGTTTTGTCCTAATGGTCGTGTTAGTGCAATCTTTATTTTTTCTTTTGTTATACTTTGTGATATATTTTTGGATAATAATTTAGAAGAAAAATAAATGCTTTATATAGAAATACATCTTTTGGGTATTTATTGAAAATAACTAAATATTTATATATTTTATTTTGATATGAATATTACTCATTTAAAAACAAATACTTGCTATGTACAATTTTTCATGAGTGTTCTAGTTAGCGTACATGATAAATAAATGATTCCTTAATTTGTAGAAAAAAATTAGGTAAGTGATTTATTATAGATACAACCAGAAGTACAATATACATTCTTTTCATTATACTCCAATCACCCATTAATATAGCCCATAAAGATACTTCTTTCCGATATTCAGTGAAAGCAACTAAATATTTATATATATATATTGATATGAGTATTTCTTTTATAAAATGTACTTGCGATGTATAAATCCTTTTAGTATTTTAGTTACCATGCATGATAAATAAATTATCCCTAGACTTGTAGAAGAAGATTTAGATAAGTGGTTCAATATAGGTACCACCAGAAGTATAATATACTTTCTTTTTTATTATCCTCCAATGACCCTTGATATAGCCATGTAATGCATGCTTTCATATTGTCTTAGGTATAGCTATCTCCATTACACTCCAGACAATCTTTGCCCGCTATACAATGGTAATCGAAGATGCATCACTAATAGTGCACGCCATTATTTCGAACACTACCATGTGGCTTGCTATGGACGGGCGTGCATGTTAAACATGGATTTTTAAGTTGCTCCATTCTAGATCTCGCATCATCACTCCACAGTGGTCGTATCATCTATCCTTCCTTCTCTTCCAAATTTCAGCTCTTGACCATTAACAAATGATAATGCTACATAGCAAAACATCACTATCTTGGTTCTTCTCATTGTTGCTAGTGATGATCGCCATGCTTTGGTAACAGAGACAACACAATCCATATTAGAGTAATCATCAACTTAGTGACTGGGCTAAAATTATGTCGTGGATACGATATGGCCGCACCACCATGCAATCATTGTTGTGACTCCAATTTTATTACGCTAGTTAACTATGTGTTTTCCATTTAGAGACTCTCATCTGCTCATCATTTTTCAGATCCAAATCACTTCTTAGCGACTTTTCTATCTTCTAATTGTGTAGAGTATGCTACTATTAGGCTAAGCTTCTTCGTGCCTAACTCATCAATTTTCTCTTTTTTCAATTAATGTGGTAATTTTTAAATCCTCTCGGCAAACGTGATGATTTCTTTTAACACCTTGTTCAAAATTCATATACAAATTAACTACTACTTTTATTAATTATAATTCTAAATTTAGCTATTTATTAACTATATTTGAACTTGTCCCGTTTATAACTCAAATTTAAGATTTTATTATTTGCGTTTGACATATACTATTTATTTAGTGTTTCTTAATCACTATACAAATCAACTACTAATTTTTTCTATCCTTTAATTACTGCATTTATCTATTTATTAACTATTATTTTTTTTATATTTTTAATTTTAAATTTAACTATTTTGCTAATAGTAACTATTTTTATCAAGTGCTAATGCTAATGCTATTTTTATAATTTTAAATTTAAATATTACTAATTGTATTCGACATAAACTCTTTGGTTAAGTCCTAATTTTCTTATTTTTCTAATTTCGAATTTGAATATTTACTAATCGTATTCGCCATGAACTCTTTAGTCATGTTCTAATTTTGCTTAATTTTTTAAATTTGAAAATAGCTATTTATTATTCGTATTTGATATGGACTTTTGAGTCTGTTTAGACCGTTAGATCTTCATAAAATTTAACGGTGTAAATTCTTCTCTTCTTTTAATTAACGTGGGAATTTCCAGACTCTCTCGGTGAACGTGATGACTTCTCTTAACACTCCCTTATTAATATAATAATAGATTACTTGTAAATACTACCATGCGTGCTGATATAACTCAGATGGGTAGTTTGTTTTTTTTTGCAAGCCACATTACACATGCATACGCATAATCGATGGACTTATTGTAGATGTTGCATGTCAAATCATTATAATATAACATGTAGACATATAAAACGGTATACCAGACGACTTATAGCACAACTCATTTGCAGCTTCACTTGGGAAGATCGTCAAGGAACGGGTAGTCCGTATACCCGATCACGGGGTCCGACGTGTAGAACGTCTTCCTGTCGTACTTGTTGAGCGGCGCGTCAAGCTCGAACCGCCGGGGCAGGTCCGGGTTCGCCAGGAACAGCCGCCCGTACGCCACCAGGTCGGCGTACCCGTCGGCGACCGCGCGGCTGCCGTCCTCCCTCGTGTACGCGCCGGCGGCGACGAACGTGCCGCGGAACGCGTCCCGCATCGGCCGCAGGCTGCGCCGCGTCTCCCCGCGCTCCTGGGGCCGCACCATGCGCGGCTCCACGGCGTGGAGGTAGAGCACGCCCATGCTGCCGAGCGCGCGCGCCATGTGCAGCCCGAGCGCGTCCGGGTCCGAGTCCGCCGCGTCCATGTGCTCGGTGTAGGGCGAGAGCCGGACGCCGACGCGGCCCGCGCCGACCTCGCGCGCCACGGCCGCCACGACCTCGAGCGCGAAGCGGCAGCGGTTGGCCAGGCCGCCGCCGTACTCGTCGGCGCGGTCGTTGACGCCATCCTTGAGGAACTGGTCGATCAGGTAGCCGTGCGCCCCGTGGATTTCCACGCCGTCGAACCCTGCAAGCGCACATTAGAAGTTCAGAACCGTCACGACGTCGCGTTTCAGTGTACGTTCACGGACTGATGATGAGTGTGATCACTGTGGAGATTGACCATCGTTTGCTCACCGGCTTCAATGGCGTTCCGGGCGGCGATCCTGAAGTCGTCGACGACGGCAGGGATCTCTTCAGCCGCCAGCCGCCTCGGCACGGGGTAGGTTGTTACCGACAGGCCGTCCTCGCTTTTCGTCGGCGCGATGGGCCTGTCCGTGCTGGAGACGGGCGCCTGCCCGTTCGGCTGGAACTCTGATGGACACAGAACCACCACGCAGTCAGCAGCAGGCAGCATCGCCAACCAAATACGATGGTGAACTTGTTCATAGTGAAAAGCTCAAAACGATCAGAGAGGAAATCGCATACGGTAGTTGGAGGCTCTGCCGGTGTGCCATATCTGGCAGAAGAACACCCCGCCCTTGGCGTGCACGGCGTCGACGACCGGCTTCCAGGCCTCCACCTGCTCCCGTGTCCAGATGCCAGGGCTGTCTGGGTACCTGACGAGCGAGCGAACAGACGAACAGTATCTGTATCTCTGAGAGCGCTCCAATCCTTGATCTCAGGGGAAAGAAAGCATGTCGGTAATGAGCGGCGGGTCACCCCTGGGCGGAGTGCGAGACTCCGGTGGCCTCGGCGATGAGGAGGCCGCCCTCGGTGGCGCGCTGGGCGTAGTACACGGCGGCGTGCGGCTGCGGCACGTAGCCGAAGGACCGGCACCGTGTCAGGGGAGCAAGAACCACCCTGCGTGCACGACATGTGCAGATCGAATCAAACGGCCGGGATGTTGCATTGCATTGAGCTGAGGATAGGATGGTGATCGAGGAAGGCACAGCTTTGAATGATACGGGGAATCTGGGATGCCATGGAACTATGGAAGATACTGACCTGTGGGAGAGCTGGAAGCGGCCCATCTTGTAGGGAGTGAGGAGAGGGATCGTGGTGTCGTCCTTGCCTGCTTCGCCATTGTTGTCACCCATCTTCTTGCTGCTCCGATGATCGACCTGTTCTTCTTCTCGACCGCACTCGATCAGATCATCAACAGGTCGATCGAATTCTTGGACAAAGTGGACAAGCAGAGTCGGCGACAGCCAAGGCCTTTTTGGTATGTGGCTGTGTACTGGCTGCTCCGATGATCGACGTGGACGGCGCGGGGCCTCTCGGCCTCTTGTGGCGCAGGAACTTGCAGCCATGCGAAGTCAGGCAGCGTGCCGGAGCGGCCGAGCTCTCGACGGTCGACCACACATCGACCGATCGTGGTAGCTACATCACCGTCCGGCCAACTTCAAAGCTCCAAGTCAATGCGAGTGACTGTCCTTGTGTGGAAGAGATGGCGCACGCGGCCGCTCTAGTCCCTGTCCTCCTTTGTTCCTCGATCAGGCCGCCTCGTCTCGCGCCCTTCCTGCAACAGATTCGGGCACGAACTTGGCCTGCTTCCCATCACGTACCAGGCTCAAAACCCACTACTCTCTTCGGCCCATCTTTAAATATGACCCATTTTGAACTAGCATACGATTCTCCACACATCTTCCATGATTGTTTTTCTCGCCTCCTCTGGACCCGTGGGCTTCGTTGCCAACGGCAAGCTATTACTAACAATTCGTCATACAAAAATAAAAAAATGTCAAATATAAAATTATTCCAAACTAAGAAAAATTTCTCCATAAATATAGAAAAATTGTTCCGCCAGCAGGCCACTAAAAATGTTGATCCAAACCAATAAAAAGATATCCTAAAATGCAGGAAAAATCTTTCCACCAGTACGTTATTAAAAGGAAAGTGCTAATCAAATTAAAAGATCGTACCAAACCATGAATAAATATGTTTGAAAATGAAAAATAATAAGTTCGCTTGAACATTACTAGCTTTGTCCATGATGTAAGGCATATTCTGGTAGGGGGGAGTCTTTAATTTCAAAGTCTATTTTGACTCTCGATTTCTCTAACAAGCAATATATTTAAATGGCTACAAAATTAATCTCATCTTGAAGCCACTTAATTTGAATATTAATCTATTGATTGATGCACGATAAGCATGCATATAATTTGACTAATTATTGGTCAAAAATTATAAAGTTTTACTTTTCCGTAGTATTGATATGTCTTACATTGATATACAGAGGCAGTGACATTTTGTTTCTCTATTTCATTTTTGCATTTCACTTATCATTTGCAAGAAACATTTTTTTGACTGAAGACAATATGGGAGGCCACTGCCTATTTTTTATATAAATTTTATTTAATCCAAATTTGTTTTTAATTTGCTCTCACAAGAAGCTGAATATAAGCTTCTTGGATAATACTTAGGTACTCTGACCATCAGGCTATTAGGCTAGAGATTCTTTTGTGAAACTTTTTATTTTTCCGTAAGGGATTTGAGCCTGCATCCTTAGGTTGGCTGGGTTGTCGCATAGCTCGTCCAAACTACAACATTAGAAATGGATGCCAGGGTGAAAGTGCATCTAGTCCAGTGATTACAAAAGCTTCAGTAGCACCTCAGGTCCTGGGTTCGACTCTCTATGGGAGCGAATTTTCTAGAATTTAGTGGCGTTGTACTTTCAGTAGTAGGCGACATCCTATCGACATCAAGGTGCTTGTGGTGACTTCGTCAATCTTAAGAATTTGTCGGCTCAACCTTCAAAGATGCTCATAGGGGTAGGGTTTACGTACATGCGTTTATAGGGGTGAGTGTGCGTGCGTTGTGAGTGTTTAAGTTGTACTATATAATTAAAAAAATAGATGGCATGATTCGAAGTCGATTTGTCACGGAGGTTTCCTTTGTTTCTAGGTCGTTTTGGACCAAACTTTAGGCGCATGCATGCGCTAAATAAATTTTTTGCACCTGTTGTGTTGTTACATCAACCAACCTCCTAATGAGACCTTTCGCTAGTATAGTTGTGGGCTCGTTCCCATCTTCTTCTTTTTCTATTTCAGGATGATCCAGTGATGTTTATACACACTGTTCAGTCAATCAGTGTTCACTGAGACTCTTAGATAAAGTGAGACTCTTATTGATACCTTATAGCTACACTAGTAAATATGTCCGTATACTGTAACGGTTAAGTTGATATAGTTGTACATACGCTAATTTGTTGGAATATACGTGATTGAATTGTGAACCGAGGGCTGATCCGACTCGCATACGGGATGAACTAAAGCCCACCTATTAATGACATAAGGCGGACGAGTCAAAAATTTAAATGAAAACCTAAATAGGTATAGATATATAGACCTAGGTCACGAATCAGGTCATCGCTTGGGGAGATCATCGAGGAACGGGTAGTCCGTGTACCCGATGACCGGGTCTGGCGTATAGAACGTCTTCCGGTCGTACCCGTTGAGCGGCGCGTCGAGCTCGAACCACCGAGGCAGGTCTGGGTTCGCCAGGAACAGCCGCCCGTACGCCACTAGGTCGGCATACTCGTTGGCGACGGCGTGGTTGCCGTCCTCCCTCGCGTACGCGCCGGCGACGATGAACGTGCCGCGGAACGCGTCCCTCATCCGTCGAAGGCTGTGCTTCGTCTCCCCGCGCTCGAGGGGGCGCACCATGCGCGGCTCCACGGCGTGGAGGTAGAGCACGCCCATGTCGCCGAGCGCGCGCGCCATGTGCAGGCCGAGCGCGTCCGGGTCCGAGTCCACCGCATCCATGTACTCGGTGTAGGGCGAGAGCCGGACGCCGACGCGGCCCGCGCCGACCTCGCGCGCCACGGCCGCCACGACCTCGAGCGCGAAGCGGCAGCGGTTGGCCAGGCTGCCGCCGTACGCGTCGGCGCGGTCGTTGACGCCGTCCTTGAGGAACTGGTCGATCAGGTCGCCGTGCGCCCCGTGGATCTCCACGCCGTCGAACCCTGCAAGTATACATCAGAAGTTCAGAACCGTCATCAGTGTACGTTCACGGACTGATGATGAGTGTGATCACTGTGGAGATTGGCCGTCGTTTGCTCACCGGCTTCAATGGCGTTCCGGGCGGCGATCCTGAAGTCGTCGACGACGGCAGGGATCTCTTCAGCGTCCAGGCGCCTCGGCACGGGGTAGGTTGCCACCGAAAGGCCGTCCTCGCTTTGCCTAGGCGCGATGGGCCGGTTGGTGCTGGAGACGGGCACCTGCCCGTTCGGCTGGAACTCTGATGGACAAAGACAGAACCACCAGTCAGCATCATATCATGCAGTGTTTGAGCGGCGGTGAAAACTTCTATAGAAAAACTCAAAACGATCGGAGAGGAAATCGCATACGGCACTTGGACGCTCTGCCGGTGTGCCATAGCTGGCAGAAGAACACTCCGCCCTTGGCGTGCACGGCGTCGACGACCGGCTTCCACGCCTCCACATGCTCCCGGTTCCAGATCCCAGGGCTGTCTGGATACCTGAGCTCCGGTCCTTGATCTCGGGGAAAAGCAAGCATTTCGGTAAGCGCGGAGCGTGAGACTCCGGTGGCCTCGGCGATGAGGAGGCCGCCATTGGTGGCGCGCTGGGCGTAGTACACGGTGGCGTGCGGCTGCGGCACGCAGCCGAAGGACAGGCACCGTGTCAGGGGAGCGAGGACCACCCTGCGAGCACAGCATACTGCAGGTCGAACCAAACGGCCGGTTTGCATTGAACGGTGCCGGGAATCTGGGATGGCGTTGAGCTCACTGACCTGTGGGAGAGCTGGAAGCGGCCCATCTTGTGGGGAGTGAGGACAGGGATCGTGGCGTCCTTGCCTGCTTCGCCATTGTCGTCACCCATCTTCTTGCTGCTCCGATGATCGACCTGTTCTTCTTCTCGATCGCACTTGATCATCAACAAGTCGAATTCTTGGACAAAGTGGACATGCAAAGTCGGCGACAGCCTGCCTTTTTGTATGTGCGGATTGTACAGGCACGTGGAGAACGTGCGCGTAGCGCAGTGGTAGGGTGGCAGCTATGCATCCTGCAGTCGGTTCGACTCCCCCTTCTCGTGGAATAAAAAAAAGTTACTCGTTGTCCTGTTAGGTAGTGTGATACGCGTGTGCAGACGTGTCCTCGCCGTCAATGGCACATTCCAGATAGCCGGAATTTATGGTCTTTTCTCAACCCTGCGGAAGAGAAGAAAATTTCTATCTTTTGTGTCAAACCTCGGAAAGGTCACCCTTGGGGTCGAGTTTTTTTTTTACCAGCACGTGGACGGAGGTACGGAGCGGGGCCTTTTGGTCTCTTGTGGCGCAGACACTTGCATCGAGCCATGAAGGTCAGGCAGCCTGCCGAAGAAGCGGCCGAGCTCTCGATGGTCGACCACGCATCGATGGATCGTGGTACATCACCGGCCGGCCAACCTCAAAGCTGCAACTCGATCGTGCGATCCACCAAGTCAATGCGATGCGCATGTGAAGTGTCTGCCCTTGTCACACCTTTGATTATTCTTATAACAATCTTTATCACTTCCTCCGGACTCATGGGCTTCGTTACCAAACAGTATTCTAGACAAAAATTTGAAAAAAAACTTTCAATACAATAAGAGTCCCTAAATAAGAAAAATTGCTCTAAGAATGATGGAATTGTTTCACTAGCAGACCACTAATTTTTCTTTACGAAATATAAAAAGATTTGGTTCAATAATAGAATTGTTTTACGAAACACGAATTTGTCGGTATAGTTTTTTTTACTAAGTTATTTCCCGTTTAGAGCATTTCGAGACTACTTATTTATTAAATTTTATGAAGTTTGACTTTTTATAGGGGTTGTACAATTTTCTGGACCAGATCCTAACCGGACCGTACAACTACAACTTACTACCATATGGTACGATGATCACCACTGCAATGTTTTTTTTATTGGTCATTAACACTTGAGAGGAAATATAGGCGCCTAAAGCATGATAATAAATTGTTGATTTCCACATGGTTGGTCCTCATTTTCCCGCCTGCTCCGCTCCGTCCCCGTCCTCCGCGAGCCCATCCGGAGGTGAGCTATCGTACGAGGTACGACATGTCTCCTGAGTCCTGACTGCTCCTCATGGCTAGGCCAACCAGTTATGAGATTTCTAGAGGCAAAGAGATTGATTAGTTCGAAGCACAGGGCGGGTATTGGGCAGTAGCTCAAACTCCCGTAAGCGCAGGCCACCAATTTGGTCTCCCAGGATCGCTCTCCGTTCAAGCCGCAAATCACCGTTGCTACTTGCAAAAATCTTCTAGATAGCACTGTACCTTCCATAGTTCCATGACCTGGCTTAACAAATAACAATTAACAAGAACAATGTAGGGGCGCATGATTCTTTGTTTCAGATCATTTGTTACATGACGAATTCTTTGGACTTGGACATTCCCGCAACAGTGTAACCTTTTTCGAGTCTGAGATATGAAATATTGGAATAAGCTGCGATGATTCGCTATTGCAGTAATCATTATTCTAGCAAAAATCAGACATGTATTTCTCTTATGCAATGATACATATGCTCCTTTTTCCCATTCACTGCTCAAGTTTCAGTTGCATAGCCATAGAATGCTTCTTGTTTTTTTTTATTTGCTTTCCTCTCTTCTCTTCTCCCAAGATGACCTATTTGTATGCAGAGTCCTACTACGCAGAGATTTTGGGATACAGACTGCACAACATGAACATAGGAAGGAAAGTAAGGACCCTTTCACATATACTACTGTACTAGGAACAAAAGAGGGGAAGTAGGCAGACTTCATTAGGTGTGTACCTTTTATGCATATGTAACCTCTACCTAATGGCCTGTCCTCTACCGTCAGGACGCTTGAGTTTGGTCCTTTTGTGTTTAGAATTGTTTTCCTTTTGCTCATATCCCTAGCATCCTTTTGCTTTATAATGCAGGGTCAATGCCTTTATCCTGAAAAAAAGATCATAGAATCGTAGCAGTTGCACACGATGGATTTAAATTGCTTTTGCAGCAAGCATGGGTTGCTAATAGTTTCTGATCAACTTCTTACTTCCTTTCTTGGTTCTTATTGTTTGCAGATCATCAGTGTCTCTAAATTGCAACGGCCATACCATTTAATAAAATATTAGTCCACACAGTCTTTATGAAATATAAAGTCCATATTGATCCTCACAGAAGACACTGAAGCAAATGAACTAATTACTCTCAAGTTGCTAATACAACTAGATACTATGAAGAGTGAAATTCCCTCCTCACTTGGCTTGTTTATCCCCTGCTTACTGAAGAAATGGGTAGTCAGTGTATCCGATAACTGGATCAGGGGTGTAGAAAGTACTTCTGTTGTACTTGTTGAGAGGAGCATCTAATCCAAATCTTTGAGGAAGGTCAGGGTTGGACAAAAACCAACGCCCATATGCAATTAAATCAGCATAGCCAGTGGAGATTGCTTCATTCCCATCCTCCCTATCATAACCACCAGCTGCGATGAATGTTCCCTCAAAAGCATCCCTCATGGGGCGAAGACTATGTGGAGTTTCAGTTTTCTCACCAACTGTGATCATCCGGGGCTCAACCACGTGAAGATAGAGAATTCCAAATTTATTCAGTGCCTTTGCCATGTGCAGACCTAGAGCTTCTGAATTTGAGTCTGATGCCTCATAGTAGTTTGCAAAGGGTGAGAGCCTTACCCCAACCTTATCAGCTCCAATTTCATTAGCTACAGCTTGGACTACTTCTAGTGCAAATCGGCAACGGTTCTCTAGGCTGCCACCATACTTGTCGGTGCGATCATTGACTTGGTCTTTCAGAAACTGGTCAATCAAATAAGCATGAGCTCCATGGATTTCAACACCATCAAATCCTACACACCATATAAAGAATTAAGATTAGAGTGACCTTTTCCTCAGTAAATCAGGAATTGATGTTTTTCTATAGAATAGCTCACTTAGGTGTCTGTACAACATCAAAAATTTCTATAGATTTCTTCTGATGCTGATTTACAAGCATGAATAAAACTCATGTGATTCATACAAAAAGCAAAAAACTTATTTTGCACTCCTGTTCCTTCGCAATTATAACACTTAATGTGGTGGACAGGCACTTACCAGCTTCAACTGCATTTCTAGCTGCAACATTGAAATCATTGATAACTGAAGGGATCTCATGAGTCTCTAATCGCCTGGGAGTTGGAAAGTTGCAATATCTATGCCATTAGATCTCACTTGAGGTTTTAGTATCTTATCGGTGCTTGATATTGGTGCTTGCCCATTAGGTTGAAAACCTGCACCAGGGAATTAAACATACATTTTATTACGATGTATTGATTTTTTTTAAAAAAACTGCTGTACAATTTAAAATAGGACCGAACTTTTACAGATTTGGATGCAACATATACAGCATTCTTATCTGAGTAAATTCCAATTGTTTGTAAAGAGTGTTCCACTGTTCATGCAAAAGATGACACTGATGCCAATTTGGGGTTTTCATACTGACACAACTGTGTTACCAGTACACATTTGTCTTAAGAACAACTTTATATTTGAGATCGAGAACATACTGCAACTAGAGACTCTTCCTGCATGCCAAATCTGGCAGAAAAATATGCTTCCTTTCGCATGAACTGCATCTACAATTGGTTTCCATGCTTCCACCTGTTCCTTTGTCCAAATACAAGGAACATTGTTGTGCCTTGCAATGCATACAGGAAACATCGTCTTGTTTAGAGATCACTCAGCTGCGATAATGAAATGGAACATTGTGTATTTTGGTTGCAGGAAGCCAAAAAGGATACCACGCACACACCCTGGAGCTGTATCTGAAATTGCAGTAGCTTCAGCAATCAAAAGACATCCTTTGCTTGTTCTCTGTTCATAATACAGTATGGCGTGCGGCTGGGCAATACCACCGAAGGATTTCTGCCTTGTCAATGGTGCATGAACTACCCTGAACAGTAGAACAAGTGCTGTCAGATGCAAATGGACAATTATGCAAAACTAGTGTGGTGGCATTTCTCTCCAATCAGGCATAATTGCAGCTGCACATCATCTGTTGTTCTTGATGAAATTTATTTGAGAGTCACTACTATTAAAATCAGTCATGGAAAGTTGATCAGCCAATATCATTTGAAAACAAAGAGCATGTATATATCTTTTACAGTTCTTTGTTTTGTGGCCTTTACTAGAATGTGCTACTTGGAAAAAAGCAAAGATAGTGTTAGATCGAGTTACATTTGCTTTACATACAGTAAGCTAATCAGTGACTCTTTCATCAATTGTTTAGCATCAATGCAAAATAATTTCTGACGAAAATTGTTTTCGATAAAGCTGATCATTCCGGAGCAATTGGGATTTGGGGTTTGAGAAGATAGAGAAGGGGAGGAAGGGGAGACCTGTGTGAAAGATCAAATTTCCCCATCTTGTACGGGGTGAGCAGCGGAATTGTATTATCAGAGGTCTTGCTCATCTTCTTCTCTCGTTACTTTTCTCTAGCTCGAGCTCTTCGTGGAGAGTTGTAATCTCTGAAAAAAAAGAAGATGAGGTCGAGCTGGGGGGCGCCCCCAAGTGTATTTGATGAGGCCATAGAGTCCGATCAGATTCCCTCTATTTATTTTTATTTTTGAGATGATTCCCTCTATTTTTAAACAGGTGGTCTCCGCTCCACTACAAGAGTTCCAGTACTTTATGACTTGATCCGTGTTTAGCGCAGCACTATAGTGATTGGACCCAACCAGTGACAGGTCCAACTGCCGAACAACGGTGCCAACTCACTGTGCATGCACAAACTCCCTGTGCTTACAAACACACAGCCAGGAAGAGTTTCTTTTTTTTTACTTTTTTTTTGCCTGCTGCTCGATTAAGTGATCGTGCGCAGGTTTGTGCATGTAAAAGTCTATTCTCTTATTAATATAAGCTTGAACGTTCCGGGTCTTTCAAAAAAAGAAGCAAAGCTCACACCGAAGCCATGACAATATAGGTGACAGATATATGATGGCAGAAACTATTACAATCAGAAGCTGGACATAAGTGTGATGTAGATGAGTTTAATTTCGCATCACTTATAATCCAAAAACCACCAACTCAATGTGTTCTTTTGGTTTGATGTAATATGATATTTTTCAAGTCTCAGGATCCTACAAAGTGCAATAATACACAGAACCGTTTGCACCTTCTGCACTATATTACCATTCAATACAGATGTGACCAAATCATCAATTCATATGTTGAAATACCTAAAATGTGTTCAAATCTGCAACTTTTCGTCATTTAATCCAGAAATGTTAAAGAACAACCTCACGAAATGAAAATCATCCAATTGTTGCTTTCCAGTGATGTATCAAGCCTGCTCCAATTCCGGGGCAAAAGTTGCACAAAGGCAATTCAGCTCTCCCCTAGTTGCCTCTGTTCTGCTAAATACCACTCTCCCCGCATGTGGAGCTCACTGGCTCAGTCATCAAGGAACGGGTAATCTGTGTAGCCGACAACAGGATCATTGGTATAGAATGTTGATCGGTGGTACTTATTCAGAGGAGCATCCAGATGGAATCGCCTCGGCAGGTCAGGATTCGCCAAGAACAGGCGACCATATACAACCATGTCAGCATATCCATCAGCCACAACTCTGTTTCCCTCCACCCTGTCATACCCTCCACCAACCATGAATGTTCCGTTGAAGGCCTTCCTCATTTCGTGCAGCCTGTGTGGAATTTGCATCTTGCCATCCACCGTGACCATCTCAGGTTCCACTGCGCTGCAGTACATGATGCTGTGTTTGTTCAGTTCCTGAGCCATGTAGACACCCAATGTATCTGGGTTCGAGTCATTGCAGCCAAGGTAGTTGGCATAAGGAGAGAGGCGGATCCCTACACGGTCAGACCCAACCTCAGCCACCACGGCTTCAACTACCTCAAGGGCAAACCGACAGCGGTTCTGTAGGTTGCCTCCATACTTGTCATTACGATCATTGACACTATCTTTCATGAATTGCTCAAGAAGGAAGCCATGGGCACCGTGGATTTCAACCCCGTCAAAACCTGCATTTGATACATACAGGTTATGATGTTGATCATGTCAGGTCCTTGTACATGTTTCAGAGGGTACAGCACAGTTAAATAATATCTAATGTTTATGAGCGAGCAAATCAAGAAACTATCTAGAGAGATCAACTACAAATTGAATCACCTTATTTTCTGCAGAAGCCAGTTATGTTTTTGACCACGATGATATTGTGAACAACTGAACACAGTAATAGTTGGTCTTCTTTTATTATTTACTTGCATATATTTTTCTCTTTAGTTAATGATCAACTTACCAGCATCCAGAGCATTTCTTGCAGCAACTCTGAAGTGATTGACTACATTGGGGATCTCTTCTACAGCTAAGCATCTTGGGATGGGAAAGTCCACGTGGTCATCTTCATTCTTTTCCACTGGCTTATCTGTGCTTGAGATGGGCTCTTTCTCTGGCAAATGGCAATACAAAGATAATTGGATAACCACCTATCAAGAGTTGTTGGTTCCAAATATTCAGAACTTATTTAGCCAAATGACTAGAGTAGAGTCATTAATGAAATATTTTTTTTTTCCAGTTCAGCTTTGGAACAGGAAGAGAGTTGGTGAAGCTCCTGTGCTTGCACCAAACTTGAAAAGAACATTCCTTGCAGCAGAAGATGCAAAATGTCCTATAAAAAAGCCATGATGGAACCACATATACTCAAATTAAGTTTGAAGCAAATGTAGCAGGTGCAGGGTAGTGTCAAGGGTGACAAGAGCACAGCATTCTCTAAACGCCATTACATTCATTATGGTGGTTAGGATAAACAAATGCAAGGAATCATGTAAGAAACATATACCCATATCAGATACTCTTCCTGCATGCCAAATCTGGCAGAAGAATATTCCACCCTTAGCATGCACCGCATCCACAACAGGCTTCCAGGCCTCAACTTGTTCCTTGGTCCATATCCCTGGGGTGTGCGGAATTAAACTCATCCCTTGAGCATCAGATGACACCCCTGTTGCTTCAGCAATCAGAAGACCACCCTCTGTAGCCCTCTGTGAGTAGTACAGTTTGGCATGTGATTGTGGAAGATTGCCATATGATCTGCTTCTTGTTAAAGGTGCCAGCACAATTCTGTGTCAATATTGAAGAAAGTGAAACATAAAGAAGATGACAGAGATATGTGGCATGATATTTCAGGTATAAGGCTTCTCAGAGTTTTCTAATCCTGAAGGATCAGTGTGTTGAGAACATGGTTGCTTATACTTGATATAGACTGAATTATTGCTCAGAAAAAACAAGATTTCACACCAGCATTTAGTTAACACAAGTTCTACATTTATTGTCCATTCGAAAACATTATGTATGTAAGTTCAATCATTTTAAAATTCCCACATTAAGATCAATCTTTGTACCATTTGAGCAATATCATCATAGTTCCACAAAATTTACCATGACTCCATGAGACAAAACATTGTTACCTCAAAGTCAGGGAACAAGCAGAAGAAAGGAAGAATAATTATGATTCAGAACAAATATTCCATTCATACAAGAAAAGCCTGTACAGGCATACATCATATATATGTATTTCTCCCAGTGGATTCCAGTGCAAGTGACAAGTAGGTTGAAAGAAACTATTTCATAAACTGAAGAAAACCTATCTCCATAGCAGAACTGAGGAATTCGCAGGTCAATAACACTGATACAGAAGAAATTTTCAAGATAGAAGAAAGAAAAGAAATTGACATACAAAGTCATCCAAGTCTACTGAAACTCTAGTAGAATAGCTCTTCCAACTAACCTGTGCGAAAACCTGAACCTTCCTATTTCACAAGGACTCAGAAGAGCTATGGACTCCATGATTGCTCTCCTTGTACCTCTGCTACCACTCTCCAAGAGGAACCGGGAGTGGCTGCTTTTAGTGTCTATCACAACATCTCCTGATATGATGGCACTTTGCGGTGATTTGATGGGAATGCCCAACTCATCCTTGTCATCTAAAAGGTTGCTGGTGGGGAAAGGTAGGTGGGTAGGTTGAATATAAACAAATTTCCAGGTTATTAATTCTAAAGCACAACTGGACAAGACCGGTGGTTGAGGTCATACCGTCATAGGTTGGAGCCCCCATTCTACTTGGAAAAAGATACTCATATGTTCTTTTTTTTGTTCTAAACAAGTCAAGAGAGAGAGGGGAAAAAAGAGAGGCACAGGAAGCTCAGATGGTTTTAATAACTCTCTGATGAAATATAAGTTGATCAAGTACTCTTTCTTTATAAACTTAGGAATATATTAGCAAATCTTAGCAATGGCAGATGCTCTTCCGAGATGCCAAATCTGGTGGGAAGAATATCCCAATCCCCACCGTTCACAAACACAACATCCTCAACTAGCTCCCAGGCCTACTTGTTTCGAGTTGCACTTATGCCTTAAGATTCAGACAATAGACCTGTGGCTTCTGTAATCATGTCTCACCATTCAGCCATTTCCTAGCTGTTCAAGATTGCATTATGATCTCTATCTTGATCAGCATGCGCTAAGTAAAGAACTTAGCCTACCAGGTTGTTCTACAGTATGCAAGTTACCAATTTGAAATGCAAAATGCAATACAATAAGTTGACCTCACAAAAGTTTATGTTCTACCTAACATTTAGTCACCAGAAGTTCTGAATATATTTTGAGCAAACAAAACATTAAGATTATAAGTTGAATGTCAAATCAAGCTATGAGTACATTATATCATTTTATTTCAAATAATCAATGTTTTAGTGATCATGCTTGTAATGTTCTAAAAATGGTTGCACTTAAGGAAAAAGAAATATATGTAATGAGAACCAAACAGCATCGAACTGAATGTGAAAGGAACCAGAGCAGAAAACTAATCATGATACAGATACACCAGTTCATACAAGATATGCAAATATGAAGCATGATTACCATTTCATGCATTTTTTCCAGTGAATTGCTGTGCAACTGAAAACATGTTGAGGTACAAAGTTCTATTTATTTAACAACAAGAAAAAAAACAAAACTTCTTGAGATGAATTTGCAGGTCAACAACATGCAACTGATGCATGAAAAGTTCCAAGAGTATAGATGGGAAAAGAAATATAACAAGCCAGCATCTCCAGGGCATCACAGTACAATTGACAGTAGCTTGAGGTATATAATTTCAATTTAGTAAGCAGAATATGAAAACTTCAAATCATTACATGAACATTTGTGATAAATTTGCAGGTCAACAAAACAATATTGACACAGTAAAGGTTAAAAAAACAGCAGAGAAATGTACAACCTTGCAAATGAAATCATCCATGTTTACTGAAATTCAAAAGCCAGAGAGGTTAATCATAACAATTAACCTGTGAGAAAACATGAAAATTCCCATTTTAACTCAAGAGCGGGATTCATCTTTCTCTCCCTCCCTTGACCCTTTGCTATTAGCCTATTGCTGCTCCTCTCTGAAAGGAACTTGATTGTCTAATTGTCTTGCAATACAATGCCCAGCACCTTGCTATTCTCCAAGGTTGTATTTTTTATATATAAGTACCCAAAATGAAAGGTTTAGCGCATCACTCATCATTACATAGTTGTCCTGATTTCTCTCTTTAAGTGTCATGGTCGTCCTCATCTTTATTAAATGGTGCTGGTAAGGATGATGGCGCATCAACAAAAGTCAAAAGAAAAGAAAAAAAGGCTAACAAACCTTAGATGGCTTTGAAACAAACATAAAGAATCTTAAAGTAAATATGATAAAAAATACTGAAAATGTGAAAATCTAATGACTAAATGCCAAGTCCCTGACCAGGCAATGAACCATGAGCCATAACCATGTCAGTATGTCAATAGCTGGTAGGATTCCAGAGAACAAAATAGTTACCACTGGTATTCAAGCAAAATTTCAATTCAGCTCATAATTATCTTGACAGTCGTATTATAGAATGTTTCTTGGAGTGAACATATAAGAAGGCAAGGATCTGGTTTAATTCAAAGCTAAGTTATTTCAGAACAACATGGTGAAAATTTAGTTACCTATCTTCTGCCACTCTGCTATATAGAGCTTCTTGTGTCACAGATTAAATGTAAAAGGTTGTTTCCTTCCTTGAGATTTGACCAAACATCAGTAGCACGACCAAGGAAAGAGTTTGGAACTCCAAGTTCATCACTAGTAATAGCTTTTTAAAACATTAAAAATTTGTTAAGTATACAACTGAGGCTGTTGAATTGTGATAAAAAGAACATTCAAACGCAGATCCCCGCCCTATATTCCAAGTTATGATTCCTTGTTTTCCTCAGCCATTTCCCTTTTATACGCCTGCAGCTGTTCTTTAAATTTCTTGCTCTCCTCAAAGTTTGCCTTCCTCTTCAAAGCTTTCTGAATTTCACAAAGAACAAAACAGCATTTAGGGAAGCGAAGAACTAGCATCATAGGTTCTCACATTGGAACAGACAAATAAATGTTAGTATAAATTCCAATGCAGGGAAAAGAGAAAAATAATTAAGCACCTCCTGCCGGAAGCACTGGTCTAGCTTAATCTTAAGATCTGTGCATTCGCCAAAGAATTTCTTGACAGGATGATCCACATGGCACTTCTGGAATGCTTCAATGATCTGGATGACAAATGGACATTAGCTTCATGAAAGAATCCACAAATTGTACAGTTCACATGCCAGAACTTTAAACAGAGCCAGATATAAGCAGAGAGGTACCTCAGCACACATAGGATGCCTGTGCAAGGTTAGCGGAGGATGCATCTCCAGGGATTGCTAAGGGTGAGCCTGCATGATCGCTGACCATGTTACTGCAGGAATGGGAGCTTAGCTGAACCCTCAATATTTGGAAAATTAAGTAATTACTAGCCCTTCACACAATCACACAGCAAGCGAATTTGCAATAAACTCGATGGATTGGATTATCCATCCCGGCAAGGATGATCGGGATTTGATTGCTTGCAGGAAACAAAAGATCATGTCGCACACACCCCATTCACAGAATATGCATCCAAGCAGGCAGGGGCGGAGCCAATAATTTTTGCAAAAGAAAAATCGAAGTTAGTAGGTACAGTACAAAACCCTTGGCGGCCGAAAAATCGAAGTTAGTAGGTACAATACGAAACCTTGGTCAGATCCCGAATACAAATAGCTACGTTAGGGGTTCAGGTGTTCGATTTCGCACAGCAGGAAAGGAAGGGAAGAGAATGGGCGGACATACCCTTGTCGGCCGGCGAAACACCCGACGAAGATCTGGCAAAGAGCGGCTCCACCCGCCCTGTCGTCGGCTTCTAGGAAATAAGACTCGGGCGTGGGGGAAGAGAGAGCCGGATGTTTTTTCTTCCCCACGTTGAACAGGCCCACGCCGAGAGACAGCAGCAGGAGCAGAAGGCCCGGACAGTAGGAGCAGAAGGCCCAGTTTAGCTTATTTCCTTCCATTTTATTCCATCTGGACAACTTTTTTTAATACTTTCAGGAATTTATTATTTCAAAATATGTACCTATCAAAAAATTTAAAATTTTATGAAAGATATTTATACAAGTGTAACACATGTTCATCATTTCATGTTTAAAATGTTAAAATTGTAGTGCCAAAATGCTGACATTAAAAATCCCAATGTTGAAATGATACAATTTAAAATTTAATTAGCCTTACACCTATCAACATTTATGAAAGCTAGGTCCACATTATAAAACACATGGTTTAAAATTTTACAAGAACTAGTTGTTTCAAATCATTGATTTAAAAAGTAAAAAATGCATGTTGGGTCTTACTTTTGATTTAATTATGAGCATCATCTTGCTTCAATCAATTCATAAAACGGATGCATGAATGATAGAAAAATATATTTGAATTTTCAAAACTCCTATGAAAATATCCCACCAAATCACTCATACTGGCTATCTCAATATGCCACACATGCCCCTCTCAATCGCTTTCTAAGGTCCTTCGTAGCTGATAGTTTTCAGCTTTCCACTCGCGTGCCCCGCATGATACTCATGCCTGTATTGTGTGAAGCTTGATCTTTCAAAATGGAAGATACGGCTTTCTAGCCATGCCACTTTCAAAACAAATTCAAAATTATATCCAAAATAAGTCAGGATTCATCTTTTTTATACGAATAAGAAGGAAACTTTTGCATCCAAACAATGAACAACTACACGAATTTGAGAAATTTTCATAGAGCAAAAGAATTACATGATAGTGGCAATAATTTTTATAGAATCATAATTGAAGTGCAACCTACACCACATCAGTGACATATAGTGTCCAAAATTCTACGTAGTATTTGATATTTTCTAGGTCATATGTCTCAATGAAGGATATCCAAATAGAAACACGATTAATATCTTGACATATGATAATAAGGCTATGCTTAGATAAGTATTATTATATGTTTGGATACACCTTGACGAGGATCCTAATTATTTTGATGTATTAGTTAAAATAGAAAAGTGTTTATTTCAAGTGAGAATTCATGTCTATAATTGGAGAATTAGACCGTACCTAGGGTGAACTACTTAAAAGGAGATATAGATACTCACATTGAGAATCATTTTGTGATGGGTGTAATGTAATCAGTATTCTACTCTTTCTTCTTCTTTAATATAATGATTTGTATCTCTCCTGCATGTTCCAAAAAGATGTAGACAATGTGAGAATTTGAGAAAAGTTTAAAGACCTAGGTCCATTATACTCAATTGTTTATGATATATAACAACTTTATTATCTAGTACAGTCAGTTGGAAAAGTCATAGCATACGTAGCATGACACACTTTTTGTACATTACTATCTACTATGAGTAGTTGGACAAATCAGAACATGCATAGCATGACCCATTTTCTCCACACTATTGCTAGTCTTCCCTTGGTATTCTCGGTTGCCATTACTATAGACTGGGTTGAGTACCGACTACTCAACGTATGACATATTCGAATGTATGATATAGAACAAGAACACAACAACTAGTTAAAAAAACTTATCATAGCACCTTTAGGATTCATTTTTTTAAAAAAAACTTGATTTAAATAATATAATATAAATATAACATAATATGTCTATAGATATTGACGACCTTGAAGATGCATATATGGAGGAGGAAACATTGCACATAAAAGAAGTTACAATACAACAATCAACTTGTTATCATAGTTCACTCATCACAAAACGAGTAGAAGAAGTGGCATACATGCAGAACAAATTCTGCCGCCTACTCCATGCAGGTCGAAATAAAATACACACGCTCTACATCTGTGTAATACCCCGTGCATGCAGGACAAGAAAACCTCCAAATAAAGTTAAATTCTTGTGCTTCGTCAGCATGCCCACACACAATTTAGTCACCAGTTACGCGCCATATGTATGTATATCCTTGGCTCTTATTACACCATACCAACAACAAATAATACAACATATACACACATCATCGTAAAACACCAAAACTAATCCAAACAAATCAGGCTATATATAAGCTCCGGATGCAAGAAACCTGCATCAATTTGCACGATTTCATCATGTACGGATGCTGCTGCATGCTCACTTGTTCTTCGATCGTGTCTCCGATCAGACATGGTCAGCAAGCTAAGCTTTTACCTCCCGTAACCCCATAAATCCATCTCCCCTCCTCGTTGGGCGCCGGAGCTCATGGCGCCGGCCATCTGCTGCACCGCGGCGCCCCCGCCGTTGCTGAAGCCGTCCATCGCCTGCCACTGCTCGGCGGCTGCACCGCTCGCCTGGTCCCTCCCTTCGCCCAGCTGGGCACCGTCTGCGGCGACGCCGTCGCTGCTGCCGACGTCCAGTCCGCCTGGGTGATGCTCGACCGGCAGGCCGGAGAAGTCGTAGCCGGCGCCGGCAGCGTCGTCACCGGGCCGGTGGTTGGTGAGGAGGTCCTGGACCTGGACGTGGTGCGAGTAGGCGGCGTGCGGCGCCGGCGCCTGCATCTGCGAGTAGTAGGAGGATGCGTGGTGGTAGTACTGGTGCGGGTGCATGTAGTGGGACGCCAGGGCGGCCCTGGCCTGGTCGTGGTGGCCGCCCAGCGGCGGGGACACGGCCAGGTGGCCGCCGGCGTCCGCGCCCTGGCTGGTGCTCCCTTCGCCGCCGCCGATCTTGAAGAAGCACTTCTTCTTGAACACGCGGCACACCACCCATCCGTCCTCCTGCACGGCCACACATGCATCAAGCCATCAACAATGAGCAAAGTGATCGAAACCCTAAGGGAGCGTGGATTGTGGAGAGAGCGAGAGAGGGAGAGAGAGCTTATTACGCTGGTGCCGCCCTGGGCGTCGTCGGCGTCCTCGAGGCGGTACTCGTGCATGATCCAGTCGGTCTTCTGGCCGTGCGGGGCGCGGCCGCGGTAGAAGACGAGCGTCTTGCGCATGCCGATCTTGCGGTAGCTGGTGCGGATGCACTTGTCCCGGCCCGTCGCCTTCCAGAAGCCGGCCGTCGTGGCCCGGTTCGTCCTCGACCCCGTCGGGTACTTGCGGTCCTTGTGGCTGAAGAAGTACCACTCGTTCTGCGGCGCCGACCCGATCCGGCACCTCTCTGCATAGTGCATCCATCCATGCCATAATTATTCATGACACATCAATTATACGGATCATCATGGAGAATTATCAAGACTGACATGCATGATCAAAATTTAATTGCATGTCTAGTTTATTACCTTGCAGCTCCCATGGCTCGATCTTGTTGAGGTCGACCTCCCTGATGACCTCGAGGTCGAACTTCTCGAAGCCGACCTTCTTCTTGAGGTAGTAGAGCAGCAGCTCCTCGTCGGTCGGGTGGAACCGGAACCCCGGCGGCACGCCGTTGCTGGAGGAGAAGGCCGCCATGCGATCCAATCAATCGATCAGCTCCCCCGGTACGGTCAAGCCTTCATTTTTGACGCGGGAGAGGCCTGTAGCGCGTATATATACACGAGTGGCCGACCTCCATGGGCGGGCAGCAGGTGCGTCGTCAGCACTGCCGCCGCACAGGCAGCTGCTGGCTGCAGACTGCAGCGCAGCAGGGGGTGGTGGGGAGAGTTGACGCCGGCCGCCACGGCGCTGGACGGGGAGATAAAGTTGGTCGCGTAGGAAGGAAGGCAGGAGCTCGATCGCCTAGCGGTCAGCTGCATTATTCTACGCCCGTTAACGATCCCGAGGCTCGTTGTTTAGGGATCTCTTGATTGCTCTCAAAGCAACTGCTGGCCTGGCTTTGGGAGAGCTGCTATCCGATCCACTAGTAGCTAGTATAATCTTTATTTGCTATTCCTATATATGTGTGTGTATATGCTTCTGTAATTTCACATCTGATGATGGACAGAACTGAAGATGAATCGGAATACTGGATATAGATCTTCCTTTGACACTCGACTATGATGGTTTGCATGATGTGTTTGTATTATACTTACTTGTGTAAATCATAGATTAAAAGTTGAGATTGTTGCTAGATCTAGATAATAGTAGTACTAGTGTGAGTGATTGGCATGCATCCTTTTCATGAACATGCTCACGCACATGATTTGAGGACTAGCTAAGAAACAAGCAGGTAGGGCAAGATCCAATACGCACCATAAATGGTTTGGATTCTGACCTAGCTAATTTAACCCATTCATATGTAGCCATCTACGTGGCATGCATCCAGGCATCAAGTGGAATTTCAGAGAAAATATGCATGATCAAGTGGAATTAGGAACTATACTACTACTAACCTGGAACTTTCTACTGAATTTTTAAGCGACGAACAAGCAGAAGAGCTGCCGATTATTGCGCACCAGTAACGTGGAAGAAATTAGTGAGATTTCTGTTGTAGCTGCTCTTTGCTACGCATTGGATTTGATGCAAAGCTTGTGGTTGTTTGGGGTTTCTTATTACTTGCACATCGGAGGAGGCAGGGGTGGTTATGGCCAGATTAAACTAGACGATCGATAACGCAGTCCAACGCGCACTTGGTACTGCAACCTAAACCAACCAGTCTCCCTAGGGATCGAGCACCATGCACACACATGCAGCAGGCAGGCACAGTTTCCGCTAAATCTTAACTGACTGAGCTTAACTGCAGCTGAAGGATCAGTTGACATCCACCCTCCGCCACTAAACTAGTACTTACTGATATGAATTCTGCTTCACCCAATTTATCGATCAAACAGCTAACTTTTAAATCACCGAACTGGAAAACAGCCTGCAGGCTACAGCTACAAACTTGGGAAATGGACACACATATATCATGCAGATGCAGGCAAGTTCAGCCTTCTAGAGTATTCAGAATGAATCTAATCTGAAAGTTGGTTCTGAGTTCCGATCCAAATGTTCGTAAGCACAACGTTTCGCATTCATCGACCATCTCAAAATTTGTTCATGCGTAGAGATTGGGCTAGCTTGAATCCATAATAATGTACCCGTCAACTGAAATATCACAGAAATTGGCCAAGAAAAAAAAACAGAAGAAGAACGAACTAGCATGATTACTCAAAGCATGAGTTAAGGGCCACTCCATGTGAGGGGCAGGGCCCCGATCGAGCCACGACTCGTGGGGGTCGTCGTCGTCGTCCACGCACTGTGCGGACACGGGCTAGCCCGTGCACCTTGAGTGAGGCCTACTGCTCCGCCGTCACCCTGACGCGCCTCCGCCCCGCCCGCGGCGAGGCTCCCGATGCCAGCCGAGAGGCCGCCGGGCGGGCGGAGGGCCGGGGTAGCTCGTGCGTGCGCGGGGCGCGCGCTCGCCCTCGGTTGCACGCGCAGCACGCGATCGATCGGCAGAAGAAACCTCGCCCCAGTGGTCAGGCCGCGGGGGCCTCCCCGGCCCGGCCGCCATTCGCGCGCGCTTTGAGTGAGAGCTGAGAGAAGCTAACGCGAGCTTGCGGCAAATGATTAGGGCCGGGGAGCCCCTAGCCTGCTGGAGTTTACCGCAACCAACCTCATCAGGGGAGGCAGCTCTGAGATTGTTACCACCTAGGATAGGAACCTAGCCGGGCGAGCCGTGTATGCTGGTCTCAGCTTGCTTCCTGTGCCATTTGCTTGCTGCCCCTGGTAATCTTTTTTTTTCTTTTTTTTTTGTGGCGGGTGAAACGTACGTACTTGCCATGAAAACTTGTGCCTCCAGGCTCCGATCCTGCCTCGGTTTTAAACTTGCCAATTCGATCGCCGTGTCAATGCATGTATGCTTCAGGTATGTGCTCTGTTAGTCGAGGCGGCAAGCTTCCCACAGGGTGAAAGGACAAGAGGATCTGAGTGCAACCAACACTACAGTGTTTTTACTGTTCTTGTGCTGGTAATGAAAGAAACCATAGTAGTGTTTGCTACTGTTTCTAGTCCCCCTTGTACAAGATGAGGTACCTATATGGCAGAATTAGGAGACAGCGTCAGTGCAAATTTTGGTGTATCACGAGGTCCATAGAACAGCTCAATACTTTTACTCAAGAATTATTGAACCTTCCTAGGAAAAGGAAAAGAAAGGAAGAAGAGAAAAAAATGGAAAAGAAGTTTTTAGTGATCAAGAAAAATGTTTCAGAACACGTCACAAGGAAAATAAAATAAGTCGTTTTTTCCATGTTCTCATTTGAGCAAATTTCATATATTTCTCAGTATAGTTGTTCATATATTTGCTTCTTCCTTTTCCCATTTCAGATGCCAATAATATAAACTGCGCACCTGTTTTTACTTATATAAGGTGCGTTGGTTACACCGTTCTACAAATACACCACTCCCATCACCATCAATCTCTCAAAGGATGCGGGCGATGCTTATAGCAGAAAGTGTGCAAGAGGAATGCCATAGTGTAGTAAATCTTCTGAATTTCCTTGTAATTAGCATGATCAGAAACAGGCAGCAAACCATTGGGTATACTTAGTTTAAGAAAACATTGGTATGCATATGACAATAAAGAAAACCTCATTGTGCTTTGATTCCAGAACAAGTCAGAAAATAGAGGGGAAATTTTCTAAGAGGATTGATTAATTTACTATCCAATTTTCTCTATTCTAATTAAGAGTAAGACGGACACCTCAACTCGACTAATAAGATATTAGCATTAGATACTACACAAGAAGTTTTGCTTTCTTTCAAAGTGTCCTAAAGTGGGTTCGTTGAAGATGATCAAAGATGTTTAATAGTTAATCCCCACAAAGTCAATCATGTGAACTGTAGATGGTAGAGAAGCGTTTACTATCTTCAGCCATGCATGCGCCACCCCTTTCTTGCGCGCTCTTATCTGCGTGCATGCTACGTGACTGTGTAGTTCACTAATTCCCTTAACAAAAACAAAAAAAATCTAACGCACAACTAGAATTTTCTACAACACAAGTAATTCATATGCAGTCATGATGGTCAACCAAACTGTGTAGCTTATGTGAATTTTCTACTCATTTGGTAAATATACATAAGTATTTGAGGAAATTGCTAGAAATATTTACAAAATGAGTAGCAACTCTGGTCGTACACTGTAACTTATGTGAACAATCTAAACTGACTCGAGCTATTTACATAGCTAGGCCCCCAAAGAAGATAAAGGTATCCACAGAGCGTGGGAGGAGATAAGAATATCAGTTGAAATTTCCAGCATTTTCTTCTCTATTACATGCATTATCAACCATTGCTGTTGCTTTGATGTGACAGAACACATAGAGCTTCTTGGATCAATAGTGCAAAGCAATTTTTGAGGTGAAACCTTTCTCCACTTTGTTATGTTTGCAATTTTTACAAAAGAATTTCGTCAATGTAGTTTTTGTCATATTGAGGTCGATCTGTGAAAATGAAGCTTGCTACACTCGCATACCTGAAACTGAAAACATAGCAGTAAACTAAGCTAATAAGTTTGACATTCAGGTGAAAATGTACCTTCGCCATATGAAGGTTCAAGAATTACCTGAGGCAGGTATTGGGGGGATCAAGCTCCTAGGTGGCATTGGTGGTCTTATTCGAATTGGTTTGCTTTCTTTTGCCTCAACAACCACCACATCAGAAGTGAGAAAAGACTTTGCAACCACAGCAGCATGCTCAATGCAACATCTCACAACCTGGTGATATTAGGGAGTGTGAGAAGATATACTCCATCATACGTATAGTCCAAGGTGACAGAGATGATTTAAGATGTCTATGACTACTTTTCTACAACCTTTGATGGATCCAGTATTCCAGCAGCCATCAAGTCCTCATAGCGGTTCTTGGCAGCATTGTAACCATAATTTGTGTTGTCATTCAGTAACACCTTATGAGAGCAACAATCAAACACAAGTTAGATCCAGACGATGAGTTCAGAAAAAATTGTGTGCGCAGTTATATGGTGCACTTGCATGGTGGCATCTGCATACTTTTGGACGCAAAAATATGCATAACATGTACTGTAAATAATAGAGCTACCGGTGCAGCTAACAAACCTTTTCAACGACAAAATTACCATTCATCCCCGCATTGTTTGCTATTAGTGAGGTAGGGTAACTCAAGGCTTGCTTGAAGATGTCAGCACCAATCTAAACAAGGATAATACAAATCAGAGTCAAGACATAATCATCGCATTGGAACAAGAAACGGAACAATATACCTTGACAATCACTACAAAACAGAGTTACACAAATAGGTCGACTTACTGCTAATACCTCAACTTACCAAATATTTCATTAAATACCCTTTTACTCAAATACAAGTAATAAAGTACGACCTTTTGCTCTATATTATCCAATGATGATTCCTTGATTGCGTCAATCTTCTTTGATAATCTTAGTAGGCTACATCCACCACCAACAACAACACCTTCCTCAATAGCTGCCTGAATTATTAAAAAAAAGAATTGTTCAAAATAGTTACCAAACCACACATGATACGCACGTAGATTGGATCAATCAAGGTACCCTAGTTGCATTGAGAGCATCTTCAATTCTCAGCTTCTTATCTTTCATCTCAATGACTGTCTGAGCACCAACCTGCAATTAGCTTCGTGCCAAAATTTCAAATTCTGGCATTCCCATGGCAAAATTGATACCCCTGAAATGTTTTGAGCAGTGAACTAAAACAATATGTGGTACCTGGATGATTGCAATTCCACCACATAACCTTGCTATCCTCTCACCCAATATTTTCTTGTTGTACCTTTCCTTTGAGTTCTGAGAGTTAACAATTTAAAGATATAATTTTATCCAGAAAAAGTGATGCATGCAGAGGACAGAAAGTCACATGGGCACTTTTGCATGTTTCAACTGGAATAACTATACCTCAATTTGTCCTTTTATCATAGCAACTCTTTTCTCAACTGCATGACGAGTGCTTCCATCAGTAACAATTAGTGTTGAATCTTTCCTGATAACCACCTTAGAAGCAGAACCCAGAACCTCTTTTCCTGCCTTTTCCAATGAATATCCCATGTCATCCCTCACTACTGTACCTGAAAACCAACAAGAATTTGTTGATGACTGGAATTGCATTGGTTAGACTGGTGACTGAGTTCCATACCTCCCGTCATGACTGCAATATCATCCAAGCATTGAGTCTTTTGCTCCCCAAAAGAGAAGGCCTTAACTGCTGCAACCTTAATTGTCCCTTTCAGCTTGTTTTTTATCAAATCAGCCATTGCTGCTTCTTCCACATCCTCAGCAACTATTAACAATGGATAATTTTCTTTGACAGCACTGTCCAGTATCCTTATAATTTCACTAGCATCAGTAATTTTCTTGTCAACCAATAGAATCTACATAAAGAGAAAAAAAACTGTTCTAGTCATTCTGCAGACCAATAGTGTATAACGGGTAACTTGCCCTTACCTTACAGTCTGTGAACTCCACCGTCATATTTGCATGATCAGTAACAAAGTAGGGCGAGAGGTAACCACGTTCAAATTGCATTCCTTCAACAACATCTAGACTGTTTTCGGTGCCTCTTCCATTTTCAATTCTCACCATTCCTTTTCTACCTACTCTTTGAAAAGCATCAGAAATCATATTTCCAACAGCATAATCATTTCCTGCGCTAACTGCAGCCACATGTGCAAGTTCATGGTCTTCAATCTACATGAAAACATGTCACACAATTAAGTTTCAAAAAACATGTCACACAATTCTAATACAAGGGAAATACAAAAGAATACTTAGATAAACTTAAAAAACATACCTCCCGTGACATTACTCTGAGTTCAGACACCAAAGCGGCTGCAGTCTTCTCAATACCACGTGCAACCTGAACTGGGTTGATTCCAGCTGCAAGAACCTAATTTACGAAAAAATCATAAGAAGCAATGTAGGTTCAGGATTCAGAATTTTAGTATCAGCGAATTCATCATATCACCCAAGTTATTCCCTGTTACCAGACTTCACATTGTAGAAAACTAGAACAAGGAAAGAGATGGGCATACCTTCATTCCTTCAGCAATCAGGCCTCGAGCAAGGATTATGGAAGTGGTACAACCATCTCCTGCAATATCATTGGTCCTTGCACCAGCCTGCCTGACCAGCTTCACTCCAAGATTTTCTAATGGATCCTCCAATTCGATCTTCAACAACACAATTAGATTGATACATTCAGCCATTGAAAGTTGTATGACATGATCAGGGAAGAACGATAAGCAAGCTCATACATTAGTGCCAGAAACCGACAACAATAGCAAATTGCATTTTCCCACTTATGTTACTAGCTTACTGCAGAACAGCGAACACAGTAAAAAAGGGCCTACTATTGCAGTAAAATAAGATAACAAGAACGATCAAGAACTGAACAGCAACCACTGGAGTGAACAACACGTTTAACGTTTTATGGCTTCATATGAATGCAGTCGATCCAGATTCAGTCTCCCTGAAGCTGACACTGAATAGCAGCATACTGCAGAAAAACTTCATGTCGGGAAGAATGGTATTACCTCCTTAAGGACGGTCTCCCCATCATTGACAATCTTGGGAGGGCCATACTTGTTGCCAAGCACTACGTTCCTCCCCTTGGGCCCCAGGGTGACCCCCACCAACCGCGCCACCAGGTCCACCCCGGCCTGGAGCTTCTTGGTAGCGGAGAGGTCGCGGTTGAAGTGCAGGTCCTTGTACACCGGCATCGGCGCCGGCTTCTTGGGAGGGGAGAAGGGCAGCGTCGGGGGCTTCATGGACAGAGGAGGGGACGGAGGCACCATTCTCGACATGCTTATTCCACCCAGCTAGGAGGCGGCGGCGGCGGCGGTCACTGGACAGAGTGGAGTGGATAAGGCTGCGAGCTCTTCCGCGATGCAGGGATCGATTCCGCCGTTCCACCCTTGCCACAGCCGCACCTGGTGATAGATGTATCGATCTACTGTCTTGCAGCCGGGAGGAATCGGGGCCGGGGGAGCGGGCAAGTGGAGGAGGAGGCGCTGCCGCCGGGGGGCGACAAGGCGCCGCTGCCGGGTGAAGGAGGAGGCGCACTGCCGGATGGAGCGCCCACCCTTACCTCTCTGCTCGAGCTCGAGTCGTAGCTGTCGTGCTTGAGATTTGAGAGGAGCAGATTGCTGCCTTGGAGAGTTGGAACGTGGAGGAGCGGAGGTAAGTAGCTGAGCGGATAAGAGGTTGGAGACTGGAGGCTTGGAGCTCTCGGGTGGAGCTCTCGGGTGGGGATGGTTAGAGGGGAACGATATATATATATATATATATATATATATATATGGGAAGCATCAATTTTACATGCGTTTCGACGTATATATCTTGATGTACAGCGTATCTCAACTAACGAAGGTACCTACGAAACCATCTGATGGTATATACTTTAAGTACGTGACCATACGTGGAGTATATGGACATACTTATTTTTATATACTAGTACTAATATATAATCATAATATATTTAAAAATAGGGATGTTTTTGAAATTTTTCGTACATCAAAGTATTTTGGAATAAGTATATCAACATACTCAAGGTAATAAATGAGTATATAAACATACGCACAATGATATATGATGAGAGTATCTACACGCGAATGTAGATAAAACTCACGTGTAGCTAACTTTTTTGTTAGGTCAGATACGTCCTACGTCATAAGATACATATATAGGAGTAGCTATAATTGCGTGTAGAATAAATTTTATATATATATATATATATATAAATATATATATATATATATATATATATATATATATATATATATATATATATATTGATGGGCAGAGGGGAACGATTTGACTAGTGGAGTTGTTTCTGGAGTGTGCGACCTGTGATATAGCAGTTTGGCTAGTAAATGGGCCTGGGCTGGAATATGTTGATGGGCCTCTTTGTATATTTCGGTCACATGGGGGTAATTCGGTTAATTGAGAACTGAAATCGAAATAATCACGATAATTTCAGTTACTTAAGACCGAAATTAGAAATTAGGACCGTAATATTCGGTTTCAATAACTTTGGTTTCAGTCTCGGATATTTCGGTTCAGTCTTCGAATACTAGTTAATTATGCCCACCTCGAGCTGGGAGCGTGAGAGGAGCCGAGAGCGCGGCGGATGGCGAAACCGTGAAAAGAATGTAGATATGCCGTTGCGCCCCTGAAAATATCTCTTTTTTTCCCGGCGTCTCCTCTCCGTCCATTCCTTCCCATGACGACGATGATCGTCTACCGAACGCCGAGGCAACAGGCGTTGCAGGCTTGCAGCAGAGATAGGCCGTGAAAGGCCAGGCCGTAGCACGGGGAGGAGGGTTTTCTTAGGCCCACCGTGCTGCCCGTCAAAAAAGAGGATGTTAAAGTGGGCTGGAAGTGGCCCAACTACTTTGGTGGCGCACGCCGAAATTGGCCCCAAATCTGCCCCTGGTTGACCTCAAAAAGAAAAAAATCCGCCCTTGGTTTCGTCTGTTTGCCTTATTTTTTAAAAAAAAATTGCCCACTCACACTTGCTTTTGGAATTCGAGCGCTGACTGCATTCAGATGGCCGTGGAAATAGAGTTTTGAGCTCCAAACTCGATTCTAATTTCCACTATTTCAAACGTATGCACATGTACATACCTTTAGTGAGAAGAGCACCCGTGTAATGTGAGCTCTCCGTCTCTATCCTTAGAAAATGTCACCGAGCACGGTCCAAGAGTCTAGAATATAGAATCTTAGAGCGTATCCAAGAAACTCTTTATATCTTTTTTTTAGTTTACAGGAATAGAGATTTTTGTGGAAAAATACCCTCCAATGGTCTCTTCAATTGGATATCTAAATGTAGACATCCTCTATTCCGGATTTCTCGCTAGCCAAAGATGAAGAACGAGAATGACTCTCTAGACTATGCACAATATATAGAAAAGCTATTAGAAAATACAAAGATATAAAAATGATTTTTACTCAAATAACTCTCTAAATGATAATTTAGAGAGTAAATTGTAGAAAAGCTCTTGAAGATGCTCTTATGCGTGCAGTACGAGTGGGATTGACAATGGTAGAGACCCGAGGGACGATGACGTGGCCCAATAACTGTTGAGAAACTTTCACCGCGTTTTGATTTTTAATTTGGAGAGGATCGCATGTTATTTTGCTCCATAAATTAAAATTTGCATGCTTTTCTCGTATCCCTGGATCCGAACATCGCCTAGTTCACCCCTTGCGCCTTGGCGACACATCAGGTCTTTTCAACAACCCAGCATCCCACCAATCACCTCCAGGTCTGTGTGCTGCCTCCAATAATTGGACCACCACCCAGCCGGAGGCCTGCCTCCAATTACTGTGAAGCTATAAAAGTAGAGAATACAGTTCGTTACCAGCTATAAGCGAGATCTTTTGCAGTTTGCTTGTTGATTTTCTACTCTTTGGAACAAGCGCCCTGGCTGGTACATAGAACTAGAAGCCCTGCTAGTCTCAAGCTCCGGAGAGCTAGCTACCGGTAAATCAAAGAGCTTTTCTTCTAATCCATCTAGTCAGTCCTGACAATCTATTTTTTTTAAATATAGAATGGTTCCGGCCTTGATCATTCACATGCGAATGACTGCAGCCTAACAAGCAAATACGCAGCACGTAGGCTGCCAGAGCTTAAGCTCAACACGAACACAGTACTGAACTTAATAAGTCTGATACAGATACTAGCAGGGAGAGGCTATAACTCTATCCTGCCTCTGAAGTTCCAGCCCCTCTTGTTAAACAGCTTCAATATCACACCTTCCAGTCGTTGGCAATTGCTTTTGATTTGGTTCATCGCTTCCTCTTTAGATAGCTGCGACCACAGTCTTGCCCAATAGATCCCCAAAGAGTACCTGCAAATATGAGTTAGGATGCAATCGTTGGAACACAACTTCATTTCGGTTTAACCAAATAACCCAGCATAAAGCCGATGCTCCTACTAGCAAAAGTTTTTTAAGCTGTGGAGAGTATCCTCTAAGCCAAGATCCCAACAGGTCTGCTACATTCCTAGGGGGATCAATGCCGAAAATATAAAACACAGCATTCCACACAAACTTAGCTACATGACAGTCAAAAAACAAGTGCTGGATAGTTTCGTCAGTGTTACAGAAACAACACTTCATATCCCCTTTCCAATTTCTCTTGGCCAGGTTGTCTTTTGTGAGAATCACTCCTTTCTTTAAGTACCATAAGAAGATCTTAATTTTTAATGGAACTCTTAACTTCCAGGAGATATTCTTTTCAGGTAGGCTGTTACTCAGCATCAAGTCTCTATACATTGATTTGACTGAGAACACTGACTTTTCATTTACCTTCCAGCCAAACTGATCCGCTGTTTCCACCAGATCCCCCTGCAACACTTCTGAGACCAGCTTGATCCACCTTCTCAGCTTTTCTCCTATCAAGGCTCTTCTAAAAGAGACATTCAGAGGTATGTTGCTGAATACAGAAGCCACTGTTTGATTTTTATTTCTAGTGATGCTATACAGATCAGGGTATTGCTGCATCAGTGAATCTTTTCCTGTCCACCAATCTTCCCAGAACCTTACTTGCTCCCCGTTTCTAACCTCAAATTTTCCCCTTGCTAGGACATATTCCTTCACCTCCATCAGACCAGACCAGAAATGTGAGTCTCCTGGTTGTTTGGTCACTTGAGAAAGAGTCTTATTTTGCAAATATTTCCTTCTGAGCAACTGTTGCCAGGTTCCATCCTCGTTTAAGTCTGATAATCCACTTGCTCAAAAGACAAATATTCTGAGCATCCAGATTAGTAACACCTAAACCACCTATGCATTTAGGTGTACTAATAATGCTCCACTTTGCTAATCTGTATTTCTTCTTATGTTCATTACTTTGCCAGAAGAATCTAGATCTGAAATAATCTAGCTTTTTTAGAATACCTTTAGGAATTCTAAAAAAAGAAAGCATGAACATTGGTAGACTGGAGAGTATGGAATTTATCAACACAAGTCTCCCTCCTACCGAGAGGAGCTTACCCTTCCAGCTGCTTAGCTTCTTTTGGAATCTATCCTCCACCTGATTCCAATCTTTGTTGGTAATCTTACCGTGATTTATTGGAATTCCCAAATACTTAAATAGGAAAGCTCCTTCTTTGCAGCCAAACAGATTGATGTACTCTGATGCCCTCTTCTTAGCTTCTCCCAAACAGAAAAGTTCACTTTTGTGAAAATTAATCTTAAGGGCAGAGAGTTCTTCAAACGCAAACAACACCAACTTCAGGTTCTTAGCCTGTTCTAAATCATCCTCTAAAAAGAGAATTGTGTCGTCTGCATATTGTAGAATAGAAAGCCCACCATGGTTTAGGAAGCGAGCAACAGAGAAGGGAAGAAATGGCGGCCGGAGCGGACGAAATCCATGGAATTATAATCGTCGGCGGCGGGATTTGCGGCCTCGCAACCGCTCTTGCTCTCCACAGGTATGCCGCTTCATTTTTTGGCTGCAATACAGATGGCAAGGAGCTGAGGACTTGAACTTTGCTGCAGGAAAGGAATAAGCAGCCTTGTTCTTGAGAGGGCTGAGACCTTGAGAGCAACAGGGGCGGGTATCGGCATACAGGTCAACGGGTGGCGCGCTCTTGACCAACTGGAGGTTGGGAACGAGCTGCGGAAGCTGGCCATGCCCCTTTCCGGGTACGTCCGAGCCTGTTTGCTTTTGCCTCTCAGCGTTGTTTTCAACTCTAATAAGTTCTTGGTTTATGGATGGTGAGGTCAAGCTTTAGTTCTAAGCCTACATATTGCTATGTGTCTTGGAGCTATTTTTGTTCTTTGGTTCTCTCTCTGTTTTTTTTTTTGAAGAAACGGGGGGGGGGGGGGGGGGGGGGGGGGGGGGGTTCCCCTACTGGAGATATATAGAATTATTAGGAAAACAACAGTTCAAAAGTACAAAGAAATGGACAAGCGAACAGAAAATAAACTGAAGAAGCTAGACAACAAAACTAGGGAACAGCTAATCTGAACAACATTAGCAGTATAGTGCCAGCCAGACTTTCTTTGGTTCTCTTGCTGGCAACTCTGATTTCAGCTCTGCATGTAGAATGGATAAGAGGGATATTCATGACAGCAGCAGAGCGATTAAGGTACCAATCAGGTAAGTTCAGATAAAGCATGCCCTTCATTTCAACACTGTTTTTCAGTATCCATTATAACAGACAAGGTGTAAGCAAGAAATGGCGCTGCAAACCATGGTTTTAAATCGCCGGCTAAGGCATTTAGCGGCAGAGCTGCCGTTACGGCATTTAGCGGGCTATAGCCGGCTTTAGCAGACTAAATGCCATAGCGGCTGCTCTTTCTAACAGCTATAGCCGCCTATAACGGCAGCTATAGCTGGCTATTTAAAACCTTGCTGCAAACAGAATGGACTACTCATAACTCTTTGGTTTTCAATTCTGTTTCGTACTTCCGGCTGGAGGACTGAATTCCGGTGCCTGAAAAGAAGTGACCTCCTTGAAACGCTAGCAAAACATTTACCTGTGGGGTCTATCCGCTTTGGGTGCCAAGTTGAAGCCATTTCTCTAGAACCAATCACTCGCTTTCCAGTCGTCTCAGGCAATGACGGCACTAGCATAAAAGCAAAGGTAACGGTGCCCCGGCCTTTCAGTATTTTCCCTTTGTAACCTAACACAGTAATCAATCAAGGCACTAGACAAAAAAAGGGTATCACAATACTTGGCATTGTCATGTCAACAGCTTGTAATCGGTTGCGATGGATCAAATTCAGTAGTGGCCAAGTTCTTGGGTCTGAAGGCGGTGAAACTGTCGTTTATGTGGGCAGCACGCGGTTTTTGCGATCTATCCAGAAGGCCACAACTTTGCCAACCGTTTTCAGCAGCTGATTGGTGATGGAGTAAACTTTCGGCTCATACCCATAGATGATAAAATTGTTAGTTTCAATGCAATCCACCTCCAACCTTCCAAAGGTATGAACAGTTGAATTTTTTTCAAAGAGACCAGGATGCTTTTTTTCGATAAATGAAGCTTTATTGGTTCTCAAGTTCATTAAATCGAGTTGATACAAAAAATCTTGAAACACTTAGGACCTCTGAAAAATTTCATGTCAAGTACTCACTTTTGTCCATTTTGTCGGATCCCAGCAGACTGTAGTACCATCAGCAGGAACATGGAGCTCATCCAGCTGGTAACCCTGCAGAGAATGCAAGGGTTCCCTGAGGAGATCATCGATCTGGTGCGGCACTGTGACACTGCCTCGCTGAGCTTCACGCAGTTCTGCTACCGGGCACCATGGCACATGGCCTTCGAGACCTTCCAGCAAGGCACGGTGACCGTCGCGGGAGACGCAATGCATGTGATGGGGTCTTTCCTGGGGCAGGGCGGTGCATGTGGCCTGGAGGACACTGTCGTTCTAGCGCGCTGCCTGGCCAGGACGACGATGTCTGAGGGGGTCAACCATTCAGGTGATGACCGGAAACTAGGGAAGAGCATCGAGAACGGGCTGAGGCTGTATGTGAAGGAGAGGAGGTGGAGGATCCTGATGCTGTCTTTCCAAACTTTTCTCATGGGAGTGCTTGTAGCAGCGTCTTCAGGGTTCAAGAAGGTGTTGGCCACAACTGTTTTGGCGGTTCTATTCAGAAGCAAGTACAGTCACACTGAGTACAACTGTGGTTCACTGTAGTGCGAATCACATCAGATTCAGATCTAAAATGTTTAGTGCGGAATGGGACCTTGAACTGACAGTATCAATAACCATGACATTATTGTTGATCCCATATATAGTTGCCCTGTAAAGAACTGAATCTTATCATTTTATTTGACACATCGGTTTATTTGACAAATCTCCTTGGTTTGCAGAAAACTTTCAGTCTGGTGTATGATTTTTTATTTTTCGAGACGAATTAATAATGCATCACTTGATCATTTACTTCAGTAAGATATTTTGCATGTCGCTTTGCAGAATGAATATACATTTCTAGAGGAAGAACAAGCAGAATATATATTTTTAGAAGAAGAACAAGCAAATGACAAAGTAAAGAGTACAAGGACACAGAAGATACAAGTTTCATATAGAAAACACTTATTAGTAATCCTTTTGAACATGGGCAGGGACAATCCGCATATATGGCGGTAATTAGGCTATGTTGTTCAGGGACAAGGTAACATGACCTAGCCGCATTACTGAATGGTTGTACACGATACACAGGACAGTGGGTATGCCTTGGGTAGGTGGTCAGTTTTGTTGGGGTGGTTACATGCTGAATCTGCCCCTCTAGCTCGAGGCTCTGCTGCTTGAGCATTTTGCCTACTGTTGTTTTAACATTGTTTTCTTTTAGATGTCTGTTTTATCTTCTGCATCTGGGTATCTTACTAGGAGTAATTGATATCAAGAGTGCGCATGCTATGTTGATGACCTAATCGGTTCTGGTGCTACGGTTTGCATTTTGCTACCTCTCATCTTCTAGTGTAATCAATATCTTGTTAATAAGTGCCTTTGTTAATCAATATACGCGCTACTCAAGCAATGAACCTTGCGGACGATTTGTTAACCATATTGTGTATTAAATGTTTTAGGTCCTGTTTGTTTACAAGCAAGATTATATAATCTAGCTTATTGGTGATGTATTATATAATCTGAAATAAGCATGTTTTCAGTAGCTTATGGATTATTATAGTTTAGGGGTGTAGATTATATAATCTGATGAATAAGCTAAAGTGTTTGTTTCCTTGTTAGATTATTTTTTAGATTTTAAGCTGGATTAGATAATCTCATGGGCAAACAAACAGGGCTTTAGTACACCATATACAATATGTCCACCTTTTTGCTTTTATCCTGTTGAGTGCCTTTTATTTAACTGTGTCAAATCCTTTATTGTGCTTGTACAGCAGAGTCTAAGTGGGGTTAGTGGGAAAACTTTGTAGAATAGTACAATACTGCTACGACAATTTCCACATGGAAGCACAATCTGAGTGATGAAAAAGGCCGTGCAAAACTCGAGGCCAAGCAAACTACAAGTCTACAGCAGCCAACCCAGAAATGTGTCGGTGTACAAGTCGCTAGAGCATTTCTAGAGCCTGATCACAGTGTGCAAAACTGCAAACCACCATCTAGAGCCTGCTGATCTTACCATGGATCACCTCATCGCAACGCTCCCTGATGTCTGTGGCATCGTCACCACCACCCTAACGTTCCTCTTCCTCACGTCCGCTTTCCTCCTAACTCTAGCACGCCGGAGAACAGCAGGGGAATTCGGAGGTCAGGTTCCATTCGAGGGATATGTTCTGATATCTTTGATACCCAGTTCATCCTCTGCTTGCCCTCTTGTAGCTGCAAGCCGAAGGAGCACACACGCAACTCACGCACGCCACTTACACGGGCCGTTCCCACTCCGGGCCCGACGCACTCACACTGGAAATCCTGGGCCGAGTGGATCGTCGAGGCCCAGGCGCGGCTTCGGTAGCGCTGGTCTTGCTGGTGGAGGTAACATCTCCCCCCTGTAGAAAACCCGCTTCTCCCCAAGCGGCGGGAGCAGCCGGGAAACGCTGATGGAGAGCTTCCATGTCCTCCCATGTGGCGAGAGAAGCGGGCCATCCAAACCATTTTACCAAGACGTGCTGAACTGAGTGAACTCCCTTGGACACCATTTTCTTGGACTTGCTCTGAGAACTGACATGGAACATCAAGATCAGGAATGAGAGGAAAAATCTGGTCTGTCCTGGGGATCGCTTGCTTCAGCTGGGAGACGTGGAAGCCGTCGTGAATAGATGCCGATGAAGGAAGCTGCAGCTTGTATGCGACCGGACCCACTTTGCCAATGACTTTATATGGACCGAAGAATTTGAAAGCCAATTTCTGGTTAGCTCTCGGCGCCAGCGACGATTGCATGTACGGTTGGAGTTTGAGATGTTAGACATAACATAGCTTAAAATTTAAACTTAATAAGATCTAACACCTAAAATATAAGCATGACCTATAGAATAAGATGAACAATAAGAGTAAGTTTAGATCTCGACCGCCAGTCATCGTAGGAGCAGCTGAGAACGATATCTCGGCGGTGGTTGGTGTCGGGGACGAAGACGGTGCGTCCGTAGTCGTTCCTGTAGATATTCCCGACGTAGACAAAGTAGTCGATCTCGCCGGGTACCGTCGTCCTTCCGGCCTGTACGGGCACTGTCCGGTGTTGGACGACAGGCGGAGGCGGTGGCCTTCAGGTAGCTCCAGCGCCGCCGCAGATCGGGACGGCTGCAGTGGGCGGCTAGGGTTTCTTAATGATTAGTTTAATCACAAAAATGCCGGGTTCCACTATTTAATATGACGCTAAACGACCTGGGGCCACAACCACTAGTGGGCTTGGGCCTCCGATCAAGGCGCGTAACGGGTTTTGACTTATCCGTTTCTTCTCTTTCATTTTTCGCCTTTTTGACCACCGAAAAAAGTTCCAGCATTCTCCCCTTTGGTCTAAAAGTCTAAAATTGATGCCATTCTTAAAGTAGAGTTATGTAAAGAGACAATGTATCACAACAGTGTATAATCCCATCACGACACAATTATCCACAATGCATTAAACCACTTATCGTAATGGGAGGTGGTTGACTTATGACCCTTTTAATTCCAAGATCACAGGCTATCCAATAGTCCCATGCCGATAATTAGCTCACGAAATTGATTGGGAGGTAAGCCTTTCGTTAATGGATCCGCGAGCATTTCCTTAGTACTTATATGCTCTAACTCAATAGTACGATTTTGGACTCTATCTTTCACAACATAAAACTTAATGTCAATGTGCTTGGCACCACCACTTGACTTGTTGTTACTAGCATAGAAAACTGCGGCTTTATTATCGCGTATAACTTTAGTGGTTTGCTTATGCTGTCTACCACTCTTAATCCGAATATAAATCCTTTAATCCACACAGCTTGTCCCACGGCCTCATAACATGCCACAAACTCAGCCTGCATAGTTGATGCCGCAGTAAGTGATTGTTTTGAGCTTTTCCATGATATTGCTCCATTCGCAAGTGCGAAGATATAACCTGATGTCGACCTTTTAGTGTCAACACAACCTGCGAAGTCGGCGTCTGAATAGCCAACTACTTCTAAATTCTCAGTTTTCTTATATGTGAGCATGTGGTGCTTAGTGCCCTGCAAATAACGCAAGACTTTCTTGACCGCTTTCCAGTGTTCCGAACATGGGTTAGACTGATATCTGCCAAGCATTCCGGTAATGAATGCTAAGTCAGGACGTGTACATACTTGTGCGTACATAATGCTTCCAACAGCTGAAGCATATGGAATCGAACTCATTTGATCAATTTCTAATTGATTCCTGGGACTTTGAAATTGCCCAAACTTATCGCCCTTAACCACTGGAGCAGTTGTGCCTGAACATTGATTCATATTATATCTTTTAAGAACCTTCTCTATATAAGCCTTTTGAGAGAGTCCTAATGCACCCTTAGATCTATTTTGGTGTATCTCAATGCCCAGTACATAAGAGGCATCACCGAGATCCTTCGTATCAAACTTTGATGAGAGAAAATTTTTTATCTCATGCAGCAAGTTCTAATCGCTGCTTGCTAATAGGATGTCATCCACATATAAAACTAAGATGATGAAAGAGCTCCCCTTGATCTTAATATATATACAATTGTCCACTATATTTTCAACGAAGACCAATTTCTTAATTAATTCATCAAACTTAAGGTACCATTGTCTGGACGCCTGTTTCAACCCAAAAATGGACTTCTTTAGTCTGCATCCCAATTGTTCTTTGCCTTCCACAACGAAACCTTCTGGTTGCGCCATATATACATTCTCATGCAAATCACCGTTTAAGAACGCAGTCTTAACCTCCATCTGATGCAGCTCGAGATCGAAATGAGCTACTAGAGCCATAATAATTCTAAATGAGTCTTTCTTCAAGACAGGAGAAGGTCTTAGTATAATCAATCCCCTCTCGCTGTGTGAAGCTCTTAGCCACAAGTCTTGCTTTGAAACCTTCGATCTTCCTTTTGGAGTCGTACTTAGTTTTGTAGACCCATTTACAGCCCACCTTTTTGGCTCCATCAGGAATCTCTACTAAGTCTCATATCTTATTTATACTCATTGATTTTAGCTCTTCTTCCACAGCCTCAATCCACTTGTGGGAGTGCTCACTAGTCATAGCTTCCTTGAACGAGTTTGGATCATCAACCTTCCCCATATCGTGTCCTTCTCCACTCATCTACACGTAATCATTGGAGATACTAGTTTTCCTCTCTCGCGTTGATCTTCTCAGAAGCTGTGGCTTCTCCACTAGAACAGGCTCAGCAGCAACTTCTTGTTGTGCTTCTGGCGCCCTGGCGGCGGTCTGATCCTGTGCTTCCTCAACAGGTTCTTCCACAATTTTATTTTGATGCTCATTAGGCACATTCTCATGCTCACCTATAACAGGCGCTTGCTCCACATGCACTTCTGGATAATCAACTGTCTGAGCTGGTGCTGTATTCTGAAAATTAGGTAAAATACGCACATAATAATCACGAGTCAGCGGTGTAGTATCATAAGTCCGCATTTCCTCGAGATCGATTTGCCTAGTCTCAGTGCATCCATTTTCCTCTAAGAATATTGCATGTCTCGTCTCAACAAACTTAGTAGTACCCTTAGGACAATAAAACCAATATCCCTTTGATCTGTCTGGGTATCCAATGAAATAGCAGCTTTCTGTCTTAGGGTCTAATTTTTCCAAGGGACGGATTAAATAACTTCGCCTCAGCTGCACAACCCCAGACATAAAAATGATTAATGCTGGATTTCCTACCAGTCCAAAGCTCATAATGCGTCTTAGGGACTGACTTACTAGGAACGCGATTACTTATATCCGCGGAAGTTTTCAGTGCTTCCATCCATAAACTCACTGGCAGTGTAGAGTTGCTTAGCATACTACGCACCATGTTCATTAGAGTGCGATTTCTTCTTTCAGATACACCATTTTTGCTGAGGTTCACCAGGAGTTGAGTACTGAGCTACTATTCCATTTTCTTGAAGGAATCTAGCAAAAGGGCCTGGGATTTGTCCATATGTGGCATGTCTCCCATAAAATTCACCACCTCTATCTGACCGTACCACTTTAATCTTTGACTGATGCTAATTTTCTACTTTAGCTTTAAAGATTTTGAACTTATCAAGTGCCTCAGATTTTCTTCTTATGGGGTAAATGTATCCATAACGGAGGTAATCATCAGTGAATGTAATAAAGTAACTAAAGCCATCCACCGACTTAACATTAAATGGACCGCAGATGTTAGTGTGAATTAATTCCAATATTCCTGAACTGTGCTTAGCTCCATCCTTCTTAATTTGTTTTGCAAATTTTCCCTTAATACAAACAACGCATTGGTTTAAGTCAGAGAAGTCTAATCTTGGAAGTATCTCTTCTCTAATGAGACGCTCCATTCTCCCCTTCGAAATGTGGCCTAAGCGAGAATGCCACAATTTTGACAAAGTCTCATTACCTCTCTTGCGTTTGTGACTAACTTCGCTTACATTCATCACACAAATATTATTATGGGACTGTAAATAAAGATCATTGTATAAAGGTGCTCGATAAATAATGTCACCATTCAAACTTATTACACATTTGCTGTCACCAAAAGTGCATGAATAACCATCAAGATCTAATTTAGAAACGGAAATCAAGTTTCTCTCAATAGACGGAACATAAAGGACATCAACTAAGTGAAGAATAAAGCCGTCACGAAGTTCTAATTGGAGATCTCCAATGGCCTCCACGTTGGCTTCAACGCCATTTGCGACTCTTAACCTTTGAGTCCACTTTCTTATAGTTCGCACGCCAGACAATCCCTTTTCTCTCACACCACGCCTTAAACTTCGGCAGTCTTTCCTCTCATGGCCCTCATTATCGCAGTGGTAGCAGAGAAGTTTCTTAGGAGCAGATGGATCATTCTGCTGAGGAGCTTCATAAGGTGTCTTACCCTTCTTTGGCTTATTGGAGCGGGATACCCTCTTGTTTCCTCCCCTATGTCCCTCATGTCTTATGACGTTGGCAAAGTTGGAGTTCTGAGGGCGTAGCCTTTCTTTCTCTTGAGCACACTTAGACACAAGTGTGGTGATGTTCCACTTCTGATCGCTTGCATTGTAATTTATCTTAAATGCCTCAAAGACTGATGGAAGTGACATCATGACGTGATGAAGCAGCGCTGCATCATTAAGGGGACAGTCGACATCTTGAAGCTTGTCCCTCATGTTGACCATGCCCATAATATGCTCTCTAACACTGCCTTGCCCATTATACTTAGTCTTCATGAGTTGAGATAAGAGAGTGCTAGCATTGGTCTTGTCAGATCTCTTAAAGTAACTCTCGATCTTATTCATGAAGTCCTTAGCATTCTTAGGCTCTTTGTCAAGAGCTAGAATGGTTAATAGTCATGTTCATAAGACTTAGTGCCACTCTGTCAGAATGCTCCCAGCGCTCTTTTCCTTTCTCGTAAGCAGCAATGCGTGTAGCAAGGGTAGTATCCTCAGTCCCTTGTGACACTGGTGCAACAGGAGCGGGCAGCCTCATGGAATGATCCTGATCCATCGTCAGCAGAATGAAGCCAATCTCAGTCTTCCACTTGACGAAGTTGTCCCCTCCAAACTGAGAAACACCATTGATATAACTCATGATGCTGGAGGGGGGGGGACTTCTGTTCATAAAATAAAATTGAATCAGTAACGACAACAAAATAATAAATGTAATCAGTGTTGGTCAGATTAAAATATTAAATGATCTTGAATAAATAATTTTGCATCACCGTTGGGCAGAAACAAATAAACTTATCATTTCATGAATTAATTTTGCATCACCGTTGGGTAGAAACAAAATAACTAAATAACTTAGCGTAATTAACACAGCGAAAAACTTAATTTTGCATCACCGTTGGGCAGAAGCAAAATAAACATAAATAAAACTAAGCATCTTAATAGCAATTAATTAAATCAACGTTGGTTAGAAATTAATTAAATGCTCAAAATGAACTAAACAATTCTGAATAAAATTCACGTTGGTTTCATCTACTCAGAATGACAACTCATAATTTTCAGTGTAATAATGCTCAAAATAAAATTTACTTAGTGCTCATAACAAAATTACACTGAAAAATGACTTAGAAAATGAATAAAACTAAAGAAAACGGAAAATTGAGAGGGGCCTTAAAGCTAATTGGGCCAAAAGCCCGAAAACCAACGGGCGGGTCGCCAATCTGGCCCATCCGCGCCCCCTTCCCCCCCACCCGTCTGGGCCAGGGGCCCGGCAGCCAATGGTTGGGCCGCCGAAGTGGCCCAAACCGGCGCCCCCAAACTCCCCTCAGCTCGTGCAGATCTCAGTCGTCGGATCGGAAACCCTCGATCGGACGGTTCAGAGTGCTTTTCGGAGGTATAAAAGGGCCAGCAACTCATTGAACCCTAACCCTAAGCCATTTCTCCCTCTCCCCTCACTGTACCAGCCACCGGCGACATGGGAGGCGTAGCTCGCCTCGCCGCCGCTGATGGTCGGCCGAGCGCCGCCGTCCCGATCGCCGCCGCGAAGCCTTAGTGCCGACGCGCGGCCACAGCGCCCCGCGAGCGTGGGTCCCTTCTCGTGCGGCTCTTATGGCGCGGCCAAGGTCGCCACGGTGGCGCCGCCGGCTCCGGCACCCTTGCGGGCGGCTATGGAACCGGCGCGCCTCCGTGGTTACCTGCGTCGCGCGGCTCGCCGGTAGCCCAAAGCGCCTCTCGGGCGGCTAGCACTCCAGCTGTCGCCCGCCACTTCGCCGTCAATTATGCTCTGCGGGCCGTGCGGGCCGTGGCGGCGCCGCCGGCTCCGGCTCCCGCACGGGGGCCATGGAGCTGGCGTGCTTCCACGGTCCGGGTGGTCTTGCCCCTTGTGCCCGCGAGCGTAGTGCTGTGGGTCTCTCTGATCCCACGCGGCCTCATGGCGCCGGTCTCTTTTTTTTGTTTAGCCGTCGCCGCGGGTGCAACAAGCCCCGCGCGGCCTTATGGCTCGCCACCACGTGATTCCCTGGAGTATGTTTCAATCTTAGCGGAAACGGGGCGTCACCGTGGGGCTACTTTTGTTTCTTATGCTTATGCCGAGCACTTATTGTCTTCTAGGGTTTCTAATGGGTTTTCCGGGTGGGTTCAAATGAATCTTATCATTTCTTACGCTCTTACTCTCGGATCTGACTTTTCCATGCGAGATCTACACTTAGAATGAATAGATCTATACTAAAACATGAGTAAAACTGAGAACTTAAACTAAACCGAGAACAAAAAATGAATAAATCAAACAAGATCTAAAACTTGACGAGATCTACAGGCTCTTAAGGCTCACGGATAGGTGCTTAGGCGATTAATACCAAATGTTAGACATAACATAGCTTAGAACTTAAACTTAACAGGATCTAACACCTAAAATATGAGCACGACCTATAGAACAAGATGAACAATAAGAGTAAGTTTAGATCTCGACCGCCAGTCATCGTAGGAGCAGCTGAGGACGACATCTCGGCGGTGGTTGGTGTCGGGGACGAAGACGGTGCGTCCGTAGTCGTTCCCGTAGATGTTCCCGACGTAGACGAAGTAGTCGATCTCGCCGGGTACCGTCGTCTTTCCGACCTGTACGGGCACTGCCCGGTGTTGGACGGCAGGGGGAGGCGGTGGCCTTCAGGTAGCTCCAGCGCCGCCGCAGATCGGGACGGCTGTAGTGGGCGGCTAGGGTTTCTTAATGATTAGGTTAGTCACAAAAATGTCGGGTTCCACTATTTAATATGGCGCTGAACGACCTGGGGCCACAACTACTAGTGGGCTTGGACCTCCGATCAAGGCGCATAACAGATTTTGACTTATCCGTTTCTTCTCTTTCATTTTTAGCCTTTTTAACCATCGAAAAAAGTTCCAACATGAGATACACTGAGTCGCCCACCTGAAAAGAACGATCAGACCTGCCCTTGTCAGCTTGCATTTTCATGCGGTGTTGGGCGCGATGCAGGTGCTGCTGGAGAAGCGTGTTCATCAGCTGCTTCTCTTGTATCCACTCAGGGATGTCAGCTCCAGCGCACTGAACGGAAGGAAGGCCCAAGCTGCGAGGAGAGTACCCATACAAGGCTTCGAACGGAGAGCACCCGATGGCAGAATGAGCTGAAGTATTATACCAATACTCAGCTGAGCTCAACCAATCCAACCATTTGGAGGGGCAAGAGTTGACGAAACACCGGAGGAACGTCTCGAGGCATTGGTTGACACGCTCGGTGTGACCGTCGGTCTGAGGGTGATAACTTGTGCTCATGCGCAAACAGACTTTGGCCAGCTTGAAGAGCTCCTGCCAAAAGGAACTGGTAAATACTTGGTCCCGGTCGGAGACAATTGAATTGGGAAGGCCGTGGAGCTTGTAGATGTTGCCGAAGAATACTTGGGCAATACCCACAGCTGTAAAAGGGTGTGACAGAGCCAAGAAGTGACTGTACTTTGTGAATTTGTCAACGACAACCATCACACACGATTTTCCCTGAGACTTTGGCAGACCCTCGATAAAATCCATCGATATAATTTGCCACGCCGAAGATGGGACTGGCAACGGCTGAAGAAGGCCGGGATACTTAGAATGGTCTGGCTTGGCTTGTTGGCAGGTGGAACAACTAGCCACAAAAGCTTTGACATCAGACTTCATCGCTTTCCATGCGAACAACTGCTTGATCCGTCTATAGGTGACCGGAAAACCCGAGTGACCGCCTGCAGGGGCATCGTGCAAAGCTGACTATATCTGGGCCTGTAACTCTTTGTTGGAACCCAGCCATATCCTCTGTTTATATCTGATAATGCCTTCGTGTAAAGAAAAATGAGGGATGGCTGAAGGTTCGACTGAAAGCTTGGACAACAGTACTTGGGCCTCGTCATCACAGTCATAGCCTTGGATGATGGCCGACATCCAAGAAGGAACACAGGTAGAGATGGCGAACAAAACCTGGTCAGGAACATGAGCGCGCCGTGACAGAGCATTAGCCACGCGATTGTCAGCGCCTTGCTTGTCCACGATCCTATACTGAAGGCCTAACAACTTGGTGAAGACCCGCTGCTTCCATGGGGTGTTGAGCCGTTGATCAGTTAAGTGGATCAAGCTGCGCTGATCGGTGAAGATGGTGAACTCTGCGTGTTGGAGGTATGAACGCCACTGTTCAACCGCGAGAAGGATTGCCAGATACTCTTTTTCGTAGGTGGAAAATCCAGCTGTCTTGGGGCCGAGAGGTTTGCTGATATAAGCGAGTGGGTGGCCAGACTACATGAGAACGGCGCCTGACACCATTGGCGCACGCATCTGTCTCCAAAGAAAATGGTTTGCTGAAGTCTGGTGTGGCAAGAACGGGAGCAGAACTCAGAGCAGCCTTGAGAGCATCAAAAGCTGCATGGTGATCAGGAGTCCAAATGAAAATGACATGCTTCTTGAGGAGGTCAGAGAGGGGGCGAGCAATCACTGCGAAGTGTCTGACAAACTTCCGATAATAGCCGGCGAGGCCGAGAAAACTGCACAATTCTTTGGCGTTGGTAGGTGCAGGCCACGAGACCATAGCTTCCACTTTCCTTGAATCAGTAGAGATGCCCTCCGCGCTAATGATGTGCCCGAGATAGGAAATCTGCCTCTGCGCAAATGTGCATTTTGACAATTTAACCAGCCACTTGTCATGAGCTAGCAACTGAAAAACTGCTCGGAGATGTGAAAGGTGTTCCTCAAACGAGTGGCTGTACACCAGTATATCGTCGAAGAAGACGAGCACACATTTGCGTAACAGAGGCTTGAGGGTGCAATTCATGGCGCCTTGGAAGGAAGCAGGTGCACCGCAGAGGCCAAACGACATCACCTTGAATTCGAAATGACCGAAGTGTGTTTGGAATGCCGTTTTGAACTCTTCTCCGGCATTCATTCGTATTTGGTGGAAGCCCGAGTTGAGGTCCAGGGTGGAAAACCAAGAAGCACCGGCTAACTCGTCCACCAGTTCATCGAATATGGGTATTGGAAACTTGCCACGAACTGTCAGAGCATTGAGGTAGCGATAGTCAACGCACGGACGCCACGAGCCGTCCTTTTTCTTAACCAACAGCAGTGGGGAAGAGAATGGACTGTTGCTCGGTTGAATCAGCCCCTTGTCCAGCATATCGATTCCGTCCTTGAGGGCCGGTGGGTAGCGATCGGGACGGATATAGACCGGCTTGGCACCCGCAACCAAAGGGATCGAATGGTCAAAGGCCCGTTCAGGAGGCAACCCATCAACTGGAGCAAAGACCGACGCAAAGTTAGATAATACTGCAGAAACTGAGGGATGGACTGAAGAAGCTAACTCCTCAAGCTGATCAGACACTGAAATGCTGCATATCTGAACCAGAGTGTCGGTGGGAACATGAGGAAGAAGGCCCTGCAACAATACAGTGGAATTATCGTACGGAATTGACATCCACTTCAACTTCTAGTGGACCTTCATCGGGCTGAAGGACTCTAGCCAGTCCATTCCCAGGATCAAGTCAAAATGTTGAAGGGGAAGAATCCTCAAATCAGAAGTGAAACTGCAATTCTGGATCATCCAAACTGCAGCAGGAAAATGAGTGGAGCAGTGCATAATTCCTCCATTGGCAACCTGGACCTGAATCGAACCAGACAACTGTTGAACACCCTGCAGCTTGTCAGCAATGTGGGTACTGAGGAAAGAGTGTGAGCTGCCCGAGTCCACCAAGATAAGCAGAGGAAGATCCTGAATAACACCATCAAAGCGCATTGTTCTTGGGCCATCAGCACCAGCCAAAGCTTCCTTAGACAAGGCCACAAACAACTGCCCCTCGGCCACTGAACCACCACGATCTTTCTCTGCACCCACCGGCATAGGCTCAGCATCATCAGGGGTTACCTTGAGCAAGTCCATAAGTTCCTGCACCACGTGAAGTTGCACGGTCGGCGCACACTGATGGCCGGGTCTCCATCTCTCGGCGCATTTGTCGCAGAGACCGCAGGCACGGCGGTAAGCCTTCAGCGCCTCGAACTTGTCTGCTACCGGCTTGCCCCGCATCGGCCGCGCGCCTGTCATCGGTCGCCGATGGTGTGGCGGGGACGGTCTTGTCGACGCGAGGAGGCACGGGGAGAGGTAGTGGCGTCCTTGGCGGAGGGGGCTTCCACTGAAACCCCGCCTCAGGACGACGGAATTCCCGTCGGCGAACAGGATCGGCCACCTCTTCCTGCAACATGGCGAGAGAGCAAGCAGTATCTAGAGTAGAGGGACGCTGCACAAGGACGATAGAATGAATATATTCGCGCAATCCGTCAATGAAACGGATGGTGTAGTACATGGGGTCTGTGGAGTGTTCATAAGCGATGAGTTGGTCAACCAATTCTGTAAAACGCTCAACATATTCAGCTACTGTACTAGTTTGGCGAATATGAAAAAGCTGTCTAATCAGGGATTCCTGCTGATCGCGACCAAATCTCTCTAGCAGCATGGATCCAAATTCACGGCTGCTTCCCTCCTCGTCATCCGCCGCCACAATACCGGCGATGATGCAGCGGGCAGCCTTGGACGTGAACTTTCCGCGCCGGTGCTGGCCACGGCGCGCAGGAGAGGCCGCAGCACCCGGCGCGGCCTGTCCATCCACGTGACGGACCGCGCCGTGACGCGCCGCGCCCTGGTGCAGCACAGCGCGGCGTTCCTCGACCGCCCGGCGACCTCCGTGCCGAGCACCATCCTCACGCGCAGCCGCCACCACAACGTCCTCTCGGCGCCGTACGGGCCCTACTGGCGCGCCGTCCGGGGCCACGTGGCCGCCGGCGCGCTGCACCCGTCCCGCCTCGGCCAGCTCGGCGACCTCGTGCGGGCGCTCAGGAGCGGCGCCCCCGCCGGCGAGAGCCTTCACTTCGCCGTGTTCTCCGTCATCGCCGAGATGTGCTTCGGCGAGGACGTCGTCTACGAGCTCGGGGAGGCGCGCCTCCGCGCCATCCTCAGGTTCCAGCGTGACCTTCTCCTTGCGTTGCCTTCCTTCTGGGTGTTCGTGAAGTACCCGAGGATCGGCAGGCTCCTTTACACGTCACGGTGGCGCCAGCTTCTCGCCCTGCGGCGGCAGCAAGAAGTGTCGTTCCTGCCTCTCGTCGCCGAGGTCAGGAACCGCAAGACAAAGGCACGCCACGGCAGCACCTTCACGGCGTACGTCGAGTCCCTCCGCGAGCTACGTGTCCACGAAGATGGTGACCGGGCAGTCACCGATGGCGAGCTTGTCAGCCTCATCTCGGAGTTTCTCGGCGCCGGCACCGAGTCCACGGCCTCGGCGCTGGAGTGGACCATGGACAACCTCGTCAAGCACCCCGAACCGCAGCGAAAGCTCCGCCTCGAGGTCGACGCCGTCGTCGGCTCCTCCCGGGACCGCACCGTCGAGGCGGCCGACCTGTCGCGCATGCCGTACCTCAAGGCCGTCGTGCTGGAGAGGCTCCGGCGCCACCCGCCCGTGCCATTCGTGCTGCGCCACGTGCGAGGTCGGGACGCGGACGCCGCCGCGGGGGCGCTCGGCGTGCCACGCCTGCCGGGCGGCGGCGCGACCGTGAACTTCCTTGTCGGCAAGATCGGCCGCGACCCCGCGGCGTGGTCGGACCCCATGTCGTTCGCGCCCGAGCGGTTCATGCCCGGCGGCGAGGGCGAGGGGGCTCAGGATGATGCCGTTCGGCGCCGGGAGGCGCATCTGCCCGGGCCTCGCCCCGGTGGTGTTCTACCTCGAGTACTTCGTGGCGAACCTGGCGAGGGAGTTCGAGCGGTGGGAGGCGGACGGCGAGGAGGTCGATCTCGCCGAGTTCCACGGGTCCTTCTTCACCCTCATGGACCGCCCGTTACGCGCGCGCCTCGTGCCGCAGGACGCGGCCGCGGCGGCGGCGGCGCGGCCGGCGAAGTGACGATCGCGTCGCGCCTCGCCATGTCGTACGAAGGAAGGAACATGCCGAATGGATGTGATTGCTTGCGCCTCGTGCTCCGTGCGTGCATCTACGCAACGTGTACGCAGACGCTATGCTATGCGCCTGGTGTGTGTACAAAACTACCAGTACCAGCACAGCGACCATGTTTGTGTGGTAGAATTGACCATGAAGATCCGTCTCTGTAAGCCCAAGAATATATGGGCTGTACGAAATGATCTTTGTACTTCCTGAATTTTTTTTATTTTTAATCTTTTTTAAATTTTATATTAAAAATAACACTTCCGAACAAATATTTGCAGATCTAACCTTTTATCGCGTCGGTCCGCGTGGTGTGATAAAAACACGCTGTCGCGCCACATGCATTGGCGTGACAAGGTGTGTCATGTCGGAGCGCGCGGGAGGGGTCTGCCAGCGCATATTCCACGTGTCAAGCTCGTCACGTCACTCCCACCGGCGTGATAGTACAGTCCTGTCACGTCACACCCGCCGACGCGACAATATTTCATCTTACAAAAATCATATCTTTTCCGTATGAACTCGGATGAAGATGAGTTTTGTATGAATGAAAATTGTATTCCTCGACGAGATCTACAACTTTGTAGTTTGAAGTCTTTTCATTTGAAGTTCAGAAGATGCTTGAATAATTAATTTAAACTTTAGACAGCATAGTAAGCACTTGTGCTGCTATCGGATCGTCTCCAACTTGACATGTCCATCATGGTTCCACCAAGTAAGTTCTATATAGCATTTGATATATAAAATGTCAAAGAATAACTAATAATAATTTGATAAGAACCAATACAATGAAAACTCAAACTATATAATTGTCAAGTATGGAATATAATGTAACACTATATATTAATGATATTTTTAAGTGGATCAAGTAACTTGATGAAGGATTAAGACCTTAAAATATGGTTATGATGGTAAAATATGGTTGCACTTTATTTTTTCGGATGGCTTTGCTACAACAGGATTAATATTATACTAAATACAGAGATACTAAGCAAAACTTATCCAACTAATCAATATAAATAAAGTCTTATATGGACTTACTGACTTAAGTTTTGCTGTAAAAGTTTACTAAGAGTTATCATAAAGCTTGATTATAAGCTCTTCGTGGTTAAAGCGGAACAATAATGGTTTATATAGATTTACTAGTTCCATATACCAACATGTGATCAGTACGTTCAAGGCCAGACCAACGGAAAATTACTCTATACTTTCTACTTTACCGAGGTGTGCTTGTTGTTCAAACTTTATTCACAAAATTTTAAATGAAATCCATTCAAACTTCCAACTTTTTCACTGTATTCCAACACTTAGGTTATTTTAACTTCATCTCGAAATTGGCAATGTTATCATGTTTCGTCTATTTAAAACCAACTCAAATTTCTTCCATGTTGTAGCACGTGACGCATACTGCAACTTTTATATTAGCTACAACTTCACTGTTTAACTAAATTTCAAACTTAAAACTCTCCAAAATGACTTATTGGTCATATTTCCCTTCTTCGAACACTTGTCCAAATTCAAATCTCTTTGAACAATACTTGAACCTGATTCACTCATTTGGTATAGTATTAGCCTTGTCCACCTATTTATACTATTTTTTTACTATTTCACATATTAAATTATCAAGTTCCTCACTTAGGCCAAATTTAGCTCAAATTTGGCTAGATTTTGAACTTATTATCGCATGTGACTCTTTTTCTCTAATACCACTTAGTCCATTCAAATAATCGTTTAGAGCTTAATCCCTTCTTAAAATCTTAAGGTGTCACATTTATCCACCTTTTACTCCAAAATTTAAAGTTGTTTTTCATCCATGCTAAAGCACATGTGTTTGGAGAGAAAAATCTCACATAGGGATTTCTCTGTAAGGGAATAAAGTTACAAGTGTGTCATTGTAATAAATAGACAAAAATAAGCAAATATAGGGAACCCATATTTTACTAATATTTTGAAAATACAAATATTGGTTCCTTCTTGCACATATACGCTCCAAAGCGTGTCATTGGGTAGATCCGACTTGGCGATATGGTGACAGGGTTGAGTACCACAGGTACTCCTAAGTACGGCCCTCAAGGGCCTAAGCAAGAGATCAGCCAACCGCCGCTAGGCAGCCTAGCCCACTCGAGCAGGGGCGCAGCGGTCAACAGAAGAAGCCGCCACGGCTCGGCAACGGTCAAGCCTGGGGCAAGTGGCGCCCTCCCGACCCGCGATGTCACAACAGGGGTCGGGAGGCCGATCCGAGAGCGGCGCCGACCCCAAGATCTCCTGAGAAAGGCGTGAGGCAGCATTAACTGCGCCGAACCTAACAAGACGTTAATTACCTTTGTAAGATTGATTTGCCGGAGTACCTCCAATTCATTGTTGTGGTCATCGTCTTCGATCTTCATTTCACGTTCTCTATGCATGATGATCGTCTCTATTGAAGCATCAGCGGTATCCGCCTGTGTCGTATGGCCTCGTCGGTCTCAATGGTGTGATTGTCGTGGTAGTAGTAGATTGAAGATGTATGGTCATGTGAGCTAGACCGAGTTGATGTTGCAGCAGCTTGATCGAAGTAGAGATTCCATCGTAAACTCGTGTGGGTGTGTCACTTAGGTCCATCAACCTCAAAAGTTTATAAACTTTTTAAGTTGTTCACCACAAGTCCATATCTATCCACGTGTGCATGTCATACTGACTATACGTTTCTCCTATTGTAAGCACCAGGACACCGTGGTGATGCTTACCACCCCTTCCATTAACAACTGTCAAGATATTTAATCTAGTTTAATGCCATTATTAACATCTAGAGTGTTACATTGTATTCCATACTCAATAAGTATATAAGATAGTTCTATTTTTGTTGTATTAGTACTTATCAAATGCTATATAGAACTTACTTGGTGGAACCATGCTGGACATGTCAAGTTCGAGACAATTCGATAGCAGCACAAGTGCTTAATATGCTGTCTAAAGCTTAAGTTAATTATTCAAGCATCTTCTTGATTTCAAATGAAAAACCTCCAAACTATAAAGTTGTAGATCTCGTCTAGAGGTACAATTTTTATATAAAAATCATCTTCATCCGAGTTCATATGAAAAATATATAACTTTTTTAAGGTGAGACCTTGTCGTGCCGGGAGTGGCATGACAGGACTGTACTGTCACGGTGGTGGACGTGGCATGACAAGCTTGATACGTAGAATATGCGCTGGCAGACCCCTCCCGCACGCTCCGACGTGACACACCTTTTCACGCCAATGCATGTGGCGCGACAGCGTGTTTTTATCACGCCTCGCGGACCGGCACAACCAAAAGGGTTAGATCTGCAAATATTTGTTCAGGTGGATTATTTTTAATATAAAATTTAGAAAAGTTTAAAAATAAAAAATTCGTTTGGTGATAAGTATTTAATGTTTTTAATTATTTATCCAATCACATGTTTAAAACTTAGATGCATGGCCAACACTTCTTAAATATTTAGTTTGAAAGTATAAAATTCAGTTGGGTAGATTTATGTGGAAAACGGACTTATAATTTTAGTACCGAAGATTTCTTTTAGGGGCACCCGCTTCTTTCCCAAAACTTTACTAAAGTCCTCCCCGTAAAAAAAAAACTTTGCTAAGGTCCAGCCTTTCACGTCATCACATGACTAAGTTCAATGTTTTGCTATGACTTACTCGCAAAAAAATGATGTTTCTCTATGCTAACCCAAAAAATGGCCAAGTATTATTTAGTTTGTTCATTCATTCACTCCCATGGACTTTTACGGGCCTGTTTGGTAGAACCAATCCGAGGCCCATTGACATGGACATGCGGCTGGGCGGTTGGGCCTGACCATATGAGGCATAGTTGGATCTGGCACTCGCAATCCAAATGGTCAAGTTCAACTTGTCGTGTGGGCCCGAGTTGAATGAAACAGTAATGATCAACATTCGTCATTTGGGCCATGTTTCATTGCTACTTTCATGAACGAAGCAACAATAATAATACGAGCTGGAAAATGGTCAGTTTGTCCACTCAACTCAATTCTGGCCCATCCAAGCACCTTCTAGTTCTAGACCCTTATTGCCTTATCGATTGCCTCTGGTTTGGAAACTACTAGAAGCCAGTGCCCAACCTTTTAGGCGTTGCTGAGTCGATGCTCTTCCCGTATCTCTCTAGCCCCTTACGTTGATCGGGGTCGCGGAAATACTAAACCATGAGCTCAAGCTGCTCAACTCAAATTCACACCGATCCCCCCCCCCCCCCCCCCCCCCCCACCCACGCCATCACACCAACTCCTACCGGCCGCTCCAACTCCAAAGCTCACCAAAACCTCTCCAAGAACACCAACGAACTTCCCCATAAATCGGTCGCAGCCACGTGACACCACAACAAGCTCGCACCGAAGGCGATCCAGCAGGGCGCGCGCGAGGGACCATGTCGTCGTTGCCTGAGGACGACGTCGACGCGGGCAGCGGCGGCCCGCCCGTCGCGTGGTGGACCGCGGCCTCTCCGGCAGGCGGCGACGTCGTGCTCTCCGGAGCCGTCCTCCTCTTTCTCGCCCTCGCCTTCGCGTTCGTCGTGTACCACTACTTCACGGTCAGCCGCCGCGGCGGCGGCGGGCGTGACAGCGTGGGGGTGGGGGTGTCGTCGGGCGCCCAGCAGCGCGGCACGTTCAGAGGAGGCGATGCCGCGGTCAGTCGCGGCGGCGTCGACACGGCGCTGCTCCGGGCGTTGCCGTTGACGGTGTACAGGTCCAAGGACCGGGGCGGCGAGGCGCTGGAGTGCGCCGTGTGCCTCGCCGAGCTCGCCGACGGCGAGGCGGCCAGGTTCCTGCCCAGGTGCGGGCACGGCTTCCACGCCGAGTGCGTCGACCTGTGGCTGCGCGGCCACCCCACCTGCCCGCTCTGCCGCGTCGACGTCGACAAGACGGGCGCCCCGCCGCCGGCGCCGTCGTCCCTGGCCCTCCCGCCGGCGCTGCCGGAGCCCGCGAACTACCCCACGAATCTTCCGACCAACGTCCTGTTCTGGGGATCCCAGTACACGGTGACGACCGCCGCTGCCGCCGCCGGCCCGACGAGCTCTTCCCGTGGACCACCGGCGGCGCTGGTCATCGAGGTCCGGGACCGGGAGACGGCGCTGGCTGTGGCGCCGACGCCGCGTGAAGGTGACGCGGCGAAGGCGCAGGGCCTGGCGATGCTGAGCTCGCTGAGGAGGCTGTGGAACAGAGGGAGGCATGATGCGGCGGCTGCGAGCTCCAGTTCCTGCCGCCAAGGCACTGCATGTGATGGCACCGAGCAAGCACCGGCACCGCCGCTGGATATTTGGAATCTTACATAAGAGAGATGCATGTGCGCTCAGATCACAGTCGACTAGTCGAGTGTGTGTTACAAGATGAATCGTGTTTTTTAACAGTCATATATAGAGCGGAATTCGACCTGCCACGTCCTTGTGATCTTTTGATGCACATACCCTGAGGATCGAATTTACCAGGTTGCCCTTAGGTGCTCAGCTCCACACGAATATGTTCGAGATTTTGCGCATGTTCAGTTGGCGTCTGATTTTGCCATAATGAAGGGCATACTTGGTAGGACGCGATTAGACATCATTTCAGGTGATTGGTTCACCAACCATCACCTCAAGAGGCGTGATTTAATTCCCTAAGGGTGCACATGTAGTTTTGGGCTATAGAGTAGGCCCATTAACGTGCATGTTGCCAACTAAAATAGATCAGAATCTGTGCATACCAGAGAAGACAACCAACAATGCTGACGTCACCCACGTACATGCAAATCCAAAACTAAAAAAGCTATAACTATTGAACTGAGCATCCAGATTAAATTTAGATTGTACCATTATCTTTCTTATGATAAGATATTCGAAACAAGAGCGCACTTGGCTATGTTTGCACGATATTTTTTAAAAGTATTTTTTTAATATTAAATAATTAGTTTCGGCTACTGGGAACAAATAATTTAACAACACGAATAAATAATTATTTTTACGAATAAAAAATTAGACATAACAACAAATAATAATGTACAACGAACAAAACATTAAACATCGCGAACATTTGATGGTATAGACTAAATAATACAAAATAAATATCGTGAATAAATAAGTTAACATGGCCGAACAATTTAATCTACCAAGTGAACAAATAAATTATACACCTAGAACAATTATATTATGAACATAGAACAAAATATTACTATTTATAAAAGAATTTAATGGATAGATTCAAAACTAAATAAATTATAAATCTTCTAAGAGAAGAATGAAAACTAAATAAAAATAAAGTAAGAGGATATATAAAAAAGAAATAAAAAAGAATAAAAGAAAAAATAAAAAGAAAAAGAATCATAAGCTAGTGAACGAGTGAAAAGATAAATGAAAGAAAAAACTAAAAAAAGAGAACAACCAATAGGAAAGGCATCAGGTAATTATAGTCACAAAACTATAACTTTGTATTAAGAAATTTATATAAATGAATAGAAAAATAAAAGTAGAAGAGAGAAAAATAAATTTATATCAACTCAAGTAACATGCTAGGAAAGAAAAGAAATAGGAAAAAAACTATCATAAAACAAGAAAGAAAAAACAAAGAAAAAGAAAAAAATCACAACCTGAGAGAAGGAAAAAAAGAATAAGAAATAGAAAAATATAAAAGATGCGAAGCTAAGAGAAAGGAAAGAGGAAACTAAATAAGAATGCATGTATGACAATATAGCCTAGTTGGTGGCTAGCCATGCAGTCTCACACTCTAAAACTGACGGCCGTCAATAGTAAAAATATCTTCACTTACACCTTCACACGCGGTCTCACATGCATGGATATAGTCTATTAAGTGCTGCACTGGTATGTTGGGCTAATTTACTGCTACGGCCCACCTAAGATTCTCTCGCGTGGCCTCACATGCATGGATATAGTCTATCAACTGCTGCGCTTCTCTGTTGGGCTAATTTACTGTTACGGCCCACCTAAGATTCTCTTCAGGTGATGGAGAAAGCATTGCCGTACAAGCGATATATAGATCTGGCGTACTTTGTAGGACACTAACTCCTTCTAAGATGATTTGGTCTTGACTTGGTAAAACTATTTTAGAAAGTATTTAGCAAAATAGTGTCTTATTAGCAATGTATTAATTTTAACAATACTTAATGCTTCGGAGGACGGAGACACAGGTGAAGCTATTATTTTTCTTAGCTCCATGAAATTCTCTTTAATTTAGGAGGTGTTTGGTTTGGAGGGGGTTATTATAAGCCCCACCAATAAGGTCTGAATAAGCTTTTTTTTTAATCCAAACATGAAGACTTATAGGTGAGGCTTATACCCATAAGCCCTATAAGCCCATAAGCTCCTCCAAGGGATGCTTATGGAGCTTATTTTTTAGAGAAAATTTCTTATTTGATACTGGAAAAATGAGTCATTCCTTTCTTGGCCCTGAAATTTTTCTCGTTCCCTATTTGACACTCGCATCAACTTTCGTTCCCTATTTGACACTACCGTCTGTTCTGTTACTTATCCAGTTAGTAATCGTGGGCCCCGCTGTCAGATAATAATGTTTGGGTCCAAATTACCCAAGGCAGCCCACGCAGCACGCCGAGGAGTCTATGGTGGGTGGATCCGGGCTTGAAGCAGGAGCAGCAGATGGTGGACGACCAGGGAGGCGGAGGAGCAGGGGCGTCGTGCCTTGGCGGCCTAGCAGGGGCGACATGCCGGCGGTGACCCCTGGAATCAGCGATGGGCGAGCGGGGCCCGAGCAGGGGCGGAGCGCCGTCAGTGGAGCCGAGAGCCTGCCGGCCGAGCAGGGGCGGCGCGCCGGCGGAGGAGCTGAGAGCCTGCCGGCCGAGCAGGGGCGCGCGCCGGCGTGCAGTGGGTGGAAGCGGCCGGCAGCGGAGGGGCGCCGGGTGGAGGGGAGAGAAGGGAGGGGAGGGGGGGCAGCGGGGGAGGAGGGAGGGGCGACGTGATGCGGTGGCGGATCCGGGATTGAAGCAGGAGCAGCAGATGGTGGACAACCAGGGAGGCGGAGGAGCAGGGGCGCCGTGCCTTGGCGGCCTAGCAGGGGCGGCATGCCAGCGGTGACCCCTGGAATCAGCGATGGGCGAGCAGGGCCCGAGCAGGGGCGGAGCGCCGGCAGTGGAGCCGAGAGCCTGCCGGCCGAGCAGGGGCGGCGCGCCGGCGGAGGAGCTGAGAACCTGCCGGCCGAGCAGGGGCGGCGCGCCGGCGTGCAGTGGGTGAAGCGGCCGGCAGCGGAGGGGCGCCGAGTGGAAGGGAGAGAAGGGAGGGGAGGGGAGAGGGCGGCGGGGGAGGAGGGAGGGGCGACGTGATGCGGTGGCGGATTTGGATCTGAGGGACTCCCGTGTTTGATTGTGAGGAGACTCCTCGGCGTGCTGCGTGCGCTGCCTTGGGTAATTTGGACCCAAACGTTATTATCCGACAGCGGGGCCCACGATTACTAACGGGATAAGTAACAGAACAGACAGTAGTGTCAAATAGGGAACGAAAGTTGAAGCGAGTGTCAAATAGGGAACAAAGAAAATTTCAGGGCCAAGAAAGGAATGACTCATTTTCTCAGTGTCAAATAAGGAATTTTCTCTATTTTCTATGGACCCCATCAAAACATCCCCTCTTTTCTTCCACTACCCTTGTCTTCCTCACCTACAGGAGCATTAATGAAGGGTAGAAAGGTCATTACCAACTATAGAGGCTTTTTATAAGCCGCTACAACCAAATACCACTTTGGGCTCATAATAAGCCCTCCATATGAGGACTTATGAGCTTATAATAAGCTACTCCAAACCAAACACCCCCTTACTTATGGACCTAGCTGTACATATTGTCAGAGGAGTAATAATGTAAATTATTTTGGGACTTTCACGTGGGTTCCTCGAGTGAAGCATTTTTATTTTTACTCATTTGGTAGAACTCCGGCGAAAGCCGTTAAAGAAGACCGCGGAGAAACCATACCAAATAGGAAGATAGCTAAATTGTTACATCTATAAAAGAAATGGCAAGGAAAATGATCTTTATGATTTTCTTTCAACCTTTGGCCCACTTAAGCCACTGGACGGGCTCTCGCTTTTCTTTTTACAGTATGTTGGCCCAGTCTGTAGTTTCCTCTTTCCAGAATTCCATCCCTCTCGCGGCAGGCTGATACGATACGAGCCCGAGCACCGCCAGTGTAGTTGCCCTTTGCGCTTGAAGCGGATGATGTCAGAATATTCTCCGGATAACCGTACATTGTAATTTAATTTTTTTTGCAAAAAGAATATTATTGGAAAAATTGATAGGAACGGTAGAATTGTGATCCCTGTTTTGTAATACTATATAGGGCCTGCTTAGGAAGGAGGTTTTGGATCCAAATTCTTAGAATTTAGAATAAATTACTCAATCTAAAATCCAAAAATTCCCAGAGCAAACGTCCTCTTTCAAACAGGCCAGGCCTTTTATAAATAAGCCTCGTGACTTGTTACTCTCCGTCAAGGACTAATGTAGCTTCGATTGCATTGCACCATTTTCTACTACTAGTTCGTTTCATCATCGTCCTACCTCCACCACCTCTTGCTAGCATCTGAGCAAGCCCCTAGCTAGGGAAATATAGTCTTCGATGATCTCCACGAGGGATTGCACCACCCATAGTGTTGGTGTTCTTTAGGTAGCGCCCGTAGTTGACTAGTCTAGAGTTTTTCTAGGTCTTCTTTAAATCAACTTTTCGTAATCATAATTTGTTTTGTATGGTCATTCATACATTGGCTTCGACCTCCTCGATGTCTCCTTCTCCCCCTGACAACACGACGTAGTGGCTACATGTGTACGTGCTCGTCGACATACATGCATGGTCCTCCTCCTCGACGACCATACAACAAGCGTCCATCTACTAGCTAGTAGTTCTCACATGTTAGATCATTATCGCCAAACTAGCTATCGTCTACGACTATGGCTCCGTTCGGATCCAAATATTTAGGTGAAAGTGCTAAACTTTAGCACTACCTCATCCAAATAGGAGTGCTAATAATATGAATTAAACTTTAGCTAAAATTTAAAAACTTTAGCATATGCATAAGTGCTAATATATGCTAAAGTTTAGCACTTAATTTTAGCTACTCCAAACATACCCTATATGCCATCGCACCACCAGCATTTGGTAAGCGTGCAATGGATATGTGCCATCATTAAACATAAAAGAGTTGCCGCCCCTTCCGGGTAGTGGCTCCATCGTGCCTCGTATCATGTCCTTCTCCCCTTGTCACCAGTGGTAGCTATCGCTTCCAATCAGCGACTTCAACCGCAACCTCCAAGCCATCGCCGTTGAGGTACTTGGCCAGATCATGTTGATTTCATGCACGCGTTTGCTTGTGTTAATTAGTTCTTTCGCTCGGCAGCATGCACCTTCTCTCCACGACCACACCCATGGCTCCTTGCTCGATCTCCTAGCTACATCAGCACCATAAGATCTACTCCTTTCGTCCTAAAAATAAATCATTCTAGCCGAGCTGTTACCCTAAATAAGATTTTCTCGCGCCGCAACAGCCGCCACGCCAGGCCCTCTCATCGCCCCCCCTCGGGCCCCCTCCTCTGTCCCTCTGGTGGCTTCGCCGGTAAGCGGAGGAGCAGGGACCCGTCCTCTTTATAGATCTAGTCTTTTAGTTTTCTTTCAGGTTTGGTTCTCAAGCGACATCGGCGAGGTGGTGGCGACGATAATACCGTGGAATAATGTCTCTCCGGCCTCTCCCTACCTCGACGATGCCCGATCCGGCGTCGACGAAGGGCCAGTGAGTTGGTTCTGCAAGATCTGAAGGTTCTCTCCAGATCTTTGCAGTTGGTGTGTCAATTAGGATATGCAGTTGGTTGTCTTTTGTTATGGCGACTTCGACCTCTTGTTTCGATTTGTTCTTCGATAAGATCCGGTTTCTTCAAACCTTTATTTTAGTGGTGAAGGATTGCAAGCCTGCGTTGCTTGGGGTGTTCCCCCAGCTAATGTTCTTTCAGCGGTTGCTAGATCTCGCTGTAAGTAGCGAGTGATTTTTGCGATCTTCAAAGCCTTGTGTGGCGATGGCGTTTGCAGGTGTCCCTTTTCCTTGTTGCCTTTTCAGTGCATTTTTCAAGCTCCAGTGGACGACGAACAATCAAATGAAGAAGACGACCAGGGAACTCTTTGATGTAATTTTATTTTTTCATGTTGTTTTGTGTCAAGTTGTCCTTTTTTACCTCCAATTCTTTTTCATGATGTGAATCGGATATGAGACACCTTTCTGGTGTCTTTCTCAAAATAAATGAATAAATCATTCCATGATTCAGAATTTATCTTAAAAAACAAGTCATTTTATCCTATTTAGTAGCTAGGTGCATGTTCATGCAACAACCAATTAGTACCAAATACAACTAATAAAAAGGGGTAAACAAGGTTATCTTACCTCCCTATTAATCTATCATAATTTTCCTAGATTTACTTATTTTTTGTAGGGGGAGAATGTTGTATTCGTGATGATATGATCGGACTAGATAGGGAGCCGGAATATACGTGCCGATCCGCCCCGACCAATATGTGAGTTAGGCTCAGGCCGAAATTTTCAACCCGCAACAAAATACGGACCAGGCACAGGTTGATTTTTTAAAATCTGAAAAAAAGTCCGATCCGACCTGATCCAAAAATTATACATTAAAAATTTGGTCTAACCCGACCCTACATGTCGAGTTCGGTACAAAAAATTCAGTCTGGTGGTCGGGTCGAGCTACGTTCGAACTGAAGAAAAAAAGTACTAGATACCCGACTCAGCCCTACCCTACCCATGAGCAGGTCTAGTTTAATGGGACGAAACTCTCCCATTTCTCTTCTCATAATGAGGTTTTGAAGTCAGCAAAATTGTTGATGTATCATATAATTTAATATTTATGAAACTCTCATGAAATCCTATTGAGACTAGTCTTACAATAATTCGATGCTTAATTCCATATTACCTTTGCGCATTCCACTAGTCTTACAATAATTCGATGCTTAATTCCATATTACCTTTGCGCATTCCAGGTTCCAACTTTTGCAATTCCAATACTCGCCCTCACATTAGGCCAGTTCCCCTCGGCTCTCGTCCTCAACAGTGTAGTGGAGGGGGTGCACGTGATATATTTAGAGCACACAGCTATATCGATCTGTCTATCTATCTTCAAAGGAACTGATTAGTAGCACAGCACACTAGCTAGTGATCACAACAGGCTGGAACGTACTACGAAGCAAAAAGTTTTCACGACACATGTACTGCCACGTGAAAAATCCTGGAATGGACGGACGAGGTGCTCCCAGTACATGTTGCCTACTATACTAGCTATCACGCTGTCCACTGCGCGAGTTCATACGGAGTACGTGCATGCTAGCTAGCTAACGCGGCCTCAGAGTCACAGCTTCCTCTTTTTCTTCTTGTTCTTTTTTGAAGATAGTCTCCTTTTCTTTTCTAGTGGTATGCACTTGCTCGCACGAGCTGCGGGAGGCCCCCAGCGCTTTGGGCAGCTAGCATAGCAGCAGTTAACTCTTGTGCCGGGCCTGCTGGAACACCGGCCACTGTGGCGGTGATGAACAGTCATATAAGCACCCCGCAAGTGAGCATGCCATCCGATCGACTTTCGCCTGGCGCCCTACGCCCAATCCTGGATCCTACTCTTTATTGGCAAGCGTAGGCCGGGCCGGGCCGGGCCTATCATCGCGAGCTCGGCCGGCCTCCGACACGGCCGTGTGACGCTGCCGCCGTTCGATTGATCTGATCTCTCGCTCGTCGTCGTCGTCGTCTCTCCCCCTCCGCCAGCAGCGCAGCGCGCGCAGGCGGCCGGCAGCGAGCTCTGCGACGGCGATCCGAGCGAGCGCAGCGCAGCGGGCATGGATCGGGCTGCTAGCATTGTAGCAGCACAGCGCGCGGCTACTGTGAGCGGTGACGGGACTGATCGAACGAGCCGGCACGCAGCTCATCAGCAGCTGGTGCCCGGCCGGCCGGCGCCCGTACGGCCGTGTGGCGCCGGCCGGCTGCTGCTGGGCGCAGCCACGTGAAAGGAGACGCCCCCCCACCAGCGAGGATACCACACATGGACGGGCGCGTGCGTACGTCGTACAGATGCAGCAACAGGGGGCCGCCAGCTACGGCGTGCCTGCGTGGGTACATGGCGATTCGAGTAACTATGTTGTTACTGAGAGAAGCTGTTTCGTTGGGAGATGGATCGTCAGATCAGCCTAGCCGTCTATCTATGCCGTCGATCGATCGATCGATCTCGTGTAGCTAGCTGCCAGGCTAGCTGTCCGTATGCATGCATTATGGGTTTTATGACTCACGACTGCTACTGTATGTGTGTCCTTGGGAGCAGACAAATTTGTACACTTTTCAGGATTCTGAATCTCCGATACAGCCACATACTACAGGCAGCCATGTGTGTGTGTGGTGTATGTGTGAGAGAGAGAGAAAGAAAGGGTGAGAGATGTCAGACGTATATGTACTACATTGTAGCCTATCTACTAGCCTAGGCCCTAGAAAAGCTCATGCCTGGTCACCATGTACTACTGCACCTGCAGCCTCTGCTGGCTGGCTCTACGACCTCACTCTCAACAAGCTCGTCGTCGTCGCCGATGCGCCTAGCTACCCCCATCGGCCTACGCCTGGTAGCGGCCGCATGCATGCGTGCGAGGGGCGAGAGAGACCAGCCCATAATTAGCCCGTCGATGGATTCCCCCAGCAGGTGGCTGGTGGTGAAGCGTCCTGTTCATGGAACAGCGCGTCGACTCTGATTCGCTCAGGCAACTCGCAGGACCACCCGGCCCCAAGGCCTGGTAACCTTAACTTCCTCATAGTACACACGCTCCCCCTGCCCTAGCTACTGCATGCACGCCCACCACGCACGTACCGACAGGCCTCTGAACTGTCCTCTCCGGATTCCGCCCCCGGCCCGGTCCTCTTGTGGCTGCTTGATCAGTCTCCTCCTCTACCCGGATGGGCTCAGCTCGCTAGCTCCTCCAGAGCTGAGGTTTAATCTCCCCTACTTCACTGGAGTAGTAGGTACATCCATGCATCCATCTCTGAGTACTATATGCTTCAATTTGTTACTTTGAATTGTATATCTGAAAAAGTTGGAGTAGCAAACTGTTAATGACACTTACAGTAGTACTGCTACGGCTATGCAACAATTGGGAGTTACTGAGATGAAAAAGATCACATACTGATAGAATCGATGGCGACGAGGCGGTGGACGGATCCGACGAATCTAGCTATGGGTGATGAGTGAGATCACAGGCAGTTCAACTGTCGCTGTTCCACAAGTGAAGCCCCAGATCGATCATTAGTAAGGTAGTGAGTCATATATATCTAGTAGTAGAGGATAATAAGGAGATCGGTTGATGGATCCATAACACATGTAGTACAATGGGGGAGGAGACAGGGAGTCAGAGAAGGAGACCATGAAATTAATCGGTGTACGCGCGGCGCAAGGCTCGGCCCGGCCGGTACGGTCGGGTCGAGCGGATGACTGGATCTCTGCGGCTTCGTTCCAGCGCCTTCCTAATAATGGAGCATCGCCCATGTCCGCCTCCGGTGGCCTACGCCGCGAACCCTAACCCTCCCAGTTGGCGTGGTCCTCCCCGCCCCCGTCCCCGTGCGAGGGCGCCACAGTGCCATGCACATACGCGTCCACAGTCGAGAGGTGAAAGCAAGCAAGCGCAGCAGAGACAGACGGCACGAGTCGATCGAGACGAGAGTAACCTAGCGCTAGCAGCGCCCCCCTGGCCTACCCCAGCCTGCTCTCTCTGCCGCCCGGTGGTGGTGGTGTCCGGCGATCCACCAGAGCAGGAAAGAAAGGCGCGCCGCGAGCTAACCATCCTAGGCCTCTGCTCGATCGACCGATCGATTCGATTCCCCTGCCGGCCGGCCTGGCCTGGCCTGCCTCGCCGATATGATTTTACTGCAAGCGTTTTCTGGGGCATCGTAAACTGTTGCGTCCATCCAGCGTCCAGTTCCCCGACAGGGACAGGCCGAGGCGGAACCCCACCATGCGGCAGGCAGGCCTCTCCCCTCAGCTCCCCCATGATATCATATCATGGCGCGCCAGTGGCTCCCTCCTCCAGTGGGGAGCTGCCACAACACTGGCCCGGACGCGTCCGGGTTCCCGTTGGCTGTGTGGCTGCTGCGTGCGGCCGGTTTCTTCCCTGTGAGGCCTGGCCTGAGCTCGGTAGCGGCAGGTTGGTTAGGTAGTAGAAACCCGCCAATGGACAGGGTCCTCGGCTCCTGTATACCGGGCATGGAGGCGGCGGCGGACAGGGACGAGGAGGGGCTGGAGCTCAGCCTGTCGCTGCACCCGTCGCCGTCGTCGCCGCCAAGGTTCCAGGCGGTCTTCGCCTGCTGCTACTGCCCCAGGAAGTTCCGCAGCTCGCAGGCGCTCGGCGGCCACCAGAACGCGCACAAGCTGCAGCGCAACCTGGCCAGGCGCGGCCGGGAGGCCGCCTCCGCGCCGCCCGGGCCTCCGCCGCAGCCCCCGCCGTCGGCAGCCAACCAAGGTAACAGCAGGGCGTCCGGCAGCTTGAGCGCGCCGGCGCCGCGCTCCAGGGCGGAGCCGGCCGCCGACGCCTGGGGGGAGGGGAGGCACCGTCGTCAGCATCATCTTCATCAGGGCCTGGCGGGCGGAGCGGAAGCCTCGTCCGGCGCACGGGGCGACGGAGATGATGCCGAGGAGATTATTGACCTGTCCCTGAAGCTATGAGCTCATGCATGCATGAGCTAGCAGCAGCAGCAGCTTCTCCTCCTCCTCCTCTCCTCAATTAGTTTGCTTAGTTTCTTCATCACGTCATTATTTCTTGCTTGATCTGTCGTACGTGTTATTCCTTGTCTCATCAGCTTATGGAATATGGACTGCTCATCCTCATTTAGAGATTGTGATATAATGTTCAGTTCAGGGATCACGCAGGGATTAACTTAAGTGATAGTTAGGTGCATTCATCAGAAGCTTCTTCATGAATTCCTTGTATTGCTAGTGCTGATCGCTCTGAAAATATTCTGTCCTGCTACAATTGCTTAGCTTAATTTCCAGAGGTCTCAGATCGATAACTGCTTGCTTAGCTTGCTGCTTTAGGGATTCTTGATTCTTCCATGGCTATCGTCTCTCTCCTTGCTTGTCCTTCTGTAGTAGTCAATTTGTGTCATAAACCTCATGTAACTCATGCCTAATGCTGTTGTGTACTGATAAACCCCATTTCTCCATGCTTTCATTTCGGATTGTGGTTCCTGAAAAATATTCTGGGCAAACACTATACTAGATGTACTTTGATTCCCAACAAAAAAATTTATTTAGGAATGTGGCTCTTGCTTCATGATGTACCTTTTGAGTCCATATATTTGCTGATTATCGAACTATCAGTTCAGTTTCGTTATTGGACACACATAAGCTGGTGGTAGCAGGTGCAGCAGTAGTAGACTAGCTAGTAGTCACAGCCATATGTGACGCCGATATACATGTATTCTTGCCTGCTTTACTCCTGACCAAATCTGAATGAAGTGCAACACCTTCTGGTGAAAAAATTCTTTTTTATGAGTATGCACATAGATTACCACAGCCAGCATACATTTGATCAGGTAACCCGTCTTATGTGGGAAGGGAGAGCAGGGAAGCTGACAGAACCACTATGGAAGAACAGCGCCAGCATATATAGACATGTTTCATGTCTGCACTTCGATCTCATTCTATCTAATTTTCAGACGTTTAATTTGATCTCTCTAGATGTTCTACCACTAATTACTGTTTGAAAGATTGCATATATAATTGAATACAGAGAGTATATGTGTGCCGCAGATGGATGACGCGAGCTGAAAATATTTAATTAGTTTTGATGCTGTGAAAGTGATGTAAAACTGGTTGCTTATGACTTTGCACTTTCTTTTTTTTTTAGAAGCAAAAATAAGTCACCGGAGCTAGTTATCAAGTTCGCAGTTGGTTTTCTTTTTATTTGATGTTTTTGCATTTCATGTTCGATCTGTGAAAGATGTAACTTCAATCAAATCTTATTATGCCGGTAGATGTTTATAACTAGTAGTATAAGTATTTTTTTAAGACAACAATTAATCAGTAGTACTTTCTAGAATATCTTTATATTTTATATATTTTGAATTCATTTTTCGAAAAAAAATCCAGTATGATACATCTCTTCACTTTTTTCCCATTTTCCTCTTCTTAACCAAAAAAAAATATGATTCTATTATTTAAGGTTTGAACATCCTTTTTGACAAGATTCTGACAAACATATATGGGGTTGGAAATCAGTTTTGCATACAAGTTATCTTGTGAATGGTTCTCTTGGTGTTGCTAGAAACATGGTCGTCCCTACGCAATATGGGGGCTAAAAACTGATTTTGAAAACTATTCAGCTTTGTAAAAGATTCTCTCCGGTCCTATTAATGCATCAGGAAAAAAACGACCGTGTGGAGAAGTGGTGTGTTCTTAATCTTTTTGTTATTTGTAAATTTAGGAGTGTTCGACAGTGATTTATGAAGTCACGTTGTACTGTAGAGCTACGGTCTAGCGGGCATAAAAATGACAACTTGACACGAAACGATCTCTGAAAAATTAAAATTACACTGAAGATCTCTATGCTTGTCTTCTTCTTTCGATCGTTCGTAGCCCATAAGAGTCTGAAAATGCACTGGAAAAGGGAAAGGAACACCTTCGCCACACAAAGTTTAGAAGATTATTTATGTAATAGGTCATAACTTTAGTTCCACGTGTACATCTTCTCTTGTTTTCTTCTCTTGGAGTTCACTTGTGAGTTAAATCCATAGCACTGAGTTGCCCAAATACATGTATCCCTTGCTGCCTAGTGACGACCTCATCATACATGTATATAGATTCCTCTCTCTAAGTGTGCTTCCTTATTTCACCAAAAGAAAAAAAAATCAGAGGAAATTCTTCCATAGATTCGTCCCTCGAAATAAATTCTAGATAAAGAAGCCATACAATTTCTTCTGGATATGTAATACACTTCCGCAATGCACACCTATTCACCGCTTCTAATATTCTCTCAACACATAGTCATTATTGATTTCCTCTTTCCTTCCAAAATTAATAGTGTGCCATGCAAACTAGCCACATGTTTCATGCAATGCAGCGGTGCACCCTACCCGCAGCTTTTAGCGTCTGAAAACAACCACAATGTTGTCCCTCGCATGCTCCCATGTATGGCACTCGATCGGCACAGCGTTAGCAGCTCAGCACCCGCGCGCAGACGATCCACGCTCGGGCGGCGGCAGACAAGTATCTGGCGCGGCCACCTGCGCGACACCTGTGCTGCTCCACCGCCCCTGCAATTAGCGGCCCAATCATCTCACGGACCCAGCCCGCGCTGTCCAGCGGCGGCCGACATGTCAGCGACACGACACGACTCGCCTTCCCCGTTTAACTCTACTGCCTACTACCAGTGGACCGCGAAGCCTTCGTCCCACCTGTCAGCGGAAGGGAGGCTCCGATCGGGAGTGCCCGGTCGCCGTGGCAGAAAGGTCCTCGTCAGAATCCCCGCCCAGCCGCCAAGCCACCAGCTCCGTCTCCCCCACTGGCGTCGGGTCCCGCTCGTCCGTGCCCCCACCTGTCACTCAAGTATCCAGCCGTACCAGCATATCCCCGGAGCTCCCGTGGGCCACGGCCGTCAGCGACGCGCTCCGTCGACGGAGCCTCGTACGCGGGCCGAAAGCAGTAAACAAACTGGTGCCCATAGGCGAAAAGCGGGCCCGCTCGCACACCCACCCACAGATCTCCATCTCTCTCTCCCTCTCCCTCTTGCCGTCGCCGTCGCTCGCGCTCGCCCAAGTCGTCGCCCAGTCGCTGCCCAGCTCAGCTCCGACGCGAGCAGAACCGCGCAAGCGCGCGCGTCTCTCCCTCCACAGCTCCGGCTCCGCTCCGCTGGACGCGTCACGGTTCGCTGCGGACCTCTTTTTTTGCGGCGGCTGCTGAGGGGTAGGCGGTTCGTCGTCCCTGCGGCCTGCGGCGCGCGGTCGCGCTTCCGGTGATGGATTTTCCTCGGTTTTTTTTTGCGGGCGGGGGATTCCTTTTCTCTGATCCGGGCTTCTGGTGGCGCGTGCAGATCTGACTGGCGGCTCCTGCCCGCGGGGGAGGGCGTCGCGGCGATGCAGAGGCAGGGGCGGCACTTGGAGCGGTCCAACTCGAAGCGGGCGCTCGACCATGGCGGCGGCGGCGGCGGCGACGACGACGACGACCGCGCGCCTAAGCGCCCGCGCGTCCCCGCCCTCGCGAGGTGAGTGGGTTGAACCTGGCGCGGTTGGACTGTTGCGGAGTGGTTGCTGATGATTCGGTGTCCATGTAGATGTGCACGTGCTGCTTAGTGTGTGGATTGGTGACTCTGTTTGGCTAAGTAGCAGCAGTTAGAAGCAAACGTTGATGCGTAAATCGTGCACTTGATAGTCAGTTCGGTCTCTAATGCAGTGCAAGTTCTGTGGATCCCAACTTGAGTGGCCCAGTTAATCAGAATGGGTCAGAAGCATTGTTTGTGAAGGTAGAGCAGGTTATGGATCGATCAATTTAGCTCACAGAAGTGCTTAAAAGGATGGGTATGAACTCAGTATTGTAGTTTCGTCCACGTAGAATCTGTGCCTCAAAAATTGGGATTGTGTATGAGCACCATCCATGCCCTTTCAAACACCTTACTTTCTAAATGTATGGCAGCGTTTATTGTGATCTATAACACCCTTAATCAGGACATAAACCATGTTGTTTTCCTTTTGAAGTAGTATATCTATAAATGAGCCAATCAATGGTGCTGTCTATGGAGTATTATATGAAGTTTTAAATGCTGAATAGTGTTATTAATAGATATTTCCTTGTTTACTTTTTAGTTTCTATGTGCCATTGGATATCCATTTTTCTAGGGCCATTTGAAAACCAGTGAAATATGACTCAGCTAAGAATTTAATCTAGATAATCTATACTGCAACAAATATCGGCACACTAAAACAAATTTTTATTTTTGTGATGGATAAGTTCTATATGTACAACACTTTAATATATTTTCCTGGTGGTTGCAGTGTCATTGTAGAAGCCCTCAAGGTGGACAGTTTACAGAAGCTTTGCTCATCACTGGAGCCGATTCTACGCAGAGTTGTGAGTTGAAGCCCGAGGACGACTTTTGATATAACCATCTGACGGCTTTTCTGATCATTAGCGCCTTAATGTTTGCTTTGTAGGTCAGTGAAGAAGTAGAGCGTGCTTTAACCAAATTGGCCCCGTCTGGTCCTGCTAGGATCCAAGGAAGGTACGGAATTTGGAACTTGATCATTTATGGTGTTTCTGCAGTTTTATCTGGATATGCCGCAATAAGTTGTGAACTTCGCATACCAAATAAAAACAGGAGCTCGCCCAAGCAAATTGAAGGCCCTGATGGTAGAAATCTCCAGCTTCAGTTTAGGACTAGGTTATCTCTCCCACTCTTTACTGGAGGGAAAGTAGAAGGCGAGCAGGGAGCAGCAATTCATGTTGTGCTGCTAGATGCAAACACTGGACATGCCATTACTGCAGGACCTGAGTCATCCGCGAAACTGGATGTTCTAGTTCTTGAGGGTGATTTTAATAAAGAGGAAGATGCGAGTTGGACTGAAGAAGACTTTGAAAGTCACATAGTTAAAGAACGTGAAGGGAAGAGGCCTCTTTTAACTGGTGACCTCCAGGTGACCCTTAAAGAAGGTGTTGGGACCATTGGAGAGCTTATCTTCACTGACAATTCCAGCTGGATAAGAAGCCGGAAATTTAGACTTGGGCTGAGAGTTTCTTCAGGGTTTTGTGAAGGAATTCGGATTATGGAGGCAAAAACAGAGGCTTTTACCGTTAAAGATCACAGAGGCGAATGTATGTTCATTTACTGTGCTGTCATTGTTTAATGATCTAACATATAGTTCTTATTCATGAATATGTTATCTGACTTTTTTTTAGTGTACAAGAAGCACTATCCTCCCGCACTAAAGGATGAGGTATGGAGATTAGAAAAGATTGGAAAGGATGGCTCATTCCACAAGAGATTAAACTCAAGTGGAATCTATACAGTTGAACACTTTCTTCAATTTCTTGTTAGAGACCAGCAGAAGTTAAGAAGTGTAAGTCTAGTTTTCTAGTAAACTACAGTTCATCAACTTTGTAGTCTTGTAACCAATACTTCTTTTACTTTTTGGCTGCTTTGGCAGATTCTTGGCAGTAACATGTCAAATAGGATGTGGGAAAGCCTTGTTGAGCATGCGAAGACTTGTGTTTTGAGCGGCAAGCATTATATATATTACTCAAGTGATGCCAGAAGTGTTGGTGCAATTTTCAATAACATATATGAATTCACTGGTTTGATCGCTGATGATCAGTTCATTTCAGCTGAAAATCTCACTGAAAACCAGAGGGTTAGTGTCCTTTCAGTGCCTTTTATAACGTTGGTCTTGGGAATCTCATATCTTGTCAGCACTTGATAGTTGATAGTCTATGGATTGAGATTCTTGAGCTCATGATCGCTGACAAAATTTCATGGCCCCCATAAATATTTCTCCTTTCATGGCCCATGAATTTCTGTTGCCACTCTTGGCTCGAGCGTTCTGCTATTATTTTGACCTAGGCACACATTTGCAACAAACTGCTCCATTTCTGCAACAAACCGCCTCGATATTTCAGTTATATATCAGTGTTTTCTCATGCAGCCAAGAAATTTCATTTATCTCTCTGATTCTCTCCCAAATTGCTATCCGTATAAGATGTGAAGTTTTTAATACTTTGTATGATGATAAATTAAATACAAAACCATTTGCTGCAAAAAGTCACAAGCTCACTTACCTGATCACAGGTTTTTGCTGACACGTTGGTGAAGCAAGCATATGATGATTGGATCAATGTTGTAGAATATGATGAGAAGGCACTATTGAGATTCAAGCAGAAAAAGAAATCCATTATGACCAGAAGTGAAACGGCAAAGGCTTCATCAAGCTACCCTGCATCAAATGGTTTAATGCATTCGCAGAAACAATTGGTAGGAGGTCCTGTAAATGCTGAGCAGTCTTCCCTGAGCAATATTAGTGAAGGTATCTAGATTTGGACTCATGTAGCTTAACATTCATTTTCAGTATGTTTCTTGTGCACTCCCTTTGCTTTTCTAATAGTATTTCTTGAGCAGTATTTATTTTTTTATAAAAAAGAGCATTCCACTTTCTTCTATGCAATTTTTTTACATTGCTCTGTATCTGTTGAATTATACCGTTTATATAGGACCTATACATAACACAAAAACATGGATTCTTTTGTTGAGTCTGACTGTCTGACAATATCAGTAGTTGTTCCTGATTGAATTTAGTTTAATGCTTCAAAAGCAACGTTGACACTGATGTCACTTTGGAAAAAAAAAACAACTATTTACCTGCTGACAATTATTCTGCATTTATGTGTTGACTTATTCCTTTTTTCACTTAATTATTGCCAATCGCTGACTACTGCTAGCTTGAGCTTATAAGCATATTTCCTCTGTTCAGCAGATGCAACTGGAATCGCATCCATCGGGAACCAAGTAGCAAGAGGGTATGCAGCCACTCCTCAGGACATGGCACCAAGTATGACCATGCAATTTGGCACGAGTTCGTTGGCCCCTGAAGGCCAGTTCAGCGGTTCGTCCATCCAGACTCAAGCTTCAAGAAGCTCCAACACGCTAGCATTGTGCCCTATGCAGCAGCAGCAGCCGCTGCAAAACTTTGAGTTCTCCGGGCTTGGTGGTCAGTCAACCCAACCTTCAGCTCTCAACCCCTTCGACGACTGGTCGCGGTTACAGGAGAACCGCGGAGGCGTCAATGACTACTTGATGGAGGAGATAAGGGCGAGGAGCCACGAGATACTGGAGAACGATGAGATGCAACAGATGTTGCGCATTCTGAGCATGGGCGGGGCACCGACCGGCCTCAGCAATGTCGACAGCTTCCCTTCGTACCCATCGCCTGCCCCGGCCTTCAGCTTCGAGGACCAACGCTCTCGCCCGTCCGGTAAAGCCGTTGTCGGGTGGCTCAAGATTAAGGCCGCGATGCGGTGGGGCATCTTCGTCAGGAGGAAAGCGGCCGAGAGACGAGCTCAGCTTGTTGAGCTTGAAGACTAGCAGCGGGTCCGGGGCTGGAGTGTTCAGCTTATTTCCGCGGAGGTCAAGCAGATGCTGCAATGTTGTAATTGTAACACGCCTCCCTTGCACAGTAGCTCCCTTGATATTTGTATACTAATTGCAACATGGGATGGGATGACGATTAAGACCCTGAGCTTTTACGAATGAACTCACATTGGTTGTATACTTGTATAGATGTCCGATATGATGGTCACTGTCATGGTTTTGCTAGGGGTCGTGTCTGTATGCTTCGATAATCCTCTGCCTGTAACCTTGCTGTGAAATATAATTGTGGGAGGATTAAGGGAAGGGAAGCTCGTTCGTTCTGCAGCCATCGAAGGGAAAAGTTCTGAGTTTCGGCTCCATGCTATTGCTACCATCGGTATAGAACTTTTTCAGCTGCAGCTTTGTGTTGTTGCCCATTATATCTGATGGGGATATGCACTCGCGGTCCCAGCACGCGTAGCATAGCCACTGTGAAACTGATCATTAGCGTTTGACACGTGACTCACGCGGAACGTAAAACCAAATCGATCGAGGCTTCTAGAATGTGGTTTAAGTGAGGAACACGTGGTCATTTTGTGTCCTGCAGTACACCCGTGCATCCTAGAACACCACGAAAACGTGTTTGTTTTCGCATGTACCAGCAGGACGGCCAGTTTCTCTGTGCTCGCTGTAGCTTTACGTGAGCTGAAATACTGACATTTTCAAGGGCCGGCGCTACGTTTTCTGGCCAAAAATGCCCAATGATTCGAAATTTGAATGCAACCTGCACCGGCTAGCTTAGACTGTGAAACTACCCGGGAGACGCCAAGGGCCGCGGCATGCTGACTCGGATTAGGTGAGCTACTGATTCATTCCTCTGTTCCGCTCCAGTCAGTCCCCATGGTTCACAGAACAGAGACAGCACAGCAGCGGCGCTAGCTACCATACCAGAGCATCATCAGGCACGAGACCGATTTGATCCGCGACCGATTATTAAGAGAAGAAGTACTAGCACACCGCGGAACAAGAACAAGTCTGCATTGCCACCAGTCCACCACACAAATAATACGCCAGCCAGCCACCGTTTCTCGGAAGCAAAGGCCAAGGCCAGCAGCTAACCACGACTTGTCTAACGCTAACCCCCCTGGAGACCACTAATAATCAAAGTAATCCGACGCGCCCCTAGATTTCCGGCGCCATTAACAAAACCGCGCGCGCGGGGAGGGGTGCCGGGGTGGCGGCGATAGCATCGAGGGGGAGGGAGAGACCCCGGAGCTGGCAGGCCGGCGCAGGGCGCAAGGGGTGTGGCCGCCGATCCTATTTTACTCCTGCTCGTAAAATAGGAGTAACTCACACGTACAGCTTACGCATGATATAAGCCGCCGCCGATCCATCAGTTCGATCGATCGCTTCATGTGCTGATGAGATCTTCTTCGGCGAAATCGCAGGCGAGCTAGATCTGGTATGATTCGGCGATCGGGCAGTCAGAGTTAACGCCGAGATTGAGAGCTTCAGCTCCACGACTCCAGTCAGCTAGCTACTGGCTACTGGCGGTGCACTACTGTGGATGCGTGCCTTGGACTTCAAGAAGGCGCACGCAAAGGGCAAGGCGTCGACGACTGGACCGGGCGCTCCGGCGCTCCGATCCCTCATGTTCTTGAGCCCGAGGAATGAGCCCCCGGAGGACATCCAACAGCTGATCGTCAACAGCGCCGGTCCCGGTCCCGGCCGCGGCCCGCCCCCCGCGCCCAGCAGCAGAGACATGGAGAGCGGCAGGGGCGGCGGCGCGTCATCGTCGCGCACGCCGGCGTCCGACCAGAGGGTGGTGGCCAACAGGGAGGAGGCGGAGCCTAGCAGCCACGGCGGCGGCTTCTGGGGCAGGTACTCCTCGGTCTCGTTCCTGCTGCTCGCGGGCGTCACCGCGTCGCTGGTGATCCTCCCGCTCGTCCTCCCGCCGCTCCCGCCGCCGCCGTCGATGCTGATGCTGGTGCCGGTGGCAATGCTGGCCCTACTGCTCGTGCTGGCGTTCATGCCGACGACGTCGACGGCCGGCCGCGGTGCGGCGGGCCAGACCTACTTGTAGATATCATCACATCGTACTTTTTTTTTTCTGTCCTTTCTTTGGATTTTGTGATAGAGATAGGTAATATGCATGATGGATCAATCCTACCTCGTCATTGTTCGGCTAATTAATGTGAAATCTAGTTACAGATGGAATGCTTACACACAAAGTTCAGTGGTATATACTACATATATCAAGTGGTTTATTTACATAGTTTCTTTTACCAGTCTATGACTGTACTAGTCATACTATTTATATGTAGCTAGGCTACATCAAACGCTAATAGTTTCTAGGTGAGTAGGTGATACTGTTGAGACCATCATGGCAGCTACACGATTGAATATGGGCGAAAAAATATGAGCACATCATGAGAAAACCACTCATAAATACCATTATGGAAGGTACTATAGTCTTCTGATGATAATATATCCCAAGGTTTTATTTATTTCCTCCTGTATGGGAGTAGTGATTTCTTGCTGATCGTGCAATAATGCTCAGCAACTCAAGATAAAAGAAGATATAATAACAAAAAGGAATCACCACAACACCATATAGAAATTTTTGCATAGGTACATGTTACCATAGTTATTATTTTCTACCCATTCTACTTGACTTCTAAAAAACAATGCAAATTGAACACATGCGCAAGGGCGCATGTGCCCTCTTAGCAAGTGCAATTGCAAAGTTCAGATATAACAACCACAACTGTACTTCAAGATGTTTGAGTATATAGACGCCTTTCAACTTAGTGATCATGCAAAAATGTTGAGTAACTCAAGATAAAAGAAGCAAACATAATAAGATAGAATCACCACAACACCATACAGAAATTTTCAGGATAAATATATATTGCCATAGTTATTATTTTCTATCCACTCTACTTGACTTTGAAAAATAATTCAAAAAACTTTGATTTTAGTAATATATTTTGATTTTTTCTTAATTTAAATTTCTTAGACTTTGACAAAGTTTATAGAAATTTTATTAACAGCTATGATACAAAGTAAATGTACTTTTAAAACATATTTCATAGTTTTTTAACAACAAAAATATGATGATGTTGGTGCGTTTTTCTACAAACTTTGTTAAACTTAGAAAACTTAATTTGATCTAGGATAAATTAAGATCTCCTGCGTCCTAGAACCATGTAGGGTTTTTTTTGAATGAATGGGCATGAGATTGTGCATATTTCCTTGATAAGAAGGGTTAGAACCATGGAGTAGGGGACCAAGATTTGACTTTGGTTGGACACAGGCATAATCCGCCACATTATTTCTTGGCGAAGAGATGGTTAGAAATGCAATGTGGTTTTTCACATTATTTCTTGACGAAGGAGATGGTGGCCTCACTGAGTGGTGGCACATGCTACGCCTGCTACCGCACGCTTACAGTTACAAAACTTTTGATAGATGTATCTGCGTTAAAAAAAATGATATCCTCTCTCTCTCTCTCTCCCCCTCCCTCCCTCTCTCTCTCTGTGAAACGAATTGATAGATGCAGTATATCTAGTCTTGAGTACCTGTACCCCTGCAGAGATGTTAACGGACGGTAGAGACTGAAACATATGCATGTCTGTAGCTTCATCGTTCCTTTTTTCCTTTTGGCAAACCAAAAGATGTCGGTATTCTGCATGTATATGCGTACATGATAACCTCTTGTATCATGTCAGAGCAGTGCCCATTGAATGGTCAAGGTGCGTTGCACTTGGGTTCCCTTCAAGCCACGGGATCACAGGTGGTTGATTCCTAAGGGCTAAACTTTAGCCCTATCACTTTTTTTTTATCATTTAGAAGTATTAAATAAAGTCTAATTATAAAATTAATTGTAAACTCTTATAGTAATTCACGAGATGAATCTAATAAGATATATTAATCCATAATTAGCGGATGGTTACCGTGGCATCACTGTTATAAGTTATGGATTAATTAAATTCATTAAATTTATCTCGCGAATTAGCACTTATCTATAGAAAAAAAATTTAAACAAATTTTATTTAAAATTCTAAATAACAAAAATATTTTTAATATGACAAGCTAAAATTTAGTCGTTGGAATCAAATAGGGCCGTCAGTCCCACTAGGCCAGCAGCGGATGCCCCCCCTCCTATACCGAAAGGCGTACGATCAAGCGCCACGTACGACAAAAAGGACGGGCGCCTGGATCAAAACGAGGGCACCAGCTGGGTGGTGACGTGTTTCGCTGCACGTACATCAACGAGTAACGTTACCGGTGGCCGTCGGTGCCCCGGTGGGGCCAGTCACTTCTTTCATCGGTGAACTACCGCGGCTATCCGTCACCGCCTCACCGGTAGGCACACACAGGGAGGGATACCGAAGCTATGGATGTATCCGTCATAGCCAAAACACTCACGGTCTCACGCTAGTTCAGTCGTCGGCTGGCTCCTCTCGGGCATTCTGCTGCTGCAGCTGGTTCCTTCCTCGCTCTGCTCTGCCGCCGCCGCACCCAGGCCAACAAGGCCGCCGGCACCGCCACCAGCCGCGGCGGCTACCCTGTTGCGCCTCCGGGCGCCATCGGCCCAGCCTCTGATGTGCTCTTGAACGAGCTCCCCATCTGCAACGCACCCGCGCGGACTGAGTTCAGAACCGTGGAATAACCATGTGTTAGGCAAGTGAAGGAGGAGAGGCGTGTGTTTCTTGAGCCTGCTACTGAGATGGGTGACGATGGCGTAGAGAGGGAGCGTGCTGTAGCTGCAGAGGACCTCGACGACGACGCTGAAGTACAGAGACAGAGACAGAGAGACAAAAGCAGAAACAAGTGTTAGCTAGATCCTTGTACGTCGACCTCCCAAATTTGGATGATTGATTGGCAACTCATTTCATTCACATCACAAGATTACACGAAGAGGATGAAGTAATTAAATTTCTTGTTACCATATGATGATTCTTGATACGCTGTATCCCGGCCTGTCCATCATGCAGGAGCTGAAGCCGAACGTCGCCTGCATAAACGCAACGGTGCGTCGGTGCCCCCAAAATTCAGTGTCTGATGCCCGTGCTTACCAGCGTCCAGAAGAAGTACGCGACCTCAAACGCGTTCTGGAACAGGATGAAGTGGATGAGGACGAGCACGGCCCGGGGGCTCTGGAACCAGAACAGCTCGTCTGAAGGGCTCACGACCATGTCTGTGCTCCCCTCCTCGTCGGCGGTGAAGTGCTTCGTGGCGACCTCGTAAGCCAACTAGTTTATGATGTGCTCCAGCTTTGCTCCGATCAGAAGCAGCAGCTGCAAGGGAAAACAATCTTGAGCTTTTTGTTGGCAACAGCTGAAATGGTTTATAGACCTTGAAACACTAGTTCTTTTGTTCAGGGTTTAGGAATCAATAGCTGACTAGCTGTTTGTGTATTAGGATCACCCAAATAGTACTTACAGCCAACGAGATTAATGAGATCCAGAAGTCGGAGTGCCACCCTGAACCAAGAAATTGCAGTAAAACGTTACCTTAATTTGTGAATGCTACTAGAACCATGCGTGGATGCAGAACCGACAGACGTGAGAGCAAAATAATGGCCATGTAAGAAAACCAAAGCGTACCAGAGACATTGAATAGCAGAAAGATCATCGCAAATATCCAATGATACCATCTGCAGTTGAACAACAAAGACGGGGACTTATTCGCCATTCGTAACTTAATTTGTGAATTCTGTTGAGCAACAATGGTACTCTCCAAGTTTGGACTTACTTTATGCCAACTACTCTCTTGAAATCTTTCTCCAGAGCAGAGGGACTAATGCTCAATGCAGAACAAACTATATTGCGTTCAATGCAGAACAAACTATATTGTGTTTTAGTAAACTTTTAAATTTTCTTTCTCTTGAGTGAGGTACCTTTGCAAAAATGTATAATGGGGTTCGTTCAAAATGAAACAATCCAATGAAGTGTACCAAGGGATAATTTTGTATGGGCCGATTTTCATAATAGGTCCAGGTTTTCACAAAAGGCCGAAATGGGCCTAAACTTGGGCGGTGTGGGCCGTGTGGCCTAGATGCCAGATCATGGGCTTATGGCATCTGATGGCCCTGAGCACGAAGTGCCGAGGGGACAGTACGTAGTAGTATCCAAATCCAATAGACCAATACCTCGCTTGAACAGTGGCCCGAGGCTGGGATTCCTCCGAGCATCCTCCTCGCGCCGGCGCCGCCGTCACGGAAGATGGAGAAGATGATGCCGCGATGGCGCGCCACCGGCGAGGCGCCCCGACACGGCATCCAGCGCTCCATGAGGCTCTCGTCGATGCAGACCTCCCGTATCACGTCCTGGAAGACGACGAGCAGCAGCGACACGAACCCGAGCAGCATCAGCTCTGCCAGCGATCACCATGAGACACACGAGCAGTCGCTACATAAATGCACACTCGCCGCCGCCGCTATACAGCCAGAGAACGACGAAGGAAGCAACCTTCTTTGAGCTTCAGCAACGCCTCGTACAAGGTCTCCGTCCGCCGGTGCTCCAGCGCCTGCACATGCTCGGCCATGTCAGCAGCTCGATCGCGAAGCTCTGCAGGGTACGTACGGGAACGGGAGGAGGACGGCTGGTTTCTCACGCACCTTGCCGAGGCGGTGGATCGAGCGATGAAGCCGACGCGTGCACTGACGAGCTGACGTCGAGCAAGTTACGGACAGAGCCACCTTCCCCCGAAACGAGCGCAAGGGAGCTCTGATGCCCACCGTCGTCACCGAAATCGTTGGGCATCGATGTCGTTTTACTTTGATCAATAGATCTGGACCAAACTGCTGAGGCATCTCCTACAGAACGGAGATTCTAGATCCACTTGCAGGCGTACAAAAGATCAAAGAGGATTAGAGGAAGCAGGAGCGCCATGCCTAGCGCGAGTAGCTTCAGAGAGAGTAGAACCCATGCCTTTTTCCTTTATCGCCATACTGGTGGACCGTAAATAACAGGCAGTTCCTGTCTCGGCTCGTTTAAGAAAAAATAGAAAATTCCCTGAACACAGGTATCCTTTACCACAGTTCTCATGGTAATTGGTAAACACAAATGGATAGAAGCAACCCATCCAGGATGCTACACGCTCACACGCCAAGACGCAGATGAACAGAGCCAATCCAACTCTCAAATCCAACTAGCTAGCATTCTAGCAACCTTTAGCCACGAAGCGGAAGCACAACCACATGCACCAGCCTCGTCTTCCAGCCGTGCGTAAGCTAACCACGGCTCGGTGTGCGACCCAAGAGGCCAAAGACGAACCGGGAGTGCAGAGTACGCGCGCGGCTTCTCTCCTCAGAACGAGATGCTCCGGAGCTGGTCTGGGCGGCTCCTCCCTTCCAAACTCCGCTCCGCTCCCAGGCAGCCGGCGGCGTCGCCGGCCGTGGCAGACCTTCTCATGCGCCTCCGCGCGCCGTCGGCCCAGCCCCGGAGATGGTCGGCGACGTCGTCGGCGAACACCGCGCTCTTGAACGAACTCCCCATCTGATCGAACACACACACAGAGTCCACAAACAGGAGAGTTAAATACTACGAACCGTGGAGTAAGCCTCCATCATCAGGAAATAAAGGATTTATGCATGAGACGCGTGGTTCTTGATTCTTCTATGGCGGCCTACTGACATGAGAGACGATGGCGTAGAGGGGGAGCGTGCTGTAGCTGCAGAGCACCTGGACGACGACGCTGGAGAACAAAACAAGTATGCTTCAGGTCGATGTGCATTGCATTGACCTGAAGAGGAGACTGAAAGCATGCAGGATCTAGCCACCGTACCAGATGACGATCCTCGACACGCTGTACCCCGGTCTGTCCATGATGCAGGAGTTGACGCCGAACGTCGCCTGCGTTGCAGCAGCACGCGGTCAAGGAGGACGATGTCAAGGTTTATTCTGAAGCATCCCCAACGGTAATAAAGCGATTGATTGGACTGTGTGGAGAAGGGTGACCTGTACGGTGTCTTAGGCAGGCTTACCAGTGTCCAGAAGAAATACGCGAACTCGAATGCGTTCTGGAACAGGATGAAGTGGATGAGGACGAGCACGGGCCGGGGGCTGTGGAACCAGAACAGCTCGTCGGAAGGGCGCACGACGATGCCCCCCTCCCCTTGCCCAGCGGCGTGCTTCGAGGCGACCTCGTAGGCCAGCTTGTTTATGATGTGCTCCAGCTTCGCCCCGATCAGAAGCAGCAGCTGCAATCAGGAGAAACAACATGCATGAGGCAAAACAAAAAAACTAAAAAAAACGAGCGTTTCATACATCATCAGAACAGTATAGGCCGTCTATGCAACAGATAGCTATTGTATCAGAGAACATAGATGTACTGCTTCTAGCTCTGGAAGATAGTGCAGAAATGGAACTTACAGATAACGGGACCAACGAGATCCAGAAATAGGAGTGCCACCCTGAACCAAGAGATTGTAACAAATCATTGCCTCATTGTTCAACTTGTGTGTTATGCATGCTACTAAAAATATATTAGGTAATGAGAAACATGAGAATGACAAATGATGCAGAAAGAGTAAGCGCACCTGTGATGTTGACCAGCAAAAAGATCATCACGAATATCCAGTAATACCATCTGCAGTAGAACGTATGAAGGCGGTTACTGATGTGCCAGTTGTAGCATAACTTCAGAAGCTTCCTAAGAAAAAAGCATAATTTCCAGGAACAGCAAAAAAGAAAGAATTATAACTTACTTTATGCCAACTACTCTCTTGAAATCTTTCTCGAGAGCTTTGATCATGTAATCATAAAAGTTGAACTTGTGGTGCCCCCTAAAGTGCTCCTATCAACCAGGAGAGACATAGATCATAGTACAGAACCAAGCCTCACACAGAATAATGACAGGTAGTACTGTACTTACCATGACGAAGCCAAGCCTCATTGCAACATAGTCATCGTTGGATACTGATCCGTAGAACTGCTTGAAGAACGATCGCTGAAAGCAAGAAGAACACCTCTAGTGAACTTCAGGCACTCATCATCAAGTAATTACCGAAGAAGTAGCATGAGGTTACAGTTGCAGACCATCCATATTATGACCCAGGCGACTTTCTCGCACCCCTTGCACCGATCCTGGATGAACTTGATTTTCTGCACTCGCTTGATCATCTTCGGAGCTGCAGTTGATGGCGCACCAATTATTCAGATATTCTCATCGTTCGAAGATGCCAACCGGTTCCGCAAAGAAAATAATGAACTTCAAATTGATGCTCATCCTTACCAGTGCTGCCCTCTTCCTGGATGCTGTTCTCCCAGTGCTTCCATGTCCTCATCTGAACATGTACACAGTATTAAATTGATTCTCATGGAGTGTCAAGTCAAACTGCATGTTAACTTTCTGAACTTAGAGAGATCAGGCCGTTGGGTTAGATGGAATCAGCACGCATGGAATGGACGGACCTGTAGGAGTCCCAGGAGCACGGTGACGGCGCTGAGAACGACATGCGTGATGGCCAGAACGAAGATGAAGATGTGTACCTGTTCCAAGGCGTGACGCGAAAGCAACGGGACTTTACCCTGGGAAAAAAAAAGGATCACGTTTGAAATCTTTTAATTAGTTTTCATTCCACATCATTAAATTGTACTACCTCCGTCCCAAATTACAGTTTGTTTTGACTTTTCTAAATGCATATATTTTGATATGCACCTAGATGAACAATATGTATCTAATAAAGCCAAAAAAATTATAATTTGGAACGGAAGGAGTAGCCTTGTATTATTCTTTGCTTTATGCAATGAAAAGAAAACTGTAATGAATTTGTTCGGGTGAAATGTTCCAAACGTTGCACTACCAACCACCAAAAGCAGCATGGGTCAAGTTCTTTAGAAAAGCAAGTATGGATGCCTAACGAAAGTGAACCGCTCCATCCCTTCAAAAAAATTACCAAGAATCTTAAAGCACCTTTAGCCTAATATTAGTGAGGTTAGGTTAGGATCGTCCCCAGCCCCTCTAGTCCCTCTATATATCGAGACATGGAAACACAAATAAGAAATTGCATTTTTTTCCAATATAAATCCTCTAGAAAACACAAATTTGACTAAACTGCAAGCTAAAATTTACTTGCTGTAGTTCTGCAATGTCGTAGTAAAAAATAGTCTTAATATAATTCTACCCTCCTTCCGGAAATAAAAACATGATCGTTCCTAGCATGAGGACCGAGGATGAAATGCGTATGCACAAACCAATGTAACCTAAAAATTTAAATTGATGAAGCACAATTATTTATTTAAATTATGTCTCTACCAGTATTCAAACTCGAGACATCTTAGCGTGATATCCTATTGGACTGTTGCACGCACCTACTTACTACCAGTTCAACCTATAACTTTAAACTTTTGATAGAAAAGTGGATAATTCGCTTATATTACGACGGGGTTACCTTGCTTGAACAGTGACCAAAAGTCGCCCCTCCTTTGAGCATCCTCCTGCCGCCGCCAGCGAATGTGGAGGCGGACCCGTAGTGCGCCGCCGCCGAGGCCTCGTTCCCACCTCGGCACGGCCGCCAGTGCTCCATGAGGCTCTCGTCGATGCAGATCTTCTGTATCAAGTCCTGGAAGACGACGAGCAGCAGCGAGACGAACCCCAGCAGCATAAGCTCTGAAAAAATGGTAACAGGAGCGTCCCACGGCTCAGAGCATATACAAGGCAAATTAAACACTGGACATTACGACGACGACCATCTCGAACCTTCTTTGAGCTTCAGCAACGCCTCGTACAGAGTCACCCTCCGACGCTCCAGTGCCTGCGCTCAGCGATACGCATCTCGATCGACTTGTCAGCTAGCTCGCATGATCGATCTGCAATGTCTTGTAAGCCATGGCGGGCGGGCGCGGGTTCCTCACCTTGCCGAGGTGATGGAGCGCGCGCTCGAAGACGAGGGAGATGAGGACGATGACGGAGCACACGGACGCCACGATCCATGTCGGCGTGTGCTCCAGCGTCGCCTCCGACGACATGGCCGACGTCGACGGCGACGGGTGATCTCAGCTGGCTCCTGAAGCGAAGTGGTGCTAGCCGAGCACTGAAAAGCTCGTTCACGCAGGTGGATGATCGACTGATTGTGCTCCAGCCACTCATCACCCCCTTTTGACCATGGACCTCGTGCACATTGTTTTTCAGTGTATTTTTTTAGATGCTTTCTCGGTGTATACTGTAATGGTATGCTCCTTGTAGTTTTCTAACCAACACCCTAATAAAGGCGATATAAAGGAAGAGTCCTAAAATAACCGAGGGAATTTTATAAAAAGGCGGGTGCACGAAAGGCCGCCTGGTTTTTCAATTCCATCCATCGACGCGGAAAAGGCTCGCGTCGCTGCATGGCACTAGCGTTTACTTCCACTGCAAGGCTGCAACCTGCATGCGAGAGCCTGCAATGTAAGCCAGCGCATCAGCAGGAAGAACAAATAATCCTACACACGCTGCAGCGGGAAATAATAGTGCCGGCTGGGTATCAGGTGCTCCCGCCGTGTCCCACGCAAGAAAATAAGCTTTTGGTAATGCAAAGGTCTTTTTGTAGCGCAGATATTCCTCTTTCTTAAAAAAGGAAATGGTATTTGATTGGCCACTACATACTTACAGGCAGCTGAATGTGATTTATTTATTTATTTTTGACAAAAAAAAAGAATGTGAATTTTCTAAGGCCAGACGAAGAACCGAGATCCGGACCAGCAGCATTGCCGGAACGCACTAGGACCGTATGTCCTGGCCCATCTGTAAGCGAGGCCCATAACCAACTGATGAAAGCCCAACAGCACTAGCTTGCAACCCAGCCCACTCAAAAGCAAAGGTTTCAGTTCGGTAACCCCGGTCGACTGGAACTCGCCGTCCTCTTCCTAATATCCTTCGCCCCCTTGCGCCGGCCGGCTGTGGCGATCGACGCTAGGCGACAATCCCGTCGACGCCGGCCCGCCTCCTCTCGAAGTAAGGCGCCACCGCTCGAGCAGCCTCTCCGCCGCTCACGCCTCCGTCGGTGCCTGGGTCCTCCCTGCCCCCCCCGGAGCACGCTGCTCCACCCCTCCTCTCGTTGGTAAGCAAGTAAACCCTAGATTGCCTTGGATGCATCGGCCGCTCCGTCGTTTCCTTTCCGCGAGTGAGGGATCCGGATCGCTGCACCGCACCCGGGCTCCAGAATTCATCTGGTCCGTCGTGGGTTCGTCTGCTGCGTGTCAGGGTAGCCGATCCGATCTTGCTGGTAGTGGAGTTGGCAGTTGAGGTCTGCTGCTTCGATTTTGGCTAGATTTGAGTTTAGGGTATTTGATTGTGGCTGCCAGGTTTAGGGTATTTGATTATGGCTGCCAGGTTTAGCAATTTGTGTGGAAACTAGCTAAATTATCCCCTATTCTGGTGTCTGGTAGTTAGCTGTCCCCTACACTCTTCTCTGGGCACTGTTTAAAGATAGCTGTTTTGCACAACGTTGATTCCTGGCAGGGGTGCATCCAACAGGGTCACTGAGTGTGCCCAGGCACACCCAAAAGTTTATAAAGTTTACTAGGTATTACGGAGTAGGTGTGGAGTCCAACCGAGAAATGTAGAGCTTGGTGGTGTTCCAGTGGGCAGATGAGCCAAAACATATGTGGTTTAGCCTGGTGCTCAAACCTGAAGCCATTGCTTACCTATGCCAACGAGCACTCTTCAACTTCAATTAGATGAGTCTTCAACCTCCAACAAGTAGCAGCACAATTGCTTTTGCTCTCCGATGATATGACTCCCATAATTTGATGATTCACGCTGGTAGATTACTGATTGGAATCAGGTGGTAGTAGAGGTTTCATAGATAAGATTTATAAAATCTTTCCCATTCAAAACTTGCTTTTGGCATGAGGCCTCCAAATTATAATTTTTTTACCAAGAGAAAGCAATTACACGTGCACCTAGAATCTTGTCCAAAATTCTGATTGCAATTTTTTAGTTCTTAGTTCTGCTACTCTGGTTAGTGTGTGCACCCATTGAAAAGCTTCTATATCTACCACTTTGCTGGATGTTATCTAGTAAGTTAATAGTATTTGGTTGTCAGTCATAGTGGCATTGAAGTTTCCTAAAACTTGGAAGTATTATCTAATGTTGTTAGATGTAGTGGCCTCTCAATGATAATTTATTTGCTGCTGTTTCAATCTTCCACTTACAGTAACTCTGGATGGTTGATCTTTTCTGCATTGATAATTTTTTGCACACAAAACCTGATTATGCTTTTCTCCTTCTGAGTTTGTAACTTTGCTGCTGTCAGTCATAACATGGAAGCATGTGTTTCTTTTTGTTGTTTCTTCTGCTAACTTGTTGGTGTCACATAAGATCAATCGTGCATTTTTAATTAAATGATTAATAGCACAAAACTAGATTTCCTTAGAGCCAGAGACCATCTGTAAATGGTGGTGGCTGGATCATATGTCTCATGCATGTACCACTATGTTGACACTTAATTTATGGCTGTAAAGAAATATATGCTTGCTAGATTCATCATTTTCTAACAGCTGGTACCTTATATTTGTTATGTTGGCTTGTAGGGAGTAATCATGTCTTCTTCAATGGAATCATCGTACCTTCCTGCTACAACTGAGTCATTAGCCAAGGCTCAAGAGGCTAAGGATGCTTCAGAGTCCATTTCAATCCTTTACCGTGTCATTCAGGACCCATCTTCTGCTGCTGATGCACTGAGAACAAAAGAAGTTGCAATTACAAATCTTACAAACTACCTCACTAAAGAGAACCGAGCTGAGGAGCTACGCAATCTTTTGACCCAGCTCAGGCCATTTTTCGCAGTGATTCCTAAGGCAAAGACTGCAAAAATTGTCCGCGGGATAATTGATGCTGTTGCCAAGATACCTGGAACATCTGATCTTCAGATTTCACTCTGCAAGGAGATGGTGGAGTGGACCCGTGCAGAGAAGCGTACCTTCCTCCGGCAGCGAGTGGAGGCGAGGTTGGCGGCTCTCTTGTTAGAGAATCAGGAGTATACGGAAGCCCTTACCCTCCTTACTAGTCTTATTAAGGAAGTCAGGAGGCTTGATGACAAGTTACTTCTGGTGGACATTGACCTTCTGGAAAGCAAACTTCACTTCTCCCTGAGAAACCTGCCAAAGGCCAAAGCCTCGTTGACTGCTGCTAGAACAGCAGCAAATGCCATTTATGTTCCACCTGCTCAGCAGGGCACTATTGATCTCCAGAGTGGAATCCTCCATGCTGAAGAGAAGGATTACAAGACTGCTTACAGCTACTTCTTTGAAGCATTTGAAGCTTTCAGTGCCCTGGAGGACCCGAAGGCCATCTTCAGCCTGAAGTACATGCTCTTGTGCAAGATAATGGTCAACCAAGCTGATGATGTTGCAGGAATAATCTCATCTAAGGCTGGCCTAAAGTATCTGGGTCCTGATGTTGATGCTATGAAGGCTGTAGCCGATGCATACTCTAAAAGATCTCTCAAGTATTTTGAAACCGCCCTTCGCGATTACAAGTCCCAGCTGGAGGAGGACCCTATTGTCCACAGGCATCTTTCATCTCTGTATGATACGCTCCTGGAGCAGAATCTCTGCAGGCTGATTGAGCCCTATTCCAGGGTGGAGATTGCCCACATAGCAGAGATGATTGAATTGCCAGTTGATCACGTTGAGAAGAAGCTGTCACAGATGATCCTTGACAAGAAATTTGCTGGGACTCTAGATCAAGGTGCAGGCTGCCTCATCATCTTTGAGGATCCCAAGACCGAGGAAATCTTCCCTGCTACACTCGAGACCATTTCAAACGTGGGGAAGGTTGTGGACAGCCTCTACATGAGGTCGGCCAAGATCATGGCTTGAGAGCAGCTAGTCGTGTGCTAGTTTACCTGTTTGCTCTGATTTCACCATGTTTCAGTTCTGTTGGTGTCTTCAGACATTTAGTCCGTAATATTGACATTTCACTCTGCATGTTGGTCCCTCGTTTTAGTTGAACGAAACATACCATCTTGCTCACGAACAAGACAGTTTGTTGTTTCTGCGTGGTGGAAATACTGCCTTAGCATTGTCGTTCATTGTGCTGCTGCGTTATCATTTGTCCCACGGTCCGGTTGTCTTCTTTTTGAACACTACAGACTCAGACGAAATGCGGACCATTTATTCTTGTATACTTGAATGAGCGGTCAATTGCGCATGAAATACTTGTCTGTTTTTAAGTATCAGTGTTCATAATCGGCCTAATTCAACATGTCCCATGTCTGCAGATTCTGCTATGTTATCGGAATGTAAGTCTTGGTACTCCCACTGTCTTACGCTCGTCATCTGAATTCATTCTGAAGCTGACAAACCTTCGGACTGAAGAGCTGAGATTTCTCAGAAACAAGTTTCTGATGAATCTATGTTCTTACCCAACCACCTTAACTATGGTGCCAAGTATACTGGGCTGCTCGAGTACATGATGGAAAGAGTTGGGAATGCTAGACCTGGTAACTTTCGACGACAAAAATCACACAGCATGCGCAGCAGCAGTCAGAGTTCGGGAACAACTTCGCTGAATTATTTCATGAAAAAATGTTTAAAAACTGTCTATAATTCTTGTCACAGTCTCACCATTTTCTCCCTACAATGCTAATTCTTTTCCTCAGGCCCGTGTCATGCCAAATTGACAATCCAAAGAGCATCAGCAAATGGAGGGACGAAACAAACAACAAACGGATTACGAAAAGCGACGGCAGGCGCCCGGACAACAATAGACTCAAGTCATGGGCTTCTCGAGCAGCGCCGACACGTACCACTCGTTCCTCTCGGCGCCGAGGTCGAGCTTCCGGCCGGCCTTCCACCGGAGCCGCCGGAAGCCGACGCGGTCGAAGATGGGCACGTAGGTGGCGTTGAGCTGCGGGCCCAGGCAGAAGAAGTGGTCCAGCCAGAAGACGCCGCCGGGCCTGAGCACCCGGTAGATGTCGAAGAGCGCGGCCTCGAGCACGGCGTCGGGCACCCAGTTGCTGAGCGCGTTCATGGAGTGCACGATGTCCAGCACGCCGTCGGCGAAGGGCAGCCGCTGCATGAGCGTGATCTGCAGCGGCACCAGCCCGCGCGACGCCACGAACCGGTTGAAGGGCGCGTCCAGGTCCAGCGTCGTGGTCACCACCGTCACGTTCCGCTCCCGCATCCGCGCCGCGAACGTGCCCGTGCCGCCGCCGATGTCGAGCCCGACCCGCACCGTGCCGGGCGCCCGGGACCGGAGCACGCTGTCGATGCTGAACCCGGGACCGCCGTTGTCGGCCTGCCACCGCCGCCGCTCCTTCCCCTCCAGGTCGAAGCAGTCCTTGCAGAAGTAGGCGCCGCCACGGGTGCGCGCGCGCTGCACGAGGCAGGTGTAGTTCTTGCACGTGTACGGCGCCCAGCGCACCGTGGTGTCCGGCGGGACGGACCACAGGCTCCGCGGCAGCGGCGCCGGCTCCACGTACCCCGCCGGCGACCTCGCCCGGCACCGGCGGCGGGGCAGCGGCTCGCACCCCTTGAGCGTCAGCTGCAGCGCGAGGGCGTCGTCGTCGGGGCACTCGGCGCCGGCGTCGTACGCCATGTACTGCGCCAGCTCCTCCTGGAAGTTGCGGCAGGCGAAGCCCAGCCCCGGGAAGAGCTCGTCGGTGCCGAAGTTGGCGTGGAAGCCGAGGGGCAGCCTGTGGGGCTCGATGGCGAGCTTGAGCTCTCCCGTGGGCTCCTCGGGCCACCCGCCGAAGTTCCTGGCCTCCGGCGCGTCTCCGTGCACGGCGCCGAGGCCCGCGAGCACGGACTCGAGGAGGTGCGACGACGCGTTGCACTGCGCCCGCAGCGCCGCGAGCTCCGCGCGGGCGCCCGCGAGCGCGGCGCGCGTGGCGTTGAGGTCCCGCAGCAGCGCGGCCGAGTCCCACAGGTGGATCCGCGGCGCCGACGCTGGGAGGTGCACGGACAGCGACGCCCCGGAGAAGAGGTAGACGGAGACGAGGTTGGTGGCGATGACGACGAGCAGGATCTTGAGCTTGGCGCGCCGGGGCGCCGGCCGCGGCGCCGCTGGCCGGTGCCCGTGGCCGTTGGCGACGCCGCCCATCACCGCCTCGTCGACGTGCTGCTGCTGATGCTGCGACGAGTGGCCCCGGTGCTTGGCCGCGTACATGGCCACCTGGCGGATGGCGCCGGCGATCGGCGACAACGATCGGCTAGCTCCGCGCGTCGATCAGCTCGGTGCTCACCATCAACTGAGATCAATTCGACATGGGAAATGGCGGTTCCTGACGCATCGGCAGAGCGGCGCGTGCGCAATGTACCGAACGATCAAGCTGGGGGAGTCTCCAGATGTGAAGTGCAGGTGCATTACGCGTTTGACTTTTGGATGCGCTTGCATGTGTGCGTGGATTGCAGATTACACATCGGCGCCCTCTCATCGCCGTGGGCGCTTGCTTTGGGAGGGGAAAAGGGTGGACATTTTTGCTTCGCAAGCCAGCAGCTCGTTCCTGTTCTTGGTACGTCACCGACGCACTGTGCACAGCAGCACAGGGCACAGCCATTCCATCGCTTGGGGGGCGAGCTCCGTGGCCGACTTGTGGGCCCGCCACCGCGGCGAGTGTTTAGCGGATGACCTTCACGTCCTCGGGCATTGGTCTGCGGCCTAAGAAAGGGGACTCCGCCATTGCTGGAGTAAAGACACGGAAAGGATGGGGATTGACTCTGATCTTGAAGAAAGTTGAGTAAATAGTTTTTTTAGAGTTTTGTTACCCCGTTTTCTTATGGGGAAGCAATACAAGCAAACATTATGTATTTCAGGACGCACCAAGGACTTCAAAAAAATGTTGGCCGCAAACCAAGAGACCAAAAAAACGAAAAGGGAGTTGTCAGTAAGAGAGTAAAGAAACTCTGGGAGAACAAAATGCCGCTTAAGCTGAAAGTCTTTCTTTTGTTTGGCGTTCCAAGGCAAGCTTCAGACAGGTGTGACTCTGAAAACGAAGGAGTGGAAAGGTAATAGAAGCTGTTGGCTTTGTGGGGTACAAGAGAAACTTTGATCCTGTACAATGATGTACAACTCTCCTGCATATTCGAGAAATATTTTATAGCACTTTGCTTAGGTTATGGCTATTAGCTTGTATCCTCGTATGAGCTGGTAATCCCAGCAATTACTAATCTTTGTACCCCTAAACTTTATGTGCTTTATGTGAAAGAAAAGGTTCAAAATATTTTCCTCGAGTATCGACGAAACCATATAACCTCATAAACTAAGTTTTGGTTTAATTTACACCTACAACTATGTCAATTGATCCAATTTAATCCTTAACCATATTTGTCCTTCTTTCTTTTTTTTCATGTACATATGGAGTTTAAAGCTATTTTTTTGTAGGTTAATAGTGGACATCATAACTTATGTTAAAAAGTATATTATGAATTTTTCATCATTACTTTTTGTACAATTGTTTATCCCAAGATTAATTTACTATTAGATGGCCTATCCTATAAAATGACAAAAAGAATTATTAAATATTTTTAAAAGTATGTTTATGATGTCTGTTATTATCCTATAAAATTTTAACTTAAAACTCCAATTATGTATGGATAAAAAAGGTAAATCTCATTATGGGGTAAATTGAACTATATCAGGGAGACTGGGAGTAAATTTGAAACATAAAATAGTTTAGGAGGTTATCTAGACTTTGTGAATTCTTGAAGGGTTCCTTCTATTAAAAGCAGGAAGGTTCAACTTAAAAAGAAGTGAAAAATAAATTCCAGAAAGCGTGAGCTTGATTTGCCCTTTGGCATAGAATCGTGGATCATCCCCACCAGGCGTAAAATCTACAGTACTTAAGAGCAGGCTGGCATCTCGAAACAAAAAAGACATGCGCCGGCCTCGTAAACCATCTAATGGACCAGCCCAACTCGTAAGGTATTCCAGCGTGCACGTGCATGGGCTTTCGTCGTCTTCCGCAGCGGCCTATCCGTCCGTCTCCTGATTTTTTTTTCCCTATCAACCAGAAGCGAAAAAATCGCCAGGAAGACTAGTGGCCCAGGAGAGAGCCCGGGGGACGTGTGGCTGAGCCATTTCGGTCCGTACGGGCCGACGGGCCCACGCAGTAATAGTCGCTTGCCAGGGCCACCGGCGAGAGCTACAGCCCGGGCCCACCGGTCCTCGTCTCGCACCCGCCGCCCCGCGTAGGGCCATCCCGATCTATCGTCATTCTATCCATTGTCTTCCTCGGAGGTCCCAGGTGATCCATCGCCGTGGCGTTGAAAGGAGATCGCCGTGACGGATGGACGGCCGAGTCGCTGCAGCAAGCCTGGGGCTGGATGGATGGATGGTCGATCGGCGGCCACCGCACAGCACGGTCTCCCCCGGCAACGGCAGCCACCTTAATTCCCGTGGCTGGAGTTTTGTTTTTCTTTTTCTTCTTCGTTTCTGGGAGCTTAGCTGGAGAGTTAATGGGGTCTTTATCGGAGGATGAATGCGATGTCGCTGGACGAAAGGGTCCCTGCTCCAATCAGTGGGAATTCTTCGTGGGAAGATAACGCCCCTACGGCGTTCAAGAGGAAGGATGATGAAAGGTGAATGCTAGAGATTTCATTCTCTTTTTACCTCAGAAAAAGGAGATCCTTTCTCCCCTTTTCTTAAAAAATGAAGACCCTTTCTCCTCTTATCCTGAGAGAAATGCCCCCACTCGAATTTTCCGTGGCACTCGTCAGCGCGTTCAAGCCCCGACCCTGGTGAACCGATTCTACTTCGGTGAGCATCTTTCGACAGCGCTGGTTGAAACGAAGGAGCTCCATGGAAAATTTATCCGGGAAAGGATCTTTTGCTGTAAAAATTTTCACCTGGGATTGACGTGGGCGTTTGCGTTTCCGATCTCACGGGTGGCCCTTCCTGAGCACACGTTGGTTGTGTGGCTTGGCTCACTGCGCCACTCTGCTCAGCGACGCCGCAGCCGCGGCCCCAGATTCTCTCGCGCCTCCAGCCCTCCACTTTACCTTCTTCTTCTGGACTTCCCCGCGCCATGGCCCACGAAAGGGAGCCGCTCCTGCAGCGCCATGCCGTCGGTGCCATGGGCTCGTCCTCGGCGCCCGCCGCCGCCCCGCTGCCGTCGCTGGCCAGGACCGTGCTCAAGTTCCTGATGTGGGCGGTGTTCCTCACCTGGGCCGCGGGAATCTTCCTCTACCCGACCAAGCCCGCGCAGGCGGTGTTCAAGAAGTGAGTCGGGCTCACCAGGGACTCCACGTTTGGCATCGCCGGTACGCTCTCATCAAGAAATCGTACTCTTCTTCTTCCTTTTCCGATGTGAAAGTAGGGGAAAGTAAGTGACTGGTCTTTCCCCATTTTCTTGTTCCTGGTTCTTGCAGGTGGCATTTTTCTGACCTTCAGCGCGCCCATCCTGATCATTGCGCTTCCGGCATATGTGTACATCTCCTTCTTCCCGAGTGATCATGTGGAGTAAGTGTTTTCCCCCTTGTCATGCAGTTATGAGATTTTTGTGGGGGAATTTGGTCATTGGCTCCATTGATAGGCGTTGGAGAAATCCTAGGGGCCTTAGGCCCTCCACAATATGCTAGTGAAGCCTGAAAATAAATGGGCCCCGCTGCAAGAAAATAAGCATCACTCTCCAAAGCTTCAGCGTGTGAAAAGTTTGGCATGGCAGCTATGCAAAAGCTCGGGATCGGCAGGAAATAAAATATTGCTATCTTGCTCCCATGCATCAGGTGGTAGGGAGTTCAACTTGCAAAAACCAGAGCAGAAAAATAATTATTTAGGAATGGAGCACCGGTGCATGTACATGCTCCGCTCCCAGTTTTTTGAGCATCACTTGAACCTAGCATCACAAGCCACAGTAGGAAGAGTGATGCTCCAATCTTCTCTCTCCTTTTTGGGCATCACTTTAGCCGCACATTATGGAGGGCCTTAGAAGAGACTGAATTGTGGGAATATTTTATTTAGTGTGCTGTACTAAATTATTTCAATAACTAAAACAAATCTAGGCATTCTAGTTCACTTCTTAGGTGAAATTGCAAGCTTACAACACTGTTAAATAGTTGTTCTCATTCTACCGCAAAACCAACACAGCGCGATGGTTCAGATTCTGGAATTGTAAGCTCAGAACAATCTGAACATTTTAAGTTCAGATCACAGAACTGCAGGACTTTTACATAGATTTCTCGAAGAGTGGCCTGTGCCTGCTTCTGGTTCATGTCCATAACTCATCATTACTCTTACTTGTATACCAGGAAGAGGAAGCTGAGGTTATTGAGTTTCCGTCTCTGGACATTCCCCGTTCTTGTCGACGGCCCTTTTGGAGTTGTTTCTGCAGTTGAATTCATCGGAATTGTCCTATTTATCGTTTATGTCGTCTACTCAGTGACCTATTATGCTTTGGAGAGTGTGAGCCTCGTCTCAAAATTCCATATACCATCAAAGACTGATAGGTATGTACAATGATGAAGGATAGATTGCTTGAAAGCCATTTCCCTTTTCTTCTGCTTTTCTTTAAATTTTGTGGCCCAGACTGAAAGCCTGTTGAAGTCAAGTAGTCAACAATGTTAGGCATGCCAGCAACACTTTAGGCCCAAGAACTAAGTTTTACATTTAGTGTCGTCATTTGTACCTTGGCACTTATATATAGTTGACCATTGCTGATGCTAAAAGGTTGTATTTCTAATGCTCCACAATGAAGTTCCGTTTAATTTTTTTTATCAGAAAATACTGCTGTGGATGATGCATGATTATATATTGATTGCAGTGTTACTGCTTGAGTTGTGGAGCATGCACAGACACTAGTTCATTGATTTTTCTGTCTGGTGTTATTTATTTATATTACGAGATTCCTGTCCCATTTACCTTGTAATAACTAATATACAGAAAATGATGCATATAATGTTTTAGTGGTGGAAGTAGATAGTAAAAATATTCTAAAAATAGCTGGAAGAGCTGGGGAGAATGTAGTTCACTGCAAAACTTCTGTTAATAAGAACAATTGACGATGATTTATTGAGTCTGAAGATAAGTACCATGATTGTACAACTAAAAATTGAATAGCACAATGTAGTCGGTGACATAGGTTAGTTGATGATCTGATCAGCAAAGTTCTAAGTATTATAAGTTTTTCCTTGCAGTGAGTTGATACTGCATGTCATCGGCCTCCGCTTAGGCTCAGTTGGGCTGTTCTGCATGTTGTTCCTGTTCCTGCCAGTTGCGAGAGGCTCAGTTCTTGTTCGGCTTATCGACATTCCATTTGAGCATGCTACTAGATACCATGTCTGGCTCGGACATCTCACGATGGCTCTCTTTACATTGCATGGCTTGTGCTATGTGATCGAATGGTCCATGCAGGGCCTCCTAATTAAAAAAGTAAGTACAGAGTGAAATAGAATCATTCCGGATTATGGTTTTCCATGGTCAATGCCTTACCTATTTTTTATTTTGTTGTTTTGGTTTATAAGAAATTGCAGTCTACTGACTAGTGAATACATGTTGGAAATGTTTCTGAAACATAGAAAATACTGACGGTCAATAACTAGAATATGACTGAAAACCCTTTCAGATCTCAAAAAGTTTACAAGTTGTGGCTGATAGCAAAGTAGTCTGTTGTTACTAGTGTTCTATATCTCAGATTTGTGATTCTATTAAGTGTACGTGGTTCTGTCTTTCTAGATGCTAGGATGGAAGGAAGTTGGAATTGCAAACCTCCCTGGAGTGATCAGCTTGGCAGCCGGCCTACTTATGTGGGTGACCTCACTTCACCCAGTGAGGAAGAGATTCTTTGAGCTCTTCTTCTACACCCACCAACTCTACGTCATCTTTATTGTGTTCTTGGCATTACACGTCGGCGACTTCATCTTCAGCATTTCAGCTGGGGCTGTCTTCCTCTTCATGCTCGACCGCTTCCTAAGGTTTTGGCAGTCAAGGGCCAAAGTTGACATCATTTCAGCTGCCTGCCGCCCATGTGGGACAGTGGAGCTAGTCTTCTCAAAACCAGCAAGTAAAGTGCTTATTTTCCTTGTACTGCATTAATCACTGTTTCATTTCTGCTGTTACTGTCTCTTTAACAGTTGCTTCTTGTTCTACAGGTTGTTAGAAGTAAAGTTTGTAACGTGTAAACATGCATGTAATCTGGTAACATGGAAACCTATCATGTAATCTGCTGTGCCGTCAGATGCTGTGCACCGCCCTACAACGCGTCTTCAACGGGGCATTAGAAAACAAAAGGTATACACCGATGGAACCATTCGTTATGGATTACTAACTTCCACTGGTTAACCTTCTGATCTTGATGAGGCATTAACAAACAAGAATTGGAAAGAGGCCATGAACTCTGAGTATGCAGCACTAATGAGGAACCAGACATGGCATTTGGTTCCACCGCAGAAAGGAAGAAATGTAATTGGGTGCAAATGGGTTTACACGATTAAAAGGAAGGATGATGGGACTTTGGACAGGTATAAAGCTAGGCTAGTAGCTAAAGGGTTCAAATAGAGATATGGCATCGACTACGAAGATACGTTCAGTCCAGTTATTAAGGCAGCGACAATCCGAGTTATCCTGTCTCTAGCTGTCTCATGTGGCTGGTCCCTTCGACAGCTGGACGTACAAAATGCCTTCTTACATGGTCTCTTAGAGGAAGAGGTGTATATGCATCAACCTCCAGGTTTTGAAGACCCAGAGAAACCAAATTTTGTATGCAAGCTAGACAAAGCACTGTATGGGCTCGAACAGGCTCCAAGGGCTTGGTATTAGGGCTTGGTATTCTCGCCTCAGTGACAAGCTAATTCAGTTGGGATTCCAGGCGTCCAAGGCTGACACTACACTGTTTTACTTTAGCAAGGGAGGCATCACGATGTTTATACTTGTCTACGTCGATGACATCATTGTTGCAAGTTCAAGTGAAGCAGCCACAACCGCCTTACTTCAAGATCTTAAAGGAGAATTTGCTCTTAAGGATCTCGGTCCTCTACATTACTTTCTTGGTATTGAGGTCTCAAAAGTGCGTGATGGCATTGTTCTCACTCAGGAGAAGTATGCGTCAGACTTGTTAAAAAGAGTCGGCATGGGAGATTGTAAACCGGTAACCACACCTCTCTCTAGCAGTGAAAAGTTATCTTTGTTTGAAGGAACTCCATTAGGTCCAAGTGATGCAACAAGGTACAGAAGTGTCGTTGGGGCATTACAGTACTTGACTCTCACTAGACCTGATATTGCATTTGCCGTAAACAAGGTGTGCCTATTTCTCCATGCTCCGACTACAACACACTGGGAGGCGGTGAAACGAATTTTGAGATATGTGAAACAATGTACCAAGCTCGGTTTGAAGATTCACAGGTCGGCTTCTGCTCTAGTTAGTGCCTTCTCTGATGCTGACTGGGCTGGCTGTGTTGATGACCGAAAGTCCACTAGAGGCTTTGCAGTATTCCTAGGTGGAAATCTTGTATCATGGAGTGCAAGGAAACAACCCACGGTATCTCGCTCTAGTACAAAAGCAAAGTACAAAGCGATTGCCAATGCCACAGCTGAGGTAATGTGGATACATACATTATTACATGAGATAGGGGTTAAAGCACCTAGAGCAGCCAGATTATGGTGTGATAATCTAGGAGCTACCTATCTGACAAGCAACCCAGTGTTCCATGCTCGAACAAAACATATTGAGGTGGACTATCATTTTGTGAGAGATCGTGTGAAGCAAAAGCGACTTGAGATCGACTTTGTGTCTTCTAAAGATCAGATGGCGGATGGATTCACCAAGGCTTTGCCGGTTCGGTTAATGGAGAACTTCAAGATCAATCTCAACTTGACCAAGTTGTGATTGAGGGAGGCTGTTAGAAGTAAAGTTTGTAACGTGTAAACATGCATGTAATCTGGTAACATGGAAACCTATCATGGCGCTAGGATTGATTGTTAGTTGCCTTGTAAATAGGATCTGTTAGGATCCTACGCCTAGAAGGTTCCATGGGTGCATATATGTACTGCTACGGATGGGGCTGTTTCATCCACTTCATTCAACACGCAACATCGTCGGAAGTCTCCGACGTTCAATATGCAAGTTCTGCCCTCTGTGTTTCTTTCACAGGTCTCCGCTACAATGCACTTAGTTTCATCTTCATTCAAGTGCGCGAATTGTCATTCTTGCAGTGGCATCCGTTCAGTGTATCTTCGAGTCCAATGGATGGGAGATACCACATGTCTGTTCTCATAAAAGTACTGGGCACATGGACTGAAAAACTGAGGAGCATCATCACCGATGTCCAGGAGCAGAACAGGGGTGACTCCGATCTGCAATGTGGCCGCATAACAGCCTGTGTGGAAGGGCCGTATGGACATGAATCTCCCTACCACTTGATGTAAGTTTTGAGTTAACCCAAATACTTTCTAGCTACTAGCTGAAAAAATGCCATTGGTTAAAAGTTCAAGTTCTTGACTTTTGCATGATAAACATCCAGGTACGAGAATCTCATCCTGGTGGCAGGAGGAATCGGAATATCGCCGTTCTTGGCGATCTTGAGTGACATAATCCACAGGATCGAGGAGGGCAAGCAGTGCATGCCCAAGAACGTGCTGGTCCTGTGGTCAGTGAGGAAGTCCAAGGAGCTTTCTCTCTTGTCGGCCGTCGATGCGCAGACCATCAGTTCATCTGTCTCTGACAAGTTGCGCCTGGATATCCAGGCCTTCGTGACCCAAGAATCCCAGGCTCCATTGGTAAGTACCACGCAGTCCATTGCTCAAAGAATTTCGCTTTACCTTTTTATCCACGACCTCTCGAATAAGTAGCTCACTGTTCCATGGCGATGGCACCTGGCGCTGCAGGAGGATGGCATCGTTGGGGACGACCGGAAAGTCCCCGGCATGTTCGTCAAGAACGGGACGACCATGTCCGGGCTGGTGGGCACGGGTGACAACTTCTGGGCGGCCATGTACTTCCTGGCGTCGACGCTCGGCTTCCTCCTGGCGTACGCCCTGGTGCAGGTGTACTACGTGGAGCCCCACAACGTGGTCGCGTGGTGGTACCTGGGCCTCCTGTTCATGCTGTGCATGGCCGCCGGCGTCGCCCTCCCCGGCGGCCTCGTCGTGCTCCTGTGGCACCTGTCGGAGAAGCGGAGGCTGGAGGACGAGAAGTGGGACGCCACCGCCTCCCAGTCACCGCGCGCCGAGCAGACACCGCCCCAGCCGCCGGTGGTGACGGCGTCAGCCTCGCCGCCCTGCGGACGACCCGGTACGGGTGCCGGCCAGACTTCGAAGGTAACTGAAACTGAAGCTGACTGCGTCGATCAAGTGGCAGTGTTGCAGCGGGTGAACGGACCCGGGTTTAATTTGTGAGTTTGTGGATTGGTTTTTCAGCGGAGTTGGCGGCGTTCGCGGAGCGCGCCGGCGACGCGGCGGATCTGGGCGTGCTGGTGTGCGGGCCGCAGGGGCTGCAGACGAGCGTGGCGAGGGAGTGCCGGGCGCGGAACCTCCGCCGCGGCGGCGGGGCGGGGAAGAGCGGCAGCCGCGCGGTCTTCCACTTCAACAGCCACAGCTTCGACCTCTGATTACACACGCGCCGATAGGCCCGTGCCGTGAAGCACACATGCATGTTGCACAGCGCACAGTTGTTCAATGTTACATGCTGCCTCTGTAATTATGCTGTATAGTTAGTGTATATTACATGTAGATGATGGTTACAAAGGTTAATTAGACAAGCATGTGTATCTGTACGCGTATAGCATAGTCATGCATGGTCGAAACACAGAGCCACAGAGGTTAAGGTAAAAGGAGTTTGAGCAGTAGTACTGGACATCGCACTGTGTGAAAACCTACATGCCATTGCATGAGATGATTTTTGAATGCCCTCGTCTTCTCCCTTCGTCTCCGGCGCTCCCAGATCCGGTGGGTCCCAAAGGTCAACCTGACTAGAGGAATCAGCGAAAACATGTTAACTAATCCGGCCCACGAATAGATACGGCCCGGCCCGGCCCATCTTCAGACCTGAGGCACTCGAGTCCACCCTTCTTCACCAATCCCCCACTCCCTCACCAAAATTAGAGGAGCCCCTTCAACTTCCGCCCACCCGGGTCTGAATTTCTAATAATCCTCTCCGCCCCCACTACCCAGCACCCTCCCACCACCGCCGCCCACCACCTCCGCCGCCGTCTCCGCTTCCTCTCCCGCCGGAACCCTGGCCTCGCCTCGGCCGCCGCCGCCGCTTCTCCCGGGCGGCAGGGCGGCCGCGATGGACGAGTCCGGCTCGGCCCCCATCTTCCCGAACGTGCGCACCCCCGAGGACGTCTTCAGGGACTTCCGCGGCCGCCGCGCCGGCATCGTCAAGGCCCTCACCACCGGTGCACCCCCCCCCGCTCGTTCCCGCGGTCGTTTCCTCATTCTGGATTTTGGTGCGGGATTCGTGGCTTACGGTTTCGTTTGCTTGGCTGTTTTCGTGGTGCGCAGATGTGGAGAAGTTCTACAAGATGTGCGACCCAGGTGAGGATTTGCTTCTTCCTTTTGTTTCCGCTGGATTCGGCGTTCAGCTGCTTTACAGCTTTAGGGGTACTGATTGGGACTGCTGTCGTGGCGCTAGATGAAGTTCCAGTGCGCCCGCTGTGGCAGGGTTGATTTCTGTGGTGTTTAGTTAATCGATTAGGATGCACGGGCGTCTGTGTCGATGGAGTGGAATTACTAGTTAGTCAACAGTACTGAGGGCGTTAAGTCTATATAAATACTTGCAAATTTGGGCCACTTGTAAGGCGCGACGAAGGTTTGTATTGTTTATCTGACCTTTGGCAATTGTTAATCTGAGTTAGAGGATGCTAGCCTTCACTTGCATTTATGCTTACCTGGGAATCAGGAAAAAAATTATGGGCAGTGACCAGTTGACCACAAGCTTAGACTGGACAGGCCTTTTGTGCCTGAAACTGCAGAATTGTCCCAATTGCATTGCATTGCATTGCATTGCATTGCATTGTTACTGGCTTCTGGCAAGATATATTAGTTGTTCTGTTGGCTCTGGCAGAAATAGCTTTTATATGCTTCCTTGTTTTCTTTAATTAATCAACCTACTACTACTCTCTTACGCATTATAAGTGCCATTTTGTGTCATGGGCCTTGTTGTCTCTTTCGTACTCATAATGCTGATGTAAAGTGGTCTTTATTTTTCCAGAGAAGGAGAACTTGTGCCTCTACGGGCTATCTAATGAAACCTGGGAAGTGACCCTTCCAGCTGAGGAAGTTCCTCCTGAACTTCCAGAGCCAGCACTGGGAATAAACTTTGCTCGTGATGGAATGGCCGAGAAAGATTGGCTCACGCTAGTTGCTGTACACAGTGATGCGTGGTTAATTGCTGTGGCATTTTACTTTGGAGCTCGCTTTGGATTTGATAAAGATGCCAGGTCTGGTTTACTTTTCATTGCAATGTCTTTATATTCTATTTCTAAAGTCCAAACTTCTCGAATATGATTGTTTTAGAGAATGCTTACTTTGCTTGCTACAGTTCTTCTCAGGATGTCATTCAGAAATGCCGTGTATGTTAGGTTCCAGTTTCATGTTATTAGATCTGTGAATCTAGGATGCTATGGGCATTGCCAATATTGGAAAGGATAGTTGAGTCTCCACAGCACATATCTGTAGTAACCATAAACTGTCAACCTATTCAATATTCATCGTGCACAACAATTGTTTCCTGAAAGATAAATCAGGAGGCAATGATGAACCATAAACAAGCATCAATATGTGGTACATATCCATATGATCCCATCCTCCTAGGGCGCACATGTATGCACAGATCTATCTATAAAAGATCACACAAGATGAAGGCACCATCACTGACATCAACTTAATTCTTGCATAGCAGTAAAGAGTTGGGAGTTGGGACCACCTTTTCAGCTGTTTTTTATTTTCCAAAATCCAAGTGCTAATAGTATCTTTTCAAAAAAAAGTGCTAATAGTAGATTCTGGTTCTATTTGCATGATCACGTTTAAGTTATTGCTTGTGAAGAAACCTGCTTTCTGAGGTAGTAGTACATTGTTGTGTTTGCTAAAAGTTACTATTTATTGGGAAATCTGATGTTGGCCATTGCAGGAGACAGCTCTTTACGATGATCAGTAACCTTCCCACTGTATATGAAGTTGTGACAGGAAGTGGGAAGAAGCAATCAAAACCCGCCAACAGCAACGGCAAAAGCAAGCCAGGTTCTAAAGTAAGCACACACGCTCAACATAACATGCTTTGGTTCTTGTTCAAAAATTCACACTGGTTCTTGACAACTCGTTCATTTTTCCTTCAACTCCAGCCATCCAAGAAACCCAATTCAAACAGCAAGCCAGCGAAGCAGCCCCTGCCAAAGCAGGAGGAACAGATGGTCAAAGAAGAGGGAGGTGACAAGGATCAAGCTTACCTGTGCGGAACATGTGGAGAGAGCTATTCTAATAATGGTGAATTCTGGATAGGTTGCGACATTTGTGAGAACTGGTACCATGGCGATTGTGTCCGCATCACTCCTGCCAAGGCAGAGCACATCAAGCAGTACAAGTGCCCGGCTTGCAGCAACAAGAGGAGCAGAGAGTGAGCGCGGGACGCTCCTGGCTGATGTAGTTAGGGTTGGTAGGGCTTGAGCCGGGGGATTCTTGCTTCCTGCTGTTTCAGCAGCGGCAGACTGCCAGTTGCCCCGGCAGTTGTATTAGTTTAATCTAAACATTGGGCGTAGTTGTTAGTACTGTAGTGACCGCTGCTGCTCTCCTAGTGCACTAGAAGTGTTATGTTAATGGATTGTCAAAACTCTCCGTGAGAGTAACGAAGTGGTTTCTTAGTGGGCAATGACCAATTTCTTGCGCACCGCTTTGATTCCTGTGTTACAACTTACAAGAGATGCCTTTGCTTTCTTCTCTCTTTTTTTTTCAGAAGCCATGCTTATCATTTTACCTGGAAATGTTTTGACGTAATCTGTATGCACGTTTTCGATTCAGATGGTTCATAGGGAAAGGAGCATTACATTAGCAGTGGCTTTGTAAGTTGATGTCGTTGTTGACACTGGAGGTAGAAGAGTAAAACGGATCTACTAGCTTAGCTACGGCCACTTGCTTGCAGGGAATAAAGAAATCAGATTGGGCTACGTGCCTACTGCTTATGCTAGCATTGTTTTGTCGAACTCATCACCTCCAAACGTTGAAGTTGGAGTGATGGCCAAAAAGAACTGCTAACGTCAAGATGTTTAAAGTATGCACTAGCGCCATTGCTTACAGTGTGCTAACAAGGTGGATGAGCCTATTTAAGCACCAACGCCTGAACGAGCCAATTTGACCACCAAAGCTTAATGTATACGAACAAGGCGATTAACAAGACGCTAACTACTGGTCCATAATGATGCGACAGTAATCTTTTCAAGCCCTCATGCATAAGCGCCTGGCAACATAGGAAAGAAAATTACATCAAAGACCTTTCTGATGCACTGTAAAGATTTCTTTTTTTAACGAAGTGAAAGCTCTCTCATTCTCCGAACACGCTTTGGACACCGGAGCCCCAGCCCCAGGCACAGAACCGCCTCTCCGTGCCTGTTCTTCCCTAGCCGCCGCCGCAGGTCCGCTGCCCCTCGGCGTGCGGCTGCCCCAGCCGACGGCCTGCGCCGACCCCAATATACCGGCGTCCCCGCGCCAAGCGGCGGCCGAGCGCGACTCTCGCGTGCCTGAATCTGAAGCCTCCGGGCTGAAGCCCGTCGGCGTCGAAGCGGCCGGAGGAATGGCATGGCGGATGCTGCGGAGGAAGGTACGGCGGAGCTAACAGCTGAGGGCGTACTTTGCGTCCATACGAGACTCCGATTTTTCCAGCACTAGGCTTCGCAGCGGCAGTACTGACGCCTGGGTATTGCAGGAGTTCCAAACGAGCCTTCTGAATTTGGCGTTCCGTGCAGATCATGGGGGTAAGAAGCATTTCACCAATGGAGCAATTGGAAATCTGGCACGTAAGTTGATTATAGTCTTTGGTCCCATTGTCGACTTAGCATAAACCTCTCGAGAGAGTGAAGTATTGGGGTTACATCTGTTTTATATGCTTCCGAAATGCAGAGTTCTACCGCAGTGATAGGCCCAAACATGCTGCTAGTTGCATGCCCTCTAACCATTTCACTATCAGGTATGTTTATCCGTGTGATTTACATGGCTGCACATTAATTTTCTGTAAACATACGAAACATATCTGAAGTATCCAGCACAAGTATTACAAATAAATGGATAATTATCGGATTCTATCAGAGATGGACAAAATGATTTATTAGATCCAATCAGAAATCGCCTCTGGATGGAACTTACTTGAACATTATTGTTAATCATCCAAACTTCTCAGCGATGGTTGCAGCTTGTGCATGGCACAATTTGCAGCTTATCTTATTTGACTTTATGTGACCGCAAATTAAGAAACTAAAATTGATGTGATAACTCATGGGGTAAGGCTCCTTTTTGTTCAAATTTGATGATGGTTGCATACATATGTGTGCTGTAAATGGCTGTATGCTATATTTGTCACATGTATCCTAGGTGCCATTCGACACATTTGTATGTGACCTGGTAACCTCAGTTGTTGCTAGACAAGTATGTGAACTCCACCACACTGGTTAACCTGCTAGTTGGTCAACCAACTCATTGGTTGGCTAAACATTCGTCTCGACACAGTCAACTGCAAGCTGCAGCCTTTGGATGACATGACACTGCTGATAGTACATCATATTAGGTTTATCACTGATTCTTAAAAGTCATATATGTGACCAATGAGCACATGGATGTGAAGTTTTGATTATTTTAGATCTGTTTCATTTAGTGGGAACTGGGAAGTACGAAGTGAATATTGTTGGGTGGGTTGAAGCTACCATTCCTCTAAAGAGAAAGTTTGTAGGTAGATTTGATACATGGACCACTCTGACATGATGCTGGGTTGTTTCTTCCATGAAAATGGTGCCGGAGTCTATTTTGAGCTTGCTTACATGGCATGTTTATTAAACATATATTTTTTTAATTTTGTCCTCTGATGACTGACTGATATAGGGTACTGTTCTGAGTTTAACACATGTGGATCATGATGATTAACATTGTGGACTAATAAAGGAATGCAATCAGTTTGTTTGCCTTGGTGTAGTCAAAGAGATTTTCATAACTAGTATTCCAGATTTCTCACATTTCCTCTTGCCTTATTCTGTATCCCTTTTGTCTCATTATCTGTTTCGTTCTTTGAAACAATTCATGTTGTATAATTGTTTAGCATTGAACTTCAAGCATCATTTTAGTAGGGTTCTTGTTACTATTACTTTTTTTCTTGATTTCAGGCTTTATATGTCAGGTGACTATACCATCTTCTTTATAGGAATTTTCAAGCAGGTGTTTATATGTTAACATGGAGTCGGAAAAAGGAGGATGTTGTAGGGCTGAAAGCTCCTAAAAAGGAGAAGCGAGTGAAGAAAGAAAATAGAACACAACCTCCTGTAGAAGCACCATATGTTGCACCAAAACCGAAGATAGCTACCAAATCACCAGATAAAACTGTTGAGATTTTTGATGGGATGACATTGCTTGACCTCTCTAAACGAACTGGTGCATATATTAGTACACTTCAAGGCACACTTGCAGATCTTGGTGAAAAGGTTGAATCAGAGTTTGACTCTATCAGCATTGATCTTGCTGAGTTGGTTGCTATGGTATGTCTTAATTATTCTCTTCATATTGCATAAGCCGGTATTGTCCTTTCCGTTCAGTTGCCTGAAGCATACAAGAAATGAGCGATAGATATATTTCTTCACTCCTATTTCATTATACCCTGCGAGCTAATGCAACTCAATGATATGGTAGAAAAATGGTTTTGTTGCAACCTCCTGTGGAAGCACCATATGCCTTTATTACTTCTACCACAAAAAATGGTCTGCTGAGCAAACTTGGTTCTTCTTTTCAAGTGCAGCTTGCTTTCCCTCCATTCTATTATAATCCATCAGCAACAGTTTTAGCTTGCTTGCATTATTAGGTTTGTTCTTTCCAATGATAGAAAATGTGAAATACTGCAGACTGGCAGTGGTATATTCCATGACTCGACAGTAGCAAAATTAAGTATGCGTTACTACTGATTTGATTAATTTTTATTTGAACATACACATGCTAGCTTCCATTTAAGTAGCATAGTTCCAAATACTTCCAATTTTCTGCATTTTAATGGCAAGCTTTGCCATCATGAAATGTTCAAGCACCACTAGGAAAATCATGTTTTCTTATAATATGAGCACATATGTTTCATGCTTCTTCCTCAGGAACTTGGTGTTAATACCAGAAGAATGCACACTGGTGAAGGCACGAATGAACCACGTCCTGCTGTTGTAACGGTAATGGGCCATGTTGACCATGGTAAAACATCGCTTTTAGATGCTCTCCGGCAAACATCTGTTGCAGCTAAGGAAGCTGGTGGTATCACTCAGCATATCGGTGCCTTTGTTGTTGAGATGCAATCAGGAGCATCTATCACATTTCTTGATACTCCAGGACATGCTGCCTTCAGTGCTATGCGGGCTAGAGGTGCTGCTGTTACAGATATTGTAGTCCTTGTGGTGGCAGCAGATGATGGTGTTATGCCTCAGACGCTTGAAGCTATGTCTCATGCAAAAGCAGCAAATGTTCCTGTTGTAGTTGCCATAAACAAATGTGATAAATCTGGAGCTGATCCCGAGAGGGTCAGAATTCAACTTGGTTCAGAAGGCTTGCTTTTGGAGGATATGGGTGGGGATGTGCAGGTTGTTGAAATATCTGCAGTAGCAAAGTCTGGTTTGGATAAATTGGAAGAGGCTTTGCTCCTTCAAGCTGAGATGATGGACCTGAAAGCCAGAATAGATGGCCCTGCTCAGGCTTTTGTGGTGGAGGCAAGGGTGGACAGGGGTAGGGGTCCACTGGCAACAGCTATAGTCAAGTCTGGCACATTAGTTAGTGGGCAACACATTGTTGTAGGAGCAGAGTGGGGAAGAATTAGATCTCTTAGAGACACAGCAGGAAATATTACAGAGTCTGCAAAACCTGCGATGCCTGTTGAGATCGAGGGGTTAAGGGGGCTTCCAATGGCTGGGGATGATGTCGTGGTTGTTGATTCAGAGGAAAGGGCAAGAATGCTTAGTCAAGGGCGGAAGAAGAAGCAGGAGAAAGATAGACTTCGAAAGATTGATGAAGGCATGGCAGAGGAGCTAGAAATTAAAGAAGAGACTCCTGAAAGAGTAGAAATGCCCATTATTGTCAAAGCTGATGTTCAAGGCAGTGTTCAAGCTGTTACAGATGCCTTAAGGAGTCTTAATAGTGCGCAGGTATTTTTATGTTCAATCAACTCCCAAGTGCCAATTGTGAATCTCTTGGTATATGTTTCTGTTTACATCACCCTTTTTTTGTTGAGTTTGTATGTTAATACATAGTTTGCTCTCTGCAGGTTTTTGTGAATGTTGTTCATGTAGGTGTTGGTCCAATTAGTCAGCATGACATTGATCTGGCACAAGCATGCGGAGCGTATATAGTTGGTTTCAACATTCGCACTCCGCCTATTGCTATCACTCAAGCAGCAGCAAGAGCCAACATAAAGGTACCATGTTCATGAATCATTATTTCTCTAATGTCAGTTGTGATGTTTCCATGAGTTTGATGTTAGCATTGGGTTTGAGTGCATCTTCAGATAAATTTTCAATTCTGGAATACATGCACTGTTTTTCTTTTGCCATGGTAAACAATATATATATTGTTTAGACGTTATGGGAATCATTCGGGAGGATGATATCATGGTAATTTATCTCCTGGAGGAATAAGGATACGACTACCATTGAATTAGTTGGATTGAAATGAAATGTGGTTTGTAGATTCAAAATTCAAGTACATAATACAGATGTAACATTCTGAATGTAGAATGGCCTGTTCCCTTTATTTCGTTGCTTGGATTTGAACAGTAGCCTGAGCTTCAGATCTGTTTGCTTCTTCCACTGCTTCAGCACCTCATATACATTTTTAAATAGCCTTTTAAATAGTATCATACCACAAAGAAACAATTATGTGTTCAAGTATTACGAAAATCTGGTTTCCTATTGTTGGTCATGTCATGTGTTGTTTGCTTTGAGTATGGTGATATGGGACCTAGTCTGTTAGTATAGCTGTATCTCCAAATGCTGAAGTATCAATGACCACTTTACGTTCTAATGTAGTTCCATGAACTCATTGTTATATTTGTATATTCTCAGTTGATCTTTAATCTTTATATACGTCTGAGGGGATCTGACTTGTTAATGTTTCATCTTTAGGTTTTGCTGCACAAGGTTATCTATCATCTCCTTGAGGAAATGGGAAGGGCCATTGTAGAGAAGGCACCAGGGACTGCTGAAACCCAGGTTTCGGGGGAGGCTGAGGTTCTGAACATATTCGAGCTGAAAGGGCGCAGCAAGTCGAAAGGACCGGACATCAAAATTGCTGGCTGCCGTATAACTGACGGTCACTTTAGCAAATCTGGAACCATGAGACTTTTGAGGAGCGGAGATGTTGTATTTGAGGGTCCCTGTGCATCTCTGAAGCGGGAGAAGCAGGATGCAGAAACAATAGAAAAGGGTAACGACTGTGGGCTGGTGATTGAGGATTGTGATGATTTCCAGGTTGGGGATGTTATTCAGTGCTTGGAGCAGGTGATTAGGAAGCCCAAGTTCATCTCAACACAGAGCGGTTCAGTTCGGATTGAATGCTAATATAGTAATTGTTTGTGGCTGACACTGTTTGGGTTTCTATTAATTCAGACAGTTGTGCTGAACTGACCAAGGTTTCTGAGTGTAACAAGATTTTGTTCGCTAGTGACTTGTTGCAACTGTGACCAACACACATTCTGATATGAACTAGCACATAATTATTTCATGCAGGAGTTTTTACAGCCTTTCGGGTCATGCCTACGTGAGAAGGATCAGTGGGTTGTATATTCCTTTTCATAATTCATCCAAACTATGTTGCAGGAAAAAGGCAAGTTATCTGCTATTGTAATTGCCACGCCATTTGATTGATTCCCCGCTCTTGGAGTCAAACTGAAGCCTTTTTATGTTGTACGTATTATGTATGCTGTATTGCATGCTGACTCTACTGTATGGAAGACGCTCGTAAGCTTAACTGTATGCCCTGAAATTTGAAGCTGCGTCTATATAACATAAGGTGGATGCGGTGTTGGAATAAATTTAGTTTGTGATTATTGTTATTTTATATGTTACTATCATTCGAAAAATGCTAATTCTTGTGTGACCGGAAATGTTTGTGGTATGTCCGTTTTCAGTAAAAATTCAGCTGCAGATTTTCTGAGGCCAGCATTTGTGACAGATACTTTCATCGTTTCAGAAAGAATATTTCATTGCCAGCAATTCCTACAGTAACACAGGATGCAGATTTCCAGATCACTGAGCGACTGCAGCTGTTGTAGCCTGCTCCAGGATCCTGACCAGTGGCTTGCAGCTGCACCTCCGCCCTTCGTCCAACGGCGTGTTTCCCCACCTGCACCATTCCATTTCATCAATTTCATTTCAACAGATTCCGACCGGAACCACACGATTTCCTCTGGAATTCCTGCAAAACCCTTGTGAAATCCAAGCGTCCTGGGTACCTGTCTTTGGCCTGAACATCCGCGCCGAAGCCTATGAGCATGCCGGCGACGAGGTGCAGGCCCTCCGCGGCGGCGACGTGGAGCGGCGTCCTCTGGTCGTAGTTCTTGCAGTTGGGGTCGACGCCGAACCTGAGCAGGCGATTCAGCAGGTCGATCCTGCCGTCGGTCACGACCCTGCGCAGGTACCCTCCGGCATCCTCCAGGTTCAGGGCCGCGCCGTGCTTCACCAGGAGGGAGGTGATGCTGTCGTGCCCGGATCTCAGGGCTAGCAGCAACGGTGAGTTCCCAAACTTATCTGCAGGTTCAGAGATGATCGTCTATCACAAGAAAGATTCATAAAAATGTTGTTTTTAAATATTGTGTTTGCCTTGGATAAATTGCTTGAATACTTTCTCTCAAAGAATTTTTTTTTGCTTGCATACCTATGCAGTTGACGTTTGCTCCTCTCTGAATCAGGAACCTGACGATATCTTCATATCCTCTTAACGCGGCCACATGCTGTAATAACGTAAAGGCCAGGAAAGAGTTTGGTAAATCTACAATTTATTCAAAATTGCAGGTATTTTCTTTCACATGGTTCTATCCAAAAGAGGAGGTAATTTACAATATGCTATTTCATATTTTCAGAAAGGAGGAAAAAAATGTGTTTCATGCTGCACTTGCACTTGTTTCAGTGAAAATGAACTTCTGTACTCTGAATTACAATTTTTTTTTTCGAAATAAAGAATTACAGTTACTATATGAGAGAGTTCACATACCAGTGCGGTCCTTCCATCATAATCGGGTTTACTAGGATCAGCTCCTGCATTGATCAAACCCTTCAAACGGAACAAGTCTCCATGGTAAGCAGCATTGTTCACTCCGAGAACTAGTTCTGCTTCTTGCCTTGATATCAGGTATGTGATGTCTGATTCGAGCTGCTTCCCTCTGGATTCGGTTTTTCTCCACTACAGGAATAAAAGAATTCATTTGCAGCTAAGTTTTGATCCAGACTCGCTGTTGTTGACATGTTACCTTCAGCAGGTTGCTCAAGATCTGACGGCTATCCTTGAAGTAAATTTGCAGAATGCTGGTCAGGGACTGCTTGTCGATTCTCAGGACGCTGCAAAGCTCACAGACCCTAACTGTGTGTGGCTGTGGAACATTGCAAACTACAGCAACATCGCCGACGATGTCGTAAGGCAGCAGCTCTGAGATGATCTCCTCTGATCCACCTTCTCCAGTGGCCACCTCTTCCTGTGACAGTAATAATAGGATGATTGATACAGTGATACAGCTGAGTTCTGTTTTTCTCATAATTCATGTATTCTTTTCCTTCAAACTGAATAGTGGAAATTTTAGAATCATGGTTATAAAATTGTTGCTGAAAATTAGTACCAGGCATCCGTGTACGACAATATAAATTTGGTCCACCACTGTGCCTTGCTCTAAGATGACCTCACCAGGGAGGAAGAATTCTTCATGCAATTTTACCACCTGAAATTATCGATGGAAAAGTTTGAATGAATACCATGCTAGTACTAACTATATTTACGAATTACTTGTGAGAAACATGAATCCACTGAAAATCTTACAATCTGGCTCAGGAAGTCCTCTGAACATCCTTTGAACAGGCGCACTTTTGAAACCATGTCCAGGTACAATGTCTGGGACAACTGCAAAACGAAACAAAGGCTCATGATGCAGATGTTTACACACACACAAAAAGAAACAGCTGAATCTTCTCCTGATCTATGCAGATGATTGGCTACCTTTGATCGAACAGCAACCGGGATATCGTCGACGACTCTGTCCTTGGTGTAGCTGCTCTCGTACTGCAGCAGCAAGTGATCCTTCACCTGGGACCTGATGTCGGCGCCCAGCTTGTTCCTGTTCATGTACCTGATGAGGTCTGTCATCTTGTCCCGGAACCTCTCCGTCTTGGAGCCCTTGACGATGAGCGCTGTCATGTTGCCGATCAGATACGCGCTGAGAAGGATGCTGAACGAGATGTACGCCACGGTGAAGGTCATCTCCCTCGGGTTCACCGCATGGATGTCGCCGTAACCTGCAGAATGCCTTTGCACGATCAGAAACTACTGCAGATTTGTCGATCCACATGATGGACAAGATGACCGATCGAGAGCACCGTCGTACCGACTGTCGCCATGGTGACGATGGCGACGTACAGCGAGGTGACGTAGCGGGTGAGCAGGTCGATCTCCCTGAAGCTGATGTACCTGGTGTCCCCCAGCGTCAGGCCCCCGATCCAGGTGCCGCCCTCGCGCGCCGGCGGCAGCGTGGTGGCGAGGTAGTAGAAGACGCAGGCGGCGGTGTGCGTGAAGTAGAGCTCGACGGTGATGAGCTTCACGATCCGCGTGAAGAGGTAGCTGATGCGGATGTCCTTCTCCATCTTCTTGAAGAAGGCCATGATCTTGCGGGCCCTGTACAGCCGCAGCCACACCAGGCACCTCACCATCTCCGTCCTTCCCGTGGCCTGATAGACACAGGGAACGAACAGTCTTGTGAATTGTGATGAACAGAAACTCCTCTCTGACGCTCAGTGGTAATTGTATTTGCAGGGATTGAGATGCCACCTTGTATATGAAATCCCATGGGAAGCAACCTAGGATGTCAAGAGCGAAGCTTCCTTTGATGTAGCTGCAGAAGAACATCATATTCAGAGACAATGAGAAAGAGGTGCAAGCTAGGTCTTGGTTTCTTGGAAATTTTGAGAAAAGAACAATGGTGTCCAGGCCGGCCAGAGCAGCCGGCAGTACTACGGCCTCACCGCAGCGCGATCTTCCGCTTGTCGTAGACCATCCGGTAGGTGTGGGCGTCCCTGTAGGCGAGGAAGAAGTGGACGGCGACGTCGGCGAGGAAGACGAGCTGCACGCACTCGAGGTCCAGCAGGTGCTCCGGGAGGCCACGGAAGAAGCCGAACTCGAAGGGGGTAAAAAAGGTGGAGTAGATGGACCATACAAAAATCGCGTTTGACCATATCCTGTACCACCTGCGACGGATGGATCAGCCAACAACAAATCAAGAACACTGGCATCATATCTTTGGACGACATCGATCTGAAAATGATACGAAATGGTACGCAGCTACTCTGCATGATTCCTGTCTTAATCAGGAAATCTCATTCCATGCAGAAGTTCTCTGATTGGCTATAAACAAAACATCGCTCTCATTCTCTCATGATTCCTGTCACACACACACACACACACACACGTGGAAAGACTTAACTTTTGCATGAAATGGTATAGCTTCAGTTATCTTCAGTCAAATTTACTAACAGCCTGGGACGCAAACTGAACAGAGCTGATGAACTGATGAGAATGAGATAGATCCTTAGTTACCTTCCATTAGGGTGTATGACGAAGCTGCCATAGCAGCTCTGTGGAAGCCTCAGGGCGCTGCTACTACTGTGCCAGCTCCTCCTCCTCGACTTGAGCTCCCTCGCAACCAGGGAGAGCCTGCTCCCCACGGAGCCATGCAAGGTGTCGGCATCTATCTCGTCGTTCAGCTCATACTCTTCGGACATCATCTCTCTCTCCATGACGCCTCTCTCTCTCTCTCTCTCTCTCTCTCTCTCTAGTCTCTTACCACTTTCGCGTTTCTCTGTGCAGTGCCATGCAAGTCCAGAATGCCACACACACACACACACAACGCATATATATATAAGTACAAATATGGCCGTGGCGTCAATGTGGTGTGGCCCTGCCACTTGTGGAGTTGTGGTTGTTGCGCATCGAGCGAGCAATTGGCAGTTGGGCGCTGCACAGGCAGACGCCACTAGCCACCGGCGTTCGGCGGAAGGTTTGTTGGGCGCTGGGGCTCATCTGGGGATGGCCTCGCCGGGAGACTCCACACTCCAGTCGCAGCACATGTTGTCATCTCATCGCCTTTTTAAAATCTGCATGCCCTGCAGCGCATGGCATGGCGCACTCGCCTTTACCTTCTGCTCAATGGAGCAAACCGGCCGGCGCCTTTCCCGCCCTCCGTGCGGTTTCAGCTTGCTGTTAACGCTGCTTGTTTCCAGTTTCCACGGCGTGCTGACATGGATGATCATTTTAAAAAGAAACCGAGCGTTCTGTTCCTGACCAAACCCAAGTGTCCTACAATACCCTTTTGCTGAATGCCGTAAGTTTGAATTGCAAGTTGCGATGCAGGAACTGTATTCAAGTTTGCTACTGTAATGCATACTATGCATCAGCTGCAGCTGTAGGCAGCTACTATATCTGCATGACCACTGTTGATTGTTGCTGCTGCTGCAACATTGCAATTTTTCCGACCGCACACAGCCAAGTTTTTACATGTTTTTCAGCTCAATTGCTGCAACATTGCATTGCAATGGTCTTCTCAAACTTTATGCATCCTTCAGCAAGTCACTTTAGCTGCATTGCAATTCAAGGACGAGTCACATGGATAGCTCGCTGGTGAAAGATCTTGCAGGGATCAGCTGATTTTGGGGGCTTTCTGCAGCCAGCAGCGTGCATCAAGAATCCTGTCAGTGTTGATTTCAGGCTCCGTTTGGAACGCGGTCAGGTACATCGCTGGGTTTGATGAATTCGTGCCTTCGAAACAAGCCACGAGTGCGCCGTGCATGTGCAACTTCAGATCGAGGTGTTTGCCAAATTTCCATGCCCAAAGTTAAAAAGGATCAAACAAGAACAATAAGATCGTCTGGATGATGGAAACCAACCAAATTCATCAGCTGCGGGCTGTGCCGGATGAAAGAACTGGCAAAATTATACTTATTCCAATAGAATTTCGAGAGCAGATTCAGCATCTAGGGCAGTTCAGTTGCCGGTAAAAACGGGTCAAAGCTGAATCAAAGTGTAGGTCAGTCACTGTCAGGGCATCTTGCTAGTGCGTATCCTGCGTGTCGTCTTCAGAGCTTCAGAGTTCAGAGTACTCGGTGGTGCCGCCGCCGAGTCCTGTTGGGCCACAGAAGATCAGGGAGGCGGTCAAAGGTGGTAGTGAGTTGTGACACTAGCCCGATGAGCCGATCAGCGTAGTCCTTTCACTAACCTTAGCTTTAACGTTGACATGAGTATCAAATTACAATGCTGACTCAGATGCCTTTCCATTGAGAGGAGGATAACTCATATGTTAACCACGAATGTTTTTCAACATTGTTAATTTGTTTCTCCTCCAGATAAAAAGTGCGTACTTGCGCATTTAAAATAAAATTTTAGAAATAACTAAATGGTAAACTGGAATTTATTACCTAAAAAGACTTCTCAAGTTTTGGCATGTGTTATACTCCCTTCAGTAAAAAAAAACAATACTTGCACCTTTGACTGATACTTTTATTAAATATAGTTACAATATCTAACAAATGTTGTAAGATCGTGAACGTTTTTAAAGATAAATCTACCTTTATGATCTTTGTGTTACCAAATTAAATGTTTTAAGTACTTATCACCGGACAGAGTATGCCATAGGCTTTTGGCTAGATGTCAGAAGCTCTCACGCCATGGTAGACTTTCAGCCTTCCTTAACAGCTCAATCTTTATGCGCCAATTGGCATATAGAACTAGATAGAAAAGAGTCACAGCACCTTTCGTCAAAACCATGTACTACCAAACATTACAAGGCCTTCCATCCATGGGTAAACATTACCATAAGTGGTCTTAAACAATCATATAACAATGCTAAATCCAGCTGGTTCGCATTTCCATCCAAGGCAAAGCAGCCTCACAAAAGACACAAACGGCAACGTCTTTTTGCTCCACAACGAACAATCCATCAAAAGCTTCTGATCACTACAGTATCTGCACTCTCTCGCCAAGACAAATATTTGCAGCCAAATTAGTGCAATTTGGGGTCCCTTTTGGATGCACCACCGTCCTAAACTAGCTGCATTATGCCCGGCAATTAAACTATTAAAGGGAAGAACACTGCGAAAAAAGCAGCGGAAGCAAGGGACATGGATGGCCATGGGAGGTTGCTCCACTAATGAGTGCCAATGGGGATTAGAGTACAATTGGGAAACTGGTGAGATGTCTGATGAAGGGGGGTTTAGCTTTTGAAGCTGTGGTTTGGGCAGGTGAAGTCCGGATTAGGACGAAGTTGTAGTGCATCCGACACTCACTTGAGGGGTTTGTGCTTTGTTCCTTTGGTTTTATAAGCATGTTTGTGCGAGCATGATAATGCTAATGTTTTGCTTGGGCTAGTGCAAACTTGATTGAGTGATAAACTAATGTGTGGTGCACGGATTACCGTGCTAAATGCGGGAGGGATTTGATACTCTGTTTAAATTGTTGCGCATCGCATCGCATTGCATTGCATTGTACCTGTTGTGCAATATACATTGCACAAAGCCTCCAACTTTCATACACTTTGGATATACATGGGCAAGGGGGGCACTAATAGTACATTTTAAGCTATTCTTCAGAAAGGAAAATAATTCAATGTCATGTACCTAGTACTTTGACGGTATAAATGCATAGAATTTTCATACAACTAATGGGCGAACACAAGCATTTGCTATGCTATTATAATAGGGCGTGCAAATTCATTAACCTAAGGTATCCACCGACCATCTTTTATTCTTTTTTATAAATAGTCCTAGTTTTTTTAATTAATATTATCTATTGATCCAAACATGGTCAGTGGATATCCTAAAGTTAACGAATTTGCACCTCCAGCATTATAATGTAGGGGGAAACTTACTCCAAAAGCTCTATAATTCGATCTACATAATAAAGAGCAAAAGAAGCATCCACGAAAATTGCTTCCACTTTTCTTCCCAAAAGAGAGGAAGACCACCTCAGTCCACACCTTCTCATGCCTTGGTGTATTCTCTCTCTTTTTCCATTCTGGCATTTTGCGATGATTCGGGATATCAAGATGCGTTAATTAGAAGCAAGTTCTAGAGTCTAGACATGTCATCCACACAATCAAGCATTAACACTAATCATGTACTCTGATTATGAACCTTTGTTCTCCCCTTTCTTAAATGGGGATATGATCGCTATCTGCTTCTTATGTTCAATGCCATTTCTCTTATGCATGTTATTTAAGCGCAGAGCGCACTTTGGAAGCATAATATTTCGTCCCACATTGATCAGGAATTTTTTTGTGATCCGGAGTTATCCTGGAAGAGCTGATCCTGTGATCCCATTCTTGAGATATTTTTGGTATAAAATCGTTTCTGAAAAAAACACCTTTTTAAATGGTTGATGAATATCAAACACACATAAATTCGGTGCAATTTCTTGGTTAGGACGTCATTGGTTGATCCACTGTTAAGGAAAAAAATATATAATGTGCTCGTTGTTGTTGTTTTTGAAAGGGGGCGCTCATTGTCATTATTCAGTTTAGCTGTAGCAATTTCTGATTTGAGTGGAGTCTGGACTCTGGAGTGAGAGCAAAAATTGCAAAATCCGTCCAGTTCCAAATCCAAGAGAGGCCAGTGAGGCCCATCCTATAGCCCATAATGGCAGCAGCCCAGCCCATTTTCCCCTTGGCTACTCGCTCCGCGCGTGGCGTGAGAGCGAAGCAGAGCGGTGGCAATGGCGTCGGGAATAAAGAAGGCAAGATGCTGAACGCGACGGTGGAGTTATTCCGGCTGAGAGACGAGCGGCGGAGGCACACCCATGGTGGGGAACCAGATGCGCCGCTCCACCCCGGGGCTGGGCCTGGGCATCACCATCGTCGCCTTTATTCTTCTTTTTGGAGGAGATAATCTCTGCTTATATTGAGAGCAGTTGTCACAGGGTTCAGCGCCGGGGACTCGCTGCCGTCGTCGCCTGTATCGTCGGCGAGGCCGCGTACAACCGCCTCCACGGCTCCTCCGGCCAGCGAGCTTCCTGCGGTAAGTCAGAGAGCCCCTCTCCCCGGCCAGGGAATCATCTCCCACGCCTCCTTTATTTCCCCTTCCTGTAGCTGAATGAGATGGCGCGCCTGTCAAGATGTTGAGATCTTGCAGCCGATATGTGCGGTTTTAGCATACAGATTTTGACGTTTAGGGACTCGCCCTCGGTAAACTTTGGTGCTTGTTCATTCATAATGCTTAGTTTGCTTGGTTTAGAGGCGACCGCGAGAGCTTATTTTGCTTTGCCTATGTTATTAATGGCTCTGAAACTGGCTAGCCCTTTTCCGCTCGCTAAAGATACAGAGAATGTTTTGTTCAGAGTAGAAATTCCCCAAGTTGTGTGCTTTGATGATTATCCACTTATCCTAGTGGTCTGCCAAAGTAGATGAGATTCTCTTATGCTTTTGACAGAAAAATCCATCGCCTCGTGCTGATGGTTGGGTTGTGTTAGGAACTTAGGATCAGTTGTCTCTGCCAACCCTCATTTCAGATTCAGCTTAGTATGTTGAACTTCCAAAGGCCACAATGAAACCAATGCTAATAACTTTGCCTTATGGTTGTATAATTGTATTGCTCCTAAACTGGCACGTGGCGGTTGTTTTGCAGGTCTTGATGCACACTGCACCTGAACTTGATACATGAGATATCTCTACACACCACACCTGAAAAGAAAAGAAACCAACAATGCAAGACTTATTCTTGATCAGGTAATACTAGTTGCTCATAAGTGAGACAACAGAATAAAGTAGAAGCTACCGGATCCACGCCTGCTAATAGAACCTCTTCTTCTTTACACCTGAAAAAAGAAAAGGAAAAGTAAGGATGAGTGGTTGCAATAGGAAGACTAAGTGATTTCATTCATATACATTGAGATACACAAGTAACTACTTTTTTCTATTTTAGTTTCTACGGTCACCGTTAAGGATAGTCTCGACGATGAATAATTCTTACTTTTTCCGGCAACACCCTCTTCCTGTTTTAAGAATGTGGATTGTGTTTTGAAGTCGAAGCATATGATTGCATATGAAAACCAGATAGATGCTTTCAGAAGTCACCGGGAATTTGCTCTAGTTTGAGCTCATCGTTTTTCTATATTTTCAATTTCCTAAGGAATGATTGCAAGTCTTGCAGTGATATCCATGGAATGATATTTTGAATTTTCTATATTTTAAGCTTATCGTTTCTTTATTTTGCGGGGCAAGAAATAAGAGTTAAAGCCATGCATGGATACCGCTGTAGGACTTGCAATCATTCCTTAGGATAATCAAAATATAGAAAAATGGTAAGCTCAAACTAGAGCAAATTCTAGTGACTTTTGGGAGCATATGCCTCCAATTGATCTAGTTTTCACACACAACATATACTTTATCTTCATAACCTAATCCGCATTCTCGAAAATAGGAAGATGGTATTACTGGAAAAATAGGAATTGCTCATCGTGGAGGTTACCCTTCATGGTGATTGTAGAAACTAAAATAGAAAGAAGTAGTTACTCATTTATCTCAATGTAAATCAACGAAGTAAAGTCTTCCTACAGCTACCACCCGTTCTTAGTTATTTTCGTTTCTTTTAGGTTCTAAAATAGATGTTTATAAGTAGGCTCGAATCAGGTAGCTTTACCTCTGTTTTGTTGTCTCACTTATGAGTAGCCGGTACTACAGAATCAAGAGATAAGCATTGCTTTGTCAGGTGTGGTATGTAGAGATATCTCATGTGTAGCAAGTTCAAGCGTGGCTGAGCAAGCTTTCCACCTCCACAAAGACCTTTTCTATTACCGTTTGCAGTTCCAATCTCTTACTTACTATTCACGGACCAAAAGATCGCCAGTGAAGCAGGCCACGCCACCCGGCGGACGGTCCGGATCGTGCAAATCTCGAGTTTTTTTAGAAAGATCCTTCTATTTACTGAAAATCAACCCGCAATCCGAGTAGTTCATATCTATTTTTCACAAACATTCTCGAGCTTCACTTAAATCAACCCGCAGTCCGAGAGTCCCTCTCAGTATTGTTTGTGAAAACTCCCTCAGATTTTTCTGAAATCAACCTGCAGTCCGTCTTTGGTTATTTCACAAAAAGAACCTCAAATTTCGAATTTCTACGAAATGAACCCGCAAACCACCCATCCCTTCGTTAATTTACAAAATAGATCACATTTACTCATGAAATGAATCCATGTTATTCTTCGAAAAGGAACCTTTATATCTTATAGAACCAACCCACAACAATCTAAGACTCTATTTAATTCTTGAATTTATAAGAAATCATTCGAAGGTACGACGGCACTAAAATTTTAAAAAATAATTTTACGTTACAACAGTTGGTAAATCACAATATTTAATTTGTATTGCATTGTGGAACATGAATAAGTGAATAAAGCTATGTGGGCTTTAGAAAATATCGCGCGCACCCCTACATCCTAACTAAAAGTCATTTCCTAAAATATTAATATTGCCATGTACTCTTTGAACCAAAATAAAAGTAGCTTCTTCTATGGATCAACAGTTTATAGACAACCTACAACAGAGTTCCCATCGACTCCTTCACTGGATGGTTCATCGTTTCATCATATTCGATAAATAAATCAATTTAAGCATTGATAGATCTAAGCAATTAACAAATGCAAGCATGGGTATATAATAAAATTAAAATATTTGCGTTACTTATCTAACTTCTAATCTTACTATGCTATATTTCTCAACTGAAACAAACTTCTAATGGTATTATTTTAATTATCTCACTGGTCCTAATGCTGGTGCGCCAAAGGCGCGCCTACTTTCTAGTTCATGAGATCCACCCAGCCCATCCTAGTGAACCCAGGGGACTGGCCTGCTGGGCCCTACTGTAACCAGCTTTGCTGGAACTCTGAAAAAAGTATCCTGTGTACTTATCTGTTGGCACTCCATGAGTGTAGTTTGGATTCGCGGATGTGTCTGTAATATGAAAGTGTCGTTCGCTGTTCAATTGTTCATAGAAGTTGCTACTGAGTTATCTTGGATTCGCGGATGTATCTGTGATTTTTTTTTCTTCTTTTGAGATCTAGATGTTGTGGTTTTCATGGCATGGTTGCCTTTCATCCGTTTCCGTTTGTTCAACAATTGATTGGCTCCGTTCAAAAAAAAAACAATCGATTGGCAGATTTATAAAAAAAACAATTGGCAGCTGTAGAAACTTCTTGTTGCTACTGTGAAGTCCACCAAAGTTGTGCGAGGCGGCCCAGCCCACAAGAAACGCTGCCCGTGGGCGGGCCGTGGCTGGCTGAGATGTTTCGGGAAATCTCTCCTGCCATCGGGCAAGTCGTCAGCCGCGCGGCAACCTCTGCAACACCCTCGAACACTCTCGAGCTCGCCGAACCTTCTCGCTCGCCACCGTGCTGCGTTCTCCGATCCCCTCACCACCCCATAAATGAACCCCCACACTGTCCCGTCACCATCGCGTCATACCAAGCGAGAACACACAAGAGCACACACAAAGCAAGCGGCAGCTTTGATCGCGTCGATCATAGCGACCTTAATCGGGCGGGGTTGTTGTTGATCAGCTGGTCTTCTTCTGCTCGATCGCGTGAAGGGCGCAGACACTTCCTTGGATCGGCGGTGATGTCGAAGGGAGCTGCGGCATTCGCGCTCGTGTGCCTCGCCGTGATGGCGGCGGTGGCGGACGGCGCGCTGCTCCCGTGGTTCGGCGACGGCAGGCGCGGGCGCGACGAGGCGGCGGCGGCGGCCGTGTCGCCGCTGTCGGACCTGGGCCTCCTGGCGGACCCATTCCGGATCCTGGAGCACGTGCCCTTCGGCTTCGACCGCGACGACGTGGCCATGGTGTCCCTGGCGCGCGTGGACTGGCGCGAGACCCCCGACGCGCACGAGATCGCCGTCGACGTGCCGGGGATGCGCAAGGAGGACCTCAAGATCGAGGTCGAGGACAACAGGGTGCTGCGGGTGAGCGGCGAGCGGCGGCGCGCGGAGGAGCACAGGGGCGACCACTGGCACCGCGAGGAGCGCTCCTACGGCAGGTTCTGGCGCCAGTTCCGCCTCCCCGAGAACGCCGACCTCGACTCCGTCGCCGCCAGCCTCGACAACGGCGTGCTCTCCGTGCGGTTCAGGAAGCTGGCGCCCGAGCAGATCAAGGGCCCGCGCGTCGTCGGGATCGCCGGGGGAGACAGCGACGGCGACGGCAAGAAGAGCATCGGCGCGGGCGCCGGGGAGGAGCATCGGGCCAAGAAGGTCGAGCTGTGAGGAGTGAAGTGAGGGGGGTGACTCTGACGTACGCGTGCTCGTTGCCGTCATGATTTGGACGTCTACGTGTATCCTGTATACAGAGAAGTGTGTCGTGTGTCATACATTGCCATGTAAATGTGCGAAGTTAACTCGGGAATAAAACGTCTCTGATCTTCCTTTCGTCGAGGAAAAAAAGATGGAGACCTTGTGATTGTGCGCAAACGACATGAGTTGAAATCCTCGAGATACGAAAAAAAATATGTAAGCCAAATACGTTAGCCCCGCTTATTTTCTCCGTATTAAAGTTTAGTCCTATTTATAAAATCAACTGTATAAATATCTATATACGATTTCCGCATCAAAAAATTGCCGGAGCAAGTGGCCACGTCGCGGGCAAATGCCGGCCATCGGCCCAGGTCGCGTATGTCCCAATCATTTTGCGAAAAAATTCTCAAATTTTAGAGAAATCAACCCAATTTAGTCTGCTCTCTCAGATAATTATGCGAAAAATATAACCTTCCCCGTTCAGAAAAATTTGCAAAAAAAAATTTAAATTCTTATAAAATTAACCCGCCATCCTTACCCCCTCTCAGAAATTTCTTCAGAAAAAATCCTTAGATTTTAAAATCAAACCACAACCCGTTTCCCAAAACGCGTTAAAATTAAAAGTTGTTCAATATAGAATTTGACAACTTCATCATAGAGCAAATTTTAAAATTTAAAACGCTTTCGCAACTCGTTTGCACAAATGCTTGCATGCGATCCGTCGTAATCAAAATATCTTCAAATTAAAAAGTGTTCAATAAAAAAATTCTTAAAAATTCAAAATCTACATTATAACTTTAAATTCAAAGCGCTTTTACAATTCATCCGCATAAATATTTATGTAGGATCCATTCTACCTACAATTCGGATATCGAATCATCTTCACGTCAAAAAATTTTGAATACAAAAAATTGCTCAAAATTTCAAAACCTAAAGATTCGCTACAAAATAAACTTCTAAAATAAATGATAACCAAAAATACTATAACCAAAACACTAGATTTAACAAAAAGGATAGTTCCATTTCCATATCAAAATAATATCCTACTTAAATAGTAGCGTCACGATAACAGAGAATTCAAAATATATACCAAGTACAATAACGGGCTACAAATCATAACACATACATATACAATAATACTACTCTTTGCATGATCTAAATTAACTACAATCCGACGACACCAAATACGGGCTCTACGTGGCAAAGCCGTGCGCCTTCTAGTAAAAACTGCGAAAAGAATCTATTAAATCTAATTAGTGCATAATTTGATAATATCGTGCTACAATAAATATGTGCTAATGATAAATTAATTAGTTTTAATAGATTTGTCTCGTTAATTAGTCTCTATTTATAAAATTAATTTTATATTTATCTCATATTTTATCCCTCTAATTAGTAGGACTCGGTATTGAAAAATTAGTCACTGGATTCAAACAGGCCGTTAGAGTATTTGCTGCGCAGCAATTTTAACAGCTAAAAAAAGGGATTGGAAAATCATCTGCGGAGCTAATGGATCGATCACTGCCACCTGTGTTCGCTCGTCGCCGTGCTCTGAATGAAAAACGAGGCCACTTGTCATTGAGAATGAAAAACGAGGGGACAGGGGAGGGCAGAGGACTCGTTCACAACGTCGAGGACGACTCGTTCCCGTCCTCGGGCGACATTGGCGGAGCTCGATCGATCCGATCGCCACGGCCGCGACGCCCATAAAGGGAGGAGGACGCCCTGAACCCTGATCCTGAGCTCACCTCCCTCCTACGAACTCTTCCATAATCGCCAGCTCTCCATCCTGTGCTGTGCGCAGCTTCCTGTGGCGGCGGCTGATGAACGCTGCGGCGCCGGCCGGCGGCTCGGGGTGGCATCCCCCGGCAAGCGCGTGACCTTGCGAGGGTGCAAGTGTTCTCTGCTTTTCTCTGACAGCTGCTTCTTCATGGTTCAGGTACCGGCGTTTTTTGGGAGCTTTTTATTTGATCCATCCCTTCCCTGATTTCAGTGCAGGAGACTTGATTTGTTCCCACAATTTCTCAGGGTACGTCGTCTCCCCTTATCTATCTATGCATCTGGGAATTAATCACGCAATTAAAATAATGCAATGTCGATAACAAACTGACCAGTAGAATCGAACTGAAAAGAAAAGACTAGACATCATTGGAGAGACTGTGTCCGCGAAAATGCCTTGTAGCATATGATAGACCGTCGAAAAAAATCCTGAAGACCTCATTAGGCAAGGTCGATGGGTTGGTGTCGCAAAAGTCAAAACTCATATTTTTTTTTAACTTTGTTGCTTTAACATACGGTACAAACTCGGAGTAGTAGCCATGATCACTAGGACGCGTGCGTGATGCACGCCACATCTCCGCACAAGCCGTGCCATCAGCCCACGGCTCAAAGACATGCCCCCACATTAGGAGTGAACCAAACTAGGAAAGTCCCTGCATGAACATGCATGCATCGGGTATGTACGGACGCTTTCGACTCAGGAGAACAAAACGCGCTAAGCTAACATAGTAAATAATGGAGACTCTGAACTGTGTCAGGACTATCTCACAATCTCCCCCTAATACTTGCACGGTTCACTTGCAAGTACCAGGTGTCGATGATGATTAAGTATGTTGCAAGTATAGGAGAAGATTGTTCGATAATCCTACCACAGTTTAGAGTTTTTGGTCATTACGTTAGCTGTAGTGCATTTTGTTTGCTTAGTTCCCATAATGTGCATAGTTGTAGCTGAGCTGAGAGCATACGTACATGTTTGATGCATGCGTGTTCATGCATGGATTTTCCTAGTTTGGTTCACCCGTAACGTGCGGCACACCTTTGAGACGCGGTGCCGAGGCGTGGCGCGCGTCGCGCGCTCGTCATGCTGATCATGTATTTAAAGTAATAGAGCCAAGCGAGTTTTGCAACACCAATCCATAGAGTCATTTTGTTTTGTTAGTATTTAATCTCAATTCTAGTTCAGTTGTTGAGGTGGCCATATGTTTTTTTAGGCTCAACGCATGCGGGTTCATGCGGGAGCAGTCTGACTCATGCATGGCATGCATGTTCGTGGTCGTGGGATGGCGCGATCAATCGTGCTTATATGCCACACAAACAAGGAAAGCTAGAAGGCGTAGATTGTAAATTTCCGTTTAAATAGTTGCTCAATATATTTAGAAAAGCTGCTGAATTTTACAGCGGCAAAACGCATGTCTTCTCAGTTTGTGTTCGCGTGCATTTCATGAGTTTTGCCAGCGGCGAAGTTTCACCGTGAACTATGACATTTGGCATCGGAGACGTTACAGTTCTAGGCAACCATGTCGACTCAATTAGCTGTAAACAACGGCAGATTTCCTACGCTATTACACACCGTTGCCAAGTCTCTCTCGGTCACACCACATTGAGGTTGTCATCCAGCATCATCAAGGAGACAGTCACCACCATGTATTACCATATGCCCATACACATCGACTAATAAGAGTGGTCGTTGTTGATACCCGTGATAAAACTGAGGCTCGGCAATGACAGTGGCATAGGCGATCGGTCATGTTAGAGATGATTGAGTATTCATGGTTGTTCGGAACTATAACGGCTCTGATGCCAATTGTCGGAGGTCACCTGAAACCTCACTGCCGGCAAACTCCTGGAATTCACACAAACACAAACCAAGGATACAGGTGTTTTGGTGCTGCAAAAATTGGGTGCATTTCTAGAAAGATTGATCAACTATATTTGAAGGAATATTTAAAAGCTAAACACGGCAACTAGCCTTCCATAAATGCGCAGTACACAAGCACGATTGATCGCGCCATCCCATGATCACAAACTTGCCACGCATTACTCAGACAGCTCCCACATGATGACTCTCATGCGGTCGACACACAAACTCATATGGCCATAGCAACAATGGAGCCACATGAATCAAGGGGAAACGCTAACAAGCAAAATGGGAACAAAGTAAATAAAGCGAGATATAGCTAATCAGCGGCATGCTAGAAAGGAACGAGCGAGAATGGGCCACTTTAGCCCGAGGGTTGTACGGAGTTCATCAATACACGGATCATATGTGGGCTCTCCATAGAAAAAGGCCAGGTTGAATAGCATGTAGACTAGCCTGTGTTGCCCCGAGAGTAATGAGGAAGGGCTCATCCCGTAGATCCTAAGAAAAGAGACATAACACCGCACAAAAATCCCATGTACACAACATGGATAAGAAAATGCAATTATTATGGGATACCCTGTTATCGGATATAATGCAAGCATTTAGCTGCTTCTGTACCTGCAAAGAATATGTCAATGAAACAGCTAGAGGCATGGTCATAAGACTTGCATGCATCTGGAATTGGTCAGCAAAATCTTATTGGATGCATGGAAACGAGATGGGGTACAAAAATTCCTCTTGTGAGCTCAGCTTAAGGATGGACACTTTCATGTCCTTGACAATGAGGACAGTTGAAATTGCCAGTTGATGGAAAATTCAATGCACAAGGGTGAATGTTTATTCTTGCTGGGGGCAGCTGTACCAATTTAAAATCTTTCCTTAATTACCTCAGGGTTATGTGTAGGGATGCAAATTGGTGACCCTTAGGTGCACCTCCAACCCCTTTTAGCTCAAATATTTGTGCTATTTCTCCAAAATGAGATCCAATTTTAAAAAATTAGTACAAATATTTGAACTAAATAGGGTTGGAGGTGCACCTAAGGGTCACCAATTTGCACCCCTAGTTATGTGGAGTGCATGCAATGGACCTTGTGTGTCTATTTGAAATTTGTATATTTTGAAATTTCTGAATTTCTGTGTGGATGTGTAATTGCTATCTCATTGATGAAACCTACTAGATTATACTACATCATAAATTCCGACCGAGCCTATGCCAATTGCCAAGACATGAACAAAGATCAAATCTATGCCAGGTCATCATCACCTGCCGTCCACGTGGAGAGCGCGTAGAGCACCCGCCCTTTCCATCCCTGGAGAAGCCACTGCTGATCCTCGCTGATCTCGAAGCACCTGTGGTACTCCTTCCTCACCTTGTCTCTGAGCATCTGTACAACGCCGCGGTCCAGCGGCAGCTGCCGCAGCCCTGCCCGCCGGCTCCTCGCCTGCCACTGCTTGTAGCTCCGGGGCCGCTGCACCCGGTCCGCGCCCTCGCAGGTCGACGCGTTGACGGCCGCAGCCCTGCCCGCCGGCTCCTCGCCTGCCACTGCTTGTAGCTCCGGGGCCGCTGCACCCGGTCCGCGCCCTCGCAGGTCGACGCGTTGACGATGGCGTTGACCATGTAGCATCTGGACGACGCGTTGACGATGGCGTGGATGAACACGGCCGGCCTCATCTCCCTGATGGTCTTGAGCACCGTGTCCATGGGGTTCGTGCTCCTCCCGGCGACGCCCTCGTCCATCAAGGACCTGAAATGGAACGTGCTCGCGACGACGAGCACCTCGTCGGGATCAATGTGCAGGTCACCTGCTAGGACGTCCTCCGATTTCGCGGCGATGCCGCGGAACCTGAACGACACACCGAACCGGCGCGCGGAGTCATTGAGCCGGCGGCCTGTCTCCTCGATGAGCTGGGCTGGCCGGAACCCGGGCAGCGGGGAGTCGATGCCGGTGAGCCTCACTTCTGGTGGCCCGCCGTCCCTGTGGCCGAGCCGGCGGAGCACGTCTGGCCACTGGAGCCCGTGGCCCAAACCGTAGCACACGATGTGCAGCTTCTTCCTCCCCGCGACGGCGCTGCAGATGGCGTCGCTGGAGAAGAGGAAGATCACGGGGAGAAAGCAGCACGCGGTCATGTGGAGCTGGCATGCCCTGAGGTAGTCCGCGAGGGAGCCGCGCCTCACCATGATCGACCGGTAGAGCCGGCTCCCCGTGCCGGCCAGCCGCGCCTCCAGCCCCAGAGCGAAGTAGTGCGCCAGCCGCTGCGTCCCGTCCCCCGCCGGCGACGAATGGCGCCTGATCCGCTCCAGGAGGTCGGCCACGCCACGCCGGTCGTCGGCCGCCACGGCCTCGGCGCAGCGGATGAGCATGGTGTGCAGGTCCACCGCCTGCCCCGCCGCGCTCGCGCCGCGACTACTCCCACGCGGTGTCTTCTCCATCTCCACGGCGGCGCGTAGCTCCTGCATGTCGGCGGCGCGTAGCTCGCAGCCGTTGAGCATGAGCTGGTCCAGCATCTCGCGCGCGGCAGCCTCCTCCGACTCCTCGCCGTCGGCTGCCATCTGCTTGCTGCTCCTGCCCGCGCCGGCCTCCGCCTCGTCGTCCCCGTCCAGCCTCTTCTTCTGGCCTCTACCGCCGCCCGCCGCCACGCCATCGCCGGGCAAGAACTTGCTGGCCTCCTCCATGCCTTTGAAGAATGCCATGCTCACCACGTCCATGCAGCAGCTTCTGCTGCTCTCCGCTGACAGCGAGCTACTGGGCTCCACCGTGTCCGTGGCCATGGCCATGACATTCAAGGAGAAGGCCGGAGCCGGATCCTCGGTGTTGTTGCCTTGGGCGACGGACGGCGCCGCGGAGGCGGCGGGAGCGTCAATGTAAGAGGAACGATAGGGCGCCGGCGCCGATGCCTGCACAGCGGAGAGCTCGACGGAGCTGCACGGCTGATGTGCGGCGCGGGCATCCGAGAGGATCTGGGTGAAGGGCTGCTGGGCCTGGAGGAGCGCGGGGTGGTCAGGGTGGTACTGGCACAAGAACTTGTCGACCACGTTCTCCTCCATGAGCATGCGCGAAATGTAGGGGAGCACACTGTCACCATCCTCGCCGCCGTCGACCTGGGACGCCGGGGGCATGTCGAGGAAGATGCAGCTGGAGCTCTCACTCCTCCGCTGTGAGTGTGACCGCCATTGCTGGTGCGGTGGTGACTATGAGCTGAGAGGTCATTATAGTTATAGACTTGAACTGCTGGAGGCATTTGGCTTTACCGTCATGTGCTCGATGAATCCAACATTAGGCCACAGCCAAGAGGAGGAGCTCACAAGGATGGCACGACACAGTATATAGTTCGTGCGTCCTTTGTTCTGACTGAGTCACAGGGGGGAACTTCCTCAGAAAACAAATTAAGCTACCGGCAAATCCTTCTCAAGTCGCAGTGAATGACTCTCCGATTATAAATTACTGAACTTTTTCCCTTAAACTTTCCGAAATCCGGAGCTAATTTGACTGCATGGGCTAGTTGCAACAAAAAATGTAATTCGGGCGGACAAACCATGCAAGTTGTTTGACCTCGTGTGTCTCCTCCATTCTGCAGATGAACAATTCACCTTCTAGCTAGCAAACAAGCAACATGCTCCCTATTTGTGTTGAGATCATGAGAAACAGGGAGAAGGAAAACAAAGTTACACGGCAAGAAATATGCAGCTCCTGCATGCTGCCTGGAAAAATGTTCTTCAAGAAACAAATATGTGCACATCAATACTAAACAGCAGATACAACAATGCTGCCTAATTCATCAAGAATTTGATACTGTGGCACTAGTAAATTTACCCTTTGGAAAGGGTCTTTAGCTTAGTCTTACTGAGACTCAACACATGCACACAGTAAATTTTACTGACTTCTGCAAAAAGAAGTCGCGCCCTAAACTTACATGTGAAACTACTTCTTGGACACTAGCATTACCGTGCAAGAACCTAGTGCCGAATACCTTTCTTCTTCGGAGTTCAATGCCAAAACTAAACATTCTGACATGTACTTGAGCAATAGGTCGCTGAAAAAATGTAATTACAGAACAAGATGTACTGCCGAATCGAACAGTCCGACATCCTCCTCGGCTACTTGATCAAAACACATGGACAGAGGTGCTGATAGTTGTCTATAGTAAGTCCTGAATACCAGAAATAACTAGGGCATAACATAAAATGCTTTTCAGCAGCCGTTACACCAGCACTGAATGACCAAACAGTTCGACAAACGGTAGACACGGCCAGGTGCTTCTCAGGGAGATGCGGAAGTTTAAGTTATCGCTAAGCAGCGAGAAACTAAAGCTTCATTCAGAAGATCCGTCTTCTACTACCCATGTTGAGTGAGCAAAGAGGACGCGCCCCTTCCATCCTTGCAGCAGCCACTGGCCTTCCTCACTGAGCAAAAACTCCTTGTGGTGATGCTTCTTGACCTTGTCCTTCAGTACCTTCATGACGACTGGTCTCAGTGGCAGCTGCCTCAGGCCTGCCCGTTGGTTTCTCAACTGCCACCGCCTATACTTCTCAGGGCGTTGCACAAGGTCAGCACCCTCACATGCGATGCCATTCAGTACACAACGCCCAAACATGTCCTGCTCCAGCACCAATCGTGATTCACTCTCCCGTGGGACAATTGCATCCAACATGTCAAACAGTGCCGAGTAATAGAACAGCATCTCCCGGAACCGTGACAAGAAGCAGGATCCCTGTGAGCAATTCAAAATGCTCTGGATAAAAATATTTGGCCTCATTTTCTTGATATTACTGAGGACAGTATCCCTAGGGTTTGGGCTATCAAAGAATATGCTCTCATCCTTTAAGGTGCTGAGATTAAAGAGGTCACTCACGACAACCACCTCATCTGCATCTAAGTTCAAGCTCTCGATGCAAACTTTCTCCCACTCTGTTGTGACGGCTTCAAACACGAATGTCAAACCAAGCTCACTAGCATACTTGCTGAGCCGGTACCGTTGCTCCTCAATCCACTGAACCGGAAAAGAACTAGCTTGGCAACAACACATGGCAGTGATCTTCATCTCTGGAGGCGGTCCACCTTCCCTCTTTGCCAGCCAGCGGACCAAACCTGCCCACTGGAATCCGCAATGGATACCGTAGTCTACAATGTGCAACCTTCTCTTTCCCTTCATGACTCGCGCAATGGTCAGTGCGGAAAAAATGTGTGCCACCTTGTTGAAGTAGCAGGCTGACATGTAAAGGTTGTAAGCCTTGAGGAACTCCATGGCTGAAAGACGCTCTGCCATGAGCAACTTCCAAAGCTGCCTTCCTGTTCCCATCAACCGCGCCTGCAGCCCCTTGGAGAAACATTGAGCTAGCCGTTGTGTGGCATCCCCTGTTGTTGAAGCGTGCTGTTTGATCTGATTCAGCAACTCACCCGCAATCAAATAATTGTTTGTGTCCACTGCCTGCGCACAACGGATCAACAAAGTGCTTAGGTCCACCATATCCCTTGTAACCTTGCTACAACCCTTTCTGCTCTTGTTCTCCTCCTTATTGTCCATGGCGATACGCAACTTCTCCATGTCCCTGATCAATGTGTCGTGTCCAGACATCATCATATTGTCAAGCATCTCACGGATGCCTGTCTCTTCTGGCACCTTCGTCATCATCATAATCTTGCTGGTCCTGCCTACCTCCTCCCCCATATGCTTACGTTTGCTTCTGATGAATATTTGACTCATTTGATGGTCCTTTATAAAGCTGTTGTCGCCTGGCAACAACCTGTTAGCAACTTCCATGCCCTTCAAGAACTCCCCCACCACATACTCACTGTCGGATAAGGCCAAGCTGAGAGTGCTTTCATCACCACTACTAATCAGCAACAAATCATTGCCTTGATCCATGGTGTCCTTGTTGCCTGTGTCATCCATGTTGGTACCGGTGGAAGGGGAGGAGAGGATCTGGGTGAAGGGCTGCTGCGACTGGAGCAGTGCAGGGTGATCAGAGTATTGGCACAACAGCTTATCATCGATGTCGTCCTCCATGAGCATGCGTGAGATGTAAGGGAGCACCAGGTCATCATGGGAGGGCTGGCCCTTATCGGCAGTATTGGGATCAGGTATCGGGGTAAGGTCAAGGAAGACATACGGGGATGGCGGTGAAGGCTCCATGAGACCCTCAGCAAAGAATTCCTCTGGGGTGGCAGCCATGGTGATAAACAGCGGTGGGAGTGCTGTGGTGTGGGCTTAGGAGCTTCTGGTTAATATATCAATCACGAGGAGGTTAGACATTGTAAATGGGTATGGTGGTGCGCTAGATGTTTTCAACAACCTGTGGGTATTAGGAGTGCAGGTGTTCGATGATCCCAATGTTGTAATTCGTTGGCTAGATACTGCACAAATCAAACAAAGTTATCCTATTTTATTTTACCTATCGAAGCTGAGAAAGAAAGAATATATTCTGTTGTTCAATGCAAAACATATTTAAATAAGCTGTGCAAGCTGATATGAAGCATTACTGAACAAATATGTTCAATTGTCCTTTTTGAAGCTGTTGTCCCTACTCCCTAAGGCAAGAAGTCAATAGCCTCTTCCATGCCCTTCAAGAATTTTCCCACCTCACCAAGAATTTTCCCACCGCACCAACACCCTTGGAGAAAGGCCAAGTTGACTGTGCTAGGATCACCAATAGCACCCTGCAACAAATCCTCACTCCCTTCTGTGTTCCCCTTGTTGCTTGTGCTGCTGTTGTCGTCCAAGGAAGGAGGAGAGAATTTGGGCAAAGGCCTGCTGTTCCTGGAGAAGTCCAGATTGATCAGAGTATTGATGCAAGAGCTTATCATCAATATCATCCTTGGGTCCTCACCACAGAGAAATACAGATAGGCCCGGTATGGTTCCTTCTTCCAGGTTGGTGGCCAAGATGACCATTGGTGATAGTGATGTGTGGTAGTTCTTTTTCTTATATCATTATGCGGACACAGACCTTGGCATTGTATTCTAGTTCCGACAACCTACGATCTGGAAGTTGAAGTGTTTGATTCTTCCAATGTCGCTTGGATTCAGTGGCTAGCTAAGTAGCTATAATTCCAATGTTACTACACTTTGGTAATAGAGTCACTGGCTAGCTACTGCACAAAGTCATTTTTTTTTTGAAATAGCTAAGCAAAACGATATCTGAACAATTCACAACAACATTTAAATAAGGTTTACAATACAGGCTAAGATAAAGTGTCTAGGTTGGTTATATGGGAAACACGAGTATAATACTGTTGCTGTCCTAAAAATTATTTCTTGAAAATGAAGCAAGGAAACAACATAACATAAGAAGCTATGGCTACAAGTGAATATAAATATTAGAGTAGATGGTTGTGGGAACATACTGATGGATTTTGAACTACCTACTATAAGAGGCCAGTTCAAGTGTAGCTTAACCATTTTAAGCACATTCGAATTTAGGATCGGTGGTGGTGACCGTGTCAGATTACAGCACTAAAATAGCAAATAATAATATTATCTAGCACCGTGTATTCCAGTCATTCTAAGAAGAATGCTAGTAGTAGGGCCGAATCACCTGCGGCATATGCCATGATGGCCTAGATATGCCGATGTCTTCCTCCCCTCTTTGTGTGAAACTAAACATTAATGTGTTATCTGTTAAATTTATCCTAGTCCCAGTTGTAAACAATGCAGTTATTGATCTTTACAAGGACTAGAAAGCGGTGTTTCATGCCCCGGTATAGATGGGCTGCAGAAGAGTGAACGACTACTTGTGAAGCAGGTTAAGGGTATGAATCACATGTGCAGATTCCACTTTCGGTAAGGATTCTACACCTGCTTGTATGTCAATGTAAATAGGCGCACTTCACTGCCTCCAAATTCATCAAACAGATAGTGACAAAAAACATAAGAAAACACAAGTATTGTAGTTCGCTAATCCAGAGCTTTATTATGCTGTTTAACACTGGACTGGAGCATCACTGGCTCAGAGCACAGCACGTCAACAGGCAGGAATGGAAAAGCAGGAGCAATTCAAACATTCCCACTAGGCGGTCACCAAATTACAGCTACTGCGTACCATACCAGGCTAGTCCGGCATGGGAGGTGGCGGCAGCTACTCGAAGTTGTAGTGCTTGTCGACGGCCTCGGCGACGTCCCAGGTGCAGCTCATGCCCTTGGGGAAGACGACCAGGTCTCCCGCGGCGATCTCCACGAACTCCTCCCCGTGGCCCTCCGGGTACACCTTCACCTTCCCCTGCAGAAGGTAGCACGTCTCCTTGGCCGAGTAGGTCCACGGGAACTTGCTCTTCTCGCACCCCCACCTGGTCCATTCGTCCATTCACCAGCAGACCGCCGTCAGAAAGGGCCTCAGGCACAGTGGAGTAAGCAGCAAGGGGCGCCGGCACAGTGGAGCGGGGGGAGATGAGAGATCGAGATGCCCGGAGAGGGCGGGTTCGAGTGGGCAGCAGCTTACTTGGGCCACTGGCGGACGCCGAGCTCGGAGAGGCGGGACTCGGGCGGGTTGCGCTCCACCCTGATGCCCAGCTTCTCCGTGGCCATCGCCTCCGCCGACGCCCTCACCGCCGCTAATCTCCGCCTGGCTGCTGCGCTGGGGGAAGAGGAGAAGCTGAGGCGGCCGGTGCTGGTGCGGAGCTGGACCGGGGTGGCCACCATCGGGCTCGCCATCTCTCTCAACAAGTTGCTCCTCTGTTTGGGCCTTCGCGCCGTAGTAGTGAACCGCGTGGCTCAGCGATCAGTGGCCCAGGTTTTCTCCTCATCAGGCCCACTCGTTGCTTATCCTCGAGTTGGAGCTTTCTGCTCCAGAGTTCGTTTTTTTTTGTCGGGGCCGGGGGTACATTTTAGGGACTTTTTACTCATTTTCCTTTCAAAAATAAACTTTTTACTCATTTTACCAGCCGCAGCCGGGAGGCAAAAGGATGAAAACTCACAGAAAGGCCTTATGAGACAGCTGAGAAAAAACTCACAAAATGGGCTGCGCCGTTAGCTTATGTGCGCAGGCAGCGCAGCCCATTAATCTCGGAAGCTGAGGAGATAGCGGACGAATGCGTAACAAAGCAGACGCACCCCACGATGGAACGCTACGTTACAGGACGGATGGAGAAACGAGTTTTTTTTTTTTTCCTTCTCTTTTCTCCCTTCTCTCCTTTTCTTCTTCTGTTGGAAATTGGAATAGTGGCGAGTTGCGTAATGAGCTGAGCAGTGAAAAGCAAAGCATACCTGTATAAGTACTCCCTTTATTTTTATTTATATATCGTATTATATTTATTCTAAATTTGATCAAATTTATTGAAAGAAATAATAGCATTTATAATATCAAATTTATTTTATTAAATCCACCATGAAATATATTTTGATAGTGCATATGTTGAGTAGTATAGTTGTTAGTATATTTTTTTTATAAATTTAATCAAAATTAGCTAAATTTAATTTAAGATAAACCTAATACGATATTTAAATAAAACGGAGGGAGCACTCCCTTGGTCACTCATCAATGCAGTGCATAAATGAAAGGGAATCCTTTTCACAGTACATCAATGCCTCCATCGGACAGCAAATCCCAGATTGGGCATCAATTAATGGAGAGAATCCTCGGCGAAGATTTTCGCATCCGGACACGGCTTAAAACCCATCCAAAGCTTCCAGGCAAAGCGGCAGCACCGCCAAACCAACATGCCAGCACACGCACCCTCCCAGTCCCAGCAAGCAGCGATGGCGGCGAGCCTCGTCCCCGTCCCCGTCGCCTTCCTCCTCCTCCTCGTCCTGGCCGGCTCCCGCGCTGTGCTGGCCTCCGAGACCGTGGAGCAGATCTGCGCCGAGGCCACGTCGGGCGGCGCGCACTCGGACCTGGCGCCCTTCTGCGTGGCGTCGCTCCAGGCGGCGCCCGGCAGCGACGGCGCCGACGCGCGCGGGCTGGCCGCGATCGCCACCAACCTGACGCTGGCCAACTACACGGCCGCCGTGGCCACCATCAAGGCGCTGGAGCGGCGCGGGGGCTGGACGGCAGCCCAGCGGGGCGCGCTGGCCACGTGCCGCACGCGGTACATCGAGGCGCTCAACGTCGTGCACAGCGCCGTCCACGCGCTGGCCGTGGGGAGGCTCGAGGACTACGCGGCGGACATGGCGGTCGTCGGGAAGGCGGCCACCGACTGCGAGGACGCGTTCGGCGCCGCCAACGCCGGCGGCGGGTCGTCGCCGCTGCGGAAGGTGGACGAGGACGCCGTCAACCTCACCACCGTGGCCACGCTGATCGTCAGGTCGCTGAAGAAATGAGGGCGGATCATCGGCGCTGCCTAGTCCAGCTGATTCGACTGAAAATGTAGTGATTGAGCTGTGATCTTGAGTTGTTGTGGTCAAGAATAACAGCAGTGTGCCGAAGATACCAAACCTTTGCTGCTCCTGAATGAACCATGATAACATGTTCGTCAGTTCTTCCTGTTCCAGCAAAATATTCTCTATAATTCTTCTGGAAAATTGCATGAGATCGTAGTACATCTGTATTTAGCAATGACCACAAGTGCACGCAACACAAGCGGCTCTGTTGATCGAGACGTATCCAGTGCGGAAATTAATACGGGGAACTTGTCGTCTTCTCCCTGAAATCTGCCCGTGACTCGCCGGAGAAGAATATGACGTAATGCTATGCTGAACGGGCCAGACTATAGAGTGGGCCGCGGTTTAGGCATTAGGAGAAAGCCCAACCATGTAGATGGCCCAACTTTCTCAGCATAGTAGCATACCGGCCTTCCCCCAAATCGGTGGACAGCAGGGCAGCAGGCGAGCAAGCCGACGGCCCGACGACGAGCAGGTGAGCAGCGCTGCGCGAGCCACTCCAATTCAAATCCCTCCAAAAAAAAAAAAAATCCCCTCCGATCTCCCACCCCACCCCCCAGTAACCGCAGCGGCGGCGCCTGAACGCCGGCGGCGAGGGCGGTTCCTTGTCGCAGCCGTCCACCGTGCACCCCGACTCCCTAACCTGCGCACCTCTCAGCGTCTCTCCTCACCGGCGCCGAGTGCGAAGGCGGGAGGAGGTGGGGAGTAGGGTCTAGGGTTCCTGTCGGCGCGGGCGCGGGGGCGACCAGTCTGATGGCGGCGGACACGGGCGAGCGGCTGGCGGTGGACGAAGTCCTCTCCTTCGCCCAGGACCTCGTGGGCGTGCTCCGCGCCAGCAACGACCGCGACGCCAACGCGCAGACCGGCGCCGGCGCGCGGATGCTGCTATCCGCCTGCCGATCCGATTCCGACGACCTCGAGCTGCAGATAAGAGGTCCGGTTCTCTCCTACCCTGCTGGGAATTATTTTCGCTCTGTGTCCTGCCGTGTGGTTCACATGCGCGTCTGCTCTAGTTGAGACTTTGCAAGAACGAATTTAGAGAAATTTTAGCCGTTTTCGCTAGTAATTTGGGCACTTAAGGTTTAGTCTAGCATAAAAAACGCATTTCCTTTTCACAAGGAAACTGGGTAAATCGTCAATTTCATTATCGGTCCATTGATGTGAATCCTCATTTGCACTGGGGAGTTTTGAGCAAGACTTGCATACAAACACTTACACAGGGTTCAAGAATCAACTTAGAAGTGACAATCTTTTCCACACCCGCAAATGATTAACTAAAGATCCAGTGCTGGATATACCTGTTCTGGACTTCTGGTGATCAATTGCATGAGAAGCCTACAAATAGACAGAGTGTAAAGGCACACATGCCTATCAGCATTAATCAAATATTTTCTTCTCCCGTACCATAGCACTGCAGTATTATCCCTTTACAACGGCCAACTGCCCTCTATCACTTGGGAAGCTTACAACAGTCAGAGGGATAAAAGAATGCTAGTCTGTCTAGCATTTACCGAATATTTTCTACTACCAAATCCTTGAATACAGTCTCCCTTCCCACCAACATGCTAGCCCCTTCTGGATATTTCCTAGCTTTTGGAAACGAGCATTCTTCTCTGAATTCATTTCATTCATTAATATACAGACCTAAATATTGATGGTGGTGTATGCTCATGATAGATGCACATGTATGTTAAAATGAGTGTTTTCCTATATATATCTTTACAAAAAAGGGAGTTAAGACTTCAATGTTCAGAACTAGTTGGGATAGAATTAACAATACACTATGCGGTGGCTCCTAAAACCTACTGTGGAACGAAAAACTTCATAGCTAGAACATTATTGCCATATTAATGTCTTGTTCCTTTTGCTTAACAGAACACCAGGAAAAAATACACTCCTGTAAGGAAAAGATAGACAAAGCAAAAGCTGAAACCATTACTGATGATGAACTGAATGCACTGCAAAAGAAGATGGAAGAAAAACTCCAGGAAGAGAAACAGCTTCGCCAAGAATTAAGATAAGTTCTTTCTACAGCATCAGTATGATCTAAACTTGTATTTTAAAGATTAAGAAAACGAGTTACTTATGTACATATGATGTCAACACAGTGTTGCGTGATGAGCTTGATAACCTAGACCGTCAAAGAACTTCTATAGAAGAAAGAAAGGATGCTGTCAAGAAGAAAAAGAAAGACATGCAGAAGGCAGAGTAAGTTGTGAATTTCTCAGTACATCTTGCTTTCATAACTTTACTCAGTTTATTGACTCCTGGATGCTGAAATTATTGAAAATTCCATCCTAGAAGAGCTAGACATTAACAACTAGTGCTGTTCTGCTTGAATTTTGGAAAAAGACCAATGCTGATCTGTGCTGCCTCCTGCCTCATCTTTCCTCCCCCTTGTACATTGTGATTGCATTAGCTTTCCCCAACTTTACAATGTAGCTAACGCTGCTCAAAGTTAATGGATTAGTACTTGTTCTATAAAATCTAATGATGTCTAATGATTAAGTATGAATTGAGTTTCAGTCTTTAGCGACATTGCCTCTGTTATTGCAACCTGTTTCTGAGTTGAAATAAGTGACTGACTACACTTCTCATGCAGACGCACATTTTCCATGTGTGTGTCAGTTACGAACATCATGCCAAATTTTGAAGACCAGGAAAAGATTTCCGGCTGTATCCTTCCAATTTGTTACTGTTTTCCCTATTCATAGAAAAGAATTTTTTGCATCATCTATGCTGTGCTTGCTGCTGTCTTTGTACTTGATATCACCTTTGACAATAAAAGTTAGGGAAAATTGGATCCATACCATTAAAAGATTCAGACTTTAGAAAAATACCATAAAAGATCCAGCTTTAGAAAAATAGCATTGAAAGGTTGCTCCTTTGTTGATTTCTACCATTTCCGTGAATTCAACGTTAACATCAGTACAGCACGAGAGCTTCAGGCCTTACCTGCCACCTCCCTCTCCCTATGATACCTTGGGCCCCACTCGTCATCCCTAACCTCCAGCAGGCACGGCAGGAGGGGGTGCAGCTGCTTGCACTAATGGAGGCATGAAGAACTTGACGCCTCCCGACAGGAGCAAGCAGGGAGGAGCAGAGATTCTTGGCTTGGTAGTTTAGGTGCTTCGTATGAACAGGAGAAGGAAGCAGGAGGTGGCTTATATATTGGGTGCTGCTTCCTACTAATTTGTGCTCACGGAGCGAGAAAGCAATCAGCAGCTATGGACTTGGATTTGGTGAGGTAGGTGCTGATTTTCTCTAGTGGCTTTCGATTGAAGACGGGGTTACAGTGGACAGAACACTGCAGGGAGGAAGGGGAAAAAAAGAGCTTTGCAGCTTTTGCATCTCGGTGGGAGAAAATAGAAAGGGAGGAGAGAGGAAAAGAGATTGGTGCTTGCATGAGGGGGAATAAGAAGAGAGGAGTTTTGGTGCTGCTTGCTGCCTGCTCACTCGCCGAGAGGAGGGAGCCACCTTGGCCATGGCGGACATGTGCTTGGGAGGGCGACGATGTGTGGAGTTTGCCATGGCGGCCGTGCTGCAAGGGAGAGAGAATTGGGCCGTGCTGCAGGCGAGTGCTCTCAGCGTTTTTTCTTATCAGCAGTTAACGGCAAGTTCACGGAGATGGTACAAATCAACAACGGAGCAACTTTCAATGCTATTTTTCTAAAGTTGGATCTTTTGATGGTATGAATCTAAATTTCCCTAAAAGTTATGGATGTATGGAAGTCCTTAGCTACAATCAGACATTGTGGACAAGACCGGGAAGAAGATAGAGAAGTTCGAGTTTGAGAAGACGACACCGCCGGTCGAGATCTGCGACAAGCTCTGGAAGAAGATCTAGCGCGCACAGACCACCATTGTTGTAAGACGGCGAAGACTGCTTCTGTATATTGTCGCAGGTGGTGGACCTCCCACCAGGATGCAGCTCGCCATGTTGTTTAAATCATTAGTTCCGTGACATTGTTGTACTGTTTCCAGTTAACCGGTCAGATTAGCTCCTAGTTTGTGTGGGCACTACTAGATCTACACTAGACATTAGCTGGAGAAGCAAGTCATGTTTGAATAAGTTCTAGAGCTGTTAGTTGTTTTTTGTTGAAATAATGCGTGTTCTTTTAGAAGAATTTGCTTCTAGTTTGCAACTCGCATCCAGTGGCCTCTGAGTCTACAACGATCTGTGCTGTGTGACGCCCAGAAATGCAAGAAAACCGCCAGGCTTGTAGCCTGTCTCTAGTCACTACTGCTGTTGGTCTGGTTGAACCACCTGGTTTTGCTTCCACAGTCCACAGCCGCAAACTCCTCGATGCTAACAGAAACGGTGGAAGCATCGATCTACCACGGTAAACAGGGGACGGTGATACAGACGGAACGCAGTACATAAAATGAGTTAAGTAGTTTTTAGTTCGAGGCACTCAGCACAAGGGGACGTAGCTCATATGGTAGAGCGCTCGCTTCGCATGCGAGAGGCACGGGGTTCGATTCCCCGCGTCTCCACAATTATGCTTTTTTGTTTCCATTAAATTAATCTTACGCATCTTATGCATTCAGAGCGTGGACAGGTCTCCATATTTTGCTCTTTTTTTTCCCTCACTCTCACCCCAAGTCCCCAAGCCAGAGTCCTTGACTTGTATAGAATAGCCATCCATTAAAGTGATCTTATGCGGTCAGCATCTCAGTATGTTGTACAAAGATCCATTTACCGTTGACTGGTTGCATAACGAAATATAATAATTCACACAACGGATCTCTTCCAATACATAGCTAGGGCTTGTTTGTCATGACTTCAGCTTCTCCTAAAACGGATTCGGAAGCTTCTCTGTTAAAGTTAAAACTGTTTTGAAGATCGTCGAAGCTGGTCGAAATCACGATTTCTAACTTCTCCTCCATAGTGTAAGCCTAAACAGCTTCATCAAGTGCTTCGTGGATAAAGCTGCTAGCAAAATACCTATTTGGTAAAGCTTAAGTGAAGCTCTCGTTGAAGCTATGCACGGAGCTGTGCCAAAAGAACCTAAAACGGCGCCTTCTGATAACTAGATCCTGCAGAAAAGTCCGATTCATCGATGCTTTCCGCTTCTTTTCCTGCTGGCTGGTAGTGGCAGGAGAATAGGAGATGAAGAGCCTTCCCTTTTTTATGATTGGTTGCACTTACGCTACTGTTTCCGCAGTGCCCACTCCATCTCTTCTGCACAGTGCATACAGTACAGCCGCTTGGGCAGCACAGAAAGCTGAAGCAGATGCAACATTACCTGACATTAGAAGAGCAAATCTGCCAGGCATCATCTGAACTCCACCCTTTATAAGGTCTCACTCATTCTGTAAAACTAAAATGGCAAAGCATTACTCCAAACAATCTTCACAGCCACAGCATTCCAACAATGGATCAGTTCATCAACTCTCATGCCTGAATGCTGTTCCAAAAAGAACCAGCATTGGTAAAATCCCAGGCCCAGCATGCCGTTGAATAGCAGTTTCGCCAATTCTTGGCACAAATGAGATCACATCAGATGTTATTAATGCAATGTGTGGAGAAACAAGCAACGAATTGACTAACATCGTGGTACAGCAAGGACTATCTAATGCTAATACTAGTACTTCTACTAAGATGATCAATTTCCACTGCTCCCAGGTCATCATCTCTTCTTTGAGATCACATATAAGTTAAATTGGAGCAATGCAATACTTCTATGGTGATACCGATACAAACTCTTAAAACACGCCGAATCGCCAAAATTACTGGCTCTCTTCTTCCTCCTCATCGTCGTCCTCCTCCTCCTCGGACTTCTCACCCTCACTTGCGGGGGCGGCGGCGGCAGCATGATTGTTGTCATGGTATTGCTGGTAATGTGAGCGCGGGGCATGATGGTGCCGGTCCCTATGGCTGGCGCGGTACCGGCTATGGTGATTACTGCTGCCACCGGCATCGGTAGCCATCGACATTCTCCTAGACGAGCCACCAACAGTGGTGGCACCGGCAGGGATGGCGGCCGCGGCAGGAGAGGCGTGATTCTTGGCCTGCGTGAGCTCCATCTGCGCGTTGAGGAAGAACTGCACGCGCTGAGACTCCAGCTCCCGCGCGAAGTCTATTCGCCGACGCTCCATCTCGGCTGCCTGCTCCAGCTTCGTGGCCTCCACACGCTCGTACGCCTCGCCGAGGCGGCGTATCGCCTGAGCCAGGTCACGGAGGTCCTGTGTGCGGTCGCCGCCGCTGCCACCGTCGGCGCGCCATTCGTCCGTCCTCCTCCTCTTCCCGTTCGCCGCCGGGAGCGCCGGCACCGGCGGGAAGCCGTCGGAGGACTCGGAAGACACCGACGGCTCCGGCGAAGGGGCTCTCCGCTTGGCCGCCGCTGCGGCGGAGGGCATCAACGGCGTGCGGCTGCGCTGCGGGAAGCCCATCCGCAGCGCCGCAGGGAGCGGGCTGCGGCTGTTAGAGTTGTGCCCGCCGCCGCCGCCGCCGCCGGAGCCGGAGCCGGGCTTGCTGCCGTAGGTGGGCGCGAGGAGAACGTCGAGGCGGTCGAAAAACTGCCAGGAGGATACCGGCTTGGCCCTCTCGATCTTGTACTTCTTCTTGAGCGTGTCGATGCGGTTCTTGCACTGGACGTCGGACTTGGGCGCCTTGGAGTAGCCGTCGCGGGAGGAGACGGCGTCCGCGACCTCCTGCCACTGCGGGTGGCGGAGGCTGCCGCGGCCGAGCGCGACGAAGCGCTCCCCCCAGGCGTCGATGAGCGCGGAGGTGGCGCCCTCGCTCCACGCATCCTCCCTCCCGCCGCCGCTCCCGCCGCCGGCGGTGGCGTACAGGGACGCCGCGGTCCGGTGGATCGGGAGCGCGACCGCGTAGGCGCCCCCGGGCGGAGCGGAGGCGACGGTGACGGGGTCGGCGACGGGGAGCGCGGCGGACGGCGCCCCCGGGGAGGACGCCGGCGACGGGGAGGCGTCGGGCGACACGTCGTCGTCGTCGTCCATCACCGCGGATCGGAGCGAATTCGGCGAGGAGGGGGGAGGGGCGGGATCGGATTCGATCTGGTTTGGGTAGGGTTGGTTTCGGTGGTGCGGCGGTGCCGGCGGCGTGGGGTTGTCGTGCTTTGAGGGGGATCCGGCTAGGACTCGGCACGGCAAGGGCAGCGCGGGGCGCGTTGGCTTGGGCCAGGCCGGGAGGATGGGCCGGCGCAGGTCGTCAGGTGGAGGGTGCGGCCGGCGGCGGGGGTGGTTTGGGCTGGTTGGAAACCGACGCGTCGGCCGGCAGGAAGACCGGTTTTCCACGTTCCGTCCATGGTACGACACCCTCTCGCTCTCCTCGAGGCATCACCATTGGGAGGAGATGGGAAACCGTGGCTTTATTTGCCCGCCAAAAATCAATTCTGGCAGTGCATATGTACCTGATCGAGCAGAGGCCACTAGAGTGAATAGACGAAGCAAGTTTTTGCAACGATACTCAATGGAGTATAGAACACTCCCTTTGTCATAAAGTGTAAGTCGTTTAGAGCAGTGGCACTTTAATTAGCAATAAAAATTTTCATGTTAGATCTATAACACCAGGCTCATCTTTTCAATCTGCATAATTATGTCTATGTTAAGTGTTAATGACCAAAGTTATAAAACAAATTAACCGGTCGCGTCACTAAACAATGGACCGAATGGAGTGCATGCTAGAGGTTTTTATACGTTAGTTAAAAACAATCGTGCCATCTACTTTGATTACATCTTTGATTTCAATTATGAAGAAAATTAAAATTCATACTCATAACCCATAATATATAACATCGCTCTTCTTGGGGTAAGGGGATTTTTAGATTCGAATTCTTTTATCCTAAAAGTTTTGAGAGTATCTTTTCTTGAACACACAGGAGACCCGCATATCATTATATTAAGAAAAAAAGTAATAACCCTTAAATAAAGTTTTCAGAGCATCAAAACAACCTTTCAATGTTGACAAAGTAAATATTCAATGCATATGAGTGCTTCTACTGTTTTTGCAAAATGAAAAGCATATATAGGTCTCTCCCTCTCTCCCTCTCTCTCTCTCTCTCTCTCTCACACACACACACACACACACACAAGTACCCCTTAAGTGGGTCATTTGGCCACATTTTTATGCCAAGAGCTATTTCCTCGTTATGTGAAGTTATAAGGAACAATAATATTAAGGAGAGGAGCAAAGGAACTATAAAGATTAAATGGATTACTGTTTGATTTACATTCACATATTCCGTACAAGCACAATATAAGACATACATCAGGAGCGCCCAAAAGAATTGGCATCTAAACAAATGAGTCCATTTATCACAGCGTCAATCGATGAATTAAAACTTGTTCCTTTGAAGCCGATGAAAAAGAAGAGGAAAAATCGTATGCTACATCTAACAAATCCCTCTCTAAATTACCAATCGTGAGACGGTGCTGCAGGCTGTATAAATATGTAGCAAGGATGGATCACGGCTTGAATGGAGCAAATACTACCACAGAGTTGTGTCCTCCGAATCCAAAGGAATTAGAGATGGCTGCATTTTAAAGATGGCAAATATGCATTAGACATGAAGGACAGGGACAAAAATTGTCTGTATTTAAGAGTGGGTGGTAAATTGGTTAATATATATCACGAGCAAGATTTTTTGGACTGTTGTGGTCAAAACTAAAATTTAAATATGTTTATTTTTAGCTTGCAATCTGGACGGTAACTTTTGTGTTACTGCCCTGTGAGCATCACATGAGCCTCCTTCAAGAAATACATGGATTAAAACACTAACCAACATTCACTTCATGCTGCTTCTTTTCATTGGCTACTGTATCGAACTCAACTTCAGGCTCTGGGTTCTGCAAGATTGCAACTGAAACATGAAGAAGTTTCGCAACAAATAACCAGAAATTCTGCAAAAAATATCATTTTTTTCTCAAACACGCAAGATAGTTGTGCATCATAAGTACAAGGGAGAGGGAGTGAACTCCCTCACCCTGGCACACCCAACTCAACCTCAGAACACACGCCACATGCCTTGAGCAAATCATGGAGCAAAATAATGTCACTATCTCCCATCTTGACACTGTTCAGTGAATTGATAAATGGCAAGAATCAAATGAAGCTATTTTAATATCTTTGTGGCACTGGTAGCTCGTATCAAACCTGTATCACTTTAAATATTTCATTAAACACTAGTGAGTAAAATATAAATAAAAGTTTATATTTGCCAGCATTGTTTTGCCTAAGTTTTGCTGTTTTTTGAATCATCACTCAGCATAAATAGGAGACAAAAAATTTATAATGGTTACTTACAAATTGATTAATTGTAGGATGCACCCATCCAGTAGTTATAGCTTCTACCGTGGCAATAGCTTCTAATCCACCAGCTGCACCTAGGCAATGACCTATCATTGACTGGCAAGGAAGGAGGAAAACACCATTAGGGAGTAAGATACAACAAAATGGATCCTTCCAATTAAAAAAATATACAAATTCCAGGTGGAGGTGAGTAAACCTTCGTTGAATTAATTTTTATCTCGGATGTATTGTTGAAGACTTGCTTAATGGCTCTTACTTCAGCCAAGTCACCAGCAAGCGTGGAAGTTGCATGCGCATTAATGTAGTTCACCTAAAAGGCATATACTCAAATTAAAAAGGCAGATTGTTGATCTGTGTCAACGATAAGAATATCAAAAATTAAAACTGCAGCTAGGTATTAGAACAAAAGGTATAAAAACAATAAAGTGATGTGATAATTGCAATAGCAATGTGTTTCCAATTAAGCCCATTTCTGATCGCACATTGTTCGGACCTTTCGACCTCCAACCAGTCCCCGGATGAAAGAATTGATTTATTTTTAAACCAAACCAATGTTTTGGATTTTTGATATGTCTAGGATTAAAAGTTGCTCAGACTTGTTTTCTAGATAGATACAGATACCTCCTCAGGTGCAACACCTGCATCTTCAAGGCTCTTTGTGATACAGGACGATACACCCAGTCCATCTGATCTAGGATCAGTCATATGGTAAGCGTCACAGTTCACTGCCCCTCCCAAGTATTCTGCGATTATTGGTGCATCACGCTTCATTGCATGCTCCAGGCTCTCCATAACCTATTATCAATGAAATTATCATTGATTAAGTACCTACAGCAGTTCATGTTACTCAATAGAAACTCTTAGTAGGCTGCTCAAAGCAATGACCACATCCATGGTGAGGAGCAACATGAAAAGAAACACTTAACAAGCAGCAAACATTGGTGGAAATGACGAAAATCATGCAAAGACTCAAAACATGTTAAGGAGTCAAAAAACCTGGTAGTAACAACACGTACCAGTACACCAGCACCTTCACCCATAACAAAACCATCCCTCTGCTTGTCCCATGGCCTAGATGCAGTTGTCGGGTCATCATTCCTCTGTGATAACGCCCTACAGGCCACAAAACCTCCAAGGCCAATGGGAATAATTGCAGCTTCAGTACCACCAGCAATGATTATATCAGCCTCACCACGTCGTATGTGGTTTGCAGCAGCATAAAAGCAATAGTTGGAGGTAGCACATGCAGTTGAAATTGAGTAGTTAGGACCCATAAAACCAACATCCATCGCAAGTAACGCTGAGCCCATGTTAGTTATAGCATATGGAATGAAGAAGGGTGAAATCTTTCTGTATCCCTTCTCGATGAGATTCTGAACACCGTCAGAAAACACTGTAAGCCCACCCATACCAGTCCCCACGAGAACTCCAGCACGCACTTTGTCAAGCTGTTAACCATAACGTAATCAGGAAAAAAGTATACGAAAAGGAAAACAGTTCTAAAAATATGAAACAGGTATGAATTTGTTGCTACGTGCTCATTAGCAGGCAATATGGTAGAAAAATTGCTTAACACATCTTGCTTTGTCAATGATGCCAAACAGCTTCTATGCTCTGAAGCCCACAATACTACAAAAATCCAGAGGAGATAATTGGGTTTTGATTAAGCTTACTAATGTTTTCAGGACTCCTGTGGTTGTTTATCTGGAACAATCTAGCAGCTTCTATGCAAATTATGTTGACGTTGGACTTTCAACCATCCATACACAAGTTACATTCTGAACAAATCATATATACCTGAAGCAAACCCAAAGTTTTGGCGCATTGTGCAGGAATGCTTCAATTGAAAGATCGTAATGTTTTATGACATCAAATAGTTGCTCGTCGGAACAGATATCCAATAATTAAATACAATTCAAATCTCTAAAATCATAGAAAAGGTCAATATATTTCAACCAAAATCCAAGTGCTCATTAGCATGAGCTGAACTCAGTAGAGACGGTGTAAAATCCAATCGTTTCCTGAAGTGTTATGCAGTGAATTGTTCTCAAGCATGAGTTGCAAAAGCAACTCCACAGTCCACAAACAACCTATCGTTTTTCGTTTCCCGCATAGTAAGCGTGTTGCGAAAAAAATGGGGTCTGTTTCACCGACACACACTCACCATGGCGTGCGCGTCGGAGCCCTTGGCGAGCCCGGCGTTCTCGAGCGCCTTCTTGCCGCTGACGATGCAGTACCGGAGGCAGTCGTCGAGCCTGCGGTCGTTCTTGCCGTCGATGTACCCCTCCGACGAGAACCCCCTGATCTGGGCCGCGAACCGGGTGGGGAAGCTGCCGGCGTCGAAGCGGTCGATGGGGCCGACCCCGCTCTCGCCCTGCAGGAGCCGGTCGTAGAAGGCGCCCACGTCGTTCCCGAACACGGACACCAGCCCCATCCCCGTGATCACCACCCGTTTCCTCGGGTCCGTCTCCCTCCGCGGCGCCGCCTGAGTGGCGGCCGCCGCCGCGCGGACGGCCGGCCGCGGGCGAGCGCGGCGGCGTGCGGAGGAGGAGGGAGGGGGCAGGCGGAGCCCGATGGTGTGTGCGGGCGCTTGCATGGCGGAGACGGAGCTGCGGCCGGCGAATGGAGGAGTGAGGCGGGGTGCGGCGGTTATGGCGGTTAAATAGACGCCGCGGCGGACGGAGGCGGAGGTGAGGCGCCGCGCGGCGAGGGTGGCAGAGGATGTGTGGGTTTTGGAGGGAGAAAGACTTGTGGATTGGATTGGGGTAGCCAGGTAGGCAGCTAGCCAGCTACTATCCCTTTCTGGCTTGGTAGCAGGCAAGTACACTCTGCACGTTTTCTTTTTTTTTCTTTTTTACAAAACTCTATACGTTTTCCTTTTTTGTTCCTTTTTAACTAAGAATCATTTTGGGCCGTGTCCGAAGATAAGAAGGAAGATGAGAAATCATTTTAGATCAAGTGACGAGACATGGCTCGTAGGAAAGAAAAATGATATAGGATAACTATAGGCACGTAGGTGGAGAGGCAAGGAAATAATGGTGGTAGTTACCAAAGATAGAAAGGCGAACAAGGAGCTAGTTGTGCCATTCCATATAAATAAAAGAAAGGGGGTATGTTCCAAAAAGATAGAAGAAAAAAAAGACACGTTCTAAATAGATAGGGGGAAAAAGCAATACGCTGATGTCGATTTAATTGTTCAAGATGATCCACTATGAATTTTGTCCGCCTAAAAATGGCATAGCTCTTATAAGTCCCTTGTATCAATTACTTTTATTGTTTTATGTCGTTTTCAATCCATTGGAAAAAAGCACCTCATATTTCCCAATAATAATAGTACTATAGTTATGACACTTGCATTGATCACTCGTCCTACCTTTGAACATAGTGCCCTTATTAAAGATTGATCACAAGCGGTGCTCTTCCGCATGCATAAGTCTTAAAACTTTGAAGGTCAATTGTTTAATCGTATCATAGAGTATGCAAGTATGATTGATTCTTTTCAATTATCCAATATGTAGTACTTCCCTGTTTTACGGTGGATAGTTGAGTACTCGAGTACAAAGATCCAAGCGCACTGCTTATCTTCTCAAAATAGAAATGCACATTGCATTGTAGCATCAAGATTGCCTACACGGAATCATTTGCTCTGTCGTGTGCATTTTGAATTGGTGCTTCACACAATTCATATGTTATCATACTTCTAGCATATAGATTTGGATATTGTTTGGAGTGTTAAAAAATGATGAAATTTATCAACTGATTGAGCACTCTACCGATGGTAATGATTCTTTTAGGGAACAATTAAATTGTTCTATCCTTATTAAAATACTACTTATTGCCAAGGATTTTGCAAATAAGTTCTCAAATCTGGTCAAACCGTCTTTCAGATAGTAAACTTTTTTTTTTACAAGACCAATGTTCACCTTGTTGTTACATCAATATAGACTCATAAAATTCACCAAAGAAGCATTAAGCACATTTTCTTTTATCCAGCCTAATGAACTGAATACAGTGTTTTGGTATCAATTAGTAATCACATAAGCACAAACTGTTGTGCTAAAAACGCACATGCTCAGTAAATATGTTTTATTAGGATCACTATGGCGATTGTATTGAAATGCCTTTTACCGTGATCTGATTATTACGTGTTAGCAGAACGGAGAGCTCTCTCGGACCCACCGGGCAGTGGCACGTCTCGTTTCTTATCAAGTCCTTTCGATTCGATCTGCTCCCCTTCCCTGTCCGTGTATCTCAAGCACCGAACTATACTCCCTCCCTGCTTCCCGTCCCGTCCACGCCAGAGCACTCCACTCCCACGCAAACCCTAGCAGCGGCTCTCTCCTCCCCTGGGGATCCCGGCCAAGCGGCTTTGGTCCAAGCCGTCAGAGCAACTCGGATCCCAGCAGCGGCGGGTTGGGGCCGCCAGCTCCGGTCTGTGGCGCCGGATTTGAGATCGGCGCGATGTCGTGGGCCGGGCCCGACGAGATCCTCCTCTCCACCTCCCTCGCCGGCTTCTTGGACAGTGAGTTACTGAGATCCTCTGCCTGCGATGCCCCTGAGCTTGTCTGGTTGCTGATATCGGTCCTTGTTACTGAGCCGATGCGCCTAGATTTGATCTTTATAGGGCTCGTAGATCCGATGGGCCTAGTTTCCGGCTTGTATAGTCCGCGATTCTAATCCGGAGTGAAATTTTTGTGCCGACGATTGCTGTCCATGAGTGGCTCAGGCCAAAAGTAGGCACTGTTGTGTGACTCTTTGCAAATCTCTGTAGCCTTTGTTAGTTGGAGAAGAGACTTTCATGGGTTATGCGGGCACTGATACTTGATACAGCTCATGTTTGTGGTTTTGACAAAACATTGTATTTTCCTGTAAGTTGCTTCAAATTTGTGTGGATGTGTTGAACCTTGTGGAAGTTTTCAGTAGGTTTATTTGTGTGGATATGTTCATGGGTTTGCAGATTTTGTGTGGGCGTTTTGTGCCAATGTCTGAATGTTACTATGCGCCTGTACTGAATAAGAATGCCTTATGGTTGTTGATGGAAATCTTACATGTAATTGTTTGTGCCTTGTGGCATATGAAGGCGGTAGCTCTTGTGGGTTCACACTAAGCATGTGTAATTAGTACTGGTGGATTATATTGTGTTGTAAAAGGTTTTTAGGTCCCACGATTTGTTCGGTTTGACGGTTTCACAATGATTCGGGTAATTATTCTTCAAACTTAATGCTAAGTACGAAATTATGGCTTATTGGACCATCTCATGTGTGTTAGATTTGTATCTTGAGCTGTTTTTTGCGAACAACTGTATTGCATTTGGGCCATTCAGTTGGTTTAATAGACTCCTGTCATGATATACTGCATATTCAAGTCTTTTGCAGTGATTTTTGATATACTGTATATTCAAGTGGATATTGATCATGCAATTGTAGTGTCTTCAATCAGTCTTTTCCTAGAGCACGGCACACAATGTAAGATTTGTTTTGTTTCATCTTTCACCCTTATATAGTTAGGTTACTTAGAAGCACATTTGGATAAGTTTGTTTCTTGTCCACTGTCATTACCTTGGAAGGATATTTTAGACCAAAGGCCTTGGCTCTGCTCTTTATGGAAAGCAAAAGTTTGGGGGTTTGAGGTTACAGCTTACAGACCAAGCATCGGATTGGTTCTTCTATGAAGAAACCAGAAACCTTACCATCCCTGCCAATCTAAATCTCCTGCTTAGAACGACTTTATCCAGGCCAAAAGAGTGATTACAGATCCTTGGAAGGATAATTCCCAATTGGCAAGTTCATGGATAGCATATGATCTTTGGGTTTGAGCTAAAACTATTGTTATTGCTGAAACAGTTAGAACCAAAATATAGCAGTAGTATGAGCCATGTTACTGCACTTTCCTTTACTATAACACAGGCAACAACAGTCATACATATATGTTCTGCATGCGTGGACTGTTTTCTATGACTTGATTTTTCTCGGAAACATTTTTTTTATTTGGCAACCTATTTTACTAATTATTGCACATCCTGATTGCAGAGAAGCTTATTGTGCTGCTAAGAGATGGACGGAAACTGCTTGGCACCCTATGCTCATTTGATCAGTTTGGTATGTCACTTTTACACCCACTTCCCTTAGTGTTTGCTTCCAGTTATATTTTTGGCCATTAATGTTCTGCTTCATTATTTTACTTTGCAGCAAATGTTGTTCTTCAGGGTGCTTGTGAACGAGTAATTGTCGGGGAGCAATATTGTGATGTTCCTCTTGGTCTGTATGTGATACGGGGAGAGAATGTTGTTTTAATTGGAGAATTGGTAATGACCTCTGTTGCATTAGAAAGTGGCCATGGTAAAACTCATATCTCCATGTTGATGTTATAAATATGGTATTGCATTGAGCAGGACCGCGAAAAGGAGGAACTCCCTGCTCACATGACCTGTGTCTCAGAGGCAGAAATTAGAAAGGTATGCACTTTAACTCGATCTATTCTTGTTTTGAAGCATTTGTTGGTGTTTAGCTAATTCTTTTCTTCGAATGCAACTTAGCTCTATCCTTCACCCTAACCTTTTATATTCCGTGCATTTATATTCTCGCTAATATTGAAATGGGCTCTACTGCTTGTCTCCAACTCAATATAGTGCCTTTAGTCTCTGTCTATAGGCATGTGCAGGTTACATGTATGTTGATATCCTAGTGATACAGATCAACGGTTCTGTTTTTTTCCCCTGAAGGCTAATTCAAAAGGTGGCTCTGAAATGTCCATTGTTTTGCTCTTCTACTGGCTGTTCCAGCCTGGCCATGGTTTCAGCCTTACAGAAAAACAGATGATAATTGGGTCGTAGACTTGCTTGGATTAGATGGTAAACACATTGGGATGTCGCTTTTTATGTATAGAAAAAGGTCTAGAGGACTAGGGATTTCAGTTAACGATCAGCTGATAGTACATACTTAAATAAGGAAGACTCCTTTTTACAGGGATGCAACAGTTCTACTGAATCAAATCTGAGAAAATAAGTCTGTTAACCTGGCTAAACAACCAAGTGCTCATCCAAGCCTGGGAACATCACAGAAGCAGAACAAAGCTACCCAATTCCGGCCTGCTGTCTATCTTCAAACCCCTGCATAAGTTGTAGTCTCACCTTAAGCCTGCCATAGCACTCTCAAGCTTGCTTCTTTCATCTATTCTTCTGATGCTACTGCAAACCCTGAAACTCGAAAGTTGTGGGCTAACCATAGGGTCCAGCATGGGTGACACAGCTTCTAGGAGAAACAATTCAAATCTCTTTTATATGGCGCCCCCTGGCCCCAAACTCCACTCGTCTAGGATAAAAAAACACGACAGAACATTAAGCTCTCTGTGTGTATTCTTTTTATCAAATGTTTGGCAATTTGCAACGAGGCCTTGAAGTATTTGTGATTGGTTTACCAGACTCCTTTGGTTTTGTTATTTTACCACAACTAATACGGTCCTATCCCTCACCAGGCTGAGAAGGCGGAAAGGGAAGCAAGAGACCTGAAAGGCACGATGAGGAAACGGATGGAGTTCCTAGACTTCGACTAGATCCTCTCGTGGCATGGTAGTTGCTACCGCCTATTGTGGCCGCGTTGTTTTTAGTGGCGGCTTGTGCTATACATGTCGGCAAATGGAAGCCTGATGGTTGCGCTGTATCCCAGTGGCATGCTCCTTGTTTAACCAGAACGCTTTGGGTTGATGAAAAACAGATTCTTTCCTAGCAGTGCCGCTTGCTTTTGTTGTTACAGTTCCTTCAGAGCCCCTCTGCCCCTGCACACAAACTGTCACCTCTCTGCTTGCATCAAGAGATGCCTTCTGCCCCGTTGTCGTTTGCTACGGTACCCATACCTTATCGGGATTCCATATTTCACGCTACTGTGCGCCTGATTGGATCTGGGGCCGGTGCCACGCCTTGCTGGGATCCTCGAGCCAATCAATCGGGCTGCCAATCAGCAGCTCAGCATGCTCTGCTGACCTGGTCTAGTGGTCTTGCAATGATAACATCTCCAGTCTGCTGCTGCTGCTCGAGCAGCTCAGCTTTCAAGTGAAGCTGAGGATGTCAGCCACTCCGAGCGTCTCTTTCCCTGCTCCTAGCTATCCTTCTTTTCTCCGTCCAGAGATAACGCTGAATCTTTCGTTATCAAAAACACGCTGAATCTTTCATCAGCGGAGCCGTAGCGTCAATCAGGCCGGCCTGTCAGCCATTCAGTGAGACGCTGGCGGCGGCGGACCCCGTCAGGAACAGCGCAGTCGCCAACGGCACCACTGTAGCACGATAACGCACGCTGCTGGTACCCAACGAGCATTGATGAGCAGTGACCCCGCTGTTTACCGACACCGATCACCCATGGCCGTGGCATGGCCTCCTCCAACCTCCCTGATGCGAACAGGACGCTGAAACGAGCGGGCATTTCTCCCAATGATCAGCGGAGCTAGCTAGGAGTGCAGTCAGTACAGACCGGCAGATCGATCGATCCCATATCCCTCCAGTTTGAGAAGCCAGCCATGTTCGGTTGCCTTGCACTTGCACGCACGGTAGGTCGGGCGCCTCCATTGATCAATGCGGCGTGCTGGGCAGCGGCGCAGCGCACATGGCGGTGCGAGGCCGGTAGGGCGCCTGCGCGCGGGGCGGTAATCTAGCATGGTGGTAGTGGTCTCTTCACCATCCAACTTGATTCTTAATATATTTTAATATATTTTTAGCTTAAAATTATATAAGATTAGAGTCCGATTCTTTTAAATCCGACCCTTATATTATCTTAAGATATTTACCGCCCCTGTCTGCGCGGCCGCGCTCCATCCACCATCCTTATCCGCCGGCCGGCCGGCCATTGAAGGCGGTCTCGGCTCGCTCCACCGGCGGCGGGCGGGTCGCCGGTAGGCCCGTCGTTGTCCCCGGCCGAACTTCACCTGCCGTGCGAGCGCACGGGACGGGGCGCGGGATCCGGCAGGCGTTCAATTCAATGGCGGCGTGATGGGTTCACGTGCGATCCGCCAGGTCGCGTACCGAACTACCAAACGCTGAGCCTGCCCCAGTCGTGCTAGCTGCTCGTGCCGGAACTGAAGAAGATCACGGGAAGTGTCGTCGTCGTCGTCGTCTGGATGCACGAACAGGAGTGGTTCGTTCACATTATCGGTCTTGGGATGTCAGAGATTGGTTATACTTGCATTAATATTGATCAGCAGCCAGTACAAAAGTACAAACAATACATGCCGTAGAACAGTGGCCTACTTTTTCTCTAAGCTACATTAGGGAATCGATCGAAAATAATAATCTGTAACGCCCATGATTGGAGCTGCCTGCAGCAGCGCACTGTTCCGCGGTACTGCTGCAGATGCTTCTTCGTTGCCTTAAGAAGCGAAGAAGAAGAAGAAGAATGAGGAAGAAGAGAGCACAGTGCGCGCCTGTACGTGATCCACCTGCTGTCAGACGCGCACACCATGCACGCGCGGTCTCTGGAGTTCACCGCACGCCGACGCGCGTCGCCGGCAGCAAATGCGTCAGTCCCGCGTGGCGGAGAGCGCGGCCAGACAAGCTCCAGCTAGGCCTGCGCGCCGGCGGCGCGCTTCATCCGTGCGACGGGGACGAAGGGCGCGGCGAAGTAGGGCTCCACTCCCGTCCACGGCGGGTGGGCGCAGGGCGGCGGCGCCCCCGCCGAGTGGTGGACCGCCAGCGCCGCCACGCAGAGCTCCGCGAGGCGCCACACCGCGCGCCGCAGCCACCGCCGGAGCCGGAACCCGCGGCGCGCCGGTGCGCGCGCGCCGGGGCCGCCGCCGCCGAGCCGGACGACGTGGACCTTCCGGCGCCCGTGGCGGGCCAGGCGGAACGAGTGCGTCGCGGCGGCGCGGCGAGGCCCGACGACGACGCACGGCGCCTCACCCATTCTTGCGCGCGCCTTTGGCTGTGATCAAGTGATCTTCTTCTTCGCTCTGCTCGCCCTGAAGCTCCTCTCTTCCTCTTGTCGTGGGTCTCCTGCTTCTTCCCTGTTGCCTGTTGGCCTTGGGTTGCCTTGCCTCCTCGTGCGCTCCCGTGCGAGTATATAAAGGGAGGAGGGGCACACGCGGTTGAGCTGGGCCAGTGCGCAGCGTGTACGCGTATTTTTAAAAAAATTAAATAATAAAACAAAAAACGAGGGAAAATACTAAAAAGTAGCAGCGAGACAATGTATTCAATCCGCTAGGACGATTGTTCAAAAAAAAAATTGCTATGACGAAGCTGGCTGGCTAATGCTGGAGCGCAACAAACTCTTTGATTATATTTGGAGGGTGTCATTCTTTTTTTTTGAAAAGGGAGGGTTGTCTTTCATAAGACAATGGAGAAACCAGAGCTAAGCAACGCTCAGAGAGTTCATATTGCAGGTGCCAAGAAACCGAGGTGCCTGCTACCGGAACATATTTTTGGATACCATCATGTTTGATTTTATTTTGTGAAAAATATTGGAGGTATTTCTACGGGAAAACCGAGGTCGCGGAATTTGGGGGAAATCGGAGCTTAAAAGGACAGAAACCATCGTACTTGGAGGATCGTCTTCATCTACCTTCCGAACAAATCCTCATCAGCTGATCAAAGATGGAATCATCTACATTTGTGCACATAAACCTTACCAAATGAAATGAAATCAGGTGTGTGTGTGTGTGTGGTAGGACAATTTTTTTTGGAAAGAATAGGACAATTGTTCTGAACATGTTCATGCCTTTGACGCGTACGGGGTAGCTACCAGCAGTGCATGGGACTGTGGGGGTAGTTCAGACACGTTTTTCAGGACAGGTTGCGCTCACGGTTGGTGAAATAAAAAGAGTGGAGAGCAGAGAAAAGGAAAAGCTGCGCGAAATAAATGGAAAAGGGAATTCCAGACGAGGACCATGTGTGTTGTGTAGGTACTACCAATGCCTTTCTTTTCTTTTCTTTTTCGTTCTTTATTTGCACAACCACATCTCAGTTGCTTCTTCTTCTTTTTATACGAATGATCAGCCGGGCACATGCTTGGTCTCTTTCTTTGATTATGATCTCTCCTTTCCAGAACACAGGGTCGGTCATCACTTGCAAGTTTTTTTTTCACGAACGTAACAGAGCACGTATTTCATTCAGAGGAAAGCAATACGACCGTTACAAACTAGGCCGAGGCTATTAAGGCGGTTACAAGTACCACCAAGCAAGTGGCAGGCGACCCCAACACTGGATAAGAACAACAAGAACAATGGAAGAATACAAACAACACACAAGCCTAGACACGACCATATCTCAGGACATAACCACACCTCTGAACCTGCTAAAAGATACAACATCGTCAAGGGTGCAAAGGTCAACAACTCAACACAGGTGGCAAAGCATCCACCCAACCAAGACAACCAAGCATCCGCCCAAAATGATCACCGACCAACACGACGGCGGCGGCAAAGCATCCGCCAGAGCAAGCAAAGAAACGGCGGCAAAGCATCCGCCCGACAACGACCTATGCAATCCGGAGGAGGTGGACGAGATAAAGCGAAGGCAGGCACTGAAGCAGGAACTTCTTGAGAAGAACCGACGACCACCGCCAAGACAGGAGAAAGGGGCCAGTGACTAGTCACGATCACATCGACAACCAGCTGAGTTTCCAAGACGACACCTCAAGGGAGGGAGCGACGCCAAAGGCACCGTCGTCGTCCGACCAACAAGGTCAAGATTTTCACCCGGGAAGCACACCGGAGAGGAAAGAGGAGGGGGAGAGAGTAACGCCTTCAAGAAGGTAAACAGCGCCCGAGGGCATCGCCGTCACCAGCCCGCAGGCAGGCCCAAGGCTTTCGCCTGCACCCCGCTCCCTCTCCAGAGCCGAAGGAACCGCCAGAGCGTCGTCATGGAGTCGAAGAGCGCCGCCACAACGCAGACCAGGACAGTCTGTCGGCCACAAAGCGACCGCAGAGAGGGAAAACCCCAGACATGGGCAGGGTACCCAAGCCATGCCCGCGACAAAGGCGGCACCATCAGCGACGGGCGGTACACACCAGGAACCACGGCCCAGTGGGCGGACCGAGCCAGGCACCACGGCCGGCACTGACCCGGGGCAAACCACGGCCAGGCACCCCACCGGCAGCGAGGGCACGGCGGCGAAGCAGCGCCCCCCACCCCCGCGAGGAAGGCAGCGTGCCCCGCGGAGGCTGGCGCGCACCATAGAGGGGGGCGACGCCACAACGTGAGGGAGGGTTAGGGGCACCAGGGCGACCGCGAGCCCCAGCCACCGCGGCGAGGACGGCGGCCACCGCGGCGAGAGTGGCAGCCACCGTGACGAGAAGCTCGCAGGCGCCAGAGGGCAGGGGGAGCTGGGAGGGGTGGCCCCCGGTGATGACCGAGGGGGAGGCACCGCGCTCGGATCCTGCCAGGGGGCGCCCAGATCTAGCGAATGGATGGCTGGATCTAGCAGCCGGCAACCGACGGCGGCGAGGGAGGCGGGCGTCTAGGTTTAGGGGTTGGGGAAAAGAGAGGAGAGAACGAGGGAAGAGGCGAGCTGGGCTGGCTCCGGCCCCAGCCACAGGCCGCCGCCACCACCCGACCGGCCGGCGGCGGCGGCCACAGGAGGCGACTGACGGAGCGGAGGTGGTCGGTGGCGTGGGATCGCCCCTGTGCCACCTAGGAGGGCGACGTGGGGGGTGGGGGGGGGGGGGGGGAGCTTGATGTGTTTGGATCCCTCATCACTTGCAGGTTTGGATCCCTCATCACTTGCAAGTTAGACCAGCCACATTTTGGAGTTGCTGGGATTTCTCATGTACTGCTATATATTTCCTGTAAAAGAGAGGGGGGAGGGGGTTCCATGGTGACGGGTCCAGGGATCCGGGGTCCCTAGCAGGCCCACTTCCTGCTGGAACTGTGGATGGCCTAAGACTACACGTGGATCAAATAGGCGTCGTCCTAGGCTGTGACTTTCTCCAGGCTATCTAGGCCCACGGTCCTGACCGGCCGGCCGGTCGGTTGGAGCCTCGGCCCGCGTCCCCGACCGAGGGAACGACCAAGGCCTAGGTCTGTACTATGGTCCCGACCTAAGCCGCCAACCGAACTCCGCCACGCATGTGTCACTTCCCCCGACTGATGAGGTCGGGGGCCGGCCGGGCCTCGCACACTGACCGTCCCCGAGGCCAAGTGCTGAGGATAAGGACGGACACGCCGGAGTCAACTTTCCGTACAGGCCAACCACTCCCTTCACGGGGGGTACAGTCCCCTTTTGTTGCCACAGTTGGGGACACTATCCACCTGCCCGTCCTCGCGAAAGGACGGGACGCAACGTCATCACGACGCGGCGGACACGCCTCCATCACAACGGAATGACGGGGCATAGCGCCAGGGACGGAGCGTGACTACCGTACCATAGTTATTGTTGCACGCTCGCCCCCCGACCGACGGAGCATGACGCTGAGGGACAAGATAAGACGGCCACCCCACGATGCAGGATTTGGATGGTGGTCATCGGAAGGCCCTGACTGACAGAGCTGGCGAACTGAAAGACCACCTCGACAAATTTCGATCATACCAAACTATCCACTCGCAAGCTTGTAACTCCTCAAACTCTCACGAGCACTTGGGCTCAAGCAATACAACCGACTGACCCCCGACTGGACGTAGGGCACGATTGCCTGAACCAGTATAAATCTTTAGTCATTGTGTGCTAGGCCACCTCCGATCACGATGCGCGATACACACTTCGAGTAGGTTTAGCTGCCGGCCATTTCCGAAACCGAAACATGCGCATCGGAAATCTGTGAGATCCATGCATCCTAATCATATGGTTGTTGATTTGTTTGTAGGCTAAGACAAAATGGTGGTGTTGTCTCCGTCGGCGAGGAAGGAAACAGATTGGGACCCTGTAGGCGATCGACAGGTAGGACTGGCTACATTTGGTGCCAACATGGAAACAGGAGCATTATGGATCACCCCAATCATGCCAGTCATCGGCATTGGAGGCTTATGAAAGGCGTCGACACGTACTACTACTGGGGTAACCATGCAATGCAAGGTAAGGTTCGCGTATGGGGTCGTTGGGCAAAGAAGTGTCAGCTGATCACAACAACTCCGCAGCGAAAAGCAGGCGCGCGCGACCAATCAATCAGGCCTGCTCGATCGATCGAGGTCGTCTTCCAATCCCTCGCTCTTCCGTTCTCACCGGTTTTCAGGCTCCCGTGCACGGAAAGGCAGGTAGCGTAACATCGCGTACCCTTCGAAAGCCAGATGCGCCGACGAGTCCGTGAACAGAGCGGCGGTGTTGTTTTTGCAGGTGCGTCCGCTCCGGCAAGGATCGGCAGATGGCAAGCACTCCAAGGTAGAAGCAGATAAGATAAGAAGGCCATCGATGTAGTGCGACGATGCGACAGCGTTGTTCTCCAGGGTTAACTCCAAGGGAGTGAGTGGTAACTGGGAGCTGGGACAAACAGAAGCAAGCGTCACCCCCCGTGTTTACCTGTGCCGTCCTCGCTTCGTCCGTTGCCTTGGCGGTGATGGCTGGTCCGGGTCAATCGACCAACGAGAAGCTCGGGACGGCAGGAGCGCGTCAGCTTGCCAAGAGCGAGCGACATTTGGGCAAGACGAGTGCTTCGCTTGGACTGCCCGTCGGCTGCTTGTCGAGAGGAGGCTCTGTGTACGGCGGCACAGTAGGCTACTGGACTGTCACGTCGTTTTAACCGGCCCAAGTCGAGTGAACCATCGGCTGGTGGGCTATGCTGCCAAGGCGGCAGCAGCGCGTGCGTGCGGGCCCGGCACACGCTGCGGGCCTGCTGCGGACGATTTCTCAGACGTGGGCTGGCAGGCACGGACGCGCCTCAGCCTGCGCGCGGTGCGCCGGTGGCAGACCGGGAGGAACGACGGGAGCGGCGGACGCGGTCGGTCGATGCAGCTGGCTGCTGGAGGCAGCAGGTGGGTAGCCACCGCCAGGCGCCAGACTGGCCGCGGATTCGGAGTGCGGTGGCCGGGCCCCAGGCGTAACTAGCCGGCCCCGGCCGCCGCAGCCGGTGCGCGCGGTGGCGGCGCGCCGCCGCGTGCGCCAGCGCCACTCACTATGCCAGCGGCCGGTGCGGGAGCCGTTTCCGATCGCAGGCTGCGAACTTGCACAGCCCCGCAGCTCTTTTAAAAATTGCAGGGCACGCGCACGCGACGGGACTCCGCTGCCTGTTTCCGGGAAGGATAGCACATGCCGTCGCGCGATCGCGATGACGTTACGGGCATCAGCTCGCACCCGGCACCCCCCAGGCCCCCACACACCCACTACCCCTCTTCACAAAGAAATGCAAATGCCGGAGATGACTGCTCGAGTCTGTAGGCTGCGGTGTTCGATGGAAACCGCGTTGCCCAACAACTAGGGATGCAAATTATATATATTTTGGATCATTGTATCAACTTAAAAGGTTGATAAAATAAACTAGAATGGCATTCTGCATAGATAATTTGGAAAGAAAAATAAATTAAAATGGCTGGCATACTATTGTAACATTGAGTACCCACTTGCATCCATAGGGCACCCGCAACGGAGCCAGGTCAGCTCTCCTCAAGAGCTCCATGTCAGCATTTGGGGAGAGAGAAACTAAGAGAGAGAAAAAAGTGTCCCTTAGCGAGAGCCGCTACAGATTTCTAGGTGAGCGAGCCCATCTTGCCGTGGAGTGCTCAGGGAAGATTGGGGGAGAGGGGGCAGAATGGGATTAAAAAATTTTGATGTGCGGTGCCCTCCAAAATTTAGCAATAAATGTTACAGTAAATCAGTAAATCTTTTGGGAGGTTAGTCTACTATACTCTCTATAGGTGACGTGGCTGATGCTATAGAGAGCATGCTCTCTGTACTATTGCGGGTGCCCTTACCAACAACCCATTTCTCGGAGCACCAATCATCACCACACTCACACATTGTTTGTGCAACCAAAAAGGCTTCGGAGGGAACAAAAGGCTAGCTAAAGGCGTAACCCCGGTCTCCACGAAACTCTCTGAATCTTCCGTCCACTTCGCAGCAGCAGACCAATGATCATGCCGGCATTTTCGCCGCGACGAACAGTAGCTCATCTACCATAGTCAAGGTAGGAGAACAAAAGCAGTGCTCGCAGATTCCATCTGCAAAAACTGAATTTCGCGGAGAACAGATGCGGTCAAGTTTTCCTTTAGCAGGTGGTTGCTTAGTCCCAAAGGTTCGGTCGGAAGGGCTCGCCGGCAATTCCTCTGGTGGCCACTCAGCACGTCAACACGCCCGCCCTTGCTAACTGGCTACGGCTTCGCTTCCCAGAAATGGTTGACGATGCCCCGGCAGCGCCACTGTTCGGCTTTCCCTGGCCACGAATAAACAGTAGGGTTAGGCAAGAGAATCATTTAGGGTTAGGCGCTTTGTACCAAAGCTAACATAGAGGTAAGAGGTTGCAACAAAAGGCCACAGCTCTAGGTAATGGTTGATCGACTCTACTGCAACGGCATAGCCTGTTAACCAATGTCAGGATATGGAGGGCATGCAGCTTAGCACACACAAAAATTAATTACAAAAATATGCTGCAGAATTAGGGGCTGGCTTTACAGAATGTTAAGAATTACCATGTATTCTTCCCCAAAATCTCAATAGTTCACTGATCACCAGTGAAGAACAGCAATATAGGCTAATCAGGCATTCTTTTAGCCTAAAAATGGAAGTCACGAACATTTAGAGGCCACCAGAAAACACCAGTGATGGAATATAGTCAATCCTTTTCAGCCCAATTGATATTCGCATCAACAGTAGAAAATGCAGTGCGCTTTTTCTTGCAAAGTGCCTCAGAAATCAAGGATCCTAAGATTCAACGGCTCGGGCCAGCATGATTGATTGCATGAAAGGGACACTCAAGAGATATCGTCCTTCAAACAAAGAAAAGGAAAAAGTTAGCGACAACAAAAGGACATGATGCAAACAATAGTGAAAATATTTTTTGCTGCAAAGATAGGATACCAAAGTCAACCGGTGGAATGGCAATAACCAAAAAAAAAACCTAGGTTAAGTAAACTTCAGAACTCAATTGCTTGCACTTTTTTTGAATGAAGAGCACACAAAAAGGGCTTCTATTCCTGCATTTTTAAATTCTAATAGTTGCACTCAAGAGACAGGCTAAAAAGAGATTCTCTTGAAAACGCGCAAAAGTACAGGATTATAGGCACCAATCAACGACATGCTAACAAGATGCTAGGCTCATTTCGTTGTTGGTAAAGCTTTGGCATTTTGGCATTTTCCTTGAATAGGTTAATAGCGTGCTCAGCTAAGCTTTTGCCAAATTGGATTGGCTAGCAAAATCAGGTTGCCTGTTTTCATTACCTTTCCTCCAACGTCTTCTTTTCTTTCTGCTGATCTCCCAAAACCTATCTGCTCCCATGCTAATCCACCCATTCTGTATATGTAATTCTTGAGATTACCAAATTTCATGACATATGAATTCATGAGCAAATGAAAGCTTTAACAATTAAAAAGAAAAGGAAGTTATTGATCACCTGGGATTACAAATAATAGTAGCATGTAGAGAGCATGCGCCATTGTGCCCAGAGCCCAGACACCAGAAATACTATTGCAAGGACATGGATTACACAAGGCTAACTTCATTCAGGCAAAAGTCTGCATAATAAGAAATGCACCGGTGACAAATATTCCTGCCTTCTGGTAAAATTATCATCATCTAATAGTGCCATGCGCTCTATATTTGAGATGTTAAGAAGTTTGAAATGAACAAAAAAAAAATCAAAGGCAGTGTTGCAACCTCAAATGAAATGATTAGAATGCGCATAATAAGCACTCAGAAGAGATACATACAATGGCCAAAGGAGAAACTTCTGAGCAACACCACCAGAAAGATGCTGCTTTATGAAAGTTAGACAAACTATATTCAACCAGAGCAGTTTTTCTTTTTCCAGGATTGCTTTATGCAGGGCTTTTGTCCAACTTGCAAGAAAAGTTCTTGCAGTGACTTTCCATAGTAAAGAGACTCTGAACCACACCAACCTACTGGATTTTCCTCATTGCTTCTCAGCTTGGGAGACTGTCTTGTTTGAAACAATCGTCTTTTGCCCCAATATAAATACTCGCCTGCTGGTCACAGAACTTGCTAGAGGCAAGGTGGGCAAACGGAAACAGGGGTTCAGATCCAAGCAACAGATCTCTCCCTCCACTTGTGAGCAGCATCAACCATCAAGCAAAATGGACAACGGCATTCCTGTAGTTAGCAAGATTTTTTGCTCAGGCAATCCAACAATGCTGATGATCAGGAAACGACCCATTGTAGTGAATGGTGGTGGTTTTGTTGTTACTGACCTCAGTCATAATGTTGTCTTCATCATAGATGGTTGTGGAATACTTGGATCCAAGGGAGAGATTATGGTCAAAGATGGTGAAGGAGAACCAATACTATTCATCTCTAAAAAGGTAATGGATCATAACTGCAAAATATGATGCATGCTTTCTTGATTTCCAATGATTTTCAGTGCTTCACTTGAACTAAGATGGTGAAGAAGAACCAATATTATGTTGATCTAATTCTATGACGTCATTTCATACTTCTCTCGCACTGGCTAGCTCTTAAATTTTAGATGTGGGAACAGCTTTCTGTTCCAGCTCCCATTTACAATAGGGAGACTAGCTCTTAAAGAAGAAAATAGTGAGAAGGATGCGAGAACTTCATATACTTTTCTTGAGAAATGGAGGAAACGTAACTGCGAAAAAGAAACACAACTGTTTGCCCTACAATACCTTCACTTCCTATGTTTCTTTGATGTTCACATTATTAATACTCTACACCGCAGGGAGGAATTGTCCAGGCTCTAAGCACTAGGAACAAATGGAATGGATACTCGATGGATTACCAAGGAAAAGACAAGTTGGTCTTCAGCCTAACTGATCCGAAATCATGCATAGCACAAGGTGCTCCAATTAGAATTCATATTGAACCCAAGAGGCACTGCAAAAATTGGGATTTCGAAATTGGTGGATCTTTTGCAGATAGAGACTGTACAATAGTTGATTGCACCAGAAAAATAGTAGCCCAGGTATGCCATCCGTACCATTATAGTTGCCTACTCTTACCTCAGCTTTTGTAGTAAATTATCTTTCAGACATTCCTTTTGTTGTCACTGAATTGATTAAGGCATACATCAACTAATCCAGATCATGGTTAACAAGAATTATTCCATGACAACAGAAAAAACAAAGTATATTCTACATATCTACAGTCATCATGTTGGACTAAGAAAAGTGCTTAATCATCTCAAGCGATATTGCTACCCTGTTATCTAAATCTGCATGCACTTGTCTATATGAAAGTGTAGAAGTGTATTGTCAGCATTGCATTCATGCCACCAACATTCGAGCACCAGGGATTGAGATCTAACGCATGGTATCTGTCTGCAGATGGGTAGGAAAGAACTGATAGGAGGCAAGGACTTCTACCACGTGGAAGTGCAGTCAGGATATGACCAAGCTTTCATCATTGGGGTGATGGCAATTCTTGACAACATCCATGGAGAATCAACCAGATGCTGATAGCATGAATGAGAGAATAGAGTAGACTCATGTTCAATAACACTGATCTCGCAACCTACTTTCATCTTCAAGTCAGAAACAAATGCATGCTGGCACCATCATATGATTGTATGCCGCACTGAATATCATTTAGAGACCAGCTGATATGAGCCTTTCGCTGCCACTCATTTGCTTCTTTAATAAAAAGGGAGACACATAACAAGCAAGAGGACTAACCGACCATTTCTTCTTATTATATTGATGTGCAGCTCTCCTGCGCGTTTGAGAAAAAGAAAAGGAGGACAAACCGACTAAGTGCACAGAAGCATAGAACATCCCTATTCCAATGTTACCCACCTGCTACGTATTATAACTCAACAAACAAAATTGCAATTTTCATGAATTATCAACAAAGTTGCTAAATGTGTACACCTTGTACCATGGTCCATGGTCACTAGAAATCTGGGTCAAGGTCGACCAGCCCGTGGGTAGCAGGTGTCTATATGATATGCCATGCATAAGTAGTTATAGTTATAGAGGTTCAACACAAAGTAAAAAAAGTTAAAAAAAAGAGAAGTAAATTCATCCGGCCCATCCAGACAACTACCCCACCTAATGTAACCCTAAAATAGTCACGCATGCAGCCGCCTCCCGCGGTCCTGCCTTGCTTCTCGCTTTCTCTCTCCTCTCAGGCAACCCACCTCTGAAATCCACAAATCAACCACTGCTAGCCAACATCTCGCAGCAGGCAGTAGTAAAATTGATTGCCCATGGTGTCCTCTTCCCTTTTGTGCCCTAAGTTTTGTTGGAGACATTTTTATTTTGCGCTGGCTGTTGCTGCTCCCTAAGTCGTGTGGTCCTATCAGCCGCTGACCGTCGTCCCACATCTCAGCAAAACAAACCCACATCATCCCACCCTCCCTCCTTTCCCCTGTTTCTATGTACGGCACACATGCTCCTGCTGCTGCGGAGTGGTGACCCAGGCAGAAATGGGGCATCAACCCTGCTACATCCTGACCCTGGATTTGGGAACGCGACATCTATCCCAACTTCTGTGACTATGCCTTGTACAGTCAAAAGTAGTGCTCAAGGATATCCCTTAAGTGGTGAAAACAGAAAAAGGATGGGAAATGTCTTGACTTAGCAATTGAAATTATGACTTACGACCACCTTAACTTGGACTTCAGAAAAAAGATGGGGAATGTCTTGAGTTAGTAATTGAAATTATGAATAACTTTACCACCTTAACATGGACTTCTTTTGGACAGCTTAAACTTAATTTTAATGCTGGAACAAACTGAAGTCCTCCCAAAAAGCGTGATATTTGAGGCCTAGCAGACAAGCCAATGTGGAACTTTCATGAAGAGACTGAAGTCCTTCCATGGCTTAACTGATTCCAGCTCCTCAACAGACTGATTATGCTAGTAAAACTAGAAACTACTCAGCACCTCAAAGGTAAGTTTAAAAATTGCAGCGGAAAAACCGTATACTCAGGCTTGTGTAGACATATCTAGCAAAAATTGTGTACGATGCCACTGTAGGCTTGTGCATACTCTTTCCTAAAAAGAATCTATATGAGGATGAACAATACACAGAGAAGAAATAATACAACTGAAGTACCTCTGCTAGAGAATAAATCACTTCCATCCAATTCTTCAAGCATAATCTTCAACTGAAGAAAGGATATAACTGAAGTAGCTCTGCTAGAGAGTAACTTTACTTCCATACAATCTTTCAAACATTGAGTCTTCAACTGCTAGTTCAATTTTATTCGGTTAAAAATCTCCTGATCATAGCTGCTCTTGAATCTTGGCAAAATGCCCAAAGTGACTGACAGAGATTATGCTCAGATATAATGCTTACAGGAGTGTGTCAAGCATCATGTATGCAAGTTTTGTAGCATCACTGCAGCAGAGCAGCACTATGGACACTCATTTGACTCCTCTTCATGAGACTCACCAAATCAATTCACTGAATGCACAGTGCACCAAATAGCTTAACCTTTCCATTCTTACTCAGAATGAACTTGGTTTGATTACTTTCTCGATAATTAGGTAGCCTTGGTGCAACCAAGATCTCAATATTTACACTTGAGTTTCTTTCAGATGAATGTCCTGCAAAACAACAATTTTGTTTCATTGAATAAATTGAACAAAACTCAACTGAGAATGTGGGATTCACAGGATGAGGCACGTTAACAAAATAAGAAGGAAACATGTCAATTAGGTCTTTAATTTAGAAATAGTGACATCATGACCGAGGCAGTAAAGTGTGCATATCTAACACAGCTTACAGAATCAGAGTGATAGAGGTAGTTCAAAAAACAAAATGTACTAACTAGCACAGTTGTGATGCAGGAGGCAACTGATAAAAAAAAACTCACCGGAGCCTGTTGCTCTCATCAAGATAAGTCCCAGTTCTACGATGCAATAAGCACCTGATACAGTTAAGGTGCTCTTCCCCGCATTCTCTATTATAGTATGATTCAACTATACAGCAATTGAAATATCTAGTCTTTGGCTCTGGAGAGAACAAACTTTCTGACTAGATGAAGCATGTCCTGAAGCAATAAGCATTATGCGATCCACCTCATTAGGCATCCCAGCCTTCAAAAGACAACTAATAAAAGAATTAACCGTAATAGCATCAGGGTAACACCCAGTCTCCACCATTTTGTGGAAAAGGGTGATTGCTTCTGATATCCTACCTTTCATACAGTGCCCAATTATTAGAATAGTATACGTATATTTGTCAGGATGACACCCTTTATCTTCCATATCCAATAGGATCAAGTTTGCTTCATCCACCTTTCCTCCCTTGCACAGTATATCAATCACAGGGTTATATATGAAAGTTCGTGGAGCAATGTCTTCCCGCATGTTCAATTCTCTCAGAAGACCAAGAGCTTCCTCTGATCTATTCTGCTTACAAAGTGAGTGTATCATGATAGAGAAAGTGTACAGATTTGGTTGGATATGATATTGAACCATATCCTTCCAAATCGTCAATGCACCATCAAGCTGTCCACACCGACAATATCCATCAATCAACGAACTAAATGTCACAACATCAGGGGGACAGCCATGGAGCATAAGCTGTTGATACATTCCCAATGCAGATTCAATATCTCCAGCCTTTCCATATCCATCAATAAGCACATTGTATGTGACCGTGTTGGGTCTTGTCCCATATTCAAGCATGTCATTGTATACTGCCATAGCATCCTCCATCCTGCCAGTCTTACAATAACCTGAGATCACTGACGTGTATGTCACTACATTGGGCATGCAAACACCATCCCTTTGGAGCCTCCTCAATACCTCACGGCCCTTGTTCACCTCCTTAACCCTGCATAGCCCATCAACAAGAATATTGTGTGTGATGGTATCTGGTGAACACCCAAACTCATCCATCCTTTCAACCAACTGGAGTGCCTTTTGGACATTCCCTACCCGACACACCCCCTTAATGACGACATTAAAACTCCATACATCCGGAGAATACAGCCCCTCTTGAATCCAATTCTCAAACAAAGCAACAGCATCCTGCGTGCGGCCGTGTGCAATAAATGAGTTCATGACCTTGTTATATGCATACGGCTCGATGTGGCAACCAAACTGGGAGCCCTTAGCGAGCAAAGTTGCTGCGGCATCAAGATGGTCGGCATTGGTGCAGGATCCTGCTACGAACGAGAAGAATCCTGCATCGGGAAAGTACCCCGACTGGCCCATCATTTGGTCGAACAGCTTAAGGGCGTCGCTGTGGCGGCCAGACCGGCACAGCAACGAGATGACGTGGCGGTAGGAGTGCTCAGAAGGGGGTAGGGAGAGCGGCGGGGAGTGCAGACAGGAGAAGATGCACAGCGCGGCGGCGGCGCACGGCGCGAGGCGGACCGCGGCCGCGGCGGCGAGCGGAGAGGGATTGAGGCCGCGGAAGGCAGGGAGGCGGTGCGGCCGGAGGAGGGCCGCTGATGCGAGCGCTTTGGCGATCCAAAGCTCGGCGGCTTGCGGCGGGGCCGGGGCCGGGACCGTGGAAGGATGTTGCGGCGGCGGGTGGGCGTTGGGGCTGAAGGAGTAGTGGAGGAGGCGGAGGGGGTGGTGAGGAGGGAGGCGGATGCGGACGAGCAGGAAGGTGTTGTGGAGGAGGAACATCGGGGAATGCGGAGGCCGGGGCGGCGGGGCGTATACGAGGCGGCGGCGGCGGCGGCGGAGGAGGTCATGGACTCAGGGCGCGGGGAAGAGGCATACGTCAGGGGAGAGTGCGCGTTGGAGGGGGAGGACTGAACGAGCAGGGTTTTCCGGTGGAAACCACAAGCGAAGCCGGGCGCTATTTTTCAGCAAATGCGAGATCATGTTTGAAAAAACACGGCGAACGCAATTCTTGATGCACGGACAGATCAACACGAGTCCAATTAAAAATATACACACTTCTTTAAATTTGGTTTAGACATTATTTCTCATAAATTTTCTTTTTCCTCGAAACTGGATGATCCTTAAAAAAAGAAAAATTAGATAATTTTTCGTACCAACAAAAACTCAATAGAAAAAAATTTCTTTGTCTTAGAAAAAAGATTAACCCCACTTTATTTCGAAAAAAAGTATAATACAAATTTATAATATTTGAACTTAAGTGTATCTGAGAAGCGTCCATCTAAATTTATTAAGATTCTGAACCATCTCATCGCATCGATCAGTAACAATCCACCCAACTAAGATGAGTTGTCGTCGATGTTGATGCTACTACAACGCTCCGATAAGAAGCTCGTAAAATAGAGTTGATCCTAAGATCTTTGATGGTACGATTCCTCTCTCTCCTACATGGATAGATGCATTGGTAAATGTTCTTGCGTTTGATTGGCTTGAGCAGCGAGAACCATTTTGTCAACATCTTGACGACTGAGCACAGAACCTGATCCTCTCAGCTTCCCTCCTAAAAACACACAGACTGTTGCAATTTTCATAAAATACAACAAAGCATAGCATCTACAGAATTTAACACTTATTCTTATTGTTGTCAATCCATAATTGAACTAGAGTAAGTTTCCAATTATTTACTAAAAATTATCAAGATGATCACTCACATAAAAGATTGCAACACATCATAAAAAACAAGCTATTAACAAATTCTTCTTTGCAAAATAAGTAGGATTTACCTCCACATCTCTTCTCTCACTAAGATTGTCATGAGGTTGGTTTCTATTATAAAGAAAACATGCACTCTAGGGGGTGCATATTCAAACCTCACACAACAGAATATGTGAATGAGAGGTGACACCCCTCTAAAGTTTAGAATTGAGTAAGGAGATTGTACTGAGTATGGTCTAGTTGAGTTATATTTTCAAATAATATAATAAGTAAAATGTATTGCAGTATGTACCACGGCTCTTTGAGAGACCGACCTTGGTTTTAATCAGCACCATCCTAAACTTGATCAACAGTGATCCATTTCTCATTTCGAACAATATACCGGTGTCTGAATTGAACAACAGGATTAGAATTCCTAAACCAACTATCCTCCTAAAATGTAGTTCTATTGTCATCCCCTACTTTCCACTTATCGATAAGATCAAAATAAATTAGATAAACAGCTACCTCAAGTGAATAGAATGAATTTACCATCTTTCAAAAGTTGCTTAAAAAGGTAGCTTCTTCAACGTTCAAATAACAATTTCGTTCAAGTTCTTACAAACTATCTTTAAATCAATATACAAAGTGCTTCTTGCCAGGGGTGGCTAGTAGGGGACCATGGTCCCTCCCAAGGTTGTAGATTTTGAGCAAATATAAGGCAATATTCAGTGAAGGGAAAAAGAAAATTAGTGAAGGTCTAACTAATCACCGCGCTCTTATCAGTTCGGTCTATGAGTTTTAGGGCCCGTTTAGTATGGAGCTTCCATGCTGGAGTTGAAGTTTATAAAATATTTTATATTTTTAAAATCTAAAACAAAGGTATAATGACTCAACAAAAATTCTTGATTTATTTACAACTCTAGCTCCAAGAATTTATGGAGCTGGGTATGAGAAGCTCCAAGAACTCCACGAATTTTTTAGAGTTGGAGCTATGCCAAATACACCTTTAGTCTCTAAATTTGATAACACAGCTGATGAATAAAAGCATAGATAGTAGTAACGAAGCTAGATGAGGCGGTAAGTACTGCCACGATATAGATAGTTCAACACACATACGCTACGGATAATTTCACCTGACCCCCTTCCTGCTCACATTTCAAACGGACGCAACGTCCCTACACGCTGAATCTAAAGAATATGAAGGTGCGATGTGAAAATCACCAAAACACCCAACTAGATTACGGCCGGGTGGCGCGGGGCCGGCCGCTCCGTTCCATCGTGCCCCGAGAGGCCGGGCCGTCGCCGCGCCGCCCAAATCCACGGCCGAAAGAGAAATAAAGGAAGTCCCCCTCTCTCTCCGTGACGATGGCCTCGAGCTCCAGCAGCGGCGTTGGGGCGGAAGGCGGGGTCGGCGAGGGGCCGACGACGCTGGACGAGCTGTACCAGATCAACGTGGTGCCGGCGGAGCTGCACTTCAAGTTCCGCAAGGAGCTCCAGGGCCTCCGCGTCGGCCTCAACCTCGAGGTCTCATCTCGATCCATGCTAAGTCCTAAACCTCGTCATAAACCCTAAATTGCTGGGTATGAATTTTCGTCACACGTAGATTTGTTTGTTCGTTCCGTCCAATCGTTTCCCTCTGGTAGTAAAATTGATCCCCGCAAGCTCCCTTGGCTTCGGAAATGTTAAACCCTCGCAATGACTGTGCGTTTGAAATAGTATTTTCATGAATTTGCCTCCCCTTCTTACACATCGACAGAAATGTTACTGATCTGGAAATCTTAGAGTTATGTCCCCATAGTGATTGTTACTATTCTGGTTTAATCGTTTCTGCTGCTCCATAATGTCTAAATGTGATGATATATTGTCTTTGCAGTTCTACAATCTTGAGGTGAATGATTTTGAGGCGAAGGTAGTACTGAAGCCTCTAGATTACGAACGGAAGTGGAAATTCCAGTACAAGCCCATCAGCGGTGACATACAGCTGCTTTCCAAGAAGATACCAGTTACAAAGTTTCTAAATCTACAGGTTCTGTTCTTCTGCAGAATCCTGTTAATTGGAACAGTGTTCTGTGACAGAAAGTACTGTTACCTAGTTGGGAAATCATTTTATGCAAACAGCAGCTAGCTACTTTATATTATTGATAGATATAGGCCATGAAACATGCATCTGATGGTGGGGCTACCAGTGTTAATTGGTCAGTGTGACTAAAAATTATGCATTTGATGCTTAAATGAACGCATGGAATTTATGCAAGTAGAAGTTAGAAATAAAAAAGACCGGTAAAAGTATTCTTATGTTTTTGCTGCCTTGATTCTGATAGCATAATGTTGAAGAAAATATCTCGATACACCCCAGCAAAGAATAATTATTATCTGTACAAAATGCAAGCTGCCTCTTGTATATGCGCCAACTTTGGTTGCATATTCTTTACAAACTGTTCCTTGGAATACTGTGTAGATGTCTATTATCTTTCTCTTTTGTTATTTAACATTTCCATGAGCAAATGAGGGTTGAGAGCACAATTTAGTTGATATGCTAGTTATCCCTATGTGTGATTTGATGATTAAGGGTTACATGCTTAGTTATTTATCGTAGCAGAAAATTGGTAATTGTAAATGGTCCTGAAATTGCCATGCTACATTAGGAACAGAGTATATACCATTTTCCTAGCCAGGAAGTCCACTGAACATTATTACTCACCAGACTCACCTTGGAAAGGTGTGCAGTAATCATCAGCATCTAATATAGATGCCATAAAGGTAGAAAAATCGTACCAGGCGGCCATGCCATCCATGATCAACATGGCCAAACCCAGAAAGGCTTAATCGTTTTGAATTTAGAAGTTCCTTTTGGGGCACTGATAGTGCATGAAATTTCTAACAGCATGGGTTTCACAGGTTGGCATCGGTCATAATTTTCATCTGAATGCAACTGGATGGAAATGGAAGCTTTCTACTTGTCTTGGGGGAGATGGTGTCTCTCAGATAAGAAACAAGTCTAAAATCAGCATGTTCCCAGGGTTTGATTTGAGGATTGGATGGAGAGCTGAATATGTGCTTCCTGAGATTCATGGGTGAGTCTGAGTCAATACTAACACTAAAATTGCTTGAACGTTAGAAACATTCGTGCAGGATCCTAGACTCATATCCATCGAAAACCTACTACATGAGGGCAATTTGAACTCACGAACACTTTTCTTTTTTCGATTCAAGACTGTAACTCAACTGTGGTTGTCATATTTGCTCTACGCAGGGCTGTTGGCACAGGAGAACCTGCCTTCAGTATGAACTATGGGCGGCTGCATGCTTCAATAGATCGGGTTGAAGCTATCGTTACTCAGTCAGATCGGTACTGATCCTCCATGGTGGAAGTCAAAAGGCAAAGGAGCATTTTGAAGTTCTGTGTATGATGTACAGCAATTAGCAAAAGTTCACACTAGAAAAACTTCGAGAAGCATCTTGAGATTCTCCAAACCCTTGCGCGGCTTTTCTTGTTTCTGAAAGCATAATAAAATAATGTTCGAACTACTTGGACGTTTACCAAAGAAAATGCTCGCCTACACTATCAGAGCTGTGACCTTATTCCACACTAGCAGTTGCTTGTGCATGATCTTTAGGCATACAGATTTGTATTGTGTTCGCTTACACCTTGCGTAAAGTCGCAGTATGGAAATACGTGATTCAACGGTTTTCATTCCTCTCTGAAAAATGCTGAGCGCAAGGGCAGCAGACGAACCGGTTGCACGCCCACACCACGGTTCTATAGAATATAGAGGTGCCAGATAGTTACTGGGATAGACACGACACAAAACACAGAACCAAGGTTTTATGTCTTGAACGGTATTCATTCACTGATCAACCAGTACAGTATGCAAAAATCTGTTTCGATTACGCTAAGCTCTCTTCCATAAGAGGGGTTTCCCTAGACAACCAATGTCTCTCTGGATGGTCAGACTCGAGCTACCGATTCATTTACTCTTGTGCTCGCTGTTGTAGTCATCAATCAGCTTCTCAACATCCTTCCAGAATAGACCTTCCACAAGAACCCCTTCCTTAGTAAACCTGCCAAAGGAATACTGTTAGTATGTGTGCAAATGAAGATTCAGGAGAAAAGGAAATAGGAAATAGCTACTACTTACTCCCTATGTCCCAAATAGGTACACTTCTAGCTTTGTCCTAAGTCAAACTATCTTAAGTTCGATTTAGTTTATAAGAAGAGTGTCAATATTTATGACACCAAATAGATGCATTATGAAAATATATATCACGATGAATCTAATGATACTTATGGGGTGTCATAAATATTTTTTATATTTTTTGTATAAATTTGTTGAAAAAATTTAAGATGGCCTGACTTTTTTTTTTCATAAGAATGGCCTGACTTAGGATAAAACTAGAAATGCACTTATTTTGGGAAGGAGGGAGTATGTCACAAGGATGTTCTAATAGGGTTTTACGCAGTGACATACAACAAAAATTGGCAAACTGCATTTCAGGAAAACTAGAACATCAGTTCAAACAATAAGATATCTGTATGCACTAGAGCTTGCGTGTTTTCTCATGTAAGGGAATAAGACCCAGAAAGCAACCACTACGATTTTCAATTAACACCTAATATACTATGGAATCACACAGGAATTTGGGTACATCATACAAAAAATGTAGTTTGTAGCAGCCATGCGTGAACTACCTAATTAGATTATCTTAAAGTAGGACAGATGCGTCAGTTGATAGCACTCTGGATAGTAAGCATTTCAGTCAGATTTAAAATATAACTAGAAAGACATGTCTCACTATAATCCAGATTTAAAAAAGAATTACATCTTCAGTGTCAAAAAATTAAAATTCTCAACTGAATGCTATTTAATACATACCACTTTGTCACGCTCTTAGTGAAATGGACTGGCTTATTTGCAGAGGTAGACTGCGGGTCCGCACTGGCTATTGTGAGAGTGTACATGTCCGAGAACCTTGGCAGCTTAGAAGAAATAATGAGGCCGGTCCTGTTGAAAGAACCCTGGGAGCAAATAATAAGTTAGCAAAGGTATACACATCGTGTCATACAAATACTGAACAAGAACAGACATCTCAAGAAACTGGCAATCACAATTCTCCATAGTTCAAAATAAGATCACTTCACTATCTAATAAGCGGGGCATTCACTACTACACCCATCTTGAAGGCAACACAAACACCAAAAGGAATTGTTGGGCAAATAACAAGTGCTGCTTTATGAAACATATGCTTTAGTGACTATAAGGACTGGATAGCAGAGCAAATTTGAAATTAGGGTCAAAATTCTGGAAGCAAAATAGCCAAATCATCTATATAAACACCCTTGGTTTCCTTTCTTCTAAATTGACAATATTTATAGTATCATGCAAGTCGTGGCTAAATAAAGTAGTTGTGCATTCAAGTAAAAGTAGTGCACAATATTGCAACTACTCAGCATAGAGTATTAGGGTATCACTCCAGATCACAACTAATTCATATAGGGTATCACTGTGACTTGGACTGAAAAGTTAGAAATCGAAGGCATGTGTTGAGCAATGAGGAAGCAAAATACACAGCTGCACATTTGCTCCATAAGAGAAGGATAAAGAATAGAAGTCAAGTTGTCCAATGTTCAACAAGCATGAGAAAAAGCTACTCCAATGGCAACAAAAATGTTCATAAAGTGGGATTAGGAAACATATCACAACTTTAAAAATCCAGAAACTTCCAGTGTGATTGCAAATAAGATAGCAGTAATCTGTGTCATCAGAATTTGCAACAGGTGAAAACTCCTTAACATTGTTCAGCATGGGCAAATGGCTTCCCCTGCATGGATACTTGATTGAAGAACAACCGCTTCAGTTGGTTAAATATAACATTATTCAACACTCTTCAACAAGCAACTTCTTCGGATGATTTTTTAGAAAAAAACACAACCACCTCAAGTCAGAACTTTAAGATGGAACATAGACAAGAACTTCCTACTAATGTCAGTATCAGAATTTCTTCCTACCCATGATCAACCATATCTAACAGATGCAGATACCCAAACTGAAAATAAAAATTCTAAGTTTCATTCTGATACAGTACAGTCATGAAGAAAGTAGAATGGATAGCATATTAACATCTACACATGGAATTCAAGAGCAACAGGCGGAGATGGTGACTAACCATAGGAGGGTGGGTGAAGAGGGTGGCATCCTTCTCCTTGGTGTAGCTAAGGATCAGCAGCACCACATTCAACACCACATACGTATCGACCCATCCAAGTCAAGGACCAACAGCGAAAATCAACAATTCCACACGATTCTCAACCGAAATCAGATCTAGCGCCGATCCATCAGAAGCAAAAGAGCGGGCAAACCGAGCGAAGAAAAGGATATAACGCGATGCAGCCGAGGAGGAACTCGCGGTTCTGTGGGAACTTCTTCGGGTAGAACTGTGCGAGTAGGGCGACGGCGATCACGGCCGCCCCGATCCCCAGCTTCAAGTTGCCCAGCCGCGTGTCCTCCGTGTAGCCCTTGCTCTTCACGACCTGCACGCACCACGGAACCACCTCGTCAAATGGGAATTCTAAAGGAACCAAGTGAGAGGAGCGATCGAAAAGGGGCGAGAAAGAGGGAGGAGGGACTAGGGTTTAGGGTGAAGCGCCGTACATCGGAGATGGTTTCGTCGAGGAGGTGCTTGATGGAGTGCGGGTCGAGGAGATTGGCCTTCTTAGGGGTCACCTTCGCCGGCGTGGCCGCCGCGCCGTCGCTCGCCATCTGCGCCGCTGCTCCGCGAGATCGTCGGCGAGGAGGAAGTGGTGAAGACGGAGCGGGCGAGGGAAGAGAGATGCGGGGCCCGTGGGTATATGCGGGATCAGTCGATGACGGGTGGGGGCGATGGTACTGGGGCCCGGCTGTCAGTGAGAAATAAGGGCTGCTTCTTGGTACGCTGGACAAGGTCTGCCACGCTGATAGTGGCGGACCAATGGGAGATCAGGAACGCGTCACTGGTGTGCCCTGTCACACTGTGATTCCAAAAAGAATCGAGTTGGCCGGCAATTGGGACGATTCATAATAGAAATAGCACGCTAATAATAAAAAAACACACAATCAAAGTTACACAAAACTTGCAATCTACGGGGAATTCAAAATACAGAACGTTTCCAATAGAGCTTCTAAATTAAAGTTTCCATGGGTTCGAAGTTCAAACATCTCGTTTTATCCAAAGTTCTCATCTTTATGCATTCTATAAGGATTCGAAGGAAATTTATGCTATGTAATCCTTTGTTTTTCAAGGGCCCTATAACAAAATTTTCCATAAGGTTTTTAGTTCTCTAGAATTTTTATAATTTTTCTTTTTCTTTTACGTACATACATACACATACTCGCTTTTATGATTCTTTTTCTTAAGATAAATGAAATCACCACAAAAGTAACTGCTATAATAAATCTAGGAAAATGTGAGTATTGTTACTAAGTCTAAGACTGAACCTAGATCAACTGGTTACACGATAAAAAAAAAAACCTAATGTCTAAGTGGTCCTAAGATTTTCTTTTGTTCCAAAAGAGCCTTAAATTGTAGAAAACATTTCAAAGGAACGTCTGGATATAACACAATACACATGAAAATTTTTCCAACATGATGAACTTCATGTTAGAGTTACTTTATTTTTTTTTATCAACCCTGTATTGTAAAGGCGACCTCAGGTTTCCTTGCACACATTTGGAGCAATTAATAGACGGCTGTGGTTACTGGCTAGAGAGTAGACAAAAAAAGGGCTTACACAAAACTTGGGTCAATTTGGTTTCCCAGTGAGGCCTTATCTAACATAGTTCTAGCTCCAAGATCCATGTATAATTTAAAGTTTGTAAGATGACATCATTTCAAGCAGATCCATAGTTCTAACTCCGAGATCCATCTAGTTTCATTCATCATTTCAAATATCTGAAGATGACATGGCACTCTTGAAAACCTCGCAATGAAATCTAGCACTGGGAAAAGCCTAAGTAGAACCTTTTTGTCTAGCATATGCCCTATGAAAAGCCTGACAAGGAGCGTGCCAAACAATCGATCACCTTTCATTACATGATCTGATGATCAACAAGACAAAAGCAAGGCTTGCCCGAGGATTTAATCACAACTCTTTGCACAGACTTAACCAACCATGCTAACTTTTGGCTTGAGTGATAAGTGCACACTGCCCAGTGAAGCAGAAGTTACCAGGGATGCTTACTATTGATGTAGTAATCTTGGAACAACAGAATTGGCTAACATACTGAGTTTATGGGCATCCAATTAACAATGAAAAGCTGGACAGCAATAATCACTCAGCTGATCCTTCTATAAACTCACTCCATAATAAGCATGCTCTCGAAAGATATAGAGTAGTAGTCACAATTCAAACACCAGTCAAGATTCAAGAACATTCCACGTTTTGGAATTCAGCAGACAGCTGCTCTTTCGAGGTCAGTACATTTCTGATGTCGAGACCTGGCGAGTTTGGATCGGAGCACTATAAAAAAAGATAAGATTTGTCGAGCTGTCCCAGATGCATGCCAGAATATACGAGTGAACAACTACTGACTGACTTGTCTTTCACATGCATCACCATCTGTTCACATACATTTCATAATCAAAACATTTGATCATGAACAGCTGGAAAAATTTTTCTTCTTATTTTTTTTTGTTTAGTCAGAATAGCTGCTGTGCAATTCAGATGAAATAGCACCTATAAGCAAATGTGTTTAACACATTCTTGAGCAGAACAGGCATGCATTATGCATACACTTCTTCCTGCAATACATAAAAGATTGTACAAAACTTGAGACATAGTTCTATCATAGACTGTGAAAATGAACCAGCAACTGAGACCGCTACGTCAATATACCTTATTTGGTTCCTTGCATTATGTAAATGGACAGAGAATTTCAGATTATTTGAGATCTATTCCATAATATTTTCATGTTTCTGCATAACTTTGCCTGATGTCACTGGGTGCAACACAGAAAATACGAAAATTATCCAGTCCGGCATAATATGAAAAGGTGCATTTGCAGAACTGCCAACAAATTTTATCTTAAGGAATTCTGTGCATAAGAAAGTTTTTCCACTTCAAGAAAGACTATTGAGGCTCTGTGTACGTTTTCTTTTGAATTTTGGAGTTGGGAGCAGCATTAACATGGACTGTTCAAATAAAAAAAAATTTAATGTTCACTAGACAGATTTACTATGCTGAAGATATCCTGCACTTTCCTAGGGGATGGAAATGGCATTCTTGAAACCATGGGAAAGAAATTAAAAATCTTACAAACTACTAAGCTCTCCTATAATAACGAGTCCCAGGACTATGTGGGAATCGGGATCAGAATCGTAAGTGCGCATTATCTGTTTGATTGTTTGCTCAATCAATCCACATGGACTGATCTTGATTGTGAAAACAGAAAAGTGCAACTGACAGGTTAGTTTATATCGTACCAGCAATAATTGGAACAAATCGCTTTGTACATGAGTACACCGGAGCCCATTTAACCACCAAGCGTTAAGTATGCAATTCTAACACTGGAACAGCACAGAAGCAGCAGCAGCTAACCATCTAGATCAGGTAAGGGACGGCAACAATCAAAGCAGGAGCACAACTCTCATATCACACAGCCTCTCAACTAGAGCCTGCGCGGAGCAGGAGCAGCATATTGTACACGGTAGTAGTACAATAGAGAACGAAAAGAATGGCGTCCGACATGGACATGCGGCAGCTACTGCACCCCGGGATCCCTTTACAGCAGCGGCGGCGGCATCAGATCAGATCACAAATAAGTCACGGACCTGACACCCGGACGAGCTCGAGCTTCGATTGGCGCGGGTGGAGGCGGGGGGAAATGGTGGCCGTCAGGTGAGGGGCGTGGAGGAGGACACCTCGGCCCTGTCGAGCCGCCGCAGCTGCCACGCGCGCAGCGCCAGGAAGGCGCCGAGGAAGACCTGCATTGCGACGGCCACGCCGGCGAAGGCGATCCCGAGCCGCTCGCCGAAGTTGAGCCGCCGCCGCCTGGGCGGCGGGGGCGGCGGACGGTGCCTCCGGTGCCGGTGCCGCCGCGCCGGAGGGGGAGGGGAGGCCGGGGGGTCGGAGGCGGACGCGACCTGCCGCTGCGTGGCGGGGACCGCGGACGGGGGCGTGGGGACACCTGCGGCGGCGGCGGCGGAGGAGGAGGAGAGGGAGGCGGAGGCGAGGAGGAGGAGGGTCAGGGTCGCGGCTCGGGCGGGTGCCGAGGGGCGCGGGCGCGGGCGTGGCGCCATGGGAGGGGGCGTGGCATCAAGGGGAGGGAGGGAGGTGGGGGCGTCGAGGCGAATCTGGTGGGATTTGGGGAGAGGTGGTGGTGGTGGTAGGAAGAGGGAAGAGGGAAGAGGGAAGAGGGCTGACCGGGTGAGGGGGAGGTGAGGCTCGAGGGCGCTGGGCGGAGAGCTGAGGTGAGCTGGAGCGAGGCGAGGGGGAGCTGGACGCGTGGTTCGTTTTCTCACTACCTGTTTTTTTAGGTGCGTTCGGTGGGAGGCGGCACATGCCCGGCTGGCTGGGTGGCATGGCTTGCATGTTCGGTGCCGCCGGCCAGTCGCCGATCCGGACGACCGGACGGCCACTAGCCCACACCGCCGTAGCGTGTAGGCTTGTGGCAAGACGACAGGTACCTGTCGGGCGTAGCAGTAATGGCGGAGACGCGGATGTGCAGCGGAGGTAGCAGCTCCAATGCGCGTGAAGAAGTCGACTGCCCTCTGGAGTCTGCAGGCCCTGCACGCTCTGTTCATCTGCAAGCTGATAACACTACGCGATCCGTTCAACAGTTTCACACCTCCAAAGTATATAGCGTATACCTCCTGACCTTGTCGTCATTTCCAATTTTTAGTATGCGATTTTAACCACTATTTCTAATATAATGTTATGGTATGATATTTTTACGTGATTACGGAAATATTTTTCCATATGAATATGACAGTTCTAAACTAAGTTATTGATGAATCAAAGTCCCAAACTCCGAGAATTTAGCCAAGCAAAGTATAAAATCTATACCTTTATACTACAAATAAAAATAAAGAAATCTATTTACCTCTCCCATGCGTCTGCCACCCCGTGGTTCTGCCCCCCGCTAAAAAAACGCGCACCCCACGCCTCCCTCGACCCCACTCGCGAGCAGAGCAGTTTCCAGCTCGCGCTCGCGCTCGCGCTCGCCTCCCCCTTGCGCTCGCCGAAGCCGCCGCCTCTCGCGCCTCTCACCCCCATTCGCGAGGCGCCTTCACCGTCACTCCCAGTCGAGTCTCTCTCTCCCCGCTCGCTGGCTCGCCTTCACCCGCGGTCTCCCCCCCGCTCGCCTCTCCCCGGCTCGCCGGCTCGCCTTCACTCCGGCCTCACGAGCCGCCTCCGCGCCGCCGACGAAGGCTCCTCCGCGCCGATGACGAGCAGGGGGGCACGCTGCTCTCTCCCAACCCGCGGGCGGCTCCAGGCTCCCCGGCGTCGTCGTTACCGCGAGCCACCTCCGCTCCGCCGACGAAGGCCCGCCGCGCCTCTCTCCCCCAACCCCTCGCCGGCCCTCGCTCTCCGGCGTCGCGAGGTGTCTCACCCCCAACCTGCGGCCGCGGCCCTCGCTCTCCGGCCTCGCGTGGTCTTCCACGTCGCCGAGCACGCCGGGGTCGCGCTGGCGGGGCTGATCGCAGACGGCCGCAACCTCTCGCGGTTCCTGCGGAACGAGTGTATCAACCACTCCGAGGCGCCGCTACCCGTCTCCAAGCTCGCGCTCAGGCTCGCCGACAAGGCGCAGGTCCGTTCCTCCCGATGCGCATCTCGATCGTGATCCCTTTTTCGTTATGCGAACCTGCATAGATAGTGAAAAGTTATGATTCCCATGGTTTGATTTGCCGTACGAGTCAGGATCTGATGTGCCGTCTTCTGATGCTCTTCATGTCTGTCTGAAGTCTGAACTTCTTCCTCCCCATCTTCACCTGGTGACTTAATATGTCATTCTGATTATAGTTGAGGACTTTGCTAGGTATGGTCCTGTGTGTGTTCACGACTCCAGGTCGAGAGGTGCTTAACTGCTTAAATCCAACTGCAGACATCAGCTAGATGTGGTATTAGGCTTTGCTAATGTTGTTGAATTTGGTAGAATGCTTAAGGTCATTAACATGAAGCTTGTTTGGCAAAGAGGCTCAGGTGTCTTGACCCTCTGAATGAGCTCAAATATGTAGCCAGCAAGGTCCTGTGCAAAGGCAATAACATTCAATTCTCCCTTAAGCGCCAAGTTTTGTACACCTCGATAGTTAATTAACATGCTCGGTTGGCCTCTGAAGGTTAGCCCTGATGTGTTGATCTTGTTTAGTAAATTACCTTAAGAGTAGTAATGTAGAAGATGTCCTGAGACGCTCTAGAATGGACTATTTTTTAACCTGAGCTAAATGCCTAGAATATTGTTTCTGTTCTAAAGTTCTATTTACAATGAATGTTCAAAAAAATTATTGTTTTGGATTTGGCTGGAAGTTACGACTACAGTCTTCATGCCTCTATTCGAATGTCATATCTATGAAGCAATCTATATTGATAGATAGCCAGCTCTTCCTAGAGTACTATGGATTGACATAGAAAAAAGTCTAACATCCAGAAACAGGTTGATTATTGGAGCAATCAAACAATATCAAGTTTATCAGTAGTTAACATTATACAATCTTCTCTGATAGATGACATGAGTAGTTCCTTTTACTATCAGCTCACAATCAAATGGCAGCAACAAATACTTTTTCAATTTTATAGCTGAAGACGCCATTTGCAGTTTTCCTTATTGCCATTTCGTCGAGCAGCTCGAGGTTGTCCAGAAATATGCCTTTGTTGTTGAAATCGTTGTCCAGCAAAGCTCCGTAGAACAGCATGACGGTAGAAGAGGTGCAACGACTGGGCGTAGTAAGTCTCCTTGAACACGAGCAGCAGCGCATGAGAGAGGTTAAATGCACAACAATCTGTTACACCAAATTGTTGGAGTGTTGGACAACAGATTTGTTTTGTAGGGGGATGACGGTGCGCTGGAGAGCTAAAAGCTGCGGGAGAATGAGCGTACGGTAGTCAGCCTCATCTGATTCAAGTATGCGACGCATACTGCACGGCAGCTCCACGGACCCTGCCAGCGCGAAACGACCGCGCGCACTGCTGTTTACAAATAATTTTAGGATATGTTAAGTTATTTTTTTTCTGCTGCTTGTTCTAAAATGGTGTGTATTTGGCAAACCTATGGTCTTACTGTACTATAATGATGGCATATATGCCGTTGCCTTGCAATGGCCTTTATAGCGGCAAATCCCAATTCAGCACCACATAATCAACAATCCAATATCTATTTATATGAGTATACTCCCTGTTATGTTTCATATGCTCATTTTTTTCTTTATCGTCCTTTTGCACTTATTCACAATGAATTACCTGAACTTTCTTGCAACATGTCTGTATGGTTTCTTCAGAAAGTAGCACTCTTGCATATAGGTGAGCAATTTAAGCCTGATGCTATATTTAGGCTATTGCATATTTTCACTTATTGCAGGAGGCGATAGGAGTGCAATTTGTTCTTTTGGTTTTATTGTGCAAGTCCTTCAAACAAACTAAAAGATTATTTCTGCTGTTGTGATTACACAATTGAGTAAATGCCTCTGCTCAACTTTGTCATGGTCAACATTATGTTCTCGAGTCCAATAATTCTGAAACTTGAGAGGTTAATATGTACCCCTTTTTCTCTTTCATTTTCCCCCTTGGAAGTGCCTTGTTCTCTCAATGCCATGAGGCAATTACATGGCATTGTTGAAATTTGTGATACAAGAACACTAGCTGCATGAAGTATTTGTTGAAACCAAGCTGTATTGTCTGAAATAGTTTGAGATTTCAGTATTTCATGGTTAAGCAGTAAAATGATATGTGTATTAGCAGATTTGGTAAATTTAAATACCCTTTTTCAAACAAAAGGAAAAGTCCCCTGCTTTTGAAGAAAGCATACAGGGTTTTTTTTACAACTGTCCAACTGGGGATGACAGTTTTAAGTAATGCACCAAGTGCTGCGATACTTCAGCCTGCTAATTGATATTAAAAAAGAGACAATTAAATGTAAATTAGGGTTCACATTAGGTCCATTGGTGTTGGGGGAAAATATTAACGACCTCCTAATGACCATTAAAACAACAATCATGAAGGCCCAGGCCCACCTGCGGCAATGGCGGCCGCCGTTGGCCCAACATGGGAGGGGAGCGCTCCGCTCCGCCTCGCCCGACCCAGTGCCCCGTGGTCGGACGCTCCCGACCCCTCAACGGCCAGACTCCGCCTCGCCCGACCTGCGGTCCCAGGGTCGGGAGCGCCCGACCCCTCGCCACAAGGTTCCGCCTCGCCCGACCCAGGGCGTAGGGGGTCGGACTCACCCGGGCCCACGAGACGAGTATCCGCCTCAGGCGCAGACCGGAAGATAGGAGTGCGGATCTCGTGGGCCCCCTGCCGATCTTGCCGTAAATGCGCCGCGGCTCTGGCGCGCAGAAAGGCGCCCGCGCCCCCGACGTGACCCGTCACAAGTACCCAAACACGACCGCACAGCACAGGCTACAGTGGCCGCAGCTTTCCCCGATTCGCTACAGGGCACTCATGGCCTGCGCCGCCCGGCACAGGAGGAAGCCCCGCCCGTCCTCGCGCCCCGCGCATCCGGCGACAGGGACGCGACGTCCGCGTCCCACGGGCCATCAGCAAGATAACAGGATCAGCCGCCTTCCCCGACGGGCACGGATGCCGCGACCGAACACCATCATCATGCCTGGCGGCAACGGCCACCAGGGAGATCGTCGACAGGATTCGAAGGCAGCCGCCCTCTTCCGGTGGACGCGCTGACAGGAGCCGAAGGCTGGAGCGGGGGGCGGCGACCCGGGGACTTGGTCCTTCCCCTTATATTATATTTTACTTGAATTAACTTATCTCTTTTACTTCTCCTCATGCCTGGCTCATCTGTAACCCCGAGCTCCCCTTGCGCTATAAAATGAGGACCGGGGGCCCTGAGACAGGGGACGGATTCTCTCTCCAGCAAAGAGAAGATGCACATTGATGCACACTCACCATTGGAGCGTCAGTGCACACCCAAGAGACGGGACCAGCTCCATCTCTCGCCCTCCTGTAACCCCTACTACAGACCCCTCGTGGGCAACACGAGCAGCTCCTCATACTGGACGTAGAGTTCTTCCCTGCCCGAACCAGTCTAAACCCCGTGTCTCCCACGCCACCATCCGAAGCCTTACGTGCATAAGAAATTTACTAGTCTTAGTCTTGATCCACTAATCTTGACAATGACAGTTGGCGCGCCAGGTAGGGGACCTTTGCGCGTACATCACCGGCTTCAGATGGCCAACCACGATGCCAGCTTCGCTCCGGGCTCCCTGGTCCGCTTCGGGAGTCTGGACTTCCTCGCAACCGGGGAGGGGATCGAGTTGATCCCTCTCCTTGTCTTGCCCGCTCGCCCCATCATCTCTGACTCCGCCGCCGGGATAGTGGCGAGCGGCCGGGCGCGCGCCGAGGGGCCTCCTTCGGAGGGGCGGCCCTTCGGGCAGCGCAATGCCGCGGCGACCTACGGTCGTCTCCTAGTGCGGTCCATGACCGTGCCGCCCGCGAGCAACGAGCTCACGGGCGTGGCGAGGATGACCTCCGACGCCGGCTCCCACAACGGGAGCCACCACCCCTCGCGCGAGTGCTTCATGGCTGACGTGCACTTCGAGGGATCCAATGATGACGGCGCCGAAGGGAGGCAGCGGACTCCCCCACCGCGCGCCGCGGCTACGACTGGAGCCCTTGCCCGGGCCCGGTGCGACCACGACAGCCAGAGGCGCGCGCGGCGCCCCGCCAGGATGTCGAGCGCCCCCGCAACGAAGGCGGGGCACGACAGAGGGCGCGCGACGTCCAGCAGCGCATTTGCGCAGACGAAGATCGCCCTCAGCTCTTCGCCCGCGCCAGCCAAAACATTGCCGCAGCGGCAGCCCTACTCCGACGACTCCCCGAGCCGGCGACGCCCGAGGAGCGTCAGGCGCACCGAGAGGTGCGCAACCTGCTCGAGTGCGCCGCTGTCCAGCAAGCGGAGAGCTCCACGTCCCGGCGACGCGGGCAAAACGCCGAGAGGCGGGGGGAGTCTGTCCACCAGCCGCCTCCTAGGGCGAACCGGGGCTCAGTCCGTTCACCGGCGCGTCGGTCCCATCCGCGACGCCCGCGGCACCCTGGACGCGCGGACAGGGAGGAGGGGGTGGACCGCGGCTACCACGTCCACCGTGGCGGCCGCTACGATAGCGAAGAAGACCGCAGCCCGAGCCCCGACCCGGCGGGGCCCCGGGCCTTCTCCGCGCGTATCTTGAACGCGCCGTTCCCGCCGCGCTTCAGGCAGCCAACGAACGTGGCCAAGTACTCCGGGGAGACGAACCCCGGGCTATGGCTCAGCGACTACCGGCTTGCATGTCAGGCCGGTGGGGCGGACGATGTCCTATTCATCATCCGCAACCTTCCACTCTTTCTTGCCGACTCGGCGCGAGCCTGGCTGGAACATATCCCTTCGGGTCGGATCCGCAGCTGGAACGACCTGAAGGAGATATTCGTGGGAAACTTCCAGGGCACGTACATGCGCCCTGGCAATTCCTGGGACCTCCGGAGCTGCCGCCAGGCGTCAGACGAGTCCCTCAGGGACTACATCCGACGCTTCTCCAGGAAGCGCACCGAGCTCTCCAACGTCGCGGACGCCGACGTCATAGGGGCTTTCCTGGCAGGAACTTCCTGCCGGCCCCTCGTCCACGAGCTGGGGCGCCGAGGCCCGCGGACCACGAAGGAGCTCCTCAATATCGCCACCAGCTTCGCCTCGGGCGAAGAGGCCGTCGGAGCAATATTCAACCGCTCCAAGGGCGAGGCAAAGCGGAAGGAGGACGCCGACGAGGGCACCTCCAACCGTCAACAGAAGAAGAAGAAGAAGCAACGGCGCGAGGCTCCCCTCGTGGCTGCTGTTGAGCGCAAGCGGGGACAGCCGCCCCCAGGGGGCACCCCCGGCTTCTTCGACAAGCTGCTCGAGGGACCATGCCCGAACCATGAGTTCCCCGCGAAGCACGCCTACAAAGACTGCAACCTCATGAAGAGGTATTTTGTAGGCAACCCGGTGAAGGGCGACCGGAGACGGAAGCCCGACGAGGAGAAGGACGGCGAAGAGAAGGAAGACGGCTTCCCCAAGGTGGACGGCTGCTTCATGATCTTCGGCGGACCGGCGGCTTACGACTCCAAGCGTCGCCGGAAGCTGGAGCGCCCCGAGGTCTACGCGGCCGAGCCTGCAACACCGGCCTGCCTCGACTGGTCGGGATCCGTCATCACCTTCGACCGGTCCGACCACCCGGGGCGCGTCCTGCAGCCAGGACGCTACCCGCTCGTCGTCGATCCCGTCGTCGGCACGACGCGCCTCACCAAGGTGCTCATGGACGGAGGCAGCGGCCTCAACATCCTCTACGCCGAGACTCTCGACGCCATGGGGATCTACCGCTCCCGCCTCCGCCCCAGCAAGGCGCCGTTCCACGGCATCGTGCCGGGGAAACAGGCAATGCCTCTCGGGCAGATCGACCTGCCCGTCACTTTCGGGACTCCGTCCAACTACAGGAAGGAGATCCTCACCTTCGAGGTGGTGGGCTTCCGTGGAACCTACCACGCCATCCTGGGGCGGCCAAGCTACGCCAAGTTCATGGCCATCCCCAACTACACCTACCTCAAGCTCAAGCTGCCGGGGCCTAACGGGGTCATCACCGTTGGCACGTCTTTCCAGAAGGCGTACGAGTGCGACGTAGAGTGCTGCGAACACGCCGCAGCCATCACCTTCACGGAGGATCCGGCGGTCCAGCTCGCGGAGAGCGCCGAGGACCAGCCCAACTCCAAGCAGTCGGCCACCTCCTTCGAGGCCACTGAAGGCGTCAAGGAGGTCTAGATCTTCGACAACGGTCTAGATCTTCGACAACGCTTGGAACATAGAACAGCTAAGACGCTTCTACCCTTAACTTTTGTTTCCAAGTTTGTACATACATACTTCTGTAACTTTTTAATCCACGGAAAAAGGCAATTTTGAGTCGATCTCGTTCAAGTCTCGTCCTGAGCTCAGGGTCAGGGTCGGATATCCCTCGGGGGCTATCAGGGGCTCCGGCCCAAGTCACTTGACGTCTTCTCAAAACACCTTTTCTCCGAACCGACCCTCTTCCTGAATGTTAGGGCGTGAAAAGGAGAGAGTGCGCAAACGACGCCCAGGCAAGACTGATCGGACTGCGAACAAACCTACGCCCCAGCGGCTACGGTGCCCTTGCTCATCAGCGCTTACCGACGCGTCCGACCCGCACTCTAAACTTTCCAAACCCAAAAAACAAGAAAGAGGATCGAAAACGTCTTTCGACAAGTTATAGAAAAGGCCTCCGCGGCCATCACAAAAAAAGTTCAAAGTTAACTAACATATTTACATTCTATGGCGTCTAAGCCCGATACAGCTAACCCGTCCCTGGGTCCTCCGGCGGGAAGGCCTCATCCTCTAGAAAGCCAAGGCCTCCGTTGGGTTGAGCACCGACGCATCGATGTCGTCCAGCTCGGCCTCGGAGTAGCCGGAGGCGTATCCCCCGCTCATCCCAGCGAAGTTGATGCCGGAGTAGTGGGAGCCGAAGACGCCGAAACCTCGCCTCATGCCGACGTGAAGCGCCTCCCGAGCGATCTCGCGGGCCCGCCGATACACCCCAAGGGCACGAGCCGCCAACGAGCTCGTCCCTTCCCCCTGGACCACGCCGAGGCCGTCGCAGACAACACGGACCGCGTCCCGCAGGTTGCCGTGCTCGGCGCGCTCCGCGTCGAGGACCTCCCTCAGCCGGGCGAGTTCGTCTGCAAGGCCCGTCCAGAAAAACCCGCCAAATCAGAAATCATCCCAACACCACAAAGGCAAAGAAACAAGAAGAGCCTTACCCTCGGACCGAGCCTTCAGCTCACGCTCCCGGTCGAGCCCCTGGGCCACGCCGGTCTGAAGCCCCTGCACTCGCGCATGGAGCTGACTGACCTCCGCCCCGAGCTCGGCCACCATCTTCTCGGCCTCGTCCTTCCGGGCCGCCTCGAAGTCCCGGTCTTGCCAAGCTTTCTGCCGCTCGTGCCGGATGCGCTCGACGGTTTTCTGAAGGGCTTCATGTTCCCCCTTCAGCCGTACAAGCTCCTCGGCATCAAGACGGGCCTTCTCAGCAGCGGCCTGGAACTCCTCACGATCGAGGCGAGCCTTCTCGACGACGGCCTGGAACTTGTCCTCCGCTAGCCGCGCGTCCTCCCGCGCCGCCTGCTCGCGCCTTTGCAGGTCGTTGATGACTTGCTGGGCGGCGGCGACCTGCGCGGTCAGCTCCCCGGTCCGCTGCCTCTCCACAGAGAAGCGTTCCCAGAGCCCCTGCTCAAGCCGGAGGAAATCGGACTTCCCCCGGCTGCACTCCTGGAGGGCCTACAAGACAATTTATACTCAGTAACAGAGCGACGGGAGGAAAATAACCGCCAGGGAGAACACCATACCTGGCCACCAGGAACGACGACGCCGTCCAGCTCCCCCATTGCCGAGGACAGGGCAGCGCGGACGTTTGCAAGTCCGCCCTGCACTGCCTGCCGCTTGCCCCACTCCTCGGCGTCATCCAGCGTGAAGAGGGGTCTCTGCGGGTCATCGCGGGACATCCAGCACAGGGTAGTCCCACTCCACGCCTTGGGAACGGGATTGACCGAGACAAGGGTAGAGGCCGATCCGGCCGCCCCCGGCGCCGCCGTCCCCGCCGCCGCCGCTGGGGCAGGCACCGCCGCCCCGGATGCCGCTGGCCTCGTCGACGGTCCCGGCCCGTGCGCCGCCGTCCTTGACGAGGTCGCCGCGGCCGTCGTCGACGCCGACGCGCGTCCCGATCCGTCCGCCGCTGCCACCGTCTCCGTCGCGGCTGCCGGAGCCGGCGTTCCCGTTCCCGCCGCCGCCGCGGCCTTCATCGCGACCACCGAGGCAAGCGTCCCCGCCCCCGTCGTGGCCGCCGGAGCAGGCGCCCCCGCCTCCGCCGTTGCCTTTGCCACGGCTTCCCGGGCGGATGTCCCCGCCTCCGCCGCCGCCGCCGCCTTTGCTGCAGCCGCCGGGGCGGGCGTCCTCGCCTCCCCCGCCGCCGCTGTCCCCGTCGTGGCCGCGGGGGCGGACTCTCTCTCCTCCGTCGCCACCACTGTCCCCGTCGCGATCGCTGGGGCAACTGCCCCCGTCTCCGCCGCCACCGTCGGAGCCGCACGCTCCTCCTCCGCCTCGTCGTCGAGGTCTATCACCTCCCCGGTCGGAGGGCCCGCAGGGGCAATGCCCTGTCCCGCGGGGTCGGCCGAGGAGGCAGAGGGCGGAGCAGGGGTCAGACCCTGCCCCGTGCCCGACTGCGGCACCACCCCACCGGTTGCCGCCGCAGGAGCCACCTCCGCGGTAGGCTCCGCGGTCTCCCCGGCGACACCGCCGCTCACTGCCGGCGGAGTCGCGGTCCGCCCCGCGGAGGTGGACGACACCCGTAGCGCCTTCTTCGGCGCCAGCGGCGGGACAAGGCCTCGAGGGGCGGCGCTGTGAGACAACAAACAACATCAGCAAAAACGACTCGATGCCAGGAAAGGAACGAGACGCGCGAGGAATTTCCACTTACACTCCCCCAGCGCGAGGACGGCGGGTGCGTTTCGCCTCCGAGCCTGACGCCGACCCCGAGGCATCTGGCAACGGCCGCTTGCCGCTACTCCTCTGCTCCTGGGCCACAGGCAGAGGGACGGGGGACGACTCCCGAGGCGCGCCCCGCGCCGACCCCTGGGGCGCGGCCCCAGAACTTTGCGGGGTCGAGTCCCGGGCGGGCGGCCCGCTCGGTTTGTCCCGCGCGGTCGTTTAGGAGCGCTGCTCCCGGATGACGAGCGCGCCCGGCCGGGGGGCCAGAGCGAACTCCTCCTCCTCCTCCTCCTCATCTTCGTCGTCGTCGTCGTCGTCTGATACGACCTGGCCCTTCCGCCGCTGGAACTCCTTGGCGGCCTTCCTTTTCTTCCTCGCCGTCTCCTTGTCCTTGCGCTGCTTCTGCTTCTCGGCAAGGAGACGGTTCTGCCGCCGCCGCTTGGCGTCCTCCGGCACCGGCGGACGCGAGTCAACGACATTAGTCATGTGGCCCTGCAGACATGAAAGCTCCGCGTCAAAGCGACGAACCAAGAAACGCAGGAAAAGAAACGGGCGCGCGAAGTCCCCACCAGATCGACGAAATCCTTGTCCGGGCGCATCGGAGGGTGGCCAGGCACCGAGTAATCGGCGTCCTTATCCTCTAGCGCCTCTCGGACTCGCTGCCGGATCTCGGAGGCGGCGAGCGCACCCGTCGCAAGGACGGTGCCCTCGGTCGGCGCGCCGGGAGTCATCTCGGCGAGCGAGCGGACCCGGAGCATCAGCGGCGCCACCCTCCGAGTATGGTACGCCCCTATAACTCCAGCCCCGGTCAGCCCCTTTCCCTTCAGGTACTCGATGGCCTGAAGCAAGCCGGAGATCCGCTTCTTTTCCTTCTCCACCGGGCCGTACGACCACAGCTCCGGCGCCACTTCAATGACGCGGCCGGTGAACTCCGGCAAGGGGGAGTTAGAGTAGTTCTTCACGTAGAACCATTGCTGATGCCACCCCTTGTGGGACGCCGCGGTCTTCATCGCCATGTACTCCTTGGCGCGGGTATGGCGGAGGTGGATTCCGGCGCACCCTATCGACACCGGGGTTGCCCGCTGCTGGCTCCCTTTCTTCTCGGCCCTCTGGTACAGGCTGACCGCAAATAAATACTTCCAAAGCGAGAAGTTGGGCTCGATGCCTAGGAACCCCTCACACAGCGCGACGAACGCCGCGATGTGTTGGATCCCGTTGGGATTAAGGTGCTGCAGCTCGAGCCCGTAGTAGTGCAGCAGCCCGCGGAAGAAAAGGCTCGGCGGGGTCGCGAACCCTCTCTCGTGGAAGTGGGCGAACGACACAACGTAGCCGGCGGGCGGACTCGGCACCTCCTCCATCCCGGGGAACTGCCATTCGCCCCTTCCTCGTGAGGCCGTCGGCGCGCGAGGTGCCAAAGCTGGTGCGCTCCCAGGATCCCATCGCAAAGGGGTGAAAAGCTCGACGGCGGAAGGCGAGGAAGGTTGCAGCGCTGGGCGGAGGAAGACGAACGGCGCGCAAGAAAGCTAAGGGCGCGTGGGAAGCAGAACAGACGCCCCCATCGCAATAAATGCGGCGCCAGGTACGCCCCGTCACGCCCGCTCCTTTTCGGAAATCGTGCGCATGACCTGCTGCAGGAAACATCCTCTCCTCCCTCGTTTCGTGGGTCGGCGCCTTCCGCCACTTCGCCTCCCAGAGAGTACGCGCGCACAACCTCCTTCGCATCCGGCCCAAGGCCCACCAAAAAGGTAAAAAAGGGATACGGGGCTGAAAACGCCCCTACGGCCCGTTACGATCCAGGGGTTCGAAGGCTGGCCCACCATGGGTTCGACAGCCGCCCCAGGATAACCCCGAGCGAGGGGTGAGAAGGGACGGGTCCACTAGCGGCCACCACCCGGGCGCACGACAGCCTAGGACGTCCTAACCTCACATTTGAGTCCGGACCGGCACCAGAGTTCATGGTTTTTCCCCCAAAAAAGGCAACGAGCCACCGGATCCGATCGAATGGACTCAGGAACCATATGAACTGGCCGGCCGGAATCTGGGGTACGCCACCAGCTTGGCCCGAGCCAGAAGCCCCCCCCCCCCCCCCCCCCCCCCCGAACGGGGACCGGAACCCCACTCGAATCGACCCGTTTGCAGCTCAACGAGCACCACGGTTCGTCCGGCGAGGATAGCGTGGCACGGCTCACCCCCTCCGTCTCAGCGAACGGACGTTCGCTTGAGGGGTAACTTTCAAAAGTCGATCTGGCCTCCCGACCAGTCTCCTGCAACGCGCGGGAGCTCGGAGGCTGGCTTCACAACCAATGACCACACGAATGGTCACGACCTAAGGTCTCCGGACGGAAGGCGTCCTACGGAACAACAAGAATCTTCTCGCGCCAAGACATCCACAGGGCTCTCCGTCTGGTCAACTTCCCCAGCCAAGCCGAACAAACAACACTTCCCGTCCCTGATTAACTGCAGCTTGCACGGCGAGCAGAGATTCCCGACGACCGACGATAACAGCCTCCGGAGGAGCGTCCCCGCTCCACCACAGGCTCGGGGGCTACTGTTGGGGGGAAATATTAACGACCTCCTAATGACCATTAAAACAACAATCATGAAGGTTGTTTAACCTGAGCTAAATGCCTAGAATATTGTTTCTGTTCTAAAGTTCTATTTACAATGAATGTTCAAAAAAATTATTGTTTTGGATTTGGCTGGAAGTTACGACTACAGTCTTCATGCCTCTATTCGAATGTCATATCTATGAAGCAATCTATATTGATAGATAGCCAGCTCTTCCTAGAGTACTATGGATTGACATAGAAAAAAGTCTAACATCCAGAAATAGGTTGATTATTGGAGCAATCAAACAATATCAAGTTTATCAGTAGTTAACATTATACAATCTTCTCTGATAGATGACATGAGTAGTTCCTTTTACTATCAGCTCACAATCAAATGGCAGCAACAAATACTTTTTCAATTTTATAGCTGAAGACGCCATTTGCAGTTTTCCTTATTGCCATTTCGTCGAGCAGCTCGAGGTTGTCCAGAAATATGCCTTTGTTGTTGAAATCGTTGTCCAGCAAAGCTCCGTAGAACAGCATGACGGTAGAAGAGGTGCAACGACTGGGCGTAGTAAGTCTCCTTGAACACGAGCAGCAGCGCATGAGAGAGGTTAAATGCACAACAATCTGTTACACCAAATTGTTGGAGTGTTGGACAACAGATTTGTTTTGTAGGGGGATGACGGTGCGCTGGAGAGCTAAAAGCTGCGGGAGAATGAGCGTACGGTAGTCAGCCTCATCTGATTCAAGTATGCGACGCATACTGCACGGCAGCTCCACGGACCCTGCCAGCGCGAAACGACCGCGCGCACTGCTGTTTACAAATAATTTTAGGATATGTTAAGTTATTTTTTTTCTGCTGCTTGTTCTAAAATGGTGTGTATTTGGCAAACCTATGGTCTTACTGTACTATAATGATGGCATATATGCCGTTGCCTTGCAATGGCCTTTATAGCGGCAAATCCCAATTCAGCACCACATAATCAACAATCCAATATCTATTTATATGAGTATACTCCCTGTTATGTTTCATATGCTCATTTTTTTCTTTATCGTCCTTTTGCACTTATTCACAATGAATTACCTGAACTTTCTTGCAACATGTCTGTATGGTTTCTTCAGAAAGTAGCACTCTTGCATATAGGTGAGCAATTTAAGCCTGATGCTATATTTAGGCTATTGCATATTTTCACTTATTGCAGGAGGCGATAGGAGTGCAATTTGTTCTTTTGGTTTTATTGTGCAAGTCCTTCAAACAAACTAAAAGATTATTTCTGCTGTTGTGATTACACAATTGAGTAAATGCCTCTGCTCAACTTTGTCATGGTCAACATTATGTTCTCGAGTCCAATAATTCTGAAACTTGAGAGGTTAATATGTACCCCTTTTTCTCTTTCATTTTCCCCCTTGGAAGTGCCTTGTTCTCTCAATGCCATGAGGCAATTACATGGCATTGTTGAAATTTGTGATACAAGAACACTAGCTGCATGAAGTATTTGTTGAAACCAAGCTGTATTGTCTGAAATAGTTTGAGATTTCAGTATTTCATGGTTAAGCAGTAAAATGATATGTGTATTAGCAGATTTGGTAAATTTAAATACCCTTTTTCAAACAAAAGGAAAAGTCCCCTGCTTTTGAAGAAAGCATACAGGGTTTTTTTTTACAACTGTCCAACTGGGGATGACAGTTTTAAGTAATGCACCAAGTGCTGCGATACTTCAGCCTGCTAATTGATATTAAAAAAGAGACAATTAAATGTAAATTAGGGTTCACATTAGGTCCATTGGTGTTGGGGGAAAATATTAACGACCTCCTAATGACCATTAAAACAACAATCATGAAGGCCCAGGCCCACCTGCGGCAATGGCGGCCGCCGTTGGCCCAACATGGGAGGGGAGCGCTCCGCTCCGCCTCGCCCGACCCAGTGCCCCGTGGTCGGACGCTCCCGACCCCTCAACGGCCAGACTCCGCCTCGCCCGACCTGCGGTCCCAGGGTCGGGAGCGCCCGACCCCTCGCCACAAGGTTCCGCCTCGCCCGACCCAGGGCGTAGGGGGTCGGACTCACCCGGGCCCACGAGACGAGTATCCGCCTCAGGCGCAGACCGGAAGATAGGAGTGCGGATCTCGTGGGCCCCGTGCCGATCTCGCCGTAAATGCGCCGCGGCTTTGGCGCGCAGAAAGGCGCCCGCGCCCCCGACGTGACCCGTCACAAGTACCCAAACACGACCGCACAGCACAGGCTACAGTGGCCGCAGCTTTCCCCGATTCGCTACAGGGCACTCATGGCCCGCGCCACCCGGCACAGGAGGAAGCCCCGCCCGTCCTCGCGCCCCGCGCATCCGGCGACAGGGACGCGACGTCCGCGTCCCACGGGCCATCAGCAAGATAACAGGATCAGCCGCCTTCCCCGACGGGCACGGATGCCACGACCGAACACCATCATTATGCCTGGCGGCAACGGCCACCAGGGAGATCGTCGACAGGATTCGAAGGCAGCCGCCCTCTTCCGGTGGACGCGCTGACAGGAGCCGAAGGCCGGAGCGGGGGGCGGCGACCCAGGGACTTGGTCCTTCCCCTTATATTATATTTTACTTGAATTAACTTATCTCTCTTACTTCTCCTCATGCCTGGCTCATCTGTAACCCCGAGCTCCCCTTGCGCTATAAAAGGAGGACCGGGGGCCCTGAGACAGGGGACGGACTCTCTCTCCAGCAAAGAGAAGATGCACACTCACCATTGGAGCGTCAGTGCACACCCAAGAGACTTGGGACCAGATCCCTCTCTCGCCCTCCTGTAACCCCTACTACAGACCCCGCGTGAGCAACACGAGCAACTCCTCATACTGGACGTAGGGCTCTTCCCTACCCGAACCAGTCTAAACCCCGTGTCTCCCACGCCACCATCCGAAGCCTTACGCGCATAAAAGAAATATACTAGTCTTAGTCTTGATCCACTAATCTTGACAACGACAATTGGATAGAAGGTGTTACCTGCAACCCTAAATCAAATGTGTGTGAACCTAAGTTTGCTGTTATTTTATCAGCATACTGCAAGTCAGAGACTAACATGTTCAGTGATTGGACCATTGCTAGGGAGGGCATGCAGAAAATGATGCTGGACGTGATAACCACGTGAGGGAAAAATCATCTTCATCTTGATCTTCTCAGGTAATTTGTCTTTCCTCGTGCTCCTTACTCCCTGCTTGATCCATCATTGTATATATATATATGGAAAACATTCAAAATTATCAAATAGCAAGCAGAACATGTTAGCACATGTTGTGAACTACCAAGCAACAGATTCAGCGGCCCACAGTTACCATGAGAAGATATTATCCGGAAGTCTCGTCAGTTGTTAGGTTTGGATAGTTAGTTGGTAATTCTTATCAGGTGTTTCTGTGTAGTGCTTAATCCCTGGATTGGGGGTGAATTAATTAGGATCAACAAATTGTTGAATTAATTAGCATAGGATGGCAAGACTTATTTCTGCACACTTATAAGTCAGTGTTTCAGCTCAATTTTGGTTGTCAGGCAGCATGTCAGTGATTTTAATGCAAGCGGATGGATAGTTTACATTTAGTTCGGTAGAGTTTTTCATATGATCTGCTCTCATTTGTCTACTCTACTGCTTGTCCTGCCATCGCATATGTATGTTTTGCACTATGATATGTTTCTGTTAGCTTCATTGTAGCATAGGTGCCATGCCCTTTTTTCCCCTCAATTCAGTATGACAGGCAGGATGCAGGTTATTTTGATGCAAATGATTTGATAACTTAAATTCAGTTCGGAAGAGTTTTTCAAGTGATTGGTTCACATTTATCTGCTATACTGTGTATCTTGCCATCCTATATGCGTGTTTTGCTCTCCGAGAAGTTTCTGATAGCTGAATAATTAGTGTAGGATACGTGCCATGCCTTTATTCTTGAAACTGAAAGTTCAAGGTTTCTATTTATTTAGCTTCTCCTATTGTGCTATATATCTGTAGTCCACCACGGTGTAGTTAATAACATATTTAAAAATTGAGTGTATGCAGAATTGAATGTTTGTAGAATCGTTCTTGACTGGCAGTTTACTATTTGAGAATATTTGTGTAGTGGTACATCAGGATTGCACATATTTGAATGAAGTTCAGTTCTGAATCAATTAGTGCAATGGTACAGAATCATCCTATGCCTGTTTTTTGAGTTTTTGACATGTTTTTCTATGATAATCCCTATGCTTGTTTTTTGAACTGTACATGTTTTCCCATGATGGATCATGACTAAATATTATTTATATTAAAAAAAACTTGCAGTTTGTGTTGAGTTCTTTGATTCATGGCTTATCTGTTTTCTTTGACTCATGCCTTATGCTGGTTGCAGCTTGGTAAATTGTCATGGTCTAAGTAATCCTTTGATACATTTGATATTATATCAGGCACTTTGAACTGAATGTGCCACAATCTATATTTTCCATGAAAATGATTGGTGTATGACATTTGCAGCTCTTAACAAGGACTGGCCCATCACATCACATCCAGATATTGGAGGAGCAACTACCGTAAGTTTACTACAGTAATAAAAATCTTATGGTTCAAGCAAAGTCATTAAAATATTTGCATCTTTAGCACTCATTGTGCTTGGTTGTTATGTGTTTATCAGAACCATAAAAAGGATCCCATGGAAACAAATCGTTCTCGCACTCCATTTGGAGATTTGACAAACCACACTAATGGAGGTAACTTCTCAATAAACATGATATGGCGGATTGGTTGCATTAGAAAAATAGATGCACTTAGTATATAGGTTGTGCTATTTACAACGTAGGGGCTGAGAGTGTACCCAATTCACCGTCAGCAAACAATAATAATAAGCAATGTAAGCAGGAAAGGGAAAGAGCAAGGTATTCAGCAATGTCTCAGGAAGAGAAGAATGCAAAAAATCAGAGGAGACGTGAAGCGCGTCAGAAAAAAAAGGTGCTGGATGCATTACATATCTCTGGTGCTACAGTCAAACTGAGGAAGGAGTTTGGTCATTGGATGCATTACATGCTTTTTTTCCTTTCTTTTTTGTTGTCTTTCTGTAGTTATTCAGTTCATGTTGTTGTATGGAAGTAACAGCACAAATGCAGATAAAAGCTCTTTTAACTTAGTGTGTGGCAGGATAGCAATAAAATAGCACATATGTAGGAACTGCTTTGATGTTCTGTTGTTGTGGTTGTATCAGCAATAAAATGGCTTTTTTGCCTTCCGCTAGATTAAGTTTTGGTTGCATGCTAATTCATGGGGAATCTCAGGATGTCGATCATAAGCCCCTTTCATCATTTTCACCTCCAAATTTAGGGTGTTTTGTGCTATAGGCCTTCGTCAGTTTGGATGTCACTCATTCATTTCTGTGTAATCAGTTCATCTCCACTTCCATCTTATGCCCATTTCATTTATTTCTTGACCATCCAGATATTTTGCAGCTCCTGACCAATGACCAGACTCTAGAGCAATTAGTTGCACCTTTTAATACTCCAATCTGCTTCATGCCATGAACTCATGTATTTCTACTTGTATTTACTATAGTGCATGGCTAACTTTGGTTTTTGATTATGTGTGGTTTACAGAATATCTGAATCCAATGGAAACAAATGGTTCTCCTGCTCCATTTGGTGATTTGACAAACCACACTAATGGAGGTAACTAATGAATACACATGATACAAAGTATTACTTGAATTAAAAAGATAGACGCACTGACTATATATGTTCTGCTATTTAAACTGCAGGGGCTGAGAGTGAATCCAATTTACAGTTAGCAAACAATAGTACTGAGCATCGTAAGCGGGAAAGGGAGAGAACAAGGTATGCAGCAATGTCTCAGGAAGAGAAGAATGCAAGAAATCTGAGGAAACGTGAAGTGCATCAGAAAAATAAAGGTGCTAGTGCATGTTATTTTTGTGGTGTTACAGATACATTACATGTAATCTGGATGGGTCAATATTTCAGGGTTGTTGCAAATTAGCTGGATCTTTTAATACTTCGATTTGCTTCGTAACATTAACTCATGTATATCTACTTTGGTTTTGGAGGTTGTGTGGTTCTCATTATATCAGGAAAAGAATACGATGCCAATTAGAGTTTCTGGAACTCTATTTGATGGTGCAATTTTTAGTTGGACTTTTACTACCTTTTGTTCTTATATTTGTACAAACTATTTGTAGAGGATGCTGGTGCATTGAGTGATGAAAATATTGATCCTGATAAAAGTAATGACCGCCTCCATATCAACAATTCATATCAACCTAGCGATGCTGACAATCATGACCGATCCTTCCAATCACCAGAGCTAGGTGACAAGCGTGCTGCTGAACTGTCTCCTGAAGTCTGACAAAACCAGAAACACCAGAAACAACCTTGATTCCGTATCCCATATTATGATTCTGTATCCCATATTATGACATATTATGATTTTGTATCCCATATTATGACAAGAAAGTCAAAGAGCACTTATCAAAGGGAGTGGTACAAAAGACCGACCTCAGAGCAAAGGAAAGCCAGAAATAGCGCGAGAAGATGGCATGGTTGGAGAGGAAGAGAGTGTGCAAAAGAAGACGAAATGAGTTGAGAAATAACAAACTGCACCCTCGCTCCATCGCCATGGAGAATCCACGTTATATCCTTGAAATTTTGCATCCGACTAAGGATAGTGCAGAAGTAAGCGTTGCTGATTAGACTATACCCGAGTTGACCGGGACGCCAATCTACATACAACCACTTGAAGAACACGCACCTGATCTCGAGGCTCCAGATATGCTTGCTGGCCGCTTAACCGATAGGCATCATGTAACACACGAAGAAAGACATTCATTATTAACACATCGGAATTGACAGTTTGCGTCAAACATGGCAAGAAAAGTCAGTCGGACAGTACAGGAAGATCAAGGCATTTATGAAGATAATGAAGAAGAAGAGAGTTTATCGCAACCCCCGACTCAATCGGCTGTTATTAACAATGGTAGTTACAATTAATACATAATTTATGCTGATACGTGTATTATAACTTAAAACTTGCCTTAACCGGAAATCGTGTTATATGTTTCACAGATATTCTTGATCAGAGCCAACCAAAATATGCAGTGGCTCCAACATGTACAAATGTTATAGATGATGGTAATTTCCTTATTTTCTTATATTAAAAATATTATTTGCTACACCCACGATACCATCCATTTCATTGACTTGTGTGCCTATCTCACAGCCGAGGATGATTACGATGAGGACGTGATATTTGAGGAGGATGAAGAAGAGTCTGAAGGATACTTCTTCGCAGGCCAAGCTACTTATATGAAGATAAATTCCAAGATGCTTTCATACCATCACTAACTATGTCTAACATGTTATTATTTAAATACTCCACTTTAGATGATGATACCGAAGAGGAAGTCATACTCTACTATGCAGATGATGACTCTGGTTCTATCCCAGATGTACCAGATCCGTATGATGCAGTGTATGCCAATATGACTGAAGATACCCACATGCTGGAACCTGTTGAGAACTGCCCACATTGCAATGCGAAGAAGTTTGAGTCTGAGCCCCCTGGATTCTACTATCGCAGCGGGAAGATTAAACTATCTACACCTGATACACCACCTGAGCTCATGAGGCTGTGGTCAAGTTCATATGCTGATGCTAGGCACTTTCGTGCGAATATCAGATATTTCAACAAGTATTTCTCATTCACTTCATTGTACTGCCAGCTCGATCGTGTCACCACCAATATGAGGACCGCTGGGGTATACACGTTTGGTGCGCATGGACAAATTTACCACAACATTAGATCATTTGGTAAAGATGGTATGGAGCCTAGACACCTCAAACTTTACTTCTACAATGACGCCCCAGCCTTGAGTATCGGTACCACAAGTGCCGGGAAAAGAGCTTAGAGATGGATAGGGAGGTGATTCGGAAGTTAGTCAACATCATGCGTGGCAACCCGTACTCTAAACATCTTAGGAGTATGGGGCAGAATGACAATCTTGTAGACTATCACGTGGCATTGAACCTTGATCAGCGGTTAGACCAGAGAACATATAACATAACGATCACATCAGAAGTGGCCGCTGTATGGATAGAAGGGAGCAAATGTCAAGGTCAATTTGAGCATAGTGTTGTCATGCATGGGAAGGATAAGTCTATACATGGCATCCGGTCATATCACGGGTGCTACGATGCACTTTCGTACCCTCTGTTCTTCCCAAGAGGTGAACTTGGGTGGCACAACATGATTCCAAAGGCTCGTGTTACTACGGAAGAAGTGATCGCCGCTCGTGAGATACGCAGGCAATGTGCTCAGGGTAATAGTGATGATGCTCTAGGTAATTTGTTTTGCTAACTCATGCAATGTACCTCGTAGAATGTACAATCATTGTCACTAATACAATGTTCTTGTATGTACAAGGAATGCTGGAAATACATGTGTGTCTGTACGTGATTACTACTGCTACAAATTTCAGATGCGGCCAGGAATATTTAATCTAATACTACATGGCAAGCGTCTTTTCCAGCAGTTTGCTGTGGACACATACATCAAGATCGAGAGCTCTCATTTAGACTACATTCGTAACAACCAGGATGAGATAAGAGCTGATCTATACCAAGGTCTTGTTGACAGCCTTCATGCCGGCGAGAGTCGAGGAGATGCAGTTGGCAAGCGTACTGTGCTAGGTACGTCATTCATCGGAGGCCCTCGGGATATGAGACGGCGGTACATGGACTCTATGGCATTGGTGCGGAAGTATGGAAGACCTGATATATTTCTCACGATGAACTGCAACCCTAATTGGGATGAGATCAAGAGTGAACTTTACCCTGGCCAGACACCACAAGATCGCCCAGATCTCGTTACCCGGGTCTTCAAGGCAAAACTTGAGGAATTGAAGAGAAGGTTGCTCAAAGATAACATCCTTGGAGAGGTCCAAGCCTACGTATATGTCGTTGAGTTCCAGAAGAGGGGATTACCGCATGCCCATTGGTTGCTTATAATGCACAGGAATTTCAAACTCACGTGCCCCGAGCAGTATGACCTTCTTATATCAGCCGAGCTACCAAATAAGAAGAAGTACCAGGAGCTGTACAAGATGGTCACCAAGCATATGATGCATGGCCCATGCGGTTTGCTAAATATGAATTGCCCATGCACGAAGGCTCGTGGTTCATGCAAGAACCATTACCCGCGCTCTTTCTGCGAGGCCACCTGACAGGGCAAGGATTCTTATCCCATTTATAGGCGACATGATGACGGGCGTAAGGAAAAAATGTGTGCCCATGAGCTGGACAATCAATGGGTTGTCCCTTACATCCCCTACCTACTGCGGTTGTTCAACTGCCACATCAATGTTGAGGCATGCGGGAACATTAAGTCTGTGAAATATTTGTTCAAATACAATACAAGGGACATGACCGGACGTCCGTGGCTGCGAGGGAGGCCGACAAGGCAAATGAAAAAGGAAACATTGATGAGATCAAGCAGTACAGGGATGCTAGGTGGGTTACTCCTCTAGAAGCGCCGCGGAGGATATATGGCTTTGACTTGAGTAAGGTCCATCCACCTGTAAAGCAATTGCAGCTTCATCTACCCGACATGCACATGGTCTTATTCCATCAACGCCGGAATATCAAAGACGTGGTTAACTGTCTAGGGGCCGAACAGTCAATGCTAACGGCGTACTTCGAGGCAAATAGGTTACATGAGAATGCACGTGGAATCCTCTATCATGACTTCCCCGAGTATTTTACTTGGCAATCTAATGGAAAATTCTGGCAATGGAGAAAATATGAAAACCGTAGCCAAATTGGTAGAATTGTCTCGGCTCATCCAGCTGAAGGTGAATGCTACTATCTCCGGGTTCTCTTAAACCACATCACTGGTGCTACGTCATATCAGCATCTGAGGATGGTGGACGGTGTGATCCAGCCGACATTCCGAGAAGCCGCAGAAAAAAGGGGCCTGATCGAAGAAGACACCACACTTGATGATTGCCTTAAGAAGCCACATTGTACCAGATGCCGTCATCACTATGGAGGCTATTGCAACAATTTTGGTATTTTGCGAGCCAAGTGATATTTTCGGACTATGGCAGAAACATCTAGATGCAATGTCAGAGGACTATCAGTGCAACTATCCTTCCTCAGTGGCCATGGAACAAATGGTGCTGATTGACCTTAGAAATATGTTGCAATCATTGGGGAAGGATAAGTCATTCCCTCTACCAGATATCGATGACACCTATGACACAGCAAGCGGTATCCCACGTGAGATTTTTGAGGAGGCAAGCATCGAACCTGGTGCGGATGATATGGCTCTGTCCGAGTCCTTAAACGACGAGCAGAGGGCTGCATATGATGAGATCATGCCTGCTTTTGACACAGACGAAGACGACTTATTCTTTGTGGATGGACCTGGTGGTACTGGGAAGACTTTTCTTTACAGGGCACTGCTCACTAAAGTACGCAGTGAGAACAAGCTTGCTGTGGCGATAGCTACATCTGGTGTTGCCGCCTCCATCATGTCTAGTGGAAGAACCGCCCACCCACACTTCAAAATACCCCTTACTATTGAGGATGGTGGATGTTGTAGCTTCACAAAACAAAGTGGTACTGCCAAACTGCTACGGATAACATCTCTTATAATTTGGGATGAGGCTACTATGACAAAGAGACAAGTGGTGGAAGCTTTTGACAAAAGTTTGAGGGATATAATGGATCGGTCAGAGCTACCGTTTGGTGGAAAGACTGTTGTTTTCGGTGGAGATTTCAGGCAGGTCCTCCCTGTTGTCCAGAAGGGGTCGAGGGCTTAGATAGTCGATGCTTCGCTGCGGAGGTCATACCTTTGGGATTCCATGCGGCCCTTAAAGCTGATGCGCAACATGAGGGCACAGAGCGACCCATGGTTTGCAAATTATCTCTTGCGCATCGGTGGTGGGATAGAGGAGGTAAACGGTGATGGTGATATCCGTCTCCCGGATGATATTCGCGTGCCTTATACTGGAGATGGTAAAGATCTTGATAGATTGATTGAATGCATATTTCCAAGGCTGAACGAAAATATGGCAAGCAAAGACTACGTCACTTCGAGGGCGATTTTTTCAACACAAAATGAGCAGGTGGATATGATTAATATGAAGATGATCAGTAGTTCCCAAAGGGATGAGATGGTTTACCATAGCTTCCACTCTGCAGTTGATGGTCCGCATAACTATTACCCCTCGGAGTTTCTTAACACCTTGACCCCGAATGGTCTACCTCCACACGTGCTAAAGCTCAAGATCGGCTATCCAATCATATTGCTTAGGAATATGAATCCTGCGAACGGACTATGCAACGGAACGAGATTGGTGGTAAGGGGATTTTGGAAGAACACAATCAACGCAGAAATTGTATCGGGGCAGCATGTTGGAAAGCAGGTTTTCCTCCCTCGGATACCCTTATGTCCATCTAATGATGAGATGTTCCCATTCCAGTTTAAGAGGAAGCAATTTCCTATTAGGCTCAACTTTGCCATGACGGTTAACAAGGCACAAGGGCAAATTATTCCCAATGTGGGTGTGTACTTGCCCAAACTCGCGTTCTCACATGGTCAGTTGTACGTTGCGCTATCTAGAGCAACCGCCAAATCAAACATCAAGATCCTCGCACTCCCACCTAATGCTGAGGAAGACAACGAAGAAGATAAAAAGAAGAATAAGAAGAACTCCAAGAAGAAGGATAAGAAAAAACCTAGTGTGAAGGAGAAGAAAAAACATCTGATAACGAGAAGAAAAAGACACTGACGAGGAATGGTACATACACAAAGAATATTGTATATAAGGAGGTCCTGAAGCTATAGATGAGATAATATATTCATATTTACAACATATGTTATATTTATTTAATTGTTTTACTCTGTACAATATGATTAATAGGAAAGCTACCGTAGGTATTCTACGGGCTACATGGTTCTGCATTACATGCCTACGTAGAAGAGTACCAAAAGCACATAAATTTCTACGGTGAGTATACTGCTTTATGTAAAAAATATTTTGTTGTCTTTAATTGTTTCTATCAATCACATATGGATATATATTTATGTGTCTGAATTGTTCACATGATGACACTGCTATGCGGCAGAACTTCACCATCGATTTGTTAGCGTCAGACACGAATTGTTATAAAAAACTACTTCCTGCAAATGTAAAAGATTATCTTAGCCGCATCATAGCAAGGGATATAAATTAGAATTTCTTATACATTTGTTTGCATATTTAGTTGACCTTGGTGACAATGGTGTACTTATGGATTTGATTTATCTTAATACTTTTTGTAACGATAACGTTTTTTATGATGAATATTGTTATTTATTGGCATACATCTTTTACACTTGATCTTTTACCTCCCGTAGCAACGCACTGGCATTCAACTAGTTGTTGTAGAAAAAAAAGAATGGTCAAGCGGCTCCCTTGGTGTATATGTAAAGAGAAAATTTCTTATTCGACACTGAAAAACTGACTCATTCCTTCCTTGACGCTCAAAATTTTTCCGTTCACGCCCACTTTATTTTTCATCCCCGAAACGACACTACGGTCACTTCCGTTACCCAAACCGTGAACTACGATTTCTACCGGACAAAATTACCCCTGACCCGAGAACACTCATCCCCCTTCCCCGAGCCGACTGTGTTCTCCCGTTCAGTCTCCCCTTCGACTCCCACCAAACCCTAGCCAGGGGAGGGCGCCAGCGGCGGCTACAGGCGGCGCAAATGGAAGGCAACGAGGCGGATCCGGAGGGGGGGGGGGCGTCAACGGGCGGGCAGAGCAAGCGGAGACGCGCCCTCCAGCGTCATCCTCCCCTGGGCCGGCGCCCGCTGCAGGCCGCAGGCATGGGGGCGGGCGGAGCAAGCGGAGGCGCGCCCTCCAGCACCGTCCTCCCCTGGGTCAGCGACGGCTGTAGGCCGCGGGCACGGGGCGGGCGCCGCCGTTCCCTGGCTATTCAGTGGATGCAAGCCGCGGCGGGCATTGGGGGCTGGGGGAGGTGCTGCCTCCAGCACCGTTTGCCCCTGGCTTAGCAGCAGGCGCAGGATTGGGAGCAGCAGGAGCGGCTGCTGCCTTTGAAGGGTGAGTTTTTGACTCCATATTTTTCTTTGAAGGAGCACAAGAAGCAAAAAAAAGTGGATTCCGCTAGCCCTGCAATGAGCCTAAGGAGCAAGAGAAGGCTCAGTCTGTGATCCTCATGTGGATTTGTCTTTGTCTACCTGAACTTATATGTATGTATGTCAGCTTAGATTTGTGACTCTCATGTATATGTGGTTGTGGACTTGGTTTCATGTGTGTGAAATTGCACGTTTCTATAAACTTTAGTTATGTGTGAACCTACTTGTTGAATTTGTGACCATTATTTATGGATCTATCTAGCTGTTACACTTGAACCTTATCATCTTATTATCTATGTGGTATCATCATGCTGCTATATTGTTTGGATATTTGGTTATAAATGATGCAAATAAATTGGAGCAAATTTGATTAACGATGACGCCAAAAAAGTTATGCAGAAAATATATACAAAAAGTAAATATGTTGCAAAGGGAAAAGATGAAAAAAATACGTGCAACATTACAGCTACATTAAGCTCAGGCGCAAATAGAAAAGATGCTAAAAAAACGTGCAACATTATAGCATTACAACTACTCCAAATATATGAGGGGCAAATGGGTCTTTTCATGTGGAATTTAACACCATTAACCTCTCAAGTTAACAGCAGTGTCGTTTTGGGGATGGAAAATGATGTGGGTGTTAAATAAAAAAAATTATGAGTGTCAAGGAAGGAACAGTCAGTTTTTCAGTGTGGAATAAGAAATTTTCTCATATGTAAATATGAGGAAGAAAGTGGCAAGCGAGATGAAAATAGTTAAAAGGGAAATATAAATGTGTATACTTTGCTTGTATTGGTAGAAATGCTGCACATAGCATTGAGGAAAAAAATGCATATTGCCTGCACCTTTAGCGGATATCATGGGATGGCGTATTGCCAGTAGACATGCTCATGCATACAATCGAGCTAGGCCAAGCAAACAAATACATGTTTAGATCTTGATGTAGCTAAGAGGACATGTAATGGATTAGTTTCTTACTTCTCAGATGCCGCACCCACACAGTACAACTTTAAACAAATTTTAGTACAAGGGACTAGGAATTTTTAGTCCGGATCACATTGAAGGTTTGGATGCCAATTAGGGAGACTAAATATGAGTTAAATATAAAACTAATTGCATAAATGGAGACTAATTGACAAGATGAGTCCATTAAACCTAATTAATCCATCATTAGCATATATTGCAGCACATCATTGTCAAATCATGGGCTAATTAGGCTTAATAAATTTATCTCGTGAATTAGTCTCCATTTATACATTAATTTTGTAATTAGCCTATATTTAATACTTCTAATTGATCTTCAAACATCCGATATGACATGACTTATACATCTACATGGCAACAAGGTGATATCGGACAAGGAAACGAAGGGAACCGCACCCTAACTTATACATCTACATGGCAACAAGGTGATACCGGACAAAGTGAACGGCACGTGAGCATAATCACTCTGCCCAGTTGATGAATTCGAAACACGAGCCCCGTTTAAGAATTAATATGAAATGTCTATGAATAGATTAGCAGCCTGATGTCAAACAGGAACTTTCTCACCCTCGTATTTTTTCCGTCACACATAATCAGGGACTACTCGGAACTGATCAAATTTCACTCGAGTTACACCGAATTTTGTCAAATCAGAAAAAGTTTATTGGTCCAAATGGGCCTCAATGTCACGACCAGCCCGACCCAAATGGGTTAGACAATATCATACATACTCGAGGGCTAAAGAAACGACACCCCTCACATTCTCTCCCAGTCTCCCCCTCCGCCGCCGCTCCCCTAAAACCCCATTCGTTAGGGTTTATCGCCGCGGCGCGACGCTTCCCTCCCCGCCGCTTCCACCACCCTCTCGAAGCTTCCACTGCTCCACAGCCCCACCCATATCCACCCCAACCCCCTCCCGTCTCGTCGCCACTGAGACGCCACCGCGCGAAGTACTCGCCGAGCCGCCGCAACCATGTCGACGTTCTGGGGTAATTATCGTTTCCGCCGCCACCGATTTTGCTTTCAATTTTCATTGTGCGGTCTGACCGGATTGTTGCGTGCTTCGCAGGCGTGGAGGTTAAGCCAGGGAAGCCCTACACGCTCACCCACAACGACTGTGGCGGCCGCCTGCGCCTCACCCAGGTTCGCTTCTTCTCGCAGTTTGACGGTAGCAGCGTATATCTGTGATGTTGTGTGACGAATGACGAATGTGAAATTTTTTGGGGATTGACAAATGGCAACTCAGGCGACGCTGGGGGATGAGGTCGTCAAGGGGGAGAAGGGTGCCGGCCGGAAGAAGTGCGTGCTACAGTGCAGTGTCGAGAGCAAGGACCCCGTTTACCTTTGTGCTCTGGTGCCGGAGCAGTGCGAAACATGCCACCTGGAGCTCGAGTTCGATGAGGAGGAAGTCACTTTTTCGGTGATCGGGCAGAGGAGCGTCCATCTCGTTGGATACTATATCGCGTATCCTCTGCTGCATTAGTTTCAATTGATTATAGACCTCTTTGCAGTAGATTGCTGTAGGATAGCTTCAATCGATTATCGTTCTTTCTAGTATGCTGTAGGATGGTTTCACTTGCTTATCTTTCTTTGCAGTAGATTGCTGTAGGATGCTCTTTGTGTTGGGAATTGCTGTGGAGCTGTTTTTCCTTAAGTATTTTTGTTAGTGATGCGTATGAGGAGGATATGAGTGACAGCGGTGCTGAGAGTGACTCTCTTCAAGGCTCAGATGAAGATGGTTTCTTGGAGGATGATGATGATGATAATAACATGGTAATGATCGACCCCATGACAACAGGCAATACACAGATCTTATCCTGTTGCACAACTCATGTTAGTATGTTACTGTCAGGTTATGGGATATTCAGACAGTGAAGATGATTCGGACTATGATTCAGAGTCTGATGATGAAGAGATGGAATACAATCAGCGTAGGGGCAAAAGTTCAGGTAAGCATTGCATGTTGTTCCATTGCCCTGCATACAATCAAAGAATGTCCCTAGAAACGTGTGTATGCTACTAGTATTCTCCGGCTCACTGATCATTGTTTTGGACCTTAAATTAGTTACCGCTAGGTGTCTATCTTTTCCTTTCATAGTCATTAGTGTTGGTAGCCTTGTATTTGCCTTGTATTTTGGGGTTGACAGAGGGAGAACAGTTGAGCCAAAGCTATGATATGAACTGGTAGTGGTAGGGATTGTAAGTGCATATGTCCATTGAATAACTGATGAAAACAAATGTAACATTGATTTGAAGTTTACATAGGAGCATGTTAACAGATAGTATATTCATTATAAAATATATCATAGAAAGATGCCGTGGAATTCTTTTGTTTATGCATATTGCCAGAGTGGAACTTCTTCTGAAACTTCTCTAGTATTCAAATGTGCATGGTGAGGTTACGGAAAGTCTTATGGGGAATTAATATTGCAAACTACAGCCCCATTTTTCCCATCGCATTAGAGAAATCATACATTTCCATTTGTTTCACTTAGTTTCATTTGCACTTCTCATTGGCATTGAAGTTACCTCATATGCAAGGGGTATTGAATGCCTAAGCCCAGTCAGGATCGCATTATGGGTTTCCTTACCTTTTACTAAATTTTGCAGTTGTTATTGAGGAAATTCAAGAGGATGACAAGCCTTCTGCGGGTGAAGCGCAGAAGGGATCAAACAAGAAGCAGAGCAGTGAAAATGGTGACAAGTCTCAACTTCAGCTTGTTGTGAGGGCTCCTGCTGCTGAATCCTTGGAAAGTGAAGATGAAGATGGCTTTCCTGTATCGTTCTCTGAATCAAAGAAGAGCTCTGAGAGTGCGTCGAAGAAAAAAGGGGGAAAAGATAAGGAGGCTAGCAATGAAGACCGGAAAAGGAAAAGTGGAGCCATTACCGATCTTGGCGACTCTTCAGGGTACATGCTATCTCATGTGTTGCCCCAGAATTTGCCATTAATTAATGGCCTGGTAACATGCCCTAATACTTTTCAAATTTACCTATGGTTCTAGGGATGTAAAGGCTGAAAATGATGGAGCTTCAAAGAAAAAGAAAAAGACCAAGGACAAAAGCACTGCTATGGACAACGGAAAGGTAAATGATGATGTAAAGGAGATTAAGCAACAAGGTTCTCGTGCTGATCCTGTTAGCGCAAAACAAAAGAAGAAAAACAAGAACACAAGTGTTTCTGAGGCTGGTGTTGATGAGCAATCTGCTAAGAAAAACAATATGTAAGTATCTTAAGATGCTGCATTTCTTTTTACTTTTCACATAGAAATGTGTTTCATATGGTTCTATACTATTTGACAACCTTACCTTTTACGTAATTCCAGTCAGAAAGATGGCGAGGAGGTAACTTCTCAGGAGGCTAATAAAAAGAAGAACAAGAAAAAGAAAACACAGGACGCAAACACAAGCGAGAATCAGTCACCAACTGCAATTGCAGAGTCAAAGAACAAGAAGGAGCCACTACAAACACGAACCTTTGCTAATGGTATGATAATTCAGGAGATGGTGTTGGGCAAACCTGATGGTAAAAAAGCCACCAATGGAAAGAAGGTAAACATTTTTGGCTTCTCTGGAGCTTCAAGCTACCATTTTACTATTGTAACTTCTCACTGATTCCTGCAAACTTCTCACTGAGTCCTGCAATGCTGACATTTGCATGCTCCAGTTTCAATATCTTTATATCGGCATTAGTTGCATGATTGTGCATGGTTATGATTGGACTTTTAAAGAAACTTTTCATTGTCTGATTCCATGTTTACTTTTACTGAGAAATATGCCCCACCTTTTTCCTTAGGTTGCTGTCAGATATATTGGCAAGCTAAAGAATGGCACGATTTTTGACTCCAATGTTAGTGGAAGACCGTTCGAGTTCAGACTAGGTAATTACTTCTTGCTGATGTGTTGCTTTTTACCATCTTTCAAGAAGAGTATTGGGGTTGATTTTGATGGTACGTTTCCTGCAGGTGTTGGGCAGGTTATCAAAGGATGGGATGTCGGCGTCAATGGTATATGAACCTTCATCTTGTTGTCAAACACAAGATTATCATGTAGTCCATATTTTCATGGTTTTGGCTTGGTGCTTGTTAACAGGTATGCGGGTTGGTGACAAAAGGAGACTCACCATTCCACCTTCAATGGGGTAAGATATCCATGACATTGATTTGTATCACCAGCAGTTGCTCGTTCCGATCCAATCCTGATTTGTAGCTCCGTTTGCAGGTACGGGAGCGACAGAGTGGGGAAGATACCGCAGAACTCAACTCTCATCTTTGATGTGGAGCTAGTGAACGTAAAATGAAGCTGAGGACCAAGATGGCATGAAGGTCCATTATAAACTGAGGCAGTTTCGCAAGTTTTGGAGCACCGATTTTCTTCTGCAATGCTATTTCATAGCCGTAGGGGCATGTTCAGTGAATTCGATGCCTTCATTTCTATTGACATTATACTGTAAAACAGGATCGATCCTGGCTAATTGCCAGGTCGCAACATTTACCCTGCTTGCGCTTGATATACGGCGGTTGATTCCTTTTGGTCCGTTTTGATTTGATCATCTGCTCTAGTATCATATGAAACCTATTGGGATGAATTGATTAGCGCTATTGGAGTTTATTTTGCTGCGTTTTTAGAATGTCAATTAACTCTGTTACTTCCAAGTCATAGAGACAGACGTAGTGAGAGATGTCGCTGACTGGAGTGGTTTGGGTTTTGCTGCTCGCTTTCCAAACCGAATCTCCTTGCAAAATCCCAATTTGGGGTGGCTTTTCCGCGTGCTCCATATTTACCTTTTGCGTAGATCGGGCTTGATCATTCTTAGGCCTAAATGAGAGCTAAATTTTCTGGTTAACTTGTTCACCTGACAGTTATGTCTGCCATCAGCCATCCCCCTCCCCTGCGCTGTTGTGCGACGCGGCTGTCCGATACGACTTCCACAGTTCCCACTAGTAGAGCGGGTGAGTAGGCAGTGGAGTGAGTGGCACCAAGCGGCGCGCCGGGCGCCCACGCGGCCACAGCCACGGCCCATCGCTTCCCGAGCGCCGAAATCCAAACGCACGATGCCTTCGCCACCACCGCCCCCCACCGCGTGCGCTCTCCTCCTCCCCTTCTCCCCCTCCCCCTCCCCATACACCTCCGGCCAACCCCACCACCCCGCGCCCCGCCGCCTGCGCGTCCGCGGCTCGAAGCCCAGCCCGCCGGGCCTCCCCAAGCCCAGCACCGGCGCCAGGCCGCCCCCGCGCCGCCTGCACGAGGCGGACCGCCGCCTCAGCTCCCTGGTCCACCGGGGCGACCTCGACGCGGCGCTCCGCCTCGTGCGCGCCTCGCCGCGCCCGCCCGACGTGCCCCTCGCCAACCGGCTCGTCCGCGACCTCTGCCGCCGGGGCCGCCCCGCCGACGCCGCGCGCGTCGTCGAGGCGTGCGGGCCGGAGGCCACCGCCGCCACCTACGGCGCGCTCGTCGACGGCTACTGCCGCGCGGGCCTGCTCGAGGACGCGCGCCGTGTCGTGGGCGGCATGCCCGCGGCCGTGCGGGCCACCAGCGCGTACGCCTACAACCCGCTCATCCACGCGCTCTGCGAGCGGGGGCGGGTCGCCGACGCGCTCGGGGTGCTCGACGGCATGCTCTGCCGCGGGTGTGCGCCTGACGTGGTCACCTACAACATCCTCCTCGAGGCGGCGTGCAAGGCGAGAGGGTACCGGCAGGCCATGGAGCTGGTCGACCTCATGCGCGCCGAGGGGTGCGAGCCCAACAACGTGACGTACAATGTCATCATCGACGCCATGTGCAGGGAAGGAGATGTGGACGAGGCACGCGAGTTCCTCGACAGCTTGCCATCTAGAGGTTGCCAGCCCAACACCATCAACTACAACACTGCCTTGAAGGGATTTTGTAGCGCCGAACGATGGGAGGATGCTGATGAGCTTCTAGACGAGATGGTCCGAGAGAATTGCCCACCAAGCGAGGCAACCCTCAACGTGATCATCAACGCCTTGTGTCGGAAAGGATTGCTCCAGAAGGTTACTCGGTATCTAGAGAAAATGTCGAAGCACGGCTGTGCGGCAAATGTTGTTACTTACAATGCTGTCATCAATGGGATCTGTGAGCAAGGGCATGTGGATAGTGCCTTGGAGTTGCTTAGCAACATGCAATCCTATGGTTGTAAGCCTGATATCGTCACCTACAACACTCTGCTGAAGGGTCTGTGCAGTGCTGAGCGATGGGAGGATGCTGAGGAGCTAATGGCTAAGATGACCCAGAATGATTGCCTCCCAGATAACATGACATTCAATACTATAATTAATTTCTTGTGTCAAAAGGGATTGATTGTGCAGGCCCTTGAAGTCTTTAAGCAAATGCCTGAGAAAGGCTGCAATCCGAACTCAATCACTTACAGTACAATAATAGGTGGACTTGCCAAGGCGGGCAAGCTGGAACAGGCCCTTGAGTTGATAAATGAAATGGCCAGCAAAGGATTCAATGCAGATAAGATGTATCACTTGTTAACTGAGTATCTGAATAAAGAGGATAAAATTGAAGAGGTGGTTCAGGCAGTTCATAAACTGCAAGATGCAGGCATATCACCCCACACTGTACTCTACAACACATTACTGTTAGGGCTTTGCAGAAATGGGAAAACAGATTATGCTATCGACATGTTTGCTGATATGGTCTCCTGTGGTTGTATGCCTGATGAATTGACGTACATTATACTCATCGAAGGTTTGGCTTATGAGGGCTATTTGAAGGAGGCAAGAGAATTGCTAAGCAAGTTGTGCTCTAGAGATGTTCTTTCTAACAGCTTGATCAAGAATGAAGCTTTGTTGTTAGATCAAAATATTCACTCTTCTTGAGTATTGATCAATTCGAGGGATGGCTGCACTTTTAACTACATTACATATAGTGGTGGAGTAGGTTAGCACTTACACATTGCTTCAATTTTGATTGTAAGTTCTCTTTGCTTCAGACATGTTGTAGTGTAGAGCTTAGTTCTCCATCTGTTCAAGTTTTGTCTGTAACGATGCTGTCCAATATCATGCCTGTTTGGCTGATTGTAGTCGCAAATTTTTACGCATACTTACACAATATGAGCACATTGGATTGCAAACATGATTTGATGATTACTTTCTGGATGCACATCTAGTTAATACACCCTCGTATTCAAAATATAAGTCATTTTAGACTTTTGGATCAGTATTCTTAGTTTATGTTTGATGGAGATATTTGCTCTAGGATTTAAGTTAAGCTGCATGTGCAATCAGGTTTAAGGAGCAGGAATATTGTAGGCCTGCACCTATATAGTATTCTAGGAGTTCCTGGAGTACTTTCTTTAGAAACAAGAGGTCAAATTTTTAGTGGTTATATATAAAACCGAAAATGGATATTAGGCCTCTGAGAGCAGTATAATAAGTGTTCCTTTGTTTCAGACTAGAAAAAGGTCTGGCCTTAATGTGAAGTCAATTCCTAATTCTGATTTGCTTACTTTAGTATAACAGAAGTAACATTTAAAGAATAATTATACAATTGTGGCTCAAGTTACTTCTGATGGATGGCAATTTATCTTGTAAGGTGTCTTTCTTTTTTAGGGCTATTTTGTCAGGTGTCCTGGACCCCATTTTGTACTATGCTGCTGTTTCAAGATAAACCTCTTCGTGATATTTTGCTTAGTCTGATAATCACAATGTCAGTTCGTGCTCTTTTGAGTTAGTTATTTCAATTGAATTGGAGTAAATTGCACCTGCCAGTCATATTAAACTCTTGGCTCCTAAGTGAAACTATGCTAGTGCTGCATATTTTCTCGAACACTTGTGCTGCATATATACATATACATGGCCCCTTTTTTGTTCTGTTGCTGCAGTTAGGTGTTAGGGCATAAGGCAGCTAGTATGCTTTGACCGTAGCAATATAAGCACTAATATTATTGATATCGCATTATCTGATGGTCTTCACATTTCTCTATTACGACTATATCATATCTTTTCTTCTACATACATCCATGGTACCAAATTAGTGCAATCATTATGGGTGATTAACTGATTACCATTTTACCATGTTTATATCTTACACCCTAGACTGGTTTGCTTTGTCCACTTGTAAGAGTTTTAGTTTGTCTTTGTTAGGCTAGGTTAGCATGCAGTATCGTTTAGAAATTCTTGTTATGCCATGGTGCAATTCATGAATTGTGCAGAGTCTGCACGACAGCAGAAAGCTCTTCAGCCTGGATGCCTTGGAAAGACCGAATCTGGGGTATGGATGATCACCCTTTACTTATCTCTAGGTGGATCCTCATACGGATGATCATCTTCCTTTGACCAAATTTGTTGTGTGTGTGTGTGTAGTCATCACCTTTTGGTCGATTCAGAGGGGATAGTCCTTCTGAATATGGTCCGGTGAAGTTACTTTGTGTGATTATGTGTTTGAATAGATCTGGTTTAATCTATTTTTAACTTCCTCAGACTTCTTTTCTAGTGCCAAAGTGGTGAAAGGTTGTACTGCACTTGCCTACTCGGGTTGCCATCTACTAAGAGGTTTTAACTTTTATTCTCTCGAGTGGAATCTTGGAAAATATCTTCCCTCATATTGATTCAGCGCTCTTTGCTAGTACCTTACACCTGCGGAGGCCCAAGTAGCAGCATGGATGGCATGGTAGTTTCCTAACCATGGGCCTTGAATCTTGAATTGATGTGATGTTCTTTCGTGTGTATTAGTTGCACAAGTTTAATGCTGCCAGAGGTAGGCCAAACACCACAAAATTCTGAACTTATGCTTGTTTTTGCAGAGTACGGAGTTGGTAGTCAGCTTCTGGGGCCTGAGCACTGGTTGCTTGGGTTCTCTTCTACTCAAACTGTCCGCTGCTCCAATTAACTTCAGGTAAATCGTCCCAGGTGTCTAAAGACGCCTCCAGATGCCCTTCCTGTCGGTGTCTCCAGTTGTAGGTAAAGTTGCCTAAGCACCAACGCGCTGTGAAAGGTTCAGACCCCCACTCGAACACTTGACCATGACAGCATGCATGCGTACCGTCTGGTCTTTCTCTCCGACTCGTTTTTGCTTTACTGGTCTGGTCACCGATGTACATCCACTATTCCACTCTTTTTTAAAAGAAAGCAGGTGAGATGTTGGATTGGACGAGCAGACGGCATTGTGTGCTGTGTGTGCTATGTGTGGCTGCTGCTCGTTCTTATTAAGCCACTGTTCAAACTCCAAAGTCCAAGAGCATTTTGGGCTTCCTCGCTGGCTGCTTTTATCTCTCTGCCTGCTCACTGACCACGGACGAGCATAAGAACTCGGACCTGGAAGCTGGAACCGGGAGGCCCTCTGAAAGTCTGGAAGCAGGCCGATGATCCTGCTGCTGCTCCACATAGCCAACACCGGGAAGCAAGGGTTGCGTGCCGGTGCCGGGCCGGGCCGCCGCATGCGCTCGGCGCCGTGGCCGGAGGAGCTCCCTCGGTCTCGCTCGTTGACAACCCGCTCGCTGCTCCCCCGAGTTTGGTCAAGCCTATGGAAGGCATGCTACGCTTTGGTGTTGAGTGCTGACATTCTCGGCGTCAACGCGGACCTGCCCCTCCGCCCTTTCACACCTGACGACGACCGTGGATGTGTGGACTCTGGAACGGACACGCCGCACCGGTCGATCGGCCGAGCTGACGTGCGCACGGTACGGCTGCTACGCTACCGTCGCGGTTTCAGACCCTGTACCCGTAGCGCCGCGGTGTCCGTTCCGCTGGTCGTGACGTGTCCCGTTTCACCGCCTCCCGTTACGGGACTACCACTAGCTACTAACAGCCTGACAGGTGGTAGCAGGAGCAACTAGTATAGCAGCAAGACCCGTCAAGTACACACTAACAATGTACTGCTCGTCTGCACCCCCAAGTCCTTCCTGCCCATCGCCGTCACGTGCGACTCGCGCGCGGCTGTTCTCCGGCAAGCGCTCTGGAAAAGCCGTTGCCGTTCACAGTGGACTTCGCCGCGAGGTCTGAAAAAACTCCGGTTACTACACCGTGGTCACCGTCAGCGGATCAGCGTGGTGATTGGTGAATTAAATACCGAAAGCTCTGAATCTCATGCTGCTTGCACTGGAGGTACCTTTTCTTTTCTTCTCGAGCGTTTACCGTGGGCGCTGCAGTGGGTTTGCTGACTTGGTCTAACCCAACGCACGCCGTAACGACCCGATTCACGTCTTCCTGGTGCCTCGCGAGCGACCATGTGTCCATGCCCTACACTTTTCCAAAGGCATGGAACTCGCTTGCTCTTGGGTAGCAAAGTCGCTTCCTTTTCCAACTGAAACACCCCCAAAAAAGCTTCACCGCTGACCAAAGAGCAGCAGCAGTAATTGGAGTTGAGAGTAACCGATTCTGGTTTAATTGGCTCTCAGACACCTGCCTAATCTTCCCGAGTGGCTGCCTCTGCCTGTCCGGCAGAAAATGCACCGGGTACAATACCTGACGGAAGCATCCCCGGGTGCGAAGATCAGAGTGGTCACTGGTCAGGTCTCAATGTGTAACAACATCGCAACAGATTCTGCTGCATCCTATCTGAACGCCGGCCCGCGAGGCCCAAATGGGAACGCTCGAACGACCCAGCAGGCCGCCGAAGCCGCACGAGGCCACCACGTTCGGACGCCGACCTTCCCGGGGTTCTTCCAACACGTCGGCGCACCCCGCACGGGCAGGCGGCCTCTCGTTCCCCCGGCACGCCGCCGCCGCCGCCTGCTGGTCAAGCTCCGACCACCCCCCGTTCAGAGGCACGCACGCATGGACGGCGGCCGGCGCTCGGGGTCCTGGAGCTCCCATGGGAACGCGGGATCCTGTGGGCGCGTTCCTTCGGGCTTCGTCGGCGGCGCCTGTGTGCGGTCGGTACGGCCAGTCTCTGAAAACGCCTTGACGCTGTAGTATAGTAGTGGCCGAGTTCTCTTTCGGTAACTTTTGACCGGTTACCGCGACGACGAGTCCAAGCTGACGGTGATGAGCTTTTAGTCCGGAGCGAACTTTCTCGCTGGGCGCGGGTTCTGTTTCTCGTAGCACTAATAACAACTCGTTCCGACAGCTTTGTGTGTGTCGTAATCCGTGACATCACCGGCGGCGTACGCACGCCGCATGCGCGCGCGAGACGGGTCGGACGTACTAGGTCAGTGCCCCACGCCGCCGGAACACTAGCTCCCTCATCAGTTCCCCCCTTCCTAGCCTGCCCCGTCAACGGCACGTCAAACCTTTGCTGATCAACGGCACGCCGCCAATGATCCGCCCGCAGATAGCCGGCCACGTCCCGGAGCCGGGGAACCTCCCATCCCATGCGCTTCGATCGGGCCCGCGCGCCTCACGTCCCTCGCGCGCGCGGTAGCTAGCCTCGTCGGCGTCGGCGCCGGGATATGATTTGATGTGTGCGTGCAACCACCCGGCCGGCCGGACCGCCCCCTCGTGCGTACGTTGGCAGTGGCAAGCCGGCCGCCGCGCGACGTGACCCCCCCAGATCCTCTGTCTCCGCAGGGCAGGCCGCAGCCACCACCGTCCACCGGCCCCGGCGTGGCAGCACGCACGAACCCACGTCGTCTCTCTACCGCCGCGCCGATGCGCAAATCATCACCGCTTTCACACTACCGCCACCCGATCACCGCCGGTGGCCCGCGCCAGCACGCGAGCGACGTGTGCCGCCGCCGCACCGTGACAGCTCACGCGTCGAGGACGACCGAGGGGGCGGGCGGGGCGCGCTGGAGCCAGCCGCGGCCGCACGAAGCGTGCGTTCGCCGAGGCGGCCGCGTCGCCACTGCTGCCGCGCGCGTGCTCCGCCGAGCAGTAGCATAGTAGCATTCATGCCGCGCGGCCGGGCTCCATGTGTGTATAGCAAGGTGGCTAGCGTGCTAGCGCCTCGCGGCCGTGCGTACGAAACGTCGCCGTCGCCGTCGGGGTCCCAGCCGGTTTTAGTCAACCGGATTTTATTTGCCGCCGCGAACTGCATCGGTGGCGTGGTGTACTGGTGTGGCCAGGCGACGCTGGCTGTCCTCAATCTCGCGATCCTCCAAATCATTGCCTACTCGTTGTCTATTTCCTCTCTCCATCTCTCTCTCTCGTGGAGTCATGGTTGCGGTCAAATCGTTGTCTCCTGTTTCATCTCTCTCTCTCTCTCTATCTCTATCTTTTGTGGTTGCGGTCCAGGTTGTATTTGTTTCCCTTGTGTAGTGGAGACGTGGAGTGCTACAACGATCCGCTCCAATGATTCGGATGTTGCCTGTTGCGTACCGAATTGAATGCCCAGTCAAAAGAAACTTACTCCTACGGTGCCTTATCGTTCTAGCGTTCTAGCCTTATTGTTCTTGATCAATTTTAGTGCATAGTTTCATTACGTCCTCTCTCTCGTCTTACAAAACTTTCCCTCCTCACGAAACCTTCCCTAAGACTGGTCTTACCACGGGCAACGGCCGGTCGAAACTCAGCGTCTAGAATCACCGAGCTCCGCTCGACTATTCGCTGTAACTTCCCACAGCGACCCGAGCGCCAGTGCAGGCACGGCGAAACGAAACCCTTGACCACGACACCCAGTTGAGTCTACTCCATGGCGATCAATCATCAATCCATCGATCGGGTCCTCAACCACCCGCCACCGAACCGCGGGCGATCCATCCATCCACCCATCCCGCGGCTGGCTGGCTTTCGATCAGCACGCCGCCCGCCGCCCCTGCACACCAGGAACGGGCGACGGTCGCCGTCGCTCACCGGCAACCCCTCCGTCGTCGGGGGCCTTTCAATGCGTTGCTCGTTCGTCAACGCGGCGCCCCCGGGCAGAGGAGGCAGGCGTCGCGGCGGCGGCGCCGATCGTATTGATCGATCGCCGTGGCCGGAACTAACCACGCGGGCGTGAGGCGCTGTTCGTGCCACGCAGCCGCGCACTCGCCGCGATGCGCGCGACCCCGGGAGGCTGGCCAGCGAAGGCGACAGCGTTCTCCCATCGCGCGGCGTGCCACCGCAACTGCCGATCGAATGCTAGTCCCTACAACTTCAGTCTCACATACTGTGCGTACTACTCCATCCTGAAATGTTTCTACTTTCTTGGAGGTAGCATGTACTACGTGCAAATCATGGGCGTATGCGCTGCCATGTTTCCGTGCGACCAGTGTGCGATGCGGCAAGTGTAAACTTGTAAAACGTACTGGTACTACGTTGCAGAATACCAGTGCGGCTCATGGTACTGGTTCTGCTCTGCACCAGCACGCCAATATCTGCACGGGAATTGGGCCCCGGGCTCCGATCCCATGAAACCGACAAACCGTCACCTGGTTGTTGACCATATGGCCAGGCCAGGTCAGAGTCTCAGAGACGGGGAGACAGCTACAGAGCCCCTACGCTGCTAGCTGACAGAGCAGGTGCGGAGGTACAGCTCAGGCGACAGGCGTGCAGCACAGTACAGCACTGCACGGTTACTGTAGAACGCGCCATACGCAGCAGATCCGGTGACGTCCAGCATTTTTTTTTCCTTCCACGCGATACTGTAACTTCCTCCTTACCTGTACCAGTTCTTCGTGCCAACGAGGATTTTGAAGCTCCAGAGACGTGATAGAGTGGAAGAACCCAGTCAGGGTGATCCTGATCCCGTGGCCCGCCCGTACGCTTTACCCAGAAGGTTCCGGGCCCTTCTTCGGTTCTTCCCATCCCAATGATCCTGCTGGTAGGTAGTCTGAATAAAAAATAAAAAAAATGGTGGTCTGCTGTTCACCAAAAAAAAAAATGGTAGTCTGCTATCTTGGTGCCCGGAGCGGAGACCGAATTTTCAAATCGCGCGCGGGCAAATATCCTGCTCGCGTTCTTCCGTGCCGCTGCTAGCGCTGCACCTGCCTTGGTCGCGTCCTCCGTCCAAGCCGCCCTAGTTAAAAAGGCCACGGGAGTTAGGCTCGAGCCGCGCATTGACTCGGCGCGGCGGTGGAGCGAGCCAGCCAGCCACTGGTCGCGCGCGTCGCGTGGTGGCACGCATGGCGCCGTCCGTGGCGGTCGTCGCGCTCGCTAGGGACGAGGCGAGCTCAGGTTTGGTCACCGGATTTGGGGGCAGTGGCTACCCTCAGCCCGTCGGAAAGGAGCCACGCCGGCCGGCGCCGGATTGACCAGTGGTGGTTCCGTGGGCGCATCGGGCTCGGCCACTGACTCCCGCGCCGGTGCGGCATCTCGGTCGGCTGGCTCGTCGTACACGCGCGTGCGCGGGTTGGGACTCGGGACTTGAACATGGGATTCCAAACAGTTATTCTATATATCCCCCGGGGGCTAATAGTAGGATCGGAGGTAGGTGGATCTAGCGTCTATGACACTCTTCTTCTTCCATTCTTCTTAGGAATAATAAAGAGTCGTTTTCTTTTGATTTTTTTTTCCAAAGGTGGCATACAATTTTATCTTATGCTCATCTATTTTCCTCAGAATACAATGGTCTACAAAGAAGAGGGTACAAATTCTGGCCGCCAGAACATACTAGAAAACCAGTGGCATGATAACAGTGACACTAGATCTATTAAGCGGGATCTGTACTTTAAAACATAATACTTTAGTAATACTGTCTCAACATCATATATTATTCTTGGACAGAGTGGAACCAGTACTCCCAAGATCACACCTAAAACATGTCGAATCCCCAGCACAACACTTAGAAAAAGGAGCACAAAATAAAACTATGCTCTTTTTCAGAGAACTGGCATGCCTTACAAAGAAAAAAAGATAAAGGACATGCGCATCTAGAGGTCGCTCAAGAAGAATAATGCTGCCGTCCACTTTCATGGGCAACAAAGATCAAGCAGATTAGTGGCGGGACCCTGGACCAGCAGTCCAGCGGAAACAAAGCCACTGCATCATAGTACTCAGCTTTGAGAGGACACAGATCGAAGCTTTGCCAAAAGGGGCGTCCATTTTAGCGGTTGGATCCTGTGTAGATTCTGCCACGCTCACAGTCTCTCACACATGCCCCCGAGCTCCCCGGGCTCTCTTTCTCTCTCGACCTCTTCTTTTTTGGAGTTTCTTTTCCTCGATCCCGAGGCGAACAGCGTGGCGACCTGCTGGGACCCCGGTCCGGCACACGGCTTTGACGGCCGCGTGCGATCGGCTCTGGCCGCTGCGTCGCCGTCGCCTTGACTCCTCCACGACGCGATCGGCAAGAGGCGAGCTGGAGTAAAAAGAATAAGGAGTCAACGCGCTTACTCGCCGGCGCGGTGGCGCCGTTGTTTTTCTCGTGCGGCAAGCACATGCATGCGTGCATATTCCTACGACCCGTGCCGTCGCGAGCATGGCCTGTGTAGTGTGACACAGATCATGGTGGAGTAAAAAAAAGAAAACTTTACTGAAAACCACGTACCCGCGTTACTCCGTGCGCACCAACCTTGCCACTCTCTGCCACCCCGATCATTATGGATCAATGATGCCGCGGGGGATGGGCATGCAAACGGCGGCCGGCGACCTGCCGGCGGAGGGTCGCCGATAAAGCTGACCCACCGTTCCTGCTGCTACGCCATCGTCTTCAGATGACGGCGATACGCGCTTCAGCGTTCGATCCTCGGGAGGAAAACAGAATCGAATTGTAACGGGGAGGAAAGAGGATGAGGAGAGGAGACCGACGATTATCTAGGAGCAGGGCGGCGACCGGCGACCCATGCATCCTGTTGCGTACTGGCACCGTGCTCACCGGCCGCGGTCCCCAGCTGCTACTCCCGGCCCCCTACTAGAGCCGGGTGAAGATGAACGCACCGGTACCCCGACGTGGCGTCGCCGCCCCACACGCCGACGCGTCGATCCATCCGGCGGCGACGCCTTCTCGCTTGCGGTTCGGTTCGTCAGTTCCGCACCGTTTCAGCCTAGCTATACTCGCTAGCCAGCTGCGAGCCAAACAAGGTGACTGACTGACTGACTGACTGGTTGATGCGACCGGCCGGGCGGGGGCTCCGTACGTCCTCCTGGCAGCCAGGATCTACCTGCCTATTTCCCCTTTGGGCGTCGAGGGGCCCTTTCCGCTGGCTGGCAGCGCACCCGCCAAGAATTTTTGCGTGTGATTTGGAAGCTGCCGGTATAGTGTAGCTAGCTTGCCAATCAGCTGTGATGCAACAAGCTTTTGCCGCATCTGTGCTTTGGTAAGATTAGATGCTACTACTTTTTTGCTCGGGCGGTTATCAGGATAGGCGACGCAAGTGCAGAGGCTGAAACCAATGGCCACGTGTGTCGATCCAGAGAAGCCGTCTTTCTGCGCTCACGGTTGTCAGGAGAGGGGGCAAAAAAAACAGTCGCCTTTGCTTTCTTTCATCTTTTCAAGGTCGATGGTATGGTAAAGGTACCACTTTGACTGCCGCAGCGCCCGCCCTAAGAAGTCTGGCAGGAATTCTATCATTTCGTTTAGAGAAGAAACCCAATACACATACGGAAACGGCACGTGCTATTGAACCAGCCTCACCTGCGATTGAAATTTTACCTCTTGGACGGAAAAATCTCAGAGGCTGTATATAGCACCGAGGCGTGGAAAGGATACTCGATATGAGCAATACAATACACCTTGAAGAGCTTTGTTCATTTTTACTCTGTATCATGTACATCGTCATCACTAGTCTTTTCAAGAGAGAGAAAAAAGGCACCTTTATTTCGACTTTTCAAGGTCGATAAGGTGCGACAATGACATGAGAAATGATTTTTCCAAGAAGTTCGGGTGGAATTGTGCTATTTCGTTACCGGTGAAATCCAGGATATACGCGGAAATGGTACATGCCATTGGTCCCAATTCTCTTATGCTTAGAAATTTAACTCCTGTGGTAAAAGAATCGGAGGCTGTATATAGCACTGAGGCGAGGAAAAAGGTTAATAGAACATAGTATATCAATACACGTTGAAAATCTTTGTTCATTTCTACCGTTCATCATGGACATCATCATTTGCATAGTCAGGAAAGAAAATAAGAAGTTTGTATTTCAACTTTTCAAGGTCTATATGGTACCACTTTGGCCACCAATTCTGGTACTGGTTGCTCTTTTCTGAGAAACTTCGTTGGAATTCTACCATTTCATTAGAGGAGAAACCCAAAACATTTATGGAAATGGTACTATAATTTCAAATGTAGGGAGTAAATTTGTATATACAATGTCTCGTGCACATTGTCGTCACTCGTCGAACAGACCAAACAAATATTTCAACTTGCCGTATCAGCTCACATGCACAACCACCCAAACTACCAAACTAAACTAGAAGCATAGGGTATCCATCTGACACTTGCAACTTGCAATTGTGTTTCTCGGGCCCACACATATTCAGTGGTTGCAGCTTGACTTTTATGACTAGCCTTGATTAATTTGTCCATATACAATTCCAACCGTTTGTCAAACCTAAGGTATGGACTTTGAAGTTTAAAGGGATGCCGATATTGATACCAGGAGTATCATTTTAAGAATTAGAGAAAAAACATTAACTAAGATTCAATAAACTAGTTAAATAATGAAGAAGGTATTGTCTGCTTGTATAATTAGTGGATAGTGATCGATGATCCTGTAATCTGTAGCTGTGTGATTGTTCATGAGGATTATGAATCTTCCAGACATACATGGTGTTCATATTTCATTGCTTAAATAGAAAGATTGTAGCAAATATCAAATCAAGTGCCCATGTAAATGTACTCCCTTTCAACCCAAATTAGTACAACCTGGTAGGTGCCTTGATGGTAGCATGTTCTATTATTAGTAACATTTGCGAGGACTTGTTGAGCCTCATCGTTAAGTGGTACTCCCTCCGTCCTGAAATGTAAGTTATTTTGCTTTGTCCTAAGTTAAAGTAGTCTAACTTTGACCAAATTTATAGAGAAAAATATTAACATCTAAGTAAATTATAAAAATATATTTCATAATATATCTACTTATTCTCATTTGACTTTCAAAATATTATTACTCTTTTCTATAAAGTTGGTCAAACTTGGACTAATTTGACTTAGGACAAACCAAAATGCCTTACATTTTAGGACGGAGAGAGTACAAGATAAAGACCCTCTGCAGGCTGCAGCCTACATGGCAAGAAAAAATATTACTTTTTTGTTTTGGTAGGTACTCTTTCTATGCCTACTACACCGGAGAAACCCTATTTGGGTGCCTGAAAGAAGAAAATATCAATTTTTTCAGATGGACAAGACACCTGGTCCATTCCGAAAAACAGTTATCAATCAATTTTAGCTGTAGATCTTTCTATGCCACCCTAGACTAGACGAGTGTACAAGTATATGAAGATAAAATGTCCCATACTTTAGAATGAGGAAAGCAATGGTTGAACTATTTATGGTAGTAACCTCTTAAAAGAAGGAACTATTTGTGGTATTCAGATGCTTGCATTTGAGGGAGGAAGTGAGTTCAACTTCTATCGAGCTGACTTTTACCTATCAGCATTCAGCACTACTATTCTGGACATTAAGATGATATTTGTTATAGATCAGGTAGAGCACATCATGTGGCAACTTGATTTTGTTCGAAAACGGTATGTATTGTCATGCAATTTAGCAATGGGCTTGTGTTGTACTTGCCAAATTAAGTCTTAGCACAGCGCGTTAACGGTTACCACATAAAGATCGCCATTATAGAAGAAACATACTTTATGAGTACTCTACACATGTCACTTTGGTGGTCGACCATATACTCACATATCTCGAACTTTGCCCCCTTTCCTCCAAATTCCTAAGTTGGAATATGCAAAATTTTACTGCAACTAATTTATCGTTAATATAGTACTCGCTCTGTCTAGATGTACAAATGTAGCTAAGACTAAATGACCATTTTAAACGGGGGAGTATCAATTCTGACAGCCATCAGTATAAAAGAAAAAAATTCTAACCGCCAAAAAACCGTGATGATTCTCCTTCTTTTTGAACAAAACTGATGATCCTCCTCCGGTCCTGCCCCCAGAAACCCATCGTTTTTGACCGTTTCGATCTGTGCCGCCGTGCAACCAACCCTCCGGCGGCCCGCGCGATTTATTGATCGACGAGGCCACGCCGGGCAAGGCATCGTTGTCCGGATCACCAGCCACACACTTGACACACCCCGCAACGATCGCTCGCTCGCGTCGCGCACCTCAGCTGCGCCGAAGCCTCGGCCCCGCAGAGTCCGCCTCCTTTTTCTTCCCCACGCGGGCGCATCGGACGCATGCAACACGTGTGGCCGGCGCAGGAATCACCGCCGCCCCCCCGCCCCCCGCTGCGCGTCCGGACGAGAACACGAGCTCGTCGGTTGTTGCTCGCCCGGGCCCGCCCCCGGTCCTCACTGACCTCCGCGCGCGCGGGCGGCGCGCCCCCGCCTATATATGGTGCTCCGCCCACTGCCGGAAAGGTAGCTCGCACAGACTGGTCCTAAAGCCAGCAACGGAGTGAGAGAGAGAGAAAAAGAAAGGAAACACTCCGGAACAACTCCTCCCACCCTCCGCTCGCCGCTGCTGACGCGAGCTGTCTTGACCGGCGATTTCTTTCTTTTTCTCTCCCCGTGCGCCAACCTTAACTGCTACGATCGATCGATCGATCGAGGGTGAGAGAAGGAGGAAGGTTCCAGTTCCAGCTCCGCAGCACATGGCGCCGGCGGCGATGGAGATGCTGGGGAGATCCTTCTTGCCGGGCCCTGGGGGCGCCGGCGCGGCGGGCCGGGAGCGGGGAGGCGGGCCCTGCCTCGCCGCGGTCGGGCGGGAGGGGAGGAGGAGGAGGGGGCCGCTGCGGTCGGCGGCGCCGGTGGGGGCGCTGGCCGAGCGGGTCGTCGTGACGCCGGCGCCGGCGGAGAGGGCCGGGGCGGCCCCGCCGGAGGAGCCGCCGCACCCGCAGAGCGTCGCGGCGCGGGCCGTGGTGACCGTGCGGCGGAGGCGCAAGGAGGACGCCAAGCGCCGGGTCGCCGAGCAGCTGGACGCCTACGCCGACAGGGTCGGCCGGAGCGTCCTCCTCGAGCTCGTCAGCACGGAGACCGACCCAAGTAAGTAAAAGGGCTTCCGTGATTCTTCCACCACCATCCCCGCCGCCGCCACCGTATCGCGATGCTTCTTCCTTCGCGACGGCTTGGAATTCCACGGCGCATCCCTTTCCCTGCGTTGCGTTGCATCTTTGAATTGTCCCAGCACAATTCGGTTCCCTTTTTCTTCTCCCCTCTCTTTCAGAATTTCCATTGGCTGCTTGTTGAGCTTCATGGAACCCGCGGCAAGAATATTCCAGCTGGTGCGCCTTGACCTCTGGGACCTTGTCTCCCGAGTCATCATTTCCAAATGGGCGAGCACGTGGAGCTGTCTCTCTCGATATGATCTGCGTCGAAAGCTGCGAATTTTTACCGTCTCGTGCGTCCGCATCGTACGAGCGCATCGATGCTAGTAAATGGAATTTTGCATAGCGAGGCATTGAGCTGACTGAATCTTGCTGAATTGGTGGTAGCAGGGAAAGGGGGGCCCAAGAAGAGCAAGCGATCGGCGCTGGTGGGGTGGTTCGAGAAGAAGGACGTCAAGGCGGAGCGGGTGGTGTACACGGCGGACTTCACCGTCGACGCGTCCTTCGGTGAGCCCGGCGCGGTGACCGTGCTCAACCGGCACCAGCGGGAGTTCTTCATCGAGAGCATCGTCGTCGAGGGCTTCCCCTCCGGCCCCGCGCACTTCACCTGCAACTCGTGGGTCCAGCCCACCCGCGTGGACCGCAGCCCGCGCGTGTTCTTCACCAACAAGCCGTACCTGCCGGACGAGACGCCGCCGGGGCTGCAGGAGCTCCGGCGGCAGGAGCTCAGCGACCTGAGGGGCGAGGGCGCCGCCGCCGTCGCCGCGGACGGCGAGCGCAGGCTCACCGACCGGGTGTGGGAGTACGACGTGTACAACGACCTCGGGAACCCGGACAAGGGCGCCGAGTTCGCGCGCCCCGTCCTCGGCGGCGAGCAGCTGCCGTACCCGCGCCGGATGCGGACTGGCCGGCCCAAGACCGTCACAGGCAAGCCCCCGCTTTCCCTCTCACCGGCATGGCCTTCTTCCTCGATCACCACCGCCAGCCATCGGTCCAATAAATTCCGCGACAGTAACGGTGGCCGACCTGGCATGGCGGGAGGCCGCCGTCGCCGTCGCGCGTGGCTTTCGTATCCGAACCACCCGATCGCGGCGACGTTGACCGGCGCAGCGCTAACGTTTCCTCGCGGCCCGTGCAGACGACCGCGCGGAGAGCAGGGTGGAGTACCCGGAGCCCATCTACGTGTCCCGGGACGAGGAGTTCGAGGAGGGCAAGAACGAGATGCTGTCGGAGGGCGCGCTCAAGGCGCTGCTCCACAACTTCATGCCGCTGCTGGTGAGCTCCGTGTCGCCGGACATCCGCGACTTCGCCGGCTTCCACGACGTCGACAACCTCTTCAAGGAGGGGCTCCGGCTGAAGCAGGCGCTGCAGGACCAGCTGTTCCAGAAGATCCCCTTCGTGCGCAAGATCCAGGAGAACAGCGAGGGCCTCCTCCGCTACGACACCCCCGACATCATCAAGAGTAAGCGAGCCACCATGTCCATGTCCATGCATCCTCGACGATCCATGGAGATCCGATACGATAAGATTCGGAGCACGGCATTGCTGTACTGATGCTGTCGTTGGTTGTTTCCTCCCTTCCCCCTTCCGTGTGGCAGAGGACAAGTTCGCGTGGCTGCGCGACGACGAGTTCGCGAGGCAGGCGCTGGCTGGCATCAACCCCGTCAACATCGAGCGTCTTCAGGTAACCCGTCACCGTCACGCCCAGACACGCCGCGGACACTGAAACCGCCCGCGCCAGCGTGCTCGGCCGTTGCTGTCCGCGGGGTGGAGCCGAAAGGCGCCGCCGTGCTTGCCGCTTACTTGTCGCGTCCCCCCTCTCCAGGCGTTCCCGCCGGTGAGCAAACTGGACCCGGCCGTGTACGGCCCGCCGGAGTCGGCCATCACCGAGGAGCACATCATCGGCCAGCTCGACGGCATGTCGGTGCGGGAGGCGCTGGAGGACAACCGGCTGTACATGCTGGACTACCACGACATCTTCCTGCCATTCCTGGATCGGATCAACGCGCAGGACGGGCGCAAGGCCTACGGCACGCGCACGCTCTTCTTCCTGACGGCCGCGGGCACGCTCAAGCCCATCGCGATCGAGCTCTGCCTGCCGCCCATGACCGACGGCTGCAAGCGCGCCAAGCGGGTGTTCACGCCGCCCGCCGACGCCACCAGCAACTGGCTCTGGCAGCTCGCCAAGGCGCACGTCTGCTCCAACGACGCCGGCGTCCACCAGCTCATCAACCACTGGTACGTGCGCCTCTGGACTTGCCGACACTGTGGTTCCATCAGCGGCTGATGCAGACGAACTCAACTGATCGATGCGCCGCCCGTGCAGGCTGAGGACGCACGCGTGCATGGAGCCGTTCATCATCGCGGCGCACCGGCAGCTGAGCGCGATGCACCCCATCTTCAAGCTGCTCAAGCCGCACATGCGGTACACGCTCAAGATCAACGCGCTGGCGCGGCAGATCCTCATCAACGGCGACGGCGTCATCGAGTCCGGCTTCACCCCCGGCCGCTACTGCATGGAGATGAGCGCCTTCGCCTACCGGGAGCTCTGGCGGATCGACCAGGAGGGCCTCCCCGCCGATCTCATCAGAAGGTACCATACACATTTGCAATGTCGATTGCATCACCTGAAATAATGCTTCTGAAATGTTCTTAAAAATCCTTTCAAAAAATGTTTAAAAGAATGTGCAGATACCACAGAAATGGTCTGGATTCTCAGTTCATTTGTTTTCTTTTTCTGCTGACACAGAGGCATGGCCGTGGAGGACCCGACCCAGCCGCACGGCCTCCGGCTGCTCATCGAGGACTACCCGTACGCCACCGACGGGCTGCTGCTCTGGTCGGCCATCACGCGGTGGTGCGACGCCTACGTCGCCATGTACTACCCGTCCGACGAGTCCGTGCAGGGCGACGCGGAGCTGCAGGCCTGGTACGGCGAGGCCGTGCGGACGGGGCACGCGGACAAGCGCGACGCGCCGTGGTGGCCGCGCCTGTCGACGCCGGCGGACCTGGCGTCGCTGCTCACGACGCTGGTATGGCTGACCTCGGCGCAGCACGCGGCGCTCAACTTCGGGCAGTACCCGCTGGGCGGGTACATCCCGAACCGGCCGCCGCTGATGCGGCGGCTGGTGCCCGCCGAGGGCGACCCGGAGTACGCGCACCTGGTGGCGGACCCGCACCGCTTCTTCCTGTCGGCGCTGCCCAGCCTGACGCAGACCACCACGTTCATGACCGTCATCGACACGCTGTCCACGCACTCCGCCGACGAGGAGTACCTCGGGGAGCGCCCCGACGAGGCGTGGACGGCCGACCCGGCCGCGCTCGCGGCGGCGCGCGAGTTCGCGGATGAGGTGAGGCGCGCCGAGGAGGAGATCGACCGGCGCAACGCCGACACGGGCCGGCGCAACCGGTGCGGCGCCGGCGTGTTGCCGTACGAGCTCATGGCGCCCACGTCCGGGCCGGGGATCACCTGCCGCGGCGTCCCCAACAGCGTCACCATTTAGTCTCGGTACAGCAGCAGCCATGGGCGGGTAACAGAGATGATTCGGAGGTGAATTTTTTTCCTCTGGCGGGGAGAAATCTAGGCAGAAGCAGATGATTTTTGCCATAATTCCCCCCCATTGATTTGGGTTCCGGAATCCGAACAGGAGGATCTTGATTTTGACATGGGGTGGGAGCAATTGATATTGTAGAGTGGGGTGTAAATAACACAAGCAATGGAATATAGTCATATAGAGTTCTCTCAAGAAAACCTATCGGTATCATTGTCTTTGAACAAGTGTTTAGTGTGCTGCATCTTGCTCTTGTTGTGTTATCTTCAAATGGTGCTACACATCATTTGCTTTGACCAGATTGATGGCGTCATATCAGCAAATCGTCAAAAATTAAGTATTGTTTGAGCAGATTGAAAGTGTCATTTAAGTAGACGGTCAAAATTCACTTAGCACATGATTTGGTAAGAGCTCAAATCAGTTCCTTCGAGTTCTCAGTTCTCACTACGATAGTCAAAATTAACTTAGCACGTGATTTGGTAAGAGCTCAAAGCAGGAGCACATGAGATGATTTTTTGCTACAATTCTCCACATTGATTTAGGGTCCAAATAGGAGTAACTACTCCCTCCGTCCAGAAATGTAAGGCATGTTGCTTTATCCTAAGTCAAAGTAGTCTAACTTTGATCAAATTTATAGAAAAAAATATTAACATCTAACACATCAAATAAGTAAATTATAAAAATATATTTCATAATATATCTACTTATTCTCATTTAACTTTCAAAATATTATTACTTTTTTCTATAAAGTTGGTCAAACTTAAACTAATTTGACTTAGAACAAACCAAAATACATTATATTTCTGGACGGAGTGAGTATTTAATTTGCTGTATCTTACTCATGTTGTGTTATCGTCAAATGGTACTGCACTCTGACAAAATTGAACGCGTCACATGAACCGATGGTTAAATTTTAAGTTTGATAGCCAAGATTATAAGGATTATTGAAGATAGTCAAAATTCAGACACATGACTAAGTAAGAGCTCAAATATTTTCTTTTGTTCTCAGTTCTCTCACCCCCAAATTCTGAGGCTGATTTATTCAGAGTAGGTCTTAGCTTATTGGCAGTAGACCACAAGATTGAACAAGTCTGAACTGAAAGGAGCAATCTCTATGAACTGTATGGGCAAGTTGAATGCACTGGCCATACAAGGGGATGACGAGTGCCAGAATCTTAGCCCGATCGATCTCGGCAACGTACAGCGCTGAAGAAGCTACTGAAAGAAACGAATCAGAGACTCTAATTTATTGCCTCCATGGTAATTCACTAATAATCATTTTTATTTTCGTTCAGTCATCATTCAGGCAAATGTTAATCGCACTGTCTGCAGGAAAATTGAGGAGTAATAGACGACAACCACAGGAAAAAGATTTGACAAATTGGATAAGAGATATTTTTTCAAATAAAAAGGGCAAATCTAGCAGATCGAAGAACTGTACGGACAAGTTGAATGCACAGGCCATACGTGTGATGATAGCGAGTGCCAGAATCTTAGCCCGGTCAGTCTCGGCAACGTACAGCGCTGAAAACGCTACTGAAAGAAGCGCATCAGAGACTCTAATTTATTGCCTCGAAACTAATTCAGAAATACAAAGCGCAGCGAACTACTGAATCCAGATCGAAGACTCGAGGGGTAAAAAACAAGGAGAAGAGGTTGCATCAGACTCACGAAAGCTTTGTGCAATCAACATGGCGTATGATTGTTCAGAGTTTGATGGTATATATGAGCAAATCATCATCGTCCAAGGCCGAACCAAATCGCCAAAGAAAACATCACAGAACAAAAAACGAACACGAACAGAGAGAGAACCAGGCAACAAAATCGATCGGAAATCGAAGCGGGCGGAGAAGAATGGCGGCGGCGGCGGGCGGGCGATAGGGGAGACGTTGGCATTAGCTGTCAGGTGTCGCTTAGTATATATAGAGCGGCCGGCGGCGGGGCTGCAAACCCTAGCGGCCTTGAAATTTACACGTTTGCCCTTATCGATCTGCGGCTCCTTAGCGCGAGCGCGGTCGTGAAATCCATTGGGCTTCCTTCCCTTCCTTGTGGCGGCCCACGGCCTTCTACGACGATTCTGATTTCGACGGCCCATTATTGCACCAAATCATTTTTGGTTTTCTGGTGTACTAAATCCTTGTCCATTATTGCACTTTAACTCGACACGTGTACACATGCCTACACCCCTTCGGATTAACAAGTTCTCTCTTCAGTTGGCGGCTGGCGCAAACAAATCCAACCGAACAAAATCAAAGCTCGAATTCAAACGCACAGACAGGAAAAAAATGGAGAAGAAGAAGAAAGAGCAGCCTGGGGTCAGGAACGTTCGTTATTGTTGCCGGCGGCGACCGGCGCATTGATCAGCACACCATGCTGCTCTTCTTCTTGTTGGCGACGAGCCTCCGCCAGAAGGTGGCGACCTCCTTCTCGATCTCGTGCGCCGACTTCTTGTGCGCCTTCCCGGCGTGCGCGTCCATGTCCGCCACCGTCTTGCCCAGGTCGGCGATGAGCCGCTCGGCGAGGCCGCGGCTGAAGTCCTCGCGGATGACCACGCGCATCACGGCGACGTGCTCGGCGTCCGCGGGCATGGTGTAGGCCGGCACGATCCAGCCGAAGCGGCGGAGGCTCTCGGCCACCTCGAACACCGTGTACTTGGAGGTGTCCTTGAGGGAGAAGGCCACCAGCGGCACGCCCGAGTCCTTGGACACCACGTCGAAGTAGCCCATCTTCTGGATGCCCTCCCGGAGCACCGTCGCGTTGTCGCGGCAGTTCTGCATCACGTCCTTGTAACCCTGCGACGACATTACTACTACCTTGTAAGAGAGTGTCCTGATTTTGCAACACATGGATCGCAGAAAGCTTAATAAACCTTTTTTAATCTGCATGTTTGCTTAAGCTACGATTGCCTCTCTTTTTTTTTCAATGACAACAAGTGACTGCTGGTGATGAAGAAGAACACTCGGATGGCATGAAGAAGCACCGGACAGTATGCCAACAGACTCAACTGCCAACTGAAACTGAAAATGCATGAATCGTGTGCTTGTTTTTGCTTGCAGGTACAAGCAACACACGTTGGGAACACAAGCAATGAAGCAACAAACAAGCCTCGGGCATGTTGGTCGCCTGGTCGGTTGTAAATTGTAACAATTACCTCGAATCCGAGACGGATGAGCTGGTAATACTGGGCGATAATCTGGCTGGAACCTGTCCAACGAAACGGACAAATGAGCTGAGTGTTGCTCACTGAAAGTCTGAAACTGATCAAGCAGCATGATCAACGGAGAAGGCAGCTGTGCAGCGCACCTTTGGAGAAGTTGAGCGTGAAGGTGGGCTGGTCGGCGCCGAGGTAGTTGATGTGGAAGATGAGCTCGTCGGGGAGGTCCTCCTTGCTCCTCCAGATCACCCACCCGACGCCGGCGTAGACGAGCCCGTATTTGTGGCCGCTGACGTTGATGCTCTTCACCAGCGGCAGCCGGAAGTCCCACACCAGCTCCGGGTAGATGAACGGCGCGATGAACCCGCCGCTGGCCGCGTCCACGTGGATCGGCGTGTCCCACCTGGCCAAAGTCAAAATCGACGATCGGCATCAGCCAAATCGAAGCCTGCATCTCGTGGCTACGCCTGCGACGATCTTTCGTTTTGGCACTCACCCTGTCTCGGCGTTCTTGGCCGTGAGCAGGTCGTTGAGCATCTTGACGTCCTCGAATTCGCCGTTGAGCGTGGAGCCGAGGATGGCGGCGACGCAGATGGTGTTCTCGTCGACCATCTCGGCGGCCTTCTCGGGGTCCATCACGTAGTACCCTTCCCGGAGCTTCACCTCCTTGAGCTCCACCTCGAAGTAGCGCGCGAACTTCTCCCAGCACACCTGCACGTTTGCTCCGGTGACGATGTTGGGCTTGTCGTAGGGCTTGCCCGCCTCCTTCATCTTGTTCTGCCACTTCCTCTTGAACGCCAGCCCGGCCAGCATGATGGCCTCCGAGGAGCCGACGGTGCCCACCCCGACCGCCGTCTCGTCGTCGCCGATCGGGGCGTTGAAGAGGTGCGCGATCATGTTGACGCACCGGTTCTGTTCCCCGTACCAAGCCGATCAGAGATGTCCACCCGGACCCCAGCAGCAGGTCAGAGCGAGAGATCGTCGATCCAGTGCGCAGTGCGCGCGTACCTGGAGCTCGGTGGTGACGGGGTACTCGTCCATGTCGACGTAGTTCTTGTTGATGGAGGCCTGGATGAGCTTGTCGCACTCGGGCTCCATCCACGTGGTGACGAAGGACGCCAGGTTCAGCCGCGGGTTCCCGTCCAGCATCAGCTCGTCGTTGATGATCTGGTACGCCGCGTCCTTGGGGATCGACTGCTCCGGGATCTTGAACCTGCGCGCGCGCACCGCCGGCCGCCGGATCAGACCACCCCGGATACTACGCAGCACAAAACCAGGGACGGCGGCGCGGCGGCGCGCCCGTCGCGATCGCTGCCGTGCTGTTTACCTCGGGAGCGCGGTGCGCACGTAGCGCGACGCGAAGGTGGAGCAGTGCAGGGACTCGCCGTTGCTCGTCTTGGCCGTGGACAGCGCCATTTCTCCCGACCGAGTTTATCCGAGACGAGGGGGGAGCGGATTAGAGGACAGAGCGTAGCCGTGTGAGGAGCGGTTTTTATAAAGGGATTGGCATGGGCGCGACGTGGCCGGGGCGCCATGGTTCTTGCGGAGGCGCATGCCGTCCGCTCGTATGCCCGGCAGGGGAGCAGGGGTTTCGGCGCTGGACTCGGGTCCCCAATCGATCTGCCTCGTCGCGCTCCATTCGACCAGGCACCATCAATGTTCTTAGGTCGTCCGACTAGTTGTGATTAATCGCACTTATTGGTCCGCCAGCACCGATCATTATGGTCATCCGACTAATTGCCGATTAACCGTGATTAGTCATCCGATTAGCAGCGTGGGGACTATTAATTTACAGCAAGCTCTGGGTAACATTTGGGCTATCAGTGGTTTTGGACTTTTGGGCTGGTAAATTGGTAGCCGATGAGTCTCATTCAAATCATTAGGTGAGTGTTCGTGTGTGCTCAGCTTCCGGCTGCAAGCCGCCGCCCACTCATCCCTGCAGCGGCTGTCCGTCCGTCCGCGACTCCGAATCCCTTCACTTCTCCGATCTCCAGTGCAACAGCCGTCCGCCCGCAGGATTCAGTCCGTTGTTCCCTGCAGCAGTCAGCAGCCGCTTCATCCAGTCGCCGTCACAGCTGTTGTTTCAGCTCTAGCCTAGTGTTCTTTTAGTCTACTTTACAAATCAAAACATATTTGTTAATATTATTTTGATCTTTGCTTTAAATAATATGATATATGGTATATCGGTCCTGAAATATTCAGGACGACTAGACTACGACATGGACCGACTAGGCTCGACTAATTGGAATGATCGACGATTAATCACGACTAATCATCTTATAGGTACCCTTACGACTAGACACGATTTTACGATCTGAAAATATTGGACACAAAAGTTATTACTGTACAATGTCAACAAAAATGTCCTCTGACCACTGATGGTAAATCATGCTCCTAACCCAGCAACTTCGCCACCAACCAACGTACCATGGTCGCCAATCATCAAGTTGAGGTATCTGATACATGCTTGTGTGCCAACAGAGATTACACCAGGATTATTATCACCAGTGCATGTTGAATTAATTACAAAAACATGAAAAATTATTCGGTAATGCTACTACTAGCTGGAACGTCCAACGGGAGAAAAATATCGGGTGCACCGCTCAGCACGCATAACACGTGTCCATTCTCACACCACATGTGTATGTGCTTCTTTGTTCTTCCACTCGATATTTTTCTCGGCTAAGGCTTCTCCGCGTGCTCTCCTATTCATCGCCTTCCCACGCTGCAGCCCCACACCTTTCCTGTGCGGTGCCATCTTGCCCGCCGCCGGCACTCTCCGCTGCCTCCGCCATGCCTCCTCGTGGCCGTCCCCATTATGAAACCACGCTCTCCCTGAACGAGGGCCGCACCATGCACTCACCGGAGGGGGCCGCGGTGCGGCCAGCACCTCCACAAAACTGGCGGAATTAGATGGGAGCTACCATTTGGCGAAGAAATTTTAAAGAGCTAAATGTCGTAGCTACCGACATGATTCGATTCAGGAGAGTTCACGGAGCTTGATTAGACGAACAACGACCACTGCAACAAACGCATCTCACCGGATAGGCGGATACTACCATAGAACACCAAGATTTTTACGATGTTGCAACATGTGATATGCTGTTGCAATAAGTGATTTCCACGTTGCGATGGTGATTCTGGACTTTGTTTAAGCAGATGGTTTTGGGTGATAGGTTTAGCAATTTTCCAGTTGCAGTAGACATATACAAATATTGCAGGGTGTTGCAGTGATTTTTTGATGCTGAGCTTTACATGTGTTAGATGTTGATAAATTTTAATGTTGCACGGTGTTGCATAAAGTGATTTTCGATGTTGAGCTTTACATGTTTATAGATGTTGCAATGGTGATTTGAGAAGATAATTTTTTTGAGGGATGAGAAGATAATTTTCATTGTTCCATGGTGTTGCATATAGTGATTTTCGATGTTGAGCTTTTACATGTTTAAATGTTGCAATAGCCATGTGAGATATTATTTCAGCAACAATATATGAGTGACAGGCAAATGGTTTTCTGGTGATGGGAACTCAAAGGAGTTCGTCAGGTGGGATGGCTCACCTCGAGGCCGTGCCTAGATAATGTGAAAATGAGGAAGAGAAATTGATCATGTTGCATGCAACATCATCGTATGCTGCGGCGGGAGTTTTCATACTTTCGGTCTAACGACCGAGGGACTATCGCACGGAGGATAATATAGCGTCTGATGCCAGGACGTCCGGGCGCTAACGGCCCCTGATATATATAACAGAGATTATACCAGGATCATGATCACCACTGCATGATGAATCAATTAAAAAAATATGAACAATTATCCCAAGTACTCATGGTACTCATGGTGATCATGATCACTCAGACTATTATATCGTGCATTCATGTAGTCCGAGTGACTAATATACTAGTACAGTATGCAGTAATTCTACAGCCTGCAATAAAAGGCACTGCTTCCTTGGGATATAATTTGCTAGTCCATTACCTGGCCTGGGCTGAGGCTGACAGACTGAAAGCACAACTGGATGCACACAGAGTGATGGGCCTTATTACCGGGTACTGGGCCAGCAGACCGTTTTCAGCTTCTCTCCGTCTCTCTCCCCTCTCTAATCTGAACGAGCATTGCCAACGATTCAGGTGAGCCGTGAGCAAGGGCAACCCTAGCAAGCGAGTAACAGTGGCGGCCGGCGAGACACCTGCGCGCGGCGGGGAGTGGGAAGGCGGGCACGGGGCACCTGAAAGCAGCAGCGGCGGCAGGTTCGTGGCAGTGCGGCACCATCAAGCAGCTGCCGCAGCACCGCGGGCCGAGGGGAGCACTGAGCAGGTACGCATTCCACATTTCCAATGACCCACCAACTGATAAGTCCTGCCTTCATAGTCCGATGCATAATTGCAGCTGCGCTAGACGCACTATCGAGGCGAATTCGATTTAATACCAATACGTGCGCCGAATATCGCTGCTGTTTTTTTAGTTCCTATCTCTTAGAATAGGATAGTACTGAAGCACACGACCTGCCCAATAGGAATTGCCTCATCATCCTACTCGTGTCGATAGACTCCAAGTCTCCAACCATTGCTTATTCACATTTAGCTTGGCAGGGGGTATTTCGATTCCTTAGTAATGGAACATAAAAATGTCAAACGCATTTGAAGGGTGAAAATTCATTCTATTTTCGGTTTCTGTAGTGATTGGAAAGTTATGGTTATATCGCTCAATTTGCAAAGTTTAACATGCATATCATGACTAGGACATACTTGCGAGCTATCTTTGGTGATTGGTGAATCATCCATCATTTGGGTATTATCATCGCCTCATCAGTTCCTCGTTTTTTCGCTTTGGTTCTGTTCCATTTGTGTATATTTTGTTTGAACAGTTTTTTGTAGGTCCCGTATGCATATCCTGAATTTTAGTCCTGCATACTCTATCTATACCATCCCTGCTACACCACACAAGCACAGAGGACCACACAAACAGCAGGGCATGGCATCACTGGCAGGGAGGAGCAGCACCCGCCACTCCAAGATTCCAGAGTTCTTGGTGGCCCCTATCGGGCAACCAATGCCTGCAGTGGGGCTTGGCACGGCGTCGCACCCATTCGTGGAGGAAGAAGCTAGGGCCGCGGTGCTCACCGCGCTGGAGCTCGGCTACCGCCACATCGACACCGCGGCGCTCTACGCCTCCGAGCGGGTTGTCGGTGAGGCCATGGCTGAGGCGGTGCGGTGTGGGATTGTGGCGTCTAGGGAGGACCTTTTTGTGACGAGCAAGGTGTGGTGCACGCAGTGCCACCCCCAGCTTGTGCTTCCATCCCTCAAGGAGAGCTTGCAGTAAGTTTCTTGAGCTTGATTTTGCTTCCCTTACTATTTGGGCTCTATTGTTAAGCTTTGCGGTTAAATACTCGGTTCCTTAAACTAATTTCTGACTTAGGTTATAATAAGAGAGGTTGGTGTTGTGAATTCGTATTAGTGCCTATCTTATTGTTAGTTTTGTTTCAGGCTTGCAGCTAACCAATATTATTTAAAACCAGAGCTCAAAATATTTTTGAATTTGGAATCTGGAAACAGTTCACAACTAGAAGTTGAAATCAACCCTGTTGTAGATGCAATCAAGTTAATGGGTTTAAGGTTATTCTGTAAAATTTTTAAAAATCGAACTGTTACACCATGTTTGAGATAAAAAAAATCAGTCTACACTGAAAGCAAATATGCAATTTCAATTGTTAGTTCATAAATCTCACAGCGTTAAAGTTAGTACAAAGTTGTAGTTGAGTTGGCACTAGATATGTTATTGCATATAACCAATTCTGCAGTAGCTGGCACTACCTATAGCAATAATCTACTTTGGTGGTCGACAAGACACTTAACTCTCCATCTGCAGGAACCTTCAAATGGAATATGTTGATTTGTACCTGATTCATTGGCCCATGGCTGTAAAGCCTAGCAAGCCTCACTTCCCAATGAAAAGGGAGGATATTGTGCCAATGGATCTGAGGGGTGTTTGGCAGGCTATGGAGGAATGTCATCAGCTTGGCCTTGCTAAAATGATTGGTGTTAGCAATTTCACAACAAAGAAGCTGCAGGAACTGCTTGCCATTGCAAAAATACCTCCAGCAGTAAATCAGGTTTGTGTTAATCAATTGCATAATCACTGATGGCAATAACCTTCTAGACTTCTCCTGTTAGCTATCAGTCTTTTTTCCCAAGTTTGTCATATCCGTTTTTTTTATGACTACCTATCTATTTTTGTATACCTCATGTTAAATAAAACCAAAATATTTTACCATATTTTTTTTAGACAAAAGGCTTTTGGTTTTGGCCCAGCTTTATAGAAAGAAAGATCATCCACTGGGGTTAGCAGCTTCACAAAAAGCGAGCCAAAAAAATCATCTCTTGCTAGGCCTATTTAAACAGAGGAGACTAAGAAATATCATGATGATGACATAAGCTAATATGAGTTTTCTAGTTTCCTGATGAAGGACAAAAAACCCTCTCACTCTAGCCCCTCCAAACTGTAACGCAAAATATATTGTTATCCATGACAACAGAAAGAAAACATGGTACTTTTTGTAGAAATCCCCTATTAGAAATCTTGGCTTTTTTAAGCACATCAATTGTCCAACGTCAACTGGTAGAACTGTATATGTCTCTTGATGTAACCTCGCAAGCGGGCCCTTCAAGTATTCCAGCCTCTTGTCCACCCATCGCTGATCATCCTTCTTGTTCAACTGCTTCCACCGCTGTGAAAGGGCCACTCCGCCACTGTACCAAAGTTCAGTGTCTCTGTGGAAGAGACTACAATATTTTGAAAGTGTAAAACATTCCTAGTCAACCATAAGTCCAACATACACATCCAAGCACGAAATAAGGTTCTGTTTCAGCTGTTTATTTTGAACTTGATCCAGTAGTGTTTGTTAGCTCTCTAAGCTAACTGGGAAATGTTGTCATTGAAAGATATCTCTGTACATACTCCACACAAATGCTGCCAAGGGGTATTTGAACACTATACGATTGGTTATTTTAGCCACGCTATGCTTCTTTGCACTCAGTAATGAGTAGTGCTTGGCCAGTTCTTCAACAGCGGTTCAGCTGATTGAATCCTATACTTACAGACTTGCAACAGGAACACACAAATTTTCAAGAGCAATTTAGCTTTCAACAAATCAACCATTGTGTTGTCTATAACCCCTGGAAACGTCAAAAATTCATATAAAGATAATGTGGATAAAATCTCTTACTTCTCCAGTTCCAAACTCACTATACTGAACTTTTAGCCAAGTTGATGAATGCTCATTCTATAAGGTTGTATCTGTTATAACTTCAATTCTTCCATATCATCTCAATGTCACATCAGCGTGATCATGTATGTGATAACCTCTGCAGGTTGAATTGAATCCAACTTGGCAGCAGAAAAAACTAATTGAATTCTGCAAGGATAGGAGTATTCAGGTTGCTGCTTATTCTCCCCTGGGAGGTCAAAGAATACCTAAAATGAATCCAGTACGACAATCTGACGTTCTGGGAGAGATTGGAAGGGCTAGAGGGAAGTCAGCCGCTCAGGTATGAACTGTATTCTCTCAATACATTACTATAGCAATTCACTTCATTTCTCATCCAAACTCAACTACTCAAGATCTTCGAAAGCTCTCACATATTTATCGATTTTGGTGTAGTACTGTTGATGATTTTACTAGAATTGCACAGTATTTCTTGGCTAAATAGCTTTATGCAGTTTGGCAGTGCGCCTAATATGTATTTATTCAAGCATAAAAGACTTCAGAAAAACGCATAACAGCACAATAAAACGATCTAATATGTGTTCTGAACAAAATGTGACAGAAATCTGAATTCAATACAGGCAATCTTTCGCATTCTTGCAGTTTTGCTAATATTATGTAATTTTACCAACTCAACTGACTTCCCATTCCCCCCAGATTTCACTGAGATGGATCTACGAGCAAGGCACAAGCATGGTGGTGAAAAGCTTGAAAAGAGAGGGGCTTAAGGAGAACATTGAGATCTTCGATTGGGAATTGAGCGATGGAGACCGGTTGAAGATTGGTCAGATACCACAGCGCAAGTTGATCACGGTACAAAATCTTCTCTGTCCTGAAGGCATCTCCAGTGTGGACATCTCGGATGTTGATGTTCTTGAAATGTAGCTGTGACCTGCTCCTATCTGCGGTGGACGAAGAGTATAATGTAAAGCGTGTTTCAAATGTTAGAAGCAGGTGAGGCTTCTTTTGTTTCACAAGTAGTCCCAAGCAAATTGGCGTAGGCTAATCCTTTGTTACCACGACCTTGCTTTTCTTGCAGGTTACCTGACTCTGCTCTACATAATTTATGAAAGATCAAATTGCACAAATTTTCCCTAGCACATATACCATCCATGCTGACTTTTATATCGAGATATGTTTTATAGGTTATCATTGAATCTAAGGCTGCTTAATGGTGCAGCCTTTCCCTTTGTTGGCTTGACCTCATCTGCTTGCTCTTTTCCAGTAAGCAGTTATTTTGTTTGGTTCTACCTATGGAGGTTGCATTTGCCCTTGGATTTTGAAATGTTCAGCTCATTGAGCATTTTAAGTCGAATTTCATTGTCTACATCATACAGTATTTTCATATCTATGTCTCAATCCATTATTTCTGTTTTGAAAACTAATAACTGATAATTTGGGTTCTTAGGAGTCTAATTTTTGCAAAAATCAATGTGGAAATGCGCACTTTGTTTCACTGTTTTCACTTTTAATCCATAGGAGTTTTCTGATCCCCATGAAAATGTGCTGCATTTCTTCTGTACTATTATTTATTTACTTTATTTTTGGGAGAACACATCTATAGCAGGTATCTAGTTCACGATGAAGAGGCGCAAGGAGCAATCTTTCACAGAACTTGGTGACGGTGGCCAAAGGCGTAAAAAGCTTGCTGCACCAATTTGAATAGCACCACTTCTGGTGTTCAGGAGTATGGAGCAAAATTGAACATACAGCGGGAGACGCTTTTGTACATTTTGATTTATGAACCTAAGCGCAGATTGAACTGACAAAATTGTAAAGAAATGGAGATGTGGAGATATTTCCTCTCCATTTTCTTGCGCCTTTTCTATACCCTTCGTTAATGAATCCTATCCAGATGCCTCCCACAAGAAACTTGGAATTTTTCCCCCCTGTTGAATGGCTTGCAACGCACTGTAAGTCTGACAAGTACACCACAGAAATCTGAGCTTGGTTCTTTTTAACATCTCCATCTGCGATGGCGTCCACTAGTCGCTACGCATCCACTCGCAGCGGAGCGTCGGTGGTTCGGTGCTCCAGCTATCCATCGATCAACTCGAAGAAAGGACGATCCGACTGTGCCCGCTGCCGCCGGCTTGGGTACACGGCGCACGCCACCCGCCTCGCCGGTGCAATTTTGTAACCCCAGATCACATCGTTCTCCATGCAACCTCTCCCCGACTCGAGGAGACGCCACGTGCTTCGCCGATCACCCCAGATTGGCAAGTCGATCATGCTCATGCCATGCCACGCACGTGTAGCGCCATTGCTAGCGCGCAGAGAAGCTTCGGCATCCATACCGGCCAGTCCCCTCCCCATGGAAAAAACCACGTGACCTCGATGAATGCGACCCACCAGCAGGCTTCAGAGTTCGAGCTCGATCAAGTTGGCCGTGTTGGATTGATCTCTACCCCTAAAGTCCAAAGACCTTAGCTTTTGATCCGCGCCCTGATCGGGAGCGCCCAACCCAACACATGTTGGTGGGCCCCCGTTGCCAGCGCCACAATAAATAGAAGGTGGGGCCCGGGAGGCACGCACGTCGAGATTCACCGTGCCCCGACTCCCCACCTACACCCTAACCCTAGACCGATCGAGAGGGGTGGTGCTGCGGCGGCGGGAAGCTCCACCAGCGCTGCACTGCACCAGCCATCGCCGTCCAGCGCGGATCCGCCCCGACCCGTCACTGCGCGACGCTGCCTAGAGCAGACTACATCAACGAACGTGATGGCGTCGTCATCTGAGCAAGGTAAACTAGCCTATCCTTCCCTATCGATTTGATCTGGCACGCACGCACGCACGCACACACCAGTGTTGGTTCCTAGATCAAGAAATAGAAACCCGAGTCGATCCCGCTACGAGTGATCCCGGAATAGACCTCACAGGCCGACCCATGGCGCGCGCAATCTGGCGCAACAGGATGCGCGCGTGGTTGACCAAATTAACTCCATCCACTCCGATCCCCGCGGCCAGTCGCCGGCGGGCTGATGCTATGCTATAAAAGGAGCGCGACGGCGTCGATCAGACACACAGCAACCCGCTGATCCAGTACCCAGCAAACCCACCATCACTGTCGTCTTCAGCATGTCGCCGCACGGAAGCAGCTCGCCCGTGCTCCCGCTGCTCGTGCTCTCGCTGCTCCTGCTGTCGCCTCCGGGAACACTGGCCGGCGGCGATGGCCACCCGCCGTCTAAGCCCATAGTCACCCCCATCTCCAAGGACTCCGCCACCTCGCTCTACACCATCCCCGTCAAGGGCGGCGCGCCGCTCGTCCTCGACCTCGCCGGCCTGCTGGTCTGGTCCCCGTGCCAGCCCGGGCACCGCACGGTCCCCTGCAAGTCCAGCGTGTGCACCGCTGCCAACCGGAACCACCCGGCCAACTGCGCGTACACGGGCACCGGCCAGCCGGGGTCCCCCGACCCCAGCTGCGCCTGCACCGCGTACCCGTACAACCCGGCCAGCGGCCAGTGCGGCAGCGGCGACCTCACCATCGCGCCGCTGTCCGCCAACGCCACCGACGGCAAGAACCCGCTGTTCCCGGTGTCCTTCTCCGCATACGCGGCCTGCGCGCCCGATGGGCTCCTCGCGTCGCTGCCCTCAGGCGCCACCGGCGTCGCGGGGCTGTCGAGGCAGCCCCTGTCGCTGCCGTCCCAGGTCGCGTCCAGGCTCAAGGTGGCGAAGCAGTTCGCGCTATGCCTCCCCGGCGGCGGCCAGACCGGCGCGGCCATCTTCGGCGGCGGACCGTTCGAGCTCCAGGCCGCCCCGCCCATGGAGCTCGCCGAGGACCTCCGCAAGAACGCGCTCCCACTCCTCGTGAACCCCAAGAACGGCGCCTACTACTTCCGCGTCCACGGCATCGCCGTCAACCAGGCGCAGGTGCCCGTGCCGGGCGGCGCCTTCGACCTCGACCGCCGCCAGGGCACCGGAGGCGTCGTGTTCAGCACCGTGACGCGGTTCACCACGTTGCGCTCCGACATCTTCAGCCCGCTGATCAACGCGTTCGACGCGGCCACCAGCGGCATCCCGCGCCGGAAGCCCATGCCGCCGTACGATCTGTGCTACGAGGCGTCGGCGTTCAGCTCTACCCGGGTCGGCCCCGGCGTGGCGAACATCGACCTGACGCTCGACGGCGGCCGCACCTGGACGCTGCCCGGCGCCAGCTCGCTGGTGCAGGTAGACGAGCGGACACTGTGCTTCGCGTTCCAAAGCATGGGGTCCGAGTCGACGGTGGCTAACTCGCCGGCGGTCATCATCGGGACGCACCAGATGGAGGATAACCTGGTGCTGTTTGACCTGGAGAAGGGGACAGTCGGGATCAGCGGGCTGCTCTTGGGAAGGCGCACCACCTGCGGCAACTTCAACTTCGCCATGGGGAGCTCGTAGAAGTGTCGAGTAGCCAGAGCAGGACCTTTCAACTTCCATGCATGGTCATATGAGTCCAGCGCCACGCCGCCACCGTTTCGTTTCTCCGTTTCCATGTCCTCGTTACAGTACTTTGTAGCGCATCTGTTAGTTTCTGTGTACTGTCGTTTTAGCGATGGAAATAAAAATGCCTCGACTCCTTGAGTGAGTTGGCATGCTACCAATATTTGATACTTTCCCTTTTATCGTCAGTTTTTGTGAAAATTTTATTATTTCAGTTAAAAATTCCTAGACAACCCATTTGTACCTAATTTCTCTCCCTCCTAATGAAAAACATGCTCAGGCACGGTCGCGAAAAAAAAATCCTAAACAACCATAAGGTCCAAGATACACATCCAAGGATAAAAATAAGGGAAAAGACTTATTTTATTATCCTGAGCAATCTACTTTGTGCGTTTTAACACCCTGAATAAAATTAGGCTTGATTTAGTCCCTCAAATTGAAATAGTTCAATCTATTTTTATTGAGATCAGTTGTTTTTTTCATTTCTTTATATTCAAACTTTGTGGAATGACTTGTAAAATGATGCCCTATATAAGAGGAAAAAAACATTAGAAATTTTCATGTAGTTTTGTATCTACAGAATCGATTTTGCAGGTAATGTTCCCTTTTTTGAGAAGAGTAAATGTTCCTAACCTATCTATGTCTCAATCCCCCCATTGTTGCTGTGTTTTAAAACTAATAACGGATAATATGGGCTCTAAGGAGAGGTGCAGTGTTTGCCAAAATAGATATGAAACTGTGCACTTTGTTTCACTACTTTCACTTGTACCACCTAGGGCTTTTTGATCCCCATGAAAATGTCCTCTCTTTCCTATGTTAAATTTTTATTTAGTTACTTTTTTTAAAAAAGAACACATCTATTGCAGGTATCTAGTTTGCAGTGAAGTGGCGCGAGGAGATACTGTATGTATGTCACTTTGCTCATCAGGTATACTGCTGAACAGTTGGCACATACAGTATGTTTCCTTCAGCGCACTTGTCTTAAATGAAGACGCTATTGTAGATTTAAGACAAGTGCGGATCGAACAAAATTGAAAAGAAAGAAGGGATGCGCAGAGGCCCACTACGCACGCACCCGCACAGGTGACAGGCCGTCGGTGCTCCAGCTTCCATCGACTACTGCCGGCAAAGAGGACGGTTTCACAGCCCGCCCCCTACCGCGCACGCCAGTTTCATTTCATCGGGGCGATGCAATTTTCTAGCCCCGGCCCAGATCACATCGTTTTGCACGCAACCTTTATTTCTTGATTATTTCTTGATCGGTTGCCGCGGCGTACTTCCAGATCTGCCGAATTTTGCCAGGACCGCGGCGTTGATGGCCGTCGCGCCCACGCGTCTCCCGAGCTGCTGCCACTCGCGAGGCCACGCAGGAGTCATGACGCCGGGTGGGTAAGTACGCCGGAGCCGGAGCCGGAGCCGGAGGGCACGCCGTTGTTTTGCCGCAGCGCGTCGAAGCTTCACGGACGCGGCGGGGGCGCGGCAGCCGGCGGCAGGCGCCCATGCCGCACGCACGTGTCCGGCAGGCATCTAATGCTACGATCGATGCAGCGAGTCCAAGCTAGCTGGCATGTAATCCAGCACGAGATACTTGCGTGGCAGTTGACCAAATTATTATCATCCAGTCCACGAGGCTATTGATCACTGGTGCTATGCTATAAAAGTGGCACGGCGTTGATGGATTCAGAGCCATTTCACGCAAGTGCTCCTCCCCGCGGGCGCCGCGGGCGTGGCGGGCCTGTCGAGGGCGCCGCTGTCGCTGCCGTCCCAGGTCGCGTCCAGGCTGAGGGTCGCCAGGCCAAAAGTTCGCGCTCTGCATCCCCGGCGGCGGCCAGACCGGCGCGGCCATCTTCGGCGGCGGCCCGTTCCAGATCCTGGCCTCCCCGCCCGTGGAGCTCGCGGAGGGCCTCCGCCAGAACCCGCTCCTCACCAACCCCAGGAACGGCGCCTACTACTTCCGCGTGCACGGGTGCCCGTGCCGGCCGGCGCCTTGGACCTCGACGCCAGCCGCGGCACGGGCGGCGTCACGCTCAGCACGGTCACCCCCTACACCGCGCTGCGGCCGGACGTGTACCGCCCGCTGCACGACGCATTCGACGCGGCCACGCGCGGCATCCCGCGCGCGCCGCCCGTGCGGCCCTTCCGGATGTGCTACCGGGCGTCCGCGTTCGGGTCCACCCGGGCCGGCCCCGGCGTGGCGAGCATCGACCTGATGCTCGACGGCGGCCGCAACTGGACGCTGCCCGGCGCCAGCTCGCTGGTGCAGGTGGACGGCCAGACCCTGTGCTTCGGGTTCGTCGAGATGGACCCCGCGGCGGCGGCGGTGCCCGGCACGCCGGCGGTCGTCGTCCGGGGCTTCCAGATGCTGGACAACCTGCTGCTGTTCGATCTGGAGAAGGGGACGCTCTGGATCAGCGAGCTGCTCCTCGAAATGCGCACCCACTGTGGCAACTTCAACTTCACCATGGGAAGCTCGTAGAAGCGTGCCGGGAACTGCAGCAGGAAGCCTGATCTAGAGTCACGGCACGCCGCCAACGTGTTGCTTTGGCCTTGTTTTATTAAGTTTAGTTGTAGTCGCATCGAATCTTGCAACAACTAAATATTAATTATATAGATGGAGGCTAATTCACGAGATGACTCTATTAAACTTAATTAATTTATTATTAACATATATTTACTATAGTACCATATTATCAAATTATGGACTACTCATGCCTAATAGATTCGTCTCGCAAATATGTATAATTAATTTTATATTTAATCTATATTTAATACTAATTAGTAACTAAGCATTCGATATGACAGGGACTAAAGTTTAAAGTTTAGTCCTTAGAACCAAACACGCCTTAGCAGAACCAAACACCCCCGTTAGCAATCACTTTTGATCAAATTTTACTTCCCTGGACAACCGATGCGCTGTGCATCCCATTCCCATCAAGTTTCCATCGTCTCCGTTAATTCTAGGTCGAAAGAAACTGAAGGGGATTTATTCACCAACAGACTTGCAGGGCATCATTTTTCCATCCGGGTCTCGGTGTTAATGGGCTCTGTTTCTTGAACGCACGCGTTCGCGTTGGCCCATCTAGCCCGGATCTGCAGTCTGACTGACTGTCTGAGAGACTGTCGAGAGCGTTGACGGACAGAGACCATTGACCGCGACAGCAGTGCGCGTGCCAGATGAAACTACCGGTAGATCGGCGGTCGCTAGGATTCTATAGGGTATGTTTGGTTCGTAGGCTTATTCTAGCCTGGCTAGAATCTAGAGCCAGCCCAGTACTATACAAGAGACCGTGTTTGGTTTTTTGTCAATCCAAACCTGGCTAGTCCAAGATTGTATTTGTTTACTTGTACATCTGATACAGTAACCATATCTTGGCTAAAGGTGAGGTTACCGACAGCAAAAATCGTCCCCAATCTTTCTCCGCCGCCGCGCGTAGAGCTGCTGTCGGGGAACGAAGGGGAAGGATCGAGGTTCACCGTTGCTATCGAGGAACGAGGAAGGAGGAGGAGGTGGACGCACAGGGGGTGACGTGAGACAAGTCGTTGGAGCACCTTCGGCTTAGTGGAGATGGTCGCGATTCGCGTTTCCGTGGAGCTAGGCTAAGAGGCCGATTTGGCTTGCTGTGGCAAAGAGGCTAGCCAGGTAACCAAATATAGGCACGTGGCTTACTGGAGCCTGCTTGGAGGTTGTCCACACAACCAAACAGACCCATAAGGACAGTTTTAATGCAATAACTAGGATAGTTTTTATAGTATTTAATATGCTGCTATGTAGGTCAATTTGCTAATTTAGCAATATAATTAAAGATAAGGGAGAGGAAAAAACTAAAAAACTGAGTCTTATATAAAAAATTGTTTTATTGCACAAAGCCTAAAGTCTAAGAAACTACATAAATTCTATTGCGATGGATATCACAAATATCAAGTTAGAATTAAAGAGTTGGAAGAGGGAATAAAATCTATTGGAATAGATATCACAAATATCAAGATAGAATAGAATTAAAGAGTTGGAAGAAAGAGGATTAATAGAAAGAGAAGAAAGATCATTGAAAAAAATTATTTTATAATTATAATTATAAATTATATATTAGGAGTTTATAATTTTTGTGTTTACTCTTATATGACATGGCATATCGTAGACACCGCTATATTTTGGACTGGCCTAATCTACACGCCTCTCGCGGTTCACGAGGCTCTTTTCATTTGCTCTCGGAAGCCGGGGGCGGTTCGTCACTCAGCAGTCAGCAGTTAACTCCTGCTTGCCTTGGTTCGACGGATCAAGCAGAGAGAAAAGTAGAGCGCGCGGCCGCCGCCACCCATGGCGCCGCCACCAGGGAGTGCCGCAGCTCGCTCCCCCAGGATCCCGGCGTTCCCGGCGGGCCCCGCCGGGCGGCCGGTGCCGGCCGTGGGGCTCGGCACGTTCTCGCTCCCGCTCGTGGAGGACGACGTCCGGGCCGCGGCCCTCGCCGCGCTGGGGCTCGGCTACCGCCACCTCGACGCCGCCGCGGTCTACGGCTCCGAGCGCGCCGTCGGCGAGGCCGTGGCCGAGGCGGCGCGGCGCGGGGCCGTGGCGTCCAGGGTGGAGGTGTTCGTCACGACCAAGGTGTGGTGCACGCAGTGCCACCCGGACCTCGTGCTCCCGTCGCTCAGGGAGAGCCTGCGGTGCGGTAGCTTTCTGGCATCAAGTTCGCTGCTCCTCTATTTCTTAATTGCTTCGATTATATTGAATAACTCCAGTAGAATTTTTGGCAGCTGGGAGTATCAATTTCAATCGCACCAAAATAATCACTGTCCTTTGCTTTGGGGTCAATCTGCTCAGGGAATTGAAGCTTCTTTGATCCCTTCATCTGCAGGAACCTTCAAATGGAGTACGTTGATCTGTACCTAGTTCACTGGCCCATGGCCGTAAAACCAGGCAAGCCCCACTTCCCAATGAAGAGGGAGGACATCGTGCCCCTGGACCTGGCCGGCGTCTGGCGGGCAATGGAGGAATGCCATCGGCTGGGCCTTGCCAAGATGATCGGCGTCAGCAATTTCACGACAGGGAAGCTCAAGGAGCTGCTCGCAACCGCAAAGATCCCCCCAGCAGTGAATCAGGTTCGTGTGGATCAGTTGGTGAATAGTCACAAATGGCTGCAGTTCCCTTTTTCATTGTAGATACGACAACCGAGAAATATTATACCTGCATAGTTCAAAACACTTGTTGTTTTAGTATTTCTTATTACTATCTAAAAATATCTGTTGTTGTTGCACAACTCCTAGACAAAGACAACTTTCGCTTATTTTTAGTCTTACCCTTAAATAACTTACTAGAGGGTAAGATGGTCAGATTACCTACCTCAGCTCTAAAACAAGTGCAGTGAAGCTGAGGGAGTACTATACTTCATACAACAATAAAAACAAAAATGCTACTATGTTCTAGAGCAGCAGAGCTCGACTGCTCGAGCCAATTTGATGAAATCTTAGTTGCTTATTGTACCTGGCTCTGCTCTCGAGTCTCAAGTGTCCCACACTGTCTCACATGCCACAGTATCACGGATATTGATGAATGAGATTACACTCTGCAGGTCGAACTAAATCCATCTTGGCAGCAGCAGAAACTAATCGAGTTCTGCAAAGAAAAGGGTATCCATGTGACTGCTTATTCTCCATTGGGAGGCCAGTTTGGATCTAGAGTACTACAGTCTAAGGTTCTACATGAGATTGCGCAGGCTAGAGGGAAATCGGTGGCTCAGGTATCGACTGTGATTCTCAGTCTCGATGCTTCTTGATCCAGTTTAGCGATCCACTTAATTTCTCATCATGAAAGGCTCCATGTGTACTGACGCTACTGGATCGGAGCATTGTTAGCATCATGTTGGCTGTTAGCAGCGTGACTGACATCCCATCGGCATGCTTTCTCCTCCCAGATTTCGCTGAGGTGGATCTTCGAGCAAGGCGCGAGCATGGTGGTGAAGAGCTGGAAGCAGGAGAGGCTCAAGGAGAACACGGAGATCTTCGACTGGGAGCTCAGTGACGAGGAGCGGCTGAAGATTAGTCAGATGCCGCAGCAGAAAGTGGCCAGAGTGTCGGGAATCCTCTGCCCCGAAGGCGTCTCCAGCGTGGATATCGCCGAGGTCGATGTCCTCGAAATGTAACCGGCACCTCCGTCTAGTTGCAATGGGCGGCACGAGCATGAGGAGACGCACAGGGAATTTCTGGAAGCCGCACACTCGACCTGAATTTCTCTCTAGCGCACCTGCAGCTCGGACATGCACCTAGGATTTGTAGTTTATAAGGATAAACAAGTGGTTTTAACTAAAAATAGTAATAAAATTACTCAATAAATACTGTCAATGTCGATGTAGTAATGTACCCACAGCTCCTGCTCTAAGAATTTCTAGAGCTAGCGATGGTCAGCTCTGAAAATTATTGGAGCTGTGTATATTGTACATTGGGGTATTGCAACTGAAGCGGGGTCTGTAAAGTGAAAAATATTGGAGCTTTGTATATGTTTCTTTTCGGGTCTTCTATGAATGATGTCATGGTCATTGCTACATTTTCTGACTGAATATTGGGAAGAAAAAAAACCAGTATGATCTGTTACTTTTATAAAGACGAGAAAGAGTTTATGTATACGCAAGGACTAAAAAAAAAGGCTACAATAATTTACATGGATGAAAGCTATGTACAATCAATCCATGGAACAAATAGAGGGATGGCGCTCCTCTTTGTCCTAGGTAAATGTAGGATAAATTGAGCCATCCTACTCCAAGCTCCAAGGTTCAGGTATTTTTCCATCAAACTTCAATACATTACCTTGTGCTGAAGGAAAGTTTGGCTCAGCAGCATCAATCAAAGAGGAGCCTCTTGATTGAACCTTGAAGCATCTGTGGACCAAAGAGTTAAATCTTCTCTACATGTTCTAGAGATCATCAAGTTTGTTTCATCCTCATGCCTGAAGACTTTGGCATTCCTGCATTTCCAAACATTCCATGGAATGCAGGTTGTTGAAAGGAATGCAAGGCAATCTTCTAGAATATTCTCCATCATGCAAGAATGTGATATTTTCTATAGAGAACTCTATAATTAGTAATAAATAAATTTAGAAAATGTTAGAATATTTTAGAATTCTCTAGAAGGGGACACTTGGTTTAATACCATGATCCCCCTTAGCCTATAAATAGAGACCCCCTCCGTTGCCATGGTATCCATCCATGAGCATGGTAGATGAGAGGTGGTAGTGCTAGGTAGAGGAGAAGGGTGAGTGCTAGGCTAGCCACTAAAGAAGAGAGTGGTTTGTACTCGTGTGTACTCTTGTTGTGTTGTAATAAAATCTTGTTCTTGTAAGTGTTAGTCTCCTGGTTAAGCCTAAGTGCTTAGTGTATAAGTTGTGATCCATCGAAGGTTGGCTCTGTCACCCAAGATCACAAAGGGTCTGGGCTTCATCGTAGGTTGGCTCTGTCACCCGGAAGCCAGCTTCATCTGTTGGTACGCTCTGTCACCCGAAAGTGAAAAGGCGGCTCTGTCGTTAAAAGGACCCGATACACTAAGTAACTAGAAATTAAAGAGGTTGACCGACTCTAAAGTAAGTTGGTGTGTTATAAGTGTAGGTCCTCAGCTTAGTGGGGATTAGGGCCACCTCGATTTTCAACAAGTGGTATCAGAGCTTGGCGGTCCGGGACTGTCTGTAGGAGGATCAAGAAGCACAGGGTGCTTGCTATCTTCGGTGCTACATCAAGACGCTAAGGGGAGACTCTGCCGGTGCACGGTCTCGGATTGTGAAGCTCATTGTTCCGGGACCAAGGAAACTATTTTGACGTTGGGCGTCAATCACTATGGCAGATCTTGCTAGCGCAAGTGGTGGGATAAAGAAGCTCAATAGCCATAACTATGGCTATTGGAAGATCTGCATGGAGTCGTACCTACAAGGTCAGGACCTATGAGAGGTTGTTGCAGTAACCGAAACTGTGGCTCCACCAAAGGAGAGTGGCGATAGTTCTTCAAAGAAGGATGGAGCCGATGCCTTGCGAAAATGGCACATCAAAGCTGGGAATGCTATGTTCGTACTGAAGACAACCATTGAGGAGGACCTACTGGAGCACATTCGGGATGCGGAGACCCCAAAGGAAGCCTGGGAGACTCTGAAAAAAATTATTCTTCAAGAAGAATGAAGCACGCCTCCAACTCTTAGAGAAGGAGCTATCAGGTATCTCTCAAGACACTCTGACTATCAAGTATTTCACAAAAGTAAAATCCATTTGTCGAGAGATATCCGAGCTTCCACCAGATGAGAAGGTTGGTGAGGCCCGTATGAGGAGGATTATCATTAATGGCCTTAGACCCGAATATCATGGGTTTATAGCTGCAGTGAGTGGATGGCCTATTCAACCTTCATTAGTGGAGCTAAAAAATTTATTGGCTAATCAGGAAAAGTTAGCCAAAAGGATGGGCACTATTACTATAAAGGAGCAGGAGGAGGCGCTCTTCACAAGCAAGAAGAAGGGTCCATTTTAGGGGCAAGAAAGGCCCAAGCAAAGGTGAACAGATGGTGGCAAGCATCACCTAAAGGAGAGACACAACTCTTCAGGGAGAGCTCGTGAACGAGAATATCAGCAACGACAACCAGGAAAAAGAAATGATGGATGCTTCAATTATGGTAAGAAGGGTCACTTCGCTCGAGAATACCGATTAACAAGGAGACGCTTTGAAGGGAACGTAAGATGCTTTGAAGGGAATGTAGCCACTGCCGCACGAGAGAAAAAGGAGGAGGCATACATCACTGAAGAAGAGTGGGATGTTGAAGCTGATTTTTCTCAAGAAATTGAAGAAAATGAGTTGGAGGAGGACATGGAGGCACCTGCTTTTGCAACAACAACTGATTCGATGGTGAATTATAAGGAGGATAGGATCATCGACTCTGGGTGCTCTAACCACATGACCAGTGATAACAAGAAACTAGAAGATGTGGCCGACTACAAGGGAAGGAGAGTGGTGCTGATGGCAGATAACTCAAGATTATCCATCTCTCATGTTGGGAAGGTGGTCGTTCCAAGGTATGATCCTCAACAACTCCAACTCGAGAAGGTTTATCATGTTCCCGACTTGAAGAAAAATCTGCTGTCGGTCCCTCAATTGATGGCAGAAGGAAAATACGTGCTCTTTGGGCCAGAAGGTGTGGCAATTTTTAGAAAATTAAAGGTGATCGGCACACCCATCATGGAAGAAAGGAGGAGACAATCAATGTATGTCCTCTCCGCTGAGTCCGCTTATGTGGACAAAGCTAGGAGGAATGAGACAAGTGATCTTTGGCATGCTCATCTTGGACATGTTAACTATAGTAAACTGAAGGAGATAATGCAGAAGCAAGTATTGAGAGGACTTCCACAAGTGGACATCCGGACGGACACGGTATGTGCTGGGTGTCAATACGGCAAGGCTCATCAATTGCCTTATAAGGAATCGGAGCATCGATCCAAGACGCCATTGGAGTTGATACATTCGGATGTTTTTGGCCCAGTCAAGCAAATATCTCTTGGAGGGATGAAGTACACTGTGACTTTTATTGATGACTTCTCAAGGTACGTCTGGGTTTCTTTTATGAAAGAGAAATCTGAGGCTTTCATAAAATTCAAGGAGTTTAAGGAGAAGATAGAAGATGAACTCAACATGAGAATTCAGTGTCTCTGCACTGATAATGGGAGAGAGTATTTATCAAATGAGTTCACTATCTATCTTAAGGAATACAAGATAAGAAGACAATTGACTTGTCCAAATACTCCACAACAAAATGGAGTAGCGGAGCAAAAGAATCGCCATCTTGCAGAAACTTGTCGGAGTATGCTCCATGCCAAGAACGTACCCGTAAGGTTCTGGGCCGGGTGTATGAGAACAGCAGCCTACGTCATTAATAGGCTGCCTCAACCCAAGCTGGGATTCAAGTCACCTCATGAGCTGCTATGGAAGGAGAAGCTAGTGGTGAGCCATCTTGAAGTATTTGGCTGCGTCTGTTATGTGTTTGTGCCTGATCACCTAAGGAGCAAGTTCGAGAAGAAGGCAATTCGGTGCATCTTCAACGGATATGATGATGCAAGGAAGGGTTGGAGGTGTTGCGATCCAACCACTGGAATGTGCCACACCTCAAGGAATGTGGTGTTTGATGAAGCTTCTGCTTGGTGGTCAACTGAAAATGTTGAGCTACCCGATCCACATGATTTGGAGGCGGATCTAGAAGAAATCCAGGAAGAGGAGGAGGAGGCACTAACTCCAGGAGGAGACAAAGAGGTCTCACCAAGCAAAGCCAAGAGTCCTTGGAAGACTAGTGTACATCAGATGGCTCATGAAGACCCTCATCCACCACATATGGAGCTTGAGAAGCCTAGTCAAGCACTAAGTAGGACAACAAGGCAAAGCAAGCCCAACCCAAAGGTATGCCAATGCTGTCCTTGTTGATGAATTGCCCATTGAACCATCTTCTTATGAAGAAGCAATAAAAGGCCTGGAGTGGCGTAAGGCAATGGAAGAAGAGATTAAGGCACTAACTGAAAATCAAACATGAGATTTAGTGCCAAGACCGAATGAGGTAAAACTCATATCATGCAAATGGGTCTACAAGGTGAAGACCCGTCCAGATGGCTCAATTGAAAGGTATAAGGCTTGACTTGTTGCTCGGGGTTTCTCTCAACAATATGGGCTAGACTATGAAGAAACATTTAGCCTGGTGGCAAAAATCACAACCGTTCAAGTCTTGTTAGCACTGGCTGCTTGCAAGTCTTGTTAGTTGTGGCAGATGGATGTCAAGAATGCATTCCTACATAGTGAATTTGATAAAGATATTTACATGGAGCAACCAAGAGGCTTTGAGAGTAAGACCCACTCCGAGTATGTTTGCAAACTGAAGAAGACACTCTATGGCTTGAAGCAAGTTCCACGCGCATGGTACGGAAGATCGGTGAGTTTCTCGTACAGAGTGGTTTCAACGTCGCTACATCAGATTTTAGCTTATTTGTGAAGTAAAAGGAAGGAAGACTAGCAGTAATCCTAGTCTATGTTGATGATTTGATTATCACGGGAGACTACTCCGAGAAAATAAAAAGGACAAGAGAAAATCTCTCAGTCCACTTTCAAATTAAGGAGCTTGGAGAGCTGAAGCATTTCATTGGACTTGAGGTGGAGCGCACAAAGGAAGGGCTATTTCTGGGCCAACAGAAATATGCCAAGGATCTTTTACAAAGGTATGGAATGCTTGACTGCAAGCCTATATCTACTCCTATGTATCCCAATGTGAGGCTACGAAAAGATGAAGGGCATGACTTGGAGGACATAACTATGTATCAAAAACTAGTTGGGAGTCTTATCTATCTTACGCTAACCCGACCAGATATTTCTTACCCAGTTGGAGTAGTCAGTCGATACATGAGCAATCCGAAGAAGTCTCATCTTGATTCAGTCATGCGTATCCTCAGGTATGTCAAGGGCACCATCAACTTTGGTATTATATATAAGAAGACAAAAAATTGCCAGGTCATAGGATATTGCGATGCCGATTATGCTGGGGATAGTGGCACACGACGATCAACTACTGGATACTTCTTCAGTATAGGATCGGGAGCCATATCATGGTGCAGCAAGAGACAACCAACTGTGGCATTATATAGTACTGAAGCAGAGTATCGATCTGCAGCAATGGCAGCACAAGAAAGCACCTGGCTCAAGCAGTTAATGCAGGATCTCCACCAGCCGGCAGGATACCAAGGAAGGATTTTCTATGATAATCTATCTTCTATTCGTTTGGCAGAAAATCCAGTCTTCCATGCAAGAACCAAGCACATAGAAGTTCACTATCATTACATAAGAGAAAAGGTACTTGAGGGAGAGATTGAGATGGTGCCTACCAGTACAGAAGAACAGATTGCTGATATCCTCACCAAGGGTCTTCAAAAGGCAAAGTTTGAGAAGTTTCGAAAGGCACTCAGCATGGTCTGCAAGACGACTCTAGATAGAAGTTTGCCTTGAGGGGGAGTGTTGAAAGGAATGCAAGGCAACCTTCTAGAGTATTCTCCATCATGCAAGAATATGATATTTTCTATAGAGAACTCTAGAATTAGTAATAAATAAATTTAGAAAATGTTAGAATATTTTGGAATTCTCTAGAATGGGACACTTGGCTTAATACCATGGTCCCCCTTAGTCTATAAATAGAGACCCCTCCGTTACCATGGTATCCATCCATGAGCATGGTAGATGAGAGGTGGTAGTGCTAGGTAGAGGAGAAGAGTGAGTGCTAGGCTATCCACTAAAGAAGAGAGTGGTGTGTACTCGTGTGTACTCTTGTTGTGTTGTAATAAAATCTTGTTATTGTAAGTGTTAGTCTCCCGATTAAATCTAAGTGCTTAGTGTATAAGTTGTGATCCATCGAAGATTGGCTCTGTCACCCGGGATCACAAGGCTTAATCGTAGGTTGGCTCTGTCACCCAGAAGCCAGTTTCATCTGTTGGTAGGCTCTGTCACCCGGAAGTGAAAAGGCGACACTGCCGTCAAACGGACCCGATACACTAAGTAACTAGAAAGAGGCTGACCGACTCTAGAGTGAGTTGGTGTGTTATAAGTGTAGGTCCTCAGCTTAGTGGGAATTAGGGCCACCTCGATTTCCAACACAGGTTAAAACTGTGCTGCTGACTCTCGAACTATTCTCCAGGATTCAGATGCAAGGTGAGCACCAATGTCCTCATAGACCCTCCTAGCGGCCCAGAAGTCTGAACTGCGAAAGACACAGATGCAGAATTCAGTTGTCACATAACGTATTTGTGTTTGGTACATAGCAACAACGTTTGAATGGTTACTTGGAAACTCACTGAAGGTACAATGATACGTGACAATCCTCTGTGTCAATTGCCCGAGCAGAGATGCAGTAGCCAGTTCGTTCACTTGCCCAGCTTTTCAGTGTGGGATTGGTGTCTGCGTTTCAGAGCTTCTCCTCAATGTAAAGTGAAATATAGGATCGGCGCGAAATGGTACGCGCTGGGAAATGCTAGAAATTTGTTGCCGGCGTCCCGCAAACGGGGAGGATCGGGAGAGAGAACCCTCGACCGTCAGTCAGGCTTGCCGGCGACGCGACTTGACTCTGCCCAGCCTCAACCTTGAGAGATAGCCACCGCCATCTGCGCGCGGCAGGGCCAGGCCCTGTGCAAGTGCAGCGGCGCTAGTACGTCGAAGGGGGTAGCCTTCCGCGCGGCGAGATGACCGGGCATTCTTATGCAAACTTCCAGGCGTCCCGCCGGAGGGAGAAAGCGCGGCGGCCGTGGCGCCGTGGCTTCGCGCGCCCGGCCAGGGAGGGGGAGGACGGTATCTGAAGTACCGTCCAGGGCGGACGGTATTCCATTTACCGTCCAGGGTCGAGATCATCTTGGCCGTTAAATCTAAAACGGACGGTCGTTACACTGGAGGTTCGAGTGGGACGAGGGCGGCCCAATTATCTCAGCCCAGTCAAAGGCGACGGGCCGCCGACTGGGAGGGGTGGCTTGATTGGGCGGTTTGGGCCACCTCGTGCGTAGCCGACCCGAGTACAGAAAATAAAAAAGGAGAGGGAGGTGGAACCGCGGAAGCGTGCTGCGGATCCAGGCGGCGGCGAAGGCGGATGCCGCTCGGATCGATGTCGAAGAGGAAGACGGACGCCTGAACTCATGATCTGAGATTAGCTTCGCTTGTTTTTTTTTTTGAGCTCAATACTGGAGAAAACTGCCAAGGACGCTGTACTCTGAATTCGGATGAGTTAGTGAGGAGTGCCTTGATGCGTCATCAGAACGAGCGTTACTCTGCAGTTCGAACAATTCATTCATTCAACTACTAATAGTCCTACTAGAAATTAAGTCAGCAGTTTCTGATTTTTTTGTTGAGCTCCGCTGAACGTCTATCCATCAAGTATGATACGGATCGCCTTGCTCATTTTCCGTAATAGCCCTATCACGTGTCAGTATTCCACTGCCACCAATGAGTGCGGCCAGGTTATAGGGATGCAAATCATGGCCGTGAAGGTACGATTAAAACGGCAGGTAAAATGGAACTAGAAAAAAAAAACGGAGATCAGATGTGAACTTCTTAACGTATGAATGGTTAACAATTGTCATATTTAACAATCACATGATCACCTATCAACTTTACTCAGTTTCAGGTAGTCAGGTAGAACGACAGAGTTCTAGCTTCGTAGAGATTCAGGTATAATATACATGCAAAATATAATGGAAATGTAACCGTATGTTTATTTTTAAAGGTGTCTCCACAAAAGGACAGCATCTACTTTTCAATATGGAATGATCAAATTTGGTCGAACACTCATTTTTAGAAAACATTACAGCTTCTTAATGAGCATTGATCTCTCAGCAAACCAATTAAACTGGTGAGATTAGTATTTCTATTTTTAGAATGGTTTTGCGAAAACCATCGGCCCATGTTCTCCAATCTTACCATTTCTCTGTAATAAATCAACTTCAACATTCCAGTCTGGGATACGCAGGCGGTTTGTAAGTTTCAGTTTCAGTTACAGCATTACAGCAACGACCCATCCGACTTGTAATGATACGATGATCGCAATGTAAAATTGGGCGCCGTCAGCGCTACTGCAGATGATAAGAGTGACTTGCCTGCAACAGGGAAGAAGACGGTGGCTGTGGTTGTCCCGGAGGAGGACGCGCTGAGGCGGCGAGGTCCTCTCACCATCAGTTTCGTGTGCGGGCGGCCGTACTCTCTCGAAGTCCCATCCAGAACGCTCGATCGACCGCCCGCGAGATCGTGCGCGCCGCTTCCCCTCACCACTCACCGGCTTTATTGCCCCAGCCAGCCGGCGGCGCTGACAGCGGACGGGAGCGCCGCGGCAGGAGATAAAGGCGCCGGTGCGCCCTGTCGCCAGGGAGGCCCTGACCATCAGACGCGCCGCCACCGGCGCGCGACGCGGCGTGGCGTGGGCGGACAACAGTTTCACACGCACGCGCTGATGCCATCTCGACCGCCGGCGAGCGCCCACGGCGGAGGAAGCGCGACGGCCATGGTGAGCGGCACCTGCTTCGGTGGACGGTATTTCATTTACCGTCCCTGGTGAAGGTAATCTTAGCCGTTGCATATAAAATGAACGGCTGAGATCCAATCAGACGAACGTGGCCCGGAGTGTTATATGGGCCATTACCAATAGGCGGCTCAATAATCTCAGCCCACCCGTAACCGAGGTCCGCGAAGATAACAGACAAGCCTGTAGAGCGACGCCGCTAGGAAGGTGATGGCCGTGCTACGACGGCAACGGCCGGAGCTGCGCTCGGCGTCGGCGGAGACTTATGCTCCGGTACTGTGACGTGTGGCTCCGACACCTAATGCTCTCTTCGGGACCCTTCTCCTCCGTCGCCGGTCGCCTGTTGCGTTCTAAGTGATTCCAAGATTAGGACAGAAAGCACATCGCAGCTTGCTTGAACGGAGTAGCCGGAGCTCCTCAGCTCGACGTTTCTTGATCTTGAAAACAAAATTTGTAAGGAAACATACCAAAATGGATCTGCGATGGCCTACAAACTCTGCAGTTTCTGAATCTGAGGTCCAATCAGTTTTCTAGTGAGATGCCTGAACGCCGTACTCTCTCGCAGTCTCACCCAGAACGCTATGCAGGCACCGCCGCCGGTGGCGCGGGCGGCGGACGGAAGATCCCGCAGCCGCGGCAAGGGGCGCCTGGTACAGGCGGTCGGTAGTGGTGTGCGGGTCTCGGGAGAAGAGTCACGGCGCGGTGAACGCTGTCTCCGTTGAGGCCCTCGCCATCAGCCGCCGCCGTCTGAGCGCGGCGGCGGTGCGGAACGGCTGTTCACGCGCATGCACCGGCCGCGCTCGCACACTCGGCGTCGCTCCACCGTGGTTCCACCTCCAATGTCTGGTGCGCGCGTCTTTCCTTGACGCCCAGCACGCCCGCATTGACGCCATCCTGACCACCTGCGAGCGCGACAGGCGTGGCGAGGGGCACAGGGACCTCGTTGGGGATGGACGTTACTCCATTTACCGTCCAGGGTGGACGGTATTCGATTTACCGTCCAGGGTCGAGGTCATCCTGGCCGTTGAATCCAGAGTGTGCGGTCGAGATTCGATCTGACGAAGGTGAATGTGTGTTATGTGGGCCAATAGCCGGCCCAATCAGCTCAGCCCACTCGTTAGTCGTTACCGAGGTACTGAAGTGAACGAAGCTCAGGTCCGTCGTCGGCGTAGCACGGTCGTCACCTTCCTAGCACGGGCGTAGCCAACACATGGGGCTCTGCACGAGACATCGGCGCCAAGCCGCCAACACATGGGACTCGGGTGGAGGAGCAGCCTGCCGCCCGGCTGCCGCAGCCACACGGACGGACTCACTCCATTGCTACTCGTAGAAACGGCACGCGGACCCTGCCCTGCACCCACCCGCGCGGGCGCAACGCGACGCACCAACGCAGCCGGAACGCGGGCAGAGACGACGACGCGGGCATGGCCTCGACGGGCACGGCGGCGGCGGCGGCGGCGGTGCCGGAGACGGAGGTGGCCCTGCGTTCCGGCGGCGCGAGGCCGATGCCGGCCGTCGGCGTGGGCACGTCGTCGCCGGACCCCGTGGCGCACGAGGCCACCAAGAGCGCGGTGCTGGCGGCCATCGAGGTCGGGTTCCGCCACCTCTACACCGCCTGCATGTACGGCACGGAGAGGCCGCTCGGCGAGGCCGTGGGCGAGGCGGTGCGCCGCGGGCTCGTCCGGTCCCGGGAGGAGCTGTTCGTGACGTCGAAGCTGTGGTGCACGCAGTGCCACCCAGATCTCGTGCTCCCGGCCCTCCGGCAGACCCTCGAGTAAGAGCATGATCTATCTCCTTTCCGCTAGCGAACACCTGAATTAACATCATCTCATCATGCATCTCCAACTAGTTCGTGATTATCTTCCCCCTCGTGCGAGAAGCAGGAATCTGCAGATGGAGTACGTGGACCTGTACCTGATCCACTGGCCGGTGTGCATGAAGCCGGGGCCGATCGCGTGGCCGACCAGGAGGGAGGACGCCGTGCCGTTCGACTTCGAGGGCGTGTGGCGGGCGATGGAGGGGTGCCAGCGGCTGGGGCTCGCCAGGGCGATCGGCGTCAGCAACTTCACCACCAGGCACCTCGACAGGGTCCTCGCCGCCACCATCCCTCCCGCGGTGAACCAGGTGAAGCTGAACCCGGCGTGTGGCAGCAGCGGACGCTGCGGGCGTACTGCGCCGGCAAGGGCGTCCACGTCGCGGCGCACTCGCCGCTGGGGGGACAGGACTGGTCGCGCGAGGGGGCGGGCAGCGCCGTGCTGCGGTCCGAGGTGCTCGCGGACATAGCACGGGCGAGAGGAAAGATCGTGGCGCAGGTTGGCGGCTACCCCGGCTTGACGTCGCCCATCATGGCATCGTCTCGTCAATTCGTCATGCCTGACGCCAGTTGATCTGGAACTCTGGAAACTGCGGCGGCGACCTCCGGCGCCGCCTGCTTGCAACGGTAACCTTTTTAATATCCCTATTCCCTTCTCAGGTGTCGTTGAGGTGGATATACGAGCAGGGGGTGACATGGATCGTCAAGAGCTACAACAAGGAGAGCTACATCTTCGGCTGGGAGCTGACCGACGAAGACCGGCGAAAGATTAGCAAGATCCCGCAGAGGAAGTTTCTCACGGCGACAGCCCTGTTCTCGCCGGAGGGCGAGTTCACGTCGGTTGATCTGTCGGAGATGGACATTGTGGAGGAATAGGGAGGCATCGAAGAAGAAAAATGGATAAAAAAAGTCAAGCTTTCACCGTTCACTGATGTGATGATGTGATGATGCCCTTCAGTTCATCCTTCTGGAATCTGGTGAAGTTAGTCGTCCACAAATGGATCTTGTTTCGGTGTCGAAGTTTGAGCTTCCCGCGAGCAATGTCTGTTTGGCACTTGATCTGCGATGATGATGGGCTAGTACGTCTCTAGAACGCATGTGTTCGCAGGGCCCATTCAGCTGAGGACTGTTTGTTACCGTTCTAAACTGGGCCAGGCCTCCGGCAAACTCGAGCAACCGGGTGAAATTTCTTTTCTACTAACACAAGTACACAACAACTAGGCCAGACTCTGAAAATTATTGGACTGGCAACCCATTTGCAATCTCCCAAGCGCACACGTGGCCTGGTAATCCAATCCTGCACGTATCTCTCACTTTCAGTATTGTTTGTTTTATATTAGCCCCGCGCGTCACGACTCGGATTGGACACACGCGGAGCACGGCGCCGGCCATGGCATCATCAGCAGGGAGCGTCGGCAACGGCTGTCCCGAGATCTCGGAGTTCCCGGCTGGCGCCACCGCCGGCCGGCCGGTGCCGGCGGTGGGGCTTGGCACGGCGTCGTTCCCGTTCGTGGAGGAAGACGTCAGGGCCGCCATCCTCGCCGCGCTGGAGCTCGGCTACCGTCACCTCGACACCGCCTCGCTCTACCGCTCCGAGCGGGCCGTCGGCGAGGCCGTGGCCGAAGCGGCGCGGCGCGGGGTCGTGGCGTCCAGGGAGGAGGTGTTCGTCACGACCAAGATGTGGTGCTCGCAGTGCCACCCGGACCTCGTGCTCCCTTCGCTCAGGGAGAGCTTGCAGTAAGGGTCTATTGAGCTTAAAATTTGCTTCCTCTTTCTTTTTTGGAGATTCGCTGTCAATCACTAGCTAGGATCCAGTCAACTTAAAATTAAATTTGAAACTTAAAACCTAGTTTTTTGTAAACTTGAAACTAAATTTCAAATACCTGTTAAAATCTCGGCTTTTGAAAGAATAGGCGAGAGCAATTTGAAACTTAAAACTAGATTCTTGCAATTCAACCTAGCAATTCTGCAGTAGCTGGAAGCCTGGAAGTACCAAATAAACCAAAACTGGTGCTCTTTGGTGCCACTCAAGATTCTTACCTCTTCATCTGTAGGAACCTTCAAATGGAATATGTTGATCTGTACCTGGTTCATTGGCCAGTGGCTGCAAAGCCCGGCAAGCCCCAATTTCCAGTTAAAAGGGAGGACATAGTGCCCATGGACCTGCGCGGCGTGTGGCGGGCGATGGAGGAATGCCACCGGCTTGGGCTTGCCAGAATGATTGGTGTCAGCAATTTCACGACAACAAAGCTGCAAGAGCTTCTTGCCATTGCTGAAATCCCCCCAGCGGTTAATCAGGTTTGTAACTTTGTATTGGTCAAGTGGATAATTAGTAGTTGCAGTTTCAGTAACCTTCGTTATCTGTCAGCCTTTGCTTTGAGGTTTTTGCAATCCTGTTTTATTGGTAGTAAGCGCGAAATATTACTCCATATGAAGTTGTCATTCACAGTACTGCTTTGATTCAGTTTACTTTTTTTTTTGAAATAAAAGTAGGAGCGAGCACTGCTATCTCATTAAGTAAAGGAAGCAAGCCGAGTGACAGGTTTTATATTTTGCAAAATCGGGAAGGTTTGGAAACGATATCATAAATATGAAGTCAACTGAAAATGACCTGAATCAAGAACGATTCAGAAGTATACCATATCATCTGGCATGTCAGCATTGGTATTTATGATCTTTGCAGGTTGAAATGAATCCGATTTGGCAGCAGAAAAAGTTAATTGAGTTCTGCAAAGACAAGGGTATTCATGTGACTGCATATTCTCCCCTTGGAGGCCAAAGCATGTCAAATGCAGTACTACAGTCTGAAGTTCTAGAAGAGATTTCCAAGGCTAGAGGGAAATCGGTGGCTCAGGTTCGAACTATCTCTCTCTCTCTCTCTGCCCCCCCCCCCCCCCCCCCCCCCCCCTCTCCCTCTCCCTCTCAATGAATCTTGGTCAAAGTTTACCAATCGTTCTTAGTTCATATCCTATTTAAACATTTCCGAATTCTTTCACATATTAAGATGGTGAAGGTAGTATCGATTCAATACCGTTAATATGCTGGAGTCCTCTGATTCTTTTTTTTTTCTGCGATGTTGGCACCTATAGCAGCATAACTAGTTTCCGTTCTCCCCCTAGATTTCTCTGAGGTGGATCTACGAGCAAGGCGCCAGCATGGTTGCCAAGAGCCTGAAACGGGAGAGGCTCAAGGAGAACATGGAGATCTTCGATTGGGAACTGGGTGATGAAGACCGTTTCAAGATCAGTCAGATACCCCAGCACAAGAGGGTCAGAGTGACGGGGATCCTCAGCCCCGAAGACGCCTCCGGCGTGGATCTTGCCGAGCTTGACATCGTTGAAATGTAGCTGAAATCTCCATTAGTTGCGGCCGTGTTCCGAAAATTTGGTGGTGCTGGTTGTTCGTTATGTCTGAAAGCAGGTAGAAATTCCTGCAAGGCCATACTGTCACTTGGAATTGTCAGTGCACCTCGCAAAACAAAACGAAACTATGGCAGCATATACATTGTCAAAATGGATGGACGTCTCGAATCACTCTGTACTGCACTAGTGGCCGGAAACGATTCTGTTGTTTCACGGAAGAAACTGCCTGTTCTTCGAGTACCATGGAAAACCTGCATGCGCCAGGCATGTCAACCCGGGCCCTGGAAATTAAAACCTGCCCGCGTGGCTTCGTCCAACCCACATATGGGCCTGAGAGGTGGAGATTTGTTCCGGCAGAATGCTTCCGTGTGCAGTCGCATTCTTTCTGAAGCTTCGATCACGTACTTCCATGGAGCCGTGATCGTGGCCTGAATGAAGAAGCGTTTGGCGAACTCTGTAAAAGCTACTGTACCACACAGATCGATGGTGTGCAGTCGCAGTCAAATTGACAAATGGTGTCGCAGGGCCACTTGGTGGTTGGTCGCTTCTTTCGCTTTCTTCCTTGGCTTGAAGGGTCTTGAGGAGAATGGTTGATCGAAGGTCACACACGTTTTTTCTCGAAAAAGAGAGGTGAGGGCATTGCGAGCGTTTAGTGTCATGTGAACCTGACCGTTGGGGATGTCTCCTGTGCCCGCACTGCTGCTGGAGGGGAGCACCGCAGCCACCGCCGGCAACAGAGAAGACGAACGACCTTGCGCCAGCCAGCTAGCTGTACATACAGATAACGTGGCTCAGCTAGGTTCCAACACTGACTCCTTGGCTTTGTCCAGCCGATAGGGGCTATTATGCTTTCGTAGCTTCAGGCACCTTTTTGTATTCGCTTTCTCATCAGTAGATGCTCTACGGAATAGTATATTTCACGTACTAGGATACAAGATTTCAAGGTGCCAAGACGTTCCGATAATCATGCAAATTTTTCTTCATTCCTACGTGTCGATGGTATCTTACGCCCAGAGAGGCCCTGAGCTCCCAAACAGCTGGTGCGCAATCGCCATCGTCATCAACTGATGTCATTGTCAGAGTCACTTGTTGTGGAGTAGTGGTTGATTGTTTCTTCTCCTCTTTCTTCAAGCAGCCTCAGGAGACCGGTCCTAACAAAACTTTTCCTAGGCACTACTAAACAAAACACTAAACGACCCTGCCCTAATCAACGCCCGCTTTTGTTCGTGAGCGATTGACGTCACCTGTTACGCATCCACCTGTAATAAGGCTGCAAAAGTTTTAATTTCTTTGTAACGGGAAAACGAAAGTTTTACCACGTGCAGGCGTAACGCGTAACGCGTGACGCCAAACGCTCTAGACTCCGGTGGAGTCAGGCATGCGTCATCGCACCCGCAAGAACTCTCCCGTGCCAACACGACATGTCCCGACGCGAACGCCCACGTCACCCGCCCACCGCCCTCAATTCGCAGCGTGATTGCTACATAAAGCGGCCGGCACGGGCTCGATCGCGACGCGCGCGCTCCTGTTCCCTCTGCACCTAGAGGCATCTCACCTGCACCAGGCGCATCGATCAGGATGGCGTCCACGGCGGCGGTGCCGGAGGTGGCCCTGCGGTCGGGCGGCGCGCGGCCGATGCCGGCGGTCGGCATGGGCACGGCGTCGTTCCCGCCGGCGCCCGGGGCCACCAAGGACGCCGTGCTGGCGGCCATCGAGGTGGGCTACCGCCACTTCGACACGGCCGCCATGTACGGCACGGAGCGGCCGCTCGGCGACGCCGTGGCCGAGGCGGCGCGGCGCGGGCTCCTCCGGTCCCGGGAGGAGCTGTTCGTCACGTCCAAGCTGTGGTGCACGCAGTGCCACCCGGACCTCGTCCTCCCCTCCCTCCGGGAGACCCTCAAGTAAGAGCCCCGCCCGGATCGACCACGCCGCCCGTTCTTCCTCTTCCGATCCAGCTAGTCGTCATGAATGAAATCTCTCAAAAAAATAATCTTTTTTTTTTCTCGCGCGTGCCGTGTGGGAGCAGGAACCTGCAGATGGAGTACCTGGACCTGTACCTGATCCACTGGCCGGTGGCCCTCAAGCCCGGGCCGATAACTTTCCCCAACAGGAAGGAGGACGCCGTGCCGTTCGACTTCGAGGGCGTGTGGCGCGCGATGGAGGAGTGCCAGCGCCTAGGGCTCGCCAGGGCAATCGGCGTCAGCAACTTCACCACCAGGCACCTCGACAGGGTCCTCGCCGCCGCCAGCATCCTGCCCGCGGTGAACCAGGTGGAGCTCAACCCGGCGTGGCAGCAGCGGACGCTGCGGGCGTACTGCGCCGACAGGGGCGTCCACGTCGCGGCGTACTCGCCGCTGGGGGGCCAGAACTGGGACGGCACGGGCAGCAACGCCGTGCTGGAGTCGGAGGTGCTCGCCGGGATCGCCAAGGCGAGGGGGAAATCCGTCGCGCAGGTACGCCGCTGGTGGCCGGCTGGGTTTTCCTTCTGACGCGTAGCTTGCGCTTCGTCATTTTCTGACGTGCGGAGTGCGGTAGTGGCTTGGACAATTGCCCGTGCGTCGATGAGAATTCTATGGCGCGCCACGGTGTGCTTTGGTCGATCACGTATTCGGTCATACGTGTTTGACTTTTGGTTTCAGTTGCTGTTGCTGTCGAGGAGTTAGGAAGAACTCCGCAGAAGCGTGTTCGAGCCACCGCTATAGTCTCTTTTTCAGGGGATATTTCACTCGTCGGCTCGATTGTTTTGACCTCGGATTAGGTTTATTAAAGTATATATACGCATGATGTCTAATGTCTGCGACTGAAAACTAAAACAGTTCTCAATAATTAGTAAAACAAAAAATATTCTGCCTAGCCTGCATTATTACATGTACTCCCTCCGTTTCAAATTATAATTTTAAATTATATATTGTTTTGGGGTTTTCTAAATCCATAACATTTGCTATGCATATATAGATATGGGCTATGTCTTTGATACATAGGAAACACTATGTACGTAGAAAAATTAAAACAATATGCAATTTCGATGGAATGGAGGAAGTAGTAGTAATCTGTTGCTCTCCATGTCTGTTTGTACGTTTAGCCTACCTTAACAAAAGCTCTGCTCTAGCTCCAAACTACTTTTGATGCTTACGCATCCATTCTTCCCTTTCTTCAGGTGGCGTTGAGATGGATATACGAGCAGGGCGTGACGTCCATCGTCAAGAGCTACAACAAGGAGAGGCTCAGGCAGAACCTCGACATCTTCGGCTGGGAGCTGACTGACGAAGACCGGCTCAAGATCAGCCAGATCCCACAGAAGAAGGTGGTCACGGCTGGGGCTTTGTTCTCGCAAGAGGGTGAATTCACGTCCGTTGATCCGGCGGACCTGGACATCGTAGAGCGGTAGAGGAATAGGGAGGGAATAACGCGGAATATGCCCGCGCGGCTCCGTAGGCATGATGAACATTTGAATAAGCAGGCTTTTCCGATCTTGCTCGCGTTGATGCAGTAATTTTCTTTTTTTTATCTTATTGTAATGTTGCGATACGGAACGTTTCGTCTCAGTAAGGATTGCATTTGGTAACCATTTTCAGAGGTTGTGATACAGAAAATTTGATTGGGTTCTCTTTTTGTCCCCCCACTTCTACTGGCAGCAGAATCGATGGTGTTGGAGAACAACACAGAAAGTGGATGGTCGTAATGGATCGATGGACAATAATAATTTCTCAAATTTTGTTCTCATTTCTTTACATGGTTTTTGCTGTACTGGTTCTTATTTTCCATCGTATAAATCATGTATAAGAGGCCCTGGGACGTATTTTTGCCGAGGAAAATAAATATATTCATGTTTGTTGCTCTCTGATACCCTCTTTTCACATTTTTCGGTCAACATTTTAGGAACGGACTGAGATCAAAGTAACAACCCATCCACATCAAACAAAGAGGTACACAATGACAGAAGCTATTACAGAATATGAGAACTATAACCAGAAAGCAATACTGAAGCACCAAGTAAAACTACATTGGGCATATTTACCAAGATAAGTTACCTGAACTGTAAACAATTACTTGTCAAACCCAGATTCCTTTTCCAATAAGGTTGTCAAACCCAGCTATTCTCACGTCAAGCTATTTCTGCATATAAGTATTAGGGGGTTTTATGTTCGTGCCCCTGTTTGGATGGCTAATGGTGATTTTGCCTTTATTTGTCTAACTTTGTGAATTTGCTCTTGTTTTTTCAAAATGAAGAAACAGTTTGCCCATATTCTGTGAAGAGAACGGTGTCAAAATTGCTATGAAAAGATAAGATTGCCCGTGCAGTTTTGCCCCTACTATTCAAAGTACTTTCGTGACTTTACCCCTGTTTCGGCCAAAAAACTGGGCAGCACTTTGACATGTTTAAAAAGAATTTTGTCAGTCAAACTTGATCAATTTTTTGCACTTTCCAAATCTGAAATGAAAATTGACAAAATTTGTCAAAATGTTGACAGCAACATGGCGCTTTTTTCATTTATATTCAAACATGAAGCAATATGTAAGTCAAAATGTCACCATATCACATATATGTCCAACAAAACCACCAGGTCACATATATATTGGAAAGCAACAGCACACATATGTCCAACAAAAGCACCATATCATATTCTATCATGTCCAGATGTCATCACATCTTGTCCAGATCACATATTAGCATACATATCCAACAAAAGCACCAATTAGTACATCCGAGCACCAACAAAATGACAAACATCAGATTCAATTATCTATGCCCAACAATACAGCCAAGCTCCCTGAGCTTTCTCTTCCTCTAGCTCCTCTCCTTCCCCATCCTCTTCTCCCCCCTGTTCCACTTGCCCTTCCTCCTCCCCCTTGCTCTTCCCCTTTCTGTTCCACTTGCACTTGCACTTGCACTTGCACTTCCCCTTCATATGATAGGAATAAAAGTGTGTCTCAACTTGGGCTTCATGCCTTCCTGCCTTGATCCTAGATTTTTCTTGGTCTCCCAGGTTTCCTTCTCAACTTAGGCTTCTTAATTTTGTAGCCTAAATCAACACGTGGCCAGCTATACTTAGATGTCGATGGATTGAAAGTAGATGCATAAGCCTTTCTAAACCTGTGAACAGAGAAGTATTCATGGACAAAGTCATTCATTTGTACGTCCCTACTTAGCTTTGCAATGAAAGCTAAAGCATAGCTGCAGGGCTTTCCAGTCACTTGCCAAGCCCTACAACTACATGTCTTTTGCTGCAAGTTGACTGCATGCCTAAATCTGTTCACGGTTACTCCAGTTGTTCCAGCCCCACATATTAGCACATCATGGTCTTTGATAGTCTTGGATTTAGCATTTAGAGCCTTGATAATAGAAGGGATGATTACTCCAAACATTTTACTACCAATCTTGGCTCTCAAAACAAATTTTTCAATGATCATTTGTCTTATCCTATCATGCATATCTACAATTTGATAATCCTTGCATTTTGACACCCAACTATTGAAGCATTCAGAGAGATGGTTGTTGATGTAATCTACCTTGCAATCTTCATTGGATTTGCTTCTACTCCACACATATGTCACACATATGGATGATTGTCATCCAACCAGGCAAGTGCACTAGGATCTTTTTCCTCTATCTTCCCCATCAAATAGTTAAACTTGTTAGTTGTAAAGCTCTTGGCAGCACACCACATATTCTTACCATAAAGCTCACCACTGAACCCATTCTTCTTCATGTTCTTCCACAAGTGCCTCATGCACTCTCTGTGTTGCATTCCAGTTCATGATGGCTAACCGCTGATTTGCATTGATCCACATCTGGGAACACCATATTGACATCAATACATGGATCATCAATATCATATGAAAAGGGGGGAGGATCAAACTCATCAACGTCATCAACTATTTCACTATCAGGGTCAAACTTAGGGTCAGAGCAATCATCACCAGAGTCTGAAGATGCAGCCAAATCAGTATCATAGCTGCTATCACTTGGTGCCATAAGTGAATCTGTGTCAGAGGCGATCTCGGGAAGGCGCTTAGGCAGGGGCCCCATGCCCTCCTCATCAACTCCTACACTTACATATGTGGTTCTCTTCTTGTTAGATGTGGATTTGGCTCTCACATTTGTGGCTGTCTCACTTGTGGCTCCCTCATTTGTGGGTCCTCTACTCCTTAAAGAAGGGTGATACCTACGTTTCGTTGGTGAAAACTGTAATGGGCCCTCGAAATCATTTATCTGGACAATGATTTGGACTACTTCCTTCTCTAGATTTACTTGAAACCACTCAAGCAGCTGCTCATCGGATGTTATCTCAATAGACTCAATGTCCAAATCACGCCACAATGTTATACGCTGCTTTGAACCCCACAGGTAATGTTCAGCAATGAAATCAACTAATTGCATCAGTCCATAGTTATGTGTGTGAACAATTTGAGTTGGCAATATTCTACCCTGCAGCTATGTCTTTGGCCCCCCATCAAGCAAGTTGAAAAATGACCTCACTCTAACAATAAGTTGCAAATCTCTGTGGCTTGGCCTACAAATCACAGTATCACCAAATATAAAGTTAGCTAAATCGCTCTAAAGACAAAGGCTAACTCGTGCTTCAGACCAATTTCTATCCCAATCTAGGCACACAAGAGCAGTCAAGATAAGTAATTACCTAGCCTCTTCCATGTTGAGCTCAGGACTGCAGTGGCTGGAGTTAGCCGCGCAGGGGCGCCGCCGCCTGGCCCCGCAGGCCGCAGGGGGGGCCTCGCGCCGGCGCCAGTGCCCGCGCGAGCCCGCGCCTGGTTCGCCCTCTACCCCTGCCGCCGGTGCTGTTCTGCCCCTAGCCTGATCTAGGTTTTGCGAGAGTAGAGCAAATGGATAAGGTGTGTGCGGCGGGAACCAGGAAGGAGGAGGAACGAAGAAGTGAGGGTAGTTCGGTCTTTTCCCATTGCTTTAAGGAGGTTTCTTATTTCTTTTCATTTTTTTTAATATTTCTCCAACTAACAGAGTTCAAAGTAGGGGCAAACAGAGACTTCATTTTTAAAAAGAAGGGGTAAACTCACAAAGTCTAAAAACTGAAGGCAAAATCACCCTTAGCATCCACAATGATGGCAAGACACTGATCTCCCTAAGTATTATATTTGAAACTCTCAAAGATACAAGATCTCCTCATACATTAAATACTAATGCTAACATGTAGTACCATTTCTGCATATAAGTGTCTGAAATTCTCAAAGGATACAAGATCTCCTCCGCAAACAATTGAACAGAAGCCCGCCCAACAATCAGCCAAACAAGTATAAAATTTATCCCAGTGAGGTCAATTTCCCACTGAGCTCCTTATTCAGTATGAGTTATTATTCTAGTCAAAGCCTCAAATTGCTCTCACACGAAAAGACTCCAAACTAAAAATATATAGGCGCAATTATACAGATAAAAAGGTGTTGCCGCAAAAAAATCGATCGAATGACGATTCCTCGCTCGCAACACTCGATCTAGGAGATCTGCTTAACTCTAGTGTAGGTCCTGAATTTTGAAGTTCGCGGTGCGTCAATCGGTTTGATCCTGCAACTGACAAGATAAATAATGATAAATAATCTGATGATCAAAGAGACGATTAGCCAAAAGACCGTGTAACGATATCAGCTGATGTCGATATGATTTTAAGCGATCGGCTATATGTCTAATATAGATCTTGACAGATAAATAATGATATGAACCAATCGGCCGATATTAATACGATGAGGATGGAGTGATTACTGAATATCTACCTTATCGCAAAAGAATCACCAAGCCAATAACAATTAATCTACCGTCACCACCAATCGTATAGAACCTAACCGAGACAGCGTTGGCAGCAAGATGATAAACTAAAGGCTACAAACCGATAAATCTAGTTACGACAAGATATATGCACAATAGAAGTTTAAATAAGGTCAAGGCAAGGAACTATTGGCTAATAAGAACTGATCTGATGCTTTTATTAATGAAATCAACCTTTTGCTAACAGCTAAGCAACATATTCAATAGATATAAGTTGATATATCTAAACAAGGCCAATAACTATAATTCTATCAGATCTAGTAAGAGGTCGAACGATGCATCTTTACAAGACTTGATAGGAATTGATAACCGGTAGGCAAATATATCAACCAAACCAAAGCAATCCAAAAGATCGAGGCGATGCAGCCTTGAACAATACCAATATAGCCGATACAATTGCCGGGGCCAGCGGAATTTAGAACTTACCACTTCGCCGGAGATCAAAGCAATGCAGCCCCGCGTCAGGCGCCAAGTTCCGCCGGTGATGAAAACCTCAAAAAAGAGGGTGGTGATGCGCCGAAAGTTATCGTTGTATTGATCGAGAGATAAATTATAATGATCTTGGATGTACATATTTATACCCATAGGTGGATACTAATTCTTATTGAACACGACACAAACTTTCCTAAAGATAAGAGGAAAAATAACTGACTCCTAATTAATAGATAAATTTAAACTGTCATGTTGTGATCTTCACAATTACTTCTTTAACTAGGTCTCTTTTGAATAAACTTCCATTGGCCGGTTGATTTCTTCCCTTGACCGAATCTTGTAAGAATCTTACTAAATTTTGGTGTCAATAGAAATCAATCCTATTGAAACATATGCTATCCTATTGAAACAGATGCTGATGTAGCAATCCTACTGAAACAGATCCAATAAGGAAATTGGTAAAACCTTTGTAACATTCAGCCTATGGGCCGGTTGGGCTACAATTGGAGTACCACACATGAGGTATGGTAGCTCAAGAATAATCCTAAATGAGAAGTTGAGAATGTGATGAACTAACTTAAATAGCCAACTCTAGGAAGAATTGCAACCTTGGGTTCACTCTTTTACGCAAAGCGAGGATAAAAGCGTAAGCAGGTTGCAGCGTAGGTGTGGTCCACTCAGCGTGCAGAGTGGGCATGAGCCGTTTTCCTGTATTGGGTCATTACATTTGATATTCAGAGCCAACTCTCGCTGTGTCACGGGCGTGTGTTAAGGGTTAGTTGCGCTGGTACAGTGCGCATGGCACGTGAGCCCTAGGTGGGATATGGCATGGCACATAGGCCGACATCGGATGTACGGACGTGGCCAGGAGAGTGGATCCTGAACATTTGTCCCATGTGGTGAGTTAGCTCAGCTCTCGACGAGGACGTCGAGTCCTTAAGGGTGGGTGGATGTAACACCCAGCCTATGGGCCGGTTGAGCCACAATTGAAATACCATGCATGAGGCATGGTAGCTTAAGAATAGTCCTAAATGGAAAGTTGAGAGTGGGATGAGCTAACTTAAATAGCCAACTCTAGGAAGCATTGCAACCTTGCCTTTTTACACAAAGCGAGGACGAAAGCGTAAGTAAATTGTAGTGTAGGTGTAATCCACTCAGCGTGTAATATAGACGTGAGTTGTTTTTCTAGGTTGGACCATTACAACCTACGAGACGAAATGCTTCAAAGTTCTCCCGAATGCCCCAAACTAAACTTGCCTCTGGAAGAATTTTGAGGAGAAACAAAGAAAGGCAGCAGGAGATGGGAAGAGGAACTTTGCAGTTTTGCCTCTGCCCAAACAAGGAAATATGCTACGGACTAGATTTTTTTTTTGCGAAAGGATGGGGAGTTCATTAATTTTGGATAACAGTACATCCCCCACTTAAATCAACACCCTGGAAATAAAAGAGAAAAGCAAAAAAGTAGATGGTGGACTTCTTTGCAAAACTACATTGCTTCCAGGACATTCTCCGGTCGCCGCGATGACGCACCAAAGCCGAAGCCACCGCTCGCCGCCGGCCACCGCTTTTTCCTGCCGCCATCGCCAAAGAGGACCAACGCATGTTAAGCCCCAAAAGCCAACGGCACGGAACCACCGTCGGGCCGCATCTATCCCGCTAAATGACCATCGGCATCCTCTTCGATAAAAACAGCCGGACTTCTTTCCGCCGCCGCCAGCACAGCAATTGACGGCCAGAATTTTTCCCATAGATGGGGAAGATAGGAAGCTCCCACCCCTTCGTAGAGTTGGGGCAAAGCAAAAGCCGCATGCGATTTGTCGTCGCCCTCTTTAGTCGACGAAAATCGAACGAAGAAGCCAACAACAAACCATCGGCAGTTCCAAAAAATAGGCAAACTAACCTCCCAAACTCCGTCCCGGAGAAGACAAGAGGAGCATCTTCAAAGCTGGAAGCAGAGCTTATTCGCCGCCGGAGCCGCCACTCCCGGCAGCACAAGCTCCACCATCTAAGCGACTGTGAGCACCCTAACTACCCTAGATCTAACTACCCTAGATCTACAAGCTACCTAGAAAGTATAAACAGCCGGCAGTTAATCCCCCCCTCCCCTCTCCGGCGATGGAAAGGACACCGAAGAAGAAGGGGGGCCCCGAAAATGGCGGCGCCCTTCCTGTCGCCTCTCTCTATTGTAGCGCTCTTCTCTGGTTGGTATTGAGACTAGATTCTACACATGCTTTTCAGATTTTGTTCAGTTTTGCTTCCTGAAAAAGGCCGGGCAGAAATGCTCAATGTTCATCCACACACATGTTGTAAAGCTTCAGTTTTTCTGGTGTTGCAGCTAGGAATGGTTAGCTCATAAGAACAACGAGTATTAGTACTACTAACATTTTCCAGTAATTTTCACTGGATGAACAAGCTGGTTTACGTTTGGTTTGCTACGAAATTTTTATGTAAGCAACATCTTACTCTGTGACTCTGTCCACAAATATAAGCACTTGTTTGTTATAACTCAAATTTCTAATTTTGACCAATAATATATATAAATATGTTTTAAATAAAAAATGTTCATGGTTAAGCTGGTAACATCATTTCTACGTTGTCTAATCTTCATGGTTTTTACTGCAGTTAAAGTTAAAACAAATGGTTTAGAACGAGCCTAAAAACACTTAAATCTGTGGGAACGCTTGAGATCCTAGGATTGGTCCATGGGTGATGCACTGGTGCAATAATCGAATGGTTAAGCAGCTCCGGGAAGCAATTGAAGCTAGCAAGTAAAGCAGCAGCAGCAAGCAAGGCAAGGGTTCGAGTTCGACGTGGGAGCGAAGCAGAGTTGCGTGGCGGCAACAGCATGGGACAAGCAACGCACAGTGGATACAGCATCGCTCAAGTCTCCCTCCTCCCCCCTTCCAGTATATATGGACAGATGGGCATAGATCACAGGACTAATTTAATCGAACAGCAGCAGCAATCTCTTGTAACCGGGAAGACAACCGGAGAGAGATGGTTCTGACACATGTTCAGGAGCTCGACGATGCCGCCGCCGCCTCGGCCGTCGTCTTCGCCTCGAGATACGTCCAGGAGCCGCTCCCGAGGTCGAACGCCGTCGTCTTCTGAATTCTGATCGATCTGTCACTTGTTGCGAGCAACAGGGATTTTCTTCGTGTGTTGATGGCATGCGTGCGTGCATGGTTGCGTTGCGTGCAGGTACGAGCTGGGGGAGAAGTCCATCTCCAAGGACGCGGCGTACCAGATCATCCACGACGAGCTGCGTCGTTCGTCACCACGTGGATGGAGCCCGAGTGCGACAGGCTCATCCTCGAGGGCATCAACAAGAACTACGCCGACATGGACGAGTACCCCGTCACCACCGAGCTCCAGGCACGCATCCATGCATCTCTTCTCTTGCAAGTTCAATTAGTTTCCTTGTAACAAATTGAAGCGTGATCGAAGCTAGCCTGCTATGTCGTGCGCACGCAGAACCGGTGCGTGAACATCATCGCGCGGCTGTTCAACGCGCCGGTGGGCGCCGGCGAGAAGGCCGTCGGGGTCGGCACGGTGGGGTCGTCGGAGGCGATCATGCTCGCCGGGCTGGCCTTCAAGCGGCGCCGGCAGCACCGGCGGAAGGCGGCGGGGAAGCCCTACGACAGGCCCAACATCGTCACCGGCGCCAACGTGCAGGTGTGCTGGGAGAAGTTCGCGCGCTACTTCGAGGTGGAGCTCAAGGAGGTGAAGCTGCGGGAAGGGTGCTACGTGATGGACCCCGACGAGGCCGTGGCAATGGTCGACGAGAACACCATCTGCGTCGCCGCCATCCTCGGCTCCACGCTCACCGGCGAGTTCGAGGACGTCAAGCGCCTCAACGACCTGCTCGCCGCCAGGAACAGGCGCACCGGGTGGGACACCCCGATCCACGTGGACGCGGCCAGCGGCGGCTTCATCGCGCCGTTCCTGTACCCGGAGCTGGAGTGGGACTTCCGGCTGCCGCTGGTGAAGAGCATCAACGTTAGCGGCCACAAGTACGGCCTCGTCTACGCCGGCGTCGGGTGGGTGATCTGGCGCAACAAGGAGGACCTGCCCGAGGACCTCATCTTCCACATCAACTACCTCGGCGCCGACCAGCCCACCTTCACGCTCAACTTCTCCAAAGGCACGACACAAGATCATCGCCATGTCAGCCACAGTACATTAGCATCTCGTTGCCGATTAAGATGCTCAACTCTGACATGTCCAACTTTGTGCAGGGTCTAGCCAGATCATCGCGCAGTATTACCAGTTCCTCCGATTAGGCTTCGAGGTAACCTCTGCACTAACATTAACAATCTGGTAGCCCAAATTTGCATCTGACCCTGTTGTTTGCATTCTTGTTGTGTTCATCGCAGGGGTATCGAAACGTGAATGGGAGAACTGCATGGACAGCGCGCGGATACTGCGTGAGGGTCTGGAGCGCACGGGCCGTTTCACCATCATCCCCATAGATGGCCAAATGGGCCACACGGCACGACACGGCACTAAATTTTATTGGGCACGGAACGGCTAGGCACGGCACGGCTAGGCACGATGCTTTAATCGTGCCGTGCCGTGCCGGCCCTGCATGCCTGGCCGTCGACCCACGGCACGGCACGTCAGAGGGTTAGCCGTGCCGTGCCGACCTGCCAGCACCGCCGATCCGCCATGTTCGTACCGGTCCATGCACGAAGGGTAAAAAACCCTTGATCAACTAAAGACAAGTTGCTGATCTCATTAAATTTTTGTACAACACACAAATTCAATACATGCAGATGGATATATCATAAAACAAACAGAAACAAACAAATTGACACAAAGTTTGAGCTGGTGCAATGGCTGCCTCATTAAAAACCTATCTAGGTAAAATACACACCTCGTGAGAAATCCTAGATAGGAAAAAAGAAGAGCACAACCTAACTCAATCAATATATAAAGCTCAAATATTATATTATTCTAGTGTTCCAACTTCCAAGTTACAGGCTTACGGCACAAGCACATACATAATCAGTTACACATTGGACTCATCAAGATACAGATCCTCAAAAACGGCTTCAAGGTCTTTGTCCTCCACACAATGCTGCGCTCTAGCGTCACCAGCCTCCCAGTCCTTGATGCAGGAGAGCATCTCCACTATTTCAGGAGTCAGTCGGCGGCGGCGCTCCTCTATGATCCTACCAGTAAGACTAAAGGCAGACTCTGAAGAAATAGTAGACACAAGAATATATAAGACATCTTTAGCTAAGACTGAAAGCACTGGATAGGTTTGTTTGTGCTCATACCACCAATTCAAGATGTTAAAATCTCATCAAATTGGTCGACAGAGTCAGTGTCCAAGTAGGATGAAAGTTTCAGAACAAATACCAAGACCAGCACCACTTGATGCTGCTTGGAGCAATGCACTTGCAGAAGTTCTTCTAAACAAAGGGGTAGAGGAGGGAGTGGATGAACCAAAACTGGATGAACCAGCTCCAGCAACATCATTACCAAAAATCTTACCCCAGGCATTTTTTTTCTTACCAGAAGTCACTGGTTGTGAAGGCCTCTGCATTCTCACTGCACCAAACTTCTCATCATATCTGTTAAACATGGTAGAAAGTTCAGCTCTTACCTCAGTTAAATAAGAAGAGTAATCAGTACCAGAGAGGTTAGATAACAGAACTAGAGCTTTGTTCAAACCTCTAAGCTTAGCCTTAGGATTCATGATGAATGCAATTGAGTAAAGCATAGGTATGTCCCTCCAATACATGAGAAATTTATTTTTTATAGGAACAACCACTGATCTAAGCAAGCTATCATTTTCATAATTATTTAGGTGTCCAGCAATCTCAATTATATGATGCAATATTAATGGAGATGTAGGATCATATGCAGCAGATAGTGCAACAGTTGAATCATAAAAGAGCTCAAGAAATGTCAAGATGTGTTCAGCAACATACTAATGTGCATCTGTCAATAGCATAGGAGAACCTTCACCCTAGGGTAGTGAGTCTGAATAAAGACACTAAAGCTCTATTTATGAGGGACAAAATGATTAAGCATGAGATAGATAGAGTTCCACCTCACATCCATATCTAGTTGGAACTTCCTAGGCCTCTCATCGACAATAATGCAATAAGATTTGTATGATGCAATGTGCTGGTTAGAAGAATTCAAGAAAGCGATTGTTGTTCTAAATGCATCAAGGTAATGTGATATTCTCTTCAAGCCAGACTTCACAATCAGATTAATGATATGGCATGCACATATCTGATGCAAGAACAAAGTACCAACATTATCAGATATTTGAGGTGATAAAATGTTCATGGCAAAAGTATTAGCAGAGGCATTGTCCAAAGTAAGAGATACTACTTTCTCAGTTAAACCAAATTTTTGCAACACAGCGAGAACACGCTCAGCAATATTATCACTATTGTGAGAAACATCAATTAGCCTCAACCCTATGATCCGCTTCAAATCCCAATCAGCACTAACAAAATGAACAACCACACTAAGATAATCTTCCTTAGCATTACCAGACCAAATGTCAGAGGTCAAAGCAACACACGAAGCAGCAACCAAAGTCTCAGTAACCTTATTACGACGATCAGTGTAGTACTTAACTAAATCTCTAGAGGTGGTTTGCCGTGAGATAGTAGCAAATCGAGGATGATGTGCAAGTTTAATGTACTCTTCAAATGCATCACAATCACCAAAACCCAAAGGAAGGTCCAGTCTAGCAATAAAACGACAAAGTTGTGTACGTGCAACCTCGGGACTGTACTCCCAGTTGCCTAAACTACCGTCTGAACTAAATTGGAGTAAGGATTGAGATGACTGAGACTTCTTATTTCTAACAGAGCATGCGGCCCTATGCCGCTTGAGAGTTCCAATGCCAAAGTTAGAAGGAGCAGCGTAGAACCTACCGCAATGGAGGCACTTAGCTTGGAATCGGACCCTCCTACCATTCTCAATCCTGAAGATTTTCTCGTAGTCCTCCCAAACATCAGAGGTGCATGCCCGGTTGCGCTTGGCGCTGGTGCTCTCGGTGTCGCGATCAACACTAGCACCGGCACCAGCCGCAGAACCGGCAACACCAGCATCTCCCTCGCCATCGTCGGTGTCAGGACAAAGAGCTCCTCTTGTCCCGCTTGCAAGTCTTCTTCATCATCTCCAACCCCTCCCATCAACCGATTCTCATCGTTGATGGACATGGAGGGCCCGTCGTCGTCCATCGTCGGCCTCTGGTTCCTTGACGGATCTGCGTAGAGGAGAGGGGTCAGTCACAGAGCACAGAGGAGAACACAGAGCAACAAAGAAAAGAAACAAAGAAGAAGAAAGAGGAGGGCGAACCTGAGAATCCGGAGCACCAAAGTCGCCGGCGAGGTACACGACAGCGGCGGGTAGGACAAGGAGATGATGAGTGGAAGAGAAGCTAGGGTTAGGGTTTCGGGACGTAGTGCCGAGCCGGAGAAGCAGAGGCGGAGAGGGATCAGACCCGTGCCGTGCCGGGATGCAGGCCACCGGCGGCGGAGGACCGCCGGTCAGACAGTACACAGACGAGACGAGGAGGCGAGGAGCTCTAGATCTGAGTAGGGGAGGCGGGGAGGAAAAGCGCGAGGGTGTAGGGGACGAGATGGCCCGGGATGCCGGCCGGCGGCGGCAGAGAACTGGCCGGAGAGGATGAAGGCGAAGAGCACAGGCCAATCGGGGCGGCGGAGGAACAGGAGAGGCGCGGGGGCCGGGGGAGGCGAAGAGGTGCGGCGAATGGGGATTAGGGTTTTCGGATTGGGGGGGGGGGGGGGCGAGCGGCGGTGGCTAATATAGCCAGCGCCCGCGGCGGACCGTTAGGAGGCCGGGCCGCCCCAACGGCTAGTAGGCTGGGGATTTAGCCGTGCCTGATCGGGTTTGGCCTGTTAGCCGTGTCGGGTACTGGCCGGCACTATGGGCCAAGATCGCGGCCAGACACGGCACGGGCTATCGGGTCAGGTTGACCCGGACCCGATTCTTGATAGGCCGGGTTGGGTTCGTGCTGTGTTTTTTTCATGCTGGGTCCGGGCCGGCCCAGCGGGTCGAGCCTATTTGGCCATCTATAATCATCTCCAAGGAGCGGGGCGTGCCGCTGGTGGCCTTCACGCTCAAGGGCGAGGACACCTCGCTGGCGTTCAGGCTGTCGTCGGAGCTGCGGCGGTTCGGGTGGATCGTTCCGGCGTACACGATGCCGGCGGACCTGGAGCACATGGCGGTGCTCCGTGTCGTGGTGCGGGAGGACTTCGGCCGCCCGCTGGCGGAGCGGTTCCTGTCCCACGTGCGGATGGCGCTGGACGCGCTGGACGACGAGGCCAGGGGCGGGCCCGTGCCGAGGATGCGGATCACTATCGAGCTCGGCCCCGCCGCCAAGGGCTCCGGCGAGGAGGCGTCCGCCAGGGTCGTGAAGCGGGAGTCCGTCGTGGCGGTGCAGCGGAGCGTGTCGCTCGCCGGCGGGAAGACCAAGGGCGTCTGCTAGAGCGCGCGCGCGGCCGCGAGATCTCGGCGGCCCGGAACTCCCCAGTAGTTGTACGCGTGCTGAATAAAAACCCCTGTATCGACGAAGGCTACTGTAACTTCGATGGATGGAAATGGGATCGTCACCCGTGGCGTCGTGACACGATTGGGATGAATTGTGCACGCGCACATGCCGAGACCACCAGGCCGAACTCTGAGGGGGAATCCCTGGCCCATTTACGTAGATGGGCCGACGATTCGGGCCACCCGAGCAAGGAAAACGCCATCGATCCATCCGGTGGCCAATTGCGTGCGCGGGGAGAGGGAAATGAGGAGTGGGTGGTGCTCGAGCTTGATCCAAAGGTGGGGATCAGTGACAGCACAGCTCTGAGTTTAATTACTGCATGATGGCCGCAAAGCACCCCTAGATAGCTTCACGAGGCCGACAACCTTGAGCGCGCAGCAAACTGTCCTTCGTACACAGCAACTAGCTGAACAAAAGCAAGGAATAAAGCTTGTCGCAATGACGAGCACGCTGGTCCTTCGTCTTCCAATACGATCAGAAAATGTGCGTCTTAGACATAAAAATATATCATGAAAATGATGTGTGACAAGCTCTAGTGAGCTCCTTCCCTAACTGTAAGTGTTCAAAAGTTTTTTCCTTCTCCAAAATGATTCTGTGCTTAATATGTGATCTGTTTGCCGGACCAGTTTATCCTTTGAAAGGAAACTAGTTCGTGAATTAAAGAAAGGTATAAACGGTTTTTTTCTTTCCTCGCAATAACATACTCCCTCCATTCTAAAATGTAGGTCGTTTTGCCAAATCTAGATATATAATTTCTGCTATGCACCTAGATAATTATTATGTTTAAATACATAGGAAAAATTATGCATCTAGATTTACCAAAACGACCTATAATTTAAAACGGAGAGAGTAACGATTTGCGGTAGATTTGGGGAGTTTCTCCTAGGTGTTATATTGCGTTCTAGTAGCACGGTTGGTGCGCTAGCTAATATTGGTTCAAATATATCCTGATTTCTTAAATTACCAGATGAAACTAACTATGCTCAACCATGTAAGAATAACACTGATGTAGAATCTCATATGATTGTATGATCAATAAAGATCAATACTGAACCCGCATTTTATTATGAGCTACTGGATTCTACATTCGAACCCAGAGAATGATCCTGACGAACACAATTACACAACCCAATATGTACTAGCAAATCGCCCGAGACGTGTATGCACATCATACTTGTTGCTCGGAGCAACATTCTTTGAACAAAGCACGGGGGAGAGGACACACTTATTACACTCTACAACAACAGTCACACATCCCCGTTTGGACGTTTGGTAAGGTAGTCATAGGACGACTGGCCAATTGCACGCGTGCATTTGCAGCCACATCACCACGCACCAAGGCGGCCGAGCTCGTTCAGCCCAGCTGCTTGCAGGAGAAGAGGGCCGAGCAGACCTCGTGGAAGGCCTGCAGGATGGCGGCGCGGTGCTCGCGCGCGTTCACCGAGACGTAGCAGTTGAGCAGCGCCCGCAGCTCCGCGGGCTCGGCCATCCGCTTCGCCGCGATCACCTCCGCGATGGACCGCCGGAACTCCTCCCGCGGATCGTGCGTCCGCCGGTCCTCCGCCAGCAGCACCACGCACGCACGCCCGCCCGCCGCCGGCTCCCGGCCGCCGCCGCTCTTCTCGTAGCGGCCGCGGCGGGCCCACGCGCGCGGGAGGCCGCGGCGGGGCCACTCCGCGACGAGCTCGTCCGGCGCGCGGCGCGGCGCCGGGGCCGGGGCCGGCGGCCGCGCGGCCTCGGAGGCGGCGTCGATCATGGACTGCAGCCGCGCCTGGACCATCCCGTGCGCGAGCTTGGACAGGCCGCGGGGCTGCTGCGGATGCGGCGGCGGCAGGTGGAGCGGCTCCGGCGCCGCGTCCGCGGACGAGCACGACGCCGACGAGGACACGCTCAGCCGCGACGCGCCGCAGCACAGCGCGCGGCACCTGCCACTCCTGTGCCGAGCCGCCGTCGCCGCCGCGGCCTGGCACTTGCCCCCGCCTCCGCCGCTCCTGTGCTCCTTGCTCCGGCCCGAGAAGAGATGCATGGCTGATCTCCTCGTCGCCGCCCCTTGCTGCTCCGGCACGCGAGTAGTGGGAGAGAGGGCAGTGGCAGCAAGCAATTGGCAAGCAGCCAGCAGGTTATGCGGAGCAGCTCGCGCGGCGTGCTGTAGAAGAGGACAGTGCGCCATTGTAAAGCGATCAAAGGCGGGCGGGCGCCGCCTTTTGCTTCTCTGATTGAGCAAATTTTCAACTCTCGGGAAAGGGATGCATGGTAAGCTACCTAGCTCGCTTTAGGGATGTAACCGGATCATGCTGTCCCCTTGCTAGCAGCAACTTGGCATCTCGCCTTCCTTTGATGACGAATTCTCAACTCGGATCAGCTAGCTTATCAAATTGAAAAAGTGATTAGCTGCATATTAAAAACCCTAGGCGGCAATCATGTTTCGTAGTCGCCACTGCGCAATGCCAGCGCATCATAATTACAGCGACACGCGGTCGAGTACTATTGGATCGGATGAACCGAGATCTGAACTTTTTGAGTGAGCAGAGTATTTAGTACTAAATCTCCAACTTATGATCAGCTGTTCTTAGATGGTTCTCACTCTGTTTGAGCTGTTCTTTCTTCTTTGTCAGGGTACTTACCCCTGCTTCAGTAATAATCCAGCTCCATGAGATCAGCACATGCGCCTGCATCTCTGTCAAATTCAGCTAACACTAAATGCTGGTGCTGCTGAGCATGTGTGCTAGTTAGCTCAAATTTGCTTGTAATGTTCATCACAAAATCTCCAGAGTTCTTGAGAAATGAGGTGTATTCACCAAATCAACAATCTCCCAAAAGGAGAGACAAAGAAACCTGAAGAATCAAAAGGCAGGGGCAGGATTCCAGCTGGTGTAGTGGCCGTCATGTGGCTATCATCAAGCTTGGCGATGGTCAACACCTTTAGCAAGCGCTGATCTTCCCTTTCTTATCGTCTTCTTTACATTTCTTTTCCTGTTTCCTTTTTCGGCAAGCTGGTTAGTTGCGTGTCGCCAACCATGCCAAATCAAAATTTAATTTATGTACAACAAGTATTGGCTTTTTGATCATTTATTCAATATGAAGAAAATTATATTTGCCAAAAATCATCACTGAGTTTCGTGTTAGAAAATATTCACTTCATAAGCAAATTGTAAGTTTATGATCATATATTTATTGTGTAAAAGAAAATACTATGTAACAACAAAAAAACATAGAGAAAATTCCCTATTTGACACTGAGAAAATAAGTCGTTCCTTTCTTGACACTGAAAAAATTTTCGTTCTCTATTTGACACCGACTTCAACTTTCATTCCCAAATTGGCACTCTGTTTAATTTTCCTCCAACTCTCCCATGCCTAAGCGCGCCGCGAGCCCACGCAGACCCGTACCGCAATGACCAGCATATATATCCCGACAGTGGCATCCTGGAGCAGAAAAGAGGAACTCGATTAGAAGGCGGCGGCGGCGGCGGCGGCCACGGCGGCGGCGGCGGCCCACTTGGCGGCGGGGGAGACGCTGGCGGCGGCGCTGGGGGCCGCGGGCACGTCGCTGGTAAGCGACGGGGAGGGCCCATGGGGGCGGGCGCCGGCGGGGAGCTCGTCGCGGGGGTGGGGGCCTCAACCGGCGCCGGGGCGGAGGCATTGGGGGCAGGGGCCGGAGTCACGGGCGCCGGGGCTGGAGGAGGCATCGCGGGGGCCTGCGCGGGCGGAGACACCGGCGCCGGGGTCGGGGGAGGGGTCGCCGGCAGGGGGGACGCCCTGGGGGCCGGCGTCGGGGTGGCGGCCGGGGCCTGGGCCGCGGCGGCGGTGGGAGAGTCGGAGGAGAGGAAGAGAGGGAGGAAAGAGAAAAGGAAGAAGCGGTGGGGCCCACATCTGGGAAGGGCAAAATGGTCTTTCCGCATGACATTTAACAGTGAATGGATGGAAAATCAAATAGAGTGCCAATTTGGGAATGAAAGTTGAAGTCGATGTCAAATAGAGAAAGAAAATTTTTTCAGTGTCAAGAAAGAAACGACTTATTTTCTCAGTGTCAAATAGAGAATTTTCTCAAAAACATATATACATTTTTCAATTAGCATTTTATGTTTAGGACCTAAAATCTTATATGCATTCAATATAAAGTAAAGCGCTACCTATGCAATGCCTAAGGCTCTGTTTGGATTTGAGGATTAATTTTTAGTCCTTAAATTTGGCACAAACTAATTTGGACTAAATATGAACTAATTGCTAATCTAATTATATTGATCATGACTAATTGATAGTTAGAACTTATTAGACTTGATTAGTCCGGAATTAGTTCATATTTAGTCTATTATCAAACATCGGACTAAACTTCAGTCCCCCTATTTTAGTCCATCCAAACAGAATGTAAGTAGTAGGATGTGTATTTGGTACATCATGGCATCTTGTCTTCCAAATCTTCTATGTACTTCAAGTCTGCTTGATCCTCTTGGTTGATCTCCAAGTGTCATACAATGCTAAACGATAACTTAGATAAGCAATAACACGATAGATGCAAGGATAAATAAGTTCTAAATAATTCCAAACAAGTTACCAATAGATAGGTAGATTTTTTCTCAAAAAAATGGTAGGTCTAATATTTTCTGATTTAAAATAAATTAGTTATGAATTTTTAGATATTAGACCTACTCCACCTGTTTTTATTTACATGTCGTATTAGGTTTGTCATAAGTCAAATTTGGTCAACTTTGACCAAATCTATAGAGAAAACTAATGACATTTATAATATCAAATTTATTTTGTTGAATTCTTTTTATATGTTGATGTTGCATATGTTGGTTAGTATAGTTATTGCTATATTTTTCTATAGATTTGGTCAAAGTTAGCCAAGTTTGACTTAGAACAAATCTAATACGACATGTAAATAAAAATGGAGGGAGTAATTCTTATTATTTATAGAAAATATAAAATCACCTATGAAACAAGCTGAAGGATAATTTTGTTTGGTTTCAAATGTTGTTTGGTGTCCAGTTTTGTCGCAAATCTAATTCTACGCGCGAGTGTTGGCAGGCATCCTGGCGCTCGATTTCCGACCATGCCGTCCGCGCGGCTCGCGCGCCACATATGGGGCTTACTGCTTTTTTATTTTCCATTTTCTTTCTTCACGTGAACCAAGCAAGCGAAAGTGGCAGCGGCCGGCGCGCCTGGTGCTCAGCTCCTGTGCGAGTAGGTGACCTCGATAACACAGGGCGTGGGTTCCGGTGGATTCCCGGCCACCGGCATGCCTTTTTTTCCCCTTTTTTTCATTGAATTTTTTTTGTGCGTGATATTCTGTAAATATCTATGCACAACTTATGAACAGAATTTTTGTTGTCATACAATGTGTGCATACAATTTATGTACTTTTTTACCTTTTTTGCATAACTTATGAACACAAATCCGTGCACATAATTTCTGTAGTATGATTTATGCACATAAGTTTTGTGCCATACAATTTAAGCAAATGCTTCTTTGTTTTTCATGCATAACTTATGAACATAATTTTTTATACATAAATTTATATTTTTATAGTCTTGTATAAATAATGTTTTTTCGGTATAAATAATGTTAATAGGAGTAAGTTCTATGTATATAATTTTTTATTTTGTAGCTGTTTTGAATGATTTTATCTTTACATATATTTAGTATATCATTTATGTTTACATAGTTTGGTCTTATATTTTTGTTCATGTAAATTTTTTATATTGAATGATAAAAGAGAATGGGGTTCACGGAGTGCACCTGGGTAGATAGTGCCTTGGGGAGTCGGGTGCCACTGCCCACTGCACAGCGGCAAGTGCGCAGACTGCGGAGGGGAGCCGGCGATAGACTAAAATGGGTGGAAACGGAAAACGATAAAACAGACTAGAAGAGGATAGATAACAAGTTTGTCCGATCGATTGCAGGAGCTGTCATGGCGCGCGCTCGCGAATTAGAAAGCTCCAGCTGTGTTGGAAAAATCATACTACCAAATTGAAGGGTGTAAATTGTACTTTTTCCTAATTAGAAACATCCTAGATTGGAACTCATTCTTTTTTTCTACCTGTACTCTGAGTTTACTTCTTTTTATCTTCGTTGTTCTTCACATTTTTTTCTCAATTTTTTCATAGCTATGCATCTAATATTTTCTAGATTTTTTAAGTGTGCAACAGTGCAAATGTACAAATTCAGAAACATATGCTGATACGCACCTAGTTTCTTTTTTTTGAGAGGGATACGCACTAGTTGCCAACAAGGAAAAGGGAAAAAAAAGGAATCGCTGCTAAAGAAAACAATGAAAAGAAAACCGCTTCCCGCCAACTGCCTGTACTGCAACAACTTGAGGCTTTAAGCAACTTGACGGATCATGTTGCCAACTCTTTTCAGTGCTTACTGGCTTGTTAGAACGGATCTCACTGTCACTCTTCCAACTAGACAACCGAATTCCCATTTTTATTTTTGAACAGTCACGGTGAACGTGGCAAGTGACAACGCAGAGCACAGGTGAACGTGGCTGTAAGTATCTCAGTGCTCAATATACACCTGCGTCATGTGTACACCAGGTGAATGGCTTTTGGAAGCATTTCACTTGTAACTTGTAAGTGGGCATCAGCCACGGGCTTTGTCCTGCATGCCACTGTGCAAAAGCTACGTGCCGTTTGAACGTGACATAAAACGTTAGTTACGTATGACGCACATCATGGTGTACAGCATTTTTACATATTGGAAACGGAAATCAGAGAAAAGAGACGATCGGACTAGTACAATCATCAGATGATTTCGTGGTTAGTATTAACAAGAAATGTTCAGGCCAAACTCGCGATGGATAGTGAATAATGAATTCAGTAAAATTTGCTCAAAAAGAAAAAGAATTCAGTAAAGAAACCGTTGGTACGAAACGAAGGGATGCTTCTTAAAGCCTGCCGGTTTCGCAGGAAAAAAAAGTTCGATTCAATTCTCGTAGAACACGTAAGGAATCCCTAGACTCCAACCAAAGAGCTCAGCAGTTTACCCGCACAGCCATGAAACTTGTTGGTTGAAAGCTGTGCCGTCCGGCATTAATGGAAGTTTGAGCCTGGAAAAAGAGAGCAAAGACATCACAGCCGGCAATTAGGCATGCCAGGCACGGCAAATTCACAGCTAACCTTCCAAGATTTTGAGATCCGAGACAGGTCGTCAGCTACTCAGCTCGTCGATCGCAGCTAACAACAGCCAACACAACAGGCAGCAAGATTCATCGCGCACGAAATCTATCTCTCGTCCTCCATAAACCACCCCACCCCAGCTCACCACGCGCATGCATCGGCATCCATCGACCTCCCGAAACACCAGGGCGGCCATCGAAACGGAAGCAGCCACTCGGGAGGATAGGAGAAGGGAGCCGGCCAGAAGGAACAAGGAACACGAGGGCAAGAGAGATCGAGAAACCGCGCGGCTAGTAGCGATGGCGGACACGCCGTCGCCGACGGCGGCCGCCGAGGCGGGGTCCGTGTCGACGCCGCTGCTGCGGCGGCGGGGCTCGTACACGCGGTCAATGTCGCACGCGCGCGACGAGCTCCGCAGCTTCCGGTCCTGCCTGCGGTGGATGTGCGTCGACCACTCGGAGGCCTCCAGCCCCGCGGCGTCCTGGCTCGTCTTCGCCGCGCTCGCCGTGGCCGTCCCGGGCGCCGCGCGCGCCGCGCTGCCCCGGCGCGCCTACGACACGCAGGTGCAGGCCTCGCTCACGCTCTCTGCCGCGCTCGCCTACGCCACCATCTACTCCCTCGTCCGCCGCCGGGGCCTGCGCCGGCTGCTCTACCTCGACCGCCTCCGCCACGACTCCCAGGACGTGCGCGCCGGGTACATCGTCCAGCTCGCCGGCTCCTTCCGCCTCCTCGCCTGCTTCGTGCTCCCCTGCTTCCTCGCCGACGCCGCCTACAAGGTGTTCTGGTACTGCGCCAACCGGCCCTTCCCGCTCTGGTGGTCCGCCGCCGCGTGCGCGCTGGAGATGGCGTCGTGGATCTACCGCACCGCCATGTTCTTCATGGCGTGCGTGCTGTTCCAGACCATCTGCTACCTGCAGATCCTGCGCATGACGGGGTTCGCGCGGGACTTCGGCCAGTGCGCCGACGTCGCCGCCGTGCTGAGGCAGCACCGCCGCATCCGCGTCCAGCTCCGCCGGATCAGCCACCGCTACCGGAGGTTCATACTCTACTGCCTCATCCTCGTCACGGTCAGCCAGTTCACGGCCCTTCTCGCCGCCACGAGGCCGCGCGCGCAGGTCAACTTGGCCACCGCCGGCGAGCTCGCGGTGAGTACCACGCGCCCCGGCCCCCGGTGCTGCTACGCAGCTGATCTTGTTCTATCCTAACATATGCTTGCGATTGCTGCTGCAGCTGTGCTCCATGAGCCTCGTCACCGGGCTGCTCATCTGCCTCCACAGCGCGGCCAAGATCACGCACAAGACGCAGGCGATCACCAGCGTCGCCGCGGCGTGGCACGCGGACGCCACCATCAACAGCCTGGACCGGGACCAGGAGAACCCCAGGACGCCCAGCAAGGCGGCGTACCTGCAGCCGCACACCCCCACGAGCCCCTTCCCGGTGGCGAGCGCCTCCTCCGGCGAGGAGTCCGACGACGACGAGTCCCGGAGCGAGGACAGCGTGGACACCTCGAGGTTCGCGTCCTTCCACGTCACCAACATCTCCTTCCAGAAGAGGCAGGCGCTAGGTAAGCACCCGCACCTGCTGTCCTCACGTGTTTCGTCGGTGTTGCAATCGTGGCTCACTGCATCTGACCGACCATGGCGCTCGCAGTGACCTACCTGGAGAACAACCCGGCGGGGATCACGGTGTTCGGCTTCGTCGTCGACCGGACATGGCTGCACGCGCTGTTCATGATCGAGTTCTCGCTGGTGATGTGGCTGCTGGGGAAGACGATCGGCATATCTTGAAGAAGGGCTGTATACCTGTGCCACCGTGTATGATACAATCAAGAATTCATCGCCTCTTGTGCTGGCTATATACTGTAAAGTTCCATGTAGATCCTGTCGTTCTTGAATGTATAAAATTGAGCTGAGATAGTAGAGTAATTTTCTACGAATGTCGATTAGATTTGAGCAGGAACGTAAGTAAGAAATGCGGCAAACAATTGCTCACCCAGGAGCTCGTAGCTTCTGGCAATCTGCTTCATCCTTCATGGTAGCCAACCAGTTAGCAAATAGCACAGGTCGTCAGTCATCAGTTCACATATAACCCTGAACATTTCACCAAAAAATAAAAAACTTGCAGTATATGGTGACCGATTAACTTTAAACAAAATAAGTGAGACTAAGATTTACATGGTGGTTTTGATCTCTAACATAACGACGACGACTTAACCTCAAAAAAAAATAAACTATTCTTTTGCTCTGATGGAAAAAGAGAAATGCCGATCAGATGATCATCGCGCATCCAGTGCTGCCTTCGTCCTAATACGCATATGGGCACATCTCAGAGAGCAAGATGGCCAACCCAAAAAGAAAAAAAAAAGAAAAAAAAACTCCTTAAACCTCAACTGTGTTGCCAGAACAGCAAAACGAAATAGAGCAACTCCATATCACCATTATCAGCTGCATAATAGTATCACTAGTATCTGCCTCCTCGCAACAATATCATAAAACCCAGATTGATCCCATCTTTCAACTGTCATGCCCTGATATTAACTGTCGCTTGGCTGACTCACAGATCTTACGACAAAATCAACTCGAAATGGCCTTCGATAGCTGGTTGAAACACCACGGCGAATGCCAGAAACCCTAACACGAGGGAGATTTTGACTTGCCCTTTCCCCATTTCTCCTATGAGATCTATCTCTGTGCACAAAACCTCTATGATAAGATCCTTCGTCGCCATCTAAGGATGTGTCACGGTCAGAGACATCATCGAAAAAAGGGTCATTGATGTAAGAATCGCTGTCGCTATCTGGATCAATGATGTAGTCCCCCATGATCATCAATCCTGGATTTAAGGCACTGACAATGCTGATTGCATCTTGCCTCTCCTTTTCATTTTCAAACTTCTTCCACTTAGCCAAACGCACAGGGTCAACTTCACGTGGTTTTGATGAGCGATGCTTGGACCTCACATGCCTTTTGAGTCTCTTATATGTCCCGACAAATGAGCAATCCTCATGCATACAAGCTCTCCTTTTGCGGTTCAGAAACCACCTCACAGGTTTGACTACTGTCCACCCTTTAACTTCCCCGCGGCAGATGGGGCATGCAAGCAGCAGTGTCTTTGGCTTCTGGTTAGTTGGTGCCACCACGGTTGAGACTTTGCATGCTAGTTTCTCCCTCGAATAAGCATTTTTGAACAGCTCAAGGCAGTTGGAATGTTTATAATTGGTACCACACATGTATGGCCGGCAACCTTTGCTATGAGAAGAACAAAGGAGCAGGACAGCATCATGTGGATGCTCCAAGCATATTGAGCAGGTGGCATTTTTCCAGTCATTTTCCTCTGAGGTTGATTGCAATTCATTTTTCTTGTCTAACTTTTTTGTTTTCTTGTAGTCATAAGGTACAGCATGGGAGGCTGACCTAAGATGCTGAGCTGCCAGCTTACGGTTTCTCGGACTTCTTGTCATGTCTTTGGAACACTGGGAAAACAGACAGGGTAGAATGACACAAAAATACAGTTACATTAAGCTAGAAATCCGAAGGACAGAAATTTTCATTACATTCTCATAAAAAAAATGTAGGATTGATCCATACTTTTATGCAAATCACGTCATATACAAATAGAGCAATACTCTTTTGGTTCACTGGTTGTTCTATGATGTATCATAGTTTTGTAGATGTGCATGTAACGAACACAAATGCAAACAATTGTTTTGCAAGATTCTGTTTGTATGCGACAAAGGTGAAGGCAGGCTTTGAAATCATGTGATGCCAAAGATGATTTACAGCAACCTTACTGTTTGCTGTAAGCGCCTGATGATTTAGATTGTTTACCATAGCATATTCCAAGCACAAGCTAATATTTACATAGCATGACAAATATGAAGTGAAAACTTGAAGTGACCTGATCTTATCTACTACAAGTTCTCCACTTCCATTTACTGAGTGTTGGCATAGTCAAACTTGTAAAATACTGAGAATTCAAAATGTTGCACATATTTTTTTTTTGAAACAAATGTTGCACATATTCAAGACAAGGCTTTGTATGCATCATGATGGTCTTTCAAAAGCATTATTTCCCTAGGCTGAATGTTTGGTTAAAGCGGCCCTTTAGATTCTTACCGGCAAAATCCTGCTGGAATTAATGACTACTCCGTAGCATAGCACAGCAACTGCAAACAGGCCCTTAATAAGGAGAGAATGGAACCTGTGAAGTAACAGTAACAGGGTAAAGCATCAGAACCACAAATTTAAACAAGAAATTAAAAGCATACATATCACAATAATTATGAAATCACTGTAGAACATGCAGTTTCAGCACAAATTATATACAGCATCAAAAGCATGATATGTGGAGTAAGCAAGTACTAACAGATTGGCTTATTTGTCAGTAAAGCCAGGCCCGTCGATCAGGCGGCGCAACCTGCGCGACATCGCCGGGCCGCCCATTTTCAGGGGCCGCCCAAATTAGGCCCACTAATTACTAATCACAGTAATTAACATTAGACAACTAAAGCCCAGCAAGCCAAAGGCTAGTAACGCATGCAGGAAAGGAAACGGAGGGACGCCGAAGTCACGCATCGAGTCAGGAGTCGCGACGATTGCTCTTCCCTCCATCGACGCCGCACGCCGCTCGCCTTTCATCGCCGCTGGCGCCGCCGTTGCTGCTCGCCTTTCATCACGGCAGTCACTCTTCGCCTTTCATCGACGCCGCAGTCACCACTCGCCGTTCATCAGGTGACAGGTGAACAAGTAATCACTGATCAGGAAGATCTCGATCTGCATTGATCTCGATTTGCATCTGCTATTGTCTTGGACCCCACTTACTGATCACCATGAACTTCATATTTATTAATTTAGCTTTCTTCTATTTTGAATTATGAACAGGCCGGTCATGTCTTCTAGAGTTAGAAATAGAAATCATGAGTTTGGTGCTCAAAAGCGCAAGAGGCAAAGAAGACTAGAACAAGTCACTCTTTACTTCTTTAGCATGACTGAATTCATATAATAGTTGTATTATGAAGTATGAATATAGTTTCATTATCATTTTATAATATAGTTATAGGGCCACCATTTGTATTCCGCACCATGGCCACATAAACTTAGGTACGGGCCTGAGTAAAGCAGACAGTATAAGACAGCCAAAGAAGCTAGATATGATTCAGCACATGTCAGCAAGAACAAGCTAATACTCCCTCCACTCAAAAATGGATTGCATAGTTTTGTCCTAAGTCAAACTTCTCAAATTTTGACCAAGTTTATAGAAAAATGCAGCAACATTTCCAATATCAAATTAGTTTCATTAAATCCACTATGAAATATGCCTTGAGACTGTATTTATTTGGTATGGTTGATATTAATATGTTTTCCTGATCAAAGTTAGAGAAGTTTGATTTAGGAAAAAACTAAAGCAATCTACATTCTTAACATTCGTTTAAAAATAAAAATAAAAAACTGCATCAGGCACTGACAGGTTTCCAATTTGATGCCACACAAACAAAATGTCTCAATCATAAACACAATTCAGAATTCCTTATCAAAATTCAACTCATCAACTATAGATGTGCGGGACTTATTGAGCGAATTTCTGAATCCTTTACAAAGAAAAGGACACGGCAGCCAATTTCACAAGCATCCATAAACACAGAAACCAACATGCAAGCAGGAAGCTACTGGAAGTGATTTAGTTTGCTGTTGATATGTTAGGAGACTTTTGCTAGGAGTAGCAGCTCCTCAACAAATTCATGATTCATGATTTTAATAGCATCCAACAAGGTAGAATGTAATTCGACCAAGTAAGGAGAAGTATTTTGTGCGTAATCCTACAAAGGAAGCTAAGAACAATAGCAGTAAATATGAAGAACGTGGTTTACTCCAAAACCTAACATCAAAAAATTTGCATTCTCCTGTCCATCAGGGGCGGACCCAGTGTAGGACATGGGTGTACACCCGACAGTGTTCGCAAAAAAATCGAAGTTAGTAGGTAAAATACATGGTCAGATCTGAATACAAATAGCATACATTAAGGTTTTGGGTGTTCGGATTCGCACGGCAGGAAGGGAAGGGAATGAGCGAGCATAGCTGCCGGATGCTCGACGCCGGCGAAGAGCCCGACGAAGAACTGGCCAAGGGCGGCGCCGCCCTATCGTCGCCGCTAGTAAAGGAAGAACGGGGGTAGGCGTGGGGAGGAAAAAAGGAAAACGGAAAGTCTAACCGTGCGACCCTGCTGACCCGCTTGGGCGGCGAGGAGGGAGGCGCGCCTGCGATGGGGATGTCGCCGGCGAGGAGTTCACGATAATCTCCGGTGGCGGCGAGCGAGTAGAATTTAGAAAGGTTCAGGGTATATACTTGGGCACTTGGGCTACCCCTTGCCCTCGCCTCGTAGGCCTGGGCTTGTGTTTTAGCTGGGCTTGGGTTTGGCGGGCCACTTCCAAATGGCTGAGAACAAAAGTTAGATGTACTAATCTTCATTTATTTCTATAGAATTTTCTATAATTCTTCTTATTATTAGAAATGTCTTTGACAACAATACTGTATGCAAATGTAGTATCGATGATTTGGGTCGGCAGATATTTATTCTGTAAAAACCTTCCTCCTGGTGAGAAAAATATAAAGCAATCTATATTGGTCCAGACCTGCTAGATTCGGTAATAACCCTATAATTAGTTGGATCTTTTAGTACCTCCAAATAGAGGTGTAAGTTTACATGTGTCTGTCGGCTAAGTATTTAGCACCTCACACCCCAAGTGTTATATCTCAACAAAGTTCAAACTTGCCTCGCTAAACAACGCTAAACAAGGCATCAAAGACCACACCAGAAGGACTAATGAATATATGCATTAGATCAATGCTCCACAATGTAATTAAAAATGCCACTAGCATCCTATGATATTCCATCACAAAAATCATCTATACTTAGAAAAGTATATCCTATAAAGTTAGAGTTCCTCATCAGTCAATCACAAGTTCGGACGGATCCCCGCCGCATCCGTACCACCGGATAAAGTAGGAGGAGGAAGAGGTGAGCGCAAGCTTGTAGATCTTTTCAGTGTGCCCACCGTGCATTGTGCTTAGGTGGAAGGAGGTTGGAGGTGAGTTTAGCGGTGTTGATGTGCTCAGAACACAAATGTACAATGTGACTAGTGGCATGTATGAGCAGCAGGCTGGTGGGTAGGGTTGGCTAGATCAAGACAGGCATGATTTAGCTCCAGGTAAACCTTGTCTAGCCTAAAATAACTACTTCATTTATATATGTTATTTATTTATTACACTAAAATAATCTAATAATAATCTCCTCGAACAAAACATCATTTTCCATTCTTTTACCTCGTAAATTAATCAAGGAAAACTATCTACACATTTTAAGTGAATTTAGTTATCATTTTTCTTCTTAGTGAAAAAAAGCTCGATGCTTAGTTAAAAATATAGAGAGATTGGAACCCATTTAACCATTGTATGTAAGTAAAGTGGCGCGCTTAGTCGAGCAAACACTTTTAATTCATACATATTATTTGTTTTGATATTAGAATTCTTTTATATACTCTTATATTTTTAAGATTTTTCTAGTCAAATAAATTATTTTATTAAAATGCTTAGAGGTATTGAAAGCTCACCCGGCAATGAAGCTAACGTTTAATCTTTTCGTCTATTTTTCACGCTTGAACATACAATCCAAATGTCTTCATAATTTGTGTCGTATTTCTCACTAGATATATTATCTATTTGCTGACTAAGATATAATAAATTGTTGCTATCTATAACTTGCCACCAGATATTGCAAACCATTAGATTACTTATTGCTTGACAATATGTCCAAAGATCACACAAGTCTCCAAAAACTACCATCTTAAAGTGTCGGCTGCAACACGGCAAGCTTGTTATACTTACAAGTGAGCCTATACAAAATATAATTTTATCTTACTCTAAATATATATATTTATGTTCGTGTGTTTTTTATACGTAAGTGATGTTTGTCGGTAGTTTCAACAATCTTCTTTTTTAAGAAAATAGAAAATAGGCAGGTAGCACTCTTTTAAAATCCTTTATCACCTCTCCAGATTTAGGCATATACTCCATACTCTAGAGAACTCTGAAGTACTAGAATTTCAACCAAACAAAAATCTAATGAGAAAATTCTAATTACTAAAAATATGCTCAGTGTCTACAAACTAGACGAAGAGATAAACCCAAATGGAATGGACCACCAGAGAAACCAGCAACCGTCATCGAACTCGGAGAGAGAGAGAGAGAGAGAGAGAGGTGAGGAGAGGAGAGGAGAGGAGAAAGAAGCGAGGGGCGCTGAAAGCCACAGTTTGCTTAGGGTTTCTCTCCCCCTGCCGAGACAGACAAGTACACCACCACACACGCGCCCCCCACGAAATTCACAAACCCACCGGAGGCGCAGAAATTCCCGTGGGAGGAAAAATCCCGTCTGAAATCCGGCGCTCCAAATCCCTCCGACCCCGAAGCGCTCCCCCGAGCTCGTCCCGAATCCCGCAAATCCCTGCTGAAATTCCCCAATCCTCCGTGGGTCGCCGCCGCCGCCGCCTCCCTGCGACCGACCCGCCTCCCCGTCGCAGCCGCAGCCGCGGATTTCCACCCGAGGTGTTTCGTCTCTCTCCCTCTCTGCTACTGCCGCCACGAATTGTCGCGACCGGCCCGTCATCGGGGACCTTCTCGGGCCCGCGAGGCCAGGGGCTCCCTTCCGCGGAAATCCCCTCTCGTCGAGAGGAGGCGCACCCTCTTTCTCGCCGCCCCCGCGCTCTGCTGGTACTTGAGTGGCGTGGGGGGTGGAGATCCACCCGGGCGTGGATCGATTCCTCTCGGTTCGGTGGTGAGTAACCCTAGCTTGCTCGCGCGGATTGTCAAAGGACTTCGTTTTGTTCTCGTGGACCTGAGGATTTGTTAGCGACGTGATACCCTGCTAATCCAATCCAATCCGTGCATGGCCCGATCAGGTTTTCATCATCCAGTGCGGAAGATCAATCCACAAAGGTGCACGAGCAGTTTGTTTCCCCAAGAATTCAGGGGGTTCAACTGAACCCCCATGCCCGACGTTAAGTCCGCCCCTGGTGGTGGTGGACTGGATTGGCGGACACTGCTGATTTCGTCACGGGCATGGAGCGAGCTGAGCCCTCGTTGAAGCCGGAATGGCTGCTGCGGCCTGCTGCAGTAGCTGTCACCGCCCTCCGGTCTGCAACTTCGCCCCGTGCTGGTGAGCTCGCGCATGTTACTTATATGTTTGTGCTGCTATAGTGGCTAGCGCTATGGATAAAATTGCCGTGCAATTTATGTCAGTAATGATGAGAAGTCGTAACAAGTCGTAACGGATAGATTTATTTTGACATCGGATTCGGCAGTTATCCCGCAAGCGCCTAGATTTATACATGCCAAGTGGTGACTTTTGTTTGTGCATGTGGAAGCTAGTTCAGTTTTATGGTGAGAATTTGCCGCCTCATTACAATTTCATGCTACTAAAAAGAACCCTTCCACGGTTGCACTGTTTTGTTCCATCATTGTGGTATATGAGCAATGTTTACATGCTGAGGTGTTCTATTTATTATGTTGCATGTAACTAATCGCCTCATTGGTTCCCGGTTACTTGCTTATGTTAGAAGTTTGGCTAACTATGGTAACTATTAAAGGGAAGCTGTTAGGGGGACATTGCTTTGGATATGTGCTTTGCATTGTATATTGTGGAACTGATGTTTCTCAGTTTGTTGTGTAACAATGTAACTGCAGTGATTATTGTGAAGTTTGGGATTCACGTGTAAGGAAATTTTGTTGTTGGAGTATTGGGGTCTTTGTTGGAACATTGGAGGTTGATTAAAGTATTCGTTCTTTTCCTTGTCTGTTAGCCCAGTTTTGGTGATGCTTTTACTGTCTGTCTAGCAGCAATCCATCAACCTTTTCCTCAGAGCAATTAAGGATTAGGAACAGGGGACACATGCGACTCTGTATATGCAAGGATGCACTTAAACGCCAACCATCAGTGACATAAATCACATCCGTAAAGGCTGAAACATAATCCTCTCATGTGCCTTTTCTATTTGGATTGCCCCCAACATTTTCTTGCCTATTGTATCGTGTAGAGAATACTAGGGATTTCTAAAGCCTGATTTTCCACCTGCTACTAATATACACAAACAAAGCAAATGGTAAGCAAAGAGCAATGATTAAATATAAATTTATAACTAAGTGGTCCAATTCAACACCAGGCTATGCTTTCCACAAACGGAGGTAAAAAATCAGGAATTCAATCCAAAGGAAAATTGTTGCTTACTCGGCATTACTGGCTTGAGCCTTGATGCATGGGTACAAGGTCAAATAATGGGTTCTAGGGCAGATCATTGCATGTCTCTTCAGCTATGACTAGCGTGTTGGAGATTGTCTGTGTTTCCTCCTAGTGTGGTTGTACATAAACTTGTTGCTTGTTGCTTCTTGGCTGCTTATGGGGGGCAATAGCATGAAGATTGTATTTTTCTATTTCTGTGCTGATTAGAAAGCAATGTTTTAAATAGCGGGTTATAGCGGTGCTATGGCGGTTTTGCGGAGCTGCCACTATGATCACCGCAGTAGAAAATAGCGCGTTATAGCGGGCAATAGCGGGCTATAGCAGCGCTAATAGTGGTTTGAGGACCCTGCCGCTTAATTCTATAGCCCGCTATTTAAAACATTGTTAGAAACTAATATTGCTTCTATGCTTATGGGATCTTTTGTTCTTGCACGCAATGGAATCTCTTATGTAGTTTACAGATATGTCTTTCTTTTCTCATCAAGTATTGTTGTTTTAATGCCTTCCTACAATGCATACTGTTGATGTTTAAAACTCGGTTTTCATGCATATGCGTGAATTGTTCATTATTTGCTAGTGACACTGATTTACATCTTTATGCTTTTTCTGGCATTATGTACTAAGATGCTCTTGCTTGGATGACTTTAGATGATCAAGGCAGGGGTGCTTCATCAAGAAACCGTTCATCAGGGCGTGATCGTGATCGGAGCTCTCAACAGTCCTCCTCCCGGAGGAGTTCAGGCTCTGGTGGGTCAAGGCGGAATGATCGGGATGGTACAGGGAAATCAAGAGGCTATTCTAGTTTTGGAAGGCACAACAGGGAAAGGGTGCAGGAAAAGGACCCGGATTTTCATGACCGGGATAGTAAGTTGGTTCAGCCAGAGGACCCTTTACGTGATGGTTTCGAGTCGTTTAGCTCATGCAGGTCTGAAAAGGACAGGCTTAACCGTACTCGTTCAAAGGTGTCCGTGTCAAACCGGGCAGTAGGAGTAAGTTTAGACAATGGTAATATATCTAAAAAGGATACTGGTGGCATCTCCTTTGAGCGAGAATTCCCACACCTTGGTTCTGAGGACAAAAATGGAAAACAAGACATAGGTAGAGTTCCATCTCCTGGAATTAGCACCCCAATTCAGAACATACCATTGATCACTGCGTCTGAAGGCTGGAACTCAGTGCTAGCAGAAGTACCGACACTTAGCGATCCAAGCATTAACTCCATTTCCTCTTCTTTATCACCTGCTGGTTCAAGTAAGCAGACTGAAGTGTCCAATTCTGGCAGTGTGCTGAGCATGGCTGAAACAGTGATGCAGTCACCGTTAAAGATTTCCACCACACCCCAGGTAGTTAATCGATATGATGTTTATGTTTTCCCCCTTCGCATCTCATTCCCTTCTCTTGATCTAAATCTTATGTTTATGGTTCTTTTGTTTCAGCTATCAATTGATGCTCAGAAAATTGAAGAAAGGACTTTGAGGCAGTGCATTTTGAGGCCTCTTACACCATCAACAAACAAAATTTCTGTAAGTACCCAATCTGTTACCTTTGCGCCACTGCCAACGCATGCTTAAGCTTCTATGCCACTTAATGGATATGTTCATAATATGAGTTCCGTACTCACTTTCCATCTTGTTTGGTAATTATTATGGCCTTTTGAGGACAACACAATTGGTACAAATATATTTTCAGCTCTTCTTGTAGTATTTTATAATCAAGTAGTACAGTTACATACAAATAATTCTTCAACTTCAACGCTTTATTTTAGTTCTTTTTAAATAGTGAATCAACCTTGTTTGCTAACTTCATTAGCATGTGATAATATTTTGTTCTATGTTATTAGTTAGCAATTGTAATAAATGTATTTGAACTAAGATTTCCCATTGTATTATTTAATCTTCATTTTACCCATGACCTAGTAGTTGTTGGCAATTACCTTTTGAGCGCTAAGAGCTGTCTTTATATCAGTCAATTATGCAAGCAAAATTACTGGAGAACTGATTGCTTTGTTGTTTGAACATACATGTTTGGAATTGGATTTAGTTCAAAAAAATGTTTGGAATTGGATATATCATCTGTGCATTTTCCTGTTTTCAAATTATAGAATCCTGAATATTGTCCTACATCAGTTATTCAAAGTTGTAAAATCACATATGAACAACATGCTTCATAAATGATTTATATTGGAAAGCAACTTTTTCCCTTCATCTGTACCTTGCTTATCGAATTGTTGGCAGTGCTTTACCAATTTTCTTTGGACAAATAAAAGGTCCCCAAAATAGGTATACATGGCACCAGAAATATGCTTTGCGTAACATGTGTGTTCCTGATTAATCACAACTTCCTTACAATGTGATTTGCTTTGTCAGAGTCCATCCAGATATGGACTTTGTGGCTGTAATATTGTTGTTGACACCAATTAGCTAGCATTTAAAAAGTTCTATGAGTGGTGAAATTATATATGCTTTGTCGCAACAAATACAAGAAACATAACTAGCACTTAGTTTTCAGTAGTAGCTGGTACTCTTGATTGAAGCAATGCTGTTGTACTTTCGATGGTAATATTACTATTGTCAGTAATTGTGATCCATTTATACCCCATCTGATCTCTTGTAGCTATTTATTATGGTTAGTGTTCCTTATGTGAACTCGTATTGTCCATCCAACTCATGTGAAAGGAACTATAGAGCAGCAGCATGTTTCCATCTTTTTTGTGCTATCAGTAGTCTGGTTGTGGAGTGTAAATTACCGCGCATAGCATAAAAATTAGCGGGGAATTGAAATACTGAGGCTAAATTATGATACCTGATAGCTGACAAGTGACAAGAGTTCATATGTTCTGTTAAGTCTAAATCAGTTAGTCAGTATTATTGCTTATCCGAAAACCATCTGTTTATTACTGTATTTCTTCATCATCATAATGTATTTCCTATAGTCACTCAATTGCAATAGATAATAACTTCATTGAGGTGAATGTTCTTGTGACTGCATTTCCCTGTTCGTTTCACATATTTGCTGAGTAATGTTCTCATCTGCTGAATTGGTGACATGGTTGTTTGAACTAATTCGTTCAGAATACTGTACATGCATCAAATTCCTTGGATAAATTAAAATCCAAAGGTTCAAGAGCTGGAGAGTCTAATGGTCCTATCAAGGTTGCTCCGCAACTGTCGCTACAGCCATCTAGCAGCTCTATTCGCACTCCAGTCAAAACTGAGCTCGTAAAGCCATCTCAATCAGGCAGCTTTCAAGTCCTTAGCCGTGAACAGAATGGTACTGTAAATACTGCTGCCAAAGACAGCACCAGCAATCCTGTGAGCCCTGTTCTAGGTCGATCTTCTTCAATGGAACCTATGCGAAAGTCTGTTGTCAACCCTAAGCCTAAGGTTGGCACTAACGGACGTTCTTTGCATCCGCTGCAAGTGCAAGTGCAAGGTTCATTTGGTGACAGAAAAACAAGTGCAAAAGACAAGCTCAAATTTTTTGAGTTTTTGCGGAGCAAGTCTGTAAATGGTTCAAGCACTGCTATCGAGTCCTCACCTAGCCTGATTGATGACCAGCAGAACTCTTGTCTTGATTTGTCCTTCAAGTTTATTGAAAATGGAAGCAGTTCATGTGAAGAAGCAAATTCTTGCGAGGGATCTCAGCGACACTTGTCTGACAACGAGGAAATCATTCCAACTTCAGAATCTCATGATGTTTTAGACGAGGGATCTCTGGGGATTGAAGTTGATGACAGGGATGCCAACTCTTCACCAGTACTTGCTGACACAGAAGATGTAGCTTCTAAGAAGCCCCAGCCAGACAAAGCTGAAGATGTTCTGCCCGTCAAACCTGCATATATAAATGATAGTTCCATGATTTCAAACTCTATTGACAGTGAAGCCAATTTGCTGCTGGAGGAAGCCCATCCTGCTCATGAGTACGGACACATTGGAGCAGGGGAGGAGAAACCCTGTCCTGCTCAAGAGTTTGAGCCCATTGGAGCCGGTGGGGAGGAAGAGTTGAACCTCCTGAGATCTATGGGCTGGGATGAGAACGAAGTAGTTCAACCTCTTCAGCAGGAGGAGATTGCTGATTGTGTAAGTACTTTTTACATTCTATAATCTAGCTGATTGAAATTACTTCAATGTACTTGTGTGTTTTGCTGAAGCTACTAAATGAATGGGGTGCTAAACTTTTCCTATGTTTCCAACGTTTTTGTTTTGTAGCTAAGGCAGAACGTGAGGCTGCAGCAGAAGCTTCAGGAGTGCAGGGGCTGATCTCTAAATCTGTGGAGCAACGTAACTGTGTGGTCACCATGCTGAGGACATGTGGACTTGGAGCCATGGCCTGACGAGTTTTGGTAACTACCTCGGTCAACCGATCAGGGAATGATTGTCTAGCTTAGCAAATGGAGAGCTTTTGTTTTTGTCAATGCTTGTTCAGCATTGTGGGGGGAGGTTTCATGAGTAGAGCTGTTAATCCCCCCCGCTTAAAAGAGGTTTTAGGGTTTTTCTTCCTCATTTTCCCAGAAGGAATACACCAAATGGAAGTCTTGTCTGGTGTTGGGGGCACATAGGTGTGCGTTGCTCTGAAAGAAGAATAGGTTGTCTTTCTTTTTTACTTTTCACCGCTTATCTTTTTTTTTCAGAAAAAAAGAAGGGAAAAAAGAATGATCGAGCTTAACATGAAAAAGGTGCACAGGAATTATCTTGGTCTTGAATTTTGCTTGCCTTGCCTTTTTTTTTGAGGTTTAATATTGCTATATCGTGGCTTCTTTTGTTCCGGTCCGGCGACTCTCTCCTTTGGTCCCTGTTATAGCGACCCGTAGGTTTTATGCCAAATTTCCACGTGGAACAAATTTTGTGAAGGCTAGCTCTCTCCTGATGGGTTAACATCAGGTGTCTGTTTCTGTGCCTAGTACGTGATTGGTCTAGATCGTCCAGCTTCTTTCCGAGCGCTCGTATACCCCACAAACCACCACACCTTCTCAATGACAATTCCCGTTATCCAGTAGTGTGTCATAAGATTCTTCGATGACACTGAATCTTACATCAGACGGTTGGGCTCGGGCACCTGCCCCCGCTACAGATGAAGGGGGACCCAGCAAGGTGGACGGCGCTGATCTACTAACGGGTCCGTAGGACCAGTCGTCACGAAATAATCCCTATGATATAATGTGCTTTGCAGGTAAAACGTTGCTTTCTCACCTACACCCATCGACGACTCGCAAAAGAACAGCCAGCCAGCCGTTCGGAACTGCCCACCGAATCACGCACACCCTCATCACAAAAGGCTCCCACAAGCTCGCCACTCTTATTCACCTTACTTGCAAAATTTGGTTTTGAAGATGCACTGCCGGCTTGTACATGTGGCTAGAGTCTTGACTGCTGCCTTTCTGACCATATTATAACATCGTCATACAAACTAGTACAAATTGCAGAACTCCGTTTGAATGCTTTGTAATTTGGATGATGGGTGCGCGGAGCGCATAGAGTGCACTTTTTGCATGGAGTGCTAGCTACGGACCAGTGGTGCGCCGATCGAGCGCACACGGGGTAGACAAGACCGGCATCGTATGATCAATTTGGTCATTGATCGATGCACCTAATCGCCCACAAACAAGTGCAATAGCAATCATGGCTTACTTGCAAGGGACACAAACCGAGGCAGGCAGGCCAAGGCCACTCCTGGTGGACGAACATGGTCAGGGGCCAAGCAACAATCTAAAAGCCCCAAATGGACCGGCCGGTCGCTCACCAACTTGGGCATCATACCTGTGTTGGCTACCTAGCCTAGCCCCCTCTCCCTTCTGAAAGGAGTCAAACAACGCAAAATCCGTCTCTACTTTCCTCGCAAAAGGAGTCACACAACTTTAGTATGCAATTCCACATCCGTATGAATTTAAACATGAAGAAAATGCATTGCTTCTAGAGAACACACGCAGAAGCAAAAATTCTCGCCAGCTGCGAACGTTCTAGAGTGAAACGCCGCGATCAAATTAGTAACCATCTGGACCAAAAAGGCCACGTCGGCACACACTCTCAGCAAGGGAAAGTGCCATCAAGTGGTACAAACTAAACTAAACCAAACAAGCGCCAAGGAGAAAGCGGCCACGGGCCACCTCCAGTTAGGTCCAAATCCACACCTTGGTCTCCCTCACCGCCCTGGCTTCCTGTCCACCGGCTGCTTCTGCTTTCACACCTCCTCGCCTGGCCTCGATCCTCTCTCTCTCTCTCCACTCCCCCCTGTCGTGTACTCGATCTTGTTCGAGCTTTGTATTGTACACACAACCAGATGATCGCCACCATTTATTTGCATAAAATGGTCATGCAGAGCAAACCTAACTGTAACTACCAAATGCCATTTGAATATTCGTAGTATAAGTCCGGCCTCCGTCCAATGGAAGAAGAACCCAGCCCACACTGGCTTTCCCTCTTGCCCTTCCAGGCGAAAAGATGGAGTCGCTAGCACGGTTGCTTCTGCTGGTGGCCGCGGCCGGTTGCGCCCTGGCCGCGACGCCCCACCCGGCCAAGGGCCTGCGCGTGCGCCTGACGCACGTCGACGCGCACGGCAACTACTCGCGGCTGCAGCTGCTGCAGCGGGCGGCGCGCCGGAGCCACCACCGCATGTCGAGGCTCGTCGCGCGGGCCACCGGCGTGCCGATGTCGAGCAAGGCCGTCGCGTCGGGCTCGGGCGGCGACCTGCAGGTGCCGGTGCACGCGGGGAACGGCGAGTTCCTGATGGACCTGACCATCGGCACGCCGGCGCTGCCGTACGCGGCCATCGTGGACACCGGGAGCGACCTGGTGTGGACGCAGTGCAAGCCGTGCGTGGAGTGCTTCAACCAGAGCACGCCGGTGTTCGACCCCTCCTCGTCCTCCACCTACGCCCCGGTGCCGTGCGCCAGCGACCTGTGCGGCGACCTGCCCACCTCCAGCTGCACGTCGGCGTCCCGGTGCGGGTACGCCTACACCTACGGCGACGCCTCGTCGACGCGCGGGGTGTTGGCCACCGAGACCTTCACGCTGGCCAAGTCCGAGCTCCCGGGCGTGGCGTTCGGTTGCGGCGACACCAACGAGGGCGACGGGTTCTCGCAGGGCGCGGGGCTCGTGGGGCTCGGGCGCGGCCCGCTCTCCCTCGTCTCCCAGCTCGGCCTCGACAAGTTCTCCTACTGCCTCACCTCCCTGGACGACACCGGCAAGAGCCCGCTGCTCCTGGGCTCCGCCGCCGGCATCGACGAGAGCGCGGCCACGGCGCCCGCGCAGAGCACCCCGCTGGTGAAGAACCCCAGCCAGCCGTCCTTCTACTACGTGACCCTGACGGGCCTCACCGTGGGGTCCGCCCGCATCACGCTCCCGAGCTCGGCGTTCGCGATCCAGGACGACGGCACGGGCGGCGTCATCGTCGACTCCGGCACCTCCATCACGTACCTGGAGGCGCCGGGCTACCGCGCGCTTAGGAAGGCGTTCGTGGCGCAGATGTCCCTGCCGGTCGCCGACGGGTCCGAGGTCGGGCTGGACCTGTGCTTCCAGGCCCCCGCCGGGGGCGTGGACCAGGTGCGGGTGCCGAAGCTGGTTCTCCACTTCGACGGCGGCGCGGACCTGGACCTCCCCGCCGAGAACTACATGGTGCTCGACTCCGCGTCCGGCGCGTTGTGCCTGACGGTGATGCCGTCGAGGGGCCTCTCCATCATCGGCAACTTCCAGCAGCAGAACTTCCAGTTCGTGTACGACGTCGCCAAGGACACGCTCTCGTTCGCGCCCGTGCAGTGCGGCAAGCTGTGAGCCGCCGAGCCGCCGGGTTCGCAGCCGTACGCGCGTGTGCGCGCGTGCCTGTACGTGTGTGGTTGTATTGGATGGGCGATTGGTTTTCGCTTGAGCTTGACGATGGGGTGGTTAGGTTACCGGTCAGTGAATCGATGTCGACCTGTAGATAACATCATGTTCGTGACACGCTGATTTGTTGTCTGCTGGAACAAAGAGAAGGTGAGATTTGATTTAGGACGGGGACGGAGACCCATTTCAAATTGACTCGCGACGCCCCTGCGTTTTCAAACAGGTCTCCAGCAGCGTTTAGACGTCACGAAAGCTTTAGCAGTGTTCTCTGTAGGCTTTGGTTTCTATTATCTGGTTATCACTCGCGTAGCTTTCGCGCTTTATTTGAAAAATAAAAGCTTTACCGCTTCTAAAATCGATCTTATGGAGACTCAGACCCTGAAGTTTTTTTATTTTTATTGAAAACTAGGCAGGAGCACTGCCGATGCATTTAAAGAGAGAGCAGAGTTTATAGTTAGTGCAAGATGTTGTGATTACATGAAAAAGAAAAGTTCCTCTACTCATGAACATAAAACTAAGACACAACCGGAGTGCTACAAGCTACTCTTCTAAGGCTGACTTCTTCCTTGATCAGCTCAAAAACTTGTAGTGGCGGCAACAGCTTCTGATCAAACACCCTTCGGTTCCTTTCTTTCCACAAGTTCCAAGCAGTATAAATTTGGATAGCAGCAACTGAACGCTTCTTGACTTTCGGTAGCAGCTCCAGGCTTCTCTTCCACCCACCAATCTTCAATTCCTTCGTCTGGGTCCCTGAAGTTTCTCAGTTGCTTTAAGATAACTGATTCAGAATGTAGTTGAAACGAGGACATTATTCGTCCGAAGTAGTCCAGTACCTCCGGCTAAATGGGCCACTCAGGGGCGCCTTCACCCGCCGGCCCGTTAGCCCAGAATCGTGATGGTGCAGCCCAGGCCCATCACTGCTCGCCATCGTGACTCGACCCGGGGAGTCGAGCGTCCTTTGAAAAATACTGTAGAGCACACGCGCGCAAGAGAAAAAAAGAAGAAGAAGGAACACAAGGATGTCATGCCTCATGCCATGCCGAGCGGTGCGATGCTAACACTAACCAGTTCGCCTTTGCCACCACCACCTCCTTTGTATGGCCGAGGCCGAGGAAACCAAGCCGCCGCCGCCGCTTATCTACTCGACCCCTTTCGCCATCGACCAAGCACGGGACACATGCCGCACACGAGCACCAGCCTCCGCGCTCACGCACGCGCAGCGTAGCCTCGCCCGCCATGGAGCTGCTGCTGGTGCTCCTGCTCCTGCTCTTCCTCGCCCTCCCGGTGCTCCCGGCGCCGGTTCGCCTCGAGCTGGCCCGCGTGGACGCCAACCTCACGGGCCACGACCTCATCCGCCGCGCCGTGCAGCGCAGCCTCGACAGGCCGGGTGTCGTCGTGGCGCGCCCCAGCGGCGGCGGAGGGTCCGGGGCGGCGACCGCCGCGGACGGGGGCCGCAGGTCCGCCGCCGCCGCCGCCGAGGCCCCGGTGGTGGCCGGAGGCGGGGAGTACCTGGTCAAGCTCGGCATCGGCACGCCGCAGCACTTCTTCTCGGCGGCCATCGACACGGCCACCGACCTCGTCTGGATGCAGTGCCAGCCCTGCGTCAGCTGCTACCGCCAGCTCGACCCCGTCTTCAACCCCAGGCTCTCCTCCTCCTACGCCGTCGTGCCCTGCAGCAGCGACACGTGCGGCCAGTTAGACGAGCACAGGCACGTGCCGCAATGCGTATTCATGGACTGACGAACTCACGAACCGCGGCTTACTCACTGACAAGCACCTTCCTCTGGCTGTGTGCGCTGCAGGTGCCGCTCCGAGGACGACGACGCGTGTCAGTACACGTACAGGTACAGCGGGAACGGCGTGACCAGGGGCACCCTGGCCATCGACAAGCTGGCCGTCGGCAGCGACGTGTTCCACGGCGTGATCTTCGGCTGCAGCAACTCCAGCGCCGGGGGGCCTCCGGCGCAGGCGTCCGGGCTCGTCGGCCTCGGCCGCGGGCCGTTCTCGCTCGTGTCCCAGCTCTCGGTGCGCCGGTTCATGTACTGCCTGCCGCCGCCCATGTCCAGGGTGCCGGGAAAGCTCGTGCTCGGCGCGGCCGTGGACGCCGTCCGGAATGTGTCGGACCGGGTGACCATCACCATGTCGTCCAGCACGCGCTACCCGTCCTACTACTACCTCAACCTCGACGGTCTCGCCGTGGGCGACCAGACCCCGCGCACGGTCAGGACCGCGGCGCCGCCGCCCACGGCTAGAAGAGGAGCCGCCACCGGCGGCGGCGACGGCGGCGGCAGCGCGAACGCGTACGGGATGATCGTGGACATCGCGTCGACGATCTCGTTTCTGGAGGCGTCGCTGTACGACGAGCTGGCGGACGACCTGGAGGAGGAGCTCCGGCTGCCCCGCGCCACCCCGTCGCGCCGCCTGGGGCTGGACCTCTGCTTCATCCTGCCGGAGGGGGTGGGGATGGACCGGGTGTACGTGCCGACGGTGTCGCTGTCGTTCGATGGGCGGTGGCTGGAGCTGGAGAGGGACCAGCTGTTCGTGGAGGACGGCCGGACGATGTGCCTGATGGTCGGCAAGACCAGCGGGGTGTCCATCCTGGGCAACTTCCAGCAGCAGAACATGCAGGTCCTCTACAACCTGCGCCGGGGAAAGATCACCTTCGCCAAGGCCAGCTGCGAATCCATGCCGTAGATAGGTTCGCTCCACATGGACTGGGAGTTGATCCTGTACTCCGTGCGGAGAATTTTAACCAAATTGCACATTGGGAGATTAGATACTGATGATGGTCTGCATTAGCCTTTGCCTGAAATTTCTGAAGTGCGTAGAAAAGTGTAACCTTTCAATTTTCATCAACCAGAGTCGAAAAAAGGAGAAAACAATCATCGGGGAAGAGTTCTAACATTTCCAAATTCTGGTCAATTTACGAAACCCATTTTTTTCCTAACGCTGGTCAGACCTAGAAAAAATTACAAGAACGTTAGCATTTTATAACATAATAATAGCGCATCATTTCTTTGGTGCATTCTTCTTTTTTGCCTTCTCTTTGTTATTGCTTCTTGAAAGTAGATAGCTAGAAAATTTAGTTTTCGTTCCAGCTTAGAAACAACGAAGGGTAGTGAAGACCCAAGGTTACTTCTGTAAATCTCTAAAGTAAGTTTTCAAACACCATTCATGGACGGGCAGGATGTCACAGGAATATAGTCACAAGATAGCCATATAACAAGCAGCTTACAAGAATATAGCGATGTTTGAGCATGAATGAATTTTGACTTTCTTCTGAAATGTTTACCCTCAAAAGAAGGGGGAAATGTGATTTTTTTTATTTGGACAACTTGGCATCTGAATACTCACGCACAGCATTCGCCAGTTCCTGGACATGTGGGTCTACAACTCCTGTCAACAAATATTTGAACTTTGAAACCCATGCTTCAAATTGTTCTTACAAATTCTATAAAAGAGTAAACCCTTGTTATACTCACCTAGTTTGTTTAAGGCATCCTCAAGTTTGAACACATACTCTTTGTTAGGTCCAGATGGGCCTTCAGCAAGGTAAATTTGCCTAAACACGGCAAAAGTTTTCTTAGAGAAAGGGCACAAGTTATTCCATAAGTTAACAACAGGTTCAGTTGCACAATCTAGTAACGCGAAAGCTAATCGGATGTCATACCTGGCCATTTCTTCCAGGGGTGCAGGACCAAGATAGTTTTTGTTGCTCTCCTTATTAGTTGTGGCCAAGTATCTGTTATCCATGTATTCAGTTCCATCAGTGAAAATTTTTGGTACATACGAAATGCTTATTCAAAAATTCGGGACCACTTACACCGTCACATTTTCTACTGCTGGTACTTTGGGTGATGAATCCTGAAAGTTATTACAACTTATGAGTAGTTACATGTGGAACATTGTCGGAAAGGGAAATAGTTCCAGCTACAATATCTTACCGTATACAAATCAAGGTGAATCTTCTCATCATACTGCTTCTCTCTGACTTCTAGATACTGCAATTCAAATCTGAAGGTAAATGCCAATAGAAGCAAGGTAAGCAACACAAAATCAGTTTCTGTAGAGGCTTACTGCTACAAATATGAAATACCATCAAGATAAACACATCAAAGTTCATATACTCCGTATAAGGCAATTTCATACTCGTTCATGACTCAAATCATAATATCTGGAGAGACTGTAGAAAACAACATATGAGTTGTGGGCATCGACCAATCTGTTTATTTCCATTATTACAGGTAAGTAACACCATCAGCAAACAAATGAGTGTCATCATGAAACAACTGATTGTGTGTAATCAGTATCAGCAATCAGAACATATCAAGGCTGACTTGCAATAAACTTACCTCCAAAGCTGTCTGCTTATCCTCCTCCCTTATTTTGTAGGCAATTCCCCACTGCAGATGTTAAATAGAGAGATTCAGTCCGCCAAATGAATGCATGAACTGTGAACAGGACTGCCAGGCTACCCAAAATGAATGCATGAAAAAGCTTTTGCAGGTAGCTATGAATTGAATAATTCATTTGGTTGTACTCCGAAATCTTATCGCATCCTAGTGTATGAATGCTCATCCTAATCAGATTGTTCTGCGCAAGTACAGTAGCAGAATGGCAGGTTAGTGCCCCACGAGACGAAGTCAGAGAAGGTAGAGAAGAAGAGGGGCGTACGCAAGTAGCCCCGGGCTGGTGCTCCAGCGTGACGGTCCTCCCGGGGAACTGCGGCGTGCCCCTGTGGTCCGTGCTCCCTGTCCGGCGGCCAAAGGAAACGGAGAAAAACTGAGGGCGGGCACGAAGAGGCCGGCGATTGCGCGGCACCGGCGCGGGTGGGTAGGAGGGGTTACCCTGGTAGAAGACGCGGCGGTGGTCCCGGACGAAGCCGACGACGCGGGCATCGTAGGCGAAGCCGGGGTTCCAGATCAGCGAGCCGTACCCGAACACCCACGTCGGCGACGTCGCCGCCATGCCTGATGTCTCCCTCCCTCTCCCGGTCTCTCCTCTCCCTCCGGTGGAATCGAGAGTGGTTTGGTAGATGGTGGCGGGGCCCACCCAGTGGTGTCGCTGCTGCAGTGTTGCTGTGGTTGGTGCGTGCGCGAGCAGCACACGCAGGCGAATCACGCAGCCAATCGAGAGGCCGACGACAGCTTGCTGGTCATTTTTTCTTTTTCCTTTTCATTCTTGTTGCTATATTTGTGAGTTTAAGTTTGTATGAATTTTTATGTACCTTGCTAGATGCGGCACATCCTATGCATGTGCGTCAGGCCGTAGCCCGCTGCACGGGTGCGCAAATGCTCTATGTTGCGCCTCTGCATGTACGAATTAGGCGTGTGGGCCGTTGCATGCGCGCGTCAGGCTTGCGCTGGACCTTCCGCGACAGATCGACAGCCACCCACGCGTGACCTGTAATATTTCCGGCTTAAGACCTTATTCGGTTATATGGGATTTAATCTGGACATGGAATAATAGGTATAATAAGAAACTCATGACAGGTGAGATCAGAATTTATTCAAAGACGGAAACTAATTGCGATGAAATAGACTCATAATAGGTAGAACAAAAGACCGGAATTGATTCCACACCTCTCGACTTATGGATTGATTCCCAATCTTTTGTTGCACCTATCGTGAGTCTATTTTGTTGCAATTAATTCTTGATCTTTTCTTATATCTATCATAAATTTTTTTATTATATCTATTATTTCCAGCCCGAAAAATCCAATATAACCGAAGCCAGAACGTCTGAAGGCAACAAGGGCTTCCTTGTAGGACACCCGGTGTAGGTCGTCGCTTGACGACGACCGAACGCAGCTCCGCCGCCTTATCCCTCCTTTGCCCTGCTCCGCCTTATCACTCATCCGGGATTCGCTCCCCTCCGAGTGCCCGGCTGTCTTCAATGGTTTGCCCGCCGGACTGTCCTCCGCCTCAGAGCCCGAGCAATAGTGGAGGTCTAGCGCCTCGTTCTCGTTCTGCAGGCGCGGGTCGTCGTTAGCGCCCACCCATACATGGAAGCAGTGACGCGCCGCCGGTTGGTCATCGAACAGCTGGGTTTGTGTGGTGGTGGTTGCCGGTGGTTGGTCACCGGCCGGCGGTGGTGGTGAGGTGGAGGTGTGGAGCGCGAGCTTGGGGAGCCCGGCATAGCGGTGGTGGTGAGGTGGAGGCGTGGAGCGCGAGCTTGGGGAGCCCGGCATTGCGAGAGCTCGCCGCATTGGAATACACTAGTGCTGCCTATTATGGGTCATTCCTGGGAGGATAAGTATCTTTTTGGCTGTGACACTAGTGCTGCCTATTATGGGTCATTCCTAGGAGGAAAAGTATCTTTTTGGCTGTGAATTTGAATTGAATCTCGTGTTGCAGCTCACCACTAGATATCTTCGCAACTGCCGGTACATGAATTGATTCAGTCTACTATGAAGATGTTTTGAATGCGAAAATTACGAAAGCGTTGGCGGATTTAGTTTGTGTTGAAGCAAGTGGGAATCGGTGTAGACCATTGATCATGTATCAGACGACTACCACAGTTACTTTGTATTGTATGGTGAATGTAAAATCGAATTGACTCTACGACTTACCTAAAGTAGCGGATTGGTCATGACCACAACCCAGCGCAGGAACAAGCCTGAAAGGAAGGCCTTTATATATCCTAAAATCTAAATTGAGAGGGTTCTCGATTTAAGATTCTCTTGAGAGCCCTCCCGATTTGGAGCGGACGAGGAAGAGAGAGAGGTGTCGAAAGCCAAAAACAGAAAAAATGGAGAAGCAACACATCAAGGTAAGAAAGTAACGAATCCAACTCTGGTGACTTCTTCTCGGTGATGGATCCAAATCTGACGAGGCTGCTCTGGTTAGGGTTCGGATTTGGGTTAGGGTTTTGGAGTTTCGGGTTTGGGGAGGGGATTGATGGTTGCCGGGCCTAAAAGGATGGCTGGGGAGGCTGTCGATCGGCGGTGGCTCCGAGTTGTGGGCGGCAAGGCCGGCGGCGATGGCGTCGTCGGACGGGTGGAGGATGGCGGTTAGGCGGTGCCGACGGCGGGGGAATCTGGTGGATGGGTGGAGGAGATGAGGGCGGTCCTCGCTAGCGTCGGAAGCGACACCAGCAAGGCGAGGGCTGGCGGCTGGATAGGGGCGCTCGTGCAGATTTGGATTGGGGGAGGGGGAGAGAGAGGGCGGTTCTCACCGGCGTCGGAGGCGCCGACGAGAGGGAGGTCGGCGGAGGGCGGGGCAGCGCCGACAGCGGGAGGTGGTTGCGGGTTGGCACTTGACGTGCGCAGAAAAAAAAAAAAGCTTGTGACTTTTCTCGCCCGCCACCTACGAAGCCCAAGCCGCACGCGTTTTGGAGGGTATTAGCCCTCTCCGACTTCACCTTTTACAAATTACAAAGACCGAGACAATATAGTACAAAGCTGTTTTTGCAAACTGACACAAAATAAATTGAAGGCTGAGTGCTAAAATAAATTGAAAGCTGTTTCACTTTTTATAATGTCTTTTTGTTTCATCAGTGAAACCGTCTTCGAAGAAGGCCTCGATATTTTTAGCTCAACCCTTAGGACTAAAATAATGGAGAGAAGAAACAAAATTTGAAACAACTGCAGTCACGATTGTGCAGCATCCATTGGCGCTGCCCACTATACCGAACAAGTAGAAAGTAAGACTAATTTATTACAGTAGTTCATAATCCAAGTTTGCTACATCTAAGTTTAGAAAGCAATAACGTTGCTGGTCTCTTGGACCCACTCATTACAGAATCAGAAGAGCTATCAGCCTAGTTCAGAAGGCAAGGTCGACCAAGTCACCTTCACTAAGATTAAAGCAAGATCAGTCTTTATTTCCCGAGTTTCATCTCCATGGCTTTTCGCCTTGAAGGAACAACATTGGTCGGAACTGGATGGCAAGATACCTATTTTGAACTTCAGATCTATCAAAGAATCCATTAGAACAGCAACCACAGACCTCTTTAAGCTACATGCCTCCACGATGGCACCATCAAACAGCCAGATTCCTTTATTCAGCCAACTAGTTAAACAACTGAGTGACAAATCAAAACTGCTTTGCACTTCAGATATGAGAACCTCGACAGTCGCCTCAACTGCACAATGAAGACGTGATAATGTTATGTCAACTGCGCCATAATCACCAGGGATGCGTATTGTATATGGTTCATTCCATTGGCCTGAAGGGCCTATGATTGATGCACCATCGGTCAGCTGTAGGTCATCCTTTCCTTCTTGGCCTGTCTTGACCCTCATGTCATATTCGATCAGAGTAAGGTCCAACATTTCTATCCCTCGCTTAGGGCCAGCCATTGAGATGAGAGAACCCTACAAAAATATCATATTTAGTTGCTCATAACATCACGTAAGAAATATCTAAAGCTAGATGCTTCCCATGTAACAACATTTTACTTAAAAGGACTATTTTACAGCTGATAACCAAGATCTTCATCATGTATCAAACGAAATGGTTACAAAGTGCATAATGGTCATAGAGAAGGGAAATTGGAACCCCCAATATTCTTTTGATTATGTTTCAAATCCCAAATTAACATAACCCTGTGCAAGAAGACTTATGTAGTGATGGGATCATCAATGCCATCTTCATATATGCCTATAAACAAAAGAAAATCGTTTTGTGTAGTGTACCACGCAGCAACCTTAAAATAATTCTTCAAAGTTGATTCTTTTTTTGGATACATGTTACTCCCTTAGTTCAAGGTGTGTCTGGAAGGAGCAGCAATTCTTCAAAGAGCAATTCTTAAAAGTTGGATTTTGACCTTTGATTTATCTAACAATATATTGCCAATCGCTACAAAATTAACAGCATCCTTAAAATAATTCGAGTATCAATCTATTGATGCAACTTTTTACACTAAACATTAATATAATTTGACTAATTTTTGCCAAAACTTATAAAGATTGTCTTTTCCAAAATCAAGATACACCTTGGATGAAGGTAGTAGTGGCTTATACAATCCAAAGTATTGTACTATTATTTTGCTCTTTTTGATAGATTAATCACGGAAGAATTTTTTGAGCAGCTAAGACAACATGGGAGCTATAAAACAATATATATACACTAAATAATTCAAGAGCACAGTTAATACAACATTCACAATCTTATAATAACTCTAGTGATGCAAAAGAAATTAGCAGTTACAGTATGCCACGAGAGTATGTAGTGACCCAATCTCATATGTTTAGTGTAACTCAAGACAAGGAATAAGTCTACCTAACACACATGAGTACAACATTGGTTATTTTCCCCATAAATTAATCCATACCATTTAAATCTACCACCTAAATGATTCTCTAGGGGGGCTTTGGTGGTGGTTTTGCTGCTGCCAAGTGGGCAAAACCACCACCAATACCACCCCAAGGTGGTTTTATACTTCAGGGGTCTAAGCAGCCCAACCTCAATACTAAGGGGTGTTAGGTACACGTATTCCTTGAAATAATTATAGATAAGTATGGATGTGCACCTGCTCCACAACAATGGGATCATCCCTGCTAAAATTGACGATATAATTAAGCAATGGATCCAGATCATCCCGCACTGCTATGTATCCATACAACTCTACTAAGCGAGAATCCACCAGAGTTTTAGCCAACTTTAGTGACAAAATTTGCAGCATGCGTCCAGGATAATGTTCCATGCAAGTTCCATTGTGAAAGGTACAATTTGTGGGTCTTGATAACGTCATTGCCTCCAACCGAGCTTCATAAAAAGTAAAGTCATAATGTAAGTCTGTAACTGTAAATTAATGCAGTAAACAAATACTTGATATTTGAAAAGTGCATATTGGAGTATTGCATGCCCATAAATGTTCTTCTTTAGGAACACTCAAAGAAAGCACTGCTACGAAATGCATACCAGTTGGTTCCAATGAAAGCACTGAGCACAGCGCTAATGAGATGATGAAGATGTCGACCCAAATTGTATGGCATCTTTTGTCCCAAAGCATACATCATGTAAAAGGTACCATCTATTCAGATGAGATTGGTGTGCTAGGAGTTGACTGGATCAGTGGTGGACCCAGAGATTTTGTAGAGCCTGGGCGAACATCACGACTAATAACAAATTTCAAACATATGGGCCACTAATATAAGCAAAGTTGATGATATTATCCTAACTTAGTTGTCTCCAGGTGATCAACTACTTCCCATGAATAAGTAAATAGGATACTGATGAAGTAATGATCCATCAATCAAGTATCACTGTTGAGTAGAAATCAGGAGCAAAACTAAAATTTTCAATTGTGTGCTTGGCTGAGTTTCCCCCCTCATATACAGATTTATTTGTTGGAAATCAGATGGATGTTTGATCCACACACGTATGGGCATGACTGCAACCACAAGAACTTCACGGAAAATTTGAGTATAAAACCGTGCCTGAAGCCAGCTCAAACTTTTGCACAGATGGAGACGAACCAATCACAAGCCCGCTGCCACAAGCAAAGGCAAACCTACATAGCAGTTCTTTCTGCCAAATCGGTGCAAGAAACAGGAGACGTTCTGCACTCTACAGCTTGCCGTGTGCCTTTGTCCTTGGCTGATTGGCTCTGCTCACGGTATTTTTTACCCGGCTTAACTGATCGATCATGCAGATGTGCATGCACATTACCGCTCGCAAAGCCCGGTCAGGCGCCCAGGGTCGCCGGGCCCTGGGCCCGCCCCTGACTGGAATGATTTGCAGTCCATTGGTGCTACAACTCAATGCCCTCTAGTATCTTTGCAGAAATAAGGGAGGAGAGCAACCTCTATCATTCTAATGGGAAAAGAGTCCTAGTGTCACATACAAGCATATGACACTAGGATTATTCCGCATAAGAGATTCTAGTGAATGTGCTTACACTAATAGGCCTCCTGTCAACTAGCCTTTCTATGACAATAAGGCAGATAGGCACAAAAGGTCAATGGAAAGGCAACCTCTTGATGTGTAGGTTAAAACAAGATGTCCAAACATGGAGTCAAACTACACCGAGCTATTTCAACGAACTGACCCACAACTAGAAGCAATGTAACTTCAAAAAGCTGTTATTAGGCCTACAAAGCCAAGGAAGGGAAGGTATAGAGATGCTTGAAGACCAACAGGGTGAGGAGGAACCAGCTAAAGCTTCCTATGTGAAATCATCACAAAAAACTACAAGTCTACAACCAAGCAAAACTCAGAGCAGGAGAAAAATTGCCTCTTCTACATTCAACTTTCATATCCAACATGAGGTCAAAAGCAATTGATGTTCCACACACACCTGCAAGCAGGGAGGTTAGACAAGTATTGAAGAGGGTTAAGGTGGACAACAACTACCAAGACGGATTGATATCAATCAGTGACGCAATGTCTCCTTTCATCCAGGTAATATTTTTGTGTCGCGGCAAAAGAAATACACTACAATTTTGCTATCTAAGCGGTACATATTTTGGGAAGTGGTATACATTTTGGAAAGTGGCAACCTACTCCTCATGTTAAACAGGGGTATTGGAAGGTTTGGTTGGCCCCTTCCACACCTAGTAGTTGTTTAGGTTATAAGTGCGTGAACTGCCTGAGGACTTATTGCTTGTGTGTTGCTTTACTTGTATATTATTGGCAATTTGTGGCTGCATGTATGGAGACTTTAAACTTAATGGTAACTACAGCAGCGTGAATGCCGATTTTTAGTTTTCTATTTACATTTATATCTATCATTTTCCTGTGCATTCTGCCATCCAAGAAGATGCTCAAAGGCTGTGTCATGATCACCCGTTGCTGCATGATTTGGTATGGAAGCAAATTTCAGGGAGAAAGCACAATTTTATTCAGACCCCACATGGGCATTTATGTAATTACATAGCATCGAATAAGGTCCTGGCCATGACATCAAAACTCTATATGCCACCTCAGCCTCTCCCGTCAGGTAACAGCGCAGATTCCTATTTGTGCGAACAGTGACAATTGAAGGGCCTGCAAAAGTAAAGTGAAAGGTTTGGGGGTGGGAATGCTACTCTCGTACAAGTGTGAGGACCTCTAGTGCAATTATCTCATAACTAAAAGAAAGCAATGCGAGGAAGGTTTGGGGGGATGTCGCACAAGGCTGGCAGTGCTGCAGAGCTTCTCATATACAATAATCTCTAGGATCACATTAAAATATGTACAGTACAGCTGGAGGAAATGGAAAGACATACGCTATGGTTAATGAAACAAATCATATATAGAATAATGATAATGATGATGATGATAGCAATAATAATAACAAACTAAAAATAGGAAAAGAGATATTGATCACTTACTCTCATTACGGTCCGCAATACAATAATCCTTTTTCCACCAAATATCCATGTCCCTGAATATGGAACCATCACGGTGTCTACTTTCTTCGAGTATCTAATTCACAGCACATACTTCATCATCACTGACTTCTCTGCCGGCACTGCCAATGCTTTCCTCCATGTGATCGTCGGTTGCCCTCCTTTGGTCTTCCTCACCACAGCCAGTGTGCTTCACAATTTGCCCCAATGTATCACATTCGCCATTTATAACCTCTGAGGCGGTCCTACAAGCATCTTTATCACTTCTCTCATCTCCAGTTATAACCTCCAAAGTTGTGCCCCTAGTGTCAATGTTTCTCATGCCATGGATGGCCGCAGAGTGCTTCATAATAACGTTGGCAGGAGAGATGGACGCCCCAATGTATGGTTTACCAGATTCATCGCCTTTTACTCTACTGCTGTTGGCCATGTTTCGAGGTTCACGAGGAAATCTTCTATCAGTAAAGCATAAAAGTCAATATCAGCAGTTGACATAAATAAGATGGTAGCATCAGTGAGTATTGAAACCGTAAAGTAACATTATCTAAGCCTGAAATGAGAAATCGATTTCTATATTTTTCCGATATCTTCTGTTTTGGGACTCATATGGGATTAGCTAAAAGAAACTCTTTTTAGGGGAACTGCGGCAGCCGAGCCGGCAGCCTGAAAAAAAAAACTGCCTTCGAATACCAACATAGCAAGGGTAAATCAGATCCCAAAATTGGTCACAATCCAGACCCAAGAACTAAAAGGAAAACAGCAGATTTTAGCATCAGAAAAGAAAACACACATCCCCCAATCTGCCTTCAAAAATAATGAGAAGGGGTAAATAAAAACCCTAAAGTTGCCACAATACAGATCCAAAACTACAGCAACGAAGTAAAGGCGAAAACTTTAGCATCAGGACGAGAAAACACACCCGGAAACGCCACGGACAGGTAGATAGGGAAGCACCATGTGTGGGGAAACTCGTCGCGCAGGCGCTGGTGGCCACCAGCGAGGTGTTGCATATGCCATGAAAGAGAAGAGAGGTCGCGAAGAGCAGGAGAAGCGATGCATTGGGGCAGGAGAGGTGGCAGCGTTTGTGTGTCGCAGGAGACGTAGAAATTGTAGAATAGGGCAGAGGATTTGCATCTTCTGAACGCGCCGCGGCGGCGGCGGGGTAGGGGAATTGCCGAATAGCTCTGTATCTGGGAACGATTCTGCCCGCATCGTCCTACCAGCGGACGATTCTAGCCGTCCACAGCCCTGCCGTCTGACGAAAGGAAAAGGCTGCCGTCGAACAGGTCAAACAGAACCGTGCCGAAATTACCGCCGCGTACTTTCCTTCTTCGTTTCCTCCTCAGCGCCCCCGCATTCTCCTCCACGCACACAGCCCCACTGCTCGGCCGCCGCCGTCCTCGCCGCGCCCGGATCGTCGTCTCGCTGCCTCGGGTCGACGCCTCTGTCCCCGCCACATCCAGATCGCCCCCGCGCCACCTCGGGTCGACGCTGCCGTCCCCCGCCGCGTCCAGATCGGCGCGCGGGCCACACCGCCTCCACGCCCGCCGCCGTCCCAGCAGCGTCCGGATCGCCAGCGGCCCGCCTAAGGAGCGACTTGCGGCCCACCTCGGGTCGACGTCGCACGCCGCGCTGCGCCCCGGAACCGCCGACCTCCAGTCGCGTGGATCGACGGGCCGGCGCACCGCTGCTCGGGGCGCATGGATCTCCAATCTCTCTCCACTCCCGCCGACCGCCCAACGACCCCGCCCCGTGAACCCGGAATCGCCGACCTCCAGTCGCGCGGACCGGAGGGCCGCCGCTCGCCGCGGATCTCTGCGCTATCACCACCCACGGCCGTCACCGTTCCGCGCCCCGGTGACCTCATCTTCAAGTTCCCCTAGGGCCACATCGAGCAGGTACTCGCTTCTGCTTCAACCCCCTTCCCCTGCTCGCTCCTCTGCTCGCGCTGGTGCTGGTTAGCTCTGTTCCGGGTGCTATGCATCAATCCATGGACGAAGATTCTGGGCGATCCTGGCCGATGCTATTTTCTAGCCGATTCAATCCATTGAGTTCCTTGCCAATTCATTTAATCCATGGTCGATCCAATTGATGGTGAGTTCTGGCCGATACAGCAATACATTCAAAAATTTCTAGCCGAATCAATCCATCTTTTAGTGTTTAGGGTTCAATTTTTTGGCCAATCCATCTGAGGGTGTGAATAATCCAGCTGGTCCATACATGTTAATCCAGATCATGATGTTCAGCTTCCATACATGCTGATCCAGTTGCATTGTTGTACTGAGCCAAGTATTTGCTCGTCATGCCACTGTAAACCAAAGTCGTGTGTGAATAGAAACTCATTGGACATGATGTGTAATTGTGTAAATCTATTTGTTTCTGCCTCCTGCATCCATTTGTGCAGTTCTCGTGGTGGTGGCTGCAGTGTATTGAGCATAAAAATTATTTTCCATTCGCAAAAAGAAAAACATGTTTGATTTATGTTGATTCTGTTTATCTGGACTGGTGGTGAGATGTTTTGGCCTTGGCCAGTAAGTGTGTACAGATTCATTTGTTGCGTTTTCTGGAGCTATGGGTGAAATAACACTTGATTGCATGTGTGGTGTCAACATGGAGCTTTGATTTTTATGATGCATTCTGTTCTTCCTTTTTTAAATTCATGATATATATGATGCATTCTGGTCTATATCTATCTTTTTGCATATATACACAGGCACTTCCACAATTGAGATGGAGTACGTGCCTGGATGGATAGTTTGAGCAAGCACAACATGCTGAGGGCCGAGGGCCGCACATGCTATCATCCGGGAGGCGGGAGCAGGCATCCACGTGTAAACTGACGGCCTTCAGCACCGAAGGTTCATAGCTTGTTTCTTTTTTTTCCACTTGTAAAATTTGCTTTTGTTTGTTGAGGACTGATGAGTAATGGTCCGCAGCACTAATCTTAACACATGAATGGGACTGTGAAAATTTACCAAGTGACAGTGATGATTCTGGTCATATAAGAACTTGTGCATTCAGTATTCAGAAACTTCCATCAAACACCATCCATTTATGTTCTAGCATCTATTGGAATTCAGAAGGTTGCATCGACCATCTTTTAGTCATATTACGCGAGCTTCATGAAGAGAGTTCTAACATTCCATGAAATGAGATGATATACTTGTGAGGCATTAGTCAGACAAGGTATGATACCTTTGTTCAGACTAACTTATAAGCCAACACATGAAGTAGATTGCACATAGAGAAACCTTAAATATCTGCACCAAGTCATACTTTCCAGCACAAGATATAAATGATTTACCATCATATCTTCTAGCCGACGTATCTGCATTCAAGACAATGGGACAACCAACCAAAATTTAATTATATGATAAAGGGGAAAGTTTAGTGTATCTGAAATTATATATGTAAAAGGAGAAAGTGTAGTTGAAAGCTGCAGGATGGGTAAATCAGCCCAGGGGGTTTATGGCGAGGAAGGAAAATCAGCGCAGCTGTCCTAATCTGCCCTTGTTACTTTTTAGTACTGACGATGTGATTGCATTCATAATTCTTCTAACACATCCATGCATTGTTTTGTTCAAATAGGTATGCATATTGCAGATAGTGAGAGTTCATCTACAAGTCATATTGCTTTGTCACACATCCATATAATCAAATAGGGCACCAGCTTTAGCCATGTGCTCATCATCTTTTCAGTGCCTGAACTCTGTGGTGCATCCACTCACCTTGAGACTCTGTAATTCATCCACTTACAGATTAGTTGCATTGCTGTTTTGAGTTACTGCTTGTTTCATTCCTCTTGTTTATTTGTTTTCTTTGCAGATGTAGACATTATACAGGATAGAGGCTAATCTAAGCACAGCGCAGAGAGATCGAGCAGAGTGAGCGTAAGGCTATCTAAGGACACAGCAGAGAGATCGAGCAGAGTAGAGGAAGACAAATTTTTTATTGACAAGGTGATTTGTGAAAACTGTTGGGGCCTCTACATTGCAGATGCCTACTTTAGTTTCCTCAAAGGTCGGCCAAATTGCAGCTGCACTCACAGAGGATGCTGCTCCAGTATGTCAGGGAGGGAGCTTCTACTTTATGCGTCGCGCAAAGCTGCTGGACACATGTAAATTTTCTTCAATGAACTAATAATTTGTTATACATAATGTATCTTCCGTGCAAAGTTGACATTGACTCTGCCAATCATAATTTCAGAATATGATTCATCGAGAAGCAACTATCAACTAATTACAACCATGATTTTTAGCGGAATGTTAAGAGACAATACATGTGTTTAGGTTCAGAATTAAATTTTATCGAATTCTTGCAAAGTAAACATACCTGTCTGAGGCTTGAGATGCACCTTAGATATTGAGATTTATATCATATATGAATTTTCACCTTTGGTACTGTTGTAAACAAATATAATGATTTTATGTTTCAGACTTGGAGCAAAGAGATAAGCAACTGCGCAGCTTGTGATACCATGAGTGGATCAGGAGAAGAGATTGGTAGGTAACACCAATCTTTTATGTTCCTTTTCCCTTTTCATATATAGAGAGAGTATCAAGATGTAGTGCTAAAGTAGTTGCATCGGGCAAACATGGTCTACATTTCCTACTGGTTCACAGTAGTGCTTGCAAATATTTGGCTCATGACAACTGCAACATCTAGATGGCAAGCATAAATGTTCATCAAGGTAGTTCTTCAAACCAGAAATAACTACCTTGATGCAGCGTTAATCTGTTATGCTTGATGAAGTCTTATTATGTCCAGTCTCACTCATCGCATTGGTAGTGCAGGGCTATGGACTGGGGACAGAGTGACACTGTTATGACCGGCCTGCAGTACTCCAGGCGCGGCAGGAGTTCTTCGTCTAGTAGCTAAAGATAGAAACTTAGAGTCCTAGGTTGCTGCAAAATCCCTAGAATTAGGAGAGTCCTTATCTAGTTCGGGTAGAGTCCTTATCTAGTTCGGTTAGAGTCCTTATCTAGTGCGGTTAGGCCATTGGCTATATATTTACTTGTAATCGCTGGACAAGAGGCAAGCAGAAATATATTGTTTCGGCTTCCTGAAGGAAGCCGGGAGTCCCAGCCCTGATCGCCTCCACCTGCCTCTTCCTGTGCGCCAGCACCCAGCGCGACCACGGCGCCCCGACGCCGTGCGTCGCTCACGCCCCGCCCTCCAATCTCTCACCGCTACAATCTCCGGCCAACAAGAAACAGAGGACAGCTACCTATCAGACACCTTCACGGAGAACTGCATGCCGTACCTTATTTCTTCATGTAAGTATGGACGGGTTTGCATAGAACTTGCATAGTACTAGGGAAGACTCAGTTATGCTATGCTCTTTAATATGATCTTCTTGCAATCCTTTCCATGTAATCGATTGTTTTTTGGGTCCGTTCTTAAAAAAAAAACACATATGATTGCAGGACCACATGATGCTAAGGAAGGAAATTGCTGGATAATTCTGGGTCCATCAGAAAGGTAAATTTATTAGTTATTGGCATAAGCAGTGGAAGAACAATGCTTGCATCCGATGTCCTATCCGATATTCTCCCCGCAGGTGTGCACCACTATACAGATGCAGTGTTGTTTTCATTATCGATATTTTCTTTACTATGGTTGTTATCTTCCATACGGGATAGCTGGGGAAGAAACATAGGTTAATATTGCACAATTGCCTCTTTGCATCTAATAAGAGTAATTGTTGAAATCAGCTTGTGCCATTTTCTGTAGTAGAGGAATGCATCAAAACCGTTCGTAAAATTATCTTAATTTTGTAGATATGATGTGCTCTGTCCTCTCTTTTCTAAACATGTTGTCATTTTTTTAATTCTAGGTAAAGTTGTTTCAGTAATTTTTTTGAGATCCAATTGATACGATTGGACGGAACTCAGGAGCTACTATCACAACTTAGCGTTGGATAGGTTAATGTTGCAGAAGTTCCATGTTTGCAGTTTTCAAGATTTCCTTGTTTTAGTTTCCATCCATTTGTGTTAGCCAAATTTGTTTCTTCTGCCAGTTTTAGAGACATAATGATCGATATATGGTACGTTTAGTGCAAATAAGGGGCACCAAATTTGTGTTGATATCTTTGATTCAAGTGGGTCTGAGGTTGTAATGGTATGCCAGTATGAGGCAATATCATAATTATAAGTTTGCATATAAAGGTGGATTCCATTTTCATTATTCGTTTTTGTTGGACAGAAAATTGTCAATGAGAATATGTATTGTGACAATTGAAAACCGCTTTCCAGTTGCTTGTGTTGTGTAAAGATGGTTTCCGATTGATAAGCCAGCTTCCCGTGGCAAGCATGCATGAAATAGTATGTTGCTATTCCAGAAGCGAGCATAAAGTATAGGTAAAAGTGCACTTAGGCTGCTGAATATAACTTACCTTCAATAATATTGCTTGATTAAACAAAATTATGTTTACAGGAAAGAAGCTAATGCTTCTGAATCTCAATTAGCCTCAAAACAGTATCAGTATGTTACTAGGATGATCACTATATTGCCCATGCTCTGTGAATTTTGTGGAAAAATCTTTTAATGCTTGTAGTGACTCACCGACGCAGACCTATTATCTAATATGTCAATTGATATTCTTTCCATGAAGAGCTAGAGATTGAAGTTTCCAGTGTAAGTAAGCTATATATATTATTGGTCTCAGCGCACATCTAATTGCATATGATGTGTAAAAATAATGTCTTAACCGCATCTCAGACAAAATAAGGTTGAAAGCGAGTTGTCTGGATTTGATATCATGGTGTACCTTGGTTTGATTAATTTTAAAAGAATTATGTAAAAGTTTGTTTGTGGATATCATTAAATTTGAAAATATCATGTGTTGCCCATACTCTATATATTGCTATGAAATTTTTATACCACCCGTAGCAACACACGGACCTAGTCAAATGAAAAAGGAGGAGACACTGAGTGTCAGATACAGAAGCAGGCAAAGCAGCACTGAGAAGACATGAGAAGCCAGCAGAATATGTTACTGTCAGAACGGCCGGTTTATGCAAATTATGAATAGAACAAGCATGAATCCCTGAAAGTTATGAACCCAGTCATTCAGTAAAACATGCACAGATAATCCGAACAATGGTTACAAGAAACCATGATATGCACGCCCGAAGGATGCACCAAGTAGGAAGCGAAACATGAAATTCAGTAGACAGTATCACCAATTTCCCTCATTTCAATCAGACGAAATTTAAGCATCCGAATAGGTGTTCCCTATGACAAAAACTATCACAGGCATATTCAGAAATCGTCTCATGTCAGCAATCATCTTTATCAATCTCCAATACTACAATGCTTTACTTTTCTACTGTTAACTAAAGCTTATTTGCTTCTATGCATAAGCAGCAGCACTCTAATGCAAGCCTTGTAGGGTATGGAATAATGGTCACCAAGGGTAGATGCACGGGCTGGCATCAGACTGCAATACCCAAACTACCTCATAGTCATCGTCTGAGACCTCAAATAATCACAGCTGCAGCCATTTGAACCTCTAAACCGCCAACCAACTCCTGCTCCTCCAGCGTGGAGTCGTCCGGGAAGCCGGGCTCCAGACGACGAAGATCGCGGCCGGAGCGCAGTTGCGCCGCAGCCAAAGCAGCGCCGGCTCCTTGGTGGATTTCATGGGTTACCACCTCTCTAACACGGGCCGGTATAGCCTGCAGACGATCTTCAAGCACTGCTCTAACTGTGCCAAGCGCTGCCCTCTGAAGGCTTTCATGGCTATTCTCCAGGTTGTTCTCCCGACGACGGGCCTCTTCCGTCTCATGGCGTGAAGCAGCAAGTTGTGCCTCCAGAGGTAGAAACGCAAAAACAGTCCGGTAGAAGGTTATAAATATGAAGATGGAATCTTTCGGCAAAAGAGACGCTACCGACTATTCTCCCTTATCAATTACATGTCAAATTAATTGGTATGTTCGTGATTCCAAAATCAGCAGGACGTGCACTGGAGGTAAGCAGATCTTCTAGACCTGTTGTGTGTGCCTTGGCGTAGAGATCCAAATTTTACGTCAACAGATATGAGATCTCCCCCAAAGCTGAGAAGTTGGGTGTCGGCCTTCAGCTCGTGGCACGGGCCGTTGGGGGTGGTGCAGCCTTGGCGGCAATGAGTGTAGACGTGCTTCCAGGAAGTCCCCTCTCCGGCGATGGTGCGGCCATGGAAGCGGCTGCAGACGGCGGTCAACATGCCCAGCACGCCCAGCGAGCCAACATGGCCGGCATTGCCAGGCGGTGGCCAACCAGCCCAGCGAGCCAAACTGAAACCAGTACCTGTTAAAAAATTAGGCAATTTCCAGATTAAAACCAGAATATAAATCATGACAATCTCATATACTAGTATTGTCTCTGCAATAATGAAACCACATGAGGAAGTAAATTTTGCCCCTAAGGGCACATGCCCTGCTATTGTGCACCCTCAGATTTGCTCTGAGATTCTTGCACAGCAGGAGAGAGACGAATCTCAAAGCGAATCAGAGGGAGCACAACAAAGCATGTGCCGGATAAGCCGAAGGGCGTATCCGTGCGGTAGTAGTGGTCAGCTGCCTCCACCAATGTGGCATGGGGACAAGTCCAGTGCAGACTGCACCGACAGGAATTATGGAGAGTGAACTGGCTAAATTCGACAGGACGCATGCCATAGTATAGGGAGTAGTACGGAGTTACAGTGACCTCAGTCAGCGTCGCAGGTACAGCAATCACCCTCCGTAGCAATAACTGAACAAAGGCAATCGCCTGTCTTTTTGCTAGTACTGCATTTCCTTGCGATGATGGTATCAAATAAATAAACAAGCAGACCGGCAACGTGGCTTGCTACGTGACGGGTTGTTTCTTTCTTGCGGCCGCGTCCAACCAAAGACAAAACGTCGTGGGCTCGTGAGTGGCGCCCCGGAACCAAGGAAGCAACGAGCACCTTGCCGTTGCCGGCCGTCTTCGCTTCGCTCTAGCTAGCTCGCTTCGCGGGCAAAGCATTCGCCGCCACGGCAAGCCTTTTTCCCGATCCGTGCTCGCACGTCTCACTCCCGGCCTCTTTATTTGCTTCTACTCAACTAATTATAATTGCCAGCACTACAATCACCATCGTGCTAAGAAAAATATAGCACAACAACCCTAGCCGCTAATTAACCATCTCTGTTCATCGATCAGTGAACTTACACACCACCTGTCTTATTTTTCCTTATACTAGGCTAATATGCCCATGCGTTGTTACGGATAAAGTTGGTATAAGTATCGGATACGTATAATTGGTTGTACCTTAAGGATCTACGTGATTGAATTATAGACAGAGAACTGATCCAACTCGCATACGGAATGTACTAAGGTACACCTGTCAACGACACAAAGCGTAAATTAGTAGAAACTTTACGTGCTTTAGAAAATAGAAAATATAGATATAGATATCGTCGTGCTTGCAGCTTCAATGTTGTCGGCGCTCTCAGTCTCGTGGTCCTCGTGGTTCCAGTGCAGATGCAGTGACTCTACTCATATCCATTCCATCCATCGAAAGTTACCATTGCCAAGATTTTAAAATCGCTATATTTGTTTGAAAATAGTATTGATGATACGCGGGCGGGAACACGCAGATCTCACCGCGCCGGACCAATCAAAAGCCCAGCCCAGCCAAGATCACACACACACACACACACACACACACACACACACACACACACACACACACACACACACACACACACACACACACAGAGTACTACTAGTATAAAAGCAGCTGTAGGCAAGATGCGGTTAGTGGCCGTGGCCGAAGATTCGAAGAAGCTGGGCCAGCCACCCGTTCGCGCGCTATCTCCCGGCCCAGGCCTCCGCTCCCGGCTCCCGGCTCCTCCCGACTCGATCGTCGATCCCGCCCCCACCAGGCCACCAACCAGCAACCACCATGCCGCACCACGGCAGTCACCGCCCGGGCGCCGGGGTCCAGGGAGACCCCGTGTTCCCGCGCGCCACGTCCACGGTGGTGCCCGACCCGTCCCGCTTCTTTGCACCGGGGCTCCTCGCCGCGCCGCTGCCCACCAACGCCTTCTTCCAGAACTTCGTGCTCAAGGACGGGGACATGCCGGAGTACATCCACCCGTACTCCATCCGTTCCCCCGGCGGCGGCGCGCTCGACGTCTGCTACCCGTCGCGGAGCCACTCGCCGTCTTCCGTAACCCAGACGTTCGTCGCCGACCTCACCGTCTCTGACGCCGCCGCAGCCGCCGGGACCGGGAGCGCGCAACGCCACGTCGTGTCGGCCTTCGACGACCTCTCCGTCACACTCGACGTGTCCCAGTCCCTCCGCGCGCACCTCGTCCGCGGCTGCCCCTACGTCACCATCACCACCAATGCCACCGGCCCAATCGACATCTCCTTCGCGTCCGTCCACGCCTTCGTCGAGCTCAGCTCCTGCCAGTGCCACCACGGCTCCTCCGGCACCAAGTGGCGCCTCCGGATGGACAGCGGCCAGACCTTCCTGCTCTACGCCTCGGCCCCGATCCGCCTCGTGCAGGCAACCCCCACGCAGCTCTCAGCGCCCGCCTTCGCCGGCGCCATCCGGGTCGCCTACCTCCCGGACGCGTCCATGGAGCCGGTCCTCGACCGCTACAGGCGCTGCTTCCCGACCGCGGGGCACGCCACGATGAACCCGAACGACCGGCCTTTCTGCGTCGACTACGCCTGGCACAAGGAGGGGCACGGGGAGCTGCTGATGCTGGCGCACCCGCTCCACCTCCGCCTACTCGCACTCGCCGCCGACGACGACGAGAACCGTGCCGTCCGGGTGCTCGACGGCTTCCGGTACCGGAGCATCGACGGCGACATGGTTGGCGTCATCGGCTGCTCCTGGGCGCTGCGCGCCGACCCGGTGCCCCCGACGTGGCACTCCACCCGCGGCGTCCGCGCGGACGGCGTGGCCGAGGTGGTGGCCGCGCTGCGCGCCGACGTGGGCGCGCTCGCGCCCGCCGCGGTCACCACCACCTCGTCCTACTTCTATGGGAAGGCGGTCGCGCGCGCGGCGCGGCTGGCGGTGATCGCGGAGGAGGTCGGGTGCGCCGACGTGGTCCCGGCGGTGCGGGAGTTCCTGGCGGCCACCGTCACGCCCTGGCTGGACTGCAGCTTCCAGGGGAACGGCTTCCTGTACGACGCCACGTGGGGCGGGCTGGTGACGATGCAGGGGCTCACCGACTCCGGCGCCGACTTCGGGTTCGGCATCTACAACGACCACCACTACCACCTGGGCTACTTCCTGTACGCCATCGCGGTGCTGGCGAGGTTGGACCCGAGCTGGGGCCGCCAGTACGCGCCGCAGGCCTACGCCATGGTGGCCGACTTCATGACGGTGTCGTGCGACAAGTCCGGCGGCAGCTTCTTCACACGGCTGCGGATGTTCGACCTCTGGACGCTGCACTCGTGGGCGGGGGGTCTGGCGGCGATCCCCGACGGACGCAACCAGGAGAGCACCAGCGAGGCCGTGAACGCCTACTACTCGGCGGCGCTGGTGGGGCTCACCTACGGGGACGCGCGGCTCGCCTCCCTGGGCGCGACGCTGGCGGCGCTGGAGATGCTGGCGGCGCAGACGTGGTGGCACGTCCGGGACGGGGAGGGCATGTACGAGGAGGACTTCAGCGGGAGCAACCGCGTCATCGGGGTGCTGTGGGCGAACAAGCGCGACAGTGCGCTGTGGTTTGCGCCGTCCGAGTGGAAGGAGTGCCGGCTCGGGATCCAGCTGCTGCCCCTGCTGCCCATCAGCGAGGCGCTGTTCCCGGACGTGGTGTTCGTCAGGGACCTGGTGGAGTGGACGCTCCCGGCGCTGGCGAGGGACGGCGTCGGCGAGTGGTGGAAGGGGTTCGTGTACGCGCTGCAGGGGCTTTATGACACGGAGGCGGCGCTGGCCAAGATCCGAGCGCTCACCGTGCATGATAATGGCAACTCGTTGACCAACCTGCTGTGGTGGCTGCACAGCCGTGGGCCCGCGGCAGCGTCGTCGGGGACGGGGACGCCGGGTTCGGGTTCGGCCGCTAGCTGCTGCTGGTACCGCCACTGACAGTGACAGTGGTGGCCAGCACGAGTGACCAACCGTTCGTGTCAGCTTGTGGAGCAGAGCAGGTGATCGGCTTTCAATGGAGAAAGTGTGGAGTTCATATAAGTTGAAAAATTACGAGAAAACCCTTGTATGCCATCAAAATCTATGGACATTTCTTACGTCATATGCCATCAAATTCTATAGACATTTCTTACATGTCATTCAAAATTATAGATTCCCTTTATTGTCATTTTTTTTGCGGACCAAGAAGGAGTTTTATTAACTAGACAATGAGGCAGACTTAGAGCATCTCCAAGAGATATTTTATAGATTTTGGTTAAAAAATTACCCTCCAACAGTCTCTTCAATTGGTAATTATGTATAGGTTAGCATCTTTATCTTCCTCTAGTTGTTTAATTATGCTTAGATTTTACCGTATGTTTGGATCTAGCTAAATATATGATACATCTTACATGTGCAATTGTAATTCTAGCTAAATCTATGATACATATTACATGTGCAATTGTAAGTTACAACTAGATCCCATACTAAAATATTATTTGCTTCAGTTCTGTTGTTTTGGATTTGATATCCAGTATTTGGCAGTCACTTGAATTTCAATGTAAATGGCCCTTAACTTCAACTCCTAGTATTTGGTTTCCATTACTTAAGTAACCTTGGCTAGGACATGTTAGGAATTTTGCTTTGTATTTTTGCTTCTTGGGGTGTCAATTCTGTGCTCCGTCATTTCTGAAACAGTTTTTAGCCTTATAGGGCAGGAGCTGTCATCACTATATTAGTCTAATTAATATTTCACTTTTACCTTCTCAGCTTTTAGTGACCACATTTTCTCATGATTAATTTTTTAGTAAAGAAAAAGGAGCCTGGAAACTAATTATTGTTCTTTGCATTACCAAAATATGACCTTTATTTTTGTCATCTTTATATAGCGGAATAGAAGACAACTCTAGATTAGCTGTGTGCACTATGTATATGGATCCTATTTGACATGACATTATCTGTATACAGGATTACAGGTGTGTTTTTTTATTTTTTAATGCTGAATTATCTTTTCTTGTGTTATGTATATATTTTGCTGATGCCAATTCTCTGTCCAGGGGCTACTAATAAACCTCAAGAGTTGGATGACGCTGTTCTTGGAAGACTGGTAAGATCTATTCTAACATATACGTGGTGTGGTACTGTTTTTGTTGGGTTCAGAGTTTGTGCAGCATGGAAGCTTTACACCTGATTCCTGAGATACTTGTGCCTCAATCTCTATTGCATTAGCGAATTAGCCTGTGAGAGAAAATTTCTGGAATTGAGAATGGAAAAATGACAGTTTAATTGAACTAGTTACAGTTAGAGTGTAACATCCTAGGTTTTACCTGGAATGTTAATGTTGCAAAAATCATGAATTTTAAAAACTTTTGTGTAAGTGCTCTTAGTTAGGATCAAATGCAAGGATAATCTCTCCTACCCCAAATTCCTAGCAAATTTAACCGAAATTGAACTAAGGACGATATTGTTAGTGTGTAACTTTGGAGTCATTTGGATTTATTTGCAATCTATCTTGTTTGAAATTGTTGTTGGATCTTATTTGAGTTGTTTCCAATTTGTTTGTTTCATTTGAGTGGAATTTGAATTTGAATGGGCCATTCAAATTCAAATTTAAATACTAACTACCTAAACCTACTTTGGCCAATAGCCCGAAACCGGCCCACACGAGCACAGCCCGGCCCAGTACCCTTTCTCCCTTTTCCCCGCGAAGCACAGCCCACGGCCACTCCGGCCCAGCCCGCCAGCCGCACCGCCGCTCCCCTTACCTTTCACTCGGGCAGCTGACAAGCGGGGCCCGCTTGCCAGCTTTCCCTTCCACCTCCAGCTGCGCCCCCGCGACGCTCTAGCTTCCGCCCCGCGATAAGATAGGCAAACCGCCACGCCCGTCGCCCGCGTCACCGCCGCGCCCCCTTCGCCTGCGTCACCTCGCACCCGCACCTCGCATGTCCTCGCTCCGCGACATGGGAGCGAAACCGCCGCGCCTCCTGTGTCGGCCACCGAGCCCGCACCGCAAACCCTAGTCCGCGCCACGCCGTGTGATGGCGCCACGCGTCTCCGCGCCGCGGCCGTCCCATCGCCGCCCTCGATGTCCGGGCCCGTGCCGCGAACCATAGCGCAGCCTCCTTAAGAACCCCCCGAGGCCGCCGCCAAAAACCCTAGCCACCTCAGTGTCTTCCTCTTCCACCGCGCCGCAGCTGAGAGGGAGGAGAAGGAAGGAAGGAGAAGGAGAGCACGAGGGAGAAGGACGCCGCCGCCGTCGCAAGAGGGTCTTCACCGATGACCCCGCGTTGCCCGGCTCTGCTCCGCCTCGCCACGGCCTCGCCTCTCCGCCGCCCCGAGAAACATCTGCCCCAGCCTCGACCGGTGAGCTTCGCCACCGCTCCCTATATCCCTTGTGCTGCAAGCACCGCCGATGAGCCTTCCCTAGCTCAGCTCTAGGACCCCCAACCCCCTATCCCGGCCTTCGTGCCACCCTTGTTGCAGGAGCCCGTCGAGCTGCCATTCTCCCCGCAACCACCGTCGCCTCTCCGCCGCCGCGTCGTGCCGCGGGCCCGGAACGCTGGTACCCCGTGCACGCCCGAGCCATCAGCCAAACACCAGGCCCTGGCCTTGAACGACCGACCCGCCGTCGTGCCACCTCATCGGCGTCGAGCCGCGCCCCTAGGAGACCAGGACATCGCGGGCAAACACACGCACAAACCCAACACTGACCCGTGCCAAGCCCTGCTACCGGCCGTTCCCCTTTGCCACGCTGCCACCGCCGCCGTCGTTGCGCCACGACCGCGGTGACCGTGCACGCCACAGCGACGTTGCAGCCTGGCGCACGCGGGCGCCTTTACGGCATATCGCCGAGCACCTCGCGTGCGTCTGCACACGCACACTCGTTGTACACACACGAACACGCACACATATCTGCCGCATCGGATCCAGGTGCCGCCACACCGGATCCATCTGAGGCCGACGCGTGGGGCCGCCCAGTCAGCGAGAGGAGGAGGAGGGGAAGCCGCCTTAGCCCAACACGGCCCACGGTGCTACCGAGCCCGAAGACGAGTCAGCCGCGATGAAGCCCAAGCCCAAGCCAGCTTGCTAAATCCCTAGCCGGCCCGCCTTGTCGTAACCGAACCGACCTGCGAGCTGAGCCGAGTTGATGGGCCCGATTGAGCTGGCCCATCACTTTCAGCCCAAAATTGTAGTCGAGCCCCTTTTCCCATTTCCTTTTTCCCAGCCTGACCTGTGGACCCCGCCTGTCAGGCTCGAGGTGAGACTGACTAGTGGGTCCCGTGACCCGCTGACCTCGTTGACCGTTGACCGGTCAACGCTGATGTCAGCAGAGCCCACTTAGCTAGTACTGACCACTTGCTGACGTCAGCATGACATCAGCATGCCACGTGGCACTCTTTGGTGCTGCCACATGTCGCTACTGAGTGATTTTCTTTTCCGAAATTCTTTTATTAATTTCAGAAATAGGTTTTCCTTAGAAAATTCATAATAAATCAACCGGACCTCCGAAAATTATGAAACCAGTTCCATAATTCTTCTAAAATCATGAACTACCCATTAGAGTAGGTTTTGTGGTGATTTGGATCTTATTTGGAATCTTTTGTGCACTTTTATATTTTAGTCCTTGCCCTTACTCGTATTTACGAATAGGACCCAGCTACGAGGAACTGATCGACGGCCAAGACCACCCGGAAGCCCCGAACAACAACCAGGTTCACGCCCATCTACGATCTAATTACCTATTAGGCATTGCTTGCTAGATGTGCTACCACTACATGATGTATTACTATGAGATGAACCAGCATAGCCTATTTATTTACTTGTACTCCTTGCAATCCTATCACACTTGAATATTATATGAAATGCCTTGCTATGCTTTGCTTGTGTATGTGTGGGAATGGATGGATAGTCTTGGCGTGAGTGGAGATACAGTTTCCAGGAGTTGGTGAATAGGGCTTTTAGCCGGGAGCGGACGAACTTAACTCGATCGTGGATTGAGGGCTTGGGGTGTGTCTCTTGGCACACTCTACGAAGTACCTGTGGTGGGTAAAACTTGTTGGTTACTTGGTTGAGGTGTTAGGGCGCCCGTAAAGGGTGCAGTTGCGGACCATTGCAGTGGAGACGCATATGATTAAGATGCCCGCTTCGGCAATTGAGGACCGGTGAGAGTAACTGTGACTAGTGGGACTATGTTAAACGTGCACACCACTTACCCATTATGAGGGTGGGCCTGGTCCGGGGCTAGCAAGTGCGGTACCAAGCCGGTAGGAGGATCGAGTATCGGTGCAGGGGAAGGAGGTGCTGACCTCACGTTCCCCAAGACGCAAGGGAGGCTTCATAGTCCCGAGGCGACCTTTTGCCGGAGGATGCGTCCAAGACTCGGGAAATCCGGATGGTGTCGTGGCTCCTAGTCCTTTTTCAGTAGACCGGTGTCTCGTCGCTCAGTCGGCTGATCCCCGGCTGGCGTCGATTCGAGTGGGTCCAGATGTACAACCCTTGCAGGCTGAAAACTATACGTATAGCCGCGTCCTTGGTCATGGACAACCCTACTCTTCTATTGCTCTTATTAGTTAGTGATACTCATGATTTCTACCTCCCTCTAGAGATGACTTCATGCCTGGGGCAGTTGAGATTCGAGGAGAGGGAGTCCTAGCATCGACTTGGTGGTTTTGGAAGGTGTGTGTTGGACCGGGAGTCCGGAATGCCGGAAGGGCCTGAGTCCGAAGTTGGAAAAAGTTACGCGCGCGCGCACACACACACACATATATATTATTGCGCATGCATAGGAAAACCCCAGCTTAATCCCTTGAACTTTTGTTATACCCTTAGTATAGTCCACTTTAAAGCTTGCATTCGGATGGTGACGTGAATCTATCCCATACCTTGGGGATAGCCTGGTACGATGCAGGATCTGACCCGGAGTTCGACCCTAACGATGACGGTTGGTACGATTGAAGCTCGTGCTACGCTCGAGTTGCCTGTGGAAGAGGTTCCAGAAGATGAAGGATGGCCATAGGTCTAGCTACCGCTTCCGTTTTCTGCTTGTTTGCTCTAGCCGAGAGGCTTGTAATGAATTCCGTACTACAAATCCTATAGATTTATGTAATAACTAAACCCGTGATTGACCTTGTGAGCAGTATAACTATGATGTTATGATTGGAATGAGTTCTGTGTGTAATAGCGCTTGATCCAGAGACTGTCACAATGATACAGGGAGTCGGATTCTTGATTTGGAAATTCGATTTGTTTCATAAATCAACTTCAGCAGGATCTCTATTTGTATCCCTACCTCTACCTCTAAAGTAGGGACTGAGGATGAAAAAATTATTCCGGCAGGATCCCTGTTTGGATCCTTCGTGTAATACCCAGTGTAAGAGGCCCGCAGATTTCCTCTCCCAGCCCCTTCTCCCATGGGTGGGAAGGAGGCCCCTGCTCGGTGCGTGCGTGCGTGGAGTCCCAGCTGCCCCGCTAGAGCTCGGCCATAGAGCATCACGGCGCTTCCCGAGCGTTTCCCGAGCACACTCGAGATTGCTTGTCTTCGTCGTCCTCGGGCCTGCCGCCTGCATCGCCATACTCTAGCTTGCCTATGAGCGGAGAGCTGTCGCCCATGGAGGTGCCAACCGGGGAGGAGGAAGCAAGCAGAGGATCTTCCAGGTCTCCTGGACCACCTCGTTCTGCACGCTCTACACCCTCTCGTTGAAGCCCCAGATCTTCCAGGTCTGCTCGACCACCTCGTTCTCCAGTACCAATCTGGCAATCTCCAAATCCATCGCTCGTTCTTGCTTGCGTTACCATCGAAATGGAGAAAAAAACTGAGTCTTTTTGCAGTGCGGGGTCGGGCACACGGCCGCCTGCGGCAGCGCCACGGCCAGCTCCCCACCAACCAGTGCCACTCCTGCGACGGCGGCGGCAGCCCCTACGCTCCCTGCTCGGTCATGGACACCTTTGTCGCCAGGGCCGTGGTGCCATGCCCGCACCAGGCGTACGGCTGCCGGGCCTCCGGCGCCTACTACCAGGCCGTCGACCACAGGAGCGCGTGCCCGCACGCGCCCTGCGGCCCGCAAATCTACTCCGAGCGCCGCCCGATCTTGGCCATGGAGCCAGGCCTCCCCGAAGTGCTGCTCGAGCTCGGTCATGGAGCCACCAGCCACGGGAGAGATGCGTCGGGGAGGGATAGAGAAGAGAGAGATACGTGGGGGAGAGGGAGAGAGATGAGAGAGAGATGCGTTTGGGGAGAGGGAGAGAGACGAGAGAGAGATGCGTCGGGAGAGGGAGAGATGCATCGGGAGGAAAAAGTAAAGGGAAAAGGTAAAAAAATACGGATGAGACTCTAATGGGTGGATCCCACCTGTCGCACGTGGCATGAGAGCAGAGGTTGAAATGTAACTGTTGTTGGAGTTGAAACTAAAAATTATAACCCTGGAAAGTAGGAGGAGATACTGTTAGGGGTGGTAAAATATCTCAAATTTTAATCCTATAAGGATCAGGCTCTAGTCTAATATAATTTTGAGCGAGTCAGTAGATTTTGAAGAGAGCATTAGTGTCATAATCTGTTACCACCCTTAGTTGCATAGAGGGCTACTATAAAGCATGATTGATGACGCGACATGTATTGATACTGTAGTATCATTATTCTGTTCCGTTACACTGTTATTGTAATAGTCAGTGAGTGAGTTAGAAATTGGGCCTTTGGATCATTGTTGAAGTGTTGTGCACTTATTTTCTCATTAATACTATACTATGCTGTCTTGTTTTCTAGATATTGAATGCCACGGTTTTTGTTATCCGATAAACAGGTAAAAAGAATATATGTGCCACTACCTGATCCAAATGTACGGATGCTACTTCTGAAAAATCAGCTCAAAGGACAAGCATTCAAATTGTCGAGTAAGTGCTCCAAGGTTTCTCCCGATAACTATTTGATCGTGGTTGTATATGTAGCACTGTTTTCTTTTTAAACTGGCTTTGGCACAGTAGCTAACCTGGAACTGGTTCCTGACAGACTATGATTTCGAAAGGCTTGCTGTGGAGACTGAAGGTATTTTTTTCAGGTAAAGGGGAGCTTTAATTTTATTGATTAGATCAAAGGATTACAATCGTAGAGACTGAAAGTATTGTGTATTCTACTGCCTCCGTTCCAAAATGTAGATCGTTTTGACATTTTACATTTATAGCATTTGCTATATATCTATATATAATGTATATTTCTATAAAAATCAAAACGATCTTATAACGGGCGGAGTAGTTAGTATATGGTTGTTTTAAAAACTTGGGCTACATGGTTTCTGACGGTCCTGTTTGTAGGATATTCTGGAAGTGATCTGAGAGCCTTGTGCGACGAAGCTGCAATGATGCCAATAAGAGAGCTCGGTCCACAGAATATTCTTACTATTAAAGCAAATCAGGTATGTTTCTAAAACAGTCTGAACTTAGATTCATTTGTTCTGAATTTTGTCACTGTTAACATACCAGCTCAAACAGTCTTGTAGGTATCTTTACAGGTAACATAGCCTAAGCAGTTATTGCCCAGTAAAACTTAGGAATGTCTGGCATACAGAGCAGTTATATCTTCAGCTGCGACCTTTGAGGTACGAGGACTTCAAGAACGCGATGGCGGTGATCAGGCCAAGCTTGCAGAAGAGCAAATGGGACGAACTGGACAGATGGAACGAGGAATTCGGTTCGAGCTGAGGGCGACGCGCGCTGCCTGATGATGATGATCAAGCGGCCCCATCTGTACATGATTTATGTCTCCCACATACAGAAGGTATATTGCTGGGAACAGCCCCTATATAGTAGAGCCATTGAAACGCTGCTGCCCAAGTTATCTTCAAAAAACTCGTGTCGTCGTTGTGTAAAAAGACAAACACAACAAATGTATATATATATAAAATCTATTCTACACGCGCTTGTAGCTACTCCTACATGTGTATCTCATGATGTAGAGTGTATCTGACCCAACGAAAGGTACGTACGAGGTGTATGTGATCATACTAGACTATCTGTAATGATATATAATTTAAGTATGTAATCATACACGGAGTATATGGACATACTCAATTTTATATACTAGTACTAATGTATAATCATGATATATTTAAAAATATGATGCTTTTGAAATTTTTCGTACATATCCCGTATCTTAGAATTAGTATATAAATAAATTAGTATATAAATATACTTAAAGTGATAAATAATTATATGGATATACGTATGGTGGTATACTGATGATGAAAGTAGCTACACGCGAGTGTAGAAAAAAGTGCAACGTGCCGGATCCGATCCACGGGCAGCAACAGCAGCGGCGGCGCGGGCGCATGTGCCGGCGCACGCAGTGTACCGTGTAGTAGTGTATCCGTGAAAGGTACGGTATTCGCAGTGTGGCATGTGGGTCCCCGAATGTTCTTTTCTTCCCTGCGATCTGCTGCTGCTACACACATGCCGTGCCGGCCCTGGTTGCATTGGTGTGGAGTGCCCGAGTGGTGTGGTGGGTGGATTCATCACGGCAGGGCAGGCTCGCCGCAAATCGGACTGTGATTGTTCATTAGAGCATGCTTGGCTTAGAGCTTGCTCATCAGAGTTTACATCTAAAGCTTTTCTTAAAATGAGAAAATTCCTTATTTAACCTCAGAAGATGACTCAATTTTCTTCTTAACCTTGGAAAAAATTCGCTGCCCTACGTAACTCCAAGTTTCATTTTCATTTCTTCTACGGCACTACCGTGACGAGTGTGAAGACTAAATTGCCCCTCTAATTCTCAGCCGTGCATTCAGGCATGACGTCCTTGGCGCCGCCGGTGCATGGCGCCGTTCGGGTCGCCGGCCATGGCGTTCGCGGCCTCCACGCCGCCGGTCCGGAAGCCCGACCCCCGCCTCCTCGCTGTCGGCCAGGGAGCCCCCGGCCTCCACGCCGTCGGTCTTTGCGCCCACAACCTCCGTGCCCTCGGCCATGGCATTCGCGGCCTCCGCGCAGCCGGCTAGCGAGCCCCCACCCTCCACGCCCCCGGACTGGGCACCCGCGACCTCCACGCCGCCGGCCAGGGAGCCCCCGACCATGGCGCCGTTCGGGCCTCCGGCCAGAGCACCGGCGACCCCTAGGTGGGGTCCGCGTGGAAGGGCGAGCTGCGCGGCTCCGATGGCCCCGCACGAGGGCGAGCGGCAGCTTCCGGCGGCCTGCGCGTGTGAGGGCGAGCTGCGGCTTACAGTGGCATCTTCATTATCTCATATCGGAGGAGCTCGTTACTCTACAGTGCGGCAGTCTCTTTTCCCAATCGAAACCCACCACCCCTCCCATCGGGATTAGATTGGTGGGAAAAGATAACCATATTTCCCTGTCCCAATCCCTATCTATTTCTCTATCGAACTACCCAAACATAAAATAAAGTATATTCCATCCCTCATTTCCCACAATCCAAACGCCACCTTGAGGCCGCCCACACCGGTGCTTCCCCGTTCTTCCAGAGTCACCCGTTCAGAGAGAGAAAAGGGGAGAAGCAGGAGGCTCTCTGCTAGGGTTTGAAGACTCCCAGTACATTTGCCTTCCGTGAGTGAAACCGGCACTCCGAGGACAACAAATCGGATACGCGGAGCCTCCCTCAGCTTTTTCCCCATCGGCGGCGGGCGGTCTTAGGAGGCGAGGCGACGGCGACTGCGAGGGCGACGGCTACGGCGACTGCGACTGCGACTGCGACGGTGAAGGCGACGGCGACGGCTCCTGTACGCACCTCCGCCTCCGCCTCCGCCCACTCGAGGACGGCGGAAGCGCTGCCCAAGGCCACAGACTCTTTTCCTGAGAAGTGGAATCTGGTGAGTATGCCTTCAGCATGATCTGCACTGATGTGTGCTTCGATTTGTTACATGTCTCTGTTATGGAGTGGAAATAGGCAGCTTATGTGCTTCGATCTGTATTGCTTGAGTGCTTAGATTTGCCCATCGTAGGTGCTGCTTCAGTACACATTAGCTTGCAAAATCTTGATTCATTGCTGCAGTACTCTTTGTGACTACACTGGATTTAATATCTCCAGAATCTCAGAATGAGCTGCTACTTTTTTTCTGAGTTTAGATTAACAGAATTGTTAATGTAGACTAGATTCATGCCCATGCGTTGGTACGGGTGGCAAAAAAATGTACATACAATACAAAGTGTATGGCGAACATGGGATTGATCTTAGCAGACATGTTGTTTTTGACTAATTATAGCTGAATGCCTGTGCGTTGCTACGGGTGATAAAAAGATCAATTCATTTATACAATAAGTGTACATTTTGAAATAAAATAAAAATAACTCATTAGATGTCGTAGTCATTCTGCAAGCAAAGAAAGAACAATGTGCAGCTTTGTATGCATTTTTAAGATTTGTTTAAAATAATGCTATGTATTTATTCCAGATGAGTTGAAAAAATGAAGTTATAAAATATACGAAGAGGGCACACTTTATTATCACACAGTTTTGAGATGACTGCAAAGGTATATAGAGGCTGCTTTCACAGCTACACACAAATTGAAACAAGTAATAATACTGTCCATTGAGGTAATAGTAGAAAACTGAGTTCTTACAACTAACCAGAAATGGTGTTACGTGATGGATCAAAGTATTTGCGACAAGTATTTGAGGTAGTAGATTAATTGAGCAGCATTCGATCAGTTAATCATATCGGAGGCATCATTTTGCTGATCCTCGTCCATGCCGGTATTGAGCAAAAAAAAACTCACATTGCATGGCATTGATGTCGATCAGATCAGTGGAGGCACTTGAAATCTCCTGCACCAAGAAATACAGAATATGAAATGTATTTAGCTTTAAGATATTTAAAAGATGTTGCATCAAAAAAGGTATTTAAAAGATGAATATATTTATCCTTGAGAAGAAGAGATTGGAGAGTGTCCCCTGCTATTGTCATCCAAGTAAGAAACACATAAAAAGTTTCAGGGCAATTTACATGACTAAAAAATAAAACTAACTCTGAAAAGTTGAAATGAACAGCACTTGCCTCAAGGTCATACTGCACTAACCATTGTCACTGTGTCAATCTAGCTCACCACTGATCATAGCAGAACCTATTTTATCCACCCAATTGTACAAATTTGTATTGCAGACCAAATAAACATGAGCACTCACTAACCAGATCTTAACACATATCATTAATAGTGAATAATGATCTTAGCAAATAATATTTATCCACTTGGTTGATCCTCCTGCATGAAAAAGAAACAATAAACCAGTAAATATCGTAATGAATCAATGGATTGTTAAATACAGTACTTACGGGTCTAGAATAGCCAGTCAAACGGCTCCATGCTCTCAAGTTTCAAAATATTTCTCCTGCCATTAGTCTAGCAACAAAATTAAAAGTTTGAACATACATGCTGAACATAGTGATGCACTCCTTAGACCACGCACGGTTGGATTTGCGTGAGCTAGTAGTGGGCTGTGGGTGACCCGTGAGGCCGCGTCCTCCTACGTGTTGAACTCCAGCTCCCACACCCTACAGCTTGCCCTCTAGGGTGGCAACAACTAAGACCTTTGCCCAACCCCTTGAAACAAAGAAAATGCGCACACAAATTATTATATATAATTTAATGTTCAAGCCTTACATATTTGCAACTTGTTCAAGCTTACATTTTTGGAAAAGTAGATCAGCCGAGTGGTCGAGGGGATCACCTCATGGCTGCCTGCTTGGACTTGCTCTACTGGTTGTTAATCAATGCAAGAATGTTTTGAATCTGTAAGAATTCAGACTGAAAGAATAATTCCAAGCAAACAATCAATGCTCTGATTCTGCGAGAAATAAGACTGAAAGAATAGCCTCGATCGTACATATGCTCCTGGACTATATATAAAATAATGTAAATCGATCAAGATCATGTTGAATGATAGCAAACTGAATGGAGGTTGCTTTAGGATAACAACCAAGATCACCAACAGATGCACTACTAACAAGCATGATGATGCAAAAAGGAATAATTTCAAATGCCTCCAGTAGTCCTGACTTTTATTCTCAGAGTTTATCTACAATTTAAGTCAGCTCTGTTTATTTAAGAACTTCCTGTAAGAGTAGATCAGCTTTTAACTGAAACTTGGACCAAATTCTAACTTATGATAGTTTGTTCTAATTCTTTCTCATTTCAAGTTAAAGACAGAGGTCTTATGTAGAGTTCAATATTTGCCTACACTGGCTTCCATGAACAGACATGCTGAAGCAAGGCTAAACTCTTACAAACTGAAAAATCTCAATATTTGTTCATTGATGATAAGCTCTGTTCAAGAGACACCCTATGTTCTGCCAAGTTTGCAAGAAAAGTTTGCAAGATTAATGCTGCTATATTGATCTGCACACAGGTTCAGGGTGCACATGCGAGCCTCACCTTCACCTCATTTAACTCTTGGGGCTCACTACTTCATATCATAGCAAGTTGCATTGCATTGATATTTCATCATATGGTTTAACCAGAAGGAAGACTTTTATATTGAACAAGTGATATGCAAGTGTAGGATATTGTCCAACAAAATTGAGAAGTGCTGCTGCTCATTAGATGCTAATGATTGATCAGAAACACACAACCCAAAGTGTGCGTGCATCCAATTCAGACCCTATGTCCAAACTGCATAGATGCGAATTAGTTGAATGAAGTGTAGTAGTTATTTAGGAGCTCACGTGATTCTTCGGAGCCGTGGCCGTGATTCTTTGGAGCCGTGGCCATCGACGCTCGATCCCAGACTCCCAGCCTTGTCGTTGATGTGGTGGCAGAATAGGACAGCGGGGGAATTGAAGGCATGGGAACGAAAACAGAGAAGAGTTGGGCTCTCCCGTGCATACCACAGCGAAGATTTGTTTCGCCGTCTCCACCCTCTGCCGCGGCGTCTAGGGCGGGAACGGCAGCGGTGATGATGCTGGAGAGCTCGGAGCCGGCCGCGGGTTGGGGGAGATGCGCCTCACGAGGCCGGAGAGAGCGAGGGCCAGCCGCGGGTTGGGGGAGATGCGCCTCGTGAGGCCGGAGAGAGCGAGGGCCGACCGCAGGTTGGGGGAGATGCGCCTCGCGAGGCCGGAGAGTGAGGGACGGCCGCAGGTTGGGCGAGAGGCCCCTTGCGAGGCCGGAGAGCGAGGGACGATTGTGCGTTGGGGGAAGAGGCGGCTCGCGGCTACGACGACGCCGGGGAGCTCGGAGCCGCCCGCGGGTTAGGGGAGAGGGGCGCGTCCCCCCGCTCGTCGGCGGCTTGCAAGGCCGGAATGAGGCGCCGTGGGCCGTGGACGAGCAAGCTGGAAAGCGGCGCGGTGGAGGTGGATCGATGCCTCGATGGATGGGTGCCGCTCCGCCTGTGGCTCTGCCGGCAGGTAGTGGGCGAGCAGGTACGGCGGCGGCGGCGAGGCTGGGTCCAGGGCGGCGTCCGGGGCAGGCACGGCGGCGGCGACGAGCCAACGAGGGCGGGGGAGGGCGACGGCAGCAGCGAGGGGGGGGGGGGGGGGGGAGGGGGAGGGCGACGATGGCGTGCGGGGGAGAGAGAGGGCGCCGCGGGTTGGGCCTCGGTCGCCGGAGGCAAGCGCGGGGGGGAGGCGAGAGCGTCGTGAGGAGGCGAGAGCGGCGGCGGGTGGCGAGCGCGAGGGGGAGGCGAGAGCGGAGCGCGTGGGGGAGGCGTGCGGTTTTTTTTTACGCGGTAGGGGCGGCGGGGAGGTAGAACCACGCGGAGGCAGAGCCACGGGGGTGCGACGTGGACACTACAACCTTATTAGTAGTAGAGATAGCCATGTGTGTTCTGTCCTAGTTATCGGATCCAGAGAGAGATAGAGATTAAAATAATAACTTTAGTTGCCACAGACCACAGCTACGAATTCGTGCTTGTTGACTACTCCATTTTACTAGCGCACCATAACACATAGGGAATCATTGATATATGCACAACTATCAATTTGCATAATCAGGGGGGTTGGGGGATGTTCAGTACACTTTGTGCCTTATGTGCACATTGTTATAAATGTCATAGGACAGATCAACATAATGACCAGACACGGAATTGGTTAGCGGCTACCGCCAATGATAATATTGATAGAGTTCATGATTGGATTGCAGCCGAACTTTATGGTTTGGCATGATTTGTATGCAGTGAAAAAGTATGTGTTATTAGGAATGTAACCCAGCAACTTATGGCTAATTTGTTTCGAAAGTGACATTAGTTATTACCATTACAAATCTGCTATTTGTACAGACTGTATGACCTAAGCGGGATTTGCATTTCTAAGCATTTAGTGTATTTCTGTTGCTTGTTTGTTCATCTGAGGTGGCGTTTGGCGCCATTTTACTCACTGATAATTGCCGCCATTTTTTAAACAGATTGGCTGCAGCAGCGGCAGCTGGGCTGCTGCAGCTGTGGGGTGGCTGCTGCAAGTCCGGCCCGCCCAGTTCCGCGCTTGCCCTGGTGAAACCGACACGAGCCCCACCTGCACGGCTGCACCCCAACATGCGCACAACAATGGTGGCCGCCGGGAACGGTGAGACCGCGCCGCCGCAGCAGCAGGAACAGGCGCCGGCGGAGGGAGCGGCCTCTGGAGGCGGTGTGATCGCGAAGCTGGAGGAGCAGTGGCGGAAGACGAAGGAGCACGCCGAGACGTACCCCTACGTCTGGGGCTCCTACATCCTCGTCTACGGCGGCCTCGGCGCCTACCTCGCTTTGCGCTGGCGCAAGCTCCGCCGCACCGAGGACCGCATCCGCGTCCTGCAGGACCGCCTCCGCAAGCTCGCCACAGCCGAGGAGTCGCAGGCAGCCTCCGGCTCCGCTTCCACTGCCCTGACCCCTCCCCCGCCACAGCAGCTGGCTGCTGGGCCTGCCAAGCCCGCCCCCGGCCCGTGACCGGGTAAGAGCCCCATTTCCAACTCCTCGGTGTGACGCATTACAACTTACAGAGTGATTTTCGAATTTGTCAGCTTGCGTTTGCCCTTCTTATTTGTTTTAGGTGATCCTATATCAGAAGTAGAAGTGAGACATTGGTGAGTCTCTGTTTGTAATCGAGTCATTTGGGAGAAGCTTAAAATATTTTTGGATCATGTATGATCATTCCCACGAAGGATTTGAATTTACTGTTAATATCACCAAAACCCTTCTTAGTGACTCTTATCTTTTTGGCTCCATGGTGCTGGTTTGCAGTTTTCTCCATCCACATCCATTTCTTTGCTCCCTGTAATAATTCCACTGGTACTTAATATTTATACTGTGATCTCACTGAATCATTCTGGCAACCTAATTTTTGCGTTTAACATAACTTCCGGTTGCAGGAGACTAGCAGTGCAGTGCATGGTCCTCTGGATAAGTTGACAGAAAGAGCTCAACCAACCAACCTAATGTTCCTGCTAATTTTTCGAACCCGCAACCTAACATTATCTGTTGCGAACTATGAACTAGGTTGGTATGAAGTTCAGTTGTGGAAATCAAACTGCTCAGCCTCAATTTTGTGCCTTAAAATATTGCACTTCCCTATAGTTGGCATCCATAGCTTCATTGTTTTACAAATTTCAGGATCAAGTCGTGTGAAACCATCTTGACATTTATCTTGTGCTATCTTGAATAGTTTGCTCGTTGCATTATTGGTTATCACCGCTGTTGTTCTGAATCTTGGAAGAGTTGCATTTGACTGTGCAATGGGATTATTGTACGTTGAGATCATACTAGTCCTCCATTTTCCTTTGACATGCTCATACTCTTCTTTTTTTTAATCACAATACTCTGCTATAGGTTTTACATGGGTTCTCCAATTCAGACATCCTGTCTTGGATGCTTGTTACTGTTAGCTGTGCTCATATCATTAGCCTACTAAGATTCAAAGTGCATTCAGAATTGTAGAAATTAATTCGATTTGGATTCTCATAAGAAGATATTAACTTCTACGAAGGTTTTTTTTTGCCAAAATGCCTACTCCAAAAAAGAAAAGAGGAATGAAGAGAGGAGGATCAGAAAGCCCAAAGAGGAAGAGAGGACCAGCGAGAGAAAGGCTCGGGACAAGCCAGTAAGGGAGCTTCTAATCACTAAACAAGGTACATGGCAGTTTCTTGTTTCATACTGGATGGTTGTCAACTTGATACATGGCAAGCCCAATGTAATGATATGTCGTTTGCCCCTATATATGTATAGGATCTGTGACTGCAGTTTGTTTAACTTATGACTTCAGTTTCTTGTTTGAACTAGTAAGAGGCTGACCTGTTGTGTCTTGTTTCTGAAGGAGAAACTGGAGTCAGGCTATGACCAAGTTGTAATGGAAGTCACTGAGGCTACATCAGCAATGTTTTGAGAACAATTCCAGGACTACATTGTTCGAGAATCAGGCAACTCACAGTCCAATCTTAGTGTAGTAGTATGTAACATGACCCTGTTAGCTTCCCCTAATTGTGTGAACCGTGAACCGCACCAGTATGTATTATGGTCTTATTATGTGAACTGTGAACCGCACCAGTATGTATTATGGTCTTATGGACTACCCTTGTTGGGCGTACTATTATGTTAATGCCTATCTTGGTGGTAATGTCTTTTCTTGCATATTAATGGAACTGTTGAAGAAACTTGCAGAAAAGCCAGGGATTGCACTTTTTTGCCATTGATGAGGTCCATTGTGTTTCTAAATGTGGCCACGATTTTCGACCTGACTATAGGTCTGCTCTTGTGTTTGATATCCTTGTTAAAGGTGCAAGTTATTGTTTACCATTGTTTTTTTTTGGGTCGGAGCATGTAAACAGTAGGAGTTGATTACTCCATTTTCATGCAGGAGGTGATATCAAGCCCTGGTCTAGAGGTTGTGGACAATGATGAGTCCAGTGAATCTGGTCGTGACGTTTATCCTGATGGCTGTATCATATCCTGATTCAGTTTAATGAATGATACAAGAGCTTACCTTTTATTATTATTGAAAATAGAGTTCCTGATGAGACCGAACTAATTCAGAAACTATATATTATGGAGCACCTGTTACCATTTATGCTGCAATCATTAATTCATTATGGTTCGTTGTTAAATTAATTTGGAATGAAACATTCCTTACTATATGATCATGTATATAAAAATTCCAGCACTGATAGGCATATGATCGTGTCTGTGCTTGGCTATTTATTTTGGACACGTCAGATAACTGGAAATAGGAAGGTGGCTATGGTCCCAAGTTTGGGATTGTAGCTGTTGATCGTGCTAACAATCTAGCATGGAAACCCAGGCCTTCATACTATTTATTCTCCAAGGTGATCTCTGATTTTAGAAAATTATACAGTACCGTGTGTATCCATTGGCCACAAAAGTATAAAACAAATTTATAATGTTTCTGCGGCTTATTTCATAGGTCTCTTGTTTGGCATCGACAAATTGTCTAGACTTGTGATAACTTAATTTTTCACTCCTTTTCTTTTACATATTAGCATTTGGTATCTCTATAGTCTTAACAAAGTGCACTTGAACTGTAGGTTGTTACTGCTGAGAAAATTATAGGACAAGCTGGGTGCTTGGAGGGAGCTGCAAAAAGCAGCATTTCAAAAGAAAAGTATCCATTTTTCAGGGCAGTAGATAACATGGTCAGATGTATGCAGGTATATGTGATTCTTTCCGAAACATTCTGAATTTCTAATATAGTACTCTCTCCGTTTCAAAATATTTATCGCCATTGACTTTTTTTTATAACTTTGACCATTCGCCTTATTCAAAAAATTATGTAAATACCATCTACTTTGTTTGTGATATGCTTTACTATTATATGTATTTTAAGCATGACTTAACTTTTTGTATGTTTGCAATAAAATTTGAATAAGATGAATAGTTAAAGTTGTAAAAAAAAGTCAAAGACGACAAATATTTTGATACGGAGGGAGTATTAAATTGACATTATTCATGGGTAATGGCTTGTTTCACTTAAAACAACTTGATAAGTAGGATAAATAACAACTATTAACTGATTTTAAAATAGCACACTTGCCGCCTCCTTTCCTGGACACTCCTTGACATGTCCCCAATCTCCGCACTTAAAAAACACTGCACCTTCTTCCTCTTGCTCTTGGCCTCCACCTTCTCCCTGCTAGGCTCTCCATTGACCAACAAACCTTCTGCTTTAGGTCCTTCCACTACGTACGCTGCAGTAATATCCTCAATCTTGATAGTTTCCTTGCCATATGTCAGTGTAGTAACCACATGCTCATAGGATGGTGGTAAAGAGCACAAAAGAATTATTGTCTTATCTTCATCATCAACAGTTACCTCTCTACGTGCCAGATCAGCAACCATCTGACTGAAGATGTTCAAGTGCTCCACGAGATCTGACCCCTCCTGCATCTCAGCCCATATAGCTTCTGCTTCAGATACAACTTGGTGGTCAATGTCCTGGACATGTATTGAGTATGTTCCAGATTTCCTTTGGTGAGGTTAAATTCATGACATGGAAAATGACCTGATCCGACAGACACAGTCATATGGTTGCAGCTGCTTGCAACTGCATTTCCTCCCGGTCTTCATCTTCCATCCTGTCCGGCTTCTTCTCCTGCAAACCCTTTAGGACCCCTTGCTGAGCCAGCAAATCCTTGACCCTTGTTTGCCACAAACCGAAGTTGTCACTGTCATCAAACTTCACCACCTCAAATCTGGAACCCATCGGCGCCATCTTGCCGACCCGCAGCTTGATCAGTCTCTTGACGATCTCACCGCCCGATCCGCCCGCCTTGACAACTGGCTCAGACGAGCCGTCCTTCTCCAGGATCTCCTTCCCGGTGTCTGCTCCAACCGGCGTCTCCTCGCCGCCATTCGCCAGACTGCTTGCTGATGATCACCTCGAGCACTCCTGGTCACCACCGAGCTGAGCCTGCTAGCGAGCAAACCACCTGGCTCTCACTACCAAATAATTTTTTGGTCAACTTTGCTCCTTGGTTTTGCTCTGTCTTGCGATTCACTGATCCAACCCCTCTGCTCTAGATTTATTTAACCACGCGAGCTACCTTACTACCTTGTGCAAGCTACACCTTGCGAGTTACTCGAGTCTCCTTTACTTTCAAGACCTGTCTTCTGCACACCATATTTGGGCAGCAGCAGGTGTGCAGCAGCACCAGCCAAGACCTGTCTCATCAAAGCTCATCTACAAATGCGTCAATGTAAGTGTGGACGTTTTCCATATTTTCTTCTCGTGGCTCAGCGTTAACAAGTGTTTCACCATGATGGATTCAAACTGTGTAGTCCTTCACAAAACCTCGTACAATCAAGTGTGATCTAATGATAGTCACATCATTACACGTGAGATGGTTCATGCCATCGCTACATGGACAAAGAATTTCGATTATGTTCTTTGTCGCCATTGAGTACTTCTCTGTAGCTTCAAGGAATCTATCGACTTCCCGTCGGAAACCTGGCTTCCACATTAATGAACCATACATCCATGAGTTCCGGTACGACCTTTTCCTACAACAATAAAAAAAAAAGGGCGTACCTAGTGCAGAGAGCTCCCGCTCTGTGTGGGGTCTGGGGAAGGGGTATCAGTGGCAAGCCTTACCCTCGCCTGTGCAATGCGAGAAGACTGCGACTCGAACCTGGGACTTTCCGGTCACAGGCGGTAAGACTCTACCGCTTGCACCAGGCCCGCCCTTCTACAATGATCAACAAAGAAAAAAAAAGAAAGAAAGATCTAAGAATCATTAATAATCCGGAAGAATATAATAAGTATATCTCTACTTAAAAGAAAATCAATTGGGGGACAATTTTTTGGTACGACCATCACGCCTCCCCCGTCGTCATTCTGCCGTGCGGACGGCACTCCGACAAAATCGCGACCAACGTCGCCGTCCCGCTGATCGTGCGTGCAGCGCGAGCCATCCACCTCTGTCGACACCATATCGCTTCCTTCCTGTCCTCACAACGCCCCTGCGCCTCCACCTCCGCTACAGCGCCGCCGCCGGCAACCGAGCTACGCCGCACGTCGTCCTGCCGCTGCTCCGCTCCCCTTTGACGACCAACCACCGCCGGAGCTTCGTGTAGTGCCCCATAACACACGCCCTAGACCACTCAGAACAGACCCACCACCCTGGAAACCCTTTGCTCACAGTGACTCGACGGAGGGAGGGATGCTGCGACGAGGGATTTGGCTCGGGAACGGCTCAAATCGATGCGTGAGGTGGCGCTGAGGCTAATGGGGCAGGGAATCGACGGGAGACCGCTCCTCGGAGACGAATTTGACAGCGAAGCGAGCTCGGCCGAAGAGGAGAGACTGGTGAGAGGAGGAAGACGATGGCCCTTCAGGTGGCATTTATTCTCATCCGCAGCGCCTGAGCGACCTCCACCTCCTGCTCGCTCGATTGCTGCTGTCCTTCGCTTGAATCGATGCGTGGCTCACTTCAATTTTTACCGCCATTGATCAGCGGCGGCCATGTCAAGAGGATAAGCTCGAGCTGCTCTGTTTCTGTCTCTGAATTTTCTGAATGGCCTCAATTGCTCTCTAAACCAGCAAGTTTGAGCTCAGTTACCTCCAGAGTTTACTACTGAACTTCGAAATATGTCAAAAGCAACATTGTAGCCCTGTTATTCCTCTACAACTTTCATTACATGTACCTTCCTTGGTTTGGCCTCGGAACCATTCAAAAATGGCTCTGAATATTGCTGTTTGCACCAAGTTAAACTGAATATTCCTGAACCTGAACACTGCAGTGCATTTTTCTCCAAATTCTTTCACTAAACTTCAAAATCTCCAAAAAGTAAAGTTGTAGGTTTGACAATTATCTACAACTTTTGTTTCAGTCACCCTTGCTGATTTATCCTCTAATGTTTCCAAATTTTGCTCTGAACAGATAGGGTTCATGTTGTTTTTCTGAATATTCAGCTAAACCCTTTCAGGCTACCTCTGTTTGAATTCAAATTTGAATACATTGCAAAAAAAATTTATGGGAACAAATGACATATTTGCATAGCTCATCCAACCAGATTTGAAATGGGGTACTTGTTATCCAAAGTTATCCCATGCAAAGACACTTTATTTGGCCTCAAAGTTGATCCCTTTTCACATTTCAGACATAAATATTTCAAGTGCTTAGCTGTTTCAGCATTTTCTTCAAACTTTGAGCCCTTCAAATAAATTTTTAGCATCTCCAAATTATCCCAGCTTTGGTTCTATTGCTTAGTACATGCCTTGTACTGTACTTTCATGCTGACCAAGTGCTCTTTATTCGTGTTGTTTTTCCACGCTTGATATACGTATTACTACTATCTGCCTGTCTATTCTTGAATGACATTAAATTTTCAGAGATAAAAAATGTAGAATAGAGATAGTCAGATAGACATGATGTCTATAAAATATATTTTCGTGAACCGTACCATTTTTTCTTTTCCAAAATTACTGTTGCCCGCGCGGGCGCGCACCTAGTAACAATATAATTCTAGAAGGGTCATTCTTATTTAAAATTATAGATAATATTGTTCAACTTTTTAATCATATTATTGTCGTAAAATAGACGGACACGTACAACATATTCTTCATGCAAAGAGAGAATAAACAACCTAATTAACAAACTAATTTACCACTAAACAAGTATTTCTTTTACTTTTCTTAATTGAAATAAACAATTTTAAAGGAATAATTAGCACTTTAATATTTTACCCAATTATTGAACAACTAACTGTGATAGACCAAATATTTTTACTATAAATAATAATATGAATGTTGACAATAAGAAACTCTAGATTTAGATCTAGATGCAAACCAATCCCTCCATAAAAACTAATAAACTGACCACTAAAATCAAGACATGGTTACTAAATAAGGGTAGAATCTTATTCCCCTACTAAATTTACCCTAAAACCTTCAAAGATTTGATATAATGCATCCATAAATATCTCAAGCACCATAAAAGAGAGAGAGAAATTAAAACCCTAATTAGGCACTAATCTACCACTAAAACTTAAAAAAGAGACTTGAAATAGCATTTACTTACCTTCAAAAGCCTCCTCCACCAAAGGAATCAAAATCAAAACCTTCCGTCTTAGATTTGCAAATTTTTAGGAGGTAGCCCAATGCCTCCTTCCTTCCACCTCGGGTTACAGTAAATTTGTTGAGATGAAAGACAGGGGCGGGGTTGCTACTTATACACTGGGGTATTTGTAGAGGCAACTATATATGTTGCTACTTATACACTGGGGTATTTGTAGAGGCAACTATATATATAGCCGCCTCTACAAATGCATCTTTAAAGACGGCTTGGTTCGCCGACCACTACAGAGGTGCTGCCGCCTCTACCGAAAATAGGCCCCGTTGCTTAAAATCATTTTTTACTAGTGAAACACTTTGAAATTAATAATATATAATATGGATTAGATGGTTTGCATAATTGACATGAAAGACATCATGTTCCATGATTAGATTGAAAATACACATGCATATATTGCGGTACATATTGTCATCAAGCCACAGATATAACAACCAGCACATGAAGCAGTATCAAGGAGAGGAGGCTTCCAAACGACGCCCGGCTGCTGCTGCCTGAACCTGACCTCGCTGGCCACGTCAGGGGCACCCTGCCGGGGTAGTACGGTCCATCAGTTGCGTTGTTCTCCCATGGCAGTGGCACGTAGGGAACATAGTCGCCGTTGGGGCTCCCCGGAGTAGAGTAGTCACCGGCAGGGCTCCCAAGGGAAGTGTCCGGGCTCCCGCCGTCTTGCATCTTATCATCCTTGTAACCTACAACAACAATACAGTTTGTAGTACTACTAATAAGCTATTTTTTCATGTTTCTTTCCTCACATTTATATATAATTATTCAGCATCAAGTCAAGTGTGTGTGTGTGTGTGTGTGAAAAAAAATTTCTACACTCGCTTATATAAATATAAACACTCACAGTCGAACTTCTCCCATCCTAGGACAGATCTCCTACGGTCAAAGATGACCTTGAGCCCGGTCATGAAGTTTTCTGCATGCATGCATCATGCATGAGCCAAATGATTCAGAAGATGGTGGATACAAACATATATTCCTATAGATTTTGCAATGAGAAATGAAAGCTGGAATACGTGAAACAATACAACTAACTGTATTTTTTTTGGCAACGAGACAAGATATAGCTAGAGAGAGAACAACGTACGGCCAATGGTGGCGTCCTCGGTGCTGGAGATGCGGTTCTTGATGACCCCCAAGCAGTAGCCAATGGGGTGGTACGGCCCGCCGTTGGTGCTGGCAAGAACGGGGATGATGGGCCACGTCATGGGAAACACGGCGCCTCCCTTGGTCGTCAGGCTCATCGCCGGCAGCCGTCTCATACTTGTTTGGCCTGGGCTGCATGATGCGTTTTTGATCAATAGTTAGTAGTGCAAGTAGGAACAATAATATATCTTTTGCTGTTGTTGGTTGTTGCAATTGCAACTGTAGTAGCCTTGGTTTACTCTTCATTAACTTCAAGCCAAGTGATTCCATTTACCTCAATCTGTAGCAATACTCGAACTTTTCATAGCCGCTCCCGTAAGTGTCTCTGGCCTCGGAAACCCTCGAATTGAACTGCATAATAGAAAAATATAACGACTAGTTAAACAAACAAAAACATATATACATACATACATACATATATATATATATATACTCCCTCGGTCTATAAAAGGATGTTACTATAAGATTTGTGCAATTCAAACTAGTTCAAATTTGACTAAGTTTATAGTAAATAATATTAACATTTATGTCTGCAACTAGGTTTACTATAAAAATATATTTCATAATTAATTTAATGGTATTTATTGTGTATCATAAATGTTAGTATTTTATTATTTAATTTTGGTCAAACATTTAATTGTTTGATTAACGACTCAAAAAATAAGAATTTTATCCTTGTATGGACGGCTGGATTGACTCCTCAAAAAATGAAAATTGTATCCTTTTGTGGATAGAAAGGGTACAAAATAATGTCAAAAAAAAATAGTGGCGTGGTGTACCATGGGTTATCATATAAAATTTGGTGGAGTGATAATTCTACCTCAAGCTTATGGCAAAATTATTAGCTTGTGAGGGATGAGTACACTATGTAATGTTGATACTAAAAAAATGATAAAAAGTGATAGGATCGGAGTTTGGCTCCAAGAACCATGGAGGCATGGACCCATCCTACGTGAGGTGGTGACATGGCGCATGCACATCATGAGTTCATAGTATGAAATTTGGTAGAGTAACTCACTAAGCTTTCGTGGCGCATATTAGTACCGATTAACTTTTGGTCTGTTACTAAAGTTGCCACGGAGCTATTTTAGTACCGGGTCCAAATTTGAAAGCCCGGGAGCCATTTTAGTATTGGGTTATAACACCACCCGGTACTAAATATCATATTTTAGTACCAGTTGGTGCCTTAATCGGGTACTAAAATGGTCGAGCCATTTAGTACCGGTTAATAACACCACCCGGTACTAAATATGACATTTCGTATCAGTCCTCCATGGGTTACTTCAAAAGATAAGTATCTCCCACTTAGTCACATGCGATGTATAGGTGGGATGGTAAAGAAGCTACACGCAAGGTTGAAGGTTGTGGGTTAGAATACTCATGGCCGCGATGCGCATTTATGCGTGAAAAATTCGCGTGACTTGTGACTTGGAACGATTCGCGTGTGAAAAATTCGCGTGACTTGTGACTTGGGACGACGCGCGTGTGCGGACCTCCCGACAGTCGGTAATATTTCTTTATAGCTCGGTACTGATGGTTTTGCATTTAGTACCGGGAGCGCGGTACCTGTCAGCTACTAAACGCGGTATATGCCTGGTACTTAATACTAAGTTTTCTAGCCATGACTCTATTCCTCAAGCTAATGACAATGCAATCATTAGTACGTGAGGGATGAAATGGTGATTAATAGATCAACTTATTTCATTCCATACATCATACAAAAAAAATAACACCCTTGCAGGTTATTAATTAGTTACAAGATGATGGACTACCACGAAGTCTCAAATTAGTCAAACACCCTGCAATAATATGTCTCGATACTAAAGAATGATACGAGAGAGAGAGAGAGAGAGAGAGAGAGAGAGAGAGAGAGAGAGAGAGAGAGAGACGAGAGGGAGACTTACATTGGTCGTGAGCAATGTGTAAGCCGGGTCGTTGAGGTATGTAAACGACGTGCCGGAGTCCACGATGGCGGTGAACTCCACCGCCATAGCCTTGCTGTCCACGGTGATCGCTCCGACACTAATGTTGTAATAAGGATGCCTGCAAAGAAAACGAAAACGTCGTCGACGACGACATCGATCAGTAACATGTAGGCCCCCGTCTGTCTCGGCTAGTCACAGGCGACCTAACTGTAAGCTCCCGGCGGCGATGAACGGCGTCTCCGCCTGGTCCGGGCTGCCGGCGTCGCCGAAGTTGATCCGACCGACCCCGTCGCGGCTGAAGCACATGGAGAAGCTGTCGGACGCGACGAGGCCGCTGCTGGCCAGCGCGCTGGGCACGGAGACCTTGTCCATGCCGAGTCCCATCAGGCCGCCGGCGGCAGCGCCGCGCAGGAAGTCGCCCGTCTGCACCTGGCCGCACCCGAACACGATCGGCGCCTGCACCGCCTTGCCACCGCCGTCAACGAGGTGCAGCACGTCCTCCACGAGCACACCGGACGAGCCGGTGTTGACGGAGACGTACTTCACCTCGTAGGGGCAGCTGCTGCTGTTGCCCGTGCCCACGGCGCCGCAGGCGTCCGGACGCTCGCAGAGCGGGTGGCCGCACGGCACCGTCTTGCTCGTGGACGACTGGCTCGGGCTGTACGGCAGGCCCGTGGTGGTGTTGCCGGTCTTCGCACACACCTTGCATTCGCAGGGCAGCCAGAAGAGGTCGCTGCCGGTGTCCAGCGCCACCAGGAACTTGGAGCTCGGCGTGCCCACCTCCACCTCCGCGTAATGCAGGCTGCGAACGAGATCGAATATTTACATGTATGAACGAGAGGCTCGATCAATCAACCAATGGCGGCGGTGGTGGCAGGCTACTATGTGAAAACGAACGAGGGATCAGCGCGTACTATTCATAGGTATCGAGGCGAGTGGCATTGCCGTCGGCGAAGGTGAGGGTGCTCTGGCCGTCGGCGTTGGCGAGGCCACGGCGGCGGGCGAAGACGGCACGGTCGTGGCGGAGAAGTGCGGAGTAGTACTCTCGCGAGCCTTTCGGAGCGTCGTCTGGCAACAACCAGCTGGAGCCGGGGGCATGGCCTCGCGCCTCCATCCACTGCCGGACCACCGGCGAGAACCGATGGTGGAGGTTGAACCCGATGCCGCCGGACGCCTCGGTTCCGACTGCAAGAAACAACACGACGGCGGCAATGGCGACGAGAAGATTGCAGTGAGCCATGGGGAGAAGAAGCGTGTGCAGAGGCCTGCAGGTACAACAAGAAGCTTGGTGTCGATCGATGGCGCGGGCAGAAGAGAACACAGATATTTATAGTTGCATGGCGTTGAGAAGCCAAGAGTTCATTGTTATGTGGTTTTGGTCAACGGTAGGTTTAGAGGCTAAGCTGGCTGGAGAAGGGGAGGGGCGGAGGGCAGTGGTAAAACGACGTGCCAGAGTTTTTTTTATCTAAGTTCCTGATGATTGTGGTTGCCTATATTCTAGCCATAATCATGGGATGCAAGTTCCTGATGATTGTGGTTGCCTATATTCTAGCCATAATCATGGGATGCAAGTTCCTGATGATTGGTCGTCGCCTATACGACATTCAGGGTCTGACTCAAACTCATGTAAAAAGCTATTCTCAGATTGGGTTCACTCAAGTTTCTTATGCAAGTTTCTGGTGATTTTGAGCGTCTTTCTACGACCATGATCGTGAGATGCAGACAATTGTCTAGATAATGACATTGTTAATACATAATTAGCGTATATTAATTTATTTTAGATAATATTAAAGATCAATAAGATAAATTAAGAGTAATAAAAATAGTTATTTGCATATAATAATAATACCTTGATTATATTTATTTACCTAATTTTATATCATGCAATATGATCTTTTACGAGCAACTAAACACAATCTCTCTGTCATGCTAGATAGGCGTAAGTAACAAAACATTGTGTTCGAGAAAAAAAAAACATTGCAGTGTTGCATGGGTCTAGCCTTTCCCTGTTGAGTTTGAGTTTTTTTTTATAGAAAAAGCAACTTGAAGTTTAAGGGGGCAAAACGGACTGGGTTCAGTTTCCAGAGGTACTAGCGTTCTGCACGCCTCTATGAGTTGTTCGTTGTGTACTCATGTGGCAGGCGTTCGAGTGTCAAAACTTTGCTTGTCTTTACACAAAACTATACTTATATATATCATTGGTCATGATATTATTTTATTCTTAAAGGTTACTAGCAAATGTGCCCTTATTTTGTGTGTGTGTGTGTATAGATATAGAATAGGTGACATTTCTTTTTTTATTTAATATAAATGGCAGGTCCTGTCTGTTTACTTTCAAAAAAGAATAGCTGGCATTACCAATTTACAATCCATATATGCATTGCTGCTCTGTACTATCATGTTATACCATGTAAAATTGTCTTGCTCATCTAGAGAAGGTTGCACATGCCAATGTGTGTCTAGTGTACGGTACGGGCATATGCGTGTCGCACTTACAAATATGGGTCGATGTCAACTCGACAACTTTGCGCTAATTAAGGGCCGGGTTTGCTTAATTTGCCGTAAAAAAGATCGCCCTGCTATTATTAACAATCAGAGGCCATGGCGCAGTAGAAAATTATAATCGCCAAAGCAGCTAGAAAGCAAGCTAATTTTAATTAATAACCTGAACTGCAGAAACATGCATGTCTATGTTGTCAAAGTCAAACTACATGGTGGTCAATGCCGTCCAAGGGAATGAAAAACAATAATGCAGCTAGCCTGGCCAACAGACCAGACGTGCACACATGATACATAGCCTTTCGTGTCAAACCCAGAATTTACTCCTATTTATTTACGCGTATATTCTACGTATTTGTGTGCAACCATATCCATAGTTTAATTTATTTAAAAACATACCTGCTGGCTGATAAGCTAACGGCTAATAACTAAAAAAATATGCTTCCATGTGATTCCATCATGGGCGGTTCAGCGACAAACTAAGGTTAGTTAGAGCAAAGATAATTTTGAAAAAAAAATGGTCTGTCAATCATTTCTTCTTCCTAGGATCGACGAAAGTCAGATGTGAGCTCGCTCATTTTTTTTATGTGTGCGTTGACACTATGCTGCGTATGTTGCTCAGTCAATGGAATCAATTTGGTTCAGAAGGTGGTTAAGTGACAGTACGTGCAGAAACATGGTGTACTCCGGTGAGTGATGTTCAAATTTATTAGAGCTGGATCATATCTGTATAGTGGAGGCCGTTATCAATCACTAATTGCTATAAACCTCAATCAATGCAAATAGCAAGCCGTGTCATCCAAAGTTTGCAGCCATTGAATCACCGTTGATTCCTTTGATCTGAGAGCGTCGCCAATAGTTAGCTCTAGGTTAGCATTAGGTGCCATGTGGAGAAAGACAGGCCGAGAACGTATTGGTGCTCCTACCCTTCTCGTATTGTCATACCCGGTTTTACACGAATAAAACCAATCGCTTGTGATATGTATATATGTATTTCTAAGATATCTGTACCGATAAAAATGGTTCATATGAGCAATAACAATATTTTATTACATAACGTTAAACTTTACAATGAAACTTATATCTATAACAGAGCTCAACAACAAGGATCATTGAACATTTGAACTTATCCTTGGATCTTGGAGCAATGGCAAGCTTGGAGGGATAGTCCGGTGAGGTTGAAGAAATACATTCTGTTGTGGTTGGATAAAGGAGTGGAGATGAAGAAGACAAGATAAATCCAATGGCGCGCCAGGTCTTGGAACCAAGATGGGAAGCGGCTCTAACAAGAACAAGGATTTTTTTTTTAAGAAACCTCAAAGAAGTTGTGGGTCAAGAAGGATGGCAGAAAGCCGGTGGAAAGCTTTGACTCCGAGAATGACGATGACAAGGATGAGCACTATAGCCAAAGAATCACCAAGAGGAGCCGATCTCCGAGAAGACCGGGTAGGCTCTCGTCATAAGTGCACTACATGCCCTATTATCTTAGCGTGAGCTTGGTTCCGTTGTTGTACTAAAAATATTCTATTTTTCTTCTTAATACAAAGATACGTAGCTCTCATGCGTATTCGAGAGAAAAAAGAGTTGCGTATTCGAGAAAAAAAAGAGAGAAGTCGATCACCAAAAGCCTACGGTCAATAAATCATTCATAAGATTCTGTTAATTATGATTCTCTTGCAAATGCTCATTCTACTAATCACTTCGTCTCTTTTCGAGAACCTAACACGGCATTAGCCCGTATTTCATCAAGGAGAGTTTTGTTGCAAAACAAGCACCCCCATGTATAGACCGCATGCAAGCAAGACACATGCAACACTGAGACACATAGGGAGCTCAGAGCAAGACCTAAGTTGTCGTATCATACACTATCGGGTTTCGCGACGCTGCTCCCATCTAGGCCGGCAAGCAATGCTAACTACCACTTCATTAAGCGTTGGGTATATAAATTACCACCGTACGTTTAATTTGGTCTTTTGCTTTGCTCCGCCTACCATATTAGTTAGAGTAAAACTCCGCAAATTCTTTCTGTAATATAAAATGAAAAGTGAATTATCTATTCAGTTTCTTTGAAAGAAGCAAACGGAAAGGTTAAACAAGGAAGGGCAGCCTGTCAGCCCGTTCTATATGGGCTCAGGCTGGCCCGCTGCCGCCGTTGCCTGGGCTCAATAATACTCAGCCCATCTGAGCCTGCCTCTCCCGCTCTTCACTTGTTTCCTGCTCGCACCCAAACACAGAGGGAAAAAAACAATGTTTCGCTGCCTACGTGACGTCATAAATGAACATTGTTTCGCAAATGTTCCGTCACCCCCAGCGAATGCCATCATCGATTTCTGAAAGAAAATCCCTGCCCAAAACACGAGTCAAACTATTCTTTTTCACCCACTTGCATTTGTTCCCTAAAAAAAACCCACTTGCATTTGACTCGGTTTCCATTCCTAGGTATCAAGATTAGAGAATACTCAGTCCTGTTCTAAAATAAAATCATTCCTATATTTTAGACGGATCGGAGGAAGAGTAGTGCAAGGGTCAACCAAGATCTCAGCAACACATTATTCCTACAGAAAAGCACTGCATCAGCACAAGAACGTGAATAATATATCTGGCCAAATTACATTATCGTCGTTAGCTCTCCTGTTTCAGTCTTCAACAGGGGAAGCACAAGCAGTAGTAGGTATAGAACGCTAGCTTCAGCAGTTTATAATATATATATATATATATATATATATATATATATATATATATATATGACAAGTTTTATCTGCACTTGCTTGTAGCTACTCTCACTATCAGTATACCACCGTGCGTATGTCTACAAACTCATTTATCACTTTGAGTATATTCATATACTAATTCTAAGATACTTCAAAGAGATATGTACGGAGAATTTCAAAAACATCCATATTTTTTAAATATATCAGTACTAGTATATAAAAATGAGTATATCTATGTATTCCATGTATGGTCACGTAATTAAACTATATACCATCACAAATGGTCTGGTATGATCACATACACCTTGTACGTACCTTTTGTTGGGTCATATACGCCCTACATCATGAGATACACATGTAGAAGTAACTACAAGCACGTGTAGAATGGATTTTTCATATATATATATAGACACACACGAGCGAGGCATTGTGCCATTGGTATGAAAGCAGGAGTAGCCATCGCCGGCCAATCCAAACTCTAAACCAAGAGAGATGTCTCGTCGTCAGATGAAAGGAACGAGAGAGGTCTTGGTTGCGACGTCGAAAATAGCGGCACACAATTCTCCACCTTGACTGACAAGGACACATGCATAGGCTTCTCTTCTTTCAACTACTCCAACTTGCACTCACTCAAGTGGCCGCGAAATTTCGACGGAATCCATTTGGTTTTATTTTTCATAGGAAAAAAAAAGATCCACTTGTGAGCTGAGAGACTGAAATTTATTACCTCAATCTCTGCCGCAATGTTTTCTGTGGCCTGCCTCATGCCTACTGATGAGAGAGAGAGAGAACACGAATGCGCCTGTTTTTCTATACACTTTGTCCTTCCCACGAATATATATGCAAATGGAGTGCTCTTGTTTGTTAAATAAAAGGAAAGAGATCGAGACGTATATATAATTGATAAAGAAGCTTGCAGTCAGGTGTGATTTTCAAACATGCTGCAAAGGCAGATAGAACAGTCAAATGCAAGAAAACATTTGACTCCCTGTTCATTTGAACATGTCAGAGTCGAGTTCATTTTCGGCTCATCACAGCATCTCTGATCAGTGGATGTGCATGTGAGACTGAGCTCACACTTTCCACTCTTTCCTTATCTTCGCCTTCTCAGAGTTCTATAGATATAAGCAACACAGCATCAGTTTCTGTAGAGACTTGCTGCTACAAATATGAAATACCACCAGGATAAACACATCAAAGTTCATATATAAGGCAATTTCATACTCGTTCATGACTTAAATCATAATATCTGGAGAGACTGTAGAAAACAACATATGAGTTGTGGGCATCAACCAATCTGTTTATTTCCATTATTACAGGTAAGTAACGCCATCATCAAACGAGTGTCATCATGAAACAACTGATTGTGTGTAATCAGTATCAGCAATCAGAACATATCAAGGCTGACTTGCAATAAACTTACCTCCAAAGCTGTCTGCTTATCCTCCTCCCTTATTTTGTAGGCAATTCCCCACTACAGATGTTAAACAGAGAGATTCAGTCGCAAAATGAATGCCTGAACTGTGAACAGGACTGCCAAGCTATCCAAAATGAATGCATGAAAAAGCTTTTGCAGGTAGCTATGACTTCAATAATTCATTTGGTTGTACTCCCAAGTCTTATCGCATCCTAGACTATGAATGCTCATCCTAATCAGGTTGTTCATAGCAAGTACAGTAGCAGAATAGCAGGTTAGTGCCCCACGAGACAAAGTCAGAGAAGGTAGAGATGAAGAGGGGCGTACGCAAGTCGCGCCGGGCTAGTGCTCGAGCGTGACGGTCCTCCCGGGAAACTGCGGCGTGCCCCTGTGGTCAGTGCAAATTATGAACAGAACAAGCAGGAACCCTTGGAAGTTATGAACCCAGTCATTCAGTAAAACATGCACAACTAATCCGAACAATGGTTACAAGAAACCATGCTATACACGTCCCGAAGGATGCACCAAGGCCAAGTAGGAAGTGAAACATGAAATTCAGTAGACAGTATCACCAATTTCCCTCATTTCAATCGGGCGAAATATAAGCATCTGAATAGGTGTTCCCTATGACAAAAGCCATCACAAGCACATTCAGAAATCGTCTCATGTCAGCAATCATCTTTATCAATCTCCAATACTACCACGCTTTACTTTTCTACTGTTAACTAAAGCTTATTTGCTTCTCTGCATAAGCAGCAGCACTCTAATGCAAGCCTTGTAGGGTATGGAATAATGGTCACCAAGGGTAGATGCGCTGGCTGGCATCAGACTACGATACCCAAACTCCTCATTCATAATTATCGGCCAATACCCAACCACTTGAACCTCTAAACAGAACCCCGTCAATCATCACTGTCAGTATTGTCATCATCGTAGTGACCTCCACTGCTTGAGTCAGTGCAGTACTCAGGCTTCCATGGTTCCCTGAATGACTGGAGCGCGCAGCACCTCTCCTCTAAGTCGCCTCCAAGCCTGACATTCCAGCAGCCAAGTATGTCCAGTGCGCGCAGCAGCGGACACTTGTTAAGAATCGTGTTTAGCGCAAGGTCACTGAACAGGCCATACGCAAGCTCAAGCTGTTGCAGCGTCGGCATGGTGTTTGCGACTGCCAATGCCTCTTCTTCAACCACCCTAGCAGCTGTGTTGTTACCCTGAGGCTCTGGAGGGGGCATGTTCCTCTTCAGCTGAACGAGCAACCTGCAGTGCCGGCCTAGTGCCTCAATTCCTCTGAACGTGATATTCAGGCAGTTACTGATGCCCAGCACTTTAAGTGCAGGAAGGAATTCTGCATGCTTCTCCACGGTTTGATCAGTGATCTCACTCATTGGGATCTGGAGGACATTGAGCAGCTTCCCGCTGTCCAACAAAAGCAAACAGTATTAGTTGCAAAAATGTTGATTTGGATGTCATATTTACATACAGAATACACCAAAGTGAAAATAACAACTATTAGCTACATAAGCCACTAAATGCACATAAGAAAGCATGGTAGCACAGAACAGACCTTTTCTTTTCGGTTTGCGTATGACCAATATGTCCTATGCAACCTTTAAGTCACTGATGAAGCAGTAAAAGGAGTACAGCCTTAATCAAACAAATTAGGCCATAGCAAAGAGGCATTACACACCATTAGTCAGGGAAGCATTGACATCTTAAGAGACATCATCAAAAGTCAGAGCTTCATTCACTACATGTCTGTGTTGGCGCTAAAAATCGGCCAGGAATCGGCCGATGACCTTCAACGTCGACACACGACCCTGGTGCGGTTCGCGCGGCGTGCCAGTCAATCTGACCTGTTGATTGACAAGGAAATAAGAGTATTAAATTCCGGGCGTTCCGATCGGCTGGGGTTCCATCTGTCCCGGAAAAGCGCGTCGGCGAATCGGCCGATTTGCTATGAAGATGACCGGCTATAGATCAGCCGATAATCACATAATAATCACTAAGAAAACTGCTGGAGCAACTTAGACAATTATTACAGATGCAACACTTGAGATAGATCTAATCGGCTGTATGACAATGAACGAGAAAGAGCGATGATAAAGCCGATAATTTCAATCTCAAGCTGGATAACTGGTGATAATACTAGAACAATAGGTAAAACCTATAATTCTAGTAAATATCGATAACTGGTGAATAAATCCAAACGAAACCACAGCGATGCGCCCGAGGTTAAAGCTCATATGTTATTCGATAAGCAGAACCTACCGATTGGCCGGAGATCGAGTCGATGCAGCCCTGCCAATCCGTACGAACTTGTGAAAAAAGAAAAAGTATTGGCGAAGTCGCCGACTTGAAAGTAAAGTGCTATGAAAAAGTAGATGTGTTTTGTTGATTGATTGATTGATTTTTACAAACCCCTGACGGCTCTTATTTATACCCTAGAACCAGGACTCCTGATCGATTACGACTTGTTACAATCTTATTTTAAACAGAAAAAACTACTATATCTATAATATTTTTATAAAGGAAACGGACTCCCGCAGAATCTTCTGCCGCCATCTCCTAATCCAATCAGAACTCTTTCCATTGCTTCTCGACCGAATCAGCATCGTTCCGTTGACCAACATTAGGCTACTTTTGACCGGCCAATTTCTTTTCTGGAAAGGATTCCCCCACCTATGAATTTTATAATCCATCGGCCGCAGCAAGGCAACTAGGCTTTGGTCAACTGCCGATTCAGGTCTACTTTGCTGGCCAAGCAAAATTTCGAGACGAACTGACCAAGAGCCTCGACTACAATCGGCTGTGCAACTTAGTGCCAGACTCCAGTACCATCGACCTGAACAACTGGATGGTGGCCCCTTTTGCCATCCAACAATTCAAACTGTGGTGGGCAGAATGGAAGCAATATCTCTTCTGCCTATCTCCATCAACATATTGCAACAGTTTGGACCCAGAAAATATCGATTCAAGTGCAGCGGTATGACCTTTCTCCCAGCCGATTTCAATATTGTCTCTTTCAATGCTACAATCTTACCGTTAACTTGTGTTTATCTTTTCAGTCTGAAAGCCAAGTTCCTCCGATGCGGAGCCGAAGTGGTAGGCCGATAGAGAGCGATCGTCCATATACATCATTTCCACTTATCGGCTATCACGCTCCGACCATCAAGGACATCACTAGCGACCGATGGAAACAAACGCCGAAAAGGCCAACCTTAAAGAAGGCAAGCCGTCGAGTGCGTGCCCGCATAGGACCGACTGACCAATCGGCGGTAGTATCGGCTGAAACCCCAACTCCTCTAGCCTTGCCGACTACCGAGATGGTCGATCCCCAAACTGCCGCAGAAGTCGGAGCGGCCGCTGCATCACTGTTGGTGGAAGCTGTTCAGGTAACCTCGCATACTTCACATATCTTTAAGTACTCTATCAATATTAACTTCTCCCTTCTGCCAGGCTGCACAGACCGCTCCAGCGCAATCCCCGCAGCAATCGGCCACATCCCGAGCTCACCGAGGTAGATAATCTCTTAACTCAATTTCTCGATATTCAGAAAACTAACCGATTTTGATGTAGACCGATCTGGGTGCGTCGACTGTACCCCCTCAACAAACATCGGCTGGAAGACTCACAGAGGTATGGCAAGTATCTCATATCATCACATTCAATTATTCGCAGTATACTCATAGAGTCTATTCCCCATACCTTTTCAGGAAGCTGGCCCAAGCAGAGCATTGATAGTTGTCGAGTCCTCCTCCTTTGATGAGCCGATTGCACCGGTTCCTGAGACGAGGGTGGCACTCCCATCGGCGCAAGCAAGAGAAATCCGCTTCAAGGAGGTAAGAAACTTATCACCGGAATCGGCCGATTCGCCTTTACTGCCTGCTAATCCTTGTCTTTATTCTTTCGCAGGAACAAGACACTCCCAATAACAGCCTTTTCTCCTTCGTGGTTCCTCTGTCTGACGATGAAGAAGTCGCTTCACGCCAAGTTCCGTCGAGCTCAATTCCTGATGATGTCCGCGCCAAGCTCGAGAGTATGCGGACCCTCCTCCAAGATGATATCGTCCGATTAGTGGGAGATGCCTTACCGATTCGGCGGCTTCTCAATGACATCAGAGGTCGAATTCCGGAGGAAGCGACAGAGACTCTACAACCTGCTGCATTCATAGAGTCGATACAGATTCCGGTGTTCAGGGCCCTGCATCATGTGGCCGATCGTGCCCAGCTAGCAAAGACCCGGGAGGAAGCCGATTCTTACAAACACCGAGCTCAAGAAGTACATCGACGGATCAACTTCCTCGAGAACTCCCGCCCAGATATCGTCGGCACAATAGATCATCTCAAACGGAGGAGGGCAGAGCTAGCCAAAGAGATGGAGCAGGTAACCAAGGACATAGCCGCTGAAGAAAAGAGACTTCAAGAGCTTCCATCTGTAATCGCCGGGCTGAAGCAAGAAAGACAGAACCTGGCCCGTGAAGCGATAAGACTTCATCATCATATGCCAGAAATTCCCGGATCGGCCGACGACGACCAAAGAGTATTAGACTCAGCCGATCAGATTAGGCAACGAGCTATTGCAACCATAGATGCCCTCCTTGGGTTGTAAAGAATCTTGTAAACATTTAATGCTCCCTTAATTTTGTTACGCCGATTCGAACTTGTACCGCCTCCTTTGGGAGCTTTGCATTTATGAACGCTTTTACTCTGATGGGACGCATCCTACTATCTCCTTACCTTCTTCCTTCTATAAGTACGAGATCCCACACCATTTCCAGAGGCATCTGCATTACCCATCTTCTTCCCCTCCAATAACTCGATCTCTATCCTCCCAAGCTGGACATGAAGATGTCTTCTTCATCTTCCTCTTGATCAACTTGATTATCCCCTTATTGGACGATTCGGCCTGGGCATTGGCTTGAGCATAGTACGGAGAAGAATTCAATAATTTAATCCCCATATCGGCGGCGAATTCTCCAAATTCTCCTGAGATGAACATCGTTTCTTGATCAGTTGTGATAGGCTGAGGAATACCGAATTGATAAACAATGTGGTTATTAACGAACTCGATCATATTGGCCGATGTCACGGTCCTTAACGGAACTTCCTCCACCCATTTAGTAAAATAATCAGTGGCTACCAATATAAACTTATGCCCCTTGCTCGATGGAGGGTGAATCTGCCCGATGAAATCTATTCCCCAACCTCTAAACGGCCACGGATTCATTACCGGATTCATAGCCGAAGCTAGCGCGCGCTGCACATTGCCAAACTTCTGACAGTCTTGGCAACCTTTATAATATTTGAAACAATCTTCAAGAATCGTTGGCCAGTAATACCCATTATTTCTGATCATCCATTTCATCTTGTGAGCCGATTGATGGGCTCCACATACGCCTTCATGGATTTCTCCCATCAAAACCTTTGCTTCTTCTGTTCCCAGGCATTTGAGAAGAACCCCATCAATTGTCCAGTAAAACAAATCATCTTCAAGTAAAATATATTTTGTGGTCAGGAACCGCACTCGCCGATCCACCTTCTGGGACGGATCCTTCAAGTAATCGGCAATCTCCTTTCGCCAATCATCGGCCGTGAGCTCCAAAATCATAGCTCCCTGAATCGGCCGATATCCGGACGCGTGTTGGGCCAGCCTATTGGCCTCTTCATTGTAATTTCTAGGGATGTGCTCGATTATTGCAGACTTGAATTCCTTTAACAGCTGGAGGCAATCTTCATAGTAAATCCTTAAGATATCATCTTTGCATTCAGATCTCCCCGTTAACTGATCTACGATGAGCATGGAATCTCCAAAAATCTCGACTGCATCAGCTTTGACTTCCCTTAATAATTGGATACCTTTTAGGACGGCTCGGTATTCCGCCTGGTTATTGGTTGCGGATGCTTCTATCGGCGGAGAAAAATCATAACTTGCCCCCCGAGGCGATACAAGAATGATGCTGATTCCTGATCCGGCCCCACATGAAGAACCATTGAAGTACAGAGTCCATGGAACCGGTTCAACGACAGCAATTTCCGGTCCACAATGCTGAGCTACGAAATCAGCCATGACTTGACCCTTGACAGCTTTCGCCGATTCGTACCTTAACTCAAACTCTGACAGAGCCAGGATCCATTTTCCAATCCGTCCTTTCAAAATCGGCAATGATAGCATATATTTCACCACATCATCCTTGCATACGACTATGCACTCTGCCGATAACAAATAGTGCCTGAGCTTGGTACACGAGAAGTACAAACACAGGCATAGCCGTTCTACCGGGGAATATCTTGTTTCGGCATCCAGGAGTCTTCTGCTAACATAATATACCACCCGTTCTTTCCCTTCAAACTCCTGTACCAACGCCGATCCAATAGCTTGTTCATCTGCCGATAAGTATAATTTCAACGGCTTACCGGGCTGTGGCGGGACTAAAACCGGAGGTGAAACCAGATATTACTTGATATCTTCTAACGCTCTGCGTTGTTCTTCTCCCCATACGAATTCCTGATCGGGCTTCAATTTCAACAAAGGAGTGAAAGCTCGAATACGCCCAGACAGGTTGGATATTAATCTTCTGATAAAATTGACCTTGCCGATGAGGGATTGCAACTCAGTTTTATTCTGTGGGGCTACAACTTTGTTGATGGCGTCTATGATCTTCCGATTAACCTCTATCCCACGCTCATGGACCATGAATCCTAAGAATTGCCCGGCCGATACACCGAATGCGCACTTGTTCGGGTTCATTTTCAACCCATGCTTCCTTGTGCACTCTAGTACTTCTTGCAAATCGGCCAAATGTTCCTGATGACCTTTTGACTTGACCACAACATCGTCGATGTAAATTTCCACCAATGCACCAATGACCATGTGAAAGATATAATTCATGTCCCGCTGATATGTAGCATCAGCATTCTTTAACCCAAAGGTCATTACAACCCATTCGAATAAACCGAGGTGGCCCGGACACCTGAAAGCTGTCTTCGAAATATCTTCCTCAGCCATTAATATCTGATTGTACCCAGCATTACCATCCATGAAGCTGATGATTTTGTGTCTTGCGGCAGCATCTATCAAGACATCGGCCGTCGGCATCGGATATCCATCCATTGGTGTAGCCTGATTTAGGTTCCTGAAATCGATGCATACGCGCAACTTTCTGTTCTTCTTATATACGGGCACAATATTAGAAATCCATTCGGCGTAACGGCACTCCCGAATAAATCCTGCTTCAATCAATCTTGTGATCTCGGCCTTTATATCAGGTAGAATTTTGGGATTGCACCGTCGCGCAGGTTGCTGATATGGCCGATATCCTGATTTTATAGGCAACCGGTGTTCAACAATGGACCGGTCTAGACCAGGCATCTCATGGTATTCCCAAGCAAAGCAATCCTTGAATTCTTTCAATAAACTTATCAATTTACACTTATATCCAGGATCCAAGCTAGCACTAATATACGTCGGCCTTGGCTTGCTACCATCTCCCAAATCCACCATCTCTAATGAATTGGCCGACGTAAATCCATGCCCAAGCTTTCCGTCTTCTTGGACGAACTGATCCATCTATTCTGAATCTTCAGAGCCGACTGCTTGGATCGGCTGTAGACCAAAATCGGACACTTTCAGGAAATCAGTGTCCCAAGTCCTGCCGGATATACACCTGACGTGTTCACAGCTCAATTGTTGCGTGTCGGCCGCTGCGACGCTGTAGACGGAATCGGCGGTGACTATCTCTGTACTGTCGCCGACCCATTGCACGAGGCATTGGTGCATTGTAGATGGGACACAACAATTCGTATGTATCCAGTCGCGACCGAGCAACATGTTGTAGGACCCCTTACCATTAATAATAAAAAAGGTAGTAGGAAGGGTCTTACTGCCGATGGTGAGGTCGACGCAGAGCGCTCCATGGGCGGGAGACACGTTGCCTTCGAAGTCCTTGAGCATCATGTCCGTCTTGGTCAGGTCTTCATCACTTTTGCCTAACTTCTGGAACATGGCATATGGCATGATGTTGACTGTGGCACCTCCATCCACTAGAAGCCTGGTAATGGGTCGTCCGTTAGCGTGCCCTTTGAGAAATAATGCCTTGAGATGTTGCCGTTTTTCGTCTTCTGGTTTCTCAAAGGTGGCTGTCATCGGCTCTAATACCAATTGCGCCATCTGCTCTTCCATCCTTGTTGCCTTGTCTCGATCCGCAGGCGCTATGAACTCCATCGGCAATATGAACACCATGTTGACATCAGCTGCCGTTTCTTGATTGCCAACTTCCTTGCTGTTGTTTTTCTTGGGGTGCCAGACCCGAGACTTGACGTTTCTCTTTTCTAGCACCTGCCTCTGCTCTTCTTCTTGTTGCTCCCATTGGCGCAGGCGTTGGATTCTCCGCTTCTGAGATTTAGACAATCCTTCAGGGCACCATCTGGGGTTTATTGGTCTGGCCGACGATTTGGCGTGCTCCCAATCTGGTTCCCTTCCTAGGGGGTTTTCATCCGACACCCTGTCATCAGCCATCTCTTCTAGCCGATCGTGTACGCTGGTTCTGCCCCCCAGTCGCTCCTGCTGTTTGATCTTGCCTTTCGACCGGTGATACCGGTCAACTCTGCCCCCCAGCCGATCATGCACTGAAAGGCGCCGTCCTTCTTGTTCGCGCCATTTTCTGCTGATCGGCTCTGATTCTCTGTCTCTGGAGCGTGATCTTTTGAACGGACGATCATTGCGGTTTGATCCGTTGCACTCAGGACAGTTATCGGCTGATGGCAATCGGAGGTCGCTTTCCCAGCAATGGATGAAGAACGGACATTGCCAGTAATCCTCGTGTCGGCGTATCATCTCATCGTGGTATCTTGACCGTTCCTGCTGCCGCCGATATTTGTTGAGCAAGAATTGGGAAGTGATGGGTCTGCGCGATCGTTCTAATCCTTCGCCCTTGTCTTCAGTCCGCATTTTCCCTTTGACTTCATCCACCGTGACCTGCTTCTTATGATCTACGGCACCACTCCTTCTAGCCGATTCTGACGTCAGCACCTTAGTTTGAAGTGAGTTTCTTCCCGTGTCAACCATGTTGGCCGAGAAAGGATGCTGGTCAATCTTCATCGGCTTTGCCGGCTTTGCCGGGGGTTTCGAACTTGAGTCTTCCCTGCTCGATGGCCGACTGTATTTGCTGACGGAAGATCTTACATTCATTTGTATCATGAAATGTAGCGTTGTGCCATTTGCAGTACTTCATCTTTTTGAGCTGATCGGCCGAAGGAATGGTATGGTATGGTGATAGCTTGATTTGCCCTTCCTGGAGTAATAAGTCGAAAATCTTATCGGCCTTTGATGTGTCAAAGCCGAATGCCTCTGGTTCTTTCTTTCCGAAAGGGCACGATATTGACTTCTTGCCTTTCACCCACTCTGCTAGGCCGATTTCTTCCTCCCCCTCAGATTCAGATCCTTCCAGATATGCCACCTTTTTCTGGAAATTCCTCCGCTGCTCAAACGGACGGACTTCCTGACCTGCCAATCGGTGAACGATCTGGCTTAAGCTTTCGAATTCTTGTGAGGCATACCTTTCCTTGATATGTGGCAAGAGTCTTTGAAAAGCGATATCGGCCAACTGGGCATCGGTCAGAGCCAGGGTGTAGCATTTGTTTCTGACTTTCCTGAACTTTTGTATGTATCCAGTTACTGCTTCGTCGCTCCTCTGTCTGAGGCTGGTTAAATCTGAGAGTTTCATCCAATGTACTCCTGCGTAGAAGTACTTATGGAATTGCTTTTCTAGATCGGCCCAAGTAACGATGGAATTGGGTGGTAACGCGGTGAACCACTGGAAGGCCGACCCAGATAGAGACGATGAAAACAGGCGCACCCTCAGAGCATCTTGCGTGGCGGCTTCCCCGCACTGGATGATAAATCTGTTAACGTGCTCCACGGTAGAGGTGTCGTCCAACCCCGAAAACTTGGTAAAGTCAGGTACCTTGTGTCGGTGGGGAAACGGCAACAGGTCGTAGTCCGATGGGTATGGCGTCTTGTATGTATAAGTCTGCACTTTCGGCTTCAAGCCGAATTGGTCCTGAATTACCTCCGCTATTCTTGCCGTCCAATCCACCTGCTGCTGATGAATAGCCGTTCGAGGTGCTGGCATCTGTTGGAGGATTGGCGGTGGTACGGCCGGGTGATGGATCGAAGCATGCGGCGAATTCTGTTGCGTCACGGCCGTCTGAGCAGTTGACAGTTGATGGCGAAGCGAATCCGCCGCCCCGTCGTACATCGTCATCGGCGCCGTTCTTCTGAGTGCTTCTACAGTGCCTGCCCCCCTGCCGATTTCTGACGGGGCTGGTTGATACTGGGGGACCGTCGGCCGGGCGGCTGAATGGAACGGCGCCTGGATCGGATAGTTCCCATGTCCGGTTGATTGATCGGGAAAAGCCGCCGTTGCCGATGCCCCCCAAGGCACTGAGTTTGTGGGCAGCGATTGCACAGAGGCAATCTGGACAGGTTAAAGCGGTGCTTGCGATGGGAAACATGGTGTACCGTTGTACCTTGGAGACACTGGAGGCAACGAAGTGTTGTATCCTTCGCATTGCGTTGACATCGGCTGAGGAACCGAGTGGGACTTGCCTGGTGAGCTTCTGGCTGGAGGTGCAATAGGTGGGGCGTATGCTGGCCCCTGAAATCCTTGAGCAGCTCCGCTGACCAGAGAACTGATGACGGCGTTATACACCGTGTTGGTCATCACCGAGGATTGGTCGATGAAAGCCTGATAGACGGATTGTTGAATCATATCAGACATCTTACCCGAATCCTCAGCGATGGTGATATGGCGGGGGACTGGAAGAGGAGCTTTCTTGATTGCCTCCCCACTTCTGGTACGACTGAAAGACTGCAGATACATCTTTTTGTAGTCCTCTAGATGTTTAACCAATTCCTTTTTCTGGTCGTCCTTGAGATCTGCTTCCGTGACCTCAATGAAGTTGTTCTCAGAAACTTCGGTGTTCTTTGACATATTGGATCTTGAAGTGGTCCCACGGGCGTACCAAAAGTGTTTTGGCGCTAAAAATCGGCCAGGAATCGGCCGATGACCTTCAGCGTTGGACACACGACCCGGGAGAATCTGCTTAGCTCCTGTTCGGGTTATTGCTCTGGTGCGGTTCGCGCGGCGTGCCAGTCAGAATCTCCACCCACTGGATCTCAGGATCTCAATCTGACCTGTTGATTGACAAAGAAATAAGAGTATTAAATTCCGGGCATTCCGATCGGCTGGGGTTCCGATCTGTCCCGAAAAAGCGCGTCGGCGAATCGGCCGATTTGCTATGAAGATGACCGGCTATAGATCAGCCGATAATCACATAATAATCACTAAGAAAACTGCTGGAGCAACTTAGACAATTATTACAGATGCAACACTTGAGATAGATCTAATCGGCTGTATGACAATGAACGAGAAAGAGCGATGATAAAGCCGATAATTTCAATCTCAAGCTGGATAACTGGTGATAATACTAGAACAATAGGTAAAACCTATAATTCTAGTAAATATCGATAACTGGTGAATAAATCCAAACGAAACCACAGCGATGCGCCCGAGGTTAAAGCTCATATGTTATTCGATAAGCAGAACCTACCGATTGGCCGGAGATCGAGTCGATGCAGCCCTGCCAATCCGTACGAACTTGTGAAAAAAGAAAAAGTATTGGCGAAGTCGCCGACTTGAAAGTAAAGTGCTATGAAAAAGTAGATGTGTTTTGTTGATTGATTGATTGATTTTTACAAACCCCTGACGGCTCTTATTTATACCCTAGAACCAGGACTCCTGATCGATTACGACTTGTTACAATCTTATTTTAAACAGAAAAAACTACTATATCTATAATATTTTTATAAAGGAAACGGACTCCCGCAGAATCTTCTGCCGCCATCTCCTAATCCAATCAGAACTCTTTCCATTGCTTCTCGACCGAATCAGCATCGTTCCGTTGACCAGCATTAGGCTACTTTTGACCGGCCAATTTCTTTTCTGGAAAGGATTCCCCCACCTATGAATTTTATAATCCATCGGCCGCAGCAAGGCAACTAGGCTTTGGTCAACTGCCGATTCAGGTCTACTTTGCTGGCCAAGCAAAATTTCGAGACGAACTGACCAAGAGCCTCGACTACAATCGGCTGTGCAACTTAGTGCCAGACTCCAGTACCATCGACCTGAACAACTGGATGGTGGCCCCTTTTGCCATCCAACAATTCAAACTGTGGTGGGCAGAATGGAAGCAATATCTCTTCTGCCTATCTCCATCAACATATTGCAACAGTTTGGACCCAGAAAATATCGATTCAAGTGCAGCGGTATGACCTTTCTCCCAGCCGATTTCAATATTGTCTCTTTCAATGCTACAATCTTACCGTTAACTTGTGTTTATCTTTTCAGTCTGAAAGCCAAGTTCCTCCGATGCGGAGCCGAAGTGGTAGGCCGATAGAGAGCGATCGTCCATATACATCATTTCCACTTATCGGCTATCACGCTCCGACCATCAAGGACATCACTAGCGACCGATGGAAACAAACGCCGAAAAGGCCAACCTTAAAGAAGGCAAGCCGTCGAGTGCGTGCCCGCATAGGACCGACTGACCAATCGGCGGTAGTATCGGCTGAAACCCCAACTCCTCTAGCCTTGCCGACTACCGAGATGGTCGATCCCCAAACTGCCGCAGAAGTCGGAGCGGCCGCTGCATCACTGTTGGTGGAAGCTGTTCAGGTAACCTCGCATACTTCACATATCTTTAAGTACTCTATCAATATTAACTTCTCCCTTCTGCCAGGCTGCACAGACCGCTCCAGCGCAATCCCCGCAGCAATCGGCCACATCCCGAGCGGAAGCCGAGACGCCAGCGACCCTCCTCACCGAGGTAGATAATCTCTTAACTCAATTTCTCGATATTCAGAAAACTAACCGATTTTGATGTAGACCGATCTGGGTGCGTCGACTGTACCCCCTCAACAAACATCGGCTGGAAGACTCACAGAGATATGGCAAGTATCTCATATCATCACATTCAATTATTCGCAGTATACTCATAGAGTCTATTCCCCATACCTTTTCAGGAAGCTGGCCCAAGCAGAGCATTGATAGTTGTCGAGTCCTCCTCCTTTGATGAGCCGATTGCACCGGTTCCTGAGACGAGGGTGGCACTCCCATCGGCGCAAGCAAGAGAAATCCGCTTCAAGGAGGTAAGAAACTTGAGCAGCTCCGCTGACCAGAGAACTGATGACGGCGTTATACACCGTGTTGGTCATCACCGAGGATTGGTCGATGAAAGCCTGATAGACGGATTGTTGAATCATATCAGACATCTTACCCGAATCCTCAGCGATGGTGATATGGCGGGGGACTGGAAGAGGAGCTTTCTTGATTGCCTCCCCACTTCTGGTACGACTGAAAGACTGCAGATACATCTTTTTGTAGTCCTCTAGATGTTTAACCAATTCCTTTTTCTGGTCGTCCTTGAGATCTGCTTCCGTGACCTCAATGAAGTTGTTCTCAGAAACTTCGGTGTTCTTTGACATATTGGATCTTGAAGTGGTCCCACGGGCGTACCAAAAGTGTTTTGGCGCTAAAAATCGGCCAGGAATCGGCCGATGACCTTCAGCGTTGGACACACGACCCGGGAGAATCTGCTTAGCTCCTGTTCGGGTTATTGCTCTGGTGCGGTTCGCGCGGCGTGCCAGTCAGAATCTCCACCCACTGGATCTCAGGATCTCAATCTGACCTGTTGATTGACAAAGAAATAAGAGTATTAAATTCCGGGCATTCCGATCGGCTGGGGTTCCGATCTGTCCCGAAAAAGCGCGTCGGCGAATCGGCCGATTTGCTATGAAGATGACCGGCTATAGATCAGCCGATAATCACATAATAATCACTAAGAAAACTGCTGGAGCAACTTAGACAATTATTACAGATGCAACACTTGAGATAGATCTAATCGGCTGTATGACAATGAACGAGGAAGAGCGATGATAAAGCCGATAATTTCAATCTCAAGCTGGATAACTGGTGATAATACTAGAACAATAGGTAAAACCTATAATTCTAGTAAATATCGATAACTGGTGAATAAATCCAAACGAAACCACACCCCTGCCAATCCGTACGAACTCGTGAAAGAAGAAAAAGTATTGGCGAAGTCGCCGACTTGAAAGTAAAGTGCTATGAAAAAGTAGATGTGTTTTGTTGATTGATTGATTTTTTTTACAAACCCCTGACGGCTCCTATTTATACCATAGAACCAGGACTCCTGATCGATTACGACTTGTTACAATCTTATTTTAAACAGAAAAAACTACTATATCTATAATATTTTTATAAAGGAAACGGACTCCCGTAGAATCTTCTGCCGCCATCTCCTAATACAATCAGAACTCTTTCCATTGCTTCTCGACCGAATCAGCATCGTTCCGTTGACCAGCATTAGGCTACTTTTGACTGGGATCCTCTGTTGTGGTTCCAATGGTTTCACCCTCCTTATCTGTTGGCGCAAGTTGCATCGCCAATCGACCGATTCCCAACTGTAGCCTCAATCGGCCGATTCCTCACTGTAGGCTTTAGATCTGCCGCATCGGCCAATCTCTTCTCCTGACGATGATTCAACACGTGTCAAAATCTGACGTCAACGGTCTGCAGTGTACCAAGGCAATATATTACCACCCTTACAAAGTGATGAAAACATGCAGAGCAGAGCATCTCATGAGATGTGTGATACAACAGCTGTCTGTCCACGTTTATGAATTGAGTTGACAAAGGTAAATCAATGAATATGAGCTACAACAAACAGACTCTCTGAGTGATTCAGAAATTTTTACAGTGTCATGCACAAAACGGACAGCTTCTGGTAGCAGCATTGTAGCAAGTAGCAACCGGCATTGCTGACTTGTACCCCATTGGCAATAGAAGTACAATTTTGCAATGTTATATGCAAAAAATCGTGGTTTCAGAAGATATTACCATCTTACGTTTGTGAAATTCCATGCCAAATTGGCAATGTGGTTCATTGGTTCACGCGCGTCAGATAAATAGATCCATAAATTAACACGATTTTTTTCCCAAGCCAAGAATGATCATTTCAGGATTAAGTCAGACCAAGCGTCAGCAAGGACAGCGTGACTTACGAGGCTGCGACGTAGGTGAGCGAGGCGTCGCCGATGCGATAGGCGGAGAGCCTCCGGAGCGTGCCCTGCGCGCGGGCGACGAGTCGGCGCACGGCGGCACCACGCCTCGATGTCCACGTCGCCCCACATGTCCGGCGACGCCACGGCCTGCCTCCACGCCCTGCACACCAGCGCCGGGCCCCACGCCACCTCGTCCGCCGTGAGCCGCCCGCGGAGCACCAGAGCCAGAATCTCCGGGCTCACCGCCTCCGTCCACCTCCACTCGTAGACCACCTCCTCCTCATCGCCTCCCGCCTCTCTTCCCCCGGCGTCGCGCGGCCTCGCCTTCTCTGCGTCCGGCTCCGTCCAGTCCCACTCCAACATCTGCACCCACTCCCCCCTGCAGGTGGCCGTACCGGCCTCCTTCGCCGGCGCCGCCGCCTCCGACCAGCTCGTCCACGACCCTCCGTTCCCACAGCTCGGGCCATCAAGTCCCGCCTTTCCCGGACCAAGAACACCCCTCGTCCACCCTCCTCCACCTCCAGCGACGGCCGCGTCGCTTCCACCGGCGGGACTCTTCTTCATGGCCTCCGCGTGCGACCGCCTCACCACAGGCCCTCCCCCGCCGCGCCAGCCGCCGTCAGGCCTTGCCCTCTTCGCCTTCCACCCCTGTCCTCCTCCTCCTACGCTTCATCTCCGGCGATCGCCGCCAGCCGGGCACCCCTATGGCTATGGGGTTTTCCTTTTGTGAATTTTGGGGGAGAGGAAGGGACGGGGGTTTCTTGTCTCAGGCGCGCACACTGGATGACTGGAAGGACAGGATAGGAGTGAAGGAGTAGCCTTTATTATAGCGGCTGATCTCAGGATCTCCACCCACTGACCCACTTCGTACCGAGGAGGAACCGATGCACGACGCGTGTCCCATCGGACGGTCGAGGCATCGCACTTACAGGTGGAGTAGAGCAACTGGGACCGCTTAGGCTTGATTAGACCGCGGGCTTGATTTTGCGAGGGGATATATTGGGCCAAGATTTATATTCTAAGGCTGGCCGGGGCGGATCGTGTTGGGTTTCTCCTTCACATTGGGCCAACAATTTAAGCCCATTGAAACACCATCGCGTCGTCGCCACCTCTATAAAAGCCCATTCATCTCTGGTGGCGGAGAGGCGGAGTTGCCCTAACAACCCGGGGAGCCACCGGTGTCTCCTCCCTCCCCGCGAGCGAATGGCGGCGGGCCTCAGGCCATCGCGTACAAAAGCAGCGCGGACGCGCTCGCGGGGCTCGCCGCTGCACACGCATAAGCGCACCCGCCTCCTCGAGCCTGAGACGAAGCCCAGGGAGGCACACGAACCGAGGGAACCAGCCCGCGCGCTGCGCCATGGCCCTCTCCGAGAGCTCGAGGAATGCGCTGCTCCCCGGCTTCCTCTACGCGGCCCCTGCCACCGCCTCCCCGTTTGCCGCCGCCGGTGGCGTGGGCGGACGCGCGGTCGCCGCTCCGTCTGCGGCGGGGCCCGCGGTGTGGGCGAGGGCGCCGAGCGAGCCGGGCCGGAGGATCGAGATGTACACGCCGGCGTTCTACGCGGCGTGCACGGCCGGCGGCGTCGCCAGCTGCGGGCTCACGCACATGACCGTCACGCCGCTCGACCTCGTCAAGTGCAACATGCAGGTGAGCGTCTCTGGTGGCTTTGTTGTTCTAGTGGGTGGTGTGTGTTCCTTAGTGATCTGGATGCTGTTTCGATTCGGATCAAATGTTTGGGGGCCTGCTTCAAATCCTCACTGTTTTTCATTTGCGAGGTATAGAAATAATCGAAAATCGTTTTATTGATGCATCTGTGTTTACTGCATTGCTCGTATCTCTTTGGCCATTTGATCCATTTCATGATTCCTATGTCTAGATTTGAATCTGACATTAGTTGTTTGATGCCACATGCCAGTATGTGATACTTGAAGCTGTTACTGGTATTCTGTGGACCCGTCAATAATTATGCCAATCAAATTTTCGTGACAGTTGAAATGCATACTGACTACTAATGGAACATTGTATGGGTTGAATTTCAGATCGATCCGGCTAAGTACAAGAGCATCACTTCTGGTTTTGGTGTTCTGTTGAAAGAGCAAGGCGCCAAGGGTTTTTTCAGAGGCTGGGTACCCACCTTGCTTGGATACAGTGCTCAGGGAGCATGCAAGTTCGGTTTCTATGAATTCTTCAAGAAGTATTACTCAGACATTGCTGGACCTGAGTATGCTGCCAAGTACAAGACTTTGATTTACCTTGCAGGATCTGCTTCAGCTGAACTCATTGCAGATATTGCCCTCTGTCCAATGGAGGCTGTGAAGGTTCGTGTGCAAACGCAGCCTGGCTTTGCAAGAGGTTTGTCTGATGGTCTTCCCAAGTTTGTGAAAGCTGAAGGCTATGCTGGGTGAGTTGAAGCATTGCGTCAACTCTACTTTTGTACCTGTGTCTTCACTTTTCTGACACTATGTGGATTTATGCAGGCTGTATAAAGGAATTGTTCCTCTCTGGGGCCGACAAATTCCTTGTAAGTGCATATTTCCCGTTCCATTAATTTCTTTCTGTTTATTTGACATATGTGGTATGTAATTCTGGAAAGCAAGTATCTTTGTCCTCTAGAAATGCTTATATTTTCCATAGTTATAATGTTATATGTGATGTCAGTGATGCATGCATTAATAATGTCACTAATATTGTCCCTATGATATTTTAACACCCTTATGATATCATGCATATTTATGATCATCTCATAGTTCTGTTTGACACACATATGATGTGATTCAGTGCATATATTTCTTGAGATCACAATGTGATCAGAATGCTTAAGTCTGCACATGAATATGTCCACCTTGCTAAGTTGTTTTTTTAATTTTGGGGATCACCATTTATGAGTAATAATTTTATTTCTTACTGATGATGAGTCTTACCATCTCATTGCTGATCTCTCATTTTTTTATTAAGGTATAAATTGATAGTTTTGATAGAATAATTTTGGTGCGCATAGTTCTTCTTGAAATCATATAATGTTCTCAAGATTTTATGTGCGCATATATATAATTTTACCACACTGCTTGAGTCATCTCCATAATTATAGCTGGACCTAGACTCCAATGACATGGTGTATATTTATTTAAGAAATTGTTGTGCTCTTGAATTCATGGACTGAATAATGGACTCAGTTTCATATGGATGACAAGTCTTACTGGCATTATTCTCTTTTTGTATGCCATTTTTTATTATTCTGGTGCACATAGTTCTTCTTGAAATCGTATATGATTTACAAGATTTTATGTGTGCATAAACAAATTGTCCACACTGCTTAAGTTTTCTCTACTACACTAGAGTTAGACTCCAATGAAGTGGCAAACATTAAAAGAAGTTAGTTTTATCTTGTTGAGATTTAGCTACATGTCTATTTTAGATTTGCATCTTAATCTTCAGTTATGAGGAAACATCCATGGCTGTAAAATTACGGTGATCATTTGCAGGATGTTTTTTCCCCTGCACATAGTTCTTCTTGAAATCATACTATGATTTTCAAGATTTTATGTGTGCACATATAAATATTCCACACTGCTTGAGCTATCTCTGTTGTTATGGAGCTAGACTCCAATGAAGTGGTGTACATAGGAAAAGAGCCTTGCAGGTTTCTTTTTTAGAGAGTTTGCTGCCATTTGATTTCAAATTTGTGTAATGGTATTCAGTTATGGGAAATTGACATCCAACCATATAATGTTTTGGTGATGCTCTGCATGTAGTTTTGTCTTGATGTGGCTAATTGTACCTGTTCCTGCATGCTAGGGCGTTTACTTTCTTGCACATAGTTCTTCTTGGAATCACATAATGATTTTAAAGATTTTATGTGTACATATACAAATTTACCACACTGCTTGAGCTATCTCAGTTATTATGGAGTTAGACTCCAATGAAGTGGTGTACATTAACCTAGGTCTCATTATCAGTACCCTGGAATAAACATACTGTCTGCAGTGCAATGCATGATTCTTGGACACTGCTTCTATGTTCATTTGGATAGTGTTTAATCCACTTCTCTCCATTATAGTCATGGTTTAAAAGGTGTCGCCTAGTCGCCGCCTTGGTGTCCAGGCGCTAAAAATTTCTGGGCGTCCGGGTCGCCCAGCTCTGCATGCGTAAGGCGTCCGCCTTGCTTGATTTGGCGTCCGAGCGTCGCCAAGGCGGCCCTGGCGGATGCTTTACGCATGAAAAAACAGGGGGCGCGGGAGAAAATCGGGAGGAAATCGCTCCTGTGCGGAACTTTGCGCCTTCCGCCTGCTGTGCGGGAAGAAACTGAGGGCAAGAGATAAGGGCAGGAGGTAGGGAAGAGAAAGGAGAGAGGAATTAGATCTTCTAGAGGCTAGAGCCGCCAGAGCTCCGTAGCTTTCCTGCCCGGTGAGATCCCGTCGGCGCATCAAGTCGCGGTGGACCAAATCCCCGACGAATTGTGGGTGCGCGGGCGCAGCCCAGCCAGGGACGTCGCACATCTCCGCCCGTCGCTCCTCGCATCCCCTCCAGTAGCTCGATTGGAGCCCAGCCATCCGCCAAATTGAGCAGTACTGCTCCACCCTGCCTTCTTGCCGTCCGCCTGCTTCAAATCGCCTTCCTGCAGGCCCTCAGTTCCGACCTCTGTTCCTGCAGGCCCCCATGTCCGACCTCCCTTCCCTCTAGGCATTAGAGACTAGTTTATGGCTAACTGACATTTTAGAATTGCTATCTTACTACTAGTAGTCTAGTACTCAGTAGCACTACTTATTATGCTTAATATTTTCTAGATACTTATGCTAAGTATTGGTAATATTAAGGTCCGATTAGCTTCTGAATTTTAGTGGCATTATATTTTAAGATGTTTGTATGGCGTCGCCTAGGCGTCCGGAAGGGCTCGCTCGCTTCGCCTCGCCTTACTGCCTTTTAAACTATGATTATAGTGGGGTTTAAACTCCTGTTTTGCTTGCATTGATACAATGGCCACTGAAACTTATTGCAGAACTAGATTTTTCTCGCATGTAGGTGCTTGCATTGAGCTTGCTTGCTTCTGGCGCATGCTTCGTTTTTCTTTTTTGCTTTGATATTGTGTTAGTATGCTGTTGCACCCAACTTTTATTGTGAATCTTGAATTTTAAGAAGGCTTGTGCACCATCTTATGATTTTACTTAATGCAGACACTATGATGAAATTTGCCTCTTTTGAGACGGTTGTTGAGATGATCTACAAATATGCCATCCCCGCACCCAAGAGCGAGTGCAGCAAGAATCTCCAGCTTGGAGTGAGCTTTGCAGGGGGCTACATTGCTGGGGTGTTCTGCGCCATTGTTTCTCACCCAGCTGACAACCTCGTTTCCTTCCTCAACAATGCTCAGGGGGCAACTGTAGGCGATGTAGGTTTCCAAGATATCATCTTCTGCTCAGAATGTATGTTATCTTGGATATTAACTTGCCAATATAACTTATTGCTTGCACAGGCTGTGAAAAAGATTGGCCTAGTGGGGCTATTTACCCGTGGGCTGCCATTGCGGATAGTGATGATTGGCACCCTAACCGGAGCCCAATGGGGTATCTATGACGCTTTCAAAGTCATGGTTGGACTGTAAGTATTTCTCTTTTTTTTTTTGCTCGTCAATATTAGTCCTAGATTTTTAGTTCATGATAACTTAACGGGGCTGAATTTTGTTTGTCCAGGCCAACTACTGGTGGCGTTGCTCCAACACCTGCTGCAGCTAAGGCCTGATCCTACACTGCCTTACTTCAAACAGCAATTTTGGCGCCAACCTGGATGATGGCCAAGCATCTCCTCTTTCCCTGTCTTTCAGAGCGATTCTTTAATTCTTTTAGGAACGCCTAACTGCGTGCCTGCTAAAATTTCAGATGAGCCACAAGCTCAGTACATGGTGATAACTAGAAGAAAAGAGATTTAAGAACATGTTTAGTAGATGGTCATCAGGTGCATGGTGACTGCCGTGGAAACCATGGCGCCCTTTTCTTTTTTGCATGTCATGATTCTGGAAACACAAATGATATGCCGTCGCTGTGTCCAGTGCATGTACCATTTGATACCTCCGTGAATGAACACAAGGGATTGCGAAGCTCTTGTGTCTATATGCTGCTTGTTTCCTGGTACCCTTCGAACCCGTGCGAACTCCTTCCCTTTCCTTACAAACGGAAGGCTGGCGCCCAGCCGCCCAGGCCACAGCTTGGTATCCGGGAAATGCTGAGGATGCCAAAGTGGTTTGCCATTTCTGACCATGGCGAGGAGACTAGGATGGTTGGCAGTCCCATGGCAAAGATCAAATATCCTGGAACAGTCACTCTCAGAACCGAGGCCGACGTCAGGGGAATCCGATGGAGCCATACGCCTCCTGCCATCCTGGCGAAAGATCTCCAAACTCACCTATGACGTAGCAACTTGCCACGTCTACGCGCGAGCTTCTTAAGTTGTCTTGCTGATCTTTTGTGGCATCCTAGTACGTACTACATAAACGTCTGTTGGCTGCACGAGCTTGGCTTAAGATTACAACAATCAAAACCCAGGTGATACAGGATTTTGCAAGCGCGGAGAGAATATTATCCGTCAGTACTCGGTAACTCGGTCACTGTGGTCTCAGAGTTCCCTCGGTAAATTGGTGCCATTAAATACCCATACCAGTATTCAAGTAGAAGGTTGTTGTAACACACAGATAGCTGGAACAAAGCTGGAACTTGGGACTATTGATCTTACTCCAGCTGCAGCTGGTGGTCTACTCTGCAAGCTTAAAAAAATTAGTTCAACTTAACTTTATGGGCGCTTCAATTGTTTTTACTCTTAGGCAATGGTTTAGGGGAAATATATTTCCCCAAAAAATGCCACAAATGGAAGCAGTTTACTCTTAGGCGACGGTTTAGTGGAGTTTAGTAATCTGATAATTTCACTTTAATACCTCCTCTGTTTCAAATTGTAGATTGTTTTTGACAAATCTAGATATATAGTTTTTTCTATGCACTTAGATAAAACGCTATGTCTGGATACATGGCAAAATCTGTATATCTAGATTTATCCAAATTATCTATAATTTAAAATGGAGGGAGTAGTGTACATCGTCTACAATACATTTTAAATATTTTTGAGAGTTTTTAAGTATTACCTATCTACTGTTGGGTTGCACGGTTAGCTACAGAGTTGCCACCACACCGGAGGCTGCCCGCAGAGGATATTGAGGACATGTAAGATAAAATCCTGGTCCGGCACGATCGGATTTTCCAAATGGGATCAGGTGATTGGCTCCGGTTCATCCTCCACTTAGCACCACCAGTCCTCTCCAGCTCCCGTCTGCTCTCCTCCCTCCACGCCCCGTGCCCGATGGCAAATTCTAGAAGCAAAGCTGCACGGCGGCCTTAACACCTCCTCCCTCCACCGCTCCAGTTCCACCTGCCCAACGCCTTCTCCTACGCGAGCTTCCAGGCTTCCCCTAAGGCAGCTTAATCAGCTACAGCTCGGTGCGCGCGCGCGCGCGATCGCGGCGCGGCCATGGCGCTGCTGTCCACCACTTCCCCCGCCAAGGCGCACTTCTCGGCGCTCTTCCCCAGCCACGACGAGCCGCAGCACGGGCACGCGCTCCCGGCCCCGCACCCGCAGTGCTCGGGCGCCGGGAGGCGGCGGCGGGCGCGCGGCAGGCTGTCGGTGTCGGCGGTAATGCGGCCTCCGGACGCCGCGTTTGCCGCGCAGGCGCCCGCGCCGGCGGGGGGCAAGAAGAAGGGGGAGAAGCCCCGGGTGCTGGTGGCCGGCGGCGGCATCGGCGGGCTGGTGCTCGCGCTGGCGGCGCGGCGCAAGGGGTACGAGGTGACGGTGTTCGAGCGCGACATGAGCGCGGTGCGCGGGGAGGGCCAGTACCGCGGGCCCATCCAGATCCAGAGCAACGCGCTCGCCGCGCTGGAGGCCATCGACATGTCCGTCGCCGAGGAGGTCATGCGCGCCGGCTGCGTCACCGGCGACCGCATCAACGGCCTCGTCGACGGCATCTCCGGCTCCTGGTACGCCCATTCCCTTCCCTCTCACCTCTCAGCAGCTTCACCTTCTTCCTGTTCGCTCGCTCAGTAGCTGCCGCGTGCGCTCTGCTCGCGTCTTCGCATCTGCCGTCTGCTACGCCCCACTACCTGGAAACGTGGTATTCAATTCGGTTACCCTGATAAGATGGCGGCTCGCACGAGCTCGCCGCGCAGCAATCGATTCGCTGCTGCGGTAGTCTAGTCTCCGAGTCCACGCGATTTTATTTAGGCGTGCGCGACGTCACCCGTGCCAGCGCGCTGCCTGCCGACCTCGGCACGATCGCCACACGTGGTGCGCGCGGCGCACAAAGCCAACCAGGGCCCATTTCAATTTCAGGGAGGAAGCACCGTGCCGCCCACGGCGAGCCGACCAAACCATCGAGTTGCCGGCTTGCCGCTGCCAATTCGACCCGGGGGGTGGGGGGTATGGGCGCGCGGCGCCGTGTCCCCTGGGCCCTGGCCACCGCGGGCGCGGCCTGGTCGGCCGGTAGACGGCGCTCATTTCCTTTCCCAATCAGCGACCCCGCCCCCACCCACCCAGCCACCCCGGGCGCTCTGCGCCGGGCGGCGAGCAACCCGCGGCCGCCACGTACCGTGCCCACCCCGGCCGCCACGTACCGTGCCCACTCCGGCCGCCCAGCCGCACCGAGGGGAAAGCCTCCACCAATCCGCGGGCTGGCTCGTCGGTACGGCCACCCCCTGAACTACAGGCCGAAAGCTCCACTCAGCGGCGAATTCCATTCTCCTCAGACACTGCCAATCTGCCATAGTGCCATAAAATTCGTTATCTTGGCGCATGGTGCATCCATGGGGACACGCCTCTGATCTTGTGCTTCAGAGATCACGAGCTTCCTCCTCTCTTCCAGCTCCCAACTCTCCAGTCAACCCGATAACCAATGCCAAATCGCCAACATACTCGAGCAACTGAGCAAGGCATGAGCTCCTGAGCTGAGAGCTGAGGTTGACTCCAGCTTCGACCTCTATGACTCGGCGGCGACGCGGTAGCAGAAACAGCCACCTCGCAGAGCTTCCATCCCACCACCATGCCGAGCACCACGCCGGCCTCTAGGACGGCGATCTCGCTCCCCTTCGCCTCCCCGGTCTCCCGCCGCGGCAGCAGGACGCTCCGCCTGCTCACGCTCCCCGCCCCGCCCGCGCCGCGGCGAAGGATCGGCCTCCCTCCTGGCCGCGCGAGGCGCCCGATGGCGGCCGTGGCCAGCGCGGCAATGCCGGCGCCAGGGCCCAAGGCGCGCGTCCTGGTGGCCGGCGGCGGCATCGGCGGGCTGGTGTTCGCGCTCGCCGCCAGGCGGAAGGGGTTCGAGGTGCTGGTGCTGGAGCGGGACATGAGCGCCATCCGCGGTGAAGGGAGGTACCGCGGCCCGATCCAGCTGCAGAGCAACGCGCTCGCGGTGCTCGAGGCCGTCGACGCCGCCGCGGCCGACGAGGTCATGGACGCCGGCTGCATCACGGGGGACCGAATCAACGGCATCGTCGACGGCGTATCTGGCTCCTGGTAAGGGAGGCAGGGTCGTCCCGGCGCCAGAGAAAAAGCTCTGGCTCTAAGTCACCAATAATTTGATTGTTTTTCACGCTGCGCCGAGAAAGATTTGGCTTTTTGGCAAGTTCGAGTGGAATTTAGTGTGACAAGGATCCACTGGCCTGTAGTATTGGCAGTTTGTACGAGCCAATTGGTAGTTGACTAGTCGTTATGCTCTCCTGCTTTAGTAGATCATAGCTTCTATCGTTGACGTGCAAGCCTCCTACTTGTTCTGAAAGAAAAAACTCTAGATGCCGAAACAATTTCGGCTCCTATTTAACAGTGTTGATGTGAATGTGATGTCAATCCTATCATGCTTAGTTGACCGCATTTTTTTTGCATTAACATGGCTGCAAGCTACCAATTTGTGGTAGCTGAGGTCGGTTTCCCATTATCTAAAAAATTTTTTTTTTGCATCAACATGCTACTTCACTTTGCTTGATAGCTTTAAGATTGCAATTCCTTTGCTGGAGGCATTCATTTGACAGTGCCAAGTTGATATTCAGGTACTGCAAGTTTGATACATTTACCCCTGCAGCTGAGCGGGGGCTCCCAGTCACGAGGGTCATTAGCCGCATGACGCTGCAACAGATCCTTGCTCGTGCAGTTGGCGATGATGCTATATTGAATGATAGCCATGTAGTTGATTTTATAGATGATGGCAGTAAGGTGAGTGAGAAGTTATACTTTTGTTTCCATTCCAGCTGAAATTTGGCTTAAAGGTGTTACCAGTTTCTAACACTGTAGTATTTGTTGGATGAGTGTAGGTTACTGCCATATTGGAGGATGGTCGGAGATTTGAAGGTGATCTTTTGGTCGGTGCTGACGGAATATGGTCAAAGGTAATGTAGTGAGTTCACCTTTTTGGTTAGAAACAAGCTCAGAAGAGGCCTGATTTGCTTGAGGTTTCCTTCACTGGATAGGTGAGGAAGACACTATTTGGGCATTCAGAAGCCACTTATTCAGGTTACACATGCTACACTGGAATTGCAGACTTTGTGCCTCCTGATATTGACACAGTTGGGTATGTTTCGTGGATCCTGGAATGATTAATGTTATTTTCAAAGATTGTGAACTTTCATTGGGTTATAACAACACTCTCCTCTCTTTTCCTCTGTTGAAGGTACCGGGTATTTCTTGGTCACAAACAATACTTCGTCTCTTCAGATGTTGGTGCTGGTAAAATGCAATGGTATGCTTTTCATAAAGAAGAGGCTGGTGGAACTGACCCTGAAAATGGTGTGTGCTTGGAGTGAAGTTTTCGTGCATATAAGTGAAATGGATTCTTATTGACAATAAGGACACTACTTTTATGTGCCCAACATGCTTATCATCTGCTAAACATTGACAGGTAAAAAGAAACGATTGCTCGAGATATTCAGTGGTTGGTGCGACAATGTCATAGATCTGATTAATGCAACTGAAGAGGAAGCAATTCTTCGCCGTGACATATATGACCGCCCACCTACTATGAATTGGGGAAAAGGTCGTGTGACTTTGCTTGGTGATTCTGTCCATGCTATGCAGCCAAATCTGGGTCAAGGTGGCTGCATGGCTATTGAGGTATGAAATTTCTTTGCTTGTCAGGGATATGGAATCACAATCTATCATAATGGTGGTTATGTTTCTTGTACAGAGATAATTGCACTAACACCCTTGCTCTTGTCTTTATAGGATGGTTACCAGCTGGCTGTGGAGCTTGAGAAAGCCTGGCAGGAGAGTGTCAAGTCCGGAACTCCTATGGACATAGTTTCCTCCTTGAAGCGGTAATTACTTCGTATATTGTAGCATGCTAATTGTTTTTATGTAGCATTGATTTAAATTTCCACTTGATAATTCAATGCTTCAATTGAATCCAACTTCAAAGCCATCCTTTTCTTTCATGGTTTTTGATGTGTGATATACTGTACTGTACTATTTAGTAAATTGACTGACCATTTTTTCGCGACCGTGCCTGAGTACGTATTTCATTAAGAGGAAGTAAATTGACTGACCACTGTTTGCATATTGGGGCTGCAGTTATGAGAACGAGAGAAGGCTGCGTGTTGCTATTATACATGGATTGGCAAGAATGGCAGCAATCATGGCAACCACTTATAGACCATATCTGGGTGTTGGTCTTGGACCTTTGTCGGTATGTCATAAACTTACACAGCTTTATACTAATTAATGCACAGGGTTCTTATCCGTCTGTCAGCCAGATTGAAACTTAATTTTCAAGTATACTACCAACGAATTTATTGGATTTCTGAAATAAAGGTTCTTAATTAGATAGGTTATCTCATTATCATCCTCCTAAGAGGATCACAGTTTAACTGCATATTGAAATCACTTGGGCTCCATGCTAAGATTATTCACCTGTAGTTTTTGACCAAGCTGCGGATACCACATCCGGGAAGAGTTGGTGGAAGATTCTTCATCAAGATTGGAATGCCTGCGATGCTGAGCTGGGTGCTTGGTGGCAACAGGTGCATACAAAAGTTTGACTGCCGTCATTTGTTCTCATTTCAAGCATATATGTAATAGCAGTATGTTTTTATTGGTTTTAGATGCCCCATCCAAACAAAACCCTGCCCCAATTCTCTCCTTAGTTCCTGTTTACCGTATGTTACTCTACAGAGATGAAACTTTTCATTGATGTGCAGTTCAAAGCTAGAAGGAAGAGCTCTAAGCTGCCGGCTTTCGGACAAGGTATGTTTCTGAATGAACTACAAAATGAGTTGGTCCATCCCTTATTCTCTACTGACATTTAGCATCATGCTGAAGGCCAACGACCAGCTTTATCGATGGTTTGAGGATGACGCCGCATTGGAAGAAGCTATGGGTGGAGAGTAAGCTCTTTGTTTTTTCTAGTTATATGATAGTTAAAACAGAATGCTTGATTTGTTCCTTGATTTCAGCACCTTTGCCTAAACCATTCCCTAAACTACTATTATTTGCAGATGGAACCTCTTCCCCACAAGTGAAGGAAACAGCAATAGTTTGCAGCCTGTTCGTTTAATCAGGGATGAACAGAGGACAATCTCTGTTGGGTAGGTCTAAATAGCAAATCATTTTCTTTCCTAATGGCAATCAATCAAGGCCTCTTGGACTTAAAAATGCATTTTCTTTTGCAGAAGCCGGTCAGATCCCAGTGACTCTGCATCTTCCTTGGCATTGCCCATGTCGCAGGTTAGTTAAGCAGAAAGACACAATGATTTTTTTTAGTGCACCTTCTTCGGGAATTTGCATTATATAAAGCTTTTTTTCAATAAACATGCAGATATCAGAAATGCATGCTACCATCACATGCAAGAACAAGGCTTTCTATCTGACTGATCTCGGAAGTGAACATGGCACATGGATTACTGAGTAAGTCCTGAAAGCAGTATTGTTCCATGCTCTTCCTCTAGAATTTCAGTAACAATATTGTACTCAAATCAACTTCATTTGACTATCTAGCAATGAAGGAAGGCGGTACCGTGTCCCACCAAACTTCCCGGTTCGTTTCCACCCCTCTGATATCATTGAGTTTGGTTCCGATAAGAAGGTAGCTCAACTTCACTCCCTCTTACCACCTTCTACTTTTTTTCTTCACATTTTGGTTTGTTCCCCTGATGTGGCAAATTATTCAGTTGAATGCATTTCTTCTGAATTCTGAATGGACTTGTGGGAAATTATAGGCCATGTTCCGGGTGAAGGTGCTGAACACGGTCCCATATGAATCCGCAAGAAGAGGGAAGCAGCAGCAGCAGCAAGTCCTTCAGGCAGCATGAATGGAGACACGAGCCACCACTCCTATCATCAGCCACACTGTACTGTACAGCATTCAGTAAACGCAACACTGCATCAGGGGAAGGATATAGAAGATGCGTCAAAAATACAGAAGTGATTCTTGCATCCATCCAGATGCCAAATAGGATTTTGAGTACTAGCACCTAACGGATTGAGCTTGCAGTTCTACGAGAAGAACTGAGTTGTACAATAGGGATAGGCAATTTAGCTGTTGCCGGATGTGTACATTGTTGTACCATCAAAGAAAATATTGTACACGAAGAAGGCATATTGTAATGACCGCACGAACGCAGTTACACTGATAATGTAATGTATACGGATTCTATAGTTCTTTAGCATTGAGTCAGATAATACATGATGTGTTCTTCCCTGAGCGGTATCTCGTCGAAACACTGGAATTTCTTTAACATACCAGAGGCTTATATATTACATCAATTAAATTGGGAAAACAAATTATGCATACATAATTTATGCAATTTATTCAACTCACAGGAGACCACTCCAGAACTACTTGAAACAGGTTTTTAAATTACATAGATGAAATTGGGAGCAGTATCTATGCATATATAACTTATGCATTTTATTCAACTCGCATGTTGGTGATTATTGCAGAACCACTTGAATGGGAGTAGCAGCGCAAGGAACACTATCAACAATCTGGTCCAGTATTTTGACCTTCTCCTCATTGACCCATTGGTATTCCTGTGTCACCATGTCCCAGTCCCAGCACCCCCTGTCCTGAACATGACCATTTTTGTACAAGGAAACATGCTGCAACAACGTTGATAATTTAATAACAAAGTTAACAAAGTAAATCTGTCTCTCTGTTCCCTGAAAATTAATTATCACCAACTCCTTTAGCTGATTATGGCAGAATCCAGAGGGTTGCCACGAAATGTCATCACAAGGCTCCTCGTCCCATGGGCAATCAGAAGCCTCCTGAGTTTAGATAACAACAATGTGGGGCTCCAAGGTTTGAACCATCTATCATACCCAGTGAAGCGTACGACAAGGTTGGTTATTCCCGGGGTTCCTCCAAGATACTGATTGAGGTTATAATCAGTTTTAACGCGACAAAAGCGGGTTTTTGTGACACCATGGCACGAGTTGATATTCAAGTGTGTGAGGTACGGGAAGGAGCTAAGCTTGTAACTCACACTACCTTGCACAACAGCCATGCTCTCAAGCATTGGTAGCGTGTACAGCTTGATCAGCCCGAACCAGCAATCCTCCACGATAAGCTGCTTGATCTCTGATTTGGGGGCGTGGACAGCCACAACGCCTAGGTTGAACGAGCAGGACTTGAGGTGCAGTGCTTGTAGCTGAGGGCACAAGGTGAAAATAGCTTCATAGGCTGTGGTTGGAGTGGACTCCGGCAAATCTTGCAAGACCAGACTGGTGAGCGCATGGAAGCCCTTCAATGGCGGAATGTAACAGGCTGCCAGCTTCAAACTTCTTAGTCGGGACTTGTGTGGATTGTTGCAGAGACCATGGTGAGGGAAACTGTGAGCATCCTTTCGCCGGAATGTACTCTTAGCTGAAACCTCCAGATCCTCGACCCCCCATGAATCAACAGCCATAGCTATCAATCTGTTGATGCTGCTTGAACAATGGGTGGCATTGGCAAAGAACTCAAGCCGCAGCGTTCGGACAACCCGGGGGCCCAGACCACCTCTGTCCTGATCATCATCCGCGTCGAGGAAGTTGTTGATGGATGAGGCCATAGCACGCATGGCACGACGCTCATACCGCTCAATGGTGGCTCGAAGCACCTTGAGATTGACGTCGAAACCATAGGTATAACGAGCGGCTTCAACGCGGATACGGATGGACTGGTGGTAGCGCGCCGGGAGTATGTCACTGACCCTGAAATCGAGGGCGTCGAGGCAGCGGGGGAGGCCGGCCCAGCGCTTCGAGAGGGTCGCGGTGGCTAGCACCGTGCGGGTGTCGAGGCGCTGCAAGATGAGGAGCAGTAGGTCGTCGGTGAGGGCGCTGAGGCGGTCGTGGTCGTGGCGGCAGGACGCGCGCAACCCGCGGCGCCGCCGCGGTACGAACCCTCTCTAGAGATGGCAGAGCTGAGGCGGGGGCGGTGAACTGGGCGGAAAGCGGCGGCGGCGCGCGTATCTGGTTGCCTGGGCTTGCGACCGCGGCGGCGGGTCCGGCTAAATAGAGGCATCCGCATCGCGCGGCCCCCCGACGGCGGGTGGAGGATGGGCGACGGCAAGGGTGACTGGCGACGAACCTGGTGGGTGGATTGGGCGGCAGGGCGCCAGCGATGGCGGTGGCCGCAGCAGGGGTCGCCGGTCGGGGCAAATCGTACGATAAAGGAGTGGGAGGCGGCAGGGCGGATCCGCCGGCGGGGTGGCTGGGTGAAGGCCGATCCGGACTGGCTGCTCCGGGGAAGCCAGCGGATTCCGATCCGGAAAGAGGCGCCGGTGAGGTAGCGAGGACGGTGGCAGCGGAGGCCCAAACTCCGGAATCGCACAAGGCAACATCGAGGCATGTATAATGGGCCGCACCTAGCAGGCCGACAGACGCGCGCAGACAGGCCCAGTGACTTTGAGATGTCGTCGTCGAATGTGAGTTGTATTGCTCCCCGTCGAAGGAGGAGTTCGTCCACGAACGACGAGAATCTGACCAGGAGACTGGAGGTGCATATTCTGGCAAGGAGCGCCATTTTAGATTCTTTTCGCCGACGTGTTTGGCTCATTTGTCCGCCTGATGGCGTATGTACTCAGCACTTTTGTCAGGATTCAGGTTCCAATTTGCGTGCGTTTTAGAATTTGGGTTCCAATTCGCGAGATGAGTTTCCTACCCCCTCAAAAAAAAAAAATCTAATCCTCCACAAGCCCAGAGAGATGCCAACCAACAACGCCGAGGCCGGCGGCGGCCGCCGGGGGACCCTGGCCAAGGTCTCCCTCTCGTCGGTCTCGGCCGCCATGGCGGAGGCCTCCACCTACCCCTTGGACGCCCTCAAGACGCGCCTCCAGCTCCACCGCAGCCCCGGCGGCGCGGGCGGGGGCGGCGTGATCCGCGTCGCGGCCGAGCTCGCCCGCGACGGCGGGGTGTACCGGGGCTTCTCCCCCGCCGTCCTCCGCCACCTGATGTACACCCCGCTCCGCATCGTGGGGTACGAGCATCTCCGGTCCACCCTCGCCAGAGGGGGCCGGGAGGCCGGCGTCGCCGAAAAGGGGCTCGCCGGGGGACTCTCCGGCGTTGCTGCGCAGGTAAAATTTTCTTTGGAACTTAGGAAAGGTCACTTTATGTTCCCGTTAGATCAATGTTCAATCAAACGATGCAAATACAGTGGTCACAGAAGGTGGCTTGGACTCGATAAAAAATTCGAGCGAGTTATGCGTAACAAGTATCTAATTCTACGTGTGATTTGTTTGCGATGTCCTCACACTCATAATGTGAGCAGTGCGAAATAACAACATGCAAATACAGTGGTCAGAGAAGGTGACAAGAAGAAATCAGGCGAGTTCTGAAAAACAAACCTGCAATTCCAAGTTAGATTTGCAGATAGATTGTGACGTTGTCACTATCACAGTTTTATTAGTGATAGATGAAAACATATTTCGGGTTAGTAGGCCCTGAACTTTTAAATGGATGAGAGATACAGCAACATGTTGATACAAAGCTCCAAACCATAGTTGATTCACCTGATTTGAAGCTTCGCAAGCTGCTCGTTTCAAACAATGCTGGGAGAGGCGCTTTTAATTGATCCCTGCCATCAATTAATCATCAGCCTCAATGTTGAAGTAGTGTGGTGGATGATAAAGCAGCACACCCTCAGTCATGGATTTGTTCAATTGTTGTATAGCACAATGAGTCAGTGACTACATTGAGCAGTAGCAGTAGCGACAAGCCAAAAACTTCAGTATATGCACCAGCCATATCAGTACCTATATGCGCTTGCATTCTTCAACCCCCATAGTATGATCATTCGCTTCCAACAGCTCTGGTCCTCCTCAACAGTTGGCAACTGCTGATTGGGTGACAGGGACATCTTGGCAAAGGTACTTACCACAATCAGATCCCTGTCACTGCTGCCTGGGCCTTGATGGACTATCAGATCCATACAGAGACTTGTAGGGAGCACTAAGGTGCAGGGTTTCAGGATCAAGATCTAGACCTTGTATAGAGGTGCCTCAATGTGATTCATGCATAGCGATGGATGGGGTGATAGGAGGAGCTGGTGTTTCTCATGTTGGTGAGTGAATATTGTTGAACAAATATAGAAAGATGACTCAACTAGCAGTTTTGTGCAGGCCTAAATTTAGTCCTCATCAATAGATTTACCAATGGAACTGGAAACAAATAGACATCCTAAATAGGTCCTTATGTTGAGGGCTTTATCTTTTGGTTGAATGGGAACGAATAGGTCAGCACATAAGCATACCCATCTGTCATCTATGCTTGACTTGGTTTTTTCCGGAGCTCATTGGAGTAGGAATAATCAGATACTCAATTTCTTTTAGTGATAACATGATATTAGTTGAAGTGTGATGTGACTTTCCAAAATCATATTTTGTATGTTTTATGTAAAAGTTGCTAGCTGCTAAAATTTCTTAGCTTCACCATTAGTAATTTTATTCCTGCCATTCTGCAGTGCAGGTGGTAGCGAGCCCTGCTGACCTCATAAAGGTAAGGATGCAAGCAGACAGCAGGTTGTTAAGCCAAGGTATTCAACCACGGTACTCTGGAATCACAGATGCCTTCACAAAAATTATACGAGCTGAGGGCCTTCTGGGACTTTGGAAGGGGGTTGTTCCCAACGCACAACGGGCATTTCTTGTCAACATTGGTGAATTGACGTGCTACGATCAAGCAAAGCATTTCATCATTCGCAAGCAGATATGCGATGACAATCTATATGCTCACACATTGGCCTCTGTCGCGTCTGGACTGTCCGCGACAACCTTGAGCTGTCCAGCAGATGTGATCAAAACTAGGATGATGAACCAGGGGAAGGAGGGCAAAGCTCTATACAGGAATTCTTACGATTGTTTGGTCAAGACCGTCAGACATGAGGGCATAACGGCTTTGTGGAAGGGTTTCTTACCCACATGGGCGAGGCTTGGCCCGTGGCAGTTTGTGTTCTGGGTTTCATACGAGAAATTGCGCCGTGCGTCAGGTATTTCATCATTCTGATCTGATAATGGTGGCTGGATTTCATATGAGAGGCTCTTAGATCACGGAAGTTTACATTTCTACACCTTCATTGCGGCTTCATGTAGGATACAACGCTTTAAATGCGTATTTACTTGACTATGGGCATGTATCCTTATTGTCTCTGAGGGAAAATGCAGATGAATTGCTATGCCTCACATTGTATTTTGACAGTCTACAAAACTCCCATAATTTGTGACACACTCATTTGTCATCTATATAGAGGCTTATTCATAACGTTCAATTAATCACTGTATACGAGAGTAAAAAAAAAATGAATGTGTGATGTATGGAACTAAATAACAGTAGCTCATGACTCCAGCAACTGGACACCCTCCGGGAAGTCCTCGCAGTGCCGGATGTGCTGGACCATCCTGCCGGTGTCGCATCTGGCCTTGGCCCGGCAGTCGTAGTTGGGCGGCCTGTGGAAGCACGGCTCGATGGTGGGGGCCAGCCGGCACGGCGTGTCGGGCGTGTCAGCACCCACGATCTCAGCCCGGCCAGCCCCTGGCTGACGTACCCGAACGTCGAGACGCCGGAGGTGACCACCACGTCGGAGAAGATGAGGAGCACCATCTCCGCGAGCGCCTTCTGGTTCTGCTGCTTGTCGCCGATGTGCTGCTCGCCCAGGTGCGTCGGCTGGAACACGCTCACCGCCTCCCCCGCCGCCGTGCCGTGCTCGTGGTACAGGTTCCTGAGCATCTCGGAGTACTCTCCGTGCAGCGACACGACGACCACCGCCTTGCGCTTCGCCGCCCTAGAGGTGTTAGCCGCGGGCGCGACGACGGCGGGCAGGATGTTCTCGCGGTGCGTGCACTTGAGGATCTGGGCGTAGAACTCGTCGGTGGAGATGGGCGCCCACTTGAACGTGCGCACCTGGATCCCCACGCGCTCGTCCGCCTTGGCGAAGTAGGCGCCGTGGTACCGCGCCACCATGCCCCACACCGTGTTGCTCGGGTGGAAGAGGTAGCGGCCGAGGTGGTGGAACACGGCGTCGCGGCGGGGGAACATGCGCGCGAGCTCCCGCTCGAACCGCGGCATCAGGAACAGGCCCGGCACGAAGTAGTTGTCCGCCTGGAACACGAGCCAGGGCACGCGCCGCAGCTGGGCCTGCACGTCGTCGCAGAAGAAGAGCTTGTCCTGTGCGTCGTAGTTGTGCACCAGGTGCGCGTACAGCCACGGCGCCCCGCCGCCGGGCGCCTCGCCGCGGCCCAGCGTGTTGCCGAGGCTCTCGGGGGTGTCGATGGTGAGCTTCACGCGGGCGGGGAGGTCCCCCCGCGGCAGGATCCACGTGGAGCCCGGGAACGGCTCGCAGAAGAGGTCGTCGAGGTCGCCGCGGCTGCCGTCGAGGAGGAGGACGCGGTCGGTGAGCAGCGCGTAGAGGAAGCCGGCGGTGATGGAGAGGATGCGGTTGCCGAGGCCCGCGTTCGGGGTCCACACGAGGTAGCTGCACGAGGGGTCCACGTCGTCGCCGCTGGAGGCCTTGGGCGGCGCGCGGAGGCGCTCGACGGCGCGCGCGTAGGCGGGAGTGCCGGGGCCGCAGAGGCGGTGGAGGGACTCGTACCGGCGGAGGGCGGAGACGAGGTGCGGCGAGAGCGCGTGCAGTGACGCCCGGCGGTAGCGCGCGGGGCGGTAGCGGCTGAGGCAGGAGCGATCGTCGAAGTCCGACGAGAGGAGGCCGCCCAGGAGCCTGTCGCTGGGGTCCGGCACCGTCGCCAACGGGACGGCGCCTTGGTCAGACACTGCCGTGCACAGAGAAAAATGTAGATTAAGCAAGCGCTTACAATTGTATGCGAACGTCGTCTACCTAGTTATCACTAAACCATGACAGAGGACATATACCGGCGTTCATGGCGACGCGGACTCCGGCCGAGACCCATGTCCCGGCGTCGCTGGAGGGCGTCCACCGGGCGCCGAAGAGGACGGCGGCCATGAGCAGCACGGCCGCCACGATCGCCGAGGTCAGCAGCACCGTCGTCGGCCGCACGGCCGACGATCTGTTCCTGCCGGCGAGCTGCGACCGTGCGCCATGCTGCCACGACTCGGCCTCCGGTCCGCCGCTGATCAGCTGCCTAGCATGAACTGCCATCTTCGTGCCTAATTATGGAGCTATAGCTAGCTTGCACGTCGAGGACGCAAGGTGGTGCGCGCGCTGGACTGAATCAAGCGACAGTAGCTGCAGGGCTTCAGGGTCCATGCTTCGATCGTGGCGAAGCCGGATGCACCACCAGGACACCACCATCAATAATACAGGGCTGTGAACTGTACGCAACCCGAGCATGATTTCGGTGGCAGGACCCGTCCCGACTGTCCAATTTTAAGCAGCTTGGCGAATCAGCAAAGAGGCATGCATGCAGACCATTTCGTCTCTTATCCTAGTAATGCTTCGTCCATATTGTCAAGCCTCGAGAAGCTCCTTACTCAAGAACCAAGGCACCTTTACACCAATGCTTGGTCAAGGAAGTTGGCAGAACCTGCTGGCATGTCAGCGTATTTTAGACTGACTCCAACAATGAGAGGCAAACCCATTTTTGCATCTCCATTTGCACTGTGCATCACGAAATCAGTCTCCAACAGAAGAAGCAAAGGAATAGGCATTTTGCATTGTGAGGAGAGAGGTGAGATAAAAATGGATTCCCTCTCTCCTGCCTGGCAAATCCGGAGGCGAGCGCGTGGACCGAGCGGCGGGAGAAGGGAAAATGCAACAGGAATGCAATATCTGTTGGAGACAGCACCAAATGCCTTACCTCTTCTACACTGTTCACGCGAGGCAACCATCTATTTGCCTCTCAAAATTGCCTAGCCTTGTTGGAGTCAGTCTTACAATGCGCACATGTAAAAGGCTGCCTTGCCCGAGAATGAACGTTGTCGTCGTCAAGACCTCACAACACCCTCCGTGTATACGCTCCCTGCATCTCAAGAGGTTTGTCGAATTATGAACAATGTAATCCCCAACGAACTCTTTTCCCACTGTTATATTAGCTAGTTATCCAAGTATACTAGAAACTGTTGGCCACTTGTATACTAGATACATATCAATGTTAAGGCAAAATTGGCTTCCGGACAGCCTTTTGCTACTTAGACACTAAAAAGACTTTATCTTTTGCTACTGGAACGAGCGCCGCAGGCCCGTTGAGCGAGCAGCACGCGCCGCCGTGAGGGGAGGTGGCCGCCGAGACTTCACGCGCTGGAGGAGCCAGCGCCGATCCGTCTTACAGAGTCAAATCGGATAGGATGAGATAAGTCTGGTAAAAGTAAGGATAGGATAGTCAATTCCGGTGCCTTTGTACTAAAATTAAATATAATAATGGTTGAAGTGTCCTACAACTAATTGGACAGATAGAGCTCTGAGGAGGGCGCGAAAACAGGGCGAACGGGTTGATGACCTCGAGGATAGGCGAGGTGATGGAGCCGACAGGACCGATGATCTTGTGAGTTTGGTGCTCGGCAGAGTGATAGGGATTGAAGATCTTCCGGAGTGTGCGCCACGGGGTAACGCGATGTCACCGACGAGGTTCAATAACCAGGTATGATGGCTAGAGGCTTGTTCTTCAATCCACTTCACAATTTTTTTTATTATAGTTGAATATTTACAATTCATGCCAATTGAATTAACTAAAGCTTATTAAATGTCTATACAAATACCATGAATTAAGTTAAAGTTTCATGAATAGAATTCATTCAAATTGAGTTGAATATAACAAATTCATAGTTCATGCACACCATCTCTAGTAGAAATGCAGCACCCCGTAACTACATTTCGCGCAAAATGAGTTAAATATAACAATTCTGTATGGCACTTATGCCAACATTAAGTGCACAATTAGGCAGCTCGTCGAACTAATTTTTGTCTTCCTTTGCTCGACTCCGACCTAGAGCGTCGGTTAATCGCTAGTGTGTTATCCTCCTTCTTGTTCTTCCTCATCATTTTCTTAGACTTGCCTTTATTCCATGTCCGTTCATGGAATATCTGGATCACATCTTTCAGAAGCACGAACGAATCATCTTTAAATCTGATTTTATTTAGGTCTACATGTGTTGTACCGTACTCGTCGATCTCCACAGCGTCCCCTAATTCAGTTGACCTATTGCGGCAGTAGCTGGCATGCTGCCACGGCTCGGGCTGTGGTCCACCGCTCAGCGAAGCGTCTCTGCCAGCTCCGTCTGTTCCGGGCAGTAGCCGCTGCTAGCTGCCAAGCCATCGGCGCGCGACGCCGCGACGACAGCCTGCAGCTCGAGACGCAAGGTGGCGCGCGCGCTCTGGTGAAGCAAGGCTGCAGGCCGGGTCAATGCTTCGATCACGGCGAAGCCGGAGGCACCACCAGTACAGGCCAAAGCTATCGTCAGTACAGTACATGGCTCTTACCCAAAAAAAATACAGTACATGGCTGCTGTAAACTCTACGCAATGTGAGCATGATTTCGGTGGCAGGACCTGGTCCCATGTACACTATCCAAATTAAGCAGCTTGGCAGATCAGCAAAGAGGCACGTAAGACCATTTCGTCGTCTTATCCTAGTAATGTCCCGTCCATATTGTCAAACCTCGAGAGGCTCGAGGCCTCTAAAGCTAGAGGAAGGGATAACTATGGACAAATCTTCTTCAATTCGCTCAAGAACCGATGGTGGCACCTTTACTGAATTCGTACTGCCCTGCCCAGCCTGCTGGCATGTCGCCGTATTTTTTACATTGTGCACATGTAAAAGGCTGCCTTGCCTGAGAATCAAAGATGTCCTCTTCGAGACTTCAACAACCTTGATATATGCTATGAGTTTGCACTGGAGCACACTCTAGGCTTAAAGGATGGCACTCCAGTGTTTCCACACATCTCTAAATCTCTGCTGATTCAAAAAGATATATATATATATATATATATATATATATATATATATGTATGTATGTATGTATGTATGCTGCCTACACGTCTGCCTTGAAAATACGCTTCTTTGTATTCGCACTAGCTATAAATAACAGAAATATTTCCAGACATTAGCTTAGCGCACAGGATGCACCAGCAAACAAGTCCACCTACAAGAGAGAGGTCCAACACACCACAAAATAAACCAAGTCATCGTCACCGCAGGCTACAGCATTTTTTAGAGTTCAGCTTACTACATGAAGTGGCATTTCTTCAATACATCCAGTTACCACTAGTACCCCAAGTCATAGCAAGTAGCATAGTAGTTTGCATAAGCATCCCTAGTTACATAACTCTAAACTTTACGGTAGGGTAGATGGAACTTTAGGGGGCAAGTGTGTCAAAGCCACCCCTCTCGCGTAATAGCACCTTGTGGCATCATCTGCAGCCTTCACCGTCTTCCATCGGTCCAATCCTTGGTAATGGCGTTGTTGTGGGTCAATTAGTAGATTCTTAAGCACAGGCGACCTCCTTAGCAGAAAGAACAAGAGTTGCATCAATTCAGGTTCCCCACTAAACCCTCCGATCCTAACAGTGTGGAGCCTTCCAAGGGTACATTTCTTGGGCCATATAACTTTCACCTTACTCTGTGGGTGCAGATTTCCATAAGCCTGCAAATATAAACCAGCAAAGATAGTTAAGCCTAACAAATAGTGGCTAAAAAACAGTTGCTTGAAAAAGCACCGACAACTGTGATTGCGTTCTCTACATTCTTTGCTAATATATAAATAACAGCAATATATATGTATCTAAGCGTAGTAACTGGCAGCACATGAAAATCAGTGGGACCTGGTTCCACTGATTTCCAATAATCTAGCCACAGTACCCTGTTTTGGTTGGCTGTTTAAGTATAATTTGAGGAGAAGTCAAACAAGATATGTTGCTTAAACATAGAACTGTAAAAACCACACCAGAACTCATAAAGGGACTGGGAAAATCCCTAATTTGCCACTTTTAACCCTGTGGATTAGCTACCACAGCTTACCTCAAGCGTAAACGTTTCAACTAGCAGGAGATAAGCCACCGAGCGGATGCTCTTTTTCAGAATGTCAAGAGATACAGCGCAATTTCTTTCAAACCAGCGAACCTTTTACTGTTTTGTAGTACACGAGGTACCTGGACAGAGCACAAGACAATGGGAAAAGGAAAAGAAAAGAGCGACTTCAAAAATAATACAACTTCTACAGAAGTTACACATCAACGCCAAATGATTCTTACATACTTGTAAACGTGAGAGAAATTGCAAAGACAACTTTCTGAGTTCAGGGAGTGCGCCTATGCGCTCTAAAGGACATTCATTCTTCTTGACAAAATGAGCATGGAGTGTCTGAATAACTGGTGCATATTGATACTCAACATCCACATTATGACCCATGTACGAGAAACATTTGAGCTTTTCAGCATGAATACTAATACTTATTAAGCTCTTGCATTTATAAACATCCATGTGCAACAATTGTGCATGAGCAGCCCTCACATTAATCAGCTGATGGCAATTTTTCAGACCCAAGAGATGGAGAGCACAACAGCTGGACATAATATTCAGAACAACTGCATCAACCACTGACACAGAGGCGAGTAGAAGATAATGAAGGTATGAAAAGCCATTGAGGTTGGCATTCACTGTTTCTAAACTGCAGTTTGATAGCAACAATTGGTGCAACTTGCAGCCTTCCACATCAGCAAAATGCTTCAATGGGAAGTGTAGAATAATAGAATTGGTGTATAATGAATTGATTGATTGTATTGCATTGAGGACTAGGCTGGTATATATAGGGGTATATGATTTGGAGGGCAAGGAGCCCTCCTATAGATATGGTAGGATAGAGATACAATCCTAATCTACCTAATATAGAGATATCCCTAATATACTCTAATATTCCCTGCCAGTCACTGCGGGAGCACTGCAGACAGTGAGACTGGAGAAGAAGCCAAAGGTAGAAACCAACAGACTGACATCCCCCCACAGACATCACGTCAGTGCAGTACGAATGTTGTGACTGGAGAAAACTGGCGAATCCTCATGCAGATGATAGCCCTTTATGCCGATGTTGAGGTAGCCGAGACGAGAGTGAATAGCCATGGTCGTGGATGCCGTGCGTAGGGTAGTCGTGGTCATCGAAGCAGTCGAGGATGCTGAAGTCGAGGTAGCCACTCATGAAGCGGTGGGTGCCAGAGGTGGTGGCGCATGAGAGAAAGCGCCGTAGACGAAGACGGTGACGCGTTGAGGCAGTCGTTGAGGAGGAAGATCAACGCCGAGGACGAGATCAAGGCCGCTGTGGCGACGCGTGCGCCGGGTTTGCCAGACCCGAGAACGCGTCGAGGATGAAGGCATGCACCGATGTTGCCAATACCGGACGTGCAAGGTAGAGGGCACAACCAGACACGCCATTGTCTGAGGGACAAGCAGAGAAGGCCTCCACGGCGGTCGCAGGCGCAGAAGAATGACGGGGCAGAAGATGTCGATGCAGCCTTCTTGCCGGAGTAGACGAAGTAGTCGGGGAAGAGACGGCGGCACTGGCGATGAGGTTGTGCTAGACGAAACGAGCCGGAGAGGGGAGGCGGATAGTCTATGGCGGGGCCGGACGATCCGTGGATAGCGGCGGCGGTGCTCGAAGAAGACAGTGCAACGCTCGATTAGCTTGACGAAGACCATGTGCGCGATGCACACAATGACGTAGTCGTGGACGTGGTCGCAGATGTTGTCGACGAAGACGACGTGGACGTGGTTGAGGACGTAGCCGACGGTGATGTAGATGCAACGGCGAGGAGGACCAGGGAGGGCGGCGTTGCTGCCCGAAGAGGCGATGCAGCTGCAACCCTCGTGTCGGTGGAGGTGCGCGCGTACTTAGGACAACCATCCCAAATCCGCACGTACTACAACTGTGCACTGATCGATTGATCAGACCGAGGGCGCATGTACGGGACAACGGACAACGATGCCGCATGGATCAAAGTGGTGGCAGCAGTGTCAGGGACAACCGGCGTAGAGATTGTGTAGATGAAGGTGGCCTGACGGCGCCGCGGAAGGGGCGCCCCTACGCGCACCGCACGCCAGGCCGAGTCACACATGTTGACGAGGACAGCCGGTGACGATGTCGAGGTAGAGGTGCGCGAGGTCAACGGGCGGTGGGCGACTCAAACCCGATAGCGAATCGTGAAAAAACTAAAAAAGGTACAGCAACATCATCTCGTGGGGAACCTTCGGATGCACCTAGCACCAACCCTCATCCTCTCTTATCTCTTTCCTTCTCTTCCCACTACGGTCAACAGCCACAGCGAGAGAGAGGGAGATAGCGAGAGAGGGGTCGGGGGGTAGTCCGGCGGGAGGCGGGACGGTAGGAGGAGGAGCCTTGGCCATGGGGCCGCAGAGTTGCCGGTCGTGCGGAGCGCCTTGGTCCTGGCCGGCATTGGGCGGGAGGACGAAGCTGTCGCGGCTCCTGCCCTGCGCTTCCTTGGTTCGCGGGCGTGGGCGCGAGCAACGCCGCTGCTGAAAGTGCATTTGGCCCCCTAAGTGGGTTTTGGTGTTGATGACATACAAAATTAAGGAGCTAATGAGTTTATCGAGTTTTGGACAAGTTAAAATTCAATGAAATGAAAAAGAGCAAGAAAAGACGCCAAATTTGCTTAAAGGATGGTGTTGGTCTTAAAAGAAGATCCTTACTTTTTTATATTTTAAATTTGAGTTTAGGAAACGTCGTACTATTAAGAGGGATGTGAATGGATAACATGAAGGTGTCAAAGTGCTTATTTAACATGCTAACCATCAAGGAGAGACACAAAACCACACACTTGTGCTTCTAATTCCGACCCTAGGTCAGAAGTTCCGACACTTGTCGGAAGAAGCTGGATTCTTCCGACAAAGGGTCCTCGGCCAGCTGTTTTAAAAGTGTCGGAAGTTCCGACCCTGTGTCGGAAGTTCCGACAATCACTTAACCAGTGTACTAACGGCTAGTTTTTGGGGCTTGGGTATTTATACTAACCCGAGACAAACACCTTCAAAAGCATTTACTACTCCTCCCCAATCCCTCATTGAGATATTCCTTTAGTTGATTTGAGTTAGGGCTTGGGTGAGAGCGAGATTGAGGTGTGAGACTTAACCATTTGAGTGTGAGGGCAGCCAAGGTTCATCTCAAGAGCACTTGAAGCATCTTCATCCATTGATTCACATTTTTTACTCTTGAAGCTTGCTTCTAGACGGTTTGGTGTCGCCCGTGGAGCGTCCTCTCGAGTGTGTGCGCCCCGGAAAGTTTGTATTACCCTATCCTTTGTGGATTTTATAGTAAGTGACTCAATCCTCCTTTGTGGTTGATTGAGTGAAGTAAAGGGTTAGTGAAAGACACGGCTCTTTGTGAGCTCCTCAATGGAGACGTAGCTTGCTTAGTGGAAGTGAACTTCAGAAACAAATTTTTTTGTATCTTGTGGTTATTGTACTTATTTAGTTCTTATTGACCTAGAGTTTGTTTTGTGCCGATCTACTTACTCGAGTTGTTGTGCTTGCAAAGATCACCTGCAGAAGTCTCCTAGCATCATTGTGCAACTTTTGATTCAGCCAGGTTCTGCAGTTTCAAGTTTAATTTTGAATTTCGTATAAGAACTTTAGTTTTGTCGGAAGTTCCGGTCCAGTGTCGGAAATTCTGACATATTTAATTCCTGCGAAGAATTTTTCAAGTTTTTGAGGTACGCCTATTCACCCCCTCCCCTCTAGGCATCACTAAGATCCTTTCAACTGCGGCCTTTGCGGCCACCTGCTAGGGGAGGCGGCAGGAGAGGTGAGAGCGGGGCGCACCCCGGGGCGGAGACGCGCGGCCGCCGACGGGCCAAGTCCCGGCGGAGCACAAGAGCGGCGTCGAAGAAAAGCGCGGGAGGGGACGGTGGAGGAGTCCGGCGCGGATCCGCCGGAGGAGGCGGGAGCGGCGGAGCCAGCCCGCTGGCGGCGGATCCCGTCAGTGGGGGTCCGAAGCCAGTCCGCCGCCGGCGGGTCCTACCAGGGGAGAAGCAGGAGAAGGCCACTGCCACGGCCTGGGGAGCTTGGCCCGACGATGCTGGGCGGAGGAGGACGACGACACCCAGGTGAGTTCCTCATGATTCGTTGCTGCTTGACGACAACGACGGCAGATCAGATCGATCTGCCGCAACACATGGAAGGGCGTTGTCCTCGGCGGAGGTCATGGGCAACCTCCCCGGGGGCGCGCTAGGGCGTCGTGAAGGCGGCGCGCTCGAGGGGCGCCGTGGGGAACAGGGCGACGGAGGCGCGAGAGGAGAGCGTTGGGCAGCGGAAGATTTAGGGTTTGTGCCCTAGATCAAAAACCTAAACTCGTGATACCAGGTGGAATAATAGAGTTGGTGTACAATGAATTGATTGATTGTATTGCATTGAAGGCTAGGCCGGTATGTATAGGGGTACATGACTTGGAGGGCAAGGAGCCTCTTCTACAGATATGGTAGGATGCAGATACCTAATATAGAGATATCCCTAATATACTCTAATAGGAAGTTGTGTGGCTCTACATGTTGTACGTTCACCATATCATCATGCCTGTTAAAAAGGGAGAATTCGAGATTTTTGGCACCAGATGTAGCAGCAAACGCAACCCAGCGATCTAGGTCTGCAGCATGAGCTGAGGTTAATGGGAACCGAACCTTGAATCTCTGGACCCCATTACCACTATGATGCCGCAGAAGCTCATTTACTTTATGCACGAACTTTGTAGCTTCTGAATTCCAGAAATCAAGATTTTCATGATAATTTGGTTCTAGCACTTGCATCCCAAAAGCACGGGCAGTAAGTCTGAGACAGTGAATGTTTTCCCACAGGTGTTTCCATTTGCTGGAAAGACAGCCAGTCCTTGCAGCCTCCCTTACAGTCATTAACGAAAGAATTTTGATCAAAATGTCATCTGGCATTGTACTGACCCAATCAAGATTCTGCAGAAGAAACATCATGCTAGTTATTTAAGGCACCTCTACACTTTGACATCCCATTGTTTGACAACAAAAAAAAACAAAATTTTAGCTTGGACATGGATCATATTATCTATTTGGAGTTTTGGACAAGAAGCAACTACGTGCTTTTTCTATCTCTACAAACTTCTAGCCTGAACCTATAATAAGCTTATGAGAGAAGAATATCTTTCACGAAGAAATGTAATTGGACCCAATCTATTTTCCTTTAGTTTGCATAATACTTCAAAACCTATTCTTCATTTGATTCAGTAAGAAATGCACCTTCCATGACAATGGTACAGATACAGTTGCTAAAGCTAGAGTCAATCGATAGAGGAAAATTTACCTGCACAGGTTGTTGTACATCCTGCCAAGTCCGACTCTTCTTTGGTGAAATGCAGTGCCCAGGTTGTTGGACATCGTGCCAAGCCCCCCTCTTCTTTGGTGAGATGCGGTCATCTAGAGAAAAGTAAAAAAAAAAGAAGACATTATGAGCTGCACGGTTAATTGATTCAACTGTGCCCAGCTGCTCATCTTCACATCATTGCAACCAGAGGTGAAAAGTGTTCTCAGTGCTATGCCCTTTGATTTCCGTTTGACCTTATGCTTCCCTTCAATTTCCCTAGACCAAATACAAAATAATATACAGCCGAAGTACTAGGCACGCGTGTTGCCCGCTGGCCTAGAAGAGGCTATGAAACATGGGGATGGAAATGAAAATGGAAATAATCCCACCGATTATTACTCCAGACTCCTCGAGTATTAGGTGGGGATGGGGAAAATTCCTTCCGATTCAGGTTTGATGATTTGTGAATTTCATACGTGCAGAGTGTACTCCCTCCGTCCACAAAAGAATGCAATTCTCGCTTTTCGATAAGTCAAACAGTTTGAACTTTGACTAAAGTTATATAAAAAGGTAATAACATCATGATACAAAATAAGTACCATTAAATTAGTTGTAGAATATATTTTCATATTAAATTTATTTGGAGACATAAATGCTAATATTATTTACTATAAGTTTGGTCAAACTTGAACTAGTTTGATCAACACGGATCTCATAATTGCATTCTTTTTATGGACGGAGGAAGTAGGCGACAATGCACATTCGAGATGCTGTTTCTAGTAATTCAAGACCGTACTCGTTCAGGAGAAAAGAGAAAAAAAAACCCTTTCTAATTACGCATCCCATCTCCACCCCCAACAACCTCGCTTCCGCGCGAGTCCAATCACCACCAACAATCATCTCATCTAACTCAGTCACTCACACCTGACACCGAATCCGACCTTCCTAGGCTCCTGGCATAGAACCCTCGTTCCGCCAATACATGGCTAATTCCTAATGATGCTATGCTCATATGAGGCAGCGATGGATGCGAATCGGTAACAGAGGGAGGAGGGGGTTGAAAGGATCACCTGGGGTGGCCAGCGGCGAAGTGGAACCCATCGCGTCCGGCCCGTTTGCCGCGGCGGACGGCGGCCGAGTGAGCATTCAAGCGCTTGGCATTCAGTTTACAGGGCAAACCACACCATACACAGCGTTGTGGCGTGTGGGCAGAGCTTTTTACGAAGCGGCGGGTGTTGAGTGGGGTCTAATCGGATGCCGATATCATCGGCCGGAAGCTGAATCGTCATTTTTCTCAATGTTCTCGCTTAGGCTCCAAACTTTAGATGACTAAAACATCATGTGATTTAACTTTAATTCATACCTGTTTGAATCCATGTACTTAATCTTTACGTGGGATACATATAAAAATATAGAAATATTCTTTTTTCTTGGATTATGCTGCTATTGTGCCTTAATGCCCATAGTGAGGGCTAATTTGGACTTTTCAGAATTCGTTGGTTGGTTTAGTCCAAATTTGGTGGGTTTTAAGGACTGGACTAATTTTTAGTTGTGCTCGAATTAAACTTTAATCTATATTTTAATCCACCTGTTTGGATCATGTAATGGACTAAACTTTAGATCTAAAGTTTAGCTTATGGATCCAAATGGAACCTTACCCTACCATCTCGATTTGTAGCCAATCTCAAGCAAATTAGTAGAAGAAAAAGATTTTGTTATCCTTCAATAAACCGTCAGTATTTATTTTATGTTATAAACTCTGTTGCTTCTTATTGGTGGTGATATTTGGCCTTCCCATCCTATTTAATGGGTGTTTCAACTAATCGATGCAAACAAGTATCCTAAAAAAGTGATGCAAAAAAAATACAATTCTTTGTGAGACAATATTTTTAACTACAAATCAACTTATTTTGGGACGGATGAAGTGACTTCATGTATAAGCGTAAACTGTTCTAAAATGACATTTGATCACTTGTGCGACCGTGAAATCCTTTTGAAAACCTTTGATAAAGAGAAAAATTCCTTCAATAGCATAGCGACAAGTTTCAAGAAGACTCTAGGAGAAAACCACATTTTTTTATGATGAAGGCACACCTATCCTGAATAATCATATATAATGGACTTATAGGTATATTTGTTCTATTTCAGTGGGAGATCCGAGTGTTTGACCAGATTTTGCTATCTGTAAGCAAGAAGGGAAAATAGCAGTTTCATGGACACTCACTTATGTGCGTTCATACTAGGTTAAAACGAGCATGCATGCTCATGTATCTTTTGGTGAGTTGGTGGATTATTGATGATCACAAATAAAAATTGGGCATAAGGAGAGCTATGAGTTTTGGGATGAAGGATATTAGAAATCTACTGAAGTGGCTCTAATAACCTTAAAAGCATGTTACCGTTCTCCCAAAGCATCCATTTTGATGTCTTTTATGTGTCATTATACTGCCACCTCTGAAGCCCTTTTGCAGCCACCAGTTGTGTGGCGCTGTTCTTTAGGTTGCTGTAGGTGCACCCGATTGCAAGAAGCCTGCAAAGGCAAGAGAATGTTATCACTGCGGGCAGGTCCAAAACAAAACAATAAACACGACACAACATACATCTAGGGATGCAAATTATATATATTTTGGGTCATTGGGTCGACCCAAGAAATTGATAAAATAAATTAGAATAGCATTCTGGTTGGAGAAATAAATTAGAGTGGCATACCATCGTAATTAATTAGCTGACTAAAAAATACTATTGAGTATCCACTTGCATTCTTACGTACATTAAGTAATATTGACTAGAGATATTTACGTCTGGTAGTATTGACTAGACATGTTGGACAAATATGCGATGTGGCGGGGTTTGACCGTATCAGCGCCAAAGTGTTTAAGTTCATCCATCAGATAATTAATCAGATCACAAGTTCTTGAACCAATTTGCGCCCCTATCTAGTTTTTGCACTCCGGATGCAAGTTTACTCTTAGTTTCCGATAAAAGAGTGAAGCCAAATAAAGATTGGAAATGGAATGAAATTTCCTCCAACCGGGATGGACCGAAGAATAAATTGCATCTGCAATACAAGAACTCGCTTCCTTTTAATTTCATGGAATAAAATTTTTGGACTGTTGGAACCGTGATCATTGCTCTATTATTTGTACCTGCCACCTGGTACGTACGACCACCTCCTAGTAACCACAACTTCTTGGATTGTTGGAACGTGATCATCGATGATTCAGCACGTTGCCGATCTCGTCACCATCGCATACCAGGGCCACGGCGTGCATTACCTTGTCCACCTCGTCCCGACCACCCAAGCGCTCCAACGAGCCACCACTCGCTCCTCGCCGTCGCCGTTGGGACGGGGCCCATGTACTCCAGGCCGAAAACCGACGGCGCTGTCTCGGTCTCCGTGCACTCTGCTTCAAATACCCTTCTTCCTCGGCACCGATCGTCTTGTGCTGGCACTCCCTGCTCCGGTAGTCACAGTTTCGAGCTTTGCTAGCTTTTCCCACCAAGAAAAGCTTCCGTTCCATTCCGCCACCATGGCGACCTCTTCGACGGCGATCTCGCTCCCCGGCGCTTCCTGCCGCGCCCGGACCCTGCTCGCGCTCCCTTCCACGTCCGCGCCGCGGCGCTGCCCTGGCCGCGCGAGGTTCGTCACCGCGGCGGCAATGCTGGCGCCGGAGCCCAAGGCGCGCGTCCTGGTGGCCGGCGGCGGCATCGGCGGGCTGGCGTTCGCGCTCGCCGCCAAGCGGAAGGGGTTCGACGTGGTGGTGCTGGAGCGGGATGTGAGCGCCGTCCGCGGGGAAGGGAGGTACCGCGGCCCGATCCAGCTGCAGAGCAACGCGCTCGCAGCGCTCGAGGCCATCGACGCCGCCGCGGCCGACGAGGTCATGGACGCCGGCTGCGTCACGGGCGACCGCATCAACGGCATCGTCGACGGCGTCTCCGGCTCCTGGTAAGGGAGGCAGGGCTGTTCCGGCGCGAGAGCAAACTTTTGTACACTACATACCGCCACGGAGGCTTTGTTTTTTTTTTTTTTGACGCTGCGTCGATAAAGAAATCTGACTTTTCTTCTTGTGGAATTTAGTGATAAGGGCATATATCGTTCTGCAGTTTTGGCCGTTAGCGCCACTTGCTGGCTGTATGCTTACGTACTCTCATATGTAACTTAGTAGATTCAAACATGTCAATCTTTGACTAACATTTAATTTATAAATTATACTAAAGAAATTAGTAGCATTGATTTATATTTGAAAACATTTTCATACAAAATTGATTTTATAGCCATGAAAATATTTTCATACAGAATAAATATAAAAATGGTAAAAATGTGTCACTTAAGTCTGCATCCGTTTGATTAAAAAAACGACTAAACGAGGTGGTGGGCCGTAGTGTAACCATCGTCGACAGTCGACACACAAGATCTTAAAAAGCTTTTTCGGTAAAGAAAGAATATGTCAATTTATACACTCGTGCTGATGTGTTTATTTTTACGAAAGACATAAGAATATATGATCGTATTGGCAGTCATGCACTCGCACTTATGAAGTATAAATATGTGGTGTATAGATATGCCCATTGTATAGGGATACTCCGTATCTAAGGGTACTTCGATTTTCTATGGGTCCAGTGACGGGGATATAGGCCAAAAGACTCGAACAAACGAATAGAAGCACAGGCGGCAAGAGAAGTCCGAACAAGTAGGCTACACATACCTCATTGTAACCAAATATATACTTGGTATAATGCAATCAACAACAAACAAATTGTAGGGCATTACGTGCATTGGGGTCTGAACTTATATAAACCGCATGTCTCTGCATACCCCTTACTCTTTGATATCCGTTAGTCAGCGTCTATTTAGGTCCATAATCCATATGTCTTCCCTCTTACGAAAATATTATTGGTACGGTTACGAATCATGATAAAATATAAGAACTTGTGAACACCTACAAGAGACTAGGGCCCCGTTTGTTTTATCCTATAGCCGATTTTGAAGGATCGATTTTTAAAAATCCAAAAGTCAGCTGACCCCGAGAATCAAGAATTGAGAATCCAACTGATCATGGATGCTCGATTCTGAATTCTGGGAGTCATCTGACTTTTAGATTTCTCAAAATCGAGCATTCAAAATCGGCTATAAGCTAAAATAAATAGGACCTAGGTTGATAGTTTCCCAAAGTTTGATAAAGTTACCAAACACGTGGCCTGACCAAAACTATACTTACGAGACTCAAAACAAGCAGATATATTCCACCAAGAGAAAACTTTCCCATCTCAGTTCCAAAATATAAGCCGTTTTAACTTTTATAGATATTATATCTAGATGCATAGCAACTACTATAAATCTGAAAAAGCTAAAATGATCTATATTTTAAAATGGATGTGTAGAAATCTTTTCATGCTTATTTTATCACATTTGTTTGTATTTCCATTAATTTGCTGGCGGGTCTTGGCCCAACCTAAGATTCGACCGGCCCAAAGACCCGTCCCCTGATCCCGATGGAGAAATTTTTAAAATTATCATCCAATTCGCGAGACTTTCAAGATTGAATCCCAAATATCAAAATCTCCTGTCTCTGTCTGCTAGCCGCTAGGATTCGGCGATTTGGAGGCGACTGGCGGCGGTGCGGTGGCCGCCTGCGCAGCGGCCGGTAGGACAGCTACTCGGCAAGGCAGGGTCCGAGAGAGGAACGGGCGCGGGTGTGTCAAGCGGCACGGCTGGCCTCCTGCGACTGCGACTGCGAGGCTGCCATGGCCGATTGGCGACTGCCGCGCCGTCGGTGCCGTGAGGGGTCCGGGACCGGGAGGGACGCCCGGCGGCAGGCAATCCGGGCGGCACGACGCGGCCAGGACCCTCTCCTCTCGGCCGGGCCGCAGCAAGCAGCCGGCCGAGCACCTTCACCAAATCACAGCTTAAAGAGTTCGCTTTGCAATTTGCTTATCTGCAATCACCAAGCAGCAAGCTAGCAAGGCAATCAGTAATTGCCATTGCAATTTGGTAGCTTGCAGATTGATAGTCATGGTAGTTGGTAGGGATGTAGGATTGTAACAAATTTGTAGCTGGTTGTCATTGTGCTCGTTGAAACATGAAGAAAGATGAGACATTGCATCTCTTTGGATGGAAAAAATTGCCTCTTTGGACCATCCTAGCCTCAAAACCTGGATACGTCACTGTTTGCTGGAGGCATCCATTTGACAGTGCCCAGTTTGTTTTCAGGTACATCAAGTTTGATATATTTACTCCTGCAGCTGAGCGAGGGCTGCCTGTCACGAGGGTCATTAGCCGCATGGTGCTACAGCAGATTCTTGCTCGTGCGGTTGGTTTTGACGCTATACTGAACGAAAGCTAAGTTGGGTATGTTGCATGGACCCCCAGAATGATTAATACTATTTTCAGAGATTTTGAACTTTCATTGGGGGTATAACAATGTGTTCCAATTCTTTTTTTCTCTGTTTTAGGTTTCGATTATTACTTGGTCACAAACAATACTTCGGCTTTTCAGATTTTGGTGCTAGTAAAGTGCAATGGTATGCTTTTCACAAAGAAGAGGCTGGTGGAACTGACCCTGAAAATGGTGGGTGTTTAGAGCTAAGTTTCCATGCTTTATTAGTGAAATGGGGACGATGTTTTCGACATATTCGCCCCACATGCTTATCATCTGCCATACATTAACAGGCAAAAAGAAAAGATTGCTAGAGATATTCGGCGGCTGGTGCGACATTGTCGTAGATCTGATCAATGCAACTGAAGAGGACGCCATTCTTCGCAGAGATATATATGACCGTCCACCAATTATGAATTGGGGGAGAGGCCGTGTGACCTTGCTTGGTGATTCTGTCCACGCTATGCAGCCAAATCTGGGTCAAGCTGGCTGCATGGCTATTGAGGTTTGCTATTTAATTAGTTTGCCAAGGCTATGAATCACTATCATCACGGTGGATATGTTGTGGTGTTGAGATCTGGTACTTACCACAATAGCATTGTCTTCACAGGATGGTTACCAGCTGGCTGTAGAGCTTGAGAGTGCTTGGCAGGAGAGCGTCAAGTCTGGAGCTCCTATGGACATAGTTTCCTCCCTGAAGCGGTAATTACTTTGAAACGTTGTACTCCCACCGAACCACTTCAACCTTTCAACTGAATTCAACTCCAAAGCTATTATTTTTTTTGTATGGATTTGAGGTGTGCCTTTTTTCTCCTTGTAAATTCATAAATTTTGATCACCTTCTCTATCAATATCAATACAGGCCATGCAGTTAACCCAGTGCACGATTAAAAAAAATAGTAGTATTCAGTAAGTTGACTGGCAGGCATAATTTATGTTTGCATATTGGATCTGCAGTTACGAGAAAGAGAGAAGGCTGCGTGTTGCTATTATACATGGATTGGCAAGAATGGCAGCAATCATGGCTACTATTTATACACCACATTTGGGTGTTGGTCTCCGACCCTTAGCGGTATGTCATAAACATAACGGCTTTATATGGCTCAATACATAGAGTTGCTTTTGTCCGCCATCCAAATTAAAATTAGTTTTTAAGTATGCTACCGACAATTCGATTTATGAGACAAGGCTCTGAATTAGAGTATCTCATTATAACCCTGTAAGAGCATCACCGAAGAACTGCACACTGAAATAATTTGAAATGCATAACTAAATTAGTTTGATCTTTATGATGTTATTTTCACTTGTAGTTCTTGACCAAGAGCAGCAGATTCCTCATCAAGTACGGAATGGATATGATGCTGAGCTGGGTTCTTACTGGCAACAGGTACATACAAAACTTCTAATTGAATAAATTTGTTCTCATTTTAGGTCACTGTTCATCTAAACGGCATTTAGTTTTAACACGTCTCGACGGCATGTAAAGGCTACATGGTGGCTAGCAATGTCGTTTAATCAATTGTTTATCCTATTTAAATGACTGTTTGTGCCGAATAAATAGCTAGACCACATAAATAGCTAAACAATATGTAATGGAATGTTTAAATTTTAGGATAATATTGTTTCACCGAAGTAGGTTTTCCAGTGAATTTAGATGTCCCGTTCTAAAAATAAACAAACAAACACAAGCCCAACACTCTCACTCTCTCACTCAGTCTCTCTCTCTCTCTCTCTCTCTTATGATGTAATTGAATCTTTTCATTGTGTACAGCTCAAAGCTAGAAGGAAGACCTTTAAGATGCCTACTTTCTGACAAGGTATATTTCTATATGAACTATAAATGTGGTCAAACGGTCACATCATGAAATTTTTACTGAAATTTAGCATCATGTTGAAGGCAAATGACCAGATTTATCAATGGTTGGAGGATGACGATGCAATGGAAGAAGCTATGGGTGGAGAGTGCGATCTTCGCTTCTTCTCTAATTACATTTTAGTTAAACAAAATGTTTGATTTATTCCTTGATGTCAGCACCTTTAGAAACATTCATATAAAAGTACTATTCGCAGATGGTACCTCTTCCCCACAAGCGGAGGAAACAGCGGTTGCTTGCAACCAGTTCGTTTATTCAGGGACGAACAGTGGTCACTCTCTGTTGGGTAGGTCTAAATAGCAAAATCATTTTTATGCTAATTGCACTCAATATAGGCTTTCTGGAATAAAAATAGCTGCATTTTCTATTGCAGGAGCCAGTCAGATCCCAGTGACTCTGGTTCTTCCCTATCATTGTCCTTGCCACAGGTTAGTTAAGCCAAATGAAGACAGGGTTTTTAACCAACTTCTCGTGCTTGGCATTATATAAGGCTTCGTCCCAGGGCGATGTCACGATAGCATGAAAGGAGACACCAGCCACCACTCCACTCATATCATCAGCTGCACAATTGTACAACAGTAAGCAGCGACACTGCATCAAGGAAAACGAGATTCTAGGTGCCATCCCCTGCATATTGTCAAGCCATACGAACCTCAGAATCCTTATCAAAACAGTAGGTCATCAAGGGAAACAATCAAACAAGAGGGACAGATAGATAACCATGGACAAATCTTCTTCACTCAAGGTCAAATGCAGCATTTCGGTACAGCCTAGCATGCCAACGCAGTATTTACAATGCTCACATGTAAAAGAAATAATCAGGTCTGCAACGATCTTCTTGGATGTAGTAATTACAGTGTTGAATCATGAAAATTATAGGGCGTCATACATTCTACATGAGAACGAGCTACATTGTTGTTGACCTTTAATTGAGGTCTCCCAGTTGAATTACAGGGTCTCAATACCTAATCCTAGTCAAGAATTACAAAACCGCAGCTATTTGTCACTCACACCTCTATACCATGAGTAATTTACATGACTATTGGCCATTGTCAACATTTTTTGCTAATCTCTTGGCATCACACATGTCTGCCACTGCCAGAGCCCCCGGTATCAAAAGTCAATCAGATTTGCTTCTACAATCCAGTACTGTATAACTTCTTCAACATATATAGGCTAGCCACGGTGCGGCAGTGCCTCCCAACATCTGTTACAGGGATAATGCCGATTGCAACAAAAGCATTAGCCCTGGTGCACCACTAGTTGGTTGCCTCAAGATGACTCCTGGCCTTGGGTACTATTCGCTTGACCCGCTATTTCTTGATGAGGAATCTGCGAATGTAATATTAATGATTTGATTGCTAATTCTGCTGGATTTGATAAAAAGTATGAAATATAACTTGGACAAATATATACCTCGTGAGTGACGCTTCCCCTCCATTGCCTCTTTCTTTTCCTGGCAACTGTGACAAAGGAAAGGGCCATCCCAGGGACGCAGCTTTCCTGGCTTTGACAAACCCTCATGTATGGATATCCCCTGACCAGATTCCAAGTCAATTTGGCAAATTGCGCATGCAAAGAGTTTGAACATATTCCGGACTGGATATTCAGAATTAAGCCTGCATTCACCAGATACAAATGTTAGGCGTGCCATCATGATCTAAAATTTGGGATGCTTCTGAGGCTCCAACTCCACATGATGTTTTGAGAAAACAATCTTGTTTTCACTTATTTCATCATCCCATGGTCTTCTCACATCATAAAATCGCCATAATTAACAGTTGCTACTTGATGACTTTGAGAAATTTATAAATTAATATAAATGCAAATGAAAACACTACAGCAATCAGTTAAAGATATGGCATAGGTTGAGAAATGTATGAGGAACGACATGCTTGAAGTGTCAACATAACAGCACATACTCAAATAACAACAAGTATAGCACCTAGAGTCCCAAATTATAACACTGTTGACTTCCCTGTTATATACTTGACAACAGCATTTGTTGTGCTCTGTCAGGAACTAAATTTTTGTAGTCAAGGCATGGCATCGGCCATTATAAAAATAAAATAAACTAAAAAGGAATCTAACATAGATTGTTTCCAGCACAAACAATTTCTGCATCCAGGAGAGATCCTTTTCAGTTGAACATGACAAGGCACTCCATGAAAAGGTAAATACTTCCAGCTCAAATGGAATCAAGAAAATAGCAGGAAACATCATACTTCTTTACTATCTACAAGCACCTTAGGCCAACCTCAATGGAGTTTCATGGACATTAAATTCTATGCCACATCAGCAATTTTGCTGACTTGGCAAGGTCATTTATGAGGAGTTTCATCAGATGTGAGAGGAGTTTCATCCCCATGACACTTAGCTGGCACAGTTACGTAGCTCTCAGTCTTGGTAACTGTGTAATGAAATTATGCACTGAGACTGACCTTAGCAGTAGTGAAAGAGTGCTCCATAAATGATAGTCAATTTATTAGCTGGAAAATTTAAGTTTACAGTATAATTATTTGCCAACTGTTATGCATCCATCATCAAGATGAGGTAAGGGTACAAACCTCCTTGAAAGGGATGGACATCCGTCCTCAAAGACTTCCTCCACCAAATCTGGCTCAGGATAATTATCCTTATCAGCAACAGATAATGAGTCAGACAATGTTTTCCTCAAAAAGAAACTTTTGAGAAGGCCAAGGCCTTTTCCTGGTGTTTTTGGAGATTCCATAGTGGATTTTGGTTTCTCTGGTGGTATTATATCAATGACAATGCAAGTTGTATCGTCTCTCAATCCTTTTGATTCCACTGCTTCCTGGAAACAATGGATTAGTTAGGAATAGTACCGCCGAGGATTTCAGGACACATGTTATGAGGGTCAAGTAGGGTATTAGTACTGTACTTTGACAATTTGATCAGCTGCAGCCTCAGGAGAAAGACCTCGTGCGCAACTAAAAGCTGTTTCGGCAGTTAAAGCATCCCAAACACCGTCACTTGCAATAATAAGGCGGCCTCCAGAATTAGACAACTGCAGCAAGCATTATGAGACTATAATTTTTCAGAATGTGATCAAACTAAAATGAGTTAAAAGGTACGTCAGGGAAAACCACATAATAATCCTGTCATAAAGAAAACATAGTTACAAGCCTACAGCAATGGACAAATTTTGGAACTAATGAAGGAAGAATGAAAACCAGCAGTCACTTCATAGATACTGCAAGATATCTAACTTGACAAAATGATCTAACATCTGAATGTAACCAGGTAAATATACAGAACAGAGTACAGTTTGACCTCAAACATTAACCAATTTACAAGAACAGAATACAGGTGATGAAATAATAAGAATATCAAAACATTAGATCATTTAGTATATCTGAAAAACTTTGGAATTTGGTATTCTCCAGAAATGGTGTGTACCTTCATCTGCTTCACATAAGGAACAGGAATTATAAATTCACCTACGTCCTGATCACCAATTGATCTTGACAGGCATAGACCACCTGGCCAACATCTAAGGGGACCAATCTGGATGGGGGAAAAAGAAATCATGGATCAACAGAGAGATGCAAGTCAGATCTACAAACCAAAAGATGCCACCGTAAAGGAAATCCTATGGAAGCTATCTAATACATGTGGCTATTAAAATGTCCAAGACAGTACTCACACGCAGGTTGACTTATCAGTCGCATAAATTCAACAACAACAACAATATAGCCTTTTGTCCCAAGCAAGTTGGGGTAGGCTAAAGATGAAACCCATAAAAAAACAGAGATCACGGATCTTCAGGTACGTGGATGGCGAGTCTCCAAGCGCTCCTATCCAAAGCTACCTCTTTGGAGATATTCCACTCCTTAAGGTCTCTCTTCACCGACTCGTCCCAAGTCAGTTTAGGTCTACCTCTACCTCGCTTTACATTTTCGGCCTGCTTTAGAACCCCACTACGCACCGGCGCCTCAGGGGATCTCCGTTGGACATGTCCAAACCATCTCAATCGATGTTGGGTAAGTTTCTCTTCAATTGGTGCCACCCCGACTCTATCCCGAATAACTTCGTTCCGGACTCTATCCCTTCGTGTGTGCCCGCAAAACCACCGCAACATCCGCATCTCTACTACACTCAGTTGTTGGACATGTCGTCTTTTTGTAGGACAACATTCAACACCGTATAACATCGCCGAACGAATCGTTGTCCTATAGAACTTACCTTTTAATATTTGTGGCACCCTTCTGTCACATAGGACGCCAGAAGCTTGACGCCACTTCAACCAGGCAACTGAGATTCTATATCTAACATCTTCATCAATGTCACCATCCTTTTGAAGTATCGATCCTAAATACCGAAAAGTATCCTTCTGGGCCACCATTTGCCCATCGAGGCTAACGTCTCCATCCTCATGCCTAGTCGCGCTGAAATCGCACATCATCTACTCGGTCTTGGTCCTACTGAGTCTGAACCCTTTCGACTCTAACGTGCGTCACCACAGCTCTAACTTCCTATTAACCCCTTCTCTACTCTCGTCAACCAGCACCACATCATCAGCAAAGAGCATACACCAAGGGATATCATCTTGTATGTCCCTTGTGACCTCATCCATCACCAAGGCAAATAAATAAGGACTCAATGCTGACCCCTGATGTAGGCCTATATTAATAGTAAAGTCAGTGGTGTCACCATCATATGTCCAGACAAACGTCATCGCATCCTTATACATATCCTTGATGAGGGTAATGTACTTAGTTGGAACTTTGTGCTTCTCCAAGGCCCACCACATGATATTTCTCAGTATTTTATCATACGCCCTTTCAAGGTCAATAAAGACCATATGCAAGTCCTTCTTGTGCTCTCTATATCTCTCCATCAATTCTCGGATTAAGAAAATCGTCTCCATGGTCGACCTTCCAGGCATGAACCCAAACTGGTTTTGGGTCACACTTATCACTCTTCTTAGACGGTGTTCGATAACCCTCTCTCAAAGCTTCATCGTATGGCTCATCAGCTTAATCCCACGGTAGTTAGTACAACTTTAAACATCTCCTTTATTCTTGAAGATTGTTACTAATATACTTCTCCTCCATTCTTCAGGCATCCTGCTGGACTGAAAAATAAGGTTAAAAAGCTTAGTTAACCATACTATCACTTTGGCACCTAGGCATCTTCACACCTCAATGGGGATACCATCAGGGCCCATCGCTTTATCCCCCTTCATCCTCTTCAACGTCTCCCCGATCTCAGCCTCCTGAATTCTCCTCACAAAGCGTCTGTTGGTGTCATCAAAAGAGTCATCTAACTCAAGGGTAGGGCCCTCATTCTTCCCATTAAACAACTTATCAAAATACTCTCGCCATCTGTCCTTGATCTTCTCATCCTTCACTAGAAGTCGATTTGTCCCATCCTTGATGCATTTGATTTGGTTGATATCTCTTGTCTTCCGCTCGCGGATCCTAGCCATCCTATAGATGTACTTCTCCCCTTCCTTCGTGGCTAGCCGCTGATACAGGTCATTATACGCTTTACCTTTTGCTACGCTCACAGCTCGCTTTGCAACCCTCTTCGCTAAATTATAGCTCTCAATGTTGGCTGCACTCTTATCAAGGTGGAGGCGCTTGAAACACTCCTTCTTCTCATTAATAGTCCTTTGCACATCGTCATTCCACCACCAGGTGTCTTTCCCTTCCTGTTTGCCTCCCCTACTCACGCCAAACACCTCTGAGACCACCTTCCGAACACATGTTGTCATCTTTAGCCATATGTCTTCTGCATCTTCTCCTTCCTCCCAGAGCCCCTCATCTAGCATTCTCTCCTTGAATATTTGTGCCGCTTCCCCTCTAAGCTTCCACCACTTCGTTCTCGCATAAATTCAAAAATAATAAAAAATAATAGGATGGATACTAGGTGCAGAAGCATAGATTTGCCTGTCAATTCAAGGGCTGCATCGTTTCAGTCAAAAGAAAATCGAACAAAAGCTGCATCCAGCTACCATCTAGTAGCATGACTTGAAGCCCCACTTACCCAATGAAAACACTAGATGTTGAATAACTCGATATACACCATATTAACCACTAACAGACATCAAACTTCCCAAGGCTGTTTTCCGAAAAAAGCACCACCTCAAAAACTTTAACGAAAAAAATATTGAATATTGTACCAAAAACGTCAATAAAAAAACATGCCAGCTGTTTTTCAATATAAAGACAGTTCTTTGGCTACCAACTACAAAAATTAGATGGGAAACTTTTGAGTGGCCACAAAAGGCAAAAGAACAAACCTCAGCACCACCGACGACATTTAGCCTTCCAACTTCGCCTCCGCATTCTGTTACACGTCCAACCCTGCAAATCAAAAATTAACCATTGAGAGGAGCCAAAATGTATAGCCAACAAAGGACGACGGCAAGCTCAGTGAGAAAGCAATCTTACTCCTCTTCACTGGCATCAAAACGATGGTCAGCCGACAAATAGTAGATCGATCCCTCTGCTTCAAGGACACAGCGCGAATCGCCCACGGAAGCAACAGTCACAACAGAGCCGTCAATTATGACGAGCGTCACGGTTGTCCCTGAGGAATGAGCTGAAATGAAGGATACCACACGTTAGTTGACAAGCAACACTCGGCTCTTGTACCGGTTAGTACGGCGCACCACCAGACCACGCACACGGTCAATTCGAATGAATCACCTACCTGCCGCCTGGCCATGGAGACGCCAGGCTGAGTAATTATAGATAGATGTGTTGGTACTCTACTAAACTGGTACCGTGAAGTGGTACTTGCTATAGTTGCTCGGGAGGGCACCAATCAGTTTAATTCCATTCCCATGCATGGAAGGAATTTCGGGTCACCTTTGGTCTGGAAGTCCTTGTCGGTCTTGACGAAGCCCGCGACGAGCGCCCTCGGGAGCGCGGCGAGCCACTCGTCCCAGCTCAGATCGGCGGGGACGCAGCCGAGCACGTTGCCGAGGAGGTGCTCCTTGGCGTATACCGCCGCGGCGCTGCCGTTGTGCCCGTCGAACAGCTGGGAGAGGCGAACCGGACAGCAGAGCAGCGAACCGTCTCAGAACACGAAGCAAGCGGAGTAGCATTGGGACATCGGGAGGGGGGGAGCGCTTACGGCGAAGGCGGAGAAGGAGGTGGACGGCGCGCCGGGGCGCCGCTCGCAGGCGGGCTTGAGCAGCGCGAGGTCCTCGCCCTTCTTCGCGCGCTCCGCCTGCCCCGCCTCGACCGTGGGCCGCTCGCCCCCGCCCGCCGCGACGCGCTCCGCCGACGCCTCCCGCCGCAGCAGGTCCCCGAGCGCCACGCTCCCGGCCCGCCGCCTCACGCCCCGCGGCGGCGCCGACATCCTGTTCCCCCGGTCGCGTCGGCGTCACCAGTCAGATCCCGGCCGCAGCGGCAGATCAGGCGCGGGCGCCGCGCAGCATATCGCCACCCGCCGCCGCGCTGGCGCCTAGCTAGCGCGCTGTGGCCTGGCCTGGCCTGGTCGGGGAGCACGAGCACGAGCGCGCACCCGCCTTTCCGGTCTCCGCCCGCCCGCTCGCCTTTTTGGTGGGCGGGGTTTGGGTGGCCGGGGACCCCGCGCTGCCCCGCTCGGCGCCTTGCTGCTGCTCTGCGGGATGAGGGAGGGAGAAGGGGGGCGGGGGCAGGCGAGCGACCCGTCACATGGGGCGCGCGGTACAGAACGCGCAAATCCAGCCCGCTCCCACGCGCGCCGGCCTCGCGCTCTCGGGTGAAACGAAACCAAACGAAATCCCCGCAAAGCGGCCGGGGGAGCGGGAGTGCGCGGGCGCGGCGCACTAATGACCGGGCGGGGCGCGTGCGGTTTTAACGCCCGGGACGACGCGGCAGGTCGGTGGGGAAGGAAGGAGAAGGTCGAGCCCGAGCTGGGCTGGCTGGCTAGTCACTGGTGGCACCTGACCGACCGGGCGGGCCAGTGGGAGCGCGGGGACGACGACGAGGTCGTGGGGGTTTTTTAAGGCTCCGCCTCTCCAGCCTCCGGTCGTCCAGGTCTTCGGCAGTGCACCAGCACCAGCATGAATTTTCTGGCCCCTTCGCATGTGGACTGTGGCTGCGGAGACGTTGCTCTCCTACGAGGCAGGATCTGGTGGGCATTCAGATTCTCGGAAGCATTTTTTTCCCAAGTTCAAAACAGCAGCGTCCGCTTAAGATGTGCGCAGGTGGCTTTGCATCGCGAATCTTCGAGGGGACTTGGGCGCTCGCGCTATACGCATGCGCCCCTGAATGTTTTTCTTTTCAGTTATTCCTTGTGTGCGTGGAACATACGTACTGAAATCCTGTATTCGCCGCAAACAATGTTCTCGCCTGATCTCTTCCATTCCATGCTAGCAATCCAAAATGCCCATTCCTCTGTGGCACCGCCGTTATAACGATCGCTTGGTGCCAGTGTCATCAACCCTGCCCCGTGCGATGACGAAATAAAGGGAAGCAAAATTCAAAACAACGGCATAGCATGAGGGTTTCGAATCCCTTTATCCTGGCCCATACATGAAATTAGCCCTCTTTATTTTTTGTTGATAGCTTGACGTCACGTCTGCATCTCCCATGACCTGCTGGCCATGATGTGCCGTGCTGGTTCGTCAGTGTGGACCGACTGAAGCTAAGGATCTGGCCTTTTCCAGTGGTACTATCTATTCCCTGTGTTTCCGCGACGAATCTTTCTATGATTGTGATCCTAACAAGAAAGCTACAGTCAAGCTCCACAAAAGAAAACAAAAAACTAACGATCCAAGGCTGAAAGCAAAGGGTAATCGAGAAGAGCTTTCGTTCGGTTTTCTTTTGTGTGTTTGCGTGGATGCAGCCAAGGAAGTGTCCGTCTGATTTTGCCCGTTCTCCTTATCATCGACCCGACTCCTCCTTGTCTCCTACCTCGCGTCAACTTGGCGGGATCGACGCGAGCTGCCTCCGTGACCGGTCGTGCCATTCCTGTCACCTCCCTTTCCAGCTTGGAACCGGTTTACACACCTGGCCTCTTGTATCTTCCACGAAGATGAGAAGAGCCGCCCTGTCGTGCTCTCTACCTGGTTTAGCCCTTGGTGCCTTCCTCCCAAGTTGGTGTGCCCCTGCTTACGACTTGGTTGCTGTGTCCCTGCTGGGGGAGTGGTGGTTGTGGGTGGAGACTGGAGAGACGACGCTGGAGCTCGCGCGAGGCCGGCCGCCGGCTGCAACGGCGCGGAACGTTTCCGCGGTGGGTACGTGGAAGCAGCTGCAACCGCGCTGCCATCTTGGTCTGAACTCTGATGGACGGCGGCGACTGGAGGTGACGATCCACGAGACCTCGTCGCTTGCTGTCACCAAACTGTTACTGTTAGTGAGCTAAGCAATGCACTAGAAATTTCATTGGAGTTTCAGGCGACGAATTAGCTGAACCGAAACACGTCTATCAGTGGCAGCAGGCCGCCCCGGCATAACGGAGAACGGGTCCGATCAGAGCAGTCGGTTTCAACGGCGAATCCGAGCCCTCCAGCTGGTGTCAGCGTAAGCGCAGCTTGGTAGCCTCCTCCAAATGGCCAAACGGGCGCACAGGAAAGTCCTGCTACCGGACGAGCCGCGGGCAGGCGACGGGGGGCTGCACGAACGCTAGCCCCGTGAATCTCGCCCGGATTGGCCGAGCGGAGGAGGAAATCGGGGGCGTTCCGGCTGAGACTGACGATCCGGCTGCTGGTCTTTGGATGGCAGCTGGTTGCTTCGAAGTCTAGGCACGCCTGCACATGCGTGCGTGCCCACGTCTTTCCTCTGAAGATTTTTGTTTGGTTTCGGCACCGGCAGACTCGGCTGAGTTCTTGCTTGCTTCCTCAGTTCCTCGGTTGCTCCTGCGGTGCCAGGTGCCACCGTGCCAGCATTCGACAGGCGATCGATGGACCTTTTCTTGTAAAGATATAGATAAAGAAAGAGTGAGCCGTGTGACGAAAGGTCACAGCTTTTGCGAGGGATAAGAGAACAACACATGTGCATTGGATTGACAAGCTATACACAAAAGCGATTGTACAATTGTGCGGTGCTGCGGCTGACTTGTGTCTGAAGTTTCGGCACGTGAACACCGGCCTGAGCAGCATCTGCAAATGGTGCCTATCTCCTGTCTGTAACGACTAGTCGACCTACAAGAACCTCCTTACTAGGCTTGAGATACACAAAGGGCACTGACAAAAAGGCGTGCGATATTTACTGATGAAGAAAAAAGAACGAAAAAACTGGAGCTATCTGATCCTAAGATGGCTTAATTACAATTCGAGATCGCTCCGGAAATTTACACGTCGAGCTGTGTTATTTCGAAGAACGAAACCGAGTGGCTCGACGCCGACGACCTACACGAGCCGTCCCGCTCGATGGAGTACGCGATGAGCAGCTTCACGACGTGCCTGTACCTCCTCCTGTACGTCGGGAACTTCGACAGGCTCCTCACGATCCCGACCAGCCTGCCAGTGCAGAGGTCAGTCAGGTCAAGCATGGTTCTCTGAAGAAACACTGAAACATTAGGGAGAGGCAGCAAATCTACGTACCTTCTACTGATGGCCTGGATCTGCGCCAGCCTCACGGGATCCTGGGGCACCTCGGCGCCGTTGTCCCAGCCGCCAGCGCTCGCGGCGTTGCCGACGAAGAGGATCAGCTTCTCCAGGAACCTCACCTCCTCCTCGGTCATCTTCAGCACCTGTATCTGCTCCTTCAGCACCAGCACGGGGTGGAAGAACCAGTCCAGCAGCCGGTCCTGGGGCCTGTTGTGCTGGTTAACCTCGACGTTGCCCAACAGCAGCCCCCCGGCGCCGGCCTTGATCGACTGCAGCACGGTGCACAGAAGGGAGTAGGAAGGCAGGCCCAGGCTTATGGTCTCGTGGCCGCTTTCCTTTGCCCTCAGCCACTCGGTCAGGCCGACGGCCGTTATGACATTCAGGTTCAGAAGGTCCCTGCCCCTCTGCTCGCATGCCTTCATCATGTTCTCCCATATCTGCGAAACAAGGAGCCAAATTAGGACTTCAGGCATGATTGCGAGTGAGCAACATAGGAGGATGTATAATCGTATCATCTCTGGTACTCCCTCAGTCCTAAATTATTAGTCGTTTTGATTCTTTTAGATTCATAGATTTTGATATGCGCTTTTAGTTTTTATACATATAAAAACTATGTATCTTAAAAAAAGTCAAAACGACTAATAATTTAGGACGTAAGGAGTAGAAAGCAAGCCAAATTGGTGGACATCATCAGAATGTGATATGCATACTATTCGTCATTGTCAAGATTTTTCTGCTGTAGTACATCAATATTGAATTATGAACACTGAAATCCCTAAACTTCACCTGACCGAACACCTACCAGCATAAACTACTAAACTAGCAATCATAAAAGAACTGGATAGCCTGATTATTAACCAATAAACTAATTGCCACTTGGGAATTGGGATTGGTTATCTGTTCTTTATAGTGGTCACAATACAAGGAAAACTCCCATACAAAGAAGCATTGCAAATTTGCAATTGCTGCTTTTGTGAGGTTCCTTTCGTTGGTGGATCATGATATTGCTTCGCTTAGAAATAGCCCACCTAATCTAAGATACCATCAATGCAACAATTCAAACGTCTACCTGTACCTACTCTTGTGTGCCTCTTTCATTTATGCAATTTCCTCAATTAGAACTAGCTCACCTACCAAAGAAAGCGTGACCACAGCAACACGAATTTGTCTGGCTATCGCCTACTTGGTGATGGAGCAGTATAGTTCAAAGTATAGTCCCATTCATGACATTAGCACCTTACATGGAGCAAGCAAACCTAATAAAAGATAGCATGGGCACAGCAATAGAAAAGTGCTTCTTTCTTTTGTGACATTAACACGCATAAAGTACTGCCAAAGGAAATAAGGAAGAGGCCCGTTGAAATCTCTGAACTCGGCACTGCTTTACTCTGAAGACAGGGGAAACATTGATGGGTAGCAGCAACTTCCTCTCTTTAGAATATACAGGAAGATGTATTGCATACATTAAGTAAAAAAAATGTATGAACTATAACAAGAATTATAGGAAATTACACAGGAGCTCATAACATGAAACACACATCTTTACCAAGTTTGCATGGAGTATCAGAAAAGTTTTCTAAGGTGAAAGTCCGAATAATGTTGTGTCTGAGTAAATTGTGTGCAGGCTGCAGACAAGCTGGGAATGCCATGAATTAAACTCATGAAAGGAGGAAACATACCTGGACCATTTTGACTTCTTGTATAGCCTCTCTTACTGATCTTGCAGGAGCCAAAGTCGGAACCAACATTGCCGGTGCTTCACCGGATCCAGAAGGATATTCAGCTCCTTTGACAGAGGCATTTGTTCTGACTGAGAACTCTGTGGAGTTGGATGATTTCCTCTTTCTGTAGGAAGGCCTAATTGTTCAAGAATAGAAGGTTAAACAATCGGGTAGTGAGGAAGAAGCACATGACAAAGGACATCAGGATGTTCAGATCAGAATGGTCAAGGGAAATGATGTACTTTGGGAGAATTGTTCCTTCACGGAGGTAAAGCCAATCATTGGTGTACTCATCGAACTCTGCAACCATGGCCACGACATATGAAACTCCCCTTTGAAATGATTTCTCCTGCAACAGTAAGGCAAGAAAAATTGTAAGTACTTACATCACATAATCTTTGACACAGATCAGCAATAATTCATCACTGGCAGTTTAGTAACCTGGAAGACAATGACTGCTCCGTAAAGGCCCACGAAAATGCTGGAGACAATAGCCAACAGGACGCTCCCAACCACCACCAGTGGCCAGAAAAGGATGGCCAGGCCAGCGATCGGCACGCAGACTGTTTCAAGGAACGGGCCTTCGCGGCTGATGAGGTCGTGCAGCAGCCTCTGCCAGCCTTTGAAGAGCATGTAGGGGCTCTTGATCAGCGCGATCACCGTGTAGAGTGGTATGTCCACGACTAACCCAAGGAGAGCAACAACTATGCATGAAGGCACATCCAGCAACCTGCAAACAATATTCAAGATGCTTTTACAATGTGCACCCAAAAGTTGCATTTTTTCTCACTTTTGAATCTGCCAATTGCAATATTGATTTCAAGAAAATGCAGGCGATGTGCGTTGCGCAACAATCATGATGGTAGGATTTGTGCAGAATATACTTCAGTAACAGTCTATCACGAGAGATGACACATTGCCAGAACAGGGTACTTTATGGCAATTTTAAAAAAAAAATTATGGCAAGAAAAGGCTAAGCACGTGCTTGTCATGACAAACCCATCCTTGTCGCAAAGGATTACACACAACACGGAGCTAATCTTAAACAACCAAACAGTGGCAACTGGCAAGCAGTGGGAGGACGGACAGGTACCTTATCGAATGGGGCTCACGATCCTGGGAGCTCTCGCGCAGCTCCTTGAGGTAGACCGGGTAGGAGTGGAAGCATATGTCCGCGAAGTCCCTAACCACCGTGCAGCTGCCCTTGATCGGGCCCCACGTCCCGTCCTGCTCCATCCAGAACCATCTCAGCCTTGTCAGTTGGGAGGCAGGCATGATTAGCAGCCGCAGCACCTGAACGGCCTCGGACTGCGTCGTGCAGGAAGGGGATGATGCTCTGACGCGGTGCCTTACCACAATGCCGTGCACGAACTTCTTGGCCTCGCTCTCCTGCCTGAACGCCTCGAAGGTGGAGATCCACGGCGTGAAGAAGCCGTAGCCGAGCGCCACCAGCGCGCTGCCGAAGATGCCGACCCCCAGCCAGAGGCCGAACAGAACCGGCAGCGCGATGAGCACAGCCAGTTTCAGGCCCGCGTTGATGCGGTCAGTCCTGGATAAACAATGCGATCAGTCAAACAGTATGACAATTTTCCTCGCGAACGATGCGAATATTGGCAACCGAAAAAAACACGAATTTTTGGGAACAAAAGGGACGGCAAAATCGATACTCGCCAAGAAGGTTCTCATTGCAACCAGGGGGGGAAAAGGACGAATCGACGGACCAAGAACACAGCAACCGGAGTTGTTTCGGTGGCTTACTTGATGAGCGAGTAGATGGTCCACCAGACGTGCGCTGGGAAGAGCACGAGTATGACGCCGACGTTGCCCAGGATCATCAGCGCCGCGGCCACGGGTCCGACCACCATCGCTGCACACCCATCCGAGGAGCCAAGAAAGTTTATTTAGCACACGCAGGCGCAGGAGCCCCCCAAGCACGGCAGGAGGCTCCAAAATCAGAACATGGCGAGACCAAGACGCAGGCTGCAATTCACAAGGAGGGGCGTGCCTTTGATGCCGCCGAGGAAGAAGGCGGCGCAGAAGGAGAAGACCACGTAGGCGACGCGCAGCGAGTGCTGCATCGACGCCATGGGCTCCGCGTAGTTGGCCGCCACCCACGCCTTCACCGAGTCCATCGATCGTCGCCGCCGTCCGGCGACGGACGCTCTGCTGCCGGAGGCCTCCCTCACATCCACGGCCCCCCGCCGCCGCCAAAGACGAACGGGCGAACCACGCCTCCGCCGCCGGAATCAAGAGACGAAGCGACTCTCCCCCCAAACTATATCCGCGCCGCTTTCTGCGGAACGGACGGAGAGCGCGAGACGAGAGAAAGAGGCGGACAGGGAAAGAAGCGCTGGTCCTCTCCTATTCTCGCTTTCGCTCGAGGGAATCCGAGACCGACCAGGCAGGAGCCGGAGGAGGCGGCCGGCGCGGGAAAACGTGAGCGGCTTGGGCGACAAGCCGTTCCCGGGGGAGACTGCCGCTTATAAGCTCGCGGGCGGGTCAAACCGGCGGCCGCGCTCGCGCCCGTGTTCTTGCGGGAACAGAGGAGGGCGGAGGGGAGAGAATAGAGAAGGTTTCGGGGCTGGGGGCGGGGTTGCCTTTTTTTTCTTCCGAGTTTAATTTTTCTGCGTTAACTGCCCAGCTGCAAGCAGCCTTTTGGTTTGGGGAGTTTTTGTCTGCGCCCTCGTGGGCCCCAGTAGCAACTGACGGGCTGACGGCGTTCAGCGAGGAGGGGAGACCGAGGGAGGTCAGAGTTAACGGCACGGCACGGCAGGTAAAGGGTGACATGACACGATTGCCAGGGTTTATCCGCAAGCGATGGGGTGAATTGACAGGCCTCCTGGTTCTGGGTTCTCCCACTGCCTCTGGAGTGTTGACGAAAGTTTAACTTTTTTTTAGCACAAACGTACATATGTATATGTATACAATCTGAAAACGTCAACTACGTAGATTAATGGGTTATACATCGCATGTCTAAATAAAATTGGAGGTGCAGAAACGTGTCATACAAGTTCGTTTATCCCTTGTCCTGAATAAGATATTAATTTGGAGAAAATTAGTTAGGTACTAGAAACTGGATGATCACAAGATCTCCAATTCGATCAGTGCATATAGAGGGGAGGGGGAAATTTAGGTGCTCCATTGGTCCGAAGGGAGGGGGACTGGGGGAGGGAGGCTTGAGCCCGCTAGATTCACTCCACAACTAGAACCTAACAAGTAGGGCTATATGATAGTCAACTTCACAAATTGTGCATGTGTTGGAGGGGATAACAAATATTTAAATTGACTGTTTGACCTTTTGGACATAGAGAGATAGATAAATGGCAACAATTATCCACATCATAATTATAAGGACTTAACAGGGCAACGTCTGGTTCACAGTTTGTTCAATGCCAGATCGTCGGTTCAACAGATTCAAATACGATGAGATGTATATATAAATCACAAATGCATCTATGGCTCAGTGGCCATGACCCCGTCCAACGGAGGGGTCTAGCCTTTTCTTTTTACGTATTATTTCCTTTGTTCCCCTCTTCTTCCTATTTTCACATAGGTTTACCTCCATAAAAATGTGGTTTTGCTGGTTTTAAACGATTCGCTTGCATCTAGTCTTTTAATCGTAAAAGGCAAAGAGGGCAGGGTGTCTATCACACGGTTGTCAATAGAGAAAGGTGGGTTCTTTTTCATCTCAACAAGGAAAGAATCACCATGGTTCACATAAATTTCAATTTGGCATGAAGAACTTATTACTTAATATATTTTATGGACATATATTAACTTACTTTAAAGAACTCAAATATCAATGCAATACCGTGCATTAAAAAAAGTATTGCGAGTACGGGATTGTAATAATTTATATGTCAAGGGAGCATATAATTAAACCAGCTGCTTTTGTCCGCCAAATCTCCTTTATGTTACTGTCAAACCTTCTTGCCATTAGTTAACTAGTATTCTAGATGATCACACCGCCACTTCCATATTCCTTTTATGCCAACGGTTGAGTCCTAGCCTTTGATCAATTCTTTGAGTGGTCGAAGTTGGCCTACGGCGTTTTGCAATCCGTCCAATTTTTTTTTTGAAAGGATCAATCCGTCCAATTTTCAATCTCCCCATCGACTTAGACAATTGACCTGCTGGACTCATCCGCTTTGCCTCTCTTCAGCTGATCAGTCATCGGCCAGTCAAACACCTCGCGCAAACTACTCCTTCCTCTCTGCATTAGCAAGCAGAATGCTTTCATCGGTCAGGACAATTCAGCAGTACCGGTAGTTTGGCAGTACAAACAGTTTTTTTTTATAGCACGGTACAAACAGTTGTAGCTTTGTCATCACCAACAACAACAAGGTCCGCCTCCGGGACGGCGCCTCATCTGGCCGGCGGGTAACGGCGTTCGGCACGGCACCCCGAGTCCTTGGAGCCCCATTTGTCGTGGCCTCCCACGCTTGCCTGTACTGTTCGCTAACCTTTCCCTGGGCTCTGGCCTCTGGCTGTGGCTGCTGGCCCGTGTCAGCAGCCTCCGCTTCCGCTACCCAGGTGCTGCGACTGCGACCCCCACAAGAGGCCGACACGTGCAGCGGCTTTTTGGCTCCGACCACTGTGGCATACTGGCATGGGGACTTGCTGCGCGTCCGACACGGTTCAGGACGGAGGCAGATATCTACTCCAGGGGCCAGGCCTGCCACTAGCTGGCCAAGAGGCCAGTTGGACCCTCTGAAAATTTCGTTGCAAAAATGCTAAACTCGGATTGCACGTAACACCCTCTCTTAAAAAAAACGCGCGTGCTGCTAATATCTCCTCGACTCCCCCACCAGAATATGTGATCGCAGCCATCACATCTGACATGCGCCATCTCCTACTGGCGACACCCTTTCTTTCTTTTTTCTTTCCCTTTCGTGGAAGTCAAGACTCTGGAGCGTCAGCCACCCGCTCTAGAAGAAGAAAAACTAATGAATGTGTACGATATACCAAGGTAACCGCCAGAATCCGTTACGGATAAAGTAAACTGCTGTCCGACGGGACAGAGAATGACGAGCCAGAAACAAACGATGCTGCGTTCTCGCGTACCCAGCAAAGCAACGGCTAGCGTGCGCTGGTGCTAGACCGCTGAATTTTTCTCCGGCCGCTCCTGCATGCCACGACTCGCAACTCCGAGAGCAGGAAGAAACCCTCCCAATGGCAGAGAAGTTTCCGCGGAAAACGTCCATCCATTCAATCGCCCTGTCACGGTTCACGCGATATTTTTCTGAATTTGCTTTTGGTTGACGCGCGCGCGCAAGTCGGATCGGACCGTGGAGAAGCTATGGTTGACTTGACGGGGCTGCCTTGCCGCGCACTCCAGCCTCCCCAGGCAGCAGCAATAAAGAACGCCTGGACCTGGTGGGTGATCCGGCGATGGAAGGAAGCAGCGGTTGGGAAAGGAGGAGATCAAACTGCAAACCGAATGGTCGGTTCGGGCTTCAGGGAACGGTCGCGTCCGCCGCCTCCCCAGAAATCATCAAGGACGGCAGGGGAGCCGTGTCCCGTCGCGTGACCTGGGACCTGGCAGCAGCCAGTGGCAATGTGGCATGCCGCCGGCTACAGCGACCTGGCCCCCAACCTCTCTACGCCGGAGTATTGTGTAACAGGTACGCCGCAGGCTGATTCGATCGTATCCCTTTAAAAAACAAAACCAGATGTTCGTATCCTCTTTCTTATGTGATCAGATTCGTATCCTTTTTGCTGACTGCCAAGCATACGATTGTTCCCCCCCCCCCCCCCCCCCCCCTCCCTTTCCTGTTGCTGCTACCGTGACACTGATAGCTCGCGTGACGTCAGATTCAGTTTGCATCTACTCGCTCGTGAGCCAATCACCGACTTGCCTCAGCGTGCAGGACTCGCAACCAGTATGTCCTCAGCCCCCCTCCCTGCTCGCCAGCTAACTGCAACGCTGACAGGCATGCAGGTCGTCGATCTCCTCCTCTCCAGGCCACGATCCGGATCCGGGCCTGGGCCATCGAGCAACACTTTCAGGCCTGTCAGCCGAAGCGCGCGGTGACGCACCACCGAAATTAGTGAGCGCGCGATTCCATCGGCGGGAGATCGAGTCAATAAATGCATCGAGTGAGATCGGCTCGATGCAAGTTTGGGGAACAGAGGGGGCATCACACAGCACGTAGGTGATGCTTGGTTCCACGGAACTAAATTTTAGCCATATCACGTAAAAAAAATCTAGTTATTGCAGAATTTCTGGACTAATTCGCGAGACGAACCTAACGAGGTATGCTAATCCATGGTTGGAGGATGGTTAGTGTAACAAATTGTAGCACCCATCTGTGCAAAATATTTTATAAATATATTTTATTTAATACTACTAAATGGTAAAAATTTATTTGATGTGACATGGTCAAGCTTTAATCCTCCGAAACGAAAGGGGCGTAGCCGGATTGGACATAAAAATTCGGATCGCATTCGGATTTCAGATTCAGACAGGGTTTGCCGGTGGGCCGCAGGCTGATAAAAGCCTCTTCCATTCCGTTCCATTCAATGGCTAGACGCCTATACACCGGTAAGACAGGCACAGGTTGCCAACCGACAGCGCCAGATCGGAGTACCACCTGGCAGCTGCTTGGCGGCCCGGCCGGTATTCCATTCAATGGCGAAGGAGAACGCATGGGATGCCCCGTCAGTCGATCACACGTGTTCTCCTCGGGGTGGTGGAGGCGAGGATAGCTCACGAACAGTGGAGGTCTGGAGGAGGATGGGCAGGGCAGATGGCTGATGGCCATGGCGAGAGAAGATGGCCCCAGGACAAGGAGATGGCAGTGTTTCGAGGGCGCAGGCGAGGGCCTGGGGGAACAGGGGCCCGGGTCCGGGCGCGATACGTGCGTGGAGCTCCCAGCTGTGACACCGCACCGCGCGTCCACGCTGTCGATGGCTCCATGCTGACGGCGGCACGGCGCTCGTGTGTTGGATGCTGACATGGAAACTCCACTGATGCTAGATTGCTAGTGTAGCCGGATTATTGGGTGGACGTCGCTGCCTGAAAGATAGGCCGCGAAGGCCAAAATGGCACTCGCCTTCCTTTCCGATGTCACGGGCTGCCTACCTAGCTAGGCCTAGTGTCACCGCTTTCATCACACGTGATGAGAAAAAATGGGGATCGGATAGCTACGCCGGTGGTTTCTTGGATTCTCTCTCTTCCCTGAGATGCTGGCAAGAGACCTACCTACTCATCCCCGTGGCTGCGTATTTGACTCTGTATATTCTCCAGATGTGCATATGCGACCACTACGTGTCATGTAGCAGGTACCGGTAAACGTTGTTGGCAACGAAGATCAGCCGTCGTTGTGTGCAGCGGCGGACCGTGACCCGAAAGCAAGGAGGGGCTAATTGCCAATAGCTGTTTACTAGAAGTCTATCAGCTAGATTACTTAGGATGCTTTTTCATTGATGGACCATTAGATCTTCAGGATTTTCATCTGGTAAAAGAGGGTCGGAACCCAATTTCGTCTCCACTGGGTTCCGCGCCCTGGTTGTGTGTACGCCGCCGGTCGAGAATGAAGGTCAGAACACACGTCTGCATCGCAGACGGCATCGGCCGTCGGTCGTCCATCAGCCGAACTCAAGACCCGTGCTTTTTTCAGGACAGGTGTGATCGCTCGCAAAGAAGAGTGGCAGATCAGGTGTGAACTCCATGGTGCGCGCATCTGGCGATCATCCCCGCATGCGTTTGCGGCCTCGTCATGGACATCCGCAGGCCGCCGCCGCGCACGGCCGGCGGCTCGATCGGGACGGGAAGGAATTAAGCCGGCACGTCAAAGTTTCCAGAAGCAGATGCCACGGAAGAAGGCAGCCGGCTGCGGGTAGGCTGAATTTCTTCCGTTCTAGATGCGGGACAGTTTGTCAGCGCCATGCTGGAGAGAGAGACGCACGTTTCCGGCCAGGGCATCGAGATTCAGAGGTTACTACGCCGCCTGGAGGCTCTTCGGTCTGTGTCTGTCCCCATCATCCAGCAAGATAAGAGTCTTTCGCATGTCAGGTTCGTTGCAAGTTGCGCGCGTCCTGTGCAGGTGCAGCCAGTCAGCCACCGACGGCTCACGAGCAACCGACGCAGTTGACGCTGGTCAAACTCAAAACATGTACTAGTAGGTACGATGGATGCAAGGCCCAAAACTATGGTGGGTAGCAATACTAGGCCCTTTTCCACCTTAGCCCACGGGCCTTAGTTCCGGGTATCACATGACGTACCACCGCCTCAGTATTTGTTCAGCTGCTGCGCCCGCTCCGCGTCTGATAAATTCCTACAACCTCTTTTACACAGCTGATGTCACCCTACTGTACTCAGTAGCGAGCGGCTACGACCACTCGTGCTCCAAAATGACAAACATGAAATGTACCTTTCGTTGGATCAGTCGTTGGATCAATACACCATACATCGTGATACACATGTAGAAATAACTACGAGCACATTATATATATATATATATAATATTATAGACTATAGAATAGACTACTTTGTGGCCGGACCAACCGGCTGCACCACCCAGCCGGTCCAACCATTAAACTCACTAGTCGCGTTGTGCTTTTGCGAGGCTGCGTCCGTCCCTCTGCGGGCTCGTAGAGCCGAGCTGACAATTGAACGAGCCTATCGTAGGAGCCGAGCCTTGCTGAGCACAAGCAGCGCTAATCAATGCACTTATTCAGGACCGGAATTAGCGATCGTGAGTCAGCGCCCAATCAATAATATTCAACCGGATACCTGTTTCCATGGACGGCGTAATTAACTACTGTTGGGTGATTTCCGGAATTCGAGTTCACGTTACGGCCTAGATATATAGGTTACGAGAACGCATAGACATTGTTTAGTATGCACATGCATGCCTGCATACATGTTACGAGAATATTAAAACGAGAGCGCGTACACATTTAGAACTTATTCCTGCAAGCTACGGTAGTGACATAACATATATGGTAGTGCATGGATCGGTTTCGATTAAGTGCGTTTGCTAATTGAGTTAAAAATGCCATAGCTACTAATATAGTTATAATTTACTATAGTGTGTAGCACATTACCATCACCATGGGCTTTTGTTGCACGTCTAAGAATGTCCATGCTAATTGCTGTGTATACAACAAGATGCTTCAGAGCTAATAGAATTGTATAGTACGCGTGCAAGCTTTTCCGAGGAATCAGTTACTGTAGAGAAATCAAATTTACAATAAAATAGTTACAAGATTTTTAATAGCTTAATATATAATTATAACAGAGAGTTACCACAATTTGACATCAAGTTCGAGGTGTTAATTAGAATAGAGTTACCACAATTTGATATTAAATTGTTCTAAGAAACCAAATACTATGCGCGGTTACCATAATTTTGTGCCAATCCGTTCCATGTAACCAGCTACTATAGCGACGAGTCAAATTGAACACGAAATAGTTACAAGAATTCAAATGGCTCGGGAAGATAATTTGGACGTGGAGTTATTACCACAATTTATTTTCTGCGAGCAAGTGAAAAAATATTGGAACTCTTTGCGCAAAGTGTATAGTAACTCAGCAACAAATCATTTATTTTCAAACATTATACACATCTTTTGCACTACATGAACATCGGACGTTGTTGGATCAGATAGGAATCAAATCCTCATCTCCATCAGATCGAGACATAACAACCAGTAAATCTATTGGCAAATAAATCTGTAAAATTGAAACTAGAATTTGAATTACAAATAATATTGTGTCCGCCGGTGGCCCTGTTGCTGAATATTCCAATTATGTAATTACGAGAGACATAACTCATGATAAGTAACTAACATGAATCCATCAATTTACTACTATGCCGACCTAGTTTCGACATAATTCAAAACTTTAGTTTCATGCGACTTAACACCCAGATCAGATAAGGCAACCACAACTCTAAATGGTGAAATCACCATAATTAAAATGTAGTAGTAAACTATATGCTAGATTTACCAATATGAAGGGTTAATGAAAGTCTAGTAAAATTACAAGAATTACGTACAACTAAATTATGAGATTATATGAAAATAATTAGTAAATGGTATGATATATTTACAATAATGCACAGTTCCTGAAGACCATGGAATCTCGCTAAAAATATGTATCATCATTTGTAGAATACAATCCAGGGAAAAAGATTGGGATAATTGTGTTCTTTGCATATAAGAACCTACATTAAAAGCAATATCATTTAAAAATTTCTTTGGCGTAACTAAAAGAATGTGATAAATCGATAGAATCAAACAATTAGAGCTGTACACTGCAGTCAAATTTATACGACATGGATACAACAACAAAAGGACCAATTCCTTGCGGGAAATCAAACCAATGGAAAATCACTAAAGTAAATATATGTACAGTAAGGAAGAATCTAATCCAAAGAGAAACGGCTGCTAATCCAAGGGGAACCAGGTTGATATTGAATTAGTATGATGTTGCAGGCTCGTCTGCTGCCCAGGCGGCCGAATCTCTGGCCGGCGGTGGAACAATTTCGAGCGAATGAAATAGGCTGACGAAACTGAGCGCGCACGAGTAGAAAAGAAGACTTGTATTCGGCCATTGCCGCATTGGTGATGGTGCCGGAATCGATGACGGCGTAGATGCGCAAGTTCTGACGGTCGCAACTGCGGCAGACAGCGGCACTTCCACGCTAATTATCCATTTGCTTGAGATGCGGCCGGACAATGACGAGCCAAATCGCATTTGCTTGAGATGTAGCGGTAGGTAATCACGCTAATTATCCATAATAAAACCAAAACAATCTACAAACAAATTGTCATGCGGCGGCTCACCTGAATACCGTTCTCCCTGCACGCAACGCTACCTTCCTGGCACAGTAGCATCGGGCGGGCATGACCTCCAGACGGTTGGAGGCTTGGAGCGGCGGAGGCTGGGTTGGGATAGTTTGTGGCGTCGAGGCCAGCCATTCCGGCGGACCTGAATGCGGCGTATGCGGCGGCGGCTGCACAAGCTGTGTCGATGGGGATTGGGGAATGGGGGCGCGCTCCTGCCGGGGTAGGAATTAGCGCCACCAGCTTTGCATCATCGGAAGCCGAGCCGAAAGGCTATTTACTGGTGAGCCAAGCGTTACGGGAGAGCCGAGCGGAGCGTGGGTGGGCAGGTCCGGCTCGTGCACGATTGGGTGGGGAGTGGTCGGCCTCCAATTGGTTGGACGCGGGGATATATATATATATATATAATCTTCGCGTGGATGCGTAAGCACGTCAGAAGCACATGAGATGGAAACAACTGGAGCTTGGTTGAATTTCTCGGTTCTAGACAAGCATCAACAAAGCACAAGATTAAAGTGCCGCCGCCTTTGCTTACGGCACTGTTCACGCAGGAGCAATTGACACTTGTGTCTATCGGTTTGACCGAGTTCTTTTCCATCCTAGCCCATGGGCCTCTGCTCTGGGTAGAAGATGCTTACTTCCTACTTCTTCCTCAAGACGCGGGCTTAACTAACGACGACGGACGGGTCACGGGTCGCCTCAACCCAAATGGCCGGCCCATGAATATGACTTCAACGGATCCGGCCGTCTCCGGCGACCAAGCAGCACCACCGCAGTCTGCTCTCTTCGCGCTGGCGCTGTTCATGTGCCCAGAAGCCCAGAAGGCTCATCTACCACCTCAGACCTCAAGGCAAAGCCTCCATTGCTACCTCAAATCTTCAGTACCCTGTGTGGCGGATCCGTCTCCGTCTGATCCAACCCTCCACAAAACGTTAAACGGGTGCCCTACCGGCCCCGGTCCTGGCAATGCAGGGCAGCGGCATTCGTGACTCACCTGCGCGCCAACACCACCTCACCAAAACAACAGGAAGCAACGCGTGCTGCCGTCGCGCATCTCCTCGTACTAATCCCCCGCAGCCGCAGGTACGGTGGTCTACAAATAGCGGGGCCGCGGCGGAATCGACGAAGCCCTGCTCTCTCTCGATCGTGCCGGTAGAGAGCACGCGGCTAGCGTCGCACGATTGGATGACGCGCACGCGGCTAGCATCGCACGATGTCGAGGGCCGAGGCCGCTGCGGGGGACCGGGACGACGACGAGGTCGTCCACGACTTCGCCCCGCTCCTCGTGGTGTACAAGAGCGGCCGCCTCGAGCGGCCCATCGCCATGCCGCCTGTCCCGCCCGGTCTCGACGCCGCCACAGGCGTCGCGTCCAGGGACGTTGCACTCTCCCCGCACTCCTTCGCGCGCCTCTACATCCCGCCCACCGCCACCGACGAGAACTCGAGGAAGCTCCACGTGGTCGTCTACTTCCACGGCGGCGGCTTCGTGATCGGGTCGGCCGCGTCCGCCGCGTACCACCGCTTCCTCAACGACCTCGCCGCGGCCTGCCCCGCCGTCGCCGTCTCCGTGGACTACCGCCTCGCGCCGGAGCACCCGCTCCCCGCCGCGTACGAGGACTCCCTCGCGGCCCTCGAGTGGGCGCTCTCCGCTGCCGACCCGTGGCTCGCGGCGCACGGCGACCCCTCCCGCGTGTTCCTGGCCGGGGACAGCGCGGGCGCCAACATCTGCCACCACCTCGCCATGCACCTGGGCATCCGGGGCGCCGGCGTCAGGGGCGTCGTGCTGATCCACCCGTGGTTCTGGGGCAGGGAGCCCGTCGGCGGGGAGCCCCGAGGCCCCGCGAAGATGCAGAAGGGCCTGTGGGAGTTCGTGTGCCCCGGCACGGTGGGCGGCGAGGACGACCCCCGGATGAACCCGACGGCGCCGGGCGCGCCGGGGCTGGAGGGCCTGGCGTGTGGGAAGGTGATGGTGTGCGTGGGGGACGTCCTGCGGTGGCGCGGGAGGCTGTACGCGGAGGCGGCGGCGCGGGCGAGGGGCGCCGAGCCGCGCGTGGAGCTGTTCGAGTCGGAGGGGGTCGGCCACGTCTTCTACCTGCTGGAGCCCGCGGCGGAGAAGGCCAGGGAGCTGCTGGACAGGATCGCGGCGTTCGTCAGTGCGGAGTGAGTGAGCAGGAAGGCCGTGGGCACTCGAGGGATACAGTATTTCTGTAATTCTGTTCACAATTGGCACAATATTAGCAACAGTATTTTATGATTGACTTGCATGTATTTATGTACGTTGCTACGAAAATTATATAAATATATTGATTAGCATATAAATATATATATATATATATATAATATAATATATATATCAGTTGTTGGTCGAGAATTTTAGTTTTTCTATTTTACTGTCAAACGCTAATTTTAAATGGTTTCGGACGTTTAACATATGGTCATCTGTAAAATTTCGATTGACGAATTAAGAAATTATTGTTTGTTTTAGTAATAATACAGATAAAGATAAAAAAAAAGAAGAGATATAGATAGAGATTGTTCACAATAAAGGTGACAGAGATGTTAGCGAATAGTGATTTAATACGGATTGCTAAATTTAATATTAATGCAGTTGTTCAAAAAAAATTCAAAATTTAGTATGTATTTGCTGAGTGGGATGCATGCTCATCAGCGGGTTGACACTTGACACTAAACCTGAGATAAACGGAACCTACAAGTGACGGTCGACATTCATGGCTCACCAGCCCCACGACACCCGACCGCTCACCCGGCACATGCGTCGCCATGCAGCACCCATCTCTCTTCTCAATGGCGTCTACAAGTAGCGGCCACACTGACTGAAGCTTGAGACCAGGAAGCCAACAGCGGACAGCTCCGACGAGCAGTCACCCTTGCACACAAATGCCGGGCGCCACGGTTGCCGTGGGAAGCGACGGCGACGACGAGGTCGTCCACGACTTATCCCCGCTCCTCCTGGTCTACAGGAGCGGCCGCCTCGAGCGGCCCCTCATCGTGCCGCCCGTGCCGCCCGGCCTCTCGACGCCGCCACGGGCGTCGAATCCAAGGACGTGCCCCTCTCCCCCTCCTCCTTCGTGCGGCTGTACCTCCCGCCCGCCGCCGCCAGCGCGGGCGACAAGAAGGCCAATAAGCTCCCCGCGGTCGTCTACTTCCACCGCGGTGGGTTCGTGATCGGGTCGGCGGCCTCCTGCGTGTACCACCGCTTCCTCAACGACCTCGCCGCCGCCAGCCCCGCCGTCGCCATCTCCGTCGACTACCGCGTGGCCCCGGAGCACGCGCTCCCCGCCGCGTACGAGGACTCCCTCGCGGCCCTCGAGTGGGCGCTCTCCGCCGCCGACACGTGGCTCGCGGCGCACGGCGACCTCGCCCGCGTGTTCCTGGCCGCCGACGCGTGGCTCGCGGTGTGTGGCGCGTCGACCTGCTCGTCGCCCGAGCGCCGCGTGGCTGCAGCTAGCGGACCAGCAGTGCATGCACATGATGTGCTACGTACGTTAACGTCAATAGAAACGGCACGTACTGTGTGTGCTGGTAGTCTTTTTTTTTTCACCCGTGTGATCCAGTGAATCATATGCCACGACACGATACGTCTGGTCCGGCACTTGAATGTACTTGTGCGTAGACGTGTCGCGCGTCGTGGTGCCACGGTGAAGTGAATCCGCATGGCGTGGCTGGCTGCCTGCCTCTCGCGGTGCGGCGTGTCTCCTTTGTGGTCAGCCGGTCGACGGGCTTCCAGCAGGTGGCCTGCCGACTGCCGACTCGATCGCCGGTCTGCACGCACCGCTCCACCGGATGGGCGACGGCCATTGAATGCCGGCGGCGCAGCCCTGTGGAGTGTGGCCAGAACTCACTCGATCGCCGCAGCCGGGCTGAAAGTGTGAAAGTAAGATCGACGGCGGACCAGTTACACCAGTTAACTGGACCAGGAGGCCCAGCACTAGCGTGTGGCCCAACTTTTTAGAATAGAAGATTAAAAAGAAAAAAAATACCACACGCATGTGCTACAGTGATCCCGTGTGTGAGGTGGCAAGGTGTGGGTGGGGCAGCTGGGCACGGACTGGCGAGCCGTGAGGGGCAGAACAGGACACGGCGATCCAGAGAGGCCGGAGACAAACTGCGCCGCGCACGCCATTGTCTTGCAGGCTGTCACCGAACCTGAGAACGATACCACCACCTGCCGCGGCGCGCGCACCGGCATCGCCCCCGTCCGGGTCCGGGAACCTGTCACTGGCTGTCTGCAGTGCAGGCTCAGAGCCAGGAGCCCAAGCCGTCGTGCCTGCACGCAGGATCCGCATAGGCTAGCACGTTCGCAGGCCGCGCGAACCTCGGACCGAAACGATCCCTAGATCTGACGACGACCAGCTCCGGATCGCGCACGTCGCCCGACACCGCCCCGGTGCACCGGTCGCCGTCCTCGATCGAGACGTGGTGCGTGGACGCCCTCTACTCCAGCTCCTGCCGGGCAGCTGCAGCTGGGACCCGGTCAACCGCTCTCGACCCAGCTCGTCCCGTCAGCCAGCCTCGTCGCCGCTCCTCTCCAGCGGGGCGCGCGGCAGGGCTCACGAGCCGTGATCGGCCACGGAACCGGGGCCTGCCTGGATCCCGAGGTGGTTGCGCGCGCAGCCGGCGACCGCGACGCGCTCCGTGGCCGTGCTCCCGGTTGGTGGACGCGCGGGTGCAGGACCCGGGTCGGTGGGGCTCGGCACCCATCGGTTGGTCCAAAACGCTGGGAGGAACGGGGGGGAAGTGGCCGTGGACCAGCGAAGTATCCGACAGGTGGGGTGCGGGTGCGACCGTGCGAGAAGCCTTCGCATAAAAGTCAAGCAACACGGGCGGGCGGGAGAAGCAAAGCGCGCGTTTGGTTTGCTTGTTCCACCCATCGGCCATGGGGGGCGCTGTCGTGAGCTCGCTCGATGCAAAAGCGCGGCCCGCCGGGCGGCTGCCACGATCGCCCACGCTCCCTTTTTCTTCTCTCTGGCTGCTGATCCAGTATAATGGAAGACCACGTCCGGGAGGGGAAAGGCAACTTCTAGGCTCTAACTTTCCAAGGGGTAACACAAGGTGATCGAACATTTATAGTTCTCATTAGGGTCCATCAGTTTTTCCATGTTTACTTGATCATCTCTGAGGTCACCTGTTTGCTGATAATAATTCGTCAAATTGGTCGGTCAGTGCTGTACTACTAAATATAGCTTCTGTTCAATAATGAACCTTCTTGGTCTTGTTGCCTAAATAAAGTCATATATAGATGTACTCTTCTTTGGCTACATGCATTCATAAATTCACAGACAAGAATAATGAGTTTTCTTTGTTGAAAAAATATACTAGTGTTGTTTAAAAAGCATAACGAGAGGTATCAACTGAGACGTAACATATAACTTATTATGACATGTGCTTCCGAATCAAGTATTTATGTGCTTCCACTTCTAAAATAGAGTAATTCAACCTCCGCAGTAGGATGTTGTGGTGATTATGCTAACTTTTGTGCATTAAATTTCATACAAAAATGCTATTAGAAGCGCAAGAAAGTACACCAGCAATTTCAAGGCCAATTACTGTACAAACACACGAACAAGAGAGCACAAAAGGCTAGATAAATGCATACACTTCAACTTAAAAAATGACAACCTGGATAAGGGCTTCTTAGAAATAAGGTACATAAAATGCAGGGTTCTAGTAGAAATGGTATAATAAAATGGATTCATTATGCATGAGAAACATGATACTGATTGAATGTAACATACAATACTTATGACCTTAACCATGGAATTTGAATACTCAATTTGAAAAATAACAATCCGAATAAGAGTTCAGTAGAAGTTGATAATTTTCCCCCAATGTTGGGTTTCTATTTTTCTCAACATTCAATTGCACACGGTGGTTTCGAAACCTCCATGAAAGTTTCCCACGTGAAGGCGATAACAGTTTTTGGAACAACTAAGCTCACACGCAACTTTTGTATATCTTCCACAATGTTATATTTTGATGATAACAGATTTTGGAATAACTAAGCTCACACATAAGCACACTCTCAACTTTTGTATATCTTCCATTGTATATATGTTTTGATGATAACGATTTTTGGAACAACTAAGCTCGCACAGAAGTACACGCGCAACTTTTGTACATCTTCCACCGTGTTATACTTTAATCTAGTTATATTATTGTACTCCTACTTACAAAAATGGAACAATTTCTAATTGTGTTACTGGTTAAATGAAGCTTAATACAACTGGGTCCGCAGTTTTAGACTAATAAATAGGCAGAGCAAAGAACACGCACATAAAGGCAAAGTGATGTGGTTCCCTCCGGCACCTCACTCCGGAACCACACAGACCCCACATGCCGCCCCACACGTCAGCCACCCACCCTCGCAATCAGACGGCCGACACCATAACGAACTCCAAGATCTGACGGCGCAGATCCATTCCTAACCCAGTATATATTCAGCCTTACCCCAACCACGAGCTCCCTCTCTTTTCCGCCCTCCACCCCTCGCGAGCCCTCCAACCCCACACGACCCACCTCCTCGGCGGCGGCGGCGGCTGCGGTGGCGATGCAGATGGCGGCGACCACCACCGACTCCCAGGCGGCCGTGCCGCCTCACCACCCTCACGCGCACCCCCATGCGCCTCCACAGCACGGGCCTCCGCACCACCACATGCCGCAGCCGCGGTGGGTCGTCATCCCGTACCCGCCGCCACCGCCCATGGTGGCCGCACCACCGCCGCCACCGCAGTTCGCCAAGCACTTCGCCGCTGGGCCTCCCCCGCCGCCACAAGCTGCGGCAGGGCGCCGCACGCCGACCCCGCCCGCGGCCGGATCCGGCGGGAACGGGTGCGAGGAGAATAAGACGATTTGGGTTGGCGACCTCCAGTACTGGATGGACGAGAACTATCTCCACAGCTGCTTCGGACCCAGCGGCGAGGTTTGCGTCTCTCCCGATCCGGACTCCTCCGTACTAGATCTCGGGAATACAGCTAGATTTATACCATTTCCGCGCGTTGATTCGTGTGTTTTTGCCTCGGATTGACATAGAAGCTTTAAATTGCGCTTGATTGTTGCTTGATGCGAATAAAGGTGCGGTATTTTTAGAATTAGACGTGCAAAGATGCTTAAGGCGCCAACTTTGAGGTCATTCAATGCAGTACGGATGGAATGCTCCTTTTGTTTGGTCATTTATATCTCCTGTATGGTTTAGAGCCGTGTAGCCGCTTCAAAACGTTATTTTCTCCGTGTTATTTTTTTCCTTATAGAAGAAGGGGTCGTCGTATTCATTTAGAATTGGTGCGTGCGAGGTGACAAACGTGCCGACCTCTGTAGGATTTATGCATATAGTTAACTTGGAGGAAATGGTCCTGATGCTTGATAATTGATAGACATTTGGAATGGGCCAAGCTAGTGGCTTCACCTTGGTGGATACTGTATTAGTATAATAACTTTTGGAGGTGCAAAAGGAATCAATAATTGCAGCCTTGGCCAATTATCCTTTTTAGGATATGCTCACTGATGTTGACAGGAAGGGAAAAGATGCTTGATCTTTGGATCGTTCTGATGGATACTGATACAATGCCTGTTTAGGAACAGATTTAAATGGACAAAGCAGTTTTTATCCATTCTTGTTTTTGTACTAGCTAGTAATAATAGCTGCCAGGAACCTTTCTTGAAACAAATCTAAAATGGTAACTTTCAATTTTTATCAACTACATGGGCATCATTTACAGTTTCTTCTTTCTGTTTGTGTGTGTGTTCGTGCTTACCAAACTCTCTGACCAGTAATCTTATTGCCTTCTGCCACTTCACCTTTTTGTAGGTAGTGACGATAAAAGTTATCCGGAATAGGCAAACTGGACAATCAGAGGGGTATGGATTTGTGGAGTTCTTTTCTCACGCATCTGCAGAAAAAGCTCTTCAGAATTTTACTGGTCATGTGATGCCTAACACCGATAGAGCATTTAAGTTAAACTGGGCATCATATAGCATGGGTGAAAAGCGATCTGAAGTAGCTTCTGATCACTCGATATTTGTTGGTGATCTAGCTGCTGATGTTACTGATGAAATGCTGATGGAGCTTTTTGCTAGCAAGTACCGATCGGTTAAAGGAGCTAAAGTTATTATTGATGCAAACACAGGCCGCTCTAGGGGATATGGATTTGTTAGGTTTGGAGATGATAACGACAAATCTCATGCAATGTCTGAAATGAATGGTGTATATTGCTCTACTAGGCCAATTCGCATTGGACCTGCTACTCCCAGAAGATCTTCAGGTATGTTCATCTTTCATTACAGCAATCTGAAATTGTACAGCCTCTTTCATTCAACCATAGACTTTTGTACTTTGTTCAATGAATGGTCCAACTAATACTCAGTTGTTTTATGGAATGGAATGTTATCAGGCCTGGCCTGGTTATCAATCCAGTGAAGGTCTTGTGTTATCATTCCGATTGTATTTTATAGAAATTGTTTTAGTAAATGTGGCATGGATATATTACATATCAACCTTTTGTGATTGAAAGTTCAAACCATTTTTAAGTGGTTCTTCTCAGCATAGACAACTAACTACCTCCTCCATTTCTTGTTGGCTAGCATGCTTAGTCCCTTCATGCCAGACTGCATATGCAAGTTGAACACTAGCAGTCATGTATTTTCTTAATGTCTGCAAGCATTGGGCCAAACTGATTGCATGAGGGGAACCTTGCATGAGTGACTGAACAGCCTGCACCTGACCGGAGGAGGTGCCTATCTCTCTTTTCATTCTTTGTAGACCGATGGCCTAATCTGTGTTTATTGATGACTATTATCAATGACCACATCTTAGCAACCACCGCTGCAAACATTCTGAAAATCGCTCCTTTTTTTTTTCCTTTCACCTCCTAGGATCCTAAATATTTTAGAGTGAATTATTGAAGCACATGTTTTATGTTTGTAGTCACAGAAAAGTTCCAGTATATTGGCTTGTGGCACATAAGCCCTTCTTTTATGATCATAGTGTTTGAAAAAAGTGAGCTATAGAAAATCCCACCATCTGATTAACTGCCCTGGCCTTGATTGAAACAAGTCACCACAAACTTGCTGGAGCAAGCACTTGAACCCCTGACCAGCAGGCTCCCTTGGACCCTTGCTAGCAGCACTATGGCAGGTCCCCTCCACAAGCCTCATCGATCTTCACGCCTCCTTGGCCAGCTGGTGCAGCTTCTACTTCTGTGCTGATCTTGCCAGCTCTGATGGATTTCATAAAAGTTGATGTATCTTGACACGATAGGACCATAAATGACGTGGTTTTGTGCCACAAAGCAAGATATTCTGTATTTTCTGCTCCTTGACCATAGAACTGTGCTTTCTCATTTACCACTCTGCTATTTATCTATAGGTCTATATTTATCTGTAGGTCTATATGTTTTTGTCTCGAGGACTGCATATGTAACCTCCTTGAATAACTATGTTTCTAACTTGCTATATATTATGCTACAGATAGATTAATTGAAATCAAGTTAATGTGCCCAGAGCATCTTATATATCACGCATTTTCTTTGTAGAGGGCCTTATGGCGTTTCTCTTTCTTTTCTGTAATCACTCTGGTTTTGATCATTTGTTCATTCAACTTGATGTCTGCTTTACTCAGGTGATTCTGGCTCCTCGACTCCTGATCATTCAGATGGCGATTCTTCTAACAGAACGGTGTGTGGTACTCCTTTTCCTTTGGTGTTTGTCAGCTTGAAGTATGATAATTTTTAATCTATGGTTGTCTGCCTGCTTTAGGTATATGTTGGTGGGCTTGACCCAAATGTCAGCGAGGATGAACTTAGGAAAGCCTTTGCCAAATATGGCGATCTTGCTTCAGTGAAAATTCCTCTAGGAAAGCAGTGTGGCTTTGTTCAATTTGTTAGCAGGTATGTACCTGAAGCATTTACATGTTTTGCTTATTTTCTCCATAACTTGGTTGAAGTGATATTTAAGATATGCGACTACGTTTCTAGAACTGATGCTGAAGAAGCTCTACAAGGATTGAATGGATCAGTCATTGGGAAGCAGGCAGTTCGCCTTTCGTGGGGCCGTAGCCCATCACATAAGCAGGTTTGTCATGTTTGACAGACTTCCTCTATTTCCATTTTTTCCCTTTGGTGTTGGATTATTCCTTCCTTTGTGGAATTACTTGTTAATTTGTTATAGTATCTGTTTCCATTGATGCAATCAGTTTGTTAAAATGCAGCATTGCAACAGTTAAGACTTGCTAACTTAACAGCAAATCAGTAAAACTTTGTATTATCCTAACTTTGGACATGCCATAAACTAACCATTTCACTATAAGGCCGTGTCCATAATATAACATCCTCTTGCATGAAGCTACTGTACAGTGTATAGCTGACTGACTGGTGATTACCAGCCCTATCATGTGGGGCTTGATATATTCCACTTCCTCCTCAGCCTATTATTATTTTGATGGGATTTTCTTGGTTAGCTTGGTCACACGATCTAGCTATCTGAAACACCACTCCACAGCCTGAAACTGGTGTTGAGCTTCACACGAGCAGTTCATTGGCCCTTGCAGTTGCGCTCACCGCCTGACTATAAGAAACAGTTTGCTAGATGTTGCTGTACTTTCAACTTAGCATCTCTCGAATAATTAACGTCTTGTTGATCGTTAACTAGATTTATCCACAGCATAATTGCTCCTTTTCTTTCCTATATCAAACTAAATACCAGTTGTCTGGAGATACTACAATTTAGCATGAGCTGTCTTTTACTACTTAGCATTGCATATTTGACATGTTTATGCTTGCCCAACAGTTGTGTAAGGTATATGACCATGTTTTTGTGCAGTCATTTTTAACTTCCTCCACTTACCATTTCCTTCTCTGTTTCCAGTCTAGGGGTGACTCTGGCAACAGGAGGAACATGTACTACGGCACACCCTTCTACGGAGGATACGGCTACGCCTCCCCGGTGCCGCACCCAAACATGTATGCCGCTGCATATCGCGCGTACCCGTTCTATGGCGGCAACCAGCAGCTGGTGAGCTAGAGATGAGCTAGAGAGCCTCTCCCCGTTCCGTCCCCTCCGACGGGGAAACAAGGTTTTGGTCCGGTGAGCATAGTAGCGTCAGGTGAGAAGGAGGTTATAGCCTTATAGGTTGTCCTAAAAAGTGGGCGAGACATGTTGTTGAACGGATGGTATGGTGCCTGTAGTTGTTGTGTGTGCGCGTCGCAAGAACTGGATGGAACTCGTGGCTTGTAGTACACCAGGGAGTCGTGTCGGTATTCTTTCAAGAAATTTTGACTTGGTAATAAATTAAACTATTGTTTGTGCGTCCATCTTTTTTCACCTCTCGATTGTGCGTGGCAATCAGTTTCATGCTGTTGGGTACGTATTGTTTGCGTTTTGGTGTCGTGGTATGCGATTTTTTATGTTTGGATTTGAGTTTGAGATAGTTTTAGACAAGTAGTGTTGTGTACAATCTGTTTGTATAGCCCATTTACAACTAGAAAGGTCATACTTGTGTTACACTGTTGTTTAGGACATCCGGCTCATCTGGCTGAGTTACATCGTTTTTGAATTTTGATTTATGGACGCATTACATCCTGGTTTGATCGATTCAGGTTGGTTTTTGAAAAATGGGTGAACTCGAGCCACGCCTGTTAGGAGCAGGCTTCAGCCCACGCGGTGGTTAGTTTTTCTAGGATCGGGTATGTTTTAGTTTCGCCTTTGTTTTGGGCCAGCCAAATATTGGCCTAACCCGATGGTCACGCTTTAAGCCCGAGCGATAACACAAATTGGGGTTGAAACAGTGGAGGACTAGAGGAGAGTGGGGACTGAGGAAGGGGGCTGCTGGTTATGCTTCAGTGACATCGCCGCGACCGTGAGGGTGCGGTACTCGGGGATCAAAGTCCTCAATGGAGAACCAAGGCAAGTGGCCGTCCACCTCCCCATCATGGTACCCAATCCAGTTCGGGACTCGGTTTTATGGTCACCGCCTAGCTCATCGGAGAAGAGACTGGATGTTCTCGAGCAAGGGACAACGGGATTCTTCGAGCTTAGACTTCGTTTAGATGCAAGTGCTAATGGGTGAAAACGCTAAACTTTAGCATTAGCTCATCTAAACGGGAGTGCTATTGGGATGGGCTAAACTTTAGCCAAGACTTAAAAATTTTAGCATACGCATGTGTGCTAATATATGCTAAAGTTTAGCAATCAAATTTAGCTCTCAAAACAGACCCTTTGGACCGACCGATGCCATCCTGCGAGCGGCAAGCAGGCTCACACACCACCTAGCGGTTCGACCCCTGCATTTGGCCGGCCTCTTCCGAAACATGGCCTTCTGAGCTATCTTATCGATGGCACCGAGCCGTAGGTGGTAGCATCCAGCAGCATGGATTTGGCCGGCGCCGAGTGCCCAGCGGGTTCTTAACTTTGGCTGGAAAAAACTACGGGGATGCCGCGTGATTCAGGGGGTGTACTGATTGCTCAACTGTCGACACGGGAAGCAAATAGCCTAGTACTCCTACGGTACTCGGTTCGGTTATCACCTCACCAATTTGGACGGAAACGAAGGCGCGACGATCTAAGCAGCCAAACAGGCAAACACCCGGCAGCTTCGTCGTCGCCGTATGCACGCATCCTTCGCGGCGGCGCTGCCGCGCTTTGCCGGGACGCCGACCGCGTCTGCTCAGAAAGTGCCACGGCCATTCGTTAACTAACCCGCCCCCGTACGTAAGCAACGGTGCACACGCAATGATCAACGCAGCAGCATCTCTCCTCTTAAAAAAAAAAAGTGCCTGCACCTTCGCCGTGTCCGTAGACTTTGGTAGCCTCTTATCTTAAGGCGCCCATGACGTCATGGGGCATGGGCTAGTAGTCCAGCTAGTGCCCACCTCGGGTACACGATGAAGTCAAGCTAGTATTCCCAGGGCCCCCTCCCGACGCGGACGGGGTCGACGAAGCAAGCGAGCCGTTGCTCCGGTTCACACCACATACGGCTAATCAAACCGGACAAGATGGCGTCGAAGCAGGCCGCTGATATAGCCTATCAAAGGGCGCACCGATCGCTAGCACTAGCAACGCAACAAATTTAAATGCTAAGCTAGCAGCCGCTACGACCGCCTGTCTTCGTGCGCAAGCAAGACCTGGAGACGCGACGCGAGAGCACAAGTCCTGGCCGTCCGTCCCCCGCGTCCAAGTCGTGCCGTGCCGTGCGCGTGCCTCCCTCGCCACGCCTTGTACGGCGCCATCCGACGTCACACCGCGGTTCACTACTCGGCAAACAGGCAGACGATCTCACTGGGGCCGGCTGGGATCGATATGATGCTCCACCCGAGGTTTTGCCCGGCGACGAGATATTCCGCCGCGAGCGCCCGTCTCCGCCGGGTGTCACACGCCGGCGGCTCGTGTCCGTCCATGCGAAACACAACGCAGTGCGTCCTGCTGCCCGCGCATGTAAAGCGAGAAGAGAAACCAGGGAGCACGTTTTTTGCCCCCGCCCCCCTGCGCTCCGAGAGGCTGGATCGCGTCGACGTCCGTGTCGTCGTCGGACCGGCCGTGCCGGACGGGGCGAGCGGCGTGCCGTCGGGATCGCTCGCTCGCTCGGCGGGTGCAGGACACGGGAGGACGACGAGCGTGCGGGGACCGACGGAGAGAGAGGTCGTGGGTCCCCTGGGCCCTGGCTGATCGCGATGCGTGCAAAGACAGGGCGGGGTCTTCCCCCCGGTCCGCGACAACCGCGTTCACATACAAAATCTCTGCTACCAAAAACCTCCCTCTCCTCTCGGCATAAATAGACCCCCGCCGGCCTCGGCTCTCGTCTCGTTCTCCTTCCCCCGTGCCCGGCCCCTCGATCCGGACTCTCTGCTGCCGCCATGGCGTCGCCGCCGCCGCCGCCGTCTCCGAGCGCCGAGGGCGGCGCGGTGTGCTGCATGTGCGGCGACCGGGGCCTCCCCGGCGAGCTGTTCCGCTGCAGGCGCTGCCGCGCGCGGCTGCAGCACCGGTACTGCAGCGACCTGTACCCGAGGGCGGCGGCGTACCGGCGCTGCAACTGGTGCCTGCGGGAGCCGGCGTCCGACCACGGCGGGCGACCGGCCCACGCCGCGGCGGCGGTGGCTAATAGCAGGCCAGAGGAGAAACGGAAGACGGCGCCAGTGCCGGCGTCGGCGTCCGATGAGGAGCGGCAGCGGCAGCGCCACGAGGGGTGCTCGTCGAGGAGGCCGCCCGCGGAGCCCAGCCGCCCGGTGAAGAAGAAGCACAAGGCCCAGGAGAAGGTGCCGCCGACGGCGCAGCCGAAGGAGATTATTACTAGTGACGCCAGCGGCAGCAAGGAGGTGATGCGGGCGGGGAAGACGCGGGTGAGCAGGGTGAGGGTGCGGCGGTACAAGCTCCTGGCGGAGGTCATCAGCTGCTAGTTTCTAGCTACAGTAATTATCCAGGAATTAGAGGAGCCACCACCACCATAGTATGGCCTATGGCGCAGGATGGCACCACGGACCGGTCGAGATGGATCGCTAATGCAAGAGCCAATGTACATAGACTGAGTGTGTGAATAAGTATCGATCCTAGCTACTGTATACATCTATCCTGAATCCTGTCGCCGGACTGCTATCGCTTTGCACACCTGGGAGGTAGCCAGCGGCCAGGCAGCCAGTCAGCTGACACGCCGAAATGCACGCATCCCAGAGATGATCCCACGACGACTCGCCACCATTGCAGGTCCACTTGAATACTCGATCGCCATTTCGTCCTCTATAAGTAGATTCGGAAGTCGGAACCAAAGGCGACAGGAGTTTCCCCATCCAGAAGCTCTTGCTTGTGTGCGCGGGAGCAAAGTTCACGCGATCGGCAAACGGTAGCAGCGACTGCTCGTTCAGTAACGTCGAGGTTGACGGTGAAGGGCGACTCCCAGAGAAGCACTGCGTACAAGCTACTGTCTGCAACCTCGGCGTCTCTATACAGTTGAGTTGCCCTTAGATTCCCCATTCATTGCTCGCTCGCCCGGAAGGCTCAACTCAACTCGAACGTCAAAAAAGTTCGACAGCGACAGACACTCGGTGCCGTCGTCTGAAGTCTGAACTAATCTAGTGGCGATGGGGTTTCAAATTTGCAATTGCGTGTTGGAAAGCTGAAACCATGCATGACGCGAAAGAGAGAAGCTGATCTAAGAGAATCTCCACTTCTCCATCAACAGCCCCTACTCCTCCAGAGTCACTACTTTCTGATTAGGGGCTGCTCTAATTTTTTGGAGCTCTAAATTTAACCCACAACTCCAACAATAGTCCCTACTTCATGCCTCTACTTTCATATGACATGTGGAACCCATGCGTCAGTGGTTGAATTCTTATTTTCTTATTTTTACTCCCCTCGCTCACTCCTCTCTCGCACTCTTCTCCCTCCCCCTTACTCTTCTCTCTCTCGTACTCTCCCTCCCTCCCTCCAACACTTCTCTCTCCCCAAGCTCGGGCCGTCCGGCCACCTTCCTGCGACAAATCCTAGCAGAGCAAGCTGCACCTAGCGCCTTCATGCACGAGCTCAAGCCGGCGGCGTTCATGCACGAGCTCGGGCCGGCGGCGTGCAAGCTGCAGCTCGGGCCATCCGGCCACCTTCCTGCGACAAATTCTAGCAGAGCAAGCTGCACCTAGCGCATTCATGCATGAGCTCAGGCCGGCGGCGTTCATGCACGAGCTCGGGCCGACGGCGAGCAAGCTGCAGCTCGGGGCTGACAGCGCGGGCACCGCATCTCAGGCCGGTGGCGAGCAGGTTGCAACTCGGGGCCGACGGTGCGGGTGCCGCATCTCGGGCTGGTGGCGAGCATGCTGCAGCTCGAGGCCAGAGGCGTGGGCGCCGCATCTCGAGCCAACGGCAAGCATGCCGCAGCTAGGGGTGGCGGCACGGACGCCGTTGCTCGGCTGGGGGCAAGCGGGCCGCAGTAGGGGAGCGGCGGTGCGAACGCTGCAGCCAGTGGTGAATCTAGGATGTGAATTTAGAGGGGCTTATTTTTCTTCTCTTCTTCCTCCTTTATTTTTTTTCTTCTTTCTCCTCCTTTTCTTCCTCCTCCTCTTCATTCATGGTTGAAAATTGTTGGGAGGGCTCCAGTCCCCCTACCCCCTACCACGAATTGTTGTTGGGGGGGGGGGGGGGGGGGGGCTCCCCCCCGGATCCGCCTCTGGTTGCAGCTTGGTTGGTGGCGAGCATGCCGCAGCTAGGGGCTTCGTCGTGAGCACCGCAGCTCGAGCCGGTGAGTATGCTGCAGCTTGGGGCCAGCAGCGAGCGTGCCACAGCACGGGTGAGACAGAGGGGGCGCCACAGCTCGGCTGGTGGCGAGCATGCCGCAGCTAGGGGCTTCGTCGCGGGCGCCGCAGCTCGAGCCGGTGTTGAGCATGCCGCAGCTTGGGGCCGATGGCAAGTGTGCCACAGCACGGGCAAGACAGCGGGGTGCCGCAGCTCGGCGAGTGCACACGGCAAGGGAGAGGAATAGTAGTGTTGGCGCTAAAATCGGCCGGATAGGAATCGGCCGATGGGTCTTCAGCGTCGGACACACGACCCGGGAGAATCTGCTTAGCTCCTGTTCGGGTTATCGCCCTGGTGCGGTTCGCGCGGCGTGCCAGTCAATCTGACCTGTTGATTGACAAGGAAATAGAGTATTAAATTCCAGGCGCGTCGATCGGCTGGAATTCCGATCTGTCCTGAGGAGCGCGTCGGCGGCGAATCGGCCGATTTGCTGTAGAGATGATCGGCTATGGATCAGCCGATGATCGTGTAGCAATTGTAAAGAAAACTGGTAGAGCGATCTAAACAATTACTACAGAGGCAACACTTGAAATAGATCTAATCGGCCGTGAGATAATAAGTCGAAGAAAAACGATGACGAAGCCGATTACTCTGATCTCAAGCTGGATAACTGGTGATAATACTAGAACAACAGGTAAAACATGCAATTCTAGTAAATATCGATAACTGGTGAATAAATCCAAACGAAACCACAGTGATGCGCCCGTAGTTAAAGGTCGGATATTACTCGGTAAGCGGAACCTACCAATTGGCCGGAGATCAAGTTGATGCAGCCCTGCCAATCCGTACGAACTCGTGAAAGAAGAAAAGTATTGGCGAAGTCGCCGACTTGAAGGTAAATTGCTGGAAAAAGTAGAAGTACTGTTGTTGATTGATGTGTTGATGTTTTTCAAGACACTGACGACTCCTATTTATACCCTAAAGCTAGGACTCCTGGTCGATCACGACTTGTTACAACCTTATTTAAATTACTATATCTATACGAACTTTAAAAAGGAAACGGACTCCCGCAGAGTCTTCCGCCGCCGTTCCCTGATCCAGTCAGGATTTCCTTCAATTACTCTCCGACCGACTTAGCATGCCCCCTTTGACCAACTTTTGACCAGGATCCTCTGAAATGATCCCATCCTGTCGGCGTAGTGCCACCAATCGGCCGATTTCCAACTGTCACTTCAATTGGCCGATTCCTTTCTGTAGCCTTCAGATCTGCCGCATCGGCCAATCTTCTCCTCCTGACACCGATTCAACACGTGTCAAAATCTGGCGTCAACACATGCCTCCCACTTTCGGAGTAAAATATAATTTTTTCTTCGAAACTCTTTTCTTTAATCCTTTCCTCCGAAACGGGCGCAGTAAAAATCTCCTTCCGTTCCGCGGCACAATGATTGCAATTTCCTCGAACCGGACGCGCGAAACGACCGCTCCTCTGGAACTCGTGTAGACGGCGCGGTAAAAATACCATCTTTGCCCTCGCTTCCCTGATCTCTCTTAAGTACTGGCTTTCTCCGCCCATCCTTCCCCACGAATCTAGCATTCTCTCCGTCGCATCACTGTTCGTCTTCCTCCAAGCTCTTTCGATTTCCATGTGCTTCCCCTTTTCCGGCGATCTCATCCGCGGCCTGCTCCGATCCCCAATGGCGTCTCCATCGGCGACCACCCCATCTACAGAGGCTCCATCGGCTACTCCTTTGGCGGCGGCGGCCCAATCGGCGGCTTCCCCAGCGGCGTCATCGGCGACGATGGCTTCCATCCCAGAGGTAAATGCTCAAAATTTTTCCCTTTTTGCCTTTTTACTGCCTCAGTATTTTCCGGACCCTTTCTCAGTTTCTTCCTTTTTTCCCTTTTTTAGGCACTTAGCCATCGAATCACCATTCCTCTTTCAGAATCCCCTGACCTCATCTGTCTGGGCCCTATGGGGAGCCCTGATCCAACGGATCTTATTAGTTTAGAAGCCCATAGGATCCCCTTTAAGCAGTCATCCATGGATTTAGACCATTGGGTAGGCACTTTCAGATCCTGGCCGAATGAAACACCCGGGTGGAGAGAATGGTACCAGAGGGTAGCCGGGTCTTGGAAGGTTCAATGGGAAGAACTCAAAATCGGCCAGTGCATAGACTTATCCCTGTCTCAGATGGAAAGGAACGAACCTTTGGTTATGGCAGCCTCTTACTTCTGGTCACGTGCACTTAACGCATTCCTTTTTGGACACGGACCCATGACCCCGACCTTGGCCGATGTTTTCTGTTGACCGGCCTCGATGTTTCCTCCGCCAATACCCCTTTCAATTATCTTTTCAAGCCATCTCATCGGCTGGAGACCAAAGGAATCGGCGGGTGGAAAGGATACATCAGTAAAAATATGAAGACAGGGACAGTCTCGTAGAGGGAGCATACTGCCTTCTTGATGATGTGGCTGGAGAAGCATTTCTTCTGTGGCAGAACGGTCGGCCCCTCTTCCAACACTCAATCTTTGGCGGAGGCTCTTTCACAAGGATCGGCCATCCCCCTCGGTAAACATTTGCTGGGATCGGCGTACCATCTGATACACCAAATCGTCGTCAAGCTGTCGAAGGGGGAGCCGATAGGGAACCCAGGCGGTCCTTGGTGGTTCATCACCCTCTGGCTCAACTTACACATGAGCAAGGTTTCTCAGCAGCGGATAGAAACAAAGACCTTTCCCAACGTCGAGTCAGAGGAGAACCCATCGGTCCGTCGCCGCTGCAGGTCATTCGGAGAAGCGGTATCGGCTTTTCCCGGCTGCCAATTCACTGCCACCCGCACAGCTGAATATTTCAGATGCTTCTACAATGGCCTTAGTGAAGAGATGATCAGCTGGCACCCATATCAGGCAGTAGAGCTGATTTTCGAGTTGCCTGTATGTTTTGATTTCACCACCCATACCTTTGACAGAGAGTTGATGGACATCTTGATCAAGCCGGGGATCCTGCCGGCCAACTTCTTCTCAGGAAAGGACTCACCCACTTATAAATTTTACTGTCCATCGGCTGCGGCAAGGCAACTGGATTTTGGCCAACTGCCGATTCGAGTCTATTTCGCCGGCCAGGCGAAATTCAGAGATGGACTAACTTCAAGTCTTGAGTACAGTCGGCTGTGCGATCTAGTACCCGACTCCAGCACTATTGACTTGAATGGCTGGTCAGTTGTCTCTTTCGCCACCCAACAGTATAAATTATGGTGGGCAGAATGGAAACAACATCTTTTCTGTAAATCTTCATCATTTTACTGCAACATTCTGGACCCAGAAAACATCGACCCAAATGCAGCGGTATGTCCTTTTTCCTTCGCCGATTCCAATGTTACATTACCATCTTGTTGTTAACTTATGTTTATCCCTTCAGTCTGAAAGCCATGTTCCCCTGATGCGGAGCCGAAGCGGTCGGCCGATTGATAGCCATCACCAATACACGCCGTATCCACTCATTGGCTTCCATGCTCCAACTATCAGAGATATCTCCACCGGCCGATCAAGGCGAGCACCAAAAAGGCCAACATCAAAGATAACCAGCCGTCGGGTGCGAGCTCGCATTGGATCGGCCGATCAGACGGCAATAGCATCGGCTGAAGTCTCCCGCATCGGATCGGCCAGCCAGATGGCAGTGGTATCGGCCGAGGCTCCCCGCGTTGGATCGGTCAATCAAGTAGAGGTGACACCCGCCGAGACTTCGGGTCCTTTACCCTTACCGGTCGTCGAGATGGCCGATCCCCAAGTCACCGCCGAAGTCGGGGCTGCTGCGGCATCACTATTAGTAGAAGCTGTTCAGGTAACCTTATTTACCTCATATATTCTCCAAATCTTCTAATGACATCAATTCTACTCCTTTGCCAGGCTGCACAAGTTGTCCCACCACAGTCTCCGCAACTATCGGCCACATCTCAAGTGGGGACTGAGATTCCAGCAGCTCCTGTTGCCGAGGTACATGATCTCTTACCCTGAATCCTTAATATCTAGAAAACTTAACCAATTTTGATGCAGGTCGATTTGGGTACGCCGATTATAACTCCACAACAGGCATCGGCTGGGAGACCCACAGAGGTATAGCAAATTTCTATCACCATCTTATTTCAATTCCCCATAGTATTCTCACGGGAATTTATGTCTTTCTCAGGAAGCTGGCCCAAGCGGAGCACTAATAACGATCGAATCTTCTTCTTCCGGCGAACCAAGTGCACCAGTCCCTGAAACAAGGGAAACACTTCCACCGGCGCAGGCAAGAGAGATTCGTTTCAAAGAGGTAACAATCTTACCATTAGAATCGGCCGATTTTCTTTCACTGCTTGCTTACCCTTTACTTTGTTTCCCTACAGGAGCAAGATACTCCCAACAACAGCATCTTTTCTTTTGCTGTCTCCTTGGCCGATGAAGAAGAAATCGCCTCACACGCAGTTCCATCGAGCTCCACCTCCGACGATGTCCGTTCCAAGCTCGAAAGCATTCGTACTCTCCTCCAAGATGACATCGGCCGGTTGGTGGAAGATGCATCGCCGATCCAACGACTTTTCAACGAGGTCAAAGATCACATCCCGGATGAAGTGTCGGATATATAGAGGGCATGCAGATTCCGGTTTCCAGGGCGCTGCAACGTATGGCCGATCGTGCTCAGATGGCCAAAACTCAGGAGGAGGTCGACTCGTACAAGAATCGGACTCAGGAAGTACACCACAGAATCAACTTCCTCGAGAACTGCCGTCCGGACATCGTCGGCTCAATAGATCGGCTGAAACGGAGGAGAGCAGAACTAGCCAAGGAGATGGAACAGGTAACCAAAGAGATAGCCGTTGAAGAGAAGAAGCTCCAAGAACTCCCAACCATGATCAGCGAGCTGAAGCAAGAAAGACAACATCTGGCCCGTGAAACAATAAGGCTCCGTCGCCGCGTATCAGAAGTACCAGGATCGGCCGATAACGATCAGAGAATAGTAGACTCGGCCGATCAAATTAGACGACGAGCGATTGTAGCCATAGATGCTTTCCTTGGGTTGTAAAAAATAGGTTAAACATTATTGCTCCTTCAATGTCACTGCGCCGATTTGGTTTTGAACTGCTCCTTCAGTCTGCCTTGCATTTATGTATGCATTTACTCCGATAGGGCGTGTCTCACCATCCATCTACCTCCTCTTCATTTATACGCAGACCGTTCACCATCTCTAGAGGCACACGCATCACTTATCTCTTCCCCTTCTTTTACTGTCCCAGCTGAACGGCAAGATGTCTTGTTCGTCCTCCTCATCCTCTTTCTCTGTCAACCAGGTATGAACTCCCCCTCTACCTTTTTCTCTTAGGCATCTCAATCGCCCCGATACTAGGTAACTCCTTTTATTTCTGTTTAGCCAAACCGTCTCAGCCCTGATCTAGAACGAGCGATAGAAATCATGCATTCAGGAGAGCCATTATCATAGGCAGACAGAAATCTGATAAGAACTCATGCTGAGGAACTCAGAGGTCATGTCCCTGCCGCTGTCCAGGAATATTCGGATCTCATAAATGCTCATCTTTTGGTCCGCAAGCGACTATCTTCCGAAAAAAGTTCTTCACTTCCTTGCAAAGCCAAAACTGAAGTCGCCATGGAAGATCTGGAAGAGGAGAAGACCCGCCTGCTGAAAGAACTCTGCAACCAAGCTGAAACTGGAGCCACTGTAGAGGACCCGAAAGAGAAAAGTCTCACCCTTATGATAAAACTGGGTCGCATTGAGAGAGAAATCCAGCGTAGGCGTAATCAGTAGACACACCAGTATTTTTATTCTAAGGGCAACTTATACCATGTCGGCCATGTAATCTGTAATTTCCGTTCAATAATGAATCCCAATGTTTCTTTCACCAGATGTGTAGCCAAAAAACCGATGAGAAATCGGCCATATTACCTTGACATACTTTACTGTAAGTTATGCATCTACCCAGATGCTTGGATAGTACCTCTTCAGATATCGTTCATTTAAAGCTCTTGGTAATTCCTCCCCTTCGACTGTCTCCAGAATATATGCATTCCCAGGGGCACACCGGCCGATTCTATACGGCCCCTCCCAAGTGGGTGACCATTTACCGAATTTGGAATCCTTAGATCCTATCGGCAGCACCAACTTTCATACCAAATCTCCCTGAGAAAACTGTTTAACTTTGACCTTTTTGTCATACCATCTGGCCACCCTTTTCTTGTTTTCTTCTATGCTAATCAGGGCTCTCAACCGTAAACCCGCCGAATCGTCAAGTTCGTCTTTCATAAGAAAGGAATAGTCATCGGCCGTTAACTGATCCTGCAACGACCGCCTCATGACCATAAACCAACTGATAAGGGGATATTTTAGTGGCTCCATGACAAGTCATCCTGTATGCCCATAAAGATTCAGCCAAAGACATATGCCACTTCTTGGGTTGCTCTTCTATCTTCCTCTTGATTAGCTTGATTATCCCCTTGTTAGACGATTCTGCTTGGCCATTGGTTTGAGCATAGTATGGAGAAGAATTCAATAATTTAATCCCCATATCGGCGGCGAACTCTCCAAATTCTCCAGAAGTGAACATTGTCCCTTGATCAGTTGTGATGGTTTGAGGAATACCAAATCGATATATAATATGGCTTTTAACAAATTCAATCATATCGGCCGATGTCACGTTCCTTAAAGGAACCACCTCCACCCATTTAGTAAAATAATCTATAACCACCAATATGAACTTATGCCCTTTGCTAGATGGAGGATGAATCTGTCCGATGAGATCTATTCCCCAACCTCTGAACGGTCACGGCTTAATTATTGGATTCATAGCCGATGCTGGCGTGCGCTGCACATTGCCAAACCTCTGACAGTCTTGGCATCCTTTGTAGTACCTGAAACAATCCTCGAGGATGGTCGGCCAGTAATATCGATTGTTCCTGATCATCCATTTCATTTTGTGAGCCGATTGATGAGCTCCACACACACCTTCATGGATTTCTCCCATCAGAACCTTTGCCTCTTCTGTTCCCAGGCATTTGAGAAGAACTCCATCAATCGTCCGATAAAATAAATCATCCTCAAGCAACACATATTTTGTAGCTTGAAAACGTGTTCGTTGATTCACCTTTTGGGATGGATTTCTCAAGTAATCGGCGATATCCTTTCGCCAGTCATCGGCCGCGAGCTCTAGCGTCATCGCTCCCTGAATCGGCCGATACCCAGAAGCATGTTGGGCCAATCTGTTGGCTTCTTCATTATAATTTCTTGGGACATGCTCAATTATTGCAGACTTGAACTCTTTTAAAAGTTGAAGACAATCCTCATAATAAATTCTCAAGATATCATCCTTGCACTCAGATCGCCCCGTCAACTGATCTACAATGAGCATGGAATCCCCAAAGATTTCGACTGCATCAGCTCTGACTTCCCTTAATAATTGGATGCCTTTTAGAACAGCTCGATATTCCGCCTGGTTATTAGTTGCAGAGGCTTCTATCGGCAGAGAGAAATCATAAGTTGCCCCCCGAGGCGACACAAGAACAATACCAATTCCTGATCCGACCCCACACGAAGAACCATCAAAATATAGAGTCCATGGAACTGGTTCGACGGTGACAATTTCTGGTCCACAATGTTGAACTACGAAATCGGCCATCACTTGACCTTTGACGGCTTTGGCCGATTCGTACCTTAAATCGAATTTTGACAAGGCCAGGATCCATTTTCCAATCCGCCCTTTCAAAATCGGCAATGATAGCATATACTTCACCACATCATCCTTGCACACGACTGTGCATTCTGCCGACAGCAAATAGTGCCTGAGCTTAGTACATGAAAAGTACAAGCACAAGCATAGTCGCTCCACCGAGGAATATCTTGTTTCGGCGTCTAAAAGTCTTCTGCCTGACGTAGTATACCACTCGTTCTTTCCCCTCAAACTCCTGTACCAACGCCGATCCAATAGCCTATTCATCAGCCGATAAATATAACTTGAACGGCTTACCAGGCTGTGGTGGAACTAATACTGGAGGTGAAACCAGATACTGCTTGATATTCTCCAGTGCCTTGCGCTGTCCTTCTCCCCATATGAATTCCTGGTCGGACTTTAATTTCAACAGAGGGGTAAAAGCCTGAATACGTCCTGACAGATTAGATATGAATCTTCTGATGAAATTGACTTTGCCGATGAGGGACTGTAGTTCAGTTTTATTTTGTGGGGCCGCCACTTTGTCGATGGCGTCTATGGTCTTGCGGTTGACTTCTATCCCGCGTTCATGGACCATAAATCCTAAGAATTGCCCGGCCGATACACCAAATGCACACTTGTTTGGGTTCATCTTCAGCCCATGTTTCCTTGTGCACTCCAGCACTTCCTGTAAATCGGCCAGATGATCTTAGTGCCCTTTTGACTTGACCACGACGTCATCTATATAAATCTCCACCGATGAACCAATGAGCTTGTGGAAGATGTAGTTCATGGCCCGTTGATATGTAGCGCCGGCGTTCTTCAAGCCGAAAGTCATAACCACCCATTCAAATAAACCAAGGTGGCCTGTGCACCTAAAAGCCGTTTTCGAAATATCTTCCTCGGCCATTAATATCTGATTGTACCCGGCATTCCCGTCCATGAAACTTATGATTTTGTGGCCTGTGGCAGCATCCACCAAGATATCGGCCGTCGGCATCGGGTATCCATCCATCGGTGTAGCCTGATTCAAGTTCCTGAAATCGATGCACACACGTAATTTTCCATTCTTTTTGTATACAGGCACAATGTTAGAAATCCATTCGGCGTAGCGGCACTGCCGAATAAATCCTGCCTCAATCAACTTTGTAATCTCGGCCTTTATGTCCGGTAGAATCTTGGGGTTACACCATCGTGCAGGTTGCTGATATGGCCGATATCCTGATTTTATAGGTAACCGGTGTTCAACAATAGACCGGTCTAGTCCAGGCATCTCATGGTATTCCCAAGCAAAGCAATCCTTGAACTCTTTTTATAAACTTATCAATTTACATTTGTACTCAGAATCCAAGTTGGCACTAATGTACATCGGCCTTGATTTGCTGCTATCTCCCAAATCTACCATCTCTAATAAATCGGCCCATGTAAACCCATGCCCAAGCTTCCCATCTTCTCGGACGAGGTGATCCATTTATTCTGAATCTTCAGAGCCGACTGCTTGGATCGGCTGTAGACCAAAATCGGACACTCTCAAGAAGTCAGTGTCCCAAGTCCTGCCAGATATGCACTTGACGTGCTCGCAGCTCCACTGTTGCGTATCGGCCGCTGCAACGCTGTAGGCGGAATCGGCAGCGACTATCTCTGTACTGTCGCCGACCCAATGCACAAGGCATTGATGCATTGTAGATGGGACACAGCAGTTTGCGTGTATCCAGTCGCGACCAAGCAGCATATTATAGGACCCTTTGCCATTAATAACGAAGAAAGTGATAGGGAGGGTCTTACTGCCGATGGTGAGGTCGACGCAGAGCGCTTCGCGGGCGGGCGACACGTTGCCTTCGAAATCCTTCAGCATCATGTCCATCTTGGTGAGGTCATCATCGCCCTTGCCCAGCTTGCGGAACATGGCATACGGCATGATGTTAACTGCCGCGCCTCCATCTACCAGTAATCTGGTGACGGGTCTTCCGTTGACATAGCCTTTGAGAAACAGCGCTTTAAGATGCTATCATTTTTCCTCTTCTGATTTCTCAAACGTAGCCGTCGTCGGCTCTAATACCAGTTGTGCCATTTGCTCTTCTTCTGTTCTTTTCATTTTATCCCGATCGCTGGGCGCCATGAACTCCATCGGCAGTATGAATACCATATCAATTTCGGCTGCCGATTCTTGGTTGCTTGTTTCTTGATCATTTTTCTTTGGGCGCCAAACTCGAGATTTGACATTCCTTCTCTCTGGCACCTGTCTCTGTTCTTCTTCTTGATGTTCCCACTGGCGTAGGCGTTGGATCCTTCGCTTCTGGGATCTGGACAGGCCATCGGGACACCACCTGGGATTCACTGGTTTGGGCGATGACCTGGCGTGTTTCCAATCTGGTTCCCTTCCTAAGGGATCTTCGTCTGATACCCTATCATCGGCCATCTCTTCCAGCCGATCGTGCGCGCCGATCCTGCCCCCAGTCCATCTCGCTGGCCGATCTTGCTTTTTGACCTGCTGTACTAGTCAACTCTGCCCCCCAGCCGATCATGCACCGAAACGCGCCGTTCTTCGCGCCGATTTCTGCTGATCGGCTCTGACCCTCTGTCCCTAGAGTGTGTCCTCGGACGATCGTTGCAGCTCAATCCGTTACACTCCGGACAGTTATCGGCAGACGGCAACCTGATGTCGTTCTCCCAGCAGTGGATGAAGAACGGACATTGCCAATGATCTTCATGCCGGCGTATCGTCTCTTCCTGGTATCGTGCTTGTTCTTGCTGCTGCCGATATTTACTGAGTAAGAATTGGGAGGTGACGGGCTTGCGTGGTCGTTCTGGTCCTCGCCCGTTCCTTCGGATTTCTTCTGACGTGATCTGCCTCCTGGGTCGACGGCGCCGCTTCTTCTCGCCGATTCTGACGTCAGCACCTTGGTTTGACTTGAGTCCCCTCCAGCATTAACCTTGTTGGCCGGGAAGGCATGCTGATCTATCTTCATTGGCTTTGCCGATTTGGTTGGAGTTTCAAATTTAAGCCGCACCTGCTCGATGGCCGATTGTATCTGCTGGCGGAAGACTTTGCATTCATTTGTATCATGAGAAGTAGCGTTATGCCACTTGCAGTATTTCATCTTCTTAAGCTGATCGGCCGTAGGGATGGTGTGATGTTGAGACAGCTTAATCTGCCCTTCCTGAAGCAGTAGATCAAAAATTTTATCGGCCTTTGACGTGTCGAAGCCGAATGTCTCTAGGTCCTTCTTGCCAAAGGGGCAAGATATTGGTTTTTTCCCTTTGACCCACTCTGCCAGGCCGATTTCTTCTTCCGCATCGGATTCAGATCCCTCCAAGTATGCCACCTTCTTTTGGAAGTTCCTCCGCTGTTCAAACGGTCGGACTTATTGTCCTGACAATCGGTGGACGATTTGGCTCAAGCTTTCAAACTCTTGGGCAGCATATCTTTCTTTGATCTGTGGCAAGAGGCCTTGGAAAGCGATATCGGCCAACTGTGCATCGGTCAGAGCCAAACTGTACCATTTGTTCCTGATTTCTCTGAATCTCTATATATACCCATCACTGGTTCATCGCTTCTCTGCCTGAGACTGGTCAAATCCGAGATCTTCATCTCGTGTACTCCTACGTAGAAGTACTTGTGGAATTGTTTCTCCAGATCGGCCCAAGTAACGATAGAATTTGGCAGTAAGGTGGTGAACCACTGGAAAGCCGATCCGGACAGAGACGATGAAAATAAACACACCCTCAGAGCATCTTGCGTGGCAGCTTCTCCGCACTGGATGATGAATCGGTTGATATGCTCCACAGTGGATGTATCGTTCGTCCCTGAGAACTTGGCGAATCAGGAACTTTGTAGCGGTGTGGGAACGGCAGCGAGTCATAGGCCGATGGATACGGCGTCTTGTAAGTATAAGTTTGAACTTTCGGCTTCAATTCAAACTGATCCTGGATCACTTCTGCTATTCTTGCCGTCCAGTCCACCTGCTGCTGATGAACAGATGTTCGCGGCGCGGGCATGTGCTGAAGGGCTGGTGCGGCCGGGTGATGAATCGGCGAATTTTGCTGAGCGGCCGATAGTAGATGGCGAAACGAGTCCGCACCCCCTTCGTACGTCACTGCTGGCGCCGTGCCTCTGAATGCTTCCACAGTGTTTGCCCCCCTGCCGATTTCTGATAAGATCGGCTGATACTGGGAAACCGTCGGCCGGGCGGCCGATTGGTATGGCACCTGGACCGAATAATTGCCATGCCCGTTCGCTGGCTCGGGAAAATACGCTGTGGCTGACGTTCCCCAAGGCGCCGAGCTTGTAGGTAGTGATTGCACAGAAGCCATCTGAACGGGTTGAAGCGGCGTCTGTGATGGGAGACATGGTGCACCGCTGTATCTTGGAGACGCCGGGGGTGGTGGAGAGTTGTACCCCTCGCGTTGCGTCAACATCGGCTGAGGAGCCGATTGGGATGTGTATGGTAGGCTTCTGGCTGGCAGAGTAGTTGGGGGGCATATGCCGGTCCCTGATAGCCTTGGACTCCTCCGCTGGCCAGAGAGTTGACGACGGCGTTATACACCGTGTTGGTCATCACTGAGAATTGGTCGATGAACGCCTGATACACGGACTGTTGAATCATCTCTGACATCTTGCCCGAGTCCTCAGCGATGGTGATGTGGCGAGGCGCCAGAATAGGAGCCTTCTTGACTGCCTCCCCGCTTCTGGTACGACTGAACGACTGGAGGTACATCTTCTTGTAGTCTTCTAGATGTTTGGCCAATTCTTCCCTCTGGTCGTCCTTGAGATCAGCTTTTGTGACCTCAATGATGTTGCCGTCGGAGATTTCTGCGTTTTTCGACATATCGGATCTTGGATGGTCCCACCGGGCGTGCCAAAAGTGTGTTGGCGCTAAAATCGGCCGGATAGGAATCGGCCGATGGGTCTTCAGCGTCGGACACACGACCCGGGAGAATCTGCTTAGCTCCTGTTCGGGTTATCGCCCTGGTGCGGTTCGCGCGGCATGCCAGTCAATCTGACCTGTTGATTGACAAGGAAATAGAGTATTAAATTCCAGGCGCGTCGATCGGTTGGAATTCCGATCTGTCCTGAGGAGCGCGTCGGCGGCAAATCGGCCGATTTGCTGTAGAGATGATCGGCTATGGATCAGCCGATGATCGTGTAGTAATTGTAAAGAAAACTGGTAGAGCGATCTAAACAATTACTACAGAGGCAACACTTGAAATAGATCTAATCGACCGTGAGATAATAAGTCGAAGAAAAACGATGACAAAGCCGATTACTCTGATCTCAAGCTGGATAACTGGTGATAATACTAGAACAACAGGTAAAACTTGCAATTCTAGTAAATACCGATAACTGGTGAATAAATCCAAACGAAACCACAGCGATGCGCCCGTAGTTAAAGCTCGGATATTACTCGGTAAGCGGAACCTACCAATTGGCCGGAGATCAAGTTGATGCAGTCCTGCCAATCCGTACGAACTCGTGAAAGAAGAAAAGTATTGGCGAAGTCGCCGACTTGAAAGTAAATTGCTGGAAAAAGTAGAAGTACTGTTGTTGATTGATGTGTTGATGTTTTTCAAGACCCTGACGACTCCTATTTATACCCTAGAGCTAGGACTCCTGGTCGATCACGACTTGTTACAACCTTATTTAAATTACCATATCTATACGAACTTTAAAAAGGAAACGGACTCCTGCAGAGTCTTCCGCCGCCGTTCCCTGATCCAGTCAGGATTTCCTTCAATTACTCTCCGACCGACTTAGCATGCCCCCTTTGACCAACTTTTGACCAGGATCCTCTGAAATGATCCCATCCTGTCGGCGTAGTGCCACCAATCGGCCGATTTCCAACTGTCACTTCAATCGGCCGACTCCTTTCTGTAGCCTTCAGATCTGCCGCATCGGCCAATCTTCTCCTCCTGACACCGTTCAACACGTGTCAAAATCTGGCGTCAACAAGTAGAAACGAAAAAGTAGGAACCTCCCTAGCTACCCGTGGGAGAAGGGGCCGGAGGTGTGGATGTCGGGTCCTCCCTATTCTAGGGACCCGAGTAGGGACTTTGCTGGGGTAGATTTTTTTGCTCTTGATCCCTATTTTTTGAGTTGGGGTCCAAGTAGGGATCTTGTTGGAGTTGGTCTAAGAGCATCTCCAAGAGACTTTCTAAAATCTACTCTCTAAATCATCATTTAGAGAGTTATTTGAGTAAAAATTATTTTCTACATCTTTATACCTTCCAACAGCTTTTCTATATCTTGTGCGTAGTCTAAAGAGTCATTCTCGCTCTCTATTTTTGGCTAGCGAGAAATTCTAAATAGAGCAAATATGTGTTTAAATATTCAATTGAAGAGGTTGTTGGAGGGTATTTTTTACCAAAATCTCTACTCTTATTATAAACTAGAAAAGATGCTTTGCACATAAGCGCGTCGCTCCGCCGACCGCCGGCCGCCGCGCACCCGGCCAGCCACCACCGTGGGGTAGCTGGTTTGTTCCCCGGTCGCGGCTGGAGTCTGGACTGAGAGCCGAACCGAATTGAACAACCGGATCGGCGCGCACGTAGCAGTAGGACCGCGTGTACTACCGGCCGTCCGGGCGTGGTGCCCCACACGGCTGAACAGACAGGACGTACGCGCTGCTCTAGCGACTTGGTGAGGAAGGTGCTAGGTTCCGCGATCTTTCTCCCGCGAATCATTCCGGCAGTCCGGCCGCAGTTCGCCGCAGGTAGCTGCCGAGCGAGCTACTAGCTTTCGGCTCTGCACAGCGATACCATCCAGCTCGCGCCATCGCGGTGGAGTCGGAATGTTGGAACGCCGATCGCCAGGTGGCGTCGGCGCGCCGGACGCACGAACCTGTCGGGACCGGGATGCATGCGGCGGCGATGGGGGAGGATTCGCTGGCGGGATGGTGTGTCGGGTGGGGTACGGGCAGCGAGCAGCGAGCAGCGAGCAGCTCGCTCGGCGATCGTGTCGTGCAGGCTGCAGAGAGCTGTGCCGAGATCCTCCGTGCCTTTTTTCGCTTTCGGGATCGAGCGGATCTTGCGTGCGTGCCAGGTGCCAGCCACGTTGATGTAGCGCGATCCCGTGGCGATATGGGCCTAATGATTAACAGAATGGTCCAATAATATATATAAATTTGCGGTAGAAGAGGCACCATGTCGAGTTTTTTTTCTTCCTTTTTTTGTCCACCCTAGATCATGCGATTCAGAGGCCGTTTGGATCCGGGTGATTAAATTTTAATCCCATCATATCGGATGTTTGGGAATCAGAATTTTAGTTTGGGATAGTCCTAATCAGTACATGTGTCCACATGTTCTATGTTTTGTGCTAAAGTTTATTAACTTGTTAGCTAGTGAAAGAGAAAATCTCAAAATTTAGGGTAGTCCAAGGCATATGGTGCTACCTATTTCCGCCACTGCTAATTAGGAGTATTAAATGTAGGCTAATTACAAAACCAATTGCATAAATAGAGACTAATTCGCGAGATGAATAAATCTAAACATGTGCTAACGATTGATTAATTAGGTTTAGTAGATTCTTCTCGTGAATTAGTCTTCATCTATGCAATTAACTTTATAATTAATTTATATTTAATACTTTTAATTGGTGTCTAAATATCCGATTTAATTGGACTACCTGTAGTGCGAGGCAACCAAACGGGGCGGGTAAGGCCATGTGCTGGTGCTTGACTGCGGGCCGCGGATACAGAGATGGGCTTGAAGCTTCTTCTTGGGCCAAAACACGTGCTTGCGACATATACGGCCGAAACTGGGGAAGGGGCCGGTCTAATGACGTAAAGCACCAATTGGACCTTCTAGAAGACTCCTTAGTATATTGTATGTAGATTTGTTTTTGGCCAAATACATATAGTCGGGACATCTTCCCGCTCAAAAACGAAGCCTTCTCGCCATGGGAAAAAAAAGGCAAGCCACTGGAGCTTCCAGAAGACTTCCAAGCACACTGTACGTACGACCTGGCGGGTCACGACGACTTCATATATAGCCGATGGCTCCGTGCTTGACGACTTGTTTTGTTCTCCTCACGACGGGCTCGCGGCTCGAGCCCCGGGCTTCCCCGCGGCCCGATTGGCCGTACTAGCACACGCAGTCTCCCCCCTGCACGGTTGCATGGTCGTGAGGTCGTCACGACAAGCGCAGGCCCGACGACCATGCACAGGCTAGCCGTACCAGTCCGCGACCGGGGTCCCTCCGTAACGGCATGCGCCATCGTTCCCAGCTGGCCTCTTTCCCGCGCAGGGACACGCACAGTTCAGCTCGGAAAGAATCCTGCCGATGTAACCGAGTGGTGTGGGTTCCACTCCGGTGAGCTGGGACCAAACAAACACCGCGTCCGCCAAACTGCTCGCACCAAACCAACAACGGTCGAGTCGTGGACGCTGGCTCTCCTAGCCACCACAAGGTCGCAGCTACGACTGCTCTGTTTGACCGCTCCGTTCCTTCTTCTTGAAGGTGGTCGACCTTTGAATTCCCGTAACGACCAGCAGCCGCGCGTTTGGCTTCCTGAACCGTCCGATCCCCGTCCCTCGCTCAATCCAGAACGAATATATAGTCCCCAGCGCTGGGTGACCGCCCCCGTCTGCAATCCGAACAGCGCCGCACCCAGGCAGCCTCGTGCCCACCTACACCTACCCGGAGCGAAAGCCTAGCCAGCCGTCCGATCCACCTGCCCCCCAACCCCACGTGCGGAGGTCACCGCGTACCTACGCAAACTCCAGCCTCGTGCCCACCGCGCACCTGGCCTCTCACGCGGTTCCCGCAGGCGCCACGACACGGGCTGCGCTCCGGCCAGCCAGTAGCAGACCGAGACAACAGCGACGGGGGGGCGCACGCGGCCCACACGACCAAAACGGGTTGGTCGGCCTCCCTCCCTCCCGTCCGGCCCACCACGACGCAAGAACCACCGCCATCATATATACCCCGCCCCCACGCCGCGGCCACCCGGCCAGAGCCCCCCAGAGAGCCCAGCCGGCCGCCTCGACCCCTCGACGCACCGCCGGCGACCAGGCGCGGCCCGCCAGCCCGCCCGCCCCCTCGGCTCCTTCTCCGACCCACGCGCTCGACTTGGCTCCCGGATCGATCCGCGCGCGATGGGCAGCCTCGGCGGCGAGGAGCGGCCGGCGAAGGGGCGGAGGCGGCCGCGGTTCCTGTGCCTGCACGGCTTCCGCACCAGCGCCGAGATCATGCGCAAGCAGGTACTGGGGAAGTGGCCCGCCGACGTCACCGCGCGCCTCGACCTCGTCTTCGCCGACGCGCCATGCCCCGCCGAGGGCAAGTCCGACGTCGAGGGCATCTTCGACCCGCCATACTACGAGTGGTTCCAGTTCGACAAGGTCCGCCGCGCCCGTCCGCCCGTCCATTCACTGCTCCTCCCCTCTCCCCTCCGATCCCCTCCGATCCTTCGCGCTTACTATTTCGTTATTAAATTAAATTAAATTAAATTAAATTTATGATTTCCTTGCCTTTTGTAACCCCTTTTCCTGCGCGTGCCCGTTACGGTGTGGATCTGAGTTCAGCCGGCTTTCCCTGTGCTCACCGATCTGCTATGTTCGAAACAGGGGTTCATGGAGTACAGGAATTTCGACGAGTGCCTCGCCTACATCGAGGAGCTCATGATCAAAGATGGCCCCTTCGACGGGCTGATGGGTTTCTCCCAGGTACGCAGCTCGGTTTGAGATAGCCTTCTCCTTCGAAAAAAAAAACTATGCTGATTAACCAGCTGTTTGATTAACGATTGTGAATTACGATGCTGATACCAGGGTGCCATTCTATCCGCGGCGCTTCCCGGGCTCCAAGAACGAGTAAGTTCACGGTTGATACTTGATACTACCCTTAGAACAGAGCAGGCCAAGCTCTGCTGCTAGTCCTTAGCGCTTGCATCTTTCGCTAACCTTATTGCCTCCTCTGTGTTTTCGTGGCAGGGGCTGGCCCTGACTAGAGTTCCCAAGATCAAGTACCTGATAATCATCGGCGGCGCCAAGTTCCAGTCTCCCACACTGGCCGAGAAGGCGTACGCCAACAAGATCACATGCCCCTCGCTTCACTTCATCGGTACCTGAATGTCTTGCCGCATCATTCGATTGTTATGCCAGTTTGTTTGTTTGTTTGTTGGTTGGTTGGTTGGTTGCGTCCAAGGAGTTGCATCGGTAGGGACGTCGTTGCATGCTGCCATTTCCGTATCTTTTCGCTCTTGCCGGCATGTCAGCTGAATAGGTGGAGACGGCATCACACTCTGCTACTATTGCTTTGGCTTTATGTATAGACCGGCGTCTTCACTTCTAGACTCAATCGTGTAGGCGATATGCTGCATAAACATTCCTCAAGAAAAAGGGAATCCCTTGAATAAAAAAACTAACGAATATGGCTGCTTTGCATCCATTATCGAAATTATTTTTTCTAGTCCACAAAGTGATGGTTGCCTTTACCCCAAGAATGTTCCATCATCTATTTAAGTAGTACTGCCGTGCTAAAGAATTGTTTGGTTTATTTATGCGGTTCTTTCGCTTTCAGTCAACTAAATATTAGATGCACATGGCCCAAATCTCCAGTCTTTTCAGTTCTTTATTATTTAATTTGGTAGGTTTATAGGTGAACCGGTGGTTAGTACACAATCACTGAAAACTGAACACGTTTCCATGCTCTGCGCTGCAGGTGACAACGACTTTCTGAAAGTCCATGGTGAGAAGATCATAGAATCATGCGTGGACCCGTTCGTAATTCGTCACCCAAAGGGCCACACAGTTCCAAGGCTCGGTAAGCTCCTCTGCCTTCGACTCACCAACTTTCTTCTCTTCAGTCTAATCCAGGGTTCAGCACCCTTGATTCTGTGTACATGCGAAACAGTCCTTTACCAAGCCAGTCTTCAGTCCTTTACTAACCGAGTCTTCCATTAGCAATGTTGTTGCTAAACATCAACTGCGCCGTCTGACCGCCAAACTAACCACGATATATGACTATCCTTTGACGCGCAGATGACAAGAGCCTTGAAGTCATGCTCCGTTTTCTTGAGAAGATGGAGGAGACATCCGAGCATGCATCCACCGATGTTGACGAAAAAGAAGTGTGCTTGTGATAGGACTAGGTGACTAGCATCTGAAAACTTATGGTACTCGTACTGTGGAATAAACATTCAACTATGGCCTCGCTATTTTGAGGCACGGCTGTTCTGTACCTTGATGAAAGAATGATCATGTGTATCTTTTATTTACTTCAAACTGAATATCTCTGAACTGCATGTTCATGACACGGCTGTAATATAGTCTGCTCGGGTTGGAAACTTTCTCCACTAGAAATTGCGATTCTACATAAGGAATCTTCAACAATTTCTACACATGCACGTTTTCACATCGGTTTGAAATTTTTTGGCATTCAGTCATGAGGGTCTGTGGAAAGCATAGCTATGTTTTTCCTATATTGCTGCTGTTCTAAACTACATGTACCCATGTGTTTTTGAGGCTGGGAATGGATAGCGGTGCCATGTTTTGCAAACCTTGAGAGTTCATTTGAAATTTTGAGTGATGACTTGCTATCTTTGATTAATAACTGCTTTTACGAAACATTATTCTTTTGGTCCCTTTTGAAGCATCCTGTGTAAGATTAAGAGTTGATTCGTGTAAGTCGTGCACGGAGATGCCGATGAAGCTACATTTACGACTCTGCGAATCTCTTATCTTTGGTCCATTTGTGCATTTTCTTCCAAGAAGGCGCCGCGAACAGGGATCTCCCGTGAGCACCAAACCTGTGGAGAACAAAACAGTGGCAGCACGCCCCCGTTTCTGTCCTTCCTCGCCATGGATTTGATCCGTACTCCTCCAGGGAGGTGCTCGCGGCCGCGGCAGCTCGCGGCCTCCGCCGCGGCGCCACCGGCTTCCGTCTCGCTGGCAGCGCTAGCGCTCCCCTGCCGCCTGCCAACCCACGCCGCCGCGCCCTCTCCCCAGCGCATTCGCCGGCTGCGCCGCGGGCTGCGGCTTCGGGACGCCCGCGCGTCGTCGTTGGGCGGCGAGGAGGAGGCGCGGCGGCCGCCGCGGCTCCTGTGCCTGCACGGATTCCGGACCAGCGCCGAGATCATGCGGCGGCAGGTGGTGGGGAGGTGGCCCGAAGAGGTGACTTCCCGCCTGGACCTCGTCTTCGCGGACGGGCCGTTCCTGGCCGAGGGCGCGTCCCCCGTGGCCGACATCTTCGATCCGCCCTACTACGAGTGGTTCCAGTTCGTCGGCAAGGTACGCTCCCCACCCCCACCAGCAGCAAGTAGCAGCGCCGGCTGCTGACGAATTTCCTCTCCGCTGTTTCAGGTCTCGGGGGGACAGGATCCCATCGAGTGCAGGAACTTGGACATGTGCCTCTCCTACCTCGAGGAGCTGATGATCAGAGAAGGGCCGTTCGACGGACTGCTAGGTTTCTCCCAGGTGTTTGATTTACCTTCCGGTTAATGCTTTCCCGTTGCACGGTGCCTGATCACTGCTCCTCCATCGATGTCTAACGACCGTGATGGATGCTAAATTCTTACCAGGGCGCCGTCGTATCTGCAGTGCTCACAGGGCTCCAAGAACAGGTAAATCGAGCTGTGGCATTTGGCGCCAGGAGTGGTATGATGTCCGACGGTCGCGGCTTGATTTTGCAAACTCGTTTCTGCGTTTTCCGGCAGGGGTTGGCCTTCACTGGGCTTGCTAAGGTGAAGTGCGTGATGGTAATGTCCGGGGGGAAGATCCAGGGGCCGCCGGCTGCAGCAAGGGCGTTCGCCAGCAAGATCATGTGCCCGTCGCTTCACTTCATTGGTAAGTCCTTCATACTTCTTCATGCTCTGTTTGTGGAAGATCAAAAATCTGCTCATCCTTGGCTATCTCTGCACAAATTTGTTGGCCGCTTCACGGTTGTGCGAGGTTTTCTTAGCAGCATTGTCAGAAAGGTGATAGGGGAAACAAAAATTAGTTGTGAATGCGTGAACTTCTTCAGTAATTCCAGCAGGAATGTCAAACCCTTTCTTGTAAATCCATATGTTCCAAGCAGGCTCTCTTTGACACACGGAATACTGTGTGCAGGTGACAATGACTTTACAAAGGCTCACGGTGAAGAGCTTGTAGAAGCATTTGCGGATCCACTTGTTATACGTCATCCCGCCGGCCATACTGTACCTAAACTTGGTGAGATCGGATTACTCTCTCCTACATTGTAAGAATTTCAGACAATGCTCAGCTTAAATCCCCAAAAAATTGGGCGTACAATTAACAAAGTATAACTGTATCAGCACTAAGAGTAAAGACGTCGGTGAGCTCCATGTATAAACTTATTTTTTCTCAAGCAAACCATTTTTCTAGTAGACAGCTACAGCTAGCAAGTAACAAGGCATTCAACTTATAAAAGAGTGTCTGATTTGTTGTAGTCCACTTTCTAACGAATCTCTATGTGCTTGTAACTCGCAGACGACAAGGGTCTCCAAATTATGCTCACCTACCTTGACAAGATTGAGAGAGAGATATGGGAACATTCGTCAACCGATGCTAAGATTATGGCCTCAAATTCAGAGGGTTAAACATCCAAAGTTTAGAAGAAGAAAAAATCCTCCAAATTGACATGTATAAGGAAATTCGAATTCAGAGAGTTTGATAAGATTACTTTTGAGTTTGAGTTCAACCTCGTCATCCCCAGGAACATTTCCATATCAAAAAGTCCCTATCAAAAACCACCATCCTGTTTCATTGGTCGTCTAGGATGGACCAAAATCATTGGCACTTTGGCAGGATGCCCCACGTATTTACACAAGCGAACAAGAATGAGTGCGTCCATCAGTGTTGAAAACGTGTGCTGCACATGTTACATGGCTTGCTAGATATGATGAGCATGCGTGCCTAGTTGGTGTGATGTGTGAGCATGGTGTGTGTGCCTACTGGTGCTTGCGCGTTTTTTTTCTTTTAACCGATAAAAAGAATGGAAAATAATGCCACTGCTAAAGGCAAACGCCGCCGACTTGGGTATCGGACTGAATTAATGGTTGCATGATAGAGAGTGATCTGCTATAAACAGGTTAATCAATTTCAACCGCGAGATGAGTCTGGATTGGGGTAGGAGATAACTAGATTTTTTTTTTGAGATCAAGGAGATCACTTTTTTTTTGAGATTGAGGGGATAACTTTTTTTTTTAGCAAAGATTAAGGAGATAACTAGATAAGCATCAGCGAGCCGCGTACGGCAGAGCGGGCCGACTGCCGAGGCCCGCTAGAGAGAGGGAAGCCGTCGTGCGTGGTTGAAATCCAGCCCAACGTTACTTACAGCCACGCGGCTTCCGTCTCAGCCCTTCAGCGGCTCGGCCCAGCAAAGTCAGCGAACACTGCGCATTTCGCACGGTTCGCTCGAACGGGAAATCACACGAGATGGCGGCGGTGCTTCCCCGAGCCGCCGCCGCCGCCGCCGTCCGCGCCAAGCGATCCGGCGGGTCCGGCATCCCCCTCCGCCGCTCCGTCCTCGCGGGACACGGCCCCTTCTCATCCGAGGCCGCGGTGACCCCTGCCCCCGCGGCCGCCGTGGACGACCGCGCGGTAGCGGCTGGCGGCGGGGAGGATGGCGACGACCTGCGCAGCCGCATCTTCCGGCTGGGCCTGGCGAAGCGGAGCGCGACGGCGGCGCTCGAGAAGTGGTCCGACGAGGGCCGCGCCGCCCCCGCCGCGGAGCTCCGCCGCATCGCGCGCGACCTCAGCCGCGTCCGCCGCTACAAGCACGCCCTCGAGGTTCGGTCGCCCGCGGAACCCTTTACCCCCTTCCGAATTCGGATTGCGCTGCCTGCCTGCCAGGATTTAGTGTGTTTTCTGTGCCGCCCGCGCTAAACTGTGGTCTACTGATGTGAGCTGTTCCTTTTGCTCTGGAAATGGTTGTGACGTGCACGCGATGTAGGTTTATCTGGCTGAATAATTAAGATAGTTTGGTAGCCTGTTTGCTGACTTCTAAGTGCGGCGGCAGATGCATCTGTCTCCATAAACAAGTCAAGGTTTTCTAAACAGGTTTTGTTGTGGGTTAATCTGAACATTTTAAAGGAAATGGTGTTACATATATTTGCCATATCGGGCAGTATTACTCTAGGAAGCTTCATTCCAAGTATGTAGAATTTGAATTGTATTGGTGTGCTATAGCTTCCTTCCTCGTATGATTAGGGTGGCTATGAAGATGCTAGTATAGTCTTATTACTTTGTATGATGGAAGAGGCTACAGATATGATCTTATAATTCGGAATCAATATTTCGCCAATTGAACTGTTCTCTGTACTTGTTGTTGTGCCATTTTAATGCTATCTGATATTAGCTATCATGTTTTTGTTTTGCAACATAATGAGCCATCGAATCTTATCATTGTCTTATCTTATCATACTTCTGCTAAATGGTTTTGTGTCACAATCTTATATGATAACTTTTGCTAACCCTTGAAAGAGCCCTCCAGAATAACCATTCTCTAGCTTATAGCACATATTCATTCCCCTTTGTTTTATTTGGTTGTTTATGCTGATACCCTGGCACTGCGATATATTTTGCCAATGGTTGCTATCTTCCCTCCTTCTAGAAAAAAAAATTCAAATTGCATCAACAATTATTAACTGCACATTTTACAGGTAGCAGACTGGATGAAGACACATCATGATTCAGATTTATCTGAGAGTGACTATGGAATGCGCATTGACTTGATTACCAGAGTTTTTGGTGCCAATGCGGCTGAAGATTTCTTTGAGAAGCTTCCACCTGAAGCCAAATCGCTAGAAGCCTACACAGCACTTCTTCATTCCTATGCTCGATCAAAGATGACAGACAAAGCTGAAAGGCTGTTTGGGAGAATGAAGGATGCAAACCTGTCCATGGATGTCCTGGTTTATAATGAAATGATGACCTTGTACATTTCTGTTGGGGAGCTTGATAAAGTTCATGTCATTGCCGAAGAACTAAGAAGGCAAAATGTCTCTCCGGATCTCTTCACTTACAATCTCCGGGTCAGTGCCACAGCTGCTTCCATGGACCTTGAGGGCTTCAAAGGAATTCTTGATGAGATGTCAAAGGATCCAAACTCCAAAGAAGGATGGACGCTGTATCGGAAACTCGCTGCTGTCTATGTTGATGCCAGCCAACTTGTTGGCTCTGGAAATTCGCTGGTGGAAGCCGAGGCAAAGATCAGCCAGAGGGAGTGGATAACCTATGATTTCCTCGTCCTGCTGCATGCCGGCCTCGGCAACCTGGAGAGGATAAAGGACATATGGAAGTCGATGCTTATGACTTCCCAGCGGATGACGAGCCGGAACTACATCTGCGTGATCACCTCCTACCTGCTGTGCGAGCGGGTGAAGGACGCGGGGGAGATCGTCGACCAGTGGCAGCGGTCCAAGGCTCCGGAGTTCGACATCTCCGCCTGCAACAGGCTGCTCGACGCGCTTCTGAGCGCCGGCCTCGCCGACACGGCAGAGAGCTTTCGAGAACTGATGCTGCAGAAGAGTTGTATACTGACGAGCAGGGCAACTGTAGCCGAGTGATTGTTGAGTTTCTCTCGACTTGTCCTTGCTGTGTGATGAAGGAATAATAGGAGATTAAGAGAGTTGTATACCGCCAATCAATTCGCAGGGTTTTTTTTTTTTTTGGGGGGGGGGGGGGGGGGGGGGGGGAGGGGGCAAAGATACGTATCTGATGATATATTGCCAGGTTCGTGCCATGATGAAGCGCATTGAAAACTCTCTGCGCTCGTCGACGTCTTCTTGTGATCTTAGCCTAGCCCAACTACCTGTATACGTAGCTCTTGTTTAGCTTCCACAGACGACAGGTACAGCGACCGCACGCTGGCGGAATCCACCTCCTGGTCTGCTGATCGCTTACTGCTTGTCTCACGCTCCACGTTCTCGCACGAGGATGGTGATCGACTGACGGGTACGAGCTGTTCCATGATTGTGATCTGTGCGTAACGAGACCTGTCACAATCTACAAGGGTTTTTTCAACTGTTTTCGATGCCTTTCTTGGCTCGGCAATCATCGCCGTGCACACCTGCTCTGATAACCCCCGAAGCTTCAGAATATTCCGGGTGTGGAACACCAGCACACGCCGAGCAGCCGAGTCTTCGTTCGGCGCGGATATAAAACGTGCCTCCCCTGCATCGGAGTGACGCAGTGGCAAGCTATTTTTTTTTCTTTTGAAAACGAAGCCACGCTGAATTAGTCAAAAAGATCCACCCAGAATCCCAGATGCAGAAAGCCAGAAACGGAGAGGTGGCAGCGGGTTTGGAGAGAGCAACGCGCAGGGATCGGCAAGAAGAAAGAGGGGCGGGCGGACGAGGCGATCCGCCGAACTCTGACGTGGGATTTGGGCGTCCGCGCCAGCACCACTGGAACGCCGGTTTCTCGTGTCGTCAAAGCAGAATCCTAGAGGAACGAAACGATGGGGACGCGGCGTGAGGTGGCCTCCCGCTCCCGCCGCGGCGGCGGCGGCAAATTTCCTGTCACCCTCCTGCGTGTGAATCGTTGTCCGGTTTCACAGAGACTGTGCAGCGATTCCAAGCTGTCGGAGAGGCATCCCCGGCTCGGGGAATCATCCTGACTTGCGCTTCGTATCGTATGCTCCCTCTCCCCGTGCACTGCAGTGACCGGTGAGACGGGGTTACCACACACCACTGACTAGTTTTTTCCAAGTATTCTAGGCTTTTCTTCAGCTGCGTCACTGGGCACATACACACCTCCTTGGGTAAACCTCCAAAACCTGTAGGATATTCCCAAGGTCAAACACTCGGCACACGCCACGACATCCATTCCTGATTCCAAAATCACGGTAGCACAGTGACACCGTTTTTTTTTTTAAAAAAAATAAGCACAGTGACACCCTACAATTGTCAAAAGGCGCAGTCCAGGTGTAGAAAAAGGGGGAAGAAAAGGCACGTTTGGAAAGAGCAAAGAGGCGCCGAGACCGCATCGCCGAGGAGAAGAGGGGTGGGCGTGGGCGAGTCCGGGCCTGGGATTTAGGCGAGGCGAGGCGAGCACGCCGGGTTCCTCGTGTCGTCAAAGCGGAGTCCCACCGCAGCTAGCAGGCCTCGGCAGCGCTAGTGGAGCCGTTCCCCCCGAATTCCGCGCCCCCGCGTGCTCCGCGCCTGGGGGCGATGACGGGGACGCGGGAGCTGCTCCTCGTCCTCTGCCTCCTCGGCGCCGGCATGGCCGTCGGCGACGCGAAGCCTCCGCCCTCGCCGCCGCCGGCGCCTCCGCCGCCGCCGCAGCCGACGCCGTTCGGGCGCACCATGTCGACGTTCATCACGGTGGCCATCAGCGTCTTCTTCTTCCTGCTCTTCGTCTGCGCGTACGTCAACCAGTGCCGCCTCGCGGACCCCGGCGCGCACGGGGAGGCCGCGGCGGCGGCGGCCGCGGGCGCCGGGGGGCCGTCCAGGAGGGGGAAGCGCGGGCTGGACCCCGCGGCGGTGGCCACGTTCCCCATCGTGTCCTACAGGGAGGTGGTGGCGCACAAGATCGGCAAGGGCGTGCTCGAGTGCGCCGTGTGCCTGACGGAGTTCGAGGACGACGACGACCTCCGCCTGCTGCCGCACTGCTCCCACGCCTTCCACCCGGAGTGCATCGACCCCTGGCTGCAGTCGCGGGTCACCTGCCCGCTCTGCCGCGCCAACCTCGAGAAGCCGGCTCCGGTTCCGGCGCCGCCACCGGCGCCCCCGTCGCCGCAGGAGCAGCGCCAGCCCTCGCCGCCGCCGGAGGCCGTGGCGATTCCGGTGCTGGACGAGGGCTCGGAGGAGGAGGACAGCGACGAGGACGACCGGAAGGAGGAGGCCATCGAGCTCGAGATGCTCCGCAGCGCGCGCCGCGCGGCGAGGATGCCGCGGTCGCACTCGACGGGCCACTCGCTCTTCGCGGCGGCGGCCGCCGCGGCGGAGGAGGGCGACCACGAGAGGTTCACGCTGCGGCTGCCGGAGCACGTGCGGGAGCAGGTGCTCCGGTCCCGCCGCCTGCGGCACGCCACCAGCCTGATCAACCTCTCCGACATGAGCTCCGAGGGCAGCTCCCGAGGCGGACGGCGCCTGGGAGGAGCAGGAGGTGGAGGAAGCTTCGGCAATGGCAATGGCAACGGCGGCGGCGGGAGCAGCCACGGCGGGCGCCGGTGGCAGTCGTTCCTGGCCAGGACGGTCTCGTGGGCGCGAGGCGGCGGCGACGGCTCGGTGCGGAAGGGGTTGGACGGGTCCACGAGGAGGGGAAGGGACGACGGCGAGTCCAGCAGGAAGAGCTCGGCCACGCCGCCGCCGGCGGGCCGGCCGTGACCGCCTCCTCCGCGGGACCGCGGTCGGAGTGTGCTTCACTGTAAAATTCGACAAGTTTGTGGTTCTTTTTTTTTCCCTAATCATTTGTATTTATTTATGTTTAGGGATATTTGGCGATAGCGTGATAGCGGCCTGAATTTCGCCAACTTTTCTAGCTTTAGCTTACTTTTGCATATCGGCGAATTGTTTGGTCGGTAGGTTTCGTGGGATCGAAAATTGACAAGGAGAGTGATCAGTTCAGAGAACCGTGGAGGGTTCTCACTTCGCTTGGGTTCCCCCTACCTGCCGTTCTTTCCGTTCGGGTTTCGAAGCGATAGCCTCTCTTTTTCCGGTAGGAGAATCGGCGTGAGTGGGAGTGGCACCATGCGTCAGCTTTAAGCCAGATCATTTGCGCTGCTAACCATTCTTTAGCAGGACCTTTCTCAGTAATGGGACTGCAAATCATGCAGCTATCGGTGTCCCTTTTCTTTTTGTTCCGGTTCGTGTCAATCTGACTTTGAAGGATCCATGCGGGGACAGAGATAAAAAGAAAAGAAAATTCGGGGCACAGGGTATAAAGAACGGGGAAGGTTCGTGTACTGAGAGGCGACCGGCGTAAAGAAACGGCGAAGAAATGAGAGAGGATAAGGGGGGTGCCGTCCGTCCGGCCGTCGCGCCATTTTCAAAGGCGCCGCGTCGCGTAGTGGCGACGGGCCGCGCCTGCGCTGAGCCGCTGACGAGACGGCGCCACGACCACGACAGTTGGGTCTCTTGGCAGCGGCGCCGGGGCGAGTTCTGCGGCGCCGGAATTTGTTTATTCGAAGAGGTGAGACAGGTAGCGACGAGCACCATGTGTGGAACGAGCCGAGCGCGGCGGCGGAGCCACCTGTTCTGCTGCCCGCCGGCGAGGTGCAAGTGCCGTGGACGCGTCGTTTCGAGCACAGGCAGTTCCTCGGTCACGCGTTCGTCGTGCAAAATCTTTGTTCGGGCGGCGATGGCATGGCACTAGCTGGCCGAAACACTAAGCCCCCCACACGGTGCGCACGAACGCCGAGGCCGAGCTGCCTTGTGGCGTGAGCTCAACTGACGGCAGGCTCGGACGGGCGCTCACGTCGGTCAGGGATGGCCCTTGGCATGTCAACACGTCGGGGCGGATCAGCGTGATCCAGATTGCAGGCAAACACACACACAGATGCAGCAATAATAGCTGCTGGTCCACTACCACCACCACCACGGACATGCCAAAGCGTACTAGGGGGCCCAATTCGGCAATTTCAAGGCCCAAACGAGACGACGAACGGAGGCACAAGCCCGTTCCTGGCATCTCAACTGGCAGTAGTTGCCGGTCTCAATGGAAAAGCTGACTCGTTGGTGCATCGCCTCGCCAAGCCGTCAGCCAGCCAGTTCCGTGCAGGGCTAGGGATACCTCTGTGGCTCTGTCTGTGACGCGCGAGCCGCCGTGCCGTTGCAGCGGGAGCGGAAGCAGACGGTACTGATCCGCCGGACTGCGCGGTGACGCATACTAGCTGTGATCAGGGAACGGAGGAGCCGTCCACGAGTGCAAGAACTGGAAACCGAGCGCCAGCAGCGGACTCGCTTACGCTGGCCAGAAGGGAGACAATTGAGACCTTGAGAGCGATGTGCACCGGCTCTGACGCGATCGCAAACATGCAATACTCAGCTGCTTTAAGCATGTGTTTGGTTCGAGGGTTGAAATAGATTAGGATGGGTCGGATCCGGATCAACCGCGTTTGGTTGTACATGCATGTGGGTTGGGTTCATCCCTAAGGGGAATATACCTCTCAGATGCGGGTCGAGATGATCCCTTCGAATCGGGGTGGGACCAACTCAACCCACTTTGACCTTGTTATGCGCCGTCTCGCATCCGTCCTCAGGGGCATGGGCGAGGCCGAGCTCGCGGGCGGAGACACGCCGCGGCCGGCGCGAGGGGTGGGTGGAGGCGCGGGCGAGCGCGCCAGCGCGGGGCCGGGCGGAGGCCGAGGCACGCCGCGACCGGCTCAGGGGGCGGGCAAAGGCGCGGGGGTGAGCGGAGGCGCGGGGCCAGGCGGAGCTCACCAGCGCTGGGAGGGAAGAGGCGTGGCGGCGGACGTTTGCGGCCGGCGCTGGGTGGGAAGAGGCGTCGGGGCGGACCTCGACGGCGCAGAGGCTTGGCGGAGGAGCGGAGCGAGGCCAGGCGAGGCGGAAAAACGGGGCCCGCTGCGGAGACAGATGAAGCGTCCCCACATAAGTAGAGATTAAATGTGATACAAATATCAGTCCCAGGAGGCTGATAACACATTTATTCGACAGATAGTTCAGTCACCGTACAACCTCCATGGAGGCGGACACTCGATACAAACGATGATAAGCAGCAAAAAGGCTACAATGATACTGTGGTAGAACCACCTGAATTAATCCGGCTCAAGTGCGCTAACCATCACCACGAGAGCAATCAGGGCTAACTCGCACTTCAAACGGAATAATCCATTGGTCTGTCGGGTAACCTCCCGATACAACCACGGTTTTTGCCGATCGAAACCACACATACATGTACTCACACGAAGGTGAGCCTAGAGGATACAACATTCCATAATTTTACACCATAGGGTTCATCATAAATTAATATTACAATGGAGTTCAAATTCGTAAAACAAGGTACTTCAGAGTTCAAAATAATTGAGTTCTTCAGAGTTCAATGCAGCGGAAAAATAATGATAAACTACTCGACGATACAGGATGTCTCGATGAAGCCCGTGCGAGACATCACTCGGTATTATCACCGTTGGCCGGGGGCGTATCCCATTCCACCGACCAACCAGGAGGAAGGGTACAAGGCCAAGTCAAACTAGCGATCATGTCCTCGAAAGTTTCACCTGAAAACAAGCCACAAGCAAGGCTGAGTATACTAATACTCAGCAAGGCTTACCCGACTAGTGGAATATACTTAGCCGACTCCTAGACATGCAAGGCTTTTGACTTGAGGGGTTTGTTTTGCCGAAAAGCATATACGAGTAGGTCCTTACTTTCAAGTTTTTAGTCCCAAGTTCTAGTTTTCTTTAGCCATTCTAGGTAAGCACTATCCAATATCATACATGGTGGAAGAATTAATTTTCCATCCAACAAGATTAATCATCATCATTGTTCCTCTTCTTACTCTATGTGGTAAAAGGGTCAAGCAGTCTCAATAACCGCGAGAAACGGACGATTTGAATCGAATTTCTTAACCTTGCAAGGAAAACCTAAACACACGTCACGTGGTTACTCAAAGAGTCACACGTGCAACTTTTCCCCTTTCTTCCTGGGTTGTGGATCAGGGCCACCATCCGAGACTACAAAGTCTAGCTCTGTACCCACCATGTGCGCGCATGGAACCGAAGTTGAGATGGTGGGATGCTGTCCACTTGCCGGTCCGATTAGGTACTTATGCTTACCAATTACCATATTCTCGGCATGTGGTTAGTACGTTCAAAGACTTAACCACCACTACCGCACACTGCGGCCTTAGCATTTTTTCACTAAACAGACGGGGCCTCAATCATCAACATAAACATCGTACCATAGCCCCGTCCGTCGACCTTATGATTGCAGCATGTAGTAAACATTCAACTCCTATATTCTCGCGAGTGACAGGAAATCACTCGAGTTTTACCGAGTCTTATTAGCATAGCATTCTATCGAACCTTACATCTAGTGTTCAGAGCATGGGTACCTAGGATCATGCAACTAAGTTTCCATTCAACTCCTACAAACTAATGCACAAGTAAAGTAGAGTAATAAGTTGCATAAGTTTAGAAAAATAGGGTTCATGCTCCGGGGCTTGCCTTCTTGGGTAAATCTAGTTTGGGGCTCGTCCGAACTCGAGCTCGGGTCTTTGAGAGCTTCAGTTAGATTTACTTGAGCTTCACGCTGCTCACTCTCGGACGCGGGCACCAACTCGTACGTTCCGTCGGTGAGAGTAGTCGATTCTATATGAATTCACAAGTGTAAGTTATAGCGATGGTATATGACGATTATTTTCCTTCACGATAAAGTTGCAGTCCACAAAACACCGCTTGATGGTGAAGTTACTTAATTAAGATTTCTTTGGGCAATTATTAATAGAGTATAACTTAAACTATTAACTTCATTAAACAAGAAGAGTTGTGTTATATTGGAAACTAAATTTTCTAAGCACCACATGGATTAAACACAACTTCTGGACTAGGTAACTTCTGGTGATAAAATTTTTATTTAGATCACATTATGCAGAGACAAAAGCACTGTAAAAATTTTAGGCATTTTCATGGAGCAGAAAAATTATGGAAAAGGTAAAAAATAACCATTGCTAGAACATAGTTATTCTTATATAGAACAAACCATTCAGGTATTGATACCAAAAACTTTACAGGGTATTAATCTATCCATATATGTGTTACTGTAAATTTTTTAGATTTTACTGTGCAATATACAAAGCATAATAAATAGAACAAGATACATATACTTTAATAAAGATTAATTTCTACAGGATATTTTACAGGGTTTCTGTGTATGAAACTTTTTATACAGTAAGAGCTACTCCAAAGTGTGCTACAGTAAAAAGTTGAATATTTTCCAAGCACAGAAACTAATTATTTCATTTAGTGCACTTTTTCTACACCAAAATTATATAAATAGGTTACAGAGAGGAAAACGGTTCTAAACTTTTTCTGTGGTATTTAGGTATCAATCTAACAGCTCTGAAAAAGTTTTGTCACAAGAATCATAATATAACAACAGTTATAATTAGTTTTATTATTTGATGGCATAAACAAGGTTTAACAAAAAGTTTAGCCAGATGGGGTTTGGTCCTAATATTTTTACACTGTCCTACAAATCAAGCAACTAATCTACTATTAAATTTTCAGGTTTAGCCTTTGTCTACAACAGTGGGTACAATTAAAGTCTATTAAATCTTTCATTTATATTATAGCAAGATTCATCAAGCAACTGAAGAAATGCATGTAACGAAAGTTGTAAATTTTTATCTAAAGATTCCAGAACAGTTGAGTTTGTAATTTTCCGATTTTTCTACGATTTTATATGAATTTTACAATTTTGCTATTTTTGAATTCAAAGTTTAAACACAGGTTTACAGATATGCCCCTGGAAACTTGCGTGCAGACTCTTTGAAATATTTCAATCGTTGCAATTGGGTCCCTGGGCGGCGCTGGCACGGAGGCCGGCCAGATTCCGGCGAGGGGGCTCGTCGGCGGCGAGGGGAAAAGGGTCGGGGAGATCCAGGGAGGTGAGAGTTACCTTGGGATGGCCTTGGTCGGGGTTGGGGGTGGCCGGAGGTGGCTCGTCGGCGCGGAGCAGAGGGGCGGCGGCGGGGCGGAGCGTCGGCGACGGTGCTCCGGCGAGGAGGGGAGGATATGGGCTGGTCGATGAGCTTCGCGGCGTCGAGGGGAACCTGTTTCGAGGCTGGGCTTGGATGGAGGAGCTTCGGCGTGGGCTGTCCACGGAGCAGCAAGGAGCAGCGGCGGCGCGGGCGGCGCTGGCGGTGCTCCGGTGGTTCTGGGCGACGATGGGTGTGGTAGTGAGCTGCGGTGGGGTGCTGTGGTGGTGGTGGGAGACTCAGCTCTGGCAAGGGGTGGCTGGAGAGGTGAGCTCCATGGTGAGCTAGGCACGACGGCAGTAATGGTGGCGGCGGCGGCGTTCTGGTGTCTGGGCGCGCGAGGGGGGCTCAGTGCGGCCTTTTGTAGGCAGCAGAGAGGCGGAAGGAGGGGCGGGACTGGGACTGCGAGACGCGGGCGCGGGCTGCACAACGGGAGCACGTGACTGGCCGCGGGGGGCGGCGAGCAGAGCCGGCGCGGCGTGCGGCGGGCGCGGGCAGGGGATTGGGCGCTGAGGATTTGGCGTGGGGAGCAGGAGATCACGCGGCGCGCGGGTTGGGCAAGGAGCTGCAGCAGCTGGCTTGCTGGGCGGCGAGCGCGGCGACTGGCGGGACGCGGCGGAGACACGGCAAGGCGCGGCTTGCCCATTGGGCGCGGCGGGCGGCGAGCAGAGGCGCGCGTCGCCGGCGTGCGCGGACTGGGGAGGAGCGCCGCGTGCTTGCGCGGCCACGCATGGGCTTGGCGCCTAGCGCCAGTCAGGCATCGCGGCCAAGTGGCCTGCTACGACTGCGCGGCGGGCGAGGGTCGGGCGAAGCCGAGGGTCGGGCGAAGCGAAAGGATCGGGCGAAACCGAGGGTCGGGCGAGTGAAAGGGTCGGGCGAACGATGGGTCGGGCGAGCGACGGGTCGGGCGAGGCGAAAGGGTCAGGCGAGCGTAGGGTCAGGCGAGTGAAAGGGTCAGGCGAGCGTAGGGTCAGGCGAGTGAAAGGGTCGGGCGAGCAAGGGTCGGGCGACTCGAGGGTCGGGCGAGCGACTGCGCGTCGGAGGGTCGGGCGAAGCGAGAAGAAGGGTCTGCAGTGGAAATAAAAGAAAAGGCAGGGATTGATTTGTAATTTCAAGTATTTGTCAAATTTTTGTGTTGCAACTCAAGAATCTCTGAACACGAAAGTTGTTCAAAATGAAAAGTTTCATAAGTTTTGTTTCAGGCCAAAGTTCATTTGAGTTGTAGTTTAGAAGTTACTTTAAAAACTCAAAAGGTACAATTCGGAGGGTACGTCATTTCCTGGGCAAAACTTTGCATTCACTCCTAGGCTTCAACTAGACTTTTGTTTAACATATCAAGAACGATGTGTCTATTAAATTTTGTAGCCATGTTTGCATCATTGTGAGCATTATTTAAATGGCTTGATTAAAGTACATGTACTTATGCACATATACACAACTATTTTTAATTCAAGGCAAAACCAATTTATAATTCGTTTTCCTTTAGCATATTGTTACACTAATGAGGCTTATTTCCTAATTTAAACACCTGAGGTGTTACAGATACACCAAAGCACGACCAGGGCAGGGTGCAGATCGGGCTCAGAGTATCGCGCCAGCGGAAGCATCCTGCAAAGGGCCAACACCACAGGCAGCGTTGGGTGCAGACGCAACCTCCTACTCGACGTCCTCAACAATGAAGTCTGGGTCTTCCTCTGAAGCAACAAAATAGGGGTGAGTACAAAAGTACTCAACAAGTCCAACCCCATCCACGGAGGGGGATAACAAAGAATATGCACATGATATAACAAGGATAAGGCTAAGGTTAATTTACGATAAAGCTAGATTTTACACATGCATGGGTTTATTTTAGAAAAGGTTTTCTCAAAGCAACTCTCTGATAACCGAGTAGTATGTGAGGTTGATCCTTCACAAAGGATCACAATTTTAATGCTACCGGACTCCCCGTCTGTCGTAGCTCACGGCACAACTACTGGACACCCTCCAAAATAACTCACGCCATAAAACCATCCATCCCAAAATCTAGTCATGTGACCAAACCGTAACTCGCCCAATGCCGTGGGCACGGCTATTCGAATAGGTTTTAACTCTGCAGAGGTGTACACTTTACCCACAAGTAGGGTACCGCAGCACGATCACGTTAGTGTCAGTGCGGATCCTATCAAAGCCATTACCCACCATAGCTAGACCTGACTAGCCAACACGGGATCCACCAAGGGGTCATTGACCCACCAGTGAGGTCTAACCGAGGCATAAGTCACCCAGATCTTATCCCGTCTCCTTGATCACCCATTGCTCACCAGCTCGCCTGATGACTAACAGATTAGCTAGTGGGATTTATGCTTAGCCGTCGGTGGAGTGGTTGCACGATAATTTGAGTTAGGCAAGATGACACATCAACTTGGTCCTTAATTATGACAAGACGGATATCTCCCAACCTTGCTCAACCACTAAGGTACGAGCCCAATATGGCATTTCACACAAGAAACACCCATCCATCTTGTCTAAGCATCTCTTTCTTTTATTTTCCAAAAATTCCCTTTTCCCCCTTTTTCATACTCACGCATTTCTTCTTTAAAAAGACACGGTGTAATCATATTCGAAGTGTAATAAAATGAGTAACAAGGTCCTAAGCAATCTAGCGGTGTTTATCATCCAAACAGAGCAGATCATATTTAGAGACAAACTTAGGTCATCAAGGAGTGATCATAGCAATCAAGGGGTGGCTATCCAACCATGTTTCAGCAATAAAATAATATGCAATTTTATAATCAGGCTAATAGGTTGTGTTTGTAAAATCGGGTTAAATATGCATCAAAGGGGGAGATTGGACTTGCCGTCCTCAAAGCTTTCCGGGAACTCCTGCTCGTGGTACGGGTCTTCGGGCTCCGACTCGCGGTACTGGCCTTCGCACTCCGGCTCGCGGTACTGGCCTCCAAGCTCGTTCTCTTATTCGATCACTTCGTCGGCTACGGCGATTACGGCGCGAACGATAATCAAACACAACACAAAATAAAATGAGCTTAAAAGGAGATGAAAATAGAAGGAATAAATAGGATATGATTTTATAGGAATTTTAGGAAAAAGAACACGTGAATAGGAGTTTGGATGGTTAAGAGGAGCGTGCTGGGAGGAATCGGGGCGCGCAAGTTACGTGGGGTCCTGGTATAGGGTGGGGTAAGCTGGCAGTTTCAATTTTTTACTAAAATAGTAAAGCTGTATGGAGGGTTGTTTTTACAGCCGCCGGCCCGTAAGTTAGCCGGCTCTGGGTCGGTGGGCTACCAAATGTCCCTTCGCTTTCCTGTTCCCGTCCCGTCCCGTCGTCCGCCATATTCAGTCTCCATCTTCCTCCGTTTGCTAGTCGCTACCTCCCTTCTGATCTCGTCACCTCCCGTAGTCCCGTTGCTACGTACTGCCGCAAGCAAGAACAGAGGAGGGGGAAGCTCACGTGTTGCTGCTTGCAAGTATGAAGAAACGAGAAGGAAGATTTGGTTGCAAATCCATCACTGCTGACAACGGCCGCCTCAACATCTGCTTCGCAGACGCGAAGCCGTGCGGCGGCGTTTTCTTGGTAGCGAGGACGGATTACACAGCAGCAAGGTTTTCTTGGTCAAGATGACGCGCGAATGCAACGCTGAATAATTTGTGTGTAACTGGGCTGTGTGGCTCAAATGGGCGAACGCATGCGTGCGTTGCAAGCCCAAGCGGCCGGACTGCAGGGAAAGGAAGGGGCTGGACCGCTGTGGAGGAGGACGCATCAACAAGGAATCAGGCTCGTGACTGAGCTGAGATGCGAGAGAGATTAGGCAGCCGACCAGCTGATCCGCCGAGAAGAACATGCCAAGTGCCATGGCCTTGCGGTCCTGCGGATCTTGCAAATCCGTTGTGCGATCTGACGATGTCCGATCCCAATGTGTGTCAGGAACTTCTGAGTAGTTGCCAGGCTGCCAGCTGCCGCAGTACAGTACAGAACTGGTGGCTGGGGTTGGGGCTCCGGGCCACAAACAAGATAGTGGAGTCAGACCTATCTCTGAATGCGACGTCTCGACAGTAGATCACGGCCCGTACTTTCAGGAGAGATCAAAATGCAAGTGCTGTCAAGGATGTTTCTGATGTAGGAAGAGTGATGGAGAACGATCAGGACTAATCCAGCGGTGGAGATGCATTTCTTCATGCGATTCAGGACAGACCAACGTCGTCGCTCAGTTCCAATGCTGACCGCACAAGGATCCCCTGAAAACAAAGATGGAGCCGACAGAATGCCGCGCCTCCTACCTACACAAGAGGATCTCAAACATTTATATAAAGGAGATTCGTGAACAAGCGTACTTGTTTAGGGTTAACCTCTTTATATTTAATTTCGCTCGAAGCAGAACAGGATAGGAATCAGATCATCACCAAAGACGATTCCTGAATCCATACGCAGAGAAGAACAGAGCTGTACAGTATTATAGGGACAATCTCTCGATCGAAAACTTCCATTCGCCGTATTCGGCTTTTACCCGTAACCTCGGTTTCGAGATCATAAGTTTTAGAAGTATAATAATACAGATCGCGCCGTGGATCAACGACAGGAGCATCATTATTAGCGGCGGGCAAAATTTCAGCTCGGGGATCTCTGCGCCGTGGCTCACAGCGGCAGCACCGAGCTCCGAGCACGCGAATGCAGCGAGAAGAACGACCTGGGGACGCCGCCGGCAGCCGGCCTGTCGGTGCTGAGGTTGCTCCGATGTCCGGAGCCCGACGCCTTCACGCAGGACCGCTTCCGCCTGCCACCGATCTGCTCCTCTTCAGGAGCTGCCTCCGGCAAACGCTCCAGTGCCGTGGGGTCTGCCTCTGCCGCGGTTGACGCTATGGCCGCGTCCATGGACGCCGCGCGCCGCACGTTACGAGGCGGCGGACAGAACAGCTGCTGCTGAGGCGGCGGCGGCGGCTCCGGCGAGCTGTGTTGTTCTTGCTGGTCCTCTTGTGCGGGTGAAGCTGCTGCTTCTTGGTGGTCGCTCTCCTCCTGTCCGTGATCCGGGACTGCGTCGCTCGCGGCAGCCGCTTGTTGCTCGGCTTCGACGTTGGCGTTCGCATCTGGATCAGCTGGCGGGTTGGAGCTGGTCTCCGCTTCTCCTCCTCCGCTGTCCCCGGCGCCCGCTGTGACGGCGGGGTCGAGCACGTCGGAGCGGCAGAGCGGGCAGTTGACGTGGGCGCGGTGCCAGGTGTCGATGCAGGGGACGTGGAACGCGTGGCCGCACTTGGGCAGCAGGCGCACGAGCTCGCCGTCCTGGAACTCGCCGAGGCAGACGGAGCAGTCGGCCGCGCCCAGGAGCCCCGCCCCGGCGCGGTACGGCGTCACGGCGATGGAGTTGATCGCCGCCTCGTCCAGCCCCACGGTCCGGATGTACCAGACGTGGTGCACCACCCCGCCCCCGCCGCCGTCCTCAGGGTCGCCGCCGCCGTTCCCCGCGCCCGGCGGCGGCGGCGGGGCGGCGTGCGCGAGGAGCGCCTGCCGCCGTCGTCGCACCTGCCGGCGCCGCACGGCGACCGAGACGCCGAGCAGGATCAGCGAGACGAAGGCGATGACCCCCGCGGCGATGAGCACGTACCTGACGTAGTGCCACCGGTGGTCGCCGCCGAAGCTGACGCCGGGCGGCGGGGGCCCGTACCCCTGCATCCCTCCTCCCTGGTTCCTCCTGCCGCTGTGCGCGGGGGGAGGCGACGGCGGGGAGGCGACCGTGGGGCACGTTGGGATCGGAGAGGACGCCGGCGCCGGGGAAGGGGCCGGGCCGGCGTAAGGGGAGCTGATGACCGTCGGAGCCGGCGCGCAGCCGTACCCGTCATCGCAGTCCCCGGCGCCCGAGCCGGAGTACGGGAAGAGGGCCCGGCGGTGAGGCCTCATCGCCGGGGATCGGTCGCCGTCAGATCGGCCGCGGCATCTGCGTCGCCCGCGGGCGCTGCTGGTGGAGGCGGAGCCCCGGCTGGCTGGCTGGGGAGGGAGGGGAAAGTGCTCGGAAGGTCCGCGGGAATGCGTGCGGGGCTCGGTTTCTTTACGCGAGTGCGCGGACGGGGACGGCACGGCGGGTCCGGTGCGTGGACTGGGGGAGGCTGGCCGCCCGATGTGCCCGGGCGGCCGCGGGGGCCGGGAGCTCTGGTTGGTGTTGGTGGCCGACTTGGACTGGGCGCGTGGAAAAACCGGCCCCCCGCCCGGCGGCGGCCAGTGGCCTGTCACTGTTGGCAATTGGCATGGAGTAAAAGCTTTTCCCCCCACCTCGTGGATAAACCTTGCTTTCACTCTCCGCTTAAATCTTCTTTTGACTCGGTGAGCTCGGGGGTAGACCTGACGGACGGTGACTGGAATGGTGGCGCTGGCGTGGCCGGGCATGTTAGCGACGTGATGGCGTTCGTCACCTCGTCGGACCTTTGCCCCTTGACGGCTTCAAAGCACCGGTAGCCTGGCCTGGCCAAGTTGTGGCCATCCAAACCCCAAAAGCAGCAGCAGACAGCAGCTGCGGATGGTGTTTGTGTTCCTGCACACTGTACAGCCCGGTGCCGTGTTCGGCGTGGACGGCCGGACGCCACCCGGCGGCACCTGTCAGCGTAGTTCCCGCACCGCGCGCGTCGCGTCAGCAACGTCCGCCTGATGAGCGACGACTGCCTCAAGTCAACAGGCTTTAATCCCCAGCGGGATAGCCTCGTCGGCGGCCCAATTTCCCGTCCTCCGGCTCGGTTTCGCGCGTTCGCTGGGCCCAGAATTTATGTCTCTCCCGCCGTCCGGAAAAGTGGCCGGATCCGCGATCCTCGAGCCCACCACGCCCCCGGCCGTCTTGGCCCCATCCAGACGGCAGGCGGCGGCGGCGGCAGCGTGGAACGGCATCTAGCGAAGGCGCAGGCTCGCAGCAGCCGCCCCGCGCTCGTCTTCCCCTCTCCGATCGCCCGCGCCAGGCGTAGCACGAGGATGGGTCCCGGAGCCCCATCTCCGGTACAGCTCAGTACCGAGCCCTAGTCGCCGGGCCAGCTGAGGCGGCGGCATCATGGCGGCGGCTGTGAGCTGGTACGGGCCGCTGATCGACCTCTCGGCGGCCGCCAGCCATGTCGGCGGGTTCGTGCAGCTGCTGGCGGCCGTCCGCCGCGTCCTTCCACACCAGGTAATTCGCAATCCCACATCCGCGCTCTGCTACCGTGTGTTTGGGGGAGGGTGGACCAGCATTCGAGTGACGGGTGTTGCGGTTCTACTGCTGTATGTATGAACGCATCCTGAGGGGCGATCTCGTTCTCTCCGTTCCTAGGAACAAAATGCTGCAACCGGGAGGACGTACCAGAGAACCATTGTTGAAGTCGGTGACGACTCGCGGTCCAGCTTCTGTGTCTCTCTGTGGTCGTCCAAGCAGAGTTCGGGCATAATCGCTGGCGATGTCTTACTAATGCAGAGTAAGGATCATGAACCATGATCATCTGTTATGCACATTTACATGTAGAGTGTTTTCATTTCTTTTGAAAATGCTTCAATAGAATGATGCTCAGAACACCCTGAGATCGATTCCCTTTTTTTCAGATGTCAATATGAGCTTTGTGAATTCGTTCTACTCTTTGTGTGTGCCAACACCTCTGCGAGTCTCCGCTTCTTATTGGTAGCCTCTGATTATATTGTTTCAGATATTAAGATAGTGGAGTTTAGAAGTGGCCTGGAGGGGAGAGCTTCTCAGATATCTGCACTCCAAGTATTGTTCAACTCCAAAGACTTGACAAATCCTGAAGGTATAGAGTTGCAGATGGTTTAGTTCTTAGCTGAAAGTTTTTTTTTGGTGCACTCCTTAGCACAATGCTTTTACCGCAAAGCAATTATATCCATCTGTACCATATGGGGCAAATGAAAACATACATTAGCCTAGCAAGAGGAGGTTGATTGAATGGAGACATAGTTCTATATGTTACGGACAATTATTGATGGCTTCGGGTTGCTGAATTTCTTTCTTTTCCCCTATCTATTGGATGTTACTTTGACTGGGTTGTTCCTTTGCAAAAACCTTTCCTGCGGAGTTAATTCATCCAAACTATGGAGCAACTTGATATCAGGCGTTCGCTGTTATTCTTTTTAAGAGTTTCTCAGCAGATAAATATACTTAATGAAAAATATCTCCAGCATTCTGGTTTGCAACTTAGCAAATTACTCTTGTACAGGAGTAGTTGAATTAATAACCAGTTGCAAAGTGGGAGACGCTACAAAATCAAAGCTAAGAAGAGTGGCAGAATGGACCCTACGCACTAAATGTGCTCTTGGCGAAAGTCATCAACAGGTAAGATCTGCTGAAAGCCTGAAACTATCCACCAATTTAACTGTTGTATGGGATAAGGTGTCAAACTGCACACCCAAATCTTCTTGGAACCTGCTCGTGCATTTTCACTTAGGGGCTCAACTGTTTGAGTTTCCATCATCTACATCAACTTGTTTATAGATTTGGCAATACTAGTGCTTTGCATTTGGTTTTCGTGTTTTACATAATCTCACCTTGTAATTACAATGATTACTGATTAAAAATTCAACCACAACTTCAGGGCATCGATGATTCTTAGTAGATAAGTTCCCAATTGAGTATGAACAGAGTTGAATAGTGTGGTCAACATGTCTACTCAGTACCATACAGCATCGAAGCTACTTACTCATAGTTTACTCTTGTGTTATGTTGCAGTTGCAGGTGATATCGAAGGACTGGAAAGAATCAAAAGAGAAGGAATCATCAGACTTGTTGTCAGAACTATTCTCTCAGAGAAAATTATGTTGTATGAAAGTTTATGCATGTATCTCCAAGATGGTTCTAGTGAGTTCGCCGACCTCCCACTTGGGACACTTGTCAGTTATTGACAAACATTCTTTGAAAGAGCACAATGAAATTGTCAGAGATTTCATTACTGCTGGCTGCAAGTTATGTGGTTCACCTCTATATCACAAGTAGGCACCTTATTATCATGCTGCCATCTTCTTATACAGCAAGAATTATATTGCTCCTGTAATGTAATGAATGTCTATGCAGAAACCTTCATGGGAAAAACTCTTCTGCGATAGATTGTCCGAATAACCCAAAGTATCTCCATGTTCCTGGTCAGATATACAAACCATTTATGGTAAGACATCCTTAAGCCTGAAATTTTCTTTTCTAGCTGAATAGATTTGTAAAACTATGTTATGGTCACATGCAGATATATGTCTATGACCAATCTGGACAAGTTCCTTTGCTTGTAAGGAATAAAGCAGCGGAGATCTTATTTGCCAATATCATTGCAGATGATGTATCTGAATGCTACAAGAGCCACATGTTAGAAACCTCCGAGTCAGGTAACTTAAGCGCTCCTAGTACAATAATAGATGGCGTTGGCAGCAAAGAGATAACAAAAAGGATAAAAACTGAACAAAAGCCTAATTTTTATCAAATTTGGCTTATTATGATCAAATGTCTGTTGAACCAAGGCAGCAATAGTCCTTTCTGCTTCCAGATTTTGGTGAACCCTGAGAAGAATGTTGAGGATGGCCGTTTTGAGTTGGTTTCCTTGACAATGCCAATACCATGAGATGGCAATTTTTTCATACAACACATGGTTCAGTTTGGTATGATTCTTTTCTTTTTCACCTAGAAAAACACCGTGGACCTTTTACCAAGAAAAGTTACTTTCTCTTTTCATCGATGATCTCTTGCTGGTTCACTGGTGTGTGCTGCAATATTTTTAGGCTGGCAGGACCATCAGTCTTGGAATCAGCAGTACCTGGGCTCTGGGCCGTTTAATACTAATGATGGTGCTGGCTCAAACACCACAAATACAAAATGAAACATGAAGTCAGGAGTTGCATAAAAGAAAAGAGTGATGCAGGGTGATCATGGTGAAGATCTAAACCTGGATCAGAACGTTTTTTTTTAGAAACAGAAAGTAGTTTCTTTCAATGCTTTAGTGTCTGCCAGAAAATTCTGATTTGCAACTCAGTAAAGAAGGTTGCCCTGATGACGTCATTGTTACTTCAATAGCATCCTGCCCTGAAGTTACAATGGTTAGCTGTAGCCAGCAGCCCTATCCTTAAACTGGATAGGCTTCTCCAGCACTGATTAGCAGGTAGATTGTGGTCGTTGAAGGATCTTTTAACAACTTGAGATGAAGGTTTTCACTCGACCAATGAAATGGTGATGAGGTGTTGTATGTGCTAAATCGACATGTTGATTTGTTACTTGTGCTTACAAGATGATGGCTTGGGGGTTCGAGAAGGAGTTGGCTAGGTCTATTGCTGACTTTCATTGATTAGTAGGTATACCGTATCCGGAAACAATTCCTCTGCAGTGACTTCATCATTCAACAACCTCCTACCTTTGTTTCAGGCTTCTGTGTGCTGTATTCTTCATCTCGCAACAGCTCTTAGGCTTCGTTTGGTTTGGCTTTTGGGGACTCTGGCTTCCAGACAAAGCCAAAAAACCAACCAAACAAGTATAGCATGGCCAGGTTCTTTTAGAAAAAGTAGTTTTTCGTCAGTTCAATTCTCACAGCCGCCCGAACCTTGCTTTCATCGACTGTGAATGGCGGTTTTCGCGGAAATTACCCGCCTGCCATTGTTTATGCGTACCGTTTCGTTTCTTTTTCCCCTTCCCTCCTCCCTTCCGCAAGCCACCCTCCCGAGTCCCGACTCCCGTCCTCTCGCACGCGGCACCGCTAGGGTTCCGCCCGGCTCCGGCGGCGGCGCATCCCGGCCCTGGCAACGGCGCTTCTCGGCTCCGGAGGCTGATCTGGGCGTCTCCGGCCGCTTCGTCACGTTCCCCACCCCTCTTGTCTCCTCTCGCGGCCCGAGGGAGCAGCGGCGCGAGGGCCCGCTCGGCTCTTCCAGGCGGCGCCAGGGCGGCCCGAGGGAGCAGGAGGCGCGACGGCCCCCGAGGGAGCAGGAGTTGCCGCCGCAGGCCCCGCCTCCCCCACCCCCCCCCCCCCACCCCCCCAGGCTCGACAGGCGAGGGCCGCCGGCTCCGCCCCCCCCCCCCCCCCCCCCCCCCCCCCCTCCCCCGGGGCATGCAGCGCGAGGGCGCCAGGGGCCCGAGGGACGAGCAGCGCGGCGACGAGGCTTGGTGCCAGCTCCCTAGCAACGCAACGCAGCACAGGTACTCCTCTCTCAGCAGAAGGTGAGGCAGATTGGTGTGCTGCCAATATAAGGCATTTCATTGATATCTGCAAAGGAGAGATAGAAGCTGGGAATAGGCGTTTAGTAAATTTCACTACGACTGGTTGGAAAAATCTGAGATTTAAATATGAAGAGAAAACGGGTCTGAAGCAAACAAAGAAGCAAATGAAGAACAAGTTGGATAATATGAAAAAGAATATACTTGGTTCATGGAATTCAAGAATGCTGCCAGTGGACTTGGATGGAATGAGATAAATAAAACTGTTGAATGCTCGAAGGAACGGTGGACTGAACAGCTTTCTGTAAGAACTGTACTCCAATTGTTCATTATTGACTCGTTCATTCTTATATGTGGTGATGTGCTAACTTTTCCATTTAATTTCGGTGATGCAATAATCCTTTAAAAGGAATCAAATGCAATCATTTGAGGTTCAGGAAACAAGAACCGAAGCATCTTGATGATTTGCATGTATTGTTTGATAAGACACATGTTAATGTTAGCGGGGCTAGTCCATTATATCCTGATGATGTTTCCTCCGATGAGTCGTGTGATGAGGATACGGATGAGGCCCAAAAATCAGTAGATAATGATGAAGTCAAGTTGGAAATCAAAACGCAAGGCAAAAAGAAATGCAAGGACAGCTCTACTGCTACTAAAGAGAAGGACGAGAAGAGCCTATTCTTTCGACTGTATTCTTTCGACTGTACAAGAACACGTATTTGAAGATAGAAACAACAACAGAGAAGATCTCCTCAAGTGTTGAAGCATCATCAACTTCTCCAACCAACCAACCAAATCCCTACCATTAAAGAGCCATTAAAGAGGCAATGTAGATGGTCAAAGATTGTAGGGTGCAAAAGAAAATTGCTCTAATGCACAGTTTAACGATCATTTTTCATATAAACTGTCTCTTAGGAGTTTCAGGGGTATTACAGTTATTTCTTACCAATTTCACGGACTCACAGTTACTTCAACCAAATGGCTTTTAGCTTTTTCACAGCTCACAGCCCGCAGTAGCTTTTTCCACAGCTCACAGCCCACAACAGTTTTTTCTACAACCACAGTGTAACCAAACGTACCCTTAGTTTTCAGGCTGCTGCACACGGGCATGTTTTCTGAGTCTCCGGCAACCATCTACCCGCATTGATATGCATATTTCCATTCGCTCTTTTCCCTTTCTTCCTGTTAACACTCAACCTCAACCACATCTGAATGGAATTCTGTTTTTGTTTTAACACTGTACCAAACCAAACAATTATGATGCGATAGTGGCAGTGGAACGTACCATCACGTTCAGGCGTGCAAAAGCCTCGGATCACTTTTCAGGTTTGTGGAGGAAAGGTGCTCTGTATGTGCTCAACTGACATGAACATGACGATTCGTTCTTTTAGCATTTTGATCTAACTACCTTGCGGGTTCAAACTTTATAAGGCAGAAGTGTTGGTCTTCAACAACACTTCCATGGATCTCTCACTGCTTTTAGTTCCTTGGAAGGTACAATGTTTTCAGGCTTCCTACAGAAGCAGGTGCTTGATTATTTTCAAAAAAAAAAAATACAGAAGCATGTGCTTGATGGTAACCATCTACCGGCATCTGGTACCCTCCAGATATGCCTTTTCATTCACATGTACCCTTTCTTGCCATTAACTTAGCATGCTTCAATCACATATCCATGGAATTTTCAATCTTGTTTTTAGATGGCAGTATCTGATAAAAGCTACATGAACAAATACAGAAGCCGATATTCATTTCGGTTAAGACTGATTGGGCGTTGAGTTTTTTATTGCCAGAAATTTTTCTCTACTGCCATTCCACGCACTATTCCGTGTTTTGGTCGCTCTTGAATCTTGAGTTGCTCGTCATATACTGTTCGTAATTGTTATATTTCAGCTTAAACTTTCCTCGGAAAAATCTAGATTTTCATTTAGGAAAAATTCTATTTTTGACCATCGAACTATTGCCTAAATTTGTTTTGGCCATCCAACTCTAAAACCAGAAAATTTTGACCATCCAACTATCAAAACTGTTCACATTTGGCCATCAGGCGGTTTTGCTGGGTGGTTTTGGTGATGCGGATGCCACATGGTGATGAGCCCACCTATCAGCCCTCATCTCTTTGTTTCTTCTATCCTCTCCTCTCTCTCTTTCTCGCTCCTGCTGCTCCGCCTCCGCACCCTCCTCCTTGTTGTCTCCGTCGGTGGCTCTCAGCCCCGCCTCCATCAGCTCCGGCGGCAACGCCAGCCCCAGTCGCCGCCGCAGCACTCCTGCTCCTCCTCCCCGATGCTCTCCCACCCGTCGAACTACCCACGAGTTCCCCCGCCAAGAAAGCATCGAGATCCAGCGTTCTCACCGAATCAGGCCGGATCACGCCGGGCCACGAGCGTTGGCCCTGAGATCTCACCGCATCTGGAGCACCTCTCTCCTGCAGCACCTCTCGCCGCCGGTGAGGGACGCTAGGAAGCAGAGCAAACCCGCGGCACGGTCTCCATGGGCATCGAGGCGGCACTTGTGTCGTCCCCCTCCTCCTGGGGAGGTGCACGCCGTGCCGGCCTTGAGCCCCGCCGGGTACGCGAAGAAGGCCGGGCGAGCTCGAGCTCTGCCGCGGGCCAGCGCCGCCGGGAAAGCGAGTTGCAGCTCCGTCGCGGGCCAGCGCGGTCGGGCGAGCTGGAGAGGCGTGTGGGGGAGGGTGGCGGCCGGCGCAGAGTGAGAGGAGAGAGATAGGAGAGGAGAGGGAGGGAGAGGTGAGAAGAAAGAGGGAGAGAGGAGTGAGGGGGCTGACAGGTGGGCCCCACCGCCATGTGGCGTCCACGTCAGCAAAACCACCATCAAAACCGGTCGATGGCCAAATATGAACGGTTTTAAGAGTTGGGTAGCCAAAGATTCCTGGTTTTGCAGTTTGATAGTCAAAACAAAACTGACGTGATAGTTGGATGGCCAAAAATGGACTTGTTCCTTTCATTTATGATGATTTTGAACAATGCTTTCAGCTTAAATATTTCTCTAAAAAATCTAGGTTTTCATTTCTGATTATTTTGAAAGGAACCACAACTACTGTATCTTATATGAAAAAGGAAAGACCCGGCTTTTTTTTCAGTGACAATTACTGTAACGTTTTGTTCAACCTCTCAGAGTCAACCTCATCTTTACAAGCAACCTACCTGTCAAGGTTGCTATATCTTCGTACTCTGTACCAATCAATGGTCACGTCCTCCTTTTATATACTGCTTCTGGCCTCACAGAATCATAGATTTCGCGGCAAGGACTAGGCAGAAGACTGCAACACAAGCAGATTGCCCCAAGCAACAACCTTGTTAGATAATCACAAGAGAATAGCTTCGACGTAGAAGAAACCTGTAGCAATCCTTTAAATCCCATGGCCGCGCTGATGAGTTCTTCTGTTACTTCCGGAGGCTTGGCGCCTCACACCTCTAAGGTTTCTCCTCGCCGCCGCTGGAATCCAGTGATCTCCTCCGCTTTGTGCCATCATCGCCGGGGTCTTATCGGCTTGACGATGAATTCTTCAGGCATGAACAATGCCTTCCCGTTCAAAGGAACGACTACACGGTCAGTGCATCTCTCGTCTTAGTTAAAGCTCCTCTTCTCCAAACTTTACGTTTTAGTAGAAGCTTGTATCTTGGCATGCACATCAAGTTTCATCATGCAGCTACTGCACAAAGGCCCAGTGTATAAAATTTCACCTATTTTGGTTCAGAATTCCAGCAGTTGGACCTGGCCCGGCAAATCCGTCAGGAGGAAATCTCCCAATACCCAACATGCCTCCATGGTGAGTGAAGAACAGAAGCATGCGTTGCTTGTTCATCTTTCTGATCTTTCCAAATTTGTTCGATCAATTTCCTTCTCGCGTTCAAACCCATCCGCTTCTCAGGGCCAAGTGGGTGGTTGGTGCTGTCATAGTTGCGATACCAATTTACAGAAGGTTCAGAACATTGGAAGGTAAATCATCGAGACCGTACATTCACCATTTCTGAAAATCATCTTGTCATGCCGCAATTCGTTTTGATTGCAACTTCTGTCGGCGGCAGATAAGATAGAGAAGACGGCAGAGGTGGCGATCGAGGTGGTCGACACGGTGGCGGAGGCGACGGAGAAGCTCGCCGGCGAGGTCGCGGACGCGTTCCCCGGCAACGAAAACCTCAAGGAGGCCGCCTCGAGGATTAAGACGGTCACGGATGCGATCGAGGGAGATGCCGAGAAAGCCGAGGCCCTGATCCACAAGGTTAGTTTAATTACGCAAGCAATCTCTGTTACTAAATGAGTGCATTAGCTTCGATTACGGCAGCTGCTGATGTTGCTGACCTGTTTTTACTTTTGCAAAAGCTAAAAGCTAATTAAAAGGATTAAACGTCCTAGATGCTTTTGGCCAAAAGCAGTTTTCATTGTAGTATAAGTGCAAAATCACCTTCCCCCGCTTTCAGTGGCTTTTAGGGTAAAAAATTACCCACCTGCCACTGGTTATGAAAAAAACGATTCGCTTCTTTTTTTTCCCCACCCGTTCAACTCCTGTCCTCCGCCCCACCCTGCCCGCCGCCCCGCCCCGTCCCGGCGCCACGCCGCCACAGCGACAGCGGCGCCTTGCGCTCTGGTCCATGGAGCGGCAGGAGGGTCTGGACATCGGGTCTGGTTCGATGGCGGAGGACGTCGTGTACCATGACGCCGTCTTCCTTTTCCTCACCAAGACGGAGAACCTCCGCGTGGCCGTGCTGGTCCAGAACCACGACAGGGGCTTCGACGTGGAGCGGAATTCGCGGCCCTTCCGTCATCCCGGTGGGCATGTCGATGAGTAGCTCGTCCGCGCTCGCTACCTCGTCGTGTCCCCCGGCGAGCTGCTCATGGTCGTGAGGATCAAGCCTCGTCCTCAAGAGCCGTGGACGTCGGCGTTCAAGGTGTTCCCGTAAGGCCAGACGGCGGCTGGTTTTGGGTGCCCCATGATCCTGGCTAGTTTCAGATATATTGAGATAACCTTGTTGAGATATACAAATTGTAACTCTATGTTGAGATATATCATAAAATCCATTTACCTTGTATAACTGTTATAATTCTATTTATGTGGACCATGTGGATGAAAAGCTTAGAAAATTTAATATTTTCATTTCCAAAAAATACATTTATATGCGAAATAATGAACATAGGTTTGTACGAGTATTTTGTATATAGACAGTCCCACAAATCTTCAGGGGTATTACAGATATTTCACCCGCAACACACAGTTTCCCACAGCTCACAGTTATTCTAACCAAACGGTCTTCTGCTTTTCCCACAGCATTTTTTTCACAGCTGCTTTTCCACAGGCCACAGCTCACAGCAGCTTTTCCAAAAACCACAGCCTAACCAAACACACCCTTGAAGCTCATGTGTTACAGTCTTGCAAGTTATCACTACCTGCTGTTCAATTCTTTGCTATGTTCGGTAGTTGGAGATAGAGAAACGTGCTGATTTGTAGGTGCTAGTCTGCTTGGCAACGTGATAGTAGTGGCGTGCACGTTAGGCACCGGGTCACTGTGACGGTTCAAAAGAGGGGAAATGAGGCGCTTGGCTATGACTCGCGAGGGAAGTGGAAATGGATACGATATAGCTCATCTTAATTTGTATAAGAGCAAATTAAATTGTTTCTTTGCTGAACTGAATAGCGCGTAAGGCATGTGTTCAGCCTAGCACCAATTATTTGTCTCGCCAAACTTTTCGTAGTCCTTTTTTTCTGGGAAACAACTTAAGCTATGAAGAAAATTGCTTGCCACAGAAGGTGTCACTTACCACCCTTTACCACTATGAGGTGTATGTAGTAAAGTGTGGCCGTCAACTAACCATTACGGTCGAAAAAAAAAAGATCCATCTGCGAGTGGTTCGGCTTTTTCCTAAGCAAGGACGGAGCCGTCGAGTGAGGATTGGCTGAGCATGCTTTCGCTGCTCGTGGTGGAGTACTCTTTTATTACAGCAGGTGCTGATGTTGCTACTATTGCGAGTTACTACCTGCTGTTTTTTTTTATGTATTTGGTATATATGTATCGTAGCTGAAGAATGGAGATAAGTGCTGATGTGTACTATAGCTGCCTAGCATCGTGATATAGTGACTTGCATTTTAATTAAGTGCTAGTTGCGGCTTGTGAAGGACAAGTGGAATAAGTAATCGGATAAGCTCATTCTATGCGTGTCTACCCGAGACTATCATATGCAAATGGTGAGGTTAACTATTTCCCTCGCTTGCATTGAGCAGGTTGATGAGATAAAGAAAGAGGTGGACTCAATAGTTGATCCTATAATCGACAAGGTCGTCAAGGAGGAGCAGGAGAGAAATAATTAAAGAAGTTGGCATGCAAATTAATGAAGCACGCTTTTCCTTCTTGTTTATTTCGCTTCTTTTCGTTTCAAAAAAGAAGCAAATGTACACTAGTTTGGCGGTGACCAGAAGAAGCTGGGGAAGCAAAATGAGGCGACCCCATATGTCATCGCCCGGCCACTTACCTCATTCGATGTTTTCCAGCCATGTGCTTGTATCGCTGACATTTTCTATGAACCACAAGAAAGCAAGTTCGGTCGCCACTTATGAACTTTCCCGACAAGTAGTTATTGCATGTGCTGTCATTAAAGTGAAATAGTAAATTAGTAAAAGGGAAAAATCCGGTTTACACCTCAAACTATCACAAAATCGGATAACAGAGGTCATCCAACTGTCAAAACCGGTCAAATTTAGCCCTTTGGGTGGTTTCGAAGATGATTTTCCATTTTATAAAAAATAAAAACATTCAAATTTAATAAAAATTTATAAGTAATTTATTTTAAATAAAAAAACGAAATGGTTATAAATTTTTTTCTAAAATTGTAATCTATCTATTGGCACTATACTTGTCAGTTATTCGGATCCAACTTTTTTATATTCATAGTATTTGGTTGTTTATAATTATGCCTATTATTTTGAATAAATAAGATTCAAATGAGCAATAATAGATAGGTTAAAGATTGGTGCTAGTTTCATATTTTTTTCTAATTTAAAATAAATTAGTTTCGACTTTTTAGACCTAAATTAATTTTTTTAAATTTTTTCCAAAAAATACAAAGCCACTTTCAAAATCACTCTAAGGGCTAAATTTGCCCGGGTTCAACAGTTGGATGGCCTCTCTTATCCAGTTTCGGTTTGGTAGTTGAAGGTTAAAAATCGGACTTTTGCGATAGTTCGAGAGTATAAACCGAACTTTTCCCTCGATAAAAATGCTGTTTACTTTTCCGGTTTTCCCTCCATGCCATGCATGATGCCCTGTAGAGTAGTACTTCACAAATGGACCATGTATGGATCAGTTAGGCCCTCCACACTACCAAGTTTTTTTTTTTTGAACTTTGCCTCCGCTTATTGGCGTCATGAACCAAACGGAAGCCAGCAGAAGCCCAGATTCCAGAACTCGCGCGCGCTAAGCGAGCGACGGCCCGAGTATGAGCGTGAATCCTGAAGGCTGAAGGAGAACCGGAGAAGGCAGCCTTGACTCTTGGGCACCCAATAATAAATCTGTGCTAGTACCACTGTACCAGTGCATGTGACATTTACCACTCATCTAGTCATCTGGGTGCTGCTAGTAATGACGGTGTCCTCCTGTCCTGCAGTCCTGCTCCTCACCAGCCATGCCAGTGCATGCCCGTCATGTGACGTTGGTTTAATGCTCATCTTGGTGCTACGCTATCTCACAATGCATTGTTGACTGACCTGCGTGCGTGACTGCGTGGTCAACATGCATTCCGCAGAAAACAACACGTACAATGACACGAAAGATCAGACTTTTTTTTTTGCAATCACACACAAACACAAGGGCTGCCAGCCGTGACCAACCCTACCGGCCGTCGAGCCTATTCACCACGCCGCTCGTGGACAAGGGGATAGTCCGACCCACACGGAACAGTCGATCGAACGCAACCAGCGTACATACCGACGCACGCGCAGGCCAACGGCATCGCCTCGCGGTCGCGGTCCAGAAGAGTGGACGGATAAACGCCGCCGACGGCGACCGTCTCGCCCGGGCGCGCGAGCATCAGGTGGCGAGCGCCGCGCCATTTCCTCGCTCCGCTCCTCCCGGCCACGTGACGCACGATGCAATAATACGGCACGAGGGACGAGAGGACCGGGCCGGCCGGCACGGCCCAATGCAAGTCCCACATGGATCTGATCCACCGTCCGTCAGGCCTGCCCCCGGCCCCCCTCTTCTTGTCACGAGACGAGAGCCACTGCCGCTGAGCGTCACGCGCTCCATTTATACACACACCGCTGCGGATGCTAGCTGGCGCAGCGCATTGATTTTATTTTATGCCAAGCACTAAGCGGAAGAAAGCAGCACAAGCACATTGCCCCTCGCTCCTGGCAGTAAACTGAACTAGTCTGGTATTATTCAATCCCAGTTCCCAGCATGGCCGCGCTCGGCTCTTCCGTTCCTTCGGTAAGCTTGCCGTTCCATGCCCCCGTGGTTCCTCCTCGCCGCTGCGGGGGCAGGCCGGCGACCGCCGCATCGGCTCTCCACCGGAGATGTCTTCTTACCGGCTCGACGACGAGCTCTTCAGGCGTGAACAACGCCTTCCTCCCGGTGAGAAGAGCTAGCACACGGTAAATAAGTGCATCTTTCTCCGTCTCCAAACCTATCGTCTGTTGGCATGTATGTACTACAGCACAAGTTTCATGCAGCTGCAAGTTTTATCGCCCGCTTCTGTTTCAGAGTCTCTGCAGTTGATCCTGGTAGCGCTGCTGGCCTGGATCTGCTGCCAGGACTGAGTCTCCCCATTCCTCCATGGTGAGGGAACACCGGTTACATCGTCGCTGCTTCTTGTTCGATCGGTGTTCAGGTGTTTGTTTCTGAATCTGTTTGATCAATTGCCTTCTCGCGTTCGATACCTGCTGTCTGCTTCTCAGGGCCCAGTGGCTGATTGGTGCTATCGTGGTCGCAGTTCCTGCTTACAGACAGTTCAGAGCAATGGAAGGTAGTACACCCGATCGAGGCCCAGATCTCATATATTCATTCGCCTTTCGAAATCATCTCGACTTGTCCTTGATTTCTGCCGCGACTTTTCCGGTGACAGATAAGGTGGAGAGGACGGCGGAGGCGGCGATCGAGGTGGTCGAAAAGGTGGCGGAGGAGGCGGAGAAGATCGCCGACGAGGTCGCCGACACGTTCCAAGGCAATGAGATGATCAAGGGGGCGGCCTTGAAGATCAAGGCGGTGGCGGAGGAGATCGAGGAAGATGCCGACAAAGCTGAGGCCCTGATCGAGAAGGTTAGCTATTTGACTACGCAATAATCTACTGCTACATACACGTCTAGGCTTCTATTCTTTGTTGGCTCGCTAAACTTTACTTACTTTTTTCATTCTAAATAACTGCCGTAGTCTTTTACTATAAGGATGTTTGATCTAAGCTGTGACTAATAATTTTTTACTATAAAAGATATTTTTTTAGTGACCGTGCTTGAGCATATATTTCATTATTAAAAGGTGTTCCTTGCCACGCTTTGCTGCATCTCACATTGCCAAAGCGTCACAGTCGAGTAAGGAGACCCTCACCGTCGATTACGGCTGTTGCTGATGTGGCTATTATTTAAAGCTATTGCAGTCTTGAAAGATACTAGCTACCTGCTTTTCTTTGCTGATTTCAGTAGCTGGAGATACGTGCTGATGTTGCTATTATTGAGCAGGTTGATGAGATAAAGAAAGAGATCGATGAAATAGTCGATCCTATACTCGACAAGGTCGCCAAGTAACCTTAGAGAAGCAGAGCTCAAGGAGAGAAGCGGAACGGAAGACATCGTCAGGCAGCTGTTCGTTCATCCCCTGTTTATCTCGTGTTCTCGTTCCATTGTTTCTAGCCATTTGCCTGTACGGTCACTGACTTTCCACGAACCACGGGAAGGCAAATTCGTTCGCCACTTGTGAACTCTGCCAAAAAATAGTACGTATCCATGTGCTGCTACCGCGCCACAAGAGTGAAACGATAAATTGGGAAAAGAAATTTGGTGTTCTTGCCCTGTCCTGAACTTCAATCGTGATTTTAGCCCCACTCTCTTTTTCTTAACTCTTTTAACTTTACGATTTTACCCCTTCTTTTTTAAATGAACAACCATTTGCTCCTTATTGACTCAGTTAGTTGGAGTCGCATTAAACATTTTTTTCTAAAAAAATATGTTATGAGTAATTGGTATTGATAGAACTTTGGTTCCGGAGGGCTAAAGCCCTATCATATTAAAGAAGAATTTTATTATTTAGAAGCATTAAATATAGCCTACTTACAAAACTAATTGCAGAACTCCTAGGCTAATTCGCGAGATGAATATAATAAGGTATATTAATCCATGATTAGCGGATGGTTACCGTAGCATCACTATAGCAAATTATAAATTAATTAGCTCATTATATTCATCTCGTGAATTAGCATCTATCTGTGAAAAAGTTTTATAAATATATTTTATTTAATACTTCTAAATGGTAAGATTCTGTTTTACGTTACAGGGCTAAACTTTAGTCCTCCGAAACTAGACGGAGTCTATTCACGCACCACTCTTCGCACCGCACCCCCCAATGTGAACCCTAGTGGTGGCGCACCAAAGGCTGCAGCAAGTGGCAACGAGGCGGCTGCCGACCGCGCGGGTGTGAGGTGATATAGAGATTCAATTTTTGTATAGCTGGAGCCAAGATCCATTGTTTCCGTATGGTGGATTGAAGTTTTCCTTCTTGGACAGGAGACGAGTAGACAGACCAAACATGTGGCCTGTGGGGAAGACAAAACGGGTGCCTCATTTTCTTTTTATGTATTTATTACACGTGGGTCCTAGCAAAGATGCCCCTAGCAGGGCAAAACAGGCTCGATACCAATTTTTCTGATGTAAGGATCCAATTATTTACCGCCTTCACTCCTACAATGTGGAGGGCGCAAGTTTGTTCATATTTTCTCTATGTTTTGTGTCAAAAGAATTTTGATGTGTACCAAATTACTGCCCAAACATGACATGTCAAAATAAGGGTAAAAACACAGCTTACCCACAAAAGTAGGGGCAGATCTGCAGGAGCAAACTAGTCTTTTTTTGCAACAATGGACACCGTTAAGTCCTCTTAATGGAGAAGGGGCGAACTCAATCTTTGTTTTGAAAAAAAAAGTAAGTCAAAAAGTTGAAAAAACGAGGACAAATTCACTGTTAGCCTTCACAGACAGGGCAAGAAGGCAAAAGGGCTATTGGGAAAGAAAATGCCGTTCTTTGTCCATTGATGTATGATGCTCTAACCGGCCGAACCTTACGAGTCGGACCCATGGAGACGGCAAGCTGCAGCTGCAGGCCGCTCAGATCTTTGCGTCCCCAGTCCAGCTGACGCGCGTTCGAACGGAAGCCAGAGCTCGCGCTCGCGCCATGAGCACGCAACGGCGCGGCCCTGCTGATCCGCGCGGCGCGTCCGGCGCCGCCGTCCCACCACACATGAGTCTGCTGCGATGCGAGAGCATCGCCGTCGCCATCACCGCAGGTCTTCAAGGTCACGCAGCGCACAGCGGCAGGCCGGCAGCGCGTCCTACCGGCACGTGCGTGCGTGATGACTGCGTACGATCTGATACCACACGAGAGGACCAAGGGCAGCGCGAGGGACCCCGAGCTAGCGTTCGTCAGGCCTACCCCATTGCCACGACCACGAGAGTCACGCCTTCCAATTATATGCTACATAAAGCTGGCGCAGAGCCTAGATTTTATGCCAGGCACGCTGAGCAGAAGAAAGCAGCAGAAGCGTATTGCCCCCCGAGCAATAAGCTTACCTGACGTTCACAAGAGAGCAGTAGCTCCGACGACGTAGAAGAAACCTGTGATCTTTTAGATCCTCCCATGGCAGCGCTCAGTTCTTCTGCTCCTTCCATAACTTTGGCATTTCATGCCTCGGTCGTCGTTTCTCCTCGCCGCGGCGGCAACAAACCGGCGATCGCCACCACATCGGCTACTCAACGACGGCGAGGTCGTACCGGCTTAACGATGAACTCTTCAGGCATGAACAACGCCGGCATCCCGCCGATCAAAGGATCAGCTACACGGTAACTATGCATCTTTCTGTCTTCAGGCTTATCGTCTTGATCATTGGAGCAGTTATCTAGCTAGCGTGTTATGGGCCTCGGCACGTGCTGTTTTCATTCAGCTACAATTTCTATTTCTAAAAAGGAAATCCTACAAGGCTGTGTATCAATTTCACCTGTTTTTTGTTTCAGAATTTCTGCGGCTGATCCTGGTAGTCCCGGCCCAGCTCCGTCAGGAGGAAACCTCCCGATCCCCGGCGTTCCTCCATGGTGAGGGAAGATCACTTGCTTACATCTTTCGCTGCTTGTTCAATGTTCAGGTGCTTCTGCCTTTCTGAATCTGTTTGATCAAAAGCCTTCTCGCGTCTCTACTTCTCAGGACCCAGTGGTTGGTTGGTGCTATCGTGTTTGCGGTGCCCCTTTACAGACAGTTCAGGACAATGGAAGGTAGTATACCCGAGATCATATATATTCAGCGCCTTTTGAAATCATCTCAACAACACGCGTTATTTTTTGTTGCTGCAAACTTTGCCGGTGATAGATGAGATAGAGAAGACGGCGGAGGTGGCGATCGAGGTGATCGACAAGGTGGCAGAGGAGACGGAGAAGATCGCCGACGAGGTTGCCGTCGCGTTCCCCGGCAATGAAACGCTCAGAAAGGCAGCAGCGAAGATTAAGGCGGTCGCGGATGAGATCGAGGAAGATGCCGACAAAGCCGAGGCCCTGATCGAGAAGGTTAGCTTAACTGCGCTATCTATTGCTACGTGATGAGTATACGTTAGGCTTCGATTACGGCCGCTGCTTTTCTTAAGGAACCGGGTAAGGGGTCCGGTGATTATATTAAAAAGAGAGAAAAAATCAATGAAAACAAACAATTAAACTGCTACAATAAGCCAATACATTAACATCAAACAACAAAAATAACAACACACATCGCACGATGACATCTCGCCACTGCTAAACATCTTTGTCCAATACCATTCCACAGCTCCACACACCACCAACAGCTGGTTGACACACTACTTCACGCTATCACCAAGAGACAAAAACGTCAAGTCCATATGCCATTGTCATCACGTGTTGTTGTTACCTACGATATCCCACACCGAGACAACCACGATCATGTAAAGCTAGTCGCCAGAGTCTGCTACAAGCCGTGTAGCCTCCGTCACATGATCGAACCTGCCTGTGCTACCTTTGGACGTTGCCCCATACGGGACTAGCCCCTGCATGCACCGCTAGCCATAGTCTATTGTAAGACGCGATCCGGCTCCACTAAGATCTAACCGTCTCGTTAAATATAGTAATAGTATTGTGCGGGCACGCAAGTGCTGCCGGTGCACCTTATACATGCCACCACTGGTCCCGCCGCCACGGCGCCGCTGACACCAACGCACCGCTGCCATGCCCCTAGGTGCCCCTAGAGGTGATCACTTCCGCTGAGCACTTATACCCTCCACCGTTGGTCGGGATCGCTGTCGAGTACCGGGACTCGCTGCACGCCGGATCCATCTTGAAGAAGGCTATAGATCTCAACTACAAGGCACTGGATTTGACCGCCACGACACTCGATCCTTGTGCTGCCGGTCATGTAGAGTAAGACTCGTGAACATTGAGGAGTGGAATAGTTGTTCTTTCACATGTTCAATTTACTACTAATTCTTTAGCTGATCACATTTTCATAGCCCCCGGTTGTAGCACTAACATTCTACTTACGCTGTGGTGAAGAATTTGCTTGCATAAGTTGCGCGGCTTTACCCCACCTTTGCCAATACATACGCACCAGATATAACCACTTCTCTCACTTACTTTGTTGAGCAGGTTGATGAGATAAAGGTAGAGATGGATTCCACAGTTGATTCTATAATCGACAAGGGCGCCAAGAAGTAAGGACCATATAGATACGGAGCTCAAGGAGAGAGAAATAAGAGAAAACCGGCAAGCGATTGTCCAACGCCTATTTATCTAAGCTCGTTACATCGTTTCTTGTCATGCGTTTGTACATGGTCACTGACTCCTTACGAACCACTCACGGATTTTATCGATAAATACTACTCTCTCCGTTCTAAATTGTAGATCGTTTTGGCAAATCTAGGTACATAGATTTCACTATACACCTAGATATACATTATGTCTACATACATAGCAAAATCTATCTATCTTGATTTGCCAAAACGACCTATAATTTAAAACGGAGAGGGTACTATTCATGTTCATGTGCTGTCATTATAGTGAAAAGATAAAATAACCGTTGGGAAGAGTTTCTTCCGAAACAGGCTTCATTGGTGAAGTCAAAAAAACCGGATTCTAATTTGGTAAAATGCCGTTGTTTGTTCTCTGTTCGTTTGACGTATGATCATGCTCTGAACGGCTGAACCATACAAGTGGACCATGGACGGAGCAGCAGTTCGCCACAACGCTCTAGACGCCAAGCTGCAGCAGGCTGCTCAGATCTTCGCGTCTCCAGTTGACGCGAGACATGGCCCCGAAACGGAAGCCAGAGCTCGCGCTCGCGCCAAGCAATGAAGCAAGCAAGCAACGGGCAACGACCCTGATCCGCGCAGCGCGTCCGGCGCGGCAGCCCCCACATGGCCACATGGGTCTTGCTGGGAGGGCCATGGCGCCGTCGCCGCAGCGGAAGCGACGCCGGCAGCGCGTCCTACTGGCACGTGCGCCCGGGCGAAGGTGCCGGAAACCCAGCCCAGCCCGCAGGCGCGCACATGCGTGCACGCCCCTCTCCGGCTCTCCGCCGGCCTCGCTCCATCGTCAAGCGCCCGCGCCCCCAGCTGTCGCCTGATCGGGCCGACCACAGCCTGGGCGCGCCGTGGCCCTACCTACCACGGCGCATCGCAACAGCTTGCTCGTCGTCGCTGCCGTTCGGATCGTGGCCGGGTCACGTGGCCGCCGGCCAGCTCACGAGCGAGGGGGACGGGACGGGACAGGGCTACAGGAGCGCAGGACAGCCTGCAGGGCGATCCGAGCCGCGCACAGTGAAGCAGACTGTACGACGAGCTAGGGGCGATGGATCAGGCTCGAGGGCTCGACCACAGGTGTCTGAATTTCCTTTTCGTGATCTCATCATTTTCGAGCCAAGCTAAGCTAGCAAGCTCATGGACTCGAGTGATCGCGCAGTTGCCAATCGCCATTTCGTGTGGATTTGTATTTCAAAAGCAACCAGCTGATCCATCCCCCCACCAGGATCTAGTCCTCGCTACAATGATCTATGGTAAAGGTAGAGTGGTAGACCAGTGACTGTGAACAGTGTTTCCGTTCTCCCTGGCCCGTCCAAACCGGATGCAGCGGTCTGCAGTGCGACCGATCAAGTTCACTGGATCCAGGTCCCACACTCATGTGCAAACCGCTGTTGTCACACGAGACTGCGATTTTGGACGTTGCCGTGCTCTAAATCTTCAGAGGGACTTAAGTACCATTGGTAATTTGACAGTGAGCGACCTGGATGCAAGTAAAGTCAGAGCTACTGATTCTTTTAAAAAAAAATCAGTACCTGGGTTATCTCGATCCTATGTGTGATCTACAGCTGAGTAAATGCAGATCGCATGCCTATATTTTCTGAAGCTTAAACCGAGCTAGTGAGACATTTCGTAGCCCAACTCAAAGAGTCTTTGTGCGTTCTTAGCTCACTAGCCTCTCTTCTTGTTCTGAAACTGCCTAGCTAGTCCAGGAAGCAAAAACCAAATGTAGAAAATCTTATGTAAGTATTGCATGCTAAGAATAATTAAGAATGGAGGAATGGATAAATTGAATCAATGGTCATAATTACAACAGCTCGTACGAGGAAGATACACCAACGTGAGGACGGTAAACAAACAGAGGCAAGAAGACAGCGAGAGATCAAGAAAACATAGGGGAGGATCAGGACCACTGGATCATCTAGAAGGCGTAGACGGCCGCGGCGACGGCGACGGCGGCGAAGGCGAAGGCGGGGCGGAGGCCGGCGGCGCCGCCGGCGGGGGTGCTGGGCTCGGCGGAGGGCGAGGGGGACGCAGCGTCGGGGCTGGGCGCCGGAGGGGAGGACACGGGGGCCTCGGGCGCCGGCGCGGCCGCGGACGGCGTGGGCGCGTCGACCGTGGGGGCCGGGGCCGGGGTCGCCGTGGGCGGGGCGACGGGCGCGGGGGCCGGCGGCGGGGTGGCCGGGGTCGGCGGGGCCGCCTGGGGTGCCGCGGCGGGAGCGCCGCTGGGCGCCTGCGCCGTGGCGGCCACGGCGAGGAGGGCGAGCACGGAGAGCACGGCGAGGTGAGAAGCGGCCATCGCGGTCGAGAGCTCGGGTCTCGTGGCTCGCTTCTCGCCTGCCTTGTGCTGCGGTGAAGGTGTGAGAGCTCGAGAGTGTGTGGGGAGAGGACGTGCAGAGGCGTGGGGCTTATAAAGGTGGCAGCTTTTGCGAGAGGCCCCGAAGCTGTGCGGGTGCGGCGGCCGCTGCGCAGGACAGCGCCGATGCAGCTGCCGCTGCCGATGCACCCGCCTGCCTGCATGATTGCCTCACACGTCTGGACCTCCATCATTGAGAGGTTTTCACGGTTGGAATTATGCTTTGGAGCAGAAAATTATGAGGAATCAACACTAATGGATCAACGATGATTGGTGAGCTTTCTAACCACAGATTCCTCCTCCGTTCTGCTTCGTGGGCACAAACATATGAACACAAGGGCAAAGGCTCTCTGGAATGTGGGTCCTCGGGGGTCGTGGGCCCCCTTGTCAGCTGACCGTTCCGGCTATCTGATTGTTTACCGTTTGGCAGGTGAAGGCAGTTAGTTATCCTTCAAACGAGAAGTTGGAACTGCATTGCTGACTGAAGCTGAATGTCTGAATGTTCCTTTTACCCGGAGAGCAAAACAATAAATCCGGTTGGTACCGCACGCAGCGATCACCGATCTCTCTCTGAACGACAGGTGAAGGCAGGCATCACAGGTAATGTAAACTACAGGCCGCTCACGGTTTTCACTTTCACCTGGTGATCGGCTGATCGATGATCAGGAAACAGGAGCGGCGTCCGCACTGTTACCATCGGTGCTGGCCACATGCCAGGTGGACCCTTGCGTGCTCGCGGCGCCACTGGGGCATGTGCGTGAGTTGGACCGAGCGAGGGTGGGGTTCGTTGTGAATTGTGATAAGGGAATACTGTCATCTCAAAAGATGCTTCAATGCCTCACGCCTCACCTGTCCCTGCGCTGCGGCCTGCAATGAAAAGATCGGAAAGAGAGGAGACAGAGACAGCTAGGGGGACGGGGGAGGGGGAGAGAAAGATCAGATTCTCCTCCCTATTCTGTCCTGTCAAATGACGAATTGTGCTATGAAAGTAACTTCCGCTCTGAAAATAGCATCACAGACTGCTAACCGAGGAGTACATGCTGGTGTTACTCTGCACAAAAAGGAAAAAGAGTGGTATAGTAAAGCCGATGCCCTTTAGAGCTGGTTCTTCTTCTTTTTTTTTTAATTTTGTTAAGTGCCGGCTCATTAGTTTTCCAAGCAATCCGAAGAATACAGCTCTCCATGGATCTGTCTGCCACTACCTTCCTGACAGCTTCCTTTTGGCTGTATACCACTTGAGCAGGCCAAATGACCTAGCACAATTATACAAACCAAAATGTACGGGAATGTCAGGAAGAGCAAATGATGCCATCTAAGCAAGGCAAGTGGAAATACCAAGCTTAATCGCAGGTAGTGTAAAACTGCCAGCCTTCCAGCAGGTTAGCAGATAGGCTGCTGGTAGCAGACGGTATGCAAAAATAAACATATCATTCCTACATTTTTCTTGCTCTACAGACCTACCCCCAGCTGTCAATACGATTACTTATGCCATATGGCAGTTGAGGCGGCCGACAACAAATACGGCACCAGCCTGAAGCCGTCAGGAGGTTGTACCTGATGACAATTGACAACTACTACAATCACCAAAAGTAACATCTACTTTTTTTCCCTGAGAGGATAACCTTAACCTCTATTGGGCACGACTAGGATATGTTTGTTGCTTGCATGAGCTCTATTTACACCGGCGGATCCGTATAAGCTCATAAGAAAAAGTGTTTTGTTGTTTGCATGAGCGGATGCAAAAATATACTTTAATCCTGGTCCGATGGATGCGCCCGACTGGACCATCTCTGCGCATGTAAACTTGGTGAATGTATTGCATCTGCTTCGGGCCTACTCGTGAGCCTCGTATGCGAGACCTATACAACTAACCAAACATCATTTTAAGAATTATGATATCTGTCTATACATTTGACCAAACATCTTTATTTTCACGGTCCCTGCATCCTTATCCTCAGTGTTCTCCCTGCATGCCTTCGCCATCTCTGCTTGGGTGATATTGTCATACGCATGGCCTATTTTGTTCTCCTTGTCTCGCTCTTGTAGGTTCCGTGGCCCATTTGTTCGATCTCAGCCCAGTGGTGCGTTACACAGCCCAAAAAAGGAACAGGGCACCATGATGCCTCTCTGGGTTGGGCTTTGATTTGCGTATTCGGCTCGGCTGGGCAGTGTAGCCTAAAAATCTTAGCAGGCCGGCCCGGATTTCTCACTCTGGGCCCTCACTGGGCTCTTCAATCACACGGCGGGACCTCGTTCCGTGCCAAAACATCGCCTTCCTGTACGTACAAGGAATCTCCACCGTACACGGCGTCCTCCAATATTAGCCACCCCCACTAATCTATTATCCCCGTCCTCCAGGTCCCAGCCAATGAGAGCGCGAGTTTTACCAGCCACGATCCGTGCCGCAGCGAAACCGCCAGTGCGGGCCGTCCGATCGCGCCGAGGCAACCACAAAAGCGCCCGATCCCTGCCGTCCGTTTGAATCACGGCCATTGCCCGTCCCCATATATAATCCCCCACCCAACCGCCGCCTCTAATCGCCAGTTCTTATTCTCAGTTTGGGGGAAAAAAGCCTCGCGGGTCGCAAACCAGTCTGCGCTGATTTGGGAGGCGCTCGAGGTAATCATGCTCTCTCGATCCCGTGTTTCGAATTTTCGATTCCTGTGGTGGACTATTCGCTCGTGGTTTCGTGCTGATTTGATTTCTCCCTGCGGCGCTCGTTTCGGTGATTAGAAAAGCGCGGGGGCGCCGCGAATTCGAATGTCCAGCGCGATTAGGGTTTGGCGATTAGGATTGTTTCGAAGGATTTCTGGTTCGCTCATGCTGATTTGATTACTTCTGGGCACCTGTGCTAATTTAGTGTGGATTATTGGGGTTAGCAAACAATTACGGATCTATGTCGCTGGGAATCCGATGATTTCGTAATCGGCTTAGGCATCAATAATTCGCTGCAAGTATTAAATTTTATGTACCTGTAGCAGTACCAATAGTTGAATAATTTCCGTGCATCCAACATTTGGTTTACATATATGTTCCTCATTTAAAGAATTTCTGGAACTGAGATTCGGCTGATTACCTTCTGCTGATGGTTAAAGATGTGGCCTAGCTGAAACAATCATGTCGTGGCTGAATTTTGGATTGAGAGAATGTTATGATGTGAGACTTGAATGTTTAGTTTAATATGATTCTAGTAATGTTGGGTGCACTTAAACTAGCGTTGGTACTGTAATTTAAATGTGATTTGAACATCTGTTTATTATTGCATGATGAATCATAGTGAGGCTGATGCACTCTGTTAATTTTTTGCTGAATCCACGGCTTGGCCCCATGCTGCCTGTTAATTTGACATTATGAAATTTAGTAAAAATATAGCACTTCTGATGTGGCTCCCATTAGGATATTAAGAAGAACCATCAGTTTATTAATGCTCATATTTCTCAGTGAAGACCTGAAGATGGTTAGGTTTTTGTATTTCTGGTATGGGTAGTAGTCTGGCTACATTGTCTGTCTAATTTGATTGAAATTCTTTTGCGCCCGTCATGTTTCACTCGGAGAGCATTATATTTTGGGGTATTGGGCTATTGGCTGTTTATTATTCATAGTTGTAAAAGGAATGATCATGTTTAGATATAGAATATAGGTTGTAAGCATATCAATATTCCTGAATAATTCTATGGTTCTACGGGGATTTAACCTTCCCGCATACTGAATTTATTGATTTGTCAGGAAAAATCTAAAGTTTGCCAAACAATTTACTGATTACAATTTTTTCTGTTGTCAGGTAAACCAGACCTTGGTGACACATGGCTCGTACTAAGCAAACTGCTCGCAAGTCCACTGGAGGAAAGGCTCCTAGGAAGCAACTAGCCACCAAGGTTTATAAATTTATTGTTATGTTTTTTTTTGTTACTGTCTTCAACTATGCTGCACAATGACTTACTTTATCATTTATATGGAAAGAAAACCATCTCTGGCTACTCTGTTTTAGGGTGGAAAGTTCTCTGTTGGCTAATTATGGATATCTGGCTTTAATGCATTGGTTCTGTTAGTTTTATTTGCAAAAGGTTACTTACTATGTGACTTTGTTCTTTGACAGGCTGCCCGTAAGTCTGCGCCCACAACTGGGGGAGTGAAGAAGCCTCACCGTTACCGCCCTGGGACTGTTGCTCTTCGGTGTGTGAAATACTGAAATATTTATTCAATTGACCTACTACTATTGTGCTTACTGAAATGATTCTCTGTCAGATTCGCTAATTCTAAACTTATGCCTGATCCTGCAGTGAAATCCGCAAGTACCAGAAGAGCACTGACCTGCTCATAAGGAAGCTTCCATTCCAGAGGCTGGTTAGGGAGATTGCCCAGGATTTCAAGGTGAGTTTTGTATTCGTACTGCTATATTGTGATCAGTCATGTGGGATGCCACAGTTCTGAAGTATGACTAGTAACTTTTCTTAACCTTTTGTTGTGTATTTGTGCAGACTGATCTGCGTTTCCAGAGCCATGCTGTGCTTGCCCTGCAGGAGGCTGCGGAAGCATACCTGGTGGGTCTGTTCGAGGACACCAACTTGTGTGCCATCCACGCCAAGCGCGTGACGATCATGCCCAAGGACATTCAGCTGGCTAGGAGGATTCGCGGCGAGAGGGCTTAGTTTTACTGCTCTGGTGTGCATCTGTTCGATGCAACTTCTTTTGTGATGTTGGTGCTTAACATCTGTCGGTGTTTTGAACTCTGAATAGTTATAGTGCTCGTTCGTGGTGCTAGGTTAGGTGGTGTTGCAATCTTACTATGTTTAGAGTTTAATCGTTTACTACCTAATTCATCTTATAAGTGCTGGTTTCATCCATCTACCTGATGGGTGTGTATCTAGGCTTATCTGAATTCTGAAAACTTGAATTGATATGTTAAGCAAGTTGTGAACTTGGGTAGATTGTGCCAGCTCTGGTTGCATTATATTGTGCTGAGGTTTGCATGATGTGGCCTGCTGTGGTGTCGATGTGCCCCCTTCATCCCTGGGCAGCATCGAAAATCGACAGTCATGAACAGCCCTGCAAAGCTGACCGGCCTTGTTACATGCCTCCGTAGATCAGGCTAGTTCAGTGTCCTCTTGCGATCGGCTTGTAGCTGGGCGACAGCCCATTACCGACAGGATTGGCGGGTGGCAGGCCGGCAAGCCGCCGAGTCGCAGCATCGCGGGAAGGCTGCCGTCGCGTTTAAAAAGACCCGAAAGCGGCGTCCTTTTGGCACGCGCCACGACCAAAGCATTTTACCCCATGCAGCAGCCGTGCTGAGCGGCCACCGGTCTTCCATTCCGATTGCTTCCGCGTGCCGGACCAACCCACCAGGACCAGGCCACCACCATTCTCCGGCCACAGCTGACTGACAGACTGACCATTTCTTCTCTATCCATTGTTCCGTTCTGCGTTCCCAGACCGGGTGGACCGCTCTGAGATTCTGGCTGAAGTTTTGTGGCCTCCACCTGCACCACCGGCCGCCATCCTGGGGACAAGTTCCCGCCAACCCAGATATTCAAGCTCATTGCGCTTTTTCTTTTGTAAGGTCAGACCTGTGACTTGTGATTTGTGAGCCTGACCCGTTTCTAGTTTCGACCATGAATTACACCCAATATTCAGGAACATGGATCCTATGCAGTATCGTCTCTGCAATTGAGTCACTGCCATGTGGATCTGGATCCACACATAAGTGACTCAAGTGCAACAGCAACTACTGCAGAGGATGTAGGGGCGGGGAGCAGCACCACCAACATCAGCGTCACACGCGCAATGCGCAACCTGACCTCTTTGTATGCCTTGGCTCCAAGCCGAACCCAAGGGTGCTCAGGCCTGTCGCCCTGGTTAGTGGTACTGACGGCAGCGCTCCGTGCTCTCAACACGCTGTCGGAGAAATCAGAATGGTCAAAGCCCGACCAACCCGGCTGAGTTCAGCGGCCATCAGGCAGCTTCCACAATAATAACACACGAAAAACGTGAGAGAAACCGCTCGGAGCCCGTTGGTCAGCACCCTATTCAGTTCAAACTGGCTCAAAATTTTTATCGTGTGTTCGGTCGGTCACGCACTGCTGACGCCCAGGTACTCGAGGTCAACAAAATAAAACTGGCATCCATGGGAGCCTTCAGCATGTATCAACAACATTTGCTCCTAGGCGAGTTCAATACCTTTATAAATTGCTTGGCAACGCCGTATCCGGCGATTTTCTAGAAACGACGTAAAGGTCTTCAGTACGGTGCCAGGCAGTGGCAGCATCGCGTATTCCCCACAGATTTTACCTGCACTCTCGAGTCATGATCCTTGGTACCCATTGACCGGGGAGCGCTTTTCTTCTAAACGCTTTCAGTCTCGCCAGCCCTGGACGGCTAGCTGAAAGTACAATCCACTCTTTAGGGAACGGGGCGCAGGATCATGGGTATGCAGGCTTGCTTTCAAGTCTTCCTCACCGCAGCATCCTTGTCGCAAATCCCAGATGCGGATCGATCCTTTTAATTTGGTGGGGCAAAGAATGGGGGAGCAATGAGTTCAACCGTGCAATTTTGTTTACAACTGCAGGCGCCGATCAACTGCCGACAGCCGATCGGCCGAACGACGGGTTCTCGATGGCCAATTGAGTAGGAGCCCGACGCCGAAAGTGGCTCATCTTTACTTGTCGCTGCAGCACTGATCAAGGGGCGCTAAGCTTGACTCGCTCGGTTCACGTCAGGAGCCATGCGCCGTGATTTGAGGCAAGCTCGAGCACTATTTGATCAGAAGCGAGCGCCGGTCCTTTTTGCAACTGTGGAAATGATAAAGAGGCCTTTTCTGGATGAAATGCTAAGAAAACCCTGATGGCTGATGAGCTTGCCTGATCTGACGAAGCGTGGAGCAAGACTAAAAGCCGTGCTCTCTTCTCTGCCTGCTCAATAGTGATGTTGATAGGCATACGGGTTTCGAAAAAACCAAACAATCCACAATGCTAGCAACAGGTTAGCACGGTCCATTCCGTTTCGAACCCCCCCCCCCCCCCCCCCCCCTCTCTTTTTTTGTATCTAGTGCAACCAGGTTGCGCTTTCTGTACTGAAAGGTTGTTGGCGACACATCAAAGCATGCCGCTTCAGAGATTCATATTGCTAGATTCCAAAAAGAATGTCATGCTATGCGAGTAGTTCAACGTGAGAGTAGTCCCGAAAGGTATAGTATCACCATACCAATTAACTTAGAAAAGTCAGGGAGAACAATGGAGGTGGTTTACATTTGCCCAATAAGAGACCCAGGTAGGAGTAGGACTAGGAATACGTTTGGGCAGAGACTATCTCTGATAGTTTGTTCCTTTCTTGGCATTACCAACCAAGCAAACGAAAATAATGCTTCGCAAATTCAATTCCAAGGTATGTTTCGTGAACGTTCTGTTATTCGGAGCATATACGAGTGACCACCCTCCTTCAGGCAAAACGAAAAAAAATGCCCTCCAAATTAACATGTGCTCAGACAAATGGCGGCCTTAGGCAAACTTGACTTGCCTATGCCTTCGTGGTTCTAGAAACGAAAGTGTCAAAAAAGTTGGCGCTGAAAGTCTGAAACGTATCCAAAGTCGCAACTTCTTCCTATTCTTGTTACATCACCTTCATGCTCGACCTTTTTCAATCATTGCGTCAGCCATTGAGCCATACGACTATAAACTGTTCTTTTTTTAAAAAAAAAAGTTCAGCAGGAAAAGTGAAAATGCCAGCGGTTCTGGAAGCCATTGAAATTTCAGCAGAAAAGGCAAGCAATCTGATCAAATAATCTTTCATTTCTCGTGTATTCAGAGGAACAGAACAGAGCTACAAGCATTACATTGAAATTTTTTTTAGAGTGTGTGTACTGGCGCCAAATTCGGCTTGTAGAAGCTTTTCCTCCTGAACAAATCACCGAACTTGCGGAATATCGGCCTCTTCTTCTTGTGCTTCATGGAATCCTCCATGTCAGCGTAGTGGCTCTCGTCGATGTGATTGAACTCGTCGTCGAAGTCCTCCATGGCCGCGTCGGCCGCGGACTTGAGGTCGGCAATGTTGCTCAGCGACGCGAACACCCGTTCCTTGGGGTTCAGGCTCCCCATCCGCGCCGACTGCGAGAAGCCGCCCTTCAGCTTGCCCGGCTCGCCGATCGAGTACCTCCGGCTGCCCGGCGTCCTCGGCTTGTCCGCCATCCACCGCTGCGATGCCGACTGCGGCGTCCCGCTCTTGCTGCCGTTCGGCAGGCGCTGATCGAAGCCGTAGTCCGGCGCGGGGGCGGTCTTGGTGGACGCGGGCGTGCTGCACGCCGTGGTCGTCGCGGCGAGGAGGCTGTTGAGCTCCTTGAGGCTGCCCTGCGCGGCGGCCTCGCTGACCTTGATGCACTCGTACTCCTGGCGGAGGCTCTGCAGCGCGCCGTCCTTGTCGGCGACGGCGTCGTTGAGGCGCGCGTTCTCGGCCCTGGCGAGCTCGAGCGAGTCCTTGACGACGTTGGCCTCGGCGACGGCCTGCTTGAGGATGTCCCGCAGGCGCGCGTTCTCGTCGCGGATGACGCGCTGCGACTCGACGAGCTTGGTGTTCTCCTGGCGCGCGCGGTTGACCTCCTCCTCGGAGGCGCGCACGCAGTCGAGCAGGACGCGCTCCTTGTCGCCCCACGCGGCCGCGCACTCCTCGGCCTCGAGCCTGCACCGCTCGTGCTCGGCGGACACGGCGCGCAGCCTGGTCTCGGCGGCGGCCAGCGCCCCGCGCAGCCGCTCGGCCTCGGCGCTGGCCGCCTCCAGCTCGGCCTGCGCCTCGGAGAGCCAGACCTTGACCTGCTTGGCCTCCATGGTGACGTCGGAGAGCGCGACGGAGAGGTCGTCCGCGGCCTTCCGGCTGCGCTCCTCGCCCTGCATCGCCGTCCGGAGCTCGCTGCGCAGGACCCTGATCTCCTCGTCCGCGCCGCCGAACATGAGGTCCTTGACGCTCCTCTGCTCCGCCGCGCCGCCGCGCCGGGCCGCCGCCGCCTCGAGACCCTTGTTGGCCTGCCGCAGCGTGGCGATCTCCAGCTTGGCCTCCTCGAGCGAGATCTTGGTCTGCTCCAGCTGCTTAGTCTGGTATATCAGCGACTCGAGCATCTTGCGCTCCGACTCCTTGGACTTGTCCACCTCCCGCTCGAGCAGCTGCACCTTCTCCGCGGCGCCCTTGGCCCCGCTCTCGCCATCCCTCCTCGCCTCCTCGAGCTCCCTCAGCGCCCGCGCCTTCTCCTCGCGCTCCCTCCGGAGCTCCTCCTCCAGCTGCGCCAACCGCTGCTGCTGCATCGCGCCGCCAACGCCGCGCCGCCTCTGCCCAACAGCAAACCGCCAATGCAAGAGCCGCCGTTAGAAACAACAACCTACTAATCACCTGCCCCTACTTGATCAGTGATACCAAATTCCCAAAGCCGTCAGCTTTGGACGTAACGTAACGTAAGGAATCGAGGCGAAGGCCAGTGCAATATACCTCCGGGGACGGGGATGCCTTGGAGGGGCCGCCGGCGGACGAGCGGCTGCGGTGGAGACGAGGGGACGACGGCTGCTTGTGGTGCTCCCTGGAGGAGGCGGACGAAGAAGCCGTGGCGGTGGCGGCGGCCCTGAGCCCGGCCTCGAAGGAGCCGGATCTGCGCGGCGAATCCCAGCTCATCAGAAACCGAATCGCCTCCCGGGCTAAATAGTCAAACAATAAAAGAAGGCACCACGCCGCGAGCGGGAATGGAACAGAGAGATCCCCGAGCCGAGCCGGGAAAGAAGGATCTATAGCGAGCGAGGGAAGGAAGGCAAGGCGCGTGCGTGGGCGGGCGGGCAGGCAGGTCTCGAGTCTCACCTCGGCCTGGCGGGCAGCATCTCGGGCACGCGGGGGGGAATGGGGGCGGCGCGGACTCCGAGGCCGGGAAAAGAAATCCGTGTCAGTCAGTCAGAGGGGAACGGAATAGAAGGAGGCGAGGCCCCGCGCAACATAGCGCAATTAATAGAGAACCCCAATTAATACCACCGCGACGCCGAGAGCGGAGGAGGAGGAGGAGGAAGGATGGGGAGGAAGAAGAGACGGAGGAAAGGGACAGTGGGGTTCAGCCGTTCAGCGAGGCCGCGGGAGTGGAGGTGTGGGGATTAACGAACGGAGAGAGGGGGAGCCGGCTTTGGATTTGTTTACCTGTCCGGGCGCGCGTCGTCGCGGGCGACGGCCGCAAATGGCGGGTCGTGGACTCGTGGCGAGGAGGGGAGGGAGAGCGCGGGAGGAGAGGAGAGGGGAGGGTCGCGCTCGTGCGTTTGGATCCCAGCGCCGAGGCCGGGCGGCGTGCCGTGTGCGTGCGGTGCGGGAGGGGGTCAACGTGGGGTTTTGGCTGGTGTTTTTCGATCGGGCTCGGGCACCGCCACTGGCTGCGGCCGGCCGTTGCTGCGCGGGACGGACGGGCCCGACGTGTGCGTGGGTTGCCTGCCGGCTGCCGACCGGCGCGTGGAGGGCCGGGTTTTAAATGGCGGGGGGCGCGCGGTGGTTCGGTGCCCTGCGCGCGCCGGGGGCGGGGACTCTTCTGTGGATTTGGTGGGGCGGCGGCGAAAAATTCCGTGGAAGCTGCGGCCCCGTTTCAGGTGTGGAATGATGGAGCGCGTCGCGGTGAACCGGTAACGGGCGGGCCGGCGGCGAGCTTGACTGTTGATCGTTGAACGGGGTAGGCGGGGCTAAGCTCTTCTTCAGTGTAATCGTTGCTAATAACACGGAGTCTTCCGTTGAAAGCCCAGTGAATCGGTCAGCGGGATGGGATGGATGGTGATTCTGCTATTAATCTAGTAAATGTTTTTTCTACGACGTTGCAGTATTAACATCTAGTCGCAGTGGACCTAGAGAATTCCTCCACTTTCCTCTTCAGAGATAGAAAAAAAAAAGAATAATTCCTCTACTCTGAGGCGGTCTTTGGTTGCTTGAGGCTTATAATAAACCTCACCCTCACCTAATAAGTTTTAAATAAACTTCATTCCATCCAAACATCTAGGGTTAAAAGTTATGCTTATTATAAACCTCTCCATAAGTCCATAAATCTTGGATTTATTTTGTGTAGGTCCCACCAGAAAAATAGCACTTTCCAACCCTTACCCTCCACAACCCTATCTATTCAGCCTCTTTAAGGATATTAATAAAGGGTATCAAGATCATTTGCTACTACATAGATTTATTATAAATTTTAAATTTATTATAATTATCTCCGTGTAAAAAGCTTATAAACCCTAATAAGCCTCGAGTAACAAACAAACAGATCCTGAGTCTCTGGTGAGTGTACTCCTGTTTGAGACAAGGCGAGCTCCGATTGCCAGACCCGATTCGCGTTGAAATCGTGTAGTTCGAGGCCGGACGGGGGTAACAACCGACAGCATCAAGCTCGGGGTGCGACCAGGAGTAAATGAGCAGGCCAAGTCATTACGCCTTTTTAGGCGTGGAAGGGAGGAAGGACGGAGGAAGAAGGTTTAGCACAGGCGGAGCGTCAGCCATGATGAGCTGATGGTCGGGGTGCCCGGATTGTAAATCGTGGGAAGAAGAAGGTCCAGAAGAACCAACGTGCTGATGGCCTCGTAATTGCAAAAGATATCAACGGGAACCAAATCGAAACCGACATGTCGTAACGCCCGCAATTATAGGCCGATGATCGAGTGCCGGCCGGGTTTGGTGCCACTCGATCACTTGTATTTTCCATTCACGGATGTTGGGTTTCGAATGACTAGACTCTGGTCCTGGCACATAAAAAATATTATCATTTAGAGTATTAAATAAAATTTAATTATAAAATTAATTGCAGAATTCTTAGGCTAATTCGCGAGACGAATCTAATGAAATATGTTAATCGATAATTAGCGGATGACTGTAGCATCACTGCTGCAAAATGAATTAATTAATCTTATTAAATTTCTCTCACGAATTGGCACTTATTTGTGAAAAAAAATTTATAAACAAATTTATTTAATATTTTTATATGGTAAGATTTTTTTTATATGATGGAGCTAAAGTTTAGTCCTCCAAAACCAAACAGGGTCAGACACTGGTATCATTTTGGGGTTTGATCGACTGTTGGTGCTCTGTTCGAGGAGGGGCCACATCTAGTACTACTACCACCACCTCCCTTGTCGACGACCGTGGAGCTCAAACCTAACACCAACACATGCTGTTACCACGAGCCAGCGTAAACTCTTCTCGCCGTTACGCACAAATGGGCATTTTCGTAGTTGACGTGCAACGGTTGTGTTCGATGATGTCCTGCTGACTTGAGAAAACAAAAGGTACCCATGTGGTTTCCTTGGACGAAGCTGCAATTGAATATTCTTTGCTCTCACTGTGAATGAAGTAAACGGAACACATCAAGATCACATGCCTCGTTGTGGTGAGGAAAACACAAGGCCACGTTTTTTTTTTACCGATGTTCATACGACGTTCTTAAGCAACAGCAACTCGTCGAAAGTGCCTGCAAAATTAGACGTCAAAAAGAAGTACAGTAGATTGGCAAACATTTTTGCCGGATACCTCGCGCCCCTCCTACTAGTATCATGCTAATTCCTCTAAGGCTCCCGTCGACGGGCGATCGCCACATGACGACGGGTCGACGGCGACGGAAGACCAGCGGCGGCGAGCGCCACCGCACAATTTCCCTTCTCCGAGAAAGCAACCAACAGCCTGCATGCGAGGGCCGAGGAGGATGGGAGCAGCATGTGCGTGCATCTTCCTTGCAAAAAGGAGAAGCATCCGCATCACTACGTCGAAGTGAGGAGCGGAGCCATGCTGGCTGAAGCCTCCAGTTCGGCCAGGTGGTCACCACCCCACCCCTGTGCTGTGCAGTGTGCTCCGCTCATCGGCTCATGTCAGCTGTTGCTTCCCGGGCCGGCAAGTCCGGATCTGCGACCCTGAATCCCATGCCGGGCTCCCCAGTTTATTTAGCCCTGCACACGCATGCGGCAACGCTCATGAGTGGCAGCCCGGGGATGCGTCGCCTCGCAGAAACTGAGAGAAGGACCAGTCGGGCAGTCGCACGTGGTGCGGAACTGCAGATGGAGTAGGAGATTGGCAGGTTGGGCCCGGAAATATCACGCTCGGTGGCGTATGCTCCTCCGTGCTCTGGGAAGTCGTCTTCCCAAACCGGACGTCAGGCGTCTGGGAGAAGGTGTCTCACGGTCACAGAGTCACCAGCTCACACGCACATTGCGTGAGTTTGGATGGGACTCTGGACCTGGAATCCAGCGTGGCAGTGCGCTGCCGACGTGTCTCAGAAATTGTACACGCTCTACGTGTGTCCCCAGTTCCCTGAAGGCTGTAGGTTTCAGATTCGTAATAAGGCACTAGAATGCTCGTTAAGCCCAAAAGCCTTTTGATCCCTCGTTGAGGCCCGTCTAGCCCAAGCCCAGCTCGAGAAAATTTTCATCCAGGGTCTTGGAAATCTAAGCCCAGAACCGCATATTCCCTCGTCGAGGCCTCCTAAGCCCAACCTCTGCCTCATTTCCCTTTTATTTCCCTTCCTTGCCTTTTCCTCCATTTCGTCGTGAATTTTGGTTGCACAAAACCTGAGAAATTCGAAGCGGAACCGAATCATACCGAGCGCGAGAGGCGGAGCGGCGGGGAGGCAGCAATGGAGGCGCTGCTGGAGCTCGAGAGGGTGCAGAGGGTGCTCTCCCTCATGAGTTCGCGCGGCCTCTGCGACGCCGGCTCCGGCGGCGGCGCCGCCGCCGCCGACCGCTTCCTCGCCCAGTTCCTCCTCTTCATGGTGCGTTTCCCGGTCCCCTCACGCCCCTGGCCCGTCTTCCTCCGTCTCCACGGATTCAATCGACTCGGATGTGTATGCTGCGTGCGCTCGTGCTGCCTGTCTAGCGAACGTCCATACAAGTGTGCTGTGTGCTGATGGTCTTGCGGAGGCTTTTGGTTAGGACAAGGGTTTATGCGCGAGCTGTTCGTTTTGAATTTTGATGGGTTAATACGATGACTCGATGAGGACGATTTTGTTTGTGTGTCGTGCGGAGCCCCTTGCATTGTGACTGACGATCGATTTGATGTGATGGTCTATGTTGTGCTGAACTGCTGTTGATTGGTGATGCTTGCTCTTGCCCGGTCTGATTTTTTTTTGGCTAGCAAAATCTATACTTGTGCTCGTGTGGAGTGCGTTTACAATCAGTGCAGGCATGATCCGTCGAAATTTATAAATTGACAGCAACTGGAGACTTAATTTTGCTGATGATTGATTTGCCCCAATGTTCCTGAGGAGTTCAGGTGCTTTGCATAATTTATCGAATGTTGATGTGCCTTATTGTTACCTGACATTTTTTGAATTATCAGTTAACTTTGGTAACACACTGCAGCTATTTTGTTATCTTGTTTTTCTTAATCTGATTCATCACACTAGCTTGCTTACTTTTCCCCCCCTATTCCTCTGAATTCAGTTTCTCCTGCTGACCTGTCAAGTATTCCTGTGATTTTTGAAACGGTACATTAAGTGCATTTAAAACTTCTCTCAAAATTATTTTGATGATCATAAACTCTTTTGTGTAGGTGCAACCATTTGATTCTCTTAGCATGGAGAAGAAGTTCCTATTGGTCTCTGAGCTGTTAGGAAAGGTAATCTTACTGACGTTTTTCCATTTCCTTATTCATTATCCTTACATCTATATGTTTGCTATGCAGAAAATTATAATTGAGACCTTTTTTATTAGGCTACTCCTGATACTCTGGAAGAGGTGCGGCATCTATCCTGTCTGGAAGGTAGTCGCTGCGAAGATGATCTGCCATTTACCTTATGAGTTTATCTGGAAAACTTCTTGTTGGTTGGGGCTACAATCTGATGGGAACCCTTTCAAATGCAGCTGATCAAGATATATCTTCTGGAGCTTTACTCCAGCCAAATAAGAAGTTCAAGATGCAGGATGACAAATCAACCATTCAGGCTGCGCCTATGGTTGGTTTTGATGCTATGACAAGAGCCAAGTCTACACTTGAAGATTTCGTATGTTTTTTGTCGTTATTAGCCCTAAAATGCATAACTGTAAATTTGCAACACTTCCATACTGTCTTTCATTTGAGATACTGCAATGCATGTTTTTATAAAACAACTGAAACTGCTTAGAGGAAATAGGTTCATGTCAAAACAGAGCAAATTGTCATGGAATGTGTTGTTGTTTCTTTACAAGTCTTATACAGAAACTGGGTCATGTGATGTTGTAAATTCTAATTTTCAAGGATGTCTTCATTCTTTTCGTCTTGGTTATGAATCTATCCTGGGGAAGTTCAGGTAGTGATGTTATTTTTTTCTTGAAAAAAATAGTGCAGATCGTACTTCATGTTTCATGGACTGGACGTTAACAATCCACAATCTGTTTTCAAGTATCTACCTATTCTTTCTTTCACAGAGAGCTACATATATCAGGTTTTACCTCTGAAATCTGCTATAAACTTTCTTCTTATTTCTTCCATTTCTCATTGAATAACCTTTAACAATTTCTTGTTTCAGTTAGATGCTTCAAATGAGGACTCTTTGGATCTAGTCTCAGACGACAGCAGTTCTTCAAAAGTAAGACTTGGACATTTGATCTGTTATCTAGTTAAATAAGATATAGAAAACACAGAATGATACTTGCGTTGAATCATAAATGACTACATTATTTACCATACAGGCGTTGGAAAGGAAGAAAGAAACTTTCGATGAAACATCCTTGTCTCAAATGATTGAACCCCTTAATGGTCTTCTTCGGAGTCAGGGGTTAATGACAGATCGGTTGGAACTATCTCCTCCATGTACTTTTGCATACGTAAAATATTTACTAATATTTGATGTAATTTACTCACTTTATTTTTCTCCTTTTTTTAGATTGCGGACTGAACTCGAATCAGGCATTCAGTATTGGTCTTTAGAGCGGAAGCTTTGTCAAGCATTATCAAGAAATGAGAAGGTATGTAGAGGCATTTCTTGTGCTGCATGCTGTTTGCTGTAATTTAAAAACAAGTATCCAATAATATCAATTTGTAGTTTGGTAGATCATCTTTTGTATTTCATCAGATCTGCTGGATCCATCAATAATTTTTCTTGGCGAAGTTGTACATAGGTGATACTTCAAAGAGCAACTGATGGATGCTAAATACCAGTCTGTTAGCGCATAAAGTAAAACTGAAGTCCCAATTTTGAACTTTTGAAAATGGGCATTATTATTGTTGTCTGTTTCATAGAAAAATACTTTCCCGTTCTTGGCAAAATCAAATATGGTGCTCAATATTATTTTTCTTCTGTAGATCTCAATTGACGATGTGATGAAAACAATCCATCTCAAATCATTTGATTATCGAGTTCTTAATCTCTTGATGTATCAGCTAACTGGTCAGCAGGTAGGTGCCTTTTTATTCATTACCTACTAAATTATACTCCTACAGTCTTACTTTGTTGTTAAAACCTGGATCCTTTTCTTTGTTGTTCGTTTTTAGGTCAATGAATTGCATATGGACTTCTTGTCAATTTCTGAATTTTTGGTTGAGATATCTGATGACCTGTGAGTATGCTCTGAATCTTACTCATACATGCATAATGGCAGATTCTACACAGAATGGTATCAACTGCCTTCGTTCTTAATCTGTTATGTCTGAAAACATGTCATTGATGATTTGCTGTATTTGTAGATGCTCTAGCAATGTAATGTATGGGGTTAAGGAAATGGAAGTAGAGTTTGTGTCTAAATTTTGTCAATATGATACGATGATGTTATATCTAACTAGGAACGATGTTTTGGTTTCGAACGAAATTGTGCTTTACTTATCATGAATCCTCCCTGTTAAATAAATAAAAGAAATTAAAATCATATTACATTGAAACTTTGCATCTCCTTTTCGTACTTGTTTCTTTGTTTTGTTTTACAAGTTATGACATCAATGACTTGTTTTGAATATCTTGCAGGTATGATTATGAGGTAAGTTGGGCTACTTATGTTGTCACTAAGCTTAGTCATACTAATGTAAGCCTATCTATTTAAGTAGTTCAGTTTTGTTTTGTAGGATGATGTGATGAACAATACTTTCAATATCCTCCGCATGTATGCTGCGATATATGGACCTTCAGAGGCACCAAATATGCTGGTGAGCAACAAGTACTCTTTATCTTTGATGTATTGTTCGCTTGTCTCCTGATAACATCACTCACATACTCTTAAATTTCATATGTTGTTATATGGAGAATTATATCCTTAGTATATATCCTGTAAACTCAAAGTTAGGTCCAACTGTCCAATCATGGAGAACACTTTTATTTGAACTAAAATCAGTTCCATAGAATTATATATTAAGAATTTCAAATGCTGCTATAACATTCAGTATATGTGTTTTTCCCCATAACTTTTGTTGTCAGTTCGATTTGATGCATCTTGTCTGTTCCTCGATAATAACTTGTGGATTTGCTTTATGTATTATTATCATTCACTGAGCGAAAAACAATCATTTATGAATACGAATACTGGACTGAACTCATGTGAAATTTGAGGACGTTTACAGATCTAGTGAGGAAATTAGTACTTCAAAATAGGAATAGGTTTCTATTTTCGTGTTACAGAAATATATCCTGTAATATTGGTGACCAAATAAGTTACTAGATTTGCTGATGAATCAAATGTAGAAGTTTTATGGTGGTATGTGCTGTGGTTGGCTGTTGTAGGCCAAGTGCATAGGTGAGGCTGAAGAGAAGTATGAGAGTTTCTCAAAGAAATTGGACCCTAGTCTCTCAGGTAGTTACTGGAGAAGATGTGAGGAAGCTACAAAGGAAGGTTTGTCTTCTCTGTTCATGTAGAATTTGGATCGTTCCTTGATCTGATTCATTTTTATTTTTGGAACCGCTGTCATGTTTTGCATCCTTTTTCAGGTGGAAAAATATCAGGTCATGCTTATGGAACATGGAATATCCCTCCTGTGATAAGCGATGAAGAATCGTTCCGGCGTGAAAGATCGAGCAAACATGATGCTTCTGTTGCGATCATTTGACGACAATTTTTCATGTTCCAAGCATCTTCAAACTGAAGTTCAGTGTACACTGCTAGTAAGTGTCTTACCCGAATGCATACTTCTGTTCTTGTCAGATGAAATGCAGGTTGCAGGATGACCTGCAAAATGTGAGGTACTGAGGTGCTAGGGTAGTAGGGTGTGTTTGATGCGGAACTTGTTGAGGTTATAGTAGTCCCTGGCCTTACCTTGGGTCCCTTAGTTGCCATAGACATGCCCACTTCTAATTCAAACTGCTGTTTAACCATTTAGTTGACTTGCTCTCACTTTTCCTAACAGCCTTCCTTTTATTTCCTCTTTACTGTCAAACCCTCAAGTTCCTCTCTTCTGCAGCCTGCCATACAACACTAGATTCTGACCAAACTCTTTTGTTCCTTTTCCCGATGGTTCATCCGTTCAGTGCCAATGATGATGTCGAACGACTCTTCATAGTAACTCATTACACAATGACTGCCATTCCCATAAGCATATTAGTTTGGAGCTGAGCAATGCTTTGGTCACTTTCTATGCTCCAAATGAACTCAGGCACAAATATCCGTGTTCTTTGTGGCACGCACATCCACCATAAAGCATCCTCGAAATGAGAAAGGAGGTAAATTTCTCGGGGAGCGGCATTTTCTTGTTCTTTCTGTAAAGGTTTTAGATGTGCGTGGCGGTTCTGCTTAATGTGAATTGGACGGCAGAAATAGTTCAGAGTCACACACACACACACAGATCTTGTCAAAACGCGGATGCTGAATCCAATCGTCTTGTCTCGAGATTTGTTTGTTGGTTCTGCTGCTTGCCGTGAATGGATTACATTGTGTGTTCCCACCGTCGTCAGCATGTGCCCAAGTGATCGATGTCTGCGTGCGTCGTGACACTACTCCCTGGCTTTGAATTCGCATACGGCCGCTGCCACATAATGACGCGATAATACACACAGCTGGTGGTCCTTTGTCGTTTGTGGCCTCCAGAGTCCACATGCGTGAATCGTTTGAGCTCGGTTGCGGCGTCACAAGGTTGGATGGCGTTTGTTGTGGGCCTTGCACGGATTTACTGGGCCGACGTCCCTGTCTCTGTCTGGTTCTTTTCCGTGTCCCTCCAGGATTGTTGCAGATTGCATCTGATCCTCACTACATGGACGCAGATTATACTAGACTAAAAAAAACCCCTGCAAGTGTGGTTGGATTGGATTCATGATGCAAGGACAGCTGGACAAGCAACAAGCTGGTTGAGCACGGGCCACGTACGTCTAGCCGTTCTGCGTTTCTAGCCGGTAGCAGCAGTCCTGGCGATCGTGTTTCATCGCTTGATCTGATTGATTGCTGCACGGGCCACAAAAATTCAGGGCCTCGAGGCCTGGCAGTCTCGACTCGCGGATTGCCAATCCGCAGCTTCCACATGTTTGCGCTTGCAAAGTTTCCAGCATGGTCGCGAATGAAAAAGCCGCAGCAGCACCAATCTTGCGTGTAGCAGCAAATTTCCCCCAGATGGCCAGATACGATGGGACGTTCATCCTCCAGCGTTGCTCCCTGCCCTCGCTCGCTGTTTTAACCTCGATAGGGTACAAAAATGCAACGCAGCGCTAATCGACCAGTACACTGATGGATAAATTCCACTTCACGCGTACGCGTCGCACGCTCGCGTGCGCCTGTTGGACGAACATAGGGTTCGTCTGTGTGGGAGGGTCTTTACCGATTTTAGCTTCACATGTTTTGCTCAACTCGAGATATTGTAGCGTGAAGTTGTTTTGTAAATTAGAGTAAAAATGCAGATAAAACTACTTTTTAAAGCTTCACGGGCTTCGGTTTTACCGGTGAAGCCGTGTTGGGAGACCTTGCCCAAACAGCCCCTTATTATGGCCGGGCTAACCAGTACCTGCATCCGATCTCGGATCTCGGCTTATCGCCTACGGTCCTGCTACTGTCCTATCCGTCCGGGCTCATCGCACCAGTAGCGTATTGACTTGGCTCTACTACGCGGAGTACATCATGATCTGCTCAAAAAAATCGTGTGCGCTTCAAGTACTCGAGACGAGCAGCACAGCACAGCTTAGCAGCCATACCTCTGGTTTGTTCTAACACCATTCCACTAATCACAATCTTTTCTGAGAAAACATGGTGGCTGGAGTATTTCAGAGTGGTCGACTCCATATCTCTGGTTTTGTTGTGTGTGTGTGTGTGTGTTTGGGGGGGAGGGGGGGGGGGGGGGGGGGTGGGGTTGTATTTACAGCGCGCCATCGCTTGCTGTGCTGTCGCAGAACGCCGGTCTCCCAGCCCCCACCGTTGCTGCATGAACAGCTGAGTTGACAGCCCACGTATAGCCGGAACTGCCACAACCTATTTATCGAGAACCTAAAACGTAAATTACGATTAGCACGTGCAATGTGAAAAAAATATCTCATAAGCTACATGTTCAAATTAAATTTCTGTTGCATCAATGTATTTTCTTATAATGATGAGATCTTTAAAATAATATCACACTTTATTTTTTTGATAGTTGTTAACTGGAACAATTTGATGATGAAGCTAGAACAAATTACATTACAATGGTTGCTCCACCCTAAAAATCTAAATTGTTCTAGAACAAATAAAAATATTCCATAGAAAAAAATATCCCAAATGTATTCCATAAAAAAAATATTCTGAGAATAAAATAAAATGTTTCGAAACAATATAAATATTCCAGAAACAAGAAATTATTTTCGAACGAATAAAAATATTTCATAAAAATATCATCTAAACATAGTCAAGTGTGGTCTAGTTTTAAAGATTTCGTTGTAACAAACACAATGGTGCAATCAAAATTTAATTTAAATAATTAGTTTATAAAATAAAATATTTTTTATTTAAATATATGAATTGGACGCAAGAAATGAGGCATGTCAGCCACGGCAGATCTTTTATGCGATAGTCCGCACCGACTCGCTCACGCGATGAATAGAAATGATCGGTTGATAAGAAGGTCGTGTCTCCCGGATATATGCTTATTTTTTAATTGGTTAAATATGCGATCATCTTTATTTGTCCAGGGTAAGATTGAGCTCCTGCCAAGTGAAGTGGCAGGGAGGATCTGAGATTGTTCAGGCTTATCTATATTATAAAGATCGAAAGGAATTGAAAACGTTTCTTATCCGTATCGGGTCCGTCGTACCTCTCACGTTGGACCACTTATCGAGGTTAGAGTAAGGTGGAAGAAAAGGTAGATCCATAAAAATCGCGAGTTGAAGGATGTTTCTACCCCAAAACTAATTATTTTTTTCACCCGCCACGGTCATACCCGCCCACAACGTCCAAAATCACTGCTTGCCGACTGCTGCGGCACCCCGCGCCCGAGCTCCCTCTCTCCCAACCGGCAACCCTATCCCCGACCGCTGCAGTGCCCTCGCTCCCACTCGCGCTCCCCCGTCCGCCGTGTGCTGCATAGTAACGCGCCCCTGCGGCGCGCTCCCCCGAGGTTGCAGTGCGTCCTCGGCGGCGAGATGGGACGTGGTTGACGACGCGGACGACGACGAGGTCACCCTCCCTGGCGAACACCATCGGCCCCGGGAACTGTCCGTTCACCGTCACGATGCTCTTGCTGCTGCACAGCCGCGTCACGTTCGTCATTTGCACCTCATTGCCGATTTGCCGTCACAACATTAATCACATCAAGTTTTTGCAAAACGTCCTTGTAATTAAGCTGTAACTGCCAACGGTTGATGGAAGACGCATCAGCTAGCATAGTGCTAGCTTATTGCTGCACACTTACATCGAACTGGTCTCCCTAATGCACACTTACATCGTCAACAGAGCAAGTAGAAGGTAGGAGGTAGCCATTGATGCCTTTTCTCGAGCTCTCGGCCGGAGACACTCGACAGCTGATGATGAGCTCTCCTTGGCTAATGGCTAAGGACCGAATGAACGCTAGGTGTGTTTGAGATGGCAGCAGAGGTTCCTATATATACTAGATGTTTCTGAATTATTTCTTCTTGCACAATGTGGTTGATCCTCCTGTTATTTGAAGTAATGATTTCTTTCAAGTACATGAGTATGCTTCACGTTTAATTTATTACCACTAGAGCTTCAAACTGTTTGAGATAAGTTACTGTGTTTGAGATAAGTTACTGAGTTTTATTCAGCACTACATGTATCCACGTCACAGGCTTAATTTTGATCTTGATCTTGATCCTTTTTTTTCTTTTTCTAAGAAGGAGAATGGAGGTGAGATCATTTCTTTTTAGTTTGGAAAATTTGATTCCTTGGGGAGAAAGAATGCATATAGTTTTGTTCTCAATTATTAGTTGTAGTAGTCTGTTCCTGTTGCATTAGATTTGTGTCGACCTAAGCTACGAGATAGCACGAGATAGCAGTGACGTTTATCATGATACATGTTTTTGAGATTTATTTTGAATATTAATTTAATTAGTACTTAATTCAATACACTTTTGAATAAAAATCTAATTAGGTTTCTTAAATCACGTGCGACGTGCATCTATACTAGTAAAAGGAGGAAACTGAAAAGGTATCTCTCGGTGGTAAAAAAGATGCAACTCTGGATCGTTAATCAGCACATGACCGCTTTGCAAGATTGGTTATTTTTGTTTTTGAAACGAATATGCAACATTGGTTATACTGCAATACAAGTATCTGAAAGCATCCAATGAACCAGTTGCCAGTAGCTCTATAAATATCAGTTCCTGTTCACGACTATCTTCTTATACAGCCATACACACACACAAGGCAACCGGAACAAGTTAGTGCCGTTTACACACTCGCACAATAAGCGCTCAACGAGATGGGCTCCATCGGCGCCGCCGCCGCCGCCGGCAAGCCGCACGCCGTGCTGGTGCCGTTCGCGGCGCAGGGCCACGTCACGCCGATGCTGAAGCTGGGCAAGATCCTCCACTGCTGGGGCTTCCACGTCACCTTCGTGAACACGGAGTACAACCACCGCCGCCTCCTCCGCTCCCGCGGCGCCGGCGCGCTCGACGGCCTCCCGGGCTTCCGCTTCGCCTCCATCCCGGACGGCCTGCCGCCGTCCGACGCAGACGTCACCCAGGACGTGCCCTCGCTCTGCCGCTCCACGGCGGAGACCTGCCTTCCGCACTTGAGGGCCCTGCTCGCCGACCTCAACGCCTCCCCGGACGCGCCGCCGGTCACCTGCGTCGTCGGCGACGGCGTCATGAGCTTCACCCTGGAAGCCGCCAGGGAGATCGGCGTGCCGTGCGCGCTGCTCTGGACGTCCAGCACCTGCGGCTACATGGGCTACCGCTACTACCGCACCCTCATCGACGAGGGCGTCTTCCCTCTCAAAGGTAACAAGTTGCCTCTCGCACGGGCACGGCCACACCACACGCGTCTTAGCCAAGTGCTCGGTGCTCACATGTATTTTTTTGGTGAGATGCAGAGGAGCAGCTGACGAATGGGTTCTTGGACACGCCGGTGGACAGCGTGCCCGGGTTGAGCAAGCACACCCGGTTCAAGGACCTCCCAAGCTTCATCCGCTCGACGGACCCCAACGAGTTCATGGTCCACTTCGCCCTCAAGGTGACGGAGCAGATAGCCGGCGCGGACGCTCTGCTCCTCAACACCTTCGACGAGCTCGAGCATGAGGCGGTCGACGCCATGCGCGCCATGATCCCGCCCTCCGCGTCCGTCCACGCCGTCGGCCCGCTCGCCTTTCTCGCCGAGCAGATCGTGCCCCAGGGTGGCCAGCTCGACGCGCTGGGCTCCAACCTCTGGAAGGAGGACGTCTCCTGCCTCGCCTGGCTGGAGGGCCGGAGGCCCGGGTCCGTGGTGTTCGTCAACTACGGCAGCGTCACGGTGATGACGAACGCGGAGCTGGTGGAGTTCGCGTGGGGGCTGGCGAACAGCGGCCACGACTTCGTGTGGGTCATCCGGCCGGACCTCGTGAGCGGCGATGCCGCCGTGCTGCCGCCGGAGTTCCTGGAAGCGGTCGAGGGGCGCGGCCTGCTGGCGGGCTGGTGCCCGCAGGACGCGGTGCTGCGGCACGAGGCGGTGGGCGTGTTCCTGACGCACTCCGGGTGGAACTCGACGCTGGAGAGCCTGTGCGCCGGGGTGCCGATGCTGTGCTGGCCCTTCTTCGCGGAGCAGCAGACCAACTGCCGGTACAAGTGCGCGGAGTGGGGCGTGGCCATGGAGATCGGCCACGACGTGCGGCGGGAGGCCGTGGAGGGGAACATACGGGAGATGATGGGCGGGGAGAAAGGGAAGGAGATGCGGCGCCGCGCGGCGGAGTGGCGGGAGGCCGCCGTGCGCGCGACGCGGCCCGGCGGGGGCTCGTACGCCAGCCTCGAGAAGCTGGTGAACGACGTGCTCCTGTCGGGTGGCAAGAGCTCTTGAATGCGACCTACTATTAGGATTGCGTGTATGCTGTGTCCTCATGCTGGTATTGTTGTACTTTTCAGGGTCCGTACTGAAAAAAGCTAAGATGGAGGCTAGTTGATAAATACGTATGTACGGTACGGACGTAGCTGGGTGGACTGGACCCATACATAGTAGCTATTGATTCGCGCTGGATCAAAAACACAAGCACCAAAACTACATGAACAGTTGACGATCCATTAATCTAAAATCTTTATCTGTTTATTGTATTGTATGAGATCTATTGGTATGATTCCGTGTTATTACATGTATACATTGATTAAACATAGTCATACCGGTGTACCTCCATCACTATACCTGTCTTTTCCCTGTCAGATTTTGTTATCTGACGTCCGGGGCAATTGGAGAGAGATTAAACACTAAAACGTGTTATAGTGATGGAGAGATTAAAACACTAAATCGTGTTACACTAGATCGTTCGATTTTTATGGCAACATGCTTTGGCCGCAGCAGAGAGAAAGTTAGTCAGCAAAATCGCCATTTATACGACGTGGCAAGCCATCGTATCATTGCACCAGCATGGATCGGCCACATGAAAAGACGATTTTGCTCTTGTCCATATCACCGTACGTCGCAATTAGTGGCATCAACAGTTTTCACAACTGTAGTTGTCGTTTCAGGTTCAATGACAGATCACTTCGCTCGTACTTTTACCTCTACTGTTATCTACGAGGAAAATAAATATTTTGTAACGAGAGATGGCTCTTTGTTTCCCTCCTCCTCTAGCCAGTCTTAGATGGTATTTGGTTTGAAGAAGCTTATTATAAATTTATAGACCCCTCATATGGCGAGACTTAAAGTAGTGTTTGGTTTGGTTGTAGGGTTTTATAAAAGACGTTGTAGTTGGTAATGATTTTTCTACTCCTTATTGATACTTTTTCTCCCTCTTTTTTTTCTTCTTCCCCTCCCACCGCCATACCCTTTCAGGTGATGGCTAGAGAGAGGTGAATAGGTATACCTGTAAAACTAAAAAAAAATTCACAGCAATTAAATCTGTCGGGTCGGAACTTCCCACACTGGACCGGAACTTACGATAAAAAAAACTTATACGAAATTCAAAATTAAACTTGAAACTGCAGAATCTGACTGAATCAAAAGTTGCACAATGATACTAGGAGACTTCTGCAGGTGATCTTTGCAAGCACAACAACTCGAGTACGTATATCGGCACAAAACAAACTCTAGGACAACGAGAACTAAATAAATGCAATAAGCACAAGACACAAGAGATTTGTTCCCCAAGTTCACTTCCACTAAAAAAGCTACCTCTCAGTTGAGGAGCTCACAAAGAGCCGGATCTTCCACTAACACTTTACCTCACTTAATTAACCACAAAGGAGGATTGAGTCACTTATTATAAAATCCACGAAGTATAGGGTAATACAAACTTCCTGGGGCGCACACACACGAGAGGACGCTCCACGGGCGACACCAAACCGTATAGAAGCAAGCTTCAAGCGTAACAAACGCGAATCGAAGGATGAAGATGGTTCAAGTGCTCTTGAGATGAACTTAGCTGCCCTCTCACTTAAATGGTTGAGTCTCACACCTTAATCTTGCTCTCACCCAAGCCCTATCTCAAATCAACTAAACGATTAGCTCAAGGAGGGATTGGGGAGGAGTAGTAAATGTTCTTGGAGGTGTTTGTCTCGGGTTAGATCAGCATCAAGTGAAGGAGGGGCTGAGGGGGTATAAATACCCGAGCTCAAAAATTAGCCGTCAGTGCACTGATTAAGTGATTGTCGGAACTTTCGACACAGAGTCGGAACTTCCGACCCAGCTAAAACTGGCTGGCCAAGAAACCCCTATCGGAAGTTATTGAGAACTTCCGACAGGTGTTGGAACTTCCGACCCCGTGTCGGAACTTCCGATACACACTGAAACAGTCAGAAAACTAGGTGCACAAGTGTGTGATTCTGTGTCTCTTCTTGATGGTTAGCATATCAAATAAGCACTTTAACACTTTTATGCTATCCATTCGCATCCCTCTTAATAGTACGGTATTTCCTACACTCAAATTCAAAATAGAAAATATTAAAAGTCCTTCCTTTAAGTCCAACACCGTCCTTTAAGCAAATTTGATGTCTTTTCTTCCCCTTTTCCATTTCATTGAATTTTAACCTGTCCATAACTCGATAAACTCATTAGCTCCTTAATTTTGTATGTCATCAACACCAAAACCCACTTAGAAGGCCAAATGCACTTTCACCCACGGGCGTGACCAGCTGCATGGCGCCTGCATGCAGCGCCCAGCATGCATGCACGCCCTGCCAAGCGCTCTGCTGCATGCAGCTCGCTGGGCAAGCCGAATTTTACACAAAATTCACACAAATTTTTACACAAATATTCATACAAATATACATTGTTCAGTCCGGTAATCACACAAGTAATAAAGTCCCACAAAAATAAGGAAATCAATTATATTTATCATCTACTAAACAACCCATTATCTATTTCATCATGGAGTGAATTCATGTTTATACCTTCTTGGAGTATTTCATCACCATTTTGGGGTATTTCATCACCATCATCCGTGGAAGCTTCGGTCATAGGAACAAAATTTTCATCTTCATCAAACAACTCAAAGTCACTATCCGCAAGAGCACTATCCCTAATAAAATTATGCAGTGCTATGCATGCTACAATGATTTTGCTTTACTTTTTGTTGGATAACTAGGTACATTCAACAATATTCTCCACTTCATCTTTAAAACCCCAAAGAACCGCTCGATGACATTTCTAAAAGAAGAATGAACAGATTAAACATCTCTTTCTTACCTCTTGGTATTGGTCCATTTCTATACTCGGGGAGATGATACTTGGTACCCTTGTATGGTGATAGATATCCCGGTCGGTTTGGATATCCAGAATCCACCAGGTAAAATTTCCCTGAAAATCAAATCATCATCAATGAGTAAAATGTGGTTAAACAAAAAAGTGGAACAAATAATTAACATAATTAATATTGTACCTAGAGGTGGATGTGGAAAGTTATCACCGTATTTATTTTTAGCATCACTGAACACTCTCATGTCATGTACTGATCCAGACCATCCCGCAATAACAAAAGTAAACCTTAAATCGATGTCAAAAATACCCATCACATTCTGACTGGTGTATCCATGTCTCCCCATATATTGAACCACCTTATTAGTTGGGACAACAATTTTTATATGTGTCCCATCTATTGCTCCATTGGCATTGTTGAAGTAGGGAGCAAACCGAGGTTGTTGTAATCTTTGGTGCACGGTACTAAATGTGGGATCTTTAGATCTAATAATATCTTTGGATAACTTGATCACGTAAGCTAAGACATGGTCAAATTTTCTACTCATTGTCTCCATTGATCTCACAAAATGATCATCGACTTGTTTAACTGATTGAGGTGCACCAACTACCCACAAAAACAATGCTAGAGCCTCTACAGATGTCATTTTCCTTGCAGACTTCAATCCATAAGATTTCACCAATAAATTATGCTGTCTATCAAATAATGGTCTACTCATACTAAACATGTTGTACCAAGAGGTTCTATTGGCAAGTGTTCTCTCAACCCAGTCCATTCCTATTTCAGTGGCAACCTTATATGATGCTTTGTTTATGTAAGTTTTATAGTATATGCCAATTATGAAGACCATTTCCATGAACTGTCTGGTTCTCTTTCTCCCATTTTGAAGCATCTCCCAAATATCACCATCACTTGAAGAACCACTTGAATTTCCTTCAGCTTCAGAATTTCCTTCAGCATCATTCTACAATAAAGACACATTAGTCCAACAACCAGAAACATTTCAAAAACTAAGTAAGCAACAAACAAAAAATATTCACAACCACATAGACGAATTAAGTTCACAGCCACAAAGAAGACATAAGTACTACTTGACTTCTTGACAGCCACTTATTTCCTAACTATATAACTTGTCATGAGCACCCATTCTCTTGATCCAATCTAGTTTTCCTTCATTTGTTGGAATGGAGAAGACCACCCTGTTATACTCATCTTTGAAGAACAAGGTACATCCAAAAGCTCAACACTACCTGGTGTTGCCCCACACTCCACAGCTAAGTCCATGCAGAACTGCACATCAGTCCCCAATTTGTCCCTCTTTCTTGCTTTCTCCTCTTGCTTGACCTTCAGGACAGCATGGTTCCTTTCCTCTACACTTTCCTACTTGTTCATCATTGTGCTCATCGTACTCATAAAACCTTCTTTTGCTTTTTTTCAGGACTTGAAATTGCTGTGCTAGTACTAGTTGACCTCCTCTTGCTCCCTGAACTCATAGGAATATCAAACTTGTCGTCCTCTTCTTTTTCTTTCTCCTCGTTTTCTTTCTCCCCTCATCTTCCTCTCCTGGTATGTAGGAGGTGCTTCCATCAACAGCCACATTCTTGAATATGATCTCAAGATGAGGGCAATAATCAGGCTCCCCATGGATTAGCTTCCTCAACTTAGTTTTATTTTGCTTGCCCTGCAGTTTGATAGATAAGTTCACAATCAGAGAAATGTTGTTCATCGGTAATAAATACTTTGAACAGACAAACAAATGATGTACATCAAGATTGGTCTTCCACCAGTGATGACTGGCTATTACTTCCCCACTAGAACCACGATTAATACCACTAGAGTTGTTACACATCTTCCAGAACAGGTAGAATTGTTTGAGTATACCAACACGGTTCCTGAGTTTTCTCTTATCTTGCCTCAAACCAGTTCTTGCATAATATTTGCCAGACACAATCTTATATCCTCTTCCACTCATAGTGCCATTGTTGCAATTTTCTGCTTTTATTCGGTCACACGACAACTCACACAAAGTGTAAAGATTTTCTTCTGACCAATAGGCCTTGTCAGTGCACATCTAGTAAAATAAAAAAAATATTAGAAATAAATACTAATGTCTCTCCATGAACAACTCTAAAAACTGAATATCACCAATTACTGCAAGGATCAAACAACCTAATGCAAGCATCAAACAACCTAATCCAAGCATCAAACAACCTACTACAAGCATCAAACAACCTACAACAAGCATGAAACAGCCAACTGCATCAAGGATTAATGTGAAGTGAAGGACAAACTTACATTGGAGCTCCCTTGGGCAACTTCTTCCATGTCGTCTTCGTCGTCGCCATCCCAATCATCAGCAGCGTTGCCGCTGGCAGGCCTGACACTGCCCGAACCAGATCGAGCAGCGCGAGGTCCTACACAGGATCCACGACCAGATCCACGGGAGCCTGCTCCATGGCGAGCACGAGTGTGCGGGGTGCGGGGTAGGTGAGGGAGATAAGGGTAGTGGGAGGAAAGAGGGGAACTTTGGTGGGGCCCACAGAAAATAAGCCCCATAAGCATTCTTTGGAGGAGCTTATGGGTTTATGGGACTTATGGGCATAAGTCTCACCTATAAGCCTTCATGTTTGGATAAAAAGAGACTTATTATGAATTTATTGGGGGATTTATAATAAACCTCTCTAAACCAAATACCCCCTTAGCTTGCGCAAAGACTGACCCTTTGCAGGGAGTAATCCTTCTCTCTTCTCCGTCTAAGAGCAGCCGTTGATTGCAGGTGTCCTTAACCAGCAGGTGATGGGTCAGCTGAGTTGGCCATAGAGGCACCCACCATTTTACGGATCGGTTAAAGCCTTAATGGCCTTGGTACTCCATCTACTGTCTTTGTGTTTTCACCGACCGGGCAACAACCACTGATCTGTTCTCTCTTCCCTCATCATCAATGCATTGGTAGGGTAACAATGACAATAATGGACCAGACCACTGAAAGCAGCCTGAAACGCCTTGTGCAGTTGTGCCACGTTTGTTCCTGTTGGATCTACACGGCCGGTCGTACGTCCCCGCTGTTCCCTCTCGATCAGTTCACGCTCTCGTTGCTGTGTGGCTCCCCGTCCCGATCGGATTGAGTTGAGGTGGTGGTGGTCACAGCGCGGCTAGTGTACAGTGGCCTAATCGATGCTTGTTTTCATGCGTGATCGGATCTGCGTGCCACCCCCCCCCCCCCCCCCCCCCTCCCGGGGCACTGGTGCTTTGGATTAACTCCCGTGCGCCCGTGCCTTTGTATTTAGTTTCAAGCTGAAATAGACACGTGGAGGTCAGAGGCAGGGAGCATAAGGTCATCTCCAATCATTGGAGCTAGCCGGTTCATGGAAGACAGAAAAATTTTGACTCATATTTGGAAATCGACTCATGCTTTTGTTTTGAGGAATTCGAATTCCATTAATTTAAAGGCTCAATGATATCACTGGGCACAAGGTTCTCGACGTCCGGAGGTATGCCTTTCCAACATAGGTCAGCATCTTGAGAACACTTCCAACCTTGCGCCGCCAACGCATGCGCCACCTTATTACAGCCTCTAGCACAATAACTTAAAACACAAGAATTGAACGACATGTTCATGAGACATTTGGCTTCATAAGCTGGGCCTCCTGTTGGTGCTAGCGCAAACGAATTCGAGAGAAGAACAGCGAGTCTGTCTCAACTATCATCCTGCTCACTGCTCTGCTTGTGAGGAGAAACGATGAGCGGATGCAAAAAGGAAACTGATATTTTATTTTGCAGTGGGTCCATCAATAGCGATTTGTACCGGAGAGAGAAGACATGGCTCATTTCCTGCTTGCGTGGAGCTTATAAATCGATTCACCACTGCTGATGCCCTAAACTTCGCATCATCCACCTGCAGTTACAGGTAGGAGCATGCGTGAGTTCATCTACAACACGCAACACATTGCAGTATGACCAGTACGATGAGCTGAGATGCATCATGCACTACTTTTTTTTAGTAAGTTTACTTCATTTTGGTGAGTTTTGAGTCGATGCAATGACTCGAATATACTATTATACACTAAGTTTCAATTGGAGAGAGAGGAACACACTGCACAAATAGTTCAGGTCGCGCGATCTGGAGACGAGAAGCATTCTCTTTCTCTAGGTAGGGAGCTTCCTTCTTTTTTTCTTTCACTGCTTCAGGCCCATGATTCCTTAACCCAACTGCTTATATGGTGCATGAGATTCCGTGTAAAGAAAAGTTCAAGTGAAAAAATCCATAGTTTTCGAATCAACTATCCAAATTAAATTCCGATTGGATTATCATTTTTCTAACGATGAGATTTTCAAAACAAGAATACACTTGACTGCATTTGAATAAAATTTAAGATGGAACAATTTTATTTTGAAGCGGGAACAATTGTCCCAGCTTCACAATAAAATTGTTATTCACCTTAAAAAAAATATTCCACCTTAAAAGTTATTTAAATATAGTCAACGGGATCTTATTTTGAATATTTTATTATAAAAAATTTAATGGTGCAATCTGAATTTGATTTGGATATTTTAGTTAAAAATTACGAATTCATTCACTTTAAATCTTTCTTTTGTACATCTTCTTGGAAGATACGCGCATGAACCGGTCCACAATGTCGTTTCTACGATGACTACACTGGCAGTCACGCGCGCTACTTGGAATAGCGCCCAATGCACTATGCATGGTAGTGTGCGAACTGCTGGAGAAATTCAGGCCCATTTCAACTTGAAGTGCACTTTTCCTACATTTTGCCGTTTTCCCTAGTACGGCGAGATGTCACTTGCCGGCCCAAGTGTGCAATCCTTCTGTTTGTATTGTACATATGTGCCATATACGGAGTATCTTTCCCTCAAAAAAAAAATATATGGAGTATCTCTGTAGCCGCAAAATGTCGGATAAAAAAACTCACTTAAACAGCGTGCCAGTATGAAATCTTGTAAACAAGAGAGAAATGGAATAAAAGACTCTGTGCTCCGTGGTTCAAACATATGACTACACAACGCTCACCAATAAATCAGGTCATGCATGGGCCACTAGCTTGAATCAGGTTTAGGGGCTGCATGCTGCTAGTTCTGCTAGTCTTCACAACCCCCTGCCCCCGCGTTCTTCTGCTACTTCTCATGTAGGACAGTGGTATTTCCGTTCATCGCAATGGAAATGGGGGTTGACCTCGATTAAAAAAAACGCTCACCAATAAATGCGATATTTTCTCTGCGAGAAGAAACACTTTTTTCTATAGGAGAAACATTTGATGGCGTGACTCATCATAATTTCTGCCATTCTCAGTGCGAGTTTCATTTCTTAATTTCCGAGAGTGTCATATCATCTAAAAAGATTTAGGTTGTTGAATAATGTAAGGCATCCGAAGCACAATTTCATTTTGTTGTTTCATATAGCAGTGATAGTATTTAATTCTGACGTACGAGATTTAACGTACTCGGATGAGATCAACATTTTCGTAGCTTTAGAAGTAGTGTACATTTAGTTTTATCAAGATGAAACCGATCCGTTCTCTTTCTTCACAAATTTATGCCATGTCATCAGTTTTTACCTATGCATTTATTTGATTAAATTGAAACTAATGTCATCGACAAAAAAAAATGGACATATAAAATCGAGGGGCCAGCCGGCGGGGCCCTTTACAAAACAAGGTTATCAGCAGGGTCACCGATCTCGCCAACTGCCAACGACCTCACTCAGTTCACACGCGGTGAATCCATCGGTGTCACGCGTCGATGGATGGTCGCCGTCACTGCAGCGGCGACACCAGGAGCCCATCGCTGCGCGCCCGTAGAAGCCATCGATCGGCCCCACTGCACTGACGCGGCAGCTGGCGCGGACGACGACGACGATACGTCGGCGCCCGCCGGCCGGCCGCCCGCTGCCGGCCCCGTTGATTCGCATCGCCACGCAGAGATGTGATCGCGCGAGACCTCAGCAGCTTCCCTGATCGGCCGGGCTCCCGTCACCTAACGCCACCTCCCGTCACAGGCCACCTTTCAACCAATCCGTTTGACGCCCGGCGATCGATCGTTCCCCGGAAAAAAAAAGGTGGCGAGGAAAAAGCTACCGCCACCTGCACACGCGTGTCCGACGTCAACGCTTCCGGCCGCGTCGTTCACGCCATCACCAGTTCGCCACACGCATCACTTGTCCGTGTCTCATCACCAACAGCGTGCACGCACGTACAGCGTCATCCTGTTGACTGTTGGCACGCACGCGCCGCTCGTGCCTGCTCGGTATATATAGAGCGTGCGAAGCGTCCTCGCTAGTTGCACTGACCAAAACCCAGCAGCTCTCGAGCCAAGAGCACCCGCGCGCGCGAGCAGTTGAGCATTGTGGTGCGGCGGGGGTTCGGCCATGGCACAGGACGCAAGGGCGGCGTCCGTCCCCGCGCTCGACGCGGGCGCGGCGAGGCCTCGGTCCGCGGCTGGCGGCGGCGCGGTGCCCGTGGACGTGCCGGCGCTGTGGGGCGACGAGGGGCGGATGAAGCGGGAGCTGGTGGCGTGGGCCAAGGCCGTGGCGTCCATGGCCATCAGGGGGTCGACGCAGCGATAAGAGTTCCCGCTCGACCACATGCGGCGCCTCGCGCACGGCTGACGGCTGCGCACCTGCGCGCACCTCTCGAACATTTATTCCAGCTCGCTTCGTCCAGGAGGCGGCTCGTGGCGGTGACGGAGGAGGAGGGCGGCGAAGCGCGAGAAGGCGTCGAGACGAGTCTCTGGCTCCGCGGTGGGCCAAGCTGGATCGGCGACCCAAATTCGCGTGGGCCAAACTGGGCCGGCATCCGATCTTCGATGGGCTAAATTCATCCGCCTTCATGCCACCATGGTTAACTACTGTCGAGGAAGGTTGGGCCCGCCCTCCCAGGTTTGGATGAATTCGTTTGGAGGTTGCCGCTCCAACAAATTAGGAGTAGCCGTCAGTAGTAATGCCAAATATCTCTTTCATAGCCAAGGCAGGCGAAGAAAGATTTTTGAAATGGAATACTTTAAAGAGCAGGACCAAGATGGTTTTTGTATATATTCGCCGCCATCAGTTCAGCTGACCCATGATGCATGGCCAGTGGCCACGGGCACCTTATCACAATTGAATTCCATGGCCTTGGGCTGGCCTTTAGCCAGCCATGGCCCCTCTCTGACGTGACACGGTAAAATACCACCACCGCGCGTGCCGTGGTTGGTCCACTGTTCGCTCTCTCCATCATTTTTTCTTGCGAAGCGAAACTCTGACGTGTAATACTTGTCTGATCTGGGTGGCCATGTCGAAACTGGGAGTCTAGAGACGAGAGTTTCCAGCGGTTTGATGTAACCCTAGCTATCTAGCAGGCTAGCACTGATCGTCATCCTCCAGGATCGCATCTGATCTGCACGCGGGGCATTATAATACTACAACTGCTTGTCGCGAGCGTGGCTAATTAATTGCCTTGTTGTTGGTTGGGTGTTCGTCGAGAATATGACTCCACGAGCACGCATAAACTATAGAGGCCTGAACTTGTGTTGGCCCCGGATGCAGGCCGAGGCCGATCTGCAACCAGTAACCTCTCCAGATATATTCTCGTCTGGCCAGCGCGTGTGCCCTCGTGGAGCAGGGCACGAGTAAAGAAACTGCAGCGCCGGTCTCGTGCTGCCGTAGAATATGGCTTCCCTGGCGCGGGATGCAGAGACGAGGCGTTGCTCTCGCTCTTGCAACTTGCGTCATCTTGCGACAACTAGGAGAAAACAATGTTCTCCTGGTGGTTATTGTGGGGGAAAAAAGAGCAGAAATATGCCCGTGGTTGATTCGTCGGAGCAGGGATGAACTATATAGGTACCCAACGAAAGGTACTATTTTTGCTCTTTTTCCTTTTTTTTCATTCTTTGAATAGAATAATGTGGTACTCCTTACATCATGATCCAATGGCCAGAGACGGCTGACTAAGAATTGAACAAACAAGATTTCTTTCCTTTTTTTCTCCACCTGACTTGTTCGCGTTCGGCTTCTCTCTCTCTCTCTCTCTCTCTCTCTCTCTCTCTCTCTGATCCAGAATGACGGAAGTTCACGCCATGACGGAGCTTAGTGCCGGAACTTTGTGGAGCATGCAGCCATGCACCCACGTGCATCGCTGAGACGGGGCAAAGTGACATCGTCTCCGCGCGTGCGTTTTTTTTCTTCTTTTTTATTAATTTTTTTCTAAGAAGTTGCTTCAATCTTTTTGGAATAACTTTGTTTAGAAAAGTTATTGAAGGAACTTTTTAAGATATTATTTGAATAACTTTTTCTTTGAATATTATTTGAAGAACTTTTTCTTTAGAATAACATTTCTTTTTTTAGAGGAGTTATTTGATAAACTTTAACTTTTCCAGGAAAGTTATATTCACATATTTTTTTCTAACAAAATTGGCCACATAATTTATAATTAACAGATATTATGGCACCAAAAATAAAATCTAATTAAGATACCACCGTTTCTTTTTCAAAACACTGGATGCTGGGAATTTTGCGCTCATTCTGCTGCCGGCGCGAGGGCGCAGTGCCCGTATACCAAGTAGGAGTAGTTCCTTATTCAAATGAACACGATCGGATCCAAGATTGTAAAGTATACAGTATACTTGCAGATAAATTTTCTTTCGGAAGTCAACGATACGTGCAGAGCTCCGCGCGAGCTTTGACCGCCACGCGAGTACAGTGTACGTCAGCGACAGATACAGTATTGCCTTGATTGCAATCGGTTGCAACGCCAATCGAGCTGACACGATTAAGAGCTTGATTATCTCCTAATTATTAATCAGTAATGACAACCTGGCTTCTCTAATCTCACGATAGCAACAGAAAGAATATCTGAATCTTCCAATCAGAGAGGTGCTGCTAGTAGCTCGCTCTACTGCTCCCTACATATACCACCTTCCGTTCACCAGTCTCTTCCTCAGTCCTCACACAAGACAAGTGTACACGGCCGTCACAAGTTCATCACCTGCACACCACTGCACGGGCGCAGATCGGCATGGGCTCCGTCGCCGCCGACGCCGACGCCGACCGGCCGCACGTCGTGTGCGTGCCGTTCCCGGCGCAGGGCCACATCACGCCGATGCTGAAGCTGGCCAAGGTCCTCCACCGCCGGGGCTTCCACGTCACCTTCGTCAACTCCGAGTTCAACCGCCGCCGCCTCCTCCGCTCCCGCGGCGCCGGCGCGCTCGACGGCCTCCCGGGCTTCCGCTTCGCCGCCATCCCGGAGGGCCTGCCGCCGTCCGACGTCGACGCTACCCAGGACGTGCCGTCGCTCTGCCGCGCCACCATGGAGAACTGCCTCCCGCACTTCAGGAGCCTCCTCGCCGAGCTCAACGCCTCCCCGGACGCGCCGCCGGTCACCTGCGTCCTCGGCGACGACGTCATGAGCTTCACCCTGGAGGCCGCCAGGGAGATCGGCGTGCCGTGCGCCCTGTTCTGGACGGCCAGCGTCTGCGGGTACATGGGCTACCGCTACTACCGCAGCCTCATGGACAGGGGCATCTTCCCGCTCAAAGGTTAGAAACCGGACTCTCTCTTTGTTGCCACGTCGTTGTCTATGTGCCGGCAAGTGCTCACGTTTTCTGGTGGGGGTTGCAGATGCGGAGCAGCTGACGAACGGGTTCTTGGACACGCCGGTGGACTGGGCGCCGGGGATGAGCAAGCACCGGCTCAAGGACTTGCCAAGCTTCCTGCGCTCGACGGACCCCGACGAGTTCATGTTCCACTTCGCCCTCAAGGTGACGGAGCAGATAGCCGGCGCGGACGCCGTCATCATCAACAGCTTCGACGAGCTCGAGCAGGAGGCCCTAGATGCGATGCGCGCCATGATCCCGCCCTCCGCGTCCATCCACGCCATCGGCCCGCTCGCCTTTCTCGCCGAGCAGATCGTGCCCCCGGGCGGCCAGCTCGACGCGCTGGGCTCCAACCTCTGGAAGGAGGACGTCTCCTGCTTCGACTGGCTCGACGGCAGGGAGCCCGGTTCGGTGGTGTACGTTAACTACGGCAGCATCACGGTGATGACGAACGAGGAGCTGGTGGAGTTCGCGTGGGGGCTGGCCAATAGCGGCCACGACTTCCTGTGGGTCATCCGGCCGGACCTCGTCAACGGCGACGCCGCCGTGCTGCCGCCGGAGTTCCTGGAGGCCATCGAGGGCCGCGGCCACCTGGCGACCTGGTGCCCGCAGGAGGTGGTGCTGCGGCACGAGGCGGTGGGCGTGTTCCTGACGCACTCCGGGTGGAACTCGACGCTGGAGAGCCTGTGCGCCGGGGTGCCGATGCTGTGCTGGCCCTTCTTCGCGGAGCAGCAGACCAACTGCCGGTACAAGTGCGCGGAGTGGGGCGTGGCCATGGAGATCGGCCACGACGTGCGTCGGGAGGCCGTGGAGGAGAAGATACGGGAGGCCATGGGCGGGGAGAAGGGGAAGGAGATGCGGCGCCGCGCGGCGGAGTGGCGGGAGACCGCCGTGCGCGCGACCCTGCCCGGCGGGCGCTCGCACGCCAGCCTCGAGAAGCTGGTGGCCGACGTGCTCCGCCCGGGTGGCAAGAGTTCTTCTTAATCTGCCCCTTCCAGTGTGTGTTTCGTGAAATGAATTTGGTGCGACCAAGAGTGAATCCTATCTGCAGCGCGTGAATCTTAATGCAAGCAAATGAGTATGCTCTGTATTGCATTATTGAAAGAAATTGTACGTTTTCCTTGTCAAATAGTATCGTATGTAGTGTTGTACGCTTGTACTGTCCAGGTGATTATTGGAACATACAAGGCCGCGCGACGAAGGAATTTGTATGCCATATATATTTACGGAATTGCTATATTGTGTCCGGTCTTCTACTCACATCGGATTTTCCAATGCGCTATTGCTATGTTGACTCAATCTTCACCTTCTTCTCCAACAACAATTTGATGAGATCGATATCCCAACCCCTGGCTCCATCCATCTCCTGTGAGACCCTGCTTCTTTGGGGTCGGACTGACGATTTTGCATGATTTTAATGGAAAAACACTTTATGCTATTCTTAACCGTGTTAATGATCCAATTCCTTTTTACACTAGACCTCGTGGTTTCAGAATCTAGCTTCGCCCCTGAGGATAAAGTACAGCGGCGGATCTTGGTGATTTCGTGATCTAGCTTCGCCCCTGGAGTGGGGGAGGAGGGTAAAGTAGTACAGAGGCGGATTTGCAATCGGGCTGCCAGGCTCCGGCTCTTGTTCTAGGTCAAATATTCTCTGATATTCTTTGAGAGCCAACTTAAAAGAGTAGAAGACCTAAAGATGAGCTGAACGTGTTTTAACTAGCATAACCCGTGCTCTGGTACAATCCTAACTCCACCCCTAGTAAAGTACCCATACATATACTATTGACAGACCTTATATTTACTGTTTTCCTCCAAGTGCACGTGATCGTGCGGATGGACATTGGACAGCGTGTTGTTGCATGCACGTGGGCATGTGGATGGACTGATGGGGAGTTCCTCCCGGGCGCTCCCATGTATCTTCCGCGCGATGGGAACGTCTGCCATCGCACGGCCCATTACAGCCCACAATCACAACAGCATGGCCGCAGCAGGACAGGCAGCAGCAGCGTGCACAGCAGCCAAGTAATTTGCTAATTGCTGTCACGCTACAGGCCTTAGACGGTAGGTACTTTTCTTCTTTATTGTAATATGTGTATTCATTCTTTATTTTATCAAATGCTACTACAGTCAACATCAAATATAGATTCAACATTTCTCTAGATCAAGTTCAACATTCTAAATAAGTTAGTTCAACATTCTAAATAAGTCAGCTCAACATTTAAAATGAAAATGTTGAAATAGTATATCTAAAATGTTAAGCTAGTTCACCCAAATGTTGATCTTTAAAAAATAATAAAATATTTTTATATTGGATCTTATTGTATTGGATTAATCCTAGACAGCACAACGGTTTAAACGGATTTAGGGTTTGAGAGAAAAGTATGTTTAAAGTTCGAAATCGGAAAGCAACCTCCACCTACCGGAGCCAACCGGAGAGTGGCACATGTCCTATGTACATGCTCAAGCGCGCTGCCCGCATGCATGCTGCAGAATAAGAAATAGAATCCAATGGTAGGAAAGAGTTGCACGGATGTTGACCATTGGAAAATGGATAACTATTTTTGTTCGGAAAGATATATAGGATTGGCGGTTCCTCCCCTGCTGTCACGCGATCTATTTGCATGGTCGCAGGCCGGCAGCATCACAGAAGCCTGCGGTTTATGTATTCTCAAGCCCACGACAGTCTAAAACCCATGCATCTTTTGCCCCTTCTTTCTTGGGCCCTTTCTCGCATGCTAAAACCCGAACATTATTTCCCGGCCCAAAGCGCCCAAAGGTGTGGTAATTTAAGCTCAGGTCAACGTTCAGTACGGCAGAATGTTTCCACGGGCGGAGGGAACCTGCTGATGGCGGCCAAAAACGTGGCCTGACAGCATTCTTATATCTCCTCATTTTGCTGAAGCAACACGAGAATGGCATGTGTGCTAATCGCGGCTCACCTCCCCACTCTCCGGCGGTGCAAAACTTTGATCACTCTATTCACGACAACGCATAGACGGCGTAGTGTTGTGTTAGATATTGTACAAGATTTTAAATCTTCGACTATAGCTTCCGCTATCTCCAGCTATAGCTGTTGAGAGAGATTTAGTTAAGTCTTTTCATGTATAGCTTAGCTCTTAACTGCCGCTATAGTCCGCGATAGCCAACTATAATCTATTTTTGACATAAATAGTTAAATATCTTAACCGGCTATTTAAAATATTGGTTTGGACATTAGAGACATTGAAGCCTCCGTGGTCGTCGGACACCACGTAATAGAGCTTGACAACGACGTCTCGATTACTACATGCTTATATGCTATATGGTGCAGGACCAGGACGTGTTACTCGTTACTTGAGCACGTGATGCGACGCGGGAATGGCCCGTGGTTTGAACTACTTGATCCTCTCACTGCTAGTATAGCAGCTATGATAAACTTAACATTTTGCGAGTGGCAATTAAATTAATGGTACTCCTTCCATCCTAAAGTATAATGCATTTTACTTTTTATTTATTCTAAGATCAAAGTAGTATGAGATTAACTAAGTTTATAGAAAAAAGCAATAATATTTTTAATATCAAATGAGAATAATTAGATCTATTATGAAATATATTTTCATAATTTATTTAATGGATGTGTTAGATGTTTGTCAAATTAAGACCACTTTAATCTAGGATAAAATAAAATGCCTTATATTTCAGATCGGAGGGAGTAACTAATAAGCGATGTCGAGTCACGACCATCTCATCCGTGCAACGGGATACATATAGGTCCTCCACTTTGGTAAAAAAAAAAGATTATCCCCCAGCCAGTTCCAACATGGGCATTGGATCTCTCGAAGTGTCAACGACCTCTCGTCGTCGTCAGTTCACATGCGGGGCCGACGCCCGTCGATCGGGACGCGTCGATGCTCCCAAGTCCCCAACGATCCCCCCCTGCCGCGTCATACGCGGACGACGATCGCTGAACGCTGATCCTGGGCGCGCGCGCGCGCGGCCTCGTTCGGATCGCAAACGGCCGGGATAGTCACCTGCCTCAAACCTCAGCGTGTCGTGTCGTGTCGTGTCGTGTCGCCCTTGTCAACGCTGCTGCCCGGCGTCCTCTGCTGCCCGCACTCGCAATTTCTGCTCACGTGCTCTTAGTTATCTTTGGTGCACGCCGCGCCGCTTGCGCGTGCAGGGAGGGTAGCGTTGACGAGCATATAGCACTCGTGCGTCATGTTGCCCGCTACCGCAGCGATGGTATATATTGGGCGTGTCAGAGCGTCCTGGTTGCACCAACTGAAAGCTACATACAGAGGTTAGCTGAACTGCACGGCGGTGGCGGCGCCGGCACCGCGGTTCATCGGCCATGGCGTTGCATGCCGAGGCTCTGCGGGCGGCGGAGGCGGCCGGTGCTGGCCTCGGTGGCGGTGCCGGCACCGCGGGGCCGTGGTCGTCTGGGATGGCGGCGGCGGCCCACGCTGGCGTGCCGCCGGTGGTGCTCTGGAGCGACGACGACAGGAGGATGAAGCAGGAGCTGGTCGCGTGGGCCAGGGCCGTGGCGTCCATGGTCGTCAGGGACTACTCCATTCGTTGCTGAGGCGTGTGCCTTGTTTGCTAGGCACAGGCAGCTAGCAGTAGCACCGGGGACGAAGCGATCGATCCATGGGGCTGGAGGGGCGCGCGCGCGGTCGCCATGATTTGATTTTCCGTCCTATCCATTCCTGCTCCGCCATTGGTGGCAAACTTGTTTCTCTCTTTTTTTTTTCACGAGTCATTTCTTCTTGGTGGAGTGAATCAACTAATAACCACGAGGAAGATCGCCCGTGTTCACGAGGGTTGTACATACTGTCGGAAAGAACAGGATGACGCGCGTGCTTGTGGCATGTTGCATGGTGCGGCACCTGAAAATGAAGAATTCCTGACAGAGGAATGTATTCTGATGTGTATGTGTAAATAAATGTGGTGATGGTAATATGTATACTGTGATGTTCTCGTTGCGACCTCTGACTGGATCCAGGATTATAGAATTAGGGGCTAAATCATGGTTTCTATTATTTAGGATCGAACGTAACACTATTGGCGATAGCCAAATCTGACATGAAAATATAGGACGGCCGTCATGACTTTTTCGGTTGACAACATTTGGCTTTTCCCGACATATGTCAACTCTGAAGGTTTTTTTTTTCATGTTAAAATTTTCATAATGACTTCGATTAGAAAATGGTCCAGTCTAGGCTTTGTTCCCGCAACCGTAAGAAGCTCCTGTCACGATATTAGGGCAGTGTGCAGTGTCTATGCTACAGTGTCATTAAGACACTCTTTAGAAACTATAGCGTTCAATTTATGATTTTTTAATGTGAATTCTTAATAAATTCACTTCGTCTCCTCCCGATCTAAGTATTTAATTTGTTCTGCATCCGTCATGAAGACACTAACCTCTCCAAATATAAAACTTGGTAGTGTCTATCTGTTTCTCCCTCCATTCTATCTCTTATTTATTATAGCGTCATTTAAGCTAAAAAGTAAAAAAGTAAAAATCGTACGTGACCCGGTTGCGCCTTTGTTTTCTTCAGTGTTTTTCCGGTCAATGTGCTGGTTTAGAATTCCTAAGGAAGAAAAGAAGAAGCAGGGATGGAAATAAACAAAGCGACCCTATAACTCCGTGGTCTTAGGGGGGAATGTATACTATAAAGAGATTTGAAAACGTACGGGGGATACACTCAATTATCGATCAGTCCCAATCGTCTCTCACCTGGACAACAGCTAGCAAATTAAACTAGAAACACAGCAGGGTCGTCCATGCCGGTCACACCTTACTTGAAACAAGATTATCCCCCGGTCACCTGTTGCAGCATACGTGGGCACTGGACCTCTCCAACTGCCAACGGCGGCCTCGGTTCACACAATCACACCTGGACCTGGTCGGGACGCGTCGGTCGATGGCCCCAACGCCTCGGCCCCCGCCCCCAACGGGACGTCGTCCGGTCCCATCGCTGTGCCTGCACCCTGCAGTTGCGGGCATAGGATAGAAGCGTCCATCCCCGATCTCTCCTATACGGACGACGTGCTCGCTCACGCTAGTGCTAGTGACTTGAGCGTCCAGTATTTCACAGTAGCAGCAGCTCGCCCCCCAACCACTCCGTTTGATTTCATCGCGTGTGTCGCGCGGCGATCGTTCTCCGGAAGAGAAAAGGTGATAGCGAAAAGAAAGGAAAGCGCCACCTGCGCGATGAAAAAGAAGCGCTGCGCGTCCGTCGCGGTCAGACGAGGCGTGCTCACACCCGCGTCAGCGTGTCTGGGCCGCGCATGCATGGGCGTGTCCGCCGGACAGCGTGCACGTAGCAGTAGGATGCTATATGTTTGTGCCGACGGGACGCACGTGCTGCTCGTGCAACACATGTGGTGGCCACTCGTGCGCCCCTGGGCCTGGTATATATAGAGCGTCGCGAGTGTCCTGCTGGCTGCATCCATTCCAATCGATCCAAGACAATAGAGCACACAGCTGCAGGAGCGCACGCAGAGCCTCTCGAGTGCTAGAGCTACCTTCTTTCTGCACATCTCCCTTCCCTGACGCGTGCGACGTGCTTGGTGGGTCGTGCGGCAGGCAGTCTCAGTTCAGCAGCCATGGCTCCGGACGCGAGGTCCCTACCAGCGGTGTCCGTCGCCCCCGTCGTCCTGGACTTCGGCGGCGACGACGCGAGGCCGTGGTCCCGGAACGGCGCTCCGTCCGGGACGGCGGCCGCGTCCGTGGACGTGCCGGCGCTGTGGAGCGACGAGGGGCGGATGAAGCGGGAGCTGGTGGCGTGGGCCAAGGCCGTGGCGTCCATGGCCGTCAGGGAATCGATGCAGGGCTAAATTGCCAAGGAATTATACATTTGGGGGCAGCGAGGAAGCACACCCTTTTGTTTTTGTCTCTCTTATCGGAGTCCTTTCTTGGCGGAGGCGCCGAGCGGATCAATTTTCGCGACGAAGCATCGCCTGCCCCGCGGCAGCGGTGCCTCTGCTTCCCGACCATGTTTGTTTGTTCGATCGATTGCCGATCGGCTTGTACATGACTTTTTTTGGGGGAAAGGATGGAAGAGAATTTGACCTCAGATGTGTATTGTTTCTTCATGCCGTGTTACTCGTTCGAGCTGTCCTTTCACAGATACCGGGTTGCCTAGTTGTGTTTTCGCCCAAACTGACCTGTAGATCACTGACACAGTTGAAGCTCGTGTGCGGAGGCAGGCAGCACACGTCTTAGCTCAAACCTTCTTCAGCCTGGCTAAGCTTGAGATCCCAAGAACAACTAACCAATGAACGACCCTCAACTGTTCTTTGCCCTGGGGGCAAGGAAGGAGAAGAGGGAGATGGGGGTAGATAGGAAGAACCAAGCCGCGGATGTCGAGTCCCTGTCCCACAATTATCATCTGTTCCACGCCACAACGAGTCAGCACCTAAAAAAAATTCCTTCGTTTTCGCGAGAGGATAAATTTGACTGCAAACTCGACGTCAAGCACTCAAGCGCGTCTCACAGCTGCCCATCTAAAAGTTCTATAAACACCACCAGTGCGGCAGCGCCACCGTGCTGATTAGAACAAGAGGTGCCCTCCCGTCTCCCCATTTGGCAGCTCACCAGACACCGGTAGTTCACACGCGGGTGACGCCATCCGACCGGGACGCTCCGGCGATAAACAACACAACGTACCTACGGGTACGGCAACATCACGCGCGCCCCAGGCCCGCAAGAAGGATCGCTCTCCCGCGCGGCAGCCGACGCCGCCGGTGGCGGTGATGCTAATACGTACTCCGTGCGCCGCGCAGCAGAATGTGACCGGGACGCTTCCGGCAGGCCTCCTCGTTCAGATCACTAGACGTGATCGTGCCATTCTCGGGAGCTAGAGCCTCTTCCTCAAGCGCAAGAGCGCTGCTTCTGCGGCTTCTCCGTTTCCTGAACTCACTTGGTGGCACGGTGCGGCAGTTTTGATTCGGCCATATTGGCTCTGGACTGGACGTCAGCTCCCTGCTACCGGCGGTGCCCGTCCCCGGCCTCGACGCCGGTGCCAGCAGCGCGCCGTAGCCGTGGTCTGGGAACGGCGGCGATGTCCGGGGATGTGCCGGTTCTGTTCAGCGACGGCGAGACGCTGAAGCGGGAGCTGGTGGCGTGGGCCAAGGCCGTGGCGTCCGTGGCCGGCAGGGAATCAACACAGCTGTTGCCGTGCTAATTGTGCAGTTTGCACAAAGACTGGAATTGTGCTGCTGATCACTTCTCAGTACTGACTGTTGGGGGCGCCATCGAAATCCAAGAAATCGCGTTCCACTTGGCGGCGATTTCACCTCGCGATCTATTTCCCCGCGATCGAAATCCTGATGGGCCAAACTGGGTCACATTGCTATCCGATTTCTAAATGGACTAAAATTAATGCAAGATCGGTCGAAGTCACACCGGAGTTCCTCCGGTATTATCCGCAAATACTACGAGTCACACGCGCTACCGCGAGGCGAGACGTTGCAAAAACCGCGACGTCATCGCTGCAGGTGGGCCCAAACTCCTATTATTATTCTTCCTCGCGCAGCGGCGGCCAGAGTTTGAGGAGGCGGGGCTGCCGGGGTTCCTGTGGCCGGCGGCCTTAGAAGAGGATGTGGGGAGGCATGGAGGCCCGGCGGCGGCGGTGGGTTGAGTGGACGGCACGGCGAGGCGGCGGGAGCCGCCGGCCAGCGGCGATTGGGAAGAAAACCGGTGGACTAGAATCTGGATGGGGCGCGGGAAGACGTCGGATTAGCGTGGCCGCGGCGGCTGCCGCAAGAGACGGAGGAGGAGGGCGGTGGCAGGGACGAGCTGCTCGTGGACCGCAGGTGGGCCTTCTGCGACACGCTCGCTCGGTCGCACCTGCGACCCGAAGCAGCCTCCGTATTATCTGCCATTTCCTCCTCCACGCTTAGCACTGAATGGATTTGGTTGGCGAAAGGCTTTTGCAAGACCTTCTGGTTGTACAACCTTGTGATCACTATCTTAAAAAAAAAAAAAACTTTCGTCGTGAAAAAAATATCTTAAAAAAACTATCAAAACGTCAACTCTCAATCTACTTTCACAAATTCATAATGGACCACAGGGTTAACTTCCAATATCTGCAACCATTATTTACAGATGATAGCTATTTACATAGCTCTAAGGCCTCCTCACAATTGTATCTTTGAATCGCCAAACGAAGAATCCTAGCATATTTATATATGAACATGCAATGGAGCCGAAAAAATCATTTACAACCAAACAACCCAGTAATTAACTAATTATTCTTTGGACTACCACAGCCATCGTCAGGCAGCCTAAGTTGCACCGTATAAATCATTTTTCTGCTCTTGATCACAACCCCCAGTGTGTCAGCTGCGATCGATTTACACCTTGAACCGAACAACTATGCATGATATATCATCTTTACTGTCTCTTTTTAATGCTTCGGCGATTAATTGCTTGGCGGCTGCATATGGATCCTTGAACCTTTTGGCCACGTCAACGACTTCCTGATTGTTCATCACCTGGTCGATCAAAGAAAATTGTAAAGAAAGCAGCAATGGATATAATTCCAAACTTCCAATCAGATATTGGCCATCTGGACAAATTTAGAAGGGAAAAAACCCATACCTTCCAAAGACCGTCACTTGCAAGGACAAGTAGCTCAGCGGTGTGATCTATGTTTTCAACTTTTATATCAGGCTCTGATCTCAGGAGTGATTTTAGATTCCTGTCTCCAAAAGCTCTGGAGACAGCCAACTGACCACATACTCGGGGGCAATCTCCTAGAATTTACAGTGTCAGATTCAATGGGCTGTAAACAGACTATTTAAATTACATAGTTCTGTTTATTTTTAGGCGCATAAGTTTGCTTCATTGCTTATCTAGGTACTGCATATTAAAGTATAAGAATCACCAAGAGTTTCCACATGAAAGAAGAATTATTAATCTGATATTCCTGCGACTACGACTATATTGGAAATTAACATGTGCTAGCTTCAAAAAAAAAAAAACATCATGCGAAGTGAATGCTTTCCACAGAATTGTGGCCATGAAAATGTGCATGTACTTGTTAACAATCTTCAAGTTAACACACTTAATGGGTTCAGCAATTATCCCCAAATATTAATGCCATTTCACTGTTTCAGTAACCAATGAGTTGAGCACACAGAAGCCGACTAGACCCACTAAACAGCTTACTAGTCAGTTGTACTATAAGTAACGACCCTAGTATAGCACAACAAAAACCAGAATTATCGCACAGAACAAAATGTGACAGAAACAGGCAGAGAGGTAAAGCCATCAAAGATGAGGATCTGCAGAAAGAACATCACACAAAGAGGAATGGAATGATCTTGACTTCAAGTATATACCATTACCCCGTAGAGAGTTCTACATCTCAAGAAAGGATCTGGTACAATTTATGTGAAAAACGGATACCTAAGGCTAGAGAATGGTTTGCCTTTCGAAAATTCAACAGTGAGGAAATAATCTTTGAACCTTTCAGCCCTTTCACCAGTATTTCTGTTTAGCTAAATTTAAACCAAATTTTTTTGTTTTAAGAATACAAGTAATTGCATTACACCAGACTAGAGTTAGGACTCCTTAAGATTAACTCATATGTGTCAGTGATAAAATTTTATTCTTCAAGTTCAAATGATCCCTTGCAGTAACCCCATAAGATGCCATTTTGAACCAGACATTGAGCTCATAATTGACTACCATATTTCATATAAACTGATGAAATATGGCGGTGATGATCTTGATTCCAAAAATGCACTGCCCATAACACGTGGTTGTTTCAATATCACATACAAGAAATAGAACTATCTATATTATTTTCTCATTCAATGCATCATTAAGCCATTAGCAGCATCCTTTTGCTATAAAATGTGTATGCTTTTTGTTAAATATCAGTATATGACTTGCCACAAGAAATTTACATCAAAACATAATTTGCAAAGTCTCAATTATAAGCTAACCACATGGTGTTGTACAATGTACAATCAACACAGACATCTGACTAGTGAAGTAGTGACAAAGATTAAAAAATAGAGGGAATCATGTCCTGAAATTGGCTAGTAGACACTTTTTTTTTGAATTTTCCATACTTAAAAGTCTTTCACTAAGACTGTATCTAAGATGTTCAGATGCTCTGGAGTAAGACCCGTGAATCAAATACCAAGAAACAGCTAGGCACACCAATCATTTAAACCAAGGTACCATGCTTAAAGAATAAAAGAGTTGAGGACACACCTGGCATGTTTGAAACAAAGCCACCCCTATTTTCAATTACACTACGCTCAACATTCGGATCATGGTCTATTGACATCTGTATGGGTTCACCACCTTTCAAAAGAACAGCTCTCGAATCCCCAACATTAGCTACCCACAACTTCCTGCCGTTTACAAGAATGGCAGTTACAGCAGTGGAGCCGCCTTGTCCCAAGTCTGGAGTATGTGACAGAATAGCTTGGTCTGTTTTTTCATAAGCTTTTGTGATCGCTCTATCTGGATGTGTCCAAAATTCTTCCTAAAATAGCACAATAAGAATAAGATCACCACAGTGCTAGTAAATCATCCCTCATCAAGACAAAAGCTAGAAACTTACTTCATTCAAAATATTTGAAAACAGATTCTTCTGTAAGTATGCAGGAACAGTATCTCCTAGATGACCATCAAAAATAGCGAAAAGACCGAGCTCGCTTCCCTTTGCTTCAACAAAATTGGCGACATGGTAGTCCTCCATTGGATGATTTGTCTTCCCTCTTACAAGGCTATAGCCGTAGCAGACCTTGACTTGGCCCTGGCGGCCTTTCCCTTTACCAGATGCCATTGACCCGTGCCCGGTGAACTGTATACAAGCAGAGCAATGAGGAAAAGTGGTATGGTTGAAGTGCCAATGATATAGATTGCGAGCTCCTAACTTAGTTCATGTACAGTACTTTTGAGAATGCTTCTAGGGAGAGCTTAGAACAGGTATGGTGAAAAGTTGGTTAAACTCACCTCACTGGAAGCTAAGGATAATGACGATTTCTTATGTGAACAACTCAATGGTAGTGATTACTATCAAAGCATACTGCACAAACACTTCAACAAACCTTTTTGCTATACTAAAATTTAAGAGCCTTTATAGCAAAACGGTAAAAAAAATATACATATACTTTTAGGATGATAAACTAAAGCTTAAATTTAAGCAGAAAAATCACTATCTGCTCAACCTGTCATCCTAATACATAAATTAACTGGCAGAAGCTACAGAATAATTCCATACATATAAGTATATGATGCAAAGAATGTGAAATACGGCAGGCCATTAAAAGCAGACTTACCTCTGAGAAACCGGCACCGAAGCAGCAAAACCTTGCCATATGTTCTGGACTCCCTCTCAGTTCCAATCCAGCAACTGAAATTTATAAAAGAAAGAGAAAAGGGGAGAAAACTCAGAAGTCCCCCACAGCCAACGATGCTTCCCAGGAGACACAGGTCGAGTTCGCTCACGACGGTCCTCCCGAAATCGCGCCCTTTTCATGGAATATCGCACCCTGAAATCAAACAACTGTTCAAATTTCACATAAAAGCAGATCCAGCAGCGGAACCAGACGGAGAATTGGACAGTAGAAGCGGAGCGAAGAATTGGACAGTTGAACCGGAGAGAAATATCGGGAGGGAGCAAATCAACTTACCAATCGTGGAAGGAAGAGGATTGCGAAGGCCGGAGCTTTGAGCGGTCGAGGAAGTGAAGAAGCCGAGCTTCTCTCCGAGGCTTCCGTCTTTATTAAAAATTGATTTTTCTTCGGGTTTGCGCGTCGGGACAAGGAAGTCTATGGGGAGGGCCTTTCAAGGGTCAACACTCAACGCGGAGCAGCCGGCTGGTGGCCCACGCGCAACGAAGACCCAGTTCATATACCTTCCACTTTCTAATAGTCACTGAACGGTGGGTCTGAGGAAGTGGGGACCATACGTCATTAATTGCCGTGAGGCGGAGGACTGGTGGGTGTGGCCTCCGGGAAAGCAATTGAAGACTTCGGGGAAGCAGGTTGGGCTCCCCCCGTTTGACTCGCATGTCTACGGGCCGAGACGGGGGACGTGGCCCCATGGACTAGATGGGCTTTGGTACATCAAATAGCATGACAGTTTAATATATGGGCCACTTCCGCTAGTTATGGGCCGGCCACCACGGGTCCACAGCTTTGACACACAATATTTCCGCTGCTAGAGTGCTCCAAACACGTCGCATAGATGCAAGAGTGCTCCAAACACGTGAAGCGTGGAGCAATTGAAGATAAAAAATGTCGTGTGAAGCGTGAAGGAAATCTTTTATCTTTCCAAATAGCCTTTAATATAGGTAAAATGGCAAAGGTAATACTAATTATATCTCTTTTTTTTAAAAAAAAATATCATTCTACTTTTATCGTAAGTCAAACTATCATGAATTTGATCGAATTCTACAGGGGGTACTACTAACTACTAGCTAAATTACACCCCCTTTTGATTTAGTATATGCCACATGAACAGTAAGTACCCATTTCCCTGAGGAGCGAGAAGTAATGATCGCAAACAAACAAGCGACACGTTTGCAGCATATATCATGCAGCCATTGGGACGAATCGAAGAACCACTCGCACAAACGCCTAACATTGGGGGTGGGATAGACAGTGTGCAGCGCGTGTCAGCAGAAAACAAGGCTTGCGCATTTCGGCCTGGCAATTGAGGCGTGGAACTGGATGGTATCGATGGTTTCGGCCCGTGATCCCCGAGGAAGCAACCGAAGGCCCAACGGAGGAATATGGATGGTGGCAATGGCAACGCGATGCGGGGCACGTCAGCTAGGTGTGGATGACGACCACGTCCCCATCCCCGCGCGCGCGAGTGGCCGAGTGGCGACCGGCATCTCTGCCGGCGACGCCGACCGCATCAGCCATCAGAGCCAGCCATCAAGGGGCCGGAGGACGGGCCGTGGCCGCGCGCGCAAGCAAATATCCGGGCCGGCCGACCGGCCGGGGAGGGGCGGGGCGGGGCGGGGCGGGGCGCGGCTAGGAAGGAGGCTTGTTGGCAGCCTTGGCTTGCTAGTGCTTGCACGGACGGACCACGGAGCCGGCCCCGGCCGCATCACCTCTCGCCGTCGTGGAAATAGCGCGGCGCCGATGGCGTCGCCGTCGCCGCGAGCGACTTTATGCGCCCACCCACGCAAAAGCACAACGCCCCCCCCGGCGACAGCGACCCCCCGAATGGGAATGGCATCCGCGCCCGGCCCCCACCGATCCATTACCGCCGCTCCAACCAACGCACGGCGCGGCGCGGCCGGGTCGATGGGAACGCGTACCTTGCTGGCTCTCGCTCGCTCGCTCTGTGGTGGTGGCCGTTCGAGCAACGAATTCCAGGGGCTCCGGCCGGGGCCGGGGCGGCGCTGCTCGCCGATGCTCGATCTTCCCTGTTCTGGAGCAGGCGCAGGATCGATCGGCAGCGGCGGTCAGCGCTCGGTCGGGCGCCTTTTTTTTCCGGGCATGAGGTGACAGCGCCGCTGCGTCGTCCGACGACGTGCGGTGATCATCACGTGCCAGGTTAGATAGGTTCTCTTATCATCTACAGGGAATATATATATTCGTCACTAGGATCTGTGGATGCAAAAGCAGCAGGCCATGCGTCCCTGCCGGCTCCCGTCCGTGTGTCAAAGCTCCCCCCCAAAGCTTCTTTTTCTTCTCCCCCTAGATAGACCGATCAGCTCGTCTTTTCGGCTGTAGGTCAAGCGCAAGTGCACAACACACCCTCAAAAAAAGGCTAGATGCTTGGCGTATATATATAAGTATATAACTTGTCCATACGACCATGCTACGACCAAGTCTTTTGGGCAACTTGATTATAGATAGATAAAAAAAACCAGCGAAGTGATTTGATCTCGTGATTGTGACGGATTTGTACAACATACAACTTGTTTTTTTACGGAACACAATACATACATAGTATAGACACATATGTTCACACACATAAAATACGCGTACAAAATTCTACTTCTATGAGCACCTCTGAAATATTGAACCCACGTATCGTGAGATTTTACAATACATTACTATTTGCACTAAAAGTAATAATAAATAAGAAATGGTACCTCGTATTACGACATGACGTCATTTGGAGGATTAGTCGCCGCTAGAAGGTGCGGTCACTAAAGTAGTACAATTAAAAGTTCGAACCAACCATGCAGACTTTTTTAAATAAAGTTTAGCTTTGTGTCAGATAAGATGATGGAAATCCGCATGTACGTAAGGAAAATGGCAAAGGTTTGGGTGCGTTACTTTGGGCACAATAGACAGAAAGTTAGACGCATCATTTTTTCTATATACAGCTTCCAATTTCTTGCTCCAAAGTTTAGGGGGGATACCTTTTATGCCAGTGTATTTTTTTATTACATGTCTTTTCATTACTTCAAGAGTTTATCTTATTTCAATAAGACCAATGCGATTGATTCCCTTTTTTTGAAGAGACCTTTTTTTAATCAACTAGAAATCTTTAATCTCCACTCGACCATACTAGCCATTTGATTATCGAGTTTATATTGTACGGTGTGTGCTGCCTTGGCTGCTTGGGTCGTTTAAAAACTCTGCATCTCTTACTGACTAAAATTTCAACATACTGAATATAAAACCTTCCCCTATTTTTACATCATGCGATGTTTACTTAAAAAACCACAGGTAATTCTTTACAAGAAAGCCATTTTTCACATTAACTGTGCAGTTACAAATAATTCAAGGGTTGACTGCTTTTTTCCCTGAAAATGCAAACGTATACATACGCATGCTCGGCAGCTCAATTTCTTTCTCCCCCTTTTTTGTCACATATACTGTGCAATACAAATGGAGGGAATATTATATGGAGGAAGAGGGTGAGGACCAGGAAGATAAATGGACAACAGAAAAGTTAGATCAAATCCAGCCAACCAATCCCGATATCCACAGCCTCTTTCTCCATTGGACCAGAACTGTCCCAACCAAAACCAGAAGCACCAACTGCAAGAGCAGCAACACCGAACAAAAACATAATCAAATTGCGAGCCCAGAAATACAAGGAAAAATATTACTCCTGCAACTCGTGCGGCGCACTCCTCCACTGTTCTTGGGAATCTTGGGAGGAAGAAAGTAGAGAGTCTCCGAGCTCCCTGCCAGTTCGTGGCCCGAGTGGCTTCATGGTTTCTTGACGTCCTCTCCTCTTGATCCAAGAACTCGGGGGTTTCTTGGACAAGTGGTTCTTGGATTGGCTGGCCATGTCAGTCTCGTCCTCGTCCATGTGCGGCGGTGGGGAGACCGGGATGAGGATCGTGGTGTGGTTCCGGAGGGACCTCAGGGTGGAGGACAACCCGGCGCTAGCGGCGGCGGCGCGCGCCGGAGGGGAGGTGGTGCCGGCGTACGTGTGGTCGCCGGAGGAGGACGGCCCTTACCATCCGGGGCGCGTGTCCCGGTGGTGGATCAGCCAGAGCCTGCAGCACCTGGACGCCTCGCTCCGCCGGCTAGGGGCAGGAAAGCTCGTCACGCGGAGGTCGGCCGACGCCGTCGTCGCGCTGCTCCAGCTGGTCCGCGACACCGGCGCCACGCACGTCTACTTCAATCATCTCTACGGTTTGTTTCTCCGTCGCATATGTGCTCAGTTTTTTCAAGGAAAACTAGTTCTTTTCATAGTGGTATTAGTCGACAGTCGTATCCAGGATTCCCCTTCTTGTTATGTTCATGCTTCAAGTTCAACTCTTGAACTTGCTAGAGTAGATGAAACAAATAAAGCAAGTTTATTACCTTTTTTATTTCAGTATTCATCTGATTTGCTCCATGTTGAGCAGATCTAAAAGGTCATTCTGACAGTATATTATTAATTTAGTGCTTGATATAGTAGTAGTATTAATGTATCTTATTAGCATACCACCAGAATCCACATGTCAACTTCTTCACAATTTAGCAACTCTGAACCCTGGTCTCGAGTCTTGGATCATGACATACATGTCAACTGAGGTTACTCACTGCTATCAATATAAAATTTATCTACCAAGTAAATTCTCAGCATTTCGCCATCTCCCTCCTTAATTCCCAAAAGTTCTTTGCATCCCCAACTAACCATCCCAATGAGGTAACAGCTATATGTCCAATTCCTGTTATAGTAGTACTATGGTTTTCACTCCATTAATTGCTTGTTCTGGAACCAAGGAATCTTGCTTTAAACCATTGAGACCACCACATCTAGCTCCATAACTGTGTCACCATCTTTTCAGACCCTATCTCGCTGGTCAGGGACCACCGGCTGAAGGAGATGCTGACGGCTGAGGGCATCGTCGTGCAATCTTTCAATGCGGATCTGCTGTATGAGCCATGGGAAGTTGTTGACGATGAAGGGCAGCCATTCACCATGTTTGCCCCGTTCTGGAACAGGTGCCTCAGCATGCCGTACGATCCCCCGGCACCACTTCTGCCCCCGAAGAAGATCAATTCAGGTGCTCCGAGAGTTATGAATTCAAATTTTCTAGCTTCTACCTGTTTTCAGAATAATTTACTAATCACAAAAGTTGTTATGGACTTCCGATGCATCATCCTTTATATATTTTGCAACAAGAATCCACACAATCTCAATTAAAATACTGCATTATCTGTGTTTGTCTTCTGGGAACAATGTGTCATACCTGGTTCTTGCCCAATTACTAGTAGTCATTTAGTGCTAGTTAAGCATAGTATCATAAGCATTCTGTGACAAGTTGACATTGGAATGAGCTCTTAAGTTGATTGGCTGAAATTTTGAACAGGTAACTTATCAATGTGCCCATCGGATGATCTGATCTTTGAGGATGAATCAGAGAGGGGAAGCAACGCCCTTCTGGCCCGAGCATGGACACCAGGATGGCAGAACGCAGACAAGGCGCTAACGGCCTTCCTCAACGGTCCTCTGGCTGACTATTCAGTGAACCGCAAGAAGGCTGATAGCGCGAGCACATCCCTACTTTCACCTCACCTCCATTTTGGTGAGCTTAGCGTGCGCAAGGTCTTCCACCTAGTTCGTATGAAGCAGCTTGTGTGGAGCAACGAGGGCAACCACGCTGCTGAGGAGAGCTGCACCCTGTTCCTGCGTTCCATTGGCCTGCGGGAGTACTCCCGCTATCTGAGCTTCAACCATCCAAGCAGCCATGAGAGGCCCCTCTTGGCACACCTCAGGTTTTTCCCCTGGGTGGTCAATGAGTGCTACTTCAAGATTTGGAGGCAGGGAAGGACTGGGTACCCGCTTGTTGATGCTGGCATGAGGGAACTGTGGGCGACAGGGTGGTTGCATGACCGGATACGTGTGGTGGTGTCAAGCTTCTTTGTCAAGGTCCTTCAACTTCCATGGCGATGGGGTATGAAGTACTTCTGGGACACTTTATTGGATGCTGATCTTGAGAGCGATGCACTGGGCTGGCAGTACATCACTGGCTCTCTTCCTGATGGGCGAGAGCTTGACCGCATTGACAACCCTCAGGTGCGTGCAACTTTTAAGTTCTGAATAAATCAAGTTATTTTAGTGATGACAAATTGTACTGAATACTGATGCACTGTCATGGCAATCCAATTCTTCTGTTCCAGTTTGAAGGCTACAAGTTTGACCCGCATGGGGAGTATGTGCGACGGTGGATTCCGGAGCTTGCAAGGCTGCCGACAGAATGGATACATCACCCATGGGATGCACCTGTTTCCGTGCTACAAGCTGCAGGAATTGAGTTGGGCTCCAACTATCCTCTCCCCATAGTTGAGCTAGACGCAGCCAAAGCCAGGCTGCAAGAAGCCCTGTCAGAAATGTGGCAGCTGGAGGCCGCATCAAGGGCCACAATGAGCAATGGAATGGAGGAAGGCCTCGGCGACTCCTCGGAGGTTCCACCGATTGAGTTTCCTCAAGAATTACAGATGGAAGTCGATCGACAGCCAGCCCAGGCAACGGCCAATGTGCCGATGACTGCTCGGAGGCGTCAGGATCAGATGGTACCTACCATGACGTCTTCACTGAACAGAGCTGAAACAGAGGTTTCTGCCGACCTGGGGAACAGTGAGGACACTAGAGCACAGGTCCCGTTTCATGCACATTTCGAACCTCGAGTCGAGAGGCAAGATGCAATCCAAAATGCAGAAGGCCCTGCTCCTAGAATCAACGGAGTTCACCAGCACAACATCTTTCAGCAACCTCAGCATCATAGGCGAGAAGCTGTTGCGCCATCCGTGTCGGAGGCTTCGAGTAGCTGGACCGGGAGAGAAGGCGCTGTAGTCCCAGTTTGGTCACCTCCTGCAGCATCAGGCCATTCAGAAACTTCTGCTGCTGACGAAGCTGACGTTTCTAGTAGGAGTTATTTGGATAGGCATCCGCAGACGCACCGGTTGATGAACTGGAGTCAGCTATCCCAGTCATTGTGAGTTTGGATGCACCGTAACCCATTGTTCTCAGTAAGTTGCATTGTTGTTGCACTCATATTGTAAATTGCATCTTATTGTGATAATATGCATGCTTAAGTACATAAATTGGAGACCTCACCAATGTGAATCTCATATTTAGTGTAAAACAAAAGGGCGCTCAAATTAAGAAAAGTTAACTACTGCGGTGGTATTGGCATTAGTATTACTGCTCAGAATTTTAAGATCTACAGCAGCTGAAATGCTATCTAACATTTGATGAACTGTGACTGCAGGACAACAGGCTGGGAAGTGGAAAACTCCGTGCAGCCAAACCTAATCGGTTAGGGTTTCCTGAAGACGGATTTCAATGTAAATTGTCCACTCTGTTGCTCATCTATATATAGTCTGATGGGCACGCGAACCAGGCAGCTCGTTCCTGTATGTGATAATAGTCGTGTAAATCTAATCCGCTAGAACTTGTGTGATCGATATAGGGTACTTAAAAAAAGTCACTATTACTGATCAGACAATGAAGGTTTTCTGTAATTTTGACCCCCTTTTTGGAGGTGTGCTATGCATGTAAATGTACATTCCCTTGTGTGTCTCTGTTGACCATTGGCGATCTTTGGTTACTATTTTCAGTCTCAATCCGGTTTTTCTTCTCCTTTTTCTTGAGCTGATTATCAGTCTCATTCTCGCAAAGCCTGTGTTGGGCGGAGGAATCATGGTTTGAGTAGCCTGCTTGCGTTGGGGATTTGGAGGCAATATTCTTTCATAATACATGATGAACATGTTATGAGCATGGATACGATGAGATCTCGATCTGTTTGTTTGGTTCCGGAGGTAGGACCGCTGCCAGGCTGGAACCTGCAGGCAGAGGATTGGACGGAGCCGACCAAAAGATGTCCATGCTTTGCGTTTCTACCCAATTCGACAACGCTCAAAGAATCGTGACTCGTGAGGTCGTTTGCGGTCCCTTGGAAAGAAATCAGTCCAGAGCGCGATGATTGAAGGAAAACGGAAAAAAACAAGCACTTAGTTCCAAGATCCAACGAACGGCCTGTGCTGAACAAGGAAACATCAGGATCACTGCAGCGCAGCAGCAGCCGCAGTGTGGCCATTGGCCGTTGGACGAGCAGGCCTCACCTGAGCCTCGGGACGCCCGTTGGCGCAACGGAGAGGCCAAGCGGCACTGGCCCCCGTCCGAGCGGCGGAGAGGCCGAGGGCCAGAGCTTGCCGCCACGCGATGCTCTGCCGACTGCCGCTGCCCCTACCGGCGTTCCGGAAGGGTTGCCGCGGCAGCCAATTCAGCAGTGCGCGCAAAAGCTGCAGCTGGTCTCGCCCTCGCTGCAGCCTACGCAGGGACAGGGACAGGGACGTGCGTGACGCTACAGGTAGTTGGACGGCGTTGATCATGTGGTGCGGCGACGAAGCCTGTTGCCAGTGACTCTGCAAACGGACACCGGACGAGAACAGCAGCGCTTCATCCAGCAAAACGATCACGCGTTCCAAATCTATGTTCACGGTGGTGATCCATTATGCAACCAACAAGTACCCACGCATGACTCGAAACGGAACTGGCGAATCCAGAAAGAAAAAGAAAACGAGCAAACGAAACTTGGCATCACCACCACCTCCCATGGAGCCCAGAGGACGACGAATGGAAATTACAAATTAACAGACTGTTACACGAGAGCAGCGTTTCCCCACCTGAAGAGCATTGGTGGTCTGAAGCGGTACATACAACAAGATGTAACATGTAAAACAAGATGCTGACGCCCAGGCTTAACTGACCAAAGCTAACAAACCCAAACATGTAACATGCTTCCAGAACCCAGTCATCACAACTGGGAAGTGCGTCCAAGCTTCTGAACTAGAATTAATGTACAGTGTGCCCAATAGCAATGTTCCATTCTTTAACAAAAAGATGTTAGTCCTGAGAGGAAACTGGTCAGGCGCACTTAAACAATTTACACCTTATTGCATCCCTGGGAGCAAGATTCTATTATCCCCTGTACACTGAAACCACCCAAAATCTGGCGTCCTCATGTCATACAACCTCTTCGATTGGCAATTTTCCATGGAGGTAATGAAATAGTAGCTGTGTAGGTACAAGAGTGAACTTGCATGCTCCAAAGAGAAAGGGTGAAAAGGAACAGGGAAGGCCAAGAAAAACAATCTAACTCTTCCCACCAAGGCCCTCGTAAAACAAGATGTACCCATGGTCTGTGTTGCCCGAGTATTCATGTGAGGAACCGAAGAACGTTTGCAGGGTCTGCTCCTCAACCATCTCCACGTTTTCATCATCAAAGAACAACCAATGGTTGTGGCTTTTGACGAGGCTCACATAATGCCCATGGTTGGGGCCACTTCCGACATGGACCACGACAGCGAAGAGGGAGTACTCGGTGTCTACGTCATCGGATGTATTACTGAGCTTCAACTCCATGGGGAATACTACCCGGTATGAAAGCTTCTTATACCGGCCAAGCTGCTCAATGTACTTGAAGCGCTTTAGGTGGATCACCAATATGTGGGGAGCCTTCTTGATCTTCATTCTCTTCTGTGCTTCTTGCAAACTGGAATGGGACCAAATATTGGAGTTCAGCAGTAACAAAGAACTTAAGTCACAAAGGTAACTCCCCACATATTAGGTTCTCACAAAGGTATGAGAAACCAAGGTCACTAAGGGTCAGTGCTTTATGCAATTACGTTGTTGCAAAGATATACCAAAACGAGATGTCCACCAAGTAGAATGAAAATGGCCAGTAAAACTGATAGCTGAAAAAGACAACCTAAGGGAAGCATGGTGGTATAGTTACCTGCAGCATTTGTCACAGAAGAATTTGTCTTCTGCATTTAGAGTCTCTGTAGAGCAGAAGTTTTTCAGGCAGCTTGTGATAGAACTATTTTGTTCAATGTCAACACTGAGATCAAGAAATGTTTCATCTCTTGCAGTTACTGTTTCGCATCTTAAGCATCTTGTCTCGTTCGTCAGTATGCCCTGCAAAGTTTGTATCCATGTAAATATGACGGTAAATTGAATCTAGAAGAAAGCTAAAATACAAGGTATTTTTCAATGAGTTCAGTCACCTGAAAATTCTTATGGACCAGGGTAACTGGTGGCTCCTTTTTAACTCCATTGGCTAAAGGTTGAACTGGACCATTTGGAGCTTTTTCAGGAGATGATTGGGGGGAGTCCTTCGCAGCACTAGACTCCTTTTCCAGAATATCAACAAGTTCATTCAACAGGAAATTTAAGAATTCGTGTGCGTCCTACAGAACAACCATGAAAACATATGTTAGTCAAGAGAAGTGACTGCTTTGGAGCCATTGTAATTCGGAAAAACTAATAATTCCTGAAATGACTACTATTGAAGCTATTACGAGCATGTGAGAAGACATGCAGTACTATAAACTGCAATAATGAGACTGCAATTGCTCATATCCATTACTTACTGCTAAAGTAAATATTGCTATGGAGTTTATTTTGTATTGTGTCAATCCAACACGATGAGGCTACCATACCGCAGCAGATCAGATGAAATACATTGCTATAAGATGTGCAAGTTACCTGGTGCATGTAGCTGCGAAACAACTCATTCTGTTTCTTCACTCTCTGAACAAAACGTTTTGGAGCAATAACACCAGTTTTTTTCTTTGCTTGGCTTATCTACATGATACACAATGAGCACCCATTAATTCATTACTCATGGCAATTTCTTGCAAAAGTTTCACATAACATACAAAACACTATGCAGTAACACCAACAGTCCAACACACATGGAAGGGGTGAAATAATTTATTAACAGACATGTGTCATGTCAAAGTTCTTTATTTTATAACTTCACTTGACAACAGATCATAGTATATGCCAATTTACAGTACAGCAGCACCCATTACCAAGGTGTCCACGAAACAAGAGCAAAGCAAAAGGCAGCACAATAAATGCCCTGATAGCCACTACCACAAAGCCCGCATTAAGTATGACTTAATGTGAGATTCATTATTCAAACCCCAGCGAAGATGCTATCCAAGCATGTATCCAGCGCATGCATGATGCATACATGAGAGTAAATCCAAAACACAGCATATGTAGCTATAGCAAAATCACAACGAACAGGGGAAATCCAAATAAAGATGATTTAGCAGAATGTGGTTTTTCAGTTTTCATCAGTATCATCTCACTTCAATTATGAAGCAAAAGTAAATCCCCAACAGGCCAACACCTAAATGCATTAAAAGCAGCATAGACACATGGAATCCCACATAGATAACCACATATCCATGGCTGGGCCCCTATTGACAGTGTTATCCAAAGAAACAATCAAACATACACATACAGCTACTGCATGTGTTAGCACTTCAACTAAGGAAAAGGAGCAATTAGTTGGAGAATTTTATACTCATATGTCATCACCAAAATAGACATATGCCAATAACAAATATTTTTGAATATGGGCTTAAACATATGTAGAATACGAGAAAAAGACACTACACATAACCATCAGGTCACTTGAAAGCAAAACATGAAACTCAGATAAGGCACTACAGGTTACAATCATCTTATGGAATATGGAATCATCATTTCAGCCTCCAGTGGGAGTGTTACCCAAGAAAAGACAAAGTTTGCCAAGGAATTACACCACTCTGCTCATTTTCCAAAATATTTCTCAAACCAGCTACATCATTTCTTAAAAAATTAATCCTACCTACACTTTACCTGCATAAAAAGGTCAGCCAAACAAGTCAAAAGATTTTCCTCTGCGTCTCCTGGATTTTTGTTATTTGCGTAATATTCCAGTAACTGCTCCCTGAATGGAATGCAAAAATAAAGTGCCTGAAACAAAAGTATCACTGTCAGCTTTATGTAGTAATGCCCTTGACAGACATAATACAATGTTAACTACAATACTTTGCACAGGGTACATAATCTGAAGATAATAATTTGCAATACACATTAAAACAGCATCACTGATATCTGTTTTTCCGAGAAATTTCGAAAATTGACATCCAATTCGTGAGCCTTTCAAGATTTGACACTCATATCAGAATGACATGTGGGTCGGGATGTCAAATCTTGAAAGGCTCACGAATTGGATGTCAGATATCAAAATATCTCGTTTTTTCACTGAACAATAATATGAGGGCCATTTCTAATGTGTCCTAGAACGCAATGGTGGAGCAGCAGAATTTGAAAAGGTGGACACAGCACATCAGTGAACAACAGGATTGGCTTTCTTAAGACTTCAGAGACAGCAAATAATGAATGCCGGTACTGATGCCTTAGTCTCATGTAGATACCTCCACAAGACCCTCATCCCCTGCCACCGCCACTGGTGGATCAGGCCATCCCTGACAAAGATGTCTCTCCTGCCACCACCACAGCCAGATCAAGCGCAGCCCAAACCCCGAAGCATGAAACAGAAGCTGCAGCATGTCATTCACAATGTGCTGGACTCATCGCCAATCCCCTTGGCAACACACAGATTCATGATTTGCTGCGGAGCTGCGGCGGCAGAGAGAAGCAGCTGTGAAGAAGATGGGTTGCTGCCAGAGGAAGGACACAGCAGCGACCATGTTGACAAGGCCTGCAGGGGCAGAACCAGGAGGACAAGAGTGGCCAAAGGGGAGGAAGACAACTCGAGAGGGATGGATTCCAGGGACTGGTGTGGACGTGGTGACGGAGGAAGGACATGGCCAGAATCGCCTCACTCCCCTGGCCTACCCACCACAAAAGGAAAAGGGGGCGGTGACAGGAGATGACAGAGTGGTAGAGGGTGAAAAAAACAAACAAGTTTCTAGTGGAACGGTAGTAATCCGGGTACGCCAAGTGGTATGTTTGCAAAATGGTTAGCGAAAGTGGGTATATAAGCAATTTGCCCATTCAGAAAAGGAAAGCCTACATTAGGCACCTAATAATATACTACTGAAAAAATTACACTGTTTTTCATGACACTGAAACTGCAAAATTCTCAATTAAATGGCTTAACTACTTAAGCAGCTGCCATGTTCCCTAAATAGGTAATTCAAGTCTTTTCTGGTATGACAACCTTGTACTAGTCATACAAGGATATCTAGTCCCTAGGCACAATACCTATCAAAAAGTGGATCACAGTAAGTCGGAAGTCATTCATTCACACAACGTGGTGGTTTCTGACTCAGAAACAGATACGAGTATTATGAGTAGGCATTATATTATAACTCATTGGCAAGTAATCTTGCACGAAGACATTGAATCGCTGACCAAAAAAAATGGGGGTAAGATAAACACCTCTAGTCCAATATTTTGGTTACATGCCACAACCAGATTAAATGTTGTAAGATAACGCAGAGCACATCCTGCATCACGTACACATAGGATTCCAACCATCCAAACATATCAACACATATGTTACATTACACTAGCACAACTCAAATGTGCTGAGCAACTACTACACAGATAATTTCTATCCAATTATCAAAGGATTCTAACCAAATCAGCAGGCACGTCACATTCGATAGCACATCTCAATCCAGTGGACAAGTGTAAGGCCAACATAATTACTAGCATTAGTCACAGCTATCAAAACTTACTGCCTAAACAAATCAAGGAAGGCGCAAAACCAGGCCGTTTGCCCGTTTCGGGATAAACACACGGGTCACCACACTGCGCAGCAAGCTACCGCAGCTAACAGTATCAGAACTAGCATAACCAAGCAGCAAATCTACTAGCTACTGGTTTCAGCGGGAGTGTATACAGACCTGGAGGACACTGTTGCAGTAGCAGGTGTTGCCGAAGTTCTCGAGGCCGAAGTAGCGCTCGCCTTCCGGGAACTGGTCTCCGAGGGCCTTCTCGAGCTTGGAGCCGCTGGCTCCCATGACCATCCACCGGTCCCACCACCCGGAGGCGGCGCCGGTGAGGTACCGGAACCCTGACCCGAGCCCTGAGCGGCTCCTCTCGGCCGCCGACGAGGCCTCCACCGTGGGCGATCGCACCGGATTTGCCGTCCTAGGGTTTGGTGGCTCCCCGCGCGCGCGCGCGGCGGAGGGAGAGGGGGCGAGAGGGTAGGAGGCGGTGGGAGGCCGATGCGAAACCCTAGGGGTTTCGATCCGGGTGGGCAAGCGCCGCGAAGATGAGGAAAGAATTTGCGCTGCTGCTGCTGCAGTTGCTGGCGCTGCTGCTCCTTCCGTTGGGGATTTCTCGCCTTTTTCTGGGGGTGACCCTGATGAAACTGGGGCGACTCGCTTGATTCAGATCGGCCTCGCCGCGGTGGTTCTTGCTGTGTGTGTTCGTGGGCAAGCATTTCACTGGGCCTGTGGGTCCCGAGCCTATCTGTATTTCTTTACTTCTCTTTCTACCGCAGATCTGAGCGGTTGTGGGCTTGTGGCTGGTATCGGAATTCTCGTCAGCCGTCATACCACAAAAATGCAGCTTCTTTTAAGCACAGAACACTACTAGGCACGTTTTTTTTTCTTTTCGGGTAGCTAGGCAGCACAATTCTGCCTGTTTACGAAAGCAATTTCTCCTACTAACCAGCTACTATTCTTTTAACAATTTTATCTACTTGGAGATCCTCACGCTTACACTTCTAGTAATGCAAAGGAATGTCAAGATATAATTGGAAGAGTTTCCAAAGAGCATCCAAAAACACCAACTATATCACCTAAATCTTGCTCATCTAGATTTAGAGGTGTGATTTAACTTTTCTCTCATGCTTCACATCATTTGCAAATAAAGACAGAATAACTTTCATATTACTAGTTTTTTCTTAAATCCTTATCTATCAGAATAATAGTGTCATCTGCATATCACAGGCTCATTGCACCATGAGGAATAAGATTAGTGCCAAGTTCTTTAATTTAAATTCCGATTTGGTAACTTTTTTAGTGTCCTAGTCAGCACATCTACTATCAGATTAAAATAAAATGGAGAGGGAATCTCCCTGCCTAAATCATTTCCATGTTTCAAAAAAATTACCTTCAATACTGTTAATAGTGACTCCAACAGAACTAATATAGAGAATATTCTGCATCCACACCATCCACTATCCCCATAGTCCCTTTTTTCAGGTACATATGCCTTTTGAGGACAATTGCTATTAACATGTACATGTTTAAAGAACGACAAGTGTAAAAACTAGTCGCAAATTATTATAATGTGGACATGTTAGACCAAAAAACAAGATCATTATCAGAACTATAGTAAGTCTCTATAAACCATATTTGGATTTATTTTTGAAAATGATTTAGATTCATTTTGAATATCCCACATTCTCCAAAATTAAATGCACCAAGCCAAGCCCCATGCATGAGAGCCTACCAAGGCAATCAGCCCACCGGGCCGACCGAATAAAATGCATGAGGTGGGCGGAGGTTACTCTCGGCCCACCCAGGCGGAGTGTAATCGCGCCAGCAGATTGGCGGTCCACTCCAGACTCCACCCCTCCTCTTCTTCTTTGAAGTTTGAATCGCTCACCTCTCTCTCTCTTCATTTCCTGGCGGCGGTGACTGGGGCGATCGGCGTCGTACTTCGCCAGGTCTTCGTCAGGCCCTTCGCCGGCGACGAGAACCCCCAGGTACGCTTCGCTCCTTCCTTCTTCCTGCTGTGCGAAGCCGAGCACCCGGGATCCTAATGCAAGCTATTTGGACACCCATGTCCGGGTCCGCCCCTGCTTTGGCCGCAATCCTGTGCCTCAGGCGAAATCTAGGGTTTCGGGGACAGGATGCAGAAGCTCACGGGGTTTAGGAGCCTTGAGGGGTTCCGATCCCTCGTTGGGTCCACCTCAACGGCCATGAAGGCCGCGAACCCCAAGCCCTCGTCGGATGCTGGAGGCAGTTCGTACGGGAGCTTCGCCAACCTTAAGATCACAGCAGGTTCTGGTTTCGTTTTTGCCTTCGGTTTGGTTAGAGAAGCCTATCTTAATTCATGAGTTATTACTGATTTCTCTCGGAATTTTTGTTTGGTTGCAGAGAAATTGGTCAAGGAGCAGGCTTCAGTGAAGACTGATCTGGAAATGGCGGTATGATTTCTCAACATTTTTGCCCTGTGGTGGGATTTTACTGAGTTGATTTATCTCGTATGATTCAATTGCACGAATTGATGTTATTCCTGAGATTAATCCTGGTTGTCCTGTCATCATAGTTTAGATTTGGTGTATGTCTGGATGATCCTACTAGCTGGAAACTTGTCTACTGGTTGATCATCAAAATACCAAAGCTGTTTGTTATGGGGATGTGCCAGTTGCATCGTCCCTGGTGCTAGCTAGCCTGGTAGGACACATATATACTCTTCTAGTGTACCTGTTAAGGTAGTCTGTCATGTTTTGTGGGCTACGGAATTCAGCTCCAGGTAAAACAGATGAAATGCAATGGTGCAGTATACTTCTCGCTAAACTTTCTTGATAGGCTTGCATTATCTAACCATGTAATCATGCCAAGTTGCCAATAGGAAAGAGAAAATGTTCCACCACTATAGGCACCTCACAAGCATAAATTGGTACCATTCTAAAGCTGCACTTGGTATAGCTAGTCTGAAGCTCGTGATTTTACTTTCTAAATTTGCAATGTTTCCTTGTTTATTTACCATTCTAAAGCTGCACTTGGTATAGCTAATCTGAAGCTCGTGATTTTACTTTCTAAATTTACAATGTTTCCTTGTCTGTTTCCCTGGAAATTACATATATGCATTTGTGTCGAATAATGTGACCTATTGGTATTTTGGAATCGGAAGCGATGTTTCTTCAATACTAAAAGAATCACCCTCACCATTTTTTTGTTTGTATGTGCCCTTCGAAATCGCTTTTCCTGAGAGAGGCCTCTGAACATTGCTCACCCTCACTGTTTTCTGTTTGTATGTGCCCTTCGAAATCACTTTTCCTGGATCTCAAAAAAAAAGAAATCACTTTTCCGGAGAGAGACCTCTGAACATTGCTCTTTCTGCAAAATCTGGGAAACTCCACCTTTTATTTGTCACTGTATTTTGTTCTGTAATTTAATCTAGTGAGCTGGTCCTGAACTTAATTAAACATGAGGCATTTCCTTTTAGGAATCTATGTTGGGTGTAATAAGAAGGCGCCATCTGCTTTGTGCAGATATTTCTGTTAGATCCAGAGCGGCACATTATATATCATTTCTGCAGTTATCTTTCCTGGTGCAAATGTTCCAGTGCTGATGCCGGTTGTAGGGTGAACTGGCTCACGCAAAAAATGAATTTATCAGCTTCTGTCATTGTTTCTCTATACCAACATATTATTCTGATATTTTTCTGGATTTTTTATTACTGATGCATATAGTTTATTTAAATTCAGCATACCAAACTGAGAAGAGCAACAGAACAGATAAACCTTTTAGAGGGAAAACTTCAACAAGCTGTGAATGAAAATGCAAAGCTTAAGGTGAAGCAGAAGGAAGATTCAAAGCTCTGGCAGGGTTTAGATTCGAAAATCTCCTCAACAAAGACCTTGTGTGATCAATTGACTGAAACTCTGCAGCAGCTAGCTAGTCAGACAGAACAAGGTAATGTTCATGGTGACATTTACTTTGCCCACCTTCTATTCTGATCTGACTGGTGAAACAATACACTTACAGCTGAGGAAGATAAGAAGTTTTTTGAGGAGATGCTCGGGAAGAATTCCAAAGCTCTGGATGAATTTAACTGCCTGTTGCATGATTTATCAACAAAATTGGAGTGTGCAGAACAAAAGATCATTGCAGGTTGGTCAGTCTCTGCACAATCCACTGTCCAGTACAAGTTAATGCAGATCTTTATGGAACTAACAACTTATAAACTTGGCACTATAAACTTTGATATATTCTGCACTTCTGTGTATATATATGTTAAAATCTAGAACAATCCACAATGTGCTAATATCTCTGAAATGATGTGGCAATAACTGTCTCTTGCCCTTTTAATTCAGGGAAACAGGAGATGTTGCAGATCAAACAAGAAAAAGAAGAAATGGATCGAAGTCACAAGGAACAACTGTATTCAAATGATACTACGATTAAGGAAAAAGGTATAAGTTAGATTATCTGTACCAAATGATGAATCAGCAAAGGTATTGGTCTTATGCTTAAATTGCACTAGGAGTATACAAGAACTAAGAAGCTGGAAAAGGGCAAGTCATTAGAAAAATAGAAATGTGATGAGTAGTTGCCAAGTCCCACTTATTTTGTTTCCAAAAACATGGTGGGAATTTGACCAAATGGCATATGATATTTCATTCTAAAATTTCCGCTTTGAGTTGAGCTTATCGTGCAAAAGTAGTAACCTCTGTAGTAATACAACTGTACTTACGCATGCAGATTCCCTCATCAAACAGTTGGAGGGTTCAGTTGATGAAAATAAATCCCGCTTGATATGTCTCAACTCCCACTTGCAATGCATGGAGCAAGAGCTGAAGCAAAAACATGGTGTTTGCATCAGCCTGAAAGAAAACCTAGCAAGCAGTGAAAGTGAAAAGAACAACTTGGAGCTTAGGAATCAGGGCTGTATTCTTGAAATTGAAAAACTATGCAAGGACAACAAGGATCTTAACGAATTGCTTAGTGGCTTCATGGCTAAAGTAACTGAGCTAGATAAAGAGCATGCCTCTATGTCAAGTCATGTGTCTAGGATGCTTTGTTCATTTGAAAGGTTCTATGAAATGGCCCAAGAGGAGAAAATGCTAATAGCAAGATCTTCTAAGGAAAAATTTGAACATCTCCAAAGGCAATATGTAGATTTGTCATCAGAAAACAATGCTCTCAAGATTGAAATCGAAGAACTGAAGTCCAGAATCATAGAATTGCAGAAAACTCAAGAAATTGTTATGGTTCAACATGTTGAAGAATGCCAAGTGGCTGAAGATAAAATCAGAAGATTAGAGTCTGGAGCTGAAACTTCTGCCTCCAACATCAGTCTGTTAGAAACGTTAGCTTCTGAACTTCAAGGTAGAGTTCAAAAGTTACTGGAAGATTCTACCCTTGCTGAAAATCACAAGGTTTGTCAACTATTGGTGTCCAGTTACCAAATTATTTACTATGTTTTAAAAAACAATTGATGGCCTGTAAGATTCCTGACTCATGATATTTATTCCGCAGCAAGAGTTGCTTGAAAAGATTTTGAAGCTAGAATCAGATAATCAGGAGCTTCAAGTCCAACTGCAGTCAATTATGGAAGAGAAATCTAACAATGATGAATCTCTCCAAGGAGAGATATCTAAGCGTGACCAGCAGGTTGACACACTTGAGAATCAGATCAACCAGCTCCGGTGTGTTCTGAATGAGAAGGAGCAACTTTATACTTGTTCTGTAGAGAGAGAGAAGACTTTGGAGGACCAGAAATTACAGGTTTGCTCTGATTGGATCTTTTAAATCTTATAAGGTGGCGTTTAGTAAGTAACATAAGTACACAACAACCTTTTCAATCCATTGCCAGGTCGAAGCATCACTTGCTGCAACAGAATGCCAACTTAATGAGGCAAAAAAACAGTATGATCTCATGCTTGAAGGTAAACAGATAGAGCTATCCAAGCACTTGAAAGAGCTATCTCTCAAAAATGACCAGGTATCATAGTTCTATTGATTGTGCAGCAGTTTAGCATCTCAATCACAAATTAATTACAGTTTGCATGTGAATTTTACAGGCGATCAATGAAATTCGTAAGAAGTATGAACTTGAAAAGATAGAAATCACTAATGCTGAAAAAGAAAAGGTTCACTGACTCTTATTTCAGAAATTATTGTTTCTAGATGTTTAGAATTCTCAAGTTAATCTTATGCTATGATTTTTATGAATGTTTGAGAATTCAGGCAGAGAAGCTCGTAAGGGAAATGGAAAACAAATGTAATGAAATGCTATCAGAGAACAAGCAAGATTCCGAGAGGTATTTGATGCGTCTTAAGGAGGAACATGGCGCAATGGTAAGTTCAACTTGTTCCATTTTCTTTATTTCAAACAATTAAGTGTACTCTTTCTTAATGCATGTTCTATTCCATGGAATGATGCAAAATGTCGGTTCTGGATTAGTTGAACAAAGTGAGCCAACCTGTTAACATGATGATAGCTCGGATACAAAATTTCATGTCAAACTTTCTTTTATGAGCTCTCGGTTGAAAAGGTTTAGTACTTCGAAACGTTACCAGTTCTTGGTAATTTTTTAAAAAATTATAGTTGTCCCTAAATGGACTTGGCATGTAAAAAAAAAACATACCAAAATAGCTATGGTTGCAAAGAGTTTAAAAAGTTTCTTTCTAGGTGCTTTAGGGGAGCACAAAAGATGCATTTGCATTATATTCCTCTGGCACAAAGGCTCATAGCATCCTGCTGATGAAATTTGATTATTCAATAACATTTTTATTTCCATTTAACTTGCAGCAGCTTATATATGATATTTGGCAGAGTGAAAGCATAAGGCATTTTAAATCTATGTTCCTACATCCTTTTAGACTTTCAAAATGTTATTGCTATAACCCTTCCCCTTTTTCTTTTTCCTTTTTTAATTCTATAAACAAATGTCTTGGTGATCCTGATTGGTTGCTTGCTTTCCGTTTGAGCTACTTTCACTATGAAGAATAGGAATGTATGAACCTACATTGCATCACTAGTAAAATAGTAGTTAAAAAAATTTATTGATTATTTTTACATGATGTCAGGAAATGTATCATTAAATGCTACACAGTAGCTAGTTTGAGTAAGACTATATATAATTTTTCCTGGAATGACCATGAAAGTGGTTGTTTGCTGATATTTAGGTGGCAAGAATTCAGCAGGATAACGAGCATAAAGAGTCAACTCTCCGGGCTTATCACAAAGAAGAACTGCAGCGAATTCAGTCTCAGGCTGAGAATGAACTGAGGGAGGTCAGTTGCAAATTCCTCAAGATGCTCTTATCATGGAGGTTTTCCATACTAATGAAATCTATATAAATATGTAGAGGCTGTCATTGCTCAGAAAAGAGCATGAACTTCAAATAAAATCACTAAGGATGCAGCATGAGGAAGAATGCCAGAGGATGCAGGAAGAACTGGAGCTTCAGAAGTCAAAGGTGGTGATTGACATTTTTGTCCTGAAGGTACTTACTTGAATATATACTTGAAATGTTCTTTGGTGCAGGAGGAGAAGCAAAGAACATTATTACAGTTACAGTGGAAAGTAATGGGAGAAAATCAACAAGTCGATCAAGAAGTGAACTCTAAGAAGGTGCTGTCTACTCACGAAGTTTGATATACTGTAAATTACCAAGTGATGCACATATGCCATATATTCAATCTTTTAGTGTATTCATTGCATAGCATCCTAGCTTGAACAGAATAAAGTAGCCACGCATGTTTTCACTGAGTAAGGCCAATCATCCCACTGAATGAATAACTCGTGCAATTAGGTGTTTTTTCGAGGTTTAGGTTTCACATTCTAATGTAATCCTTGCACCTGCCTAGTGAAGCAAATGCCTAGGTTTCACATTCTAACGTACTACACCACTATGGCCTGTGATTTCGTACATAATTAATCGAACCTTGTTCTGATTGGATTGCATGAGCTTTCTATACGATAATATTAAATGCACCCTTTGATGCTTTTTAGTTCAAGTTGTTTGCAGAAGCAAGCATGTCATCCATAACTGTTAAAAGCAGTGTCAACTTTGGAATCCACTTAGGGTCTGGCACTAATGAAAGAACATGCTATTTAATTTTCAATTCGGCTGTGCAATCATTATTCAAGCAGAAATTAAATATACCTTATTAACCATCAGTTTCTCAGTTGGTCTGCACTTTGTCTGCTCTACTCTTGAATATGGCACGCTTAGTTTTCATTTGATTGTAATCCTAATTATTTACTGTTTGATGATTGCAAATATATGACCATAATGCTTCGTGCAATACATGCATATCCTACATTCTGGTGTAGTAGTAGTTTATTTCATATCTGTCATCCTGATCATGAATTTCCTCAACCTCTAAACATAGTGATTGTATAACTAATTTTTTAGAAGAATAAAAGAAAAAATGTTTTGCTTCATGTATTTGGACTAATGGCTAAGAAAATTGCCTGATAGTTATAGTATGGTGTAAGAAATATGCTGAATAGTAATGTAATGTTCCTTCTAGATTTTGGCAAAGTGCTTCTTGAATATCGATAGAAAAATGCATACTAAATTCTAACATTTGGAAGCAGCAAACCTGATTGACTATTGGTCCAAATTCCTATCTTGCTCTTTTTACCTGTTTATTGTAAGTGAGACATAAGTTGTTTCTCCTTTTCTAGCTTAGCTCATCACTGTTTTTTGCACATGTTACTCAGTTCTTACTAAATACATAATTGTTTCAGGAATACTCTGTTTCATCGATGAAGAGGAGAGATACATATGGAAGAAAAGAACATGAGCTCCAGTTGGGAAGTCCTGAGACCAAACTGAAGGTAAGATGCCACTATTCTAGATAATACACTGCACACATTACACTACTTCCAGAAGGTTGAACTATAGTTTTTTCCTAAAAAATTTTGTTTCAGGATGTAAACTTATCTGGGATTCTACAATCACCAATTTCAAACATGTTGAGAAAGGTAGAGAAAGGGTCTCAGGATATTCCTAAACACAGAAAGGTAAATCTTCCATAATTTCTTTATTTTTTGTATCTGAGCAGCATAAATCAGGTTTCATTTTTGGGAATGAGATAATGTGTGAGTTTCATGTTATCCAATGGCACGGGTTCTCACTTCTTTTGTCAAAATAGGTAACACACCATGAATATGAAGTTGAGACAGCAAATGGAAGAATCACAAAGCGCAGAAAAACTAGGAGCACCGTCATGATTAGTGTACGCGATTTTACTGTATTCCTCTTATTTTATTTTCATTTTACTGGCTTTCTGTTTCACCCTTGTTTTCTCTAATATATTCCAGGAACCGAACACTCAGAAGTCATTGCATAATACTGCTGACAAGGATGTTACAAAAATACGAAAGGTATGATGGCTCTAAAGTATAGGTGACTATTTTCTTCGATTTCTTTTCATATTCTTGTGTACAATTTACAAAAAAAGAATTCTTAATGAACCTGACATTAACGCGTTTTACTGGATGAACACTTTTTATCTACAATTGTGGAGTTCTAATCAATTCAGAAATACCTTTTGTACTTTAGCATGTTCTAAACTATCATCTATATCTTGTTTGGAGTGTCCTAGGATTGCTATTTCTATTAAAGGTTGTCACATAAGAATATTGGTATTTGACATCATAAGCCATACCTTACAACTCATGGTGACTATATTTTGATGATCTTCCTTCCATACTCTTATTTTTGTTGTTTTTATTCTTTTGTTGCATGACTGCTATATTGATTGGTCTTCCTACTTTGCCTATGACTCCTCATGCAGTAGATGCATTGGATACAGACCAAAGTATTAACCCAGGCTCTGCTCTATGTTGCGTCTCATCATGTAATAGAGTTAAATTAGAAACTTTTTGAAGGGCAGCGTTTCAAGACATAGCAATTTCCTATACGTTTGTATTTTTGCAATACTTACACTTGCAGTCTGCAGGTTCCCACAGGATCCCATGCCCATCCCGCAAACATCGGCGAATTATTCTCTGAAGGCTCCTTGAATCCATATGCTGACGACCCTTATGCTTTTGACTAGAAGGTGAAATCTTGTTTCCCCCTAGGCAGAAGTTTTTTTTTTTCTTATAAAAATTGAAACCCTTGGCAGTTACTTATTGGGCAATGCTGCAATAGTCCATGATGCAACATTGAATACGTCCAATACTGTTTCATTTATTAACTTCTGAAGAATGACAATCTCAACCTGGAACTTGCATTTTAGAATCATATGAGCTTATCCTAAATTCAACTGGAGCTGTTGAGTTGACCATAATCAACTTTGCATCTTGTTGAGTCCAGAATGCATTTTTTGTCAGCTAATCTTACAGAGATTTTGTTCAAAACGATTTCTTGAAACCCTCAAGCTGATGCTCAATATCGAGTTTGCCTGGAAGGATGGATATGTTTCTTATGCCATATTTTAGTCTGGAATTCAAACATTGCATCTGCATTTTGCATAGTGCTGCCTGTTATGTGTTCTTCAGAGAATAAGCATCTTTCCAGTAGTGAATTTGAATTGAATCTCGTCTTGCAGCTCACACCTGGAGATACGATCTTTACACGCACGATGATGAAATCTTGAACACAAAATCGCCTCCATCGTGTTGAATCAACGATCCTGTGGTTTTCCCCTGGTCTTGGCATCTGACCACCTATTGTCGTAAGACTGATTTTAGCTTGATCTATCTGGAACATTACTACTACAGTAAACATCACAATTGCGCGGCATGTAGGTGTGGATTTGTAAATGAACCTAACATGTGACGAACTTTGGACCTATTGAATATCTTCAAGTAAAAGCTACTCCCCAGCATCCACATATGTACCTTCCCTTCTATAAACTTTCTGGACGTGCCAGCGTGCGATGCTGTGGGAGTATGTTTGCTCTTCCTGCTGGGTACCAAGGGCGCCGTTTGAGTATTTGGGCACGGTCTGGGTGGCAGCGTTGCTGGAATATGGTTGTTGAGCAATGTTGAGGTATATATTCACTTGGACGCACGTGGGTGAAGGGTTTTTTTGTTGCTGCTGTTTGCATCTATGATACGATAAAAACAGTTTGAATCGATAAACAGTGTTTGACAGTGATGATGATCTGTGTTTTGCACATGGGCTTTGTTAGCTTTGCAATCATCAAGCACAGATTGGTTGGCTTGACTAGGGATTGGACTATTGGAGTGGGTATTCTTAGCCCAACTTTGCTCAACAATATTATCTTCAGTGCTAACTTGTTTCGTATGAATTGGAGACTTAGGTTAACGCAAGTCAGTGTCAACATATCCCTCGCACTAAGAAACGTCCTCCTGCCATTAGGATATTACTAGTGGGCGTTCTATAGTACGTGTGCAACTATAGTATAATCCCAACAAGGTGAAGACCATATATGTCTCCTGCATCTCTGAAAAGGGGAAGAAATTGGCCAGAGCTCTCTCGTCAGGAGCGGAAAAGGTGACAGCCGGAGAGATGGCCGGAGGTGCCATTGTTCCGAGTGACGGCCCTGCCACGGACTACGGCGGAAGCCTGACGCTCTCGGTGTTCATGAGCTGCCTTGTGGCTGCCTCGGGTGGCCTCATCTTCGGCTACGACATCGGCATCTCAGGTCCGGTGTTCAAAACAAAACTTCTGTATTAATTTGCTTGCTCTGAACTCTGAACTGTAGTACTCCATGCGTTTCATCAGTACGCCTTTGTGTTCTTGAGCTGAAAAATCTTACAGAGAGGTCAACGAACTAACAGAGTGACTGTGTACTTGATGATCTGCTGATTGGATCAAGGCGGCGTCTCGGAGATGGAGCCGTTCCTGAGGCGCTTCTTCCCGCACGTCCTGAGGCGGATGGCGGCGGCCAAGGGGAACGAGTACTGCCTCTACGACAGCCAGACGCTGACGGCCTTCACGTCGTCCCTGTACATTGCCGGGCTGGTGGCGTCGCTGGTGGCCAGCCGCGTGACCGGGGCGATGGGCCGGCAGGCCGTCATGCTCATGGGCGGCGCGCTCTTCTTCGCCGGCGGCGCCATGACCGGCGCCGCCGTGAACATCGCCATGCTCATCGTCGGCCGCATGCTGCTCGGCTTCGGCGTCGGGTTCACCAACCAGGTCAGTAGTCGGCCTCCCTTGCATAGCTGCATCTCTTCTTTCCGGAGCTCAGCAGCGCATTTTTCTTCTCCACCGCGCGTCACGCGCGCGCGCGCGCGCCAGCGAACGGTCCAAAATCTTGCGCTGATGACACAAACTTAGCCGTTTTTCACTGGATTCGTTGGACCTTGCAGTCGCAGCAGACTTTTGTGCGATTGGTTCCCCGACAGCGAGGTCACGAGTTTTTCACATCAAGAGCAAGTCGTAAAAAATCTCGAAGATATTTTCCGAAGCCACAGAGAAGCAAGTCCATGATAGAGAAGCAAGTCCCGATTGAATAATCGCGACTGCCTAGTAGAGTATTTCAAATTGGTGATGCAGGCATGTGGGCTCGAACGATCCACGGGAAGAAACAAACAAAAAGGAGGAAGGAAGAAAAGCCGTCTCTGTCCTCCCAGATCTCTAAATCTCTGTTGACTTTGCTAGTCCAAGTTTGCATTGAGCTATCCGGTACTAGAGCGGAAAAATGCCGATCGCGACGGCCTACGGCAGATGGTGGATCGCCACTTGCTGATTGCCTAACAGTACTCGTCGCTAGTGGCGTGCCAAAGGCTTCTTCGGATAGAGACAGTTGGTGGCTTGGTGCCGAGTAGCTGTTGCTGAGGTGTGAGGTGTGACACTCTAATCGGACTGAGGAGGTAACCGTGGCACGCGGGCCTGAAATCGGGTGAGGGGACATGAAGCGGCCCAACTGGCTTTCACTTATAGGCCCAATAAATATATGCGTGTAGATATCGAGAATTATATCGACCCATCCATATGGGCTGGGCCACATAATTGTCGCGTGCAGATAATTCTCGATATTGCAGGCCGCTCCTCTGTTCCTCGCCGAGATGGCCCCGTCGCGGTGGCGCGGCGCCCTCACCGCGGGCTACCAGTTCTTCCTCGCGCTCGGGGTGCTCACGGCCAACCTCGTCAACTACGCCACGGCGCGGGCCCCCTGGGGCTGGCGCGTCTCGCTGGGCCTCGCGGGCGCGCCGGCCGTCGTCATCTTCGTCGGCGCGCTCTTCCTCACCGACACCCCCAGCAGCCTCGTCATGCGCGGGCGCGCCGACGGGGCCCGCGCCGCGCTCCTCCGGGTGCGCGGGCCCGACGCGGACGTGGACGCCGAGCTCCGGGACATCGCCAAGGCCGTGGAGGCCGCGCGCCGGAGCGAGGACGGCGCGTTCCGCCGGATGGCCACGCGGCGAGAGTACCGCCCGCACCTGGTGCTCGCCGTGGCCGTGCCCATGTTCTTCCAGCTCACCGGCGTCATCGTGCTCGCCTTCTTCGCGCCCCTCGTGTTCCGCACCGTCGGATTCGGCAGCAACGCCGCGCTCATGGGCGCCGTCATAAACGGCGCCGTCAACCTGGGCTCCCTCCTGCTCTCCACCCTCGTCATCGACAGGTACGGCCGCAAGGTGCTCTTCATGGTCGGCGGCATCCAGATGGTCATCGCCCAGGTATTTCCAAATACTTTACGCCATGAAGATGACTCGGCCAATGTGTTATACATCTTCTTCTTTTGATCCGAGTTTATTTCTTGATCCTTGAAGGTTGGGATGGCTTGGATCATGGGCGCAAAAATCGGCAAGAGCGGCGAGGCGGCCATGGCGCACCCCTACGCGGTGGCGGTGCTGGTGTTCACCTGCCTGCACACCGCGGGGTTCGGGTGGTCATGGGGGCCTCTGGGGTGGGTGATCCCGAGCGAGATATTCCCGGTGGACATCCGGTCGGCGGGGCAGGCCATGAACGTCTCCATCGGCCTCTGCCTCACCTTCGTGCAGACGCAGTCGTTCCTCGCCATGCTCTGCCGCTTCAAGTACGCCACCTTCGCCTACTACGCCGCCTGGGTCGCCGTCATGACCGTCTTCATCGCGCTCTTCCTGCCGGAGACCAAGGGCATCCCGCTCGAGGCCATGGGCACCATTTGGGTGAAGCACTGGTACTGGAAGAGGTTCGTCCACGACGGAAAGAGCGCCGTGGCACTAACCTAAGGTAATTCTTGGTCTCAGAGGGGGGAAAAGAACCCAGACAGTAAGGTGTGGAGTATGTAGAGTGACTAGAGTGAGTAGTTGTAATGTTTCATGTAAGTGGCATGGCCATTTTGACATACCAATTTGTGTTATATATACACCGTGTGATTTATGTTATGCAAGTTCACTTTTCACAATGTGGCATACTACCACAATACCTTCATCACCGAAATAAATGTGATGAAGACGCAATTTCTTTTGATCCAAAATGTCAAGTATTCTTACTACCCTCTCCATCAAAGAATATAAGCCATATTTTATTTCGTTAGGACAAGACTATGGCTTATTTTGTATTCATTGGCACTTTGGCAGTGTCACATGACAAATTTCGTTTGTATCGTTCATTGAGGATCAAAATACTTAAATACATGCATTATACAGTAGTAGGTGGTAAAATGGCAGGTACCTTGTAATATATTATTTTTTGAAACGGAACCGGCAGGAGAGCTGCCCATTATATTAATAAAGGAAAGCCAAGAGGCTTCAACATTGTACAAAAGGTAGCACAACGCAAGAAAAACGCGGAGCGCTAAAACACGCATGAGGACTCACAATCCACCAAGTTGTGCCTGATGCTTCGCGTCGGCCACAGTCCACATCGATGCCTCATCTTTGATTTTTGCGGTCACCATAAAGGGGGGCGCTTCTGCACGATTGAAAATGCGAGTGTTGCGTTCCATCCAAACTTCCCACCATATAAGGATGACTAGGGATTTCAAATCTCTGCGCGGAACTCCTTGTGTCGCGGCCAATGCCGATCACCACTCATGGATTTAGGCTGTTTGTTTCCAGATTGTCGGGGTGCAGCACGGTTCCGCCAGCTAAGTAGAAATATCAGCCCAAATACGCCTTTCTGCACGATTGAAAATGCGAGTGTTGCGTTCCATCCAAACTTCCCACCATATAAGGATGACTAGGGATTTCAAATCTCTGCGCGGAACTCCTTGTGTCGCGGCCAATGCCGATCACCACTCATGGATTTAGGCTGTTTGTTTCCAGATTGTCGGGGTGCAGCACGGTTCCGCCAGCTAAGTAGAAATATCAGCCCAAATACGCCTGGTGAACCTACACTCGGAGAAGAGATGCATTCCAGTCTTAGGAACCCTACGGCAAAGTACACAAGTCGGGTTATGCGTCCAACCTCTTGCCTATAGTCTGTCTGCAGTCCAAATTCTATCATGAACTGCTAGCCAACTGAAGAATTTGCATTTTGGAGGTGCCCAAACCGACCAGATGATTTCGTTAAAGTTTGTGCTGATTGCCCCTAGAAATTGCGTATGGTAACCCGAGCTTGTCGAAAACAGAACGGACTTGTTATCTGGATGTGCGCCTGTACCTTGAAATATTTGAGGCCAGGAACGATTGATCACCAAATTGGGGGAGGGGCGAATGGAAGTACTTCACACTATGCTGCCCAGCCAAAAATTCAGGCTTGCTGCATGGCGCCATCAGACTCAGCAGAGTACAAGAAGACAGAAGAGCAGACAACAAATTCAGTCATACGAAATGTTGCAAGCAACACAATTTTTTTTTTTGATCCTGGTAGGCACGCAAGCACATGAGGGGAAGGGCCTGAAGGTGGTGTCGAATTGCTGCCGCATTCCATCGAACTGATCACGTGCACATCGGCCTCCATCCTCAGCGCCATGGCCAAACCCAGGGGAGGCCAAGGGATCGTCGGCCCAAGCCTAACATTCTCAATTTGAGCGAGCTCTTCGTCTTCTCTCTGACTGCGGACCACTAGTGCGGATGACTTGGTCTTCAGCGGCGGGATGGCTGACGCCTGACGGCGGACGGCGGTGGGGGAGACAGAAAAGCCAGGCCGTCGCCCATCAGCACATACAGGCCGGCTAACATGACAAAAAATGAGGTCCTCCTCCACAGCGTGAGGCCAGGTCTGTACGGTCTGTTGACGAGAGCGGCGGGAGGCAGATGATGCCACGATGGCCGGCGAACGGAGGCGCCAAGGTGCAAAGGAGGACTGGAGGAGGAGCCAGCCGTCTGCCCGGACACATGAGGGATAATATGCAAAAAAGGACCCAACCAGAGGTAATGTGAAATATATTCGGTCTGTAAGAACTTTTATGGCTTTCTATAAAAGCAGGGTAATCCCTTTTCAAATAAAAATGTGAAACATATCGGATCGTAGCGTAGGGGTTAGACTATCTCCAACAATGAAATCCAAAATACAAGACTCATTCCACGTTTGCCTAGCGCTACAGGCAAAGGGTTCGATACCCATTTTTGTCTTCTCCAACAAGAAGACCCAAAAGAGAACCTTTTCTGCAAATAGGTCTTTAGGGAGAGAATACTCAGATTTAGGTTGTGCCTCGCCTGCCACGCAAAATGAATCTTTTGTATAGATACTATGTTGGAGGCTGAAACAGTACTATCGGAGATCCATTTTAATAAGTTTAGGTGCGCTTACAAAGACAGTCTCATATGAAAACATAACCTTTGATTATTTACATATAACCTCGTATTGGATCGCGACTATCTAGGAGGTCATGTGAATATTCGTCCATGGATATTTTCACATAAACCCACGGATCCAAAATAGGGGTTTAAGTGTAAAATAAGTAGGGACTATTTTCAGAAAAAGCTCCGGGGATGTGCTCCATCGACGGCACCGCCGCGGCGGAAACAGGATCGGAGATGACCTGGGACGATCTTCTACGACGAGCGCATTGGTTTTTCCGCGGGAGGAATTTCGTGAGGACTTGGTTACCGGAGATCGATGATTCGATCGAGATCTGGAGCGGGAACTGAAAGGATTGATGGGTAGTGCCGAGCGAGATCTTCCCCATGGATGTCAGGTCGGCGGGGGCAGGGCATGACCATAATCCGTCGCGCTGGCCGTCTCCTTCGCGTAGACGCAGGTGTCATCTCCCTGCTCTGCGCCATGAAGTACGCGACCTTCCTGTTCTACGGCGGCCGGATCCTGATCACGACGGCTTTCGTGGCGGCGCTCAAGACGAAATGAGGGTATTTTGGTAATAACATTTTGTTATGGAACTGAACACGAACGACAATAAGATGCAGATACAATAAAGGTTATGTTCATAGTTTTGTTGAAAGCACACAGCCTTTTCTCATTCGCTTACGTCTCATTTGGTTGGAGGTAATTAGTGCAAGGGAACGAAAGTTTAGAGATATGATATTAAAATTCTCTTGTTTGTTTTGCGGGAGGGGGAGTTTACTTGGGATGCGGAAATAAAGTTTAGAGACTCAATTCTTATAGATCTCTTACCATGGGGAGGGATGTTAATTGGGAGGAAATTCTGTTTTAAGATAAAAACAAATAATCTTAATCGTTTATCATGACTTATGATATAATTTCCTACGTCAAAACTCACATACCTAACAGAGGATATGAATTTCCTCTCCAACTCCCTCCCTTAATTCCCTCCACAAACTAAATAAGAGATTGGAATAAAAATCAAACTCCCAAGTAAATTTCCTCATCAACTCCCACCGCTAATTCCCATACCTCTTCTTACTGTCAAAGATCGGAAATGATTGGGTGCAAATCAAGATCAATAATATATATGAAGTGAGAACAAGCTGAAAGGTCGAGACCTAACTTGTCTTTCTGTATAAAAAGAAAAAAAAAAGCTGTAGTCTGTGCTCATAGCAGTCAACATCGTATACCTTAATTACAGAACCTTAGACACATGTTGAGTATACTACTACTGCATCCCGTACAACTACCAACTACTAATTATCCTGCCCTAAAAAAAACTACTAATTATCCTTCTGGTGACATGATTGGTGCATAAAACAAGTACATGCATGGATGGAAGTATATCCACCTAGCTAGTTGTTTATTTAAGACTGAAACATTTGTGCACTTCGAAGAATTTTCCACAAATTCATTGCTATTATTTTTTGGAGTGAAATTTAATCGGCACGCTGCGATTGCAGGGGGGAAAAACTAGATGCGCCCAGATGTATACAGATGCGCAAAATTTGAATATAGCAACGTGCACAATTTTCTACTAGGTGGGAGTGGGACTGCTTTCTGGGTGAGTATATATTTTGCGTTGCTCCCCTTGCTTCGCCGAATCAGTTGGCTCGTCAACTCTCCCGTCAAAATCGATCCATACGCCTATATTGCTGACGAACCCCCTGGCTCCCTCACTCTCCTCGCTCCTGTGCCAACGCCGAGGCCCGCAGAAAACCATCAGGCAAAACCTGCAGCAAAGCTCGGCCCGAGCACACGAGAGCGGTTGTAATGGCGGGAGGGGGATTCGTCGCGGCGGAGGGCGGCCGGGCGCGCGACTACAGCGGCGGCGTGACGTTCTCCGTCGCGGTCACCGGCCTCATGGCGGCGTCCTGCGGCCTCATCTTCGGCTACGACATCGGCGTCTCAGGTGCGCTCTCTCTGCTGGCTGTGGCTTAGTTAGTTGTTCTTCCCTGTGAAATGTTTGCATACTTCCTGGCTAGTTACAGAACTGGAACCTGTGCTTTATGTAATTGGTGAGCTGCTGGTTAAACCATGCATGTTTCTGTGGTAATCGATCAGAGCAGCTCGAAACCTATGACGAACATAGGCACGCTCCTCAACGCTTCTTCTTTGTCAGGAGATGGCAGTATCTTCTTGTTTTGATTAATAATTTACTTGTGGTTTAGACATGGCCAGCTGTGCAATACGCACACGTCTACTCTTTGATTCTGCGTGCTATCTATACTATACGTAGAAATGATGAGAAGTTGTATTAATGTAAAATTAACTGACGATGAATCTGTGGTACCATATCAGCACACTATTACCATGCTCAGGCACGCTCTCGGAGAAAAAAAAACCATACTCGCCTAGAAAAAAAAATTGAATCCCCCCAAGCTGTAACATATATCTATACGCTTTTACTTAAATTTAGCGACCAAATTTGTGAGAAGATAGACCGTAATTACTTTAGGTTGGCAAATGAAACAGATTGGAGTATTTGAACTTGAAAATTCGGAGCAGTTAATATGTTTTTCGTGGCCGACCTCAGACTTTTCTCTGGAGATGTTGAATGCTAGGCTGGTAGGTTTTCCTTGTGGGCCATTATTCCTCTGCAGGAGAAAAGTCTCTCTCGCCTCTAGCTATATATCTTTGTCCTAGCGAAGCAAGATATGCTGGTAAACTACCCGAGATATTAGATTTGTTTTCTTCTTTTTTTTGAAGGGTATTAGATTTGTTTTCTTATTTTATAATGCCTGCGCGATCAAAAGAATAATTTTCTGACATTGTTGCAGCTAGAAAGCTAGCTAGCTTCCTTTGTCAAATGATGAATATAACAATTCATGTTGAGCCTCGATCACGTTCCTGTCTTTATAGAATAATTGGTGACTATATATAGGATCTCAAACAATCTTAGAGAGATAGAGATGCAACCTAATTATTAAACTATGAAAACCTAATCCCTGCCGCATATGTATGTACCCCGACGAACCCCCTCCCAGCATATATTGTCAACGGAAACTCAGCAACGGCTAAGCCCAGCGCCCAGGCTGTTCGGATCACCAACGACCAGTGCGGACTCGGCGCTACTCCGTGCGCACTCGCCGCGCTCACCGCGTCCACGCGAGCCCGGTCTCCGCGGCGCCCACGCTCCCGCTCTGCGCGCTCGCCCGCTCTCACTGTAACTGTATGCGCATGTACAGACTTGGCCAAAAGGCCTCTGATGTAATCTATATATGTACACACCATATGATCAATAGAATCGTCCAGTTGATCATCTCTCTACATGGTATCATTGTCCATGGTTCTCACCTGAAAATCCCTTCGCCACACATCCTTCTACTGCTCCAATGGCGCCCGCTTCCATCCCCTCCAGCCTCTCTGATTCCGATTCCGACGGTGATTTCTCCGTCGCTCCTGCTCGTGCTTCCGCCATCCAGGGCATCTCTATTCGCCATCATGTCCCTGTCATTCTAGACATGGACGAAGGAAATTATGGTCAATGGCGCCTGTTCTTTGAATCCACTCTCGGCAAATTTGGCCTGGAGAGCCACGTTCAATCCACCACCCCGTCCGACGATCGCAACGGCGAGTGGCGCAGGGTTGATTCCTGCGTCGTCAACTGGATCCTCGCCACCGTCTCGAAGGGCGTCTTCGACATCGTCCGCCGCGACCGCCACGACGCCTTCACTCTGTGGCACGCCGTCGAAGGTCTGTTCCAGGATAATGAGCTGCAGCGCGCTGTGTACCTGGAGACTGAGCTGCGCTCCCTGCAACAAGGTGACATGTCCATGACTGAATACTGCACCAAGCTCAAGCGGATTGCCGATCAACTCCGTGACATCGGCCACCCTGTCTCCGAGCCGAGTCAAGTTCTGAACCTCCTCCACGGCCTCAACCCCCGGTATCGCTACGTCCGGCCGACGTTCACCTCCAAGCACCCGCCGCATACCTTCCAGAGTGCTCGCTCCTTCCTCATCCTCGAAGAGCTCGGCGTTCAGCATGATGCGACTGCTGAGGCTGGCCAGGCACTCGCCGCGACGCACGACGACTCGTCCGGCGGGTCCTCCAATTTGGCGACCGGCAACAAGGACGGCTCCTCCTCCTCCACAGCGCCTCGATCCACCTCCGGCCGCGGCAACTCTCGCTCCGGCGGTCGTCCTGATCGCCGCCGCGGACGTGGCCGTGGGAACGGCAGCGGGCAGCGCTCCAACAACTCCAACCCGTCCGCGTCGTGGGCTGCGGGCTACAACCCCTGGCAGGGCATGGTGCAGGCGTGGCCCATGCCCTTCCGGGCCCCCGGCACCGGCGTGCTCGGCCCTCGTCCGCCGTTCCAGCCCCAGCAAGCCATGGCGGCGACCCATCTGCCCACTTCTTCGCCCGACGGTGCCTTCGACAACAGCGCCTTGTACACTGCGCTCCAGTCCGCCGGCGCTCCGTATCAGCCGCCAAGCGCTGCTGATTGGTACTTCGACACCGGCGCGTCGTCCCACATGTCTTCCTCCTCCGGTATATTTTCTTCCTCCTCCCTCCGACCTTCATCCTCCATTATCACAGTGGGTAATGGTGCTCGATTGCCTGTCACGCATCAAGCACAAACACTCATTCCCACTGCCACCTCTCCTCTCAAACTGAATGATGTTCTTATTTGCCCTCGCCTTGTCAAAAATTTGATTAGCGTTCGCCGTTTGACTCGTGATAACAATGTGTCTATCGAGTTTGACCCCTCTGGCTTCTCTATCAAGGATCTTCGTTCCAGGGCAGAGATGCTCCGATGTGACAGCGGCGGCGAACTCTACCCTCTTCGCTCTCCGCACAAGGTTCTCACCGCTACTACTGCTTCGGTGTGCCTGTGGCATCAGCGGCTGGGACACCCCGGGCACTCCATCACCTCACAAGTTCTCCAGAGTTTTCATTTTCAATGTAATAAGGCTGATGCTCATTCGTGTTCCTCTTGCCGGCTTGGGAAACATGTTCGTCTTCCATTTGCCGATTCTGCATCACACTCATTTTTTCCCTTTCAGCTAGTGCATTCAGACGTTTGGACGTCTCCCGTTTACAGTCATTCAGGATATAAATATTATGTTGTTTTTCTTGATGACTACACTCACTATTTATGGACAATTCCTTTACGAAATAAATCGGATGTTCTTCCTACTGTTCGCGCTTTCATCTCCTATGTTCATACACAGTTCCGATTGCCCATCGTTGCCTTTCAGACAGACAATGGCCGGGAGTATGATTCTTCTGCCATGCGCCTGCTTCTGTCTTCTCTCGGCACCCACCTTCGCCTCTCTTGTCCATACACATCCCAACAGAATGGGAAATCCGAGAGAATCCTCCGGACTGTTAACGATTGCATTCGTACTATGCTAATTTCTAGTGCAGCACCTTTGACGTTCTGGGCTGAAGCACTGGCCATGGCGACATACCTGATCAATCGACGTCCTTGCCGCGCCACGGGCACTGCGACGCCGTACGCCCTCCTATTCGGTGGTGCACCATCATATGATGGGCTTCGCGTATTCGGCTGTCGATGCTTCCCCAACATGCTCGCCACATCGCCACACAAGCTCGCGCCGCGGTCTACCACTTGCGTCTTCATCGGCTACCCGGCTGATCACCATGGCTATCGATGCTATGAGCTTGAGTCCGGGCGGGTGATCACATCGCGCCATGTGGTCTTCGACGAATCAGTCTACCCATTCCGCGACTTCATCACGCCAACCCCCGGCACAGTACATGATCCGGCGCTCGGCGATCCACCTCCAGCTCACGACGCGCGTGCTGTGCGCCGCCGCACATCACCGCCTACACCGCCAAGCCCCGATGCTGCTCCGCCTTGACTACAGCCGAGCGCTCGCCCGGCACGGCGCGCATCCTCACCGACGAACGACGACATGGCCGGGCCATCCTCTCCAGCGCCAAGCTGTGGGACGCCCAGCGCCGCGGTGTCGCCCGCTGTGACGTCGCCCACGGCCACAGCGTCCATCGAGGCTGCGTCGCCCACTGCAACACCACCTCGAGCAGACACTTCTCCGGCTCACAACGGTGCTGTCACCGGCCATCCGATGGTCACTCGTGCTCGGGCTGGGATTCACAAGCCCAACCCCAAGTATGCCATGGCAGCTTCGCCAGCCATCTCCCCAGTTCCACGGAGTGTTCGCTCAGCAGTCAAGGACCCTCAATGGTATGCTGCCATGAAACGTGAATATGATGCATTGCAGGCCAACAAAACATGGACACTCGTCCAGCGACCACCAGGCGCCCGCGTCATCACCGGCAAATGGGTATTCAAGCATAAGCTGAACCCCGACGGAACCCTCGAGCGATACAAAGCTCGTTGGGTTGTCCGCGGCTTCAATTAGCAGCCCGGCATGGACTTCGGCGAGACCTTCTCGCCGGTGGTCAAGCCGGCCACGATCCGCGCGGTGCTCACACTTGTGGCGACGTACAAGTGGCCGGCGCACCAGCTTGATGTCTCCAACACCTTCCTCCACGGCAACCTTCGTGAGCGCGTCTACAGCCAACAACCGACTGGGTTCGTCGACCCCCAGCGGCCGGATGCTGTCTGTCTCCTGTCATGGTCCCTCTACGGACTTCGCCAGGCACCACGAGCCTGGTTCGAGCGCTTCGTCGGGCACGTCACCAGCCTCGGCTTTGTGCAGTCCAAGGCTGACTCGTCGCTATTCGTCTACCACCGCAATGGAGCCACGGCGTACCTGCTCCTCTACGTCGACGACATGATTCTGTTGGCCTCCACGACGCCACTACTACAACACTTCATCGCCAGGCTCCACGACGTCTTTGCCGTCAAAGACATGGGATCGGTGAGCCACTTCCTGGCATCAATGTGCGACGCTCCCGGGATGGCTTCTTCTTGTCTCAATCCGGCTATGCTGAAGACCTCCTGGAGCGTGCAGGCATGGCCAACTGCAATCCAGTCGCCACACCTGCCGACACCAAGCCCAAAGCATCTGAAGGTGATGGCAAGCTCATCGATGATGCCACCGCCTACCGAAGCATCGCAGGCGGCCTGCAATATCTAACCATTACGCGCCCTGACATTTCATATGCAGTGCAGCAGGTGTGCCTTCACATGCACGCCCCACGGGATGTTCACCAGGCAATGCTGAAACGCATCCTCCGCTACGTCAAAGGCACCGTCAAGCTCGGCATTCAGCTCCGCGCAGCTCCGACGCCGACCATCACTGCGTACTCCGATGCCGACTGGGCCGGCTGCCCGGACACGCGACGTTCTACATCTGGGTTCTGCGTCTTCTTCGGCAACTCTTTGATATCGTGGTCGTCTAAACGACAGACTACGGTGTCGCGGTCCAGCGCCGAAGCGGAGTATCACGCCATCGCCAATGCCGTGGCCGAGTGCTCCTGGCTTCGTCATCTCCTCGGCGAACTCTTGCGCAAGATTCCCAGCACAACCGTGGCGTTCTGCGACAACATTTCTTCCGTCTACATGGCCAGGAATCCCGTCCATCACCGACGAACCAAGCATATAGAATTGGACATTCATTTTGTCCGCGAGAAGGTAGCCATTGGCGAGCTTCGAGTTCTGCACGTTCCCAGCGCCAGGCAACTCGCAGATGTGTTCACGAAGGGCTTGCCTTCGGCGCTGTTCTTCGACTTCAGGGACAGCCTCTCTGTCACGAACGCCGACGTCGAGACTGCGGGGGGTGTCAACGGAAACTCAGCAACGGCTAAGCCCAGCGCCCAGGCTGTTCGGATCACCAACGACCAGCGCGGACTCGGCGCTACTCCGTGCGCACTCGCCGCGCTCACCACGTCCACGCGAGCCCGGTCTCCGCGGCGCCCACGCTCCCGCTCTGCGCGCTCGCCCGCTCTCGCTGTAACTGTATGCGCATGTACAAACTTAGCCAAAAGACCTCTGATGTAATCTATATATATACACGCCATATGATCAATAGAATCGTCCAGTTGATCATCTCTCTACATATATATCATGCAGCCAGTGACTGAAGTGGATGGGAACCCACGAGTAAACTCTAAGGAGTGATGCTGCTGCTTTTCTTGCTGTCTTCATCGATCGGAGAGCTGTGGACGTCGCAGTGGAGATCGGAGGAGGAAGCTGTAGATTTGTTGGCGCGAACAGCATGTTGGCGACGATGATCCGGCGTACGTGATGATGACCGGATGTCGCCAGGAGGAGGTGCTGGAGAGGTTGAGGTCAAGGCAGTGAAACTCGTACGGTGATGTAGCTGACATCTGGCGTCCACTATTAGTCGATCTATTACTGGGTATGCTCCTGGCCCCTGTCAAGCGCAATGGTCGTGCCGTCGAACAGTGTCGTGCAATATAATGCGAAGCGGAAATCAGAGATCAGGTCCAGGAAAGGCAAGGCACGCGGATACACCGAGAGACCTGGGCTGTAGCTACAATGGGAGCGGCATGCAGCCGCAGAGTGCTAGCTATAGATGAGTAATCCAGCAACGGGATTAGGCAAGCAGAAGGCACTCAGGAGTCAGAGCCCTGTACAAGTAAACCCCACACACAGCAGTCAACTGGTTGGGCAAATGGCAGGGCTTAGCTTGTCCGGTGATCCGGTCTCTATTGGTCTCTGGTTTCAACGACCAACAGGCAACAGATATTGATAAGAACGGATCGGAGGTGCTTAAGCAAGGCTTGCAACTTGCAAGGATGATTCGGCAAGGTGATAAGATGTATATATGTGCCGGCACCGAATTGAAGATTTTCTCTGCTGTGGTGTCGCTACGCTATATGTGATAGATGGTACAACTTGCTGCAAAAGGGTCAAAATCGTACTAACATATAATTTTTAATTCCATATATATGCCGATTGCGTCTGGGCTCTTTATATAATCCAACATGATGGAATCCTATATCTTTTTTTTTCTATGGGTGAAATCCTACATCTTATTTACAAGCGAAAGAGAGAAAAATATATAACCGTTGGATTTTACTCAGGTGGCGTGACGCAGATGGAGTCGTTCTTGGAGAGGTTCTTCCCGGAGGTGCTCCGCGGGATGCGGAGCGCCAGGCGCGACGCCTACTGCAAGTACGACAACCAGCTGCTCACCGCGTTCACGTCGTCGATGTACATCGCCGGCATGCTGGCCTCGCTGGTGGCGAGCGGCGTCACCAGGAGGGTGGGCCGCAGGGCCGTCATGCTCGTCGGCGGCACCATGTTCCTCGCCGGCTCCGTCATCAACGCCGGGGCCGGCAATATCGCCATGGTCATCGTCGGCCGGATCCTGCTCGGCTTCGGCGTTGGCTTCACAGCGCAGGTCTGACTATTCTATTGCCTCCATTTCCAATTAACTGACAATTTTGCATAGCAAACCTGTTCAGCTAAATACTATTCCCATGATACTGCACTAGTATTTATACGTTACTGATAATCAAAGTTTAAACAATCAATTAAACTCAGTAAGATCTTGTTTGGGAGGGTTTTTACCGGCTCGGCTTCACCTATTTCGCCAAATCGAGACACTGTAACGTGAAGTCTGTTTTATAAGCCAAAGTAAATATGAACTATAAGCCAGGTAAAATTATTTTTTTTCGCTTCACTAAGTTTAGCTTCACAGATGAAGCTCTTGCAAACGGCTCCTAAATATATTTCCTCTCCGGACGCAATGCCCCTGAAAGATGAAACCTAGCTGTTCCTTTCGGCCCAAAAGCAAAATAGAACGGAGTGTATCTAGGCCCAATTATTACCATACAGCCCGTTTCCAGCTATTTCACAGTTTAGAAATGCCATGCTATCATAAGAACTCAACTGAAGTTGCAGGGAGCTATTACAATTCTAAGCTTCAAATTGAGATTCTACAAATGCCATAATATCATGATATCATCAGAAAATTTTGTAGTGCCAATGAAATTTGCACCATGTATAAGAATTCAGAGCTCCTATTTGCATGTAGTTCCATGCAGAAATGCTACCTTTGCATCTCAAACATAAGAGAAAGGAAAATGATTGCTTCAGCTGCTTGAGTAGTATCTTACCGTGCATTCAGGCGGCTCCACTGTATCTCGCCGAGACATCACCGACCAGATGGCGCGGCGCCTTCACCACGGCCTACCATTTCTTCCTTGTCGCCGGCACGCTGGCCGCCAACGTCGCCAACTACTTCACCAACCGCATCCCCGGCTGGGGCTGGCGCGTCTCCCTCGGCCTCGCCGCCGTGCCGGCCACCGTCATCGTCACGGGCGCCCTCTTCGTCTCGGACACCCCCAGCAGCCTCATGTTGCGCGGCGAGCCGGACAGGGCCCGCGCGTCGCTCCAGCGCATCCGCGGGGCGGACGCCGACGTGGAGGCCGAGCTCAAGGACATCGCCCGCGCCGTCGAGGAGGCACGCCGGAACGAGGAGGGCGCGTTCAAGAGGCTGCGCGGCGAGGGGTACCGGCACTACCTGGTGATGATGGTGGCCATCCCGGCGTTCTTCGACCTCACCGGCATGGTCGTCATCTCCGTGTTCTCGCCGGTGCTGTTCCGGACGGTCGGGTTCAGCAGCCAGAAGGCGATCCTCGGCGCCGTCATCATCAGCCTCGTGAGCTTGTCCGGCGTCGTACTGTCTACCTTCGTCGTCGACCGCTGCGGCCGCAGGTTCTTGTTCCTCGCCGGCGGCACCACCATGCTGATTTTCCAGGTACTACATGAACGCACATCAACACACACATGTTAGGTTTGCCATGCCATTCGTCGTGTAAGCAGTGTCGTCATGTGTGTTCTCTAACATGAACCTTGCTATTGGATCGACCAAGTTAAGGTGGCCGTGTCGTGGATCATGGCGGACCACCTCGGGAAGCACGGCGCGGCGACGATGCCCCGGAGCTACGCGGTGGGCGTGGTGGTGCTCATGTGCCTGTACACCTTCAGCTTCAGCCTGTCGTGGGGGCCGCTCAAGTGGGTGGTGCCGAGCGAGATCTACCCCGTGGACATCCGGTCGGCGGGGCAGGCCGTCACCCTGTCCGTCGCGCTCACCCTCTCCTTCACGCAGACGCAGGTGTTCGTCTCCATGCTCTGCGCCATGAAGTACGCCATCTTCCTGTTCTACTCCGGCTGGGTGCTGGCCATGACGGTTTTCATCGCGGCGCTCCTGCCGGAGACCAAGGGCGTGCCGCTGGAGGCCATGCGGTCGGTGTGGGCAGGGCACTGGTTCTGGAGGAGGTTCGTCGCCTTGGATGCCAAGCAGGAGGTCCAGCTCAACCGCATGCAACTAGAATCATGTCGTCACTACACTACAGCTAAGGCAGTGAAAAGTCGAATCATTACCGGTATCATGGTGTGCATCAATATGCATGTAGTATCAATGGAGTGTTGTAGCTCGCTTCCGTAAAGGTCTGCTCAACTTGTGAGTTGTGACAAGCTCATGTACTCATGGCAGCTAGGGAAAGATAAGATAAAATGTACAGTCGTCTAATCACCAAGGCCAGCAAGTATGTTGTGGTACTGTATATATATTTCACATTCTACCAATATGGTAATTTTTAGGCCAGGAACGCGGACATGATGGCTTGCTATGTAGGTCAATTATATTACTAGCATAATTAGATACTTAGGTTCATTAGTAAAGTTTGTTGTACTAGTATCTCCGCTTGAACTTGAAGTTTGTATTGAATGGTTTTTGAAGAGTTCACGATTGTGATTTGGTGTTGTTTTTGAGCAGGCTAGTGCATGCCAGTCTCATTTAGATAACAGGCTCAGGTTGAAGAAAGACATATATTGTTCAAGGTCGGGGGTCAACTTATGCACAATTCATCTCCTGCCTATTATAAATTCCGGCCAGCTATCCAACCGAGATATCAATATATTAATAAGAAGATAACATGTTTGTTCTGGTCAACATGCTCACATGGGCTGGCGATAATTCGATTGAAGAGGCGTAGCGCTGCAATGTATGTAGTCTGGCTTTCAAGCTAAATTTCGTTGGTAAAGTAATAAGCTTATTACGGCCGTTGACAACAATATGACGCCGAATAAAATTATCTAAGGACCTTCATAAAACTTTACAAATCTATGCAAGTGATACTTTTTATATTCTGATATCATCTATCATTAATTCCGGAGGAAAAATAACTAAGCATTTGAAAACATGTAACAGGACAAAAATGGCAAGATCTGTTGCTAATCATCATTTATACACATAATCATAATCAATCCTGTAACTTGTAGCTTCATTTGGAAATCAAGAAAGGCATATTGTACGCCCTATGGTATGAACAAATATGAATACTCTGATCCGTAAGAGATATGGTCCCCTTGTGATTTTGGTGATTGTATAACAACATAGTTAATGGGACTAACAAGTTTGTGAGCTCAAAATTCGTAGGATTTTTAGATCTCATGGATGAAGTCCAATCCATAATCAAGGTGTCCAAATTACTATCAAAATGTCCAAGTTGTAGTGAAAAATATAGAGATAGAATATATTTGAGGGTCCAAATAACTGCAGCGATGATTTGGACAAGGCTCAGCATGAATACATGCGTCGGTTGAACCAACGGTATCAAAAATAAACTGACCGGTGCAATGGAGAATTGCTACTGTGATCAAGTCAGTAGCACCGGTTGAACCGACGCTATAAGAAGTGAGACATCGGTACAATGAGGAGACGACATGGCAATCAAGTGAAGAAATGACAGAGACACCGGTTAAACCGACGGTGCAAAAGGAGGCGTCGGTGCAAGGCGTCGGTGCAAGCGTGGTGTGATTACTCAGTACGCATGTTTTGGTTCCAGAATGTTTTCTGAGCAAAGACTTCAGCACCGGTTAAACCGACGGCATCGATGCATTGTGCCGGTGCAATAACGTCAGCAGAATATGACAGTTGCAGTTCTACGGCTGGTAGGCAGGCTGTGTGTGACTGGTTAAACCAACGGTGGCGACCGGTTTAACCGACGCTTTATGCTTTTCTGGATAAAAGTATGTAACGACTAGGAATGGATCTCTAGCATATATAAGGCCTCGCCCCGGGTCATTTGAGGCTGCTGGAGTTCGTGAGAAGCTACAGAAACTCTGTTGAAGTCAACCAAAGAGCTCATTGATCAAATTTTTAGGTTTAGCACAAGCTTTGTGAGGTGTAGTGCTAGGCTAGCTCTAGAGAGGGTGTGAGAGCAAGGTGTTGTGATCTTGTGCTGGTTCTTGAGTGAACCTCAAGCTTGTACCTCGGTGCGCCGGCCCTTTGGATTCTTCGTGGCTCGTCGGCAAGTCTTCGACCCTTCGGCTTGGTGTGGAGCGGCGACGACGGCTTTGTGCGGGGACGAGAAGACCCCTACTTCATGAGAAGCTCCGTAGTGACATCAAGGTGACCGGGAGACTTGGCGTGAGCCTTAGTGGCCAAGTCTTTGTGGCAAGTCAAGGGGTGCCCTTGGGAGAGACTTGGTGACCGGGAAGCAATACTCTTTGTGAGTGCTTCAACAGCGTGGACTAGGGGGTGGCTTAGTGCCTACCGATACCACGGGATAGATCACGCGTCAAGAGTTTGCTTCTCCTCATCTCATCCTTTACGTTTTCGCATTTCATACTCGCAACTTGTGTGCCTTAGTTTGATAGAGTAGTATCTTGATAGAATTGGCTATAGTTTGTAAAACTCTTTAGGATAAGGTTTTGTTACTGGAAGAATTCTAGTTGCACATCTAGATAGCTTGTTCTAATTTATATTTTATGCAAACTAGTTTGAGCCATATGTTAAGATTTTAAATTGTCTAATTCAACCCCTCCTCCCCTTACGCTACGTGCGCCGATTCCTTTCGTGATCAACAAAAAAGCATATATATTTATTTATTTGTCAACCAGACAAGGAGATCTGGGTTGGCAACAAATAAGTAATGTAGCCTCACTTCTGTAGCTGTAGCGTGCCGTGCGAATACGTTGACACAGCATCACAGCGATCCTTGCTTAATATGGAAATAGGAACAGAGAGCGGCTGCAATCTTCAACGCCTTGTTTCCTTTCTAAGCACGGAATAGTGGAATACAAAACCCCTGGCTGAGCTGTAGCCTATATAGTATATGGTATATATACAGCAGGGCTGTTGCTGACCTCCTCACTACTGCGCCTTCTGAAACAGAGCTTGGCAGAGCTCGCACACCGAGCCTCGAGTTCATACAATGGCCGGAGGAGGGCACGACGGCGGTGCGGGGGACTACGGCGGCGGCGTGACGTTCTCCGTGGTGGTGACCTGCCTAATGGCCGCCTCCTGCGGCCTCATCTTCGGCTACGACTCCGGCGTCTCAGGTGCGTGCTCTACGGTCTGCAGGCTCCAGCAGAGCTCAGATCGCACCGTAACTAGCTCCTCTGTCTCATCGTCCATAAGGATGCAGCGAAACTGAAGATTAGAGAAAAATACATTAGTTATGCTCTTCGTTGGATCGATCAACCAACGAACAACAACTTTATTGGAAGTCGTTGGAACAGAGAATAATCACGAATTAAACAAGTGAGAACCATGAAGAATCACGGCATCGGCCCATGTGATCCTGCCAGATGCATTGACTTCACAGATGAATCCTAAACTGTAATTGTGGAACATGCAGCAGGGTGAATTCCTTGCGTTTATGTCCATGCAAGCCGGTGCTTGATGCTTCCGCATAGCCTTGAAGGGTATTTACCGTATTAGAACAAGCGCATGCGACATGACAGGATCCAGATCAGAGTCTGTAGTGCGATTTTAACTGCTAATCAGCTCCGATGCACTTGTTTTCTGGCTGATCCAGGTGGCGTGACTCAAATGGACTCGTTCCTGAGCAAGTTCTTCCCGGAAGTGGTCGAGGGGAGGAAGAACGCCAAGGTCGACGCCTACTGCAAGTACGATAACCAGTGGCTGACCGCGTTCACGTCGTCGCTATGGATCGCCGGCACGCTGTCCTCCCTGGTGGCGAGCCGCGTGACCAGGAGGGTGGGCCGCCAGGCCATCATGCTCATCGACGGCGCGCTATTCCTCGCCGGCTCCGTCATCAACGCCGCCGCGGTGAACATCGCCATGCTCATCATCGGTCGGATGCTGCTCGGATTCGGCCTCGGCTTCACCTTGCAGGTACAAAATTACGACAGGAAATGTCCATGTTGTAAAACTACTATATTTTGAGACCCAGTTGATACATTTTCCCCGGACTTTAATCTTTTGGTGGCTGCAGGCTGCTCCAGTGAATTTATCCGAGACAGCGCTGGCAAAGTGGCGCGGCGCCTTCACGTCGGCCTACAGCGCCTTCGTCGTCATCGGCATCCTCTCCGCGACTGTCACCAACTACTTCACCAACCGCATCCCCGACTGGGGATGGCGCGTCTCCCTCGGCCTGGCAGCCGTGCCGGGCGCCGCCATCGTCCTGGGAGCCTTCTTCGTCTCCGACACTCCCATCAGCCTCGCCATGCGAGGCCAGCCCGACGGGGCTCGAGCCGCGCTGCAGCGCATCGGGAGCCGACGCGGACGTCGACGCCGAGTTCAAGGACATCATCCGCGCCGTAGACGCGGCGCGGCAGAACGACGAGGGCGCCTTCCGGAGGCTGTTCAGCAAGGAGTACCGGCACTACCTGGCGATCGGGGTGGCCATACCCGTCTTCTACGAGTTCACCGGCATGACCGTCATCTCCATTTTCTCGCCGGTGCTGTTCCGGACGGTCGGGTTAAGCAGCCAGCGGGCGATCCTTGGCTCAGTGATAAACAGCGCGAGGAACTTGGCCTCGACATTGCTGTCCTCCGCCGTCATGGACCGCACTGGACGCAGGTTTCTGTTCATCGTCAGCGGCTTAGGCATTATGCTTTGCGAGGTAAGCATCCTATCCTATCTATCCATAAACCATGCAGTCTTGTCTGCTAGTAGTGAGGAGTGTGTTAGCGTTGACTTCACCAACAATCTCAATCTGATCTTCCTCCAACCTCCATGATTGTATTGTAATATAAGGTGACCATTTCATGGATCATGGCGGAGCACCTTGGGAAGCACGGTGGGGTGACCATGCCGCGGAGCTACGCGACCGGCGTGCTGGTCCTGATCTGCACGTGCACCTTCAGCTTCGGCCTGTCGTGGGCGCCGCTCCGGTGGGTGGTGCCGAGCGAGATCTACCCGGTGGAGGTCAGGTCGGCGGGGCAGGCCCTGAGCATCTCCATCACGCTCTGCATCTCCTTCGCGGAGCTGCAGGTGCTCATCGCCCTGCTCTGCGCCATGAAGCACGCCGTATTCCTGTTCTACGCCGCCTGGCTCCTGGCCATGACGATCTTCGTGGTGGCGTTCCTGCCGGAGACGAAGGGCGTGCCGCTGGAGGCCATGCGGTCGGTGTGGGCACGGCACTGGTACTGGAGGAGGTTCGCCGACGACGCCGGGCGCAGGCGGGAGGTCCAGGTGAACAGCCTGTATGTAGCACAAGTTGACGCCACGCCATCGCTGCCTCGCTGGCTGCAACTGCAACACTGTCTGTTCCACTTCGGTCGAGCGGTGAAGCCATGTGTTCAACTGTGCGCGCGTCTCCGCAAATAATCTCTCTTTGGGCCCGGCCTGGTAGTGAAGGTGCGACCTCGGCGGGCGGGCCGGCCCGCGGACGCGTTTGGACGGGGCGAGAAAAAAAAGCGAGGCATCCACCCGGTCTCAATTTCGGCCCGAGATATGATCGTGTGAAGTTGCGAGTTTTGCGAATTAGGTAGGCTTGGCTTGGACGGCGTGAATCCCCGTGAGGGCGGCCCACACGATGACCACGGCGGCCGGTGCTCCGGTAGCAAGTGCGTCCGGGCCGGGGCCGGGGCCGTGCCGCAGCGCCTCGCGCGCGTCTCCGTCGATCGCATCGATCTTGCACGTCTGGATCACGCACGGTTAGCGCAACACGGTCACGTCGATCGGTCAGTCGGACACTGTTCGTTGTGAGCTAGCTGCAGCGCTGCGAAACCTTTCCACCACGGGAAATCAAATGGTGGTGGACGACTGGTCGCCGAATAGTTGCCACGTCACGTCAGTACGTCTCAGCTCCATCTATCGAATGGCCGGATTGTAACGGTGGTACACTGGGACACGCACACCAGATATACCAGTGGTGCATCTTTTCTCGGCGGCCTTGTGAGTCAAGTTCTTCCCCGGCTGAGCTGGTTTGCAACTAGCCAGGTATCGGTTCGTCCAATATATATGCTTGTATGATTTGCAAAAGCCAGATGCTCGGTCGATGCACCTTTCGAAATTTCAAATGATCCGGAACGTGTCAGATCAAGCTCATCTGCTCACCACTGTGACCCGGTCGACGAAAAGTCAGGCGCCATCCAATTGGGATGGAATCAAGAGGTGTACCGTCTTGCAAAGCATCTGATCTCACTTCAATTTGTCGTACGCTTTAGCATACTTATGGAGTAAAATAAAATGAAGGACGAATAAGCGGCCGGTCTTCCACGTTCCGGCATTATGGCTTCTTTTGGAACTTCAATTTTAGATCCAAAATCTACTACTATATTTCATTCCATCATTGTGGGTTGACTTCATCTTCACCACAAGGAGGGAATGATGACTTTGCCAGCGAGCCAAGACCATAGCTAGTGCCCGCTTCTGTACTCACCCGCCTTGTGCATCTGATGTTGATGCAACAGTTAATTGTTAGTATAATTTTATATTATATCGCAATGGTTTGCTTTCATTCTCACCATATATAATAGGAAATGATTTCACTAACCAGCTAGCTAGAGCCTAGTGTTCCCCACTATATCGATCCCCACTACTAAGTACTGCGCGCCCGCTGTAGACTCGAGACACGTACTGTATACGCCATCTGTCTTGAAATACAAGGTATTAAAGGGTTTAAAATTTGTACCTAAATATAAGGCATCGTAGGGTGTTTTGGGAACTAATTGTTCCTAGCTAGCCATAAAATCAGCAAAATAACAGCCAAACAAGATATTAAATAAGGGTACATGCGTTATTTTCTCATCTCCCTAATCTGTTATGAAAATGCTAGGATGCCGTATATTACAGGACGGAAGGGGTATGCTATATGCTAACGAGATGGAGCATGTGTATGTTAAGAGTATATTTTTTGAAAATGTATGTTAAGAGTAATATATATGTGTTGTTTAGGGTAATAGTATTAGCTTCAACTCTTGGGTTGCTGGAAATTGAGCAACACTTATATATACAAAAAAGCTCACGAGGCTCAATTCAAATTGTCCGCATTCGAAATATATTCGTATTCTCGTAGTCCGGGAGGTGTTTACAGGCTTTAGATGAGAAGAGCTACGACGCATTACATGCGTGTGCATGTGTTCTATGCGGGTTGAATGAAAACTACTTTGGCTCTCGATCAAGACTGCGCTAGGCACTTTGAGATGACTAGCCAAACATCGTCAACTTGGGCCCATTTGATTCGGGGATATATTCTGTGTTGGTCCATTTGATTTCCTGTAGTAGTACTAGTACAGTATTAATATCGTTGTGAGACGCGATGTGCAGTTTTCGCGCCCATGCTATCTGTAGGGAAAGTTCGCGCCGGTGCTGCGTCAAGTCAATGGAATCAGAAGATACACTGTACTTCGCAATTGGCAGGCGCAATTGGCAGAATCGATACCTAGGCTAGCGACGCCGCGGATGCCCGTAGTGCTGCGTAGCTCGTCTTGAAGTCGAGTTGAGTGGTGACTGACTGATAGGGGGCCTGGTATGTGAAAGATGCATGGTTGCTGAGAAAATCTGTTTGAAGTAGCAGTAATGTAGTAATAGAGTGTCTCCAACAGCTAAAAGACTACTACTATAAAGCCAATAGCTAAAAGACTACTACTATATAATGCTTGTTGTATCTGTCACTTCAACGTCATATAAATATGTTAGGCAACGTCAAAGATTCTAGCTAGTTTACTATCTTTAAGTCATTCCATGACATTTAGAGTGTTCAGAGATCTATCACTTGTCATATTGTCCAAGATCTTACGAAAGTAGGACCCATTATTATATAGTCTAAGATCTTATGAAATTAGGATCCGCAACCTCCCCCTTACACCCCTTCTAGGCGCGCCACCCCTCTCCTTCCATTTCCTAGCAGTGGCGCCACACGTGTATCGACGTGTGATGTGGATGAGTCTATGGTGCCGTTTGGTTGGGAGAATTCTGAGCATTAATGGATTACGGTGGCAACCGATACCCTTAAACATGTTTGTTTGAGAAGCGCAGGAATCGGTTTACACGGTATCGGATACGGGTCTATACAAATATAATACCACGTCCCATTGACCGTTGACAGAAAACGAACGGCACGGCATCTTCTTCCTCTCGACAAACAGTAGCTAGCGCCGCCACTCTCCGCTTTCTCCATTGCGAGTGCCTGCCCGCCTCCACGCCGGTGAGAAATTCGCAACTGCTTCGCCTCCACGGCCGAGTATGATTATGTCGCGTCCGCAAGCGGTGGCACGGGCTCGCTTCCTTGATCCCCTCTCCGTCTGCATACCTACGCGACCGTCCTCTCTCTCTTGAGTCCGGCAAGCCATGGATATGGCATTATGTCATTATCTGGAAAGCAAACTGCAGAGGTGGTGCATTACCAAGTTTAACGATGAGCAATGTCGGCGTTAAATCTACTGCGTTGAGTGCGCTGGCCAGCCCGCAGCAACTGTGTTGTGCTGCATCTCCGTCGTTGGATGTGTAAATGCACAGAGACATGGACTGACACTACTGCAGAAAATATTTTTAGGGGCGGGTAAAACAATATTTGTAGGGGCGGATGCAATATCCGCCCCTGTTTCTCGCAGCTGAAAATAGCTGTCCCCTGAAAACTGATTTCTAGGGGCGGGTTACGGCAACCCGCCCCTGGAATGAGTGGTGTGGCTTGCGATCCGCCATCGCTGCTGATATACTCGATGACGGCGTTCAAGTCAAATCAGCACGAGAGCCGCTCCTAACTGATGTGTATTTGATTTCATTACTGAGGTGAACCAAGCAAATTTTGTGTTCCCTTACATTGTATCCGGTCCTGATGCCACCTGATACCCGTTGTATTTGCGTTTAGCGAACTAAACAACACCTATGTTGTTGGGCGACGACGTGTTGAAGATGTATTAAACAACGGTATGTGATCCAGTGAAGAAAAGAAGGGTTCTTGAGTGTGGTCCGTGTTGGCAACAAACTCATTGGAGACTGAGCTTGTGAAGTTGTTCTGCGCAAGCCGGTGACATTTGAGGATAGATATAAGGAGAGAGCCATTGATAACGTTGGAGGAAAGGTCGAGGATCGGGATGAAGGACAACACCTGATCTCCTCTGGGAGCATACCATCAAGGCACGTGTGATGCCATTGGAGGCGCAGGGGTCCGCGGCGATGGTGTCCCTGTTGGCAAGTGCTCTTGTGGGGGCCTAGACGATGATCTTTTTGACTGCCAGCGGTGCCTAGTTATCTGGCGGGAGCGCGTCGACGATGGGTCATGGAGGAAGCGCGGGAGATGGAATGCCATGGAGCCGATCTCTGCTTGCGCGCCCGAGATCACCTCTAGCCCATCAAATTGGAGGTTGTCGATTTAGTACGCGTCAGAGCTGAGATCGCTGTCAATGACCTCCGCGAGCTCGCCAAGATCCACTAGAACGAGAGAAGGGAGGATAAGCGAAGGACGGAGGGGAGATGGGTTCTCTCAGCATGCTGCATCCATATTTTCTATGGTCCATGATGTAGTTGTGATTAATTGCTATCCTTCTCCACATTATCTAAAATTAGAAGACTTTTACGACGCATAATACTACCATATACTATTATCTGAAAAGGATTCGTATGTAAACATCGTACGGTTGAGAGTGCCCGTCTGGGAGGGCTCCAGATGGCTCCGGCTCCTCCTGGCAAAAGCACTGCGATGAATAGTGTATGGCTCCGATGAACAACGCTTTGCCAGGAGCCCTCCCAAATGGATCCTTATTATATACTGAAACATTGGTTAGTGGTATAAGATAGTATAGGTAGGTAGTATAAGGATAACACGGGAAACATTATTATCCCTATTTTTTTTAATTATCATTCTTTTTTTATAATTTATTGTTCATCTCTCCATTTCTCTCCCGTGTTCTCCTTAGCATCTTTTCTCTCCTCCTTTCTGTCACGAGGAAGCGACGGCGCCTAGGGTTCAAGCGCCCGCGCCGGAATCGCCGCCGGGGAGGCGTCCCGCGCTCGCCGCCGCCAGTCGCCGCCGTGAAGTCGGCCCCAGCACGCCGCTCGGCCCTGGACTCCTTGGCGGGAACGGCGGCGCTCGGCTCGCGGATCCCTGAAGTCGCCCCCCGCACGCCGCCGGGGAGTCGGCCTGCGCACGCCCCGCCGCTCGCCGCCGGGGATTCGGATCGGGACCCCGCTCGGCACTCGACTCGATCTCGAGCTCCAACTCGGAGGAGATCTCCGGCGAGGCGCGGAACGCCGGCGATGGCGGCGGGGGCGGAAGACGCGCTGTACGAGATCCGCCGCCACGCGTCGGGATCCCACGTGATCCCTCATGTGATTTCCTCCCGTCCTCCCCCTCCTTTCTTCCTCCCGTGCTTGCAAACGCAGCAGGAAGGATGCCAAGGCGCTGCGACAAGTAGTGGTGGTTCAGACGCCGGAGGAGGGGTCCTCTCCTATCTCTCCTTGCAAGGTACCCTCCCTTTGCTTTGAAACCTTCACAAATCCATCCATACAGGATGCGGTGCTGACCAGTTGCTTCTACATGCTACTAACACCCTTGCAGGTGTGAGCAAGCTTAGGGAGAGGTGGACTAGGTACAGTGCGCTGGGGAGGAGTAGACAGAGGAAGAGGGCGGATGGCGTGGCATTGTTCGTCTCGCCAAACGCGGAATATGTGTCTGTAACTGTTGGGAATCGCATCATCATCTTGAGGAAACGCGATGGCTATGCATCACCTTGCGGTGTTTACACAAGTGAGTGCACATGGTTTTGGTTCTTATAGTGCTATTCACTGGTATTAACTATTAAGTGTATTAAGCATGAAAGGAAGGGTCTACTCAATTCTCGTGCGTAGAGTATTAACTTATTTTTATCAGAGTGAGGAAGGAGACCACCTAGCATTTGAACTTTGAAGTCCTTTTATGAAATGTGACATCTGTGATCATGGTAATTTGCATTTATTTAAATGAAACTTAGTGTTTGCCGAAACTATCTTTCTTTGGTCTTGACAGTAGCACTTTTCAGGCGTGTAATATTAATGTGCACTGCTGATGCAGAAGTAAGGTTGTTGTAACTCTAGTTGCCTAGTTCACATGGAAGTAGTACGTGTGGAGGCTCCAAATTTGTTGACCCAAATGTGGAGGATTTGGGTGCAGGCTGCTATTTCGATGCTTGAAAGAAAAGCTGCATTGACTATTGAAAGGATTTCAGTCCATGCATCATTTGTTACCATTTATGCACATCAAGCATACATTTTGCAGTGCTTATTATGTTTTTGTTCATCAGAGGTGACAACTTTTGTTTCTGTTGACAGAAATGTTGTACTGTTGACATTTTGCTACAGTCCCTAGGCAGTAGCGATCTGCACCTTTTCCTTTTCTTTTCAGTTGCTTGAAAGTAGTTTTACAATGTGAAACATAGTTCCATGTGCATTTTTCAGCTGTAGATGTCATGGTATTGTAATGCAGAGATCTAGATTTCAAAATTGTTCTGATTATACACTGTTTTCTAATTATTTATGGTCAGATAATGACAGAATAACATTTTTCACCAATGGGGCTTGGCTGGAGGCTCAAGGAATTTTTGGTGTGGTGGATGACCTAAGCACACTCTACTTAATCAAAGAAAATGGGGACCTATTAGCAAGGAGGACATGCGATCAGTTGAAGCTATCTTCTTCTATTATTGATCTGGTTGTGCAGGATGGTTCAAGCTTGCTTAGGTGGTTATCAGTTGTTTTCAGTTAGAACCTTTCCCCTTAAAGAGACTATATATGGTTCTTCCTTTATTGGGATAATTTGGCAGTAACGAATAAATTCCATGAATATTTGTAGGCCGGGCTTCTACATTTTTACAAGTGACTGCATGGTTCATAGATTTGATTACACTCAAGGACCTGAGGCCAGTCTGTGTGAAGTTCCTATATCAACTAAAGATGTGATATCAGCTAGGACTATGCAGTTACCTCGGAGTTTGTCGTGCATTGATTACGATCAACATCACTCACTATTTGTCCTAGCTGCAGATTCCAATGTTTCATTTAGCTCCAATAGTTATTCTGGTATGCCCATGTACTAGTCTGTTTTCAACTGCTACACCTGTCACTGGTAGTCAGTCCTGCACTGTGTAGTCTATTTGCTAAAATTTTGCACAATATGGATGTCTGCTTATCTTCTCCATATTGATCTGTCCTTGATATTACACTTGTCAGGCCTGGATATTTACATTTTCGTTGTGATAAAAGAACATATAGGGGCTTTTATGTTGTAAATTCCGCATATCACGAGCTTCTTGTCAAATAGTGTATTTGTTTCTAATTTTTTACTCTTATATTTTAGGAACCTATTTTCTGTATCTATTACACATCGATGGAAATCTGGAACTTAGTCTTTCATTTAAAAGCCTGCAGTTGGAAGGGGTGTTTTCTCCTCTTAAGGATAAAAAAACCTTTGTTTCATCCCCAAAAATCAGGATCTCACCTCAGGGCAAGCATATTGCTACGTTGGATTTGACTGGCTCTGTAAACCTCTTTGCACTTGATGGTGACAAACACACTTTTTCACTTCATACTCTTGGAAACTGTAGGCATCTAATTGATGTTAAGGACATCAGTTGGTGGACAGATAATGTTCTCATGTTGGTAAGAGCGGATGGTAGTATTAGCATGTACAGCATCACTGAAAACGATGTAGTTTCCAAAGATGCAGTTTTATCTACACCACTATTGGAGAAGGCAAAGGCTACTGAAGGACATGCTTTTATTTTGCAATCTAGCAGATATGAAAGAAATACTCCAGCTAACAAGCAGATGGATAGTGACTTGGAACCTAACCAGCCTAGTGGTTCTGGGGAGCATCAACAAACGGAGATGGATAGAATGTTTTGGAGTCTGATATCATTCTCCAAAGTTACAGTAACAGAAATGTACTCTGTTATGATAAGAGAGAGTCGATTCAAGGAAGCCTTAGATTTTGCTTCCAGATATAATCTAGATAAGGATGAAGTTCTTAAAGCACGCTGGTTGCAGTCTGACGGTGATACTCATGAGATTGACTCTTACTTAGCAAAAATTAAAGACCAAGCATTTGTATTATCAGAATGTGTAAATAAAGTTGGGCCTACAGAAGCAGCTTTAAGGGCTCTACTTTCATTTGGACTTCGTATAACTGACCATTACAAATTTTCTGGATTGGATAACAGCAGCGAGGGCTCAACATGGGACAGTCGAATCATTAGGCTTCGTTTATTGCGGCACAGAGACATGTTAGAGACATTCTTGGGAATTAATATGGGAAGGTATGTTCTTGCCATTCCTTCTTTGGATAAGGATGCACAACCAGCAAGCAGCTAATATATCGGAAGTATTTACAGTTGTCAAGTCACATCAATGCTCGCACATCTAATAAATTTAACATAATTCACAAATAAAGCATATCTGAGTCACAGTCTAATATTCAAAATTCACTATTGAGATTTCTGCACTTACATTTACCTTGTTAATTTGGCGTAGCTTTCAACTTCCCAAATGAGCTTAACCCAATGGCAACCTGGCTCTTAGTTCTTTAGATGAAGGGAAAGGGAAATGAATGCAATCATTAATTTTCTAAGTCAAAGAATGCTTTGTGACCTTTCCGCCACTTTATCGATAACGTAGACATTTCTAAGGTTACATGATGGCTCATTCCTGTTCTTCAAACCAGTTTCCTCTTTTTTCTACACTGTTCGATGATGTTAGCTTTCTTAACATAGTACTTTGCAAGGTTGATTGCAAATACAGTGGATGCACAATTTGCCACTTTATGTTGGACTTTGCTTGCTTGCTGCTTACTAGTTTCTTCTAGCTCTCCTGCGTGTTCGAGAAAAAGTTTCTTCTAGCTAAATGCAGTGTTCTTGCTATGCAGGTACTCAGCAGAAGGATATAGCAAATTCCGTTCGATGCCCCTGGTTGAAACTGCCATAGCTTTAGCTGAAAGTGGAAAAATTGGGGCTTTAAATCTTATCTTCAAGCGCCATCCATATACTATCTCTTCAAACATTTTACGAGTTTTGTCTGCTATCCCAGAAACTGTTGCTGTTCAGACCTATAGTCAGTTGCTACCAGGGAAATCCCCTCCTAGCGTTGTCATATTAAGAGATGGTGATTGGGTTGAATGCGAACAGATGGTTTCATATATAAGCAATTGTCCTACCCAGTTGGACAAGATTGGAGAGATCAAAACTGAAATACTTGTAAAGCTCTCAACAGGTTTTTCATGGCCTTCTATTGCTGAACTTTGTGACTGGTACAAGAACAGAGCAAGGGACATTGACTGCTTGAGTGGACAGCTAGAAAACTGTCTTGCCACGATAGAGCTTGCATGTCAAAAGGGCATTGTGGAGTTGCAGCCATTCTTTGATGACATTAAATGCCTCTACCAAGTTGTATATTCTAATGAGTTGAATGAGTTTATAATGAATCTAGTGACATGGGAAGATCTTCCTGGTTATGAGAAGTTCAAAATCATCCTTAAAGGAGTCAAAGAAGATACAGTTGTTCAACGACTAGAAGAAAATGCTATCCCTTTTATGAAGAAGAGATTTCACCTGATCTCCTCAAGTCATGAACACAAACAAGAAGAATCCTACCTAGTGAGATGGCTGAAAGAGGTAGCTGCTGAACATGACCTTTCCATTTGCTTAGTTGTTGTTGAAAATGGTTGTGGCGAGTCACCAATATATGGGCTCTTCAAGGATCTTGCTGAGATGATAGAAACAGCTGTTCACTGCATTTATATGTGCAGTGCAACTAACCAATGGAATACCATGTCATCAATATTATCAAAGTTACTCCATAAAACAAAAAGAGAGAAATCTTTATTGGCTAGTGAAGAAGAATGCAATCTGAAAGATGCTAAGCAAGCTCTTGGTTCTTCTGTGGTTTCTTATGATGAGATGCAACATGTGTGTGCTGATATCTTATCTGCTCTAGGCAATGGCCCAGACGATTTTCATCACTATGATTCAGTACCTTATGAACTTAATAATGTCAAATATCTTGATATGTTGGAGAAGAGGCTAAAAGTTGCTGAAGGCCATGTGGAAGTAGGGCGGCTCTTTGCTTATTATCAGGTATTGACGCCTCCTCCATAAACCTACTGCTTTTGTGTTTTTTGTTTTGGCTTCTTCAGTGTTTGAAATGTTAAATTGAAGTAAATCTACCTGGACCTTTTTTAGCAGTATTACTTAGGGATACCTGTGAGCATATGTGAGGTGAGAGAAGAAAAATTTATCACATGCTTTCCTACTGGAAAAAACTGTATATCTATTCTTTTCCATAAGCCCAGACCCATCCGAAATCTGCTGCCATAATTGCTTCCACCACTTACCTCACAGAAACTACTCTCATCTTTGAACTGCCAAATGGACTTTAAGGATCTTTCATTTTATCAGCGAATAGTTAAATTTATTCAATTCGCTTATAAGAAGTTTGTAATATTGGCAACCTTCGGATATCTAATGGGAAAGGAACATGACTGTCAGGAATGATTTCATGTTGTTGCCAAGATTGGAGAGTGCTCTTTGGCCATTGTTCTTTCTTTTCTCTCCTTTGGTGGGCTTGGCAGCACTGGTAAGTGGGGTTATGAATGTACTGGGGAAGATGTGAGTGGATCGATTAGCATGCGAGAACACGTGAGACAGATGCTGTTTGTAAATAAGTTGTACAATTGTTCTCGTGCATTTTCTTTTTCTTTGGATATAAATTTAAGTTAATACATGTGAATAAGCTACAAAGCTTGCTAGCAGTTATGCCTTTCATTTCTGTGGAATGTTTGCTTTTTTGCCAATGTTTTCCACTGGCAGTGCAATTCATAGCTGAATGTGATTACAGGTCCCCAAACCAACACATTTCTTCCTTAGTGCTCACTTAGATGAGAAGAATGTAAAGCAACTTATACGGCTGCTTCTATCCAAATTTGGCAGACGTCAACCTGTTCGATCAGATAATGAATGGGCTAACATGTGGCGTGATTTGAAACTCTTCCAAGAAAAAGCATTTCCTTTTCTTGATTCAGAATATATGCTGGCGGAATTTATCAGAGGGCTTTTGAAAGCTGGTAAATTTTCACTAGCCAGGAATTATCTTGGAGGAACAAGTGCAGTTTCTTTGTCCACAGAGAAGGCTGAAAATCTTGTGATACAAGCTGCAAGGGAGTATTTCTTCTCGGCTTCAACTCTGTCTGGGAATGAAGTGAGTTAAATATACCAAATTATTTGTCATCCAAATACTGATCTGTCATTTCATTTCTGATTAATGCTCACTTGGATTATACAATCCTTTGCAGATTTGGAAGGCCAGGGAATGCCTTAACCTGTTACCTAATAGCAAAAATGTTCAAGCAGAAACTGATATAATTGACGCTCTTACTGTTAGACTTCCTTATCTAGGGGTGACTATCCTTCCTGTTCAGTTCAGACAGGTAAAGGACCCTATGGAGATCATTCGCATGGTGATTACAAGTCAAACAGGGGCATATCTTCATTTCGAAGAGATTATTGATGTTGCTAAACTTTTGGGATTAAGAAGTGAAGAGGAAGTAGCTGCTGTGGAGGAGGCTATTGCCAGAGAAGCTGTGGTTAATGGTGATCTTCAACTAGCCTTTGATATCTGTCTGAATTTAACAAAAAAGAGTCATGGTGCAGTGTGGGATTTATGTGCTGCAATTGCTAGAGGTCCTCCACTTGATAATTTGGATAGTGCTACCCGTGAAAAGCTATTGGGCTTCTCCCTGAGCCATTGTGACGAAGAATCTGTTGGGGAATTATTGAATGCATGGAAGGAGCTTGATGTTCATGGTAAATTTGAGAAATTAATGATTACAACGGGAACAAATCCTCCCAATGTCTTGATTGATGGATGTTCAATCACACCACTTCCTGTACAAAGTGTGCAAGACATACTTGACCTCAGAGATGACAGCGGCCATGATAGACACAAAGACCATGTGGAAATCGTTAAAGAAATGCTGTCAAAAGTTTGCTTGAACTTGTCAAATGGAGATGCACATACTTGGGAGTCTATACTGGTAGACAATTGGAAATTCTTGTCCTTTGCAGTGCTGGAATTACCATGGCTTTTGAAATTGTCCAATAATGAACTGCAGGATGGTGAAAATCAGACTTCAAGAACAGATCATACCTCTAGGAGATATCGATTCTCAACAAAAGTAGAAGCAGCAATTAGCATCATATATTGGTTAGCTGTAAATGGTTTGGCTCCCAACGACAATCTAATCATGATTCTTGCAAAGTCTATAATGGAACCCCCTGTTGATGAAGAGTTTGATGTACTTGGCTGCTCAGTTCTACTGAATCTCATGGACCCTTTCAATGGAGTGAAAATAATAGAGGAAGAGCTTAAAAGACGAGAATGTTATCAAGAAATCAGCAGCATAATGAGTATAGGGATGTTATACAGTTCCCTCAACAATTCTAAGAAAGAGTGTTCCACTCCTGAGCAGAGGAGAAATTTGTTGCTTCACAAATTTCATGAGAAGTTCACCTCAGACAATACAGGTAGGTGTATTAAAAATAACAGTGCATCATATGGTCACCATTTTACCGTTGAAATATTCAGCCAGGCTCGATCTTCCCTTATATTAATTATTTTATGCTAATATGTACCATTTTCATTTTGTTTTACCTTTACTTCGACAGATGATTTAGACCAGATTGATATAGCAAATACAACCTTCTGGAGAGAATGGAAATCAAAGTTAGAAGAAGAGAAACAACTGGCTGATCAAGCGCGAATGCTCAAACAAATATTACCTGATATAGACACATCCCTATTCTTGTCCGGCGATGCTGATTATATCAAAAGAGTAGTTTTCTCCTTTGTTGACTCTGTAAAGCTGGAGAAAAAACACATACTCAAGGAAGCAGTAAAGATAGCTGAGACATATGGCCTGCAACGAACTGAGGTATCTCTCTCGCACATCTGAGCTTATATTTTAGTTTTCTTTAGATGTAAACTTCTCATCTGCAGTTTTGTCTCTTGACGTTTGACAATCTCATATTGTTGCTTGGATTTAGGTGCTTTTACGGTTTCTCGCCTGCAGTCTTGTCTCCGAATACTGGGATAACAATGATATTCTGAACGAAATTTCTGAATTCCGGGAGGACATTGTTAGATCAGCTAAGGGTGTGATTGATATGATATATTCAGATGTCTATCCAGAGATCGATGGGTATAATAAGCAACGCCTCTCTTACATTTATGGCATTCTTTCAGCATGCCACTCATATCTGAAGAGGACCGGTGAGATAGAATTGAGATACCCAGAGCATGTGCATACACATAAGCTTGAACCATTTCAGTATTATAAGGTCCTTGAGGAAGAGTGCAAGAAAGTCTCTTTCATTGATGGCTTGAACTATAAAAACATTGCTGGATTGGATAATCTGAACTTTGAGCATTTCAATGAAGAAGTATGCAAGAATATCCGTGCCTCTACCATCACTGCTCTAGCCGATATGGTACAAGCTCTTGTGAGTATGTATGCCGATGTTCTAGCCAAGGGACTCATATCACGACAAGGTGTTTACAAGCACTATGTTCTCGGCTTGCTGGCATCATTAGAAGGCCGCAGTGAAGCACGATCGAACTGCACAGATTCTGAAAAGTTGCAAGCTGTCCTATGTGAAATTGAGTTGAACTATGATAGTTGCAGGGAGTACATCCAAGCTCTTCCTGCAACAGACATTTCATATATTGTTGGAAGGTATTGCACCCTCTGTTTTCCATCCAACTTAGCACGAAGCCATCCACAGGAACCTTCATGGAAGAAAACTCTTGCTACGCTGCTAACATTTTGGTCTAAACTTGTTGATGACATACCAGGAGAGTCAATTGATGCTTCCTCATATGAAATGACAGACTACTTAAATTCAAATAGGTTATCTCTGTGCATGGGGGCTTTCAGGCAGCTCTTGATAAATGATGAGATAACAGTGCACCAAGGCTGGGATGCCATCTCCATGTACGTAAAAGATTGCCTTAAAAGTGGAATGATGATGGAAACATCATGCTTTTGTCGAGCTATGATTCTATCAGGCTGTAACTTTGAAGCTGTAGTTGAAGTATACTATGGAGGACAGGGACAATTGGAGAGTGAGAGTGCAGATCAAATCAGTTCTTTGGATTTCTTAGAACTTTATAATACTGCTATAGAAGAGTGTTTGTCAGATATGATTGAGGGCTCTTGTGAATATCGAATATTGTTTCATCAGTTGCTGTCATCTTTGAGCCAGTCAACGGGGAAACACACTGGCATCCAAGAAATGGTCAGATCTGGTGTTTGGGGGAAGTTAATCCGCTTTTCTGAAGACATGCAGCAAGAGAGCCAATTGCGAGTCTATGCTCTGCAGCTGATGCAATGTATCACAGGAAGAAACCTTAAAACTCTTCCAAATGAGATAGTGTCCCAGGTTGAGCCGTGGGAATCATGGTATGAGCATGGAACAGGTGCTGCCATAGCTGATGAGAGTATCAACTCCTCTGGCAGCATCACTGGGACTCTTGTGGCACTTAGATCTACTCAGATGGTCGCTGTTTTTCTTGCTGATGCTAACATCACTCCAGAAAATCTAGCAACTCTTGACTCTGCAGTATCTTGTTTCTTACATTTGTCAGAACATGCTTCTGCTGCGAACGTTGCAGTTTTGGAAGCAGTGTTAGAAGAGTGGGAGCAACTATTCTCCCCCAAAGAAGAGCATGTTCCGCCTCATGAATCACCAAAAGAAACAAGTGACTGGAGTGATGGGTGGGATGATGGATGGGAGGCCCTACCAGAAGAGTTGGAGAGTCCAAAGAACAAACAAGAGAGTGCACCGTTATCTATCCATCCTCTCCACAGTTGTTGGATGGAGATTATCAGAAAACGTGTAGAGCTTGGTGAGCTGCACAAGGTCATTGAACTTCTGGACCGAGCATCTTCGAAACATAGCGTGTTCCTAGAGGAAGAAGAAGCTCATAGCTTGGTTGAACTTGTATCTGCTCTGGACTGCTTCATGGCTCTCAAAGTTGTCCTTTTACTTCCATACGAAGCTCTAAGACTGCAGTGCCTGCAGATGGTTGAGGTGAAAATGAGGGAAGGAACCGTGTCCACCTCATCTAACGCTGATGATCGTGAGCTCCTTGCCTTGGTTCTGTCATCTGGAACTATCCAGAAGATCACAACGGAAGAGGCATACTCCAAATTGTTCTCTTATTTATGCCATCTTGTTGGGAATCTTGCAAGGTCATTCCAGACTGATCTCCTTATGCAATGGAACGATCAAGCCACGTCGAAGAGTGATGGATCTTTACTCTTTGGTAGGGTTTTGTTTCCGTGTTTCATATCTGAACTGGTCCTCAGGGGTCAGTACCTGTTGGCTGGGTTCGTCATCTCCAGATGGATGCACACTCATCCGTCCCTGGGTCTGATGGATATCGCTGAGACCAGTGTACGGCGATTCCTTCAAGGTCAGGTTACCCAAGCTGAGCAACCAGAAGGGGGTGATGCTTCTTTCACTGATGATGAAGTGTCTGTGAAACACACAATCTCCACTCTGCGATTGAAACTTGTTTCTCTTCCGCAAGCTGCATTGTTGGCTCTTCCAAACCAAGAGGTGTAGGCAGCAAGAAGTTTTGTGTGCATTTTTTTTAACTTTACACCGTGTACTAGTGTAGCTGTAAGCCTGTAACGTTGTAACATAAGATATTTGTAGATAATGGTAAAGGTGGATAGCACAAAATTTCAGAATGTTTTGGGGGGAAAGACAGTTCTTTTTTCTGTTACAGAGGTGCACTGCAAACATGTTTGTGTACACATTTTTAACTTTATCATTATCACTAACCACAATTGTCATAAATATTGGGGGTACAATTACCCTTAACTCAGAATATCAGGTGAAGGTCAGAAGGTGGCAGGCTGACGGTGCTTGAGGACTAGTAGCTCTGGTGGATGATGCTTGGAAAGCTGCAGAACTTAATCCTAGTGTATCTTCTTGGTCATCTTGTCGACACGACTATCGTGTTTGAGCATATCATGTTGGGTGTTGACATTGATAATTTGAATTGATTTATGTATTACGTTTTGGCTTTTTAGTTTGCTGGAAACGCACACTGAAGGTGTTGGGTAAAGCTGTTGAAAAGAGTGCTATCTGGTAATCATGGCATGAAAAGGTTAATCCTTGTCCTCTCGGACAGAAACAAGACACTCGAATGCTCGATCATGCGTAGGCCAGGGGAGTCAGCTCAGCCACACCACGGCGCTAAGAGCGGCGGCCAGCGGCAGCGTGAGCAGCCACAGCCTTGGGCAGTGCCAGCATCGGCGCTGCAGCACCCGGCAGGAGTCGTCGAGACTCAACGCACTTATCATTTCGAGATCGCCCATGATGCGTCCACTCCGCCTTATGTTCAAGCCAAGCAACGGCCAGAAAAAAAAATCGCTCATCCACACCATACCAAGATTTTAAAATTCACCACCAAGTTTAATCCTTTTCAATTTTTTTAAAACGGACACATGGATTGTGCATGGAGATTTCACCGAACAGTCGTAAACATTAACCCAAGCTGCAATGCTACAACATAAGCAATATGAGGCAGCGGAAAACAAAGAATTTGATATCTTTGCAGACACCTGCTACTGTAAAATGAGCAATTACCAGTTAGCACCTTCTGATAGAAGAGGTACTGTGGTAGAGGACTAGAGGAGTATTGAAAAAGCGTGCCACTGCTCACGCTGTAAGCAGAAGCCAAGTAGTTTAAACATGCTCAACGCCTGAAAAGCAGTAGTTCACACAGGAAATAAGTGTGCAAGAGTAGTTCAGCCACACCCCAACCCAGCGACACCACAATCTGGTAATAAAGCAACCCGCTAGAGAATCAGGGAGCAAATAGTCATCTCAACAGAGTCATACCTTGCGTACCCATTTACACCATGGCATCCACCTTCCTTGCAACAATGAGCCTGCTCATCACTCAAATGGTGTCCGCTTCCAGCACCGCCGCCGCCGCCGCCGCCATACCTTCCCCGCAGCGACATTGCCAACATGGTGCAGGAGATGCAGCAGGCGCGCTACTTCACCTTTGTCATGCTTGTCAGGATGGTGCAGGAGAAGATACCGCGCAACACCACCTTCCTGATGCCCAGCGACAGGCTGATGTCCACAGCATCAATCTCCCAGAGCCAGGTGCTAGAGTTCTTGTCCAGGCATTCCATCGCGGCGCCTCTGAAGTTCAATGATCTCATAAGGCTTCCCAACGGAACTATAGTTCCCACCCGCCACTCAGGAGACACAATCACAGTGACCAGCAGCAGGCATCAGAAGCTCTACTTCAACGGCATCGAGCTCACTAGTCCTGATATCTGCCACTCAGGGGAGTCATTCAGGTGCCATGGAATAAACGGAGTCATAAGGCCAACAGCAGCACGGGGAGTAAAAGCAGCGACTTGCACTCGCTATGCTGCTCCAAATTCTGCAGCACCAGAGATACCTTTGGCCGAAAACCAATCCTTGAGCACATCTTCTCTACGATCTCCCAACATAGGTTCTGCCACGATCCCTGCCCATGAACCTGCAGCAGAAAGCTCCCAATGTTCAGACACTTCTATGTCAAAAACTAGATTGGCTAGAACTACTTTGGTGACAGCATTGATGTTTTCCATTTTCTAAATCTGGATCCATAGCCAGATTCTTGTTCAATGAACAGATCTTCATTCAAGGGAAATTAGTGCACGGAAGTAGGATTTTGTCTTTGTTATGATCAAGCATTATATCAATCATTATACATCTTCCAGAAGTCTGATAACTTCATATCAAGCATCATATCAGCAATAACTTGCAAATAACAAAAAGAATAAAAATATGAATTACTACCTGTACAGCAGAGACATGTTAATGAGCTGTGCTTGCCTCATCTAGTAGGAGAGACTTTGATAGCATGTACTCTAGAAACATTTTCCTGTAAACAAATTAAAACAAGATCATAAAAGTACAAGTACCAGGAGCCAACACAAATTTATCGGAATCAGGGGCAACTTTTAACAACCCAGAAAAAACAAGTTTAATAAACCATTCTGCTGCACACTCCAGAGGAAGATGGATAAGAAATAATAATGGTTATCAGTATCACTATGCATAAAACTAGCAGTGTGTCTTTTAATCAACCATCTACACCTTGCAGTTTATCCAAACAATAAAAAAAACAATATCCCACCATGGCTCACAATTAAACATGACAAACAAACCCAGGAACTATAAAGTAAATAAGACATAAAGGCAAAAAGAGGGTCTTGAACACACAAAATATTTACTGGTTTAGAGGTTGAAACATTCTTCCTCCCTCTGTCAATTATTATATCAAATAACTGGGAACAAATATGTAAGCAACATTATACATAAACTAGGCAGAAGTGAAAGCCCAGCAAAATGTTCAACCTGATTGAATTAAAAGAAACCAGACTTTTGCCAGGTACATAACAGTACTAGTCAGCAACACAAATTTGTAAATTTGAGTTTATCCACTATTTCTAACAGATACAGTGAACCGGGTCACAACCTACGTCTTCAGTCACATCTTGACTTCTAAAAGATAAGCCAAGATAGATCTGAAACAGGAACCACCCACACACAAGGTTGGCATTAACATTATCACAACCTGGTAACAATTAACTGCAATAAAGTAAGGAGTTAATACGCATACTACAATTGTGCCTCCCAATAATCTAGTTAGGGCCATGCCATGCGAGCATTGCATGATAGCTCAATTAGTTTCCTTTTTTCTGGCTATCATCGCCAGAATGTTGCAGCTTCTTGTTAAGTCCTGCTTCATCAGTTTTGTGCTGTTTGCCTTCAAGTTTTTCCTATGGAGCAGAAAGCAGAACAGAAGTGTTAAATATACTTCAGCAGAATAAAATTGAAAAAGTGGCAGGCGAACCTTTAGTGAGTTATTCTTTGATAGAAGTTCCTCGTACTCTTTTCTGATACGGTTAACTTCATCTCTAAGTGTAATATCAAGGACAGATCAATAATGGAGAAGATAAGCAGAAATCCATATTGTGCAAAATTTTAACGAATAGACTACACAGTGCAGGACTGACTACCAGTGACAGGTGTAGCAGTTGAAAACAGACTAGTACATGGGCATACCAGAATAACTATTGGAGCTAAATGAAACATTGGAATCTGCAGCTAGGACAAATAGTGAGTGATGTTGATCGTAATCAATGCACGACAAACTCCGAGGTAACTGCATAGTCCTAGCTGACATCACATCTTTAGTTGATATAGGAACTTCACACAAACTGGCCTCAGGTCCTTGAGTGTAATCAAATCTATGAACCATGCAGTCACTTGTAAAAATGTAGAAGCCCGGCCTACAAATATTCATGGAATTTATTCGTTACTGCCAAATTATCCCAATAAAGGAAGAACCATATATAGTCTCTTTAAGGGGAAAGGTTCTAACTGAAAACAACTGATAACCACCTAAGCAAGCTTGAACCATCCTGCACAACCAGATCAATAATAGAAGAAGATAGCTTCAACTGATCGCATGTCCTCCTTGCTAATAAGTCCCCATTTTCTTTGATTAAGTAGAGTGTGCTTAGGTCATCCACCACACCACACATTCCTTGAGCCTCCAGCCAAGCCCCATTGGTGAAAAATGTTATTCTGTCATTATCTGACCATAAATAATTAGAAAACAGTGTATAATCAGAACAATTTTGAAATCTAGATCTCTGCATTACAATACCATGACATCTACAGCTGAAAAATGCACATGGAACTATGTTTCACATTGTAAAACTACTTTCAAGCAACTGAAAAGAAAAGGAAAAGGTGCAGATCGCTACTGCCTAGGGACTGTAGCAAAATGTCAACAGTACAACATTTCTGTCAACAGAAACAAAAGTTGTCACCTCTGATGAACAAAAACATAATAAGCACTGCAAAATGTATGCTTGATGTGCATAAATGGTAACAAATGATGCATGGACTGAAATCCTTTCAATAGTCAATGCAGCTTTTCTTCCAAGCATCGAAATAGCAGCCTGCACCCAAATCCTCCACATTTGGGTCAACAAATTTGGAGCCTCCACACGTACTACTTCCATGTGAACTAGGCAACTAGAGTTACAACAACCTTACTTCTGCATCAGCAGTGCACATTAATATTACACGCCTGAAAAGTGTACTGTCAAGACCAAAGAAAGATAGTTCGGCAAACACTAAGTTTCATTTAAATAAATGCAAATTACGATGATCACAGATCTCACATTTCATAAAAGGACTTCAAAGTTCAAATACTAGGTGGTCTCCTTCCTCATTCTGATAAAAATAACTTAATACTCTCTACGCACGAGAATTGAGTAGACCCTTCCTTTCATGCTTAATACACTTAATAGTTAATACCAGTGAATAGCACTATAAGAACCAAAACCATGTGCACTCACTTGTGTAAACACCGCAAGGTGATGCATAGCCATCGCGTTTCCTCAAGATGATGATGCGATTCCCAACAGTTACAGACACATATTCCGCGTTTGGCGAGACGAACAATGCCACGCCATCCGCCCTCTTCCTCTGTCTACTCCTCCCCAGCGCACTGTACCTAGTCCACCTCTCCCTAAGCTTGCTCACACCCGCAAGGGTGTTAGTAGCATGTAGAAGCAACTTTGTCAGCACCGCATCCTGTATGGATGGATTTGTGAAGGTTTCAAAGCACAGGGAGGGTACCTTGCAAGGAGAGATAGGAGAGGACCCCTCCTCCGGCGTCTGAACCACCACTACTTGTCGCAGCGCCTTGGTATCCTTCCTGCTGCGTTTGCAAGCACGGGAGGAAGAAAGGAGGGGGAGGACGGGAGGAACTCACATGAGGGATCACGTGGGATCCCGACGCGTGGCGGCGGATCTCGTACAGCGCGCGTCTTCCGCCCCCGCCGCCATCGCCGGCGTCCCGCGCCTCGCCGGAGGTCTCCTCCGAGTTGGAGCTCGAGCTCGAGCTCGAGTCGAGGGGTTCGTTTAATTTCTCTTTCTCTCCTTTTTTTTGGGTTTTTTTTTTCCATCTGCCGGTGAGGTCGCGTCGGGATTGCACTTCACGTGCTGGGCCTCGATCCCTTATTTCTTATGGGCTGGGCCTTACTGTTCTCATGCTGCTTTCGGTATTTCTGTGATCGCAGGCTTAGGTCTTGGCCTCATACGTAACAGGACCGGCCTTTAAGGCCGGTTCGGTATCACAACAAAGTCAACACAGGCACCATAAAATCATAACGAGTAACAGTGACAAAATACGATTCGGAGCACAGGGATTGTGGAGTTCCAAGTTCCAACTTGCATGGCAGATCTGCAGGGTTCATGCTGGTTGTTACTAAGGGCATGCCAAAATTAGCCATACCAAAACGTAGATAAATCTATAAATTTTAGCACTTATTTGGTTGTATTCCAAAGCGTAGCCCACCTAACTAAGGGCATGCTTGGTTAGCAACCAAAATATGGGCATGCCAAAACATGAGCAAAGCTATAAATTTTGGTATTTATTTGGTTGAATTCCAAAAGGTAGCCCACTTAACCAAGTGTTATTCTAAAATTGCCAAAATTTAGTAAAAGAAATTAGCATGCCCACGTTTGGCATGTCCATGTTTTAGCACGCTTATATTTAGTAGCCAACCAAGCACATTCAAAGTGTTATTCTAAAATTACTAAGATTTTGGTAAAAAAGATTGTCACGTCCAATTTCAGTATGCCCATAGCCAACCAAACGGTCCCTAAGGATAGCGACCCTAAAGCTTCAGAGGACAGATCTCGTCTGCGGCGACATCAGAGAGATGGTTGAGTTCCAACTCCTTGGTCAGATCAGCACCTTTCAGTTGATAGGTGAAATGTACTCTCTCCTTAGATGGATTAGAATAGCAGCCAAAAAAGGATAGGTTATATGGATTAGAATGTACCGGTCATGTTATATGGATCGGACCCCGCCCATCTTTCGCCGTCGTGTCGGTGGCGCGTGGCTCGCCCTACAAAGGCCGCCGCGGGGCTGGGCCCGACGCTCGACGACCGCAGGTCGTGACGCGGCGGGAGCAGTGGCGGCGCAACGGAGCAATGGAGGCGGCTTGGGACCGGTATGTGTTGCTGACCCCTCGCAAGGTAACAAGCAATGCTTCTAAACAATTCACTGGCATGCCTTAGTTCACCCTAACCCGACTTGTGAACTTCTGATACAGGATTGCGCCTGCTGACTCATCTTCCAAGCATGGTGAGGTAGATGTCTCCCAGGAGCTTGCATTAGCCCCCTTAGCAATGAACTACCAGGGCAGTGATCATGATTCTGTACACTCCCCTGGGGGTGTTTCATCGCCTGATAAAATGTCCACAGACTCGCGAGCTTTAGTTCCAGTTCCCCCTGCAGATCCCAATGCAGGGGCTGTAGTTCCAGTGAATAAGTCTAAGAGGTAACCAGAGCAGGGGCAATGCCGAATCAGGCGTCCGTTCTCTGTTCCTGAAGTAGAAGCACTTGTGCTTGCAGTCGAAAAGCTTAGAACTGGAAGGTATAATTGCTTATTCCCCTCATTTGACGTGACATTGTATACTTCCATGGGTTCTGTAATCTTACAGCATAGTTATGGATACGTTGCAGGTGGCGAGATGTTAGACTCCGTGCTTTTGACAAGGCAAAGCGCCGGACATATGTTGATCTTAAGGTAATAACCGTCAAATGCTTGACTTTGTTTTCAACTGAAGACTAAAGTAAATATCTATGCATTGCAATACTTGTAAAAATCTATTCATTGATTTCCTTATTGTCCTTTCCTAATTTATTGATAGATCCTCATGATTTCTTGTTTTTTTGCTGAACATATTAATTGCTTCGAAAAGGAGGCTTCGCACGGAATTGCATACTTAAGATTTATGCAAAATCCCTTGTGGGTTAGGTTACTTGGCAAGGGCCGGCAAGGTATACAGCAGCGGGAACGGCAAGGACATCTGGAGGGAGAGGGGCGACGACCGGCCACTGGATTGCCTCTTGTTGCTGTGGGCGTGTGGAGCTGAGTTGCCCGTTTACAGTAGTGTTGTTCTGAGCTGTGATGCACAATGATCTTGTTGAACTTAGTACGTGGCACCGGAAATAAGCTAGTAATAAAGTTATTATATTGTGTTAAGTTAATAGCTCATGTTGATCAGATCATGGGGTTTATTCATGGAGGTTTTATGGTTTGTTCCATCTCCAGCTCTTGAGTTCAGATTTCAGAACTTGCATTCTGTCATTCTGTTTCGCTTTGGCTGCATGCTATCACATACACCATTTGATGAAGAGAACACTGAGTTTACGCAACCCCATTCGCTAGCAGGTAAACATGATGTGCATATGACATAGTGGTTGTCAACATATTTCAGCTCAGCTCATCTTCAGAACAGGAACATGTAGCCTCTGTCAAGGTCGAGGATGCTTCCTGATCAATCTCTCTACTCCGTTTCTATTGATGTGGGAGCATCATAGGCACCACACATGCTTGATTTTGATCAGTCCTGAGTATTGCAAACAAGGCCGTTTCTACAAACTGCAAATGAGTCTATATCTGCTACAGAAATTAATTAGCAAACAGCCCTGAGTATTGGCTCCAAAAATTGGAGCAGCGTATATCATTTTGAGCAGCATCTCTAGTGTCATCATATCACCACTTATCCAGAATTCCAGAGCCTAGCAATGGGTCAATATCTGCAACCTTAATACTTGTCAAAAGAAACAAAAAATCTCCTTCCACCAAACAAGGCTACAAGATTTCAGCGGCCACAAACTATTTCCACCATTCGTTAATCATACGTACTAAAGCTCACCATTTTTTGAAGAAAGTGCCAGCAGTATCAATCAAATGACCTGAATTCATTAGCAACCTGCAAAGTTTACAGAAACATGTACCTTCAGGCAAAAACCATAACAGCGTAGACACCAGATTGGAGGTAGGATCAAATAGGCATTACAAATGATGTCCGGTGAAATTCTTAAGGACAACCCCCTCAGAAGAATTCTCAAGGACAGCTTGGAGCTTTTGCTCTTGCAAATGATAATAGGCAATGCTTCCAGGTGCAAGTTTGCAACAAGCTTATTCTCATTTATTTTAGAGACAGCAGCAATGGCGATCAAATTGCAACCCCGCATCCGCTCGAGCGTGGGTGGCCGAGGACGCGCGGCGGCGCGCGCGTCAGGAGCTGACCACCCGCGGCGGCACGAGCGGTGGCGGGCCCGTAGTCCCGCGCACGGCAAAGGCCGGCGGCACCTAGGCCGGCGCCGTTGAGGACGCCTGATTTCCAGCATGGGGAGGAGGCCACGACTGGCGGCGGCCTGGGAGGGAGGAGGCGCGAGCGTGCGAGGGGCGGCGGCCTCGAAGGGTGAGGGCACAAGGAGAGGGGAGGGGGCTAAATTGCAAAAAATTATAAAAATTATCCTCAATTTATATTAAGCTAATAATAATAATTTTACCCCTTCTCATGGACGGTTGGATCTTTTCTATACTACGTACCACCAAGTGGTAGTATTGTGTGCCGTAAAAGAGGTTAAAATCTATCTCAGGTGACAATATCATCCTAATACAAATGATATACCTACACATATCTTTACCTGTTTCTAAAACACGTAGAGTTTCCATTTTAATTTTTGGTTTGGCTCGCCTTATGTGATCGACATGTGGGTCTTGGGTCCATCCGGTATATGAGTCAGATCAATCCTTCATCTAGGATCAATCCTATAAATTAATAAATTAATGTATAGACAACTATACGTATTCGATACTTACATAGTCTTTATCCATAGCAACGCACAGACATATTTATCTTGTATTCCTTAACGTACCTAATTTTAATCATCAGCTCGGCCAAAAGATCATCTTGCGCTCAGCCTTTTCACATGTCGTAGCCTCCAGGATGATACCTAGTTAATGCTTATGATGTGCACGAGAGATGGATGCATTCTCGCCCGCAAAGAAACAAGAGAAAATAATGGTCTCAGATGCACCGAGTACCGAGTAGCATACCAAGCAGAGTGCAGCTACAACGTCCCTCCTGGCCGGCACGGTCGCTCCCCGTCCTACTCTGTGCCTATATCCATCAGGCCATTCATTGCAGCGCTCCACGCGGCGCTAGCTCCAGAAGGGCAAAGAATCTCCCATGACTGCATAGAGACGGCGCGGTTGGGAGCTGGGGCGGCGAGCCTCGTGCCCGCGGACCCGTGCCTATATATATAAACGCGCGGCTCTTCTTGGCTCCCGGCTAATTAATCGCCACTTCGCCAGAGGCCACACTCTCACACTCCGCACGGGGCTCGCCGGCCCGGAGCAGGGAGCACCTGCCGGTCCTTGGATGGCGGGAGGCGGGTTCGCCGCGGCGGCGGAGGGCGGCGGCCGCGCGCGCGGCGACTACGGCGGCGGCGTGACGGTCCCCGTCGCGGTCACCTGCCTCATGGCGGCCTCCTGCGGCCTCATCTTCGGCTATGACATTGGCGTCTCAGGTGCGCGTGCCAGCCTCTGGCCTCTCGATCTCGCGCGTTCCCCAGCCCCGGCACGGATCTTCGATTTCTAAACTCTAAGCTTTCCTCCTGGCGATCTGCGAGACCTCTCTCCATCCCCACCGAACCATGCATAGATGATTGCGAGCAGTCTTGTCTTTTCACACCTCGACGACCACTTCGAATGAGCGGACTCCTCAGACCATGTATACGTCAGAGGATTTGGCTTTACATCCCTTGACCAGCCGTTTCCTTTGATAGATAGATATAAGTCAAATCAGTTTCTCCTCCTTGTTCAATTTCTGCTTAGTATACTTTCTCGCAAGGCCATCTCTCATTTTGTGTTTATAGGCCGGCTCGGTGATCTGGTTGGGGGGGAGGGGGGGGGGCGGGGGGGCGGGGGGGGGCATCGGAATCGACGCGCGACTCAGCACGAAAAGTCTCATGTGCTGTGTGCCTAAAAGATGTGGCTGGGAAGAAAAGGCACATATCCGTTGATTTTTCTTTTGCTATATACTTAGATCATGCTTTTGGGGGCTACCTTGGTACGTTGCATGCGAAGCTTTTATATTGGCAAATAATTGCACGATTGAATAGTCTTCAAAAAAAAAAGGATCACCATCACGGAGCAGGATACCTGATCAGCATTTAGTTCCAGCGTATAAGAATCCTATTTAACAAGTAACATACTGATATTATTTTACACAATGTTTTTTTCTCCCTTTTTTGGTACAAACTTGTACAGGTGGTGTGACGCAAATGGAGTCGTTCCTGCGGAAATTCTTCCCGGAGGTGTCCAGCCGGATGAAGAGCGCCAGGCACGACGCCTACTGCAAGTACGACGACCAGCTGCTCACGGCGTTCACCTCGTCTCTGTACATCGCCGCCATGCTCTCGTCGCTGGTGGCGAGCCGCGTCACGAGGACGGTGGGCCGCCAGGCCGTCATGCTGGCCGGCGGTGTGCTGTTCCTCGTGGGCTCGGCGATCAACGCCGGCGCCGTCAACATCGCCATGCTCATCCTCGGGCGGATGCTGCTCGGCTTCGGAGTTGGGTTCACCACACAGGTCGGTGCAGTTAAAAAAGAAGCCCATACTACAGAGGCCCAGTAACATCTTGGCCCAGTATGTAAACAAAGCCCACCGCACCTTGGGCCAGTACAGTAACGGCTTCTTTTTTCTGGTACAGGCTGCTCCTTTGTACCTCGCCGAGACGTCGCCGGCGCGGTGGCGCGGGGCGTTCACCGCGGCGTACAACATCTTCCTCGTGCTGGGCTCACTGGCCGCCACCGTCACCAACTACTTCACGAACCGCATCCCCGGGTGGGGCTGGCGCGTGTCGCTCGGCCTCGCCGCCGTCCCCGCCGCCATCGTCGTCCTGGGCGCCCTGCTCGTCCCGGACACCCCCAGCAGCCTGGTCCTGCGCGGCGAGACCGACGGGGCCCGCGCCTCGCTGCAGCGCCTCCGCGGTCCGGGCGCGGACGCCGAGGCCGAGTTCAAGGACATCGTGCGCGCCGTCGAGGAGGCCCGCCGGAACGACGAGGGCGCGTACGAGAGGCTGCGCGGCAACGGGTACCGGCACTACCTGGTGATGGTGGTGGCAATCCCCTCGTTCTTCGACCTCACCGGCGTGATCGTCATGGCCGTCTTCTCGCCGGTGCTGTTCCGGACGGTCGGGTTCAGCAGCCAGAAGGCCATCCTCGGGTCCGTGATCCTCAGCCTCGTGAACTTGGCCTCGTCACTCCTGTCCTCCTTCGTCATGGACCGCGCCGGCCGCAGGTTCCTGTTCCTCAGCGGCGGCGCAGCGATGATCATTTGCCAGGTAAATCCAGATATCGACAGCATTACGTTGACAGTGTTTAGCTCGATGTTCTTAATCGCCTTCCTTTCACTCGTCAACGAAGCTGGCGATGACGTGGATCCTGGCGGGCCATCTCGGGAAGCACGACGCGGTGACCATGCCGCGCGGCTACGCGCTGGCCGTGCTGGTGCTCATGTGCCTGTACACGCTCAGCTTCGGCGTGTCGTGGGGCCCGCTCAAGTGGGTGGTCCCCAGCGAGATCTACCCCGTGGAGATCCGGTCGGCGGGGCAGGCCCTGACGGTGTCCATCGCGCTCTGCCTCTCCTTCGCGCAGACGCAGGTGTTCGTCTCCCTGCTCTGCGCCATGAAGTACGCCATCTTCCTGTTCTACGCCGGGTGGGTCGTGGTGATGACGGCCTTCGTCGCCGCGTTCCTGCCGGAGACCAAGGGCGTGCCGCTGGAGGCCATGCGCGCCGTCTGGGCGCGGCACTGGTACTGGAGGAGGTTCGTCGTCGGGGATGCCAAGCTGGAGGCGCAGGTGAACTGCCTGTAGGAGAGAAACGAATACGACCGATCGAATAACAGAACATGCAATTTAACTGTGGGCTAAAATTCAAGTGGTCGCTGTGTCCAGCCAACATGTAGCTCCTTACTCTGTAGTGTAGCTTGATGTCTACTCTGGTAAAGCCTGATGTACTGCAGCGGTGATCTATGTTCGTTGTCAACCGTGATTGTCTCTGGTTGCTGTGCGTTTATTCGAGTAAATTGGTGATCTTTAGATGTACCTCCAATTCTTTTTAGTTCAGATATTTGTACTACTTCTTCAAAATGAAATTCTATTTTCGAAAAGTAGCACAAATATTTGAACTAAAAATGGTAGAAGGTGCATCTAAGAGTCATCAATTTGCACCTCTAGCATTTATGGTGTTTCCTGCACCTGTTGCCAACGGCTTGGAGTCCTTTGAGGGGCTGCAAGCATGCAACCGTGTGTATGCGTTTGCCGCGGCGCCATGGTCCGTTTGGTTGCAAGATTCTAGATTCACGAGAAAAAGTACCAAAGGGTGAAATCAAGAAGCCTCCCTGAATCACCTTCAAGCGTTTCTCATTGTAACATTACTAGGTCTGATATTTTTTTCTATAAATTTGATCAAAATTAGAAAAAATTGATTTAAGACAAACCTAAAATAAACCATCTGAATTGGAGGGAGTAGGTTGCGAACAACGGAATTAATTTACTAACAAGAGAAAAGCTACATTATAGAAGGCCCTCCTATGTACTACGTACATATTATATTTCAAATCTCGAAATGTACTGCATGGATGAGCTTTTTAGGTCATTCAGTCACCACAAAGGCACGCACACACTGACACGATATGCATTTACCTTATAAATAATCTACCGGCACTATACACCAGTCACACGCTGATTCTGAATTATTACAGTAGCTATTAGGTGGATTCGTCCCCAAACTTATTCTGCTCCTTGACGAACCTGCCCCAGTACCAGTGGCGCGCGAAGACGTGGCCCATGGACTCGAGCGGCACGCCCTTGGTCTCCGGCACGAACGCCACGGCGAAGACGGTCATCACCACCAGCCACGACGCGTAGAAGAGGAAGGCGCCGTACTTGAAGAAGCACAGCATCGCCAGGAAGAGCTGCGCCTGCAGGAAGTTGAGCCCCAGGTTGAGCGCCACGGCGGCGCCCTGCCCCGCCGACCGCACCTCCACCGGGTAGATCTCGCCGGGGATGGTCCAGTACAGCGCGCCCCACGACCAGCTGAAGCTCGCCGAGAAGACGAACGTCGCGATCAGCACCGCCACCGCGTACCCCTTGGGCATCTTGCTCCCGTTGCCCAGGTGCGAGCCGATTATGCTCGCCATCGTCACCTGCAATGAATTAGATAAAGCAGCAATGTTTTTTAAATTTTTTTTGTCAAGTTTATGATTCGAGTGTGCGTGCGTACGAGGAAGAATAATCAAGGAATAATGAGACGTGTAAATAAGATTATTTGTATTTGCCTGGCACGTGAACATGAGGGCGCCGCCGATCATGAAGAGCAGCTTCCGGCCGTAGCGGTCCATGGCGAAGCCCGACGCGAGGATGCCGCCGATGTTCATCACGCCCAGGATGACGGCGCCCATCAGCGCGGCGTCGCTCTCGAACCCGACGGTGCGGAACAGGATCGGCGAGAAGAAGGCGGTCACGGCCACCCCGGTGAGGTTCAGGAACACCGGGAACGCCACGGCCATCACCAGGTACGGCCGGTACTCCCGCCGCAGGATCCGCCGGAACGCGCCCTCCTCGTTCCGCCGGGCGTGCTCCGCGGCGGCGAGTATGTCGGCGAACTCGGCGCCGATGTCCACGCCCTTGCCGCGCACCCGCTGCAGCGCGGCGCGGGCGTCGTCGTGCCTCCCGCGCAGGACGAGGCTGCTGGGGGTGTCCGGGATGAACGCGGCGCCCGCCACCATGACGGCGGCCGGGACGGCCGCGAGGCCGAGCGACAGGCGCCAGCCCCAGCCCGGGATCCGCGACGTGCCGTAGTTGATCAGGTTGGCGACGAGGTACCCGACGCTGATGAACAGGGGGAAGGCCGAGATGAACCCGCCGCGCCAGCGCGGGGGCGCCACCTCGGCGAGGTACACCGGCGTGGCCTGGCCCGAGAACCCGAGGCCCAGGCCGAGCAGCATCCTCCCGACGATGAGCATGGCGACGTTCGCCGCGGCGGCGTTGACGAGGGCGCCGGCCAGGAACAGGCTGCCGCCGACGAGCATGATGGCCTGGCGCCCGAGCCGTCGGGTGACGCGGCTCGCCAGCAGCGTCCCCACCATGCCGAACGCGTAGAGCGACGAGGTGAAGGCAGTGAGCGCCTGGTTGTTGTAGGTGCAGTACACGTCCTTGTTGGCGTGCGCCGTCCGCTTGAGCAGCCCCGGGAAGAACTTCTCCAGGAAAGACTCCATCTCCGACACACCTCCTGGTGTTGTTGATGATGGGAAAACACATGAACAAGTTGATTTGGTGGGAGCTAGTGAAATTAGAGGCAAAAGAAGCACGCGATCACATCCAGCATTATCCAGTACCGTTTCTAGCTCCATTTTTGTACTGATAAACATTTTTGATTTATTTAACCTCCTAGATTTTAGGCTGCCATGGTTGATGCTTCTGTTTGCTTCGGAGAGGGAGGAGAGAGGTTTGTGTCATGTATGTCAGCATGTGTTGGGAGTGGGGTGTGGCAATGAGAGGAACCCGAAGCATAGGAGCAAGACGAGACAAGGGACAGAGGAGGAAGTTGAACAGTACCGAGCCACGGATGGGCATCTGGATGCGGATTGGACGGATGCGGACTATTGCTCCGCCCAATTTTAGGCTATAGATTTTTAGCATCGCCTTTTTCTGTCCTTAGAGAAGCAGCACTAAAATATCACTATTTCGAAAAGCTGTACTAAAATATTCTCCTTGTGATGTAAATAGCTTTTACCGATCGTACGCAATTATTCATCGTATCAACATCGCGTCCTGTCCCCGTTAAAAGAAATGCCGATGCGCACACACACTCACGCATCAGTAGGAAACGACAGACGCCTACTTCCAAAAAACCAAAACTAAAATAGGCGTTTGCACCCCCAACTTTATGTCAGAGGGTCAATTTCTCGTACCTCAATTTTCAAATTGGCCATATAGTCTCTCAATTTTTATTTTGAGATCAAAATCTTTATGCTGATATTATACTCTATAGTAACATGAGATAAATTGAAAAAATTCTTTTTACCATTAGTTTCTTTTTTCCCTCCTCAATTTTCACTGTTTGTATCACTGCTCGCTCAACTTTCCGCAATATTTTATATGACGCTACATCTTTATTTTACTCTCTATGCGTCCATAGTACAATACGATGCATGGGTAAAATTAAACACCTGTGATTTCAGCTCTTAAATAAATATAGAAGGGGAAGAAGCTAAGAGCAAAGAAGACTTTTTTATAAATCTCATATTATTACGAAGCATAATATCAGTAAGGATGAGTTTGATAAAAATGAAAGTTGAAGAATTGTATTGGCCAATCTAAAAATTGAAGGATGAATTTGACCCTTGACTTAAGGTTGAGGGGCTAAAACGGCTATTTTGGAAAAAAAAACTACCTCCTGCCAATCGCGAGGTTACCATCGAGCATCGAGTAGCCTACTTATGCTACGCCCAAGCCTACCGGCACCAAAGTCGAAATGACTTTGCCTTGCCACCAGATGCACCCGAGTGCCAACAAAGCCGCGATCTCCGTTTCTTTTCCTTCCGGCGAGCTCGTGAACCACAGGGGAGCAGTGGAACAGTAGCCGCACGAGGATCGGCGGCATCGACGTCCCGAGCACGCGAACGCCGGGCGTGAGGCGTGACGTCCAACCGCGCGGCAGATAACGTACGGGTCCGAACCTGTTGACGTGTGGTGCGAGCGGCAGGCCTAGCGCAAGCAAAGGCGGGCGTGGCCAAGCCGGCAACCGCTGCCGCCGAGCAGCTAGCTGACCCGGCACGGCGCGGCGCGGCGCGGCGCGGCGCGGCGCGTGAACCGGTGGCGGTGCGCGTGAACGCGCGTGGCCGGAGCTGAACCGATGACTAGCGCGGCACGAGTCCGGCCGCCGTACGCTGCCGCGCACAGTGCCGCCCACCCAAATTGCATCGCATCCCGGTCGATCGGATCGCGCGGTCCGCGTGCGCCCGCCGTGACCGATGGAGATGGACCACGGCGCGGCCCAGGAAACCCGCCGAATCCCCTGCGCGAGACGGGGCCCCCTAGCCTGCGGCTGCGGGCCAGGCAGATGTACAGCGGGCGGGCGCCGATTTGGTGTCGGAATATGTCTTCCAGCGGCGATGCCCCCTACACCCCCAACTGCACCTGCACTGTTCCTCCCGTAGGTGCGTAGCTTTTGGGGCGAACTGTGCGGTGAAAAAAATCAGCCCGGAAAGGACAGCAACTGATCGGGAACTCGCCACGATCTCGTCGCCGTCGTCCTCCCCTTGCTCCCGGCTCGGAATCTCGGATCTGGCTCCGCGGTTTCAAAAATTGTTTGCTTGGTTTGAGGTTGATGTGGATGGAGCTGGAGGGCAGACGCGCGCGCGCGCACCTACCACGCGCGGATTAAAATTAATCGCCGATTCGGAGGTGATTGCCGGGACCGGGACATGGAGGGGGAGCGGCTTTGTCGCCTTGATTGAGCCGTCGCATCTGGAGGAGGAAGAAACAAAAAAGCCCCAACAGACAGGGATGCGCTGCAGAGCATCGGTGGCTGCTGGAAATCGAGCTCCACAAGTCCCCGTTCGGTCAGCTCTGCCATGGCATGGGTGTACGGAGAAGAACAACTAACGATGCTCGACGAGGGAGACGAGCCGATCGAACCCTGATCGGTACGCGTCCGGCCAATCACGCGAGCGAGACAGCAAATGCGAGAGCTAGAGGGAGGGGACGGAGGTGGCAGCGCACCTGAGATGCCAATGTCGTAGCCGAAGATGAGGCCGCCGGAGGCCGCCATGAGGCAGGTCACCACGACTGGGACGGTGAGCCCGCCGCCGTAGTCCGCCATGCCGCCGCCGCTGTTGAGGAGGAAGGCGCCGCCGGGCATTTCTCGGCCGCTGCTCCCCGGCCCGCCCCCCGGCAGGTACTCGAAGACGACCCGAGACGCGCCGCGCTGCGGCCCGCGGCGAGCTAGGCAAGCGCGCGGCAGGGGAGGGGGCAGGCAGGCTGCACGAGAGCCGAGAGCGAACTGGCAGCAGAGCGCCCGAGGTTGATGCGATGCCTCCTCCTGAGCGCGGCCGCTGCGTGGTGTGCTGCCAAACGGTGGCGTCCATGACCTGCTGCTTTTATAATGCCCCCGGCTTCTTTCACTTGGTCTCAGAAAACTGGAAAGAAAACCCGATACTCCATTTCACAAATTCGCAAATTGCGGGGTGCTAATACTATAATACTATACCCTTTCTCTTCTGCCCCCACCCCACCACAAGGGCATCCGAGGAATATGAACCTGACAAATTGTCACATAAGGTGCCTGAAACCCTGGAAATTAGTGAAGGAAGGGTGTCCTGGATGGCATGATTGGATCAAGGCAACGTATGGGTGGGAGGTTATGGGAAACGCCCCGCATCATAGGGGAACGTAGCGAGGTTCACGCATTTCAGTCTGGTTAGGCCGGGGTCACTGGTCAGAAGACGTGATCTTCTCCTCTTCTGATCATACGTTCCGATGATTATTGCTCGATCTTTGTTCTTTGCCTCTCTGGTCAAGAAGGCCACTTGTACTATTTGCTACCTGGCTGTTCAGGCACTTGAAATACTTCTCTCTGAGGTTTTTACATATGGTCCCGAGAGTATAAAAATTATTAGTACGTGCTAAATTTTTTACTTTGTTAAGTTATAATCCCGTTTTCGACGGTGACACGGTGTTGACGCCAGATTATGACACGTGTTGAATCGGCGTTAGGTAAGGAGGAGATTGGCCGATGCGGCAGACTTAAAGGCTACAATTGGGAATCGGCCGATTGACACTACAGTTAGGAATCGACCGATTGGCGCTGCAGTGTTTCGGGCGATTGGCGAATGGAGTTGGTGGGGGTCGGCCGATTGAAAGGCTGGAGTGTTTGGGCCAATATGGGCTTGCGCCAACAGATAGGGGATGAAGCCAATGGAATCCCAAGAGGGGATGTTGAGTCAAGATGACAGAGGATCCCAGTCAAAGATGACCTGACGTTGGTCAAAGAACGACGCCGATTCGGTCGAGGAGCAATGGAAGGAGTTCGGATTGGACTAGGAGATGGCAGCAGAAGATCCTGCGGGAGCCCGTTTCCTTTAGGAAAGTCTTATAGATATAGTGGTTTTTATTTAAATCAAGTTTGTAACGGATCGTGATAGATCAGGAGTCTTAGTCCTAGGGTATAAATAGAAGCAGTCAGAATTTTGTAGAAGGAGACACATCAATCAACATAAACAATCTACTTTTTCATCGTACTTTACTTTCAAGTCGGCGACTTCGCCAATACGTCTTTTTTCTTTCACGAGTTCGTACGGGTTGGCAGGACTGCATCGACACGATCTCCGGCCAATTGGTAGGTTCCGTTTATCGAATAATATCTAAGCTTTAACTTCGTGTGCATCGCTGTTGTTTCGTTTAGATTTATTCACCAGTTATCGATATTTACTAGAATTATAGGTTTTACCTATTGTTCTAGTTTTATCACCAGTTATCCAGCTTGAGATCGAACTGTCGGCTTCATCATTATTTTTCCTTATTTATCATCATATAGCCGATTAGATCTATTTCGAGTGTTGCATCTGTGGCGATTGTTTAAGTTGCTTCAGTAGTTTCTTTGCAATCACTACGTGATTATCGGCTCATCTATAGCCGGTCATCTTCATAGAAAATCGGCCGATTCGCTGATACGCTTTTCGGGACAGATCGGAACTTTAGCCGATCGAGATCCCAGAATTTAATACGTTTCTTTCCTTGTCAATCAACAGGTCAGATTGACTGGCACGCCGCACGAACCGCACCAAGGCGATCACCCGAACAGGAGTTAAGCAGATTCTCCCGGGTCGTGTGTCCGACGCTGAAGGTCATCGGCCGATTTCCGGCCGACTTTTAGCGCCAACACACTTTTGGCACGCCCAGTGGGACCACCTCAATATCCAACATGTCAAAGACCGTTGAAATCTTTGAAAACAACATCATTGAGGTTACAGAGGCAGATCTCAAGGACGACCAGAAAGAAGAACTGGCAAGACACCTAGAAGACTACAAGAAGGTATACCTGCAATCTTTCAGTCGTACCAGAAGCGGGGAGACCGTCAAGAAAGCTCCTCTTCCAACTCCCCGCCAGATCACCATTGGTGAGGACTCGGGCAAGATGTCCGATATGATTCAACAGTCCGTTTATCAGGCTTTCATTGACCAATCCTCAGTGATGACCAACACGGTATATAATGCCGTCATCAGTTCTCTGGTCAGCGGAGTAGCTCAGGGATATCAGGGGCCAGCATACGCCAAGCCTATTGTAGCTCCAGTCAGAAGCTTACCAGGAACATCTCACTCGGCCCCTCAGCCGATATCAACACAACACGGAAGATACAACACTTCATTGCCTTCATTGCCTCCAGGATATAACGGTGGGCCATGATTTCGATCACAAGCGCCGCCTCATCCTGCCCAGATTTCTTTCGTGCAATCACTGCCCTCAAACTCAATACCTTGGGGGGCACCAGCAACGGCGGCTGTTCTGGACCAGTCAGTCGGTCATGGAGGCTCTCCGATCCGGGCACCGTTCCAATCGGTTGTCCGGCCGACGGTCCCTCAATATCAACCGGCCACGTCAGAAATCGGCAGGGGGATAGATGCTGCAGAAACACTCGGAAGCGCGGCGCCGATGATGCTGTACGATGGGGCGGCAGATTCGCTACACCACCAGCTGTCAACCGCTCAGCCGGCCACGCTGCCGCAAAATCCACCACACGCTTTGATCCATCACCCGGCCATCCCACCGCCGATCCATCAACATGTGCCGATCCCCCAACCAGTTGTTCATCAGCAGCAAGTAGATTGGACAGCAAGGATAGCGGAGGTGATTCAAGACCAATTCGGGTTGAAGCCGAAGGTACAAACCTATACGTACAAAACGCCATACCCAACTGCCTACGATCTACTGCCATTTCCCCATCGGTACAAAATTCCTGACTTCACCAAGTTTTCGGGGCTGGATGACACCTCAACTGTGGAGCACGTGAATAGATTCATCATCCAGTGCGGGGAGGGCGCCACACAAGGTGCTCTGCGGGTGCGTCTATTCTCGTCATCTCTATCTGGGTCGGCTTTCCAGTGGTTCACTACGCTACCACCCAATTCCATCGTTACATGGGCTGATCTGGAGAAGCAATTCCACAAGTACTTCTATGCAGGAGTCCATGAGATGAAGCTTTCAGATCTGACCAGCCTCAGGCAGAGGAGCGACGAACCAGTAACTAATTACGTACACAGGTTCAGAGAGGTCAGAAACAAATGCTATACGCTAGCCCTGACCGACGCTCAGCTGGCCGATATCGCCTTCCAAGGTCTCCTGCCACACATCAAGGAGAGGTACGCCTCACAGGAGTTTGAAAGTTTAAGTCACATCGTTCACCGATTGGCCGGTCAAGAAGTACGTCCGTTTGATCAGCGGAGGAATTTTCAGAAAAAGGTGGCGTATTTAGAGGGATCTGAATCTGAAGAGGAAGAAGAAATTGGCCTAGCAGAATGGGTCAAAGGGAAGAAGCCAATATCATGCCCTTTTAGGAAGAAAGAACCAGAAGCGTTCGGTTTTGACACGTCAAAGGCCGACAAAATCTTCGACTTACTTCTCCAAGAGGGGCAGATCAAGCTCTCACCTTACCACACCATTCCGTCGGCCGAACAGCTCAAAAAGATGAAATATTGCAAGTGGCACAATGCTACATCTCACGACACAAACGAGTACAAAATCTTCCGTCAGCAGATACAGTCGGCCATTGAGCAAGGCAGACTCAAATTCAAAGTCCCGGCGAAGCCAGTAAAGCTGATGAAAATTGATCAGCATCCTTTCCCTGCTAACATGGTTGACACGGGAAAAAACTCGCTTCAAACCAAGGTGCTGACGTCGGAATTGGCTAAAAGAAGCGGCACCGTGGACCCCAAAAATCTGGCTACGATGGGCGATGTCAAAGGGAAAAGACGGGTTGAAGACGAGGGTGAAGGATCAGAGCGATCGCATAGACCCGTCACCTCCCAATTCTTACTCAACAAATATCAGAGGCAGCAGGAAAGGTCGAGACACCGTGAAGAGATGATACGCCGACACGAAGATCATTGGCAATGCTCGTTCTTCATCCACTGCTGGGAAAATAACCTCAGATTACCATCAGCTGATAATTGCCCTGAGTGCATCGGACCATATCACAATGATTGCCCGCTCAAGAGGTTGCGCTCCAGAGACAGAGGATCAGAGCCGATCAGCAGAAACTAGCGTGAACAAGAGGGTCGGCGCCTTTCGGTGCATGATCAGCTGGGGGGTAGAGTTGACCGGTATGATCGGCCAAGGGGCAGGCTCGAACAGTTTGATCAGCTGGGGGGCAGGATCAACCAGCACAAGCGACTGGGAGGCAGAGCCAGCGCACACGATCGGCTAGAAGAAATGGCCGACGCTAGGGTGTCAGATGAGAACCCCCTAGGACGGGAACCAGACTGGGAGCGTGCTAAACCGCCGGCCAAACCGGTGAACCCCAGGTGGTGCCCTGATAGACTGTCCAAATCTCAAAAATGAAGGATCCAACGTCTGCGCCAATGGGAACAACAAGAGGAAGAGGAGAGGCAGATGGTGGATAAGAAAGACGACAGATCTCGAGTCTGGCGCCCAAAAAGAAACAACAATAAGGAAGGCGACAATCAAGAATCGGCAGCTGATGTCAGCATGGTGTTCATCTTGCCGATGGAGTTCATGGCGCCCGCCGATCGAGATGACGCGACAAGGATGGAGGAGTAGATGGCGCAATTGGTTTTGGAGCCAATGACAGCCGCTTTGAGAAACCGGAAGACGAAAAACGACAACATCTAAAGGCTCTATTCCTCAAAGGACACGTTAACGGACGACCTGTCACCAGGCTACTAGTAGACGGAGGCGCTGCAGTCAACATCATGCCGTATGCCATGTTCCGGAAGTTGGGCAAAAGCGACGAAGATCTGACCAAGACGGACATGATGCTCAAAGACTTCGAAGGCAACGTGTCTCCCGCTCGCGGAGCGCTCTGCGTCGACCTAACCATCGGCAGTAAGACCCTTCCCACTACCTTTTTAATTATTAATGGCAAAGGGTCCTACAACATGTTGCTCGGTCGCGATTGGATACACGCGAATTACTGCGTCCCGTCTATAATGCACCAATGCCTAGTACAGTGGGTCAGCGACAATACCGAGATAGTCACCGCCGATTCCGCCTACAGTCACGCAACAGTGGAGCTGCGAACACGTCAAGTGTATATCCGGTAGAACTTGGGACACCGATTTCCTGAAAGTGTTCGATTTTGGCCTACAGCCGATCCGAGCAGCCGTCTTTTAAGATTCAGACTAGATGGATCAGTTCATCCGAGAAGACGGGAAGCTTGGGCACGGATTTACGTCGGCCGATTCATTGGAGATGGTGGATTTAGAAGATGGCAGCAAGCCAAGACCGATGTATATTAGTGCTAGCTTGGATCCCGAGTACAAGTGTAAATTGATAAGTTTATTAAAAGAATTCAAAGATTGCTTTGCTTGGGAATACCATGAGATGCCTGGTCTAAACCGGTTTATTGTCGAACACCGGTTGCCTATAAAACCAGGATATCGGCCATATCAGCAGCCTGCACGAGGATGCAATCCTAAAATTCTACCTGATATAAAGGCCGAGATTACAAGATTGATTGAAGCGAGATTTATTCGGCAGCGCCGTTACGCCAAGTGGATTTCTAATATTGTACCCGTATACAAGAAAAACGTAAAGTTGCGCGTATGCATCGACTTCAGGAACCTAAATCAGGCTACACCGATGGACAGGTATCCAATGCCGACAGCCGACGTTTTGATAGATGCTGCTGCAGGACATAAAGTCATCAGTTTCATGGACGGTAATGATGGGTACAATCAAATATTAATGGCCGAAGAAGATATTTCGAAAACAGCTTTCAGGTGTCCGGGCCACCTCGGTTTATTCGAGTGGGTGGTAATGACCTTTGGATTAAAGAACGTCGGCGCTACATACCAACGGGCTATGAATTATATCTTTCACAAGCTTATTGGTGTATTGGTAGAAATCTACATCGACGATATTGTGGTCAAGTCAAAAGGTCATCAGGAACATCTGGCCGATTTACGAGAGGTGTTGGAGTGCACAAGGAAGCATGGGTTGAAAATGAATCCGAACAAGTGTGCATTCGGTGTGTCGGCCGGACAATTCCTAGGATTCATGGTCCACGAGCGCGGGATAGAAGTCAACCGGAAGACCATAGCAACTATCAATAAGGTTGTGGCCCCGCAAAATAAAACTGAGCTGCAGTCCGTAATCGGCAAAGTCAACTTTATCAGGAGATTCATATCCAACTTGTCCGGGCGTATTCAAGCTTTCAGTCCTTTGTTGAAATTAAAACCCGATCAGAAATTCGTGTGGGGAGAAGAACAACGCAAAGCATTAGAAGACATCAAGCAATATCTAATTTCGCCACCTGTATTAGTCCCGCCACAGGCCGACAAGCCGTTCAAATATACTTATCGGCCGACGAGCGGGCTATCGGATCAGCGCTGGCATAGGAGTTCGAAGGAAAAGAACGAGTAATATATTATGTCAGCAGAAGACTCCTGGACGCCAAAATGAAATAATCCCCGGTGGAACGGCTGTGCCTGTGTCTATATTTCTCGTGTACCAAGCTCAGGCACTACTTGTTGTCGGCAGAGTGCATAGTCGTATGCAAGGATGACGTGGTGAAATACATGCTATCATTGCCAATTTTGAAAGGACAGATTGGAAAGTGGATTCTGGCCCTGTCAGAGTTTGACCTAAGGTACGAATCGGCCAAAGCTGTCAAGGGTCAAGTCATGGCCAATTTCGTGGCTCAGCATTGTGGACCGGAAATCGCTGTCGTTGAACCAGTTCCATGGACTCTATACTTTGATGATTCCTCGTGTGGGGCCGGATCGGGAATCGGCATCGTTCTCATATCGCCTCGGGGGGCAAGTTATGATTTCTCTCTGCTGATAGAGGCAAACGCGACCAACAACCAGGCGGAATACCGAGCCATCCTAAAACGTATCCAATTGAAGTGAAATCAAAGCCGATGCGGTGGAAATTTTTGGGCATTCTATGCTCATTGTGGATCAATTAACGGGGAGATCTGAATGCAAAGATGATGTCTTAAGGATTTACTACGAAGATTGCCTCCAACTGTTAAAAGAATTCAAGTCTGCGGTTATTGAGCACATTCCCAGAAATTACAATGAAGAGGCCAATAGGCTTGCCCAACACGCGTCCGGGTATCGGCCGATTCAAGGCGCCATGACTCTGGAACTTGCGGCCGACGATTGGCGAAAGGAGATCGCCGATTACTTAAAAGATCCGTCCAAGAAAGTGGATCGGCGAGTGCGTTTTTAAGCCATGAAATATGTGGTTCTCGAAGATGATTTATTTTACCGGACGATTGATGGGGTTCTACTCAAATGCCAGGTTGCGGAAGAAGCAAAGGTCCTGATGGGAGAAATCCACGAGGGCGTATGCGGAGCTCATCAATCGGCTCACTAGATGAAGTGGATGATCAGAAATAACGGGTATTATTGGCCGACGATTCTCGAAGATTGTTTTAAATATTATAAAGGTTGTCAAGACTGTCAGAAGTTTGGCAATGTGCAGCGCGCACCTGCCTCGGCTATGAATTCGATAATCAAACCATGGCCGTTTAGAGGTTGGGGAATAGACGTCATCGGACAGATTTACCCTCCAACAAGCAAAGGGCACAAGTTTATATTAGTAGCCACTGACTATTTTACCAAATGGGTGGAGGCAGTTCCGTTAAAGGCCGTGACATCGGCCGCTATGATCGATTTCATAAAGGACCATATTGTTTATCGGTTCGGCATCCCTCAAACCATCATGACTGATGAAGGAATGATGTTCACCTTAGGAGAGTTCGAAGAATTCACCGCCGATATGGGGATTAAATTGTTGAATTCTTCTCCGTATTATGCTCAAGCGAACGGCCAGGCCGAATCGTCCAATAAGGGGATAATCAAGTTGATCAAGAGGAATATAGAGGAACAACCCAAGAAGTGGCACCTGTCTTTAACCGAATCTCTATGGGCTTACAGGATGGCCTACCACGGGGCCACTAAGATATCTCCTTATCAGTTGGTATATGGTTACGAGACAATATTGCCTTGGGAATTAAGGACGGGGTCAAGGCGCACATCGCTTCAAGATCAGTTGACGGCCGATGACTATTCCCTCCTCATGAAGAGAGAGCTCGACGATTTGGCGGGTTAGTGATTAAGGGACCTGATCAGCATTGAAGAAAACAAGAAAAGGGTGGCTAGGTGGTACGACAAGAAGGTCAAGGTCAAACAATTCTCCCAAGGAGATTTGGTATGGAAGTTGGTGCTGCCGATAGGGTCTAAGGATCCCAAATTCGGTAAATAGTCGACCACTTGGGAAGGGCCGTATAAAATCGGCCGATGTGCTCCAGGAAATGCATATATACTAGAAACTATTGAAGGGGAAGAATTCACAAGAGCCTTAAATGGGAGATATCTGAAGAGATACTATCCTAGTATATGGGTGGGTGCATAACTTACGATAGGGTGCATCAAGACAATGTGGCCAACTCCTATTGGCTCCTGTCTATATAGCTGATGCAAAGATAACATCGCCTTAAGGACGAAACATTCGATTAGTCTAACCGATTTATTATTCGGTAAGAACAGCAGGGTACATGGCCGACACGGTACAAGTCGCCCTTAGAACAAAAGTACCAACATATTTATTGACCACACTTTTTCTAAATCTCCCTCTCGATCCGGCCTAATTCTATCAAGAAGCAGATGCTCTTTTCCTTCAGATCCTCCATGGCGGCTTCAACCTTGACTTGACGAGGGAGTGGGTGGCTCCTGTCGAGAGGTGGTTGGGATGTCCCCGTCGCAGCATCTTCATGGGCGACTGAGCGAGGGAGTGGATGACTCCTTTCAGTTGGCGGCCGCCTGGGGCTGTTAGCGTCTATATGGTCCCAGATCTTCTGGACGTCAGCGGGGACATGATCTTTGAGTTCTTCGAAATGAGCCTTGATCAGATCTCGTCCGCCTGCGACAATGGTCCGTCTGAATGCATGACTTCAATCGCTCGTTCCAGACTGGGGCTAAGGCATTTCGGCTAAAAGGGGAGCAGACAACCACCCAACGTCAGATTGATTGAAATGTCAAGAGAAGAAAAAAAAGGAAGATTTCGTACCTGGTTGACGGAGAAGGAAGAAGACGAAGAAGACATCTTGGCGTCTAGTCTAGGAGGATGGAGATCAAGTCGTTAGAGGAAAAGAAGATGGGCGATGCAAACGCCTTTGGAAATGATACGGGGCCTCATACTTATAGAAGGAAGAGGGTGAAGGAATGGTAGGATGCGTCCCATCGGAATAAAAGGGTTAATAAATGAAAAGCTGCCGAAGAGGACGGTCCAAGTTTGAATCCGCACGTCAACGGCAAGAGGACATTAAATGTTTACAAAACATTCGGTACTTTTACAGTTCACCCGAGGAGGGCATCAATAGCCTCAATCACTCGTTGCCTAACTTGATCGGCTGAGTCTAAGGTTCTCTGGTCATCATCAGCCGATCCAGGGACTTCTGTCATTTGACGATGGATTTTTATTGCTTTGTGGGCCAGGTTCTGCCTCTCTTGCTTCAGCTCGGCGATGATGGATGGGAGGTCTTGGAGTATTTTCTCTTCAGCAGCTATGGCCTTGGTCACCTGCTCCATCTCCTTGGCTAGCTCTGCCCTTCGCCGTTTAAGGCGGTCTATAGCACCGACGATATCTGGACGAGAGGTTTCAAGGAAGCTGATTCGTCGATGCACCTCTTGAGCTCGATGTTTGTAGGAGTCTTCCTCCTCGCGGGCTTTCGCTAGTTTGGCGCGATCGGCCATACGGCGCAAGGCCCTGAACACTGGAATCTGCATTGACTCTATGTATGCGGCAGGTACGAGAGCCTCTTTCGCTTCCTCTGGAACTCGGCCTCTGATTTCACTAAGAAGTTGCCGAATCGGCAAGGCGTCTTCCACTAATCGGTCGATGTCGTCTTGGAGGAGGGTCCGTATGCTCTCAAGCTTGGCACGGACATCATCAGGGATCGAGCTCAGTGTGACTTGGCGCGAGGCAACCTCTTCATCGTCAAAAAGTGCAACCGCAAAAGAAAAAAGACTGTTGTTGGGAGTGTCCTGCTCTTGCGAAAGAATAAAAAAAAATGCGGATTAGCCGACGGTAAGGGGAAATCGGCTGATTTGGGTGACAAGTTCCTTACCTCTTTGAAGCGGATTTCTTCTGTTTGCGCCGGCGGGAGTGCCACCATCATCTCGGGAACTTGCGCGATTGGCTCATCGGAAGAAGAAGATTCGACGACTATCGGTGCCCTGCTCGGGCCAGCCTCCTGGAAAGGTATGGGAAGCGGATTTTATAAGTATAATGCAAGTGATTAAGTCTGATGATATATAATGACTGCCGTACCTCTGTGAGTCATCCGGCCGATGGTTGTTGGAAAGGTACAATCGATGCTCCCAGGGTAGCCTGCATCAAAAATCGGTTATTTTTTGGTTAAGTATCAAAAAATTGAGTTAAGAGACTCTCTACCTCAGTGGGAAGAATTGCTGGCGTTTCGGTTTCCGCCTGAGATGTAGCCGATTGCTGCGGATATTGCACTGGGGCGATTTGCGCAGCCTGACAGAAAGAAGAAGTTAATATCGACAGAATACTTAGAAGGATATGAGGTATGCGAAATTACCTGAACAACTTCTACTAGCAATGATGCAGCAGCCGCTCCAGCTTCTATAGCAGCTTGGGGATCGACTTCCACAATAATCAGCAGAGTCGGCACAGCTAAAGGTTCAGCCGATGCCGCCGCCAACTGATCAGCCGGTTCTATACGGGCACGCACTCGGCGGCTCTTCTTCTTTAAAGAGGGTTTCTTCGGCATTTGTTTCAATCGACCGGTGATGATGTCTTCGATGGTTGGGGCATGGTAGCCGATGAGTGGGAATGGTGTGTATGGGCGGCTATTCTCTATCGGCCTACCACTTCGGCTCCGCGTCGGGGGAAGTCAACTTTCAGACTGAAAAGGGAAATAAGAGTTAGTGGCAAATTTGTAGCATAAAAAGGAACAACATCGAAATCGGTCGAGAAAAGGGCAGTACCGCTGCGTTTGAGTCGGTGTTGTCAGGATCCAGATCATTGCAATATGTTGAAGGAGATGCACAAAAGAGAAGTTGCTTCCATTCTGCCCACCATAACTTGAATTGTTGGACAACAAAAGGAGCCACTATCCAATTTCTTAGATCAATGGTACTGTAGTCCGGCACTAAATTGCACAGCCGACTGTAGTCAAGGCCCTTAGTGAGCTCATCTCGGAATTTTGGGTGCCGGCAAAATAAACTTGAATCGGCAGCTGACCAAGGCCGAACTGCCGTGCTGCAACTAATGGGTTGTAAAACTCATAAGTTGGGGAGTCTTTCCCAGAGAAGAAGTTCATCGGTAAGATCCCTGGTTTGATCAAGGCATCCATGAGATCATTATCAAAGGAGTTGGATGTCGAGTCATAGCAGAAGGGAAGCTCAAAAAGTGGCTCTATTCTCTGGTACGGGTACCAACTGGTGGTTTTTTCACTAAAGCCGTTGTAAAAATATCTGAAATACACGGCTGTTTGGGTGGCGGTGAACTGGCAACCAGGAAAAACTGATGCCGCTTCGCCGAAAGATGTGCACCGTCGTCGTACTGTGGGGTTCTCCTCTGACTCAATGTTGGGGAATGTCTTGGTCTCTATCTGCTGCTGGGAGATTTTGCTCATGTACAAGTTGAGCCAGAGGGTGATAAACCACCAGGGGCCACTAGGGTTACCAATCGGCTCTCCCTTTGATAGTTTGACGCTGATCTGGTGCATCATGTGGTAGGCCGATCCTAGCAGATGCTTCCCGAGAGGGATGGCGGATCCTCTTGACAGGGCTTCCGCCAGAGCTTGTGTATTGGAAGAAGGGCCAACCGCTCTGCCGCGGAAGAGGTGCTTCTCTAGCCACATCATCAAGAACGCTTAATGTTCTCTCTCCAAAATCGTCCCGGTCCTCATGTTTCTGTTGATATACCCTTTCCACCCGCCGATTCCTTTCGTCTTTAGCCGATGGGTCGGCTTGATCAGATAATCAAAGGGTGTATCGGGGGAGAAAATGTCGAGGCCGGTCAGCATCAGGACATCGGCCAGAGTTGGGGCCATGGATCCGTGCCCAAATAGAAACGCGTTGAGTGCGGTAGACCAGAAATAGGAGGCTGCTATTACCAAGGGTTCATTTTTCTCCATCTAGGACAAAGAGAGATTGATGCACTGGCCGATTTTTAATTCATCCCATTGAACTCTCTTAGAGTTGGCCATTCTTTGGTACCACTCTTTCCAGCCGGGGGTTTCATTCGGCCAAGATCTAAAAGTGCCTGACCACTGACCCAAATCCACACGGTGTTGACGCCAGATTTTGACACGTGTTGAATCGGCGTTAGGGAAGGAGGAGATTGGCCGATGCGGCAGACTTAAAGGCTACAATTGGAAATCGGCCGATTGACGCTACAGTTAGGAATCGGCCGATTGGCGCTGCAGTGTTTCGGGCGATTGGCGAATGGAGTTGGTGGGGGTCGGCCGATTGAAAGGCTGGAGCGTTTGGGCCAATATGAGCTTGCGCCAACAGATAGGGGATGAAGCGAATGGAATCCCAAGAGGGGATGTTGAGTCAAGATGACAGAGGATCCCAGTCAAAGATGACCTGACGTTGGTCAAAGAACGACGCCGATTCGATCGAGTAGCAAAGGAAGGAGTTCGGATTGGACTAGGAGATGGCAGCAGAAGATCCTGCGGGAGCCCGTTTCCTTTAGGAAAGTCTTATAGATATAGTAGTTTTTATTTAAATCAAGTTTGTAACGGATCGTGATAGATCAAGAGTCTTAGTCCTAGGGTATAAATAGAAGCAGTCAGGGTTTTGTAGAAGGAGACACATCAATCAACACAAACAATCTACTTTTTCATCGTATTTTACTTTCAAGTCGGCGACTTCGCTAATACGTCTTTTTTCTTTCACGAGTTCGTACGGGCTGGCAGGGCTGCATCGACACGATCTCCGGCCAATTGGTAGGTTCCGTTTATCGAATAATATCTAAGCTTTAACTTCGGGCGCATCGCCGTTGTTTCGTTTAGATTTATTCACCAGTTATCGATATTTACTAGAATTATAGGTTTTACCTATTGTTCTAGTTTTATCACCAGTTATCCAGCTTGAGATCGAAATGTCGGCTTCATCATTATTTTTCCTTATTTATCATCATATAGCCGATTAGATCTATTTCGAGTGTTGCATCTGTGGCGATTGTTTAAGTTGCTTCAGTAGTTTCTTTGCAATCGCTACATGATTATCGGCTGATCTATAGCCGGTCATCTTCATAGCAAATCGGCCGATTCGCTGATACGCTTTTCGGGACAGATCGGAACTTTAGCCGATCGAGACCCCGGAATTTAATATGTTTCTTTCCTTGTCAATCAACAGGTCGGATTGATTGGCACGCCGCGCGAACCGCACCAGGGCGATCACCCGAACAGGAGTTAAGCAGATTCTCCCGGGTCGTGTGTCCGACGTTGAAGGTCATCGGCCGATTTCCGGTCGACTTTTAGCGCCAACACACAGCATCTAAGGCGCAACTTTTATTAGTACTTATTGTCAAAAGGAATTGTTTATATCTTCGCAAAAAAGAATTGTTTATAGAAAATTGTAATAACATGGTTTATGAAACTATATCTCAAGAAAAATTTACTCAACTCATTTTCAGATATCTAAAATCAACACAGAATATGCAACCAAACTTAGGGGAAGTGACTCTAGAAAGAAAGTTTGAAAAAGTTAAACTTTAAGACAACCCAGACATGACTTATCTGTGGACATGGGTAGTGTACTTTGTGGGCATTTATCTCTAAATATCTGTTAAAGGACGGTAAACCGATTCTTTTGCTTGTCGTGGTCCTCTGTTTTTAGATTTGATGATGTTGAGGACAAGCTGATCGAATCATTTTGAGCTGATCATCTTGTCCTAAATAGAGAGAGTAATTTACCATAGTGCCCTCTGGATACTTATGTTTGTACTGCATATTCTAGAAACAGAGGACCATGGGAGTAACTGCCCTTCCCCATTTTGTGTTGGAAAGTTTGGACTATATGCAACGGACTCAAGACGATATACCCGGAGCAACCAAAATTAGGAGGAAAAGTACCAGCCTTTTCTTCTTACTATGTACTCCTATTGCTATATAAGTTGTCACTTGTCCTGCGTTTTCTGCACGTCAAACAAACGTCACGAATAAATAAAGGCAGTGTGCTGATAAAACACCCCCGGAGAAACAGCTCACGGCTCAGGGGTACATCGATCCGGCACGCATCCTGTACGCATTTTCTGGTGAGGGGGACAGAAACCGCTATCAGAGTAACCTGAACTTCTACTGCAGAACGATAGCATGCATGCGCCTTTACATGGTGACCGGTGAGATCGATCACTGAGTACAGAGAGTAGCAGTGATCAGTCAACGCAGTCAAGTGTGGTCGCGTCATGATCAGGACACGATTTGGCAGCTAGATAATACTATTATAATCCTAATGGCGCGTCAAATGTAACCGGAGCTAGCTAGCTAGCTGCCGTAGCTAGAGTGTAGAGGGCGGTAGTGGAGTGCTCGATCGACGCCGTGCCGGTTGCTCCGCCGCGGACATGGCTCGCATGGCTGTCGCGTTCTACTGCTCTGCAAGTCTTGCGTTCGCGCGCGGCTCTCACATCAAGCAAGCAAGCGCGCTAGGTTTTGGGTTAGGCGAGCGCCACCGCGACGTGGGTGGTGTGCGTGGGGTGTTGCCGTGTTTCGGGCTTTGCAGCCTGTGTTTTCAACTCCTGATTGCGTCACTCTTGTTGCTCCACCGCAGTGAGATTGTTTCCAAAGGTTTTGCCCATCTTATATCCTACCTTTGGCGGAGGACGGATAAAAATTAAGGTGTGGCGGAGTCAATGATCTTCAAGGAATCACTTGCCCCCCTCTTGCAGCTAAATTACGGTTCCCTCTTACTACCTTTCTTTATTGTTTAGATCATCAGAGCTCAATCGTAAAAAACCATGGCAGCAGCAATTAGAAATGAACAAGAACAGCTTGGGGACTAAGAGTATTGGTCTGTGGTGGAAAAAATAAGGTGCCATGCTGCTCCTCCACCACTGTTGTCACCACTGCCACCGCCACTACATGACTATGTCCGTGCTAACATCTAGCAGCGGAAGATGGTTTGCGGATGTGGCAATGGAAACGTGCTAAGATATGGGAAGAATGGTATTGCAAGCCGCAAATTGAGCGTAACTTAGTTAATAAGATTTTTTATATGGAATTTGACCGAGTTAATAAGATTTTTTATACGGAATTTGACCGCTTAAGTACTAAACTCAGTATGTGTGCTCATATTTTCTAGTTTTTTTTAGAATTTAGCGGGTGCTATACTTTCAATACTAAATGATGTAGGTGCTTGTGATGATTAGACTAGGCTGAAAAATAAAGAAAAGAAAGATGTATTTATTTTAAAATTTAACCGAATCTATTATTTCAGTAGTAGGCGATATGCTCGTCGACAACACGGTGCTTGTGGTGATTTTATCGATTTCGAAAACTGCGGGTTTACCGAAGAACCGTGAATACAAAGATATGCACGTGAGATACGTTTTGAGCTGCAGGACCGAGAAAATACCCTAGAAAGCCAGCTACCCCGGACGTGCCTGCATCAGGTATAACTCTGGAAATAGCCACGTGCAAGAGGCCTCTTTTTTGTGAGACCCAGAATCCGAGCTTGGGTTGGCCAGCACCTCACCTGGGTGCTGCACTACCACACTAGTATGTCACTGCACGTGCGAAAATGCAGGAACTCACTTGATGTTCTTTATTAGAAGAAAAGATGGATTGATGGCCACTTGACCCGTAAATTTCCTTGATCTATCCGCGGCTGCTGCGGCCGGTGGGCGAGAGCGCGACCGGCAGACGGTGACACGGCCGGCCGGTGGAGCGAGCGGGCGCATCCATGCACGCACTGCACTTACAGCGCCGGCCGCTCACATGCCGCGGCTCCCAAAAGCTAGCGCTCGCGCGCGGCAAAGATGACAAAAACCCACCGGACTAGCACCGCCGCTGCTCCGCCTGATGGCTCAATGGCTCATCGTCCCGTCCCACTCCGATCTGGTGGACGGCCGGCCGGCCGGCCGCCGCGCCATCATGGCCCTCGCTGAAATTAAGCCCGTGCCCCGGCGGAAAGAGGCCGCAGAAATCCCCCTCCCCCGGCCCCGGGATCACCGTTCGCGCTCGAGTCAACCAAAGCGTACGTGAAGCCATGATGTGTTCCTGTCCGGCTGTCCCTCTCCGGCGCGTCGCGGCCATGCCGTTGCTCGTGTCGCCCGGCCAGTGGCGGCCGTGCGCGCCCGCCGTACGCTGCGCTTGGCCTATCCCCGGCGGCCCGGCCTGTCACTTGTGTCGCCCGGCCAGTGGTGGCCGTGCGCGCCCGCCGTACGCTGCACTTGGGCCTCGCCCCGGCCGAGTCCGTGCGCGCGGTGCGGCCAGCCGAGCGATGGAGCGACGGCTGATGCAACGGCACCACCCAGTCGTGGAGGAGGTCACCTGTCAGGGCACGGCGGGATTAGACGGCGGCGGGGCCGAGCTCCAAAGTCGCGTGAGTGACAAGCCAGCCGCACTAGGGCCGGAGCTAAAGCTTTCGGTACCGCCGAATCTGTGCACTGCGCTGTACTGGTACCACATGCTAATTTGGTAATGGCATATTAGTGTGCTTAGTATGGTACTGTACTGCACACTGGCAGTACTAATTCGGCGTCCAAAGCTGTTTGTTGGACAGCATCAGGGCAGCTTTGCGACCAATGGCGTCAATCCGACGAATCGACTGATGCTCTCTGACATCTCACTTCTGAATTTGAGGAACTTGCTAAGATCATCCAAGTTTGACTGTATCTGATCTGAACTTGGGTGCATTCATCCGCTTTTGTTAATCGTACATGTAGTTCGTCCTGCATTCGTTCATTTTTTTTTCTTGCTTGAAACTCTAAATTTACGATCCATGTTTTCTTAGGGAAAAAAAAGGGTAATCTCTGATCACTTCAACATTCAGAATTCACTTTACACCGACCTTATCATGTAGAGTATCGTCGCGCGCGCACCAAGCAGAAAAAAAAAAGAAGGATACGTCTCCATCCCTGTTCCGGCCTGTAGTGCGACGCATTATACAGAGAGTATCGAGATGCATGCCAAGTTCATTGGCTCAACGCTCACGCTCACGGGCGAGACGAGGATGGATGCGCGTGGGCGTGGCGTTGCTTCATCGATCACTCAAAGTCGCCGGACGGGTGCAGCGAATACGAGAGCGCCGTAGTGTGGCGCCACCACGCTCGGGTCGCCGTCCGTCCCCGTCACCGGCGAGCAAGAGCACAGCTGCTGCCGGCAGATACGATGCGATCGGCCAGGACCAGCCTCCTCAAAGTTCCCGAACCAGCGCCACTATCCCGCGATCGAGATGCGGCGTGTCAACGGCCGGGGTGCATGCACGCGCGCATCGGCGTTGCGGGCCACACAGACACGGTTCAGGACCAGATCCAGACGGCGTAGTAGGCGAAGGCGGCGTGCTTGAGCTGGCGCAGCGTGAGCAGGAAGCACTGCATCTGCGCGAAGCCGAGGCCGAAGCCGAGCGCGGCGCCGGCCGCCTGCCCCGCGGACCGGATGCCGTCCCCCGGCACGGCCCAAAACAGCGCGCCCCACGCCCAGCTGAACCCGCCCGACACGGCGCACGCCAGCGCGAACATCCCCGCGGCGTGCCCGCCCGCCATCCGCGCGCCGCCGCAGCTCAGCCCTGCGTGCGCGGCACCCATGGTCGCCGGGACCGCGACCTGCCGGAACACCCTACTTTGCGTTAAAATCCGTGTCGAGTTGCGTGTCCGCGCGTACAGAAAAGGAAAAAAAAGAACAGAAGCGTACGAACCTGGCAGAAGACAATGAGGACGCCGCTGATGGCGCACATGGTCTCCCTGCCGAACTCCCTGGCGGCGAGGGCCGATCCGAGGACGCCGCAGGTGTTCACCAGCACCAGCACGGCATCGCCGACCCGGGCCGCGCCGCGCCCGCGGCCCGCGGCCTGCGCCAGCATCGGCAGGAGCAGCGTGGTGGCGTTGGCGCGCGTCAGGCGCAGGAACAGCTGCAGCGTGGCCACCACCACGGCGTACGTCAGGTGCCGCTCGTGCCTCGCCGCCAGCCGACGGAACGAGCCGCCTTCACGGCTGCTCCGGCCTCCGAAGGCGGCCTCCCTCCTCTGCTTCGCCTGGGATCGTTGTGAGCTCGGAGCAGCGCTGGCGACGCTGCACGCGCACGGGAACACCAGGTCGCCGTGGACGTGGCTGGTGTCGAGCAGATCTAGCGTCCAGAGCTGCCACAGGTCGAGAGGGTCGCCGTCCTCGGCGGCGTGGCTGGATTTAGCCTCTGTTTCCTCGTTGCCGAGGACATGGGTGAACTGGGCACCGTGAGTCGGGCTAGGAAGGGCGACGGAGCTGCGGAGACTGGCTACCAGACCGCCGACGGCGTCCAGCAACGGCAGGACGCCAAGGCACATTGACTGGAATATCATGGCGCCGCACCGCACGCTACGTTGCCCTGTGTCAAATTCAGAACGTTTTCGTCTGTTACTGATGTTGAATTCAACGAGCAAAAGGATAGGAATTCATAACGCGAAACGCGTACGCGTGGTCTAGGAGCAAGATAACTTTTTTTTTTGAGAGAGAGGAAGGAGCAAGATAACTAACTAGTCACTTGCCTCACCGTACGCACCCCACAACACGAGCTGAAGCAGTGAAGCACAAGTGCTGGGCTCAGGTACCATGGCCCATGACAATCCTGGCTCAGCATCCCCCATAGGCTGAGAAGTGACAACAGGTCACCTATCTGCTACTATTAAAGATGGCAACGGGTACACAATATCCGCCTACCCGCGGATACCAAACCCGACGGATACGGGTCTAGATTTGTGCCCGCGGGTATGGGTACGGGTACGACTCTAAACCCAACGGATATATACTAACGGGTTTGAAAAGTGGATATCCAAACCCGCAAATCCGTCAGACCCGCTGACATATGGATCCAAATACTTATATATATAAAACACTTCTAGGATAAAAATTTCCCTTCTCTACCCATTCCAACCTCCCAGTCCGGCTCCTGGCCGTCACCCCACCCCAGCCGCCCAGCGCCCCCCTCGGCACCTCCTCCTCGGGCCGCTCTAGCCCCGATGCCCTGTGCGCCGCCGCCCATCCACCCCCGCTGGTCCTGGTCGCCACCCCCCAATCCTCGGCTCTTCCGCCGTCTGCCAGTCCCCCCCTCCTCTGCTCCTCCCTACACCAGCCGCCCGCCCGCCGAGGCCGCGCGCCTCCTCCTTGGACCTCGGCTCCTCCCTGCATCAGCCGCCCGCCCGCCAAAGCCACGCGCCGAGGCGGCGAGGGCCAACGCCTGCGCCGCCTGCCGACGCCCGCCCAGGCCACGCGCCGCCGCCGAGGCCGCGCGACGCGCCCAGGTCCAACGCTTGCGCCCCCGTGTTGTGTGCTGGATTTTCTAAAACTTGCAGATACACGGGTGTGCCCGCGAGCATACGGGTATCCGCGGATAGCGGGTACGGGCGTCGTTTCCTACTCGTGGCGGATTGCAGGCATGGGTTTTTGCTCGTGGATACGGGTTTACGAAGTTGATATCCGCTCGGATTTTACCCATTGCCATCTTTAGCTACCATCCTGTACCCTCTCCCAGATAAGCTACCATTTGCGCTAAGGCCTCCTTCTTAAATGTTAAAAGGTAGAATCAGCTGCTAGCTCATACGTATAAGAGGTAATATAAAAGATATATTTTCCATCAATTAGAGTCAGATACTAGCTCATACATCTAGAAAGGCCCACGTATCAACTTTACTAATTTAGAGAGATATGTGCATAAGACTATCTCTTAAACAAGAGATAGTTCTTCTTTCTCTCTCTTCCACATGGGTAAAAATCTGACATGGCATGGTTATGAGCTAGCTGACTCATCTCTCTTTTGGAGGAGGCCTAACACATTTTGTGTTATTAACTCAGAAATGGGGAACCGTACAATAGTTGAGGCATCACATCTAGTAGCGACAATGAAATCGGCAAGTTCGCAACACTCTTTTATCTTTCAGATAAAAGAAAACATACAACAGGGATCTAATCGTTATAAAACGGCTTAACAAATATATCAATTTAGGGCTCCTTTTGGTGGAGTTTCATCTAGTTTCAACTCCACCACTGTAGCGTAGTAGCGTAGAGGACCTGGAGCCGGTGGAGCTACAATTTATAGCTCCACTGGCTCCATGTAATCTCGTAAGAGGGAGAAAGATGAGAGAGAAACTCGGCTTCAAGGTGCTTCCCTACCTGGTGAAGCCGGTTCGCATCGCTCCGTTTGGTACAACTCAGCCGCTGATGGGCCCCACCAAAGGACCTCTAGGATCCGCAAAAGAAAAAAGATTGAAGTTTCGTCAGGCTTCAGATGTTTCGCATCTAGCTTCAACTTTTCTCTCGCAGGCCAATCGGCAGTTGCGGGGTAGCGGAGGAGGACGCCATCATGCTGCAGGCGAGCCAATCGTGGACTCACGGTACGGTCGAGCTATGCAGGGAGGGAGAAACGCTAGAGACAGACAGCAGTTAGCAGTAGTGCCTTCCGCAACCAGGCTAGCTAGTCAGTGCTCCGTACTTCCATTGCCAAAGCTTGCCGAGCCAACCGTCCCAAGGAGGCAAGGATGAGGCACTCGAGTCGCATCAACGTATAAAGCCCCAGTGCCGCGTTCCTACTAGCTTCTACGGGCTGTACGAAAGTGCCAACACCAAATGGGGAGGAAGTGGAACAGAGTCGCGTGGCATGGATGAGTTGACCACACGAGCAAGATGTTACTCACCTCGCGCGATGCTCAGCTGCAGCTCTGCCCCTGCGCTCGCTCCATCGGTCACTCACTCCCATCCGCAGCGACTCGCCATGCTGACCGGCGGCGGCGAGTTCTCCTCGCAGGACGTGCGGACGAACCACCTCGACGCCTCGGCGGCTAGCTAGTTCATCCCCACCCCGGCCTGTGCGAGCTGCAGACGGCGGCAACACATGACCACTTAGCAATACTAACTTGAATTTCACCTTTCAGAAACAAATTTGAAATTTCAGATCACGCGTGAAAGGGATATGAACCGCACAGAATCATCTATTGATCTGTACTCATATAATATATAAATACATGTGCAAGAGAATTCATGTGTAATGGAAAAGCCTAAGCCTGCATGCGGAGCTGACGCGGTCTGGTGTATGACGAAGCTGCCGGGACGTAGCAGACGTGGAGGTGGTTGAAGACGGAGTCGCATGCCGTTAACAGCGTGCTTACCAATTGCCAGCTCGTTGGTGCGCACTTACCTGCGGAGACGCGCCACACCGTGCGGGCGGCGCGACGGCACCGCCCCTGCCTCGCCGAACCCCGCAGCCCTCTTCGCTCCGGAACCCGGCGTCGGGATTGCAGGGGGCGGCGCGCGAGGAGCACGACGAGCCTATCCGTCAGCTGATCCCCACACCAAACTAAACCAACCAACACACTCCGCCCCTCGATTACTCTACTCGCCAGTCCTACCCCGTACTCATATTCAGGTCGCGTGGGTGTGAACTGACAAAACCCCATGGACCCCTGCCCTGCTCTCCCCCACCGGGATTTCGTCTCTTCCTCTGTTCCCGGCGCGACTGGTCCGTCGCCGTGCGCCCTCTGATCTGATGTCTGCAGCTGCCACGAGAGGCGGGCCTCGCCGTCGGATCTGCGCCCCTCGACGGCCAGGACGCCGGCATCAGGCAGCGGACAAACAATAGGTTTTGCTTTTAGCAACGCCCCGGATGAGGTCCAGCGTAGCGCCACCCAATCATCGATCGCGGGGTAGCTGGCCGTGATGGACCACTGTCGCGGAAAAATAGCGGAAATATCAACTGCCACGAGTCATGTCACCTCCTTCGGTCCTTTAAAGAATACAATTCTGTTTCTTCAATAATACAACTCTGTTTCTCGAAGGATCAAATAATTTTAAAATTAACCAAATTTATATAAAGAATTATTAACATTTATGTCTACAAATAGATTTAGTACGAATATATACATATATCTAATATGATTTATTTAATGATAATAACATAAATATTAATACTATTTTGTATAAATTTGGTTAAATTTAAAATTATTTGACTTCTCAGAAAATAAGAATTGCATTCTTTTAGGGACGGAGGGAGTAATGCACAGGACCGATCGTGAGAATTGGCGGATTTGACTAGCCACGGTTATTCACTGCTATTCAAATATTTATAAAAAAACCTTCCAATTTGGATCCAAGTTATTAATCGTGATCCAATTGTTTACAAATAGCTAATGGTGATCCAATTGTTTACAAATAGCCCATTGGTATATATTGTAATTTTACGATTGGCTCATACTTTAGTTCTCTTACCCTCCGCTCATCCTCCAGCCCTTATGCACCTCTTGCAGTTCTTCCAAAATCTTTGTACTTGTTCCACTAGACAAACAGAAATTTTTCATAGAATTTACTTTAGACAATATTGAATATGACTGCAATCTGCTCTTTGTCATATCTGAAGCTGTTGAGCTTGAAAATAGCCTCGGCGAATGGCGTCTCTCAGCTTGTACAGTTGCTGAAGATTCGGTTTTGTGATGTTCTGTCCGGCCCATGGTCTTGTCCAAATGACATCTGCTTGGACCAGGAGCCAGCGGAGGAATCCTCCACGTCCATCGTCAGTGGTCTCGAGAATTTGCTGGTGAAAAAATTTATGGATCTAGTGGTCAGTCCATCCAGGACTGAAGCTAGGAGGATGTCCATTTGTGAGGTCTCCTCTCAGGAAGACTCAGCAGATTGAGAAGACTTCAAGGATGTATTGAGAACAACTCAAACACTCTTGAAACTTCACTTTATTTTTATTATTTTATTTTTAGAGTAAAATGCACCACCGACCCTCGAACTTGATGTGTCATCTTGGTCCCCAAATTTTCCAAATGCACATTCAGATCCTTAAAATTACTAATTGTATTACGCGAGGTCCAAATCACAGTTGTTTAAGATAAATTAAAAGTTATATAATTTATTTAAATAAAAAATGTATATGAAAAAATAATTCATACCAATTCACTCTTACAAATATATTCAAATATAAAAGATCTATATAGAAAAATTGTACAACAAGAAACTTATATGATCATATTTGTAAAAGATAGAAAATAAAAAAGATAAATTTTGGAGGAAATATTGGCAAAGAAAATATTCGGCATAAAAGTTTAAAATAAATTTTAATTTTTTAAAATATAAAAGTTGAGCAGAAAATTTCAAAAGTAAAATTTGAACCCACATGTAAACTCTATATAGGTTTTTCACTTTCACCTTATAACTTAAAACTAATGATTTGGATTTCACTTGATTTGATACGATTAGCAAGTATGAGGATCTAAATATGCATTTTAAAAGTTTGAGGACCGGGATAACATCCCGAGCCAAGTTTGAGAACCAGCGGTGCATTTTATTCATCAAGATTACTAAAGTAGTTCAAAAGGTTAGCCCACTCCACAAGATAATAGTCATAGTCGATGCACACGTTTTTACACTACCGAGGCTCCTTTCGACCAATGTCGATTCTTAATAAATACTACTGGTGCTAGTTGTTTTCTTTTTCCACTTTCTCAATTCTCATCTGCTCTTTCACTCAGATAATATGATTTCTAGCTATACTAAGTTTTCTTGTGTTGTGGTATGAATCATGCATTATCTTTTTCTTAAAAAAACTTTTTTTCCTACCATGACAATATGGGGGTCATTCATTCCCTGATGCCAAGCATCCTATTGTTCTCCGAAAGTAAATAAAGAATGAAGCAGTCACTAGCGCATTTTGGAAATTAACACAAAAACGAGATGGGCTAAAAAGACGTAAAGGTGAGGACATGCAGTAAATTGACACAAAAAGGGATAGTTGTGCCTCAGATTGGTGTTCAGGCGACGGGGCGAAGGAGCGATGATTGGACTTCAGGTATGGATGAATCCCAGGAGGTGGAATCTGCGGCCCGTTCTTAGAGGCGACGACGAGCGGAGCCAGCCGACTGGCCGGAGAGGAAGCGATTACGGACGCGCCGACGCGGCCGGCGGCTTAATTCATCCCTGGCTCCCTGCCGTGGGCGAGCGCGCGCGTCTTGGGCCCGCGGCTGCCGACGACGGCAGTCGATGTGCAGCCTACGGACCGCGGGATGCTTCGGGTGGGGCGGCGGGGGACTCGCGGAGACTGCCGGCGTCCTCGCCATGCGCCGAGTCCCCCATGCGGAGCTCTTTTTGCAAAAACAACCCTGATTCGGATACTATTTATAAAATACTCTCTTATTCGGATTGCAATTATTAATCGTGACCCGACTATTTACAGAGTAATCCTGGTTCGGATCAGGACTATTAATTGCGATCCGATTTATTACACGTAGTCCCGGATTTGGATAGAAATCGCTCGATGATCCGCCGTCTCTCTTACCCTCGTCGGCGCCGGCCCTTACGCATCCGGCCGCCGCCTCCGCCTGCCATCCAGCCGGACACTTAAGATGCACCTCACCCACCGTTCATATCAGGCACTACCACTGGCCCTCCGCTCCGCATCTGCATCTGCTCGCCGCGGAAGACGAAAGGGTAAAATGGACTTTCGCACGCGGATCTTCCTCTGATCTGCATTACTCCGTCCGTTTTTATTTACATATCGTATTAGATTTCTTCTAAGTTAAATTTGGCCAAATTTAACAAATTTATAAAAAAATAATAATATTTACAGTACCAAATTTTTTTCATTGAATCCACCATGAAATATACGTTTGATGTTGCATATGTTGGGTAGTATAGTTGTTGCCATATTTTTTATAGAATTGATCAAAGATAGCCAAATTTAATTTAGAACAAATCTAATACAACATGTAAATAAAAATGAAAAAAGTATCTGTTGCTGCCACCAGAGCTGGAGAGAGTGCCGGAGGCGAAGGGACAGCGAGGATGGCCGAAGGAGGGGTAGTGAAGACTCCATGCTTGCAAAATTGTTTTGGCTAGAGGCCCAAGATCCCTCAGCTGCGTGCGTGCCCACACCTCCGACAAGCCCGAGCCCATTTTATGCATCGCGTTTTGGTGGTCCAACAGTAATCTCACTGAAATTTTCTCCGTTGTTTTTCTTCTTTCCCCCGAAGGAAATTGTAGCATGTGTTTAGTTTGGAGATGGGTTGGATCCATCCCTAACTTTTTTAGGTTGGGTTCAACCTAGTGTTTGGTTAAATGGTTGGATTGGACCCAGTTTTCTATTTGATTCGAAGTCTACGTATGTGGGGTGGGATGACCGTTTGTAACACCGTTACGCAACCTTTTGCAGGACCCATATGTCAGTCTCTCATCTCATCTTCTGCTTCCTCTCACTTTCACTTCTTCCCACTAGAACTACCCCATGCCATCCGCTCGGCCGCCGCCGCACGCCTGCCCTGTGCACCGTGCCGCCGGCCGCCGCACGCCCAATCCGCGGGTCCTGCTCCTACACCTCGCCTCGCCCCGCTCCTCCTCCGAGCCATGCGCCGCGGGCCGCGCGGCCGCGCTCCCTCGCACCCTGCGCCACAGCTCGCTGCTCCGCCCGCAACACGCCGCCGGTCTGCCCCAGCGACTGCTAGCTTGCCGGCACCTCCGCCCGCCCCCCGCCCCCCCCCCCCCCCCCACGCCGGCCGCGGCGTGCCTCCGCCCGCCCCAGCGCCAGCGAGCTCGCTGCACCTCCGCCCGCCCCCCACACCGGCTGCGGCTTGCCTCCACCCACCCCTGCGCCGACGGGCTCGCTCACACCTCCGCCTGCTCCTCGCCCGCCCCAACGCCCGCGAGCTCGGCCTCGCCCACGCTGATCTACAGTACTCCCTCTGTTTTTATTTACATATCGTATTAGGTTTGTCCTAAATGAAACTTAGCCACCTTTGACCAAATTTATAAAAAAAAGTAATAGTATTTACAATACCAAATTTATTTCATTGAATTCACCATGAAATATATGTTTGATGTTGCATATGTTGGGTAATATAGTTGTTGCTATATTTTTTATAGAATTGGTTAAAGTTATCCAAATTTGATTTAGGACAAACCTAATACGACATGTAAATAAAAATGGAGGAAGTATCTATTACTCCCTCCGTTTTTATTTACATATCATATTAGGTTTATCCTAAGTCAAAATCGGATAACTTTGACCAAATCTGTAGAAAAATAGAGGAACAACAATACTAACCAATCTATGCACTAACAATATATATTTCATGGTGAATTCAATGAAACAAATTTAGTTTTATAAATGCTATTATTTTTTTCTATAAATTTGATCAAAGTTGGACATATTTGACTTAGGACAAATCTAATACGACATGTAAATAAAAATAGAGAAAGTTCTACCACCAGAGCCTGAGAGAGTGCCGGAGGCGAAGGGACATCGAGGGTGGCCGAAAGAGGGGTAGTGAAGACTCCATGCTTGCAGAATTGTTTCGGCCTAGAGGCCCAAGGTCTCTCGGCTGTGTGCGTGGAAGAAAAGTCTTTTTTACCTCCCTAAACTTTAGACCGAGTCCGCGTTTCTTCCTCCTTACACAATGAAACCATCCGACTGGACTCTTCAGACTCACGATACCGGACATGTGACCTTCTCTCAGTAATTTTTCTTCTTTTCTTTTATATTTATTTTGGCTGAATCTTTAAAAAATCATAGTAAATCATAAAAAATTATAAAATGGAAAATCTAATTTTGTTGGACACCACGCGTGTAGATTGATGCAGTGAACATATAATATAATATAATATAATATAATATAATATAATATAATATAATATAATATAATATAATATAATATAATATAATAGACAAAATTTTTTGTACTTTTAGATATATATTTTTTGTAATTAATTCATAGCTACAGTTTACCTAGTCCAATTATGGTGAAATTTTTATGGTGGGCTAATCATTATATGGTTGATCTGTAGTAAAAATTTCATGCTCATTGGATCATGTATGACCGAGTTATAGATTCAGGAGTTTAATTCCAAGCTATATCAGAGACTCTTCAGTTGCTCAAGCATACATGATCCAATGAGCATTAATTTTTAATGCCTCTCAATCATATAATGATTAGCCCACCAAAGTTTTTTTTACCATAATTGAACCACAGAAACTGTTGCTATGAATTAATTTAGAAAAATATATTTCTAAAATACAACAAAATTTTTTTACCAAATTATATCATATCATATGTTCACTGCATAGATCTACTTATGTGGAGTCCAACAAAATTAGATTTTGCATTTTATGATTTCTTTGTGATTTACTATGATTTTTTAAAGATTTAGCCAAAATAAATATAAAAAGAAAAGGAGAAAACCACTGAGATAAAATAGGCAAGGAGGTTATGTGTCCGGTATTGTGAGTTCGAGGAGTCTAGTCGGATGGTTTTTTTATCAAAGGAAAAAACGCAGACTCGGTTCAAAGTCTAAGGAGGTAAAAAAAATTCGCGTGCGTGTCCACACCTCAGCCCAAGCCTATTTTAATGCATCGCGTTCTGGTGGCCCATCAGTAATCTCACTGTAATTTTCTCCGTCGTTTTTCTTCTTTTCCCCGAAGGAAATCCTAGTGTGCAAGGTTTCCTTCCTTTTCTTCTCTTTGTCGGTGCAGCAAGACCTGCCGGCGAGCTCCCGGCGCGCACGGTTTGGCGCTGAGCCCAGGCAGCCCCGCGAGCGTCCCGCAGAGAAGACAAAGTCTATCATCACACGAGCCTAAGGGCCAGGAACGAGCAAAGTGCCAACCACAGGCAGCCAGCCGTCGCCCGGCCGCGCTGCTTAGTTTTGTCGCTCCGAACGGCAGCCGACTGGATGGATCCCTGACAAGCATTGCAGAACCCTGGCAGGCGCTTCGTTCTTTTGCTTCACACGTCGCGATCCGCGGGGTAGCTACGAGCATCTAACTGACAGATTCAAGGTCACTGGGAGCTTGCTCGAGAATTGAATAATTTGGTGAGGGAATGAGGGCGCTCACCTAACGGGAAAATGCTCACGTTGAAGCAGAGCGCACTGTGGTCAGTTGTATATAGGTGCTGCAGCCCCTGGTCACTGCCTCACTGCCCCAGTGCATCAGCCTAGCTGTTCCGTGACGACTGGCTGAAGGCTTGTTGTAGGTGAGCGGTGAGCCTGCGCGCGCGCGGAGTGATCGAGCTGCAAGCCTGCGAGCATGGCCGGGGGCGGGTTCGCCGTGGCAGACGCGGCGCCGTCCGCCGACTACGGCGGCCGCGTGACCTTCTCCGTCGTCGTCACCTGCCTCATGGCGGCGTCCGGCGGCCTCATCTTCGGCTACGACATCGGCATCTCGGGGGGCGTGACGGCCATGGAGTCGTTCCTCTCCGCCTTCTTCCCGGGGGTGCTGCGCCGGATGGCCGCGGCGCGGCGGGACCAGTACTGTGTCTACGACAGCCACGCCCTCACGGCGTTCACCTCCTCGCTCTACCTGGCCGGGCTGGCCGCCTCGCTCGTGGCCAGCCGCGTCACCAGGGCGGTCGGGAGGCAGGCCGTCATGCTCGCCGGCGGCGCGCTCTTCTTCGCCGGCGCGGCCGTCAACGCCGCCGCGGTCAACATCGCCATGCTCATCGTCGGGCGCATGCTGCTCGGCTTCGGCATCGGCTTCACCAACCAGGTACGTAGAGTTTTACTACAGCAATCTTTGTAGTGAACAGATGACATAGTTCATCAGCTTGTCAAGGAGTAGTAGCTAGGTAGTATAATAGTGGGCCATTTCACATCTTTAGAATAAGAATTTGGAGCGGTGAATACTCCATTAACATTTCATTTAGATGATGCAAAATAGTACAGACTGAGATACAATATTTCATCGAGTTACTTGTAACTTTAGGAAGACTGAGATACAATATTTTTTCCAAAACATAGTACAGACGCAGATACTCACATACACGCACGTACACTCAATATTATAAATACTGCACGCAATCCTATCCCTACAAGTAGATCCAAGAGACTGAGCCGGCAGATTCTCGAGGTTGACGAAGTCGCCACAGGCGCCTCACTATCAACAGCCACGTTGCCTACCACTGAAAGTGTAGTGCTGGTTAAATCATGGAACATATCATTTTCACTTACCAGACAATAACACATAACCACCATTGCATTATAAAAGGTAGCTCTAGTTAATCAAACGAAGCGTAACCCTTTCATTTTGCAACAACAAAAGTAACAACATTACTCAAGATCTCCACAAGAGAAATTCAAGTGTGTTGTGCAATAAAGGAGTGATGGATAAACTAATGAACCTCATGTGGCTCTGATGTTTAATTTGTTGTGAGCCTCCAGGTATAGATAGAGCTACAAACAAATTAACCTACCCCTCACTAAACCATGTCTACTGTAACTGTAGCTTGGAGGTACAAAATTTTAATACATGATAATGATGTAAAATCTAACTTAGGAATAGTTTGTTTTTATCTGCTATATGTTGTGAAATCTAGTTTGTTATAGGATTCTTTACTATAGTTCCGGTAAGATTTTACTTTTGGAAGCTATCACAATGCCAACTAGAGCCGTATTGTTCTTACCGACATGAGTTAAATCCAGCACCAAAACTTCGTTGACAAATGTTTCTTTGAGAACTGATGTGATGTGAGTCCAAGTGTTTGGTAATAAGGTACTCTAGGGCAAAATTCCTACAGAAGACATGAAGATCAGAAGGGTTGTCCACCAAGATAGGAAGGGTTAGTTTGTTGCGACATGCTGACGAGACGACGCTCGTGCTGCTTCATTATTTGCTTCCTGTCCCATTCCCTCGAGGTAGCTAGAGCCCGTGGCTGGTTTTGAGCCGACCCATCGCTCTCAAGACCGTCGAGCTGATTGAATAGTGGATGCCTGGTCGCGTCATCTTTTGATCGGTAGCTGCAAGTGAAACCCGTGCAGGCATCCGGCTTTCTTGGAGTAGTTGGCTGTCCTTTTCGTATCACCTTTAACCTCTCGGGCTCTATCTTTAATCCACACCTGTTGTTATGCAAGTAGAGTGATCTATCATGATGATCACATACAGTACGTGCGTGACAAACTTGGACACACGAGCTCACGACGTGACGTGATGTCGCATGGCAATGGCAGGCGGCGCCCGTGTACCTGGCGGAGACGGCGCCGCCCAAGTGGCGGGGCGCCTTCACGACGGGGTTCCAGCTCTTCCTCAGCATCGGCAACCTGGCGGCCAATCTGGCGAACTACGGCACCTCGCGCATCCCCGCGTGGGGCTGGCGCCTCTCGCTCGGCCTGGCCGCGGCGCCCGCCGCCGTCATCCTCGCTGGGGCGCTGCTCATCCCGGACACGCCCAGCAGCCTCGTCGTGCGCGGCCGCGTCGAGGAGGCCCGCGCCGCGCTCCGGCGCGTCAGGGGCCCCAAGGCGGACGTGGACGCCGAGCTGGAGGACGTGTCCCGCGCCGTCGAGGCGGCGCGCGCCTGCGAGGAGGGCGCGTTCCGGAGGATCCTCAGGCGGGAGCACCGCCACCACCTGGCGATGGCCGTGGCGGTACCGCTGTTCCAGCAGCTCACGGGGGTCATCGTCATCGCCTTCTTCTCGCCCGTGCTGTTCCAGACGGCCGGCTTCGGCAGCAACGGCGCGCTCATGGGCGCCGCCATCCTCGGCGCCGTGAACCTGGGCTCCACGCTCGTCTCCACCGTCACCGTCGACCGGTACGGTCGCAGGCCGCTGTTCCTGACCGGCGGGTTCGTCATGATCATCTGCCAGGTCGCGGTGGCCTGGATCTTGGGCTCGCAGATCGGCGGGGACGGCGAGTCCGCGATGGCGAGGCCGTACTCCCTGGCGGTGCTGGCGCTGACGTGCGTGTTCTCGGCGTCGTTCGGGTGGTCGTGGGGGCCGCTGACCTGGGTGATCCCCGGCGAGATATTCCCCGTGGAGATCCGGTCGGCGGGGCAGGGCATCAGCGTGGCCGTCAACCTGGGCGCCACGTTCCTGCTCACGCAGACGTTCCTCTCCATGCTGTGCGCGCTCAAGTACGCCACCTTCATCTACTACGCGGCCTGGGTCGCCGTCATGACCGCATTCGTGGCGGCGTTCCTGCCGGAGACCAAGGGGGTGCCGCTCGAGGCCATGGGCGCCGTCTGGGAGCGCCACTGGTGCTGGGGCCGGTTCGTGCGGCCGCCGGTCAAGATCGACGAGGAACCCTGATGTGAACTGACGGATGCAGCGCTTCTAATTTGTGGCGATGACAAGCTTCCTCGGACTTGTTCTGTTTGTGAATGGCTTCAGTTTGTCTGTATGTTCGTCATCTGAGGAAGACTTGTGTGCCAACTAATTACAAAATTAAGTACACATTTCTCTTTTGTGATTTTTGTAATGGCCATTGCTAGTGGATGGACGTTGCCAATCGGACGGTCAAATAAACAGTCTATTTTTTTCTACATAAACAACAGAGCATGCAACATTATAAAGCAACTATTTTTTTTGAATGTAAATTATAAAGCAACTTTTGAAACATAGAGAAACAACACCAATCAGCTTTGTTACTGGCACCTCCGTCCGAAAACATATCATTCTAGTTTTATTCTAAGTCAATTCTTTTTAAGTTTGATTAAATTTATAAAAAAAATATTACATTTGTGGCACCAAATAAATATCATTAGATTCGATATTTTGACCTGGATCGCCGCCATGTCAGCCTTTCGTTGTGGTGCGATCGTGCCGGAGACCAAAGGGGTGCCACCGACACCTTCAGGAAGCGCAACTGGTACCAGGGTCGGTTTGTGCAGCCCTCGTGCCTGATCGTCGAGGAACCCTATCAAACTTACCGATGCAATGTTAATGGTTGTGATGTTTACGAGTCTTCTAGGACGTTCCATATGTTAATCGCTTTAATTTTTCGGTTGTCTTCTCCATATACGAGTAAGAGTTGGGTAAAGTAAAAACGAAATTCGCACTCAGTAATTTTTGTTATTGTTTAAAAACTTGATGCAAGGCCAAGTGCCAAAATAATTTTAACCATCTTCGCAGCATCTACGACTCCGTGGCCCAATGGATAAGGCGCTGGTCTACGGAACCAGAGATTCTGGGTTCGATTCCCAGCGGAGTCGAATTTCTTCCTTTTTTTTGCCATAAGCTAGAATTTAGAAATGCATCAAAATCGTCTGGAATATTTTATTTTTTTGGAGCAAACATATTTAAAGAAACCCACTCCGGATATTGCAACTACCCTTTTCAGATATCTTAAAATGTTTCTGAGTGCAAATAGCAGAAGGCACAGCTGCCTTGCACAGACTTGCATCATATTTGTTAACAACACAAGCAATGATCTAAACATCCAATGATGCAATAAGAACAGAAATGAGTTCAAAATACTTATTGCACGAGTTCTCAGTTCGGAGGGACTATTACATATAAGTAGCACAAACCGAAGATGAGATCACACACAGGCGTATCAGATACGAGGCAAGTGATCGAGTCGGATTCTGCTGACTCTACATTATATTAGACTAAAGATACCCAGCATAAATTAAGATCTCGAGCACAATTAAAGAACTGGGAGGTCAAGAAATGCACATGCCACGCGCTTCAGTGACAAGGGGCAGCTAGCCAGTCCGGATTAGAGCAGACGACAACAATTAGATCAGTGCGATGCTGCTCTCGCCACCAGGGGGCTTCCGGACGCCGCCAAGGTATTCTCGAGGAGCAGGTGTTCCATCAGCGAAGATGTCATTGCCGCTCATCTCCTTCAGCTTCGCGGAGCTCAGAGACTTCTCAGCCGAGGCAGGGGCTTCCTCCTTGAATATGTTGTTGCCTGTCAGTTCCTGGAACTTCTGGTTGTGGATTTTCTTTGCTGTCTTCACCACAGGCTCTTCGCTGAAGGAGATGTTGCTTGGTCCTCCGGCAGGCTGCAAAAGCCATTCAGTGCACATAGACTCAGAGGTAAGATGTTCATGCTAACATGATGAAAAGCAGCTGGCTGGTTTTCCATGAATTTCAAGCCATAAGAGGACAGTATTTAGAAATGATGAGAGATTGTTCAATGCACTGCTGTTAGCCTAGCTGGTGTATTTCATGTGAAAGCCTTACAGATACATTCCTTGTAACATAAACGCAACCAAAATTCCAACAGTTCCCGTTTAATATTATCCTATATAATGATAGTAGAAATACCTATTAAGCATATCAAATCAGCACGGTATCTGGCTCAAGGAAGATTCAAACAACATTCTGAAAGCCCAGCTCCGAATTCTCAGTTGGTCAGACATTCACCTTAGACCGATTTGATTGTTTGTATAAAAAGTAACAGCGTGCACTAACAATCTAATATAGTACTGAGGAACTAGGTAGGGAAACCACAGTACCACACTCATGCAAGCACATCAAATAGGGACTGCTAATGTATGCAGTTTAGAATTAGGCATGTGCATATAAGCACATTGCAATTTTATTAAAATAGCTAGCAACTCAAGTAATTGCATCATTCGAACATCATAAAACAAATAAAACAATATAAAGAACAGTGCAGAATGAAATACTAGATTGTCCATATTCAGCAATGTATAAAACATATAAAGTTCGAGCTGATATCTGTTAGACATATTTGAAGACATGAGAGCCAAATTTTGTATAATAGGCCCGTAGGTGTTTAAATGGTAGTGCATATACAGCCAAGAAACGAATAAAATGTACATCAAAACATCAACAAGAAGGTTAATCACTTACATGAGATACTTTAACCGATGTGTGGACGCTCCTCTGTGGAAGTGAGAAGTCCACATTTCCTTGAAGCTCCATGTTACGAGCAGCCAATGGCCTGGCAGGAATCTCAGGAGGTGGACCAAAGATGTCACTCCCGCTAAGCTCCTTGGTCTTGGCTTCAGAAAGCTGCTTATTGATTTTAGCATCAGCATCTTCTAGAGTACCACTAAGCTCTCGCTGCTTAGCCACTTCAGGTATCGAAGATGGCTTCTTCGGTGAAACACTTCCATCAGCACTAAATGAGATTTGGCTTATTCCAGTCACAGTTTGCTGTCATGAAAAGGTGAATCACATAGTAAGAAGGCCACACTCATGTGATTTACAATTAATCAACACAAGGTAATCAGAGAAACATAAGCTATAAAGCTATAGTGGAACATGAAAGGTTTTTATGAGCATGGAAGTTACATTAACATAAATTTAAGATAGCATTAGAAATATGAGCTATAGCAGATGCGTTTCCTTTGAAATATCAATCATAGTGCCTTTCCTTACAGAAATGGAATAAAATGTGCGTCAACTTAGCATTCTGTCCACATACACATATAATATGAATTAGGATAGATCACCACTATACAGCAATACCAATAAGCAGAGAAGAAGTTTGGTTAGAAGTATTTGAATAGGATTAGTACCTGGTACATCCTTACAGAAGTTTTGTTTGCATGATTTGAAGCCTCTGAGTCACCATTTTCACTCTTTTCAGCGAAGATGCCACTGCCACTCATTTCTTTCAATTTTGATCCAGAACAAAATTTCCTTTCACTACAATAGGTCAACAGGAATGTTAGTGTTGACAAATTGGAAGCAATGCTGAAAGTTACATTAACTGGAAAATCCCCAGCTGTTTGGCTACCATCGTCCATGGAAAGAACTCCATCCATACAATTCTTGGCTACACATTTTCATGTAAAACATAAATTTTCTGAAAGAAATGTACACAAGATTCACTGCAGTTGCCCGAAATTTTGTAACAAACAATGTAAAACAAAATTGTTGATACATTAAAAACTACCAAAAGAAACACCATACCAAACAAGCAGCGACAAAACTACAGCCTACATCAAGGAGTCGGTGTGCACAGCCCGGCATCACAGTGTGATAGAAATATCCAAATTTCAAATCGGACGCTTGTGTTCTGCATCGCTGAAATCACTTTCAGTCAGTGCTAAAAAGCTTGTATTGTAGCACCACCCAAAATTCACAACTGATGCCACGAATTTGGACTGTAGCCGCCTGGCCCGCGTCACACGCTTGCACCGTGCAAGCGGAGTAGCCACACACGGTCCACCCTTGGCATCAACCAACCGCCTGCAAGCGACTGCTCTCCAGCCGCCACCATGGGAAGGCGTCGCAAGCATTAAAACGCAGCCGCCACTTCTCGCTAAAGCCTAAAGCACATTCTCACGAAATGGCTTTCTCGCTAAAACCCGAGCAACCCGAACAGGGTTGGTAGTTGCTGCGCTTGAACTCGACCGGATCGACCTGAGCACGCATCCAAGCAGAGCAAGCGCCGCACGTCGCTAGATCGGATCGGAGCCGGACAAAGCAAGACAGAAGCGGAGCAGACGACACAGATCGAGAGCGGATCAGGGCGGAATGCGGGGAGCGGGACCCCCCCCCCCCCCCCAGATCTCACCTCTTGCTCAGATCCTCGGCCTCCTGCTCGCTCACCGCCGCGCCGAACATCGCCGGCGTGATCCCCGCCGCCGGCTGCTCAAAAAAACACCACGACCCACACAAGGTCAGCCGCGCCGCGCGCAGATGCAGCAAACAGGATTGATTGACTGACTCGCGGCACGGGGTAGGCGGGAGCGAACCTTGAGGCTGGGGCGGGAGGACACGGCCGGCGAGGCCCCCGCGGCCGCGTCGGGGCCCGCGGCCGACCAGGTGAGCAGGTCGGCCGTGGAGGTGTGCGGCTTCCGCACCGGCACCGCCCTCTCCATTGCTCTGCTCCCTTCCTTCCTTCCTGCGGAGCGGCTGCGGGGCGGGGGCGACGCTGACGAGGGATGCTTTCGCTCGGCGCTTGCGCCTGCCCCTGCTCAGCTCGGCAGGCACGCTCCCTCGGGGTTTCTTCGCAGAGCGAAATGGCAGCGACCGCCGGACACCTCGTTTCGAAAAGAGTTGCCGGTGCGGCGGGTTTGTACAGGTACCCATCCACGCCTGTCCCGCCCCGATCACGTGACGGTACGGCTGACATGCGGGGCCGGGTGACGCTGGAGCCACCTGTCGGTGGGTTCTGGGGCCAAGTTCGATTCGAATTGGAGGCGTTGGTCCCGGCCCACCGGGCCCCATGGTGGAGCAGCGGATCCCGGACCCGTGTATCCAAAGGTGCATGCCTTTCTTTGGGGTACGTGGTGGATGATGAGTGGGGCCGTGCTGGCCGAGGAGGTTGGGAGATTATTGTAGAGGATCTTGAGCGGGCGGGGTGCCGGTGGGTTCGTGGCTCGCGCATCGGCTGTCGCAGGCTCGCAGCGCCCCACTCTTCGTACGGAAGCTACGCTCACCCACTCTTCGTACGGAAGCTACGCTCACCCACTGACAGTTTGGCCCACGCGGGATTCACTGTCAGCGCGACGGCTAATTGCGTGACTAGAACGTCTCCGAGTGGGCGCAGTAAAAGGGACTCGTAACTACGCCAGCTCGAGCACTTTTACTTTTACACCTTTTCGTTTTCTCTCTTCTCTATCTAGCTTCACCTTCACGATAACGAGCCACCTCGGTCGCGAAAAAAAAAATAACGAGCCACCTCGGCTGCCTTGGCTGGTTAACATCAGGAGCTAAAAGCTGAGCTCGGTTCGTCGCTAGAAGTTCGAGCTTGCGGTTCAGATGGTGAGCGTGGTCGTGCAAGAGGCGATAATTTGCGTGATGGAGGCACAGGACACGCTAAGGGGATTATGGAGGAGTGCGAGATTGGTGCACTTATTCTTGCCCATCTACATTACGTAATATACTCCATCTATTTTAATTTTTCTAGATTTATAATTTTTTTATAATATATTTAGATATAATCTACATCTAAATATGTAAAAAAATCTAAACAATCAATTATCTGGAATGGAGAGCATATATCTTTACCCAACTAGGTACGCATTTTACCTTGGTGACCTCCGACAAAATATTGGTGCCGTTTAGACAACCTCCACGGATCATTTCCCATAAACTTTTGCATTTTTGGGTATACCATCCCATTCTTCGATCTAGTGCTATTTTCAATCTCGCTCCTATATATATTATTTGGCTACTTTTTTACTGCTACTATGAAGTATTGCTACTTTTGTTTTATTTGGCTCGATGCCATATTCCATGGCGTTACTAGTCTTTAACAATAACATCTCAAGGTCAGATCGAGCTCATTGGTTCCGAGGCCCTTCTCTCAGAGGCATATTTGATCGGTTTCGCTTTCTAGGACCAACATGATAAGCGGCCACCGTGGTGATGATTCAAAGAGTTAGAGTTCCATAGGAAGCTGAACAATTCTTGTGGTCATCAGCAGAATCCCCGTTTCTACGTGGACCGTTAGTTTGATAGCATTCAGCATTCTCATAAGTCTCACAATAAAAACTTAGGCACTAGCATAGCATTGCCACTGTATGGTCCGATATGCAATGTTAAAAACACGTACTGTTTTTACTCTCCACGCAACTGATGATATATATTATTGAAAAGAAATCGAAAGCTGTCCACATAAACACACTTGTTATTCTTCAGAAACAATTAAAAAGAAACTAAGCATGGATCTTAACGTAGTGATTGCGAACGATTGTCACAACACCGAACACATAGGTCGAAACAAACAGGCGACAGAGATGGAAGTACAGATAGAAGCCGGAAGCTTGACAGTACACGGATCTGGCAGGCTGCATCTGCCAGATACGCAGGCACTGCGGTGCTAACGGCGACATCCCGGGATTCATGTGGGGCGGGGCGGTTGCCGCAGCGCCGGCTTTCCCCATCCTCTCCATGTTCTCCTCCCATCCTGCATGCGAGAGTACAGGTACAAGCCAGAAAGCTCAGCTCATCATCAACACCGCGTACCCTCACAGAAAGCTACGAACGAACGTACCTTGGGACATGTCGAATCCGCGGGCCTTGAGCTCGCGGTACTCCTGGCAGAGCGCGCAGGGCTCGCACCAGAAGTGGACGCAACAGTCGGGGCACCGGCAGGGCCCCTCCTAGAGCCCGTACCGCGCCCGCAGCTTGGAGCGGTAGCTGCAGGAGTAGAGGCAGCCCAGCCCGCCCGTGAGCACCGACGGCTGCCCCCCCGTCCACGCCGTCAGCAGAAGGTAGAGCGTCCCGCTCACGCAGCAGGTGCCGCCTCCGCCTTGGTCGACGATGGTCGCGATCCGCCCGAAGGTGACGCACGGGCAGAAGAGCGTCAGTCAGCCTGCGGGCTGGGGAGCAACCGAGCAAGCAGCGCATGAGGTGGGCGAGATCGCGAACCGAGCAGCAGCTAGCGCATGCAATGGTTTGGTTGGAGTTGAAGGAGACGACGAGACTTACAGCCGCCGACGTCGTCGAAGCAGTCGAAGAGGCCGGAGGACCATTCTCCGGCCGGCGGAGCGCCGTTGCTGGCCATGACGACGCGCCCTGCTGCGAAACCTCTCGCGCTCGCTGCGTTGCTCACTTGCTCTGCGCGGGCGAGCCCCGTGTGTGGGTGGGGGTAAAAATACGGTCGAATTTCAGGTTGTGACAGTACAGAAGCAAACCAAGTTGCATTGCTCGGTCAGGGTGGGAGTATAATACGGCGTCCAGGACAGTGGAGGTTAACGATACCGAGACATGTACACCCCCACGTTTCTTTTCGAACTATTTTAGCAGCTTGACATTTTTTTTCCCTGCAAGTTGCATGGTCAGAGGTTAGGTCAGGTGCTTGCTTCTTTACTTGAGAGTTGCACATAAATGATGGGATGGATCCGATCGGAGGCGGCTTCACGTTTCGCACGCATCCATCTTGAGTGCTTGACCCTTATCTGTCGGCTCAACGTGTATGTACAGGCCGGAGAGCGGTGTACTCTATACTAGTACTAGTATAGTTATTAGGGGCCGGGTGTGGTGACTGTAAATTAATCGCAGAGATCTGCAGTCAGCCTGTGATGACTGATGAGCTGCCCAGATCGTAGCTGGTCAGAAAATTGCATGGTTTTTGGAGCCACTCGCAAAAAAAAAATTGCTTTGGAGTCAACACACGCCAGGCTATCGCGCGCAATGGGATTTCTCTGTAGCTTGCAAGCGATGAAACAAGATCCGTGCGTGTTAGGCAGGGGGGCCTTTGGGCGGTCAACCGATGCAAGAAGGATCCTTTTGGAGTTGGGCTTCAAGGTGGCCTGTGGATGATTCGTGGGCCTGTGGCCCGGTAAGTGTGCGTGGTGAGATGATAGATATCTCAACAAGTGGGTTGTTTTTCTAACTTCCTACGATTTTAGCGGGTAAAAATTGGAATCCAACCAACCACGTCCTAAAGCCTATACTATTATTTTGCCAAATTTACATATCCGAATAAATAGTGATAAATGATTTTTAGGTTTAGGTTCTGCCCACCGAAAAAATTGGATATATATATATATAGAGAGAGTTTTTCTACATTTGTGTGTAGCTACTCCCATCATCAGTATACCACCATGCGTATATCCGCATACTTATTTATCACTTTGAGTATATTTATATACTAATTCTAAGATACTTTAAAGGGGTATATATGAAAATTTTCAAAAGCATCCCTATTTTTTAAATATATTATGATTATACCTTAGTATTAGTATATAAAATAAGTATGTCCATACACTCTATGTATGGTCACATACCCAATATATATACCATCGTAGATATTCTAGTATGATCACATACTCCATATACATACTCTTCGTTCGGTCAGATACGTCCTACATCATAATAATAAAACTAAAGTGAACAAATTTTATCAACAATTGATTTAAGTTTACCTCTCTCAGTTACAATTTGTGGAACGTGCTTCATGGCCCCCACTTGAGCATCACAATATGCTCAAGTCTTAATCTTGCTAGGAACTGATTGTCGGTAACTATCTAATGCTAATTTCTTTTATCTATCATTAAATATCTTGATTAATCTACAAATAATGGTCACATATAAACGTAAACTGAGCTTTAGCTCTACTAAGGTTTCTTCAACTCTACACGGATGCTCATATTTTTTGAATTTATTTTAGGAGTTAATAGATACTATTTTTCAGTGGTAGCCACCCTACTCATAGGGTAGGGTTGCATACCTATATTTATAGAGGTTAGCGTGCGTGCGTGTATATGAGTGTGTGTCTGTGTTTCGTAAAAAAAATTACGACCATAAACACAAATAGTGTAAAGAAAACAATAAGTATCGACCGTCACTTGTAGTGCAACCATGGTTGAAGATCTTCAAGTGAGGAACATAATTCTATTTCCATTTTCATTCATGAATTACATGATGTATATATCACAACGGAGCTCCACCTTCATCTTTCACATTTAGAAACAAAAACGAAGAGCTCCACCTTCTGCTGCTCCCGGAATGGCCCTTATAGTTGTTTCCAATTGCTTTTCAAAGAAAAAAAAAGTTGTTTGTAATTAGAAATTTACACCCCCATGCCCTGGTGAGCAAGTGCACTTCCATCAGTCCTCCATGGAAACGAGGTCCCTGATCAAAAGAATGTTAACTCTAATTGAAGCCGTTTAATCCATATAATCACACAAATTAATTCTTCATCATCGTTGTGACTATTACCAGGTAACTGCACATGATCGCCGAGCTGCAAATGGCCGTCTGCTAATAAGTCATATGTGGACGAGTCCCAGTCCCATGTCAAGATGTCGTCGTCGTCGTCTGTCCACGGTGGCGTCGCTGACGACGACGATTCGATGATGGGAAAGGACGGGGACGACCACGACGACGTTGTGGGCGGCGGCAGGACAGTCGAAGGGAAGGCACGCTGCTGGCTGTTGTTCGAATAATCTGGTGGGTTCGTCATCATCAAGGACGGTCTCGGAGATCGGTGGAATTGCGGCCGCTCTTCTTGCAGCTGCACCCGCGCGTCACCGAACCTGCCCGCCGCCGCTTGCCGGCGGCTCGTCGTCCTTGGCCTCGACGCCGGGGGTTGGGACGGGTGCCGCGTTTCAGGTGTGCTCGTACATGTAGGTCACCTCGTACAGTGGCGGGTCGTCGTGGGTCACCTGCTGCACCAGCTTGGAGGCCTGGCAGTGCCTATCTTCGCGGTAAGAGCATCTGAAATATAGCCTGCGGTGACATTTGCATCCATGCATGTATGAGGGAGCATATATATATATATATATATCTGAAGTTCAAATGCAAACAGTAGCAGATCAAGTGTCTAACTAGAGTTACCTAGCTATTTGTTGACACAAAGCAGCTAGCTAATATGAAATTACCTAGGATGCGGAGCGTCCTTGATGACCTTCTGGCCGTACTTCCTCCACAAGTGGCCATCAAAATAAGGCGTGAGTGTGTGTTTGATCCATGTATGCTTGTCCTTCCTGCAGCAAGAATATTCCGGAACTACGTGGATGAGACTCAGAGGGAGCATAGATCATTTCTATACATAGGCCCATTTGCACGGTGTGTTTTTGGAGGAAAGGGGGCATTAAGAATGTTGATGTGGATATCTCTAAAGCATGTAGAGCTAAAGTTTTGACACGGCTTATCTAATTAAAATGAATCTGTTTATAGTCCGGCTCACACTTGGGAAAAATAGTATCATGCACACATGTATGCACGCATCCGTTTTGGGTCGACATCGATCGCTTTCAGTTGGGACGTCATTGTTTTTGGCGTTTTTTTTTCTTTGGCAAGGAGGCCAACATGTAATCCAAAGTACAGGATTCAAATCCAGCAACTACCTACTAGGAGCATATATTAGGCTAGGAGTATATATTAGGAAAAAATCTGATTTACACACTCGAACTATCATAAAAGTTCGATTTTCAACATTCTAACTATAAAATCAGATAACATAGGCCATCCATCTATCAAAACTGGATGAATTTGGCCTTTTGGGTGATTTTGAATGTGGTTTTCCATTTTATAAAAATTAAAAATATTCAAATTTAAACTTAAAATTTATAAGTAATTCGTTTTAAATAAAAAAATACGAAATAAATATCAAAAGTTTTCTAAAATGTAACCTTCTCTTCCGGCCATCGCGCCGCGCAGGCTCAGGGAGAGGCCTCCTTGGCCGTAGGGCTGCAGGTTGAGCTGCTGCTTCGTCCTCTTCAGGCCCGGCGTTGCCATTCTTTCCTGTCTGTCTGCTAGGCTCTACCTGACCGATCGATGGATCGATCAAATTGCACCAAGGCGATCGATCGAGATGGTAGCTAGCGAAAGGAGGTGAGTGGGAAGACGGAGGAGAAAGATCGATATGCTTAAGCAGCAGGCACCTGCTACTGCGGTGAATCTATGGCGCTCTCACCGGCCGGCCAGAGAGGCCGGGGGCTTTAACGCCGCGGAGCACGACGGCGCACACACTGCAGACACGTTGCTTGCAGGTGCGTGCATCTGCCACCACACCAATTGCAGTTGAATCATGTGCCTAATTGTATATCCAGCATTAATTATTATTCAAAGGAAAAATTATGTATCCAGCCTCGAGATGGGATCGGGATCCCTGCTGGCTGGATTCCTTGTGACCTGACTAGCTCTGGCCTGTTCCTTCAAATTTGTTTCGTGTATTTTTAAATTTTTTTTTACTTGGGGTTTCTCTAGCTAGTGCACTGCTGCTCTGATTGTTCACATGCATATGCTTTGCTTTGAGGGTGCGTCTCTCCTAGGTTCTTACCCACTGCACGTAGTAGGCGTCAGGATGCGATGTCTATATCCACAGGAGGATCGGATAGCTACGTCGGAGGTTTAAAAATAAATCGCTGCTAGATCTCTATTTCAGAAGATAACAGTAGACACTAATAATAATGCAAACAAGTTGCTCCAGATTGGGAGTATAATACGGTTGCCAGGGCAGAATTATTACATCTTTTGCTAGCTGCAAGTTGCATGCATGCTAGAGGTTAGGCGCATGCGTGCATCTTGATCGTTTCTATGTCGGCCAACGTGCATGTACAGGCCGGAGATGAGAGCAGTGTGCTCTATTGCATGCAGAGAATATCAGTGAGCCGGCCTGTCATCAGCTACCGAGGACCTGTAGCTGATCATAAGTCACAGTAGTGGTGCCAGCAAGTTAATCGGTTCTGGATTCTGCAGCTTACAAACGAGATCATAACATGGCCTAGGATTAGGGGCTTGATTGGTGGTGCGAATCTAGGAAGACGGAAACAGTTATAGAGGGAAGATATCGTTGGCGGCCGCACAACGGTAGACGGTGTGGATGACACCGGCTTGGTAGCGATGAGGGTTGGTGGCAGGACGAGCCCCCACCTCAATCGTTTAGAGCTTGGATATATTGAAGGATCTATGGCAACAAGAGGCGGGCTATGGGCATGGTCAAGGAGGGGGGGAGGCGCTGGGGGAAGAGTGAGGGAGGTGTGGAAAGGTTTTTGTTGTAAGTTGTTAGAACTACCTACACAAGCTAGTACCATCTTATAAACAATAAACTTCATAATTGATAAGCGTGTTCAATGTCTTAAAATCAAGAAGGAAACAATGGTATACTAATCACACATGCTGCCTCCAGCTACATGACTTACCCCTTCATAGTTTCTTTAGAGAGATATGATTTTTTCAGAAATATAAAAAAATCAGAAAAAATACAAATAGCCATGATCAAATCCTATCTCCCTAGTCCCAAATAAGTTCGAGAGTAAACAAAAGTTAGTTTATGCACGACTCCAAGTATGAGCTATCCGATTCAGGTAATCAAAGACATGCCAACTGCTGTATGTGGCTGCTTGAAGTTTTAAAGTGTGAACGTAGGTCGCACCATGATGTTGCCTTAGTTATGAGTATTATATGTCAAACTCAGATACGTCCAACAATCCTGATTGATATATGCGAGAACATATTTTGAGGATTCCTTTTCTAGGGTTGAAAGGTGTGTTGGGAACGGCTAAGCTATAATAAATCAAGCTTTTTATACCTTTCAAGACGCTTTTTAAATAGCAGGCTATAGCTGCCGCTACATCCGGCTATAGCTGCTAGGAAGGGCAGCCGCTATGGCATTTAGCCCACTAAAACCGGCTATAGCTCGCTAAATACCGGCTATAGCCCGCTAAACGCCGTAACGGCAGCTCTGCCGCTAAACGTCTTAGCTGGCGATTTAAAACCATGACCGGTAATAAGGAATCATGGACTGTTACCATTAGAGGACGAGTGCAATGAAAGTAGACTTGGAGAAGCTCAGTCCAACATCAAGCGTCTTGATGTAATCATAACAGCAACACAATTAACACAACAACAATAATAACAACAACCACGTGGCAGGTGAGAAGCAATCTAACACGTACCACGGATAAGCTAGCTTTCCGTTGCAGGGGCGCTGCTGCAGAAAGCTAGTGAACAGGGATTCCATGGTTGCTGCAGCCCGGACCAAGAGGCGGGAGAAGGACGAACAGGGATGGGAGGCACCACATACGGCTTGGCTGAAAGTGAACGTGGATGGAGCCTTCGATAGTGTCGCGTCAGGTGATGGTGTGGCATCGGGGGTTGTCATCCGGGATGAGGCGGGTTCGGTCCAGCTCTCGGCCTGGAAGTTCATAGGAGCTGATCAGGATAGGGTGCGGAGGAAGTGGAGGCTCTGACCTGCAAAGAAGCCCTCCAGCAACCGAAGGAAGGAGAGGAGAGTCCCCTACCGGCCTACCAACCAAGCCTGCATCCGCCCCTGTCGACGATCAGGTGACGGCAGCCACGGGTGATCGACGGCGCGGATCTCGCGGCCATTCGGCGGTTCGAGAATCCAGACGCCGCTACGCGCGCGCTGCATTCCCCCTGCCCGCGCGGGCCGACGGATCCTGGATGTTGCCATGCTGGCGCATCAAATCAAACAGTAGGCGGCGCGCGCTACTCGATCGCCTCGTCGCGTCCATGGAACGAAAATTACCAGGGGGGTCACGACGTACCCGGAGGCATGCCAACGCGGCAACGCCGGCGATGACCAGTGCCCGCGTCGGCCACATGGGCCGTTTATGGTTCGGTGGGCTGATAGCCTGAGTTGGTGCATGATGGGCTGCAAACTATAGCATGGTGGCCGGGTGATAAGGTAAACCGGGCTGACCGAGCCCAACCACAACGCCTGTCAGCCCATTAGGGCCCTTCTCAATTGCTATCTTCTCCTTATAAATAAACATTATTCTCTCCCTCTCTCTCCCCACTCCCCCCCCCCCCTCCCCCCCTCTTTCCCTGTTCAGTGTTCATGCCCCTGGATTTTATTTTATATTTTTGGTTCTCTCACGCACTCGAGCATTGGAAAATGAAACACTCGAACAATTCTTCGAACCTAATTCCCAAAGTTTTGATACATATTCGATATTTTGTAGATCATTATGTCAAATGGGTGTGTGTGTGTCGCGAACGCGGCGTAGCCGCACAGGATTGGCACTTTCGCCGCCGGTGCACGGTGTAAGGGCTAAGAGCCTAAGAACATAGTAGAAGCGTCAGGTATGATTCTAACAGATCAGAGGTGGTCAAATAGGGGAAAAAATAGGTGCAGGAAGGGCTGCAAAACGCGCGCCCTCCGTGAAGCCCTGGCCCGGATGTGCGCCGCGTGGTCGCCTAGGCAATCCCACGCCTGCTACTCGCTCAGCTCCCACGCGGAGTGCTCGGCTCCCTCTGAGGCTCGCAGTGCTCGGCTTACATGCGCAGGAAAGAGGTATCCATCGGCTGATCGGCTCCAGGGGCATCGAAGTGCCACTGCCGCCGCCGGACTCGTGATCAAGTTGCGCCAGCCTTATGCCGTAGCCGCTGCAGCCACATCGTGCTCGGACCTAGCAGCCACCATGGAGGCTGACGGTTGTTGCTGGCGCCGGAGGAGACCTGTAGCCGGCACAAATGCAGTGATTCTTCAAACACGTTGATCATGATGCAGCATGCAGTGCATATTTGTTTAAAACATCCGTCACAATCACAATTTGTTTAAAATATCGATCACATTGCATATTTCAGAACAGCGTGGCACCATATGTATTTGAGTATTTCACATAGAAAATGCATTGTACACATTACAGGTATGCACTGATGTTTTCCCCGTACTTACAGATTGCATTACAAATTACAATCAAAGAAAACAATGATCAATTTACGCTCATGTACAATCCTGGAATGTCATCAGGAAACTCCTGCAGATGGTCGGGATGTCGGCTCGACCGTGCAACATCTAATCCTTTAAAACAATGGTTCACTACACTATTGGTTTGCTACATACTTACACACCACGGGAACAGAACTTCCAGGTTCCACTAGTTGGTGTCTCAACTGAAGCATCCAGGTCAATGTTTGCTGGCCGCATGTTGTAGGATCCCAGTATTCGAGTTTGCTGTTGATGCATATTAACTGCTGGATTTTCAGGTATCCACAGGCCGCACCATTGCGAGTGATGGCATTCTGAACCTAAAATTTGCTGCTCAGAGGAGCTAAAATTGAGTGCTAAACTTTAGCACATATTAGCACCTATATACATACTAGAATTTTAAAGTCTTAGCTAAAGTTTAACCTATCTTATTAGCATTTTCGTTTAGATAAACTAGTGCTAAAGTTTAACACTTTCATCTGTTAGCCTTTAGATCCAAACATAACCCTAAACTTCACATGCATGCTTGAGTTCGTCAATAATCCTCAAAATTTGCAGTCAAGAGTAGATACACTCGCCTTGGAAATCTTTTCCAACCCCTCTCAAATTACAGTGTTGCCGCGAGGCCGGCTACTGACTGATGAACGTTGCCGCGAGGAACATGTCCTCCTCGCTCCCGACCCACCCGCACTGGCCGCAGCGCTCGCCGGCGCTGCAGCACCCGCTCGCGCCGCCGGGTTTCCTCGCCCCCTTCCCTCCACCACCGGCGACGGCGGCGCGGACGGTGCTGACCTCGACCAGCAGCCTGGGCGCCTTGCGCCCGCCCAGCTCGCGGCCCGCCGCCGGAGAGAGCGTGAGCCACCTCTCCGGCGACGCCGCGTCCTCCGGCCACGCGAGCTCCGCGCGCGCCAGCACCCGCGACGGCCGCCGCCTCCGCGCCCCGGCCCCCAGCAGCGCCGCCAGCCCGGACGACGGGCGCGGCCTCCAGCGCAGCTCGAACGCGATCCCCCCTCCTCCCGGCGCCGCGGGCGTGGTGGACCCGGTGGCGGCTGCGCCAGCGGCGCTCGGCTGGTAACCCCAGCGCTCGAAGCGCGCGAGTTCTCCCCAGAACGGGTCCCCACCGCCGCAGGGGACCTCCCGCGTGTCCACGCGCAGCCGCCGCCGCCCGTCGCCCGCCGGGACGTAGTACCTCACGAAGAGGGCGCCGCCGCCCTCCAGCCGATGATCCGCCAGGTCCAGGCCGGCCACCCTGACGACCTTGACGCCGAGCTCGAGGCTCGGCTGCCCGCACAAGCTCTCCATCGGCGACGGCGAGTCAACAAGAACAGACGTTCAGCGACGAGAACGCAGAGGAGCACTAGCTAGTTGCACACGATCAGCCGCGTTAGCTTTAGCCCCTTGTGAGCGCTGAGAGCTGAGCAGATGTAGGCAGGAGCTGCATGCGCATCCCCGAATATATAGGCAGACAGACCACGCACGACCGAGCGCTGGGTGCTCGTCGAAACGGCCCCCGCTTTCCCGAGGGACCCGAGTCAGTGGTGGGCTCTGCGATCTCTTCTAACTTTCCGGTGGGGGTGTTCTGGCTCCTCGGCGGCGACGGCGATCCATCCGACGGCTCCGGGTCCGGGTGAACCCTTGGGCGCGTCAAGGGTGGTTTGCCTTTGGCCGTCGAGGAGGCGCAAGAGCGGCCCGATCACCCGGTCGACGGGCAGATAAGGACGATGGCGACGCCGATATGGTTAACTATGGGTTCGAACGCTTTTTCTTGCCACTTGACCACATGCATCTGCACTGAGCTGCTGCGGATCGAAACTGGACTCGTCTAGACTAGTCGACGCACGGAGAAAGCCTGCGCGCGTCTGGATCGGGTTCAGAACTTTTCAGATAAGCAGAGATGAGGACGGGCGGGCGCTAGTTGCAGTACACCTCGGACCGACGCTCACGCGTGCCTAGTTTTTACTAGCCGGCAGGTTAGTTTGCATGAAGCTTTGTGCCGCCTTTTTTTCTCATCTCCGGGGATATTGTTAAACGTGTGCTATAGCCTATAGGTGATTCGTGCTCGGAAGATTCAGCACCGAGTAGGGTCGAGGAGCTGCACAGGGAACACGCATATGCTGAGGGCGAGCGAGCGCTCCTCCTAGTGCTCGGTTGACCCAGGAGCCACTGCGCGCAGTGCCTGGCGAGGCGAGGATTGGTGGTGCGGTACCTGCACTCACCCTCAATGGGATGTTGACAAATTCAGTTAATAACGACGCCACATTCCGCCACATACTCCTAGCACCATTGCATGTGGTCAGCTCCTTTTCCACTGGGGCAAGGCACCATGCCAACTGATCCGACGAATGATGAACCATATATACTCCAACCCCCACACTCCACCAAGCGTTCATCTATGAGCCAATGGCGGGGCCTTGCCATGTTGACCGCGCAAAAGATGGTCTAGTCCAGTTGACTCCCAGCAAAGAGCGTATCAGCAGCATTTGTGCGCTGCTGCAGGTACCCATCTCCTGTTATGATCGACAGCAGATTTGGGTGATTGGATCCACCACTGACACGGCAAGTTCCAAGCCCTGTATTCACATTCTGTACAATCAAAATACAAAGGAGGCCATGGCCTAACTGATGTTACAACAGAAATGAACCTGAACACAAAAGGGGGGAAAATCGATCTGCTGAAGCGCAAGTATTTCAACTCGCGAGGGAGCGCGACGCAATGCGGACTGGCACAAAGGAGCCAGCAGGAGTTATTCTATGATAAAAATAAATGTGTGGTTGCAATGGTGGCACAAATCAGCATGGCCTTCCGGCCACAAAGCAGTGGGGAGCTTATTTGCAGCATAGCAATGTCAAGGGGCGGAGGCAACGTCAACTATGCACTTGATTCCGCAGTGGACCCTTTTGCTCGATCGGCTTCAATCATAGCTTTGATGTAGAACTCACCAGCCTTGTAGGAGGACCTAACCATCGGCCCAGATGCGACATAACGGAAACCCTGCCATTAAGAATTAAGGCCATGAATAACAAGTGTTTTGAAAGTCAAAGCACTGCTGCAGCATACATGACACTGCACGTTCCTAGATCTTCATTACTCTGTATCGGTTACCAATTATAGAATCATAAGAAGGAAGAACATTCTATTTATGAGATCTTTCTATGTTCCTATGCCAACCAATAATGTGTACAAAAGAGACAGTAGGGTCAAGAATAGCGAAGGAATACTGTCATGTATAACAATGACACTGTGAAGGTTGAAAACAAGTTTGTCATGTATAATCTGTAGCATAGGAACTGTATTTGGGGATAAATGTGTTGCATAATGCAAAAGGCTAACAGGAATGCAAGTGGGGCAGATGGGCATACCATTTCAACACCAAGGGCCCGATACTTCTCAAAAGCTTCAGGTGTAACATACTCAGAAACAGGCATGTGACGTTTCGATGGCCTCATGTACTGGCCAAATGTTATAACATCAACACCAGCTGCCCGCACTTTTTCCATGGTGCTAATAACTTGATCCGGAGTCTCCCCGCAACCCAGCATTATTGATGTCTTTGTAAGGGTACCAGGAGGAGCATACTCTTTTGCCATTTTCAGAACATCTATAGATTGTTTGAAATTTGCACGATAGTCTCGGACACTTCTTTGCAGCTCTTCCACTGTTTCAATGTTGTGTGCAAAAACATGCAACCCAGAAGTTGCAACCTTCTCTACACAGCTTGGATCTCCACGGAAGTCAGGTACTGCAAAATTAGTAGAATAAGGGTACACGATATTACAGTAATTTGACAGAGGGCAGATAATCGACTTCAAGCTAACAATAACATGCAAGTGACTAAGCAATTAAGTGAGAAACATGTCTCTTACCAAGTGCTTCAATAAGCATTTCTGGCTTCAAAGCCTTTAACTTCTGTACTGTTTCAGCAAAGTGACCGCTGCCCTGATCAGGTAAATCGTCCCGGTCCACACTCGTGATGACTATATATTCAAGGCCCCATGAGGCGATAGCTTGAGCAACATTGGAAGGCTCATCAGGATCTGGTGGAGGGGGAGTTCGAGATGTCTTGACATTACAGAATCTGAAAATTGTTAACTTCTCAAATTCATAAGCAATTAATAGATGGACCGTAAGCTCATTTCTCCAAAAGGTGAATTACATCACAAACAGCAAGAAATCACATTCTTGTCATGCAGGCTCGCACAAAACAGAAGTTTTGATGAAAAGGCTAAAATGAACAAAACAGAAGTTTTGATAGACCTGCAGGTTCATCTAAAATGGACACCAAACACACAATAGAATAAGCAGATTTCCTATACGATTGCTTCATATAGAAATCATCCATTCTTATCGGTCTATCACTAAATAGAACTACATACTGCTGTCTATGAGTTTGTAAATTTTGATATTGTCATATTGATAACATCATTGTGACACAGAAGCTAAGATCCGTGAATTCACATCATAAGCCGTATAAAAGTATCTACAAGATCCAGAAGAAATCAAGTTATATGAATTCAAACAGCTCGAGATTTGCACTGCAGCTTGTTAGTCTAAATATACTCCTGAACCCGAGTAACAAATTCTAATATACAGAACCCGAATATAGCACAAATAAGGTCTCGAAATGCACTCCTGTAAACACCCTAAGCATCAGTACACGATACCGGAAACAAGCAGTAAAATGAGCATGGCGGATCTCTTTACCTGCAGCCGCGCGTGCAGGTGTCCCCAAGGATCATAATTGTGGCGGTGGCCGTGCCGGTCTCGCCGCCGGACCAGCACTCGCCGAGGTTGGGGCACCGCGCCTCCTCGCAGACGGTGTGCAGCTTCAGCTCCCGCAGCTTGGCCTTGATGGCCGCGTACTTGGCGCCCCCCGGCACAGTCTCCTTCATCCACTTGGGCTTGGGCAGCGGGCGCTTCCGCGTCCCCACCTCCACCGAGTACGTGAAGTCCCCCAGCGACGGCGCGTCCGCCTGCAGCCGCGCGCGCAGCTCCGCGAGCCGCCCCGCCGACGGAGGCGCGGACGGAGGCGAGGGCACGGACGAGTCGAGGGTTTGGAGGAGCGACGGGGTGGAGGAGATTGAGCGGGAGGGGGCCTGGGTCAGGGCCCGCGCCAGGGACGCCGCGAGGTGGCGGCGGCCGTGCATGGCTGCGGCGCCGGCGGCGGCCGTGGCGCGGTGTGGGGACGGCAGCGGTGGGAGACGAGATGGAGTTTGTTTGGTGACGACGTTGAAGATGGAAGCGAAATCCCCATGGAGCGTTTTGGGCACTGGAAGGCGTACTCTCTCTCTCTCTCTCTCTCTCTCTCTCTCTCTCTCTCCCTCCCTCCCTCCCTGACTGAAAGGCTGGAAGGCGTATTCTGCTTCCGATCTTGGAGCACCAGGCCATCGTCAGCTGGCGTCCGAAGACCTGAAACTAGAAGCCAGCGTTGGTCGACTAAAATTTACACTACCGTAAATTTCAATCGACATAAACATAAGAGCTAATGGGAATACTTTATGGTATCCTATTGCCATCCACGTCATTACCAAATTAGCTTGAGTATCTAATGCAATGTTCATTGACTTGGTGACTTTTAGTCTTGCCCTGCTCAACTCAGTACAGAACAAACCAAAACCCAGGGTTAAAGAAGAGAAACTTAACCTTCTTTCCTTGAGATGGTCTTTACATTTTGAGTCGTCTTTGTGAGATCTACAAAGGTCTGATGAAAATAACCTGTTACAAATAACAGAATTGCAACCCAAAAAAGAAATCCTATAAAGAGGCTTGTGCCCCCCTTACACAGATTTACAATGATGCAAACACCAGCTCACGAAAGTAAAATGCTTTCCTGTTAGACTAGAGCGTACAAAAATGGAGCGCCTCTGAAATGTTCCATTTGAGTATTTGACGGAGCGGAATAACAGCAAAGTGTACAAGCTTATCATTTTGCTTCCTGGCATCTTCTGCAGGAAGCAAGCAAGCACACTAAGCGACATTCAATGGGCAGTTGTTTCTAAACTATGCAAGTGCGCCAAGAACTTGGAGCAGTCTTGCTTTACCACAGCTTCAGTTCTTCCAAAGGAAGCCCTGAAAATGGAATTAGTGGCAGCAATAGGAGGGCAACACTGACTCAGTTGAATTTGCCAATTTCCATCTTCTTCTTGATTGCTCTCTGGCCATGGTATACAAATGAATCTATAATTCCAGAAACGGTGAACACACCTGCACATCAAGAAGATTTTGTAAAAAGTTCCTGCTTTAGATAACCCCAAGACATGACTATAACAAATTTTGCATAGTCAGCTCAAGATTCAAGAATAATTCTTATCTTTAATAAGAAACAAATCAGGGATAAAAAGATTTAAAAAAAAACTCAGCCACAGGGGAGATCCCCCCAGGCTTTGTTATAAGAAGGTGCAGTGCTTCAAATCCGGGACGGGACGGGAGTTTAAACGACTCCTGGAGTTCAACGCTCTAAGCGGTCCAGCGCAAGAAACTTGACAAGTCAGGAATAGTCTAAATAAATATAGATAGAAGAATCAGCAGCCAGATTTGTGTCTAATTTCAGCTGTTGTTTACCAGCTTCAGCTATACACCTATATCAGCAACCACATTTAGTGATGCAACACAGGTTTAGAAGGTACGCGGCCGAAGCAGAAAAAAAAAACATGTTTAAAATGTCAAATGTTCGACTGAATCATTAGCAGTTAATAAACACAGGAAAAGGCGCATAAGAGAATGGCTAGTTAGCAATGAAAAAAGGACACAAGGAACATTACCACCAACAATTGCGCAAACATTGGTTAAGAAGTGCAAGAATGACACATGTTGCTCTGTGAATGTGACCTGCAAAAGCCATTGGTGCCAAATTATACTCATGTACAAAAAAGTGCCAATGCAAAACGCATGTTTGAGTACTAAAATCATAAAAGTAATTTTCCTATCACTGAAAGGACAATAAGTGAAAATCAAACAACTGGAGTAATCAAGAAAACCAGGTCAGCCCAGCATGATCTATCTTCAGTAGAACTGTTGAATTTAAATAGGTACCTTGATTGGGGAAAGGTCATAAAAGAAAAACACGCCAGGAAGAGCTTGTATGCGACCACTTTCACTACTTCTAAAATGTTCCGTCACAGAGAACTGCGGCAATGAGCAACAGAATCTTAAGGAACACTTTAAGATCATATAAATACATATATGTGCATCAGCTATCATGAGAATGCTTATCCAGACAAGGGAAAAGAGAAAGAAATGACCTGATTTGAGAGGATGATGTGATCATTTATGTCAGTGTAGACAGTGGGAACAACCTGGAAAGGAAAAAAAATAATTATCTTACTTCAGTCATGCTGCAAGTAGAAGAATTAAAAGAAAAAAGAGCAATAGATGCAACACAAAAAAAAAATTCTACACTTGTTCTGATTAATCAAAGGATAGGACCAACCTTGATGAAGTATTGATACATTCCATATGATGAATGCTGCACCCACTGCGCCCTACGCATTTTACAAGTACACAATGTTAGATTGCCGCTAAGGTTTTCTTGGGGGATACTGTCTCACTTAAGAAACCCAGGAAACAGCATATGAGGAAGTTAATATTTTTGAAGAAAATGAGGAAGTTAATAACATGTGAAGAAAGGAACCTACCTATCAAGGGGATTAACCACACCAGGAAAGTATTCACCAAAACTTAACTTATTTATCTTATGGCTAACCTGGCATTGTAAAACAAAATAAAATGTTAATGTTGTGCAAGAATGCTGGTGAGAAAACAATAATTTTGCTGTCAGCATTCACAGCTATAGAAATCATTTGTGGATTTCCTCAAGTATGATTACATTGAAACTGTCCTTCTGGAATGGAAGCAAGTCGTGCACATGCACATTTGACTGCTGGAAGCTTTTCCCAGGAGCAAAGTGGAAATTCCCAGCAACCTTGTTAACTTCAATAAAACCATAAATATTGCATCCTTCACCTTCTTCATCCTTTATGCTTTGAAGGAAGCCCTCCCTTTTGCACTACAGAACAATGCACGTTAGACAAGATAATTGCCTCGAAGGTAAAGGAAACAAGGGTTACACAAAGTGCATCTTATGTTACACAAGTTGCAGGTAAAGTTATAACTCAGAATAGATGGCTGTACCTGGTCAAGCAGATCTGGATTCGATACACCCCAACCTTTTTTCCTGTATGCTTCCCGAACATCTTCACACGTGTTACAACATTGATCATCAGACTACATTCAATTAGGAGATATATTCAGTCCAGGTAGCATCACATAACAATCTGATTCATATGAATAAAATAACAACTAAGAGAAGAAAAGGCTTCAAAGTTCTTACAATGAAAAAGAAAACATTGGTCAATGTAAGCTATTGGTTAGATTATAAATCTTAAATGATATCCCCCAGAAAATATCAACCAAATGGAGTAAAGGCAACATGTTTCAAAGCAGTCCTGTAACTTTGTTGTAGAGTAAGCGGAATGAAAAGGTGTTCTAACAAAATTGAAAATGACTAGACGCACACAAATATATGTGACATCAGGTACTTCTTGCTCTGTAATCCATTAAGAGTATAGGACTAAAACATGGGGCTACATTATTCACACGACAACAGTTATAACATGGTTATTAGTTGGCATCAACTGACATGAAGCCTTCTTTCCAAAGAAACCTTAGAAACGATGAAGAAGTTCATTTACAGGTCATAGAAACGTAAATTATAGAACAAAAATGAACAATAGAAAATAAATCCATGCATTAGTGAAGTCCAAAAGTAGTCCACACAATACAAAAGGCAGTAAAGCAATTGTATATATGGTCAGAGATGAAATTTTTATCATGCAATTTAGAAGACATACTTCTTGTGCACCATAGCAAGAGCCACAATAGGTTTCATTGTGTTCAAGCCGCCCGCCATGATGTTGTAAGGGCTTTTCCATCTGTTACAAAAGGGAGGGAAACATGCATCTTTAGTTATGACAAAACCTGTTGGAATTTGAACAACACAAAGCACTTAGAAGTTAGAAGACAAGTTTCTGATGAACCCAATATATACTCTGTGACATATCAAGGTACTAAATCAGATGACAGGTGCAGAACAAATCAGCATCAGCGTGCTATGAAACTAGGATAGTTCCATGTATAGAACAAATGTCCATGATACTTCTGATTTGTGATTGTTTCGACACATGTGACTTCCAAAGAATGTTGTTCTATACTTGACAGGCTTTAAATTGCAACTATTAACAGCACAAGCATTAATCTGACCTTCATCCCACCAACAGCATCTTGTCTAGTAGCAATAACATTGCCATGGGCATCAATTCGTTGCTTGAATATATCATGTTTCTACATAAGAGCATTACACCGGAATAAGTTAGTTACTGCAAGTGAACAAACATCATTTATACATAACTTATGACAGCTACAAATCAACACAAGGTATTTAGAAAGAAATATCTCAAGCAACAATGATAATACACAAAAGCCTACCACATCAAGGTGCTCTTGCCCACTGATGTCCATTGCATCAAGGCTAATTATAGAACACTGAAGGGCTGGGAAGGTGACATCAAACTGCATTTTTTGACATCAGGCAAAGGTAGATGTCAGCACGTGTCCAACTTAAATTAGACAGATCAGGAGGTCAAAATTATCAGTAAGAATTAAGTTGTTGAAAGATAAGGTTCAAGGTTGGAAAATACGATAACCAACAGAAAATATACAAGAAAGGAATGAACGATCTGCAAGCAAATAAAAAAAAGGTAGCTATTTGTCTGTTTGTGAACAGTTGGTAAAAAAGACAATTAAACAGTTTGAAGATATAACTAGAATTACCGGAAACCAGAGAATCTCTAATTGAAACTATACATTACATTGATGCGAAGCTTTTCACCCCTTGAGGTATCCACCCTTAGTGTTGTCTCTGTGACTGCATGAAGATATAATCCTGCACGACAAAACATTAACAGGTCACAATCAAGTAGTAAATACTAAGTAGGTAACATTAATACTTTGGCTAGCGTAATTGATTCCACTGGGGGGGAAAAACGGAGTCAAATTTAGCAAAGCCAACCACAAACACATAAGAAAGGCTGCTTTGAAACCTCAACATTCTAATGAAGCTGAGCATTGCGTGTGCAAAATTGGAATTGGTAGTGGCGATTTTCAACATGTTGCAAGTAGGATCAACACAAATGGATCAGAAACTTCGCACGTTTCCTGTAAACAGCTCAATTTCACTCTCATCAACCAAATTACGCGTTGCCATGTTCGTTTGATCCATTGACCCTCTAACCGCGCCGCGAGATCTCGACACATCCAGCGGAGAACGCCAAACAATCCTAACGCGAACAGTGGTCGACACATCCGCTGGCGCGCCCGCATCTAGCATCGCCGACGGTCAAAACCTAGCCGTCCGGACTGGATCGGGATTCGATGCTCGGAGTGGGAGGAGAGGGGGGAAGAGCGGGAGGCGTACGGAGCTCGGAGACGAAGAGGAGGAGCATGACGACGGAGGAGGCGAGCGTGATGATGCCGCCGGAGAGGGTGCGGCTGTAGAAGTCCTCGTTCACCTTGGGGTAGGCGTCCAGGCTGCGGAGCTTGGACAGGAGCCCGTCCATGGCTGACGGGATCTCGGGGGAATTGCCGGCGCCGCGGAACCGGGGGAGACGAGACAGGCCCTGCCTCTCCCAATTTTCTCTTTATTTTCGCGGATTTGCTCGATCGAAACGGGAATGGAACATGGAGATGATGCCGGCTTTTTTTTTCCAGATTGCGCCTTGTTCGAGGGGGTTTCGCCTTCGCAGGAGTTGGGCGTGTTTTTTTTTTTACCCAAAAGGGCAAAAACTCCCTCAGTGCTCGAGTCTAGGTATCTGCTTGTTTCTTCATCTTTATGAAAATCAGAAAAACATTTTCCACCATCCTTTTACCATTTTCTTTAACTTAGGAATGCACATTGCAAGAACTGGTACCCACATTGCACTCCTGTTACACACACTTTTTTAACCGATCTGAATCAACCAAATTAATTGACCCGTTGCAAAATTATTTTTATTAGAGAATGCATCTCGTGAAGAAACACACTCAGAGCAAGGCTAATTGAGCCGGTTGTTGGCTATACATTGTTATCATGTCATCTTAAGTCAATCTAATAGCCAGCTCATATAATAATTGGCTGTATAAGTGGAATGCACCATTAATACTTGATTCATCTTCATTCTCTCATTCCTCTCACCAAATTTATTGGAGTCCGTGTTGCAACCGGCTGAAAGCAGGCTATAAACAGTCTGCTTCTCTTCTCTCTCCCTTCCCTCCCCTCCAACTTAGTATAAATATGATGTGGCACTCCATTTAACCCGCCAACGTCACCTTATAATACAATACTTGCTCTAAAGTAAAATTTTGTAGAAAATACAACAAATAATTGCATAGGTATTATGCAGTTTTAAATGCATGTTTGCAAATATGAGCATGGGATCAAACCCCATACTACTAGGCATTTCTTATAATTACAATGCCACATAAACATTATAGTAAAACTATATTCACGATGGATAGTTTTATTTTAATAAATAATTTATCATCCAATCTTTCTCTTCTCTCTCATTTCATCTCTTAATCTCCCTTCTCCCTTGGTTCTCATCACGGCAAACAGGTTTCTTGCATGGGAAATATCTTCCTTCTCTTCCCCCTCCCTACTGTCACACCATTATTTTGTCCAAACGGCGCTGTCTAATTACCACTATAGAAATTATCTTAGTCGTCTGTTGTCCCATTAAGATTGTTATGATCAAGGTCCTATATTTGGAGCATCTAGAGCTTGCAAATTGTGGCCAATCCAAATAAGCTTGTTTCCGTCCAGTTTTTAGAATCCCACGAGCTATTTCTGTTAGACATAACATAGCTCATAACTTAAATTTAACAGGATCTAACACCTAAAATATAAGCACGACCTATAGAAAAAGATTAACAATAAGAGAAAGTTTAGATCTCGACCGCCAATCATCGTAGGAGCAGCTGAGGACGACATCTCGGAGGTGGTTGGTGTCAAGGATGAAGACGGTGTGTCCGTAGTCGTTCCCGTAGATATTCCCGATGTAGACGAAGTAGTCGATCTCGCCGGGTACCGTCGTCCTTTCGGCCTGTACCGGCACCGCCCGGTGTTGGACGGCAGGCGGAGGCGGTGGCCTTCAGGTAGCTCCAGCGCCGCCGCAGATCGAGACGGCTGCACTGGACGGTTAGGGTTTCTTAATGATTAGGTTAATCACAAAAATATCGGATCCCACTATTTAATATGGCGCTGAACGACCTGGGGCCACAACCACTAGTGGGCTTGGGCCTCCGATCAAGGCGCGTAACGGGCTTTGACTTATTTGTTTCTTCTCTTTTATTTTCGGCCTTTTTGGCCACCGAAAAAAGTTCCAGCATTCTCCCCTTTGTCTAAAGGCCTAGAACTGATGTCATTCTTAAAGTGGAGTTATGTAAAGAGACAATGTATCACAACAGTGTATAATCCCATCGTGACACAATTATCCACAATGCATTAAACCACTTATCATAATGGGAGGTGGTTGACTTATGACCCTTTTAATTCCAAGATCGCAGACTATCCAATAGTCCCATGCCGGCAATTAGCTCACGAAATTGATTGGGAGATAAGCCTTTCGTTAATGGATCCGCGAGCATTACTTAGTACTTGTATGCTCTAACTCATTAGTACAATCTTGGACTCTATCTTTCACAATATAAAACTTAATATCAATGTGCTTGGCATCACCACTTGACTTGTTGTTACTAGCATAGAAAAGTGCGGCTTTATTATCGCAGTATAATTTTAGTGGTTTGCTTATGCTGTCTACCACTCTTAATCCGGGTATAAATCCTTTAAGCCACATAGCTTGCCCCACGGCCTCATAACATGCCACAAACTTAGCCTGCATAGTTGATGCCGCAGTAAGTGATTGTTTTGAGCTTTTCCATAATATTATTCCATTCGCAAGTGTGAAGACATAACCTGATGTCGACTTTTTTGTGTCAACACAACCTGCGAAGTTGGCATCTGAATAGCCAACTACTTCTAAATTCTCAGTTTTCTTATATGTGAGCATGTGGTGCTTAGTACCCTGCAAATAACGCAACACTTTCTTGACCGCTTTCCAGTGTTCCGAACCTGGGTTAGATTGATATATGTCAAGCATCCCAGTAATGAATGCTAAGTCAGAACGTGTACATACTTGTGCGTACATAATGCTTCCAACAGCTAAAGCAAATTGAGTCGAACTCATTTGATCAATTTCTAATTGATTCCTGGGACTTTGATATTGCCCAAACTTATCGCCCTTAACCACTGGAGCAGTTGTGCCTGAACATTGATGCATATTACATCTTTTAAAAATCTTCTCTATATAAGTCTTTTGAGAGAGTCCTAATGCACCCTTGGATCTGTTTCGGTGTATCTCAATGCCAGTACATAAGAGGCATCACCGAGATCCTTCATATCAAAATTCGATGAGAGAAAATCTTTTATCTCATGCAGCAAGTTCTTATCGCTGCTTGCTAATAGGATGTCATCCACGTATAAAATTAGGATGACGAAAGAGCTCCCCTTGATCTTAATATATATATACAATTGTCCACTATATTTTCAACGAAGCCCAATTTCTTAATTACTTCATCAAATTTAAGGTACCGTGGTCTGGACGCCTGTTTCAACCTATAAATGGACTTCTTTAGTCTACATCCCAACTGTTCTTTGCCTTCCACAATGAAACCTTCTGATTGCGCCATGTATACATTCTCATGCAAATCACCGTTTAAGAACGCAGTCTTAACGTCCATGTGATGCAGCTCGAGATCGAAATGAGCTACTAGAGCCATAACAATTCTGAACGAGTCTTTCTTCGAGACAGGCGAGAAGGTCTCAGTATAATCAATTCCCTCTTGCTGTGTGAAGCCCTTAGCCACAGGCCTTGCTTTGAAACGTTCGATCTTCCCTTTGGAGTCATACTTAGTTTTGTAGACCCATTTACAACCCACCTTTTTGGTTCCATCAGGAATCTCTACTAAGTTCCATACCTTATTTATACTCATAGATTTCAGCTCTTCTTCCATAGCCTCAATCCACTTGTGGGAGTGCCCACTACTCATAGCTTCCTTGAACGAGTTTGGATCATCAACCTTCCCCATATCGTGTCCTTCTCCACTCATTGGAGATAGTAGTTTTCCTCTCTCGTGTTGATCTTCTCAGAGGTTGTGGCTCCTCCACTGGAACAGGCTCAGCAGCAACTTCTTGTTATGCTTCTAGCGCCCCAGCGGCAGTCTGATCCTGTGCTTCCTCAACAGGTTCTTCCACAATTTCATTTTGATGCTCATTAGGCACATTCTCATGCTCACTTATAACAGGCGCTTGCTCCACATTCAGTTCTGGGGAATCAACTGTCTAAGCTGGTGCTGTATTCTGAAAATTAGGCAAAATAGGCAAATAATAATCACGAGTCAGCAGTGTAGTATCATAAGTCTGTATTTCCTCGAGATCGATTTGCCTAGTCTCAGTGCATCCATTTTTCTCTAAGAATATTGTATGTATCGTCTCAACAAACTTAGTAGTACCCTTAGGACAATAAAACTGATACCCCTTTGATCTATCTGGGTATCCAACGAAATAGCAGCTTTCTGTCTTAGGGTCTAATTTTCCAAGGGACGGATTAAATAAGTTCGCGTCGGCTGCACAACCCTAGACATGAAAACAATTAATGCTAGATTTTCTACCAGTCCAAAGCTCATAAGGTCTATTAGGGACTGACTTACTAGGAACGCGATTATTTATATGCGCGGCAGTTTTCAGTGCTTCCATCCATAAACTCACTGGCAGTGTACAGTTGCTTAGCATACTGCGCACCATGTTCATTAGAGTGCGATTTCTTCTTTCTGCTACACCATTTTGCTGAGGTTCACCAGGAGTTGAGTACTGAGATACTATTCCATTTTCTTGAAGGAATCTAGCAAAAGGGCCTGGGATTTGTCCATATGTGGCATGTCTCCCATAATATTCACCACCTCTATCTGACCGTACCACTTTAATCTTTGGCTGATGCTGATTTTCTACTTCAGCTTTAAACATTTTGAACTTATCAAGTGCTTCAGATTTTTCTCTTATGGGGTAAATGTATCCATAACGGGAATAATCATCAGTGAATGTAATAAAGTAACTAAAGTCATCCACCGACTTAACATTAAATGGACCGCAGATGTCAGTGTGAATTAATTTCAATATTCCTGAACTGCGCTTAGCTCCATCCTTCCTAATTTGTTTTGCAAATTTTCCCTTAATACAATTAACGCATTAGTCTAAGTCAGAGAAGTCTAATCTTGGAAGTATCTCTTCTCTAATGAGACGCTCCATCTCCCCTTCGAAATGTGGCCTAAACGAGAATGCCACAATTTCGACGAAGTCTCATTACCTCTCTTGCGTTTGTGGCTAATTTCTTTTACATTCATCACAGAGACATTATTATGGGACAATAAGTAAAGATCATTGTGTAAAGGTGCTCGATAAATAATGTCACCATTCAAACTTATTACACATTTGCTGTCACCAAAAGTGCATGAATAACCATCAAGATCTAATTTAGAAACGGAAATCAAGTTTCTCTCAATAGACGGAACATAAAGGACATCAACTAAGTGAAGAATAAAGCCGTCATGAAGTTCTAATTAGAGAGCTCCAATGGCCTTCATGTCGGCTTCAACGCCATTTGTGACTCTTAACCTTCGAGTCCCCCTTCTTATAGTCCGCATGCAAACAATCCTTGTGAGGAATTTGTAACATGAATGGTGGCACCAGAATTAATCCACCAAATACTTAATGGGAAATATGCATAAAAGGACTCATCGACTATAGAAATGATGTCGTTATTACCTTTTCTCTCACACCACGCCTTAAATTTCGGGCAGTCTTTCCTCTCGTGGCCCTCATTATCGCAGTGGTAGCAGAGAAGCTTCTTAATAGCAAATGGATCATTCTGCTGAGGAGCTTCATAAGGTTTCTTACCCTTCTTTAGCTTATTGGGGCGGGATACCCTCTTCTTTCCTCCCCTATGTTCCTCATGTCTTACGACGTTGGCAAAGTCGGGGTTCTGAGAGCGTAGCCTTTCTTCCTCTTAAGCACACTTAGACACAAGTGTGGTGATGTCCCACTTCTGATCGCTTGCATTATAATTTATCTTAAATGGCTCAAAAACTGATGGAAGTGACACCATGACGTGATGAAGCAGCGATGCATCATTAAGGGGACAGTCGAGGTCTTGAAGCTTATCCCTCATGTTGACCATGCCCATAATGTGCTCTCTAACACTGCCTTGCCCATTATACTTAACTTTCACGAGTTGAGACAAGAGAGTGCTAGCATTGGCCTTGTCAGACCCCTTAAATTAACTCTCAATTTTATTCATGAAGTCTTTAGCATTCTTAGGCTCTTTGTGAAGAGCTCCCCTGATAGAAGGGTTAATAGTCATGTTCATAAGACTTAGGGTCACTCTGTTAGAATGCTCCCAACATTCTTTTTGTTTCTCGTAAGCAGCAGTGTGTGCAGCAAGGGTAGTATCCTCAGTCCCTTGTGACACTGGTGCAACAGGAGCGGGCAGCCTTAGGGAACGATCCTTATCCATCGTCAGCAGAATGAAGTCAATCTCAGTCTTCCACTTGACGAAGTTGTCCCTCCCAACTGAGAAACACCATTGATATAACTCATGATGCTGGAGGGGGTGGCTTCTGTTCATAAAATAAAATTGAATCAGTAACGACAATAAAATAATGTATGTAATCAGCGTTGGCCAGATTAAAATATTAAATAATCTTGAATAAACTGTTGGGCAGAAGCAAATAAACTTATCATTTCATGAATTAATTTTGCATCACCGTTGGGCAGAAACAAAATAACTAAATAACTTAGGGTAACTAACACAGCGGAAAATTTAATTTTGCATTACCGTTGGGCAGAAGCAAAATAAACATAAATAAAACTAAGCATCTTAGTAGTAATTAATTAAATCAACGTTGGTCAGAAATTAATTAAATGCTCAAAATAAACTAAACAATTCTGAATAAAATTCACGTTGTTTTCATCTGCTCAGAATGACAACTCATAATTTTCAGTGTAATAATTCTCAAATTAAAATTTACTTAGTGCTCATAATAAAATTACACTGAAAAATGACTTAGAAAATGAATAAAACTAAAGAAAACGAAAAATTGAAAGGGGCCTTAAAGCTAATTGGGCCAAAAGCCCGAAAACCAACGGGCGGGCCGCCAATCTGGCCCAGCCGCACCCCCTTCTCCCCCTACCCGCCTGGGCTCGAGGCCCAGTAGCCGACGGCGGGCCGCCAAAACGGCGCCCCCCTTGGTCCGGCTGATCTCAGTCGTTGATGCCCACAACCCTAGATCCGACGGCTGTGCATGGATTTCGGGGTATAAAAGAATCGGCTGCTCAGGAACCCTAACCCTAGCTCAGTTTTTCTCCTCCTCACTTTCTCAACTGCGCAGCCGCACAGCAGCCGCCGGCCATGAGCCGCCTGCACGGCAGTAAGCCGAGTACTGCCCCTTCATGGCGCCGCCGCCGGCCGATAGATTGCCCACCGCATGGCCCTGCAGCATCCTCGCCGGCCAGAGGCGGTGCTCCACGGCCGCCCCTAATGCCCTGCCACTACGGGAGCTTGGCAGCCGGAGCGCCGCCGCCGGTCAGCGTCGAGCAGCAGCCGCCGGCCTTCATGGCGGTCCAGACAGCCGTACCTTATGGCCGCGTCTTCGGTGGCCGCCGGCTTTAGCCCACCACACTTGTGCGCGTGGGTGCGACCGGCCTTGGCTCTCGGTTCTCATGCTGCTGGGCTAAACGCCGCCGCCCACCGAGCCCTCGTGGGCCCCTCGCCGGTGGCGAGCGCGTTTAGTTGCACGCGCCGCCGTCGAGCGGTCCGCCGTGTGCTCCTAAGGGCGGGTTGCGGCGCCGGCGGCTATGGTGGCCATCTTTTTTTTTACTGTGGTGGGAGTCTCTGTGCCCCACCGGGCCTCATGTCGCGTCGCCGCGAGAGTGTTGTGCCCCACGCGGCCTAATGAGAACGCCACCACGCAAGCGCCCGGCAAGTACGTTGAGCTCTAGCGGAAAAACCGGGCGCCGTCGTTGGGTTTCTTTCTCATTTTCGCTTCTTATGCTTATGTTGAGGGTGTGGAGGGGTTTACGGGTGGGATTGCTTCGGATCTAAAGCTTTTGCACTTATTCTTCTATTTTCTTCTCGATCTAATCTTATTCATGCGAGATCTGCACTTAGAACTAAAAGATCTACACTAAAACATGAATAAAACCGAGAACTTAAGCTAAACCGAGAACTAAAACTTGAATAAATCAACAAAAACTTGAATAAATGAACCAAAGATCTAAAACTTGACTAGATCTATAGGATCTAATGGCTCACGGATAGGTCCTTAGGCGATTGATACCAAATATTAGACATGACATAGCTTAGAACTTAAACTTAACAGGATCTAACACCTAAAATATGAGCACGACCTATAGAACAAGATGAACAATAAGAGGAAGTTTACATCTCGAGCGCCAGTCATCGTAGGAGCAGCTGAGGACAACATATCAGTGGTGGTTGGTGTCGGGGACGAAGACGGTGCGTCCGTAGTCGTTCCCGTAGATGATCTCGCCGGGTACCGTCGTCCTTCCGGCCTGTACCGGCACTGTCCGGTGTTGGATGGCAGGCGGAGGCGGTGGCCTTCAGGTAGCTCCAGCGCCGCAGCAGATCGGGACGGCTGCAGTGGGCGGCTAGGGTTTCTTAATGATTAGATTAATCACAAAAATGTCGATCCCACTATTTAATATAGCGTTGAACGACCTGGGGCCATAACCACTAGTGGGCTTGGGCCTCCGATCAAGACGCGTAACGGACTTTGACGTTTCTTCTCTTTCATTTTCGGCCATTTTTACCACGGAAAAAAGTTCCAACACTCCTCACCGTCCATTTCCGCCTGCCGGGTATAGGCCGCCGGGTCAAAATCGCCGGCGGACGTCCAGCAGGTCGCGACGGCCGCGGGGAGCTACGGCGGCGACGACAACGCGTGCTTGTACACGGTCTACGTGCGGACCGGGTGGATCTGGAAGGCCGGGACGGACTCGGTGATCGGGCTGGCGCTCCGCGCCGCCGACGGCGCCGGCTTCACCATCCCGGACCTGGCCCGCTGGGGCGGGCTCATGGGCGCCGGCCACGACTACTATGAGCGCGGCAGCGTGGACATCTTCAGCGGCCGGGGGCCCTGCCTGTCGTCCCCGCCGTGCGTGATGAACCTGACCTCCGACGGCTCCGGCGCGCACCACGGCTGGTACTGCAAGTCCGTCGAGGTCACCGCCGCGAGGATGCACCGGGCCTGCGCCAGGGCCGCGTTCGGCGTCGAGCAGTGGCTCGCCACGGACGCGCCGCCGTACCGGCTCTACGCCGAGCGCGGCGCCTGCGCCAAGAGCGGCGCGGCGGAGGAGTGATGCTAGTGTACGTGGCGTCTCGGGGCCGGATGCCGATGCAGTGAGGGGACTTGCAGTAGTTCCCGCGTCGTGCCGTTTCTATTGTTTCTTCTGTGTTGTGCTGCTGCTGCTCTGCTTCGTGTGGCGTTGCTGTTAAAGATGGGATTCTGCGCGAATAATAATGTGCTGGCTGACTGGCTCAATCGGCAAGTTCTACTGTACATCCCTATCTGCCTCGGTTGTCTGCGGTTGCTTCGCCGTTTTCTGTTCCCCAGGCACTCAAAGCACGTCGCCATCGACGAAACGTCCAACCGGTTGCCGAGCTGTTGCGCGTGACACGCGCACGCTGCATGGAAACCAAAAAAACTATAAATCCAAGTGACGTTGGATGAAATCGCATCACCCTATATGCCGTGGACACCTGGTTGCATCATAGTAACTTCAGCAATAGTATCTAAACGAGATTCTCTAAATGTTGAATAGAAGTTGTCTCTATTTTTGAGGGATTTCTAAATTTACTTCAACTCCAGCTCAACTCTCAGCCCCGAATAATTAATGGAATGTGTCTCCTCCTCGACCGATTGAAATTCAATTATCCATCAATTCCCTAATTCTACCGTTGGACGGTGAAGCCCAGATTTTCCACCCACATATAATTACAGTCACACGGACACCGGGTCCTCAGGCGCCAGCTTCTGTTGCACGGCCGGTAAAGCAATAACGGGCCCACAATTTGTCCTTTGTGGATCCGTTTAGCCTGTTTGGGCTTCTGTGGACCGTTTGGAGAAATTGAGATGGCACCAGGAGGACGCCGGAAAACAATTCTTGTTATGCAGAAATTAATCTTGATATTGGTAATTTGGCACTGGGTCCACCAAGCACACCGGAGAACAACTGCAATAACGGTCCAACAGTTTTGAATAAACTAGTGTTTATAAATGATCACAAAACATTCTTGAGTAGAAGAAAATTCTACAGAGGTGCTAAGGAACTAGACGGCTGACTCTAACTGCCTCCTTGGAAAACCATATGACAAAACGTAAGGAAAAAAAGTTTAAAAATATAATTACACACGGATTACATTTAACTATATCAAATTTTTCTAAAGTGGCTTATATTATTATGAACTGTAACTAAAGCAGATCATAGTGTAGAAAGGACAAATGAACAGGAAGGGTGCATCACATTCCATTCACTCAAAAATTTACAACATCATTATTAATTGATTATAAAAAATTAAAACATAAGTTATAAACTAGATACAATTAATAAACTACAGTTATTTTTAAAAATAAATTACAGTCATTTTTTACAAAATACAGTCAAATAATCACAGTAAAGTTAAGTATATGTATATTATCTTAGTGTAATTGAACCGTAACTATTGTTTAACGAAGAAAGGACCTCTGCAACAAAAGAGAACTTTCAGGAATTGATGTTTCGTTCTTTAGCATAGAAGCATATCTTATCTAAAAAATAAATGCAAGCATGAACAGAGCAGACAAAGAAGTAGACAGAGCTCAAGGCCAGCTTAGAGCTTCCTTGTCAAGCACAATTCATCACCATTTAAAAACAATATGTTTTTCTTGCTCAACTCAACAAGTGAAAAACAATCAACATTATAGAATAGCTAAAAGTTAACAAAAATACAAATGAGTGGTAATTCGTGTCACATGACAATTGGAGAGCAACTGTGCCATGGCAGGACAACTCATCAGTGCTGGTGTTTGCTATATAGACAAATGAAAGAAAATCTCACATCAGTGCTGCTGTAGATATCAGAAAACTGCTTGATATCAACAAAACAAAAGATATAATAATAATATAAAATCACTTAGAAGTTAATAAATTTTTATGTTGTAAAGGCTAACAGAACTGAAAGCTGCTGAAGTACTCAGTACGGAATTTGCAGCACTTTTATCCGCAGCAGAATTACGTCAGAATCTTGAGCATAATCGGATAACAGATAGTAAACAATCAAATAAGTGTTTTACTAGGATTTCAAGTAATAAGGATAAAAAAATCCTTGACAAATGCAGAGTATTCGCGCCAAATGGATTAAGTTAGCACAAAGCTTGGGGATTTTTTCCTATTACATTATGCATGAACTGCTGGTTGGCATCTAACATGCAGACAAGTCCTTTGCTCAGGTTTCAAATTTTCTCAGGCAATAAAAAAACTGATTAAGTTTGGAAGTATGCCAGCAGCGGTCTGGCCCAACGGGGTCACATTGGTTCACAAATTAATTACCTTGCATCATTTGTTTTAGGTCAATTTCTCTCCACTTAAACTAAAAATGTTGTAGTCAATTTACAGGTCAATTTGCTTGACTCCCAGTATCAACTACCATCATACATCTCGTGGATTCACTCTAGTATATCCTCACAGTAATAACTTTATAAAGAGCCCAAGCACACAAGTAAAAGGGAAAGAAGCCAAGCATTCATGACATTGCTCCCTGATGAATCCCATTCTATAACATCATCACAGTTTGGGGACTAGATACAACATAAGCCATGCACAATTTTTTCAGAAAAATGACAGGATAACAAAAACTTACACTGCTAATGCATTGCGTAATTGTAGTACAAATTGTTTGTGATTTTGTATTTAAAGTCCATCACCACATGGTTAACAAAACAGGACATGAAAGAATGTTACAGGAGACTTCTTTTTAAGAAATGCAAAGAATACTCTGTCTCAAACATATTGTTAAAAATGCAAGGTTTACAGAAATGCGTGAGTTAAAAATATATAACAAACATATATGGTTGTTCTAGGACAAGTAACTTTAAGGCTAAAAAGTCGTGTGCTTACAGCTACAGCATAAAGAATAACTTCTGATGACAAAGACACCAGTAACCCAATGGAGTTTTGTATCAAAAAGAAAAAAAATTCAATGGATATGTTCTCTGGTTTAAATAGACACATATCAGAGCAAAACAATGCATGAAGGATTCAAGCATCCAAAGTAATAGCAAGAATGCTTACAGGGCAATGGAGATTTCCAGATACAAAATAAACCACAATTTCTATCAATCCTTGATAGAAATATAGATTAAAGTAGCTACCCTGAACTCGAATCTATCTATCAATCGAGTTATCAGATCGATTTGGCCACAATCCTTCCCCTGTTCTTCAGTTTCCCTTCCCTTTTCTTGGTCACGTTCACCCTGACAAATGAAAACACAACACAGATCGACCATTAATATCAAAAGTCCAACAAAAAAGGCACGGCAACTCGACAAGGGGACCTGATTCTCGTTAGCGATTCAAAGGGGAACAAGGCAATCGCTGGAGAAAGGAGGCGCTCGCTCCATGGCTCGTCGTATTCGCGGTTCTCTCGCTCCGGCATCCGAATTTCTCACCTCCCCCACTCAAAGGCAATGAGAACAAAGACGAAATGACGTGGATGCTCCCAGGAGCTCGCCGCCCTCTCAAGTAGGTATGGATAACAAGTAACAAGAGGGACCGGAGGTCGGAGCGAGGCCCTCCTGGCTTCACGTGCGGACCCACCCCCGCTCCGCTGCTCGAACCGCTACGCATAAACGGATGCGAGAAGCACAGAAGCGGATCCAATAACTTTAAACGGGCACAACTTATATCACAGGCAGGGCCGTTATGCCTTTACACAGTAATCGATCGCGACCGTCCGTCACATATCGGACCACAAATAGCGTCGATCGACGGATACACCAAATCTCAGTCTACTGACATCTAGCAAATCTGATAATTAATTCCCCTGCCAGGGGCTATCCGCTCGCGGCCCGCGTCGCCGTCGATCGGTCTCCGCCAACTACTCCGGCCGGCCAAATAATGCCGAGGCTTCTCGTTCCCGGGCTGACACCGACTCGATCTGTGAGGTATAAATACTGTGAGGAGCGTGGACGCTCGCGCGCCGGCACCTGGCAGCCGATCGAAGCAGCCAGCACCCAAGCCGGCCGTGGGGAGCCAGGGCGACCGCAGATGCTAGTACCGGCAGCGTCGTGGTTCACGTGCACGCGCCCTGCCGGACCTCGTCGATCGACCGGGGGCCCTGGGTCCGGCGCCTTCTCGCAGTCGTACTCGTAGATGGCTTAACAGAAGCCGTGGAATATGCCGCCTGGATCCTGCCTGCCCATCATCCAAACCAAATCGCCGACTCGCGGTCGTCCAGCTAAGCTCCCCCAAAGTGTCAATGTCTGGTGGGGTCGTCCTCCCTGCCCCCATATAGTGCCCCCACCAGGGCGGCCACCGGCGGACCTCTAACAACCTCTCATCAGCTTCCTCCGTTGCGATCGGAGCCTCCGGGGCTCCATCCGGCCATGGCGAAGCTCGCCCCCTGCCTGCTCCTCGTCTTCTTCTTCGCCGCCGCGGTAAGCTCGCCCTCACCATTCACCTGCTGTTATCGCGCTCTCCGCACACCATCTCAAGCAAGTCGTCGCTTGATTAATCATCACTCGATACTCGGCAGGCGTACCTGGCGGCGGCGGCCGTGACGGACGTGTCGGCGGCGCTGTCGTCGGACCCGGAGAACAAGTGCGTGTACACGGTGTACGTGCGCACGGGGTCCATCTGGAAGGGCGGCACGGACTCGACGATCGGGGTGACGCTGCTGGGCGCGGACGGGTCCGGCATCCGGATCGCGGACCTGGAGCGGTGGGGCGGCCTCATGGGCGCCGGCCACGACTACTACGAGCGCGGCAACCTGGACATCTTCAGCGGCCGGGGCCCCTGCATGCGCCAGGCCCCCTGCGCCATGAACATCACCTCCGACGGCACCGGCCCGCACCACGGCTGGTACTGCAACTACGTCGAGGTCACGGCCACGGGGCCCCACCTCGGGTGCGCGCAGCGGCTCTTCACCGTCGAGCAGTGGCTCGCCACCGACGCGCCGCCCTACCGGCTCTACTCCACCGTCGACAAGTGCAGCGAGAAGAAGCGCCGGGAGGACGCCGCCGCCGCTGCCACCGCGGCCGCGCTGTGAACCCGAAGCTCCTGATCCAGCCGCTGCATCTGCCCTGTGCCCCCTATGTAATTATGGATCTCGCTCATCGGATTGCTAGTAGTACAGGAGAATAAAACCAGCCACCCATTGCTGCCGGGCTGGGAGCTCGTGTTTGACTCGGCTGAGGTTGTTCGTATGTCTGCGTCAGTTGATTTGCCTTTGGCTGCGGTCTCCTGCCAATTGGCTTTGGTTTCTCCGTGTCTGGCTATTGTGATTGTGATTGTGATTTTTTGGTAGTGTTGGCAGAATCGATCAATGCAAGGAACCTTTGCCCTGTTACCCACCCTGCATCCAGTTCACCTCTGATTCGAACCCTGACGCCCATCTTGGGCTCGTGGCAGCGCAGCGCATGGAACTAAACAGAGCTGCAGTGGGCCGGCTCGATATAGGTACCTTTGCAGTGGCGATGGGGCCTGGGCAAGAAATTGTCCCCCTCCAGTTCTTTTCTTCTTTCTTAATTAAGGCACGGGCGCAACTCGAAATTCAAACTTTTTTAATTTTTGACCAACACATGTAGTTTATAAAAAGTGTATATTATATCATGCGGGAACTGGGTATCAATGAGGTTGTATTTGAACACACTTTCATATGACCAATTTTATATACATACATGTTATAATATCACCACAAATTTTTCCATCTTTCCCTACAATTTTTCCATGTACGTGACCAATGGTGCTTAATGGCATCTCTAGTAGTCTCCCTTTCCTCAATAAATTATTAATATTAGCAAAAAAAAATATACTCAAGCGGTTTCTCAATCCTGCTCCCTTTTCTCAATAATTATTTGTCCTCCTAATATGTTAGTTGTATTGGGATGAGAGTATTGGAAAAATATAAAAGCATGTCCTTTGATAACCTATGAAGGTTATATTAGGATATTCCAATAATATGTTATTGAGAGATGCTTGTTGGGAGACTGCTGGTCTTAGCACCAATAAGGCTCTCACGTGCATGTTTGGCCACCACCACGTCGTAAATATGGAGAATTGGAGATGGAGAAACAACGCTTCGCCTTTCCGTTCAGAAACGGATCTGGAAACAGAACGGGTGGCCAGCAGCAACGGCTTGACACCGACCCAGAAGTTCAAAGGCGAATGCTCATGTGCGTCCGGCATCAGTCTCGGCTGCGAGATCTGTCGCGGAGCCCGACGCGGAGCTAGACAAGTCAACGCCGAAGCCATGCTTCCATTCTTACTCTGCAAGCAGCTTCCTTCCCCTGCGTCAGCGACGACGCCAATGGCGGCATGGAGCCGTCACAAATGGATCGCATGCACCATGCGAGCTCCGTCTCCGGAGTCCGGAATCACGCGCCGCGTGCGTCGTCGGAGACATGCGCGCGGGACATGGAGAATCTTCATCCACGTTGTTCCCAGTCGCGACCATCATCACATGAATCGTTGGATGCTTGCCACCGTTGGATTGATCTGATCCAAAGGTCTTAGCTCTGGATCTGCGTCCTGATCGAGGGCGCCCAACCCAACACCGTGTTGGTGGGCCCCCGTCGCCAGCGCCACAATAAATAGAAGGTGGGGGCCGGAGGGCACGCACGTCGAGATTCACCGTGCCCCGACTCCCCACCTACATGCTAACCCTAGACCGATCGAGAGGGGTGGTGCTGCGGCGGCGGGAAGCTCCACCAGCGCTGCACTGCACCGGCCATCGCCGCCCAGCGCGGATCCGCCCCAACCCGACACTGCGCGACGCTGCCTAGAGCAGACTGCACCGACGAACGTGATGGCGTCGTCATCCGAGCAATGTAAACTAGCCTATCTTTCCCTCTCGACTTGATCTGGCACACGCGCACGCACACCAGTGATTCATCCTAGAACTAGACTAACACAGAAAATCCGAGTCGATCTCGCTTCTAGTGATCCCGAATTAGTCCTAACAATGGTACCAGAGCCACCTAGATTAGTGGTTTTGACTCGGAAGAGGTATAGAAGGGCAAAGGAATCGAGCAAATAGAGAAATCAGAAAGAAAATCGAGGAAGAAATCAAACAGAGCTCGAAACCCTAACCCTAACCCTAGATCTACCCGCCCCGACTTACCTGGCCCTTCTTTCTCCTCTGGTCCTTCTTGCTTTCTTCTCTTCTCCTTCTCTTCCCTCCGTCGTTTCCCCTTTTTCCCGTACCCCAGAGATCCCCTCGACGGAGCCGCGCGCGAGACGCACGCGACTCCGGCGAGGAGGCCCATAGGGCACAGATCCGCTTCGTGTGGACGCACACCGAGTCGAGAAAACAAAGAGAAAGGGTACTGGAGAGCAGATCCGGCCATGGCACGACCGCCGGCGTCGAGGGAGAGGGAGAGGGCGAGGGAAACCAGATAGAGAGAAGGAGAGGGAGAGGAGGCGAGCTAGATCTGGCTCGCCGGCAGGTGGCCGGCGGCCATGCCATGCGCCGCGCCGGAGCTCAAGCCGGCGACGGCGGCGACGGTCAGAGACGAGGGAGAGAGCGAGGCAAGAGAGCCAGGCGAGAGAGCGAGCGGGAGAGAGGAGAAATGATCTAGGGTTTCCGTCGGCGTCGCCCGGCCGCGAGGTTTTTATACCTCCCGAAACGTGCGCCCAGCCGTCGGATCTGGATGGACGGCTGAGATCGACGCGGGGGGGGGGGGGGGGGGGTACGGCCGGCGCGCGCGGCGTGGGCCGAAATCGCGGCCCAGGCCCAGGTTGCGGCCTGTTAAGCCGCGGCCGCACAGTAGCGGGCCGTTTTCTCGAGTGGGCCGGGCCGCGGAGGCGGTTTTGGGCTGCACAGTAACGGGCTGCACGGTAACGGGCTGCACAGTGTTGGGCTGCACGGTGCTTGATTTTCGGCCCGTTTCGCAGATGAATAGTAAAATTTCATCTTTTTTTATTCTATTTTTGAAGCAAATTTGAATGATTTTGCACAGAATTTGATCTCTTTTCATTTTGAACAAAAGGGATAAATGTTTAGAGAATAGAAATACAAATTTTCACAGATCTTGCTTCAAAATAGAATTATTTTATTCATGTTTCCGCTGCACAGATAATTATTTCGACTTGAATTTAAATATGAACCAAAGGGATAATTTAAATTTCGAGTCACAGATTATTTCAGATTAAATTGTAATGTTGTTATTTTCTGACCAAAGTTGATGATAACAATATTATGATTTCATAGATTAATTTTTCGAATTAAATTGTAATGTTGTTATTTTCTGACCAAAGTTGATAATAACAATATTATGATTTTCATGCATTCATCATTACTGTTATAATATTCTCACTTGAGCTAACCTATTTCAGCTGGTTTTCCTATGATGGTTTCCATCAAGGATATTCCAATTTTGAGAGGTGGCAACTACAATGAATGGTATAAGAAGTTGGATCTCTCCTTTACCATGGGTGAGCTAGATTGAGTCCTTTTTGCACCGGTTCCAGTAGAGCCTGAGAGGCCGGTCAGAGGGGATGATGTTACAGATACTTCTTGGAAGCAAACAGAGTTCGCCTACAAGGCGAGTAAACAGAGGTATGACGCTGATCATGCCAAATGGCACCCTGCAAACAAGAAATGTTTGGCAGTGGTGAAGAACACTATAGAGCCTGCCATTCTGGGGGCAATCACAGATTTTCCCACTATCGTTGAGTACCTTGACAAGATAAGGAGTCAGTACACTGGCTCCTCAAAGACTTATACTACCCAGTTGATCAAACAACTGGTTACAGAGAGGTACTTGGGAGGTGGGATAAGAGAGCACATTCATCGCTTGGTGAACATCAACAACAAGCTTAAACCAATAGATATGGAGTTCAAAAAAGAACACATAGTTCATTTGGTCTTTGCTTCGCTGCCAAAAGAGTTTGACAACTTTGTTGTCAATTACAACATGAACCCCGAGAAATGGGATATAGAAAAGACCATAGCGATGTGTGTTCAAGAAGAAGAGAGAATAAAGACAGCACATGGTGGATCCATAAACTATGTGAATAAGAAAAGAAATAATAAAGACATTCCCTCCTCATCCAAGGGAAAGGGACCCCAGATGGCTCAGCGGCACAGGCCCAAGTTTGGGCAAGCTATAGTAGAGAAGGATCAGTGCCTTCACTGCAAACAAAAGGACACTACAAGACAAATTGTCCCGACTACCTAAAGATGATCATGGAGAAACGAGGTGAGAATATTATCTCATTTGTAGATGAATCCTTGTATAAAGATTATTCGAAATCTACTCGGTGGATTGACTCAGGAGCAACAATTCATGTTACAAACTCTTTACAGGGATTCCGTTCAACGAGAACTACGGGAAGAGGCGAAAGCAGAATTAAAGTCGCAAATGGAGTCGAGGCAGATGTTGAGGCGGTGGGAGACCTCCTCTTAGAGCTCGATATAGGCTTTAATTCATTACTTAAAGATATATTTTATGTTCCCGTAATATAGAGAAACTTGATAAGTGTGTCTCGTCTAGATGACGATGGATTTGAATATCGTTTTGGAAACGACATGTGTGTAATAGAATTTAATGATGCAGTTGCTACTATTGCTTTCAGAAGAAATGATCTTTATTTGTTATCGCTACATGAAAGTGTGAATTCCGTATGTGATGTGAATGCGACTGTGTCTGCAACCACAGATAATAACAGAAAACGAAAAAGAACTAAAGACACGTCGTCGAAATTATGGAACTGTCGTTTAGGCCATATTTCGAGGGGGAGAATAGAGAGGCTGGTTAAGAATGAAATTCTACCTCCTCTTGAGTTCTCAGACTCAGACAAATGCATTGATTGCATTAAAGGAAAATATGTAAAGATAACAAAGAAAAATGTTGAGCATAGCGCAGGTATTTTAGAATTAATTCACACAGGTATCTGCGGTCTGTTCTCAGTTAAAAGCATAGATGGTTATGACTCTTTCATAACGTTCACAGATGATTATTCCCGTTATGGATATATTTATCCAATAAAAGAGAAATCAGAGGCGTTAGACAAATTTAAAGAATTCAAGGCTGAAGTTGAAAATCAGCACAATATAAAGATAAAAGTTGTCCGTTCTGACCGTGGAGGGGAATACTACGGTCGGCATACCCCATACGGACAGGTTCCAGGACCTTTTGCGAGGTTCCTCACAGAACAAGGAATAGTAGCCCAGTACTCTATGCCGGGCGATGCTCAGCAGAACGGAGTGGCTGAAAGACGGAATCGTACCCTGATGGATATGGTACGAAGCATGATCGGCTATTCTACGCTACCAGTGAGTTTATGGATGGAGACGTTGAAAACCGCTATCTTTATTCTCAATAGAGTACCCAGTAAAGTGGTACCTAAAACACCGTATGAACTGTGGACAGGAAGGATACCCTCACTGAATCACCTACGGGTGTGGGGGAGTCCTGCTGAGGCAAAGATATTTAACCCGAACATTGGGAAATTGGATCCCAAGACAGTGAGTTGCCATTTTATTGGTTATCCAGACAGATCAAAAGGATATCGTTTCTACTGTTCAGACAGATTTACAAAGTTCGTAGAAACGAGACATGCTACCTTCCTAGAAGAAGAGATGATTCGGGGAAATACAACAGTTCAAAAGATTGTTCTTGAGGAGAAGCGGGTGTGCGCACCTACTCCAATGATTCAGGAACCGTTTTTCTCACTGCCTACTGAGACTGTGCCGGCGGTACGAGTTATTGCGATACTAGTTCCCGAGTTGATCCCTTCTGTGGCGACACAGAGTGAAAATGTGGAACCTGTCCTTCAGGATCCTATAGATAATAACATTGCCACAGATCAGGGGGAGCCATCACAGGCTCCAGCAGAGAATATTAGAATAGAAGAGGCTCCTAGGAGATCTCAAAGATAAAGAAGATCAGTTATTCCCGTTGATTATAAATTGTATAACACAGAAGAGTTTCGAATGGAAGATGATCCCATCTCATTCGAAGAAGCCATGGGAAGCAGACATTCATCTAAATGGTTTGAAGCCATGGAAGATGAAATGAAATCGATGAGTACCAACCAAGTTTGGGACCTAGAAGAAATTCCTGAAGGAGCCAAAACAGTAGGCTGTAAATGGGTCTACAAGATAAAATGTGACTCCAAAGGGAATATAGAAAGATACAAGGCTCGTCTTGTGGCAAAAAGATTTATACAGAAGGAAGGAATAGATTATAATGAGACCTTTTCTCTGGTCTCATGTAAAGACTCCATTAGAATAATTATGGCCTTGGTCGCACATTTTGATCTGGAATTGCACCAAATGGATGTAAAGACGACATTCCTAAATGGGGATCTCGAAGAAAGAGTTTAAGTGGCACAACCTAAAGGTTTTGTCGTGAAAGTAAAAGAAAATATGGGATGTCATTTAAAGAAATCCATTTATGGGTTAAAGCAAGCTTCAAGACAGTGGTATTTGAAGTTCAACGAGACTATAAAGAATTTTGGGTTTACAGAGAATGTTGAGGATAATTGCATTTATGCAAAATTCATGAAAGGGAAATATATTTTCCTGGTACTGTATGTGGATGACATTCTACTAGCGAGTAGTGATGTCAGTCTACTATTAGAAACAAAAGAATTCTTGTCATCAAATTTTGACATGAAAGACCTTGGTGAAGCCTCTTTTGTGCTAGGGATTGAGATTCACCGAGATAGAAGAAATGGGGTACTAGGTTTGTCACAAGAGACATACCTACAAAAGACTCTAGAAAAAATATAGTATGCAAGCGAGTAAGCCTACTCCTGCTCCGATAGTCAAGGGTGACAGATATGGAGACTTTCAGAGTCCCAGAAATAAATATGAAAAAGAACAGATGAAAACTGTTCCGTATGCCTCGGCAGTCGGAAGTTTACAGTATGCTTAAGTGTGCACACGCCCTGACTTAGCTTTTGTCACTAATGTGCTTGGCAAATTTCAGAAAGATCCAGGTCTAGAATACTGGAAACTTGTAAAGAAAGCCTTGCGATATGTGAAAGGCACAAAAGGCCTCATGCTAACATACAGAAGAAGCGATTCTTTAGAGATTAAAGGTTACGCAGATTCAGACTTTGCGGGAGATGAAGATGATAGAAAATCCATGACGGATTACATCTTCACTCTAGCAGGGGGAGCTATATCGTGGAAAAGCTCTAAACAATCGGTCACAGCAATATCGATGATGTATGCTGAGTTTATAGCATGCTACGAGGCCTCCGGACAGGTAGAATGGTTAAAGAAATTTATACCTGGCTTAAGAGTGGTGGACAGTATAGAAAGACCACTAAAGATGTACTGCGATAACCAGCCAGCAATGTTTTATGCTCATAAAAACAAGAAGAGCACGGCTACCAAGTCGATACAGATAAGATTTTATTCAATAAAAGATACAATCCAGGATCACACCATAAGTCTCGAGCATATAAGAACAAAAGATATGCTTGCGGATCCGCTAACAAAAGGTCTACCACCCAACGTGTTCATGGAACACGTAGCCGGCATGGGAATGAGGTACAGCCTATGATCTCTGGATAATAGAGGCCCAAAAGGATTATAGAATCTATTCCTGAACAGAGGCATGTATTGTGGCTATTGATTCTATCGTCAGTTGCGCGTGACGATGAGATATGCCCTATACATAAATCTGTGATGAGATAAGAAAAATAGAAAAGTAAAAGAAAAAAATAATGTGAGATCAAGGGGGAGATTGTTGGATTGATCTCTAACCCTAAGGCCCAAAGGCCTTAGCCCTGGATCCGCGCCCTGATCGGGGCCGCCCAACCCAACACCGTGTTGGTGGGCCCCTGTCGCCAGCGCCACAATAAATAGAAGGTGGGGGCCGGGGGGCACGCACGTCGAGATTCACCGTGCCCCGACTCCCCACCTACACACTAACCCTAGACCGATCGAGAGGGGTGGTGCTGCGGCGGCGGGAAGCTCCACCAGCGCTGCACTGCACCGGCCATCACCGCCCAGCGCGGATCCGCCCCAACCCGACACTGCGCGGTGCTGCCTAGAGCAGACTCCACCGACGAACGTGATGGCGTCGTCATCCGAGCAAGGTAAACTAGCCTATCTTTCCCTCTCGACTTGATCTGGCACACGCGCACGCACACGCACACGAGTGATTCATCCTAGAACTAGACTAACACAGAAAATCCGAGTCGATCCCGCTTCTAGTGATCCCGGATTAGTCCTAACAGCCACACCTTACCTCGCCGTCCGTACCGAAGCTTCTAGTAGTGCTGCTGGCCTGCTAGCTGCTGCTGCTGCTGATTTCCTCCGTCGCTGAGATTCCCGGCCTCCATTCTCGTCAGGTAGATCGATCACGTCGTCGACGGCGTACGTCTCTACCCATCGGACTTGCCAGCCATGGTCCATCTCGCGTTGTACAGGCCTCAGTTAAAAGTGACAAGCATTTGGCAGCAGGGGGTAGAGTGAAGCGAGAGCGAGCGAGTGGCCTGCATGTGCACGCTGATTTACAGACCAGTGCGTACCTAACAAGTAACAAGACGACGGCCCCTCCGGCCCCGAGGCGCTGCCACGGCGAGCGTTCTTCTACCACCTTCTCCGCGCCACGCAGAGATTCGGCGGGACCTTTTTAGCCGGCGCTCTCGATCGCTCCCCGGACGTGCCCCCACCACCTTTCTCCATCAACAGTCATCTCTCCGGCTCCCGTCCGTAAAATCCCGCAGCATCACTGCAGCGTGACAGACTGACAGCAGCCACATCCGAGAGTCCATGGAAAACGGCGAGAGCATCGAGTACTATCAGAAGCCCGCTGCTCATGCTGCCAGCAAGCCAACAACCATGGACGGTGACGAGGCCTGCGCCAAGGAGAACGGCAAGGGCAAGGCCGGCCACCGCGCCGCCGAGCCGGAGCCGGAAGTAAGCCAGGAGGAGTTCTTCAGCGACTCCGAGTCGGGCTCCGAGTCCATCGAGATCGCCGACCTCAAGAAGCGCATGTGGAAGGACCAGCTGCTGCTCATGAAGCTCGAGGGCCTCTCGGGCCGCGACGGCCGGGGCTCCCACCCCGACCACGGCCAGCAGCAGCAGCCCGTTCCGGACCAGCTGCTGGCGGCCAGCAAGGACAGGGAGGAGTCGCCGGAGACCCGGTACCGGCGCAAGGCGATGCTCCGGGCGCAGGACGGCGTCATCCGCCACATGCTCAAGATGATGGAGGCCTGCAACGCGCGCGGGTTCGTGTACGGAGTCGTGGGCGAGGACGGCGTCCCCGTCTCCGGCTCCTCCGACAGCCTCCGCGGCTGGTGGAAGGACGACGTCGGCTTCGACCGCTCGGGCCCGCTGGCGCTCCTCGCCGGCTAGGAGGCGGCCGGTGGCCCGGGGAGCCCGATGGCGGCGTCGTTCCTGCACGGCCTCCACGACATCCAGGACAGCACGCTGGGGTCGTTGCTGTCGGCGCTCATCCAGCACTGCGAGCCCCCGCAGCGGAGCTTCCCGCTGGACCGGGGCCTGGCGCCGCCGTGGTGGCCGATGGGGCGGGAGCCCTGGTGGGGCATGCAGGGCGAGGCGCAGGCGCACCAGGGCCCGCCGCCGTACCGGAAGCCGCACGACCTCAAGAAGGCGTGGAAGATCTCGCTGCTGAGCGCGGTGATCAAGCACCTGACCCCGCGCTTCGACCAGATGCGCAAGCTCGTGTGGCAGTCCAAGCGGCTGCAGCACAAGATGAGCGCCAGGGACGCCGAGACGTGGTCCAAGGTCATCACGCAGGAGGAGGCGTTCGACCGCCACGCGCAGCGCGCCCTGCAGATCACGCCGCTCGAGGAGGAGGACGAGGACGACGACGCCGGCGCCGATTCCCCGCTAGCGGCGGCGCATCACGTCGACAAGCGCAAGCGCAAGGTCGGGCGCGAGGGCGACGGCACGGGCTGCGGCGGCGTCGACGTCGGCAAGGCGTTGCTGGCGCTGCAGGACATAGATTGCGTCCCCGACGCGGACCGCAGCTCGATCGACGAGCTCATGAGGCTCTATTACCGATGCCTGCAGGGGCCCGACGACGACGGCGAGCATCAGGAGGCGAAGGGCGCGGTGGCGGACGACGGAGGGCAGCACAGCGGTGGCGCGGTGGCCGAGGCCGCGCCGCTGGTACCGGTGGCGCACCACGACGTGCTCCTCCATGGTCTCCTGCAGCACGGCGGCGGCGGCGGCGGCGCCGCCCATCAGGCCGGCGCGTCGGTGCACGAGGACGACGTGCTCCTCCGCAGCCTGCTGGGGGTCGCTGACGTCGTGGACATGAGTGACTTCCCGAACAGCCCGATCTGGCAGTGGGGGGTTTACGACTGACACTGACTAGAGTGGTGAGTTAGTTAGAATGATAAGGCTAGGTGGAGTGCTATGTTAATTACCTACGTCTGTTTTTAACTATTTCCTCAAGTCCGTTTGATTTTACTTTGGCGAGCGATAAGCAGGCTACTAAAAAAGTTTGTTCATCTGGAGCTCTATCTTCAAGATGATGGAAGAAACGAACTCTGCAGCGTAGGAATCCTACACATACGCCTCTGCAGTCTGCACGCCTGCATGGTGAAGATTCAGACCCTAGTAACCGCCGGTGCTGTGTGTGCGCGCAATGGTTGCGTGAGGCTCGAACACATACAAGTTGCTGCTGAGGAGCAAGGGTCTGTTTGGTTCGGCACGTTATATTGGATGTTTGATACCAATTAGAAATATTAAATAGTCGAATTATTAAATAGATGCTAATTTACGGTACGAATCTATTATTAAACCTAATTAGTTCATGATTTGGCCATATTATGCTACAGCAAATATATACTAATATTTGATTAATTAGGTTTAATAGATTTATCTCGTAAATTAGCACTAGCTTATATAATTAATTTTAGTTTTATAGTTAGTTTATATTTAATCTCTATATTTGATATCCAAATATTCGAGTGACATGATCTGGATTAAAATTAGTCCCTCAATCCAGACACTGCCTAAGCAAAGGTAAAGCAAAGTGATGCTGCGTGCATATCTATCGCTGCCCCTGCATCTTAACCGAATTCTCAGCAGGATACACGTTCATATGAAACAGTATAGTATTTAGTTTGTTCGTTCCAAGGTGTCAGCCTGTCAGATAAACATAGGACCTTGTCAGGTACCAGAGGAAGCACCCCCAGTTCGGTACTAGTAGATCGTTCCCGGCCACATTTTCTTGGCTTCAGTGCAATCAAGCAACCGCCTTCATGTCAAGCAGAAGGAAAGCAGAGCTGCAGACGATTTCATCGCTGTACGCCTTGCTCACTCGCTTCCTCTGTCTTTCACCGCCCGGACCGTGACCAGCAGTGTTACTTTCTATCCGACCAGGCGACCCTACTGAATACCTTTCCGAACTTCAACTAGAACTTTTCTAGAGAAACCTCCGTCACTCCCCAACCTTGCTTGCTAGAATTGGATAAGAGGGGAGGAAGAGAGGGAAATATCGAATGCGGAGGGGTTGGGAAACCTTCGAGTCAAATATGCCAAACCTAATAAGAAAAGACCTGTCCATTTAACTGATGGCATATTATTAAGTACAAGTATGTCTGATTTTGTACCACAAATGAAAGGTCCAACAATCTACTTTTTCTTTCCCCTTTGCTATTTCAGCCATTTGCTTGCACGTGTTGATCCAATCGGCTGCCCCACTCCCATCTTCCTGGCCGTTTCTCCAACCCGAGAAGGGAACCATGTCACCTTCGCACTGCCTCTTGCCCTCTGCTGCTAATGAGGTTAGCAAATCTAACTTCGGCGCCATTGTTCTCTATAGTCTATACATATTCCCGTTCTTCTCTTATAATTTTTTCAATTCAACGGTTCTAGCACCCCTACTCCTCCCCCCCCTCCCTTTTGTCTTTGGCACCATCCGATTTGCTTCAACAATCCATTCCCCTGCTAATCCCTTCAATGTATGTCATCACCACCACCAGTATTGTCCAACCGTCTACCCATCACCACCATCACCACCACAATCATTCAATCCCTGCCGCCTCACTACTCCACTTGGCAGCCAGTGCTGGACAGATAGGAATAAGTTCATCTCGGATCACTAACCTATGGGTCTGGTTGCACTCAGACCCACATGTCAATGGGAGTAAATTCCTCTGTGGTATTACATAGAAGACTCGCCCGCCAGGCAACGTCCCCCCCTATCCCTCTATATATAGCTGGAAGCCACAAATCCTCCTAAACCCTGAAAAAAACATGGATCGAACTCGCCAAAGAATAAAGATGGGCTGGTCGTTTGAAAATGCCGCATGAAGAAATGAGGTTGTCGTCCGAGAAAAAGTCGAATGAACTTACACAGGTTCCTGCCTTCCTGGTGGTTAAATCTGTCCACCCGGATTCCACTCAACACGAGTGCTTGCATTTTTCTAAATTATTCCAGTATTTAACCGGCGTTTTTCTTTCAACGGTAGGCAAGACGTCTATAGTAGTACTGTTAAGGTTCCTTGTGGTGGAATCTACCCACCGGGTTTGAGTCCTCGACTCAACATATGTGCTCGTATTTTCCTGGATTATTCCATAATTTACCAGCACTTTTCTTCGAGTGGTCGACAACGTGCCCATCGATAGCGAGGCGTCTGTGGTGACTTCATCGATCTCGAGGATCTGTCGACTCAGAGCCCTTTTGGCACAACTTTGTGAATAGCTTCAAAAAGAGCTTCACATGAAGCTGTGCCAAAGGGGTATTTTCCCAGCAGCTTCATCCATGAAGCACCTGATGAAGCTGTTTCCAGCTTATACTGGAGAAGAGAAGCCGAAAATCGTAGCTTCGCCCAGCTTCTCCCGCAAGCCCACGTTTTGCCAAACGATTTTGAAAACAGTTTCAGCTTCATCAGAGAAGCTACTTCACTAGAGAAGCTGCTACAAGAGCCATTTTTGGAGAAGCTGAAGCTATGCCAAACAGGACCTCAATCTCTCGGAGGTGCTCGTAGGGGTAGGGTTGCGTGCATGTACTCGTAGAATTGAGTATGCGTGCGTATATATAAGTGTCTGCGTCTGTACTGTGTTCGAAAAAAAGACTCACATTCAGATCAAAGGCACGGAATTCACACAGATTTTGCCTCCCTAAATCAGTTGACATACAGCAAGCATTGTTCTAAAAAACGATAGCAAGGTCGTTAAAATCCAATATAACAAGAGTAGTTGTTGTTCTAAGAGATCAAGGAAATGTCCTCACTCATCCTGCCTTAATTGGTTCCAGAAATAGATCCAGACTATACATTACATGGTACATACATGGAAATAAAAAAAGAACTCCCCATTTGATTCACGCACAGCACCCAAAAGAAGCCACGAACACAATACATTTGCTGCTACGCGCTCTTCTTTCACCTCCAACAATCCAATCGATCCAAAGCAATGTCCATTGACGCATGCGCCTGACCGATCTGATGCGCAGTCCCTCACCACGCGCGCAATCGTGAGCTAGCTGGGTCGGTCGAATCTATCGATGCGTACAAGCACACGCGGCGCCATCGCGGCGGCAGATTATAGGCCGAGCGCGCCGAGCGGCGTCTTGCCCTGCCCGGCCTCGAAGTAGAAGGTGAGCATGGCGAGCATGGCGATGCGGGCGTGCTTGATCTCGGCCAGCTTGAGCCGCTCGAGCTTCTCGGTGTCGGGGATGTAGACGCCGTCCTTGACGGTGCCGGCGAGGCCGAGCGGGTCGAAGAACTTGCCGCCGGGGTAGCCCTGCTCGCCGGTGAAGTTGGCGAAGTTCTCGGCGGTGCGCGACCAGGGGGTGGCCCACTCCACGGCCTGCGAGTCCGGGTTGAAGAAGTCCACCCACCGCTTCGACTCCACCCACCCCATCAGCAGCAGCTGCGTGCCGAGGAGGGAGCCGAAGGAGAAGGGCGCGATGGCGCCCGGGTCGGCGCCGGCCTCGAACCACGGGATGCCGCTCCACGCCTGCCCGACGAAGATGCCCAGCACCGCGGCCATCGCCCACCGCCCGTGGATCAGCTCCGCCTCGCGGTACCACTTGAGGAACGCTGGGTCCTTGCCCAGGCCCAGCGGGTCGAAGCCGAAGTCGCCGGGGAGCCTGCGCGTGCGTGGAGATCACGGCGTCGGTTCCAGCTTCTCTTTGTCTCAAACAAGCTAGGAAAGGAAGAACAGAGAGAGATGGCTGCAGCAGGTGACTTACGAGCCATCGAGCCACGGCGGGTTGATGAACTCGGCGTCGCTCTTGAAGGCGGGGATCCACGACTTCTTGGCGGCGGCCGCGGCGACGACGAGCGCGCGGCGCGGCGCGGGCCTGGCGGCGACGGAGGCGGCATTGGCGAGCAAGCGCCGGGCCCCGAGGAACGGGGTCTTGAGCACGGCCGCGGGGGCGGCGGCGGAGGTGGACGCGAGCGCCATGGCCTGGCCTGGTGACGAACAAGTCAGGTCCTTCCCGTGGCAGAGTTTGTGGCTGGCTGGCGGCGGCGGTCTGCTGGAGACGTCACGGCGGTTTGATATTTAACCGTGGCGTCCGCGGCGCGGGGGCAGCCACAAGAGGGATCCGGGCGCGGCGCGGGAAATCTCCGGGGCGGTAGGATGGATAGAGCGCCGGCCAATGGGGAGCGCGAGCCACCGGATTCTGCCGCGCCGCCGGACGCCACGTGGACGGCAGCCTCCCACTCGTGATTCGGACATGGGGTCCTCCCTGCCGGTGTCACTGCCTCTGTGTCTGTGGCGAGAGGGATGGACTCGTGGGACTGCCCGTTACTTTTTTTTTTTTGAAAACTAGGACTGCCCGTTACTATCCCGTACCTGCGACTGCAATATTTACCTCTGGAGATTTTCTTCAAAAAGATATTTACCTCTGGAGATGGCATATACTGATATACCCGCCGGCGCCGGGCAAGACGACGCTTCAGCGTGGGACAGAGTCAGTCAGATCATTTGCATTTTTTCCCTTGAATTTTTGCACTTCAATCTGGAAGAACCAACAGTGTTCATTCTGTACAAGAAGCTCATCGCAAAAATTCAAGGAAACAAATTCAAGATTACTTGTGCAGCTACAATATCCATGTTCTCATTGTCACAGCCATCACACAGAAACCAGGAGAGCTTTTCACTTGCAACCAAAAAAAAAGCTGTCCATATCAACGTGTATGAATTTCTGTTACAAATATACTAAATACTGTGAGAACTACGGACTGAACTGGGCCTGAGCCGCAATATACAAGCATCCTATACCTCCAGGCACTAGCATTTCATGACCAGCCTGTAGTAGTCTCTAAACCATAGAGGCGCGTAATACAGCATGGACAGAATAGAAGTGAACTGGCGGTAAGCGAACAGAGCTGGAGGGTTCTTCAGAGCCAGCGCAACCACCTTCTTTGCAAGCTCTTCTGCTGGTGTAGACCCAGGGCCCTGGGAAACGTCGGTCCTGGCTCGGAGCGACTCCTCGTACTTCTTGTAGTACTTCCACTCATGCATCTGTGTAAGAACTGAATAGAAAGAATGCAGACAACTCAAGTTGTATTGATCAGGTCTTACGCCTCTTATACATGTACATCACGGCAGTCAGATAACTAACAATAGCTACACTTAAGGAGAGCCAAGGAACGTGCTAACTAAGTATAGTACAGGTCGCTAACACCCCCCGCAGTATGAGCGTCGTTGCCGGCGACGCACAAACTGGTTCGGAACTCCTTGAAGATTGCCGTCGGTAGACCTTTAGTCATGACGTCGGCGTACTGCTGTGCTGTTGGTACATGTAGAACTTTGCATTGTCCGACTGCGACCTTCTCGCGGACGAAGTGCACATCAAGCTCAATGTGTTTTGTGCGTTTGTGGTGCACTGGATTGGAGCTCATGTAGCAGGCGGAGACATTATCGCAGAAGATGATGGTGGCCTTCGTGAGGGGACTATCCAGTTCGCCTAGCAGTTGCCAGAGCCAAGTGCACTCGGCTACGGCGTTGGCGACGCCTCGGTATTCAGCTTCGGCGCTTGAACGAGAGATCGTCGTCTGCCTTTTTGATGACCACGAGATCATGGCGTCACCCATGAACACACAGAAGCCTGAAGTAGATCGTCTTGTGTCCGGGCACCCGGCCCAGTTTGCATCGGAGTAGGCGACGAGATCGTTGTGGTCGGAGCGCCGCAGATGTAGACCAAGTGCTGTGGTGCCACAGACATAGCGAAGTATTCACTTCACGAGAGCTTGATGCGCCGTTGTTGGAGCGTGCATGAATAGACAAGCCTGCTGCACAGCATACTGGAGCACCGACCAGACTGCGGTAGTCCAAGGCATCCGCCGCCGGAGTCGCTGGAGAGCTTGCCGTTGGTGTCGATCGGCGTGTCGCAGGGGCGGCATTCAGTCATGCCAGATCGTTCAAGGAGGTCGATGGCGTACTGTTGCTGTTGAAGGAAGAAGCCATCGCCGGTGCGCTGAACCTGGATGCTGATGGATGCTGAGGAAGTAGTGGACCGGGCCCATGTCCTTGAGGGCGAACTCGGCGTTGATGGTGCTGATGACGCGGCGCAGGATGTAAGAACTGAATAGAAAGAATGCAGACAACTCAAGTTGTATTGATCAGGGCTTACGCCTCTTGTACATGTACATCACGGCAGTCAGATAACTAACAATAGCTACACTTAAGGAGAGCCAAGGAACGTGCTAACTAAGTATAGTACAGGTCGCTAACAATCTGGTCATATTTAGCTGCAGATTTATCCCCAAGATTCGACTTTGTCCCCCCAGGGGCAACAATCATAACATTTATGCCAAAGCTTCTTAGTTCAACCCTGCAGTGAAGTCAGTTTATATCAAGTTAGGATGACAACTATGAAAGAAAGAAAGAAAGCAGTACGGAAACAGAATCCAAACCATCAGGTAGCAAATTGAAAAGACATTTTGAAACTTAAACAAATAAGACTTAACCACATAAGAACAAGCCATAGAGTAGTACAAAAGCAATTATTGGAAACTGACACATGTTGCATGTATTGTTATTGGGTGTCTTGCCATATGATCAAATTATCTGATGTGATACTTGAGAGAAGTGATGAAGTAATCACATAAAGACATCATTAGTCATTAGTAATACTAAAAACAATACCCAATGCTATTAGCTGTCGCTGTTATTTATTTCCCAGCAGTTAAATTCGGAGTTTAGATTGAAAACAGGGTATTTAGAAGCAATATCCCAATTCTTAAGCCTATAAACTACGGACTGCGCAATTACTAGCCCACCCCCCACCCCAACACTCGCAGAACACAACTCACACACACACACAACACAGCCAATTTTTTTTAGAAAATGGATAAAGAACACAACACAGCCAACTGGATCCCTGTGATCCTTGGCTCCAGGTTTTGATGCTGAAATAAAGATATCAATATAAGAATAGGTACCTTAGTGAATCGCTCAATGCATGAAGAGCAGCTTTTGACGCTGAATACACACCAGCCCATGGTCCAGGTGCCAAAGCAGTAATACTTCCAACATTGACAAATGTACCTTTCCTTGTTTCCATCATGTGAGGCATAACAGCTTGAATCATCCTCATTGCACCTACATCAAAAATGGGCAATAAGTTATCTTGCAATCAAACAAATATTGTATCAGAACTTGTGAACATAATGGTATCTGAAAAGAAGTAAAGTGCGAGCCATCCAAGCACATCAACTGAAGTCAACAAACTATTCAACTCTTCAACAGCTCAACTAGGTTAAATGAAAGTTGGAATTACATCCAATCATTTTGGTTGATAAAATTAACCTCCATGATAAGATAGCAAAACTTATAGTTGGCAATTCTTGTGCTTTAAAAAACTTTACAGTTTAAGAGGTTATCCTTTCCACCATTAGAAAAGAGATCCAGGGAGCTCATAGCCTGAGAGACAATTTTATTACCCTGTTTAAAACAAACATCTTCATATTGACCTGGCTGCACTTGTGTTCATGCATCTTTAGCACAAGTTTTGCCAGTGATGACAGAAGAGGGGTTCTAATTGAACCCCTGACTTTACTGGTTCAGATTTTACTGAATGTTGTGTTTATGAACTCCAATATCCCTTTTCGTAGTCAAAGGATATCTGGTAACATGACTCTTTATAATATGATCTGAAATTGGACCATACACAACTAGACACAGGGATGACATAAATACTTTAACCAATTCAAGCACTCAAATTATATAGCACACTGTCCAGTTCCCAAGTGATGAAATAAAATTCATGGTTTCCTGAAATTAAAATCATTCCCTATAAATAATGTTCAGATAGCTATCCCTCCCTCTTTACTTAGGTAGATCCAATAAAACAAAACTTCGTAGTCCATGAATTTTTAATCGCCGGTTCAGATTCCAGGATCTAAAATTCTGTCCTCCTTCGACAACATCGCAATCACGGAATACCAGCAAACAATGCGGTACTTGACAGCAAGCAGAACAAAAGAAGGTTTCCCTTAAAACTTACCATAGACATTGGTGTCGAAGACCTGGTGGAAGGAATCCATGGGCACCTCGGCGAGCGGCGCGACGAGGTGGACCCCGGCGTTGTTGACGAGCACGTCGATGCGGCCGTGCTCCCGCAGCGCGTCCGCCACGGCGGCGCGCGCGCTCTCTTCGGAGCGCACGTCGAGCTCCAGCAGAAGGAACCGCGGGTCGCCCTGGAGGTCGCGCATGGAGCCGCGCGACCGCGCCGTGGCGACGACGGCGCAGCCGGCCGCCGCGAAGGCGCGCGCCATCGCGTGGCCGATGCCGCCATCCGAGCACCCCGTGACCAGCACCACCGGCCGGGACCGGTCCCTTTCCTCGCCGCGTGACGCCGACATAGCCGGGGGGTGGGGTGGGATTCTTGGTTCGGGATTCGGTTTCTTGGCTGGCTGTAGGCTCTTTGCTGGGCGGCGCGAGGAGTTGAGCTGCGTACCAGATTCGCGTAGTCGCGTTCAATGCCAGAAATCCCGTGGATTTTGACGAAGAGAAGAACGTAGGAAGTCTTTTTAAATTTTACTTTTTAAATTATTATTTAGAGAGTTTTTTATATAAAAATTATTTTTATATATTTTTATTCTTCAACAAATTCTCTATATCTTATACATACTTATATAGCTATTTTCGTTATCTATCTTTGGTTAGCGAGAAATACGGAATGGAAGGTAGTTATAACTACTTAGAGAAGTTGTTGGAGAGAAAATTCCTAACAATAAGGAAAGATACATAGAGTATTTTAGAGATGCTCTAAGTTCCATAAATTTATATATCAGCCGCCCCGCCGGGAAGGAGAAAGGTGTTCTTGTCGACTCACAGCGGTGCTAACGTGTTCTTGTCGGATTACTCAATAGATTGCTCCGTCTCCGTGACACTGACACAGACGTCGGTGTTGTTATGAAACAGAATCTGTGAAGGGCTCGGCAGGACAATAGAGGAGAAGAGAGAGAGATTGAATACAAGTATTACAGCAACAGGATTCCTATTTTTTAAAATAGGGATCAAGACTAAAAAAACTCACTCTACTAGATCCCCTACTCGAGTCTCTAAAGTAGAGAGGACCTCAAATCCACCCCTCCAGCATCTTCTCCCACGGATGGCTAGGGAGGCCACTACTTTTTCCCCCTACATCTTCTCTCCCTCGTCTTGCGCGCGCTCGCGAAGCTGCCGCACCCCCGCCGCCCTCGCCCCCGAGCTCGATTACCCGCCCCCCCCCCGAGCTGCGGCACCCGCGCTGCCGCCGCCCCCGACCTCAAGCACCCCGTCGTCCCCCGAGCAGCAGCACCCCGCCGCCGCCGCCCCAAGCTCCAGCCCCCACGCGCGATCCCGCCGCGTCGTGGCCTTCTCGCCCCCGTCCTAGCCTGGCCAGCGCCTCACGGGGAGCTGTCCCGCCGTCGCACCGAGCTCAAAGCCCTCTCCTTTCCCTCCCCCGGCTCCGCGGCTAGATTCCTCACGAAGTCTAGCGGCTGCGGCACCTCGAGGTGCTCAACCTGGCCGGCAACGTGAACACAGCACGGACCGCCGGCAGCGAATGGGGCACAGCGTGGGCCACCGCTGGCCAAATCGAGCCGCGCCACCGCTTTCCCATGAGGCCACGAGCCCCCGCCACCGGACCAGCGCTGCCGAGCCGAGTCTGCCGGTCGCCGGGGGGAGCTCGAGTGCCGCCGCCTAGATCCGCTCCAAGCTCGATTCGCTGTGCCCCGAGCTCGATTCGCCCCGCCGCCCCCCTTTCTGCCCCAGCGTTTGTGCCGCTGCTAGCATGGAGGAGCCGCGGCGTGCCGGCGCCCCTCTCGATCCGACCCTGGAAGGCCAGATCCTACGCGGGCCGAGCTGCTGCTGTCGGCGCCCCTCCTCTCTCGCTGAATTTGCCCCGCCCATGGCCTCACCGGCGAAAGAGCAGGCCGCCCAGGTGCTGCGGAGTCTGCGGCGGCCGGCGGAGAGGAAGGAGAGAGAGGAGAAAGAGGAGATAAGCTTGACTACCGGGCCCACATGTTATAACGGAAAGGGTGGATAAGTGACTGACAGATGGCTCCCACTTATCATAATAGGAGCAGGGCTGTCGCTGGAGTTGACGGAAAAAAAACACAGTCCTAGGAAGTTGGGATAATTCGTGAGATGAATCCATTAAACCTAATTAGTTCATAATTTGACCATGTTGTGTTACAGTAAATATATACTAATAATGTATTAATTAGGCTTAATAGATTCGTCTCATGAATTAGTCTCCATTTATGCAATTTATTTTATAATTAGCTTTTATTTAATATTTCTAATTAGCGTTCAAATATCCGATATGGTGGAACTAAATTTAGTCCGGCGGATCAAAGAGACTCTGACAAGAAGAAAATGGCCTAACGCTGGCAGAGGAGATGATGCCATAGGTACTGGCGATACGGATTCACGTAGATGTCAAACTTAACTAGAAAGTAGGTAACTGCTCCAATGCGATCCACATACCACTGCACTGAAATTGTGATAATATTTCATTATCAAAATCATGGTTTTCCACTTATTTGATTTTAACATGTTCTTTTTGGTTGAGTTGTAACGAAAGTAATATTTTGAGCTTGTACCATATGAACTAGAAATGCTCGCGGCGTTGCCGCGTATGGCCATGTGTGGGCTGCTTCCAATGCAGATAGCCTCCCCGTTTTCCGTCTCGTATGGTGAAGCGAGCTAGCTATGGATCGGGATGGGTAGTTCAGCTTCTTATCTGCTGATTCTGAGATCTCCTACATGTGTTTTACTGATTTGTTCTTTTTAGTGAACTCTGCTATTATAACTGGTGTCAAGGAAATTTGTACAAGTAAGTTTAGGTATATTGGAGGGAGGTTTATGGTGCAAGCTAGCTTGAATCGCTTTAGTTTGGAGTAAACTAACATTAGGACAGTGCTAGAATTTTTCTTAACTCCAGCAAAGTTAATAACTTTTTGAAAGAAAACCAACAAAGAAGCTGCAGTTAGCGTACGCCAATTATTTTGTGGTCTCACTTATTGCATTCACAATGGGTTGGAATTTGGAAAGCAGATTTGATGTTATAGTTTGATCGTAAGATCCTGCAGCAGTATTGTTGCTTTCATAGTTAAACAAGCACACATGGAATTTCATCAAACAATTGAGAGGCATAGCAATTCTGTAGGGAGGCAGACGTTGGTATGCTGCTTACAACGTTGGTGTTACAAAAACTAAAATAGTACGCCTCAGCGGAGGCAGTGAACTTAATCTTTGTTCCCAAAAGGTAGGTACCTTATAACCTATCATTTCATCATCTATGTTGTTGTATGGTACCTATAAATGTTTTGGGCTGTCGAAAGCTATGTTTTCGACCAAAAGATACGTAGTAAGAGCATCAGTTAACCAAAGTTTTATCCAAAACTATAAGCAAAAGTAGCGGTCCACATTGGTGTGCCCTGTACAGCAAAATATCGTTCCGTTTGGTTTCCTTATTGTTAGCTGTGCAGTCCTGCTACACAGAGAAAAAAATAAGGAAACACACACACATATATATATTAGCAGATGGAAGTTTAATCCAAATTAAATGGTAATGATAAAGGTAAACCTTACAGCTTTATATTATGTAATGCTAGCTTACCTTTGATCATTCCTCAACTTTTAGCTTCTTCCTCTCGTGTTGCTCATGCTTCTTGTCATCATCGTTATTAATCTAGAAAAGATTCCAAAGAAAATTACATATTATATTGTATAGTCTTTTGTAATTGATTTTTTGTTAAGGGAAAAAGGGGTTACCTGTGATTCATTATGCTTCTCTGTGGTATCCCAAGCACTGTAATTATTTGAAATGTTATTAGAAGCAGGTGAATAGGATATGTGTATGAAACAGTAGAAATATACTTACTCAGACTGCTGGTCTAAGTCCATATCTTGTATATCTGTGAACTGAGTGTATGATAATGATGCATGCAACAAGTCCATAGTTAGAATAAATATGTTTAATAAAACAAGGAGTAAACAGTAAATTTTCCTTTGTTGTACCCGCTCGATCTTTCTCTTTGATGATATTGTTACAAGTGGTGGCAGATCATAATTAGATACATTGTGTATGATATTTGGTAATGTTGCTTGTTTTCCATGTCTTTCTTTGATCATCACAACCTCAAAAGAAGGCTCCATATTTTTGATACTTTTTTTGAATAGCACTTTGACTATGAAAGTGAATTTATGGGTAATCCATTGCGATATCTCAGGTGGAATAGAGCTTGGATCATACTGTTTCCTTAGTGTCTCTGCGCTTTTCCCAATGAGTTCTACCCCTTTTCTCTCGAAAAACATGAACTGAAGGCTATAAGTGTCATCTGCTCCTGTGAAACAAACTTTGTACCTGAAGCATATAGAAAATACAATTAAAAGAACCATTTAAAGATCAATAACTGAATCTATGTTACAGCTTGGCTATGGAGGAATTTTCTTACTTCCAATCATATTGCTTGCATGAGCAGCCATCTATCTTTGTGCACTAATATCCATCATCACCTGGTATCATTCTGGAGTTGCAAACTCTGCAAGCTCTGTAGCACCATTGCTCTTTTTCCTGTATAGATATCAGTGTGACCGTACACTGAAATCTTTTGTTCTAAGCATATGTAGTTAACAGACAGGAATATAATGAGCCATGGCTAATGTAAAGAGAGACTTACGGAATACAAACCAAGGTGTTTTTACCTTGCCAGTCAAAGGATCGATCTGTTTCAGGTCAAACAGAGTTTTTTCTTCAACACCTTGCTCCATGTAGTCTTCGTTTCGGAGTTCTAGTTTTTTAATTGGTGTCAACTGAGATGGCAGTATGTTGGCAAGTTATAAATTAACGAAACATGAGTATTGGGTTAAGATATAGTTGTTTGTATTTAAATTCAGAATTGAAATAATACCCTCTTTGAAATATCCTCATTGCTGGAATATCATTTTCATTTATATACCAATGACATGTTGAAGTTCCACTGAGAAATTTGTAGTCTTCTCGATATATTTTCATGAGTGTGCCCACAAATATTGCTATGACGTGATGATTCTGACCAATATCAAAGACCGCCTCAGCATCGAATTGAAGAGCTCTTTGTCCTGAAAGTGATAAATCAATTGTGTTTCCCCTGCAAGTAATTAAGAAAAACCAATCATGGAGACTGTATGTCAAAATATTTATATGAGTTGGCAAATGCATATTTTTTTTGAACAGTACCTGTGATCTTGAAGCGTTATCAGCCTACGCATCATAAGGTCTCCAGATGTGTTACGCGCTACAGGTGCATTTGAGATGGCAGTGATTTTTCCAATCACATCTACATTTGGAAAAGACTGCAAGTCATGATACTTGAACAGATGATGAAGATTCCTAGTATAGTTAATGAATATGTGTAGATTAAGTGTGAGGCAACGACAAAAGTGTGTATATTGATTTTTTTATTACCTAGGAAATGATCTGTCCTTCTTGCATATTGTGGTAGCATTTCGATTGGGGTTAATGAAAATACATACTTTGGGAAACTTGTGTCATTGCTATTTCCTTCAAAGATCTGTGTTCTCATGATCAGTTTTAATATGTAAGGGGCATCTACAGCTCTGTACCCAGGCTTTGCCCTTTCAACACATGCGTTGCATATATAAAGAACCTTTCCTTTTTCTAAATATTGTTTCAACTGATCCAGGACTTGTGGAGGTACCTCACAGTACATCGCATAACCCTGTGATTTGGAGCATTTAAAGATAACAGAGGGAAACAATAGTTTTGCGGAGAAAATACTCTGAAAGAATATCTCTATAAAAATTTCTGGCAAATGAGTATGTAGTTATACCTTTTGATCGATGACCACCATGTCAAAATGGATCAGAGGATTGTTCTCACTTTTACCCCTATATTCCAAGTCCTTGACACCCTGACATGAACATTGTACAGAGTGTTCATGGGACGGAGCTCTGATAATGGAGTTATTTTTCCCTGCAATTTGGTTACTGGAAATTGTTGTTGTCTGTTGAATTAGGACAGTAGTACGAACAATAATGTAGGTGCATACATTACCTGCATTGCTAGTTCAACAATGCAAGAAAACCTGCAGTGAGTAAAAAAGGAATAGGTTAAGTTAAAGCATAATAGTCAATGCAAAGAACTAAGAAATAAAAAAATAGGTAGAACTAAATATTTGTATATTTCAGTTCATGTTCAGCACTTCTTTATATACTATATTTGTAGTTTTGTTTCCACATGTTCCATCTTCATTTTCTATCAATATTTTTAGCCCTTGTCTATCCTTTACTTGAGATACCACAACATATAGTTGACCGTGAGTGAATACTGGTTTTCTCAGCTACACTCCCACATTGGATAGTGTTTGTCCTTGGCTTTTGTTTATGGTCATAGAGTAGCAAACTTTAATTGGGAATTGTCGACAACATAGCACGAACGGCCAACGACATCCTTGTGTGGTTAGATTTATTCTAGGTATGTAGACTTTTTGTCCAATATGTGTTCCTGTTATAATTATCGCCTCTACAATGTTTTGTCTGAGATTTGTTACTATTAATCTTGTTCCATTGCACAGTCCTATGCTTTGGTTAAGATTCCGTAGTAGCATAGCTGGGACCCCTATTTTTAATTTTAGTTTATGTGTTGGAAAATTATTTGCACTTAGACTATTTAAATATTCAATAGGGTATAATATATCAGCATCGTTACAAGTATCTATGCATTTGGATATTGAGTCTGCACTGTAATATTCAACTTCATTTCCAGGTATTAAATTAAGCATGTACTCATTTATTTCATCCACTATTTCATTTGTCGTTGCTAATATTGCTCTATGTTTGAGATACTCGGGATCGTTGTAGTTTGATCTAAAATCACGGAATGTTGACTCTACAAGAGCCTTTGTCTTATTCTCTACTTGTATTATCAATAAATCATCTGGGATTTCAACTGTAATGCAATCTGAAAGATCATTTGGGTCAGATGTAGTGTTATTTTCAGTGCTTCCATTTCTATACTTAGTATCCATTGACTGAATTCATTTAATTCTTTGTACTCTGATGGGTTTGCCTCAATTTTTTTTAGAAGCATGTTTTCATGTAAGTAAAGCTTTTTTGTGTATTTCCATAGATATGATCAAAATATTGAGACATTGATTATTTGTGCTCTTGTAGCATTTTCGATTACCGGTAATATTTGTTTAGGGTCTCCTCCTAGTACTACAACCTTTCCTCCAAATTGTACATTTTGTAATTTTGGTTCCTTTTCAAAATTTATATCTCTAAGTGATATATCAAGAGCCTCAAAGCATTGCTTATTTGTCATTAGCGCTTCATCCCAAATGATGAGATCTGTGTTGAGAATGAGGTCCGCTAATTTTGTTCCTCTTTTGATGTCGCAGATTGAAAGTTCGTCCACATCTATAGGAATCCGAAATCTTGAATGTGCGGTGCGTCCATTTGGAAGTAGCAAAGATGCAACCCCCGATGAAGCAACTGCAAGTACAATCTTTCTTTGTGCTCTTGCGATTATAGTGTTCCATAGGAATGTTTTCCCAGTTCCACCATGTCTAATGACAAAAAAATATTTGGTTCCTTATTAAGAACAGAATTTATTATCTAATGAAATGCAGTTCTTCGGTCATTATTTAGTTGCTGGTAAAGTTTATTTGATTCTATTTCTAACTTACTGCAATCATAGCTAAGTTCTTCCTGAATTAACTGGTTGTTTACATCAATTTGGTACTGTGTTGACTTCTGTGGGAGGTTATAATTGTACATGTAAATTCCATTATTTGAAAATATTTCTTCCAGCTCTTGAATTAGCATATCCTGTAGTTCTGTATCTGTTGGATTATATATAATTGGGTGATATTTATTAATGAGGTAACGTTGAATGTCATCGGTCATTTTCCTCCAATTTTCGTTATAGAATTTTCGCTCACCTTATAAGTTGCAGAATAATAACATGGCAAAAAATAGGTATCGCAGTTGTGCTGCAGTTGCCCAATTTGCAGCCTCGGTAAATGTATCGTACCATTCTTTGTCATCTGTGAGTAGTCCACATGCTGCACACGCTTCCTTGAACGTTTGATAGACTATTCCATTATATGTCCTTATATCTTTGTAGCTTTGTGCTCCTTTGACTATCATAAGTAGCATGCACAAATAAAAACGTTCCCCTTCTATTGCATTTACATAGTATAGTCTACCAATCTTAAAATTTCTTTGTCTTTTTATCCACTTTCTACTTTGATCATCCCATTTTCATTCTTCTGGAAATTCGCAATATGTTAGTTTCCTTTGCGTGTTCATACAGCTTATTAGCTTCAAACCACTCTGTTAATTTCGTTTTTTGGAACTTTGGATCTTTAGCAATTGTTTTCAGCTTTGTTCCTTTACGCAATGGCACCATGTTTTGTAATGGTAAATGTACAGGTAGTCTTTCTACTGGTGGCCAATGGTAATGTATGTCAAATTCTAATAATCTCCAGAGAGCATCTTGTTCACATATATATCGACAATCTAGGTATTTTTTAATTTCATCTATATCTTTAACTTGTTCACTTGAAGATTCGTTTTGTCCTGTTCTTATGCGTTGAAACATGATTGATGCTTGGTCAGGTCCTTTGTTAACATATTTTCAAAGATATTTCAATAATTTACTTTTGTTTACATATTCTACATTTATATGTGCTTGGTACTTTTTAAGTAGTTTTATATTATATGGAACTACCCATCTATTATCTAAGTTAGAATTTTCTATTCGGATATACATATTGTTGATTCGTCTACGATATAGAGTGGATCCATTATCTGTGAATGTGGTCTCCTCCGTAAAATCTTTTGGATAAAATTTTGAGCATTGTCTCTTTTTCATGCAAGGATATTTCTCATTTTTATCACCGCATGGCCCATGCATCATATGTTCAGATACAAGGACATAACCTTAAGGATCGTCTTCTGGATTAGGTACCTCAGCTGATATCCATGAGTCTATTACTTCAGCATTGATGACCATATTTTTTTATCTATCCATGATATAATGTGAACATGGGGCAACCCTCTTTTTTGGAATTCAATCGAATATAAGATAGCTAACATTTGACCAAATAGTTGGCCAGACCAAATATCTTCTATCAATTCTTGTAGTTTCATATGGAATATTCGTACTATAATATCTGGTCTATCACTGGGTTGTTCACCATGTCTTAGGGTATTAACTATTGCTTACCATTTCGGATTACATGTAAATGTTATGAAAAGGTCAGGAGGTCCGGATACACGACAAATAGCGATGCCGTCATGATAATTTTGTATAGCATAGCGTTTACAACCTGTGTAACTCGATGGTAGTAATTTTTTTTCCCAACTTGATTACTTTCACTTAATCCTTTTTCTATGGCATCAAAAACTCCTTGTAAGTATTCAATTCTTAATTTGTCCTGGTTTCTAGCAATATATGTCAATCTATCTTCATCCTCCATCGTCTTAGCATCTACTATGGCTTGTTTGGAGAGTCTACCATAGCATAAAAATGGATTTGGTTGATTTGGTCTATAGTGCATGTGATACTTATAATATTCATGCATTATAATAGTATTTCTTTTATTATTTTTATTTTTGTTAATTTCATTATCATGATATGGTATCCCAAGTTGGAATCCTCTTTCATCGTAGGGGAAAAGTAGTGGATATTGTAGAGCCATATATGCTGGATGGAAAATAGTTATACGTTGGAGGCCTTTATTTTTAGTACTAACCATAAGATCTCTCTTATATTTTTCTAGATTTAGATCACCAACTATTAGCATTGCTAAATCTTTGGTGTGTGGCATCTCATATTGTATTGGATCTTTCTTTTCAGCACCTAATATACATATGCTTATATCTATTCCATTATGTTCTTCTAGTAAGTTACGGGCATGGCAAAATATTTTTACCAATGGGTTACATTTGTCAAGCATGTTTTTAAGCTCATGTACTATATTTGGGTCTATGTCTGTTTCTTGAGGGTCTTCTTTGTGTAACGCTTTTATTATATTTTCAATTTCATTTTTTGTATCAAAAATATCTAGTTCAGCATATTACGGTGGTTGACCTTATTCTGGAAGTAATGATCCTATACGGTGATGTATCTGGCCATCGATACGGAATATATATGGTCCTTCTCCTTTGTTAATGTCTTTTATTATATTTGCTCCCATTGAGGTGAATGCAAAAAGGCTATTGTATTGCCTTATTCTTTGTAAGAAATGTTTTGATTCTATGCTTTTTCTATCGTTAAATAACCGTGACAGAAATTCAGGAGGGTCTTTATATGGTGGTATCTTTATTTTCTTATTTTTACAACAGTTTGTGTATATAACTTGTCTACTACACCGGCTCTCTGTTTGGTTAAGTTCATTGTACCGGAATATAGCTCCACAATATCTACACTGGTAATTTGGTTTACCTAAATATGATCGTTTATCATATGACTCTTTTAAGTGTTGAATATATTCTGGTGTATATGATACCATGCCTTTATTAGTACTAATTTGCAAGCATATTTTCTTTGAATCGTTTCTTTCTTCATCTGGCTCATTGTTTTGTTTCCTTTTTCTTCTTTGCAGTGATGATATTTTTTCCTGCCTAATCTTTTTAGAATGTGGTTGAATATCTATAGGATTAATAGGTTGGTCCTTTCTCTTTGTACGAACCATATAAGGACTATGAATTTAGCGATATCTATATGTGTGTGTATAGAGAGAGAGTGTATAAATATTTCAGAAAATATATGGAAACTTAAATATGTGTATGTATATTCATATATTTATATACATGTATATATGTACTTATATATTTCTATATATGTGTTTGTATGTGTGTATATTATATATATATATAGTTTTTGTGTGTATATGTATAGATATATATGTGCACAGAAAAAGATTTTTTATGTATCTTTTTAATATTTATAGGTGAAAAAAATGGAGGATAAGTTAGAAACTCATGACAAAAATAGAAAAAATACACACTTTGTAGCATGAAAAAAAAGATGATGCAACATACATACAAATGTTATTATCAGTTATGGTAATATGAATGTCTAAAGAATATTGTTTAGTTGGTATTACGTACCTTTTTTTTACTCCTGCTCTTTACTTATTTGGGATGTGCTAGTTCCTGAACATACATGGTAAGATTTTGTTAGAATAAGTAGTACTGAAATTGAAGCAATGGAAATCGACATAGCACCATATATAGTAATCTGATTGGGGGCACTCATGAATAAGCATAGTCGTGGGATCGAATACAAATCCAATTATTTAACCCAAGGTTTTGTATCTGTCAGAGTACATTACGGGTATGTATGTAGGCTCTGTGCATGCCTCAAATTATCTTAATATTATGTAAGTGTCAAAAAATTGAGGCAGTAGTAAAGTCATTGATGTTTTAGAAAAAGAAGTGCAATAAAATGATTTAGTACCAAACCTCCGACCAGAATTGCAGACTGTGTCCACCAAATTTGTTTTAGATTGCATATTGATGCTTCATTTGATACAGGCCACATTTTGGAAGTGCAAGGTTGTGCATCAAAGTCATGTTGGTGGAGCAGGAAGCAAGGTCTGCACAAATGAGAAAAAGGGACGAAGCTAGCCTAATTGGAGGAAGGAGGTGGTGATAACGGGCAGCACACATGAGCGAAGTTGAGCTAGAGCTCGTCAGCTAGCAGCCCAGTACCGTGGCTCTGCCTCTATTCTTCGCGTGGCTCCGCAGGTTCAGCGTGCGAAGCGCCGGATCAGAGCAGCAGAGAGCGTGCGGTGGGAGGAGCACGGTGGCGTACGCGCGCAGGCCTGGCGGAGAGGGCGGCATCTGCCGCTCCTCCAACACCAGTGCCGTTTCAACGGCCGACATCCCAAGCTCGCCGCCGCCGAGCCCCAGCCCGGAGCCCTCCTCGTTCTCGGTGTTGTCGGTCGCGGATGCCGAGTCGCCGTAAAAGGACGCCGCGTAGCCGCGCGGATGGAGGGGAGGCGCAGCGCCGTGAGCGGGCAGCGGTGGAACGGTGTGAGTATGGGGAGCGTGGTGGAGGCGGACGCGAAGGTGGGGAGGGGCAAGCTCGAGCCATCGGGCGACAGGAAGGGGATCGACATTATCGGCCGGTGGGGACGGAGATCGAGGGTCTCTAGATGGATGCAAACTGGATCTGAAGGAATATTTTAGGGGATCCAGGATAGGTTTTCGTGAAGTTTTTTTAGGTAGAAAGGGGGACCGGTGATGGATACTGCAAGATTCAGATTCTGATAGAGAAGAAGATTACGCACCTTTCGTATGACGGAAGATCTGTTTTGTGCTGCAATTTGATTGCGACGGTAGCTGGGAGGGAAGAAACAACAGCTAAGGAAAGAGAGGAAGGAACGGGGTAATAAAGCTATATCTTCAGGCTTGGACTTCCCCCGAGACTTCACGAAGCCTTTGGGACCGCACAACTCTACAGCCACGTTGACACGTTTGATGCCGTTACTTTCTCATCCAACGCTTGAGGGAAAAGTAGATGACGTGGTCCAATAAGATGCCCTGATTCGGTGCAAGAATCGTAGTGGTAAGAGATTAGAATGTTCGCCGAACTCCGAGTCCTAACCTCGTCGGGGTTTGTGAAGACGGAGATCGGGCAGCAATCACATCAAAATAGGAGCGCTGGTGGCTTCAAAACTTGCTCTGCAGCCTCGGTCTGCACGAGCACGCCTTGGCAAACGGCAAGGGCGGCGAGCAGGACCCGACCCTGAGGAGCCGGCCCAGAGCCTGAGCCGACAGAGGCCCACCACATATGATGGCACTCACAACCGGGGCTCGAGTGCGGAGAGGCCGCCGCAGCAGGCACACGCTGCGCGGAAGTCGGCAAGAGCTAGGAATTCTCCAGAGCCCATCCGATCCGCCGCGATTAGATTACTGCAGATGTCTCCATGGTTAAGCTAAGCGCGTAGAGCAGGCAGTTATCAATCGTTTCCGCTGCTGCCGACGCCTGTCGCAAGCGCTTGTCCTCGCTCGATATATACGCAGGTCCACCTCAGTCGTTTCCCTTAAGCGTATGCGAGCGATGAGGTGGTGAGTAATTTTAGGTCCTGCGTGCTCCTGCCGTGTCCTCGCTCGGAAAGGTCACCAGCGCAGAGGACAAATCTCGCCGCACCAAGACACCGTCTCGCGCCGTCCCAAGTGTCAAGCACTGCATCCTGGTTGGAACTCGTGAGACAGCACGTTAGTTTTCAGCTGAACCTGGAGGTCGAGCAAGCATAGAGAGAGGAGCAAAGATTCATTTGCATCCAGTAATTGGCGTACGAGGGGAGCAAAGCATGACTGCGTATTTGGTTGCACTTTGTAGTGGAGCCGAATCCTGAAGCTGTTTTTCAGTGGATGAGAATGGAAGTATGAAACCCACATCATAATGGTGATGAACAAAGTTTGATGAACATTGTTAGTTTTTTCCCCCACTAAAGATTTTTGTTCCATTTTTTTTCCAAATGAGCATTGATGAACGAAGTTTGTTCGACAAACTAGTACACATCCGCATAGCTTGCCTTGCACACATGTTATTCCACAAGGAAGAGCTGAAACCGGGTGATTGCTACAAGATGGGCAGGAATGAATTCTTCCTTGCATGCTTGCAGCGACCTGCAAGTGCCTACCGGCGAGTACTGCTCGGTGATACTACCACTACTACATACCTACTAGCAGCAGCTCAAACGGCCTCAAGAAGAAGCAGCTTTTGGATGCACCTTCTTCCTGATGAACCCGAAGAGGCCTCCTCCGTCTCCTTTGCCGCCAGCTTCTTCCGCAGCAGTCTTCTTCCCTGACGCTCCACCGCCGGCCTTCTTCTCCCCTTGTGCCGCCGAGCTGCCGCCCTCCTCTCCTCCTCCTTGCCGGCGTTCTTCCGGACGTAGGCCTCGGCGAAGTCTCCGCTGATCATGGACGCCATCTTCTTGCTCTCTGTCTCGGGCCCGGGTTTTTCCTAAGAGCAAAGACTGTAGTTTTTTTTTTTCTTCCCCCCTTTACCCTCTCCTGTCTGTGTACACCGTGTTGAGCGTATAGAGGAGCGTGGCAAGAGCTGTGTGTGCGTGCGCGTATATAGCGAGAGATGAGGAGGAGAAGCTTGGTATCAAAGGCAGGTAAATCGGCGTGTAACTTCGGTTGTCTTGACGACTTCACTGCAGAGGTTGGTGAGAATGTGCGATGCCACCACAGCATGATTGACCAAGCGTTCACTCACCAGCCAATCGCGGATCGATCGATGTGCCTGTCCACTCTTGCAGTCAAGGCAGGAATCGACCCGGAGCGAGAGAAACTTCCGACGCAATTCAGCTGCGACTACGTCGTGGTTTCAGTGAGACGACGACGACCCTGCTGATGAGTACTGACAACTGACTGATCATTCACTAACATAGTGAGGGATAAGCCCGGGCCCCGCCGCGAATTTGCGATCCGCTCTGGCCTGCACTCCTGCGCGTAACCCGAGCCCTGGCCGCCGTCGATGGTGCCGGAATCTCTTGCGAACGTACTGGGAACGGCGACAGCAGTTGCTAGCGGATAGGATAGTAAGTAGCTAGCTGCGCGACGTGTCTACTGGGGCCGGTTTGGATGGTTTAAAATTGAATACTAAACTTTAGTAACCACTCCTTCCGTTCAAAATCAAGTCACAACAAATTAATAAATGACCATATTTATTCTTATATATTATCTGTATTTGACACTAGTTGATTCTTGCATGCACCTTCTAAATAGGGTTTGTAAAATAGGGTAAGATAATTTATTTTTGGATAAATTTTGATCCTAGAATGATCTTTTTTGGACGGAGGGAGTATTACCACTCGTACCTCATGCTAAAGTTTTTAAATTTTGGCTACACTCCATTAGCACTTCTGTTTAGGTGTACTTTTGTACATTAGCACTTGGATTCAAATACCCTCTAGATATTGTGGAGGTTTTGATCAGCTGACTCCTTTGGTGGTTTTGGAGCTGTTTCTTTTGGGGTTGGTCTCTCGATGAGTCTCGGTCAATCTGTCTGTAACTCTGTATCCGTGGAAACAGGAAGCAGAGCACGTTGTGGTCATTGATATTTCACAGAAGTGTGGCTGACAGATCCCTTCCTTAATGAAAAGGCCTGTGGGCAGACACAAGTACTCACTATGAATCAAAACACGTTAGATTCATCTTCCAGCTCTGCGATCTTGTGTACCTATTTCCTGACCTCTGAGAACCTGATGAGAAGTTTCCTCTTCAGAGCTCAATGATCAAATATTGGTGCGGACTGATAAGTAGCTGTCAACGTACATCGAGAGTGACAGATAGGTATGACGGCTGAGGGTTTTTTTTTTTTGAGATTAGGGCTGAGGGGTTTTACTTTTACCGTGTCAGGGTACCTCCTTTTTAACAGACACTAGTAGATTGCACGTGTTTTCAAAATATCTAGTGAACAAGTTATCTCTGAAGCATAGTTATTATGAAACTGAAGGAACGAATTTTTATTATGAAATGTTTTATTGACAACTGTTCAATTTCTCCCCACGACCCATTTTATCTACAGCAGTGGGCCGGAAATTCGAACTACAATCCTGGCCCATCCATCTGGAGGAACTCTGGATCAGCCGTGGTTTGGGCCTTCCAATAAGGCCCTGAACAAATACAAGAATGCCGTGTGGCTATATCGATCACATATACATATACATACGCAGCGGCGGCCAATGCGCCGCGCATCGATCGATCTACCAGCTGTTTCAGTAACCGGCCGGGACGCCGCCTTTTCTGGGGTCGCTGACGGCGGTCAGGTCGCCGCGGCGCTCCACGTTGTGCACCACGAGCTGGCTTATGGTGCCCCCGGCGAGCGGCTTCAGGGCGTGGCCTCTCCTCTGCAGGTCCGCCCTCGTCGCGGCGGCGAGCTCGAAGTAGTCGCCGGTCACCGTCGTCCAGTTCTCGTACTGGACCACGTTCGGGATCAGCTGCGGACACAGCAAAGCAAAACCAAGCTCAGAAGGAAGAGCATTTCTAGCAGGTCGCTGACGGGTCTCTCTCAGCGTTAGGCGTCACGGCATCAGCGCCCTCGGGGCAGGGGACTTAAGGTATTTCTCATTGATGAAGTTTTATTTTTGAAAAAAAAAAGAATGTTGAGACCTGGTGATACACTCTTGGCGCCATGACAGAAGCCAGTGGATCCATGTTCTTGACGAAATGGTTGAGGAACACCTCGATCGTCCCAGCAGGGATCATGGCGCCGCCGCTTGCGCCAACCGCAGCCTTCAGCTTACCATCCTGCGGCACATGACAGAGCAATCACAAGCTTTCAGAAAAAAACTGCAGTCCGTTCAAAAAAATTGTGCTCCTCTTCAGAAAAGCTGCAATTTTCTGGCAGATCGTCTCAAGTCCATTTTGCGCTGAAGTTACCTTGAGAACTATGGTCGGAGTCATGGAAGAGAGAGGGCGTTTCGAAGGGCTGACGAAGTTGGCCGGAGCCGGTGGTGGGGAATTGAGGGTCGTGTTCGCGGGCATGGAGAAGTCGTCCATCTCGTTGTTGAGCAGGATGCCGGTGCTCGGGGACACGATCAGGGACCCGAAGTACGAGTTGACGGTGCTCGTCATGGAGACCGCGTTCCGCTCGCTGTCGACGACGGACAGGTGGCTGGTTCCATGGTCCTGAAGGATGTTCCACCTGAAACACAAGTTGATGAATGGTAAGGAACTGAGGATCCTCTGCCTGCCTCTGTGGACAGTGGACTGGATATTTCTGTTCCAACACACACTGCAGCACTGAGTATGGAAGAAGGAACTGATGAGGTGATGCAAAAAGATCAAAATCAGATTTATGATGTCATCTGACTCCGATGGATTTTATTTTATCAGTAAATTAAGAAATTATTACAGTATTATTTTGGGAAAAAAATTTGCTATTTACCTTCCACCATAATGTTTTGGGTCAAAGGTCATATTGTCGTAGATGGTCTTCTTCAGCTCAGCAGCAAACTTTGGGGACATCATATCAGATACAACCTCAGTAACATTCACGAAGTCCGGATCGCCGAGGTTCATCTTTACCACCATGTAGTGTTTCAAGGACTCGATGAGGCGGTGGATTCCAAGAGAGCCAGCAAAGCCAGAAGGGAGTCCATACTGAGCAAGGATGTTCAGAATCTATTTTTCACAAGTGCTCAAGGGTGTTATTATTAGGGACCACGACAAGAGAGAGATCTTTTTTCTTTCTTCACGAAACATGACAAGAGAGATATGAACAAATGGATAACACTGTTGCGGAGTGCAGAGGTCTCACAAGCAGCATGCCGGCTCCACCGGCGGACGGCGGCGGCATGGTGACCACCTGAAGGCCCATCACGTTCTCCGTCAGCGGCCGCCGCACCTTGACCCGGTACCTCTTGAGGTCCTCCGTCGTGACGATGCCCCCGACCTCCCTCACGTCCTCCACCAGCCGCTCGCCCACCGTGCCGTTGTAGAACACGGCCGGCCCGCGCTCCGCGACGAGCCTCAGCGTCCTGGCGAGCTGGACGTTGCGGCACACCTCGCCGGCCCGGAGGATGTCGCCGCCGGGGGCGTACACGGCGCGGATCCCCCGGTTGGCCAGGATGCCGTCCCGGGTGGCCTCCATCTGCATCCCCAGGTACGGCGAGATCCGGAACGCCGCCGCGAGCCGCGCCGCCGGCAGGACGAGGCGCTTCCACGGGAGCTTGCCGTGGCGCCTCCAGGCCTCGTACAGGCCGGCGATCTCCCCGGGGACTGCTATGGAGAGGGCGCCCCGGGCCTTCAGCGTCGCGTTGCCGCCGTACATGTCCTGAACGCATGGTTGGGATTCCGACTGTTCATTCTAAGATTCGCTCGTTCTTGGAGCAACAAAAGTAGGAAACGATCGTTCCTCTGCTCATGGCTTAAAACTGAAACTAGTCACAACAGTGTCATACAAACTCACATTGCCCTCGATTATATAAGATATCGCCATGTTATAAAAAAGAGTTGTTTTTTGCAAGCGCTGTTCTTTAAAACTAGAAGTGATCTGATGGTATCTGAAAGGTCGAATCGGTGAATATGTCAGTTAAAAAGACCTATCATGGGCACATGTGCCCGTACACCAGTGCGCGTGGACTGATGAAAGGTAGCTGATCTTGGGCACGATTGTTTGAGCCGTAAACATCAACCCTAGCTTGGATTCCTTTTGGCTTTCCCAATTCTCGTTGTGCATGCACCGGCCCAGACGCTACAGCGCAGCATCACTGTGGGGGACACCGGCCGGGCAAGTGGACGGAACCGTGAAGCGCTTTCCACACGGCAGGAAAGCAAGGACAGAGACGACTGCGCTGGGAGATGGCGCCACTGTATCATTATCATTAGAGACCACAAGACCACAACGATAATTTTCGCAGCCACATGGCCCTTCCCATCACTCCAAGGCACATCCCCACAGACGCAACGACACTGTCGTCAAGACTGCCGGGAGCTATCACCAGTTCACCACCCATACGGCCGTACCCTTTGCAAGTTACTACAAATCCTGCTTGATTTTTCACTGAAAGATCGACAAGATCCCGAAGCAGCAACCACCATGTGAATCAACTACCAGCTACTGGCTACTCGTATCTGGCATGGATGGTTAGTTTATACTCCATCCGCTTGTCACATTCCTTCACAAGCTCACAACAATGTTTCTTGGGGTCTTCTCCATCGCACTGTGCGTCTGTGCCTCGAGACCTAGTCAACCCGAGCTAATGAGCTATTGCCTAGAAAGAATTGTCGTCGATTTACTGGTGTACTGCTACGTTGTGACAAGGACGAGAAGAAAAAATGCTGGCTCGGAGCAAGTCCCTCGCAAATTCCTGCGGTGAAAGAGCATTGACGGACGACTCACCTTGGAGGCGGCGAGGGGCGCGGTCTCGCGGGAGTCGTACACGACGGACGTGCCGTCGGCGAGCCGGACGAGCATGAAGGCGCCGCCGCCGACGCCGCTGGAGGCCGGGCTGACCACACCGAGGCACAGCGCGGTGGCCACGGCCGCGTCCACGGCGCCGCCGCCGTCGCGGAGCGCGTCGCGGCCGGCCCTCGAGCACCGCCAGTCGTCCGCCGCCACGGCGCCGCGCGGCGACGTCACCACCTCCCGGCGCCCCGCGGGCGCCGGCGAGGCAGCGGCCGCTCCCGCGGCGGCGAGCAGGAGGAGGAAGAGGCGGAGCGCGGCGGTGGCCAGCGCCCATTCGAGGCGTCGGGCTGCAGGGGCACGGTGGGAACAGGGGAGCTTAGCGAACGGAACATAACAGACAGTGGTTTACACTGTGCGTGCTGCAGTGGGAAGGAAAGGGGGAAGATCGCGTACCCGCCATGGCGCTAGCGGGAGAAGAGCGCTGAGCTGAAAGCCTCCAAGGCCTCGGTTTCGGCATGCCAATGTACCGGGTTTTATAGACATCGAGGATAAGAGCGGCAAGGCGCCAAGCAAATGTCAGAAAGTTTAAGGTAGCGTGAATCCATCCCAAGCTGATCAGATGGTTCATGTTACTACATTTAATTTGTGATATTGCCCTGTATAGCTGTAAGAGATGGGCACTCAATGTTACTACATTTAATTTGTGATATGAGGAAACGAATAGGTTTTGCTACCTGTCATTAGAATTATAGTAGCTTTTAATGTCAGACGATTCTCTGCTATTATTTTGACTCTTAAATGTAATAAAACATCAAAATTTGGCTGCAAAATTTGAATTCTGTTATGGTGGTAAATTTTTACAGCATGGTGCTTCCATGATGTATAGTCAATTGAGTTCTTTTTACAGCTAAATGCAGAGAAAAAAAACTTCGTGACACGATGACTAGAAAGCATCGGATCCCACTTATCTGGTCAACTGAGCAATGTTTTCCAAGGGAAACAAGAGGGGAGAAATCGCTATCTTTCTTTCCAGTTCGGCTCCTTTGCAATTGGAAAGGTTGAATCAACCGCCAAAGAGTCACTAGTTCACCACTATTATTGCCTCCATCCTATATTCCTATTCCCTAATCCAGTGAATTACTATCATGGTTGAGTGAACTAGGTTAGTTTTTTTTCTGTTCCTCAATGTTTCTCTATTTTCTACTGTGTTTTTATATCGTGAAGTACTCCCTCCGTTGCAAATTGTAGATCGTTTTATCAAATTTAGATAAATAACTTTTGTTATACGCCTAAATAAATATTATGTCTAGATATATAGTAAAAATTATGCATCTAGATTTACCAAAACGAACTACAATTTAGAATGGAGGGGTACTATGCAAATAGTCTCTATTTCCTCCATGGCTACCATTGCTAGCCTATGAGTTGACTATGGCATTGCACCTATGATATGAGCCATGGCAATGAACAAATCCGCTGATATCCCGGGCGCAATGACCTGTCGAATTGCTAATAGGCAACAGGCGGTCAGATCGAAGTGGTAGAGAAGCTGATAATATTTATGCACCTCAAAGAATACACTCCTCCGGATATATATAAAATGACGTAGTACATACAAACTGGCCGGTGAAGTCCTGTATTTTATATTTCGATCCAGTCCCCGGTGTCAAATACATCCTCCTACCCTTCCTCCTCCTCAATTTCGTCAGTTGACTTCAGGATGTCTTTTTTAGGGCGGTCTGAATCACGATTCGTAGCCTAGGACATCCCTGTGAATAACTGATGGCTCAGTGCAACAAATTGACATTCCTGAACCAGGATCAGATCCAGCGATCGATGCGCCAGCACGATAAATCTACCAGAAATCACGGGCGGCGGCGAAAGAGACATAGGGGAAGCAGCAGCGCGAGAAAGGCTACTCAGATCACGTTGGCCTCCCCGTCTCCGTCGCCATGGACCTGCGCCAACCATAAACAAACTGAAATGGATGAACAATGCAGCTTTTTTCTTTCTGTTGGAAAAAAAGGAGACGTACGATTGGCAGGGAACGAACGAACGGACGGACGAGTCTCTACCTGTTATGGTCTCGGATGGAACTGGAGAATTAGACAGGGAATAGCTAGCAAAAAATGGGATAGCGATGAAGAACACGGCAGAATCCGCGGGATACAGGGAATATTCAGGTTCAGATAATTGGAACTCAAATCATAGTCATCGATATAGAAGGGCTCGGTAAGTTTATATAGCTACCTCACCGATGCCAGCTCAACACAGACTGGTCCTAAGGGACTACAGTCACAACGGCCCAACGACACAAGCCCATTAGTTCACGACATTCCTCCCTCCTTAGACGCAGCTTGTCCCCAAGCTGGAGATGCAGGAAAACGGCGACGCAAATCCTGCTCATCTTCCCAAGTCTGCAGAGAGGAAGGAGAATTCCACTGGACTAGAACACGCGAGGCCACCGAACCACCGAGAGCTTTAAGGGCGTGACGAATAACCAGAACAGGTTCTGTTGGTTCTTCAGGATCAGTTGCCACTGTTGAAAGATCAGTGATGACTGGCATTTCTGCAGAAACATGTCGTTTGAGCAGGGAGACATGGACCACAAGATGTATCCGGGCATGCTGAGGAAGTTCCAATCGATAAGCAACGGTTCCAACCTTCTGCAGAACTTTGTAAGGTTCATAAAAACGAAATGAAAGCTTATGATTGCTTCTGGAAGCCACCGAAGTTTGCACATGAGGTTGCAACTTCAAATAGACCATGTCACCAACACTCTCTTTCAGAGCAATGAGCATCGGCTTGGTGTTTCATGCGCTGTTGAGCACGGTGGAGCTGTTGTTGAATGAGCCGAGTTAATAAATTTCTATCTTTCATCCAAGCAGCCAAGTCAGAAATAACACAGTCTTGGGGATTCAGAATACCAAAGTGGTGAGGTGGATGGCCATATAACACCTCGAATGGAGTGAGTCCCAAAGTTGTATGGTAAGCTGTGTTATACCAATACTCAGCTAATGGAATCCATTTGTGCTAGTGCTTAGGACAAAAGTGCACTGAACACCTCAAAAATGCTTCCAAACACTGATTGAGCCTCTCAGTTTAGCTATCTGTTTGAGGGTGGTAAGAAGAGCTCATAAGGAGTTTAGTATCAGACAATTTGAACAACTCCTGCCACAAGGCACTTGTGAAAACTCTGTCCCGGTCTTAAATGATAGCCTCTGGAAGACCATGTAGCTTATACACCTGATTAAAATACAACTGGGCAATACTCAAGGCAGTGAATGGGTGTGCCAATGGGAGAAAGTGAGCATACTTGGAGAACTTATCAATAACAACCAGAATAGTATCATGCTCCTGGGATTTTGGAAGGCCTTCAATGAAATCCATGCTCACCACTTTCCAAGCTCTATCAGGTATGGCTAATGGTTGAAGTAAACCAGGTAGTTTCACATGTTCCACTTTAGCTTGTTGACAAACATCACAGGACTGTACAAATTGAGTCACACAATGTTTCAGCTTGGGCCAAGCAAATAAGGATTTAACTCGGTAATATGTGGCCTGGTTACCTGAGTGGCCACCTATGCCACTAGCATGCAGAGCCTGTAAGATATGATTATGTGCCAACAGATTATTGCCAACCCAAATTCTCCCTTTATAATTAATGATTCCTTGACTCAAGCTATACCCAGCTTCATTTCTTGATATTAAACTTAACTCAGCTAGCAGGTTCTGAGATTCAAGGTCATCCAAGTAACTTTCCTGAAGTTTGTCCAACCAAGATGGACTGCAGGTAGAAATGCTCGTGACCTGATCACCTGAATCAACATGGCATCTGGACAGGGCATCAGCTGCTGCATTAGTGGAGCCTTTCTTATACTGAATCTTGAAGTTTAGATCCATAAGTTTGAGGAGGGCCTTCTGTTGTAACTTAGTTGTTGCCTTCTGCTCGGTAAGGAACAACAAACTTCTATGATCTGTTCTGATAATAAATTCTTGTCCCTGCAAGTAAGATCTCCACTTTTCAACAGCTAATAGTACAGCCATGCATTCCTTCTCATAAGTGGACATGCCTTTGTTCTTGTCACACAGTGGTTTGCTAAGAAAGGAAATTGGATGGTTGTCTTGCATAAGCACAGATCCTATACCACAATCACTAGCATCAGTTTCCACTACAAACTGTTTAGCAAAATCTGGAACAGCCAAAACTGGTGCCTGAATTAGGGCTTGCTTGAGCAATTTGAAGGCCTCCTAACACTGCAATGTCCATTGGAATTGCACACCCTTTTTTAATAACTGAGTTAGAGTTTTGCTTAACATCCCATAATGTTTGATAAACCTTCTATAATAGCCTGTGAGGCCTAAAAATCCTCTTAACTGTTTTGCATTGACAGGTTTTGGCCACTCAGCAATAGCCTGAATTTTGGATGGCTCTGTGGCCACACCCTGAGCAGTAACTAGATGACCCAAGTATTCTAGCTGTTGTTGGGCAAAGATACATTTGGACAGTTTGATGAAAAATTGATTGGACTGAATAATGTCAAGCACCTGCTGCAAGTGTAAGAGATGTTCTTCCAAAGTGGCACTGTAAATTAATATGTCATTCATAAAAACCAAAATAGATTTCCTGAGGAGGGGAGCAAATAACGTGTTCATGATACTCTGAAAGGAGGCAGGTGCATTAGTTAAGCCAAAATGATACTCTGAAAGGAGGCTGGTGCATTAGTTAAGCCAAAGGGCATCACAGTAAACTCATACAACCCACTATGAGTCTTTAAAGCAGTCTTATGCTCATCACCAGGGGTAACTCGAATCTGATGATATCCAGATCTAAAGTCCAGCTTAGTGAACCACTTAGCACCTGCCAACTCATCCAACAACTCATCAACAACAGGTAAGGGATGCTTGCTCTTAACTGTGATGGCATTTAGGTGTCTATAATCCACACAAAATCGCCATATTCCATCCTTCTTTTTAACCAACGGCACAGGTGAAGCAAATGGACTTGAACTATGTCTGATCACACCTGTCTTTAGCATTTCTGTAATTTGTTTCTCAATTTCAGTTTTCTGCTATGGAGAATATCTGTATGGCCTTATGTTGATAGGTTGAGCACCAGGGACTAATGGGATATGATGGTCATCAGCTCTCAATGGTGGCAGTTCTGAAGGTTCTTGGAACAAATGCTGATATTGTTGAAGCAGACTTTGAACTGCAGAAGGAATAGTAGTCTGATCAGGAGAGGCATTAGCTAAATCCTGAATGGCACATACTTCTGTAGAAGCAGTGCAAAGAGGAATCCTTCTTAGCTCAATTGTATGAAGCACAACTTTTCTTCTTAAAAGGCCCTTCAACTTAGGCACTGAGATTGGTTTACAGGAGGTGAGATCATCAGCGATGCCCTTGAGACATACTCTTTTGCCATGCATAGGAAATCTCATTTGTTTTTTCTTCCAATGGATCCATGTTGGGCTGTGATCTTCAAGCCAATCAGCACCAATGATAATATCAAAACACTTCAGTGGAAGGACCCTGACATCATAATCAAATGACTGTCCCTGGATAAACCACTGAAACATGGGGATGCATTTGTCAGACAGCATGGAGCGGCCATTGGCAGAAGCAAACTGCAGTGCCTCACATGGTTGAAGCAGGTTCTGAAATTGAGAAGCCAAATCCTGGCTAATGAAAGTCCCTGCACTACCAGAATCCAACAGAATCAAAACCTCTTGTTTACCCACCATTCCTTTGAATCTCATGGTCTTCCTTCGTTTTGGCTTGGTAAGATCAGAACATTTCTGAAGAGCCATGACGCAATTATCAGGAAGGTCTACTTCATTTTCATTAGTGGGGTCAGAATCAGAATCTCTGTCTAACTGAAACAGTTCCATAATCTCTTGGACCACGTGCAGGGGAATTTGATCAGGGCATTTATGATTGCGCCCTGTCCACTTATCACCACAGGTATAACAGAGACCATTAGCCTTGCGATAAGCCATGAGGGATGCCATTTTTGACTCGCCAGTTAGCTTATCTGGCTTCTTCCCTTCATTCATCTTGTGATATGGTTTGTTGCGGTCCAGAGCAGAGAAAACCTTGCTGCCTGGCCGAACAACCTCCTTGCCGTCAGATCGCCCGGCCAAGGAGCGCTTGCGACACTCTAGCTCTTCCTCCTGCAATGAGGCCAACGAGCTAGCAGTATTGACATCTTTAGGACGGTGCAGAGTAATTAGAGCGCGAATTTCCTCTTTTAACCCCCCCCCCCCCCCCCCCCCCAAAAAAAAATGAGTGACCAGGTAGACATTATCATAGGCATCATTGTACGGCAAAATCGAGTGCACTAGTTGCTCAAACTTAGCATGATATGCAGCAACAGAACCCGTTTGCTTGAGATTATCTAACCGGCGCAAGTGAATCTGATATTGATCACGATCAAAGCGCTCACACACCGCCGTGTGCAGAGCCTCCCAGCTAGTGATACGGCCCCGCACTTCAATCGTCTGAAGCCAGGTAGCCGCAGTATCCTCAAAATTGAGGGCCGCGAATCTGGGCTTCAAAGCATCACTAACCCCATAAACCTCGAAGTACAGCTCGCATCGATCCTTCCAGAGTCTAGGATTTTGGCCATTAAACTTAGGGAACTCGAGCTTCGGTTTGGGACCAGAACGACCAGAGCGCGAATCATCATCCGGAAGGAAATTGAAAGTACGGGGAGGGGGCGGCGCGTGCATACCCATGACCGGGCGCGGCGGGGGAGATCGAAGGATCCCTCCGCCATCAACCCGGTGATTTGTTGCAGTACGGTGCCCGCTGGGCCGCTCCTCAGTCGACGCAGATGGGCACGCCGCTGGGTCAGGAGCAACGTTGAGGTCGAACGGGTTCAACCACGCTGATGGAGGGGGCGGCGGCGGTGGCTGAGTCGGCGCCGAGTGGTGGGGCGGCGGCGGAGCAGCGACCTCAAGCCGGTGAAGACGCGCGGCGGCAGCGTCGACCTTGGTGAGCAAAGCACCCATGGATGAATCCGCAGACGACTGCCGCGACTCCAACCCAGTGACCTTGTCCAGGATCTTCTGCATCATAGCATCGAAGCCCTCGAACTTCTTCGACAAAGCTTCCACGGAATCTGCCATTTGCACTTCAAACCGGGATGGTTTTCGCGGCGCCAGGACGAAGAGAGCGGGCGAAACGGGTGGGGGAAAAAAATTGGGGAGGCTCTGATGACCAATTGTTATGGTCTCGGATGGAACTGGAGAATTAGACAGGGAATAGCTAGCAAGAAATGGGATAGCGATGAAGAACACGGCAGAATCCGCGGGATACAGGGGATATCCAGGTTCAGGTAATTGGAACTCAAATCATAATCATCGATATAGAAGGGCTCGGTGAGTTTATATAGCTACCTCACCGATGCCAGCTCAACACAGACTGGTCCTAAGGGACTACAGTTACAACGGCCCAACGACAGTTCACGACGCTACCTTCCTGGCGAATGCAATGCTTGAATAGTTTGCAGATCGCGCGTGCAAAATTTCGATCAGTTTAAGACCGTTGGATTGAGTTTACGCTAACAGAATTTCCGACCAGGACCCTACAGTTTGTATTCGCTGAGAAAGAGGTAGAGGCCTAGAAGTTTGATACTTGTGAGGGCCCATATTTCGACCTGATTGGATCTGATGTCTTTGCGAAATCGCAGCCGACGACGCGTAATACTTTCTTTGGAATGTCGGAGTCCTGGCACGGTGCCCAGCAAGGAAAAAACACGTTGCCATTCGCCGCAAATATGAATTGAGGCTTGTTAGTCTAACAAGTGGTGGGCTCGGTACCTGTATTTGATTGAGCTGTGCATCTGATGTGTCTTTTTAAAATGCTCGACGGCATCGAAGAAGAAGCAAATGAACAGACGGCCGAAGACAAAGATTGTCCTTGTTTTTGTTAAAAAAAAACTAAAGTTTTCTTTCTTTTCGGCGGTGCTAAAAATCCAAAGCTGATGCATGGCTCATTGCTTCTGCCAGAGGCCCAGAGATGATCCATGAACCAAGCTCAACACGCAAAAACCTACCAGGCAAGCCGTGTTTAGGAGGATACTAGCTAGTTGGAATACTGCAGTGCAACTTCCACATACATGCTTTCTTCATTGCAATGCGATGAACATTTTGTTTTTGAGAAACATTTTAGCAAGTCGTACTACGTGGCCATGGCGTTGATTTGATGTACCGCCCCGTTCAGAAGGAACTTCTTGGCGGCCCATGTGAAAGTTGGCACAGGTGTCTCAAAAATAAAAGGCTAAAAAAAGCAAAAAGATATTCCGGATAAGGATCGGGGGTTTGAACCCGACGTGAATCGAACACGCAACCTTCTGATCTGGAGTCAGACGCGCTACCATTGCGCCACGGATCCGGTTTGATATCACATGGAAGAAATTCCTTATATTAGTGTCGCGTGTTCGTTCCTCCACGGCCACACCACGAGTATAGAATTGCAAGTGACCGTGAGCTCACAGCGTATGCAAAAATGCAATGGCATCTCTCGTTCGGATCCTACCGCGTCGGGCCAATTAAGTAGTAGGCACGGATGTTCTCGTTAACAGATGCGCCAAGACTGAACAACTGCGCGAGAGGATTCAGGAAAAGGAGAAAGAAACTGTGCAGACAGCATTGCGCCCACTGAGCATAAAGAAGTTGGTAGTTGGATCGAACAGGTTATAATATAGGCACATCTCTCTTTCAAAAAGGACTCTCGTGACATTTCGAACAATCATATCATATACTAGCACGTAGGACTAAAATAGTGTAGTATTATTTTTTATATTATATTGACAAGTACTAGTAGCCTAGTTTCGAATTCAGGGATCGAAACAGTCATATGCACACAAGAAGAACTTCACTGGCAAATGCAGCAGTACATAAACGCAAACGACCAGCCCAACCAAATAAAGCATAACACTCCTGTGTAGACGTCCGGCTAGAGACAAACGTTCTTACATGAAGAGAACAACATATATATTAGTAATAAGAATAGAAAAGCACATGGAGTTATTAACACGGGTCTGTTCGGATCTGAGTGACTAAATTTTAGTCTTCATTTATACAATTGATTTTATAATTAGTGTATATTTAATACTTCTTGTAATGCGATAGGGACTTAAAGGTTAGTTCGGGTATCCAAACACCCTGTATCACAACCAGATTAAACATTAATAGTGCCTGTATTAGTATTTTGTGTTAAAATAAATCTAGAGTCGAGGAGCATGATGATTCGGTGCGCTGCAATCCTATCCCTCCCTCCCTCGTCCGGGTGATCGGGATTATTCCATCGAGGCAAAAAGGGTGGTGGTAGGCTAGAACGCTTTGAAGACGCCGCAACGGTTTTTCTCGTTAACAGCAGCGGCAGGTTTGCTAGCTTGTTGAGCCCCCCAAGGCCGAAGCACAGCCCAAGAAATACCACTAGAATTCAGACAGAGGGATGGAGTTTATCAGTTGAAGCCATTTCGGTTACGAATTGAGCACTGCCGCCTGCCTCTTGGTCTTGGATGCTGGTTTAACCCCGGCCGCCTGCCTCTCCGTCACACAAGCCGCGCCCTGCCGCCCTTCCCCGGATCAGTGATCGGTCAGGCACGTCGGCGTCCATGCATGGAGCCGGTCCGGGTCCTGTACGTCCATGGAAGCAGCTTACACGTACGCGTGCTACATTCAATGGCAGCGGCTCGCCGCCGCAGATGCATTCATGCCGCCGGTCGAGTGACCCGCCTTGACTGGTGGCTCGCTCATTAACCAAACCGGTCCAAACCGTGCTGACAGCGGAATATTTTTCTGTTATACGCGCGATCAGAACTTTCATCAGAGCAGGAGCAGGACAGCAGCAGTACTATTATACTGTGCCGCGTCGTCTGCATCCACGGGAATCGAAGGAGCGAGGGAGCGCCTCGCTGGCTCGCCCTCACGCCCTGCGATGCTGCTGCGAGCCTGCGACGGCGCCACAATAACTGCGTCGCTGCTGAGCCCAGCCGGCGCCGGCGCCGGCCATAAATACGAACGAGCGACGCCATTGCTCCCCCCTCGCACGCATGCGTGCTGCGCGCACGCCGATCACACGAGCACATCTACTCCGCTACCTTCGTTCCCCTCTCCTTGTCGCTGTCGGCGCCGCTCGCCGGGATCCTCATCTTCGTGTCCAAAGCTCCCAGCAGCGATCTCTGGCTGGGCCTGGGCGCAAGGGTTTTCCTGTGAATCCCCCAGCCGGCCGGGGATCCTGTGAGCGCCCCGCAACCCGCGCCCCGCGTCCAGTTATTTACAGCGCACGCCACGCCAGACCCTGATGCGTATATAGCTGCGCACGCGAGCAGAGCCGCCTCTCGTAGCTAGTACGTAGCTTGCCAGCTCGCCGCTTGCCTGCTCTCTGTTCACCTTCACCCTCTGCGAACACATCGCCTACTTGTCGTACATCTCCTCGACCACAGCTACTTAGTAGCAAGCAGGAGATGAGCACGACGGAGTCGTCGCGCCTACGGGCTCCGACGAACCCGACGGCGCTGGTGCTTGCGCTCCTGCTGCTCACGGGCTCGTCGTGGTCGCGCGTTGCCGACGGCGTCAGGACGACGACACCACGTAAGTTGATCGGCACTGAATCTCTGTTGGCCACAAGCAACTTCATACCGGTACCTTTTTACTACTCCATCATGTTCAGTATTTGGGAAAGGCTACCACATCGAGCAACATCAGTCACTCCAGTCAGGCACTCAGGCCGGCGTGCTACATGCACAATGTAGGGCACTGACGCGTCAGGCCCCTTTCCTTGCGACTAGATGGCGTGGCAGGACATGTGGCGGCAGCTAGCACGCACCTACCTGTCCCCTGACCGGACAACAGACAGAGACCTGACAATCGTTCATCTTCTTTTCCTTTGCGTACACGGCGCAGGCGCGTCATCAGGTCCAGCCGACGGCGCCGTGCTCGGCGAGGACGCACCGGCTGCTGCCGGTTCAGGCAGGAGAACCGACAGACCAGACGACCGGACAGCGGCGTCGCCGGAGGAGGAAGGCCGCGGCCCGGCGGCGGAGCGCGAGGAGCTGTGGGCGAAGGAGGAGCGGCGCGCGGGGGCGACGGGGTCGCGGCTGCCGGACTGCGCGCACGCGTGCGGGCCGTGCTCCCCGTGCCGGCGCGTCATGGTGAGCTTCCGGTGCGCGCAGGCCTCCGAGTCCTGCCCCGTCGCCTACCGCTGCATGTGCCGCGGCAGGTTCTTCCGCGTCCCCTCCCTCTAGTCATCATCTAGTCCGAGAGTGTGCTCCGTGCAGGGTTCCCGCGTCCCTTTCCGCTCTGCATTGTTTGCAAACTGCCATGTGATGCCAAAACACCTGCCGGTGCTGTGTGTATACGAACTAGCTGCTGTGTTTCTGTCTGTGATACTAGTGCTACATAGCCGGCTCTCGTTTGGTTCACACGCAGCACCCTGTTTGTTGGCTGTCATCAACTGTTTGCGACTACTACGGACACGGTGCCGTCGCGAGTTGCCCGGTCCTCTTCCGTGAAGACGACGCTGCGTTTCCGGCCGAGCCGGCCCGACCTTACGGCGAATGTGAAGGGCAAATCGAGCACGTTCAGAAGTAGGCCTGAGCAGCGAACAGTATAGATGTGCAGTGGGCAGTGGCGCAGTGGATTTGTTTAAGCTGGCCTGGACCGAGCAGGCGAGCAGCCCAGCACAGGTCTGGGCGTCTGGCCGACCGGCATCAGTGCGTGCATGATTGAGCGCGCCCAGAGCAGCAGTGCTGCGCTGTGCGTAGCTCCCAGCCTGCATGCAGGTCGCTGCACTGCCCGTCGACCCGTACGCGCGTCACCCGGCTGTGAGGACTGAGGAGCGTGACGCCCACTAGCCCAGACGCCCAGGCTCAGCTCAAAGCACGCAGCCACCACCACCACCACCGGCAAAACCACTCGCAGCGTACTAAAACTACTGATGAGATCGAAGAGGCTTGTGTCATACTGTTCATATTCTCTAACGATTAAAACAAAACTTACTGCGGTCAGGTGAGGACAGGTGCAAACCATTTCACCACCTACAACTTCCCAGCTATCAGGACCAACACACCAAACAACTACTACTTGTCATATGCACAGGCCAGAATTTCCTCGCGGCGAGACGCTCTCAGCTAGCTAGGTGACAATCGGAGAGAGAGCCCGATCGATGATCCCCTTTGCCGATTCTCTACCTCGGGCCGGACAGCTCGACGGCGTTGAGGTTGTAGGTGGAGTCGACGATCCAGTCGTTGTGGCGCGGGGCGCGCTCCGCCTCCTGCCGGACCACCTCCACCTTCTGCCACTCCTCCCACCGCTCCGCCAGCCCGTCGCCCTCCAGCATCCGCACCACCTCCGACATCTTGGGACGCTCCATCGGGGACCCCTGCGTGCACAGCAGCGCCACCTGGATCAGCGACTCCACCTCCTCATCCGTGTACCCGCCCTGCAGGTCCGGGTCCACCAGCTGCTCCAGCTTCTTCTCCTTCAGCAGGCCCTTCACCTGCAACCCCAGCAGTTTTCTTTCACTTCCAGATGTCCAGGTCGCTAATTAACGTACCAGTATCAGGCAATGAAGGGCGGGAGCTTCTCAGTACTTACCCAGTCAAGCAGCATCACGTCGTCATCGTTCGCGAGGCGGGCGAGATCGAAGGCCCTCTGCCCGGTGATGAGCTCCAGGAGCATGATCCCGTAGCCGAAGACGTCCGTCTTCTCGGAGGACTTCCCGGTGGAGAGGTACTCGGGCGCAATGTGCCCGATCGTCCCGCGGACAGCCGTCGTCACGTGGGTGTCCTTGTAGTCCATGAGCCTGGCGAGGCCGAAGTCGCCCACAACCGTTTCGAAGCTCTCATCCAGCAGGATGTTGGCGGCCTTCACGTCGCGGTGGATGATCTTGGGGTCGCAGTGGTCGTGCAGGTAAGAGAGACCTCTGGCGGATCCCAGCGCGATCCTAGCCCTTGTTTCCCATTCAAGAGGCGGATCATCTGGTCCACGTTCTGCAAATTCAAGGACCATCAGTGAAATAAGATATACAAGTATATAAACAAAATAAAACATTCAAATGTATCAGTTCATCTTCACGGGTTCACCCGCAGCTAAATGCAGAAGAAATGTTTAAGTGGGAAAGAATAAGTTACCTCGGAGGCGCGACGCGACGCTTCCATTCGCCATGTATGGATAGACTAGCAACCGCTCTGTAGGTGTCATGCAGAATCCACGGAGCCGGAGCAGATTCTTGTGCACCGCCATACTAATAAGTTCAACTTCTGTTTGGAACTGGAGCTCTCCTCCATGTGTGCGTTCCTCCTTTAATCTTTTCACCGCTACCAATGAACCATCTGTCAGTCTCCCTTTATACACCTTCCCGAAACCGCCTCTTCCTAGAACATTCCTATTGCTAAAATTATCTGTAGCAACTTGAAGCTCTCTGAGTGAGAACCTCTTAAGTTGTCCAAGGTGAACTTCTGGATCCTCCTCAGCTGATGGAAAGGAGACCATATCAATGAACTGAATAGCACAGATGACAAGAACCATGGTACCACACTGTGGTATATAATACTGACCAGGGACATCAAAGAAATGCTCTTCAGGTTTACGCCTACGCCACAATGCAAATGCAATGGCAGGTATAGCAAACAGCAACGCAGCGCCAGCCGCAGCACCTCCAGCAATTGCTCCAGTGCTAGACGCACCTGAGGGAATGGAATTGACCCAGTTAGCATATCTCAAGTACAATCGCAATCATGTGAGTGTTTTCCACTTATATCTCTCAAACAGGAGTATGATATGACACAATATAAAGCAACAGCTGATCACCTTTCGATGAAGTTGGTGTTGGGGGATTGTATGGAGGGGGTGGAGAAAAAGGAGGAGCCCCAGGACAAGGCTTTGTAGTACCAGGGCCACATAGATTTGGGTTGTTAGCAAAACTGTGACAAAAAAAGGTAAAAAAACATCAACATCAGAAGACACGGGTTTTTCCCTGGAACTGGCAGGAGAGGTGCATCAGAGGATGAAGTTAAGCATCCAAATTCATCCAGAGATTACCTTATAGGGGTAAAGAGTGAAAATGAGCCAGTTGATGGCACCTCTCCTGAGAGATTGTTATTTGAGAGATCCCTGTGAGGTTTTCGAAACACATTTGTCATTATCTAACATCCTGAATGGCTGTAACGATTTATAACAGAGCAACAGGCAACTTACAGAACTTGAAGAGTGGTGATTGCAGTCAAGGTTTTTGGAATTTGACCAGAAAGGCTGTTGTTATTAAGACGGCTGTCCTTGCAAGAAGACATCCAAAGAAAAAGAAAAATGTTACAATCGTTCCAATAAATAAGCTTATTTTCAGAGAAATCATGGCCTCAACAAAAATCAGACAACTTATGCTACTAGGGACAAAAAATATTAATGTACAGTGCCACATGTATTGTGACACTTCTGTTACCAGGACAACAGAATGAACTTACAGAAACCGCAGCTTCAATAGTTGCCCCAAGGTGTCAGGAATATCGCCAGTGAAGTTGTTGAGGTACAGATCCAAACTGACCAAGTTAGTTAAGTTCCCCAGTTCAGGCGGTATTGGCCCACTTATATTGTTACTGTAAAGTTCCCTGTAGCGAAATGACAAAAGTGGTTAACCATAAATTCAACACAAAGAAAGGTAGGGTACTGGAGGGTACAATATCTATTGGCAAACAGTATAAGTAGGAAATAGTATGAGAAGTGGGCATTGGCAGGAATAAAACAAAAGGATACATAAATACAAAATGCACCCAAAAGCATGGATGTATATTTGATATTTCAGAAGCTCCAGGAGAAAAAAAACCTGTTATGCTATGTCAATATTGGGATTGAAGGATGCACCTGTGGCATGTAAAACTATTAACACAATTATCAAAATCATGGATGTGGAAACTTACAGATATTGCATATTTTTCAACTGCCCAAGCTGTGGCACCAATGGACCTGATAGTTGTGCATTTCCAAGATCACTGGCAAAAAAAAAAAGAGTGACAGTCAATATCTAAAATGATTGCTGTTTTACCTTATACAGAAAATAAACAAGACAATCTTTTGTCAACTTACAGTCTGATGACACTGTTATCGGTGTTACAAGTAACATGGAACCACGTACATGGATTAACCAAAGTGGGATCCCAACTCTGAAGCACATTGTTAGTATCTTTCAGGCTTTGGCGTAGACTGTATAGAGCATCACCTGCCAGTGAGGTATCATCACAATAAGCAATAATCTACCCATCAGATATTTAAGAGGATACATAGACTTTTCATTAATATACCATTAAATATTAATGCTTTTTTATGTGGTCAAGCCCTTTGTCGTTATTCAGGTTTATGTACATCTCTTCGGCAACAAAAACATTTTTTCAATAGGTAGAAAATCCATATCAAATAAGGAACGTGGATGGATTCAACGTGCAATATGACTGGCACCTAGAGTAGTATTTACAAGTCACAACTTATAAGGGCTCAGTAAATTTTGTAGTATCATCTTTTATTCATGACAAGGATACAACCACCATATCAAAATCGCTAGCATTTAAAACAGCGCAGTTTCTCTCATGTGTGTACTAGAAAAAGAATGCAAAAACTCTCAATAACAGTATACTCTTAATGATTTGACCGTGCATTCGAATTCTAAGCAATTAATCCGCACGTGCATAGCACGCGTAATTTTAAGAAAGTAACGCACGTATTCATCGTATCGTTATGTCACTTCAGTTCATTCAAAATGGAACCTCTTTATCTAAATAGCAAGTACAGATTGTTCCCTAACAACTTAGCATTAATATGTCAGTTCATATCTACAATAACAAACAATTTAAGCAGAAAATTACAGCTAAAAATGGTGATATTCCCTCCTCCCACCCCAAACCACAAAAAGTTCAGATTTTGTTTCCTCCAGCTTTCATGAGTACTACTGTACTATCTTTAGCCAAACAATAGAATCAATCAAATCAGTTTAGGTTCCATGGTGAAATGGACTGAAAGTTTACTCTATGATAATGACTGAAAGACCAAAGTTTTGCAACAGGAAAAAGAAAGAATCCCTGCATATGCACCTTCATAGAAAAAACATCCAAAACAACAATTTTGACAGAGCCGTACAGTCCTTCCTGCCCATTCATAATTCGTTGATAACCAAAAAAGTCCCTTTGCAGGAACAATGAGGCCGAAAATAGTTCCAGACGCGACTTGAGTAGAGAGCAGAATCTACTGCATTTCTGCGTATAGACCGCACTTATTCCAGAACGAATTCCCTTCCAGGTTTGTGCAATCAGCCCTTCCAGATGTAACGAAACGAACTCCTATCACAGAGACGTCGCCATAGAGAAGAAAATGACAAAACACTATGCGAGACAAACCGGACCACCAACCACCCCCAAAGCAATCAGTCAAAGCGGCGAAAGTGAGAGCTACTGGCTCGTCATTCATCCCCCCGTTCAGTCCCTGCCCATGAGCAGAGGCTTGTCGAATGGAAACAAGCGCCAGATTTCCGGTCATGGCCCCGGATTTTCAGCCATTATCCCCCCTCGCACGGAGACGGAAGAGAACTCGCTCGCCGTGCGCTACGCATCAAAACCCAGAAGAAAATAGCCCACAGATTGCATAGAGCAGTGTCATACCCTCCGTGTTGGCGACGACCCGGCGGCTCACGCCGATCACCAACGATACGACCGCCGCCGCCCACGACCACCTCAGCGCCGCCGCCGCCATCCCGCCGGCGCCTGGCCCGCCTCTCACGGGTCAGAACCGCGCGCGCGCAGGTCCCACAGCGTCCCCGGAGCTGGCCACGCCCGCGAGGAGCTCGCTCAGCTGCCGCCGACGCCGCCCGCGACAGCTGAGTCGGCCACCGCTCCTCTACGACGGGGAGCGAGAGATTTCTCTCTCTTGTTTTTTTTTCTTCTCTCCCCTCCTGTTCTTTTTTACCAGTGTTTTTCTCAGCTCGGGGTTTTTAAAACCTTGGCGAGAGGCTTGCGTGTGGAGTCTCCGACCCAAAATTGTTCCACTGGTAAGCGAGGGACACGCCCGAGCGGGATCAAAAGTTACGCCGCGTTATCCGCGTAACTTAACTGACAGGTGGGGCCGGAGAGGGAGGACCCGCGTGTCGGCGGGGGAACACTAGGCCCAGCACTGAGGGGTTTCGTCCGAGCCGAGTGCGACGGGTTTGAGGCTAGCGGGACTGCGGGAGCGGCAGATGACGTGGGCGTGATGCGGGCGGAGCTGGGGATTTCGTGGACGCGGTCCTCGTACGCTTGTCCACAGAGATCACTTGTAGCAATCGAGAAAGCCTGTGTCTTTTTTCGAAGGGCTTATCGAGAAAATCCGTTTCTCCTTTTTATTTCTTTGTTAAAGATGTTTCTCCTTCTTATCCTTTCCCAGGTTTATAGGGGGGAAGCAAGAAAATGTGCTATCATCACATAATCAATACTCATGTTCTTAATTATCTTTCACTGTCATCACAATTACGAGTTTTGCACTTTTTGCATCGACTGAACTTTATAAGAATATGCCATCCAATGGATTTTGGTATTGCTCGTGGTCTTTCATGTTTGAATAAATTTTGCCTCATGGCACTTGGCTTTTGATCGATATCCAATTTGGATGTGTCGAAATATGGTAAGTTGTACACGCTTAGGTTATCAGCACGTAAGGAGAAAAATATACCACCACATGTGTTCGCTCTCATCGGGTCAAGACCTATCACCGCTTAATTCGCATGGAACTTCGGTTATCAGCAGAGCAAGTTTCTTGATGATACATTCATATGGAACTTCCATCGATGATCAGTTATCTAATGGATTCTAAAAAGATAAAATGAATGTACTTGGTGCTACTTTTATCGAGCCGTTATAAGTGAACGGAGATTACATCGTATTTTCTTTTACAGTTAAAAGAAATGTTGCACAGGCTCATCCGCACGTGTTTTCACTATATCATGCCAAAATTTAACGCCGTGTGATTCACATGGATTATCCGGCGATACATTCGCATGGTACTTGGATCTGGTTGACTAATTGCAGTGTTTAAAAATGAATGTACTTGGTATGCTTTCATTGAACCGTTACGAGTGAACCGACTACTGCTGATATTACTTTGAATTTTCTTCTACCTTTCAAAGGGAAAATGGTTAGACGTCCACCAATCTTCCAGTTTCCCATATGGCAACACAGCAATTTTCACCCCCTATTAGTTCAACTCTTTTGCTAACTCTCCACTTGTTTGTAAGTATTTCATTTTTCTCCTTTTCTCGCATAAGCCCATGATTTCTCCCTTTTTCCATAAACTTTGTATTCACATTTCTATACACCCTTGATGCGAAATGAGTTTTACTCCGGGTTTACATAAAAACAATGTCATGTAACGTATTCACAGGCATATAGCAGTTTCCGATTGACCGTCCAGCCACTGCCTAAGATTGACGCCATTTTGCTAACCACCTCCTCATCATTTTTAGCAGCATCTAAATGTACACCATCAATGCACTCCGAACCAGCATACCTGCATTTTTAGCAGCATGCTACGTCACTGCCAGTGTTCTCTTTCCCAAAGAAAGCAGGGCACGTTACCGTGAAAAAAGGCGGCGTGCCGTTTCCATACGCCCCGGAGGAGATCAGTACGGCCGGTCCAGGCTTGTCCTCGCGCTGCCCTCGTCGGGGCCCGCAGGTCAGAGGTCCAGCTCGCGGTCAAAGGAGCGGGCACCCGTAGGCCCGTGCCACGGCAGCGGCAGGCGCCGCCGGGCCCGCCGCGCGCTCTGTCCTTGTCAGGGACCCCGCCAATGGAGAGGCGCATCACGCAACGGGGGACGGGGCGGGCGTTTGCCGTTCGGGATGACGCGAGGAGGGGCCACGTTTTCGCTCCTATGATTGCGGGGCCCAGCGAGTCGCCAGCTCGGATTCCGGTCAAAGTGCTGGACCACGACGGTCTGCGTCCACGGTCTCCGTTCTGATCGTCGCCAGCCGACATTGGATTCGGTCTTTGGTCTAAGGCCACCTCCCTCTCCTACAAACTGTGTGTAGCACCGTTAAGCACCCACCGGCACTCTTCTCCTTCCACATCGCCGGTGATGGTCCTGACGCCGGATCCACAACCGTTGCTCCACCTTGCTAAATTCCGTCGTGCTTCACCTTTTTCATCACGGCCATGCTCCATTGGCGGTCCTCTGCTACTACCCTGTGTTTCGCTGAGCTTTGCCATCTTGCCACCTTAAACAAGTGTTGTTTGGTTCAAGATCAGATCAAAAGTCTAGGCAGTACAGTGAAACGTACATTTAGATCATGACAGATCCAAATAAACGCTGAAGCTGCTGGAATGACGAGTGCACCCTACAGAGCATCCGATTTGCCCATATACCCATGAAGCTAAAATATGTAATGCGTTTTCTTTCAAAAACAGTATGTAATGCGTGATTTTCCTAAATTCAGTGCAATCCACGTAAACTGTAAATTATTGAAGAATTGTAATTTCTCCAATCTAATAGCCAGCTCATATAATAAGTTGGCTATATAGGTGGACTGCACCATTAATACTTATTCATCTTCCATCTCTTATTTTCTCATCAGATTTATTGGAGTCCATGTTGCGTTGAGAGCAGACTGTAAATTTGCAGTCCGCTTCTCTTCTCTCCCTTTCTCTCCCCTCCAACTCAGCACAAATATAACATACTTCTTCTGCCCCATGAAGAATGCAATTCTAGTCTTTTTCAGACAAATTAGCGGTGGCGTGAAAAGACTCTCGTGCCCTCATTTGTTGACCACATGCAGTTAGTTTTGGCATGCAAATCAAATCTGACCACTTAATTAGGCAGCTAGTTGAGATCCAATTTCTAGAATTGCACTCTTTATAGGATATTTCTCAAATGCAGATTGTACTCTTTATGGGATGAAAGAAGTAGCACTCTATTTAGCCCGCCTACATCATCTCGTAATACTTGCTCTTGCTTGCGCTTTGCATTAGACATATCACTAATACGGAGTAGTTCACTACTCTTACCTTCAAAAGTTATCCGGTCCCGTTTGGATCTTAGGGACTAAATTTTACTTCTCTCTTTTGACACCAATTAGATGGACTAAATAAGAGCTAATTGTAAAACTAATTACATAAGCCGCGGCTAATTGTTGAGACGAACCCATTGATACTAATTAGCCTATGATTAGCACACATTTACTGTATCACAATATTATCAAATTATGGTATAATTAGATTTAATGGTTCGTTTCATGAATTAGTGTTAATTTGTATAATAAATTTTATAATTAATCTATATTTAATATTTTTAATTGGTGTTTAAGATCCAACATGATAAGATTAAAACTTTAATCCAAACGGCACCGAACATACGAGTCGCTTCCATGACCGAGAAATGTGGCAGCTCCTTTTCAAAAAAAAAAATGATGGCAACGAGAAGGAAAACGGTCAGTATTTCGATACTAATTAGAAAGACTAAATATAAACTAATTATAAAATTATAAAACTAACCGCATAATAAGTCTAGAGTTTATTCACGAGACGAATCTATTAAACAGTTTATTCACGAGACGAATCTATTAAACCTACTTAACTACTTAATTTATAATTAGCATATTTTTACTGCAGTATTATATGGGCTAATCATAGACTAATTAGGCTTAATAGATTCATCTCAGATCAGAGATTATAAAATTTATTTAACCATTAATTTATATTTAATACTTCTAATTAGTATGAGCTTCTAATAAATTCTGTAGTAATCAAACCTACCCTGATGTAAATTTTCATTAGTTAAATCTATCGATTCCTATCTGCTTTTCTTTTTATTCGAGCCGCCCACGTGTATTCGAGCCGCCCACGTGTCCACAGAGCTAGAGAGATTCTGCGAACCGTACCATTTTTCGTTTGTTCTCGGTATACTCCCCGCATCCTCATCCACCGAGCTCGCTCCCCAGCTGCCTTTTGCACCCCTGCCCAGTGAAGATGCTTCGCTAAACTGGCTAGCGGCAAGTCTCCGATTCTTTCTTCAAAAAAAAATAAAAGTCTCCGATTCTTGTCAGGACCATGCGCCGCCAGACTGCTGGGCCCGCCAGGAACGGTCACCAGGCCCAGCAAAAAACAAAAGCTGTGGGTGGGAGGAGGCGTGGAGCTGTGCGTGTGTGGTTTGAGGCCTGCCTTGTCCAGGCCCAAACAGAAAACCTAAGCCCAATACGGCCCAGTGGTTGTAACCAGGAAGGTACAGGATTACCTTACCTGGAAAAAAAAACCCATTGGAGCGGGACAGGAAGCTTCACCTTCACGCCTGCACATCCTATGCCTGAATTATGCGCGATGTGATGCGCGTTCCGTTTTCGCGTTAAACTGCACGCTGCCGGGACCTCTGGCGCGTGGCTTTCTTAATTTTCCGAATAAACACACGCTACCCAACGGAGGGCGCGCTTGCTTGCGGGGAGCACGCGCGGACTCCACCTCGCCGGCCATCCATCCATCGCCTTGAAAGCCCCCGGGGACTCCACCTCGCCGGCCATCCATCCATCGCCTTGAAAGCCCCCGGGGGCATCTTTTCAGGTGGCGTCGCCGACGACAGCGCTGACGATGGCGAGCCCGCCGCCGCCAATCAGCGGCGAGCAGGGCGCACCAATAATTGGGAGTTGCGAGCCAGGATTCCCCTTCTCTCTCTTTCCCCCCTGGTTTCTTCCGGCGCCGGGGATTCGAGTCCATGGTGGGCCGCTAGTTTATCCGGTGGGGCCCCCCGCGCTAGAGGAGTTCGAGTGTTTGACCACGCGCTATTGGCCGCGGGGGGCACCTCGGCCCTGCCAGCCGCAGACTCGTAGCTTCTGGCACTGGCACTCTCTGATAGTCTGATGGGATCTTGCTCGGCTCGCCGCGGGGCGTGGCCGTCGTGTGGCCAGACGATTGGCTTGATCTGATGCGGGGTAGATGACTATGTGAGGGGGTGTTTGGATGCGTGGGCTAAAACGGATCACATCGAGGATTAAATATAAGCTAATTATAAAATTAATTGTATAAGGCAGTGCGAATTCACGATACGAATCTATTAAGCCTAATTAATTTATCATTAGCACATGTTATTGTAGCATAATATGTCAAATCATGGACTAATTGGATTTAATGAATTCGTCTTGCGAATTAGCCCCCATTTATGCAATTAATTTTATAATTAAATTATATTTAATACTTCTAATTATTATTCAAATATTCAATGTGACGGAACTGAAGTTTAGTCCTGAAAATCAAACAGGATAGTCTTCTCTGATCTGAAGGACGGACGGCCGGGGCGACCGGCACGGGTGTTTTTGGTGGATCCCGAAGGTTAGAACCTAGGCTTTGTTTGGAGCTTGCTCTGTAGTGGCCATGTTTGGTGGGCATTGCGTTGCTAGCTGGTAGGAGTAGTTTACGTTGCTGCTGCACTTCCTCTCTCGATTTTTAAAAAATGATACACTGGTGTTCGTCTTGTGACGCTGGAACACGTACCAACGTGTTGTCACCCGAGACGCAAAGCGTGCGGGAGCTCCGGAACAAAAACGTGCAAGGTCCCCCCGCGTGACGAGTGCGCCGTCGACACGAGTGGCAGGCAGAAAAAGGCAGGCCGCGCGATTGGCTCGCCGGATTCTACACCAACCCCTCTCTCGGGTTGGATTGGAGACCCTAACTTCGCTTGCTCTCTCCGTGTAAACAAACAAATCCAACCGGCTACGTTCGAGTGGCCGGGCCGGAGGATGGCGAAGCTGCTAGCGCCGTGCTGTGCCACCTAACTCCGCGGCTCCACGATTCTTCGGCGCATCTTGCCCCGCAGCACGCACGCCGGAGCCCGGGGTCCTGTGGCTCTAGCGTCAGCGGCCGGAGCTCGTGCCGGCAGCTTCCGCGCCACACGCCCGCGCCGGGGCGACGACGTCACCCTGCCGCGGCCACCAGACTCCACTCCACTCCATGTCTCCATCCATCCGGGGGCCCACGCGCGGCGGGGTTCCCGGTCCCCCGCAGCCCACCGGCCGGCGAATGGCGCCGCGCCGCGTGGCGCGCTCCCACAGGCCGGCGGCGGCGTGTGCGGGGGCGGGCGGGGGTCCCGGGACGTGCGGCCGGGGACCGCGAGATTCGGCGGAGGCGGATGACGGGTGGGACCGGATGGTTTCTCGGGCCTACCTGGCGGTCTGGGGGGCGGGTGGGTGCAACGAACGTGGGGGGTATCGGGCAGCCGTAAAGAATGGGAGGCGCGGCCCGTGGGACGGCGACAAGTGCCCCCGTCACGGTTGCGGCCGCGTCCCCCGCCCAACCGCCGGCGGAGAGCCAGTCGCGCTCGCGCCGCGCGCCGGGTCCCCCGGCACGGAGCCGAAGCCGGGAGAGAGGACAGAAACAAACAGGAGCGCGCGCGGCGAGACGAGCGAGCCGACTCACGGGCTCAGCCAGGCTCCCGACTCGGCATGCAGACGGCGCCGTGTGCGGGGGAGCTGTGGCCTGTGGGCGGCCGCGCAAGAGACCAACTCCGGTGGCCCCCGCGAGGGCGCAAGTTGCGTACGCCCGGGGCTCGCGGGCCGTAGCTTGGCCATGTCGCCACGGCGCGGCGGCAGGGGAGGGTGGTCCAGCGCCGTCCAGGCCCCCTGCCTGCCACTGCCATGCCATCGAGCCCGACACCAGCTTTTCGGTGAAAGCGATGGGGGTCCCTGACACACTGCGGCTCGCAACTTGTGCAGATCTCAGATCTGCGGCCTGCGCATGCCGGTTTGTCGTATGCTAGGGCTCCGGTGATGACTGATGAGCACGGAGCCTGGGAATTTACGGCTGGAAATCGGCTCGTAGGGCCTGAGCATAAAATACCGTGAGCGGCAGTACGTGGAGTACCATGACGTTTCTTCACAGTACCTACCATGGAGCCCTAGGATGGATCAATCAGCATGGCCTGATTCTCACCCGTGGAAAATAAAAAAATAAATTCTATCAAGATAAGAAAAAAAAACTAGCTTGAAGCTCTAGCATCTGCTAAAGAAAACGAGATGGACATCCGAGTCAGTCCCACAATCCACACCTAGGTGGCTGTGTACGTTAAACAATCACTTTGCCATGTAAAAGAAAAAGGAGAAGAAGATTACTTCCATGCAATGCTAGAGAGAAATGAGTTGGTCCACATCAGTTCCCACCTTTTTACCACACAAAAAAACTATTACTCCTAATACTTCGTTACGGAGTGCGGACGATCCCAGCCAGCAGCTTGTGTTGGCAGCACATGGAGCCAAGTCAAAAACAAAGGCAGGCAATAAACTAGTGAGCGCTCCCAGCTGGGCGCCGCTTGGCTTGCCAAGCCAGCCGCCTAGCTGAGCCAGCCGGCAGGCTCGCCCCGCCCGTCCGCCAGGTTATCCCGCCGTCACCCACCCGTCCGCCGTCCCGCCCGCACCGAGGAGGAACCCTACCAATCTGGCCCTCGCCCCGTCCCCGCAGCGGCATTCCATTACCCTGCTCTGCTGAGAATACAGGAGGCAGCCACCAGAGCCACCAGTCCACCACCGAAACCCAAGCGCCCCCCCCCCCCCCGCCCCCCCGTCCCTCCGCCGCCTCCCCCGCGCCGGCTTCCCTCCTCCGCGTCCGCCGAGGCCGCGGCGAGCCCGCCCCCTCCCCCGCCGCGCGCGCGAGGTGACGCCTCTTCGCCCCAATTCCTCCCTTTCCCTCTCCGTCCATGATTCGTATGCATGCTATGATTGTCTCCCCTCTGCCCGTCTGCGCGTGATGTTACGGGCACGGGAGGTTTGGGATTAGTTGGTGCCGAGCCCCCCTTCAGGCTGCATCCTCTCGCTGTCTCGATTGGTCGGGGAATTCCCTTTCTGCGCTCCATCTCCTCGTGGGTGGTGGCGACGCTGTGTTTATAGCCTCTTAGATAATTAGATCTGTTCTGTCCGTGCCCTGTCGTTCCACGCTTTTGCGAGGAGAGCGAGAATTGCGAGATTTGGAGGGGCTACCGTTGACGCCTAGGATGGAGTAGGCGACCTCTGTTTTGGGGGTACCTAAAGGTTCTTGTTTTGGGATGTTCTGCCGTTCAGACGGCATGGGGCTCTGAACCATGTTTACATGGAGAAAGGACATCTGTTTTCCTTTTTCTTTCTCCTAAAAAAAAAGGAATCCTTTGAGTTCCTCCTTGTTCCTTTTGTTTCCCAGCTGGCTATGCTAACTGCTATAGAGTTCCCTGGTGTTGGAACCTAGGAGATTCATGTTAGGTATGTAACCGGATTTGACTGCAAACCGTTTTGTCGGTTTCTAATAGCCTGGGGAAGAAAAAACCCTGTAACGGTTACAATATCTCGAGGGCGGTTTCAGCGTGCTTGTCGTCAAGTAATTAGGACGTTTGAACCCAGCTGGTCAACTAGCGTTTTGACAGATTTATGGTCTTGTTGTCATCCTATGTTTCTCCCAATGGAGAATTAAGAAGTTCTATTTGTGTACTAAATTCTAGGCAGCTTGAATTATTCTTAGCGCTCAACAACTATGGGAACCTCTCGGATGAACCTGTCATGTTTGTGATGAGGGAGACGTCATATGTGCATATGGCAGTTCACCGGTTGTATGATTACCGTATCCTAACAGGGAGCACTGTGCTAGAGCTAGGCAAAACCCCTTTCCGGATTAAGCTTGTAAGGACATTTATTAGCAAGAGCTAGCAAAAATAGCATCCAGATGCCTGAAAGCAGAACAGATTCTGCTAAGTCTTATCCCTCAGGCTTCCATCTGCTCCATGTATCATTTGGGCAAATCCTAACCCGCAATTCTCAAGTGATTGGTGATACCCCCTCCTGTTAGTTACCCATGTTCAATGATTTTATGTAAAAAGAACTTCTTTCATGTGTTGGTCACCTTGTTCTGACTTAAGAAATCATCTTTTTGTTAACAGTAGAACTTTATTTTTTACTAGCTTGAGCATTTGGCAACTTTTACTGCTGATAATTAGTAAATAAGATAATGTCTGCCATATGTTTTAATATCTGAATCTTATCTAACACTGTTTTTTTTGTTAATTTCAAGATTGTCAAACTGCAACGAATTTGGATGCTCCTGCCTATGCATGATGTCTACCAGAGATATTGTTTAGTGCTGGGGAAGTTGTGCGGTTTTGGATCATAAATTCCCCAGAAACAAGGCAACTATGGACCGTGCAGACACATCAGGATTTGTCAGTGGTGGTTGCTTTGGTACTACACTCCTGATATTCTTCCATTTCGTCTATTCTACAGTCCGTGTCTGAAAGATCATCAACCCTTCAACTACCTGGGCAGAAAGATCACCAGGCCCTGTTCTTTGAGCTCTCTAGTGTTTGATCTCATTTTGTTTCCCACCATAGTGTGTCTTGACTGATGGATGACAGCTTCATGAACATCCCCCACCCGCCTCCGATGAATGACCCCTTTGTGTTGGGATGCTCAGCCCCAAGCTCCACCATGGAGAACATGGGCCAAAGCTCATTCTGTATGGACGGTCTGAGCCCAACAATGGCAAACTGTAGCCATGTCAATGGAAATACGCAGATAATGAATGGCATAACAGCGAGAGATGATGGCAGCAGGTTAGTCCTTGGATTGGGTCCAACACCCAATTTTTATTCCGCAGATTGTCAGTCCATTGGGTCAAAACAAGCTCAGAGATTGTCTGGCCAGAGTTCCACTTTCACTGATCCAGGGACGCTGAGGCTTGGCCTTCAAATGGATGGTGGGGAAGCAATTCAATGTCTGCAATTACCGAATGGAACAGTCCATTGTTTCGGTGTTGTCGATGAGGCTTCAACATCTGCTACTGTAAGAAACATGGGTGGTTACATGCCATCTCTACTCTTTGCTCCCCGCTCCAATTCTACTGTCAATGAGGCACAAGTAGAAACCCCAGATTCTCTAGACCTCACACATAGCACCGACAACATCCAACATCTTCAACATCATCTTCAGCTCAGCCCTGAGCCTTCTGCAATGACTGAGTCTTCATTTGGTGTGAGTTCTGATTTTGCCACTGCAACAACTACATCAGAACAACGCAGCCATCCCCGACATCCTAAGAAATGCAGGTTCAAGGGTTGCTCCAAAGGTGCAAGAGGCGCATCAGGATTGTGTATTGCTCACGGAGGCGGGCAGAGATGTCATAAACCTGGATGCCACAAAGGTGCTGAAAGCAGCTCTGCCTACTGCAAAGCCCATGGTGGTGGTCGTCGGTGTGAGGAGCTTGGTTGCACCAAAAGTGCAGAAGGAAAAACAGATTATTGCATTGCTCATGGTGGAGGCCGCCGCTGCGAACATCCTGGCTGTCCTAAAGCTGCACGGGGTAAGTCAGGGCGGTGCATCAAGCATGGTGGTGGGAAGAGATGCTCGGTTAAAGGTTGCATTCGGAGCGCCGAGGGAAAGGCTGGACTGTGCATTTCTCATGGTGGTGGCCGACGATGCCAGTACCCGGACTGTGGAAAGGGGGCTCAGGGTAGCACATTGTACTGCAAGGGGCATGGTGGTGGCAAGAGGTGCATCTTTGATGGCTGCAGCAAAGGCGCAGAGGGTAGCACACCTCTGTGCAAAGCTCATGGTGGTGGTAAGCGATGCATGTTTGAAGGAGGCGGCGTCTGTGCAAAGAGCGTGCACGGGGCTACTGAATACTGCGTGGCACATGGAGGAGGGAAGCGCTGTTCCGTGCCTGGCTGCACCAAGAGCGCCCGTGGCCGCACTGACTGCTGCGTGAAGCATGGTGGCGGCAAGCGGTGCAAGGTTGACAACTGCGGCAAGAGCGCCCAGGGGAGCACAGACTTCTGTAAAGCCCATGGTGGAGGCAAACGGTGCACATGGAGCACAGGCTGTGAGAAGTTCTCCCGTGGCAAGAGTGGCTTTTGCGCTGCGCATGGTACCTTGATGGCTAGGCAGCGAGAACAAGAGGCGGTGAAGAATGTAGGAAGCATGATTGGACCAGGTCTCTTCAGCGGCATCGTGATGTCATCTGCCACCGTGGGAAGCAGCATGACGAATGAGCACTCGTCCTCAGGTATCAGCACCGCGTCAGATTGTGATGGCACCGTTAGGAGCCAATCGATGATTCCTCCGCAGGTGCTGGTTCCTCGCTCCATGATGCCCCCTTGGTCATCTGAGCCTGTAGATGGGGGCAGAGAGGGAGGTCATGTTGTTCCTGAGGGGAGGGTGCATGGTGGTGGCCTCCTGTCACTTCTCGGTGGCAGCTTCAGGAACGCTGATGTGGAAAAGCTTTGAAGCTAGTGCTTTTCCATCTGCCAATTTGGTCAGTTTGTTTGTATATAAACGGAGGCGCTTTGCCGCCTATTGAATTCTTATTGTACCTTTTCTTGTCTAGATAAACGTTTCGATTTTCATGTATGGTTAGTCCATTGTAAATTGGTGACTGGCAATTGTTATGAACTCTTTTGGCTTGTCGGTTCAGTCATAGTCAGTACTGCAATAAAATTTGTGTATTTATACTGTGCCGCTCTTATCTGTTTGTGCATTATTATTCTTATGAAATTTGGTCGATCATGGTGGTTCCATAATGTTTATTACACTATTCTTATCTGTTTGTTTATTATCTCAAGGACCTTGATGATGACTTCCTTATACTTAAATCTTGCCTTCCTCCTGATTCATGCGTTGTTCTCGGCATAGTTTTATATGGTTAATGCAAATTGATCCTATCATTCGGAAAACCCTATTTCTGCAGGAAGTCACACCTACATGTTCCATTTTGATTGAATTTGGTAATCACAAAGCCTTGATTGAACAAAAACAAGCTTGCACCATTTGGCGAATTTGGCTGAGAGGTAGCAGAACGACACGATTAGCACCATCTCAGATCTGTGCTAACGATGAGATGGAATGAAAAGTGAGGCGGAAAGGGAGCGATTAAGCGACGAACTTGGGACTTATGGCCGATCTGATCTGTCGAGGAGAACGTGTGCAGACTTTTAGAGTTCCTTTTCAGTTGAACTTTAGCTGGTCCGAACAGTTTTTGAGATGTTGCTCCTGTCAGTTGGAAAACATATCTTGCTGCCTTAACTAGAAAAATTGCTGATTTATAGAGCTCAATTCAGCCAAAAAAAAATCACCATTAACCAAAGTCTGTCAGCTAAAGGCAGATCCAGACTTAAAAGATCTACCATTACATTCCCATATGGTTAGCAGCATCTCAGATCTCTGAACCGAAAATGCATCATGCCATGAACAATGTGAAAGTAAACGGTTGTACAAATAATATGAGACCAGCCGCCATAAACTATACGATTAGATCTCAGATCTCTAGAAAGAAAGGAAAAAATTGGATGCCAGCTTATGAATGCGAAGCTCTAGCTCGTTCCTATGTTTAAGACCCGTTTGAGCAGAAGCCGAAGAAGATCAGCTTATCATCTGCATATAAACATCTGCGACGACTACACTCTGTCCCAGCTACGCGGCTACGCCACATCTCCTCTCCTCCCGGTAACGTGCACCCTAAGCCTGTTCGAGCAGCGCTGCCAGCCATGGCCAGAGCTGCGTTGCTCCTCCCTGTTGCTCTGCTGCTGTGCCTTGCCCTGGCGGGCAGCGCCGGCGCGGCGAGGAAGATGGTTGGCGTCTACGAGCTCAAGAACAAGAAGGGGGATTTCTCCATCAAGGTCACCAACTGGGGAGCCACCCTCATGTCTGTCATCGTTCCGGACTCCAAAGGTATGGTTTGATTTCCTTGCTTCCTGCCAAGAATCCTTTTTTCGCGTAACACTTGTTCACATGCTCATGCGAATTTCTTGCTGCAGGGAACCTGGCTGATGTCGTCCTTGGTTATGACACCATTTGCTGAGTATGTGGTAAGATCACAGCCAATCTCTCTGTTCTCACACTCCAGAGCACGCAGTGCATGCGTTCCTCTTCCTCCAGTGCTCACTCAACACGGCTGTGTTCTGCACCCTCTGTCTGCTCAAACAGAACGGCTCTTCTTACTTCGGGGCGCTGGTCGGCCGTGTGGCCAACAGGGTCGCCAAGGGCCGCTTCGTGCTCGACGGGAAGGCCTACCACCTGTACATCAACGACGGCAAGAACGCACTGCACGGTGAGCTCTCGTTCTCGACCAGGTCGGTCGCTGTTTGCATGGAGCACGGCGTGCTGCCATTGATGGATCGGTGTCGCTAGTTTAACCTCGCCGTCGCTGTTCACCAGGTGGCCACAGGGGTTTCAGCAAGGTCATCTGGACGGTGAAGGAGTACGTGCCTGACTGCGACTCCCCTTACATCACCTTCTACTACCACAGCTTCGACGGAGAGCAAGGTAAACACACGCAAAACGAAAAAGTCCAATTTGTAGTGTCATCCACTGATTGCGATTAGTTTTGGATTTCCTTTAGTTAGCTTCTGATCTTCAAGTCAAATTTCCACTCAGAATAGAAAAAGAAAACTTGTCCAACTTGCAGTGTCATTCACTGACGGCGATTAGTTTTGGACTTTATTTTAGTTCGCTTCTGATCTTCTGCCCTTGCCGATGAGCTGACTTTGCATTTCTTTTCCTCGCGTCGTGCTGCACATGATTACGCTCAAACTAATGGAACGTGTTTGCACGTGTTAATTATTTGGGAAGGATTCCCGGGCGACCTGGACGTGTACGTGACGTACCAGCTGTCCAGCCCATACGAGCTGAGCGTGCGCATGAACGCAACGGCGTTGAGCAAGGCGACGCCGGTGAACCTGGTGAACCACGCGTACTGGAACCTGGGTGGCCACGGCAGCGGCGACGTCCTGGGCCACCTCGTCCAGGTGCTCGCGTCGCAGTACACGCCCGTGGACCAGTCCATGATCCCCACGGGCGAGGTCGCCGGCGTCGCCGGCACGCCCTACGACCTGCGGCGGCCGACCCCCCTGGGCTCGAGGGTCGGCCTCGTCTCCGGCGGCGGCGCGGCCGGCTACGACGTCAACTACGCGGTGGACGGGCAGGGGTTCGTGCCGGCGGTGCGCGTCAGGGACCCGGCGTCCGGGCGGGCGATGGAGCTGTGGGCGGACCAGCCCGGCGTGCAGCTCTACACCAGCAACTGGCTCAAGGACGAGAAGGGCAAGGCCGGGAAGGTGTACCAGAAGCACGGCGCGCTGTGCCTGGAGACGCAGGCGTTCCCCGACGCCGTGAACCACCCCAACTTCCCGTCGGCGATCGTCAGGCCCGGCGGGGTGTACCGCCACGACATGCTCTTCAAGTTCTCCTCCTGATAACTAGGAGTCCGTGTGACACCAGCAGGAAGCAGTGTGCTGTAGTAATAAGGCCGATCAGCGTGCCAAAATGTCAGTGATGTACACAAGAGAGAGAGATGTGTGGCTCATGGTAGCTAGCAGTGCTTGATGTGTAACAAAGAAACTAAACGCGTGTGAACAATCTTGTGCTGAATTTCTTTTTCTGTGTTGCGTCCGATAGTAGTTATTGTTATTCATAACAAAGGTTTTCATGATCCCCGAGCTGAGCTATGCTCAGCTGGTAAGGTTCCTTGTGGTAAAATCTGTCCACCAGATTCAAGTTCTAGACTCGGTACTGGTGCTCGCGTGCTTGCATTTTTCTAGATTTATTTTAAAATTTTTTTAGGGGAAAGGCAACACGCCCTGCCCCATCTTTGATTAAGACGAAGCATAATAGTTTACATCATTTTGAAAGGTTCGGTACAAATAGGCTAAAGTCAGGAGACACCCACAACGTCAGAACTCAGCTGACGGTTCCTACAGACCTGAAAAAGCAACACATAGAGTTTCTTGTTTTAAGCGAAAGATATGACTTACTGGGGAGGAGCCTCGTGCAGAGGAGTTTGTCATCCAGTCTGCTTCATCCTTCCAGTCACCTTTCTTCAGCTTTTTTGCTAGCAGTCGAGTGCCAGCGGAGTCTTGAAGGCCTCCTCCAAGAAGGAACGCCACAGTTCCATATCTTGCACCAAATCTTACTGATACATTGGTTTCCATTCCACCATGCATAACCAAATCTGCCGAATAACTGTTTTCACATCTTTCCAAAACTGGTGATTAAACACAACATCGTTACGAGTTAGCCACAATCCCCACAGTATTCCAGCAGAGATATGGTTGGTCAGAGCAAATCTCTTCTCACAAGGCTATTTACCAGCCAAATCAAGATAGTTATCAATGACCACACCCGAGAAGCTATAGAAAAGTTTCCAAATATATTTTGCCACAACATATTCGAAAAAGAGGTAGTGTATGGATTTATGTTCCAGGCAGAACTGATATTCTGGAGGCTTAGTAACACCTCTACGACTCAGGTTATCAACGGTTATCAGCTTATTATTAGACAAAAGTCACAAGAACACCTGAATTTTAAGAGGAGTATTGATCTTCCACACAGCTGGAATGTAAACAGGGACCACCCGCCTAAACTTTATTACTGCATAGAGGGATTGAGTAGAATACTCACCCTTACTCTCATATTACCAAACTAAGGAATCACCACCCTCATTATACCTCACCGAGCTAATGATTTCAGTTAACTCATACCACCTCTCCATCATCTCTTCACAAAAGGTCCTTCTAAAGGTGAGCTTCACTTCGACACCATCCCAAACATTGGTCAGAGAAACACCAGTTTGATCACAGATAGAAAAGAGATCCCAGAATTGAGTTGCCAAATGGGCAGTTCCAAATCAAATGTCTTCCCACATTCTCACTTTTGTCCCATCTCCCACTACCCACCTATAGCCGAATTTCAGGGCTTTGGCTGCCCAAAGAACACCCTTCCAGAAAACAGAAGCATGAGAGTGTGGTAAACTGAAAATGTTAACAGCATTCCTCACATACTTTTGTGTTATAATATTTCTCCATAACTTGCCTTCACTTTTCAGAAACCTTTTCACCTAGAATCGTAGTAGGACCAAGTTAAGATCTCTCATGTCAGGCACACCTAGCCCCCCATATTTTTTCTGCATGTTCACTAAATTCCAATTAGCTAAATGAATTTTTCCATGGCCTTAATAATCATTCCACAAACAGTTAGCCATGTGAGTATTGATGAGATCCAAGGCCCATTTTGGAAACTTAAAGAAGGACATCAGGTAAATAGGTACACTAGCTAGACAAGTCTTAATCAGCACCAGCCTACCAGCATAGGACAACAGCTTGCCCCTCCAACCAGCTATCCTTTTCGGAATTTTTCAACCAGGGATTGTAGGTCTTCTCTCCTAAGCTTCTGGTGGTGCAAGGGAATTCCTAGGTAGTTGATGGGAAAAGCTCCCACAGGACAATGAAAAATCCCCACTAAACTCTCCACCTCATGGTTTTCTAGGTTCATAGGTACCATTTCACTCTTATCATAATTAATCCTCATCCCAGACATAAGCTCAAAACATGATAGGATTCTTTTCAAGTTGGTAGCCATGCCCAGGTTCTTATCAAGAAGCAAGATGAAGTCATCTGCATATTGCAGACTCAGGACACCTTGTGGCACTATATCACACCCTAAACCCCTAATAAGGTTTTGATTTCCTGCCTTCTGCAGCATCCTAGTAAGGACATCCACTACAATATTAAACAGGATGGGGGAGAGGGGATCCCCTGCCTCAGCCCTTTTCCTGTGTAGAAGTGATTCCCCTCTGAGTTATTCACAGTGACCCCCAACAGCCCTTTTCCTGTGTAGAAGTGATTCCCCTCTGAGTTATTCACAGTGACCCCCAACAGAGCCATTGTGGAGAATTTTCCTAATCCAGACCAACCACTTGGCACCAAACCCCCTTTTCTCAAGGACTTCAAGGAGGAAATCCCAGCTGACCTTATCATACGCTTTTTCATAGTCTAACTTCATAACCACCCCTGCATCACCTTTTTGAAAAACACTATGTATTATTTCATGGGCAGAGACAACACTCTCCAAGATATACCTCCCCGTAATAAAAGCAGTCTGGTTACTACAAATAAGTCTATCAGCCACCTTATTTGTCCTATCTGTGAGCACTTTTGTGAAAATTTTATAGCTGCAGTTTAGCAAGCTAATAGGCCTAAACTTTCTCATTGTGCAAGCCGCATTCTCTTGGGGAATAAGGGTGATATCAGCAAAGTTAATTCTATGGATGCCCAGATCATCCTGGTGGAAGGCATCAAACATTAGGACTAGATCATCCTTAATCATTTCCCAGTATTTTTGGTATAATATAAATGGCAGGCCATCTGGTCCAGGTGCTCCATCAGAGTAAGAACCAAAAATGGCAGTTTTGATTTTTTTTTTCAGAAAAAGGTTCCTCCAAAACCCTACTTTATGCTTTACACAACTTGTCCTCCTGAGGAAAAAAAAGGAATCTCCTAGTTCTAGATTTGGCCTATGTTCATAGCTAAACAAATCCTTATAGTAATATGTTGCTATTTGCTGAATTTTCTTAGTTGTATGGACCATCCCCTCAGGACCCTCCATAGCATAAATAGTAGTTTTCCTCCTACGTTGGTTAGCCACAGTATGGAAGTATCTAGTGTTTTTATCTCCCTTTATAATATTCCTATCTCTCGACCTCTGTCTTGCCTTGGTCTCCTCCATAGCCCACATTTTGTTCAACTCCAACAACATCTTATCCATCCTTTTTATTTGGCTTTGGTCCAAGTGTTGATTTTCAGCCAACCTGTCCAGGGCATCAAACTCCCTAATCAAGTTATGTTTCTTTTTCCTACTGGCAGCTTCTACATTGATACTCCATCCTCTCAACTTTTTTCTAAGGTTCCTAACCCTATTCTGCCAATTATCCATCACATCTCCACTCACCTGAGGACAGTTCCAAGCAGCTTGGATCATTTCCCCAAAATTCTCAACTTGCATCCACCATTTTCAAATCTAAACTTAATTTTTTTATGGCTTGATCACATCGAGAATCCCACAGAATAGGGGTGTGATCACTTGGGCTCCTAGGTAGGGCACTACAAGTGGCTAGAGGAAAAGGCTGGTCAAACTCCACAGAGCAAAAAACTCTGTCTATCAAGAACATTATAAGATTCTTCTAGTTGTTAGTCCAAGTAAACTTCCTCCTAATTAAGTTCAGCTCCGCGAGACTACACTCATATACCCAACAGTTAAACTTGTCACACCGGTGGTGATCAATGACACCATTACTCTTGTCAGCCTGCCTCTTAACCAGGTTATAATCACCTCCCAGTTATGGAAGGACCATTCCAAGCCTGGTGGATATCATAAAACTCTTTTATAAACTCATCTTTCTTGTCATCGTATACATGTCCATACATAGTTGTAATTCTATAGGCTGTGTTATCTCTTCTATTCTTAACAATCTTCTATTCTTAACAAAGCAGCTAACAGAAAATACTCTAACTTCTCACATGGTTATCTCAAAACAATTTTCATCTACTCCCATCAAAATCCCTCCAGCTGAACCAGTTGAAGGCAGCCACTTCCAACAGAAGTGTTTGCCTCCAGAGATACTATTCAGGTAACCTTCACTGAAATTTTGTTTTTTAGTCTCCTGGACCTCTATAAAACTCAATTGATATTGCCTACAAAGATTAGAGATCCTTTGTTGTCTACCTTTGTTTCCTAGCCCTCTCACATTCCAGAAAATCCCTTTCATTTGATCACCTTTTTCCTAGGGTGCTTGCCCCGTTTAGTATTACCCTCCATTTCAGCATCAGCACTACTCTCAGGCTCAGGGCACTCCAACAGAGGCTCTGATCTTTTGCTATTAGACCCGTCATTAACCAGGATAGTATCTTCGCACTCACATTCTATACTATCAGTCTCCTTGGTTATGTTCATGACTAACCTCTCTTCTTCCCCACCCACAGAAATATCCATACAATTAGCAATCTTAACCGCATCAGCTAATTTTTTCTCAATTTTAGTGCATGGTTTGGGGTTCTTACCTTGTTTTTTAGTGTAGTTGTGCTCCAGGTTTCTTGCTCTATTAATCTCCTCAGCTTTTTGTCTTGTCTTGAGCTAGTCTAGAGCTTTTTTTCTCAGCAACCACAGGCCCCCATCTCTTCCCACTCTTCTTCTCCGCTGGCTTGCTCTGATCACACTTTATCTGCTTGTTGTTCTCATCTTCAACTATATCCACTTTATCCTCCTCTATCTCTTGATTAACAACCTGTTGAATTTTGATTTCATTGGAACTTGGCATAATGTCATCAGGCAAATCTTCAGACGCTCCTATTCCCTCCTTAGTTTGTAGAAATTCATCTTGGCAGATAGGATTGGGCTCAACATCCATATTGTCTTCCCATACAAACTCACCCTCTTCATCCACCACCTCCATTTCTCTCAACAGCTGACAGATCTGATCTTCTATCATCTCTGAATTATCTACAGCTTGCATGATCTCCATAGGCACTGATTTTGTTTTTCCTGATTTGGAAGCAGATCCATTCTTATCTGACTGGGTATTTTTTGGTGTTGTTTCCTTTGTCTTGGTCTGATCATCACCACCACCCTGCCCCCCATTGGCAGGAGGTTCCTCTTCCTCCATGTTAAGATCTGGGTCCAAGTCCTTATCATTAGCACCATCATCCCCATCTCCCCATCACCACCATCACCCGTGTTAGGAGTTTTCTGGACAGGGAGGTCCTCAACCACAACAACCAAACTGTACAACTTGTCATTCATGCAAAACAACCTCTTCTTGGGGACTTTGAAGAAATCTCGCCATCTAATTTTGAGCCTAACCACCTCATAGAATGTTCTAAATAACTCTTGCCAGTCAACTTCTTCCAGCAAGCCAAAGCTTGAGGCAAATTGATCAAACACTTTCCAACAACACCATTTTGGTGGAATGCCTCTCACTTGTATCCAGCCTTCTTGCAGCTCAGCATGGGGTGCTAATTCACCTTTCCAGGGCACCACTTTAATTGAAACACCCTCCTTATGCAGGTCCTTCACCTTCTTGTTTGGAGGGAATCTGATCAAATAGTTCCACTCATCTAACTCTCTCACTTGCCATGGCCAAGCAGGGTTAAAACTAACAGCAAGCTCTTTAATCAGTTCTTTTTTGTTATCTTCCCTGTGTCGATGCAGACCTTTCCACAGTTTTCCACACCCACCATGTGTTGTTCCTGATTTTCTGGGACCTCAATGTTGTAAAAACCAAACCCACATGCTGCACTGCCAATGTACCTTGCAGACAAATGCCCTTTTTTCTTTGTTGCGCACTCCTCAACCACATGAGTTGTTTCCTTGCAGATGAAACAAAACTTCGGCTTAGTGCAATTGGCTTTGTGGTTGCCCAGGCACACCACAATTGTAGCAAATGACATCAACAAAGTGCATCTCAGGAGCAGTTTCATTGATCTTCAGACCACCAACAATAGTACCTGTAGAGATATCTGGTTTCTTCTCATCCCCTTAGCTAGCACCAACAACACGAGAGCCCTTCCCCAGAGGTCGAGTTGAGTTACCTTGGTTTTGTAGCGGCTGCTGATTTCTGCTCCTCTGGCTTCCCTGGGTGTTCCAGCGGCAATATGAGGGCCATGGAGGCGGAATGGGCGATATCCCAGATTGAAATCCGGATCCTGGTAGTAGTATGGTGGCGGCGGCGGGTACTCCTGGTATGGCAGCCACTGCGGGCGCCGCCCCCTCCCCCGGCCACGGCCACGATCCGCCATCAGCACCCGGTCTTCGATCTGCTTGATCCTCGACTTTCCTCTGCCTCCCCACGGCCATGATCTAGTCTGACCAATTTGGCTGGTTTCAAACGATCTGTAAATGTTGTCGGGTAGCAATCCTCTTCCGAGAAGCACCTATCACGAACTAGATCGCTCCGGATCCATACGAGAAGGGGATTCCTGGATTTGGAGGTAGGGTTTTCGTATCCACTTCTGGTGTGCGGGGGTGATTTGGGGATCTCCCACAACTGCCCAAAAGACTCTGCGATCTCACAATCCTCTGCAACTGGTCCCCCATGTCAGGCGTTGACGGTCGTCTACTGCGATTTTGAATCTGAGCATTCCCGCCGCCATTGTTGCCTCTCCGAGCTGGGGCCCCAAAATCCTGCCGATTTGCTGACGCCGGTGGGCTATCCTCCTTATATGGATGACGTGGTGAAGGAATGTCTTCTGGATTGGCCTCCGCGCGACTCCGAAACCTGCCAATCGGAGTATGACTCCGAAACCGCGCCATTATTTCAGGATTTAACCGGCGCTATTTTTCAGTGTTTGTCATAATTGTTATATGCAATGCATACTAAGGAGACAAGGGGAAAGGAGGCACGATTAAATTGAAGTACCAGCCAGCAAGTGTCCTTTCTCAAAATAAAGTATCATTAATTCTCACATCTCTAGAAAAAAAAGAAGGCATTGGATTACAGCATGGGGATGCTGAGTTTTGACCTTTTGTCACTTAAAACTTGAGAGAGGAGATGGTGAAGGGCATCTAGCCACCTGCATATATACATCTGGTCCTTCTCTCATCTTGTAGGGTGCTCCACACTACTCTGTGCAAACATTGTCACGCAATGGCTAGAGCTGCCCCGTTCCCCATTGCTTTGTTGTTGTGCCTTGCATTGGCATGTGGGGCTGATGCGGCGCGGAAGACGGTTGGGGTCTACAAGCTCAAGAACAAGAAGGGAGATTTCTCCATCAAGGTCACCAACTGGGGAGCCACCCTCATGTCTGTCATCGTTCCTGACTCCAAAGGTATGGCTTCCTTCCTTTTCCAAGAATCCTTTTTTTTTCTTTTTGCGTAGTGCTGGTTTACATGCTCATGTGAATTTCATGCTGCAGGGAACCTGGCTGATGTCGTCCTTGGGTATGACACCCTTGCAGAATATGTGGTAATCTCACAAATCTCTGTTTTTTTTACGGTTGTAGACTGGTATGAATCCAGAAGATGCATCTAGCTAGTTGTGGCATCCAAATCTAACAAAATAATCGCAGTGCTGCTGCTGCAATGCCAAATAAAGCAAGTTTAATGTTTTTCTTTCGAACCGGGAGTTTCTTGTTTTGAATTGTAACCACGGACTACACGTATTCAGGACGGTTCTTCTGCCTTTGGAACTGTGGTTGGACGAGTAGCCAACAGAATCGCCAATGGCAGCTTTGTTCTTGATGGAAAAACCATCCATCTGAACAAAGACGGCACGGCTGTACTTCACGGTAACCTCCAGAATTCATTTTATTCTCCAACCTCATGTGTAAATCGTGACGTACGCTTTTATGTATGACTGAAGGTTCACTGATTTTGTTTTGCTGCCATCATATGTGTAAACCACAAGGTGGCCACAGGGGGTTCAACAGAGTCATCTGGACGGTGAAGGAGTACGTGCCCAGTGGTGACTCCCCATACATCACCCTCTACTACCGTAGCTTCGACGGGGAGCAAGGTACGGTGAAAACCAATGCATGTACACCCAAAAGAAATGTACTCTTAGAAACCTTCTTTCATGTAAACCTGCATCTTCGTAATACGCTGACATTGCTGAAATTCAGCAACTCCAAGAAGCAGTCAGTCTGAAGTTGGAACAAGTTGACATATTCAGCTCATTCCTACTGATCATTCCAATGAGCTGACTTGTCTGAAGTTTGAACAAGTTGGCATATTCAGTTCAGTCAGTAGTCAGTACTCATTCCAATGAGCTGACTTACACTTGTTTATCTTCCAGAGTCTTAGACGTTCGTGCGCAAACATTACACCATGACGACGCGTCTGATGGTTTTGTAGGATTCCCTGGCGACCTGGACGTGTACGTGACCTACCAGCTGTCCAGCCCGTACCACCTGAGCGCCCGGATGAACGCGACGGCGCTGAACAAGGCGACGCCGGTGAACCTGGCGAACCACGCGTACTGGAACGTGGGCGGCCACGGCAGCGGCGACGTCCTGGGCCAGGTCATCCAGGTGCTGGCGTCGCGGTACACGCCCGTGGACCGGTCCATGATCCCCACGGGCGAGGTCGCGCCGGTGTCCGGCACGCCCTACGACCTGCGCGCGCCGACGCCGCTGGGGTCCCGCGTCAGGCTCGTCTCCGGCGCTGGCATGGCCGGGTTCGACATCAACTACGCGGTGGACGGCTGGTACGGGGACGGCGGGCTCCGGAAGGTGGCCGCGGTGCGGGACCCCGCGTCGTGGCGGGCGCTGGAGCTGTGGGCGGATCAGCCCGGGGTGCAGCTCTACACCAGCAACTGGCTGAGCGGCATGAAGGGCAAGGGCGGTGCGGTGTACGGGCAGTACGGCGCGGTGTGCCTGGAGACGCAGGGGTTCCCCGACGCCGTGAACCACCCCAACTTCCCCTCGCAGATCGTCAGGCCTGGGCAGGTGTACAGGCACCACATGGTCTTCAAGTTCTCGTTCTAGCGCCGAAGGATCTTGCGGGTTGCGTTGCAAACTTGTAATAAGGCCACTGTACCAGAACGTGGTGTCGTTGCTTGAGCTAGAAGCTTCTCGTGTATGCTGCCGAAAAGAGCACGGACTTTGTTCGTCAGTACCAGTGTTTGTGATCCTTGTGCTCTGCCTGTCATTTTTTTTTTTGACAAAGCGGCAGATGGACGCAGTGGCAGGCAGCAGGTGCTGACCGATAGCGAACTTCGTGAGGAGCTAAGGCCCTGGGCCTGAAATACCAGCGTGCAGGCCTACTTTTCGGGTCCATGTTGGGTCAAGCGAAAGAAGGGTGCGTGTGCGCGCTTGGGCCAGCGCCCGTTTATTTACCCTCGTAGCCGTAGCCCACTTAGCCCAGCGCGTCCGGGCAGTCGTCAGCGGCCCGTGCCGTACGATCTGAGCGAAGCCTGGTCATCGTCCCAGGAAACCTCGAGCGCGTGCGAGTGCGAGTCGTCTCCCTCCCTCCCGTGCTAGACCGTTCTTGCGGCCGTACGGCATTGCACGCCGCGCGCGCCTGCCCGCCGTCTCGACCTCCGCCGGACAACGCCGCCGCCGGGGCACGACGCTCCTCAACTGGACCACTTGCCGACTGAGCTACGGCTCGCTCCCACGCCCCCAAATAATGCGGTGGGCAACCAAGGGCTAGCTAAAGCTGCCTCCGGACGCTGCACACGCCAACTCCCCAGCAAGTGACCGTTTCTATCCTGCGACTGCCTGATGAGAGCCGTGGATTTGATCTCCGAGTGCGCTGCGTCCGCGTACGCACCCACACGGGGGGGGGGGGGGGGGGGGGGGGGGGCACCACCACCACCACCGTCATCATCATGCGGGGCACGAGGTCGCGCCGAGTACTCGCCGGTCGCGGTCCATGTGCCAGCGCCACCACCAAGTGCAACGGACGGGCGACGGACGCGGCTGGATGGCGCGTGGCGCGGGGATTGAGCCTGCGGACAAGGGAAACGCACGGCGCCGGCACGGGACAGGCGCTGCCGTGCCGCGGCATGGTGCCCCACCTTCGGCGTGCAGACAAGTGAATTCAATCGGGCCTTGGGACTTGGGAGCAGGAACCGAGGAGGGGGAGTGACCACTAGCCCACCACAAAATTGGCAGCATCTCCTATCGCATCCTATCTATATCTTTGACTACATCCTTCCGTCTCCATCCCGGTAGCTGTCGCCGGTCGTCCCGTCGACCCCGTCCGTCCCCGCCGTCTTCGTCTTCTCCCTTTTCACGCCCAGGCCCGCCTGCACGGCCTTGTATCGGCCGGGAAGCTGCTGGTAAGTGGTAACCATGGCCGGAGCCCCGCCCCCGCTGCTCCTCGCGCTGCTGGGCCTCGCGGCCCTCGCCGCGGCGGGCGGCGCCAATGCGGCCGGGAGGAAGACGGTCGGCGTGTACGAGCTCAGGAAGGGCGATTTCTCCATCAGGGTCACCAACTGGGGCGCCACCCTCACCTCCGTCGTCCTGCCCGACTCCAAAGGTGCGGTTGCGTTGCGTGCGCACGCCTTTCTTTCCTTCTATTCCTTCCAAGAATCCATGGCGTCCGTCCGTCCCCCTGTGCTGTGCTGTGCTGTGCTGTGCTGTGATTAGTCACTTTGCTCCGGGTTTCTGCGTCGGTGCTGCGTGTCGGCTTGAACTGTGGGAGTGAAACCTTTGCTGCCCAACCTTGATTGCAGGGAACTTGGCTGACGTTGTCCTCGGCTACGACACCATTGCTGAATATGTGGTAAGCTCACGGCTCCCGCTGCTCCAAATTCTTCTTTACAGAACTTGTGTGCCATACTGGTATCATCCTCCGTTTGGTTTCTCTCTGCATGAGTTACGACTAGTATGAGTCATCTCGTTCACTCGTTGGTCGATCGACTCAAGCAGATTGTGTCTGATTAAACCCTCGAATGCGCATCTTTCCTCACTCCATGCCGATTTTTACTGCATCTGTGTGTGTTCCTTGAGCAAGTCCTTCCTTCTTGCCTGGGTTTATTGCCATTTTAATTTCCACAACATTTTTTCCCCATCACCAAGCAGATATACTCAACTGAATCACCCACCTGAACATCCGGCAAAACCGCTGTCAAACCAGTCAATCATTCTGACATTTAAAACCAAGCTCATCAACCATAGGACCTTTCTTGTCGCCTTCAGTTTGAGCTCAGTTTTCTACACACATGGAGGTCCCAGGCGTTTGAAAACAACCCCCACAGAAAACTGAGATGCGTCGGCCACGTCTGTCTTGTGGAATACAGCGACACAAGAAAACAAAGATCAAAGGAAAAAAAAATGTACTATGACGACCAGAAGAATCGACAAAGCGATCAGCTGGACGCAGTTTTCTTTGCTTGCGCTGGTGCCTGGTGGCCATGTTACCCGTGAGATGGTTTACGAGCCGGGGGAAGGCACCTTCACCATGACACCATGTGGTGCCTGTCTGGCACGGCTACTTGTTCCCTAATTTTAGCCACACACAGATTTCCTTCATCAGCATCCTAGTCTCTTTTTCTGAAGCTTCACTTGTCTGTGTACAGTGTGGATGCGACTGAACCGTGGCACTAAAACCAGCATAACCGCAAGCAAATTCTCCTACCAGCTAGTAGGAAAACTTTTGAAAACTCTCCTACCAGTCTTAGTGAATGCCTTTCCACAGTACCACGTTGTTCTTGTCCTCTTCTTTACTATTGGGGGGGGGGGGGGGGGGGGGGGGGGGGGTGTTAAACAAAGCTCCTAACTTCAACTTGTTGTCTGAACCTTGCTGATCAGAATGGCTCTGCATATTTTGGAGCGCTCGTCGGACGCGTAGCCAACCGGGTAGCTAATGCGCGCTTCGTGCTCGACGGAAAAGTCTACCATCTGTATCGCAACGATGGCAAGAACGCACTCCACGGTACACCTCAGAATCCAGAGACTCCAGAGTCTTGTTCAATTGTGAGAGAGCTCCATGAACAATGGCTGAATCTACCTTGCTCTTGTTCGTTAACTAGGTGGTAAGAGGGGCTTCAGCAAAGTCATATGGACGGTCAAGGAGTACGTCGGTGGCGGCGACTCCCCGTACATCACGTTGTACTACCACAGCTTTGACGGCGAAGAAGGTAACACCAATGCAAATTGTTGATAATTTAAACCCCCAAATGACACCACATGATTGTGCTTCTTTACCTTTAGTAGAATCCATCTTTGAGAAAAAAATTCAAAATTTTTTGTCAATCCCAGACAGTCAGAAATTTCAAACTTTTTTTGGCAACCCCAGACAGTCAGATCTGGAACATTTAGTTGTGCTACTGAAGATTTGGTGACCGATTGTAGGGAGCTGAACTGAGACGGTGCTAAATACTAAATGAACTCTGCTCGTGTGTGTGACACAGGGTTCCCTGGCGACCTGGACGTGTACGTGACGTACCGTCTGTCGGGCCCCTACGAGCTTAGCCTGCGCATGAACGCGACGGCGCTGAGCAGGGCGACGCCGGTGAACCTGGTGAACCACGCGTACTGGAACCTGGGCGGGCACGGCAGCGGCGACGTCCTCCACCACACGGTGCAGCTGCTGGCGTCGCGGTACACGCCCGTGGACGCGGGCCTGATCCCGACGGGCGCGGTGGCACCCGTGGCCGGCACGCCCTACGACCTCCGCGCCCCGACCCGCCTGGGCGCGCGCCTCCGCGAGGTCTCCGGCGGCAAGGCCGGCGTGTACGGGTACGACACCAACTTCGCCGTGGACGGGGAGGCCCGGGCGCTGCGGAAGGTGGCCGCGGTCCGGGACGGCGGCGCGTCGGGGCGGGCGCTGGAGCTGTGGGCGGACCAGCCCGGGGTGCAGTTCTACACGGGCAACTTCCTGGCGGGCGTGAAGGGGAAGGGCGGCGCGGTGTACGGGCAGCACGCCGCGCTGTGCCTGGAGACGCAGGGGTTCCCCGACGCCGTGAACCACCCCAACTTCCCCTCGCAGATCGTCAGGCCCGGGCAGGTGTACAGGCACAACATGGTCTTCAAGTTCTCGTTCTAGCCGCTGCGTCGTCGATCGTGACGGTCACCTGGGACTGGACTGGATACACAATAATATCTGATTCGGAGTCACTTTTGCAAATTGTGATGTTTCTCGCTGAGACTGTGCGCCCACGCCTTGTGCAACCAAATTTAGCGGCGATCATGGTGACGGTGCCATGCACAGCACAGGACGGTCACGTCTCACGAGCCACGGATCTAAGCGCGGCACACAGGACAGAGACGGCGATGGATCGGGTGGGCACGGGGAGCTACCGGACGAGGCGAATCGTGGGAACGGGGTACACGCCCGGCAGCATGCTCGTGCATGGTGGCCCGGCGCAACCATTGGACTAGCTAGCTGGTACTGTACGACACATCCGGGGAGGAGGAACGACCGCTTCAAGCCCGTCCAAACCGTCGCCATCGACATCGCCATGGCCCCCCCACAACTGATAGCCGCCTATATTAGGTCATGAGTGGCCATGGCCTCGCGGGATCTCGGCAGCCGCATGCCTGCCCGCATCTAGCCTTCTCCTTAAGACCTTAACTGCACTGCTGACTTGCTCCTGTGTCCAGCTGCGCTTTCTGCTATCCATCGCCGCCGGCCGCCGTCGATGGCGAGACGCGAGGTGCTCCTCGGCCTCGCGCTGCTGTGCCTCGCGGCCTCCGCGCATCCTGCCGCCGGCGCCGGCGCCGGCGCGAGGAAGATGGTCGGCGTGTACGAGCTCAGGAAGGGGGATTTCTCCGTCAAGGTCACCAACTTTGGCGCCAGATTGATGTCCGTCGTCTTCCCCGACTCCAAAGGTGCCCGCGGTGTTCTTGATCCCTGTCGCCGCGCTCTTGTGTCGTGCCCCGTTGCTGGGATGATCTTCTTTCGTTCCGTTTCGTGCCAAGATTTATTTTTGTCAGGCGTGTTGCTCTGCAGGGAATTTGGCCGATGTCGTCCTTGGCAAGGACACCATCGCGGAATACGTCGTAAGATCACCAAAACCACTCTGAACGTTCTTCTTCTTTCTTGAGCTCATCCATCTTTCTGCACCACTGTTCCCGCATTTGCATTGCCATCTGCTGGGCAAACAGATTTGTGTGAGGACAATGCATGAGCACGGGACATCCTTTTTATTTCCTTATGATCTGGTAACAGTTCAACTACTATTTTTGTACATGTCCAACAAGTTCAGTTCAACTTTAACAAAGTGGTGTGCACGCCTAAACGTAGAGATTATTCAGTTTCTTATTCGGCACGGCCTGAGATGCCCTCTGCGAGGTTCAAGAACTCAGCTAGTACCATCCGTTTAGGACAATCTACTTGCAAAACATGCTCGCTTTTTCAGTCATCCCACATGGTATTCGTCTAAGACATCAAGATGATACTGGTATATAAAATGCGGGAAAAAGAAAAGTGTCCTGGCACCAGATGGAAAGGAAAAAGGTGATAGATAAATCATGAAGAACCGACAGTCGTCAGACATTTTTGCATTGTTTTCTCGTCTTGTCTAACACACAACTCGTCAGCAAATGCAATTACTGTAGTCCCTTTCCTGAGGTCATACTAGTCAAAATTTCCGTCACATCAACCAAAATGTTCAGAAAAGCCTGATCTAATCTTCCGCCACCAACCAAAATGTTCAGAAAGGCTTATTATCTTCAAGTAGCTAGACAAGCTTTCAGCTGGTAGAAAATGACATCTGCTTGATGCATTATTTCTTCTGTCTCGTACCCATTCCAAGTCATTTTCTGCATCTGTCCGGCCAGGACGATGACTTCTACTTCGGGCCGATAACGGGGCGCATCGCGCAGAGGGTTGCCCGGGGCCGGTTCGTCCTCGACGGCAAAGTCTACCACATGTACAGAAACGACGGAAACAACACAATTCACGGTACTGATCCATGTCGATGATGCACGGTGCCCGATGGATCGGATTGACCTGCTGCTGTTCTTGAACGAAACCATTCACCTGCTACTGCATCTTTTCCTACATTCAGGTGGCGGCAGAGGGTTCAGCAAAGCAATCTGGACGGTGAAGGAGCACGTCGCCGGCGGCGAGTCGCCGCACATCACCTTGTACTACCGCAGCTTCGACGGGGAGGAGGGCCTCCCCGGGAACGTGGACGCGTACGTGACGTATCGGCTGTCGGCGCCCTACACGCTGGGCGTGCACATGAACGGGACGGCGCTGGACCGGGCGACGCCGGTGAACTTCCTGCTGCACGCGTACTGGAACCTGGGCGGGCACGGCGCCGGCGACGTCCTGGGCCACACGCTCCGGCTCTTCGCGTTGCGGCACGCCGTGCTGGACGAGGAGCTCCTCCCGTCGTCGGGGCTCGTGGAGCCCGTGGCCGGCACGCCGCTGGACTTCCGGGCGCCCGCGGCGATCGGCGCGCGCATCCGCCGCGTCGTGGGCGGGCGCGCCGTCGGGTACGACGCCAACTACATCGTCGACGGCGGGGAGGGTGAGATGCGGCCGGTGGGGCGCGCCCGGGACGGCGCGTCCGGCCGGGCGCTGGAGCTGTGGGCGAACCAGCCGACCATGCAGCTCTACACCGGGAACAACTTCAACCGCACCAGGGGCAAGGGCGGCAGGGTGTACGAGAGGTACGCCGGGTTCTGCCTGGAGACGATGGGGTACGTGGACGCCGTGAACCACCCAGAGTTCCCGTCGCAGATCCTCAGGCCCGGCCAGGTGTACCACCACGACATGGTCTTCAAGTTCTCCTTCTAGTAGTAGTTGTGAGATTGCGTTGGTGTAACCGTGCGCGAGCAAGACGTGGAGTCAGGTGGTCATTGGTGGTTGGAGGAGATCTAATAAGGGTGGGGCTTGCTGATGATTCCGAGCGCCGGCGTGAGCTTGCTGATGGCTCGATTTTTCCGGCTCGACGCCGTAAACAATGTCTGATCCACGAGCGACGGGGCTCCCCGTACACGCTCGCAACCGGCGGCAACCCGAAGACCACCTCACCGGAAGGACGGGCTCCGGGGGGCTCGCCGGACTGATCGATGGGCGCGGCGAGATACCGGACAACGGGCAGCTGCCGGTGTACGTCCGCATCCGCGCCGGCCGTGCCGAGAAAAAGTTTGACCAAGTGCCGCTGCTGGCCTGCTGCTTCCAAATCCTAAGCATAACAAAAATCACACAAGAATATCGAAAATCTGAATTGAAAAAACAAAGACAGATTCAAAGCCGTCCGGAATTCCAGACTGTGCGAGCGCGTCGCGTACTGTCGCACGCGCACCCGTCTACATATATTGGGCGATCGCTCGTTGCGGCAGCCTCACCGGCTCTGCCTCCGCAAGCTACCCCGCGTCGAATCGTCGATTGGCCGGCCATGGCTAGGCCTAGCCGCCGCCAGCTGCTCCTCGCGACGCTGTGCGTCGCGGCGTCCCTGCTGGGCGCGCAGGCCACCGGCGCCGACGCGAGGACGGCGGCCGGCGTGTACGAGCTCAGGGTGGGGGATTTCTCCGTCAAGGTCACCAACTGGGGCGCCAGATTAGTGTCCGTTGTTCTCCCTGACTCGAAAGGTACCTGCAGCTCGATCTCTTCCTGCTGCCGCCTCTGCAATTCTGCATCCGCTGATGTGGTCTGGTCCGGCCATTGTCGCTGGAATCCTCCCATTGGCAACCTGCCCAGGCTTAAGTTCAGGTTCGTGGATTTCCAGGGAACTTGGCTGATGTCGTCCTCGGCAAGGACACCATCGCTGAATACGTTGTAAGATCAGCAAAAGCCCCCTCTTTAATCCTTTCCCTCTGCTCGTCCATGATATCTTTCCTCTGCATTGCATTCGGCTTCTGTTTGATGAACCGGATTTAGAACCGTGTAGCACATCCTAGCTACTTGCTTCACTTCTCGAGACTTTCCCAGGCTGGTTCAGAGCTCGTCTAGCTACGAACTGCCCAATTTTCTAGATCGGCAAATTTTGCAGCCAGTCGCTCTCCAAATCCACTAACTTGAATATCTTAGCTAAGTAGTGCCTAAAACTCTTCGTTACACGATGCAATCATTCTAGTCCCTTTTTCCTGAAGTTATACTAGTTCAAGCATCACATGGTCAGAATTTGTAAATTCACAAGCATGAGCTAACATGTTCGGCCACCAACCAAACTTTTTGAAAAAGGGAGCTACAAGCTGCCAACCTCTCGAGATGGAAGAAAATGATATTGCATTATTGTGGTGTCCAGGATGGCACGCTCCATCATTATCTTCCCCTAATTTAGCGCTGACAGAGATCCTGCAGATATTCGAGATCAGGCCTGTGCCGATACGCATCATGTGGATGGCACGCTGCTGAATCTCTCAAGCTGATGCATCATGCATGGGTGTTCCCTACTTTCCTCCTCTCGCACTGGCTCTCACATCAAGTTGTTCCCTGCATCTTTGCTCCTGACACGACGCAGAACGACACCTCCTACTTCGGCCCGATCACCGGTCGCGTCGGGCAGAGGATATCGCGGGGGCGCTTCGTCCTCGACGGCGAAGTCTACCACCTCGAAAGAAACGATGGCAGGAACACGATTCACGGTACCTGCTCTAACTGCTCAGAAATAACCCCGCGGCATGGCCATGACCTGACCAACTTGACCTGCTACCGTTCTGTTCGTCTCTATTCAGGTGGCGGCACGGCGTTCAGCAGAAGCGCCTGGACGGTGAAGGAGTACGTCGGCGGCGGCGACTCGCCGCGCATCACCTTCTTCTACCGCAGCTTCGACGGGGAGCAGGGCTTCCCGGGGAGCCTGGACGCCTACGTGACGTACCGGCTGTCGAGCCCGTACACGCTGGGCGTGCACATGAACGCGACGGCGCTGGACAGGGCGACGCCCGTGAACCTGCTGCTGCACGCGTACTGGAATCTGGGCGGGCACGGCGCCGGCGACGTCCTCGGCCACACGCTCCGGCTCTTCGCGTCGCGGCACGCGGTGCTGGACGAGGAGCTCCTCCCGTCGTCGGGGCGCGTGGAGCCCGTGGCCGGCACGCCGCTGGATTTCCGGGCGCCGACTCCCATCGGCGCGCGCATCCGCCAGGTCACGGGCGGCAAGGTCGTCGGGTACGACGCCAACTACGTCATCGACGGCGAGCCGGAGGGCATGCGGCCTGTCGCGCACGTCCAGGACTGCGCGTCCGGCAGGGCGGTGGAGCTGTGGGCGAACCAGGCGACCGTGCAGCTCTACACGGGGAACTGGCTGAACAACACCAAGGGGAAGGACGGCAAGGTGTACAACCAGTACGCGGGGTTCACCCTGGAGACGATGGGGTACGTGGACGCCGTGAACCACCCCGAGTTCCCGTCGCAGACCCTGCTGCCCGGTCAGGAGTACAAGCACGACATGGTCTTCAAGTTCTCCTTCTAGGTGCATCGGATTTTGGTTTAATTTGGTGCACTACATGCACATTCAAGGTCTTACTCGTTAGCTATTTTGAAGAGGGTAAAATGTAATTAATTTACACCCTCCAACGATTGTCAGAGTATCGACCTGAAATTCTATATCCTGAAATTATGCGAACTTTATAACTATTATAGAACCAATAAAAATTTACTGGCTCCAACTCAGTGTAAAGAAAATGGTCCAATTAGATCATTATTGTAATTTTGGTGATTGAGTGACAACATAGTCAACGGGACTAACAAGTTTATGAGCTCCTATTTGTAGAAATTTTTAGGTCTCATGGATAAAGTCCAATTCATAGCTAAGATATCCAAATCACAGCCAAGCAGCCTAAGCTATAGTGAAAATCCGGAGAATATTTTTAGGTTGTCTAATTGATAGCTGAGATGAATTAGACAAGTAACAGCATGAAAGAAGCGTCAGATAAACCGACGGGGTGAAAAATCAATAGGTCGGTGCATGCAGAATTACAACGACGACCAACTGCAGAAAAGTCCTTCTGTACCGGATCATTCGACACCTTGAAAATAGGCATCTACAGTTGTTCTGGTGATATGCTGGTTTTGGGTAAAAATGCTATCAACACCGGATGATTCGACACTACTGAAGAAGGCGTCAGCGTAAGCGTGATTTGATTAGTTAGAGAGCATGTTAAGTGACGGGATATTTTGAGGAGAATGAAGAAGGATAAGAAAGAAAAAACACAGGAGTCGAAAAGCCCAGGCCGAGACAGCCGCGGCGCCGGGCACATTGGCACGCTACTGGCGCCGCATCTCCAATTAGCCCCATTGGTTTCAGTTCCAAGAGAGAGTAATCCCATTGCACGTCAGCTCACCCACCTTGGCCTGGCGCTGGAGCTGGAGCTGGGCGTGCCGGCGAGCGCCGTGCGCAGCGCAAGCATGCAACCGGCGGCAAGCCGGCCAGACCCTCTCACCAGTAAAGACGCCGGACATGAGAGGTGGGCACGGCGAGGCATAGCCGCATAGGGATCGGAAAGTGAAACCTGCTGCCGAAACGTTTGACCAAGGGCTGCTTCTAGTAGATCTTAAGCATAACAAAGACCACACATATCCGATAATACTATGTCATCACTGCCAAAAAAGAACACAAAGACCCCGTAATAATATGAAAACATAGTATATATTATTGGAAAAATAGACGGATTCAAAGTGTCCAGATCATCCAAGCACGTTGCGCTTTCGACACATCCATCTATATTAGTCAGCCTTCATTCCAGCAGAGGTCTGGATCCTCCTCCGGCACCTTCCTATCTGCTCCATTCTGTTAGCTAGCTAGCTGGAGCCAAGTGGCTGGCAATGGCTAGGTCTCAGCTTCTCCTCGCGCTGCTGTGCCTCGCCGCCTCCCTGGGCGCGCAGGCCGCCGGCACCGGCGGGAGGAAGATGGTCGGCGTGTACGAGCTCAGGATGGGGGATTTCTCCGTCAAGGTCACCAACTGGGGCGCCAGGCTGATGTCCCTCGTCCTCCCCGACTCCAAAGGTAGATACAACCGCGCATCTCCCTTCGCGCCGCCCCGATTCTTCTGTCGTTGCGAAAGGATCATCTTAGCTTCTCAGGCTCCACGTTTTTGCAGGGAACCTGGCTGATGTCGTCCTTGGCAAGGACACCATCGCGGAATACGTTGTAAGATTCTTACCTTTCCACAGCATATCATGCCGGATTGTTGCTGATTTCAGATTTGTGTTAGGACAATGCAAAGCATAACGAGGGTCCTCCCTTCTTGCTTGCTTAGTCAAAACAAGTTTTTGTTGATGTGGTTCTAGTCTAACTAGCACAGGAGACTGCATACCACGACCGGGAGAACTTTCCAAGCTCATCCCGCCGCCAACCAAATAATAGTCAGAAAAGCCTATCCACAAGCTGTCAAGCTTTAATTTGAGCTGATGCAAAATGATAGCTCTCGTTGTCGTTTATAGAAAGGGAAAAAATTGCAAAAACCACCCTTATGTCATCCTGATTTTGATATTCCACCCATGAGATGTTTTGTTGCAAAGACCCACCAGGTTTTGTTGTAAATACCATCCCATCACACATGCACTCTGCCAATTCTGTCCATTTTTACTAATGTGGAGCTTTTGAGAGTCTTTACAGAACTACAGAAGTTCTGAAATTGTTTTTAGTTTTTCCACCAAGGGCATCACGATTGAAAGCTTAAGCGTGATTACACTAATTTTCATCGAAACCCAAATAAGCATAATACAAGCACCGGAACAAGCCAAGAGTGGAGCTAGAAAATGAAAGGATTAGGTTCATCTTCATTGTTTGATGGGTCATTATCAGCTATGAACAGTGATTTTCTATTGAAATTGTTGGATTTTGTTAGGGTCAGCTGATCCCATTAGTATAACTTTGGCTTCGCCCCTATAGCAAGCTTAACACGGTTGGCTTTGCCCGTCGTGGCTCCATGTTGCCAAAAACTGATGAAATTTTGGCTGAGCAAATGTTCGGTGGGACGGTTTTTGCAATGAAACCAAATATGGAGTAGGCATTTGCAACATTATAACTTCTGAGGTGGAATCTCAAAATTAAAGTGACATATGAGTTGACTTTGAAATTTTTCCCTTATCGAAATAGTACCACCTCTTTGTTTCCCCTGGTTATCTAAGGCTAAAAGGTCCCGAAAACATTCGATATCATGTGTGTGTCAGCTAGCAAACTGCTGTGAGCAGAGAGCTCCTACATTTGAAATTCATAATGGACACAGAATGGGTGTTTCGTTGTGCCTCTCACCCCAACTAATCTCCCCATCTCATGCTGTTTACGCGTTCAACTTGCCCTTCTTGCCGAGCAGAACGATACCTCTTACTTCGGCCCGATCACCGGCCGCGTCGGGCAGAGGATATCGCGGGGCCGCTTCGTCCTCGACGGCAAAGTCTACCACCTCGAAAGAAACGACGGCAGGAACACGCTCCACGGTATGGAAGCCTACACCCAGAGCAACAGGATTGCCCGGCCAATGGCTCGATTCACTAACTTGCTGCTGCATCTGCCGCTTCATTCAGGTGGTGGCAGAGGGTTCCACAAGGTCATCTGGACGGTGAAGGAGTACATGCCCGACGGCGACTCCCCGTACATCACCTTCTACTACCGCAGCTTCGACGGAGAGCAAGGTTTCCCTGGGAACCTGGATGTGTACGTGACGTACCGGCTATCGGCGCCCTACACGCTGGGCGTACACATGAACGCGACGGCGCTGGACAGGGCGACGCCGGTGAACCTCCTGCTGCACACGTACTGGAACCTCGGCGGGCACGGCAGCGGCGACGTCCTCGGCCACACGCTCGGGCTCTTCGCCTCGCGGTACACCGTGCTGGACGTGGACCTCCTCCCGTCGTCGGGCCGCGTCGCGCCGGTGGCCGGCACGCCCTTCGACTTCCGCGCCCCGACGGCCATCGGCGCGCGCATCCGCCAGGTCACGGGCGGCAAGGTCGTCGGGTACGACGCCAACTACGTCATCGACGGGGAGCAGGAGAGGATGCGTCCCGTGGCGCAGGTCCAGGACGGCGTGTCCGGCAGGGCGGTGGAGCTGTGGGCGAACCAGGCGACCGTGCAGCTCTACACGGGGAACTGGCTGAACAACACCAAGGGGAAGGACGGCAAGGTGTACAACCAATACGCGGGGTTCACCCTGGAGACGATGGGATACGTGGACGCCATGAACCACCCGGAGTTCCCGTCGCAGACCCTATTGCCGGGCCAGGAGTACAAGCACGACATGGTCCTCAAGTTCTCATTCTAGGTGCACGGTTAAATTTGCTGGATTGTGCACATGCAAAGCACGGGATGTAAAATGAGATCGTTGTTGGTGTTTGAAGGTGAAATAATGATATCTGGTTCAGAGGAGAAGCACGCTTAGAAAGAGGACTTGCCCGTGAATGAACTTTTTAAAAAAGTAACACATTTTAACCACTAATCGTTGTCCGTTTGTTTAATCCATCCAAGAACATACTTTTAAAACTAACTTTTTTTATAAGCAAAGCTGAAGTGTGTAATTCGAAGAACCATGTTTCTCATACATAAGATTGTTCTTGTATAAAAAAAACTCAGCCTGCGGGGAGAAGAAACCTCCAAGCATTGAATAAGAGAAGATCTCTCACGCAGGCTAAGAAAACCTCCGAACCCCTGCCCCACCCTTACACAGGGCGTCGTTACCCGTGTGAGTGCGGGCGGGACCTTCCATTCATGCTTTGGCGTGGAGGCAGGCGGGAGGATTTTTTTAACCCCAGTCTGAAATTCGCTCCCACCGAAAGTTGAACCGGGACCTAAGGAGTGCTACTGAGACCACCTAACCAATCCAGCTGTAAAAAATGTAACCTTCGACGAGATCTACAATTTAGTGATTTTACTCAAGTCACTAAGATGCTTCATAAATACTCCTTTGATTCTAAATTACAAGTAGTTTTAAATTTTGTCCTAAGTTAAATTTTTTAACTTTGGTCGAATTTATAGAAAAAATTTAGAAATCAAACAACACCAAACTAGTTTTACTAGATTTGCCACTTCACACTACCACTAATCTATGTGATTTTTTTTTAAAATTACGTTTTTATGGGACAGATGAACTATATGGGAGTATATAATTTTAGTAATTCCTAAAGCTCACTCGAGTGACGACTTGTTTTGCTTTATTTTCTTTTATAGTTTTTCCGGTGTATGACAGCGGCACCATGAATCTCGGGCCATGTTTCCAGAGCATGGGCCCGCAGGATATAGAATAAGGCCCACGTTCACCAGGCATGCGCCCAGGCCTAAAATATTCATCAGTCCACCAAAAAAAAAAGTAGTTTCCCTGGTTCGAAATGTAAAAATAGTTTGTAAAAGGCAAAAAAAGAAGTGCGAGAATGCGCACGTGCGCTTGCATGCTGGCTGGCCCATCCCAAGGCCCAAGCTTTGGACTTGGACCTGGAGCTCTCAAATCCACACCCACACGAACCTCGAAGTCAAACCCCTCCAGATCATCCCTCCCCCCCCCCCCCCCCCCCCCCCTCTCTCTCTCTCCCCCCACCTAATCCTGTGTGCTCCTAGCTAGCTAGGATTGTTGGCCGCCAATGGCGAGAGGTGAGCTCTTCCTGCTTGCGTTGCTGTGCGTCGTGGCGGGCTCCGCTCTGGCCGCCGACGCCAGGAAGACGGTCGGCGTGTACGAGCTCAAGAAGGGGGATTTCTCCGTCAAGGTCACCAACTGGGGCGCCACGATCATGTCCGTCATTCTCCCCGACTCCAGAGGTATGACGCTTGGTCCTAGCTAGGTTGATACCGCTCCTTTCTCGTTCACGCCACAGGCTTAATTAGTTTGAGGCCCGCTGTTTGTTTCATTTTGCAGGGAACTTTGCTGACGTTGTTCTTGGCCTGGACACCGTCGCTGAATACGTTGTAAGATCACCAAAGCCCTCGATCCTAAATCCTTCACCCCGTCATGCTCATACTACACTTCCTACCGAGGCGTGCGTTTGCGTTCTGTCGTTTCGTTGATGAACAGATTTGAGATCTGTCTCAGGAAATATTCAGCTTTAATTTTGTGGTGTGTGCACAACGTCCCCTCGAAAGTAGTAGCAGCTTGCAAGGGGGTCTGATTTCGTTCGTTCGTCCACTCAAAAAGCTTGAAATGATTTTACATCCCTAGAATGTTCCTCTTCAAGGAGGCGGTGTGCACACACACACAAGGTAGAGGTGTACTCCAATAATTCGACCTACCTTCTTACTAACTAGCGCGGCGTGATTTTCTGTTGAATAGTATTACCCAGTAAGCTTGCCCACGGGGTTCATGACTCAATTAACTACCATCATGTCCACAATGTACTTTGTTTTTTTTTTGTTGTGTTGATAACAGCAATACAATATGTTTAAGATCGATAATCTTCCATGCTGATATGATCATGACATTTTCTTACATTTTCCAGTTGTTCGGCTAACCTGGGCCTTTAATGGCGGGTATTAATCAGATGAGACATGAGAGGGGAGCGAGTGAACAAGAACGGTCGGGAGATTAATTAGATGGGTTGTTGGGCCCTGGTGGGTACTAAAATATGCTTTTATTTATGAACAGAGTTTAAACGCCAAGAATGCTTATTTTGTTGACAGGGGAGTAATAGGAGTATTTTTTTATCGAAGAATTGTCCTAATAAAACGAAATAAACCTTATATTGGCAAAGTTTAGCCATATCTATATTAGGAGTAAAAGATCTTGCAAATATTCGAGATCATGTGCTCTACGCCTAGCAAGATATGAGATCATGCTGCTACATTTCAAGTCGGGCATTCCCAGTAATAAGAAAAAATAAATTAAAGACGGGTGTTAATTTCTTCCTGCCTCATGCTCCCATGCAAACTTGCTCCTGCCGCGCAGAACGACACTTCTTTCTTCGGCACGGTGGCCGGCCGCGTAGCACAGCGGATAGCCCGCGGCCGCTTCGTCCTCGATGGCAAAGTCTACCACCTGAACATCAACGACGGCCGGAATACGCTTCAGGGTATACGCCGCCTGCCACAGGATTATCAGTAACTGGATGTTCTGCTCAGAAACAATCGGAATTGACTTGAACCAAATGATTTGTTCGTTTATTATTCAGGCGGCGGCAGAGGATTCCACAAAGTCATCTGGACGGTGAAGGAGTTCGTCGGCGCCGGCGACTCCCCGTACATCACCCTCTACTACCGCAGCTTCGACGGCGAGCAGGGCTTCCCGGGGAACCTGGACGTGCACGTGACGTACCGCGTGGCGGGCCCGTACGCGTTGGGCGTGCACATGAACGCGACGGCGCTGGACAGGGCGACGCCGGTGAACCTCTTGCAGCACACGTACTGGAACCTGGGCGGGCACGGCGCCGGCGACGTCCTGGGCCACGCGCTCCGCCTCTCGGCGTCGCGGTACACCCCGCTGGACGGCGAGATGCTCCCGTCGTCGCCGGGCCGCGTCGCGTCCGTGGCCGGCACGCCCTTCGACTTCCGGGCGCCGGCGCCCATCGGCGCGCGCGTCCGCCAGGTCACGGGCGGCCGGGCCGTCGGGTACGACGCCAACTACGTCGTCGACGGGGAGCCGGACCGCATGCGGCCCGTGGCGGCGGTGCGGGACGGGGCCTCCGGCAGGGCGCTGGAGCTGTGGGGCAACCAGCCGTGCGTGCAGCTCTACACGGCCAACTGGCTGAACCGCACAAGGGGGAAGGCCGGCGAGGTCTACGACCGCTACGCGGGGCTCTGCCTGGAGACGCAGGGGTACCCCGACGCCGTGAACCACCCCGAGTTCCCGTCGCAGACCCTGAGGCGCGGCCAGGTGTACAGGCACGACATGGTCTTCAAGCTCTCGTTCTGAACGCAGCAGGATTGGGTGTTGGGCTGTGTACTGCTGTACTGTGCACAAGCAGGCGTGGCATGTAAAATCAGTTCATTGTTGGTGCTCGGAGGGCAAAATAAAGCTAGCCCCATCTCAATTCAGTGGTAACTGGATTCGACTGAAAATGCTACACTGTTATTCCGCTCCTGACGAGCAGCAGCAGCAGCAGGCACGCGCGCACGCAGTCCTTCGTCCGTCCATCTCAGTTCTTCAGCGAGGGCTGCACCGCGGCGTCGTTGGGCTTTGCGTCAGCGGTGTTTGGAGGCATCGTCGCGGCCTCCACCTTCTCCCCCAGCAGATGGTCAGCTTCGGCCTCAGAACCCTGCAGACAGGTGCACGAGAAGGTTGCAGACGACATAGCAGCACTTCAGCAGTGATGATGAAACGTCTTCACAAATGCTTGCATTACCATGTAAAACAACATTCGTCGTGCCTAAGTTCAAGTTTAATTCCGAAACTACAAGATAACAGAAGGGAAAAAGAACGTTCGATGCAAACTTTTATTGAACTACTGGGATGTAAAATGACTCTCCTGGTAGTATAGTACCTCGGTGAAAATCTTGAAGGCCTCTTCTGGGGACTTGGTGTTCAGGATTTTCAAAGCTTGCTCCTGTGCCAAACAAGTCAAAACCGTGGTAAATAGATCTCCAAACTCCCAGAGAACCCAAGCTAGTCAGACAGTAGTAAATAGATGCTCCGGATAAACCTGACGAGCCAATCAATACTGTGTACCGAAGCCAATGCAGTACTCACGTCACAGAAGCTCATTGAAATTCGACGGTAACAAGAAAAGAAGACCATACTGGCTTCTGTGCCTCCACATGCTACATTGTCTACCCTTATTACCAATTTTTCCAAAGAACTATAGAATTCAATGCATTGGATTAGGAATGGAGCTTTGCACTTCAAGGATAGTTTTATATTGTTTGAGAGGCATCTCAGATCGATTCTATTTCCCCCCGCTTTTCTCTACATGTATTGATATATTCCATTTCAAGGATTTTTCTGTTTGGGTGCATCAAATTCTCTAAACATGTATTCCATTACTGTTGAAAGATGAACAGGATCAGTGTTAAAACACCCATCCACAGTTGCACAATTTAGATTAGATCAAGTTTCACAGAAATGGCACAAAAACTAGTTCTAAAAGAAGGCGTGAAATGCGACACATACAAAGGGGCAAGCAGGTACTGTAGCAAACATACCCTGGCATGCTTGATTTCCTTGCTGGACAGGGTGGGCGCCTCCAGAAGACCACCGGAGAGGTAGCAATCCAAGCTGCCAAAGGTGTCCTGCCTCTCGATGGAGTTCATCCTCCCTATCCTCGGACGAGAGGAGGGGACGATGTGACGACTGGAGTTTCTCTTTCTTTCGTGAAACTAGCACAGGAAGAACCGAAGAAGGTTAACACACAAGACCAGGAGGACAAAGCTCTTTTTGTAGGAGCCGGAGGCGAGTGAGACGGCAGTGGCTAGTGGGTGAGATCACGCAAGCCGGTTGCTGACACGCGTCGTGTGGGGTGGCCGGGATTCCCTTCTCCCCTCAAGTTCATTGCGCTTCTCATTCTCTGACGTCTTGGGTGTCACGCGGTAGAGGACGGACGAGTGCGAGAGCGCATGATAGTTAGGCGAGGCGTAAAGCCTTTGCTTGCATTGGGTGTTTGTTTGGAATTGCAGTCAATCCCCACGATAGTCACAAAATCAGTGGATTTTTGGAAAAAGCAACACCAGGAAATGTCACAACAACAATTCACCAAAAGGCATTTACTTTACTGAAAATTTTCATCAAGAGAAAAACTCAGGAACAGCCGTAGGAAATGGGAAAAAAAAAAGCAAAGAAAAGTGATAAAAGAACAAGCGTTAGCCCTCCTGTCCTGCGACACAAACATGCACATGTCGATCACCCCACTATCTTGCGCTGCGTTCCGCCATGCGCGCCACGCACTCGTCATCGTCAGCCTCAATCAGAACTTGAACCCGAGGATGTTGGGCGTGCCGGTGAACTTGAGCCACATCGCGCCGTCGATGAACGGCCCGGCGGTGAACTGTGCGGCCTCCTGCCGCGTGATGACGCGGAACCCCGGCCACTTGACCCTCATGCTGGTTCCGGCGCCGGGGCCGCGGTTGTTGTACTCGGCGTAGTAGAGCGTCTTGATCCCGAAGTCGCCGTTCCAGGGCATGTACCCCTCGGGCTTGATGAAGTCGGCGATGGTGCTCTCCATGATGACGAGGCGCGAGAACTCCTTCCAGGGCCGGCCCAGGTAGGAGGGGATCTTGAAGCGGTCGGGGAAGAGCTTCTGGTCCGGCACCAGGCGGCAGTTCTGGATGACGAGCCCGGACTTCATGTTGGGGTCGGTGCGGCCGTGCGCGGTCACCGAGTTCTGCTGGTTGTCCATGGGCCGCCGCGTGATGATGAGGCAGTTCTGGAACACCGCCGCCGAGTTGCCGAAGATGAAGTCGATGGTCCCGGAGATGACGCAGTTGCGGAAGAACTGGCGTCGGGCGTGCACGTACAGCGTGTCCTGGAACGCGTCGAACCGGCAGTTGTAGAAGGCCGCGAGGTCGCCCTGCACCCGGAGCGCCACCGCCTGGTGCCGCTCCGCGCCGGCGGTGTTGTGGAACCCCATGTTCTTGCAGATGAACCCGGACGCCTCGATGGCTGCCAGCCAACTTCTGTTATAGTACTAGAAGAAGAGTTACTTATTATATAGTATAGAAAGAAAAAGTTGGCTCACAGAAGGTGGCGGTCTTCATGGTGGTGATGCCGTCGGCGAAGCTCTTGCGGCCGGTGACACGGCTGCGCTTGGGCCCGTCGCCGAACATGAAGATGTTGACCTTGTCCTTGGGGATCATGACGATCTCGTCGTAGAGGCCGGCCTTCACGTAGATAACGTACCTCCCCGGGTAGGCCTTGGGCATGGCGTTTATGGCCTGCTGGATGGACTTGAACTGGCCGCTGCCGTCCTGGGCCACCACCGCGTTCGGCTTGGGCTGGTTGCCCGCCGCCAGCAGCTTCCTCTCCGGGGACCTCATCCACACGGGGAAGCCCTTCTCGTCCTGCTCCGACAGCAGGCGGCGCCGCGAGTCCTTCTTGAACATGTCCAGGTCGATCTTCTTGAGGAGCCCGCCGAGGCTGTTGGTGATGGCGAGCGCGTTGCTGCTGAGCTCGGTGGCGTTGCGCAGCACGGTGTGCATGTCGGCCCTGAGCTTCTCGTCGACGAAGCCGTCAATGCAGGTGTCCATGAACGTCATGACGCCGGTGAGCCAGGTCTCGAGGTCGTCGGAGCGGCTGAAGAGCACCTTGATGTCGCCGCCGGCCATCTCGAGCATGCCCTTGAGGTCGTCGACCGCGTCCTCGAGGAGGTTCTTGCAGTCCTCGCGCGCGCCCTCGGTCATGGAGTCCTTGGCCTTGGCCTCGCCGATGGCCTTGGAGTGCTCCACGGCCGACTTGACCGACTCGAGCGCCACCTTGGCAACGCTGTGGAACACGTCCTTGGGGTTCTCCGTGCCATTGTTGCCCTGCGAGAGCGTCTTCTCGCACGACTCCTTGTACAGCGTCGGCGCGCACAGCGACTTGACCGACTTGCCGGAGGTGGCGAGGGAGGCCTCCCCTGGGACGGTGAAGTTGTCGCCGGCCTTCTTGCCGGAGCGGGTGACGGTGGCCACCACGCCGACGACCACCGCCACGACGAGGATCGCCGACAGGCCACCTAGGAGAGCCTTTGACATCTTGGGCCGGAAGCTTGCCGTTGAATCGGTGGAGCTGCCGATTTATAGCAGCGGCCCGGAGGACGAAAGTGGCTGGCTGCGTACGGACGTTTGTGTGGCGGGCCGTGTTCCTTGGGAGTCATCGTATTTTGACGTCAGGAAGAGCGTCGTCTATTTGAGGTCTTGTGGCCCAGGCCAACGGTTCCCGTTCTGGATTGATGCAAATTTGCATGGTTCTTGTCTGTGTTCATAGCTGACCACGGTCTTGTAGCACCTTTCTAAAACGGGCTGTGCTACTTTTGGACGACGACAAAACGGTGTTATGATGATATGATCAACCTACATTCAACGAGTGGTCATGGAGATCTTAGCTAAACATGGGTGGATGTTTATTGAGCTTTGTGCTTCTCCATTCGCTTAAGCTGCATGAATCATTTACTATTTGTTTGGATACTTACTTGGCTGCTTGCTGGCATTTCACTATAGCGCTGTTGGCTAAGAGACGAGTCGGTAATAAATGCTTGAGTGCATGATGCAAAGGGTGAAAAATATGTGCTTTTTTTTACGAAAAAACACTGAACATAGTAGAAAGGCACATACATATGCATAATTGCTCAACACCTAAACACTATGGTTAATTGACTATCTTTGGATTTTGATTGGTCGATGCTCTTCCAAGGTGTAGGCGAGATTTTGGGTTTTGAGTTTGAGGCTCCATGGCTATTGGGTTTATAAGAGCTCAAAGAATGGAAGGCCAACTAGGCGGAGGCAGGTGATGTGTGGGGGGCGCAATGGCAAGCTGCATGCAGTGGAGAACGAGTGATCTTAGAGATGCAATTAGATATTCAATTGTGTTATTCAGGAATTAATTACGCGGCATGCTATTTTAATTAATTTCTCTCCCTTTAACTAATTATGCATGCGGCATGCTATTTTTATTCATTTTAAAAAATTTCGGTTGACCCAAGGGACGCAAAACAAGTTGAACTTGCATGCTTGGGCTGAACAAAAAGGAAGAAAAAAATATCCGTGAGTCGTGTGATGCGGATGCAACATCTGATCGAGGTCCGCAGACTGAAACTTTAGGGGATGTTTGGGTCAGCTACAAATCATAGAAATCTCGATTATGGGTATATATTATAAAAAGTTGGATACTTATTTTCAATCAAAAAAAGTTGGATACTTATTAAAATCTGGGTTTGCAATAATCTAGGAGTTGTTTGGATCCCTAGAATATAATATAAGGTGGTTGATATTAAAAATCATCTGAGTTGTTTGTTGGATGGAGCCAGATTATGGGATTATAGGTGTCTATACTGTTGACCTTTTACTATCGACGCTATCATCTGAGTTGTTTGTTTGGACCAGCTACGGATTGTGTCTAGAAGTTAAAATTTCTGTTTACGAATTGTCTACGATGGTCGTTCCAAGTCCACCAAAGTGACTGCGCTTTTCTGGATGGGCCAGCCTGCCAGAAATATGGCCCGATGCAACGGGGAGGCCGCCCGGATCCCCTGAACCGTCGCTTGCGGTGACGCTCGCCGTGGTCCCCTGTTGGTTGGCAGCCGCCGCCCTTCTCTGCATGTCTTCGTGAAGTCCTCAAGCTAATTTCGGTTCGTTTTAGTTGTTCTGCACAATTTTGAGGTTTCTCTGATCGTTTCTACTCTCTATTCAGACCTGCGTGCGTGTTGAATTGGGTCCCTTTATTCAGCAGACCTGAAGCTAATTTCACCGGTAGCAGCTCCTAGGATAGTAGCAAAGACGAATGAATCTTGGGTTCAGAACTTCAGATCGATTCGAAGCATGCGAATCCAATTGGGTCGAACATTTCATCTGAGAATTAGGATGATCTAAAATCGCCGGAGCCGCCAGCGCAATACAGCATCCCTCGTCGGCACAGTTCTGATCGTCGTTCACATCGAAACACGCCTTCCGGCCACGGCCGGGCCAGTGCCCGCCACGCCACACCGCCTTCCAGAGTATCTACACCGGCCGGGAGCTTTGCTCGCTCGCACGAGCGCTCACTACTAGCGGGAGAAATCAATCAGCCGTGGTGCAGCTGCAGCTGCAGCAGCCGCGAGTAGGCGCCGTCGGGCCTGGACACGAGGTCCCCGTGGCTCCCCTGCTCCACCACGCGGCCGTCCTGCACGACGGCGATGGAGTCCACGCCCCGGATGGTGGACAGCCGGTGCGCCACCAGCACCGCGGTGCGGCCCTTCATGATGCGCTCCAGCGCCTCCTGCAGCACGCACTCGGACTCGGCGTCCAGCGCGCTGGTCGCCTCGTCCAGCAGCAGCACGGCGGGGTCCTTGAGCACCGCCCGCGCGATGGCGATGCGCTGCTTCTGCCCGCCGGACAGCTGCACGCCGCGCTCCCCCACGGGGGTGCGGTACCCGTCGGGGAGCGCGCTGACGAAGCCGTGCACGTTGGCCGCCCTGGCGGCCTCCACGACCTCCTCCTCCGTCGCGCCGTCCCGGCCGTAGGCGATGTTCTCCAGGATGCTGGTCGCGAACAGCACGGGCTCCTGCTGCACCAGCCCGATCCGGCGGCGCAGGGACTTGAGGTTCAGCCGCCGGATGTCCTTGCCGTCGACCATCACCTTGCCGGCGAGCGGGTCGTAGAAGCGCTCGATGAGCGCGATGACGGTGCTCTTCCCGGACCCGCTCGCGCCGACCAGCGCCTGGCTCTGCCCGGCCCGGATCCGCAGGCTGAAGTCCTTGAACACCATCACGTCGGGGCGCGTCGGGTACGCGAAGTCGACGTGGCGGAAGTCGATCTCGCCGCGCACCGACTCCACCTGCTCCGCGTCCGGGTCGTCCGGGTCGATGCGCGTCCGGCTGTTGAGGATGGCGAACACGGAGCGGATGGACTCCCCGCCGCGCACGATCTCCGGCGCGAGGCTGACGGTCTCGGCGACGGAGTTGGCGGTGATCACCAGGACCACGAAGACCTTGATGACCTTGGAGAAGGTGGAGGCGCGGGTGCGGACGAGGTGCGCGCCGAACCAGAGGATGAGCGCCTCGGAGGCGTACAGGGAGAGCTGGGAGAGGCCGAAGAGCGCGCCCGAGACCTGGCTGCGGCGGAGGCTGTGCGCCTGCGGGACGCGCAGCTCGCTGCAGAAGAGGGACAGGATCTTGTCCTGCGCGTTGAAGGCCGCCACCGTGCGGATGTTGCTCACGCCCTCCCCGGCAATCATGCTCGTCTTGGCGTGCGCCTTGGCGGTGTCCCCCGCGAAGCCCTTCATCGACAGTTGCTGCGAGCAACCAAAGAAAACACGAACAGTCGTCGGTCAGTAACCGTCATCCACACCACAGAGACACAAGCTCCAACGTCGGCTGTCACCGCAATCATTTCGAAGCAAACAATGGCACGCACATGCGAATTGCAAGCCTGAAAAGGCAGGCAGCGGACGAGGGATGATGCCAGCAACGCCATGATTCAGCAGTGTGCATTGGTCAGAAAGTTCTGCCGGCCCATGGACCATGGCCCGTGGACGTCACTGAAAGCGAGCGAGGGACCATGGCGGCCTGGCTCGGTGGCTCCCATGCACGCCCAGCAGCAACACGAGCAGGCGTCACGCGATCTTTACGAATCACCGCAGCCAAAGCAAATTATTGCGAGCATGGCGCGAAAACGAGAGGCTGGGGGCGCGGCAGCTCTGCCTCTGCCGCGGCAGTGTCCCCGCGGACACGACGCCATCCCGGCAACAGGACACGGCCGCAGAGCCTGCGAGAGCGAGACGGCCATGTGCGCGGACTGCGAGCCGTAAAGCCGCCTGCCCCCCTCTCCCGGCCCGTGGAGCAGCGCGCAGAGCCCCAGATTCCCGTGCACGAGGCGTCCGTGCAGCGGACACCGCCGCGGCAGCCTCGCAGGCCCGAGGACGGGAGCGGGAGGACCACAGCGACCACGGGCGACGAACCATGGCGCCGTCCACGCACCCCGGCCCTCTCATCCTCATCACCCGGAAGACAAACACATCTGGGCAAGCAAAGCAGGAGGACGGAAGCTGCCGCCGCCAGCCGCGATAAATGGCGTGGCGCCTAAACGCTGTCGGGGGGGGGGGCGGGGGGGGGGGGGTCGTTTGCGAGCAGTACAGCGAGTTCTACGAATAAGAACGCGCGCTTGCAGTTGCAGGTGGGATTAAGGAAGGGGTCGGCGGAGGACGGAGAGGAAGCCGAGCTTGCCAGCGGGCGCACATGTCGCGCGCAGTAATCAATCCATGGCAGCTGCGGCATGGGCCGCGGATCCTGGCATGGCATGACGTGCCCGTGAATTTAATTGTCCCCGACTGATCCAGACGCCCGCCCAGGTGCAACGGCTGCGTGAGGGAGCCCAGAACGGGGGCGGCAGCCGCGCAGGTGAGGGCGTCGTGCAAAGCCCTTGGTTGGGGATAAAATAGCTCGGTCAACTTCCTTTGATCCAGCTAGGGTTGCTGACCGGAATCCTAAACCCAACTTGCAACTGGGATTGACGGCAACTGAACGGCGATGCGAGCTCAAGAAATTCAGTAGATGCAGTGTGTTCCGTCGTTTTACCTGGGCGAAATTGGCGAGGACGAGGAGGGGGAAGGTGATGAGGATGAGGAGGGCGACCCGCCACTCGATGATGAAGCCGACCACGAAGGACACGAGGAGGGAGGTCATGTTCTGCAGGATCACCGATATCCGCTCGGCGATGGCGGACTTCACGTCCGCGGCGTCGGTGGCGAGTCGGGCCGCCACGAGGCTGGAGTTGTTCTCCTCCTGATCGAACCATCCCACATCGTTCCTCAAGATCACTGCAAAAGAAAGCCTCGCACTGTCAGGCAATGCACATTGCACACAGAAGGCTGTAGGTGGAAGGAAAACATGTGATTCATACCGGCGAGCATCATCCTCCGCACCCTGGTGGTCAGATTTTCGCCCATGATGCTGAAGAAGTAGTGCTGGACGAGGTACGCAACAACGGCGTACAGCCCCGTGCCGATGTAAATGAACACGTACTCCCTGGTCTTGCTCTCCATCTTGTTGGGGTTCCGGTAATAGAACACCTCGATCATGTTGCTCATCACAATGGCGAATGTCGGGCCGATAAACCCAGACAGGATGGACCCGATGGCGCCCAGTATGGTATAGGGCCACTCCGGTGCGTTCAGCTTAAGGAGTTTGAAGAAGTAACCCCTTGGCGCTGGGTACTTCCGGTCATTGTCAGCGTTGGAAACCATCTCAATGCGACCGTCAGCGCCCGTGCTGTATGAGTAGCTCAGGTTCCTCAAGCTTCCTGACCTGAGGCTCAATGACCGAGTGGACAGGGAGTTGCTCAAGCGGGACGACCGGGACTTGCGGGTCGATGGGCATGCACGGTTTCTGGCCGTCTCTTGGAACCTTATAAGAGCAGCGTAAGCTCCTGAGCTTCCTTTGACAAGGAGCTCATCATGAGTACCGGTCTCCACAACCTGCCCTTGCTGGATCACTGCGATCATGTCGACACACCTTATGGTTGATAACCTGTGTGCAACCACAACAGTGGTCCTGCCAACCATCAAGCGATCAAGGGCTTCTTGAACAATACTCTCTGAACCAGCATCGAGCGCACTAGTGGCCTCATCTAGGAGCAAAATCTTTGGATTCTTCAGCATCGCACGAGCAATGGCAATACGTTGCTTCTGACCGCCAGAGAGCTGAAGACCCCTCTCACCCACCTATGTTTTAAAAGGAAAGAGTTATTGATCATGCATTCAAGATGTTCGTATAACCTACCAGTAATAGAATGTCCACAAGTAAGATGAAAACAACACAACTAACTGAAAAAATAGTTGCAATTTTAAAAGAAAATTGCAAAGTAGGTTCCATAACAATTAAAGAAGTATTTTTAAATAAAATAATTGTATTACAGGGCAGTAACATATAATTAGAATAAAAGTAGAAGTAGAACCCACATGAGTGTTGTAGCCATTAGGAAGAAGAGCAATGAAGCTATGGGCATTAGCTGAAGTAGCAGCAGCCTCAACTTCAGCCATTGTAGCATCAGGCTTGCCATAAAGAATATTCTCAAGAATTGTAGTTGCAAAAAGCGCAGGCTCTTGATTCACCAAACCAATCTGATCCCTGAGCCACTTCAATTGCAGCGTTTTGATGTCCACATTGTCCAACAAAACTTGCCCTGCAACAACAATCATGATCACTTATTGCAAGCTAAAAAGACTGACAACAACAACAGGTGTACTTTTTATCTACTTACCTTGATTAGGATCATAAAACCGCTCAATGAGAGCAACAACAGTGCTCTTTCCAGACCCACTGCCTCCAACAACCGCTGCAGTTTTTCCAGCGGGGAGGAAGAGAGAAAAGTCTCGGAAAATCATGACATCCGGGCGGGAAGGATAGCTGAAGGCCACTTCCTTGAATTCTATGTTGCCATGAACTTCATCGAGGCACCTTCCATCTGCCGTGTCCTGAACTATAGTTGGCCTCTGCCTTATCACTTCCAGCAGCTTGTAGCCGGCAATCTTCCCTTTGCTGAATGCTCCAAGATTTGAAAATGATTGCCCCAGGCTCCTGCAATCAACAAATAAACACATCGATAAGGATGGTCAAGCTGCAAAACTATTAGAAAAATAAAGAGCGATTTAGTACTGACAGGCCGCCGACGATTGCCGAGAAAATTGCAGTGAAGGCCTTCCCTCCATCTGTCTGACCATTCCGGATGAACACGCCGGCATACCAGAACACCAGTGCCCATGACATACAAGCAATTCCGTAGGTGCAGCCAATGCCAAGCCCCTTGGCCATCCCGGCCTTGTACCCCAGCTTCAGGGTGTTCTGAATCGCCTCCGAGTACGAATTCAGGGCCTTGGTCTCCCCCACATAAGAGTAGACCGTCCTCACCTGGGCGATGGCCTATGCAACAAAAAGGTGGAAACCTCGGCATGAAAATTACTCACAAATTTGCATAAAAAAGGAGCAAGATGTAGCCTTTCCTACATTTGAGCTTGTCACCCGAAGAACAGGTACCCAAGTACAGCATGGGTGAGAAGAGAGCTACTTCATGAAAAGGTGCAAAACGACATGGACCGAGAGATTATCCATCGAAAAGGGCTGATTGGATCTAACAAGAAAGCCTGAAAATATCCAAAACGACATCATATTGATGCCATGGCATGTGCCCAGCTACCTCAGCTGCATTGGACTCTTTGACCGGGACGAGCTAGAGCCCACACTCCACAGTCGTTCTCTTCCCCACCCAGCCATCTTGATTTGTTGGCATGGAAAGGAGTTTCCAGAAATAGTACGTGCCCGTATCAGTGGTTGGGGAAAGGGGGATGCTACCTGCTCGGCTATGATTCCGGCATTGGCGTACGAGTCCCGGCTCTTGGAGGTGAGGCCGGTGAGCGTGTACGCGTACAGCCCGCCGGCGAAGGCGATGCCCGGGATGACGGCGATGCTGAGCAGCGCCAGCCGCCAGGCCGAGACGAACCCGACGACCAGCCCGGCCAGGAACGTCGCGAGGTAGTGGATGAAGTTGCCGACCTGCACCCATTATTCCATTTCAGTCCGTCAGATCTTTGGGCACGCAGGAGACATGAGCCGCCTGAGGTGACGGGTTGGTCACCTTCTCGCCAATGGCGTCCTGGACGAGGAGCGTGTCCGTGGAGACGCTGAAGACGACGTCGCCGGTGCGCGCGTCGGTGTCGAAGAAGCCCACGTCCTGCCGCAGCACGGCCTCCAGGTAGCGCCGCCGCAGCGCGCCCACCTGGCGCTCGCCCGTGTACATCCAGCACGCGATCTCTGCGCGGAAACAGAGCACGGGGTAAGACCAGGATGTCGCAGCGCCGGCAAGAACGGGCGCGGAGGGGCCGTGCGTGCAGGTCGAGATACCCACCCAGGTACGAGGAGGCGCAGACGACGAGGCCGAGGTAGACGAAGTAGAGCGAGTACTGGAGCGCAAAGAGGAAGCAAAGGCGTAAGAATCAGTATTCACTCATGGCAGCAGAAGCGGCAAGAAATCAAACAGCAAGCGAAGCTGGAACGGGTACGTGCCTTGGACACCTCGTCCGTCATGCGGCGGAGGTTGTGCTGGTTCTTTCCGAAGCCGTTGACGAGCTCGCCGAAGAGGAGGAAGAAGACGGGCATGGCGGCGCCGTGCACCACGGCGCCGGCGCTCCCGGCCGCCATGAGCAGCCAGTCCAGCGGGTCCGCGAAGCCGAACAGCTCGTGGAACGCCACGCTCTGCTCCGGCCGCTTCTTCACCGCCTCGCACCCGCCGCCGCTGCAGCTCCCCGCCTCCGCCTTCCCCGCGTCCTCCGCCATTGCCGCGACGCCCTCTTCTCCGCTGGCCGGCTCTTCCCTCACGACACGAGAGGTGGCGCCCTCACCCTCACCGCCTTGGCATCGGATCTAAACACCCGCGGAGGCCGGCGTGGTAAGCTCGAGGCTCAAAAGCCGCTCCTCTTCTTCCTCCTCGAGCAGCACCCGGCTGCCCGCCTTTGATCTTATACCGCAGGCGAGCGCCACTGCCGTCGCAGAGTGCGCGGATTATTTTGGCCGGGCACTTGGCCTGGGCTTGCTTAAATTAAAAAAAAAAAAAGCACGCTCCGTTCTTCGGGGCGAGTGAAGTAGGAGTGGCAGCGGGGTGGCAGCATAGGAGTTTGAGGTCGAGCTCGAGGGGGTCAGGTCACGCGCGGCGAGCGTAGGCTGCCGACGCGCCCCGGCGTCAGCCGGTCTCAGCGGAGCCGCGGACCGTTAGTCCGTTCCGGCGGTTTCCGGCGCGGTGCGGTGACCGCGCGGTGAGCGGAGCGGCACGTGAGAGCGCGCACCTCGCTGACATTTCGGGCCTATTTGTCAGTGGCCGTAGAGTATTCACGGAACAGAACCCTCCGACATGTTGGCTTCGTGTACGCTGATGTATTGCAGCGTGTCAGGTACCGCAGCGGCCGGACGGTGGGCCCACGTGGCAGCGGCATTGGTAGGGTGCTGGGGTGCCCATGAATGCGTGTGCAGCGTTCGCGGCGGGAGCGGAACAAGTGGGTTTGGTGACTTTGTCGTATACCCGTGCATGTACGCGGCGTACGCGTACGGGAGAGTACACGTATAGCGTAGGAGCTACACGGATGCAATTGAACGAGGGGACACGGGTGGCTTTGTTTACAGGCGGTAAAAGAGAGGGGAAAAAACACGAAGCAGCAGCAGCCTGCGTGTCTCTGAGACCGAAAAGTTACCCGCTTCTGTTACGGCCCGCAGAGCGTGGGGACCACGCCTCGGGAGGCAGCGCAGGTGGGTCCCGCGAGCGTGGGCAACAGGTTCCAGAGCGGGTGCAACGGATTTTGTAATTCCGTGTGTTTATCATTTAGCTTTAAAAAAAGAGAGAGAGAAATCATCGACGAAGAGGTATACAATCTTATACCTCATACTCACTTCGTTCATTAAAAAAGTAGCAAATCTTAAATTCATATATTTAAAAACTCATCATTCTAAATGTAAGAATGAGGCGTACATTTTTAGTACCTTCATTGGTAGAAAAAGTTTTGATCAACATTCTAACTAGCCCGTTGAGTGTCATATGGATCTATAGGAGGAAGATGAGTGATAGAGCAAACCAACAGAAGAGGTAGGCGATCCAATGAGGGGCCACAACTATGAGAACTGACCGTCCGAAGTAAGGGAGACCGGTGGCCGGAGCATATGTGAAAGGGAAGATCATGATGTCATTAATCGAAAATCAACAGCTTGTACATGTTTATTGAGACGTTGCTAGCTCTAACCAATAGTATCTCCCTAATATCAAAAGTAAACCAGGTTATTACGTGATTTGTACTTTTTAGAACATATTGCTTATTAGAAATTTATGTATGTCAGCATCCCTTTTAATCCTTGTGCTGGGTAGAGTATGATCTTCAAAAGCAAACACAGAGAGGGGGGGCATATGCTCTAGTTCTTACCTTGATGTCATAGATTGAGTGAGACATGATGCTAGCGTTGATATGGTGGCGGTAACGGTATGAGAGGACAAGCGGTATCGATGGATAATATTGTTGGAGCGTAGGAACAAGAGGATGCTCTCTTGAGGTGGAATACAATTTAATCCCATGGTCCAGTCCATTTCGTGTTTCTAAGTTTCTAACTTTACATGTTTTTAAGGATATTTTACAACGAAAAAAATACGGCTAATGGAAAACACAAAGTAGCTGGTTTTGATTTTAATAAGCACAAGCCGGATACAAAAATTTTAGTCAACTAGTAGCACGTACTAGTCGCAAGATTACGATGAGGAGTTGTATATATAAAATACAATCAAGATAGAGCAACTCCAGCAGACCTGTCTAAAACAGTCTCTATCTCAAATTTAGAGGGTAAAATAAAAAAGATACACTCCACCAGATCCTCTACTAGACCCTCTATTTTAGGGAGATCTCTAAATCCCCTTCTCTACTCTCTATTTCCAGAGGGTGTTTAGGGAGCCCCTCTATTATAAGTTAGAATTGAGAGTTATTGCTGAAAGTTAAAGTAAATTTAGAAGCCCCTACGAAATAGGGGCGGTCCTTATTTAGCATTTGGAGGGTAGATCTTTGATAGAGTTGCTAAACCTGTGCGTCGTCACGGCATGTGATGCGGCGGGAAAAATAACCCAAGAAAACACGCCGATTCAAAACCGTCATCACGCGGGTGGTTGTCAGATCTAATCGCGCAAGTAAGTGTATTTTGTATCGTTGCGGAGCGCAGAGCGTGAAGAAAGAATTTGGATTAGTGGAGGAGAGAGAGAAGATTAGGGGCCCGGCGAAATATCAAGGTGCCACGGTGCGTGGCCGGTGGTTGGGGATCAGACTTGTCTTCTTCCTCTCGTTCTTCTTTTCGTTTTAATTAATGAACGATGGATCAGGCTTGCTTTCATCTCCCGTTGATTATATTTTCTCCTCGTCGGCGGTCAAAGAATCCTAGGAGCACGAAGCGGAGAGGGAGGGAATCAAGGGCGCGCGCCGGATCTGCCAGAGCGGCGCGCCGAGGAATTCGCGGCGTCACGGGACTCCTGCGGTGCCGGCGCGGCGCTGCGCTGGGAGAGGCTCGCCGGTGGCCCCCGCCGGCCAGTTCCATGACTCGGTGCGCGCCAAGGCGTGATCGGGACACTGAATGCTTCAGCGTTGGTGCCGCCGTGCCTGCCAGTTTCTCAGCTCCGGACTCCATCGCCATCCCGTTTCTGCTGGGACTGCCGCGCTGGGAGGTAGGATAAGGCTGTAGTACGTGCGGCATCTGCGTCCTCGACCCGGGATTGATTCGACGAGGCGGGGGTAGGCTTTTCTGATACGGTTTCGGACAGGAATCAATGCTGGGATCGCGCAACGCCATTACGAGGACCTCTCGCCGGTGCAAAATAAGCGTGGACGCGAGCCACCGTCTTTACTCTGGACTCCGGGCAGGTAGCCATGCCGGCGACACGACGCCAGCCGCGGCGCGCGGTGTCGCGTCGACATGAATAAGGAAAGTATAAATCCGCCCCGCCCGCGTCGAAGATACGGACATGGGGTGCGTGTGAATGCCGAAGAAGGCGGCACATGTTTGCAGGGGGAGACGGCGGCGCATGCCGGAACAGTTCGAAATCTTCGGATCCGCTCGGGCTCGGCTGGCTGGCCGCCGAGGGAGGGGTAGTAGCTCGCCGCTGGACGACTCGACCAGCCCGACGCGCGCCTCCTGGCCCGTCTCCAGGGCTCAGCAGCCGTACGTGCAGGTCGGGGACCATCCTGCACCTCAGCACCTGCAGGGAGGTGCGCCCCTCAACACGATGCCGCCGAAGCGCGCAGCACCGCAGCTGCCGATCGTTCGCTCATCAGCCGGCCACCGCCAGCTGACAAGTGAAACAGTAGTGGAGGGAAAGAAAAGGCGAGTGCTCGGACGGCCAAGCCGTGGCAACTAACGAACAAAGTACCGCTGTATGTAGGGCGCCTAAAGTTTTTTTTTCCCCGAAAGACAGGTACCTAAAGTTTTTTATGCCGCTACTTACTTCCATGCCGCCACCGACAGGCATTCGTCCTACCTAAAGTTTTTACTACGTATGCCTGTCGTATACTGTACTTTGGTAGGCGCAAAAGTTACGGACGTGTTGTTCAGTCAGCCAAAGCTCGGTACTAGCTCACTACTTTGGTACGTACGACTGTACACGCACGCACGCATGTCGGTCCGCAGAGCTAGCTCTGCGTTCCGCGCACCCATCGGGAATTCATTCGGTGCTAACTAGGGTTCCTGTCACGTCACGCGGGCCGTGTCGCGGCGAGGATGCGGTTCGTTACGACGGGGCTGGCGCCCGATGCGGCGCCGCAAACGGTTTCCGGCGCTCGCGGGGCCGGGGGAACAGGATGGCGAGAACGGGGCGCGAGCTCGCCGCGCTGCCGCTGCCTAGGCTCGCGCGCCCGGTTTTCTTTCCGTTTTCCTGTCCTGAAGCCGGCGCACCGCGGGCCCAATCTTCGAGGCCGGCAGGAGCGCGGTAAACGCCGGCGCGTGAATCTCCAGGTGGAGCCCGGCATGCATATGCTCTTTGCACGATACTGATAACGTGGCGAGGATCCAGAGCCTGTTTGGTCTGCTACTAAATTCTGCAATGCTAAAATCAAGGTATGCTAATAACATTTGGCTAATTCATGTCAAAAATTGGTAACTTTGACTAAAATTATAGCAACTTATTAGAAACTTCTTAAACCTTACAAAAGAAGAAGTATTGGTTAGCACTAAACCAATTGAATACCTAAATTTCTTGCCAATAATTTGGTATGCTCTAATTTTAGCAAGCTAGGATATTGCCATGATCTTGGTTTGGCAAAAATTGACATCCAATCAGACTAGTTACTATATCGAAATCGCTTTTCTTCGCTTCGGCTGGCAGTTCCGAGCAACAAAATTCACGGCCCTCACCTGAGAGTGCAAGGCGAGGCCATGGCCAAGGACAGGAAAGAAAGCAGAACACGAACAGCGAGGGCGAGCTGGCGGTCAAAGCTAGCGGCCACGTACAGAGCTGAGGACACGTCGCGTCCAACAGTGGGCGTGACTGGGACTCTTCGATCCCGATGAGACGAGGCGACGAGATCTGATCGCGGATACCCATTTAGCGTCCCGTTTGGGTGCAGGATGTTTTATCTTGAAGGGCTAAACTTATCATTTTGCTTTAGCTTTAGTTTTAACCCTATCATATAAAGAAAATCTTATGATTATCATTTAAAGTATTAAATAAAATCTAATTATAAAACTAATCGCATAACCTATGGGCTAATTCATGAGACGAATTTAACGATGTATGTTAATTCATAATTAGTGGAGGATTACTGTTGCATCACTGTTGCAAATTATGAATTAATTGAACTCATTAAATTTGTCTCGCGAATTAGTAACTATCCGTAAAAAAAATTTATAAACAGATTTTATTTAATATTTATTAATAATAAAAAATTTTATATGACGGACTGAAATTTAGCCCTCCATAAGTAAAGAGGCCTGTGTGTGACTAGCTAGCCGTCGGCCCATCGTCGCGATGGGATGAGGTGGGATGGGAGTGCGGGGACGGGAAGGAATCTAGCTCCAGCGTCAGGCGCTCGCGCGCGCAGTCGCGCGCGTCCTGTCCGATACGCCATTCCTTCATGGCAAGCAAAACGGCGAGCTACTCTAGCGTAGCAGCGTGGGGCGCGCCGGCCGTCGCAGTGCCGGTGCGTCGCGTTGGAACCCTAAGACCCCAGCATTGCTAGTACTCTTGACTAGCAGCCTCCGTAGCTCGCCGCGAGGTTGATCGCGTACTGGTACCGTGCCAATTCTGTCGCGGCAACCTATAGGCGAAGTTCGTTAGAGAGAACAAGTTATTAGCGACAAATGGGAAACCGGGGTTTCCGTCACTGACCGCCAACGAACGCGTCGAGCCGAGGGCGAGCCGCGCGCACCGGAGACGACGCCGCCGACGGAACAATGTGAACCCTTCTGCGCTCCTACATCCCGCCGGTCCTTGAGCCGAGTGCCGTGTCGCCACATGCATGTTACGTCGCCATCGCTACGCCGCGCGCGGCCACGCCGGCGGCGGGCTGCCGCTCCGGGCGCGGCTGGTGCCCGGCCACGAGAGGTGCGAGCTGATCCATGTACTCCGGCTTGGTATAAACGCCTCGTGCAGTTGTGCGCACAGGACAGGACAGAGACGACGGCGTTGTTGCTCGACGATCATTTAGTAACGGCAACGGGAAGCATGAGGGGCTATTAAAACTCCCCCGCCACTGCTCCGGACATGTGCCACGCTGAAGAAGCTGGCGCGTGCAGGTGCTACGTGCTACTAGGACCTCAGAGGTGTCGAGTCAGAAGGACATGTCGTGTCGATGCCACGCAAGTACGAGTACTAAGACTAGCTAGCACAAAGTACACCGTACGGTGTAGGTACGTACTACCCTTTATGGATTAGGAGGAGAGGTTGACACTGATAGAGAAACTGATAGCGAGCCAGTGACAACTGACAAGAAAGGAGCTAGCTGAGCCCGATGAGCATCTGCCGCTGCATGGATGGGGATTGGAGATGCCGAGATGGAGATGGAGCCGTGGGGGACCGGGGGGGGGGGGGGGGGGGGGGGGTTGGAGCGCCAGCGGCCGCGTGTGGAGCCTGCCCTGCGACGCCAGCTGCAGGGTCCCATGGTGGCACGGCAGGCAGGCGAGCGTGGTGGCAGGCCCTCACATGTGCCCCGTCACGTTGGGGGCGCCGCGCGCGCGGATGGGCTAGCTAGCTAGCTCGGGCCAGGCGGCCAGAGCGCACCGCCTGCCGCGCCGTACGCGCCCCGGGCAGTGGCAGCCGCGCATGCCATGGCAGGCAGGAAGGCCCCGAGCCGGCTGGCGTGTGTCAGCGCGGCGGCAGGCGGCAGGCGAGGCGAGCATGCGCCTGGACCTGGAGCCCGGAGCCCGCGCCGTGCTGCGTCTGCGTGGCGTGCGCAGCCGCGAGCCGCTCCGTTCACACGCCCACGGCGGCCACGCACCGCGCGGGGTGGGTTCGGAAGCCGGCAGCGAGGAATGTGGTCTGTCGTCGGGCGTGGCGTGGCGTGGAACCCGTTCGAATTCGCGCGGGCTTTGTTTGAGCTGGCGGCTCAGTTCCAGAAAGATTCCGCGGTTAAAAACTCCGGGGGGCACATGCGATGATGCCAAGGCTGTAGCCTGTAGGTGTGCAGATACAATAGTGTTACGAGGACTTCCAACAAGTTGCTGCTTTCCCAAACTATTCTACTCGTCTCTGCCTCTCTGGGAGCGGTAAACGGTGCGTTCGAACCGTATCCCCTTGCACCTTCGCTCTCATTTCCTTTTTCTTGCGAGGATCTTTTATTTATTTATTTGCACACATCACCGGTGTCTATCTGCTGGGTTTGCCTTTCTCTGCGAGGCAGTACTTCTAAGCCCGGTTACTCTACCAGTACATTGTACATTTCTGCTTCGTTCGTTAAAGTTTGAAAGAAGAAACCAGGAGGCGTTGGTGGGCGGGGAGCTGGGCCGGTCTGTCTGCGCCCCGCCCCCTCCCCCCGGTCCGCTTCCGCGACGCGCTCCCTCGTGAGTAGCGCCCACGCGTCCGCCAGGTGGAGCAAACCGCAAAAGCGTGCGGGGAATCAAGCAAGCCCATGTCTTTGTCGGGCCCGTTTCGTTCGTCTAACCACACCCGGGCCGGTGCATGCCGACTGGGCTGACGGCACACACATCATGTGCGCGCTCGGCCTGCCCGACCCTTGTTCTTTGTGGGCTTGCCGTGCGGCTCGCGGCCTGGTATGTGTGTCCGTGGGCGAAGCAGCCCACTCGATGGAGAACGGGGAGATCCTTGATCGTCCGTGCAATGTTGGTGGCCTTGCTTGCGCACATAGAAGCAAGCGGCGAGCTCGGGACGTAACGCGGCGAGCTTCAAAGCGCCAAGCAGACAGAGAGCGACGCTTGCCCACATACCCGTACCGGGAAAAATAAGATCCTGAGAAGTGAGAACTGGAGGTCAGTTCGCACCGCGTCGGCCTAGCCGGCTAGCCGCGCGCTCGCAGGCGGCTCAGAGAGTCACATCTCCTCCTCCTCCTCCTCCCGCTCCTGCCTGCCATCCCGTCGACGCGCACGACCGCCTCACGAAATCGGGAGGCCGCTGGCGGTCGGGCGTCCCTCGAAACAACATCCACGCCCGACCGCGAGAGAGCGCGGACTCGACCGAATCCAACGCCGAATATCCATCCATCAGCTAGCGACCTGGCGTTGCTTTCAGGTTCAGAGCCTCGTTTCCGCACCTGAGGCCTGGAAGCTCCGGCAGCACAACTCCCGCGCTCCCCGGCCGTCACAAAAATTCCCAACTCCTCACTTCTACCAGCACCACGCCGCGACCAAGAATCAACCGACGGGACGAGAGAGGGGAAGAATACTGAGGCGAAACCACGGGCGCGAAAAAAGGCCACACGTTTTGATCGAGCGGCACAGTGAAAGGGTGTGGGTGCCGCGGGCGGCGGCCATCGGCAGCCATACGCTGGGGGCCTGGGGCTATCCGAAATCTGATCCCTCGGCCAATCGGGGCCTCACGATCCCGCGCCGCGCCCCCGCGCACCACAAACGCGGCCACCCCAATCCGCCGGCCCGTATATACGCCGTCCGCCTCGAGCGTGCTGGCTGGCATCCTCGTCAGCTTTGATCCCGCGCCCTGCTCCGCTGCTCCGTGGCCCCCATGGCGTCGCCCATGCTCTCCGCCACCACCGTCCCGCTCCAGGGCGCCGGCCTCTCCGAGTTCTCCGGGCTCAGGAGCTCCGCGTCGCTGCCGCTGCGCCGGAGCAATGCCGCCTCCGACGACTTCATGAACGCCGTCTCCTTCAGGACCCACGCGGTACGCGCGCTAGCTCTCTCCTTCGGGAACGTGTCAGCTTGATTCGCTGTCGTCGCAGCTACGGCTTGGGATCGGGGGATGAACGAACGAGCGCGCTCGCGCTCGCTTGGCTGTGCGCGCATGCAGGTCGGCACGAGCGGCGGGCCGAGGCGGGCCCCGACGGAGGCGAAGCTCAAGGTGGCGATCAACGGGTTCGGCCGCATCGGGCGCAACTTCCTGCGCTGCTGGCACGGGCGCGACGATTCGCCGCTCGACGTCATCGCCATCAACGACACCGGGGGCGTCAAGCAGGCGTCGCACCTGCTCAAGTACGACTCCACGCTCGGCATCTTCGACGCCGACGTGAGGCCCGAGGGCGACAACGCCATCTCCGTCGACGGCAAGGTCATCAAGGTCGTGTCCGACCGCAACCCCAGCAACCTGCCCTGGGGGGAGCTCGGCGTCGACCTCGTCATCGAGGGGACGGGGGTCTTCGTCGACCGCGAGGGCGCCGGGAAGCACATCCAGGCGGGGGCCAAGAAGGTGCTCATCACCGCGCCGGGCAAGGGCGACATCCCCACCTACGTCGTCGGCGTCAATGCCGACCAGTACAACCCCGACGAGCCCATCATCAGCAACGCGTCCTGCACCACCAACTGCCTTGCGCCGTTCGTCAAGGTCCTCGACCAGAAGTTCGGTGCGTGCGTGCGTGCTCCCTTTTGCAATAATCTATATGATTAGTAAGCCACCGCGTTCCGTTCCGATCTACTACGTAGCTCATGTGACTAACTAATGGCGCGCGCAGGCATCATCAAGGGCACCATGACCACCACCCACTCCTACACCGGCGACCAGAGGCTGCTGGACGCCAGCCACCGCGACCTGCGCCGCGCCCGCGCCGCCGCGCTCAACATCGTGCCCACCTCCACCGGCGCGGCCAAGGCCGTCGCCCTCGTGCTCCCCAACCTCAAGGGCAAGCTCAACGGGATCGCGCTCCGGGTGCCCACCCCGAACGTCTCCGTCGTCGACCTCGTCGTGCAGGTCTCCAAGAAGACCCTCGCCGAGGAGGTCAACCAGGCGTTCCGCGACAGCGCCGCCAACGAGCTCAGCGGCGTCCTCGAGGTCTGCGACGCGCCGCTCGTGTCCGTCGACTTCAGGTGCTCCGACGTCTCCTCCACCATCGACGCCTCGCTCACCATGGTCATGGGCGACGACATGGTCAAGGTCATCGCGTGGTACGACAACGAGTGGGGATACTCCCAGAGGGTCGTCGACCTAGCTGACATCGTCGCCAACAACTGGAAGTGAAGCGTTGCGTTGTAACCCATCCTCGAATTCGAAATTTTCCCCAGGCTCTTCCCTGATGATGATTTGTAATGAGAAATCGAGGCCCCAAAACTCCCCAACAGTCTCCTTTCCTTTTTTTCCTTTTTCCCCTCCCTCTTCTCTCTGATTTTTCATTGTCGAGGGACGGGTTATTATCGACTTCCGGCAAAGGAAATCGCAACGCTGTATAATGTGGATTTGTAATATATACTATCGGTTGCAAGATCCTCTTGTAGATTTCAAACATTTTGTTCAAAGACGTTCAAACATGGCAATTTCGGAACCAGATTTCTTCAGGTGTTCACAACACTCAGAAGCAGATCAATCCAACTACAGTGATCGTATACAACTGAAACGTTCCAGTGCTAGCCTGATATAGCCATCGGTTCAACTGACGAATAGCAGGCTGCACTTCTAGTCTTTCAACTTGGTGTGAAATGAGCCAGAAACCAACCTGCCTTCAAGTATGAATTACGATAAATCTCCAAACAGATTGGATGCGTCAATAGGAAGTAGTGAAGCATCAGTTAAAATGTGTGACCAAATGATCCATCCAACTGGTATCGACCCAATTTGTCATTTGGCAATTGGCATTTCCCACAGACTTCATAGTTCACATGTTCGTCATCCTGGATCCTTGGTGCAGGGTGCAGTGAGCGATCAGTGATCGATCAAGAGTATATGATACCATGTTGGACAAAAACTGTCGGACCATACAATGAAAAAATGCAAGGTTGACATCTTTCCCTTCTCAAACATCCAGCAAAACTTAAAAGCATCATCTCCCTTACAATTTTGATAGCTTCATATCGGATATCTCAATTCAGATGCCCCAGGTTTAGGATAAAAGACAGATTTGGTTCCACTGATCAAGCAGGATCAGTTGACTACATTCTGCTACAATTTAGCTGACAAATTCTACTGATGCCAGGATGAATGTCCATAGGGCCGTTTGTAAGACACTACTTAGTACTAGATCTAAAACAAGAAAACAGCTACTTCAAGGCCCTCCATTGAAAAGGTTCCAATCATGCACATTGAAATTCATCACAGCAGCTTTGAAGATCTCAGACATCGGTAAGCATCCAGCTTGTTCAGCAGGTATGGCTGGACCAGCGGCAACTGCGGCAGCGCTTTCACTCAAGGGGCTGAAATAAAATCAGACAGAATAAACCAATTAGGGGGCAACAAACACCAATCCCTCATTTTACTAAATAAATACCACCGTTCATGTTTTGAACCTTTAGGACCATCATGTTTCTTGCAGTACATTAGAATTCTGTTACATCTCCATTTAACTACTTATACGGTTTTTGATATTTGGGTTCTCCCAATTCTACTGCACTAGCATTTGGTGTGCCGAGGTACAAAGCTGAAAGAAGTTTTTCTATCTGAACATAAGGGTATTCCATAGTGCGAAGCTGACGGTGACTTGCAAAAAAAGGGTATGTTTAAGAAGCAGAACATCCAGTCATTTACTAAATTAATGTCCTGTTTCAACATTATTGACCCTCATTTTAACATGTCAAGATGTATTTATGCAAGGATCCAAAACAGTATACTAATATAATTCCATACACAGGCAAACAAATGACAGTAGATGGTAATTGTGTTATTTAAAATCAGAACATGCTTCCCAGCCTTGAGGAAACATGAAATAGTGAAACTATTTTGTTCAAGAATAGTATGAAATACCCATTAATAACAGGAAATATGCGATAACAATCTACAGGACTTACTTTATCAACAGCGGCTCGTAGGCGGTGATAAGTACATCGGTTGCTCCATTCTTGAGACGTATGTTTGCCAGGTAAAGCTATAAACGCAACACGACATTCGGTCTGAAGAGCCAATATATCAAATGTTCTTAACAATACTCATCAAGGGTGCTACTCACTCGAACAATGTTCTGTGCTTCTCTGCCCTGCCTCCCTTTTGAGACGGCCTACATAGAGAACGAAAAGAGGGAATGAGATCCTACCATGCATTTTTCTGACACTACTTAGTTCTATTTCTCTACCATTTGAATGCATATCAAGAAACTGAATTAGAAATGCCAACAATCATCAATGTGCAGTTGAACATATGTTTCATAAAGCACAACATTTCCTGGATAGCCACTTCTCCCAATTGAAGGCTAAAAATTGCCTTTTCTCCCACCCTACCGTGAAAAATGAGAAGGATGTACTTCAGCGTGCCTTCATATCTAAATTCTGAAGGTGCAGTCACCATATGAGAATACTTGAGCAAATCAAGCTTCTCACAATGTCTGCCTGACTTAGATTCATCGTTATTGTTTGTTAAGGATGTTTAATCAAAACTGAAAACTTGTTTATCTTCCTTAATATGCACAAAAGGATTACACTACACTTGTACAACACTAGAAATCTTTTACCATCTAATCCAAAGAAGCAAGAACAGAAACCAATAGACGACCTAGATTGATCAGGGTGGCAGTGTGGCACACCATACTGATATTGGTACAGTAAATAAGCTTACCAGCTGGCCAACTGAAGTTCCAGCCACCGCAGGTGCTTCTCCAAGACGCAAACTAGCTAGCTCGAGCGTTCCAGAATGCTCAACCACCTAGCAAACAAACAAGCAATAATTCACCAACATGTCTTTTACGTTAATCCAGTTCAATCAGGTAGCCATCCAACCTAATAGTTCTCTAAACACATTGGTAATTTGCCAAATGAGTCTGTTACATATGGCTTAGTGGCACTAATTAAACTTGTTGCTTTTTGTTTACCAAGTTGTCCCCGGCGTCTTGCTCGTTGGCGATGTCGCGCAGGAACCATAGCGCGCTGCCGGCGTCGTCCACCTCGCCCTTGAGGTCGAGCAGCTCGAAGATGAGGCTCTCGTCGCGGGCTGGATCAACAAAAACCTCCTGCGCGGCACCGCCCGTCAAACCGACAGCAAACAAATTCTCCAAACGCACGCAAACACATCCTACAGTATCGGAACTGCAATGCGAGAACAGCACGAACCTGATGGTCGGGGACCTCCCGGATGTTGCTCACGTCCTGAACATATCGAAAAAACCGAAGCCCAAAACCAAACGTCAGCGCCACGCGCACGCAGAAAATGGAAAGGAAACCTCGGGGAGTCGGGGGCCAAGGAGAAAGGTGCGGGGGGAAGGCGGAGAGCCTCCAGCCTCGTACCTGGAAGCGGGCGGGGAAGGCGGTGGAGATGGCGCCGCCGAACAGGGGCCGCGGGACGCAGCTCTCGCCGGCCATCCCTCGACCAGCTCTTCTCTCGGTCTCGGCGCTCCAGAAAGGGGGGACAGCTTCCAGAGCGTGGTGGAAGGGGGCGCGGAGGGAGGAGGTGCCGGCGGCGATTCGGGCGCCGGTTATATAGCCGGCGGGGTGGTGGGGGCGGAGTCTCCGCGCGTCGATCTGACGCAGCGTCGCAGCAACGGCACCGCGTGGAGGCTACGCACGCCGAGGTGTCCGCCGCGGCCGGTTCGGTTGGTAAGGTAGCTCTAGCTCCGCTCGCGGCGGCAGGGCGGCGGCGGGCGGGCTGTGTGGGCCGAATCGAGTGAGGGAGACAGGACGAGGCCCACAAATTGTCGTGGGCTGCCTACCAGTACCAGCCCATGACCCATTCTGACAAGAAAAAAAAAATCATTTTTACCTTCCTGAACTATGGGACGGGATGAATCCGCGTTTACTCCCTAAATAATTGAAACCGTACGCCTGTACTTCTCGGACTCGCGATACCGGATACATTACTTGATTTCTCTTAGTGGGTTTTCTCTTTTTCTTTATGTTTATTTTGGCTGAATTTTTAAAAAATCATAGTAAATAAAAAAAATCATAAAATAGAAAATCCAATTTTATTGAACTCCACATGAGTAGATCTATACAGTGAACATATGATATGATATAATTTAGTAAAAAAATTATTTTACTGTTAGATATATACTTTTCTATAATTAATTCATAGCTATAGTTCTGTGGTCCAATTATGGTGAAATTTTTATGGTGAGGTAATCATTATATGCTTGAACTGTAGTAAAAATTCCATACTCATTAGATCATGTATGGCGAGGGTGCTGCCGGAGTCGGACGGCGGTGGAGGTGGCGGGGGCGTACGGCTCAAACAGGAGGAGGGAGAGGGGGGGGGGGGGGGGGGGTTGGGTGGAGGATGGAAGCGTCAGGATTGGGCGGCGCGACTAGAGCGTTGGGTTCGAGCGTCCGCGAAACGGCATGAGGAAGAAGAAAAGAAAGAAGGGAGAGAGAAGGAGAACATCTTGAATGTAGGATTAGGATCTAACGGATGTAGATGATGATTAATAGATAAGTGATTTTTCAATCAACTGATGTGGAGACAGATCCTTAAAAAAATCTGAAAAATTTGAAAATTAGGAGTAGAGTGCCATCCCACCATGCTCCCCTTTGACTCTTTAGAGTGTTCTGGGGAGAGACCTCTATTGGGAAGGTTTCCTTAAAAATCTGAAAATTTTGAAAATTAGGAGTAGAATGCACATCCACCATGCTCCCCTTTGACTCTTTAGAGTGTTATGTGGAGGCCTCTATTGGGAAGGTTCGTCTGAGGCTTCGATTAAACACAATACAATCCAAAACTTGAAATTTATTGCCATCAACGAAGGTCATCGGGAGTAAGGTACTAGGGCTATCCAAACAGGTTGAACTCTGAGTTCGGTGCAAGTTAGCAGGTGATGCTTTGCATCAACAAAAGACCATCACAGGAGATGGGATTAACAAGTGCAAACCAGCAGGTGCCAAAACGACGAGTTTGGAGATAGACTAAACAACCAAAGCATCGCCAGTTCTTGTGACACCCATAACTATAATTTGGCTGCAATGGCGGTCCAAATCCCGGCTATTAGGGACGGTAGCGGTAGGAGAAGATAACAAGGGGAATGGACTATGGAGGATAGCGGGGAAGATGGCAAGTAGGACAAGCAGGATACCGGGGCTTGGCGCTCTAGGGCGGTGGTTATTCTAGTTCAAAATATAGCGCCAACCATCATCATCACCATCATCTTACTGGATGTCTGGATTAGCTTTCCGACGACGCGCGTACAGTCACCAGGCATGAAGATCACCGTGCACTCGTCCAAGGCCGTCAGGCCCGACTACGGCGCCGGCCGCGCCCCGTTCGCGGCGGCGGGCGCCGTCCCGCTCACGGTGTTCGACAGGGCCAGCTTCGACCAGTACATCTCCGGCATAAGCTTCTTCCGCCCGCCGGCCCCGCCCACCGCCGTTCTCGAGGCGGGGCTGGCCAGGGCGCTCGCCGAGTACCGCGAGTGGGCCGGCCGGCTCGGCGCCGACGCCCGGGGCGGCCGAGCGATCCTGCTCGACGATGCGGGCGCGCGGTTCGTCGAGGCGACGGCCGACGTCGCGCTCACTAGCGTCATGCCGGCGCTGGCGGAGCCGGCGCCCGCGGCTGCGGGGCTGCACCCGAGCGCCCCCGGCGCCGGCGGGGAGCTGCTGATGGTCCAGGTCACGCGGTTCGCGTGCGGCTCGATCGCCGTCGGCCACACCATGAGCCACGTCGTGGCCGACGGGCGGGCCGCCTGCAATTTCCTGCTCGCGTGGGGCCAGGCCACCCGCGGGGTCCCCGTCGACCCGGCTCCGGCGCACGACCGGGCGTCGCTCTTCGTGCCCCGGGACCCGCCGCGGTTCGAGTTCGAGCACCGCGGCGTCGAGTTCGGGCCGCCTCGCCCTCGCCCTTACGGCGGGGAGGCGCGCGACGCCGGCGACGCGGTGGTCGTGCACCGGGCGCACTTCAGCCGGGAGCTGGTCTCCGAGCTCAGGTCGCCAGCGTCGGCGCGGGCGCCGCGGCCCTACGGCACGGCGCTGTGCCTGGTGGCGGACCTGTGGCGGTGCATCACGAGGGCGCGCGGGCTCGACGGGGGCGCGGTCACCGCGCTGCGCGTCGCCGTGGACGGGCGGGCGCGGATGACCGGCCCCCCGCAGGGGGTGCCCGAGGGGTACACGGGCAACGCCGTGCTCTGGGCGCGGGCGGCCGCCGCCGCGCGGGAGCTGGTGGACGGGCCGCTGTGGCACGCCGCGGAGCTCGTGGCCCGGGCGGTGGCCCGCGTCGACGACGCCTACGTCCGGTCGTTCGTCGACTTCGCGTGCTCCGGGGCGGCGGAGCGGGAGGGGCTGGTCCCGACAGCCGACGCGGCGGATAAGGTGCTCAGCCCGGACGTCGAGGTGGACAGCCTGCTGCACGCCGCGTTCTGCGACCTGGACTTCGGCGGCGGCCGGCCCTTCTTCTTCATGCCCGGCTACCTGCCGGACGAGGGCTCCGTCTTCCTCGTGCGGTCCTTCTCCGGTGACGGGGGCGTCAGCGCCTACGTGCCCCTCTTCAGCCGCGCCATGGAAAGCTTCAAGAGATGCTGCTACTCGCTGGGAACGGTGGACGCACGTCTTTAGAATTTAGATCCCTGTCTGCCCTTTTGCTGGTGCTTGTTGTAATCCGATCTCCGCCCTCTTGAACTGATTCAAAACCTTTGCAAATCGAATGATGCTAAGAGGTCTCGCATATTTCATGCAGCTTCGGTCGAGTGACTTATCCTTCAATCATGAATCACCTTTCCTTTTTGCGCATGACAACGGTGACGTTGTTCGTAGACTTTTTTGTTTTTGTGTGTGTGTGGAGAGGACAGAGGAGTCGCAAGGTGGCACCGTGGCAGGCTGGACGGCGATGGTGCGGGTGAGATGACACAAGGACAAGTGGACAACGTCACCGGCCAGAGACAAGACAATGGGCGAGAAAGGGTGAGACTTGAGAGCAGGGGCGAGGGGAAATCGACAGGATTTGATTTAAGTGCGGTTCCCGGTGGGAGCAGCAGGCATGACGGTGAGGACGAACAGGGGGAGGAAGAGATCGACACAGCGCGAGGAAGAAGAAAGAGGAACCGTATGAAATCTGTATATCAAAGGTAGACGTAGAACTCACATGCCGATCCGTCTCCAAAAATATGTCACTGCAGATTAAACGAAATAACCATTTTGAAGTATACCTTGATAAGAAATCGACTGCATAAATTATTAATGCTTCTATGACTCTATCTATATCAGGGCATATTGGCGAACAAGATTCTGAAGCTGGTTGACCACATTCACGGACGGTTATTTGATAGACCGCGCCCGCCATCAAAGCTGCGCAGTAAAGGGCCGAACTTGCATTGTGGACAAATACTACATGTACGAATAGCTATGATGTTTTTCAGTACAAGCTATCAATACTTTCTGCAACGCTAAGCACAGCAAATATTTAGCAGGCCAAGTACAGAAATCTGATACAGTAGAGCAACGAGTTGCTTCTCGACCGATAAACTGAAGTTCTGAAAATAGCTCCTAAACCTCCAACCAAGGCAAGCACCAAAACACCGCAAAAGGGGACGCCTCGTTTTCATCAGCCCTTTGGAGGCCCAGTCTCACGCATTCTGGAGACATAAGTTATCAGATCCAATTGTAATAGAAGAGGGCTCAGGTCTCCTCTTCATCCCCTCCATCTTCATCTTCATCTTCGGATTCCTCCTCATCAGATCCCTATAAACATAGCAGGAGAATGGTAAATAAATTGGATACAGTGAAATAACAGTTCTCAATGTCTCCAATCTGCATATGCAAATAATAGACGTATTGACTGATATAACAAGCATGACTAAATGGTATATTAACCATGATACATGACATGACAGCAGTACGATTAACCTAAACAGCCAGGTGCAACAGAAAAAAAAGGTAGCTCATGACAGAGAAAGATTGCAATGCGCATTTGCCTAAGGAATAGAACCACAGACAAAAGGACTGAATTACCTCTTCGTCACCCTCTTGTTCAAACTCACTTTCTAGCTCCTGCAGTGAGAGATTTCAGCACAAGATACAAGGATATAAAAAGAAAACGAACAAAATCACTTCAAAAGAACCACTAACATTGTTGAAATACTTCAAAGGATTAGGCCACAAGTCTTCCTTGATGATATCTGCCACCTATGTAATGGAGGTTATCAGAGAACATCCTCATCTGGAACATGTTATGTATTTTTAATTTTTTTAGGCCTCAACCTCAACGGTAAGACCTGGAAATTGTTATACCTGATCCATCTCACCATGAGCAAAACTTCCATTCTCTGCAGCATTGAACCAAGTGAAGAAGCTGCAAAAGAAACGGAAGACAACTTTACAGAATCTCCAACTTGCAACTCAACTGAGATAGACATATATTACTATACTGAATCAAAGATGTAATGCGCAAACCAGGTAAAAAAAGAAGAAAGAAAAAGAGAAGATTTCGAAGCACACAGGCTGACAATCTTGCAAATAGCAACAAAAAAATATCTATTGGATACTTAGCAGTATTCATGCTTCTCTATGGAAAAAGAAAACCAATGCATACAGATACATCAGGAGGAATGACCTTATCAGGGATTCTCCGATAAACCATGCAAGTATATTGGATTAAGATTGTTTTGTACGCCAAATCACAAGACCAAGCAGCCACCAAACCTATAGGCACTAGTATACAACATATTTTCACGAATATTTCAACTATTTCATGAACTGTTGGCAAGATAACACAGAAATGGAAATGTGCTAGATTGTAAAATATCAACGGAACCAACAGAGTAAACAGAGTAACATAGACACATCTTGACTACACTGTAGAATCTCAATGGCAGAAAGAATAATATCCTCTTGGAGGCTTTGACAATATTGACATAAGAAAGAAGCTCCATGCATAGATTGTTTAATTATGTAATTGTGCATCACTTATGAGATACAGACAATGGGGAAATTTTGTGCTCAAATAGAAACTAGATACCTTTGATCAACCAGTAGTCGCTTTTCACCCTTCTTGGTGCATACCTTTCCGTTGACAATATCCTAATGTATTAGTACAAATTAGATAGGTTCTCTTGACAGGAACTTGGTATGCTAAACATATAGTTTAATGGTCAAGGCACAATACCATTCCTGCCTTCCACTTAATGGAGGTAGCCTCTACTGTGACTGTTCCATCATCACTCATGGAATACGTCTTTGTAAGCTTTTTATCTTCAAAATACGGATTGGAAGAAAAGGTCTTCCAGTCAAGGTAGTTAGTAAAAACAAAATTTAAAAGAAAAATTAAAAACAAATTATAGCAGGTCCAAAAGAAGCTTACTAGAGTAATAGAGCAGCCCGATTTAATATCCTCTGACTCGTCCACAAAAATAGACTCCAAGTGTTTACAAATCTACAACAGAATGAACATTGAAGATTATTTGATTTTATTACTCTCTGCTAATTTATACTAAAAAAATATCCAAAGAGCTAAAAGCATGCCAAGCAAAGGTACCTGTTGATCATCCTCGGTTAAAAGATCACCAAGCACAGGATGGCTAAGGAACTGCAGGTCAGCACACAGCAGTGTCACAATTAAATATTTAAAAGAAGAGCCCATAAGCACTTCCAGTAAGTCTGGAATGGAAACCATAATAGAAGGATATTACAGACCGCTGTCAGCCAGAAGTCTGGAATTTTCTGGATAATTTCATTGCGTCGAACATAAACTGGTCTACGAATTTTATTGTATTTCTGTTCCACCTCTAAAACCTTATCACTTGCTTCCTCATTAACCTGTAACGAATTGATGCCATGAGACAGCCTACTGTTAAAAATACATTTAAACAGCTATTATAAAAAATGCATATGAAATAGCAATTTGTCATGTACATGGGAGTAATGTAAATTTAGCCAGTGCATTTCCACGATCACATTCAACATCAGATTCTAATTTCCTGAAGTATTTAGCAATTCATAAGCCAAGCTATGCAATTGCAAGCTTCTACAATTCAGTTGGTTATGCTCACAAGCAAGTAAATTCCGACTTCAGAGCCTGCTGACATTAAACATGAAGGCACATGCCTTGTTGCATCTAATTTTTCATGATTCTGCAAGAGCACAGAAAGTCCCCAATGCTTCCTCGCACTAAACGCGTAGACAGAAAACCCTCCATTCCCTCCCGATTCCCCAAAACAAATTCTTCCACCCAGGCCACAATCAACTAATCACCCGAACGGTGAGTCACAGCGGAACCATCTCGCAGGTCACCCTAGGCCGCAGCAAAACCTCCACTAAATCTCCCGCTGCAACCGCTGCTGGAAAGACGACCAACATTCCAACAACCTAACCCAGTGAGTCAAATTCCAGTGACTGAGCGATCACAATTCACAGCGCGCCAAATGAGGCGGGTAAAAATCCCAATCCACTCGGGGAACCGAAGCGACTCACCTTCTCGATCTCGTCCTGGATCTCCTGGAGCTTCTCGATGGAGAGCAGGAGGGCGCGGTCGATGGGCTCTCCCCCGTCCTCCTCGGCCCCGTCGGTCCTCGCCCTCTTGCCCTTCTCCTCGGCGGTCCGCATGGCGAGCAAGGCGAAGAGACCCTTTGGCTGAGGGTCTCTAGGGTTTTAGCGCCCTCCTCGGAGAGGGGAGGCTGCCTGCCGCTGCCGCGCGCTGTGGGGGGAAAGGGAGGAGGAAACCGAAGGGACGGAGGCGGGTGGTGCGGCCAGGGGGTTTGGACGGTTACCTGTGGGGGTTTTATATCGCCGGTTTGAGTACGGTTGGGCTGGGCCGTGAGAGTCGTGGTAACTTACAGATGCTTTGAGCAGGCCTAACGAGCCGGGCCGTATTGTCGCCTCAGAAAATTTCTTTTCTTTTTTTGAAAGGAGACTCAGAAAATTTCAGCCGAATGGAAATCACTAAAGAATGTCTCCCCTAAAGAAGGCACTACAACAAAGCGGCTTCAAGATCATTAAAATAAGCTATAAAAATATACTAAAGCTTTGTTTGATTAATCCCCAATCCCCTTGGGAAGGATATTAACCGAGCATGACCTTAAGAAAATCAGAAGGCACGGAAGCTAGTACAAATGTACAAGTACTAGTCAGGGTTCCTGCTAGACTGACTCCCACAAACTGGCTCACAATCCCTTAAAACAATCAGAAAACAGTTGGAAGCCTGGGGCCTGCACCTAGGACTGCAGCATCCCGTCAAACCCCATTGGAATCGCCAATTTCAGAAAACTAAAAACCGTGCCTACTCGTTTCAAAAAAAAAGAAAAAAAGAAAAAAAAACGTGCCTACTTAACATCTGGAGGAGCGTGCTCTCCAAAGATTACAAGGCACTGTGCTTCCAAAGAGTACAGAAAGTATAAGGAGCGTCAGGGTAACTAAAAAACCACAATTCTGGATAATAATCAATGAAAACTGTCATATATCAGTTCCTACCTATTAGGCTATTCCCACAATTCTAGTGTAGCATACCACAAAGTAACACTAATTTAACTGCGGTTAACTTCCTGACCCTCGTGTTGTTGTTCCTTGCCGTGCAATCTTACCATTGCAAAGCAACTACTCAGCTGGTTCTCCCGTGGTGCCATTGAAATAGGGGCCTGTTGAAGCAAATGTTGCAGCACATCTGGTAGGCTTCAGTTTCGTCCCAGGATAATAAATCTGAGCTCCAACAGAAAATAGCCATGGCATGCCATAGGCAAGCAGTTGGAGTTGAACGAGCTGTCCCAAGTCCCAACTTGGCTCAACAGGTTCTTTTTGTAGCATCCGTCTGGTCAACCCATGAGAATTTCAAGCCGCAAAGTTTAAGGGAGGAGAGTTCTGGTTGAACTTATCTTGCCATTTCCTGCAAAAAAGAAAGAAAGCATAGGTAACTGAGATATCCCAATGAAAACATATGGGGGAAAACTCCTCAACTGGTGCAACAAAATTCTGAGACACCTCCCTCTAATCTGGGAAGTATTTCACTCAAACCAATGATCATGGGTAATGGTAATGAAGGTTATCCTTTTGGGAAATGACCAGGAAATTTTTGTGAGCTTAGTCGTCACAACCCGGTTTATTAAATGTTGGCTGTTTCATTAATATATAAAAAACATAACCTGGTCTATTAAATGTTGGCTGTTTCATTGCTTGGTGCACACTGAAAAGAGTCTTAAGTGTATATAGGATAGGGAATTTGGAATACTACAATTTGTTTAACCTAATAAAAATTGCATAAGAGCATGACGCTTGTACAAAAATCACTGAGTTCCAGACATGAAAATGATATTACCATATAAGTTCACCAGTTAACTGAAAAGTTAATGCTACTTTACTGATGGAATTTACAAACCATGAGCAATTAATGTTTACCAAAGTAACAGCTTCTCAAAAGATTTTTCAAGCAGATGCATTATGGATACGTGACAAATATTTTCTGGTTGTGAGCAACTTCTCCCTGAATGGTAACATCTCAATTAGCTCCAATCAACAGAGTAAAAAATAACACTAAGCACATCTTGCGGTTAGCGGCTTAACGCAATAGCAACTTGAAGCTTGCCAACGGTGCACGGGCATAATATTTTCAGTTTGAACTCGTCCGCTGAACCTGTTTTCAGCATTGACATGCCCCATTGATGTCACACAATATGCAGTTGTCATTACTTCATGACCATCCAAACAAATCTAAAGACACCATAAGTTACAGGTTCATGAAATTAATGTGTTACTCGTTCTGGTGATTTTGTAGTGACAGTGAGATATGTACTTCTCCGAGTAGTTCATGGAGCGATTATTTCACAGGCCCACAAAATGCTTACAAAATCAGTGCACTCAGAAATAAGCATTTTACCATAATAAACTCATGATCAATTCATCAGCAACAATTATACTTCAGGGCATCAGGCAAACTCGTTTATCTAAGGATGGACACAAATTTATTATAAGCGCTTGTTTTCTGGGACTGGGAGCACTAAGCAACCTCACAAGCAAGGATCATACAAAGAACAAGCTCTGAACATATTGTAAATCAAAGAACAATTTCCAGAGATAAATCAGGATGGGGAACAGGAAAGTTGGCTAAGAACACACCAGATCAAAACTATGAGATACTACTTGATAGTTCATATTTCAGATTCTCCAATCAAGGGGAGGCAAAGAACAAAATCCAGAATATCTGAAAGTGAGGTTCCAAGTATTATTCCTCATTGATTTACTTGGCAAGCCGCTTGCTAAAGCTGGACTAGTTAGGAAAGATGAGTTGGAGTTATTACCTCACGATTGTTTTAGCAAGTGCCCTTGGCCGTTCATAACCATCTTTAGAAATATTTTCGGCACTGTCATTTGATGCCTGTTCCTCATTGCACTCATCGTTGCTTTCTCGTTGCTGCCTAGGTTGTTGTCTTGATTCAGGCTTCCAGCATGCTTTTGCAAGTGATTTTCCAAGTAAATCAGCAATACTTATTGCCATTTGCTCAGCTTGCTGCACCTGAGGAAACTTATCTTCCTCAAAATGGTGTGAGAGCCACAAATACATTGATAGGACCTGGTGCTTTGTCTCAAGGTCCAGAAGCTCAGTGTCATTTCTTGCAGAATCCCTTGGCACTCCCATTGCAATGCTAACACGACGGCTTTGGCTATAGTGAGTGGCATATCTTAGAAGATGGTACATGGCTTTTGGATCCCTTATATTAACTGGAGCAAAAATAAAATTGTAGCGATCCTTGAGGGATAGCCCCTGGACCCTCTCAAGCATATTAGCAACCTTCTTGATACTGTCCTGCTGGCACATAAAATATGTCTTATCAATGCGACAATTATCACGAAATTTATCCAACAGGTCATTGAAAGTAAGGTCTGGGAACTGGCTGGCAAACATTTCCACTTGCTCAAAGCAAGGAAAAAGACCAACTTTCTGTGCCTCCTCAAACGGCTGCTGCAGGCACTGGATCAAATAATCCAAATCGTCCTTCAAGAAAGTTGTTGTGAGTCCGTCTGGGTAAACACTGCCCCTCCGACCAGCACGACCAGCAATCTGCTTTACCTGCGAGGCAGGAACTGGTACCATCCTGTCCCCATTGTATTTGGCCAAGCTATAGAATACAACCCTCCTAATGTTAAGGTTCAGCCCCATACCGACTGCGTCACTTGCTACAAGCACATCATACTCATTATCCTGCTCATTGAACAGCTTTGCTTGTTGTCGTCGTGTCTCTGGTGGTAGAGCACCATAAATAACACAACACTTGTGCTTTGTAAACTTCTCAATTGCCAGCTTCACCTCAAATATCTCCCTTCGAGAGAAAGCAACAACGCAATCACCAGAGCGAACATTCTTGAGGTCCCCAAGAAGTGTCTTTGCCTCAACAACAAGCGGCTTGAATCGCTCATACTGATGCACCTCCAAATCATCTCCAGTGCCTGTACAAATCTTCTGGACAATCTTGAGCACGCTAGGGTCACCGCAGAGGTGTATCTCATCTGCCTTGAGCCCAAGCACAGCGCGTGTCCATGCAAAGCCCCTGACAGGGTCGGCCATCATCTGTATCTCATCAACCACGGCAACTTCGTAGAGCTCCTCGGTGGACACCATCTCAATGGTGCAGGCGACATGGTTGGCGAAAGGCACTTCCTTGACCTCCTGGCCGGTGCGGAGGGTGCAGTAGACACCGAGGGCATTGACCTTGTCGAAGACCTCCATGGCGAGGAGCCGGAGCGGGCTGCAGTAGACCCCGGACTTGGCGGCGGCGAAGCGGGTGAGTGCGTTGTGCGTCTTGCCGCTGTTGGTGGGGCCGCAGTGGTACACGATCCGGCGGCGCATGGCGCGCGCGAAGGGGTACCAGGTGTGCGGCGCCGTGAGGTCGGCTGCGGTCATCACCGACCTGTGCTGCTTCAGCTCGTCCGCGAAGTTGGCGATGCAGAACTCGGCGAAGGCCGGGAGGAGGAGCGCGTGCGCTTCCTCGGCAGGGAGGGAGAGGAGATGCGCCGCTGAGTCCCGGGAGAGGCGCGGGAGGAGGAACGCGCGGAATTGGCGGACGTAGGTTGGGAAGGTGGAGGAGGGGACGTAGAGTGCGAGAGCCTGGTCGCACATGGCCGGGCTCTTGGCGAAGCCGCGGACGAGGGCCACCACGGCGTCCCACGTGGCCTTCGGGAGGCGGGATGAGCCGGCGTCGGGGTCCCAGGCGGAGAGCTCGCTCCATAGCTTCTTAGGGTCAAGGGGCGGCGGTTTCGGGTTGGGATCACCGGCCGTGTCGGCGGAAGAGAAGAAGCGATGCTGGGGCGGGAGCCATGGGAACGGGGGTTGCGGCGAGGGGCGGTGGAGGTGGGAGAGGAGCGGGAGGATGAGTCGGCGGTGCGGGGAGGTGGTGGAGCGGCGGAGTAGCGCCGCGGCGACGGCGGCGGCGGCGGCCATTGGGTTGGTTTGGTTAGGCCGGCGACATGGCGGCGCGGCGGAGGAAGAAGGGAAAGGGAGGGGCGGCGCGCGAGTGGCGGGCCTGGTGGGCCGTGGTGGGCTGGTGCTCTGAAACGGAGGGACGAGAGCAGGCCTGGTGGAGTGACCGAGCATCCCTGGACTAGTGCACAAATATACAACTCCTTGTGGACTTGAATCCGAAAGGCCACTCTCCCTCCATCCCCAACCGCGCAATTCCGCATCCTCCCCTCTCCCGATCAATTGCAGTTGCAGCTCATGCGCCACACGCGGACACACACCCCCTCTGGAAACCCAGGCCTCCCTCGGATGCGGTGCCTGCCCTGCGCCGCGTCCACCACCGCGCCGGCCGCGCGCGCCGCTGCCAGGAGTGTCAGCCGCCGGAGGGTTGTCGTCGAGGGCGCCGCCTCGGCAACCCACGGTGGCGAGGAAGCGCCTCCGAGGTTTGGCTATCTCTTTCCGCACAATAGATTTTTTTTTTTGCGAGACATGATGTTGAATGACAATAAAGTAGTTCTCGGTTGCTACATGCTTTGCTCGTTTCAGTATTTGGTGGTTCGGCTTTTATCCCAGCATCCATTTTTTTTTTGTTCGTCTCAGTCAGTGTAATGGGTGCTGGTTCGGTGTTTCGTACAATGCGTTTAACTTGTGACACCTAGCAGTACGTTTGGCTCTGATAAGTTCAAGATAAGAGTTTAGTTACAATTCGCGTTAGTTAACAACCAGCGCCTCAGTAGATCAAGTGATGGTGGTCTGCATCCTTCATGTATAAGGATACACAAGTATTAATGCCATTTCTACATCTACTACTTCGTTTCAAAAAAAGTTCTACATCTAGTCACTTTGTGTACTCGCATTAGGTGTTGCTAGTGGATTGGATAAATTTTAGTTTTCTCACCCTTTTCTTCCAATTTACTTATTAGCTGGATGCTAACTGTTCACCAAATTTCTTCCTATTTTTGTTTAATGAATCTTCTAGGTCATCGAGGGAAACATGTGATTTTGGTGAAATGTCAAGCAAAACCTTATTGCTTATGTCAAAGAGGAAGCTTATCGCCTTGTCAGCCTTTTGTTTTACCTTACATTCGTCAAGGTACTTATCAGGTTCGGACTAAGTGACATAGTAGTTTAGGTGTTCATAGAAATTTATTTGGTGGCTTTTACCTGACCATGCGGTCCTTTTTGTAGCATGTTACTTTACAATTTTTTTTATGGTTTGGGCTCTTTTAGTTTGACATTTTTTACTGCAGCACTTGCTTTGGGTGAACCATCTGTCAAAATTGAGGATGTGACTCCTAAGATTTTCCCATCTGGTCCATTATTTCCAACTGAGGTCAGTTCTCAGTTGAACCTACTTCCTTGCTTTATCCTATAAGCTTGTTCTCAAATATATTTACACCTCTTTGGGTCATGCTCCTGAATGGCAGAAACGGATCGCTGAACTTTTCGAAACAAATACTTACTCAGTCGTCAATATTTTTGATGCAACACTACGGCCACAGCTTAATGTAACTGGCGTTGTGGAGGTAAACTAAAAGCATTTTCATGTCCCAAGTTCAGACTCAAGAGTATTAGTTAATTGTTGCATGTTCCCTAGAAGCACTAGAATCATGTTCATTATCGTTTCTTCTCCTTATAATTTGATCAAGCTAAAACTAGAGTACTCGACAAAAACTTGCTGATTTGTTGTTCCATTCTTGTTGGTATATTGTTAATACAAATAAAGGTTTGATAAGCTCTTGTTTGATGAAACTTCTTATCCATTTTAGATCCCTGAAGGAAATGGTTCTGGTGTAGTGTGGGATGATTCTGGACATATTGTTACAAATTATCATGGTATATTAATCTGAGACAATCACACCTCCACAGTCCACTGTATATGAGGCTATGAGCAATATGAGCTCACAATTTTTTTCTGTGCTTCACAGTGGTTGGCAGTGCTCTTTCAAAAAATCCCAAGCTTGGTGAAGTCGTTGCACGTGTCACCATTCTTGCTACTGAAGGGTAAATACTTATTTAACTGCACTGGCTTGGATACATTTTGTTAAATTAAATATGATGAAGGTACTAGCATTCTTGTATACGGAAGACAACTAATAGCCTTCTGTATCTTCTTGAAAGGATACAGAAAAGTTTCGAAGGCAAATTGGTTGGTGCAGATCGTGCTAAAGATCTTGCTGTTCTTAAGGTAAGATGTATTTTGACTAATGCTGTGTTCTGTAGAAATATAGTCTACAAGTATTGTCACCATAGCTCATCCTTATCTCACTTTCAATGTATGGCATCATAAAGAGAGCATAAAAAGATCATATTGTTCCCCTCCTTTTCACCCTAGGATCAGAAATTTAGAACCCTCCTCTTTCCTAGTGTTTGGAAATGAAAACCCAGAACTTGACTACTTGAGGAGTTAGGTTGTAGGATATGGTTTTTACTTTTTTCTTCTTTTGTTGGTCGGGCTGTTGAATATTTTTATACTCTGCAATATAATTCTCAATTGATTCCATATACCATTTCAGTGTTCTACATGTGTCTCAACCAATTATTTCTGTCGTGCCATTGAATTATCTGAATAGTAATCTAGTTATTTAGATGACTCAGATGGCATATGGCGCAGACCAATAAATCTTTGAAAAAAATAGAAATACTTGAGAGCCTTTATTTCCAGAAAGTTGCATTTCTCATTTGCCAACCAATTTAATAACAGTTCTTTTGTGATTCTCACCTGAGTTCGATAATTGTTTATTAATTGGAAAAATTCTTGCCAATCATTTTCTTTCAGTACCTAATACATGGACATGTAATAGGTCGATGCTCCTACAGATCTCTTGAAGCCAATTAATGTGGGGCAATCATCAGCCCTAAGAGTTGGTCAGCAATGCTTAGCAATTGGAAATCCTTTTGGTTTTGACCATACTCTAACTGTTGGTGTCATCAGTGGTTTAAATCGAGATATTTTCAGTCAAGCTGGGGTGACAATTGGGGGTGGAATTCAAACAGATGCAGCTATTAACCCTGGTAACAGGTTTGTGGATATGTTTCAAAATGATTTCTATACTGATTATGTTCTTCAAACGAAAATTGCAGTTTCGATTTGCAGAACTCACTTTAGAAACTACTGTTCTGTTAGTACCTAGCATTTTCAGTACTGGTTTTATGTTTCTGTTATAACTGGTTTTTTATTTTTCTGTTATACTGAGCCTAGCACTTAGACAATCCTAAGCATACCCGTCAGTAGTTTTCCACCTAACTTACATATGGTTTCTACTCGATACCACTTTACACAATGCATCGAGAGGATCTTTATTTATTGCCAAAGTGTAAAAATGGTGAATAGTGTTTGATTGTATCAGTGGCTATCCAAATGAGGAAGTGCTACTCATTTAAGTGACTAGCATTAGGCACCATGATGCAAAGATTACGAGTCAAATTCCTGCTCTAGCAGTTAGCATAATGATTGTATCAGTGGCTATAATGTTACTCTGAAACTTTGTAACATCATGGTCAAGTTGTGAGACTGACAAACTTTAATTCTAATCTCTTTGTGAAAGCTATTCAGTTAACTATTTCTCTGTACTTGATGTTTGGTATTTTAGTGTACTACATTTGATATACATGCTTGATCATTATCCTATTTATACACTTGTTTTAGTTTAATATCCATTACAGTTTACCTAAGTTGAGCATGTATGCAGTTGGTGATTTGTATACATTAGGTCTTGCTATATCAAGAACCTGTACCGCGTTACTGCATTTCTTCATTAAATCTCAGGCACTATGATTTCTTCAACACTAGGTATTACAAAACAGTTTGCTAACCATGTATTTTGATGAACCTCATGCAGTGGTGGTCCTTTGCTTGACTCAAAAGGGCATATGATTGGTATTAACACAGCAATTTTTACACAGACAGGTAAGTTTGTTGCATTTCTCAAAACTGTGCTAGCAAAACATGATCAGGTACCTTTCCATAAAGTAGTCCAGACGATTAGATATTTCTATCAGATGTTTGTTCTTTGTATACATACACGGTTACACATACCTCGGCATCTATACTCTGTAGTTAATAGCAGTGAGAAGAGCATATGTAACAGTAGTCTCACAACTGTTGCTTTCATGATCTTAACTAGCTGATCACGAAGTTTAACTACATAAATTTCTGTTTCATTTTCCAGATTGCTTTGTTCATTGTACTGACTGTTGTTGTGACAACATTGAATGACTTGCATTTTCTAGTTTGACATTGGCTTAGACACCTAGAGGCCAGGAGTTTTTTATCTGTTACTATTCTATTAAGAAAAAATGGGGTGATATATAATTGTATATTCTGCGCATCCTAGCTGCTAGCTAGACCATAAGTTTATTTTTTTCCTGCTTGTGTTGACCTGGCAGTCCGTAATCAGATTCCACTATATTTGATTTAATTTAAGTTTATGTAATTTCAAGGGTTAGCCTAAGATGCCGCTTTTTCCTCGATGTTGCAGGAACATCTGCAGGTGTTGGCTTTGCCATCCCATCATCAACTGTACTTAAAATTGCTCCTCAACTAATTCAGTTTGGAAAAGTATGTTGCCTGCATATCATTCAGTCACATTATCAACTTCATACTCCAAAGTTTTCTGAACTTGCCTTGCAATTACCTGCTAGCTGTGATGGCACATGTCAAGACAAGCTTGTCTGTCATGCATAAAACATTGTCTTTCAGTGAGAGATATCTATCAACAAACTGTTGCCATTTAAGTTGTTTGCATGCAATTTTTTATATTGCAAATGTCCCCATTATGTACGGTGAGCATGAGTGTAGATCAGATGCTTTTGAAACAAGCACACAATTATTTCATAGCAAGGTTTTTTCCCCTTTTTTTAAAGTAAGGTATGGAAAGTTGTCCATTATAGGAGGGTAAGGTTCAGCTGATCAGGTTTTCAACAGTATAGTAACCTTTTTCAATGACACTGAAATTCTTTTGGTCTCAGTTTCTCCTAACTAAAACCAATTGTCCCTCCCCTCCAAGTAATCACTTTTACTGTATATATTCTGCAATGCCTTGAAGGGTCTTCTAAATTAAGTTGTTTTCTTATTAGATCATTTGTGTCTGTTCATTGTTGAGGCATATGCTTAGTTTCTTTCATTTGCTTCGGTCTAAGTTATTTCTACATTTATCTCTTAAGGTCCGCCGTGCTGGCTTGAATCTGGAATTTGCTCCGGATCCAATTGCATATCAACTTAATGTTCGCAACGGAGCTCTTATACTGAAGGTAGATTGAACCCGCTGCGCCCTTCTGTTCTGTCAGCCAAACAGCAATGAGGCCAATGTTTTATTTGCACTGCTACTCTTCGGTTCCCCTGATCCGATCAGATGTTTCTTCTATGTAGGTTCCTGCGAGCAGCGCTGCAGCCAAAGCAGGTCTGGCTCCTACCGGCAGGGGTTTTGCTGGCAACATCGTTCTTGGAGATGTCATCATCGCGGTGGACGGCAAACCTGTAAGCGCCTCTCGATGAAGTTCTGTTCGGTCTCTCTAGTCCAACGGCAGGGTTTTAAGATGTGGACGGACAGTCTCATGAATCCCTTCTCCTGTTGCCTTGTACCGTCGTTTGTGGAGCAGGTGAAGGGCAAATCCGACCTGCTGAGGGTTCTGGATGACTACGGCGTCGGAGATCAGGTGACCCTGACGGTCCGGCGAGGCGCCGAAACCCTCGAGGTAATCTTGCCCTTGGAAGAGGCGAACGTCTGATGTATCTCTGAAGAGAGAAAAGAAAAAAAGAATCGCACGCCCAAGCTGTCGCGGTGTAAGTCTGTAGCATGGAACGAGGCGATTCAGGGCTCCTCTTCGCCACAGGGGTTCACTGCACTGCACATGTACTGTATGAGCTCCACTTGTTTTTTGTTAGCATCATGCCGCGATCAGTCTGGTGTTTGTGAGCCCTCTGGAACGTCGTGTGCCGTCTGCCTGCGAACTGCGATCAGTCTGGTCATCTTACGGGTCGCAATCGACCGAGGTTCTGCTCTCTCTTTCTCGGCTGGAAAGACCGTGCCACGCCGCGCGCGCGGGGGGGTAGGCTGCTGCGGCGGGGCACGCCTGCTCGTCGCGCCGGCGAGGGCGCGGCGCGTCAGGCGTCTCCGGGCTTCGCACGCGCGCGGCGGGGGGAGCGCGGAAGCAGAGCGACAGGCGAGGAGCCGGGGACACGATCACACAACGCCGCGGCGGGGCTGGCTCGGTGAGCGGCTGGTAAGAGTGTAACTGCTGGTACGTGGAGAAATGTTTCGCTTTCGGCTCTCCCCGCGCGCCTTTAAGTTAAACCAGGCAGCCAGGGGATGTACCCGAAGAAAGCCAAAGCGAGGAGGGGGGGGAGGAAGGGGAATGTCCCTGCGCGCGGCAAGGCAGCAGGGCCCTTTCGCCGCCGCGCGGCGTGGCGGGCTCTCGGCTTCCGCTTTGGATCTTTGAACGGGGCGGGCTTTCGGCCTCGGACCCACCCACAATCCAAGAGGAAGGAAACACAAAGCGAGCGGCAAAACAGGAGCTCGCTCCAGCCTCCAGCATGGTTCCATGCTTCGCCCGTCGTCCCCTTGCTTGCTGCGCTGTTCTCGCGTGGCGGCGTGGGGAAGGGCGCTTCGGCTTGCTTGATAGGGAAGCTTCCAAAGTACTCGCGGTGGCGCGAAAGCGGCAGTTTGGATTGGATGATCCGCGACCGAACCTAGAGAAAACAAAAAGTTTAGGTGAGGCCCCCAACCCCGGTCGGCTGCCGCTTTGTTTTCCACCTGGCGGAATCTTCCAAAACAGCGTTCAGTGATTGATACGCAACACAACTGCATGCACTCTTTCCTTTCCTTTTCCTTTTTCTTCGTGGGCACGCCCGCTTGCCTTTCCTTAATTCTCTGCGATCCAAGCTCTAATCCTTCAGCAGGTGTAACAAACTGACATTGTCTCCTCCTCCTACTACTTCTACATTGCAACTACTACACGAACGCTTTTGTTTCTTTGCTCCAAGCCAAGCCACGGGGTGTGCATGCAAATGCGCAAGCAAACCTCAAGTGTGCGCAACAGCAAAAAAAAAAAAGAAAAAAAAGAAAAGAGGGTAATGTGTTGTTGCCTTGTTGGGTGTCCATCCCTTTGGGCTTTACGCTTTTTGGACCGGCCGAGATCTCCCCTCCTCACCCGTCGCCGTTACAGATGCGGGCCTAGACGAGAGGACACTGGACACCCCCCCTATATCACCGGAGCAAAGGCGCGCAATGCGGCGGCGTGGCATTGTGAAACAGCTTAGCAGAGATGGCGGCCGGAGCTCCTCATAACATATCAGCTAGCTAGCATTCTCATGTCGCAAAGCTAGGCTCCGGCAGTAGCGCGCCGCACCTAGCAATCTTCTAGAGCATCGCTCGCCCGGTCGCCCCCGGCGGCTGCTGCAAAAGGGAGATCGAGGACAGAATGAGAGTCCTCAGCCTCGTGGCGCTGGCGGTTCTTGTCCTCGCCGCGCTCCTGAGCTCCGGCCCTGCTATCGTCCGCGGCGTCCGGGTGCCGCCGGCGGTTCTCGCCGCCGGGCGCCAGACGGGAGAGTACCGGGGCGCCTTGCCGCCCGAGCAGCGACGACCAAGGAGGACGGCCGCCGCTGCTAGCGGCGCCAGCGCCCGGCTCGACGCTTCCAGGAAGGCCGCGGGTCCCCTCCCTCCCTCCACGGTGTTCGACCCCGACAGGATGAGCAAGCGCCGGGTCCGGAGAGGCTCCGACCCCATACACAACAAGTGCTGATGATCGCTGCCTCTTCGACCCCAGAGCTTCCAAGTGTCAATTCTCTTGGTTTATTTCCTTCTGATTTTCTCTTCTTGAAAACTCTCTCTCTCTCTCTCTCTCTCTCTCTCTCTCTCTCTCTCTCTCTCTCTCTCTCTCTTCTCTCTCTCTTCCATTTAGCACCTTTTCTTTCTGAGGCTAGAAGAGCTGTTCTGCCTAGGGTGCAAACGATTTTGCCACGGAATGGAATACTTGTACAGAGAATGCATCATGTCAATCAAAGATGAGTGGGCACGTTGAGATCCACGTTTGTATGTAACCCTGTGTTTAGCTCGAGTTGCTTTTTTTTTGAGAGAGATGGAGAGAGGTTTAGCTCGAGTTGCTTGGCGAATGTGTAACCGAGCTCCAAATAAAAGTTCATAGAACGGTACTCATAGGATTCACACCAAATTCAGGGATAGATTGACTCAGAAGTGGATAATTTGGGGAAGAATAGAGTCAGCAAGAGGAAGGGGAAGACGAGTTAGGGAAGACAGGTTCAGAGCTAGTTCCCAAGACAACCAATTCCGTTACAACGGCTGGGTTATATACCCGCCGAAAGAAATGGCTCGCAGGCCGGTAGGATAACAAGCTAGGCCGTCGGCCCAAGTATTCTTCCCGCGATGCTCCAAGGCTGCTGTCTACCAGCGCCGTGACATTGCCCCCCCTCTCAAAATCCAGCTTGTCCTCAAGCTGGAGCAGTAGGAAAACATCGATGAAAATCCTGAAGTTCTTCCCATGTTGCCATAGCCGGCGGTAACTGCGACCACTGAACCAGCACTTGGTGGACAGGAGCATTCCCAGCTTGAAGCTTGAATCATACGGTGGTCCAACACAGCAACAGGGGGCCAACTGAATCGTTGGGTCAGTAGGAATAGTAGACAAATCTATACTGACCTCAGTGTGCGGAGGAACATGTTGTTTAAGCTGTGACACGTGGACAACCGAGTGAATCCTGCAACCAGAAGGAAGGTCCAGTTTATAAGCTGCACGGCCAACCCTCTGCAGAATTTTGAAAGGCCCAAAGAACCTGAAAGACAACTTCTGATTGGTCCGACTTGCTACCGATGTCTGAATGTAAGGCTGGATCTTCAAATAGACCAAATCACCAACTTGAAACACCCTCTCCGACCTCTTCTTATCAGCATGACTCCTCATTCGTTGTTGGGCACGAAGCAACTGTTGTTGGATCAATTTGGTCAGCAGGTCTCTTTCAGTTGACCACTGCTCCAAATCAGGTATGGTACAAGCCGACAGATTATCAATACCAAAATGCCGGGGAGGATGACCATATAACACCTCGAAAGGGGATTTACCCAAGGCAGAATGGAAAGCTGTATTATACCAAAATTCAGCTAAGAGTAGCCACGTGTGCCATTGTCTTGGACAGGAATGAACAGTGCATCTCAAAACTATTTCCAAGCATTGATTAAGTCTTTCAGTCTGGCCATCAGTTTGGGGGTGATAAGATGAGCTCATCAACAACTGGGTGTCAGTGAGTTTGAACAGTTGCTGCCACACAGCACTTGTAAAGATCTTATCCCTGTCAGAAATCATCTGTTGAGGCAAACCATAGAGCTTGTAAATGTTGTTCAGATAGACCTAGGCCACTTGCAAGGCAGTAAAAGGGTGTGAAAGTGGAATGAAATGCCCATATTTGATGAATTTATCAATCACAACCATGATGACATCACACTTGTTGGACGAAGGAAAACCTTCAATGAAATCCAAGCTGACAGTTGTCCAAGGCTGAACAGGTACAGGCAATGGTTCCAACAAGCTAGGTGTTTTGACATGTTCTACCTTAGCCTGCTGACAAATGGAACACTCCATAACATACTGTATGATGCTCTTTTTCATCTTGGGCCAAGAAAACAGTGCCTTAATTCTGTGGTATGTGCCATGAAAGCCAGAATGGCCACCAACACCACTGCTATGTAAGGCTTGTATAACATGCTGCTGAGCTAGGAGGTTATTACCAATCCAAACCCTCCCTCTGAATCTGATGATGCCTTCCTCCAGAGAATAACCAGCTTGATTAGGTGAGGTGACAGCCAATTCAGTTAACAACTGGACAGCCTGAGAATCTTCCTTATAACCCTCAATTAAGTTCTCTATCCAAGCAGGTGTGCATGCTGACACAGCACAAACAGGATGCAAAGCTGGACAGCGAGAAAGAGCATCAACTGCATTGTTAATGCATCCCTTCTTATACACAATTTTGTACTGTAAATCCATCAATTTCAGAAGTGCCTTATGCTGAATCTTTTGTGTGAACACGCTGCTCTGTCAGGTGCAGGAGGCTTTTGTGATCAGTTCTAATGATGAACTCATTAAATTGCAAATATGGGCGCCACTTTTCAATGGCCATTAAAATCGCCATACGCTCTTTCTCATATACTGACAGAGCTTGGTTTTTCTTGCACAATGATTTTCTCAAGTAAGCTAGTGGGTGATCCTCCTGCATCAAAACAGCACCCAGGCCAAAGTCACTAGCATCAGCTTCAATCACAAATGTTTTGGAGAAATCAGGAATGTCTAAAACAGGTGCCTCAATCATAGCTTGCTTCAGGAGGGTGAAAGCTTCCTCAGTAGCTGCAGTCCACTGAAATGCAACTCCTTTCTTCAGTAACAAGGTTAAAGGTCTGCTGAGCATACCATAGTGTTTAATAAACTTTCTGTGGTACCCAGTCAAACCAAGAAACCCTCTTAATGTTTTCAAGTTGGTAGGTGTTGGCCAGTCCTGGACAGCTTTCACTTTAGATGGTTCTGTGGCTACACCAGCAGCTGAAATACAATGCCCCAAGTATTCAATCTCCTACTTAGCAAAGGAGCACTTGGACAGTTTGATGAAAAACTGGTTGTTGTTAATGATCTCAAACACCTGGTTCAACAACAAGATATGTTCCTCCAAGGTTGCATAATAGATTAAAATATCATCCATGAAAACTAAGACACCTTTTCTGAGTAAGGGTTCAAAAATTTGATTCATCACACTCTGAAAGGTGGCTGGTGCATTGGTCAATCCAAATGGCATCACCAAAAATTCATAAAGCCCACTGTGAGTGCGAAATGCAGTTTTGTGTTCATCACCCTTAGCAACTCTGATTTGATGGTAACCAGAACGAAAATCGAGCTTAGAAAACCACATTGCTCCAGCCAACTCATCAATCAGCTCATCCACAATTGGCATTGGATGCTTATTCTTCACATGATGGAGTTCATGTGCCTGTAGTCCACGCAAAAGCGCCAAGTGCCATCCTTCTTTCTCATTAGGAGTACTGGTGAAGCATAAGGGCTAGAACTGGGCCTGATAGTTCCATTTTTCAACATTTCAATTAACTGCCTCTCAATCTCACTTTTCTGTGCAGGAGCATAGCTGTAAGCTCTAACATTGACAGGTGTTGCCCCTGGCACTAGAGAAATTTGATGGTCACAATGCCTTGATGGTGGTAAAGCAGCTGGTTCTTGGAACAGATGATCAAATTTTTGAACGAGTTCTTTAATTTCTGGCACATCAACACTCTCAGAAACACTGCAAATGGCAGAATCCACCAAAGTGTCCTGTTGATCCAAATGTTCAGGACTTTGTGGCAACATCTGAACACAGTGAGTTATAGCTCTTCTTCTCAACAAACCCTTGAGCTTACCAGCACTGATAGCAGTGCACTTGGATACATTAGGTTGCACACCTTTCAGAGTCATCCTCTTCCCTTGGCATGTGAATTTCATGATTTTCTTGCCCCAATGCACCCACATGGGGCTGCAGTCCTCTAACCAGTCCTGCCCCACAATCATATCAAAAAATTTCAGAGGAAGTACTCCAAGCTCAGACTTGAATATGTGACCCTGAGATGCCAAAGTCAGATTGTGAATCACTTGACTACACTTCATAGGACTGCCATCAGCAGTGACATATTGTGCTGCAGGAACCTCCAACATGTCACAGGGAAGTTGTTTAGCTAGAGATTCACTAATAAACGTGTCAACACTTCCTGAATCCACAAGAATCAGGGCTTCAATGGCTCCAATGGAACCATGCAGTCTCGTAATCTTTCTTTTAGTTTGATAACTGGAGGGTGGAGAATTGACAGCCATCACCACGTCACACTCCTCTTCTTCTTCAGACATACCACCATCCTCATCACAGATAGTGTCCCACAATTCTTCAATCACATGTAAGGACACTTGAGCAGGACAAGTATGATTATGGCCCCATTTCTCACCACACTTGTAGCACAACCCATTCTTCTTTATGAACAACATCAATGCTTTTAGTTTATCAGTCGAATCAGAACTCTCTCTCCCTTGGAACTGCTAGGCTTATCTGAAGAAGGAGAGATTTCACTTTGTCAGACATGACACTTCCTTTGCTAGCCGGACGCTGAGAGTCTTTGTGCCAGGACTTTTTCCTGCTGACTGCTAGTTCCTCTTCCTGCAGTAAGGCTAGGGAACTTGCTTCCAACACATCTTTGGGACGATGCAAAGCAATGGCTGACCTGATGTCCTCTGTCAAACCACCCAGAAATCGAGTGACAAAGTATGTATCGTCATAAGCCGGGTTGCAGAGGAGAATCCCGTGAGACAACTGCTCAAAGTGCTCGAGATAATCAGATACTGTCAGTGTTTTACCGCCACGCCCACCGAGGGATACCCCCGAGGTGGTGATTTGTAGGTAGGATGTCGCTGAGATCTGGAACTCGAAGGTGCAAAGGAACGCAAGGTTTTAGACAGGTTCGGGCCGCGAGAGCGTAATATCCTACATCCTGTGTGGTTTGGATTGCCTTTGATGATGATTGTCCCGAGGGGTGCCTGTCCGCCCTTATATAGTCTTGGGGACAGATTTACATGGAAATCATAGTCAGGTACAAGCCCAGGAGTCCTACCCGACTACTTCTCGGGTAGTCTCCTACCGACTCCGACTAGTCTAACTACTGTACGAGTAATCCTACTGTATTACGAGTAGTTACAACAGATGTAGGGCGTGGGCCATGTCCCATCCTGTATCATAGGAGAAGTGTGCCACGTGGATAGTTCCATGTGCCCGGATCTAACAAGCCCCCGAGCTCTTCATAGCCGAGTACTGCAAGCGTCCAAGTACTTCTGAAAGCGTCTTCGAGTTCTTCGCGAACTCTGTCTTCAAGGCGTCCTCCGAGTACTTCCGTGATGTCGTCGAGGTTGTGAGGTGCTCATGCCCCGAGTAGTTGTCCAGTCTTCTTTATATGGGTGCGATTAAACTCGCACTCCATATGGAGTAGTCCCCGAGCCTTAGGTTGACTCGTAGAATCAGACCGAGGGTCAATAACATAGTGTACAAGTCGAAAACAAGTAATATGTTACTGGAAATATGAGAGCGAGGCCCCTTCAGTAAACTTGCGCGTAGTACCAGTCGTAAACTGGTAAAACAGAGTTGTACTGGAGATATGGGCACAAAATGCCCTTCAGGAACCCAAAAGACTTGTCAGAGACTAATAATTAGATACTGTGAGTATAGGAGCGAGGCCCATTCAGTAAACATCGCGTAGTACCAGTCGAAAACCGGTAAAACGAAGTTGTACTGGTAGTATCAACCTCCAGGCACCAATAGAAGATGTCCCCAGTTGAATCAAGGATGAAACCAACGTAGATGTTCAATATTCCATGAATTTGGTACCTCCTGGCCATCCGGGTATTATAATCAATAAGATCCAGGTCCTGTAACTTTGTGCACAATGAAAGGTCCCTCCCATCGCGAGTTAAGCTTGTGCAGATCAGTGTCATCCTGGATTCGTCGAAGAACCATATCTCCAACATTGAAAGAGCATCGTTGAACATTCCTGTCATAGTAACGACGAACTCTTGTAGGTAGTGGGCCGATTGCAACAATGCATTGCATTGGATTTCCTCGGTAGAATCAAGTTCAAGATTTCTTGCAGTGTCAGCCTCGCCTTCTTCAAACATCTCCAGTCGTGGAGACTTCCACATCACGTTAGCTGGTAATATGGCTTCAGACCCGTATACGAGTAAGAAAGGTGACTGGCCTGTGGCTTTGCTTGGTTGTGTGCGAAGCGCCCAGACTACTAATGAGATATTATTGATCCACTTGCCGCCCTTTTTGCTGTCCTCGTCATAAAGTCATTTCTTCAGTCCATCAAGAATCAAGCCGTTGGCACGCTCAACCTAGCCAATTACCCGCGGGTGAGCCACTGAAACATACTTGACTTCAATGGAACCGCGTTCACAGAAATCTCAAAACTGATGAGAGTGGAAATTGGATCCTAAATCTGTGATAATGGTGTTGGGGAAGCCAAAGCGGTGTAAGATGTCGTAGAAGAAAGTAACCACTCGGTCTACAGTGAGTGTTGCGATTGGCTTGTACTCGATCCACTTGGTAAACTTATCGATGGCCACCAACACGTACGTGAAACCTCCTGGCGCAGTTGTTAACGACCCTACCATGTCCAGGCCCCAGCATGCAAACGACCATGAGGGTGGTATGGTGATGAGATTATGAGCCGGAACATGAGGCTGTTTGCCAAAGAATTGGCAGTTGGTATACCGGCGACGAGTGCTTCGGCATCTGCCAAAAACAGTCGGCCAATAGAAACCAGATCGAAACGCCTTGTCCACTAGTGTACGAGAAGCAGCATGGTTCCCGCACACGCCTTTGTACGAGAAGCAGAATGGTTCCCGCACACGCCTTCGTGAATCTCTTGGAGTATCTCTTTTCCCTCCTCCGTACCGACACACTTCATGAGTATGCCTAATGCTGATCCACGCTTGTACAGGTTACCCCTGACAAGAACATACCCTTTGCTGCGCCGTAGGATGCGAGTAGCTTCAGCGCTTTTAGGGTCGACGCCGGGGGTAGTTTGTGCTCCTGGATGTAGTTGATAAAGGCCACCCTCCAGTTGACCTCGATCATCAAGACCTCTCGATCGGGTTCCTTGGGACCCTGGGCGATGGAACTTGAGTCTGGTGCCCTGATGGAAGGGTGATGCAACTCATGAATGAAAACACCTGGTGGGACGTTAGCTCGATCAGAACCCAGTTTGGAGAGCACGTCCGCGCCCACATTGTTGTCGCGAACCACATGGTGAATTTTCAGCCCCGAGAACTCTTCTCGAGCTTGTGTATTTCAATGACGTAGGCGTCCAATGTATCCTTGTTGATGTCCCACTCCTTGTTGACTTGTTGAACCACCAGTAAGGAGTCGCCATAGACGAGTAGTCGCTTGATGCCCAGGGAGATTGCCAGGCGTAGCCCATGCAACAATGCTTCGTACTCGGCCTCGTTGTTGGAAACTTCGAACATTATTTGAAACACGTACTTGAGTTGTTCTCCCATCAGGCTGATGAAAAGTACTCCTGCACCACCGCCACCGAGCTTGAGTGAACCGTCAAAGTATATGGCCCAATATTCCGGCTAGTTGGTTGGGGCTTCCACTTGGTTTTCTCGCCACTCCACCATGAAATCGACTAGTGCTTGCGACTTGATGGCTTGAGTGTAAGGGCTCCCAGCTCCACCACCCACTTGGAGATACGTTCGGTAGCGTCCCTATTGTGGAGGATATCCGCCAATGGGAAGTCAGAGACCACCAGGATATTGTATGCATCGAAGTAGCGGCGAAGCTTCCTGGAAGTGATGAGTATACCATAAAGTACTTTCTAATTCGTAGGGTAACGAACCTTAGATTCAGAGAGGACTTCGCTGATGAAGTAAACTGGTCGCTGCACCCCAAAGGCGTGGCCTTTTTCCTGTCGTTCCACCATGATTGACGTACTGACGACGTGAGTAGTCGCGGCTATGTAGAGTAGCAGGTTCTTGCCTGGTTGAGGAGCTGTCAGGATGGGTGGCGACTGCAAGTAGTGCTTGAGATCTTGTAGCGCCTGGTTTGCCTCCTCGGTCCACTTGAACTTGTCATGGAGCTTGAGCAATTTGAAGGGTAGACCCCGTTCTCCAAGAGGATGAATCGATTCAGAGCTGCCGTGCAGCCAGTGAGCTTCTGGACGTCCTTGATCATCTTTGGAACATCCATGGCTGTGATGGCATTGATCTTCTCTGGATTTGCCTCGATCCCGCGGTGACTGATAATGAACCCGTGTAGTTTGCCTTGAGGCACGCCAAAGACGCACTTTGTCGGGTTAACCTTCCATTGAAACTGTCGCAAGCAGTTTAAGGTCTCCTCGAGATCAGAGATGAACTCGTCGTGGGATCTGGTCTTGATGACCACATCATCCACTTAAGCTTCAACATTGCGGTGTAGTTGGTCCGTAAGGCACAGTTGGATGGCCCGTTGATAGGTGGCTCCTGCATTCTTCAACCCGAAAGACATTATAGTATAAGCATATGCTCCAAAGGGGGTGATGAACGCCGTTTTGATCTGGTCTTCCTCCTTGAGAGCTATCTGATGATAGCCCGAGTAGCAGTCGAGGAAGGAGAGTAAGACGCAGCCAGCTGTGGAGTCGATGACTTGGTCGATACGTGGGAGCGCGAAGGGGTCCTTCGGGCAGTGTTTGTTGAGATCAGTATAATCCACACACATCCTCCATTCATTATTGTTCTTTTTTAGTACAAGTACATGGTTAGCTAACCACTCGGGGTGATATACTTCTTTAATAAACCAGCCGCGAGTAGTTTTGCTAGCTCCTTCTTGATGGCCTCCCTCTTGTCGGGGGCAAAGCATCGTAGTCGTTGCTTCTTCGGAGTGGCTTTAGGGTCAACTTTAAGGCAATGATCAATCAACTCCTTGGGCACCCCTGTCATATCCGCTGGTTTCCATGCGAATATGTCCCCCGATCAAAGCGGTCTTGGACAAGTCGCCTTCTTGCAGCTGGATGGTCTTGATGCCGACATCGCTGGGGTTAGATTTAACCCTCGACTGGCTTGACCGCTAGTTGGAGATCTCCATCTCTATATTGGTTAGCTTCAGCGCGGCCGCGAGTACTTCTGTAGACGGCTCTGGCACGCGTGAAGTCGTGGCGTACTCGATCACCTCCTGGTCGCAGTCGTACGACTTATTCAAGTTGCCACGGAGTGTGAGTACGCCTGTCTTGCCTGGCATCTTGAGAAGGAGGTAGATGTAGTGGGGCACGACCATAAATTTGGCTAGTGCCGGTCTGCCAAGGATAGCATGTTACAACGAGTCGAAATCTGCCACCTCGAACTTGATATACTCGGTGCGGTAGTTATCTTTTGTCCCAAAGGTGACTGGCAGGACCACTGACACGAGTGGTGTAGCCGCGTTACCCGGGACGATGCCGTAGAAAGGGGCTTTGCAGGGAGTGAGCATCTTGGAGATGTCCAATTCTATCTTCTTGAGAGTACTCGCGAAAAGCAGGTTAAGGCCGCTCCCACCCTCAATGAGTACTCGGGTGAGCTGTGAGCCCGCCACGACTGGATCTAGGATGAGCGGGAATTTTCCCGGCTCGAAGAAGCTGGTCCATTGATCGTCCCTGGAAAAGGAGATCAGGACCTCGCTGTATATCAGAAGCCTTGTCATGGCCGGCTCCACCGAGAGTATTTCACGCAGGGTTAGCTTTGGCGCGCGCTTGGTGGGGAAGCCGCCGTCTCCACCGAAGATGACGTTGACGATGTTCTTCGGATCCTGGAAGTCTTGAGCCCCCGACTTGTCACCTCCTTCATCATCCTCCTTGTCCTTTTGCTTTCCTGCTTGAGGGAGGGGTGGTGCATTGAGTGATTTGCGGATGGTGACGCACTCGAAGAGCGTGTGCCGCGATTTTGGGTGTATCAGACATTGTTTATGCATGATCTTCTCTTATTCTGAGTCGTTGTTCCCTGACTTTTTGCCACGCGGGTTGCGCTTGACAGCCGCGATTTCATTGTTTGGCTTGCGCTTTCGGGTATTCCCCGAGTGGTTCCGCTGGCTTTTGTTGAAGTGGCCGTTGCCAGCGCCTTGCTTGTCGTGGTTGCATCTGGGGAAACGGTCATTGTCCTCGTCCTCCTGGTCAGCCCACCGCGCCATCATGTCCCGCAGCTCCACGGCAGTAGTCGGGTGGTTGCGCCTGAAGTCGTGGCACGTGCTCTTCGAGAAGAGGCCGTTTTGGAAGCAACGGATGATGTCTTCATCTGTGATGTTGGTGATAGTGGCGCGCATCTCGAAGAAACACCGTGTGTAGGACCTTAGGATCTCGTTCATCTCTTGCTTCACCTGGGACAAGTCGTGGCGAGTGCCTGCCTTGATCATGGATCCCTGGAAGTTGTCGATGAAGGCCCACTTGAGGTCCTCCCACGAGTCGATGGAGTTTGGCTTGAGGCTTTCAAGCCACGTGAGGGGCGCAGACTACAGAGCCACCGGAAAGTAAAGAGCTTTCATAGAGTTGGAGCCCCCTGAAACTTCGAATGGCGTCGGAGTAGCAGCGAATCCACTGGCGTGGGTCCTGCTTACTGTCATACTTGGGGATTCTAACTGGTTTGAAGTCCTTTGGATAGGACTCGTCGGTGATGCTGGTGGTGAAGGCGGGGAAGCGGTCAATGTCGTCGTCGTCGTAGTGCCTGCCGGTACGGTCCTTCATCCTCGCTTCAATGACAAGACGCGCATCGCGGCCCTCATTGATCTTCTGCCCGAGGTCGATCGTGGGAGCATCATGGAGGTTGGCCGCGACTGGATCTTGGCCTTGATGCCTTGCACCGTGCTGGTTACGAGTGGGTTGTTGTACTTCTTGGTCATTGTTGCCACGCGCAGACGGGTGGCCCTCGTTGCGTTGGCGGTTGTCGTTCCTCCGGCTCCCGGGCCTTCCTCCAGGGGTGCGAGTGACCAGCGCGGTATCGCCGTGTTGCTCAGACCTCGAGGGCTGATTCCGAGTGAAAAGCGCTGGGTGTTTCCCATCGAGTTGCACAAGCGCGCGCTGGGTCAGGTACTGCAAACTTTGTATCTGGGGGTTAGATGGGAGTTGTTGAGCTAGGACTGCTGCCTCTGCGATGGCGCCAATCGGCGTGTGGTACTCGCGATCCACGACTGCTGCAAAAGCGTTGTTGAGGTCCCTTGGTTCGCGAGCGCGATTCTGTGCGTTGCGCCTACGTTGTGCGCGCTTGGCGTTCTTTACCCGCTGGATCCTCTGGTGCTCCTCGTCTTCATCTTGGGGGGCATCAGCTGTGGGCACGTCGGTTGAGACGTCTGCGAGTTGTTCATTGTCGTACTGGGTGCCGAGCTCATCTTCCTCCGCGTTGCGAAGGGAGGCCATGCAGACTTGACGATCCGGCGACTGGTTAGCCCTAAGCCTGTAGTCGAGTAGCTCTGTGCTACTCTCACCTTCTTCCGCAATGGGAGAGAGGGGTCTACCCTCCTGGAAGGGTAGCTCCTGAGTGAAGGCCACAAGGCGGGACTCGTAATCGAGTAGTTCGGAGGGCTCAAAGCCCTTCCAGTACACGAAACGTCCTTGAGGCGTTGATGTTATCGTTAAACCCAGATGGCTGCCCGACAAGAATTCAGTGTGGCCATCGGGTTGCGACTGGTTTTTAAGGGCGGGGGCCGCCCGACAAGCGGTGGCTCCTGCGTCTCCGAGTCCTTTTTGGAGCCGGCTTGAAGTCCGAGTAGCGGTGGAATCCGAGTAGGAGTCGAAAATGGGGGGCCCCCGACAAGCGGTGGCGCCTGCGTCTTTGATCTTGAGCAGGAAATCCAAATCCTTCTCTAAGTCGGAGAGGGATTTAGATCGTGAGGTTTTTTCAGATCGGTTTGAATCTGACCCGACTAGATCTGGTGCATCACGAGTGGAAATCGCATTGAAAACGGACATCTTTTCGATCTGCTAGGCCAGATCGGGAAGCAGCATGTCGTCGAGGTTGTCGATGAAGTAGTCTAGATCGCTGCTTGAAGTTAGCGAAGAGGCCTCTGGCTCCTTGGAGTTGGCTAGGTGGCTGTTGAAGCCACCCAAACCATTGGCGACATAGATCCAGGAGCCGAAGATAAAAGTCGTGCCCTCGTCGAGCACGGCGCTAGTGAAGTTGAAGGATGCCATCGAATTCTTCGGTGGATGCTCGATGAACACCCCTACCTGGCGCGCCAGCTGTCGGTGTTTTATCGCCACGCCCACCAAGGGATACCCCTGAGGTAGTGAGTTTGTAAGTAGGGTGTCGCCGAGATCTGGAACTCGAAGGTGCAAAGGAACGCAATGTTTTAGATAGGTTCAGGTCGCGAGAGCGTAATACCCTACGTCCTGTGTGGTTTGGATTGCCTTTGATGATGATTGTCCTGAGGGGGTGCCTGTCCGCCCTTATATAGTCTTGGGGGACAGGTTTACAAGGAAGTCCTAGTCGGGTACAAGCCCAAGAGTCCTTCCCGACTACTTCTTGGGTAGTCTCCTACCGACTCCGACTAGTCTAACTACTGTAGGAGTAATCCTACTGCATTACGAGTAGTTACAACAGATGTAGGGCGTGGGCCATGTCCCATCCCATATCCTAGGAGAAGTGTGCCACGTGGACAGTCCCGTGTGCCCGGGTCTGACAGGTACCCAACGAGTTTGCTTCAGAGAGTCCTGTTGCCGCAACTGAATCTGGTATTGATCCTTCTCAAAACAACCAAACACCGCTTCACGAAATGAATCCCAATCTTCAATACTCCCGCGACGCTCTACAGTCTGCAACCAAGCTGCCGCCACGCCCTTAAAGTTGAGGGCCGCAAATCTGGTCTTCAGGCTGGGACTCATCGAGTACACCTCGAAATACATGGTACATCAATCGCACCACAAACGAGGGTTATCACCATCAAACTTGGGAAACTCAAGTTTCGGAAGATGTGGTGCTCGGCCCATGGCGTTACGCCCACCATCGCGGAAATCAGAATGGGAGGGAGGAGGATCAGAAGGCATACCCGTGACTGGGCACGGTGAATGAGATCCAAGGATCCCACCGCCAGAATCCCGGTGGTTGTTGTCATGGTGGTGCCCGCTGGGCCGCTTCGCGCCAAGCGCAAATGGGCGCGCCTGGGATGGTGGAGCCAGGTTGAGGTCGAACGGGTCGATCCAACACCGCAGCGGTGGCGGAGGCGGCAGTGGCTGAGCCGCTGCTGGAGGCGGAGGTGGCACAGTCTCCAATTAGCACAGACGTGTTGCCGCGTTGTCAGCCTTGGTGAGGAGAGACGACATGGAGTCGTCCGCCGAACTCTGCCACGCCTTGATGCCGCTCACTTTGTCCAGAGTTTTCTTCATCATGAGCTCGAAGCCCGCAAACTTCTTCACCAAATCGTCCAATGTCGCCACCGTTTGCGCTTGAAATTTCGTCGGCTTCTTAGACGGCGCCAGTGAAGCGATTCGGAAAATTTTTTGGAGGGAAATAAGGCTCTAGATACCAATTGACACGGTACTCATAGGATTCACACCAAATTCAAGGATAGGTTGACTCAGAAGTGGATAATTTGGGGAAGAATAGAGTCAGCAAGAGGAAGGGGAAGACGAATTAGGGAAGACAGGTTTAGAGTTAGTTCCCAAGACAACCAATTCTGTTACAACAGCTGGGTTAAATACTCGCCAAAAGAAATGGCTCACAGGCCAGTAGGATAACGAGCTGGGCCGTCGGCCAAAGTATTCTTCCCGCGATGCTCCAAGGCTGTTGTCTACCAGCGCCGTGACACAGGCCCGTTGTCTGTTGGAGATCGATTTGGAAGGAGCGAGCGGCGCTGGGACTGGTGGCGCGCGGTGGTTGCAGCCAACAGCCGGCTACGTTCTCACAGCGATCGGCTGGTGAAGCACGCGGTTGGCCCGGTGGTCATGTGATGGCGCCCAAGTTGCGGCCTTGAGGGGAATTTTTATATTTTTTATTTTACGAATTTTGAAGAATATACATCCAATCGAAAAGTTTATAAATCTATACCACTACCGCCGAATGAAATGGCTACAGCCGGATCAACCAGCAATAGGTGCACTGTAGCAACCTTACTGCCAGTTCATCCGGTGGAATTTTCTTAGCCTGGACATCTCACTTTCAAAAAATTATAACTAATTTATATAAACTCGGATGGAGATAAACTTTAAATAAAAATCATAGATCTCGACAAGATCTACAATTTGTAGTTCAAACTTTTTCTCATTCGGAGCTATTTTGGTGCTCAAATAATCGATATAAGCTCATCTAATATTTCCCTAAACCAGATCTTGTTTGTTTTGCAGCTGTTGAGGAACCAGGTCACTGACGAGTGACGATGACCGGCTCTGACTACGAAACAGTTGAGGTGGGTATGAACGAAGAGCGGCGGTTGTGCGGGTTGGCCGGAGATGACGACAAGGACGACATGCGCAAGGACCGCGAGGCCCTGTTCGGCAATATCGCTGATGATCCCATCAGCGTCGACGGGAACAACGCCTCCCTTGGACGGGAACAGCGCCAAGCGCTCAGGTCCCTCTACCTCTCCTGTTTGGGATGACTACGAAAAACTATTCAAGAACATCAATGATAAGACGGTCAGGTATGGAGCTAGGTGCCTGCATTGCTCTCTCTAGTGGTGGCACTGGTCACCTTTCCCGGCATATTGCAGTTTGCGTTAAGAAGCGTGAAAAGACTCGCATATCTCAGTCTCAAGTCTCTTGTAGTCCTGATGGTAGTATGCGTAGTTGGGACTACTGTCCTCTGGTTGCTCGTGAACTGGTTCGATTGATTGCTAGACTTGATGTTCCTATCTCTATGGGTGAATCTGAGGCTTTTGGAGAGTATATTAAAACTGCTCATAACCCTAAATATGCTAGAGTGTCTAGGCAAAGCACCACTAGAGATATACTCAAGTACTTCACTGATTGCAAGGCTAAGCTTGTTGAGACATTTAGTGCTTCTGTTAATTGTGTGTGTCTAACCTCTGAAATTTGGTCTGGTAATGCCAAAGAGAACTACATTAGTGTTGTTGCACACTACTCACTACATAAACTCTGACTGGCAACTAGAGAAGAGGGTGCTTGATCTAGTTCTTATTGATGTGTCCCACAATGGACAAAATATTGCTGACCGTGTTGCATCTGTGCTTGCTGATTATGGTTTGACTGAAAAGATGTTTGCTATTACTTTAGACAATGCATCATCGAATGCTGTAGCCATGCAAAAACTGAGACCTATCCTGTCTAAATACTTTGATTTTGAGGTTATTGATGAACTAGAGTATGCATCATCTAATGCAACATCTAATGCATTTAATTCTATATTCTTGCATCAATATTGTGCATGTCATATTATCAATCTGATTGTTAAGGAGGCCCTAACTGCTCTTAAGCCTTTGAACTGCAATATCGTTCTTAAATTCCTCTAATCAGAGAATTGCTGCATATAAAAGTTACTACATTGCAACTGGTGTTATGCCTAGAAAGTTTCAGCTGGACATGGATATTAGGTGGAATTCTACCTTTCTAATGTTTAAGTATCTATTTTCTCATAAGTCCCTATCACTACTTTCATCCATGCTCAGTATCCTAGGCTGAAGGTGAGCCCTTGTTGTTAACTGATGAGCATTGGGCAGTGGCACAAAAAGTGCTATCATTTCTTGAGCTGTTTTATGATTCAACAATTGCATTATCTGGTGTGTATTATTCTACACCTCCACTTATGATTCATTATCTTATTAAGATTGCTTTACACCTAAAAAATTATGTTAATGATGTGCACTCAAATCTGTGGTTCAACCTATAATAGACAAATATAATAAGTACTGGAGGAACATACTTTTGTTTTATTCTTTTGCATTCATCTTGGATCCTAGAGCTAAAATGAAAGTTTTTACTAGGGTGCTTAGAAGGTTATCTAGTCTCAGCAGTACATATTATGCTGCTTATTTGGTCGGCACTAGAGCTAAACTTACTGATGTGTATAATAAGTATGATGAGAAATATGGTGCTGTTAGGTTGAGGAGGACTGACCCTCCTGTCATATCTAGTAAGTCAAGATCTGCTTTGGATGAAATTTATGATGATGATGGTGGTGCTGGTTTGGGTGGTGGTATCTTGCCTGGTAGTCTTAACATGTCTAGAGATACATGTGCACCTTCTCTGCTGCATGCGTAAGGTCATCAGCTTCTAATGCTTCTGAACTTATATCCTACTTGAACTGTTACGCTCTAACTGATGACCTTAGCATCTTGAACTGGTGGCATCAACACAAATTTACATATCCAGTACTCTCAATCATGGCTAAAGATATCTTAACTGTTCTTGTGTCTACCATATCTTCAGAATCCACTTTTAGTATGACTGGTAGGATCATCGAGGAGCGGTGAAGGAAGAAATGGTGGAGATCCTGACCTGCATCAAGGACTGGGAAGCTGCAGAAGCAAGGACGCAACAGAATGTGAAGGACAATGAACTTGAAGAAGCATTTGAAGGACATTATCTTGATTCATGAACATTTTGTAATGTGATTTATGTAATGGAACTGTTATATTTTATGACTGCTGGTCTGCTGGCGCTGGACATGGACTTATGCTGCTGATGTAAGAGTAAGACAATGAACTTTAATAGAGCTTAGTCTGTTCCTATCTAGGGTTTCTTACAAGGGTGAGTTTTACCTGGATATATTTTTAATGAGGTAGTCATTGCACTAAGCTCTTAATAAATTGATATTTTGTGATTTTTTTATGTTTATCATCTCTTGTGTAGTTGTTCTGTGAATAGTTATGTTGTGCATGAAATTCTGGTTAATTTTAGTACTGACTTGTGTGAGGCACCTTGTGCCAGTGCCGGTATGGATACTAGTATGGCTCGGCGTGACACTGGCACATAGTGTCTGTGTTAGTGCCGAGATAACGTGCCAGTACCGTACCGTGCGGTCCATCTGGCCAACTATAGGCAGCAGGGTGCTCCCCTCTGAAGCGGCCACCCGTACTGACCCTTGGATCAAGCTATCCGCAGCCGTCCGATCTAGGTCAGCTTCCGGACCCCTCCCTTTTATCCGCTCCCCGTCTCATCCCACCACCAAGTTTACTCGCGCAGGGTTTTAGCCGCCGCCGCCGCCGCCGCACCCCGAGCAGAGAGAGAGGGAGGGAGGGGGGGAGAGAGAGGTCGACGCCATGGTGCAGCGGCTCACGTACCGGAAGCGGCACAGCTACGCCACCAAGTCCAACCAGACAAGGGTCGTCAAGACCCCAGGTGAGAGATCCCCCTCCGCGCGGCCCCGGTTTCCCTGGCTGCGGTCCGAGTTCTTCCGCCGTTCGCGTATCTGACTGCCACGCGATTGCCGCAGGAGGGAGGCTTGTGTACCAGTACACCAAGAAGAGGGCGAGCGGGCCCAAGTGCCCGGTCACCGGCAAGAAGATCCAGGGAGTAAGCCGCCCCTCTCCCTTCTACTAATTGGAAACCGTAGAACAATCTTGGTGTCGTTCGTGCTGCGATAGTGTGGCTTTGACTTAGCCTACCAGCTTTCTGGGATCGGATTAGTCTCTGGTGATAATGTGGATCAGGTGCCCAAATTTTCGTTACTGACCTAGTATTTGACATGTTATGAATGCCTGTGCACCAGTTCTGTTCTACTGAATGATAGATCGGACCTGTTGTTTAATGAATGCGTTGCCTTTTTGAGTGTTTTTGTGGTGACCCAGCGCTCAATTTCTGTTGATTGCAACAGTGGGCAGACATGGTTACTCAATGCAAATCAAATTGGTTATACAAACAACGGAGTGGTGCTAGCTATGGTCTTTAAATCTTCTGTTGAGAAGGTGTCTTTGTAATCAAAAAGACATAATCCACAGTATCGGATATAAGAAGCAGGCAAGCCTTCGTGGCTTTGTTGCAAGCCTTCGTGGACCGTATGTCCGATGTTTGTTGGTCACATCCATGGGTTCAAAATCCTTTAATTTTATTGTTTGTTCCTTTGTTCTACTCGTATAAACTTGCAAAGTTGTCAGATAATGCATTGATATGACAGACTGACTTAATGGTTTGCTGCTTCCTACTGTCTGTATCTGTCACTGGTGCAGCAATAGGCTGCTAGCTGTTTTACATGTTTTGGGATATTCTTGGAGCAGTAGAGCTTGTAGTTGCAGTTTCATAGCAAGTCTCTTGCTACTGTAATAATAACGTCCTGCAAGGAATACATTGCTTGATTGTACAAATTTGTTTCATGCTGTTTAATGTTATTGAGTTTGTTTGTGTATAAGTTATAACCATTGTTTGTTTTGATATCTTGTAGATACCTCACCTAAGGCCTGCTGAGTACAAGAGATCCAGATTATCCAGGAACAGGAGGACCGTGAACCGTCCTTATGGTGGAGTTCTATCTGGTCAGGCTGTTAGGGAAAGGTTAGTATGCTTTCATGGTTTTATCTGTTGATGCTAACTAGCATAGCAGCGTTGCGTATCTTCTGTCCATTCCCCATCTCCTAACATTCTCGTATTACAGGATCATCCGTGCTTTCCTTGTTGAGGAGCAAAAGATTGTGAAGAAGGTTCTGAAGATCCAAAAGACCAAGGAGAAGACAACTTCGAAATGAGACGGCCAAAGCTCTCTACACCCTTGAGAACTTTTGGGAGGACGATGGTGATCGATGCTTAGTAAAAAAATCTCTATCTGTATGCTAGGCTGGTGGTTTCTGAATTGTGAATCTAGCAAGAGATTGTGATCAATTTTCCATGTTGTCAGGATTGGAAGTCTAGACATCTTCCATGTTCCTTGTGGTTGGCTACTCTTAAATTATATATCCACAGCTTTTCTATATGTCTGGGCATTATTTGTGTCACGTCGTTCCTGGAAAAGAATGTTCTACTTATGCTGCATGTCAGTTTGTGTGGTTTTCTGGTTGGTCTATCCGTGGAACGCTCCTTGTGAGCAACGTGATGTTATGCCAAATGAAGAGATTGAGACTTGAGAGGCACAGGGATATTTGAAAACTATTCAGTGTCGATGCTCTGGTGATTTGTAGATATTTGGGCTGATTGCGTCAGCTTGTTTCTTCAGCTGCAAAGACAACCTTGGGCGCTGCGCTTGCGCCGTTGCGCGGGAGAAGTCCAGCCCGGGGCAGTGGACGCAGAAGTGGGAGAGGAGCGGCGGGCGGGCGGCCTTGAAGAGTTGATGGAGCGCTGCGCGTCGCCAACGTCTGGGACTCTTCTCCTACCGTTGCCACCGCCTGTCACCGCTGCCTCAAACTCAACACGACCTTGTCACTGCTGGCGCTGCGTGCCCAAGAGGTACTGTCCAAAAATTTAAGGATATCGCCACTCATGGCAGCGGCCCTGGAGGAGAGGAGGCCACTTGACTTGAGTAAAAAGATGATTACGCACCTGAATCATAAGTGCATATAGTTATAAATAAAAGCATGCTGCAGGTGATATCATAGGTTCATAGAATCATAGGCAGGGTTACCAACTTACCACGTTCATCTGCCCAATAAGATCTCGAAAAGGAAAAAAAAGAAAAATTATTGTCAAGAATGGGATTCGAACCCATGCCCTTTCGGACCACGTGCATCCAAAACCGCTCCATAACTCCGTCAGGCGCACATTCCCTAGACGGAAATACCAACCCAAACGCTAAACCCACCGCCGGACCAAAATGGCGGCTCTCCTAAACCCTACGTCCCGGCGACTTGCCACCGCTGCCTGCCGCCGGATCTCGACGCCGGCGGCAGTGGATGCCCTTGTGTCTCACCGGAACTTCCAAGGTTTGCCCCCTTGCCGATCCCTTGTTCATGTACCTGGAAGCCAATGCGTGCGACTTTCGATTGGGTGCTTTACAAATCCCCTATGTTCATTTTTTCTTGCGATTAGAAACCAAGAGTTGGTGGTCGCTGCTAGATCCTTGTCTTTTAATGTTTTATTGTGCGGGAAGGTTCTAAATATTAGATTTTGTGGGATCCGATCAATTTCCTCGTGCCTGGTACTCTCGCTTCAGAAATGATTTACTAATTTAGAACCCGAGATTGCGCCCGCAACACCCCCCCCCCCCCCCCCCCCCCCCCCCCCCCTGAATTTGAAGGAAAACACTGACTATCCCCCTGCTAAAACCTTGGGCAGAGAGATGCAGTTCCAGTCTGGTGGATGTGAGTGGCGGGTTCAGTGAGATGCTTGATGCTACGCAAAGGTACTACGTGGTTGGAGGCAAGGGCGGTGTTGGGAGAACTAGCATGGCAGCGGCACTTGCTGTGAAGTTTGCCAACCATGGCGAACCAACACTCATCGTCTCCACGAACCCAATACGATCACTGGGTGATTCATTTGAACAAGTATATGAAGGCCTATCCTGTGTACATGTTACTTGAATTGTGTTTTTATTATCTTTGTTGAATATATTGCTTATGCTGTTTATAGGACGTGAGCGACAGCAAAGTTGTACGTATTGATGGATTTGACTCTCTTTTTGCAACTGAGGTACGAAAAGTTATGCTAAAATGTTTGCCATTCTACTTTATTCTTTGTTATCTGAGCTACTGTGATTAAGCAGGTGCTGTCCAGTTGGAAAATAAACACCTTGGATTGTGTTGATGGTAACCCATTTCGTATTTTTAGCTCACTGGCCATTTGCTGGACTTTTAGTCATAATACTGATATTTTAGCAACAAATCCAATGAATCTAACTGCAGTGGTTGATGCTTTTTTTGGAAACGTAGTGTGTGCAAGTTGTGTATTTTGAGAATAGGTTGGATCTATATGACTGCACTTTCAAGTACATTTTTTTTGATAAATATTAAAATTTGCATGATCTTGACAAATTACTTCTGAATGACCTCAGAAATCATATGGAACAACCATGTGTTTCGTGACTCGTTGCTGTAAAACAAATGCTTAGTTTTGTTTCTTTGCTCAAAGTTGATCTAGAACATTTCACTCTCGACAGGACTGCTCCCAAGGGGTGATGATGCATTTGCATTTTCTGAGATCACAGATCTCTTTGTTGTGATGCTAGTTTCGCTTTAACTATCTGTTATATTGTTTGGAACACGTTCTTTTACAGATTGGCCGTGTGAAGTTAGAGGGGGGACGTCCAGGTGTTGGATCTTTTATCAACAATTTGATGGGAAGTATGGGGCTTGGAACACTTGCTGATCTGGTATAAACCACCTAGAAAATTCGCACTTTCCTTCTCCATTTTTTTGTTTTAATGGCCCTCCAATATATTGTTAATCACAACACTAGATGAATGTAGTAACTGTAAAGTTTCAAGCTATAGTTCTTTGCTGGCTAAGTGTATATTAATTGAGCACTGATCTTCTCTTTATTGGTGTTGTGCCCTGAGGTAAGGAGATGCTTGAGCTTTTTTAGGGGAGTTTCATATGCTTGTTTTCATTCTTTAGCATGTATCATCGTATCAGGTCTTCAGCATTGTAGTTTAGTTGTCTGTTGATCCAGCATAGCACTTACACTTGTTTGGTTATTTGCTGTCTAATCCCATGAAAATTGCCACAGACAAAACCTTTGTTTGCTCAAGAAGAGAAGTTTATTTCTTTTAGTTTCTTGCTAGATCACATTACTTATGCATACATTTCTCTTTCCTTTCATGGTTGCAAAGTCTATGCTCAATGAGATACTGAATAGATTCCCCCCGGGACTTGAAGAAGCATATGCACTATCAGAGGTATCAATCAAAATTTACATGATTTATTATTTGCTCACGCACTTTCCAAAATCACTCATCGCTTATGTGTATCCTGTGCAGCTGATAAAGTCAATCGAATTGCAAGAGACCGATAAATTTAGGCGTATAGTGCTGGATGCTCCGTCCACTGTTCGTCCCCCGCTCACCTCAATATTGAATCAAACTATACTATTAATCTTTTTTTTCCATCCACCGACAATTATTTGACTGTACATTTATTGCACAGGGACATACACTTAAGCTTTTGTCAGCTAATAATTGGATTGAAAAATTCCTCGGTATAGCTGTTAAGGTGAGCTTTAATGTAACTTATAATCTTATCTGTTATAACTCAATGCTACCTTCATAAAACTCATTTGCATGAGTATATGTTTGCACTTGTTACCTTTTTTTTCATTTTTCTTGTCATAATTAGGTAATTTGGACTGGGGATATTTGTTTTCTTTTTGAGATTTAATTATATATGTCTGATTGTCTGTAAACTTTAACACCAATCTGTTTTTCTGGGTTTCCCTATTTTGAGTCGTTTGGTGTTGAATTACGGAGTAAATGTGTTAGTTCTGTTTCACCAATACCTATGTAGACATGCTGATGTGAAATAGATGGCAATAAATTCTATGCAGCAAAGTCAAAAGTCACAATATAATGGACTTGACTCAATGTGGCATAACTGTCGGCTGTAGTATACTTTTGTTGCAAATGCATGTTGGTGGTATTGAATTGTTTAAGAAGAGAAGTGGTGCAGATACTAAGCGTTAAAGGCTGCAAGTACTACAAGCAGAATTGGAAAATTTTCTGGCAACATTCTTCTCTTTGAGTTTTTCTGAGACCTTGGAAAGTCTTTTGGTTATGCAAATGTGTAATGTATGTTACTGCACATTGTAATTTCAGGGTGTAAATGCCGCTTCATCCATGCCAATCTTTAAATCGTCTCTTGAGAAATTGCAAGAAATTGTAAGTGTGCAATAGTTCCCAGTTGATTTATATTAGTGTGCATTGAAAGCAAATTACAAGCTTATCATCTTCCTTGTTTCAAGTCTTCGGGGTTAGAGAAACTAAGGCAGCAGATTGCCGGAGTGCATGAGCTTTTGGTTGATCCACGATCAACAGAATTCATCATTGTCACAATTCCAACGGTAAAAGCTACCACCCATTTTTTACACTGCCACCACCATTTTTGCTATTTCGGCAACAGCTATATGTTTTTAACTATAGTTATAGCCTGTTGACATCTGGAGTCATGTTTACTCTTGTATGCGTGGACTCCCATGAGCAATATAATTATGTTCCTGGGTACATTCACAGTCTGATTCAAAGTAAAGAACAATTCTGTCTTGACATGAGGTTATGAAATAAATATGGGGCTAGCTGCAGACGAGGAGTCAGCTTAATCTTACTTGTGGGTGCTTGTTTTCTCAGATGATGGCAGTTAGCGAGTCATCAAGATTCCACTCATCCTTAAAGAAGTATGGTGCACACACAAGGAGGCTTGTCGTAAACCAAGTGCTACCACCGTCTGCATCCGACTGCAGATTCTGCGCTTCAAAACGGAGGGTAAGCAAACTTCTGCCATTCTCACAAAACTGCAGCAGATTCACATGGCTGCTAGCACTCGATATGGACAGGACGAATCCATGCACTGCAAGTTTACTGCTTTTGAGTGGATATATAGTGCGGCATTAATTTACCGCAGGCTTGTTCTCGAATGGCGCATCGCTTGTACTATAGCTTTTGAATCAGGGTGCAAGTGTCTGAGTGGAAACTTGACAATTTCAGGAACAAGCACGCGCCTTCAGTGCGATAAGGGAGGACCGCGAACTCGGCGGGCTGAAGCTGATCCAGGCTCCGCTCCTTGATGTGGAGTTGAAAGGCGTCCCTGCACTCCGATTCCTGAGCGATTCAGTGTGGAAATAGCTGACACCTTAGAAACCATTTTCGTCAGCATTTTTTCTTCTGAATTTCATCTTACTGGTATCTACTATCGCCCAGTAGTCACTGCAAAAGTATGGTTAGGCCTGGACATCAGAAGATAAGCACAGCAGGATCACACTGTTCAGGTCGTAGAGCAGTAGACGCTTGCTCACCAGCGGAGAACCCCAGGCTTGCTTAACACGTCTGTTTTTTCTTTGAAAGATTTAACACGTATGTTACCAGTGTTTGTTCTCTGAAATGTGAAGGGATAAGATGGAAGGACTCAGCGTCGGGTCTTTTGTCTGCTAGTTCTCACAAAAATCATGTGCTCCATTTTTCTTTTTTTGGAAATAAGTCCAGGCGCAAGTCCATTTTTTTCTGGCGCAACACGTACCAGTTGCGTACTATTGAATCAACTGCGACTCTGGATCAATCCACACCACGTCGTTGCATCCCGTTAGAGGCTGTCCCCATCTCTCAGCAAGAGGTGCCTGGACGAGACGCCATTTTCATGTCAAAGCTCGATCTCTAGCTAGGCAATCACCGGTTCGATGAGTGGCTTAATGGTTCGATGGTATGTTACACAGGACGTGAGATATTTAAAGGATTTCGTGATCAAAGAATTATGAAGTACTTTCAAGCCATCAAAAACATGAAAATGAATTTGTCTCGGTAGAATTATGAAGTACTTTCAGGCCATAAAAACATGAAATTGAATTTGTCTCGGTCTCCTTGCCGCAATTTAGCTTAAGTGGTACGCTCAATTTAGCAATCAATGTTCACAATTAATTTTCAATTTAGCTTAACAATTCATAAAGGATTTTCTATGAAATATGGTAGACAATGCATGCTTGAGACCCACATGAACCAGTCAGTAGTGGGAACCCATCCTATGTTCCCATCCAAACAATTCATGTGAATTAGGATGACGATACAAGTTATTGATTGACTAAGAGAGGAGAATTATCGGTGTTTCGATCGCCGGCTAGTAAATTTAGCGTCGCGCTTCTCTATGACTTGATGGCTAACACATAAAAGTAAGGATTTAGACTGGTTCGGGCAATAGTCCTATGTCCAGTATGGGGTGGTGTTCTTTGTGTTCCCTATGTTCGAATGTTGTGTGTTTGCAATGGAGCGTTTGTAAGCGATGTGCGTGTGTGTGGTTGCGTCCTCGAGAGAAGGTCCAATTTCGCCTTATATATGTGGTGGGCTGAGTTATAATACGTAAGAGAGGGGTGTCCGCCCCCTGAGGTTGGTTCCTCTAGGGCGACGGAGGCCGCGCAGGCGGCCGACGCCGCGAGGAGGGAGACCGCGGAGGTGGAAGCCCAGGAGAAGGGGCTCGCCGAGGTCCGAGCGAGGTGGCTCGAGAAGCTGGAGCAGCTGGTGGAGGAGCTGGAGGCTCAACTTCGGTCGACGAGGGCCGAGTCTGAAGGTAGTCATTTGCCACTCTCCCCTCGTGCGCCGGGATAGCGCTGCCCGGCTTCTTCCTTGCTCAGCCCTTTCACTTTGTTGGCCAGATCTTCGGCTGGAGGCGGGTTCGATGCGCCGCGCCATGTCGGCCTTGGAGGAGAAGCTTCTAGAGTCAGATCGGGAGCTGTCCTTCCTCCGAGGTGCGGCTGGCGTGCTTTGCAGCCACGTGCTCGGCGTCAGGACGGACGTCGTGCCCTTTGCGGCTTGGCTCGAGGCGGTTTGGGGGCGCGTCGAGGAGCTGATCGCGGAGGGCGTCTTCGTCGGGGTGCACGCAGCGTTCGCGACCACGGCTTCGCATTACGAGGGCGTGGATTTCGCGGTCGTGTTGGGTGGCTACGCGGGGGCAGGTCCGATGAAGATCTCGACCGGCTGACTGCAGGGATGGGGCCCTATGCACAGTGTCTGACCCGCCAGCTAGACCCCGCCGACATTCTGGTGAACCACCGCGCTCGCGCCGAGTGATTTCCTCGCGCTGACCTGCCATGAAAGTTGCTTTTTAGGATTCTGGTTTAAGGTTTGAACGACTGTGGGCCGTGATGGCCAGAACAAATTTTATTTTTAAGGTAATGTCGTTTTCGCCTGCTATCCGATCGTGCTCTGTTATCTTTTGTTGTTGCGATTTCCTTTGTTGTTTGCATGCTGGAGTTTTGGGGGCTGGCCCGCTGGACTCGCTTTTATGCGGCGGCAATGCGCGGGTCAGCCGCGGAGAACACGAGAGAAAGATCGCACGGTTCGGATTGACAAGCGAATTATTCGAAAAAAGGAGCAGGTTGCTTAACATGATAAAGTACGTACATGGTGTGTATGAAGCCCCCACGGGTGGGTCGTGCCGGCTGCACGCGCGGGTCGGCACGATCCGGGAGATACACGCGAAAGAGAGCGACAAATTTTAGCGGCGTCCGAGCGCCAAGCTGGGCGAGTTCTAGCCTAAGGTTAATCTAGTAACAAAATAAAGGACGGACTAAGGATAGAAGCCACGTGGCCGTTCGATGTTCCCGGCGTTGGAGTAGACCTCGTCCTTCTCGTTCTCGTTCCTTAGCTGGTAAGTCCCCGGGCGTAGAACTTGCGCGATAATGAATGGTCCTTCCAGGGAGGGCTCAACTTGTGCTTGTCCGTAGTCGACTGCACGCGCCAGAGCACCAGGTGTCAAGAACGTTGTGTTGCCGGCCCCGATTCCCCCTGGCGCGAGGGTTAGCAAGCTCGGCTTCCTCGCGCTCGTGGTTCCGAGCATCGATGATGTTGCGGGCGTCGAGGTTGCCGCACAGCCGGCTTCGCACTGGGGCCACCGCGCGGCTCGGAGCCGCGCCGGAACCTCGGCTGCTTGCCGTCGCGACCGGCCGGTTGGTTTACTGGCGCCCCCCGCGGGCGCTGCTCCCGACTGGTGGTCCTTTATATATTTAGGACTATATATTATTTTCAAGTGGTAGTGGATTACTACATTTGCTCATAACCGCAAAATTCTATCTTGCAGCGCTTTAGTATATCACCATAAGACAGTGTACCTCCCGCTTATATGGGCTTTTATCCAGTTTCCCTGACAACCACATTGTGGTATGTTTCCTTTCCAGCAATTACATCGCAAATCGAAGACATGCAGCCATTGCTACTAGATATACTGGAGCTTGTTGCGTCTCAAAAATTGAGCTAGGATAAATCCTGGTGAGTTGTCTTCTCATTTGGACAGCAGATTATTATGTGGGGAACTCAAATTGAGGTCTGTATCAACTGCATTGTTTAGCTAATTAATTTTCATATATGTCTACATCTTTTATCTACATTTTCCTCTTACTGTCACATTGTGCTATGTTTCCTTCACAGGAATTACATTCCAAATCGAAGACACTCAGCCATAGCCATTAGAGGTGATGGAGCCTGGTGTGTCTAAAAATATCGAATTTGTAAAAAATCCTGGTCAGTTAATATTGCTTCTTATTTACACCAGCATTTTTTATTATGCTGTCAACTCTAATCAAGTTCTGTTTTTAACTGCATTGTATATCAAATGATGAATTGAATATGCAGCCTATCTTGGAGAAGATCAGGGACAGCACATTTGCAGCGGGCTACTCGAAGGAACCATCATCCTCGCAGGAGCAGCAACTGACCTTGGTGATGGTACTTTTTGCTTCAAGAAAATTACATGTGCTAGACCATATTACTTGTTACAAAACATCTTTATTTAACCTCATCAATGCAGCAGCAAGGGTTTCAAGGCCATGGTAACAGCCATGGTTAAGGAATGGTAACAGCCATGTTTAAGGGTATGAATTGATGTTATTGCTGGGGTTATGGATCAAGATTATTGCTGTTATAAGAATGAGAAACTGATGTACTAATGTCTAGGAATAACTAGGCTTGTAATCTCCCTATAAGGGAACCTTGAGATTAATAAGAATTACCAATTCACTATTCTCCTTGTCTCTACAATTCTATTTCACAACACGTTATCAGCAGCTCTAAAAAAACTGAGCCAAAAATAGAGGAGGTGATCACCAGCAACTTGAAAGGGTAAGATGGCTTGCCGTTTGATTCCCCTTGACGCCGGATCCTCCCTTCCTCGCAACCTACGTGCCCGCCATCTTCGTCGCCTTATGCATCAGCAACTGGCCGCACTTCTTCGGGCTCCAGTGCGCCGTCCTCAACACGGCAGGGGCCGTGGCCCCCGTTCTCCTCCTGTTGGCTTCACTACCGTGGAGGACGACGCCGCGACGACGGCACCACTGCCTGCAGAACCACCAGAGCCGCTAGCAGCGACTCGAGCACCCTCGCGACTCGCCGAGGACCTCCGATGATGCCCGACACCTGCACTGCACCAGAACGCATTCCGGTGGAGTCGCCGCGCCATTGCGAGTCCCATGGGTGGACTGCAAGGGTGCGGCTGCAGCCCGACGGGATGCCGCAGGAAGTGCCGGACATGGTGACGTCGTACTGTCCTTGCCATGGCTGGACAAACTACGCTCGCCGCAACGCCGGTCCTTCATCAACAGAGCATGGCTTCACCATGGCTTTGCCGCGTCGAGCCATCTCGCCGGAAAACACACCGGCAACACCTATGTACTCTCCAACACCGGCTGCACCGCCAGAGTTCCTCCTCAGAGGCACCATCGCCGCGCGTCGTGGCGCCCCGCCCTTCTACATGGCCGCGGGTGAATCCAGCAGCATGGCCACGCCGGCGGTGGAAGGCCTCACCGAACCCGAACTTGCGCATCCATCCCCACCTCTAGCTCCTTGGTTCATTGGCCGCCCGACCGCAGCCGCGGCGGCCAACGCACGCCCTGGCCTCCGCCGCATCATCAAGAGCGGGCATGTCCCAGCCGAGATGCGTAGCGGCGGTGAGGCCCGCCGCCCCCACCCCCAGGTGAGGGGGAGGCCTGAGCGCGGAGGAAGGGGGACACGAGGTCGGGGAGGTGGGGGACCGCGCGGCGACGGCGGCGCTGGACCAGCGCACCGGCGGTGGCAGCGCCACACCGACGCACCCGCACGACTCGCTACTGCTGCGTCCCGGCGCTGCACGCACCGACCCGCGCGGCGCGCGACAGCATCTGCGGCGGCGGCGCCGGACCGGCGGAGCCGGCAGGCGGTGGAGGCGGCGGCGGGTGTGTGTTAGGGTTAAACCCTAATCACACCCGAGCCAGGCCTTTCAAGGCCGCGGCAAGCTTGGGCCGGCCGCCCACCCCCCCACCCGGCCTCATGGACCCAAAGCGGCGGTGGGCCGAAACCGAGATTGTCTCGGCCCACCGCCCGGTTATCTTTATATATTTTTCAGAATTTTAATTTCAGCAGAAATTTACATTCCAGCCCCTAGACTTTGATCTATTTACATTCCGCAAATAATCAGAGAGAATATATTTGCTTTAAGCACCCTGTAACTCTCTGTTATTATATATATATGTATGTATATATGTATGTATATATATATATATATATGAGTTTGTTTCAGCACTTTATGCATTCCCATGTCCTTTACTTTTACAAGTACTTTGCAAATTTATATTCTCGCCCTACTTTAATTTTATTCAATGCAATACTACCCTCTAAATTGGAAGAACTCTTTGAAGTTTGAGATCATTTGGATCTACGCATGCCTCAGCATTGCAACTTTCCCTCCAACTCAGAATTTTTCTACTAAAAATACAGGATTTACTTCCTTGAGTTCATTTTGAATTCTCATAATATTGCATAAAAATGCCATAATTTCTCAAAATTGTTGGCAATTACAATGTAGGTGAGATGGCAACCAAAGAGTTTGATATCCTCGCTCTTGATGGTTTCAATTTTCCTTCTTGGGCGATGGATGTCAAAGTGAATCTGTCGACACTTGGACTATACAGATGTATAGATGAAACAGCTGCTGGGACTGTTACCCCCTCCAACATGTCCAATTACTCCGTCTTGAAAGTGATGAGGAATCATATCCATCCGGATTTGAAAATGGAGTACATGTATGAGAAGGACCCACGTGCTTTGTGAACATCTCTTAAAAATCGATATGAACAACATAAAGCTATTATCCTCCCTGAGGCAACGCATGAGTAGAACCACTTACGCCTACAGGATTTCAAAACTGTAGATGAGTTCAACCATGTTGTTCATAAGATATGCTCTAAGCCCGATTTTGTGAGAAAGAACCTTCTGAAGCGGAGAAAATTGAAAAGACTTTGTCTACAATGCTCCCATCAGAAAGGATCATTACTCAACAATATCGGGAGAAGAAATTCACAGTCTATTCTTTGCTCATTCACACATTGAAACAGGCAGAAAAGAGCCATGAGCTCACTGTGTGGAACTCAAACCAGCGCCCATTGGGCACTGCACCACTGCCTGAAGTACATGCGAATACGAAGAAATTTGGTCCCAATGGGAACAAACAGATTGGAAATTCCTCGGGCAAGGGCAAGCACAAGAGAGCCAAAAAGCCACATGGGAACGTCCAAAAGGGGAAAGGCATTTCTAAGCCCAAAAATGATAGTAGCAACAAGACTGCCTGCTTTAGGTGTGGTTGCTATAATCATATTGCTAAGAAATGCAGGACCCCTAAGCATCTTGTTGATCTATACATGAAGTCCATGGGTCGTACACAGAACACCCAGAAGTATGAAGCACACTTCGCCTCTCAAATGCTGGAGACTGGAGCTATGGACCCCATCCCTAAAGGAGCGGGACTGAGCAACACCAAGACTCCGCCAAGTGAAGAGAAAGGCTCTATGGACATCGACAACATGCTCGTGGAATACACTTCCAACGATATTTTTGGAGACCTCAATTAGGCCCCATAGCCTTAAAAATTTGCAAAAGTATTCCTTGTAATAAAGACATGATGTTACTATCCTTTTTATCAGTTGTAATTTTACACTTGCTATCTTAATATATTCGTATGAGTTTTTCTATATTTTGCATTTATTCTTATGATTTTAAATTCTGCATTATATAGATTGTTACGGGAGTAAATCCAATGGAAGAAGAGATGTGCCTAGTGGATAGTTATACCACAAATACTATACTTAGGGAAGTTAAATTTTTCCAAACTCTCACAAAGAGAGAAGGACAAGTTTTGACCATCGCGGGACGCGATGCTATGATTGTTGGATCTGGAATGGCCACTATCATACTTCCAATGGGTACACAAATACATATCGAGGAGGCATTATTGTATCCCGATTCAACACGTACCCTATTAAGTTATAGAGATATCCGGAAAAATGGAATTCATGTGGAAACATATAAAGAAAACAATGAGAAGTTCCTCCTCTTGACCAAAGATATTGGATATGGCAAACAGACACTTGAAAAGGTGCCTTCTCTCCCGTCTGGATTATACTACACATACATCAAACCCGTAGCACACATTGCATACAAAGTGATTTTTTAGAATGTCAATATATTCAAAACTTGGCATGAACGTCTTGGCCATCCCGGCATCGGAATGATAAGAAAAATCATGAACAATTCAAGTGGGCATGATATGAGCGACAGAAAATTCCCAAAATCCTCAGATTTTGTGTGCACCTCATGTGCAACTGGGAAATTAATTTTGAGACACTCACATCTCAAATAAAGGCTGAACCACTAAAGTTTCTTGCACGCATTCAAGGTGATATTTGTGGCCCCATTCAACCATTGTCTAGACCATTCAGGTACTTCATAGTTCTAATAGACGCATCCACAAGATGGTCTTATGTATGTCTATTATCGACACGGAACCGTGACTTTGCAAAGTTGATTGCACAAATCATCATACTTAGAGCAAGTCAACCTGGACACCAGATAAAATCAATCAGGCTGAACAATGCTGCAGAATTTTCTTCCAAAGCTTTCACTGATTATTGTATGATCTTAGGCATTGAAGTTCAACATTCTGTACCATATGTTCACACTCAGAATGGTTTAGCTGAATCTCTTATCAAGAGAACTAAACTCATTGCAAGACCACTATTGCAAAATTGTAACCTACCAACCTCATATTGGGGTCACGCAGTCTTACACGCTGGTGACTTAATACAATTGCGTCCAACTGCATACCATACAGCTTCTCCGCTGCAATTGGTTCGTGGTGATCCTCCTAGTATTTCCCATCTGCGGAAATTCGGTTGCGCTGTATACGTACCGATCTCACCACCAAAGCGTACATCAATGGGCCCTCACAGGAAAATGGGGATCTACGTGGGGTATTTATCTCCGTCGATCATTAAATACCTGGAGCCTCTTATAGGGGATCTACTCACAGCCCGGTACGCCGATTGTATCTTCAATGAACAACATTTCCCGGCATTAGGGAAGAATTCAAGTATCGCACAGAATGCCCGGAAATAAATTGGGATGCCTTAGATACCCTAAAGGAGGATCCTCGTACCGCAGAATCTGAACTTCAAGTTCAGAGGATCATTGATTTGCAAATTGCTGCAAACAATTTGCCAGACTCATTTACTATGAGTAAAAGTGTCACAAAATCATACATTCATGCAAGGAATGTGCCGGAAACAATAGAGGTACCAAACAAAACTATTCAACTCCATATCTCAAAAGAAAGTGGGAGAAGTACGACAAATCCTCGCAAGCGCACGAGGAAACAGAGGAAAGAAGCCTCTAAAACAGTAAATGAAACTCAACCTCAAGTTGAGAGACACCAAGTGGATTTACCCAATCCAACTCCCACATCCACAGTGCACTCAATTTCTGATGATGGGACACTGGAACGCCCCGACGCTGTCGTATTGGGAAATACCGACCCGTCAATTAGGGTAAATGAAATTTCCATAAACTATGTTGATTCTGGAGAATCATTCGATCGTAAGACTACAATTATCGACATATACTTTGCCTCCTCAGTTGCTAATATCATCCAAAATGATCCAGATCCAAAATCCATGGTAGAGTGCAAAAAGCGCTCGGACCGGAACAAATGGAAGGAAGCAATTAAAGCAGATTTAGCCTCCCTAAATAAAAGAGAGCTATTTTCATCAGTGATACCTACACCTCCAAAAACCTTCACTGTGGGTTTTAAATGGGTTTTCATCCGGAAGCGGAATGAGAACAATGAGGTGGTGAGATATAAGGCGAGGCTTGTAGCACAAGGATTCATGCATAGACCCGGCATTGATTTACAATGAAATATATTCTCCAGTCATGAGTGGAATTATGTTCCGATATTTAATATCACTGGCAACTCAAAAGCGTCTATCTATGCAGTTGATGGCTGTCGTGACAGCATATTTATATGGGTCACTAGATTTGGACATATATATGAAGGTCCCCGATGGGATCCCTATACCGAATGAAAGCACAAATCGCAATATGTATTGTGTAAAGCTCAAAAGATCACTCTATAGTCTGAAACAGTCGGAAAGAACGTGGTACAACCGGCTGAGTGAGTACCTTCTGCAGAAGGGTTACTCCAATAATGATGATTGCCCATGCATCTTTATCAAAAGATCCTCCACAGGATTTTGCATTATGTCAGTGTATGTAGATGATTTGAATATTATTGGCAACACACAAGATATTGATGAAACCCACAATCATCTTAGGATGGAATTTGAGATGAAGGATTTGGGTAAAACCAGATTTCGCTTAGGTTTGCAAATCGAGCACCTTCACCCAGGGATTTTAGTGCACCAATCTGTCTATATCCAGAAATTATTGGAAAAATTCAATATGGACAAAGCATATCCAAATAAGACTCCCATGGTTGTTCGATCTCTTGATAAAGAAAAAGATGTTTTCCGACCACGGGAGGAAAGAGAAGAGATATTAGGACCAGAATATCCCTATCTCAGTCTCATCGGAGCACCTATGTACGTCGCAAACAGTACTAGACCTGACATTGCATTTGCAGTGAATCTGTTGGCGAGACATAGTGCTGCCCCAACTATGCGTCATTGGACCGGAACAAAACAAATCCTTAGATACCTAAATGGTACTAAAGATCTTGGCTTATTCTTTAAAAATCTGATGACCCTAGCTTGGTTGGATACACTGATGCTGGCTATTTATCTGATCCCCATAATACCAGATTACAGACAGGTTTTGTGCTCCTTCATGGAGAAACTGCTATATCATGGAAGTCATCTAAACAAACCCTAGTGGCTACCTCCACAAATCATTCTGAGATCATTGCATTATTCGAGGCATCACGTGAATGCGTGTGGCTCCGCGGAATGATAAAGCACATTGAGCAATCATGTGGTATTGGTTCCTCAGAATCACCTACCATTATCTATGAAGATAATGTTGCTTGTATTTCACAAATGCAAACAGGTTACATACGAGCAATATCACCAAACATATTGCTCCTAAGTTGTTTTATCTCCATGAGCTTCAGCAAAATGGAGAAATAAACATCTTACATACAAAATCTTGTGATAATCTAGCAGATCTCTTCACCAAGTCCCTACCTACTTTCTTATTTGAGAAATGTGTTAAGGGAATTGGTATGAGATGGCTCAGCGACTTACAAGCTTCAGGGGGAGACTCTCTGAATGATTCACCTTGACGGACGCTTCACATTGTACTCTTTTCTTTTATGAGTTTTTACCATCAGGTTTTCTCATACAAAGTTTTTAACGAGACAATAATTAATGCAAGTATATGCCTTATCTCATATTTTTCCCCACAGATATTTTTCTAGAGATAAACCAAATCATGGATTACTCCTTAAACCTTGCAGGTTCAAGTAATCATCAGACATATTATTCCTATTTTTCTCTACAGAGTTTTTCATAGAAATTAAAGAACATATTGATCTCAAGAAGGACTCGGTTAAAAGGGGGAGTGTTACAAAACATCTTTATTTAACCTCATCAATGCAGCAGCAAGAGTTTCAAGGCCATGGTAACAGCCATGGTTAAGGAATGGTAACAGCCATGTTTAAGGACATGAATTGATGTTATTGCTGGGGTTATGGATCAAGATTATTGCTGTTATAAGAATGAGAAACTGATGTACTAATGCCTAGGAATAACTAGGCTTGTAATCTCCCTATATAAGGGAACCTTGAGATTAATAAGAATTACCAATTCACTATTCTCCTTGTCTCTACAATTCTATTTCACAACATTACTGATGGAGTCTAGCGTAACTAGTGTGCAGCAGCACCACCAGTCATATGTCACAAGCATCAATGAGGCTCAATTTCACGGTGCAAGGATACTTTTTTTCAAGGCTGGTAAACAAGAATCAATTGATGGACAAGAAGTTCACTGTTGGACTTGGTGTAAGCTGCCACAGGTGTTTGCAAGCACTCTTGATAAACAGTTCATCTTGCACGTCTTCTGCTCACATTTTGTTGGAAACTAGCTGTTCATCTTTCACTACCAACTGTTGTCTTAATGTACAACTCTGAGCCTTTTGCCACACTCTACGTTCGAGCATTCAATGGTTTCCATTTGCTTTGGGAGCTCAAGACAGTAATGTTCAGATTTAAATAAACAAATGATTCATTGACTTTTGAGGCTTTGTTTTGTTGAGCAATGAGCACCATATATGCAATCTTTTAGCTGTAACTTAACATATCATCATCATCATCTGGTATTTATACAGGCAGGGATGGGTTAACTCATGTTGAATTACCGTACCAGCTCCTGTTCATGGTTGGACACTATGGCAAAATCCCATCTTTGCTAATTGACCTCTTGGAGAGTTGACCTGGTGGTTTAAGATATCAATGCATCTTGCAGCCTTGTTCGACCTGTAATACTGTGAGAGGTTGTATCAAATATTGATTCTCATTTTACATACAATGTGTAAGCAGTTGGTGATGCTAGACCAAATTCGCACATCTGCTAAGTATTGGCATAAGGAACCAATAATTGACTTGTTGTGATCCTGGAACATTTCTTTTGTTACCAGCAGCACCGTTCTAGTCTCAGTTGTTTGCTAAATGCATTAAATTAACCATCTCGTTTGCAAAGGTGACCATAGGTGACACCATCTAGGCTACGTATATTTACCAATTTGCGTTTGGTTCCATGTGCCCATTGGTCAGTTGTTAATCTGAGTGAGATATAGGCAACGATTGAGTGTCTTCAATCACATTTTTCATCCAGAAGCAAAAGAACAATGTTGCTTTCAGACAGACGATTTCCATGTTTGCACCCATGAATTTAGAGATATGTTTGCACAAAAGAATAATGTTGACTTGGAACAGTCGAATCATATTTACTTAAAAAAATGTTGGTCATACCAATTCTAATGGCTGACCCTTCAGCATTCTCACAACAATACGCTACCAATTCTAAGGTCATGCATATTACAAGTTACTGAAGCTACCAGTTGGACTTTGATACTACAAGATACTGAACCTACTCCTCAGTGCCGGTCAGATATATATTCTCATACTAATCTCCCTTTTTAGTACCCAAACCAACCTCCCAAAAATAGATATTATTAAAATCTTGGGCTTCAGCAACACAATCAAATTGCATTTCCTGTGTTGGCTCAAATATATATTTAGCCTTCCTTGTTGATGAATTCTGCAGTGCCCATCAGGTGCATCCTTTGGCCACCTTTTCCTGCCAAGAACATAGCATTGCAGCTCACTATACCATGCACATATGTTTCCAGATGGTTACCAGGTTAATCAAAAAATGGAACCAAAATCTGTTCTACTACCTGACATTGGCAATTAAATTCTTGCATTGTTTTCCCGTACTTTTCTCCCTTTTTGGTACCAAAGCAGACCTCCCAGGAATAGATGTTATAGAATTGTTGAGCTTCAGCCACAGCGCAACAGTCAAATGTTGTGCCAGGTGTTGGTTCGAGTATATACTTAGTCTTCCTTGATCCTGAATTGCGCAGAGCTCTTTCAATTGCACCAACCAACCTTGTAGGCTGCTCATCAGGTGCATCACTTGGAACTCTTTTCCTGCAGGAAAAAAGTGAAAGCGTATTAACCTTTTTTGCCAATGTAACAGCAACGTCCTATTTAAGTTGGTGAAAAATCAGATACACTAGCGAGAGGGACTTTGTGTGGCTTTTCTAGCTAGATACAATCTTTTGAATCACATGTATAGTATCTGTAATTTCTTCATTAAGCTAGGAGTTTTTTTTTATATAGCAGTTCTGAATTGCTTACCATTTCGGCCACGTTTGCGACTCGTTGTCTGAAATCAAAATATTCTCATCTGCAATTTCTCTGTCTGAAACACCATTTGAACTGCATCTGCTTCCTTGCCGTTCTCACTGGCATTGACAACTACCATTATATCATGAATAATATTTTCCAAGCTAGGTTCAAGAGAGCGCATCACCAAAACCTGACTATGCATAACTGCCAAAAAAACAACATTGCCCAAAAAACTCGAGTGAGTCATTGTGATTCATTGTTAAACCTGTCATGTCTGGCACGAGTGAGCAATTGCCCAGCAAAACTCGAGTGAGTCATTGTGATTTGCGAAGCAAGATCTTAAGAGTTAATCAATCAATTCTCCTTTGTACTTTGAGTAAGCCGCACCTTTTCTGCAAAGGTGTCAAATGTCAATCCAGGTAGTTCAAATATAAAAAAACGTTGAGTTCAAAAACCCTAAAAAAGACTTGGCAATTCATAGTTAGGAACTACACTCTAGAGGTTCGGTATAACAATTTGCGAGAATCTAGCAAAATAGAAGCGCGGATCAAAAGAAATGAATTCTAGCTCAGTTAAAAGTGCCCCAAATCCTCTGGTAATTCATGTACACCTGTCATGTCTGGCACGACATTTCGCGTCAATACAATAAGGACTTGTTTGGAATGGAGGAATAGAAAATGGAGGAATAAGTAAACACACAGGAATGTGATAAGAATGTAGAGGCAAAATGGAAAAACAAGGGTGATGAGTACCCGTACCATGGGTACCCTCACTGGATGTATCGCGGAAGCCATCTACGCCAAAAAAAAAATAGGAATGACGTGTTCTATGCAATATGATTATATCATGCATGATCAAACTGTATTAAAAAAAATATTAAAAAACATCAAATGTGTGCAAAGGAGCTTACTTGTGTCGTCGCCTTCTCTCCTTCATCTCCATGACCACAGGCAAACACGCCCTCCTCCTGCCCAATTGGAGCTCAGACCTCGTCTACAGCATCCTCATCCTTGTCTTTGTGAGATATATGTTTAGTATGATACGGACTCCATGTCCTGTACTTGTAATACTGCATTGCATTACATGTACTGCTCTCCTTCTAGGAGACATTGTATCCTAATCCGCTCCGTCGGCACCGGAGCAGTTGCGTCACCGCGCCGCCGGCAAGGTCACCGATACGCTGTGGTTGTGCGATAGTAGATGTGTTTGTAAACCCGCAACCATTATGCACGATGAATAATGTGTTTCTCCCGTCGATCCTGGAGGCCGATTGCTTCATGCCTTATCTGCAGCCGAGCCGCGTCCTCGCGCTGCGCAGGAGCCAGAGCCCGCCGCACAGCGAGGGAGGCGATGGCGAGCGCGGGAGCATGAAGAAAAGCATGCAGCTGGTCGTCGTTACCGCGGCGGCCGCGCTGTCGGGGGCGGCGCTGGTGCTCCTCGACGACGCCGGCCGCGACGGTGGGGGAATGGCGGCGCCGGAGATGGCGGGGCCTAAAGACGAGGAGCCGAGGTGCGAGGAGGACGGCGGTGGAGCTTGCTCCGACGACGGCGCCGATTCGGTCCACTCCTCGTGCTGCTTCCACTCGTCGCATTTCTCCTACTCCGAGCTCACCAAGGGCGGTCAGGCCGACGGCGTGTCGCCATCGCCCTCCATCCGGTCGAAGCGACGCGGCTCTGCCCCCGACGCCTTCGGATAAGAGCAAGGTTGCGAGTCCATATTCGCCGCCGGGCCCGCGCACGCCAAGCAGTGAGGATAGGGGGCGCCGCGCGCATCCCCAAGCTCGTCGGCGTCCGTGTTGACATCGCAGTCGCTCAACGATCACGACCTCCAGGGAACTGCTCAGTCCGTCAGGTCTCTAAGATTTCAGAGCGGCAGCGCGTTCCACGCAAAAGAAGAAGAAGAAGCAGAGGCGGACACCGTGAGCTCGGACGCCGCAAGTAGCAAATCAGCGCCGCCGCCGCCGCCGCCGCCACCTCTGCCACCAGTGATGGTGAAACAGCAGCAGAACGTCCAGACAGGCTGTGGTGGTCCGGCCGTCCCCCCACCGCCGCCGCCGCCACCTCCGCTGATAGTGCCGCAACGACAGAGCGTTCAGACAATCTGTGGTGGTCCGGCCGTCCCCCCACCGCCTCCGCCGCCGCCGGCACTGCTAGTACCGCAACGACAGAATGGTCAGAGGAGCGGTGGCCCCACCCTCCCGCCGCCTCCCGCGCCGCCGGGTCTGTTCAGGCAGAGCGCGCCTGTCGTCGGCAAGAACGGCGCGCCGCTGCCCAAGCTGAAGTCCCTGCACTGGGACAAGGTGCGCGCCGCGCCCAACCGGCGGATGGTGTGGGACAGGATCCGGTCCAGCTCGTTTGAGTAAGTTTCAATCACCTTCCCCTGTGATCAGTGATCACGAAGGAATTCGAAATGGTAACCGCTGCGTGGTGTGCTTGGCAGGTTGGACGAGCAGATGATCGAGTCGCTGTTCGGGTACAACGCCGCGAGGTGCTCGGCGAAGCACGAGGAGGCCCAGAGCCGGAGCCCCTGAACCGACGCATCTGGACAAGCGCGGATCTTTGACTCGTTTTTTTTTACACGGTCTTCTTGGTCGTGTTGGTTCAGGGAACGGCCTGTCCGTGCAGCAGCTGGAGGCGCTGATCAAGATGGCGCCGACCAAGGAAGAGGTCGACAAGCTCGAGGGCTACGACGGCGACGTCGGCAGCCTGGTCGCGGCCGAGAGGCTCGTCAAGGTGGTGCTCACGATACCGTGCGCGTTCGCGCGCGTCGAGGCCATGCTGTACCGGGAGACCTTCGCCGACGAAGTCAGCCACATCAGGAGGTCGTTCGAGATGCTCGAGGTAATAAGCGGGACAGAGCAGACGGTCTCGAGTTTCTCATTGCAGATGGCTGGTGTACTACTGATTTATTATCTCGTGATCGGATTTTACTAACGTCATTGCCCACGATGCTGTTCTTGTTGTCTGAAAGGACGCGTGCCGGGAGCTGATGTCGAGCAAGCTGTTCCTGAAGCTGCTGGAGGCCGTCCTGAAGACGGGGAACCGGATGAACGTCGGGACGGCGCGGGGCGGCGCCATGGCGTTCAAGCTCGACACGCTGCTCAAGCTCGCCGACGTGAAGGGCACCGACGGGAAGAGCACGCTGCTGCACTTCATGGTCCAGGAAATGATCCGGTCGCAGAAGCCGGCGGCGCGCGCGGCGGAGGCGGCGCCGGACATCGTGACCGGGCTCGCCGCCGAGCTCACCAACGTCAGGAAGACGGCGACGGTGGACCTGGACGTGCTCACCACCTCGGTGTCCGGCCTCTCGCACGGCCTGTCCCGGATCAGGGCGCTGGTGGGCACGGACCTCGCCGGCGACGAGCGGGGCCGGTGCTTCGTGGCCCTCATGGCCCCCTTCGTGGCGCAGGCCGAGGGGGTGATCCGGGAGCTGGAGGACGGCGAGCGCCGGGTCCTGGCGCACGTCAGGGACATCACCGAGTACTACCGGAGAAGGATTCAGTGAAAGTCACCCCTTAACTTGAGTGCCGGATCGAAAACGACAGAGCCGGTACTGTAGCAGGAGCACTGCAGATGATACTGTAGCACGATGACACTGTATGACAGATACTGCGGAAACGGGAAGGGAAACAACACTTTGTAATTCTTGGTTTTGCGTTGTTCTAGGAACCAATTCGTTGTAGATGAGATCAGAAGCATCTGTTTCTTCTTCATTTTCATGCGCATTCGGGTACAGTACTCGTAGCAATTGGCCAGGCACTCAAATCTGGTGCTGCAAACCTTCTGCATCTAGATACTCAAAATAGCTTTTGGAGAATCTAGCAGCTCCTACGTGGAGGTGTGTGGTTGGGTGAATTCAAACTTGGGACCGAAACGATCCCCGCACCGCCACACGATCTAAGCAGCACAAGTTGCCGTTTGTCTCCTCGTTTTACCCACATTCAGTTCGGAACCCCTGTTTGTTTTCTCTGCCTCTATGTCTGCCACGTGCTCGTTCACCGGCTCGAGGAGCGATGCAGACATGCAGTGCAGTGGCCGCTCACCCAGTCACCCGCTCGCAGCTCGTGCGTGTGCCTGCTGCTGCTCTCGGGCCACGTCCTCTTTTGCAGGCCAGAGAGCCGCCCCGGCGAGGCCCGTCTTCTCTCCCAGCGCGGCAAGGTACGCACCAAACCATTCGGGACCTTTTTTTTTGAGGACCACGCTGGGATCCAAGCACCGCATGTCATCAACCAGCTCTCTCCATCGCACCGGTCCAGGCGTAACAGCATGTCAAGTAACAAAACAGGGCGTGCCCGGCCGAATGGGTCGGACCGTCGGAGGAGCACAGTAATTTTCGGGGGGGGGGAAGGCCGAGCATAGTATTTTTTTAAAAGAAAAAAAAACTCAGATCGAGCACAGCTGAATGTGCAAAAACCATCAGGTCATCAGGCCCCGCGTAAGCAGTTGTTCTCTGAACCCGACCAATCATGTTTTAAGACTACAGATATACCTCAACTAAAATACGGAAAAGTAAGTTCATCGAGCAGAGGGTTGCAAGGTAAAACAACCGCCATCCGCCATCATCAGTGCCCAGGGATGGTAGCAAAGGGTTTAAACTCTCTATCATTCTGGTTATTTGGGAAATCATGATGTACAATCTTCGTCGCCTATGCCTTCCTCAGCCTCCACGGACGAACCATCAGATTCAGGATTGTTCATAACCAGCCTACCATTGATTCGGGGTACCTACGACATGTGCAAACCACCTTAGAGGGTCATTTAGACGGTTTTGCAAAGCTAAGGGGTTAAATACCTGATTTTATAGTTAAGAGATAATGTAGTCAACTGATGATATGTTGTGTGTTATATAGACTTCTTCCTAGAGTTGTGCTCACGGGTACGGGTATGGACTTCTATATATGCATTCAAACCCATACCCATGAGCTAAATGACTCTAGAGTGTTTCATATTAATTGTCACCATGATGGACTTAGCAAAATTGATTTTCAATCCAATGGAGTAAGAGAAACTATGCAGAATATTCTTAAGAGAAGTCAATTGGCTAACATCTCCCTCCATAACTACCATATTGTCATCTATACACTGCAGGATTGGCAAGTTTAGTGGAATAGGCGGTGTAAGCAAACCGTTAACCACTCATTGGAGTAAGTCAGCAGCTAGTATAAAGAGGAGAGGAGATAAAGGATCCCATTGTCTGATTCCTCTTTTACAATAAAAGGTTTTACATGGCACTCCATTTAACAGCATTAAGGACGTTCCTTGAGGTGAGGAGATGCTTGAGCTTTTTTAGGGGAGTTTCATATGCTTGTTTTTGTTCTTTAGCATGTATCATTGTATCATCAGGTCTTCAGCATTGTAGTTTAGTGGTTTGTTGATCCAGCATAGCACTTACACTTTTTTGGTTATTTGCTGTCTAATCCCATGAAAATTGCCACAAACAAAACCTTTGTTTGCTGCTTTTGCTCAAGAAGAGAAGTTTTATTTCTTTGAGTTTCTTGCTAGATCACATTCTTATGCATATATTTGTCTTTCCTTTCATGGTTGCAAAGTCTATGTTCAATGAGATGCTGAATAGAGTCCCCCCCACCCCGCCCCCCCCCCCCCCCCCCCCCCGGGACTTGAAGAATCACGTGCACTATTAGAGGTATCAATCAAAAAAATTACATGATTTATTATTTGCTCATGCAATTTCCAAAATTACTCATTGTATCCTTTGCAGCTGATAAAATCAATCGAATTGTAAGGGACCGGTAAATTAAGGCATATAGTGCTGGATGCTCCGTCCACTGTTTGTCCCCTGCTTACCTCAATATTTGCAATAAGGCTATGTTATTCATCTTTTTTCTCTTTCCCATCCACCGACAATTATGTGACTACACATTTATATGCAAAAATATGGTTAAGCCTGGACATCAGAAGATAATCGCACCAGGATCACACTGTTCAGGTCGTAGAGCTGTGGACGCTTGCTCACCAGCGGAGAACCTAGGCTTGCTTTAACAAGTCTGTTAGCAGTGTTTGTTCTCAGAAACGTGAAGGGATAAGATGGAGCAACTCAGCAGCCGCAGCCCGCAGCGGATCTTTTGGGCGTGCTTGGATGATGCACGCCACACTTCGCCGAGCCCTGTGTGCGGCGCCGCCGCAAAAGCTGGCTAGTGTTTGGTTCTCGTCAAACCTTCGGCACGCCACACAAAACTTAGTTGATTTGGGGGCCGTGGCTCGCCTAACCTGCGGCGCCATTTTTTGACGCCAAACCTTAGGTGCGGCAGCACATGTGGCATGGCAAAGTGTGGCGTGCATCCAAGTACTCCCTTTGTCTGCCCGTTCTCACAAAAATCATGTGCATCGTGCTCCATTTTTCTTTTTCTTTTTTGGAAAGAAGATCAGACGCAAGTCCATTTTTTTCTGACGCAACACGTGCCAGTCGCGTACTGTTAGCTGGACCAACTGCGACTCCGGAACGATCCACACATCGTTGCGTCCTGTCAGAGACTCTGTCCCCAATCCCCGTCTCTCCCCAAGAGGTGCCTCGACGATCGACGCGGCTTTCTTGTCAAGGCTCGATCTCTTCGTTCCTAGTTCCTAGGCGATCACCAGTTTCCTGGAAACCGTGAGCAAAAGAACTCCGCACCTGGTGTGGCACGCCATCACGCATGGTCATTGTCAAAGTTGGAGCAAAATTTCCCTTGGTCTGTTCGCTCGGACCTGTTCATCTCTGCATTTCCGTTCCTAGGCAGAGAATGCCAAGAGCACGCTCTGCATCGCGAAGAGCTAGCCTAGCTTCGACTTTCGCATCGAGCTTTATCGTTGCTCACTGCTCGTTGGCATACTGTAGATTCAGGTGATCGAGGCGCAGCTCGAACACGCGGTGGCTGGCAGGCAGTTGGAGTTGGAGAACGGCAGCGGGGCTGCCGACGGCCAGAGCCAGACGCGCGGTGCGGCCAAATGTAAAGCGAAGTGTCCTTTCGCCGCCGTGCCGGGGCACCTCGCCGTTGTCCTCTTGCAGGCGCCGAGCATCGACCGGACAATCAAGAAACGAGAGCGAGTGGCACGCAACTGCCTCCTGACATGCCTGATCAGTATGAGCAGGATGATTGTTACGCTAACTGGAGATGGTGGTTTAACTCTGGATCGGAGGTATTCCTCTGGGTCACAACCACGCATGGCACGCAGCCTGCAGGCAGTACTATGTGCCTACTGGCGCTGCAGGGCCCTAGATGGTTGAGTACTTGGGTTGCCAGGCATAGGGCGCCGGGAGCGATCTAGTTTCCCCAAACTTGACCTTTTCATATTCTTTTATTTTTTGGAAATGTGATCTTTTCACATTGCCCATACTAGGATATAGAGTAACAGCGCGTGTGAAGTTCATTCAAGAATCAATGTTACTCCAAAGTGAGGCTTCACGGGGTAACCCTAGGCCGGCGCAAGAGAAGGATTCTCTTTCGAATGCGCAACACACAAGCAGGAGTAGGGCTTTTATCCGTAAAGAGGGATGAATCTGAACAAATCCCTTTGCGTTCATGTGAGATCAAGTAATTGCATCTCCTTCATCCAATTACCAAGTTTAATCCCTCCTGATCCAACTCGGTGGGCCGCAAACGACAAGTATATGTTCTAGGGATATCTCAATATAGTGAGTACGGTAGAGAAAGAAATTAATTAGCATGTCATTCATATAAGCAATTTGCCGATGTCACAAGAAAAATAAAGGATAGAAAGGGAACAAAATCGTCCCATTTAAGGGACGGAAGAGAGCACCCAAATTGTCATGGGCGAGTCCCCTCGTTTCTATCCGTATTGAGCCCAGGGGTGATGCCACATTATGCTTATGCTAGCCTAGTGCACAGGCACCAGGGTGAAACCAACTTTTATCGGTAAATTGACTAATATTTACCATATATTACAAGGAAATTTTATTTATTATTTAAGTGGTGCACCATCTTGATTTTTATGTTAGCTTCGCCCTGATTGAGCTCACATAGTACATGCTGCCGGTGACTGGAGCTCGCCATTGCCGACCAAACGTAACCGTTGGCATAGAAGCCGAGGATGAGGAGAGTGAGTGAGAGAGGGAGAGAAGAGGTGATGTAGTTTATTGCTGGAGAGGGAGACTGTAAGAATAATATTATTTTAAAAAAGGTATCTTGCTGATATGACAATTATAAAAATTAGTTGGTGATTTCCGCGTTGAGATTGCCCTTACAATGATCGCTACCTGACCTGCTGGGTGCTTCATGGCATGGGTTATATAAACAGGTGGAGGTGGAGGTGGAGGTGCCACGAGTCAGGACTCAATTGGAGCCGGGAGTCACGTCGGCGAAAGAGCCCCCGGGTCGTGCGAGGATCAATTCCTGCGCGCCGCGCGCATATATGATTAGGCTGCGTGCGTACACTCCGTACAGACTACAAAGAATTAGAGATACGCCATGGCGGATTGTAGATCGATCTGTCCTCCAGAATACGTTGTGCCGGTGGGCTACGACGAGCCGCTCCTCGGGCGCTACGAGGCCGCGCGGCCGGCCGAGAAGGCCGCCGCCGCCGACGACGACGGCAACGCCAGCTTCGTGCACACTTGCCTCAACGGCCTCAATGCCTTGTCAGGTGTGCCTGTTTTCTCCATGCAGGCCTGTTAATTTGTCGACCCGTACGTACCATGCCTTTGATTTGACCGCTGCTGGTCAGGGGTTGGGCTGCTGTCGGTGCCCTACGCGCTCTCGGAGGGCGGCTGGCTGAGCCTGGCGCTGCTGGCCGCCGTGGCCGCCGTCTGCTGGTACGCTGGCCTCCTCCTCCAGCACTGCATGGCCGCCGACCCCGCCGTCCGGACGTACCCAGACATCGGCGAGCGCGCCTTCGGCCGCGGCGGCCGCCTCCTCGTCTCGGCCTTCATGTACGCCGAGCTCTACCTCGTCGCCGTCGGCTTCCTCATCCTCGACGGGGACAACCTCGCCAAGCTCCTCCCGGGCGCCAGCGTCAGCCTGGGGCCCGCGACGCTCGCCGGGAGGCGCCTGTTCGTCGTGCTCGTGGCGCTCGCGGTCGCGCCCACCACGTGGCTGCGCAGCCTCGGCGTGCTGGCCTACGTCTCCGCGACGGGCGTGTTCGCGTCGGCCCTCATCGTCCTCAGCGTGCTCTGGGCCGCCGCCGTCGACGGCGTCGGGTTCTCCGCGCCGGGGACGACGGCGCTGCGGCCCACGGGGCTCCCCACGGCGCTCGGGCTCTACACCTTCTGCTACTGTGGGCACGCCGTGTTCCCGACGCTCTACACCTCCATGAAGGAAAAGTCTCGGTTCCCAAAGGTATGATGAGAACAATGGCGACGCACATGTTCACACTGGCCTGTTGCGTTGCAACAACGATGAAGAACTCACCGGTCAATCGCTGTTTGGAATCTTGACAAAATGACAAGCAGATGCTGGCGATTTGCTTCGTGCTGTGCACGCTCAACTACGGGTCGATGGCCGTGCTCGGGTACCTCATGTACGGCGACGGCGTGCAGTCCCAGGTGACGCTGAACCTCCCCGCGGCGCGGCTCAGCTCCAGGGTCGCCATCTTCACCGCGCTGATCAACCCGCTGTCCAAGTACGCGCTGGTGGTCACGCCGATCGCGACGGCCGTCGAGGACAGGATCGGCCCGTCGGGTCCGGCCGTGCCGGTGGCGGTGAGGACGCTGCTGGTGCTCAGCACGGTGGCCGTGGCGCTCGCGGTGCCCTTCTTCGCGTACCTGATGGCGCTGGTGGGGTCGCTGCTCAGCGTCGGCGCGTGCATGCTGCTGCCGTGCGTCTGCTACGTCAGGGTGCTCGGGCCGCCGCGGCGCGCCGCGGAGGCGGCGGCGATCGTGGCGATCCTGGCGCTGGGCTCGCTGGTGGTGGTCACGGGCACGTACTCGTCGGTGGTGCAGATTGCCCACGAGCTGTTCTGACAGAATTGGTGCTGCGCGCGGCAGCTCGGTTCGGCAGCCGTACGAGAAAGAAATCGATCTTACGCCCTGTTTGGGAGCATTGTAAGTTTTTCCGCCTGGGAAAAAGTTTATTTTACTCCCTTCAACAATTCACTTTATCCGCTTAACCCTCTGAGTAAAATTTAGGCTCAATTTACTCCCCCAACAATTCCAATTAGTCCAATCTACCCTCTAATGATATTTCTCTTATTTGTTTCTCCGCGTACGAATTGAATTTTAGGTTCAAATTTTATGAGTGGATAGAGAACATGATCTCATATGTTAAAAAATATATTAAAAATTTTTCATGGTTATTTTCATAATTTGAAAATATTTAACACGAAATTTATCACAAAAATACAAATCTGCATGAAAAATATTCATGAAAAAAATTATAATGTATTTTTCTAGCATAAGGCATCATATTATAAGTTACATTGCAAAATTTAAAGTTCAAATTCCACTTGTAAGTGGAGAAATAAAAAAAAGAAATCTTATTAGGGGTAGATTGGACCAATTAAAATAGTTTGGAGTAGTAGCTTGAGCCTAAATTTTGTTTAGGGGGTTAAGTGGATAAAGTGAATTGTTGAGGGAGTAAAATGGATTTTTTTCTTTCGCCTGTAATCCCATTCCACCTGTATTTTCTTGTGCACAATGATACCTCTGGAATGTACCAGATTTTTATACCTCTGGAAAAACGTTGTTTGGGTAAATGGAAAAGGAAAAAAAACGGAAAGCTGCTAGCTAGAGAAGAACATACAAGCTGCAGACAAGGACCACCCCCACCGTTCTCCCCAGTCCCTGGCATCTACTGAAGCAGTGACTGAAGCACGGCGGATTTGACGGCGACGACAGCTTCTGGTAGATAAGAGTGTGTATGTGAGAGATTTGCTCCGACTAGCAATCGAGCAGAGAGCCATTGAAACTCTGACGAAAGCAATATGTAATCCTTTCAGTAATTCCATCACATCCTTTAGTTTTTGATTTGATCCCCAAATCATCCATGATCTCGAACTCAGCGCCTAATTGAGTGAATACATCAAGCAATTAGAGCACCAAATTGGACTTGAAACTGAAAATTCAGATTTGGAATGGAATGTTCAGATCCAGAAAAGGGGGAAAATTTCAGATCACAGCTCAAGGGATGCAAGTTATCACCGACGAGCGCTTGAGTCCGTCGAGGCAAGCTGTAGCAGCAGCTCGGCGCCTTAGATGCGCTCTGTGACATCAACGATGATGATTCCATGGATCGAGCCCAGGACAATGGCGACGGCGGTTGTGAAGGCTGGGCAAGGGTAGCACCGCAATAGGCAGTAGTCAAGGTGACGTCGGGACGCGGAAATCGGTATGGGAGGAGGCTGGGACAACATCGGCCATGGATAGAAGCTCTAACGAGCGCCAGCGCTGATGGGGAATAGCTCGCCGCCTCGGTAGACTCCAGTCGAGTCGTACGGATGAGTTGGCCCTGGTAGTTGTCGTTTTATTTTCCAGACCACCTCACATGATTATTTTTTTATAACGGTATCAGGCCAAACCGGTTGCAACTTTAATGTGCTAACCACTCATCCAAATAGAGTTTTGGCATCACCGTCGGAAAAGAATCAGGGGCTGTAATTTACCAGGGTTTTTGATCTAATACATGTTATCCAAAGAACACACGCATGTTCTGTGCCGAAATTGATTCGTTACGATTGCGAACTGATGTGCACTGCTCTCTTAGATTTTCCTCGGGAAACGAGACCACAAGAGCCTCCGTAATCGTCGGCTGCATGCATACATTAATAAATGCAAAACTTCTCTCACCAGAAATAACGGATTCGGGGGTTTTTCTTAATGAAAAACCGTAGGATGACTATTTTGCATATTTTTTCTATTTTACAAAAGTTGTTGTCAATTTTCAAAATCAATAAATAGTCTTATGTCTTTCGATCCTGGCTAGTGGATCATTTTTAGAAATCAGCCATCCACAGTACCTCCTTTATTTTGCGTTGCTCCACGGAGAAGCCACAAATTGTACAAAAACATAGAAAAAAAATTTATACACCTCAGACAAATTGTACAACGGAACAAATATTTAAACACCTGCAACAAATTATACAAACTCAAGGCAAAGTTCTGTATACCTGGAATATAACTTATAAAAGTAAACAAAATATTATCCAAAGTGGACAAAGAGTCCATTTATGAGCAATTGAATCGAGAATATGGAATTATTTATTTAGTGTATAAACAAATACATAAATTAATTGACATTGCGTAAAATAGCTTTGCACGCGAATGTTAATTTGCTACAATGCCTGGGCCTTTCTTCAGATGGTAACACTTCTTGAGCCTCGGGCCGACACAAGAGGACGGATCTCTTGGGCCTGGGGCACGACGAGGAGGTGGCGAAGGCGGCCCTTTGCGGCCCAACGTGTCAGTGAAACTTTTCTTTCTGCACAAAGTTAGTAAAGTCCATTTCCGTGAAGCACGGTTACCCGTACACTTGGCACCTCCGTTCCAGCACCCCCCCCCCCCCCCCATCGAACGCCGCGCGCCGTGAAAATTTTGAACATTTACACTTTCAATTTCGTAGACAACAAACGAGCGCAGGCGCAGGACGGACGCACCGTGTGCCGGACAAAAAAAGGGCCTCGGCGGTCAGGGTGGTGGGGCGATCGCGACGAAGCGGTATGATTCGTGGGACGGCCAATCCGCCCCGGGATCTGGATGGGCGGGCGGGTGGGCGTCGCCACGGCTTCGCCTGGTCTGGCAGTCGCGCGCGCGCATGGCCGCAACCGAACGGCAAGGGCGAATGCGAATTGGCGACGTCGTCCGCTCCCTTGCTGGTCCTTGCGTACTTCCTCTCTCTCTCTCTCTCTCTCTCTCTCTCTCTCTCTCTCTCGCCCCCCCCCCCCCCCCCCCCCCCCCCCCCCCCCCTTATCGTCCTATCCTGCAGGCCAGGCAGGCATGGCTGGAGGTCCACCACGGACCAACTGCGCTCTGCGCATGCGCACCCGAATCCAAAACTCTCTCTCTCTCTCTCTCAAAAAAGAAAAAAAAGAAACCTAAGGGGCACTAGATACGAGTAATAATCTGCTGGAGCAACGTACCGTGGGTTTCCAAATTGAACTCGTGCCGGATAAGCGACGATGCGCTAGTCAAAGACATAGTTCAGGAGTTTCTAGAAACAAAACCACAAGTTATTCGTCCGAAACCACTTCGAAAAGGCTGAAGCTTTATCCTGCCAGATCACTTCAACATCAGGGCGTAGCAAGTGCCAAATGGGAAGCTTGCCGAACCATCGTACCTGGGGCAGCATCCACCGGAGAAGATCGTAGTCGTAGCTCGCTCTCAGGTCGCTCTGCCGTTCGTCACGTACCGGAAATGGATTGGTACTGTGAAAACTGAGAATTTCTGATTCCTCGCCAATTGGCGTGTCCTCCGGTCGAGCAGCTTCTTTCGCAGGTTCAGAGACCGCTCCAAATCCTGCGGAAGCTTTCATCTCACGTGGCCCGGTCTAACACCGTGGATCCCGAGCGCCGGCCGCGGCGGCGCGCCAGCGGCTTGCTCGGGTCGCAGTCCCGGTCGCCAACTCGGCGTGCTCCTCCGCACCGCACGGCACGGCCGCCGAGGGCGCGCGCGCTGAAAACCATCGCGAATTCGTTGGTCTCTGACGTCTGCCCCGTCTCGTCGTCGTGTCTGCCCACGCAGGCTGTGCTTATCTACGGCGGGGCGCGGCACGGCTCGTGCTCTGCTCCGTAGTTTTCTTCCGTTCCGTTCCATCGCGTGCGTGCGTGCCAGCAGCTCAGCCGCGCCGGAAAGCGGCCGGGAAAGAAGGAAGAAGATGGCCATTAGCGGGGCGGCGTCGCGCGGCGCTGCCGACGGCGACGACTCGGCGGCCTCGCTGCAGGGCCTCGAGCACCCCCTTCTCCACGCCTACGAGGCGCGCAAGGATGATCCCGCGGCGGCGGCCGACCACGAGGCGCAGCGCTTCGGCCCGGAGGCCGACGGCGGCGCGAGCTTCGTGCGGACATGCTTCAACGGCCTCAACGCCCTCTCCGGTGAGTGTTCGGCGTTTGCAATCCGGCGGCGTTCGTGCCAGTTCGTTTTAGCGGGGAACGGACATGGGTTCTTGCTAAGGTTCTGCTGTTTCTTTCAGGCGTCGGGCTGCTGTCCATCCCGTACGCGCTGTCGGAGGGCGGGTGGCTGAGCCTGGCCCTCCTGCTCGTCGTCGCGGCGGTCTGCTGCTACACGGGCCTGCTCCTGCAGCGGTGCATGGACGCGTCCCCGGCCGCGCGGGGGTACCCGGAGATCGGCGAGCTCGCGTTCGGCCACGGCGGCCGCCTCGCCGCGTCCGCGTTCCTCTACGCCGAGCTCTACCTCGTCGCCATCGGCTTCCTCATCCTGGAGGGGGACAACCTGGACAAGCTGTTCCCGGGCACCAGCCTCGGCCTCGCGCTCGGCGGGGGCCGCCTCGTCGTCGTCTCCGGGAAGCAGCTCTTCGTGGTGCTCGTCGCGCTCGTCATCCTGCCCACCACGTGGCTCCGGAGCCTGGGCGTGCTCGCGTACGTGTCGGCCAGCGGCGTCCTCGCGTCGGCCGTCGTGGTCGTCTGCGTGCTGTGGACCGCCGTGGCGGACGGCGTCGGGTTCAGGGCGCAGGGGAGGATGATCAATGTCAGTGGCCTGCCAACGGCTCTGGGCCTGTACACCTTCTGCTACTGCGGCCATGCCATCTTCCCAACGCTCTGCAACTCCATGAAGGAAAAGAAGAAGTTCTCTCGGGTGAGTAGCAACCATGATTCTGCTGTCTTCTTCGGTAACACATAACTGATACCTGAAAAAAATACTGATTTATTTTACTTCATGTCACCTCTGCATTTTTTTGTAGAATATTTTTTGAATGAGTTTTTAGTGTTGAAATTGGAAATGTGAATACGGGATACAGCTAAAAAATATGGCATTTTCTGACAAGAGTTTCAGGTACTACAACAAGGAACAGATATATGTAACTATGGTGCAGTATTTGAGCGTCATTGAATCAACTATTCGATGCTCAATCAATCTGATTGATGCTAGCCCTGATTGCGAAGCAACTTTCACTGGTTTGTTCCATTTTTTTAGAAAAAAAAACAGCTTTCAGTAGCAGTGTACTAGTACTAACATCTGTCCTACACATGGCATTACCATTTATATAATAGTCCATCTAGCGCCTAGGGAACAGACCATTTGCCATTTTTTTATTAGGTAGGAAATTGACGTGTCTTTTGTTTTGTCTTTCAACAATAGTGCAATTCTGAACACTAGGAGGACATGTCTGACAGTGACTGAGCAGTGTTACAGTACACAGGAAATACATCGCAGAATCAAAAGGGAGCTGAAGTAGCTAAATGTTTTTTCCACCTGCATTTCGTTAAAACAGATGTTATTGTTTGGTGGTACCTCTGACATTTGATGCTGCATAGTGCCTCGGAGTCAGCTGCACCTGCACTGCCACCGTTTGGAAACATTTTCGCTGATGTGTCAATTGTTTTTTTTTGAAGAAAATCAATTGTTTTGTCTTCTACAATGGCTCGATGCTGAACAGCAGCAGAATGGGGAAAATATCTGATAGCGACTGAAACATTTTACTGCTCCTGAATCCTGACTGAACTGAAATTACAATGTCTTCTGATGGCGTAGGTGCTTGCCATATGCTTCGCGGCCTGCACCCTGAACTACGGATCCATGGCGATCCTCGGCTACCTCATGTACGGCGACGACGTCAAGTCCCAGGTGACGCTGAACCTGCCGGAGGGGAGGGTCAGCTCGAAGCTGGCCATCTACACGACGCTGATCAACCCCTTCTCCAAGTACGCCCTGATGGTGACACCGCTCGCGACGGCGGTCGAGGAGAGGCTGCTCACCGCCGGCACCAAGAACAAGAGGTCCTTCAGCGTACTGATCAGGACCCTCCTTGTCGTCAGCACGGTCGTCGTCGCGCTCGCCGTGCCCTTCTTCGGCCACCTGATGGCGCTCGTGGGCTCGCTCCTCAGCGTCATGGCCTCGATGCTGCTCCCCTGCGTCTTCTACCTCAAGATCTTCGGCGTGGCGCGGTGCGGCAGGGCGGAGGTCGCGCTGATCGCCGCGATCCTCGTACTTGGCTCCCTGGTGGCCGCCACGGGGACGTACTCTTCTCTGAAGAAGATTGTTCACGAGTTCTGAAGAAGACATGACTGTTCAGCAGATGTGTCTCAGACAATTGCAAGATGTTGTCCATGAGGCAGGGGAACAGGGCTGAATGGCTGATCTGATGACGAGACACGAGAGGAGCAGGGTGTCTGCTTAGATATGGGGATATGTTGCTATCCCATCTTGAGGCATGTACTTCTTTTGTAAGAGAAGCATGTAGTCAATTTGCCATTTGTAGGAGGCTAGGAGCCTTATTAGGTGGACACTGTTAACGAAATCTGAAGCGAGAAGCTAGTAAAATGAGGAGCTTGTTTCATTGTACTAGTTGTGAGAAGAGCAGTGTACTACTTTCAGAAGTTCAGGCCAACATACTCATATGGTATCGATTTCGTCTTACAGAGTCACTAGTGGAGAAACTGAATTAGAATATTTCTCTGAGACGAATTTTCGCATTCCAAGCAGTTTAATTTTGTAATAACTGTATATGAAAGAGAGACGAATTGGCGCACCGAAGTGTCAGTACTAAAGAAGAAACAAAGGCAGCAGGCGCAACACATAATCAGGCAGACTGCCTTCATCATCTGATTAGCTAAAGAAGCTTCAAGAAATCGATCGTCTGTTGTTCATCTTGCAAAGGACTAAAGTACATACAACATGCATCGATTCCGACAAACCGGACCGGCAACAGCCATCCGCGTCACATGGCTAAACCAAGAGCTACAGGAAAAAGTTATTACAGTACAGTGGTTTTTCAGGGAAAAAAGAGAGGAGCACAGCGGCAGGTGCAGAAGAAACTGAAGCAAGAAGGAATACGAGCAGCGGGAAGCAGAGGACACGAAGGGCGATGGCGCCTCACGCTCGCTCGCGCGCGCGCATCAGAGGGAGATGAGGCCCTCCTTGACGCCGAGGGCGAAGAGGAGGATGACGAAGCCCGCGGCGATGCACTGCGTGCTGGTCACCACCGTCTGGTTGTACGCCAGCAGCGTCACGGCGGCGCCCACGCACCCGATCAGGAACCCGCTCAGGTTCCGGTCCATGCCGCCGCCGCCGCTACTTGCCTCCGCGCCTCGCTCCCGATCGCTGCTCCTCCCCTTGCTTGGATGTTGTTTGCGTGTGGTGCGGACCGTGGACGAGATGAGGGAAGGATGGGGAAGAAGAAGGGGAGTTAAGGCAGCAAAGTCAACGGCTTCGGTGGTGATGAGGGGACACGGGGTCAGCTTATGGAGGGTGCGGAAGGCCGCGGGTGGCGTCTTCAGGCTTGGGAAGCGCCGATCCGGGATGTCACTTCGCATCCCCCGCGTAGGATTATCTTGCAGAGCTTGCCGACTGGTCTAACTAACCACTTTGTTCTTCAACAGTTCAACATGCTCGCACGGGATATTCAGATGGAGATGGTCAAGTTGCACCGATCTGTTTTTTTTTAACAGAGTTGTTGTTCGTATGGGCTCGGCATCCCATTTCTACGATCATTTTGGAAAAATGATTTTACGTGTGACCAGAAGCCGCATCGTGATTTTGGGTCTGTTTCGTTTGTGAAACCCTGAAGAATAGGATTATTTGTGCGATCAGAAGCTTCATCGTGTGCGTGGAGAAAGACTGGGCTCTGCTGGGTCCAGTTCTCTGATGGGCTGATAATATGGTGGGCCTTTTGCAGTGTGTGTGGTCGGTTGGAATCCGGCGCAGCCCAGTACAGTAATGGCTTCTCGGCCCAGCCTGGAGATTTCTGGGCTTTCAAATCCATGTGCCATGCCACCATATTGGCAGCTCGGATTTTTCCTAAAAACAAAAGGAGACATTGCCAGTCGAGCCCAGTTGTGAGAATATGGCAAGTCCTGTAAGTAATGACCCTTTATCAAGTAACAGCACATTCCATCGGTGCGACCCTGAACTGCTACAACAATGATACTGAAATTCTATCATATCCTCTTTAGGAACATCACCCAACCAAACCATCACACTACAAAACCTTTAATAATCAAACAAAAAGACTGCTGCATAATTCAACGCGGAGGAAGCCAGCCGGGACGTACGGAAGCCCAACAAAGCTCAATGCAAAGAGCACACTACTAGTGCTAGCAGGCAAGGAACAGAGACACTGGAGTTTGGGTTCGGCAACGTGCTGAAGATCATGCCCTGTTCTGTTCAGGCATGAGAGGATATCTGCAACTTGCCGGCCTCGTTTGAGCAAGTGAGAGCAGGTGCGGGGTCAACCAATGCCGAGACGAGCTTTAGTTGGTGTTCTTCGCGACGATCCATTGTCAAAGCCACCTAAATCACCACCTCCGCTCAGCATGATTGACTAAACGATCGAGCTGTTGGTTTCGTTGGGCGCATGAGCTGCAGGCTGCAGCTCATCCCAATGGAAACCTCGAGGCATCCGTTTGCATATATAGCAAGGTCTGACCACCGGTGCCAGCCATCTCATCCCGAGCAAACAACCAGAGCAGCAAGACGATCTCGCTCGCATCTGCAAGCAAGAATATCCTAGCCTATGACGAAGGACGTGGTGGTCGAGCACGGGGAGAGCTCCGAGGCGCCCCTGGTGGCGCCGGTGGCGTCGGGCGTCGGCCGCGCCGCGTCCGTCGCCGATGTCTTCCTCCGGTTCCTCGCCATCGTCGGCACCATCGCCAGCGCCATCGCCATGGGCACCACCAACGAGACGCTCCCCTTCTTCACGCAGTTCATCCAGTTCGAGGCCAAGTACAGCGACCTGCCGTCCTTCACGTAAGTCGTTGCCGTTGCTGCTACAGCAACATGGAACCCTTCGCTGCCTGTTCGCTCGCTCGTCGCGGCGTCGCTAGCCATCTGACGCGTGTCGCCGGTGATCGAGCACCCCGCAGGTTCTTCGTGGCGGCGAACGCGGTGGTGTGCACGTACCTGGTGCTGTCCATCCCGCTCTCCATCGTGCACATCGTCAGGCCCAGGGCGCGCTACAGCCGCCTCGTCCTCGTCTTCTTCGACGCGGTAATTAGTCAAGTCGATCATACAATTGGATTGAGAAATAGGGTGGTAAGTACTAACTAATGGCGCGGTCTGAATGACTAGGCGATGCTGACCCTGCTGACGGCCGGCGCGTCGGCGGCGGCGGCGATCGTGTACCTGGCGCACAAGGGCAACGTGCGGGCCAACTGGTTCGCCATCTGCCAGCAGTTCGACTCCTTCTGCGAGCGCATCTCGGGCTCCCTCATCGGCTCCTTCGCCGCCATGGTCCTGCTCATAATGCTCATCTCCCTCTCCGCCTTCGCGCTCGCCAGGCGCCACTGATCCATGATCGAGCACCACGCATCAGCCGGGGCCATCCCAATGAAGATGAAGGGGCCGGGCTCTGTTCTCTTTGCCAGCCTTGGTCGATCTGATCGTGCAGTGCATGCAGCAATACTAAGGCATGTGTCTGCTTCTCTTTGTGTGGTTTCTTTTTCCACAGTGATTCTTCGTTTGCTCCTTGCTGGTCTGCACTGCTTCCTCTCTGTGTAACTCTGTTCCTCCGGTGTGGTCCTCCAACTATAAAGGACGAGTCCGGTTCAGGTTTGTAGTGTGACGGTTATTATGTTCGAAAACAAAGGGAAGTTCTCAAAATTATACAGTGCACGGTGAATTTGTTATTATGACCGCCATGGGCCCGGGCCGGCACACCTCCAATGTGAAAACGAGCTGGGCCGGCTATCCCTTATAGCCTTTATGCGGCCCATATCTTGTGTCCGCTCGCCTTGCTCGTCTTCCGGCCCCTCCGGTCCTCGCAGCGTCCCAACCAACAACAGTCCCCACCGATCCGCCGCCCGGCACGGCGGCGCCTCGCCCACGCCTCCTCGCCGACCCGCCCGCCCGCTGCTGCCGTACCACCGCGCCGCAGCCCCGTACCCGCACGGTTACTGGCCGGCGCTTCAACGCGTCTCTGGGCGCTCGACGCAAAACCTCCGAAAGCGACCTGTTCTTGGGCTCCTCTTGGTCTGGGTAGTAGGAGTAATCGCAGTATCTGCAGCTCCTCCACGATCCCTTGTGGGTAAGATCGTCTATTCTTTCCCTAGCGATCGCTCCACTTTGCAGAATCTGCTCATCGGTACCCAGTATGACACGGTTTCAGGCCAAGAATATTTGTTCCGCTGCTGTAGATACCCTGAATGCCAAGAGTTCTGAAGTTCTACTGTTAATGTTTGATCTGACCAGTAGGAGCCTGATCTCGTCTGGGTGTCACCAATGAAATTTCAACCGGTCTGACTCCCAGGATTTAGCTCTAGATCAAGTAATAATAGACTAAAATTTGTTCCAAAGATGGCGGTGTTTGGTACTTTGGTTGGCATTTGTTGACTCTGCCTGACGGCTTGGAGCCTTGGCTCTCAAACTAGAAATGAAATTTGATTCAGTTAAAAACAAATGATTTGAATAAAATTGGATAGACTGTGCTCGATCAGTTTCCATATTCACTAGATAGATATGGATTTTAACGTGTGCTAGGCTATTGTACAGAAAATCATGTCATAACATGCTCAAATTAGTAGTTGGTCACGGCATGTTCTACTTGAAATTTCTGTTTATGTAGAGAGTAAGCAACAAAGCATGTCTGTTTCCTTGTTGCAGAAGGGTGTGTTTATGATGTCCATCTTCCGCTCCGTCCTCCCAAGAGTAGCAAGATCTAATGGCTGGAGATGCTTTTCCACTAGGATTCCTTACGATAATATAGCAGAGCTAAATAAGGTTAGGCATTTGAATATCCTTTTTGGATGTTGTCTTTCACTAATATTATTTCTCCAGTTGCCTAGATATCTTACTGAAACTAGAGTACTGGACATGGTATCTATATTGGCGCATTCTAACATAATCCCGGATTGGGTACTCTAGGTTGCAGACCTGTAATTACAGTTTCAGTAGGAATTGAAAGTTACCTGAATAGACAATTGTCTATAATGTTTCCCATGGCACACAGGATTATATTTGATATCTCCCCTAAAATAACATATGCACGATTTCTCCATGTTGCCAACCAAAAGTCAGAACACAATTAAGTTACAAGTACAAACATTATTCGTATCATTTCCCTGTATGCTTGAGTTTTGTTCAATTCTTGTCTACATTTTGATAGTGCGAAATGTGCCATTTTTTCTTTACATGTGCTTTGCTTCTCACGAATTAGAATTCGCCACTAAAATTTTCGATATTACACTCAGCCTTAGGTGCTGAATTATAGCATTCTGTGGAATTTTTATCATTAATGCTATATGTACAGAAGCTAGGTATTGGCTTCTAACTTAATCCTGTGCAATGTCTTCATCGAAATACAATTAAATAATTGCAACGGGGTGTTCAAAGGAATGACTATTAATAATTATCTCAAAATTTGTGATTGTAGGAAATGGAATCAATATTTGGTGAATCTCCGTCACCCAGTCCTTTAGGGTCAAGTCCTCCCCAGCAACCAGTCCAGCCTGCTTATGAAGATGATGATTCACAACCAGTGCTTACACATACTGATAGCAGCGGACAGGCAAAGATGGTTGACGTCTCACCCAAAGAAGACAGTAAGAGAGTTGCTATAGCTAGTTGCAGGGTCTTGCTTGGCCAAAAGGTGTTTAATTTGGTTGCATCAAATGAGATCGCGAAAGGAGATGTCCTTACTGTTGCAAAGATTGCTGGAATAACTGGAGCAAAGCAAACTAGCAATCTTATACCCCTGTGCCACAACATTAATCTTTCCCATGTTCGTGTTGATCTTATTCTCAATGAAGAGGATTCTAGTGTCGTGATAGAAGGGGAAGCCACAACCAGCGGAAAGACAGGGGTTGAGATGGAAGCAATGACTGCAGTAGCCATTGCCGGCCTCACAGTTTATGACATGTGCAAAGCCGCTTCAAAGGACATTTGTATAACAGATGTCTGTCTGCAGCACAAATCTGGGGGAAAGAGTGGAAGTTGGTCCAGGAATTGAAGGGTCCATTATTGGTCTGAGCATATGAACTGCAAGCATGATTCAGATATCAAGACAATTGAGACTTCGTGCCAAATTTATTTTGATTTGGCTTTGAATGCAGGCTCCTGTGTTGTAGATTTCTAGTTCTTGAGACATCATTTGAATCTCTGTACTCCTGAGTTGTAGATACATTGTTCATGACTTCAGAGTAGATGGTCATGTCAACTTATTTTCAGATCTATACTTTGTTTCCTTGGTGCATTGTCTACTCTAATAATGTGTTGTATTGTCCATCATTCCTTGGCATTCAAAATAAAACTATACTGAAATCAGAATAGAATTTACCGTAATGTGTGGTAAATATGGCTTCCCATATTGTTTTTAATTCTAACATTAGAAAACAGTTTTATTGAACTAGAAGAAATAAAAATAGCAGATGTACCAAAGTTATCTTTCACTACCTTGTAAGTAACTCTTACTCTATTGTCATTCTGGTGTCCAAGAATACTCCGTTCATGATATTTCGAGCTGAAATTTAATTGTTAAAATGATATCTGATCTCATTTACTCCCTTCTTTTAGGCATATTTACTGAATCAAATTTCTGTGCACATACTGATAGAAGATAGATGAAAGTAAAGAATAATCATGTTGAAATATTTCCTCTGATTGTATTGAAAGAGCTGGAGTGCAGAAACACTATTTACTCCTGAAGTTTACAGCAACTGTAATGCCCACGTGAACAAAGTATAAAGCTGATATCTTCACAGCTATAGCTCAAACCTATCAATATTGTTGATAACAGTATTTATCTGACTGTGGATGTGATTGTTTCCTTACATCGCAGGAAAATGCTTTCCTGCATAGATTTCAGACAAGTGAACGACTTAATGGGCAGTATCCTGCTATGCTTCTCATCTTGTATCCAGTTGAGTTTAGTCTGCGCATGCAACTTCAATGTCTTCGGGGGTGGCCATGTTTTTATGGGCTCAATGTCTTGGGATCTCTTCGTCCAAACATGGGAAATGAAATGATCAAGGGGGTATTATTTTGGTTTGATCCAGCTACTTTCTGATAATGTGGCAAGCAGATGAAGATGTTCAGAACTTTTCAGCTTAGTTCACATCGACACGATAGAGTTATTTGCAGGTAATGACAAATTTTAATCCTAACATTGCCTAACTACTGTGACTTGGTGCATAACCAAACCACATATACCATTTTCTTCCTTTAGCTGGTATTGCGTTTGGTTTCTTCCTGGCCATCGAGGACTTGTTCCGACGCTATTACTTTCTGATGATGCAGAAGAACATATGTATATTGATGTGCCCAAACGTGGCATTGTTTAACACGTTGGCTGAACATGCTGGAGGGGGGGGGGGGGGGGGGGGGGGGGGGATCTGGGCTTCCAGTTTTCACTATGGGAACACAAATATTTTAGTTTAAATTAAGCCCTAACGTATTTGAACGCCAGAGTACAAATATGCTACACATGTAACCTCTGTTAGGTTTCTTGTCTCCCTGTTCTTTTGAAGCTGGTTACGTTACTTTCTGCTGATATGTGATACTTTTCAGTAGTAGCTGCCTGCTTCGCGCGCAGCAGCGCTAGAAAGTAGCAGTAAGCTGCATCTACTCAGAGCCGGCCAAAAACACTCCATGGCATGACAGCACAGCAGTGATGACCACTGCAAATCTGAAGTAGTTGGGATTCTCGCATCTGACTAATGTGCTATTCATTCTCTTTGTGGCAAATGAACACCTGCATTGAAGATTTCCGTGTACTTTATCTTCATTATTTGTGTGTATATATTGAGCCGAGATATCTGACATGCAGGTTTCTCCACTTGTCCTGCAGTGCGGCCACCGCATCGACGACTTGGAACCGACGCCACAGAAACATGCCTGGTGCTCCAATTCTTTATCACCTTCCTCTCTGGCGACTCCATTGCCATCTGAAGAGGTCAAATTTCTCAAGGCGTTGTCCCAGCCACTCAGAAACTGTCGCGCTGGCCAGCGGAAACAAGGGAGCGAGCAACTATTAAGCCTTAAGAAAATGCTGCCTCACCTCACCAGCAGATTTCGGTCAACGCTCCCCGGTGTCTGCATCCTCACAGATCGCGGTTTGACCGGCATGGAGACATTTTTTTTAGATAATGGAAGAGCATGGAGACACCGCAGGTAGAGCTGTGATGTTTTTCTCGTCTCCGGTTAGGTCCTGCTGTTAGTTGCTAACAGCCTAACATTAGCATCCTGATCATTTCGGTGAAACGATTCCCTGGTTTCTTCACCCAGAATCATCGAGCGCCCACTGGCCCCGGTACCATCTTTCCGTGGGGAAAGAAGGGTTCCAGAAATGGCGGGAGTGCAGGTTAACACGTCGGTTAGGAGATGATGATGATTACGGAGTCGATAAGATGGCCATCGTTTTCGGCTGGGAGGTCCTCCGGTCCATTTGGACAGGCCGAACTAGTGAACGCGCTGCCGTGCATCCTCGCGACGGGTATGGATGGGCGAGAGACGTGAGGATTCCAAAAGGCATCCCCCAGTCAAGAATTGCAGACACGAATATTTTTTTAATTACGAAGTATAACTCAGATACTCACAACGCTCACACACTCATCCATCCATCCTTAAGAACGCACATACGCAAATTCTATCTCTATAAGCATCTTCGAAGACTGAGACGGCAAATTCTCAAGATTGACGAAATCATCATAGGTACTACACTGTCGATAGGAACGTCGTCTACTACTGAAAACATAACGCTGCACACACTACGCAAATACTAGCTCTATAAGCATCTTCGAAGAGTAAGACGGCAAATCCTCGAGACTGACGAAGTTATCATAGGCGCTGCACTGTCGACGGAAACGCCGCCTACCACTGAAAGCATGACGTTGCAAACACTAACATGCATAACGCTGCAAGTACAACATGGTAATGGATGCTATACTGATTGTTAAAGATAATGTTGGTGTCTCACTGGGGAAAATCCGTGTCCTTCTGGCAGTCAAATTTGTTACGTGGCCTCCTTATTGACCTGTCCCTGCATGCAAGAACAGTCAGTCCTCCTTGGGGTGCCCTCGACAAGGCGTGACGAACTGCGACCAGCCTGTACATGTTCGTACACTTTGAGCGAGTAGTTAATTCAAGAGACAATTCTCTGCCAGCAATTATAAAAAGTTCTCAATTCCTTGTGCGCCACTAGAAAAGTTACAATGTCGTATGAGTCACTGCTCCAAATTTTTTAACCCTGCATACCACTATCGTTAGCTTTTGATGGAACGGCAGCTAACAACAGCTTAAAATGTCCATTTTACCCCTCTTACAGGTGGGCCTCGCACGTCAGTCTTCTTCCTCAACTTCCAACCTCTTCTTCCTCTTATCGGTGGTGAGCGATCAGTACGGCTGCAGGAAGTTGTCGGGGTTGGCGATGCAGTCGGTGGTCGGCCAGGCGGAGCGGAGCAGCTTTAGGAGGTGCTGCGCCTTGCGCTTGGCGCGCTCCGAGCACCTGCCCTGCACCATCAGCAGCAGCTGGCTCATGGCGCCCGCCCGGACCGCCTCCACCTGCAGCACCTCCGATCCGTCCACCACGGCCACCAGCGCGCCCGGACATGGCGCGCACCAGCACCGTCACCGCCGCCGACCCGCCCTTGGCTCCGGCGACCACCGCGTCGCGCCTGCCCTCGGCGCGGCACAGCTGCTCCACGGCTGCCAGCGCGCGCTGAAGCTCCCCGGCGCCGCCCTCCGCCATGCGCCGGGACAGCTCGGACGCGGTGCCGGTTCTCCTTGGCCAGGCACAGCGCAAACAGGCCCCGGATCCCGACGCGGACCGCGCGGGCGTGGGCCTTCTCCTCCACCAGCGCCACTAGGCCCTCCATGACCCCCTCGGCGCCCGCGTTCACCCTTACCGCCCCTCCCGGCCCACCACCTCGACGGCCTTGGCCTCCACGACGGCTCCCGCGTTCACCCTGGTCTCGTGCGTGGCCATGACGAGCCTGTTCTTGTCTGAGCCTCCGTAGCGTGGGGAGGCCCTGGCCCTGCGCGACGAGGGAGCGGCCACGGCGCACCTGCGCGGGGCCCCGCTCCCGAGCAGGGGCTGCGGTGGCGCAGGGGCAGTGGCGAGGGGAGCGGGCGGAGGAGGGAGGCGTGGCGGCCTAGCGTTCGCTCGTGGCGGCTGAGAGCGGGCGGGCGGCGCCGGCGAGGTGGAAGGCGAGAAAGTGGGGGAGGCTGGAAGTTGAGGAAGAAGACTGATATGTGGGGCCCACCTGTAAGATGGGCAAAAAGGACATTTTAAGCTGCTGTTTGCTGCCGTTCTACCAAAAGCTAATAACAGTGGCTTGCAGGGGTAAAAAAAAATTGTAGTAGTGGCTCATATGATATTGTAATTTTTTTAGTGGCGCATAAGAAATTGAGAACTTTTATAATAATGGCTCACATGGAATTGGCACCGCACTCCCTGATTGATACGCTTACTTTAAATAGCAGCATTGCTTCAGCGCCCGGCGCCTCCGTGGCATCAGATGCTAGCCAGCAATGGCAGGGTACACGTCAGACGGTCACAGCTAGCAACATAAAAATGTTTACACGTGTGACCCTGCAGAAGCCCCAGGATTACAAACGCACACAATACGTCTTCTTCTTCCTCCTTTCCGACACATTATCATGTGGCACGAGAACGGAGAGGCAGCACACATGGCGGCTCTTGCATCGACAAAGCCACAACGGAAAGAACCGGGGATAATGTTGTTTGGCCAAGGCGTTTCTTTCAGAGACGAGTTGTTTAATGGGAGAGCCAAGCGGCACGACGACGGGAACGAGCTTGCTCAGCCGGTGAGCTGAACCGGCGACGGCCTCCACGCCACGCCCATCCCTCAAGTCGCAGCAGCGGCCTTGCTCCCTGTCGCCGCTATCCTGACAAAATTCCCTTCCGCCGACGTGGGCCCGGCGCCGCCGGTGCGCGCGCCGGCGTGAACCGCGCGCGCTCGAGAGGGACCGAGTCGCCGTGCCGCGCGAGCGGTGCGGGGGTGTGGACGCTGATTCTGACGCGGATGTTGACGGGGCACGCGCGTGCGCGCGCGTCGGCCGCACGGGCGGGACTCCTTGCCGGCTCCGGCTCGCCCGGGCGCGCGCGCAGCCGCCGCGACACGCGTCCCGGGGCCGGGGGTGCTGGCACGCACGTCGCCGTCTCGCGCCCCGCCCCGAGCGCGCGCGGGCGCGGGGCGACCCCGCCGGCAACGGAAAGCCACCGCGCGCCCGGCTGCCTCCCCGGCTTTGACTTGCCCGTTCCGGTGTGCCGGCTCGTGAAGGCACGCGCGCCCGCACCCGTTGCGCGGGCTGCGGGGATCGGCGCGTTTTCTCGGGGACGGATCGCGACGTGCCGACACGGCGTGGTGCGTCACCGCGGCGCCGGTAAGGGTAGGCGAGCTGGTTCGTGTGGGGGCACGCACCAGTGCACGAACAGGAGAGGAAAAAAAATCGCGTGGCAGAAGGAGCCATGGTGTAGCATCGATCGATCAGTGATCAGACGGTTCGCGGAAAACCACCGTCACGTCAATAGGGTGCCCGTAACCTGGGAATATCCACGACGTGACTAGCAGTCTTGCGATCTTGTATTGTTGCTTGCGACGGAAGGTTACACGGAGCTTTCTACCAGGGAATCGCACGCAGCTCATCAAGGCCACCCATCAACGAAGTGTCGAAGACTCGCCGGCCAACTTCACGCCCGCCACCGGCCGTGCAATGATGAGGATCTCCGAAAGCCACGGGCTAGCCGGGCTAGCTCCCGCGTAGCACGGCGACCGGTGAGCGCGGCGAGGCCGGTGTGGTGCAGCATATGCGTTGCGCGCGGCGTGGCGTGACCACGGGAGAAAGGAGCCCGTGGCCTGTCCGCTACCACCGGCTGCCCGATCTCGAGGGGTCGGGGAGAGCCATGCCCGCGTAGAAGGGGGCAGCCCCTACTACCGGAGATCGCGCCGGTAGGATAGCTCATCGGCATGACGGCGACAAGCCAGTCGTCCCCTCCGGCGACGGGGCGTCGTGGGGCCCGCTCGGTTGGCACGCGGTTCAAATCCAATCGCAAGCAACTCATCACTGGCTACTCCGCTTGGCTTACCTGACAGGGAAATGGAGAACAGAGCTCATGAGGGGGTCACAGACTACAGACTACAGACTACAGAGTCCTATGCAGTGCAGCAGATGATTCGTGTGGTTCCTTCAGTTCCATCAGCTGGCTAACGATCCCGTTTGTAGGCGGATACAAACGGGTCCAGCTTTCTGGATCGCCTCCGGGGGGTAACATCCAGCCTTCTTCTGCGTTTCGGGTGCGTATCGTCAGCTGGAACGCATCCGGAATCACGCCTTCTCCAGGCTAATTTCGTCCCCACCAAGGTTTCCGGTAGCAGCGCGGCACTCCCCCAGGGATTCAGGGATCAGGACGCGATTAGTTGGAGCTTTCTTCTACCTTGCTGAATTCATTGGGGAAAATGCTGCAGAGAACTTCAGTGTGCAGTGTGCCAAACTCAGGAAGGAAAAAATGAGAGTCTAGCCACGTTTCAGCAGAGTGTTCCCTGGAATCTAATGCTTTTCTAACTCCTTTGTTAGTTTCAGGAAGGATTTCCAGATTTCATTGTCCATGCACCTGGCCTACCTCAATCCAAACTACTAATCAATCAGCACGCGCGAATCATTTCAGAATCTACTATACCCTTCTTTTCTTTTGTACACACACACACACAACAATACAAGATCACAAGACTGCCCGTCGATCTATATTTATATATATATATATATAAATCAGGCAAGAATTCGCATTACCTATCATCCGGAGGCGGCGACAAGCGACGCCCTTCTCGCGCGCGCGTCCAGCCCCGGACGTCGCAGCGGAACAACGGAGGGCGTGGGCGCCACACGGAATAATGCGCAGCAGCCCCGTCGCTGTACGCGCGCCCCGTTTCGAGCCCCACAGCTCCCGAGCAAAAGCAAGCAGGCCGATCCGCCCGCGCCGCGCCAGATGGGTCTCTGCAGTTCTGAGCGCCCGGGCGGCCTCCTCCGGGAAACGGACGAGCGTATGATTGGGTTGGATTCTCGGTTTCCTTGGATACATTCGCATGCAGAGGATGCTGTTGCGATCATCCACTCCTCGTCGACCAGCTTTGCTAGCTGCTGCTGCCGCCGCCGCGGTGCGCTGTCTCTGAGCTAGGGTTCCTCGCCGCCGGTGGGCCGGTTGGCGTCTTGGGGGAGACCGGCCGAGCTGGACGCCTCTCCCTGCGCCCTCGTTTTTGTCAGCAGGCTAGAGTTCAGCGGTTGTGTGGAACGGTAGGCGATTCTTGGCACGAAGCTCATGCTAAATCAGAGTGCGCGTCTAGGTTAGTGCTAGCGCTGAATCTGGCGTGTTATTTCCCTTGCGTGCTCTCGAGTTTGTCAGGACGCAGAAAGGATCTGTCAGTCCGGTCGCTTTCGACGGTTAATTGCCCGGGGTTTATGAAGCTGTGATGTGCTCATGCACACGAATGATGGCACAGTTGGTGCATTTAGGAGGCATCGTTTTCTGTAGCAGTCACTCAGCAGAGTGCAGAACAGTTTTATTCAGAATGGTCAGGGTAAAACATTTTGGTCTTATTGGTGCATGGAGCCCTGTAATAAGGCTGTAACTGGCTGGTAACAGTGAAGGACCTTGGCTTATGTGCTCTTTGCTATACCAGCGACCTTTTTTTAGGAAGGATTGGCACCAGCGATTTAGCAATGGTTAATGTAGTTTGTTTCATTTTTTTTCTTAAAAGAATAGGCATGCACTCATCTAGTCATCTCCCTTGGAGTTCCTTGGCGCCACGTCTCTTTCTACTAAAAGGACGCCGTGCCGTTCCAGTATTTAAACCGGGCCATCTCCCTCTCGGATTATTTTTCCTTGATCGCTTGGTCACCCTGAATCCGAGCCTGCTCCAACAGGTAATTGGCTTACTGCCACTTCCCCTACTGCCCCCTCTCTCTTCTCAATATGCTACTCCCCCTTGCTCTGAAAGTATTTTCTTTCTCCTCTAAGAACTTCTTCAGTGTTCTATCAACATACTGAGTACTTCTACTTGCACCTATTAAAAGTTCAGATGCTTTTTCTTTCTGATTGCCCTGCAATGTATTTTTTGATCCATTTTTTATGCTCTGCCGATCTGTTTTGTTGCAGAGGTGTTGTGCTATGGACGTCTTCTTTGGCGATTTGTTTTGTTCAAGTGGTGTTTTGGATTTTGATTAGTACTGGAGCTTTTCGTTGATACCTCGTCTCTGGATGATCACCTGCCGCCGTGCTAGTTTTATGCGAATTTTCCATGTATAAATGTCTCAGGACAGCGGCGGCGTTTAGCGCAACAGCAGGGACGCCAGGATCGAGTTGCACCGGCCCATGGAGCTGCCCCCGGGCTTCCGCTTCCACCCCACCGACGAGGAGCTCATCACGCACTACCTCGCCCGCAAGGTTGCCGACACCCGCTTCGCCGCGCTCGCCGTCAGCGAGGCCGACCTCAACAAGTCCGAGCCCTGGGACCTGCCGTGTAAGCTCCCTGATCTCCCTCCCTCCACCACCGCGCCACCATACGCGCAACGCCCGCGTGCTAACAACTGTGTCGTCGTCGTCGAGCAGCGCTGGCGAAGATGGGGGAGAAGGAGTGGTACTTCTTCTGCCTCAAGGACCGCAAGTACCCGACGGGGCTGAGGACGAACCGGGCCACGGAGGCCGGGTACTGGAAGGCCACGGGCAAGGACAAGGACATCTTCAGGGGCAAGGCCCTCGTCGGCTCCAAGAAGACGCTCGTCTTCTACACGGGGAGGGCGCCCAAGGGCGAGAAATCCGGCTGGGTCATGCACGAGTACCGCCTCCACGGCAAGCTCCCCGGCGCCATGCCCAGGGCCGCATCGTCCAAGGTTGGTTCCTGGATTGCTAGCATGCGTCTGTGCATAATTCGCATCGACGATCGATTCGATCGATCACGTCTGCTAACTTTGGACCCTGTTTCTGTGGGCACGCAGAACGAGTGGGTTCTGTGCAGGGTGTTCAAGAAGAGCCTTGTCGCAGGTGTGGCGCCAGCAGCCAAACGGGGCGCCATGGAGATGGACGACATAGCAGCCATCTCCCACCTCCCTCCGCTGATGGACGTGTCCTCCGCCGCCGCCGCCGTCGGAGGCAACCCCGCGGCGGCACACGTGACCTGCTTCTCCAACGCGCTGGAGGGCCAGTTCTTCAACCAGACGGCGCCGCTGCAAGCCGCCGCCTCCGCGACGGACCACCTCGGCCTCGCCTCCTCCTCGCCGTTCCTGTCCAGCTTCGCGCAGTACGGGCCGTTGCACCACGGCGGGGTGAGCCTGGTGCAGCTCCTGGAGAGCAGCGGGTACGGCGGCGGCGGCGACCTCCCCCACATGCCCAAGCAGCAGCAGCAGCACAAGGGGGGCGGCGAGCGGGAGCGGCTGAGCGCGTCGCAGGACACGGGGCTCACCTCCGACGCGCACCCCGAGATCTCCTCCTCCGGCCAACGATTCGACACCGAGCAGCTCTGGGGCTACTAAAGCAGCACAAGCTTCTTCACGCACCGCGTTAATGGCGGCGATTAGTATAGAGCGCTACTGTAAATAAGCATCTGTTGGTGATCGGTCGTCGTGGCGTGCATCGAGCTATGCGTTCCAATTATTTGTTCGTGTGATTCTAGCTAGCCGATTTGGGGGTGTAGTTAGCATTTGTGTAAACACGATTTGGTGCAAGATTTCCATGGTTAATGATTGATGCCAAGCTATCGACGGCTACCTCCAGTAGCCGCGATAGTTCGTTAGGCTTATCTGGTTTGTTTGTGAAAAGGGTCTGTAGCAGTGTGATACCTAGCTAATCTAGCATTAAAAGCTTGATTTGGTGCTTGATTGCTCACAGAGGATCACGCTGCTGCTGCTGCTACCATTGGCAGCCGGTGCTCGACCACCCCAGACCCCAGCGACCGCCATCGCCGCCGGTGACACGAGCACGGCTTACTATGGCGCCAGAGCAGTAGAGCTCGCAGCAGCACCGCGGCGCCCCCATGCCATGGCCTCCTCCGCCGCCGACTGTTCGGTCCCCATGCCCCGCCCCTGTCTCCACGCCGGTCGCCGGGCCCCCCCGAATGACATGGCCTCCTCCTCCGCCGATCCTTGTCACGTCGCCCTCGCCCTCGCGCTCGCGAGCCCCCGGCCCCCGCGGCTCGGTTGATTGATGGCGGCGGCTGGCTCCCTTCTCCTCCGCGGGCGGGGCCCGCCCCGTCGCCGGCTGCGTCGCTGTCGACCGGGGGGGGAGCCCTCGGATGGCGCCGATTCGCTCGTCGGGAAAACAAAGCGGCGTTTCCGCCCGGTGGCAGCACACGGGGGCGGGTAGGTCAACTAACCGGTCGACCGGAGCGGAGCCCCTCGCCGTGACGGCAGGGGATCGGAGCTCGCCAATGGCGCCCGGACAGCTCCGCGAGCCGGCTCGAAGTTTATGATATCTGGCCTGCCTTTGTTTAGTGTGTCCCGTATCTCCTGGACATCACCCCCTCTGGAATTCAGTTCGGCCCTGTCGATTAAAGATTCGGGTGGGGACACGGGGTTTGGTTTGATACGGCCTCGGACCCCCTGGATCCTGACGGTATATCCATATCCGTATGGCTGGCTACAAGGGTAGTCAGATTTGCACGCAGATTTGTAGAGAGATTGCCAGAGCGGCAGAGCGTCGAACTTTTTCTTGACCACAATTCCATGTGCTTTTTTGAGTAAAATCATATTCATGTGCTGATCACGGTAAGACTCCCATGTTTCTACCGTTACTTTTCATCGATACCAAAAGGTTTCAGCTCTCCTTTTAGGGTCTCGGCCAGAATCTTGTGCAGCTCAGTTTCGACCCAAACGTAACGGAGAGTGGATGATGGGGGTGATGATTGATGAGAGGTTTGCACGTCGAAGCCACCGCGACGACGAAACACCATCTCCTTCTGGAAACGGAAACCATGGCTGCACCGCACAGAGGCTCTGCTGTCCTTCTCTCCGGCGGTGCCTGTCACCATTATTAGTTAATCTTAATCACACTCTCGCTGCCCGGCCCGCCGGTGTCCTACAGTGAGGTCCATCGCGATAATATTCTTGATCTTTCTCTTAAAAATATAATATTCTTGACCCGCTGTTCATCTCGGTCGACGGAACCTAGGATGGTAAAGGGTTTTAACATTTTGTCTAGATGATCTAAGGGCCGAGCTCTAAAAAGATTGGACTCTAATCTTATATAATTTTGAGCTAAGGATAAAATTAGATTGTAAAGAGCATCGTGATCGTGATCCGTTACCAACCTTGTCAGAACCTCCACGTGCGGGTGACAAGTCCTCGAACCCGATGAGATGCTGGGCCGATTACGCGATGCATGCGAATTCGACTACAGATGCTCGTTCATCATGCCATAGCAACTAAAACTGCATACAGCAACGTACTGTACAAAATGGATACTCCCCACGGTTTATGCCGGACCGCGTGCCAATCCTGCATGACGTGTCATGTGGAACCCCGCTGAGGACAGAAGAACAGCGAAACCCTTGCACAGAAACAAACCTCAAGTGGGGGGCGTGCGCTTGCTAGATTCGGACTCTGGTGCGTGCCAGGGAAACTGCCAAACTGGGTCATGCATGCCAGATGGGCGTGGCATCGACCTGGCCGCGAGAAAATATTCCGAACCGCTCGGCAATCTGCAAGCTTCTGGTCATCCATCATCGCCATGCCGAGCACAGACTTGCCATCTTGCTAGCCCCTATTTCATCAACCGTCTACCGATAGGCGGATGCAGGGTGCTCTTCACTCTTCAGTTTGGGCTCTTGCTTGGTAAGGGTCGGGCCGGGCGTCGGCAACGCTGGGCACGACCGATCACCATCGATCACACGCACGCAGGGGAACCGAACGCGGGGTGGGGCGCGTTCGTGCGGGATTGGATGTGCCTGTCATCACGGGACGCTCCACATGTGACAAACTGGCGGATACGCGTGCGGACGTGCCTGGTTGGGCGCGTCGCTTTCGCCCCCCTGAAAATAACGTTGATGCGTCTCCGCAGCGTGCACGTACGTTGCTGCTGTATATGCGCCGATGCCAGAGCTGCACAGCCGTCGATCGGTCAGCTCGAGCACAACTGTGGACCAGAGGATTCAGAAAGTTCGAATAGGACTGCACCCGGTCCACGGGCTCGTGGGTGTCCGTTTGCAAAAGGCTGGCAGGTTTTGGCAAAAGGAAAGGCCTTCTAGATTCTACTGTAGGGTGGTTGGCCCAAGAAACTCAGAAGCCTCCTGACGAGGCCCAACATGCGACGAGCGGAAAAAAAAGGGATCCGGTTTGGACCGGGGGTTTGAACCCGACGTGAATCGAACACGCAACCTTCTGATCTGGAGTCAGACGCGCTACCATTGCGCCACGGATCCGGCAGTGATGAAAGATGCAAAGAAACCTATGTATGCAAAGTTAACTAACTTGATCATTAACCAGCCTTACTGAGATCCGGAATCGAGGAATTAGAACTGGATATTAAGAGTTCAGCTGGAGTCAGAAATGGATCGGTGATCGATTTCTGCGGAATGGAGTTCGGGGGGTCTGAATCGAAGTCGCACGATGCGCCTGATTCGTGAAGGCGTTCCGCGCGCAAGTGCGTCGCCGCCGTGCTGTCCGCAGGTCGGTCAACGTCCATCCTTTCAACCCCCAGGGCCGTCCGTATATGCAGCAGGACACGACCGAAGTGACGGCAGTACACCGCCGGCCGATTTACCCACCACCCTGTCCTCTCCGTGGTAGATGGTACTCTGGCCTTGCATGCTTCCCTCTCTCTGGACGCCACACCGCATTACACCAGACCTGATCCTTTGACCACGCACGGCACGCCGGGGAACGGTACGCCGCAAGAAACAAAACGACCACACTCGCCGCGCGGTGCATTAATTAATAAAACAGGACACGATGCAATGTCAAAAACCGCCCCCGCCCCCACCCGGCCGGGCCGTGGTCCGATCCGATCCGACTACCGCGGCCGTGCGAGCGAGTCCCCCGCGCCCTCCTCGGCCGCGCCGCGCGCCGCGACAGGCATTCGCCGCCCCTGCCCCCTGGAGAATCCTATGCTGCGCACGCCGCGCCGGCGCACGGCCGCCGGCCCGCGGTTACGAACGAGTTCGGCGGCGGCCGATCGAGCCTGTCCGGCTGATTGGCCACGTACGTAGCTCGCCTAGCTAGCTAGCCGGCAGCCGGTCCTCCCCGTCGCTGTAACCGCGGGCACGTGACGATGTCCCGCAGGCCGCGACCTGGCGACCCGTACGCGGAACGACGGGAGAGACCGCCGGCTGTTGCACCGTCCCCGTTCGTGTGCGCCGTAGCGTGATCCGCCGACCCGGAGAATCTGGGCGGCCGGGCGTGCGTAGGCTTGGTCGCGCTGCTGCCCATTCCGGCGGCGGCGTCCGTGCCGTGACCGGTGAGATGGGATCTCTTTGTTTTTTACTCTCAACACGTAGGGTTTTTTTTTACCTAGAAAACGAGCAGCAGATTATGTGCGTGGAGGTGAGACGGAACGGGATTTTAATTTCTCGTGCGGTAGTATGTACGTGGCTTGTAAATAAATTTCATCCAGCTCCGTGCGTACCCCAAGTTCTCATGAACGAAGTTGGTATTGACTGAACGTACGTGTACGTACGTCCAGAGCATACGACTACAATTAGTACGGCAATACTGCATTACCCAGCCATTAAGCTGGAGGACCAGGGACCTGTCGCTCGCTACACTGACCTGGAGCATCTCTAGGTAAAGAAAGTAGCGTGCAGACCGCAGTAGGTACGCCGTTGTCGTACTCAACAACCGCTGACCGGAACGATCAACCGAGGGACCTCGATCGCATCTCCGATTCTCCCAGCACTGGGTAGGATAACACAGGCTCATTAGCCAAGCAGTTTAACTGCCAATTTTCCCACTGACGCTTCCAAGAAATTAAGGTAATAATAGTTCTGATTTTGCCTTCTAAGAATCATATCGAGCACTGTGAGACTATCCCATTATCTAAAAGTGAAACGCAAACAAGCTCTTGTACCCCTCGCAAAAAATATAAAAAGGAGAATCCTTATATAGGTGAAGTAAAGCAGTATGGTGTAGCCGTGTAGGAGCATAGGAATATATGTGGTGTTCACGTACCTCTGTTACTTGATTGCAGTGGTTGGCTTAGGTTAATGCACAATACAATGTTACGACCTACATCTTGCGACTACTAAGTAGAAGCTGCAGACACGAGTAACTACTAAAACAACCATTAAAAACGGCATAAATGTGATGTCTAATGGTATGGTAAACTATAACAGAACATGCAGAAAATATCCGCATACATCATTATACTGGTGTGCCATATCCATACATCATCTAAATTTCAATTAGTTGGCACGCAGGGTGCAAATAATTGGTTAAGCACGCCTACTAGTCGCTTACATAGTTACATTTAGCAAGATGCAAATATGCAGGGGGTAAGATGGATGTTAGTTCGAATAAAGTTTTTGTATGTGCATGTTCAATTTATTAAAAAAAAACACCATTTTTGAAAATAACAGCTTAAGTTGTTTTGCTATTCAATGTGGATTGATATTTGATTCTAAATTGATGTCAAAGCCTTCGTTAGTAAATGAATTGAGCTGCACTGTAAGAGTGTTGGATATTTACCGGATATGTGATGCTCAATAACCTCTTCAAGTTGAACACAACGGTTGGCTGCACAATACAATGGTACCTACTAACCTACATTACTCAATTGGCTAGGGCAACTTCTTGTGGCTAAGGAGTATTAACTTGAGTAACTACTAAAACAACCATTAAAAGGGCATAAATGTGATGTCTATTGGTATAGTAAACTATAACAAAACAAGGAGAAACATCCTTGTATGTTATTGTCTCGGTGTGCTAGTAAATCTGTAATTTCAATTAGTTGCATACTTGCATTGGCACACATAGTGCAAAACATCTGTTAAACATGCCCGCTAGTCATTTAGATTTAGCTGGATGCAAATATGCGCGAATAAGGTATTTTAGTTGCAAACTTGCAACAGTGTTCTTGTATAGGTGTTAGCCTTGCCAAAAACTATTTTTTAATAAATGCAAACTTAAGTAGTTTTATTATACATTCAATGTGGACTAACATTTGTCATGCATTTCTGCATATTGTTCTCGTTCGAATAAGTATATTTCAATCTAGCTAGTTTATGTACACATTTTGTTTCTTTAGGGACGGTTCATTGAAGTAACCACAAGTCACGACAAATCTTAGACAAGATCAAAACATCGGTTGGGTGTGATGTGATAAAAAAAATGTTGAAATGCTAAACATCTAGAAGTACTTCTAAAAGAAAGGAGATCTGAAATGGTTGCGATTAAGTGACAATTTAGCGAGTACAACCAACTCGTATAAATCCAAAGCTTTTCTAGGATCATTGTAGAAGCGGTATTATCTAACTTGGGTGCTAGCTACTAGAACAACCATTACAAGGACATAAATGTGATGTCTATTAGCACTATGGCCTAGAACAAAACATGGAGGCGAATCCGCGTTGATACCCCTTTTTTCATTGCTCTCATACTTCTACGATTGCAACTGTGTCAATGCGAATTGTATAGCATTTAAGAGAACATAGATACATAGGATTCAGATTTTAGGTTATAAAATGCTACACACATGCTTTTGGTCTAATTATTAGGGCCAACTTTGGTTTGTTTTTCAAGTGTAACTTAAACTGGTCAGAGTTTATTCAATGAACTTGCAAGCAATTATTTGCATGTCATCATGTCAGTAAATTAATATTCGATTTGATAGTACTGAATTACCGTTGGATCGTGCATCTCAGTTTCTAGTGTGTAATAGTGCTCTCTGAAAGCATTTGGTTGCTGATGCGCCCCCATTGGATCAGCCGAGCGTGTCCTATCACCCTACAGTCATTGTACTGTACGTAGCCAAGCCAAGATCAAAATAGTGTATTTTCATAACAATCAGCAAGAAAACTCCCTTTTGAAAATGCGGACAAATCAAAAGAGGAAGAGGGTGGAAAATTTGCAAACCATTTTTTCCGTCTGCTCAACCGGCTCTGCCGAAAGCGCTGAACCGCACCACAGAACCGGGAAAGAAAGGACCCTAGTAGCCAGAAAAGGTCTCACAGGACCACGTTTTTTGCCCAATAACCATCACAGATCGCGCAGGCGCATTCAAGCGCTGCTTTTTTTTTTCTTTCTTCTCCTGTGCAGCATGTTCCTTGGCGTGTTGGATGCAGCATCCATGCACACGCACACGGCACACCACTGCACACCTTACCACACCAATCCAACGTGAATTCCCGCTTTCCGAGAGAGAAAACACCTTCCTCCGTCTACGGAGAGCACACGGCAGAGCATAGCAGTACGCTGCCGGTGGGGAACCAGTACGCGTGGCTGCAAAATGTTGAGCGCGCTATAAACACGCGTGGGATTCCTTCCTCTCGCGATGTCGCCGATCCGCTGGTCCATCCGAGCCGGAGGTGCGTGAGCAAGCATTGACCGTGTCAGTGCATCAGCAGTTGAATTAACTCGGCACTTCACCTCGGGTACTGCCGCTGCAGTGCGCTCACTGTTCGATCTCCCTGCGCCTCTCCCTCCCAGGGCAAGCCGCGGCCCTCTTCCAAAGGTGAAAACCGGAACCCCAGCTGGAGCAGTAACTTAACAACTGGAGACAAGCAGTAACAGCCGTCGTCCTGATCCTTCCTTTCTGCTGAGGAGGTGGACGTACGGGCCTCAGTGGCTCAGTCTTGACCCGTTGGCAGGGCCCACCACGCCATTTCCTTTCCGAACAAGCTGAATGGCGCGTGCAGGGAGGAAGAGGAAGGAAAGGCCGCATTGATTTCGGATCATGCTATACTGCTGGACTGACTCCATACGTGGCCGATCAAAATGGCCGTGGCCGCTTTGACCCGCGTTGCTTTCGGCTCCTAGGACTAGGGCCCCGTCCGAGAAAGCGTCGCCGTCGCCCGTCGCCGTCCGGTGAGCAGTCGGGTGGCGAGGCCACATCGGCTTGCCGAAACGGTGCGAAGGCGATGGCCTGGGGACGGGTCGCTAGCTGGACGGGGGCTCCCGTTTCCCGTTGCAGGCCAGGCACCAGGGGTTAGCTCCTGCTGATGGCGCCTGTCTACTTCAGTGGACGGCTGATCCGCTTTTATGTCTCGCCCGCTGCTTGCGCACCTGCATCCATGCCCTAATCAAGCACCAGCGGAACTCGACCGTCAAATCGGCCGGCCGCGGGGTGTACGCGCGTAGCAGGCCGTCAAGTCGAGCATCGACGGCTGCCCCGGACGGTAGGAGTAGTACAGCACGCGCACATGCGCTGCCGGCCGCCGCGCCCATGTCTGGAACTGGAATGGCCGTGCGATCGCCGAGCTCGAAACGGCCGAGGGCGAGGAGTGTCCGCGGACGTCACGCAAGGCCCCGCCCGGGGGTCTACGCCGTGATGTGACGCTTGCGTGCAAGGCCACGAGGATAATGGAGCGCGTAGCCTGGCGTAGGGCAGGGACCGGGATCCGGATACGCTACTGGGGAGTGAAGGCACGCGGAAAACGGGGCGTCTTCGTACAAAGTCAGAAGCGAGCGAGCGTGACCTGATCGAATTACAGGCTTCGTTCACCGGGGAAGGTGAGATCAGGCGAGCTGGCGAGGTAATCGTAAAATTCTTCCGAGAGAGAGGAGGCGCGCACATCACATGCTTGGCGAATGATTCCGCCCCCCGCGGCAAGCGGTGGTCCTCGCCGCCCCGGGGCACGGCAGATGGCCGTGGCCGTGGCCGCGGGAGCAGCGGAATAAATGGCAAAAGCCATCCGGCCGGCGTACCGCCACCACCGGGGGCGCGCGCCGCGCCGGGGCTCGCAGCGGCAGGCTGGCGGAATTTTACAGGGTGTTCAGTGCCCGGTACAGCAGCATCAGCGCTCTGCTCTGCTGCTGTGTTCTCCCTTTATTACTACGGCGAAATGCTTTGTGGTGAATCTGGGCTTAGGACAGTTCGTCTCGCGAGCGTGATGGCGGCCGAGGTACGGTACCGTGTCCTAACCGCGCCATTGATTACGGGCGGCGAAAGGTGAGAGGAGAGGGAAGAGGTTAGCACCGACAGATTCCCTGGCGGGCAGAGTTTACCGGAAGTGTAAAGCAGGCACCAACGGAGCACTGGCTGCTGGTGCTGCCGTTTACTAAGAACGCACTGGTACGAGCCGATTTCAGGAACCGCTCGAGGCCAGGACGCATGGGCTCGACGGAGCAAGCAAATTCAATGTCAAGTAGTAGTAGTATACCAGCAGCACCAGGGGGGCGATGTGAAATGAATACGATACGCGAAACCTGCCACGCCGGGGCCAGGCCGCCGCGCTGGCCGCACGGTCAAGGCACCCCCGGAAACGGCAAGGGGGCACCCCGCATCGGCATGCAACCAGGAGCCGGTACCGTGGCGGCGGATCCCGGAGACGGGCAAGGAACTGACGCCCACCTCTCTCTGGGCGCGGCACCGAAATCAATGAGAGGGGTTCCCCCAAAGATGCCACGGCATGGCAGCCGAATCAGTCGCCCAGAGCCCTGCCCCGGTTTCAGTTTCACCCATCCCGCGAGCCGACCGGGCCTTGCACGCCCCCGTCGCGTTGCGCGGCGGCAGGGCAGCTGCCGCGGGCGCTGGCAGGACCAGCGAGCGTAAACTCGGCGTCCCGGGCGCCACGCGACGCTGCCGTTCCTCGCAAGTTGGCGCGACGGGGGAGGCGAGCGCGTCGCGGCGGCCCCGGAGTTGTGTGGCTCCGGCGGGGCCAAATCATTGCGAGATCCGATCGGCGGAGCGCCGTGCCGCCACCGTCGCCGCCGCCGCGCGCCAGGCCACCGGGGCGCGTTCTGCGCGGCGGGGATGGAAGAACGGGCGCGTTTTTTCTTTCTTCCGCGCAGCCGTGCCAGCGCGCTTGGGCACGGGGCCGGATCAAGACCCCGTACGAGTGCCTTGATGATGCGCACTGTGCGTCGCGTATGCCGATCAAGGATCAAAGCGATTTCGCATCATCGTCCGATACAGTGGCGCGCGCCGTGCGAGATTCCGCCTGCCTGCGAGCGGAGCGGCACGAGATTCGCCGCCTCCCTCCTCCGGCCGGTCGCGCGACGGAGCGGTAGGGCCGCGGGCGTCGTGCCGGGTCGGCGGCGGGAACACGACACGCCGTGCGGCGTCCACCTCACGACGGTGCGGCGCGTGGCGCGAGGCCAACGCCAGAGCGCGAGCGAGCCCGGGAATCTGGACCATCAGAGGAGGCCGGAGCCCCCCAGCCCCCACCCCCGCCCCCGACACCCCCGAGTGTTAAATGCTCGCCCTCTGATCGGGTGGATCGCGATTGGCAGCGACGGTTCCGCGCCGGGGTTGGGGTTGTGGGGGGAAATCCCGGCCGTGCCCTCGCGCGGCCCCCCGGCACGCTGACATCCGGGCCCCGCGCGCGCCGGGATCGCGGCGCCCGAAGAAGATATCGCGCCCCGGCCCCGATACGGGCAAGCGCCACCGCCCGGCGCACGCCCCCGGCGCAACCCCCCGGGCGTTTCCTCTATTTATGCCGCGCACCGATCTCGACGCGCCCAGCCCAAGGCCAAGGCCAGGCCGCGCTACGCTACGCAACACGCCCCCCGGTCGATCAGTGCGTCGCTTTCTCGCTTGGGCTGGGCACCCTGCGCACTGGCGCACTGGCACTGCTGCTGCAGCTGCGCTCGTAGTCACTCACAGTGCGCGGCCTGCTGCTAAAAGGGGGAGGATCCCTCGCAGTCAATTGCCCTGATCCTGGGGGGTATTAAGGGGAAGGAAGTAGGAGCGAGGTTGGAGTTGAAGTGCGGTGGTGAGTGACCGAGTGGGAGAGCAAGAAGATCGGCCGAGAGTAGTGGTGGTGGCGGTGGCGGTGCTCACTGCTCAAGCCTCGGCCGGTGCTCGGCGACAGGCGGGCGATGGGGCGATCGCCGTGCTGCGAGAAGGAGGGGCTGAAGAAGGGGCCGTGGACGCCGGAGGAGGACCAGAAGCTGCTCGCCTACATTGAGCAGCACGGCCACGGCTGCTGGCGCTCGCTGCCCGCCAAAGCCGGTGAGCCAGCCAGCAACTCCAGTAGCGGTCTCGGGTTCAATTTTGCAGCATTCTGCGACGGTGATCTTCGTCTCGTTACTGACGTGCATGCGGAAATGGCCGCCGTGGCAGGGCTGCAGCGGTGCGGTAAGAGCTGCCGGCTCCGATGGACGAACTACCTCCGGCCGGACATCAAGCGGGGCAAGTTCAGCCTGCAGGAGGAGCAGACCATCATCCAGCTCCACGCGCTGCTCGGCAACAGGTGAGCGCTCGATCGATTTGCCTTGCTGGGGGGATCGTCCTGGTAGCACTCTGCAACCAGAATTCAGTTCACGGCGCGCACGAATTTTGACTGGTACGTAGCTCTGGCTCTAGCGGATCACCGGCTGGTCAAGAACACACTCGCAGCCGTGCCCGCACCGTAGTCTTGCCACATTTATGATTGGGAGATGCGTGAGCGGGTACCTAGGCAGGAGCACCACGAGATGGGGAAACATTTCCAGGTATTTTTCTCGGAGTACGTTCCAGTCACCGTACACATGTTCTTGCAGCGATTTTTTTACACGAACAGAACAACCTACGGGGTGCTTAGAAAATTTGAACCTTCGCGTAGTCGTACGAGAGGAGACATGGGAACTTTTTCTCTACCGTGCTGCGTTGTTCATCTTTTGCGTGACGAACAGCTACTGCTGAGCTTGCGTGAGTCGATCCATCAATGCATAGGCATCAACTCGGGAAAAAGTGTGAGGAAAGCTGGGCCATGAGAGCCTCTGCCCCGAATTTTCCTTTCTTTTTTCCCACATGATTCGGCATTCAAGCTTGACATTCAATGAGGAGCCCGGCCCCCGTCGCTGTGGACCAAGGCAGCTAGCTCCTCGGTCCACTGTAGCCACCTGCTCTCTTGCCGTTTTGACCCACAGTTCCTGTCACTTCTGCATCGTCTCTGTGCTCGGCCATGCGCCCCGTTAACCTTCGCCGCGCCTGCGGTTGTTTTACGCTGGCTGCTGGTGCAGATTTCTCTCCGTGTTCTGCCTGCGAGTGCTGAGGATTCTCATGGCGTCCGCCGCCCGTTTTGTGCACGCAGGTGGTCGGCGATCGCGACGCACCTGCCGAAGCGCACCGACAACGAGATCAAGAACTACTGGAACACGCACCTCAAGAAGCGGCTGGCCAAGATGGGCATCGACCCGGTCACGCACAAGCCGCGCTCCGACGCGCTCGGCGCGGGCGGCGGCGGCGCCGCGGGCGCGCAGCACGCCAGGGCCGCCGCGCACCTCAGCCACACGGCGCAGTGGGAGAGCGCGCGGCTCGAGGCCGAGGCGCGCCTGGCGCGCGAGGCCAGGCTGCGCGCGCTCGCCGCGTCCGCCTCCGTCTCGGCGCCGCGCGCGCCGCCGGCCCCCTCCGCCGCGGCGCACGGGCTCGAGTCGCCCACGTCCACGCTGAGCTTCTCCGAGAGCGCGGCGCTCGCCTCGGTGCTGGAGGCGCACGGTGCGGCGGTGGCGGCGGCGGCGGCCGCGCGCGCCGCCATGCAGCCCATGCAGGCGTACGAGGAGGCGTGCAAGGAGCATGAGCAGCAGCAGCAGTGGGGCGACAACGTGGTCCATGCCGCCGACGCGACCTTCGCCGGGGCGGGGTTCACGGGGCTGCTTCTCGACGGCGCCTTGAACCAGCAGGACCTGAGGCCGGCGACCAGCAGGGACGACGTGGACGCGGACGCCGGGCTGCAGGAAACGGAGGAGGAGAAGAACTACTGGGACAGCATACCGAACCTGGTAAACTCGTCGTCGTCGGTGTCGCTGCCGACGTCAGTCGTGGTGCCCGCGCCCGAGGCATACTCGTCATCAGCGTCGTTGCAGACGTCAGTCGTTGTGGCCACGCCCGAGGCGTACTCGTCGTCGGCGTCGTTGACGAGGTCAGTCGAGGTGCCCGCGCCCGAGGCGTACTCGCCGTCGCCGGTGCCTGAGTTCTGACGCTGGTGGGCCCTGCAAATGTTCGCCTGCATGCAACCGGGCGAATGACACAGTAAATAGCTAGTGGGGGATTTCGAAATAATAATATTGAACTACTAATGTTGATTGATAAATCGCGTTCTTGGGTTAATCTGACAGTACCCTGATCAAACGTGTGAGCAAGATGGTTGCACCGAATTTAGAGTCTGTTATTACTCGTTCAGTAGGTCAAGTTTCTCGTGGACTGTACAACAGTGACCAGATCGTCTCATATTTGCTCTGTAATTCGACAACCATCTTCATCAGCAATACAGTGGAGATAGTCGAAATGGGAAGCACTCCATTTTCTTTTGTTGGCACTGTGTATACCTGAGGATCCAAATAGATGGCCGTGCCTGATGGACCGCACGGGACATGAACACGGCCTGACATGATGGACATAGTGCTAGTGTCAGCACGACACGGCCGTAGTGTCGTGCATGGACCGAAACCCCAGCACGCAGTGCCGGCACGGGCACGACACGATTAATGAGCCGGCACGATAGGCACGGCCCAGCTCACAACCTCATATATATACTCGCTACCTCTCTCTCAAATCCTAATCCTCCTCCCTCCCTTTCCTACAGCTGGCCGCCACCCTCTCCTCCTCTCCATCGCTCTCGCGTGGTCGCGCACGAAGCGCCTCCCCTCCCCCCCGCCCTCCCCTCCCCGGCCGGCGGCCTGCCCTCCTCCCCGAGTCACACGACGCCGTTCTTTCGCCTCCCCGCGTCGTCGCCGTTCCGGCCACTGCCGCCGTGGCCTTCCCCGCCCCTCACCGTCCTGGTTGCCACTGTGGCCTCCCCCGCCCTTTGCCTCGGCTGCCGGGGCCGCAGGCTCCCCCGCGCCACCGCCGTCATGACCTCACCGACAACGACGCAACGGCGGTGGAGGCTGCTAGGCGGCGGGCCGGCACGGCACGACTAAACCCTAGTCGTATCGTGTCTGGGCCAAGAAACCTGCACACGGTGCCGGCACGGCACGGCACGCCTAGTCGTGTCGTGCCGGTTCGTGCCGTGTTAGGACCGTGCTAGTGCCGTGTAGTACCATGCGGCATGTTTGACCATCTATACCAAGATGAACTGTTCAAGTTCGTATGTTGTATGCTATAGTGCTGCATATTGGTCCTGTTATTTTGGAATGAATTTCTTTTCCAAACCAATCCAACTACTAAAAAGTATGTAACTCACCTCAATCGTTTCCTCTGTCAATTTATGGCTGACAGGTAGCTCCTCCTTTCATTCGCTGTTCCTCTTCTTCATCCATCATTTTGCCTTGCCTGTTGTTGTACACGTTTTATATTTATCTTCCAATTTATTATATAATTTAACATGCAACAAAAGATCAATACATTATATATTAATCAATTATTAATGCCTTGTATAGTGAATGATACCCATTGCCATGTTCTCCTTAAAAAAATCGGTAATGCTAGGAATTAGATATCCGATATCTGTTCATCGGTCGGACGCTCGACGCATGTTGTAAGAGACAAACACCAATATTGCAATTATTATTTTTTTATGTTTCATAGTGGATGTTGCCCGAAACATGGTGTCGATATTGCAGTGTGAATTTTCATCTTCGAATCAGATGTCAAAATTATTTTGTATACATATTTTTGTGATAATGCAAACGTTGATTTCTGATGTTGCAACTGTTATTTATTAATATTGTGACAGACCGTACGATGAAAAGATTCCAATCAGACGTCCGGTTACTTTTTTTTCCGTTTCGGGGCTCATCTTTTTCTTCCTTGATATCCAGACATCCAGTCTCGTTCTATTTCCTTGCGTCCCGTCTCCTTCTCTTACTGCATCTCTTTCTTCCTTATCCGGTCCTTCTTTTCCTACCTTCCTCCTCGCAGTGTGTCGCTCGATCTGGACCTGTGCTGGTCCACTCTCGCGCGCTGTTGCCTCGCCGCGCCGTTCCATCCCCGCCGCGCCACGCGAGCCAGGTGAGGACGCTGGTTTTTCAGGTGTGGTTTTTGTCAACTTTAGGGGTAGTTTGGTGCCAGTAGGTGTCCGGACGCGGAAGGAGCCGAGAAATTGGAATCAAGTTTTGCAACTACTACTTGGACTCTGGTCCGTGGCCTCCCTTCTCGCACTTGAGAAGGCCGAAACCAAACCCACACTGGACACTGCTACCTCTCTCCCCCCCCACCTCGTAGCCTCGTAGGCCCATTCCGGACCACGCCGCTCCAAAGTCCAAACCCTAGCGCAGCATCACCCATGGTAGAAGACGCACCCAACGCCCTCGCCTCCGTGGCCGACCACCCCCACCCCGCCCCACCGTCCCGCCTTGTCTCCAAGCACCGCCCGCGCCGCCGCGCCGCGGCCTCTCGCCCTCCCCTGCCGCCCCCGGCGCCCGCGCTCAGCCTGCCCGACCTCACCCAGTGCCACTGCTGCGGCGTCCGTTTCCCGACGCCGCAGCCGGGGGCCAAGCCCAAGCGCCGCCCGGTCCTCCCGCTCAGCTCCCTGTGGCGCGTCGTCCTCCTCTGCGCGGAATGCCTCTCCCTCGTCAGCTCCGCGGCCGTCTGCTCCTACTGCCTCTCCCTCGACAACCTCCCGCCCGAGGACTCCGCCGTCTCTTGTCGCCGCTGCAGGCGCTTCGTCCACCAATCCTGCATTCCAGCCGAACACCGCGCGGCCCTGATCCAGCCCGTCGACGTGGAGGATTTCCTCTGCGTCGATTGCTGCCCCACCGTGAGACCGAAGGTCGGGGGCTTCAATTTGGGGATGAATCTGGAGGCTTACCCCAGGGATCCTACCTCCGTGGCTGGGGGCGACGCTCTGAGGAAGGCTGTAGAGGTGAAGTCGCCTTCCAAGCGGGGTAAGGAAGCTGTTGGCACTGATGGGTTCGTGGGGCGGGGCAGTTGTGATCCGGTGTTGCTGGATGAGGAGTTAGCTTTGCAGCTGCATCTGGCGATGAATGGATCACAGAGGATTTCACGGTCAGGGAACTCATCTACTGGTGCCTCTGTCGAGCCTGGCAAGGGGAATAATGGTGTGGTTGCTGGAAGGTATGACAATGGAAATCAGGAGATTTGTATAACCAATATGATGGCTCAGCTTGATGACGAAGCAGAGCCAGGTCGCAACAGGGTTTTAAAGCGTTTTAGGAGATCTGATTCCTTTGTCACAGTGGTTCTTGCACTAGAATGTGTGAAAGGTAAACACACAGCTAAAAGAAAAGGTCCTCCTGTGACTCTACAGCAGGATGGTTTGGTCAATCCTTATAAGAAGAAGTATAGCAAAAGGAGCTCAATTAAGCAAGCAAAAGTTGAATATATTGCAAGCAGGACCATGTGTGATGGGAAGGACATAGATGGTGATCGTGGTGATAATGGTGTTGCTCCTATGAAATAGACCGCTTGAGCCATCTGGAGGTACTGATTTTTTTTGGCACAGTTTTATGCTCTTTTTAATTTCTTTATGGGTGAGTAATATGCATATCATGTATTCCTTTTATGTCATTATGCAATTCTGCAACTTCAATGTTGTTTAATACCCAAGTGACTGCTTGTTTGCCATGGCAAACCCAAGTGACTGCTTGTTTGCCATTGCAAAGATGTTGATGCTGCGAAATATCTTTGAGATAAAGGCCAGGGGCGGAGCCAGAAATGGCTTTCACCCAGGGCTGGGCCTGTGGGCATGTGCTGGATTACCTGAATTTGAGTTAAATCCTAGTAGTTTAGGTTTAGAACATGTATAAAATTACTTGAGGTAAACTATGCTGGACCCGTGCTCCAGCACGCCCAGCACGGGGCCTGGATCCGCCCCTGATAAAGGCCATCTGGGATGGACGCCATTATAGCATCCATTAATTAACGAAATGCCACTAAGAGAATTTCACGTTGCTGCGTAGGCTGGAAGTGAGCCTCTGCATTCCGCCCTGCAGTTATTTCCTCATTTAGGTCACCTTACCAGCTTTATTTGCCATATTTGTTATTGCTGTCCATGAGACAGTAATTTGCTAGCTCATGCCTAGTCTTCTTGCAACATATCAACAACCTTGCAACATGGATTCTTGACCATTGACCAAGCCATAACCAATTTGCTACTAGCAGTGGCAGTAGTTACCCTATGAGATCTTGCTCGAACATGACCCCTTTTGTTGGTCAACTAGCACCAAAGAAGTGACTAAAGATAGCATCAAACTTGCAACAGAGACACAGATAGGTCACTGGTGGGGCAAAGACATGGGTTGCAAGAAATGTTGCAGAGTGCAGCCAAAATCAGGGGATTAAGTACATAGATTTAACAGTAGATGAGTATATTTGATGCATCTCCGAACAACCCCTTATCTCTCTAACTTGACTTGAACAAACTCAATCCTAAACCAAACTAACTTGATGACAACTAACTTGACGAGAAAGCTTCTGTGGCCAATGTTCCCTCCTCTCCAATGGGTGCATGATGCCTTCTGTGGCTGATGTTCCCTCCTTTCCAGAGGGTGCACGATGCCTAAGCCAATTCTGGTATGGGCGCTCCAGCATGACAGAAGTATATTGTTACCATGACATTTTTGTAGCTAATGTTCAGATATATGTTGCCAAACTTCAACATTGCTGGTGGGATAGCATTATATTGGATATCTTGATCTGCAATTTAAGTTCATCACTAAGTTAGAATTAAGCAATTTAAAGCAATCGACCTGTTCTCTGTTTGTGTGATTTTTATGCGGTTTCTTTGCATCAGATCCTATCAACTATATACAAGAGTTGGAAAGGAAATAAAAAGTTAAAAACTAATATGTATTTAACATACTTCTGACATTGCATTATTTGGCTACGATCTTTAATATTATGTCACTTGATGCGTAGAAAGTAAACTTTCCATTGAAAAATCAAGCCTCAAGCTTGTTGAATACTCATGGCCCTAGTAATCCAAGAAGAATTGCTAGCATTTCTGATATAAAATGGTGATAATAGTTCCACTGCTTTCGACTGAGATATTGTTTTTTGATCTAGGTATTAAATGGGCAGGAATGTGCACAGTCCGTTACTTTCATGGCAAAATATATGAATGGGTTGGACTGAGCCGCCAGCGAAGCATCATGGGTAAGGTATGTTCACTGACAGTATATTAGCAGATGCATGATTTCTCCATTTTATTGCCGGTTACTTCAAGTCTTAAGAAGAATAGCTTGCATTTCTGATATCATATGGTGAAGAAGGGTGTCATTCATTTGTTAGCAACAACCGTCATTTTAAGTTTATTTCTTGATGGGTTACTAATATTTGGTCATGGTTTTGATTATCAGAGCAAGCCGATGAAGAAGATTGAAGCCTTTTGTTGGCACTCTATGCATAGTGGAGCTACTTATCTGCATGATTTGAGCTCTCTTTTCTCCTTTCATGTTAGATATAGCACTGGCAATTCTTTGGAAAAAAGGCTATGTTTTGCACACCTGCCTGCCAGTTTGACGACCCAATGCGTACCAGCTGATCATCTACTGGAGCTCGATTGGGATTGCGCTTGTGATTTGGTCCGAGTCTCCGTGATAAGCATAAGATTTGATTTGTTCGATAGGCATCAAGTACCTTATCTCGGACCATTTCAAACTAGATTTTTAAGATATACAACTGCTGTACAATATTAAATATTTTGCCATGTAATTTACATAACATATTGGGGAGGCCTCATTTTATACTGTTCGTGACAGGAATTTGGTTTGTCACAAAATCTCATATGAAGATTGACGCTTAATAATGCAAAGATGCGTAGCTCTCCTGCGCATTCGATGCACATTCGACAAAAAAGAAGATTGACGCTTAAATCTAAATTGCTTATAGATGAATTTTGTATCGCCCGTAACAACACGCTGGCTTGGATCTAGTTTTTTTTCTTTACAAAAAATAAAACCATAGCGTTTGCGTTTATTGTTTTATTCCCTGAAGCAGGAAACGGGTAGTCACAAGCTCACAGCTGCAGCAGAACGAACTGGCCTGCATTTCGCCGGATGTAGGATGTTGGGCCTGCGCTTCAAACAGGCCAACTCTACAACTGGGCCTAGCCCAATGATTATCCGGCCCGGCCGTTTTTTCATTTGGAGTCGAGCACTCGGGAAGAGAAAGGGGAAGGAAGATAAGAAGGCTCTAGCGCAGCTTCGTCTTCCTCTTATCCGCGGGGAAGGAACATTGGCGACACCATGCTCCCAATGGCCGTCCACCCAGCCACCACGCCGGCCCTCGCCCCGCGCGCCCGCCTCGCCCCGCCCAGAACTTCCACCTCCCTGGCCGCCGCCTCGTCCTCCTCCGTCTCTCGCATCGTCCGTTTCGAGACCAGCAGGCTGCCCCTTCGCTCGCTCCGCAGCATCGCCGCCGCCGCCGACGCCGACGCCGTCGAGGCAGAGGAAGAAGAGGTGCAAATAGCTGGAGGCGGGGAAGCTCTTTACGAGGAGGAACCTGAGGAGGTAATGGTCTCCCAAACCCACCAGGATTCGAAGATTACTCGCCTCATTCGTTGCCTGTTACAGCCAATTGTGCAGAAGAACTGTAGAAGAGTCGTGTTTCATTGGTCTCTCACAAATGCCCAAGAATCTCAGTGAGACTCAGCTGCAAATGAATTAGGCCCTGATTCATCAATTCTGGTCTTGAATCTTTTAGGCTCAACGTTCAGTAGAACACCAATTGCGCCTAGCTATGAATTTGGTATTAGTGGAGTCACAACTAGTAGAAGGGATTGTTCAGGTTAACTGGGCGCGTTGGGGATAATATGTTCTGGCGTAGTTTTGAGCTTCTGCCGACTAATGATTGATGCTTGTGTTGAAAAGTAATGTGAAATTCTTCTATATGAGCTTGATTTTCTGCCATAGCTTAGCTGTACATTCTGATGCGCTGAAAATGCTCTGAATGTAATGTGATTGAATGTAGTTCGGGTTCAGAGTGGTATATATGTGTGGCCTTTATTTTCACTGTCGAAACATAATTGTTTACTAATGAACTAAAATGACTCCATGGTTTTACAAAATTACACTTCAGAATACCAGTAAGTGGGTTTTGTGCAGACACACCAATGGTAGCAGCATCATGAAGCTAACTAAAGGGGCCCAATAGCTTTAACATTTCTTCTTTTTTTCTGCTTAGTTTGTGATGTGAACTGTGTTAAAATTCCACACTTAGCTTTACTAGGACCGAGATGATTGGTTTCATCATCAGAATGAAAATTGATATAAATTGAAATCTTGTATGGCAGTACAAGGTGGCGGTGCCCCAGAGACAGGACCCGATGCTGGTACTCAAGTTCATCTGGATGGAGAAGAACATCGGCATAGCACTTGACCAGCTGGTTCCAGGCTATGGCAGCATCCCGTTAAGCCCGTACTACTTTTGGCCACGGAAAGACGCGTGGGAGGAGCTGAGAGCAAAGCTGGAGGAGAAAGAATGGATCTCGCAGAAGCAGATGATCATCCTTCTCAACCAGGCCACCGACATCATCAACCTCTGGCAGCAGGGTGGCGGGAGCCTGTCAACATGAGTCCCTCCCCTCCCTGTTTTTCCAGCCTTTCAAACTTGTTTTTTGTTGGGCTTTTTACATGCCTTATCTATTGTTAATGTTGAAATCACACGGTACATGCCCTTGTAGATCGGTTTTGGTTCAATCTGTTCTCAGATATGGTTTTGTTCGTGGAAATAAACGTGTGATATATTGATTTTCGTGAGCTGAACAATTTGGTCATGGAGTGGAGTGACTACTAATGGCTAGATTTCATTAGGATTTCAGTCAGTATTTTTTTGGACCAATGCAAGCAAGCCACGTAACCAGCTACAGGAAGTGCCAAATAAAAATGGGGTGTTTTCTTTATGTCTCTCAGCCAGTTCGGTTTTAAAGCCAATGTTTTGTGGACCGACATGAACAGAGAAAGAAATAGCTACTCTTATGTGAGCATCAGATGCTTCTTTGATGTGAAGACAAATTAGTGATTTCCACAGCACCAAGAAATGCAAACTAACATCATTTTAGCAACACGGGGAAAAAAGTCACCACTGTATATAAAATATAAAAACCAAGGGCACACCAACTAATTTCCGAAGCCATGAATGCAATCACTTTTGTAAATGTATAATTACTTGATGTCAAAACACGTTTTCAGATCGCATTTACTCTTTTGATTATCACAAATCCGATCTGGGCGCTTAACTTAAAAAAAGACTTGATCGGAAGAGGCAGACAGACTCCCCGCTTTGATTTAAGAAGGATATGCAGGGTTCGATCCCAGGTCTCCTAGCTGACTGAGAGCAAGGTCCCCTAGCCAGTAGCCCACGAAAGCACCTGCATCAGATAGAAATTGATGGGACTCTGGAACTACAGTGGCCGTCTCAATAACTAATCAAAACCGAAATAGCACGCGAGCGCGCACAGATAGAAATTGATGGGACTCTGGAAGTACAGGATCTTTACGTTTGCCGGCGGCGACATTTGACGCCGAACGGCTAGAAGGAAGCCGAGTTGAGGAGCTAGTGTTCGTCCACCAACGTTCTAAGCAAGCGAGTAGGCGGTCGTGATGCACCCGGAGGAGGAGAAGAGGAGGGCAGGGAAATAAGGGTGAACGGACCCGATCACAATGACGGGAATCACGGGATGGCTTTCGGTTTCGGCTTTCGGCCTTTCTCGTTCGGAAGGAACGATGCCGAGACATTATGGGCTTGCTACGTAGTTAATTTTGCAGATGTCGGACTGGCCGCCGTCAGCGGGCTTCAATTCAATCCTTGCTGGGTGCCCAGCCACCAGCCCCGGCCTCCCTAAGCTTTGGGACGCCGCCGCCAGTCAACCCCTGTCCGACAGGGCGTCCGGGCAGGGTGCCGCGGCCAGTGGGACGTGGGAGACGCAGGCGCGTCACGCGCCGCTGCCGGCTGCCGCTAGCTCGCGCCTCCCCTCGCCGGCTCGCCGCCTCAAAAGCGGCGAAAGGATCGGACAGGGACAGCGCACGGGGCACCTTATCATCTCGGCCACGGGCGGCCACATGGACGGGCCGTCCTCCCAGGTAGGAAAAAGGGAAGAAGTGGAGGTCGCCTTATCCTATCTCAGAGGACGTACTTGTCCAGTACAGACCGATTGGCCAATTGGTCTCAAAAAACACTTTGTTAACCTGCAGCTTGAAGAGAAAGAGACAGTTTCTCGCAAAGTGATGCGCCACTTTGCTTGAAAGCTGAGACCTGTGGTGGCTGCCCAACTCGGGAGCTCACCGGCGTAGAACGGCGGGAAAGACGGGGCCTCACCTGGGAAAGGGGGAATCCGCCGCATATGGCAATGTCCCCGCACGGCCGCGATCTCGTCGCCTTGCCGTTTTCCGCCCGTCTGATGATTGACACTTGTGGCGGCGCCAGATTAAAGAATGGCCAATGGGGGCGCCCAGACGTTCTTGACGCCATCAGGTGGTCGAGGTCGCCGGTTTTTAGGTGGTTGTCTCTGCCGCTGGCTGAGTCAGACGGCCTCAGACGGCGCGGCGGCAGCGCCGTGTGGGCGCCCACATGCATGGGCTCTATGCACCGGGGAGATTGGATCGCTAAACCTAGTCTCGGCTCGAGCTGCCATGTTTAGTATTAGCAGCGCATCAAATTCGAAAGGCTGCGGTACGGATCCACGCTGTCGTTGAGAGAGATTTTCTGTATCCACCTGTGGTAGTTGGTTTAGTTTGGACATCCGTGTGTTTGGGATTATTAATTGTTGGGGACCTATACCATACTTATTGGATGTGTGGTTTCAAGTTCGAAGCTCAGTTTGGATCCTTCCAGCTTAATATTAGCTGCAATAACTGGTAGGACAATTTATAGTTTTTTACAAGTTTTGGGTTTACATAGTTGAAAATTAACTACGAGTTGGACTATTTGGATTAGGTACAACTTTTTTTTTATGATCTTTCTATTAGCTCTAACTGATGCAAACGGGGCAAATAAAAATAGAGATGTGTGGATCTCAGATATCAGGATTAGATATGCTGTTTGTATTGTATACAAAGTTCGTGCAGTTCTCATAAGGTGAATTAAGACACTATCCATGTTTGCACGTATAATATTGTCATCAACTAATAGGCGAAGACAGATCCCACTCACTACACATTCTGATAATGATTTCACCAATTATATGCTGAAGCGCGAACACCAAGTGCAGCTTTGACCCATATATGATGTAATAGAGTGCACTTGTTAAGTAGAAGTGCGAGATCTTATATGCAGAAAATACATAAGAGACGAGACGACACATTTATGCGCTTACTTGGGCTCGCTCGAGCACTTGGCGCCGAGTGCTATAAATCCAAAACTTGGCCCAATACGAATGCGCTTGGCGGTGTATTCTATAGTGTTGAAATTTCAAAAATTTGGCTCAGCTTTGGGCTTTAACAACTTGAGACATCCTATGTAATGTAAAAATATCAGTAATACAAACATGCAAATAAATCTCTGCATCACCTAATTTTAGTAGCATATTGACCACTTTCTAGCTTAAGAGTTATGCAGTGAAAGTATCTTACACTAGAACTTTTTTGTTCATTGGTTGGTAGAGATTTCTGGTATACCAACTTTTGAAACTAAAGGGAAGTTTATGCAGTACACATATAAAAAATGATGTGGCCTTACTAGCTAGAAGGGTTGTACGAAAATGCATTGCTATGTTTTTTTGGAATAAAGTTTGTAGCTCATTGTATCAACAACTAGGGCATATTTATTCTGAAATATTATGTTACATATGTGATGTTTCCTAATAGACCGCTCATGAACATCAGAATAAAGTTGCATACATATTAGAAATGTGAGGCCCTTATTAGTCGGGTCGCATAAGAATGTCACTTCTACTAGACCCATATAAAAACAACGAAATGTCACTTCTACTGGACCCATATAAAAACAACGATATGGGAACAATCTTAGGGCAAGTACATTGCTACACGCCAGCGGTCTCATAGTTTGTCTCATGCAGATTCACGTAGAATTTTTGATGATGTGGAGGAGAGAGGGGGAGGAGAGAGAATGAGGTGGTTGCTTCGCGAAACAACCACCTCATAGGAAAAATTAAGAACTATGAGACCGCCTATTTACCATTATACGAGTTGTTATTGTCATGCTACTCACAATATTTTTTTTCATTCCACAGCTAGGATATGGTACTACTACGAGACAAAAAAAAACGACAATCTATTGTAGAGATTGTCTATCCAGCCGTCTCACAATGACGTGTCATTGCATGAGACCGCCTATTAGACGGCTCCAATGTATTTGCCCTAAGCCTATAAGGTAGTGCAAAAGACGGAAACAATCCATGAAATCTTCCTTTCTAAGAATGAAAAGGAACAATGCCCCCCCATAGTGCTAGACTGATAAAAGAAAAAATCCAGGTGTCCATAAATGCAAAATCCAGATAAAAGCAGCCGACAGCTCGAATCTCCAACACGTGACTGACTGTATTCACGCTAATATTTATATTATCCTTCATTATCGCATCCTGTGGTAGGCACATGTGTAGCAGTTATCCTTCGAGAGACTTCCCTTCAACGACACCTCTTTAGTTATGTGTCGTTGAGTGGTGTTTCAGAATCCCAAGCTTATCTCCACCTACAAACCCACATCGTGCGACTCTCTTCACTCGACAGAGTTACTTTGAATAGTTTGAGCATCGGACAATAATTATATTATCTTTAAAAAAATAACCATATCATGATAACATATTTAAGTTGCAAACTACTCCTACTTGCCTGCACCTTTAATATCTCGAGGGCCAGGACCAGGACCCAAAAGAAAGTTGGCATTCAAACATAGGAAAACCAAAGGTACCCATGGTTGTGCTTCGCACCTGTAGCCTAACTGAATCAACCGATGGCTGCTTTTGCTGGACAAGATCTTGCTTTTGGCCTGTAGCAGGTAGGGGATGATTGACACTTGGAATCCAATTTACCGTGCAAAGTTAACGGCTCCCGAAAATGCCCCCCTCGTACTGGTACTGCTGTGGGATGATCCGGGTGCTGTGTGCGGCTGCTGCCACATCGGGAAATCTGCATCCTATGCTCGTTTGCTACGCCGCAACGTGGGATCACTGTGTGGCAGCATGGCCCTCACATGGTGGCCGGATGGCTTGCATCCATTTCATCAGCCAATAGAAGACCGAGGGCTTCTTCGTTTTCCGAGCTGTTGCGTAAAAGTTACTGATGACTGCCACTGTTAGCTGTTGGGGGCGACGCTGGTACCGTGATAACGGTTCTACCTGTGGTTTGCGATTCTACCCGTGATAACGGTCTGCTACATACGGTTCTACCTGTGGTTGCGATTCCTAGATCGGCAAACGATTCAATATCTAGCTAGCCAGTCGTCCTACAATAGGGATGGTTAACTGGTGTTTATAGTTCAACCAAAAGAACCCATATGCACTATAATTAGTCGTTAAATATTGTGACCTATAAACATACTGCGGAACTACCGGTACTAGGCTATTTCCAATGAAACTGAATATATAAGATCTATTTCCAATGAAACTGCATATATAATTAGATAACAAAAGTGTACTGGAGGTTTTATCATGCCACACGGCCAATAGTAACGAGACAACAAACAGAAATACTTTTGTTAAAACTATGGGCTAATACGGTCACATCGGTTTCCGGTATTGTGGGTCCCATATTGCATTGGATGCGATTGATTTAGTCTAACGGTTCTAGAACTTATCGGAACACGCCCGTTAGAGCGATCGTTTCATTGATGCTTACCTCATAAGCAATCATTGCTATAGAGAACTACCAAAACCTTATTGAACGTCAAATAGTCATATAGTTTTCCGGGAAAAATCATTATATGTTCCGATAAATCTGTATTTTAAAATTTTACATATAATTTGAAAATAAAATACTATGACCGATCTTTATCTATCATGAAAGGAATTTATCTACTAATGCACCATGCCACGTCATCGACCCACATATCCGCAGCCCTCCACCAATCAACACCAAGCACACGGATTGTGTGCTTTCTCAAAGAAACTCCACCATTTTTCTTAGCCCGCCGCATTGTTCCCTCGCTTTGTTGAGTAAACAATTGTCCGGCCAGATCCAAACCATCGCCTACTTGCCACTTACTCTAGAGACTGTCCCGCACAATTCACCAACTACTCGCTCTCGAGTTCCTCCTGCACCTAAAACCATATCTGTTATGGGTTACAATGAACTATGAATAATGATGCTATACATGTAGTTATATATGGTTAGACTACAACAACTAATTTAGAATGCTCAAATTTTTGTGAGAATGGATACTTCACACTACCAAACAACAAAATATATTCTACAAATGGCGCTGGCTTATTTATATTCTAATATTTTTAGAGAATTTATATTCTAGTTGTGAACGCTCAACCGGGACAAAACCTTTGGTTCATCGAAGCTAGTTAAGGTATATAGAACCTATGCTCGAGCTCTTCTCACAAGCAGACAGTCCATACCTAACTCAGGTTTGTGAAGCGGGATCGATGAGCACCAAGCTTGGGCTGCAAAAACCATGCCTGTATTGGCTCACGCGACAGGTCTCACTCAGGCGGCGGCGCGCTCACGTGTGCATGTCTCATGCTAATTAGTACCCGTACGCGCAGCTTCTTTTGTCCTGCTAAAACTTGTAAAGCCTTTACGCAAAAAAGATGGACCTAGTGCTTCTCTACGGTTAGACCACCTGTCCTCGATCAGTCAATCCATTGATAATATATCAAGTCATCAAGCAGTCAGTACCCCATCTACCATTATGAGTTGTACTTGGTAAAGCTTTATATAATATTTTTTGCGAAACACAGCATAAGATGCATACATACACGTCTAAAGATCCACATAATATTTTAATTATTTTCTATGTAAATCAAAACTTGCTGTTAGCCAAGAGCTAGAAAGTGTGAAGTATCCTTAAAACATCAATTGATCAAGTCTGGCACATACAGCTTCACCGAGGTTTAGTTGGCACACATCCACAGTGAAGAATGAGGAGCAAATGTGTATTAGGAACAAGATATCGATCATGTTGTTATCTGTAGAGAACGAGTTAATGTATGTTCTTCAAAACACAATAGCAATGTAAAAATATGGATGTTCAAGGAAATATGAGCATGATGCTTGGACTCTATTTGATATAATGAGGGATTTTTCTCCAGTTACCTTTGCTGACTAAATTCTTGTAAATTATTATGACTGTAAACCTATTCAGGCTATAAGGGCCTGTTTGAAGGAGCTAAAATTAAATGCTAAACTTTAGCATATATTAGCACTCATGTACATACTAAAAATTTTTAGTCTTGACTAAAGTTTAGTCCACCCCATTAGCACTCCTATTTGGATGAGCTAGTGTTAAAGTTTAGCACTTTCATTCATTAGCACTTGGATCCAAACGGGACCTAAGACACAAAAGAAAGATGCCATTATGATTCCTAGCTCTATGTGGTAATGAGCACCAATAAAAGCAATTCAGAATACAAAGGTCTCATCCACGGTCTGGATGGGATAATCAGGAGCACAAAGAGGACCTAGGGCAGTTATCTTTTAGCACTAGATTCTCATATAAGATAAGAACACTAGAGAGTCCGATCCTGAAGGGCCGGGTAGAATTTTAAGATAATCATTTTTCTTTTTTGAGTTGTCTTTAATCATTTTTGTTTTTTGAGTTGTCTTTAAAAACTTGCAGTTAGCTTCGCAAAATCTTGTCTTCTTGAAATGGTTCCTGCGTGCTTCATGCCATCATGTAGGCTTTTCTCTATGAGATTCATTCACTTCGTTTTGGGGTTACTGCATATAATCAGGGTATCAGTCACATATATTCCACGGAAAAACATAATACATGAATAAGATCAACCACAAACTAACACTTCCATAGACATAGAAAATTAATTTGTAGCCTGGGTAGAAGTATAATATTTGTAGCCCTTTTAAAAACTTTACATGAGAGGATAAGGACCCTAAAGACAAAGCAAGTTGGAGCAAATAAGGAAGCGAACCTACTAACATGCTGTTGAAATTCGCATAACGTTCTTGTAGAAGGAACTTTGAGAAATCAGTGTTTGAAAAGTTGCTCGACAACGTCCTGAAGAGAAACTTTTTCAAGCTTGCTGTCCTGTACCTACCCTTTGACGAGCCTTTATTTCTCCATTGTTTATGAAACCTTATGGTGGAAAAGAATGCAAAAATCATCATACTTACTTTAATTTAAGTGGTTAAGATAGATTATTTCCTACCTTATACCCTCTGTACTTGTCTTCTTATGTCCAGAAAGGATCTCTCAATAACCAGAAGGACAAGTACTCTTTCTGTACTTCTCTACGTACACTACTTTACTAAGTAATCTAACTCTTTGTCTCACAATCTATCACTCACACTCACATTTGGTTGCCTGATCAGGTAGCTCTCATATACACTTACACAGACAAGAAGCTTGAATATAATATATAGCCTTTGAATGAGGTGGCTAGTCTTAAAAATGGTCATTTTATCGCTTTCTCCGTTGTGTATTTACTGGAGTGAAACTCAGCTGATCATTTGGGCGATGCGATGCCCCATGGCGGCATTATGTTAGCTAGGTTCATGTGATTAGTACGAACCACTTGCAATATAATAGGCACCGTGTGACTAGCGCAGCAATTCTTCTTAATTTAGTACCGATTATAATTATTTGGGCTGTCTATTATATTGTTGAAGATGGTACTTGTGTGAGATGCTCCAGGTATAATGAATTCAATGTCTGTTCAGATGAAGAATGGTATATATATATATATATATATATATATATATATATATATATATATATATATATATATATATATATATATATATATATATATATATATATATATATCAGAACGTCTGACCTCGCCAAGACATGATAATTTAATTTAAACCACCTAGGCGTTACCACCTTTCTATACATCAAAATCAAGTAGTCGTCCACTGCATTCTACCACCCATATATGGCATGTTTAAAATGCCAGTCACCATTGTACAAACTCAGATAAGTGGGTGGCCTGAATACACAATAATATGATGGTACGAATAACCCGAATTAACATCAAGTTATGGGGCATCTTCATCAGCTACTCTACATGTCATGAGTTAAGTTTTACCTCCTTAGTTATCAAATTTGAAGGAAATATCCATTCTGTTTTCAATTTTTATATTAGTTGTACTGATGTCATAAGAAAAATCTATGCATCGATCCAGTGTTGGACAAATATTATTAGTTCATCCCTGGTGCTCGTGGCCAGCTGTATATATTGGTCAGAGGGAAGTTCAAATTATTTTTCGAGACAGAGATAAGAAATTCTATTTCCACATAAGGTACAACGACTGCGAATGATACGTTTGTGCTTTTTTTTTGATAGGTTGGAAGTGTAGAAGTAATGTATCTTTAAAAAAGGATGTCGGGAGATCTGTAATAGTGGTGCCGTAGCGAAAATTTCAGAACCTCAGCGTATGGCTGTGCATATATATATATATATACCCTAATACTTTTTTCTTAATTTGTACGATTATATGATGCAAGTGTGCACGCACCGTTATACACACACACACCCCCACACCCAGACACCCACGAGTGCGCACATCACACTGCTTATACTACAAATGCTAAAGGTATTATTAGTAGGAAAACAAAGGTGTTGAGATCGAGGAGGTTGCAACTTGAGAAAGATGTGTAGATGCTGAGGTGACGTTTAGACACAGCATAAGATATGGGTGCATTTGGCATTGCGCGTTTGCTTTTAACTTTTTGTGCGCGCAACCAATTTCAGGCATCCTGCCTTTCTTTCCAGAAGCTACCAAGCCCCATGGTTACCACCATTAATTTAGCATTCCCAATAAATTAACCCATCCTGGCGACCCTAGCCAATGGGGAGGGAAATCTCGCCTCCTTGATTTCCTTGCTAAATAAAGGAAGGAAAGCAACTAAAGGAAACCCAACTTGCAAAGCCACCAGCAAAGGACTAATCTCTCTCTCGTCGTCTTCTTCCCCTCTGCCCCTCCAATAATTCGCCTATCTGGGAAACCAGCTGGGAGCCCTCTCCTTCCAGAGCTCCGGCAGGCTGAGTTCTTCCCGTATCTCTCTTCCTCTCTCTCTCTCTCTCTCTCTCTCTCTCTCTCTCTCTCTCTCTCTCTCTCTCTCTCTCTCTCTCTCTCTCTCTCTCTCTCTCTCTCTCTCTCTCTCTCCCCCCATTACTACCCTTGCGTGCCTGCAAGATCGGCCAGAGCTTGAGGATGGGGCGGGGCAAGATAGTCATCCGCCGGATCGACAACTCCACGAGCCGGCAGGTGACGTTCTCCAAACGGCGGAACGGGATCTTCAAGAAGGCAAGGGAGCTCGCCATCCTCTGCGACGCGGAGGTCGGACTAGTCATCTTCTCCAGCACCGGCCGTCTCTACGAATACGCCAGCACCAGGTTATAACTGATTCCATGGAATTCTTGCGTAGCGTTTCATTTGCCTGTATTTCGGCCTGCAATTTATGCTTCGTTTTTATTTAATTAGCTCGAGAGGTATGTGTGTGTGTGGTTTTTGCTCGTCAAGTTTCATTCTTTCTGGAAAACTTAAATCAAATAGAGTTCCTCGAGCTACCACATATGTAAGTTTGCAGCCGCTGCTGGCCAGTGGCCATACCCAGAGTTTGGCAAGAATAATTTTACAGTGGTTTATATGGACCTCTTAACTTCAGGTTCAGAATAGCTTTTCAGATTTTGATTTCCTATCTTTTCAGATTTTATATGCTTTGCATATGTCAATTTTTTCAAGGATATCACTTGAATTACCCACCTTTGGTTTTTTTTCTCAAAGTCAACTAGTACTCCAACTATGGCGGTCACTGCCTATTATCAAGGCGGGGTATTAGGATTGTGGTTCGCTCATTCTGACCTAAGATCTAGAAAGGTGCCTTGCATGCTTTTGGTGGATGTATGCATAGAGATGGGAGGGATGAGGAGGTCGATTGATGAGTTAGGTCAAGCACTCCAATATTATCGGATATGGTGGCTAAGTGCATGGTAGATCTAGCGGTGTGGCTATCAGAAATGGTAAAGCCGAGAGGATGCAAAGCATGTGGTACTTGATTGCCATGTGCACGGGAGAGGCAAGTTGCATCCTCTATCATAATTGGAAGCATTAGAGGAGTTGGTTGCGTTCCACAACGATAATGCCGACTAGATTCATGGCGGCAGTGCAGATTTAAGAGTAATAGGTGACTATGGCACCAACATGAGAGAAGAGGGTGAATACTGTCCCACGAGGGTGAAAGTATATTCAGGTGGCGATAAAGAGATCCATACTATTAGATCTAGATTTAAGATTTTTTTCTGAGGAGTAACTATTTATAGACATATTTTTATATACTCGGTTCATGGTTTTCGGCTCACCAATATACTACTCCCTTTATCCCAAATTATTAGTCGTTTTGCCTTTTCTAGATCCATGGTTTTTGCTATGCATCTAGGTGCAAAAACTAAGCACCTAGAAAAGCCATAACGACTCCTAATTTGGAATAATTTGGGACGGAGGGAGTAGATACCAAAAATATGGATATAGTTATGTATCTCTAGTGTTTATCTATGTGCACATATATGACATTCATGCGTAGACAATTCATACCCTTTCTATGGTCAACATTATCTAAGGAAGTCGTGTTGTCTTAGTTAATACAGTTTGCCTATTTACAATGTTGATGATAACATTTTTTTAGTATTTACAGTTTAACACACAAAAATCTTATTGGTATGGCGTTGCCTTTGTGCAGCATGAAGTCGGTAATTGACCGATACGGCAGAGCAAAGGAGGAGGAGCAGCAGCTTGTGGCAAACCCCAATACGGAGCTTAAGGTATGTCTTTAGAAGTGAGCTCAACGGAAATTAGCTAAATGTTGATCAACTGCATCACATCGTTTTAATTTGCAACAGCGACAGATTGGTTTTCTGCTGATTTGTGTGTTTCTTATACTTTCTATTGTAAGGATTTAGCAAACAAAATCCCGAGGTGTCAATATGACAAAAGTAATAAATTAACTATATAAGCTGCAACTCGTTTAAAGAAAATGCAGCGACAAGAGATATATCGGAAATTTAGTGCAGCTACGTATAGCCATAATATCGGAAATTAAACTAATACTTGAAAGGACGTTACACTGCTGCATCCATATGCATCTCTATCGGAAAACGATTTCATATGTTCTCCCTTGTACGCACGCATCATATCTCTTTCTAGAAATAATAAAATGTACTCGATCTGTACGAATGTATAGAAAGATAGATATTGCCAACCTTATTTTTGCAAATACACAAATATGAAAGCAGTAATGGACATAAATAAGTAGATGCGCTGACAATAAAGGCATCTTCTCTTTGCTTCTTTCATCAGTTTACTTGCCGGTTAACTCTAATATATTATAAGGCAGCTAGCTCGCACCCAAGCAAATAAAACGAAAATCATTGGGATGATTCAGACAGTTTAATAGGTTGAGCAGTTCAAATGATACTTAATTATTTAGCTGAAATTCAGTTCCTACTGCATATATATAAGTGCCCAAAAGTTACAGCGTATACCATTATCGCTAGTAAATATAGTGAGGCCTTTCATCCATTATTGCATGTAAATACCTAATTCCATATGGATGTCAGGTAGCATAAACATCGATTTGCTTTAATATATATAATAAGTGTATCACTTAAATGACAAAAAAAGGTAGTAATCAACTTCTTGTGACCCTGATATATAACAAAGGTCATTATACCACAGTACACTAAGGAGCCAAAATTTATTCCCAACATTGGCACAAAAGTTTGGCAGAGGCAATGATGAGGCATGTCATATGGAGTCAACCCTACATATATAGATTGAGCTCTACTGTGTGGGTTCATTTGGCTGCAGGTTGCCGTCAAATTAGGGGCACTTTAATTAGGACAAAAATGATGCATTTTGGACGTTGTCTGTTTCTGCTTATGGATTGTAGATTTGCAGATGATTTGAGTTGCAGGTTAAAGTACAAGCTGGTGGAACGGATTGTTGGATTATATTGTACGTGAATTGTCTGTTTTCGCATGTGAATTGTAGGTTAAACTACACCGCATCCATGCCGGCTCCTAACCCTCATTTTTTTGAACAACCTTCAAAGAGGGCAGGGAGCTCCTACATTTCACTTAAGAAGAATAGAATTGATCCGGTTTATAAGAAAAATTGGGCCCGAAAATCGTACAAGCGCATGGTTAATTGAAGGAAAACCGGCAAAAACCCTAAGACGCAACCACCTTAACGTCTAGCCCAAAACACAACAGCAACCAACACGGACAAAGCCTACCGCACGTCATCGTTGCGGAGCTCATCACCACAGGAAATGAGCAGCTCCGACTTTGCACAATAGACATCAACCAAAGCCTCGTATCGCCGCTCCTTACCCCACAGTTTGCAATAGAACAAAGAAGGAGACCGCAATGTCATCATTGCCAAGCTTCATCGCACCTCACGCGAAGCAGCTCTGACTTCACCTCAACGTGCATCTGCCAAGAGCCTCGCGCGCCATAAGCAAGAAGCAGACCCAAGAAGGCGAAGGCCTGTCGAAAGACCCATCCAAAGAAGAGTAGCAAACGTTCCCACTGTCCGGCGATCACAACTCGGCGTTGGAGACTCCTAGGCGGCGCCTTCAAGAAGGAATATGACGCTGAGCGGCACTACCGCCCACCAAGTCAACCTAGGCAGAGGTCACCTCCGAAGACTCCAACCGATTGAGAGGAGAGGTGCCTCGACAACGCTTCCAAGGAAGAAATGGCACCCAAAGGTGTCGCCGTGGTCGGCACCAGTCAGAGCCGGGCAGGGCTTTCGCCTAGTACCTCCCGCCTCACACCGAGAAAAGGGGTAGCAACAAGTTAGCCACACCACCCAAAGAGCGTTTGCCGCGCAGTGAGCGCACTAGCGTGTTGTCTCGCCTCTGGTCACGCTACTGCCTCTGCAAAGGCACCATTGCTGCATGTAGTCGCCGCTCGAGGTCCACCGCCGTGGAAACCCAAAGTGGCTCCACGCCGGCGGGGTACAACAGTGCCAGCAGCCTTGCCACCCGCCACCGCCGCACCTCCACGAGCCACCACACGCTGCTAGGTCGTCCGCCCACCGCGTACGCCACGCCCTAACGTGGTCGCAGCGCACCCACGCAGCTTACGCGCCCGCCGCTGCACTGCCGACCGGCCGCAGAGCCCTACACGGTCGCCGCCACCTCAGCACCCCGACGAGGCCCGCTTGCCCACCATTGCTTTGACGCCCCGATGCGACTTGTGCCCGCAACCGCCTTGGTGTCCCAACACGGCCTGCACGCCCGCCACCGCCCCGGCGACCAGCCGTGGCGCCGACCGCCTCCAATCCTCCTCTCGATTCGATCCCCAGGCGACCAGATCCGGCCGAGGGAACGCCGGAAACGGCTCGGAAGGAGTCGGATCTGCCGCCCCGAGTCTGGCCGATCGCCACCGCCGCTGGGAAAGAGAAGACGGGGCGGAAAGGAAGAGAGTCCTGCTGCTGCCGCCTTCCTAGTGCCCGCACAGACTTCCCGCAACGTGCTCGGGCGGCAGCGAGGGTGGGAGAAGGAGGAGAGAGGCCCTCGGCCGGCGGCTAGGGTTTCCGCCTGAGCCGCCCCCGGAGGACGACGCAGGGAACGGGAAAGTAGCCCTCCTAGCCCTCATCACTACTAGTTATCGAACCGGCAACTAAAGAGGTGCTGCAGAAACAGTTCGAGTATTTGTGCTGGCTTTGAAATCGGCACATCTATCTATTATCAATACTGGCGCGAGATTAAATGCTAGCATATATATTATTGTATTCCTAGCGATGCTAAATTCCAATTCCGGATAGCAAAGATATTAGCTTATCCTAACTAGTGCTAATGGCTGGCCCGTGGGGATTGATACTTGCCTATCCTCATGCTAATTATGTAAGGACACCGATATTATTGTTGCCGGACAAAAAAGAACTATCCTTCTAAAAACAAACAAGAGTAAAATACACCGAGTCTCGTATGACAAAATTTGTCAAAAAGAAATTAAGAAGATAAATTTTGGAGGAAACATTGGATGAAAATTTCTAACATAAAATTTTCAAATAAAATTTGGAGAAATTTTGAAAATATATGAGTTGAGCGCAAAATTCAAAAATAAAATCTGGGCCCACATGTAAGTTCCACATCAACAGAAATACTTCCGCTTTATAACTTAAAAATGTTGATTAGAATTTTACGTGATAAATTAATAAGTTTAAGAATTTGAATGTGCATTTTGAAAGTTTGAAAACCTAGATGACACTGTGAGTCAAGTTCGAGAAACAGTGATACATTTTACTCAACAAACAAATATTCACAATATTCAAATCACAAATAATTACCTCAATCACTGGATGGACAGGGAACCAAATGGGCGTGAAACGAAGAAAAAGTGAGGATTCTCTCTATCTCAACTTCACCCTCTTGATCCTTGTTCACGCTCATTATTGGCAATTGCATAAAATACATAGGAAATTATAATCAGAGTAATATAAATTGCATTGATTTGAATGCCTAAGCGGCATCGGATCAGCGGATGTGATGGTGGTGCCGGTAGAGGAGGAAGAGGACTCAACAGTGGTGGCGTTGCGAGGCGCCGAGTACGAGGATCCAGAGATAGAAAAAGAACCGATGCTGGCCGAGGAGGTGGTGGTGGCGTTGCGCGTGGGCTAGGTTTAGGCCGGGGACGGACAGGAGTGAGGAGTCAAGAGTAGGGCTGGCCATGGATGGGCTTATATAAAGCTATCCATGCCTATTTTTCGTGCCGGTGGCTTAGAGCAAACTGAAATTGAGTCGAGGTTCTATAGATGTTTTACAAAGTAGTTGGCAATACTGGTGGGTGAAGGAAGCGCCCGAGCACTTCGTGATGAGATGAACATCATGACTATACCATTCACTGCTAGTACATATATGTTTATTAACTAGGCGGTGCATCTAGCTTACACCGGCCGCACTGTCTTCGGTGACATTGCCCCGGGCCCCGGGCCCGATTCATCACCAAACCCACACTCACAAGATTCCTTTATACAGGAGCATGTCGGACACCGGCAATTCTCATACACCCAAGAAAAACACCACATTTCTTTTGCATTATACTTATACCCATCTTTTCACCGATATACAACATGGCTTAATTGTTTGGTGCTGTGTAATCGTTATGTTTCATTTCCATGTCCTCCCATATTTTAGTGTTAAAAGTGCTAGTTGTGTTAGTGTTGAAACTGCTAAATAAGTCATTTAGTAGGTACAACTTTGGTACATTTCCTGTTAATTGCTTAGTATTTTTTGTTCCCTTGCTTTGCATATACGCATAGTGATCTTTCACTTATGACAGTACTACAGTAGAATAGTAGGGTACAACTTAGGCAACTGAATATACAAGATATAACACAAACAGTAACCAAGCCTTTTAATCCCAAGCGAGATAGAGTAGGTCAGAGCTGAAACCCAGCGCGCGTGAGCCACCACCAAAAGGCAGAAAAGGAAGTTGCTCATCGTCTTTAAAATACTGCATGAATGTCAGAATGTGTCAAACTGGGAAACATATGCGCATTAATTCACATTTGGAATGGACTTGCATCACGCGCCCAGGTTGGCCCAGTTGAAAGCAGAGCCCAGGTTGGGCCAGCTGAAAGGCCGCAGTAGATTAAACGATTCATCATGAGAAGGAAAGAAAATGCTCACGGCTCACAGCAGGCTTAGTGACAACTGAGCGAGCCCTTGGTGCAGCACGATAGAACTCTTCCTAGTCGGTCGGACTTTGGTGTAGCATCATACAACTCTACCTAGTTGGACTTTTGGTTGAGAGATACAGTATTTAACCAAATCATACTAAAGTCTACTGCCAAGATGGAGTAAGGATCCCAAACTTTTGGCTACTGATCATCCTATCAAAGGAAGAATCCCTTACCAGGGTACCAAGGCCCTTTTGTCTCTGTAATTCTGCTCTTGAGCACAAAGCCACAAACTAGGAGGGCAAGATAAAAATGTTAGTCAGCTAGTCAAGCATGATCACTAGAAACTAAAAATGAAGGCCTTCAATTGATTGAAACGGTTAATTCTGTTCGGATAATTCCTTGAAGAAGAATTTCGGTTATTACAAACTGGTCACTGATTTGCTATCATGAAACTAATAACCGACCAAGTTCGGTTTCGGTGAAATCGGTTGGTTCAGTTAATCGGTTAATCATATTGCATATTACCTTCACCTCACAGGAAACAAATGAACAATGCGAGAACCACTGAACAAATGGTCGAATGCAGCAGGCAACAAACAGATTAGCCTCTAATTTGATACAGATACATTAATAAGCAAATGGCATAGCTTGTCCCATACCACCACACCATCGAAGTACAAGATTGCCAGTACATCACAAATAAGGACATAGTCTCAAACAACACATAATAAGAATACTTAAATGAAAGAACAACTAACACAAAGCCACAAAGGATACATTCTGAATTTTTCAAACACAGTTGCATAAATAAAAGGACCACCGACAGATACTTGATAGACTGCTAGCTTGACCAACAATGGAACATGGTTTTGAAGTCGTCAAGTCAGTAGCAACCAGCCATAACTGCCCACCTCATGCATGCCACAATTTTCCTGGTCAATACAAATACATAGTATACACTTTGAAATATATACAATTGAGGTAAAAATCAGCAGCAGTAAATATGTATCTACACTACTACACCCAGGTGACAGGTCATGAGGATTTCTGTTAGAATTATTCTTGCATATTCCTAAGTGATATTTCAGAGAGGTTGTACCATTTCTTTTTGAGTGGCAGTCAAGCTCACAGCCGCAATACTTGCACTTGGCCTTCATCAGTATGCCTCCAATAAGGATCTTGTGGTAGCTGTCCCATACATCAGATCTTGGTGCCATAGCCTTCCTCTTCCTCACACTTCCTTCGTCTCATCCTGGACCTTCTCCTGCTCATTCACCGCTGCATTCTTGTCCTGGTTCTGCTCGTCATCCTTCTCTGTCTTAAGCATCAGATCTCACAATTTCAAGGTCTACAACACCATCTGTATCCCCCATCTACAGATTCAGCAAAATCAAATGGAATCAACAAATGGCACACAGTGAAATCACTAAAATGGAGGAGAAAACACGGGGAAAAGCAAAGGGAACTTGCGTTGGAGGAGTGCTCAGTTGGTGCTGCCGTTGTACCAGTAGGATTTTTTTCGTTGAGGAAACAGGTTGCAAATTAAATGTGCAATTGATACAGACTGGTACTGAGAACAGTAAACACGATATCAGGAGACCCTTTGAACCTAGCCAGCTGCCCTCCAAGAAAAGCCCTCTTTCACTGAAGGAAGCCAAAGCCGTGCGACTCATCTCAAATCTTGAATACAAACATTTAAAAACATGAAACCACCAAAACACAGAAGTGGTAGAAAATATGAAACACGCAGCGGGAAACACAGGTACATGGTTCAAGTTACCTCTAAGAAAATCTTATAAAATCAGAATCCAATATATGCATGAATCCATACTCCGGAAGGATGCGCGACACATGAATCCTCCTGAGTTTATAACTTTATATTGAATCTTTGAAGACTACAACCTATAAGAAATCCTGAAAAGGATGAACCATTGGCAATATCACGCTTAAGCTCGTTCCCTGACTTGTTCAGTAATTCTGTTATGTCCCTCCCTAGCACATACTTCATTAGGATTTCACACCCTCTGGGATTGATCTAGCTCCATTGAAACGTCAGCACTTCTGCTAATATATGTCCAGCTTGATAGTCTTAAAAAAATAGTTTAATTTAAGTATTTGTTCAAAATAGAATATCAACTCCAAGTTAAAAAAATATATATTTGCCTTAACTGCTTTTCATACAATTGTTGTTTCTTACCAATCCCCATCTTGTTATTTTGCAATAGTATATATTTTTTTATTGAAATAATAGCATGCCATCACATGTACTTCAGTTATTTCTTAATAACAATATACAATTTACTCAGCTGATAGTTCCACCATGCTAAGCAACTTGGTATACCTTTTGGCTTCTCTGAATGTGGCGTTACTTAACTGTGCTTTTCACATTCAATAGTTCTGGCAAAGGGAGGCAGCAAGCTTGAGACAACAACTGCACAACTTGCAAGAAAATCATCGGTATGGCAAGAAAACCCTGCAAGTTTTACAGATATATGAATCAGAAAATTTGTTTAACATAAAAGGAGCAATATAGAAAATGTCAGCATGAATTCTAAATCAGAAACAAACACACAGATGTCTGCTTCAATTCAACGAAGAAAATCCATTCTGATGTTTGTTTCAAAAAATATATAGAAGTTTAAAACACATGGTAGAATACGACCAATAAATGCTACAGTATTCAACATGCAGAAAAATTCAGTTCCTCATAGAATGTGCAATTGAAAATCCATAGTCTAGTTTGTAAAGGTAAAACTAGTAAGAACCAAATAAAATATGCCACAATATAGATCTTCCGTATGTCCTGGCGGAGCAACCCAAGGACTGCAGGGTAACAAGAACACGTCCAAAACCAAATTCGTTCAGTGTATGAATTAGTAAAACGGTAGATAAGAATAAATTTAGCATACAGTTGAGTTTACGAATGTGATATGTGCTGAGAGCCTGTGACCCAATATGATAGTCCATAGTTCATGCAGACATCAGTTTTCACAAACAAGAGAAATGTAAAAGGGTGTAAAGATTTATGACTCATTTTTAACTCGCTCTATTTCCAGCCAAAACAACACTAATCCACACATACTCAGAAGCTGGATCCTTAAAAATAAACGTGATAAGGTCAAGTAAAAGATATCAATTACATTGAAATAAAGTCAAACCCAAAGCATAACAATCAAGTAAAATGATTTGTTTTACTGCAGGCAGTTGATGGGACAAGATCTTTCCGGACTGGGTGTTAAGGAAATTCAAAATCTAGAAAATCAGCTAGAAATGAGCCTACGTTGCATACGGACAAAAAAGGTAAGCATGCTAACCATTTTTATCCTTTACCAGATTGCCTCATCCAAAATATACAATTGAGGTTCAAGATTATTATTTTCAGGACCAACTCATGGTTGACGAAATTCACGAACTGAATCGGAAGGTTCTGGAATGGCTTTATTCCTAGGAAATACAATGTCTGAGTGGATTTCAGCAAGCTGATTCTTTATTGGCTCATTTGCAGGGAAGTCTCATTCAACAAGATAATATGGAATTATACAGAAAGGTCAACCTAATTCGTCAGGAAAATGTTGAATTATACAAAAAGGTATTTGATAAAATCAATAAAGATAATTTCCCAGGATATACGACCCATCAGATGATTGACTGTAATTTATTTCTATGAACAGCTCTACGAGAAAGAAGCAGCAGGTGAAGTCAACGGTGATTCAACAGCACCATACATTTTTGCAGTTGTCGATAATGCCAATACTCCTATTCATCTTGAGCTTAATACTCCGCCACAAGAAAATGATGTTGAGCAACCATCGCCTCCTAAATTAGGGTAACCCTACCTTTTCTGCATAGGACCTATTGACTTTGTTCTTAGTTCTTTAGTGGTGTTTCAATTATGACTAACTGAAAGCTTGCAGGTTACAACTAAATCCATGAAGACATGCAGTGTAAGATTGCTTATGTTCTCGTTGTCCTAGAAGGCTGCAACTCAAAGCAGCCAGAACTGATTGGTTATTAACGGGCCTAAACGCATAGCAACAAAGATAAAGTATGCATGCCACGGACGATTGGCAATGGTAGTGTATATCTATCTCAATAAGATGCATTTTATTGAAGAATGCAGCAAATGGTTTGTCTTATAACTATTTCACACATTGTGCAAGTTTGTTCGAACAACATGAGCATATGACAGTTACAGATTTCCGTGTGAACTTATTGACAAAAAAGATATAAAGTGTGTATCTGGAAAGTTGAAGTGCTGCCTTTAGTGTCTTGAATTGAAAGTTGTGTATGCCAGAAGACCAGAATGTCACTCCATTTTATCCATGTAGTCATTCCAGGATAAACAAGTACCATAAAAAGGATCGACATAAATATGGATGTTTACTAATCATTTTTGTAATTTTCCAAAGGAGAATAACAGTTAGACATTCAGCCAATTACAGAGAAAATAAATGGAAGCGACGAATTGCCATATGGCAGTTAGGAAGGTATTTGGAATACTGCTACAACTTGGAAATCTAAGTCTATGATCTTAAACTCGCTGAAATTCGATGGCTAGACAACTATAGCACAATACTTTTATCTTGGATCTGCAAAAATACCTCTTACATAAAACATTTTGGAACGCGTAGCCATATAGTCAAACTGGATTTTTTTTATTTAAGGCCAAGCCCTTATTTGTTGAGGGGAACGATTCCAATTTGAAGTTGTTTTGACTAGGATATCTATATTGGACATACGGAAATGATGTCTAGATTTGTCTCGATATGTATTTTCATATGGAAATGACAAGTATATTTTCATAAGTATATTAGATTTCAAAATTCATGCTCGAGTTGTGTTTCTTTTCTGAGACGTTGTCAATGTCCAAAACTGCACACTGGTGACAGCAATGAATTGGAGGATTTACGTCCACTGGTCAGTAAAGAGGAACTTCCATAGTCTATGACTGCATATACCATTTATAAATTATACTCAATCACAATCATGTGTAGGTCGATCCACACGGTTCTAAACAGCATTCACGAATGTAAACAAATCGGCTCTTAACAAAGAGAATTAAGGACTTGAATAGACACTTGGATCTTTAGTTAATTTATAGTACCATGAATGCAGAGTACCTCCACACAAATCATGTACATGTCAGCAAACTGCGGAAATATTGAGGTCTCTTACAAGATCTTGGTATCTTGAGTTCAGCTAAGATGAATTTGTAAAGCAATCCATATATGTACACAAAAATAATAACACAATTTTCAGGTATATAACAGGGAATAGTGATCAAGTAACTTACGATTTTTTCTTGCAAGGTATGCAGTTGCTGCCTCTAGCTTGCCGCCTCCACTTGCAGCAACTATAAGAAAAGGGGACAGAGAAAAATGTCAGTTAAAAGCTTCCAGCCTAGTATCTTTTTTACAGCAGTGCCTGCTAACGCCATTAGCAGCAACAAAGTGCAATATGACCCAAAAGAGTAGTTTCAAGTACCAGATACCAGTCTTTTACTTAGCATATCTAAATTTTACACTAAAGTTAATTGAGTTTTTTTTATATTAAGGTTTTCTAAAGTTGCTATTAAACCGTAAAGAAAAACTTAGAAACCTTTCAATAAATAGGAGTTATTTACTTGGGCGTCAAGCCATAGAGAAAATCTTTAAAATAAAATGTTTGTACAAATTACTGCAAACAATATGTCTTTTGCGCTGCTGCAGAAACCTGAAATTGAAAATGAGACAGTGGTCCCAGATTCCAGAGGAACTTAGTATATTGGTAGGTTTCATCACTATTTCTGGTCTCAATTAACAGATATTAAAACAAGCGAACAGATGTGCAATGCTAAAACAGCAGAGAACACAAAATCCAAGGTCAACATAAATTCAACTCCATTGAGTCAAAACAAAAAACTAATTACAAACCAAATAAAATGGGAAGAAATGACAAGTGCCCTAGGTTTAGCATTGACCTTATCAGACTACTATAACAGCAAGATCTATTCCATAGTTTATACTGGATCATGGCGACTATCCTTGCATCACACAAATATTGTGTACTCCCTCCACCCCATAATAAGTGCATTTCTAAAGTTCAAAATTTATCCCAAAATAAGTGCACATCTAGGAATGGGACCATCTAACTTTAGTTGTCTTTTTCTACTTTCTCTCCTCCCAAAATGCAATGGTTACATCTTTATAGGGGTATATATGTAATTTCTCACTAACATTGATCTCTTCACCCAAATTCTAGAAGTGCACTTATTTTGGGACGGAGGGAGTAATTATCAACTTTACCTACTGCAAGAAACAAAAAAAGATCCAGCTGCCTCCTTGTGATCATCAGCAATCGAAGGAAAGCGAAACTGACAGCTTAAGCAGAGCTTTACCTTAAGAGGTAGGTAAGGCCGATTCAGTATTGGGTGAGGGGAAATTATGTTTGGTGCTTTTCAGTGGCATGCTCTATAACTAGAAAATGAGATGTGTCAAAAGATAAATGCTATGACCCTGGTGCTGTTCTTCAGAAACTATTCTGATACTATTGGTCGGAAGAGATGGCAAAAGAAAACACTTGGCTCTCCCATTTTTTATGCACAAAATACAATTGGCTTATGACAACATTGAGTTGAGCCTTCAACGGCCAGAAAACAGAACTAGGTCGCACTTCAGAATATAATATATCATGCTCCTTGAGGAATATTTCTTTTAAGGCAACCCACTAATCCATTACAAGCATGGATGTGCGTTTTATTGCATTGATATATTCAGCTCCACAAATCGAGTAGAACTGAAGGAATATAGTTTGCCTCGTGTGGTGACAAAGAGCCAATCAAACTTGATTTCTAGCAGTACCATATGTCCAATCCAGCAACATAGTTAAAAATAAGAATCCCAGTTCACCTAATGTCACTCTTCCAAGCCTCCAAGGATCATGCTAGTCGATGTAGAGTGCAGGTAGGGCTGTCAAGAAAACTATTGACTCAACATGCTACTTGAGCTCAAAATGAGCCAAGCTTGAGTCTACAGCATGGCATGGTGACTTATTTTGGATTCTAAGGCGCGGTGACTTTTTTTTGGATTTTAAGGCGCTGTGACTTTGACATGATGACCTTCAAGTTATTTGCTAGAGCTCAAGTGCATACTCCAGTCTAGTCCTTTTGGTTCTTCAACGATTCATTAGTCGCAGCACAAAGCCCGTATTGCAGTTTCAGCTTCCCTGACCCAGCCTATAGACAGACTTAGTAACCAATTCCCAATCGCAAGATCGCAACTGCCAACTGGCAAAGACCTGAAAATCTAGTGCCTTCATGAGGTTCTTCTTGTTGCATAACAGCTATGGTTCATTGATCTATCTCTCCAACTTTGGTCCACGTGCATTCCTTTCCCTTTCCCCTGGCCTCTACTGACCCGCAGATATCACAGGGACAGCTACTGCATTAGACTGCAAACCAATTCATCTCAATTATTTTGTTAACGTAAGGAGTCATTGGCCCCTAAGAAACTTCTTTTTAATATCATTCTTATTGGTTGAAGTTTCTTGCTGAGCCATGTTATGGATGTTGCAATTATGTAGGGTTAAATAGATGTTCTCTAACCGAGGTTTGTTCCCTCCTCTAGATATAACTAGAATACTCTGGATTGTTTTCCTATTCTTTTTTCCCTCCGCATCGTGATTCTTGCCATCCTATTTTTACAGGTCACATAATTTCTAAGTTTCTCAATCAAGGTTACACCTTTCCAGATTTTGACGTCTATTTATCAACCTATGTAATTATGCTTAACAAGCTTCAATGAGCCGAGCTCAGCTTCAGAGAGCTTCGACCAGGCCGAAACCGAGCCTCGACAAGTCAATACCAGGCTGAAAAGGTTGAATTCCCTACCTAGACTCACTTGAGCTCAGCTCATTAACAGCACTACACACAGGTGTGGCAGTGCACGAGTGCAAACAATGTTTACCAAGATCTCTCATCATCAAACGAAGGATAGCCAGTGTAGTATCTCATTGCTCATCCATGTCATGATTTACTCATGGTAAAACAAAAGAAAAATCCAGAGCGCTTCAGGTGAAGCGTATGTGTGTTGTAATTTAACAGTTAGCACCTCCTTTTTTTTGTTCTCTTATCAACAGCCTTAAGTACGGACATGTACTTGGTCATACAAATTAAATTAACCACCAAAGCTGGGTTAACATACAATTGATACAAACCATGTCATTTCAAGCATTGACATCGATGCAAAACAAAATCAAAACGAATATACGATGGTAATCCTCAGAACAATCTCCTTGTAGCTCCTAATAAGATGTGAAGTACTACTCATGACAAACTTACTAGTATCAGTTTTCATAAATCCAATCTACATGATCGCAAACAGGTTAGTCCTTAAAGTTTAAGTGATTTGACAACATACTTCCTATTATGGTGAAAGTCACGCAGCTGGGAAAACAACAGTGGAAACTTACAAATTGAGCTATGGCATCAAGCATGTAAGTATGTAACATGCCATTACAAATGACTACATGCTTCATATTTTCAGTGAAAATTAACTTATCACTTTTTGCATGTATCCACTGTTGGTGGAAATTATGAGTTTTTGAACTGCCATGCCTACACATGCACCTCTGTGAAAAGAGCAAAGCTACCAAACAAACAAATATGAATGTAGCTAAAGGTGCTGCATAATAAATGCACTGAGCGCTGCACCAAATACAAGAACACTGTAACCTTCTCAGTTCTGACAGACACTAAGTAAGCCATCCAGTGAAGCTAGTGCAGTTCCAATTGCACTTGCTCTTTGTTGAGCCACACATACACCACAGAGAGAGGTTAGTGCAGATTTCAGTGCCAAGTACAAGGGCACACCATGTCATATTGTTTTTAAACAAGTATTCTACAAGATGAGCACATAAACAATTACAAAACATCTTTGCATACTCACATTCGCCACGGAGAGAAGGGACAGCTGAATTACAGTGGCATATAAACACACCATGTTACATTGTTGTATTCTACAAGTACTATGCACAATGAGAGAATGACTAAGTGCAACCCAAAACAATTATCAAAGCTCTCACGACTAGAATTTGGTCATATTTCATAACCCACCACTTGCATATGGAAAACATGCTGTAAAAAACAATGCATTTACACGAAGTAAACAGAGACAATAATCATCTACCATCTCGATTGTGAAGGGACATTCACAATCACTGGAAGTTAAGAAATCGAACAACAAAAATTGCAATGTAAGCTCCTGACATCATGTCGCAGCACAAAACTTCAGCTTTCACGAACTCCTCACAAAACTAAAAATCAGCAGATAGATCTGATTCCAGTTCACTTCGAGCCACCAAATTCGTGGATAATGCAATACGCTCGTAATTTTATGCTACGGGGCAACTATATTAACTTAAAACACGGGTGACAGCAGAAGTATGCACAATTGCACACGCACACAACTTACTCAATACCAATAACCACTTAAGGATGACGAGAGCAGGCAAATTAGAAGATAAGAATAGATGTCTCTCTCACCTGATACGCCGGTGTGGAGCCGTGGAGCTTGCTTGAGCTCGAAACCCTAAGCTAGAGGAACGGGGTAGGCAAGCCCCGAAACAACGCAAAACGAAGCGAAGGGGTGTGGCAAGGGGAAGAAGCGAAACGGGCAAGCAACGGCACGTCTCCTGTAATCCCGATCTCAGGGAACGGATCGGCCATGCATGGCATGAGCCGCGGAGGCAGCAAGGGGGGCGGCTCCCGCTGCCACGAGACAGTTGGGCATGCCAGATCGGTGAAATCCAGGCGAAGGGAGAGGTGACGGCGGGATGAGCCAGGCGGCGAGCGGCGGCGCGAGAGAATCAACCCCAGATTTGGATTTGACGAGGGAGGACGGGCCGGCGGCCGGCGGGGCGGGTGTTCTTGTAGAGAGAGAGAGAGAGTGGGATGGTGGGGTCTGGGAGAGGGGAGAAGGAGCAGGTGGGATTTTGGGGGAGTAAAATATGGGGCGGACGAGCGGTGCGCCGCCCGGCCACGTCGCCCCGGCGCAATTTTCAAAGGGGGGCGCTGCCGCGGTGCTGCGCGCACACCGACAGGTGTACCTCCGCCTCCGCCATCGGGAGCAGCTGAGGCGACGCGACACGGCTGGCTTTTGCGGGGTGTCGCCGGAACCGGCCATGTGGGCCGGCGTGCGCGACTGTGCGTCCTGCTCTCTTGCCGGCGACCCGGTCTGCACTCGGCAGCCAGTGGTGGAACTGGGTCCGTCGGATGGAAGACGAAGCGGAGGGATTTCTCGCCGAGGGGAAAGAGGACTGAAGACATTTGCAGAACGTTTCTGTTCTAGGGCTGTTTGGATCGAAAGATTTCCAAAGGAATTTCAAATAAATTCCATTCCTCCGTTGAATGGAGCTCTCTATTTCTCTGAAAAGGTTTGCTTTCCTTCACAAAATGCAGGAGACGAAACGTGCCACAAATTTCATCTTCTTGGCCTTTTCTTATATGTTCCTCTTCTGATCAAGTCATTTTCAGAGGTCGAAGATAGACGATCGTAAGATAGTGACTGCTGATAACGATTATTAGACCACCGAATACATAGGTCGAAACAAACACGCGACAAAGATCGAAGTACAGATAGAAGTCGATAGGAAGCTTGACACTGCACAGATCTGGCAGGCTAGCATCTGCCAGACGCAGGCAGTAGGCACTGCGGTGCTAACGCGACATGCCGGGAATCATGTGGGGCGGGGCGGTTGCTGCAGCGCCGGCTTTCCCCATCCTCTCCATGTTCCCCTCCCATCCTGCATGCGCGAGAGGAGAGAAACAGACGAGAAATAAGCTCATCGTCAAGACGTCAAAACCCTGATCTGACGGAAAGCCACGACCGAGCCGACGGCGGCCGTGTCGTACGACGTCGTCAACCTCGAGCCTGGAGAAGGATCGGAGCTACGAGAAGGCACGCGGGTGTTACTACGTAACGTACCGAGGGACATGTCGAAGCCGCGGGCCTTGAGCTCGCGGTACTCCTGGCAGAGCGCGCAGGGCTCGCAGCAGAGGTGGACGCAGCAGTCGGCGGAGGGCGTCTCCGCGAGCTCGTACCGGGCCCGCAGCTTGGAGCGGTAGCAGCAGGAGTAGAGGCAGCCCAGCCCCGCCGCCGCCGACAGCGGGAGGTAGAGCGCCCCGCTCGCGCAGCAGGAGGGGGCCCCCTGGTCGACGATGCCCGCGATCCTCCCGAAGGTGACGCACGGGCAGAAGAACGTCAGGCAGCCTGCGGGGAGCAGCGCTTGAGCGAACCGAGCAGCGCATGCAATGGTTGGGTTGGAGTTGAAGGAGACGATCGACTTACAGCCGCCGACGTCGTCGAAGCAGCCGCAGAGGCCGGAGGACCACGCGCCGGCCGGCGGAGCGCTGCTGGCCATGGCGACGCCGGAGCGCCTTAGCTTGCTCTCTGATGGCTAGCACTCGGTGAGAAAGCACAAGAACCCGCTCGCGCTCGGCAGCGTTGCTGATCAATGCTCTACTTGCTCTGCGCGCGCGAATCGGGTGGTGGTGGCGGGCGCGGTATTTAAACACGGGGCTCGGCCAACAGCTGCTGCGCCGCGCAGTGGCGGATGTATTGAGCGGCTCTCATATTCTTCTTCCTTCTTCCGCCTTTCTTTTACTTCTTTTTTCTCCTCAAATTTATAGAAGAAGGTTAGAGGAGCTCTATAAAATTTCCGGAGATAGGAGGGGCTTAAGCCTCTCCGGACCCACAGCTAGATCCGCCCCTGCCGCCGCGTACCAGCCCGTGCCTGCGTGGGCCGAACACCACCGGCCGGTCGGCCGCTGCAGCGCTTGAGCTGTAGCTAGGCACAGCGGTGTCAGTGTTGATCGAGGTCGTCGCTGTGCCTGCTGCCGTCGACCGTGACGGCGGCGCCGGGATATATATATGTAATCCGCTTCGAGTCGATCGACGGCCACGAACGAACGAAGGAGGAGTCCGCACAGCTCTGCCCGGCCGCCGTTAACACACTGCATTCACCCGTACGAATCGGACGCGGCACGGAGTGACGGAGATGCTTGCGACGGCGAGCGGTGTCCCAGCAGCGTTGCATGCGTGTGGACGTGTCGATCCCCCATTCGAATCACAGTAGCACAGCACGTACGGGGCCGGGGCCGGGGCCGGGGCCGCCGGCGGGGAGTCTGCTGCGTGCTGTGCCGTGGCCGGGCCGCCTAGCACGGTGCGTGGGCACGTGGCTCGTTTATTGGCGGCAGGCTTTGCCGTCGAGGATGTCATCAGCGTGGTCACCAGCATCCGCCTAGCTAGCAAGCTATGAGCTCTAACGTCGCACGTGCCCTTTGCCTTCCGCGACCCGGCGGACAAGTCCACGCCTTGCTTTCTCCGGCTACCGTATAGTGTGCTGGCGCCTCTGCCTCGCCGCTCGCCGTTGGCAAGACGAGAGCCAGACGGCACTGGGAATGCCTGCTTCCTTAAGTTGTAACGGTGAAGGCCGTTGCGTTGTTTTGTTTCGATCGATCTACTCCAGTTGTCCAGTTTTATTTCAAACTTGGACCTTGTTTTATTTAGTCTCAGAAGATGCTTTCTCAAACCGCTTGATGTAAAAAGTAGTAAGTTTGGCCTTCTACTCACATTCTAAGTGAGATGTGGAATTAGCATGGGTGTAAAAATAGTAGTAAGTTTGGCATTCTTTATGTTTCAAAAAAAAGGTTTGGCATTCCTTCCACGCATGAACTGCACGGCTGCACCCCCAATTTTACACAAGCTGTGGTTTGGACCACATGCACAGGCCTTTCCAATGCTGCTACAACTACAGTTCAGGATCGCATGGCTGATGCCTGATGGTTTGGACAGTGGCTCACACTTGAGCCGAAGCCTTACAGATGAACCCCTAGGTCTAGCATGGGCGGACTAAGGAGTGGGAACTCCAGTTTTTTTTAAAAAAAGGAGTGGGAACTCCTCCGACGGAGTTCAAAAACTATTGGGCCGTCTCACCGAGGCTGACTGCTGGGTTTGGGCCAAACGAGCGGCCCAACGTCTCGCCGCGAGGCCGACGCGACTGGGCCCGCGCTGTGAGATATGGGTGGCGACAGACAGCACTACTGGTCAGCGGTCACCCGCACGGCCGCGAGCGGGCACACTGCACTTATCTCCTCGAGCCGGTGAGCGCGAGCACGTGGCAGACACAGCGGCAGAGAAAACAAGCAGGGGTTCTGAACTGAACGTGGCGCTCTGAAACTCCGCAGGCAACGCATCCGAATTCAAATTCCGCAGGGGCAAAAAGGTAAGCGCATGGAGACAAATGTGGATAAAACGAGGAGACAGACAAACGGCAACTTGCGTTGCATAGATCGTGTGGCGGTGTGGGGATCGTTTCGTTCCCAAGTTTGAATTCACCCAACCACACATCTCCACGTTGAACCTGCTAGATTCTCAAAAAGCTACCTAGTCGCAGAAGGTTTGCAGCATCAGATTTGAGTGGCTGGCCAGTTGCTATGCTTCTGATCTACAGCGAATTCATTCCTTTTTGAAACGAGTTCATTCCTAACGACCAAGAACAACGCAAAACCAAGAATTACAGTGTTGTTCCCTTCCCGTTTCCGGAGTATCTGTCATACGTTGCTCGGGGCACCATTCGATCCGTGGCAGCCCCTGCCGGCTCCCCTCACCTCCTTGCACACCCTCTCCAGCATGGCCAGGAAGTCCCTGACGATGACGAAGATCCGGAGCGGGCTGGCCTCGTCCCTGCCGACGTCGCCGTGGTAGTACTCGGTGATGTCCCTGACGTGCTCCAGGACCCGGCGCTCGCCGTCCTCCAGCTCCCGGATCACCCCCTCGGCCTGCGCCACGAAGGGGGCCATGAGGGCCACGAAGCACCGGCCCCGCTCGTCGCCGGCGAGGTCCGTGCCCACCAGCGCCCTGATTCGGGACAGGCCGTGCGAGAGGCCGGACACCGAGGTGGTGAGCACGTCCAGGTCGACCGTCGCCGTCTTCCGGACGTTGGTGAGCTCGGCGGCGAGCCCGGTCACGATGTCCGGCGCCGCCTCCGCCGCACGCGCCGCCGGCTTCTGCGACCGGATCATTTCCTGGACCACGAAGTGCAGCAGCGTGGTCTTCCCGTCGGTGCCCTTGACGTCGGCGAGCTTGAGCAGCGTGTCGAGCTTGAACGCCATGGCGCCGCCCCGCGCCGTCCCGACGTTCATCCGGTTCCCCGTCTTCAGGACGGCCTCCAGCAGCTTCAGGAACAGCTTGCTCGACATCAGCTCCCGGCACGCGTCCTTTCAGACAACAAGAACAGCATCGTGGGCAATGACGTTAGTAAACTCCGATCACGAGATAATAAATCAGTAGTACACCAGCCATCTGCAAGGAGAAACTCGAGACCGTCTGCTCTGTCTCGCTTATTACCTCGAGCATCTCGAACGACCTCCTGATGTGGCTGACTTCGTCGGCGAAGGTCTCCCGGTACAGCATGGCCTCGACGCGCGCGAACGCGCACGGTATCGTGAGCACCACCTTGACGAGCCTCTCGGCCGCGACCAGGCTGCCGACGTCGCCGTCGTAGCCCTCGAGCTTGTCGACCTCTTCCTTGGTCGGCGCCATCTTGATCAGTGCCTCCAGCTGCTGCACGGACAGGCCGTTCCCTGAACCAACACGACCAAGAAGTCCGTGTAAAAAAAGGAGTCAAAGATCCGCGCTTGTCCAGATGCGTCGGTTCAGGGGCAGTTTATTGGAGCACTCACCTTGCATCAGGGCGGCGTAGATTTGCTCGGCGGTGGCGTTGACGGCCTTCATCAGGATGGTGATGTTCTGCAGCCGCTTGGGGTCCAGGACGTGGTGCCCGAGGGAGGGGCTCCGGCTCTGGGCCTCGTCGTGCTTCGCCGAGCACCTCGCGGCGTTGTACCCGAACAGCGACTCGATCATCTGCTCGTCCAACCTGCCAAGCACACCACGCAGCGGTTACCATTTCGAATTCCTTCGTGATCACTGATCACAGGGGAAGGTGATTGAAACTTACTCGAACGAGCTGGACCGGATCCTGTCCCACACCATCCGCCGGTTGGGCGCGGCGCGCACCTTGTCCCAGTGCAGGGGCTTCAGCTTGGGCAGCGGCGCGCCGTTCTTGCCGACGACAGGCGCGCTCTGCCTGAACAGACCCGACGGCGCGGGCGGCGGCGGGAGGGCGGGGCCAGTGCCACCGTTCCTCTGACCATTCTGTTGTTGCGGTACTAGCAGTGCCGGCGGCGGCGGAGGCGGTGGGGGGACAGCGGCACCACCACAACTTGTCTGAACGTTCTGTCGTTGTGGCACAATCAGCGGAGGTGGCGGCGGCGGCGGTGGAGGGACGGCCGGACCACCACAACTTGTCCGAACATTCTGCTGCGGTTTTACCACCACCGGTGGTAGCGGCGGCGGCGGTGGTGGCGGCGGCACTGATTTGCTACTTGCGGTGTTCGAGCTCACGGTGTCCGCCTCTGCTTCTGCTTCTTTTGCGTGGCGTGCGCTGCCGCTCTGAAATTTTAGAGACCTGACCGATTGAGCAGTTCCATGGAGCTCACTATCGTTGAGCGACTGCGATGTCAACACGGACGCCGACGAGCTCGGGGAATGCGCGCGACGGCCCCGATTCTCACTTCTCGGCGTGCGCGGGCCCAGCGGCGAATATGGACTCGCAACCTTGCTCTTATCCGAAGGCGTCGCCGGGGCAGAGCCGCGTCGCTTCGACCGGACGGAGGGCGACGACGACACGCCGTCGGCCTGGCCGCCCTTGGTAAGCTCGGAGTAGGAGAAATGCGACGAGTGGAAGCAGCACGAGGAGTGGACCGAATCGGCACCGTCATCGGAGCAAGCTTCACCACCGTCATCCTCGCACTTCGGCTCCTCATCTTTAGGCCCCGCCATCTCCGGCGCCGCCTTTCCCCCACCGTCGCGGCCGGCGTCGTCGAGGTACGGCTTGATGGCGTCCAGGTAGAACATGCCCGGCGCCGGCTCGAAGCTCACCTTGTTGGTGCCGGCGTTCAGGTCGGCACCCCCGCGCTTCCCCTGGAACTTCCTGCATGTCAGGAACACCACCAGGACGGCGAGGAGCACCAGCGCCGCCCCCGACAGCGCGGCCGCCGCGGCGACGACGACCAGCTGCATGCTTTTCTTCTTGCTCCCGCGCTCGCCATCGCCTCCCTCGCCGTGCGGCGGGCTCTTCTGGCTCGGCGCCGTGGCATTATTCCCTCTCTTGTGGTCGTGGCCGACTTTCCCGGGGACCGGGAGCCGCGCGTCCTTGTGGAGCAGAGGCAAGCTGGCACGCGCCGGAGCCGGGGCCGGAGACACTCCACGTCCATGGGCGTGCCGCTGCTTCTGCCTCGGCCCGAGAGTGTCCAGACCACGCAGCACCCTGAACTTCGCCTCGCCATTGCCAGCTTCCTTCGTCCTGCCACCGTTGCCGGTGATCGAGAAGACAAGACCGGCGCCGCACGCGATCAAGAAGAGGCAGAGCAGGAGGCGTCGGGAGGGACTGGGCATGGCGGCAGGCATCAAACCATTTCAAGGGGCCCGGGACGGAATGGATCGATGGTGGGAGATCAGAGGAGGGCGCTGTTTGGTTCGGGCTCTGGGAGAAAGCTGCGAAGGCTGTGCGAGATGCAATCATAACAAGAAATCGCTGAGGCCGGCAGCCAGGCACGTACGCGGGCGGCAGAGCTAGGCGTCAATGCCACTCCAAGGAATCGCTGAGCAATGGCAGGTGCACGCGGCAGCGCAGTGACGGCATTGTTGTTGCATGTACCTGCCCGTGCGCTTTTGCATTACTGTGTCCATGCACCTGCGTCCTCGCTTCTGTCTTGTTGGATACTATCTCCGTGCTGCTAATTGCTGATTTTTCATTGTGAAAATTCCACAGAATTTTTTTCAGAACAAGATTTGCAGATCAGTATTACTTCAGACTTCAGAAAAGAAATGGCGCATATTTCTACCATTTTTACCTGAGCATGCTGTCCCTGAAAAATGCTACTACTGCTCCTGCAGTTTTCAGTTAAGCAGGTGTTCAGTTCAGGGTTACGAGTACTACCAAATCAGATCAGGTAGACACCATTGGCAGCTTATGCGACACTGTACACGACCCGTTACTACTCGGTTTCAAACCAGTAAAAAAGACGATTCGGCACGGAATTTCGCACCATTTCATATTGCCCCCTCCTGTTGTATTTGTTCACCTGTCCCTTTGTATGTTTGTTGTGTGATCTGCAGACTTGTTTTTTACCCCAAGGCTGCTGCACCGGTCCCCCGCAGCAGCATTACCCCCCGTCGTACTGCTCATCCGACGACCACCATCCGTGCCCCGGAAATGAATCAATGGTTCGACGCTCCTGGTCTCGGGCATTTGAATTGGTCTTACGGCGATGTCAGGAGTTGTATTTATATAAACTGTACCATGCCCTGGCCCTGCGTGTTGCTGGATTGGTGAGCATCTAGCAGCACGTGTGGGGTCCCGGGTGTGGTTGGAATTGAGTGCCGCCAAAGGGCCTCAAGCCATCCGTGTTCATCTGGATCCATGTTACTGAGACAAAAAAAAGGGGCAAAAGAACAAATGAAATTGGCAGCAAAAGAAGGCGCTGTGAGCGCACTCGAGAAGGAAAACAGGAACCAGACACGCACAGAAAATCCTCTAGAGCAGGTTTAATGAGCGCGTTTATGCAGCAACATTAGTTACTCCTTTTCAGCTTCAGCTTTAAGCAGGAGTAGTCAACAAACAGTGTGTGCTTGGACAGACTTTTAAGCAGGACAGAGACAGAGCGCTATAACACACAGCTGCTCTTCAGCTTCAATTGGGAGCCAAGGGAAGCTCAGGTACTGTAAGCAAAGACATGTGCACAAGGGGATGCCGACGCTGGGCTCTGCACCAGCAAGCAATTGCTGCATGATTTGGTGGGTTACCAAACCCGCCCTCGGCATTGATTGCATTGAAAGCCTTGCGTTTTGCAGGCAGGATGCTATCAGCCTTGATGATCGCCCGACGGTCTGCCGCCTTGATTGGCGCAGCTGAGCGTGGAGGGCTGCGCCCTCACTCTGGAGGCAAGCCCCGACTGATTTCTCCGGATCGACCTGCCTCTACCGACGTGTATCGGTGTATGGTCTTACTAGCCTTCCCACCTGTATGCCATATGAGATGGCACAATTCGCGAGTGTGAGCGACTGCTTACTTATCGCGCCACTCTTTTTTTAATGATATGTTCTTGCTTTGCTAGGAAGCAGTTTCCCTCTTCCGAACATGTCCAAGTGTAACGAGAGAATTTTTTTTTTTTTACGGATGCAGGTAATCTGCTCGCTTTCAGTAATCCAGGGACTCTGTCACTCTGAAGGGTGGACAATATGATCTACCACCCTCTGATCGTGAGAAGCAGTAGTACCGTCCTCTGGAAAAGAGGGAGAAAGCAACAGATCTGAGGACTGGTACCGCAGAGCAAAGATCATTTCCAAGTAGTGCCGTTGTTTTTTCTTTTGATCTTCAAGTAGTGCCGTTTTGACTTCGGCGGTTGATCGCGTTGGCGACCATGATGACATGGGGAGCATATTAAATCACGCATTAATCAGACTATGATCAAAGGACACTCGTAAATATGGCCATTGGCCAGGCTTTGTCAGTGTTCGCAGCTGAGCGTCGAACAGAGATCCTGGCAGCCCAACAAGCAAGCATGTGCTTCGTGGGCTTTCACCCAAACAAGCACAGCCCAGTGATCATCGCAGCGATTAATAAAGTTTGCCTTGCTAAGAGTTTGGCAATATAGTTATTACTCTTGCCAAAATTTGGCAATTAATAAAGTTTATCTAATATCGCTACCCAATTTATTTTGAAGTCCAGCAATATCCGTTTCCCCCAATAAACTATCAATATAGGGAAAATATATGCTCCCGCAGTTCCCTAATACCTCTTCTTTTTCCAATAATTATTGGATTGTCCTAACATTTCACCGGGAGAATTTTATCTCTTCTAATATGTTAGTTATATTGGGATAAGATATTGAGGAACTGCAAAAGTATCTCCCCCAATAATCCATAAAAATGGTATTGAAATATTCCAATAATACGCCATTGGAATATATTTATAAAACCTGGGCATTCAATTTCTGGTCTCACTTGCCATGCCGATTTGTTTTTTTCCCGGCCCTCACCTAGCACAAACCATACAGCTTTGAAGTTGAAGCCTTGAAATTTGCTTATCGACTGGATGATCAGCACCCAGCAGTTTCATTTTTCAACATGCCAGTTGCCGGTAACGGGCACCGGTTCACAAGGAACACGACCCGGCGGCGTACAGCCACGCCATCCCTGTGCTAATGTGCCATGCATGCCCGTTGGCCATTGCTTACTCCGCCGATGGAATCCTAACCCCTAACGCTGCAGCTGCTCACACGAAACTCTCCACCCTCCATGCAGGGCTTCACGCCAATCTGCCAAGCCGCCATGCATATGCCAGTTGCCAGATGCCAGGTCCCGGCTCAGGCTCACGGCAATCGCCAACCCAGGAAGTGGAACACGCCATTGCCGTGCATCGCCGCCGCTCCAATGCTATAAACCCACCGCAACCAACCACGAACCACCTCAAGAACCAATCAAGAAACCATTGCTTCAAGTTTCTAGAAAGGATCAGCTAGCGAGCACCAATGGCGCCGGCTCCTGCACTCTGCGTCGCGCTGCTGCTGCTGGTTTCCGTCGCCGGCGTCCACGCGCAGGCCGGCAGCAGCACCGCCACCTGCAGCACCGACCTCTTCCGCCTCCTCCCATGCCTGCCCTACATCGAGGGCACCGCCGCCGCGCCAGCGGACACCTGCTGCGCCAACCTGGGCAGCATGGTGCACGACGAGCCGCAGTGCCTCTGCCAGGCTCTCAGCAACCCCAGCACGTCCCCCGTCGCCGTCAACATGACGCGCGTGATGGCTATGCCTCGGCTCTGCCGCCTCGACCTCCCGTCTGCCGCTGGCGCCTGCGCAGGTGAGCCCCTGTCCCTTTTCCATCATACTCGTAAGTGTGGATCTCCATTATTACGTGCTTGCAAATTGTTTTTTTTCCCTTCTTGTCAGGGATTGACAACTCACTGAAAAGTTTTCTCTGAATCTCTGATGATGATGATCTCTCTTGTTGCAGTTGCAGGGCTTCTTCCGCATGGAACAACGCCGCCGCCGGCGGCGATCGTTCCACGCCCAAGCGCGAACTCCACAGCTGCATCGACCCTCACGCCGGCGACGAGGACGCCGGCGACACCAAGTATGACACCGTCACCGTGGGTGAGCAGCCAGATGCCACGATACAGCAGGGGGCCCAAGGTGATAGTCGATGGCTTTTCTGTCGCACTTGGTTTTGTGGCATTGGTTTCAGTCCTCGCTTTCTGAAGCATCTGGCCACTGACTACCGCGATGGTTGGCATCTCGTCAGGCAATTAGAATTGTGTCGTAGAAAAACTCGGTAGTCTTCTTATGTTTCGTTTCGTAGAGAGTGTAGGAGAAAGTAATGTTTGTCCTCCAGGTTGTTCGACCAGAAAAAAAAAGTTGCTCTTTTCAGTGGCATTTTGGTTACCGAACGAATTCCCGTTCAAAAAGCATCCCTGAAAGAAAGTTATTTCAGAAAATGCCGCGACCAAATACAGGATTCACTCTACTGCTTATCCAAATGTTCGCAGAAGTTTACAAAAACACAGGTAGCAGCTAGTCCTCTTTCTCTAAGCAGAAGAGGTAGGCAACCAGGCCTACAACTGGGACGAACCTCACTACATTCACAAACTCGGTAGCATCTGCCTTCACGTTCTGAATGTTGTCTCCGATCAACCACGGCTGAAAAATTGAGTACAGGAAAATGTCCCAGAGGAACGCGTAGGCGAGCCGCTCCGAGAACACGTAACTCTGCACATACTGCCACCGTTCCGCGATGTCTCCGAAACCAGCATCTGCACGGCCAAAGAGCGCCCAAACAATGGACAGAATGCAGACCGCCCCGCCGACGGCGCCCACAACCTGTGCACCTTTCACCATAACTGAACCCAATTGTGACCTTGTTGGGGACTGGTCGGTATCCAAGTCATTCAGTCGGATTGCCATGTAAGGTATCAAGAAAGCTGAAGAGAAGAGTTACAAACAAATGTTGTTAGACAACCTGAAATTGTTATACCCATGGGCTGCAAAGGCGTTGCCAATAAGACCATAAGGTTATGAGAGCATACTGTTTGTGAGGAACATCTGAAAGCCCCACAAGACGTCCAGCGATCCCTTGTACCGATCCCTCCTAGAATCCGTGAAGAGCAGTGGAGCAAACATCAGCGTCCAAGCGATCACAAAGTTGAACAATCCTTCTGCCATCTGGGCAAGCAGGCACAACTTAGTCAGTGCACGCAATGGGTGAGCGACCTGAATTACCATCTCGCAACAAAACGTGAATAATCAGCCGCTTACAGGGTGAAGCACTGGCGACTCCAGCAGGTGAACGCCAGCTGAACTGCCCAGCAAGGTCACCAAAGGAATTAGGCCCACAACGTTGGTAAATAAACACGGCTTGATACAACCGTATGGAAATTGTGCTTACCGGAGTTGAGCAGAGGAAGGATGAAGAAGAAGTTGAGCGAGAGGCCGATGAGGTCGCTGATGGTAGCCTGGGAGATTGCCCACGCCGGGTCACCCTGCATGATGGTGATAAAGTGTACAGACGACTACTTTCTGCAAGATTTCATATCCCAGGACGGCACGAAACGATTGCATCAAGACGGACAGCGGTTTGAGCTCATAATATTTGCATTGTTCTAGCAAGAATTCACATCTGAAGGTAGACGCAGAACGATTTTGGGACATAAAAAAACTGAAACAAAATTAGAGATTCCCGTTTCGAGCTCACGTACGGACCGGCGCATAAGGGAGGAGGAAGAGCCAGAGTATGTAGGCAGCCTCGGCGCCCCAAAGCGCCGCCTGGAGCAGCGAGCGCGTGCCGTCTCCATCTTCCGCGGCCACCTCGCCGCGGCCACCGCCGCGCTTGGCCGCGAACGGCACGGGGGGCCGAGCCACCAAGCGCCTCAGCCCGGAGCTCCTTTGTGCGCCGCGGCAGCCGCCGAACAAGACCAGTGGCCGCGACGCGGTACTGGTCCGCAAGGCTGGAGGGGCGAGGCGGGTGGCGACGCGACAGGGGGAGGCGCTGCAGAGGACGGGAATGGGCGGCGCCGCCATGGTCGCGGACTCGCGGCCACGCGGGGGCGCAGCAGGGATAAGCGCCTTTTGGGCGCGATTTGGTGGCTGGTGAGCTGACAAGCCAGCAAGGCAACTCTATCAGGTTGCTGCGTGGCCTTTGACGGTCGCGCCATTCGCCGGCTATTTCGTGACCTCAGATCAGACCCTGCCTCCTTGCTCCGGGTCAAGCTGCCATACCCGGCCGCTGGGCTGCGTGAGCTGGATCGCCGGCTGCTTCTCTCCGGCGCGGCGACCGGCGAATCGAGCGCCGCCTGACTTGTTACTCGGGTCCTTGCGGCGTGAGCCAGATGAGTCGGCAGCCAGTTGGTTCTAGCCTTCTAGGGCATGATTGGGAGGTTGGTGGCACGGAGACTAGCGATTCCGGCGGGTACGACGGCGGCGGCGGGCGGCAGGAGCCCCGGAGACAGGAGGGTCCGTCTAACTATGGGGCTATATGGAAATATTCAGAACCAAAGTAGGGTTCTAAATGCAAATAATCGGATCGCGATTATTAATCGCGATCCGATTATTTTCATTTTACCCCCTGGTTTGGATCGCGATTACTAATCGCGATCCAAAACAGGGGTTTAAATGTAAATACTACGGTGTCTTTTGTAAATAACCAGGTCGCGACTAATAATTGCGATCCAATTCAGGGGTCAATATGTAAAATTTCCTTCCGACGACACGCCGCCGGTGAGGTCGTGCTGTTGCCGCCAACCTCCGCACGCTCGGTCGCCGCGCATCTCCCACTTGCCTTCGTCAGGTTTGTACGCCCGGCCGCAGGGCCGGTCCGCTGGCCCGCGCAGATCCCTAGCTCATCCCGTCCAACGGAGATGCCGCGGCTGCGACGGCGCGTCGTCGAGAGCGCGCGACGGCCAGAGGCGGCGGGCGAGGATCGCCAGTTCGTACGTAGATGACCCCGACGGGTCACCGGCCTCGGCGACCCACAACGCTGTCTGGAGCACAGGGCTCGAGTGGGATCCGTCTCCCGAGGCCACTTCGCCGAAGCCGGCGGGCCTGGCCGCGGATGGCGGCACGGTGGGCCGACGCTCGGCCACCACCAAGCGCCCCGGCGCGGGACACCAACGCGCATCGTGTTGGGCGCCGGGCAACGCCCGTGTGCCTCGCGGCCACGTTTCTCGGCGAGGCTGGAGTGGCGACATGGGCGGCGGCGCCGGCAGGGGGAGGCGCTGCAGAGGACTTGGGTAGGTCAGCGGGTGGCGCCGCCATTGTCGCGGGCTCGCGTGCCAAGCGGGAGAAGGGCAGGGATAAAGCGCCTGATGGGTCCTTCTTCGCTTCAGGGATCAGGTGAGGGGGAGTCAGATCCGTGTACTCTAGATAATTTCATCTGAATAATTTCACTGCCGAATTAAGGATAGGTCCATGGCGTATGGGACTCGCATTTCACTTTAGCTTACATTATTCGTCTCATCTGCATGCTTCAGTTACACCTTGCAGATGTTGCAACAGTTTATTTAAATTCAGAGCACAGTAAAAAAAGCCCCGTCGCTGAACCGCGCGCCGATTCATTTGCGCCATATTTTTCGGCCACGCCGTGACGGTTGAAGCAAGATGAGGACAACGATCTGGTATCATCATCTGTAGAAACTTAACGCCTTGGCGATCTTCAGCTTGTTGCGTCGCCCTCTGCATCCCGGTTCCGGCAGACTGCAGCCACACCCCAAACTTGTAAGAGAAGACGGTAGAACCGCGTGCACGAGGGGTGACGATCTGTTGGGGGTGATGTCAGTCACGTGCGCGCAGGCGTCGGGGTTCAGGAGTAGAACTGGAACGTCGACGCGTCCTGGATGATGCTCCGTAGCCCGCCGATGGTGGACGCGAGCATCAGCAGGACTCCAACGACGATGCAGCCCTGGCAAAGAAACGCAGACCAAACAGGTGAGCATCCAGAGAGCAAAGTTTCGACCCTGAACTCTCCCATTTTTGTATGGACTCCTGATCAGAGTTCAGAGCGGCACGTAAAACTGCTGTCGCCTACCCAGTTGGCGAGCCAGGACGCGCTGAACCTCGGCGGCTTCTTGATCTTCAGCCACAGAATGCAGGGGAGCTGCGAAGGTCACGGAACTAGTTTAGTCACTGCTGGTAACCTGGTTAAATCCAAGAACTTTGGTCATTGGGAGCATGTGAAGGCAGCTTACGAAGTAGGATGTCGGCGTGAACCCAAACCCTCCGAAGAAGCCGAGGAGGTCGCCGAAGAACGGGAATGTCACCGCGATGAATAGCGTGAATGCTGCAGTGGCGTCCATGATTCAGATTCATAGGCATGACGATATCATATTCAAACAACATGCAAATTAAAGATTTCAGTGTCCGAGTTCATACCGACGTAAGCCGATCGAGCCACGAGACGGAGGAGCCATCCTTGAGGCACCCTGAATCTCGTGATCAGAATCGTCTCCATGGTTTCGAATATTGGCATCGCATACACCTGTCAATGTTGCAGATTCAGAGGTTTATTTTTTGTGTTCCAGTAGCAGCTCGAGTCGAGTGTCAGCCATGCCCACGCACGAGTTTCGTCTTCAGTGACATACAAATGGACAAAGACAACTTATCAACAGTACTTGATCACCTGATAGCTTCCGAGGACATGGATGACGACCATCATGTTGGCGGCGGCGACGAGCCAGGGCGGCCGCTGCAGCGCCACGAGGACGTTGTCGCCGACGTCGCGCCCGAACGCCCAGTACCCGACGAGCGCGACGGGGAAGTAGCACGCCGCGGTGACGAGGTACGCGGCGACGGTGCCCTTCCACATGGGCGCCCTGGACGGCTTGGTGGGCGTGGACGGGATGGTGGCCTGGATCTCCAGCACCACGCCGTGCCCCGCGTACGCGAACGCCACCTGCCCCAGCGCGCTGAACACCCGGAACGTCGAGTCCGCCGCCGTGCCGGCCTTGTACGCGTAGCTCACCCCGCTCACCGGCCCGCGCGCCACGCACGCCGCCCACGAGATGGTCGAGTAGCTGCACGCACGTGTAACGCCGCGCCGTTCAGATCAACATTTTTCCAGGCACTGCCGATGTCGGTGCATGCACGCACGCGCGCAGCTAAGTAAGCTAGGTGAGTAGGGGAGTATGCACCTGAGCGACATGGCGGCGGCGAGGAAGGATACGGCGGTGATGGAGTCAAGGTTTGGGAACTGGGAGAGCAGGAACTGGAAGGAGCCGAAGATGCAGATCCAGTAGGACTGGTGCAGCGGCGCACAGGTGGGGCACACGGACTCGGCGAACTTCTGGAGGCACGTGCCCCCCGTGACCATGTACACCATGTCGCAGCCGAGCTGCACGATGAGCTGCTGCGGCACGACCACCCAGGGGCCCAGGCGCGGGCCCAGCGCGTGCGCGCCGAGGTCGCGCAGCCGGTCGAACCGCACGCCGGGGACGCACTCGTGCAGCTGGATCAGCAGCCACAGCGTGTAGAGCGTGATCCCCCACGACGCCAGCAGCGCCACCGCCCCGGGGCCCCTGGAGACAAGAGAAGAAGCAGGTCTCGAGTGAGCCACCGGACGACGACGGTCATGGCGGGCCGTGGCGCGTCGGTTATTACCATCCCAGGTGAGCCATGGCGTACGGCAGGCTGAGCACGCCGGCGCCGACCATGGCGGTGACGTTGTGGAACGTCACGTACCACCACTTGGCGCGGCGAGGGGTGGACTGATCTGTCGCGTCATCGACGACCTGGAAAATAAGAAAAAGCAACATCATCCGATCAAAACCAACATCCCAGGACGTCCATCATGAACAATTAGCAGGCAGCTTCAGGCATCTAGTATCCGTTAACACTCTGAATTCAGAGCCAACGGTGTCCAATACACCAAGCGGCACGCCCAGACCTTGGGAAGAACTGACGAAGAGGAGACCATGGCCAGTCGTCAGGTCTGCACACACCAGCTGATCACCTGATCAGCTCAGGATACGCAATCCGGCGGGCATCGCAGGCCTCGTACTTATAGCAGCTCATGACAGGTAATGGGCATCATGCCTGCTCCATTTTTCTCGGGGAAAAGGAGTCCCGGAATTTAGGTACCCGCACTGCAGACATAAAGCCGGCGTAGATCATTAGGGTTCCCGGTAAGGATGATTAGGTGCCGAAACAAAAGGAGCGGCTTCGGTTCATCCTCGAATTATGAAAGCTTATATCGGTTGGAAAAGAAATGGGCCGGATTGATCCCTGGGAATCTCTGTCCCGTCAAGCTCGTGCACAGTCGATCCGCGATCAGAGTGGCGATCGATCTGGTCGATCTCCTACTGCCACTGGGATTCTTTTCGTCGGCCATGTGTACTCCTCGGAACGAGCTAGCAAGCTTCTAGAGGATATGTATCTGTCAGAGAGCTAGCTGCTTATGTCTGAATAACCAGGAGCTTTACGCCGTCCAGATGCACGGGAATTCTGGCGATGATAGATGAGTTCAGTGGCGAGAGCAAAGCGAAATGGCAGTGCGTTTTGGGTTAGGTGAAACACCTAAAGAGGAGGCAGGACTGACAGGAGTACTGATCGGATTCGTTAGGAGGTCTCGGCGTTTGAACTAATTGCTGTGTACAAGTACGAAGTTTTCAGTGGAAACTCGAAAGTACATGGGCACAGATGGTGTTTTGTTTTGAGCCTCTGATGACAAAGGTGCTGCAGAAAGCGGCAGATGTTAGTGCCATGAGAATGATAGGCAAGAGACATGTGCAGCTCTCGGATGAACTGGAAAAAAGGATGGAGGAATTCTTTACCGTTTCTAGAGGACAGAACATAAAGGGTGCCCACACGGTACTCTCACGCGCGTCACCGAGCCTTAGCAGAAAATAAGATTACAGTAATCCTTTTTACTGCTGAAGATTCTCAAAGCACTGGAAGAATCACCAAGAAAAGATGAGTATAGATATGGACAGCTGCCTACTACTATGAGTGGTAACAAAATTTACTCTCGTTTTCTTTGCTTTTCTTTTCCTACTAAAAAGTTAAAAGCTACCGAACGCCCTTTAAAAAGCGTCTAAAATAAGCGCGCCCCTCCTCCTCCTTTGGTTTTGATTTGAGTTTGGGCATTGAATTTTGGTTAACGTGCTGGGCCTGAAAATAAATGGGCCTCAAATGTGGTTCCGTCTCTCTTTGCACTTGGACGAGATAGCCAACTGCGTGAGCGTTGGGCACTTTCCAAATTTGGTTCGCTCCTCTTGTCTCACTCGATCAAGATGTGGGCAAGCATGTGTCGTACCGTATGTAAATTTGTAACTTTTCTGGGCTGGAAGCTTTTCCCTGTTCTAAAACTGTTGTCAGGTTCCCGTTGTTCACTTTAGAGAGGAAATGGACGCGTAGGGTTGAGACCGGACACGGATAGACGTCGTGGTCTACGCCACTCGGCACCAAGTACTACTCCAACCAATGCAACCAAGCACCGCAAGGCCGCCCCATGGCACCACGAAAACTAAAGATTGCAGCCTGCAGAAATGGAAACATATCTGTGCTGTTTCCAATTCCTACCTCCCTTCACCTTTCAATTCATCATCATATATATATGCAGAAAAGTTATGCTGTTTCCCAGCGTTAATACCAACTTGTGAATTGAGTGATGCAAAAGAAATAAAGAATTGCGTGATGGATTAAGTAGACGAGATTAACTAAAAGCACCAATATATAGGAGATCAAGCGTATCGGTCCAGCAGATTGCCCAATGTCCTCCCCCCAATACACTAATCTTTTGCACTTATTAGTGTTTAGAATTGACTCTCGTATATTGACGTATTGTCGTGGCATGCAGTCCAACATAGATGAAGCCTCAACACTAACGGGAAAAAGGAGTAAGTATTAGCCATTGTAACACCAAATTGGGCAGCAGGACTATGACCTAATGGGAGAAGACAAATGGTGGCATATGTGATTTGTGTGCAACGCTGCAAGCAGCGGAGTTAATGAATTGATGCGCGTGGGGCATCATTAGCCGTAAAATTAGACCAGAAAGTAAAAGTAGAATAGGTTCAAGCTTGGTTGCTCCTGTCTTTTTGTGAAACGGAGATTGGGCAAGGGGCATCTATATATCTGGAAGATGACACCGTGACAGCGACCCTCTAACAATTGCTGAGCCAACTTGGCGTTTTTCCTTCAGCTTCTCGAATATTAGAAGCATCAAGGTTAGCGTTTTTGGTGGGTCTCTAGGTACATGGGAAACTAAGCATTTTTTATCTATAATCACATATACCACAATCATTTCCCCCCTGTTCGGTTGTATGCGTAATTTTGTACTCTGATTATAGGTTTGTTAACATAAAAAAGGGGGATTTTTTTTTGCTTATCAATTTCATCCGGTATGACTGCTACCTAGTAGAGAGAAGAAAAACGTGATGACCAGGAACAGCATCGAGGTGCATGGATGGTATGGGAGAACAAAACACCATGACAGATTACAGAGGCAGTTTCCACCAAAAATGGCACACCACAGCGTCGTCAACGGTCGCGACCGGGCCGCCGCACAGATGGAGATGGGCGGCTAGTTGTGGTGTCCAAGTCCATCTCGCACGCTAGTTTTTACCCGCACCCGACGCACGGAGGGGGGCGTCACGTGGCCAGCGAGCCTCGCGGGCCCACGGACCAGCGCCTCAACGAGCGCTGCGCCCCGTGCGAGCAGAGCATAGAGAATCCTTTTCCTTTCCCCGCCGCGCCGCCCCCTCCCTCCGGTCCAGCGCGTCCAGGCTGTCGCTGCGTGGGGCCGGAGGCCCCGACGAGCTTATCACCAGGGCGCTCCGGGCCCACCACCACGCCAGCATGCCCTCGCACGACGCGCGCGGGCCACCCTGACATGTGGACCAGGCTGTCCGGTCCCCACACACGTCGTGACGGCTTTGATGGCTCCGCGGCTGCGCCTCCGCGCCTGCGCGGTGGGGCCAGATGACCACATGCGCCTCGCCAGGCTTAGGGCTGCCACGGTGGTGCCGACACGCGGCGTGCTGCCATTGGGAGGAGGGACTCGGAGGCAGCCGTTTTCTACCCCAGGGGAGCGCCGCCTCTTCCCTTCGCAAGCCCCCCCACCATTTCGAACGCCGGAGCACGAGGAAGACGCACGCAGAGGTAACGCTCCGCTCCCCGCTCCTCTCTCTCCCGGCTCTCATTGTCTCTTGGTTGGATCACTGCTGCTTCGATCCCCTTTGTTCCCAGATGTTCTGCTCATAGTTTTGCTGGATTTTTTTTCTCACCTAAATCTCTCGTTTCCGCACGGATTTGCGGCGCGCTTACTGTTGGTTTTGCTCCCCTTAGATCGAGTAGGCGAGTTCGGTGATCCATGTCCGCTTGATCTGACGCGATTACCGTGCGAAACCGTCAAAGCCTGCATCCGCTGATTCTGGTGTGTGCATGTTGATAGAATGATAAGCAGTTTTAGCGGCTGGAAAATTGTATTTCCATTGCTTGTTCGTGATCGTAGTTCTTCAGATCTGGGGCTTCGCTAGGTTTGACGAGGTGTCAAGCTTGGGGACAACTAATTTTCGAATACACAAGCTTTCAAAATATTCTACCATCAAATTTAGTTGAGGCTTATATGGAGGCAAAATTATCCAAGGAGATGCTGTAGCACTCACTTTTACGGTTAAATCACAGTTAATAGATTTTCTTGTTTCGTGCTTGCAATTGTGCTATACGGTAATGATTTAAAATGCTAACCATGCTTTGAGCCGTAAGGGAATTGATAGGGGTTGCCCGCGATTTCTTTTCTAGAATCGCCGTCTGAATTTGACTAGCAATGGTACCAGTGCCACAGATAATCAAGTGTTGACCAGTATATTCATGAATCTGAATCTTCCGTGGAACATGTTAGCTCACTGCTTCTCACAATTCTGCAGATTTGGCACATTGCAAAAATTAGAAACTGAATTGTAAGATGGCATCAGCGGAGCTTTCCCGTGAGGAGAATGTGTACATGGCCAAGCTCGCTGAGCAGGCTGAGAGGTACGAGGAGATGGTTGAGTTCATGGAGAAGGTAGCCAAGACCGTTGACTCAGAGGAGCTCACTGTCGAGGAGCGCAACCTCCTGTCTGTTGCGTACAAGAATGTCATTGGAGCCCGCCGTGCCTCATGGCGCATCATCTCCTCCATCGAGCAGAAGGAGGAGGGCCGAGGCAATGAGGACCGTGTAACACTCATCAAGGACTACCGTGGCAAGATTGAGACTGAGCTCACCAAGATCTGTGATGGCATCCTCAAGCTGCTCGAGTCCCACCTTGTGCCCTCTTCCACTGCCCCTGAGTCCAAGGTCTTCTACCTCAAGATGAAGGGTGACTACTACAGGTAACGCCGATGGGTAGTAAGACTTTTAAATTTGTTATGGGATTGTGTTTTCATTTGACTGATTCAATTGTGATGATTAGATACCTTGCTGAGTTCAAGACTGGGGCTGAGAGAAAGGATGCTGCTGAGAGTACCATGGTGGCATACAAGGCTGCCCAGGTGAACCTTTTTTCCCCCTTAACCAGTGTCCATTTTTTTGGTGAAGCATCATGCTTGCGGTTTTTTTTCTTTACTTCACATGTTATTACATAATGTACTGAAAGCATCTGGTTTTGCATCAATCAGGACATTGCTTTGGCTGAGCTGCCTCCAACTCACCCTATTAGGCTTGGCCTGGCACTTAACTTCTCAGTGTTCTACTATGAGATTCTCAACTCACCTGATCGCGCCTGCAGTCTTGCAAAGCAGGTTAGTTTTTCTGCATCACTTGATGTATTGTTTGTATATTATTTCTGTGGATGTGGAATTTTTGTGTACGAAATTCCTGGTCTATTTTATATGATATGCTGATGATGTACCATAAGACCACTGCTAATTGTGCTGTAAGGAGAAAATGGCCATAAGACACTAGTGTGTCAATATTACACACTAGAGGACCATATGAGCTATGCTACCTTTTCTCCTGTTTTGCATTTCTAGACTCAAATGCTGCTCACCCCATTTGGTGACACTTTTATATTACTGTTACTTGTGTATGAAGCCCTGCATATATTGGATATGAAAACTACATTAATATATAATACTATTTGCTTTTGGTTTTCATACCTGCTGTTTTAAATGTGTGCACTTTTTATGCAAGGATAGGTCTGTGCACACTTTCTTATAGGGACAGGAAACCGAACATTTTGGTTCATTACTATTCTGTCATTGACCTGTATAACAATGGAAATTTCTTGGAATCAGTTTGTTGGGAGACAACATTTTTTAATTGCTTGCCAACTGTTGTGCTGAGTGTGCCCACGAGGAAAAGGATACTATTGGTGTACCTAACCTTTCATTATTATCTGCCTTAAGTTGACCCCTACTTTGTATGCCTATCAGCTGCCACGAATTTCAATTTGTCCTTCATCTGCTATACAAATTCTTTACATCTGCATCAAAGTAACTTTAGGAGAACAAATATTAAAGTTGTCTTTTGCAGTCGCTGAAATTGCTTGCTCTAAGTTTTGGGTTAGGTATCCTCAGTACCTCATAAATATCACAGTCGTGTCTTTGCCCTATTGCAAAGATGGTTATTTAGCAATGTTGGCATTCTGCCTTTTATATGTATATACTTGGTCAATTTTGTTTCTGAGAGTAGACTTTATGCGGCTTGTGATGTTACTCAATCGAAATGCACGTAACCTTGTCAAAAGTAGCTTAGCCCCATGTGATTGAATGTTTTAAATCCTGTCCAATGTTCTGAAGTAAAGTACAGTTCAAAAATTTCGGTTATGTGGAGTTTGTTCTTTATTGAAATATCACTGACATGCGACAGACATTATGCTGATGTTCCCTCCTTTGCAATTTGCAGGCTTTTGATGAGGCCATCTCGGAGCTGGACACCCTGAGCGAGGAGTCCTACAAGGACAGCACATTGATCATGCAGCTCCTTCGTGATAACTTGACCCTATGGACATCCGACATCTCGGTAAGCCCCATGGCCCAAACATTATTTTTTTCTCGGCGCACTACTTGTATCCTCCTGAAAATTACCCTGATTCCTGAACAAACGTATTCCTTGTCCTTGGCTGCAGGAGGACCCTGCTGAGGAGATCAGGGAGGCGCCGAAGCAGGACTCGAGCGAGGGGCAGTAAAGCAGGCTTTACGTGCCCTAGAAACTAGTAGCTAGTGTTTGCTGCTGTCTAATGACACTATGCAATGTGATCTGGACCCTGGTTTCTTCGGTGCGACGCTTGTAGCCGTGCTATGATTATTGTCGGGAAAATCTGGGGGCTCCCCATATGAGATGTTGCCGGGCAAGGCCTCGGTGTGTCCCACTTGTAACAGGTGGGGGACAGGGACACTGGAGCCAGGTTGGGTTGGGTTGGGAAGCCCCTACAACTGTTGGTGTTACTCTGTATTTTTACCTTTTCATCGCTGTTTATTGTGAGTGGTCCTGCGTCAATTGCTGGTCTATGCTCTCGGTTCTTTTTTGGATTCTTTACAGGGGTGATTGGGGTTTTCGAATTTTTTTTCCCGGCCCATCTCAGCTATGAATGTTTTGCTTTGGTGGGGTAAGATGAGGTGAAGTTATTATGGTTTGATCAACTATTTACTAGTTGTTTCTGCTCCTAAGGTGATTAGTAAATCTCTACTATAGCATCAATCCTACCCTTTCGGTTAAAATTCGAGATCTAGCTCCATAAAAGAAATTTTGAAACATAAAGGTCTAGCAAAACTGCTACTGGAAATCATTTATGAAAGAAGGAAGGCTTCGCAGATCACAATGAGCGACTCTGCGAGGTGGGAGCAATCGATGACACACGGGCTCTACAAAACACAATGAGCGACTTTGTCAGTTGCGAGCAATCTATGACGCACGGGTTCTCCTGTCTTTTCTGGGCACTCCATTGGGCGGTCTGTCCTCGACGAGCACTCACAGGGTTCATTTCTGCAATGCGTTTCATGCTCATGTTTACAACACGATGGAATCACACCGTAGAACAATCTTCAGTTGGAGTACAAAGTAGAACAATCTTCAGTTGAGATAACAAAGTGTACAATTCTAACATTTGAGAAACAAGAAACTGGAGGTTGCGTTCAGATATCATCAGGCTAGCTCTAATGTCAAAACCACAGAGTATTATTGGAAACTGAGGTAAACCTTGATATTGGGATTTCAAGTCAGGCTACAGCTCTGTAACTCCAGATCACACAATACAACAATGGTTACACAGCAGTCCCTCGCGTGGTACGAAGTAGAAGCTACAGAGGCTTGGCTGTTCTACGCTTTTTGTGTGCGGGTTCATTTACCTCTACTACTCAAACGTGGCTCGAGGCGTCGAGCATCATCTAATACAACTTCAAAATTACAATTTTGCGCTGCATCTACACTTGTGTGAGTAAACAGATTTCAGGTCTCATTGTGGATGGGCGAGTGGCTCGACGGCGGTTCTGAAGAGAAGAATGTAGACCTTGTCAACGGAGAAATACAAGAAACCCCCCAAGGAGTGAGTGACATAGGAACCAAAGCTTGTGCCGACAATGCAGTGCCAGGCAGGCCCATATGTTGTATCAAAGTCCTTCACAAAAGGAGAGGAATTAGTCATCAGATATCATGAAGAACAAGAATGGAAGAACACAGGGATGAAATGAAATCCTCAATACTTGAACCAAACAAAACAGGAATCCATCAAGGCGCTAAAGCTTGTGCAAAACTGCTTTAGTAGGAACCTAAATAAAAATACAGGTTGCAGTGCATGCTAACATGAGCTAAAGAATTTAAGAGAACAAATTGATTTCTACAATAAGTTGTTAAACTCAGGAGCCATCTGTTAGTTCCTCGGACACAGAAGCAAACTGGTAGTTTCACTAAAATATCAATGGGGTAATTAGACTATCAGATATTGCAGATCGTAAGTAGCTGCAATTCTTTCATAAATTACACCACTAATGGTGCAGCTTAGGAATAACGAGGACATGCCAACATATACAAGTAATAGTAGACAAGTGAAAAGGCAGGTGCAAATCTAACACAGTACTTCTAAATGCTTCAATCATGGTAATATAATAATATCTCCAATTCAGCATCTGTTGGTTCAACTGACAGGTAAACAAAAGAAGTTTATCACCATTTTGATCAGATTAACAGAAGCCATATCAAGCACAACATCTCCTTGTGCCAACTTAGTGGCCGAGAAAGCATGGAGATGGAGTAACTTTTAGCCCTAACAAATGTGCAGGACCCATTAGATCCTGGAACCGACAGCTGAGATCAAGCTTGGCTAAACCATGAGAAATTGAGAACTTTCCATCCAAAGTTGATCTGTGCTATGTGATTCCATAGCCGAAGGACTACGAAGTAGCATTACGTCAGCAAGCTGTCAAGCACCCTCACATTTTCTCATCTTCCTCCTATAATCCTCGACCACCTCTTCTCCCTGCTGGCTCTAGCTTCTCTGTAGCACAAAAACATCAGCCCTTCATTGGTGGGCCACTCTTCCATGTTCACCTCCAATTATGATTGCAACATGAAACTGTTAACCACCTGTAGCAGCAAATGTACTAACTATTCTTGCCCATCCTCTGAGTACAACATATCTCATAAATCGAGTTATCTTTCAGCTGCATAGTGGACCACCTCCAATAAATGAAAAGTCTGAACCATCTGATCTGGCGTCATCTCAACCTCCCATTTCATTTTGGCCGAAGTGGCATTTGCATCAAACTCGACCCCCCTACCCGACAAACATGGCAAGGTATTTCCAGTACTCTCTACTAGTGAAGAAACTAGGAAGGTAAAATTAAGCTCTAGATCTTACTCCAAACCGAATTAACCACGAATCTCTGCATGCATTTGCCTCTGATTTGTGGCCGTCCACAGCTATGGATGAAATAAACATGCTCGATATTTGGCTTAGCAATTGAGAAACCTGTTTAGCTCAGCAAAAAAAAAATTGACAAATGAACAAGAGCAGTAATATTTCAGTCCACTATACCTTCTTGAGCGCGAGTGCGAGGCGCTTGGTCTCGAGACGCGGCATGGCGGCGACGGCCTCCACGGCGATCCGGACGGCGCGTCGCTGCAACGGCAGCGCCATGTCAGCCGCACGCACGCACACCGCCACCTTCCTCCCCTCCCCCTTCGCCTTCGCCTTCACGGCCGCTCTCTCCTTCGCCTTGGTCTCCACCTCCTTCCCTCCCTTCCCCTCCTCGCCGACGCGCGGCGCCGCCTTCAGCCCCGGCTCCACGGCATCCGCCTTCGCCTCCTCCGCTGCCTCCGGCTCCGGCTCCGGCTGTGGCGGGTCGGTGAGCCTGGTGCGGCGGACGAGCGCGCTGAGGTAGCGGCTGCGGCGCTCGAGCTCCTCGGAGGCCGGGTCCATGGTCAGCGGGCCTGCGGACGGATCCTCTCACCCAGCAGTGAGCACTGAGCACTCAACAGCGGCGGCGGCAACGGGACATGGTGACCGGTGAGACCGCGGGCCGTGGGAGGAGATGGGAGGGAGATGCCGAGGTGATCTGTCTCGGGGGAGCGGTGGTCGGCTGGGTTTTGCCTTGGGGTTTGGCCGTCTTTGGAGCGGGGGTGCGAGGCGAGTTTTGGTTGCTGCTCCTGGAATTCGTGGGAGCAGCTTTTGAGACGAGGCGTCGGTTTGCTTCTCACCCAAACGAGCTTGTTTTTTGCTGTTTGGACTTTGGAGCCGCTTGTGTAATTGTGTTTGGGTTGGATGCATACGATTCGATGTTCAAGGGGGCCGTGCAAGCTCGCACGCACACCTCTACACCACACGACCTTCGAACACGACGCTTATATTTTCAGCCACTCTCCGAGAGTGACCGTGGCATGTGGCTTGGCGGTGACAAGGCGGCGTGGCTACGGCCGCGGCATGACACGAGATGCCTAGAGCGAGTAGACTCCGCGAGAGGAGCCAGGATGCCAGCGGCACATGTGGTCCCCGCCGCTCCTGACTATCCGTTTGTTCTGCCATGGGCATTTGACAAACTGTCGGGACGCGGGCGGGCGAGGCGGGCCACCACCCCGCTCCCGCGTCGCGCCGCGCCGTCGCTGCCCACCGGCCCCGCTTCTCCCGCGGATCCAAAGAACGGAAGAACCCCACCACGCCTCTTGCAGAGCGGGCGAGATGGGCCAAACTGCCCGGGTTCCGACGAGACGGGCCAGCTTCCACTTCACAAGAGCGCTGCGGCCTGCGGAGACGAAGCAAATGGATCCGTTGCCCGATTTCCGGACATCCAAAAACTTTGATCAGAGAAATAATAGACCCGTGTGAATGAAAATTAACATGGACCACGCTTCCCAGAGAAAAAAGAAGTGCAATCACAACAGCCACAACCAAATAGGAAAACAGTCATGCGCCATTTCCTGAATATAATTGCTTGGTAACATTACAGATCTTACCTGCAAGAGCAGAAAGCATAAACCAACAGTGCTTGTTGCATGACCAAACTCGCCACAAATGGGGCATACGAAGTATGTTCAAGAATAGAAAAAATTCTGCAGCGGGAGGCCAATACAACAAAAGAATCATGCAGGGGGAGTAGAAATCTGCTAATCATGAATCAGGACTAGAGAGCGCCAATCTCACTAGCCACCAACATTCACAACAAACAGTTATTGACATTGGAGCACACAGCAGGGGAGAGTGAACTAAAAATTCCAGTATCAATAACAGAAGGTAGGCAGTTCAAACAAAAAATAACAGAAGGTAGGCTGCAAATATGCAACCATAACGCCGGACTTGTTTGGACTTTGGAGTACCCAACCAGGCAACCAATGGTACAACATTAACATTTGGACATCATAAGGAGATACAGTACAGCTATAGAATCCAAGACACATTATCCTAGAAACTGGAAATTAAAATGATATACACAGCTCTTTAGCTCCGTAGTTAGTACACAAAGCCTATAATCTAAGGCAGTTACCGAAAGGCTAAATCAAAGATATCATCAGTCATGGTTTCCTTTAAAAATCCACTTGAACCAGGAATTAATAACTAGGCTACATGCTAAGGTCATGAATAATCAAGCTACCAGACATAAAAAAACGTCACACATCTAATATTGTCATACCCAGGACCAAACACATCCGTCATACCAGATTGCGAAGCCAAAATCAAACAATGCACAGAAAGCCAAACTAGAGTGGCTCAAAACCTGTGCTGAACCTTGTAACATGCGACCAAATTTTCCTGATGAGAGCTTCATATAAAGAAGGCCCCGGTAAGTTCTAACACACAAATAAGAAAACTCCAAAAATGACCTGATAGCAGCTTCAAAAAGGATAAGAATAACCCCCAATGAAATAAAGTACCCAACAACAGTTCATGAACCTGGTAGCAGCTTCCAGAACGAAGAGAATATACATAGACCCCTAGAGAAATGAAGTACCTAATGCATCAACAGTTCATGAACTGAAAGACACCCAAACCTAACATATTGCCAGAAAGGTTAATGTTTAACCCAAGATGCACCGACAAGCATTCAAAATTGTGATGGCTATATGACAGGTCTGAGTAAACATGCCAGTGAACATCTAATATAAAATTCATCAAGACCAAAACATCCGTCTGCTAAGTAAAATTGTGAAGCTAAATCCAACAATACATTATGAAGCTAAAATCCAACAATACCTAAGATCATGAGAATGCTCATAGACTCCAAATAAACCTGATGCAGTTTCATATCAATAAGGCCCTGGTAAGTTCTATCAAACTAGCGACATCTAGATTAACCTGATAACAGCCTCCTAAAGGAAGAGAATACACATGTCCGTCAAGGAATAAAGTACTAAGAATAGTTCATACTGCAAAACACAAAACCTTATAGCACAACAAGCATATCAACTGATGAGGAATCAGCAAAGCATTTAAATCTTATGAGGGGACCTATTGACTGTATACACCAAGACCTAAGTACAGCACTTTAGAACAATGGTAAGAAAATATCATCACACAAGAGCTAGACATCTGCAAACACAACAACACACTAATAATTAGAAGATAGATTGAAGATTAAACCACATAGGAAATTAACCAACAAGTCAACCATAATGCATAAAAATTGTCAGATGGCTGCATAAACAGATTCCCAATTCACGCAAAGTTAGATAGCAATGAAATCAACAGGAGAATGCATCGTGAGGGGTAAATAGAATGCAGACCTGACAAGTCAACAATTTGTGGCATTAACCAGACAAATCACAAATGCATTCAGACCCCAGACCCAGATATTATTTGTAGCACAAGACTAACACATTTCGTTCCAAGACAACTGAAATTTAAGCAAAAGTAGCAGATATCATTGTCTTTTGATCCACAGTTTTAGTCATGCATAGCATAGCACAGGCAGGCAGATGCTCAAGGAACAAAAGGCTTAATTAAAACAGACTGGTGAATCACCGGCCAAATCCGGCAGCATTAAGACCAAGCAGCATTTTGCCGTTGTCACTAGCAGGAATGTATGCCACGTTCGGCGAGCGAGACAGCTCCGCAGCAATTTCCTTGGCCGCCTCGATCCTCCTGAGCTCAATCAGCCCAGTGCCAGCCATCGCCGTGGCCTCAGAGATGAGGCGCGCGGACTCGCTCTCTCCCTCGGCGCGCACGATGGCCGCGCGCCTCTCCTGCTCCGCCTTGGCGACGAGGAACTTGGAGCGCTCGGCCTCCTGCTGCGCGACCTGCTTCTTCTCGACGGCCTGAGAGAACTCGATACCGTAGGAGAGGTGGGTGATGGCGACGTCGTCGAGGATGATGTTGAACTCGCGGGCGCGGCGGATGAGCGCGTCGCGGACGAGGGCCGAGACGTGGGGGCGCTCGGTGAGGAGCTGGTCGGCGTTGAACTGGGCGACGACGGCCTTGAGCACCTCGTTGCCGATGGAGGGGAGCACCTTGTCGTCGTACTCGAGGCCGAGGGAGGTGAAGATGGTGGGGAGGTGGTCGACGTCGGGGCGGGAGAGGAGGCGGAGAGTGAGGTTGACCATCTGCAGGTCCTTGGTGCCCGAGTTGGAGGAGAAGTTGTGCGGGCGCGTGCGGATATCGAAGATGTAGGGCTTCTGGAGCCAGGGGACGAGGAAGTGGGTGCCCTCGGTGACGGTCTCCGGGAGCACCCCGCGGAACCGGTCGAAGATGACGGCGCGCTCGCCGCCGTCGACGGTGTAGAGCGACGCGGAGAGGAGGGAAGCCGCGGCGCCGAGCCCCGCCGCCGTCTTCGCGATGTTGGTCAGGAACGACACCGCCGCGGGACCGCCGGCCATGGCGCCTCTCGGGGGTGGCAGGGAGTGCGGCGGCGCGGGGGGCAAAAACCCTAGCGAGCGGAGGGTTCGGTTTGGGGGGGCGGCGCCGCTGTGCGGATCTGAACGTGGCTTTTAGTGCTGGGTTTTGCCGGGGTTTATTGCGCGTTGGGTCCGCCCATTTCTTGCGAGATAAGAAGGTCGGAAAGCGGCGGTCTGTGTCATGGCACGTGGGCCCGGAACCGTTTTTTGGATTGAGAAACAAGAAAGAAATCTTTGTCTGAGTTCTGTCCTGTGTGCTGGGATTGGACTTTGTTGGGCGGTCTCTCTCTCTCTCTCTCTCTCTCTCTCTCCTGGAAAATGGGCCGCTGTGGCCGACCAGGATGCCAAAGGCCCAAAGCCCGTGCCATGCCGCCAAATATGGGCCTTAGGCACTGGTTCGTACATGGGCTAGTAGTCGGCAGTTCTCCCCCGAGCGGCGGCCGTGGGCCTCGTGCATCCATATATGGGCTACAGGCAACAGTGTCATTCCTTCCAGCAGAAGTGTTAAACACCAAGGTCGCCCAAGTGCCGGGAGCACACGCGCACGCACTACGCAGGAGGTGGCCGGCCGGCAGCGCAGCGCACCGACGAGCAATGGCGAACGATAGCGGAGACGGCCCAGGCGCTGTTCCGGAGGGGACACCCCTCGCCGCCCCGTCACGTGGTGGCTCGCACTTGCCAGAGTGCAGCTGCTGAGGCTGGAGGGGCTCCCGGCTCCACCTCTCCGTCCGGCGCCCACCCGCCCCGCCCGTCGTCGTCGCAGCTCTCCCCACGACGGACGGCGCCGATCCGACGTGCTAGTCCCGACCCCGGCCGCCGCGCGGGGACCCGGCGCACCGAAAAAGGCGATCGAGTCTGCGGGCGCGCACCGCACCCGGCTCGCGCTCGCATCGCGTCGTTCCGAAGCCGGCATCAGTTAACTGCTCCCCACGCCGCCTGCCTGCCTGCCTTGCCGTGCACACCAGTTCCCTCCGACGCGTCGTGTCCCCTTCATGTGCCCGGTACACCGCTGCTAGCACTGTTCCTGCACGACGCATCACATCGGCGGCCTCGGAGCGCCTCTGCCGCTTCGCGTTCGTGTTGGGGTCGCGCCTCCCGGAAGGCGGAAAGGCGATGCGAACGCGCGCGGCACCGGCGGTCCGGCGAGGCCGGCTGGCAATAATGCGGCGGCGAGCATTATTGCCGGGGAGATCGCCCACTGATTGTGGTGGACTCGTAGTGGGGAAGCGACGCGGCTCGATCGATCCGCTCTTCTTCTTTTTTCCTTTTTTAAAAAAAAGCCTGCGTGACAACTAAGATGACAGGGCGGGCATGATCTATCCAGCTCCCCGGCATCCCAGTTCGGCAGTTCCTGTATAATTTTCCATTCGAGGATTCAGGCGCGGATGGATGCTGTGCCGGGAGTTCGTGGTCGGCAAGTACGACCCAGAAGGATACAACCACTCCTCGACGGACGCGGTGCTACCGTTGGAGCTGCGGGGCAGGCAGTTCGTATCCTGGGGGCAGTCTGAAATGACGCCAACCAACGGCCATGTTCTTGTTGCTTGCTCCGCAACCTCTCCGGTGTTTTGCAGTGGAAAAAACGCCAAACCAGCAGCATTGCGTCAGTCAGTTCGTGTCCAGTTGTCGCAGTCTTTGTTGTTCGTTCGACTTGGTCGCTTGTTCAGGAACAGGTCCTCTGAGCTCTGAAGATTAACCTGTGGGCTGTGGCGACGCCGTCTCTCACTGCAGGGCAACAAGTTTTCCAGCTTCTGATCTCAACCAGACAGTTACAGGCCGATCCAGAGCGCTCAGTCAATGCGGCTAGTAGTGGTGCTCGCACAAGAGCAACTCTGTGCTTTCGTGGTGCGGTTGTTAGGTGGCGAGACATGGCACGCACGCACGCACGATCGGACATGAAATCAGCTGAGATAACTGCATTGCACGGGGCTCGAGCCTAAAACCTTTCCATTGAACATCAATCAGGTACCAGAAGTAATTACACATTGCGTGACCGCATCAAGGCTTCTCCTATCACCAACCTGACCACCACCAGCGCACGCACACACACGCTGCTAAACGAAAGAATTCGGGAGGAAGAAGTGTCAAGGGATCCACGAAACTTCACCAAAGAATGCACACGGGCAACGCTCTACGACAAGCGCAAGAAGACAGAACAAAAAGATCTCCTTTTTTTTTGTTCTTCGGAACCTTCCACGAGTTACCGAATGATCGCTACGCTGCAGCCTGAAAAGAACACGAGTGACCGGACGGACGGACGGACCTCAGCTCTGGCGGATCGATCCGGTGGGCCTCAGCGGCCGGTCGTCGGCCTCGTCCATGGACGCGCTCCGGCCGGAGCGCGCCGTCGACGCGGACCCCGTGGCGCCGATCTCCTGGATGCGCGCCGCGATCTCGGGCATCGCCGGCCGCTGGTCCGGGGCGAGCACGGTGCAGTCCATGGCCAGCCGCAGCATCTCCACCATCTCCTCCTCGGCGCCCGGGTGCCTGAGCAGCTCCGTGTCGAACACCTCGGACGTCCACTCCTCCTTCACTACGGACCGCGCCCACCGCGGGAGGTCCACGCCCTCGTCGTGCAGCACGGCGTGCGTCGGCGCCTTCCCCGTCAGCAGCTCCAGCAGCAGCACGCCGAAGCTGTACACGTCGGCCTTCTGCGACACCCGGCGCGGGTCCGCCACGACCTCGGGCGCGCGGTACCCCGCGACGCGGGTCGCCGGCGCGCCCGCGGGGCCGACGAGGTGCGCCAGGCCGTGGTCGGCCACGCGCGCGTCCACCGACCGGCTGAGGAGGATGTTGGAGGACTTGATGTTGCCGTGCGTGACCATGGAGCCCGTGGCGTGGATGTACTCGAGGCCACGCGCCGAGGCCAGCGCGATGCGCCTCCTCGACTCCCAGTTCAGCGGCGACCGGCCGGACCCACGGTTCCCTGCAGTTGCCAACCCCATCAGAAAATCTCATTCAATTCGATCATCAAAACAGAGAGCGGTTGCTTGAGAAGAACAGAGCTCGTACCGTGAAGCATCGAGGAGAGGCTGCCCATGGCGACGAACTCGTACACCATGAGCTTCTCGTCCTTGCTGAAGTAATAGGCCTGCAGGGGCACGACGTTGGGATGGTCGATCCCGCCGATCGCCGCGACCTTATCCCGGAACTCGCGCTCCGGCAACGAGGTCTCCTTGAGGCGCTTCACCGCCATGACCGGCCCGGACTCGATCGCGGCCTTGTACGTGGTGCCGTACGTGCCCTTGCCAAGAACCTCGGCGGACGCGCGCAGCAGGTCCTCGAGGTCGTAGGGCCGAGGGATCCTCCCGAAGAAGAAAAGCTTCTTCTTCCCCACTGATGCAGCGGCCACGGGAGGCGGCACCGAAGGCGGCGGCCGCTCGTCGGAGACCCGTGGAGTGTAGCCGTTGGGGCTCATTGCCTCTTTGCTGTGCAGCGCCAGCTCCGCCGCCACAGCGTCATGGCTGCGGTAGGTTGATCTTGGCTCGCGCCGCAGCGCGCCACACACGAGGACGAGAACGGCCGCGATGAGCAGGAAGCCGAACGCGCAGCCAATCACAATGCCAGCGATGGCGCCGCCGGCGAGGCGGTGCCTGCCTCGTCCGCGGCTGTCTGAAGAGGCCGGTGCGTCCGGCGCGAGCGCGGGAGGCTGCGACGGTGGTTCCGACGAACTTGGCGCCCGGCACGACGGGAGAGGCTTGCCGCACAACGGCATGCCGAGGAAAGACGTCGCCGGCATGCCGCTGAGGCTCTTAGGTACCTCGCCGGTGAGGTTGTTGAAGGAGACGTTTAACGCGGTGAGCGACGGCATGTTGACGTCCGGCAGCTCCCCGGTGAGGCGGTTGCCGTCGAGGTAGAGCAGCTGCAGCCGCCCGTTCTTGGCAATGCTCGGCGGTATCCGCCCCGAGAAGCGGTTCCCCGCGAGGTTGAGCTGCGTCAGCGCCGGGAGCGCCAGCACCGCCGCCGGGAGCTCGCCGGAGAGGAGGTTGGACTGCAGGTTGATCACCCGGAGCTCGACGCAGGAGGCGATGTCCGGCGGGAGCGAGCCGGAGAGCGCGTTGTACCGCAGCGACAGCACGGCGAGCTTCGTGAGCCCGCCGAGCGCGCCGACGGGGAGCTCGCCCCGGAGCCCGTCCCCGGGCAGGTGGATCTCCGTGACGCGGCCGCCCGTGCAGACGACGCCCGTCCAGGAGCAGGCCGGCCGGGACGCGTCCCACGACACGGTCGCGGACCCGAACGGCGCGAGGAAAGCCTGCAGCGCCGCGGCGTCCGAGGCCGGGTCGTCGGCGGCCCGGGCCGCGCCGGCCGCGAGGGCCAGGACCAGCAGAAGCAGCGTCGCCACCGGCACCGCGGCGGCGCGCGGCGGGAGCATGGCTAGCTGGCGGCGTCGCGCCTTTCCTCTTTTTCTTTTTAATTTCCCGGGAGCGGGCTGATCACAATTCACACCATGCGGGGAGCAGCTGCAGGGGAGGAAAGAGGAGGGGGGAAGAATGGGAACAGGGCGGAGGAATATTGGAAAGAGGCTTTTCTTTCCACTGCTGCGTTGTCTAGCGGCAGCTGGCAACTGGCATGGCATTGCAGCCGGGAGAGAGGGAACGCCGTAACGGTATCTGACGCACAGTGAGATTTGGACGGCTTCTACGCTGCCGGGCCGAACGTTCTACGGCCCCGATCAAGTCTTGGCCACGGAGGGGGAAAAGATATTACATATGTAAATATTCCGTTTCATGCTGAACTCCTACGCTGATTGTGAGGTTGTCTTGTGTAGCATCTGCTGCTTTTCGGAACGGTTACCCATCAGCAAGTGTTGTGCTAGGCGTGTCCGGTGCGAGAGACACAATGAGCACAAATCATGCACCATTCACATTCCCTATCGTAAACAAAGACGCTCCTAATCGAGATCCCTTGGCACGTGGCTGTGGTTACGCCTCGTGTGGATGTGGCGTACAACTTGGATGCATCGCGGCGAGACGCGGAGAGTTTCTGTTGGCGCGGCGCGACGACAAGGTAAACGGGGCGCTCGAGCGCGACCGGGTCCTGGAGCCGTAACCGTCCGTCAGAGGCCGCGCTGCGTCTGCATTGGTGGCCAGTAAATGCCACCATCATGGCGTGCAATCGCCGGGAAAGTTTGCGAGTAATCACCGTGCGTCACCATTGATGATGCGGCACCAGTACCGACCGCGAAAGGTAGCCACGTAGACCGCCTTTCAGTTAAGCTAAGCCAGCCCGCGCCGTGCCACGGACGAGCCAAAGCGACCTCGAACACCGGCCGGAGCCGGACGGTCGGAAGCCGACGGAACATGCGCTGGGTTTCACTCTTCTGTCTTCTGTACGCATCGCGCCGTCAGCATCAGCCACCCTGTCGCTATCAGAAAGTTCAGCTAAGCAAAGTCTGATGCAAAGCCCAGCACAGGCCAACGCCCAAATGAAAATCTGCAGCCTCCGCTCTCCAGTGGAAACCCCGATCTCCGATGCCGATCCCTTTGCGGCTTTGCGCCACGCCTTTCGCGCAAGCGGCGGTGGCTTTCTGCTCGGCTGGGCGGCCGTGGCCCCCGGCGCGGACGCGTTGTGCACGCCACGCGCGGCGCAGGATCGCAGATCACCCGCCGGAGGGTGTGCCTGGCTGCCTCTGCCTGCCGGAGGGAGAATCCAGGACTCTGGTCCTGCGCGACGCGAATACGGCCGCGGAGACGTTGACTTTCGCGTATGGAACCTGTGGGTGGGTGGGGTCCGCCTTTGGCCGCACCCGCCGAAGCTCTGAGCTTTCTTTTTGCGCCAAACAGAAAGTGGTTGCGCTGCTGACGCCGGCTCCGGTTTCGAGCGTCAGTCGCCCAACTGTACACACGCGGTACGGGCTTCATGAATCTTGCAAGGAAGGGGTAGTCGCCAAGGCATTAGCGGCCAGCGAACAGATCACAAGAACGCCAGCCTAATCTGACGACGGAGGACAGTTCACATAGAGCTAGAGCGTCTAACAGGAAATCTCTACGTGTGCGGTACTTCTACACTTTGTGTTACGGCGATACAGTCTTGCGACATATTTCTTTTCTTTTTATTATTATTGTTACTTGCATGCGATGTGTTCTGTTCTGTTCTGTTCTGACGTCTGAGTTGGCCAATCTCTGAAGTCTGAACAGCAAAGCTCACTCCGTTTCCTGGTTTTCTGTGGATGATTGAACGTTCTCTTCCATTCTTGTAGGTTGGCGGCAGCATCCGCATTCAGTGCTCATGGGCTCAGCCGGCCGGTCCAGTTAATCAGTTTGGGATCCACTAGGGCGCGCGCTCTATGATTTCCGGCCATCAGGCTGACGCATTGATTGGCAGATGAGATCCTAGCCGTGCTGGCAAAAGGTATGTCTAAACGGACTTGGAAAGGGCCGTTTATCCCGAAACGTTTTCAATGCTGGATCTTGGATCGCTAGATGATTGCTGCACTTGAGAAAACGACCAGGCTCACTAATAAGGCTGTCTGCCGGTGGAAGAGGTAGTCTCGTCTGGTATTAGGAGTAGCAGCTACGGCAGGCCTTTCTATAAGTGACCCAAACATGCTCCGTACCGTATGCACGGTCTCGTACCCACCCTAGCATGTATCGACCGTCGACGATGAATGCGACTGTCGTGTGCCCCGTGCTCGCTGCTCGGTGGTTGGCCGTGGGCAAACCGGGGCGCGCCGCTCGTGCCGCCGTGGCCGTGCGACCTCTAGAGTCCCAGCTCCCAAGTTCGCATGCTACTGGAGCCGTGGCCAAGGGCTGGTGCGACCGCGGAAACAAGAGCAGGGCCGGCCAGCCGGGCAGCATCGCAGGCTACCCGCGATCGACTCGGGCTCGGCCGCGGCGGGGCCCAAACGGATCTCTCGGCACAGGGATCGTTCATTCGTTTCGCATTATCACATTTTGTCGTTTGCGGCGCGGCGAGGGGAGCTTTGGCGCGGCGCCGGCGTGCCCGACTGCCGGTCGAAGAGACGGCAGGCGGAGGACGTCTGGCGACGAGACGTACGGGGAGCGGACATGTGCCCACGCCAGGGGGAGTTGATCACCGTCAGCCCAGCCAAGCCCTGCACGTTCTCCTCTGGACTTCTACCGTGCCGCGGGGGGCGTCTCGCTCTGTTGTGGCCCACGCTGGTGGGTACCCTGTCGTGCGGCCACTTTTGGGACGATTTTCACCGCAGGTTTTGTTTATGTTTGGGTGCCACCGAGTACATCAGATCACGATTTCGTGTCACTGGACTACGATTGCTCACGCGAATTGGATTCACGAGTGCACGATTTAGGTTACAAGATCCGGATACACTCGAGCCGTAGCTCGCCGCCGCCGATAGCAATCAAGGTTAAATAATCAAAACAACTTCCTCTTTAACTCGTCCTCGAGACGAAGCTGATATAAGACGTTATACAATAATAGGTCGGGTCAGTACTTCACCCAAGCTAGGCCATCATACTTGCTGTTGGGCTTCTTAGCTTGAATGGGCCGGCTATATTGCTCCTTGTCTCGAGCTTCTATAGCATTCTTGGTCTCCATCATGACATTCATTCCTTCTTGAGAATGCCGGAAACTTAGCTTTGAGCTTCTTCTCCTCCTCCCACGTAGCCATGGATGCTGGCCGATGATGACCATAGTATCAGAATTTAAGAAGAGAGTTTAGTGTTGTGTGTAACCAGCCGACGATCCAGAATCTTGACAGGAATACGATATTCATCTTGGAATGTATCAGGAAGGTGGTACCGACCTGCAAAGAAGGAGAGATGGCCTTCTTCAATTAAGAAACGTGCAATACAGGATGGATCATCGAAGAGGATGGAAGTTCCAGTTTGTAAGCTACCGCTCCAACTTTCTCAGAGATCTTGAAGGATCCAAAGTAACGAAAGAAGAGTTTATAGTTACTTCGAGGAGCTACACTGGTTTGCACATAAGGCTGCAACTTGACATATACCATTTCTCCTACGGAAAATGATCTTTCAGATCTGTGTTTATCAGCTTGAAATTTCTGCCTTTGCTGAGCTCTCAACAGTTGCTGCTGCAACAACTGTGTCATCATTTTCCTGTCATTCAACCACTGTTGCAGATCAGGGATAGCACAAGATTCAGCTACATCGATTCCAAAATGCCTTGATGATTGACCATAGACCACTTCAAATGGGGTTTTGTCAAGAGATGTATGATAGCTTGTATTGTACCAAAACTCTGCCAAGGATAGCTAGTTCTTCCATTTTGTGGGGCATGCATGCACAAAACATCTCAAATAGGCTTCCAAATATTGGTTAAATCTCTCAGTTTGACCATCTGTCTGTGGATCATAGGATGTACTCGTTCTCGATTCTGTACCAGACATTCTAAACAACTCTTGCTATAGAGCACTGGTGAAGATTCTGTCTCTGTCAGAAATCATAGCCTGAGGCATGCTATGGAGCTTAAGCACATGATCCATGAACTGAACAACCACTTGTAATGCAGTGAAAGGATGGGTTAATGGAATAAAATGACTGTATTTGAAAAATTTGTCAACCACCACCAAAATATAATTGTAGTAATTTGACTTGGACAACCCTTCAATAAAGTCTAAGCTGACCACCTGCCATGCAAAATCAGGTACCGGTAGAGGTTGCAACAAACCTAGGTATTTCACCCTTTCAGTCTTGGCCTGCTGACATATCTCACACTGGGTTACATATTGTTTGACAAATTGTTTCATTTTAGGCTAGACAAATAAGTTTTTGACTTTGATGTAAGTCACGTGAAAACCAGAATAACCCCCCATAGCACTAGAATGAAAGGTATGGCAGATTTTGGTTTGCACAACTTCATTACCTTCCACCCAGATTCTATTCTGGTACCTGATCAATCCATCTTTCAATGAAAAATGACCCATAGGAGACTTAACAGCTAAAACTGATAACAACTTACTCACAGTAGGATATTTCACATAGCCTTCCATCACTTTTTGAAACCAAGCAGGTTGTACAGAAGAAATGGCTATCAACTCATGTTGCCCAGTATTAGGTCTTCTTGACAAGACATCAGCCTTATTATCAGTACCTTTTTGTATGAGATTTTATACTGTAATCCCATCAGCTTGGTTAATGCTTTTTGCTGCCAAGGTGTGTGTAGTCTCTGGCTATCCAAATGAGCCAAACTTCTCTGATCAGTTCTAATTTCAAATTCAACCTGACTCAGATAGTGTCTCCAATGGTCCGCAGCCAGCAATATTGCTAAATATTCTTTCTTATATGTTGATAAGCCTTGATTTCTTGGACCCAATGCTCTGCTCACAAAAGCTATAGGATGACTTTCCTGATGCAAAACTGCTCCAATGCCTTTATCTGAGGCATCAGTTTCCATAACAAAAGGCTTCTGAAAGTTTGGTATGGTAAGGACTGGGGCAGTAGTGAGGGCTTGTTTAAGAGCAGTAAAAGCTTCTTCATGAGCAGATCTCCACAAGAAAATCCCTCCTTTCTTAAAATGACTTGTCAGAGGTTTACTGATTAATCTAATTTTTTTGATAAATTTTCTATAGTAACCAGCTAAACAAAAAAACTCCTTACTTCCTTGACATTAGTTGGTGTAGGCTATTTCTGCACATCAGCAACCTGTTTGTGATCAGTAGATATACCAGCAGAACTGATGATATGCCTCAGGTAAGATAACTGTTGCTGTGCAAAAACACACTTGGAAAGCTTCACCTTGAATTTATGTTGTTACAATGCCTGAAACACCAACCTAATATACTCAACATACTGACTACCACAAAAACTCTTAAGGGAGTTAAGATGGTATTCATTTCATGTTGAAAAGTTGTTGGTCCACCAGTGACGCCATATGACATCACTTTACATTCATAGTGATGATGGTGTGTTTGAAATGTAGTTTTATATCCGTCAGTTAGATCAACCAATACTTGATGATAACCTGAAGCCATATCTAGGATGGTGAACCACACAGCACCATATAACTCATCCACAAACTCATCAAATGCAGGTAATGGAAATCTGTTTTTGATGGTGAGAGCATCTAATCTTCTATAATCTACACACATTCTCCAATCACTTGTCTTCTTCTTGACTAGTAATACAGGTGAAGCAAAAGGACTCTGGCTTTCCTTAATCATACCATTTTTCAGCAGCATGGTTACTTGTTGCTCAATTTCATTCTTCTGAGCAGGGTTATGTCTGTAAGGCCTCAATCTGAATGGTTGGGCTCCTGAAATGAGAGGTATAGTATGAGAACCAGCCCTTTTCAGTGGAATGCCTTTTGGTTCTTGAAAAAGTTCATCAAATTGCTGAATCAAGCCCTGAATTTCCACAGGGACTGGCCGTGTAGTTGTTTCTGTTTCCTGCATCAGTAATTCCACAACACACCAAATACTGTCAGTCTGCTCAAGCTGTGCCAGTTCATGAAAATAAACTGGAGCACAATTAGTCAGATCAGACTGCATTCCCTGAAGTTTAATTTCAGCACCTTGATAATCAAACATAAGCCACTTGGACTTCCAGTTAACTGTTATTGGGCTGTGCAGCTCCAACCAATCCATACCTAGGATTATATCATAGCAGTGCAAGGGTAAAATTCTTAAATTGACCAAGAAACAATAACCATCCATCATACTGGACAATTCAGCAGCTGATGAGTACAGACCAAGATAGTGTCATTGGCCACTCTTACTTGCAAGGGTGTATGTAAAGGAGACTCTGAGACCGCTGCCCAGCTAGAGTTTCACTAATAAAATTGTGAGTACTACCAGAATCTACTAACATCACCACTTCAGTAGCATGGAATTTGCCCAACAATCTGACAGTTCTTGGAGCTTCAATGCCTTGCATAGCATTGATAGATAATGCCATTAGATCCTCACCAGAATCTGAGTCCTCGATAGGTCCTTGCATTATTTCCCCCACTGAACTGTCACCCTGCACTAACTGCCACAATTCTTCTACCATATGTATAGAAACAGTAGGTGCACATTTGTGACCAGGATGCCATTTGAGGCCGCATTTATAGCATAGGCCCTTGGCCTTTCCGTAAGCCATCAAAGCAGCCCTTTCTTCAGCAGATGAAGGTTTCTGGGACTCAACAACTCGCTTTTCTTTAGGAGAACCATAAGATAGGACTGGCTTGACAGTATCTTCTCTTCTAGTACTTGGAGTTTTGCTTGTATTGCCACTGGTATTGTTGCTCATATAGCTAGGAGGTAAGGCAACCCTACTATTGAACCTATAACCACCAGAATTCTCATTCCTCCTAACCTCCTTCCTTGACAAATCAACTATCAATTCCTTCTGTATGTAAAAGAGCAAAGGGACTAGCAGTATCCAAGTTTTCAGACCTATGAATTAAAACTATGCTCTAATATCCTCCCTAAGACCATCAATAAACTTACTAATTATAGTAGCAGAATTGAATTTAGGATCATGAGCCAAAATTTGATGCACTAGTTCATCAAACTTTTCAATGTACTCAGAGACACTTCCCACTTGCTTGACATGAAAGAATTGTCTAAGCAGCTGGTTATGTTGATCTCTGTCAAAGCGTTTACAAACTAAAAGACACAATTCCTCCCAAGAAGAGGCACTGACTGAATCCTCCAAGGATTGCAGTCAGAAAACAACAAGGCCCACAAAGTACATAGTAGCCAATTTAACTTGAAAATCAGAAGGCACATCATATATATCAAAGTAAGTCTCACATTTCTTCTTCCATAGCTTAGGACTTCTACCATCAAACTCAGGAAAGGAAATCTGAGGCAAGTTTGCACTCAAATTGACCCTAGGAACAGTAGAATTCCCAAGGGAGTTAGCATAGCCACTCAGCAAGAAGAAAACTGGAGTCATATCCAGAGCAGCACTCGTACCTTTGACTGGGGGTGGCGCAATGGTGGTAACTACCCTATGGCCGATTCCCTGGTGGTGTGGATCATTGTCGTGGCCAAATTGCCCTGAAGCCACTCCGGACGGAGACGCGGTCAGATGGGCAGCTGCCGGCTTCGTGAGATCGATGTCTTCATGTTGGATGACCTTGTAAGCATGATTCCGTTCCTCCTCCTGCTTCTGTGTGATTTGATCGATCTTGACTCGAAGTGTGTCGAGACTCCTGGAGCTCGCTGACCTTGGAATCCACCTGCAGCCGCCAGCCCGCAAACTCCTTCATCACCGCCGTGTTAGCGTCCAATGACAGCTTGAGGGAGTTGAACGCTTCTCGATCCGCAGCATGATCAGTCGTACGGTCGGCTTGCATCTTCTTTACCAAGGCCACCAGGTCCGCGACCAACTGCTCCATCGCCGCCACCTGCTTCTGCTCCCACGTCTGGTACTGAGGACGCAGAAGATAATCAGGAGGAGTCGCCAGGATCTACTGCTCTGATTATCAATTATCACTGGACTACAATTACTCACGCAAATTGGATTCACGAGTACACAATTTAGGTTACAAGATCCGGATGCACTCGAGCCGCAGCTCGCCGCCGCTAGTAGCAACCGAGGTTCAGCAACCAGAACAACTTTCTCTTTGCCTCCTCCTCGAGATGAAGCTATATAAGACGTTACACAGTAACGGGCCGAGTCAATACTTCACCCAAGCTGGGTCGTCATACTTGCTGTTGGGGTTCTTAGCTCGAATGGGCCGGCTCTGCTGCTCCTTGTCTCGAGCTTCTATAACATTCTTGGTCTCCATCGTGATATTTCGTTACTGTAGTAGTGCCCCTTCCTTCACGCACTCGCCCCCACTCGACAGTCGACAGACCCCTCCTACCATAACGGCACTCCACTCACTCATCACTGCTCGACGGACTCCTCTTGCTATGGCAGCCGGCGTCGTACTGTCATAGCCACCCGCTATACCGTCGCTTCCAATTCCACCACTTGCGCTCGCCGAGCTGCCCATCATCCTCCACTACTGTCGCTCTTCTTCCCCTTTGCGAATCACACATCTGCCACCTGGTCGGAGACATCGGATGAGTGTTGACTCGTCTCGTGGTTCAAACCCACGTCCACCGCTGGTTAGGTGATGCATCCGGCCCAGGTGAGGTTGGCCGAGGCCCAATAAATTAAGGTTGCCCGGACCCCAACAGTTCTTAGGCACACTCACTCGGGGAAAGGTCTAATCTCCCTAAAAGACTAGTCCAATAAGGGAAGGGTGGCTCTCCCTTTAAAGGTGGCTTCCTCCTCCCAAGCTAAGCAAGGTGGATTTATTCAGAGGCTCACACGGTCGCCGCCCGACTACAACTGGGCCACTCGGCCCCCTTTGTTGCGTCTTTGCCAGTGGGTAATAGTGGAGGATGTCCTCATCATTAGGTCTTTCACCGTCTTCCTCTAAATCCAAAGAGGATATAGGGCCTAGTCACAACCCTCATTCTGCAGTTTTGAACGGCGTGCTTAGGGTTCAAGAGTGCAAGTGGAGCATGCAAAGAAGACATGAGAGAGAAGGGAAGAAAATGGAGGAGATCATGGCCATCAAATTCCTTCGCATGCACGAATCTTAAAGGTGATCGGCGTGAAGCTTCTGCTTGGATCACAGATAGGATTGCAGGTTATAAGTCGTGGGCTTTCTTGTATCTACACGCTTTTTTAGTTTCTTGAGGCTCCCATCCATCGACTCAAAGGAAATTGCAGTTGCTACTAGCCAGCCATCGGCAACTTCAGCCATTGAAGTAGCACCATTTTGGACCCTAAATCAGGAGCGTGAGGGGTGTTGCAACTAAACACGTCATGAGCGACAACAAAAGCTAGTCAACCATAGCTAGAAAGGAACTTTAGCATAATGGTAGTTCCAACTTATGTAGTCCTGTCAATTAGTAGTTTAAGTTTTTATGAAAAAAGATTAAAAAATCATTATTTGACAACGTTACTATCTAAATTTAACTCTTAGCCCCTAAAGAAGAAAGTTCCTAGCTTCGCTCCTGAATAGCGGGTTAGTATTATTCGAAGAGTGCACTACCTGATGTAACATAGTTTAGTGTTGAATTCTATTCTCGCTTCTTTGTAAAATTCTTTTATGCATAACTTCACATATTAATATAATTGTTCAAGCCGGATCCTTGCCTGCCGTAGTCCTCCGATCCCCTAAAAGAAATATGGAGCATGATATTAAATCCTCTTTAAAGGAAGGCGCAACTATCCTTGTACAGTTGTACAGAGCGAAATGCACTACATGTTTATCGAGATGAGCGGGCTCATAAGCTTAACAACCATAATGCACTCAGTTATAACTTACAAACCTTGACCACATGCAAACACCATTTAAAACTTTGACAGCAATAATACGGCACTACATATAGGTGTTCGTTGTTTAGGCATAAAAAATGATATTGTTCTTATTAACAACTGGTTACCTTTTCTTGTAATAAGAAGAGCAACGATCACCTTGACTCCCTTAAAAAAAACGATCACCTTGACTAAAAGAAAGTTAGTAAGTTAGTGATGATCAAATACGTTTGTTGGGCTAAAGAAAAGATCTTTAGCAACTAGATCCAATATACATCATGTGGGTCCAAAAAATCTGAGATGTAGCTCATGGGCTGAAAAAGGGCTAGCCGTGTGGGCTGTGGCCCACATTGACGGTTAGGTTTCCCTTTTTTTTAGTGGTCTTTTCTTTTGATGTTGGCTCAATCCTTCTTTGGTTGAGGAACTTGCTCGTGGTGTTCATGGAACTTGCTTGCAAAGTTGCAACCTCCAAAACTTGAACTTACAGATATCGCATTGAAATTCAGGTGATTAGTTCTAATGAAACTTGCTACTTGAAAATGTCATCCCTTCACCTCCTATCCCGAGTGTTTTTGCCTGCTTAGTTTCTTCGCGCATCATAAAAGCCACGAGCCATACAAATTCTGTTGACAAAAAGATCCATGGAGTCCTTTGGCCGTTTGGATCTTCCCATGCCTTTCTGCTCGCCCACGTATTCCCATAGACATCTCGTGGAATACCACGTCACGTACACGGGGGACCCACGTCGATGTGACCCCATCTGTCATCCACTGCCCCAAATACCCGTCCCCTTTCTCTCCAAAATGACGAGAGGACTTGTCGACTACCCATGCCCGATCCTTTTCTCCGGCCCCACACTAACAGAAACCCATACGCCGACATGGTGGGCCCACACAATATATCAGACCCACACGCCAGCGACACCGTCCACAACTTATCCGCGGAAATCTTCGTTTACTCCCTCCGCTGTCCGCTCCCCAACTGAACCCTACGGCAGCTACTCCCCTAGCTTCCAACCCAAGCGCCCCTTCTCCAGTCCCCCCACGACGCCCCCCTGAACCCGCAGCAATCGCCAAGATTTCCTCCGGCTCCAACCGAATCGGTCGAAACCGCGGCACGAGCCCTCAAAGCTCGCGTCTTTGGGTACAATCTCACCTGAATCTTGAGCGATTTTGCCCTAGTTTGGTCACAATGGGCCGCAAGAAGAACGGAGGTTCCGGCGCCGGTTTCCTGAAGCCGCTCGGCGGAGTCTCCCCAGCCCGTATGCCCGGAGCCGGCGCCGTTTTCTTCCTCGTCGGCTCCGCGCTCGGCTTCGTGGCGGTGCTCCACGCATCCGAGTCGGAGGAGGCCGGCGGCGAGTGGGCTTCAGCGGCGCGGTGGGCTGCTCGGTGGGCTACTGAGCTGGCCGGCTCGGTCGGCGCCCACCACCTGCTCGTCGCAGTCTCGCTTCTTTTCTTGGCCGCCAGTGTCTGGCGCCTAGGCAGGCGCTGCGCCGCCGTGGAGGGGCTCGTCGGCAGCACGGACTCTGCGGTGCAGGCATTGCGCGTGGGGGGTATCGTGTGCGCCGTATGCGGGTCGAAGATTCAGGCCCTGAAGAGAGGCCGCCGTAGCGCCGAGCGCACCCGCTCCGACGCCTCCAGCGGCTGCCCTGACAAGCCGGTCTCGAGGTCGCTGGCTGCTGAATTCGAGCAGGAGGCTGACAAGGACGAAGAGGATAATGCAGGCGAGACCAGCGATTCAGAAGAAGGCAATGTGCAGTATCTGAGGAGGAGGCTCAAGGAGGAGAGGCTGCTGAAGGAGGTTGCACTCGAAGAACTGGAGAAGGAGAGGCTGGCAGCTGCATCCGCTGCTGATGAGGCCATGGCCAAGATTGCCTGCCTGCGCAGCGAGAAGGCTTTGGTGGAGAGGGAGGCGAGACAATTGCAGGAGATGGCGCAGCAGAAGCAGATGTATGACCGACAGGTGATCGAGTCGCTCCAATGGGTGATCATGAAATCTGGAATGCAAGGCTGGGAGCCTGAAGCCGCATCCGATCCTGCTGTGTCGGAAACAAGCGAGGATGACAAAGATAGGAAGTAGCTAGTTCTGTGGGTTCTTAGTAGTTGGATGTAAGAGTGAGGAAGGCCCTGTGCTGGGGAAGTCATTGCCTGCTTGAGTTCTTTGTCCTCTGATCAGTTTTCAGCAGCCAAACATGGCATAATGCCTAAGTTTTGATAATTCACAGAGGATGCTCTAGTATGCCAAACTCTCCAGGAGAAATCTGTAACATCTACCTGTATATATACCATCTTTTTATGCTGTTTAACTACTTACTATGGTCAAAAACCAGTACTAGATCGTTCTACCTTGCTTGCCCATTGCTATGTTGTCAGTTGTCTATTGTTCTTGAGTGTTCTGAAGAGTATTTAGCCGATTTTGGTATAAGATGCTGGAATGACCACTAGGAAACTTATGTAGTTCTGTTACTATTGAGTCTGAATATTAGAATACCATAATATAAATCATTATACCGGTAAGCTTGGATACTTTGGTTTCAGCATTAGAATTTTCAGATATCTGTCAGACCATGTTTGAGCAAAACATAATGAACAACAGCAGCACAGTCGAATTGTTTCAATCTGTAGTTTCTAATATGCTGCGAAAACTTGCAGAAACTTCATTAGGGGCCATCCTGTTTGAATATTGGCCACAGTCTAATTTCCTCAATCTAGTGCTCAAGCACCTCAGTGCTGTGGAAAGTGCAGATGACGTGCGAAAATTCCTGCTCCTGTGATCTTCAAAGGCTTCAGTATTCAGTAACTTCAGTGATCAATGCAGATCGTTTCTATTTGTGTCTTGGTCGTTTTCTAAGAGGAATTTAAGAGGAAATGTTGAAATAATTTTACTAAATCTTTTCCTGCTTGCACGAATGGCGAGCTTTATTTAGAAAAAGTTAATTGTCCCCTGTTCTTGAAAGCAACCAATAGTTTCTAATTGTTCCGAATTGCCGTGCAGATTTTATACCAACTAAAACAATTTTTATTTGAATTTGTTTCTGCACCGCGGTGGAAGTTAACGAACATCTTTAAACTTGGCGCTCTCCCTCCCCCCATCGATCAGGCGATCACAATGCGCAGAGCCCTCCGCCCCCGCCCCATCCAGCGCCGCCCGCCGGCCGCTGAATCCCCGCCGCCCGTTTCTCCCCCATGGTACGCCGCGCCACGGTCGACGCTCCCGCCCCCGCCTTCATCCGAGGCCGATCCCCTCCTCGTCGCCGCGTCCGAGGTCGCGCTCGCCCTCCCCGTCCACCCCGCGCCGCTCCCGGCCGCCGCGCCCGCGCCGCTCCTCCGCCTCCTCCCGGCCTTCACCTCCGCGCACTTCCTCTCCCTCCTTCACCGCAACCCGCTCTCCGTCCCGCCGCTCCCGCTTCTCTCCCTCTTCCGCGTCCTCCTCGCCTCCCCTCCGGGCCTCTTCCGCCACACCCCGGCCTCCTTCCTCTCCATCTCCCACCATCTCCACAGCCACCGTCTCCCCCACCTGGCACTCCCCCTCCTCCGTCTGCTGGCGTCTCGCCTCGGCCGCGACTCCCCGCAGCGGCTCCTCACGCAGCTCCTCTCCGCTGTCTCCCCCGATGACCCGGCCCCTCTCGTGTGGGAGCTCGCCAGAGCCTATGCCGACGAGGGCCTCCTGCCTGACGCCTGCTCCCTCATCCTCCTCGCGCTCCGCAGTGGCGTCCGCGTCCCAGTCCCCGCCTGGTCTGGCATCATGAGCCGGCTTCACACTGCTCCCGAAGCCTACGCCTTCTACCTGCAGCTGCTCGACGCGGGCGTTCCCCCGGAGGCCAAGCTCTTCAACGTGCTAATGCGTGACATGATTAGATCGGGCGAGCTTGCCAGCGCGCGGAACTTGTTCGATGAAATGCTGAGCAGAGGTGTGCGGCCGACGGTAGTGAGCTTCAACACCTTGATATCAGGAATATGCAAGGCGGCCGATCTGAATGGCGCAAACGCTCTGCGAGGGCTAATGGCGAAGGCAGGTGTCGCGCCAGATGTGTACACCTACGGTGCTTTGATGCAGGGGTTGTGCAGGGCTGGGAGGATACCAGATGCAGTGGAGATGTTTGAGGAAATGTGTGAGAGAGGCGTGAACCCCAACACTATATTGTTCACGACATTGATAGATGCACATTGCAAGGAGGGGAATGTGGCAGCTGGGTTGGAGTTGTACAGGGAGATGGCAGCAAGGGGTGTCCAGACGGATTTGGTGGTGTACAATGCGTTGGTGAATGGCTTTTGTCGAGCACGAGATTTGAAGGCCGCCCATGACATTGTGGAGGAGATGAGGAACACTGGTCTCAAGCCGGATGAGGTGACTTACACCACTCTCATTGATGGCTGCTTCAAGGAGGGGGAGTTGGACATGGCTATGGAGATGAAGCGGGAGATGTTGAATGAAGGGGTTGCATTGGATGAGGTCACTTACACTGCGTTCATCTCAGGACTGAGCAAAGCAGGGCGTGCAGTTGAAGCAGAAAGGGTTCTGCGCGAGATGATGGAGGTTGGTTTGGAACCTGACAACACAACTTACACAATGGTGATTGATGCCTTCTGTAAGAATAGTGATGTGAAGACAGGCTTTAAGCTGCTGAAAGAGATGCAAAATAAGGGTCGAAAACCAGGAGTTGTGACATATAATGTGGTTATGAATGGGCTCTGCAGGCTTGGCCAGATGAAGAATGCGGACATGCTTCTGAATGCGATGCTTAATATTGGGGTGCCCCCAGATGATATAACATACAACATTCTTCTGGATGGACATTGCAAGTATGGAAAAGTTAGAGATGCTGAAGAACTGAAGAGTGCAAAAGGAATGGTTTCAGATTTTGGGGCTTATACTTCACTAATCAATGAAGTTCTCAAGAAGAAGCCAACTAAGAGTTACCATGATAATAGATAGTTTTGCTGGGTTGATGCAGTTATTTTGTACTTCCCTACCTGTAACAACCTTAGATGTTGAAGATTGAATATGCAATATGAATATAATTTGCATGCTCAGACTGATGAATAATGTGAATGTACCTCGTTGAGCACTGATATCCCGGCTTTGAAGATTGCTGTCAGGGAGGGGAAAACAGAGGTTCTGGAAAAGCAAGGACTAAATATGTTCTTGATTCTCTGTTTCAGTCAATGCGTCTTGATGGCATGTTTGCCAAGATCTGAGAAGTCTTAGCAACTGGCCTGGTTGTGCCTGTTGGCTGTTGGGTCCAAACTACTTTTACTTTGCAGTCATGCTACATGACAATATAGCAGATTTGCATCTGTTTCAAATGTCGAGATCACGATTCGTCAATTCACAGCCAATTCTTGCAGCTTGGGCAGATATGAGATTATTACAAGTAAGGTGTCTCTTCTTATGAAATTATTAAAGAACCTGTCTCTGTCTAAACCTACCTGTGGTTAAGATCTTTTTTCTTTCTTTCTTTCAGAAGCTAAACTTGTGATATCATCATCCATCTTGGTTTCATGGCCCATATAGGCGCCTGTGGTAATTTCAATTTGCTTGTCATCACGATTGAATATGTAGTGAAGTGTCATGTTCAGTTTTATTTGGCTGAAGTGACGCACTGACGCACAGAGGTATTTTGTTTACTTTTATCTTCCCGATAGTTACTCATAATTAAGTAAAACCTAGAGTAGACTAGCATCAGCTTCATTTGCTATTAGATAATGTAGTGAGACGTTCCAAAGGAGAAATATTACAACTTTGCTTAATTTATTGCAGCCTACTGAAACTTTGGTTACCAAATACTTGAGGCCTCCAACTACTATCTAGCTTGAACAGCCTTTGCCATCCCATATGCTGCGGCTGAAGCAAGTGCTCCAATAATAGCAGTCTGGACAGCGCTGGTGAATGGGCGGTTCCCAGTAAAGCGACCCTTGATGTAGCCAAAGAAAAGCAGCGCCACCAGTGTGACTCCAACAGATATAAGCATGGCATTTTGAGCCGTGGAGATGAACATGTAGGGCAGGAGAGGGACCAATCCACCGATTACATAAGATAGTGCGATTGTACAGGCACTCTGCAGGGCCCTTTTCGGATCTGGTTTCTCCAATCCCAGCTCAAACCTGAACGCATTGCTCTGGTTAGTTGAGAAAAGCATTTACCATCCATTAATGATACTTCTTAAGTTCTTACCATCTTTCATTGGTTGGTTAATGGCTATTAACATTTTTCATTCTTTTCTCAAATATAAATGTTTTCATTCTTGACAGCTTTATAAACTACCTCAAAGCCATTTAGCTTATGTCAGAGCATTCCAAATTAGTCCCACCAGGATTCATGGATTTGCTTCGAAGTACAAAAATGAGTTTGCAGGGCTGTTCAAAAGGTGGAATCAGTGATCATACCTCATCATGAAGTCTAGCCAAGCTTGAGGATTCCTCCTGAGCCCATCTACTACAGGGCCATACTCGTGTGGCTCAAGCCCATACTGAGACATGATCTCTCCAATTTCAGCAGCCTCTGGATGATCAATCAAGGATTCAAAATACGAACGGTCAGGATGCCAGTCATATACACACAGGATGACAGGAATCTGTCGACAATGTTTCATGAACTGTTGTTCATGTGACATCCATATACCAGTGTCCGGGACGGTGATGATCTCCTCCTGCTCCCTCTTCATCTCCCGCTTGTAGTGATCTGCCTCGCTCTGGGCCGCAAGGTACCTACCACATGGCGCGGGCGCGGAACAGAAATCCAGAATCATGCCTTAGTGGGCACCTTTTTGAATTGGAAACAGCGTGGTGTTTATCTTGCCCTCGGAAAAAAAAGATTAAATCATTGTTCTCCAGTTTGCTGGGCCTAAAAGTTGTGACAGCACAAAGCGTGGTCACGCAGAGCGGCCACACACTTGTCTATCACGAGCTAAGCTTTTCTCCTAACGATTCCCTTTTTTGGTTTGGATGCGGGCAATTTACAAGTTGAGTTGGTGCTAGAGCACGTCAGTATCTGCTGAACAATGCTAAGCCTACAGGCCCATGGTTTTTCAGTTCAGTGATCGGATGCTATGGATATGACTACTGCATGCTAATACTCAAAGTGGAAGATAACACGCCTCTGATTCTACAGTCAGCAACGCGTGCAAAATTCAAGACACTATCTGACAACTATGGTCAAGACTGAAGAACAACGCCTAACTAAGCAGCTTTTAGTTTTGCAAAAAGAAGAAGCGTTCTATCAACCAAGTACCTGAATTGAAAAGTTTGCCCTATAACTCAATATTAAATCCTAGTTCAGAGAAAAACTGAAACCACGTTGGCACTAAACGGAAAAGACAAACCAGAAGGCGCTGGCAACTTCGGCTAGATCGGCCGTGAATGAATGGAAGGGAAGCAAAGAGAGAGACGCATTCTGATCAGGTGGTTACCCTCCGAGTCCCATGGAGATGGCGCCGGCGGCGACCTCGGCGAGGCCGGCGGTGAGGACGAGCGAGGAGGGCGCGCTGGCGCCGGAGAGCCCCGCGGCGAGGGCGAAGGGCACGGTGAGGCCGTCGGACACCCCCATGATGACGTCGCGCACGACCTCCCCCGCCGTGAAGTGACGCTCGCGGTGGCTCGTCCGCTTCTCCAGCATCGGCTGCCCCCGCGAGGCGCCGTCGCCGTCCATCGATCGCCTGACGCCGGTAGAGACGAAGCGCGTGGCGGGCTCTGCACGCCTGTCCGAGTTCGGGTGGAAAGCTGCGTGGGACTGCTGTTTTCTGAATTCCGAATCTCCGCCTCTGTTCTTATAGGAGTCCATGGAGCCCGTCGCGTCATTATTGAAAATCCTCGTAAAATACTCGTATTCTCATAACATTGTTAATGTAAAAAGTTATGCATACCACACGTATATGTACGCATGAAACCATAGGTATATATATTTCCATGTTAAACACTTAGCTCAAGCTAAGTTGTTAATTAAATGTATGTCAATTACACTTGGATGTAATACAAACAAAAAATTGCATAGAATAATTTGTAAGAAAAGCATATCACAATTGAATATGGATAAGAAAAAATATACATATGAGTATTGTGTTAGAATATGAACAAAATAGGAGTAAAGAAAAATAATATTGATTAGCTATCTGTTTCTATATTTTTCTAGAAATTTTTAACAACTATGCTTTTTTTTAAAATAAAGTACAGATGCAGACGCTCACATACACGTTCACACATATGAATACACGCACGCCCTACACCTATAACCAGTTCCGAGACATCCAGTCGGCAGATTTTCGAGATTGACGAAGCCACTATGGGTGTGTCACTGTCGATGAGCATGTCGCTTACCACTAAAAGAATAACGCCGAAAAATATTATCTCATGCAACAGCACGTGATCATGGACTAGTATAAAGCATTTACTTGTAGTACCTAATACTAGGTCTGAACCATACAATCCGTTCCTTATCTTTATTTGAACTCGGGTTTGTTTTAAATTGGATCCGAGGAAAGGGCAGTAGCTCCTAGGACTACCGTCTAGTATATGGCAAGTACAGGAATAAAATGTTGCGGCTACCATTAGAGTTGGACGATGCATCCATGATGCGCACATCATGAGCCACGGCACGCGCAGCTGTACGTTTGACGCCACTCCACCTCGGTGCACCGTCAACGAAACAAAATCATGGCATGCACATGCTTAGTTCGTCGCGCGAATATGCTCGCGCGCGCCTACTGCAGGTCTGGCGCCTCACCAGTCACCCCAAAGCCCAAATCATGGACTGCAGGAGCGCCCACGCCTCACCAGTCTCCCCAAATTGCTCGCTCATGCCGGGCTGACGGGACTCATGCCGTGTTCTGCGTGGCACGGCTTCCGCAAGAGCCGCGCCGCCGCCCGCCAGTGAGCTCTCGGCGGCCGGCGCACATGCAGGTCTTGCAAAGCGGCGACCGCTGAAATCGTCCGGGCACCCGAAGTTTCGGACGACCGGTGCCCAGAGGCTAGCGCCGCCGTATTGCGCCTCGGCAGCTGGCCCGATCCCAGTGGGCGCGGGCGCTGTCCTAGCGCATGGAGCGGCCGACGCCGGCGAATCGGGCCATTCAGCCAACCTCGGTTAGGATGCACACCGGCTGCGGAGGTGGTGGCCGGTGCCGACGTGCCGAACAGCAGAAGGTTGCTAGTACAGAACCAGCAAACACCAGATGCTATTACGGATTTACGGTCACAGCCCAGAAGGCTCAGAAGGCCAGAACTAACAAAGATGTTGCCAAGGACCGCCTGATGAAAATAACCGGATTTATTTATTCAGCGAAAAGGCACCTGCACCGGTGCTTATTTCATCAGATGAACTTTATTCGAAATCTGGGTCCATGCGGCTTACATTACGATGAACGCAACGAATGAAGAGAGGAAAGCTGTTTCCAAGTTAACTTTCAGTGCCAACCCTGCAACCGTGCGGCTCAAGCGACTTTTCTCTGCTTCTGCCTGATCTATGGAGCCAATGGCGGCACCTATCTCCCCTACGAGCGCTGCTTCTCCAGTTCCTCGATGAATTTGTAGAAGTTGAGGATGATTTTCTTGCCCTCGGGGGTGATGATGCTCTCCGGGTGGAATTGGACGCCCTGAAACAGTCAGCGTTAGCACCCACAAGTATGCAGCTCCCAGGCAAACATCGTCAGGTCAGCCTGGCTTGAAGGGCCAGCGTAAGCATCAACTGGAGTGCCCGTGAAGCATTGGGAAGTGGAAAAAATACCTGGATGTGCTTGTACTTCTTGTGGCGAGCGGCCATGATAAGCCCATCTTCAGTCCATGCGGTGGCCTCTAGAGCATCATGTGGGAAGGTTTCTTCCTCGATCACCAAGCTGTGGTACCTCGCGGCAGTAAAAGGGCTGTCCATGGAAAGCAAAGGATGTGTCAAATCGAAGGCAGGCTTGGGAGTAGTAGCACAAACAGAATTAAGAAACAGCTTTGTTTTCCTGACAAAAGTGTTATTTTGTCAATTCTAAGTGAAATGGTATACAACCATCTCAACAACAACTCCAGTAAGAAAAGATTTATGTTCTTGAAGAAAAGAAACAAAAATGTAAGAACTTCTCATACATGTCTGAATGACTTTTCAATTAAAAGCAGAATGACCGACAAGATGTTTTCTATAACTAGTAACTTCTGTATAGGCAGCATTAGTTGCATGTCAAAATGTTAAGTAACAAAATCGCACTTGATGAAAACTAGTGACTATGGGAATAAGTAAGCGTGACCACTATAATAAGCTATGTGAATATGTGATCATTAAAACAATACATATCACAATCAAAATAAAATTTGGCTGATTCAATGGTTTAGAAATCAAATCATACTTTGGCAAGCCATAAAATAAGGCCTTTCCTAATTCCTCATCGTAATAAACTGGAGAGCTTTTTCCGTGCATCACTCCAGAAGGAGCACGGATAATCTTTCCTGCATGTTCATGTACATAAAGGTTTGAGAGACAAAAGATGAGGTCATGGAAAAGCTAGTGACCTGGTATAAAGATAAATCTTACCTCCAAATGCCTCCCCGATGCACTGCAGACCCATGCAAACTCCAAAAATTGGAACGGTTGGGCCCAATTCAAGAACAGTCTGCAATGATATACCAGAATCTTGTGGTTCACCTAAAGAACAAATTTGGAAGTATTTTGTGATATTCATGTATAGTATGCTCAGGAGCTTCAACTCTTGTGATATTCAGCAAGACAAAACTTACCAGGTCCTGGAGAAATAAGTATTCCTCTTGGGTTCTTCCTATAATACATGAAATGGAGAGCATGATCATCAAACTGAGAGTTTCCTTTTTGGATAAAAAGCATCTACATCAAAATTAAAAAATGTTCTGGGAGAACTATATATACCTTCTTACATCCTCTATGGTCAGTTCATCATTGCGATATACCTCGAAGTTTAATCCAAGCTCCCCCATATACTTCATCATTAAACACAAAGTGTCAGCAAAGGAATATTTGGCTCATAGCATATGTATCTCTTTTCTTTCACTCTATTGTGTTTTAATAAAGTGCAAAAATGAAATGTGAATTTCAAAAAAGGATAAAATGGATGGCGCCTACGAGAAACAACAGAAATACACTAAGTTGGCCTAATGTCATTATTGACCATAAGAAATATCTACCTTCACAAAGCAGTACACCATCCTACCTCCAGTATAAACATTTCAGCGTTACAAAGCCAAGGTAGTTTTGTCAAGTGAACCTTTTAGTATTATCAAAGTCAACATTTCAAATCATGGCATGTAGCCTGACAAGTTATTCAATAAAATAAGAAGGAAAAAATTCAGAGGATCCGATAGTTGCTGATTTGTCACATAAAACATGCTTCTGAACAGAAGTCTGGCATTAACCAATGCCTAGATGTCAATGACATCCACATGCATTATCTTCATATATAGTGTTTTCAATTAATGGGCATCACTGTTGAAGTCAGGAAATGCAGAAGCACCAATTCCAATTTTTTCACTTGAACACAAAAAGCCATTCTATTATATATACCACTATCATTCAGATGCATAGTTGTTTTACCATTTTTCTTAGAAGTATACCTTTTATAGCTTTATTACAAAGGAGCATTCCAATAGCCCATCCTTCAATATTAACCATTGTTTTAAAAGGCTACCTAACCCACCTAAGAGCTAGGGGGATCACCCTCCCACCTAGAGCCTATTGATATGCCTAATCCCTATTAGTATTAGGCACTAGGACACACTCCATTGACCACCTAGAGCATTCATCTTTTGAGATCTAATCCCATGAAGAAACTAGATGGCAAATTCAGTCCTGTAAAAAGCTATTTCAGGCAGAAATTAATAGAAAGGTAGTGAGGACTCAAAGATATTCAATGGAAATGGGCACCAAGTTCGACAAGCCAACAGCTACTGCATAAACTTGGAATTCGTATTTCAAGTTCAGATCATGCAATGATGGAATGATATAACCGTTTTGTGGAACAGGAAACACGTGATTGCCACCCCCAAGTACAAAGAATGCAATCATGATTATGGCTTCCACCTTCCGTATCAATTTTTTTTTCAACAAGCACTGTTGATGTAAATCACCGATATGCCAAACAGTTTTTTTTATGGGATTTCGTTCACAAAAAAAAGTGGCAATGTCAGTTGTTTAGACTTTACTTTGGCACATGGATGATCCCTTCCAGATATGGAGGCCTACTTAGTAGATTCAAATCCTATAGCAAGGTTCACATTGTATAGCAGCGTCATTGAATACATTCCAAGCAATCTTGTGATCATGGATTCATCAGTTGATCTAAGTACAAGTAAATTGAATTAAAAAAGATTCCTGATGTCTATTATAAATGGCCAATAAAAAATTTAAAGGATAACATTACCACTGACACAGCAAGGTGGCATTACATACATACTACATATTATCCTAGATCTAGCATCATGAGCGAAAATCAAAGAAATTATTCCACCAGGGCAGAACATTTCACCTTGCAGATAGTAAAACATTTTCAACATAATTAAAGTCAAAGGGAAAATGTTCAAACAATTATCCAGAAGTGCATAAAAAACAATCTGCTGCAACCAACGGCATTTGAGCAAACAGATGAACAATACTGCACACATGCCACGGGAGAAAATACTGATGGCACGTGTGCAGTATGAACCCGCCCATGGATCGCAGGACGCCGCCACTCACTCAGCTCCATTAGCAAGGATATCGCATACACAGATCACAGAACAAAACAATTCGGAAGAAGGGAACATGTCCCAAACAACACAAAAGCGCCGTATACCTGGCATAGGTTGTAGGTAAAGCTGTCGTAGTTATCGATGACGATGATGGGCTGCTTCTCCGTGGCCGGGCGTCCGTCCAAGTCCGCCACCGGCGCCGCCGCGGCCGGCCCCGCGCCGACGGCCACGTGGGACGCCGCCTTCCCGCCCCTAGCTGACAGCCCGCCACTCGCGTAACCTGCGGGGAGGGAAGCAGCGCAACCAAATCGGTCAGCAACGCGCCGAATCGGGCGAGGAAGGGCCGAGGCCCGGGGGGGAGGGTGAAACCGGGAAGAGCGACACGTACGGTGCGCCGCCGGGACGCGCGCGAAGGCGGGTGCCGGTGAGGACGCCGGCGAGCGCGCCCGGGCCGCGGCGGCCCCCGCGGAAGGCGCCGCGGCGAGGCGGGAGCAGGCCATTCCCGGCGCGAGGGAGGCGGGGTGGGGCAGCCGGAGGTGCGGGGTGTGGTGGGCGCGAGCGAGGGTGTCACGTGGTCGGGGAGCGCCCGGGGGGGCGGGGGGCGGGGGGCGTATGCGGCTCTGTGCTTATAAATAGAAACGGGGCTTTGTTTTTTGGGTTGGGCTGGAATGGCGGGGAGCGATTAGATTAGTGAGTGGATTTACCGATCCGATCCGATCTGATCTGGTGCGGCGGCCTCCTCCATGGCGGCCAGTCTCCGCTCCTCGTGGCCTATACGAATTGAAAATTTCAAAATCGATAGCACGAGCCACGAGCGGCGCGGCGTTTCTCTCGTTTCTTTTTTCCTCGCGCGCGGGCCACCGCCGGGCAGGGCGCCGTGCCCGTGCGTGCGTCGGCGCGGCCTGCTGATCGCGTCGCGCCCAGAGCGAAGTCAACAGCCTCTTCCTCGTGGTCGCGGCCTCAGCACGCGGATCTCGCGCGTCCGAGGTTTCGGATAGCCGGTGCCGGGAGGGTCGCGATCAGAGATGGTATAACTCCTCCCTCTTCCTTGCCGAGGATTTTGGGTGGAGACGCCGGTCTTGCTCCGCCGCATCGTTGCAGGAAACGGGTGGCGGTGGTAGGTGGCTGGGTAGAAGAACGGATTTTGTTTGTCGTGAAATCCGTGGCTGCGGTCCGATGCTGGAACTTCTACACAAGGCTGTTCGGTCAAATTTTGTCTTCCTCGATTTTTTTTTATAAAATAAATCTTCAGATGAATGGATCGATCAGCTGGGGCAATGGCGTCAGCCAATTGTACACTCTGAGAAGAGATGATGGGTGAAACACCCATCATGGTCATCTGAGCGTGCGGGCAATTTATTGTAGTCTGATTGCGATGCTACGCTGGTACGAGCTACAGGCCTACAAAGCGAGATACGAGGAAAACATTGTACCAGGATGTATGACCGATTACCAGGTCGCAAGCAGATGCTCTCAGCTGTCCCACTACGGATCGTGAAAAGCACATCGAAGATTTTATGATGCACGATGAAAGTGACTGAGAACAAAGTTAAAAGAATCACGGAAGTGTTCCATGAGGAAAAAAAATCAGAAAGCGCTTGCTTCCCTGATGCAAAACCAGAGCTATATTTTCCTAAGCGAAGGCTGCTAAGTGGGGTGTTTGGATCACCCCGACTAAGCTTTAGTCCCTGTCACATCAGATATCCGGACACTAATTAGAAATACTAAATATAAAACTAATTGTATAGATGGAGACTAATTTACGAGACGAATCTATTAAACCTAATTAGTTCATGATTTGACAATATTGTGCTACAATATGCATGTGCTAATGATGGATTGATTAGAATTAATAGATTCGTCTTGTGAATTAGCCTTCATTTATGTAATTAGTTTTGTAATTTACATATAATACTTCTAATTGGTGGTCAAATATCCAATGTGACGGGACTAGTCACCCAGATCCAAACAACACTAAGAAAACGAACAATAACCAATAACTTGTACGGCTGGTGAGGTAGAGTTACACCCTCGCTATCTAGCAGGTGAATAGCGATTAAAATCCACGTTAGATCCTATGTATCTTGTTAATGTAGCTATTCTTTTTAGTAATAGACAAAATAAATGTCCTTGGTAAAAGAACAATCTTAAGATGTGACGGATCTAATCTTCTATGAGCGGTGTTTAGACGTTAGTATTGAAATTTCTTTATAAAACTCATACATAATGCCAATTCTACCATGCCACATTCTTGCTTAATCTACTTTCCATCGTTGCTCCACCATCTTTCGACAGTACAAAACGATTCGGATATATTCCCTCCGTTACAAGATGAAATAGTCGTTTTGGCAAATCTTAATATATAAATTTTGTTATATATCTAGATACAATTATATATCTAGGTGCGTAGCAAAATTTATATATTTAAATTTGCTAAAACGATCTATAATTTGGAATGGAGGGATTATATGTTAGGATAGGATCTCCTCTCCTCAACTTTAGAAAATTAATTTTACCTGGGCAGACCCATCATACCATAGAAAACGGCGGTGTTACGAGGACGTACCCGGTGCAGAAGATCGAAAGTATGAGAATGAGATGTACAAACGTTGGTTAAAGATAGGACATAGCATCAAAGGTCAATGTGTAATATAGGGATTAGTAAGGACACCATCGTATGGTTAGAGGACTTGCATGGTGTCACTAAGTTGCTGGTAGAGTGGAAAAGGAAGGTTTTGATGAGGACAACAACAAATAAGTCGTGGTGTGTTTTACTATTTTATTTTATAATATACAAGAGTTTTTTTATTGCTTGACCCTTTATATTCGATTGTTATAGTTTTAAAATTTTCAGTGCTTCAACTCATTGTGGAGATTTGCGACAACTACTACTGGAACAACGACGGTCTTCAACCTAGTAAAACTTGCATACGGTAGACACGTCACAAATACTGTTCAATCCTACGGCAGCAGTTCCGTTCTTAAAAAAAACCCTAAAGTTCAAACCAGGGGCAAATATGTAACTTCCCCTTTCCTTTCTGTTCCGCCCAACCGGTAACCGCGCCATCCGCAGCGGCTTCTCGCGCCGCCCCCGCTCCACTCCACCACATTTCCGCCCAACTACCCAAGAAACCCTATCAAAAAAAAAAAACTGCCCAAGAAACACCAGACTCCGGCCGTCTCAGCCTCCCAATCCCAGGTGAGGAGGAAACCAAAGTTCCCGCACATTTTCGCCTCCCGATCTTCCGCCATCGGCGCAGGATCAGAGCTTTCATCTCTTGGGTAGCCCGAGATGACGACGATTGAGGCGGTGAAGAGAGCGTACGCGGAGGTCATGCTGAACGTCGCCAGGGAGGCGGCGGCGCGGATCCTCGCAGCCGAGCGACGCGCCGCCGCGCTTGCGGGAGGGATGGACGCTGTTAGGGATGACGCCGTCGCCGCACTTCTGCGCCTCAGGGCCATCTCCGACGCCAAGGTCGCCTTTCTTTGCCACCGTTTGTGTTTAATTCCGACCTCCCCCCCTTTCCGCCTTTGGCTCGTTTTCTTGCTCTGCTTGGATTCCGGCTCGAAACGGTTTGCAATGTTATGCTAGCCTTTCTAATGAAGTTGAATTTTTTTTTTTGAGTTTGAAGTTGAAATAAATAAGTGCGCAACGCGGCATCTAGTGGCGTTGATTGTGTTCAGGAACGTCCTTGCTTGCTTGGATTGGGGGTGGTTGTCTTGTCAATTCGTATTTGATAGATGGGAAGTTGTGCAGTTCTATGATATTGAAATATGCAGCTACTTCAGTCAGGTCCCTGAATACTTGCTTAGGGGGGTAATGTTGCTGCTTGTCTACTTTGATTTTGGTGACTCCTTGAGCAGGGGGGATGCCCACTAACTTGTGCAATTTTTTGAAAGAAAGAAAAGAACTTGTGCAATAACCTGTAGTTTTTCTTTCATTGGATTCCAATGGTCTGTAACAATCAAGTTCTTCCAAATGGCTGTCAATTTTGAATCAAGTTACGCTGACTCAATGAGCACTGTCAGAAATTTGCACTGCGCCTTTCACTTTCTGTCAAGGTGATTAAGAGTTGGTTATTTCGAGATGACTTGGTTAATTTTGATGATGGAGTTTGGCGTCAAATGGCCAAGCTGTGCTCTAGCTATAATAATTTAAACAAGTCATGATTACCTTTTCTGATAGGACCTTAATGTTAAATATGTAATGGACAACAGCGCTGAACTTCTACCCCAGTCATTCTGCACTTTCTTCCTGTATCTATGCCCCTATAAACTCCTCCTAAGTTATTGCGTTATAAAATGATAAAGTGATTTCTGTCTCATTTTGTCTGATTTCCAAATATGTTTGTGCTTGTGCAGATCAAAGAAGCAAAATTGCAATCTTTGGCTCACATTAAAAGGATTGAAGAACTTGAGATGCAGCTGCATAGTGCCCAAAGTACTATACTCTCACTTGAAGGAGAGTTGGAGAGAGCAAAAAATGAGTTGAACCAGACGAAAATTCAAGCTAACGAAAACAGAATCAGACGTTCTGACGCTGAGAAAACTGATGATAGCGAGATGAGCAGTCGTCATTCTAAGATCTGCATGAGAGAGAGAAGTAAATCTCCAGTAAGTTCTGAAATTTATCGTATTCCAAGAAATTTAAAGGAGGATGAAAATGTGGGGAAAATCCAGGACCTGCACAATTGCAATCACTTTCTCGCATTATCTGGAGCAACACATAAGGAATCCATATGTTTTTGCAGTAGAGGTGCCAAAAATACTAGTTCACTTGAACAGCATGTTCAAAGTTTGGAGACACCCTTGGGACGAAGTGGTCGGAATGCTGGTCAAGTGAAAAATCTTTCGATCAGTGGAAAGAAAGTAATCGCTAAAAAATTTTGCTGCCTAGAGGCAGAGGTACTCCAAACTGGAAATCTAAGATACTGCAAGCGTAGGAGGAGCAAAAGAAGTGGGTCTAGATATAGGCATGCTGCGAATAAGGTGCAAAGGAAAACAGAAAATGAAGCACCCAACACTTCTGATGGTAATGGATGTATGCTGCTAATTCAGGCCCTTGAACATGATCTTTCTCCTTCAAAGATTTTTGATAGACAAGGTAGAAATCATGTTGGGCAACATGTTACTGAAGCCACGATGTATCTGACTGACCCAATGCAGAGTTTGTTTGATTCTGATAATAGGTCTATGCAGACCGTGGAACCAATGAAAAACAGCACTGAAGATGAAGGTACTATTCTGAAACACTCAATTCATCCGAATATATTATCATCATTTAAACATGATTATCTTCATGCAGTTAACATGACAGAAGACCTCTCAGAGTGCAGAACACAAGAGAATACTATATCAGACAAGAAAGAAGATAAGAACCAGCATATTTGCAACTTGGATTTAGACAAATTTGGTGTAGCTCCTATTGTCAGCTCCTCAACCAATGAAGGAAATGCAACCATATCCTCTATCAGTTCCAATCGAACTGCATGCCTGTACACATTCAACCGTAGGAAGCGAAAGAGCAAGCACATTGAGAAGAGCACTGATGATTCTGTCACTGACAAGATTCTCCATCGTATGGGTCCAGTAGAGGAACACAAATCAAAAACACAAGTGATCTTGACAGACTCACCACAAAGTAATAGGAGTCTGCTTGAGGTCGCTAGTCAGGTGTGTGGTTTTGCTTTGTTTTACTTTATTAATGTGCGATGTGCTGTAGAAGTTCTTCAAGTTCAGACCGTTACATAATAGCCAATATTTTGCAACTCTTGTCTGTCTTATTATTTTGAAGCAAAATCTTCTCTCTCTGGTTTTGCAGCTCATTTCTTTGTCCGAGAAGTGAGGAAATTGCGCTGCAGAGAATGGGTGCCAAGAATCGTGGATTTAATTCCAAAGATCAGCTTCAAGCAAAGGGAGAGGGAGGCCATTCTCCAAACATCCCAAATGATCTGTTCAGTAGGGAACAGGTCATCTGGTGGACGTGCAGAAACTAGAAGTGCAAGATATGTCGACCATGTAGCTAGAAATTTCTTTGTGTGCATACATTGCAAGTGCAAAGCATATCTGTCTCTCTTATCGAGAAGTGTAATGTCGCTATGAGTTTTGATGATTCTTCCATTTGTTGTCCATAGAAAATAGAAATCGAGAAATATAGAGCTCACTCGAGAAGTGAACTAGGAAATGACGAATGAGCGTGGTTTCTATGTGCATATCTCCTTGATCTTCAGAAGCTTGTTAACTATGCATTCCGTTATGAAGCTAGATCAGCAGCACATCAGCTTCATTTTTGGCTACCGATCCGAAGGTGTTTGGATCCTAGAGGACTAAAATTTAGTCATGTCACATCGTATTTTTTGATGCTAATTAGAAGAACTAAATATAAGGTAATTATAAAATTAATTGCAGAAGTTTCATTTACTGTATCACATGGGCTAATAGATTCATCTCGTGAAGGGTTATGCAATTAGTTTTATTATTAATTTATATTTAATACTTTTAATTAGCAACTAAACATTCAATGTGACAGGACTAAAGGGCTAAGTTTAGCCTCGAACAGGACTAAAATGGCACGGGGACTAAAATGACACGGATTGCCGCGGAGCGGATTCAATAACCACTCGAAGGGGGTGAACCGTGAACGTGATCCCACGCGGTGTTCATGTACCTCGTTGCTCACACAGGGCCTCTTCCTTAAATGCGAAAAAAATCTAGATAATTTTATATAGACATGTATTTTAAATTAGATGGAGCACCGATTAACGCGAGTCCTCCAGCAATTTTGACGACTTCCTGGTTTTCACCCTCCTCTCTAGTTTGGATTTTCGTGATTAGCAAAACCACGTTTGGCTGGGGACAGATCACGGGTACCAAACAGCCGGCCTCCAGGCCCAACCGGTGGAAGGGGAAACCCTACAGCCCGGGGCAGCGATTGGGGAGCGCAGCACGCGAGGCTTCGACGCCGTTGAGCTCGAGGCGGCCGGCTCGCGGCCCGGCCACAGCGCCGCTGCGGCTTCGCCTGGTTCCCGCGAGCTCGGCGCGGAGGTACCTAGATCCTTCTCTCACCTTTGCCTTGGGCCTTGGCCCTGCTCTTGCGCCCCCCTCCCCTCCCGTTTAGGTCGCGTTCCAAGCGGGTTTGAATCCGCCGGGGTGGGTTCGTGCGGCTTCAATCCTGTGAGTCTCTGGATTTGACGCGGCGTTGCTGATAGCGTTTGCTGCGGAGGCCGCGGCTTGCTCAATGCTGCTCGATGATGTCGAATCGGTGATTGTTCGATGTGGTTCTGTTCGTTGCCATGTAACTTGGGTTCGATTAAATCCTTGTCGGGCTTATGAATTGGGCGTCTGTGCAAGTAGGTTTCTGTTTGTTGCTGATCAGTAGCAGCTGGAGCAAGATGTTTGTTTCCAACTATCCACAAGCATTTTCGCCTATGTTGCTTGAGCTTGACTGTATTTGGTCCTCAGATCTAAATTCCTATCTCAGTGAAGCTAATCTTTCTAACAAAGCAGCAAATACTTGCTTGTATCTTTTATAGTTTGGGTCATTGATGCAACGATTTTCTGTTTTGAGAGCTGGTTCATGTTTTGGTTGATTTGTTTAGTAGCAATGTTTCTACACAGATTGGGAGCATAGTCAGGTTGAAATATCAGTACACGCCATGACTGAGTATGTCCATAATTGCAGTAATCCCATTCGCTGTAGCAAACTAGTATGGGAAAACCTGTGCTACCGATGGCTGAATGAAGGGCTTGTGTATTCTCAATGATTTCCAAATGGTAGTAGAATCACTGGAATACTTGTTTGCCAATTGCTCAAGAAAACATTGTGGGTAGATGGTTGTGGCACACAAAACCAAGGAAATCTGACGTCCTGTTTAGGTTTATTATTCCATAGAATTATGTACATGTTCTAAGTGTATGTACTTAATGGGTTCTGGGTGAGATGTAAAAACAATTTTAAAACCTTTTGATTGCTATATTTTTGTTCACTGGTCTCGATTGTAAATGGACAACGTGTGAAAAAGAAGCTGACATGGCACTGTCATGCTTCCTTCACGTTCACCTTCAATAGAGATAAAATGTACTCTTTTCTTTCTGTATTACAGAGTACTGTTAGGTTCACATGTAGATATTAGCTGTCCTTGTACCTACAGAACTGGGTTACTTATTCCAATGAGAATGCCATGTAACTTAGTATTGAGTCAGTAAAGAACACGTACCAAGTAGTATAGGTCTAGTGCACTTATCATATAGTAGGGTTAAGCGCAAAACATGAGGCATTATTGAATTGATTTTTGTCTTTTAACATTTGTCCATTTTAGTTTTAGGTTCCCTCGTCAGAGCAATACAATTGATGCTTTCTGGCCTGTTGCAGGGTTAAATGGCAAACAGAGCAAGATGGGTGATGAAGTATGAAAAGGGCCTTGTTGATATACTTCATGAGAACAATAATTCACATTACCGTACCCAAAATGGATGGAGAACAGAGGGGTGGAGGAAAATTGTTAGGGATTTCAACATGAGGTACCCAGAAGCAAAGTTTAGTAAAATGCAAATCCAGGAACATGAGACTCAATTGAAGAAAGATTACAAATTGATAAAATTGATCCTCCAGCGTGATGGTGTTTCATGGGACCAGAGTGCATCCATGATTAGAGCGACAGATGAAATCTGGGATGAGATAATTGAGGTGAGGATTTAACTCTTCTGCTCTATTATATATGCAGCAAAGGTAGAATTTTAATATTCTTTTTAAATTTGGCAGGATATGCCCAAGGCACGGAAGTACCAAAGCAAGAGCTTTCCACTGCTTGACTCGCTGGAGCTGTTATTTGATGGTAAGCACCTCCCCCTATCCCCGGATGCACACGTACACGCACGCCACCTCAACACAATAAAGACTACTGAAGACTACTGAGAAGAATTGTAGTGTTACCCTTTGCTTTTCTGATTTATACATGCATCTGTCATAGGTCCTATTCCTGAAGGAGGACAAAATTCACCTCAGAATATTGTTGGAAATGTTGACGAGGGAGGCAACAACATGAGCACAACCCCAGACATGTCTGGAAGACCTAGTGGAACGATTAATGCAAACTTTGACGAGACATGGAACAATATCAGCCTACTTCAACGAACGGCATTAGGACAACAAGGTATAGATGATCTTGACGTTCTGCATAACCATACTGAGGAGGTACTGGGATAACAACAGCATGGCGCAGACGGAAGGCCACAGAGAGCTGATGAACAGGCACAGTCAAGTTCCTGTGTAGAGCCGCAGAGAGACAGGCGCAAGAAGCGCAAGGTTTCAGACATCCAGCAGATCATGGAGACCTATCTAAATTTCAGGATGAAGCAAGCTCGCGTGAAAGAACAGAAAGCAAAGGAAGCTGATCAGTTCACAATCTCGAGCTGCATCAAAGCAATGAACACCATGGCCGATGTGTCTGATGAAGTCAAGGTCTTAGCCTCTGATGTTTTCAAGGACACCGAAAACCGGGAGATCTCTCTCCTATGAACCCAGGCTGCGCACCTTGTGGCTGAAGAGGGAAGTTGGTAGGCTGCTCACGTGATAAAAGATGGGCTTATTATGGTGTTGGTTTATCTCTAGGTGTGGTGAAGTGGCGACTTTTGCAGTTCTCATTTAGTTTGTTATTATCTGTGTATCAGCTTTAAGTCGATTTCTGGAGGCAGATTCTTCGTTATCTAAACCTTTTAACTTTGACGTGTTCCTTGTCCAGAAATGTAGGCATTCATGCTTAGTAATGTGCTTCCAAATTTTTTTTGGATTTGGATCCATATTATCTTTTGTTGAAAAATGTGACAGACTACTTGTTTTTGACAAAACACTAAAACCGTAATGAGGATTGTTCTCCCATTATATTCAAAAGGAAAGAAGACAGTGGAATTATTTCCCAGAATGATGATTCGAGTATTGGCACTTTGGCAGGGGTGAAAAGCACTATGACACCACAATTAGGCCAATCACATCAAGCACGAGCTCGTTTGGTAGTTTCGGTTAGCCCATAGTACCAGATAACAGATCGTGATGAACCTGATGTGGATTGCAAATTAATTCAGTGAGGCACAGCTAAAGATTGCACTGGAAAAGCTGATGCATAAACACGAACCCCGAAGAACGCAAAATATTTGAAACCAAGATTTTGCAAGAATCAGTGAGCAATGGCAATATTTCACTTCCTTTGTACAGCCAACTCATCACGCGCAGTATAAACTTTGATACAATGTCAACCATTCAAGCAAACATTCGATATTTCCATGTTCTGAGGCACCTGGAATGGACTACTGGTCATGCTGAAAACACGCTCAAATAGCGGCCTTGGAACCTCAAATAGCATGAAATCACCAAAGCTGAAATTCTCATAAGTCAATTATTAATCAAATCTGCAGAGCCAGACCCATTTCACCATTCTAGTTCCGTCCAATACACATTTCAAATTCAGACCATATTCAAAGAAAATGCCAGACCATAATGGTCATCACAAGCATATATGTAATCAGAACATACCGAGGGCAAAGCAATCCCCACAATTGAAATATACTCAGGGTGATGAAAGAACTAGACTAAGACAACGCACAAGCACTCTTTAAGATGGCACTAATTCATGATAGTTTGAAGACAAACATTTCCACTCAATACAAACTTAGGTAAGGCTATATTGACGGTTTAGCCGCTTAAGCTCCAATCTATTCTTTCTTCTCCAGTACCAAGCTTAGCTTTCAAGTTCTGCAACTCAAATTTTGTAAACTAATTGTTGCCGAACAAATTCTAGGGCTTCCACATAATTAAACATACAGGGACACTAGGTTTGAAAGTCAGTGAATACAAAAGATATCGTAAACAGGTCAAAGCAGGACTAGAAATTTATAATGCATGTGGTTCAACAAGACTTATGATGTCCAATGCAAAATTTAAAGCCGAATTTGAAGGACTCCTCACACCAGGCCAAGCTCACATGTAGAAAGCTTAAAAGTGGATGCATAACGGGAGCTCATGAAGTTTATAGTAGCTAACTAGGATAGCATTTGAGGGACCAGGCATTAGGTTCATGGTAAGTGGTCATAGACCTACTTACATGGCTATGAAGACAAGATAAAGTATTGTTACATATACCTATTTACATGGTCATGAAGTGGAGATGTACACATATGATATAAATTTTTGAACTGAAAGATCACACAAACAGAGCAAGAGAAGACATAATGTACCAACTTACAATATGATGGAGATTCATGTCCCTTCATGCCAAGAGCAGAATAATAGGAATGCCAAGACTGGCAAAGTATTGGTGAACCAGAATCTGAAAGTTAGCTAAGTGACGATCCACTTAAATGATACATGCTTAAATGCCCATAGGAAAAGCAGACAGAAACCGAATAATGAAACAAATTTCTACAGAGTGCTGGAAGCTACACTCACAGATCAAAACTACAAAGGAAAGGAATAAAAAGATCCATAACAGGTAATAAGATTGCCAACAGCTAAACTTCATGTTTACTCATTGAACAAACAACAGTTACTGCTCATATACTCTTAGATAAGGACACAACCGTCACCTTATATAGCATATATATTATCTCACAAACTGTAAGCAACAAACAGTCCTCCAGCAACACATGCAACAGGAACAGTCTAAAAAACATAGTTTCTGGACAAGTCTATATGGATTTAGCGCCTATTCCAATATTCACATTTCTTTATACCAAAAGCAGACGATACGCAAAAAACTAGCATATCCGACAGTAACATGCAAAGAGTAGTAGAGCTACAACATAGAACTAGTATAACCCTGGCAGTCTAGTATCTTGGACCCATGCTACAAGAACGGGATAGCCGCACTGGTGCTATATTTGCCATCTCTTGTCCAGTCCCAACTGTTGTTGCTTTTGGGCCACCACCACCTTCTGCTGCAGACACGGTGTTGTATTGCTTCCTGCAACCTGGGCAGCGCCCATCTGCCTCAAGGATCTTCTTGTGGCAGAAGAGGCACAGGTGAAACCCACAAGGGCAGGGGCGGAAGCTAGAGTCTGTTGGGTCAAGATCTTCATAGCATATCGGGCATGGCAGTGGCAATGAGAGAATACCCTGCTGCGCAGCACCCATCCCCATCCCTGCCCAGCAGTTACCAATGCTCGCTGGGAAGCTGGCCTGCTTGGAGATACTGGGTAAGCTCTGTGGACGAAATATATCATCAGGTGCCCAAGCCCTTGTCTTGCTCCGAATCGGTTCTGGTCTTGCTGCATTGGCAGGTGCTGCATTGGTAGGAGCTGGTGTGGGTGTTGTCGGAACTGAACTCTGGTGGCAATGACTGTCATCATCGTAAAGCGCATCAGCAGCAGCTTCCCAATCATCCAAGACTTCACTATCATCCTCAGGGCAGCCTGCATCCTCCTCCTCAGCATCACTCACACTCCTCGAGCTGGACCACACACTGCTGCCACTACTGAGGCTGGGGCCACCACCATTGCCGGAGAACCCTTTCCTCTGAGCACCGCCATTGCCCTGGGATTTGTCAGAGCCAGGGCTGTGCATGGGGGAGTCAAGGTCGCTGCTCCCTACCTCTAGTCCAGTAGCACCAGCTTCCTCCCTGTCATCCGGATCACTTCCCCTAGACCTCGTGTCCGCACGCCGACGAGGGAGTGGAGGGTGCGGGGAAGCGAGGATTGGTGAGCCAGCATTTGACCCTGCTCCTGTTGGCGAAGCCGCAACCTTGGTCTCTTTCCCATCCTTGCCTGGACCAATCCAAAACCCAAAAAAGGGGGTCAGATTTTTAACTAGCCATCAATGAGAACACTATTTTTTCCAACTAGATCACCCCAAATCAACGAGATATTGCATTCTACGAAAGCCCTTATAAAAATTTCCCGGACAATGTCTCCATCTTCCTAACCCAGAAGAGATCATAAGGGGTTAGATAAAGCCTTGATCCAGCGCAGGGAGATCTTAACTCTCGCGTGCACATCACTGCCGAATCCCCAACAGGAAATCCCCCAAATCACAAACTGCGGATTAAAAGCATCAGACGGAACAGGCACGAGATCAGACCTTGCCCGGACAGCCACTGCTCGCGGCGCGTCTCGAGCTTAGTCTGCTTCAACTTCGCCGCCGTCCGGTTCCCCTGCGAGGCGCACCCGAAAAAACAGGAAGTCAGATCAGATCAGCACGCGGCGCAATCAAATCGAACCCAACCAGGAACCCCCCGGACCCGAATCGAATCACATGGATCACCCCCACCTCCACGGGCAAACGGATACGACCCGCCCTTACCCTCTTCTTCTTCGCGTCGCGCGCGGCTGCCGCCGATGCGGGCGATGCGGCGTCGCTGTGTCCCATCTCGCCGGGGCGGTACGTGGGCTGGGGCGGAGCGGACCTGCCTCGCGGGGCTGCCGGCCTCGTCGACGCGCGCGCGGGGGAGCGAGCGAGGAGGCGGAGAAAACCCTAAAAAGCGATGCGGCGGGCGAGCGGCGAGAGAGAGGGAGGGAAGGCGAGGACAGACGCGGGGTGGATGGATGGATAGATAACACGGGAGGTGGGCGCGGAGTTAATGAAAGAAAGAGAGGGGCGGAGAGGAAAGGGAAGCGAAATCTCCTGGGCTTTTCGGTTCGCGTTTATTGATCCGCCACGGCCGGGGCAATTGACGAGACTGCCCCCCTCCGCGGCGGGGCGGCGGTTAGGGGTTGCGTGGCCCGTGGGATCGGGGCCGTCCGATCCGCGCGGGGGTGGGGTGGGGGTGAGGATTTGGCCGGTTGGCCGGTTGGGTGCCGCGTTCCCCCCGGGGGGGTGTTTTCGTGAAGATCTTTTCTTTGGCCCGGGGTGAACCGGACGCTCCTGGTCGTAACGGCGTTTTTGTTTCTTTAGCAGTACACAGGCGCGCGGTAACGTGCGGCGCGATTGCGACGTCGCGGGCCGTTGCGTCCATCGGTTGGTAGATGGCCGGCGCTGAGGATTTTGCGAGGACCTCGAACGGGGAAGAAAGGAAGGTGAGAAGAAGCTGCTAGAAGGTTCAGTTCGTGCTCCTCACGTGATTGAGCCACAGCAGAGTTTGTTTGGATTGAGCTATCAACTACTATAAAAACTCGGCAAGAATTCCGTCAGGTGAAAGAAAAGGAAGTACCAGAGATTTTGAAGAATATTTGAATGTCACAAGGTGCCATTCGTCGAAACAGGAATTATGAGGCATCAGGTTTCATTTATTCTTTCAGGCCCGCACGACTAGCGCAGCCGTGCTCAGCCATATGTCGTCAACAGGCAACAAAACTACAAAAGAAGTGACAAGTTGGTCAGGGTTTTCAGTTTACATCTTCCTGTGTGGCACTGGCTTGCTAAGCATCATTTACAGACCAATTAGTGCTCCGAGTTCATGGACCCTAGGAATTTTATGAGCAACGTGACACAAAAAGGTCATGCCATGTAGCAACTGCATATGCTGCTGCGGGCTTTTTGCTCCAGTCAGCGCTACCACGGCTTAGCTCTGCTTCAACGTGGCACCAAAGGCACGTGACGCCACACTGGGTACCATTTTCCGACCCTACCTCATTATTCTGATTCGTACCATGCCCTTCCATGCAGGAAGTTTCTGTCCTCCTACAAATCAAGATAGAGTAACAGGTCAGTATGACCCGTTAAGTTTTCTTTTAAACGATCGCCCATCAAATTGATGCAACAGAATCAACTATCCAGTGATGAAGAACCAAACCTGCAGGAACCGGAGACCAACCAATCAAGCACGATGTAATCATGTAAGTTGATCGTCATGATCGCTAGAAGGCGTGGCCACACGCGCCTGCCGACGAAAAACGAATGCTTAAGCAACCAGGCAAGGTTGTGATATTTTCCGTGGGCTCTTTTGTGTCACCTGGTGCTTACATCCAGCCAAGGCATGAGCTCCTTTGTGCTTTGTCACGACTCGCGAGGACCATGCAAGTAATCATTTACCTGGCCATGCAAAGACAATGTTTAATTAGCAGTTGAAAGAAATGGTAGCCACGACAGACAATGCATCACGAGGAGAAAAGTAAATAAAAAACTGGATGCACCCATAACGAACAATGCGTCACACGAGAAAAGTAACAGGGAAGTTGCATTTGCAGCTAACCTGGAGAAGTTTTCGCTTTTCACTTCACCACAACAACCCCATAGTACATAGTGAAAAAAGCATACTAAAAACAGAAAAGAAAGCTAAACAAAAAATAGATCAACTAGCAGAATGAGTTACCTTGTTAACAGCAGCCGGGTACACATTTTCAGATGTGTCAATTCTTTCACAACCAACAATTGCAGCAGCATAATACAAGATCATTACTTCTTTCAGAAAACTGCAATAATGACACTGACACCATGATCATGGCAAAATTGCAGTGACATAATACTAGCTCAGTATTTTTTATAGAAAAATGCAATAGTGACACTGACACCATGATCATGGTCAAATAATATCGACCAGTGGTGCTGCTTCAGTCTCATCATACAGAAATCTGCTGCCAACAATCTGTATCTACCATGCTACAGCCAGCCTGGTGCACAGATCTATTTATGTATACACCTTTATCGGAACAGTTCCCACTTCCCACTTCTATGATACAGATGACACAGTCAATATTTTTATGGCCTTAACTTTTACGATGTAACCATTATACACATTACTTCCAACACATGTTAGTAATTTCAATTCCAATGGCCTCTGTACCATTCAAATCATCCACACGCCCAAATCTTCCACATTTTCTACCTAAACTAACGTCAACGAGCCGATGCTTTCATCGATTGGCAAAGTTTTGGACCTCTGTCTGTAAGGCCACTATCCTTTTGCAAAAAAAAAAATAGAAAAAGTAATTATGAGTGATGAAAGAACATATCTACAATTGAAGTCACCCACAATTATCAACTGCACTCCAACCTACACCTTTTTCCACTCCATGATTCTTCATCATCTCTCTTAGTTTCTCTATCTCATCCCATTTTTGAACACTGCCATAAGAATTAGACATTAAAATGTAATATCCATCATTTTCTGGGTCAGAAGCAAACGCCTTTTTTGCAATCCTTAACCCCATCTCAAAGTTGTCATGCACTTTGCAGGCAGTAAGCAAAGTTCCCCATACCCCACCATCAGGTTCTACTGGCATGGCCAAAACCATATCTTCTGCTTCTTGGAGATGTCCACATTTCCCTAAGAGATCCACCATACAAGCATAATGCTTCAGGTTAGGCTCAAGTGAGTATTTTGCCATTCTAGTGAACAGCTTCCTGCCCTCCTCAACAAACCCTGAATGGCAGCAAGCAGATAGAATGGCAAGAAAGGTGACACCATTAGGCTTAACACTTCCACTCTCCATCTCATCAAATAATTCTAATGCTTGTTTTGCTTCCCCATGCATCCCATACCCTGATATCATCACATTCCAAGCAACAACATCGCGTTGAAGCATAGAATCAAAAATCCTTCTTGCAATTCCAAGTTGCCCACATTTAGCATACATGTCAACAAGTGCCGTACTGATTGATACATCAGATTCCCACCCCATATCTTTCACATAAGAATGTATCTGCTCTGCGCGTTCCAATGTAGCCAGGTTTGCACAAGCTGAAATGACAGTGATCAAGGTTGCTGAGTTGGGTTTCAAACCTTCAGTGAGCATTTGATCATACAGTGCCAATGCAGAATTTAAATGCCCCAGATAAGCATAGCTGGAAATCAGTGCATTCCACGTGACAACATCCCCCTTCAGTTTGGTCAGGGCAAATATTTTGCAGGCATGATCAAATTTTCTGCACCTTCCATACATGCCAATTAAAACATTTGCAACTGACAAATTATCGTCAAGCAAGTGCTTGACTGAATAACAGTGTGCGGATTGACCTAATCTTAGTTCCTCTAGCCGTGAGCAAGACGAGATTGCGGAAACCAAGCTATTGGCATCACACAGGAATTCATCCTTATCTCTGAACTGCAGTTCACGGTACAGCTCCAAGCATTTGACATCACATCCAGCTTTCCAGTATCCTACAATCATCAAATTCCATGATTCCGCATTTTGTTGATGCAACGATCTAAAAACTCTGCCTGCAACGTCCACCAATTCAAATTTTCCATACATTGATATCAAAGCATTTCCTGTCAAAACACTATCTTCAAAGTTTCTCTTTGTTATAAGCGCATGAAATGTCTTCCCTCCAAGCACATTTCCACTGTTACCCAACCCTGCAAGTAGACAACTAACGAGAACCTCATCTGGCTGCAGATCAGACTCCTCCATCTCCTGAAATAACTCCATGGCCTCCCTAATAAGCCCTCTCCAACAGTAAGCTCCAATCAAGCTAGTCCAGGAAACCACGTCTTTCTCTGGTAACTCCGGGAACAAAACAGATGCACCCTCAGTGTTGTGACACTTCGAGTACATCGAGAAAAGTGCAGAAGCCACCAACGGGGAATCACCAACCCCGATCTTCACTACATACCCGTGCAAGCATCTACCTGAATTCAGCTCACCTAGCAACCCGCACGCCTCCATGCCACTCTCCATAGTCCGTGAGTTTGGCCTCGTCCCTCCGTTGCCTGCAAGCCTGATCATCTCCACCAGATAGCGCAACCCGTCCGCACACTGCCAATTCCGCACGCACCCAGATACCACCGTGGTCCACGCGACCACGTCCCTGTCGGGCATTTCCTCGAACACCTTCACCGCGTCCCCGACGACGCCGCACCTGGCGTACATGTAAACCAGCGACGACGCGACGGCTACGGAGCCGCCATCGCCGACGAGGAGGCCGCACCTGACGCAGTACGCGTGCACGGACGCGCCGACGCCGAGCACGCCCAGCTCGGCCGCGGCTGAGGCGGCGAGCGGGGCGGTGAAGCGGGAGGGCCGCGCGCCCGAAGCGAGCATGCGGCGGTGCGCGGCGAGCGCGGCCGCGAAGTCGGAGGCGCAGTGGTGGGCGCGGATGAGGGAGTTCCAGAGGAACGCGTCGGGGCGTGGGGAGGCTGAGAAGACGAGCGCGGCGAGCCCGGGGCGCCCCGCGGAGGAGTAGGCGGAGACGAGCTTGGCGGCGAGGTCGGGGCGCGCGGAGAGGCCCGAGGTGACGGCGAGCGCGTGGACGCGGAGGAGCTCGGGCTGCGGCGGGGGCGAGGGCGACGAGAGGAAGCGGGAGAGGATGGCCAGGGGGGTCGCGGTTTGAGGAGGCGGCATCTGATTGCTCCTTCGAAAAGGTCACTTCGGTCGGGCGAGCTAGATTATACACGGAGCACTTCACAGTGTGCGCGCTTCATCAGAATTCAGAAACGAATCGCACGGGGACATCGATTCAAAGTAAAATAGCGGTGAATGCAGAGTCAGATCCTAGTTCGAAATTTTAACTCGCTTTCTGTTAAAAAGGGAAAACAGGAACCCTCGTAAAGCACGTGTAATAATAAAGTGTAAAAATACCAATAGTCTCAAGACTATCCAAATATCCTTTTTTTACTGCGATCTTGGCTAGTCCAACTGCACACCCGTGTGAAACTGCGAACGATAAGAGTGCAGACTAAACAGCCCATGATAAAGTACACTCTATCCTGAATTCGTTAACAGCACAAGTACAAGCCGCTTTGTCGTAAGGGCTTTTTATTGAAAGAGCACCGTACTGTACACAAGTTTCTGTCCCTGCGCAGGATTGATGTTGCGTCTTCCGTGAATGATGCGCTCCATTCTCCTGGCGTGAACTCGTTTACAGCTTCGATGGAGACTGGTACCATCCCCATGGCTCATCCGAGCAGTACTTGGTGACTTGCTTGACGGTCAGGTAGTTGCCAAGGCCCCTGAAAGGAACGGCATACACAATTCAGAGGGCAAGGATTGCAGAACCTTGTGTTTAGCAGTGATGACAAATTGTGCGATCTTTCAATATTGATGCATTACTTAAAGCAAGCTGCAGTTGCCGTTGGCAAATGTAGCAATGTGGCACTCACCATTCTCCAAGCTCAAGACCAAAACCGCTCCGCTTGTTCCCTCCCCATGGAGCTTGGACAAAAGTTGGTTGAGAGCAATTTATCCAAACAATACCAGAATGAAGAGCCTGCAGACGACAGATTTTACATGTGTTACAGGATGAAATCCTTCCATTTCATGATAATTCTAACATCCTTGCAACTAATCAGCAGGTAAAATCAATGTTCATGTCATACTAAAGTTACCTTCGACAGCGCTCACACCTCTCCTGATCATTAGCGATCACTGCACCAGCCAAACCATAGCTGAAAAGAATTGATAGAGAAGGCAAATGAACAATATAGGCATGAAAGGGTTTTCTTTTTCCATATTGCAAAATCACGCAATAGTGACTCACTGAGTATCATTTGCAAGTTCCACAGCTTCACTCTCTGTCCTGAACTCTTTGACACAGATGACTGGTCCAAAGACTTCCTCTCGCCAAATTTGCATTGATGTACTAACATCTGTTATAATTGTAGGTTCAATAAAGAACCCTCTTCTGAGGTGCTGAAAGTTGATCAATGTAGCTAGGATCAATAGCCAAGGAGCCAAAAAAGGGATAGTGTAACAAAGGATGCTTACCTGTGGTCGGGCACCACCATATAAAATTGTGGCACCTTCGCTTCTTGCTGTTGAGATGAACTTCTTTATCTTTTCATACTGAAATATGAAATAGAGCTCTTCAGTTGTCTAAATAAGATTTGTGTATTACACAATGGTGCACTTCTTCAGTTTAAGACACGCGGAGCTGTGAATGCCACATGCAAGTAGGCCCTGTCCAGACTCCAGAGTCCAGACTATTCGAAGTTGGTATTGAAAATAACTGCATAGAATTATATTTTTCTGTAGGGTAATGTGCAAAGAAGTAAAACTATTAAGAGTTTCTTGTGCAAGGGATCATCACTATTGTCGTGATTTTGAACAGTTATTTGTTTTGGACATAATCTCTTCATTGCAGTGTTTACAGATTCATAAAAGGTACGTATTTGCAACAAAACATCAACAAGTGTGATGTACTTCACAAGCATTACCTGCCCTTCACTGACAACAGACCCCAGCCTGCAGCCTTCCTCCAGTGGGTCGGAGATTTTGATATTCTTGGCCCATGCGACCAATCTATCCAAGAATTGCTTTGCTATTTTCTCCTGTGAATTTTCTTATGTCATGTGTTAGAAATATTACTTGCTGTCTAAAACAGCTAGAAGAAATACATACATGCAGAAGTAGACGAGAAGTAGCACTGCAGACTTGACCAGCATTCGCAAAGATCCCAAACATGGCCCATTCAACAGCTGATTTAAATTCACTGAGACCTTAGTACAGATAACAGAATTTGCCACAAAATTAGGGGTATAATGCAACATGAGAGGGAGGAAGAGACCTTTGTCAATGTCAACGTCATCAAAGACAATAAGAGGACTTTTGCCTCCAAGTTCTAACGAAACAGGCTGTTGAAGAAGAAATAAACAATGGAATAAGAATAAGAATTATATGATATAGAAAGCATGATTTACAGGGTTTTTTTCATCAACAGAAGCGTAACGATCATAAGCTGATGGAATTTATTTAGGGTGTGGAAATATACTGAGAAAGGATAGGCAACTAAGAGAACAGACCTTAACCATTTGGGCAGCAGCAGTCATTATTCTCTTACCAGTCTCTGTACTTCCGGTAAAAGCAACCTACAAAACAGAGCCAAAAAAATTTGATAACTTCAGAACTGATGATAGTCATGTCAGATACGCGATGTCCATCAGCATATGAGTATATACCCATTGAGAAAGAGGTCTTACCTTATCCACATGGGGATGTGAAGATAATGGAGCACCAGCTTCAGTGCCCAGACCAGTAATTATGTTCAACACACGTGGAGGTAGGCCTACTTCTATGCATATTGCACCAAGCTCTAAGCAAGTCCTGAATTCAGACCGGATTTAAGTCCTAGGATATAACAATTGTATTATTAAGTGACGTCAAAGGTATCAAGCCTTACAGAGAAGCCAACTCCGATGGTTTTAACACAGCTGTACACCCAGCAGCCAAGGAAGGTGCGACCTTCCAAGTAGCCATCAACAGAGGATAGTTCCTATATTTACACATGGAAAACACAAAATGAATCAGAATGGTCATCTGAAAAAATAATTACAAAAACACCAACAGAAACAGCTACACTTTATCAACTACTAAATGTTTGAAGAACATGTTGAATTAAAGCATACGTCATACCAAGGAGTGATCAGTCCAACAACCCCAATGGGTTCTTTAAGTATATGGGACTTGAAATTTTCCATAGGTAGAGAGATTGGTGAACGTTGCTTCTCATCTAAAGCCTCTGCCAGATCAGCATAGTACTCAAAGCATGCAGCAACATCCTCCTAATATAAAATGTGAAGACATTGATTAAAACATGGATCATCTTGTTTCTTCAGGCACACTGAAGATCGGAATGCAAATAATTGAAGCTACCATATCCGCATTTGTTTCATCCAGAAGCTTCCCGGAATCAAGCGTCTCCAGCAAAGCCAGATCAGATTTCCTATCGTTAATCTGCACCCAGCAACAAACATTTAAAGAAATTTACTGACAGTTAAAAAACTGGCCAGTTAACAGATGGATGGCAATGGGAAATTTTCCCCATACTAACAGTGGTTCAGCATTTGGATTTTCCATTTACAATGCATCAAACAGCAAAACTAGTAAACCTTCCACATTCACACACAAACTATCTTAAATGACAACAGTAGCATCAAATGCCGGTGACTTAGTGGCTAATAGCTGCAGAATGTCTACGTTACAAGATTTTGCTATGCGATGTTGAGAGACAAGTGCCAATGTCAGTGCCACGGCATAGCAGGAACAAGGTTATCTATGATGGGAGCCTACACTGTCGCCATCCTTTTATTACCTCAAAGCTTGTTGGCGCTAAAATCGGCCGGGTAGGAATCGGCCGATGGGTCTTCAGCGTCGGACACACGACCCGGGAGAATCTGCTTAGCTCCTGTTCGGGTTATCGCCCTGGTGCGGTTCGCGCGGCGTGCCAGTCAATCTGACCTGTTGATTGACAAGGAAATAGAGTATTAAATTCCAGGCGCGTCGATCGGCTGGATTTCCGATCTGTCCTGAGGAGCGCGTCGGCGGCAAATCGGCCGATTTGCTGTAAAGATGATCGGCTATGGGTCAGCCGATGATCGTATAGTAATTGTAAAGAGAACTGCTGGAGCAATCTAAACAATTACTATAGAAGCAACACTTGAAACAGATCTAATCGGCTATATGGCGATGAATCGAAGGAGAACAATGACGAAGCCGATTACCCTGATCTCAAGCTGGATAACTGGTGATAATACTAGAATAACAGGTAAAACTTGCAATTCTAGTAAATATCGATAACTTGTGAATAAATCCAAACGAAACCACAGCGATGCGCCCGTAGTTAAAGCTCGGATATTACTCGATAAGCGGAACCTACCAATTGGCTAGAGATCAGGTTGATGCAGCCCTGCCAATCCGTACAAACTCGTGAAAGAAGAAAATATTGGCGAAGTCGCCGACTTGAAAAGTAAAGTACTGGTAAAAAGTAGAAGTGTTTTTGTTGATTGATGTTCGTTGTTTTTTTGCAAAACCCTAGCGACTCCTATTTATACCCTGAAACTAGGACTCCTGGTCGATTACGACTTGTTACAACCTTATTTAAAACAGGAAAACTACTATATCTATAATAACTTTAAAAAGGAAACGGACTCCCGCAGAATCTTCCGCCGCCGTTTCCTAATCCAATCAGGACCTCTTCAATTGCTTTCCGGCCGACTTAGCATGCCGTGTTGACCAGCTTTTGACTATGATCTTCTGGAATAATCCTATCCTGTTGGCATAGGCTGCGCCACCAATCGGCCGATTTTCAACTGTTACCCCGATCGGCCGATTCCTTACTGTAGCTTTCAGATCCGCTTCATCGGCCAACCTTCTCCTCCTGACGCCGATTCAATATGTGTCAAAATCTGGCGTCAACAAAGCTAAAACCTCTATGCCTTAGAAAATACAGAAGATTAGCAGACCCACGATTAGCAGAAGTTCATACACAACAATCAAACTAATCAACGGGGGTAAAATGATACCAGATGACTGGAAAAACAAAAGATCCATAGTCATCTGACAATTGTTCAGCAGTCATCCATCTCGATGACGGCTCATTTTTTGTTCTCCAGAAGCCATCTATCACCCTAATCTAGCTAGGAGCTCCCTTCCTAGTCGCCCTGAAATTAACTCCGTTCACACAGCAACGAGATGTTCAAGGCCCCAACAAACTTGAAATCACCCAGCTACTTCAGATCCTGAGGGGACACATAGTTCGCACCTTGGCAGCGATCGCCCTGAGGAACTTGGCCCGCACGGCCCCAGGGGCGCGCGACCAGTGCCTCCCGCCGTCGCTCGAGAACGCGTCCCGCGCCGCCGCGACCGCGATCTCCACGTCCTCCGCCGTGGCCGCCGGGATGTCGCCTTCACCGATCACCACACGCACAAAAAAGGCCGAGTTCAGTACCGTGCTAGCAGTATGTTGTCGGAGCGGTGGAAAGGACAGAAGGGGGAGCGCGGGCCGGACGAACCGATGGTGGCCTCGGTGGCCGGGTTGACGACGGGGAGGCGGCGCCCGAGCGCCGGCTCCCTCCACCCCCCGCCGATGAAGAGGCCGCGGCGCGGCCATGGCGACGCGATAGATGGACCGGAGCCGAGGAGCGCCCTGCTGCTGCTGCTACCGCCGCCGCCGCCGCCTTGCTAGCGTTTGGTGGTCGAAGGGCGAGCAACGAGCACGAGGGAGGCGTGGGGTATGACGCCGCGCCGCACCACTTTTTGACCTGGACTCCGCTAGTGCTGGTCGCGTCACGTCGCAGGGGAACTAGGCCACTAGCGTGCTGGCACTGCCGCTAGCCTAATCAAATGGGGATAAATGGATACCCCCAGATTCCCAGAGGCTCCCAGCTCGCCTTGCTTCGCAATTTCTAATTATTGCTTCAGTTGCGAAAGCCGAAGGCCTCTTTTTGTCGTGATGATTGAGGGATGGGCGTGCCCCGCTTGCCATGTGAGCAGCGAGGAGATTGGCGCGTCGTGTACGGGGCGCGGGTGCCCCGACCCGCCACCCGTGCCGTCGTGCAGACTTCGGTGACCGTGGGTGTGGGGTGTCGCCACCAGCGTCTCCATCTCCCCGCGACTTTTGGCAGAAGAAAGCGGCGGGCTCGTGCGATCCGTCGACGGGCTGAACGTCTGTGCTGACAGCAAAAGGAGCGCAGTGGGCAAAGGTCGCTTTTGTTTGTCATGCTACTGTCATGTGAACTCGCACACTATGATGCGTGGCTGCATCTCCATGTACCCGTGCCATGCATGATGCATTGTTCTCTGGGCTTTTATCTATGAACTGCTAAGCTAAGATAATGGAGAGTTACATGGAGCCTGTGATTTGATACAGTCAGTAGATATCAAATTTAAGCCCGGACAGAAGTTCATATCAGCCTCTCTTACGCCAACTGGAGAAGCTGAGCCCTCACCTTTTGAACCACCAACTGCAAAGATAGCTGCTGAACCTGCCGGTGGTGATGGATTGGCAGCCAAATCACTCTCATGGAAATTGCCATGAAAAGGAATGCCGTGGTGATAGTTTGAAAAAGGAACTGCTGGTACCCTGGTTGGACTCCAAAAGGATTGAAATATTGTGGATAGTAGTGAGGTGGAAAGGACCTGGGATCATATTGATGTAGTGGAAAAATTATAGGCGTATGGGGTTGGAAATCATGTTGTTGTGTGTTTGTGTTTTGAGGATTTGAGCTTGGGAGTGAGGAATTTACTGGATCCGTGAAACGAGATGAGGAAGAGTGCTCCATTGTAGCTATGTGTGAGTTTGAATATTTGCATACGTGGAATTTCATTTATGTATATGGATGGAGACAAGCAAGCTGGCCAACGGCCACATGCACCGTGCACATATTATTTTATTTGAAGCGAGTGGGTAAGGGATGAGAGCAGTAACGGCCATACGGGCAGCTGAATATTTTATTAAGCACCAGCAGCTCACGAGTCGAACCGGAATCCGATTTGAGTTATGATACCCACCATTCGACTGTTGCAGTGTGCAAAATTCGGTTTCTAGCTACTACTGTTCGATTTTGGAACACACTGGAGCTGCCCTTACTACTTTCTGTTCTGGATTTTTGGAGAATATTAATTAATGCAAAAGAAGATAAAACAAAAGGCACAACAACCTGTGTCACGGACTCACGGAGTAGCAGATGTGATGCTTCCAACGTGCTGGAAGATAATGTACACCTTATGGATGAGTATGCGTGTATATGAGGGTATGTTTCGTAAAAGAAAAATGTGATGAGAGCTTTTGTGCCTGCAATACTGAGGCACATATCAAAGTACCAAGAGGTGATCTAGTCTAGAAGAAACAACTTATCCCCCTGCAGATGCAGATGGAAGATAATGTTCATTTAGAGTCGTAGAAAAGGTAAATGCTTTCAACATTCTGAGAACACGAAATTAAAATATATAAATATAAATGACGTTAACACATCATAGGCAACATGAAGATTTTTTAGTGTGTACCACCATTATATACGTTGTCGCTTATATAAAAACTAGCGCATATATTTTGCCAAGCCCAAATACTTGGCGTGGCTCCTGATCGAATATCGTCACACCTTATCCTCTGGCGCGGCCAACCTGCTATGCCACATGAATTGGCATGAATGGGTTGGCTACGATGCTAATCCTATTTGGCGCGCTAGGGATATTATAGAGGAGTGTAGTCATGCTGGTATATATGTGGTGGATCAAAAGCTGCTGTTCCAGTAATTTTGTTTTCAAAATAGTAAGTAAGATGGCCGGATAAGAACTGTGTGACGAGCCTCGGACACACACCGGTCGTGGAGATGAACAACTGCCGTGGAGCTCATGTGCGACAGCATCCCCATTGTCTTACATGTTTGTTTTACATAAGCTTTTGTTTGTTTACACAATTCTTTCTGGCTGAGTCCTATAAATTCTTACGATTCTGGTTACTCAAACCCGTCAGTACGTGAGTGTCCTCCCTCCCCCCATTGTAAGTCTTACAGTTCTTTGCCGAGCGTCTATTATAAGCAACAAAAATATGTGGCAATATCTTTTCGGATCGAGGGGCACTTTTCTGATGTTCAAATATCCTGAAAATGCAGGGCTTCAACGTTTACAGTATCCTCCAGCAATGACACGTACGTATCCTTGTCATGATGACCCGGGACGCTATCAACAGAATTGTGGAGAGGATGCACACCCCCATCAACCGCTACCCCAACAAATACTAATTCCTCGAAGCTACATGCCCTCCTGCTTTCTTTGAGCTGGTGGAAGCGTTGCATTTACCGTTTGATTGCAGATTTCATGGTTGCTCGACAATATTGGCACCAGATCATCCGAAATAGGTTCCTTTTTCTGTTTGGTTGCACTAACTTCGGTTAAATCTGCAGAACACAGTGTTCAAATTGTTAGTAAGAGCAATTGAGCAAACCAGAAAAGAAAACCTTGACAAAACTATCTTGTCATAATTTCTTGTAGAAATATTAATTTGAATCTCAAATGCATGTACGATGCACTGCACATGATCCTTTTTGACTACAAAGCAATGCAAAGTCATTGGACGGAATGGCTCAGATCGGGGGTACTACAAAGAAATGATCCGAAAACCCCTTCCCCGAAAAAGACAATTTTCCTCACTCAGCTGATCTCCTGCCCGGCTCATTTTGTCTTCACTGGAAGCAACCGAACGTCAGCCTTTTCTTGTGAAATGCAAAGCGAATTTCCAAGACATCTCTTCAAGACTGTCTCATAAAAGAAAAATAGGGTTTTAGTAAGAAAAATCTTTAGCAGAAAGAACTGTTATTTGGCTTGCGTGTTATTCAGAACCAGCAAGTAAAGTTGTCGTTTTTGAAGGACTAGACGCCAGGATAAGAACTGTGTGATTTCAGGCTTCTTGTACTTAGCTTCCTCGACGACAGGCCTCGGCCACACACACAGGTCGCGGAGATGAGCCACGGTCATGGAGCTCATGCGTGACAGCATCCCCACGGTCTCCCTAGTCGTGTCCGCCGCCGCCCTGTACGCGCGCGTAGGACCCGGCCTCCCGCGTCTCACCGCGCTGCTCCCGGCGGTCGCGTGCTTCGCCGCGGCCCCATTCGCCTTCTCCTCCGCCGTCCTCCGGTGCAGCGCCGCCTTGTCCCTCGCATGGCCTGGCATATTCAAGGTCGGCCTCCTGGCCGCGGGGCGCGGGCCGCTGGACCCTGCCTCCCCCGCGCTCCGTTTCGTCCTCGCTGCAGCCCTCCCCGTCGAGCTCACGAGCGGGGCCGCCGCGCGGTCCGAGGCTGAGCAGGCGGAATCACTTGTCACCTGCGCGCTCAAGGCCGCCTTCACCGCCGAGCTCCTCCTCCGCCGCCGCCGGTCCCTGGGCGCGCTGCACCTCTACGCGCGCGTCGCGCTGTACGGCGCCCACGTCTGGTGCGCCCTGGAGCTCGCCTTCGCCTCCGCCGCGGCCGCCTGCGGCGCCGCGCTCGGCGGCGTGGCGAAGGTGAGGCCGGCGTTCGTCCGGCCGTACCTCGCGACGTCGCTGCGCGACCTCTGGGGCCGGCGGTGGAACCTCCCGGCGTCCACCGTGCTCCGGGCGGCGGTCTACGAGCCCGTGCGGGCGCGGGCCGGGAAGGAGGCCGGCATCCTGGCCGCGTTCCTCGTGTCCGGCGTGATGCACGAGGTGCTCGTGTACTACTTCACCCTGCGGCGCCCCACCGGGGAGATGGCCGCCTACTTCCTGCTCCACGGCGCGTGCCGGGTGGCGGAGGAGTGGTGCGCGCGGCGGTGGGCGGCGAGGGGGTGGCCGGCGCCGCCGCGGCCGGTGGCCACGCTGCTCGTGTGGGTGTTTGTGGTGGGCACGTCGTCGTGGCTGGTCTTGGTAGCGGTTTGCCAGGAGGGAAGGGAGGAGGCGCTGCTCAATGAGCCGGAAGCCGTGGCGGCCTTCTTTGCCGCGCCGATCGAGTGTTCGGCTGCTCCGTGACCTCGCGAGATGATCAGATTTGCGCTGCAGCAGAACTGCAGAAGCCATTGTTCCAGCAGTAAGCGTGATAGCACGGCCATCGTCGTTCTAACGTTGCACAATATAGGAGCATTTTAGGAACAAGATAGAGTGTGCACACTACTGAAAAACAAGCACGATCGATATAGGAACACAAAACATTGATCATAGAACCCAGCGTGCCTTACCGGGCGTGTCCAGTCCCTGCTACCGCATGGGAGACATCACCAACATTTTCTTCAGTTACATGCTGGTTGTTTGCACCATGATCACCTTGTCAGGATCAACATTGCCATCACCTCTTCCACCTCTCGAGCACGCAACACCTCGTCAGTTTTTTCACCGAAAGTTTCTGCTAATAACTCTAGGGGCTACTAATAACTCTAGGGGCTAGTTTGGAAGCCTAAAATCCCGCTGGGAACCCAACCTTTTCCCGGGGCTGGAAGCCCGCGCGGAAATTAACCCCGGGCTAAATTACCCGGCAATTTGGGAGCCTATCGGACGGGAAGGTTAACCCGAACCCTGCGATTTCCACGGGGCGGCTCCTCCCCACCTCGAGGGTCTGGGCGAGGATTCCCGAGTGGCGTCGCGGGCGATTCGTCGCGATGAAAAGAAGGCGCCGCGCCGCCACCCCGCTTCCATCCAGCGCCGTCGTACTGCCTCCGCCGCCTCGACTCCGTCGAGCGCCACCGCTCCATCTCCGTCCCGGTGTCGCCGCTGCTCCGCCTCTTCCCCGATTCCGTCGAGCCCCACCGCTTCCCCGTCCAGGTGTCGCCGCGCCGATCTACAACGGGGCCTCCACCTCGGCCGGCTCCTCCGCAGCTTGTGTTCCTCCTTGCTTATGTGAGTTTCCTCCTTGTATTAGTTAATGTAATCACACACGCAGGCAGACACAGAGAGAAAGAGAGATTAATCAAGTAGTCGAATTCTGTTTGTGCAGGCAGAGTCCGTATCAATCGGGGCTGATTATCTTATTCCTCTCTCCTATGTGCAGACACAGAGAAATTGAACTGATCTTCCATGTTGTTGTGCTATGGCTTGTGGGTGTGATGGGGGATGAGTTGGGTGTTTGATCTAAACTGCTGCTTGGGTTGGCATCCTTGCAGTGCTGAAGGGAACTGGTTTGTGTCAGAAGTGGTCACATGAACATATTAGTTTGTGTTAATGTGGGATTAAAAAGTTGCCCCATGGTCTCAAAACCGTCTAACTCCTTTTCCTGTTTATGCCTTTATTACTTCAAACATTTCCAGGGGTAGTTTGGGGCATTAATTTGCATAGGTGAATAAACAATAAAAAAGAGAAAGTATTGGTTTAGTCAGGAAGGCTAGCATGTAGAATTTCCAACACCCGGCACTGTTTTCATGTTTTGATATGTTGCATACCCGACTAAACAAAGAGGAAGGTCAAAATTTGCTAGATATGCAATTATGTACTAGCAAAAAATAAAGAAGAGAAAACATTAGAGATAGATTATCCAGATGTCAATCTCTGGATGCATATTTATGCTGTTTTACCTAAGAAATTTTTCCGTGCTTCATTATCAGTTCTTTGGTTCCTTTCGGATGGGATGCAAATTGGCTAGTACTACCCCTGTTAGTCAGCAGTTAATTACTAGTTTTATGGAGTGCTGAACATGGAACAAGAGGCCGGTAAAGTGCTTATGATATAGTGAACCATGACTTGTTTGGTCGCGCATCATCATTATATGAAAATGTGACTGATTTAATTTTCTCATCACCAGAAAGCAGCCTAAGTAGCTCTGTACTGCAGTTCTGAGTGCATCTTTCTGCAGAAATGCTAGAGGGCTAAGTCACCTTTAAACTAGGACCAACACGTTGCATTTCCCACTGCTGATGCTGCCCTGTCTGATCATACCTCAACAGGGTCATATAGCTTCTTGATCGCAACATAATCTGTTGTAGCGAGAAGTTTAGTTACAAGTATAGTTCAGAATGAAGTGTAGTTCACTCTATACCAATGCATTAGTGATGGCTTACTATTTCAATGAAAGGTAGCGAGTGCTCGTAGCACTCGGGGCTTGTGCATCAGTTACAAGTACAGCGGTACTGGTATAAGTTGTCTGCAGAACTGGTGTTTCATTTTTTGCTACTATTACATTGTGCACAATTGTCATGAGGTTTTATGATTGGTATAATTGCTGATATCTTATGGATCACACCAGCGAGGTGCTTCTTGAGGGATTGACTAGCTTCTCTAATTAGGTACTGTCCTGTCATCTGTCATTACAGTATGCGTTGGTTATGTCTGATCCTGTCAGGTACTAACAAAAATATCCTTAATTTATTGAATCATCTGCATTTGAGTGACAAGAACTACGTGGTTTTAATACAATTGGTCAGCAGTGTTTTCATGCTTGGCATATATTTGATTTGTAATGTCAGCTTCACTTAGCTCTTTGCCACAATTTCAGTTTTGTTTTATTCCCTTGCTGCAGAATATTTTAGATTTGCTCTTCAAAGAGTGCATAAACCATATGAAACTTTCCTAGAATGTGCATATCAATATTGTTAAATACAAGGAATAAGGTCGGCCATTTGTATACCCTTTCTCAGTTAATGCTATTTTGATATTTCATACATATGAGACGGCAAATATGATTGGCCGCCCATGTTAACATCTACTATGCCCTATTACTTACCTCCTGAACCAGAGTTCTATCTTCTATGAAACCAGCCTGATCTTGAATATTCAGTTACCAGTAGGAATTGGTTAGTCATCACATGCCACAGATTAGCTTGTCCATATTGCTTACTGTTGATCTAACTGCAGATCTCAATGATCACTCTTGCAGAGGATCGGGCTAACAAGCTTGTCATATGGAGTTGACCATGTGCCACAGATTAGTTTGGTTTAACTCTAGCATGAACTGGACTCTCCTGCCTTATTCTATATCAAATTCTTGTGGATGTATGGATGAGAGGACTATAATTTGAATATTTATGCAAATTTTAGGTATTTATCACAAAATGTTGATACAGATAATGCAATTATTTCTTATGGTTGTGGTTAACGGTGTGCATTGCTGGTTTAAAAATTCAGAACACATGATGAAATTTGGTAGCTACCAAAGGAGTACTCTTGTACATGTAAATTTTATTATGTGTGTATAACAGCAGTCGAACGGAGCATGTATGACCCGCTGGTTCTGCCCCTCGCCACCTCCTTTCTCCAAACAGCAACGGGGTGGTGGGGGAGGCCTGGGGGAGCGCCACCCAGGGAATCCATTGGCAAGTGAAATCCCCTCCGGGGCTTCCCTTCCACGGGCTAATCTGCCACCAGCTCCCAAACTAAGCCTTACTGTCATATTAAGCGATGAGATATTTGAATATGTTCAGGGTACGTGGAGGTATCGATCTCAGCTTAACTCTTCCATCAACTACTTGAGATGGGGCTATACTGCTATAGACTGTCCAGCGTCAGCATGATCCTGAGCAGCGTAGCACGTTTGTGTACAGCTACGGAACTACACAAGTGGAGCGTGTAAAAACATGCTACAGTTATCATGGAACTCTATAGATTAGATGAATACCACAAAATATTTGAACCGTGCTGTAGCAGTCAGTTTAGCGGGGTGGTCCAGATTGTCCAAATAAAACAGAGCCGGCTCATGGAAAAAAGGTCAGATAGATTTAAAGGAAAGACAGTACACATGGGCAACGAAACTAAGAAATGTACAGCACATTGTGATCTATACTACAGATGATGATGACTTGTTTATCATTGAAACAATTATTACATAGCATAGAAACAATAATTAGATAGAACATAAACATGTTTTATATATCATAGAAATGTAGATGATAGAGCAGAAAAGCATATATAGATGACATAGCATAGAAACAAAACATTCGCATCATAGATCAAAGCCGTGCAATGTACACATGGCTTCACGGAGAGGAATCCATCTTCCGAGTGGAGGGGCTGATGGAGGGAGGCGGTCAGATGGCTGGATACTGGAACACGTGGTTGCTGGTAGCACGTTGGTAGCACGCTGCGCCCGCGCGCACCTCCGATCCGACGTTGATCGTTTCACTGCAACGGCCTGATCCAGAAAAATGTCCCAAACTGGCAGCGTTACAATAATGTTCGATCAGAAATGTTGAGTTAGCATTTGTTTCCTGAATTCAGATAATGATATACATCAATACATGCTCATATAGTTGTATCCGCTCTTGACTTTCCAATCCGTTTTATCGTCCTTGCCTTAGGACCAAATTGTCAGCACTCTAGCTCTAAGGATAAAATAAAATGATTTAAAGATGTGTGACATAGTGCATTCCCCATACTCGACCTAGTTCCATATCATGAGCAATCATACGAGCATCTACGTCTATACCTTTTTTTAAGAAAAACTAATTTGACTCTTGACAGACATGCAAATTGCAAAAAAAAAACTACTTTCAGTTGTTGCCTTTTTGAAAAAACTTAAGGAAAAGGAAAATAAAAACACGGCAGCCAATGTCACTGCCTTGCTTCCGAAATTGCTTTTTGCAGCTCCGATTAGAAACTACTCAATGCAGGTTACCCAGCTCGTGAGAACTTTTGAGCTGCAGTATATACACAACGTAGATTAGATTACACAGCGGCAGCACCACGCGCACTTCACGCCTATACGTCTATCATATTCACCGCCACGGCCACCTTCACCGCGTCCTCCTCCTCCGGCTGGTTCGTCAGCTCCACGGCCCGCGTGATCGCCGTGGCCGCCGCGGCGGGCGCCTCGCGCTTGTACTCGTGCCGGCTCGCGAAGCAGAGGAACCCCAGGAAGTTGAACACGCCGAGCACGGCGAGCATCCAGTAGAACAGGTCCAGCCTCCCGTCGTCCAGGTCGTCCCGCACCCAAGCGCCCCCCGTGGCGGCGCCGACGGCGGCCACGAGCGCGCTGCTTAGGTAGAACCCCATGGACAGGGTGGTGAGGAACAGGCCCGTGCTCATGGACTTCATCCGCTCGGGGGCCTCCCGGATGAAGAACTCCAGCTGCCCGACGTACCCGAACGCCTCGCTGGCGCCCACCAGGAAGAACTGCGGCACCAGCCAGAACGCGCTGATGGGGGCGCCGCCCGACGCGTCGCGGCGCTTCTTCTCGACGAGCGCGGCGGCGACCATGGCAATCGTGGAAAGGACCAGCCCCGTGCCCACGCGCTGCAGCGAGGCCAGGCCCTCTCGGCGTCCCGTGACGCGGCGCGCGAGCGGGACGAGCAAGCGCTCGTTCAGCGACGTGAAGAGGAGGATGGCCAGGTACAGGAAGACGGCCATGGACCCCGCGGGGACGACGAAGCCGCCGCCGCCGACGCGGCGGTTCATGCGCGACGCCTGCTCGATCGTGAAGGTGTTCATCTGGGAGTACACCGTCCAGAAGAGGATGCAGGTGGACCAGATCGGGAGCAGCTTCACCACCATCTTCACCTCCTCCACCTCCGTCAGCGTCGGCCCCGCCGCCACCGCCGGGTGCTCCGACGCCAGGTCCACGTCCAGGATTGCAGCTTTATCCAGAAAGCTGTTCTTGCAAAAATAAAAAAGTTGGAAATAAATGCTACATCATCGACAACTGCCACCATGCAAAAAACAAAAAAAAAACTAAAAGAAACAAAAATTGTTCGTGTTAGGATTCACATAATCTGTCGCTGTCAACTTTGATGCTTGGATATATAGTATGTTGATTGCCATCGTTCGCTCCCCAATTCAGTGTGTTTACCCTACAAAATCTGCTGAAAGCGCATGGACGGTGTGCTCTAGGCCGTTCCGGCAAAGTTTGTGCGAGCTGCGAAAATCGTCCATGGTGCTCCCAGAAACGCGCCAAGCTTTGATCCGGAACCGTCAGTGCTACGTTTCTTTGGAGGAGAAGACTTTGTAACTTAGCATGTCGGTGACCTCCCTTCAGTGCAAGTGATTAGCTGCGATCGATGTGATTGGCTCATGGACCTAGTGCATTCAGTTTGGGGCTAAACTTTGGTCTTGGCTGTTTTCCTTATCCTAGCATGATCTTACGCGTTGTATTGGCAAGATCACACGACTTTGTCTCTTCAGATTCTCTTGTTCATCATTATTTCGGCCGCCTTAGTCAGTAGCTACTTACAAATATGCTTCTAGCCTTCTACTAATACACACATTTACTATATGAAGTATATGAAACCCTTATCAGTCCACGATCCAAATTACCACGTTTTCGTGATTTGATTTCTACCGATACTAATTGCAATCAAGATTAGCCCCCTTCTCATGTCCTATACTACAAATACACATCTGTCATGGCATCATGATTCTGTGTCAATAGTCTAGCTAATTAGCTTCATGACAACTACTTTTGCTACTCGATCTACTACGCAGGCACGGCTGCTTCAATTCTTAATTCTGTGGCACCACCGCTTACAAGATTAATGATCGCAAAAAATTTGGAAGCCAGTAATTATGCTATCTGCTCACGAGTAAGTTAAAGACAAGTACTGGATCGATTGGTAAATTCGCGTCAAAAGTATACGAAAAAGCAAAGCAACGCGACGTGCAGCAAGACTGTACGGGTGTTCCATAATTAATTACCTGAGCCTGTCGGTGTGCGGCACCTTGGCCCTGCTGAAGCCGCGGAGCTCGCTGGCGTCCGCGGGGCAGGGCAGCTTCCGGTTCCGCCACGCCGCCCAGAGCACGCGGCCGATCACCGTGAGCGGGCTCCCCTGGGGCCTCCGATACCGGTACCTCCGCGAGCCGGCCACGAACACCGCCGTGGCGAGCGCCATCACGATCGCCGAGACGCCGTACCCCCAGGTGCGGCCGACGTTGTCCTGCACGTACACCAGCACGGTGGTGGCGAAGAGCGAGCCCAGGCTGACCAGGAAGTAGAAGCGGCTGAAGAAGAAGACCTCGGCGCGGCCCTCCCGCGGGTCGCGCCCGTCGAACTGGTCCGTGCCCAGCCCGGACACGTTCGCCTTCAGCCCGCCCGCGCCAACCGCGATCGTGTACAGCGCCAAGTACAGCAGCGCCATCTGCCTGCCGCTCGCCGGCGCGCACCCGCCGGCGGCGCCGCCGTCCGCCGGGGCGCACGGCGGCGGCCGCATCCCGGGCACCGCCGTGCTCGCTGCCAGCAAGGCCAACCCCTGCAATGAAGCGACCGATCAGCAGAGACCACAGCACGAGATCTCGAGATGATGCGAAACACGTTGAGTTTTCACGTACGATGGTGGCGACTGTGGCGGAGGCGGCGATGGTGCGGTAGCGGCCGAGCTTGGCGTCGGCGACGAAGCCGCCGAGGAAGGCGAGGAGGTTGAGCGTGCCCATGAAGTTGGTGACGATGTTGGCCGACTGGGCGTTGGAGAGGTGCAGGGCGCCGACGAGGTACGTCACCATGTTCGTCGAGACGCCCATCACGCCCACCCGCTCGGCGAGCTCCGTGCCTGGGAACACCGGGACAGCATCATCTCATCAGAAACACGCACGAGCGAAACATGGCAAGCATCAGTACGTACCGGCGATGAGGGCGGCGGCGAGCCATCCGCCGGTGCTGGACGTGTCCACCGGGTCGCCCATGTAGTCCACCACCACCAAGCCGTCGTCGTCGGGGCCTTTGCCGCCGGCGTCGTGGCCGCCGACGATTCCGCCAGCGGAAACCTCACGCATTGGAATTCCGCAAAGCCACAAACTACAGCTAGTTGTGCAGCAACGAGATACCAACCATGATGCCAATTGCCGAGAGGGCGATCAAGCGAGAGCTGGCCCGTGAGAAATAGGATATGGATAGAAGAGGTAGAGCGAGGGACGAGGAGGAGCTGCTCCCGGGCTGGTATTTGTTTTCTGGACGAGGGACGGCGGATTGTTTGGGAAGTTGCAGACCGTATCAACCTCCATATTGGCCGTGCACCGTTACACCATTGCTGTTCTTAACCTTGTTCCACATGAACTTGTACTCGACACAATCCGATAAGATATTCCCAAAAGACCGTATGGTTCTGGATGCTGAGTCATCCAGTTGCTTGCTAGTACGACTCGTACACTCTGACTGCAGGTAGGTAGTTTGACGATGCCACGAGTCAGATTGTCCGATCAATACTGTCCTCAATTTGCATGCCACAGGAATACTTCGCCAGATCGATTGAGAACGTTTTCCATCAACCTCTTCTTGGAGGGGCCACTGGGCACGTAAGTACTGATACATCATCGAGATAGTGTTCATTGGATTTGCGTAGGACATGTGCAATGCAAAGATAAGATATATTGTTGTTACACGAGTAAGAACCTGTATAAAAGCTGGTCTCTACAATACAAATAAGTGCTTACACATGCTTAGTCACTTTATTAGCATACATAAAGCGCCTTGTGACTTAAGTATCCTATCCACCTTATGAGCATCTGTTGCAAATGACATGGTGAAAAAAAATCGGTTTTCCTTATCGAATCACAATGATCGGCATTATTGTCCATGCCCTTATCCTTGGTGTTGTTAATTGGGCTCGTTCACGGGCTTTCTTCGTAGACGACTCGGTGCGTGCGCGTTTCTTCACGGCCCAACGGGCCTCCAACGATACGGGCACCGTCGCATCGCACCGACGACGACGTCCCCGTCTCCGTCCGATTCTTCTCCTGCTGCGGCAACGCGTGCGTGATGCCTCCGCAACCGCGGCCCCGTATATTCCAATCCCCACGCCTCTATCGACCCACCCAAAGCAGAGCTGTTCGACTCGCCGAGTACACACGACGCGACTCGACGCGAAGCGCGAGCCAAACCCTACCCCCCAGCCGCGACCCCGATCCCCCAACCTCGTCGGCGATGAGTTCCTTCTCCAACGGCGGGAAGAAGCCGGCGACCGGCGGCGGCCGCGGGGGCCCCACCATCCGCACGCTCGCCGACATCAACCGCGGGCCCGCCGGCTTCCCCGGCGCCGGGGGCAGCGGCAGCGACTCCGACGAGCCCCAGGAGTACTACACCGGCGGCGAGAAGAGGTATATCTCAGTCTCTCTCGGCGGGTTATGTTGACCGATTGGCTTTACTCGTAGGATTTCCTGGCGATCGTGCGTGCGGGTATGGGAATCGCAGCCTCTTAATTTTCTGATCTATTAGGTCCTCTCGTTAGTGTGAAAAGGGGATTCCGGGTGAATTCGTTGGATTTGGGTTTATTCGGCGTTTCCGTCTGTTAGTTTTGCGTGGATTTGCTTTTGATTCCCATGCGAGCTGTGCGAGATATAGGGCAACTGTCTGAGCGGTAGCAGCCTATCAGCTGCAACATACCAAAAAATTGAGTTGAGTTTTATGTGCGGTACTACTTTTTAGTCGGAATTATGCACGACTGGATTGCGTTCTGCATGATTTGGGTGTGAGTGTGCTTGTTTATTTTGGATTATGCGATATTTCTGTCCATGGAAAGTCACCAGGTGAAAAATGTGAATCATCCACACTTAGACTACTAGTAAGCTGCATGCTCTTTGCGCCTTGGAACAAAATCAATGCTCTTTGCAGCTGTTGGATATTAAAACTTGTGCTACATACTCTGACCGAAATTTAATAGTGAATTGTATATCCACCTATACCGTGCATCCCTCAAAACATGATGGAAAATTGTTCTACACATGTAGCTACGTGCTAGCAAAAATATTTCTTTTATGCAAATCTTGTTGTGTTTAAACCCTTAGTTTATTTATTTAGGTTGCCTTGAAATTCAACTTTATGTGACTATTTTGATTGTGATTTGATGTAATGAGTCATAAACATTAGGTGTGGGTAAGAAACACTGAACATAGCCACTGAAGCCTGAAGGTACCGAAAATTGTTATCATAGATGTCACGTCTAAGTAGTTTATTTGAGTCAGCAAAAAAGTTGTTTTGAAGTACAATAGAGGATACATGCCCTAGTAATTTATTTGCGCACATTGCTTGATTATTTCAATTTTAGTATAGCATGATGTGCACCGTGATTATTTGAAAGAAAGAAAAACAATATGTGCCTGGTTTTTAGGCCGGTTCTTTCAGTCTTAAATATGTAGAATCTGGTAGCACTAAAACATGTACTGATTTGGTTGGCATTCTTGGAGGGGGGACTTCATGTGGGAGGCCAAAAAAAGGAGACACTTGCACCTGAGCTTCTTGTTTTTTTTAAAGCTTTCCTACGGAGTGAAGGCCTATCAAAAAGAAAGTAATATTCATAATTAGTGTCCCATGTAAAAGCTGTTTTACTCTTTCCTTGGATGTACAGACAACATGACCCTATATGGTGCATTGTCTGGTAAATGCAAAGGCATTCTTTTCTACTTATGGAGCCCACTTTGTTCCCTACAGACTTAATGCAAAACATTGAGAAGTAGATCACCATAATGTTTAGTCTCACAAATGGCTTTAGAGAAGATCTCCACAATTTTTAGATTGTTTTTTTGTTCATGTTTTTTAGGTTGATCTTGTGTTCTTTCAAGTAATTTTTCTTTATATGCGTGCAGTGGGATGCTTGTTCAAGATCCAACTAGAAGGAATGATGTGGACTCAATCTTTGAACAAGCCAGGCAGATGGGTGCTATCCAAGCACCACCCCCTTTCCTTGATAGCCAGTCTTCCAGCTCGAGGAGCTTTACAGGGACCGGCCGACTGCTTTCAGGGGAGGCAGCACCGTCTGCTGCGCCTGCGGCTGCACCTGCATCTCAGGAACCAGTTCACATACTCCACGTCATACACTTGTGGAACAATGGTTTCAGTGTAGATGACGGTCCACTGAGAGCCTATGATGATCCTGAAAATGCAGAATTCATTGAGGTGATTCCTTCTACATAATATTTCTGGATAACTTTATCTATACCAAGTACTCCCTCTGTTCTCAAGTAGATACGTATAAGAATGTGTCGTCAAACTTTAGAAACTTTGACCACTACTATATGAATAAGTTCAAAAATTGTTGCATAAAATGGCACTAGTAGAACAATGGTCAAAGTTTTTGAATTATAGACTGAAGAAATGTCAAAATCAACAAGTAAATTGGAGGGAGCTTGTTGGATACTGCAAGCCACAATCCACAATCTACAAGCTGAAACTAACAGGGCCTTAATACAGTTTATCATGTTGAAAATGCCATTAATTCCATTAGTCATTCGACCACTTTCTTGGGCCCAATATCTGGTTCACCTCATGTGAAACTCAAACTTTGACTCGAAATATGAGCTGGAATCTCAAAAGCACCCTTAAGTTAACTCATTAAAACTTGACACAGACCTCAGGCTTACTGTGCCATTGTATTGTGCCAGGGAAAAAAACATAAAATGGTTTGGCTGCATTGCTGGTTCTCTGTGATTTTCTTTTCCCTGATACGCATGTCTTGTACAGCATAATGTTGGGCTGTTCCGTTTGTTCTCTTTCAATATAACGATTTGGTGAGCTGTTATTTAAGTTGTTGGTTAAGTATTGTAACAGAGCATCATGGACTGTTTGGCTGCCTTTTTTTTATCTTTCTGTAGATCATGTAAATGTAAATATGAATAACGTGATTGCTGAGGCTTAAGATGTCCCAGTGTAAGATTTCTGTAGTTCTTCATAGCTAAAGGAATTCATGCCAACTGTGCCTTTGTTTGGTTTTCAGAGCCTTAAGATGTCCCGGTGCCCCCAGGAACTGGAGCCTGCTGACAGAAGCACACCAGTTCATGTGAATGTTATGAAAAGACTTGAAGATTACCAGGTAAGTTCTCCACCCTTCATCCATCTATGGCTGACCTAGTTGCATTCGCAATACCTCAAGTCCAGTACATCTATCCTCTCTTGTCTTGTTCATGTAGGAACCGATAAGGCCCCGATCAGCTTTCCAGGGTGTTGGAAGAACACTTGGAGGTGGACTTTCTACAGATGAGAGTTCAGCACCTGCTCCTGCTTCAGCGCCTCCTGCTGCTTCGAGGTCCACCAGCTTCGTTGTGGATGATTCCCAGCCATTTACATCCATACAACTGAGGCTGGCCGATGGCACTCGCATGGTCGCCCGGTTCAACATGCACCACACTGTGGGCGACATCAGATCCTTCATTGATGCATCCCGGCCTGGAGCTGCGAGGCCATATCAGCTGCAGACTGGCTTCCCACCCAAGCAGCTGACCGACCCAACCCAGACTGTTGAGCAAGCTGGCCTGGCGAACTCTGTTACCATGCAGAAGATCTAATGCTTCACCGAGCTGGGAACCCAGATGCATAATGCGTCTTTTGAAACTTGGTATCGTCGAGTGGTTGGTAACCGGCCTATTGCCGTGGCAGCCTCTTTGACAACCTATCAGAGTTTACAAGTTGTCAGTGAACATGTATACATTCCTATTTACAGCAACTACTGAAGTACCACATTGACGTTTTCTGCGTCTGGTTAATCGTTATTGACGTTTTCTACATCTGCCGCATCCATAAAATATGTCTTGAAAATATTTTTTATGTTATAAAAATATTTCTCTAACAATTTGAGTTGAATGTAAGACAAATTTAGAGTAAAGTATATCCCTTTAGAACGAAAGGGATTAGCATTCAAATATGACGAAAGGGAGTAGCATTCAAAAATGACGATCGATAACGAGCATGGCTCAAAATTCTCTCTCTGAATATGCATTTACTACAATAAGTAAACAAAACGTAACGACATATAACATCTATATATCCGTACTTGATAAGTTTCAAGTCCGACAAGGCGACAGTGAGGGGTCTCAATTTGGATCTTTGTAACTGGCATTTAAAACCCCCGCGGCAAGGCCTCAAACACGCGAACTCTTTTCTATACGCACTTACTTTCTTTGTTTTTTTTGAAAATTCGGGTACGCACACGATGACATGAACCCTCGATCACGAAACATGAGGATATATACGGGTCATTCAACCACTAATATTAATAGTCACGCGCGTGGTGACAGTAGACTGGTCGCAGAAGGCCCATCAACTGCCCACCACCACCGCTGCCGCTCGCCGCACTGCCGAGGTAGGGGAGGAGTGGAGCAGCCGTCAGGGGTGGGAGGTGGGGGGAGCGGCCGCCAGCGAGGTCGCGCGGCGGCTAGGGTGGTGGTCGAGGTGGCGGGGTTAGGATTTCGGGTTGCCGGGCTTCCAATGGCCGGCGGCTATAGAAAGGGGAGGTTGGGGGCGACGGCAGCCCGGCGGTGGTGACGGTTCGGCCGCCGGCGGGCCGAAGAGGCATGGGAGTGCCGCCGGCCGATCGGGGCTGAACCCCGGTGGGCGGTGGCCGGTGGTGGCGACAAGAAGAAGGCCGAGGCTACGGCGGCGCGGCGGGTGGTGGGTGGGCGGGCGGCGCGGCGGCGGACAAGGGGGCGGAGGTGGCAGTCATCGGAGGAAAAAGATGAAGAGAGATGGAGGAGATGGTGGAGACTTGTGTGATGATTTAGATCGCAGTCACACAGGTTACCGCTAACATCCCCCTCATTCAACAACACGCATCTGGAGGCACCGGTCATCCCCTTTCTTCGTCTCCCCCCTCCTCTCGACGCTTTACCCTCATTGAGCCCGTTGTCCGCCACAGCTCAGTTAAACCCGTCTTCTCCCTCCACTCCCAAGTCCCAACCCACCATTCCCAGTTACCACGCAACAAATGCTCCTCTCATTCTCTCCGCACCCTTCCCTTCTCCTTTGAATCTCTCCCTCCCTGCCACTTGCGCGCCTCCAAACCCCGCGCCCGCCTCCGTCCTGTCCACGCCTCCGCCTCCACGCCCCCCTTATCGGAGCTCCTCGGCAAATCGGCACTCCGCCGCATTTCCGACAAGCTCCGCAGCCTCAGCTACCTCCTCGAGACCGGCTCCGAGACCCCCGCTCCGGCCCCTACACCAGCGGGGACCCCCCTCGCCGGCGAGATCTTCGTGCCCACCCCGACCCAGATCTCGCGGTAGCGCCACCGCCTCAGCTCCACGACCTATTATTTTAATTTACACTCCTGGTTTGGATCGCGATTATTAATCGCAATCCGACTATTTTCATTATACCCCTGTTTTGGATCGCGATTATGAATCGCGATCCGATTATTTGCATTTGGGACCCTAATTTGGTTATAAATATTTCCATAGAGCCCCTTGGTTTGACGGACCCTCCTCTCTTCTGGCTCCTCCAGCCCGCCGGCTATGGCCGATCACTATTCGCGCCGCCGCTGAAGTCCGCACCCCCCCCCCCCCCCCCCCAACCACCCACCCTAGTGCGATTTGCTCCCCATGTTCCCGCCGCTTTCGCACCTCCGGCGCCGCGTCCTCGCCGCAGCCCCTGAACTCCTCGTCCCTCTCTTCTTCCGCTGCCTCTCCACCGCCACCGCACCGGCAGCCCGCAAACCGACTACCGCTGTGGCCGTCCTCTGGGACCTGGCCGCGTCGAGTCCCCCAACCACACTGCCCCTCTACGACGCCGCCGTTCGCCTCCACCTCTCCGCCACCTCCTTCGGCCGCCTCCGCCTCTCCGTGGCCTTCGTCCACCCGACCCACAGCCTCCCGGCCCCCGCCGCGCCCGCCGCCACGACCCACCTCTGCCGCGTCTGTGGGCGCCGCTTCCGCGCCCGCGACGCCCTGCTGCGCCACTTCGACGCCATCCACGCCCGCGAGCACGCCAAGCGCCTCGCCCGCGTCGACTCCTCCCGTGGCGACCGCCGCGTGCGCCTCGCCGCCGCGCTCTCCCACAAGCTCTCCAAGTACGAGAAGGCCGCCCGCGAGCTCACCGCGGGCGCGGACGCCACCGCCACCCCCGCAGACGAGCTCGGCCGCGCCGGCATCCGCGTCGCGCTCACCCGCACGCCCGCCGCGTCCCTCCGGGAGCGCGCACAGCAGGTGCTCGACGAAGGGTCCGTGGGGTGCCTGATGCTGGTCTCTGGCAAGGACGAGCTCGCCTCCCTGCTGCGGGTGGCGAGGGAGAGGGGCGTGCGGTCGGTGGTGGTCGGCGGGGAGTCCGGGCTGGCGAGGTGGGCCGACGTGGGGTTCAGCTGGGCGGAGGTCATCTCGGGGAAAGCCAGGAACGCCGCGCCGTCAGTGTCCGGCAAGTGGCGGGACAGGGACGTGCTCAAGGGGCTGGAGTGGAGGTACGAGGAGGCAGACGACGAGGAAGAGCTGGTGTTCGAGGACAGCGACGGCGATGGGGTCGAGGAGCTGGCACGGAATGCGAAGGGGAAGCCGTGGTGGAAGCTGGAATCTGACGTCGAGGACTCCAACGTTGGTGGTTGAACAATGATGATTTGCACGGAATGTGTTTGCCCGTTTGCCGCTTGGAATCCATCAGTGGAAGCATGGATCTTGGCACACCGCACGCCAGTGGAGTCATGATCATGGAAGTGTAGAAAGAATTTGTGCTTAATTGTAGTGGTTGCCTCTAATGATCTTGTAACTTGGAAGAGGTAAACCTGTGCGCTATGTATCAACGACTGTCATACTGAAATTTGCTATACAGAGGGAAACCGCATATTAGCATGTTGCTATCGATTATGCAATCTCTAAATCTGCACTCTGCAGACAACCAAATTGGATTACATCCTACAAGGTTCAGTACCATCCAGCGGGTCAAACCAAATGTGCTGCCGCGGCCAGATTCCGGCCAGCCCGCTCCAGGAGCGCCAGCATCCCCTCGCACTCCGCGATGATGGCCTTGTCGAGCCCGCTCCGGATCACGGGCGCGAAGAAGAGCCACGACCCGGTCCCCGTCACGAACGCCAGCGTGAGCGCCGTCGTCACGGGGCGCGGCGGCCGCCACAGCCCGCTGCCCTGCCACCACCGCTCGGCCACCACGCACGCGCCGTGCAACGCGAAGAAGGCGGTCACCTCCCCGGTCCCGGTCTCCAGCGTGATGTAGTAGAACATGACCTCGTGCATGGCGCCGGACACGAGGAACGCCGCGAGCACGCCCGCGGCGGCGCCGAGGCGGGCGCGCACGGGGCGGTACACGCCCGGGACCATGAGGTTCCACCGGCGGCCCCAGAAGTCGCCGAGGGAGGAGGTGAGGTACGGCCGGTCGAACTGCGGCTCCAGCTCCGCGCCCAGCAGCGCGCGGGCGAGCGCCGCGGCGGACGCGAGGAAGAGCTCGAGCATCAGGTACACGTGCGTGCCGTCGAACACGGGCACGGCGTACGGGGGCATCCGCGCCCTGTAGCACCGGGCGGAGACGAGCGCCGCGAAGAGCGCCGCCTTGGCCGCGTAGGACAGCAGGAATCCACTCCATCCTCTACCCCCTCCCTTAACTCGCCGGCGGCCGCTTCCCTTCTGGGACAGCTCACCTCCTACCCACGCGCGCGAGGAATGATCCCCCGTTTGCCTTCCCGTTCGTGACCGAGCGCACGCAGATCGCATCGGCTCGGTCGCACGCCACGGTGCGGCTTCCTTCGGTCCTTCCTGGGCCGGGAAAAGTAAAGTAAGCAAGCAGAAGGAAGGGCGCCGTCGCTGTTACCACGGGGCCGTCGACACGAGCCGCGCCGTACGTGATCGCGGGGGTGGGGGAACTCAGCGACGACCGACACGGCGACGCCACGCAAGAATCTGACGCTGGACGCCTGCCCCCCAGCATTATCTGCTTCCGCCTCCCGAGGCCGATCGACCAATCCAGCGCAGCGTCCCCTCGCCGGCGGCCCCGCCGGGAAACCAGCACGTACGGCGCACACAGCACAGCAGACAGCACAGCACAGGCGCCGGTGCCAGCGGCGCATGCATGGCGCCGGCCCGTTGAAAAGGAAGGCGCATCCGCGTACGGCGCCGCGGTTGGCACGTCACGTATTACGCGTCGGGTACGTACGCGCGTACGGCGGGTGGCGACGATTGGCGGCCATGCGAACGCGGGTGTTCCTCTCGGATGCAATCCAAGCACCTGGGGGTAACATTGCATGACGGATTAGCGACAGGGGAAGCGTGGCAGGTAGGGTCCATTTAATTTCCCGTGCAATTAAGCACACACAGCGAAAGCACTGCCCCACCGCCCCGGCCGGCCGGCCGGCGCCCAACGCGGCTGGCTCGCCGGTCGTCGGCCGGAGCTAGAGCAGATGTACGTACAGGATCCGCGTCATTTGTTACAGTAGGCCAGGCGTTTGGTAGGCGCGGTAGGATGAAGCAAGGTCCCGTGCCACACGCCTTGAAAGAGAGGAATTCCTTTCTTCATTTATGGATCTACCCCGGGCTGATGATCGAGTACCTGACCTGACCTGGTGGTGATCTCGGATCAAGGATGGTCACGCGCCGCGACTTCCATGATGGGACGAGAGGCCTGTCTCCATCGGCGGCGTAAATGCTCGTCCGTTTTTTCTCCAGGATGGTTTTTTTTCAAAAAAAAAAACGAGAGTGAATTAAACGATTCAGATAATCAGAGGTTACAGGTACAGCTGCATGGCTAATTATAATCTCAACGAGAAATCAAGTTGGACGAACTCACAATAATATTGTCTGCATGATCATGCAGTATCAGTTGGCTAGCTAGGAGCATTATCACAATATTGTTCGGACACGATCGATATGTATGATGTATCTAGGAGGAGCATGCATGACGATTTACAAACACACATATATAACACATAAACGCATCTTATTTTTTCATATACGCATGCATGGTAATAATACGATGATATTACCAGCTGTAAACACAACATTCTCTCTGGGTAGAAGAGCCATCAGCCATGCATGGTTACATATATGCAGTCAGTGAGCTGCTTCAACTTAGAATGCCGATGTCTCTTTCAATATTTTTAAAACAAACTTCTGAAGATGATATGGCTAGAATTTGTCTTCAAAAGTGCTTTCAGTTTATTATAACTTCACTATATATATTCAATAGGATTTATAGCATTGATCATTGGTCAAATTAGCTAGACCTTATCGCTTTCCTAGACAATATACTAGCAATATATAGTTGCTTTTGTACCTGGAGGGAGTATTATTACACACAAAAAACATACCAGTTGAGTGACGTTGAATGATTTTCTTTTACTAGTAATAATAGATAGATTTTTTACAGAAGTTCTGATAATTATTTTGCAAACAACTTATCTAATTAATCAACCGTGCTATACTTGTAAGCGACTCTAGCATCGACTGATATACGTAATATATGGACTATATGGACGTAACTAGATACAGTATATCTACCAGTAGGAAAAAATGCACGTACAGCTGCACTACTAACTAGTTAGACTGACATACTGTACTCAGTTTAATTCCAATGTTGCTATACCGTGCAACCAATGAACCAAAATGTTTGAATCAAAGTACAATGCCAGAGACCTAGCAACAAATTTAGAAATGCAGTAAGTTAACAAGATATCTACAAGACAATTAGGATCTTTGTAGTGTGTATGGATTGTAATAGAGGTTCATAGCATATACACATGGAGAAATAAAAATGAAAAGTTGATGTTCATCTAACGTATTTCACAATTTATTCGCTAAACTACATATCAATATAGTTGTACAAATGAACTTTGTGCATATACCAAGAATGCAAAATACTGGACAAGTATTTGAGAGTGTACATGAGTGGATATAATATATAATAAAATGACCGAATAATCAATATAGTATATATAAACCATGCATATATCTACTTGTCATGTTATAGCTAGCACTAACTAGTTCTTCTCTGCTTTTTTTTCGAAGAACCCATTTCTTTCCTGTTAGAAGACTTCAATCCTCACATTGGGAGTTGTTGCGCTGCTATTGCATTGGAAAAGAAAGAGGTGCTTGTGAAGCTACAAGGACTGCCTCAGCTAATTGACAGCCAATACGCTATCATGACATGCTAGCAGGGCTAGCTCTTGCTAGCTTTAGCTTGGCACCAGCTGCACCTCTCATAGATATGCAATGCCCAACAGCCCAAGCGAGATTTGGGGAAGTCAAATAAAGGATCTTGATTATTAGCAGGCCTGGTCTTACTCATGCTCGTGATTTGTGAATATGCATGGTTGGGCTCTAATGTGTTGCATAGAGTAGCATTTGTAATGAATCGTGCTCCTACTTCTCACAAAGAAAAGATACTATACAAAATAAAGCTAAACTTACAAGTTCTTAGAGAATTAACAAGAAGATCGAATCTAGAAGTGCACATATATTTCATGTTGGTCATCTCCTACTATATGAGTGGTCTTATATCTCTCTAGGGTCTAGACGTACAACAACTGGGATAGTTACTGACAGATGTATTCGGATCATCGATCAATCAAGAAATACATGCGTCAAACTAATCACTGAAGTTCTTTAACTAGAAATAATAGATCAAAGAAAGATAAATCCACATAACTCATAATGAAACAGAACAAATCCAAAACAAAGACTGAAAAGAAATCAATCAACATAATAAACGAATCTTGTTTGCACAAATCTTATATAGAAGACTGAACGGGAACATGTAGAAGTAACATATGTAGCATAGCATGACATACTCTTGCACAAGTACGTAGATCCTAGCTGGAAAAAAGACGGAGTATTTCGGACCAAGACGCTTGATTCCCCAAAGCCATGGCGCAGCAGTGTGCAAAAGAAGCTGAAGAGGAGCTAGTCTGCTGGAAGAAGACGACTGAAGGAGAGGAGAACTGCACCGATCTGATGATGGCTTCTTGACTCACATGAGAGTAGTAGTACCAGAGCAGATCAACCACGCCATCATCATGCTCCGTGCATCTCCCTCTCGCTTTCTGTCACCTCCCCATCTCTCTCCCCTCCGCCGCCGGCCCCCTCGCACACCGCCGCCCCTTCTCTCTCCGCTCCCGCTTTTCTCATCGGCTATAGCTTCTCCGGCCTCTTCCGCTTGGAAGTAGGTGGAGGCGACTCTTGAGGTGCGGTGTGGCAATCATGGCGGCCGAGGGCCCGAGGGGCTCGGGGGCAGCATGATTGCATCTTGGAAGTAGCAGGGGGAGGAGAGGCTGCAGAGGCTCCTCGCATCACATGGTGTGGCATGATGGAGGCACACATCTCAGCTCCGCTAGTAGCCGCACACACATCTCCCTTGGTTTATTGGGCTCCTCGATTGGCCTCGCTGATCTTCTTTCTAGGGGTCTCTTCCCCCTTCCTCCTATAATGTGATGGTGACGGCAGTGGATTGTGATGGAGTTTGGCCAATCTCCAAGGCTAGCTAGGGCATTTCTATGGCCAGCCTTTGGCCTTCCCTTGGAGCCAGTAAAAAAATGCAGAACAGCAGTGAGAAACCTATCAAGTATTGATAACTCTTCCATATGTTGTTTATTTTATTACCATCTGTAAAAGCTAAAAAATGGGATATATTATTAGCCATACATGCATGCCATAAATTATAAAAGTAATAATTTCTACAACTCTAGTTCTCCATGCTAATGAAACAAAGGGCATATGACGTAATTCAAAATTTGGGTAGTGAAAAATCATATTTTTACTTGTATTTTTGATAGTGCAAATATAATTTATGAACAGTACAGATCGTACATATAGTCTTTATTAAGTGTGTGAAAAATCCATATCATCTTCCAGGGGACATTAAATGAGGCCTGAATGCCTGATGTCTTAATCCTTGTAGTCTTGTAGATATATGACATAAATTCGTTATCTTGATTAAAGTCAATGTGAGAGATGTGTAGTCTGAACTTATTTTAAAATGTTATAGTACTTGCATTATCTACAAAATAGGAATGTGTTTTACACTAAAAATCTGGTTTCGTCTTTTATCAAGTACTGAAATATATTGGATTGGTGTAGCCCTAAGATCCTCAATATGTTTCAATTTGCCGAGGTAAATGAATTATTGACCACAAGAGCTTGAAGCGACGAGATCAAGTTAAAAAATAATGGCATGATCATTTTTTTTAAAAAAAGTACAAAAGTCAAAAAGGAAAAAGAACGGCAAAGTTAACAGGTTGCTTTTTGTTTGAGAATAAACTACACTGGTGGTGCAAGGGGAGCACAGAAAGAAGGGGGTAGGTGGGGTTTCTGTGTTTGGTTGGTGGTTGGTTCTCAATGCAAAGATGTGTTCCCTGGCCTCCGGCTTCTCTACCATGCATGAACTCGTATGCATGCAGCTACTAGATTAATTTCCGTAAGTCATATGTTAATCAGTCAACGTTGCTTACAGTGTATATATAGACATGTTTCTTCAGTCCATTATCACTCCACATCAGCATGAGTTTTCCCCAACGACATGCATGATCCTCTTTACACAAAACCATTTTTTTGGAGTAGAAAACCATTAGATTCTATTACATTGGAAATTAAAACTTATACATGGGTTGCCACCAAAATTTGGTAATTTTATGGCCGATGGAGTATATTGAAAGAAGCGGATATAGCAAGGACTCTACAAAAGCTTTATTAGCAAGGACTCTGCGAAAAGGAAAATTAGAGTCTGTGTATCTTAATGCTTCCTTTTGTTTTGTTTGGATATTTCTTGTTAGGCAGTTTTGTTTAGATATTTCTTGTTAGGCAAGTTTTGTGTCAGCCCAGGATATAAATATAAGCCCTGTCCATTGTAAAAGTTATCTCTCGATCAATACAACATAATTTTCGGCGCATCGTCACCCTCTTTTCTGAGGTTTTCGTCACTGGGGGAACTTGGCACCTGACGCGGGGCTGCATCGCTTTGATCTCCGGCGATGGGGTAAGTCCTAAGTTCCGCCGGCCCCGGCAATTGTATCGGCTACATTGGTGCTGTTCAAGGCTGCATCGTTTCGATCTTTTGAATTTCTCTCATTCAGTTGGTATAATTGCCTACCAGTTATCGATTCCTATCAAGTTTTTTTAAGGCTGCATCGTTCGACCTCTTGTTAGATCTGATAGAATCACGATTATCTTAGCCTTGTTTAGATCTATCGGCTTATATCTTTTGAATTTATTGCTTAGCTACTAAAAGAAAATTGATTTCTTTATTGAAAGCATCAGATTAGTTCTCATTAGCCGATAGTTTCTTATCTTGATCTTATTTGAGCGTTTATTGCACGTGTATCTTGTCTTATTTGAGCGTTTATTGCACGTGTATCTTGTCGCAGCTAGATCCATCGGTTTGTAGCCTTTAGTTTATCGCCCTGCTGCCAACGCTGCCTCAGTTAGGTCCAATCCGTTTGGTGGTGACGGTAGATTAATTGCTATAAGATAGATGTCCAGTAATCGCTCCAACCTCATCGGACTGCTAGCCGATGGTTTTTATTGGGGAACTAGCCGATAAGTTATCTTTACATCGGGTTCACAGCTGATACGTGTTATAATTATCGAGCCTAGATTTAATTTTCTGTATTAATATCGTCCGATTAGTTCATATCATTATTTATCTATCATGGCATATAGCTGATTCCTTAAGATCCTATCGACATCGGCTGATATCGGCCTATTGGCCGATCGACTCTTTAATCATCAGATTATCTATTTGTCAGTTGCAGGATTAAACTGACTGTCACGCCCGAATCTCAAGAAGTTAAGGACCTGCACTGGAAGTAAGCAGATCTCCCAGGATAAAGTGTTGCGCGCGAGGATCATCATCAGCCGAGCGATTTTTGGCGCCAACAACATGTTATTCCTCATAAGCTTGCAGAAACTATGACCTCAGTGGCAGTGCTTCAAAGAAAGAAGAAAAGAAAACCTCTTTCCAAGCAAGATACAGCTGCATGCATCGTTGGTTTCTATGGTGAAATGCACCTCTCTTGTAAGCACGCCGAACACACGTCAACATGTGACATGGCCGGCTAGCTAGCTGTGATGCATGCGCCTGTTCCAGAGATTGCAGGCCGGGAAGGGAAGGTGCTGCCAGCGCTGTATGTTGTGCATGGATGCTACCGCCTTTTTTTGGTGATGGGGAATCATGGGGAAGGTATGCACTGTGCACTGACTGGAATGTCATGGTCCGGGCACCGATCTCCCCAAGATCTTCGAGCTATGAGTACTACTGTCCCTTCAAAAGATTTGGAACCTCGAACTGCTATGATCAACACCAGCTACTCTAGGCTACACTGCCGCGAGAGTGAATGCATCGGCGCTGTGCAGAATTTGCTTTTCCGAAAGCCGGTGAAAAGCAGACTCTGCTCGCACTTCGTTCTTGGTATCTGTTTGTTGGTAACCAATTCTACCATTTGGTGTAGCTTTTGGTTAATCTGTGAAAAAAGCTGAGAAATAAGCTGCGCCAAACTGAACTGTAGGATGTTCATCAACAAGGTTATTACACTACAGCTTTTTTTTTCCAGCGCAGGAATTTCACCAAAAAAAAATGTAAGTACTGGCTTTTTACCGGAATAAACTCATAAAACTTGCCACCACAGAGATCATTTTACCAAAAGAAACAAATGGCGCATGATTGGTCCGAGTCCCTTCTCTTCTCCGATCCGGAGCAGGTGGAGACGCTCAGCGCACTGATTCGATCGGTCACTGCTGCGGCGCTACAAATCCATGCATGGAGCCAGCAGCCCAGCAGTGTCCCCTGAAGCGAAGGCAGGCGATGCGCAGGAGCTCATGGCCCGGTCACCTGTGATTCCGGGGATGTCCCCGGCCGAGAGCATTCATTTTCATGTGCCCGGCTGATGACGGATTGTCTCGTGCTGGCTGTTACGATGCCCCATGTGTCGAGCGGCATGATAAGCCGGCAAGGGGGAGAGGAGATCACGAGGAATAACTGGTGGGCACACGGGCATCCGATGCGGCTGCTAGTAGGAGCTCATGAAAAAACTGAACTCGTTTGCACCATCTTGGAATCTCAGCCACAGAAACTATGAAAAAATGGTCGTCATCTAGCATGAAGGAAGAAGTGTTTTGGTAGATTGACCCGTGAAGTTCCTCCTGGATGCATGTCACGTAGAGCATCTTGTTTCCGGACACGGTAGAGAAAGACCATCACGCATTTTGTTTGATCAGGAACGCATGATGCGCCGAGCACCATGGTACCCCGCCTAGGGTCTGCTGGGAGCCCGGCCTCGCTCTCGCCGATTGGCCACATCATGCAGCTGGGGTTGCGACTAGTGGATTGAGATTGATTCCCTTCAACCCAACTGAACCCAGGGTGCGGTCTTTTTAGAAGTTTTACCTTCTTTTCGTGCGTCTCCCCGGTCTGCCGCCCGGCCGTCTGCATGTCCCAGGCAGGCAAAAGCGATCTCGATCCATGTACAGCAACTTGCGTTCGCACCAGGCCGAGAGACAAAAGGCGTCCCTTTGTCCTCTTGCAGGGGCAAAGCGTCAGGTTGGGGGAGAAAAGGAGCCTAAAGCCGTGCCCATGGCCTTTCTTCTTCTTTTCAGGGCAGCAAGATACGGCTTTATACTGCACGTACCGCACCAGAACAGCCGCATCTAGCACGTACGTACTTGAATATTCACGACTCCGATTCTTTCTTGCGTGCGAGAGGTAGTAGTAGTACTAAAATACTGAGAGCAAGAGCCCAGTTCAGGGTAGCTGTGCAAGCCTGCAACGAAGTGCGAGCTCGACCCCAGACAGCGGCAGCTTGCGAGAACAAACCTCTCGTAACGCCACATGACGAGGCGCAGGATTTTCAGCGCATGGTGTGGCAAATTTTGTCACTTGGGTCTACAACGGCAGACGACGGAGAGGTTGGGCACAATTCTGTAGCCAGGAGGAGAGCTGGTAGTAACAGCTTAGCCATGGTGTCGGCAGTGCCGAAACAAATCGACAGGTCATGTAGCACCACTGCTCTTGACCGCCCGCGGTCTGCAACCTGCAAGCCCAGCAGACGGCACTACCTTTTGCCGGATGTTAGCCGCTGACGAGTTTCCGAGGCGCCTAGGTATACAGCAAGATTGGAGTAAGATCTACAGTACTTGGCAGAAGATACGATAGTACAGCTAGACATGCCCATGTCTGCGTTCTTATCTGCGCAACGCACAAAATCCTGGAATGGATGATTGCATCAAGGGCCCCAAAACAAACGAGAAAAAAAGGGGAAAGATGGGCAGTCGCCAACAATTGCGACGGCAACAAACAAATGCATCGACACTTCGACAGCATGAGCACAACTACGTCAGTGAGCAGGGTTCCACACCTTTGCTCTTATGCAGCTTCAGTTCTCATTGCATTTATGTCCTCTATACGAGTATGATCCATTTATCCACGAGCAATGATTGCACGATCCTTTTTCAAAACATGATCTGGGGGAGGTTACTCTGGCGTCCAGCTATCCTGACTCTCGCCAGGGAGCAATCCACACTCTAACCGGATCGCCTCCAGGAGCTGAGGCGATATCACCTCCTTTTCTTCATCTGTACCATTTTCCTTTGAGCTTTTCTGGGCCACTTCTGCTCCCCAACCTCTGTACAAAATCACTTTGTTCGTTTCTTGCGACACTAGAACCGATCCTGTCGCCTCCTGTTTACATTGTACGCCAAAAAAGATCAGATGAATTCGGGTACTCAGGATCCAATTATTCTCTATTACAAGTTACAAACCTCCAGTTCTGTTATCAGCTGCTGGATTGGAGTCCCATCCGCTCTGTTCTTTATGTTCACAATAGCAAGAGGATGCTTCTTGAAGTGTGTTTTTATTGTTTTCGCAACTCCCGTGATGACATTATTCCTCCCTAAGACATGAATCAGATGCTTAGCGAAGCATCTTAAAGTTAATGCAGGTAAAAACTCGGATAAGACCAAGAAAGATACCTATGGAAAGTACTGGCCGTTTCTTCATTTTAAGCGCTTGCTTCCTCAGCACAAGCCTTTCTTTATTTGAGAGTGGTGTTGCTCTCAGAGGCAAGAGAGGATCAGATTCCACATCAAATTTTGGTGCATCCACATCTTTTGAATCGCCTTCACTATGACTATCTGGATCGAACGTAACAGTAGAGCTGTGCTCGTTTTGCTGCAACATCAGTTCATCGATATCAGCATGGAGCAAAGAAATATGGTGGGAAAGCAGACAAACTCACATGTCTGTTCAGATCATTGAATGAAACTGCACTAGATCTCCTGGTCAGGCATGGACTTGCAGTCAATGAAGAGTCATCTTCAAGTTTGGTGAGACAGACTTTGCTCTGTAATACAGTGTGCAGTAGCCACATTAGCTATTGTAAAGGACCAAACTACAACGTACAGATTTCATATGGGAGAACTATTGACCTGCATATCATCGTCATCCAAAGGAACTCTGGACTTTGTTAAATTTAAGGTTCTATCCATCACAACTGAAGCGCACTCTTCAACCTCTGGCTCTGAACTCTTGGGAGCATCTTCAGGCACTTCCTTGACCATTTATATGGAAATAAACAAATAATCAGGCATTTATAGAATATACTGAATGGCAATTGAACTGCATTCAAGTTCGAATATGTTATACTTCGTTTTTCTGTTGTAATGTTCCGGAATTGACACTAGGACCATGAATGGTCGTTTTATAGTAGCTGGAATTCATCTGGTCCCTCAAGTAGTCAATATTCTTTGACAGATTAAGCACATGAACCTTCAGGGACTGAAATGAACGAGAGAAATGATTCAGAATATCAAGGACATTAGCACAAGAGACTCATAACAATACAACAGATATAAGACGCACCTTACAACGTTGGTTTTCCATAGAACGCTTCAAAGCATCCTTTTTACTCAACAAAGTTTTTGGCCTGAGAGTTGATGGCCTCTGGTAATTCTTTCCTCTATATACTATAATAGCATGTCCTTTGCTCACTTTTTCCACTGCCACCAAAATACCACCACTCTCTGCCTCTAGAGTTCGAGCAGCATATTCAACATCTTTAAGGCTGTGTTCTTTACAGATAATCTTGACAAGTTCTCGATACTTCCAATGAAGATGCATATTTTCAATAGTTCCATCAAAAACTCCTCTCCTCCCTGCAAACCAATTAAACAAGGTGATTGAAAGACCCAAAAAATGCAAGTGGGAAGACAATTCTGTGGAGAAACTACAAGATTTTTCCATTGCCCTAGATACACAATATAAACTTTCCCTAAAGATAATCTCTGTATTACATGTGCAGACTTTATATTAACTATCTGGAACAAGGATGTAAGATATGTTCCTAAACCAGTTGTGCATCTTGTTAGGTGCCTTGACAGGGATAATGCTATTATCCTTACAATAGGTTGTGTCCCACCTCCCTCTGGCTCTGTTTGGACGGGAGGAGTTAATTGCTATTGCTGGTAAAGTGGTAACAGAAACATTGTGATGCATAGGATTGTACGAAAATAGAAGTTTCCCAGGTGATTCACAAGAGATGAAAGAATAGTTCCAAATTTTTGCGCTTCAAGCAACAGAAAACCACATAGGACCCACCCTGTCAATATCAGAACTGAGAAATGATCAGAACAGATTGGAATATTGTTTAGTATCCACAAACTCATTACAGTTCTAGATATAAAGATTTAATATCAGCCTTTCAACCAGATAATCTAGTTAAAGCTAAGAAATGGGTAATCTTTTTGTTTGGTATGTAGAGACTGGAACAAGTTTCCATTTTCTAAAACAATGACTGTGATCAGAACAGAAGTGTGCAGTACAGTGCAATGTTTGAGGAAAATACCCACCTAGCAGCAGAAATTGTTTCATCTTCAATCCAACTTTCCTCAACATGTACCTCTCCTCTTCCGAGATATCCTCTCTAGTTTCAGCTTTTGAAGGCTGAGATGCATTTTCTAGTTCTTCAAGAAGTCTTTCAGCCCTCTCTTTCTCTGCTATGGCCTGAAAATATTTGTATATATGTTTACTCAGGCAGCAGACATAAAAGGAAAACAAATATGATAGCTGAAAGCATACCTGAGATAATCTGGTCTCCACACTCTGGGCCACAGCATTAAGAGATTGTGATCTACTCTCTGGAACAGACATTTCCTCTTCATGAATGTGTACAGGGACATCACTTGATACCTTCAGTACAGAAGCATCTTGAGCAGGCGTGCTTTCTTCAGTGTCAGGCTTGGGCTTGTAGATTGTAGAACCGCCCAACTTTCTGCGCTTTTCTATTGCCAGAGAGACAGCTGGGGGGAGGAAATCTTTCCCTCTGTAGAATACAATCGACTCCTTATCCCTTGATAATAGGGTTCCACCTGTCAATCCCTGGAACATTTATACAAAAGGTGGAATTTACCATTCAAATTTTGGGAGTGGATAATGTAAGTACACTGAAAAAATAATGAAAGCTGGAAGTTTCACGTAGATTAGGATAACACCAGAGACTAGCATATATCTTCCTGATTTCTGATCATATATGGAGGTGATGAACAAATGCACAAAAAGCAAAGTAAGAAGCATACGCAACACTCTACATCCCCATATCTGATGATATGTGACCCAAGTCAAACTCTATGCCAGTTTTACCAGAACATTGCAGGAGCACACAAAAAATGTACTGTATGACTGGGCATTGGGCAATGACTCGATTAGTACCTACCTACCTTTAATTCTTCAGTGATGAGTTCACTATCAGTGTTGTTTGCATCTCTCTTGATTGCAATCTTTGCTACCTCGCATCTTTCCCATAGCTTGATCATGGATGCGGCCAATCCTTGAAGGTTACTGCTTCTTCCTGGAAAGTGGACACAAGAAAACTAATACCAGCAATCCTTATCAATATTGTCAAAGACAAGAGGAAAAAGCAAAGTACCAAACATTACCAAGTGCATAGTGGAAGGGCAAGGGATGAGCTAGTCTCCTAAGGATAGTCATTTCCCTGTCTGTTAGCTTAGGTGGCACACCAGAAGGAAGAAGGCGAAAAGGCCTACGGTATCCTGGCACAATAGCTGGTAATAAATCAGCATCCACTGGAAGGGGATCATACCCCCACCAACCAGAAAACCTTGGCCCCAACCCATCCAGTAATTTATCAGCTTCCTCTGCAAGTTTGACCTCCCCAGGCAACTGTAATCGAAACTTATTTGGAGAACCAACACCAGCCACTAAGGATGACCGATCTCCAGGACCAATGTTACCACGATGATCAGCATGAGTATTTACGTGCAATCTCGTGTGCTGTTGATTTGGAGCTCCAGTTCTAGTGTCCAAATTTCCCTCATGTGTACCAAAAACAAGCCGTTTGGTAGATAATATTGGACGAGTTGTATATTTCTCTCTGCTTAAGCTCTGGCTCAAATCTCCTATGGTATGGTTCTTTCCCTCTCCTGCACTCCTCTGTTCTGCACATGCTATAACAGGATTCTCACTACTTTCATAACTGCTATCATGTTGAAAAGTAGTCTCATCCTCCTCCCCACTGCTACTCAGCGCCACTGATCCTGTACCAAGATGTTCATCCTCATCCTCAGAGCTGCTCTGCTCTGATGATTCTTCGTCAAGAAGACCATCCATCCTTTCTCTGTGATGGAAGTAAGGATACTTATAGTCGGTTCCTCTATATAATATGATCGTACTCCCAGATCTCCAAATGACTAAGCCTCCAGTTTTCCTCTATCACCAAAAAGAAACAGAGCATGTTGAACTGTCAAATGCAAGCCAAGATAGTTGGTTCTAACTATGAACTATTTCTCTCCTATGTTTCATTTGTCCAATTGAACTTGAAATGAAATCTACTTCAACGATGCTATAGTTTTCTGAATGCTAATACACTAGTACATCCTGATCATATAACTTGAAAGTCATCAACAGTATTTTAACCAGATATTCTGCTCATTTCTTCTTACTGACAGCTTCACACCAAGATTCTGTGATCATATACTGAAAACTCAATTATCCTATCAACTCGGGAAAAGAAACTTACAGTGGCGTTTAACACAACCAAGCACCATAATATCAAGCGACACCCTATTTTACTAAGCGTGTTACCCCAGGAAGATAATGACATGATTCCGGATGCCAATTTTGTAGTTGGACATGCACAGCCAGAAGAACAAACATTACAGGGAGCACTCACCTCGAGCATCTCGTGCGTGCGCCTCATGTTCATAGCCCAGACGTCCTCGAACCTGATCTTAACGACCTCCGCGTTCCGCCAGCGCTCGTGTATCCCGTTCACTATCCCCTCCGTGATGCCCGCCTTCCCGACTTTGAGCCTCTTCCTCACCTTGATCCCGATCCCCTGCAGCCGCCGCAGCTCGTCCCGCGGCAGCGCCAGCTCCGCCGCGGACGGCGGCGCCGAAGCAGCATCCCTCCCGCGGCCTTTCCGCTGCCGCCGCGCAGCGGAGCCGGCCTCGCCATCGGCAGTGGCCCAGCTCGGGTCTAGGGTGGAGCCGACGCGGTGGCGCGGGAGCTGGGCCGGGGTGGGCACGAAGATCTCGCCGGCGGAGGGGGCGTCCCCGCTCGTGTCCGGGGCCGGAGCGGGGGTCTCGGAGCCGGTCTCGAGGTAGCCAAGGCTGCGGAGCTTGTCGGAGATGCGGCGGAGCGCCGACTTGCCGAGGAGTTCCGGCGAGGGGGACGCGGAGGCGGAGGCGTGGACAGGACGGAGGCGGGCGCGGGGTTTGGAGGCGGAAGTGGCGGGGAGGGAGAGGAGAAGAGGGGAAGGGTGCGGGGAGAATGTGAGGAGCATTTGTTTGCGTGGGAATGGTGGGTTGGGACTTGGGAATGGAGGGAGAAGACGGGTTTAACTGCCCGTGGTCCGTGGCGGGCTCGAGGGAGGATAAGGCGTCGAGAGGAGGGAGGAGACGGAGCAAGGGGATGACCGGTGCCTCGAGATACGTGTTGTTGAATGACCCGTATAAATCCTCGTGTTGCATGATCAAGAGTTCATGTTATCGTGTGCCACTCCATACCCGATTCAAAAAGAAAAAAAAGAAAGAGTTCGTCTGCGTACAGCTTCAAAGAAAAGTTCTAGGGCGCATAGAAAAGAGTTGGCGTGTTTGAGGCCTTGCCGTGGGGGTTCTAGATGCCAGTTACAAAGATATTTTACTCTAATTTATCCTAGGTTAAACTGATCTAGCTTTGATCCAATTGCTACAAAAATATAATAATATCTACTCAAGATTAAAGTTGTCCGGTGCCTCGAGATACTAAAAAATGTCAAGACATATTTTATGATGACCTAATACAACTGATTGGATACGGTGGATGTTGATTTTTCTATAAATTTGATTAAAGTTAAAAAATAATTTAGGATAAATTAAAATAAATTATAATTTAAATAGACATAATATTGCCTTAACATTTTGTTAGCCTAGCTAAATGATGCATTGGTAATGGTGTTAACCTGAGCTCCTGTGACAAAAGAGATATATGAAATAAGTCTCTAGATAATTTATGTTTTTCAATGTTTTCTAATATTAATTATGCTCTTTGAGATTTTGCTAAAACCTCGGAATGGAGCACTAAAACCATAATTTGACTCTTATGGAAAAACCTAGAAATGTGTTACAATAATTAAACCATAGATAAAGATTACTTCGTAATTATTTTTGAAAAATTTGAGCGTATTCTAATTCCGCTACATATATTTCTTCCCTTAAACTCACTCAGATTTGTTTAGTTCTAATTTTACCACACTGTCTTGTTATACTTTGTAAAGTACTACATACATTTTCAAAGATACCGCGTTAAGGATTTCTAAACATTTGGTGCATAGAACAAACTAACTAATTCAAGAACAGATTAATTAGCTTTTTCCAAGTGCCTTATTATATTTAGAAACAAAAGAAAATTATAAGAGCATCTCTAGTGGTCTTTCTTTCCCTAATAAACTGTCGATATTGGGGAAAAGTTATGCTCCAGCAGTTTTCCAATACCTCTCCCTTTCTCCAATAATTATTGGGTTGTTCCAGTATTTTACCCTAACTCCCCTCAAAAATGAAGAATTTTGGCTCTTCCTAGTTATATTGGAATGAGATTATTGGGGAACTGTAAAATTATTTCCTCCAATAACCAATAAAAAGTGATATTTAAAAAGTGGTATTGAGATGTTCCAATAATACATTATTGAAAGATATTTATTGGAGGACTGCTGGAGATGCTCTAACCATCAATATAAATAAATTATCAAAAGACCTATTGACGTTTCGACATGAAAAACTTTTGGCTTATCTTGAATTTGATACCAACGATCTCCATAGTAAAAGACTACCCTCAATCTCAATTATCTTTACCGGTGGATCTAGAGTCTGATGAGCATGCTCACCCAGACTCACCATCCACTAAATTTTAATATCTAATTATTGATTATCACTGTATGTAGAATTGCAGAGCAGAGACGTCCAAACTCATCAAAGCTGTAGGGTTCACCACTAATCATCTCATCTCGTTCTCACGAAACAAAAAGACCGTTAGATTCACGCACAACCTGCCCACGAGCAAATCGCTTCCCTCATCCCCCAGTAACGCAAAACTGTAAAAAAAATGGCAAAACAAATCGAGTAAAAATAAAAAATTAAAAAATGCGGTCGAAAAGCGCAAAAGGCCCGCACGCACCTGCGCCTATGCGCGCAGCGCCACCAAAGGCAAAGGGAGCCTCTCCCCCTCCCGTCCCAAGCGCCGGTAAACTTCCATCTCCTCCCACGCCCCAATCTCTCCCATTCCCCGAAACCCTAACCGCCACTTGGCCCCTTCCCGGAAGCGGCCGCGCCCCTCGCCATCCTAGGCTTCGGGCGGGAGTCCGCTGCGCGTGGGCTGCGGCGGAGATGGCCTCGTCGTCGGCGTCCTCGAGGCACCAGGTCACCATCACCCTCGGCCGCAGCGGTCAGGTGAGCCGTCTCTGTCGTCATTCTCCGCTAGGGATTCGCCGTCGTTCACGGTGTTGATTAGAAACGGAGCAGAAGAGGAGAGGGGGCAGAATGATCTGGTGGAGGTCTGAGTAGCTATGGGCTAAACATCGAATCTAGCGTCGGGGATGTCGGGCATTAGTTTGAGGGATGATACGCGATTTGGCGTGTCGAATTTTCCATGCATGTTGTTGGAATCGGTTGTTACCTGCCGAGGGTACAAAAGCTTGCCATGCTCAAGGGATGCTGGTGTCATCTTGTGAAGGTGGCTTGGTTTGTGGGTGACCGACAACTTAATAGCTTCAGGTTTGACTATTAGGGTGTGTGAGCTGACACGAGCTATACCTGCATGGTTGTTCTAATGCTGTGGAGTTTAGCAGAGGAATCTCTGGATCTACTGCAGTTGTATTATTTGCTTGTCTCTTCAGCATGCTTGGAGAGAAATAAGAGGGGACTGGTATTATTTGCATATGTGGTAAGTACCACTTGATAGCACTTGAATGAGAGCAAAATATTTTGACTTGGGGAAAACTACAGAAGCTTGTGTAATGGATGTTCTCTTGCAAGCTTTGTTTAGGGCATGCCCCTTCCAGTACTGTTTATTTGTACCTGTTGGTTACATTGAAGATTACCAATCTGTTGCATGCACATTCTGCGTTCAGAATTTTTTGTGCTGTTAGTGATGAGGTATTGAGATCTAAAGTGCCCCGGATCTTTTATGCTGTTAGTATCATTCAATCCTTTTCAGTAAAGCCACTCACGCTACCTCTTCTATTATGCATGTTTATGTTTTATTTTATAGTTGTCTAGTATAATGAATTGTTTTAAGCTATATTGGACTTGTTAAAGTATTCAAGACCAGCTTTTAAGATTTTCCATGAGTTGAAATGCTAGCTGGACCGGTGCCAATTCTCTTGTATCGCCTACTTGCATTTTGTAGCTTCTTGACCTTTATTTTCTTCACCACAGGTTGTCAAAAGGAGGGCTATATCTGATGTTATTAATGATGATGAAGTGCCATTATCGGGGAAAAAACGATCTCTGAGGGAGAGGCTAGGAAGTAATGTGCCTGATTCTGATTTTTATGGAAGCCAGCATAGAAACAAAAGGTATTCAAAGGATTCTTGGATCTGCTATTTTCATCGTTTTTAAATGCTGCAAATTTCTTAGTTTTTGCGCATCACATGACAGAATTTGTTTCTTCATGGTACTTCGCCCCCGATTGTGTGTTATGGTGTTAGCTTCACAATGTGAAACTTTCAGTCACTCAAACTTGCCTAATGCTTCTTATGTATTACTGTAAACTCCAGTGCATCATGTAACCTATGTATTTGGATTACCGCTATTACTATCAAATATGTTTTCCACTTTATTGACTTTATTATCATCCCAAGTCCAAATTTAGCTCTTGTCCATATTTTACCAAATTAGCATACCTATAGATATGGGTATGCATTACGCTAACCCAACACTGCATATTATATATCCCCCCATCCCTCCCCCCCCCCCCCCCCCCCCCCCCCCGCCTGCGCCCAACACACACACACACACAGCATATATTTGTAAAGCATTTTCTTTTGAAAGAACATAGTACATGTAGTCCCGTTTATAGTCGTTTTTGTTACATTCCATCACTGCAAACTTTAGGTCACTCTTATGTTCTTCTGTAACTCATAATTGATTGCTTAGCATTGTGGTTGCTCTTTCGCTTTGCAGGCAACAGACAGAAAGTGATAGCTCACATGGAGATGATGGTTCAGGTGATAATAAACCTTAACTTCTAATATTCGTTCACTAGGATTTGAAGATGTCCAACACTACTTACGTTGTTGCATTGGCCTGCAATATATTTGAAGATCGCCAGGTTGGCAAGGATGATCTGAGACTGAAACTTATGAGGAAAGGTTTGTTACAGAGGAGCAATGGTGGCGCAGAACAGAATGGAGTGGATCTCCGGGAAAAGCTTTCCCGAAATCAGAAGAATTTGTCGAGATACGATGCAAGAGGTCATGCACCAGAATCGAGGGCTAGGTATGATATGAGAGACAAGCCCCCAGAGTTAAGGTCTAGATATTCTTCAAGGGACGGTGTCCTAGTATCAAGGCCCTCTGCTGTTGTAAGTCGAATTCCTTCTGCAAGAAGTGTGGATGAGATGGACTCTTCAAGAAAACCTTACTCCTCATGGGCAACTGATGGTTTGAGGCACAGATCACCTGAAAGGCTTACAAGTTTTCGGGGTGATGCGTCTCCACCAAGAGCTTATGATCAGATTAGGTCTATGCCATCCCTTAGATCTGTTGGTTCCTCAAGACCTCAGAGTTTTATTACAAGAGATGCTCGTGACACATCAAGAGCTCAACCATATTCTGGCAAATCCACCATTTCTGTTGATGCAGTACGGAGAGCTAATGGAATCACTCCGTCTGGTGCAGCTATGCCTACAGCCCCTGTTGTGGTTTGTATCTCACTTCCTGTCATGGACCTGAATTTATCAATACTTCTGATGAAAGAAAGGAAATTTTAGAGCCAACTTCATTGATTTATTTGCGCCCACCATTTTCAAATTGTTTCTGAAACCACATCTGCTATCTGTTCTGTAATGCTGTAGGCATTGTGATACTAACATTTAAACAAGAAATTGAAATTATGACATATCTATCTTTGCCAATAAGCTCCTTGTTGCACTTTGGCTTGGTCCTGGTGCTGGTCGAGTGGTGGTATATTTGCTCATTTGTGTGGTTATTTGTTGCTAGTATCAACAACCTTCTTTAGAATTTAGAACACCAATAACCTTCTGAAGCTAACATCATTGAAAAATGATCATTCATTGATGCTCCTGATACAGCTTATTGAAACTTGCTATATTATGAAAGAAAAAACACATTTGAAACGGATGTGATCTTTTAACTTTTGTTCAGTTTGCCCATGGTTACCTAGGAGTCTAAGTTCCTTATCAAAATTGTACTAACGAATTTTATGGAGTCACATGAATTTTATTAGTCTATGCAATCCTTTACTAATGCTTGTGCTTGTTATGACATTGCTCTATGGAATTTTGCAGAAAGAAGTTCCGCAAACGGTTACTGAATTGCTGAGTTCTCTGGGACTGGAGAAGTATCTTGTTCTCTTTCAGGCCGAGGAGGTATCCTTCGAGGCTTCGATTACTAAATTACTTGTTCAATCTATTTAAATATCTTTTTGTGGGTAATTTCATGCATTCCGTTTCAATTTTGTCCATCATGAACTTGTGCTCTCTAGAAGAGCTCTTGTGGTTTCAAAAAGCTTGTTAGTTCATAGCATTTGGCAGTTTTGTTCTTAGGTCTCATTATTCTTGCATTGTTATTTATTCATTGTCATGGCTTCCTGCTTTACCTGTTTTCCAATGGGATAGTTCATGACTTGTTACCGTTTGTTTTTTAAGTTTATACTCCATTCATTCTATGTGACTATTGTGATGCATAGACTCGAATTTATGAGATTATTAGGATGTATAGACTTTTATGGGATTATATTCATGCGTTTTCAAAGCAATATGTTTAATAACTTATGGAGTGATTATTGTGATGATACTGCAACATTTTTTTGGGCATACTATTTACTTGCTTGCAGGTGGATATGGCTGCATTGAGGCAAATGGGAGAGAGCGACCTCAAGGACATGGGGGTACCAATGGTAGGTTAGAGCTGTGCTGCCTTTTGGTATTTACCATGCTAACCTGCAACACATTAGCATCTCTTTGGAAAAGCAAACACTTGTTAGGATGTGGACTTGCCAAAATGTGTGCATATGTGCAATGTATGAAAACTTCAGAGTTTACATTTTTTTCCTACTCAGTACTGTTGCTATAGCGGTTAAATTGAATTAGAGACTATGGATAAAAGATTTAGCTGAAGTTCACATAAACATGAAGTTTCTATCAAAAAGTGATTACCTTTTGTGTTAGCAAAGGAAACTGATTACCTTTTTTTGTAGAAATGGAGCTCATGTTAAATATATTATGCTATATTACATACTTTTGTCATTCCAAGCATGTACACTTGGCGTACATGGCCATAATGTAGATATAATGGCTAAAAAGTAGGCAGAAGACAAGCACCTTGTCCCTTCCCAAACAAGAGGGCTTTGTGTTGTCCCTTCCCAGTAAAAACGAATTGTGGCACAACCTAGGCTGATGTCTCAGTTCTCGTAGGGGAAAAAGATGCAACCTCAGTTTATAGACTCACCATTTCCAACCAGTGTTCTTAAGGTGATACAGTGTCTTGTGGTGTCTTGGCCTCTTGGGTGCGCCTTGTTGCCTTGGCGGCAACTTGGCGACAAAGATTAACTAGCCTCCTGATTCCAACTACTGCTGGGAAGAGTGGCTACACTGTATTCTACGAATGTTTTTCGCTGAAAATTGTTACCCATGCTTTTATTAATTGAACCTGCATAGTATCTTCCAGAATTTAAAAGGCCTCCCTGTTTACATTGAACATCTACCTAATGCATGTCGGAAATGAAATGTAGCAAAGCAGAAGTTTTCTTCCAATCACTAAAATTCTCCATTTGACTTGTCGTCTTGTCTTAGAGCCCTAAACATTGTTCCACAAGGACCAATAATCTTCAGTTGCAACATTGTTTAACGCAAACCACTGTTTTCATGTTTTGTTATGTGTTTCTATGCTAATCTGCATTGTTTTCTTTTGTATTTTGGTTGCAACTCTGAATCCCCCAGTTGATCAGTTTTAACCTAACCCTAAATAAATAGATCGTCAACAATTTATTGAAAAGTCTTGTTGAATTGTTGTTATTAGTGCTTTTTTCCGAACAAATTGTTTGTACTAGTTTGTCTAGTTGGATACAGTTTTGATGGATGTTTTTTTCTCAGGGCCCGAGGAAGAAGATTCTCCTTGCAGTAGGTCCTCAGTCGAAGCAACGGCAAAGATGAGCAGCATGATCTGGGACTTGGAAACTGGAAACATTTGTTTGGCAACTGCAAATTATTGGTGTAACTAAAGAATGCCTCACTGCAGATCTTGTATATCTTTAGTGGTCGTCTTAGTTTCACCCTTTTGTTGCTGATAGATTAAGTTCGTACTTTTGTTGACACGTGTAAAGTCTTATCCGTCAGCTGTTAGAGTAGCAGGCTTGAAACAGGCGGATAATTACCAGTCTGGAATTTGGTGGGGGGTATATTAGAACGGCCATGATCACAGTGCCATCTTTCATACATGATAGCATTGAGGATCGAATGATCCATAATCCACTGCAGGTTCAAATCTAACGTTATGCTGTGTTCCTTGCTCGATTATTATTATTGATGGGCAATGTGTCTACTGGGACTCGGTTTATGCAGATAAACTTGCGTGATTTTTTATATTTTGAAACTAGTATCTATTTATGTCAACTTGAACGCCTAAATCAGTAAATGCAGGCTGACCGGGCCCTACCGACCCGCTTATCTGTTCCCACCAAATCGCACTCGTGATTTGTTCACAGGGGACGCTTGTGTTATCTAACAAAATTAGGAAATGAAGAAAAACCCACCACAACGTACTACAGCAACATCTGAAATTCAACTATGAGACATCAAAAATCAAATGATGAAACATCTCGAATCACGCCCCACAACATCAGAAATCAACGATGAAACATCTCGAATCACACCCCCGACATCAGAAATCATCCACCCCAACATTTTTTCTGTTAACGATTGCAACATCAAAACCTCACCTGAGCTCGTCACCACGAAACATCGAATCTCAATAGCCGCAACATGCCAGACAAGCTACTGCAACATCGAAAATCCTCAGTACAATCCGGTTGACCTGCGAAGGAGCTCACAGCCACCATCGAAGAGCTCACCGTCGGGAGGCCACTCCTACCGTCGTTGAGCGTCAGACATCGAATACGGAGGACTGTGGCGCCGCCGCCGACCTCGTGCAGGGCGGGGGTACGCCACCGGCGACCTCGCCTGAAGGATGGTCGCGCGCGGATGTGCTGCACAACCCCCACAGCTCCCACGAGAGCTCGTTTGTGGAGTGAGAGGGAGAGAGAGATGACCGAGAGGCTAAAGGGGAAGGGGTGGAAGGATAAGGTTGCTGGCTGGGTACTAGATAGTTTGTTCACTCCAGCGGCGGTACGAACGAACTATTCATTCCAATCCAATTTCTTTTCGTCCCCGAGACCTACCCCCAGATCCGCTGGCGGTCGGGGAACCCAACCGCACGCACGGCTCCCGGCTCCAGGCCCCGGCGACGGCACGATGCGGCGGCAGCCATTCTCCCGCCACGATGGCTTCTTCGCCTCACTTCAGCGGGTGGAGGACCGGCTGGCCTCCGAGCAGCATCAGGAGCAGAAGCGGGACCCGGCGCCACCGCCGGCGGCGGCATGCCAACCCGAGCTGGCGCCGTTCTCGGACACCATGACGACCGCGTCCCCGCTGCTCCTCCTCGACCCAGCACCGCTCAGCGTGGCCGCGAGCCGCGACAGCAGCGGCCCGGCGCTGGACTTCCTCACCGCCCTCACCGAACAGGACGCGCGCGTCCAGCAGGACGACGACGACGACAATGGCAGCGGCGGTGTCGAGGAGGACATTGCGCGGCTCATGGCGCTGCTAGGCCTGTCGCCACTGCCACCGGACGGCGACGGCGGGTGCGACGCTGAAGGCGGCACGGGCGGGTGCGACTGCAGCGGCGCCGACGGGTTCCTGGCCAAGGTCGTCGGCGTGGCCGGCCCCAAGTGCGACGGGGAGAACCGGAGGCTGGACGCCTGGATCCGCCATTATTACCACCGGGGGGAAGGCGGCGGGTGCCGGGTCAGGGAGCCTGCGAGGCTGGCGCACCTGCTGCTTGCCAGGGCCTCCAGCGACGCGGCGGCGGTCGCGTCCCCGGCCACCGTGGAGGACTTCCTCGACCGCGATCCAAAATAGGGGTATATGTGTAAAATACCGATCCGGGATTTTGCAATATACCCCTGATTGGGATCGCGATTAATAGTCGCGAGGTTTATGTGTAGAATGTCAATCCTATTTTTTCAATATGCCCCCTGATTTGGATCGCGATTAATAATCGCGATCCAAAACAGGGTTCCTTTTGTAAAATGCGGATCTGATATTTTGCACTATAACCCCTAATTCGGATCGCATTCAGGGGCCTCTCGCGAATACATTCGGTGACACGGCGGCGACGAAGAGGTGCTGCCGCCGGTCGCCGGAGACCCCATCGCCACGCCACCACCACCCATCAATCGCAGCATCGACATCAGCATCGCAAGCGTAGCTCCTTCGGAGGGACTGCCTGCGGACTGCTCTCATCATCACACTGGCGGATTGGCCTGTCCTCCATCCTCGATCTGCGACATAACAGGCTGATTGAAGCTCCTAGTGATGGAGAAAGCTAGCTCTGCTCCGGTCGTCTCGCCTTTTGTCAATCAGCACAATGAAACACCGAGTCATGTATTCTTAGATCCAGACGATGAGGCAACATGTTCGGTTGAAATTGGTGCCAGCGCTTCATCTTTTCCCCATTCAAAATCAGTTGAACCATGTATTCTGAGAGATTTTGATATTTGGGATCCAATTCGGGAGCCTTTCAAGATTTGACACTCATATCACAATGACATGTGGGGTCAATCTGAGTCACTGGCATGTGGGTCAGGGTGTCAAATCTTGAAAGGCTCATGAAATTTCTCATGTATTCTCACCTTTTGCGTCTCGCTTGATCTGTTTAAAATTGTCCGCGTCGCAATTCCAGTTTGATCAGGTCAGTCTATGTACACGAAGATGCAGGGCAGTCCGCAGCTTCTTGATTTGCAGTTTTAGCTGTTTCGACGAACACGGCCCAGTAATTAGCAAATCTAGTTTCAACGAAGAAGAGCATTGCAAAACCACACGGAGATGTTCTGCTTCTGCATCATGATTTCATTGGTGCAGGGCTGCAGGCAACCAGGAATATTGTGCAACTCCAAACTTTATTGTATGCGACATATTGTGCAACAGCTCGCCCATCAACATTCAACAAAGCATAGCAAACATAACGATATTACATGGCACTAACGAAACCACAAGACGGTGGAACAATGTTCTTTTTACTGGAGCAATACGATAAAATAGTAGATGGAGCAGCAGCAGGCCGGTTGACATTTGGAGGAACAGCGAAGCTCACAGCTTCGAGATGAGACTTCCGTTCTGGATGGCCTTGGGCGACTCGGCTTTCTTGAAATCGGCATCCCAACGAGCTGGGAGGTCCGTTGGTTCACTGCCAGTGACAGAAATGCTGAAAGGCTCAAAAGCTGATGCCATGAGCATGAAGCCGATGCGCTCTACCGGCATGACCGGGCGGTCTTCCAGCCTTGGGATATGGGTAAGCTGAACACGTACCTGCAGATGCAGAACACAGTTTATAAGATTTTGCAACATTTAAGCTGCACGAACGGTTCCAGTTTCAGAGTAACGTCGTTCAAGAAGATGGTCTGTCATGAAGTACCAGGGAACAATGTTGCTTTCCTCCAGATGCCTATCCTTCTGAACCCATGTAGCCAAACCCTCGTGGATTCCAGGATTCTGGCTGGGAAACTCCCCTCCAGGGAACATTTTGTCGCTCGGGCAGAGCCAACGGCAGGCATATTGGGTGACCCAGAGATTGTGCTTCAAGAAGACAAGAACCCAGCTCTCCTCGGAAATTTCGCCTTGGGCAGAGTGCCAGAGCCAACGCCAGGCAGTTTGAACCAGGAAGGAGCCTGTAACCAGCTGGCTGCCCAGTGCAGTTCACAGTTCCTGTGTTCCTTCCCTGATCACAATGCAAACAAGTGCCAAACGAAATGAACAGCGTGATAGCACAAGTTCAATGCGGTTATATATAATGAGGATCTCACCACGCTGGATATGCACGAGCCGGTCTCATCAACGAGCTACAAGTCGTCGCCAACTTGGACTGCGAGTTCGGTTCGGATTCAGCCGACAGCTCTGCACCGAAACAGCGATATCTCCCTCATACAATGTCCAAATGAGGTAATCTTGTATGCGTTGGAAAGCTGACGACGAGACGCTTCTTTTGGTTCTAGTCCCAGCTCCACAAGATTCGTGAATCATTCTGTGTAACCCGATAATGTGCTGCATCACCTGTTTTGGGCTTTCAGGCTTTGTATCGTGTCGGGCCTTAAGCCCGTGTTGTGGGCGCCCCTCCCTAGTCGCCCCCAACCCTAGGATGCCCCCTTTACTGTTATAAACTCAGTAGCCGCCGCAGATTAGGTTTCGAGTTTTGTTTAGTCTAGTTTTCCATTGAGAAACAGATTTTGTTCATTGTAACTGTGACGTCAAATCCTTTTGCTGTGAATTCAGGGCCCCTGTTCTTGTTCTTCACCACTGTGGCGATTAGTTCTTTTTTGATTCGAACTCGAATCACATCTCGTGATTTGCTTCATACACATCTGCAATTTCAAATTGTGTGTTTACCCTCTCTTGGTTGTGTTCTTCGATTCGCTTGCAGGATAGCCTTCTCGGCAAGGTAAATCAAGTTGAGCTTGGTTGATAACCAAGGAGCAGCGGTGTAACAGTTGCAGCACTTCGAATCGTGTCTGATTAGAAGCCCAGATCGCCAACGTCGAGTCTCCATCAATCGAATCTACCAATATGTATGTGGTAGAACCACCTGAATTAATCCGGCTCAAGCGCGCTAACCATCACCACAAGGACATTCAAGGCTAACTCGCACTTCAAACGGAATAATCCACTGGTCTGTCGGGTAACCTCCCGATACAACCACGGTCTTTGCCGATCGAAACCACACATACATGTACTCACACGAAGGTGAGCTCAGAGAATATAACATTCCATAAATTTTACAACACAGGTTTATCACAATTTATTATTGCAACGGAGTTCACATTTGTAAAATAAGGTGCTTCAGAGTTCAAAATAAATGAGTTCTTCAGAGTTCAAAGCAGCGGAAAAAAATAACGATAACTACTCGACGATACAGGATATCTCGATGAAGCCCGTACGAGACATCACTCGGCATTATCACCGTTGGCCGGGGGCGTATCCCATTCCACCGACCAACCAGTAGGAAGGGTACAAGGCCAAGTCAAACTAGCGATCATGTCCTCGAAAGTTTCACCTGAAAACAAGCCACAAGCAAGGCTGAGTATACTAATACTCAGTAAGGCTTACCCGACTAGTGGAATATGCTTAGCCGACTCCTAGACATGCAAGGCTTTTGGCCTGAAAACAAGTAGGTCCTTGCTTCCAAGAGTCACACGTGCAACTTTTCCCTTCAATTCCCGCTTCACGGAACAGGCCCACCGCCCTCGACTACACGTCCCCATAGCCTAGCCATGGCGGCACATGCACCCGCCATTAGCTAGATGTGAACGAATTCAAGACGGTGGGGAGTATATTCCGGCCTCGGTTCAATCCAGTACTTAAGCTTACCGATTACCATATTCTCGGCATGTGGTTAGTACGTTCAAAGACTTAACCACCACTACCACACACTGCGGCCTTAGCATTTTTCACTAAACAGACGGGGCCTCAATCATCAATATAAACATCGTACCATAGCCCCGTTCGTCGACCTTATGATTGCAGCATGTAGTAAACATTCAACTCCTATATTCTCGCGAGTGACAGAAAATCACTCGACTTTTACCGAGTCCTATTAGCATAGCATTCTATCGAACCTTACATCTAGTGTTCAGAGCAGGGGTACCTAGGATCATGCGACTAAGTTTTCATTCAACTCCTATAAACTTAATGCACAAGTAAAGTAGAGTAATAAGTTGCATAAGTTTAGAAAAATAGGATTCATGCTCCGGGGCCTGCCTTCTTGGTAAAGCTAGTTTGGGGCTCGTCCGAGCTCGGGCTCGGGTCTTCGAGAGCTTCAGTTAGATTTACTTGAGCTTCACGCTGCTCACTCTCGGACGCGGGCACCAGCTCGTACGTTCCGTCGGCGAGAGTAGTTGATTCTACATGAATGCACAAGTGTAAGTTATAACGATGGTATAAGACGATTATTTTCCTTCACGATAAAGTGCAGTCCACAAAATATCGATTTGGTTGTGAAGTTACTTAGTTACGATTTCTTTGGGCACTTATTAATAGAGTAGGTTGTGTTGTATTGGAAATTTAATTTTCGTAGCATGAGCATGGATTAAGCATAAACACAGATCTAGATAAATTCTGGTGATGAAATTTTTATTTAGAGCACATTATGCGGAGACAAAAGCACTGCAAAAATTTCAGACATTTCTACGCAGCAGAAAAATTATGAAAACTGCAATACACAGCTACCACTAGAACTTAGTTATTTTTATACAGAACCAACCATTCATATGTTGAAACTAAAACTTTTACAGAGTGTTAATCTATTACTATAACTGTTACTGTAAATTTTTCAGATTTTACTGTGCAAGATACAAAGCATAATAAATAGGACAAGATACACCTAGTTTAATAAAGATTAATTTCTACAAGATATTTTACCGGGTTTCTGTGTATAAAACTTTTTATACAGCAAGATTTACTCTAAAGCATGCTACAGTAAAAAGTTGAACATTTTCCAAGTAGAGAAACTAATTATTTGAATTAGTGTATTTTTCTCACCACAAAATTATATAAATAGGTTACATAAAGTAAAAAGGTTCTAAACTTTTTATGTGGTATTTAGGCATTAATACAATAGCTCTGAAAAAGTTTCACCACATGAATCACAACATAACAGCAGTTACAAATTAGTTTTATTACTTCATGTCATAAACAAGTTTTATTAAGAAGTTTAGCTAGATATGGGTTCTGACCCTAATATTTTTACACTGGCCTAAAAATCAAGCAACCAAACTACTGTTAAATATTCAGGTTTAGACTTTGTTGACAACGGGAGGTACATTTAAAGTCTATTAAACTTTCCATTTAAATTATAGCAAGATTTAGCAAGCAACGGAAGAAATGTATGTTACAAAAATTGTAGTTTTTCATCTAAAGATTCCAGAACAGTTGAGTTTGCATTTTTCTGATTTTTCTACAATTTTATATGAATTTTACCAATTCACTGATTTTGAATCTAGGGTTAAAACTTTCTTTTACAGAGGGGTCCCTGGAAACTTGCGTGCAGACTCTTTTAAAGATTTCAATCGATGCAATTGGGTTTTGGGCGGCGCTGGCACGGCGGCCGCCAGATTCCGGCGAGGGGGTTCATCGGCGGCGTGGGAAAAAGGGTCGGGGAGAACCAGGGAGGTGAGAGCTACCTTGGGATGGCCTTGGTCGGGGTTGGGGGTGGCCGGAGGTGGCTCGTCGGCGCGGAGCAGAGGAGCGGCGGCGGGGCGGAGCATCGGCGACGGTGCTCCGGCGAGGAAGGGAGAGCGTGGGCTGGTCGAGGAGCTTCGCGGCGTCGAGGGGAACCCGTTTCGAGGCTTGTCTGGGATGGAGGAGCTTCGGCGTGGGAGCGGCGGCGGCGCGGGCGGCGCTGGCGGTGCTCCGACGGTTCTGGGCGATGATGGGTGGGGCAGTGAGCTGCGGTGGGGTGCTATGGTGGTGGTGGAAGACTCAGCTCTGGCAAGGGGTGGCCGGAGAGGTGAGCTCCACGGTGAGCTGGGCACGACGGCGGTAATGGTGGCGGCGGCAGCGTTCTGGTGTCTGGGCCCGCGAGGGGGACTTAGTGCGGCCTTTTGTAGGCAGCAGAGAGGCGGGAGTAGGGGCGGGACTGGACTGCGAGGCGCAGGCGCGGGCAGCACGACGGAGGTGCGTTACTGGTCGCGACGGGCGGCGAACAGAGCCGGCGCGGCGTGCGGCGGGCGCGGGCAGGGGATTGGGTGTTGAGGATTCTGCGTGTGGACCTGGAGATCACGCGGCGCGCGGGTTTGGCGAGGGGCTGCAGCAGCTGCCTTGCCGGACGGCGAGCGCGGCGAGTGGCGGGACGCGGCGGAGACACGGGCACGGCGCGGCTTGTCTATTAGGTGCGGCGGCGGCGAGCAGGGGCGCGCGTCGCCGGCGCGCGCGTGGCGTGTGCGGACTGGGGAGGAACGCGGCGTGCGGGCGGGCGTGCGGGCGCGGCCAGGCATTGGCTTGGCGCCTAGCGCTGTCAGGCATCGCCGGTCTAGTGGCCTGCGGCGACTGCGCGGCGGGCGAGGGTTGGGCGAAGCGAGGGTCGGGCGAACGAAAGGGTCGGGCGAAGCCGAGGGTCGGGCGAGTGAAAGGGTCGGGCGAGTGGCTGCGCGTCGGAGGGTCGGGCGATGCGGAGAAGAAGGGTCTGCAGCGAAATAGAAGAAAAGGCAGGGACTGATTTGCAAATCCAAGTATTTTTCAAGTTTTTGTGTTGCAACTCGAAAATCCTTGAACACGAAAGTTGTTCAAAATGAAAAGTTACACAAGTTTTGTTTCAGACCAAAGTTCATTTGAGTTCTAGTTTAGAAGTTATTTTAAAAACTCATTGCGTTGAAACTTCTCTTAATTATTTATGCACCGTTGTCAGGGGGAAAATTAAACGGTCATCTAATGACTGCTCTGGCAACAATTATGGAGGCCCGGACTGACCCGCGGCAACGGCGACCATCGTCACCCCAACACGAGGAGGCGGCGCTCCGCTTCGCCCGACCCCGTCCCTTGTGGTCGGACGCTCCCGATCCCTAGGCAGGCGGGCTCCGCCTCGCCCGACCCCTCGCCACGAGGGTCCGCCTCGCCCGACCTGTTGCCACAGGGGTCCGTCTCGCCCGACCCCTTGCCGCAAGGATCCGCCTCGCCCGACCCTGGGTCCTAGGGTCGGACTCACGTGGGCCCACCAGACGAAAATCAGACTCGGGCGCAGCTTTGCCTTAAATGCTCTACGGCTCGGGCGTGCGGAAAGGCGTCCTCGCCGCTGACGAGACCCGTCACACCTACCCGCCCACGACAGCGCCGCGCGTAGTACAGCGACTCAGTCTTCTCTGATTCGCTGTCAGGCCATCATGACCCACGTCGCCTGGCACAGGAGCACGCCTGACCGTCCGCGCTCCACCTACCTGTCCTCGCGCCCCGCGATCCCGGCGACAGGGACAGGGCGTCCGCACCGCTCAGGCCGCCTGCAGCACAGGGACAGTCGTGGCAGCCGTCAGCCCCGACGGGACGGAAGCCACCGCCATCATCACGCACGCCCGCCGTAACCGGCTCCCGAGGAGGACATCGACCCGATCAGCGCAGGCCGCCCGGCGAAGCAAGAAGACGGAAGACGATCGCGGCGTCCGGGAAGCACGAATCTTCTTCTCGGACTCCGTGTTCCCTCTCCCCCTCCATTCTTTCTCTCTCTGTGTACCCACGCACGTCTCGCATATGCCTGGTCGACTCCCTGGAGCTATAAAGGGAAGGCCAGGCCCAGGAGACGGGGAGAGATTTTTTCAGACTCTCACACGCTCACACACACGCTTCCTCACGTAGGCTTTCTTCTTCCCGGCAAAGAAGAACACGCCTGCTCCATTAGAACCCCGTTGCACACCTTAGAGACTTGGGACCGGTTCCCTCTCTCGCCCTGCTGTAACCCCTACTACAGAACCCGCATGGGTAACACGAGCAGCTCCCCATACTGGACGTAGGGCTTCTTCACGCCCGAACCAGTCTAAATCCCGTGTCACCCGCGCAACCATCTGAGGCCGTACGCGCATAAAAGAAATTTACTAGTCTAGATCTTGATCACCAATCTTGACAACGACAACCGTGTTAAGCTAAAGAGGCTTAATTTGTAATTTAAACACCTAAGGTGTTACAATGTATCGGAAGATCGGGCTAGTATTACATCAATGTAGTCCTCTAGGCTGTATTTGTGAATTGTGATGACATCTTCAGACTTCAGTCACTAAAGTGATTCCATACTGAAGCTATGCACGTTCCAGGAATAAAACAGGTTTTAGCACATTTGTTTTTTAGACTGAAGCAACTTTCGTTTAATTAGTTTCGTAAAACTAGCAGATACAAGGTCATTCCGCAGCCTCGCCCTCGCTCTCCCAGTTTGCCGGCTGTGACCAGCTTCCCACGCCGCCACGCTGGAGGGGAGTTCACCGGTGCCTGGGATCTACTGCAGATTCTTAATTCTACTGCTGTCCTCCGCTGTCGCGGCCGAGGATCTCGTACAAGCTCGTCCTGCCCAGGCGACAAGCTCGCGGTCGCGTCCTCGGAACTGCACGCTAGTTCTTATCGTAGGAGTCCTGCACTCCGCCGCGCGCCTTCAAGATATTGGAGCTCAACCGTGGACCAAAATCGAAGCCACGGACGGGCAGCAGATGCCCCGATCCGTCCACCGGCCACCGCCGTCGTGCCCTGGTGCCCCTTCGCCTACTCGTCGTCCTGGTTACTTGGTTAGCTAGTGGACGCGTCCAAAGGCTACAGACATTGGAACGGAGCACGACCGTCGGAAGGCCGCACCTACCGGCCGCCATGGCAGCTCCTTTCTTCTGCTTCCTATCCAATCCCCTCCGGCACGACGGAATCGGAGGACAGCCCCATCCATATCGTTCTGCAGGAGGACCGGCGATGTCCCCGTACGTCGGAGCCGGTGAATCAGCACGCTTCCGGTGTCCAAAGCTTTGGCCGAAGAACCGCCGAACCTCCTTTCATTTGGACCGTAGAGCGAAAATCTGGCGCTAGGATTCGAGTCACGGAGGTGGATGGGTTGGATCTTGAGCTTGCGCTGCACGGAGGCCGCGGGCGGCGGCGGATTGCCGGACGCCGGGAGGAGGGGAGAACGACCTGCATTACCAAAGAAGAGTGCTGATTTTGTAAATTTTAGAGGGACACTTTTCAATATACACCCTAATTTGGATCGCGATTAACAGTCGCGACCCAAAATAGGGGTATATCTGTAAACGGTCGATCCGGGTTTTTACAATATACCCCCTACTTCGGATCGCGATTAAGCAGGGGTCATTTTGTAAACTACATATCCGTTCTTTTGCATTATAACCCCAATTCCGCAATTCGTATGGCCGTTTCGCGAACTGAGACGGCGCCACGACGACGAATCGACGATGAAGCCCCGCTGCCGCCAGAGACCCCATCGCCACGCCACCACCCCTCATCAATCGCGACATCGGCGTCGGCATCAAGCGTAGCTCCTTCCGGCACCGCCCAACTGTTGTCCCGGCCGAGCCACCGCCACCGCCACCGCCTTCAAAGGGTGGGGACTGGGGGAACCGCTCTGACGGCGAGTCTGACGGCACCGTGGACACAGGAGAAGGCGACGACGGCAAGAAGCCATGGGAGGCGAGCCGCCTTCCTGCGGACTGCTCTCATCATCATAATGGCGGAATGGCCTGTCCTCCATCCTCAACCTGCGACATGAACAGCCTAACTGAAGCTCCGAGTAAAGGAGAAAGCTACTCTGCTCTGATCCTCTCGCCACCTGTCAATGCAAACCAAGAACCAGCACTATGAAACACCCAGTCATACATTCATGGATCTAGGCGTCGAGGCAACATGTTTGATTGAAATCGGTCCCAGCGCTTCGCCTTTTTTCCATTCAATCTGTTGGTGCAGGGCGGTCCAGTGCTTCTTGACTTGCAGTCTCCGTTGCTTCGATGATGAACACACGGTAGGTAGTAATTAGTAAATCCAGTTTCAACAAGAAAGAGCATAGCGAAAGCACACGAAGATGTTCTGCTTCTGCAGCATGATTTCACTGGCAGGACTGCAGGCAGCCAGGGATATTATGCGAGTCTGAACTTTATTGTAAGCGAGCAATGCAGCAGTTCAACAAGCATAGCAAACGAAACGATATTACAGGGCACCAACAAAACACAAGACAGTGGGAAACAGTTCTCCTTTTATTGGAGCAACACGATACGGTGGAAGAGGAAGAACGTAATTGGGACCCCGAGAAGCTAGAAGAACGCCTTTGAAAGCTAGGTTGTTCAGAAAGAGGTGGGATGACATCTATCTGAAAGACTATGGTAGCTTCGATGGGAACAGTGAGTTGACTTGCCACGCTAATTACTTGGTTCTTGTCGCTTTAGTTCAGCACTTCTTGTAACTCGAATCATTTCATACTTCGTAATATAATATCTAGTCTACATTGATGCCCCTTCAATCTCAAGTGATATACATGTGGCAGGATCAAAACTAGATCAATGAACAAGAATAGCCTAGCCTATAGTGTCATGCTTAGTGCTTACTACTGCTACTGTCGGCTATTGGGCTCAAATATCCCAACTCATGGACCGTACGTTTTTCTTTTCTTCCGTGATAGGCCCATTCGGCCCGTTTCCTTCCTTTTTTACCTCCTGCCCGTGCTCGCTGGCACCCGTCGCCGCTCCCCTCCCTCTGTCACTCTGCCCCTCTTCGTCAGCACACAGCAGGCCGTTCGTTCCCTTCCAAATTTCCAATCACCATTGCCCTCGTCGCGAGCAATCCAGCGCTCGCGCACGTGGTCAGCGATCAATCCAGGCCACGCCACGAAGGTGGATTCGGCGATGGGCAACACGAAGGAAGGCCACGCACGCCGCGAAGGTGGGTTCGGCGATGGGGAACTCAAAGGAGGAAAAGTTACGGAAGCAGTTGAAGAGGTATGAGGAGTATAGGAGGAAGATGGATGAGGAAGAGCTTCATCGGGATCCAGAGGAGCTAACAGACCCTTACGCCTATCAAGCAAGGTTGTTTGAAGAAAGGTGGAACATGCTCTATCTGAATCGCTATGGTCGCTTCGAAGACAACAGTGAGTGACTCGTTAATTACTCTCGTTCTCGACCTACATGTTAATTACTATCCTTACTCATTCGGAATCTCCTACAACTCGATGCAGCATCTATCCCTTGCAAGCGGTATACAGTTAATCCTGCGCCATATGGTGGTCGTAAGAGCGATACTCTGCAGGTGTTTTCTGTCAAGGTCGCAGAACTAACAGGAGGTTTACAGTGGCCGCTCGATGTGTTTGGTATGGTTGCGCTACGTGACTTATTAGATCACAACCGCAATATTATCTTCAAGCGCGAAAGGGGTAACTGCCAAACCCTCACCACCATGCTTTTTTTTTCCTGCGCTGCACCTTGTATCTCAGTTATTGTTACCATGGAAGCATGCATTGAGTTTCTTCAATGAATAATCTTAGTTTTGTCATCTAATTCTTCTATCAACTGTCTTTATTTAGATTTAAAATAGTGCAGAATGATGGCTGGTGCAATGTTATTCTTTGTAGAAATCACCATGACTCCCATGTGTGGAATTGCCATGCCTATTACTTACATATTAATCATGCACACAACTCTAACGAACAATTGAGAAGGAGCAAACGAGGTGTGCGTATCATAAAATTCACTCATGTGGTTTGATCGTAGAGATGGATGGACATCTCATAGCATAGCACAAAGCAGGCTCAACTATAATCACTAATTCAGATCAGCACACGCTTATGAGACTAGTAATTGTTGATTTGAGACATTGCTTGAACTTGCTACTTCTCACACTTACGAGATTCATGCTATAGGGGGTACATGACTGGCGTCAGGTATAGGAGCCCTTTGGAAGATTGCATGTGATTTGCAATTTGTTCCTGACTCTGTCACCCTATGAATTCTAAGCTTTTTTGCATGTGCCCCGCAATGAATTGACAGCACTGTACTTGATAGTTTCGTGTCAATTTCCTTTGCATTTTAGCTAGAGAAATGTTTCAATGTTGTTTGCAAGGTTGGGAAATCAGATATTCTAAATAAACATGGTTTAACATGTTTTGGTGATACGCGCACTAGAAAGTTCCATTTCCTTTTGTTATTCGCTGATGAGTTAAGCTAGCATTTGTCTCCTATCATATGTGCTATGCACCTTGCATCATTTATGCTATGAACTTTGTTTTCACTATGCCGTTTCAGTGTCCTGTTGCTATGTGTGCCTCGTATTTCACTTAAGTTTACTTACTTTTCTAATGATGTTGCATGCAGAATCCATATTTAGTACTGACAGGTCCCGTGCGTGGTGTTGTGTTCGCTGGTCCTGTGGTCTTTGAGGTTCTGTTGTATGTGAGGGGCGCCACTGAGTCCGATGACAAAGAATTAAGCCTGCTAGCTGCTAGTCTCACCATGTTCTTTAATTGCCCACTGACTTCGCTTCTGATTACGAAGTCTTACACTAGCAGGCTCAGCACGCTGGACTTCAAGCTCGGCCATATCGTTTACTCTACGGAAGCTACAATCAGTGTGCAAGTCATTTCTGGGCCAGGGCCAGATGGTTTCCATGGTCGTTTCGCGGCCGTTGCTGACATCGACGAGGAATTCGTGCTGCTCGATTCTGAAGATGAGAATGTTCCTATCTGTGGCGGTGAGATCAAGCTTTCACGGTGCGTTGTTTCTGTTGTGTCTTTCGAAAAGCTGAGAGTTTCTGTCAAGGCTCGGCAGGGCGGCAGAGTTTTCCGGGGTGGAGTGGATTTCACACCTCAGGGCATGGGGGCAAACTCTCGGACACTTGATATCGGCTTCTGCAAGATGGAATTCACCGTCGATTGGTCCCGTTTCTCTTACAGTGCGACTTAGCTAGCTGTGCTGTACTGCTGCTAGTTTACTGTTTAGTTGCTGCAAGTACTGGTGCTGCAATTGCGAGGTGAGGTGGTATACTGGTATGTTAATGATGGTTAGGAATGCGGTTATGCCGCTATCTATTCTGAATCGGTAATCTCTGAACTAGTAATACCTGATGATGGCACAGCGACATCTTTGCCTATGGAAGGCGCCGGATCTGATGTCGTTTGCCATCTCTCCTGTGTTGCTTCCTGTTTATCAGGATGGACCTGGTGGTTAGCTCGCCCCATGCGAGTGGCCCTCCTGTGTTCCGTTTCGGGCTAATCATCTCGTAACGGCTCGGGCTACCCGCTAACCGTAGCAGCAGCTAGGACTAGTCGACAGATCGCAGTGTGGATGCAGGGCCTGTTTGAATGCTTTCTGTCCCGGCCAAGCTGATTGCCATTTGCCAGCGTCATTTCCTCCGACCCGGATGCAGATACAGTCGCGTGCCCTTCAGGGCCCAGCATTGAAGCGCAGTGAAACGCTTTGCCCGGCAGGGACCGGCCGGACTCGCCTGTCCACGGCGGTCGGCAGCGATCGTGGTAGAGCGACCGGCCGGCCAGGTTGGCCGACTTTAAGAGGGGCGTCCGATGGTGTCTGCCGTCCATGGAGGGAGAGGCGTCGTCCAGAAACCGCTCACGAGCACGGCGGTAGCAGCCAATGAAACAGCGCCGCCTCTCAGTTCCATGTGCCGACAGCCGACTCCCCATCTGCTGTTACTACCAGAGTAGCAGCTCAACTTCGACATGGCGGTGCGGCCATGGCCATCCCCTGGGTGAACTTACTGAAGGCCGTTTGTTTCTGCTTGGACCTTCAGCGTGGCTTGAGATGCTGCTCAGCTTTGACGGATACGTTGATTTCTTGACCTGGGACCGTGTAAACGAGGAGTTACTGTTAACCGGCTGGAGAATTGTGTTAATCGATGTGGACGTCTCTCCAGCCTTTGGCAGATCGATCATGGACGACGGCAGAAAGGATGCAACGAGACAACGATGCACGGGAAATTGCCATCAGCGACAACGAGATGATGCACTGAAAACACCTACGGTGCAGCACCAGCAAACGAAGACCATTACCGCTGGATTGGGAAATTTCTACAATCGCAAGCCGCTCTCAAAATGACACCCAATCTGTACTGCACTCAAAAACTCAAAATGACACCCAATCTCTATGAAATTCAGAATTAGCTTTGCCTTTTGTTCATCACCCTGTCAAGAACTCGAACGCCCCACAGTGTTCATCACAATTCGAACGCCCCACAATGTTCATCACAATTTTCATGTTCAGAGAACAGCTCCTCCTTCCCCGATCGAATCCTAACCTATCGAATTCGAACCCACCGACGGAATGCGCAACAAGTCCGCTAGCTCTCAGTCGAGCGCGTCGCAGCGGCGCCTGACGACGCCCTGGCGCCCGGTCTTGACGCCGACGGCGCCGAGCCTCTGCATCGCGGCGGCGAAGTCCTCGAAGAAGGCGGTGCGGTTGCCGGCGTACCGCTCCGCGAACACCCGGGTGGGCGGGTACTCCCACAGCGCGGCGTCGGAAGCGAGCAGCCCCAGCCCGCGGGGCAGGTTCTTGTAGTAGGCCTCGTCGAAGTCCCGGGGCGTCACGATGTCGTTGAAGATGGAGACGGTGGGGTCGCTCCGGTACCCCGCGCAGGAGCGCTGCAGCGCGCGCGCAAACTCCGGGTTCAGCCGCGGGTCGTGCCCGCCGGCGCCGCGGTAGCCGTAAATGCGGTGCGCGAACTCGCCGCAGTGGGAGAAGCCCACGGTGTGGGCGCCGGCCAGCGCCACCATCTCCCGGGGCGTGAGGCCCTTGCCCGCGAACAGGCGCACCATGGCGCGCGCCGACATGTTGGTGCGGGGCAGGTTCCCGTCGACGTCGCGGGCGTCGGAGCGGCGGGCGTCGCGCCTGCCGAGCGCGACGGGGAACCGCGGCCCGCCCAGGATGCCCACGAGGTCCCGCGCCGCGAGGGCCAGGATGTCGGCGCAGGAGACCACGCCGGGGCAGGCGGCCTCGAGCGCCGCCTTGGCGCGGTCCACGGCGTCGAAGGCGTCCCCCGGGAGGGAGAGGTTGATCTCCGCGGCGCGCTCCGGGGACGCGTCGGAGAGCGGCGAGACGAGCACCGAGGCGTCGCAGCCGTTGACGAAGCAGTCGTGGAAGAAGAGCCGCAGCGTGCCCGCCGCCGTGGACGGGTTCGCGCGCTGCTTGGCGGCGATGACGTCCGACACGATCCGCTCCACGCGCGGGCAGCTGCGGCGGTAGTAGTTGGGCGACAGCCTGGGCGCCGCGGCCGCCGCCTGCGCCGCGCAGGCGGCGGCGGCGAGGAGCGCGAGGGGAAGGAGTAGGCGGCGGAGGAGCGGCGCGCCCATGGCGGAAAGATAAGGGAGATAGAGAGTAAAGGCGGCGGCGGTGAGAGATGACGGTGCCCTTGGCTCGATTCGGGGGAAGAGAGAGAGAGAGAGAGAGAGAGAGAGAGAGAGAGAGAGAGGTGGATGGGGAAAGGTGGTAGAGAGAGGAGAGGAGAGTGTGAGGTGGAAGGAGAGAGAGTGAGGGGTTGGGGTGTGGTGACGAGCGAATTGATGGCGGGGTTTAAGGGGGGAGGGAAGTGCGGTGCGGTGCGGAGGCGGAACGCGGTGGTGGTTTGCAAGCTCGAGGCGGGCGGAGCAGGACGACGGGGCGGACGGATGTCTTGGGTTTTCACCTTTGTTTTCTCCAGCGGCGGTAGATACTGTCCTACTAGATTACTAGATAATGCTGGTTGGCACTGTGATCCACGTTAAAAATCCGGGCCGGGACCGCGCCTGATCTGAGCATCAGATCGTCCCCAAAGACGATGCAAAGCGCAGGGCCTGACACGTCTACACGCTCTCCTACTGCCTTGGCAAGTTCACCTGAATTTTACCCGGCGAGTATTTCCGGCATCAGCATCAGCGCAACGGCATCGACAGGGTAGCATCAGTAGCGGACTTTTTCTGTAGTGCACTAGTGCAGAACCGAATTCCCCTGTCGTGCCATCGTCGTGAGGACCAGCAGGGGACCGTGGCCGTGGCAGCAATAAAGCGGCGCGGCTCCAAGGCACCAACCGTGTCCTGTGGCCTCACGTCGCGCTACATCTTTTTGGCCGGGCGCCATAGGCATCCGAGCCGCGGCAGCCCTGTGCGCACGCACATGCCCCCAGCGTAAAGCACGCCAACTGAAAGCGAGGACCATGACCATGGCGTGGAGGTTTATCTCGGGAGCTCCCGTCCAAAGCGGCCATCTCTGCGTGCGAGTTTTTGTCTGCGTGTCAGTCCGCGAGCACTCAGTCCCTTCGCCGTTACGATACCTAGGCAGCTAGGCTGTTGACCTGTTGTTACGATACCTCCGCTTGGCACCATTTCGCAGTTTGCAGCAAGAAAGAAGAGTTCAGCAGTAGCCACTAGCCCGCTATCTAGCACCGGCCGGTGCAAAATGCATGCGGGAACCAGCGGACGGCCGCCGTGCCGCATCTTTCCGGCGAGACACGCGGCGCCGGCGGCTGCACGCTGCAGCCGCCCCGTCCGCGGATAGCGCGCGCACTACGACGCGCGCGCTCGCTTTCGTCCACCCAGAAGCATCTCCGGCCGCAACCGTAGCGGCCCGTCCCACTCCGTTCCTGCTAGATTACAGCTGGGTTTCCAATACCGTTAGCACCTCGCCTAGTCGCCTTCCGTGAGCCATAGCCCTGCCGCGCCAGGGATGGCAACCACGAGACGAGGAGGACTGGACAGCGACGTCGCCTGCGCTGGAGTATGGCTGTTGGTCGTGATGCCACTACCGTTATCTGCGTGGTTCTGACAATGCGCGGACGAGGGGCCGCCGGCCGGGGGGCGCATCGGTCGCGGTCCTTGCGCAGCTGGGGGGCGCCTCACGCCGCCAGCAGGTGATAGATTCACGCACAGCTCGCGACGACGACGAGCCGGCGGTGCATGGCACGCACATCCACAGGCAGGATAGGCCTACGCTACGCGTTGCGGTACGCGACGGGACAGTGAAGTTGGCAGGGGACCAGCGGAAGCTGACGGACCCCGTGCGTACGCACATCACGTGCGGCTGGCAGAGTCAGCAGACAAAGCTAACGAGCGGCAGGTTCAGGGGTAAAAAATATTAACGAGCGATTTCTGGGCTCGTGTTTCTGGACTGGGCTGGGGTGTGCCGGAGCGACGCGGCCGAACGGCAAAAGGAAAAACCAACGGGCCACGGCACGGCACGGACCCCGAAGACGCGGGCCCAGCTGCGCCCGTGGGCGGATCAAACCTCCTGGTCCTCACGGGCGCGCATGAGGACGAGGAGAGGTGAAGGGCCGTTCCGCGTCGTCGTTTGAGCGGCCCGACGCGGGCAGTTCGCCCGTTGCTGGACCGTTTGGGAGAGCGGCAGCGGGCTTGTGGGCTGATAACATCCGGCTTGAACTCGTCTTTGGAGTCCAAAAAGTCGGACACGTGTGGGCTTTGGAGTTCAGGATCTACCTCCCTCCCGTCCCGCGCCGTGTGCCCGTACGTGTCAATGTGTGACGCCGGCAGCTCGAATGCCCCATACCAACGACCAAATAAACGGAACCTCTGCGTGCAAACGCAGTGCTGAGCCACTGCTTGTTTTACACGCAGGTGGAACGTTAGCGCTTGCAAATCGGTACTGTCGTGGTTCCAAAGGAAAAAAAATTTGGTAGAAACGTTGTTAGGTTGCAGCAGATTGGCATGCGCAAGCTAAAACAAACCGTACGTACATAATCTGGTATCATCTTTATTCCATGTCGTCGTGGCTTGAACAATGCTCGAGGATTCAAGCTGGATTGCCAGTTCAGTTCGTGTGGTCTCCGAGCGGTACGGCCGTACGGGCGCATGCACGCACGGCAGGTACAAAGCTTGGTGGTGGTAGGTGGCGCTGCACCTGGCACCTGCTGTATGTATCCAGGCGTGCCAGGCCAGCCTGATCTCCACGAGTGTCCCGTGGCCCGTGGACACGCCGATATGCGCGGCTCGAGCAAGGTGACAGAGCCACGCGACGGAGGTTGCTGCGCCGCTACAGTGACGGTAAAGCGGACGGAGCCGGCACCTCGGCGCCTGCCTTTTACTGGACTTGGTCGCCCATGATTCTTCTGCACCTAAGTGCATGTTCCTTGTCTCTGAAAAGAAAAGACACGGCGGAGCTTCTCGTAATCTCACTTGACAGCTTGGCGTATGCGTTTGCAGCAGTTGGTCACTATTTTTTTTAAAAAAAAAAAAATCAGTTGGTCACTACTCCAGTAATAAACATCGTCATCGTTCTGGACTTCTGGTAACCCTGCTGTGCTGCTGCTGCGCTACAGGACGGTGGAGTTCACGAGCATGCGGCGGCAGCCAACAGGGTTTTACTGCTAGGACAACTGGGATTTTACCCCCTTATGGAGCCCCAACAGCTAGTAATTCACCACAGCATGGACTATCCTGATCATCATAAGACGAACCACTAACTCACCAACAGTGCTAACGCTGCAGTTCTGCAAGGACAAGTTCAGGTCTTGTATGAACTAGAAAAAGCTTGCACGTTGTAAAATGTTACAGAGACGCAATCTTATGAAGTAAAGTCTTGCAGCCACAATTAAGAAAGAAAAACTGTCACGAGTATGAAAATCATAATCTGCGCGAGGACAGTCCTTGGCATTGTAGAACACTGGAACGAGGTATTTGCAGAACAATCAAGAGAAGTGAGACAGGTAAACTACCGCTGTACCACAGAAAATATAAAAATGGTGCATTGAACCAACCCAGATGGATTTTACAGCTAGAGAAACGCCTCGCACTCTTTTTTCTTTTTTACACAGGAACGCACAGTCACAACCAGACAACCCATCAACATCAGAAAGAACCCAACAAAGAAACGACGGAACACACGGACTACATCTAAACAGTACAAAACACGGTGCCAGATTGCCAGCAGTGCGCCGGCGGCAACCTCTCTCTGGCTGCTCTCGGCCGGGGAACACCGAACACGCCGCCACCGCCGGCCATCCCCAAGCCGCCGGCCGTGCGCCGCCTCTCACGGGCACTTGGTCCTGTTGCCGTGCGTGGTCCAGTCCGTGTAGCACTTGCCGCAGGTCTCCTGATTGCCGGCCGTGCCCGCCGGCACGCAGCGGCAGACGCTGCAGCACTTGAGGCACGCCCGGGTGCACCGGTTCTTGCGCGATTGCGCGCCGCACCGCACGTCGCAGGCGCCCCCGCAGTCTGCGACCATAGAAATGTTACAGGAATGGAGCGACGCCAAGAACAAACAAGCAGCGTGAACGCAGAGAGGACTGTGCGCCGGTGGCGCGTGCGTACCTTTGGCGGGGTCGACGATCTGGTGCGGCGGAGGCCCGACGGGAGGCGCCGGCGGGTAGCCGCCGCCCGGAGCAGCCTGGCCAAGATACGCCCGGAGAGCTCAGAGCAAAACCATGCGAGGGGAGCAAGAATGCATGCTTGAGCTGAATCCATTTGGTTACCTTGCTATTGCTGTTGCTGAGCAGGAGGAGAGTCGCCACCAAGGCGACGGCCACCGCGAGCTTGCTGGGCGCCATCGACGCCGGCCGGAGCCTGGACTAGAGCTTTCTTGAGAGCTGTGGAGAGGCTTCCAGTTCCAGCCTGTTGCTTCTTGGCGGCTTGGCGGGGCTGGTCAGTAGTGATGGTTAAGTAGACGCGGAGGGGAGCTGGCATGCCGCTGCTGTGGAGGTGATGATGCCGCGTCAGGGTGTGCGACCACTGTCCACTGACCACGGTCGCGGGTCAATGCGCCAGGTTGGCGCCGGGGTAGGGCGCGCCTAGCGCGGGAGGGCGCAGGTAAACGGGCTTTGTCCGGCGATGCCTCATCCAATCGCCTTGACACGTAGTACCGGCGTCAGTTAATACAGCGGAGTAAATGGGCTTTGTCCCCATCACGGGGCGACGGGGCGCCACACCCTTGCTCAGCAACATGAAATTTGCAGAGATTTTAAAGAAAGACGGCTCAAAATCGTCTCGTATATATCCAAAAAAAAAAAAGTTCCACCGAGCAAAGCACAACGGCGAAACTGTTCGAAAAGGGAAAAAAAAAGGAAAGCACGACGGGGAAAGGCAAAAAAGATGGGCTCACTCAAGCTAAATGTGAACCATGGCATGTAGAAAATCGGACAACGCGTGTCAGATCGCTTGGCATCTGGCGTGGCGTGTAGACCATGGCATTGCTTGCTCGGGGTCGTGATTCGGGAACCATTTTTCTCCCGTGGCTGCGCCGATTGTCTTGAGACGAGCGGCCGCTCCTTCAATCCGGTGCGGCGCGTCCCTGCCTCTTTACGATGCTGTAACTGTAGGATAGTTCTTGTCGACGAAAATGATCTTAAATGCCACTGTACCCGCAGTACGGTTGGACCTGTGCGCCGCGCAGGGGCCTTTTGCACGCGCACGGTGCACGGCACGGCGTCAGGCTAGGCAAGGCCGTGCGTGACCCGTGAGGGTGGGGGTGGGTAGGCTTTGCGCTGCGACGCTGAGCTGCAGTCCACCACCGAGGGCGTGCGATGCACTCGGCACTGCCCCGGCCCGCTGTCGCGTGGCCTGTGGGCGAGCGAGCCGCCCGGTGCCTGCTCTGCCAACGAGCTCCCCACGCGTCGCCAGGCTTTGTCGGATCAGGTTCAGGTTCAGGTCCACAGCAGGCTCGAGCGGGAACAGCTAGAGCTAGCTCATGCGGTCGTGCCAAAGAACCGGTCCCGGTGGCCCGTGGAAAGAGGGAATCAGTAGGGGCCGGAGACGGGCCCAGTGTCAGGCGCCCCTGTCGTCGTTTCGGCTGTAACGGGCCATCCAGAAAGATATGGGCCGGGAATGCTCATTTTTCGTCTGCCTCTGACCTTGTATTATGATGGGCCAACATTGTCATCCTGGGTCCAAGTCTAACCCAACCAGAAAATGTTCGGCACCTCCAGCAATTTCTATCCCCTTTTCAGCCTTTTCTATCCCTGGTTACCATTTGTTCCTCATGTTGAATATCCTCATTGGATACAATCATTTGATTCTAATTTTTTATATTTTATTTATTTTTACAATAATTTATTCCTGATTATCAAAATTTTATTTGTCATATATAATTATTTATTCATATGATCACTTTTTATCAACCAAATATTCGTGATATTTAATATTTTATTCATAATATACTACTCCCTCCGTCCCCAAAAGAATACAACTCTCGCTTCTCGATGAGTCAAATAATTTTAAATTTGACCAAATTTATACAAAATAGTATTAACATTTAGATTACAAAATATGTATCATTAGATTAATCATGTAATATATTTTCATACGAAATCTATTTGAAGATATAAATGTTAGTGAATTTTTATATAAATTTGATCAAACTTGAAATTATTTGACTTCTTGGGAAGCGAGAGTTGCATTTTTTTTTATGGAGGAAGTATTATTGTATGCAACATGTTTATTTTTTTATTCATAGGAAACAAATCATTTATTTCTGATGTTCAAGCATTTGTTCGCAACTGTAAAAATACTCCAAATTAATAAAAAAAAATATTCTTAAGAAATAGTATCTAAACACACATGTGGTGTTGCTTTGAAGACCTTACCCTAAGAAATATAATGGTGCAGTCAAACTTTAATTTAGATGCAGAATTTAGGATCTATGATTATTTTTAATTTTGAATTTGCAAGCATTATCAACCTTGTCTTTTATTACATGCATGTACCATATCATCATGGCGGGCTCACAGACACTACGGCGACGGCGCGTCTGGCCACGCCGGAAACTCGAACGTTGCCCCGCCTCCACGCCGCACGCTCCGGTGCCAATGATGTGACCACAAGCCGGTCTGTGTTTGCATTCTTGAGATACAGTAATCTGTGATCAGGCCATGAATGAGTATTAGTTCTGCGCAATAGGAGTATTGCTCAGCCGGGGTCGGGGTCCGTACGCCCTTGCGAAGTCATTGGTCCCATCTGCGTGAAATTTCTGGGACACGTATGTCTGACCAATCTTCTTCTTCTTCTTTTTTTGAATCAGACAAGGGCATCTAGCCAAGAAACAGGGCAAGTGTGACTCTTGCAATTTCATATAGTATTGCGACAATCAAGAAATCAATGCTACATCGCTACTTGACTACTACCTTAAAGCATAGGAGTTTGAGCAGATGTTGTCAAACAAGGGCATCTAGCCCGGGTCACCCAGGTTCCAGCATCCAGCTAGTGCAAGCATTGAAGAAAAACAGAACGGAGAGCTAGTCATTGAAGAAGAAAAACAGAACGTAGTGTTTGTCATGGTTTGATGAAAGCAGCTAGTGCAGGCACCGAGTACTCTGTGCTCTTATGCACTCTCAGTTTGACTTTTTAAGTGAAACTCATACTGAGCCAGCGCTTTGATTTTGCTGTCCTAGATTGAAAACATCAATGAATAAAATAGGAGTACCAAATAATCTGATTAATGATTCATAGTGATCCACAGTTTAACTATTGTAACCATTGAAGTTGGTGTAAACATCCCGCTCCCTTGATTCTAGGGAGAAAATAAAAAGGAGGTAGACAAACTATACCATGTACTCGGATCCCTTCCATCACAAAATGTAAATATTTTAGCTTTTAAAAAAATGTAAATATTTGCCTTACTTTCTCCTATGTCAATTAATAATAGGTTTGACCAAGTTTATAGAATGAATAATAATATTTATGACATCAGATGAGTACCATATTAGATATATTATAAAATATACTTTTACAATTTAATTCTTTGATGTGGTATATGTTAATTGTTTTCTTTATAAACTTGATAAAACTTAGAATATTTTGATTTAGAACAAACTTATAAGTGATTATATTTTTGGACATAGAAGAAAATTAACGAAGAAATGCACATTTGTCTATGCAGACACAGTTTCCAGGGGCATCAATGGCTCCCAGTCCCAGCAAGTTTGCAATGAATTATTTACCATGAACAAATAAAATAAATGAAGAAATGCACATTTGTCGAGAATCACCGACGTCTCCAGCAAGTTTAGAACCTACAATAAGATGGCGACTTCTTTACCATGATGCAACTTAGAGGCTAGGACCTTAGCCCTTAACCATGGCCATGGACAAGGAAAGCCCACCTCTACCAAATCTCCATGGACGAAGCCACATCAGAACATCCACCCATGTATTTCCTGGTGGAAGAAACACACTAGCGCTGATACTCACAACAGGGTTATTCGTCCTCCTCCTCTCAACACATCATCCTGCGACTTTCTACCACTATCCTATGCCAACAGACATCTCTCCTCAGGAGACGAAAATCGGTAAGCCTCTACTGAACAACATATATCTATCTGCTCTTTACTGACCAGCATATATTTATCTGCTCTTTCTTCTTCATGCAAAAGTGTCCCTTTCGTTTTCCTTTTCTTTTTCTGAAGCTTACTGGATCTTTCTTCGTTTCCAATATGATATAGCTGGGCATGAGATCCCAGCTCAATATTGTACATCGAGTTAAGATTTATCAAAGATTAGATAATATGCTTACAATGCCTGTGATTTCAAAAGCATATGTAGCCTGGCTATCTCTGCAAATTCAAATGGCTTCTTTTGCCCAGATAATCTGTATATAATGTTCCAGAGGCATTTGGACCTCGTAATGTTCTGCATCTCAGATTAGTTGATGAAAATGGGGCATGTGCAAAAAGAAAAAAATCAAGACATTATAAAAACGCAGGTAAAAAACATGAACAAACAAAGTAAAATAGATCCCTTTGCCTCCAAAATTCGACCCAGTGCGTCATAATCAAATGTAGTAGGTTGGCAACAACTAACGTTTCCTTATAGTTTCACAAACAGCGTCTCTGCCAAAGAATTTTGTACCAGAGGTAAGTTTGCTCTGCTTTTTAGGTTATGAAGACAAAGTCTGCAATCTGTTCAATGGCTCATGGATCAGGGATTTCAGAGGTCCCATTTATACCAACTTTACATGCCCAACGATGCCAGACTCAAAAAACTGCGGAAAGTATGGAAAGCAAATGGATTATGTAAACTGGAAGTGGGTGCCACATGGTTGTGACATGGTAAGGTTTGAGCCTCAGCTGTTCTTGAATGTTGTCCGAGGGAAGACAATGGCGTTCGCTGCAGATTCAGTTGGACGGAACCAGATGGAGTCACTACTTTGTTTACTGTCTCAGGTGAGTAACCTTTGTTTTAGTTCTGCAAGATGTTAATAACATGTTTTAGTTTTTTATATAACATGTACCCTTATCACCAGTGACAGATTTGCACAGTATATATGATAGACCCAATGTTCTTGGACAACATTATCAGTGGGACCCTCAATAAAAAGTTTCCCCAGTCTGTTTCCTAGTTTGCTACAGATTTCCTTGCCTCTCTTCTTCTAGGAAACGTTAAGGAAACAAGCACAAGAAAGCCATTTGGGTGAAAATTCAGTTCCATCATATCAATTGGGCAATCCTAACATCTACGGATCTTTACATATCCTCATGCCCACATTCATATAGTTGAGTGATCTAGATGATACAAATAGGCCAAAGTGGCTCAAGGCCTGATTTTGCATATGTGATAACCTAAAATCACATGACATTAACTCCCATGGTGTCATTGATTTAGTGTGGGCATGATAAGCTACCTTACCTTCATGCTGCAGAAAATTTATGATCGGCTATCTATATCAAACAATTTTTTTTAAAGAAATATTGAATGAACTCTCAGAGGAACTCTACTTTATTTACCTTACATCTGTAGCAAACTTTATCTCCTGTTGTTGTGAAATTCAGAAATTATGATAAGAGAATCTAACTCAAACCCTATAAAACACTGCAGGTGGAAACTCCAACCAAAGTTTACAGTGACACTAAAGATAGATTTGTCACTTGGCACTTCAAATCCCACAATTTTACACTCATGGCACTGTGGACCAAATTTCTTGTAGAAGCATCAGAAAGAGAGATCAATGGCACAGAGGTTGAAATGCATGACATACACCTCGATAAACTTGATGCAAGATTAGCTGCAAACTTACGTGAAATCAATATTTTAGTCATATCGAGTTCCCGATGGTTCTTCAGGAAGAATTATCTCTATGAAGGTGGGAAACTCATTGGATGCATATACTGCTCGGAGGATAACATCACAAGCATTGATGTCATTACAGCTATTCAGAGGGCGCTTAGAACGGCCCTTGGTAACTTGACCAACTGCCAAGAATGTGGACTGCAGTTAACATTAGTAAGAACAGCAACACCAGCACATTTTGAAAATGGTTTCTGGAATACTGGAGGATATTGCAATAGAACTGAACCAGTGGAAAAAGGAGAAGCAATGACCAGGACAGTTGAGTGGGCAATAAGAAATGCTCAGGTTGAGGAAGCTAACAGAGCACAAAATGAAAGCAGCCACAAGGGACAGATGAACCTAGAGATTCTAGATATTACCGAAGCTATGTCTATGAGACCTGATGCACACCCAGGGATCCATTGGAATAACAAGTGGATGAGGGGTTACAGTGACTGTTCCCATTGGTGTTTGCCAGGACCGATAGATACGTGGAACGAGCTATTACTCTCTGTGCTTAAGAAATATGGGAAAGAGTTGCAGAATCATCAATGATGAAAAATGACAAATTAAAGTACATTAGCATGTTAAACTAGCCGAGCCTAATTTTTAGCGGCTGGAAGGTCTTCTTGCTAATGTTAGTGAGGCCTTTTGCCAATTAAAGGTCACAACAGGTTTCTATTTCTTCTTACATCAAACTCAAGCCTTCTGTTATGTAGCAGAAGTTTTTAAATAATTTAATGATCTGATTAGCAGAGTAGTATATTTTTTGAAAAGATGAAAAACTTAGCCTACTCTTATTCAATTTTCATCAATTCGATCCATATGTAGTGAAGTAACTTCCACTCACTGATTGTATGGGCTATAACACCGAATCATGATATGTTACAAACGATTAAACTGTGAACTCATGCTCATGAGATTAGTGAGCGTATGGGCTATATTATTGAATCAACATCTGTTACAAGCATTGTCAACTCATTTTTAACTAAATAATTTTGTGATAGCCAATTAACGAATGACAGTTGATTTTCTCAAGCTATACACCAGTGAAAATATGTGACGAACAGAACCATACATTTATACACAAAATTCAACCTCATGTGTACCTGTTGATCCTGTTGAACGTTTAGCGTGTCAAAATATTGTCATCGAAGTCTTTGGTTGAAGACTCAACAACTGAAGCTTGGGGTAATTCCTTGCTCATCAAATACTTCCGCTTTTGAAGGCTCAGCCAAACCAAAATACTGTCAGTCTCGACAATTTTATATCCAGATTTCCTGTACATGTTGAATGGCACTTGATCGATAATTCTACAGTGAAGATATACACGTCTTTTTGCATCCATTTTGATGACCAAATCCTCACATGCCTTTAGAAAGACGAGGCAGACTTTAGAAAGTACTACAATCGACAAAATTTAAACAAACATAGATGAACAAACAACTTGATATGGCATTTTTCAACCAACATATTATCTAACTCATACAAACATTCTGCGTCATGCACCAGAAGGTTTCTTCTGTTGCTTCCGTCACGCGTGACAAGATATTTCTTACAGCACATTATAGAAGTTACAACTAACAAGGAAGCACAATTTGCAGCCAACTCTTGCATCAAACTTATTTTCCAGAAGAAATAGGCAAATTGGTTGCCCGGTCAAGAGCACTATAAATCGTAATGCTATCAATTACCTCCTCAATGCCGTCTTCACAGTCATGTTACAGATGTACGGGAAGTCGAGCGGCGGGGTGGGCGTGGGCTGGGCCCCGGGCGTGCCCACCGCGTCGAACGACACCTCCGCCGTGCACGCCATCTCCCCTTCATCTTTACCCTCCCCATCTTCGCTGCCCTCATCTACGTCATCCTCCGTGGCGCCGGCCGCGTCGGCGGGGCGGTAGAACCCCACGAGCACCGCGGCGCTCGTGGAGGTACCTGCGGATGACGAACGTGAGGAGCTGCGCGTAGCGCTGGGCCGGGGCCCACCGGGCGGTCTCGGAGAACGAGGAGGCCAGGAGGCGGACGAGCGCCTCGGCCACGGCGTCGTCTTCGGGGCCGCGGGTGAGGGCGCGCACGGTGAGGAGGCCGTGCGGGAAGGCGTGCTCGTAGCGGAAGGCCGCGAGCTCGTCGAGCTGCGAGAGCGCGCGCGGCGATAGGAAGACGCCGGGGCCGGGGCTGCCGCCCGGGGAGGAGGCGGCGGCCGGAGGTGCAAGCCGGAGGTGGCGCGGCGAGGGGCAACGGGAGAAGAGGAGGTGGGCGTGCCTGGAGACGGCGGGAGTTAGCGAGAGGAGGGCGGGCGACGCCGCCATCGGGGATGCCGATGCCAGTGCGGAGCAGAAGGGGGAGGCCGGGAACTCGAGGGGCGATTTTTTCTTTTGGATTTTTTAAGCGGCTTACGTGGATAAACGTCAAACTTTTCTTTTTAAACGGCTTGTGGGCGACTGACTGACATGTGTACCGCTAGCCTAAAGATGAGACTTTGGGCCGGGCTCTTTATACGCTGCCTGCGATGATAGTCTTTGGCCCAAACTGGAACGAGAAATCATACATGCCAACTTTTGTGAAAAAATTTCTTACATAAATTTGTGCCATAGTAGATAAATCAGGAAGTAAGTTGATAAATCAGAACTTGTAAAACATTGAATTAGTTTATCAGAAATGTTGAGTGTCAAGTGTATGCAGGTTGTTGAATCAACACGAAAACGTACTAGGTGTGTGTGGGGTGGGGGGTCGAGTAATAATCCTGAAATTCCAGTTCCACGTAAAATACTAAATTAGTCCATTCAAAATGTGATAACGGTTTGGTGGACTGTTGAATTAAATTTTAAAAGGTATTAAAACACGGCGGGCTAAATGGGTCTACTCGCTTAACAAGCATCGGGAAGCTATATAGAAATCACCATTGAAAATGCATGAACTCGAGAGATTAGAGTCCATAACTCGGAAGTTAATATACATTGTCAAATCCGCAACTTTATTCGGATGACCTCTACCCCCATCATAAAACCTGTTCTTCCTCTTAGCACATGCCAGCCCTCCTTTTATGTCATCTATTGAGTTTCGGTATGTTAGACTAGAATATTGTTGTTGTGATCGGGGAGGGCCGTTAGGGTTGATGCTTTAGTTTAGGAGTTGTCAAGAGGGCCTCCTCTCCCAATGGGTCTATAGGAGGGCAAAAGAAGGTCATCTAGCCCAATGGGCAGACCAAATGGGAGGTGATAGAGAGGTGACAATCAAGGATGGTCCGACGATGGTGTGGCGAGGTGGGCTAAAAATTACCGGCATTAAAATGGGTGAAAAGTTGCATGTATTCAAGAAGTTGAAGATGGTGATGATGTGTGTCCGGGATCAGTTGATGGATAGAACCCCTTGATAAATCTTGTTACAACAGCTAGCTATGGCATGTCACAATGACATTTGTGGTTCCAACTTGAATTTTTATGAGGCGGACTAAAGGGAAAGAAGAATCCCCTTTCAATCCTTTTTTTATTTGTCTTTCCTCTTAGTATCCCTCACCATGTGTTTGGTTGGGGATAATTGGTGCAAGGGAGGGGTGTTATATAGAGGCTTAACTTTCTCTTGTTTATTTGTTAGGAGTGTGAGTTTTGGTAGGATGGGAAATGAGAATTTAGACTCTCAAGGGTCAACTCTCACCAGTCACTTCCAAAGTAGGGTGAAAATTTGATGAATTTTTGCTTCAAGTGGAAGTTGAATGCATATCTACCTTTTATCATGACTTATAATAATGCAATTTTCCATTTCAAAACTCATACACCAAACAGATGTCTAAATCCCCCCCCTCGTAATATGATATTCCCTTCATGAACCAAATAAATGACTGTGATATTAATTCTCTCAGTCGATTCACACCACTTACTATGTCTCTTTCGCTGCCAGACGCACCCACAATTCTTTTTGTCATATGGTAAGGTTTGAGACAAAGTGATAAGCTAACATGCAGAGATGCAAAAGAAAAAAAAATATAACTTCGTGAACAAAACATTGTGGAAGCAGAAGCAATAAGCAGCACAACCGCCACACCAGAGCACGAAGATGCGTGGCGCTGCCGTGCAAGCAGCACGAGCAACCCAGGAGTCAACAGCTGCCTCGTGCTCCTGTCTGCTGGACAGAAGGGCCCTCCTCTCTCTTTGCTCCGAACGTTTCCTCTTCACAAACCATATCGATCGGTTGATGATGTTCAGACCACCAGACCAATCTCATCTCGAGCACCGAAGCTGCCAACAAAATGAATCTGCATCAACAACCTTTTCCGGCTTGGCCGGACGCATAACTCACGCCCTGAACGGCTCGCCGTTGCAGTTGGCTTGGCACCCGTCGCTGTCCCTTTGTCGCGTCTGAATAAGCCCTGCATTCTGATGATCTGATCAGATCAGAGGACAATTTTGCCGCTGCTCCTGAACCATGGCAGACGCTTTACTGTTTCAACAAAAAACCGAACAATTAAACCGGCGCCCTATTGCCAACTGCGAACCAGATCACTCAATTCCTGTCCGGCCTCATCCATGTTTTCTTCTGGCCGGAACAAAGAATTCCTCCAATTACTCCGATCCAACCTGTGCATTGCATTGCAGCCAGCCGGTCTCACCATTCAATTTCCTCTGAAAAAGAAGTCTCGCAGTTCAACGAGAACACGACCCGAGCATGTTACCGTCATCAATCGGCAACGGGCGTCGCTGCACGGCGTGGATCTGCACCGACGGACGCTATAAATTCGAGCCTGCGAAAGGTGGTTGGATCTCGCCGGAAAACCTTCAATTGCCGGCAGCAGTAGCAGCGAGCGGCTGCTCTGAAGTCTGAAGAACAGCAGTCAGTCACGGTCAGAGCTGGTGTCTCGGTTGGCTAGCAGCTCTATATAAAGGCCGGGCCGAGGTCTTGCCAATCTCCAGGCCACGAGCTAGAGCATCGCCACCCACACTACACAGCTCGTAGCACGGGAGTAGGCAGAGCTCAGGTGCTAGCCAGCTAGCTAGGATGGCGTCCAAGGCCGAGCTGGTGGTGGAGGTGAAGTCCCCGGCGGACAAGCTGTGGGCGGCGCTGCGCGACTCCACGGAGCTGTTCCCCAAGATCTTCCCCCAGCAGTACGAGAGCATCGAGACCGTCGAGGGCGACGGCAAGTCCGCCGGCACCGTCCGCCTCCTCAAGTACACCGAGGGTACGTATATATCGCGTAACGCCTAGCTCCGACGTGCGTGTCGATCTCCATGCCTGCCGCCGACGGGATGTTGCTGCTGGTGCAGGGGTGCCGATGCTGACGTTCGCCAAGGAGAAGCTGGAGCTGGCGGACGACGAGAACAAGGTGGTGTCGTACAGCGTGGTGGACGGCGAGCTGGTGAACTTCTACAAGAACTTCAAGATCACGCTCAAGGTGTCCCCCGCCAAGGAGGGCGAGGCCGGCGCCGTCGTCAACTGGTCCATGGAGTTCGACAAGGCCAACGACCAGGTGCCCGACCCGGACGTCATCAAGGAGACCGCCACCAAGACGTTCCACGACCTCGACGACTACCTCCTCAAGAACTAGGCGGCGGGGGGGTCGTCCACCTGCCGAGGCATCGGCGATCGGTCGCATGCAGTCGTTTAGTACGCTAGTGCATGTCGCTGGTGGTGGTGTCCGAGTCCGTGTTCGTGTTGGTGTGGTAGCTACGGCGGGTCGTGTCCTCGAACTGTCTCCGGTTGATGTTGCTGCAGCGATCATGTGCGTCTGCACTCTGCAGGTTGCAATTAGTCCCAGTCAATAAAGCTGTTCGTGTTCATTGTGCACTCGATGCTATCATCAGTTGCTTCAGACTTTATTGTGCACTCGATGCTATCATCAGCTGCTTCAGACTTTCTGGCCTTAACAGAGTTGGAACGCGAGACCATTTCTCTAGGTCTTCCAGATTATGTTGCAAGAACTGATTGTTATACACGGAGAAGATATCGCACAGAGAAGAGGCCTAGGCACTGGGCCAAAAGAGGAGTAGAGGACACCGCCGAACGCTAGGAACGCGGACAGAGCGCGGTCACCGCGACAAGGGCACGCAGCGCGCAGCGCGTGGTCACCACAGAAACACTGCGCCCCACAGCGCGCGTGCAGCAGACCCAGCCACCACCGGGGCGCGCGCACTGGCGCGTACTCCTACACGCGAAGACCGGGCCGGAGCCTTGCCGCACCGCGCCACCGAGCCGCGACGCGCAGAGAGCGGGCGTGCACGAGCGCAAGACCACCACGGCCACCGGGGATGCCAACGCGCACACGCGCCGCTGGCCGTGGCCGAGGAGCCGCCGCACGGGCAAGGCCGCGGTGGACCACCAGACGGTATTATCATCCACCAGGTACTTTGTCAGACGAAGAATTCAAGCTAGTATGTATCCCACCGCCTGTACTGCTTTCAGCGTCACGCGCTGCATCTGCATGTGGCCACCGGCCACCGGCAAGTGTCATGGTCTCGATCCTCCTAGGGTTGGTACTCATCATTGTGACTCAGTCGTCACGGCACGGCAGCAATGTGATTTGAAGTCAGGGTAGTACTCGGTACTCCGTAGAATACAGCGCCGGCATGGCCGCAATTACCATCAGTCAGTTGCAGACGGTGTTCATGGATGGATGGCACGCAGCTCTCAGCGCATGATAGCGACGTAGGGACAGGGGCGAGACTTGGCGGCGGCCGTGGCTGGACCGCTGGAGTAGCCTCACAAAGTTTCAGCCTTTCAGGGTCCATGGAGTTGAGGAATATAGAGAAGCGATACCTGGAAACGGTTTTAACTCGGATGGGATGAGACTGTTTCTGCATTCTCGGACCTATGACGATTCTAATGGCACAACGCCAGAATTCCACATGATGATTAGGCTGTTGCAAAGTTTAAGTTGCTTTTTCTCTTTTTATTTTTTTAAAAAATCATGAGAAATTTTTTCCACAAAGTTTTGTTAAAAAGCTTTTAGAAAAATGTTTTCGTATTTTTTAGAAAACATGTTTTAAGTGTTTTGGAAAATTAGTTTATGAAAGTCTATATGAAAATAAAGCTCTCTTTAAAAGTAGCATGCTCATGCATGTGGGCCCACATCACTTTTTATAGAAAGTTTTTTTTTGGACTATGTGCTAGAGCTCTTCTCTAGAGTGCACTAAAAATCAACCTAATAGTTAAATATAATTATATTGACTAATATAATCTACAAATATTTTTAAAATCGGCAAATAGAGATACTTTCTAGTTCCTAGTTCCAATGGATAGTAAATTCTACTTATTTTCATGCTAGTGAATTCTGACCACACACAAATTAGTTATAACTCTTACATTCTATAAAATATATTTGGAACAGCATGAATGGAATATGAGCATTTATTTATTCGGACATAATTTTGTGGTATTTGGCTTGTTCTACTCACAATGTATTATTCATGTAATCTAACAATAAATTTTTGTACATCTATCTTTAGTTTTTACCATTGTAAAATAACTAAGCAGGACCTAATAGGAATGATTAAATTCAGAGGAATCTTTTGCGGTCCCTTTTGCCCACAAAACCCCCTCTTTTCACTTTTCAGGCTGCAACACAAAAACCCCCGGCCGTGACATCGCCGGAATCCCGGCCCTCACTGACCCCCGCCGCTATCTCTACGGTAGTGGCGGCGGCGGCGGCTCCCGCGCCGGGCGCCACGGCCACGGTGCGGGTATCCAACATCCCGCCCTCGGCCATCGCCGCCGAGCTCCTTGCCTTCTTCGACTCCGCTGTCGCCACCGGCGCGGCATTCGCATGCGAGATCGCCGCCGCCCACCGCGGCTGGCTCAGCCGCGGCCACGGCTCCGTCCAATTCGAATCCGCCGCCGCAGCCACCCGTGCCATCGACCTCGCGTCCTCCGGCGGCCTTCCTCCCTTCCTCGGCTCCCGCCTCTCTGTCTCCCCCGCCCACGTCGACCTCCTGCCCCGCGCGCCCGATTTCGCCCTCCGCGCCCTCGGCTCGAGCCTCGTTATAGGCAACCGCGTAGCCGAGCGCGAGCTGGAGGTGGCCTACACCTGGGACGGCGTGCGCGCCGAGGTCATCCCAGGGAAGCGGCGCGTGGACCTGTACCTGAAACATGATTCCCGGAGCTACAAGCTTGAGGTTCTCTTCGAGGACATCAGGGAGTGCTTCGGGTGCAGCTTTGATGGGGCGGGCGCTATCTTGCTGCAGGTGAGCTGATTATACCGTGCTATTAGATGCGAAAGTTCCAAAACTTCGTTGCTTCCGTATGTGAACTGAAGTGTGAGTGTGCGACCTGATTATTTGTTTCGAATTAATACATGACATGCTACATGCAGATATCTGATTGACATGCACTGTTATCAATCCTTAGTTTCACCCAGTAGCCAGGAGAATGACCGAGTGATTCTGATAGAATTAGCTCAATATGCACATTGTTGAAAGTCAGCAAGTGAATCTACAGACATTGGACCTCAAATTTAGTCTAACATCCTAGAAGAATGAGATCATCACAGACTCGCGTGGCACAGAAGGGATGATTTTGCAGTCTTCTATGGCCACTATAGTGTATATTGTGTAGCAGCGTCCAAAACAAACACATTCTAGGTTTTCATATGATCCATTTATTGCATATTCTAACCATTTTCATTTTTAATTACAGCTCAAAGACTTGAGATATGCACAATAAATGTAACCCTCATACAGGATAATGCATTTTACTTGAAACTGACAATTAACTTCATATTTGTGCAACCACAGTGGGGTTTCCTCTGCATGTTATTTCAAGTATTTCTTGGAGCGGATCACTTAATTTTTTATTGGGAGGGGAACTGTTTAAGTTTTTTTCCCTTGTAGACTTTTCCAAATGAATATTCTTCAATCTTTTACTATTAATATTAAGCTGCCCTGGTGAATACATAATATCTGCAGGATATAGATTTAATGCTTGTCATATTTCTAGATTATCAGTTTGTTTCAGATACAAATACTATTTGGGCCTCCTTTTAATGGATCTGAAGCTTGTTTGATAAATAAATATTATGCTTGTTTCAGCTGACTTATGCACCAAGAATCCACACCACAATTTCTGGGTCTACAATTAAATCAAGGTTCACAGATGAGCGTTTTCATGCATGCAAGGAGGATGCCAAGTTTGCATGGGTCAGAGCACTAGATTTTACACCTAATAGCTCTTTTGGGGAGTGTTCCACACTTGTGTTGAAACTGAGCAAAGCTGCACCAGTGTCTGATATTCTTGAAAGTTTACCCTTCTCAGGAGAATTAGGGGAACTGACCATTTCTTCGATGGATATGTTTGGTTCCTCCTCCAAAGTGGTTCCTCTTGTTGATTGCCCAAGTGGCTTTTCAGTACCTTACGAAGTTCTTTTTCGTCTGAACTCTCTTGTTCACATGGGGAAGTTAGTGGCCAGGCATGTAAATGCTGATCTGTTTAAGGTCCTCGAAGATCTACCAATTGATACTTTAAGGAGGATATTTGAGAAAATGAGCAAATTAAACTCTACCTGCTTTCAACCTTTGGAATTTATCAGACATGAGGCTCATAGCATGAAGATTAGTAAGAAAACCTTGCTGTCCAAGAAGGGTGAAGGTGAAGGAAAATTGATGAGATGTTACAGAATTCACATCACACCATCAAAAATATACTGTTTGGGGCCTGAGGAAGAAGTTTCAAATTATGTGGTTAAGTACCATTCTGGTATGCTTCTGACTTTGCTAGAGTTACGTTCGTTGATGAAGATTGGAGTAAGCTTTCTCCCAATGCATTGTCAGCTAGAATTGTACAAGGTTTCTTTTCTACACCCTTGAAAACTGGCTTGTACCATCGAATTCTCTCCATTCTAAAAGAAGGATTTCGCATTGGCCCAAAGAAGTATGAATTTTTGGCCTTCTCAGCAAGTCAACTTCGTGGTAATTCTGTTTGGATGTTTGCTTCGAATAATTCTTTGAGCGCTGAGAGTATAAGAAGGTGGATGGGCCACTTCAAAGATATCCGTTCAGTCTCCAAATGTGCAGCTCGAATGGGTCAGCTGTTCAGCTCCTCCAGGCAGACATTTGAAGTCTCATCGTACGATGTAGAAGTAATTCCAGATATTGAAATCACAACTGATGGCACTAAGCACATATTTTCAGATGGTATTGGGAAGATTTCTTCGAGATTTGCCAGACAAATTGCCAAAACAATTGGATTAGACCCTAATAACCCTCCTGCTTTTCAAATACGGTATGGTGGCTATAAAGGAGTCATTGCTGTTGACCCTACTTCCTTTTTCAATCTTTCTCTGCGACCTAGTATGAAGAAGTTTGAATCAAAAAGCACTATGCTGAACATTACAAATTGGAGCAAGTCTCAGCCATGCTACGTGAATCGTGAAATTATCTCTCTTCTTTCAACATTGGGTATAAAGGATGAAACATTTTTGACAATGCAACAAGATGACATGCACGAATCAGATGAAATGCTAACAAACAAAGAAGTGGCTTTGTCTGTCCTAGGGAAAATTAGTGGTGCAGATACCAAGACAGCAGCTGAGATGCTGCTGCAAGGCTATGAACCAAGTTTGGAGCCCTACCTTTCAATGATTCTCAAAGCTCATCGGGCTAATAGGCTGACCGATATAAGAACCAGGTGTAAGATTCATGTCCAGAAAGGCCGTGTTCTTATTGGTTGTTTGGATGAAACAGGCAAATTAGACTATGGCCAAGTTTACATCAGAATTACAAAGAATCGCAAGGAGCAAAAGTACAGTGAGCAGCCATTCTTTTGTAACGATGATGGCAAGACAGCAGTAATTGTTGGAAAAGTTGCAATCTCTAAAAACCCATGTCTCCATCCTGGTGATGTCAGAGTACTTGAAGCTATATATGACCCTGGATTGGATGCTAGGGGCCTTATTGATTGTGTTGTATTTCCTCAGAGAGGGGAAAGGTATGTTATTCTGAAGCTGAAAGATGACTATCTTAGGTTGTGGAGTTCTATTTCTTTGTCCATGGCTGTGATGTATCCTGTCTCTTTACTGAATCAAGACATTGGTCTTGCTAGCACTGTTACCCATATTCTGTTAATTTTCAATTATGTAATTGGCAATTAACCATTTAGATTAATGCTGTCAATGTTTGCTTTATCCTTACTTGAAATCTTCAAATTAATTAGGCCTCATCCAAATGAATGCTCGGGTGGTGATTTGGATGGTGACCTCTTCTTTATTACTTGGGATGACAAACTGATTCCAGAGAAGGTAGATGCACCTATGGACTATACTGCAACAAGGCCACGCATAATGGACCATGTTGTTACACTTGAGGTACTCCTGAGTATATGCTCTTTTCTTAGCTCATTTTTCTTGATTATGTAATACTGTGGTTGTTTTCCTGAAGTTTCCTTTGGCTAATGCGGTAATGCCAGATTTTCCTGAAGTGTTTATATATTGCTGCATTTTTTTCTTGAGATGATGGGTTGTGGCATTTTAGTGATATAGACGGAGCTCATTAACCTTTTCATGTTTCTAAAGCTTTATGTATTTAGGGCATTAACTTCACCAACACTGATAGGGCAGTAACGAGCATATAGAACTGGCAGCTACCTTCAAATTCTAATCCATCCAGAATGGTACTAAGATGGTATGTGCATCGGCATGTAGAAAAGTAATCAATGTACTTGAAAATACACCAAAAAAAGAAAATTTTTGAATGTTTTGAACCAGGTATATACTCAACATGCACATTTAAACAACTGCCCTTTTATCAATTTTTCCATCTCGCATGGTTAGTCTCACCTGAGTGAAATGTTACAACAAGAACATCTGAAATGCAGGAAATCCAGAAGCACTTTGTCAGTTACATGATAAATGATGCCCTGGGTGTTATCTCCACCTTGCCCACTTGATCCACGCAGACCGTGATCCGCTGAAAGCTCGCAGCCCCGAGTGCCTCCAGCTGGCCGCTCTGCACTCCATGGCGGTCGACTTTGCCAAGTCGGGTGCTCCAGCCGAGATGCCCCGGGCGCTGAGGCCCCGGGAGTTCCCTGACTTCTTGGAACGCTGGGAGAAGCCAATGTACATCTCCAACGGCGTCCTCGGCAAGCTCTACCGTGCAGCCCTGCGCCACGCGGAGAACGCGGAGGCCCTCCTGCCTGAGGCCCCGCCCAGCTGCGCGTACGACCCGGACCTCGAGTGCCCCGGGTTCCACGACTTCCTGGACGCCGCGGAGGAGCACTACGAGGCGTACGCCGAGAGGCTGGGCACCCTGATGACCTACTACTCGGCGGAGCGCGAGGACGAGATCCTGACGGGCAACATCCGGAACAAGCTCGTGTACCTGCGGCGCGACAACAAGCGCTACTTCGAGATGAAGGACCGGATCATCGCCGCCGTCGACGCGCTGCACGCGGAGGTGAGGGGGTGGCTCAGGGCGCGCAGGGACGAGGAGGCGTCGAAGCTGGCGTCGGCGTGGTACCACGTGACGTACCACCCGGGCCGCCGCGGCGAGAAGCGGTTCTGGAGCTTCCCCTGGATCGCTTGCGACACCCTGCTGGCGATCAAGGCGGCCAGGAGGTGCCGCAAGCGGGTGGAAGACGCCGCCGCCGTGCCGATGGACTGCGACGCCTAGAGGGAAGGGCCGCTGCGCGCTGCGCCAGTGAAGTGAAATTGCGATGCGAGTGGTTAACTGGACTGTGACCGTAAGCTAATAAGATGGACTGCCTTGTGTTGTAAAAAAAATGTCGAGTGCAAGATTGTAAGACCCCTACAACCGTACTCTGGGGAATTCATGATGTGCCATCCTATTAGGTTTCACTTTAAGATTTACCTGTGGGTGAATATAAAAATGCTCCTACCGTCTTGTTACGATGCCTACTTGCGAAAGGGCTCTAGCCCGGTTGGTGGATGGCCGGATGTGGTCTCACCAGCTGGGAGTTTGACTCCCGTTTCGTGTGAAAAATTCCATGATCTGTTCTTATTTCAAAGCACAGTTGAGGTCCGGCTTTCTCACGGGCGATAGGCTACTGTGTACGGATGGGGTAAGAATTTGTGTGCAGATGGGCAAGGGTTCGGAAGTTTTGTTGATCTTGCGCCAGGAGGTCTCTTTCTTAAGGTAAACTTACCAGCAGTTACTTTATTTGTTTAACATAAAATTATAACCATAAACAAGTGTTTTTTTAATTCGAACCAAATGACGTTAACTTGTCACAAAATTATACTAGTATTTCACTAGCAGCGTAATTCTTGATCAAAAGCTTGTTCTAACGGGACCAAACAAGTATTATAAATTTAAACGGAGGGAGCCTATGAAATTTAAAGCTCAAGAGGCTACCTAGCCGGCTCGACCAGCATTGTTAATTGCCAGCCATGCTCCCATCATCACCTCGGGCACTCTTTGAATGGAATATGCGGAGCACCAGGCAGGTATGATTAGGCAGGTTAGCGAGTAAAATGGATAGGCGGTATATAAACATGTTCCGATGTATCATCTAGATCCTCGAACTTATAAAATGCACGTCCATATCTCTAAACTTGCTAATTTAATTGAGTAATATGTGTCCAAATCTTCGTAATTTGAGTCAATCTTCGTGCGTGGCATCTTGACTGGGCGATGACATGTGCCTGACACGTCGGACCCACATGTCAGTTGCATCTCCTCCACCCTCTCTCTTGGCCGCACCTCCTGCTCGCTCCTGCCCCTCCTCCGCTCCACCCCCGAGATTGTGAGAGGTGAATGGCAGAGGCAGCGCCGGCGAGGGGAGGACCATGAGCATGAGGTGCGCCAGCTGGCACCCGTACGAGGGCGGCCCCGACGTCTGCGCGTAGAACGATCCTCGCTACCTCCGCCCCCACTCTCGCCGGAGGAAGCGGCCGACTTCGGCGAGCTTCCAGGAGCGGTAGTGGTGGAGTGAGGCGCTGGAGGTGAGCGGGTTGAGCGGCGACGGGCGAAGCTCCCTCGACATCCGGCGGGCGGACTCCGCGGAGGTGCCTACCGGTGTCTTGCGCAACGACGAGTCGACGACGGCGAAGGCAGCCACAGCAACTCCGCGGGGGAGACGCTCTCGTCGCAGTCCCCATCGGCGTACCTCACTAGGGAGAGCCCCCGGTCGCTGACCCCGCGCCACGAGCGCTGCGGCGGGGACGCTGTGGCCGCCTCCTTCCTCCGGCGGCCACGCTGCACGATCCCTGCGAGCCAGGAGGGTCGGTGCCTACGCTCCTTGCCGCCGCCATAGAGGACGATGAATGCTGCGCGCGTCTGCGCCCAGCCGTCAACTACAGCGAGCAGCGGCCAGCGGGCGCATGAATCCAATCGAATCGATCTCTGGCAGGCCTTGTGGATTGGATGCTTCTTCTCAAAAGGAGCAGCAGTTCAGAAAGGGATTGGATTGCTAGAGCGGTGGAATAGTTGCATCGATTTTGACTTGGGGATTTGATTTGCTTAGATTTTCTTTTGCTTCGGCACCTTGTTCTTGTTGCCCACGGGAGTTTTCGATAGCATCAGCAAGAACTTGAGCAGCTTCCACCGGGGGAGAGAAAGGAGATGGAGCTGACACGCGGGTCCCACGTGTCAGGTACCTAACATCGCCCAGTCAACGTGCCACGTACACGGATTAACTCAAGTTAGGAAGATTTGGATATATATGACTAAATTTAAGAAAGTGTATTTTAAAAGTTTGAGTACCTAGATGACACGTCAGGATACATGATAAGTTCACGTACCACTCATGCATTTTAAGGTTAGCTAAGCTGTTAGGTAAGACTAACCGAGGGCCCATTTGCTGGTTCGTTGGGACGGCTGCTTGGCATTCTTTTGGCGTGTTCTGGGCTTCTGCCCTCCTGGGGATCGTATAGCAGCCGGCGAACTGCAACCACTAGTCTTTTACTGCTCCCTTTGTTCATGCTCCCTTCGTTCATAAAAAATATAACTTCCACATCCTCAGAAATCAAATAATTTTAAATTTAATCAAATTTTTACAAAAACTACTAGCATTTATATCTCAAAATAGATTTAGTATAAAAAATATATTATATGATTAATCTAATAATATTTATTTTATAATATAAATATTACTAATATTTTGTATAAATTTGATTAAATTTAAAATTATTTGACTCGGAAGTGAAGGTTGCATTCTTTTATGGTTAGATGGAGGAAGTAACTCGCAAGTACGTACCAGTTGCTAACTTAGACATCCAGAAGTCTAGAACACCTTCAACACATTGCTGACCAGGGATGTGTCCAGGTCAGAACACCTGACCCGCTGACCGTTTACCGTTACGTTGGCGCCTGGCAGTAACAGCTTGAGAAGGAAAACGAGGGAGTTGCGTTCATCCCACCGAGCAGGATTGCAGGAAGGCGAAACGATCACGCGAAGCAATTCCAGATCGCCCCAACTACAACCAAACCAGAACCCCGACCCGTCCTCGTCCGCCTACTCGGCTCTACTCCTCTCGCCCCACCAAACTCCACCGCGAGCCACCGCCACGCCCCGGTGGCCCGGCGGCGACGGACCGATCCACCACCGAGCCAGCCTATCAGCGGCCAGGGGCGGGATGCCGGGGCCCGGGGCGCACCTGCTGTACGCGCTGTCAGGCGGGGCGGCGCTGTCGCGGGTCGCCGGGCCCGGGAACCGCCGCTTCGGCCCGCACCACTGCGCCGTCTACGCCGCCAACGCGTTCCTCGGCCCGGACCTCGGCGCCTTCTCCGAGTGGCTCTGCTCCTTCCTCCCGTCCTCGGTCTCCGCGTCGGCCGCGGGGGACCTCGCCATGGCGGCCGTGCACCGCCCCTTCTACTACCCGCTCCTCCTCGGCCTCCCGCTCGCCTGGGCCTACGCCTGGCTCTCCCGCCGGCTGCTCCGCGCCGGCGTCCTAGACTCCCCCGCCGGGGTGCGTGCTGGAATGTTTGATTCGTCATCAGTCTTTTCTACCCCCGGTCCTGGATTTGCTATTTTTGCTTTGCTTGGCCCTCGTTTGAATCTACTGTTCCGTATGGCTGCGTCTACCAAATTGGTATCTTTTTTTAGATAATGAGCCAATTGGTATCTATGTCAGGTCTAGTCTAGCAATGCCGCATTATCCTAATCCTCTGTTGCAGAAAGGGTTAAGGAGCTCCAGGATCAGAAGCCTCCGTATCAATCTAGTGTTGCGTGCCTGATTTGTTTAATCTTCGTGTTGTTGCAGGTACCACTAAACAAGAAGCAGTGTTTCTTGCTTATCTCGGCCGGTTCGCTGTCTCATTTTTTCCTGGACCACTTGTTTGAGGTGAGCATGCAACCTCAAGGAATGTTTTCTCGTGAACGGGAGGGGGCATTAGCTTAGAATTGGTACCTAACCTTTAAGGATGTGTGCTTAACAGCTTGGAGAAATGCTTTTTTCCTAGAAATATCTGCCTAAACCAACCGGCATGCTATTCCTACATGTGAAGTCAAATATGTTCAGATGACTAATGAACCTCCCCCTCGATATTTTGGAATTAGCTGTGTCATTTACCCCAACTGAGTTCATATTGTACTGATGCAGGAGAATGGCCATTCTACAATGTACACTTGGATCCTGAGCACTGGTTGGTGGAAAGGCCGTGCTCCTATCAATCCAGATGCAGTGGTTGTTGTAGGACTTCTTTGCACTTGCCTCATGGGGGGATTTGTGTACATCAACAGGTGATGGCTTTTTTAAGTGCTCTGTCATTATGTACAAACTATTTGGCACAATCCAGATACAGAAATTAGATTCGGCTCCTTGCAAAGTTCTAAATTATTAGTTATGGCTTTGTGAGACATGCTGTTATAAACAGCGCAACGTATTTTGGTGCCCCGCCACTATTCCGCTACAAAAGCTATTTAAAACCTTGGCTCCTTATATACAAAACGAGTAATTCAAATTGTTTCTCTATAGAAGTTATGATTTCCTCCATTATCGAAATAGAAAAGAAAAAAAATTTTAGATACAACTCTAGAATTTAAAACATTTAAGTTTGGTATCTGTGTTTTTCACCATCATGTTTGGTATGGAAATTGATGCTCCCCCCCCCCCCCCCCCCCCCCCCCCACACACACACACACACACAGTAATGGATGGAAATGGGCAATGCAACATATCTTCGAAACTCTCCTCCTTGTACTTTTGTTTCCCTTCTTCTTAATGGAATGTGTGCTTGTTGTATAACTTGTCTGTTTTAGGTTTTTCTTTAAATGTTCTGGTGATCAGCCCTTTGGACCTGTGTTTCTTCCTTAGAGAAAAAAGTACACACTGATCTTTGTTGATGGACAACAAATGTTGCATGATTATTATGCTACAAAATGCTTACATGCTCACTTTAGTTTTCAATGTTTCCTCAAGACCATGACTCCTGCAACAAAGCCTTTCCCCTTTTGAAAATATTAATGTCAACTGCAAATCCTTGTTGCAGTTCTGTAAACATTTTTTCCCCTTGTTTTGACAGAGTGAAGAATGGAAAGTCTGCAGCAGAAAAATCAAACCAATCTTTTCTTCTCATCCTGGTGATAGCGACCCTGTACTGTATGTGGTGTGCCAGTCAGATATACCTGCGGCAACCCCCTCAACCTGCCATAGGTGAAGAAGCTGATCTTGGAGTGATAATCTTTCTTGCCATTTATCTCTTTCTCCCGCATGGCTTGTGCGTCCTTTCAATGAACCAAAAGGATTATACTGATGCACTGAATGAACTGCCACTTCGATAATTTGTGTATTCCCGTATATGCAGAAATAAGTTTCGTAACAGTCTGATTTCTGCATTATGTTGTAATTAGATTCAGTTACTAACTGGGTGATTGCTAGTGCACCTTTGCATAGCCCTGTAATTCTTTAGGCTGGAAACATATATTATTATGGAATAAAGTTGTATTATGGATGACATTGACTTCTGTTGAAAAAGAATTTCACCATTTAAATTGGTCGCATGGAGATAGATGGTACGGTTTGGAATTCAAGGCACCCATGACACCATTTAGCACTAGTGGGTATATGCTGCAAAGCAATGATGTCTGCCAAGCTAATTATTGTGGCTTGTGTACTTATCAGTGTTTCCATTTGTTATCTGGATCATTGTATTTTCTATGAGGTATCATGCTTCTCTCTTTTTATTGGTTTTCCTCTGCAGTAGTTATACTTTTATGTATAGTGTGAAAAAAAGATGCTTAAATATCCAAGACTGCATCGTACTGTAGGTCTAGATTAGAGTACTGTCTCTAGTTTTGGTCTCTAACTACCTCTTATAGGTGTGAAGTAATTGTATCGGGTTGTCCTAAAACATTTTGATGTAAATTGCTCAACACTCAATTGGATTCTGTTCACTTTAGTGCACAAAAATGTTTAAGCATGTTTAAACATCAAGGGGCTTAAAGGATTACACAGAATAGCTATGCAAGGGACTTGATGATGCTAATGCTGTTGTGCTTCGAATCATCTCTCATGGAGATCTCAAGAGCCTTCTCCAGCCTTGACACAACTTGCTCCATGGATGGCCGCTGCTTCTTGTGGCCAGTGCATGACAGAGCAAGCTTCAAACTAAGATCAAATGCCTCTGTTGAGTACTCTCCATTCAACCTAGGATCAGCAAAGTCCAATACATTGCCATCTTGGATAAGTGTGGAAGCCTGGGAATGACAGGTACGCAGATTCGGCTCAATCAATACTTCATCTCAGAGTGTAATATCCTACTCTAACTGCTTAGATCTTACCATTTTGTCCAGTGACATTGGCATAGCGGTATTCATGATGTTGATTGCTCGTTTTCCTGACAGGAGCTGCAGGAGCACCATCCCGAAGCTGTATACATCCCCTGCAGCATTCACCTTGTGGTTGTGGCGGTATTCCGGATCGACATAGCCAAAGGTTCCTCTGACTTCAGAGCTTACATGCGACACACCTAAGTCAATGACTCTTGAGAGTCCGAAATCGGACAGCTTGGGTTCCATATCAACCCCAATAAGTATATTGGTTGGCTGCCATAGCAAGTATGAGTTTGAGTAAATATGAATAGATGTTCTGAATTCTTTCAGATCATGCAACAAACCTTGATGTCACGGTGAACGATGCAGCCTTCAGGATATATGTGCAAGAACCAAAGGCCGCAAGCGCTTCCAAGTGCTATCTGAAGCCTCTGAATCCATGAGAGGTTCTTATCTTTTCCTGCAATCAAATTATTCTTTTCTTCATTGAAGCAAAGAAAATATATACTTCTGAAGTTCTAGTCAAATGTTTAGGCAATCTTGTTACTCACCAAATAGCCATTCTGATAGATTACCGTTGATGCACAGCTCATAGACAAGAAAGAACTCCTCCTGCCCGTCACAGTAACCTCTTAGTGACACAAGATTCGGGTGCCTGACATGTGACAGGCTTGTAACTTCCCTTAGGAAAGTTCCTGCATGCTCATTCTTAACTATGTGCTTCACTGCAACAGGCCAGCCATTTGCCAGCACTCCTCTGTACACTTTCCCTGGAACCACAAGAGGATCAGGTTGCACACCATCATGAGCAACATACTTTAGACAGTATGGTTACTGCCTTCTAAGTCTCATGCTCATTGATGAGAAATATACTTTCTGTTTGGTTGATGGTATAAATACCGCAACCTTGAATCAGCTATTATGGACTACGTGTACCTGCAATACCCTGTCCGATGACATTTGATGGACTCAAGTTTTCAGTTGCTGTGTATATATCTTTAATAGACATTGGCTTGCAGGTAGTCTCCTCATACTCAAGGGATGCCAATGTGACCTCTGCAAGATAAACATGTGCAATTGCATATTGATATTAGTAGGTAAAAATCCATCAGCTCAGTAACTTCTATGTGTATATGGGTTGCAATTAATTAATGAAATTACCAATATCCTTTCTTGATGGTTTAAACTTGCTTGCTCTTCTCCTAATATGGCAGAGAACGGCAATGATCCCAACTATCACCCCAGCAGAGAGGCATCCTAGCAGCGCTTCATATCCTGCAGATAAATTTGATGAGCTCAAAGTTTGAAAGATCAGGCAGAACGGAATGGGAGAAAATAGGTAAAGAGACAAACCTCTTTGCATCCTTCAGGTTATGGGCGTGTGGGAAGAACACGAGATTGCTTCTCACTAACCTTGTGTTTGTTCTGATTAAAGCAAGCAAGTTAATGTCTGCGCAATCTATACCCAGCCGTTATTACCAATGTAGTGTTAGTGGCTGGCAATTGCCGGCCAAGGTGTAGGCTTGGAATAAGCCAAAAGCAGGAAAAATATTGTATCCCATAATTGGTTTGGGTCTGGATCAGAAATCCGGAATCCAACATCAACAGTGTCGGGTATGGTTGTACATTTATAGATGTACTTGGATTGGTGGGTTGTTGGGTTAGTGGAGGTCAATTAGTTTCCACCCGTTCTATTAGTCAGTGCATTTGGAGTCAAGCGAAGGAGCGGTAGACAAATGTCAAATGCGACAACTCTATGCAAAGTGGAATAATCTAAAATATCAACTAGATTACTGGAACACTCCTCTACTTTGACGACTTCAAATGAGCCAAATTAGGGATTAAAAATAACGGCACCTTTTTAAAATAAAAAATAACCACTGGAACAAAGCATGAAGCATCTAACCATCGTTAAGTGTTTTGTACGCTAATGTATCCTCCCCGCTCTTTCCAGGCAACCTTTGTCTTTTTCAACAGGCTGTTGTTTTTACTGCTGTTCAGCTTTGAAGTAGAACACTATTGGTGGGGGAATTTGATACAATATTGCTTCAACTGTACTTATATGCCTTTAGATTTGATACCATGTCGTTTCACATTCGATTTCAACAGTGTCTATACCTTTAAGATTTGATACTTTGTTGTTTCAACAGTATAATACCTTCGAATGCTTCTTAAGATAGATTCTTTCTCCAGCAAATTCCTGTTCGGATGCATCTGATTCTCAAGCAACCTATTTTCTGTACAGTAAAAGACGGCTTGAAATGGCCTTGAGAAAGGGTCTAAATAATGAGCCCGAGCATCGGTTTCATGGGTCCGGACTGACACCAAATAATACTACACCCATTTTTGTTAATAAACCTAGCTATGCCAGTAAATTATAATCTTAAAAGAACGCATTGTGTTCAGAGAACAAATGGCCGCTATGGCTCTTCCTAAAAATGAATGCATCTTTGCTTGTCCTTTTTCTCTTGTAGTGAGAATCTAGCATACAGTATCTTTGTTGACAACCACAAAGGCTTTTTCTGTTTAGTCGTCTATCTGGTGATCTTTGCGCCTGATTCGGAGAATAAGATGGTAGTACTCATTTGTCATAAGTTGATGTTACTATTTTAGGGAAAACAAAGAGATTTCTTCAATCTTGCAGCATTGATTTATCAATCCTTCAGTAACCAAGTAACCATATAGGAGAATAAAAATTTATAAAATGCCATATTAAAGTCGGTGCTTTAGTAAAATGTCATTGCAAAGAATTTCTTTTTCAGTATGCCATTGGTTTTTAGTAATATAAATTAAACAACCTCAATTTGGTTCCTCTGCGGAAAAATTTCTAGTAAATAGCTGAAAGTTTACAGAGCACCTCTTTCTGAATTACTTCTTTTCGGGCACCTTTTTTTTAATCATGTTATTTAACTGTCCCTACTGTCATTCAGTCTGATGTCACACGCACTATGTCGCATCTCATGTCATGCTGACAATAATCCTTTCAACTTAGCTGGATTGCAGACAGCCTCCAGGCAACAATTGATCAAGTCTGGAGCCGCTACCAGGGGCAGGCAACAATCGATCAACAGACACCCTATTCAACTGGAAAGATGCAAATTCAGATTGCGCTAGAAGCCTCAGATCCAGCGAGAGGCAGGTGTTCACCGCAGGGTCTATGGTGCAGGCCTCGACAGAGACAATACAACAGCCCCTGGCTTTTCGTGATGCAACAGCGCATCTGCCAATAGCGTGTACACACGATGCATAGCACCTTGAAGAGCAGATTGCAGCAAATATATCATACTTTAGAGCTTACTGCTTAGGGCTTAAGGATGTACGATTACTGCTACATGAGCTTATGGATAAAGGTGATCGAGCATGAGAATCTCCTTGAGATATATATTGGCTCGTGGTGGAGTTTTTCTTCTTCTGGCCGAGTTTTTTTTTAAGTGATCATGCAAGCATCATTGAACACATATTTTTTTAGGAAGCATTGGACACATCTAAGCCTCTTTTTTTTCTGGAAACAAAATTGTAGTTGATTCTTGCTTGCTTTAAGTAGTATAATGTATTGCTTGCCCAGCTTCCTTGCCACTTCGATCGTGAGCCCCAAGAGAACAAAAGCAACAGTAGCATTACCTTTTCCATCATTTTTAATATTATAACTTTGTCCTGTACGCTGTACTGTACATGTCTCTTGTCAGCTACTTTGGAGGCAGAAAAAAAATGCAGCCTAAACAAGAAAATAAATCGGGCTGACCTATGAATGAAGAGAATCTCGTTACTTCAACTAGCTACTTAAGCAGGATTGTCGTCGATCGTTGCAAGTTCTACAACCTTCTGGTTTGCATCAATTCCATCTTGTTAAATCAGTTTCTATTCGTATATCGCTGTCCTGGCATTGTGTACGCGTACGTATACGTACGTACATACGGATCCAAATAACGTGTTGTCCCTTTCAAACGAAATGGTCTGGAACAATGAATGGGAGGTAGCTGTCTCCCACGATTGAGTGGTAGTATCCTTTTCCTGCTTTTTCGGAGTAATAATGCGATGACAGCCATAAGATGTTTAAAACTGAGGTAAACAACGCAGGGATGCTAATGGAAGGTTATCCCACACATCTTCTCTTATATATATTATTAGTGGTGGCATGCCAATTAGCCATGCATCAGTGCACGGCTGCTGATCGAGAACGTAGGACTGAATTGTGCAGCAAATATTGTACTGGATGTCAAATTATTAGAGGATCACCAGCTTGCAGTAAACCTTAAACAAAGAGCTACAATCTTAAGGTAAAGAACTACCTAGCAGTTCCGTACTAGCTACATATGTTCAAAGAACTAGCAGAACTAATAATCAGCAAATAACGAGGTAACTTGCAATGACCACCAAGCTGAGGCATGGAAACGAAACCGCGCTTTGCCGGCCGCTTGCTTTTTCGTCTAAAGATTGCCTTGATCAACCATATCATGCGCTACAGAACATCCAGCCGCCCTTTAGCATCTTATCATGTCAGGCAATCCTAACCGTTGGATCTCGACCTTTACCGGACCAATACGATCCAGGTCGTCCATGCTCGATCTCCCGGATCGGGCATCTTTGATAATTATCTATCTGCTGCTAGCAGCTAGCTAGACCCCATGATGAACCCTAATTCGTTGAGCTATAGCTTCCATGCACAAGCCCCCTTCCACTATAAATTGAGGTGTGTGGTCTCTACTCACTTGCCCACAAGCTAAGACAGCAACGCTCCAACCACTAGGAAGCAGCAGGAGCAACTAGTATCCCCATCTCTTTGCCTCTCTGAACTAGTTAATTAGCTTCTAGAAAGTGTGACAACATTTGCAAGCTAGTGACAAGAGGCAGGGCGAGCAAGTATATGGGAGGGAGGTCGTTCTTCTGCATCTTCAGCTTCTCACGCAAGTCGAGGCGCTACCACGTCGACGACGACGACGAGGCGAGCGACTGGGAGGGACCGCCGGCGAGGCTGCGCAAGGTTCGGTCCAGCGACGAGGACGACGGCTGGTGGGTCGGCGAGCGCGACGTCGACCAGAAGGCCTCCGACTTCATCGCCACCTTCCATCAGAGGCGCCTCGTCGTTTAGCTGCTAAATATATATAAATGCCCGTGCCCGGGGGGCATATATGCATGCGTGCCTTCAGTATAATTCGACGTCGAGCTGATCGAGGTTTATCTACACCAAATCTAGATAGATCAAGGACTGATCAAGCACATCATCGTCTAAATATATATAGTGTTATATATATTGGTCACGTATAATTATTTGTGCTCGGTGGTCGACTGAATAATTTAGCAATATATGTGTGTGTGTGAGAGAGAGATATCTAGGCATGCATGCATGAGATCATAAGTGAAGAATAAATCGATGATGTACACTAGTAACAATATTGTATGGTGGTATATGAGGTGTATCTCTCTAGAAATTATCAATTTATTATAAAATTGTGTGGTTTATAATAATTGCAATATTAATTGTTTTCAGTAAACCACGTACACAATGCAAAAAAAAATGCACTCCATAATTATTGAAGGTCCGAATCTCAGACAACAAAACTTTTGTTTGGCTACAAGGATAACTCGTGCGGACACACTATGCGATCAACTATGGACGAAAACAATACTCACGCATTCATAGGTGCACTTCGACGATCCCCATCACCCTCCTCAAAACTAAGAAAACTTGAAATTAAAGCAACCGCATATACGTACGTAAAATGTAATGCACCAACTTGATCTGGCGAGTAGTATTGTGTGTCTATCCACCACTTTGATCGGCTACCCTACCAAGAGGTGGTTTCACAGAGATCAGTAAATAATCCGCATATATTTGACCACCCAAGAGAGATGACGTACTGCATGCCAAATGAGTGACTTATTTTTGACTGATGAAGTAATGAAACAAAAACTAGCTACATCCAGCAAAAAATATGGTATTTTATCAAACTAGCTACGTACTTTCTTATGAAGACGATGCTCTCAACATCGTCTTAAATACATTTCTCATTTTGAATTTGTCGATTAGGGTTAGCGTTCTGTTTTCTTCTTATCAAACATGCAAGAACCTAATGTAAGAATATGCATGCATATAGTTTTTATCTGACATAACTACTGAATGGTAGTAAAGACACTAAAATCACTGGTATCTGCAAATCCTTGTTTTGTTATATCAGTTATTCGGATAATAAGTGTGTATTCAATTATTATTAGACATAATCTCTCAATCTGGGGATCATTTTCAGGGGCGGGTGATGGCGTCACCCGCCCCTAAAGAGGCATTTCCAGGGGCGGATCAACCGCTACAGTAACTCCGCTCCTTTTATAGGAACGGGTTATATTTTGATCTGCCCCTGGAAAAAATTGGGACGTTGCTACAAATTATTTTTGTAGTAGTGTAAAATACTCCTGTTGTTCTTAGTGCATGAAGTGCAATAGCATATATAAAGGATACCTACCCAAAAATTATGGGACCATACATGTGTTGTCAAGAGAAGAGGTGGACTGTGAATTCTTGCATTTTTTAGCTAACTGTGAATTCATACATTATTCACAAATATATAACATTGTATTTTCTTATCGTGCACACAAATATATATGATATTGAATTATATGCTGGAAGAGTAAAATATTTTTGCAAGTACTCCCTCCCTCCTTTTATATAAGATGCTGGATAGTTCAAGATTAAATATCCAATGTCATATATAAAAGTAAGGAGGGAATATTGTTGGATTGATCTCTTACCCTTGAGGCCCAAAGGCCTTGGGCCCTTGATCCGCGCCCTGATCGGGGGCGCCCAACCCAACTGCTGTTGGTGGGCCCCCATCGCCATCGCCACAATAAATAGAGAGGTGAGGGTCGGGGGGCACGCACGACGAGGTTCACCGTGACTCCAATCCTCACCTACACTCAAACCCTAGACCGATCTAGAGGGGCGGCGCTGCGGCGGCGGGAAGCGCCACCGGCACTGCACGGCATCGACCGACGCTGCCCTAGCGCGGATCTGCACCAACCCCGGCACAGCGCGTCGCTGCCTAGCGCAGACTACACCAACGAACGCGCGATGGCTTCCTCGTCGGATCAAGGTATCCTTTATCGTTTTCATCTAGTGTACACGCACACGCACGCATACCAGTGAACGATCTAGAAACAGATCAAGAACCAAATCCCGAGTTATTGCTACTGCTAGCGATCCTAGATTAACACCTAACAATGGTACCAGAGCATTCCTAGTCTAGTAGATGAACTCGGAAGCAGAGAGAAAAGGGGTTTCAGATCGAGCAAATAAAAGAAACAGAAGAGAAATTCAAAGAAAATGAAGAACAGAAACTCGAAACCTAACCCTAACCCTAGATCTACCCGAAACCCTACTTACCTGGCCCTTCTTGCTTTCTTCTCTTCTCCTTCTCTTCCCTCCACCACTTCCTCTTCTTTCCCGTACCCCAGAGATCCCCTCGATGAAGCCGCGCGCGAACGCATGCGACTCCGGCGAGGAGGCCCATAGGGCACAGATCCGCTTTGTGTGGACGCACACCGAGCCGAAATCGAAAGAAAATAAGGAGTAAGGGGTACTGGAATCAGATCCGGCCATGGCACGGCCGCAGGCGTCGAGGACGAACGCGGCGGCGCGGCCTCTGACCGGAACAGAAAGAGTAGCGAGAGGGAGAGGGCGAAGGAAATGCGACAGAGAGAAGGAGAGGGATAAGGAGCTAGCTCAGGCTCGCCGGCAGACGGCCGGCGACCAGGCCGTGCGCCGCGCCGGAGCTCAAGCAGGCGACGGCGGCGACGGCCAGAGCCAGAGGAGGAGGCGAGGGAGAGGGCGAGCGAGAGAGAAAGAAATGACCTAGGGTTTCAGAGGGCGTCCGCCGACCGCGCGGTTTTTATACGAGCCAAAACGCGCTCGACCGTCGGATCACGATGAACGGTTGAGATCGCGGCGGGGCGGGCGGCAGGCGCGGATGGGCCGAATTAGCGGCCCAGGCCCAAGTTGCGGCCTGCTGAGCTGAGGCTGCACAGAGCTGGGCCGATTTCGCGAGTGGGCCGAGCCGCGGAGGCGGTTGTGGGCTGCACAGTATTGGGTTTCGGCCCGTTTCGTGATGAACAATGAATTTTTTTTAATTTATTCTGTTTTTGAAGCAAATTTGAATATTTTTGCACAGAATTTGATCCCTTTTCATTTTGAACCAAAGGGATAAATGTTTAGAGAATAGAAATACAGATTTACACAGACCTTGCTTCAAAATAGAATTTTTTTATTTATGTTTCCACTGCACAGATAATTATTTCGATTTGAATTTAAATTTGAACCAAATGGATAATTTAAATTTTGAGTCACAGATTATTTTCAGATTAAATTGTAATGTTGTTATTTTCTGACCAAAGTTGATAATAACAATATTATGATTTCACAGATTAGTTTTTCAGATTAAATTGTAATATTGTTATTTTCTGACCAAAATTGATAATAACGATATTATGATTTCATGAATTTATCATTATTGTTATAATGTTCTCACTTGAGATAACCTATTTCAGCTGGTTTTCCTATGATGGTTTCCATCAAGGACATTCCAATTTTGAGAGGAGACAACTACAATGAGTGGTATAAGAAGTTGGATCTCTTCTTTACCATGGCTGAGCTAGACTGGGTTCTTTCTGCACCGGTTCCAGTAGAGCCTGAGAGGCCGGTCAGAGGGGATGATGTCACAGATGCTGCTTGGAAGCAAACAGAGCTCTCCTATAAGGCGAGCAAACAGAGGTATGATGCTGATCATGCCAAATGGCATCTTGCCAACAAGAAATGCTTGGCAGTGGTGAAGAACACAATAGAGCCTGACATTCTGGGGGCAATCACAGATTTTCCCACTGTTGTTGAGTACCTTAAGAAGATAAGGAGTCAGTACACTGGCTCCTCAAAGACTTATGCTACCCAGTTGATCAAACAACTGGTTACAGAAAGGTACTTGGGAGGTGGGATAAGAGAACACATTCATCGCTTGGTTCACATAAACAACAAGCTTAAACCGATGGACATGGAGTTCAAACAAGAACACATAATTCATTTGGTCTTTGCTTCGTTGCCAAAGGAGTTTGACAACTTTGTTGTCAATTACAACATGAATCCCGAGAAATGGGATATAGAGAAGACCATAGCGATGTGTGTTCAAGAGGAAGAAAGAATAGAGACAGCACATGGTGGTTCTATCAACTATGTGAACAAGAAAAGAAATAATAAAAATATTCCCTCCTCCTCCAAGGGAAAAGGACCCCAGATGCCCCAGCAGCACAGCCAGCACAGGCCCAAGTTTGGGCAAGCTATAGTGGAGAAGGATCAGTGCCTCTACTGCAAACAGAAGGGACATTACAAGTAAGATTGTCCCGACTACTTAAAGATGATCATGGAGAAACGAGGTGAGAACATTATCTCATTTGTAAATGAATCCCTGTATACAGATTATTCAAAATCTACTTGGTGGATTGACTCAGGAGCAACAATTCATGTTGCAAACTCCTTGCAGTGATTCCGTTCAACGAGAACTACGGGAAGAAACGAAAGAAGAATTAAAGTCGCGAACGGAGTCGAGGCAGATATTGAGGCGGTGGGAGACCTCCTCTTAGAGCTCGACACTGGCTTTAGTTTATTACTTAGAGATGTGTTTTATGTTCCCGTGATACAGAGAAACTTAATAAGTGTGTCCCGTCTAGATGACGATGGATTTAAATATCGTTTTGGAAGCGGCATGTGTGTAATAGTGTTTAATGATACAGTTGCTACTATTGCTTTCAGAAGAAATGATCTTTATTTGTTATCGCTACGTGAAAGTGTGTGAATTCCGTATGTGATGTGAATGCGACTGTATCTCCAACCACAGATAATAACAGAAAATGAAAGAGAACTCAAGACACGTCGTCGAAATTATGGCACTGTCGTTTAGGCCATATTTCGAGGGGGAGAATAGAAAGGCTGGTTAAAAATGAGATTCTACCTCCTCTTGAGTTCTCAGACTCAGACAAATGCATTGATTGCATAAAAGGAAAATATGTAAAGATAACAAAGAAAAATGCTGAGGATAGCGCAGGTGTTTTAGAATTAATTCACACAGATATCTGCGGCCCGTTCTCAGTTAAAAGCATAGATGGTTATGACTCGTTCATAACATTCACAGATGATTATTCCTACTATTGATATATTTATCCAATAAAAGAGAAATGAGAAGCGTTGGATAAATTTAAAGAATTCAAGGCTGAAGTTGAGAATCTGCATAATTTAAAGATAAAAGTTATCCGTTCCGACCGTGGAGGGGAATACTACGGTCGGCATACCCCATACGGACCTTTTGCGAGGTTCCTCACGGAACAAGGAATAGTTGCCCAGTACTCTCTGCCGGGCGATCCTCAGCAGAACGGAGTAGCTGAAAGACGGAACCGTACCCTGATGGATATGGTACGAAGCATGATCAGATATTCTACGCTACCAGTGAGTTTATGAATGGAGGCGTTAAAAACCGCTGTCTATATTTTCAACAGAGTACCCAGTAAAGCGGTGCCTAAAACACCGTATGAACTGTGGACAGGAAGGATACCCTCACTGAATCACCTACAGGTGTGGGGGAGTCCTGCTGACGCAAAGATATTTAACCCGACCATTGGGAAATTGGATCCCAAGACAGTGAGATGCCATTTTATTGGTTATCCAGAGAAATCAAAGGGATATCGTTTCTACTATTCAGACAAATTTACAAGGTTCGTAGAAACGAGACATGCTACCTTCCTTGAAGAAGAGATGATTCGGGGAAGTACAGCAGTTCGAAAGATTGATCTTGAGGAGAAGTGGGTGTGCGCACCTACTCCGATGATTCAGGAACCGTTTTTCTCACTGCCTACTCAGACTGCACCAGCAGTACGAGCTACTGCGATGCCAGTTCCCGAGGTGATCGCTTCTGTGGCGACACAGAGTGAAGATGTGGAACCTGTCCTTCAGGATCCTATAGATAACAACATGGCCGCAGATCAGGGGGAGCCACCACAAGCTCTAGCGGAGAATGTTCAAATAGAAGAGGCTCCTAGGAGATCTCAAAGAGAAAGAAGATCGGCTATTCTCGATGATTATAAAGTGTATAACACAGAAGAGTTTCGAATTGAAGATGATCCCATCTCATTCGAAGAAGCCATGAGAAGCAGACATTCATCCAAGTGGTTTGAAGCCATGGAAGATAAAATGAAATCGATGAGTACCAACCGTATTTGGGACCTAGAAGAAATTTCTAAAGGAGCCAAAACAGTAGGCTGCAAATGGGTCTACAAGACAAAATATGACTCCAAAGGGAATATATAGAGAGATACAAGGCTCGTCTTGTGGCAAAAGGATTTACACGGAAGGAAGGAATAGATTACAATGAGATCTTTTCTCCAGTCTCATGTAAAGACTCTTTTAGAATCATTATGGCCTTGGTCGCACATTTCGATCTGGAATTGCACCAAATGGATGTAAAGACGGCATTCCTAAATGGGGATCTCGAAGAAAGAGTTTACATGGCACAACCTAAAGTTTTTGTCGTGAAAGAAAAAGAAAATATGGGATGTCACTTAAAGAAATCCATTTATGGATTAAAGCAAGCTTCAAGACAATGGTATTTGAAGTTTAATGAGACGATAACGAAGTTTGAGTTTACAGAGAATGTTGAGGATAATTGTATCTATGCAAAGTTCAAAAGAGGGAAATATATTTTCCTGATACTGTATGTGGACGACATTCTGCTAGCGAGTAGCGATGTCAGTCTGCTATTAGAAACAAAATAATTCTTGTCATCGAATTTTGACATGAAAGATCTTGGTGAAGCCTCATTTGTGCTAGGTATTGAGATTCACTGAGATAGAAGAAATGGGGTACTAGGTTCGTTACAAGAGACATACCTACAAAAAATTCTAGAAAAGTATAGTATGCATGCGAGTAAGCCTACTCCTGCTCCGATAGTCAAGGGTGACAGATATGGAGACTTTCAGAGTCCCAGAAACAAATATGAAAAAGAACAGATAAAAATTGTTCTGTATGCTTCGGCGGTTGGAAGTTTACAGTATGCTCAAGTGTGCACACGCCCTGACTTAGCCTTTGTCACTAATGTGCTTGGCAGATTTCAGAAAGATCCAGGTCTAGAACACTGGAAACTTGTAAAGAAAGCCTTGCGATATGTGAAAGGCACAAAAAGCCTCATGCTAACATACAGAAGAACCGATTCATTAGAGATTAAAGGATACGCAGATTCAGACTTTACGGGAGATGAAAATGACAGAAAATCCACGACAGGTTACATCTTCACTCTCGCAGGGGAAGCTATATCGTGGAAAAGCTCAATACAATCTGTCACAGCAACATCGACAATGTATGCTGAGTTCATAGCATGCTATGAGGCCTCCGAGCAGGTAGAATGGTTAAAGAAATTTATACCTGGCTTAAGAGTGGTGGACAGTAGACAAAGACCACTAAAGATGTACTGCGATAACCAGCCAGCAGTGTTTTATGCTCATAACAACAAGAAGAGCACGGCTACCAAGTTGATACAGATAAGATTTTATTCAATAAAAGACAGAATCCAGGATCACACCATAAGTCTCGAGCATATAGGAACAAAAGATATGTTTGCGGATCCGCTAACGAAAGGCCTACCACCCAGCGTGTTCATGGAACACGTAGCCGGCATGGGAATGAGGTACAGCCTATGATCTCTGGATAATAGAGTCCCAAAAGGATTACAGAATCTATTTCTGAACAGAGGCGTGTATTGTGGCTATTGATTCTATCGGCAATTGCGTGTGACGATGAGATACGCCCTATACATAAATCTGTGATGAGATAAGGAAAATAGAAAAGTAAAAGAAAAAGATAATGTGAGATCAAGGGGGAGATTGTTGGATTGATCTCTTACCCCTGAGGTCCAAAGGCCTTGGGCCCTTGATCCGCGCCTTGATCGGGGGCGCCCAACCCAACTGTTGTTGGTGGGCCCCCGTCGCCAGCGCCACAGTAAATAGAGAGGTGGGGGCCGGGGGCACGCACGACGAGGTTCACCGTGACCCCAATCCTCACCTACACTCAAACCCTAGACCAATCTAGTGGGGCGGCGCTGCGGCGGCGAGAAGCACCACCGGCACTGCACGGCATCGAACGACGCTGCCCTAGCGCGGATCTGCATCAACCCCGGCACAGCGCGTCGCTGCCTAGCGCAGACTACACCAACGAACACACGATGGCGTCCTCGTCGGATCAAGGTATCCTCTATCATTTTCATCTAGTGTACACGCACACGCACGCACACCAGTGAACGATCTAGAAACAGATCAAGAACCAAATCCCGAGTTATTGCTACTGCTAGCAATCCTGGATTAACACCTAACAAATATATTATATAGTTTAAAGAATGCATGACAATTTTTGTTCAGAAACAAGAACTAAATCGCGTGTATACGTACTTAAACTCAAAATATAACAAAGTTATAGTATTCTAAAACTACTTTTGAAGACAAAACGAGCCATATTATTATTCAAAATTAAAGTTCATTTGAATTTTCCAGTGAGAGATTCATGTCAAAGTTTAAACATGTTGACTGAACATAACCCAAAATGACAGTTATTTGTGACTTGCGGGTGCTGGTATACACCACAGTTAAAAAAATATATTACCTTGCAAAAATAAAAGATATACCATGAGCTAATTACGGCGCAAGGACTGTGTGAGGAAATGAAAAGGAAAAAACAAGTCACACATGCTTAAACGCATGTAAATTGCCAGTGCATGCATGAGTTACCGATTGGTAGTCGCACGCAGGTAGTTCTGATTGATGTGGTGAATGAAAAGGCTTCTGAAATGGCGTCTTACAGGGGCACGGAGTGGAATGAGCTTTTGGTCGGGAATGCAACTCAACCAGAAGCCTACAGCATAGAAAGTATTCGGCTCAGAGCTCTAGGTCTTTAGCGACTAAAAGTCACTCATCAGTGAACCACTTTGTTCTTGCTTTCGCTTCTTGTCTCTTACAATATTCTCAGTCATCTCACTTGTCTTCTTCCTTAATCCTCTTATTCCTTCTCATCGATCTCATCTCTGGCGCGCCGCCGATACATATCAGTATATTTTAATACGCTTTGCTCTAGCTCGGAGATACATCCAATTGCATATATCAAATTAATTAGCATATACTTCCTCCGTTCTAAATTATTACTTATTTTGATTTTTTTTAATACATAATTTTTATTATATATATATATATTTTATATCTAGATGCATAGCAAAGTCTATGAATCTAGAAAAATCAAAACGCCTAATAATTTAGTACGGATGGAGTATATGATAAAAGTTATCTGTCAGTATGTAATTTTTCCTGCGGTTTATATTAAATTTTAATATTTATGTATTGAGAAATACGAACCTAAGCCTGTTGGTATCTGGACTCCCAATCATTGCCAGCAACCAAATAAAGGCCTTCAGCATTGTGCCTAGCGAGTATGTTGTATGCTCATCTATAACTAGTTTTCATCAGCTAGCTGCTCTGTACCTGAATTTTTCTAATTCCATGAGAAAATTGCAAAAATGCAGGTGCGCTTATCTCTGATGCTAGCATCGTGTCATGTCACATCATCATAGCATCCTTCATTCCAAATTTCGTAGCAGGATACAATACAACTAGGGTTGCATGCACAATTGATATGTGTCATTCATCACCTTTACATCTGTCCTCAATTGGTCCTCCCTATATGTATGACGAGTTGCTGTCATTTGTACACGTATTTTGCTGCAAGCCTCTAACCAAGATTCCTCCAACCATTCCCAACTCTTGTTCACAGACAGGTGTGACTAGCTAGCTACTCAAAATATATTACTCCCTCCTTTTGTAAATATACGGCGTTTATTAGGATAATTAGTTCACTTTTTAAATTAGTTAGTTTGTCCTAAACGTCATATATTTAAAGATGGAACATGCAGCACAAAATTAAACAACATATTCATATAGTTCATCAACTGTCGCCAAATGGCTCTCTCGCAGCAGTTCACAATGTGCAGGCACTTGCTTCAAACAGTCTTGGTGGTCACGAGGCACCTGCGTCACATCTGAAAATTAACTATTGCAGAATAATGTCATACCAAATTGCAGCACATTGAATTCTGTCATGAAGGATAAGTAAGGTTAGTCTAGAGTCATAAATGCATGCACTGGGAACAAAAGAGTGAAAGCTACAAATCAGTTTCCTTGTTTTTTCCTCTTTTGAGCCTGGGATTTGATCCTGAGCACAAGGTCTCAGCAGCAGCGCATAGAGCCCAGAAAAAGCAACATACAAAGCCAAGCCATACAGTTCATTCCTGTTCGTGACATCCAGAATCTGCAACGCCAAAGCTCTGCCACCTTTACTCCCTTTTCCTTGCTGAGGAAGAGCAGAAGCTTCGTCTTCGCCAAGGTACATGTCCTGATACTGCAGCCCTTGCATGGCTTCCCAATTATTAAGGTCATGTCGGCATCGCCGCAGGATATGCGTCTCCCTGACAGCACAAGGCTATTCGAGGTCAGTCAGGTCGCGTCGATCTCCGACTAATTGTCAAGGAATCCATTCAGTCATGCACTTGGGTACGGGGTACCTGCGGCCAAAATATCATCCTGGAAGGCTATTGATCACGCAGATGCTAGAGAAAATGGAACATAGATGAGCACAGCAAACACTACCACCATGATGCATACAAGTTGACAGATTGAGCGATTTCACATTTGAAACTGCCAGAGCTACAGATTCTGTTCTTGACTGTAATTCAGAGAATATACAGAATAGCAATAATGCAAGTTAACATGAAAAAAAAAGTCGATCAATGTGAACCGTAGAATATGATGCCATGTACTTCTTAAAGATCGTTGCAGATCCAATTCTCACTTGTGCACTTGCATATCATTTTAGATCCAATTCTCACTTGTAGACTTGCACATCGTTGCAGATCCAACTCTAGTAGCACACTTGTAAGCTCATATATCGTTGCAGATCCAAATTGAGCAGAATTTCTCGACTTCTAGTTGGTAAGAATCAGACAAGCGGATGATTTGTGTACAGAAGCAGGAGCACCACTAGTCTGAAAGCTATTTTTGACTATTCTATTAACAGTGCAGGTTGTGACAAAACCTGAGCAATGTTCCTATCAAAATTATGGAGCACAAGACTGATTTAAGCTAGGAAAGATCTTGTATCTCCGTATTTCACAAGCTATCCTCGTGTAATTTGTAACAGGTTTCTTCTCAAAAGAACCCAAAACCACTGATTGCAACATCCTTCTTTGGAGATGTATATTTGCTGCTATACAAGAAAACTACAGCCAACAGTTTCCCAGATTCTGCACAACAAAGCAAAAGGACAAATAAGACGTCAGTAGACAAAAGGCCATGCTTTTCTATAGCTTTACCGCGTACCAAAATTGCAGATAGCAAAAGAAAGCATGTGCAAAAAGGCCTGCAACCAATTCCAAATGTTGCAATTGCCCAAAAACTTAAAGAATTGAAAATTAAATATCTTGTGAGGGGGAGGGGAGGAGAGGAGTGTCCCTCACAAAATAGCAACAGTAACATGAATGACATACTTTATATGATCCATTTTAAGCAACCACAAGAATAATCAAGACATGATGAAAAAGTGGATGATTTGACATCGATTAGGTCTAACAATGAATGCCCAACTCTATAGTTGTTGACATTTCCTTTTACAAAAGAAAACTCTCTAGTTGTTGGAGAAATGTGAGCGGTGTACTACACTTTTTCAGTACTCTGTCATCAAGGTAGTCCCAAACCTATATAATGTGGACCCAATATGGACCTGGTTACACCTGGAAACATCCTGGTCTCATTACTTGACATTCCCGAGTTCTGCTTGCTGCAATTTTTCCTTCCAAAGGTGCATGACAGATCCTGAGCTCTAGATCTTACAAGTGCTTAGTCTTTCATGCTACATAATTTTGGGCAATTTCATGTACCAATCAGGTGACCCGAAAGCTGAAGCTGAGGGGGAAAGTTAGAAATCTATTGAAAGGATCTATTGGAAAATCTGGATATATAGCTTAGCCTTGCCAGGAAAGGCAAGTAAAAGTCAAACTATTTTATATCCATTTTGTCAAGCAAAATATGAGTACAGTTTACACTGATTCCTCAAATGCAGTTTGGTCAAAGTGATGCTGTTAAGGAACATCAAGAATACGAGGAATACAAGACGTGTAATTTAGAGGGAGGGATGGAGGGAGGAGCGACAAAAATCATCAACCCACAGAAAGGGCTCAAATCTGAACATACCTTCTAAAGGCTGCTAAGTTAGCTTAATGTCTGATAACCCATCAGTCCTCGGAAATCGTCAGGGCTTGATGGTTTATTTCCGGGCTTAGGTAGCCATGGAAATAATTTGGTGAGGCCTTGCCTTTCAGAACCATCGATTTCTTGTCTACCATTGACCCCGTATTTCTCCCTCTCGATTGCATCCATAATATCCTCCCGGGACACAGTATTCCCACCTGAACAGATCAACACCAATAAATTTCATATTAACATATTTTCTCCAATTGCCTTAAAAAACATTCATTTGGGATTAATGAACAACCAGAAACTAATCCTCATTTCAAAGTGCAAAAGTAAAATATTGAACAGCAAGTGGAATTATGACTATTCCAGTAACAGTTTCCAATAGAATTAGTCAGAAAAATATCTCAGTAATAGGTTTCAATCATGGACCAAAACTCGTAAGTTTTAAACCATGTAACTCAAAGCACCATTCAATTTAGAAATAATTTCACTGGCATCAACATCATATCTGATGCATGAGCAACAAATGATATGTGATCTACCTTTCTGTATCTTACATAAGTGATTCTAACTTACATCTTCGTGCAGCTAGTAGAGCAGCCTCATTAACAATGTTTGCTAGATCCGCGCCAACCAGTCCTGGGGTTAGATTAGCAACCAGATCACTAATTATTTCAGGATCCTCTTCCAAAGGAATATCCCTTAGATGAACAGCCAAGATCTTTTTGCGGCCCTCCACATCAGGCACACCAACAACAACCTTTCTGGAGAAGCGGCCAGGCCGACAAAGAGCAGCATCCAATGCTTTTGGCCTGTTAGTAGCAGCCATGACAATTACTTTCATGTCCGAGTCAAAACCATCCATTTCAGTAAGCAGCTGTTGATAGAGAAAATCAAGAAAACATACTTTGAGTGATGTCATTAGACAAGGATATAAAATATCATCAGAGTGCCAAAAACCACACCTGGTTTAGAGTTTGGTCCCTCTCATCATTAAAACTTCTACCTCTACTTCCACCCACGGCATCAAGTTCATCAATAAAAATGATTGACGGAGCAGCTTCTTTGGCCTCCTTGAACAAATCCCTGACCCGAGCAGCACCTCTTCCAACGAAAACTTCAACAAACTCACTAGCAGAAACAGAGAAAAATGGAATTCCAGCCTCTCCTGCAACTGCCCTTGCTAGCAGAGTCTTCCCAGTTCCTGGGGGGCCAACAAGCAGAACACCCCTGGGCAGTTTTGCTCCAAGCTTCTTGTAGTTCAATGAACCATGCAAACAGCTCACTATCTACATTGGAAAATTGCCATGTTTTACTAAGGTTCTTAATGACCATCATCCAGACAGTAAACTGTAATGCAAAACTAATTCTTCTAATGGAAAAAGAAACAACTTCAGACCAATGCACTTCCTAGTTATTGAAAAAAACCCAGCACTCAATACTTACTCAAGGACATAATTTGAGACCAATATAATTGCAAGGTGGAAGAACAAATTAACCATTCAACAGCATATGTCCTGGAACCCCAGACTTCCAGGAGCTATCACATTTATGTTCATTTTAAGAGTGCTACCAACATTTTCAATTTTCGTCATGAACTTCGCAAACAAAAATGGTGCAAAGGCATGATTTACTACAAGAGGCACATAGTAAACTTAACTACAGAGCAAACATGCTTCCCCTCAATGAAATTTAAAAGATGTTATTGTAATGTTAGAATTCCAAAGTGTTGCTTCTCCTAATATGAGAAAAATGCTTGGAAGTGACCACTGAGACAAATGATGCATGAAGCCTTTAAGTTTGTGTTACAATGAATGACCTAAGATCTTATATGAATCTAAGAAATGTGAAACAGACTATTGGTGAAGTTTCAATTCATACATTATATGATTAATGCATAATGCAAGAGCAAGCGAAGGCATTATCAAACTTGATATTTCCATTTTAAATAAAATCACTTAATAGATGGAGCATAGTTCTGTTGTGATGTATGCAGATGACTAAACAGTGTGTGCGGTTGTAAGACAAAGCAAAAGCAAGCCTATTACTAATCCAATAAGCTTGATTGACACTTCGTAAATTGCTATATCAATGTGGATGTACCATCTTAGTTCCTCTTGAACCCTATGTCTATTGCCTTTTTTTAAAAAAAAGATGAAATGCCTATACTGCTAAATACCAAATGATTTTTTGTCTTGCCACATTCATCAAGCATAGCAGAGAACATTCATGAGTAATCAATGCAAAAGCCACATTTACCTCCACTAGCTCCTCCTTCGCTTCATCCACGCCCTGAACATCGTCAAACCCCACCCTCTGCTTCCTCGGCTTGCGTCGCTTGTCAGCACTGCCCCCACCGGACATCTGCCGCTGTATGAACCACATCATCGGCAGCAGCGAGACCCAGAGCGTGAGCAGCGTGCTCAGCATGTCCACCAGCAGCCTCCCCGCAGGCCGCGGCGCCGACCGGTAGTCCACCCCGCCCTCCCGCATAAGCCCGAGCAAGAACCCCTCGTCGTGCGGCACCCTCCGCGCGTAGTACGGCCACTTGGGCGCCGCCGCGGCTGCGCTATCAGTCTCGGGCTCGCTCGTTTCGTCGCTGCCGCTGGCGTCCCCGGCCTTCTTGCTGAAGTAGATGCGGCGCGAGTCCTCCTCGAACGCGACGGCGGCTACGGCGCCCTCGCGGAGCCCCGCGACGAGGTCCGAGTAGGCCACCTCCTTTGCCACGTTCTTCGGTAGCGCGAGCCGCGCGGCGAACAGGAGGAACGCCAGGAGGACCGGCGCCGCGGCCGCGGGAGGCACGCGGCGGACGGCGCGCCGCAGCGCGGCCGCGAGGTCCCGCAGCGACAGCCTCCGGAGCCGCCACAGCAGAAGGCGCAGGCGCGGCCGCAGGCGCAAGCGCGGCCTCCTCCTGCGGCCGGGCGTGCGGAGCCCCAGCCCCGCGCCCGCGTCCTTGTCCGCCTCGTCGACCTTGGCGCGCACGGGGCTCCTCCACCGCGTCCGCAGCCTCGCGTGACCCCCGGCCGCGGCGGGTGGAACCGCGCAGCGGCAGCCATAGGCATTGCCCCTCGCGGCCGCGGCGAGGCCGCTCCAGGAGGCGGGGCTCCTGAAGCAGGCGGCGCGAGCGCGCGGGAAGGAGGGCGCGGCGGATATGGGGCGGAGAGAGGCCATGGCAGCCACCGCCCGCGCGCGCTCTTCCGCTCCGGGCCTACGGCATTCGATCGGACAAGGCCGCGGGCGGTGCGGGGGAGGGCGTGCGCGCGGGGCGCTCGACGGAATGACTCCGCGGAGGGAGGAGACGAGCGGAGGAGGAACCGGGCGTGCGGTGATTCTCGATTGGGTTCCGCAATCTGTGCGCGTGACGTGTCATGTCTGAGTCTTTCAGGGAGTGGCGATGCACGGATATGTCCGAGGGGATTTTTTGTCGTGAAAAATTGGGGCCGTGGGCTTTCTTGGTTGGCCTGCTCCGCATCGTGAGAATGAAAGAACAGTTTGGACTCAGCCCAGGTGTGCATGGAATGGACATGAAATTGGGGGCTATTCGACTGGGAGCAGCAGCCTCGCTGAAGACTCCTCACGCGTGGGCCGTACGTGGGCCGGCGCCTCTCCTCATCTTCTTCCTCCGCTTTTTCATCCACAACCCGGCCGATGGCGGCGGTAATCACCTTCTTCTTGTTATCTCCACCACAGGCCGAACCGTCACCATTGCCGGACCGCCGCCGCCCCCGACCTCCCCTCTACAGCCGTCGGTCATGGAAGTCCCTATTCTAGGAAACCCGAAACCGTAACCCTAACCGCCATCTCGACCACCACCCCCGCCGGCGGCGACCTCGGCACCGGCCGCCCCCCCCCCCCCCCCTCCCACCCCTCACTGGCGTCCACTCCTCCCAGGCGGCGCGGCGGCGGTGGGCCATAGCTGGACCTTCTACAATAAGCGCATCGCACCCACGCACATAACCCCTAACATTAGCACACGAAATTTGCACGCTTGGGCCCACCCCCAACTAGTCTAAAGAATCAGCATTTCTTTTTTCACATGTGGATTTTCCCCCGATCTCACGCACAAAAAAGGCAGTTTTTTTTGAGTCATGTCAGCGACACACCGCTCAAAAGAGGGTGTTCTTTTTTTTGAAAAAGTTCAATTTACTCGCTTCAAGTACAGCCAAAGTCTGAATAACCCCCTAAACTATGCCATTTAGTTCATTTTATCCCATAATATAATTTATCTTTTTTATTTCTCCATGCACAAGTTGAGTTTTAATTTCAAATATTGCAGGGTAGTAGTGGCCATCACAACGCATATTAAAAGAATTGTTATATTTCTTTCATCATTATTTTTCATATAATTTTGAACTCCAATGATTAATTTATTATTAAATAGCCTAACCTATCAAAAAAAATATGACGTATTTTTTCTAACATGTGTTATGATGTGTACTATCATCTTGTAAAGTTTCAACTTAAAACTGCACCTATGCATGGAGAAATGAAAAAAATAAATTATATTAAGGGGTACCAAATGATAGTTTAGGGGTTATCCAAACTTTAGCTACAGTTGGGGGAGTGATTTGGATTTTTTTCTTTTTTTTTGAAAGAAAGAGGAGGTTCTTGAAAAAGACAGAAAAGAAGGCACCATCTTGCTGGGATGTGGGTTCCGCACGTCAGAATGATTGCTCTCGGGGAATGCGCTGGTTGTTTTACTTGTGTGCCCCAGTGAGGCCGTGAGCGAGAACCAAACAGGACTGCCCGCGAAAAGAAACAGAACGATAGCGCAAGCTGAATCATGTGCTTCACAAACTTCCAAACCAGGGCCTAGTCGCCCTGATGTCTGCTTGCATAAGTTGATCATGAACAAACTTACAAACACCATGGGCTCTCCAATCCGGCCACCGTTGCCCGTTGGGCCGCTCCTACCATTCGATCCACCACCTCACCCTTATCTCCTTGCATTCTCTTGCCCAAATTCAGCTCCAACAACATGTAGCTCTCCTGTTCCTTTAGATGGCCATCCCGCCCCGCGCACTCATTCGATCATCCTCCGCGGCGCCTTGTCCTCGCATTTCACCGTGTAAATTGAGCTAGAATAACACGTGCAGTCCCCGGTCCCCGTCGTGGGCCACCCTACCCTTTGTTACATTCTCCTATCGCATTTGGATGGTTTTTTTCATAGGCTACATGATTCACGAGGGGAGATAGAAACCTAAGCTAGATTGTCATCCTCCTAGCTAGGAGGGAGCGGTGCCCTCAAAAAAGGAACTAGGAGGGAGTGGAAGGAACTACTACATAGCTTGGCACCCTCTCAAAGTTAGAAATGTTCACAAAAATTTCGTAATCCCTTGTCACTTTTAGATTCCTATCATATTTGCTTTAATATCATGCATATACTATGAAGTGCCGCACCCCCTCGTATCCAGCTAGGATTTCCATGTAACCCTGTCCTCCTAAACTATATAAGGGTGGGCAGGGACCCTCTTCGACCAGATCAACACCTAAGAGAAATATAAACCACCACACAGGACGTAGGGTATTACGCTCTCGGCGGCCCGAACCTGTCTAAACTTGTGTTCCTTACACCTTCGAGTTCTTCATCTCGGCGACACCCTACCTACTCACCACCTCGAGGGCATCCTTCGGTGGACTTGGCGGTAAAACACCGACAATTCCCCCCCCCCCCCCTCTATTTTTCTCTAGCTCCACCCCTGTTTGCGCAAGTGGTTTTATGGTTCTAATTTCTCCCATGTGTCTTAAGATTGCATGCTTGCAATTGTTAGAGAACCAACCGCAAACTGAATGTTCTCCATTGCTTGGAGAATCAACAGTAAATTTGCCATAAATTTTTGTTTGGTCTAGAGAATAGAATGGATTGACCTATCACCATTTCAAACATGTCAACTGGCAAGTACATATGCTTGTTATAAATATGAAAGTCACACTCACACCCAACTAAAATCTACGGTACGAGATAAATTTTTTAAACGGCCCTTATCTGGTCCCCTATCGGCCTCTCCTAACCCGTCTCCCTCGTTGCATCCATTCGTACGCTCCCCATACGATTTGCATGATTCACGACGCGAAACCTGATCTTTCAGGAGAAACCTGTCGTCGAGCGGCCTCGTGGCAGGGCTGCACCTGCACCGGCCAGCGGCAACGCCGCTAGCTAGCTCGGTCCTCGGTCCTGTGTCCTCCGGTGACCACGTGGCGCGCGTACCAGTGGGCTGGCCTAGACGCCTAGTGATATTCCGCCATCCCCTCGCCGGCGCAGGCGCATCTCCGCAGCACCCGGTCCCACCGGCCAGTGAGATTCACCTGCCCCGTCTCCATCGCTCCTCGTCGGCCCCACCCCCGCAGTGAGGCTGGCACGCAGGCACGCAGCAGAAGAGCGCACAGCGCCTCGGCGCCATCGAAGGCGGACGCCGTCACGTGCTTCACGGCCCTCTCCTCCCCCCTCCTGCCGTTCGTCTCCCTCGGTCTCAGGCCGCGTCTCTATATAAAGCGGCGCGCCCGCGGTGCCGTAGCTCAGGGCTCAGGCAGATCAGTCGAGGCGCCTCCGTCGATTCGCGGTTAGATCGATTGGCGAGAGAGAGAGAGAGAGAGAGAGAGAGACAGAGGCAGGGATGATGCCGAAGATCCTAGAGGGGCGCCCGGCGAAGATGGGGTTCCGGATGCCGGCGGAGTGGGAGCCGCACGAGCAGTGCTGGATGGGATGGCCCGTACGTACTCCTCCCTCCCTCCCTCCCTCCCCTGCTTCTTCCCCTCCGATCTGCCGTTGTCCTTCGTGTTGCGCCTTCAATGTTCTTCGTGCCTCCATTCGGCGCTCCGTGCTACGGGTTTGCGGCCGGCCATCCGTGTGACGCTGGAATCTGATTCTCATCCCGAAAGTACTTTTTTTTTTTGGGTTGAGAAACGATTGCTTGTGTTTGTGGGATGGCGGTTCAGGAATCAGGAGTCATGAAATTCTTTTCGTGTAAAGCTTGAGCGCTGCGCGTGCGATTTCTCTCGCCTTTTCCAGAATATATGACGCCGCTTTTTAGAAAAATGAAAGTAGGATGATGCTTTCCATCACGCTAGCTGCGCCACCAAGACTTGTCTGACAGAAACTAGCCTTTTAGCTTGCTACTGTATACACCAGTGGTTCAGTCCGGATGAACGGGACCGATCATATGCGGCTCCGGATGAACGGGGCCGATCATGTGCGGCCGCAGTGCTCTGCGAATTGTATGGTCCTAAAGCCTGCTGTCTTGTAGGCTTCTCTTTCTTGAACTGCGAAACGAATTGGTCAGTGTCTTGTTGCTGTAAAACTGACGGCCGTATACTCCAATTCGCACTTTGCTGGGAGCAGTTAGCGCCTCGGCAGCCGGATCAACTGATCAATTACTGCAGGCGTGTGGAGTTGGAATCTTGAATATTTTGTTGTTGGAATCTTGAGCCGTAACAGCGATATATGTTGTATTTGACTAAGCTGCCATTAATGAATCAACAGAGTATCCAAAGTTTAGTATTGTAGATTCTTAGGACGTGATTAGTTTCTTTTCTTGGTAGTAGGCACACCAACTGTGATGTGCAATATACCATTATCGTAATATGCCAGTGATGATCTATGAAAAATACATAAATAAGCTGATCCTGCAACTTGCCAATATATACTAAACTGAATATGATGCTTATTTAGCAAAGAGAATCGTGAAAGCTATAAAATGGTCCTACTAATTTCTGCTCACTTTTGTCCATGCATGTGAGTGTGCACATGAGGCTTTTATTTAAGCATCTTCAAGTGCACTATCATGATAAGCGTTTTCAATTTTCTTTTGAATGTCAGGAGCGTCCAGATAACTGGCGGTAGAATGCTGGTCCAGCTCAAAAGACATTTGAGAGAGCTGCAATTGCCATTTCAAAGTTTGATCCCGTCACAATATGTGCAAGTGCCAAGCAGGTATCAGATTGCCTCACATCTGCCTCCTTTCAAATGTATTGTAGAATGCTTCATTATCATACATGGAGTATTCAGTTTCACATTTTTGTCTCTGGCAGTACCCCAATGTCCACAAGCTGATGGAACATCAGACGAACATCAGGGTGGTTGAAATGAGCATGAATGATTCCTGGTTCCGTGATATGGGCCCCACGGTGCGCGACTTAAATCTTTGCCTTCTTCTATTGTCATTTATAGTCCGATGTTTTGGTTTGCTTATAGTGTTCCTGGTTTTCAGTTTATCACCCGCAAAGTCGAGTCAGGAATCGAAAAACAAACAATAGCAGGAATTGATTGGCAATTTAATGCCTGGGGAGGTATGTTTTTACTAAATTGAACTATGCATGGTTGCTCTGCACTTTTTTCATACTGTTTATTTCAATTATGTTTTGCGTCGGATGATAGTTCTCTTCTTTTTTCACAAAATAACTTCCTGTTCATGCAAAGGTGCGAATTGTTAATCCATACTTAACAAAATAACTATTCTTAGTAGCAACTGGCAAGTGATTTCCAAAGTGATTTCCAAAGCATGCATAGAATTACTCTGTTTTCAGAATAAGAATTTCTTAACTTCACAAGTTGATGAATGAGCCCAATGTCAGTTACCTTCTTCTCATGAAAGTGAGTGTTTTTCCTACTTCTGCCCTACAGGAATCTATGACGATTGGAGTCTTGACAGCGATATTGCCAAGAAAGTAAGCAACTGAACCCTGCTGCAGAACAAATTGATGTTTGTGATAGGCTATTTTCCGTACTGATAGCTCACTTCACTCTTTCGGCCATGCATTTCAGATAGTCGAGATTGAGAGGATCCCTAGGTTTGCGCACAAAATGGTTCTTGAGGGTGGAAGCATTCATGTGGATGGAGAAGGTCATATATTTATCGACAGCAGATAGTTTCTGAATTTCTGTTACTGTTGTCTTGCTAACAAACGGTTGTATTCCAACAGGTACGTGCATCACAACGGAAGAATGCTTGCTGAATCCTAACAGAAACCCCAACATGACCAAACTAGAGATAGAGAATGAGCTGAAGGATTTCCTTGGGGTCACAAAGGTCATCTGGATACCTCGTGGGCTTTACGGTAAACAAGAAAAGTCCTTCAACTCTTAAAGATGTCAACTGCAAAAATTTCTGTTTCCCGCATCTAGACATTTGCCTCACTGAGAAACAAGCTTTCGACCATCTCCCAGGTGACGAGGACACAAATGGCCACGTTGACAATCTGTGCTGCTTCATCAAACCCGGCATGATCCTCTTGTCGTGGACGGACGACGAGAAGGACCCCCAGTACGAGCGGTCGGTCGAGGCGCTGTCAGTTCTCACCAAATCGGTGGACGCGAAAGGACGGCAGCTGGAGGTGGTGAAGATCCACGTCCCGGGGCCTCTGTACATGACAGAGGAAGAGGCGGACGGCGTTCTTTCAACGGTCAGTATCACAGCTCTAAACACGCACCCTGTTCCTGTAAGCAACGCTGATGCCAGCCGTCGCTAACAAGCGAGAATCCTCTGGGCGGGGTGGGGTTTGGTTTCAGGGGCACGCCGTGGCGAGGGAGCCCGGCACGAGGCTGGCCGCCTCGTACGTGAACTTCTACGTCGCCAACGGCGGGATTGTGGCGCCGGCTTTCGGCGACGACAAGTGGGACAAGGAGGCGTACGCGGTCCTACAGAAGGCTTTCCCTGACCACGAGGTAAGCCGTAAACCTTCACTGCGCGTTCCGCCTCCAGACGCAACGCGAGGCGCTTCTGTGCCGTGTGGTGGTGTGGGCGGAGCACCGCAGTTTCGCTCGAATTTGAGCTCGGATGACGCGATGAGGCCCGTGATCTTTTGTTGGCTCGCAGGTGGTGATGGTCGAGGGCGGGCGGGAGATCGTGCTGGGGGGCGGCAACGTCCACTGCATCACGCAGCAGCAGCCCGTGCGCCCGTCCTAGGCGACGCGTGCAATGGCTGGCGACGAAGGACATGCTCTGCTAGTACTGTAGTGTTTAGTACTGATCTCGGGTCGTTGTCGAGCTCGCCAATTCGTGCGAGGAATAAGACCCGCCGCCAGCAGCTGGTTGACAAAAAGAAAATGTGAAAGTCTTCAGGCGCCACGCGGGCGGCACCTTGGAGTAATTGGCGCTGAAATTTGTGATGCCGACCGGACCGGCCGGCCGGTTGATGAGTGATGATGCTCACTGATACCCGTCCGGTGACATGAACGGAACGCGCATCGTTGTCGCACAGGTCGTGATTTCTTCTCTTTTTTTATTTCGTACTGGCGCGTCGGTTGGCGACGGGAGAAGAATGCCTGGAAGATCACAGCTGCTGCGGCGACTCCCAGCTGCTCTGGGCTCTGTTGCACCGGGCGCTTGGGTTGGGCTTGAGATGCGTGCCGTGACAGGACGAGTCAAAAAGCCTAAGCTTACCTCTCGCTTGTCGCGAGCAGCACAGGTCTCGTACTTTCAACGGGTCTTGGCTGGGCTGCAGTTGGAGTTGGTGCTATTGCACGTCACTTGCCAACTTCTACACGAGTCCTCGTCCCCAAAAGACGAAGAAACAGACGGGCAGACATGAAGACGAAAGAGGACGGAGGAGCCGTCGTACCAAGCACGCCGCCTGCCTACGACGAGCGCGCCGTGCATTTGGAAATTGGAACTCATGGCCGCCTTGGGTCTCCCAACCATCGATTTCAGATGTTGAAACCATAAGCCGATCCCCAAGGTCTCGTGATCTCATCTGCTGCCCTCAGGAGCTGGTTACTTCCGTGCCCAGCCTTTCCATAGCAACGTGGCATCAGCAGGCTAGCTAGAGGAAATAAACCGCGTGCACCTTGCACAGGATTCATGATGCAATGCAACTTATGTCACGGCACAGGATCAAGTCAAATAATGCACGACAGGCCAATAAGGCGCCCAAACTTCTACGGCAGGGAAACTAACTGGTAACCAATGAGACTGAATGCCCAAAGTAACGTCATATCAAAATTTCTGCATTTACAAGGTGGTACAGGCCTACAGGGTTTGCCTACCATCTATGAAGCGACCACAACCAACTATCTCCAACTCGGTCTACTTGGGGCTGGTGACTAGCGTTTCAGGCACTTGCGAAAACAAATGGTTGCCATGACTACATTTGGTTAACAAACAACACATTGCCCAATATGCGATATGAACAGTGGATTGCTCAGTTCTTGGTTGGTTTCTCTAGGAACCTGTACCACCCATCTTCAGATCACCCTGCAACAATACGATTGCTGTCACTGAAAGAACATGTAGAGCAGGTAATCAAACTACATACAGGCAAGATCATTACAGATCTACTGAAAGAACCATGCTTCAGAATTCAGAGCTACTGCTTACCGGTGAACTGATGGGTGCGGTAACAGGTTCATTGAGTGTTACTATATGGGAAAATTAAAGCTGTTCTTTATGGGTACGTTAAAAATAAGCATTTTAGACTAGGTACACAACTGAGTTATCTGGTATCTGTAAGCATTTCTCACCTTGGTAACAGCTGGGAGACATATATATGCTGGAACTCTGGAAGTGTGATTCAATTTTGGAAAATGGCATACACCCCCACCCCCAACCATGTCTTCACTCGCATTATCTTGTGATTGAAAGCCCTTCCAGCTCACTTCTATCCCAGCAGTTCAACTGCAATGATTTGGTCTTCAGTTGCTCGAAAGCAGATCTTAACTTCTGTTTTTCCTCATATGTCACATTAGGCCCACTAGAATCCTGAACCAAGAATTGTCATAGAGTGAAACAATTAGATAAACTCTGAACAGTATTTTACCCCAAACTCCCACAACTACATTTGGCAAGATAAATCAATTAACCGATTTAGTTTAGCAAGGAGTTTTTCTTTTTAAGCTAGGAAGTATGTGATCAATTGGCAATTTTGGCATATCAACAAGCAAAATGATTTCTGTTTTCTCAGATATCCTCAAAGTAGCAAGAAGTTGAAAAATGATTCGACCACTATGAAATTTGAAAACCATCAAACGATATGACAATTAAACAAAACAGCTTCTGTTGTTGCTAACTATCACTTACCAGCTGATGCCTTATATAACCCAGGATGCCTTTAATAACTGATTTGCTAAAAGAAAGATTCCTATGGAGTTTCCGGTCATTGCATAAGAAGATGAGTATGGTTGTGACAACACAAACTCGACATGATAAATCTCCTGGGTAGTTCAAGTTGGAGAGAGATGAAAGCAGATGATCATCTCCTGTTATAAAAGACTTGAGCATCTCCAATGTGCTGCAAAGAACCTTGTCATTCTTGTCAAACATGATGGTACAGGGCTTGATAAAGTACTGAAATAATCTTGTCTTATCAGGTTGAAAACCAACTTCAATGGTTTTAGACAGATCCTGCAGATAAAACATAACAGGGGTTGAGGTAAATTCCTACTCAAAACCAAACATGTACAGTATAAAACAATCACAAGAAATTGGGAAACATCTACAACCAGTTCTATGAAATAAATCAGTGGTGTTTTGTGTTCAATGCGCTGTATCCTGGGACTTGCTAGGTAATGCACGAATTGGAAGTTATAACAGAATCTTTGTGATCTTTTCACTCTTATATGCACTATCTGTGAAACTGCGATCTATACTCGTGATGTGTCAATATAACCACTCTTTTGGGTTTTTGAATGAAATACTATGCCTCCCTGTCCTCCTGGACTTGGAGCAAAATAAGGGTAAAAATGCTCAAATCACCCAAGTATCTATCAGAGCTCTAAAATTTGGAAAATACACACCAAAGAAGCATCAACCAAGTAGCCAGCTATAAGCTTTATGGAATCTTCATTCATGAGCTTGTTAGTTCCTCCATCAAGTGTAACAATAATTCTAAACAAGCCGTTCATGTTATGCATCGATGGTTTTTGAGCCTGCAGTAAGCAAATGACATGTGAGTTCAATGGTTGTGGTGATAAAACATGGAACGGAACCACTGTTTAGAAAACTCACAATGGCATTAGATAAGTTATTCCACATCAATTCGAGGACCAGCGAGCCATCACCCATTTCAGATAGGGAAGTTAAGATTAGATGATTCAACGACTTCAAAGTGACCCAATTTGAGACCTTACTAGGATTCCCTGGAGTAACTAAACCCCCTAGTTCAACAAAGTAAAATACAGCTGTCAGAGAAGAAAGGCTCAGCTTTAGGTAATCAAAACCATTGAAGGAAGGAAAATAAATAGGTTCAGGTAAGGTAGTCAATCAATTAAGAACGAAGTTTGAATGGTCGCTAGCAGAAAGCATAAAGACAGTAAGTGGAAAAGGATGTTCAAGTAATCACCAGGATGAACTCTGAATCTTGCCATTAGTAGCAACAAGAAACTGAGTTGCTCTGTTATCTGTAAACTACCAGCCTTGTACGTTGACTGTAGGACTTCAACAACCCTGAACAGTATGAGGGGTTCCAGTGCATCACCTGAATTCATGAGTTATAGACTAGCCAGAATTTTCAACAAGAAAATTAAATTTAGTGATCTATTCCCTCCGTTCCAAATGATAAGTCATTTTGGCTTGTTTAGATGCATAGCATTTGCTATGTACCTAAATATACGCTATGTCTAGATACATTGCAAAAACTATGTATCTAGAAAAGCCAAAACGACTTATAATTTGGAATGTAGGGGGTACAATCAAGCTGAGATTAAGCAAAACAGCTTACTTAAGCAACATGAGGCCAATGGCCTGATTATGTCAGGGAGCAGACTGGGAAAGTAATAAAGGCATGAAGTGGCAAGTTCTTGGCAATCACGAGCTAGGTTAACAAAAGGGCCAAGCTCCACAGCTCCTGATGATGCTGTCAGTAAAAGACATCAATTCAAAATTAAAAAAGGAATGATAAATAAAATTAGACTTTGATGATCGCTGAGTGGAAATTACATTCAACACCAAATAACTTTATGAAGGGGCGCAGGTTTTCACAGTCCATTGTGGGGAAGTATTGTCCAATTCTTAGAAGCAGCTCCAAAACAACCTAAAATAATCCACATGATCAGAAAGTAGAAAAGTGACAAGGTTTAACATGATCAACATGAGTATAGCAACTTCATATCATTACCAAGCATAACGATTCTTAGTGAACAACAAAAACCTATAGCAAACCTTTGTGACTGAGGGTGCTTTATCAATTGATTGCAGCAAAATTCGGGGTAACTCATGTATCCATGCGTCATGATAGCCCAACACGCCTGAACCGTTTTCAGCAAACCATGTGCCTGTTTTCTCCTAAACATATATAAAGGGGAAGATATTATACATCATAACTCAGGATCCACACAATATTTTTTTTTGTGACCAAGAAGTTTTAGGTGATTATTATCTTTTACATAGAATCAATTCTGGGAATGTATATGTCAGATTTATACCATGGACCACAGTTACTTGCATGTCATCACCAATTTGGTGGTTTTGACTAGACGTCCATCAAGTCCTACTTCTTACTGTTGTATGTATATAAAAATGAGTGGCATTTTAGACCTGGCATGGTTTCTAAGAGGCAACTTTGACTCTATCATGATGTATTAGCAAAAACCTATGAAAACATAGTGTGATGAAACATTTTTACGAAGAATATATTTTTACTACTTTCAGTCAGTCGATGAGTCAATCTATGATGATATTTTCTCATGTTGCCAACACTCTCACGGTGCAACTGGTCAGCCGAACATGCCAGAGAAGCGATTTGCTGAGCCAGCCTGGGTTCGAGTCAAGGCTAAGCTTCTTAAGATGAAAATCAGGGGGACGTCTCTCCCCCCGGTGTGTGTGTGTGTGTGTGTGTGTCTGTGTGTGTGTGTGTGTGTGCGTGTGTGCGTGCGTGCGTGCGTGTGTGTGTGTGTGTGTGTGTGTGTATTTCTCATATTAGTAGCCAAATTTTAGAAGTTTGAATGAATCTTGTTCAAAACACTATACATGTAATATAGAAGAATTAATACTTAAGCATGTACATGGAAAGCTTAGCATAATGTCAAATAAAGGCACCTACAGGACGCAGCATTTCTCCAACTGCATCCAAATATGGCAAGATTAGCTTGCAATCCACCTTGCAACCTCTAAATGCATCTGTAAATGCCTGCACTTGAATAAAGTATTTTTATTTTGGTAATGTCATAAAATAAAATGTTTTACAGACTAGAAAAGCAAATCAAACATACCTCCAATAAATATCCTTTTGAGTCATATGGAGCATTGAATATCAGACCCGGTATGCAAGTTATAATGGGGCTCAAATACATTTCCATGAGATCCTTATTGCGAAGTGTCTTTGCCTGCTAAAACAAAAGGATCGTTAATTCCAAATCAATAATGCAAATCCCTAAGGTGGTCACAAAATGGTGAACATGGGCAGTTAAAACTGATAAGCAAGGAACAACCTTTGCGAATAGAGAAGATACAAAATGGCAAAATTCTTCAGCTGGAAACATTGTGCTATCTATCCATGCACTCAAGCACAGAAAGATTTCAGCAATCTTCAAATTGAAAATGAAAAATTTGTCGTCTCCCTGCCATGCGAAAGAAATTCACAATAAGTTATATGCAAAAGATATTCAACAACCAGAACTTTATCCTAAGGAATACACAACTACAAATTTTGAACAGGGCAAATCAATGGTATTTGAACCAGAAAGTTAACTCTGGGCCAACACATCATCAGCAACAAAGTCTAGCCAAATAGTTGCTGAATCATGAATTCATGATCCAAGCATCTTCATAGACATATTACTGTTACAACTAAAAAGTTTATAGACTTATACTACTGCAGCAAAAAATGCTCAAATATGAGAACGGATTCCATGAAAAATTGTGATGCATGTAGAGTTGCCGTGCTCAAGCTCAACAAGCTATTTGAACCATAATTGGGAATGAAATTTTATAATTCTTCAGCTCAGCTGGGCTGAGCTTGCTTAATCTTATCTTGATTAGGCTCAAGCATATGCAATTATACATGAATACAAGTGAATACAAACATAGTACTCCCACCATTTTTAAATATGTGACGTTTAGGACAAAAGGAGTGGTAAACACTAGCTAAGAGCCTCTAGCATACATACATATATTAGAGTTCCTTATTTCTATCAAAAGGTACTATGTTCGTAGATCAAAGCGATCACTCTACCAAAGTCTTGCAAATGAAATCCTGGCATATTTCTTCTTCTTTGCGAGGAAAAATAAAACTAGCATGATTCCCTTTTGTTTGATCAAGAAGGTATTCAATAAAAAACATGGTGGTAATATCAAGGGAATATTTCTTTTTACCTTTTCATGAAACAAACGCTTCACGCCCCATAAATTCTTTAGATGTATCAATAAGGAACTTCTCAACCAGTCAGGCCCAAACTGAGTCTTGGATATGGAAAAATTTAACTGAGGTTTCTTCACCACATGAATAAATATCCTACATATTATTTCCAGACAATGGAGGGCTGATAACAATGCTTCACTTGATGATGCATCAATAGCTGACTTCGCACAGAGATCTGAGGCAGAAACCTCTACAGAATTAATGAGAATTTGGACAAGGCTCTGAAGCTTCACTAATAAATTGGGCACTGCAAATGCTCCTGCAGTGCAGAAAAAGTATATAAGACAACAGTAACCTAGCTGAAATGAACAGGAGGACATGACAAAAATAACATCGTATCAGGAACAATGCGCATCAACAAATGATTCATAAAGGAAAAAGTACTGGGAATCTAGAACTGCAGCAGCTGTTTGCCTGTTTATATTATGATCCATAAGGGCGATATCTTTATAAATACTGTTCGTATTTCTTGGTATTCTGAATTAAAACCACCCCAATTTCAATAAAAAATCAATTAACTAACATGAATCCAGGTTACACACTTACCAATCCAATGATAAGAACAAAAACAGAAGTGCTATACTGATAGAGGTATCTGGTATTTTGCTACAGCCTAACTCTTGGCATTCTGTCCTTCAGGAAGGCCAGAAAGTTGGAAGTACCATAAAAAAACAAGAATAAATATAGCAAAAGGTGAGTTGTTTGTGTACTTAATTTCAAGCAGCCTCTTATTAGTGATTATATTAATAATAAACATTCAACTCACTCAATTAATATTTATGCCATTCCAAGGTGGTGTAACAACATAAGCTACATAGAAGATTATAAAGCAAAAGAAAAGGAGAGAGTGTAAAAGACTTAACTGCCTACTGAGTTATCTTCATCAGCGGTACATTTCCAAAGTTCCCTTGCAGAGAGGTCATGAACCTGTAGGTGATAAACGCAGCTTTTAACAATGGAGTATAATTAAGGATGGGCTTTAACAAAGTTATGTCAGGAAGAAACTTCTTAAATAAACAACAGTTCCATGAGTTCATGGTACAAACCTGTTGATTTGATATATCATCATTTTCTATCGATTTTGCAACCAAAGAAAGGCAATGTCCAAGCCCACTTAGGACACTGTTAAGTTTGTTCCTATCATGTAGGTTGATTCTATCATTGCTCAGTACCGCAACAAAGTTGTTGAACGCCTGTCAGAAAAAAATAACGCAAATAAAACTGGTAATTAATATGGCCAACACGTGTACAATACTAGCAGGAGGGAGAAACATCCAATGATATACATTCATTACTTGATGAAAGCTGGAATACAGAATTAGTTCTGATAGTTAACAGATGCAAATTTTAGAAACAAGTACCATCGATTAAAGAACACAATTATACAATATATCTCTTAACAAAATAATTTTCCCAGAGCAATAGAGACGACTCACATTTAATACCATGACAGCAGCCCACTTACCTGTTCAGCATAACTAGAAAAGGACGATGGGAAATTGAGAACCACAAGCTCCAAGAAACGGAAAGCCATTAACTGAATATCAATAGATAGATGGGTCATTCCATTCAGAATATTAGCCATCAGCAGAAACAGTGTACTCCGCGTAGATATAGCATTATCCTGCAATAAAAAAAAAATAGTCCACATTTGATGCCAAGATCACAGAGCTAGAAAATTGAACCAACCAGAGCTATAAGCACTTCAATGGTTATTGGAATAGCAAAAAGAGTAGACAATTCAAGACTGGTGCTTGGAATGGCAGTAAAGAAAGATAGATTATGATGTATTTACAAATGCAATAGATAAGAAGGCATTAGACTGTGGTTACAGAGCATGATATCATGAGAGCAAGATTAATCATCACCAGAGCATTTATGTAAACTGAAATTTAAAGATGCATGCAACGGGAAACAACAATAGCAATTTCAATCAAATTTTTTGTTGGTAATCCAGCAATTTGGTAAAAGAGGGAGAAATACCTCTTTCAAAGATGGGAAGATCAGAGACTGCAGTATATTGTATAATGATTCACGGACCACCTTGTCGGTATCGCATATCCTTTCCTGCAGCTTCTCAATTATAGCAACCTTGTGCAGTTTAAGCTCTGTTGGGTGCTTGACAACAATGTCCTTGATTCCATTCAGGGCAGCTTCAGCATAAAGACGGCAGCATATATACAGTCAGCTACTACGAAAACATCGAGACTGCATGCTAGTTTATCTGATGGGTCACCGTGCAGACTAGAGGAAGCTCACCTCGCCGCACATTGGCATTGTAGTGGGCCGTCTGCTGCAGAAGCTCCCGAAGCGTGAGCCCACGCTTGTTCACCGCCATGCCCGCCCTCTCCGAGGCCATGCTCTGCTCCGGCAGCACGATCGCTGGACGCGCACACAACACAAATTCACGACCCAAAACTCTAAATTGAGCACCGTGAAACCTCAAATTGCAGGAAAATGAAGAGAAAAAAAGGGAGGGTTGCCTCCGCTGGCCTTACTTTTGGACTTGATCTCCGTGTTGGTGGCATTCTTCGGCGGCGGCAGCTTGCGCCCGACCTTGTGCTTGTACTTCTGCAACCGCCGGAAAGGGCTCGACGCAGTGAGCTAGGGTCAGGGCTCTGAGGGAGCCGAGAATCGGCGGGATGGGGTTACCTTGAAGTCGACGCCGCCGCGCTGCTTCTGCTTGGGCTTCGGCTTCTTCGAGGAGGAGGAGGAGGCCTTCGCGCCTCCCTTCGGTCTCCCCATGGCGCTGGCGCGAGAGCAAGCAGGGCGTAGCTACCAAGCTCTTGGAGGCGTGAGGAGTCGGGACTTTGGGGTGGCGGCGGAGATGGCGGCGGCGGCTGTCGGAGGGGTTTCTGCGTTGCTCTCGCGCGCCACCGGCGGCGCAGTGAGGGAAAACTACGGGCCGAGCGAGCCTATTGCAGCTGGGCCCTATCCTTTGTGGGCCGGCTTATGTAAAATGTGTCGCCTAGCTGGGATAGGAGATATGGCAGCCCACGCATCGAGTGGCTACCGGTAGCATAAAGCAGAGAAATATGGGCTTCTCAAGTTCTAATCAAAAAATAAAAAAGGGTCAAGAACGTATGAATTTGCCACTGCCATCTCCAAAGATTAAAAGCGTCAGCTGCTCAGGTAAAATTCCTTCTGGTGGAACCAGGTTCGAGTATAGACTCAGCACGATTGTTCATATTTTTCAGATTTATTCTAAAATTTAGCCGGCGCTATTCTTTCAGTGGTAGGCGACGTACCAGTCGATAGCGAGGCATCTGTTTTGACTTTATCAATCTCGAGGATGTGCCGGCTCAGTCTCTCAGAGGTGCTCACAGGGGTAGGTTACGTGCGTGTTTGCTAGCGTCTGCGTGTGTACTGTATTTCTAAAAAATCTTCAAAGACTAAAAAACTTAAGATTTTTTATAAAAAGAAAAACAGTATTTTTCATCCTCAACTATTGCAAAAGTGTGACATTGATCTCTTATATTTTATTAGGTGCAAATCAACCATATAACTAACTAAACTGATGTATTTCATCCCTAACTTAGTTTAAAAATGGTTTAGTATCATATAATATTGGTTTAGGTCATATAATTATCTTGCTAATTATTTGTTAGCCACGTCTAATGTTGAGTCCATCCCTATAATAGTTTGGTGTGAATCGGTCCTGTTATTTTTTCCGATAAAATTTTATAAGGCACCCAATTTAGAGGATTTACTGAATTTTTTTCTTCATATCTTGAACTCAACATATTACATTGTTAAATAGGGATTAGTGAGATAATTGCGTGGCATAAACAAGCATTAGATGGCACTAAACCATTGCTACTATGGTGGGGATGATAAATGCACCGGCTTAGTTAAGAGGTTGTTTTGTTTCAAATGAAACATGATGGATCAATGTCACACTTTTGTAATACTTGAGGGATGAAAAATACACTTTTTTCTTAAAAAAAGAGAGATATAATCACTGGATTTGTGTATAAAGGTATTATCTTATGATTGTGATTCTGTCATTACAATCACTATATACACTATTAGAGAAATTACGGGATCAAAGTCTAACTTCAAATATTATGCTAGGTCAAAAACCACACCTTATATTTTGACATGAAGAAACTACTATCCACGGCATGCCCGATAAAGCGGTAGTTAGAATGCTAGCTTAGTAAGATACTCCTGCCAAACTGTGTCGATGCCCTGGCTAAGTTGCAGCAGGTCGGGTTAAAATACATGATACACCTGCCTAGCCTAGGTAGGTGCTCCAAAAAACATGCGGCATCTTCACTGAAACTCCTGAAGCTTACCACTGCGTCTTTGAAACTTTGTCACCCCCGCCTGACTGAAGATGCACGCGGTTAACGGGAACCTCACCTTTGGACTCTGCCGCTCTGAAACCTGAAGAAGGAGAGGGCTAAAAATTAGGGCATTTGCTAGGTGAAATTTACACAGCGCTCCACCTCCACAGCCCACACTGTGCATCGTGCCTGGCCGAGATTAAAGAATGTTGAGAAATCGGCACCTCTAATTTTGACACCAACTTTCGGGAAGCGATACCAAAGTACTGTGATACCACTTTTCCGTGTACCCTATACCCACACTATAACAATGAGATCTTCAACTGAACACCAATATGGGAGACCAACTCTCTACATGGAACTCAACTTCTCTATTCACAACCCAACAACCCTTACACTTTTTATATGGCTACCCTACCACACTCTATTCATGCTATTCAATAGCATATCAATTATCCATGGTGGCTACCTATGCCATCTTCAAATGGCTTCTACATGACATGGCTTGGGGGAGGGTAGTGACCCCATATATATGACTCCATGGCTCATATGGTGTTGCCATGTGTCCACCTTCTACAATTCTAGATTTTTCTTCATCTTTATTCTATCATACAAATATTCCTTCTCTAGAACATTCCACACTTCATTATGAAGCATGACAACTATGAATCATACATGTCCTTCACCCTTCTAGAACCTTATCATGATATTATTCTTATACTTATGGATAATAAAAGTAATTTCTTATAATTTTACAATCTTCTAAAATATTCCACGCATGCATTGCATATTTAAACGAGTAAAAAGCCGTCGGCGTGCGCGGTGCAGGCTGCGGCAGCACAACTTGGGGAATCCGCTCACCGCCGGCGCCGGAGCCGGACCCGGGCCGGCGTAATTTTTTTGACGGCCAGGGATCGGCGGTCGCGGCGCACGATGAGCGGCACGTGGCCGCCCGTCGACGGTGCACGCCGGCTTTGCGAGCCTGCCGCGCGCGCTTCCGTCGCCCGGCCAGGCGGCCAGCACCACCAGCAGGCAGCGAGCTCGGCTCCCGAAAGCCACCCACCACTCCGCACAAGGCCGGGGCTCTTGGGGCAGAACGCCCTCGCGCTCCAGCTCGTGCTCTGGCCGAACCTGAGAGGGCGAGGGCGGCCGCCAGGTCACCGCGTACCATAGACTATAGTACTGGTGGTAAAAAGAAAAGGCAGAAGCAGGTAAGAGCTGTCGCGAGTTCTGCGTACCTGCTTTAACAGCGAGGGGTAAAATCAGATCACACTGGAACACTTAACAGTGTAGGCGTGCCATGGCCAACTACTCTCAATTCTCAGGAACTCAAAACCATCAAACGTTACTGATTCTGTGATTCATCCAATCGATCTCTCTACGTACTACTGGAGTACGTATAGCTAGGTAGCTATGGCTGGTACTCAGCCGTACGGCCCGTACCTTTCCAACCGAGTCACTGCCTCACTGGTTGATCAGTTCAGACGTGAAACTGGGGATGGGTGATCCGTACATACTCGGAGATTTTGATGCATGAGTTTGCACGCGTACAGTGTGCACCGACGACCGGTGCCGACGGCTGCCGACATTTGCGTCTCGAAGAGCTAACTGCACGGCCGGACGTTCGACCGAAAGCCGGCGCGACGGGATTCGCCCTCGCCGGTCGGCCGCGTGCATGGAAGACCGTAAACAAGCAGCGACCCTTCTTCTTGACACGTACTCCTACCTTGAAGCTACGACATGCTCCTACCGTTCTACGAATCTCGAAAAGGCAATGCCTGTCGTTCACACTCTCGACGTGCACTTGATTGACGGTAGCGGATTCATCAGCTGCATTGAGGCTTTAACTCCGAGCTTTCACACACCTCTACAGTACACGGCGTGCAGCCGGGGGGCATGCAAAATGTATACGTTAGCTTTGACTTCAGAAAATCATACAATGCAAGTTATTACTTTTATTTTTCGGTGTAGTGTTTGTAATGTCAACAGTTTTGGATTTCCTTTGCCAACACATTTATTTGATCAGTCGACGAAATATGCAGAGCTAGCACACATGCAAGTTCAAACTTGAAAGAAAGACTCTTGGATGCTTGGGTTAAGTTGATACCTTGGTCAGGCGCAATCAGGACCAGTCGATAAACAATTCCTAGGGCTTGTTAAAGAAAACTACCCCGGGCGTACGGTTACAGCAGATATTCTCAGTCCTTTTCCCGGCTTGCTTTGACTGCATATTCATCCATCCCTAGCTAGCTGTACTACCTACACACAGCTTCTGAGCTTCAACCATTGCATCCTCTCTTCTATAAAAGGCCAACTACCCCCACCCCCTGCTTCCCCTCTCCTCTTCAGCGCATTCTTCTTCCTAGCTTGCAACTGATAGCATCACACACACGACCAATCTATCGAACTGGGTATAGCTTGTAGGAGAAATCTCAAAGCATGAGCAGCAGAAGAACCAGAAGTGCAATGAATCTTCTTGTAGCTGTCCTACTCATCGTCTCCTTGCTCACTCTGCACGCCCCTGTTGCCGGTGCTCGACACAGTGAGTTCTTGTCCATCTCGTCGCCGTCGCAGTTGACGACGTTCTTGAGATTTGCCTTGATCCGTTGCTGATGAGTCCATCTCCACTGTTCTTGCAGTTGTCGTGCTGAACCCAAACAACAATGGACTGAACAACAAAGGAGATAATAAGGTAAGTGAAAGCGTCCAATCTGCTGCCCTCACCGTCCCTTGTTCACAAATTAGAGCAAATTAAATCCACTGATAGAAGATAGATACTTGATTACTTACTAGAATGCCTGGGTGATTGCTTGCAGAACCTCGCAAAGGTGCCGGCCTCGGCGTCGACTGATGATTTAGCAGCGACCAGCAAGGGATTCTCAGGGCGGAAGCTTGGTGCGCCGAACAAGGAAGAAACCAAAACCGCCATGGGAGCGACAACGACTTCAGCAGGTTGGCGGCCGCGGACGGTGGAGATGCGCGCGGCGAGGAGGCACGGCGACGCGGCCGCCGAGCTGTACGACATGCTCCGGAGGGACTACGCGTGGAAGGCGAGCCGCCGGCGGCCGATCAACAACGGCGTCAAGCCGTTTCAGGTGAAGAAGCCCTAGATGTAGCTAGGCTTCCCGGGCACTTGGCCCAGGGGGGCATGGTAGTAATTCGATCGGTACATATAGTTATAGAGCTAGCTTAGCAGCTCCTTTCGGGGATTTAGTTGCTAGTCCTAGGTGATTAGGAGGGTCAGTACACTTAGTTGCCTATACTGAATAATGCCATCCGGCCAGCCTTGACCTAGCCTCCAAGCTGGAACAACCTGTTTAGCCCTGACCGCAGTAGGGCAATTTTGTAATTGGTGTTCATGCTTGTTGAGGATTATGCAGTATAAACATCTGCACCAGTATCAGGTTTGCAGGTGTCCTCATATGCTTGTAACAGGTTCAGTGACGATTTACATGTGTCCTCACCAATTTACGGTCATGTAGTTCTATTGCTTGCGCGCATACCAGGACCAGTTCATGGCCAACAGAACCTGCTTCAGTGATCCTTGCAGCAGAGTAACACGGATCAAATAGCAGCCATTCGGCAGGGATGTTCATCTACAATAATACCTCAACAAGTAGCTAGCAGCAAATGCTATATCAAAGCTATACCTTCATTCCTCACTCATCGTAGTGTCGTAAAGTACAAGCCACTACCGAATCCGACAAGCCATTAGCCTGCTAGAGATAAGCAGGGCATGGGGGGGACAGACAGCAAGAGGAGGGAGAAAGAAGAGAAATATTTGAATGAATTTAACATGGACTACCAAGGGCTGGGCTCAAGCGTGACACTTAGGGCTCAACTCAACAGGCAAAAAGAATGCAGGGGCAAGCACATTCAGAATTTACAGCAAAGGATTCTGTAACCCCAGCCTCGGTCTTCCCTCGGACGCCTGCGGTCGGCCTTTGCCATCGTCACGGGGCTGCTGTTCCACTCGTTCTGTAGTCTGTGAATCAGAAAGTTTATTTTGCTTGAGCAAATAACTTTGTATATAAAGATGACATAACATATATGAAGAATGCCCTGATAGGTTCAAAGGTTCAGAAGCTGCTATGAGCCCAAGTCAATACAAGCAAGTACTGGAAGTTACGTAGTAACAATTAGGATAAGGAAATTATATCAATGCCTGGCTGATATTTCTTTAGCCAGGGGAATTTATGTTGTTGAATATTTAGTATTTACCATAATAGAAGAACAAATTCAATGCTGGTCCATTCAGATGTACAACAAACTATGAAGTTGCTTATAATATATGGGGCTAGATTTTATGAATTACGGCAGAGAGATGTATATCGGGAAGGAATTAATTTGTTTAATAGAACTAAGCAGCAATATCGCAGGGTGACAAAGCAATTCTACGTTGAAAAAAGTAACAGGGTTGTCTTCACTTACACTGGAAATGCAAAGGACCGAGTACTTGTTGTGCTACTTTCTGATCGAAGAGAAATGTTGCCAGAATAAGGTATGTGACCAGAAGGTGTTAGTGGACCTGACGTAATGCTAGGACCAGAGAAGCTGGATTCAAAGGGATTGCGGATAACAGTTTGCGCAGTCACTTTTGCACTGTCTGGTCCATTTTGTTGAACAACAGGTTCTCTTTGCACAAGAGGTGAATTCTTATCATCCGTGACGTCCTCACTTCTTTTTGTGCCAACCTCCACATCTCTAGGGTTAAAATCATTTATATCCTGGGCACTATCAATCTCAATTTTTTTACAGCTCTCACTTTTGCCGTCACTAGGCTCTCCATTGCTGGTAGACAAAGATGTAGCTATACCTGTTTCATGCGCCGCATCAGTTTTCACATCGGTGAGACTTCCTCTCTGATCATTACATTGTTCAGATGCTTGAACATCCAACGTACTTGAACCTGCTTCAACAGAATCTGACCTATTCTCTTCAATTATGGCTTCATCTATTTCAATAGGATCAAATCCTTTCAGTGCTCTGTTGACAAGATCGCTAAAACTATCTGTCTTTTCAACAGGACAGATGGGTGCTATAGAAGCAGCATCCACAATAGTAGGGAGAGAGTAATTAGATTCCCATGTCTCGTCTAATGATCCATAGGCAATAAAGGGGTTATAGTGATTAACTTGGTTGGATCCTCCCTTATCCAATGCAGCACTGACAACAACTTCTTCAGGTATCGCCACTGAGAAATCAGCAGCAGCTGATTCTACTGTTAAATCACCGTGAATGATGTTACTGGTCTCAGATGCAATACCAATTCCAGTTTCATGACAACCATTCGATGAAACCTGTAACAATATCAATCATGTTATGTGCTCCAATGTAGATAATGGTATATAAGTGAAGAAATAGTTAAAAATTATATGTGCAGCTGTTCATTTATCAAACCAAATAAACTGAAGATGTAATACTAAAGTTAACAGCTCATATATAATCATCGAACAATTATGAGACACATCAATGGGATGAACGAATTTTTAAGGATTAAAGTGGTGATTATATATATGCTTTTGCAAATGTGTTGTACTGTAAGTTAAGTAGTAGTATACCTGATGTGCTGCTTCTCCATTGAAAAAGGGCTCCAGATTTTCATTGCTCTTGGATGTGACACCGCCAACCTGATGGCAACCTTGTGCACCTTCATGTAGTGATTGTTTGGGATTTGGTTTCTCATCATTTGAATCAGTAGAGTTAGTTGCAGTATTGTTGTCTTCAAGATTACGCTCTTTGCATAAGGAGTTCTGCTCCCCAGTATTGCCATCAGTAGCACACATGACTGGTAGAATAACTATTTGTGATTTTAATTCAAGTGCAGTTTTCGTAGAGTCCGCTCTTATCTCTTCCCCTAGGTCACCATTGGTATCTTCCGAGGAATCAAAGTTTATTGACACCTTTTGATCTACTACCTTTTCCGTTGAAGTCTTTTTATCAGGAAAAACTCCTCCATCAATGCAGACATCCTTGACAAAATGGCCACCATAATCAGAAGAAAGAACTGTGTCTGGCAGTTTGATCTCCACAACATCCTTGTCATACGAGTAATCCTCAATGCATGTCTGTCCGGTTTTACCTCTATTCTGATGCTCAGCCTTCACAAAACTATGTTCAGATTGATTGGTTTGTTCAACCATTTTATCCGCCAAAAAACTGTGCTTACTTTGTCTTTCAGCCTCGGAGTCTAATTTAGGACTGCCATTGGATGGAAGCTCTTGGAAAATATGACTTTGGTAAGACCTTTCATCGTCTGCGTTCAGGTACCAAAATCAACCATTGAGAGTGTTGACACAGAAGGAAAAAAAAAAGGAAACAAACGTGTCATAATCAACATTTATGGTTTCTGGTTTGAACAGTCAAAAAATGACCAAAACCATTTCTAAACTATAGTAACTGATGACCAACCCAACTTGGACAAGATAAATATGGAAAGAACTCATTAGGATGAAATTAACATTAGAGAACCTCAGCTAAGTTCATCTTTAGCTTCTCTTTCATTTTAGTTGCGCTGTCACTTTCATCATATGTAAGCATTAAACTTTCATTCAGCGACTCAAAATTCTGAAATCAAGCATCTTGAATGCACAATGTTTCTGTCATAGAGAAACTCAGAAAAAGCTATTTGCTTAGCTAAGATGTCGTTGGTAGTCCTGAAGGAACAAAAGCCAAGAAGCGACAGTCTTCCTACCAAATAAAGAAGATCATGATTCAATACAAATAGAGTAATGTTTTGTATCACACTCAGGTCAATATAAAGATTGAGTTAAATTAAAAATGATTGCAGTTGGTATATGATGGACCCTCCTATGAGGATTAAAGCATAAAACATTAGGAATATAACAGGCATACAAAAGCCAACAAAATTGATGCGGCATTATTTCGGAGCATATTGCCTGCCAAGTGAGATAATTTCACAAATAATCAGAATCAGAAAGGAAATTAACTATGACGTCATGGATTCTAGCAATCACATGGTCTATCAACGCACATTTGTGAATTCAGTTAGCCTAGCAAATGAAATGCATAAACCTATCAGATCACAATCTATCTACAGATTACCCTTTGAAGGCACAATCAGGCTTCCCCACAGCCCAAAAGTCCAAAACCAGGCTACCATCAAGAATCTCAGAAAATCAGAATGCAACCCTGCTTAACTGATGCAATTAAGCAAATGCTTCACTAATACAGAGTAAAATGCAGAAGACCGGAGGTGAATCTCACTTACCTATCTTCATGATCTGCACATACAGTATCTTTAAGTCCTACCCATGCCTCAGCAGCTGCCTCTGATAAATATGCTGATTATTTCCTGCAAAAAGAAAAAAGATTCAGAAGTCAAATACTCCCGCCGATCCACCCAGGAAAAAAAGTGCGTGCTTCCTGTTCTCCAGAATGGAGGACAAAAAGCTGTGTATGCCGATGTCCATCTATCCACAAACAAATGCCGTGTTTCGCGTAACCTAAGATTCCCATGGGAGGAAAAGTCTCGCAGCGTCCTGATAGAACCAGACGCTTTACACCCTTTCAGAGACACCCAGAAAAGAAGAGAAAAAGAAATCGAAAGACGAAACCATCTCGCAGAAACATAATGTTCAAAAGGAAAGAAACTCTGTAGAGCAAAGGCAGATGCAGTGACCGGCGTGCCCAACAACTCCTTCGCATTTCGCCTCACCAAACATCGGGCGTTCCCAGGGAGAGAGTCAGCCTCAGTGTACACATACATACAGCTAGACAACACAACAGAGAAGCAGACAAGGCACCGGATACTAAAACTAAAACCGCAGGCTTCTATACGCGTAGAAGCAGGGACGGGGGAAAAAACAAAGAATGGCTACCGGACGAAGCACAGGAAGACCAGGACCTGGGTTGGATCAGAGCATAAGCACGCCCTCCTGATTTCTTCCTTTCCCCTCGCGGAAGGAACGAGGAAGCAAGGAGGATGATGAACAGGGGAAACAGGAGGGAAACCAGCACTCGCGCCACCTATCCATCTCAAGAAACTGGCAAACAGGCAAAGGGCCCGGAGGAACTCGGGGACTCCGGTGGCAGGGCTTTAACTGAGCCGCATCTGACTGTGTCGGTAAGGCGGAGTAATTACATAGGACTGTGCGGCCCAGTGGAGTAACTACGTGCAGGCAAGAGCAACACACCAAGGAGTAGCAAACAAGAGGGAGCTTGGATCAAAGATTTTACTTTTCCCTCTCTTTTTTGTGATAAAAAGGATTTGCCTTCAATCCGGTATCATGAAACATGCATCGAACCAGTGCTGTCGAATGCTACTTCGACGATCCTGTCACTCGTCTACCAGCTCTTCAGATCAGAGTCTCTGAAGAAATAAACGAAAAGGATGTGTGCGCAAAACGAACAGGGAAGATGAACAGAACCAAGAAACAAAGTCCCCTCCACTCCTCACTCACATGCAGAACCAGCCATGGACGAAGGAGAACAGCACCACGAGAAGATCAAAGAAAAACTCGAGTCGGGGGCAAGACGGAATGAAGGATCAGGCAGGAGCTCTGACCTTTGTGCGGGAAGACGCCGCCGCAATTCTCTTTCTCTTCTCTGCTTCGTCGGCCAGAAAGGAAGCTCCGGGAGAACCGCCGGGAGCAGCGGGGGCCGGCGAGGCGAGGATGGGATCGCGGCGGAGCCCGAGAACCCAAAAAATTCCGCAGAAAAAGAATTTCCCGGAGCGGAGGGTGGGGACTTAAATAAACGCCATTCATGAGAGGCAGCAGAGCAGTGCAATAAATTTGATGCGCTGGGGTTGGCAATTTTGCGTGTAGGCCCCTCGGCGGGGTGCAAGAAACGAAGCCTTGGATCGCTTCGAGAAGAAGGGCCTGCGAATTTTTTTAAGCGGTGTGGACTGCGAGCGATGTGCAGGTGTCGGTTTATTATTTAGTCCAGGGAATTCTGCGTGCTCGTTGACTTGCTAGGCTTGGCATTTACCATTCTGGTTGTTTCAGGGTTCTTTTCGTAAATGCTCTAGGTACCCAAGAGTTGTTCTTTAATGTTTGAGGCACCGAAGTGTAAGTTTTCTAGAACACAATATTCTGAACAGTACAATGCTACTATATGCTAGTATGCTACTACTAGAACAAATGAGTATAGTACTCTTGTTCATTTATTAGGAAAGGAATTTTCATATGTAGCAATAATTTGATTTTTCCAAAAAAATATGCACTGATAGCTATAATTATTTTCTGTCTTTTGTGTTCGGAAAGAATAGCCATAGCATCGGTAATGATCTATGGAGATCACTGTGATATCAGTCGAAAATAAAAGTGGGCACCCAGACTTAAAAGGCACTGTATAGATTAAAAAAAACAATAGTCTCTTAGAATACCACATCATCGTCCGAACAAATGAACAATGGAATTCCATACAGCCAAATGGAAGCACAGCTCTGTCCTTTGCGCTAACAAAAAAACAGATAAAACACATTAAACGGCATATGGGTCATCGCAAAAAAAAAATATCATATGAATCGCATTCCAACATGCTGTTGATGGTGCAAGCATGCCTAGTAGTTGTCAAGATATCCCCTTTCAGAAAACGATCTTAATTTTAGTTATTTTTTCCTGACAGCAGGCAGGTGTACTTTAATTCTTTGTAGAGTCAGATTGAGATGACTTCTTGGGAAACAATCTCTCTCTCCCTACTACCTAAAGTAGACCTTAAATAAGTTTAGATCTTACTCCGTGCATGAGATTGCATTGCATGGTAGTACTCTAAGCTGTACTGGGATATTAATATGTTCTGGGCAGGGAAATCTTTTGCTCAGGGTTCTCCCATTGCTGTGCTGCTGTACCGGGAGCAAATCTGTCCGTTGATACGCTTCAGCAGAATCACTGGATGAGATAAGCTTGGAAAGTACTGCGGTTCTGGCAGTAATTACGCGAAAGGCCGGGGTTTACATGCGAAATGTGTCGGAGGAGGTCAAAGAAAAGGAGACATTTTTATATTAGTATTAGTCTAGCAGCAAAATGCGGGGCCAAACGGGAGGAAGAGACAGCTCAGCCGCTTTCAAGTACTCTAATGTGATTGTCTAGTCCACCTCCATGGACCCCAAATCACTGCACGGAGAGGAGGAAACCCCGGAAAACCATGCTCTCAGAAACCGAATATTTTTATGATGAGATTAGCATGTGCAACTCGAAAATATTTTACATGGGCCGAATTTTTGTACGTGGAGAAGACATCAATCAAGTGAATCTGTTTTAGCACCATTTGATGTTAGATTTTACAATGGAGTTGCTACCATGGAAGAACCATTGAGAGTCCAACGGAGGGAGTGCCCTGCTCATTATAAGCTACAAGTCCTAGTGTAACAAGTTTGGCGAATGCCTTGCTCATTGTGGGCTAAAAGTTGTAGGCAATAATTCTGGCAAAAGCATGTTGTTGATGCCAACTCGAATAGCCTACCATTAGTTCTCAGTCACACCTACGACTATCGAACATGAGCGATATATGACCTAAAAATTTTTTTAGGACTAAGGAAGTACTTTTACTTAAAGTCTGTCTAGGTCGAGGTCTTGTACTTGGACCATCGATGTAAAAAATCATATAAATTTAATAACATAAGATTAATATTTATTGGATCCTTTCTTTTAAATATCCTCTTAATCACATATAACTCTTCCAATTTAAGATAATGTACTTTTACAGATGTTGATGACCAAACTTAAAGGCCCAATTCTAGATAAACTTATATGATAAGAGGAAGTAGCCAGATACTAGTAGTTTAATACTCCCTCCGCCCCAGATTATTAGTCGTTTTAATTTTTCTAGATGCATAGTTTTTGCTATACATGTAGATATATATCATGTCTATTAATAATTTGAAACGGAGAGGTATTATGCTGCGACCTCAGACCTGCACCAAGTCTGAACTCTGGAACATGTCCACATACCGTTGGCGTTGAGTGCAACCAACCTCCTCAGTGGCCATCTCCTCAGTTGACCAAACCCCCATTATTTTATGCTAATCATCCTGTTTGTCTCGCAGGAGGATCACAAAGGAGGATTAAGCAGCGACCTTCCGGAGATCCTCAAGTCATGACATGATCTCGCGGTGCCCCCAAGGAGGCCTCTTTTTGGGCCGCCAAAAAGAGAGGCGACGGTGGAAATCATGCCATTGACTTGTGCACCTCTAGGCATGGGGGTGGTGAACCGGATGATTGGCTGCCGCGAGCCTGCGCTTGGAGGCCAGGCCACTACCGCGGTGGAGAGTGGTGGTGGCAGATTGGCAGCGGAGGAGAGGAGGAGACCTTTCTCCGGACGCATCCGTTTGACCCCGGACGGCTTGCCATGATGCCGGCCATCATGCCCAACCCGTTCCGAGCCTGGGCCTCGACGTGTGTTCCAGTCTGCAGGGCAGGTTCCCTGGTTCCCAGTTTTGGGACTGGGGGAAAAGGTGGTTCGGAATTGGCAAAGGGCCTGACGTCATGCCGGCATTCACGAGCATTTTAGGCCCCGTTAAAAGTGTAGGAGTATGAGGTGATTTCTGCAGATAGTTCTTGGAGGATTTGGGTTTGGCTGGTAATGAATGGATGTGTCAGTTTTTCCATCTACAAAATTGCTGTGAAATTATTTCATTTTAAAACTTGTTGGGATGGTAAGTACCTAGAAATTGAAAGCTTAGAAATGGCCCTGGTAGAAACTGTCAGATTAGAAAATGTAACCTGGAATCGTTGTTATTTTTCTTGGACGGTGCTCTGAAATTATTTTCATAATTGAGCTCTGCAAGAAATTGTCAACTTAGATTAAGCAAATTAAAAAAGGTTTGGTTAATGTGGGAACCTCCCTTTGTCTAGCTTTGCTTCTTGTTCCACTGACGTGAACTCACACTTTCACTGTTTCTTCCCCGATGACGAACTCGGCTTAGTACATGTCGCGCTTGGGGATGCATGACAGATTAAACAAATTGAATCTCCAAGATGGGAGGATATCCTATAATGATACCCAAATGGCCCATCTGTATCTGCACTGAGATTTCAAACCGGCATAGCACTCGGCACGAGTTTTCTTTTGCGATTCAAAATGTAATAAAGAAATGTTTCTTTTTCTCTTGTGAAAAAACTAGCATGATGGGTGTACAGAACAAGGCAATGGGCTACTACTCCAGAACAGTAGGTCCTCTCGCTCTCCCTTCTGCGCGGGGAGAGGCTGCCTGCCCGGGGACACAAAGGGGCAAGCAAAGCCTGCCAGCAAGTTGAAGGTGAGGTCGATTGGCTGGGCAGGCAACACCTCAAAAGGCAGGAATTGGCACGAGCATGCTTGGGGGTCGATGTAGCGGTGGACCCAAGGGATAACGAGTGCAGACATGGGTAGCTCTTGCTAGGTTTTGTTTCGTTTTCTTCATGTTCTTTTTAGAGCCAGCTAGCTAGTTCCACCTTCTCTATTACTGATACTGTACTCATCACGGTAGATTTCCCTTCAGGCCCTCAAAAAAACCAAGCTACTTCCTCATATCATAACGTATAGTAGGTTTGTTTTAAGCCACACCTTTTTAGCTTTAGCTATCGTTATCTAAGATTTCATATAAGTTGGCACCACAAGGTCGATTACTAGACCATTGTAAAACTATTTTTATGATGTATAAATAATTCTACTTAGGATATATAAATTTTTTATAGGTATTGCTAGTCAAAGTACGGTATCGATAGAGAAGGGGGAGTAGGGAAGCAAAATCCTATGTCGAGAGTCCATCTGCCTTTGGAGTGGATCCGGACGCACGCGTCAATGATCAGGGAGCACACCTTAAATGAATACACCGGCATTGGCGCATACTAGCCAAATACTCAAATTGCACGCTTACGGAAGGCTTTACAGTTAACAATAATCCTTCCATACGTTATCTATCGCATCACGATTCACGACCGCAAATCGTACGTAACCTTTTTTACACTGTGACGTGGTCTCTCTAACGCGCAACTGGGGACGGCTTATTCCGGGCTCTCCTTCGCTGTTAGTTTGGAAGACGCATGCAATGCCTGTGCGTTGCCCATGAGATCAACCTGCACGGGCACGCCGGCACAGGCAACCTTCTTCTTCTTTTTTTAACTATTGACCTCCGATCCCTCACCGTCTGTGGAGCGTGCGAACCATTCAGTTCAACTGATGACCGAGCAACCAAAGGTCCAAAGGCTGGCAAGGGAAACCAGCGCTCCCGATGACCGGTCGGCCGGCCATACTTGAAGAGTTGAAGCTGAAGGCGCAGTTTGGGTTGCTGAGCCGTATGCTCGTGCGCTGCCGCCTGCCTTGCCGGCGCCTTGGCCTCCGCGCGCGGGTGCGGGCGGGCAGCGAGCGAGCCTGCGCCGCTGCCGCGCGCGGTGGTGGATGGGATCGCCACGCGCGGGCGCAGCGCGCATGATGGCGACGCGTAGCATGTTCGCGGGCGGGCGGGCGCGAGGGGTCCCGTGTCATCTAGGCTGGCGGTGATGGCAGCGCGCGCACGCCCCCCGGCCGCTTTTGCTCGCCGCCGCGGCAGGCGGGGTTGGGTGGGTGGAGGCGAGCGGTGGACCTCGGCTGGCTGGCGTCGGATCGGTTGGAGCGAGGCGAGCGGACGAGGGGCGCCGGGTGCGTGCGTGCGTGCGGCTGCCTGCTGGCTGATGGCGCGCGTTCGGTTGGGTTGGGTTTGGTGGGCATCATCCGCTGATCGATACCACCTGTCACGTACGCGCCTACGACTTTGATGAGCTCACGGTCGAGGGGCCCGGGTCACATGAGAAAAGGACGCCGCCTTTTGCAGCTTCCACTAGCCGTGCCGACCCGAGCCGCGCCCAGCGTCGCCGTGCCACGCGGGTCTTTCGGAAGGAAAGCCTGTACGTGATGATCGGTGGGCAATGCTCGGTGGCAAATTCAAGCTTCTCCATCGGTCGACACACCTCCCTGCCGGATGTCCGAGGAGCACGGCATCTCCTGCGCCGTTCCGGTTCGGTCAGGCTGCTGCTGCCTTCTCACGAGGACGCGCGCGCGCGCGCGCCTTTGCGTGGCCGAGCTGGTTTCGGGGCACCTCGATTTGTAGAGATGGTAGACGTAGCGTGGCACATGAAGTGCTCGCGAAGAAAGAACCCAGAGCAATTCTAGAACCACACAGCATGCGTGACACCTGATCCGATCCCCATCTCAGTTTCCCGATTGGGACCCAAACTGCCCAAACCACAGACCACCTCGCTGCCGGACGCGTGCTCGCGTGGGCATCTGGCGATGATGGTATCTCTGTCGACGGGCACGGACTGCCGGTCAGATAACGCCGCAGCTTCTCGAAAGTACTGGGAGCGGAGCATATACGTCCACCTGCCAAAAATGAACTCTACGCACGCACCTACCAGCAGCTAGATTTGTATAGTCTATCCTCGGTTGGTGCCTGTATTTTGCTCCGAACGAATCCAACCCATGCTGCGATCGTTCGGTAAGAAGCAGCCAAATCGGAGTCTGAATAAAACAGACGAGACGCGAACGCAGCTGCAGAGCTGCCTGCCTGCGATTCGCAGAGAGTACTAGATGTCCTCTGCATCTGCCTGCTCTGTGATTTGCTGGTTGCTGTCTCGTTCGACTGTGAATGTGCACGCTTGGCGCGGCCGCCGCGTGGATTAATTTCTCAGACAAGACGGTCGAGCCGACTGCTCAACTAGAACCGCGCAGCGAGCTGAATTTGTGATGGGATAGCGTGCGAAGAAGACCGCGGCCAGCTCGTTGGGTGATTGGATCGGTCCCTTTTTTGCGCACATGAAGTGATCAATTCAGGCGTTCTCACTTTCAAGAAATTGATCGACGTGGATGCATCATTTTTCCATACGAATATACAAACCCCGCCGCTCCCGATTTGGTTGTCTTGACAGAACCTACTCTGAAGGGGGGGGGGGGGGGGGGGGGGATACCTAACAATTAGTCAATGCAAACGATATACGCCTGTTTCTTTAATTGGTCTGGTAAGATGGTGGTAATTAAGGAAATTAAGCCCAAATGTGGCACTAGCAATGTAGCACGTTTGATATGAAGGAAATAGTTTGGCCTCCTTTTTGGAACATAAATATACACTCACATGCAACTTTTCTTTTTTTTAAAAAAAAAAAGAGTCCAGTCTCTGCAGGATTTGAGAGAGTGAGGATTGCTTGGTTAGCTACCAAAATTTACCATGCCAAAAATGTAGGCAAGACTAAAAATTTTAGTAATTGTTTGGTTGGAATTCAAAAGGTACCTCACCTTCTAAATTTACCAAGATTTTGGTATAAAGGATTGGCACGCCCACGTTTTTTAGCCAACCAAGCGGATCCTGAGTGAGCGAGAGAGAGATCCTTAGCATACTGTTATTAATCTGCTTGAGTTTTCTTTTGAAACGCACACAGTACTGGACAGCAGCTGAGTCTTGCTAACCACACAGATCTGTATCTCTACCAATGGTCGAAAATATGGTAGGCGCACGGTTCATTATGCAAAAGTGAACTCGAGTAGTTTTTCCTTTGCTTACTCCCTCAGGCTTTTAAAAAAATATCTAAAAGTCCACTGTACCCTTCACTCCCGAGAGGGACAAAAGATGATCACATCAGACACCCCTCTCCCCTCCCCTGAGTCGCCTGGCCATGTGAGGGTGAGCCGTTTGACCGATTAGCCTAAGCACAGGTTCTAATGCAGAAGGCTCATCTTATCAGCCTCAGCAGTCAGCAGCGCATGTGCCCCCGCCGGGGCTTCTTCAGCTAGTTCCGTGTGCTCGCTAGCAGCTCCAAAGTCCAAACCGGCCGGGCTGCGGCCGCGTGCGTGCGCGCAGGGAGGGAGGCAGCGCCCGAGCCCGATCATTTGACTGTCCGCGAGGTCCGAGGCCTGGGAATTCTCCAGGATCTCGCTGACACCGCCTCCATGTTCTCGTGCCCCCTTGTTTAAGCAAGCAAACCTGTCCAGGCCTCTTCTCTCATCTTCTCTGATCTCCGTGCGTGTACTTTCGATCTCCCCTCTCGGAGTGTCACGTCACGTGAGCGGCGCCTGTACGTACCTCGGATCCCTTCCTTCCCTTGGGTTTCTAAGTAAGAAGGACGGCGCACGGCCGGCCGCGCGCTAGGGTCACATGCTTCAGATGTCCCTGCCGTTGGTGGTAGCGTGGAGCAGCTCCCGTGTTCTCTGCGTGCTCTTGTGTGTTCTCTTTGCGCTGCTGGACTGGCGTGCCGCCGAACCACTGCGAAAAAGGAGGCGTTCCGCTGGTCCCGGCCGTCGACGAGCCGACGGGAGGAAACCGAAAGCGTACGCTTCGTTTACTTCTTCACGGGCTTCTTCCGGCTCGATCGGCCGGGCGGCGGCATGGTGCCAGAGGAGGGGCCGCGCCGGGCAGGCCAGGCGGCCAGCCAGCCACGCGCGCGTGTCCGTGCCCGTGCCCGTGCCGTGCATGTGGCGATGGGCTGACCGACAAGGCGACAAGCAAACCGGAGCCGGGCGTTGCGTTGCCCGCCCCCATTATTCTGGGCGCGGGGCGCCTACTTTCCCGCCGAGAAGAGCCCAGAGGTGAGAGGGGTTCGGTGCGGTCGGTGTCGGTTCGCCGAAAGGAACGCCGCGCCGGCCCGGCTGGCTCCGTGCCTTGGCTGGCTGGTTGGGTGCTTGGGCGGGTCATCGGAAAAGCGGCAGAGGCAGGGCGGCAGCGGCCAACTGCACCGCACGCACCCGTGCGTATGGGGATTAGGATGGACCGGCGGGCGGCGCACCGAAATGTGCGTGCCAGTACAGTGTGTACGGGCTATCTCGACCAGCTACGAGTCCACAACTACAGTAGCAGCGGCGGCAGGTGCGGCAGCCAGGCAGGCACTACAGGCGGAGGCGGCAGGCACGTCGCTTTTGCGTCTGGTGCGCTTCGTAGGATCGGCCCGCACTCGCGTACTGTGCTGTTTCTGCTTACGCCCGGCCCATGATCAAAACAGACCGGAGCACCCCCCCCCCCCCCCCCCCCCCCCGGAACGACGGCCCAATCCGGCGCGTTGCAGCTGGACGGCCCGAGACCTAACAAGTACACATATCCCCGCATCGTGGGATCTCGGTTCCGGACTGGTGGTGGCGGCCCACCGAACCGACGCTCCCCGTCTCCCCGACCCCACGCATCTGGAAGAAATCCACGGGACTATCTCCAACAATTACACCAAAAATACAACAATTACACCTAAAATATAAGACTCATTCCACGTTTGGTTCAATATCTATTTTTTATCTTCTCCAACAATAAGATCCAAAAGAAAATCCTTTCTATATAAATGAATCTTCAGAGGAGAGAATACTCAGATTTAGACTGTGCCTCTTCTAACACGCAAAATGGATCTCCATATACTCTGTCGGAGGCTCAAATAGAATTATCGGAGATCCATTTTGAATTTGGATATCCTTGCGGGTCATGTTGGAGACAGTGTGAAGGTGCAGAGCAACGAACGTCTCCACGGTTCCCGGTCCCGGCGGGAGCACCGCACGTTCGTTCGCGGGGCTGGGGACCGGCCGCAACCGCTCGGAGGCTGGACCGCGGTTGGTTGCGCGCGGCCGGCCGCTCTCCCCCTGCCCGGCATCCGCCTCGCCGTGCCGATGGTCCCCTGCCACATCTCGCTCGTACCTCAGTCAAGCTGGGGCTTCTATGTCTCATCTCTCGTACATTCTCAAGGTACTTCCGGCAAATCTGCCGCCGGCCCGCCGCTCGCCAGGGATGGCCGATGGGGCACAGCCGTTCCTGCTGCCTGCGGACCAGCAACATGGGGTCGCTATTGCTGCCAGCGGCTGCTCGGACTGGCTCGCCTCCGTGCTTGCTCGCTCCGGGAGGAAGAGCAGGGGTTGGCCTTCGTGATTCCCACCGGAAGGGCGGAGGCCCCGGCCGGCGGCGGCCGGGCGGGGCGGCGAGAGCAGGTCCGACCGAAACCAGGGGTGATGCTGCAAATATTCGGATCGCCATTAATAATCGCGATCCAAATTAGAAGACTATCCATAAAATATAGGGGTTAAATTGAAAATATTCAGATCGCGGTTATTAATCGTGATCCAATCTAGGGATGAATATGTAAATAAACGGAGGTATCTATAAATATTCCCCGACGGACCCGCTGGCGACATGGTAACCGTGGCGAGCTTCTGCTGCCAACGGCGGCGACATCCTCTCGCCCCGCCACCGCGCGTTCCGTGCTCGCTCGCCATCGAATTCGCGAACCTAGCCTTCGCTTCTTCCGGATTCTCCGACGCGCCGACGCTCGCTGGCAGCGCACGACGTCAAGCTTCCTCGCCAGAGTACTCCGATTGCTCGGCTCCGGCCACCATCCCGGCGTCCCCCTGGCAACCATAGCGCATTCCACTTGAAAGGTGCCCGTCCCTCCCCCTACTTTATCCACGAATGCCATCAATCTCTCTGGCTGGTTTGTGCGCTTGACTGGTGTGGCGGCAGGAGGCGGCGCTCGAAGTGCAGCGTCCTGAGTTGATCCTAACTGGCTGTGCTGGGCAGGGTTCACCTGGTTCGTCTAGCTTGCCATGGCCGCAACAAAGCTTGCTCAGCGCTCAGCAGGCTCAGTGTATTTTTCCCTGAGATCATGCCACTGCCGTCGTGGCGTACGGCAATGCTCCAGGGCGATCAACGATGCAGCAGCCAGCAGGTACTCGATCATCACTACCTTACAGAAACATACACCGCTCTCTTTCTCTCACATGAATTTTTTATCATCTGGTAACGGCCAGCAATCACCACACGCCAGAGCAGCCGAGGAAAACACTACGAGGAGATTGGATACATCCCAGTATCCCACACCCACAATCCAAATGACATGCAGCGATAAGTAAAGTCTGCTTATATTAGCCGAGTCAGGTCTTTGCTTATATTAGCTGAGTCAGGTATAGTCCTGCAACGATAAATAAAGTCTGCTTATATTAGCTGAGCCAATTACAGCCCCGTATCTTCTGGAATTAAAATAACGCTGTAATCTGCGCCAAAAGTAATGTCGCCATAAATTACGCTAACTTTAACCACTGCAGAAGCAGAGGATAATTCCTTTTAGTCAGTTGATAGTTGGTAGTATTGGGTAAGCCTGGTGTCTGCAGGGTACATTGATGAACAGGACGGCAAAAGACAATGTACCTGCCTGCATATATGAATCAACAAGATCAGCATACTTGAACAGGAATCAAACAAAATGAAAAGAAATCACACTTTTTTTTGGCACTGTAACTTTTTTCTTTTTGTGAGGAGAGAAATCACACTTTTTTTTTTTGGCAAGAAGATAAAACATTGTAGTTGCTTGTAATCAATTATGTAATGAAAAGACAATGAAGATCATGAAAAGACACAAAATTAAATCAAGAATGCTACATGCAAATCATTCATAGCAGAAAATTGGACACCATTAATGGTAAGTCCTCACTCAAAACCTCAGTAATTGAAAACTTTGAAAATGGTTAAAGGAACTAGACTATTAGACTATTAGAGCAACTCCAAGAGACTTTCTATATCTTTCCTCATTGTTAGGAATAGAGATTTTGATGGAAAAATACCCTCCAACAGCTTCTCTAAGTGGTTATCCAAATATAGTCATTCTCCATTCCGTATTTCTCGCTAGCCAAAAATAGATAACGAAAATAGCTTTCTATAATGTACACAAGATATAGAAAAGCTGTTGGAGAGGGAAAATATATAGAAAGCGATTTTTATGCAGAAGGCTCTCCAAATGATAATTTAGAGAGTAAAATTTAGAAAGACTCTTAGAGATTCTCTTATACACTCTCAAGTCCCACCAAAGAAAGATGACCACCGGTACTCTGATATCCTGATCGATGACGAGTCCAAGAATACACTACATGGGTTCGCTTATCCAACATCCAGTCAGTAAAACACTAGTATGTACTGAATTCTTAGAATTCAAGTGACCACAGAGATGAGAAGCCCTGCGCTTAAAGACAAATTCTCAGACCATGGAAAATTGGAAAGTACCTATCAGCATGCATCAGGCACTCTAGTACATTTTGGTAAAAGCTTGATCATCCTAGCTCTAGTACTTTTTGGTGAATCAATGGATCTTCTTCCAGTTCATTTCACCAAGAGAACAATATCTTATCTCCCAACTATCAAATTTCATTTATTACCACTGATCATTCCTTCACTCAGAATTACATTATTCACAGTGTATTGCGAAAGCATTGGATGGAAACAAATTGAAACTGCTATGTGAGAATTTGTGACATGACATTTGACAAGGTTTGTTCTAGTACAACTCATCCTTTCCACTCAACTCACTGTAACATCCACATTATCCCCTCATGTTCATCCTTTCCTCTATCAAAACATTCTCTCAGCAACAAAGCCAAGCTCACAGAAGATGATGCCAAAATTAAATAAATAAAGCTAGCTCAAAGTGGGAAAAAAAGAAGTCACAGCCTCACAGGCATACCAGTAAAACCTAACATTCAGATTCAAGACTATGCAAGAAACTAATGAGTTCTACATCATCAGTAATGTATGGTAGAACCAACCAAATTCAGTGTCTTGTTTAGTTTGAGAAGCATGTCAAAACCATATTCTAGTACATATGCATGGAAGATATGCATGAGCGCAGTTAAACATATACAAGGCCCAAACATGCTAGTAACTCTTAATATCAAGCACTAGAGGATGAAAGTTGAATTGTGCTACGCTGACTGCGTGGTAGTGTGCTAAGGACGTTCATTTAATTACCAGGTTTCTGATAAGTAACTATACAGTACCATGCAACAGTTAATTATCACAAGTTCTGAAAGGCAGAATTATGTTCTTGTTTCTGTTTCCAACTGACAAATTTCATGTGTACGATCAATGACTAATGGTTCACATGTTTCAAGTAATATGTTCTTATGAAGAAGGAACTCTCCAATTTGTATACTTGTAGTATGACATGACATGGCATAAAAACAATTCACTCAGGAGAAAGGGGCATGCTGATAACATAAGTCAACTGAGAAGCAATTGTTTATGTAATCAGTGCCAATTTATCACGTTACACGGGATGAATTCATAAAATAGCCAACCGACATGATTACAATGAATAGAGATCTGTTTTTGCACTATCTCCAACATAACTGACTACTGCCAAGTGGCAGCAATTCACAACACAATAACCAACACACTGCTACCTGCTCACACAATATGCAATCTAAAAAGGGAATCACATTAAGATTGAAAGTGATTATGTAGACCATCAAACGGAGCAGACACAGTATTGGTGAAAACAGATCAATCTCTTCTCATAGAAAGCAAGACATCGATCTCATTCCATTGACTCTATAACAGTAGAAAAAGAATCATACTTGGATGAATAAAATAATGCATCAACCTTTCAAGTTTTGAAATCTACACCCTTTTAGACACCATTATGCAACATGGTGCTTAAGGAGGTTAAGGGCACCATCCTAACAGTTACAACAAGAGCTGTCTATGTACATTTACATAAGAATATGACTGATGGGCAATTGCTGATGGGAAGATCTCCTGGTTGCATGATAGAACTATGGGTATATAAGTCTACCAAGACAACATGTGTGAAGATGCAACTCAGAATCAGAACACTATGGATGGTTGCTCCAAAAATGAACCCAGAATTTGTACCAACCATGCTAGTTATAGTTATAACTTCAGAAGGACACACCACTCATGCTAGTTATAGTTATGGGGAAAACAAAAAAAAGTTATAAAAGAATTTGTTTCTTGGATTGAAATTACCATTTTAGCCAGAAGATGCTTCCTGGTGCACAAAAAATTAGTGCCGCCTCCTTGGACGATCATCATCATCACCACCACCATCCCTTGATTGGCTCCTTGAACTCGCCCGTCCTCGATCTCCTGTCGAAGTCAGCATGCTCAGCGTACTCCTGGCGCCTCCTCTTGTCACCCCAATGCCGATCCCTCTCATTCCAGTGCCTCTCCCGCTCCCTTTCCTTCTCCAGGACACGCTCCCGATGCTGACCCTTCTCCTCACGGTCATGCTCTTTGTACCAATCACCCCCATCACGGTCAGATTGCCTTCTATCCGGATAGCTCACAGTGCCAATGCCCCTCTCCTCACCCCTACTACCTGGTCTTTCACGCCTCATGCCACGCCCCTTCCCATAGTCCCCATTCCCGTACTGCTGCTGCACCCGGTGGTGCTGCGCTGGTGGCGCTAGCTGCCGCCATGGCATCTGACAACCTCTGAAATTCCACTCTTGCTGAGCACCCCATAAGCCCCCAGCCATCCCCTGATCATGCCACACTCCCGGGCCACGCATGGCCATCCCGCCGGCAGCCAAGAACGATGGGTTCACGTGGGGCGGCATCGGCGACGGCATCATGCCACAACCCATCCCCATATTGTACTGCCCCATTGACTGAAATCCACCGTATCCACCAGCACCTCCCATAATGCCACCAAACGGCGACCCAGGAGACGGCCGGGGAACCACGGACAGTGGAGGCAGCGCCATAGTCGGGCGATCACCCAACACAGGACCCACATTGCCTCGTCCTGTCGTCGTGGCTCGCGCCGCGGCCGCCGAGGCCACGGGTAGGGTTCGGGGCCGGAGCCGCCACGGCGCAGGAATCGGAGTCATCGCCCAGGCGGCCGACGCGGCCGCGGCGGCGTTGAGGAATTCGGCGCGGCAGATGCCGCGCGACTTGCCGGTGAACTTTTCGGAGTAGAAGTGGAGGCCGCAGAGCGCGGCGGCGGCGCCGTGCGGCGCGAGCTCGAGCGCTGCCTCCACCTCCGCGTCCGTGGTCCACCAGTGGAGGTCGCTGATGTACAGCGCCGTGTACCTGGGCGGCGAGGAGTAGGAGGCCGAGGCGCCCCCACCGCGCGGCGGCTGCGGCGGCACGTGGTGTCCCGGAGGCGCAGGAGGAGAAGGAGGAGGCCCGGCGGCTGGTGTCGCGGGGTGGCGGGTTCCGGCCGCGCCTCGGGCTCGCGCTGGGGCTGGGGCTCCGGAGCCGGGGCGCGGTGCGGCGGCGGCGGCGGGGACGGGGACGGGGACAGGATTGAGCAGCCGGGGGAAGGGGTTTTGGGAGGCGAGGTGGGAGCCGGGGAGGGGGAGAGCGGCAGGAGGGGGAGGAAGCCGACGTTGACGTCGCCGTAGAGGTCGTCGCAGTCCTCCTCCTCGTCGGAGGGGGTGTGGAAGCGGGCGCAGGCGTCGTCCCGGACCGCGGCGAACGCCTCCTCGGCGTGCGGAGAGGCGGAGGCCGCGGCGAGCCGGCCGCCGGCGTCGTACCCGTCCATGGGGGAGGAGGGTTTTAGCGTGGGGTTTGGTTTGGTTGGGACGTTGGGTGGTGCGCTGTCTGTGTGGCCTGTGGTGGTGAAGTTGAGCAGCGCAAGCACGGCAGCGACAGGCCAACGCGGCGCGGAGGCTGCAGGAGGGGGGAGTGGGAAGGCCGGGAGGGCCAGTGCGACGCTCTCCTCTTCCTTGCGACAGCTGTAAGCATGTTCACGGCTTCACGAATCACGATGGTTGCTAGGGGAGGCATCCCAACCGACAGGGAAGCGAATGTTGGATCTTGGCTTGGATGCAAAACCCATGCGATTTGAAAATTTGAACATGAACATTCATGTATTAAAGTTCAGAAAATTCCACCACGCCAACATTACCTTTCTCTGCTACGTCCCTAAAATTCGTTGAGTTTAGAATGGGTTATATGTTGAACGCTAAGGGCACTCGCAACAGTTATAGCAAGATACTCTCTATAGTGGTGTCTACATAGGATATAGCATGTTCTTATATACAACATGTCCAGCGGTATTACTTATAGCACAATTTTCTAAATTACATGTGCCCTATATGTCAGAATTTTTTAACGTTCCTGATCCATCCTCTCTTATTTCTTCCTCCTCTCGCCTGTTCTCCCATAGCATCGACCCCGCCTGCGTCAGCCGCCCCCACCACCTTGCCCCACGCCGGCGGCCACGCATGGCCGGAAGGTTGTACCGCGGTCGCGGCCGGCGTCACCTCCCCCCGCAGCCCGGCGGCCGCGCCCGGCGCTGGCTCGCTCGTCCGCCACGGAGGCTGTAGCCGGCGAGCTGTGCGGGGTGAGGCCATGGTGGCTCTTGCTACGCTTCTTTCCAAGAGATAGCAAGCAGCGGATCTCCTTCCTCTCTTCACTTCATCTCGATTTCTCCACGAGAGCAAATAGCTTAAGCCCCTTCCTCTGATTTATTACTCCAAATCCTCCAATCTCATTAGCTGCCGTCACGACGCCCCCTCTCACATCCCTTCTTCATCCCGTGAAGAAAATACAGTACTAGCACCTTCTCCCTCGCATGGGCAAGCACGCCAGCAGCTAACAATCCAATTTAGCAATCAACTAGATTTTTTCTAGATTAATACATGCAGCAGACGATTCAATCAGAGAGATTCGGAAAGGGAGCGGCGGAGGCCGCGGCCCGGCGGCCGCACCCAGCACCGGCTCGTCCGCGGCGGAGGCCTCGCCCGGCGCCGGCTTGTGCCAGCTCTGTCGCCGCCGTCTATGGCCGGCCAGCCGGGGCTGCGACCAGCCATGGCCCGCCTCGCCTCGTCCATCTTCTCGTTCTGTGCCGCTCCCGCAGGAAGACCGCGTGAGTGGAGCCCGCTCGGCGTGCGGGCACTCGCCAGGTGTAGCACGGTTTCTCTCTCTTCTTAATATTTTATTTACAAATGCTGACGTGGCTCTGTTGTAGAGAGGCCCTGACGACCTGTTGCGGGTGCCCTAATTAGACCTTCCAGCGGATATCAATCTCATCGTTAATACAAAACGTAATTATTAGGGTTTTTTATCTAGCAAACTACCAGTAACCCTATTATTTTTAAAACTTGCTGATGGCCACCAAAAGAAAAAAAAATTAGCCCACTCCTATACCATCCTAAAGAATGGAGGAAACCTCAGTCCCCAATAGCCTTTTTTTTTGAAGTTTTCAGCCCCATTTGCACTAATGTCCCCGTAGTCCCAACTGGCCATCGCCACCTCAATGGCTGTTGTTTTGATAGCTTTCCGTCCGCCCTAAAATCTGCCACTGCCGCCACCTCCGACGGTGCCCACTTGCTCCCTAACTTGGTCATGCACGCTGAGCTCCGCCGTAGCTACCAGGTATAACCCTCGCATCATGCCAGAACCACACGCTCCAAGCTGGGATGTTATTGTGAGCTTCGGTAGGGTTGATACGAGGTTGTCCACCGCCACGCCCCATCCCTGTGTTGTTCCGGCCAACAGTGAGGTTGACCGAAGGTGTTCAACAAAATTAATGCAAGAGTGAACTCGAATGTTCATTTTTTTTCCATTGGTATGATCAAATGGTGAAGTGCGATGGAATTGTTCAAAATGCTTCTGCGTATGTTTTCTTTACTGATTCATCGCTAGAAGATGCTGACTTCAAGATGACAGCGGCTTTAGATTGCTGATATTGAGAACAAGTGGCCCAAACATAGTCCTTGTATGTAGCGTGCTAGAGCAGATGGTGGTTCGTCTGAACACATGTTAGGCTATTCCCAGTGCAGGATTTTATTGCATGATTTTATAAAGTAACGTATCATCTAAATATATTTGAGTTCGCGAATGAAATAAGATCCCCAATACATTTAATAGACTAGTCATAGCATTTAATTGTGAGGCATGTGATTGAACGCGATTGCATGAAATAAAACTCTATAGCCCAATGGAAGTTTCATGTACCCGGATTACCTATGAGGCCATAATAATGTGGAGGATTACTTGTGCAAAGGTCCCCATGTATCGGGACAACAAGACATTTAATGTTGTCAATATCAAGGCATGCCGTGAATTGAGTGCAGCTCAAACTGGTAAGGTTACCAGTAGTATAACCTGTTCATTCGGGTTCAAGTTCTCAACTCGATACGAGTGCTCATATTTTTTAAAATTTATTCTATAATTTAATCGACGTTATTTTTTCAATGGTAGGCAACGTACACGGCGCTGCGCTCAGCGTTGTGTTTGAGCATTTGTAATGTGTTTCGTAAAAGTTCATGTAGATAGACGCAGGTTACAGGGCAGGCCTGGAGTATTGATTTGTCCTTGTGTGCATCATGCAGAGTTTCTACATCCTGCTACTAATAATAAAAGTTTACGCATCAAAGTTGTTAGAGTAAAATTCAGGACATCTCTCAATGAGCAAAAGAGGATGGAAGAATGCACTAATCATTCTTGTAAATGACAACAGGAAGAATGCTTCCCTGCATAAGTATACAGTTATTCTGTAGTTCAAAGCTTGCACTGCGTGCGGATGCTAGGGATGGCACTGTGCCTAAAGACATTGGGGAAATATTCCCTATTAGATTCAGAGCATTAAGCCTCAAAATAAAAGGCACATTGCTAAAAACCTGTGGAAAAAGGCCGCTAGCAGTCATTAGCTTCTCATTCGTCTGCCAATCAATGCTCTGCCATCGTGTAGAGCATCTAAGATATGCTGGCATGTAATATCAGCATCGCCTTCATTCTTGGAACCAGATTTTGTTCCATCTCCCTTATTTACTGAGGCGAGCACCGTGCCATCAAGAATACTCTGGTGCACACCAGATATAAGATTGTCATCAACATTCTCTTGGAGCTGATTCTCTGAAGTTGCACAAACTGCTTCAGCTTGATCAGCAAAAAGATATTTTGATTCAGAAGAGCTGCAGATGTCTCTGTAGGTATCATATTTCGCAGCTCGAGTTTGGCCTCCTTCCAATATAGTTGACAACGGGTGTAGAATTGAGATAGCACTATCCGTCCTCTCCAAAACTGCCTTCAAATCCAAGAAATCATTTACAGACTCTGGTTTCTTAAACTGCACAAGGACAGCGGTGGAATCGATGGAGAAGACAGATCTGACCGATCCTAGACCAAACACTTTGCAGATGCAATCCTTAATTTCCTTTGGTCTGACCTTAGACATGAATCCCCAGATGAGAACAATGTTATCATACACAGGAGCAGGATACCTTCTCATATTACCTGGCTCTGGTCTCTCCATGCCACTGCTTAAATCAATCACTGTTCCACTGTTCCAGCTTGGGGACAAAAGATTGATGTGTTTCTGCAGCTTATTGTTTGTTGCTAAGTTATCCTGAGGTGAGAGCTGATCAAATTTGATATCAAGATAAGTGCACAACTGTGCAAAAACACATCCAGTCATGTATGCATCATACCCTGCTTCATGCTTAGCACCTGAAATGAAGCAAGACGACCTGCAGGATAGCAGGACAAACAAAAGAAGAATGGATCAATATGTCAATTTGGGTAGAACCAACTAATTCCAATTAAAATGGAACGTTCACAAGCATGTTCTCTGTACATGCCAAAGAAGTTTTGGGCATAACCACAAGCATATCAAATGTTAGCAAAAAAAAACTGAAGTGCGGAAAATATCAAGGATCCAGAAAAAACATACTTTGTTTCATCTCCTTCAACTTCAATTTTCACGGGAGAAAGACTGGATGGCTTCATAGCATATGAATGTGATGCAGGGCACAGAAATGAGAAAGCTGAAGACAGTGATTTACTTTTCTGCTTCATCAGTTTCTGAACTGCTTGATTGACAGACATAAGATGCCTGGTATCTGCGATGTGTGGGAAAATTTTGTGGATACTTAAGGCAAATTCCTTGATAGATGAAGGAAGAGGACCGACAAACTTGCTGTACACTTGTGCAATATCTGTTTAAAAACAAAAGAAAATTTTGAGAAGAAGCATAAGAGTTAGTGCTAGATAAATCACCAATTCAATTGGTATTGATTGGTCCAAATTCCCAGCACATCTGAGCAGAAATTTCCATGACAAGACATTGTTACCGCAGTGCATGGGGACTCTCACCATGTATCTGTGGAGTTACTTCTCATAAATTATCCGTAAGGACAAAAGAGTACCTAGAATACAACTATGGCCAACAATTAATTTCCTTTCCGATGAAAGAAGGTCAATGACATGGCGGATTCCTATTGCTGATTTGACTCTTGCTTCCCTGCTTTTCAGTAGATCTTCCTGCACATCTTTCTGCATTGGAATAGAAACAAATATCACTACCTATTGCTTAGATTAGTGAAACAATGATAATAAATAAGGTTATGTCATAGATTGCATGTCTTCAATTTAAAACCAAAAGGAAATGATATGCTCAAATTCCGAAAGCTGGACTGCATCATTTGAACTTAAAGTCAAATAGATGACCTCCAGCTTTTGAAATAGGCTCGGTATAGATAAAAAAAGTAACAAATCATGTGCCATGCCAAATAAAATAAGTTAATTCTCTTACCATCAGCAATATTTTGTCCTCATCGGTGTCTGAATAAACTACTCTCTTTTCAGATGTGTCATCCTCACCAAATGTACAGACATAAACAAGATCCCTGAAGTTTTTTCTCAAAACCTGCACAGACAAATGACAGATACAGAGTGTACAAGAAGCGTTATTAATTTGCCACACACTGCTTAGTAAAATTTTGTGCATCAGAAAACACAATAGTTCTAACATATCCTAAATCTAACTAATGAATGTAAATTCTATATGGCAGAGTTACTATCAAAATGACAACAGCCAGAAGTGTTGAACAAGTATCTTAGGGATTAATGCTTTACTTGGATGTTTTAGGAGGACAATGTGTCCATTCTATTTATTGTTACAGTATTCGCAAAGAAAAATATGTATATGTTCCTAAAGTGTCCAACGCATTCAGTGCCTGCTACATTGAGTTATGAGAATTGATTTCTTTGGCCATCGGTCGCTTCGACCGCTTTAAAACACAAAATAAATAAATTGAAAGATTCAATAAAGTACCAAGAGACAACTTTAGTAGGGGCGTGTGGTCATCTTTTGCTTTTGTTTTCATCATAAGCATGTGTAAGTATAACACATCAAATAAACAATAAAAAGGAGGATCACATAACAACACTATTCATAATTTTTGAAGCAAAGATATAACTCATGAATGAATACAGTATCTTTTTCACAGCTTAACTACTCAGCTAGCACTAAGTTCCAAGAAAAGTAATACCTGTTCAATTAGCTGCAACTGATGTGATGAGAATCCATTAAGCATAATAGCTGGGCGCATTTTGAAGAAAACTGTTTGGAATTGTCCTGCGGCACATTTAGTGTTTCCTAACAAATGGCTGTCGGGCTTGCTGACTATCACATCACGCCATTCCTTGAAGTTCATTTTCATCCTTTCCGTGAAAAGGATATCAGCAGCCCTCTCTAGAGGCATATCTCCATCCCCTTCAGAAGTGGTGGAAGATGCAGATGTTTGATCTTGATGCAACAAATTTAATTTCTGTAGTGCTTCTTCCTCTTGTGCTCTGGATAAATAAGATATTCCTGAGATTAACCAAATATTGTAAATGAACAAGTACTCTCGGGGAATAACATGCATCAATGCATGGAGCATGTGTTATCTCCTATGTACTAGATAATGAAGAACTATAAAATGAGTTTTGTGTGATAGGCGCATCTTGCAATCTTAATTGACAGAGAAAATGCATAAAGTAACAGCTCAACCAAGTATTATAGGTAAGAGAAAGCACCTTCACGGAAGCATGTGTTGAAATCAAACTGGTACTTCGCTAAGAAGTCAATTGAAGTTGTCTGACAAAGAAACTCATGAGATGGACAATCACTCAGCTCCTTGCGAGGGAAGATAAAGAAGTTATGCCTGCCAAGAAGAAAACGGTTGTGTCCTGAAGAAACATCAGCTACAGAGCTAAATAGCAAGTGATCAAGCAATCAACAATTAACATCGCATAAAAAGGCAGCCAATAACTACATATGCTGCAAAGGTGCAAATCCTCACAACTAAGACAGATACAGAGGATTCAATATTGGAACTCTGCCCTCCACATCTAGGAAGCTCAAATCATCTGCCTCAGACGGCTGTGTGCCAGAGCAGCGTCCGTGTCCACCGTGAAGCTAGACACTAGCAGTTAGCATACAGGTTCTGCAGAGTGGCAGTGCAATCTAGTATGGCATGAAGCTAGACACTAGCAGTTAAGCATATAGGTTCTGCAAAGTGTCAGCGCAATCTAGTATGGCATATTCGAAATTTTTGCAAGGTACAACATGTTCATGAGCCATTCTTGATCCCAATTTTCTCACATCTCCATTATCATTGCTATCTCAATACGAGCTTATCATTGCAGAGCATTGCATGAAGCACAGTAAGCAGTTATCATTAGGATCAAAGCAAAGACCTCAATGAGACTTCTGCACCAACGAAGTATCACCACGAAACTTTCTACAGGACAACAAGGCCAAAATGCTGTTGCCTGAAGCACACAAATCTGCTAGTCGCAAACCGCAAAACCAACGAAGTATCACCACGAAACTTTCTACAGGAAACAAGGCCAAAATGCTGTTGGCCTGAAGCACACAAATATGGGCGGGTTACTAGAACAGAAAGGAGATTTGGGAGAGACAAGCGGCACGCACGGATGGGCGACGAAGGCGGACTTGGCGGGGTCCCATCGGAAGGGGCAAACGCCGAGCTGCAGGGCGGCGAACCGCTCCGCGGAGTCGCGGAGCTTGAGGTACCGCACGTCGTCGCGGTCGAGCTCGAAGGTGTCCCTCCAGGGCGCGCTCGTGACGCCGCTCATCTCCAGGTCGAGCCCCACGAACGTGGCCTCCCGCACGCGCCCCCGCAGCTCCTCCAGGGCCTCCGCCAGGTTCCCCCGCGTCACCTGCTTCACCGGCACCCCGCTGCCGCCATCGCCGCCGCCTTTCGGAGGCGGCGAGGAGGAGAGCGAGCGGAAGAGCAGGGCCCTTGGCGGCGGCGCGGGGAGGAGACGGCGGAGGCGGCCCTGCATGGTCGCCGTCGCTGGAGAAGAAGGGCGGAGGCGGGCGGCGGGGGGTTGGGCTTGATTGTGTCTAATGGACTCTAAACCCGTGTAGGTATAACCGTATAAGGCCCATATGTCAAAAATGTCATGAACGAAGACGAGCTTAAATTTGGCTTTGTATACTGTATCGTAGACGATGTCCCAGTAATATAAAATAGTTTGTATACTGTATCGTAGACAATTTCCCAGTAATTTACAAAATAGTTCATTTTCAAAATGTTTACAGTATATTTATAGAAAACAGTCCAGTTTTCATCATATTTCTACAAAATCCTTACGTTCTGTGCTGCATGAAGTTTAAATTTCCAAGCTCCAAACTGAAAGTGCATTTGGGTAGGTTTCGGTGTCGATGACATGCATAATTAAGAATCTAATGGGTTTATCGAGCTACGAACAGATTAAAGTTCAATGAAATGAAATATTTGCGTGAAAAATGCCAATCTACTTGATAAACGGTGATGGAGCTCAAAAGAATATCTTTATTTATTTTCTATTATAAATTTTAGTATAGGAAACACCGTACTATGAAGAGGAATGCGAATGGATAACTCGAAGATATCAAATATGCTAACTACCTAAGAGACATACAAAACTACACACTTGTGCACTTAGTTTTCTCACTAACTCAGTGTGTGTCGGAAGTTCCGACCCCTTCCGGAAGTTGCTTGATAGTTGCGACTGGGTCCTCGATCGGCTGTTTTTAATAGGGTTGGAAGTTAGGACCCCGAGTCGAAAGTTCCGACAATCACTTAACGAGCGTACTAACGGTTAGTTTTTGAGACTCGGATATTTATACCCGCTCAGCTCCTCCTTCATTTGTTGCTGTTCTTCCCCGAGAAAAACACCTCCACAAGCTTCCACTACACTTCCCAATCTCTACAAGAGCTAATCCTTGAGTTGATTCGAGCTAGAGCTTAGGTGAGAGAAAGATTGAGGTGCGAGACTTGATCATTTGAATGAGAAGGCAACTAAGTTCATATCAAGAGCACTTGAACCATCATCATCTATTGATTCACGTTTGTTACTCTTGAAGCTTGCTTCTAGACGGTTAGGCATCGCTCGGTTGAGCGTCCTCTCGTGTATGCGTTCCGGGAAGTTTTTATTACCCATCCTTCGTCGACTTCATAGTGAGTGACTCAATCCTACTTTGTGGTTGATTGAGTGAGGTAAAGGGTTAGTAGAAGATCTGACTCTTTGTGAGCTCCTCAACGAAGACGTAACTTTATTAGTGGGAGTGAACTTAGAAAACAAATCTCTTATTCATTGTGCTTATTACTTTTATCTATCTAGTTCTTGTGGATCTAGAATTTGTTTTGTCCCGATGTTTATGTTTTTGAGTTGTTGTGCTTGCAAAGAATACTTGCAGAGGTCTCCTAGCATCAGTGGTGAACTTGTGGTGAACTTTTGATTCAGTCAGGTTTTGATTCAGTCAGGTTCTACAATTTCGAGTTTAATTTTGAATTTCACATAGAACTTTATAGGTTTTGATTAAGTCAGGTTCTACAATTTCGAGTTTAATTTTGAATTTCACATAAAACTTTATTTTATTGGAAGTTCCGATCCAGTATCGAAAATTCCGGTGTCGAAAGTTCCGACAGATTTAACTGTTGCGAAGAATTTTTCAAGAATTTTCAGATACGCACGCCTATTCACACCTCTAGACGTCACTAAGATCCTTCCATGAACAAGACAAGCCACAATGCAGATCAATTCTACGCAATATCAAGCCGCTATCGTACATCCAGATCATTCAAATATACCTTGTGCACTTTAATCTTGTATTTATCTGTCTGCGAAGGTTCGGTCAAAAAAAAGACCGCAGTATGGAAAAATCGCTGATCAGGTCAGGTAAACCAAAAGACTGACCAAAAACTCTCCGAAAGGAGTCATCTTTCCCCAAGCTATACAAAATGATGCAATCCAGCATTGCGTTTCTCGCTTATCTCGACCGGCCCTTCTGCATCTTCAGGAAGCACCCGCGTGCGAAATATCTTTGCCGAAAAGCCCAGCGATTGCTTTCCCCGGATCCTCCTGCTTGACGAGGGACTCCCCGACGAGAACCTACAGCAAACATACCAGCGTCGTCAGCTCAGAAAATAAGCAAAGGAACGCCAATTTCTCAGATGAGCCTGGAGTTCATTTTGGAGACGTCTTTGTGGCTGATGACTTACCGCTTTGACCCCAGCGTTTTGGACGAACGAAATATGCTCAGGGGTGACCAGCCCAGATTCTCCTACAACCTGAAACATAGAAAAGAATATGAATGCTCCATGAAGTACTACTTCCTGGGCACAGTCACATGTGTGGCGTGATGCAGCTATTTTCATAACCGCTGGATAGTGATTTCATTATAGGTGTACTGGCATCCACGAATTACAGATTGAATTGAAGGTACATGTACATAGGGCATAGGCCTGATTCACAGCACAGCGCAATATGCTATATAGTGAGGCAGTTTAAGATGGCATTAATTACGTGATAAAGAACTGCTGCCCCAAGTGTAGCTACTGATGTCAATTTACTAAGTAAAACATACTACTAGTTACTTGTGGGATATCTGCATTGCAAGGTTAGTACATTGTAGATCAGTGATTAATTCTATAAAACTAGCCGTAGCCTAAATACAGGAGGAAGCAGGCTTTCGTTTTCTTTTCACAAGACTCATGTCAAAGAAAATACTTACAATTACATCCTTCTGAGCTATCAGCCGTCCTCGTTCACCTTCCAGAAGTTTTTTTGTGTTTGAAATATCAACTTCAAATGTCTCTGGAAAAGGAGATGTCCTCAATGAATTATTCAACCTAATAACATGATTGGAGCATTACAGTAGAATATAGTGTCTATAATAATCTTTTCTCACAGTGACCACCTTATTCTGGTATACAAGCACTTAAATAGTCAGATTGACTGTATGTTTACTCCAATCACTTCTCTACCATGCAATGAAATCTTCATAGTACGGTGACATTTGAGATACATAAACCAATGGTTTAATACTCTGATATGAATCAACAAGCTTCCAAGTGATAAAATAGCTAAATGACTTGTCAGGGATCACTAGGAATTGAATCAGGGTAAAAAAAAAACATACCAAGATTGCGATTATTGATGCCAATGAGCTGTACACCATCGATTCCTAAAACACGGTCCATTTCCCTTTCATCATGAACCTTCAGTAACACAGTCCAGTTGAATCAATAAATCAAATGACTTGGGCAACATGAGGTGGCAGTTGAAACAACATATAAAACATATCGCAAGAACAGCTCAGCTAACCTCAACTAAAGCAGCCATCCCTAGTATTTTGCAAATTTTCAACATGTACTTGATATCACGGTCAGGTAATACAGCAGCAATTAGAAGAACAGCATCTGCACCCTTGGACCGTGCATAGTAAAGTTGCCAAGCATCAACAATGAACTCTTTGCACAGAAGAGGGCACTGCATTTTGTAATTCAGAACTTGAGCTATTCATGCACTTGAAGTACCCTATCTGAATACAATTGACTTCTGAAATGTATGTGGATACAGCACCTGGACTCCAGCATTGCGTATAGCCTCCAAGTTGTTAAAACTTCCCTGATCACATATTAAGGAAAGCAAGTGTATTCAGCATACATAATTTAATAATGGATGATAGAAATGAGACAAAATTTCTGAAGGTGAAGAAGTTAACAACCTGAAAATATTTTTCATCTGTAAGAACACTTAGACATGCTGCTCCGTTTTTCTCATATGCCTGAGCGATCTGAACCTGTATATGTCCCAACAAACATTATTACACGTCTAAAGAAACTGATTGGTTTCAAAACATAAATATGTATGTTGATTCAGATTTCAGAATCCCAACAAATAAAACCTATTACTATTCACTAGACAATATTCAAAAACAAACATCAATTAGATGACCTCTATTCACTTATTTTACAATTTTTTTTAGCAGGCGTGCGACATATATGGGCCATCTGGTATGCATAAAACTTGAAGGCAGGCAACATATATAACCTCTATTCTAATCCTCGCATCTCTCCTGTAGGAGAAGCACAGGTTTTATGGAAAGGACAGGCATCCTGGCAAACTCACAGTTCGTTGTATTATTCCCTGACAACTAATTAGTGATTACTAGTTATGACTTGATATGTCACTGACAATAATCAGTTCAGTCAATGACATACCAGGTTCATATTAGTACTAAGGTTCCACAAATGAGTTCCCAGGACAAATTATCACTGAAATGGTATTTACGCTTACACAAGGATTGTAATGCACATATAACAAATAGATAGATTTTGATTATACAAATGAAATTATTGGAGATCCACACGGCAAAGTTTAGCCATCCATACCCCAAACTCACCGGATCAAAATCCTCCCTGAGAACACCACGGCTCGGTGAAGCCTTCTTGACCTCCGCAATCAGAGCAGGCAAGCCAGTCCGATCATACGACGCCTTGAGCGCCCCAACGAAGTCCCTCGCCGGAGGAGCAGCCTCCAGCGCCCCCTTCAGCATGTACAGGGGCCTCCTCTCCTTCATCTGCCAAACGCAAGCACGCGCAAAATTTGAGCACGGGCTAAGGCAGGCACTGGCTTCGCGCATAGCATGGGGACATCTCATAGACGTGCCTGCGAAACCTCGACGTCCTTGTCCCAGACGATCTTCTCGAGGATGTTCCGCGGCGTGTTCCCCTCGTTCTCGAGGCGGAACTGGAACGGGCCGACGTAGTGCACCGCAGGCCCCGTCACGGGCCGCCGCCGGATCCTTATCCCGTCGACGCCCTCGATGGAGGCCCCGGCAGCGGCGGCATCCGCCACGGGGCTCCCGTTGTCCGCTTGCTCCGTGGCGCCCGCCGCCTCGGCCTCCGCGGCGTGCGAGCTCGTCGCGGCCTCATCCACCTCCGACTCCTGCACGAGAGAGCACGATATCCGCACACAACCTCACAATTCGGTCGCGATTCTCGGCGAACCGAGCTCGACAGCTGAAGGCACGGGGAACTGACCGTCTCGGCGCTGGCGCAGCGGGCCGGGGCGGGGCTCGGGCGACCGCCTCCGGCGGCTTCCATGGGGGCCGCGGCGAGGGGGCGGCGCGCGGCGGCGAGGGTTCTCGGGCGGCGGAGGTGGGGGTAGCGGGTCGGGGCAGCGAGGCCCGGCCGGGGAGGAGCGGATCCTACAGCGAGCGCTTCCATTCGAGGCGCCGCGGAGCAGAGGGGGGCTAATTGGATTGGGGTGTACGTTAGCCGTTGGGCGTCGTACACCAGCTCTCCTACTGGCCGCTTCACTGCTGGCACCAGTCGTCTACTCCGTACATGCTGCACTGGAAGGAAATGAAGGTGACCTGAGGATTCTTGCTGCAAAAATGCCACAGAAACTGATAAAAAAGCAGTATGCCAGGAGCTTCTGAAACTTCAGAACGCAGAAATTTCACAAGAAACGGCACATTCGCAGGAACGGGAAAATTAGAGGGGTTCCAATTAACATCTCATTAGATAATTAGCGTGCAGGGGATTCACAGATACAGATTGCAGAATGCTGCAAGACACTAGTGTTCTACATAGGGACTGTACACAAACATAACAATTACATGAAGCCAGCGAAGGTACTGCAACAACATGCTAATTCTTAGTGCAGGCATAACAGTAGTTGGCAAACTAAAAAGAGCGCTAAGCGTGTACAAATACTAAACAATATGCATGGGATTCATTTGCAAGGGTTTTCCCCGGCATATTCAAGCAGCATCCCTACTCAATCCCTGATCTCTGTGCCAAAGATCCTATATCTTCTGCTGCCCCAGGGGTCGTTTTTGTCCAGACGGTAAGATTTCAAGCAGCACCATATCCAAGGTGGGTTCCTGGTCAAGGGAGCGCCTTCCTCGTCCTCTTCTGGGATGCCCAGTAGCTTCTTCATCTTATTTATCAACGCTTCTGCTGTTAGAAAACCACCGAAGAATTTGGCCTGCCATGGATTTAGATGAAGACGGGATAACACATAATTCAGCAAGACTTTCAAACACCCATAACTTTTACCCATACTGATTATTTTCCCCTATTGACGAATATGGACACCAGAGGCAATCTGTAGGTGAAGCCATCAAGCATAAAAGTGATTTAGTAACATAGTACCCCATCATCCTTGTGGACGTATGCATGAATTCTCGCTGTAGGATCCTCAAGAGTCAACCGAAGACAATAGCTACCAGTCAAAAGCAAACGGAGTTCACTAGCTCGACATGGATATGCTGCCACAACACGGACCAGGGTTTTGAATTTGTGCGTCACCTAGCACAAAAAAGGGGGGGAGGGGGTTCAGAACACTCTCAAAATATAGTTTTCTTATGAAAAGGGAGAGACAAATCACTGGGATACAAATTAAAGTAAACATGCTCAGATGTTCTAGGGGTGTCAGGTGACATTAGAACAAATCTAACACAGAAACAAAACTAATAAATCACTGGAAAAAATGGGAAAAAGTAATACCTGTTCATGAGTTAAAGACTCCATTAATGTTGTGTAACCTGCAGCCTCATATTCTACATCTGACAGAATTGAGAACAAAATTGTCATGTAGTGAGCCTTATGTGGGCAACAGACGGCAACAAAAGTGCATTGCAACTTTATGCAGCGCTTCATCAATATAACTCATGCAAACAAGCATAAAGAAGGTCATCATGTGCTACATTTAGATATCCATAGGTACATACCACATGAAAAAAAATATTAATGAGGTTTATTTTTCATGAACAACAACCTTCATGTGCACATTGAGCAGCGGAATGCTATATAATACACTTCTTCAGGTAATTATGAAGAAAAAGGCCTGAGGAGGAAACTTAAATATTGCTATTCTAATCAACTAAATGCTGAATCAGAAGCTAAATGCTGGGCCTGAACCATGAAACAGGATATGCTTATCAGTGGAGCAACACAAATTATCAGACTATGCTCTATACCAGCGATGTTAGAGGACTCAGGGACGCTTGCCATTGGCTGGCGATAAACTTGGTTGGCAATGCGGCTGTCATACATCCTGGAGGCATTAATGTGACTGGTAAAATTTACTTGCACAATATTCAAAAGACAATCAAATTCATGAGAAGAAAAGGAGATTACTTCAGGCGATCAACAACGCTGCCATCTTCATGAGATAAAAGGCGAACTCTACTAGAGGGCACTAAGATGCCTTTCCAAATCCCGAACTCTTGCTTGCAAGTTATATTGCAGAACCTGGCCCAGTAAATATTCTTTTGCAAGTGAAATACTTCCTTGAGATACCTGTTCGTGAAAACCCTCAGAACAGTTCCGACACATGGCATTGTGCATAAAACCTCCCTGGGTAGAGTCGCTCCTTCAAGATGTAAAGGGGATGACTCAACCGCCTCAGCATCCAAACTACAAGTTGATCAATCAAAATTACAGAACAGCACAATAAATGTTAGTTAAGAAAGAACTGTGGTGTTCAGCACTCAGCATATGCTTTTCTAAGAAGAAAAGAGTTATTTGCTTTTCATTAACTATGCTCAAGTACTGTGCGCCATTTAAGAACAATTTAATAAAGATTAAAAGCTGCAGAAATATTGCGAAAACATTAGATGGTTTTGTAAGCTACTGCTGCAATTAAAAATAATAAACAATGACAAGCTACAATCCTACATTGCCTGAAACTCAGCTGCAGGGGTATCAGTTCCATCCCAAACATAAAATATCCATTCGCCGTTATTTTCATAGACATGAAGAACCTACAAGGCAGATAGAGATTTATGAGAGAACCCTGTGCCACAATAACTCTTGGGTTCAATGTGATTGAATAAAGAACTAACCTTGCATACTAAATCAAAAGTAGTATCGGACTTTAAACTCCTTAACTGCAATTCAAGATCTTTCAGACCTATGGTGCAAAATAGTTAGATTGAAATGTTGCAAGAGTTGACGATAAAGCATGTATTCAGTCATGAACACAAATATTTCGTGAATCCCTGCACAGAGACAAACACAGAATCCATGCTAAAAGAAAGGTATGTATCCTAAAGCAGCAGAATAGCGTATATTAATCAGATATTGGGATAGCAGGTAGTTAAAGGTGACATGAGTACACTGCAAGAAGCTGACAACCTAACAAAAATAGGAACAATTGTAGACAACAAAATTCAAACCACCGTTGTGTTTGATTGAAAGGCAACCTGGCATGGATATCCCTTAACCAGCTGATATGGGATAATGCAACTGTTGTTGTATTCAAATTTTTTTAAAACAAATTACCCCTTCAGGTATGGTAATTGGTCCTAAACGCCTAAATAAATTCAAGCATGTTGACATCATGCTACTTGGTGGGACCAAGAAATCGAAAACTGAATTAGTCTTTCTGCCCCAGAACTATGATAGAGAGCCTAGCTTCTTATCTGGATGAGAACATGTTCACCACCATGATATTTCATAGACACGCAAGTTGAAGTGGAATGAGCATGATTAAGGCATCACAAAAAATACCATGCAGATGGGTGGATTTAAAGAAATTAGCAATAGTAATTATTGATTAGGAGTCACCTGGAGGATTATACGCAAGCCACGTTCTCATCTGGGTCAAAAGTTCATTGTCATGTATGGTCCCATGATATTTTGTAGAAGTCTGATATGGGCTGCACTGTGTAGATACTTTGCCTTCAAATAAGGCGAATGAAGAAAACTTTTTGTTAAATGAAACAAAAAATTCTCCATGCATTGTTATCTGCAGATAAAAGTAAACATGAACTACTTGCTGCCAAATATGTCATTAAAATTCAAAAAGATGAGAAAAGGCTTGGATAACCACGCATAAAAAAGGTACACGGAAAGTTATAGCTCTTAGAAATACCCAGAACTGTAACAAATGCATAATTAAATAACATTTTATGCTATACCACGACATTATGAAGACTGATCACATCTCCGCTTGACTTAACACAGGGCAATAGGGCAGCATTGTCGGCAAAAAATGTTACAGAGATCCCAGCTGGACGTGACTGATCCACAATCCTCAATGTAAGAGTGAAATCTGCAACAAAAAAATAGCCATGACCAAGCGTCCCAGCATTGATTTGAGGAATATGAGTTAAAGAATCACCATAAACATTAGTAGAACATGACAATCAACACAAGATCCCTCTCACTACATGATGGCTTGATGCAAAAATTCACCAAAAGGGGCGATCTAGGGAACGGAGACTCTAAAGCATGAGTGTTTCTCCCCAATAAGCAAGCAGTATTTTGAGTGGCGAGCAAATCATAACCAACACGATTCAACAAATCATTCCAAAAGTGTTTCTCTGAATTCACAGCAAAAATTCACAACCTAACCCACAAATTCCCTGTTTCCGCAGCATTGGCCGTCCAGAACAAGCCCTAGGTGAATACTTGAATCAGACAGGAGAAGAACTGAGGAAGGAAGCATACAGCTTGCGACATCAAGCGGTGCAGAAACTGACGGCTTCTGCAACAGCCGAAGCACAATCGCCGAACTCCACTGCTCACCATGCTAAAACCCGGACTAAACCCTAGGAAGAGGCGGGCGGAAGCGGGTGGGAGGAAGGAGGGAAGGGGAGGGGTTGAGACTTGAGAGTGAGGCTCACCTGTGCCACGGCTGCGGACGGCGGCACCGATCTCGGAGACGGCGGCGAAGAGGAAGACCCGGGCGCCGGGGGCCTTGAGGGCGTCGGCGATAGGCAGGTACACGTACTGCGCCTTCCCCGCCCCCGCCGCCGCGGCGGCGGAAGGAGCCGCGTCGCCCTCGCGCGCCCTCTTCCGCTCCCTTGCTGCTGCCTCCTCCATAGCCCGCGTGTGAGTGACTGGAGCGTGCTCAGTGTACGCCTGTACGGGTTCCCAGATGACAAGTACACGACGTTCGACGCTTACCCTTTGATGAATAATACTAATGTTTTATTTTAAAATGAAAGTGCATTATTTTTTTCAGTTCAAAAAAGACATGCGGATAAGGGTATATTAGCAAATTTTCAGATCCACGCGGTAGCGGACTCCAAGTAGAGAGTAAATTTTCAATCAGCGCCAAGGAACATGAACATCACGGCTGACATTGACACGAAAGCAGCGCCTTCAAATTTTCAATCACCATTGAAAAGAGATGCTGAGAAACAACATCAAACGCTACATTTTTTTTACATTGTGCGAAAGAGAGTGAAACTTCGTCTGCGACCAGCACGGGAGCATCCTAAAAAGAAACTCAACAGACGGCGTGTGATGTGATCCAGATGGGGTCTTCTACCCAAAGCCTAGAAGCCTACGCAGGGATCCGATCACAATGTAGCAATCAATGAAAGAATGCCTGATGGACCAAACTAGCTAGATTCACACGAGAGGGTTCTTCCCGCGCGGCAGGGAGGCGCTGCGCCGGATGTCCGGCAAGGGGATGTTGGTCCTCTCGGCGTACGGCGGCTTGCTCCAGTTCCGGCGTTGCCTCCCTTCGGTCAGAGGCTCCGTCTCCCGGACAGAGGCCCTGGCATTGTGAGAAAAACAGACCTTCGTAAGTAAACTCACATGTGGAATTGTGGATTGGGCGTTGTAAACCACGACGAGTTAAGTGAAAGAAATGCTCCTATCAGGGAACAGAAAATAGCTGATGAGAGTTCTTTTTTTTTCCCGAGAAACAAATAGCTGATGAGCTTGAGCCGTACCGAAGATCAATGTTCTGGGACTGTCTTGTCGCCTGCGAAGGGAGCTTCCTCGCCTTTCGGTTGAAGTGGAAGGTAGGCCCATCACCTGCAAACTCGTTTTCGATCTCAGACGAGTCCCTCGTGTTCTTGGCCTCTGACCTCACTTTGGTACCCGAGTGTCTGTTTGCCGACTGTTCTTTGCGAGCCTTTGGCGTGCTGTCGGACCTGTTCTTTGTCATACTTTGACGAACAGATGGGATTTTGCATCTGTTCTCTTCCGAGTCCCGGAATTTCCGTAGGTTCTGAGCTGTCAGGACGGATGAAGGTGTGTTCCTCGAGCTGCTAGACAGTACTTTTGGAGGCAATTCGACCTTTGATACGGGTGTGCAATCGATGCTACTGGTGTTCTCCACAGTTTTGGCAAAGTTGCCTCTCTCAGCAGAGAGTGAACTTCTAACTGGAGGAGATGGGGTCTTATACTTCCACGCGCTCAAGTACAACTCCCTGTTGATAACAGGTGACTTGTCATCTAGCTCTCTCGCTGACAATGGGGAGCGGAACCTTCTCTGCTTGCCAGATGATGAGCTTCTTATCTGTCAATGAATCAAGTCATATCTTTAGGAATCAAGATGCTTACATGAGAAAAAAAACATGTGAGAGCAGTGTGCTGAAACTTGAAAGAACTTGGAAGAATACTGCTGTAAAGAACAACATAAGAATTTTCAGAAAAACGAAGTACCTCACTTGTACAAGTGTCTACACTAGATTCTTGACCAGCTTCAGGTTTCAAGGACATGCTGGCAGTTAAAGGTGACTTTGTCCTTGCATTTCTCATCTCAGAGGTCACACGGTTAGCAAGATCTTTAAACTGCGCTGCTTCACGTTCCTTTTCATCTAATGCCAATTTCAGCTTGGCAATCTGGCAGACAATTTTCATGCCATGAGTTGTGAAATCAAAGTTTCGATATTTATATGGCTACGCCATTACTAATAAAACAGCAGCATACCTCTTCCTTTAGGTCTTTGACCTGGCCTGCTTCCTTATTAGCATGGGCCGCACCAAGTTCTATTGTGGCCACACGCTCAGCGAATTTGAGAGTGCTCATTGTTTCAATAAAAGAGTCTGTTTCAGGGTTCACATGCACAAACATCAATGTTTTTGCCTGCCCACCTGTATTGCAGGAAAACAAATGATTAGAGAAGTATTTTGACAATAATGACTCAAGAGTATAAGGGCTTCTAGTACCTAAGGCATCCTGCAGCACTCGTGTTAACTTGCTATTTCTGTATGGAACATGGGAACTCTTTTGGGCAAGTGCAGCTATAACATCACCAAGTGCAGATAGTGATTTATTTATGTGCTTGGCTTCAGTTAGTCTTTCTCCAGTTGCTTCAGATTTGTCTACCCTCTCACTTCCCGCAAGATCCACCAGATGAAGGCACCCTCTTAGAGTTGAGCCTGAAATTACCTCCTTTCCTTGTACATGAACTGTCAACACACTAAAAAAGGAGCAATACAATTAACAATAGTACAGTGACACTAGTATCATCCAGATAAATCAAGAGATACTATCTCTTGGAGGGATAATTTTGAAGAGACTATACTGATTATATGATCCTATCCTGCAACGAAGTACAATGCATGAGTTCAAGAATACCTGTGTGAGCGACTACTTCGTTCGTTAAGAGCAGTTGATCCTACTGCTCGGTTTCTCTGGCCAACTTTCATCAGATCCAGAACATCTTGTGCACACTTAACTGGTACAATATTTGCATCTGGGATGTTGAGTCCATTTACATGAGAATTATTGCGTATCTCTAATGTGTTTCATGGTTAAGGAAATACAGAAGAGGCATGCATGAAAAACAAACCTTTGACAGTAAAGCAAAAAGAAGTGAAGAAAATTATTACATTAATGTATTTCATATCCATTTAACGGAAGGGAAATTTCAACTTCTTTATTCAAAAACAAATATAACTTATTCATCATAAAAGGATATCTTCTGTTTCCACCATCAGTCATTAATAAATCCCTCACTTGTTCATTGTATATTTCAATCATCTGAACTTTAACATCATATGTCACAGAATCTGCTCTGGTTTGAGAAATTTCAAACAGATCATTCAATGACCTGTAGTTCACACCCCAGGTTTCCTCTGCTGTTACATCTGGACCGCTCTGAGTAGCACATACAAAAATAAATTATCATAAGCCAAGCAACTTGATGGTATGCAAATAAAATACTCTTTTTAGGTATCTATCCAATGGTAACCACTCTCTTGTTATACTATTGTGCCCCTGATTTGAACTTTCCACATAAATGTCATGGTTTGGAGCAAAAATTACTTCTGAAGTTCTAAGAAATTTTCCTTATGAAGAATTACCATTGTGTAAGTTTTCCCGGATCCCGTTTGACCATATGCAAATATGCAGACATTATAGCCATCCATGACGGATCTAATCAAAGGTTGGGTATCAGCAAAAACCTCAGCTGTTACAAATAAAACTTAAAGTTAGGTCATAAACATTAAAGTAGGCACAAAAATCACAGTTTCTAAAGTAAAGGAGAAATGAAAACTGGTAAAGATTGATTATCTACATTGTGAAGCATTCGGTCCAAATATTTTGTTGAATGTGAATATTTTCTGTCCATCCTTCCCTTGCTTTTGAGGATTCGCAATCATGATTTCTCCGTTTTCCCCAATATGATCAACAGTAGACCTTTGATCAGATTGTGTCTTTGGGAATGGCTTCACTCTGCAGTAAACTCTAATGCTACCTGACACATTTTTTTGGATTAATCAGTAACCAAATATCTTTTATACTAGAAAATGAAATTAATAAATTGAAATTCGCAAGTTACCTTTAAGATCTTGTACTTGATTATACAGCTTACGATTTTCCTCAAGCAACTTGTGGTAGGCATTATGGTTCTGAGCCTCAAAGTAGCTTTCTACATTTGTTAGGACATTGATCAGAGATGAAGCAACTAAATGTTAAAATGTTGGATATAATTCCAAATCTAATACCTACCTAGCCTCCTCAAGTCTTTCTCCCAGTCAGCACGAGTAGATTCAACTTGAAGCTTCATCTCATTGAAGGACATCTTCAGCTTCTGAATTTTTAAATATCAATAGATTAACCATAATTAGTAAAATACAACAGCGCACGTAATGCAGAGAATATTCTATAATTACTTTAGCTGCAAAGCTTTATTTTTTATTTTTATTGCTAGAAAATGTGTCAATTTTTCTAGAACACACAAAAGACATCTAATTGGAAGTAGAAAGGGGTTCTGACAAGTAAACCTGGGAATTGCTACAAATTAAGCTTAGCATGAAACATGCAACCTAGATCGTTAACAGTTCTGATTCTCCATTGGACATATTACCAAGTAACAAGCTCAATGGCACAATCAACTTTTGCATGGTCTTTACCTCCAGTTCATCTTGCTGGCTTTCAAGTACTTCCCCATCATCCAAGTGTTCACGGCTGCCACGAGGAATTCGCAATGAAGAAAACAAGCACTCACTATTCTCCTTCAGACATTTTGAAATAGCTTCAATCAAATCCAATTTAGAAAGAGTTCCATTGTCATCCTTCATCATCTTCCTTAGAAGTGACCGGACCTGTCAGAGATCAGGCCTTAAAGTAAGTAATAATTATTATTGTGAATATTTTAGTTTTTAAGGCTGTCAGGAACAGGGTTATTTTAAAATTTTGCCAGATCTTTTTTTCCAAGAAAAAATATGTAAATGCCAAGGTTATAGCATAGAGGTTACATCAAAATGCGTGGAACAGAAATCCAATATTCTATTTTTTACACACAGTATATTACCTGATTTCTATGGGAAGCAAGCAGAATAGTAAATTCTTTACAAGCCTGCTCGAGTACTGTTTCAATGACCTGCAACATTCACCGCCATATGAACAATCAGTCCAAATGTCATTGTGGTTCAGCTTCAGTCAGACAAGTATTAAGAGGGACAACAAATCTATACAAATAAGCAGAACTCACCTACCATATCATCTAGAGGCAAGTCTTCAGCTTCACCCCATTCCAGAAGGAATGCCCTCACAACTCGTAGAACAAAGTGCTGAAAAAGAGAATGCTGAACTTCTTCAACTCTTGATTCCTCAAGGGAGACCTCAGAGAGAAGATGCACGAATTCCAGCATTTGTTGGTCTGAGCCTCCACCTCTGGTTAAATGTGAAGCAGGCCTTTTGCTTGAGGATGCAATTTTCACGATGCCACCATACCGCCATATACCAATGCCACCTGAAAGCTTCCACTCGTGGTATCCCTTGAGGCAGAGTATGCAGTCGACAACTTTCATTGATGAACCTCCCTGTCAGCATTGTAGGTGAAATTCAGATGGGAGAAGTTTATCATAGTAAGGTAAGTCATAGGTTTGATCTAATAAGCTAGCATTCTAGCAGACTGCACGATGGGGATTTTCTTGTGTGATATACCTAACCTATAGATGGACTCTTGTACTAAAAATAGAACAGCTACAGTTTTCAATGAGAAACAATCACCTATTTTCTTCCAAATGAGCAAAACAGTTCAATCTGATAAAAACTGCTCACAATAATCGAAGAACTTTATAACATATATAGCAATAATGGGATCAATGAAACTCAACTATGTACCTTCTCTATATCAGAAGTTTCAAACATCAACAGGTTCATCTCGCTAACTGCTACAAGGAAGTTCCTCATGTTCTCGAAGTACTGGATTGCAGACTGCGCAGGCCCATCGAATGTCTGAACCGTTACGACGGGATTCTCCACAACCTACTCACAGAAGAAAGAACGAAGCGTTGACATGCTGCAGTGGTATTCCAATTTCATGTAGCAGAAAAAATAGTCACATTTTGTCCCCAAGATTGATGTGCATCTGACACGCACCTTGGGGACGGCGCCGGGATTGACGCGGTTGAGCACTTTGCAGAGAACGAGACCGTTGCGCAGTGCCGCGCAGAACTCCTCCTCGGACGGCCTCTCCGGCAGAGACTCCGCCGCCGCGGGCTCCATCTGCCGCAGCCATCGCGCCGCCTCGCACCTCCGCGCAGCTGCAGGGGCGGCAGCACCAGCAACAACGGATCAGAGAGGTCGTATTCGTTACAGATTAGTAATAGCCGAGAGACAAAGCTTATTGCAAATTTGGATCTCACTACTCACTGGTCACTAATGCGGATTTATTTTTGAACTATGAATAACGGTCACAGAAATTTGAAATATTAAATCACAGCCACTCCCGATCACGTCGACGAGATCTAGAATTAATGTGGCGTGTTTAATGAACGCAGCATCGCACTAGCTTAAACCAAACGCGATCTAGATTAATGCATCGGTGATCAAACTTCCTCTGCATGCTTGCACATGCGTGGCTTGCCTTTGGTGGAGGCACTGTGTTTAATTGCAGAGGCGCACGATTAGCAGAGAACAGCAATAACTCTCCCCGTGCAGTACTAATCCACTTGCTAGCCGCAGCCGTGGAAATGCCGCGACCGAGCTGCTGCTCCACTCCACTACTGACGGGCGAGGGCCGCCGTGCCCGCGCCACCGGCCACCGCCGCACCGCGGAAGGCCGAAGCTCTGCAGCGGCGCGAGCGCAGATCACCCGGCCGCCACCCACGCGCAACACGACGGAAACCGGAGCGGCAAACACAGAGCAAACGCGAACGAATCGCCGCTCCGCCTTCTCAGGCGCGGGGAGGTGTGGGACTCACCGGCTTCCTCGGCCTTGCGCAGCGCCATCCCCGCGTCGTGCGCCCCGGCAGCCGGCGCCGTCGCCCTCATCACGCCAGGCGGTGGCCGAAGACCCGAAGTCGATCACACTCCTCGCCCCGCCGCCTCAAGGATCGCAGCTCGGCTCCGCACGCGCTCTCCCACGGCAGCGACGACCGGTCCACAGAGCCAGGGGGCGTTTGAAAAGCTCCGACCCCGAGGCTCAGGGAGGTGGGGGCTTCCTTTAACGGACACTGCCCCAGGGGCCTCCTGGAAACAATTCGAAACTCGAGGGGGCCTAAGCGGCTAACTCCAACCAACAGTAACAGCAACAGCGAGTTGAACTCGGTTGAGCACTTGAGCGAGCCGGTGTGCTGGCCTGCGCAGCGCTGAAAGATAGGGCGCGTCCGCTGCGGGGCCCCGAACACCGCGCAGATGGGTGGTGGAGTAATTTATTTCCGGAGCCCGACGGGATTCAAACGCGCAAGCGCAAGCCTTTCTCGCCCCCACTTTGGAGTATCCTTTTCGTTCCGTATGCCGGGTTTGGGGAGGGATTTCGAACCAGGAAAACGGTCGGCTTGGGGAGATCCGGCACGGTGCCAGAGCTGCTGCCCGGCAGTGGCAGCGCGTGGCTTTCATTTTTCTAATGAGTGCGACCGCAGTGGATGAGAATGCGTGGGCAGTGTAGAGCAGCAGGTGATTAGTGGCACTGCCGGTCGGGGGACTTGGGAAGCTCGGACGCTGATGGGTGTATGCTGCTAGGTTGGCACTTGGCACGGCACGAGCAGAGGTTAATGGCCTGGTCCAAGCTCCAGCCATGGCGTCGCTCCGTTTTGAATTTCAGATCGTAGGATGGCAGTATTTGACTCGACCAAGTTAGAAACTGACCAGACTCTATGGACTTGCATATAGGATTTATTTATTTATTTTGTTTCAGAAGAGGAGGAGCAAACTCATGAGTTGCTATATATTGCCTTCTGATTATCGACGGAGGTTAAAGCTTGTAACAATGGATGGTCGAGCGGACAACTCGTGCACAGGCTAAAAATAAAATACTACTCCTTTTTCTAAAGAAACAACAAATATGTTTGCCAACAACTAGATTTATTGTCCATTCTATCTTTTAGCGTGTTTGTTTAAGTTACATATGCATACAGGTGCAGAGGCTGGGATATGAGTTTTCTTGTTCCAATATTTCAAATCGAAGACAAAAAAAAAGAATGAGGCAAAGTTCCAGGCCTGGGCTTAATCTGCTAAACGGGATCAAGCACTCCCCCAGCCAGAAACATCGAGACAAGCCTTTCTAGTCAGTCCTGGGCTTGTACAACCTTGTATGCTCGATGGGCTAATTTCGGCCCAAGTGGACCTGCCCGCTCAGGCAAGGACCAGTTTCCAGTGTACAAACTGCCAGTACTATCTGAAACTTTTCAGGGGGCCACATGAGGGTAAGAATAAATGAACTTTTGTATTCTCCTTTTTTTTTTAACTGTCTTGACGTTTAGCTGCATCTGTCTCCTGAATTGCTAGATTTCTTCAGGAGGAGATTGTCATCCGTGGGCGGTTGAAATTTGAAAAGCCTGAAACTGAACGTCACGTCCACCAAGCATTAGATTTTTTACCCGCCAAAAAAAGAGCATTAGATTTTTGATTTGGCTGAGACCAGGAATAAAGAAGACTTTGTTTTTGAAAAATAAGATAGGGTTCCGTACTCGTATGATTTGGTCCTCTAGACAATTTGCTTTCTGATGAAAAAAATCATGGGAATGAAATTATTTTTCTTCCCAGCTAACGAGGAAACGAGCCTTTATCAGTATCCTACTCGGACTGGCCCAGCCTGGTGACTGGTGAGATCTCAGCTTACCAGGCCCAGCCCAAAATACGATATGGCAACAGCGTAGTAAGCTCCGTGCCGCCTCCGTTTCCTTAGCTCTCCGCCGCCCGTAGGACGTGAACCGATCAACAGATCAAGCCGAAGAACGGCCAGACGAGACGACCTCAGGGACCTCGAATCTCTAGGGTGATCAGGCACCCGCGCTGCTCGTGGGCTCGTGGCTCGAGCTCGGCGGCGCCGTGAAAGAGGACACCGCCGGACCGCGTCGAGTCTCACGCCATGGGCTCCACCGAAGAGGTCTCCCTCGAGCGCCCACGCCCCTCTGCGGGCGAGGCTGACGAACCAAGCGCACCTGGTTCTGGTGATCCGCCGCCGTTGGCGACGGAGGAGGCAGGCGCCGTCGCCATGGTTTGCACAACCTGCGGGAAGGAGGGCGACCACTCGGCACCCGATTGCCCGTACAGGGACCTCCTAGCACGAGCCTCTAGGAGGCACGGGCCTCCTCGCGCACCTAACCGCGCGTCGCCTCGAGTCTGCCCGGTATGCCTGCATCGCCCCGACCCGTGGAGGCGGCGCTGGGACGACGACAGCTCCGTCCGCGTCAGCAACCTCCCGGAGGGCACCCGCGAGCCCGACCTCCGCCGCCTCCTCGCCCCGTTCGGCATCGTCGAGCGCGTCTCCCTCTCGCCCGGGTCGCGGTCCGGCGTCGTCGAGCTCGACGAGGTCGAGGACGCGGAGGAGGCGATCGGCTGGCTCGACGGGGACGTCCACGGCGGCCGCGTCCTCCGGGTCGAGTGGGCGGTGCCGTTCGACCCTCGTCCGCCCCCGATCTGCGCGAGGTGCTTGCGGGCCTCCGAGACCTGGATCCGCGTGACCAATCTCTCGGAGCGCACCAGCGAGCGGGACCTCCACAACCTGGCCTGCCCGTTTGGCATCATCAACAGCGCCCACCTTGCCGTGGATGAGGAGACGGGATCGCGCAGGCAGGTCGGCATTGTCGAGTTCGATCAGAGAGAAGATGCCGAGGACGCAGTCAGGTGGCTCAATGGGCATGTTTTCGATGAACTTGTCCTCCGAGTTGAGGGCCCCTTGAAATTGTAGGATTTCGATTTGTATTTTGGAGCGCAGGACTTGAAATCGAAGATGACGCCTACAAATTTGTATTTTAGTGAAAAAAATAAAAGGAAAGAACCGGTATGCCTTCTCGAAGCCCTGAAGTCTTTCATATTACAATCTGTCCATATCCCCACTCTCGATTCCAAAATCCTTATATTTCCATGTCACGACGAGAAAGATTATTATTTCTGAATTTTCTAGGACTTCCTGAAAACTTCTGAATATGTTTAAGCCGCACCCTCCATGCATGATTTTAGAGCTAATTAGTGGCAGAACTTAATCTAATGGATCAGGAATCCGCTTGTTTTTTTCTACCGACTTTGGGTTATTAGCCGGTGTCTTTTGTTTTCCTTGGGGTTTGCCAATCAGATATTGATTGGCGACTTTGCAAGCGGACAAAATTCATGGTCCCGGCCTCCCGGGCACGGAAAAGATAGCTTGACTTGTGTGCGTTCCACGACTGGCAAATGGCAATATACTAGAACCTAGAACACGTAGATTCTTTAGCAAGTCCGGCTTGGTTGATTCGATCTGATAGGAAAAAAAAGTATCTGCAAATCAGTTTTCTTCTTCTTCTGCACATGCATACAACCTGCAAATAGCTTGAGCACACACGCAACAGCTTCGATCTGCCGTTACGGCAAAAGAAAAGAGAAAAAAAATGCGCTACAATATCGAGCAGCAGTTGGGATGTCCACCGCCGTGCTCTCGCCCATCGCCGCTCGCCGCGCGCGGCGGCGGGCGGCCGTCGGCGCCCAAGTCGTGCCGCGCGATCATCGGGGAGTAGTTCACGGGGTGGCTGCGCGCCACCTCGCGCGCGTACAAGCTGCTGCCCCCCGCGTAGCCGTGCCCGTGTCCGCAGCCGTAGCCGCCTTGCGCCGCCATCGGCGACGGCGCGTAGTGCTGGTAGTATCCCGGGCTGGGGGTGCGGTGGTAGTAGCTGACCGCCTGCCTGCCGTGCTCGCCGGGCCACCGCGGCGCGGCGGCAGCGACCGGGCACTCGATGCGGCCGCCTCCGGCCACGCTCCGGCCGGGAGTGGGGTGCCGTTGGTACGGGAACAGCGTGACGACGGTGTCCTTGGACGGCGCGCCCCGTGGCGCCGCGTCGTGGGTACCGCCCCGCAGAGTCCGCAGCTCCAAGATCTCGGCCTCCCCGACCTCCTCCTTGAGCTTCCTCGTCAGCTTGCCCGCGTCTATGCCGTCGCCGATCACCAGCAGCAGGTCCTTGCCGCGGCCGGCCACCGTCACCGACTCGACACCTGGCCAATGTCACGTACGCTTCCATGTCATCATGGCCCAAGAAATTCTGGATGAACTCCACCGGTTTCCTGATCACGAAGGGCGAGGGGTAGCAGTAGCATACCGCTGACTGAAGCTGCCACTTTCAGAGCCTTGCTACGGCCCTTGTCGGAATCCGGCTGCAATCTGATGATTATCTCCTTCTGAAGAAATTTCGGCAATTCAGGTGTTAGCTTTTGCTAAACAGGAGCGTCAACTGAAGTAGAGTCTGAGGTGAAATAGCTCTCACCCTCATAGATGGTTGTGCAACACTGCTCAATTGGGACCTAATTATCCAGACAATTTGGCTGATGCTGAGGGAAGATGGAATGTTCTTGCTGCAGAGTTACGGCAGGATGTCTGCCGGAAACTGGTCAGACTCATATATACTACCCGAGCTCCCATCTTCGTGACGTTAACGATTGCAATCTTTTTTACCGGTTGTTAAGATTAGTAAACTCATAACTGCTCCAGGCGACTCTTGGTTCAAAAGAATTAAGCAGAGGTTAAACAAAAAGTTTCAGGAAACGGTACGACGGTTCAGAGCTTCAGAAAATCTGATGGTGACTCGACACCACCGCAGACTTTGTGCCCAGGTCAAACAATGCATCCCAAATGGTCCAGCTTTGTGCGAAGTAGCTAAGGCTACTGCAACTGAACACGCAGAATAATCGCGAAGATTGGAGTTGATGTCATGGTCCAGGCGTTTGAGTTGGGTCGTTCGGTAGCTGGCTGATCTTCACCAGCCTCAAATTCAGGACAAACGCGCCTTCAGTTTTAAGTACGGCCATGTTGGGGGCAAAATGAAAGCCAAACATGTCTTCATTTGGGAGCACAAAGGATCGACCGTGCAGGATAATCCAGTATATATATGCAGCCCAAGATCAACATTTTGCATTGCTAACAAACTTTGTCGTCCATTTGCCAGCGAAGTAACCATGACCGGAGTCCATCTGTCCATGGCTGGTGGCCACCGTTTGCACTTGAAATGCAGTGACTGTCACGGCATGTTTGCTGTTGTTATTCCTACTTCGTTCAGTACGCGAGCTTGGCCAAGAAGAGTTTTAGAGCAGTTGTGAGGTAGATGCCGCCGATCTGACCAAACTCTCTCTCTCTCTCTCTCTCTCTCTCTCCGCCTGACGTCCGCAGCTTGCGAGAGGTTGGTGTCGCCATGGTCACGTCATCGTCTATGGGGAAAGAAAAATGCAACTAGGAGTAGATGGCGTCAGGATGCTTGAAATTTTATATTTCCAGAACACGGTTTGAGTGCGCGAAAGAATTGACTTGGAAACTTATGGTTGGTTCCGCTAACTGGCCAGGCGTCCTTATCCTACTCGCCAGAAAATTATTCTGCGAAGGGAACAGGCATTACAATAGTGGATGCTGTCGCATCCGGATAGGTAACATGGAAGGAAAACCTTCGTTGCTTTGCTTGTGATGATGAGGTGCCTGCCCTTCTATCTCTTCTTGCACTCTCGTGTTCATGCTTGGGAAGTGGCTTGATCCTTCGACAAGTCATAAGATTGGGCTACGCGCTTGTGGTTCTTGTACCTTCGCGCTTTGTGGTTTCGTATGTTGTGTGGAGGGTTGTTCCTGTACGTTGTGATGTAGTGGTATGGTGCGTCTGTGTTACATATTATGCTTTGAAATTCTCATCGGAGATACGTTATGGTGATGTTGATTCTTTCTCTTAATCAAACACGTGTTCATACATGTTCTCAGAAAACATCATAGGAAAATCTTGCATAGGTAAAAGGTCAGCGGCTAGCAAATGATGGAGACGTTAAATACACATGATCTTTGTCTTGTAATTAGGCATAACTCCTGAAATCATCTTTTTCGTTAGAAAAAAGAATCAACTGGGAGGTGATGCTGCTGCATCTTATATGTGAAAATATTCAGTGAAACAACCTTCTCGGTGATGCATAAACAAGCATACCTAGAAGTAACTAGTGTCCTGAGAGGATCTCCGGCAATCTCCAGTAATAACCCTCAAATCAGACCATCTACTTCTTGAATAAAGGCTCCCTCTATTTTTTGAGGGTCAGTTTTAACCTCAACTCCAGCAGTGACCTCTGAATCTCACCCTCTTCTATTAGTTTAAAGGGTGGAACCTATTTGTCAGTGGATAGGGGGCTCTCTAGAGACCCTCCAGGAATAGAGGGTCCATGAAGAGATTTGGAGACCTCCCCAAAATGAGAGCTTTAGTAGAGGGTCTATTGAAGTGTGATTTTTTTATTTCATCCTTTAAATTTAACACGTGGGATTATTTAGAGGGTCTGCTAGAGTTGCTCTGACTGATCTAAATAATTTTGCTAATACATGGAATGTCCCAGCGCAACGTTGCTCGCTGGGAATAGTAAGAAAAATAGGACCAATCGGATGCGTACGTGGAGTTGAAAGTGGTGTTCAGGGGGATCGGACGGTATGAAATCTGACCATTCCTATACACAAGAGTATTACGATTTGTCACCAAAAATGTATTAGTACAGTGTCATGAAGCATTACTTTCGAATGATTATACTTTTAGACTTTTGGTAACAAACGCTTAAGAAAGTCACACGAATTGGAGACGACTTGACGTCTAAACTGAGCAGTATGTAATTCCTCTTGTCACAAATATAAGTACATTTAGTTTTGTTTTAATAAGTCAAGGCTGTGTCAATGTGAATGGACTTATATTTGTGATAATAAAATTAGAAAAACGAAGAGAAGTAGTGTGTTTCCTGGAGGTGAAAACTAACATTTGAGAACCTTGCAACTGAGAGTGTCGGTTTTAATTTTGGCAGGTTTTCATATACACAGCTGAAAATTCACATCACAGTTAGATATAGAGATAGGGGCTTGAAAGCTTCTTGAATTCAAAATTCGCATTTGAAAGTTTGGTCTCCAAGCATCACTGTTCAACCACGAGCATCATCTCTGAAGGACAAGCAGTAAGGCTTGCGCTTGGATTCGTAGTATGAAGCTTGTTGCTTGAGTATGTACACACAGGTTCAGGCAGCCACGCACGCAAACGCTTGCTACACTAATTACACGTAACCAGAAAGTAATTGAGTGTCTGCTTGTGACTCTTACACTTGCCACCGATCGAGTCACCGAGCGACCGACACCAGATGGCATGGCATGCAACAGGAAGTCCATCATTCTCAGATCACGGCAAAGGGCAAACACAGCAACCGGCCGGCAACCACGCCTCACATGACGGAGCATCCGTTGGGGTCGCTCGCGTACTCATGGTGCACCACCGTGTGCGTGTTGGCGGCCGCCGGGGTGTAGAAGTAGTCGTGCGGCTGCTGGTACTGCGCCGGGTACCCTCCGCCGCCGCCGTAGTAGTAGTCGACCCGCGGGGCCATCGTCGTCTGCGGCGCGTACGCCGACCCGCCGCCGGTGTAGTAGCGGTGGTCCCTGCCGGCGGCGGCGTAGTAGTGGTCGCGCGCGGCGGGCGCGTGCTTGTAGGGGCTCGGGCTCGGGTGGTAGCGATAGGCGTGGTCGCCGGCGACGATGAGGCCGCCGCCGGCGTCGACGGTGCGCAGCTCGACCACCTCGGCGTGGCCCACCTTGCGGCGCAGCTTCTCGGTGATGCGGTTGGAGTCGATCCCGACGCCGATCACCAGCAGCAGGTTCTTGTCCTCGCCGGCGATCGTCACGGACTCCACCCCTGCATCGATCCAACCATATGTCAGTATGCCACCACATCACTACGGATAGAGCAGGTGGATCAAATAGCACGGGTTTTGACATTTTAGCAGAGGACCCATACGTGTCGACGAACTAGATATATCATATATATTGGTATAAACTTTTTTCTTTTCCTGACTGATGATAATTAGTATAACTATAGAAGGGCCTAGGTGATTCAGGGATGGATCAAAGAATGTTTTGTTTACCTGAGATTGCAGCAGCCACCTTGATAGCTTTGCAGTGGCCCTTCTCGGAGCTCGTCTGCAGCCTGATGATCATCTCCGTCTGCAAAGATTTCGAAACGACCAAAAAACGTCAGAAGAAAAAAACCAGGAAAAAACTACAGTGGCTTGTCACAATTAAAACATGTGCAGCGAGATAATGATAATTACTGTAACTCAGAAAGGGTAAAAAAAAATCCAAGCACTAGTTGATCGGAACTAGCAGGATCTCTTACCCTCATCTCTCCCTGACGAAGCAAGAGCCAAGCACACTCCTCTTTTCTGAAAGCTTGAGCGAGCAGGGAGGCTTTTGGCTTTGCCTTGGTCTAACAGTAGTGTGCACACTACTGCCGCCTCCCTTTTTATACACGCGAACGCAATTAGCAGGAGTAAATTACTGCCAGTTGACTTCATTAACTAGTCAAGTCGTCGCTCTTCGGCTACAGTAGGATACTCCATCCGTTACGGCCCGCAGTGTGCCGGACAGCGACAGAAAGACTTGACCGGGAAGACCTGAGCGAGCTCGAGCTCGACCGCATCTCCTACCTCCGATATGCTACTGCAGGAGCAGGTAGCTTGTGCCCTGGCGACGGATTTTTCAAACGGAGAACGGGCTGGAAATTTCCGTCCTTCCGGTGCGGCTGGCGACTTTGCTCGCCCGGAGATTGGCGGGACTCAGGTTGGAGACGAACGGTAGCGCCGCGCGTCGCTGTCCTGGCGGTTACGTACACTCTACACTGAAGAAGTGGGGAGCTGGTCGATCTGTCTGGGGGGACCAGATGGGGCGGGGAGGATTTCGATTGGAGGAGGATGCAATGCAAGTTGCCGCCGCTGACGAGTCGAGGGGTTTAGCTGAACAATCTGCTCGGGGTGACAAGTCGACAGGATCCCCGTCTTCTAGCTCTCCGGCGACGGCGTTGCCTGCGTGACGACGGCGGGCGGCATAGCCATGCCATGGTTGTTGCTTACGTCATAGTAGTTTTTTTTCTGTGTGTCCGAAGCGTTAAGGGAAAATAATTTAAAGAATGGTGTGTTGAGGTTCGAAGAGTATCGATCAACGGATTGCGTGTTCCTAAAAAATAAATTAAATACGATGAGCATAGTTCCACCTATATGGGAAAACGAATTCCAATGACTAGGGCCCGATTGAATTTCATGATCCAAATTCCAAACGGTACAGCTAACAGCATTTTCCATTCCCGAGAGCCCAGCTAGACCGGGCGTCAATTCATCGCACGTGCGACTAGCCGCTGTATCATCGAGATAATAATATTTCGAATAAAATAAAATATTCTAAAATAAGATAAAAATATTTTGAAATATTGTTATCTCCAACCTTTTATTTTGTTCTGGAATATTTTATCCTATTCTAAAACATTGTTATCTCCAGCGGATATGTGCAATGATACGGCGGCTAGTAGCACGTGCTATGAATAGACATCCCGCAGCTAGGTTGGTAAGACTCCTCTATGGGCTAAATGCCATCAGGCCTATCCACCGGAAAAGGCTTTAGCTCTTTGACTAATGGGCCGAAATCAATCAAACAACAGTTGACCGACCACCCTATGATTGTTGATAAATTGACGATACTCCCTAAAAAAAATATGGCCAACACTACCATCTAAAAGAAGCAGGCTGGTGGTTTTGATGAGATTACACATCAAATTGTGGTACAGATAAAAATATTTCAAAAAAAAGAAACGTGTACAAATCCGCTGCTTAAAGTCTTAAACACGACCTCTTAAACACGACTGCACCAATATGACTTCCCCTACATTTTTCTCAAAATCAACCACATAGCACTGCACTTGAGAAAAGAATAGGAGCCATCAAACCGCTTGTAGTTGTAGGCTGCCCACTTGATCCATCCGTGCACTACATGATGTTGCACCACGAACCCTCGTTGGAGTAAGAGTCTTCGATGTAGCAGCGGCCGGCGTACGGGTAGACGCCGCCCCGGCCGGGGACAATAAAAGCCGGAGTGGTAAGGGTAAATCTGCCGTGGACTTGACTTTGCAAAGTTCTCTGTCGTTCCCTGTCGCTTTCTGAAACGTGTTTTGTCTTTTGAGTCCCAGTAGCTAGCATGGATTAATCGCTGATATGACACAGTATCATGCTGTGGAATTTGAGAGCATGTGTGTCAAATTCCAACTTGACACCTAATAGTAATACGTAAATCCGCATGTCTTTGTTCAAATTTTGCTATGATTCAGAAGTTGGTTCCCTGACAAATCAGGTGGACTATATGTCGTTAGATGTTAAATTCCTGACTATTAATTTGTCAATACGTGACTGTAATGATGTTTTGTCTGAAATTTTGCTAGGATTGTAATTACGCTAACTAATAGTATCTGGTCCTACTGAAGCGACAACCATTTTTTTCCCAATAGATTTGTGTCTTAGTTCCTTTCAGTGTATTCTCAGACACTCTTAGAGAACTACGTAGTTGACAACCTTAATGGGAAGAATCCCAATAGGTATACCTTAATGGGAAGAATCTCAGTGTATATTTTTTCCCAATAGGTATATACCTTAATGGGAAGAATCCCTATTCATGAGAAAGCGAAATGGCAAGTTGGCAACTAGTCGACAACCTAACGCAAAGGGAAGAATGATCGCACCTTTTCGTATATCCTGATTGTGTAACTAGATGATGCACTTTTTACCAAAGAAACCAGATTGACAACGCAGATTAAGCTCTTCATCCATGTGCGCTAACCACTTTCTCTTAACACTTAGATCCCTGGAAATGTATAGAACATTTTAATTTGCCACTCTTTCTATACAAAGCATCATACAAATAATTTTGGCAATCCCTAAATTGCAAGTACAAGCTCGTAGGGACGAGTTAAAAACACATTTGGTAATAAGACCAATCTGAGTATATAGTTTTATTGCACAGTTATTAAGATTGAAAACTAGATAACTGTGCCAGCTGAGTGCAATGGGGATGAAACTCCTCTCACATTTGATGAAACTCTCCTCATAAATGATCTTGCCAAGTCACCAAAATTGCTGATGTGGTATAGAATTTAATACCCATGCAACTCCATTAAAATTTGTCTAAATGTACATTTTTTTCATCCTCCAAATCTTGGGTAGAAGACCGAAACTCTGGTTAGTCCCAATAGGAGTTTTATGGAGAGTTTCATAGCATTAAATTCTATGTCACATTATTAATTTTGCTGACATGGTGAGAAAAGAGAAGAGAGTTTTATAGGATTAGAGAGGAGTTCCATCCCCATAAAACTCAGCCGGCACAGTTAACTAATTTTCAGTCTTGGTAACTGTGCCATAAAACTGTACACTGAGACTGGTCTTATAATCTTCGATATACTGGTTTTACCGACATGTGCGATGCTGGTTTTACTGTGTGGTCCACTTCAGTAAAATTCCATTCCAGATCTCAAAATCCACTTTAATAGTGGTTAAGATTGCCGTCATTCTAGTAGTTTACAAATTACAATAAACTTCTATTCCGCTATCTGATGCATTAGAGCAGGTATAATAATGGACTTATAGCCAAGTCAGTCATCATTTTTGCTAATGTAGAGGAGAGAATGAAGGAGAGAGGATAGCTTGGCTCTCATGCAAGCAACAAGCTGAGCACGAGCTCCTAGGTAGAGGTGAGTCCAAGTAAAAATGGATGTGAGGTGAATAGGAAAGAGAACGTAAGTTATGAATTAAATAATATCTTATAGACAAATAAAAGGACTATTGTTGTATAATTTGGCTCTTATATCTTGGCTTATACTCAAGCATGTGGCTCTATTATTAACCATGCTCGACCAGTCTCAGTGGGAGGTTTCATGAGAGTTTCATAGACATTAAATTCACTGCCACATCAGCAATTTTGCTGACATGGCAAGGTAATTAAGAGGGGGAGTTTATGAGATGAGAGAGAAGTTTCATCCCCATGAAACTCAACTGGCACAGTTATCTAGTTTATAGTCTCGGTAACTGTGCACTTTATAAGAGTTAAAAGAAGGTACAGTTCGGTATGGCAGCTAAGGCCGATTTCTCCTTACTAAAAAAACAAGGAACGACGTATTGAGAGATTATTGTGATCATCTGAAAAATGCGAGTACAACTTTAATATATGGAAATATTTGAGATGCAATGCCCGCAAATGAATTGATCCAGATTTTAAAGCAAGAAATAAAAGTGGAACGAAACCCACTTACTCCCCTCCAAGATAATTATGAATACCACAAAATCTGGTCGGAATTCACTCAAAAAAAGTCGGAATCAAACAACCTGTACAAACCCCTGCTTAAACACGAGTACACGGCTGCACCCATATGACTTTCCCTATATTTATTTTTTTTCTCGGCCACAAAGTACTACTGCACTTGACAAGATCATCCAGAGATCGATCAAATGCTTGCAGATTTCCCAACTCGATCCGTGCACACCTACATGATGGCGCACCACGAACCTTCGTCGGAGTCCTCGACGTAGTAGTGGCCGCCGGCGGCGTAGGGGTAGACGACGCCCGTCCGGGGGCAGTAATAGCCATAGCCGGGGTGGTAGGGGTACCCCTGCGGCGGGCATGCGGCCACGGGATTGCTACAGCCGGTGGCCGCCGCCGCCGTCGCCACCGCTTTCTTCTCTTCAACGACCTCCTCCACCTTGATGATGTCCGCTCTGCCCACCTTCACCGTCTTCCGCAGGCAGCTCGTCAGGCTGGTGGCGTCCACGCCGTCGCCGACCACCACCAGCTGGTCGCGCTCCTCCCCCTCGATCCCCACGGACTGCACCCCTGCAACCAACGCATCGATGCCATCAGTTGCATGCTCTGCGGCACACAGCCACGCAGTACAGCAAGAACTAGTAGGCAGTGCTCACCGTACGTCGAGCCAGCTAAAGCCAGAGCGCTTCTCCGGCACTTGTCGCACGTCATGTGCACCTTGATCACAATCCTTTGCTGGAAAAAGTTGCATAAGTTGTTTCGGTTGCATTAGAGGCAGGAGAAGATGCCGTGATCGTCGACAGAAAACTACTATTCCTGACAGAAAGATTGTTATACCTTCGTCATATTTTTGTTGGTCCGTTGCTGATCCCCAACGTGAGAGTTTCTGTGTGGTGTCTGACAGGTGACAACTAGCTCGAAAGCCTTGAAGCTTCAGAGTTTGTTGAGTAAGGGAGAAGGGCCCTTATCCAACTTATATAGTAGGACAGCAGGCCCGATGAGGAGTGTACTTTGCGTCCCCACTAATAATATTGCCCAGTGCTAAGAAGATTCCGGGCAATTTATTTAGACGATCGATCCCAACTAAACCACCGTGCCTTTCTATATGTGCCGCGGGCTAAGCATAAGCAATGTACTATAAGAACTGACTTGAGTTGCTGCGCTTTCTGAAACCGTGTTTGATTTTCAGTTGAATAGGATTCATCGTTGATTCTTTAGATTGCATGAGGTGTATGCTGTGGAATTTGAGACCATGTAGGTATCAATAATCAATTCTAACTTGGCGCCCAAGGAGTACATCGGCATGTCGTTGTTTAAAATTTTTTCTTGTGTTGAACCTGGCACTTGACTACTACACTGAATGTTTGACATGTTAGCCGAGACATAATTATTGGTGTGAAAACAGCGGAAACAAAAAGAAAGAATCAGGTGGGACTGCAGTCAGTTAGATATTGAATTCTTGACACTTAATTTGTCAGAGCGTGATTGCAGTTATGCTATCTACCTAAATGATTAACTGGAACTACTAATGGAACACTGATTTTTTATAAGATCATTTTTCGAAGGAAAATGTGTTCGGGACCATCCCAGTGTTCTCAAACAGTCATAAAGCACTACCTTTCAACAGAAACCCTATTCATCAGATAGAAAAAGTGGCAATTTGGAACTTGGGAGAAATTATTACACCTTTTCGTATATCCTTATCGTGTGATTAGGCGCACTTTTGCACAAGAAAACCAAATTCACAACACTGAGTTCTTCATTAGTGCTCTAACCACTTTCTGTTAACCCTTAGGTGCCTGGAAAATGTACAAAGTTACTTTCAGAAGCTGCACAATTTGAACATAGTAACCATGGTGTAAACCCGTTCCTTCCAAAGCTATCACATACGCGCACTTAAGTTCGATCCACTTGCAACAATATTAATCAAATTACTTGACTAGGGACTAGTCTTGGTTAGTTCATTCCGTCTCTTAAGTCCAGATGATGGCGATATGGTCAACCCTGGATGGCTGGATCCTGGAAAGGCACATGGATCTGAACTTTATATGACCATTTAGTAATTGCTGAGTTTTATAAGAAGCTGTATCTTTCAATCTATTTGGCCAGAACGCGTTGCTTCAATCAATCCTATAGAAAAGCAGAACGACTGCGAAGTGAAGTATTGTGCTTTATGGGGGAATAGATATTGCCGAGGAAAGGAATTGTATGTACATTATTGCGTCAGGTTTTGAACGTTCATTAACTTGAACTGATAGGAACAGTCCTAGTTCTAGTAGTAATAACTAGTTCAAGATTTTGGTTTTCCCTTAAAATGTTCAGAGGTATCTACAAAAATGTTTTCCGAACGGAATTTTCTAAGAAAACCTGGGAGGTAGCTTCAAAGAAAAAATTAGGCGCACAAAATTAGCGTAGCAATAGTATGCAAATATACAAATCTATATAGCACACAACATATGCATCCTGATAAAATAGAGAAATTTGGTGAGTGGTTATCTTCTTACCAAAATAGAGGGGGGGGGGGGGGGGGGGGGGGGGCTGGAAGAAGTGTAGGTCCCCTTTGGCATAGCTTCATCGGGGTCCGGCTTCAACTTCTTGCTATAGTGATTGTCACTTTCTATACTATAACGAGAAGCAAAATGAACTGAGGGAGAGGTGAAGCCGGCGAAGGCAGGTTTTCTAGCTTCACCGGCTTCACGCTACAGTGATAAACAGTACACAAACAATGTAGAAGCTGAAGATCTGTGAAGCTATGCCAAAGAGGCCCGTAGTTCTGTATCCGTATAAGCTGTCATTGGTCAGTGGTCACTTGCTTGTTGGTTTACTTGTGGACTCAACCAACTCATGAGGACAATGAAACAAACAAGAGGAGAAAATTCAGTCATTGAGAGGAGCCGCTGCATAATTGAGCCTTTACCGCTTTCTTTTGAAGAAACACTTTTAGACTGCGAAAAAGGCAAATGATCCATCCATCATGATCTACTACGTCAAACGCGGATGTCCTCGTGACGTTAGTATTTTTCAGACAGATGAAGTCAGAGTTGTGCAGGCTGCGTTGGATTTTCATCTCCCTTCATCCTACGGCACCAGGCACATCGGGATCACAGATTGGCACGTGCTGGAGTAACCCCAAATCACATCTGCGCATGCACGCTTCGCGAAGAAGCAAGTGTTTGAGAACTAAACAAAAAATTGGAACCAAAGCGAGCAATTGAAAATTGAGATTTTTTGGAAAATGGAAAAATATCCGGCACGGCGACAGAAATTGAGATGCAGGTGCCACTTCTCTTCATCTGCACAAATTGATTTAGCTCCCTCCATTTTCTTACAAATAAGTAAGTACAGTTAGGCAAAACAGTTCTTATTCATCGCAGCTACAAACTAACTCTACATGATGGGGCAACTGCTTGGCTCCTCGCAGACGACCATGGGCGGCGGCGGGTGGTGGTGGTGGTAGGAGTAGTAGCCGTGCGGCGGTGGGTGCACCACCATGGGCTGCGGCGGCTTCGGCTCCTCAGGCTTCTTCTCCTCCGGCTTCTTGTCCTTCACTTCCTCCACCTGCAGGATCTCGGCGTGGCCGACCTTCCTGCGCAGGCAGCTGACCAGGCAGACCGGGTCGACGCCGTCGCCGACCACCTCCAGCTTGTCCCTGGCGTCGCCGGTGATCGCCACCGAGATGACCCCTGCAGAGACGAAGAGCACCGTCAGCACACTGACCACCACCTTTGTACTGGCTGCAGAGAACTGACGAACGTCGTTGTGAACGCGTACCGTCTGCTCTGGCGGCCAGCGCCATGGCTCTGGACCGGCTCCTCTTGCACGGCATGCTCACCTTGACCACCATCTTCTGCTGCGCGCGGCAATGGCGAAGCAGAAGGAACAATGGAGCAACACAGATCAGTCGCGTGATTCAGTTTCAGGGCTCTGAAAACAAATGCAGCTGAAACAGAGGCCTGAAATTCTAGGGAGCAGCAACAGAGAACTTGCCCGGCCCTGCTTACCTTCATTGCCTGCCGCGGCGATGTATCTGCGTCTGGACTCTGGAGAGTAATCCGGCTAAACTGTCGCGATCGGTGGATCAAATTAACGGAGGCGAATTGGGTGGCTACTGACCGATCGAGCGTTTGCTGCGGAGGAGCTTGCTCGGCCCGCCGCACTCTTATATAGAGTAGGTTAACAGGGGATCATCAACTGACCAAACGCGTTACGAGCGATGGGCAGTGGGTCAATGGCTTGCCTTGACGAGATCTGAGGCGAGCAACTTCTATTGCCCACTGCCATGCGCTCTGCCCTTCTTGGAAGGATCCGACAGTTTACTACTAGTAGCGAGTTGTACAAACCCAGCAAAGTAGCAACGCGGTGTATTGGTGACGCTAGATTTTGATACGTTTTGAATCGGCGTTAGGGAAGGAGGAGATTGGCCGATGCGGTAGATTTAAAGGTTTCAGTTGGGAATCGACCGATTGGCGCGACAGTTAGAAATCAGCCGATTGGCGCTGCAGTGTTTCGGGCGATTGGCGAATAGAGTTGGTGGGGGTCGGCCGATTGAAAGGCTGGAGCGTTTGGGCCAATATGGGCTTGCGCCAACAGATAAATTATTTATAAAGGGGGATGAAGCCAATGGAATGCCAAGAGGGGATGTTGAGTCAAGATGACAGAGGATCCCAGTCAAAGATGATACGACGTTGGTCAAAGAACGATGCCGACTCGGTCGAGGAGCAATGGAAGGAGTTCGGATTGGACTAGGAGATGACAGCAGAAGATCCTACGGAAGTCCGTTTCCTTTAGGAGAGTCTTATAGATATAGTAGTTTTTATATTTAAGTCAAGTTTGTAACGGATCGCGACAGATCAGGAGTCTTAGTCCTAGGGTATAAATAGAAGCAATCAGGGTTTTGTAAAGGATACACATCGATGAATACAAACAATCTACTTTTTCATAATACTTTACTTTCAAGTCGGCGACTTCGCCAATACATCTTCTTCTTTCACGAGTTCATACGGGTTGGCAGGGCTGCATCGACACGATCTCCGGCCGATTGGTAAGTTCCGTTTATCGAATAATATCTAAGCATTAACTTCGGGCGCATCATTTTTGTTTCGTTTAGATTTATTCACCAGTTATCGATATTTACTAGAATTATAGGTTTTATCTATTGATCTAGTTTTATCACCAGTTATCCAGCTTGAGATCGAACTGTCGGCTTTATCATTATTTTTTCTTATTTATCCTCATATAGCCGATTAGATCTATTTCAAGTGTTGCATCTGTGGCGATTGTTTAATTTGCTCCAGTGGTTTCTTTGCAATCGCTACGTGATTATCGGCTGATCTATAGCCGATCATCTTCATAGCAAATCGGTCGATTCGCTGATACGCTTTTCGAGATAGATCGGAACTTTAGCCGATCGGGACCCCCAGAATTTAATACGTTTCTTTCCTTGTCAATTAACAGGTCAGATTGACTGGCACGCTGCGCGAACCGCACCAGGGCGATCACCCGAACAGGAGTTAAGCAGATTCTCCCGGGTCGTGTGTCCAACGCTGAAGGCAATCGGCCGATTTTTAGCGCCAACAATTATGTTAGTATTAGCAGTGTGATAAAGGATGTCAAATTTTAGCCTAGATAATCTAAGAGCTGCGCTCTAAAATGGCAGGCTATAATCTTATTTAGTTTTGAGATAAAAATATATAAGGACTAGGTTGGATTATGAATAAAGCCCTAGGACCATGATCCGTTACCACCCTTAATAGCCCTAAATATAAACTTGTTAAGTGGTTCATTTGGTATAGAACAAATCAGCAATCAACAAGTGCACATCTACAAGGCAGGTTAATAGGGCCTACTTCTCTCTTTCTATCCCGTCCCTCAACCAAATCTGTGTCTCCTCCCCTTCCCTGAATCCGATCGTCTGTCATGTTTCCGACAAGATGCGGTGAGCTTGATTAGCAGCATTCCTGAGCAGATCCGACCTAGCCAAGTTATTGGGAGGGGGGATGCACAAATCTCTATGTGACCTAGGATAGGAATGGCCTATTAAAATTCAAAGCTAGTAAAATCTTTTCCCCAATTTCATGTTTTTTGCTTGTGAAAAAATAATGTCCTAAAAATATCTGTAAATTCCAGTTCTAAGTACGGTTGATATAGGTTGGACAAGAGCAATTAGCAAGTAACAGCCATCTCTTAGAAGTAAGAGCCACTTAACAAGTTTAGAGAACAAAAAACATATCTTAAGGGTTTACATGATTTTGATAACGCCATATAACAAGTTTAAAGATTAGCGATGGTTTTATTAATAATTACCAACGCAAGCGGGCACTTTTGAATATGCATGCGACACACACCGTTCAACAGATCATGAATCTCATGGTAATCTTGCTCGTTTTCAGTTGTTTGTCCGCAGAGCTCGTCTCCTGGTGTACTTCTCCAGGCAGTTGGATCATGAAGTGCCTCCTTTTGTCTGTACGGGCCGGTCTCTAGCAAAGCTCATGACGCCGATGTTCTGCATCTACAGAGAGTAGGTAGATAGGAACGCGCGTAAAGATAAGATGCATAGTTTTAAAATGGGACCCTTTTTAAAAATTGCAATCGATGTGAACACACGAGTCAACCATCGGTCTCGCTCTGAAACTGTTCGTTTAGAAGCAATCCATTCTAATTGCATCATTGCCACCTGCTGGTGCATCCCAGGTACTACTACATGATAATAAATAAACCATGTAAACAATGGTGATCCGTTGTTTTCCAATGTTACGTCTCCCTAATTTTGTTTACTTATCAAGCACTACATTCTTTTGTGACAATGACATGCCACTTGTTATTTGCCGAGCGTGGACCTCTTTTCTGACTCTTGTTGTTGTCACCTACCCTCACCTAAGCTGCTAAGCACCGTCAACAAAAATCAGGTGGCGGTATGCGAATACTGACTTGTTCTGAAGACCAACACTGACCAATGGAAAATTAGGAAATTTTATTTCTGTTTGCAAAGACTGCCACAAGACTGCCAAATAGACGGTCGGATTTGGTTTTCTTTAACATCTCATCGCTGAAAACTGAACCTTCTCCCACCAAACTGTTGCTGTTCAAATACTTTGGTTGGAGCCCTGGAGCCCCAGTTGGAACAAAAAAAAAACTTTCATATTCCTGAAGAAATTGAACTTGCCTCACATTAGCTTGTTCCTATGGTGAATAAGTTTAGGTGCCGCTATTAGAAATGAGATATCAGTAAGAATTTTTTTCAAAGTCAATATTAATTATCATTTTTTGAAAGACCAGACGATATTGATTGATGGAAATGAGGTATTGATGAGAAAGTGAAAAGGTGGGTGCCTTATGTTGGATTTAATTTGTGGATTTCTTTTCCATTTGTCAAATTTTGCTTTAGTGAGTTTTGGAAGGGGAATTTGAAAATCTTGCCACTTCACTCATCAATTTTTCAGGATTTATGACCCTGTGGCTAACAGCTTCAGTTTAGTAACTTGACAGAATCTCGAAGTCCGATTGAAAAAAAAAAGTAATTCCGTAGACTTTTTTTTGTGGAAAAGGTTCGAAAAAAAAGTGACCAAGCACCAAACATGGACAGGGGTGAAAACTGAAAACATATCAAATATGGATGAGTAACAGTTTTTTTTTGCATTTTTTTATTTCCACTCAAATGCAAAACAGCTCGAATACAAATATAGAGCGAGCATGAGCTGAATTCCAACTACTAATCCATCAAAAACGGCCGCTTCCCTGAACGGCTGATCACCACCAGGCCACCTCACCAGCACGGCGGCGGCGGGTGGTAGTGGTAGTAATTGTGGTACCACCAGTACGGCAGCGGCTCCGGCTTCTTGTCGTCCGGCTTCTTCTCCTCGGGCTTCTTCTCGGCCGGCTTGACCTCCTCCACCTTGAGGATCTCGGCGTGGCCGATCTTCTTGCGCAGGCACTGGACGAGGCAGACGGTGTCGACGCCGTCGCCGACCACCTCCAGCTGGTCCCTGCCGTCGCCGGTGACCCCCATCGAGCTCACCCCTGCACACACGCACACTCACCATCAGCACCGGCGGCCGCGGCCAATCGACGGGGAGAAGGTAGAGCGCGATGAGCAACGGGAGAACAGCTTGCGCGCGTACCGTCCGCTTTGGCAACCAGCGCCATGGCCTTGGACCGGGTCTTCTCGCTCGCCAGGCTCACCCTGATCACGATCTTTTGCTGCGGGCCAAAACAAGGTCGATTCAGTACAGTTTACCTTCGTCGCGGCAGAGCACGGAACAGAGCAACTGAGCAAGGGACACGGAGAGCTGAAGCTGCCGCGCGCTTACCTTCGTCATGGCGTGCCGCCGCTGAGGAGGATCCGGGCGGCGCGGAGGCTGATCAGATGCCTGATGGTTGCTGGATGGGACGGCGGAGGACTCCGGTGTCCGATCGGTGCTTACCCGCAGATGCAGCCAGGCAAGCAGCAGCCCACTGTGGCTTGCTGGCTTGGCTTGCGAGGGGAGCTGGGCGCGCACGGTATATATAGGCGGCGGGCGACATGGCAGGCCTGACGCGGGCCGACGAGCCTTCGTAAGAAGATTCGGCGGCTGAGCTTCCGAGTGGGCGAGGGGGACTGAGTGGGCTGGACCCACCACGCGCTCGTTGTCGTCGGAGCCGGGTCCGTTTTCTGTTCCTCGAATGAAACAGAATACAATGACTTGATTCGAGCCGAGACGGCCCAGTTGGGTCGTGCACCGAGAGCCGCTGACGGAACGGACGTGGTAGAGGTAGACCGAGTCGAGGCAACGGAGTGAGCTGACCGCGATCGCCGAGCCGCTGTTTCCGAGGAAACGGAATTGGCAGGATTGAGATTGTGTGATGCAACCCTTCGCGATAACTGAAATGTTTACTGTAAAATTCATTCAAAATCTTTTTTTTGAAAACTCCTTCGTTTGGAACGAGATCTCAACTGCAGTTCCCCCATTCAGTCCATGCCCGTCCGTTCATCGACCGGCAACGACGTACGTGTCGAGTCCCGCAGCGCGTATGACATGGAAAGGTTCAGAGTTCAGACTAAACGCGGGCCAACGGAACCACCAGCAGGATCTGAAAACGCCAGGTGGTGTGAGCACGCGTGGTTCAACGAGCGGTCCCACCGCATTCCTGCCTCGCGTCGCGTCACCGGGCAGGAAGGATCAGAGGCAGCAGGGGCCCCTTTCTGGTTACGTTTTCTCTGCGCGCGGAATCGTCCTCGGCCGTGCGATCCAGCGATCTATGGACAAACCTAAACCCTAAACACTTCCCGTTGATATGCTGTGGAATTTGAGAGCATGTGGCGGGCATCAAGCTCTGACTTGGCTCCTCCTTCAGTGTCAGGTCACATCTCCTTGCTAATTGTGACCTTTCTGTTCAGAGTTCGTTCGTTCCAGTCTTCCCCAAGATTGTTGCCTGACTGCTACTTTGACTCGTTTGCTGAAAAATAATTGAATTTTAGGTGGGGAAACAGCAGAAAAGAAAAACGAAAGGATGAGGTAAAGCACTTTCTGACTGTGCACTGAATTCTTGACAGTTAATTTGTCCGAACGTGATTGCAATTATGCTATCAAGCTAAGACAGCTGGAACTACCCAAGTAGGAGTATAACACTGAATGTTTATATGAGATTATTTTCCGAAGAAAATTCGTGTCGTCCGGGATCATTTCAGTACGTAAGAAGTCATGAGCACTTCCTTATTATTACTCTATTTATCAGATAGGAATGAAATTGGCAACAGGGAACTTGGGAGGAAATTAAAGGAAGAGCAAGAGCCTAACGCGAAGTGAAGAATGGTTACCTTTTCATACTTCCTGATTGTGCTGCTAGACGCGCCTAGCCTTTTGCTCAAGGAACTAAGCTTGCAGCACTAAGATCTTCATTAATAATGCACTAAGCGCTTTCCTTCCCATGTAGCGGTGGTAAGGGATCTTAAAATTTAGTCTAAATAATCTAAGGACCGGGTTCTAAAAGGGTCAGCTCTAATCTTATACAATTTTGAGCTAAAAATATATAAAGGCCAAGTTGGATTGTCAAGAGACCACTAGAGCCATGATCCGTTACCATCCCTAATCCCGCGGTGTAAATCCGTTTGTTCGAAAGAGATTGCACCGCACACACTGTATTCCTATCCACTTGCAATAATCGAAGTACTTGACTTGAGACTTGTCTTGATTGGTGTATTCAGTATCTAAGCAGATATGATGATGGCGATTTGGTGGTCAACAATGGACGATGAAAATTAAGTCACATGGTTCAGAACTTATATGACCACTTATAGTAGTAACTGTAGAGTATTCTGTGAAGCTGTATCTTTCAATCTATCTGCCTATCTTCGCTTTGAGTACATCACAGGCAAATTTTAGAGTAGTTCAGCCAGAAGAACTAATAGGAAGCAACCAATTTAACATTTTTTTCTCAAAACGATTCCGGATATTCTATGCAATGTATTTAAGAATAAATATTGTAAGAAAAATCTTGTGAGTAGCTTCAAAGTGAAAGGAAAAAAAATCATGCGCTAAAGGTAGTGCCATGTACCATCAATTAGAGATAAAACAAAAAAATATGTACACACGAGAGATAGATCCTGATAAAAAAGAGAAAAAATAGGTGGGTGCTTATTTTTAATCATTGTTGGAGAATGAAGTGTTGTTATCTATCCGTGTGAATTGGAATATAATTGGCCCTCGTTTGGTTAACTTGTAAAGTTGAATTCACCAACTTATACCTCATGAGTCGCCTAGGTAGGGGCACATGCCCCACTCAGACTTCGAATTTTCAGTAGATTGGATCTTATTTCGAGAAGCTAACAAAGGATGACACTAGTATGCCTCAGCTCAATATTTGAGCTAGGCCAGCCTCTGCTCATGAGGACCAAGAAATAAAGATGATAAGAACTTCCGGCAGATCGAGTTGGATGGTATCTCGACATCTCGTCATCTGCGGAACCAGGCCATTGCATTATTGAGCCTTTTTTCCAACGTGGCTTTTCCAGTCACTATCAATTCAAATGTTTTTACCGGCCATTATATTTTAGTCTTTAGAGGGTGAAAATGCAAATTGTTCATCCATCCTGATCCGTGTCGACCAGGGCACGACACAGACAGACGCTACGATGTTAGCGTGACGCGAATCTGTTCTTGTCAGATGACGTTCGCAGTTCAATTTGCACGCTGCTTGACTACCCCTACCCGTCCTCGTGATGCGATGCTGCCTGCTGATTGCGACCTGATTTATGTACGCTATCGTCACAGATTGGCGCGTATATTCGACCCCAGATCACTAGTGCACATCAGCACATGCAAACATACACGAGGAAGAAGCAAACACGAGGAACTGAGATTAAGATGCCAAGTGAAAACCGATTGAAATCGCGAATAAATCCCAATTATTTATTTGCACATATGGAGTGACCCGTCGCTCCAGTTAATTACATGATTGGGCAGCTGCCGGGCTCGTCGCAGACGACCATCGGCGGCGGCGGCGGCGGGTGGAGGTGGCAGTAGTAGTAACCGTAACCGTGGTGGCAATCAGGCGGCGGCTCCACGACATCGGGCTGCGCGGTCATCGTATTGTCGGGCCCCTTGGTCGTCTCGTCCTCCTCCGGCTTGTCCTTCACCTCCTCCACCTGCAGGATCTCGGCGTGGCCGAGCTTCCTGCGCAGGCAGCTGACCAGGCAGGCCGCATCGGCGTCGACGCCGACCACCTCCAGCTTGTCCCTGGAGTCTCCGGCGATCCCCATGGAGATCACCCCTGCGCACACGCAGCCGTGCCGGCATTGTCAGTCTGCCCACCAACGCACGCACCAGTCTCCATGAGCAGGACACAAGGGCGCGAGCGGCGGAGTGCGCGCGTACCGTCTGCCCTGGCGGCCAGCGCATCGCTCTGGACCGGCTCCTCGCGCACGGCATGCTCACCTTGATCACCATCTTCTGCTGCAGCAACGTACGGCGACGAAGCAGGACCAAGAAAGAAAACGCGATCAATGCCCGTGTTTCAGGTTGGACTGAAACAGAGCTGACCGGCCGGCGAGAGTTGCTTACCTTCATTGCCTGCAGCTGCAGCCTGCAGGTACGAAGGTTCCCCCACTTTCCGCTACAACCGATGAGATCTGAAATCTTACCATCTTAGGAAAGTTGGCTTGGCTACAGGTCTGCCGATCTGTCTTGCAGGCTGCAGCGACGGGTGCAGAATGCAACCCAGAGCAAACTGTATGCCCACTGGCCCTGCATGCGCGCTTCGTCTGACAGACAGCAGGACCGCATGCGTGCGTGCATGTTCGGATACCAGCCACAGCAGCCGAGTACATACTGCCAGACGGAAGTGTTCCTGGTTGCTTGTATTGCGCGGTTCACGCCGGTAAGATCCTAGTAGTGGCTAGTGGCCGGATCTCAAAATCCACTTCAGTAGCAGCTAGCAGGTTAAGGTCGATCTTGCTGCCACCAAAAAGATTGGCTCTTTAATTTCTCCGGCATTTCAGTTTGTATATGTTACAAGAAAAAGATTGGCGCCACCAAAAAGGCTGCCACCTGCAATGAAATGCCTAGCATATTATCGTACGCCATCACTGTTCATCCACCCAGTTGAGGTGTTATTCATATATTCACATTATTTTTATTTTCTCTCCCATTTTATGTCGGACCCACTTGTCAGTCTAAAAAAACCGTTAAAAAAAAGAGTAAGGGTGGGATTTGTACACGTGGGAGGTTGTTTGCCATTGAAAATGATGGTTTCTTATGACGACTCTAGGCCACAAACCGTGCTAGCTTTAAAGTTCAGGAAAAGTAAAATGGAATAAATCTGTACAGAAATATATTGCTTTATGTTCCTTTGAAATTTTCAAAATGTCACTGGAATTTTCAAAATGGAATAAATTTTCAAAATTTGTACAGAAATGTATTATTTTGGCCCTAGGTGTATAATCATGTTAGCGTATGTTAAACACTAGGTACCTGTTGGGATGGTGACTTCTATTCGTTTTCACAAACCACGCTAATTAGTACGTGTAACGTTTTTTAATAATAGGGGGGAGAGTACGATCTCTGCATCCAGTTCACAACTGGAATACTGGATACATATACAACCAATGCAAGTAGGTCGTCCATATACTTACACATACGTAATACACATACATGTTGGATTTTATGGTACTAGCTAGCCTGTAGCTAGTGACCTTATTACGCTATCGACGATGGTTAAACGTAAGGGAAAGCAAACCATATATAGAACCCGTTTGTGCACATGCCCACACCACACGTCACGCACGAAGAAGCTGACGACAGATGTGGGCAAAAAGGTCAGAATGAGCCCGCCATACCATACTACAGATGCATGCATGACAGAGCCCAACTTACTACTAGTCGCTAGCTTCACAAGATGTTGCAACCGAATGCCGGCGACTCCGCCTGCTCGCAGCTGAAAACCAGCGGCGTGTGGAGATAAGCCGCGCACGGGCTCGGCGCCGGGCACGCGCAGGGCTCCGGCGGCTTCTTCTTCTCCGGCTCGGGCTTGTCCTTGACTTCTTCCACCTTCAGGACCTCGGCGTGGCAGAGCTTCTTGCGCAGGCAGTGGACGAGGCAGGTGATGTCGATGCCCTCGCCGACCACCTCCAGCCGGTCCTTGAGGTCGCCGGCGATTGCTATCGAGATCACCCCTGCATGTGTAGACGCATATACTGTTGTCGGGCTAACTCAAATGCACAAATGGATGACTGTTGAAGTGCATACCGTTCGTTTTGGCGGCCACCACCATGGCCCGGGCACGGCTCTTGGCGTTCGGCATGGTCACCTTGATCACAATCTTGTACTGCAGATTAAACAACGACGACGAGCGACGTGAGAAACAAAACGTACGGGAGGATCAGAAACGAACAGTGCATCGCTTCACTATTACCTTGGTCATCGTTGATTCTCCAACGACGACACTGATCGAGAAGCTGAAGAAATAACTGAGCGAGCCTGTCAAGCTAAGCCAATGATTGATCTGACTGGGTGTGGCTAGCTAGCTAGCTACGACGCCGAATCGCTGATCGTGATGTTTTCCTGCCGGCCGGCCGGCCGGTGAAGCAACCACGCACGCAACGCCTAGGACCTTGCGGCCGCGCTCGCGTCTCTGGTGTAGTTGTGTAATATATACGCGCGGCGCCGGGCCAGAGCTCCTGTTATCTTCTAGGCCGGGTTTGCCGAACACAGCTGCTGCGTGCGTCGTCGAGCTGCTCGGCTCCCAAGTGGTTGGCCATGGACATAGGCGACCAGACGGGACGACGGGGATGGCGCTGGAGCCGAGCCAACGGTGGCCCGTGTCCGTTCGCTGTCCCGGCAGGCTACTGGACCAAGTTGTGGGCTGCTGTTTCCCTCCGAATTTAAGGCGCCCGGCCCGGCCGGAGCCGAGACAACGAGGTCCATGTTCGCTGTCCACAAGAGACTACGGGGACCAACTTGTGACTTGTGCGCGGCGGGTTGCTTACTTTTCTACGGAGGCGCGACCGTACCCCGGCGTATGTCTCCGTCTTTCGCAGTCACCGCTCGACGACGGCCGGGTGGTTAATTAGCTGGGGCCGCCGGATGCCGGCGGGCCCGGCCGTGCAGCCATTGCTAGCGGCGCACGGGGAAATCCTGCGGTCCTGGACTACTACGTATACCCTCGTATCTTTTACATTTGTCCCGGCCGGATTTGAACTCGGGATTAATAAACACATTAGTTCCGGATCCAACTGCTGGAGACTGGAGAGAAGTAAGGTGGGACCTTTACTCCCGGTTGGAGCCACAAATCGGGACTAAAGATCCACTATTAATCCCTGATGGAGCCACCACCCGGGACTAAAAGTCAGATTTCCTTTTAGTCCCGAGTGGTGTCTCCATCTGATACTAATAGGGAAGCTTTAGTCCGGATGGAAACCACGTACCGGGACGCATCGGGATTATATCCTTATATCCTCTCGAGAAGCCCTCCCTCTCTCTTATATCCTCTGGTCACTCACCATCAGTGCCTTATCCAATTCTCTTCTCTCTTGTCTCTTCCCTCAGCACCCCTCTCTCATCTCAACTCCTCTCTCAGGCCGGGAGCATGAGAAGCGCTTAGGGACTGGCGTGGGCGGAGGAGGCCAGGAGCTGCCGGCGCGGGTGAAACGGGCCGGGCGCCGCCGGCGGCCGCCGCGCGTCCCGACCACGCTCGGGCTAGAGCGGCTCGGCCAGGCCTGGGCGGGCGGCGGCGCGGCCAGCCCCGGCGTAGTGTGGCCAGCCCTAGGCCCTGGCGGGCGGCGGCGTGGCCAGCCCCAGGCCTCGACGCGGACGGCTCGGCCAGGACCCGGCGCGGCCGACAGCGTGAGGGGCCGGCACGTGGCGGTTTGGCCGACGAGCGGGCGGCCTAGGGCGGGCGGCGGCGCGGCCAGCCCCGGCGTAGGGCGGGCAGCTTGGCTAGGCCCCGGCGGGCGCGGCGCGGCCAGCCCCAGGCCCCGGCGGGCGGCGGCGCGGCCAACCCCAGGCCCCGGCGCGGACGGCTCGGCCAGGACCCGGCGCGGCCGACAGTGTGCGGGGCCGGCACGGATGGCCTCGGGCATGGCCGGCACGTGGCGGTTTGGCCGACGAGCGGGCGGCCTAGGGCGGGACCGGCGCACGACGGCTCGGGCGGCAAGGGCGCGGCCTGGGGCGGGACCGGCGTGCGGCGGCTCGACCGTGAGCGCATGGGCCGGCGCTTGATGATTTTTTATGATTGGAGGTGGAGATTGATATTTTTTATTTATTTTTTTGTTGATGGAATGTTCTGAGCTAATGTTGTTTGGAGGAATTTGGGGAAGATTGAATATGGTTAATTTGAGGATTGATGTTGGCTTAATTGTTGTAATTGAATGGGGAATTTGCTAGCGCTGTGATTGAATGAGGAATTTGAGAAAGGAGGCTCGCTGTGTAGGACGAGGACGAGATAGAAGGAGAGGGTGCCGGCCAGCGGTGGCCGTTGGCTGGCCAAGCCGTCTAGCGGTTAGGGTCCCATGCTTTTTTTTATTTTCGAAAATTTTATCGGTCCCGGTCGGTACCCTCGTCTGGGACTAAAACACTCTTTGGTCTCAGTTGTTTGACCCGGGACTAAAGGCTGGAAACTTTAGTTCCGGACTGGCGGTTCCGGCTGAAAAACCAGGACAATAGGGGTTTCTCAACCAGAACTATTGAGCCGTTCTGTACTAGTGCTGCCTTTTATAGAGAGTTGCCTACGCACCAAATGGCAAGAAATGGTTGTGGTACTGGAGAATTCGGAAGAAACGGAGCACAAGTTGGATAGCAGATGAGATGATACTGAGAGTGACCCCAGCATTAAATCGGATTGCGCCGCGTCGAAGAGCGCGGCAAAATGATGATGGCATATACATAAGTTGGGAAAATGTAGGAGCAGAGTGGGAAAATTGGGAACCTACGAAGTTTCCTAAGGGCAGTCCCAATGGGCCAGATCACCTAGTTTCCATGGCATTAATTAGGCTGCCAAATCAGCAATTTGGTGACGTGGCATGTGAGTTAATGAAGAAAGAGGAGGAAATCGTTTCTCATGCAGGAAACGGTGTCGGCGGGCGCACCGATGAGCGAAGAAACGGCCAAATCCGCGATGGAGCGAGCGCATGTTTCCAAGCCACGCGTTTTACTCATCCTTCCGGATCCGCTATGTCGTCTCCCTCTCCTCGCCGCCGCCGCCGTTCCTTCCGCGCACCAGCTCGAGCCCACGAAAAAAATAGCACGCTCCCGTGCTCCTAGCTTCCACTTTGCTGCGCTTCTGCGCGGAGGAGTCCATCCGGCGCCAAATCTCCCGCTCAAAGGATGGGGTCTCTTCTAAAATTTTCATGTCGCCTGCTTCAAATCCATTTGCTCACGTACTCTATACTCACCCAGCAGCAATCTCCATCTCATAGTACCACCTATGTCCAGCCACAAGACCTAGCTAAATCCATCCCCAATCAGTAAACCGTCCAGGGTTCACGCCAATTCAAAAATGCACAGCAGCTATTCGCCAATTGGCAAACGGTAGTCCTGCAGACCATCTTGATGAGTATCTAAAGATTGGAGAAAGTACTGCAGTGGAGTGCTTGAAGATGTTTGTCAAGGGTGTGACTAAAAAACTTGGTACAGAGTATTTGCGACGCCCCACTATAGAAGATGTTGAACGCTTGATGCAGATCGGCGAGCGTCGTGGTTCCCTGGTATGTTAGGGAGTATAGATTGCATGCATTGGCATTGGAAAAAAAATATCCTGTAGGATGGAAGGGATAATATACTCATGGTGATCATGGTGTTCCTACAGTCATTATTGAGGACGTAGCTTCGCACGATCGTTGGATATGGTATGTCTTCTTTGGTGTTGCTGGATCCAATAATGATATCAACATGCTTAATCAATCATCTTTGTTCGTCGAGCAGCTAAGAGGGAAAGCTCCTCGAGTACAGTATCATGTCAATGGAAGGCAATATAACAATGGCTATTACCTTGCTGATGGCATATACCCAGAATGGGCTGTTTTTGTTAAGTCAATACGCCACCCACAATCAGATAAGCACAAATTGTTTGCAGAGCATTAAGAAGGGGCAAGGAAGGATGTTGAATGTGCATTTGGCATTCTGCAGTCTCGCTTTAGTATTTTACGTCGACCTGCACGTTTGTATGAGCAAGGCGATCTTGAGAATATTATGCTAGCTTGTATCATCCTTCAAAATATGATAATAGATGATGAGAGAGATATGGAACAGATTCCTCTTGATTTGAATGAGAAAGCAAGCACATCAACTGTTCAAGCACCTGCAATCTCTCATGGAGAGAATCCAGAGATGGAAGAAGTACTAGAAAGAAATGCCAATATTCGTGCTCGTGACACTCATGAAAAAACTTCAATCAGACTTGATTGAGCATATTTGGCATAAGTTTGGCAATCCAAATTAATTAGGTATATAGAAATTTTAGTATATACTAAAGTTTTTGTATATATCTATGGTTGCATTCTCACTGCAATATAAAAATGTTACATTCTAAGTTTTGAAAATTGATTTTGTCTAACGCATTTCTTTCTTTTTTTTGCAGTGAAGAAGAGTTTCCAGTGAAAAATGTTTTGCAGAGGATGGAGCTGGGTGAACTACTTCATGATGACCTAAATATTACTATGTATTCGTATGGCGTTGCTACCTAAAGTGCCATGCTTTATATATGTTTTTGAACCTGGGTTACTCTTACCACTATGGCTATCTAGTATGACTATGAACTGCGTGATTGGTCTTACTAAAAATATTATGGACTTTAGTTCTTTTATTATCAACTATATGTGCTACCTTTTATCTTTATTTCTGGACTGCTATTACTAATATATGGTTGTGGAAACATATTTGTGGGTACCTACTAGTTATGAACTGGTATTATTGATATATAAATTGCTATCAACGTATTTGTGTGAGATGTAATGTATGTGACTGAGATGGACGAATGTAAACATATATGTAGGCCTTGCAGGCCACTATGTTGCATGCACAACTGATCTATGTCTTTGTTGTGGTGTATTTAAGTTGCCCATCATATAGAAACTGCTATAGAAATCATGGGCTTGGGAGTTAGTTTCTAAAGATCATTAATTATGCTCTCTTCCTCTTGGAAACTGTCCATTGGGACTGCCCTAATAATGCCAAACCTCATCGTGATGTCACCATCTTCACGTCATGCACGTGGATCTAGCTATCTCCGGCCTGACCGTAGCTTGCGAGAAAACAAGGCGGCTGCGGCTGCTGCTGATTGCTGCTTTTTACAAAGTCTGGCCTGCATGCGCGCTTGGCTAGTTGCAGCTGCAGCCAATGCAGTGCTGCCCAGCTAGAGGTAGTAACGGATCATGATCTTAGCAATCACTTCATAATTCAATTTGATCTTTATATAATTTTTAGCTCAAAATTGTATTAAAATTGTATAAGATTATAGTCTAATCTTTTTTTATCCGATCTTTAGATTATCTAGGCTAAATTTTAAGACCTTTACCACACCTATGCCTAGCTACTCGACTCGTTTGTAGATATAATTTGAAGGTGTGAGGAACGCAGAAATGGAAAAAAAAGATATTGATTGTTATGTTTTCTTTATATGCCTTTAATTTTAAAACACTTCTATTTACGCAAGGCATTTTAACTAAATTCCTCTTGGTACCTCTTCATAGATCAAGTTGATATGAGCCTTGCATGGTCTAGCTCAATGCGATGAATGGTTGATGGTTTGCGGGATGGATGGAAGCTTCTGATGTTTATTAAGAATGTTTTAATTGAGTTCGCATGATTATATTTATGGATAACCAGAGGTAGTGATGAAGTTGACCTGAAGATCGCAAAGGGACATGTTTTTTTCCCCATGATTTATGGTGTATGGATGGTGTGGCGCTCAATGGCGAGGTGCCGAATGATGAACAAAGGCTCGACACTGATGGACTAATAAGTGTGGTGGGAGGCGAGTAGAAGCTTGGTCCAATGGACCATTCAAGGATAGTTAAGTTGGAGTCATGAGCGGTCCATGTCGCTCACATGGAGTGGAGAGGGAAGTGCTATCGATGGTTTTGACCAAATCATGGCAGGCGTCAGGTTGAAGTCAAGAGGCAGCTTGGTGGTGGGAAACCAAGGTACCTAAACGTGTCTTGAGGCCAAGGTTGATGTTGGGGTAAAGGACGTTTGTCCCGAAAAGATTACGGTGATGTATGGAATACGAGAAAACTAGAAACCCCTCTCAAGAGCGCAAGACATGTAGTTAATATACTGCTTTGTTGAGTATGCTAGCACAATTATTCCCCTCATTAATTAGTTCCTTGTTAAACTAGTCAGCTTATCATGAACGTCATAAAATAAAAATGGAGGGAGTACTTTCTCAAGACAAGTGTACACATGAGATCTTTATGTTCTGAAAATATATTTAAAATTATGGACAATCAAGGTTTAAAAGTCTAAAATGTTTGACTAGATTTTTGGTCAAAGCGTTAACTATCGTGGCCAAAGGTAATATATCACCAAACCAATTAATGGTACGTGTGTGAGATTTATTTTGCATTTCATTTTGTAAAATATCTTGTTCCCACTGCTCAGGTTGGATTCCGGGAATTCACTAATTCCGAACAAAACATTTTGAATAATTTAGAAGAAAATGCACATTTAAAGTTTCTGTCAATGGAATAGGAATATACGGGGCCCTTGTATTTTCTATTTTTATTTTGTTGCCTTTTTCTTGTCCTACTTCTCAGGCTTATAAAATTGTGAAAGACAAAGGAGAAAGGGTGGGATGTGTACACGTGGGACGTTATTTATTGCATTTAGAACGAAGATGGTTTCTGATGATGAGTTTGGGGCATTCGACTTATGTCACCTTTTAAAAGCTCAAAAATCAAATGATCATTTTTTACCGAAATTTATTATTTTTATCCATCTATGGGATCCCGAAATGTCAAAGATCCAGCGAAATAAAAAAACCCATTGGTGTATTATGATTATATTCATGATACGTAAAAGCTAGATAGGAAACTGTTCGCATGGTGACTTTTAATCATTTTCACAGACGACGTTAGTACGCATGTTTTTTTAATAAGTAGGGAAAACAAGTACATGCATCGTATAACGTACTCCCTCCGTTTCAAAATATTCGTCGTTTTAGCAAATCTAGATGTATAGATTTTGCAATGCATCTGGATATAGATTAGATATAGATTATGTTTAGATTCATAATAAAAATTATGCATCTAAATTTTGCTAAAATGACTTACAATTTGGAACGGAGGAAGTATACCATAGTTTGCAGTATATATGCATTTAGTTACACTGTCGATGGTTGGCGGAAGCGAAAGCAAACCAGAAGCACGTTTAATTTGCGCATATGCGCACACGAAGAAGCTGTGCTGTACTGCTGTGGCAACAGTTTAGAAAACCCAAATCACACATACGAATGCTTGGCGAAATCCATCATCTTACTGCTAGCTTCACATGACGCAGCAGCTTCCCGCCGGCGGGTCGTCCTCGCAGAGAACCATGGGCAGCGGCGCGTGGCAGTAGCCGACGGCTGCGCACCGGCACTGCCCCGGGCACGGGCAGGGCCTGGGCTCCTCCGTCTTCTTCTTCTCCGGCTCGGGCTTCTTGTCCTTCACCTCCTCCACCTGCAGGATCTCGGCGTGGCAGCAGAGCTTCCTGCGCAGGCAGTGGACGAGGCAGGTGATGTCGATGCCCTCGCCGACCACCTCCAGCCGGTCCTTGAGGTCGCCGGTGATCCCTATCGACCCCACCCCGCTCGCCTTGGCGGCCAGCGCCATGGCCCGGGCCCGGCTCTTGGCGTTGGGCATGGTCACCTTGATCACGATCTTCTGCTGCAAAACAACAAATTTTTCAGAGAAACGGAAACAGATCACCATCAGTTCGATCGCGCGCGCGGGATGCTAGCTCAGCAAGCAGCATTGCGAGACAAGAACAGGTCGACGCTAGCCTCACTACCTTTGCCATCGTTGACTCCCGAACCGCTAGCTTCAAAAAATTTGGTTCACGAACGACTCGACTTCACTGAGAAGCTGAGGAAATAACTGATCGAGCACTGTCAGGCTTAGAATTCTGCCTACGATACTACGCTGAGTCCTCGTGTAACTTGAGAAGGAGCTGGCTGCTAATAGCTTGCAGTTGCAGCCGTGCTCGTGGCTGGTGCATAAATACAGGCGCGCGCGGGCAAGAGGGGTGGCGAGTGTGACGACCCGCGGAAAAGCTAAGGCGATGGCCGGGCCGGGGCAGAGGTCTTATCTTCTAGGGCGTGGCACAGCAGCTAATGAAATGGCTAGAGAGGGAGATGGAGGAGCCTACTATACGCAGCGTGTGGGATGATGTTTGCAGTTGAACAACTGCTGCATCAAGCTTAGGATAAGGGGGAAAAAATGGCAGCTGCGTCAAGCTAGCGACTCCGAGAGAGTGATTAGCCATAGACAAAGCGACGACCAGGCACTGGAGGATGGAGATGTGTTGGGAGCCGATCGAGCCGATCGACGTCGTCCGCACGAGACTGGACGGAGCTGTGCCGGGTTGCTGCTTTCTCGGAAGGCCCGCGATCATGGTATCCTATGTCTTCGGATCGCCATTCGAGGGCGGCTGAGTTATGAACAAAATTTGCCGATATAATAATATTTTTTTAGAATAAAATTATTTTTTGTGGACAAGATACAATAATATCTATGGGCACACTAATAATACGGTAAAATATCTATTTTTTTAAATAAAATAGTAAAATCTATTTGTCGATATATCTCAGCTGTTTATTAGCCATCGTTCTTCGAAAGGTGTGAACCGTGGCTAATAATAAGCTTGCCGGCTACGCCGATACCTACATATTTTGATTGATATATGGGGTATGCATGACTGATGGTTGGTGGTGGGCCTGTGTTCAAATCAAAACAAGCATGCTTCTTTTCATATTTTCTTCCTTTTTTTGCATTTATATGCCCCTCTCCGTCCCCCCTTCTAGAATTCTAGAGAGAGGGCCGGGCAATAGTACAGGCAATCCAATAATTGCGAAACAAGGTGATGTAGAACATTTTTATTTGCATGCTGATTAAATGACCCAAACACCATCTTCACATTCTTCTCCACACACCACAACATGAATAGATGAGACAAATATCTTAGCAATACTTTTTTACCGACAGCATCGTTCAAGTCCGTTGCTGAAGCCTAGCCTAACTGGATGAGTGCACCACCATGATGCTACGTTGTTTCCTAGCCCACACCCACCGTATCCCAACCATCATTTCACGAGGATTCGCTTTCCTCCTCTAGAAGACTAGAGCTGTTCAGATTAAGATCGTACGTAAAACCCTCGGACATTCGGAGGGAAAATGATCGAGGAAAACTGCAACCCGCAGTCACTTGAGAAAACACTCAGGAAATGCTGACCATGTTGGAGCGACACTAGACAAGATCACAAGACACTACATAAAATCTATATATGCAGAAAGACATAAAAAAAGTAGTAGAAATAAATTATAGTAAAACTAAAGGTTGTTATAGAAATTAAAATTTTGTACACCTGCTAGTGCCCTTTCATTTTTCTTCAATAATAAACCGTGGCTGCGAAGCAACTGCCCTTCGTCACGTCATAATAATTGCGCATAGACATGTACATCTGTATTGTCACCATGTGATCGACGGGCCATAATGTGATCGACGGGCCATATTGTTGAAAAGCTGGAAAGCTTGAAGGAATAGAGCCATAGAGGCCGGCATCAAGTCGGAATATGTAACATCTGACGACAGGGCAAGGAAGAAGATGCCAGGATGCATGCATACGAGCTCGGTAGCCGCGGGACCCAGGAGAGGAGGGGAAGAAGACCGGCCGAAGACGAGCCCAGCTAGCTGATGCCGATCGGGCTCGATCGGGCTCTAGCCTGTCGCGTCGCAGCTGTCCCGTCGTCCGGTTCTCTATCAGGACGCTGCGAGACTAAGGGACTTTTCCTCCCATGCCGTGCACCATCCGGCTCCTATTTGTTTACTACATTTTACACAAGCAAATAAACCATTCGAATTAATCAGCACATGAACTCCTACACAAATACACTACATCTACAAGAACCAGCCGTAGCATTTCTCTCTGCATTTATCGTCCACGGCTCCACGGTTGCCTGCGGATCGATCACATGATGGCGCACGACGAGGCCGCGTCGGGGTGGGTGTCGTCGTCGTAGCTGCTGTACTGGCCGGCGTACGGGTACGGGTGCACGGCGGCCGGCCGGGAGTAGTAGTAGCCGCTGTAGCGCGGCTGCCACTGGTGCTGCGGGCCCGCGGCGATGGTGGGGGTGCTCGCCGGCGGCTTCGTCCTGTCGGCGCCGCCACCGAGGACCTCCACCCGGACGATCTGCGCGCCGCCCACCTTCTTCCGCAGGTGGCTCGTCAGGCTGACGGCGTCCAGGCCGTCGCCGACCACCACCAGATGGTTCCGCTCCCTCCCTTCTACCGCCACGGACTGCACTCCTGCAGCACACGATGCCGAAACCGGGCAGTACACGGTTAGCGCTGCCACTGCATGCGTGCTCCAGAGCGACAGTGACACAGTGTATTATGCGATGCTTGCTTACCGTGTGTCGTGGCGACTAAGCCCAGAGCCTTGGACCGGCTCTTGTCGCCGCTCATCTGCACCTTGATCACGATCCTTTGCTGTAAAACAAAGCGGAAATGCAAACTCAGGTGCTTCCGTTGCAGACAGTGACAACCTCATCAGGTGCTTCCGTTTGGATGAGAACTCATGTTACCTTCATGATCGTGTTGCTGCTCTGTTGCTGATTTCCGATCCAACCTGAGAAAATTCGTTATTAGTAGTCCTACAGCTCGGAAGAATTGACACTTGAAACTCCGAGTGTAGTTGGTGAGGGAAGGAGAGCTCCCTTAAGCGACTTATATATAACAGGAGAAATGTGCTTTATGCACCGAGTACGTAAGAATATTACTTTGAGGTAAGAATGAAGAATCGATGCAGTTTAGACCCAGCCAAACTACCAAGGCCACCATGCCGTGGGAAAGCACAAGACTATATATAGTTTTAAGACCTTGATTTATGCAAAGCTCGCATTGATTCCGCGCTTTCTGAAACCGTGTCTACCTTTGGTTCATTGCCTCGGTGCTTTGCTTTGTTAAGCATGATGTATGTATCTGTTGTGGAACTGACACAGTCAATGTACAAGTGTGTGCAACATCTACATACTTCTGTTCAAATTTTTATAAGTTCACAATAATGCTAAGCGCTTCATTAGTGCTCAACAATTTCAGCTAGGTCTCTAAAAAAAATCGGTGCTCGTAGCCTAAGAAGGGGAGAGGTGAATTAAGCACACTAAAAACCTTAACCTATGAATCAAACTAGTTTGCACAAAATATAAGCTAAAGTATACTATCTAGATTGCAATTATGGTTCATCTAGTGTGAAATCCTCATCCAAAATAAATTTTGTAATCTATAGCCAATTCTAGTAAGATACTGCACTGTTGTGGACTCCTACTACCTCCGCACGTACCAGAGAAGGAAAAGGAAAGAATCCACAACGCAACAGCTCCTACGAGTGGCTGATTTGTTCCTTTTAGAAGATATCGCTTGGGAGAATTAGATTAAGTTTGTTAGGAAAGTTTGTTAGTCAAGTTTAGGCCTGATTCTATAAAGACCGGTAGATTGTATTAGGTTTGTCATCGAAGAATAAAGACTCTCCCATCGGGGTGAGTTATCTTCGACGGTGGCGAGGAACAGCTCCTCGTCGGCCGACGAGATAACATCGCCACCGTATTTGTTATGCTCTCACTCTCAAACTGCCTTGCCCCTACATCCCCCCTTACATACTCCTCGCAAACCCGACGCCATATCATACATTAAAAAAGCAAAGGCATACAAATTGCAAGAATGAAATACGGAAACGTAAAAGAGAGGATGAGAGAAAGCAAACTCTTGACGTGAGGATTTATCCCGTGATATCGGTAGGCACTAAGCCACCCCTAGTCCACGTGTTGAAGCACTCACAAAGAGTATTACTTCCCGGTCACCAAGTCTCTTCTGGGACTCTTCTTGACTTGCCATGAAGGCTCGGCCACCAAGGCTCACACCAAGTCTCTGGTTACCTTGATGCCACCTTTACTACGGAGCTTCCCACGAAGGAGGGGTCTCCTTGTCCCCAGCACACAGCCGTCGCCGCCGCTCCACACCAAGCCGGAGGATCGAAGACTTGCCGACGAGCCACGAAGACTCCAAGAGGCCGGCACACCAAGGTACAAGCTTGAGGTTCACTCAAGAACCATCACAAGATCACAACAACACCTTGCACCCTCACTCTCTCTAGAGCTAACCTAGCACTACATCTCACAAAGATTGTGCTAAACATAAGGATTTGATCAATGAGCTTTTTGGTTGGCTTGGAGAACTTCAGCAAGTTTATGTAGTTTCTCACGAACTCCAGCAGCTTCAAATAACCCGGGGTGAGGCCTTATATAGGCTAGAGGACAGCTCATAGTCGTTGCTTGCTTTTACCTAGAAAAGCATAAACCGTCGGTTAAACCGGTCGCCACCGTCGGTTTAACCGGTCACACTGACCCTGCCTGTTAGCCATTGAATTCCAACTGTCTTCTTCTGCTGACATCATTGCACCAACGCCTTGCACCGACGGGTGTCGGTCAACCCGTGCTGAACACCTTCAGACTTCTCCAACTCCAAACGCTTCTGCATCAGTAAACTACCAATGCACCGACGCCTTCTTTTGCACCATCGGTTTAACCGGTGCCTCTGTCATTTCTTGTGGCAGAACCACCTGAATTAATCCGGCTCAAGTGTATTAACCATCACCATTAGGGCAATCAAGGTTAACCTTACACTTCAAACGGAGTAATCCACTGTTCTGTCGGGTAACCTCCCGATATAACCACGGTAAAGCGGATCGAAGCCATACATACAAATGCTCATGCGAAGATGAGCCCAGAGAATACCACATTCCAGCAGATATTACAAAAATTATCATAAGTGAATATTACAAACCAAGTTTGAGTTTAGTAACCAAGTACTTCAGTGATCATAACCAATAAGTTCTTCAGAGTTTAAGTTGCAGCGGAAATAAGATAACGAAAGCTACTCGACGAAACAGGATGTCTCGATGAAGCCCGCACGAGACATCACTCAGCATTATCTCCATTGGCCGGGGGCGTATCCCATTCCACCGACCATCCCGGAGGCAGAGTACAGGGCCAAGTCAAGCTAGCAATCATGTCTTCGAAAGACTCACCTGAAAACGAGCCACAAGCAAGGATGAGTATGCTAATACTCAGCAAGTCTTACCCGTGTAGTGGAATCTACTCCACCAACTCTAGACATGCAAGGCTTTCTTGGCTCAGGGGTTTGTTTTGCCGAAAAGCATCTACGAGTGGGTCCTTGCTTTCAACTTTTAGCTCAAGATTCTAGTTTCATTGACCAGTCTAGATAAGCAACTATCCAATATCATTCATGGTGAAGCATTAAATTTCATCCAACAAGTTTATTCATCATCATTGTTCCTCTTCTTACTCTGTGTGGTAAAAGGGATTAAGCAGTCTCAATAGCCGTGAGAAACGGACGATTCGAATCGAATTTCTTAACCTTGCAAGGGAAACCTAAACACACGACATGTGGTTACTCCTAGAGTCACACGTGCAACTTTTCCCCTTTCTTTCCGGGTCGTGGATCGGAGCTACCCTCCGAGAGTACACGAGCCCCACGCCACGGTCGGCGCCGGGTCGTGGCCACTCGTGCACTCGCCATATAGTGGGACTGAAGTTCAAAGGGTAGGTTGTCGTCCACTTGCCGGGCCAATCAGGTACTTAAGCTTACCGATTACCATATTCTCGGCATGCGTTCAGTACGTTCAAAGACTTAACCACCACTACCACACACTGCGGTCTTAGCATTTTTCACTAAACAGACGGGCCTCAATCATAAACATCGTACCATAGCCCGTCCGTTGACCTTATGATTGCAGCGTGTAGTAAACATTCAACTCCTATTTTCTCGCGAGTGACAGGAAATCACTCGGCTTTTACCGGAGTCCTATTAGCACAGCATTCTATCGAACCTTACATCTAGTTTTCAAGCATGGGTTCCTAACATCATGCAACTAAGTTTTCATTCAACTCCTATAAACTTAATGCACAAGCAAGAGAGTAATGAGTTGCATAATTTAGGAAAGGAATAGGGTTATGCTCCGGGGCTTGCCTTCTTGTGCAAAGTTAGTCCGGGGATCGTCTGAACGTTGACCCGGGTCTTCAACTGCTTCAGTTAAATTTGCCTGGGCTTCTCGCTGCTCACTCTCGGACTCGGGCACCAGCTCGTAAGTCCCGTCGGCGAGAGTAGTCGTTTCTACATGAATGCACAAGTATAAGTAGTGGTGTTGGTAAGCGACATGATTTCCTTCACGATAAAGTTGCAGTCTGTAAAACATGAGTTTTATTGTGAAGTGAGTTACTTTATCATTCGTGGGCAATCGTTAATAGAGTAGAATAGTACAATAAGTGACTTCGTTAAGCAAGGTGGGGTGGGTGTTCATGGGAACTTATGTTCCTCATGTAAACATGATTTAAGTGTAACTACCATAGCGAGTAGTGTTTGGTCATGAAACCTTGGATCTAGGCACATCAGGGAAAGATAAGCTTACTGTAAAATTTTCAGATATTTTCATGCAGCAAATTAATTATGAAAAATATAATACATGGTTGCTGCTAGATTCTTGTTCTTTTTGTACAGAACAAATGGTGCAAAAACGGAGACTAAGATTTTTACAGGGCTTTCAGTTAACCATGAAGGAGCTACTGTAATTTTTATAGGATTTATGATGTAGTTTTCAGAGCATAGTAAATATGACATTACACACCTAGGTTATTCAAGGATTTATTTTTACAGGATCCTGCACAGGGTTTTTGTCCATGAAACTTTTTACACAGCATCCTCTACCACTAAGTATCTTCTAGTAAAAATATGAGAATTTTCCAAGCTAAGATACTATTTTCTTGATTTAATGTATGTTATTAGAACATAAATCAAATAAATAGGTTCCTGTGAGATAAAAAGCCTCTAAATTTTTCTATGGCATCTAGGTACTATCGTACAAGTACAACAAAAGTTCCATTAGGTGATTCATAACCTAACTGCAGGGATAATTAATTCTATCCAAACGTGGTATGAAACTAAGTTTAATAAACAGTATAGATAGAGATGGAATTTGGGCCTGATCTTTTTACACTGGCTTATATAACAAGTAAATCTCCTACTGTAAAATTTTCAGGACCAGTACTTGTCTACAACAATGGTTGTGAATAAAGGTCATTAAACAGCCTATTTAATTTAGAGCATAAATTAGCTAGAATCTGAGGAGATGCATGTAACAAAAGTTGTGGAGTTTATCCTAAAGGTTCCAGAACAGTTGAGTTTGCACTTTTTTGAATTTTCTACGAATTTATACGAATTTTACAAGTTCACCGATTTTGAATCTAGGTTTGAATCTTTCTCTTACATCTGGATCCTTGGAATCTTACGTGCAAACCCTTCTAAAGATTTCAATTACTGCAATTGGGTCCTTGGGCGGCTCGGGTACGGTGGCCGGCCAAAATTCCGGCGATGGGCTCGCCGGCGGCGAGGGGTGAGGGCCGGGGAAGGACCAGGGGTGCGAGGGCTACCTCGTGGGGGTCTTGGTCGGGTGGGGGACGGCCGGGAGTAGCTCGTCGGCGTTGGAGCAGGGGCGGCGGCAGCGGTACGCGTCGACGGCGGTGCTCCGGCGGGCTTGGGGCGGTCTGGTCTGGACGGGGAGCTTCAGTGGCGTGTGGGGAAGCTGCTCCGGTACTTGGCTTGGGCGGAGGGGGTTGGGGTCGAGCTGTCCGCGATGGCCAGGGGCGGCGGTGGCGGCGACAGCGCGGGCGGCGGTGCTCCGACGATCTTGGGCGGCGTTGAGCGGGTAGGTGAGCTCCGGTGGGATGATGTGGTGGTGGCTGGCACTTCAATTTGGGCAGGAGGCGGCTGTGGAAGGCTGTCCACGAGCGGGTGGAGCTCGGCGGCGACAATGGCGGCGCCGGTGTGCTCTGGTTGCTGGTAGCTCGCGCGGACGGCCTGGAGCGCCTTTTATAGGGGCAGGAGGGAGGGAGGGGTGCCGGGCGACGCGCGGGGGTGATGGCACGGCAATGGCGCGGGGTTGGCCGCGGTGGGCGGCTCGGTTCACCGGCGCGGCGTGCGGAGGGCGGAGGCGCGCGACTGGCGGCCGGGGATTTGCGTGGGGGAGCGAGGAGATAACGCGGCACGGGATTGGGGGACAGCTGCAGCAGCGGCTCGGGCGGGAGGCAAGCTCAGCGACGGGCGGGTCGCGGCGGGCGGTGCGGCACGGCGCGGCGCGGCCATTGGGCGCGGCGGGCGCCGAGCAGAGGCGCGGCTGGCGTGGCGCGCGTGGCGAGCTGGGGCTGGGCAGCGCGGCGGTGGGGGGGGGGGGGGGGGGCAAAGCCGGGCTTGGGGGCGAGGGCCGGCGGCCACTGGCCTGGCGGCTTGCGCCGGTCAGTTATCGCCGGCCACCTGGCCGGTGTGTCGGGCGGGGAGGGGAGAGAGAGGAGGGGGAAAAGGGCCTATTTGCGAGAATTTGAAAAGTTCCAAGGGGCTGGTTGCAAACAGGATATTTTCTCCATTTTCTACTTTGAATTTCAAAAACTTTTGAACATGAAAGTTGTTCAGAATAAAAAGTTCTACAAGTTTGGTTTCAGGCAACACCTCATTTGGCTTGTGGTTTGAAAGTTAATTTAAAAATTCAAAGGTATTCATATGTGCCCAATTTAAAAACTCAATTTGTTCTAATTCTTTTCACCCTTTTATTAGTTGGTTATGCATAGGGTTGGGCTAATAACATTGCTTTAGAAATATAATTTATCAAGGTTGTTACATTTCTTCACTTGATTGCCATATCATCTCCTCAATTCACCGACTCCTCCCTTCTTATAGCGTCGGTTCAACCGGTGCTACTGACTTGATCATAGTAGCAATTCTCCAATGCACCGGTAAGCTCACAACTAGGGGCGTCGGTTAAACTGGTCGCCTGTTTTCTACTACACCTTGTCCAATTCATCGTTGTTTTCTACATTTTCACTACAACTTTGGCATCTTGACTGCGATTTGGACTGTTTTATATATGGACTGAACTCCATCCATGGTGCATAGAAATTCTATAAACTTGAGCTCACAAACTCATTATGGGCATCTTGACTGCGATTTGGACTGTCTTGTATATGGATTGGACTCCATCTATCGGATATAGAAATTCTACAAACTTGAGCTCACAAACTTGTTAGTCCTATTGACTGTGTTATCACACAATCACCAAAATCACAATCATAGTCTAATAGAGCCATGTTTACAGTCTCAAGTATTTGAAAAAGTATACGGTTAACCTTCAGAAGCTGCGCAATCTGAACATAGTAAGCTAGGTGTGTGTAAGCTTGTTTTGCGCAAAGACCTCACAACGCGTACGTTGCATTCCAATGGTCTGGCTAGTCATTAGTCTTGCTGATTCGTTTATACTGTCTCAAAGTAAATATGATGGTGACTTGGTCACAAATGGAACCTTAAAGGACACACGGCTCTGAACTTTTCTGACCATCTGCTACCAACTGCCGAGTTTTCTCCTGTGTACGCGTGCTTCGATCACTCAATCAATAAAGAACAACTACAAAGTGGAGTGTTCACTTTATGCGCAATAGGCATCTCGGAGAAATGGAGTATCTCACTTTATGGGTCGAACTTCAAAGGCATCGCGGAGAAACATCTGAACGACTCGCATGCAGGTTCTTGGCTGAAGCAACGATAGATACGAGCAGTCCGGCTTCTGGTAGTACGAGCAGATCCCGTCCAGTGGCAGGCGCAAGGTGGGCACTCGCACGCAGGGCCCCCAAAGATTTGAGGGCAACACGTGAACTTGATTCCTTGAGGGCGTGGCCTACCAGGTAGTAGTATTCATGTTGGAGGGTGCGGTGTGCTGCTGGCAACGCAGCCTGCATCCCTCCAGCTGCCATCGACCCGTCGTGACTGGTACTGTCGTGCTGCTCGTGCCGACTGCTGAGCTGCCGATGCCCTCATGCCAGAGGCCCTCAAGGTTCCATCTTTTTTTCCGTATCTTGCAGAATAAAATTCAAATCGTTAGCCTTGTTTGGTGCTTTGGTTTATCAAACTGGAGACAATTATTTCCTCAATTATTATCAATCATCATGTCCTGTAGAAATTGGAAGTACGATTCTAGTTACCATATCCTCATCAATAATCATGTCTTAAAAATATGAAAAGTATTATTTTTATAGTAAACATGATGTAAATTTTGTTGATTGTGTACTACATTTACTCTTTTAGTATTAAGATATATTTGATACATTCCTATGTAAATTATTAAATGAAAGTATATGCTTTGGTTATCCGAATTTTCTAATTTTAGGATCTCATTTGTATGTTGCAAATGGGACCTCAAATTCAAGAGATGACCCTTTCCATCAAAAAAAATCAAGAGATGGCCTTATGTAAGAGCTAGGAAAGTTTGCTCGAAATGTGACAAACAAAGTAGCGGGGTGGCCTATGTTTATATGGCTAGTTTGCATCAAGAATCCAAGCGTTCATGTCTCTTAATATCATCTTACCTTTTATCATAAATTGCCCTTTACCTTGTTATAAAATTAGCTAGTGTAAGAGAATCTCCACCAGCGAAAGCGATAATTGGATCTATGGAGACAAGCATGTAAGCTCACATATATATGATACTAGAGATACGATATTTGTTAACGAGGTTTAGTCAAAGTCTAAATCCCCATAATATGTCTCATCCTCCTATTAATTAAGAACGGGTCGTTGTATCGTCACGCTTACAATAACAGTCTTCCTCTTGTATTTTTTAGAGAAGCCCGGATCTGGCTCCAGCTCTGTCGTACCGCTAGTACAACTCGGAGTAATATCGTAACCAAACTCGCACATGTATCACTCTTTTTCTCGATCCTACCACTATTCGTGCTCCATGACAGACATAGTTTGAACATGAGCTAACCATAGTACTAATATCATCTTCATTTGTTTGGGCACGACCATTCTCTCTTTCTCTTAATGCCAACATACGTAGATGCATGCACGCAACGTTCATATACGTACGTCTATCGTCTTACGGCAAAATCGATCTTGAATAGTTTCACATGATGTAGCAACCGGCCATCTCTGGCTCCTCGCAGACGGCCACCGGCAGCGGGTGGTGCTGAGGGTAGTAGTAACCGGGCCACCACCACTGCGGCGGCTCCTCCGGCTTCTTCTTGGCTTCGCCCACCAGCAGGATGTCGGCGCGGCGGAGCACCTTCTTGCGCAGGCAGCTGACCAGGTTGGCGGCGTCGACGCCCGCGCCGACAACCTCCAGCCGGTCCTTGTCGTCGCCGGTGATCGCCACCGAGCTCACCCCTGCAGCACATGTATATATACACACATCGATCACGTACGCGCGCATTATTATTTGAGGTAGCTACTACCTAGCTGGCTTGGGCGATGAACTAACGCGTGCGTAGCGTGTACTTTGGCGGCCAGCGCCATGGCTTCCTTCCGCTACGATCTTTTGCTGCAACAACGACGTACGACGAGCACAGAACCCTAGCTAGCGTCAGATCAGTTCCTTGCGGAAATGGAGGAAATTAAGAGCACAACGGAAGGAGGTAGCAGGAATGGAATCGAAGCCTTTACCGGCTTCGACATCGTCTCGCGCGAGAAGCCGATCACGTGCCGCTACTGATCCAACTGCAGATTGCAGTAGAGATGGGCTACACTGATCGGCGATGCAAGATTGCGATCAAGCAGGGCCTGGTTTCTGGACGACCTGGCTAGCGCTAAGCAGCTCGCGGCTCGTTTATATACACGCGCGCGCGGGAGCAAGAGGCGATCGACGACGCCTGACGGACGGCAAAAATTAAAGGCTGAGGAGGACAACCCTAGACGAGATTAATTGTAAGAACGTTCGTGGCACGGGGCTGGTAAGTTTTCCAAGTAAACTAACTGCGACAGCGGACAACTCTAACTGACATGGACGCGGAGAAAATGACCGGATCAGCCGGGCGAGGCGATCGATCGATGTCTCCGCGAGCCGGGCCAGCAGCAACGGCGTGTTTGTTCGTCACTGGACAAGCGAACGAAGCTGGGCGCTGCCGCTCCTCCAGAGGCACGAACGACGACCGCGGAGTACGTAGCAGATCTTTCCAAGTCGTTGAACGGCGAGACGACGACGACTGGTTGTCACTGATGATCCAGTGGCCGTCACCGATCCTAACCTTGGAAGTATTGGAGCCGTCCGTCCTTCCCGGGCGCGCGCGCGTTCCGCTGCGGCGATATAGTCATGCGTGCGATCGAGGTTGAAGAAACAAAGAAATAAAGGCCGTTTCCGTTTTTACCTCGTATTATTCCCGTCAAACGCCTTGGGACATGCGATGCGACAGGCCTCGTTGCTTGGACCTTCCAGCCCGCAAACGCTCAAGGGAGTCCCATCCAGAAGCACGCGTCGGCTTCGGACGGACAGCGCGATGGCGGTAGAAGAAGAAACCTGGATGGTCGGCCGACACCCCGACAGCAGCGGGGAGCCGGAGACCTGGTCGCCACATGATCAGACGATCTCCCGCCGTGCCGCGCGCGAGGCGCGACGACCCGGCTAAGTCGTCGCCCGGCCGGCCCCCCTTCCCCTTGGCTGGCTGCTCGTTCAGCACTCGGATCGGATGGCGCCGTCGCGCGCGTGCGACCGGTGCCGCGCGTGCGCCGTCGATTCCACTCCGCGCCTCCACCGGACGGACGCTAGCTTCAGGGCGGCCTCCGTCCCCGTGTGTGCCCGCCGCGCCGCCGTCTGTCTGCCGCGCGTGACCCTGCTGGCTTCGCGTGATACGTGCTCAAGGGTCGATCTCGGCACGCTGGAAATTGCTCAGGTCATACGTGTTCTGGATGAACCAAAACCTACCAGTAGCGCTACGTTCCTTTCAAGTTTCTACATCATGGGACAGGACGTGGAACTTTGACGTTTCTTGGGCTCGCGGTTGCGGTGTAGCCAGAAGCAATCACCGAGCGAACTGGGTCATAGCCCGCGAGAACTCTGAATGGTTCAGAGGAATACTCTGCTCCACGTGTCAAGCGAGAGAGGTCAACATAGTACAGTTAGACAGGAGCCGTTACCAAACATCACGCGGATCACCCCAGTCAAAGGGGTGGTTGTCTTGCAAATTGGCCACTTTTGAGAATGCATCAAATCGTACGAATAGAAAGATTGTTAAGAATGCATCCTTTAAACGCCCAGAAGGAAATAAGGTCCGTTGGTAGTAACACGTACGCAAACAATATCCTGGCGTTGTGTACTTGGCATGCTGACCTGACATGGTATGGTAATGCTTACTACGATGCCCAAACAACTAGCATCGTGCTTTAATGACGTGGCGTCAAATTGCATCTTCTGTTACCTTGCCCACTCCTACACTTTTCAAATCAGGCCTCTTCGATTCTCGATATTTTCATAATGACTCGACTCGACAGCCTATTGATCTAGGGTTGAGACTAGGGTCTCACCAAATGTAGACCAAACAAATCAAACCTAGCATATCAAATCGAGGGCAGGGAAGGACGCACCTTCCTTCACTGAATTAACGTTGCTCCTTATCCTTAATCTTTACTTTATTTATTTTTTCCTAGACTTGAGCGGGGTTGGAAGAGGAAAGGTGCAAAAGGAGGAGGTAAAGCCAGGCCTTATGTTCGAGTTTAAGGTCATATTTGAATTTCAGGTGCTTATAATAAGCCCTGTCACATCGAATATTTTGATACCAATTAGAAAGACTAAACATAAGCTAATTATAAAACTAACTGCATAAGCCTAGGGTTTATTCGCGAGACGAATCTATTAAGCCTACTTAATCCATGATTAGCACATGTTTACTGTAGCATCACATGGGCTAAACATGGACTAATTAAACTTAATAGATTCATCTCGCAAAAAATTCTAGGGTTTATGAAATTTATTTTATCATTAATCTATATTTAATACTTCTAATTAGCATCCAAACATCCGATGTGATGGACCTTATAATAAACCTGCTCAGTAACCAAACCTAGCCTAAATAGAGAGGAGTGGAGGGAGTCAGATGAACAAAACTATGACTTATTAGTGCTACATGCATAGTATCAGAATGTGCGTCATTTTTTCGATTATGTCTTAGCACGTTTTCGTTAAGATAGAGGAGTGTGCGGTATTAGTCTTTTTTTTTCCATGATTGTGACTTAGCATGAAGGAGCGTACAACATCATGTCCAGTATCATGCAGTATATATGCATTTAGTTACACTGTCGATGGTTGGCGGAAGCGAAAGCAAACCAGAAGCACGTTTAATTTGCGCATATGCGCACACGAAGAAGCTGTGCTGTACTGCTGTGGCAACAGTTTAGAAAACCCAAATCACACATACGAATGCTTGGCGAAATCCATCATCTTACTGCTAGCTTCACATGACGCAGCAGCTTCCCGCCGGCGGGTCGTCCTCGCAGAGAACCATGGGCAGCGGCGCGTGGCAGTAGCCGACGGCTGCGCACCGGCACTGCCCCGGGCACGGGCAGGGCCTGGGCTCCTCCGTCTTCTTCTTCTCCGGCTCGGGCTTCTTGTCCTTCACCTCCTCCACCTGCAGGATCTCGGCGTGGCAGCAGAGCTTCCTGCGCAGGCAGTGGACGAGGCAGGTGATGTCGATGCCCTCGCCGACCACCTCCAGCCGGTCCTTGAGGTCGCCGGTGATCCCTATCGACCCCACCCCGCTCGCCTTGGCGGCCAGCGCCATGGCCCGGGCCCGGCTCTTGGCGTTGGGCATGATCACCTTGATCACGATCTTCTGCTGCAAAACAACAAATTTTTGTTACCTTCATCGCCTGCCGTCAGCGTCGCGAAGCAGAGGAATGCAAAGGACTGATCGCCTGCCTTGTTACCTTCATCGCGTGCTAGCTAGCTGCTGGTATCTGCGTCGGATGCTGCGGCGAAAAAGAGGAACCGGGGAAACGATCGATGCTGATCGGGTAGCTAATTCCGATCGATGCTTTCTTTGCAGGTGCCTGCAACCGAGAGGCGACGGAGCTCTTATATAAGAGGCGAGGCGACGGAGGCGGATCGACGAGTGAAGGCCGAAAGGAGAATCTGCCATGGCGTAAGAACATTCGTAGCGGGTGAGGTCCCAGGTAGACAAGTCCCACCACCTAACTCGCTAAAACGCGTTCGTTCTCGAGGCTTCCTCGCCGGAGTCAGATCGACGGAAGAATCTCTTTCCCTGACAAAGAAAGACGACGACTTGACTTCGCTCTAGTAGTGCGCCCACTGGCCTTCGTTTCCACCAGCCGCGCCTGCGCGCTTCGTTCTCGGAAGGCGGGGCCCGGCGGGCGCAAACCGAGTCGACCCATCGCGGAGTCGCCGCAGTACTGGGGCGCGGAGTCGGGGACAGTGCAGTGCCGTGCAGCTACCGCCTACCGGTGGTGGTGCTGATCACTGCTGATTCGGCCAGTTTGGTTTCGGAGGGCTAAACTTTAGCCTGATCGTATTAATTTTTTTACTATTTAGAAATTAAATAAAATATGTTTATAAAATTTTTTCACATATGGATGCTAATTCGTAAGATGAATTTAATGAATCTAATTAATTCACGGTTTGCAACAGTGATGTTACCGTAACCATCCGCTAATTATAAATTAATATATCTTATTAGATTCGTCTTACGAATTAGCTCAGTGATTCTGCAATTAATTTTATAATTAAATTTTATTTAATACTCATAAATAATAAGATTCTCTTTCCGGATCCATTTTCAAATGATGCCTTTTCGATTCGAAAGTGCCAAAGTGGGGATGGTGGATCTGAACGCCCATGAGTCAACGGCTGGTCAGCGCAGCAAGAGTAGTTACATTTTTTCATGCGGATAGGGAGTAGTTACATTAGGAGTTCATGCATGCATACTTGCATACAGAAAAAAAAAAGATGCAAGATTATGACTTTGGAGTTAGGAGTACTTGAGTTCGTTTCCGTACCAAGCTGGTACGATGTACGACTGCTCACTACTTGGCGATACGATCTTTCGATGCCGGGAGCAACCGGCCACTCGTCGGCACCTGTCACCATCCATCGTGCAATACAGGCCTGTAGCTTTCTTGGGCTCTCGGCGCGGTCGCCGGGTCATCGCCCGACGAACCCGGCCGGTCACAATTTGCAGGCGCTGAACGACGGTTCAGACTTTCTTCAGTTCAGAGGAACACAAGTGGCGCTGCTCTGCGCTGCGCCACTGTACTTGTACAGGCCAAGTGGCCATGGGGCTTTCTAATCCCCCCGCGCGCGCGCCAGGAGCCGTCCTGGCGATCCATCGGACAAACCTGCTGTCTTTGCTTTTCTAGTCTCTTTTATTGTTTTCCTTTTCTACCCATTTCGTAGTCCCCTCTCCGCATGCTGTCCGTACACTCGCCTACACTGCTGTGCCATCCGACTTCCAAAGGCACTATCCACCAACGTGGACACCGTTGTCCCCATTCTCTTTTATCATTCAAAACAAAAAAAATTTATATAAACAAAAATATAAAAACAAACTATGTAAACATAAATTATATACAAAATATATGCAAAGATAAATTATTGAAACAACTATAAAACAAAAAATTATATACATAGAAACTTATATACATTATTTATTAAAAACTGTAAAAACATAAAGTTATGTATGAATAATATCAATCGTACCCCAAACAGTATCAATCGTACCCCCCCTGTTCTTCGTTTTTTCGACCAACGAGAAGGGGAAAACGGATCACATACGTGGGCCACAATCCTCTAGGCCCATTTATAAATTTGGCAGCTTACGTGGGCCTATCTTGTTCTTAGTAAGGCTGGCCCCCGCTCGCAGCAACACGAAGCAAGCCCAGCATGACAGCTCGCCCCGGTTTAGCTGAGCAAACCTCGTGACGTGAGCTCCCGATCGTTAATTAGTACCACATCGCCAGGGGAAATCAGATGAGCCGGTGGAAGGCGGCATAAAACAAGGGGTGCCGCTACCTTTCAACTCATACCTTTCTCGGCCTTTTGGCTAAGATCAAGTGTAGTATCTGTTCTTATCAGTTTAATATCTGATATGTGGGTCATGTATCCACAATGATATTAAATTTATTTTTTGTGGGGGAGAGCTCATCATAGTAGCTTGCTACTAGAGCTCTCGCGTGTCGCCTAAGCGTTGCACTACTGCTAAGGCCTGGCGCACCTCAACCAAAACAAAATTCAACTTTGAATAGTTTTGTAAGCATGCCGTACAAAAAAAATTATGTTTTCTAATCTACCTTGGCTAACTAGATAAAATATGTATCGGAAATTTGCATCAGCTTGTTTTTTAAGAAAAAGTCCATTTATCTTCAAGAGGGTCTAGATGAAGCTCATATTGTGCGAGCTAATTCCAGGTTTTATTCATTTAGAGTAAATGCATCCTATTTTCAAAAGGCCGGTGAAGCGAAGCATTCAATCGATTTGTGCACAAGTCCTTCACTCAGAATCAGTTTAACAACTTTTTAGTAAATAGTTAATCATCAAGCTTTTAGACTTGTTTCTGTGCGATCACGGTGGCGGAATTGACAACATGTTTTTCGCAAACACCACCTCCAGTGGGTATATTGAATAAAAACAGTAGTGCACAAGCATTTTACAGACTTGCCATGCACCATTGCAGATTCAGTTGAATTAAAAAAAATACAGGAACGTACACAACCTATGTGTCCTGGAACTCAAGCTCAATATACAATGCACCAAAGAACGGCATTGCGTAGTGGCAGTATTCATTCTGACTGCTCGGTGAATTCCTTGACCCGATCATGGTCTTGTCTCAGCCAGAATGCCAGACCACCTGGGACCACATCCATACCCGGCGCTGAAAAGAACAGCAAGGTCGCCTAGAATTGTCCGATAATAATTTTCTGTCACTTGGTAGCTTGAACAGCAAAAAACGAATGAATTGTAGATTGATTTACAGCTCGTTAGCATCCACCTTTTGTCCACCTCTTTGTGCCATATCACCAAGCAGATCCTCCCCCTTCTGAAGAAATTTATGAAGAAGGAAGAACCAGGTCCTAGTTACCATATTGCTGGAAGACCTTGGCTGACAGTGCACTGAAGCCACACATTGGAGACTAAGGGAAACCCTTCATGTAGACCAAGAACGGGTTATCCCTGATATCCTGCCCAGAAAATTTGCTGTTACAATGAGGAAATGACAGCATGACATGGTACATAATAAGCTTCAGATCATGCCTAGCAAATTGAAAGTGGTTTTCGAAACCTGCAGAATCCTACTGTATTTTCAGTTTTTTCACTGCTTGCTGGAAGTTCAATCAAATGAATCAGGTGGGGACAACCCCTTCCCCTGGTTAACTCTATAAAAAGTAAGGTGCTTTGATCTAAATATTCTGAAATCTCATCTTTACATGTAAATACCTGAGCAACGATGTCATGCAAAGACGTGTCCGAACTTTTGCTCTTTGGCTTGAAATCTTGTTGTGTATATGATCAGTACCTCGATTTCCTTGCATTAGGATCAACACCATGTCCTGACAAGTAGTTCATAAACTGCTGGAAAGCTGGTCGACACAGCCTGCTCTTCCAGTTACCATGCAAATGGGGATTCACAAAATAAAATGGAAACCCAAATTACCTATGGGGCAAGAGATAAACACCAATAGAACGGTAAACACATCAAGTATAGTGGTGTGTTGTTTAAATGGGCAATGACTAACTTACTTCTCACAATAAAAGGAAAAAAAATATTAACTTCATATGAACTCAAGCATCATATCACATATTCACAGAAGAGGAAAAACCGCATAATAATTTGCTGGTTCTTAATAACACTGGTTACAGAATCAAATTGACACACATAAAGCACTAAAGCACAGGTATAAAAGTTCAACAGAGGTGTAAAAGGTTTCTTTAAACAATAATTTGTAATTTCTTTTCTTTGGCTATTATGCTATCCAGTTTACATCACATCCTTTTAACAGAAATTTAGGTGATTGACTGACTATATAGTGGATAAAAGAAGAATCATTTACATTGCATAACACCAATCCAAATAGGCAAAGGCCCAAATGCAAATGACTGATTGGACGGAGCCCACAGTTACATATAACCAATCCTTTTCTTCTCAGTTGTTCCATCCACAGAACAGACAATTTCTGGTCTTAACATGCTTAGCCACATCACCAATTTTGCCTCTGATGTAACTAACCTCCAAGTCAATAAGACGCTTATGTACTTAGTTCTATGCCCTAAAATCACGTTCACCAGAAGTCTCCACAAGAACAAGAGCCTCCACTGAAATGGTGGAACCTGTTGGCATCTCGGACCACGATGTCCCTTTCAAACAGCTTGGACACCAGCTTGGTGAACTCGTGGCAGTCGCCGCACACCCTGAGGTTCTTGGCTATCCTTAGAGGCGTACCTGGATGAGTGCTGATCAAGCCGAATGCTATTGCAAGCCTCTCACTGTGTTTATCCAACATATCTATCTTCTCCTCTTCGCTCACATCGTGAAGGACAAACCTTGTATCCTCTGTGTAACCTCTTTTTCTTAGTTTTTCTGTTATCTCGGCAAGCTTGAGATGGATTGCCTCTGAGTCTCTATGAGAGTGATCTCTTGCGGTGAAAGTGTGGATATTGTTCCCTATCTCAATCCAACTGCAAGCTGGATCTTTTCTCAACCCCCGTTCTGTCATCCTGGTTCTAACTTCTTTGACATCGTTCCACTTTTCCATCGCAGCAAAGACATTTGATACAAGAATATAATTGCCTGGATTGTCAGGTTCCAGCTCAAGAAGCTTATTGGCTGCAACCACAGCAAGGTCATGGTTTTTGTGGACATGACATGCCCCAAGCAGTGCACACCACACCACAGATGTTGGTTCCATAGGCATAGACTCAATGAACCTGTAAGCCTCCTCAGTCCGGCCTGAGCGGCCAAGAATATCAACCACGCAGGCATAGTGCTCCTGCCATGGTTTTAACCTGTACTTGCTCATCATCATATCCAGATAGTATTTACCCTCATCGACAAGCTTCGAATGACTACAAGCATGCAGCAGAGCAAGGAAACAAACATGATCAGGAGTCAGACCAGTGTGCAGCATTCTCTCGAATATATCTATGGCTTGCTTTCCATGTCCATGCATGCCAGTAGCATTAATCATCGCTGTCCAAAGAACCACATCTTTACATTTAACCCCATAGAATACTTTGCTAGCATAGTTCATGCTTCCGCAACCAGAATACATGTCCACGAGGGAACTTACTATCGGACCTTCTATGGGAAAGTTCCTTCTGATAAGAAAGCCATGAACCTGTTTTCCTTTTGTCAATGATGACAAGCCAGCGATAGCCACCAAAATACTTACTAATGCTACAGAATCAGGTTCAATATTTGCTTTCTGCATCTCAGTAAATAAGGAAACAGCTTCGTTCAACAGCCTATTATTTGCACAACAGTTGATCATACTAGTCCAAGTAACAATGTCCTTTTTCTCTACTGTCTGAAATATATTTAGTGAATTGCGAACCTCTCTGCAGTCCCCATATATATCTATCAGCCTATTCTTCAATATCAAATCAAGCACTCCATTTCTGAGAGCATAAGAATGCACTTGCTTTAGCAGAGAGAGGCTTTTCAAACCACTACATGTTTCCAAAATGCTTCCAATCATCATAGAATCTACCTTAATCCCTTGTTTCTGCACTTCTCGGAACATTTCCAGTGCTTCAAAATGCTGAGAACTCTGCGCAAAACAAGCAAGGATTGTTGTCCAAGATATGTGATCTCTAATACTCATGCTTTCAAATACTTTTGCTGAACACTCTATGGAGTCACACTTTATGTACATGTCCATCAATGTATTCCCAACCTGCGGATCAGTATGAAGCCTCTGCTTTATAGCATACGCATGAACCTCTGTGCCATTGTTTAGCCAACCCAAATGTCCCAATGCAGACGACAAGCTTACAACACAGGCATGATCAGGCTGAAAACCATGGTGAAGCATTTCACCAAAAAAATCAATGGCCTCAGCATACAAACCATTTTGGACATAGCAGGACAGCATCGAATTCCATGATATGTAGTCTTTCTCATCAATCTGACGGAATACTCTTAGAGCACTATCCACCCGGCCGCATTTTGCATACATAACAAGCAAAGCATTGAACTGGATGTTGAACTCACTGCCGCATTTGAGAAGTGCTCCATGTAACTCCCTGCCCAGATTCAGCAGAGCTAACTCCGCACAAACTTGCAGCACCCCCACGGCCGTGTAGGAATTCATACCGAATCCGGAGCTCTGCATCCCTCGGAACACTTCCAGGGCTTCCAAGGTCCTCCCGTTCTGCACGCATCCCGTTATAACCGAGTTCCAGGACGCAACATCCCTCCCGTCATGCAGCCACTCGAACACCCGCAGCGCTGAATCCAGCATGCCGCACTTGGCGTACATCCCGATAAGCGCATTGGCCACGAGGGTGCTCTTATCAAGTCCACTCTTCACAGCAAGGCCATGCACCTCGTGCCCGCAGCGTCCATCCCTCTCCACACCGCACGCCTTGAGCACAGACGCGAGCGTGCACCCGTCAGGCGCCGACCCCGGCGCAGCCGATGCCCGCATGACCCTGAAGACCCGCACGGCCTCGACGGCGCTCCCTGACGACAGGTACGCCCCGACGAGCGCGTTCCAGGAGAACACGGTCCGCGCGGGCATTCCGTCGAATAGGCGGCGCGCGTCGTCCACCCGCCCGCAACGACCGTACATGAACACCAGCTTGGTCGCAAGAAAGCCGTCATCGTCTTCTTCAAGGGAACCAGTTGCCAGCGCGTGCGCGTGGACCTGCCTGCCCTCCGCGTCCGCCCTCCTGGCGGCGACGAGGTCGAGCACCCAGCCGTAGTGCTCCCGAGGAGGCGGCGCCCGGGCCGTCAGCAGGCGCAGGGCTTGACGCAGGTCGCCTTCCTTGCAGAGCCGCTTCAGGGAGGCGGAGGTGGAGTGGGGAGGCGAGCTGGCGGGTGCGGCGGGAGGGGGAGTTCGGTGGGGGAGTGGTGGGAGGGACAGCGCGGCGGTGGCCATGGCGGTGGCGGGCTTGGAGGCCCCGGGGAGCCGGACGCTCATCCCAGTGGCATCGGCGGCAAGCAAAAGATATCCATGGATACTGTGGATAGCCTCTGTTCTTCGTATGGCCCGACGTGAAGGCCCAGTTCACAAAATGGAAAATTGGGTTGCCAATCTGGGCCGAGCCTACAGACAGGCATGGAATTTAAGTGGGCCAGCACAGGCCAGTCCTGCCGCTCGTAACACGAAGCCCAGCGTCACAACTTGCCCCCCGTAACCCGGTTTAGCTAAGCGAACCCTCAACGTTAGCTCCAGCCTCTGATCGTCAATTAGTGCCACATCGCTAGGAGGGATCAACTGAGCCGGTAGAGGAGGATGTAAGTCAAGGGGTATGTGAACAGAACAATTCATACCTTTCTCGGCCTTTTGGCTAAGATCAAGTGTAGTATCTGTTCTTATCAGTTTAATATCTGATATGTGGGTCATGTACCTACAATGATATTAAATTTATTTTTTGTGGGGGAGAGCTTATCATAGTGGCTTGCCACTAGAGCTCTCGTGTGTTTCCTAAGCGTTGCACTGCTGCTTAGGCTGGCGCACCCCAACCAAAGCAAAATTAAATTTTGAAGTTTGGTTTGCCATAGCTTAATGTGCTAATTCTACCACTATTTTCATTATAGTTGACTATAATAATATCTTTTCATTTTATTCATTGAAATAGAAATTTGCATCACTTTCAAAAGGTGTAGAGACAAATTGTGTTGGTAAATTCTACTAGTAGTTTTACATATTTAGAATTAATTAAAACTTTATTTTATTTTTATGCATATGTATTTGCATCGTCTTCAAATGGCAGATGAAGCATTGCACCCAATTCGACATGTTTGGACTGATTGGATGACCCTGGGGAAACAGATCAGCGCAATAGAGGCGTATATGCATGCTGCAACTCGTGATCATGTCAAATACCTGTGACAACACAACTCGTACTAGTCCTTCACTCGCAGATTAAAATATTTTTGTAAACAGTAATCATCAAGCTCACAATTTGCTTCTGTGTGATCACAGTGGCGGAACTGAGAACATGTTTTTGCAAACACCACCCAATAAATATATTGAATAAAAACAGGTGTCCCTAAGCATTTTACAGCCTTATCATTTATTATTGCAAGTTCAGTTGAACTACAAAAGATGGGCAATGTAATGCAGCCCATGTATCCTGGAACTCAAGCTCAATATACAATGCAACAAAGAACGGCATTGCATAGTGGCACTTATTCATTCTGACAGAGAACTTGGTGCATTCCTCGACAGATCTCTGATCATTTTTGTCTCAGTCAGAATGCCAGATCAAACAAACCTGGGACCAACGCTGCACAGAACAGCATGCAAGGTAACCTAAAGATTGTGAGAGAATAATGTTCTGTGAAAAAACAATGTAATGTGGACTGCTTCATGGCTAGTTAGCATCCGCCTTTTGTCCATCTCTTTGTGTGATGTCACCAAGCAGATCCTTTAGTTCCCCCTTCTGAAGAAAATTAGGAAGAAGGAATCAGGCACTATTTTAAGATGATAAGCTTAATGCACTAACAAAAGAAAATGAAAAGCGAACTTGCCTGGTGCATGCTTAGTATGATGTCAGATCCCCCAACAAACTCTCCTTTGATAAATATTTGTGGAAACGTAGGCCAGTTACTGCATATAAAAAATATAACTTCTGAAATTGACAGAGCATAAGCAACTTTAGATCTCTGCAATATCATAATACAAGAAACAAACAGATGTTACTGACACTGTTTGCATGAGGATGATATAAATCAAACCTAGCAGGCTCAAAACTTTATGTCAACCTGATAACTGTAACCCATTTTATTGCCTTTAACATATTCTGAAGTTTTTGTTCTTTCACTGTTGGTAAAAGCTGGTTATTCCCTCTTAAAGTCAAGCTTGAACTCCATGCCCTTTATGGCTTTACCGTATGATCTCATACAATTTCAATCATGGAAAATTTAGATAAGCTACTTCAATCTTAGAGTGTTTTCCCTGCACATGTGTTTAAGCATTTGCCATCTAATGATCTAAGAACACATCATCTGGGAGGTGTAAAGAGTCACTTACGTGTGGGCTTTAACAGCCTCTTTGAGCCTGAGATCTCCCAGAATATCTCTACCACAGATAGGGACATCTGTAATGGACAACATATAGCTTAAAACTTAGAAAGCACCATTGATTATTGACTGCAATTCAAAAGAATTGGTAATCGACTAAATAGAGCCAACTTACCATATTGCTGGAAGACCTTGACTGCCAGTGCACTGAAGCCACACATTGGAGACTCAGGGAAACCCTTCATATAGATCAAGACTGGGTTCTCCCTGATATCCTGCCCAGAAAATTTATTGTTACAATGACAAAATGGCAGCAAGACATGATAGATTAATAAGCTTCAGGTTATGCCTAGCAAGTTGACACTGGTTTTCGAAACCTGCAGGAACCTAATGTATTTTCACGGCTTGCTGGATGTCTGATGAAATGAGGGGACAACCCCCTACCCCTGGTTAACCCTAAAAAGGTTAGGTGCTTTGATCTAATATTCTGAAATATCCTTTTACACGTAAATACCTGAGCAACAATGTCATGCAAAGATGTGTCCGAACTTTTGCTCGTTGGTTTGAAATCTTGATGTGTGTCACGATCAGTAGCTAATCGTGTTGCAGTCGAATCCCCATTTGCATTAGGATCACCACCATGTCCTGACGAGTAGTTCATAAACTGCTGAAAAGCTGGTTGTGACACAGCCTGCTCTTCCAGTTACCATGCAAACAAGGATTGACAAAAATTAAATGGAAATGCAAATTACCTAAGGGGCAATAATTAAACACTAATAGAACGGTAAATACATCATGTGTAGTGGTGTGTGTTGTTTCAAATGGGTAACAAGACTTGAAACTAAACATATACTATTACGCGACCTCAGACTGAAACCAATAAATTGGAAGTATGCAAACTACACATGTACATTAAACAGTTACAAATTTTCAAAATCAACACTAGCCATGGAACAATGCACGGACAAGGTTACATTGATCCAGACTCCAAACAACATATGCACTAGTACCTAGGAAGGACATGAAGAGGAAAAACTACTGATACCATCACAACTGTATCAAACAGTCTCGCTATTCGCTAAGGTAGCACGAATGAAAGCACTCGAGGGATGGATTCGCGAGCCTTACAGCTCTTGCCCGCGCGCGGTACGGCCTGACGAGCCCCCTCGCGACGAGGGCGGTCGACACCAACCTCCTCATGGTACCCTGCAGACGGCGGATTCAGAAAAACGAACAAGACGAGTAAGCCATGGATCTGCCCAAACGAGCCGGAGAAATCAACAGACAACAGAAGCTCCAACCCAGCAGCAACGAACTCGTGCTACACGGTACGACGAACGAAAATGGTCAGCGACAGGACCGGCGGCGAGCTTAACGCGGGGCAAAGGGGTTCAGTTGAACTCCCAGAGTTTTGGGGAAAGCGAGTGCCCCCTCCGGACAAAACAACCAAATCCGCGACGAACTGAAAGGAAGAACCCAAGCAAGAAAGCGAGCGGAGCCTAGTTCCTCCTTACCAGCAGAAGAAGGAGCCAACTCAACTCAAAGTCCGGAACGATCTCCCGCCCTGCGCCGGCCGGGCCTTCGATGGAGGGGAGGAGCGGAAGACGAGGGACGGATACGGATGGCCGCCAGAGAAGGATACCGTGCTTCGCTTCGGCGGAGCGAAGGCGTTCCACTGTGCCAGGCGGTGAATGGGCCGGGCCGATGGGGAGACGGGACTAATGGGCCGCCTGCTTTTCGAGCTTGGGCCCGATTATACGGTGTGCTTCCCGATCATGATTACGTACACGGCGTCTCAACCCGAGATTAGGCCGCGTCGTTAACTCGTGGCCGCACAGCTCTCCGTTCCGTAACACTGTTACGTGGCCGTTTCCCCGTTTTGTTTAAGCCCGCGGGCGATGACGCGGCGCCTCCACAGTTTCTCGAAGCTCAGCGCCGAAAGCGCCACGCGTCGCCGACTAGCTAAACTAAACCCCCCCACTTCCACAGTTCCACCCGCAGCCCCCCTCGACCGCGAGTCGCCACAGCACACGCCAGCAAGCAGCACCGGCCCCTCTCGCTCGCCGACACATGGACCCCACCGCCCCCAGCTCCGGCGGCGGCGACGCCACGGCCCCGACCAACACCACGGTGACGCTCCCGCCGCTCACCCTCCGCGACGTGCCGCGCCTCCCCGCCGCGCTCGCGTCCCCGCCCCCGGCGGTCCCGAACCCCATCTCCCGCCACCCCTACTACCACCCGCCGTCCACCTTCTACATCTCCCCGGGGGACATCTCCCTCCGTCACGCCTTCTTCGACCTCGCCTCCGCGGCGCCCTCCCCGCTCGTCGCCTACCGCCGCGCGGGGCCCCGGAGGGACCTCGCCGTCGACCCGGCCTGCGCGCGCGCCGCGCTCGTCACCTGCGGGGGGCTCTGCCCGGGCCTCAACACCGTGCTGAGGGAGCTCGTCGTCGGGCTCCAGGAGCTCTACGGCGTCCGCGACGTCTTCGGCGTCGCCGCGGGGTACCGGGGGTTCTACGGCGGCGACGAGGACCACGTGCGCCTCCACCTGGCCGCCGTCGACGACTGGCACAAGAAGGGCGGCACCGTGCTCAAGACCACGCGGGGCGGTTTCGATCTCGCCAAGATTGTCGATGGCATCGTCGCGCGCGGGTATACGCAGGTAAGAGCAAACACTGAGCAATGTAAAATTGGTTTGCAGTTCACGCCCCTGAATCCATTTATATGTGTAATCGACTATGCATATTAGCGATTGCTGAAGAGAAGTAGTCCTATCAGTTCGAGACTCAGATTTCAGAATGACAAAGTAGCCTATGCGTTATTGAACTATTTATACACGACGGCATCAAATAATCTTGGTTCAGAATGCCAATTGTTTCCCTTCCCTTATTACACGCGTTGACTGTTCTTGCGTATATGATATATCTGAGCTTCATTGTTAACTGATCACATTCAAAACTTTCTTCTTTACTCAAGATATATGCGATTGGCGGGGATGGAACCATGAGAGGAGCTGTGGCAATCTTTCAGGAGTTCAAACGCCGTGGTTTGAACATATCCATTACTGGCATCCCGAAAACTGTGGACAATGACATTGGCATCATAGACAGGTCATTTGGTTTCCAAACCGCGGTGGAGATCGCTCAGCAGGCAATTGATGCGGCACATGTGGAGGCTGTTAGTGCTGTCAATGGCGTAGGTCTTGTCAAACTCATGGGGAGGAGTACAGGTCATATCGCCCTTCATGCCACTCTGAGCAGCCGTGACGTCGACTGCTGCTTGATTCCAGAGGTTGATTTCTACCTGGAAGGCAAGGGAGGTCTGTTTGAGTTCCTATATGAACGGATAAAGAAGAAAGGGCATGCTGTCGTTGTGGTTGCTGAAGGAGCTGGTCAGGAATTGATTCCCCGGACTGATGATCAGAAGCGAGAGCAGGACGAGTCTGGCAACATTGTGTTTCTTGATGTAGGTCCATGGCTGAAATCAGAGATTGGTAGATGGTGGAAGAGAGAGCATCCTGATGAACTGTTCACTGTGAAATACATTGATCCCACATACATGATTAGAGCTGTCCCCGCAAATGCTACCGACAATTTGTATTGCACCTTGCTGGCGCATTCGGCAATCCATGGGGTCATGGCTGGGTTTACCGGCTTTGTACCTGGTCCGATAAATGGGACTTACAGTTACATACCGTTGGAAGATGTTGCTGTGGCAAAGAACCCTGTTGATGTGAATGATCACAAATGGGCATGGGTCAGATCAGTCACGAATCAGCCAGATTTCGTGAAATCCTAAGCATAGCCCTGAATCTCAGTGTTGTCGCCAAATTGTAAGATGACTGATCCTCACTGCACATGTTGAAATGGATTTCCTCTGATCCAGTTGCTTCCCTAGTTATATTCTGTTCAATAAGATGGTAGATGTTGTCCTCTCCCGTTTGTGTGCTTGTGAAACTCTTCCGTGAATGTTGGCAGCAATTGTTGTGCCTGTACGTTAGTACGTATGTTGAAATATGTCTTCTCATGAATAAATGATGCACCGGAATGAAATGGTGTCTACTATGCTTTTGCTCTGAATGAAAAAGTGTTATTTTCCTTAAGCAGCTGATTGCCTCATTATGTTAGTGGCAGCGCACAGTGTAAACAGTATAGCTGCCATGGTCTAACCGATGCTTCCCCCGTGAAATAAAATAAAAATAGCAAATGGAGCAAAATGGCCTATTAGCTCAGTTGGTTAGAGCGTCGTGCTAATAACGCGAAGGTCGCAGGTTCGAGACCTGCATGGGCCAAACATGTTTTATTTTTCCGTTTTGCACATTTTCTTCTCAAGACTAGGAAAGAGAAATCAATGTCCAATACAACAATGTGCCCTGTGCAACATTCACATGCGATGGCAAATTCGGAATCATGAAGATTTATAATAGCATGCGAAGAATATTACTCTTAACCCATGATTCGGGGGAGTGTGATTCTGAACATTTACATATCTCCCAGCAGACGTGTTCAATCAGACCGTAGAATGCAATCGATCTTGCCCTTGTCACGCCTCAAGAGCTTTTTTTCATATTGAGAACACACAAGAGAGCTGTGCATTTTTCTATTAGGTGATAAAATAGTTGAGGTTCAAGGACCTCAACACATGTCTAGCAGTTGATGATTAAAGAAAGCAAGTTTGCAGCCCTGAATGCTTGCTGTCATTGTCTCAGTAAGCTCCCAGGTTCTTGGCGCTGGCGTCGATCAACAGTGCTGTTCATCCTTGATCCTCGCCAGTGGCCACCACCTGCTGAACAATTGGAATTACCTTGCTGATGATGTTGTTATTCTGTTCTTATGCCACATGGCCAACATGATTAGAGTATTCAGTATTCACCCGTTTTTCAATTGGCTCAGTTTTCTGAACTTGATCCACCATTCAAGCAGTCTTGTTCAGTCCGTTGGGGAAGTGGGAAACCACAGTCGCTGTGAATTCACCCGCTGAAAAATTGAGATGACCTTTTAGTTAGTCACTTGAAAGAGCTGAGGTATCAATCATCATCTACTCCTTCTTTTGGTACACATGCAGAACAAACTACAGACATAATTTAGAATTTCCAGATCACCCACCCATTAATTGAGTTATTGCTCAAAAAAATAATTGAGTTCATAATCATTAGCAAGAACATCTTTCAAGTGACATAACACGATTGTTTGACAAGAGAGTAAATAAGAGGAGCACGAGCAGAGAAGAACAATACCGATGAGTGGCACTGCAACAACTCAACCTATGTCTGAATTCTGGTTCAGACGAAAGACGTTCAAGTTCAGAAGAGATTATTTCTGCCGATTACATGTAGCAGCCACACAGGACGGGCGGGAAGACGAACGAATCGGGGCTGGGAACCTACTCGCAAATGTTATGGGGTTATTTGTAAATATTCGGATCGCGATTAATATTTACGATCCAAATTAGGGGGGTATATGAAAAATATTAGGACCTATATGCATATAGTCGGATCGCGATTAATCGCGATCCGAACTAGGGGGTATATGCAAACTATTGAGGGTCTATCTGGGACGCGATTTGTTGCAACTGTTTTCCGGCCGGCAAGGCCGCGGCGTCGCGCCGCCACCGGTGACATCCGTTACGCCCGCCGTCACGCAAGCCTCGGGCGCTGCCTCCGCCGGCATCCCAAGCGCCATACCCACCGTCCTTTCTCCGGGGATGGTGCCGCGCGCGGCAGGGCCGATCAGCGGCGTCGAGGGCGCGCGCCGCGCGGTGGCGAGAGACGGCGAGGGATGCTACTAGCCACGGAGTGGATGCAAACACGGCGACGCGACCTCCCGCCGGCGATGGGGCTGGTGGCTGGCGTTTTCCGTCGGTGGATCCAGTAGCATTGCCGAGCGGCAAGTACCTGTTCTTCCCAGGCTGCTAAAAGCAAATTCGTTTTCGCATACCCATACGCTCTTTCAGTCTGCAGTCTTGGCGTTTTGTTTCCATCTTTACTGAAGAACAATATCACGACAACTAATCCAGGTCTGAATTTGGGATCAAAAGTAGCCACAAAGAACTCCTGTGAGTTAGTAAAAAGAAGGAAAAGAGAGAATATCAGTGCAAGAGTTGGATCCTAGTTTATGGTTCACAGATGCAAGAGTACATCAGTGCATCACTTAACCTTTAAAATCAATTATAAAATACCTTTAATATCCTAATTGCTACTTTCAAGAGAACCCAATGGATTCATGATGTACCGCCATTCAAAACACTGACTTTTTTCTGTCAAGTAGAAGTTGCCATATCATTTGATGGTAGGTTGAAGTAAATCATCAAAATGATTTTTTTTTGCAATATATTCCTCCAGGTATTATGTTCGCAATTATCTTGTAAATTAACATGATTTTTAGTTACTTACCCAAAGAGCCGGGACCATCATGTACTGCTTGCTTTGTTGCCCACTTTCCCATGCAGAGCATGCGAACTATGACCTACCTAGTTGAAATTTTACAAGGAAACCCTTTGGGTCATACATAATCTGATAAAAAACATCTTTCATATGACATAACATGACTATATGACAAGAGTCAGAACAAGAGGGCCAGCGGCATAAAAGAGCAATAAGGATAACAGAGTTATACGCAGTCTGAATTTTGCATAGAAAATATCCACAGTGAGTTATCTCAAAGTTCAGACTTCAGTTAAGCTCCAGAACTGCTGGGCGGTCAAGATGGCAAATCTGGACAGCCAGATGACTTCTGTCATCCCTGGACAGCCACTCTCGTGCAGTACGTCAAGCTCCAAAGACACCTTATCGTCCGTCTCCTCTCATCCTCTGCTCTGAAGATTGACAGCCTGAAGCGACTGCTCGACCAAATTCAAATGAGGTAACCGGGAAACGCTCTCCAAAGTTCAGTGTGGTCGGTTGCTAGAACGAAGATATCTAATCAAGTCCTAAAAGCTCCCAAGTGATAAGCCAAAGCCTTCCGAATCCCAGGAGCCCAATCTTCTCGTATAGAATAGTGGTTGAGCTCACAGTGGAGAATGTTACAGGGTGAAGTGAACCAACCACCTCGAGCAATTGCCATGGACAAAATATATCTACATCATGTACATCATAAATCACAAGTCTCAGCTGCCTCATGCTAGCTACTTACAAGCTAGTGCCCAGTGTTTCTTCACTTCATGAAACTCCACGCCGTTCACGGACATGGATGTTCTCGTGCAGGTACCTTCTAACTGATGAACTCGCCATGACCGGGCCTTCAGGCCAGTCAAGTTTCAGGGCAGATTGGCTCGATTTCTATGGGCAGGCCTCTCTGGAACTCCACATACGGGTATGCCATCGGAATGTCATCGCCATCGATTCTCCATCTGCAATCCAAGGCGACAAGATTTCAAGAGAGGGGAAGGATGATCAGCTAGCGGCTCTTCGGTAACTGTAAGAAAACAATGCCAGGTCCTCTGTCACATACAAATGGTCCCAGATTGTTATGAACAAGATTTGGCAGTTCGATCACGCAATAGTGTTCTCTACCTGGTTCGTTCGTACCACTCAACTTGCATAGCCTACTTGTAGAAAACTCCACGCTGCCATGCAGCCATGCCTGTACTGTCTGTTGTCGTCTGAAAATATGTTCTACAGTTCTGGATCCAAAACTACATGAGATTTAATTTAAGACCTGCGGTCCCTGTGGATGAAAACATAAATAAGGGAGGCAAGTGGTACGTCATAAACTTCTTGCCATTACTTTCAATAGTTTGTGTTACTAGTGCGACACTGCTAACCTCATTGTTCTGCTTCCTTGTTCATGTTTTGTCCCTTCTCTATTCAACATTGTTGGCCACCTTGCCATTCCTTACTAGTATGTCTTAGTATTACTAGGTTCAATCCAATGATAATCACATTATTCTGCTTTCCTGTTCATGTTTGCGTCGTCCCCGTTTAAATTTAAAAGCCGTCCCACCGCATTAGTTTCTTATGCCGGTTATTAGAAATGTCTATGATGTTTTTGTGCTGCTTTGATTTGTCAGTTTTGTTCTTGTGACTGTACCGGTGATTTATGAATGCATCTCCAACTCTAGTAGGACAAATACTCCATCGTTTTACCTATAATTGAGCACAAGGTGATGGAGAAAGAAAGCAGCCTCTACTTTGGCAAGCTCTGATCCTGGGCAGAGCCGGGGCCCACCACCGAACGGCGTAAACCTCTTGCTTGTCCCTTGGCTTGAGCCCTGATACAACAATCAGACAAGTCATGCATGCATATGAATTAAGCCATGAACATTATAAAAGAAACCAAAAGAAAAAAAATATGAAGCAAAGCCAAGGATGCTGGCTTTGAATGAGAGGAATCATGGCAAGGACCATTGACAACAGGCGCTACAGCCTCAGGCAGCTTGCTTAGCATCTGAAGATACCAGGATAGTTGCAGGTAATTATGTCACAGGTGGACACTCACTAATTAAAGGAAGCAATTAGTTAGAGTACACACTTTAAAGAAGATTCCCTAAAAGCCCCAGATAAGCTTCTTTGATAGGTGCTCTAGCCTTTTAATTGTATATTTCAGGTTTGAATAAGTAGCTTATTATCACAAAGCTAAGCTGTTAATTATGGCCTGACAGGAATGAAATATGATTGTATGAATCACCATCTCATTAGTTCATTACCAATATAGATGGCAGGTCCAAAAGTACACTACTAATGGACAGAAAAGAGCATACCTCACATCTACAGGGCTGAAAATGCTGGGCATTTCCATGAAGCGAGGGGTTCAGATGAACAGCACTGAAGACGGGTAGGACCTTCCAGCCAGATGGAATCAGATACTCTGCAACAGAGCAAAAGGGAGAGCCACTTGCTTTTGAGCATCTTCGTCTATCAAAAGCTAGGTGTTTCTAGGCATAACAATGCTTAAAAATCAGGCTTAAAGGTGCGACCATCCCCTCTGCCTCTGATCCATTATCATGTGATGAGCACAAATGGAATCTGCAACGAAAGCCTCATTACGATGCTGATGCGGGGTTTGTTTACCTTTGTATCTGACATCTTTGAGGGCCTTCCTGTGGACGAACTTGACGATGTTGCCGCATCTCAGAGCCTCGTTGATAACCTGCAAGGGCATGCACATAAGCATCACACGCACAATTAGTCTGAATATCGACAGAATGTCATTTCTGTAGCTTGCTGCTAACAGAATGAAGAAAAAGGCCCCTTGGTTACTAACAAATCTTATACAGTACATAGGGAGTGGCCATCTTACATGTTGGGTATATTCCATCTTCTTGTAGTCTTCTGAAGTCAAGCTCTCCTCCTTTCCTTTGTTGGATCTTATGCTGTCGTGCTCCCTCTGCGTGCATAGCATGTTCGCATATAGTTAAGGTTACTGATGGCCACCGGCCTAGCAGCTACCAATCATCTGTGTCTTCATTACAGTAAAAAAAGCATGTATGTTACCTTGACCAGGTCCAGATCGTCCGCGGACTGTCCAAGAAAATACACGACCATGGAGATCAAGAGCGAGGTGGTCTCGTACCCTCCCAGCAGGGAGTCCAGCACAAAGCTCACTTTCTCCTCATCGGAGAGCTCATTGCTTGACAGGAGCACGTCAAGGAAATCGCCCTTCTTGCATGACCCTGGGCTCCTCCGCTCCTCGATGATGCCCTTCACAGTGCTGGATATCCTCTCTCTGGCCTGTGTGAGTTATTAGGAGCAGTAGACAGCAGAATAAACCACTGTTATATACTGTATATATGATCATAATGCATCTTTACTAATGTAAGAATTTTTTTTATTAATGTGCAGTAACAAAGACATGTATGGATGATTACCTGGACAGCCTTGGCATATGGGGTCCCTGGGATGTAGAGAGGGAAGGAGATGAGGCCCTTCATGAAGGCCAGGAAGTCCTCTAGTATCCTGGCAGTGACCGGCTCCTCTGGTGACAGCCCCAGCACCTGCTTCACAATCACACTGAACGCAAACTGTGCTTCTCCAAGGACAGAGACCACGCCACACCAGAGGAAAAAGGAAAAAAAGACCCTGGTAAGTCAAAGTCACCGTGGAAAAAGATTCATGCAGCAGCCAGCAGCAACAAGTAACAACAACATGACGATGCACGTCGGTGACATGCATGTGCTGAGGTTTTCTCTCCATGTGTCAAGGGATCATGTCCATGCCACTCTGCTGATGACCGATAGACTCAGGAGTCAGGAGCAGCCATCCGGCCAGTACAGTTGCTAACCTTCCTTGCCTCCTCGCAGAAGGCGACGACCCTGACGCCGCCGTCCTCCTTGTTGCCCTCGGCCGCCTGCTGGCGCCATGAGCCGACGACGTGCAGCGCGATCTTCTCGATGTCGCCGAGGTAGCTGGGCTTGAGCTTGGTGGAGGTGACGAGGGCGAGGGCGAGGTTCCTGAGACGCTTGTGGTCCTCTCCCAGGACCACGAGCATGGAGGACTTGCCCAGGATGCCATGGATCGGCCTAGGGTAGCTGCACTGGAACAGCCGCTCCTCGTTCTGCAGGATGAAGTGGTTGAGGTCCTGGTCGCAGGACACCACCGTGGGGGTGCAGAACAAGTGGGACTTGAACACCCGCCCATACCTGCAGCAGCATCAACCACAAGCCCACAGCAACATTGCTGTTAACTACTGCCACCATGCATGTTAATCAGCGTTAGTTTAACCTTTACCGTCTCTCGTTTCACCTCACTGTCACGGGCTCGGAACAAGGAAAAAAAAAACATGAAAGGTAGATAGATAGATGCATGGTAAAGCTGCGTAGACAGGACAGCAGCATCGCCTTTTTTGCTGCCACATGAAATAATGGCGCAATACTTAATTGCGCGGTAATTAGGAGGAGGATCTGTGGTCTGCTGTGCATGTATGGTGGCGGTAAAATTAAACAGGAGAGGAGCCCAACGCGCGCTGGAGGATTTACCTGGCGCAGTGATCCTCCAGGAAGCCGCCCAGCGTGTTGGAAGCATGGGGCGCGAGGAACCTGAGCGTCTCACCGACGAGCGGCCACCCGAAGCTGCCCCGGGGGGCCTTGGGGTTCAGGAGCAAGGGCAGGAAGTGGCTCAGCACCAGGGCCAGGAGCGAGGCCAGCAGGATCGCCAGGGCGGCAAGCGCGAGCTCCCCCGCCATCATCGACGACCACCACACCCAAGTTTCATCTCCCAAGCATGGAGCCTGCAAGAGTCTCTTTGTCTATCTATATATATATATGTATATATGTAAGTTTATGAATGCTTCACTTAGCTTTGTTCAAGGCTCACACAGCTCACCCCTGTGCTGCTGTTCCCTTCTCTCCCTCTCTAGAATGCAAGGCGAGGGGGGGAGCTATATAGTAGCAGAAGCGAGGCAGGAAGGATCTTGGCAAAGGGAGAGGGGGAGAAAGGAGGGAGAAAAAATAAGGCTGCCTTTTGTTTCCTTTCCTTGGCCTCCTTCTTTTCGTTTATTTATTCATTCAGTGTTCTTACGTTGAGTAGCTAGCTTGATCTCTGTTTTTTTAAGAAAAACAAAAGGTCACAATATGATCTCTGTTTTTACTGCAACCAAATTACCCCCGTGACACTGTGCAGTACAGTAACATAAGTGTAGCTTTTATCAAGGAGGAGCTATAGGTAGGACTAGGAGGATGGTCCAGCGTAGAGTAGCCTAGCATCTAGGCCGCTGCAAAGGTGCAGTCAAACACGCAGGTAGAGAGAGAAAAACTGTAGAAACGACCAAGTGCAGGTGCATAGGGCCGCGCTGCTGAAGCCTGAAGCAGCTCCGGACGAGGTCAAGCGAATGTGGAGATTTGCAAATCGCAACTTGTGACGCGGTTTCTTAAAAAACAAAGGAACGAACGGTCACTTCTAATCCCTGGCGCTAAGTGCAGACAACGGAGCAATGAGCTGCCTTGATCGTAGTCAAATTGACCGCATCGCCGGGGACGCATCAGGAACTGTTTCTAAAATGGGCTGAAACACACTTTCAGACTGCTGTCTCATCTTGTAGCGGTGGTACATTGATTGGATTGGCGCAGCAATGATTTATGCTCCACTGCACTCAAGAAAATTTTGTTGATTATCTTATTGCCTCTGTTTGTTTGTCGATATGATGGTCAAACTACGCCTTTTCTGCAAGTACAATCTCATCGTCCTAGGTCAAAGTGAGAGGAGGAGGAGAGAAAAAAAATCTCTCATTTACAATTAACTACTATGTAGTTGACTTTGCACACAGCTTCTTCCTAAAACTGTCGCCGGACCAAATGACCCTTGAAACCTTTTATAGCAACGAAAGAGAAAGAAAACGTTTAAAACAAAATTCAAACAAATTATTCGAAATGGTGCACCATGTTCTTGTAACTTTACTTGAGCTTTTTACATTTACAGAGAAGGGGTGACAGAGAGTCGTCAGGTCTTTTGGTACCATTTGGTGCTCCGACAACCACTGTTGCCGGGACTCCCCACCCTGGGGTAACCTATGTATGCCCTGTACTGGCAATTATTAGCCCTACTCCCACAATGGTCTCCAAAATGCACCCCAACCAAACACCAACAAATTGTGCCGTTATATATACACCACGCATACAAGTTGGTAGCAGTTTTGTGGATGTATTCCTTTCCATTCATATTTCGGAGGATTCTAAGCATGAGCTTCTATCTGTATAGAGTATTCTTAAGAACTCTAGCGCACAATGAGCCTCACATGTTTCTCTTCCAATAAATCATCCTAACGTAGAAAACCGTTAGAATTTTTAAAACTTGTAGGTAGGATATTTTACGAAATTTTGACGATTCCGGGATAATTTTTTATTGGATATAACCCTTTTTCTATAGCACATCTAAACGACTATGTCATAGAATTTTTGCATTTTGAGTTCCTTTAGGATTTCAAGACATGGGAGACTCTGATCTTGCGTTTGCTATTTGAGTTAAATTTGGACTCTTACTCGTTTTTGCATATACAGTCATATGACCACGCATATATTCTCATAAATATATTTCTTATAATGCACCACGTTGTATTTTATTTCTATCATTTATCGAATATCTTTAAATTTTTTTGGTATCTCTGATCCTAAATACTCTCACGTGGAACGGACAAATATTTGAAGCGGTGGTACTAGAAGCACTGAAACTTGGGAAATGGGCTGCGTGCTACTCCGTGCAGCATAGTCAAACATAAATTTGGACTAGGGCACCTGGGCTACCGGACACCTTTGAGGCTTTGATCAGTCAGGAAACAAGTCAGAGCAAAGTTGCCGCGAGGTGAGCTTCACCGGGGCTCGTACACTCGCACGAGCGCACCTGGGGCGCCCGGCCCAGTTGACACGCCAGACTCAGATCGCACGGCGACACGGGCAGCCGTGGAGCCCAAAAAAAAAAATCCTTGATGAAAGGATGAGAGGGGCCGGGAGGAGAGAGAGGTGCGGGTGGTGGGTAGCGTATTTAAGGAGCCGCACGAGTGGCACGGTCGCAGAACAGATAGGTCCACCTTAGCCTCATCGATAGGGGTGCCCACCCACAGCACCCCGGATGTTTAATCCCGCATTTACCCTTTTGGTCTTCCCGTTGCTGCTGCAGAGGCTGGAGATGAGTCGCTTAAGCTAGAAAAAATTGTTTTTTTAATTACATAGTACAAATCAAACAATCGCAATGTATGCACACTCACCTCTATAAACACACGTATACAAATCTTACCCTATGATCATCTTTAAAGACTGAGCCGGCAGATACTCGAGATCGATAAAGACACCGTAGACGCCTCGCTGTCGACGGGAACGTCGCCTACCACTAAAAGCATAACGCTGTTATGTCGGGGGCGAATATCACAGACACTCTGAAAGTATGTTCCTCGGGAGTCTAATTACTATTTAGCTCTCCCGCAATATGCGGCTCAGCATAATCAAGGCTGTCGCATGGCCACGGACGGCCCATCGGAAGGAAGGACACCGACAGCACAGATACCAAGCCCAAAAGAAGGGCACGAGCCACCTCGCCCGACCACCAGAGGACAAGCTTCGCCTCGCCCAGCCCCTGTGAGAGAAGCCCCGCCTCGTCCGACCTCGAGGGCGCGGGCTTGGCCTCGCCCGATCCCGACGGAACGGATTCGACCGTACCTGCCGCAGGGACGTGGGGCCCTCGAGATCTCACAGAATGAGAGGGTGTTGCCGGGGTCGAACATGTGGCATGTGGTACGGGGGCAGGTAAGGACGTGCCTCGGCATGATCACCAGAGGCCATTACCGTAAGCCCCAGGCGTCCGCCGCACCGGAGGTAAAACCATAAAAGGCGCCAGAGGCTCACACCGCCCGTCTTGTCGGGGCGCACGTCGCCCACCAAGCACGCTGCCCGCCCGCCCTGTTGCGACGCACGTCGCACGTCGCGCCAGGGAGTGGCGCAGAGACACCCCCATTATCATCCGCAAGACCAGTGGGACCACACGCAGAGAGGAGTAAAAGCGGGATCCCGACAACCTTTCTCTCTCTTGTATCCGATCCCTGCCCCTTGGCATATAAAAGAAAAGGGGAGTACCCCATGGGGAAGAAAAAGGGAAACTTTCCGACTCACATTCACACACGCACATTCTACAACAGACTTGGGACCCACCTTCCTCTCTCGCTCGTTTGTAACCCTACTGCAAACTTAGTGCAAGCGGCTCGAACTGGACGTAGGGACATTCTGCCCGAACCAGTATAAACCCTCGTGTCTTTGTTGCACACCATCCGGGCCAGACGCGCAATCACACTAGTCGGCGGTTCGAGGCACCAACACGTTAAATCCTAGAAAACTCGCTTCTATGGAGAGTCAAACCTAGTACCTCGGATGCTACTGAGCCTACTGTAACCACTAGGCTGCATGCCCTTTCGTATAAAAAATAAATTATTTCAACTTAATGAAAAATATGTCCCGCTCAAAAAAAATGTTATAGTTTCACCGGAAAAATGTATTTACTAACATCAGCTTAAAATTTTAAGAACATGGTTAGCGACATTTGACGGTCAAACAAGACAGGTATCTCTTCTTCCCATCCAGCGCGGGCGTATTAAAGGAAAAAAAAAATGGACCTGTTCAATGTTCATCGTCCGCGTGCTCGACAGTAGGACGCGATCAAGCAAGCAGGGTGCAGCTGCTGCTACCAGATCGATCGATCGGAATTCGGAAGCGAAGGCCATCAGGTCATGCATGCACTGGCTGCTAGCTAGCCGCCCCCACACCACATGGTTGCAGATTCCCCCTCGTGCGCGGCTCGTCCTCTTGCGCCTGCCCCGTATCTCCCTGTGGATTCGAAGCCCCGGCCCCCTCGTTCCTCCAGCTCCAGGGCCAGGGCCAGATTTGGATCGCTAGCTGCTCGTGCTTAATCGCGCGCTCCTGTCCGGTGCTTAGCTTCCTTCCTTGTTTTACATGCAGATTGTTAATGCCTACTAGTGCGGATTAATTGCAGATTAATTAGGATGCATTCTTGTCGTGGACGTGCTGTTCCTTGTTCCTGGGGTGTGCCGACTTGTCCAGCGATCGATCGACGATGCATGGGTCTCTGTTTCCAGGCAGCTTCCGGCGCCTCATGCGCTCGTCCGTTTTCTCTCCGGAAAGAATGTACTGTGTCTTTTTAAGTGTGGTCGGCGGCAGTGTCGCTGGCAGCCGAATCCGTGCCTGGATCGTCGCAGATGCAGTAGCGGGTGTCTGTCCCGTCCTCCCGTGCCCTGGGGCGGGGTTCCGCGAACCTACGCGGCATCGAGCAAATCTCTCGGCCGCGCGCTCCTCGTCTCTGTCGCGAGAACTCAGATCCAGGCCGCAGGGCCACTACGGGCCACCCGCCTGCCAAACTTAAAACGTTGTACGAAATGCTTTGTACAGAAAAGAAAAGAAAAGGGAGAGGAAAGGAAAGGAAAAGCAAGCGGCGACGGCGACGGCGACGGCATGGCATGGCACACCCTGGCCGGACGGCCTGAGCAGTGCGCAGAGTGCGTGGGCGCCGCTCGCTGCTGCCAATAATCAAACCGGCGCGAGCGGCCGCGCCACGCCCAGGCGCCCCCACCTCGTCTCCGGCTGCCCGCGCCTCGTCACGGGGCACACGGCCACACGGGGGCAGAGGTCCCAGGAGCCCAGGAGCAGCCCAGTGCCGCCAGCCCCTGGCCCTGCATGGTCGCGGTCTCGGCCTCGGTGGCCGTGCCCGGGCCGCGCGCGCGCCTCTCGAGATGGCACGGGCGCCCTCTGTGCTCTGACTCCGAACAGCTCTCACCGTCGGCCCCGACGCCGGCGGACCGCAGCCAGAGGCCGCGCGTGCGCATGCGGGCGTGCGCGGGCGTGGCCGTGCCGGGCGCGTCGGAACCCGCGCCGCGCCTACGACGACCGCGACACCACCCCACGCGCTGCGCCGCTGCCTACCGCAGGGCAGGGCAGGGCAGGGACAGGGAGGGGCGGCTGGTGGCGTGGCGTGGGGGGCCTTTGACCGGTGGCCATTAACCCACACGCGCGCGCGGGCAGCGCATCGATGCACGCGCGCGCAGGCGCGCCCGCACGAGGGGCGCATTCATTTCGTGTCATCGCATCGGTCGGGTCAACGCGCATCTCCCTCGCCCCCGCGTCAGCACACTCGCCGGCGTGCCCGTGCGCCCTCCCCGGCCGTCGGCTCCCCCCTCCCAGTCCGAGTCCCAGGCTCCCAAGCTCCAAACCCGCAAGGCAAACTCAACTCGTACACTGCTCTCATACTCCCGGAGAGCAGAGGAAGCGCTGCTCCTGCCACCACCATGCGCGGGATGGGACGACGGCACGACGCGTCTCGCTTGTCCGATCCAGCACAAGAACGCACGCCATCTTCGGACATGGCCACTTGGGAGTCTCCGATCCTTTGACGAGGTGTCCAGAGCTGAGTCAATCTTCACTGGTAGGTACAAGAGGACTGGTGCGGGAGCATTGTTTAGAAAGTGTTCAGCAGGCCGCTCATCGTCTTCGCCTGCTTGTTCTGCTCCGGAGCAACGCGGGGTCACCTGCTGGACTCTCATCCTTCGCAGCCAGTGGCAAGACGACAGCGCAATCTCTATCATTCATCGCACCCGTGCGGCCTGCAGTATACTATGTGTGCGCGTGCGCCCCCGATCGGGCCGTGTATATGTTTATCCCGTGATGTGATCTGATGGGTCTTCGGTTGGTTTAGCCCGTAAACCGTACGAGAGGGGCAGCAGAGGGACAGTAGCATGAGCCCGTTTGGCGCGGCTTTCGCGACAGCTGCTGCACCGCCGGCTTCACGTGAAGTTTCACTTTGATCTGGAGCTTTTTTTACAACATCAGTAGGAGCCAGTGGAGTTGCAAAATGTGGCTCCGCCGGTTCCTCCTGCTATAGCGCGGAAGCCGGAGCCGGCAGGAGCCACGCCAAATCGTGCCCTATATGGCTGGCTGGTCAACCAAGCGAGTGGAGACGTGTCCCGTGCCTTCAGTTCCCTTGCATTTTATTCATATCGATGCGTGCGGATCGGATCGCTATACAAGTGGGTACGTTGCACCTTGAATCCTTGATCGGTAGAGTACATTTTATTTTATTTTGGAGCAGTCAAACTCTGTAAAATTCTAACTATCATTCAGCTAAAATCTAGACATGACGTATATCTAAGAGAGCTAAAATAACCCATAATTTAGAACGGCGGGAGTACTATGTATGTTTACTGTACAAAAGTTGTGTGAATGTGTCGTTAGATTTATATTTAGCTTACTTTTAGTTAAGATGGTAATTTCGTAGCAGTTGTTGATATATAACGCGGATAACAGTAGCCAAAAATTACTTCTGAACATATAGTTTCTCGCATGAAAGCACGCCGTGCGTTGACGAATGGAAGTAGTAGCTTCTAGTGTAGCTACTCCATTTAGTTCATCGACTTGGACTCCTTTTCCAGCACGGGCGAACCCGAAATTTCATTACTTGCAGCAACGAAATTACAAAGGTGGTTCAGCAAAGGACGCACCCCTTGTTCAGAAGGTTTAGCGTCTAGCACACTTTCCAGACAGTACGCGACGGAGTAAGGTGCGAAAAGAAAAGTCAGCGAGAACAGACGCTTTTATTTACAACAGCACTCAGGGCTGCGACAGATCAACTGACAAACGGAAGAGAGGAAGCTTCATAAGGGGGAAGGAGAACTGAGGAAACGCTAGGCTTCCGCGACGTCGAACCATTTTGCTTCACATCGAAAGTTCAGTTCAGCAGCAGGTTGAACCTTCCTTCTCCGCCACCGTAGACTTGAGCATGGAACTCAAGCGCAACAGACTTGAGCACTCCCGCGCCGGCTTGTAGCAGTTCTTTGTCGTCGCCCTTGTGTAACCCTGCCCGGTATAGTCAAGAAAGGAACAAGGGAGGCAGACTACTTCAGTTGGAGATCTAACTTTTTTATTCTCAAAGCAAATGTTGTTTCTGGATCTCCAGAGAGCCCAACATATAGCTGCTAATCCCACCATATGGATTTTTTTCCCATTTTGTAAGTAACGTTCCGCCCATTCCCAAAACTGATCGAAATTGGAAGGTCTACAAGTGACCCCAAAAACATGAGCGGTGAGGCTCGCACATATTTAGCCATCGAACAGTCAAACATGAGATGTTCAATAGACTCTTCTTGGTTACAGAAAGAGCAGTGTTTATCTCCTTGCCATTTTCTTTTGGCAAGATTATCTTTAGTTAAAAATGCATTTTTGCTAATCAGCCGCATCCATATCTTGATTTTCAGAGGAATTTTAGCTTTCCAAATCCTCCTATTATTATGACCTGGAGCTCCCCCACATAGGTGAGAGTAGGTAGATTTAACAAAGAACATTTTTTTTCCCATGTCCATCTTGGGCTATCTCTTCCCACAGCAATAGGGACAGTTCTGACCAGATCCAACAGCTCTCTTAATTTGTTTTGCGGTCCCTCATCCAGCCATCTCCTGAAGGTCAGATTCCAGTTCCTTTGTGCTTTTGCTAGCCACAGAGCACACTTGGTCGTCATTGCATATTTCAAACAACTCAGGGAATTTGTCTTTTAGAGATCTTAGCCCACGCCAGGGGTCCCTCCAAAAATCAGTCATTTCTCCACTCCCAATGGCTACGACTCTTCCACTCAAATAGATGTCTTTGACTTTCAGCAAATCATTCCACACAGGGGAGTTGGTTTGCTTGTGTTTTAATTGTGCTACCCAGGAGCCCTTTAAGTATTTCTTTTGCACAATAGTTTGCCGTAGGCCTTCTTCATGTTCCAGCTTCCACGTACCACCATCTACAAAGTAAACTTAGATTAAATTTCCTTTAAGTCTTTGATCCCCAAACCTCCCTTCTTCTTAGGTTTGTTTATTTCTTTCCATTCCATTTAACAAGGTAGTGCTTTTTCTTGGCACTGCCCCTTTCCTTATTCTGTCCATTCTCTTATGGATTGTCTTTGGCAACAAATACATGGACATGCAGTAGATGATGCCGATGCTGCCACGCCCGCCCATTATTACCAGCAGCACGGTGCAGATAATGTATGCCGGCTGATCATCAACTCGTCTGTACACCTTGCGGTGCAGATCGATCGACGCGCACGGACGGCACGCTACACCGCGCGTACACGCCCATGCTAGCTATGCATGCATGCATGCGCGGCGCAGCATGTGGCTGTAATAAAGTGCATGCTAGTTGGTTGCTCCATCGTACGTAGTGCTAGCGTGGACGTGTAGCCGCCTACATATCGCCGGTACGCGTAGCGTGCGTGCGTGCCACGCGCGCGGGTGGTAGGTACACTGTCGATCGATAATGAGCTAGCTGACGAGACGAGAGCGAGGGTGGTGCAGGCCGGGCCTATACACACGTACGGGGACGCGAACATGTGTGCACGGGCGGGTGTGATGAGCAGAGAGCAGACCCAGCATTTTACTGTGGAGTACACACAGGAGTAGCCTGGTAAATACAGGATAAAAACATATTTTATCACGTGAATTCAAACAAAAAAATTTATTGTTTGAAATGCTTTGCATTATTCTATAAACTCGATCAAAGCCAGAGGAGTTCGTTGACTTGGAATTAAAATAACCTATATTTTCGAACGAATGAATGGAGAGTATTATATTTTTTAGCTGGTTTTTTTTTTTGCAAAGCTTGACATATATACACACACACGCTGGTTTCGTGAGCTTCACGGGTTCCCAATTCGGGAGGCCGTGCACGCGGGTGTACGTGTGCGCTCGTACTTATCCTGGCGATGCTCATTCGATCGATCAGGGACCAATCATGCACATATATATCTTTGCCGCACTTGCTGCGTAACTCGATGAAAGGGACCATGCATGTGCACGTACTCCACCTAGTCACGATCGGTGGAGGGAGTTAGGCGAGCATGCATCGTCGATCGCTTGGCATCCACATCCGCATGGCTACAAGCTACAGGCTACTGGCTACAGCTACAGCCTACAGCCACCCTTGCATTATATTGTCGTCTCCACGCTGTAATGAAGAACTACCACATGCGCGTCGACCATCTTACCCTAGCAAGGACCCCACGCAGGCATGCAGTACGCGTTAGTTCGAGTGGCAAACTAGAGGTACGTACGACCGACGTAGTGGCTATAGCGTACGTCGTCCGTGTATCTCTCCTCAGAGAGGACGATCGAGCTAGCCGAACGTATACAGGTGGTGATCGAAGAGGGGGGCCCCGCGTTATCTTACAAGGGGTGTTTCGGTCTTTTTGTCCCGTTTCCCTCTAACCAACAGCACGTACTATACGTACGTGCAGGGAACATGATTGTCATTTGTCAACCACTCAACCCACGTACTAGAGTACGTACTTACAAGTACAACTGGTGCGCAACGTCCGTATACCTTTGCAGCTCAAGACACGGTACACGTCGTTAGCAGGCTGGCCAAGCTCAAGACAGGCAAATGCCACCGCCGCACCGACACGTAAAGAGTATACTAGCAATTCAATTCAGATGGGGACGGGACGTGTCACCAACCGTGACGCGCACCGGATTTGCAGCACGGCCGCCGAAACCAACAACTAACTCTTCGTCGTGTCTCACGATCCGTGGCACGCGCTAGCTTTCTCTAGCGCGCTGCATCGCTGCTTAATTATGAGTAGTAAGGATGAAGCTTTATTAGCTATACTTTAGTTTCACAATGGGATAATATCTTCAATTTTCCCTGATCGATCGATCGTCGATGAGGCTGCAAAGGAAGGTCAAGCAGGACCACCCAAAACAATGCGTGGATATATATTGGTAATGGATGCCATGCATCGTTCTTGTAATCCCCTGGCCACTTGTATTGGTAATGGAAGGAATATTTGCAGTACGTGCAGCTACGCCGTCCTCTCAAACCTCCCAAGGGACACGCCAATTTGACAAATTAAGAGAAAAGGTAGCCACATCATGGGTCAAGTCCTACATCCATCATCGGCTAGCAACAGCCAACTAGCTGCAAATTTAAACTACCGTTGTTTTTTTCCTTGCCGCTGCTGCAACTACAAGTAATCCAATCATTCGCATGCATGCACGGCCATCTTTGTTGTCGTCGTCGTCGTTGTTGTTCGATCGATCGATGGATCCCCGCACGCACGCAGATCATCACGTATACTATTTGCTCGATCCAGTAATCCTTGGCGCACGTGCGAGGTGGTGGCCCCTAGCCTCATCTGGCATGCTTAATTGAGGCATGAAGGCGACGTGGCGGCTTGTCATTCGACGGGTTCTTGTTTAACTATATCCAGTGCGGTCGTTGATGATTCGGCGTGGGGATTTGTTTACGCCGCTATGGCCTGTCATCGGCTCATCACGATCGCGGCGTTTGGTTTTGCATGGAATGCATGTGGGAAACATACTCCTCTGGATCTTGGTTGGACTCCGCTCATAATTGAGATGTTTAATTTTCCTGGCCAAAAGATGTTGGAATTTTTCGGTGGTCCAAAAAGCCAAAAATAAAAGGAGAAGAAACGGATAAGTAAAAGCCCGTTACGCGTCTTGATCGGAGACCAAGCTCACTAGTGGTTGTGGCCCCAGGTCGTTCAACGCCATATTAAATAGTGGGACCCGACGTTTTTGTGATTAACCTAATCATACTAAGAAACCCTAGCCGCCCACTACAACCGTTCTGATCTACGGCGGTGCTGGAGCTACCTGAAGGCCACCGCCTCCACCTGGCGTCCAACACCGGACAGTGCCGGTACAGGCCGGAAGGACAACGGTACCCGTCGAGATCGACTACTTCGTCTACGTCGGGAACATCTACGGGAACGACTACGGACGTCTTCGTCCCCGACACAAACCACCGCCGAGATGTCGTCCTCAGCGGCTCCTACGATGACTAGCGGTCAAGATCTAAACACTTTCTTTATTGTTCATCTTTTTCTATAGGTTGTGCTCATGTTTTAGGTGTTAGATCCTGTTAAGTTTAAGTTTTAAGCCATGTTATGTCTAACATTTGGTATCTTTCGCCTAAGCACCTAACCGTGAGCCTTAAGAGCCTATAGATCTAGTCCAGTTTTAGATCTTGGTTGGTTGTTTCACGTTTAGTCCTCGGTTAAGTTTAAATTCTCGGTTAAGTTTAGATCTGTTAGTTCTAAGTTCGATCTCGCATGAATAAAATCAGATCTGAGAAAAAGAAAGCATAAGAAAGCATTAGATTGAAAGAAATCCTACCTGAAAATCCCTCCAAACCCTCGGAATAAGCAATAACAGCCCCACGGCGACGCACGTTTCCGCTAAGATTGAAACGTACTCCGTGCGACGCGTGGTGGCTACTGCATGAGGCCGGCGGGGCACTAAGGCTCCCACTTCGGCATAACAAAAAAAAAGAATGAGCCACAGTCGCCCAACCAACCATTAGGAGCACCAGTGGACCGCTCGACGGCGGCGCGCGCGTCCTTTGCGCACGCGCCACCGGCGAGGGGCTCACAAGGGCTCGGTGGGCGGCGCCGTTTTCTTCTCACTGGCATGAGATGTGCCGGCAAAAGGAGCCGGTGCGCCGCACCGCCCGCAGCCATACCCATGCGCAGAGGCGATGGGGCTAAGGACCAGCGGCGCCATATGGCCAGGCGGCCGCCGGTGGCGCGCGAGGAGGCGGCGGCGCCATGGGGCGCGGCGGCCGCCACCGGCCAGCGCAGAGGGCCGACGAGCGCCACCTTTGCCGCCCTGGTGGCATGACTGTGAGGAGGAGGCGGCCCCACGGCCGTCGGCTGCCACCGGACGGCGAGGAGCCTGCGGCGCCATGGGGCGCGGCGGCGCTAGGGCCGGCGGCCGCCACAGAACCGCAAACGGTGGCGGCGGTGCCATGAGGCAAGGAGCCCCGGCAGCTTGAGGAAAAGAGGAGGAGAAAAATGGTCTAGGGTTAGATTTTCGCCAGCCCTTCACTATCTTTTTATACCTCCGAAATCGAAGCTCTGCTGTCAGATCTAGGTCTATATGAATCGAAGGCCGTGATGAGCCGCGCGGGGGTGGGGGGGGGGGGGTGGGGGGTGCTGCTTTGGCGGGCTGAGCTGGGCCGCTTTGGCGGCCCACTCGTCCGCTGCTGGGCCCGCGGCCCAGGCGGGTGGGTGGGGAGTAGTGGGGGGCGGCTGGGCCGAAATTGCGGCCCGACCGTCGGTTTGTGGGCCAAGGGCCCATTAAGATTTAAGCCCCTCACTTTCATTTAGTTTTATTCATTTCTGAGTCAATTTTCAATATATTTGCCATTTTTAGCTCTAACTGATTTATTTTGGAGGTGATTCATGCTGAAAAAATCATGAAAAAATTATGAGTTACTATTCTGAGTAGATGAAACCAACGTGAATTTTATTCAGAATTGTTTAGTTTGTTTTGAGCATTTAATTAATTTCTGACCAACGTTGTTTTAATTAATTGCTATTAAGATGCTTAGTTTTATTTATGTTTATTTTGCTTCTGCCCAACGGTGATGCAAAATTATGTTTTCCGCTGCGTTAATTACGCTAAGTCATTAAGTTTATTCTGCTTCTGCCCAACGGTGATGCAAAATTAAGTTTTCCGCGTCGTTAATTACGCTAAGTCATTAAATTTATTTTCTTTCGGCCCAACGATGATGCAAAATTATTTCGTGAAATGATAAGTTTATTTGCTTCTGCCCAAAGGTGATGCAAAATAGTTTATTCAAGATTATTTAATATTTTAATCTTGCCAACGCTGATTACATTCATTATTTTGTTGTCGTTATTGATTCAAATTTATTTTATGAACAGAAGTCACCCCCTCCAGCATCATAACTTATATCAATGGTGTTTCTCTGTTAGGTGGGGATAACTTCGTCAAGTGGAGGACTGAGATTGGCTTCATTCTGCTGACGATGGATAAGGATCATTCCCTGAGGATGCCCGCGCCTGTTGCACCAGTGTCACAAGGGACTGAGGATACTACCCTTGCTGCACGCACTGGTGTTTATGAGAAAGAAAAAGAGCGCTGGGAGCATTCTGACAGAGTAGCCCTAAGTCTTATGAACATGATTATTAACCCTTCTATCAGGGGAGCTCTTGACAAAGAGCCTAGGAATGCTAAGGATTTCATGAATAAGATTGAGAGTTACTTTAAGGGGTCTGACAAGGCCAATGCTAGCACTCTCTTATCTCAGCTCGTGAAAGCTAAGTACAATGGGCAAGGCAGTGTTAGAGAGCACATTATGGGCATGGTCAACATGAGGGATAAGCTTCAAGACCTCGACTGTCCCCTTAATGATGCAGCGCTGCTTCACCACGTCATGATGTCATTTCCATCCCTCTTCGAGCCATTTAAGATAAATTACAATGCAAGCGATCAGAAGTGGGACATCACCACGCTTGTGTCTAAGTGTGCTCAAGAGGAAGAAAGACTACGCTCTCAGAACCCCGACTTTGCCAACGTCGTAAGACATGAGGGACATAGGGGAGGAAACAAGAGGGCACCCCGCCTGCCAAAGAAGGGTAAGAAACCTTATGAAGCTCCTCAGCAGAATGATCCATCTGCTCCTAAGAAGCTTCGCTGCTACCACTGCGACAATGAGAGCCATGAGAGGAAAGACTGCCCGAAGTTTAAGGCGTGGTGTGAGAGAAAAGGTAATAACGACATCATTTCTATAGTCGATGAGTCCTTTTATGCATATTTCCCATTAAGTACTTGGTGGATTGATTCTGGTGCCACCATTCATGTTACAAATTTCTCATAGGAATTGTCTGGCGTGCGGACTATAAGAAAGGGGACTCGAAGGTTAAGAGTCGCAAATGGCGTTGAAGCCGACGTGGAGGCCATTGGAGCTCTCCAATTAGAACTTCGTGGCGGCTTAATTCTTCACTTAGTTGACGTCCTCTATGTTCCGTCTATTGAGAGAAACTTGATTTCTGTTTCTAAATTAGATCTTAATGGTTATTCATGTACTTTTGGTGACAGCAAATGTGTAATAAATTTGAATGGTGACATTATTTATCGAGCACCTTTACACAATGATCTTTACTTACTGTCCCATAATAATGTCTCTGTGATGAATGTAAGCGAAGTTAGTCACAAACGCAAGAGAGAAAATGAGACTTCGTCGAAATTGTGGCATTGCCGTTTAGGCCACATTCCGAAGGGGAGAATGGAGTGTCTCATTAGAGAAGACATACTTCCAAGACTAGACTTATCTGACTTAGACCAATGCGTTGATTGTATTAAGGGGAAATTTGCAAAACAAATTAAGAAGTATGGAGCTAAGCGCAGTTCAGAAATATTAGAATTAATTCACACTGACATCTGCGGTCCATTTAATGTTAAGTGGGTGGATGGTTTTAGTTACTTTATAACATTCACTGATGATTACTCCCGTTATGGATATATTTACCCCATAAGAGAAAAATCTGAGGCACTAGATAATTTTAAAATCTTTAAAGCTGAAGTAGAAAATCAGCATCAGTTAAAGATTAAAGTGGTACGGTCGGATAGAGGTGGTGAATATTATGGGAGACATGCCACATATGAACAAGTCCCAGACCCTTTTGCTAGAATCCTTCAAGAAAATGGAATAGTAGCTCAGTACTCAACTCTTGGTGAATCTCAGCAAAATGGTGTAGCAGAAAGAAGAAATCGCACTCTAATGAATATGGTGCGCAGTATGCTAAGAAACTCGACACTGCCAGTGAGTTTATGGATGGAAGCGCTGAAAACTACCGCGCATATAAATAATCGCGTTCTTAGTAAGTCAGTCCCTAAGACGCCTTATGAGCTTTGGACTGGTAGGAAACCTATCATTAATTATTTTCATGTCTGGGGTTGTGCAGCTAAGGCGAAGTTATTTAATCCGTCCCTTGAAAATTAGATGCTAAGACAGAAATATGCTATTTCACTGGATATCCAGACAGATCAAAGGGATATCGGTTTTATTGTCCTAAGGGTACTACTAAGTTTGTTGAGACGAGACATGCAATATTTATAGAGAAAAATGGATGCACTGAGACTAGGCAAATCGATCTCGAGGAAATGCGGACTTATGAAACTACACCGCTGACTCATGATTATTATGAGCCTATTTTTCCTAATTTTCAGAATACAGCACCAGCTCAGACAAATGATTCCCAAGAAGTGATTGTGGAGCAAGCGCCTGTTATAAGTGAGCATGATAATGTGCCTGATGAGCATCAAAGTGAAATTGTGGAAGAACCTGTTGAGGAAGCACAGGATCAGACCGCCGCTGGGGCGCCAAAAGCACAGCAAGAAGTTAGTGCTGAGCCTGTTCCAGTGGAGGAGCCACAACCTCTGAGAAGATCAACACGAGAGAGGAAAACTACTATCTCCAATGATTACGTGTACATGAGTGGAGAAGGACACGATATGGGGAAGGTTGATGATCCAAACTCGTTCACGGAAGCTATGAGTAGTGAGCACTCCCACAAGTGGATTGAGGCTATGGAAGAAGAGCTGAAATCTATGAGTATAAATAAGGTATGGGACTTAGTAGAGATTCCTGATGGAGCAAAAAAGGTGGGCTGTAAATGGGTCTAAAAAATAAGTATGACTCCAAAGGGAAGATTGAACGTTTCAAAACAAGGCTTGTGGCTAAGGGCTTCACACAGCGAGAGGGAATTGATTATACTGAGACCTTCTTGCCTGTCTCGAAGAAAGACTCGTTCAGAATCGTTATGGCTCTAGTAGCTAATTTCGATCTCGAGCTGCATCAGATGGACGTTAAGACTGCGTTTTTAAACGGTGATTTTCATGAGAATGTATACATGGCGCATCCAGAAGGTTTCATTGTGGAAGGAAAAGAACAGTTGGGATGCAGACTAAAGAAATCCATTTATGGGTTGAAGCAAGCGTCCAGACAATGGTACCTTAAGTTTGATAAAGTAATTAAGAAATTGGGCTTCGTTAAAAATATATAGTGGATAATTGTATATATATTAAGATCAAGAGGAGCTCTTTCATCATCCTAGTTTTATACATGGATGACATCCTATTAGCAAGCAGCGATAAGAACTTGCTGCATGAGACAAAAGGTTTTCTCTCATCGAATTTTGATATGAAGGTTCTCGGTGATGCCTATTATGTACTGGATATTGAGATACATCGAGACAGATCCAAGGGTGCATTAGAACTCTCTCAAAAGACTTATATAGAGAAGCTTCTTAAAAGATATAATATGCATCAATATTCAGGCACAACTGCTCCAGTGGTTAAGGGCGATAAGTTTGGACAATTTCAAAGTCCCAAGAATCAATTAGAAATTGATCAAATGAGTTCGATTCCATATGCTTCAGCTGTTGGAAGCATTATGTACGCACAAGTATGTACACGTCCTGACTTAGCTTTCATTACCTGGATGCTTGGTAGATATCAGTGTAATCCAGGGATGCTTGGTCAAGAAGGTCTTGCGTTATTTGCAGGGCACTAAGGGCTACATACTCACATATAAGAAAACTGAGAATTTAGAAGTAGTTGGCTATTCAAACGCCGACTACGCAGGCTGTGTTGATACTAAAAAATCGACATCAGGTTATGTCTTCACAGTTGCGAATGGAGCAATATCATGGAAAAGCTCCAAACAATCACTTACTGTAGCATCAACCATGCGGGCTGAATTTGTGGCATGTTATAAGGCCGTTAAGCAAGTTGTGTGGCTTAAAGATTAAGAGTGGTAGACAACATAAGCAAACCACTAAAGTTATACTGGGATAATAAAGCCGCAGTTTTCTATGCTAGTAACAACAAGTCAAGTGGTGCTGCCAAGCACATTGACATTAAGTTTTATGTTGTGAAAGATAGAGTCCAAGATCGTACTATTGAATTGGAGCATATAAGTACTAAGGAAATGCTCGCGAATCCATTAACGAAAGGCTTACCTCCCAATTAATTTCGTGAGCTAATTGTCGGCATGGGACTATTGGATAGCCTGTGATCTTGGAACTAAAAAGGGTCATAAGTCAACCACCTCCCATTACGATAAGTGGTTTAATGCATTGTCGATAATTGTTTCGCGATGGGATTATACACTGTTGTGATACATTGTCTCTTTACATAACTCCGCTTTAAGAATGGCATCAGTTTTAGGCCTTTAGACCAAAGGGAGAATGTTGGAACTTTTTCGGTGGTCAAAAAGGCCGAAAATGAAAGAGAAGAAACGGATAAGTTAAAGCCCGTTACGCGTCTTGATCGGAGGCCCAAGCGTACTAGTGATTGTAGCCCCAGGTCGTTCAGCACCATATTAAATAGTGGCGGTCAAAATCTAAATACATCTTGTTTTATAGGTTGTGCTCATATTTTAGGTATTTTAGGTGTTAGATTCTGTTAAATTTAATTTCTAAGCCATGTTACGTCTAACAAAAGACGCTAGTCGTTTTAGCTAATTTTAGCTGGTATTGCACGCTCCTTTAATCATTGCAAGATGTAGCCCGATAGTCTATGATTAATATAATCATTGTAGCTGACGCCGTGATTGGCAAAGTATATGTGTAGAATATAGATTTTGGGCAGTGCTAGAAAGCTAGTGCTAGCTTCTACGCACATACTTTCTCTGGAGAAGACCGTACTAATTTTTTTTCTTGTGTTATCATGCACATTGCAAGTGTCATATGAGTTTCATTCTCATTAAATAGCGTGCCACATAAGCAAAAGCGATGACATGGCAAACAATTTACGAGGAAAGAGAAGAATAGAGTTCCATAACGATGAAACTTGGTGTACACAGTTACCAGGAGGCATGAAACTGGACTATTGAGAGGATTTATTCATCTAGACACATTCATCAATTTCTATCGGTCACACAACACGTTTGATCGTAACTCCAATCAACGATTAATGTGACAGTTTATCTATGAAACTGTACAATGAGAGGGATAGTTCCATTCTAATGTCCAGCTGATGTGGCAGTCTGGGTAAATGTAGGGGTACGAGATCCAACTATACGATGACAGTATGCAGTGAGATTGGCCTAATAATATATGAGGTGCACATGACTCAATTCTAGGTTCCAACAGATTCAGCCAAGCACAACGTGACACGTGGAACACCCCGGACCCAGCATCGCAGCCCGCAAGCAGATGACAACGTGTTTGTGCCATACTGCCCTGAGATAGACGCATCGATCACGGTAGTAATTCGGTCAACTTGATCCTGCTCCACTGGTAGCATTGCGCATCGGCCTTCTCGCTCGCAAGTGCGCTCCTGCATGTGATCGATCTCCTTTACTCATGTCGCGCCGACCGGCAGGTGATGGGTGACCACGCGCGCCGACGGCGCCGCAAAAACGCCATGATCTCTCTCGATCGGCAGCCCGTGCGCTTTCGGTCGTGCGTGAGCATTAACTAATCCCCAAAGCAGCAAGCCTTCGACGCATGATCACGGCATCACGGGTGGAGGAAGACCCTGCAGGCTGCAGCTTTGATTTGCCGACCGATCGGCAGATTTGCTTCGTAATGATGGCTAGCTACTCACATCAGGTTTGCTGAGACGACGACCTAGCTAGCCTGCGGCCGGCCGGCGATCTCGGTGGATCGCGCGCTCGCTTTGCCTTTCCATGGCGGTGGAGTAGTAGACCAGCTTTTCACCGAGCTGGTTTGAAGAGGCAGGCCCCGCAGCGCGCGCCTTGCTAGCTCGGCGGCCGAACCCACCGGCCGCCCCCAGCGGGCCGCACGCCCGCACCAACCAGCCTCGAGCCGCGCCCGGAGCGCATGCGCGCGTCGCCGGCGGCCGCGGCTTTACTAGCAGCGGCCGGCTAGCTAGAGGCCGGCGCGTACCACGCATGCACGCGCGGCGTCGCCTTTCGATCCGCTGTGCTGCCTGCTCAGTTCGCGTGTGCAGGCCTGCCGGGTAGCAGCAGCGGTGTACAGGGGGGGCTGTAGCAGTGGTTGCTCGTGCTGTCGGGCGTACGGGAGCCCCCGCGCGGCCGGCCGGTTCGGTGCTTCGCCGTTCCCTGCGGAAGTTCCGCGCGAGTCGAGAATTGAGGTCCAACGGAACGACGAGTAGTTCTGCAACGTGTAGATTCGGTGCTCGCATCGCCAGCACTGTGTGCGATGTGGATGTGGTGGTGGTTTTGCACGGGATCACCATGGGCGAAAGGGCCAAAACCAGCGGTGGTTTGCAAGTGGGCTGTGTGTGATGCGAGCGAGGAGCAAGGCTGCTGCGAGGCGGGCCTGCACGGGGGGGGGGGGGGGGGGGGGGGTATGGCGTGGGGTCGCATGAAGCCCAAAAGGCCTAAATAAGTGGAAAGCCCAAACTAGCCATGCTGGCCTGGTCCGTTACGTTTGCCCCCCCCCCCCCCCCCCCCCCCCACACACACACACACAGTTTTGACGAAAGCCACAATCGTCTTGACGTGGAACCCGCCGATCCGGCGGCAGCATGGGGGCCCCAGCATCCTTCCAGAGTTCCAGTTCCACGAGTCCGCGACCCCCGTCCGTCATTCGTGCGCGCATCTTTGGATGCCTCTGGACTCCCCGGACTCGAGTCAGCCGGGCACAAGGCGGCACGGCAGTTTCTCCCCAAGGCCCAGACGCGCCGCCCGCACGCCGCACGCCGCACGCCGCACGCCGCATGCCCCCTGGCCAGCCCAAGCAAACAAACCGCCCCGTCGCTTCCTTGCGTCACGTAACCACGTCTCCTCCGCCGCCCCGCTTCCTCCTGCCCCCTTGCTAAGCAACCCCCACTTTTCCTCCTCCGCCCCCGCACGCGCGCGCCTCGCCAAATCCCCCTCGCCGCCGTTGCTGCAGCCGCCGCTCGTCGTTCCCCGGAGGAAGCCAGCCAGGCAGCCCCGCCGGAGATGTCGTACGCCTACCTCTTCAAGTACATCATCATCGGCGACACAGGTCAGTGAGCTCCCCCCACGCTCGCCGTTCTGCGGCTGGATCCGCGCGGCTGTCTCTCTCTGTCTCTGGGCGCTCGGCTGCTGCGGCTGCGGCGGAGATCCGATCCACCGGGCCCATCCGCAGCCGCGGGTCCCCGCTTCGCCTCTAGCGATCGCTGACGGGTTTCGCTTCGCTTGGCTGCTGCTGCTGCCGGCGACGCGATGCGCAGGCGTCGGCAAGTCGTGCCTGCTGCTGCAGTTCACCGACAAGCGCTTCCAGCCCGTCCACGACCTCACCATCGGCGTCGAGTTCGGGGCGCGGATGATCACCATCGACAACAAGCCCATCAAGCTCCAGATTTGGGACACGGTGCGCCTGCCTCTCTCCGCCCTCCGCTGCTACTTTCCTTCGCCCGTACGCATCCCTTTGTGTATGCTAGAGATCGTTTTGCTGCTCATAGGATCTGTCGCTACCATTTCGGGCGACACAATCGCATGATTGCCTGATTAATCATGGGACTTGAGCAGTCGAGTCTGATCGCAAACTGGAATGTAGGATGTCCAATTGCTGTCCCATAAATTTTTTTACATGATGAAAACCTTGCAGCTTGCTGAGCTCTGAAGTTACAATATAAATGGATATTCTTTGTTCTTTGTCAGTTTGCCCCCACCCCCGTTGAAATTCGTGTTAGCTAAACATTCTGATCTATTAGCTAAACATTGGGCCATTTTTTAGTTCGAGCTACTGTTATATGGTATGCCCACGTGGCCACATGGATCATCGATCTGATCTGATGTGATTATCTTTTAACGTTACAGGCAGGCCAAGAGTCATTCAGATCCATAACTAGATCATACTACAGAGGGGCCGCTGGTGCTCTTTTGGTCTATGATATCACCAGGTAATTACACCCCCATAAGCCCAAAGTTGCTTGGGCAGTCTTTTTATGCTCACGTCTTCCTGAATCGTGCTGATACTGGCATTCGAATCCATGTTGGACTGATTCCAGGAGGGAGACTTTCAATCACCTCGCAAGCTGGCTGGAGGATGCGAGGCAGCACGCCAACGCCAACATGACGATAATGCTGATTGGGAACAAATGTGATCTGTCTCACAGGCGTGCAGTGAGCTATGAGGAAGGCGAGCAGTTTGCAAAGGAACATGGCCTGATCTTCATGGAGGCATCTGCAAAAACCGCACAAAACGTCGAGGAGGTGATGCTTGGTTCTGGTGTGTTGGACATATGTGAGGTTAAGAAATTTCAAAATTTCTCATCTGGATATTTAAAACGCAGGCATTTGTTAAGACTGCCGGAGCAATCTACAAGAAAATCCAAGATGGTGTTTTCGATGTATCTAATGAGGTAGTTTTTTTTTTATCTCAAATCATTACTTCTGCTCTGCTTAGGAAAAACATAGTGAGCCCCTTCGATGTTACTTTAAGCATCATTTACGCATATACTCATGTACCTTCTGTTCCATGTTTACTATATATGGATTGAAATCTTACAATGTGCATCGAAGCCTAAGTCTCTACTTCCCATCTTGTACAAAGCTCATCCCCTTTTTCTAAGAACCTTTTTATACGGAAAGGTTGGAGGAATGATAACCAAACATAGAAACTGGAACCTAAAGACCTTACACTCAACTAGTTTCTATAATGAATGTTCAAGAGAAACTAGCTTTTTCTGTAATGGCAAAATTGGATAGACTGGAACCTAAAGATCTCAGACTTGATAGTTTCTATAATGAATGGCAGAGACCACTAGCTTTTTCTGTAATGGCAAAATTGGATAAGCTTTTTTATGTAATTTTGTGGAGAAGGTGTCTGCCTCGATACTGACAGAGCTACATAAAGCGAGAATATTAGTACTTGTTAGTGTCCAAGGATTAGAAGGAAAAGTATTTAGCTGGAAAGTAGTTATTCTCTGACTGTTAAAATGCCATTTGCCCACCTGGAAACCTTTTACTGCTCTCCGAATCACTTCTGCATGCTTATATCCTTATCTTGTTACCACCCAATGAGCATGATCTCATACTGTCTTTTGTCAATTGTGCAGTCTTATGGGATCAAAGTTGGATACGCAGTCCCTGGCCAATCCGGAGGCGCTGGTTCGTCGTCCTCTCAAGGCGGTGGCTGCTGCAGCTAATCAGCTAATGGGATGATGTACAAAGGCTTCCGTCGTGTGGCACATACCAGTTGCGTTATCTTCAAGTTTCTGGGTGGAAAATAGCTTGCTCCAGAGTGCTTTGTTATTTCACGCACCAATGGATTCTATCCCCTGAACGACTCGAAAGATTCGGTTAATTTATGTCAAGTGTTCATAATCTGTCCATTCTCTGTAATTTACTCTGTGTCCAGTCTTTTTAACATCCACGAATTCTTTCGTTTTGATGTGTAAATAAAATAAAGAAACGATGTATGGTTTGGCCTGGTGCGGTTAATTTATCATCTCCAAAAGTCTCGGTTCTCTGACCCTTGGGCTTGTAAAGTTGTCGACACACTGAATAGTGAATACTCTGCTTCCGGAGGGACTGAACATTCTGTTTGGATTGTGGTGGCTTTTGGCAGTCATGTATAAATAAATTCAAGTGTCGGCTGTAAATATTTTATTAGCAAGCTGGTATCTTCGTTTTATGTCTTTCTGATCGAAATAGTTCTTGCCTGAGATTATTTCCCTTTTTGGGGAAGCAAAAGAGGAAAACAGGGCGAACCGAATAACATTAGTTCCGCCGACCGAATAGATGCCAAGATAAACCAACCAGAGAAACGACATCGAATATTTGGAGCCAAAAGCATCATGAGCTTGACTTTAAGAGGGGACCAATACAATAATAATTCTCCCTAATAGTAAGAAAGAACATCACGAACTTGTTGTCTACACTCCACACACACCAAGCAGCAGGAACTTTACTACACACTGATCAACTAAACTAATTTACAGCAGCTGCCTGCTGCCCTGCTCCGGTAGCTCCGACCAACAGAGGGCTTGCTTGCCACACACCGCAGCATGCCATGCCCGTCTGCATGCGCCGCGGCTGGGTGGGTCAATAGTCAGTACCTGTTGCAGTCGAAGCATGTGTGGTTGCGGCCGAGGTCCCTGATGCGGTCGACGCCGTGGCGGAAGACGCCGAGGCCGAAGAGGACGCCGATGATGAGCACGATCACCAGGATCACCAGCAGGTAGCACCCCACCCGCTCCCTGGTGAGCTTGAGCTTGCACATGGCGTCTCCCCGGCAGGTCGCCTGATGGATCGCCTCCGGGCTCCCCCTCTCTCTGCCTCCGGTGGTCGACGCAAAACCTCTCACGCGGCTTCTTATCGGAGGAAGAGGAGAAGGCAAGTGTGTCGCCCTGTCACCTCGCCGGTATGGCGACGGTATCGCTTTGCTAGTGAAGCTACAGCCCAGGCAGCCAGGCAGGGCAGGGCGGTGTGCGAGGGAGAGCGGGTGAAGATGCCGCGGCGCCTTTCCGCCTTTGCGCCGTGATAAGAATCGAATCGCGGCGGGCTGTATGGACTGACCCGCGACACATGGCTGCCTCCCTCTTTTCTCCAACTGCACGAGTGATTGCCGCGCGATAAGCAAACACAACCGTAATACTAATAGTGCGTGGTGCGGCCAGGAAAGGGGATAGACACGAGCGATGGACGGAGGAGCGCAACGGCTGGAGAGTGGATGGCATGGCATGGTATCACCGGCCCCGCTATCAGGCGGCGGTGCTGGTGTTTCCTCTGGCCTCCGGGACCGACCGGATCGGTGATGAGTGAGGCCCTTGCCTTGCCGGGATGGTGATCCGGTTCCGCAGTTGACAGTTGCACGGTAGGAACGGATGGACGGGGGACGAGGTCCCGAGCACGAGCAGCAATGAATGCGATCGCGACGCGTGCTAAGTTGTCTGATGGAGGAGGGCGATCACGGAGAGCTCGAAACCTCTGGTCTCTGGAACACGTACTGCAACGGAAACGCTTGCGTAGCTGGTGCGGCGTGCCTTGGAACGGAGCAACACGACACGGCGCGCCCGAGCGCACCTGGCTGGGGCGCGGGCCACCGCAGCCTTGGCGGGCGAGCTGCAGCTGCCTGCCCTCCCGGATTCCCGGTCCCGGTCCCGCTGGTAGTGGTAGGGACATGCCGACGGCGCGGCGCACGGAATGTCACCGCACGACGCACGGGGCTTGTTGCTCTATAGGCCCCAGCGGCTCGTACCGGCAGCGATGGCATGGTGTGCGTGGCGGTGGCGCATCGCAGGGGCGTGCGTTTTCGCCACTTGTCTCGTGCCAGTGCCAGGGTGCGGAGGGCGCGCCACAGCCGGTGCTCGAGAGCAACAGCGCTGGCGGCGACCCGACCACACTCGGTAATCGGCAGTCTTGATGGCCGGGCAACGACCAGATGCATCGTACTTTTAAGCATCCACAATACAGGCTGCAAGAGCCAAGAGATATCTCTGTCCAATCACCTCGGTCAGTGCAACGCTACTGCTTGATAGCGTGGGACACCTCAATATTTTTTTTTTGAAAGAATACCTCAATATTTGTATGGACTATTTCTATCTGGATCTGGACCGACCGTGGACGATGTAACCATTCATATGAAGGGAACGATTTACTTTCATATCAGAAAGCGAACATCATGGGACTGAAGAACCAACTGCTCAACAGCTTCAGACGATCCGAGCATTCTTTCCTTTAACAAGCATGCCATCTGTACAGCAAAAGTATTAATACAGGCTGACATCATGTCAAATGAGAGCAAACTGGTATATTGAAGGTGGTTCAGTTGAAGCAGCGCTACGGAAATTTTAGTTTCAAGCACAGCTAAAGATCACATAGAGGCAGACACCTGCAAGGCATAGCTCCGGAGCAATAATTCCCATGTTGTGTAAACACAAGCATACAACCTAGATAATCAGAGGTCCGAGGCATCTTGTATGTATGCCAAGTGAAAGCATTACGAATTAATTAACTACAAGGCCTAAGATAGACGTGAACGATCGGTCAAATAGACAGGCGATTCCACAACAAGAACTACAGAGATTGAGATATTAGGTCCGCATTCATCAGAAGGGTAACAGTGCAACATTCTTTCACATCTCGTGCAGGGGCAAGAGGTTACATTGTATGGGAAACTTGCCATGCGAGAGAGCTGACAGCAAAGGGAACAATGGAGCTCAGCGCGGCCCCCGGCCGCGACCACGTCCACGACCACGGCCGCGACCACGTCCCAAAGGCTTTCCTGATTTTGGGGGAAAAAATTGCCAGTCAGATCACAGCATTAGTAATGGATCGACTCAAACAGAAGACAAAACAGAGGAAATCGAACCTGTAGTTGGCTTCTTAGGCTTGACTCTAGGGGTTTCCTCCACGAGCAAAGTTTCCAGGTTTAAGCTGTCCGGAAGAATATAATAGCGAATGTTGTTTCCTCGCACACTGAGGTGGTCAAGGGTCACAGGATTCTTCCCTTTCAGTGTAAGCTTCACTGTCTTCAGATGAGTATTCATGCTAATGTCAACACCTAAAAATATGTGGATGAATTAGAGGGTATGCCATAAACAAACTAAACCATGAGCCCAAATTAATCCCGTCAGCATTAGCAAAATATGTGCATCAGCATAATATGGTGAGATCGTTGGAGAACCAAAACTGCAATCAAACAATTATTTCCCGAGCTGTACCAGGAATAAAAAAAGAAAGTTCAAAATGAGCCTATCATGATGCATATTCCCCCTATTTGTGAACACTGAAGTCCTGCATGCCTCCAACATCAAAATGTAATCTAGGAACGACCTGAGCCACCCAAAATACCCTATACATTAAGAAATCAAGAAATTTGTAATTTTCCAATCCTAATTATCCATGAAACCCTTCTTAGGAACAAAATAAATATTCTCCACTAGCATCTAAATGCCATAAAAATAGTTCTACATTATTTATACCTTTCTATATGTGAATAGAGTATGAAATCAGCCAAGTCTCACAAGTAGCAAATTTGTCAAGGAAACGACAAAAGAAATCCATGAAAGGCTAAAAACACTGCACATTCAACTGCTCGCTTGAACTACCAAAACTGGTGAAATGGCCAGTACTTTCACAGGGACATCCGACCATTACTAGCACTGATGGTCTAAAACTAAAGGCCTACCATTAGTTAATTCAAAGATGTCTACATACATAGTCATCACTCAGCAGGAATGCTCCCTTGATGCAAGAAAGAAAATGTTTACCAAATGCAAATAACGTACAAGCAATTCAGGGTTGGGCAGATCACCTAAAAGCAAGCAGGTTAAAAGATTAAAACCCCAAGTCTAATTGAACGTACCTAAATAGCCTATTTCCGTGGGATTGTGTTATCCCAACATATGGCTTTATCTGAAATAATTCGTAGCCCATCAAAAGCACAAGAGGTGAGCGCGAAAGGTATGCTCAGTTTTACAGTCTCCAAAACTAAGCGAGAAGGCAGTTGGCTCCCAGACAAACCACTACCTCAGCGCACACGCAAATCACACCATCTCCTAAGGCGAGCTGACTAAATCCTAACAATGCACGCACCAGACACAAACCCTAAAATGAAACAATTTTAGATCACAGAAATTCAAACCCTTCCCCGCCGGAGGAGTGTGTCGGAGCATACCTGTGATGGTGCCGTGGACCACCGTGCCGTTCTTGAGCTCGATGGTGACCGTCTCGTTGTTCAGCTTCATCAAGAACCTGCAGCGAACCCCAACTCCATCACCAAATTAGGCGAGGTTCGTACCGAACGGAGGAGCGAAGGAAGAGCAAAGAGGAGGCACTCCGGACGAGAGGCGAGAGAGAACGGGGGACGTTACCTGACGAGCTTCATCTTGCCGGTCCTGGCGGAGGGACGGAGGGAGGCGGCGGCGGCGGAGCTAAAGCGTGGAGGAAGCCGGCGGAGTTACGCTGTTGGCTTTCTCGGAGCGGGAGGAGTAAACCCTAGTTTGAAGGCTGATCTGGCCGACGGGTGGGACTGGGAAGCCTGGGAGGCGGTTCGGAGCGGCTTGGTTGGACCTTTTTTTGGGCCATCTGTATCGGGCTTGGTGAGAGCCTACTCTTCTTGTAATTGCAAGCCCATTCAAATGCACTATTATGCCTTTTTACTAGTTTACTTGCTCTTTGAAAGCCCATTCAAATACACTATTATGCCATTTTACTAGTTTACCTGCTCTTTGCAAGCCCATTCAAATAAAACGTTTTTTTCCAAAGCCGAAAGTACTTTAGTTGGATGTTTTAGAGGAACCAGAAGTACCTCACTTTTAAGATAAAACGATTGCATAACTAGAGTCATTCAACTAATGAGTTGCCAGCAAGGTATCAGAATATTTGAAAACTCTGTCAATTCGTTTGAGAATTGATGCAGCTACAAGCCATCTGATTATAAAACATCTCAACTTTCTCAAGTCGAATACAAATGTCTCAAGTAGAAGCTGAGAAAGCTTATCTTTATCATGTACATCCATCAGGTAGAAGAAAACAGAGCATGTTCACTGGAGGCAGGGCTATCATCCTCTGAAGCTTTATTAGCTCAAGTTTCAGCTACCAGACAAAACCATAGGCCCAGCCAGCAGTGAACCGCAGGTTGGGGAATATACAAATTTGATAATCAAAATTGTGCTATGCTGCTGCCACAGCATGATGAACTAGGTCAAACCACGCTGATCCTAGACCGAACCAAGTCTCTAATTTTACTGCTGTGGGATGGCAGCCAACTTCTTTGGTGGGGGATTTCCTCCAGCAAGCAGCACATACCCGTAGAAACAAGCCATTGCAGTACTGCATAATTTTCAAGTGGGAGAGGACAACAAATCTTATTTCAAATGGAGAGAAAAACGACATTGGACGGAGATGGACAATATAGAGTAAATTACCTCAGGGAAGCATAGAAGCCCCAAGGAAGGAGTCTGTTTGTCTGCACAAAGAAGTATAAGATTAGTGTTGAGATAGTAATATTCCACCATATTCCATATCAATGAGAGTAGGAAGGCAACAAGTTCAAGAGTCTGAAGGTCTGCTGTGCAGATGCTGGGTGTTGGTGATTCCCCTAGTACTGTAGCGTGTAGCTTTTATCTTTTGAGTTAGCCTAGTTACTGTACTTTGTGAAGCTTTTAGAGAGTTAGACGCCATGAGGAAATGGATTCTGATTGGCTATGTAGCTCTCTTGTGCTACAAACAATCAGTAAGGAGTGTTACCAAGGCTAGGGGGAGGAGGAACTGATCAGGGGGTAGGGGGAAAAAAGACTGTAATTTCGTAGTGTTTTAGTAATGAAATTCAAATTCACCTGCTCTGGAAAAAATGAATTGAGAGTTGGAAAAGTTACCAAGAAATAAGCGTGAGAATACTTCCATGCCAGGAAAGCAGAAATTGCTGCAAAAACAGAAGTGGAGCAGGTTGTTAAGCAATGTTTGCAATAAGGTTGAAAATGATTGTAACTCAAATGCACAGTAATACAAAGTTAGTACAATGATATCCCACCTGCTTGGGCCAAGATAAACAGGAAACTGGATTTAAAACTCCTCCAAAACTTTAGACTGAGTGCACCAAGTAGCAGAGTGGCAAGCCCTGGTGCAACGCCCAAGACAATACTTATGGTGCTTCTGGAGAACATGTATCCTAGAAGGCCCATGGAAAATAAAAGACCTCCTGCATCACCAAACGATTTAGTTATTTCACTTATTTGTATGTGGATACATGAAAACAACAAAGCTCATATTCCAAAACTTAAAATATTGAACCACTCAGGAGTATGGGATACGATTGCGTGTGAAGAACATATACTGAATAATTTGTCAATCAAGTTTGAAATATAAAAAGCACAATAAAGTAGAAATTAATGGTATTGTTTTCTACTATTTAGTATTCTATGACATCACATGATATATAATGAGTTTAGAAAGAGCTTTGCTGCGAAAGGCAATAAAACATTTTTTTGAAACTTGCATTAGGAATCAAAAACACTGTTAACTGCTGTGAATAATTTATGCTATGAGAAGCTCATAATTCCTTGAAAGTAGGAGCTATCAAATGTCTGTGCACACAAGGTAAAAAACAACATTTAACAAGATTCACATGTGCGATATCCAACTAATCACACAACAAAATTTTACATTCATAAAAATTCTAGCTTACCAAAAGGGATCCCAAGGCAAAAGTCATGGATTTTAGCACTCCTCTTCTTGGGATGTCCCTCTGCCTGTACAAATTCCTTCATCTGATCTGATCGCAAGTTTAATTCTTCAACTTGAGCGTTCTCATTTGTTGCAAGTTTAGCAGCAAAACCAAATGGCTTCAAACCAACTCCATTGGTAGAAATCAAAAGCTGATGGATAGCAAAATACGTTAACACCTCCTCTTATAGTTATAGACAAGAGCAACAGATTCATACAGAGGTTTAACATCAAAGCCTTGTTATAATAGTTTGATAAGTAAAAATAAACAAAATGCATAGAATTCCTGTATACAGTAAACATTCATCTGATCATCTCATTGTTCAAGTGGTGGCATAGATGAAAATTCAAAAAAAACAATTTGTGTGCTCTCAGATCATGGTCCAGGATCATTTTTATCCCCTTAATAACATAAAATTCAAAAGGCAGTCCTTCTAAGTTATAACAAAAACAGAATTGCAGACAAAATCCTTGACTCCTCGAGGACTAAGCCAAAACGGTGGGATTGAATATTTGCTGACACAGGTCACTGGTCGAACACAAACGCACCAATTCTGCCTTCAATTCATCATTTTACACATACATAAACCAACCATATTGCAATAGCAAATACACCACATGCCACGAAATAAGAACTCCGTCTATTGTTTCCGCAAATAAAAAACATCCGTGAGCTGCCCAAATGTCCAAAAATCATAATCCGATCGGATCTCATTTCATACGGTCATGACTTCATGACCAATGGTCACCTAACCCCGGGACCAGGCTCTGCGAACATTTACAAACAGGCAAGACCTTCACGAACACAAAAGCTAGGGTTTAGCACTCGCATCGGAGTCATACCTTCGGGTGACCGACGAGAGGGCTCCGCAGCCCCCGGCATGAGGATGGATTTGAGTAGGCTCGAGTCCGGCGGTAGGCCGCCGCGGTCGCGGCCGATCCGTGCAGCTGCGCCGCCGCCGCCATGGAAACCTGAATCGGTGAAACGGAACGCTCCAGAAAAATTCCCAAGAGGACGAAGGTGAACCTGGGCTCGACTCTCTGTAGCCGTCGGATGCTATCGACCCCACAACGGGCACGAGACTACCATCCGATCAGAGAAGGAGGAAAAAAAACTCGATGTCTTCTTGGGCTGGGCTCTCTGCACACTTCATACGAGTCAAAAAAAAAATCAAAGATTTTTTTTATTTTTTTATAGAAAACTGAGTGAGAACTTTGTAAAATAATCAGACAACTCAAGCTGAATGGAACTGAATTTTCTGTTTGAACTGGAACCGTCAATTACAGTGCGAATTAACCCTGAAACAGAGGACTCCAGATAAAATTACGTGGTCTCTTCGGTTTAATATATGCACAATTTCCTCTTTCACATGGCAAAATATACATGATTTTCTCTCACTTATTTGAAGTTTTTAACTCCCTCTCTTGTTTTCAGCATATTTTGCTTGGTTACTTCTTTTCAGTCTTCTCCTGAAAAAGCTGTTCTTTGATCGTGATATTTGCACGTTTTCGTTACACCATGTGATTGGTAAGCTCGTCAGGCAAATCCCAGAGTACACAGTCGGATCCGAACAGACTGGACATGTCGGAGCCGCCCTTCCCGCCGTCCGCCTCCTCGTCGCCGCCGCTACTGCCGACGCTGTCATTGCCTTTCTCCGGCAATGGCGGTGCCGACCTGGCCGCCGGCTCGGTGCCCGAGCTCCCGCTGTACAAGCTCTGGTGGCTCCACATCGACGTGCCCTGGTCCGCCTCGCCGCCGGCGCCGCCGAGGACCATCCCGTTGTCGCACCGGAACTCCTCCTGGCCGTGCGCGGCGGGGTTGTACGCGGCGAACATCCCCGCCAGCCCCTCGGGCATGTCGGCCGGCACCCAGGGCGGCGGCTGCTGCTGCTGCTGCTTGTCCGTGGCGGCGCCGGGCTCGCTCATGATAGCGCGGGAGAGGCCGAGCTTGATGCGCTCGATGGTGCCGTCGGGCTGCGGCGGCGGCGCGGGGAAGCCGCAGGGCGCGGCGAGCGCAGCGGCCGCGCCCATCCCGGCGCCGGCGGCGGCCGCCATGGGCATGTCGGGCACGGCGGGCGAGGGGAAGTCGGTGGGGCGCTTCTTGGTGAGGAGGTGGAGCATCTCGTCCTTGAAGCATCCGAGCGCGGCCTCGGCGAGGTGCGCGACCTGCGGCGGCGCCAGCGTGGTGGCGATCTCGGCCATGAGGTGGGAGAAGGACTTGTGCGTGACGGGGTCGATGCCCATCCCGGACAGCTTCTTCTTGAGCTTGGTGTTCCAGTGGTTCTTGACGTCGTTGTCCGTCCGCCCCTGCAGCTGCGCCGCGATCACCGACCACCTGTTGCCGACGACGGAGTGCAGCTTGATGATGGTCTGCTCCTCGGCGTCCGTGAACTCGCCGTGCTTGAGGTCGGGCCGCAGGTAGTTGGTCCACCGGAGCCGGCAGCTCTTGCCACACCGCTGCAGCCCTGTTCGCAGGCACGCGGCATCACGAACCCCAGTTAGTCAGACGCACGGCGCGCAGCAGGATCCACCATGGCCGTGGGTGACACGTACCGGCATTCTTGGGGATGAGGCGCCAGTTGCGCGTGCCATACTGCGTGATGTAGGAGAGCAGCTTGTTGTCCTCCTCGGGCGTCCACTGCCCGCGCTTCACGTTGTCCTTCTCGCAGCACGGAACGCGCCCCATCTCCGCCGCCGCTTCCGGCAGTGCACCGCTCTGACGATGCTGGTGATTCCGGGCGTCGCACGGCGCTGCTGGCTCCAGCTGCCAAGGCTCGTTGGTGTGGGTGTCCGAGTGCGGCGCTCACCTCGGGCGGGCCGGCGCATAAATAGGCGTCCGCGCGTGCAGGCGGCTCCTGTTGCTGGCGCTGCCGGCGGCGTGCGCCCGCGCACGGGAAGGGCGGGCGCGGGGCGCACGGGTGAAGGAGGCATGGGCGGCATAAAGAATTCAACGCCCGCGCAACGCGTGACGGCCCCCCCGGGAGCAGGGACAGGTTGCCCACCCGCACAGCGCCGGGTCAACCCCAGGTCCAAGCACACCAGAGCGCTCGCCCCCGGCGCCCGGCGCGTTCCCTCCCTCCTCCTCGGCGGCCGTCTCATCGGTCGGCTCCCGGCGCTAATCGTCGCCGCCGTACTTTCCTGGGAGTACAAAGCGCCGTGCCGAGCGCGTGCAAGGATCTTCAATTCTTCCACCTCCGCCAGTCAAAACATCGGTCAAATTGGCAACGGCTTTCGTGATGGTGTCCAAGGGTCCAGCGGTCAAATTGGCAAGTGAAGGAGTGAACTCTGCACTGAAGAACTAAAACTAACGGCACTGCTAATTCTATTCATCAACATAAGCACTGCTGTCAGTACAAACCTTGGCAACTCAGAGTTCAGATAAACTATGCTGCACTTTGGTTAGACTCTTGCGATGATGGAGCTACTTTATCCCGCCATCACAGTCATCAAGAACACGGCGGGCAAGGGGTTTGCAGCTTCAAGAAACAGCATCGGATCATGTTCTTTCCCGCAGGTCCAGTAAAATCCAGGTGCACGGCTTATGCGTGCTCAAATGGCCATGCAATGCTGAAGCCTGAAGATGGAGACTGGAGAGCGCCTGCAAGATGTAGTGGGAGCGTATTGAGCGACCCACGGCGTCCTAGAACTACATGCATAATAGCTAGCAGCAGCTCCTGACCTCGGCTCGCCATCTTCAGCATTTGGCAACAAAAACATTCAAGGCAAAATGAGTGTCGATTCGGAGATCTCGATATATACCTAAAACTATCGAATTTGCGGCTTCAGTCAGATGAATTACCAATAGTGTCATTCCAGTTACCTGGGCTGCCGGCTACGACGGTCTTCAAGGAAAAAATAGATTTGGAAATGATCCAATAATCTCCCCCGTCATATTCCTTTTTTAGTTCAAACGCTTTAGGCCAAAAAATACCGGCATATCGTACTAAACTAAGCCATAAAAATCAACAAAAAAATGGAGGCATTTTCAAAATAAAAAAATCTGTGAATGAAATTAGTAGAATTTTTTTTCAGATTCAAACCCATGATCTCCCTTGTACCAAAGAATTACTCTACGACTAAGTAAAAAGTCCTTACTAGTGCTCTTGAGCGAGGCATTAGGTAGTCTGCACCGTCCGAGCTTACTGCAGGCTGAGATTGCAGACTAGGCCCTACCGACAATTGTTTGCCTATACTACTAGACAGAGCCTTTCTGCACCTCAAGAGCTAGATCAAGAGGTGAGAGGCTTCCTCATTATGTAACTTAGGTCTAGCTTTCTTCCTGTTATCACAATTGGGATGCACTTTGATTACACTATTGAGATGAAGCTGCTATTTTATCCTCCTGTTCTAATCAGCAAGAACATGGAGGCCAAAGGCAGTACAACCTCAAGAGCCCCCTCAATTCAGGCGCAAGGCTATGCCTGACCAAATGATCATGCAAAACCGAGATGCAAATTGAGTGGGGGCTTGGAATTTTAACGGGAACAGACTACTGATCAGTCCAGAGCTTCATGAAACTCTGAGACCTGCATGCATAGACAGCAGCACGGGCTCCTCACAGCAATTCTTCTGAACTTCTGAAGTATCTTGGGCAATATCAATACGGCATGTATGCAATGTGACACTGTGTACATGTTTCACTCTAAGTCTCTAATGCAGCAGGAAGGCATCAAAGAACACTGCGCAACCTGGCACTCCCTGGTCCTGCAGAATGCAGATGACCTGCTATACCGGCATGCTGCTGCTGCTGCTCATCATCCCAGGGAGAGAGACGCCATCCCCCCACTCGCTGCATTCCCCATTACCACTACAACAGGAAGAGAAGCAATCCAATGCAAAACACAGACGACGGAGGGCACACGCTAGCTAGGCGAGTCCTATCCCAGCTTCTGGGTGACGAGCCCCTCGATGGAGCCGACGAGCGCGAAGGCGCTGACGAGGAGGCAGACGACGCTGAAGGTCTGCAGGACGACCCACCGGGCGGACCACCGGGGCACGTTCCGCTGGATGAAGTACATCTCCACGGGGAAGTAGATGGCCAGCGGCCAGAAGTTGAGCGCGCCCAGCAGGGCCAGCACCTCGTTGAAGTAGGGGAAGACCACGGCCACCGCCGTCGTGGACGCCACGTACAGCGTCCGGAAGCACACGCGCAGTAGGTTCACCCGCCACGGCGGCAGGCACGGGACCCGCACGGTGTGGAAGTCGTTCACGAACCCGCTGTCCGGGAACCGCTCCGCGAAGAACCTGTCCGCGAACTGGAAGATGGGCTGGCTGTACACCTGCAGGTTTTCAGACACGCAACGGTGTGTGTTCAGGTTCTCAGTCTGCGATTCTGAACTTTCTGAAACTCCTGGCTGGTAGTGTCAGTGCGTACCTGATAACCGCCCAGCAGGTGCAGGATGATGCAGGCATTGGCGAAGTCGATGAGCCAGTAGGGCTCGTAGAAGCCGAAGCCGGTGAGGAGGTTGCCCGGCGCGTCGCTCCCGAAGGCGGCGTAGCCGAAGCAGCCGCAGCAGAGGTAGAAGAACGTCGTGACGAGGATCGAGATCATCGACGCCCTCTTCATCGTCTTGTTCTCGGCTGGCGGCGACTTCAGTGTGTCCTAAATTGTCAGAGGCAGAGTAAAATAGTTTTTAGATGTGCTTAATACTGATACTGAATTACCAACAAGTGAGATCCAGGCAAGAACTTTTGAGCAGTAATTCTGAAAGGAATCTATTTACCTGTATTTCCAGGAGGATTAGGGAGTACGGGTACGCGAACGCGATGTCGCCGATGGCCTGCGAGACGCGCCAAATCTTCTGCACAGGCGTCCTCATCGGAACACCTGTTATGCTTCCTTTGATCGTCCCGTTAGCTGAAGAACAGAAACAAGTTAAGTGAGCTCTCTAATACTAACGTTTAACTGCAGTACATAATTTATCAGTTCGGATAATTGAACCAAACTGCACACTATGTAAGCAGCAGCACTCGACTCAAACGACTGACAGATCGGATTGGTTGGTGGAAGAAGCAGGGGGCTTACTAATGGTGGTGGCGAGGCCGAGGCCGAGGCCGATGAAGGCGTAGGAGAAGGACATGACGGCGGCGGCGACGGATAGCCACGCCATGTCGTGGAAGTCCGGTATGAAGGAGAGGAAGAGCTGCGCGGCGCCGAAGACGAGCATGTCGTAGCTGCCGTCGTAGCTGCAGGGCGCATCGTGCCCGTGCTTGTGGTAGCAGTTGGCCTTCAGAATCGCCCTGCAACCATTGAAAAAACAGAGCAACCCCAACGCAGGACAAACAAGGCAAGCAAACACAGTCAGGGTAAAAAAAAATCAGCGAAAATTAACCAGAAGCAGCACGATAAAAGCTGCCCTGCTCGACACGCACATACAGGAAGCACGATGACATGCAGACAGGTAAAGCTGCGAAGGGAAAAAGGGGGAAATTTTGTTACCGGCGGTGCGGCTGGCTACCTTATGCTAGTGGCGGTGGTGATGGTATAGGCGACGCCGCAGCCGTACAGGCTCACGTACTGCAGCGAGCCGCACGCCCAGGTGTGCTTCTTGCCTGAGCACGCCGCCAGCACACACACAGCACAGTACACGGATTATTAAGGGAAAGGCCACCATGAAACCACACCAGCACAAAGCTAGCTCAACTAATAAAGCTTGTCTCGCTCATGGCTTCTGCTAGCTGTGGTTGCTGTGATAACGAAGTACTAGCACGACGGCTTATACTACTACCGTACCGAGGTATGCGCGGACGGCGTCCATGTAGGAGCGGTTTCGCGGGCCCTTCTCCGGGTCGCCGCGGCGGTAGCAGTCGGCGAGCAGCGCGGCGGAGACGTAGGTGACGAGCGCGAAGCAGAACATGCAGGCGGGGCCGACGACCCAGCCCAGCTGCGCCACGCTCCAGGCCAGCGACAGCACCCCGGAGCCGATCACCGCCGTGATGACGTGCGCCGCGCACGTCCACGCCGTGCCGGCCCGGCGCGGGCGGCGCCCGTCGTCGTCGCAGTCCAGCACCTCGAGCGAGTCGTGCACCGCCATCTTCGCGGGCGCCGCGAGGCGGCGGCTAGCTGCGGTAGTCCTGGGCCGGCCGCCGGCGGGAGGGCTGCAGGCTCGGCTCTTCTCGCTCGGGCGGGACTCAACTGGTCAGTGCGGGTGGGGAGCTACTACGCAAGCAAGCAGAGGCCAGTACCGTGTCACGAGTCCGCAGGGCATGTGGGGGCTGGGGAATGCCCACCGGCCGTCGACGGGTCAGGGACATGTACAGTCTACAGGCACCACAGGCTACAGAAGCGCAAGTGGCACGGTCCCGACTTTTGTTTGCCGCGAGACGGTGCGGCTTCCGCCCGGGCAAGGGCAACTGGCTGCCCAGGCCCAGCCCATCCCCCATCATCCGGAGATTTTTGCCCCGCCACTGGTCGGCATCGGCGGCCGGAATCTCCTCCCAGAGAGCAGTAGTACACGTAACTGGAAGCTCGATCGCGCACCTGCTCCGGACGACCACGACGAAAGTGGGCATTAATAGCCCCAAGGTTAGCTACTTTGGAAAGGTTAAAAGAGGTTCTGAATGAACTGAACCGACTTGTTTGCAGTTTGCACATCGAGGCATTGAGCGATCAGCGATGTGGACTGAAACAATAATGGTTTCCTTTTGTAGAGTCAATGATTCTTAGCTGGACAATGTCTGATTAGACCTGAAAATCTTAGACCTAAACATAGCTATATTCTGAGATGGAGGGAGTATATGATTTTGGCATGCTAGCACTTTGTTCAGTTGGACTCAACGGCAATATAGGATCTTGGCGACAACTTCTAATCTAGACCATGGCCGGAAGTAGCAAACTACCACTAGTAGTTTGTTCAATTTTTGGGCGGACAAATACATCCAAAAATATTTCGGTTCCAAGACCGGCGACCGGCAGAGTTGTTATCATTATCATGGAGGTTTTCGTCGCCCTCTGTGGACACAATTTGGACCAGTTAGTTTGATTCCCTTTTTCGCACCAAGAGAACCAAACCCATGCCCTCTTGACGCTACGACATACTCAGCTCCATTAATGGACGACAATGGTGACCGGGTTCATCACCGGCATGGTCGGATCGTCGCGGGTCAAAAAAGGAAAACTCGGAGTCGTGCTCTAGGAGCTGCCTTTTGACTTGCCAGCCCTCTCGCGCGCAGCTCAAGAAACCCACTCCCCATGGCAGCGCGCGGCTAGCTTCTCCGTGACACATTCCCTGGCTCGCTACCCGTCAAGCAGACCATGACAACGCCGGAGGCAAGTTGCGCGGTGTCTTTCTTCTTATAGCTTGGAAATGATATCCGGAGAAAGCGACCACCATCTGAATCTAGTCTAGGACTGGAGAACGTTATAAAGATAGATGGACTCTAGATGAACTCATGGCCGGTGTGAAGGGCGAGTGACCGCATCGGCATGATCAGGGGGGTTAGAGAAGATGACTGCACACCACTACATGATAGTGACGGTGATGGATTTGAAAGCGAAAGAGCCCGAGCTCGATGGTTGGGGAGTACAATGGAACCAAGGGAGAGAAATCAGAGAGAGAGAGAGAGAGAGAGAGAGAGAGAGAGAGAGAGAGAGAGAGAGAGAGAGAGAGAGAGAGAGATGGGAAACATATGATTCCCCGTTTGAACAACCAGGGAAGAAAAAGAGCCAAATTAGCTTTTGTCTAGAGGAAGGAGGTAGGAAAGACGATGGCAAACCTGACCATGTGTTTGTTTAACTTTTATACATGTTCCTGTGTAGCTATTTGCTAAAGAAAAATCGAGAGAGGTGGAGGGGAAAAAATCAGACTCGGTGACTTCGTGGTTCGTTTCAAAGAAAAAAAAACTTTCCTAGTGGTGGGCTATTGACCATTGGACCCGAGATCTACAGGTAAAAGTGCATCACCGGCCCAGGGTGGGCACGGGCCTAAGGCCTACACACACACACACACACACATAAATATATATATGGGCTAACGAACGAGCAACGTGCATGGGCTGTTGCCCCACGTGTGGGATCGGCCCGTTGTGCCGAAACGTGCAGCGGAAATGCAGCCCACCCACCCGACCCGACCGTCCCGCCGGCGTCCGGGCATGATGCACCACCTCCTCCGGTTGGGCAACGTGTAGCGTGTTTGGGTACAGGACAGGAGGATGCAATGGAAGCGGGCGTACCTGCAGCTGATGGAGGCCGTGATGGTGTAGGCGATGCCGTAGCCGAACAGGGCCGTGTGCTGCAGCAGCATGCACACCCACGAGCTGCTGCTACCTGCCAAAGAGAAGGGCGTTCGGTTGTTCAGGAATCAGAAATCGACCAACCGTCGCATGGGAATGAATGGGATTTACTCCTACCAGTAGTTTTTGAGGTCTTGGAGAGCTGCGCATCATGACATTAAGATAGAAAAAGGTTTTTACAAAGACAACGCACTATACGCATATGCCATCGGAGCAGGACCGCGGCCCTGACAACCGAGAACAGCACTTACAGAGACAATACTGTAAGATTTTACTCGTGAACTAAACAGCCGAGATTAGTAGCACCGGCTTGGATCCACATCTACCAGTAGTAAACAGGGAGTCGCTTTAATTTTAATGAACTTGCGCATATAAAGTACAGCCTAATGACGTGGCCTGAAAAGGGAGAAGAAAACAAAAGCAACATAAATTCTGAATGTGGACCTGGAGAGAGTGACAGCAGAAGCATTCGACATTTGTCAGGTCAGGACTGATTCCAGATGCGTTGGTTAACATCAGGCGCTTCGCTTTCATCGTTGGTACTACACCTAAGCTATTGGTCTCTGTTACAATTCACTAGTTGACAGATATTGGTTCTTGCCAATCAGCCGATGCAATTCGTTTCTGTGATGTTTATAACTGGCAAAAGGATAACTACCAAGGTCATGGGCTCATGGCAAACTATCATATCACTACAAACACATGTCATCTACCGTAGACAGATTGAACTGAACCTCGGTAGGCTTATCCTTGACAGATTGAGCTGAACCATCCCCATCGATTGCCAAAAGCATCACCAAAGGGAACAGAATCACTTCTCGTGATCAACCCCCGAAGGAAAAGAAAGAAGAGGAAATTCATAACAGAGAAACGACCGCTCGATGCAATTGCAATGCAACCGAATGAATGCATCCCAATCTCCCGGACGAGCCGTTTCTTCAGAAAACACTGCTTCGATCGATGCAGTGGTGAAACTGGACGGCCCCGTCCGACGAGTGAGCTGGACCATCGGAGCCGAAGCCTCAGGGACGAGGCCGGACCGCCGGAGGACACGGTCCAGCCGTGCGGGACTCTTAACATGGGTCGCCTTCTTTCAAAAAAAAAAACAGATGGGTTGCCGCGGCCACCTGTCAGTAGCCAGTCACTCTCGTCCCGTCAGCCAGGTGTCGCCCACGCGCCCTCCCGCTGGCCGAGTTCCGGACGCCAAGTCGTCCACGCACACCGGCGAGCGACGACGGGACGGAGCCACGGAGGAGTTCGACTTGGAACGCGCGAGCGCCAACGGCGCGGGGCGGAAAAGCAGGGCGAATCTTAGCGCTGGCGTGTCTTTCGTGAGGCCCTGCCAGCCACACGATGGCGAGCTCGGCCGAGCTGGTTGGCGCCACGGGGTTTCGCGAACCTTCTCTAGTCCTCCTGGTACGGTGGTGCTCGACTGCTCCTCGTGCCTGTTCCCGTCTCTATCCGCCGCACATCTCGCCGTCACGGCCCGTCGCAATTTCGATGGAGACGTCGTGCCAATCGGAGAGAGACAGAGACCTGCGATTCCGCTCCTGGTTCTCCATTTCTCGCAGGCAGGCAGCTGCGAGTTTCCTCATACGAGCAAGCAAGTGCCAAGATAGTCTAGCTCGCCCTGGCACGTGTAGCTTGTCTTGACCAAAAACATGAGATGTTTTGCTTGCCGGATCAAGTTTTGAGTTGTGTTAGTAATAAAAAAAATTACAATGTTGGAGTGTGTTTCTGGTGTTGGGTTTAGCCCAATTCACTAGCCTAATCCTGACGTGTCAAGGGGTTTTTGGCACATGTTTTCAATCAGTCACATCTGACGCAAACAGTGTCCATTGCCTCAAAGGCTCAAACGCTACGGTGAACATCTTAAACCCAAACCAAACACATGTCAGCTGGCGCTGGTACTACCGAACAAGATCCGGCTTGTTTTGCCACTAACTGATCTCCAAAAAAAAGAAAGTAATCGATCCTAAATTCGCGCCGAAGATGCACACCAACACAAGCAGTCACTCAAACGCCCTCCCGTCTAAACAGAGAAGGGGAGAAAAGGCGAAGGACGGGAGGGTGGGGAAAAAATGGTGGTCCGGTGGGTGGGGATGGCGCTCGGCACGTACCTAGGTTCCTGTCGACGGCGCCGGCGTAGGTGCGGTTGCGGTGCGGGCCGTGCTCGGGGTCCGGCGACCGGTAGCAGTCGGCGAAGAGCGTGGACTGCAGCGCCGTGACGCCGGCGAAGACGAGCATGGCGGCCGGCCCGGCCACCCACCCCAGCTGCGCGATGCTCCACGCCAGCGACAGCACGCCGGACCCGATCACCGCCGTGATCACGTGCGCCGCCGCCGTCCACATGCTCCCTGCCGGGAAACGATCCATGACATTGGCGACGCGCGCGCAGGATTGAGTAATCGGATTCCAAACGATCGATCCATCGATGCGAAAATTGCGAATACAGACGGATAAAGCAGGGGACTCACCGCTGCGCACGATGCCGCCGGCATGCTTCCCGGAATCCGCGATGAGGGGCGCGGCGGCCCCGTTGTCCCCGCCCTCGCCGAGCGCCATGGATCGCCGGGGCGGGCGACGGGTCGAGGGCTGGCGGCCGCCGGTCTCCGCCTGGCACCAAAATCCTCTGCGGTTGCGGATCAGAGGGGGGCGAACGAACGGTGAAGGGGACTAGTTGTGTCGGGGTCAGGCTCAGGCCCTTCCGGGGCGGCTATTTGAAGCACCTGGCGAGATCACTCGAGGAGGAAACGGCGTGTGTTGGGAGGACAAGGGAGACGCTTTATAATACCACCATTTTTTTCCCCCATCTCGTTTTCCTTTCGAAAAGGACGGTGTGGGTATCTGTACAGGTTTGAGTGGTTGGCTCTGCTTCCGATTGGCTGCTCCTTGTATCCGAACTGTGCGCAGATGTGGTTGCCAAATAAATCATTCAGGCACATGATTTCGAATCGTAATTATTAGGAACCTAAAATAAACCCATCTCACGGATAGGCTCGCGCACATGACACATATAATAAGTAGTGAGAACGAATGGCACCCGGCGTGCCAGGCTGCCAGCAGCCTGCTGGCTAGTCCAAGGTTGGACCCTGTACATTTTAAAATTTTCCCTTCTCTCTCAACAGAAATTATGACATTTAGGCCGGAGCTGTTTGGATATATCCGACAGTAACTTCAGCAGTACTTGTACACAGCTTCTATTATTCGGAGACTCGGATAGAAAATTCGCACGTTCCACCGTGTGCCAAAATTTGAACAGACAGGAATAATGATCCCTCGCTCTCCAAAAAATCTGAACACACGAGAACAATGATCCCTCGCTCTCTCTCTCTCTCTCTCATAAAAAAAAATGGCGACTAGCAGATTGTCCTCGATCTTTCCTGAAGAAACCACTCACTCACGTACGGGAAGGTGCAAACAATCATTCGGCGTAGATGGTTCCCTAGTGGAGCATTTTTTTTTCCCGGACTGACCTGACCTGTAAGCTTCTTAACTAATCGCCGAGACTGTTTCTTCGTCCAGGTCCATCTGGACGGCCCAGTAGCACGTTTACGGCGCCACTCACTCCAGTACAAAAGCAGCGCTAGGGTCTAGAAGAGTAGGGCCGTAGAAACTCGGGACGCACACGTGGACGGTGCACCACTGCATCGTTGGTGCATCACTGACGCACGAGAGTACGAGACGAGGAAGCAAAACTGCCTGCATCAGGAGAGTGTAAATACAGCAGGCCGAGGCCCACGTCCAAAGGCCCAAATCTGCTCAGTCCAACGCACTTATACTGTTTTACGTTTTGGTGCTTTTTTTTTTCGTGCAAATCCACATGGATTAAAAAAATGGAATATTCATTAGTGCGCGCACTGCTAGCACATTTAACACTTTCTGATTTAATGGCATCCATCCCGTCTTAGTGGAAAGCGGCTCGTGACTGACTTCGAAGGTAGATGTTCATCTTCCCCACTAGTACACCCGAATCCAGCAATTCAAGATCAGCCCCTTCATGCCTTAATCAGTCATCACTATTCGCCTCACCCCACCACACCACCCCTTTCACACTTCCACCCTAGCACCCATTTTTGCCCAGTGCCACCCTATTTACCAATGCTGCCATTCCTCATCTACCGTCCTTGCTCTTCTCTTAATGAACCAATGGGCACGCGTAAAGATTATCTTCTTCCCAGTAGCGGAGGACGAATTAAATTTGAGGTATGGCAGGCAGCAAATTTGAGCATGTATTATCCATTAGAGTATAGAAAAATATGGTACATGAATATGTAGTGTATTTATCAAAAAAACAAGGTATAGCAATGGCCATACCTTGCCATGCTGATCCTCCGCCACTGCTTCTTCCTATGTGCTTATAAGGTAGGTACATGCATACACATGATGCTCGTTCAGGTGGCTACTGCTTTGTGCTTAGATCGCTTTTTATGGTAGATATGTTTTTGAACTTGAAAATGGAATGTTTTTAACCCTGGCTCATTTCTAAGTTCAACTTAGCACTTGGAAATCTGATAAGTAGCCAGCTAATTTTAACACATCATAGTCAGCTTCTATGAGACCAATGGCATAATAATTTATTTCTAAACGGAGACCTTGATTTTGATATAGTTACTGTCGTACTGATGCATATACCATATTTCTTCCTACCGCGTTATTATGATCTTTGTTGTTTTAGTTTGTTATATGCTGGTTACAAACTAGACTCCCCATGTATGCAAGAGCATAATTGTTCTGTTGTTTGTGTTCCCAAGCTCCGACAAAGCCTTGATACGCAAGGCTACGTTTCGAAAGGGAGGAAAACCTATATACCTTTCTTTTAGAAGAATGGAGTGACTCTCTCTCTCTCTCTCTCTCTCTCTCTCTCTCTCTCTCTCTCTCTCTCTCTCTCTCTCTCTCTCTCTCTCAAGCGTAACAACAAGCGAGGCAGTATCACGCTGCGCTGAACAACCTCTACAAACACGTAGATCATTTATGGTAGCCTGAGCAAGGGTACGTGTACGGGCGTATATGTACATGGCCTTTATGCAAAAGAAAAGGCTTAATATATGCATCTTATACACTCATTATTGCGCGTTGGATCACTCGCCACAACTCTCGCATAATCCTTGCTTTGCAGTCCACATGCATCTTATCTTTTCCCTCACGTGACCACCGCCTTACCTGGGACGCGTCTACAATAGTCATCTCCATTGACGTTTCGATCGCCCCACAACCTCCCCTTCCTCCACCCCCTGAATGGAGGTGCCACGTTCGTCTTGCCGTACCGGCACCGCCACCTCGACCCGTCCCTCGCAAGTCAACGTTGCTGTGACATTCTCTTCTTGGTCTGTCAGGACTCAGGACCGTCGCCCAAAACCCTTAACCGGCACCACGCCACAGGCTCACCGTCCCACCCACATAGTCACCACGCCAGGGATTCTTGGCTGGGAGGAGAACGTCTACCTTTTAACCCTAAACCCTCGTATATAAAGTTATAAACCGACGGCCCACGGCCTTCTTCTCCCGTGAGGGTATATCCTGCTTTCGCATGAGCCACACGCCAGCTCACACGAATGCATCTCAATGGGTATCGGATGGATCAACGATCGATCACGTAACGCGATTCATGTTTACTGCTACTAGCTAGTCTACAAAACTTTCTTGTTTGAAAGAAGCTAGTCTACAAAACTGAAGCGGACCATTGTCCAATAAGCACTCGCATCTAAGCGCACCCCCGGCACAATAGCTAACGCTAACCCCAGCTTCTAGAACTAGAAGGGAGGATGCATGGTGGATAACCAACCACCGGTCTAACCACGCTGTAAAAACGAAAAAAAAAATATATCTGAAAAGGTATCGCAGGATCGAACCCGGCACGGCGGTGAGCAAGCGCATCACCGGTATCAGGGCAGGCAGCGGACGGGGAGTTTGTTTCACTTCCACCTGCGCCTGCACGTCCGTACGCCAAATTCCCGGGCGCCGGCCCCGACCCCAGCGGCCTCCCCCACCCGCCGATCTCCCCCACCTCACCCCCATCGCGGCGCGCGTTCCTCTCTCTCTCTCTCTCCCTCTCCCCCTCTGGCCTCTGGGGGAGATACGATACTACTGGTAGGCTAGGCCCCACTGAGGTGAGGTGAAAGGTGCGTGCGTGAGAGTTGCCAGCTGAGCAGCCCACCTCGCCTCCGCTCCTCTTCTCCCCCCCTCCCCTCTCCTAGCTTCCTTGTTGCTCCCGGATTCTGGCGGTTACAAAGGGGGCGGAGGCGGAGGAGCCAGCTCCATCCTCCATCTGCTCGCTCCACCCCGCGGCTGCTCCAGCTCCCTGCTCGCGAGGTGAGATCGATCTCTCCCGATCCCCCACCCTCTCCTGCCCCTCCCCCGCCTCCTCCTCCTCCTCTCTCTACCTCCCGTCCTGGATAGATGAACGCCGTACACCGATAATGGCGAGCGCCTCGCCGTCCGCCCGCGCTCCCGCCGGCAGCTGCTGCGGCTAGGTTTTTGCGGGGAAGCAGGTGCGGCGCGGGAGGGCCGTCCGGAACGCTGAATCCGCCTTGTGTATCTCGCGTTCCGGTTGCTTCTGATGATTTCTAGTTCGCTGCGTTCGTTTGTGTGTGCGTGTGCGGGTTGAATGGTTTGGCCCTTCCCTGCTATCAGCCGCTTCCTCCTTGGTGGTTTGTTTTGATCCCGTGGAATACTGATCGTTACTGTGTCAGCTGTGGCGGTTCGTGGCTGTCGTGCGCGTGCTGGTTCGATCAGTTGCGGCCTGCAAGGAAGCCTTGTTCTTGGGATTTGGGCGAGATTGGTTTCGCCTTGCCTGCCCTCCTGTCATATTTTACCCTCCTCCTGATCTTCTTCGCTCTCATCGGTGACAGAAGATGCTCGAGTACTAGTGCCGCTGCCGCTGCTGGGGTGTGATACCTCTCCTCCGAGTTCATGGGGTTTTAGCAGCGCGAGATTTTGATCCCCTTTTCTGTTTGGGTCGCCGCCGATCGCATGTGTTGCGCCAGTCCGGTCGTTCCTTTTCAGCTCAATCCTTTTTCTTTCTCCAGGTGGGGTTTTCTGGATTCAGACCCATCTGTTCATCAGCTCTTCCTCTACCTTTTCGTCTGAGCTCGCCGCCGCCCCGATGCGGGTTAATTTTCGTTAGCTGCCGGATCTTTCTTTCCCGCACCACTCTGGATGATTTCTTTCCCTGTTTGCGCTGGATTTCCAGCTCGTTCATTCCTATCTGCGCGGCCCGGTTACTTTCCTTTTAAGTTTGGAAAATATCTATGCCCCCACGCTTCCATGTTTACACATTGCTAACACTGCTAATTAATGAAATGCTTCATTCCTTGTTTTTACTGATCTCCTTCCGTTTGCAATGATCCACTAGTGCTTGGGATGCAGATCCAACCCTTTGCTTGCCGTTTTCTCCCCAGGATTTAAAAGCACGATATTTTCTCATCAAGTCTAGTTAATACTAGTACTACTTCACTACTTCATTAGGGTGGTGCTATGCCGCAATCCTGCAATGCAAATCGTTCGGTTTCTTCTGATGTGCAAAAGGATCGTTGCTTTTCTTTCCCCAGTGGTCAGTAGTGCCTGGAGTAGCAGTGCACTTCAGGTATTTGTTATCTCTGGTCTTCTGGTACTCTTTTGGCAGAAAAGAGGGTACAAAGGCTGCAAGATCTCCTGTCAATTCAGTACACGGAATTTTCCCTTTTCTACCACCGCTTGTACTGCATGCTCTCACTCTTGTTTGGTCCACTTCAAGTAGGTGAACCTTTGCAGCAGCTACCTAGCCACCACTAGGCCTGTAGCTACTTTTACTGGTTCTCACACCAATGTGCACTGTAGGTTAATTTTGTTCATTTTTGGGTTGTTTTGTAATTGGAAACATTAATGTTGGACATGTACTACTTTCTTGTTACATCTTGCCCATTATTTTATGTCACCTTTTACCAACTTAAAATTGATCCTATGCATTTGCTTTTTTTTTTTTTCAGTTCATTCTAGTTTCTATCTGTGCTCTTTAAAACAAACAAACTCGTTGTCCATCGTACTATAGGCTATGTTCTCATCTGGTCATTCATCTCACTTTACTTTATTCTTTTCCAGGGGGACTCTTGAGATCCAGTCTCTGTTTCGGTTACTACCTTCTGGCATCAAGGAAGCTGAAGGTTCAATCTGCCCGGCTAGTTGAAACGCAGCTCAAGGCAGCAGGAGCAGCACCATAACTCCTCTCTGATCAGCAGCGACCTCATGAACTCGCGAGCTTACCAGTTCCAGCTCCAGGCTGCCGAGGCGGCGGCGGTGGCGTCTCCAGTTCATGCCGCAGATGACGACGAGCCGGAGCAACCATCCGCGAAGATTCTGCTGCTGGAGCTCCAGCAGGCCCAAGGCACGGCTGACGCGCCTCCGGCGCCTCGCCAAGGCAGCGGTGTTGCTCCGATGGCCGTTGGCAACGCGCAGGCTACCAAGTGCCCCGAGTGCCCCAAGTGGTTCGTATCAGAGAAGGCCATGTTCGGGCACCTGAGGAAACACCCGGAGAGGGGCTACAAGGGGGCTACCCGTCCGGGGACTGCCGTGGCCGGAGACAAGAAGCCGAAGAAGCAGGTGGCGCGGAAGGAGGCCGACGTGTCGGCGATGAACATGACGGCTGCTGCTGCGACGGCCGGAGAGAAGAACCCGTGGGGGGCGGCCGAGCTCTCGACCAAGTGGCCAGTCACGGCGAAGCGCGGGCGCGCGCCGTTCGCCCCCAGTGGCGAGCGCGCGCTCGAGGCGGGGATGCAGGCGAGCAGCTGCTGCGAGGACGAGGAGGCTGCGATGATCCTCTTGGAGATAGCCTCCTCCAGCCGCTCGACGACGTCCGAGACCCAGCAGGGGTCTGTGCACCAGGTGCATGCCCCCGACGCCGTCTCTGGGCACCAGATGCTGGATGTCGAGCAGCCTATGCTTCTTGATCATGTCTCCGGGAACCAGGCGCCGCCGGAGCCCGAGCAGACCGTTCAGCCGGAGGTTGTCCTCGAGATCAGCGCGGAGTCCCAGACGCCGGCGGTCAAGGAGCTCAGGAACCTGGAGATTACCACAGAAGCTGTCCTGATCGTGGTCCCTGCGAACAAGTCCATCGCCTCCAGCCCCGGCACCAAGAAGGCCAAGAAGCGCCGGACCGCCGTCCAGGATCTCGAGCAGACGGCAGCATCTCCTGCACCACCGGAAGGCGCCGACGGCAAGCCGGCGGCGAGGCGGATACCGTCGCCGGCGTCGGACAAGAAGCACGAGTGCCCGACCTGCGGCAAGTCGTTCCCCACCTACCAAGCCCTAGGCGGCCACATGTCCAGCCACGTGAAGGGCAAGACCGGCGCGCGGCACGACGACCTCGCCGCGGCCCAGGCCATGCACAACATCCTGGCGCACCGCAACCAGAGCCCCGTCAACGTCGTCGTCGCCAGCGCCAGCATTGGCGCGGCGGCGGCATGGGTCCAGGACCTCCACCTCCAGGACATCCAGCCGCCGGCCCCGACGGTGGCGCCGCACCTGTGCGCCGAGTGCCACATGACGTTCCCCTCCGGCCAGGCGCTCGGCGGCCACAAGCGGAAGCACTGGTTCCCGGAAAAGCATCAGGCCAAAGCCGCCGCGCTGGCCGAGCCTGCAGCGCCGGTGCCGGCGCAGGCGGCGCGGGCCTTCGACCTGAACGAGATGCCCGAGGAGGGTGAAGGGGAGAGCGATCAGCCCTAGCTACCCTTGGGGAGTTGGAGCATTGGTCCTGCTTTAGAATCCGTGCTGCTGAAGGACGAAGCAGCGTCAATTTTGAAGGGATACCACAGGAAGCATCGCTCGTCACTGAATTTTGTCCTAGTGTGTAGCGTGTCAGTCAAGAGTTCAGAGTGTTCCATCGCCATTTCTTCATGATATCGCTTCGTAACACATGAAGTCGTATCGAGTCACTATGTACTAGCAGGTAAAATGTGTTGAATTCTCATACCAGCAAGTAAGTCTGAACAATCTGGTCCCTGTTGGGACAACTGTACAATGTGGCGTGAGGAATTCTGAGATCAAACCACAGTTGATTTTCCCTGCCATTTGCTGCGGACACATTTCTGTTTTCATCTTTGAGAAGAAGGCTGTCTGAAATCACTTACCACTTCTGGTCCTGGAGCATATTAACTGTGTTTCTTTCTTTCTTTCTTTCTTCCAGATGTCATATATTTAGCTCCTGCTATAATACCGCTCATGAATTTTTTTCCCATTCTAGTAGTAGTACTACTTTAGCAGTCAGTTTATGATTTTTTTTCCAAAAAAACATGTGACTGCTAAAACACAGCTGAAAGCAAAGACTATTGACCTGCCATCTTGATTTCCACCATGAATCGATGGTGTTACAAGGATGCAATGTCTCATGTATGTATCACTTCCACGTAGACTCCTACGTACGGTGCCCGGATCGGACAACTGGTGTGTCACAATCAGCAACACCGTAATGCCCTTCCAACAGTAATGCTGGCATGTCCAAAAAAAAAACAACAGCAATGCTGGCCAGCTGAGCACCTAGAAGCTTAGCCAAGAACACGCAAAAGCATCGGCAAAACCCTTGTCTGCACCAAACTCGTTGCACCAGGCATCAACCAAGTTGTGGCACGTTGGCATGGGTTCGTTCGTTCCAATGACCAATGGCGTGTCATCCGTTAACCATCCACGAGGCCAAGCCGGCGTACTCCTACCAGCTCCCACGGGAATCTGCACGGGAACCCAGGTCGCCCCCAACCGTAGAAATGCGGCACGTATACGCTGGGAGTGGGAGTCACAGGCAGGCACAGAGCTACAGAGCTACACAACCCCCCCCCCCCCCCCCCCCCCCCCCCCCTCCCCCGCGTGTGGGGACAATGGCGACGCGAGCGAGCGCCAGCGGACAGCGCCGCAGTGTGCCGCTCCACCGCCGCATGCTGCAATCTCCCGCCGCTGCCACAGCTTGGCCCCGGGCGCCGCACCACCCGGTTCTCCGCCCGGCCACCCCCCAGACGGCCAGAACCCCAACTGGCTACTGCCAGTCCCCTGCTTCGTTCCTTTCGAAAAAAAGTTCCCTGCTTAGACCGTGTGTCCCTGGCATTGTCACTCTCGGCGGCGGCGGAGGTTGTGAGTGTCTTCCTTTTTTAACATGTTGGGCAGGTGCTCTGCCTTTTCATTTGCAGTAGGAGTGGGAGGTAAAAATACATGGCCTACTCAGCAACAGCTGAGTGCAAGAAAGCAAAGAAACAAAGGGAAAAAAAAAAACACACTGTACATCAGCACAAGAAGGAAAAAACTCGACATCTTGCTGGATTATCGCAGTTCGCTGGGCCGGAGTTGTGCCTTGTCGTCGAAAACGCGGCGACGCCGTTCCTCCAAATGTTCCAGATTTGTGTAGATTACGAGCTGCAGGTGTGGTGCCGGATCTGCAGCGCCAAAATGAACAAGATGCTCCCACCAGTCCTTCATGCGTTGCGCTTTACGACACAGAGTTCTTGTTCGCGAGCTGCTCCAGTTCGTGCTTGCCCCCCTGGTAATGGCGTCTGGACTCCGGAACGAGGACCGACGCTGCGGTCGGCGTTCGGTCCGGCGAGGCTGGCTGCGACGGCATAAACACTGCTCTCGATTGGGGCGCGCGCAGCATGCGTTCCGCCTCCGCTGAATTAAACATGCTGGCGGCCGTCCTCCAGCGGTGCCTCCCCCGAGTCTCCAACACACGGACGCACGGCGGACGGCCGGTGGTCAGATGGCGGGGGACCCGGCGGAGAAGGGATCGGCGGCGGAGCAGGGGGAGAGCACGATGAAGGTCTGGGATAACGGGCAACCCGATCGCACCACCGCTAGCAGATCTCTGCTCTCCGGCAAATCCACGTCGCCGGTGGCCTCGACGGCGGACGGGGCCACGACCCACGAGACTATTAATCACACTGCAAATTAGGGGGTTATGTGAAAATATGTAGGGGTTAATGTATAAATAGTTGGATCGTGATTATTAATCGCGATCCAAATCAGGGGTCTTTGTGAAAATATTCAGGAATTTATATGTAAATACTTATCCTGTTCCCATCCTGCCGGCGCCCGACGTCGATGGCGAGAACGCCAGGGCTTCTGCCGCCCCTATTCTAGATACACATAATCCACCGCCGAATGGAGGCTACGGTAGACGGGCGCCGCCGCCGCGGCAGGCGCCAGAGCGGAAGAGCGGACCGTCGATACGTCAAGCAGCTTGCCGCTCTCGCCGGTGCGCCTTGTTCGCGCCCCCCCCCCCCCCCCCCCCCCCCCCCGAATCAATGTCATTGTCTATCCGGTTCTCAGCATCTCTTCCGTCGATCCCTGTTCGAGAAGTTTTGTCTGCGTAGCGGCGACCGGCGGGACGGACGGAGGAGAAAACTTGCTGCCGCGCCGCGGAAAGCCGCCGCTAGCAGATTGCGGCGCCGGCGCGCGCCGTCATCGGACGAGACGATTCTTCTCCATCACGCACGGCGCGGGGACACGGAAGGGGGCTTGCCGCGTGTCGTAGCTTGAAACCACACGGCGACGGGGGAGGCAAGCGGTCGCGATCGCCACGCCGGCGCGCACCTCTTCCCCTTCGGCTCCGCTCCACTGCCAGTTCTCCGGCCCATGCGGCGGCGCACCGTGCCGTGCCTCGGCGGGCCGCCGGCGGTTTCACGTGAAGATCTGCGTGCGTGTCGCCTTCACGAGCACGAGCAGCAAGCAGCGGCGAAACTGGTCACTCCGGCAACGCGAACGGGGCGCGAGTTACATCTATAATAGCTTCCTCGTGAACTCCATTATGTCATATCTTCTATGCTCCTTTCAGTTCAGAGTCATTCATGGGGGACAAGCTCTGGTCAGACTATATTTTCGCTAATTTCTTCATTGGTAGATCATGTTTAGTCCACGTGTTCCTGTAGTCAGTACTCATTCATATTTAGATTAAGTTCAACATTTCAACATGAGTAATTACATTCAGTAAAAGGAGTAGTATTCTTTTATGAATATATCTGTATGCTCAACAATAATTTATAAAGTTGTGCGGCTGCTCTTTGATGCCCCTTATTTCCAAAATCACGGTGTAAGATTACATGTCCATTTGGATCAAGTGCTAATAGGTGAAAGTGCTAAGATTTAGTACTAGCTTATCCAAACGGAAGTGCTAATGGGGTGGGCTAAGCTTTAGCCAAAACTTAAATTTTAGCATGTGCATGAGTGTTAATATGTGTTAAAATTTAGCACTCAACTTTAACTCACCAAAACAAAAACAAACCCTACTTCCGGTTGACCAGTTTACTAACTGATGGTATACAGTCTCAGGAAATGAACAAATATTAATATCATTGTCGGATAGAACAGACTTGGCTTATCTTGGCAATGGTCTTCAAGGCTTGGGTTAAGCAGCAGAGTCTGTGTCACTTATTTCCTAAATTTGGCAGCAAGGGTGCTGGCAGAATTTGGGAACTATCTTGGATAAAATCAGAGTTGCAAACAAAATCACTTAGCAATGGAGCATCATTTGGAACATTTGTTTTTGGTTTTATAGGTATTCCATCGTCTCCACTGGAGGAACAGCATCCAGCCTGGAAGCAGAGTCAATGTAACAAAACTTGAAGAGATCACACATTTTCCTGAAACGGTAGAAGACATTTTCCTGAAACGGTAGAAGGCCTTTTTTTTTTGAAAAACTGGTAGAAGGCCTACATCTGAGAGATTTCCTCTTCACTTCCGTGCTCATATACTTGTTCTTGGTTCCCGGATATGTAAGTTCTCTTGTGCAGAATAAAATAAGAGACAATTACTTTAGTCCTATAGAAATTTTGATTACTCCTTTCTATACCATAAAATTTGAAGAAATTCCTTCAGTGCCATTGAAATTTTGATTTATCCCTTCATTACTATTCTGTCCACATTTCCATCCATGTGCTGTTAATTGTGGTTTGAAAAGATGATTTTGCCCCTGATCCCACCCGTCAGTGCCTAACTCCTCTCTCTCTCGCTCGCTCAACTCGATTTTCCCCGTCCACCCATACTCCCGGCCGTGCGGCAGAAGCAGCTGAAGCGTCGAGGCGAGCTAGACATCCCCGTGCCCGCACAGAGAGGTGAGCGGCGCTGCCGGCAGTATGCATGCGAGGGGAGCGGCTGCGTCGGCGGCCTTATACCCTCCCCGGCGCCCCCATTCCCCTTCCCCTCCCCTTCTTCCTGCTTGGGCAACCGAGAAGAGCCACCGCCGGAGCTCCGCCCCGGCCATCACCGGCCTTCCCCGTTCGATTCTACACGCCCTGAGCCTCGTCACATCCTCTCTTGACCTCTGCTGCAGCCCCCTATCCCCGGCCGAGCTCCTTCCCGCCGAATTAGCCGGAGCAGTGCCGCCGGAGCTCCTGGGAGCATCCCCGCCGCCGCCGCCGGAGCTCCTCCCTCTGCCCAAGCCGAGCCGCGGTGAGCACTCCTGCCCCCCCTCCCTCCCCTCCTGCACCGCCACACCTCCCTGGCCCCTCCTCGGCCACGCAAGCGCAGGGGTGGCACGGCGCCGCCACGGCCTCCATGGTCGGGCCGAGCTGCACGCGCCGGCCGCCTACGTCCGGCCAGTGCCCGCGCGGGCCCCCAAATGGGTTCTCCCCGACGCGCTAGTGTCGGCTCTATCGCCGGCCGGGCGGCGACCGGTAATGCGAGGATGGCAGGCGCGGGGCCGGCGGCGGCGCGAGGACGGCGCGGGGACGTGAGAAAAGGAGGGGAAGAGAAAGGAATTAAGAGTTGGGCACTGACAGATGGGGCCAGGGGATAAAATTATCCTTTTGCAGCTCAATTAACATCACATTGACCGAAATAGCAACGGAATGATATTGAAGGGATGAAACAAAATTTGTATGGCATCGAAGAAACTTCTAAAAGTTTAATAGCATGGAAGGGAGTCATCAAAATGTCTATGGCACTAAAGGAATTGGCTTATAAAACAATGAGTTCTTGTTCATGTTCAGCTCCATCTGTGAGTGCCACGACAAGGTTAAATCACACTTGCAAGAGCTCGGTGGTCGGTGCCATGGCGCTGCCGTCAGCGCCCGGAGCACGCGCAGCGTACGTTCTTCCACCTCATTCGCAATGCACCACTTCCATGCGTGTGACTTGCTGGCCGCGCCGGTCGTCCTTCAGTGCCACCGCGAGCACCGCAGCGACGTATGGCGGACGACCTGAGATCGATTGGGGGATGAAACAACACTACGATGGTTGGGCCAGCGGACTACCCTCTTGCACCGCTGCTAGCGGATCTCCGGCAAACGCACGTCGCCTGCAGTCTCGACGACGGACGGGGGCCACCAGAGAATGGAATGGAAGACAGATTCGATTTAAGTTAGATTATTTTATGATTATTAGTCGCGATCTAAATTAGAGGGTTTTCTAAATTATGTGGGAGGTTTTATGTATATATTCGGGTCATGATTATTAGTCATGATCCGATTTAGGGGTTTTCTGAAAACATCTAGAGGTGTTTATATAAATACATGGATCCAATTTACGGGGTTTGTCTGACGACTATTCTGTCCCGCGGCCGGCGCCCGATGTCGATGGCGAGCCCGCCGGGGCTTCTGCCGCCCCTTGAAATCAACGTGGTGCGCGAGGACACCGCCGACTGGAGGCTTACGCTGCTGGACGGGCGCCACCGCCGGCGGCCGGCGCCTGAGCGCACCGTCAAGATGTCGGCAACATGCAGCAGCTTGTTGCTCTCGCCTCCGTGCCGCTGCCCCTCGTTCGCATCCTTCTCCTCCCTGGATCAATGCCGCCGCCGATCCGGTTTCCCAGCATCTCTCCGACTCTCCCGCCGGTTCCTCTTCGCAAAATAAAGCTCGGCAGAGCTCGGGGGTGGGTGGGTAGGGACTGGGGGTGGTGGAAGATCACAGTGGGCTCATTTGAACCATGGGCCAGTCTTGTTCCTCGATTCCGCAGGCCTGCAAGATACGCGTGTATGGGCCCAATGAGCCCGCCCTGTCAGCAGAAGAAAGGAGTTCACATGGTGGTCCAGCCGTCCAGTCCCCTGCTCGCCCGGCCCGCCTGAACATTTTGCTGCGGATTTCCTTCGCGCCAACGCAACGTACACAGCGCGCGCCGCGCCGCGCCACTTCTGCAAGCTCTCCTCTCCGGCACCGGGAGGTTGTGTCACGGCTGTCTGAGACCGTGAGCCGATAGTCATAGACCCTCGTTCGCCTAGAGGTCACGTACGCGCGACGACGGCCGTTCTCGGGCCGGTGCGACCTGCAAGGCGCCGCCGGCCGCCGCCGTGGCCTTGGGCAAGCGTCGCCATCGCGGTGTGTGCCATCGGGTTGCAGGCTTACAGCCAAGTGAAGAGTGAACCAAGAAAATGTGCAGTATTGTTCTTAATTTTTTTAAAGCTCACATCACAACTTCTAGTTTCGGACATTGACCAAACAAGTATGAACTCGAGAGGAACTGAAGCTGACACTACCTTTCAGTAGCTGCAAACCGTCAGTCATCCGACTAGTCAATCAGCCTATTTTTTAGGAAAGGAAAAGGATTTTAATCACCCAATTTATGCACAGACCTAGTACTATCTTACAGAACACGCGTAATTTCTGACGTACTACATCATCACAACCTGCACTTCAGTGTACCGAACACCTACACCACCTACCGACTACCGTACCGTCAGGGGTAAGACGTTAGCGACATCGCAACCCACCACCACCTCGTCGAACCCGAAATCATGTCGGCACGACCTCGTCGAACGGGACGGGCACACGGGCGAAGAACACCTTCAGGGAGAAGCACAGCATCACCAGCTGGACGAGGCCGAAGAGGGACACCTTGAAGGTCCGGCTCTGCACCCTCAGGGCCTCCGTCGCCCGGTGCAGCTCCTTCTCCCGGACCTCCAGCCTGTCCACCTGCTCCTTCAGCGTCACGATCCGGCCCTCCGTCTCCCGCAGCTTGAGCAGCATCGTCGTGCCGGCGGGCGACGCCTCTTGCTCCTCCAGGGCGGCGCGGTCCTCCGCCCGGACCTGCCAGCTCTGCCTCGTCTTCAGCATCACCAGGCACTGGACCTCGGCCTCCAGTTTCTCCAGCAGGTGGCGCTCCAGCTCCGCCACCAGCTGGTCGACGCTAGTGGTGGCCTCCTCCTCCTCCGGGGCTGGGCTGTCTGCAGTGCTGATGAGTATCTGAAGCTTGGACAGCCTCAGGTCCTTCTCCCGGATGGTGTTGGATGCTTCTTTCAGTTTCTGCTCAAGGTGCTCCATCTTCTCATTCAATTCCAGCATGTCGACCTCTGCAGAGGGCAAAACGATCACATCCTGGTCTTTGTTTCCGGAAGTGGATTCCTCCGCCTCAAGTTCTTTGCCAAGTTCTGACAATTTTTGTATCTCTAAACATCACAGACAAAAGAAAAAAAAGGTGAGGTGGTGAAAACAAACATAAAACAAAGCTCAAAGACTGAAAACAATTTAGAAGATGCAGCAATCGAGTGATACATATTTTTCCACACCGGATCAAGTGATACATATGAAAAGAATAATTCACTAAGAACTGGGATGGCACAACTTTGTTATAACCAAGAACTGAAATAGCTGATTTCTCCATCACAACCGAAACTAGCCAAAAGAACACTCAGAAGTGGATACGCAGTACTGAACAAGGAACGATGGCATTATAAAAGGGGAGGTTTGATCAAAATACCATCGCATATAAGTAGACAAAACTATATGTTTTATCCTTAAATTAGGTAATACGTGACCTAAGGCAGCACTCGCATACTAGATAAAAGGCACCATAATTTTTATCGCTTCCTAAAAATGAACACGTCGTGGGACAGTTTATTGCAGCCAGCAAAGATTAAGAAAAAAAAATCAAGTTCCCACCAACATAGTAGACCAGTATTCCTTAAACAAAAAATCTAAACAACTAAGCCATCACATGTCATCTAGATGGCAGAAAAGTACATAGGCCATAAGAAACACCTACTGAATTGATGATCAGTACACAAGAAAATTTAAAACGTTGTCCATGAGAAACATGAATATAGAGAAGAATCTTACCACTTTCAAGGACTTGTTGTGTCGAATGAAGTGAAGAAACTGATTCTGCAAGAGGATCACCATCTTTACCTTGATTCACCCAGCTCCAATCATTTTCATCAGTTTGCTCCTCACTTATTACCATTTCCTCACCAATGTCACTGTCTCTTCTGTATGCTGACTGAACCTCCTCACTTTGCCGGTCCTCGCTTCTATCCCCATCATAGTTCATCAACATTGTTCTATGCCTGTAGCTGTAGTTGCTGAAAGCATCACCTGCATCAGATGCTATCAAGTAAGATTCAACAAAGGAAGCATGTCTCTTGTCCCTAATTCCTCTTCGGTGTGCCTTGCGCCCTTTTCCTGCTACACCGAAATCCTTCACTCTAACCCTTTTCCTATTACAATCCCCATCATAGTTCATCAACAGCCTGTAGCTGCTGAAAGCATCAACTGCATCAGATGCTACCAAGCAAGATTTAACAAGGGAAGCGTGTCCCTGGCCCCTAATAGCTCTTCGGTGTGTCTTGCACCCTTTTCCTGCAACACCAAAATCCTTCACTCTAACCCTTTCCCTATTACAATCCCCAATCATCTTCGGTCCTATTATGCCTAGCGAATAGCTCGTGGCTAGCACCAAAAAATCGATGTTAAGCTGCAGGGGATTGTCGCGTGATTGCCTCCTGGCTCTTCTCCACCTCCCTAATGTAGAACATTTCCTCGGCGATGCTTGAACAAAACAATGATCTTGCCATGCCAGCCATGGTAGAGCTAATTTGGGTACCCGTGCCTTTTCATGGAAAGGCAGCTCCGGAAGCAGCCGGATTATAATCTCCCTCCCAGCGCCAGGACCCAGGCTAGCTCTTTTGATATCCATAAAGCGAAGTTCAGCTAACTTCTCCTGTCTATGCAAACTTTCACCACCAAGTTGAGTTACCTCGCCCCTATCCATCTCAACAAGAGAAGAACCAAGAGGAGGCTCTGGAGACAACTGGCCTAAATCCTTTGCGGTAGTTACAGACTCCAATAGAACCATCCTAATTCCACGACCCTACCCCTACAGGACAAAGAGGCACAATTCGGAAACAAACTGCTTGGTTCTACGCTTGCTCTAACCCAAACGCAGAGGGAATTTATAGGTCACCGTCCCTCCCATCCTCGCTGCGTCCGATTCACCCTCTAACAAATTATTCCTAAGCAGCCCGCCAAACGAAATTCCAAGAAACTGCACTACACGCCGCAGACCTCGGTTGCAACGAACCGCAAATTTTCATGGAAAATTCCGGAATAAATTGGACCGACCTAGAGCGGGTGGGGGGAGAGAAACCACGCACCTGTCGCGAGGAAAGTTCCTGGAACCGGGACGCCGCGACGGTGGTGGCGGGTGATGATGGGAAACGACAAGGACGACCGGGGCCGCCGCCGCCGCCGCCGCCTGCTGCGCGGGTATTTATGTACCCCGCGGGGAATTTCCGTGAGGCGGCGGAGAAACTGCGCGCCACGGAAGAGGGGGAAGGTTGAGGAAAGCACGAAACGATGCCGAGGAAGGAAAGGATGTCCGCCAAGGAAGAACACCGGTCGAACCAACGCCATGGATGACGCCTGGGGGGATTCGGTCCCAGGCTTTTCGTGGGCCGCGGCTTGATCCAGCGTGGGTTCCGGCCCATTGTTTATAGAGACCGTATGTGTCGCCGAGAAAGGCCGGGCCGTGAGGTGCCTTTTCCCTTTGTGCCAGGCTTAGTTGCTTGCAACAAGGCAATTTGTTCAGTTCAGTGTTCACGACCTCCAGCTTCTCAGACAACATGTGAACATGCCAGGTAACCTTTTCAGTTTCCACCACTGTTTAGCATGGGACTTGGAACCATATGCCATCTCCTCCTGCAACTGTTTTTTCAAAAAAGAAAAAACTCCTCCTGCAACTTGGTTTTCGAGGAAAAAAAAGACTCAAGACATAGCCAAGCACACAACATTTCTCGTCGCAAACACACACACGCGCACACGAAGAATATTCAAAAGCAGCACTGCGGCACCATAAAAAGAAAGGATGAGGCAAGTGATCACTGACGTACAACATATGTGCAGGAAGATTCCTCTTCGTGGGCCTTGAGGGGTTTGTGGTGTGTGTCACAGCAACCCACGAAAGGGGAGCAACCTGTCGTTTTACACGTGTAACCAGGCACCGGTGCCGCATGTTCTATCTTCCAGAAACAAAAAAGGTAAATATAAACAAGAAGATTGATACACGTCCACATATATATTTCTGTTGGTCCGAACGACTCGCTCCAAACAGAAAAATGAAAAGATTCTCTTATTTAATGAAATAACTTTTTAGCACTCATAAAATTATAAAATATCATCCCGGTTGCAATAAAAGAACGCGGTATTTATACTCCTCTATCTCCGTTACATGGTTCCTATAATGCCTCTACATGCTCGAAATATTTCAAAAATATTCCGACTCTAAGGGTATTTCCAGAACTTGAAATATACAAATTGTCTACTTCTACTGGATCACACTTCTCATGTAATACCGAAAGTAACCTCCGACCCGCTTACTTCTTTCCTTATCCTTGCTGTGGGCATCGAACTGGTCCTCGTCACCATCAAAGGTCTTCATCCTGAGGTTGGCCTCCTTCTTCATGATCGAGAACGTTCGAGGACCTTCACTCACAGTTGTGTACTTCGAGAACCTTCGCCATCCTAGCTGTTGTCCCCTGCAAGAAAGAACAGAACGGAGAAGAAAAGAATCGGAGGCTATCGTTGTGACCCCACTCCATCAGCCCGCCTCGCCTAAGACCTCAGATTGTTCCCCTCGAAGGTAGCGATCCACAACAATTTCCTTTTGCATCGTATGACATGTTGAACTTTAGAGATCAAGTCTCAGTCGAGCTGCATCTTGATGTTACCAGGTGTCCATACCTGGTGATGAGTGGCCAAACAAACACTTAGCATCAGTGGCGGATCATGACAAAAAAGCAAGGGGGTCAAATTGCCAAAAACTGTTTATGAAGAGGCTAATAGTGGCTAATAGCTGAACAAATATTAGATTTCTCATGGTCCTTTGTTAATTGCTTCAGAACTTCCATCAGAGAATCAGAACTTCCATCAGAGAAGGGGGGCTGGAACCCAGTTTTGCCTCCATTGGGTTCCATCCCTACATAGCATCTCCTGGTGCTAAGCCTTTTTCTTTTTCTTTTTTCTTTTTAGTTAAGTATGGTGAAAAACAGTTTATTAATCCTAAATTGTGGGAAATTGTTGTTTGACTCACAACATATCTCTGTCACCTACATGTTGTGCCACAACATTGTAGAAGTTGAGGGAGGATTGGCAGACTGCAAAATCTAGATAGGGTGAATTTCTAAAATCTAGAATAAAAATTAGTAGTAGGAATCAGTGACAGAGGCAAGGGGAGCCGGCAGGGGACATGGCCCCTCCTAATGACCAGACAAACAAGTCTAGGTTACTTATTTAGACTAATGGTTAATCATTTAGACCGAGCACTGAATAGCTTTTTATAGATATAAATGTCATATAATATTATCTTACATACAAGTTATTTTTTCTATAGATAAGCTACATATTATGCTAAAACTGTAAAAGTACTCAGTTTATTCTTCTTTTGGCCATCTGTTGACATAGGTGAAATATGATTATCTATGCTACATTACAATATAAATAAGTATTTTATCATACCATATATACTTCTGCCATAATTATTATTGGGCTTATTTGGAACTATGTCACGTGGCAGCGCATTCTATATGAGTGCGTCCGGAAGAACCGCTTCCCTGCTTCTCGTGTTTGTCGTTTGGAGCCTGCGGCCTGATCATTGTTCAGTGTAGAAAATACATTTAGCGTAGCTTTTTACCGACGCCAACACTATAGACACCGCTATAAATAGATTTATTATCTATTGATTTGATATGGCTCGATCCCCTAAGTTTGATTTCTGGCTCCGTCTCTCTGGGAATAATAAAATGTAGCCGCGTGCTATGGTTGGCCGGAATGAACGCAGGACGAGCCTCCTCAGCACTACTGCAGGAGGAGTCGTCCCCGCTGACGCATGGTCCCAGTGTGATCGGGCCGCGATTTCCACGAACACAATCGCACTGGACCAACGATGGCGCGCTACTCACCAGCCAACAGGAGGTACCATGCCATTCGAGGTAATGGCTTGCGTGAACGGGCACTGTGCTACCATGAAGGCACTCGCGGACTTGCTTTGCTGCCCTTTCCGGACGCCGAGCGCGTCGTCGGTGCCCTGTGCGATGCTCCTCCGACTACAGAGTCTGCAGGTACGTGGCAAAGAGAGCTTAGCAGTAGCCAATGCATCTGGGTGGAAGTAGAAAACCCAAAAGAAATGCGAGTTTTAGTAGGCACATCAGCTGAAGGAAAAGATCAAAAAATCATCATGGCCATGTGACATGGTGGCCGCATAAAGCAACGGCCACTGTGGACGTGACACGGGCTGCGGGCCTGGTAGGAGACCCCACGGCGGCCGGCGGGCACTGCTGGGCGGCCCGCGGCCGTCGCTCTCGCTCGTTCCCCCTTTCCCCGCCGGCAGGATTGGTTGGCCCCCTGTTCACGGTCCAGAACGGAGGGAGGGGGAGAGAGGAGGATCGCTGCGCCGAGATGGATCCAGCTCCATGGATCGAGCGCGGCGTACGGGCGCCAACAGCCAGCCGCGGCGGCTTATCATGGCGTCGTGGCTGCCGGTACGGACCTCTCGCTGCGAGGCATCTGTCTATCGAGTGGTGGGCAGCTGGTTGGGATCGGCAGCCTCGGGGACCATCCGTCCCGGATGGAAACCAAGGGAGCTGCGTGTTTGTTTGTTGCTGCGGCCTCACCGGCTCGGCGCCGCGGCGGCCGTCGGGTGCCAAGCTCGCTCGCCCACGCGGTCGCGCACCGGCCGCTGCCCAGCATCCGACCAGCCGGCCTCGGTCTCCCCCGCCCGTCTAATCGTCCGATCGGGGGCGCGCTGCGGACAGAGGCCTGCCATTGGCGCCGTGCCGGTACTGGGCGATGCCGCTGCCGGAGGATGTGTCGCAGGCGGCAGCGAGGAGAAGAAAGGCTGCGGTGCGGAGCGGGCACCGCGTGGCGCCGGCCACTGCCACGGCCGTTCCCCACGCCACGCCGCAGCGAAAGCAGCGGCCGTCACTTTGCTTCGCTGTCACCGCGCTGCCCCGGCTCGATGCTGCTAGTTCTGCTCTGCCGCTTTCTTCCTAGCGACTGCCCATTATTTAACTGATTCCCACTTCTTTTCTTTACATTTCTATACTAATAACCAGTTCCGGTAAAAAAGAAATGAAGGTTTAGAGGATGCAGCTTTAACTGCATCGGAGCTTCATCAGCTGGGTGGTTACGCTGACACTTGGCAGGAAGCACCGGCTGGTCTCTCTCCACTGGAGAAAGAGGAATCCGTGGTGCGAGGGGCTATCGAGGCGCCAGTGACTACGGCCGTCGGCGGATGTCAGGCAAGGTGGGTGATCGCGCCTTAACATTCTGCCTCCCTATTTTATTTTATAATAACCAGAAAATAAAATTCAGCGATGCTACTACTAAAAAAGAAAAGAAAAACACTTCACCACCGGACAGAACAATGGAGTGTGTTTCCAAACGGAACTACAGAGCTGTTTGTGCAGCTCCACGCGATCCCATACGCGCAGAGATAACGCCGAGCAGACAAGAATGCATCAAACCTTTTACATCACTGAATTAGCAGGCCATTTCATGATCTCGATATGTGAAAACATCCAAAAAAATAATGCATCAAAGCCATCAAAACCCTCTCAACCTAAAGGAACAGGATCGATGCTTGTTCGGCGCTGAATATGAAGGGCATAGCACAATGGCACATCAGTTGCAATCAGACTCGAGCAAAAGGAAGCGCGGAAGCGCCTTTTCAGAGTATGCAACCAATCTATTGGTGTTGGGCTTATGTTCTCCGGTATCACATGCGGTTGCTTGTTCCTAAGACGATCATAATAAATCGTTGCAGGCGTTCTGATTCTACAGACGATGCTATCTGAAGAGGCTACAACTATCAACACTCGTAATAAGCTGATGGGCAACCATTCACAGAACAGAGTGGAAAGAAAAGAACATCCAAGATAGAAAAAAAATGCTATTAGGAATGTAAGGTGTTACTTTTTCTTCGATAAATACTGAGATATATTCCTTTGGGGAACTGTTGGAATTGCATACTATAATTTACTGCAACTTTGCAGGATGTGATTAAAATACTTTTGATGGCAAACATGTTTACCTTTAAGGGGGAAAAAACTAAAGAAGCAACCTATGTGAAAATCCTCATGAAAGTCAGACATCTCATGCAGGTTCACTAGTCTCAGCATTTTTAGACCCATCACGAAACTCTCATTTCCCCCCACTTTGACAGTGATGACCGGCAAGCTAAATGGAGTTCTCCTGGTCATTTGAGTTACTGAGAAACTATCACCGCAAATTCTGAGGATAGTACACGGGCGGGTTCATGTAACCAGTTGGAGACTGGACGAAGAATGGATTTTGCATGTAAGGATCGGCTACTTCTGTTTGGCTTCCTTGACCTGATGAGCCGACACCAACCATTGGGCCAACGTTTGCGTATACAGGCATGGATCCAACAGCCCTTTCCCTTGGCAAAATCGGGCTTTGTGATGGAAGGCAGTAAAATGGCCGGGGTGGCATAGTGTTTGGTACTGACATCGTTGTCGGCAACGGGGCAGGGGGGAGAAGCATGCTAACTTGTGGCTCACTTCTGCATTCGGGAGAATCATCGATCACAATCACTTCTTTCATCATGTAAGTTGGATGATGCATGACTGGCACGATGTTTCTGTAGGCCTTCTGCTGAGCATGATTGTCAGATTGCATCACAGAACCACCATGCAATGGAGGACCAACAAAGCTGCCAGCCTGAACACTTGGTAAAGGAAATTGGTGACTTGCTGTGGTTGGAGGTGTGTTGATAAATGCTGAATTACTGAGATGCTGGTAGTTTGGAGGCACAAAACCAACAGGCGCCACATAATTCCCTCTCAGGACATAGTCTGAACTTGGTGGTTGAGGATGCACACTCTCTTCGTTGTTCATCACCATCAAATTCTTACCCATCAGTCTCAAGATAGGATTTGATGGTGAAGGAAGCTGATTTTGTAATGAGGAGCCCATACAGTCTGTTGTGTAAGATGGGAGGTTCATAGCAGATTCAGCTGAAACCTTAGCCGCTAAAGGATGACCATGTGTATCCAAGCAAGGGTTGGGCTTTGTGGTGGTTCTTTGGTATGTGCTGAAAGACGATGATGCCCTTAAACCAATGTGCAACTGTGGAACCTGCTTTCCAGCAAAATTCAACATTGGTGGTCTGACTACTGCACTTTGATGAGACTCTCTGGAAATATTCTCCAGACAAGAACAACAGCAAGGCTTCTCATTGGGCAGTTGTTCACCTTCTCTTGCCAAAGGTATAGACTTGGTTTCTTGATTTAAGCTCCCAGTGGTTCGCTCTTCAACAGTTCTACTAGTAGACAGACCTGGTTCTGATTCGTTAATCCTTGAATCCTTCAAAGCAGCTGAAGGAGACATAGTTGATGCAGTGGAAATAGGAGAGTCCAGCAAGTCCCGTCTGAGTGGCAAACCATGCTCTTGGTTGGAATCTTCTCTATTTGACGTTATTGATGAGTTATCCTGAGGAGCTCCAGGACCCATGTCTCTGTTATTAGTAAAGCAAGCACTCGATTCCTTTGTTGAAGCCGGATCTATCTGCCATTCCTCAGCCTCATTATTGATAGCACTGTTGAACTCATGGCCATGATGTGCTAATTGCTCACTGGAGCTTGGATCCTCCACAGCTACATTATAACCTTCAACAAAAACATCGCCTGCTTCTCTGTTGTTTTCAGGACTCAGAGAACCATCACTTATTTGACAGTCAGCAGGATTACTTCTGGATACTGAATCATATGGCAGATCAGTTTCAGGTTCTTCACGCTCATAATACATTTGTGTACCCTCTGTTTCTTGTGTCACATCATATTGATCATCCTGCTGTCCCAATTCTGGCATATCACTTCCAAAAGAGAAGTCATTATCCGCTGTATCCTCTTCGGTGTGCTTCACAAGCTTCTTGGGGCCCTCATTATTAGAAATCCTGAACTTCTTATTTACATGTCTGGTATCAGGTTCATGGTCTTGGCCAAAACCATGAACGGTAGAAGGTGAAAATGCGCGCTTGCCAGTCCTCAACAGAGATCGCTGCTTCCGGATCTTCTTAGATGTAGAGACTAACCTTTTTGGTCCATTGCTTGGCCCTGCAGTGGAGAAAGAAAGGCTCCTAGCTTCAGATCTTTTAGCTGGGGTGGGATTCCTCACTATATCATAATTATCTACCTTATTAGCTTCTCTCCTTCCAATCTCCTTAATCTTCCTCTTTGCAAGAGCTGCAGCTGATCTAGGTACTTTTGGCATAATGCCACTCTGCAGAGGGGTCTTTGATATCCATGTAGGAATCGATCTGAGCAATCTTGCATTACTCTGCTCAACGCCAATGGCTTCTGAGGTAGTGGCCATGTCTTCTGGTGACTCGGAAGAAAACACCCCAGCAGGACTTTCTGTATTTTGGGAATCATTAAAGCCAAGCATGCTGCTCCTATCTGATTTCTGTGCTCCAGATGTCACTTTATCACTGAACTTTCTGGTATAATTCTTGGCAATATCTGAGCATTTGGAGCATGCCCACTGCCGCATAGTCCCAGAACCACAATTGCTGGTGCTTTCAGAAGGATTCCGCACATGTCGCTCCTCCTCCGAGGTTTCCTCATTGATATCATCATGTGGGTATGCTGGAACCTACATATCTCACAGCAATAAATCAAAGGTGCAAAAAAATTTTAAAAAACAATTAAATGAGATCGACTACACAACAAACTATTATCATATGCAATTGAGGAACATTTCACACCTAACATAACAAGAGATATATTCACATCCACCCAAAAACATGGCATGTTTAAACTAATATCAAACGTAAATTAACTCACGCAGAACACAATTCAAAAAAGTTAAATTTTAAAGGCTGCTGCCTCCAGAACCTGAAGGTATTTTTCAATAAATAACGCAGCAACTGTTAACATCTGTAAAACAAAGGACTCGGTAATAATTAAAAAATGGGTTCCATAGTTAAGAACCCGGTTGCTTATACCCTTGCAACTCCATCTGGGATTAAACAGCGACATATCCAAGTCTAATCTCTGTTCTTACAAATCTTTTATGACACGGGGAGTTAAAATGAGACATAATAGGTAGCAAGTTTATGGAACATAAATCCGCATAAGTTCAAACGGTATGAACTGCAGTCTGAGAGGCCTGAAAATATGAGTATGCACTCCATGGAATAATGGTGCATGATTACATTAACCAGTCAATAAACACAGTAAGAGTAAGAGTGAAATATAAACTATAGCGGAAGTTAACAGACACTACCTGGGACTTCAAATGGCTTGTTTTGTTGTACTTCTTTCCATGCATCTTGAGCTTCTTATTCTTCAACATTTTCGACTTCTGTATCTTTTTGCTCATGAGTATACCTTTTCCAGTCTCATGCTTCGCAACTTTCCTTGAACCAAGATCATCCCTCAACACCAAAGGTGCATCACTACACTTGGACAAAATTCTAATTTTTATGCCGTTAGAATCAACATAGACATCTCCTTCTCTTTCATCATCTCTTCGGTCAAACGGTACCACTTCTGGGCTTTGGTTCTCAGTGCAAACCTCTTTGCTCACTGTGGGCATGCCCAACTCAACTGCCCAATTAGTGCCATTCCTCCGATCAAGATCCTCAAGGGTGAATGGAAGGGAAGTCTCGTATATGTCCACTATCAATCGCTTCTTTCTTGGCTTCACTTTAGGTTTCACAAAGACTGTTTCAACAAGCTCAGTATTAGACTCGGCAGAAAGGCATTGATCTATGTGGGCATTCAATGTGGTGTTCGAAGTAGAAGCAAACACTCTGCAAACAGGACAAGTCTTTGAAGCCATGGGGTCTGAAACTGAGCTAGAGTTAGATGCTATGTCTTCTGTCCGCCGAATATCTGTCGGGGTGCCTAACTTGACTACAAACTTGCCCTTCTTTTCAGATGGACCACACGATGAGTCAAGATTTCTCAATGGCCACGAGGGCACAGCAACCTCAGTTTGTCGACTTGCTTTCGTACAGCTATTATCTTGCAGATCTATTGGTAAAGCCTCATCAGTATGGTCTGATTCATTTGTACTTCCCACTTGGTCGATACCAGATTTCCCATCCTCCGGTGATGTGTATGGTGAAGGTCCAAGTGATTCATCTACTGGTTGGCATGACTGGAAGTTGATATCACTTGTATCCTCGTTTGACGAACCAGCATCTCTAGTCTTCACCAGACCAGCACTAGCGATGGCTTCTGAACACGCAGCAGATTGCACAACGTCTGTGAAAGTATTTAACGGCTGTGACCGGATCAAATCAGGAGGCTCAAATGGAGGCAGTGGATCCTTCACACCTCGCTTCAGGCAAAGCTGCAACGAGTTTGGATGGAAAGGCCAGCTTCTCTTGACGCCTTTGCTCCTTGAAGCAAAAACATAATCTCTGAAAATAGAGACAGAAACATGGACCCATTAGCATATGCTAATACATACCTAGACGATGAACACTCCATGTATAGTGTTGCCAAATTGTATAAGATTCAAACCATCCCCAAATGTTGAAAAGAAGAGAGAGAAACAACATCAACATGGTCCTACTGAATATGCTGTCATATCAAAACTGAAATCTCCAAAAATATGTCGCTTGCCTGTTTATCGCAGAACCACCAAGTATGGAAAAGGAAACATTAGTAGGCAGTGGACAAAGATTCATCAAAGGAGCATCCTTTTATTTTCAGATTCTGGGGGGTGAAAAAAGGCCCACTTTTATATTAATCAACAGGAAATTAAACTAATTAAACACCCCCCGGACAATAACACGGATTAACCCTGAAAGCAACCATTCATACCCAATCCGACCCCTCAAACCAAGCAGCCAATAATTAATCGACGCATCAGAAAGACAGAGATCCAGAAGTTAAACACCGAAAATAATCCATCTCCCAAGGTACTGAATCAAAGGTATACATGTAGCTCTTTTTCACCTTATGGAGAACTTGGGATACGGTTGGACCAGATCTCTGGGATCCTGGCTCGCCGGCTCCTCCGCCGCTGACGTCGCCGGATCAGCGCTCACACTCGGGCCACCAGACTTGGAGGAACATGAGGGGCCTGAAGGGTGCTCACTGGATAACATCTGATGAACGCCTTCGGTGCTCCCCCCAGATCTGCTGCTGCTACAGTTGGCACCAAGAACCCAAGAGCTGTGAAGCAATTGGGCCTGCTCTTATCCTCGCACTCCAGCATACCAAGTTGGTAAGTTCAACAGGTGGAGAGCAAGAAACTTTGCTTCCTTGGCCGCCCACTACCTCATCAGGCACCTGCAGAAAGGAACCAAGCCCCATGTTATTTCATGTCCACACATCAAACGGGCTGTTCTTGGCGAATCTAACAGCATGATTTTATGTAGATAGATGCTGCAAGAGAGATACGGATTGGAGGATGGAGAGAAGAGGAGCGGATGAAGCTGATCTCAGATTAGCTCGAAGCACATGAAATATCATCCGACGGCAGGAAGTGGAGAGGCAAGTCCAGGAGCAGATGAAGGAGAAGCCAACGCGGATCATGCAGCTCTCGCAAAGGATTCGCACAAAGGGAGCAGCAGTGCACGAGACATGAACAGTCACCAAGCACTGGAGGGTAGCTTGTATGGTAGTGCTTTCTTGATGGGGAAATAAATAGCCAAAGAAGAAAAAGAGGAAAGGGAGCTTATCAATGACAAATATAGAGAGAAATCAAGAAAAGGAAGGATTTTCTGCTCCTTAATCGCTGGCCTAATAGGGATTTCTGTGGCTTGGAGGAGGACGGGCCATGGGTAAGCACAGGAGCTCTAGCACGGGACCTAATCCGCACCAAATCTGAGAAAGCAGATGCAGGGATCGAGAATCTCTGCCGGTTGCCACGAACAGCACGCGCATCAAGTGAGGAAAGAAAAACAGCGGAGATCTAGAGCTCACAGTCAGCGAGAGAAATACGAGAAATCCCAACTCCAAAAGAGAGATCCAGTCCGCAGATGCCAGTCTTCCGGCGGCGAGAGGAGAAGAAGGGGGGAGCGACGCGCAAGAACCAGGGAAAAGGCCGCGGGTTCGGGTAGAGGAAGCCAAGAACAACCTAAGGAATCACACAGCAAGAAATCGGAAGAACAGCGTACCACCAGAGAGTTCTCCGCTCTCACCTTTCTTCACACCCGTTCCCCCGGCCGCGCGCGTGAGGGAATGAGCATCCCGCCGGCAGATCCACGCAGCGAGCAGACGAGGAGGATGGTGAGGAGCTCGGAGCTCTGTGGCGGTGGGAGGCTCGATTTCTGGCTGGGGGGACTGGGAGCAGATGGGGAGGGAGGGTGGGAGGAGGAGGAGAGAGGCGAGGAAAAGGGGAAAAAATGGGGGCTGCTGATTTTGTTGGCTTGCTATCTATCCCACCACCACTTTCTCTCTCCTCGTCCCACACAGCAATTCTCCCGAGAGATGAGATAGGGGCGAGGAAGAAATCGCAGAAAAAAATTAAAGGAGAGAGAAGGAAACACCAACCACCCACACATCAAAGGCATCTGGTTCTCCACCAAGCCAAAAGGCTGTACCATTAACAGCAGCAGCGCGAGAGAGAGAGACGAGGAGAGAGAAAGCGAGACGGAGGGCGTGTATTTGCTTTTAGAGTGAGAAAATGGAGGAAGGGAGAGCGCTGAGGCGAGAAAATGAGTGATTTTTTCTGGGGCCTGTCCTATCCTACACCAACTCTATATATTTATTTTTTTCGATCTCTCCTTCTCTCTCTTACCTCTCTCCCCTTTGTTGTCTTGTTGATTGTAGCGGGGAAAGTGCCAACGTTTGGTCCCCTATTTTAACGAATACTTCAGGAATGCCACCGTCCTTCTTTTTCCTATGGCCCATCTATTTATTTATTCCACTGAGCATGCTAGCTATAGCCTCTGTGTGGGCATATTTGACCATTAGCTTTTTTATATACATTGAAAATTATTACTAGTAATGTAAAAATACTTTAATAGAGTTAATGTTTTCCCCTCAAGTGAAAACCCAAATGGTCAGAAAAGAGTTTCAACATTTTAGAGATCATGCATTCTAGGAGCATAGCATTAACTAGTTACATTAGAGTAGTATTTGGAATTTTACAAGTAACTCATGAGTCCAAATATACTCGGATTTTGGGAAAAAATCACATAAATATAATGCACTCTCTCATAATTCTAGGTATAAACTCCAAAAGAAAAAAGGATTCTCAAGTTCATGAAATGAGGTAGGTAGTGCTTTGGAAAGGTAGAACCACAAAGTGCTATAACATAGGAAGAAAAAAGTGGCCAAATATGTGTTTAACTTGTAAAAATAAAGAAAAGAGAATTGTGCAACACACCTTCTTGAGGATCACTCTGTATTTTAGGATTTCTACTTATCCTTGAAGGAGTGAAACTAAATGATAGTCCTTCCCCTAGTTAAAATTCCTCATGAATCTTTGCTTCGTCTCTCTGAAAAAAATTGCCCTTATGTGAGTATTTATAACTCAATGGGTGCGTCTAGTTGTACAATGATTATCCGATTTCTTTCTCTTTTGAAGGAGTATCCGATTTCAAGGATTTCAGGAGAAGGATACTCATTTATCATTGTAGCAATTGATTATTTGTCGTGAAGCGTCACTTCCTGGCTGGCATACATTCATCTATATGGTATCCAAAATAAAAATCCCAAGAAAAAAGATATTCATTTATCACCTTAGTACTATTTTATCTTTAAGATGCACCATCCCGTAGGAGGCATACAGTTGTGTGTGTAGTATCAGGCTTGAAGATTTCCCAAGAAAATTAATTGTTAATCATTTATGTTTGTAGTAGTATATCGTTCGACATACGCGTAATTTGACATTTTAGATACAATGAATCTAGATATAGGATTTGGAAACTATGGAAAAATTGTACACATTTATCACCTTGATACTAGATTATATGTGTGATGCATCATCAACAATTGGCATATAATAATTTACGCAGTGTCCGGTCTAAATGTTTTAGAATAAAAGGATACTCATTTATCTTTACGATAGTAGATTATATGTCAAATGCACTATTCAACAAGTAGCAATTATTTGGACATGACATTGTATTTTTTTAGAGTTGTGTGCACACCTAACTCTAGTTGGGTAGATGATTATATACTTAGTTGGGCCGCTAAAATTGTGGTGGAGTAAATATATTCTAACCACATAAATTTGGTTGAATTTATACCTTGCATGAAACCCGGCCCAATTGAAGCCCATGATTAACATCAAATAAGGTTTATCAAGTTTATCCAAGTCCAAGTTACACCTCCACAGTATTGGTAAAACAAGCCTTTTCCAGTTGTGGCTAGTACTTGAACTGATGGTTTATGATTTGTATGTATTAAGGTCACTTGTATTTTACATTCCAACTTCTCTCATGTCCTAGAATGATAGCGGATATCCCAATCAAGAAGAATGAATGAAAATTCCTTTTACCATTTTGTTTTCAGAGTTTAGTGGATTTAATTTGTGGGGGGCCTATGGGAGGATGACATATTGGCTTCAAAAATCATCTTCTTGAGATGATGTGTTGCGCTGTCATCCATGATCCATCATATTTTCCAATTTTAAAACTTTATCATTTTCACACTTTACTTTTTGAACAAACATATGTTAGGTGGCAACATGAATCTATTCATAGCCCCTTTATTAAAGAAACTTGTGACATGTAGGTTGTAGATAGGTTCTTGGTATATGTGTCGACATTGACATCTTATTCATATCTAAAAGGCTAAATGTTCCATTTCGATTAGTGGGCCATATTTCTATGTTTGCATTTTTCAGTAGAATGATAATGGGGAAACCGATTTGTGGTATTGTGTCAATTACTATTCTTATATTATATTGGTCATCGTGTTTTGCATTTAGGTTCAAACCATCACTATGTAATATTTGTTCTTCTTATTCCATGATTGTACCGATTCAATTTGCTTGAATTGAACAAACTTTGCCAATAGAATTGGTACGGCGGTGGCATAAACAAGGTTTACACATTAGTGGCATGAATTTAAATTGCAGAACATATGAGAGAGGATATTGATTGACTATTTTGCCATCATATATGAATGGTCATGTTGTGATGCTCCAACGCTTCATGGGATATTGTCATCTATTACTTCTTTTCACCATGTATTGATTTTTTCTTAGATTCCTTGATTTCTTCATCCACTGCGTAGTCAAACATTTCAACTTGAGGGAAGCAACAACATGACCTCTGTTCCCTAGGATCAAATTATAATGATATAAAAGAGTATCGTTTGGTAGATGTAGCATTTCGTGACTCACTAGCTCATATCGTTAGTAGCACCTTATGCAAAAAGGTGTCACTCCAACAATATTTGTAAATGGAACTTGTAGAGTAATTAGCTGTTTTGAAAGGGCAAATCTATCCAATTTGTGGTCCCGTTGAATGCGCTTACTAGCATTTTTTTCCCCTCTTGTTTGCGGCGGTTAACCAGTTAGTTTGACAAACCATGTGGTGGTCGTGGTCAAGTTTAAAAATATTTGTACAGTGTAGATTTCCTCATGTATCTTTAGCATTTTACTTGACAATATAAATGCCAACAAAAATGCTACGGATACCCAGTGCTCGAGCCCTCCTTTGCAAGTAAATCAAAGGAAGCTGTCTGCTGCAATATTACAACCCGAAGCCACTTGTACGCGTAGCAATTACCTGCTTCGTGGGAGTGTTGTACGGTCTCGGAACGCAACTGAGGCGTATGTCGCTATCGAGAGCATAAGGTATACATAGCCCGGGTATATTTAATGCCAAATAGAGAAATTAAATATAAGTTAACTATAAAACTAATTGCATAAACTGGTGCTAATTCACGATACAAATCTGTTAAACCTAATTAATTCATCATTAGCATATATTACTGTAGCACAATATGATCAAATTATGGACTAATTAAGTTTAATAGATTTATCTCGCGAATTAGCCTCTATTTATGTAATTAATTTTATAATTAGACTATATTTAATACTTTTAATTGGTGTTTAAATATCCAATGTGATGGTACTAAAGTTTAATCCTGAGGTACCAGCAAATAGGCCCTGGTAGAAAGCATGGGCAGCCTGTAGTGTTTGAAAGTGTGTCCGATTTCTTTCTGATCGTTGATCGCAAAACAAATATGACCTGCGCGAAATCCGGTCGTAACCAACGGAGGTTTCAGATGGACACCGTCATATGGAGGACCGGCCGGCAAGGAGTGGCAATGACAAGGCCTTCCACCTTACTAGAAATGATGATTTTTTTGACGTGGCGGCCGTACTAGAATTTCGTAAACTTCAATGGCTGACGTGCGAAATTCAGACCGAACAGTTCTGATTTAAATTATCATCGTCGTTTGTTTTATTTTGAAGAGAAACTCACCGAGTTTACAGTAAAATTCGTCTATCCATATTTGCCGTTCCATCCCACGAACCAAATGCTAACAGTCCGGCTACAGGATCACAAGCTCTTGCATGGTCTCGCCGTTCTCTCCCCTTCTCGCCGGAAAGCCCGCCGGCGAGGAGATGACGATGGGTCCGCGGGACTGCCGAGTCAACATTAATGGACGGGATTACTGCAGTGTGCAGGTACACCGGCGGAACGGAAAGATGAAGGCAGCGCACCCCGTACTGCAACCAATTTTATGGCCACCTGCCTCTCGGCGTGCATGTGAAGGTACACAGTCTTCACTTGCTCCTCCCTCCTGCATGCGTCGACCCAATGCGTGTGATCAAGAAAGTCGACTTGTCTCTCCCGTGCCCATGTCTCTTTTGTTGTGTTCTTTGAGGAAAATCCAGCAGGATGCATGGGGCAATTCTTACTCTACAGAGGACGCACAATGCAGGAAGTTAATGTGATTATATTTCTGCTCTACCTGCTGATGTTATGGACAGGATCTGGCAGATCGTGTGAGATCTTTACTATTAATGACTTTTGAAGATGTTGGAATCATTACTGTAGATTTGCCTTGAAAAATATTTCCAGAATCTCATAAATTTACTCGGCCTATAAATAAATTGTAATGACCAGGCTAAGCTTTTGTCGAAAAGGCATCACTGCTTCCTTTTCGACGCCCGCCCTTTATTTAGATGTTGGGGCAAGGCAAGCCCAAAAAAAGTCTAGATTGTTGCTCCATCTCATGTCTAGGAGATCTAAGTATTGGACCTGATGGAGTAGCCGACTAGCCGTAGCGATTGTGCATATAGCATCATGAGAATTCCAAAGTGATGGCACGTAACCCTGAAGTTTAATTGTAGAAAAAAAACCGAAAGCGCAAAAACGCATGCATGCAGAAGTGACACGGATGTTCTCATCAAATTTCACATCTTGCAAACCAAGTCTAACTTACCCACCTAAATTCGAGACATCGACTCCGCACGGATGCTCTTGTTTTATATTCTTACTAAAAGTGTTCTTTATATTTATGAATCAAACAATTTAAAATTTGATCAAATTTATACAAAAGAAAATCAATATAAGTATCATTTGATTCATCATGGATATATTTTCATACTATAGCTATTTTGTATCATATATCGATATTTTTGCTTAAAAATACTTTATTTCTGCTAGTCGGTTGGAGGCATTAATAGGAGCGCGCGGTGACCCGCTGAGAAGATTATTGTCCAGATCCAGACTCCACCACCACCACGCGTCCATGTATCTGTACACACATGCCGTATCAGACGCCGCACGTACGCCGTTCGTACCACCCCAGAGACCCCGCATTGGATTGCCCTTGGAGGTCGGCAAAGGCCGATCGACAAAGCGATCGATAGTCTACAGTCTACAGGCGCGCACATACTATATATACATTTATTTGCGTCTGCGTGCATGCATGTTGGACCTCAAGACTTCTTGAAATTCCACGCTTTACAAAAAACAAATCTCCACACGACAATATTTTTTACCATAAGGCCCAGCTAGATTAACAATGATTACTGGACGGCCCAAACGGTTCGCAGAAGCGAAAAGGAAAAAAAACCAAGCCGGGTAATAATTAAAAAAAGGAGCCACGCCGGAAACGATCGGCCAGAGGTGAAGTCCGCGACGGGGCGCGATGGATTAATTAATTAAACTAAGACCCCTCCAGACGGCGCGATTAAGCTTCTCCCCCGGACGCTAATCGCAGCGTCAATAGGATGTCTCTTTTTTTTTTTTTATCTCGGGGTCACGCCGGGGGGGGGGGGGGGGGGGGGGGGGGCGCTAGAAAATTGCTTCTACGACGCCGCAGCAGCGTCACGCTCGCCCACCCACTAACCCGCTTTGTTTAATGGGCAGCGAGCTCGGCGAAAGTGAAAGATGGGTATGGACTCGACCGGTGGATTTATTTTTTTTATAGAGAGAGGAAAAAAACTACCGAGTTATGCATATGCACCGTACCTTCCCTAAGCTACAAACCAGATGGCTACAACTGATAATTAAAAATATAGATGGGATCCTCTGCTCCTAAAAAACGATGTAGTATGTAGGAGTAGAAATTCTGCGAAATTTAAGTGCAAGCCATGTCTAATAAGAAACCGCCTCAGAGATATCTACATGTGGCTAGATTGCTAGAGGGGAGTATTTCTTAAGAAATCCACGTGAAATTTAAGCCCAAGATGTATCTAAGCAATCAACAATCAAATACTACCTCCATTAAGAAATATTATATATTAATTCTTGGCTGGAGGTAGCATATGATTGTTTGTAGTCACATTTTGCCACCCTGAAGGTTTTACCCTTTTTTCAGCAGGTAATATTTCATATCTGTGTCGTGCCTTCTATTAGGTAAATCTGCCACATACAAATTTTACGGTAAGTACTATGGACTGGAAACGGACTACTTTATTTAATTCAGTGGGTAGGTAGTAAGAGTTGTCATGCCACAGCGTACAAATACTAGTACGGGCGAGCATTAACTAAACAATGTCAACAGACTATTCCACTTCCATGACGACCAAACCGTGATCGACCTCCATGGCGGAGGGAAGGAGCGGAGCCCAGGCCTAGCTCATGGCTCCAAAGGTTTACTAGTTTGACTTTTGCACTACTGATTCATGTACTTTGGAGGTGATGGTAGTTTTCTTAACCCCCGAGGAGCCAAGGAATAGCCTCACTGATGGTCCACCATGTTTACTTGCTCGATTACTGTACTCTAGAGAGATGATGGTTCGTCGGTCCAACCATTTTTAGTCCAGTTTATTATTGAGCTCTGAATTGATCATTCTAATCTTAATAACGATATTTTCATAACTAGAGTTCACTGCACCCTACCCCCCAATGCCAGCCTCATGCATGCCGAGTTGCCGCCTATTTCCTCCCATCCATCCCAAAGACCACCTACTACTTACTACGTATAAATCTCTCTCTCTCTCTCTCTCTCTCTCTCTCTCTAGCCTATAGCGATTAGAAAGACATCATTAGTAGGAGTAGCAGTAGGTGGTTGATCTCTCGGCTGAGCTCGGCAATAATTGGCGCCCTCTGATTACTGTAGCGCGATCTCCGTGCAGCGGCGTGGGGCGACGCCATTGGCCCACCCCGCAGGCTTTTGTGTCAGGCCGTCACTGTGGCGACCGTACCACGCGCCATGCAGCGGCGGCGGCAGCCGGCAGCGGCCAGCCGGCCACCGACCGAACTGGAGCGGCGAGCTAGCGACGCACAGGCTCTGCTGATTTGACGCCGGCCAGACGCTGCCCATTGGCCGCCTCGCCCCCACCTCGTCCGTCTCCGTCCTCCCTCTGTACGCGCACTCTGCCGCATCTGTCGCTCGCCGCTCCATCATCCATGTATCTACTACGTACTGCCTGCTGCGTGGCATCTGCCACGTATGTACGCGCTCTGCCTGCTGCCTGGTCTGATCGGACGCGGCGCCGCCCATTAAGCTCGTGCCGGCCTTGCTGGCAGCGGCAATGGCCTCGAGCAGCGCTTCGATCGTCTACCTCGAGGAAGAATGACTGATCGAGAAGATAAACAAGGCCCCCCTAAACAAACAAGCCGCTGCGCATGCGTGCGTCCCAGTTTTTTTCTAAAGAAAAAAATGGTTCATCGCCTATACCATCGTCAGAGTTTTGCGCAATGGGCGAGAATAATGCTGCGTGGCACGAAAGCGATCACGCTTATTGGTCCTGAAACCATACTAAAAAAAATAATAAAACTGATCCATCAGTGTCATACCCTAGACACGTCACGTGTGCGTACAGATCGGATGCCGAGAAAAGAAAAAAATATCATGTCCTCGAGGACAGGAGAGAGCTTACTCCAGGATAAAGGTTAATTATGCGACAAGCTAAGCGATGATCACCACTGGTGCCTGCGTTTTTACCTTAGATTGACGCTGACCGTGTCCCGTTTTTATGCTGGTGGTGTTGGTTAGTGACAGTATTATGTATGGGTGAGGGTGACGCATGGTACGCCCATCCTAAATATGATATGCTGATTTGTGCACTTGTGGGGTGAGGTGCTTATTAGTGAGTTAGGGTTCATTCAATTACGTGGGGTTTCGGATTAGCTTGGAGATTCGCGCTCCGAGTCGACTTTTCCCGCCTATAATCGCCATTGGACCTTCGATCTCTGGCAACAAAAATTGATCTATCTGCTCTCCGACGAGTTTATGTTCAATTTAGGGGTGGGATCATTAAGACAGGTTTTAGAGGTGCGGTGTGGGGCTTGGCAAAGACATGACGGCAAGGATTGTAGTGGTGCGACCGAGGTGCATGCTTGCATAGCTAGGCTGTAGGATGAGCGAGGAAATGCCTCCTTCATAAGAGATCAATATTGTAAGGACTATAAGATTCTGGGGAAATGTTGAAGAATACGCGTGATCGAGCTGAAGCAAATAAAATGCCTTCTTGCGAACAGAATTAGAAAGAAAATGCTAAGAATGCTTCAAAAAAAAATCAGAAGTTGTCACCATATTGCCCTCCATTTTTTAGAGGAATTCTAGGTTCAGATGCTTTTCCCTATTTGCGTGTCTTCCGATCTATTTCTTTAACTTCAAAAGGACCCCAGTATTCGGTGATGATGCTCCCATAGCGAAATCCAAGCAGTACTACTTCCTTTAAGAAGCACTAGCTAGTCAAATAATATTCCTAGAAAAGGTAAAAAAAGCTAGTCAAATAATAACCCAACAAAAAAAACTGAACAAGAGCATGGCACCACTTCTTATTCTAACATCGTGATCCCCCTCACTGTGCTGAGCATAAACCACCATAGGAGTACACACCAACCAACCAAAACTGTGGTCAAAACGTTTGATACATGTATAACCACCCTCAAAATTAATGTCTTTTTTTAGGAACCGGCCCCCAAAATGTTAGGAAGGAAAAATCAACAGGAAAAACTCTAATCATATCCCTCGGTCGGCCCCTCGGGTGGACCCGGTGACGACTCCAAGACTATAAATGTGGGGGGAGGAGCAAGAGGAAAAGGGTCCATCCCGCAATGAATTGCGACAACGAAAGCTCGTCCTCACCCAACCCTCCCTCCCGCCTCGCACAAGGAACGAACGGATAGATCGTGCGTTTCACCGTATCTCTCTCCCTTGTCCCTCTCTTCCCTTTTACCCCCCCTCCCCGTGGAACGCACTGTTCCCTGCCCGTTCCGAGCGTTCCTTTTTTTTTTCTTTCTTTTGGCCTGGCGCGGCCCGGCCACGGGAGACGGAACGACGGCGAGCCCCTCCTCTCTCTCCGGCCGACGCGCCGGCGTTAGGACACCGCCCGCGCCCGGCCCCGACCTGGCGCGGGGACGTGGAAGGGTAACCGCACCCACCACCCCGCGCACGCCACCCTGCCGCTCGCTTTGCTTCTCGTACGTGGCCGGTGGTGTCGGGCATGGGCGCAGGCGCTAGGCGCCTGTCGGCACGGCGCGCGTCCCCGCACCACTCCGCATCGGTGGCCCGCGCGCGTGGGCGGTGGCGCCACGGCCTGCGCCGCGTCTCGTCGGCCACGGCCGGCCGGCGGCAGGCCGCGCTCCTCCGATGATTTGTCGCACGACCACTGCTGCCTGCCTCGCCTAGCAAATCAAATCTACTGTTTGTTTCACTCGTCAAAAATTCGCGAAAAAGGAGAGAAATTGCAGGAGTGGAATGGAGGCGGGCGGGCGGGCGGGGACCTGTCCCCGGAACCCGGGGCAGGTTCAGGGAATCGGCGCACATGGCATGCGGCCACCTGTTCATCGACGAACACCGATCAGAGAGACCCACGAACCACGCCGAGACCGAGCGAACAGCGCGCGGCGCCCCGGCCGTCGTCGCGCGTATGAGCACACGCCACGCGGTTGCAGCCACCGAGAACGAAGCTGCGAACGAAATTAGTTTTCTTTTTTTTTAAAAAAAAGAAACTAGCACTAGCTGCTGCTAATCGCTCATTAGACGGCGTTCTTCGTCGTCCCTACGACGTCATAGGTTTTGAAACCGGGAGGAAGAAGAAGGTGGTGCCCCTTTTCCGGCCCTTTTTTTTTCTAGCAGGGGGCGAGAGGGAGCATATATCCATCCAGTCCAGATGAACTTTTGCATCTCTTTTTTCTTTCTTCTCAAAGAAAGGGTGGAAACGGACGCGGGGGGACAGGGACGGGGGAGGGCCGGGCCGGTGGTTACCTGCGCGGCGCCATGGCATGGCATCCACCCCGAGCTGTACGCTGCCATTTCCTCCCTGTACGTTGCCATTTCAATTCCTCCCTGGTTCTTGCGTGCAAGACACTGGTCGGTTGCCACTGCTCGTGGGGGCAACTGCGGCCTAATGCTCATTGCTCCGGCGTTTCCTCTTGCTGAAATGGGGAGGCTGCTCTACCGTTTGTCTGTATATATGACTATATGAGCCTGCTGTGAGGACGTCACCAGCCTCGGGGATTTCGGTGATTGTTTGAGAAATTGCGCAATGTACTTTTGGCCTCATTCAGAAGCTTAGAGGTCAACATGGAGGCACGGAGAAAATGTGGAAGCACCCCTTTAGTATTTAGATAATTAGGTATTAGCCTCCACTTTGGAGACCCTTTTGGAGGATTCGTGTCGATCTTCACGAAACTTGATAGAAAAGGAGATAAATAGTAGAAATTCTTTGAAATTTTTTAAAAACTAGTGCCCCTCAATTTGATAGATTCTAACCACCGCCGGCAATAACAACATTGAATCTATTTCATTTTCTAAATAATACCACCTTTATCATTATGAAAAAAGTCTAAAGTGTCGCTTAAATCTATGTCCAGATTACACGCACTTTCCCATTGTGAAAAGTAATATAAGTGACTCCTAAATCTTCGTCTAAATTAGTTATCAACACAAGCCACTATGAAAAACAATCTAAGCAAATCCTGAATTTGCACCTACACTACCCATATATTTTTTTTCTAAATTATCAGACTATGTCATCATAAAAAAGTCAAAATACTCATATTTACATGCTTCTAAATTACCCACTTTTACCACTACTAATATATAAAATTGACTCAAAGTATACATGCATGATGCGTGTTCTTATACACCATGCAGCAAGGTGTGATGAACATACCAAATTTAATGCTATTAAACACATAGCTCAAGTTAAGATTTCAACTAATTCATGGATGTGCATTTTAAGGGTGGAAAACTATGCAGGGGCATGCGAAAATATAAAGAGTAATTTGTATAAAGCCAATCACAGGCAGATAGAGATTACAAATATCTCTAACATAAGAGAGAGCAAAAATAAGAAACCTTTTATTAGTTGCGGGATCCAAATACGAACTTCTAACACTTATATCTCTTAAAATTACTATTCACACGGGAGCATGGGTTGATGAACGTTCTAGTGACATAAAACATACAACTTTAATTAGCTTAGTTGGTCATGTTTCTTATTGTGAAAACTGCTGTTCTATGTCCTAGTCTCCAAGTCGCATAGATATTTGTATATTTTTAATTAATTATTTTTTTAGTGGTAGGTGACGTGTTTATCGATACTCTAACACGTTTATAAACCATCATGTATAAATTGAAATTGGAAGGTTGAAATCGCACCAGAGGGTAGCTCAACAACTTTAATGCATGATTATAACGGAGCTGTAAGCCCCATTCCTATAACTTCCTCTTGAAGTATAGCTACGTATATTCCTGATTTAGGTCAAAGATTACCTTGTCCAAGAAATCACCCCTCTTCGGGGTGGTGGAAACAGGAATCGAGCTTGGGGGGCGGAGACGTAATTTCCCGGCTCCATGCGGTGCAGCTTGTGCGGCTACCACGCGCAGGCCTTTCCCTTTCCGAGACGCAACTGTCGCGTCTGTCGACGGGGTTTATGAAACGGAGAAAAAAACCGGAGAGGCCGGCGTTCCATTTCTGCCCTCGCGGTGGCGCGACGTGTGTGGCGCGCACTAGCGGAGGAGAGCGCGGCGGAGCCGGAGAGCACAGGCACGGGGGCGGGGGGGCCTTCCGGTTCGTTTGACTAATCAAACCGGATGGGGGCAGGCAGAACAGCGGACGCCGTGCCCTGCACTGCCGCGCCGTACACGTCAGTGAGGCTGACAGAGAGGGACGTGTCAGGCACCACCGCGTCCCTTTCTCGATGGCCCCTTTTTTTTCGGTGGTTCTCCGTGACTTTAACCACAATCCTTTTTTTCCTTTTTTATTTTCTTTTTGAAAAACGACTAAACGACAAAACTACTCTTGAATTTGGGTGCCGCGACCAGAATCCAGCCCAAACTTCTCGATGCAGCCCAGTAAGACCGTTGCGCGATGGGCTTGGTGGAACGGTAGGAGGCGAAGGAGCTTGTTGTCTAGCTTTCTGGGCCCAGGCAAAGAGGCCAGCCCAGCTATGCCTGGGCCTTCCTGATGCAAGAATTTGTTAAAAAAGAGAATTGAATGTCCATGCGCACATCCTGGCCTGGCGAGAGGTGCTCTGGGGGCACATACGTTGGCAGGCATGTTTGGTTTCTAAATCCACCTGATGGCGTTTGTAATCTTGTAAGGATTAATCCGGTCTAGTCTGTGCCGGCAATCTAAAAAATATATTAAAAAAAAAGAACCGAACAACATTGATTGATTGCATTTAGACTCTGAACAGAGGCACCGAATGCTGCAGTTGCTGAACAAAAACTTGACTGAAGCTCAAATGAACAGAAGCGGTAAAAACTTGCTGGAAACAAAAAAGGTGAAAAAAAACGGAAGCAAGAAGCGACGACGGTGCTTGTTTCCACGCTGTAATACTTATCACGAGCTAATCCTAATTCGACTGGTAAGCAGCTAACTTGAGAATCGCCTCCATGCTCTCTAATCCTCCTCTCGCTTTATTATCTACATCTGGTGGCCCAGCGGCAGCCCGCTGCGCATCAGCTGGTACACCGACGGCGGCGGTGCGCCGCTGCCCTCGACCTTCACGTCCGCCTTGGGCGGCACGAGCCCGGCGGCCTGCATCGCCTGCCGGTGCCTCAGCAGCGGGTGCTGGTGCAACGACGACGGCGCCAGCATGGGCAGCTTCAGCCCCTCCACCGGCCCGAGGGGGCCCCCGGGCATCGGCAGGCTCGGCAGCGACGTGGGGCCGCTGCCGCCGAGGCCGGCGGCGGAGGCGTACGTCGGGTAGTTGACCATCGGCGCCAGCGGGTCCCGGGGCCGCGGCGGCAGGCCGAACGGCGCGCCGCAGCCGCCCAGGTGCCTCATCAGGCCGTCGTGCACCGAGGGGTGCTCCGGCCTGCGCGCGGCGGCCGCGGCCGTCGCCGTGCTCGGGTGGCCGCTGTTCCTGGCGGCCGGAACCTCGTGGTTGTGCTTGCCCTCGTACGTGGTGATCACGGACTTGAGGTCGTGCGACGCGCGCTCCACGTGCTTCCGCACCGAGCAACCCGGGTGCGTGCACTTGTAGTAGCTCCTGGACGAGACACGAAGTAAGCCGACCAAATCAAACACAGAGCAATTGCCATTCTTGGACCTCTGGAAAAAAAACACAGTTGATGCTTCGCAATCACAGCTTTCAGACAAACCTTGGATTTGGGTTGCCCTTGACGACCTTCTGCCCGTACTTGCGCCAGCGGTAGCCGTCATCGAGGATGTCCACCTCGCTCGTCGTCTGGATCACCACTCGGGGCTCGCGAACAGCTCTGGACGCAGTGCTCATATCAATGGCATAAGACTCCAGCTTCCTGAAGTAATCAGAGGGTCAGGTCTAGATTGACAGAAGCAATAAGCAAGCTACAATCTACTGACCTTCGCTTGGATTCCAGTTCGTCGCCCTCGGCGTCAGCACCGCCCTGGGACATACTGCCATGAGTCACCCTGTCTTCCCCATCCACCTCATCGGACACCGCAGAGGTCACATCCACACCACCGGCGTCATGGATCTGCATTGACGCTGACGAGTCACAGAGCTCACCGGGAACAGAAGGGGGTGATGTCGCGTCCATGCCGTCGCTGTGCAGGTCCTTAACACCGACATTGTTATGCCACGCCTGCCTTGCTTCCGCCGTGTTTGTATGCGACCCTGGGTTGTCGGGCGTGTCCGCTTGCGCGCCCTCGCCAAAGGGGTGCACGGGCGGGACGCCCGGCCGGCGGCTCTGCGCGGGCTTCGGGTGGTTGTGCGTGCCCTTGTAGATGATCTCTGTGATGTGCCCCTCGTGCGATCGCTCCACCTTTTTCTTGACCTGACAGTTCGGGTGCGTGCACTTGAAGTAGCTCCTCGGGTACTCGCTGTGCTTCACCTGCTTCTGCCCGTACTTCCTCCAGCTGTATCCGTCCTCTGCCGGTGTGGTGGTGGCCATTGCCGGGTAGTCTCCCCTCGTGTCACCTTCCTCTGCAGGCTGGCTGTGCGGCGATGATATGTGTTCATTGCCTGCACAGGTGACAGTTGCAGGACGGCTGAGCTTGGAGTTGGGGTCCTGAGAACCACTCTTCATATTGGTCTGCCCGCTGTGATTCTGCTGGTTCAGTTGGCCCAGCAAATTGGCCTCTTGTACTGGCAGAATCTTAGTTTCAGTCTTGACAGAACCATGCGTGCTTGGTAGTGGAGGCTTATTGTTGCATAAAGATTCCTGAAGAAGCAATTATGAATTAGCTTGAAAGAAAATGAAAGAGAACAAGTATTGGATCAGGAACAAGAAAAATAAATGGTTAATTGCACTATGGAAACATACAAGTATGTAACCACAACATTTTACTTATCATGATTGAACTAAAGGAAGAAGAAAATCAAATTAATAGTGGAGAGAAAAAAACATCTACTGGATAGCCATCGCGAATTAACCATTTAGTTCTAGCAAGCATTATTTCATCCAATTTGTAAATTATCTAGTTCTACCAGAATCTGGTTGGTCCCCTCGTCTTTCTCCATTTATTATGAATATAATAAGGGGCAAAATAGTAGTACCAGAGCTACCTCCCACTTTGCTATAACTGCTGTCACTAAAGCTCACTGGATATTAAACAGAGGCCCAACCTTTTAAAAGAGATGACACTGTGTGCAAATGTGCCAATCTATTACAGGTATGCAAACGATAAAAGACATCCAGAACAAAATCCTTCTGATGTAATTAATTGTTCTTTTAGACTTGGGGTAAAGTTATGGGAACAGAAATCGCTGCCAACTGCATTGTTATATGAATACTTTTAATTATACAAATGCTTCTATCATTAGTATTGAAGTGAATGAACAGCAGTAACCTATAAAGTATTCAAAGGCTACTGACCTTCTTTCCTTCAGCAGTGTAGTGTGAGGATTTCAGATCTAAAGGCTTGAAAGAAAATGAATCAGGGCCATCTCCAAGTAGAGGGCCTCCATATCTAATAGGATCATTGTCATTAGTGCTACCAAGCATGAATAACTTCCCCGTGGTCGGTGAGGCTTGGCCCTGAAACAATGGAAGGAAGAAAAAACAATGTTGTCAGTAACTAATAGCTTCAGTTTTGAAGTGCCTGTTGTTATGCAATTTATCACCATGTATCACACATATAGTAATCAACTTGTTCATATCTCTGAACACTTCATGCCTCATTTAGTTCATGCAGGAACGTGGTTAAAAAATATATATAATAAGAACTGAACAAACACATAAGCTTCCTATCCCAGCTTCAACAGCATTAACAGTCATTACTATAAGACTTCCAAGTAGGGACATAGGGGGAAATTTGGCTTTCAAATGTGGGGTGTGCTTTACTAGATTACTGTGGTAAGGCTTTTAAGACAACTTTGAAAGATATGAATGATATTATACTATTTTCTGCTTTTGAGAAAACAATGGCAGCTTGTTTGGAAAGAAGAGACTATGGATGCTGGAAAACAAAGCAGCAATGATCATGGAACCAAAGCTGAGCTTTCACAGACTTCCTAAGAGGTCAAAAGTTCAGTAAAGCAAACATTCTTGAACTGCCAATTTAGCATCCCATAGATGAAAGCAATAATAATTCCGGTACCCCTTCACACTGCAATCCTAACCTAAACACATACCATGGCATTGGAAATGAAGACCGGTGAGTCCAGCAGCGTTGCCGGGCTCAAACCAGGCGGGATCGTGAGGTAGGGCGATGGAGCTCCTGGCACTGAATCAGCTGCAACTGCTGTACTGAACGGCATGCTGAGCTTTGGCACCCTGAACCCAGCTCTTGCCTGCATCCTCTCAGCGAGGGTGCTGCCTGGACTGGACTTCTGGCCAAACTGCGGGGTCATTGGCAGCGACCGACCTTCCTCCTGAGGTGACCTTATGGCGACCGACAAGCCATCCTTCTCAAATCCAGCCTTGGCAACCTCGGTGTCTGGCAGAAATGTTTCGGTCTGGAAGCCCCGCATCAAGGATAATGGGCCTGGATTAGGATTCTTCCCCTCCTCCATTCCTACATGGCCTTGCATCTCAGCTTTGGTTGCTCAACCTGATGGGTGAAGAACAGTTACATTTCAGTACTAGTAGTCAATGCTTTGGCTAAATATTAGCTTGAAATTTACAGAGCAATAGATATGCAGAAACATTATCAAATTGAAACAAGACAAAAGGAAAAAAGATTGTTGGAAATAGTTAGCCTCACACAAGTGTTGGGAGCAAGCACCATAATCCATACGCATCAAGAATTGCGGCTGAAGGGAGCAAAACAGGTAAAACCCGACTGCCTGCAACAAGGTTATTTGAAGAGAAAAGCTCGATTTCAGTGACAGAACCAGTAAGCATTAAAAATTTCTCAAGGATGCCAATCTTCTCCACCGGAAGAACAACTACTCCTATATGCAGTACTACTTTGTATTGTATGAGACGCCAAATCCCTCTTCTAAATATCATCGCCCTCTGTCCTCTGAAGCTGATTCCAAAACTGAAACCGCGTCAGGCCAGTAATAGTAAACGACAACTAGTAGTAACACAAAAGGTTGGGTCGATCAGTCGGCACGACCGGCACAGTTCTCTATAAGAGAATAGAAAAACCAAAAAGAAATCAAAAACGAAAAAAGAAAGGGAACGTGGCTGTTCCATCTCATTCGCTTCGAGAGCAGGGAAAAGAGATGGCCATGGACCCCAATCGTTGCGTGCTAGCGTGGGGACTCCGCTGTGGCTGCGACTCGGAGCTCAAAGCGCATAACAACACGGAACAACTTTCCCCAGAGTTCCTCAAAATTACTACTGCTGCTGCTAGTTCTACGAACTACTATGAAATGTAAAAAAAAAATCAGAAGGAATGGATCACAAGAACACCAGAGGCGAGGAAAAAGAAATGCTGAAATATCCAAGACCGTGCCAGATGTCCCAAAACGGCGTAGAACGAAGAAAGACGAAATCTTTTGGTGTCAAAAATCGAATGGCCCAGCTCAGTCTTCACCAGAGCATTTCGTGTCGGAATCTGCGGGCGATGGATGCGCCAGTGATTCCGCGTGAAATACGGAACTTGAAGAAGAGGGACGCAAACCAGAGATCAGAGGGAAAGCCAGCGCTCAATCTCGTCCCCAGCTGGTCCATCGGCGCAAAGCTTCCGCCTTCATGGCGGAATGGAGCGACGGGGACGACGAGCCTTCTTTGGCGTTGGAAAATCAGACAGACCCGAACCAGGATTCAGGAGCAGGACAAATTGCCAAAAGGGGAGAAATGAACCCAGAAACAATGTAACGACGCAAAATTCGGAAACTGAACAGTCAGCACGAAAAATGACCAAATTTTCGAAATCCAATGGTTCCCCAAATCGGGTCAGAACGGCCTGATCTTCCTCACAAGAACAGAGAAATTCAGATCGCGCAACAGGGAGAACCGCGCACCCAAATCCCCTCGCGACAACAGGTCTGCATTTCCTCGCAAATGGCGGGGTGATAAACGGGGAGTCCACTGACGGAGGCGTCGGGGGGAATGAGGATGGAACACGAACCTGTGATTGGAGGAAGAAGATCGGGGAGAGCCAATGGCGAGGCTCCTCTCCCCGCCTGTGGAGTGGCCTTCTTCCTCCCGTCCGTCCCGACGGCTCAGTCCACCGATGGCCCAAGAAAAGCGCAACAGGAACGAAGCACAAGGATCAGGGACAAATGATGAGCTGCAGCCGCAGGAGTCAGGAAAAGAAGGTTCCCCCTGCCATTACTACTCGGCTCCCTCTCCCTCTTTCTCTCTCATCGTCCGCACAATTGTTTTATGCTGGAGAGAGAAGGGGAAAATAAAGGGCGGAGAACAGAAGCGGATAGAGAGAGAGAGAGAGGAGAGGAGGAGGAGGGGCGGTTTGACCAGGGAGGGTGGGAGATGTGTGGAAGGATCCGTTGGGACTCGAGACGGACGGGCTGGGGGAGAGAGAAACGGCCATGGATAGCATGCATGCTCGGCGTATCTCTCTCGCAAATCGCCGTTGCCTTGTCGCTCCCATTTGGTTATTCCTTGTGGTTCGGGTTTTATTTTTTGAACTTTTTTGGGTTGGTTTGTTTGGCTGGGGAGCCTTTGTTGCTTTCAAATTTATGGGTTTGTATATTCTTTCAAATTAATGGGTTTATATATTCGATTGAGTATTTCCGTGTTCTCGACTTCAGGGAAATGGCCTACGGATCTTAGAAGTCATGTGATGTGAAATCGACACCTTGAATCGAGAATTGACAATCCTTTTGTTCTAGCGCTTGTGTTTGCAGATTCATGGTTTCAGGCTACCACCGTGCAAGATGGATCACAAAAACTTAACAATAGCGCTCGAATGGTAAAATCCTTTTACATAGTTTATTTGAAAAAAAGGATAATCACTTAATCAGAAAGAAAATAACGCACCAACAGTAATTTCATACCGAATGATGAATCACCTTAACGACATGTCCTCCACGCAAACTAATATTTTTGCAGACTTGTAGGTATGGTTGGCTTAGTGTTGTTCTTGACTTCAAAGTTCAAATTCATAACCAATATTTATAAAAATTTTTTATATGAGAGGGACGGGCGGATAATGCCAATTAGTTTTGATGCAAATTACAGCTACACTTGATTATTTGTCGGTCGGGTCGAGTGAGAAAATACCCATTATTTTTTCTTCGACCAAAGCCCGACTACCAGATCGGATTTTTTTGGTTCAATCAACAAACACGTGTCTGGCCAGAGCGGGTCGGGTTTTTTCCCACACGGATGGGCTCAAGCCGGTCAGGCTGAGCGGCCATGATCAGGTCCATGCACGGCCAACCGTTGACCTAGCACGGGTGCTTATACATCAGTATCACTCGTGAGCCATGAGGCATGGTGGCAGTAAAACCGTAAGGATCCGTTTAGAATCTGGAATTGAATTCCACTCTAATAATTATAAATTAGATAAAATCTATTAAGCTTCTGATTTCATTTTTATAAAATTAGAATCTACTTAATAGAGTAGGCATTTCACAATTTTTCAAAGTATATATATAAACTTATTTTAAATTTATAGGGGTAGGAGATGGAAATTGATTATATAGATCCTCATGTTATATTTCTAATGTACAACCTATAGCACACTCTTCGATTCGCTTCCTTATAGCAGAACTGCAGTGCATAAGTATCTCTCTCATATAACCAACAATAATATACAAATATATTACACATACAACTATATTAGATTAATTAATTTATATCTAAATTATGATTATTAGAATGGAATTCAATTTTAAGAATCCAAACGAAGCCTTAAGCTAATATGATCATATACGGAATATATTTGTATACTGTTGTAAATTTAGTGGTGTATAGAATCAATTTCCATCTCCCACCCTATGAATTTAGGATACGCTTATATCTAATCTAAGTGGTGGGATATCAAATTCTAAACTAAATAGCCTAGTTTATTAAGTAGATTTTAATTTCTTTAAAATAAGAGGATCCAAGGACCCCTGAGAGATTTCTTCATTTCGCCGAAAGTTGAATTAAGATTGGCCAGCAAGAAGTCGAGCAAAATATGGAGTCGGTGGGCGATGCAGAATTGTAGACATGGATTGATGTTGCTGCTTGCCCCTGACGAGTACGGGCCGCCAAGACCGTACGACCATGCCCGCCATAAATCAAGGAAAAAAAATTCTTTTTACTTTCTTAGATTTCAGGATGAGTTCGTGTTTCCTTACTAGAGAATAAAACCGTCCGCCTGGACTCCTAGGACTCACGATACCAGACACATGACCTCCTTGACTGCTTTCTCTCAGTGTTTTTTTTCCTTTTCTTTTAAATTTATTTTGGCTGAGTCTTTGAAAAAATTATAGTAAATCAAAACAAAATTATAAAATGGAAAATCCAATTTTGTTGGACTCCACATGAGTAGATCTATGCAATGAACATATGATATGATATAGTTTGGTAAAAAAGTTTGTTGTACTTTTAGATATATATTTTTTCTATAATTAATTCATAGCTACAGTTTTCGTGATCCAATTATGGTGAAACTTTTATGATGGGCTAAGCACTATATTCTTGAGCATTCTTGAGCTATAGTAAAAATTTTATGCTCATTGGATCATGAGCGGCGGGCGAATATTCCGTCCCGACGCGGTGCGCGCCCTCAAGTGCGCGGATCCATCGAATGATGCGGCTGGGCGCGGGGGCTCCTATCTGGCTTTTGGAAGCTAGCCAGGAGTGGTGGCTTTGAGCCCACCACCGGCTCCTTCTTCCTCCGCCCCCACCGCCTCGTCCTTCACCCCGGCCGGCGGCTACCTCGCCGCCGCGCCGCCCGCCCACCGCCTGCCGACGGCCTTCTTCTTACCCCCGCCGTTGGCCACCGCCCACCAGGGATCCAGCCCCGCCTCGGCGGGGCTCCCGCGGCGCCTCACCTCCGCCGTCGGCCGAACCGCCACCACCGTCGGGCCACCGCCGCCCCCGACATCCCCCTCTACAGTCGCCGGCCATGGAAGCTCCCAGCCTCGAAAATCCAAAACCCTAACCCTAACCGCCGCCTCGACCACCACCCCGGTCGGCGGCCACCTCGTCGCCGGCTGCTCCCCCACCTCCCACCCCTCGCCGTCGGCCGCTCCCCCAACCCCCACCTCCCATCCCTCACCGGCGCGGCGCGGGAGCGGCGGTGCCGCTAGTTCGGGCGAGCGGAGGGAGAAGAGATGGAAGGCCGGGCTTCCGGAAGCTAGATAGGTTTGGCGGCTGGGCGCACCGCGCAAGCCGCACGTCCAGCTGATCGGCCATCCAGATGGAGGCGCTTCAATTCGATCCATGTTAATCCCGGCCGCCCATCTTATATATCTCGAGACAACATGTACGGAAACCAATAGCTCGCGGGTTCAGTTCGCGCAGTAGCAGGCCGGGCGGGCATGCATGAGCAGTGCGGCGAGCTGGCCCTGGAGTGAGTTGGCCGGCGTACACCCAATGCAACTGACCGAAGCAGCAGCTAGCCCAACCACCGGCTGTTTGATTGGCCACCCAAACGACTCCAATGCAAACAAGCAGTTAGCTCGTCCCCGGCTTGCCACAGCGCACCATGCATCTTCGAGTTCGACTCGCGCGGCGCACTGCTGGCTGGCTGGCTCGCTCGCTCGCTCACCGTCTATAAAAGGAGGCAGGCAGCATGTATGTACGTAGCTAGCTCGCTCGCAGAGCATCTATCGCCAAATAAACCAGAGATCAAGTAGAGAGTGGTAGTGCTAGCAGCAGACCGATCGCTAGCTCCACCGAGACGACCTGACCATGGACGGCGGATCTAAAGGAGCTCAAGCCCCCCTACCTCCCCAAGATTAATGGATAACCCCCAAGCCTTCTTATATTTTTGGAAGAAAGAATGATGAAGAAGGGAGAGGAAGAAGAAGAGAATGGGGATGAATCCCCTCTTCATATGCTACGTTGACTGGATTCGCCACTGGTCGGTCCACGGTGATCATGAAGCAACAGCAGCTCGCCGCGCTAGCAGGCGTGGTGGCGCTGGCGCTTCTGGCTGTGCTGCTGGAGCCGGGCCGCCGACAGCATCAAGTTCACCGCCGACGACCTCGACCTCGACTCCGAGGCGTCCCTCGCTGTGGGAGCTTTACGAGAGGTGGGGCGCGTGCTACAACGTAGCGCGTGACCCGTGGAGAAGCTTCGCCGCTTCGCCACGTTCAAGGAGACGGCGTACCGCGTTGCGTCAAGTCGCAGGCGAGGCGGCTCCTAGTCTGAGCGTCTTCACCGACTTGAGCGACGACAAGTTCCGCGACTGCAAATGTCGCATGCAGCCGCAGTGACCTTATTTTCTATGGAAACAGGAGGGGCAAGCCCCTACTGGTTAAAATATATTAAAGAAAGGGAAAGTTTACCAAATAGAAGTACAGTCTAGTGAGGGAGAAAAAACGGAGATAGAGGGAAAAAACAAGACTGACTGAACTAGGACAAGAATCACTACTGCTACAAAAGAAACAGGTCAGGTCTAAAGAGCAGCTAGCCAGGCTTCCATCTCTTTAATTCTGCTTTGCTTGGCTTTCAATAAAATGAGCCTGAATTCCTTGTAGAATTTCACCTTTCATGCCTGAACCGCTGGAGGCATGTTATTGAAGACCCAATCATTAGTTGTCCAGATACACCTGAACATTAGAATGATTATTTCGAGATCAAAGGGGACATCTAGAGATCGTTTGATTCTGCTGAGGATCTGATTTAATGTTCTGGTGGAGGTAAAATGAACACCAATGGAGTTCCAACAGGCTTTTAGCAAAGTTGCACCTTCTGTTCTGCTTGCGGCGGCGGCGGTGTTACTCCTGAGTCCTGAGGCACGGTGACCGTAAAACCGTAAGAAATTTATTCATTTCGCCGAAAGTTGAATGAAGGTTGGCCGGCAGGCGGCGTCTGGAGTAAAATATGGAGTCGGCGTGCGATGCAGAATTGCAGACATGGATTGATGCTGCTGCTTGCCCCCGACGAGTACGGGCCGCCATGGGCGTACGATCATGCCGGTCATAAATCAACAGGCTCCCGTCCCCCCGTACGTGCGCCGGCCCATCGATGGACGATCGCCTGCGCGCCCTGGGCCGCACGCGCCGCGGCCACCTCTCTCGCCGAGAGCTCGAGCAGACCCTCCTCTTTTCAAAATTTGAAAACGAAGCTTCATCTTCATCCAGCCAGTTGCCAAGTGCAGGGGAAAGGCCGTGCAACCCGTGGGACAGAACCAGTAGGAGGCAGCAGTGGTGGTACAGCATCAGCATGCAAGCAAGCGTTGATTCGATCGGTGGCCTGCAGGGAAGGGCCATTGGATGCGAACGAGCGAGCGTCTGGGATCCGCTCCGTGTTCCCCGGCCCCCGAGTTGCATTGAAACTGCATGCTCCAAATGCAGGAGTGGGGGGGGGGGGGGGGGGGGGGGGGTACGACGCGCGTACCTGGTCTCTCCTCTTTAAAACGGGACCAGGCCAACGACTCCCTCCAACCACACGCCCGTATCGCACGTACACGCGCGCGCGCGCGAATCTCCTGTCGAGCCTTCAGACCAAGGGGGAGGCTGCACGGCGGTGCAGCGAGGGCGAGGGTGCAAGATTTTTCTTGGCCGAGCAAGAGTGCAAGCAAGACCACTAGACCAAGGCTACGCATGGCAGTAAAAAAAGGCAGGACTAGCAGCGGTAGGCCCAGTAGCCGGTTGTGTTGTATACTGGAGAAAAATGCTCCAGACCCAGCCTCTGTCCGTCAATGCTACGCATCATGCCTTTTGGCACGACGGCAGGAATCCAATCCGCCCGCCCGCCCGTCCGGCCGGCCCGTCAGTGAGAATCTCACATGCCGAGCAGAGCCGAGACGACGGTGGGAGACGGGGATGGGGAGGGACGGCGGCGAGTGGCGGGGGCCGGGGGGGCCTGCTGAAAATCGCCTGACTGCACTGGCGGGCGTCGGCACTGCGCTCGCTGCGGTCTGGACTGAGAACGTGCCCGGCGCCGCACTGGTCCATGCCCTGCGCTCGCTCCCTGCCCGCCGCAGCGACTGCGAGTGATCTCCGCGGAGGTCACGGCGATATCTCATATCTGGCGATTCTGTGTGGTCTTGCCAGGTGCCGCAGACGGGGGCAGATCACACCACTTCCCTCAGACTTGGGCATACACAATCTGAACTCCGAAGAAGAAGAAAAAGAAGAAGATGATGATGATGACGACGATGCATGCGACCCTCGCTTTCCAGACAAACACTGTCGCAGTGCTAGGGAGCGGAGAACGGGGTTCCAATTTCAGTCCAGCACCGCATCAGGCGCCAAATCTGAGGTTCGGAATAATGACCTTACGATTACCTGCGTCTACTTCCTCCGTTCCATAAAGAGTGCAATCCTATATTTGAAGAAAATCTCATAAAAATTATAATCCTAAAAATTGGATCTCAACTACCTGCCAAATTAAATGGTCAGACTTGATTTGCATGCCAAAACTAACTGTATGTGGCCAGCAGATGAGGGTACTAAAATTGTACTTTTCGTGGGATGGAGGGAGTAGTGTAGAATGGAATACGAACACATTTGAATGAAGAATAGAAAATTTAGTACAGTAAATACAAAAATAATGTGGAAGTAAAAATTGCAAAAGTATAAAAGAACAATGGAAAACCTAGGCCACGTAATTTATGGATTCCAGCTGTGTTGGTCCTGTAACCCTTTTTCTTAGTTGTGTTGGGCTTGAAGGAGCCGTAGCATTTTTTTTTCTGTGTGGTATATTGGACCGTTGGGCCTAAAGTCACTGTCAGGTGGGCTGTGGTGGCTGTGGACTGTATAGTTGATTCGCAAGTTGGGCCAAGAAAAAATCGCCAAATGGTCCGCAGCGGCGTGGGCACGATGACCTTCATGTACGAGCCACTTAAAATACAGGCTTTTCCTTTTTGAACTACTGAAGTTTAGGCAACATCATGCATGTATAAAGAAATTACCTGTTTATTACATGCAAAACAATTTCAATTACATTCCTGGTAGTAGAGAAGCCTGCAGTACTGAGATAAATAAATCTGGATCAAAATTGAACACCACAAAATTGAAGCATCTTGGCTCCACCTCACGTTCTTTTGCATTTACAACAAGCTTATAAGCTATCTCTCCTCGGTCCTCGCCGACTGGCGCGCACCACACCAACGAATCCAGCATGATCGCCTGCTTGTTGATCGTCCTCGCACACTGTAGGCGCCGGACGACGAGCAGCACTGCAGCAGCACACGTGAGTCCTCTGTAGTACGTCTCGAAATCTTCATTCAATTAGCGTCATGGCATGCTTCGACATCACCAATATGATAATGTTGTGAAAGCACTTTGAGTATGGTATACTAGAATCTGGAAGTGGGTTGAGATGGGGCTGCCTGGACTTGGACTTGGTAAGACTCGGTGGGGCTTTCATTATAAAACTGCGGTCAACATGATTGCTATTTATCCAACAATTGGTGATGTACTCATAGCTCTTGAACAAGATACTTCACAAAGGGGTGAATGGCCAAAAATACATACTATGGTTGGAGTGCTTGAATCATTTGATTTCATTTTCAGTGCTCGTTTGACGCTTGACATTCTTGGATACACAGATGAATTGTCCGAGTGTTTGCAAAGAAAAGACCGAGATATTCTTAATGCAATGTCACTTGTCCATTTGGCAAAGAGTAAAATGCAGCAGATGAGGTCTGAAGGGTGGGTTTCATTTCTTCAAAAGGTTACAATATTTTGCAATAAATATGGCATTCAAGTTCCTGGAATGGAACATAATTATGTGTCATAGGGAAGATTAGCACGTTTTGCTCAGAACCAAACAAATGATGATCACTTCAGAAGAGAAGTATATATAGGAGTCATTGATAAAATTAGTCAAGAACTTTACAGTCGGTTTGATGAGGTAAATATGGAGTTGCTTACTTGCATGGCTGCTTTGAATCTAACAAATTCCTTTGCTTCTTTTGATGCAAACAAGGTACATAGACTTGCTGAATTTTACCCTAATGATTTTTCAAGCTCTGACTTGAGAAGACTTGATTTGCAACTTGAAATCTTTATTAATGACATGAGAAAAGATGAGATGTTCAAAGGACTAAATAATCTTGTTGACCTCTCGGTAAAGCTTGTTGAAATAAAGAGGGATAAAGTTTATCATTGGGTCTATTTACTTATCAAATTGATATTGCTTTCTACCGGTGGCTACCGCAAGTGTTGAAAGAATATTTTCTGCAATGACCTTTATCAAGAATAAGTTGAGAGATAAGATGGGTGATAGCCTTCTGGATGCCTGTTTAGTGACTTTTATTGAGCGGGATATCTTCTTATAATTGAGTGAAGAAGAGATCATCAACACTTTCATGGCTATTAGAAGGCACAGGCCTGATAAGAAGAAGTAGTGACATATTATTTTTCATCTATTATGGGTATGTAATATTTCAATTCTATGTTAAGAAAGCTATACTCATCTACTTTATGAACTCTGTATGCCCTTTTTTTTTGAATTGCGTTTTGTAATTCATATACTTGTGTGCCGACATGTTAAATTTATTGCGGTTAAAAAAATTTAGACAATAGACCACCATAGCTGTAAATCCTAGCTACGCCACTATCCGGAACGGTGGCATCCTGTACTCCTGCCCGACCGATCAACGCCGCGAGTCCGTTTGGGTCAGGGCTGGGCCTCTCGTTTTTCCTCAGATGGGTGCTGGACCTTTCACTCATCCTCTCTTGGTAAAATGTTTGGTCAACTGCATCTAGTATTTGCGAAAGGATTTGTAGCCTAGTGATTACAAGTACCTCAGTAGCACTTCAGGTTCTGGGTTCGACTCCCCGTGGGAGCGAGTTTTCTAGAATTTAACGGCGTTGTGCTTTTAGTGGTATGCGACGTTCCCGTCGATAGCGAAGAGCCTGTGATGACTTAATCAATCTCGAGGATTTGCCGGTTCAGTCTTCGAATATGCTCAATTGCTCATAGGGATAGGGTTTGCGTACACGTATTTATAGAGATGAGCGTGCGCGCATTATGAGTGTCTGAGTTGTACTGTATAATTAAAAGAGTTGCATCTAGTATTTCCATCCCGATCTCTACTCCAACCCCTTTCTTGAAACCTAAAATCCAAATCAGCTTAGCCTGAGAGCCCTCCTAATTTGGAACTCATCCTCCTCCTATGGTGAAATCCTTTGACTCTGGTGGGAGGTGGGCGGAGCGGCTGGCGTTGGTCGCTGCCGACCGCGGGTGGCGGTGGAGACGGGCGAGAGTGAGGGTAGCGGAGGGATTCAGGTTAGGGGTTTGGAGATATAGAATGGAATACAACACATTCAAATAAAGGATAGAAAATGTAATACGGTAAATAAAAAATAATGTGGAAGTAAAAATTGCAAAAAGCATTAAAGAACAATGGAAAACCTAGGCTATGTAAGCTATGGATTCCAGCTGTGTTGGTCCCGTAACCTTTTTTTTTAAGTTGTGTTGGGCATGAAGGAGCTGTAGCATTTTTTTTGTGTGTGGTATATTGGACCGTTGGGCCTAACGCTGTACTGATAGGTGGGCTGTGGTGGCTGTGGGCCATATAGGAGTAGTTGCTTCGCAAGTTGGACCCAGAAAAAAATGGCCAAATGGTCCGGACTGTGTGGGCGCGGTTGCTAGAGCATCTCCCAAGAGTGCTCAATATATTTACTCCTAATAATCTTAGATTGGACACTCCCTAAAAGAATTTAGGTATAGAAAACATCTCTTACTCCAATAGTAGTCCTATTTTTATTCCAAAAACTTCAAAATATGACACGTCATCCCACGTTCCTTCCAAAAACTTCAAAATATGATACGTCATCCCACGTTCCTTTCGAGATAGCGGCCACCGCTGGACAAGCTGCTGCGTTTGGCATATACCGACGCTAGCAGCCTGATCACCGGCGACCTGCAACTCATCGCAGTTGATAGTGTAGTGCGCCAGTCCTAATCCGCCCAGGATAGACGAGCGAGTTTGGCGTGCGAACGCTCTGCCGGAGAGGGGCTGGCATGCTGCCTGAAGGCTGGCCGTAGCAGATCATGCATGCAACCGTGCGGCATCAGCAAGAACGGGAGAAATTGCTACGCTTCATGTAAAATAAAGTTGACACCTGACAGTATATTGTTGATTTGAGATTTCATAACAATTCCATCAAGAACGGCAAACATAATATGATCAGAAATCTCTCTCTATCTCTGAAAAAGAGCATGCACCATATATAGGTCCATAGCTGAACTAATTAAGCAGACACAAGGTAGGATAGTACAAATAAACGGGAGAAAGTGCAGGTGAACTGATCGCATGAACATCAAGTGAAATGAGTTGCGGCAAGGGAGACGAAGCCGTTGTTGGGCCTGGCATGGACTCGGCGGACGAAGGCAGGGACAGCTTCTGCGGCCGGCCGGCGGCATGGCTGTCTTCGGCAGGAGCGCCGTGCAACAAAAATTGGCGCGCATGGGTGTGGGCCTCGAGGCAGGAGTATACTTCCTCCGTTAATTTTCGCGATTGGGAGTGCGCCATTGGTGGCGGAAATCTAGCTCGAGAGACCTTTTGGTCGTGCGGGAAAATTGGGAACTGGATTAGGCTACTGTTGGAGCCGGATTTTTCATGTTAGTTTGCAAAATCGGATTTTGGGAGCATGTATTGGGCATTGTTGTCTGAGACTGTGAGGCTGTGAGGGGAAAAAAAGAGTAGTCACTGCTCAAAAAAAGATAAAGTATATGCTACTTGAGTAATTTTGTCTTCTGCTTCAGTCGATATTTTTAAGAACAGAATTGTGACACATAGCACTGCTCACAGAAGAAAAGATTTGGTTGGCAACCAAACAGAAATCTTGAAGCATCTTGGCTCCGCCCCACGTAGGAGAGAAGCCTGCAGTACTGAGGCAAATCTGGATCGAAGTTGAACACCACAAAATTAAAGCATCTTGGCTCCGCCCCACGTTCTTTTGCATATACAATTAGCTTACAAGTCATCTCTCCTCGCCGACTGGCGCACACCACACCAACAAATTCAGCACGGTCGCCCGATTGATCGGCGTACTCACCCATCGCACACTGGCCGAGCCCTTGGATGTTTAGGTTATTGATGACATTGGGAATGAGATTCCATCCATCATCCGAGGTTGCCATGGCACACATGGCAGCAACGGCAAACATGACAAGGTGGGGGAAGGTCCTAGTCCTCATGGCAGACGACCCGAGACTTGTGGCGACCAAGTGACTATCCAGGAATGGAGAAGAACAAGCGAAGAGCTAGTGGGCTTTTAAGTAGGAAGATAGCTCTGCAGATAGGTAGCACCAATAGGCAGGGATTAACGGCATGATTTTCCATCTTAGTGCATGGGTTGGTATAAATTAATTGAGTGCTCCAATTGATGGAAAAATTAGCCACATATGATATTTGAGTTCATTGAAAAGGGAGTTTTGATTTCCACTAAAAAAGGAGTTTTGATTTTTGAAGAACTCCAATCTTGTAAAAGTATGTTTGGATTTTTTTTTTATGAGTTTGGCAACCTTGACGTGGACTTTCACTTTAGATTGTTTATCAACAGTTGTTAAACAATCTGATTTCTAAGTTAAGTGGTACACAATTAACTTTGCCGGATGGATCACTGTCATCTACGGTGATTTTGGGTTTGTCGGATTTTCTATCTCTTATCAGATTTATTGAGTCTCTTCTAAAATTTAACTGATGAGACAGTTGTTCGTCAAACATCACCCTCAAGTCTCTCGTTCTCTCACCTCTCTATCCTCCATATTATAACATGAGAGTACCAGATTATCTATTACATCTCTACCGTACACCGATGTAAACATATTCAAACCCTGTTCATCACTAGCAAACATTTAAAAACTACCCCCATTCTATTTTCGCCGCAGCAAAGCACCACAACCTCGATCACAATGCGACCAGCGCCATTGCACCGAGAGCCGCGGTGGCCGCACGCCGAGCGAACCGATCGCCGGGTCCGCACGCCGAGATCGGGGCGTCCGGGACTCCCGCCGAGTCATACTGCCTCGGCGCGACGGGGTCCGGCTCCGTCGCGGGCGCCCCGGCACCGTCGTCGTCCCCCGGAGGCGGCGGCGGCGCGGGCACGTCGTCGTCCGGGATCGCCGCGACGGGCGGCTGGGCGCGGAAGAGCGTGGCCGGGAGCAGCACCCGGTCGAGCTCGTAGATCGCCATGGGCGCGTCCACGGACACGCTCCCGACGATCTTGGCGTCGGCCCACCTGGAGCGCACGTGGACGGTGCCCGCGTCGTACGTCACGTTCACCGTGTACAGCCCGCCGGCGAACGTCGTCACCGGCCCGATCCGGCTCAGCCCCTCGAAGTCCGCGAGCTCGTAGTGCTTGGCCAGCGAGTGGCACATCATCAGATTCTTGAGCTGAAGGCTGGAAAGACCCGACAGCACCTGCGTTATCGTTCGTCAACACACAAATCGATCCTGAATCAACCTACCTACCGTCGCTCTGTAATTCTACCGTGCAAATACTCCGAGGAGGTTCTCGACCTTACCGACGGCTTGACGGCGGCGAAGGCCTTGTCGACGGGGACGAAGATGGTGATGCCCTGGTCGGTCAGGCTCGCCTGGTTCTGGAACACCTCCACGAGGTTGGTCTGCTGCAGGTACCCGAGGAAGGTCCGGAATGGCCCGTCGAGGGTGAGGATCGCGGTGAGGTTGGCGCCGCCCGTGGCCTGCGGCGTCGGCGGCCACGTGTCGGTCTTCTGCAGCGCCGCCGCCCGCGGCAGCTTGACGAGCGGCCGGTGCGCCCCGGCGTGCAGGACGACGGACACGGACATCACGGTCGCGAGCAGCGCGACGGCGGCGGCGCACCTCATGTCGCAAGCGTCGAACACGATCTCGCAGTGCCGGCATGAACAAGTGCCGGCTATTTGCGACTGCACAGACAGGGAGACGCCGAGATGCGATCTTCGTGCGAGCTGCGAGCTCTCGTTTCCTATTTTTCCAGCGGCTCAGAGGACACTGCAGGACTGTGTCAACTGCCAAACGATCGTCTTGAGAGTTGAGACATGCAGCTCTGGAAATTGTCGTGTGGAAATTGTCATGGTACCAACAGAACAAATCGACACGTCTGCAATAATAACACACGGGCAACGTGCAACAGAAACCTCACTCCTCTTACGGCAACAAAGTTTCACCGTGCGGCACAGAGAAATCGGCGTCTACATCATCAGAAACACGGAAGCCAGGAGGGTCAGGTGGCCAACAAGAACGCGACCAGCACCGACCCGGCACGACGGGCTCCTGCTGGCTCCATGCCCGGTGCCGGCCGGGGCGCCGTCGGCCGCATCGCCCCCGCGCGCCGGCGGCGCGGGCGCGGGCGCGGGCACGGGCGCCACGGCGGGCTCGTTCGGGAACAGCTCCCGGGTCAGCAGCACCCTGTCCAGCGCGTACACGGCGACCGGCGGCGTCGAGTACACGCTGCTGACGAGCCTGGCCGCCCTAGTCCATCCCGACGCGACGCGGATCCTGCCTGCGGCGTAAGTGATGTTCACCGTGCACTGCTCCCCGCCGGCGAGCGTTGGCAGCACGGGGCCCGGCGCGGCGGCCAGCGCCGCGAAGGACGAGAGCGGGTGGTACCGCGGCGCCGCGTGGCACAGCATGAGCGCGCGGAGCTGGTCCGCGGCGAGGCCGGGCAGCACGGCGCCGCCGACGGCCGCGAACGCCGAGTCCTCGGGCGCGAACACGGTCACGCCCTGGCCGCCCGGGGCGTCGGCCTGGCTCTGGAGCGTCCGGATCACGTCGGTCCGGACGAGGTAGTCGAGGAACGTGCCGTAGGGGCCGGCCAGGGAGAGCAGGTCCGTGAGGTTGACGTGGCGCGGCGCCGGGGCTGGCGCCGGCGTGTCGGCGACCGGCGGCGGCGCCCTCTGGGACAATGCCGCCGGTGGCAGCCCGAGGCACAGCACCGCGATGGCAAGGAAGGCTGGTTTGAGCTCCATTTCTGCCGAAAACTGCAGCGGCGGCAAGCCTTCACCGCGAGGAGTGCGAGGAAGATGAAGCTCAGGCCGGGACGAGGCTGCGAACTGATCGGAGGAGGATTTGTAGTGGACGGTGAGCCCATAAGAAATGGTGGAAGTGCAGGGGCTGGCATTTTGCTGTCAGTGTGTCGGTAGGGAGTATTATGCTGTCATTGTTAAGTGGTCAGAACCGAAGAAATTGGTCAGGACCATTCGATTTGGGGAATGTTTTTCCTTTCCCTGACGGTGGTGGTGCTCCACGTTTCTTCTGATCTGGGGTTTTCAGTACATGTATGCGGATCGTTGAGACTTGACAGGCCGAAGTAATTTATATATCCACACGCACCGACAGAAGCGCAGGGAAATGGAAGCCGATACTGAGAGAACAAATCAAAATTGCCGTTGACGGAGCACAATGAGACGGGAGGGAGTTCTTCTCCAGGCGCAGGGCGGGGGGAGCCGCCAGAGCTGGCGGACGTGCGCGCCGCAAATCAGCCTGGCCACAGGTCTCTCGGTGTCTCGCTCCTGCCGGCACACACATCTCCACATGCCCCATCCGGCATACCCTGAGGGTCCGTGCGGTATGCGGTCAGATATGGACAGGGTGAGGCTGAGCGGATAAAGCTAGCGTGGGGACTCGGGAGCTACGGATTCTCGATGGCTGGGCCGTAACCATGCAATTCCTTGCGCCCTTTATAATTCGGGTTACCCAACGGTATTCACGGTAAGAATCTTTACCTGCAATCTACCCGCGGGCGAGTATTCATGCCCGTACATGTACCCACGGGGTAGAAATTCATAAGGATATCCTCGCTCATCGGCTACGAAACCTTGGATGCCCGCGGATAGAATTGCCATCCCTAATAACCGTCTGCTCTCCTACTAATTTGTTTCAATTATTATGCAATTGGAAAAAATGTAACAGGTTTATTCTTGTTTCCTTTAATTTCTAAATATCATCTGTGGATAATTTTTTCATCAATTGGAGCATTATCTCTAAACGCCTGTTATACAGTAGTAGCGAATGATATGTCACGTTCATAGATGATTCGACACTAGGCGCGTCCAGAAAGCGGAATACGAGCTTTGTTCTGCGGTGAACTCTTCCAAGCAAGCTAGTGAGGAAGTGAACTTCAGGTGATAAGATATAGTTGACCTTTTCACGCCTTGACACATAAATTATGTAATTCATCATGCTTGGATTGAACTTCCTGTAGAAATTATCATCCTGAAATGGCACGAATTAAGATGAGGTTATAGTAAGAACAGCGCCCGGAATAATCTACTTTTTTTTAGCAAATCCCGGAATAATCTACTACTACGTGGACCTGCCAAGATTCTTGTGTTAGGGCACATTTGGTTGTTGGCCGCTGTCTGCCCTACCAAATCGTGGCCCAGTCAAATTTTGACGCAGAAATCGGCTGCCTAAGATTGGCCGGAGCGGAGCTGGAAAAATAAACTGCATGCGTACATTGGAGCAAGGGCCGGCCAAAATTTGGTTGCCATCCAAACGGTGGGCTTGCCCATGGTCAACGAGCGAGCTGATTTCAAGGCCCAAAAGAAGAAAAGAGTTTATTTGACGGCCCTTCTTTTTTCGAGATAATATGCATCAATAAATGTATGGGGAAAAACACTAGGTCAATATATTGTTTTTATATTTTGAATCAGTGCGCGCCTATAAAAGTTGAACGGAAACTTGTGTAAAAATTTGCATAATCTGCAAGTTTTCTGAAAACGTCCAATCACAAGTCTTTTGTATTTAATTTTGTAAAATATTATGCCATCATATCTCTTGAAATTATCGAATAAACATATATTGTAAAAAGTGCGATTTTATCAAGTCTTGTTAAACATTTTGAATTAACAAATCATTCTTAATGCTGATGGAAATCTGGTAAAAATGTTGAATCAAAATATATTGATGATATATGTCCCTAATCTCTCCATTTGTGTGTAAATATGAACATACTGATCTGTCCAGAGTAACTTATATTCAACTTACTATAATTTATAAATTGAAAGAAGTGTCAAATTGTAGAAATTCTCATAATCGAGAGAAACAAAAAAACTATACAACAATTATTTAGAGGGATCAAATTATGATTGTTCGTTATACTTATAGAGATGCAATAGCTTGTGTGCCTGCGCATTTACTCTTAGTTACAGATCATCATGGAAAGGTCACAAAAACATTACCCCATTTAATAGTACTAAATTAATGCGTGGATATTAATTAAATATCTAGTATTAGGAAAAATCTTGGAAAACTAAGAAAAGTGTGATATAGTGCTTACGATAAATAGGTTTAAACTAGGAGAAAGTGTAGTCGATGGAGAACCATCCCCACCGCCTCATCCCCACGAAGGTACCCCATTAATGAGGTAGCTTTTCTTTTCTTGTGGCAAAATATCAGAATTAGTAGTGCCATTTTTCATGTCAATGTTGGGTAGGCTGATACCAACTCTATCCTTGGTTAGCTGAACGTTGCAGTAAAGGACGCTATAACGTTGTGAGCTCTCAGTCACTGCGAAATCATAAGCGAACTGGCTTGAATAAGGGAATAACCATGAAAAGCCACGCTCGGCTATGATCACGGGAGGGTTGCCTGAAAAGTGAAAATCATGACTAAATGTAAGAAAACTCAAGGCCCAACTTTTATTTTCTCAAAAGAAGACCTTTAAAATAGTCCTAGAAATTTTAAGTGAACTTTGGGGTTCAATCCTTTTGTACTAGAAGCATAGCAATTGGGAAAAAAGAAGCTCCCAGATATTTACTTTTGTAAGTGCTACAGAGTACTACCATGATTACCGGGACAAAAAAATAAAGAAAGAGATTACGTTTTAGTTATCATGGATCCACATTATAACAGTGGTGATTGATTAGACAAAAAAAAGAGAAAGATCTGAAATCAAATCCATAATTCAGTCGATATAGATAAGACGAATGAAGAGTTCAAATCCTATCCGAAAACGTAGCAGCACATGGTTTCAATATGTGCATGTTTGGCACCGTTCATGATGAGCATTAGAAGGAAAAGGGTCCATGAGATGACCACAACTGACGATGCCATGCGAATTGCAATGACCTGGCCGGTGGTGACGTTGACTGCCAACTCAAATCTGTCAAGCTTACGTATAAACGTAAAAAGATTAACTTGTGGGATTGAAGGTAACTTGAAAATTATTTTGCAAACATGTGGGAATAAGAGAGAAAAATGGATCATCATCTAGTCTTTATAGAGCAAGATATATGCATGCGATTATATATATATATATATTTCAGTCGTATAGACAAATTCTATAGCAAATACAGTTAGTTGTACTTTTGATCACCAGTAGTGCTAGAACTTAATAGCAAAAAAAAGGCAACTGTATCCAAAGCATTCAGGGTGAAACATCACGTACCATGGGCGGATCTAGTAGGTGGGCCGGGTGGGCCGCAGCCCATCCTAAGATCCGGCCCAAAGAACTTCACCATCTATATTTTCATCTCATGTATTCAGCCCGCACCTCCCACAGTCCTCAAAGACTGCTTTGCAAAAAGAAAAAAAGAAGTTCTTTTATAACATCTAGCTCTGGATTCGCCACTGCCACGTACCATTGAGGGTATTCCAACCCGATGGTCTCTGTGCAGCGGAGACGGCCACCGTACCAGCCACGACACAAGCAGTAGAAATAACGCATGGCCCTCACGAGTGTGCGGTGGCGACGACGACCAAGCAAGCACTATTGTAGCAGTTGTGGCCATCAGTTGACACCACACCTCCGGAGATCGATGGAGAGCCGAGCACGCACTCGTGAGGGCCCGACGCAGCTTCGTCTGTCTATATACTGGCAGATTGGACAAGAAAACTTTGGACTCCGTATCAAGACTGATGAGCACGCACTCATCAGTCTTGGATCAGAGCTGGCGGACGGGGACGACCCGGCGGTGCTGCGCCCATGAGTGGAGTAGGGGGGCGAGCTCGAGTCGCTCTCGGTGCACGCTGCAACGCATCTCATCTGCTGCTCAGACCGGCAGCGACGTGCGTGTGCGATATAAGACGTTACGTGCTGGGGACCGGTGCTCCGTCGTGCGTTTCAGATGGATCAGGCAGGGTCGCCGGTCGCCTGGCTGGCTGGCTGGCTGGCGCTCTCCATGAGAATCTTTTTTTTTCTTCCCATGGAAGAAAGAGGAACATTTGATGCAGTACGGTACAGAGTTGAGCAGGAGCCAGGACCGGACGGGGAAAATCTGAATCCAGTGGGCGTCGCTGTCCTCCTGGAACTCGGGTAGGGTAACCGTTGGGAGTCTGGCTGTTCGTCATGGGGTTCCTGCCCACCTGCGCGCGCCGCGGCGCCTGATTCGCGGCAGCGGGCGCGAGGGGGCACAGCGAGCACCGCGGCTGCTCGGGCCCCGTGCCTCGCGATCCGTTGACGTGCCGCCGACGAACCGCACCGATCGATCGCACCCTCGCCTCGTCCTCCCCGCGAACCAGATGAGTCCCTGCCGAACCGCGACGCGATCCGGCCCGAGGGTCGCCGCGGTGGACGCTGCTCATGCCACCATCAGGTACGCCGCGGGCTGCCGACGACGACGACCGGCGCTGGTGCCAGCCAGTTCCCTGGGCCAGTCTCGCGACTTTCCCCGCGTGCAACCCGTGTCCTTTTCCGCCGGGGAACGCCAGCCGGCGGAGCCGTTTCGCCCCGGAGTGAGTCCCTCCAGGACCAGGCTCCAGCCAAGGGCTCCAGACGACTCGGCGTTGAGCACGCGGCCGCGCGACGCACCGATCGGGATGCCATTGCCACCGGCCTGCCTGCCTGCCTGCCTGCCAGTCCGCTTGGTGCGACCTGCGACGGGCGCGTGTGGGCCGGGTCCACCTGCCCCGCACTGCACCCAGGCGTTTATTCCGCGGGGACCCTGCCCCTGCGTGCGTCAGCCATCCTGTCAGGGAGCTGTGGGTCCAGGACTCCAGGTCCTTTCACTGTTGCTGCTTACTCCTACGCCATCTCATCAGGCTCAAACAGATGCAACCGAAGGAAGTCTCAGCCTCTCAGGAGCAAGCTTACAGTGCTGTTTACTGTACAAACACAAGTTATAAGCTACGGTTTCTCAGTACCTGTACCAAGATTGGTTCGGTCATGATTTCTTTAACCACCCAAACAACTCTACCCTCCGCGTCATTACTCGTGTTCCTTTCGGCTAGCATATGAACACCAGCATTACTGGAAAAGGTAACTACCCAACGGTGCCGATTGGAGTACTAGAGACCGAGATCGTACTTTGATGACTAAATGACGAGGAAATTGCGGTACTAACGAGAGAGCACGAAATACCTAGGAAGGTCATTTCAACTTGGTTGACGCAAATGTCGCTCGAAGCCATGGTAGAATGGTGATGTATTCCTAGCGAGTCTTAGTTCTTTTCTTTGAGGGGTGTCCAGTGAGTCTTAGTTTTTTTTTTAGGGGTGTATAGTGTGTCTTAGAGCTTTTTTGGCAGGGCTCCTCCTCCACCGGCTTCAACTCCTTCATTACTATGCTGCATTGTTTCGCCCTGCAGCGGCAAAAAAATAGCTCTGGCTCCGCTCGTTTTTGCGTAGGGGCACATAAGGAGCTAGCTCGGTTGTTGAAGCTTCTCCCGGCTCCGCTACAGTGGTCTACAGTACGGGAGCTGGAGTCAGATGAAGCCCAGCCAAACACGATCTTAGTTGGTTCTATCATTATCAATAGGGATATAATTGTCACACGTGAAGGTACAGTAGGACAACAACGTATCCATTGCCAACCGAGTCTCAGGTAGTCCATCATTCCCGCTAGCGGTCTAGAGACACGGCTGCCAATCTGTGTGCCGTCTGTGAGTTCTAGATGCGTGTGTAGAGACGCCAGTACGTGTATAATGAGTTGTATACACTTACATTTATTTTCAGATACTACAGTTGTACCTAACTGTAAACACAACCCCAAATCAGTTGAGCAGTCCTTGATTCGATCCTGCAGAAACCCCCAAACGATCGAGACGCAGCGCTGATCCTCAGGGGATCAATGGAGGCTGGAGGCAGGTGTCTCATTATTTGACCACCACCACTACTCCCTCCGACTCCGTGTACCCCACCACCTTTCCCCGCTGCCAGTACTCTCGTTCCTGCTCGCCCCTCGCCTCCCCCGACGCAGCTCGGCACTACTTCACCTCGTCTCCACTCCTCTGTCTCCCTCTCCCGGGTCATTGCGGCGGCTCAAGGTCAAGGGGATTTCTTGGTTCTTGCTGCCTTCTCGGCCTCCTGGGGGGCGGCATTTTCGGTCCAGACCGCCGTTCACGGAGCTGTGTCCTTGCGCCGAGGGCCGGGTGGCGCTCTACGCCGGAGGCGATGAGGGCCGGCCATGTCTGCTCCGTTCTCGCTTCGCTCGTGCTGCTGTGGCTGGGCATCGCCTCCGCGCAGGAGGCCTCTTCTTGGAAGTCATTGAGCGGTACGCGTCCCCCCATGGTCCTCTTCTTTTCTTCCAGGGCCGAGCCTTTGGCTCTGGGACGCCGCCAGTTCATGTTTGCTCAAAAAACCCTCTTTTGCGCACATCTGTTTTGCTTTTAGCCTTGTTCGATTTTCATCCATTCTAACATCGCCGGAAATTCCTACAATTAGCTACGGATTTTAGATTTTGGGTCAGGGGATGTTTTTGGACCATGCAAGATGTCTTCTTTCCCCACTGGTAGCTTAGTCTCTCAGGCGTTCAGCTGATGGTCAAGTTATTGCATACTTATTTAGGACCTGGCTGCAGCTTTTGAGATGAAGTTTTGGTACATGACTGTGTGCTGCTAGTATCTCTGTATACTTTACGTTTCTTATTGTTACAGAGACATAGAGCGTGGTCTCCTTGAGGTTTTATCATACCTGCATATCCCATTTTGCACAAGACATCCTGCTTCCTGGATGCATTTCGGATCAGAGTTAGGATCCACCCATTTCATGCATACTGTAGGCTAACAGATACGCCTGTTTTTTCAGGCAAGGCGCCAGCAATTGTAGCAAAGGGTGGATTTTCAGGGTTGTTCCCTGATTCAAGCGAAGATGCTTATAGATTTGTGCAGTATGCTAGCTTGCCGGATACAATACTATACTGCGATGTGCGGCTGACCAAGGATGAGCTTGGCATTTGCTTGCCGGACATAAAGATGGACAACTGCACAAATATTGCATATATCTATGCACAGGGTCAGAAGAGCTACCTTGTCAATGGTGTGCCTACCTCAGGATGGTTCTCTGTCGACTACAATATCACTGAGCTTGGACAAGTCACTCGTAAGTGCTATGGCACTGTCCTAAGTTATCTCATTAAATACTGTATGTTGTTTATGCCAGTAGCCATGTTAGTATTAGACGAAGAAACGGGAAATGCCTCTTCCCCTCTTAATGAAAAACGTGCCTAGGCACAGGGGAAATGCCTCTTGCAGTCTTGCTGTGAACTTTCCATGATTTGAGCAACATGATTTGTTTACTTATCTAACTCATCGTGATGTATATGTCAAGCAGTCGTGCGGTCAATCAGTTCTCGAACGCCCAGTTTGATTCAAATTCCTATCCAATACTTGCTGTTGAAGACGTGCAGTCCAAATTCAAACCTCCTGGAATTTGGCTTAATGTTCAGGTACAACTGAGAATATCATTCTATATAGTAGATCACATTTGGACTGTTTTTTGCTGTCATGCTGTAACCTCGTATTAATGCCATTTGCAGCATGACAGGTTCTACAGCCATTTCAATCTAAGTATGAGGAACTATATCATTTCTGTATCTAAGCGTGTTGTTGTTAGCAACAGGACGAAGCTTGTGTTCCGCTTTCTTGATGAGAGCACTCTCGAACCATCTATGAACAAGACGTATGGTTCCGTCTTGAAGAACCTTACATTTGTCAAGACATTTGCATCCGGGATACTGGTCCCAAAGAGCTATATTTGGCCTACTTCATCAGATAATTATCTACAACCGTATACTTCAGTTGTCGATGACGCTCATAAAGCTGGGTTAGAAATTTATGCTGCTGATTTTGCAAATGACTTTATGCTCAGTTACAACCATAGCTACGATCCCTTAGCAGAATATCTGTCATTCATTGATAATGGTGTGTTCTCTGTTGATGGTGTACTCTCTGATTTCCCTGTTACACCATCAGAAGCAATTGGTGAGTCCTAATTCTTTCTACATTTTTATTTTGTATCAACACAATTTTGTTCTTCGAATTTTCTACCATTTTATTTTATGAGGAAAGAAAGCAGTGGGTCAGGCTTCTAAGTCAATAATTTGGGTTAAACCGCAAAAGTTTTGACATGAACTTGGTTTTATCTAATAGGTTTTATAGCTATTTAGAACTCTATTTTTTATTTGAGAAAGCGGTTCTCTGTTCCTGAAGGAAGTAACTCACCAACCAAATCTACAAGCTGCATAATTTCGCTGTTTTCTTAGCACACAGCATGGAATAATCTTGATATTCTCCTTTGTTTTCATGCTTGCTTCAATCACTCTTCAAAATATGTGGTATAGTGGATCTTTTCAAATATTCCATGTTTTCTGCTTTGCGGCATGTACTTTTATACTGGTTTCAGAGGTTTGGATGGCTGCGAAATTGTCTTTTCGCTGGATTTCCTCCAGCCGAAGCCAAGAGGTTCTCAACAGATCTAGCTTGATTGCCCTAATAAATCTTATATCTAAACATCTGTAACTTGATATGCAAGCAAATTAAACAAATCATTAGGATAGATACAGCAGGTAACTATAAAATCGTATTGCTAACTTGATATCCAGGAAAACTAACAAATTGAAAGAGATTAATATGTAGCCCTAATGAATATTACCTCTAAACATATTTCACGTTATCCTGACAAGTAAGACGAATCATTAGGATAAATACAGGCAGGTAACTATACGATCTTATCTCTAACTTGATATCCAGGAAAACTAACAAATTGAGAGAGAATCAATATCTAAAACTCCTGTGACATTGTTGTTTCTTTTCCGTAGAAATCAAAGAGCATTTGCCACAAACATCCAGTGCGTTTTTCAGCTTTTACACCATATTTTGAACCCGTTCTATTTTGTTGTTGTTTCTATAGTCTCTGTTCATACAACTTACCTGACTATTCAGATGTGTTATAGCTTCTCATCCACAGTGTTCCATATCTTATTTGTGCAGGGTGTTTTGCCAATTTAAACAAAAGTAACACAGATCATGGTATGTCTAGATCCTTTGTTCATTGTTTCTTTCTTCCTTCATGTTTATCTATTGCTGGTAACCAGTTTCTCACTTTTGGAATGTAGGAAAGCCTCTTATTATTTCCCACAATGGTGCTAGTGGGGACTACCCTGGGTGTACTGATCTATCTTATCAAAAAGCAGTTGACGATGGCGCAGATGTCATTGACTGCCCTGTTCAATTGACCAAAGATGGAGTGCTAGTATGCATGAGTTCTGTTAACCTAATGGATGATACTACTGTAGCAAGATCGCAATTTGCCTCTCAGACGGCAGTGATAAAAGATATTCAGAGTGTGCCAGGAGTCTTCACGTTCAACCTCACGTGGGATGACATTGTAAAGAATCTGAGACGTAAGTTGAATTGAAATGTTTCTGCTATTGAAACGAAGTGCAAAATTTTATATTTTACTTGTTATGTAAATCAGGAGAAACTATTTTGCTAGACCCTAAGTCGCCTGCTATCTGATCCGGATCAGCTTTTATTGACTACTTATATATTTTACTGACCATCTAGATAGCTTTATTGCTCTGCTATTGTTTGCTTCATTGGCATCAAGCCTGCATTCTGACATTAACTTTTCTCCATCCTTACAGCCAAAATATCTACACCATTTACCACCTACAGACTTGATAGAAATCCGAGATACAGGAATGCAGGAAATTTCATGAGACTATCAGACTTTTTGGACTTCACAAAAGACAAGGATTTATCAGGAATCGTGATCAGTATAGAGGTGAGAATTTATACTAATACTGAGTTTTTAAGTGCATGAAAAGAACCACATTCATTTATTTACTGTTATGGTATTGGCTGCCACTATTACTTCTGTTGATTCATTAGGTTGTTCTGTCGTCATATTTTAGTACTAGGGTTTGTCATATCGATGAAGACAAAACCCGTAAAAATGTAAAGACTCCCAGTTATAGATTATGCCCTCAATTAACTTGCTGGTCATATTTTGCAGCATGCCGCTTTTGTGGCAGAGGAACTTGGATTTGACATGGTAGAAACAGTTATCAAAGCCCTTGGTGATGCTGGTTACAACAATCAAACTGCCCAGAAAGTTATGATTCAGTCGACGAATAGTTCAGTTCTGGAGAAGTTCAAGCAGCAAACGAAGTACGATCTTGTGTACATGATCAACGAAGAAGTCAGGGACGCTGCACCTTCCTCCCTCACAGACATAAAAAAGTTCGCTAGTGCCGTCTCCGTTGATACTGGCTCTGTTTTCCCTGAATCCCACCATTTCACAATGTACAAGACCAATCTTGTCCAGACACTGCAGAACGCGGGTCTCTCAGTCTATGTTTACACGCTCATGAATGAGTTTGTGTCTCAAGCATACGATTTCTTCTCAGATGCCACGGTGCAAATCAATTGGTATGTTACAGCCGCGGGAGTGGATGGCCTGATCACCGAGTTCCCTGCCACAGCAAGAAGATACAAGTGTAAGCTCAGTTAGCCTTCTTGTCTTTCTTGCATCTAGATAGCGGCGTGTTCAGTTCACAGAGCATCCAAAATACCTGCAGCTGTGAATCTACTGCACTCATACAATGCGTTCTATTTTGCAGTGAACAATTGCATGAACATGGGGAACAGCACACCGGTTTTCATGGACCCTGCTCGTGCTGGCGATCTCATGCAAACCATCATGACGAAAACTGCACAGCCACCAGCATTGGCTCCCATGCCGCTCCTGACAGACTCGGACGTGGCAGAGCCGCCCCTGCCTCCTGCCAGATCAAACAGCAGTACGTCGCCAACACACTCGGGCGCAACCAGGATGCATGCTCATACTACTCATATTCTGGTCCTTGTCATACTAGCTTGCGATGCAAGTCATGTTCGTCGTTCAAACTGGACACCGCACCAATCTAGTACTAATCAAATATTCTTCACCACCTGTAGCAGATTAGGTTCGGAATGCATATGACACTTCTCTGAGTTATCCATGGTCCATGCTGACGTTTCAGTACATATATGTGTGATGGGTAATATATTATCACTTCTTCTCAAGGCTCTAGGCAAAGTAAGGGCTATGGTCTAGTGTTAGCAACTCAGATGGCAATATGGCATAGTTCTCTACACTCTGAGCCTATGAACCCCCATGACTGATCTGTACTGAAAGGCTGAAAAATATGGAAGTTGCGACAACCATCCCTGAATTATGATGGCGTTGCACATGAGATATTGAGATGGATGTGTTTCCGGATGACCTGTGTGTTCTCTGATCCAGTCACAATAGGTATGTTCTTTCATACTCTTGTGCCCTGTGCACGTTGAATTTTGCATCGTACCGCACTCGTATGCAGGTGCTAGTTTTTGCGTTGATTGCCTGTTTCCCTGGCCTGGCGGCTTTTGTCGTTGGCATACAGTGTAGAGTTCTTGTGATTTTTACCCTTGCAATCTCAGAGTCTGCTTCCTCGTTCGGAGGCCATGTTACCGTTCTTTTCTCTGAAGTCTGAAACCGTGAAATGACAGCATGCCCTCATCCAGCTCGTTTACCCGGTGCCACAAACATATCAGAAACCAAAGGCCATTCCTGGATACCGAATGGCCAAGGCCTAGGGCCTCGATCGGCAACTAGTCCATTCATGTTCTATCCAAGAAGATGACCGCGCAAGCACGAACAGGCGGGGTGGGTGGACGGATGGCACCTCTGCGCCATATCTGATGCGAGATGCCGATAACGACCTGCAGATCCGGTTCTTATCTCGTCGCCAGCCAGCCCTGTTCATGATAAGCACTGCGATGGACAGCCACGTGCACATGATAAGGAAATGTTCGGTTCACGTCTGATGGTGAAACAGAACATGGCATGCAGCTATGTGCCTGATCCGTCTTTCTTGAGGGGGAAATCTGACCCATCTTGTGTAAACTCTGTCATCTTCTTTACCTCTGCCGTGTGATCTGACGGTTGAAAACCCACGTAGACACGTAGCCCACTGCCGTACATGTACGATCATGTCGACGGAGTTTACTAGTGCTAAGAATCCATTATCAAAACAAAAAAAAGAATCGACTATCAAAAGAAAATAAAAAGAACTCACTTTCAAGGGATCCTTGCCTGAACTTTACTACAGTAATAATCAGTAGTACGAGTGTAGGACAGCTGGACAGGTGCGTCTCCCATCCATGTCCTATCCTGCTGCTGCCTCCAAAAGAACCGAATCACATTGGCCGCCCAGTTACTTTCCAGTGTGAAGCAGATCCCAAATTGCCCTCCAACAGAAAATTTTATATCCAAGCTAGTACGCACTGAAATCATCAGATGTTGTGTCAGTAAATTGGTGCGAAATTAAGCATGACGAGCTGACCTGATCAAGCTGGAATTGCAATGATCGAGTGGGACGCAAAAGGTGAGAACACAAAATTTGAATCCAAAACGGTGAAGCTCTGACACCAATTTCAATCGAACATGTTGCCTCATCGTCTGATTTTCCCCTTCACTCGGAGCTTCAGTCAGGCTGTTTATGTCGCAGATCGAGGATGGAGGATATAGACCATCACCGCCATGGTGATGATGCTAGAACTCCGCAGGCAGGCACACCGCTCGCCTCCCATGGCCGCTTGCCGTCTTCGCCTCCTCCGGTGGCGTCTGGCTCGCCGCCAGAGCGGCTCCCCACCAGTTGAAGGCGGTGGGGGCCGGCGGTTGGGGGCTTCCGGAAGAAGCGAGGCTTGTGATCCCGACGCCGATGCGGCGATTGATGGAGGGTGGTGGCGTGGCGATGGGGTCTCCGGCAGCAGCGGCCGCGATCCGAAATGCGGAATTGGGGGTTATAGTGCAAAATTTCAGATATGTATTTTACAAAAGCACCCTTATTTTGGATCGCGATTAGTAATCGCGATCCAAATTAGGGGGTATCCTGCAAAACTTTGGATCTCATTTTATAAATATACCCCTATTTTGGATCGCGAATATTAATCACGATCCAAATCAGGGGGTATATTGAAAATTGTCCTCCTAAAATTTACGAATGAACCCTATTCTTGGGTAATGCCCCAGCCGGCCCCTCCTCGGCCGCGCGCGCCGGGCGCCGGCATCCTCACCGTCGAGGCGGAGGGCGCCAGGCGCCGCCGCGGGGACTTCGCGGCTATCGCGTCCGGGCCGCCGCTGCCGAGCGCGCCCTCGTCGACCACCCGCCGCCGCCGCAGGCCACGCCGCACAAGCGACACAGCACGGGCCGCGTAGCCAGAGGAAGATCGGATCAGCGACAAACTCGCTGACGGACGGACGGACTTCCAAGAACGTCAAAACAGACTTCCCCTTTTGGTTCTCTGCTCCCAGGATCACTCAGGTTAAAGGGACTGTTCGACCGAGTCTTGCTTGGTGATGAAGGCACAAGGACCGGGCGTGGCGGTGGCCGGGGCTACTGGGAGAGGGACGAGCACTGGCTAAAGCTGGAAAGGTTGCGAGGTTAGTGGAGGGACGGTCGGTCACGCCGAAAACAACTGCTCCGCACCGGCCAGGAATTAGCTAGCGCAGGATTTTCAGGCTTCTGATCTCCTACCTCCCATACGCTCGTTTTGCCGGCCGGCGGGGTTAGATAGCCAACCCTACAATACAGGTGCGGCTAGCAGCTAGAAAGCTAGAGAATTTGAACCGGGACAGGCTCTGCGTACCGTCTCCGTCTCCTGACAGGCTCGGATGTGGCAGCGCCAGGTCAAACAACGGCCGGTGCAGTTTGCGACACATCCGCTAGAATAGCAGAGTAGTTTGAGCATCCAACAACCGAGCAAGCAGAAGGGGTCACGATCAGAATCATGCAGATTGGAACCAGTTTTATTTGATAGTGAACAGCAAACAGCATGCCCATGAAAAAAGATGCACACCGCAAGCTCCTCGGCCGGCTGGCTACGACGACCGTGCAGGCTTGCTTTATTGTGGAACACGAAACACACATCGATCACGAACACAGCAGTACAGAGCGGCAACGGCGGCGGCGGCGAAGGCCGAACGACGGACGAAGACGGAGACGAACGGCTGGTTCCACCGTGATACGCAATGCAATGATGAATTGATGATCGGGCGGCTGGCCTTGCCTGCGATTCGTCGGCGGGGTTGGCACGAGCGAGGACCACCGTGCTGCCACGGACGGCCACGCTCAGGTTGATGTCCTCCCTGCAGAAAATCCTCATTGCCTGCGCCGCCATTGCTCAACGATCTAGCTGCTTCTTCCTGACAAGGGGACGAGCGAAGAGGGCGCTAGCTAGTAGCTAGCAAGCTGTGTTCTTCTACGACTTGGAGCGAGTGAACTTGTTGCTCTGGTGTGCTTTATTTGAGGCCTCCCAAGCTTCGTTCCCTTTTATAGGCGCTGCCCGTGGCCCTCATGCATTTGCATCTCCATGCCAAGTCATCGTAGGTAAGCTTAATTACGACTGACCTGCTTGCTTGTTCGTCAAGTCGTTAGTTTTTCATTTTTTTCGGGGCGGCAAAGTCATTAGTGTTTGGTCTTTTTTGCTCCAATGGCGACCCAGATTAATTGGATCCAAGTGACTCGTAAGTTCATACAAAAATACAAGAGCACTGGAGTGTACAATAGTTCACCATTTTGTACTAAGATGAAGCTTATCAAAATAGGAGTGTACAATTGTAGAAAATCATGATAATAATGTGAACTTGTAGAAAAAAATTATGACGAGCTGCCAAATTGTTCCATTTACACTAAATGGCATTAGTATGGGAAATTAAGATGAAATACGATGCATGAAAACTCATTCGTAGCTCGTTGATTTTGCTAATGAGTGATGTGTGCCTTCCGGTCTTGAATCATATTTTTTCCAGTAGGTAGGACCCCACAAAAAACGTGTGGAAAAGAAAAAACATACAGTATCCGGTTGAGCATGTCGAGAAGGGGGGGGGGGGGGGGGGGGGTGGAATTTGAATGAGAAAACCCTTACTTGAAGAGAAAAGGGGGATAGAATATGAGTAGTCGATTGGAGATGCCGGTTAGAAAAGCAACTCATTACCAGAACATTTTAACCACACACACTAATTAAAACTAACAACATTGTTTCGAAATTATAAATGTTTCTATACGCGTGATAATGCTGTGTACCACCACAAGCTTCACTATTCTATGGTTCGGCCGTGAGCAGGGTCTTGTCAACTTATCCACCTCTCGCTATCATAGCCCTAGCGTTGACTGCTGACTGCTCGTATTGACGCCTGCATGTGTCATTTCTTAATTCCTTTTGTTCATGTGGGGTGCCCGGTACGTAGGGGTGGAAAGATTCTAAAATTTTAGGCTAAATAATTTAAAGGTTGTGCTTATATTTTGTATAATTTTGAGCAAAAAATAATTAAAGATCGAGTTGAATTGTGTAGGAGGAATAAGAGCCAGGATCCATTACCGTACCACAACTAGATGCATGCAAAGCAGGTTGGTCATGAGAGATGGTAGGGTGGCGCCACCGTTGACCACAAACAGAGGCACACTGGCACAGGCGCCGGCATGGTGGCATAGTAATTGGCCGTTGGCAGAGACGAAAGGCACACGGATCGACGCCGTCCTTCACTTCATCTTCTCAAATCCACAGGCCTTCTCAAGCTGTCTAAAAATTGATCATGGAAGGTGATGATCGCAGAGACCAGGCGAGATGGCGAGTATGATGACTAGTCGTCGCAGCCGAGTCACAGCCGGCGTTCAGAGATAGCCTTGAAATTTGATTTGATTGATTCCATTTCCTAACCCATCTTGTTAGCTTCTGCCGACGACGACGCCTGCATGCAGGGTCTTCGATTCTTCGTTCAATTTCTATCTTTTTTCCCTTGGCCGTTGCAGCACCCAGGACGTGAAATGATCGAGCTGCTGCGTTCGAGTCAAAAGCTGTAGCGTTTGGTTATGTATCTGTAGGGATAAGCTTAAGCAGAAGGCTCGACCGTATATGGAGTTTTGGACGCATTTGGTTGGGCTGTTTGTTGAACAGTGGGGATGTGAGGGAGTTAAAGAAAAAAGAACTGGTCAAAGGCGCGTTAGGTGGTGTGTTGATTGGAGGCGTACACTATCAATGGATAGAATATGTAGTTCATCGTTCATACTGGATCCTGGAAGACGATGACGAAGATGCAAGCCATGTAAATATCAGTTATTGATTGGATATGGGCCACAAATGAGTAAAATGCAATCGCCGGTCTTCAAATTTGGCTCGGGGTATCATCCTCATCCCCAAACTTCTAAAATATACATTCACATCCGTAAACTGATCGTATCACTCGAGGTCCAGAGCATAGTTGCTTAAGTTAAATCGAAAGTTATATAATTTGTTCAAATAAAAAATTACCTCTAAAATGTATACAACATAAAAATAATTTATACCAATTTACTTCTACAGATATATTCAAATACAAAATATACGTATAAAAAGTTTGTAAAAAGGAAACACATATGACCAATTTTTTAAAAAAGAGTTAGAAAATAAAAAGGATAAATTTTGGAGAAAATATTGGGAAAAATAGTTTTGAAACAAAATTTTGAAGAAAAATAATAAAAATACAAGAGCTGACTAGAAAATTTCAAAAAAAATTGGACCCATGTATAAGCTCCACATAAGTTGGAACACTTTAACTTTATAATTTAAAAAATAATAACTTGGACTTTACATGATACGATTAGCAAGTATATAAGAATCTGAATGTGCATTTGAAAGTTTGAGGACCGGGATGGATGACACCCAAACCAACTTCTTGCTCGTGTGAACGGTGAACCCCGGCATCATCTTCTTCTCGGTTTCCCCTGAAACGCTGAGCAACTTGCCCATTGTCTTGTGGTAGCCGCCGACATTCTTGGCGACTTCTTCGTCTTCCAGGGCCCAGTGGCCGCTGCGTGTGATAGGGGCGTCTATTTATTGTACGTGCGACTAGCCGTTGTATCATTACACATATCCGCTAAAGATAATAATATTGTGTGATGATACGACGACTAATCGCACGTGCTATGAATAGACATCCCGGCGTGTGATCCCCTGCTGGCTTGGCAAGTTCGCTTTGCCATTACCATTTCCACCGTTCACGGTAAGGGGAAGGGGCACAAAGGGAAGGGGCCTTGGGTACGGTCCTGTCTGACGATTGGAAACCGCCGCTCTCTCCAAGTCTCCAGTACAGTACACTTTTGATCAGTTCGGTCATCGTGCCACGCGGCATCCAAGCACGAAAGAACTAGTAGCTGATTGTCGAGCAAGAACAGCTTAACATACGGCTATCTACTGTCTGTACATTACAGGAGAGGAGCATACATGTATGCGACCTCGATTGGTTAAGATACGGGTAGTCACGGCACGATCAAGCAATGGTTACATGTATCCATCTTCTGCTCCTGCACAGGCTGCGCATACACATGCGCACGGCGCGGGGGCGTCACGCGTAGATGACGTAGCGCAGGCTCTCGCGCACCATGAGGTGCTCGACCTCGTCGGCCGCGCGCGCGGGGCGCCACCCGCTCGCCGCCGCCCACGCCTCCTCCGCGCCGGCCCCCTCGCCGTCGCCCAGGCCGACGGCGCAGCGCGCCGCCGCCAGGACCGCCCTGGCCGCCAGCAGGGCGCCGACCGGGGCCGCCGCGGGTGCTCCGCGCGGGGCCGCCACGTCGTCGCCGCCGCCGGCCGTCGCGCCCGCGGCGGCGCTCTCGTCCGCCACCCGCCCGGTCCGCCGCCTCGGCCGGCGCCGCAGGCCCTGCCGCACGAGCGACAGCACGCCGCCCCACATAGCTCGGGACCCAGGGCGGGAGAACTGAACTACTACAGATCGTCGGTCTCCTTGGAGAGCTAGCTCCATCAAAGCCATGCCTCGCTTATATACACACGACTGGTCGTCTCGCTAGCTTGTGAGCTAACGATCAAACACACACCCATGGCAGTATGACAAGGTTAAGAGGACTTGGACAGGAGTCTTTTCTCGAAAGGTGAAAAAGGCTAGCTAGGTGGTGGTGGTGGAGTGGACCGGCGGGGCTGAGGGGAGGGACGAGCACTCGCGAAAGCTGGAAAGGTCGCGCACGGGGATAGTGGGGGGCTGGTCATCGCGGCCGAAAACAACCGCTCGCCGATCAGCAGCTATCCCAGCGACCCAGCCGCTAGATGTACACTGGCCAGACGTGAACCCCGGCCGGATTTTTCAGGCTGCTTCTCCTCCTGTGCTGCCATCGCTTGGCCGGCCGGGCTAGCTTTCAGTAGCTAGTAGCCAAGCATCTGCAGCTAGCTTAGCTGGTAGCTCGCCAAGGATTTGACTTGGGCAGCAGCCCGAATGTGGCCGGCTTGCATCTATTTATCTATTATCTTAATATAATAATAGCATTAAAAGAAGCCACCACGTTCGTCGAAAGGGCTAGAAATTCTCACGTTAATCTAGAAAAAGAGAAGAAATTTATAATTCTTCTGTTTTACTGGACGGAATTTTAACGAATCGAATTTTCACCGTTGGATTTTATAAAGATCAAACAGCCTAGACTAACTCAAATAATCCTCCAATATATTGATTTGTTATATATATATAGCAATAGTATAGAAGTACAACTCTATTATATATATATAGTTAATAGAATCGTCAAAGGGTTAAGATTAATTATCTTGACTTGATGTCGCCTGCTGCGTGCGGCGCAGCTTGCCGTGAACATCCACCACGTGCACGTGCTAATGTCCACCTTGATTTGGATGAGTGTGAGCTCAATGCAATGAGATGAAATCGCCATTACTGGGCGGGTAAGGAGAAGATCAACCGTCGACAGGATGCATGATTTGAGCAGGGTCAGGTCAATATGGCAACGAGGAAACCGATTTGTATGGGGTGAAACTCAATCCGAGGAGGATCATATGATTTGGATGTGGAGCGGCTCAATACTGTAAGGATAACTATTCAAAGGAGAAAGAAAAAAAAATCAATCCGTCAATCAGGAAATTGATTGTTAGGGTGGCCACGCGGTGCTTAAGATAAAGTGCGACATCTAAGCTCCCACGCACTTGCTCCCTTTGCACAGCTGTGCAGCGGTGAGTGTTAAAACACAGACAACGCTGGTGTGACTGTGAGCATGGAGATGATCGAGGAAACAATGTGCTTATGATGGTGATGGCTGGTGCATAGGAGAGAACAGAGAAGACTGTTCTTATCTCTGGTGAAAAGATGCAGTTAATTAGAGAGATTTATGTAATTTAGAGAGGAAAGGGGATTCATGGAAACCATAGAAGGATACATCAATTAGTTTAGCTGGGTAAAAATGCTGATGTTCAAGGTAGATGCGCTAGCATGCTAATTAGCCGCGTTGGTGCAAACCAGATGGATCCAATAGTACAAATTTTGCGAGTAAGGATAGATTCTTTTGTTCGAATTTGAATGGATCATGGCTTCCAAGAAGGTGGCAATAAAATGTATGGCAAAAACTAGCAGTACTGCCTGCATATAGAGCTACTAAGGGCATATTTGGATTACAAGACTAATTTTTAGTTAGCTAAAAATTAGTTGTAGATGATCTAAATGGGAGGGATAAACATGGGGTAAAAACTAGCCAACCTTCCAACTAAAGTTTAGTCCATTAGCCCTCTAAACCCAGCTAATGAGGGTTAAATTCTGATACCAGATAGTAAAATACTAAAAATATCCTCCTCTAAATATTGCTGCGTGCATAGCACAAGGGTATAAGTGATTTTACTTGGTAATACATTGAAAGTTTAGCTCAGATATTCAAAGAGGATAGTGCTAATTTTAGCCGGTTCAAGTTTAAACGTCTAAACTTTAGCCACGGCTAAACTTTAATTTTAGTCCATTCAAACATGCCGTTTCCTCAAATAATCTATAAACTATAAATAAGATTAGGAGAATGCCATGCACAAGACTAGCGTACCTAAACATAAAGAAAACAAACTATTTAACACGACATGAAACATTATTTTTACTCCCCTTCTCAAAAAAAATTACAATGATCATGAGGTGAGGGTGAGAATCACGAATTGCATGGGCCATTCAAATTCTAGACGAGGTTATCGAATATTATGAGTAGGATAAAGCAAATTTAATTAGGTATAGAAATAAAAGGGGATCTTTTGCTAAAAGAAACCATCGTACTAGCCTAATAAACATTGTCAAATTAATTCAAATTATATAATAAATAAAATTAGCATCTGATTTTCATATAGTTTTGACTCCAAATAAGAGCGCATATCAAATAAATATCAATAAATACCTAAGCTTTTAGTAAAAAAGCTAAACAAATTAGTATACGAATAAGGAAGAGAAAGACCTACACAAATGACTCATATAGGATCTCCTAAATACTGAAATAAAAGAGGAGTATGTATCGAATATAATATGGGAGAAAGCAAGAGGCACGGGCAACGAAAAGAGAGATTTGTATAAATCTTACCACACTGTTTGGTAACAAAAATTTTAAGTATTAGCAAGACCAGCCGGACAGGTTGCACCAAAGACCCTGTAAGAGAAGAGTATGTTTTGAAAGAGCCATCTGAAAAGAGAAATTAGTAAGAATTGGTATGGAAAATAGGCTACAGAAAGTAGATGAAGATGAAAACTACATTTGAAAAAGGTAGCCAATAGAGTTGGTGGAGTGGAAGAGTGGAGAAAATTGACCAATATCAACCTCTCGACACCATACCATCTATGCAAAAAGTGAAGATGCAATTCCGCACTGCCAGGATACACCTTGGTCAGCTCACTAATGAATGCATCCGCCAATATAAGATTGAACAGAAAAGTGAAATAACTAGCCCAGTTTAAGTAATTGGGCTAAGTGAATCTATGCTTCATTCAGCGGCTTCTAGACTACATAAAAACCTGCTAACTCATATTTTTGAAACATAAAAATAATTTTTCACTAACTTACCCACTAACAGAAGTTCTTATTGCAAAACAAAATCCTATATTACTCTCAATGAACACAAAGAACTACATTTCTACATAAGATATTCCCTTTTGTCAAGTATTGGGCTATTTGGACAAAACAATGACAACGAATCAACAAAACAAAATCACTTAAATAATTTAATTTCAAATACAACATAACTTAAATATTAGTATGAAAAAAAAACCTAGCTACCGCCGCTGCGCGGGGCACCTGCTAGTTGGGTACGTTCAAATGATTGGATGGACGAGCACACTTTCCATCACAAGTTAGCGCACAGTTCCGAGATTGCGTGCCTGCCAGTGGCAACTTTTGGTAAAATAAAGGCTCGTGGAAAGGCCGGCGCCTTTTTGCGTGTATGGACACGGGCACACGGCGTACCGACCAATGAACCGTGCATTGCTGCTTCGGTCCTGCCGGATCGATTCATGCAATCTGGGAGCTAGGGCCGGGGGGTTCACGGCCGCATGATATCGGTCGCGCGCTTTTGGAAAGTGGGTTCCAAAATCTGTGGACGCTGGTGAACTGTTGGTACGTGTGGATGGATTCTGAGAGGTACTGCCACCAGGTAGTACTAGTAGGGCGGCACTTGACCGGACTACCGGAGAGGCCGGGCCATCCAGTGGTGGCATGCACGGACTGTGGCTCGAAATAAAGGTGGATAGATGGCAACACAGACAAGCATGTCTCGAAAGGTACTGTAGAGTCGTGGTTTAGTTCTTGATCTCATTCAAAATATCCGAAGTGCATTATTCCTTCTGTGAATCTGCTGCTCTCAACAAAGGGCATGCGATGTTGGTGTCGAAGCTTTTACAGTATCTTTCTCATGTTATGTGTTAACCATGCGAATTTTCATGGAATATTTGGACGTTATGTTACAAAGAAAATATTTTTTTTGGAAAAATCAAAGAAAATAATTCCGGGGCAGTTTCTAGAAGCAAACCCAACCAAACTGCTCGTGGCGGTTCAGTTTGGACGGTTTGTTCGGCCTTGTCAACCGTTTTCTTAACGGCCCACTAAGCTAAGCAAAACCCAACTCCGGAACCGCTAAACTGGGCCGGAGAATCTCGTTTGCTACAGCCCAACGCAAAAACCACCGGTGATGCCCTTCTGGCCCACGCGACCCGACCCAACCCAATCCGACCGCACCAGCTCGTGTAACGCGCGCGTGCGCAACATGCAGGCAGTTTGTCCTTGGGCCCAAAACACGCGAGAACCCCCAAGGAAAGCAACCTACCCTACCCCCCCTCTCCCCTCCTGGTCCTCCACGCCCCGCACGCAAAGCGTCCGTCCCCCGCGACGGCTGGTACTGCAGTCACTGTATCTAAATCATTCCAGGAGCTTTCTATGGCTAGGATGAGACCCATTCTTTCCCACCTTTGATCCCAACTTTTGCTGTTAGTCAGTAAGCAAAAACAACAAAAAAACAGAGAAGAGAAGGCATGCATTTCACTAGAAACTGAGAGTTTAATTCCCTGCAATTTACATTCTAAAAGAGCATATACTAAGATGAGATCCTCTTGTATATACCAAGATTCTCTATTTCTATTCATATACAAAAGCTTGCATCACCCAGGTTTACATTCACAAAAGACCATATGCTTAACACAAAAGAGCATATGGTAAATTGGGATCCTTTTGCATATAAGAACTCTCTAAAACTTGCATCATCCACTAGCAGCCATGGCTTCAGTCACGGCCTGCTAACAAAAATAATTAGAGATCATGACTTGTCGAGACAATTGAACATGTATAGTTGACCTACACTTACATTAAAGTGCTGCTAGAAATACCAGCCATCTACCCCTCCCAAGGAGTGAGGGTTGTTGATATTTTGAGCAACATTTGAACTCTGACAAAAAAGAATACAGAGAGAGAAACGTAGAAAAAAAATAGCATGGTCAGATTAAATATTGGAATGCTATTTTTATGGGAAAAGAAAACTGTCTTAGAACTTGGGTAAAACTACGAATTGATTCATATTCTTGCGATTCTGGTACAGGACTTTCACATTCTACATGTTATGCAGGTTTGCTCTTTTTTTTCTTATTTGAGTTTTTCTTGTTGTTTGAATTTTTCTTCATTTTCTTGGTAAATTTGTCAACCCAATTTTTCTTTCTTTTTGATCCACCCTTTTGCTTTTCTTTCTTCTTTAGACCAGCAGCATGCGCATATTGTTCAGGCAAGCTGAATGTTTCTTGAACACTAGATTTTTCAGCATCAATGGTAGGAGTTCCTTTGATTTTTTTCATTCACCTGCTTACTCACGCTATGAAGTGCATCTTCCATAAGCAAGTAGCAGTCTTCAAAATTAGCAGCTCGTGAAGCCAATGAAATGAATAATTTGCAAAGATTTTTGTACCGTAGTGCAGCATCTAACTTTGGATTTTCTACTATATCCTTCCCATGCATATCTTGGACAATCCCTGAACTTGCATCTCGAGTCCATCGTTTCAAAATATATCTTTCAGGAAGTAGCTTAATGTTCATCAAATCAAGAACTTTCAGTGCATGCCTACACAATATGCCAATTCTCTCAAAGAGTCGACAACTACATGAGACCATTTGATCAGCCGGGTTGACAATAAACTTGCGCTCTTCTTCAATTGTCGATTTCCCTCCAAGAGCTCCGATTGCAATGATAAATTCATTAGTTCCATTTGAACTAACTGTGTAGGCTGCCAAGTGCTTTTCATATTCACCCCATAAGACTTCAAATACTGCAGGTGTATAAATCACGCTTGCTTGTAGTAATATAGGTACCATTATCCCAATCCTTGGTTGTTTCTTTCTAGATTCGAATTCAGATTGTAACTCCTTCTCTCTCTTGTCTTGAACAACATGCTCCACGCGCTTTAGGAACCTAATGATGTCTAGATCTGATTTCAAATGGCCTTTCAGTGCATTATTCATACTCTCGCTTAGTTGTGTACTTCGCATTCCAATTGAAGAAACATTCAGCATGTAGCACTCGGCCCACTTATGTTTCAACATATAAATGCTGTCTAGCCAAGTTGATTTACTAACTTTTAGTCTCGTAGCATCAAATGCTTCTTCAAAATCCGTCTTTTGTTCATACTGATACATGCAAGAACTGAAATCTGATAATATACTTGACTCTTCCTCATCTTCAAGCTCTTCTTCATTCTGAGAACTCAAGTGCTTTACTGCATTTTGTGATATATGCTAAGTACACAAACCATGCCATGCACTATTGAAGACCTCAGCCACTGCCTTTCTCATAGCAATATCCTGATCAGTGAAAATTGTTTGAGGTTGCTTTTGATTATGTGTTGACAAAAATGCATTGAACAACCACTTGAATGACTTAAATGTCTCATCATACATCAAAGCTGCAAAAAAACCACAGTCTCCCTAAACTGGTTGAAACCAACAAACATACCAAATGGTAAATGGTCTATATTCTTTGTTGGTTCCAAAAGTAGTGTCGAATGTGATGACATCACCAAAATGGCATAGTCCACAATCATCTTTGAATCAGCCTAAAATATATTGGCTATCTTTTCTTCACAATCCATTTGCATTGTATAGTGAAAAGAGGGATTCTCCACGACTTTATCTTGAAAATATTTTAGCAAACTTTCAGCCTCATCATACAGCATCTCTCTTTGGCGTTTAGTGCGCAGATAATTCTTATAATCACGATGGGTGTACCCGAGGTTAGCCGATCCACCAACATATCGACCAAGAAACTCATAAGCTGCTTTAGGTGCAATACCAGAATCATCAGCCAGTTCAATATCAATAGCTTGATGCTTAGAAATTTCTCTGTGATGGTATCAGATGACTAGTCTGTGCAATTTTAAGAATGTGGTTATACTCAACAAATAAATTATGCATCTTGTATATCTTATTTTCTCTTTCCAAAGTAATGCCCATGCGAACTAAACAGCCTGTTCTTGTATGAGCTCGATTACGCTTGACAACACAAAATCTTTTATCTTCAGCACGAGAACCCTGATTTGAACAAACAAACCTACTTGATGTCACCAATCCATCAAGATTACTCGTGTTTGTGTAAGACTTTCGAACATCAAAACCCATCCGACCACCATATGTCACCTAGAACTTCCAAGCTTCATCCAAACTACTAAATATCAAACTAGGCCGTGGAATCCAAAAAGAAGTTGCAGCAACTCTGCAATCGTGGGTAATACAGTTAACCATTTTGCTCATTTACGATAGTACTTCAGCTACACAGAAATTAGTAATCTAAAGCACAAACCTTGTTCGTAATTCCTCGAGCATCTGCTGGCCGTTATCCATGGAGCCATCAGCCTCAGTTGCTCTGACACTTTTCAGCACGTTTGTGGCTGCAAGAGATTGCACAGGGGCGTGGGGTGGCTGCACAACTCCGGTAACGGATGAAGGAGCATGTGGGATGGATCCGTCGACGTACCTAGATGGAGGCGACGGATTCAGAGGAGGTTCCATGGCGCGCCGGCTGCTCGCACGGACGCCGCTCATCCGTGGCAAAGAAGAAAATGACGCCAAGTGCTGGCGCTCCTCCAGCTAGCGCCAAGCCCCTGCCTGTCCGTGGCCCTTCGATTCGTTCGTGACGCTCAGGATGGTGCGACTGCTAAAGTTGCGGTCGCTATAACGACTGCACCTGATCTGTGTCCCCCCGCGACGGTCCAGACTCCAACCCCAACGCCGCTCGCGTTCGGGTGCCGCCCCATCCCCGCCGCCTTCGCCACCGTACCCCACCTTGTGCCATACCGTAGGACGCGGCTGCGTAGGCCGCCCGAACTTCCGGGGGGGCAGCGGCCGGGGCGGGAGGGGGCGGCGGCACCGAGCCGGTTAGGGTTCCCCTCCATGGACGGCGGCGAGGAGGGCCGGACGTTCAAGGCGAACTTCACCGGCGAGGGGGTGAAGATGCTGCAGGACCGCGTCAAGGAGAAGCTCAGGGAGCTCATGGGCGACTACTCCGACGACACTCTCGCGGTGAGCGGCCCCGCCCCCCACTTCCCTCCAGCGCCGCGCCGCGCCGCGGCGCGATCCCCCGATCCGCTGCTTAAACCCTAGCGTTGCGCGTGCCGTTCTGCGGAGTGCGGCTCCGTAGCGGGCGGCGCGCGGCTGTTTAGATTTCGCGGAATCGCGGCTATCTGATTGGTTCCCTAAGTAGGGCCGTGCGCTTTGGCGTTTTAGTTACCTGCATTTGGGTTTTAGTGTGGTTCGTGTGCTTTTGAGGATTGGTAGCGTACGATTACCTCCCCGCGTTTTAGAAAGGATTTTGTTGTGGAATACATGACATTTAGCTGAATATGGAATCAGTTATTCAGTTATGCATTATTTTTTGAAGAACAAACTCCAGCGTGTCTGGTGGAGTGGAGGAGGTTAAAGCGCATGGCTGAGCTCTTTCAGTTTCGTTGCTGAACATTATGTAGTGGACAATTTATATGATTGATATTAAGTGTGTGCTTCTCTCAAAGAAGCAAATCCATAATCCATTAAGATTGCTGATCAATCAATTTCTTCTCATTATTGCTCAGGAGTATGTTGTAGTATTACTAAGGAATGGGAGGCGCAAGGATGAGGCTGCAAAGGAGCTGCAGGTTTTTTTGGGCGATGACAATGATGCATTTGTATCCTGGTTATCTTCTTTCACCCCGAAACTTTCTTAATTCATTTTCTTTTCATTTACCATGCATTTCCTCTGACAACACCATGGATTTGTCTATGATTGTGCAGGATATGGGATCACCTCTCCTCAAATTTACACCTCTATGTTCAACCTAAAGGTGCTACTTCTAGTGATGAACCTAAAAGCACTCGCAGTGCTGGTAAAGGATTGCCTGTTCACAGTTTGACTAGCAGCGTACAAATTAACTGTGAACCCGAAGCTGAAACCCCGAAGACAACGAGAACTCATCAGAGAAGAGATTGGGGAAGAATTATTCGAGAACAGTCAGAAGCAGTTCCTCTTCGAAGTGTTGTAGCCAATGTTTCTCATGCGGAAGAAAAGGATTTTCATGAATCACATGCAGATGAAAGGGATTTTCATAAATCACATGCTGGAAGACGAACCCGTTCTCCTGACATGCATAACCACAGAAAGAGGAGCAGAGATGCAGATGCACGATCTACCAAGGTTTCTAATCCTCTTCAATTTATGCTTGTTGTTTTGCAAAGCTTAGCAACATTGACAACATCTTATATTTCTTTTTTTATACGATTTTGCTAATTTATGATGTCATAACAGATAGTCTCATATGAAATAGATGAATATGTTAGGTATATGCTTCTTATAGTCTTCAAACTCTGCTAAATGAAAGTGCTAATAGTATAGCAGTGTTTTATTTTCTGTCTTGGTATTACTGCCTAGATGGTAGAAGAGAGTGCCTTTCCCAGTTTACACTACATGTAGTCAGTTTCGATTTTTATAACTAGAACATCACTATTGTCTTGGACCCCTGTTGAAAGCATAAGTAAAACCCTGGGGCAAACTAGGTAAGTCATTTGCATTTTGTTAATTGAAGGTAGCACTATCTGCACTTCCCCTTTTCTGTGTCGGTCCATGATAATTTGAATGTTCCCCTGGTTTGTTTTTGTTGCTCTGTATAAAATTCTACAAAACATGACTTCTTTTTTGTTGGGCCTAGGCTTGTAATTTGAACATTGAAATCTGATTGTGTACCTCCTTTAATGGAAAAAGTCTACATAACCCCCTGAAGTATTGGGGTTCATCTACTTAACCCCCTAAACTATTAAACCGGATATTGAACACCCTAAACTATTCGAAACCGTCTAAATAACCCCCTAGGTGGTTTTGAAAGGTGGTTTTGCTTAGGTGGCATGTTGATATGGATAAACTTGCATATGTGGCATATCGACATGCATAAATTTGTCTACACGGCATAACAAAATACTTTGAAACTACATATTTGTGCCTTCTACTTTCAAAGACTCTCTTTGTCTGATGTGGATGACCCACATGTCATTCATCAAGTCACTGCCATGTCAGCGTCCATGTAAGGCGCCACTTCATCAAAACCACCCTTCAAAACCGCTTAGGGGGCTATTTAGATGGTTTTGAATAGTTTAAGGTGCTCAATACTCGGTTTTATAGTTTAGGGGGTTAAGTAGACGAACCCCAATACTTCAGGATGGGCAAACCGTTTTCTTTACAGTTGTATAAGTAGTGTATAACCCTGCCCATGTTTAATCCTGTTATAGGATTTGCATTGTGGGAACCTCTGGTTATTATCTTGTCTTAATTGCAGCAACCAGAAGTGTATATCCTCTGCTCTATTTTATGGCGTGTATTTTGGAACCCTGTAAACTATGCAAGCTGATGTAGACGTTTGAATCTGGATTAATGGCAACCCTGATGGTTACACAAATGGTATTCTAGATTTGTAGTCACATAACCTCATTTTGAAAACTTATTCCATGTTGGTACGCAGTCATGTGGGGGTGAGGTGTTCATAGGATGTGAGTATAATATGGACAATGTAAATATTTTCCTGTTTTGGTAGGAGCAAAGATAAAATAGATCTACAGAAGAACCTATAGTGCCCAACTTGAATTGATGCCCTGGAGTGCTCATAATATGTTTATGTGCTTTATCTTGTTTTCTTGTTTATTATACCAATACTGATATGATTTATGAACTGCTGTAAACTACCCCCACCCCCCACAATTTGTTCTTTGTGATAATACTTTTAACATCTTTCCAGAGGGCATCCCACCCAGTTATTGGTGCACCACGCCGACTTCTCCAGTTTGCTGTTCGTGATGCTGTCAGAACTGTGCAGCCAGTGACTCCTAGATCAGAATCAGCTTCCAAGCGACTTCGCTCTGTGGTGTCTACATTGGTGTCAGATTCCACACTTGATATTACTCATATTAGGTTACAGAGAACAAATTCAGATGTGAGAATACCAGGTGCCACAGCAGCACTAAGGGCTGCAGCTGAGGCGGCTGAGGATGCTATCAAGGGTAGCTTTTCGGGGAGTGTTTTTAATAGATTGGGGAGGATGCCCACAATAAATCATACTGAAACTCTTAGAGATCAGGATCCAGAAGGTGAAGAATATGAGAATATAGATAACATACGAGCAGAAAATCAAGTTGAATTTTATGAAAGAAATCAGTATGGTGGCAGTGATGCTTACATGCATGACCAGGAATCAGAGGAAGCTACAGGTTCTGCTCCTAATATTGATGAGTATGATAGGTATAATGGATTGGGTTCTCGCCGAAGTACATTCCCTTCTAGTGGTGGCAAAGAGTCATTAGTATTAGGATATGTAAGGGGAGCTGCTGAAGTAAGAAGCAGAAGATTGATAGCTCAGGGCACACATACTGGTTCAGGACCAAGGCCATCTGAAAAGAACTTAAATATTTCTGCTAACACTAGTATGCGGAAGCTTCCATCTCATGAAACCAGGGATGCTGTTGTATTTGACCCTCAAGTGCCAATGGAGAAGAAGGTTGCTGATGCAAGGAAGTCAAATGTGAAAATTGCACATGTTAATGATACGGCCATGACTGATAAGTCCAAAGTAAGTTTTTGTCTGTCTTTTTCCCCCTTAAATTATATATGTGATTTACCATAAAGTTAACCAACATTTGAGTTCCTCGCATGTTTGGTGCTTTGAGGTTTAGAGGTATAATCTTCTCTAAATTTAATGTTTCAAGTCAAAGCATTCAGAGCAGGATGCTTCCGCATATCCTTAAGGCAAACCATGCCATGCTATTTGACACAAAAATCATCAAAAGACCTTGGAGTGAACTCAGTGAAGAGAGAGTCCAAATAAAACTCATGTAGCTCGATAAGTCTGTTTAAAAAATATGTTGAGGCCAGCAATTCTCATAAGTTCGTTAAGTGCAATACCCATACATGTGGCAAGGAATACAGTAGATTTTCAACTATTGTTTATTTGTTTCTCATTTGTTTTCTTTCATATTTCCTGCCTACATGTTTATTTTGTGATGATTCGTGACACATTGTATTTTCTGGATCATTTGTGATGCCTCATTCTATTCTAATTTCTTAAAATATATTCCAGGATTTTGTACATTCGGGTTCTATGCTGGAGGCGCAGAAGGCTTCATCACCTGGTATGTTACAGCTGCTCGCTTTTTTTAAGCGACGACTTCAGTGCTTTAATTGGTAACTTTAGGGAGATGTTTCTGTGAAAAGCATTCTTTTAATCCTATTGGAGCTATGCTTTAATTGGCATTTCCTGTTGTGATTGATATCAAGTAAACAAAGAACTGTTCGATTAGGGATTTGGAAAGGTTAGTTACGAGTTATGATATCACTAGGACTGCTATTGACTTGACTTATTGTTCTTATCTCCGAAGTCCAAACTAACCTGCAGTTGATTTGAATAGGGAGCTGCTTTTTCATAAACAATCTTTTTTTAATACTAGATTATAACAAAATTTGCATGGATTTGACATCTGCTTACTTTTGTGGTGTATTAAGCTTTGATACGAGCACCGATTTAATTTTTTTCTTAAAAAGACCTTGATTGTACCATCACTTAATATTAACTTCTGTTTGCCCATTGACCTTTTTTAACCCTGTTAAATTACTACTCCCTCTGATCACAAATATAAGTAGTTTGAGGTTTGTCCTAAGTCTAACTCTTTTTCAACTTTAACAATCAATAGTTAAAAATCCAAATAGTTTCGCAATATAAGCTTGAGGCTATTAGATTAATCATGAACAGTAATTTCATAAGATAAAACCTTTTCTTTTTGAAACAATATATTTTTATTGAAATTGATAGTCAACGTCGCTTTGTAGACCGTGTCCAGGTCCTAAAACTGCTTATATTGGTGATTGTAGGCAGTACATTTTTCATGTTATTTCTTTGTTTTTCCAATTCCCCTTGCCTTGGTGACTTAAAGTTTCTGTTCTTTCCCCCCTTCAGCTGTTGGGTCAAATACTACAGGTCAACCTGAAGGTGGCCCTGATTCTAGAACTGTCTTTGTTAACAATGTAAGTATTACGCTGCTTTTTCCTTATGGTCATGTAGCTGAAGACTTGCACTCATTACTAGTTGTTTTGTTTCTTTTTAGGTACATTTCGGTGCATCAAAAGATGCTCTTACTCGACACTTCAATAAGTTTGGGGCTGTCCTAAAGACCCTTATGGTGACTGATGGCATCACTGGTCAGCCAACTGGGTATGAATTCTAAGTCTTACATGTAATTCTGAAAAATCAGTTTTGTTAGGCAGTATCCTTAGTCGTTTTCTTTTTCTCCTTTTGACTTATCAGCTTAGCGTATATTGAGTTTTTGCATAAAGAATCGGCAGAGCAGGCATTAACCCTGAATGGCACATCTTTTATGTCACGCATTTTGAAGGTAAAAACGTCGACCTAACTCCATGTTTACTTGTACAGTAAGTTTTTTTCTAGTGACTATATGGATTGCTACATGACCTCTAGCTGCTTTAGTAAGATTTGCTAGTGTAATTCTCCTTGTGCATATACATTTAGTTTCAAGTTGTATTTTTCATTATCCATGCAAGGGTAGCACAATATATGCCATAACTTTTTGTCAGTAGCTTTGTTAGCGTTTTCTATATTGGTAATTTATGACGAGAAGTTATACTCCGGCTGTTGCAGTTGATATTATGCTTTGAGCATTCTTGCGAAACTATTCCCAGCATCAAGGTCTTAGAAGTAACTCAAATCATATTGTGCTGCAGGTTGTTCGAAAGTCCTCCACTGAAGCAACCCAATTGCCTGGCCTACCCCGTGCCTCTCGAGGATCCCCCTTTGCTTCAAGGCTCATTAGAACTGCGTACCCAAGGCCGACCTTCCCTGGTGCTACCCGCGGGCGACTGCCACTCAGAGGTGGTGCCCGGAGTTTGCAGTGGAAGCGTGGCGCATCTGATTCCGTCGATGCCGGGAAACCTAGTCGAACTACACCTGCAGCTCCTGGGAATCAGTTGGTCACCCCAACCACACGAAGCTTCACCTACACGCGCACTGAGCCGAAACCAAATGACGGTGCGATGGCATGACTGGCAAGACGCAGCATGCCACTGTTCCTGATGAACCTCGCAGAAAGAGCTCTTGATTGATAGCTGTTTTGTAGTTCATTCAGCCACTTTTGGTACATATTTAAGTAGCTGCAGATCTTAGTTTGTAGCAGGCTGTTTTTTTTTGTGCACGTCAAAACTTTGAGCCATATTCTGTGAGCGGCGTTCCATGATTTTTTTCCCATCGGCACACGTTGTGCTGGCTGGCTGTGGAGTTTGTGGGGAGTAAAATCTATATAAAAATTTTCTTAAAGGAAAAGACGAATGTGACAGGAACGCTGGAACAAATTGTTACTATTGCTAGATTATTAAGCCTCCATGGTTTCCATGTCGAACGATGATCATGTCCAAACCTGTAGGTTCAGTAAATGTCCTTCATCTTATTTCTACAGGATGATATGTTTTCTTTTCAGCTTTCTTGTGTCAGTTTTTGTAAATACTTATACGTATAGTTTCAGTAAACCTTCATCCTTTCATCTTAATCCATGGGGTGCCTATGAGACCTGGTTGCCAACTGTACATGCTTATACGTATTTCAACTCCATTGTCTTTCCTTTCCTAGTATCAGTATTTTTTGCACGTAGTAGTTCTGTCAGTCTGTCTGCAGCATAACTTAAATCTGGGCGTCAGCTGTACATGTTTCGTCAGAGAAGAGTGCATTTTATCTTGGTATCAGCGAAACTCACGGGTAGCTGAATCCAAGGTCTGTTCGTATTGACCACCGAATCATGAAAGTCAGGTTGGATGGGACAACTACCTTTGTCGTGACCCTCTAATTACTGTCTCCCTCCTTTCAAAAAAAATTACTGTCTCCCTCAAGCTGCTGCCTCGAGTATTTCTTTACTACTATAGTTTTGGTTGGGTTTGTAGGTGGTGCAACGCCCGTGACGTGCGCCGCCAAGGATTAAAATATCAGAGCAGTTGTTTCACTGGTTGTTCTTGCACTTTCCACTAATCCGAATCCATGATTGAAGGCGACCTGTTTTATTTAACTGACAGCAACTCGAGATTAAAAGTTACCCGATCTTCCCATTACAATCAGGTTATTTTCACCTTAACGGCATAGGTTGCGGTGGAGGTAGGATTCTTCGGGCCTGGTTGGATCACCCCCACTAAACTTTAAATTTTAGTCCTATCATATTGGATGTTTGACACTAATTAGAAGTACTAAATGTAGACTAATTATAAAATTAATTGCACACATGGAGGCTAATTCACGATACGAATCCATTAAACCTAATTAGTCCATGATTTGATAATGTTGTGCTGCATTAAACATGTGCTAATGATAGATTAATTAAACTTAATAGATTCGTATCGTGAATTAACCTTCATTTATACAATTGATTTTCTAATTAGTCTATATTTAATGGGACTAAAATTTAGTCACCAAGATCCATACGATCTTTATCTTTAGATCATCAGATGATATTTAGATCATCAGATGATAGCAGGGAAGGAGTGACAACGATCCGATCGCTCACTACCTACAAAGCCATCAAGGCTTAAAAACACTACTGCTGGGTAGTTTCGCCTTCTGCCGATCGCAGAGCTCTGGATGAGCTGAGCCCATGCCATTGCCACGGTGGCCAGCACCAGTACTCTCTGAACGTCACATCGCGTCCGTCGCGCAGGACAAAGGCGCCACTCCAAGTCCAAAAGTGCCAGTGCCAGTGCCAGTGCCAGTGCCAGTGCGTCACCATCCCAGAGTCCAAACGAAACAATGCAAAAGGCGAGGGCGCCCGGCATGGCTCGGCCGGCAGAATGTACTGCCATCCTGCAGGCGATATGTTACTCCACCACTACCTAATCACCTAGGAGTAGATAGCACAGCCTACTCGTATAGTAATGACCAGACGAGCTATCCTTTTTGGAGAGGATTAGACCAGACGAGCCGCTGGCGATTAGTGAACGAATGATCGATGACAGGGCACAGACTAGTCACGCCCTGGCCAATGACACGATCAGTCCTGCAGCAACCGCGCGCACCCGGTAGTTGACACTCCACTAGTCTAGTCCCAACTCCGGCTCTCCGTGCGCCACCACTCACCAGCTCCGTCGTCCATGGCATCCGCCGCCGCAGTAGACACTAGCCTCCCTCTCTTCCTCCTCCTCGTCTCAACGTTGATCGCCGCCTCAGCCTCGCCGTCTTCGGCGGCGGAGGCGCAGGCGCCGCAAGAGCTCCTGCTCGACTTCAAGGCGTCCCTGCGGGACCCGTCGGGCGCGCTCTCCGACTGGTCGCGCTCCGCGCCCTACTGCAACTGGCCGCACGTCGCCTGCACCAGCGCCGCCGCCGCCGCCAACGCCGCGGTCTCCGTCTCGCTCTCGCTCCAAGGCCTGGGCCTCTCCGGCGAGCTCTCGGCCGCCTCGCTCTGCCGCGTCCCCGGCCTCGTCGCGCTCAGCCTCGCGTCCAACGGGTTCAACCAGACCATCCCGCTGGACCTCGCGCGGTGCGCCTCGCTCGCATCCCTCAACCTCAGCGCCGGCGCCTTCTGGGGCCCGCTCCCCGAGCAGCTCGCCGCGCTCCCCGCGCTCGTGTCGCTCGACCTCAGCGGCAACAGCTTCGAGGGGCAGGTGCCCGCCGGGCTCGCCGCGCTGGGGAGCCTCGAGGTGCTCGACCTCGGGGGCAACCGCCTCTCCGGCGTGCTCCACCCGGCGCTGTTCCGCAACCTCACCAGCCTGCACCTGCTGGACCTGTCCGGGAACCAGTTCCTGGAGTCCGAGCTGCCACCAGAGATCGGCAGGATGAGCAGCCTCAGGTGGCTGTACCTGCAGGGGTCAGGGTTCACCGGCGCGATCCCTGAGTCCTTCCTCGGGCTGGAGCAGCTGCAGGTTCTTGATCTGTCCATGAACAGCCTGACCGGAGCCGTGCCTCCCGGGTTCGGCCTCAAGCTTCAGAAGCTGATGGCCCTGGATTTATCGCAGAACGGACTCTCCGGGCCGTTCCCGGAGGAGATTGGTAAGTGTTCGATGCTCCAGAGGTTCGAGGTGCACGACAACGCCTTCACCGGGGAGCTCCCCGGCGGGCTCTGGTCGCTGCCGGACTTGCGCGTGATCCGGGCCCAGAACAACAGGTTCACCGGCCGGTTACCCGAGTTCCCCAGCGGCCAGTCTCGGCTCGAGCAGGTTCAGCTTGACAACAACAGCTTCTCCGGCGGGATACCTCAGAGCATAGGCCAGGTCCGCACCCTGTACCGGTTCTCTGCCTCCCTCAACGAGCTCAACGGCAGCTTGCCGGAGAACATCTGCCACTCCCCGGAGATGAGCATCATCAACATCTCCCGCAACTCGCTCTCCGGCACGATCCCGGAGTTCAGGAGCTGCAGGAGGCTGGTGTCGCTGTACCTGGCCGGCAACGGCTTCACCGGGCCGATACCGGCGTCCCTCGGGGACTTGCCGGTGCTGACGTACATCGACATGTCCAGCAACGGCCTCACCGGCGGCGTTCCGGCAGAGCTCCAGAACCTGAAGCTCGCGCTGCTGAACGTCTCGTACAACAACCTCTCCGGCCGCGTGCCGCCGTCTCTGATCTCCGAGCTTCCAGCCGTGTTCCTCCAAGGGAACCCCGGGCTATGCGGCCCCGGGTTGCCGAACGATTGCGACGCGCCATTGAGGAAGCATCAGGCACTAGAGCTGGCCGCGACCGTGGCGTCGTTCCTCACCGGCGTGGCGCTGCTCTCCGTGGGAGCATTTGCAGTTTGCAGGAGGCTACACGGCAGCGAGCCCTCCCCATGGAAGCTCGTGCTCTTTCACCCTGTCAAGATCACCGGAGAGGAGCTGCTCGCCGGATTTCACGACAAGAGCATCATTGGCAGGGGTGCGTTCGGGAAAGTCTACCTGATCGAGCTCCAAGACGGGCAGAACATTGCGGTGAAGAGGCTGGTGAATTCAGGCAAGCTACCATTCAGAGCAGTGAAGAATGAGATGAAGGCGCTGGCGAAGGTCCGGCACAAGAACATCGCCAAGATGCTGGGTTTCTGCTACTCCGACGGCGAGGTCAGCATCATGTACGACTACCTGCAGATGGGAAGCTTGCAGGATCTGATCTGCGCTCATCAGAAATTCACCATGGCGTGGAAGGACCGGGTGAGGATCGCCATGGGTGTGGCCCTGGGGTTGGCGCACCTTCACCATGACCATACTCCCCAGGTGCTGCACAGAGATCTGAAGGCGAGCAACGTGCTACTTGATGACGAATTTGAGCCCAGGATTGCCGGATTTGGGGTCGATCGTGTTGTCGGGGAAATGGCGTACCAGACTTCCATGGCTTCGGATCTGAACTACAAGTGCTATGTCGCGCCAGGTAAGCATTTTTGCAGTTCAGAATGCACCCAGATTGCAAATCTTTGCATGTGCAGTTCAGGTATCAGAGGCATTCTACGCAGTAGGCATAATCTCTTTCTCTTGTGTGTTTCATCTCATTCTTTTGCGTTTGTCTGAATATCAGTACCAAAGATAATTGATGGTAAATAGATTTCACTGACGCTGTTCTGCTTGTTGTTTCTGAAACCAGAGCAAAGCCGCGCCAAGAATCCGACGCACCTCATGGACGTGTACAGCTTCGGGGTCATCCTCCTGGAGCTGGTCACCGGGAAGCCGGCGGAGCAGCCGGCGTCCGACGACTCCGTCGACATCGTCAGGTGGGTGCGCCGGCGGATCAACGTGGCCGACGGAGCGTCGCAGATACTCGACCCCAGCATCTCCCGCACGGCGCAGCAGGGGATGCAGGCCGCCCTCGAGCTCGCCCTGTGCTGCACGTCGGTGATGCCCAACCAGAGACCGGCCATGGATGAGGTCGTCCGGTCGCTCCAGCAGCTGTGCTTCAGCGTTCATCTGCAGACGCCGCCGCTGCCCACTGAAATCGTTCCGGAGCCCTGAATGGAGAAGCACGTTGAGGGCTTGAGGTCGCCTGCTTCTGCTTCTGCCATGGTAGCTCAAGAGTTCAGAGTATGTATAACTGCATAGCCCTTGCTCGTGGTATTTGTATATAGCATGCCAAACAGAATAAAGAGAAATAAGCGATCAGCGCGATCGCCAAGCTTATTCTGTAGCCTCTAACCCAGATTTAGACCAGAAGGAAACAACAGGCATCACAGAAACTGATACTGCAATTCAGAACATTACCAACACCCAGATATACTACACAATCCATTTTGAATTATTTCAACATAACATCATGCATACAAAGAAGGCAATAATTATTCGGTTACATGACATGAACATACAAATATCGCAGAGGCTACAGAGCACACAATCTGAACATTATTGTAGGAAACAGGAATTAAAATGTACTAACAGCTACACACGATGTTGGTCCTCATCGCTTCTCTGCCAGATTTTGCTTCTCGTTGAGATGGAGCTCTGCCTCTCAAGACCGCAAGCGGTTTGCAGAGCCCGGCAATAAACTCGATTCCCACCAAGGTGCTTGGTGGTGCTCACTATGTTGCCAATCAGTGTGGCAACGCTTCAATCTTTCACGTCTTGTGCAAGATCTGCCCGGGCTCTTGCTCGGGTCTGATAAACCTTTCTTCCTCCATTGGTGGTGGTGGTGCTGCTACTGCTACTGCTGATGCAGCTGCTGTTGTTGGTCACTACATCGCTCAAAAAGTACCAGCAGATAGTACTATGAGGATGCCCAGGTAAAAAGCCAACCTGAGGAGCCCGGCATGGAGTGGACCTCCCGGATTCCATGTCAAAGACCATGCCCTGATCCCTGCCACGCCCACCAATCCAGTATACACAGTTGCCCCTTAGTCCTGGCACACCCTCTGCATACATCGACACTGCATTGTTCCTTCCGACAAAGAGTGAGTAACCTCCCAAGTCCTTCACCACATCCCAGCAAGGCTGGCGCCGGGGATAGTACCTCAGAACCAATATCTCATTTTCCGCGACACGGCGCTGACCCCCTGCAGGAAGCTGCAGAGTAACAGTGCAGCTCGCGTTCCTCCAGACTTGGTACAGATTACCCTCACAGAACACCAAGTTCTTGGCACTGGTGAACGCGGACACGGTGTCATAAGGCGGTGCAAAGACAGTGGCAGGGTTGAACGGGAGGTTGGCCTCGGACAGGAGGGGCTCAACTGTGGCCGGCGCGTTGAGGTGCGGGCCTTGAGATTCAGGTGGAACTCTCCTATACGGGATGAATGCCTGCGCACAGAGCGTCAGCCTCAGTGGGATGGGTTCCAGCTGATTGCATATTCGACCCTGTTCGTAGCGCATCATGCGAAAGTTGCGCTGCTGTTGGCACCGCAGGGGGCGGAAATTGATGGTGCGTTCGGCGGGCGGTTGGAGCACAGAGAACTCCGGCTCGGAGGGGCCCGCCTCGTCAGCGTTGGCGGGCTTGCGGCGGCGGCGCTCGGGGAGTCGGAGCACGTGGACGTCCCCGCACTTGGTGAGGCAGTAGACCTTACCTTTGTCGGTGTAGACGACGTCGGTGAGCTGGTCGCCGCTGGTGAGGCGGACGGGTTCCATGACGGCCCACCTCCTGGCCCCGGCGGTGACGTAGGCGATCCTGTCGATGTCGCAGATGGCGGCTGCGGCGAAGTCGTCCTTGGAGGGTCTCGGGGTGAAGACGACCTTGGAGACCCAGCGGCTCTCGTAGATCAGGGGCGGGAGAAGGATCTCGACGGCGGCGATGGGGTTGAGTAGCACGAAGACGGTCTGGCCGGTGAAGAGGGCGACGGAGAGCGCGAGCCAGCCGTTGCTGGAGCCGACGCAGCGGCTGCCCGAGACGATGGCGGTGAGCTCGAAGGACCTCCGCGTGGGGAGGGAGGCGGCGTGGGGGCACCAGCGGGCGTCGTCGGCGACGACGAGGAGCGCGGGGGCCGGCGGGGCGAGCGCGCAGCGCCAGGCCGTGCAGGCGCCCCGCGCGCTGACGTACCACTTGAGGTCGAGGCGGTCGCCGATGCGGCAGAGGAGATCCGGCGGCAGGTCCGCCCAGCGCCGGAACGGCGCCATGGCGACGGCCGGATTCGGGCCGCTAGGGTTCGGGGGAGGGGGGGAGGGTGGGGGGCGGATGCGGGCGATCCCTCCGGTGGGGAATTTTATGATCCATTCTCTTCTCCGGGTAGGGGGTTGATTTTACGGGGGAGCCCCTCGGGATTACGATGCCTTCGCGAAACGGTCCACGTCCCCGGGCCGATGCCGCGGCCGGCGTCGTCGCCGCCCGCGTGAGCAGGGCTGCGGGCTGCCTGCGCAGGCCACCCGGTGTGAGTGACTGCGTGAGGCAGCCAGCCGCAGTGTGGTGGGCGTCGCGTGACGTTTGCAGACGACGCGTGGGAAACGGCTAGCGCGGCCCCGCCGGACTCGCGGCTTTTCCGCGCGATGACGCCGAAGCTGGACAGGACCAAGAAGGCGGGCGCGCGCGCGCGCAGTCGCGCGGGCTGCCGGCTGGTGGGCTCCGACATTTGTCTCGGCCTCGGGCCTAGGCCTGCTGCTTCCCTCCGCGGGCCAGTTGTTCCTCTGCTTTTGGGCCGTTTCCGCGTGGGTTTCGGCCTTTTGGAGGGTTGAGGGTTTTCTTTTTTGCGAAAATTTGGAGGTACATATTGGAAGCATTATAACTGTTATAAATTGTGTAGTAAATTAGTAATGGATAACTTAACGATTTCATCGCTTAGTAGCAGTTGCTCGGGTTCCTTAATTGAAGGACACTCTGTTCTAAGCAGGGATAGTGTCCAATCTCTTCAGGCGAAACCCCAACGAGTGCAGGTGTTCAAGGTTTCAGATTTCTCATCAGTCCTACTTCAGTTTCAGACAGACATCGACATGTCGTTAAAGATCAGCCCTCCCAGGGCATATTGGGAACGGAATGACGTCCCTGATGTTCTCAAGACCGGTGGCGAAGAGGACCAACCTGTCGAAGCCCAGGCCAAATCCACTGTGCCTTGCAGAGCCAAACCGGCGGAGGTCCAAATACCATTCATATGGCTCCACAGACAAGCCAATGTCTACGAGTATCCTGCACAAACATACGACGAAAATTAAGGTAACTGCAATTATATCACTAGCAGTCTAGCACACTATACTCTATGATGTAGTATGATCTCTTAGCCTTTCCAGCATCAGTAAAGGGCATGCTTATGCACCCTCATTCCTTCAAGTTATTTTAAGATCCCCGCCTACTATTCATTGAAACTTGCATGTTTTTGGTACAAGCATTTCCTCGGCATTCCGAGGGTGAGAGATTATATGGGAGGTTTGAGAAACAGAGAAAGGGAAGAAATTAGGAAATACAGCTTTCTAGCCACTCACGCCAGGCTTGCACCTCCGCTCGTAGCTTCTTGTAGTGGCAGCTCCAAGATCTTTGAGAGTTTTGCGTAGGATATCAACTGGGGAGAGATCTTGGTGTTCAAAGATAAGACCATTCCTGGCTTTCCAGATGTGCCATAGAATCAGGAGAATCATGTCGGCGTGGACAACCTTCGGAAGAGCATTTGCCATAACAATTTCCCAAGGCCTTCTGAAACTGTCACCTTGGATGCAGATGTGTAGGCGCCTCCAGACTCTCAAGCATGGTTTTAAATCGCCGGCTAAGCCGTTTAGCGGCAGGGCTGCCGTTACGACATTTAGCGGGCTAAATGCTATAGCGGCTGCTCTTCCTAGCAGCTATAGCCGACTATAGCGGCAGCTATGGCCGGCTATTTAAAACCTTGCTCCCAAGGCAATGTTGCATCCATTGAAGACATGCTCATCAGTTTCTAGCACCCTGTGGCAGCGGGCACCATGACTCGTCCAGAGGTTTGATATGTCTGTGATAAAGGTGAGCACAGGTGTTCAGCCTGCCATGATAGAGGAGCCATGCAAAGAATTTGATTTTGGTGGGAAGCTTAATGGCCCAAACCCGGGTCATATCAGAGGCCGGAGCTGATCCTTGGATGGCCTGGTATGCGCCACTTGACGTGAAAGGCTCCCTCTTGCTCGTCGCAAGGAGGTGAGCATCGGGGCCGCCTTGGAGACGTCAGATAGTCAGACAGCATCTGGAATTTCTCATTTGCCGCACGCGTGAGGCGTGGCCGCAGAAACTCCGGCAAGCCCGCTGTCAATACTGCGCGAACGGTGCTGGTATCTTGCACACAGTGTGAGAAAAGTGCTGGAAAGGTTTCGGCCAGAGTAGTATCAAGGACCCAATGATCATGCCAAAAGGACGCACTTTCGCCATCGCCGATCTGAACCGTCGTCAGGGAACGGTAACGCGGGAATTCTTCTTTCACCAGCGCGCTCAGGTACGAGCCGGGTGTACCGGAGAAGCTTGACCTGCATGAGACAGAAACCAAGTTTTCCAAGGGAACCGGCCGGGTTTATGGAGCTTATGAACAAATTTCATGAGCAGGCAGTGATTCATATTTTCCATGTCCTTTACACCCAGCCCACCAAGTTCTCGTTGACAGACACGTTCCCAAGCAATGAGGCAGTTGGCCCATGGCACTTCTCTTCACCTGTCCAGAGGAAAGCGCGTCGTTTGGCATCTAGCAGCTCGCGCACTCCTTTCGGGAGCAAGGTGGATCAGAGGACATGTAGTAGACTAGTAGGCTCCCGAGGACATCATTGACGAGAACGATCCGCCCCCCTGAGCTCAGCAAGCGTGCCTTCCAGCCAGCTTAAGTACTTGTCAAAGGAGGTGACGAGAGGTTGGAAGTCAGTTGGTTTCAATTTCTGAGGTGACAGTGGGAGGCCGAGGTAAGTTTGCGGGAAGGCCGAGAGGGCACAGCCAAGGACGTTGGCCATTGCAAAGGCGGTTTCGTCATCCACGTTCATCGGCACAAAGGTTGATTTGTGGAAGTTGATGGTGAGTTCGGTTGCGAGGGAGAAATCTTCCAGAATTTTCTTGAGAACATGCATGGATGCAACGTCTCTTTTGGTGAGGATCAAAGTAACGTCCGCGTACTGAAGCACGGGATAGGGGAAAGATGCATCCACAGAGTGACAAAGCTCTCCGTTCCTAGAGGCTCGCTGAAGAAGCCGTTGAAGCACGTCGGTGACGATGATGAATAGGTACGGGGAGAGAGGGTCTCCCTGACGAAGCCCACGGCGACACGTGATCCATCGGCCGGGCACTCCATTCGGCATTACTGCAGTTTTGTCGCTGGTTAGGATGCTTGAGATCCATCCCCTCCATCGACCATCAAAACCTCATGCACGAAGGATAGCGTCCAGGCTGGACCATTCAACCGAGTCGAACGCTTTCTTGAAGTCCAACTTGAGAACCGCAGTTGGCGCTTTACGTTTGTAGAAGCAACTTAAGAGGTCAGCTGCGTAAAACGAAATTCTCGGCAATGCTCCTCCCATGAACGAAGCCAGTTTGATCTGCATCTACAATCAGCGGGATGGATGGTTTGAGTCGGTTTACCAGTACTTTGGCAAAGAGTTTTATAGGGCAGTTCTGTAGTGAGATTGGGCGGAAGCCGTCGGCAGTTCGAACCCCTTCCTTTTTAGGTAGGAGAACAAGAAGAGCTCGATTCAGGCCATCCAAGTCTAGCGTTCCGGCATAAAATTCATTAAAAAGTTGTTGCACTTCCACGCACATGGTAGGCCAAATCCGTCCGGGCCAGGACTTGCACGGGTGTCCATTGCAAAGAGAGCTTCTGTGATTTTGGTGGCAGAGAAAGGTTCAGAGAGGGCCTGCGAGGCAACATCCATCAGAGGGTAGATATCGAGGAGATCGAAGCGCCATTCCGTTTCACGTGCCCGACCAAGCAAGTCCAAATAAAAGTTATACAGAATGGTGCTTTTGGCATCATGAACAGTGGTAGTTACTCCATCCGTTTCAAGGCACGCAATGGCATTTTTTCATCTCCTGCCGGAGGCAGCGGCATGGAGAAAACGTGAGTTTTCATCCCATTCCAGGGCAATGCGAACTTTGAAATGCTGGCGCCAAAACTCAAGTTTTGCAGAGTGGATGTCTTGTAGCCCTTGCAAAGCTAGCCGGCGGAGCGTCGCTTCATTTGTCTGGAGAGGCCGCGTTTCTTCTAGGAGATCAAGGGCGTTGATTAGGATTTTTGTGTCCTTTTCCCGTTGATCCAGTGGCAATTGACAGCGAGACCAAGACCTGCATGCGCTCCGGCAATGTTTCAAGCGCAGCATGAAGGATTTGGCAGTGTGATCGATAACAGGTTGGTTGAGGGCCGCCTGCACCACCGGGGGGAACTGACGGTTCAGCAGCCAGGCATTTTTGAACCGGAAACAGATGCTCCGAAGGATACGAGTGGAGGCAGTAGCGAGGAGGGGGACATGATCAAATGCAAACCGAGTGAGAGGCGACAGCGCAGTGTTTGGAAAGGAATCGTCCCATCCTAGGTTAACGAAACATCCGTCCAGGCGCACCAGTGTCGGGTTGTCTCTTCGGTTGCTCCAGGTAAATGCACGGTCCACAAGAGGGATCTCGATGAGGCCGAGAGAGTTTATGAGATCGTTGAAATGGTTTGCATCCAGCGCGTTGAAGCTGTCATTGTTTTTGTCTACAGGGCACCGAGTGAGATTAAAATCCCCCAGGATCATCCAAGCGCCGGAAACAGTTCGGGCAACATCCGCCAGTTCACTGAGGAAAGCATGCTTTTCTTCACGCGGAGTAGGCGCATAAACCTTCGTTATCGTGAATGGCATGTTATCAGCAAGCAGGGAGAAGCTAGTAGTGAGGGTGCACAGGAGTTCAATGACCGTGGCAGGCAACAGACAGTGTCATCCCAAGCTGTGAGAATGCCGCCTGAGGCCCAGTAGAGTCTCTCGTGGCACAATTAGTGAGGCGAGCAGGGAGGAATGTGCGCTGTTTCCATGGGGTTAAGGCGAGGAGCTTTGTTTCCTGGAGAGCAGCAATAGAAGGACGAGCAGAGATCAGCTCAGAGAGAACATCGTCACAGCGGCAAGTTTACCCAAGACCGCGAACGTTCCACGAGAAGGAAATGGTTTTACTCATAGGAAACACCAGGGAACACCGATTCACAAAACAAACTTAACATTAGGCACGTTACAAACATGAGTGCGTACAAGTTACACCGGCGCCTCTAAACCGGGACCCCAACCACAACACGGCAGCAAACATGTTACACCGGCAGCTGCAACGCCGGGACCCCAACCACAGCAATAGGCCGAGCAAAGCATCAGGCCTAGCTAACAACAGACGCCCCCAAAACAGAAGAGGAGCAACGCTTGCATGAAGAACGAGATCACACAGCGTAGATAGATGTCCCCTATTAGGACGGACACAACACAGGGCAAAGGCCGAACAAAGCATCAGGCCGCCGGTAGCACCTCCTCCTCGGCATCAGACAGGTCGGGGAGGCCACACACGTGCCCCAGGCAGCGCAGCTTGCTTGTCGTGATCTTCGGAGGGGCAGGGCGCTCAAGCGCACGGGAACGCGCGAGCGCCTCCTTCATGCGAGCAGAGGCGCGTGCGAGGTCGAGCTGGGCCGCCGTGACGCGCGTTGCCTTGGAAGTGGCGTCGATGTAGAAAGGATCCTCCTTGGCGGCGAGCCGAAGGCTGTGGCGACGAGTCTTGGCGGCGCTGTCATGCGCACGCTTGCGGCGTGCGCAACGACGACGGATGCTGACCTCATGTTCCTCCTCCGCCATCAGGTTCCCCAGGGAGGGGATGCAGGAGGGGGAGCGACGGACCACCTCAACCTCCTCCTCAAGCTCGCAGATGATCGGAGCAGGAGGCGGAGGTGGCGTCGCTAGCCGCGCGGGCGTCGGGAGGTGCCGTATCACAACCTGTGGCACACCAGCAAGGGAGAGAGCGTGCCCGAGCGTGGACAGAGCACCAGCAACAAAAGTCCAGAGAGGGACAGACGGGTACAACTGCTGACCAAGCACCCTACACGTACCAAAACGCTGGGGTGGCGTTCCACCAGCACCAGAGCGCGGGAAACCTGAGCGGCCCCGACGCCCGGAGCCGAGCGTCCCAGCGGATCGAAGCGCTCGGGAGTAGCGCGCCCAGGGAGGGGTGTGTCATCATCATCGCCCCAGTCGGAGAAGTCGTGCTCGGTGGGGAGAGGGGCGCCGTCAGGGTGCGTCCAGAAGCTCACGACACGCACCCTGGCGATGCCCGCGAGACCGCCGCCCAGGTTCCGCACCACCAGGAACGGCTTGACGATGCGCTCGTTGTCGAGGAGGACCAGCATGTGCACTGCAGAGTAATCCGCAATGCTGGCGTCGTGGTGGTCCCCCACCTCCTTCAGGCAATCCTTGTCGACGCAGCATACCTGGCCATAGACCTGGAACGCACGTGTGATGCACTCCCTGGCCTAGTGTTCCGGCGGAAAGTTCGTCGCCGCGAGCACCGCCAGCCTGCGGTTCCGGCAGACAAACCTGAAGTCCGCCTCCTCGTGGCGGATCAAGCGAAGGACCCGCCCTCCCAAGTGCAGCGGGCCTCGGCGCAGCGTCTCCTCGCGGAAGTAGGTGTGCCCGAACACCACCATCATGGCCCCATGGGAAGAGGGAGCCAACCTGACGGGAGGGTCGCCGCCACGCTGCTCCAAAGCGGTGCGGATGAAGAGCCATGGGTCAGCGCACTCAGGCTCGATGAAGGCGTAGGCGAGGCGCCGGCTTGGTTCCATGCCCACATAGGGCATGTGGACCTCAGCATAGTCGCCTCCGGTAGCGACTCCAATGTCAGCGGGTGGAGCAGCATGAGTGGGGGCGAAAAGGGTGGCGGTCCGCCAAGCACCCGGGGGGGGGGGGGGGGGGGGGGGGGGGGGGGGGGATGGTGGAGGCACCAGGAGAAGGGGTAACATCTGCAAACCTGACGGTGGGAAACCGACGTTGCTCCCTCGGAGCACTAGGGGAGCGGGTGGTGGGTGAGGGAGGGAGAACGCCCGCGCTCGCGCTCCGCCTGTCGAACGTCGGTGACCGCCAAACCGCCGCGCCCCCAAGCGGGAACGCACCGGGGGGAGCAGGCGCTCGAGGCCGGGGCGGCGATGGGGAGTCGTCGCTGGACGAGTGCGCCGCACGCCTAGCGACCCGCGCCCAGAGCACGGACGGGCCTGCCATCGAGCACGCTGCGCTGCGGTGGCCGTAGCGGAGGCACTGGCGGCACCGGACCGAGTCCCTGCACGCCTCGGCGTGGTGATTGGTTGCCAGGCACCGAAAGCACTGATTGTGGAGAGAAGGCACGGAGCGGGCACGACGAAGCTTGCTGCGATCTGCCGTCTTTATAGGCGTGGGGGCGGAGGAGAGCAGAGCTTGGAGGTATGGGACGCCTGAGTTGAGTCGATGGCGAGCGGCGATGATGGCCTGTGCGGAGTGACATCCGTTCGGCGCGGCGATGATGGCCTGTGCGGAGTGACATCCGTTCGGCGCGTGCTCAGAAGGACTGCCGTTCGGTGCGCGAGGTGACTGCACACACCTGGGGGTTGAATGCTCCGCAGTGCTGCTGAAAGTCTGGTGAAGGGGAGAGTCCGGAGCAGATCGAGTTCCCCAGATTTCGTGGGGATATGGAGCAGTAGGGAAGGCGGCGAGCGGCGTCTCTGACAGGAGGTTGGGGGAGAAGTGAATACGGTCAGGCACGGAGCGCGTGCTACTAGGGCCGTCCGCATGCGGCCCAAGAGGGAGAATCGTTGGGCCGGCCGGCTCCGCGTTTGCCGGATTTTGAATTCCACCCGTGACGTCAGCTTCTTGCCCGTGCCCGTCACGGCGGCGATCGCCGGCCGCCATGGCAGAAGCCAGAGAAGGGAAGAGAAGTAGGGACACATTTCTAACTTTGCATCGCTCACGGGAGACGATGAATGAGGCTAAGTTCTTATAGGCTGCCCTGGCAGAGAAGAGATCGAGTCCGTGGTATTTCACCTTGAAGCGGTGGTGAGGTCGGGAGAAGCGAAAATTAGGGGCGTTGCCCACCTGGATCTTCGAGGGAATGATGGAGCCCGATTCCGGCCTAATCCAGAAGGAAGTTCGTTGGTATTTCGTAACGTTCACGAATCGAATCAGGTGTATGGATATACCACTATAGTACTTCATCCAGAGAGTATTTAGGGTATCGTGAATTTCTCAGAGAGCGGATATGTAACGGTCTTCTAGCTAGTTTACGCAAGGAAAAGAGAGAAAATAGTATGATCTTAGGTAGTGTGGTTGACTAAGAATAGAGACTTTTAGAAAAGATAAGGTTAGCTATTACTCACTTACTTTGGGCATCGATTTACACCTGATCTGCTAAATGCCTCCGGCTATTAGCTCTACGCCCAATCCGAACGTGGAGGGATGGTCTGCTAAGTGCCTCCGGCTATTAGCTCTACGTCCAATCTGAATGTGGAGGGATACGTAGGACAGATAGGACTGTCACCACCTGCCGCCTACCTCTCAGACCATGGAGAAGGATAGCAAATAAAGATAACTTCAAGCCTAGACACCACATCTGCGCTATCGATTACTACTTCTAGCCCCAGCCAGACTCCGTCTTAAGACTCAAATCCTTAAGCTAAAAGCAACCGTTTAAGAAAGGACAATGATCCCGCAAGCGAATGATAATAAAGACTTAGCTTTAATAAGAACTCACCGCCGTAGACGAACTCGAATACTTACTCAAAAGAGGTTTGTATCCGCCGAGGTACAAGTAGAGGGAGGCCGGCAACTCCAGCTCTCCTCCTAGACTTCTTCTCCACACACTTCCTAACCTACTCTACTTAGTAGCTCTAAAAGGTGGAGTCCCCTCTTTCTCTTCTCCAAAACGGTATGTTTCTTGGATTCTTGGGTTAATTTGCTTTTGTACGTGGGTCCTTCAATTCTTATGCTCGCATAGAATACTCTGAAATGTACTTTTTTTTCTTTATTTGAGCACGGTTTTTCTCCAGATGCAGACAGAACTCTGTAAATAATTCACCAAAACTTTTGAAAATAGTTAAAGTTAAACCCCTATCTCTAGAACTTTAATGATTTTTTTTGAATGAAGCAGAGGTCGACGGCCAGATTTATAACTTACCATCAACGAAGATTCCGGAGAGGCAGGGGATCCCGGGGAGGTGGGGACAACTAGCTGATGGAAGTGCAGAAGAACAATGTCACAGAAGGACACACCTGGATGCGCGTAGGGGAGTCGCTGCGGACCTGCACCAATGCTAATGGCGCCGGCAGCACTTTTGGTCTAGCGAGGAGATGAGCCCGGGCGAGCGGCGTTGAGGTCGGGGTGGGCAGCCTGCTGCGGGAACGCCCCTGCCGGAGGGGCGCGAGAGTGGTGCCCAGCCGCCGAGTTGAGAGTCCCGCCGGGGCGTCGAGAGGAGCGCCGCTGGCGGGAGGGGAGAGGAACCGTGGCTCCGAGAGGCGCAAAGCAGGGGGTGAGGGATGCTGGGAGTGGGAGGAGAGGCGGGGAGGAGGAGGTGAGACGAGGGTAGGAGGGCGGCGGTGGGCCGCCGGACGCCACGGAGGCGCCGGTGGCGACGCCAACGAGAGCGCCATGGGCGTTCATCCCTTCCTACAAGTTCCTGCCCTCAAATGCGTCAAACCTCGCGGAACTCCTTCAAGTTATTTCAATCCCTACTGTTGATTTGCAAACGACCCCGGAACCAAAATTCTATAAATATCAGTTTATTTTTAAGAACGACATGTTATAAATGTCAGTAACAGATTCCAAACTGATTTCAGGTAACCACTTGTCTCTCAAGCACCCACATTCATGAGCCTAACTTAGATGATGCAAGTGTCGCCCACAATGTTCGTCATATATGTTAGTCCCCAGAAGAATACCAATATCCAACAACCAGTGTTAAGTTTACAGAAATTAAGTTAGATTTGCACAAGCCGCCCAACTGAACAAATGAGTCAAGAAGGGATATAGAACAAAATAATAATTATAAGTTAAACTATACTAATATAAGGAGATGAGAAGTAATTACTCCTTTTAAGATATGCAGAAAGCACATGAATCACTCCTCCCTTTGGCTTCCACCAATCAATTCACCAACCTAGTAAATAAACAAAATATGCAGAAAGCACATGAAGATAAGATATCAATAGATGGGGCAGGCATAATTGTTCCCTTAAGGGAAAAATTGGATATGCTCGTAGCATTGGGTCTGCTGCCAACACATGAAGATAACAATCTGTCACAAAAAGAAGTGTTTTAGAAACCCAAGAAACTGTAGAAAAAAATAGACAAGCTAAAGTGCTAAACATATCCAATATACACATTGTTGACAGAGACAGACAATGGTTTGGTAAACTAGTCCTAGAAAGAACTCCGGAATCTCACTCGAGTATGCGAGATGCGGCTATCAGGATTCAGGATGCCGCGCTGGACTTGGACTCTGCGCGACATGACCTGCGGCGTGTCCGATGAGAAGTCGGGTGAGAATCCGGGGATTAAGAGTGTCGACGGGGATATAGTAAACCAAACTTTTTGGAGCAAATAAAAGTTCCCTGTGCGGCGAACGATCTTGGGTCGTCAGATTCATCATCATCAGAAACCCATCCAAATCCAAGATCGTCTCGTCGCCATGGCGCCGTTCGGGCCTTGGTCGGGCATTCCCCCGGAGATCCTCCACATCAGCGACGGCTTCCGCCATCTACAAACCTACTGCCGCGCCCGCGGCGTCTGCGCCGCGTGGCGCGCCGCCCTCCCGCCGCCAATCCCTTCGCTCGTCACCGTCACCGTCCCACCCGGCCCTGATCCTCTCCATCGGCACTTCCCGGACGTGTCAGCCCTGTTCCTGCCGGCGGGGCGCTCGTACCCCCTGATCACGCTCAGCAGAGGCGGCCGCTGCGTCGGCTCGAGCAGCGGCTGGCTGGCCGTCGACAGCCGCCGCAACTCAATGGGGATCTACCTCGTGAACCGCATAGTTGGCGGCAGGCACGTCCCGCTCCTCCCGCTGAAGAACGAGGACAGGCCTGTGCCCAAGGTCGTGTTCGCGCCGAACCCCACGCCGGACGATCGACTACGTCGCCGTGGCGATCTGCAATCTGCGCAGGCTCGCCTACACCAAGACGCGGGACATGAAGTCGATGGTCCTCGACGTCGCCGCCATCGGGGAGAGGGACCGGTTCGTCGACCTGGCCTCCTACGACGCCGATACCGGCAAGGTCTACTGCATCACCCTGTTGGGAGACGTGCACGTGCTCCACATCCCCCGGCACCAGCGGCGGAGGCCCGTCGTCGAACCCTTGCAGCAGGCCGATCGTGCCGCCGGCGGCCTCCCGTACGACCCCGCCGCCGCCTACGCCCCGCCCTACGACACCGCGTCAAAGTTCACAAGCGTCAAGAACGTATTCTCCTTCGGTGGCGACCTGTACCAGGTGTGGCGGAACACCACCGGCGCCGCCTCCTGGGCGATGCCGGGCGGTGGCCAGTTCGGCATGGCCAAGGACGAGATCGTCGTCCTCAAGTACGACCCCGACCACCGACCGTGCTGGGATGCGGTGAAGGATCTGGGAGGCTACTCGATGTTCGTCGGCAAGAACCACCCCGTGGTGCTGCGACCGGAGGATGCGCCAGCGGTGAGGGCCAACTGCGTGTACTGGATCGACGAGCAGTCGAGGAATGAGCCGACGGTGTTCGACATGGCCACTGGAACCTCAACTCTCTATCCCTCCGCCGACCAAGCACTGAATCCCTCATGCAGACCAGTCTGCTGGTACTTCTTGGATGACAAGATCACGAGTGTCGAGGACAATGGAAGGAAACGACGCATACGTGGAGAGGATAATTGTGGGCAAGGCTTGAAGAGTCGGAAATCGCGTTAGGGTTGGAGCGAGGTAGTAGAACATAAGTTCATTCAAGTACGGAGGGAATATCATATCTGATCACCATTAAAAAAGTCTGAGTGGTATTAGAAGAGTTTTATGGAGTAATTGCGAAGCCTGATGTATATATGCTACAACTTAAACCATGTGTGCCAGTTTTATGCATTTATCAGGTGGCGTTGGGATTGTGGGATATGGAGAGCGGGAATGGGAAATGGGAAGATATGGAAATCTTATCTGTCGTTTGATTCATGGGAAAGGGGAAGGGAAAGGGAAATGTGGACCTTATTTCCCATTGACTATGGGAAAGGGAAAGGGAAAGGGAAAGGGAGAAGTGGGTTATGATCGGGATAAGCTCAAAGCACGTAGATGCCCGCCTCCTCGCGAGTCCAAGGTTATCGCCGCCATGGCGTCGCTCGGGCCTTGGGTGGGTGTTCCCCCGGATCTCCTCCGCTTCATCCGCGCCGGCTCGCCTACGCCAGGACGCGGGACATGAGGTGGACGGCCATGGACATCGCCATGGCGGAGCAGCGCGACAAGCTCGCCGACCTGGTCTACGACGCCGGCGGCGGCAAGGTCTACTGCGTCACCGCGCACGGAGACGTGCACGTGTTCCACGTCCCCGGCTGCCGGCGGCGGAGGCCCAGGGTCGCGCCCTTACACGCCAACCGCGCCGGTGGCCTCTTCGCCCCGCCCTACGACACCGCGTCCAAGCTCACAGGCGCCAGGAGCATCTTCCTCTCCGGCGGCAGCCTGCACCAGGCGTGGCGGAACACCACATACTTTGAAAACACACCGCACTCATGCACACAATGCACGTCTCGTACACATGATAGGTAGTAGCACAAACCATCTGAACACACACAAACCCTGCCAAAGCAAGCTAGCACTGCTTCCAGGGACAGGGAAGAACCACTCCCAAGGTTTTGTGAATGATGATCAGTCGGAGGTGTGTGTGACTCAAAGTGAAGGAATTTTCCAGCAGATAAATGTTGGCTAGATTTATGAGCAAGTAGCATCTTATGATGTGTTTACAGTTGCATCTTACACAGTTTCACAATTTTTTGTGTTGCAGCTTGCAGGTCAGCTTCCTGAACAAATTTGCAACCATTGAATTACGTGTCAGACCAGATAGCGCTGCTCGTGTTGTGGGTTTAGTATGTAGCAAGAACTTCCATGTCGAAGAGCATGAAGTCAAGAGGCATTTATGGTCTTCGTTAACGCATTCATGGAGAACCCGGACTTTCGTTTCACTGACCAAGGATGCTTGACCACTCCTCAGGGGAGCTTTGGGAGTTTGGATCAAGGTGTGAGCTTTCCAATCGTTTTTTGCAATTTGCTATTGCGTTTTTTCCATGTGTTATCGAACGAAGACTCAGAAAGCTTCGAGAAAAAGGATAAGTGGTAATGGAAAAGAACCAAATCAGATTCAGATGGAAACAGAAAATGCGTTCTAATTCAATTATTTTGTTTGGCTAGCAAAAGAATTGCGGTAATGGAAATGAGATCACATCAATTCCTTTTCATTTGCACTGTTTGGTTGCCAACTTCAGGAAATCGAAATTCAACAATGAGAAGCATCAGGAGGCGACATGACCATGTGGGACTGTAAAAATGCTAGCAGGGAGCAGCAATTGCTTGAGCACGGCCGTTCCTACCCTCGCCGTTGGAGTCCGGCACCGGCGACGGTTGACGGCAAAGTCCGACGTTGGTCACGATTCACGAACTCTCAGCTGGCTAGGTCGAATCGTGTGTTCCAAGTCAGAGGACCGTGGGTCTGGATCGTGGAGGCCATCTCCCAGCCTCCCAGGTGTAACCCAATTCAGCTGCTGGAAACGAGGTTGAATTCCAATTCTGATTCCAGGAGCGCCCCAACAGCCACATTTGGCCTGACCTAATTCCAATTCTACAATTCCGAGTTCAACTTTGTTCCTGCCTCCTGATCGCATGCACGTAACGCGACTTTGAACAGTACTAAAGGGGGCAAGCTGATCGCATGCACGAAACGCGACTAGGAACAGTACAAGGGGGCAATGGGCTTGCAATGGGAACAGTCGACAGTCGACCTGACCTTTTGCTGTTACTACCCTTCTTGGCTTCATCGTGAGTTGTGTGACCCGACGTTGCCTGGAATCTTGGTGTAGTTTTGTAAACTTTCCTCAAAGGCAAGATCCACATCCTACTAGTAATTAAATAATGTATAAAATGTTAGTGCGATGCGTAGTCAAAAAGTGGCACTGGGTTGGAGGATCGATGCTGTCTTTATGCTTCTGATTCCAGACCACTCCTAATCATATATTGTATAAGTTTTCTTCTCTTTGCTCAATCAGATGTGTTTTCAGTCAGCATGTGCACAGGGTTTAGTTACGGGCACGGCCTCATTTAGGGTGTTTAGGGATTGCACATACATCTTGTTCTTATGTGCCGAAGTAGGACCTGGTGAGAGGAAAAAAAGGTGGAATGCTACACACTGTCACAATAAATTACACTGCGTCTGCTTAAAAAAAAGAGCCTACGGAAACTAAGTTTTTACTGACAACTAGCAAAAAAACATTATCTGATGTAAAATCTCTACTAAATATGTTTTGTCAAACGTTCGAGATGTACAGGATTTGATACCAGCCGAGCCTTTGCCTTGTAAGCAATGAGAATACACATATTTATAGTTTAGCAATCATGAAAGATATTTTCTAACGAGTCATATGCAAATGACAGCAAAAATTTATGCCATTAACACTCCGTGAAAAGAATTATGCAATTTACTACTTGCTCCTTTTCTTTTTTAATAATGCGTGTATTGATATGAAATAATTTATTGTCACATTTTGACTCTTATATACAATATCACAATACCATAAAATTTGCATCACATGAAAAATTACTACTCCCTCCATTAAAAGTTACTGGTTACTTTAGCTTTGTTCTAAGTAAAACTTGTATTACTTTGACCAAGTTTATAGGAATAAGTACTAACATCTACAACATCAAATGTTTCATTAAATCAACCATAAATTATGTATTGGTACTGCATTTAATTTGTATTGAGAAAATTTATATATTTTCTATAAACTTTGCCAAAGTTACAAAAAAATGATTTAGGATAAAAATAAAACAACTAATAATTTGGATTAGAGGGAATGACTATTGGTCAAAGATCAAATGGTTTGACAAAAACACTATAAAATATTTCTTCTATTTTAACAACTACTTTGTCCTAAACATCACATATATGTTCAAATATAGCATGAGTATTCGCATTACTATTTTAGCTTTAGGCACTATTTTTTACACACGCACACATTTAACAAGTTCATAAGTCCATTTGCATTTTTTGCAATTTGTTGGATCAAAGTGGTATAACCATGCAAGTTGTTGTATGTTCAGTGCAATTTTCTCTATTTTTTTACATCTCGAACAATACAACATTAGGTTGAATAATGTTTCGTTTCCTTCAAAACACAAAACAAAAGTTTTGACCTAATTAAAATTCCTCTAACTCGGACCAAGCTTATTAAAAAAAATATAACAATATCTACAACATCAGTTTCATTAAATTAATCGTGATATATATCTTGATAATATATTTATTTAGTATTGTAAAGTTTGGCTTAGCATAAAACTAAGACAATCTATATTTTGAAACAAAGGGTGTACCACTAAAATTTTTGCTCCTAAAGTGGTGCTAGCATGCGAAGCTCAGGCTCCAACAAAACTTACGCCAATGTTTGGAGGCGCTGTAATCTGATTTAGCTTTTGAAAAAAAGAAAATTCGATTTCGATTTGGCACAGAGCCACGGAGTTCATCTCAGAGAGAGAGAGAGAGGGTGGGCGGGGCCCAGGTGCACGTGGTGCATGTGCAGCCAGTGCCGGCCCAAAATGCCAGTGTTTCAAAATTTCAAATCGAAAACACTCAGGGCGCCTAAGCCCGCGAGTGCCTCGAAAATTTCGAGCTCGGGCTCAAAAATTTCAGCGTCCCGCCCATCTCGCATTTTCGATTCGGATTTCTTCCCTTTTTGAACTAGAGCCGCCGCCACCGCGGGCTGAACCATTCTTCCACCAGGCGCCCAGATTGGATTTCAGACCGAGCAAACTGAGAGAAATTTCGGGATTTCCGCCCCCCTTTCCCACCCATTTCGTGGTGTTCTGATGCGATTAAGGGTTATTTTTCTTGCAATGGTGAAGCTCTAGGATCAGCGGCCGGAGCGGGAGCAGGGATTTGGGCCAGGCAAGTGAGGAGCGCGAGAAATTTTTGGTTGCTACCAGCAAATTTTGGGGCTGCTGCCGTGGTCGCCGGAGGGAGGGAGGGGCGCGGGGGCCGGCTTCGGTCGCCCACGGGCCGCCGTCAGGTCAGTCGGCGCCGTCACAAGCGCCCGTCTCTTACTCCCATCCCGAAGCCACCCGACCTCATCGCCATCGCCGGCTTCGGTCCACCACCCGCCGCAGCGCCGCCGCGCCTCCGCCTCCGCCTCCGCCTCCGCCTCCGCCTCCGCCCGCATCCCCATCCCAGCGGCCACCACTCGCCGTTGCTCCCCTTCTCCACTCTATTGATGCGTTTACTGGCTTCTGAACTCACCAATATGTCTCTCCCCCCGCTGTGTGCGTCTTGCAGGGCCCCGAGATGCCTGAGTCCAGGGATGGCAGGAGGGCGGCCCTCGGCGACCTCTCCGGCGGTGTTGGGGGCGGAGGGTTCTTCATCAGGAGGGTGGCCTCGCCGGGAGCACTGACGGCGAGGGGCATCCGTAAGCCGCTGGCGCGGCGGTACATTTCGCCTTCGAGGAACAAGGAGAACCTGCTCCCGGTTTGGGCCTTGAGGGCCACGCCGAAGAAGAGGAGGAGCCCGCTTCCTGAATGGTATCCCAGGACGCCGCTCCGCGACATCACGGCAATTGCAAAGGTAATGGACAGAATTCCATGTGCTGTGATGTGAGAAATTGAACTGTTCGAAGATTTGCAATTGTAGTTGACCTGTTACCTGCTGATTCTAGTCAAAGTGCAATTATCACCAAAGTGAGCTTGCGGGATCTCAGCACACAGTTATCTAGTGGCCGTAGTAGACTGTAGTGCTGTGCTTTTACTAGCTAGTTGTACTCAGGAGTTTTTTACTTTTGAATTTTATCATATTAGCCCCCTGTTAACTTCTACATATCCAGAGTTCCAGAGCCACGACCGATGTTTAGTGCCAGATATATAGAGTAAAAAGGATGCTAGTGGTTCATAATTCAGAGTTATTATGCTTGACACAGTCTGATTTAGGGACCTTCTGGTACTGGATGCTGTCATTGTTCCTTTGGAAAACATTACTTTGTGTTTTTTATGTTTTTAATAAAACCATATAGTACTGTCAGTAGCAATTATTGAAAGAGAAATGATAAATCTGCAGTACAATTTCCTACTTTGGTGTCCTCTATTTTTTTGGATATTTTGATGAATCTAGTGAGAAAATTTGACTCAATAAGCTGACTAAATTGGCAATGTTCAAAATGAAGTACAAGCTATACTTCACAATCTTCTGTCTCCTATCTTATGACCGTGCAATGTACAATTTATATGGCCAAAGTTAAAATGCTTCTGAAATATTGCCCACATATAAGCTGGACTTACTTCAACTATATTCTGAATGTCTATTTGCTGGGTGGATAGGTAATCTTTTAATGTTTGTGCTCATGTCCACCATGTTGTGTAGAATCAGTGCGGGTATACTAGTATGTTTACAGGTGGATCTGTATTTTTGTAAATATGCCATCTGTGCTTAGAGATTCCTCTGCTACACTTACCTTTTTTGCATAGATTTTATCTGTGTCAACAAGAAAGTTCAATTATTCACTTAGCTGCTGTTACTATTTCTCAATAGTCCGGTTTATTTTTACAGGATGCTAAAGTTTATCCCTACATCATTAGTTCATTACAAGATGCTGAACTATGCATTCAACATATGTCTTTGCCCTTTGATAGCTGCCTGTCTGCCATCCTATTCTGACTATGCCTTGCTTGCAGGCTATTCAGAGAAGTCGTTTAAGGATTGCTGCTGTTCAGCTGCAAAGTCAAAGGCCTGAGCAGTCTCCGCAATCTGTAAACCTGACTACTACTCCAACACAAGCAGAGCAGAACACACCTCACAGCGCTGATGCTTCCCTGGCAGTTGCCTCTGGTTCTGGCTCAACTGAAAGAGAAACTGTAGCATGCCCTGCAACTGCCTTGGCTGGTGACAATGTTAGGGTGTGTTCCTCACCAGTGGAAAGCTCATTGTTGACTCCATCCAAACCAATGGATCCTGCCGTTGCTGGTATTGTTGAGAAGAAACTGTCCAGCTCAATAGAGAAGATAGAGAAGTTGGTGAGGAGAAACCTGAAGCGAACACCAAAGGCTGCTCAGGCCTCTAGGAGGGCCACCCAGAGGCGCAATCTGATGTCCATGCGATGAATTGGCTGCTGTAATTCATGGTGGGGGATAGGAGAAAGTCCACCTCATGCTTCTCCTTCCTCTTGTCTGCTGCTTCCATAGCTGCTAGCTTAACCTGCAACACATGCCATGGCATGATGCCAAGGAGCCTTCCTGGTTCTCTTCTCGAGGACCAAAGAAAATGTGGCTATTGGCTCTTTGTTTGAGGTTCTAGGGTTTGCAGCTGCTAGTGTGAGGTGCCATGTGGTCCATGCTACTGTTGTATAATTATGCTTACTTTTCTGTGTATCCCAGTGGGTGGTTCAACAGATGAATCTTGAGTTTTCTTCTGTTCTGCAATATTACCATAGCCCCTAGTGTCTGAATGTTTTCTGTTGTGGCTGCTTGTATGGAGTTTATGTTGTGTAGGTACTCTGAGAAATATAGCAGTGTCAAATCCTTTCTATAACTTCTATATCCATGTTCTTCAGGCCTAAGATCCATAACAATTCTACAAACTGGTTCTCAGTTAAGATCCTGTTCTTATGTTTTTACCCCTTTGGCATTAATCTGATTCTTTCCATTTTTCCTGTTAGGTGCCTCATTTTCTTTTCTTGTTTTCCTGCAGTGGATGGTAGGTTGGTAGCCCTCGTAAGCTCAATGGCACAACTGCCCAAGCGAGGACTGAAGAATACTGAGCAATTCTGCCTGGCTGTGGCTGTTGGGCACGGGATGAGAAACATAGCAGCCTTGGTCACTTTGATGTAGCCGTGTGTTCTTGTGCAGCCTTCCTGTTGCATCTGTGTAATTTGCAAAGCTTAAAGTGCAACCTCTTTATTTTGTAAAGTAGTTGTTGTAAAATAGATTTTAATCACAAAAAAAAACTGCATAACGGCTAAGGTAAAAAAATATTGTTCATATGACTTGGTCATAAACTTCATAAACTCTGAGTTAATAAAGGATCTTTCCCACCTGATTCATAACACCGTATCTGGTCACCATTTAGCACTTAGCTTATAAACTTATATCAGTGTTAAAAAAACACAGGTTAACAAAACTAACATAAACATCTCACCTCAAGAAACCGGACCAACAAAGTTCACAATTCACACTAGTCAGTTCTGAAGAAGCAGTTCCAATTCTGAAAACACTTTTCTACGATATTAAAGAACAAGAATCATCTGTTGCCTAGCAGCAGTTCCAGTTTTAATCCAGAATACAATGTTCTACGGTCTACACACATCATCAGCACTCCTGTCCTGTGTCTTGAAGAAATGGAACACATGGTTTAACATCTTGCGCTATAGATCTACGCTTCATCACAAAAGGAACACGTGCTCTTAAAGCCACGCTTCTTCTGCAAGTCTTGTTCCGATCCAGACCCCTTCCAGGGCAATAATCTGACCAAACCCCAGCGTTCGTTAGTAACTGCAGTAGTAAGAAGTGGCCGTTGGTCTCATGCCGGTTTGTTCAAAGAGAAAAGTGAGTACTAGCATTAGGGGTACAGCCAAATTGCACAGAATCCAGGCTGAATGATTAGAAGCACAATTCGTAATTTCTAGACTGATATCACAGTAAAACTGATGTTTGTCTGAAACTATCACAAAACCTCTGGATTGTTTCTTTTCTGTCCCTGGAAGCGGAAATGCAAGAGGTGGGCTTGACAAAACCCATGTGGTCCTCTGGGTGCGGGAGGATGTGTGCTTCTTTGGACTCTCGCAACTAGGGATGAAAGTTATATTTATTTTGGATCATTAGATCTATTCAAAAATTTGATAAAATAAATTAGAATAGCATTATACATAATTAATTTAGGAGGAGAAATAAATTAAAATAGCATATCATTCTAATTATTTAGTTGATCCATAAAATACGAGTGGGTAGCCACTCGCAACCGGAACGTGGGCTGCCGGTGCGGGATATTTTTGAGTAGACGGTTGCGGAAATGGAGGTGGGTTTGAGGGGCTCCTAACGGGTTCGTTTTCCCATGAAGCAAAAGGCCCAGATCGGCCCACCGATAACAAATCGCGGCCTATCAACGCTTGCACAAACACAAGCTGATGCAGTGGATCGTGGGTCATGGGTGTCTTCAGTCTTGTGGCACAAAAGCTCAAAGGCCCTCCGAGCTCTGATCTAGTCATGTATACCTGTGCTGTGCATTTACTTACGAGGAAAACATTGGCGGCGTTCCCGCCTGCATCCATCTTCCGGGGCACCGAGTGCCATTTGCTTGCGGAACAACTTAGTTTTCCAATTTCAACCACAACCCGTTTTTTTTCCTCACGAGTTCATCGCAAAAACAGCTTCAAATTACCAAAAAAAAGCAGGCCCTTGTTTCGAGTGACTTGGCGCTAAACTTCGAAAATGCTGGAGTTAGAAGTGGATGTCGTTCTGATTCAGAGTAGACACTGATAATAGTGTCCAAGGCATCATGATTTAGCCGGGAAAATGAAACGCAGAGATTTTTTTTAACTAGTGGAACCATGCAACCTTGGTAAAGCAAGCGTGCTAAACTCAGGGCGATGAGCAAAATGAGAACAAAAGAAGAAGGCAATGGATGAAATATCGAGAAAGAAACCAAGGGACCAGCAAAGTTCAAAAGGACTCGATATCGCATTACTGTAGTTTTTTTTTTCTTTGAACATTCAGTTCTGAAGGAGGCAGTAGACCCTACACTGAGCTGGGGTTTGCCCAGCACGGCAGCAAGAGTGAGCAAAAGGTAAATGCCCTGAGCCCACGGCACTATTCCATTGCCGATGGTCAAAATACTTCAATTGCAACGAGGAGAATAAAGCTCCAGCGTGAAAAATAAAATAGGATAAAATAAAGGGGCTTCTTTGGTTAAAGCAAACGAGGCCCCCAACCCAAAAGCCTCCGAATTGCTTTTGCTTTCAGCACAGTACGCACTTTGCCCTTTGCCCCCTCTTGGTTCCATCATGTAAACTGGGTATGTAATAACCCAGCAGAGAAACATTTCCTGGATCAAAGGAAAAAAATGTGATTTGATTTCGTTTTTTCTTCTTCTATACGATGCTAAAAGCAACCGTCCATTTTGAAGTCAAGATTTATGATGATCTGCTTACAAGGCAGCGACCAATTTATTTCGAGCTAACTCTGCACACTTCAGAATTCAATCTTGGAAAAAACAATGACCGTCAGAGATGTATTGCTTCAAAATTGCCACGGGTCTTTCATCCCCTGAAACTAGTTACCTGACAAGGAAGGAATACAGGATCCAAAAAAAGCAGCTGCGTATACAGGCAGTTTCCTGAGAATGATCTCGGGAGTCTTCACCAACGCTCCTCGTCCTCAGTCCTATTCAAATCCAGGCAGATGCATCCCCACCAACTCGTCGTGATGCACCTCGACTCGAATCACATGACCTCAGCTTTAGTGATCTTTTTACATCACAGCCCGTATCCACAATTGCTTCAAGCTTCTGCAAGGAAGTGTTCGTACAGTCCCTTGCTCGCCTCGTGCCACCTTGCATGCCTTCCCTTGCCGGCGACGGGGAAGCCGACCACCTAACCGACAGGCGGACATGTCGGGAGCGAACGCCCGGCGCGGCCATCCTTCGCCGGCCTCGCCGGTCATGGCGTACCCGTATGTGTTCCGTGCGCAGGCGCCACCAGTGAGAGTGGAGGATCACAAGGCCGCCAAGGACGCGGCGGCGCCTGTGCCACAGGCCAGGGAGCAGTGGCCGGCCGGTGCCAGCAGAAGCGCGCGCCCACACGGCGCCGGTGCCGGGTGGCTGGGCGGCCTTGGCTCCGGGGAGAGGCTGGCGAGCGCCTACGACCTCGTGGAGACGATGCAGTATCTGTACGTGCGCGTCGTCAAGGCGCGCGGGCTCCCGGCGAGCGCCGTCACCGGCGGGTGCAGCCCCTACGTCGAGGCGCGCGTCGGCAACTACCGCGGCGCGACGCGGCACCTCGAGGGGAAGTCCAGCCCCGAGTGGAACCAGGTGTTCGCCTTCTTCAGGGACCGCGTCCAGGCCACGGCGCTCGAGGTGTTGGTCAGGGACAAGGACGCCCTGGCGCGCGACGACTGCGTCGGCAGGGTCGCGTTCGATATCGCTGAGGCGCCCGTGCGCGTGCCACCGGACAGCCCGCTCGCGCCGCAGTGGTACCGCCTCGAGGGGACTGGCGGCAAGATGGTGGCGAACGGTGAGGTCATGCTCGCCGTCTGGGTCGGCACGCAGGCGGACGAGGCGTTCGCGGACGCGTGGCACGCCGACGCCGCGTCGGTCCGCGGCGGCGGCGGCGGTGACGGCGCGGCGGTCGTGCAGAGCATGCGGTCCAAGGTGTACGTGACGCCGAAGCTGTGGTACCTCCGGATAAGCGTGCTCGAGGCTCAGAACGTCGTGCCGCCCGGCACCGGCGGCATTGCGGACAAAGGCCGGCACGCCGACGTCTTCGCCAAGGTGCAAGTCGGCGGCATGGTGCTCAGGACTAGGCCTTGCGCCACGAGGAGTCCGACGGGCCTGGCGTGGAACGAGGAGCTCGTGTTCGCCGTGGCAGAGCCATTCGACGAGCCGGCTGTGCTCATCATCGAGGCCCGCGCGCACCCCGGGAAGGACGAGATCATTGGGCGCGCCGTGCTGCCGCTCAAGCTCTTCGAGAAGCGGCTGGATCGCCGCCAGGTCCAGGCGCAGTGGTTCAGCCTGGAGCCATTCGGGCGCCCGGCGCGGCCGCCGGAAGCCGTCTTCGCCGGCCGTGTGCAACTCCGTGTGTGCCTCGAGGGCGCGTACCACGTCATGGAGGAGCCGACCATGTATGCCAGCAACACGCGCCCTACCGCCCGGCAGCTGTGGCGCCCGCCGATCGCCGTGCTGGAGGTTGGCGTCCTCGGCGCGCAGGGGCTCACCCCGATGAAGACGCTCGACGGCCGGGGCATGACGGACGCGTACTGCGTCGCCAAGTACGGGCAGAAGTGGGTGCGCACGCGCACCGTCGTGGACTCGTGCAGCCCCCGGTGGAACGAGCAGTACACGTGGGAGGTCTACGACCCGTGCACGGTGCTCACGCTCGCCGTGTTCGACAACTGCCAACTCGGCAACGCCGCCGCCGGCAGCGGCGCCGCCGTCAGGGACCAGAGGATCGGCAAGGTCAGGATCCGGCTCTCGACGCTGGAGATGGACAGGGTGTACACCACCGCGCACCCGCTCGTCGTGCTGCACCCGTCCGGCCTACGCAAGAACGGCGAGCTCCGGCTCGCCGTGCGCCTCACCTGCCTCTCCCTCGGCAGCGTCGTGTACCTCTACGGCCAGTCATTCCTCCCCAAGATGCACTACGTCCACCCGTTCACCGTCCTGCAGCTGGACAATCTGCGGCGGCAGGCGATGGGCATCGTGGCGGCGAGGTTGAGCCGGGCCGAGCCGCCGCTGCGCCGGGAGGTGGTAGAGTACATGCTGGACGCGGACTCGCACGCGTGGAGCATCCGGCGGAGCAAGGCCAACTTCTTCCGCGTCACGGCGCTGCTCTCCGGCGCGGCCAGCACAGCGCGGTGGCTCGCCGACGTGTGCCGCTGGAAGAACCCGGCGGCGACGGTCCTCGTGCACGTCCTGTTCGTGACCCTCACGTGCTTCCCGGACCTCATCCTGCCGACCATGTTTCTGTACATGTCCGCGGTTGGGCTCTGGAACTACCGGCGGCGGCCGCGCCGCCCGCCGCACATGGACGCGAGCCTCTCGTGCGCCGAGGCGGTCCACCCCGATGAGCTCGACGAGGAGCTGGACACGTTCCCGACGTCGAGGCCCAACGCCGTGGTGCGCCTGCGGTACGACCGGCTGCGGAGCGTCGCCGGGCGGATCCAGACGGTGGTCGGGGACGTGGCGACGCAGGGCGAGCGGGTGCGGTCGCTGCTCGCGTGGAGGGACCCGAGGGCCACGGCGCTGTTCACGGCCTTCTGCCTCGTCGCCGCCGTCGTGCTCTACGTCACACCCATCCGGGTCGTGGCGCTCGTCGTCGGGCTGTACGTGCTCCGCCACCCGCGGTTCCAGAGCCGCATGCCGTCGGCTGCCGGCAACTTCTTCAAGAGGCTGCCGTCCCGGGCTGACACTATGCTGTAGCCGGCACCTCACTTCGTATCCTCTGCTCCTGCAGTTTGATTGCAAGCTGGCCCGCAGTTTTCATGGCGAATGTATTGGTGTCCAACAGTAGTAGATTTTTGCTGTGCAGGCTACAATGGAGTATGACAACGGTTCATGCTCAGATGCAGTATGCTTATAATACACGGATTCATCATAATGCCGGTAGCAATTATCTTAATAATTCCACAACACCCAACTCAGAATTCCTCATCTAAACAGCACATTCAACCACCAAAACAGTCAAATCAAGAAAAATGCATTCACAATTTGATATGACAATTAAAATGGTGAGACAAGATCATCCGGAATATTGGAGTGACCTGAGGTGAAAGCATAACAAACTTAACTGACAAAGGAAACACCAAATGCGCCACAAATCTGATCATACTCCAGACCCCAGAGCATGCAAGGTGAAATCAAAGCCATGGAAGAATGCACAAATTTCAGGACAGGACTCAGTTGTGGATAGCTTACATATATTATAGTAGTATTGTGCAAAGCAATGCTAAATTAAGGAGCAATGACTTCATTAAAGATTTGACAGTAATTCAAACGGAAACCAAAGGTTCACCAGTCAGATACAAAATTCGAGAGCGCACTCAGGTAGACCAGGCAAAGTGACTATGGAGCTTCACACCTAGCACCAACTAATCTAGAAAACCATCTCATGAGGCTTGTCACCATCCCTGAGAGAGAACCGTGCACCAAGGTAGGTTTTCAGATCCGGCACAGCCTCAATAGCTTTGATCAGCGCAGCATCCAGAGCCTTCTGGTCATCCTTCTTGAACTGCGGCAGGTCCTTAGTGGCCTGAAAGATACAGACAGATCCCTTGTAAGTAATGCAATGCAGGGTTGCATAAAAAAGGAAATCAAGCTTGAAATTGTTTATAGACCTCCTTCTCTGTCTCAAAAAGTTCACCCTCGGTCTTCTTTGCCTTCGTTTTCTTTTCCCTGGCAAAGTAGCTGTCATCAAACTTATCCACGTTAACACCAGAGACATCAACCTTTGTGGAGGTTGCAATGACGTAGGTCTGGTTCACACGGCGGATTGGGACTCCGTTGATCTTGAAAGGTCCTGAAAGAGATGGAATACTAGTATTAATACACAATAAATATACAACACTATGATAAGAGCATGCAACATAGCTTGGCAAACAAAGAACTAATAGTAGCTCACAACCCACTCGGATTTGATGATAGCATGGCAGCTGGTACTAGCATGCAAGCATATACTCTACTCCATCATGTACAAGTACAACTGATACTAATAAAGCAGCTGATACACATCATATAGAGATGCAAAATGTGCATGAGCAAATGATACACATCAAGTGCTCCTGAATCTTACAAACAGAAATCATGTTTTAACACCATGCGTTATCATTCAAGTTTATTCATGTCAAACAGGTGTTGAGTTTGCAAATGCACAAACCATAATTGTCAGTGTCGAAGTCAGCACAAGGTCTGATACAGCATAATATTTCTTTTGAAGTAAACCAATTGTACATATTCTTGATAAAAGAGCAAAACATTAAATGCACCAGGACCATCCATTCAGTATTTGTTTTGAAAATATGGCACACAATCAAAAGATCAAGAAAACTAAAAGAAAAAAAATGTTGCAATACATCTAGAGACTCACAACCTGTAATTTCATCCCAACCTATTCTCACTAAACAAGATCATGTAACAGGGCTGAAGCAGAAATTGAGATAAATTCTACACTGGCACAATGTTCCCATGGTCAAATACAACAATGCAACTAATTTGCTATAGGCTCAACTGAGACCTTCCATTTCTAAATAACAAAAGTCCATAGAACCAACCAATATCACTGCAATAACTTCAAATTTCACACCCAAAGACGAATGTAAGTATGGAACTGAAATATGGCAACACCCTCAATTTCTGCAAGTACATGTGGTTTCCTCAATCATACAAGTGCAGTTGACAGCAGTCAGCAAACAGCAAGGCAATAGTAAGATAAAGCATGTTAAGCAACGCTCAAACCGGAACATTCCACAACAGTATAAGACCAGTAAATGCTTACACGAAACTTTCAATATAGCCATTCCCTACAAATAATGCATTTGTAACATTCCCATTAATTCTCCACATATTCAGCAAACACTAGACTTGAGCTTAGAATACTAAATATCACGAAGCAATCAAACAGAATTCGAACTAAACTGTGTCAGATTGCAAAGCAGGCTCACCAGTAACAAGGAGCATGCCAGATTTTAGCTGCTTGAGGAAAACAACCCTCTTCCCCATGAACCTCCCAGCGAGCAGGATCAGCACGGTGCCCGGAGTGATGGACGACCTGCACGCATAAGAAACCGTCAGGACTCGCAGCTCACAGCAAGAAATTCGAAAAGAAGAAATCATGGTACTGCGGGGAACCTGAGCTTGGTGGGTTTCGGCTTGCGGGTGCTGGGTTTGCGCGGTTTCACGTCATCGGCGGGATAGAACTTGGGCTCGGTGGCAGCGGCGGGCTTCTCGGCCTTGGGGAAGGTGCCACCGTGCTTGGCCTTGATAGCCCACAGCCCGCGGCGGTGGTAGGAGTGGGACCGCGAGGCCTTCTTGATGCCCAGCGACAGCTTAGACGACGGCGCCATTGGATCGGCTCGCGGCGCGGCGGCGGGCGGCGGCGGCAGGGAGTGGAGGCGGAGGTGGAAGAGAAGCGGGGGTGGGGGTTAGGGCTCCGCTTTTATATCTCGCGGCGGCGTGGGATTTGTGAGGTGGTAAACCCTAGTCTTCGAGTGGAGTAAGATGGGCCGGAAATTTGGGCCTCTCGGCCCATGTTTTCTGTTTGGTTGTGGGCTTGTGGCTCACCGCTCACACTCAGAGCCTGGTGCTCCTTTTCTTTTCTGATAAATCTACTTTCTTTCTTTTTGAAAATTTAAAAAAATCTACTTCATTTTTCTCATTTCAAGAAACTTCACTTATATTTCATTATCGAACAAGAATTTGGTATAATATGATCTGCAAGAAACATCACGAAGTCTCTATATTTAATCCATTTTTAACTTGTCATGAATCTTTTGCTACATGCTCTTGCCGGTGCAATGGTAAACTGTACAGTCAGCACTCAGCAAGCATCCATGGATCTCATGCCGGTTGCTTCAAAAAAGCAAGATCAACTTCCAACAGTTTGTGTAACACATTTTGCCAAAGTTTCATCAGAAGTGACAGAACAAGTGCTATTCAAATCCTGCCCAAGCCATAAGCAAAATCAGCCCTGCCAAATTTCAAGCAATGCCAGTGATCAATCATGGAACAGAAGCAAGTATGCTAGTTCAAGCTATCATGTTACTTTTTTTTTTGCTTGATTCTTGAGCACACAAGCCAACATCCAATCATCCATAGCCGCCCACTGCTGCTGGCTACTGGAATTCTGTCAGCTTTAAAAACATCATGGATAAATCTCTGTTTATAGAGAAAGCATATAAATGACCATCTAATACCCTCATTGACTGGATTCAATTTGATAGCGTCAAATGCAACCTTTACACTTCTGAGTGAGACTTATATTTAATAAAATTCCGAAAAATAGTCGAACAAGATTGTAATAACATATTAATCTGTTTCGGGGCAAGAACAACTGATGATGCTGCAATTGCAAAAATGCTAGCAAATCAGGTTAGATCAATCCAAAGAAAACGAAAAATGAACTCCTTTTAGCTTGGAGCCAAGCTGCACAGACAGAGGCCCTACACATGCATCCCAGACAAGCGGGCATGCACTCTTTCCCTGCCCACAGAACTGAACAAAGTTGCTTTCTTCCTGGAATGGGAAAGTCACGGAAGTTCTTGATTCCTATCCCAATCTCTGAACTCGAACAATCAGGTTTGAACGCCAAATATGTTTCAAACAAGCTATTAATTTATAGATCAAAACAACCAGAGATCCAAACAGAATGTCAGAGAATGAACTAGCAACAAAACAAACTGACAAGATTATAAGGGAAAGAATAACTCATACATGGTGTACGCACTTATTATGAATTCTATTCCCTTTCCCTAATTTGGTATGCAGAAACAAAGTTTTGATGAAAGGTAATCTCTGGTGCTGTGTCCCCTACTACAACAATGGAACTGGAACCAAAAGGTCATCACAAGTTCAATCCAACAACAAAGAGAGAGCACAATCATCGTGGAATCCCGCTCACGCCTGATGACTGATCAAGATCACAACTCCCAATCCTCCTCCTCCGCCGCCATGGCGCGCGCGCACGATCACGGCGACTGCCTCCTTGGCCCCCGGCCGTGGTGGTGGATGGGGTCCGGTCCCGTCGGCACCTCCCTCTCGGACTCCGCGCCGAACCCCGTCGTGCTCACGTCCTCCGCCGCTACCTGCGCGCCGGAGAGAGCCCCCGGCCGAGAAAGAAACCATCAGAAAAGAGCCGCCTTTTCTTGACCCTAGGCCGCAGCGCGGCGCGTTGTTTACCTTGGCCACGTCCGCCTTCTCCCGCATGCCCTGCGCGTTGTCCATGGGCGCCGCCGTCTCGAGCCGTCGCAATGCCGCTGCTGCACCGCCGGCGAGGGAGCGGGGGGAAAGCGTTAGGGACTCAGGGTTTCGGGGCGGCGGAAGAACCAAGGAACGGGGTTTGCGACGCGATGCGCGGGCGTCACGTACCTGCCCGGTAAGACGACGAGGAGGCGGCGGGCGGCAAGCAGGCCAGGAGGACGGCGACGGCGATCACGGCGACGACGGCCGCGCGAGCCATCCGGCCAGACCAGGCCCCGCGGACGTAGCGGGCCGCCAGCACGCGAAAGGAAAGCGAAGAGGAGGAGGAAAAAAAAATGGAGGCTTCCCTGCTCCAAAAACCCTCTGCCCTGTGTGTCCTGCGCCGCAGAGTTGGTTTCGCCCGTCTGGTGGGGGGCTCTGCTCCAACGAAAACCCGGAGGCGCATCGCGTCGCCCGCGGCGGCAGGTCCTTTGCTCCCCATCCGTGCCACGGTCACGTGACGGGGGGACACTTGGCGAGCATCCGGCTCTCCGATCACGCACGGCCGGGCTCCCCCGCCGCGCCGTCGCGGCCGGCGCCGTGTGTGGGCCCGGTCTCCGAGGCGGACGTGGCCTGGCGGGCCCCGAGTGCAGAGAGAGAGAGAGAGAGCGCGCGCGGCACCGTGCATGCGTATTCGCCCGGGGATTTCTCGCCTTGGCGGCGAGCGGGCGGGCGGCCGTTCCCTCGCCTCGCTGAGATGCTGACATCACCGACAGCTGGTGAAGGCTGTGAGCTGTTGGGCAGGCGGCCAGAGTCGTTGGACGATTTTACAGCGTTGCCACTGCTTGGATTCTTTTCCGCCTTTTACGTTGGCATGGTAGAGTAGTAGACAGTAGAGAGACTAGAGAGACGCAAGGATTTTGAACTTCAAAATATCTTCAGCATTTTCACCCTCGCCCAAAAGTGAAAAGCAATGAACAACCCGGTCGGAGATACTTTCAGACTTGGGCATCCAACCACACCTTCGTCAGGTGGCAATTGGCAACTTTCTTTCTGATCACCAGCAAACAGAATGCAGTCAAATTCATTTTTGGAATAATAAAAATATGTTGCCAAAACAGCATCTTAAGAAAAGGTGTCGCCTAATACTAAGTAGAAAGCGATCTTGCATTGCCAATCTCTTTTTTTTCGTAACATCAGAAATACAGTGCACTTTCTTCTTTCTAGTTTTTGAACAACTGGATGTGCAGAGTGCAGTAGTAGAGCTTTTCAGTGTGTCGCTGGCAGTAGTAGAGCTTTTTGAACAACGAGTTTGAACAGTGAAGAACAAAAGCCAAGCTGGACTGCATGTCTCATGAACACAGGAGTACAAGACAAGATCCTGAAGAAAAGAAGTAGCTTTCCCAGAAAAGGATCTGGGGAAAAAAGTACAAGTCATACCTTTGCTTATGTGGTACTACTAGAGAGGAAAATAGTCTACCAACTCCAACAGCCTGCCAAAACATGGCTCAGGGACACTGCTACTCGGAGCAATTAATTAACCCAAAACAATTGTGATCCTGAAAATGTATTAGAGATCCATAACAACTTAGCAAGCAACTGTATCTTGATTCATTCGTTTGTTTAGTTAATCAAAAGTAAGTAACTCATTCTTGACTGAATTGTGTTTATTTCCCCTTTATTCACAAGGGAACATAATACTCGAAATTCTGCAACATCCACCAGTCACACATCTAGTTAATAGTGTTCCTCCACGCCATTTATAAATATTGTAGTAGCAATATAGAATTTATTTCAGACGAAAGTTGTACTTACACTGATCTTGATTTTATTATTTCCTTGAAAGAAAGCATATTGCTCATCTCCATCTGCACAGATCAACGCATACAATTGCAACAGAATGTGGACCCTTTTATTGCAGCACACTCTCTCAGGGTAAATAACATAAATCAATCAGCCTTGCACCGTCCATTATATTTGTCCCCGCGCATCGATCACGTTCATGTTCATTTCTTGAGGAACTCCTTGAACCAGTGGGCAGATTTCTTGGGGTACCGCTTGTACCCGTCGTTATAGTCGACGAAGTATATCCCGAACCGGACCGTGTAGCCGTTCGCTCACTCGAAGTTGTCCAGCAGTGACCACGCGAAGTACCCTTTCACGTTTGCCCCCTCCCTTATAGCACTCAGCATGGCGAGGAGGTGCGCGCGGTAGTAGTATATCCTAGTGTCATCCTTGAGAGCCTCCTTCAGTGTCAGGCTCTTGTTGTTGGCTTCATCGACGCCTAGAATGCAGAAAATGGAAATGTGTATGTTCATCAGGTAGTTTCAGTCCTGTTCTTTGGGTTAGGAGTAGATCGAGCTTTGTTACTTTTCTGAAGTAGACATGAGAGAAAAACTTATTCAAAGTTGCACTGCAATTTCTGACTTGGTTGCAAAGTCTTTAAACCGTAGCAAGGTATGTATAGGATGGTGTCGAGATCTGTACCATTTTCAGTGATGTAGATGGTCGGGTTGCCGTAGTATTCTTTGATATACAGCAGCAGATCACGGAACCCTTGAGGGTAGATGTAGAGCCAAGATGAACCGCCCTGCATGTTATTCACGGAAATGAGTCGTTGCGCATAAGGTGGTGAGGCGAAATTATTTACCACTAGTATTTTCTCAGAATCTTGAGTTACTATACCTGAGGGCCTATGGGGACGCCGTTCCGTACACCTATTTGTAATTAATTAGAGGGTGTTAACATGGTAAGTGAAGAACAGAAGGAGATTGAATCGCTGCGCACATCAACACCTATTTTCTCAGAATCATGATGACTCACCGGTAAGGTTGGCTCGAGAGTCAGTGCTATAGGTCTTGTGAAGACCATTTGATGGAGGGAGGTGGGCAGCATAGTTTGTAGTGTAGTAGTTGAGTCCAATGAAGTCGAACGAACCCTTGATCAACTTGGATTGTTCTTTGGTGAACTTGGGCAGGCGATTTCCGACCAATCCTCTCATGCTTGCCGGGTAGTCACCTTTGATAAGAGGGTCCATGAACCTGGACGAACATTGATGGTATAAGATTTACACTAGGGATATATCTTCTGGACTTTGACTGAGATTGCATGAGCCACAGAATTGAACCTACCATCCAAACATGAAGTCTATGGCGCGTCTCGCTGCAGCGTCATTGGTTTTGGAGCGAGAGAAGGGAAGAAACCAGTGCGAGATTAGAGTTATGCCAATCGTTCCCTCTTGCATGCGCTGTATTAATTCGAGGAGCATTTCTAAGTTTTGTTTTCTCGAATACGCAGGAGAGCTGCGTATCTTTATATTAAGAAAAAAAAATTTAAACGTCCAATTTACAAACAGAAGCATTTCTAAGGTTACGCTGACCATTTAGGGCTAAATCACTAACTCTAGGATTTATTAGTTCAGTTCATCAAAATTTTCACTTCGCACACTCTAGAACCGAAACTTCAACTAAGCGCCAAGTGACAAATATGGGACTCCCAACCCAAATTTGCTGCATAAATAGAATGTCATCGGTGCATCACCTGGTATTTCTCTCTGTACATCCGAACTGTTTCTGCATGTGCAAGTAGCTGGTGATGGGCCACGATGTAAGGTTCCCTTCCTGAGTCCCCAACACTGCATCTGCCCAGGTCCCATGGCGAGCACCGGCCTGGGGCAGCAAAGCCGACCGCGTAGCCCGATGAGCAGAAGGTCCAGGGCTCGTTGAAGGTGATCCAGCGCTTCACTCGGTCACCAAACTCCTTGAAGCAGACGTCAGCATAGTCCTTGAAGTCGTTTCTGATACATTTACAGTCTTTTTTAACAGCTACTCATCAGTAATTTTCAGTATGTATTGTAAGCGAAACAATAACTGCAGTGGTGACACTGAACCTAGAGGAAATTAATTTTGTTCTTATGATGATGTGCTATTTTTGTTGTTATTAGTTTGTTGCTTTCAAATGCAAAGCTTGCAGGTTGATTCGTGATACAGGATGGCGTTGACTTTGTTATCAGTTAGTACAGTAGTACGCAACAAATTCGCCAGAAAAATGGGCAATGATTTCTTCAAGCTATTAACTACTGGCATTCGAGGGTTTTTAATTGCCGTCACACCATGCGATGTTGACATCATCTTTTTTGGTTAAATGGTACGGGTTTTGGTACAATTATATCTATATAATAACTTTGTTAAAATAAACAGCTTCAGTGCAGTTAAACAGTCTTCTTATTTATTTACTGAGTTGCTTTCATGGTTAGCTTAAGTTTTGACTTACACAATATTGGGGCCAAGAAATCCTTCATATTTATCTTCTAATGCCTGAGGTGAGTCCCAGTGAAAAAGGGTCGCATAGGGTTGCATTCCTTCATATGCACAGGGATTATATCTCAAATAATTCATAAGGTGAAGCAAAGAATGGAGCTGATCAAGGAGTATCATCAAGACACGCATACCTTTGGACAGGAGCTCATTAATGAGATTATTGTAGTAATTGACACCTTCTCTGTTAATTCCACCGCTCAGACTGCCATCTGTTATATGTGCCATAGGACATGTTCATAATAATACATGCTATCAACTTTGAACTCTAGTTTATATTATGAGAACAATAAACTCCCTCTATTTTTAAATATACGATGTTTAAATAAATTAAATGAACTAATTAGCTTGGTGTAAACTTTATATATGTAAAAACTGAGGAAGTACATAATTAGGGAAAATATTAAATGATAAAAAGGTCATGTACTTGGAAGAATTCTGCTCCACGAAATGGAGAACCTGTACGCATCCATCCCCATGTCCTTCATGAGGCGCACATCTTCCTGCGCATTTGCACATGTTTAATTTTGGTACTGTAAAAATATGCATGCATGCTCATGAAGATGAGGCTGGCACCTTGTAAAGATGGTAGGAGTCCACTGCTACATCCCCGTTGCTTCTGTCAGCGATTTTTTCTGCAAACAACCGAATGAAATACCGTTTCAGGAAACTAAATTGCTAGCTCATTGCTTAAGCACGGTTGATATATGAGCTTCTCATATATAGAGAAACAGATAGGCAGAAAAGCACGCGTGCCTGGGTGCTGGTGCGTGAAGGTGTCCCAGATGCTTGGTCCTCTGCCCCCCCCCCCCCCCCCCCCCCCCCCCCCCCCCGTGGCACCACCTTTATACTGCATGATGGGAATGGGAATTCAGTCTAGTAAACTCTGAAGATCAGGCCAAGACAGAAACGAAGTTGCAACTTCTTTTATAAAAGATGTAGAATAATTAATTAATTTGTTCTTGTTCCTCGCACGGGCATATTATCCACTAGCTAGCCTCTTTCTATTCTTTGACACAATAATTGAGCCGTCATGAGCTCCATTTATCAGTTCAATTAATTATGCTGTAGGCTAGCGCTTTCTGAAGCTTTCTCTCCTGTACCTGTAGTGTTTTTGTGGCATGCATGCTCTCTTAACTGGCGAAAGGGAAAGCCGGAAAGCTCTCACGCGCGCGAGTAGGAGTGAGCTTCTTCTACCTGATAGGCCGACGAGGCCGTCCCGAAGACGAAGCCATCAGGGAAGCTTTTCCGGCTGATCGGCGGCGTGCTGGCTGCGTCGTAGGCGGCGCCGGAAGCAGCAGCTAGAAGGAGAAACGGGAGCAGGAGGAGGCCGGACATGGCGGCGGCACTCGCAGCCATTTGGCATGTGTCATCCACGTACAGTCTCGCTGAGAGACAGCTGCCTTAGTGCAAATGCATGTGACCGGTTTGCTCTATCTCGCCGGCACCTCCATTACTACATATATACAGGCAAAATGCCGGCCATCATGAACCATATATAATGAAATAGTTCTTGGGTCTCCAATGAAGCTAGTCTGATGGCGACCAATTAGATGGGCTTCTGCCACGGCCAATCAGAGATCATCAAGTTCGACACGCCACTTTTGTGACAGACAAGGTAACCAAATCTTCAGTTTTCAATGCGTCATCGTAATCTTGCGGAGGAAGCCAACTCTGCTGCCTTTGTTTGATGGGCTGCTGCCTTTGTGGTACAACGTTCGCTTGTCTGCCTAACCTGCCTAAAGTCTTTTAGTTCAATGTATGGTGACTGTGTTTTTTTATTTCTAACACTTTGCACCACGTGCGCACATTGACATCATCATATATTTATCTTAGTATTATTTGGTGGTGGGTCGATCCTAGGTGAAGATTTTGGAAGTGTTATGTGGGAACCTTCCATGGAGAGATTATATTTTGCCACTACTTTAAACCATCATTTGCCAATGTAAAAAAATGTAATTGTACATTGGCCACAAGAATCACCTCAAACCCAACAAATAAACCTGCCACTAATCGGACGGCTTCGACTACCTGCAGCTTCAGCTAAGCTAAGGGTCGAGTAAAATCCAATTTTGAGGGTTGAGTTGAGTGGCAAATTAATTTGCAATTCAACCTCGTCTAATGGCCAATTCAAATTAGGGTTCAGAGTAGCGGCGAATATATATGCGATTTGCTCATTATTTATAAGCCCACGCGTGTGCACGTGCATGCAAGGATATTCACACGTCCACATCGCCAAAACTATGCTAAAATAAGTTAAACGGAAACCCTGATCAGGACAATAACCACACTCTTGGAAAGTCAATTGGGTGACGATAGGCGACCAAGCTTTTTTTAACGAAACAGGCAAGAGAGATGCCGACTATATTAAAAAGAAGAAACAATGCCTAAATTAGGCACCACAATAACCAACAACGACACCATCATCGGCCAACACGACCGCATAACTCCTCTTAACTCGACTCGATAACAACCGATTGGATTGGGACATAATACGGTTGCGCAACTCAACTTGACTCCACTCAAAACCACCACGCCGTGCCACCACCATGACTTAACCCCGCTGCCCATGTCGGATTGGGACATCGACCCAGGCCTCAACTCACCCTGACCGGTCGGATTGGATCATCGACCAGAACCTCTGCACACCCTGCCCACCCTGCCCGGTCGGATTAGGTATTCGACGCGAGCCGCACCGCACAAGCAACGTTTTTTTGTAATTTTTTCAAAGGAGGAAGAAAGGAAGAGAAGAGATAGCACATCCTGTTGATGGCCGTCACTGCCATCCGGATTAGCTTGGCATCACCTTCAAGAAGGTTATGTCGGCGCTTCGGCGACACCAATCCAAGATGGGTTAGATTTTTACCCGCAACATTCGGCACGGAGAGATGGAAAGGTGAAAAAAGACGCCTCAAACGAGGTAGCGGCGTCTGCGAACGTTGTCGTTCAAGCTTTCGCTAGCACCTCGGCCAATCCCCAGGGCAACAGCAGCAGACCTGACCGCAGACCTGACCGCAGCAAGAGGGTGCAGGTGATCAAAACGGGCGTCCCGGTCATCACCTGGCGCCGCCGGGCACAACACGGCGTCCCCGCCGAGCACGCCACCACCAGGGGCCCGCGCAGGCCACGGGACGGCCGAAGCCGGGCCCCGCACGCCGTGGCGCCGCCAAGCCGCGCCCCGCCACGTCGGCTGGGCGCCGCCACCGACGCGCCCGTGCCGCGCGCAGCCACGGGAGCCACCGCAGGCGCGCCCCACCAGTCGCCCAGGCCGCGGACGCCGCACCCCACCGCAGACGCTGGGCCGCTGCGCCCCAGTTGCGCACTGCCGCTGGGGCCGCTGCAGCCGCGCCCCTTCGGCCGCCCAGACCGCGGACGCCGCCGTCTAGGCCGCGGGGGCCGCTGCAGCCGCACCCTGCCGTGAGCCGGCCGCAGGCGCCGCTGCCGCCGCGTCCCGTCGCGCCCAGGCCTTGGACGGCGCCGCCGCCGCGCTCAGGCCGTGCCCCGCCGCGCAGAGGCTCTAGGAGAGCAGATCCAACGGTGGAGGGCGCGGATCCGGCCAAGCACGAGGCGGATCCAGCCGCTGGTCGCCAGGAAAAGCCGCCGCCGCCATGGACGGGCCAGCCACCAAGAGAGAGCGAGGGGGAGGAAAGGAGAGAAAGGAGGGGAGGTGGAGCCCCGCCGCCGCCTTCCTTGCGGCCGCTCGGGCTTCCGGCGGCAGCTCGGACGGCGGCGAGGCGGGGGAGCAGAGCTGGGGGGCGGCGGCGCTCGGGGAAGCGGGTTCCGCCCGAGGAGCGACGCGGGGGAGAGGTTCTAAAAGTAAAGGTGAACCACAGACTAGTCACCCGAATGTCTTCCACTCGATAGGCAAACAAGTTGTGCACGCCACTAGTTGCGTGATAGCATCTTTACCATATGTGTCTATATATATAGGATCAGAGCTGAGATCATTATCTAGAAAAAGATGGGAGTTGGGATATTTTATAATTGGTGTAGCAAAAACGAGTATCGCGTGCTATAACAGAACTGGCAAGAGTCTTCAGAAATTGGGGCCTAGGTTCGAGGAAGAAGAGAAGCAAGGTGGAGCAGCCGATAGAAGAAGCGTGTGTTAGACTATTCCTCAGTTCCAGTGAAGGAACAAGCCTCTCCCTTTCTCCATGTGGAAAAAGGAGAGAATATATACGTGGAATTTTTTTCACGACCTCCCCTTAAGGGTATAGAGCAATTAATGCGAGACTACATAATCGTGAGGTAATGATAAATAGGGCTCACTTGGACCAAGAACAGAAAAAGTAGAGAATATCATATCATGATTTGGCTGTTGGGGACGCCGAAGCTCTTCAATCCTGGAGGCCCCTCGCCTTTAGAAGCCGAGGCCTCAATCAGAACAAGTAGTCTAGCAACCATGAACGCCGAGTTTGGTCATTGGTGATCTCGGTGGCCATCCTGTTAAGTATCCCAGACCATAGTTCTAGAGATTGATATATCATTGATCACCATGATGACTCCATTAATTGGTATATCATTAAACAGTAGAATATTTTCAACTCCATCTCAACACCTTCACCACCGGCTCTTGCCAGTCTTGAGATATAATCATGCACAATAAGATCATTCTCAATATAAGTTTTATGGGGGTTTCATGCCATATAAGCAAAACGATGACATGTCATGGAATTTATGAGGATAGCTAGAGAGGAGTTGGATTTCATAGAAATAAAGCTTGATATACAACGGTTATCAAGACTTTTAATCTGGAATGGAACTCCCACCGAGAGAAATTCATTTCATCTCCATGCCTTTTGTCGATCCCGTATGGTAACACAATTCATATGGCACATATTTGATCTCAACACCATGCAACAATTAAATGCTAAGTGAAACTATGTATTATATATTGAGTAGTCGTTTCATTCATCAACCTAAATCTCTAAAGATGATATGGCACTATAGAAAATCGTACAATGAAACACTCCATTCAGAACGGCGTAACATGTAAACATGCATGCGCAGCACCCAAAGCTCCTAGACTAATTCGTCAACACACCTTGTTAAACATTCTTATTCATCAAACAAATGCGTAAACCATGGTACATTTCAACATTGTTCTTCAAAATGAATAAAACGGCCGTCTTATTATCCAGCAAATCACATGATTTAATTTGCTGACGCTGAACTTAACTTGACTTTGACTCGATCGACTCAACTCCGCACCTACTTCCAGAAAGACATCTCGTCATATGAGATGCTGCTTGACACGGCATAAAACACATGCGGCATATATATGAGATGCCACATTTATTTCTCATAATGGGTCGCTTATTTCTGCAGGAATTCCCTGAACCAGCGGGCGGAATTCTTAGGGTATCGCTTCAATCCATCGTTGTAGTCCACGAAGTTTATCCCAAATCGGACCGTGAAGGCATCCCTCCACTCAAAGTTATCGAGCAATGACCACGCGAAGTACCCTTTCACGTTTCTCCATCCCTATCAGGAAGTCAGATGCGACGGTTAAGTCGCAGGCATCTTCATCATGTTCATTCAGTGATACTGGAGTGTGTTAAATGAATAATAAGTTGCTCTGACCTTATAGCACTTAACAGCGCAAGGAGGTGCTTGTGGTAGTACTCTATCCTGATGTCATCCTTCAGGGCTTCCTGTAGTGGCAGGCTATTGTTGGTCGCCTCATCGACGCCTAAAGACAGGGTGAGGTGTATCTTGAGGCAAATTTTATTTCCAGTTCTTAGCTAGGTTCTAAGTTGTAATTACAGTGCATGGTGAGTTGAATGCAAAAGGAGGAGATGGCACTAATTAAACGAAAGTTTTGAAATCAGAGAACTTATTTGACTCTGAATGATACCATTTTCAGTGATATAGATGGTAGGATTCCCATAGGTTTCCTTTACATAGAGCAGTAGCTCACGGAAGCCTTGAGGGTACGTAGATGTAGAGCGAAGGTGAAGCAGCCTACAAATGCATACATGCATGTCATTTCCAGAAAGAATCATTCATCACACATAAAAAGGGATGGAAGTCAAGTGGTACGGGTTGTTTGGAGATATGATTGCAAGTTACCTGACGAAAGGAGACCATTCCGAACACCTGATACAACGGACAAGGTCAGTATATATCAGCAGAAAGCGAACAATAATGAATGCATAGTGCAGTTCCGAACAACGAAGTCTCAACCTTGCTCAAGATAATCTCATGCAGCAGAGGTTGCAGTTGGTATAACGTACTGCATGCCTGTCCGAAATGCTAGAACGCTATTAATTAGTTGAACAGGAGTTCTGTACGTGTTTGGTTCTAGAGTCGTTCTGCCACATCCATACCCATGTTCATAGTTGTACACAGAGAAGATGCTCTTAATCGAATTCAACTATTCAAAGGCTCTTCATTATTAGTATTAGTTTAAGAAGAAGAACAGAAAGATTGTCGACTTTGTTGACTCACTCACCAGTAATATTAGCCTGGGAGTCCGTGTTATAGCTCTTGTTCAGGGATGGAGGAACGTCCTTAGCGTAGTATCCTGTGTAGTAGTTGAGCCCGATGAAGTCGAATGCACCCTTGACCAACTCAGATTGCTCTTTTGTGAACCGTGGAAGGCGATTTCCCACCAACCTTCTCATGCTTAACGGGTAGTCTCCTCGAATGAGGGGGTCCATAGACCTTCAAGAGTATTATTCCCAGTAAGATATGCATCGATCTTGTTCTGTTTTTTTTCTTTTCTTTCCCCCCGATGAAATACTGCAATCGTCAGAGAGAATATACCATCCAAGCATGAAGTCTACTTGACGCCTTGCTGCTGCGACATCGGATTTGGAACGGGACAAGGGAGTAAACCAATGTGAGACTAAAGTTATTCCGATCTTACCCTTCTGTACACCCTGCATTCAATATGTCCTGTAATTGTGAGCGCTGGACCCAGACCATGGTCAAAATGGAAATTCATTTGGCTAACAGAGCATATCCTCTGAGCCTTGCTCCTTTACATAAAACGTATGCAATATATTCTTACTGAATGCTGCTTGCATCACACTTGCGGACTGCTTATTGTTTCAGAGCATAGCAGAAGCTCATATTTGGATATTTCAAATTGATGCATTATTCATTCAAGAATTATATCTGTGGTGAGAGTTCACTCCTGACCTGGTATTTTTCTTTATACAACCGAACTGCTTCTGCATGGGCAAGCAGCTGATAATGACATGCAGTGCAGGGTTCCCTTCCTGAGTCGCCAACACTGCACTTGCCCTCCTCCCAAGACGAGCACCGGGCTGGCGGAAATGTGCCGGATGCATAGCCCACGGAGCAGAAGGTCCATGGCTCATTGAACGTGATCCAATGCTTCACTCGGTCCCCAAACTCTCTGAAGCAGACTTCAGCATAGTCCTTATAGTCATTGCTGCAGTTAATAGTTACAGTTTTGTTTGTTTAGTGGGTGACTTTTATGGGCACACATACAAACAGCAAAGCATACAGGATCAAAGTGCTACTTCGAATTTTTGATGACAGTGTTAATGGAAAAAGAGTTCGTCCTAAGTTCCTATATATGAGCACTAACAGCTGTTGTTCGGTTTGTTGTTATACGATTGGAAGCATGTAGGTCCATGCATGCATCCGAGCTTGCTGAATACTATATGTCCGTGGTTACCATACCTTTCGTCGGTTCTACTAAGAAAACTTGGCAAAAAAGAGAAGAGGAACATCTACAAACTATGAGCTCTTTTAGGTGGTTGGAAATACTTGTTGATGCCTTTCAATGCCTACCCTAAATATAATCTTTATTTATTTTTAATTGTTCAAGGGTAGAATAGTAATTGCTGACACCAAAAATCCCCACCCCGCCCAGCGTTACCGGCTCCGCGCCTCCTCTCACCGCGTGTTTCTCACCGCCGCCGCCCTCCTCTCTCCCGTCGCCGCCTCTCACCGCGCCATCGTCCTCTCCCCCCATCGCTGACTCCGCCGCGCCACGGCGTCCTCAGCCTCTCCCCCGTCACCTCCGGCGCGCCGCGCCGTCCTCGGCCTGAAGCATGGACTAAAATTTGTCATCTGTATTTAGTGAACAGATCGGAGTCTCCAGACTTGCAGCATTTCCCAGAGGATTATTAAATGCTTAGGTTGTGGTTTTATTTTGAGAACCAAGATTTTGTTTACCAATTGAAAACTTCGGTTGTGTTTCTTCATTTTCGTTTTTGTTAGATGAGACTGGTAGGAAATTTGTTTACTATTAAGTTGCTTGTTAAGTTGACAGATTTGTTTGTTGATTGGTTACAAGGTTTTCAACATTTCACCCTTTTGTTACAAAAATCACGTTGTTTATGACTTCAGCTGTACATTATGATCACTAAGATACTTTTGTAATGTGATACTTTTGTAATGTGATACTTTGAACAGGTAACTAGAATGATGTCGAATTGACATGGCATACTTTGTTGTGTGCACCACATAGTTGTGCGATTCGCTTCTACTAGTTACTACCAGGTTAGCAAAGTTGAAGCTGGTTCGACTGGTAATTGGAATGATGTCAAAATGGCACGACAATCTTTGATGTAGCATCACTTCATGATGAGCTTTCACAATTATACATAGTTTCATGTTGCCATGTATTTAGCTCGTGCTCATCAACTTATCTTCACTGAGTGTACAAAACCAAAGTAATGAAATTCAAAAAGAATTTACATAAGGAGCTCGATTATCTCCCCAAAGTCGAAATTCACGGGAAAATGGCTTCAACAAATGCCTCGGCATCAAAAGGTTTGGTAATTAGCATAGTTATTTGCTTGGCATATTGCAAGAGAGATGTGTACCACACAACCACCCTGTGCAGTGCCATCTAGCTTCGTCAGGATGAATCCGGTGGCTCCAGCGACCTGGTGTTAGAACAATAATGTTGATCATCACTAGAAATCTGAGTGAGAAAAAGATGACAGCTCCAAAATAGCAGGTGTAGTGATTACATCATTGAACTCCCTTGGTTGCTGTAACATGATTAAGTCAGTTGTGCCATCGAGAACCAGTAAGATCTCCTGTAGATCATGGACAAAATAATGATAATTATCAATTAAACAATGTGCAAAGTACTAATCTCATCCTAAACTTCTAGTTGAAACAGCTATATGGCACTGAACTGAACTGAACTGAAACAGCTATACGAATGAACTGAACTGTGGCACATATATATAATAGAAGGCCACAAGCACACAATTTATCTCAAATTAGACAGCTATATGGCACAGGATGGTTATTTGAGTGTCAAACATCAACATATCAAACACATCCAAAAACAAGTTATTCTGTATGTTATTGGCAAACCAACAAAAGCTGAAGGAGGCCAAGCACACTACTTGCGCACTACTCCACTGATAATTCAACAAGATGATAAATGCAAGCAATTTCTCAGGAATTGCACACACTACTCCACTGATAATCATCTAAACCTAAGGACAATATGAAGCAGGACCTACACCTATAAGTTAATCCAACATGTTATGGGCAACCGAGAACCTGAATTAAGCTACATTCCCAGGAACATAAATTTCAAGGATTTCTTAGCACTCGCAGCCTAATCTACTGCTAATCATTCACTCCTAAGCATCCGCAACAACAAGCGTAGGGAATTGTAGTGGCAGCACCTTCGCAGGCGTGACGACAAGCACCCTCTTGCCGCAGTCCATCTCATGAACAATCCCCTCTTGCAGCGGCCGCGGAGGAGGTTCACCATGGCGAGCGCTACCCATCGTGCACAGTGAGCCCCTCGGCGGCCTGGTGGTGCGGGAAGGCATGGACCGTGGCGAGGAACGCGAAGTCGTTGACGTCGTAGAGGAGGAGCGCGTCGTCGTCGGCTCGTGGCAGGCGGCGATGAGGTCCCGCGGCACGGGTCCGCGCGAGTCGAAGGCGAGTGCGGAGACGGCGGCCGAGGGGTCAGGGAGCGGGCCGAGGTCGGCTGCGTGGCCAGGTTGTAGAGGTGGATGGAGTCGCCGGAGGACGAGGCTGTGGCGGCGGAGGATAGGGACTTGATGGAGAAGCCGCGCCGCCGCCGCCGGAGGGAATGGTTGGGTAGGAAAGTGGAGGGGAGCGAGGCGGCGGCGCTGGTGACGGCGATGGTGCAGCGACCGAGAGGAGAGCCGCCCTGCGCCCTTAACCTCCCATGGTGATGGCGCCGCTGGCTGGATGAAGAACAAATCGAAACCCTATTCATCAAGAGACTATAGTCCACTAAATCACCTCCTTCAACTTTACTACTCCAAATATTATTCCAACTAATATCGATTTACTATCTTACCCTTATTACAAAATATAATATCAAAAATGGGATTATCACACGTATTTTTTTTATATTGGGCCTACCAATTTAGTATGCATAGGGTAAATTTTCTGTTGGACACTCTTTAATGTTGTCTTTGCTGTTGGACACTACTCAATCTTGTATTTGCCAATAGATACTTTTTAAGTTTGGATATTTACTACAAGACACTATGTTCATCAAAATAATAATTTTCAGGTTTAGAGGAGAGAGAAAATAAACAAAGCAGATGTACCTTTTTTTCAGCAATCTTTTTGTTTCGGAGCATGTGTGAACATTTTTCTGCATAATTTTTTTAAGCGGTTAATGTTGGGACTTCAATTTAGTGTAGATGTATACACAAAGCAGAACATAGGTGTTTTATATGGAATCCTCTGATTCTGCTGATCGTTGCAGTATCATGGTTTCTACTTTCTAGTTATCCAGTCCAGGAGTATATATGGAAGCGCACTTTCTACTGCTTGGCCTTGGACTTGTGCTTCTTCTGGCAGCACAGCATGGCCCCGCTGTTGCAATTCCTGGCCCTGAATGCCAAACAAAGTGTGGCGAAGTTGACATTCAGTACTCATTCGGCATCGGCGATAACTGCTCGCTGTCAGAAGGCTTTAACGCTAGCTGCCAGGAGGTCCAACGTGGTGTCTACAAGCCATTCCTCGGAAATGTGGAGCTGCTCAACATTTCCTTGATTAATGGCACGATCCGGGAGCTGTACCACATCTCCACGTACTGCTACAACTCCGGTACGATGGACCCTGATACTTGGTTTTACGATGCAAGCCTTTCCCCGTACCGGTTCTCAGATGTCCACAACAAGTTCACCATCATAGGGTGCAATACCCTAGCGTACATCTATAACAGCAGCGGTACGGGCTACCAGAGTGGGTGCGTCTCAACGTGTCAGAATCTGACAGACTTAACAAATGGATCCTGCTCCGGCATGGGCTGCTGCCAGACAGCGATACCCAAGGGGATGGACTACTACGGTCGGCTTCGATAGTGGTTTCAACACAAGCCAAATTTGGAACTTCAGCCGCTGCAGCTAAGCCGTGCTGATGGAGGCGGAGGCATTCAATTTCAGCACCGCGTACATCAGCACGACCAAGTTCAACAACACAAACACCGGGCGAGCACCCGTGGTGATGGACTGGGCGATAAGAAACGGGACGATGTCGCCAAATTGAACTGGGCGATAAGAAACGGGACGATGTCGCCAAATTGAACAAGACAGGCACTTACGCATGCCTCAGCAGCAACAGCGGGTGTGTCGACTCCAGAAATGGGCCAGGCTACCTATGCAATTGCTCTAAAGGTTACGAAGGCAACCCATATCTTCCAGACGGATGTCATGGTAACAAAGTAACAAATGTGCTAAAGATTCCATATCTTAATTTCAATATCTGAACATTGTATTTATCGCTATTTATTTTCCTTATCTTTCTGCAGATGTTGATGAGTGCAAGAACAGTCCATGCTCTTCAGGAGGTGTTTGCCACAACACAATTGGAGGATACCGATGTTCGTGTCGAGTAGGACTTAAGTTTTGGGAGCAAAACAATAGTTGTGACCTTGATACCAACCTAATAATTGGTAACACCCTCACCAAGCTAGACAGCTAGCTTCTATCTTTTCTATATCCAGCTAGGATTCCTCCTCTTAATGAAATACATGCTTATCGCGAAAATATATCCAGCTACGATCGTTCAAATTATAGAACTAAATAGGTGGTTATTGCGTCCGTGACTCAGGAATTAAATGGGTTGTTTACCCAATGCAAGTGTTACACTAAGCAGTGCCGGTGGCATTTTGCTTCTCACTGCAATTGTTGCTGTTCTTACTTGGAGGTGGCAGAGGATTGTTCAGAAACGGATTAGAAAGATATATTTTCGGAAGAACAAAGGAATTCTCCTAGAACAACTGATATCTTTGGACCATAATGCTAGTGATGGCACGAAGATATTCTCTCTTAACGAGCTAGAGAAGGCAACCAACAACTTTGATCACACACGTGTGGTTGGCCGCGGCGACCACGGCACGGTCTACAAGGGCATCCTGACTCTGACCAGCGTGTGGTGGCTATCAAGAGATCAAAAGTTAAGGAAAGCATCGAGATTGAGCAGTTCATCAATGAGGTGGCCATACTCTCCCAGATCAACCACCGGAATGTGGTGAAGCTCCATGGATGCTGCCTGGAGACTGAGGTGCCTCTACTTGTCTACGAGTTCATCTCCAACGGCGCTTTGTATGACCTCCTCCACTGTGAGCAAAATGGCATCTTGCTACCATTATCTTGGGAGGAGCGCCTAAGGATTGCCGTCGAGGTCGCCGGCGCATTGGCATACCTACATTCAGCGGCTTCGATGGCCATTCTACATAGAGACATCAAGTGCATGAACATACTTATGAACGACAGCTACACAGCAAAGGTTTCAGACTTTGGTGCATCGAAGTCAATCCCAATTGATCAAACACATTTGGTCACCGCCGTGCAGGGCACGTTTGGATACTTGGACCCATAATACTACCACACCGGCCAGCTCAACGAGAAGAGCGATGTTTACAGTTTTGGTGTCATACTTCTCGAATTATTGACAAGGAAGAAACCAATCATTGAGAATGGGAACGGTGAGAGGCAAACCTTGTTGGGGAAACTTTTTTTCGAGGAGTTGGGGAAGAGGTCACTCAATGAGGTAGTTGATAAGGAAATTTTGGAGGAAGCAAGAGAGGAAGCGATTGAGGAAGCGATTATGAGTATGGCTTGGCTGGCTGAGGAGTGCCTCAGCCGGACACGAGAAGAGAGGCCTACCATGAAGGACGTGGAGATGAGGTTGCAGATGCTGAGGGCCCGTCAAGGCGTTGCTCCGAGGAAGAGGAGGGATGACGAAGTGACCGTCGTTGTGAAGCAGTAAGAGCCAACATGATCAATGGTGCGATTCCGGTGGCTGCTGCTAGTCATCACGGCTCGCGCTGGTACAGCCTAGAGCATGAGTTTGTGCTGTACTCATGCGTGCCGCGGGAGATTGTGTCGGCATTATATATGGATGTTTTATGTATTTTGTTTGGTTGTTGTGTTCTTATACTTTTGTATACTACATATAATATGGAGGAACTTAATCTTATTTGATTGATTGAGTTCGGCGTTCCTAATCTTTTATGTATAATCCTTTCATTTTTTTAATAGACTTATTTCATCTTGGCACAATGACCAAGGAGGACCCTTCGCGAGGATTCCTCGGTATCCACGCCATTATATGCATGCATCAATATAATTTCTAGAGGAGTTACTCTGCTCAAGAACTAAAATGGTCGTCTGGGTTATTTTCGAGATGGCAACTCAAATAGGATTACTAAAAGAGAAAAAGATTTAGTTTTGGAAAATAAAACGAGAATGGAGGGACCTGTTGAACTTCTTATCTCCTAATCTATAATGACTGTGCAATGGTCCATAAAATTATTAAAAAAATAAAGAGGAGCATATGCCGTACTCACCAATGACGATTGATGTTATCTCTAGGGAGTTGAGATGATGCCCCCTCTATTCCCATAGTAAAGTTTTGACCAAAATAGTGCTTACTGTCGGCTGCTCTCCGTTGCAATGCATGACGTTAAAATAGAGGCAACTACAAATCTGCAGCATGCACGCGTTGCTTTCCCGCCTAGGGGAACTGTGTAGTGTAACCGGCAATCCTCCCACCTTGTACCTAACACATGGTTAACTTAATAACATGGACCAGTTCATTCCACTAGAATTTCTAATATGACCCCAGCATAATTTACCATTCTATTTTAGATTATGTAGTTTCTCAAACCAAATAAGATATGAACGAGGGCGTACCAAAAGTCCAGCGGAAGTCATAAAAAAGATTCGAGCTCAAACATGTTTAGTGCATGAGTTTCTTTCTAGTTCTAGACAACTCCTAGAAGAACTATTCCGTGGAATTGAGTTTGAAAGAATGCATGCCTTGACTTGTTCGTCAATACCTGCAGGTGGTTTTGATTTTTTTTAAATGTGGGTGGTACATATGAAAGGGCAGTTTATGGTGGAATTCTGAGTTTGAAAGAATACATGCCTTGACTTGTTCATCAATACCTGCAGGTGGTTTTGATCTTTTTTTTTAAGAAACTGTGTTGAACTGGTCACAAATGGGAGGCTATCCAGGCCAATCTTTTTTAATCCCATAAGATTAGTTCCAAAGCCAGCATGTTGTTATCCTTTGATTAGTTTCCGCGTAGTACTTGAGGGAATATTTAATAGCAGGCCTTGTACTGTTTCGCTGACAACGAAGTTTCTAGAGACTTTCTAGCGGTAAGACTCAGTCTCTGATGTGGTGTTCCATCTCCCAACGAACATATGACGCGGGATGCGCTCTTCGATCTTATATATATATATATATATATATATATATATATATATATATATATGACACACACAGTATATGGGTGCTTTGCTTTTGTTAGAATGAGTTGCTTTGCTTTGATTTTATGATTTTTAAGGGAAGAATCAAAGTACAGCAGTAATTTTCTGTAACTGTCTTTTGCTTACCTAACCTTCCTTAGATCAGGAGAACTCATCTTAAATATATGACTTAGCTTGCATTGGGAACACCATGAATATAATCCCATGTATCTGCATTTATTCAGATTTTTTGGAGGGTAGAACTACGCCAAGCTCAACTCAGGCGTGAGAATACTGAGTCCACCGATTAAGCTCAACAAGGTTGTGACACCACGGTCTCTGCTTTCTAGTTATTCAGAGGAGGAGGATGGAAGTGCGCTTTCTGCAGCTTGGTGTTGGTCTTCTACTTCTGCTAGCGGCACAGCCTACCCCTACCACTGCGCTTCCTAGTCCTCAATGCCAGAAGAAGTGTGGCAACGTTAAGATACAGTACCCGTTCGGCATCGGCTTGGAGTGCTAACTGGCACCATACTTCAACGTCAGCTGCAGGGTGCAAGAAGACGGCATCTCCAAGCCGTTCATCAGTGATGATTTGGAGCTGCTCGATACTTCACTGACTCGAAGCACGATCCGGGTGCTCAACAACATCGCGACATACTGCTACAATGCCTCCGGGCTCTTGGAGGGCAATTTCTGGGGGTTCGACGCAAGCCCTACCCCCTACCGGTTCTCAGACATCCTTAACAAGTTCATCGTCATCGGGTGCAACACAATTGGGTTCATCTCTGATAGCGACGACAGCAAAGACCGGAGCTACCTGAGCGGGTGCATCTGGACATGCAGCAAGGTGTCTGACCTGACGAACGGCTCCTGCTCAGGCGTAGGCTTCTGCCAAACAACGATACCAAGGGGGATGAGCACCTACCGGGTCAATTTCCAGATCGGTGCCAACACAAGCCGGACGTGGAGGTGCAACTATGCTGTGCTGATAGAGGCGGCCGCGTTCAACTTCAGCACCACTTACATCAACACGTTCAACAAATGCAGGTGGGCAGGTACCCATGGTGCTAGACTGGGCGATAAGAAACGAGAGCTCGTGTGAGGTGGCCAGACGGAACAAGACAGGCACTTACGCATGCCTCGGTTGTGACCGCGAGTGTGCAGATTCATCCAACGGGCTAGGGTACGTGTGCAGCTGCTCCAAAGGGTACGCAGGCAACCCTTATCTTCCACGTGGATGCCAAGGTACAGATTTGACTTTGTTCTCATCACATACTGTTTATGCATACATGCACAGTATCTGCTTCCGTCTCTCCTCCAATGGTTTAAACTGTGTATTTACTGAACTTAGTTCCTCTCACCTTACTGCAGATTACGATGAATGTAAAGACAGCTCATCGTGCCCTTCGGGTGGCATCTGCCGCAACACGGAAGGAGGATACCGTTGTTCGTGTCGAGCAGGAAGGAAGTTTTCTGATAAGAACAAAACATGTGACCCTGATACGGGCCTAATAATAGGTAACACCATCCGATAGCTATACAACTAATTTCTCATCTTATTATGAAATGTCAACTTACCAACAATGCTCTAATTAACATAATTAACATGATTTCTTAGTTCTTACAATGGTGTAGACAATCATAGATAAATGGTTTGCCATATCTCTGTTCGTCTTCCTCCTCGCTTGTTCTTCTCTTCCTCCATCCATTTCCCTTCGATTTGCCACTCCGGTGAATCTTATCTTGACAGGAACATAACAGCCAGACCTCCTTCGTTGACTGGCAGTCACCGAAGCGTACCGTGACGGGACACTGTTTTTTTGGACATTTCTATAATAACAGCTAGGCGTGACCGGGACACTGTTTTTTTGGACATTTCTATAATAACAGCTAGGCGTGACCGCGACACTGAAGTGGCCGCTGCGCTGCCATGCAGGAGCTCACCGTTGACCGACTCGGCGCAGTTTGGCTACATACATGAGGCACTGGCCACTTGGCCAGTGACACCTGCTCGTGCTCGGGGCGGAGACCTGGACTGGACAGCAGAGACGCTCCACTACTACAGCCTACATACAGAAGGTCACCTCACCCAGTACGTACTGACCTCACCTCTCCTGACAACCATGTGATTGTGATGCGACCCTGCTGGTCTTTCACTCTTTCGTCATGTAAACCGGTTCTCACCACAAGGACGTTCCACGAGAGAGAACGGCGATGAAAAATTCACCGCACGTTACGCTGTCGCCTTGCATCGCATTGCATGGAGCTAGCTGCGACTGATTCCAAGTTCCAGCAGCGCTGCTGTCACTGTCAGATCGAAGAAGATTCCAATGTTGTCATTTCAAAGTTGCAACTACTTCCAGTGGATTGAGAGGAAAAAGAAATCTTGATAGTCCGAAGCTAAATGGATTATTTAGTACAAGCAAGAGTTCGGCATGACGGTAGAACAATACTCCCATGCTCGTTAATTTGAATCGTGAGTTTTTTCTTAAAAACTCATACAGAAAATTAGAATATTTGTGCTCGGATCAGGTTCTAAAGAGAACCAGTACGAAGGAAGTTTCTCGTGATGGAACCTAACCACTCTGGTTTGAATTCTCGACTAAGCATGCGTGCATGTATATTTCTAAATTTATTCACGTCGGTCTATAATGGTAGGTAATATACCCTCAATATTCAAGAGCATGCGGTGACTTCACGGCCTCAAGATACGTTGGTCCAGGCATTCGATCAGAGGCCTGACTGACTCGGCGCAGTTCTGCTCCAAGAGGACACCCGTTTGCCTGGGGTGGAGATCAGACCTACACAACCAAGATGCTAGCTAGGTCGCCTCGCGCTCCAACCCTGTGAATTACGATGCACCCCTGCATGTCTGCCGTCATGTAAATCGGTTGCTGTCACAACTCATGACTAGATCCCGGATTGTGACCTGGTTGGTTCATTCATTGTGCAAGGAAGTTTCGTTGTTCCGCGAGAGAGGACCAGCGCTAATAATGCACCAATGTGGTGACTGTTTCAATTCACAAGATCCAGCGCTGTCAGATTGTCGTTTCATTCGTCAGACATGCACCTTCGAGTGAGTTGTGATACGAATGAGGGATCCTTTTCCATAACTTACCACAGCAAAGTGTTATTCAAAAAGAGTAAGCAGTCCAAAAAAAATCCGAGTTTTTTACTCGTCTGTATCTATGGTCTAGTTATGACTGACCGGAGAAAGTATGTGAAGAAGAGAGAACCAACGAGGCGCAAATTAAACTCAGAGGCTGCTTGGTGCCGGCGCCCTAAAAAAATGAGAAGCTCATGGCTTACGTTTATTTGGTCATCACAGGATGAGAGGCTAAATTATGTCATTCCTATATCTGAGAAATGAGAGGCTAAGATTTTGCATTATTATATTAGCTATCCTTTCCAACTTTTTTATCCACCACAAATATTAGTTTGAAAATCAACGACGTTGCTATCTGCTGGTTAGATGAGTACCGGAGGGAATAATTGCAGACCCTTGCAACAACGACAAAGTCTCAAGACTTATTGGTAAGACTCAGTCTCTGCTGTGTCTTGACTCGTTTCCGACGACCTGTATAGTAAGTAGTAGTGCGGATGTGCTCTTCCTATATATATACTCCAACGACGACACACATAGGGGTGTCTGCTTTAATTTTGTTAGAACAAATAACTGAAGCAATCTCGATCCGGAGGTTCAGTTGATCAGTTCTCTCGGCAGCTCGCTCGGCGTTCCGATCCGGGGAAGATAAGACTCATCATCGTAACCTCTCCGCAAAGCTAAGGTACATAATATACTTTTCCACGAACGCTCGCTGATCTCCCTTGCTATTTCATGCCGCTTCTACTAGGTTTGTTTAGTTTATCTGCCCCTTTAGTTCATTACTTCATTTATCTTCCCATGAAGGTTGATGTTATATTTTTCATCAGATGACAACAAATTAGATGAACACTAATATATTCCTTGAGCAAGTCACTAATCCAACAAGGAATTCGTTATATGCTGATATATGCACGAAATATTTTACGGTTCTTTTAATGAGAGATCAAACTGTACCTCCAATTTGATGAAATTGTCTTGTGCTTACCTAACATTCCTAGGATCAGGGGAACTAAAATTTTTTACTTGAATATACTATTGAGGGACATCCGACCCATAACCCACATGTACCTTTTTTCAGCTATCCTTTTGTTTTGGAGCATGTGTGGATATTTTTTCTGCTCAATTTTTTTAAGCGTTCATGTTGGGACTTTATTTTAGTGTAGATGTACACAAAGAAGAACTTAGGTGTATTATATGGAGTCCACTGATTTAGCTGACCGTTGCAATATCGTGGTTTCTAGTACTTTCTAGTTATCCAGTCCGTCAGGATGGAAGGAATCGGTGCTCGTAGCCTAAAAGGGGGAGGGGTGAATTTGACACTTTCTAAAATCTTAACCTATGGCTCAACTAGTTTGCACAAAATATAAATTAGAACAATGTATCTAGATGCACAACTAGGATTCTTCTAGTGTGAAAACCTCATCCTAAAGAATTTTGAACCTATAGCCAATTCTAACATGATACTACACTAAGAAAGTAAAGGCACATAAGTTGCAAGTATAAAATGCGAAAGCTTAAAAGAAGGGGATGAGGAGAAGCAAACTCTCAACACGAAGATTTATCCCGTGGTATCGGTAGGCACAAAGGCACCCTTAGTCCATATTGTTGAAGCACTCACTAAGAGTATTGCCTCCCGGTCACCAAGTATCTTTCAGAACTCTTCTTGACTTGCCACTAAAGCTTAGCCACCAAGGCTCTCGCCAAGTCCCCGATCACCTCTATGTCGTCTCCACTAAGGAGCTTCTCCACGAAGGAGGAGGGGGTCTCCACGTCCCCCGCACAAAGACGTCGTCGCCGCTCCACACCAAGTCGGAGGGTCGAAGACTTGCCTACGAACCATGAAAATTCCAAGGGGACGGCACACTGAGATACGAGCTTGAAGTTCACTCAAGAACCAGCACAAGGTCACAAAACCTTGCTCTAACACTCTCCCTGGAGCTAGCCTAGCACCACACCTCACAAAGCTTGTGCTAAACCTAAAAATTTGATCAATGAGCTTTTTGGTTGGCTTGGAGAACTTCAGCAGCAGAGTTTTTGTAGCTTCTCATAAACTCCAGCAACCTTAAGTAACCCGGGATGAGGCCTTATATAGACTAAAGGGAAGCTCATAGCCGTTGCTTGCTTTTACTTAGAAAAGCATAAAGTGTCGGTTAAACCGGTCGCTACCGTCGGTTTAAACGGTCACACTGACCCTGTCTGCTAGCCGTTGAACTCCAACTGCCTTCTGCTGATGTCATTGCACCAACGCCTTGCACCGACGGGAGTCGGTTCAGCCGGTGCTAAAGACCTTCAGGCTTCTCCAACTCCAAATGCTTCTGCATTAGTAAACTACTAATGCACCGACGCTTGACTCAAGGCGTCGGTTTCAACCGGTGCCTCTGGCACTTTTCCACTTGATTGCCATATCATCTTCTCAATGCACCGACGCCTCCCTTCTTATAGCGTCAATTCAACCGGTGCCTCTGGCACTTTTCCACTTGATTGCCATATCATCTTCTCATTGCACCGACGCCTCCCTTCTTATAGCGTCAATTCAACCGGTGCTACTTAGTTTTCTGCACTTGATCGCCAATTGAATTACCAATACACCAATCGATTGAAAACTAGGGGCGTCAGTTAAACCGGTCGCCCGTTTCCTTGCATTTTCACTACAACATGGGCATCTTGACAGCAATTTGGACCATCTTGTATATGGATTGGACTCCATACATGGGACCTACAAGTTCTACAAACTTTAGCTCACAAACTCGTTAGTACTATTGACTATATTGTCACATAATCACCAAAATCATAATAATAACCTAATGGGGCCATATTTCTTACACAGGAGTATGTAAGCGCGCTTTCTACTGCTTGGCCTTGGACTTCTGCTTCTTTTGGCGGCACAGCACGCCCCCGCTGTTGCGATTCCGGGCCCTGAATGCCAAACAAAGCGTGGCGGGGTTGACATTCAGTACCCGTTCGGCATCGGCGACAACTGCTCGCTGTCAGGAGGCTTTAATGTCAGCTGCGAGGAGGTCCAACGTGGTGTCTACAAGCCATTCCTCGGTAATGTGGAGCTGCTCAACATTTCCTTGATTAATAGGACTATCCGGGAGATGAACCACATCTCGACGTACTGCTACAACCCGTCCTAACGTCCCGTCCTAACGTCTCATGGAGTCCGATATTTGGGGGTTCGATGCAAGCAGCTCCCCGTTTCGGTTCTCAAATGTCCTCAACAAGTTCACCATCATAGGGTGCAGTACCCTAGCCTACATCTATGCCAGCAACGGTACAGGCTACCAGAGTAGGTGCGTCTCAACGTGCCAGAATCTAACAGACTTGGTGGATGAATCCTGTTCTGGCATGGGCTGCTGCCAGACAACGATACCTAAGGGGATGAGCTACTACGAGGTCGGCTTCGATGGTGGTTTCAACACAAGCCAAATTTGGAACTTCAGCCGCTGCAGCTACGCCGTGCTGATGGAGGTGGAGGCATTCAATTTCAGCACCACATACATCAGCACGACCAAGTTCAACGACACAAACACCGGGCGAGTACCCGTGGTCTTGGACTGGGCGATAAGAAACGGGACGATGTCGTTGTCATGTGAGGAAGCTAAATTGAACAAGACAGGCACCTACGCATGCCTCAGCAGCAACAGCTGGTGTGTCGACTCCAAAAATGGACTAGGGTACCTGTGCAACTGCTCGGAAGGTTACGAAGGCAACCCGTATCTTCCAGACGGATGTCGTGGTAACAAACTAACAAATATGCTAAAAATTCAATATCTTTGTACAATTTCGATATCTGAACATTGTATTTATCGTTATCTGTTTTGCTCATCTTTCTGCAGATGTTGATGAGTGCAAGAACAGCCCATGCCCTTCGGGAGGTGTTTGCCACAATACGGAAGGAGGGCACTAGTGTTCTTGTCGCACGGGAAGAAAATTTTCCAAACAAAGCAATACATGCAGCCCTGATACCAGCTTAATAATAGGTAACAAGCTGAGCTCGACTAGCTAAACCATATTCAAAAATCCCATTCGGAAAAAGCAAACCGGAGTTCTTGACGCTATAGGAAAGGGGGAAATGGTTTGTAACAATCATCCTATCTGCCGTTATTATGCAGGAGTTACTGTCGGATTTCTTGTTCTCGTGATTTTCTTCTTCTTCGGGCATATACTTCTCCAAAAGAGAAAACTGAACCAAGTTAAGCAAGAACATTTTCGAGAACATGGGGGCATGATTTTATTTGAGAGGATGAGATCAGAAAAAGGTCTTGCTTTCACTGTGTTTAGCGAAGCTGAACTTACACAAGCCACAAACAACTACGATAAGAGCAGGATAATTGGAAAGGGAGGCCATGGAACAGTCTACAAAGGGATAGACAAGGTAGAAAGGCGTTGTGTTTCCGGTTCAGGAGTTAAAGGTGAGTCTGGCTCATAGACACGGGAATTAGGAAAATCAGGATAATATGAATTTAGAAAACCTTGGTCCCCTGCAAGAATTAATTCAGCATCCCAAATTACAATTATTAGATTGAAAATATTGAATCACCAACATGCTACAGACATTAAAAGAAGATAGATTAATTCCGAGCACTTCAGCATTTTTCTAGTGCTATGCTGCATGTGCTGTCAACACAGGTCAGTAACTCAAGCAACATAAGCACTAGTTGATATCTTGTGCCTGTTGAATTCAATGAGTTTGAATTGGTCTGTTACACAGAATTGTTAAACTTCTTGAACTACTTTACTTCTACCACTTCGTTCATAGACAAAATTAGTGCCCTTCAACTGACTGCCCAAGTGGGCTGTGGCTCAGTCTTTGTTATTTGCTGCAGGTTTGCGACCTACCCCTGCACAAGCAACTGCTGTAAGTTGGGTAAGCATACGATGACAGAGATGCTTAAAAGCAGGTATTGCTGTCCAACATATTGGCTGATTTTCTCTGCCTATTTCAGATTCTGAAAGATGGAATGCAGCACGCAGGGAAACTCATTTGTAGTAGCATGGGGGCAAGAATGGATTCCGAACCAAAGAGTTGGAGGATACTTGGTGAGCATAAGATATATAAATAAATAAATCATATGACCCCTTCTCTGAGATTTCTTGCGTGGCCATATTGATATCCCCCCCCCCCCCCCCCCCCCCCCCCCCCCCCCGCCGCTTTCCTTTTCTGGTGCTATTTCTCCAGATTATGCTATCCCTACCTATTTCTGTGGTCTGACAGTTTATGTTCTCTATCATGCTGGCACTGTCTTGAAGTCATTTTACCATTGTGCCCACAACTTCTTTTTTCTGTTGTTTTTTTTTCTAGTTATGTTATTCATGCTTATTTCTATGTTTTGACAGCTGATGTTCTCTATGATTTTGGTACTGCCTTGGAATTTGTTTCACCATTGTGCCCACAACTTTTCCTTGAAGTAGCAGGCTTGGGAAATTTTGCGAAGGTGCCCATTCTCACTTGCCTGGCACACTGTGGATTGCAGAATATTGATATATCATATATGATCTTCTACTTGATATTCACATGCACAATTTAGTTTAAGATTTATGAACTAGTAAAAGTAATGTTTTGCTTAACTTAGCAGTGTCTCAAATAATCATACAGAGCAATTAATCAAAATGGCAATGTATTTTCCCAGTTTTTTTCTGCCTGAAAATTGAGCTCCAATTTTAATCAAGTCATTGCTTGTGTTGCAGGGAATGGCTGTTGTTGCAGCAAGAGCGACAAGGCTTCCAATTTTATTCTTCTTTTGCCAAAGAAGGCAACCTTAGTGATCTATTTGCTAAAGGGGAAGCCATCTCAACACTTTTCAATGTCATGGGGATAGGAGCTGGAATTGGATTGGCATCTACTGTATGTTCAACAACTCAAGGAAAGGTACATATTTGCTACATGCCATCTGCTATCCTATCACTACATCTGTTCCATTACGCTGTATTATCAGGCAAATATACAATGTGAAAATGTACACCTGGACATGTGCATTTCAATCATAGGAGCAAAGCATGACAATCGTAGAGCTAGATCTGATCCTTTAGTTATCTAACCTGGGCAACAGGAAGACATACATTTAGTAACTCCTAGTTTCTATGCATATTGTAAATATGACATCCACTACAGAATAGATTTTTATTGCAGTTTTTGTGCTACTCAGTGTAAATACCCTGTCAGACTAGGTACAACAATTGACTATGCATTCCTTTGCTGATCGTAAAGAGGACTAATTTACTTGTTGGGAACTTTCTGGAGGGAATTACATTGAATGTATTTCTTTAAGATTATCTTCATTTTCTTGTTCACATTTTTCATTTAGTTTTTGCATATCATCTCAACCTGCTATTATGTTAAAGGACCTTATATTGATGCAAGCTTATCTGAATCTTCTTTTATATCTAAGAACTTCCTTTCGAGCTTTTAATCACCTTTTCATTGTTCTTAGTTAATTGTAGGCCCGTTGCTTTCTGCCGTACATATATACGGAGTTGTACAAGAGATGAGAGCAACTCCTGTAGACACACTCAACCCAAAAAGAACAGCAATGATTGTGGCTGATTTTGTCAAGGTTAGTAATTCAATCTACTGACACCACACACCACCCTTTATTCAACCCAATTACAGTACTAATACTTGTCTGAACTTCAGAGTGGCAAGGTTTCTAGTCCAGCTGAGCTGAGATACAGGGAAGATCTCCTATTTCCTAACCGACTAATAGAAGAAGCTGGAAGTGTGAAAATTGGGCAACCACTTCGCAGAGTCTCGAGTCCATGGCTCGTCGAACAGTTGAGAGCAACTTTCCCAAACGAGAAGTTTTTACTCAACCAAAAAAGCAACAAGACATACATGGTTCTTGAGCAAAGTGCAAGTGGAGAGGATGCATTGAGGGGGTGGCTGGTCGCCGCATTTGCTTCGGAGATGGAGAGGTCAGGCATGGGTTCGCGTGACGCAGTGCTGAACGTAGCCTATGAGAAGATGGAGAAGGTTTTCCCCACTTTTGTATCAGAAGTTAGGAGTAGAGGATGGTACACAGACCAGTTTCTGGATGGTAATGGTAGTCGAATTGCTTTTGCAAAGTTTCAGTAGTTGTTAGAGTTGATGTTTTCGGAGGAAGATGCCAAACCATGAACTCATGGAGGTCACTGTAGTCTAACTCTTCAGAGTTATGGAGATGAACTGGGCAAGCTTCACAGATTAGATTGTTCTCGGAATATATTTTTTCTGTCCGTTGGCTCTTCATGCCATATATGTTGAGTGTAGTTTGGGATCATTGAGATGAACGAATTTTTTTGCCACAATCTTCTGCTTGTTTGAAAGCTGAATTTTGGTTGTGCGTGACTAGGAATTTTTTCGTGTCTACATCAATTGTCCGTCTGCCTGGGAAATTTTATTCTTTTACCACTAGATTCACTAGCCTTTTTATAATTTGATCACCCTGCGAGAGTTAGGTTGACATGTCTACATGTGATACGAGTGGCATATATCCTTGTAAGGCGGTGGTTTCCAGCGGCTGTTCTTCAGCGACGACTCGTCGACGGCGGCCGGTACAGAGGCTAGCTGCCGTAGAGGCACAGTCCGAAGGAATTGAAGGCTAGAGAGGAAATTACCGTGCCGTTTACGGTGCCACGCATACAGTATTCCCTTGACGAACGACACCGAGCCGGCTTCCTCGACGGAGAACCGTCAAAAGGAAAGGATGCTTCGGCCGGCGAGCGGAAGTTACCGCGACCCCCGAAAGTCCGCGTCGTTTATCTCGCGCCGGCCGGCGATTAGTTACCGGGCGTCCTGTCACGACCGCTGCAGCAGGCTGGATTCTACGCACGTGATGGATGGATGTGTACTAGTAGTCCTGTTGGTCGACGTCATGCGACCCGGTGACCGCACCCCGGCTAGCCGAAGCTAGACTCGTGTCCCCCCGGTCGTCGCGTGATGCACGAATTACCTGTGGACACAGGACGAGCGCCCATTCCTGGGAAGTGCCTGTCCGGCGCGAAGGAGGCTGCTCGGCACTAGTCGTGCACTCCAGGAAAAGAAAAGGCATATACCGCGCTTCCGAAAGGAAAGGCATTTCACCGAAGGCTACATGAGTTGTACATGTGCGTCGGAGCGAGAGACAAAAAAAAGAAAGAAAGAAAAGTCGATCGCGACGCCATCGCCGCGAGCCCCACGCACCACGCACGGTGCGTGTCCCCTAAAAAATCAGAAAATATCGAGGGAAAATCACCGCACGGATCCTGCAGGTTTACCCTGTCGTATCGATCTGCTGTTAGTCGCCTGACGTGGGCGCATGAAGTGAGCTGAGCTGCCCAAGGTGCAGGGCGCAACATCCATTTTGTAGTATATACTCCGAAAGCGCAGGCATCCCGCATGGGGAAATATGTGCCTCCCCGCCCGTTTCTTAATCGATCGTCGTAGCTTTTCCCGAGGAGAGTGGGAGTCCGTGGCATCACGCACGGACGCCACCCGGAGTCCCCCCGCGAGCCGATCCCGTTTCCAGTTCCAGTCCACGATGCCGGAAAGGCAAGAGGGCGATCCATCGCCCCCGCTCGCTTTCCACGGCTGGACGCGGCCGGCGACGAGGCAAGGAGAGGAAACGCCGCGGCGATGACGAGCGCGTGGCGACGTGCAGGGCGTCCGGCGGAAAGGGGCCGGGCCGGGCCGCGCTGTGCACGCGTACCGGCGATCCTGCTCTGATTTGACGGGAACAAACTAGCTAGACGACTTGTTACCCACGTAGCCGAAGCTCGAACCAACCAAAACTACCTAGAGGCTGCGCGCACGTACGGTGCTCGGCGTGTACTATACTAGTGAAGTGAAGGGCACGAAGCTACTGCTCGCCTCCCGTGCGATCTTTCTGTCAATTTTTCTAGTGGCTCCTCAGCTTTTAAGCCGGTCCATGCAGCCAGCTATTGGATTAAGTGGCGCGTAAACAAACAAGTCCAGCCGACGAGGCCATCATCAGGGTGGTGACGACGGATCGATCGGCCGGCGTTGAAATTCCGCGCTACCGATCGGTACGGTTGATCGGGACAACCGCCGGCGGCTCCGCATGGACGCTGCTACGTTCATGCAAAGGTGTTTCCTTTCTGTCACATCTCTCTCCGACCTGTGCAGAAAAGAAATCGTTAGTTCAGCTAGCGGCGTAGTACTTAGCTTAGTGGGGATCGGAGGTAATTTAAGTGATCTCATCCATCCGCCGGTTAACAAGTGCTGGTTGACAACGAGCTCATTCATTTGTGAACCGGAGATGGAGATGTATGGAAGGGGAGGCGACGGCGACGTCCGAAAGCGAAAGCGAAAGCTGCGCGCGCGGCTCGCTGTGCGTGCGACTGGGGATGAAAGCGGGAATGGGAAAATCCCGTACCGACTGCGACCGTATACCGTGTAAACCGATTGAATACCGTTTAGACAGGAACAACGGGAAAACGGGAAAATACGGCGGGAACAGGAACGAAAGCGGTTAGACCCATTTTCCGACCGAATTTGCGGTTCCCGTATATTACCGCGAAGTTCCCGCGGGAGGTTCCCGTATTCAAAGCCCAACTCTCTTTCCCCTCTGGCGGCCCAGCCCACTACCACCCCGCACTCCCTCTCTGCACTGCCCACTACCGCCCCCCAACCCCTGCGCCGCCGCCGCCCGTAGGTGCCGCCGCCGCCCCCCAACCCCTGCGCCGCCGCCGCCCTAGTCCCGCCCCCCAACCCCTGCGCCGCACCGCACCCCATGTCCCTGTCCGTTCGCGAGGTGGGAGCGTCTGTCCGGACCTCGGGCGGCGAGAGCAGAGCAGAGCTCGTGCGCGTGTGGAAATCGGGCGGGTTCGTTCGGCGCGCGGAGGCCCGCTGCCCGTGTCCCGCCCGCCTCCAGATCTGCGCCGCCGCTGCCGCCCCTAGGCCCGCCGCAGCAGTTGTGACCGAGGAGGCGAGGATGAAGCCACCAACCGATTCCTCTTCCACGTCTGTTGCTGCCTCGTCGGGATCCAAGCGCCGGCTCATCCTAGAGCCACCACTGTCGCCGGTGGTTCTAAACACTGACGAAACTGAAAACACTAGTAAGACAAAAGGTATAGTTGTGGACTTGTGTTCTGTATAGTTTCTACCATTTTACTTTCTGCTTCATTTTACATGTATTATAATTTCCATGTGTATAGTTGTGGACCTGTGTTCTGTATAGTTTCTATTTCATCTAGATTCAATTTATAACAATTTTAGTTATTCAATTTCAAAAAGGATTGGTATAAGCTTGGATATTAAATTTGAATCTGACTGTATGTGTTTAATTTTTTCCATTGCTAGGATCTAATAGGTCAAGCTCAATAAATGGAAGCTCTGTTCCTACTCAAGATCTTGATTTGTGTATTTCTAGTGGAACTCCTACATCTAGCCAAGCAGCTTATTTATCAAGTCCAAATGGAGATGTTACTGGTGTTGGTGCAGCTTCTTTGTCAAGTCCAACTGCTGCTGCCGATGCTCCTTGTGGTGATGCTGCTGGTGGACAGGCTGGAGGAGATGCTGCAAATGCCATCATTGTTGAAGGTGATGATCTTGTTGCAGATAAAGATGAATATACTGGAAAGAGGGTGAAGAGGTGCACATCTGATGTGTGGCAGTACTACACCAAGAATGAATTGATCATTGAGGATAATGGGAAGACATATGTTCAGAGGTGGGCTTACTGCAAGTACCCAAAATGCAAATATAAGGGTAGATGTGAGAGCAATTATGGAACAACAGGATTTTGGACTCATCTGAGGCTAGCATATAGTGTAGTGAAGGGTCAGCAGCAACTAAAAGTGAAAAAAGACAACGGAAAAGACATCAAAGTTGTGGTACTATACAGGTATGATGAAGAGGCCAGCTTGAGAAACTGTTGAAGCTTTGATATGCCTGAAAGATTGGGTTGCTGCAGGAAGAAGAGGTTAGAAAAACATCTCAGTTTTAGTTATTGTACAATATTTTATCATAATCATGTTTTCTAATATATGTGTCTTGGCTAACTATGATTTTCAGATAAGAAGATTGGTTCGATTGTTGGTGATCTTGAAGTTATTGAGGCCCTTGCTTCAAAGCTGAAGATTGAGGTCATTTTACTGTACAGTTACTTGTGAATTTTGAACATTTTTTGCTACTGTAGCTCTTAAGATTGATGCCACCTATTTGTTGTAGGACGACGATATCGCGGACAGTGATGAAGAAGATGGGCCACATGCAGATGATCTGGCCTTCTTTGACATGTAGTCATATTACTCGTGTAGATTTAGACATGTCAGCTATTATGGTATTTTTTTTTAATTTGGACTTCTGATCTGTGAACTTGTTTTCTGCTGTGACTTATGACTTGTGAACGGTTGTTAGCTTGTTGATTGTTCGGCTGTTCGGAACAGTAGCTAGTTGCCTTGTGAACTTGTTTTATGTTGTCCCTTGCTAGTTGCTACTGCTCACATGTACATATGTTCTGTCTGCTATTTGCTAGTTGCTACTTGTCAACTTATTTCATTGTGTGCATATCGTTGCTATTGTTGCGTCGAGCTCATTGTTTTAAGTGGTTACGAATATTGATATTTTCGTTTTATATTACCGCTTCTCTATCGTAATCGACACGTTCCAGTTCGAATTATTCCGTTCCTAATTTTCCGTATTACCGGTTTCGTTTTCCCGTCCGGCCTTCCCGTTCCTATTTCCTTTCCCGGCAAAAAAAATACGGAAGCGAAAACGATTAAGATCTTCTACCGACCGTTCCGGATCGTTTTCATCCCTACGTGCGACCGATCCATATGGTCGCATCGGCCTCGTGCATGCACTTGTGCGAGCTGTGACCTGTTCCTTGTCGCCAGGCGTGCGTGCGTGTCGATACACGCTACGTGGACACATTTTTTTTTTTCAAAATTCGTCTCCACACGCATGTCGCCATACATAATATCCATAGCTGACGACCAGCTCCCCCTATTGGCCAGCTAATCAACTATAGCGGCCGCTAGCTAGTTATCCCGGCCGGCGGGCGGGACCCGCCAGTGAAAGCATCGCTGACCGTTTGACCCAGCGCTGCATGCATACTCCTCCGGCTCCGGCCGGTCAATCTGAAAACGCACGTGCTGCAGCGGCCGTTCTACTAGTACTATACTAGGATTGTTTATACTAGTATACTTGGATTGTTTATCCCTCCTTTTTCTAAAGAAAAAATCCTCTTTTTTTTGGAAAAGCTGGCAGCTCAAGTCTGCGAACGGTCGATGGATGTAACAACTATACTATTCAATATATACACTGTCAACGTATACTTTATGGTGAATTTAATGAAACAAATTTGGTATTGTAAGTGTTATTATTTTTTTCTATAAATTTAGTTAAAGTTTGCCAAGTTTGATTTAGAACAAACCTAATACGACGTGCAAATAAAAACCTTCTCCTTAAATAAAATAGTGGGAGGGTTTTTCTATGGCTTACGAAGGTTAATATGGTTTTGGATGCTTGCAAGTTGTTTTAGGTGTTCTTATTGTTTTCATCTCCTACTCACATAAAGATATTAGAGTTTAGGAAGTTTTGAAGATTGCCTTAACCATGTTGCAAGATTCTCTTACCACGATGGCAAAGATTTTTCTGAGCCTTTATAGGAAAGGATACGCGAATGAATCTTCGAATACACCAAGGCGAAGGTTCGAGGTACTATGAATATGTGGGTGATCAGATCTACCCATCTACTAGGATGGAAGCGGGTTTGTTCGCGGGCCTGTAAGTAGGTTATTTGTTAAGTCAAGTGGATTGGTTTTGAGAGAATTTAACCAAATTTCTTTTGGTGATTTTCGCTTTCAACCGGGTGGCCGCTTCCCGCGATGCATGCTAAAAAGGGCCTATTTGAGGGGCATACGGATAAACCCATCCGTATTCCTACTGCTAGCAGTTAAAAAATCCAAAGAAAAAAAAACCACAAACGAAGTGAAAATTATGTCCCACTTGGGCCCATTCAAGGGATCCACTTTCCGCGAACCTGCGTGGCGTGGGGCATTTCGCACGTGCCCGCAGCGCTACGGCGCCGAGCATAAATACCCGGGCGCCCTCGCGACTCCACCCTTGCCCTGCAGCACGACCAGAGGACAGTGCTCCCGTCCCCAAAGACAAGCGGAAGGCAGCAAACACACACACACACACACGCACGCACGCCTCGACACAACAGACAGAGGAGGAAGATCGACCGCAATGGGGAGGGCTCCGTGCTGCGAGAAGATGGACCTCAAGAAGGGGCCGTGGACGCCGGAGGAGGACAAGGTCCTCGTCGCCCACATCCAGCGCTTCGGCCACGGCAACTGGCGCGCGCTGCCCAAGCAAGCCGGTGAGCCACCCACCCGACCCGCCTTCTCGCGCTAGCTAGATAGCCAGCTATCTCCGGCCGCCGCCGCGTGCCTCGCCGGCCGACCGCAGAGCGCTGACGAGATGTTCTGATGCTGCTGCTTCTGCAGGGCTGCTGCGGTGCGGCAAGAGCTGCCGGCTCCGGTGGATCAACTACCTGCGCCCGGACATCAAGCGCGGCAACTTCAGCAAGGAGGAGGAGGACTCCATCATCCGCCTCCACGACCAGCTCGGCAACAGGTACCGCTGCTCACCAATCCTGCCTCCTTTTCTTTCCCTTTTCTCCCATTGCTGCCTTTTTTAGTTTTTGCTAAATTGGAGCAGCAATGATTGTTGCTTCAACCGCAAAGAAGAAAGGCAAAGGCTTATTCTTCGTCTTCCTCCTTGCTCCTGTGGGGGCGGGCATACAATACATTATCCTCATGGGTCCCCCTCCTCGAGGCCGACGAGAAAGAAAATCCAAGTGTGTTAGCAGGGCACCCACTTGGTCACTAGTTTAATTCACGTCACTGATGATGCGCGAGATCTGCCGGAGATTCCATCTCCTTTGGCCGCTCTCGCCCGTGGGCGACGAGCAGGAGCAGTGCAAGTGCTGCCTGCAGAGCCTAGATTTCAGCGCGGTGAAAAGAAAAACATGCACATGGTGCTAAACAACTGCGTGCGATTCCAGTAGCGGGGGAATCAAATCACGCAGCGGAGATAGCATAGAACATGTCATCCGGTAGATAATGAAATCCTTCAGTCACTGATGAGCTCTGAATTGTTTTGGTCACAGGTGGTCCGCGATCGCCGCCAGGCTGCCGGGGCGGACGGACAACGAGATCAAGAACGTCTGGCACACGCACCTCAAGAAGCTGCTCGAGCCCACCAAGGAGGAGGCGCACGAGGCGCCGGCGGGCGGCGGCGGCAAGAAGCGCAGGCCCGCGGCGGCGCCGGCGACGAAGCGCGGCGGCGCGAGGAGGGCGCCGGCCGCCGCCGCCGCGCCGGTGTCGCCCGAGCGGTCCGCGTCGTCGTCGGTGACCGAGTCGTCCGTGACGGAGCAGGGCAACACGGGGAGCTCGCCCGGGTTCCCCAAGGAGGAGAGCTTCACCTCGTCCTGCCCGGACGCCGAGGAGTTCCGGTTCGACGAGAGCTTCTGGTCCGAGACGCTGTCGATGCCGCTGGAGAGCTTCGACGTCCCCATGGAGCCCTGCGACGCGTTCGGCGCCGCGGCCACCTCGGCGCCGGCTGGCGCCGCCGACGACATGGACTACTGGCTCAGAGTGTTCATGGAGTCCGGCGACGTGCAACAAGAATTGCCGCAGATTTAGAGAGAGACGCAGAGTTTTTCAGTTCCTTGGCTAATTGATTCATCGTTCTTTTCTCTCTCTCGATTTGTCATCTTGCATCGGAGGGGATGCATCTAACACAGAAAGAGTGCCCGCGACGGAACTAGGCAGGAAGAACGCGACGTGCCATGCCACTTTGATCGATCTTGTTTACCTTCTTGTATATAAAGATGATCGAGAAGATACCGGTGATCGAAACCTATGCGTCCTGATGAGAAGGATTCTTTTGCACGACGTGCAGATTTCTTTGTACAATAGCCATCACCGGAAATGGACTGTGCCTCACCAAACTGGTTGCTTCAGCTCACCTTGTATGCTACTCGTGTTCGGTTGCGAGATCACTTCATGCCAACGCTGAACCCGTGTACGGCTCATGTCCTGCGATCTGCTGTTCTTTCTCCAGTGCACGCTTTTGTCGCAGCTGAGGTGAAATGGTAACTACCTTTAAGGAAAATTCCGAAAAACATGTGTTCAGAGACCGGGACAAACCAAAGGAGCATTTCTTTTGGGTGATTTACATATAAACAATGCCGATGACAGATCTGGCTGTCTCCTGCTGATTGATTCTGCATCACCTTTGTTTGATCTGGAAAAATAAACGAAGAACATGTGCGATGCTGATTCACATATACATATTGGCTCCGCCAGTTTTCTATTCCAACCTGTGCCTTTCATGTTTAAGCTATGCCAATAGTCTCCATTTTCTTTTTTTCTTTATTTTTTTTTGAAAAGCACGTCAAGAGCTTTGCCGATCTGGTATTGATAGAGAAGGGAACAGTCTCCAATTGTACAAGCAGGTCTCCTGATGCGTTGTTTACGCGAGGGTTCAGATACTGTACTGTCGAGGATGCCTTTTGAGCTGTTCTAGATGAGTGGAATACACTGCTAATTATCGCCGACAGTTTCATGAGCATCGCAACAGGGGGGCCCTTAATGATCTGGATCGTATACGCTGTATGGATCACATCATTTTTTAAATGAATATACAATGCATATTTTTAGTAAGAATTGCTCATTGGTCCAAAGCAAGATGTGAACACCTCCACATTATATTCTAGCTGGTCAAGTCAAAGGAATTGCCCGAGTAGACAAGTAGAGTGTAGGACATGGAATTTATCCTTTGCATTGAAGGTTTGAAAAGGCATTTACTGAATACGAGTTTAGGGCATAAAGAACTAGATCCATATCTGGAATGCAGAAAACATATCAATTGGTGCAGACATAAACATGACGTACTGCTGATGTAAAAAATGTTCGAAAGGTCTAAAGGAAGTTTCGTCTTGTAAAATTTCTAGTAGCTGACATAGTAATTAGCTTACGGACAAGTGGTACGTAAAATTGAAAAAGAGAAATAGTTCAAGATGTATTGGAGTTCTCATCAGTTTACAGGTTACTACAAAGAAGAAGAACCAAACTTGAAAAATGGCACGTGCACCAGCGATAAATAAAACAAACCTGTGGCAGCTGCCGCACTGCCGCCACTACTGCAGACTAATCTGCTGAAAAATAAAAACTTTTACTGGTACGTATGCAATACTACTTCAGTAACTTGACTTCACAAATAAAAAAATCATCCGCGGTCCAATCATGTTGTAGTACAAGCTAAATCTACAAGCGTAATAGCTGATGGATTTTTTTCCCTTCATCCAAGTGGTTTGCAATGGTGTCTATTCCCCCTCATGGTTAAAAAAAACATGAAGAAGCAGAGTTCTGCATGCTTTTCTTGCTGCCTAATAAAATCCAAAAGACAATGTAGGAATCACCAATGGTCCATGCTAGAAAGGGTAGCCTCGAGTACCATCTGTAATTATTGGTCTAAGCAACATCTGAGATGCAAAATGAATTGGCTACGGAATATGGATAGATCATGTTAACTACTTTACAATATTCCACCATAGGTGAAAGCCTGAAACTAGGCTATCACCGTAGGTTCAGGTTAAATTCCATTGTCCGATGCTAGTGGAGGAGGTGGCTGCTATTAGCTCAATGATATGCTTCTAAAGGTTTGTCCTTTCATGTGTTAGTTCAAATTATATTCTTCTTAATGACAGTACCAGATCAAAAAGGCACAGAAATGTTTGGACTTTCCTCAGCCATATGAACAAGTGATCCTGCACTCAACAATACACCTATATTTCAGAGAAAAAAATGCATTCAACAAATATTGTTGTGATGATTTAACTACGATATCTCTAAGTAGAAGTCAAAAGTTGAGGTGTACGAATTTCTACCTTGATTAGACCAACTCCACTAACAAAATCTTGGAGGGATAGATATATGTGATCTGTGGTGTGGGAGAGTAAACATAGGCATGTCATTGTTACTTATTACAGGCACCAAAAACTAAAAAAGTAGGTTAACGAGGGATAGCAACAGTGGCCTAATCATGCATTAATTCACCCAAACAAAGAACATGCATGGAAGCTGGAGAAGGGAAACCTAAAAAGTTTCACGGCCATAGCTGGAGGCAGCTTCAAGCCTTCCAGCATACATCACAAAGGTCAGTGTCATCCCATGGAGAGTATAGTGTGGTTACAGCACTACACATCTAACATGTGTGTGCATAATTGGTGATGAGGAAGTCTGTAATGATGGAATAATTGTGCCACTAACACCCTACCAGCAAAAAACATGTGATCCCAATGCAAGCAGCCGCTGCTTTTTCAGAAATAATTGTAAATTTTGAGACGTGCGCTGGTTAATTTGTCGGTTTCTTCGATATATTTTTTATGATCGACAGGGAAGTGCGTTGCCTTTAGCGTTACATAAGACGAACCTTGCTGAAGTCATGATGGTGTACGCTAACTTTTCTGAAAAGTCTACTTCTTTGCAACGACACCTGAATAAAAACATCAAGTATGATTGTACCGCTAATCCTGTTGCTGATGCTAATCAGGGAACCGCTCAACAGTTCTATTTTGTGTAGTACATTTTGCTTGGTTTGTTTATTGGAAGCAAGTGCACTGCTTGGTGCAGGCAATAGGAAGTTGTTCAAAAATCTTTAGAAAACAGTTGGGGAACATGATTGACAGATGGACGATGTGCCAACGCAAACAGGTACTAGTCACAGGAACAGGATCCAATAGCAGCCACGTTTGGAGATATATCTATGAAGGAACAAGATCCAACCAATAGAAGCCATGCTCCACTGTCTATTTCTGAATGGGGAATGGAGATCATCTTGCAGGAGTTTCCGGTGACTACTGGTCCCGAAATACAGCCGTAAAACGTAAGGACAACTGATCTCTCTTCGCTACATCTTTTTTTTTTTTTCAGGAGAGTACATCATGTTTCTTTGGTCAAACAAAAACGCGCCACAAGTCGACTACACGGAGGAATGGACGACGAATGGCAATGGAGTTGCAAAGCAGCTCGCGTAACACGTTGATTTCAACCTTCTCTAACTCCTAGTCTTGTATAGTTACTTGTAATCTTGTCCTCTTAGTCATATGTAGGATAATATCTAGGATGTGATGTCCGATGGCGATGACCATATTGACTAGGGAGTTTCAGGTCGTAGCTGCTGAGCTTTCAGTAGAAGATATGGTCAGATCAGGTTTGGAAATTTTCAGAGCATCTGACAAAATGCCACTGCTTTAGCAAGAAGAAATCATTTTTCAATTGGCAATCGAAGTTGGACTGTCTAATGACATGGATCGGATCGGAAGTCTACCGCTCTGTAGAACATCTTAATTTTATTGGCGCCTATATATCTGTCGCCGTCTTGGCATGGTTTGATATTTGTTCAGGTAGCACCTACAGGTTGGCATGCAGAGACATACAGCGATTTCGACACTCCAACACAGACAGCCTCGCAGCCCTTCTTCGTTGAGACTGTGTCGGCGAGGTCAGACGGTGCGAGGCATCAGAACTGTGATGATCAGCAGCAGGAGCCTCAGGGTTTGGGCCGCTGAAACTTCTCTGTCCGGTGTTTTGTCATGATGCCTGACGAATCAAAAGCAGGTGCAGAAATCTCCTCTGCTACATAATTGTTCTTCGTAATCGCACGCTAGCATGTTCAGCACCTGCTGACACAGTGTCCATGCATTATTTGCCCCCATTTTCTTTTCTTATTGACGTGCTCATAGACAGGATCAATCACTTTTTGCAAGTTAAAACATCATTTTCTCGTTTCCTGCCTGCCATCGCATGAAAAGATGATGCTTTTCCGGAGCCTGAAACTGACCGCTGTGCGTACGCATCGCGTACATGCCAAGGCATCTATCCATTCTCCGATTCCGTTAGCATATATACATAGGGCAGCCACAATGTGGTGAAAAGATGGCATTAGACAATAAATGAAGAGGCAATAGCTATTGTGGAGCTGCACTCTAAGGCCCTATTTAGTTTGATGTGGCTTATGATTAGGGACTTAAATTAAGTCCCTAAAATAGCAAACATGATGACTTATTGGATACATAGTCTATAAGCCCATAAATTACGATTTTATAGGAGCTTTTGCTATGGATACCCCTCATTTATAAGACCCAAGGCCCACCCCCACCCCCTCCCAACCCATTTAATGACTTTGCACCAGGGGTAAAATTAATTTTACACCATCACATTTATGACTTAAGTTCCTAGAACCAAACAGTGTGGGACTTATTTTTAGTCCCTAGAGAGAACTAAAGCCTAAGAGAAAAAATATTAAGATGCACCACAAGCCTAAGGTGTAGTCATAAGGAATAAACAAACAATTTCTCTCTCATCTCCTCTAGCTCTCACTCATTCACACGCATGAGCAGCGGACTGCATGCCTTGATTTGGACTTTTTTATTCACATACGGACCTCACATCTAATGTTAATTCAGACCTCCACCATTGTAGAAATTACAATAGTTATTGCCAACTGACTCTGGAACCCACCTTAAAATTAGGTTGGATAATAGCTATTGCCTTTACACTTATAACAACTCACCGACGAAGCAGGAGGAGGGAAAGAAAAACAACGACCCGCAGCGCCGTGCACCCGTGCCACATGAGTACACGATCGATCCGTCGCAAAAAAAAAAATTAGAAAAAATGTCGCGTCAGAATGAGAAGGAACGGCGGCGAGCCCGTTCGTTTTCAGGGTTTCCTCTTCGTTCGTCATGTGCGCTGGGGCCTGATCGCACTGTAGAAAGCTGCTAGCAGCTTGGTGTCGAGATGGACGACGGACGGCGACGTCTACGTGCAATGAAGAAGGTGATGTGTGCGTGGTCGATCGGGCAGAAGACGACGGGGGAGCTAACGCTGGGCTCGGCGGCGCGGCGGCGACTGGCCGGCTGGCAACGCGTGCCGGGATAGACCGGCATGTCAGGGCACGCACAGGCACAGCGCATCCCCTGCTTGCTCGCATCGTCTTCTGAACTGTCACGCAACTTGGCATGGATTGTAGCTGGAGGCTGGAGCTGTTTCGATGATAGCGGCGGCTGTATCGGGCTTGCATTCCTGGACGGGTGCATACATACATACAGCCGTTGACGCGTTAAAACGTCGCCTGAAGATCTTTTGTTTCTGAAGAAGAGCTATAGGCCTGTTGCCCCAATCTTCCTAGTCTGTCTCTGTCTTGTATGGCAGCGGAGAGTTTGGTTATCCGCAATTTGGTCCTGAGTTTGAGTCGGTTTAGTAGGGAACACATACATGTCGTGTGAAACTTTATTGTGGGAGATGGAAAAAGTTATGAGAAATGCGTTAAACTTAAGAAAACATGCAATAGGGCTGTGTAAATTATAACAAAATCGGTAAATTACACTAGCTAATTTCTGCTCGTTAGGCTTATTTTATCGTGGTGAAAAGCACGGGTACTCGTATTTGCGTGGAGTTGTTCTCGGAAGAAAATGTCTTTTGGCTGTAGGTGGCATGTCCATCCGCAACGAGATTATGGTTATTTTGTTAATTTTATAAGATCTACCTGTTTGGTCTTTCCGGCTTTCGCAGATGTATGGCAGAGATAGAAACATACGGGATTTCGTTAATTTTAAGATCTGTGTATGCATTACGTTTTACCTTGGGCGGCCATAAGCTCTTCTTGGCCCATTGCACCAATGCAGCCCAAATAAATACGAGGTGAGCCCAAATGCATCCCCCCCACCAGCCACCTCTCTCATCTCCCTGGGCACATAATTCGGACGCCCACGAGACGCGAGAGCCCAAATGCCCACGCCGGCCACAACACGTCGTCGACCCGCGAGAAGCAAAGCCGTGCGCCGAGCCGACCGTCTTACTCTACCTGGGAAGTGGGAACATCGATCACTTCCGTTCGGTTCGGCCACTCACCTGTACCAGTTTTTTTTTTCCGAAGGGTCAATGAGTGGGAAAAGGATTCCCCCTTGATTCACTACATAATTTTAGAGGGATCCACCGGTGCCAACGTGGCGGCCTGGAACGCGCTGAAGAGGGGCCGCGTACCAGCATGCACGCAGCCAGGTTCGAGCCCGGGCAGGTACGCTCGATCCATACCTGGGAGCCACACCAACCGAGCTATGCTCGGCTTGCTATGTGAAGACGGGCTGCTCGTTGGCAATGTCCTGTAGTGTTTGGCTGGAATAGAAGACGGTCGCTGCACTTCCCATGGAAGGCGCGCTCACCTGTACTAGTAATAATACTACTCCATCTGTGACCAAAAATCAGTTAGCAGTGCTTGCTATGTGATTGGCTGCTTTGGTGAATTTTGGCGCAGCAATCGTGTCTTTCCTGGTCATCAAGCAAGCACACACATTGCAAAGCATTCATCCGTGGTCAGTGTCAGGAACAGTGCCACGCTGTAAAGCTGTGAAAGTATTCGGGGACAGATTTGGAGGAACATCTCCCGTGAAGCCGCCAGTGTGCCGCCCGGAAATGCTACTGGAGCAGCAGCAGGGATAGATCGTCGAGGCGGGCTGGCTGAGAGCGTGATATGTATGTACAAGAACATCCAAGCCCAGCCGACAGCAGGTAGCTTGTGTGATGTGGTGGCCAGTAATTACCTGAGAACTGGCAGCCAAGTGCAAGTGTGCAACTTACCATAGCAACAGCGCTTGAAAAAAAAAACACAAGTCGACTTACCACACCAACGCTTGAAAACGAAAGCACAAGGCAAAACCAAAACTGAGATACTGTATATGTGTCTCCATTTATATGCGTGCTGATCATCCATCGACAAGCTAGGCGAAAATTTAACTGACGTAGCAGGTTTAACGCACCTAGACAAGCAGATGGGTTCAAGATGCTTAATTTGGCCGGAAATGCACTGCACGCCGCAAAACGAGTGGATGTAGATGGAAAGGACACGCATCGGGCAACAACTGTTGGTATGGTGCTTGCAGCAGCCTGGCTGAGTAGACTAGCGACGAGGGATGGTCGCCGGGCGGTCGAGGGTGCACCGTGCCAGGCCGGCCTTCCAGGTGGTTCCTCAGGTGGCTGGCGCCAGAGTTCCAGGCGACCTGGTGGCAGGAGAAGCATCTGAAGCCGGGCACACCGTCCCCCCTGCGTACCAGCTCACCGAACATCCACATTGGGCTCGGCTCCCTCTTCCTCTGGAAAGCCTCAAGCTTGCACAGGTTGCGGACGTAGCCGTCTGCACATGCTGCCCTGAGCGGCGCCATGCATGTACAGGGCGAAGTGTCCCTTCGCGGCGTCTCTGTCCCCGCCGGCAACCAGCTCGTAGGCGTACAGAGTGTGCGGCGAGAGGAACAGTTGTGCGTGGACGTCCTCCGGCTGAGCACCGGCAGGACCGAGTCCGCGGCATGGTAACTTGCCCAGGTAATATAATCAGCGAGGTCCAGCCACCTGTTTGCCGCCACCAAGGTGTCCAGCACCAGGCCGGCGAACCTGCCGCTCTCCATGGCCGACCTACATGTATGCATCGTGTGCTGGGTATTTTACAAGCTGCATCTGTATGTGCGTATTATCAGAGAATTGATTTTGTTAGCAGCTATAACTACTACCTGAACTGGTTGTTGCGCTCCTGCTGAATTGCCGCGGCCTCGTCCAGTTCCTCAGGGCTCATCCTGCAAGTGTCATGGATACATGGACTGTTGAAAAGAATGCATGTCAATCTTTTAGAGTGTTCTCCGCCATGTAAAAGCAAGATATTTTCATGGAGCACTATAAAATTAATAATAAATAAAATTAGAAAAATATTAGATCATCTAGGAATTCTCTATAAAGGCGACGTTTATCTCAGTATCATGGTCCCCCTTCGTCTATAAATAGAGTCCCCACCCTTACCATGGTATTCAACCATGAATATGGTATATCAAAGCAAGGGTGGTAGTGCTAGGTAGGAGACAGTAAGAGAGAAGGGTAAGTGCTAGCCTAGCAACTAAAGAGGGGAGTGTTGTATGCTCTTATGTACTATTATTGTGTTGCAATAAAGTCAAGTTTTATTCTTATGCAACTCCTTATTTTAGTATTTTAGTGGGTGTTAGGACCACCTTAATTTCCAACATGCACCATCAAGATAACTAATAGAAATGCATATCAATTAAATACTATATATGGAACGAACTAAGCTGACTGAAGGTTATTTTGAACAAAACTAATAAAGACTACCGTGGCTAACTCACACAATCTGCGAGACATCTGTGCTGACTAAATTGTCCAAAAGATATGCTTCAGCTACTGACGCCATTAGGTACATAACATATTGATATGGTTGCAAATCAATGACAAGATGAGAGGCAAGTAGCAGATGATTGATATATAATAATTAGAAAATAGAAATAGTATTTCACAACTTTATTTAGGATGATAATCATAGTATTTCACACAACTTAATTTAGGATGATAAGCAGAAGACACACACTAGCTAGTAAATAGCTGTTAAGATAGTACATGTTGATTTCGTCTGCCAGAGTAGAGTCATATGCATCCACCTCCTGAGTGTCTGCGAAATTATAGCATTTCCTACTTGCAAAATTAGGATAGTAAAATTTAGAATACTTGGATCCCACTTATCTGAAAACGAGAATGATATTTGGAAGACCACCTTGTGATCTCAGAATACTTTTGATCTAGACAATGATCAATTCATGAATTACCTCAAGAACAAACCTATTTAGAATAATGTCAAACAATTCCAAATTCTGTATTATTGGGTCTCATTGTTTATGCAACTTAACCCCAATCTGATATTATTGCAATGCAAGCACTACTAAGCCATGAAGATATTTCAAAGCACCATTTAGTACTAATCTGCAAATAAGCACCAATACCACTATAGTCATATTATTGATATTCCAGTCATTATTAGTATTGATAAAATTGCTATTTCCCACCAACTAACTCCATTAGCCGTGCATATCTAACTGCTTATAGTTTCCACTCTCCAGGGCTAGCTGGTCACCATGAAGGTGTCTGAACAAGCACCAAAGAACTACTCTGACCCGACTCCTGTCTGTTGCAACACAATCAATTCAGCAATCATTGGACATCAAATTCTTCTATTGTAGGGATTACGCAGCTTGGGTTCAGATTTGGCAATTGGTTGCAAAACGGTTAGAGGATTTAGCCCTACAATGCCCTGAGCTTGAAGGGAAGCACCATCTGCCATATTACACTTCAAAGTGCCGGCAAATCAACCTTTATGGGTTGGTTCTAAATTCTCTAATCAGCAGTGTACATCTCATTTACTTTGTAAAATCTAATAACAACAACCATATTTTCCATATTTACACTTTGCTTAACAGCTTGCAGACAATTCTAAGGCCTTACAAGAAGGAAGTCGTAATTCTCGTTTTGTGACCCCGTCATGATAATGTTCAACGGATTCTCTGCATGTCGCTGTCTATTTTATGAATTTTTTAAATGTCTAATATGACACCCGATTTGTCAAAGGATTGGATTGGTGACTTACCTATTTAGTGACTTTGGCACTGGACGTTCCAAAAACGGGTATTATCGGATCGGGTGAAGTAGAGAATAGACAGAGAGATATTGACTTTTTTCACATATGTAACTACATTCTCACATTATTTATTTTTTTATCTTTTTACGCGATCGGAAAACGAATGAGATCAGAAAGATAGGCTGATGACTTGATGATAAGGTCGTATGTTTCCGTGAGCAGTAAGCAGCGGATCTCCCCTTTTTTGGGAGAAAGCTGGTGGGGATCTCCCTTTTTTTAGGAAAGCTGGTGGCCCTCTTGGCATATTAATTCTTTCAATGGGGTGGGTAGAAATGGAATAAAAATAAATTGATAAAACAGTCCTAGAAAAACATTCTGCCACTTAAACTTTATGATATTCTAAAAAGATTGGGTAATTATGTTAATTCATTATTTTGTGCAGAGTGGAGATAAACAAAAGCTTTGCAGGTCCATCTTTCTTTCTTTTAAGTCACTCATTTCAATTGGTGGTGTGTTATTTAGTGCATTTCCTAAAAAGAGTTGCGTAACTTATGATTCTTGAATCCCTTGTACACATGTCAATAACCATTGTTTTTAACCTCAGGGCTTTCAGCAATGGAACCACTGATTCTATGGTATCTGAAGTGCAAACTGAAGCAATAATACAAGGTAAGGTGGCTGTGCCACAGCTTTCACGATGTCTCTGTTTTGTATTCTATATCAAACTTTGTTTTCTTATACTAAAAAGCCGAAACACTAGTTGTTCTATTATTGCAATGTGTGCTATCTTACTTGCCGAACCAGAGGCGGACCTAGGGCCCAACGATCCTGGGCGCCTGCTCGGGCTCTAATGCAATGTCGCAAAGAAACTTTATTCTACCACCCATTTAAATCAGCCCTCTGTAGCTGCAACCTGGGAACAGAGTACAGAGAGCACTCTGCTTAAGCTTTGCCCAGGCTCCATTAGATGCATGGGTCCGCCACTGTGCCAGGCCTTGCTAATTAGTAAAAATCCGAGTGAATCTGAAGTCCTTGACATTGCTCTCTTTTGTTGTGTGTTGCGGCAGGAGCATTGGGAGGTGGGGTGGGGTGGGGGTGTGGGGGGCGCAGTTTGGAAGCAAAGAAGCTGATAGTACAAGCACCTCGATGAAAGGAAGATTGAGACGTCGGACATCACAGACGCTGGAGATGCCGCTACAAGATCAGTGAAGGCTAGGAAAGATGATGCTTCTACCCTCTGAAGAGAGGAATCGTGGTGAACAGCTGCTCGGATAGGATTGATCACTGAGTAGCAAATTAGGCTCGCAGCCTTGTTCGCTTGTATTGGTGACATATTGTGGTCGTTTTTTGGGATGATGTTACCTTGTCTGTAATTAGATTTTTCGGTTCCATGACGAGCTGAGAAAGTATCAGGTTGCTTCAGGAACACGATAACACATCGGTGCAACAATATAGAACTTCCATTGACATTGCAGAACCAAAAGTACAGTGCATACATTAGGGTCTACACATCAGTGCACGTAACATTACATGAAAGCCATCAGTGCACATAACCATGTACTACAGATTTTATCCCTCTTCAGAGACCTCAACACCCAAAGTCACAGAAGTGGTGACCTACTACAAACACAATACACTATCGCCCTTCTGATACAGCTTCCAAGCAGGGACAGAAGCTCCAGCATCATCATCATTTCATCCATCAAACGCAAGACTGGTTCGCCTGCTCAAATCGCTCTGCTTGAACCGCGGCAGCCTCCTCAGACACTAGCGCCTCCAACAGCAAGGCCTTCACCTCCCAGGAATCAAAAGGGAAACCCCTCCTCGTGTAGGCATTAAGGAGAGCAGCGCTTCCTTGCTTCACCAGCTTGACAAAGGCACTGCCGCGGATGTCGTCTGTTCTCATGGTTGCTTCCAGCAGGGTGAGGCGTGGCCCGTACCTCTCAACCGACCTGGAGCCAAAGACCTTTGACACAGCTGCTTCCTGAGGCGCGATGTTGGGCCATGGCTCAGCTCCACTGCTCCAGAATCTGCAGAGTACTTGCACGATATGAGATTTCTTTGTTTCTGTTTAATGACTAGTTGGACATAAGATGGCTAGGAACCTCAATCAAGCTGCTTTCATCCTTAAAATGCAATGTAAACAAAATGTTGATAATGTACTACAGATTTTATCCCTCTCCCTTAAAATGTTTCCTTCATAAAATACAAGCGCATTGTGGCAGCTCATGATCTTTTGACATGGCAAATCACAAAATCTATGTATTGATTGAGAGTTAAGAGGCAAGAGAATCAACAGCCACCTTAACAAATACTAAGAGTGTTGGCAGGTGGCAGCCACTTACAAGTAGATGGTGTTGAGGAAAATTTTGAAAATGAAGTTCTTTTCCATACAGAAAGAGTATCAGCAGCAAATAACTATGATAAAAGAAAAGGAATATGCTCCCAAGTCTTGTTTGATTGTAAAAGCTCCAAGCCAAGTTTTGGACAGTAGGACTCCTATTGCTTAGCAATTAGAAGGTTGCCGGTACAGATAAGGCCATAACTCTGATTAATTTCTTCAAAATTCTCAAGAAATTGATTTTTTACCAAGCTGCACCTGCAGGTAGTTTTAGCCATTGTACTGACTTGTCACTGAAAATAACTACAATTGGAAGGTACTAATTGTGATCCACAAAATTGAATCACGCAGAGGCTATGATAGTAGTGCATCTATTGCAGAGAACGCCCCACAATGTCACAACACTTCTCTTCATGACAAGACGCCCCACAACAGCACAACTTCAACAACCAAAGCTTGAGATTAACGAAACGTTCATAGATTCATGTAATTAATGAAACCAATGTGTATGGTCCTGATGCCACGAGACTAAGCTAGGAGCTGTTTATGATGGCTGCACATTCACAATGGCCAACTTAGAGGAATCAAAAAGGCACCACTTGCAGATACTCCTATACGACATGACATGATTGCCACAGGAAATACATTATTACAACAACATTTTTCGGTTGGATCAGATGCTCTCTACCTGACCAGACAACACCCTAACTTCATGTTCAAATGTCAAAATGTACTCCATGGGGCAAGTGTTGTACAGCTTATCAGGCTGATTCCATGGAATTGTACGCTCAAGAATTTAGGTTGGGATGGAGTGTACGACAAGGGATTTCAGAAAAGGACATTTGAGGTATTAGTGGGCTCGCAAAGGAGTGCAGAACAATCTTATGCGCCTTTGACTGAAATTGTTAGGCTGAAACGACAACTATTTTAGATCTACCCACTCCCAGAAGTGGTCACTTTGCATAAGCAGTAAGCCTGAACAAAGGTTAAATTTTTGGAACACGCCTTGGCACCACCCAACAAAAATGGCTACCATTTTTAATTCCTTCTCATTCCCAAACTTCCAGTTGGGTAAGCTACAGAGCCGTCAGTTCCTACATCGTAGTATATGCGCATCTAACCTGAAACCATCCACTTTGTTGACCAGTATTGGAAAGATTTATACGCACGAACATCCCACGATTCAGTCCCTTGTCTATCTCCATTTTTAGAACAGATTACATGTCTAACTGAACAGTAAACACTGACCTAATGACCATCGAAAGTTGCTGAAATAACCTACTAAAAATCGAATCCTCTTAACATCCGCACGAGAAAGGCGCTACATTGATTCAAGAATGGGGTTGAGAGTTGTATGCTGAGTTGCTTACTGGAGTGTGCATCTCCCAACTGCTCGGGTGTAGAGGTACCCCGGCCACGCGTGCGCGTCGCTGCGGCTCCCGTCGGTGTGCAGCCGCATCCTCCTGTCCTCCCCCTCCTCCGCCGCCGCCACACGGACTCTACCGTACATCCCATTTGCTGCCCAGAAGGATAAACAGATGAGGATGAACCAGGCGAAAGCTAGAGGACGGCGCGGCGCCGGTGAACCCATTTCCTCTCTCTCTCTCTCTCTCTCTCTCTCTCTCTCTCTCTCTCTCTCTCTCTCTCTCTCTCTCTCTCTCCCCCTGCTGCTGTTGTGCAGTTCTACACTTCTACTGGTTGCTCGCTTGCAGGCTTGCTGCTTATCCTACAGGCGACAGACTTTATGGAGCCCAGTTTGAAATGCGGACACTGTCCTCTCTCTCTCTCTCTCTGTCGACTTAAGAGAACTAACCAATGACAGTTTGTACACCCGCACCGCAAGAAAATGCCTTCTTTTTTCCAATTCTAATTCTAGTTTGAGAAAAGTTTGATATAAAGAACCCTAACGAAACCTAGAAAATCTCACCACACGTTCAGATATATCACGATAAATCACCCGCGTCAACAGGATATCACGCTGCCGACTTCCATGAGAAAAGAAGCCTGGACGACTTCTGATTGGCGCCACAGTTCTCTTTGGCAGGCATCTCCGGGTCGATCTCCACCAAGTCCCAGCTGTCGTCCTCGTCCGTGCTTCCATGGCTGCTGCCGTCCGGTTCTTCCCGTCGCTGCTCCCGCTCTTCTGAGCTATCGCAATGCTCATTCAGAGCGCAACCTTCTTCTTCATCCTCCGATGAGCTCGTATGGGCTTCCTCTTCATCCTCTGATGAGCTCGTTTTGAAATAATGCTCTGCCCTCGCCTCATCAGCCCCTTCGTCCGCACCTACGGTGATGTCCTCGCCGATGCCAGCAAGCTCCGCCTCCCTATCTTCGTCGTCTCCCGATTCGTCCATCTCCGAAAAACTGTCCTCTTCAAGCAGCAGGAGGTCTGCCATGACGCAAAGCCACAGAAAGCTGAGCGCGGCCAGGTAGAAGTCGAGCGCGAGGTAGATGACAAAGATCTTGACGCCGGACGCCGCGAGCACCGCCATCGCGCCGCGCCTCCACTTGTGGACAGCTCCGTCCACGCTTCCTGCCGAGCCCTCGGCTCCCTCGCCATCGTCCGGCGTCAGCTCGACTTGCCTGCCAACACTGAGCACCTCGAAGTTCCAGAGGGCCAGGAGCGCGAGTTCCGTAGGCCGCGGGCCGAGCGTGACGTGGAGGAGGAAGGCGTCGAAGCAGAACGCGGTGATGATCAGGACCCACAGGAACTGCCAAGACTCTCGCACTTCGAGCTCCGCGTCTAGCCTTGCCTCGCCGGCAGCGCCATCCCGCTTCTGGGTTGTGTCGGCCGCGTCGTTGGTGTCAGCTTCGTCGTCGTCTTCATCCGGCAGGTCAATCCAATCAGCTACCAGCATTGCCAAGCCGCACGCTGCCGCTAAGCACGCGGCGTAGAATTGCGTTCCGCTGATGGTGCTGAAGCGGAAGATCACCTGCGTGCTGAACAGGAGGTAGAAGCCGATCCCGACGAGAGACACGATGTCCCTGAACACGAAGCCGGCGCCACCCCCCGTCCTCCTCGCCTTTCTTGCACGACGCCGGCGACCTGATCGCACAGACCGCGCCTCTCAGGTATCCCAGCACCGACGGCGCCTGGGTCCTAGCTTCATCGCACGCCGCGTCGAGCAGCACGGTCGCTGCTCGACGCATCGCGCGCCCGGCCAGGCGGAGCACGAACCACGCCGCGCCCGCGGCATCCCTGTGCTCGCCCCACTTGGCCTGCGCCCACCTCCGCGCCGCGTCCGCCCGGCCGGCGACCGCGGCGCGTGCGCGGCGCGCGCACTCCTCGGCCCCGGCGCAGACGGGCGCGGTCGCGGGGTGCGCCCGCCCCCAGGTCGGCGCGCGCGGGCGCCCAGCGGGCCCAGGACGGGTTTGCAGGTGCGCAGGTTTGCAGGTGAAGAGTTTGGATCCGTCGCGTCATCCTTAGCGCGTACTAGGCGTAGCGGTTCGTGATCGTGCATGCATGACCTCGAAGCAGAACAAACGCATAAAAAGAACCAAAAAAGGACGAGGAAAAAAACGATCACGGTGGGACTCGAACCCACAATCTCCGGCTCCGGAGGCGAGCGCCTTATCCATTAGGCCACGCGACCATCTTGTCCTCACGTGCACCCACACTTTATTTAACCGGTAGCATATTGGCAGAAGGTGTTGCACCTAGACGCTGCTAATCCACGCATACGGATGGGAACTCGATCCGAGTATTCCATGAGGATTGCCGGTTGCCACTGGAACCCACCACATGCGTACCGCGTTGAAACGAACACGCCAGAAATTGGTTCATTTGATCCCGATCCAATCCAAGACCACGCATGCAGTGACCCAGTGAGCTCATCGTACTGCTGGAGCAACCTCCACACGCTTATCCGGCGGCACCGTTCGCTAGTGTTCCGTGCCAACCGCCAACCCGAGAGGCCGAGACGAATGCTCCATCTGCGTACGGCCGCACCCGGGACCAATACTAACTCCTGCCGAGTCAAAAAGCGCATGCATGCCGCCGTGCCGTGGCCTATCATCGCCGTGCGCTCGGGCTGGTGGGCAGGGGCGGCTGGGCAACTCGCAGGTCCACCCCTATCCCGCCAGCCGTGCAGCTACTCAGCAACCAACGAGCGCCAGGTTCATGCTTCGCTTCGCCGGAGATTCCTAGCTCATAGCGCGCGGCGGATCCAAGACGATGGCGATGCGACGGGCGACCTGCCCGGTTGTACCAGCCCCGCCGTGGCGGCGGCGGCTGCTATACTAGGAGCATGCGCCTCGCCTTCTTCCTCTCCTTCCCCCTAGGCGCTTCCATGCAACATCTCGTCCCCGAAACGTGGCGAAATTCAGGCAGACGTTGTGCGCCGCGCGCGGTCCGGGAGTGGTCAGAGCGTAGCTGATTTTTATTTACCGATGGAGACCGGCAGATGAGCTAGCCAAGAGAGTACTGCTTTTTTTCAGAAAAAAATTAGAAAAAAAGAATAGTTCCGGCTTCTACGACGCACACAACATGATTTTTACATCATTCTAAATATAGACACCAGGGATACATAAATTAAAGGAAAATAACCACACAATATGAGAAAATTAAAAGCAAAGTCTATTATTCTTTCTCCATCCTTTTTAGCGTAAGTATCCAAGGCGACGATCTCCAGCGCCTTGATTGCCGAGCGGATGGTCTCCCTTTATGTCCTCATGCTGCAATAGGAACCTGTCACACCCTGAAATTATTGGATTTCAGGATGTGATTAGAAAAAAAATAATAAAGCAATGATTCTCTTGTAATTATATAAAAATTTCAACATTTATTTTCTTTACAGAGAATTTAGTATAGGAAAAATAAATGATTGTCTTTCTGAATTAAATAAAATAGTTCTATGTATGTTGCATTCATGTCGTTGCATTGGTTTTTGTTTGTTTGCGTGTTTGAGTTTTGCAAAATAAAAATACCCAAAAACCATCCTAAAATCTTTTTTTTCTCTCCCTTTCAGCTTGGCCCAGCTCCCTTCCTTTCCCCCCTCCTTTTCTTTTTGGCCCAACCGGCCCAACTCGCCCCGGCCTGCCTTAGCCCGACCCGACCCACCTCCCCTTCTCCCTCTCTTTTCCTTCACCCGCTCGGCCCAAACCGCACATTGCGCTCTTACTGCCTTAGCTCTTGCTCGCCGGAGCTCTAGCTCCACCCGCCGCCGTGGCCACTAGTCTCCGGCCGCCGCATGGCCGTCCCATGAGCCCCATCACCTTCACCATGACTCCCGCTCCCTCCTCGGCCAGCTCCCGTCCTAAATAGAGCCCCGGAGCGCCATTTCGGCCAACTCCGGTGAAGCGCCGCCGCCTCCGCTCACCGCCGGCGCCTAGCGCCGCCCGCTGAGCCGTTGGCTCGCCCAACCAAGCCGACCCGAGCCGCCCCAACCATCACCATGACGTCCGATCCAGATCCAAGGGTCCAGATCGGATCTGAGCCCAACCTTAGCCCCCAAGCCACACCCGAGCCGAGCCGCACAGCCACCGCCGTCGGATCGTGATCCAACGAATCAGATCCACCCGACGGAGCCCCACCCTAGCCGCCTCTGGAAACTTTGCAGAAAACCCCCTAGGTTTTCTAGAAATCAACCTGCGGTCCCGTTCTGTTGAAAAGTAATTAGAATCAGGTCCTTTCTTTTCTGTTTAGGCCCCTGACCTTTCTAGAATTAGAACCCACCGTCCAGAACCTCCAGTTTTGTACCTAGGGCCCTCTGTTTAAGGTTTAATTATGTTTTAGCCCCTGATTTCTTCTGATCTAACCCCTGAAAGTTCAAACCTCTCGCAGTTAGGTCCCTGGATCACTGTTTTAGCCATATCTTCATCGTTTCAACTCCGCTTTCCGCGTTTCTTGCGCTCTTGTAACCGTAACAGCGAGCCTTATCCTTTAGCACGCTCTTTTAAAAACTTTTATTTTGTGATTGATGTATTATTCTTAGCTGTACTTGTTTGTTGTTTTGTATGTTTGTGCTCGATGTTTGCTTCGAGTAGAATGATCGTTGTTGAAGCTTGAAGATCAAGGCTTCCAAGTAAGCAAGAGCTGAAGAGCAGTAAGAGTAGCTTTTCGTTGGAAAAAGGCAAGTGACCCTAACCATCCTTCTATCTATGCTTATTTATAAGAATACCATGTATTAATTGGAACGTGGAGAACCACCCAGGAAAACAGTACAACCACGAGGACTATATGGCTATGGTCTTGGCTAAATAATTAGAGACTCTAGTTTGAAGCAGTCTTACCAAAAGGGCAAGGAGGGGGTCGGTGATTGAGGTATAGCCCAGTCCTCTTGGGGTAGCAGCCTTTGCTAAGGTGCTGACCATTAGGGAGGGTTATGGTTCATGCCGCTACCGAAACTGTAGCGGACTACTTCTTATTAGGGAATCTTGGTAAAGGCCTCGTAGCGTCCCTATGCAATCACATCTTGGAAGTGTGGTATTGTGCCTAGCTAGCACAATATGGTTGGGTCCAAAGTTCTTTTGAACTTTTACGCGACTTGTGGTGAAAGTGTACAACCTCTGCAAAGTGTCTAAAACTGATATATCAACCGTGCTCACGGTCAAGAGCGGCCTGGACCCTCACATGATTAATAAACTTAAAGATAGATTTAAATCGTTACTCTGGTTATTTCTTGTGGCCTTGCTGAGTACCAACCATAAGTGTACTTACCCTTGCTAACTGCTGCTCGGAAGAAGAAGGTGTGAAGTCTACTGAAGATGATGAAGAGTTCTAGGCGTACGCAACCCCCAGTCGTTTGCCTGTGAAGTTTGGAGCTTTCGTTTCCATGTTAAGCGTATATCTCTGATAGTCTTGTAAGACCTTATTTATGTTTCTTTACGTGATACTGTTGCTATTATTCACTGATGATGTCACTATATGTATGAAACTTGATCCTGGCATACATATAGTTATGCATTCGGTTTTGTCCTTAAACTGGGTGTGACTGAATCAAAACCGTAGCCAATATGCTCCTCTAAAAATAGCGTGCATAAATGAAGAAATCCGTTTTTTCGCAAACACCAAGTCATTACGTGTGCACCAAATTGCCCACGTCTGTGCTGGAAACCCCATAAATATTAAATTTATTTTTTTCTCCTATGACTGTTAACCAATTTCTAAGCAAATTTGCTATTGATCTAGGTAGGGTCAACCCAGTAGCTTTTTGATAATTCTCCAGATAGTTTTAGTGTGTTGACAGTAAAAAAAGAGAATCGTTTCATGACAATCATGAAAATAATATTTTTGACTACCACTACAATTCCTCTTCGCTAGATTGTCCTTTGTTAAAATTATCCCTCTCGCTCAAGTACCAAAGGTAAGAACTCACAGTCACCCTCGACAGTTCACTGCTGCCGCACCGCACGAGACGTGTTGAGCCGGCTGACAGCAGGCAGGAGCGACTAGCAAGAGCAGCCGAACGCCAACAACTCCTCCGGCGCTGACGTGGCAACGGGTGGTCAGGAAACGGGGGTGCGCTGGCCGGTTACCAGGCGGCGGCCAGGGCAGACGGCTCTGGCCGGCGGCAGCTCGAGGGCACCTAGGTTGCGCGCGCGCCTCACAGACTCGCCTGCCTACCCCCCGCGTCCAGCTCCTCTCTTCCAGGGCGCCGCTCGTCCTCTATAAAGGACAGCTGCTCCGCGTCCGCACGCCAAGGCCACCAGCCCACCACCGCGCCCCGCGCTCTCCACTCGTCTTGGTCCGGTCCTCCGAGCGCGCGCTCCGTCCCCGCCCGTGCCGGCCGGCAGCGGCAGGTCGTCAGAGTGCTCCGATCCGTCTCATCGCCGGACGCGCCCCTCTCGTGATCCCGGTGCGCGACCCTGCAACCCCCTCCTCTCATTCTCATCTTTACTCTCTCTTCTCGTTCCGTGGTATCGGCAGCCGTCGTGGGCCTGGATCCGCGGCCTCGCCTCTCTCCCCTCCCTCCTCGTCCGTGAGCCTCGGCCCGTCTTTCCCGTGACCTGCCGGCTGACGGAGTGGTTTCCTCTTGACGAGACGAAGCGAGTGTGGTGGCTCCCACCGGCGCCATCGATGGTAGAGTCGTCCGTTCCCCGTGCGCGCCGCATCGTCATGCCATAACTCCCATGGAGCCGTGCGTGCGTTTACCTCCTCCCCGCCGTACATTTCGACGGGCTCCCTGGCGAAATGCGTGACGCGGGGCCACACCACGCTCAGGCTCTGTGGTATGATGGCTGGGCGGATAGAGTTGGGTGGCATCCTCCTCCCTCGTCTCGTCACCTCCAAGCCTCCGCCGCGGCCTGCGCTGCAACCTGCACGCGAACGTCGTGAGCGCGCGGGGGTGCCGACGGCGACGCCTCGGTCCCTGTCGTATCCGGACGCTTCTTTGTTATCGGCGGTTGCGCCTGGAGCCCTGGTCCAGTGAACGGCGCTGTCGCGTCGCTTTCGCTCCTCTTCACCTCTGCCGTGGAGGAGTTGAGTTCCCGGCTCGGTGTCCTGTTCTGCTGGAGCACAAGAGCAGCTGCAACCCAGCTGCACCTGGTGCAGGTGCAGCTTGTATCATCCACCCTATCGGGGATACATTCAGACCCCACACTGCTGGCGCTCCTAAAAAGCGAGAAAGATTTGTGCCATGCCATGCCATGCCAACGATCATGTGACGAAACGAAATTTCATGAGCGTTGACAAGTATACTTGCATCCTCTGAAGCCTCTGCCGCTCCCCTGTACGCAGAGCAGGATGGTGGCCAAGGTGGTGGACCTGCGGTCGGACACGGTCACCAAGCCCTCGGAGGCCATGCGCGCCGCCATGGCCGCGGCCGACGTCGACGACGACGTCCTGGGCGCGGACCCGACCGCGCGCCGCTTCGAGGCGGAGATGGCCGCGCTCATGGGCAAGGAGGCCGCGCTCTTCGTGCCCTCGGGCACCATGGCCAACCTCGTCTCCGTCCTCGTGCACTGCGACGTCCGGGGCAGCGAAGTCATCCTCGGCGACGCCTCGCACATCCACGTCTACGAGAACGGCGGCATCTCCACCATCGGCGGCGTCCACCCGAAGACCGTGGCCAACAACCCCGACGGCACCATGGACATCGACAAGATCGTTGCTGCCATCAGGCACCGGGGAGGGGCGCTGCTGTACCCGACGACCAGGCTGATATGCTTGGAGAACACGCATGCAAAGTGAGCTGCACGAATTGATAACTGTTGCTGATCTTGCTGGTCAAAATTCATGCCTTTTTTTTTATCTAATACTCGGTATGTTTCTAATTGTTTCTGCAGTTGTGGTGGGAAATGTTTGTCTGTAGAATACACTGACAAGGTTGGGGAAATCGCCAAGAGTCATGGACTCAAGCTTCATATTGATGGAGCTCGCATTTTTAACGCCTCTGTGGTAAATAGTATGGCAGTCCTATTCTGAATTTCTGATATCATCTCTGATAGAGCTGTGCGAGACCAAGCATTAGTATGTGTGCATGCCATCCTGGCCTATTAATCCATTGTGTTCATTGTGCCAGGGACTTGGAGTTCCTGTAGATAGACTAGTGAAAGCTGCTGATTCAATTTCGGTATGTTTCAATTTACTGAGTACTACTATGCTCAATTATACAACTTAGGTGCGAATGGACTAAAGACAAATATATGACGGTGTTTATATTTCTCTCTGAAAATTTAACTGCAGGTATGCCTATCAAAAGGTTTAGGTGCCCCCGTTGGATCAGTTATTGTCGGTTCGAAGGCCTTCATTGACAAGGTCTGATCAATTGTGATTCTAAGTTTAAGCTGCAGAAATGCATTTATTTTTGGAGAAAAAAAAGGAGAACTGCTCAGCTCAAGTAATATTGGAAATTTGAACAATACCTTCAGGCCAAGATTCTTAGGAAGACCCTAGGTGGCGGAATGAGGCAGATTGGTGTTCTTTGTGCTGCTGCTTCTGTTGCCGTTCGTGACACTGTGGGAAAGCTTGCGGATGACCACAGGAAGGCGAAAGCTTTAGCAGGTTTCAGATTTTCTTTCTGGAATCAAACTTCACTTGGTTTCGACAAATGACTCGCAATTCCTGAGAAAACACTTGCTTTCTCCCCAAAAAGTAAAAAATTAATGATGAGCTTATTTTGAAAAGAAATCAAGTCATTGTCAACTTGAAACGTTAATTTTGCTTTCCAATTTTGATCCTGAACTTTGTATCTGTTGTTCATTTCCGTAGAGGGACTGAAGAAAATTAAACAGTTTTCAGTGGATTCCTCTTCGGTCGAGACCAATATGGTTAGTCTACTGATATATTTGATCATCCTATTTTCCACTATGTAAGGATCTTATATGTAACTATCTATGCTTGGAAAGGTATTCTTTGATATCATGGATCCACGCATATCACCTGACAGACTATGCCAAGCCTTGGAACAACGCAATGTGCTTGCAATGCCGGCGAGTTCAAAAAGGTGAAACAAATTCCATTCTCTTACTGACTAATTTTGGATTTAGCATGTTCAGTCTCCTCGTCGATCCTTTATCAGTCCTAACATTGTTTCAGCCAAATTTGCTACCTTACTTCAATTTTATTAACATGCCAGACTGCTAAGTACAACAATTGCTATTCCTACTCTGGCTGAAACTCTGCATTCAATTAGCCAAATAAACCTTTTCTCTGAACACTTAGAGTAGCATCTAAAATTTTGCACAAATCCGAATTTAACTGCCTATATTGAACTCCGCATTGCAGTGTGAGGTTCGTCCTCCATTACCAAATTTCAGATAGTGATGTTCAGTATGCATTGACATGTGTCGAGGTACGCAAAAGCTTGAGCCACTTTCATCCTTCACTGTTAGCGTTTAGTTTCTGTGAAAATACGGTTTTTGCGTTTTCAGAAAGCTGTTGAAGAACTACTGAAGGGCGGCACTAAATTTGAGCATTTGACAAATGGAGCTACGAAGCACTCATACGGGCACTAGATCGCTTCCTCTGTGTCCTGCTTGTTTGTGATCAACGCTAGCTATTGTAGTCACTCAGTCACATATTTCCTGAATAATCGTTGCTGTACTTCACTCTCTGCTCGGATGTGCTAATTCTTGCGTTGTAGTTTACCTTCGCATAATTGGTCGATCTGCTCCCGCTTCCTGGTAAGATGGATGCAGTGAAGTTAATATGCAAGTCTATCCGCCCACACACACCACCCCCACCAAAAAAATAAGAAGACCAGAACAGAACGTTTTATGCAAAGAGGAAATACAGCGAAAAGTAAAGGTAAAGCAAAGCATTGCAGATGCATAGTTAACATAGGACCCAAGGAACACATTGAGCTTCTCGTAGAATGATGCTGGACTTGCCAGGATATCTGTGAACTGCTAGAAATGGGCTTAATTAATGGGCCGATCTCTATTATGAACCCGCTCCCTCCTTACTACTGTCATACACGCAGACACAGTACAGGGACTGCTGACCTGACCTGGCCCAGTTGGCCAGTTCTTGAAAGAACAGCTTCATGCAATGAGTGGTACCGATCACACAAGGCACCTCTTCCTACCATCAATTGTTGACGCACTCCCTGAGGCGGGACCACTGCCAGTTTCCTCGACGCTACTTACTCAGCCTGAGAAGAGGAATATCGTTATATCAATGTCATCCGGAGACGGAGATGGAGCAGCACAACGCAAAACCTTGATCAGATAGCGTAGTTAACACGACGAAACGAACGGCGAGAATGGAGGCGCGGAGAGCCGGAGACCGTTGGCAACCTGGTTTTCTTTAACTCGCCGCTCCGGCACGGCGGCACCTCCCTCCATCCAGGGAGGCCTCCGCACCGCGCCCTTTGGAGCCACGCGTGCGATTCCCTCTGTCGTCTTGTCCGTTTTGATGGACTGCTAGCGGAACGCGCGACACGGACCACGCCGCCGCCGCCGCAGCTCTGCGTTGGCTGCTGGGGCGCTGGGCGGATGGAGTTTCCCCTGTACCCTAGCTCCCTCACTGCTACGGCGTGCCCGCGCATGGAGGACGACGGCGTCGGCTCGTCCGAGTCGCCGCTCGCCTGTTTGGATATGGCCGCTTATTCGGCGCACCTTGAACGGTGGCGTGGCGTTGCCTTGTTGCTTTTCGCTCTGTTTGGTCTCTGTCGTGTGGGACTTGAGCTCCCGTGTTGGTGCCCACTGCCCAATTCTGTTGGAGCGGAGCATCAGTGACAAAGAAAAAGGCCTGCACTGCGCATTAATGCATTATCCATCAACCTTTTTGCTTTGAATACAAAGCAGCGCGATAGATTTGCCGATTTTTGAGGAGAAAGCAACCATATCCCAAAGACAAAGTTGTTACCACGGATCGACCTGACCATACGCCCACCCCAGCGCTCCAGTTGAGCATCCAGTTCTTGAGCTTTGGCGAGGATACCTCATCGCTAGGCTCTGCCGCTCCGTGCAGCAGAGTCGTAGGTTGGAGCGGCGCCAAAATGGCGAGCAAGGTGGTGGACCTCCGGTCGGACACGGTCACCAAGCCCTCGGAGGCCATGCGTGCCGCCATGGCCGCGGCCGAGGTCGACGACGACGTCGTGGGCGTCGACCCGACCGCGCAGCGCTTCCAGGCGGAGATGGCCGCGCTCATGGGCAAGGAGGCCGCGCTCTTCGTGCCCTCGGGCACCATGGGCAACCTCATCTCCGTCCTCGTGCACTGCGATGTCAGGGGCAGCGAGGCCATCCTCGGCGACAACTCGCACATCCACGTCTACGAGAACGGCGGGATCTCCACCATCGGCGGCGTGCACCCCAAGACCGTCAGGAACAACCCCGACGGCACCATGGACGTCGACAAGATCGTCGCGGCCATCAGGCACCCGGATCTGCATTACCCGACGACAAGGCTCATCTGCTTGGAGAACACACATGGGAAGTGAGTTGCACAAAATACCTGTTGCCGATCTTGCTCCTATTCGGGTGCTTTCTTTCTCCCCCATCTCACGCCCGAGGTTTTCTCTTCCTCCCTCTTCACTGAATAGACAGAGAGGAAGAGAAAAACATTTTGGATAGGAGAGAAACACCTTAAATGAACATAAATTTTCCCTATCTTAATTCTTATAACTGTTTCTGCAGTTCTGGTGGAAAATGTTTATCTGTGGAATACACTGACAAGGTCGGTGAAATTGCCAAGATCCATGGCCTCAAGCTTCATATTGATGGAGCTCGTATTTTTAACGCCTCTGTGGTGAGTCATGTGCTGTAAATTTACAATCTCCTTCTGATACTATGTGCAACAGAGTCAGCAAAACTGCCACTTATGTATTGTTCTAGCCTTTTTCACTTGGACCATACATCTTCAAAATAAACCATAAATCTAGTCATGCATTCCAGCCTCTTAATTCACTGTGTTGATTGTGCCAGGCACTTGGAGTCCCTGTAGATAGACTTGTGAAAGCTGCTGATTCAGTGTCGGTATGTCTCAATTTGCTGAGCAATGTGTTCAGTTATACAATTTACATGTGAATGGACTACAGATAAATATATGATGTTGAAGGTGATTCTATTTCTGTCTGATACTTGAACTGCAGGTATGCCTATCTAAAGGGTTAGGCGCCCCGGTTGGGTCGGTTATTGTTGGTTCGAAGGACTTCATTGAGAAGGTCTGATCAGTTGTGCTTCTAAGTTCAATGTCCAGTGATGTATGTTTCACAAAAAGAAAACAACTGCAGAGATCAAGTAACAATGAAAATCTGAACGATACCTTCAGGCCAAAATTCTTAGGAAGACCCTAGGTGGTGGCATGAGGCAGGTTGGAGTTCTCTGTGCTGCTGCTCATGTTGCCATCCGTGACACTGTGGGAAAGCTTGCAGATGACCATAGGAAAGCTAGAGCTTTGGCAGGTTTCGTATTTTCTTTCTGGAATCTAATATCTCTTCAATTTTTTATAATAACAAGTCACAATGCCTGAAAAAAGCACTTGCTTTCTCCCTAGAAACTAAAAAACTATACTGCACTTGTTTTGAAAAGGAACAAAGCCATTGTTAACTTATTCAAGCCTGATCCTTCTGTTTCTGAATTTTAATCCTGAACTTTGCATGTCTTGCTCATTTGCTCAGAGGGACTGAAGAAAATTAAACATATTACAGTCGATCCAGCTTCCGTTGAGACCAATATGGTTTGTCTTCTAGACCACTTATTTGATCCTCTCATTTTCCACTACGCACGGGTCTTTCATGTAACATATCTATCCTTCGTAAGGTATTCTTCGATATCGTGGATCCACGAATATCGCCTGACAATCTATGCCAAGTCTTGGAACAGCACAATGTGCTTGCAATGCCAGTGAGTTCAAAAAGGTGACGTTCCGTTCTCTTTTATTACAGAGTAAATTTGGATTTAGCCTGTTCAGTCTTCCAGTCCGAACATGTTTTGGCTATCTTTGCTACCTTCCATTCATTCTTTTTACCAATATAAGCTAGATTGCTTAATGCAAGAACTGTCATCCTTAGTCTGACTGAAACTCCATGTTCATTTCTCAAAAAAAAAAACTCCATGTTCAATTGGAAAAATCGACCTGTTCTCTAAACACTCAAAATACCATCCACAATTATGCTCGAATCCAATGTTAACTGTCCGTGTTGAACTCTGTATCATGCAGTATCAGGTTCGTCCTCCATTACCAAATTTCAGACAGCGACGTTGAATACGCATTGACATGTGTTGAGGTATGCAGAAGCTTGGAACCACTTTCAAATTTCACCGTATGAACTTCTAATTTTCGTCGTGTCATGTTTTCAGAAAGCTTTTGAAGAGCTATTGAAGGGTGGTGCACGCTTGGAGCCTTTGGCGAACGGTACTACAAGAAGTTCGTACGGGCACTAGATCACTTCCCTTTGGACCCCCCCGATGTACAAGCTCGGTGCCTAGCAACATTTTCTTAAACCAGCAAGAGCATTGTTGGTGTTTGTGATGGTGCCCTGCTTGTTTGTTGAGAACAACGCTAGCTATTGTAACCACACCTTTGCTGAATAACTGATGGTGCTGTGCTTGTTTGTGAATTGTGATCACCGGCAGCTAGAGTAACCACACCGTACCTTCGCTGAATAAACTGCTCCTGTTCACTCTTCGCTCGGATGTGTTCAATCTTCGTGATGTAGTTCGTCGCCTTCGTCATGGAGGGAAGCTCAAACGAGTCTTTTCCCCTAAAATAAAAGCTGAACGAACGGATATCAGGAAGGAACCACAAGAACAGAGCATTGAGCTTACCAGGACATCTGTGAAAAATGTTAGCAATGATCTTCATGGGCCTAACTATGACCGCACACAAACCCGCTGCTGTCTGCAGAATGAAACATCGATGCCTTTGCTCTGCCTGGATAACATACGCACTCGAGCTTCTGTCCCCTGTTCAGGCTTTCGAGAAAGGTCAACTGGTAAATTGTACCTTGGCAGCTTAACACCTGGTGGCGCCTCCAGTTTTGTCGGTTGCCCTACGGCAGCGAGCGCTGCGCCCAGCAGTCCGACACCAACACATGAACCTGCGTGGCGTGGAGCCAGAGAAATATCAGCGTCCTAGGCACTGTGCTCGCGGTAGGCACACGGATGCGGTGGCGCGCGGACGGACGACAGGCCTGTTGGAATATCTGGACTAGGCCCATTTATTCATTTAATCTCAAGACCCACGTTTAAATACTAGATGGTTAAAGTGGTTAATACCAAATAGAAAGTTAACGAGTATCCTAACCAATTTAGATTGGTGGATTATCTGTGCACTAATTGAGAAGTTAAGGAAGAGAGAGGGGGTGCCACACGCGCGCGCGCTCGCTCGCCGAGGCGTGGCGATGCGCGCGACGTGTGGGCTGGGCGAATTCATGATTAGTAACTTAAGATGTTGTTTTAGTGACTAGTAGCAGACGTGATTTAAAAGGGTTGACCTACTTGCTGCTAGTTTATCATCTCCATCGCAAACCTCTGCGCGCACAGAACTTACGAGAGCATGCCTCCGAAACATCGTCTTGGCACACCCGCTGCCCCTGGCAACGGTCCTGCCCCTAGATACATGAATCACTCTCAATATTCATGATTTACTTGACAATATTCGGAATTAATATGTACTGTAAAATGCCTAAAACTCTAACAATCCAAAAACTTGATATTTGTGTTAGGCTTACGGTCGCTGGTTTTGCTGCTGCGCTTAAACCAAATGTTTTTGATGGCTCAAATTACAAAAGGTGGCGAGACAGAATGATCCTATGGTTAACTGCTATGAACATTATTCATGTTGCAAAGGGGAAGCCAGAACAGTTTACTCCAGCGGAGGAGCAAGCTTTCTTGGCAGCCGATAACCTTTTTCGAGGCGCTGTGATTAGTGTTCTTGCGGAAAATTTGGTGGATGTTTATCTCACGTTGCCATCTGCAAAAGAACTGTGGGATGCCCTTGAGGCAAAGTTTGGGGTTTCAGACGCTGGGAGTGAACTGTATATCATGGCTATAGGATGGTTGATGACCGTTCTGTAGTGGAACAGACCCATGAGATTCAGCCACTGGCGAAAGAGCTCGAACATTTTCCGTGTGTGTTGCCTGATAAGTTTGTGGCAGGGGGCATCATTGCTAAATTGCCTCATTTTTGGAGGGATTTTGCCACTTCTCTAAAACATAAGAGACAACAGATCAGCGATCTTATTGGATCTTTGGATGTTGAAGAGAAGGCGAGGGCAAAAGATACTCGCGGGAAAGGGGTTGTTGGAGCTTCTAGTGCCAATTTGGTGCAGAAGAACAATCCCAATGGCTTCCACAGTAACAACAAGAAGAAGAAGAACAAGCAAGATAACAATGCAAAGACTAAGCAGACAACCACTTTTAAAAAGAAGAAGAGCAAGGGTAATTGCTACGTTTGCGGTGAAACTGGTTATTTTGTCAGTGAGTGTGAGAACCGCAAATGAAAAGGCAATAACAAATTAGGCGAACGTGGTTATTGGTCAGGAACGTCGGGGTACGATAATTTATTAACTGCATTTTCTTTCAGTTTCTCGTTCACCCGACCGCGACCCACGCGCGACGGTGACCCGTTTGGGCCCTGTACCGCGACCCACGCGCGACGGTGACCCGCGCCGGGCCCCGCCCCGACCGATCGAGTCAAATGCCTAGCACCCCGTCAAGCCCCCTGCGTGCGCCGGTGGGGGATCAGCCCGGCCGCCCGGCTGCAGCCTGCAGGCGCGGCCCCAGCAGCACGTACACAGCAATGGCGGCAGAACAGGACGCGGCGCGCGGGGCACAAGGCCACAGGGAGCAAAAATCATCAGTCGCCGTGAGATCCTGATGCCAGCTCGTCCGGCAGGCCCGCCCGGTCCCATGGACAAGGGAAATGCGCTAGCTCACCTGGAACGATGCCTGCTAGATTTTGATCCGAAGCTGTTCATGATTAGCTTCTTTTTTTTTTGAAAACATTCATGATTAGTTTCGGCTATGCCTATGATTGGTGAGCTCTTTGTTAACTTGTTAATGCAAGGGGAGTGATTATTGTACTATTGTTAACTTGTTAATATAAGGGGAGTGACTATTACTGCACTAACACAAGAACGAATAAGCACGTGCGACATGTGTGTCCCGACCACCGCAGAAAGCTGCTGCTGCTGCTGGTGGCTGCATGCACTGACGCTAGCTCTCGAAGCGCGAGCGCGTACTACCTTTGACCCTTTGTACCGGTTCTACACCAGTACAGTGTAGCAATATATGTCAGTGACTTTGCGTGACGCGATTCGTCACAGAAATTGTATGGGGGTACGGTCTTTGCTTTAACCCCTACGAGTGCGTGTTCAGTGTAATCCACAAAGTGTCTTGCATTGCTAGACCGATGCAGCATTCATCCATCATATGTTGTCACGTACTCTCACATGGACGCACATTGCACTGTCCGGATTTAGTGATTCCGTTTTTGCCGGCAGAATCTAAGAGCCGATTTTTTAGAGCTTTACCTGCTTCTAATTTTGTATGGGAACTCATTCTCTGACATGAGTGATTTAATCTCTATTATAGAAAGGGACATCGATCTACTTCATTAGTCTCGGCCGGCTAGTCCCGGACCTAACGACAAGTAACGTATAGGGAACACATTAGTTCCGACTAGTGGCTCCAACTGGGACTAAAGAGGGTTCTTTAATCCCGATTGATGTTACCACCCAGAACTAAAGGCATCGAGGTATTAGACCCTGCATGGTGTTAACACCAGCTAGGACTAAGAGGTCCTTTAGTCCCGGTTGGTGTTCTATAACTAAATGATCCTCTACGGATTAGTTTGAAAAGAAAACATCCCACCCAAAATCACATGTGTGCTGTGTAGATGGGTTGATAATGATTTATGCTCGAGCTAAAAGGTCATAGGTTGGAGTCCTAGGTGCAGATACCTTTTTTACCTTGCACATGCCCTTTAGTCCCGGATGTGCTCGAGGGGGTTAGGAACCAGGACTACATCCCATTTCTGTAGTAGTGAATAGCTGAGAGTGATTCCCTATAATTAATTTTATGAAAAAAATCCTATATGAGAAGTGAATCAGGAGAAACTACTTTTTTTTTAGCTCCCACCTCCTTCAACCTAAACAGTTCACTGCTTGTTCAAATCACTTAAACAGTTCACCTCCTTCATTTCAAAAAATCAGTTCACAAAATTAATATAAAATCACTTCTATTTGAAAAATTATCTGGCAGAGCTCCTTTTGGATTCAACCTAAACAGAGCTTAAGATGAGTTTCACCGCTTGTTACCATGTACGCGCACACAAATATAGGGACCTTCTTTAGCATTTCATGTTACAGCCAGAGCTCTGTCATAGGAATGGCGTTGGCAGCAGCTCCATCCGATCCAGAGGCTGCAACCGTTTCCTAGAAAATATATGTCGTGCCGTACGAAGAGTTCATGGAAGGTACACAAAGGCGAGTCCATATAGTATATGTTAGTGATATAGCTCAATCTCTTGGACTACTCATTAGTGCTCTTTAATTTGTATCACCATCAGATCTCCGCCCCCCTCGCCGGCCTCTCTGTGCACTTTATTATAGCATTATACCTCGCGCGTCTCTGAAATTGCATCTGCTAGCTAATAGTAGTTTTTGAATAATGAGCATTTGCTCTCGCTATTTTTTGTGGGAAATGTAATTCTATTCAAGACAAATCAACGACGCATTGCACACTTTGAATTAGCCACGAGGGAACTAAGATACTGGAGATGCGATCAGGAAAGTTAAAGCCAGCAATTAACTAATGAAATCTATGAAGCCTTGAATATCGAACCATGGATACCTGAAAAACATTCATTAATTGCTAATAACTATCACAAAGTTTCAATTTTGGAGCAAATTAAGGCATGAGTGCATGTATTAGCAGTACGTATGTATCAAGATTAGTTATGCACCATCCAGATTTGCATCCCGTTTCTATTGACTATATTAAGCAAATTAAGATATAAAAGGCATGTGCACATTTAATTTTACGCCGAATGCATGTTATATGCATAGGGTCATCTCATATGTAGTACTGAGTTTGGACCTTAAATTGAACACTTAATACGAGTTTAGGGACCTGAAACTGTAGATTAATAGATCCATCCACGAGCTAGGTAACACCTACCCCTTACAAGCTCAAGGATTGTCAGTGTCAAAAGTAATATAAAACATAAAATCGCAGCCGATTTTTTGCTTGTTAATTATAACCCCAACATACATATGTCAGTACTAACCTAAGATAGCAAGCTGCTTATCATCATTTCACGGCAAAATGGCTTATGATAAATCCCAGAAAATTGTTCAACTCTTTAAAAGATTTAATTCAAAATTGTATAAAAATCCGTTCGGTTAATTAGAAACAAAGTGATGCCTGGTATAGATATGATAACTAAGTTTAACCGTTGATGCCAACAAGATATATTGATCTACCATAATGTAATGAAAATATGCTCTAATGTAATTCAAAATGTTCATGATGTTATCCATATGCGAAGTTTATAAGTTCTGCCACATGTATTTGAACAATGAAATCCTTTTACAGAGAGGAATAGTACATGCATATTTAGAAAATCAGTTCGGCAACGAGGGACGTAACTACATTTCAGTGCTTCCTATCTACTCCTATGCCTCTTCTTTTATTTTGATTAGTACTTAAAAGATGTTGATCAAAGTATGGATTCATTCATTAATTAATTACTTAAAAATACCTATTGGAAAAAGCACATACATGAACTGCATGTCGTAAAATATAAATAGTTAAAAATACCCTGTACCACCAGATGGCACATTCTCATATGATAAAAGATAAGTTGTAGTTAGATAGTGTTTCCTATGCGCTGTTATTACTTCTGTGTGTTTGATCATGGTACATGTCAATATGCAAGAAATGGCAATTAGTTATGTAAGTAGTAAGCTTGCAACTTCCATATGTACCAGCAAAATTAAAGACACCACTGAGAAAAATAAATGTTGCATATATGTGATATATTAACCTATGTGTTTGAACAACTTTTTTCTTGATAACAATGTTTCGAACACATGTACGTGCATATATAACATAACTGACAAGGAATTGTATCAGAAATTTCATTTCAATTCGTTTTGGTTAGTTTCTAATGTCAAGGTGAAATTGTATCACAACTCTGTTGTAGAATATTTGTTCCCAAATGCCATAGCCGTAGGCGCAAATTAATGATTTCAGAGGATCAGTAGTAGGAACTAATGAACAACATACTAGATCACCAAAGGAAACCTAGCAAGCAAGGAAGCATGTGTTCGTATGCTTCAAGTACCCCAAGAACATCAAATAGCAGAGCTAGCCCCCACGATGGGACGAGACTATTCAGAAACCCATGGGGGGAAAAGATCGATCGTGAAACAAAGGACAGCCAGGCCAGTTGTAAGAGAAGAATAGCTCCGATTGATGACACACATGCTGCATCCAAGCCACAGCAAGAGGAGCATCACTAGTGGGTAGTACATGCATGCATATACTTGTCCGATGCTCCTATTATTTGGTGCGTGGCACTGTGTCGCGCTCTCGCCGTGCAGGCAACTGTGCATGCACCACTCACATCGATCTCACTACCCAAGCACACTACTGCATCCCAGTACCATAAAAAGGAAACGAAACAGGAATCAAAACAAGAAACAAGAGATGCTGCTGCTGCCTGCTGGCCAGAATCGAATTGACACATGCATGCGTAGACGGACGGACACACACATCAAGAGAGAGAGAGAGGGGCTTTCAAGTCTTCCACAAACAGCAAGAGAGATCTCCATATATGTATCTCCCTGTCCCTAGCTAGACCTCAAAGGACACACTCCTCTTGTTCAAAGTACAGCAAACTAAAGCCAATCGAAGCACACAAGCAATGCAGTACACAAAAGCTAAAGCCAACACCAAAGCTAAAGCCAATCGAAGCACACAAGCAATGCACTACACGCAGGCAGCAGCACCCACTACTTACTACTGGTGCTTCTCAAGGTAGAGTGCACGGATCAGCAGCATGAAGGAAGCCACTGCCATGCACATGCATGCATGCATGCATGCATGCATTCATCATACGCGAACTGAATGATACATAAAATATGTAGATGCTCGAGCTCAATCTGGCATACCGGCCAAATAGGAGAGGGAGCGTAGGGTCGATCAGATCGAGCTCAGCAGGCGGCGCCGGCGGGCGGCGGGGGCGGCGGCTGGTTGGGGTGGCCGTGGAGGCCGCCGCTGCCGTCTCCCTGCAGCTGCTGCGGCTTCTTGCGCTTCTTCTTCTCGTAGCTGACGCCGCGGGCGCGGGCCTGGTGCTCGCGGACCTCGCGGAGGTAGAGGCGGACGGCGCGCGCGGCGAAGGGGTTGGACTCCGGGCGGCCCCCGTTCTCCTCGAAGGCGGCGCGGAGGCGGCCCACGAGGGCGTCGAGGCTGCCCCAGGCCTGGCGGAGCGGGCAGGGGCACGGCGCCGGCGGGTTCGGGTGGCCGAAGAAGGGGCACGCCGCGCCGTGCACCTTGGTCTTGCCGAACTGGTCCAGGTAGCGGAGGAACTCCAGGACGTGGGCGCCGCTGCACTGCGCCAGGCTCAGCGGCGGCCGGTGGTTCCGCAGGTATTGCCCGAACGTGTTCCAGTCGCGCCGCTTCTGCGCCTCGTACCGGCTCGGCGACTGCGGCGTCATCGAACCAACGGACGGCGACGCGCCTCCGCTGCTCGACCCGATGCCGCCGTTGCCCCCTCCCGACGAGGGGCTGTCGATGTTCGGCGACATGTCCATGGATCAGCTAGCTAGGAAGAAGAGGAGAAGAAGAAAAGAAAGCAGTGTGGCTGTGAGCTGAAACAATTTCCTCTTTAGTTAAATCCAGTAGGGATCTACCTTACTGTTCTTCGCCCAATGAAATGACTATTTGCATATCAATATAATACTAGCTAATACTGGTAAAGGTTTACTCCATCTTCTCGTAAGCATGATGAGTTCAATGATTACTTGTGTCATTGTGTGCGCATGAGCATTTTTAATGTAGCATACAAGTTGGGATTGGAGGATCTGTTTGGGAGTTGGTGCTCAGAAGATTGAAGTGGATGCAGATACATCCGAGAGGACTAGAACAGATATATGTCTCTTTCTGTGTGGGAAATTCTTCTCCGCAAAAAAGAATAAAGAAGGGAACAAGTTACCTTTGGGTGGAGTTAGCAGCCGAGCTTGTTGGATCTCACAGCTGGTGTACGAATTGGAGGCTGGCTTCTTGAGTCTGCACAAGATCCATGGAGCATCAGCTGAGAGGCAAGCAATGATCACATAAGCAACAAGAAGATAGGGTTAAGCATGATCACTAAGCATTGGAATGGTCTGGAATATAGCTGCTGGTTGATCGATCTCATCTGCTGCTTCTTACTCTTTCCCAATGCTGGCCGGTGGCGGTAGTATGTAGTAACAGTTGCTGCAGGCTGCTGGTTCACTCATAGGCCCATCATCTGGTGATTGGGGATGATCTGCAGGGAGAGCACCAGCTTCATGACTACTATCTGTTTGAATGTGTGGGGAATTGCATGCTGCTGCTTCTATTTTTAGGGGGAGCGCAGGGGCTGGTGGGGGGTGGTGTTTGGCCTAAAAAGGAGAGATGTGAAGTGACTGAGACATGGAGTGCTCAGTGGTGAGCAGCAGTGCTAGGGCTTTTCTAGTGAAGGGTGGGGAGAAAAAGGACACTGGGCGAGGCGTGAAAGGTGACGTGACAAAAGCAATATTTTCTAAGTGATAGGGAATGTACGGCCTTTGTAGAGGCTGTCGTCGTTTCAGCGCACGGGAGTTGATGTGGTGATTAGGGCGGCCCCTACCGGTTGCTTCCACAGGGCCGGGGCGATATGCTGATCTAATTATGGCAGCTTAGATCGCATCTCAGATATAAAGTGACCTAGGTTCAATGGCACCATTTGAAAACTCGAGCTAAGCTAAGCTCACCATATCTGAGATGCCATTGATCAACCTAGATCAGTGCATTTATTTGAGCTTAAATATTTTTATAGTGCATTTATTTGAGCTTAAATAGTTTTATAGTGCATTTATTTGATATTGTACATGCTAATATATTTTTTATAAACTTGTTTAAAACTAGATAAGTTTAACTTAGGACAAAACTAAAATAACTTATAATTTGAAACACTCGAACATTACTGTATTCATTGGGACTCCTAAGCTTCTCCTCCAAAGTAATCTGGTAGAATTTGTCTTCAATCTCCTTAGAAATATACTAGTCGTATCACACTGGACATCCCCCTGATTAGTGATTACCTTACTATTACTCTTTGTGCAATATCATATTCCAAGTACTGGGGCTTTTGGCATACATTATATTCCTGTATCCATCATATTAGCCCCCGAACTCTACTCAAAATGAAGGACATTATTAATTAGTAGATTATTTCTTGAGAGACAAAATTTCCAAAACTTTCATCCGAGGAAAATTTTTGACTTATAAGAACTCTCCCTCTACTCAACCTTAAGCTTTGAGTTTTGGACTTCCGAGAAAGCGTAGTTCATCTTTCATTCCTAACATCAGTAATTGAGCTATTCAGTCAGGAAGTTATATTAACCATCTACTCTTCTGAACGTTCACATTTGTTATTCATTTGATCGGGAAATATATGCAAGGCCAGTGTGCACCGTACCATACTTAATTTACCGTCCTACTAGATCCAAAACCTACTACTTTTCTCCGGCCACAGATAAATGCTGGCCAGCATATATAATATATAATAGCTCATATATTATTAGCCTATGATCCAGATATATAGCATGGATATCATGCATATGTGCTAAGGTGCGGTAATATTCCTTGTGTTACATGTGTCATATATATTACCTATAGTTGAAGTTGTGATGTTGTTTTTATTTGAGCTATATTATTGTAACATACATACAGGCACAAGCTAGGCACACCAGAAATAATCTGCTGCATATATACAAATTCCAACATAAGAGTCAAGTAAATATTTTTCGCTATTGGCAACTCCAAGATGCATGACGACATGGCTACTAAACAAACAAAAACGTAACGGAAGAAATGCCTAATTTTCTCTACAGGATGATTTGATCGCCTGACTGATGTGCTAGTATTCTGTGCAGTACTCTAACGGTACTATCGATGACCAGAACCATATATAGGTGTTGACTTCCTTTGCATATGAGGACACTAATCTATCAGAGGATTATAATAAATGCACTATTAAGATATATATATATAGTTCAGGGTCGATTTAGTGATACTAATTGGATGCTTTTGTTTTTTATGTATCCTTAGTTAAAGTTAGAAAAGTTTGATTTCGAACAAAATTAAAGTGACTAATAATATTAAACGGAGGCAGTATATCTCAAAAGATTTCTTTTAGAGAAGATGTCTTTAGCACTTTATTTCATTTGGAAATAAAGCGAGACTGAGGTCCCAAATAAACTCACTTAATTATGTTTAAATTGATGACATGCATCGGTTAGCTTAGTACTCCTATTTGTATTTTATAAGTTGAACATAGTAGTTGTATAGTTTCTTGAAGTGACCCGCACGAAAGAGGCATTACTGAAACACAGCTAGGCAGGAATCTTGCTAGGGCCCGGCAGGGAAGTGCTATGCCAATAGCAACGCAATCAAGAAACAGTTGCACATCGGGAAAAGAGTTAGCAACTTGAGAGCACGGGCAAGCTTCATTATTGGTGCCATGCATCTAGCAGCTAGAGCCAGCCCATGTGTAACTTAACCAAAATTTTCGAAGAAATTGACGAGAGTTGATCCCAGGATCTCCTTGGGTTTCACGTTCCAACTATTTCAAATGAAAATAGTACTCAACATAGTACAAACGTTAAAGCACTGGTTCACGGTTAAAATAATGTAGAGACGATGTATATCACACTGGTGCTATCTCATCAATTATTGTGGTCCCCTAATTGTAATGCAGATCAATCTATATATAAACAGTTAAAGCTAAAATAATATTAACTCATTTGGAACATAAAAAAAATAACTTTGGATCAGTGGCACATCTAGAAGCTTTCTAGAGCCTGATCGCCCCTCACTATGCTAAATATTTTTTCAATAAACAAGATCCAAATAACTCAAAATAGAGCACAAACAGTTAGCTTACATTTTTCTTAAAAAAATCGGTACTAGTTTCATATTTTTCTAATTTAAAATGGATTAATTTTGAATTTTTAGTTCGATCTAGACTTTTTTAATTCTCAAAATTGAAAAACCACCAAAATACTAAATTGTCCGGTTTTGATTGTTCGATGGTCTTTGTCAATGTTTACCTAAACGGTAAACGCTAAACGGTCGGTGTGGGTCCGTGTAGCGTGTAGACCGTGTACACGCCGTGTACAAGGTATTACACGGATTACACGTTTTGTACCATATTGACAAATATAAGTACAGTAACATGTATATATGCTTAAAACTAACAATAATAATGACAAGTTAAAAAATAATTTCAAGTGAGAATGACTATTGGAGAGTTTTGCATTCACTTTTGCATGAATTAAAATTGAATCTTTAAATAAGACCTTTAAGCGATGTGTTCTCTATTCTAAACAAACTTACCCTAAACGGCATGCTACTCGCCCGTTTAGAACGTTTTTCCCCGTGCCGTGTAGCCCGTTTAGCCCGTGTACACACCGTGTAACCCGTGTAATACCGTGTAACGTGTAATATACCGTTTATGGTGTAAACTGCACGTCTACCCATCGAGTAACGTTTACACGCCGTGTACACGACCGTGTAGCCCGTGTAGGCGAACACTGGTCTTTGTTATTCGGTTTTACAACTCACGGTTGAATCGTGCTAGTTGGAGTGTGGAAATTGAACTTTCCTTTTTGATTATAATAATCAAAATTTCTGGTTAAGACAAATATTACTCAAAAACATTGGTGGGTTAAGCAGCGGACTCCGTGAGAGGCTTTAAACATTTTACAGCCTGTTTTATTATCGTAGTTTCCCAAAACTATGGCATCTAGAAGCTACATAGTTTGTTTTTCTAAAAAAATATTATTTAGGCATGTTTGTTTTGTTTAAAAAATTCTATTTTTTAATTCAAAATCTGTTTAATTTGAACATGCATTTATGCGCAGGAATAGGCATGGAGAGACGCCACTCCTGATGAAAGGACGTGATGAAGGTTGAAGCCTTGAAGGTAGCCCATCGAAAAGATCTTGAGGTCGCGTGATTTGATCCGAAACAGGGGCATGGCGCCATGGGCTACATTGTATTGCTGCATGCATGGTGATGATCTAGGCCGGTTTAGCACTCACGCGTCTTCCCAGGCGCTCTACTACAGCGTTCAGTCTCTCCACTAACTCCAGAAGCGAAAAGCTAGTAGCACGCAGTACAGAGATTCGAGAACATGATGGGAGGCCTAGCCTGTAAGTCTTTCTAGGAGTGTCGTCCTTGACGGTTCAGAAAGACGGCCAATCAGGCGGTGGCAAGGCAATGAGTTGGTGTCTTCAGTGATTACGCGGTGATGGCCACCCGTGTCTACTAGTACCTGCGTGCTTTTGGAGACCGGGCGGGAACGGGAAGCCAGCAGTGGTGAACTGGAGGCTCGCTCCGATCCCTTTCTTTGGCCAATGGAAGCACAGCGCAGCCGTCTGAACGCACGGGCCGGGCCTTGCTTGACTCATGTTCTCATCAGTCGCAGGCAGATCGGACGACGTCAATCTTGAGCGGGCGCCTTGACCTGCCACCGGGACATGATGGAAAGAAAACACGAGTCGAAATGCATTCGTCGTTCTCTAGTCGTGGGGAACAGGTAGCATCGACCAAGGTGGATGTCTGTGTGATCCCAATAACCCAGAGGTGGAGCTAATTGAAGGGGAAAAGTTTTCAGTGACCTGACAAAACGTTGGCGTTTCCCCAGTTGCCTCACAGTCACACGTACTCCCATGCACCCACCTGAGACGATCTATCATCCATGTGGCCATGTCTCAGTTCAAGAAATCTGGTGTTGGTGTAGTCGAGCGAGCCCTACTGCCTGGTGATTAGTTACGGACAGACACGCATCAGGCCCAGAGCAAGCAGTTTTACCACCCGTCCGTCGGTAACCAACCGAACCGCCGCGCGGGGACGGGCCTGGCAGGAAGGCCAGAAGCGTCCCGGGCCTAGCAGCTATAAACGGCCGAACCAGCATATGGCCCATGAGGCGACTGTTTCCCGCGGCGGCGGGCCGGGGCGCCGACGCGCGGGGGGCCACCGCGCGGTACGGGTGCGCCCCGCGCCCGCGGCAGCGAGATCTCGCGGCGCCTCTCGTGATCATGCCCTGCTCGTCACGAGACTTGTACGCACCCTCCCTTCTCATCGTCGGCCCCCGTCCGGTCACGTCTGCGTTCCGCGGCCGGCGCAGCGCTGTGGCGCCGCCGCCGAGACGCTGCCGCGCCGTCCGTGCGTGCGCAGGCGGCGGCCACTCAAGAGTCAAGATGCCGACCAATCCCCGTCGCACGGAGGTCGGGAAGCCGGCGGGCGGTGGCGGATCACAAGGCCGGCCGGGGCCGGGGACGATCTGCATCTGATCGAGCCTCCGGATGGCCGCGTCCGCACGCACTGCGCCTACTGCCAGCACAGTGGCCTTGACGCTGATATTTCTCTGGGTACCTAGCACGCCCCACGCCAAGCAGGCGCCTGTTCCGTGCTAGGGCACAGCGGGGCTGTAGCGTAGACGACAGAACTAGCATGGTGCGGGGCTGCGGCAGCAGGGAGGCTGGGAGCTAGCGCACGAGCGCGGTGGCGAGGAGGAGCTACAGAAACGAGGAGCATCTTCACAAACGACATGGCAAGTGGTTGTACGTTCCAGCGGCATCAGCAGGCGACTAGGTGCGTGCGATCTCACGGCTCAAGTACGATAGGTCGGAACAGCCGCCTCGCAGGGCGGCGCTGATGCGCAAGCCGCGGCCGGTGGCGTACAGCCCCATCGTTCAGGCCGATCTCGACAGCGGCATCACCATTGCTTCATGGTGGGGTGGTGGTGCTGCCGGGCAGGAACTCCGGGCGAAAGCTTTTTCCCGATCTTGTATCGGTGTCGACAATGGTGACGTTTTTCGTCGTGTTCCCTCTGCGGTGTTGTCATAGTATTTCTTGCGACTGTCGGTGGATCTCCGGGTGATAATTGATAAGCCTTTACTAGTAATTCCTAAACCTGAACGATGTCAACCTAAACATATGCTAATTAAATCTCATCAATCAAGCATAAAGCCTAAAAAATAAAAATTGATTGATCCTCGCCGCATATATATGTTCTCCAGACTCCAGGCAGAGCACGCAAATAAAGAGCAGGCTCGAGCTGATGTTATTTGGCGGCCCATGAAGCTCACTTCTAGCACTCGACAGAGATCCTGTTAAGCCCAGCTAGCACTGTTCTACTTCTACCAGAACCTGTATTATTCCCTGGGCCAGGTATTTAGCATTGACAATGCTTGGGTTTTACCTTCACTTTCCATTGTTTTCCCTCGCTCTCTGAATCAACGTCCTCTTCTAAATATTTTCCTTGTGATATCTACTAGACTTTTATTTCAGGAAAAGATTCACTTCGTCTCCAGCAAGTGAAAGCGAATAAAGCAATTCTGGAAAGGTAAACCACGGCGCAAGACTGAACACGTCCGAGCAAAGAGTGAACAGCAAGTCTTATTCTTCAGTCGCTAGTGTTGATCGCAATGCAAACAAGCAGGGGCACTGAGCTGGTACATCAGCACGGTAGAAATGAAGTGCACAAGCTAGTGTCCTCTAGTACCCATACGAGTTTTTGGTTGCACCATCTGCCAAATGCTCGGATTCAGTACCGCCCATCAGCAGCTCTTCAACAGCTTTCTGAGAACAAAGGATCATATCAATTCCACTCACACTGCCACACACGAAATGGAACACATTAATAGTGAAAAATAGAGGTGGTGGAAGCTTTTGCATACCTCAAAACATGTCAGTGCATATTGAACATCGCTATCCGAAATATGGTAATGGAGGACTACCCTGACACTGCATAAGCTTAGGGATCATATGGACAGTTATAATATGATGCAGTATAATAGTATGATCTATGTATAAAAAAAGGCTGATATTTATTACTAAACTTGGGAATTCCACTGAAATTAGGAATGGTATGCTTAAGATATGATCGCAAAGGTAACTGGAAGTCTGTTAAGGCATTGGAACTTCACCTTTTTTTTGTTATCCTGATTATTCTTATTAAAAAATACTGAACATGCTAGATCTTATCGTAGAGGATGGAACTTCACCTTTTTAAACTCCTCGGATTTGCAAGCACGTTGCGCTTTTCCAGGATTTGGCACAGCTTGTACGATGATATGCGTGAATCCACAATATCAAAGAACACCTTACAAAGTATAGCATATGGTTTAAATGGGACTACAGTTATATAGTAGGAAATGAGATGTATTAAAATGATCTAGCAGGCTAACCATGTTGGTCTCGACTGAAGCTGAATCCACTATAAACTGTTCAATCTTATTCAGTCCCTCTAGATAAATGAACAAGATATACAAGTTCAGCACATCAAGTTGCATTGGCAAGGATTACGATTTGTTTTTCAGAAAATGTAATGGAACATTTTATTGTTTTTTATTTGTACTAAGTAGGATTAAAAGCTGAGGAAACAAAGATTGTAGAGGGAATAACTTTTTCTTTCTGTAAAAAATCATGGTGGTAATTGAAGACTTGTGAATAATGGATATCAAAATGAAGTGAAGTTAGATTCCAGAAAAATATGAAACCTGCCAAAGATTTAGCCCTTCTGTGGTCATCCGCAAGCTTTCCCACAGTGTCACGAACGGCAACATGGGCAGCAGCACAGAGAACTCCAACCTGCCTCATTCCACCACCTAGGGTCTTCCTAAGAAATTTGGCCTGAAGGTATTGTTCAGATTTCCAGTATTACTTTATTTTTGCAGTTTTTTTAATAAAATGCATATCTACAGTTGAAAACTTAGGAACACAGTTGACCAGACCTTGTCAATGAAGGCCTTTGAACCAACAATAACTGATCCAACGGGTGCACCTAAACCTTTAGATAGGCATACCTGCAGTTTAAGTTTCAGTGAGAAATAGAAGCACCATCATATAGTGCAGTCCACGCAAATGTAAGTAATGTAACTGAGCCCAGGAAACTGCAGCATACCGAAACTGAATCAGCAGCTTTCACAAGTCTGTCTACAGGAACTCCAAGTGCCTGGAACAATGAACACAATGGACCAGAGGCCACGAAGCATGCACATACATATTTTTAAAACCTATAAGTGAAAAGGCTGCAACTGCACTTGTTGCTTAGATATATGGTTTATCTTTCAGATGTCAACACGCTAAAACTGATCTCTGAAGAGCGAAGACAGAAAAAGACACTGTCGCAGACAGTATCAGAATTCAGAAGCAGACTGTAAAATTGCAGCACATGCACCGTACTACTCACCACGGAAGCGTTAAAAATGCGAGCTCCATCAATATGGAGCTTCAGGCCACGACTCCTGGCAATTTCGCCAACCTTGTCCGCATATTCTACAGATAAACATCTTCCACCAGAACTGTAGAAACAGAAACAAACAAACGAGCTAGTTAGATTAAAAAAAAACTGTATTTTCACCAGCAGGATCCGATCCCCGACGACGAGTACTTGGGCCGGGAACTCACTTTACATGTGTGTTCTCCAAACAGATGAGCCTGGTGGTCGGGTAACATATCACCCCGTCCGGACTCCTGATGGCGGCGACGTGTGAAAGTTTGTGGAAGCGTTTTTAACCTCTCTCGAGGCCGCGTAGATGTATTAATACATGCAGAGAACAGCCCTCTGCGTGGCTTACAGGTAACCGACCGTGATTCGTGGATAGCCAGGGCTATTTCTATCTATTGTTACAACAACCATATATATCTTTCTCTATCCTAGCATGCACGGCATCCATATATCACGGTTGGTTTGTTACCATACAAGATAAAACTCCTATTGTTGCTAACACGACGATCCTGTCGATGTCCATGGTGCCGTCGGGGTTGCTCCTGACGGGCCTGGGGTGCACGCCGCCGATGGTGGCGATCCCCCCGTTCTCGTAGAGGTGGATGTGCGAGTCGTCCCCGAGGATGACCTCGCTGCCCCGGACGTCGCAGTGGGCGAGGACGGAGACGAGGTTGGCCATGGTGCCAGAGGGCACGAAGAGCGCGGCCTCCTTGCCCATGAGCTCCGCCATCTCCGCCTCGAAGCGCCGCGCGGTGGGGTCCCCGTCCCGGACGTCGGCCGCGGCCATGGCGGCGCGCATGGCCTCCGTGGGCTTGGTGACCGTGTCCGCGCGCAGGTCCACCACCCTGGCCGCCATTCCCGAACCCTGCTCTGCCCGCCCGACCGCGCCGCTCCAACTCCGACCAACGCAAACCGCTCCGCGGCGGCGACAGAGGAGAGGATCAGGATGAAGGAGACACCGCTAAAGATCGCGGTGGGCGCGCGTTCTCGTCACGTAGGAGTAGGAGGAGTTTGGTACCGAACTTTGTCAGATTATGGTTGCTTTCTGTTTCGAATTCGACAAATCCTTCACGCTTTCAGAGCTAACCAGAAGCGTAGGGTTCGCACGCACGTATCTCCTGTATGATGACGGCGATGGTGATCCGGATTGCACTTACTGCCACGGGTGGACAGGCCGCCTGTTTCTTCGTCACGAGCCCTGTTCCAAAGATCGAGATGCCTGTGAAGTAATAGGAAGGTGGTTGCCTGATCATGGCACTGCCACGGCTCGTATATATATGGGCAAGAGCCAAAGATGCAGCCTGAGCATATGAGAGTCCTAGCTAACAAGCTATGCTAACCAAACCGAGCCACATATGTGTTACAAAAGATTATGAGTTCTTCTAACCAATGCCAAGCCAGCAACTGAACTTCCAAGCAGGGACAAATAAAGAAGCCGTTCAATGTGGGGGGTAGGCGGGCCGTATCACGCATTGAGAGAGAGAGAGAGAGAGACAGAGAGAGAGAGAGAGCGCGCAACTTATCACCTGACTGACACCATGCGGCCCAGGCAGCAATTTTAGCCGTCCTAACTGCAGGCCGGGCCGTGAAGGCCATAATCGCTCCCAGGCCTATCTAGCTAAGCCAGCCCATACCTGGCACGATCGCGCACCTTGATGAAAATGGAAAGTTGGGCCGAGAAGTAGAGCTGGGCTAGAAAGGTGTGGTCTAGCTAGTTTATGACATCTTTCTCAAAAAAAAAAAGCTAGTTTATGAAATGAGACATATGTATGGTCTCCAATCCATGCCATACGCCAAGAATTCAAGATTCCTGTGCATGATAGCCTGCTGGCAACGTGGACTGAAAGTGGAGAGAGATCGGTGGCAGTAGCTTTCCAGATTGATTCTCTCTTGATAGCAATGCTTCTCTTCGGAAATTCAAGGCTTTTCTAAAAAAGATATTTGGAGGAGGGAACTCTCGGTCTCTGTACATCTAAAAAAGGGGTCAAGGTCTCCACCTGACTAGTTATATTCAGCAGCTATGGTAAAATCTGAGACAAACGTTCACAAGATTTTATTAGGTATTTTGGGCATAGAGAAAATACCATTCAATTTGGGCAAATAGGACTCTTTTCCCCTAAACTTGACAGTCCTTTCGCACGTGGGCTCATTCACATAAGACATGAACTATAAGTGGTGGTCATTTGGCGTAAAAAAGGTTATTTTCATTATTCTTTCTGCGGAACACATAAACATGTAGATGTTTATATACACGCACGCTCATCCCTATGGACGCGAACATGCATACTCTACGCTTCACCTCTGCAGATCTTAAAATTGACGAAGTCACAAATATGACGTGTTGTCTACAAGCACAACATGTACAATTGAAAAGGATTATTAATACCTGAAATGCGAGCACTCTTAAGGAGTCAAGTGGGCATGGTTCCGGTACAATAATGAACCCAAACAACCGAGTTAAATTTGCTTCTTAAAATTGCATTTTTCATGTCTTGAACTCAGTATACGTTGGCTCTGATTTTATTTCCTTCAAACCACCAGCAAAATATTATCTTCCATTAAATAGCTACATGAGTTATGTACTTTCTAGTGAAAAAAGGAAAATATACATACTCATATACTTAGAGAGAGAGAGAGAGGAAAATACTCGTATACTTGGGATACCACACACATGCATATACTTGAATTGACTTTATTATTTTATTTACAAACATAAGACTGAAGAGAAGAGATACATACAATTGGCGTCATGCAGGTGAATCAAACCATCTATCTTATGCACATGCACACTACTTTCCTTTCCTTTTTTTTTTGGGCGAGGTGCACTCTAAGAATTTCCAATCTAACCTCACACTACGTACCTACTACAGAAGACTAGAGGGTACCAATGGAATTAATTCAATCTATGCACAATCCATGACACTGATGCGCTGTACGTTCTCCACGCATCAGCTAGCTAGCCCATCCACCCCTGCGGGAACCCCATGCCCCCAATGTTCGCCATGTCCTCGAAGCCGGTGTCGTAGTAGAAGCCGCCGCACCCGTCCCCTACTCCCCTGGAGCCTAGCCCGGCCATCATCGGCGAGCTGGTCACCTCCTGCGGCGGGAAGTGGTCGAGGACCGAGCCGTACTGCCACATCGCCGCGTTCACCAGCAGCGGGTCGAAGCCACCGACGACGTCCTCCTGCGGCGGAGGCGCGAAGCCCGCCGCCTGGTCAAAGTACGCGTCCACCATGGGCTGGTGGTCATCCGGCATAGCCACCGCCGCCTGCGACGATGAGCCGTCGAAGGTCGGCGAGGACGAGCCGGCGGCGTTGTCCTGCTCGCCGTCCTTCCGTTTCTGGAACACCCTGCAGAGCACCCAGACCTCCTGCACAGCAACGCGCGGCCAGCAGTGTTAGTTGTGTGCATCCAAGTTAGCATACTGTGTGGTGGCGGCTGGCCGGGGCAACCGATTTGACTTGACGCGAGGACGACGGCCTGCCGGGCGGTTACCTTGGGTGGCGTATGCGGCGAGTCGAGGCGGAACTCGTGCATGACCCAGCAGGACTTGACGCCGTTGGGTGCGCGGCCCTGGTAGAAGACGAGCGTCTTCCTCATGCCGACGACGGCGCGCGCCGCCGCCGGGCTGCGCACCTCGCGGTCCTTGCCCGTGGCCTTCCAGTACCCCGTCTTGGTGGCGCGGTTCGTGCGCGACCCCGTCGCGTACTTGCGGTCCCGGAAGCTGAAGAAGTACCACTCGCTCGCCGTCAGCTTGGCCGCGTCTGATCAGACATCAAGAGAGACCATATCCCAATGCAAATTAGCTCAACACGTGTCGATTATCTATGAACAGAAATGCATATCTTCGAGAGAGTTTGTAACTGGAATGTTTGAGATGATCAGCCAGCGATCGGCTACCGGAAGGTGAAGCTTTGAAGGAACTGAAAGACGGAATCGTGACTGTTACTCATGCCTGACGTGTAGCTAGGCGAAATGGGACTGGACTGAAGGGCGCCATCAAGATGGTGACGAGTAGGCAAGGACACGCTTGCGTTGGGATCAGTGAACTCATCGTTGACAGAGATTACACCGGACGCATATGGAATATATATTGATTAAGGACCATTATTGCAGACGCATATGGAACATTAATTAAGGGGGATTGACACTAACTACACTAGACAGAACATCAACAGGTGACCACTGATGACTAGTCCAATCAGTATCGGTTTGAAAGGGGAAAAAACACACGCCTCCAAACTACACATATTTAGGTGATTTACTTGCGTGATTTTCTATTTGTTAAAGTGGTATGTTGTTAGCTTGATTTTTAGTCCTACTCCTACATGACTAATGTTGAATAACGGTAAGTGTTAAATGAACACGCAAGTTTATTCAGTGATTTTAAACAAAGACATGTTAAAAGAAATCATAATAAAAGACACATCACCTCATTGCTTGTTGTTTGTTTTTAGATATATGGAAACATGTATGTTCCGGCGTCTGCGCCATGTGATGCACGCAGCCTTATTCTTGTTGCTTGTTGCCACCACCAAGGGCGCCAATAATGCTAGGTACCTTTAACAGAAGCCATGCTAACCTATACATGGCATCATCAGCGAAGGCCACACATCTCTCTCTTTTCCTTTTCACTCGTAAATCATGTTCTTAATAATAGTGATGATTAGACCTCTCTCAGCTTGCATAGAAACGCCAACACGTCCTATTCTCAAACCCGTCAATCGGTGTACCGACCGAGGACTAAGGGGATTGACACGAACGACGGTACGACGAACGAACACCTTGATCAAGAGACAGAAGGCATCCGTCGGAAGCTTTAGATTCTTGGGACAACAATCACGAGAGAGACACGGTGTGTGATAGAATTGAAGAGATGAACATCCAGGGGGGTCTGGGAGAAAGAAAGAGGGAGACAGAGAGAAAGAGATGACCGGGGCGGGGTGGCTCACCTGGAAGCTCCCATGGCTCGCGCGCGTGCAGGTCGACCTCCACCAGCGTCCCCTGCGCGGCGCGCTCGTTGGCCACCTTCTTGTAGAGGTAGTGGCAGACCAGCTCCTCGTCGCTGGGGTAGAACCTGAACCCCGGAGGCAATGTGGACTCGATCTCCCTCAGCCCCATCCCTAGCTCCCTGCCGGTCGATCGATGATCCTTTTCTTTGGTGCTGCAACTAATTAACCTCCCTATGTATGTATAGGCTGTAGCTAGCTATCTGAACTGAAGCACACACTAGATGGCCGGACAAGCAGAGACTCGATCAACTACTTCGTCCTTGCAACCTGCTGGGTTTGCTTTTGAGCTACAGGAGATGAGGTGACACGGAACCGAAGCAAGAGCTACTCTGATGGATGTCTTGGGCGTGCTGGGTCTCCGGCCGGGTCCTTTTATAGAGAGGTGCCTGCCAGGGGAGGCGGACGAGGAGGCAAGGAGCAGGAGGGTGCTGGTGGTGGCTAGCAAGCGATTACTCCCTCCGTCACGAAATATAAGGTATTTTGGTTTGTCCTAAGTTAAAGTAGTCCAAATTTGATCAACTTTATAGAAATATTTTAAAAATTAAATGAGAATAAGTAGATATATTATGAAATATATTTTCATAATTTACTTATTTGATGTGTTAGATGTTAATCTTTTTCTCTATAAATTTGGTCAAAATTAGACTACTTTGACTTACAACAAAACAAAATGCCTTATATTTCAGGATGGAGGGAGCAGTTGACAGCAGCGCGCGCGACCCCCGCGGTCGTGTCACATGGAGGACACGGAACAGAGACGAGGAGAGGGCCTACCCCACACACCGCGTTGGCCGCGCCGCTGCTGCCCTAGCCTGCAGCCAGCTGACGATCGAGCACGCGCAGAGGCAGCCTAGCTATTTGGCTGCTGGCAACTGATCGAGCTCCCCGTCGCTATCCCCTATCTGTGGCGGGCGCGCGTCGCCATCGCCGGAGCCAGGCTGATGAGGTGGAAGATTCGAACGCCACCGATCGATGGCACACGAGAAGCTGGCGCCCCCGGCCGATCCGGATCGCCTGCTGGCGGCGAGGAGGCCCAGCCTCGCAAGTTATCCATCCCCGCCCGGGAAGTCATGGGGCCGATGGCGAGAGGATCGAGCTGAGGGCAACGCGCCGCGCGTGACGCACCAGAAGCTTAACCTGGCCAGCCAGCTGCCCAGCTCTTCCTTGCTCCGGTAGATGTATATGTATGCTGCTCCTACGTGGAACGCGCGCGATGAAACTTCCAAGCTTCCACCCCCCCCCCCCCCCCCCTCTCCTCCGATCTCCTTTTTCTCCGTTGGCGTTCGGCAGGATTGCGGCTTTGCGCGCGCGCTCCGCGGAGGAAGGAAGGGATTAACCCGAGGGGGGAAAAGGAGAAAAGGACGGGTTCCGTTTGAGGTTGTTAGCTCGGGTATGATTAGGGGCGACGGCGACGGCGACGTGACGCCCCCCCGGATGTGCGCGCGCAAATAATGCAGTAGTGGCAGTGTACCACGGCGGGGCCGCCGTGGCAACTGCGAATCATGCGCCCGGTAGACGCTAGCGCTCACGGGACATGTACCAGTCTATAATAAGACGGTAACCAACTTCAGTTCGTTTCTGCGTGTAACGCAGCCGGGAAGGATTTAGCATGACATGACAACGTGCACTGACTAAATTTTTATGCTTTGCAACAAATTGGTTTCAGTTGTCATATACATACTCACTGAAATATACATGGGATATGGTTTGAAGTTTATTATACGTCCAGAGATACACTCCGTATCCTGCTACTTCTTTCAGTTAACAAAGGGTAATTGTAAATTTTAGAGGAAGCTTATTAACTCGGTTGCATATATAGAGATGATTAAAACAGTTGTATCTAGTGAAAGGAGGGGGCTTCTCCGACATGCATATCCACCAACAAGCCAGCCTACTAAAATTTTCAACCTTTATATATAACTCTTGTTTTCATTTTTGTTTGGGACATGTACAAGTCTAATTTGACATAATGAATATATAGGATAATTTTTTGCAGGTACATTGTAGGATTATTGCCTAGTAAGATTCATCCTACAAGTAGCATAAACACATTCCGATTTTGGTAGCCATAGTACATTTGCTTATTAAATAATTAATTAATTAACACATCAAGAAGATGATCTGCAGTACATGCAACAACAACACGGATCAAATATCTTCTGTGGATAGATACAAACTAAAACAACACGGGCAAGGGAAGAAAATGTGTTGCAATAATGTAACCTCCTTTTTTTACAAGATCAAATCTTGATTGCATTGGCCACCATCTAAATATAGTAGTATAGCGTGTGCATCTACAAATGCGATTTGGATGAAGTGAAGCTGCACGCGTACGTATAGGGCCCCATGCATATCGAAAGCGTGTCCTAATGATATGTGTATGTACGTGCATGTGTTCATCTAAAAAAATGATACCCAGTTTGGAGTAATAGTGCTAACCCAACTTTAAAATGGATATCTAATGACCATGACAAGGTATCCATCATGAGTTCATGACTACACAAACCCTGGTGCATTCTTTGTGGGACGGATGCTGTAAATTGTTGTATGTGTCCTTGACTGGGGTATCCATATTTTAAATACCCCATTATATGTGGACCCATATATTAAATAAGGAGAGTAGGATATAGTTAGTCCATTTTGTTGTCTAATGTGCCATCTATAAAGATGCTAACTAAGTAACTAGTAGTTGCCTATATTGCCCGAGATGTACTTCCAATGGATAGTTACAAAATGATCTACTAATTTAATATGGTTCCATGTTTAATAGCTAGCGGTGTTAATGTCTAAGTGGGTCTTGAGTAGGTTAGATTGATAATCTTAGTATAGCTTGCAACATTCTTTCTTAACTTTTCTCCATGTAAAACATTCTCTCTTATCTAGGTGACGACATCTTATTGGAGACGCACTTTGATACAAGCACAATTAATCAATTGTTGCCTAGTAGTCAATAATAAAATTATACATTCACTCGTACGTGTCTTGTTCTCCATGCATATAAAGCAAACGGATAAGAGAGCGAGGAAGTACTTGCTTCCAAAAACATTGAAACATTGAGATGTGGCTAGATTCAAGAAGAGATCAGCGAACCTGTCTCTTCATGCACGCGCATGCATGCATGCATGCATGGGCACCCACCTCGATTACGTGCTCTGATCAGGCGGACGAATGATTAAGCCGGCCGTTCAATAGCAGCAGAAGGGCAGGTGTATTTTTTTTCATAAGGACGGACACCATAACAGACCATCACTTCTTGATTCTTTTTTTTTGCATGTTATGACGTATTCCTCTGACATGATCTTGGACTCTAATCTGACTTTCATCGGATCACATCACTTTTTGTATTGAACATGAAAAGTATATCAGTAGCTCCTTTATGTTTTCTCACTCCATCAGTTGATATGAAAGAAGATATGGCTCCTTTAATTGTTCTCCGTGCAAGCTTGTTAAGTATAACTAGCTAGACTACAACTCAAGGTTTTGAGTATAAGTCGATTATAACTCAAGATCCACGGTTAAAATCATTTGGGTATGGAAAGCTCATAAATGCATTGGATGGTTTGAATGCATCGTTGTACTTTGAGTCATACTCAAAGCATTTTGTCAAACCTAGCTAGCGATGAATGCATTTTCTCTAATTTAGCCTGACTTTATCAAATAGATGAAAACATATACTTATCATAAAAACATTACCTCATCCTTTAAGAAAAGCCTTGAAGGAATCCTGTTTGGCAGAGCTTATTTTGACTTTGGTTTCACCCGTTTTGCACAAATCGAGACACTATAGGATGAAGCTATTTTATAAGCCTTTGCTAAAATTTTGAAAGGAATCAGGCAGAAGAGCTGCCGATTATATTAAAAGGAAGAATACGCCCAGACTAGGCACAACGACAAACAGAACAACAACACCGACCGGTTGGATTGGGACATCAACGCGGCCGCACAACTCAACTCGACTCCACTCAAAACCCCACGCCGCACCACCACAAAACCCGGAAGAAAGCCGCCAAGTAGCCCTCATCACAAGCGTCGTCATCACTGACAATGTCCCACGCCAACTAGGCGCTGCCGTGCAGGACTGCCCGCCGCAGTCCGCTGCAAGCCAAGAAGCTATCACGACTCCTCCGCCATACCGCTGTCGCAAAGCCTCTGCTAAAATGAACTAGAAGCCAGGTAAAGTCATTTTTTTAGGTTCACTGGCCACTAGTGAAGCCGTTTTGGAACAAGCTTTCCCAAACGGCCCTATTGAAATTGATCGGGTTTATTTTTATGGTGATGTTTATTTTTATGGTGATGTTATAGGTTTACCATCTAGTAATTCATCGATATATATCATTATTCCCCGAGACCCCAACCCTAGAATATTATTATATATTTCATACGTTTTCGGGTCATATCGGTCTCCTAGGCCTGAAAGCTAATCCCTGGTAAACGGGGGCTTATCAGTTATCAGACAGCAACATGGCTACCAAATAAACCGACAGGTTGTGCTATGCACCCGCGCGATGGAACTGGCAGCCTGTTAAGCAACCACTAGCGCATGCATGCTGAGTTGCTGAGGCAGACAGAGCCTCGATCGCCATCCCGTCACGGGCTCCTGTTGCCAAATAATGTTCCCACACACACACACACACTAGTGGGCAGCATCAGATCTCACGTCACTACTACTAGCTCTCCGGCCACTGAAAACGATGTTCTTCAGCTCGACATGCAGCGCTAGCAGCTGGAGCATGCAGCAGCACAGTCACTTGCCATCGCGCCGTCTATTTCGGCTCGTTCCCCTGCCACACTAGGGGTAGCAGCATGAGATGTGTACGTACTAGCTAGTATACCCTTAAAGCGTGTACCGGTCTCCAACAATGATGTAGAACCACGTATTATTCAAGTACAAGGCGATAGCATATATATATAGTTTTTTTTCAGGCAAGTACAAGCTAAGTGCATAAGTTAATAACAAGTGTGCGCGCGCCTCTCTCTCTATATGAAAAATCCATTCTATACGTGTCTGTAGCTACTTCTACATGTATATCTCATGATGTAGGGCGTATCTGACCCAACGAAAGGTATGTACAAAGTGTATATGATCATACTAGACCATCTGTGATAGTATATACTTGAAGTATGTGACCATACATGAAGTATATGGATATACTTATTTTTTATACTAATACTAATATATAATCATGATATATTTAAAAAATAGGGATACTCTTGACATATATTTCTCATCCATGCCATTCACTCCGATCCGGGGCCAACTAACCAAACAAGTTGGCAACATGCATGTACCCTGGCTCGCCGTACTGCGTACCAGGACGCTAGCCAGGTGCGTGCATGGATCGGACGTGGGGCTAGCGGAGAGCAACGAAGAAAGTGCCATGTGTCATGTGCTTCCGTCTCCGTGGCGGCCCAATATTGCTGTGCCACAGCTAGCTAGCGGCTAGCTACTAGCTGCAGCACAGTAGTAGTAGTAGTAGCACGCGTACAAAGATGCACACGACTCCTCGATGATGGAGCGAGCCATGGAGGATGGATGGCAACAGCAGGCCAGGAGCCCGCCCGGGATCGATTATTACTGGAGAGATATCTCGATGGCGCTCCTCCGCGTCCTGCGCGCGCCAACGATGACAGGCCTGGCAGATCGATCGATCGATCGATCACTTCAGGATCAGTCCGTCGTCGTCGGGGCCCCGGCGCAATTCTATTGCTTATTTACTCCTCCACTTCGTCCCTCCAGATCATCAGAGGGCCACCGGAATAATCTATCCCGGTGGCGGTGATAAACAAAACACAAAGTATCTTCCCTGTCTGCCATCGCCAGCTCGCCCCCTCCTCGTCTTCTAGTTCTTCCTCCTCGCGCAGCAGAGGGAGGCAGAGAGGGATTCATGGAGCTGGGGAGCCACCACCTGGCGGCGCACAGCTGCAGCTACAGCACCACCTACACCCACTGCTCCGTCGGCTTCTCCCCGCGGATCCGCGCCGGCGCCAGGATCCGCGCGGCGGCCGAGGGCGGCGACGGCGGCGGCGACCGGCGCCGGAGGGGTGCCAGCCTCGCCGCCGATGGCCCCAGGGTTGTCGAGGTCACCGCGGCCCCCGTCGCCGGCGGGGCGGCCGGGGCGGCCGGGGGCGCGGGGTTCGGGGCCCGGGACGCCGAGCTCGCCATGTGGGACAAGCTCGGGGCGGTCGTCAGGCTCAGCTATGGCATTGGTCGGTGCTCCGCCATCCCCGCCGCTTCATACAATCTCTTGCATCGCCACGGGCGTGCATGCAATCGGTCCATCCTCCTGACCAATCTGTCGATGTCTGGACAGGGATTTACGGTGCCATGGCGCTCACCGGGAGATTCATATGCCAAATGGCCGGGATAGACTGCACGGGGGGCTTCCACCCGTCGCTCACGGCGCTCGTCGAGGGGCTTGGCTATGCAGCTCCGCCAATCATGGCTCTGCTGTTCATCCTCGATGTATGTGCGGCGTCCTCCCCTTTCACAGCTCAGCTGGCCCCACTTCAATTCCTTTTAATTTGGTTTCTTATTTCTGCGTGACTAGTAATCTAGAATACATAATTTGCATGTGGTTTTAATTTAATTAATTTCTGATTGCAGGATGAAGTAGTCAAATATTTGCCTCATGCGCGCGCCATCAGAGATGTGGAGGATGAGGAGCTTCGCAGCTTCTTCTACGGCATGTCACCATGGCAGGTACTGTACTTATACATGAAGCACGCACGGTTAATATACTTTGTCCCTCTCAGAGATCTCCACGCGTTGCTATGAATTTTTTCCACTCTAGTTTCCAATCCTAAATAGATTGTAGCGAAAGGAGGAAAGCGTATTTGCTCTAGTAACATTATACTCGATGGCGTTGTTATGGAGATTGGCTTGGAGCTCCTAATTAAAATTAAGTCCAATATGAAATGGAGAGTGTATAATCATTTCTTACATTTGCAGTTCATGCTCGTCGTGACTGCTAGTTCAATTGGTGAGGAGCTGTTCTACCGAGCAGCTATCCAGGTATGTGCAGCCTGCCCAGTCTCCTTATGGTTATTAATTAACTGTACTTCCTTTGCAACTGTGTGAAGGAAACAGTAATCTTTTGCAAGTAATTGGCACATGCTTTTCACTTCATTTGCTCATATTGCTGAGGTGAAAATCACTGAATTGTAGGGAGCATTGGCTGATATTTTCTTGAGAAGCACGGAGCTCATGAAAGACGCTCGAGGGATTGCATCCCTGGTATGCCTTCAGCTGAACTGAGATGAAATTAAATTTTGTGATAATCCACGCCTAGCTAATATTGGTCTAAACTAACTGTATCGGTGCACTGATGCAGAGTGGAATTGTTCCTCCTTTGGTTCCATTTGCTCAAACATTCGCGGCAGTCATCACTGCTGCCCTCACAGGATCCCTCTACTATATCGCCACCGCTCCGAAAGGTGATCCATGTTCTACTGACAGTCCTAATTTGCATGTGCTATTAATTATTCTTTCTATCTTTTTTTCTAGCAGAACAATGGTATTCCTCCTGAAAAATAGTGAGCTATATATGTGGAGTAACATATATATTTTTGTTTAATTCTCAGATCCTACGTATGTGGTGACACCAGCAATGCGTTCACGCTCAGGGCGGGAGAACCTCAAGAAACTATTTGCAGGTATGTCTGGCTGTGTGTGTGTGTGTGTCTATATATATATATATATTTATATATAATCATTTTTAATTGTGCTGGTATATACAGTTGCAGAGTAGTTCATTAGAATCTGCTAGAGATATATAAACAAGCCTCCAACTCCAACTGGAGATTAATATCAGCAGAGTAGCATATGCGAAAGTAGTATAACTGAATCAGCTTCGCTTTCGATGGATTTGCAGCTTGGTACGAGAGAAGGCAAATGAGCAAGATATACTCCCCGCTTCTAGAAGGAATCTTGGCTTTCTACCTTGGCTTCGAGTGGATCCAGGTATCCATAGTATATATAGTAGATCTATGCATGAATAATGGACACGAATATATTCAGCTTTGTGTTCAGAAATATGATTCATGAAACGATTGACAATATCTGTGTGTGACGGGTACAATGCAGACCGACAATATCCTGGCACCTATGATCACCCACGGCATATACTCCGCCGTTGTCCTTGGCCATGGGCTCTGGAAAATCCACGACCACGGGAGGAGGCTACGGCAGCGGATTCAGCAGGTGAGAAGCCAAGGGAAAAGTTCAGACACGTTGTAACTGCAGCGTAGCGTATGATCGACCGATCGATCTCAATCAGAAGACCAAGCGTCTGACAAGTTTTGATCCGGATAACCAGCATAGTTAATTAAGATAGGTACAAGATTGAGGGAAAAATATATATGCTCATGTAATGTAGATAAAGTCTGTACATATGCTGATAGATATGCAGGATGAATCAATATGGTAGGAAGTAGTATAGTCTACGACTCCAAGTGTGTACTCCTATTGCATATGCAAGGGAAATAGATAGTCCAATCTATTGCTTTTTTTTTTTGTCCCTCGCAGTTGCAAAGTTGCATGTTTGATGCTTTTAAAGATGCATGCTGCACTGGATTTCCAAGGATAAAACAAGAGATTATTTGCATGTAAGGAAGGGAGAACAGAGGATGACTGGCCAGTGTTCACCACTGTAAAAGATTGGCGTTTGACGATTGCTATAATATTTTTTTTCCATTGCAATTGTTGATCGATCACTCCAAAGGGACGATGGTTCAGAATTTCCACCGTTCACATATTCTTGCAAAAAAAAACTTTTACAAAGATTTACTCCCATATAACAAAGTACTCCCTCCGTCCTAAAATAAATACACTTCTAGAGTTTAAAATTTGTCCCAAAATAAGTGCACAAATGGGACAACCTAATCCTAATTATTTTTTCTACTTTCTCTCCTCTCAAGATGTAATGATTACATCTTTATAGGTAATTTCTCACTAGCATTGATCTCCGCACCCCACCTCTAGAAGTGCATTTATTTTGGAACTGATCGGGTAATGTACAATGTAATGTTCACGCCTATTTTTTTTTAAAAAAAAGATGAAGCCCTGGCTGACAAAGCCAGCAGATGTGCCAACCAAGCGTTGGCAGAGCTCGAGACAGAAAACTGAAATGGAAGCTACCAGAAACATGAATGTACGCTAGCACACCTGAGCTTCCAACTCCGACCACGTTGCATGCCTTCCAGCCCCGTTGCCGGCTCCGGAGCCCTGCAACACTTGTGCTCCTACTAGGGCAGATACAAATATCTGCGTCACTTCCAGCTCTAAGTTTTTTTTTTATAAAAGCTCCTGTAAGTTCAGTTCTGTCCTTCTAAATACTGCATGCATTATAGTTGCAGAGTGAACCTATATGCTGTCCAGTCCATCCTTAGCTTGATTGTTCGTTCATAAATATTGTAACGAACGATGGTTTAGTATAATGCTGCCTTTTTCCAAAAAAAAAATACTGTAACGAGTAGAAAGTGTCTAATTTCGCTTGCTCAGTTAGACTCGGATCTTTTTTTCCTTTTTCGAGACGAGTCGAGAAGATGACTGACGCCTATTCTCACTGTCTGGACTCCGAAAGTCCGAAGGAATGGAATGCGCCTGTTGGGCTTTTCTTTAGCTAATAGAATGGGCCGTATGGGGCTGAGCCGGGCAGTCGGAAAGAAAGCTTGCTAAGCAAATGAGCTTTGCAGGCCTTAGTGGCAGCTGGCTGGCCTGTTTCTCTCTTTACTGTTCTTATCTTCCACACAATTTGCTGGTAGTCGCCGCTGCAGTTCCCATTCCGGCGTCCCCCGTCACCATCAGGCAGTGGCAGTCGTCTACGCATGCTCTTCGGTAGCGCCAAACCGCTGCTGGTTTCTTCCTACCACAGGATCACAGGCTCACAGCTCGTACTATAGTGTACTACTTGTGTTCATCAGCGCATCCATAGACTACAGGTTCTGTTTCAGACACAACAAGGTCGACGAAAGAGCTACCGGACTCGCCACAAGTTTTCACCAACAGGAATGCTTCAAGCAACAGTTCGTGTAGGACCCTGGTGCCACCCCCAAAGCACCAAAGGAGCATGGTCGGTCGGCATTGCATCGTTCTTCAGGCGCCTTCCTTGGACGGCGCCGGGTACTTGGCGGCGTTCTTGACGATCTTCCTGGTGGCGGCGTCGCCGAGGTCGACGCCGCAGATGTCGGAGAGGCGGACGAGGTAGAGCAGCACGTCGGCGAGCTCCTCGCCGAGGTGCTCCTTTTCCGCCTCGTCCCAGTCCGCCAGGCCCTTGCGCACCTCCCCTTTCCACATGAACAGCTCCGACAGCTCCCCAACTTCAGCGATCTGCCAGGCGCAAGAAAAATAAATTCCCCCGTCAGCAAAAGGAACGAAAGGAAAACAAAAGTTCTTCCACTCCACAAGTTGTTTCGGTCTGCTCTGTCCCAACTAACGAGAATGTGGTTCACGCCTTTTCAAAATCGGAAAGAAGAGCGTTCCAGACATAAAAAGAGCAACTTGGCGGACGAGATCGATTCAGTGATTCAGTTGCAGAAGTCGTTGTTGTGTCCTGCGTGCCGGCCGGCTTGCATTTTGCAGACACGGGAAGCTCTTTATCAAAGCTTTGTTCCCCCAAACTAATTTTCAGATCGCTTGCCGAATTGTCAAATAGTTTGTTTCGTTGTGTCTTTTTTATAAGCATTATCTTTTCTTTTGTCTGCCCATCCTGGAATTCTTGGAATTCTTTGTTGTTGCCGGCATGTGGCTATTTTTTTCTCAATTCCGTAATGATGCGTTATAACCGAAGAAGCAACCCCATGAATAATACCTATAATAATTGGTGAATTGATATTTCATAGTCCAAAATTAATCATGTATAACTTTTCTCGTTATTAATGTTTTCGTCGTTAGGGTGTATATTTGGTGACGCCACAGCTGGCACCCCAGGTCCTATGCGAACTCACGGACCACAGCACGTCTGCACCTCCATGTGTGTCGGCAATGTACCGCGCAACAAGTTGCCATTAGAGCAAGTATAATAACAGGGCTGTAAGTAGACTGAATGAGGTGGAGAAGATATAAAAGGAGAGAAGAAGAAGCGGGTTGTAAGTTTATAGCAGGCTTTAACACAAGAACCAAAAAATTTTATGAGAGAAATAAGTAGGCAATGTATTAACTCTTTAAATTTAAGATAGGGAACTATTTAGATGGTCTACTGGAGTTACTCTAAGCTCACCACCCCCGAGAGAGGAGCCAAGGCAACCATAAAACCAAATCCCAACTGCCACCAAATTCTAATAAATTCAACATCGATCTACAAGAGCGCGTGGACTAAAGGAGTTCCTCAGTTGGTGTTATTAACCGGGACTAAAGAGGTTTCACGGGTTGTTTTAAAATAAAAGTATCCCAAGTAGAGTCACATGCGATGTATAGGTGGAGTAGTAAGAAAGTTATGCGCGAGACAACAGATCGCGGGTTCGAGTCCCGGCTATGAGAATCGGGTCTAATAATCTGGATCTTTAATCCCGAATTTGTCGTCCCAGTTCCATAACCGGGATCGAAGAGGGTTAGGAACTAGAGCTAAGCTAACCGGGAGGAGGAGCCTATAATAAGAGGGTTAGGAACATCGATGTACTTTGCGCACGTTTGGGTGTTTACTAGATGTTGTCATTCCTCTCACATGTCACAGCAGCCTGCCTGAGCACGTTCTCTGGGGTTCAGATCACAAGAGGTCCAGAGCAAACAGGGAAGCAGAGAGTTCAGATGTAGGCAGGGTACCCACCAACAGGCCAGCGTGTAGAGTGAGGGCAACGATACATGGTCGGCGACATAACAAAGAAAAACGAACGTAGAGAGTAGTGGAATTTGGGGCAAGAAATCCAGAGTTTTAGATTTGAATTGAAACTTTCGCCAAAAGAAACTCTGGATTTGGGACAAGAAATCTTGATTTGGAACTCGAAACTTGCAGATCGAAAAGGATAAACATTCAACCTGAACAAAGAACCTCTCATTTGCGAGCCCGGGGTGTTAGCATTCTCAAACTAAATTACAAAATTATTCGCTTTGGATTACAATAAGCGTGCAGTTGAGGCCCAGAAGCTTTAGACCCCAAAGTCAGTGAAAGCTCTACATCGCAGCGGTTGTGGTGGCAGTTGAGGCCCGGCAGCTTTGCACCACAGCAGGACGGGGCTGTGCGTCTCCTCGTCACGGTCACGCAACAGCCTAGCTTCCACGTCGAACTCCGCGGCCCCCCAGCGCAGCTCGGCCTCCAGGCGCCGCCTCAGGCCATCGGGCAGCCGCACGTCCACGCCCCGCGCCGCCGCGCCGACCTCCGCCGTGCTCCTCGGCCCGGCGCACCAGCCCGGCACGCGCCCTTCCCCCACCGCGACGCCGCCGTAGGACGCGGCCACGCGCCCGTGGCTGAAGCAGCTCCCCGCGGTCAGTCGGTCGTTCGCCGCGTACAAGGTGAAGTTGAGCTCCGTCGAGAGCGACGGGGCGCCGGCGCCGGCGGGCTGGACGAAGCCGTCCGCCGCGGTGAGCGCGAGGGAGTAGGCGTCGTGCCGGGGGCTGTCCCACGTGGCCATGATGACGGGGAACAGAAGCATCGCTGCACCCAGGGCTGCGATGCGAGCAATCAAGCACGGGATTAGCATGTAAATTAAATCAGTGCCGTTAAAGCAACTCGACAACATGTGAGAAAGCAGAATCGTACCGAATCCCGCTACGAATATGAGCATCTTTTGCAGGTCGGGATCTATAGCTTCTTTCTCCATGCTTGCTTGTACTAGTTGAGACGGCGAGATCAAAGATTATTAATTGCTGCAGTATTTATCTAGACAACAGAACAGGATTGCTCCAAACGAGACTAGAAAGCTTGTTTAATACTTACGGAAGCCACGGGGAGATAAAAAGGACTCCAAATCTTTTCAAAAGATAAAAGGACTCCAATCGGATACGGATTCAAACTGACAACTTGTCTGGACACTGACAGCAGGCAGGACTAACTCTCTGTATTCGATCAGGTTTCCCTGACAAGTCGGGTCAACAAGTCAACTTGCAGTAGTAGTGCAACGGATGCTGACAAGTGGCCCTTCTTCAGCCTTCGGCGCGGTGAATGCCAACGTGGCAACGTGAAGTAACTTCAAAATATTCAAGCTGGCAGTCTGGCACCCATCGTCTACCGCGAGCGAGAACTCCGCCATCATAGTCATAGCCCGCATCCTGCCTCCCCGGCCGCGGCCGCATCCACAGCATCTGTCGTCGTCATGTCCATCGCCGCTGCCGACTATGCACCGTCGCCACCTCCGCCCTCTTGGGTTTACCAGATCCGCGTGGCCGCCGCCCATGGCCACTTCCGCGACGCCGTCTCCCTCTTCCTCCGAATGCGCGCCTCCGCCGCGCCGCGCTCGTCCGTGCCGGCCTCCCTCCCCGCGGCGCTCAAGTCCTGCGCCGCCCTCGGCCTCGGCGCCCTCGGCGCCTCCCTCCACGGGCTGGCCATCCGCTCAGGCGCATTCGCCGACCGCTTCACCGCCAACGCCCTCCTCAACTTCTACTGCAAGCTCCCAGATTCGTATCTCCACCCCTCCGGTGTGACCACCGTGGATGGCACGGGATCACCGACCGCATTGGAGAGCGTGCGGAAGGTGTTCGACGAAATGCTCGAGAGGGATGTGGTGTCCTGGAGCACTTTGATGATGGGCTGCGCGGAGGAAGGGAGGCATCAGGAAGCGCTGGGATTGCTCAGGAAGATGTGGAGGGATGGGTTCAGGCCTGACTCGTTCACCTTGTCCAGTGTGCTGCCAATCTTTGCGGAGTGTGCTGATGTCAAGAGGGGCATGGAGGTGCATGGTTTTGCTATCAGGAATGGGTTTGACAAAGATGTGTTTGTTGGCAGTAGCCTGATTGATATGTACGCAAATTGCACTTGGACGGATTACTCTGTTAAGGTGTTCGACAATCTCCCAGTACGTGACCCAATTCTGTGGAACTCCATGCTCGCAGGGTGTGCACAAAATGGTTCAGTTGAGGAGGCTCTTGGAATATTTCGTCGGATGCTGCAGGCTGGAGTTAGGCCTGTGCCTGTGACTTTCTCAAGCCTCATACCTGCTTGTGGCAATTTGGCGTTGTTGCGCTTTGGGAAGCAGCTGCACGCATATGTGATCCAGAGTGGGTTTGAAGATAATCTGTTTATATCTAGCTCCCTGATTGACATGTACTGCAAATGTGGGGAAATTAGCATTGCCCGTCGCATCTTTGACAGGATGCCTTCACCTGACATTGTATCATGGACCGCTATGATCATGGGGTATGCAGTGCATGGTCCAGCAAGAGAGGCTCTTGTGCTGTTTGAGAGAATGGAATTGGGAAATGTGAAGCCTAATCATATCACCTTTCTTGCGGTTCTGACTGCATGCAGTCATGCTGGGTTGGTGGATAAGGGCTGGAAGTATTTCAATAGTATGTCAGATCATTATGGAATTGTTCCTACTCTAGAGCATTGTGCAGCACTTGCAGATATCCTTGGCCGTGCAGGAGAGTTAGATGAATCATATAATTTTATATCTAATATGCAAATAAAGCCAACTGCAAGTGTGTGGTCCACATTGTTAAGGGCTTGCAGAGTCCATAAAAATACTTCATTAGCTGAGGAAGTAGCCAAGAAAATTATGGAGCTTGAGCCAACGTGCATCGGATCTCATGTAGTTTTATCAAATGTGTATTCAGCTTCTGGGAGATGGAATGAAGCAGCATGCCTACGGAAATCTATGAGAAATAAGGGTATGAAGAAGGATCCAGCTTGCAGTTGGATTGAAGTGAAGAATAAACTGCATGTGTTTGTAGCTCATGATAGGTCCCATCCTTGGTATGATAGGATTATTGATGCACTGAATGTTTTCTCAGAGAAGATGGCACGCCGAGGATATGTGCCTAACACAGAGGATGTTTTCCAGGATATTGAAGAAGAGCAGAAGAGATATGTGTTATGTGGTCACAGTGAGAAACTTGCTATAGTGTTTGGTATTATAAGCACACCACCTGGAACCACAATTCGTGTGATGAAGAATCTCCGAGCCTGTATTGATTGCCACACAGTAACAAAGTATATTTCAAAATTAGCTGAGAGGGAGATTGTTGTGCGTGATGCGAACCGTTTCCACCACTTTAAGGATGGAAATTGTTCCTGTGGGGACTTTTGGTGATTGGATAACACTTTGGGATATCATATGTTTGTGAAATGAATTCCTACTGCATGTTGTCTATACTGGGTGTGGGCAATTGATGGAAAGGAGCCTTCCCAATCTAAGTGTTTTCCATCATGACAAGGATATAAGCTATTTGGATATTTCTGAAATTTTAGAGCAATCCCAGGCCGAACTGAAGGTCGCCTTTAGTTTAGAAAACCAAGTCAGTTGGTTGATAATTAGACAGTCAGTCTCATACTCTCTTTTGAAGACTATAGTGAGTGGGACTAAAGAGGACAGTAAGCACAATTGAAAACCATACACATCACCATACCTCTTGATTCTTTGAACACATTAAGGTAAACTTACCGTTTTTACAATCAAATGCCTGCTTTTTCATGATATAAAATTCAGCTGCAGTGTGTTCCCCACATAAACCATTTTTGCTCACAAATTTTAGTTTCTTCTCAGTCCTAGGATTAAAAAAATGTAGTTTCTTCTGATTCAGGTGCCTTTTGTTGTTCTGTAGCTTCCATTAACCTACTAGCTAGGGTATGCTCCATTCCTGGAATTATTATCTTTTCATCACTGAATCATGGTCACGGTCATGGGTCACCTAATCTCACACCTGTATAAATAATATATTAAGTTACGGGTACGTGAAGTGTGTTTAATTAGCTAATCATCTAGCCTTGATGTCCTTGACTATGGTGAAAATACTGAGTACTACCTGTTACTTCGATTGCTCTGTATTGAATGTAGCATAACAGTCATACTTGCAATCATTTGACTGAGTGAGCACCTGCAGCAATCTTTGCTGAATCAAGATCTCTCATGTGCTGTTACCTTGGTCTACTCATTCTTTGAGGAGTTATGTTGTTTCCTTCCTCACATGTCTGTCCTATGCTACTATCGTCATAGCTCTCAGCTTCTTCTCATGTATTACCATATGTTCATAACCTTTACCAGTTTCATGTTCTTCAACCTCTTCAAATCATCATTTGGATTTGGACTCTAAAATTTTTCTTGCTATTTCATCTGTCAAATTAGCTGTTAAAACTTAAAAATGTATGGCATTTGGCTAAAATGCCTTGAAGGCCATTTTATCACCTTTATCTATATATTTGGGCAAGTCTAATTCGTCAACCTTTCTAGTGCCATTTGATTGTAATGACCCAGCAAATAGATTGACAAATCAACGGCTAGAAAAGTTGGCAATCTTTGCATTATGAGGGTGAGGTTTAACTTACTGTTCTTTTTAGCCACTCATATTTTTACTGGCCTTTTGTACTTCCATGCGATATCTAACAGCATAAGTAAATTCTGTTTGGTCATATGTCTTAATGATTATTTTGTTATTATTGCAGCTGTGGTTGTAACACCACATGAAGATTATGTACAAGTTTACAGCTCTGGCATGACAAGTTGCGATATTTATCCTTCAGGTATCAATCATACCCGTACGAAGCAGCAGATCCTCATCTCAAGAGACTTAAGAAATTGTTAAATCATGCATGTATTGAGCATATTACTCTATGCATACCTCAACTGAAAATTAGATTTTGGATAACTGAATCTCATGGGGCCATTGCATTACACAACCACCTCGTTCATATGACCCTGCACGACTGGATAACACACGATAACTTTATATTGGAAAGCATGCTCTGGTTTTTTAGAACATGATTCCTGTAATGTTTGCTGGTGTCCCCAGCATGGTTCAACCTTTTGCAAAACTCTGCTTTATTAATTTTTCAATAGCTGGGTGGTTTTGCCTTTGGTCGAAAATATTGGAAATCATGCGCCACGTTACTGTTCAAGGGCACTTCGCGCTAGCATTTCCAGGATATGGAGGTGGGATTCATCACTAGAATGTGAAATGGTCTGATCTGCACCTATCATTGAGCACGAATGCCTTGCCTTTGCTAGAAGTCTTTTCAGGCAAATGCGTCCTTTTGGTCTCGGAAAGTAACATGATTGCACTCATCTCCCTTTCATGCTTACAGGGCACACCAATTGAGCAGCCCGTGGTGGACGCCCATGATTCCGGGCAATAGCAGCACATTCTGGACTCTGGGCAGCGCCATTATTTCTCCTTTCAGCATGGAGCCACCAGAGCAATGTACTGTCTCTGCAGTGTAAAACCGCAGCATCAGGAGCCAGGTCTGAACGGCATGTACCGACGCTGAACTTTTATCGCAGGACGCAACTTCTGCAGTGATCCGGCAATCCGAGGTTGGAGCGCCGGGCACAGACGCAACCGGTCTGTGTGTATTCTCCTCCTTCCGGTGGGCATGCTGTGGCCTTTGCAGCTGTAGCTGTACTCGGCACGAGCACGCCATGAATGGGTTCATTGATTCCTCGTTATGAATCTGGGACCATCCAGCCCCATGTGTAAGTACCCAGCCAGCCCATATTGCTTACAGCGGAGACTACAGCTGGAGGTCGTGTTAGTCCAAGATCCAGCTGACTGATGTTGCACCGCCTCGTCGGCTCGTCGCCGCTGGTGTGAACTGAAACAGAAGCTATGCCTCATCGTTTTTTACAAGCTTGTTCTCTGCACAGCTAAAATTGCTTCCTTGATTAAGGTCCTGTTTGGAGGAGCTAATTTCAAGTGCTAAAGTTTAGCTAGCTAAAGTTTAGATGGCTAAACTTTAGCCATATCCTGTTTGGAGCCATGTGCTAATTACATGCTAATGGAGGGGCATTAGCACCTATTAGCTGCTTCTCCCCATCTAATGTTTTGCCCATATTTTTTAAGTTTGCTAAACTTTAGCACTCTCATTAGCACTCCTGTTTGGAGGTGTTAATGCTAAAGTTATCAATTTTGTGCATTAGCACTAGTCTCCAAACAGGCCTAAGCTTCTTTACCACTGACAAGCAGTACTAGCACGAGCCGGGAAGTAAGAGGTGTGGTGGTCGTTATTTTGTACTACTATGAAGAGGCGAATGCTGTAAAGTATAGTTGATTTGTTTTGAAAGTATTGTTGAATTTTATTATACATGCAGCACTACTTGCTCGGTACACGTATGCATACTTTTGTACGCAACGACAAGTGACAAGGACGTGACAACCCATACGAAAAAGGCCGCCCACGATGGCAGCTGCTGGCGTAAGACAGCGGAGGGCACGGGATTTGCGCAGGCGTATAATCCGAAGGGAGCACGAATCGCAAAGCGAAAAAAGCATCCCACTCCGGCTCCTATCCCCTCGCCTCCATTTCCCACCTTCCCCACCTTCCCCGCGCCGCGCCCCCGTCTTCCTCCCTCCTCCCTCCTCCCCCCGACACACCTCTTTAACTTGCCTCCGCTTCCAAAAAATTCTCCAGTTAGTTTAATCCAGACGAGGAACCTCCTCGCCCCGGATCTCTCCCCCGCGAATCCCCAGGTCCGCTCGCCGGCCCGGCCGGTCCCCCACGATCGGCTCCGTCTGCGTCCCCGGCGGGAGGTTGACCTCGCGTTGCGGCGGGGGCCTGGCCTCGCCGCCGCCCGGCTAGGGGGCTCGGCGGTTCGGCGGTCGCTTTCGGGTTCGGTCCGATCGAGGCCAGCGGTACCGTGGCAATGCGGTCGGTCCGCGGGGCTGCTTGAGGCGCGTGGCTGGGATCTGGAGCGGAGCTCTCTGTCGGTGGGGAGTCGGTGGTGGGCGTAGCGCTAGCGCGAGCGTTTGGCTGCCGGGATGGAGCAGGTGGTCGGGGGGAAGTTCAAGCTCGGGAAGAAGATCGGTAGCGGGTCCTTCGGGGAGCTCTACCTCGGTGAGTGGGTCGCTGGCTGTTTGCGTTTCCTTTGTCTCCGGGTGTCCTCTGGTGTATGCACGCCTCTGATTTCTGACAGTGCTTGCTTGATTTATTTGCAGCCGTCAACGTGCAGAATGGTGAAGAGGTGGCCGTCAAACTGGTATGCCACGAACAACTTCCCGTGCTATTTTAGTGTCCACAGTCCATGTCTAGGTGACCAGTTCAGAGTTTGGAGTTCACTCCAGTTGTAGTAGTAATTTGCATCTGAAGTTAGACTAATCATTGCTCTCCTTGCTAGCATTATGGCGTATTAGGAGATGGGCAATTACGGCAAAGAGTTTAATGTACAGAAATGATGTGTATCCAACATTGTCTATGGCTCTCGCTACAGATTGTCAAACAGTGAGACCTGGGATTCTGGAAATAATCTTCATACTTGTGAAATGAATCATTTCTAACACAATATAATTCTGGAGATAGGAATGCTAATTTGAGTCAATGAACCTGTTGTAGTCCTTAGAAGTGTATCAATGCTGAAAAGCAGCCGTGGGATGTTAATCTCTTGTTTGTTCTGATTCAATGATTCTCAAAGTTAGATTTTAGTTTCTATGGAGTAATGTTTTCTCTATGTATGCTAAACTGAATTAGTGTGTTAACTGACAATGAATACTGCTTGGAGGCAGCAATATCAATAGTCGCATATCAAAGTACCTTTTGGCACATATATATTCAGTATATCTTCTACTTTCTATGCGACTGATCATTTTCAGAAGAACTTGATTTTTGGCATTGATATTGTTTGTCACCCTTAGTTATTATTAGGAATCTAGGATTGCCTGCTCACCTTATTTTGTGTGTGTATAACTTTTTAGGAATCGGTGAAATCACGGCACCCTCAGCTTCACTATGAATCAAAACTGTACATGCTTTTGCAGGGTGGAAGTAAGTGTAACCACAGTAGAAGTTGGTTACTCCAATTACACTGGCCCTTTATTGATTTGTTTCCTTTCTGCTCTGATTTGAAGCTGGGATTCCACATCTGAAGTGGTTTGGGGTGGAGGGGGAGTACAATGTCATGGTGATTGATCTGCTTGGTCCAAGTCTGGAGGACTTATTTAACTACTGCAGCAGAAAGTTCTCCCTCAAAACTGTACTAATGCTTGCAGATCAGATGGTGAGTCTATTACAGTTCTATATTATTCTTGTGTTTTTTTGGTCTTCTTGAAACCACATACTAATGTAATGTTAATAAGTTCTTCACTTCGCTTGTGATTGATCTTCTTGGTATTGGATACAGATCAGTAGAGTAGAGTATATGCACACAAAGGGGTTTCTACATCGTGATATCAAGCCTGATAATTTTCTCACGGGTTTAGGGCGTAAAGCAAACCAGGTTTGTACTACTTTTGCTAAACCTTACTAAGAATCAGTTTTCCTATTGAAAGCATTCTGTTTACCAGTTGGGCAATGTCAAATCAAAACGTTTTGCATATGAAACACTTCGGAATGTCTAAGTGTACATTATTTAAGTATCCTACTATTTGATGTCTAATGATAATGGTGAAGTTGAATGATGTAAGGAACCGTGTTTCTCATTAATAACTACTTTGTAGCGAACAATCATATCAAGTAATAGGGGTGATTATGCTTTCAAGCTAAATGATTATTAGTTTTCTGAAATTGTATAATGTTGTCAGTTGTGTATCCATGGATAGAGAAATGACTAGTTGTTTTCTGGCAAAGTTACTATCTAAAAACATTTGAGCATTGTCTGCAGGTATTTGTCATCGACTATGGCCTTGCGAAAAAATACCGAGACCTCCAAACTCATAAGCACATACCATACAGGTAAAGGAGACTTTATGCCTGTAAAAATTATAAAGGAACTCCTATCTCAGCGTCTTGCAGTGGGGATTGTTCAAGTGTACTATCCCAATTAGATCCTATGGTTTAGTGTCTGTATTCATGTTCTGACTTTCCTTAATGTATTTTTGATAACATTGGCATTTTTACATAGTTTACACATGCGATAAAGTTTTTGTGGTGTATTGCGATGCAACAGCTTGTTAACAGTTTATTACATGAATAAGTTCTTGGTTCTAAAGCCTACCTGAAATTTAAATTTCGGGTTAATTGTACTTTTGGTCCTGGTCACTCTACTTCTAAAAGGTTAACCTGGTACCTGGCTTGGTAGGAAACTGTTTTTCACTGTTTTTAACCAAAGCGATTGAGTTGGTTCATATCAGTAGCATGAATCACCAAGCTTCTATATATTCTCTCCTTGACCATGTCTACATTGGCCACTCTGCCTTGCTACTGGCTGATATAACTTGCAGGCCAGGGTCAGCCAATGGCATCGTATCTTGAACACATGTAAGGATCAAAGGTTAAACATTGTAAACGTTGCTGTATGGATCAGCACCAACTTTTCATTTTTTTTTTGTGTGTGTGAAGATTCCTGCTGCTACTTTTCCCCCCTGAGAGCTTTAATCTTTTGTTTCTAAGCTTCTAGGTGTTATGTTTTAAAAAGCTAACATACTTTCTTTGTCATGCCGCAGGGAAAACAAAAATCTCACAGGGACAGCGCGATATGCCAGTGTAAATACCCATCTTGGAGTAGGTGAGTTTATGGCTTGTAAATAAGATATGTACTGCTATATCATCAGTATCTGAACATTAAATGATAGAATTAATGGGCCAGAGGGAACAGGAAGACAAATATCGTGAACAATTTAAATCTCATGAAAACCTGAAACACTATACTTGACCTTGAACTTGAAGTCAATCAACTGTGGACTATTCATCCACAAATCTGGAAGCCTTGATAGATGAATTTGGATTAATCTTTCTTGGTTTCCTTCCAGAACAAAGCAGGAGAGATGATCTGGAATCTCTTGGTTATGTGCTGATGTATTTCTTAAGAGGAAGGTGAGATACTATTTCTCCTCTAGAATTTCTTGTAGTTTTTTTTTTGTGCACCCTTTAAATTTTCTTTTGTCATTTTGGAATCCCCCAGCCTTCCTTGGCAAGGTCTGAAAGCTGGCACAAAGAAGCAAAAGTATGATAGAATCAGTGAAAAGAAAATGTTAACGCCAGTTGAGGTAATTGATTCTGTAGATCAAGGGACAATGCGATGCAAAGTCCCCATGACCCCGTCACTTACTATGCTGTTCAAACAACACATTTCACCAATTGTTCACAACAATAACATGCCAAATTTTTAAGCAGGTCCTCTGTAAATCATATCCAACAGAGTTTACTGCATACTTCCATTATTGTCGATCCTTACGATTTGAAGATAAACCAGATTACTCCTATTTAAGGAGACTCTTCCGTGACTTATTTATCCGGGAAGGTATTGTTAAACATTAGAAATGTATAATTGATTCTCCTTGCACCTATATTGTTGACGTGGCTAGTTCTGGATACATGCAGGGTACCAACTAGATTACGTATTTGACTGGACCATTATGAAGTATCCTCAATTTAGAGATAAAAGCAAACTTCAGGTACATATGCTTTCATTTTTCCCTGCCATTCATTAAAAAGCAATGGGATTTTCACTGTGCTGACGTTGCATTTGTTCTTGGCAACTAGTCTAGCGGCAAGACTAGTGGGTTGGCAGGCCCTTCTGCAGAACGGACTGAGAGAACTGCAGGTCTGTAAATATGTGAGCAGGGAAATAATTCAGTGGAATTCACTACATAATTTTTTTTATTTATGACTTGGCACACGGCATCCCTGACAGATTATTTTCTGCAGCGGAAGCTTTGTTTAGAAGAACTGGATCTGGTTCCGGTCACAATAGAGAACACACCAAGCACAGAAGTCTTCTAGAGTCCCTGATACCATCCAAGGTGGTAAGAAGTTTTGCTGTTGTTTACCAGCTAATCAGTCCTACAGTGATCAGGGAAGATCTTACCACTATATCTTGTGTTCTGTAGGCTGTTGATTCAGATAGAACAAGGCCACCATCATCATCGCGCAACGGAAGCACATCAAGAAGAGCCGTCCTTTCATCAAGCAAACCAAGCTCTTCTGGAGATCCAAGCGACCCAAACCGCACGGGCCGTAGCCGCCCATCAACTACTGCCCAAAGGGCGCATCATCTGGGTGGAGCTGAGATCAGGTCCTCGTCTTTATCGAAGATCGGAAGGTCTTCACATGATGACGCTGTCAGGAACTTCGAGCTGCTCTCAATTGGCGCTGACAGGAAAAAATAAGGAACTCACGAAATGGGCTTAGGGTCTGGACTCCGAAGATGAGGATGGAGTGCTGGGGTGGTGTAATGACTTCTGAGCAGGCAACTCCCAGGATTTGTATGTTGAAAAGATTCTTCTCGAAATAAAAGAGATTATGCAACTTATGAGACTGTTTCCCAGATCTGTGTTGCCCCAATCTAATAGACGAGCTACTAGCTAAACATGCTGTCCTAGATAGCTGCCTGTGGATTCTTCCGTACAGGAGAACAGACGGTGAGACAACAAAGAAGGTTGATGGTTGCCACGAGCTACAGGCGCCCGTTTTGCAAGTTCCGCTCTGAAAAGTGGTCCGCCATTTTCATGGCCGTCTGCAGTGGCCGATTGCCAAGGCCCCGTGTGAGAGTTCATCTACAATCTATTAAGATTTAAGAGTTTCATGGTAGCTAGATTTGTTGCTTCTACATCACCGTATACGATTCATGCATGCATGTAGAACAGCAGACAGTGAGACAAACAGGGCTGATCATCGCCATGGGCCCATGGTACACAAGTCACAAGCAATTTGTTTTGCGCTGAAGAGCTCGGTCGTCAGTACTTAGCAAATTCATGGCCGTCTGCCCGTCTGCCGTCTCGGCCGCCGCGGGGGTCGACGACCTGGGAGAGAGCTCACCGAGTTTGCAGAACGGCGTCTGGTTTTGTGCAGGCCATCAGCCTTCGCCTCCGCCCGAGAGGGCAAGGATCCAGCCTCGCGTTGCGTCCGCGCTCCGCGGCAAGGTACGCGCCGTGAAGCTCGGAGCCGACCTCGAGTTCGACGGGCGAACGGCGGAGAGCCGCCGAACGTCGAGGTCGAGCAGAAGCCGCCGTTTCACATTGTGCTTGCCGTTGCCGAGATCAAGCCTGCCACCGATGCGGTGGGGATAGAAGATGGGTGGCGGAGGCCACGCGTTGGGGACCTGCGGCGGGCGTGAGAGCTCTCCGACGAGGCGGCGGCGGCGGCGGCGCGCCGCCGCGGCAAATGGGGGAGAAGGTCGCGACGGAGGGCAGATTTCGGTCAATGACAATTTTACAAAATGACCCCTAAATCGATTAATAGTCGCGATCCGATTTAGGGGGTCATGTGTAAATATTTTCAAATATTTACAAAATACCCCCTAAATTGGACTGATATGTTTTTAAATTAGCCCCTCATTGGCTCATGCCATCTTCCTCATCTGCTCATGGCCCCCGTTCCCGTCCGGCGGCGATGATGGCGACGGCAGCCTCGTCCTCACTAATGTATTCCCGCTCCTCCTCCCCTCCATCCCCTAAACCTAGGTTTCCGCCGCCGCGGCCCATCTTCGTACCACCGCCGCGACGCGAATGGACATCATGAAGATCACATTGGACGCCATTATCGCCGGAGGCTGGGATTGTGCCCGACGCAACAGAGTATTGGCCTGCCGATTTCCTCTCAGGATGCCCAGATCCTGCCGGCGATTGACATTAACGAGAATATTCCAGCAGCTCGAAAGTACTGACAGTACGATAAAATGAAGATCAATTTGCAAGGATCTGTATTTGCAGCCGGAGCAGATGGGTCTCTGTGGATTGCGTGCGTGGAAAAATTGCTGAGGCCCAAACAAATTGGGGAAGAAACTTGAGTGACAGGCCTTGGCCTGTGCAGAACCAGCAGATGAAGGATGCCACAGCTCTGAAGACTCAGTATTTCTTCTTTGCCGGTAATGGCACCTGAACAGGAGAGGAGCTGAAGGCTACGAATTGTGCCTCGCAGGACCTCTGGCTTGTAAACTTGCCTTCTTATGCAAAAAATGCAATGAGAATTGGCACACTCTCGTGGTAGTTGAATTAAAAGAAAAGGGCTATGATTGTGTGTTGGCTTGGTTTCAGCTGCAAGATCAAAGTTGAACCTGTAATGATGAATAATCTCGTTTACACAGCTTTATATCAACCTATAATCTAATGAGAGTTTCATGGTACTAGCTAAATTTGATGTCCTACATACATCGCTGCAAAGGGATTCAAGTGTCCATGTAGAACAGACAGTAAGACAAACAGCGTTGATCATCGCCATGACTCCACGGTACACAACAAATTTGTTTCGGCGCTGAAGAGCTCGTTCATCACTTGTCAGCAATTTCATGGCCGTCTGCCCGTGCAGTGTGCTCTGTGCAGAACGGCGTCAGGGGTTTTGTGCAGGCCATCAGCCCGAGAGGGCAAGGATCCAACCTCTCTTCGAGGGCGCCTCTGCTGAGCACGCCCGCGTTGCGTCCTTGCGTCCGAAGCACCGGAGGTCCACCCACCTCGGGGGCCGCACGGCGTAGCTGTTGCACGTCGAGCAGACAGCAGAGGCTGCAGGTCCCAGAGGAAGCGCGATGAGGTCGGCGCTGTGCGAGATGGAGCTTGCCACTGATCTGGTGTATCGACGACAGGTGGAAGCATGCCACACGTCGGGGAGCTGCGGCGGGCGGGAGAGCTCTCCGACTGGACGGCGGACGCCGCCGCCGCCGCGGCAAACGGGGGAGAAGCGCGCGGCAGAGGGCAGAGTTAGTCAATGACAATTTTACAAAAAGACCCCTGAAATCGGATCGCGATTATTAATCGCGATCCAACTATTTATACGTAGCCCCTAAATCGGATCGCGATTATCCAACTATTTATACGTAGCCCCTAAACCGGTTGCAAAATGGAGCGGGTACGAAGCAGATATGGATAAGACTTGGATCGGATAAGGCTGCTTCGGATATTCTTCAGTTACCCGTACGAATCGGATATTCCCAACAAAAGATATGGATACCAGTATGTTGCGGATAGAATGTAGGTGAGTCCCTTTGGAAAGCTGAATAACTGAACTAAGTAGAATTGATTGCTAGGGATTGTGTTCTCAAGGATGGCTTTAGCATTGATCCATAACAACCCTGGATTCAGCTCAATCAGAACCTAGAAGTAAGAAACATCCGTATGCTTTCCTGGAACAGAAGCAATAGCTACGCGACTACATCGGAAAGTCTTTGAAATCAGTTGCAACGCGCTCTTTTCCTTGGTTGCATCACCATTTGGTCTTGACAAAGAGATAAAGAAGATACGCTTGGGGGTCTTTGACTTTCTCATCCTTTATTAATCGCGATCCGAATATTTACATATACCCCCTATATTGATCACGACTATTAATCGCGATCTGAATAATTACAAAATAGTCCCTGGTTTAGCCCCGGCCATCTTCCCCGCTCGTGGTTGCTCGCGGCGGACCGCTCCTGTCCGGTGATGGCTGCCCTCGCGAGTGGACTCCCGCTCGTCCTCCGTATCCGTATCCCTCTTCCTATGCTTTTCCGCGGCCGTACCCCCATGCAACTCCGTACCTTCCACCGTTGCGAATGGGCATCATGGTCATGGAGGCCAACCGCCGTCTGCAACTCGAAGAAGAAGACGAGGTTGATGGAGAGGAGGTACATGAAACGGATGGACGGCTGGAATGGCGTAGGGTTGGGAGAATGCCAACCAACATTACACGCAGACGAGATGAATCTCGGAGGTGTCGTTGGAGGATGGGATCCTCTGGGGTTGTGCAACCACCGACGGCGCACGCAAGGTGTTTGACGGATTGCCTCTTCCAGATCAGCTCCGCCATGCCGCCGTGGACGCGATCAGACACCACTGTCCAAGCTCGCCACGGCTTCCGTTGCTTCGGCCACCATCATGGTCTGAACCTTTTAATTTGCTGTGTTGCCCCATCCATTCCGTTCACCGCGTGGCGTCTCGCCTTCGCCTCCGCACTGCATACGCTTCCTATGTAAGCTTCAAGTTCAAGAACTCTGCTTTTCTGCAGATTCCATGTTCACCTGCTACAAGCTCACCGCCGTCTCCAATGGCTGGGGCGATCAGCGCGGGCGGCTCGTGCCTGGAGACTGGAGCCCCTGTACAGATGTCTGGAAAGCACAGGCATGCTCGACGCGGCGGCCCGGGCGGTGGCCGCGTTCGCTCGTCAAGGCCCGGGGTAGCCTGCCTGCAGGCCGTGAAGACGACGCTCAGGGCCGGGGTCGCCGCGGAGGAGGACAAGCTGAACGTCTGTGATCCTCAGGTGCAGCTGTGGCTCAAACGTGTCGACAAGCTGGACGAGGTGATGAAGCTGATCGAGGAAGGGAAGGGGTTCAAGAAATTCGGGTTCAAGGCTTCAAGCCCCCACCTGAGATTGTTGACCTCTTACCCCAAATTGAGACGTTTGGGGTGGAGAGCATGCTGAACCAGCTTCATGATCTGCTTGAGAAGGGCGAGTTGAACATAATTGGTGTGTGGGGTCAAGGAGGCATTGGTAAGACAACTCTCCTCCACGTCTTCAACAATAATCTTGAGAAGGCCCACAACTATCAGGTACTACCCTTCACTAGTTCAGAACAGGAAGCTGAAAAGAAGAAGAAGAAGAGCTTGAAGAGCAGCTGACTGCCCAATAATTCAGAGCTCTTGAGCTACGAATACTCGAGTGTGTAATAGAATGTATGTTGAAAATGAGAAGATTGCTCTTGAGCTACAAATACTTGACTGCCCAATGAGGGAAGGAAAATGAGAAGATTGCCCCCGAGCCCCTGAGGAAAAACACTTGTTTCTCTCCCTGTCTTCCTTGGGAATATACGTTGTTGCTGCATTCATGCCCCAGAGGGGGGAAAAGGACCTTGTTCATGAATCAGTCACCACTTCGGCAAAGTAATCAAGAAAGGGAATAGCCGGATCGCAATATGGGTTGATCGTCAGCTCACCATTCACGCCACAACTCAGTGGCTGCTGCCTGTCGATCACGATCGGCCCCTCTGTTCTCACCGTATCAGTGTTCCAGCTGAATCCTGAGAGGCAGCCAAGAACAGCATGAGTGCTGCCGGGCGCGCATGGGAACATGTACTGATAGCCATCTCCATTTCGGTGAAGCTCACTCGCGCTGCATGCATGTAGCAGTAACGCAGGCGGTGTAAGATTCCAAGTCATAACGCTTGATCATAAGTGAATGCAGGTTTCCTAAAGTGAGAATCTTTGCAGGAATTCCTAAGTGAAAGGCTAAATTGCAGCGCTCCTTGAACAATTTAAGGTTTTCTTTCTTAACAAGTTTGCATGTCAAGCATTTCTGTTTTCTTTTGTTAATACTGAGTTTGTTTAGCTTAATTTAATTCCACTTTCGGACATTAACATAGACGGGCAATGCAAGCCAGATTTTTTTTTGGATACTTGCAAGCCAGATTCTTTCATCTAGTTTGCCTACATTTTTCAGCTAGCACTCGACTACAGCTACAGTAGCAGCTAGCAGCAGATCAACGGAGGCCAGAAAAAGAAAGGAACCATATCCTTGCGACCTTGCCCAAGCAAGGGGTGACTCAGCACACTTATCTCACTCCTCGTCAGCTACTGCTGCTGCTGAGCATCCTCCTCCTCAAGCTTTCCCTTCCTTTCCCCTTCCCCCTTCCCCCTCCCAGGCTCCCAGCACCACGCCACCACCATGCATCCATCCATGAATTTCCTCTCAAACACAGCAGCAGTTCCGGTCGACGGCACGCCATGGAATCCCTCCTCCCGGAGACACGAGAGGAGGGGTCGCTGTCCGTGTACGTTCGCGACGAAAGCGAGCAGCTTGGTCGCTGTACCGTACGTCGTCTCAGGTGATGGACCAGCGGCGGGGCGCCGCGCGGGAGTTCGAGGACTTCGACCCGACCGTGGAGTGGCAACTGCCCGGGGAGGACCAGGACGTGGTAGAGATCTCGCTGCCGGGGTTCCGCAAGGACCAGGTGAGGGTGCAGGTGCCAGGTGGACAACCACGGCGTGCTCCGCGCCACCGGGGAGCGGCCGGCGAGGGGAGGGAGGTGGGCGCGGTTCAAGAAGGACCTCCGCCTTCCGTCGGGAAGCTGCGGCGGGCGGGAGAGCTCTCCGACTGGACGGCGGCCGCCGCCGCCGCCGCCGCCGCGGCAAACGGGAGAGAAGCTCGCGGGCAGATGGCAGACTTCGGTCAATGACAATTTTACAAAATGACCCCTAAATTCGGATCGCGATCCGAATATTTACACATACCCCCCTAAATCGGATCGCGACTGTCGCGATCCGATTTAGGGAGGTATGTGTAAATATTTTTAGATATATTTACAAATGTCCTCTAAATTGGATTGAAATGTTTTCAAATTAGCCCCTCGTTGGCTCTTACCATCTTCCTTCTCTCTCTCGTTGCTCATGGCGCCCGGTTCCCGTCAGGCGACGACGATGGCGACGGCAGCCTCGTCCTAGCGAATATACTCCTACTCCTCCATCCCTAAAACCTGGGTTTCCTCCGCCGGGCCCCTCGTACCACCGCCGCGACGCTAATGAACACCGTGGAGAATTGGAGATCACATCGGAATATCGGAGACCGTTGTCGAAGGAGAGAGAGGGAGACTGTACTGGATACATGGGCTGGCGCCGCGGAGTATCGGCCTCCTGGTTTTCTCCTAGGATGCGCAGATCTTGCTGGCCATTCACATTGAAGAGTATCTTCGATCAGGCAGCTCGAATGCATTGACAGTACGACAAATTGGAGGTTAATTTGCAAAGATCTGTATTTGGAGTTAGAGCGGATGGGTCTCTGGATCGAGTGCTTGGAGAAATACAGTTGCTAAAGCCTAAAGGATCTCTTCATCTGAGCAGTGGAGATTCGACTTGCAGGGAAAGCAAGCCTTGACCTGTGCAAGAACCAGCTGATGAAGAAAAATGTTTGAGCTCTGAATCAGATTCAGTATTTCTTCTTCGTCTGGTAATTGCACCTGGGGAACAGGAGAGGAGCCGAAGGCTAGGATTGTGTGTTGCTTGGCTTTAGCGGAAAGATAAAACTTGTTAACTTGAACTTGTAGTATGCTGTTCTGAATGTGAGTTATGATTGCTTTAATCTAGGAGTAGTTTTGGTAGCTAAAAATGCTGTTATGCATCATTGCAAGTAAGATCCATCCACGCAGAAAGCACACCGGCCGGCTGGTCGAAGGATATCTGTCGGAGCTGGGGCGGCACATGCGCGCCTTAGGCTGCATATGGCTTGTTACCAACAGAGCACACTGGGCATGGCATCATGGTCTGTTTGGGACTGAATGTTCCTCGAGGCTCAAGGCACCCACATTTAGAAAACAGAGGCGAAACATGCTTTGTTTATTCCATTTATGCAGTGTACTATGTTTTGCACGGTAGCATGACAGCGTCGCTAGCATAAATTGAAGATGCTAAATTTTGTAAATGGAAATAAATTGAAAAAAATCTGTCACAAGCAACCCCATTCTGACTAAGATCGAGAGCATCCAGTGCAGATGGTTAAGATGGTATGTATCTGAGTCAGATAGTACAGTGTGATGGTACATGAATGGATAGATGCTACGAGCCTATGATCTGTACCCGAATCAGAACTGACTAGGCTAGCCTATGCTTGCAGTTGCAGTAGCTTTTAAACAGCAAATGTGCATTGGGTCAAAAAGAAACACGTCTGGATGTGGGTCTGGATAAGAGGGGTGTGAAAACAAAATAAAAAAAGGGATTCGCTAAATAGGGCTACTAGAATTTCAAACAATGAAGCAACAGAAGGAAAACAAAGAGGTTTCACTACACTGTAGCATACAAGAACTATTGCTCCAGTCAAGTCAACAAGAAGTACCCTGCACAAAAGTAGATAATAAAGCGATCTACTCAGTACGTACCATACCACCAATTAGAAAATTAACTTATTTTCTGTAATTTTGTTGCTTTTGATAATGAAATTTTGGGCTCGCCCGTTCTGGAAAAAAAGAAAATCAACTTATTTAAGATGGAGAAATTTAAGAACAGGTATTGTCAATATGATCAATCTCATCACTGTGATGTCTTAGCTGGCAAATGTGATAGGCCCAAAATATCTGACTAAGTGACTAGATCCACAAGGCTAGACCTCCAGTAACGAAAATGATGTTCAGTGTAAAGTATTAAAAACCCAAAGTCCCATCCACGTTTGATCCTAACCATCATTTTCTAAAAAGCAAGTGCTATGTATGATGCGTGTACACCAGTTCTACTTCTACCTCATGAAAAAGAGCGTATTTCCATTGACTCAAGGCATACAGATTGTAGTAGGCTATTGGTTTTTCTAGTGTAATAAAAAGAATGCAACTATTATCCCCAAATTAATAAAACATTAATTCGCAAGTATCCACTTTTTCTGTTCCTCATCACAAGCGAATCTTGGAGATAGACTGCTATTAGTTGACAAACTGTGTCCTGCACCTTCCACGAAATAGACCCCCAGGTCTCGTGTTAAGTCAAGCCCCTTGGCGAAGTTGTGAGCTACAGGAAGCTAATTTGGAAGGAACTTTCCCATCTTTTCCCCTTGCCCTTGGTCCCACTCTTAAATTGCCAGGCTCTCAAACTGAATTGAAATGAAGCCCACAAAAGGTGTTGTGGAAGCATAATACAAGGTCGTAGATAGTATTGCATACCTCCCTGTTGCCTCTTCTTTCCAGAACTACTCCTTGTTCCTTCTTTGCCACAATTTCCATGGCCAAGCCAAGCATGATCTGTGCTGCTTTGCAGCCTGTCATCTGTGGCTTTATCAATGAAGCAGGGGTGCCTGCAACCACTGCAAAACGCTTCTCATCTTTCGCCTGCATCAAGCGCAAACACAGACTCCTTAGAAAAGCAAGGGAAAACCTGCAAGCTATTAGGAAGGTGGTTCAGGGACAAGTTGATCTCGAGACCAACCACCTCAATGAGTGTGATCCTCGAGTCAATTTGTGGTTGAGAAGGGTAGCCAGTGTCCGAGGTGATTCCATCGACCACGAATATGATAGATTGATGCAGTCCTTCTGGTTATGTCGTTCAGTTCTGGGCCTTGGGAAACGATACTGTCTTGGCAATCATATTGCCCAGATGCTAGAAGATATTGTTGAGCTAATCAAGGAAGGGAACCAATTTAAAACATTTGCATCCAAGCGTTTGCCAGATTTCGTTGAGGAGAGACCACAGACATAGACCTTTGGCATCAAGCCAGTGCTGAGAGATTTGTGGGAATCATTTGAAAGCACTGATGTGAGCATCATTAGAGTGTGGGGCCCAGGTGGCGTCGGGAAGACAACACTCCTCAACAACTTCAACAATGAGCTCAAGGCATTCAACAGGGATTACCAGGTAAATGTCTCTCTCACAAAAAAAATTGCCGACAGTTTACATATAGCACGAACAGTTAGCTAAAGATTCCTATCCGGTTTAACAGAAACTAACCCACACATTACATGACTCGTCTCTGTTTTTTTTTACAATTTAGAACAAAATTTGCACTGTACATCCTAATTTTCTCTTCTATAGCTTAATTTTTGTATTTCATACTTCATATCTTCCTCACGCAAAGCCCTATGCCTTTAATCACTTACTTGAATCGTTAACATTCGGAGTTCCACTTGAGTTGTTAAATTAAAGTGACCCAAACATTGTTAATATTCAGACTTCCATGCACAACTCATTGTTGACCTAAAAACCTCTTGGTTTTCTCACATAATAGATAGTCTTGTATAAGCACAACAGCACAATTTTAAAAATGGTCAGAATGTGGTAAATTCCGTGTAACTCAGGTGTAGAAGTACTGCTATGGAGAGGATATGCTCTATAGCCCATAACCTTGCAGTAGTTCAATTGCATCCACAAGATAAGAAAAAGACAAATACTTACTTGAAAGTGAGTTTGATCATTTGTTGTCCGGATAAATGATCAGTATTATGTATTTAGCCCCAGATCTCTAGCAGATGCATACACCTCAAATTTATGGCTAGAAATTTAGAATTGCATAAATTCTAATGCACATGTCAGGTGCTGTTCGTTCAAAAACAACATCATTAGAATTGCATTTCATGAGTTGAGATAATTAAATTTGCATTTTAAAAAGAGAAAACTTCCTGACTACAAACTAATTCTTCCCTCTATTTACATCATACCCATAAATCCAAAACTTTAAATTTACCAACTGCAGTTTAACTATATCCTAATACTTTTTCGTTGGCACAATAACTTTGCTAGGTGGTGATCATGATTGAGGTGTCCAACTCTGGAACTCTAAACAAAACAGCAATCCAGCGCACAATTACTGACCGCCTTGGGTTACCATGGGATGACAGAGAGATAGAGGAAGCTCGGGCGAGGTTCTTAATGAAAGCACTGAGCAGAAAAAGATTTGTGATTTTACTGGATGATATCTGTAATAAATTCGAACTAGAGGAAGTTGGGATCCCTACCCCTGATTTTGATAGGAAAAGCAAACTAATTCTCACATCACGTAATGTGGACGTGTGCTATCAAATGGGAGCTCAACAGAGCTTGATCATGATGGAGTACCTAGAAAAAGAAGCAACATGGGAGCTCTTCCGAAGCAATTTGAGCACTCAGGCAATTACATCCATTGATTCATCTGGCCCCAACAATGTTGTAAAAGAATATGCTGATGCAATTGTCCACATCTGTGGTGGTTTGCCACTAGCACTCAAGGTAATAGGGAGCGCAGTGGCAGGGCTAACAGCACCAAGGGAATGGATTTTGGCAATGCAAGCAACCAAGCATGACATCAAGGACTTGGATGGAATCCCAGAAATGTTCCATAAACTGAAATATAGTTATGATTAAATTGACACCAACATAGCAGCAGTGCTTCCTGTATTGCACCCTTTTCCCTGAATATGGTTCAATTAGAAAAGATTAGCTTGTGGAATACTGGATGGCAGAAGAATTGATACCTCAAGATCCCAACAGAGGCCATCGCATAATCAGTCGCCTACTCTTAGCATGTTTATTGGAGAGCCGCAGATCTGATTTAGAGGTGAAAATGCAACATATTATTCTACATCTGGGATTGTCCCTTGCAGTGCAGCAAAAGATTGTTGTGAAGGCTGGAATGAACTTGGAGAAGGCACCACCACAAAGAGAGTGGCGAACAGCAAGAAAGATATCACTCATGTACAATGACATAAGGGACCTTGGTATCTCACCTGAATGCAAGGATCTTGTAACTTTACTGGTACAGAATAATCCTAACTTGGATAGGCTGAGTCCAACCTTCTTCCAGTCCATGTCCTCTTTGAAGGTCTTGATCTTTCACACACCAGGATTACAAAACTTCCTTTCTGTAGCATATTGACAAAGATCAAGTATCTCAATTTGTCTAACACATTCATTGAGAGGCTTCCTGAAGAATTCGGGATGCTAAAAAAACTAAGACATATAGACTTAAGTGTTACCAAGGCATTCAAAGAGACCTTAGACAATTGTTCCAAGCTATACAAGCTAAGGGTGCTAAACCTCTTCCGAAGCAACTATGGGATTCGTGATGTTAATGACCTAAATATTTTTTTTGAGGTGTCAACGGAGGGGGAGAGGATCCCCCACCTAATTTTATCATTAACTGTTTGGCCCTGAATGGCCAGATAGGGTAAAGTTTACAAGTGTTGCTTTGGGTTTACATTGTGGTCACCAAGGCTTCTATCAGCGCATGGCAAACGGCAGCTCTACGCTTTGGATTCATTCCTGCATACCTGCAGTGTTTGTCTAAGCGTCATCGTCTCCTGACGGAAGGCTATACCATTCCGTCGCTTCCACAATTGCCAACAGCATATGAGGATGAAGGTGTCGTAGTGGGCACTCGCAATGGCTGCCGATCGTGGGAGTTGACTGATGTTGTGGACCTCAATGTCCGCCGGGACATCGAGCCCAAGTGCCCGCCAGAATGATGCAGCAAAATCACAATGGAGGATCAAGTGCGACGCCGTCTCCGGGCACCTACCGCACAGCTCAGAAGTGTCGTCTTGCAGTATTCTCCGTCGCACGAGGTGCACCTTGCACCGAATCCGTTCATGCACCAGCAACCAAGCAAAGAATTGCACGCGAGGAGGCGCACAGCTTCGCCAGAAGGTACTAACTGGGGTCTCCACAGTATTGCCCATTGACTTGAGCAGGGAGTACAGGTCTTTGGTGTGGAGTTTTCCTGTCACATCAGCAAATGGCGAGTCCCTCTTATCCCTCGCTTCAGTGAGTGTGATCTGGGAGAGCATATTTTCCAGTGTTTCAAGTTCAGCAACGGCTTCAACAGATAGGCGTGGGACAAGGTGGCGGCGCATGCCATTGGTGACAATTGCCGCAACTGACAGATCATCTTGTTTGCAGTGACTAAGCAGCACCTGAAAACGGTCAGAGAAACATTCATCCCCTAGCCAGACGTCGTGCCAGAACGAAGTGGATTGTCCATCACCGATGGTCATTGTTGTAACTGCCTGGTATAGTGGCAGCAGGCTGCGCATGCTGTCCTAGTGCGCTCCTTGTATGTCCCCAGTCAGTGAGGCAAGGCAGACATGTTGGCAAACCCAAGCTGCCCAGGCAGATTGGTCCCCTGCGTGAAGCTTATGCAACAGCTTCAGGAGCAAGCAGATGTTCTGAATTGCCAGGTCTTTGATACCAAGGCCACCTTGTTGCCGGCACTGTCGAACTTGGTCCCATGCAATCAGACAACTGGAGCCGTTTGCCTGTCCCTACCCCGTCCAGAGGAAGCTTCGCCGCCTTTTGTCAATCTTGGCAATCACCCCTGGGGGCAAGGGCACTGCCATTATAATGTAGGACAATTGGCCGTCTAGCACAGCATTGATCAGGACAGTCCTGCCCATCGGATTAAGAAAGGAGGCTTGCCTTCCCGCAAGGTATCGTTCGGCTTTGCAGATGTATGGTTCGAATGCAGAAAGTTTCAGCTTCTCACAGGATAAGGGCAAGCCGAGATATGTTTGCAGAAAGCCTTCTCTACGGCAGCCCAGCACACTAATGCATTGTGGTATGATCTCCTCATCCATGTGTAGAGGGACAGCGGTGCTCTTGTGGTAATTAATGAGGAGACCTGTCACCGCAGAGAAATGATCCAAGATGAGCTTCAGGCGCTGTACATTCTCAGGATCCCCTCGGAGAAGAATGAGAGTATCGTCCGCGTATTGCAGTACCGAGCATGTTTCCGTATGATCCAGCGGGTTGCGCACTGCGCAGTCTTGCTTGATGAGTGCTTGCAGGACGTTGGCCACAAGTAGGAACAGGTATGGAGACAACGGGTCTCCCTGACGAAGCCCGCGTTTGCAAGTGAGCCATGGCCCTGGGCACCCGTTGACAAGGACAGTTGTGTGAGAGGTTTCTAGCAGCATTCTCACCCAAGTGCACCACCATGGTTGGAATCCCCTTACTGCCATGATATTCATGAGACAGTCCCAGTTCACGGTATCAAAAGCCTTGGCAAAATCAAGCTTGAGGACAAGGGTAGGAACTTTTCTTTTGTGATAGACTTGGAGCATTTCCACAGCGTATACAAAGTTCACGGCAATGGTCCAGCCCTTTAGGAATCCAGTCTGGTTCTGATCAATCAGTTAACTGATCTCACTCTACAGCCGTGCTGTGAGCAGCTTAGCAGCGATTTTTACACTGCAGTTCTGGAGGCAGATTGACCTGAAGGCATCAACCGTCACAGATCCTGGCTTCTTCGGCGGCAGCACCATGTAAGAGCGGTTCACTCTGTCCAGCTGCACAATTCCATCATAGAAAGCTTGCAAGAAGACCATAACATCATCCTTGACTGTGTCCCATGCTACCACATACAAGCTTGGCCCAAATCCGTCGGGCCTAGGTGCGCTGGATTGGTTCATTGAGCGGACCGCCTGCAATGCTTCCAACGATGTGAAACTGTCAGTCAGTCGCGTACTCGCAACATTCCTGCCCAAGTAGAGTTCACTGAGGTCGAAAGAGAAACTGCTAGCTCCTGGCTCGCCTAGGATTCTTTTGTAGTGCGAGGTTAGTGCAGCTATCTTGCCGTCATGTGCTATGATCTGCAGCCCGTCCACTTCCACAACCTTGATCATGTTCCGGCGCATGCGCTGGGTAGCATGAGCGTGAAAAAATTGAGTGTTTGAGTCACCCTCTTTGATCGCCTTTTGTTTCCCTCTTTGCTTCCAGTATGCCGCGCGCTCCTTGATGGCCTGCGCAAGACAGTCCTGGCATTTGGTTCTCACTTTCGTTTCCTGTAGGGACAAGTTACGGGATTCCTCCAAGTAGTTGAACAGTATGATTATGAATTTGCAATTTGGTATGAGAGTAGGGGGCGCCCATGTACACCGAGCCCAAACCTTAGCCGCCGCTCGAGTCATCTTGAGACAGGCAGACAGGCGTCCAGCAGCGTCCGTGTGAGGAGGAGCCTCAAACCAAGCAGAGAGAACCGAAAGAAGGAAGGCTGGGTTGCGTAGCCAGGCATTTTTGAAACGAAAATTTTTTGTTTTAGGCACATTAGTGGTGATGGTGAGGAGAAGTGGCATGTGATCAGAGGTGGGACGGACCAGAGTAGTGAGCGTGGAGTTGGGGAAGGAGCTGCATTGTTCAGAGTTAACAAAGACGCGGTCGAGGCAGGCCAAGGTGGGGTGCAGGCGTTTGTTGCTCCAGGTGTAGAGCCGGTCGAGCAGAGGATGCTCTACCACGGCGAGCTGCTCAAGCGTTTCATTGAAAAGGGTGCAAAGAGTGTTGTTAACATTGCCGGAGCTCTTATCCGAGGCATCACAGATTAAGTTAAAGTCCCCGGCAAGGATCCATGAACCCTGAATGTGGGGGTGCAACTCTAGAAGATCTTCCAGGAAGATTTTGGAGTCACGGTGATCAGAGGGTGCGTAAACATTTGTGATAGTAAACTGGTGTTCAGAAGCATTGGAGGTGAAAGTAGTGGTCAGTGTGTGGTGTCTACTAATGAAGCCACTCAGGGAAAAAGTGTTAGCGTTCCAGGCAGTTTAAGATCCCACCGCGGGTGCCGGCGACATTAACAAACTGAATTGTGTTTGCGAAATGGGGCGGAAGGAAGTTGTGAGCCTGGAACTGGGTGATGTGGAGCAGCTTAGTCTCTTGGAGACAAATTACAGAGGGGTTAGCTGAAACAAAAGCATCTTTAACAACAGCACACTTGTCCGAGTTGCCTAACCCACGAACATTCCGCGACACGATACAAAAGTTTTTAAACGAGCTACTCATTTCCAACGAGACAGACACCAGAACGCACCATGATCTCTAGGAGATCATGATCAGCAACGACCAAGTCCGATAAAAGCGAGGACAACAGTTCTAAACCCAAACAAAGGCAACGAAAGAAAGAGATACAACATCTGCCAGGGCACCGGAGAGCCGCGACTAACAGACGAACAGCGCACGCAGGCGCGGGAGGAGGCTTGCTTGATCTAATCATGCCTGCGGTGCGGGAACCATAGGCTTGTTGCCAATTCCAGCAGCTACAACCATGCGACGAAGGTCCGCAGGCGCGATGGGCAGCTTGGAGCACGCCAGGAGGCTCTTCTTGTCAACTGCCTTCTTCAGCTGGGAACTGGAATTCCTTGGGATCACAATATATGCCGAGGATGTGTTAAACAAGTTGACAAATACACATCCTCTAGAAAAGTCAACACAACACCTTAGCCTCAGGCACTGTGAACAAATGCAGTCAATCCAAATATCAGACTTCACACATATGGTGCAACTTCGAGAGCTTTATGTCGAATCATGTCTTGACTTGATACAACTCGTTGCTGACCCTGACAATGGAAGAGCTTCTTGCCTGGAAGTTCTCACCATTGCTAAACTCCCTGCCATTCAAACAATTCTAATTGGATCTTCGCCTCATCACTTTCGCAACCTCATAGAAGTAACAATATCTCACTGCCAAAAGTTGCATGACACCAGCTGGGTTCTGAAGCTGCATGCACTTGAGAAGCTTTCTATCTGTCATTGCCACGAATTGGAGCAAGTTGTTCAAGAAACAATCAACAAGGTGGACAACAGGAGAGGGGTGATTGAGGACAGGTCAATTCTGAGATCCGGAAGAATAAATGGTTTCTCTGAAGAACAGGTGATACATGGTATCGTAGAAAATGCAAATAATGAACATGTAAATGGCTATCAGAATAAGATCGAGAATCAGTCGATCAAAGATACGCACCATGTGGACTTCCCAAAATTGAGAACAATGGTCCTGACAGACCTGCCGAAGCTGACGGCGATATGCAATCCAAGAGACTTCCCTTATCTTGAGATTATTAGAGTGGAGGGTTGCCCACATTTGACAACGATTCCATTGGGTCAAATGTATGACTGCCCAAAACTAAAGCAGATTTGTGGATCATATGACTATTTGGAGAAGCTAGATTGGAATGTCAAGAAGATAATGGAGAATAAGTATTTCATTCCCATCAAAGATGAAGACTAGCACACTGGTGAAACTATTTAGACCACCTTAGTACATGTACAGTGCATATTACTGAAAATTTCTTGTTCAAGGTCTAACTGCATATTTGTAAATTTATTTATTCTACTCATGTGTTCAAAGTCATAAATAAGTGGCTTTTCCATGAGCCTATTTGTCTATTTCCATACAAACTGTACATATTGTACTCAAACGGTAATGATTGTATATCTTGTACATAGAAACTATACATACTGTACATGCATTGTACTAGCACTAATTTGGTATGCAAGCCAACTGTATATAATGTTAAATTTCTCAGATGTCAATGCATTTATCCTTCATATTCATGCAGGTTTGCTTCATATGCTTTGTGGCAATTGAGCTGATTAACCATCAAGTTACCCTCTAAAATTTCAAAAAGAGCAACCTCAAACACAATAACCATTAGTGTAGCTCAAATCTTGTTGAGTCCCTTGTGTCGGTAAATTGTTCTTTAACGGGAGAACCAACTGCATATCTGCGCACAAATCTTCCTTAGTGAGCTGTATGAAACAACCTTGGAAAGCAATGAAAGCTCACCTTCCATTTTATTCTTTCGAAATAGCAAATAACACATGCAAAGATACATCTGGAGATACAATATGGACAGCACCTTGACAGAATGGTTATCTACGCAGTGTCATACCGTGATGTTCTCCATGGACGCAACATTCTCTAACTTGAAATGAACAAACATGTCCTTCATTATCTGCAGAAAATAAAGAATCAAATGGTTCTCTACATCTGGTGATTGGTAATTGATGAGAGCAATCATATTTGTATTTGTCCCCAGATCGCTGACCTTGCAAGGCAGCCTCTAGCTGGAGCTCCCGCGCCTCCACCGATGTGATCCCGTAGATCGCCGCACCAAATCACCAAATGCGGTGGTGGACGGAGGTAAGGAAGAAACAACAGTTCAGATCACTAGACATGGAGGGAGGTAAGCTTGCCGCGACGCGTGCCTTCGCCTTCATGGTCGTGGAGAGAGGGGGGGGGGGGGGCTGGGGGTGTAGGGTAAACTGCGGCTCATGGTCGACGGAATAACAAGCTGTTGCTGGAGCGGAGAATTCAGCGGTGAGATTCGGGGCAGGCCATCGGCCTTCCCCCTGCCGGAGGATTCAGCCTCTTCTCGGACCTCCTCCGCGGGTGCGTGGCGGCGACACTGCCGGTACCAGCCCAGAGGCGGCGAGGCGAGGCTGAGGTTGGAGCGTTTCACTGCGCTAGAGGATATCAATTAGGGGCGGCGGATACTGCATGCCTGTCACACCAGCCGGCTGAGAGGATGAGGTAGTGTCAAAAAGGCATTTTCTAACTAGAATGCATAAGTGTATCGAGTCTGTATGACTAGTGGGCTATGGGGCACTAGCGTGGCTTCTAGTTTATAAGCAGAGACTCTGTAACAGAACGGTATCAAAAAATTGATAATACAAACACGAAAAAGGAAAAGAGGGTATTCGCCTCTGCTCCAATTCTTCTCCTGCGTTTGATCCGAGAGTCCCTCACGTCATCGAGATTTGTAGTCGGCCACGGGTGTGACAATTGGTATCAGATTCAGTCTATCCTCGACTTGCTTCTGCTGTTCCGATCTGTATTCCGTCGATCTCAGCTGAAAATTGTGTAGTTTGGTGAGACCGAATCGTGTGCTGGCTTACATCGGTCCCGATTTTGGATCTCACTGTGATTCCTACACGCCTCGGCTGGGTTTGCGGTGATCCGGAACAGCCCATGGTGGGAATTTCATCACGGATACCGTTGGGGGCGTGCGGCGACGGCGGACGTCTGCTGGAGGCGATTGGCGGCGGTAGACCAACCTTGGGGTATTCTGGTGGCGACAGGCGGCGGTAGACCATTCTCTGGTGTTCTGGTGGCGTTTGGCGGCGGTTGATTTGGATTTCTTCTGAGGTGGCGTTTGGGCGGCGGCGGAATCATGACGACGTCGGCACCGGAGTTCATCTCTGCTTCAGGTACGATCCCGCGTTGATAGCTGTTATTCCGTCAGTCTGGATTCGAGAATCGGGAGTGGTTGGGTGTACTGGATCTTACTCGCGATTAGCAGTGAGTTCGTCCCCATAATTCCCTACCATCTTGAGTCGACTTGCGGTGCTATCAATCACGGCTCCTCCTAAGCCCTCCGTGCAGACGCGGTTCATCTTGGATGCTATGGCCGAAGAGGCAGAAAAAGACAGCTCCAAGTTGGATCAGATCATGAATAGTTTGGATCTCTTGTTCGCTCGTGTGAATGATGTGGGTTTTGTTCAGCAGCAATTGAAACGTCAACTTGAGATCACTAATCACACTGTGGAACAGCATACTACTGAGCAGCAGTTGATGTCTCGTCAACTTGAGGAGGCTACACTGGCAGTAGCAAGGCTATCAGAGCGTGCTGTTGGACAGGAATACATTACATCTTCTGAAAGTGATTCCACCTCTTCCATTTCCACTGTAAGCAGACCATCTCATCATCCCAAATCAGGAGTTGGGCAATCCAGACATCATTCCCATAAACGTGAGGAGTATGGTTCACTACCTCGTCACACTATGCCTAAGATGTCTTGTCCGCGATTCAATGGAGATAATCCTATGGTCTGGAAAGATAAATGTATGGATTACTTTACACTGATGGATGTTCCACAACATTACTAGGTGAAAATTGCCTCACTTCATTTTGATGAACCAGTAGCACAATGGTTACAGGTGTACAGAAAGAAACATAAGTCTGATTCCTGGTTAAAATTTATGTTGGCTGTTGAGACCAAGTTTGGAAAGGATGACTACAGAAAAGCTCTGACTGAATTATTAGAGCTGAAACAGACTAGCTCTGTGGATGAGTACTATGTGGCTTTCCAGCAGCTGCAGTTTCAAATCTGCATGCACAATGAGGGGTATGATGATTTGTTCTTTGCCTCCCAATTTGTCAATGGATTGAAAGAGGAAATCAGGTATCCCGTCCAAGCTCAAGTTCCAGTGGATGTGGATACAACAGTGTTGCTAGCTAGAATTCAGCAGCGAATTCTGGACAGAGGCAAGTGGAAAGCAACTAAACCTGGAGCAGTCACAAAGAGTGTGGGTGGAATTCAAAAGGGGATGCCAAATCTCCAAACCCAGGGAACACTCTGGGGAAAGAAAGACAATTAAGAGACTATAGAAAAGCAAATGGGTTATATTATTTCTGTGGGGATAAGTTTGATCCGGCTCATATGGAGGTATGTACAAAAAGAACCAGATCACAAGTGAATGCTATTGTGCTAAATGATCTTGATCAGACTCTAACTGAAGAAGTCCTGAATCATTTGGCTGTAGAGGACTCTCTGACTTAGGAATTTCACCATCTGTCTTTACATGCTCTGTCAGGAACTGAAGGAAGTGAATGCATTAAGCTAAGGGCTAAGGTGAAGAATAAGACCATGTTAATCTTGGTAGACAGTGGGAGCTCTCATTCTTTTGTTAGTTTTGATTTTGTCTCTCCAGCTGTGTTATCTATGATTCATGCTGAACCAAAAAAAGTGAAGTTGGCTAATGGAGATATTATCATATCTGATAAGAGAGTACAACAGCTGGAGTGGTGGTGTCAAGGACACACAATGCACATCGATATGAGAGTGCTGGATTTAGGAACATATGATGCTATCTTAGGTTATGATTGGCTGAAATTACACAGTCCAATGACCTGTGATTGGGAGCACAGAATAGTGGAATTTCAGAGTGGTGATTATACTATCAAGCTGCAAGGTATTCAACCAGTACCACTTCAAGCTCATCCTATAGGAGCTAAGCAATTATGGAAATGGGCGAAAGGGAATGAGATCTGGGCATTTGCTGTGGTGGATTGTCCTCTCTCTTCTTCTGTACCAGTGACACTTGAAAATATACAAGATCTGCTGCAACAATATAAAAATATATTTTAGGACCCCAAACAGCTACCACCTTCAAGAATATATGACCATGCCATACCCTTACAACCAGGAGTAGTACCCATCAACTGTCGACCCTATAAGTATTCCCCGCAACACAAGACAGAAATTGAAAAGCAGGTCAAAGAGTTGTTACAAGCTGGTCTAATTTCTCACAGCACCAGCCCTTTTGCATCCCCAGTGCTTCTAGTGCAAAAGAAGGATGGTAGTTGGCGTTTTTGCGTGGATTATAGAAAGTTGAATGCAATAACTATCAAGAGCAGATTCCATATGCCAATCATAGATGAAATTCTGGATGAGCTAGCAGGGGCAAAATATTTCAACATGAGGTCGGGATACAACCAGGTGAGAATGTTGTTGGAGGATGAGTTCAAAATAGCATTTAAAACTCACCAAGGACACTATCAATTCAAGGTCATGCCATTTGGCCTTACAAACGCTCCATCCACTTTTCAATGCTTGATGAATGAGTTGTTGCAACCTTTTCTGTGGAAATTTGCCCTAGTCTTTCTAGATGACATACTGATTTATAGTCCATCATTGGAGGAGCATGAGAAACATATTCAGATGGTGTTTGACACCTTAAGAGCCAACAAGTTGTATCTGAAATTGAGTAAGTGCTCTTTTGCCCAGCATAGTTTGGAATACTTGGGACACATTATATCAGTGGATGGAGTTTCTACTAACCCAGCAAAAACATCAGCAATGCTGAAGTGGCCTAAACCTACTAATGTCAATGAATTGAGAGGATTCCTAGGACTCATTGGATATTACAGAAAATTTGTGAGAAACTATGGAATTATTGCAAAACCATTGACACAACTATTAAAAAAAAGGGTTTTGCCTGGACTGATCAAGCAGATAAAGCTTTTGTTACTCTGAAATCAGCCATGACGAGTACACCAGTTTTGGCTCTACCAAATTTCAAGGAACCTTTCGCAATAGAAACTGATGCTTGTGGAAATGGTGTGGGGGCTGTGCTGTTACAGAAGAGCCGACCCATAGCATTTTTGAGTAAGGCTTTAGGTGAAAAGCACAAGCAATTGTCAATTTATGAAAAAGAGTTCCTGACATTGGTAATGGCAGTGGAAAGATGGAGGTCCTACATTCAACACCAAGAATTTATTATCAAGACAGATCATAAATCCTTGTCTTATCTCAATGAGCAAAACCTGCACTCTGATATGCAGAGAAAAGCCATGGCTAGGCTGATGGGGTTGAAATTCAGAATAATGTACAACAAAGGGTCTGACAACCTTGCAACAGATGCATTATCTAGAGTGGCCCATATGCTGTCTTTGCAAGGTGTGGCTGAAGTACAACCTTCATGGGTCCAATAAGTCCTCAATTCTTATACTACTGACCCACAAGCCCAGACATTATTAGCTCAGTTGGCAATCTGTAGCCCAAATTCTTTCAGGTTTAGTCTGGACCAGGGTTTGATCAGACTCCAAGGGAAAATTTGGATTGGTGGAAATTCAGCGTTACAGACCAAGTTAATAGCTGCATTTCACTCTAGTGCCATAGGTGGACACTCAGGTTCTTAGGCAACTTACAAGAGATTGAAACATCTGTTTTAATGGAAGGGGATGAAAGTGCAGGTGGACAGTTTTGTGCAACAATGTCTTATTTGTCAAAAAGCAAAACACACACAACACCACCCAGCTGGTTTACTACAACCCTTACCTATTCTCGATGGAGCATGGCAAGATGTATCGATGGATTTCATTGAGGGGTTACCCAAGTTTGACACCTACAATGTGATTGTGGTAGTGGTTGGCAGACTAACAAAATACGCTCATTTTCTACCCACCAAGCATCCCTACACTGCTCAAGGAATTGCTAAACTGTTTCTGGATAATGTGGTGAAGCTCCATGGTATGCCTAAAACCATTGTCTCCGACAGAGATCCAATGTTCCTGAGTACATTATGGAAAGAGCTATTTAAGTTGTATCAAGTTAAGTTGACCATGAGTACAACATATCATCCCCAAACAGATGGGCAGACAGAGCGCGTGAATCAGTGTTTGGAGATGTACTTGAGATGTGCCATTCATGACTCTCCAAGGCAGTGGAAAACATGGCTTCCATTAGCTGAATTGTGGTACAATTCTTCATATCATACATCCCTGGGCTGCTCTCCCTTCAAAGCACTGTATGCTTATGAACCCAACTTGGTGTTAGCTCCAGTGGTTCCTCCAGCAGCACCTCCTGCAGTGTCCCAACTGATCCAAGACAGGGAGCTCCATCTACAGGCTCTCAAACAACATCTCACAGCAGCTCAGAACAGAATGAAGATGCAATCAGACAAGAAACGAGTTGACTTGCAGTTTCAGCCCGGTGAGCAAGTACTCCTCAAACTCCAACCTTATGCACAGATATCAGTGGCTAACAGACCCTATCCCAAACTATCGTTCAAGTACTATGGGTCATTTGAAGTTCTGGAGCGCATTGGTGTTGTTGCCTATCGGCTCAAACTGCCAGATGAGAGTTTGATTCATCCAGTCTTTCATATTTCCCGGTTGAAGTTTTTTCATGCAGATTACTCACCAGTGTATACTGAACTCCCTCGTGCTACTGACCTCATGCTGACAGTGACAATACCGGAAGCAATTCTGGAGCGTCGCTTGGTTAAAAAAAGTAATATGGCTGTTCCGCAGGTTAAAGTGAAGTGGGTTGGATTGCCGGAGACAGCGGCTACATGGGAAGACTTCTACGTCGTACGTGCTAGGTTTCCGACGAGTGTTGCCTGGGAACAAGCAACTGCTGCAGCAGGGGGAAATGTCACACCAGCAAGCCGGCTGAGAGGATGAGGTAGTGTCGAAAAGGCATTTTCTAATGTAGAATGCATAAGTTTATCGAGTGGCCATGGGGCACTAGCGTGGCTTCCAGTTTATAAGCAGAGACTCCGTAACAGAACGGTATCGAAAAATTGATAATACAAACACGAAAAGGAGAAGAGGGTATTCGCCTCTGCTCCAATTCTTCTTCTGTGTTTGATCCGAGAGTCCCTCACGTCGGCGAGATTTGTCGTCGGCCACGGGTGTGACAATGCCGGCGAGCTGTAGCGGCCGGCGGGTGAGTTCACCGGCGGCCGCCGACCTGCGAATCTGCGACGAAGGAGCTCGTGACGCTATTGGTCGTTAAAGCTAGTTGACCTCGGTCTGAACCGCACCTGCTAGATCCAACGGCTAATAGTATCCCACATGAGCATTGACTGCAGTCAATAACAGTTTTGCAGACCACCCCCTCAAATGGATCGCAATTATTAATCTCGATCCAAATATTGACACATACAACCCTAAATTGGATGGCGATTATTAATGGCAATCCGAATATTTACACGTACCCCCTAAATCAGATCGCGATTATTAATCGCGATCCGAATTAGGCGGGTATGAGTAAATATCCGATCCAAATATTTACAAAACAGCCCCTAGTTTTGCCCCGGCCATCTTCCCCGGCTCCCCGCCCTCTTGCGGTTGCTCGCGGCGGCCCATTCCTGCCCGGCGTCGGCTGCCCTCGCGAGTGGACTCCCGCTCGTCCTCCGTCTCCGCATCGCTGTACCTCTGGGTTTCCGCCGCCGCACCCCATGCAACTCCGTACCAGTACCACCGCTGCGAATGGGCATCATGATCATGGAGGCCAATAAGAAGACGAGGTTGATGGAGAGGAGGTGCATGAAACGGATGGCGGCAAAAAGGTCCCGTCTACATGTACCGCCGCCCGCCGGTGGCCGTTCCACAAACCTGCGGGCGGAGAAGCCACGGCGGAACTTCCAGGTAGGTACGCCCACTCGTCCGTGCGCGCGGGAGAAACGACGCCGCACGCAAGGTGTTTGACGGATTGCCTCTTCCAGATCAGCTCCGCCATGCCGCCGCGGACACGATCAGACACCACTGTCCAAGCCCGGCACGGTTTCCGTTGCTTCCGCCTCGGTCTTCTTCTGAAGAAACGACGAGGAAACTCGATCGACGGGAGTGTTCTGCTTCGTGCGTCCGGCTTGAGCTGGTGGATCGTGTCCTAACCTGTGTTTCTCCTCCCAGCTGATGACTTTTTAGCAGCCCCAAAGCCGACTGGCAGCATGCGCGTGGACATTTTCTTCGCAAGACCCGACATATGCCAATCACCATCGGGGGCTGAACCGTCTGCCAGCTAGTCTGCCGTGTTGCCCCATTCATTCCGGGCACCGCGTGGCGTCTCGCCTCCGCACAGCATATGCTTCCTATATAGTAAGCTTCAAGTTCAAGAACTCTGTTTTTTCTGCAGATTCCATGTTCACCTGCTACACGCTCACCGCCGTCCCCAATGGCTGAGGCGATCAGCGTGGCCGGCTTGTGCCTGGAGCCCCTGTACGGGATGCCTGGAAAGCACAGGCATGCTCGAAGCGGCGGCCTGGGAGGTGGCCACGTTCCTTCGCCTTCAAGGCCAACTGGGACGATCTCGAGAAGGGCCGGGATAACCTGCGGGCCGTCGAGACGACGATCAGGGCACGGGTCGCCGCGGAGGAGGATAAGCTGAACGTCTGTCACCCTCAGGTGCAGGTGTGGCTCAGGCGCGTCGACGAGCTGCGGCGGGACACCATCGACGAGGACTACGGCAGCCTGTTGAAGTTCTCTTGCCTCTGCCAGTGCACCGTGCACGCTCGTCGCCGTGCTTGCATCGGCAAGCGTGTTGTGGAGGCGCTGGAGGAGGTGAAAAACCTGACGGAGGAAGGGAGGCGGTTCAAGAAATTTGGGTTCAAGCCGCCACCAGAGATCATCAATCATTTACCCCAGATCGAGACGTTTGGATTGGAGTCCATGCTGACTCTGCTCCATGATTTCCTTGAGAAGGGTGACTCCAACATAATCGGTGTGTGGGGTCAAGGAGGCATTGGTAAGACAACCCTCCTCCATGTCTTCAACAACGATCTCGAAAAGAAGGCCCACGACTATCAGGTGTAATTCTGCTTCCTCAAAATTGCAACCTACTCCTCAGAATATACATGTATGATGTATCCGTTTGTTTGTGTTTTTTTTTTCGGGTCAGGTCTGTTTGTTTGTGTTGCTCTTTTGGATTGCTTGCATAAGATTGTTTCAATGACAAAATGATGGTGCTTCATTGGTAGTATTTTCAGAATGATATGTAGAATGAACAATATTAAACTGCAAAAGTCTTGTTTCAGTAATAGTTGGAAGATGCTGTTGTTCTTGTACAGCCAAACGAATCTAACATTTGTAGGTGTTCAATAGTACTAGTTTTTTGAGATTTCAAGAGTACTAGTTGAAACTGAAGATATGTAGCTTCGGAAGTAAATTATGGAGATGTACACGAACTATGTAGATGGGAAGAAGAAAGTAACATCATTATTTACAGCATGAAATGAATATGATTCTTTTGTCTGTAACAACTTTTTAAAGGTTCCTTTGAAAAAGTATATAAAAAAGTTCCTTTGAAAGATATTTTGGAACAAGATGCAATTGCAGCAAATATAATGTCAGTCTTACTCTTCAGAGATTTTAAATATTTTAGGCACTGTTCATAACTGATCTCTATGTTTTGTATACATGACCTTTTTTTCTAATTCCTCTTAGACTTATTTAAAGCTAAACACGTCACTAAGCATTCATTCACGCTGATTAAGTGCAAATAGATGAATGAATGAGTATAATATGTATAGATTTAGCAAGAATCTTAGCAAGTTGGATCCTGTCTCATGCATAAGTTCAGTTTGTGAGGTTGTGTGCTGCTTTTATATCTTACCCTGCTAGTTGGGAACCCTGGCAGAATACGTAGTGCTGCAATCTGGATCAAACTTAATCTAGTATGTGATAGTTTCCTTTCAAGTGTATGGATGTGTTTGCTCCCAAAAGGTTAGTTGGTCATAGATTAAACAAAATATAATTGTTTGCTAGAAGATGATAGATGCTGCCTGAAATATTATGTTTATTTGTTGACTAGATGCAAGTAATGCTTTCCTAGATTACCAGACATATTTAAAAAATTGTACTTGTAACTTGTATATTAAAGTGGGAATTGAATCATTAATTTTTGCATATTTGCATGCTGAACTTATACATACTCTCTCAGCATTTCTATGTTGCATTTTCAATCATGTTAACAAATTACTTTTAATTGGCTGTTCCAGGTTGTTATATTTATTGAAGTATCCAATTCAGAGACACTGAACACAGTGGAGATACAGCAGACTATCTCCGATAGGCTGAATTTGCCATGGAATGAATCAGAGACAGTTGATAAAAGGGCCAAATTCTTGGTGAAGGCTCTATCCAGGAAAAGATTTGTGGTGCTGCTTGATGATGTAAGGAAGAAATTCCGACTAGAGGATGTTGGTATCCCAACTCCAGATACCAACAGCCAAAGCAAGCTGATCCTGACATCACGTTACAAAGAAGTATGCTTCCAGATGGGTGCACAGAAGAGCCGGATTGAAATGCAGGTTTTGGATAATGATGCTGCCTGGAATCTGTTCTTGAGCAAGCTGAGCAACGAGGCTGTTGAGTCTTTGAGTTCCAACAATACTGTTCGGGAGCGTGCCATGGAAATAATCCTAAGTTGTGGAGGTCTTCCACTTGCACTCAATGTCATTGGAACCTCTGTGGCAGGCTTTGAAGGGCCAAAGGAGTGGACTTTAGCTGCGGATGCAATTAACAACAATATGTACAAGTACAAAAATGATGGTGTGGATGAAATGTTTTATCGGCTGAAATACAGCTATGACAGACTCACCGCCACTCAACAGCAGTGCTTTCTGTACTGCACTCTTTTCCCTGAGTATGGATCTATTAGTAAGGAGCAACTGGTTGATTATTGGTTGGCTGAAGCTTTGCTACTCGATGATTGTGGAAAGGGTTATCAAATAATCCACGATCTTATTTCAGCATGCTTGTTGCAGACCAGTGGTTCAATGTCATCAAAGGTAAGAATGCATCATGTAATCAGTCATCTGGGACTTTGGTTGGTTAACGAGACAGATTAAAAGTTTCTCGTTCAAGCAGGGATGGCTTTGGATACTGCTCCATCAGTAGAAGAATGGAAAGAAGCTACAAGGATCTCCATCATGTCTAATGACATCAAAGAGCTTTCTTTCTCACCACAATGCAGAAGCCTCACCACATTATTGGTCCAGAATAACCCAAAACTGGACAATCTGGGTTCGGAATTTTTCAAATTTATGCGCTCTTTGACAGTGCTAGATCTTTCTCATACTGCAATAAAATCGCTTCCAGAATGTGAGACACTGGTTGCATTGCAGCATCTCAACTTGTCACATACACTCATCACAAGATTACCTGAGCGGCTGTGGTTATTGAAAGAGTTGAGGCATCTGGATCTGAGTGTGACTGTTGCACTCGAAGCTACCTTGAACAATTGCTCCAAGTTACTCAAGCTTAGGGTGCTTAATCTCTTTCGCAGCCACTACGGAATTCATGATGTTGATGACCTGAATCTGGATTCCCTAAAAGCACTGATGTTCCTTGGCATCACTATTTATGCAGAGGATGTGTTAAAGAAACTGAACAAGACCAGTCCTTTGGCAAAGTCAACATATCGCCTGAATCTGAAGTACTGTGGAGAAATGCAGTCGATCAAAATCTCTGATCTCAACCACTTGGTGCACCTTGAGGAGCTGTATGTCGAATCGTGCTATGACCTGAACACACTGGTTGCCGACGCTGAGCTGACGACTTCAGGCCTGGAGCTCCTAACGCTCTCAGTTCTTCCTTCACTGGATAACGTCATTGTTGCACCAATGCCACATCATTTTCAGCACATCCGCAAGCTGGTCATTTCGAAGTGCCCCAAACTGAAGGACATCACATGGGTCCTAAAACTCGAAATGCTCGAGAGGCTTGTCGTAACCCATTGTGACGGGATGCTGAAGATCATCGAAGAAGATAATAGTGATGGGGCAGAGACAATGCTGGATCATCTTTATGAAGAACAAGACGACAATGTCGTTGCTGAACATTCTGGGGATGATTCTGGGGATGAGCGGAATGGTGATGGTAAAAGCGTGTGCAAGAACGAATTAAGCGAGGGCAAAACACATATTGACTTCCCGAAATTGAGATTAATCGTATTGACTGATGTGAAGAAGCTGAGTATTTGCAAGCCAAGAGATTTTCCCAGCCTCGAGACCATCCGGGTGGAGGACTGCCCGAATCTGCGAAGCATCCCTCTGAGCAGCACGTACAATTGCAGGAAACTGAAGCAAGTGTGCGGTTCAGCTGAATGGTGGGAGAAACTGGAGTGGGAGAACGATGAGGGCATGGATGGCAAGCTCTTCATTCCGATCTGACAGGGGTCCTGTTTGCTGCAGCTCTTGCATCGTTGGCAGGAGGCTTCGTTCTGTATTTGCAGTTTGGCATAGATGCGATGCGATGCATGATGTTTGTACAAGTAGGCTGTACATGTACATTGCTGAGTTTACAAACCTGTACTTATATGATTCATTCATTGCTGTAAATATGTGATCAATAAATTGCAATTGTTTACTTATTCTGAAAAAAGTTCTCTTTTTCTTTCTGCCCTAAAAAAGTTCTCTTTTTCTTTCTGCCCTAAAAAAGTTCTCTTTTTCTTTCTGCCCTAAAAAAAGGTTCTCCTTTTCCTTGCCGTTTTGTCGCTTGATGCACATTACCTGATTTTGTTGCTCACCAAACGAAGGTGAATTCAGCAAACATATGCTGTTCATCGGTCGGCAACTGGCAGCCTGCACTCGGCACGGCAGACGCGCAATTTAACCTGCCGGAGCAGCGGTCCCCTGCGTGTTGCCGCACCGCAACGCGCCGAAACCGAGCGGCTCGTCCCGCCGCGCCGCCCGCACCCCCAGTCCCGCCGCTGCCAAATACGCACGGCGAGTCCACGGCGGACTCGCCTCGCTCGCATTGCCATCCATCAACCGACGCCGCGCGCGCTGAAGCCCGACGAAACTGAACATCACATGCGGCGGCCGCGGCCGTGCGCCTATGCGTTCCGCTTCCGCAGCGCTCCTCCGCGCCGTGCCCAAGCCGAGACCCGAGCGTCCGACCCTCCGCTCCTCCCCCGCCTCCGCGGGCGACCCCGACCCCGAGGCCTACTACGCCAGCCTCCTCGCGTCCCTCGCCCGAGATCGCCACGCCCGCCACCCGTTCGACGCGAGTCCTCAGCGAGCCCACCCGGCGCGGGCGTGCGGGGTCCTGCACGCGCGGGTCCTGCGCCTCGGGCTGCCGCTACGGGGCCGCCTCGGCGACGCGCTCGTCGACCTTTACTGCAGGTCCGACCGCGCGGGCGACGCCTGGCGCGCGCTAGGATGCTGCCTCGGCGCGCAGGCGGCGAGCTCGGTGCTGTCCTGCCACGCACGGTCGGGGTCTCCGCATGACGTCCTCGACGCGTTCCGCGCCATCAGGTGCTCCGTCGGCAGCCGGCCGGACCAGTTTGGCCTCGCGGTGGTCCTATCCGCGTGCTCCCGGCTGGGCGTTCTCGGCCATGGCAGGCAAGTGCACTGCGATTTGGTCAAGTGCGGATTCTGCTCCAGCGCCTTCTGCGGGGCGGCGTTGGTGGACATGTACGCAAAATGCGGCCAGGTCGCCCATGCTCGGAGAGTGTTCGACGGGATCGCCTGCCCCGACGTGATATGCTGGACGAGCATGATTGCAGGGTACCACCGGGTTGGACGCTACCAGCAAGCGCTGGCTTTGTTTTCTAGGATGGTGAAGATGGGCTCTGCCCCGGACCAGGTAACGTGCACTACCATCATTTCCACTCTTGCAAGCATGGGCAGACTGGAGGACGCACGGACTTTGCTGAAGATAGATATGCCAAGTACAGTTGCTTGGAATGCTGTCATCTCAAGTTATGTGCAAGGTGGACTTGAGAATGAAGTGTTTGGCCTGTATAAGGATATGAGGAGACATGGATTGAGGCCAACTAGGTCCACTTTTGCGAGCGTGCTAAGCGCAGCAGCCAACATGGCAGCGTTTGATGAAGGCCAGCAGGTACATGCAGCGGCAATAAGGCATGGTTTGGATGCAAATGTTTTTGTGGGCAGGTCTCTGATCAACCTGTATTTGAAACATGGCTGCATATCTGATGCAAAGAAGGTGTTTGAATTCTCCACTGAAAAGAACAATGTCATGTGGAATGCGATGCTTTATGGGTTTATTCAAAATGAGCTGCAAAAATGTTTCAGTATATGAGGAGGGATGACCTTGAGGCTGATGATTTTACATTTGTGAGTGTCCTTGGTGCATGCATTAACTTGGATTCCCTTGACTTAGGAAGGCAGGTACGCTGTATAACAATCAAGAACTGCATGGATGCAGACTTGTTTGTTGCTAATGCAACACTACATATGTACTCAAAACTTGGAGCAATTGACGTTGCGAAAGAACTGTTCAGTCTCATTCCATACAAGGACAGTGTATCCTGGAATGCTCTTATAGTTGGACTTGCACAGAATGAGGGAGAGGAGGAAGCAGTCTATATGCTCAAAAGGATGAAGCTCTGTGGCATAGCACCAGATGAGGTGTCTTTGGCTACTGCAATTAATGCCTGTTCCAATATTCGAGCTACCGAGACCGGAAAGCAGATTCATTGCGCATCCATCAAGTATAATGTCTGTTCAAATCACGCTGTTGGCAGCTCTCTGATTGACTTATACTCAAAGCGTGGAGATATAGAATCATCTAGAAAGGTTTTGGCACAGGTAGATGCAAGCAGCATAGTCCCAAGAAATGCGTTTATTACAGGTCTTGTGCAGAACAATAGAGAAGATGAAGCTATAGAGTTGTTCCATCAAGTGCTAAAAGATGGTTTCAGACCCTCTAGCTTTACATTTACAAGCATTCTTTCTGGGTGTACTGGCCTTATCAATTCAATTATCGGCAAGCAAGTCCATTGTTACACACTGAAATTTGGTCTTTTGAATCAGGATACTTCCCTTGGCATCTCTCTTGTTGGTATATATTTGAAGTGCAAATTGCTTGAGAATGCAAACAGACTCCTAAAGGAGGTGTCAGATCACAAAAACCTGGTTGACTGGACAGCTATCATCTCAGGGTATGCTCAAAATGGTTACAGCGATCAATCATTGGTGATGTTTTGGAGAATGCGCGGTTATGATGTTCGTTCAGATGAGGCCACATTCGCAAGTGTTCTGAAAGCTTGCTCTGAGATAGCAGCTCTTGCAGATGGAAAAGAGATACATGGCCCCATCATAAAATCTGGATTTGTTTCTTATGAAACTGCCGCCAGTGCCCTCATAGACATGTATGCCAAGTGTGGGGATGTAGTCTCCTCTTTCGAAATCTTCAAGGAGTTGAAAAACAAGCAAGATATCATGCCATGGAACTCCATGATTGTTGGTTTTGCAAAAAATGGTTATGCTAACGAGGCACTTCTTCTCTTCCAGAAGATGCAAGAGTCAAAACTAAAGCCTGACGAAGTTACATTCCTTGGTGTTCTAATTGCTTGTTGCCATGCTGGTTTAATTTCTGAAGGCCGGAATTTCTTTGATTCTATGAGCCAAGATTATGGGCTAATGCCCAGAGTAGATCATTATGCATGTCTCATCGATCTACTTGGACGTGGTGGTCATCTTCAAGAGGCTCAAGAAGTTATTGACCATTTACCCTTCAGAGCTGATGGTGTGATCTGGGCTACATATCTTGCAGCATGTCGAATACACAAGGATGAGAAGAGAGGAAAAGTTGCAGCAGAGAAACTTGTTGAGTTGGAACCACAAAGGTCATCCACATATGTGTTCCTTTCAAGCTTGCATGCTGCGGCTGGCAACTGGGTTGAAGCTAAGGTAGCCAGAGAAACAATGCGAGAAAAAGGAGTGACAAAATTTCCAGGATGTAGTTGGATCACTGTGGGAAACAAAACAAGCTTATTTGTTGTACAGGACACACATCACCCAGACACTCTGAGCATCTACGAAATGCTTGGCGATCTAACTGGAATGATTAAAGATGACAGAATTGAGGAATATGATCAGCTTAATTTGTCTGGAATGCTTGCTTGAGGGATGATGGCCCTTTTTAACTTATATCCGGCTAAAGGAGTATGGGCCTTGATTAATCTTTTGGCTTGTCAAGGACCTAATAAGTATATGTTTGATTGTTTAGGTGGGGAATTTGGTAACATTGCATAGTATTTGTAATATATTTTATAAAAAAAAGGTTAATTGGATCCATGCCATTACAATTGTCCAAGTTCACTGATCTGCCATTACAATTCGTCATATTGGAACCGTGTCATTACAATTCTACAGCTCTTCGAAACACACCGTTACTTACCCCTTCGATGTGTTTCTGAAAAATTTTGGACTTGTGCTAATAAAGCAACGGGTTTGCACTGTACAAAGAAGAACAACCTACAGTTAATCACTAAGATATTTAATCAGAAGTACCATATTTTATATATTCCTTCCATGATATAAACTCACTGGTAACTTTGTTCTCTAAATAAATATGTTTATTTTCAGGATTTATGCTACAACTACAAGTTCAATTTATGGTACACATGTAACAGAAATTATGTTTAAAGCACTAACCCAATGTAAACTGCATAGGTGGCTAATGACTGCACACTGCGAAACTGAAGTAGATGATACAAGTCCAAATAGGGAAGAAAACCAACATAGCTTTAGAGAATATCACAAACTTTTGCAAAGAGATTATGACAAGTGAAATATTAACGGGCATGTTAATTTTAGAAGCCTGATTTGAGAAAGAAATTGCCTTACTTGTCAATATGTTTCTATCTCCTATTGTACAAGAAACAGTATTACACTGTCGCTATGCCTCAGCTTTCTGTAGGATGACAGGTCCCAAACTGGCCGTGTGAATGCAGTCCTCAATTGGTAGTATATACACACGCGGTTATGCATGCACACAAACAAGGCACAATGTCCCTCTAAGTCACTTAATTTGCCATTACTTTCTTCCCATCACAAACATCACATAAAATGGAGCCAAGGCCTTCACAGTATGGGCACTTCGTATCTTCACCAACCCACTCCAAAAACTGCATTTAGAGAAACGTTAATTTTGAATGCATTCAGATAGGAATGATCAAAATTTAATTTGATTTGGTGGTGCGATGCATTTATGAAGCAGGAATCTAACGCACCTGTGGTTCGATGTTTGGCTCTCCTGTCCCATCACATTCTGCAGGAAGGAAGAAAAACATTGATCAATAATCACAGAATTGGAGACAGAGTGCTGCAGGCCAATTTTTAGTATATTACATGTCAACAAAATCAGGGGAATAATAGTATTCAAACATAGTTTTCACATGGAAATTGCCTATTGACTTACTGTACATCAGACATCAAATAGGGGTTCAGACAACATTATAGAGTGAGGTAGCCTGGAACCGGTTATATTATTTTTAAAATAACTTGTCGATCTTGCTATAACTCGAACAGAACAAGAGCCGCTTGCAAATTACTGAAGATAATTTCTTGGCAGAAACCTTTTGGATCATGGTTTTTAGGGTTCTAGAAGGTGTACCAGCTCACACATAAAATATGTTTTCCGTGACCATGGAAGGTTGATATGCAGTGCACTAGTAACATCAGTGAAAGGATTTTGTTTTAGTACCTAAGCACATGAGGCGGCCTTCACCTCTACAGGAGATGCATGTCTTAGCTGACGCAGCAGTACCGGTGCTGCCTGGTTTTTTCTTCTGTGTCAGCCTGGATGGGTCCTCCCACCTGTTTTCACCAAGAAGAAACACTCTGTTCTCCGAAACCCCTACCCCTGAGACACCATTTCCAGTAACCACAGTCTGTCTAACCTCCGCGATTCCTGTTACAGTAGGAACAGCTGCTCCGTTTGTGCCATCCTGCAAGAAAATCGAATATCAGCAGCTGTGCACACCAAGTGTCGTGACTGCAATACTGAAAACGCTGCCTGAAGTTTCTCCATGTACACAGTTACAGGAGGCAAGCTCATGTATCGCAGAAGTTTTCTAGTTCTGAAACTATTTACTTGTGATTTGTGTGTTTGTATATCAGAAATCTCTAGGAGCAAGTTTTCGAAGGACACAAGTCAGGTAGACGTGCATAAATTTAAATTGAAATCAGAAATGCTGTGACATTGGTCAGCAGAATTTGGCAAAGCATATATTCATGCAGGTAAACTCACTTTAGTTTTCCCATCGTCCCCAGTCTTGCCTGAGAATAGCCTCTCAAGTAGCTCCGAAGTCATCACTCCGTCCTCTGAAGTCCCTACCGTTGCCTGAAAGATAAGCGTATGTTGACTCATCAGGTACATATGGAAATTACATGGTCCAATTCAGTCGTAACAGTATGAAGCTTGAAGCAGTACTGACCTGCCATGTCCTGACAGCTCGCTCCGTGCCAGATGAGAAGCTGGAGTACTCCATGTCTTCCTCGCCCGAGTAAAAACCGAGCTTTTGCAGAGCTTCCTGCACATGGCAAAAATGCACTTAGTTTTGCACCGGCGATCAATCTTTGCTATGCAATTGCAGGATTGATGTATCGGCAATTCATGACAGGTTTCTGACAATTTATTTCTTTTTTTTAAAAAAAGCTAGGTTTCTAACAGTTTTGAGGCTGCTGATTTGATTTGAAACTCTGCAAATCGTACACAAAAAACTGGCAGTGTAGAGCATTGCTACCAAGCATAGTCTCAGCGACGGGCCAGTGACCAGGGTGCGTCAGCTCAGCTCCGCGCCTCCACGCACCCACCGAGCCACACACGTCATCATGTAACACGAATCCTAGCCAGAACTAGAGGCCCGCGACGACGCTCACCTGCATCGCGCGCACGTCCTCGCCCTCGGCCCCCGTCCTCAACGTCCTCCTGCTCTTGCCGGCGCCGGCGCCGCTCCCCGCCTCGGCCTTGGCTGCCGCCTTCTTCTCCTCGACCACCACCACCTCCTTCCTCACCTCGACCTCGACCTCCTCGACGAGCGCCGGCCTGGGCTGCGGCGCGGGCACCGCGGCCGGGGGCGCGGGCGTGGCCACGGCGTCGACGGCGTCCGCGAGGTGGGGGTGAGTCCCCTCGAGCGCGCGGAGGCGGAGCCGCAGCGCGGCGACCTCGGCGAGCAGGGCCTCGCGCTCGGCGCGCCAGCGGGACTCCTCGCGCAACCACCGCTGCTCCTCCCGCTGCCAGCGCTGCTCCTCGCGGAGCCACCGCGCCTCCTCGCGCTCCTCCCAGGACGGGGACGAGCCGCCGGCGCGGACCGGAAGGAAGGCCGCGGCGCGGCGCGGGCGGTAGAAGGAGGAGACGAACGGGAAGGCAGTTGCCGCGCCTGCGGCGGCTGCCGCGGCGGTGATCATGGTCGGGGAGCAGCCGAGCAGGCGGCGGGTCGCGGGGAGTAAGCGAGCGGCGAAGTGGCGGGGCGGGAGGAGATTGGCCGTGTGGATATTTCTCCGTCGGGTCGGTTGATATTTGCCGCCGGCGCCACTGGATGGAAACGCCAGGCAAGGCGTGTGGCCTCGCGCGCGCCGGGCTGTATGACGGGCCGAACAGAATCCAGCTTGGGCTGGTCTCATGGGCCGATACGGGCCTCGCCCAGTTCCTCGTACAAACCAGGGCCGACTCACAGCCAATCAGCCCAGAAGAGAAACTGTAACCGGGACTGGACATGTGCCAATTTTGCAGAGAGAAAAAAAAACGCGTCGATTCAACTCGTAAAATGGTAAATCTGGCGTGTGGATCTTCTGACCAGACCGTTGATTTTTGTGGCGATGTGTACAGGGAAGTCACGACATCGTGGTGAATTCCTTTGCATGCTCACGTGCCAGTTGCCACGTTGGGCGCATACCATCCTCAAGAATGCAAGAGAGTTCGAACAAGCAACCAATAGGAGAAACAGCGAGACAGACGGTGTGCGTTCCTGGATACGAAAACACGGGAGAACACGCCCGATTATCAAACGTGCTTTTATCTTGAGAAGAAGAAGACTGAGCTCTCCTGACGTGGAGACGCGATCCAATCCCAATCCCAATCCCAATCCCCTGCGGATGTATCGGCACGGCCGGCTCTGGGCTCGCCTGCAGCACGCCCCCGCGCCGCGGCTCGTCGTCGACCGGCGACGGCGAGACGCGCACGCCTCCCTCCCCCGTGCGTCGCGTGGACGGTAACAGGATACCTTCCTCCGTCAAAACCGTACCTCTGGTTCTCCGGGCAAGAATCCTTGTTTATTTCAGGAAGAATCAAAGATGGAAGCACCGGGAATGTCGCGGATGATCACTACCACCGCTACGAGGTGCGCATAGTATACAGTACTATGAGAGCGTACTGAGATTTTTTTTTTTCTGGTGAACCTGAACTGCCCCAATCTTGTTTCTTGACAGGAAGACGTTGAGCTTATGCACTCTCTGGGCACAAACGCATACAGGTTCTCGATATCTTGGGCTAGAATTCTTCCAAGCGAGTTCTAATAAGCACTAAAGCCTCAATGATCCTTCTCAACTGATGAACAATATGTCAGCTCATCTAAACGCAAACAAAATGCCTCGTCTGCCGAAAACAGAAGGAAGGTTTGGCGAAGTTAACCAATTAGGCAGCGAGTTCTGCAACAAACTCATCGATCCCCTCCTGCTCAAAGGTATGGCTGTAAGCCTGTAACGCTGTACCTGAATGAAGTTCTTCAGCTGTCAGCACCCTGTCAGTACTTGCCGTTTCAGCACATCTTTTTTTTTTGGCTGGAGCAGGGATAGAGCCATTCGTCACGCTGAGCCACTACGACATCCCCCAAGAACTAGAAGACAGGTACGGAGCCTGGCTCAGCGCCGAGGTACAGAGAGATTTCGGCTACTCCGCCGACGTGTGCTTCGCGGCGTTCGGCGACCGCGTCAAGTACTGGACCACCTTCAACGAGCCCAACGTCGCCGTGCTGGCGGGCTACATGCTCGGCACCTACCCGCCGGCCCGGTGCACGCCGCCGTTCGGCTCCTGCGCCCGCGGCGACTCCGACGGCGAGCCCTACGTCGCCACCCACAACGTCATCCTATCCCACGCCACCGCCGTCGAGCTATACAGGCAGAAGTACCAGGCACCCGACCAACTTAACTGATCGTCGCTGCTGTGACTGTGAGGCGCCTCGTGCTCGTGATTCACACCCAGTTCTGGTTGAGATCTGCAGAGCAAGCAGAAGGGCTCGATCGGCATCGTGATGTACACCACCTGGTACGAGCCGCTGACGGACACGCCAGAGGACCGGCTGGCGACTGAACGGGCACTGGCCTTCACGGTTTCATGGTAAGGAATCGTCTGAACTGACACCGACGGCCGAACTAAACGTGCATGTGGATGTGAATTGTGATCTTAATTTGCAGAGGTTTTTCCCACCTGCTCGCTGCAGGTTTCTTGATCCAATAGTCTACGGCGACTACCCGCCGGAGCTGCGGCGGCTCCTGGGCTCCCGGCTGCCGAGCTTCTCGCCGGAGGAGAGAAGGAAGCTGGGCTACAAGCTGGACTTCATCGGGATAAACCACTACACCACCCTGTACGCCATGGACTGCATGTTTTCGTCAGGCTGCCCGCTGGGGCAGTGGACCGGAGAAAGGAACGGAGTCCCCATCGGACCACCAGTAAGTTGCCATGGACAGAGATTGAAGCTGAAATGCTACCTAACAAGATCGCGCTTGAGATGCTCGATCTGATCGTCGCCTGCCCTTCTGTGCAGACAGGGAGGTCCATGTTCTACGTCGTGCCTGACGGCATAGAGAAGATGATCAACTACATCATGAAGAGATACAGCAATCTGCCGATGTTCATCACCGAAAATGGTAGGCAACATGTGATGTTCGTTCATGCTGTTCTGTTTCCCTCACGTTCAGAGCTGTGAGACAGTTGCTCATCAAAAAATCATACAGGCTACCCACAGGTTGGAGAAGGTTATACCAATTCCGAAGAATGGCTTGACGACCAGGCTAGGATACAGTACCTTGATGGCTACCTCACCAAAGTTGCCAAAGTTATAAGGTCGGTTAGATCGTCAAATCTCTTCCTCCATATATATGATGCTATGAATTCATTTTGCCAACTTACATGGACAGTTTTTTATTAAAAAAAATGAACACATTTGAGTTTTAACTTGCTAGGGACGGAGCTGATGTTCGTGGCTACTTCGTGTGGTCTCTCGTCGACAACTTCGAATGGCTATATGAATACACCCTCCTGTATGGGCTGTACTACGTTGACTGCCGAACACTGGAAAGAAAGCCCAAGTCATCGGCGCTGTGGTACAAAAGGTTCCTCCAAAGTTTACATGAAGATCAATAGAGATAGAGAGGGGGCCTTATTTAAATCTTGATAGAAAAGCTAGTGTGTGACGGCTGAACATGCTGGCTCTTCAGTTTATGAAAACGAAGAGCATGATATTATAATCCTGAATAAACTGCCACCACAGTCGCCAAATAGTTACTGTCACCTCCCCAGAACAAAAGTATACAGTACTCCCTCCAATCAGACAGCGACATGGTCACCGAAATGCCATTTTAATTTTAAATTAATATTTTCAAACATATTAAAAAAGATACAGCAAATGTGTAATGTTTTGAAAGTGCTATTAAAGACAAATCTAGCTAGCCATACCATTTTTAAAAGCTAATTTGAACTATTCAGATAGAAACCGATGTTCAAAACCAGAATATGTTGACGACACGCATCCCAAAACGACAGATATTTAGTGGATGGAGGGAGTGTATGCACCACCATTACAATAACTCACATGATTAGCGGCTATGTCAAGAAGTGCAATGGACGGTTGCTATGACTAACCCCAGCCGTGCGTTCTAATCTCCCCCCATGGGAGCCAACCATCTGCGCTCGAGCTCAGCTCCAGATTACCCCCCACGGAGAGGAAGCAGGACGACTGGCGCCGCCGCCCACCGAGAGAAAAAAAAATGGCAACTTGAAGTCTTGAACCCACGCCGGCGAGAACCAGCGCGCGCGTGCCACGCACCCGAGCTCCGAGCTCTAGACCGCGACGCCACCGTTCATCAGTGTCGCTGGTTGGTGTCGACCGGCGAGATGGCGCCTCGGCGACGGGACCCGTGTGACCCGTCGTCCATCGAGCAGGCTCGTCCTGGGCACACAAGTCAGCCAGCGGATCCCTGGGCATCGCACACGTCGCCGCTCGGCTGCCAATCAGCTGCTGCCTTCTCCGGCGCCAGAGAAACTGCCTGGACGAAGCGAGCCGGGGCGGCGGCCGGTAGCGTGACAGCGAAACCGTGCCCCGTCAGTCACCCACCAGCCACCACCATTCGCGCTGACAGCGCCGGTGCCGTACGCGTGTTTCGCCTGCTAGCCCTGACTAGTGGCGCTCGCCCTGCCGCCCACGGTTGCTTTTAGCCGGTTCCTTGCGCGGACGATGCACTCTGCTCACGAGTCGCGACGACTCGCCATCACCGGTGCAGCAGGTCTCCTGTTTCTTGGCAGCAAGCAAGCTGAGCCCTCGTCGAGGCGGCAAGCAGCGCGCGCGTGTACGGCGTGTCGTCGTCGTCGTGTCGTGTTCTCTTCGCGGCATCGATCTGTACAAAGTGGACCCGGCATGGCCAGATGCTTCTATTGGAGCTTGATGGTGTTTAAGGGAGTGGATTGAAGAGGAGCCGGAGGGAAAGCGCTGGAAAACGGCAAGGCATGAATCAATGGAATTTCCATTTATACGGGATCTAGGCAGCTGTAGACTCTGCGGTGAAACTAGAGAGAAAATCCTGTCAATTACCATGTTGGGCTAGAACCTTTCTTAGGCCTAAATCAAATTGGGCCCTCCAGGTCATAAATATTCGAATTGAAATCCAAACTCACTCTCCGAAAGTCCGAATGGTCTTCGACGGACGATGTTAGTCGTCATGTATCTGTATTATCCGAAAGAACATCGCTGCTAGCGCTAGGACGTTCGATGGGAATTTTTCCGTCGGACGGTCCGTTGCAACATAGGAAAATACCAATGTACAATATTAAGATTAAGCTTTGCAAATGGTGGGAACGAGCAAATGGCGGCCAACCTGTCTTAATGTCCTGCAACCATGGCATTGAACCTCTCGTAGCGCGAATAAGAAGAGCTTGTTGTGCAGGTCAGCGGCAGCTACGCACAGCAAGAGCTATTGATCGCTCTGCTGTGGGAGCTGTGTGGCATGACCACTGGAGCTTCACCAGCATCTATCACGTGCGTGGGCTGAATGAGTGAGGGCAGCAGTTTCTCGTGGAAGGAACACGCAGAGAACAGGGATTGAAATGATAGAAACGTGAAGGGTTAATCGCGTGGTGAGGGCATCATATTCCATATCTTTTTGTGCGAGCCCGCGCCCGATAATTTTACGGCGCGTCGGACAGCCGGATTGGAGCATTACCGATTTAAGAATCCATATAAAAAAATCCGGATATCCGAGTTTACTAACTATGTCATAAAAAAGTACTGTACTTATTATAGTAGTATCCGAACCCCTTTGGATAGGAAGAGCACAGAAGAACGGAGCCTTCGTCCCCTACTGTTGTCACTCGTTTCCATCATGTTGTCACTGTCGCTTCATTCAGAAAACCTCTCTTTTTTTAAAAACAAAAAAGAAAAACCTACACCAAGGAAAAAGAAGATAGTGGCTAGATCGTCCATGTATCTATCAATTATATTAATAAGGGAGTGTTAAAAGAAGTCACCACGTCCGCCGAGAGGGTCTAAAAATTCCCACGTTAATCTTAAAAAGAGAAGGATTTAAACCTTTGAATTTTATGAAAACTAATCGAAAGAGTCCATGTCAAATCCAACTAATAAATACATATAAATTTGAAAATTTAAAATTAGCACATGCTTTCTACAAATTGGGAAACAGAATAGTTATATAAAAGGTAATTGTGTTTGGTTGACTGGTGTGCTTTGGTTGACTGATGTGCTTGCATATGGACACCTCGTGATTGCTAAGGTAACTTACCTCGCTTCGACACAGCATCCCTAATATTTGTTTCTCTCTGGCTCCGTGAGCTTGGCCCAGCTCAACGCCAAGACCCTCGAAATTGGTGGACTCTGTTGGCACTAAGCCATCAAGCAAAAGGAAGAGTAAAAAATAAAGGAAAAATAAATAGGAGAAGACTTATTCCCCATCCCTGCCTTCTCTTGTAATCTGATCTGATATGCTATTTGGATTCAGATGAGACGAGCGCCAGAGCCACCAGTGCCAACAGCCAATCCCTATCCTCTCGCTTGCTCTGGATTTGGACCTAGCTTAAATCTGCTCCTACCTTATCCACAGGAAAAGAAGCAACATCTGTTGCATCAACATCCCACAAGCAAATAATAACAACAATGGGATGGACAAGAGGAAGTGCAGGGAGTGCGGAATGTTGGAGGAGCAGCGGGGATATCGCGGCCGACGTCGCACCGAAATCCATGGGCGATGGGATAGCTTGAGTGCCCAACAGCGGCGCGATGAAACATTTGTAGAAGTCGCGGTACCCAGCGTAGTCACCGCCGCCGCTTTTCATGGCAAGCGGAGCGCTTGCCATCGACAATTGCGACCGAGCCGCCACACCGCTGCAATCCTCTTCGCCCACGCCGGTCATGCGTCGCTGCAGTCGATTTGCAGCACCTCAGCGTGCTCGACTTGGCCAACCACCTTGCGAGCGGGTAGTAATCGACCGATGCTCGCGCGAGGACCGCTTGCTGCTCACATGAGTTGTTGACCTTTTGCAGATTACATCAACTACAACATGTCAATTAACACCTTTCATAATACAGTGTGATAGAACATTACAAAGATGCATGCTTCTGCTTCTGATCAAGCTACTAGAAAATAAATAGATATCAAATATTACATATGCATTGTTGTGGATCAGTAGCTAAGTAGCGAAGCCTCTCTGCGCCCTTCATCAACATCTCAAACACAAGTGCGGATGATGGTGTCACAAGTGACCGTAATGACTATTGCATCATGGTCTAGCCTTGCTTGGCATGATTCTGAACTAAGACGATGAGATAGTGCGCAATTTAGAGAGAGCGGCAACAACCACAAAGAAAAGTACCAGGGCAGCCATGGAGAAGCACAACTTAATAACAGAAGTTTAAAGGAAACATATATGATCAAAGGAAAGGAGAGAAAAAATTCAGCATGAGTAAGATTTTGAGAGCGTGATGATGATCATAGAGAAAAATGATGGATCCAAGAATAAGCATTGCCAGATTGCAGCATGCAAAGAACAAATGCACAATTAGAAAATAGAAAAGAAGACCCACATGACTAATAAGCGATGTTGATCTAGAAAGCGATGAAAGTCAGTAGACTTGGCAAGTGCAACGATCGCGCCAACACACAAAGATTAGGAACACACAAGGATAGCACGGTGGTGCAATCATGTAATAGCGACAACACTATCCCAATCCAGTCACCAAATTGAGTATTACTCTAACGCGGCCACTAAGGCATGATGATCATCACTAACGCTATGTTGGAAATCGATATTTGATATGCATGTCTGCCCATTGAAAGTTACAGGTAGTGTTCGACGAGAGGGAACGACGCGCACCGTCATGAATGTGTCTTCGATGCCCGTGGCATAGCGAGCAAAGCTCCTTGGAAGTAAGAGCAGAACAGGAGGATGAGCCCAAAAAAGGACACAATACCTTACCAGTTGGAATGACAAATTTGATAACCCCGGGCACTGTTCATTCTAGGAAAAACATGCAGCACCCGTAAGACAATATGGGAACATTAATGCATGGCGCTACAACTAGAGATTGATGAAAAAATAAAGAAGATTGTCACTTCTGCTCGTATACATTGAACCATCCACCTAGACCCTCTTCTAAAAATTTAAGGATAAATTTATCACTGGAAGTAATAAAAACACTAAAAAAATGTACATAGCTAGTAAAAGACTTTAAAATTATATTCATATTAAAATGTGTAAATAATTATATTATTTTTGGTACATATATAAAAATATGTTTCTATACTTTTGCAACATAATATGACTCATGAGAAAAATATAGACAATGCTCTGGTATAGGTCCATTAGGATAAAATAATTGCAACGACCACACTGAACAAAACTATTGCATCCATTTTTATTATAAAGTAAAAAAATAAAAAATAAAAAAGCTAGCTACCTACACTATTTGCGCAGGCCACCTTGCTAGTTATATTAATAAAGAAGTGTTAAAAGAAGCCACCATATTCGCCGAGAGGGTCTAAAAATTCCTGCATTAATGTAAAAAAGAGAAGAATTTACACCGTCGAATTTTATGAAGATCTAACCATCTAGATTTATCCTTAGAAATTCCCATGTTGATCTAGAAAAAAGAGGAATTTAGACCGCCGGATTTTATAAAGATCTAACGGTCTAGATTTATCAAAGAACCATGTAAACTACGACTAACGATACATATATAAATTCAAAATTTTAAATAAATAAAATTAATATATCAAAAATATATAGAAAGCTAAGTTGTTAATCAAAATCTTCCTACAAGAGCGGAGTGCACTCACGTGAGACATTGGCCGTGGTACTTCAGATGCAAATTAAGCCAAAACCAATCACCAATTCACTATCACCCATGGTTTGTTGATGATACGAGGAGTTGACACCATAGATACAGAGACAATTAAGTGATGGTGTAGATACAGGACGCCCGTCTCTTTTCTTTCTTCTTTTCATCTTCTTCTTCCTTCTTCTTCCTTGTGTCTCCAGCAGCCGGCTCTCCCCCGCGCAGCTCGCTGCCCCTTTCGCCGCCAGCCTCCAATGCCACCCGCGGCCAGCGGCGACTCGCCGTCGCGCCGTACCACCCCACCCTTCCTAACAGCTGCCATCGCTTGCCCCCGCCGCCGGCAACGCCCACCATGGGTCATCCACCACCCGGCCGGCGGCGCCATCGCAGCTGACCTCACCGCCAGTCATCCCTTCTAAGTCCGTCCTCCTCTCCTCCGAGTCCTAAGCATCAGCCTCACACCGCAAGTGATGGCGTTCGCCGGCAACGATTGCGGCGAACGTTCGTCAAATAAGATTTTTGTGGAAAATCAGATGTCATGATCCAGGCTCTCGTCACATCAAACGATCCATTACAGGATGCTCAACTCACTAAATCATGTAGCAACAGGATGCTCAACTCACTGAATCATGTAGCATTCGGCCAAATTAGCACTTCGCAACTCATGCCCATGTATTCAGCAATATATAATTAGCAATTAGTGTTACGGAATACAGGTGCCAGAATTCAAAAGCAATGTTTAGTAAGCAAATCATGTCCATGTATTCAGCACTTAGCACTTCAGGCATCACTTAATTGCATGCATTCGTGAACAAGCGAGACTGTCGCATAGACTATCGCAGGCATAGCAATTAGTATCACTTTGCAGCAGCATTCGATACTTGAGCTGCAGAGTTGAAGACCCCAGCGCGCTTGGCAATACAGAATCATGTGCGGGGAAAACCAACTCCCCAGCAGGGTGCAGCGCGCCAAGTTTTGGGGTAGAGCAAGCTTAATTTTCTTTAGTGTAAACAAATTAGAAGAGTCCATATCAAATTCAATAAAGATGAAACGATCTAAACTAAATAAAAAGAGTCCATATCCAATTCAAGTTAAAGCTACCGCGTGACAAAAGAACCTGGCTTGGCTTATTAAAATATTCCATATTCCATAACATATACATATATGCATCTACTTAGAAAGGGACCGGTCAAGAAATAAGGCTTAAAATATTTTCTGCAAAGAGATCTTCTAATCAGTTATAGATACAATGCTCTACATATTTAGATTACTGCCTATATAGTCCTCCTGTAAAATATCATCTCAAATATATAATTTTCATGAATAGGAGTGTATAATTAGACCTTGCTACAAAACTATACCAACAAGGTATCAAATTAGTGTTGTATATGCTATGCAACAATTAAAGCTTGCGTATCAGACTTAACAGAGTAGTACAACATTGGAAACTTGAGACATACGACTCACGTTAAGCAACCATTTAAGAAAAATGTTGTACTGCACACAAACAAACACCTTACGTACAATTAAAATAAATACTTTGCTTCTTCCTAAAATATCTTACAAATAATATTAACCCTCCTCAAAGATGCTAAGAAAGGTATCAGCACCGTGCCAATTGAAGCATTACCTAGCTGATTAAGTCAATAGCCTATAATACACAACAAATGATTCCAACAGCCACCGGCGCTGCTCCTCTTCGCTCAGGAAAAAAAGCAAGCTCTAACACACAATCTAAACTCAGCAACTGTGTCAAACTCCATAGTGAACTTCTTCTAGGTGCATCGAACGCGAAACACACTACTCGATTTTAAATGTGTGTTCCTCTTTGCTTAGAGAAAAAAGGAAGCTCTAACGCACAATCTAAACTCAGTAGCTGAGTCGAACTCCACGGGAAGTTCTCCTAGGTGAATCGGATGTGAAACACGCTAATCGATTTTAAATGTGGAGGAAGAAAATGGCAGAGGGAGAAATCGGCAAAAATAGATGGAGAAAATGGAAGTGAGGAAAAGAGTTAGAGACAATAGCAAAAACATGTCTGAAACTATCCATCGTCTAGATGACACAACTCAGTGAGCCAATTATGTAGTCAGATGGTCAAAAGACTAAAAATGTACATTAACCAAGTGTGAAAAAATAGGTTGGGCTGAATAATAAAATAAATATAAAATATATATTAATATAGCATATACATAAATTTTGCAACGATAGGTGAAAATAATAAATAAAATATTTTTTGACCAAAGTTAAAAGGGAGACCCCAACCTATTTTTTAATACAATTTTTTATTTAATCCATGTCTGTTTTTAATTCACTTCCACTAGAAATTAGATCTAAATATGTTAGATGCCACTCGAATGCTCTAACAACCAACCAGGACAACTAGGCTAGATATCCTTTTGCTAAATAATAATTAAATTATTGCAAGGTGCAAATTGAAGTCCAACATCTAAGTTACAAGTTATAGGTTTTGACAACATCACTAACACATATATATAAATATATTTAATAACCACATATAAAAATTTGAAAAAAGATAAACGTGTATTCAAGGTGATCCTATATTACTATTAATCATCAAACTCAGATATTACATGCTAAAATATGCACCCATATTTAAGGTGACTCAATATTCACTTTAATCCTCAAATTTAGATATTGCAAGCTAAAGTATTAAAATATGCAAACGTGATATGGAACAAAGCAAATTGAAAATCGATAATTGATATGAATGCCTATACACAGAAAGTTACGAGTAGTATTCAACCAGAGCGAACCAGAGTAGTAATGAACCAGAGTAGTAATGAACCAGAGCGAACCAGAGGTAAATAAAATACCAAATACATATCTTCAGTTAAAATAAGAAAATAAAAAATATATAAATAGAAACCATTAGCTGCTCGCGCGGGCCACCTTGCTGGTTGGAATCATCTGGATGATTTGCCTACCCGAAAATTCTCTACAGGAAAGGGACGCATGCAGACGAAAAGTCTCTACAGGAAACAAAACCTCTCTTTTCTACACTGACAATTCTGGGAGCCGGCAAACGCATAGTTTTCTTACGGCTTCGTAATAGAGACAGAGAAGGATCAAGGCCTTAGCGTTGTTACCCTGTAGACGAATCTCTGAACATTTTCTACTGTTTCTGTACAGCAGGCAGAAGTGAAACGAAGCAACAAGTTCTCTGAATTTGTGACGCTTGCCAACAACTTAACAACTAGTACTTCTTTAGCGTAATAAGGGACGTTTACAGCTAGCGAGAAACAATGATAGCAGCACGAGAGTATTGATGTAGTTGGTAGTTCTGTATCTCGTGTTGATATTGGCTCCCAGGACAGTAGTCTGCACCGTGAACAAGTGAAAACAGAGTAACATTCACAACTTCATCTTTCTATTGAACTGATCAAGCTCAGCTGTTCATCCTTGCAGTAGAATTAAATCTGACATGAACAAGTAACCCAAATTGGTCCATGGGATCCGTGAACAAGTAACGAGTTTCACGTTGCTTTGACCTAGCTAGATCCAGTTGCTGCAACCTTCGCTGCTCCATCGGAAGGGCCAACGCAATTAGTTCACCCTTGCTGAGATCCTCTATCACCGAAAATAATGATTATGCATGTGCAAGTGTCAAAGCATGCAAAACTAACTTTACCCATGTGCGAAGCATGTGGTTTTCCTCAAGCATGGTGGGTAACAAAGTTTGGACCTTGCGTCTTATAATTAACCTAAACAAGGACAACCTTAGCCGCCATTACCTGCGGAGCATGAACCGACCAACCCATTAGCCGTGTAATCTAATCCGCCAACGTCCATGTGCTCGAGCTCAGCTCCAGATTCATACCTCCACAAGTCCACCCCCCCCCCCCCCCCCCCCCCAACGACCCCACATGCATATCGGAGAGGGGGCCGGGCCACTGGTCCGCCGCCGCAACAAAACGCCCACTTGAACCATCGCCCCGGAGCGGAGAACGACCGCCGCGTCCTCCAAATTAACGGATCGCCGTGACCGGCCGCTCCATCACGAGGCCCCTCGGCCGCAGCCCCGGCCACGGCTGAGACCGCGACGCCATCGCCATTCATTGGAGTGGTTGGTTGGTGGCGACGGCCGCCGATGGGCGCCCCTCGGCTCGCCCTGTCGGTCGCGGACGCGTCTCTGCGCACGCACCGGACGCCACGCACGCCGGATCGCACATGTCAAGTTGTCAACGGAGCCCCTGCGCGTCGCGCACACGTCGCCGCTCAGCTGCCCGCGCAGGCAACTCGCCGCCGCCGGCGTCCGCCGATCCGGCGCCACAAACATGGACCGAGCAAGCCGGGGGTTGGTTGGTGGTGACGGCGAAACCTTCCACCAAGCGGCCCTGCCTGCCCGTACCAATTTAACGGTCAGGCCAGTGTCGCTGTCCATCCAGGTTGCTTGCGCCGACGGCGCACCGCACGGAAGGCTACCGATTCTCTGGGCCAAGTTGAGCTTATCTAGGCCGCGGCGCCCAGGATGGATAATCTCAGCTGGAATTTCCCCTCCACGTGCGCGGCGCGGGCAGCCGGTGCCGGCGACACGGTCGCCCGCCGCCCGCCGCGGCGTCTTCCCGCTCTTGGTTCGAGTCGAGATCATGTCATTGTCACGTGCGCCACGCGTGCCGCCGGCCAAGCGGCGCGCCCGATGTCGGGTCGGACGGATCATCGGAAGTCGGGCGTATCGGATCGGCCTGGCCGGCCGGGGGACCCGCTCGCGCCTCTCGCAGAACAAGTGGCCACCCTCACACTCACGCACACATCGGTCGTCGCGTCTGCGCGCGAGAACGTGCCGGGTCACACAGCGCAGGGATCTCGCCCGATCGAGCTTTTATATAAGCGGCGCGCGAGCACCTGAAGCAGAGGCAGCCGAAGCTCTAGTCCGTCCCGCACACCCCCACCGAGAGCGAGATGGCCGCGGCGAGAACCATTGCCGCCGTGGCGACGGCGCTGGCGGTGGTGGTGGCGGCGCTCGCGCCGGCCGCGCGCGGGGTGAACCGGAGCGAGTTCCCGCCGGGGTTCCTCTTCGGCGCCGCGACGTCGGCGTACCAGGTGAGCGGCCGCGTCGATGGCTTTCCCTCGGCTGCTAGCGTCTCTCTCTTTCCCCTCCTCTGCTCTCGCCATGCGCCTCGCCTTGGCTGAAGGCGGGGGAAGCGGTGGCGCGCGCCTGTGTCGTCTTGCTCGCCTGACAAGTGTTCGCTTTCTTCGGTTCTTCCGCTGCCGGCCGCCGCTGCCAGATCGAGGGCGCGTACCTGGAGGACGGCAAGGGCCTCAACAACTGGGACGTCTTCACCCACACGCACTGTGAGTCTGATTGCCTGCGCCATTTCTCCGTAATAACATACTGCTCGATTACTTCTCTCCTTCTCATCCGTAACAACATGAACATGGCCATTGGTAGAACTTCCAAGAGAACTGAAGATCAGAGCTTCCGTCCCTGCTCGTGCTCGGTGACTGGCAAATACCCCATAGCACCACCCAGTTTCATCAGAGCTGTCCCGGCAACCTTCGTTCAGAAATTCTCTCCCTTTTTTCCTGAAGAAAAAACCTTCACCCACCCAAGAAACAGAAGCTAGAGGCCAGATTCGTCTTTGTGCTCCAATCATGTGGATGATTTACCTACCCTTCCTTGCTGAATGGAGCGAATTCTTTGCATGACAGGGACGCATGCAGGGTATTATTTTTAGATGACGCTGACATTTTCAGAGGCCAGCAAACGCATTAGTTTGCTTCCGCCTTTGCCTAATAGAGACACAAAAGATCAAGCCCCTTTTCAGCACTCTCTCTCTCTCTCTCCCTCTCTCCCTCTGAATCATTGTCCAGAGAGGATCACTGCTGATGTGACCTGGCGTCAGCGCCACACCCACTGGGCGTTATCCTTATTTCATTATTTGTTCGCGCTCGATCATCTCATTCTCTCTTGGGCAAACCTGTCGTGCTCATCGGTGCACTGAATCGTCAGATTGCCGCTGCCTACCTAAAATTTTTGGAGCGGCTCGCAGGGCATGCGTGGCGATAATTCATTCCCTCGCGAAAGAAAATAGTGATGATTTGTTCAGTAGTGCCCCCTGCTTTTCGCTCAAAAGTATCTACCCTTCCGCAGCTGGAGTGATCAAGGACGGACGGAACGGGGACGTGGCTGACGACCACTACCATCGCTACATGGTACAGAGAACCTCCAGATCGCACAGAACCACCAAGCAAACTGACCATCGACGACGGCCAGTTGGCCATTTTCAATGTGATGCGTTCTGATTCGTTCTGAACTTGCGAGCAGGGAGACGTGGAGATCCTGCAGTCGCTGGGCGTCAACGCGTACAGGTTCTCCATCTCATGGGCAAGGATTCTACCAAGTACGCCAGGGTTAAAACTGTACCTAAATTAGTAGGCTTTGCATCGGCGACTGCTCGATCGATCGGTTCCTGATCTGGATGTGTGCAATGCGTTCTCGTAGGAGGCAGGCTTGGCGGCGTCAATCCAGATGGGATAGCGTTCTACAACCGCCTCATCGATGCCCTCCTGCAGAAAGGTAGCCTGTCCCTGTCCTCCCAGAGCTCGCATTTCACTTGAGACACTGAACACTGAACTGTACTCCGATCGCCAACGAGGAGCAGGCTCAACGGTTTGATTTTCTTTTTTGTTTCCTGTAACGATCAGGGATACAGCCATTCGTTACGCTGCACCATTTCGACATGCCGCACGAGCTGGAGGTCCGATACTTTGGCTGGCTGGGCGACGGGATCCGGTACGGTTCAGCTCTGATCCTCTGCTGCCTCGATCCAGTTCTTGCGGTAGTTTCAGAGACCCGGCGGCAGTTTCAGTGGTCACGAGACTCACGACCTTGGTGACAACTGAAATTCAGGGAGGAGTTCGAGCACTTCGCGGACGTGTGCTTCGGGGCGTTCGGCGACCGGGTGAGGTTCTGGACGACGTTCAACGAGCCCAACCTGCACACCAAGTTCCAGTACATGCTGGGCGCGTACCCGCCCAACCACTGCTCCGCGCCGTTCGGCAGCTGTAACAGCGGCAACTCGCACCGGGAGCCCTACGCCGCGGCGCACAACATCATAATGTCCCACGCCGCCGCCGTCCGCGCCTACAAGGAGAAATACCAGGTTACTGTGCAACCTACTCTGTCAGTCTGTCGCTGTTCATCAGCAGGAGCTACTGCTTTTGTGTCTGTGAACTGTTGTTTCAGACGACTTTCAGTGGCTGGGGGGAGAATGCTGATACATTTGTCTGAAACATTTTGATGCATGTGTGTGTTGTGAAGGCAAAGCAAGGTGGCTCGATCGGAATTGTGATTGCGATGAAGTGGTATGAGCCGCTGACGAACACCACGGAGGACATTCTGGCGGCACGACGAGCAGAGTCTTTTGAGCTAGAGTGGTATGCCATTTTTTTTTTGTTTTCCCTTTCCCTCCCTAAATTCAACATGCAGTACATAAATTTCTCGTTAAGTACTAGATTCTTTTCAGAATGTCTCCTTCTCGTTACATCATCTTACATTCTTGTTCATATAAACCTTACTTAATTGCCCAACAAAAGAGAGAACGTAGCAAGTGAGGATTAGTATTTTGATTATTCAAGGACGACATCCAAAGCTACAAAAATTTCCCCACTAGTTTAAACATGTCATGCATCCAAATGCAACAAATATCTTCTGCCCCTCTACTGTTACTAATTCCTACTAATTTATAGACTACATTTGTATGAAATGTTTTTTCAGGTTTTTGGATCCGATATTCTTTGGCGATTATCCTACGCAGATGCGAGAGATCCTAAAATCGAACCTACCAACATTCACCTCGGAAGAGAAGAAGTTACTCCAGTACACGTCTGACTTCATCGGGCTAAATCATTATACAGCGATTTACACCAAGGACTGCATCCATTCCCCGTGCGACCTTAGTACCTATGAAGGGAATGCGCTTGTCTTCGCCACCGGCGAAAGGGATGGAGTGAAGATCGGGGGAGATGTAAGAACTACTTACCATAGGCATTAACCTTCTCGTATATATACATTTACTTGGTTGTGTTCATACTTTTTATATAAAAAAAACTCACGAAAATTTAACCTTATAGACTGCGCTCGTCGGTTTCTATGTCGTCCCGGAAGCCGTGGAGCCAGCTATCATGTATGTCAACCAGAGATACAAGGACACCCCTGTTTACATCACTGAGAACGGTGAGTTACCCAAGGATACCCTGGTCCAGCAGACTCCAGGCTCCCTGAAGACTGAGTGCCTCTCTGCATTTCTTTCCATGCTGAATGGCCATGTGTTCTCAGGTTACTCGCAGTGGAGTGATGTCAGCAAGGAGGAGCTGATCAACGACGTCGAGAGGTTGAACTACCTGCGGGGCTACGTCACGTACCTATCCAAAGCAATCAGGTGACCCTGATCTACATCTATCTATGATGCTGTTCTTTATCTAAAAATTTATGATCTCTTTAGTACAGTAGCATTTACCACGGGTGCTCTGAAAATTCAGAAGCTATATATGAATCGGCCTGATTCCTCTTGGCTCTTGCGAACAGCAGAAAGTTTCCAATTCTCTCTCGTTGTCCTGCGCGCAGGAACGGGGCGAACGTGGGGGGCTACTTCGTGTGGACGCTCCTGGACAACTTCGAGTGGACGTTCGGGTACAGCGTCAGGTTCGGGTTGTACCATGTGGATTTCGACACGCATGAGAGGACCCCTCGGATGTCCGCGAGGTGGTACAGGAGCTTCCTCACGGGATCCGCCGCCCCGACGACGGACGGAGCGCAGGAACGGAGAGCGGAGTCATGACGCTTCTTCCAGCGATCGGACGCAGATTGCAGTTCAGACAGACGCACGCAGGTCTCTGAAGTCTGAACTCGTGTGCTCCTCGTCAGAATGCCTGTGGCGGTGGAGTACTGGTGTATAGGTGGAAATACTACTGGTATTAGTAGGAATTGTATGTACGGGCCTGCTGGATGGAGTGGTGTTCCAGGCTTCCGGAAGGCCTGGAGCTCACTGACGCGATGTACATGTATGTATATGCGAAACCGGGAACACGATGTGCCGCGCCTGATGAAACAAAGGCTTTCGAATCTGCTGGAGATGGGGCACATGTTCAGACGATCATGGCTATTTCAGGCGCGAGGGGCACGCGTGTTCAGTTCAGTCTCTCTTCCACTGTCGTCGTCACGACCCAACGCGTTGCACAGTTGGGCGTCTGCGTGGAGCACATTCTCCATGCTTCAGCTGCCTTGGCACCAAACCAAGCACGGGGAGGTGCGGCATCGGAAATAAACGAGGGGGACAGGTCCTCGACTGATGAGAGGTCCCTGGCCCAATCGCATTCGCACATGTCCTCGACCGGCGAGGCCCCTGGCACACAGTTGCATCCTCACTTGTCAGGGCGGGCCGTCACGTGCCACCACCACATCCACACGATGAGCCATCTGACCCGAGTGTCGGCCGGTTACTCGTATGAAAAAGGAGCGCTGGAACAGCTAGCGTCAGCCGTCAGAGAGAGAGAGAGGAGAAGCTCGGCGTCGGCGGCGAGAGAGGGCATGGCGGGCGAGCTTGTCGTCTGGCTCGCACTCTTGCTCGCTCACGAGCTCCAGCCGTGCCCGGGCGCGTCGGCCGTCGGCCGCGGCCAGTTCCCTGACGACTTCCTGTTTGGGACCTCCACCTCCGCGTACCAGGTACGTTGTGCTGCCGAGCAGTTTAATTTCTTCTCGACCTGTGTTTGTGGTCCTGAAACATGCCTGCGTGGAGCTTTCTCGCAGTGAAGTGCAGGCCAGTGGCTGCAGTGCAGGCCTAATCAGTGGAAGCAACTGCTGATGGCTGAAATTATTGCCGTTGGGGTTTTTCTCTAGCTAGCTCGCATTGGTCTTGCTGTTCTGTAGCAGAGTGTAACAGTGTAACTAGTGTTGATACTATTTTCTGGTGACTCTTCAGATTGAAGGCGCGTATTTGGAGGGTAACAGAGGCCTCAGCAATTGGGATGTATTCGCTCACAAGCCAGGTGAAAACATCATAATTTCAATCGCTATAAACTTTTAATCCCCGAGTATCTCCTTTGTTGTCAAGTTGGTTTCCTTTCTTCATCTGTGTTAACATTTTTGTTTTCTCAAATCCTTAATAATGGTCTCAGGTACAATTGAGGAGGGGAGTAATGGTGATACCGCTGATGATCACTATCATCGTTACATGGTAATAAGCTTCTCCTTCTTTTTCGAAATGCAAATAGTATCAAAGGAGATTCTATTGGATGATTGATGTGCAAAATGAAAATTTACACCAGTTAATACATTGTTCAGATGGAGCTTCCTATCTATTCAACTACTTTGACATTTTTAAGTTTGTTTCTACTTTTTATGCTCCAGGAAGACATTGAATTGATGCATTCCTTGGGTGTCAACTCATACCGATTCTCCATTGCGTGGACAAGGATTCTACCAAGTGAGTCTAAAATACATGACTTGCTTTTGTAAGAAATTTGTTATTGCCTTGGAAAGTTGGTTATTGAACAAATTCTATCTTGGTAATTAACTTCTTCCTGCAGGAGGTCGATTTGGAGAGATGGTGTAGCATTCTACAATGACCTTATTGATGCACTACTGCAGAAAGGTAGGGTTAAAAGAATTTGTGCAATAATGGGGACACAATTTGGAAGGTACGGAGTTGCTAACGACATCCATTAATAGGCATACAACCATTTGTAACAATATCTCATTACGACATCCCACAAGAACTAGAAACACAATATGGCGGATGGTTGAGCCCGGAAATTCGGTATGTTTATTGATGTGGCATAAAGGTGCCTTATATTCCTTGATTAATTTATATTTGACTTCTAAGTACCTTACAGGAAGGACTTTGGGTACTTTGCATAAGTATGCTTCATGATGTTTCGTGACCGAGTATAATTCTGGATACCACTTAATCAACCAAATTTGTTCTTGAAGTTCGCTTTTATGGATGGATGGTACCCTCCTGGTTGCTGCTCTACGCCATTTGGTAATTGTGCCTTCGGGACTTCCTCAATAGAGCCATACATAGCAGGTCATAATATGATATTGTCACACGCAAATGCAGTCAGTGTTTACAGAAAAAAGTATCAGGTACAAACCACAATCCTCTGGATAATACGACATTGTCATCCCTTATCTCTGCATATGAATTATTAATCTGAAAAAGAACATCAGTTGAAGCTTTCTAATAAAATGTTTATGACATAAACCTATAATATCTTTACCATTTGATAGGGGAAGCAAGGTGGTCATATTGGCATTTCTATGTGCTCAAGATGGTATGAACAGTTCCGGAATACCACAGTAGACATCTTAGCAGTTGAACGTGCTCTAGCTTTCAGCGGTCCATGGTACTACCTTTTTCCTTAGGGCAGTGATTTTGTATAAAACTAACACTCCTACGCAAGTAATGATTATTCAACATCCTCATCTGTTTATATATGATAGGTTTCTGGATCCTATCATTTTTGGCGATTATCCTACAGAGATGCGTGGGATCTTGGGTCCAAAATTACCCGAGTTCATGTCACAACAGAAGAAGAAATTGAAGTCTACAAAATTGGATTTTATTGGACTCAATCATTATACAACATTATATCTGAAGGACTTCATCTCCTCTCCATGTGAAATAGATCCTATTGACGGGGATGCTCGAGTTTTTAGTTCAGCAGTAAGAGATGATGGAGTACCTATTGGTCAAGTGGTAATACATATTGCCGATATTAATTTATTTGATCTCGGAATAGGCCATTAGCCTAGTGGTAAGGAGGCTGCTTGAACCCGTTACCCACTTGGGTTCAAGTCATAGCAAAGTTAGAATTGAGCTCAATTGATCATCCCCTTCGTTAGTGAGTGCTAAAGTTTGCAGCCAATTTTGAAAGCAACAAGGGAAAAAAACCTAATTCATTGAAGTTATGCTTGAAGGGAGTAATCAATTATAATTGGTGGTCGCAATCTCATTCATGCAGACAGGATCCCCATTCTATTACTCTGTTCCTGAGGGGATGGAACGAGTGGTCATGTACTACAAAAAGAGATACAATAACACACCAACGCATATTACAGAAAATGGTATGGCTTCTCCCTGTCAATTCTTTCTGTAAGCTAGAATAATCATTAGTCAGAATTTTGTATTTACAGTGTTATATTATTTTTATTTGTGCTGTTGTGCAATTTGAATAGATCACTGGTTAATTTGAATAGTTTAGTGCTGTTATGCCACTAAACTAATAAGCTAGTTCCTGCTTGCTCCTGCAATACATATTGTTGCCACATCACCGATACAGTTTATGCGATATCTAGCATGTGCTCGCATTTTTTTTTAATTTTCAGGTTATGCTCAAGCGAGCAATGGCAGCCCTGCCAAGGATTTCGCCAACGACACTCAAAGAATCGATTACATTCATGACTACCTGACCTTTTTAGCCTCAGCAATAAGGTACTGGTACTTTGCTCAACTCTGACCAGTTCCAAGAATGTTTTAGCTACAGAAAAATAGGTCATCATGCCTCCTGCCATCTACCAATCTTTTTGAAGGAAGGGAGCTGACGTGCGTGGCTACTTCCTGTGGTCTTTACTCGATTGCTTTGAGTGGACTTCTGGGTACACTGAGGCTGGGGCTCTACCATGTCGACTTCAAGACGCTGAAGAGGACCCCTAAACTGTCGGTGGAGTGGCTCAGGAATTTCCTCGAGGGCTCGCTTGTGGGGACAAGGCCCCGGAAAGGAAATTCCCAGCTGAAGCAGTACACCGCGCAATGATCCATGATCAGTTTTCTCCTTGCCGGATTGCTGTGCGGGTGTTACCGTGCCTTGTGTCCAGGGCATGCTTGCACTGGATAAAATTGGGGGAAATGCGCCTTGTTCATTTGTCATTGAAGAAAATCCAAGCAGTCCGCCATTGAGTGTAGGCTCTTGTGTTTGGAAAGGATGTTTCTTTCTTAAGGGTGTGTCGAGTTTGGCTGTTTGGGTGTCGCTGCAGGTCACTTATTAGGTATCGCTGCTTGCCAGCGCTCTAGCTACTGCCCATTTGACACCGGAAACCATTGCCGAAACCGTTGCTCCGTACGTGTAGGATGAATTTCATGATGAATCAGATGCAGGACCGCGACTGGCCGCCCGAAAGATTATGGGCATCCATCCGAACGACGCAGCGACGGGGCCAAGAGATTAAGTGATTAGTTCTCGGTCGGTGTCCGTCAGCTACCCCGGCCACAGGACAGGCCATCCGCCGCCGCGTCGCCGTCGCTCGTCCGCGCCCGAGGGACACCGGCCGGACGCTGGAACGGGAGATGTTACATTCATTCAGCAAATGTCCCGGACATATAAAGACGACGAGCAACGAACATCGCATGCGGATGTAAGTTGAGAGCAAGACACACAGAGGGACCGGTCGGGATCGGAGGAGGTGCGGTGCGGCGGCGCCGGCGGTGGCAAGAGGAGAGGAGAGGATCGGAGATGGGGGGCGAGCTGGTGGCCTTGCTCGCGCTCGTGCTCGCGCACGGCCTCCTGCCGTGCGCTTCGGCCGTCGACCGCGGCCAGTTCCCCGACAACTTCCTCTTCGGGACCTCCACCTCCGCCTACCAGGTACGTCCGGCGCCTGCTTCTTCGTCCCAATCTCTAGCCCCGCCTTGCTTCTTCCACCTCTGGGCATGGAGGGACGAACCGTGCGCCGCCGCCCATTGCCACGATCATCCATAAACTCAGCTGATCGAGTCTCGGACCCGTTCAGGTTCAGCCAACGGCAACGGGCCTCAAACAACGTTTAAATAAATTGGGCTGGATGTAGTCACCCAAGTCCAACAGAAACTGGCCCGTTTTATGTCGGCCGGGACGAAGAACTTTTCCGGCCCAATCTGGGCCCATCCACGCACCGGCTAGCGGCTAGGGCGGCGGGGCGCCGCCGGCCGCCGGCACACGCTGCAATCTGCTGCGGCGGCGACCACATGAACACACGCGTTGAAGCGGAACTGGAGCGCGTATCTCGACTCTGTTCATCCTCCAATTCGAAGTGAAATGGCGTGCTCCCAGCCCTATGCAAGTAGGAACAGTTTTACATGGTATTAGGGTCACAAGGTGGAGGAGGAGGGCATCTGAAAATTTGATGGTTGAAATTGGACAGCACAGCCTATAGTTAGTGGATGCAACTGCTGAAAATCCCATCTTTGCCGTTTATTGTTCTCTTGGATTGGCCTAGTGTTCTTTCACGTCTGTTGATACTTTTTATTGTTTTTCTTTTGGGTTCCTTCAGATCGAAGGCGCATATTTGGAGGATAATAAGGGCCTAAGCAATTGGGACGTCTTTGTCCACAAGCAAGGTGAACCAATATAACCAGTTTCAGTCTTGTCGGAGCTTCTTTCTTACCATTATTTTTTGAAGACCTACTCACCATTTTTTCCCTGTTGTGTTTCCCTTTTCACCACCCCCCCCCCCCCCCCCCCTCAACCCTAAACGGCTTAGGTGCAATTGTGGATGGAAGCAATGGTGATACTGCTGATGATCACTATCACCGTTACATGGTAGGCCTTTCGCAAAATGCAAAGCAGTTCCTTAAAAACTGCTGGATGGTTATCTATTGAAATGGGATTCAACTGTAATGTTGTTGTAATGTTCCTCCACTAAATATTAATGCATTTAATTGTCTGAGACTGGAGATTTTTCTCTGCTCTAGAAAGACATTGAACTAATGCATTCCTTGGGTGTCAACTCGTACCGATTCTCCATAGCTTGGACAAGGATTCTACCAAGTGAGTTATACGCGCTTCAACTTGTACACTTGCTTTCTTATGGAATTTACTATTGCTTTGGAGAGATCTTATTGTAATTAAAAGCTTTCTCCAGGAGGCCGATTTGGAAATGTTAATCCAGATGGCGTCGCATTTTACAATGCCCTTATCGACGCTCTTATTGAGAAAGGTATATATTCAAGGATTAGTAAACATATGCAATAGTGACGTAATTTTGAAGATACGGAATTTATAAATCAAATCCATATAAACAGGCATCCAACCGTTTGTAACAATATCTCACTACGACAATCCACATGAACTGGACAAGATATATGGTGGATGGTTGAGCCCAGAAATACAGTATGTCAATTGCTGTGACCTAAGATGCCTTTTATTTATCTATTATTTGGTTTATTTTTCCTTCTAAATACCTTTTAGGAAGGACTTTGGCTACTTTGCAGAAGTATGTTTCAAGGTGTTTGGAGACCGAGTAAAATTCTGGACTACGCTGAATGAGCCAAATTTGTTGACAAAGTTCAGTTACATGGATGGATGGTACCCTCCTGCTCACTGTTCTCAGCCATTTGGGAACTGTGCCTTTGGAAATTCTTCAATAGAGCCAACATGATACTGTCCCATGCAAATGAGTCAGCATTTACAGAAACAAGTTTCAGGTATGAACCATGGTCCTCTGTGATTCAATGACAAGATCACCCTTTCACTTCTGCATATGAGTTATTTAATATTGAAAGCGGGTTGAAGTGAAGATTTTCAGTAAATCTATTTTACAACAAACTCTATTGCTTTGCCCTTTGATAGGGGAAACAAGGTGGCCATATTGGAATTACTGTTTCCTCAAGATGGTATGAGCCATTCCAGAATACCACAGCAGACATCTTAGCAGTTGAACGGGCTCTCTCTTTCAGTGGTCCATGGTATTTTATTTCCCCTTAGAGTGATGACAATGGATACAAAGAACGCTTCATTTCTTAATCATAAAGCATAAGTGTACTCTGCATGATTTGTTTAATTGTGTTAGGTGTCTGGATCCTATAATTCTTGGTGATTATCCCTCAGAGATGCGTAGGGCCTTGGGTCCAAGCTTACCTGAGTTCACATTGAAACAGAAGAAGCAATTACAAGCTACAAAATTAGATTTCATTGGACTAAATCATTATACGACATTATATATGAAGGACTGCATCTTCTCACCTTGTGAGGTGGATCCAATAGATGGGGATGCATGAGTTGTTAGTTCAGCAACAGGACATGATGGTGTACCTATTGGTGAAGCGGTAAACATATATTTCCTGATATATTAATTTATTTGAAAAACATACAGCCTAGTAGGGTGAGGCTATTTAGCCTCCTTATCCACCTGGATTCAGGGAAGACCTATATGAAAAACATGAATGGAGGAATGACAATGGTTATTGGTGGTTGCAATCTCATTGATGCAGACAGGATCGCCACACTTTTATTCTGTTCCATATGGGATGGAGCAAGTGGTCATGTATTACAAACAAATATACAATAACACACCAATATATATCACAGAAAATGGTACGACTTCTTTTCATCGATTTTTTTTTAAAACTATGACATTAGAAAAAAATTGTAATTATATTCTTTTGATCAGTCATATTTGAATGCCCAAGCACAAACACCACTGTGTTATGCTGCTACACTGCCAAGACTGTGACACTTAATCTGAGATGTAACTAAGGATCTTACTTTCCTCACATGAGAAAGAAAGAAAAAAGAGAGACCTAGATAGTTTCATGATTTTTTTTTCACCAGCACAATTTAGTGTATACATCGTCTAACATATGATGTGCATAATTTTGTAATTTTTTAGGTTATGCTCAAGCAAGCAGTAGCAGCATGACTGCCGAAGATTTTACCAATGACACGCGAAGAGTTGATTACATTTGTGGCTACCTCTCATTCCTAGCCTCAGCAATAAGGTACTTAACAATTTTAACCAGTTCAAGGACACACTAGCTAGATTGCCTCATGTCTCTGAAGAACACTGAATCATGCCTCCTGTCGTTAACTTTTTGAAGGGAGCTGACGTTCGTGGTTACTTTGTGTGGTCCTTGCTGGACAACTTTGAGTGGACTTCCGGATACACGCAAAGGTTTGGTCTCTACCATGTCGACTTCAAGACGCTGAAGAGGACTCCAAAGATGTCGGCGAAGTGCTACAGGAAGTTTCTCAAGGGATCAATTCTGAGAACGAGGCTCCGGAACCAAAATTCCCAGCTGCAGTAGTACACGCACTGCTTAATCCATGAGCGTTATCTCCCTGCTAGCTGTATGTAAATGGTACATGGTCTAGAACTGTGAACATCCAGCTCACGAATTTGTTCTCATGTATATCTTGCAAGCAATGCCTTATGAGGTGTGCATATCTGCATTGAATAAAAAGGGAGCAAATGAGTCTTGATTTTCTTTCAAAAAAAAATCTTCTGAAAGAGTTTCTGTCTATTTGAACAGAACACAGGCTTGGACAGAGGCACAGAGCGCACAGGCTTGAACAACTTCACCCGTCGATCTCGCCAGTTGTGCATGTTCGTGCGTAGTGTTCATTGGCTAACGTCTTGCCTCACAAGACCAGACCACAATTAGATGGCGCAGTATCCATGTGCAGGTTGTTTCTTTGACGAACATCGACTCGAAGTTGCGGCCAAATTGAAGTTGGCATTGCTTACAGACGCAACAGCTAAATACTGCAGCCTGTCCATGATCCCAGCACGATTTAGACGAGCGGTTAGATTAGATTGGTGAAAAGTCTCCTGATGGAGCGTCGCATTAAAAGTTACTGTACAGGCTGCAGATATTTAGCTGTTGCGTCATTGCTTGACATGTCCGACGACTGGAATCTACAAGTGTCCATCAGCAATGCTATACCACAAGCTGTACACGTATGGTCGATCTCTAGGCCGTGTCACTCGCACGTCTTCTTTTCGGTGTGCCTCGCATCCAATGAAGTCCACTCCAAAGGACGGCAGATGGACAGATGGTTGAATACTTGAATATTGGAGGGAAGATGTTATAGTCAGAGGAGGACAGAAGGCAAACAAACAAAAAAAGGACATTGAAAAGAGAAGAGCGAAATCCCACATCTGCTACGAGACTCAATTTTCATGTCTTAGATTGTGCCAAGATTTATGATTTAGGATGGTACTATATTATTAGGCAAGAAAAAATCAAACGTATTTTATAGCCTACTAACACCTGAATATTTCTTTGTATTTTTTTCTGCAAAACACGGTACAGATGCACATCCTCACGAACACGTATCCACACTCACCTTAATCAATGTACGCACTCAAGTACATCCAAAAGATTGATGAAGTCATTACATGTGCAGATTTTTTTTTTCTCGGAATTCTTTCGGAATCAATCAATCAACGGGGGGCCACTGAAAATGTCGCTGAACCTTTAAGCGTGATGCAGATCCCTCTCCTACAATTGTGCAACGTGCTGTTGGCACATTGTTGGTTGCCAGCTGTGCATCCCCTTTTGGCCTTCTGCCGTACGGATGCACAGCAGTACAGCACTGTGAAAGAAGCTTGTATTTTAATCTCTCCGGGACTGTTGTTAACTTGGTCAGTCTTCTTGTACCCGGTCTGAGTACTCATTTTCTGCTGGTTGCAATCGCAGCCGCAGCCGCAGCCGCAGCGCAGTACACCTACACAAGGCCCGAATCGTCGCATCGTTCTCTCGTCCATATCTCTAAAGGCTGAGTGAGTGGCTCATTATTGGCTATATATCTGATTTTTTTAGCAAAACTTCCAAGAAACTGTACGCTTTTCTGCTGGCTGATGACGACGCTTATTCTCGACACTTTGTGAGACGACGGACGACGGCCCGGCCGCGAGTGCGAGAGCTAGGCTCTAGCTAGGCTGCCCGCAGCCATGGCGCGTCTCAGCTGCCTCCTCCTCCTGATCGCTCTCTTCGTCTCCTCCGTCGCCGGGCTCAGGCGGAGCGAGTTCCCGCCGTCCTTCCTCTTCGGCGCCGGCACCTCGTCCTACCAGGTACGGCGCCGGCTCCGGCGAGCTCATCAGCTGGACACGCGCGCATATGCATGTCGTCGTCATAGTTTATATTGGATCGACTGAGGGGCCTGCCTGACCAGTGATGGCCACCATTTTTTATGAATTTACAAATTGAAGGCGCAAGCCAGATTCTTTCGACCACCGGCTACTTCATCTTATCTATGAACTATGGCCGTGTCTCTCACTCTTCTTCTGTGGCTAGCCTCCAACTGGGGAGAAGTAGATTTTGTAGCCCCTTCTGCTACTAAATGGAATTGTAAGCTGTAGCTCTTCTGCTGACCTTTGAAAAAAAAGTTGATTTTGCTCATTTGGCCATGCATTGCTGCTGACCTTTGGATATATGTACTTTCTCCTCTACTTTAGTTCATTTTATTTCTCTATTGCGAAGACTCTTGTACATCCTTATTTCAGATCGAAGGCGCCTATCTAGAGGACAACAAGGGACCGAGCAATTGGGATGTCTTCACTCATATTCAAGGTGTACCAACTGATAACTCTTAGTTATGATACAATGGCCTAAGCCGCCCAAAACACCTCAAAGTTCAGTAGAACCAAGCGATGACCTTGAATAGAAGTAGCTTATGCTTAGCTAAGTGACATTTAGAACAAGTGATTCTTGGAGAAAAGTAGGTAGTCTTCGTTGAACACATGATTCTAAGCGTCTTTGTTGCGATTTCTTTGAGAAGTAAGCGCCGATTGCCCAGCCCATTGCTCATACTTTCCTCTGAGCCATATGCTTTCAGCTCCTATGAAAACTGCACTGGGCATAGCCTCCAATTCTTTTCGTCTCTCATGTCTCGTTCCGTTAGAATAGTTGTGCCGTTGTACCAGTACCTAGCTAGGACAATTCTGTGCTGGAAACAATGAATCATATCATTGTTGGTAGACTCAATTCAGGAGGTAGCTAGCTGTCTTAATACCTGTACATGACTGATGGCAACAAGTGCAGCTATAGCATATAGACGTGCTCTTAGACAATCACAGGCCCGCTTGATTTTGTTGGCTATCTTAAATCTTGCTGCTGCTACTCCAAAACCAGGAAAGATTGTGGATGGAAGCAATGGCGATGTGGCTGTTGACCATTACCATCGATACCTGGTAAGCATCAGAAAGATCAAAGATCTTCATCAGTAGTAATGCATTTTGCAGCCATGCATAAATAAGCATAAGGTGCAGGTGTCATCAGCAGTTCTCTCTAAGAATTGAGAAAAACAAAATCTCACTCTAAGTCGGCATTGACAGGTGGACACGGAGATGATGCATTCGCTGGGCCTCGACTCCTATAGATTCTCATTGTCCTGGTCGAGAATACTTCCAAGTAAGCTTGTCTCCAGAACCTCTTGAGTTATACCGACCAACTGTCAACGCCTTTGGACCGACCTCCCGGGTCAAGAACGCAAGGGTGATCTTGCACAGGACTATTCTTTGTACTACCATTTTAACTTGTACTTACCTTTTGAATGGCCCTGAACAGAGGGTCGCTTTGGAGGTGTTAATCCAGCAGGCATCAAGTTCTACAATAACCTGATCAACAGTCTGCTACAAAAAGGTGGGCCTTCTTTGATGCAATTTGATCAGCTCCCACCACAAATATGCCCCCCTGCAAAAGAAAGCAAACCTTCAGTTCAGTCTCACTAATCTGGAGCCCGGTACTCCATACACTCGGAGCAGGAATACAGCCATTTGTGACCATCAACCATTTTGACGTACCCAGGGAACTCGAAGAAAGATATGGCTCCTGGCTGAGCCCTGAAATGCAGTAAGCACATATAGCTTCTCCTTTGCAGTTTCCACAAGAATTTTCTATAGATCTGTCACTGCCCGAAGATGCAGTAAGCATATATACGGATGTTTCTGCATTTCTCTTCAGGGAGGACTTCACCTACTTCGCCGACCTTTGCTTCAAGATGTTTGGTGACCGAGTAAAGCACTGGACTACGTTCAATGAGCCAAATCTTATGGTGAAGCTTGGATACTTCAGTGGCAAATACCCACCCAATCACTGTTCCAAGCCGTTTGGGAAATGCGCTTCTGGGAATTCATCAACTGAGCCCTACATTGCAGCACATAACATCATATTAGCACATGCAAAGACGGTCAATATCTACAGAAAGAATTACCAGGTACAAAATACACATGGATTAAAAGGGAGGGGGGACTAACCATGTGCTGCCTCTGAATTTTGATGCAAGTTGTTTTCACTGTTTTCGATCCTTCTCAGGCCAAGCAAGGTGGCTCTGTTGGAATAACAATATATATGAGATGGTACGAACCTCTAAGGAATATCACAGAGGACCACATAGCAGTAAGCCGAGCTCAGTCATTCGAAGCTCCATGGTATCAGTTGCAATTCTATCATAGTATATTACTATAATACTATCAGAACTAACTTTTGAGTTCTTCATGATTGAATGCTAATATGATGTTGTATCCTAACATAGGTTCCTCGACCCCTTGTTCTTTGGTGATTATCCTCATGACATGCACCAAATCTTAGGCTCAAACTTACCAAAATTCACAGAAGGAGAGAAGCAGCTACTGAAAAAACAAATTGACTTTGTCGGAATAAATCACTATAAAACACTATATGTCAAGGATTGCATATTTTCTCCATGTGATTTGGACACCTACACTGGTGATGCTTTAGTTTCTGAATCAGCAGAACGAAATGGGATACCCATTGGAAAACCGGTAAAAATTGGACACTGTACATTGCATTCTTCTATGCAACAAGAACCCTACTTCCAAATTGATCTTGCATAAATTAATACTGCTAAATCAATATTGCAGACACCAGTTGAAAACAACTATGTGGTTCCAAGCTCTATGGAGAAGTTGGTCATGTATTTAAATCAGAGATATCAAAACATACCTTTGTACATCACAGAGAATGGTGGGTTTGGAAAAAAAAGCTACATATTACATACAAAATATATGTATTTCTTTGAACAATGATTCACTTCTATGAATATTTATTTAGTATACTTGCAGTACGACAGTACCATGATAATATCTGTACGGACCCCTTGATTCTCTTTGGTCTTTCAGGTTACGCCCAAATAGGCAATAGCAGCACCACAGTGGAAGAATTATTTAATGACACTGAAAGGTTAAGTTACATTCGTGACTACCTCACTTACTTGAGCTTTGCAATAAGGTAGTTGCATTTCTCAATTATTTTTTCATGTAAACTGCTCTGCAGCCAGATAATAACATGTTTGTTACCTCTCCGCAGGAAAGGAGCAAATGTTAAAGGTTATTTTGTGTGGTCTTTGATGGACAACTTCGAATGGCTCTCTGGTTACACCATAAAGTATGGTCTTTGTCATGTGGACTTCAGGTCACTAAAACGGACGCCAAGATTGTCTGCTAGATGGTACAGCAAGTTTATCAAGGGTTACGAACAGATAGAAATGGCCTCTGAAGAATCCCCTAAGCATGTAGCTTCCTAGCACGGAAATACAGAATTCCCAATGTCCATGCTTGTACAGTAGTTACACAGGAAATTACTTTGATAAATTTCCTCATTCCCATGTATGCCCTTGCCCAAAACTCAGCTATTTTTTGATCAAATATGCCTCTAGAAGGAGTTTACTAATAAGAAGCAGAATACACATTTTGACTATCCTCCTTTCCAGTTCAGAAGGCCCACAATGTATGACTGCTGAAATAGCAATTATTTGAGGACGATAACAAGATAATTGCATTTCTATGACACAGTTACCTGCAGTTTGTCTATGTCCTGGTTTTGGTGAAACAGTGAAACTCGAGTCATCAAAGACTGAGAACTGAGAACATATTGCCAGTTCATCTGCAATAACTTGCACACATGATTTGTGGCTATCTGCATTGAAAACCTCCATTAAGATAGGATTCATTCAGGGAGACTGTATTCATGAATGATATGAATCCATTGAATGCACACATCAAAGTAATCAATTGCTTGCATAATCTTGTCCATGTGCATAGTAACTAAATGGAAGTCTGTGAAACAGTACCTCAGTGTCTGACATTTGATAGAGCGAAGATATAAATTCATTTAGAAGGACGTGGGTTTGCACACTCCCATGATTCAAGTTATTTTGTTGATCAAATCACTCTTACATATCTCCTCTGAAGCTTTTGCAGCAGAATCCTCATTCAAAGTTATAAATAGCATACATCAAGACAACCACCATATCCTGTTTTCAAGGCTTTTGAAGCTGCGTTTCTTAAGAATGATATTGCATATACTCAAACATGCATATTGGTTATAGATGGCAAAGTTCTTTCTCAGATATGAAAGTGAACTAATGTATACCATTCCATTCATATGAAAAGTTGTCCCTTCGATTTTTAACTGAAATGCTAAATTGCAAAGGCTATTTAGATTGATACATATCAGGCGAGAGTCTGTACAAACTTTTTGTTTGCTCATGGAACTGCATCTACGTACAGCAGCAACTCTTCATCACCACCAAGAAGGCTATAGGACTATTCTGCCTGTGTGGGAGTAGCAGGGGGAGGCGACGTAGGTGCAGGCGTCACAATTGTAGCTGAAGGTTCCCTTAGAGTCTTTGGCCCCTTATCATCAGTAACTTCTGTTGCAGCTCTCTCCTTAGCTTTTTGGGCTCTTTGAACTACCTCCTCCTGTATGTATCATATCCATAAGAGATTTTAGTAGCATGTGTCATAAAATAAGGTTTAGAGAAAAAAAAGAATAGATGGTAGTTTCAACTGCATGTCCTGCAGAGGCCAGTTCGATTATGTGATATCTGAAAACAATCCAACATCCTTTACCTTGGGCATCCAGCATGTATATTACAAAGTTTTCTCTAAAGTCTAAACAATTATTGTACTAGAACAATCCCTCTGCAGCCAATTTGAGATTCAGATGCTTAACTAGTTAACTGCATTTAGGAAACATGTCTAGTTTTAGGCTTGTTATGCAGCTATGCTGCACCAGTTAAGCAGTTCAATGCTTATTCATTCTGTACATTCACATGCATACATTCTGGTATTCCAAAACTAAAACACGCACGCATCACAGAGATGTCAATTACACATCACCACGGGCAAAATGTAAGGAACAATCAGCAGAGCACTACCCATCAGGAGTGAGGAGCGCATCGCGCAGTACCTGGAACTCCTGCACCTGCTTCTGCTGCTCGGTCTGCCACTGCCCCACGACGCTGAACACCTCGCCCACCACCGACTCGACCCGCTCCGTAAGCGCCTCCGCGAAGGCCTTCCCGAGGAAGAAGGCGTCGAGGACGGCCTTGCTCTCGTTGTCACCTGCGCGACACCACCAGCAAGAGGACACAGTGAAGCCCCAGCTCGAGTCGGATTGCCCTCCTGCTCCCCACGTGGACTAAAAGGGTACCTGGCTTGGGCTCGGGCCGTGAACCGCCGCCGCCGCCGCCGCTGCTCCGGGCTGCGAATCTGGGGAGCCTTCTGGTGGAGGAGGGGGAGGCGCGGCGGGGGCTTGAGGAGGGGAAGGGGACGCAGCAGACGGGGGAGAGGGACGCGGCAGCCGGCGCCATGGTTCTCGCCTCCGTCTTCGGGTGTGTGTGCGCTTTCGTGGAGGTGATAGGGTTCTCTAGCAGGGCGGGGATGGGGGTTGGGTGCTCGACGCCCCCGGCGGCCACCGGCGGATGCGAGGCCGAGGATTGGGCGGCGGTCACCGGTTGGAGTGGGGATCTCTGAGGACACGCACAGGTACATGGGGGGCGACGGTTGGTTGGTCACGAGTCACGACCACCGCGCTAACGATCCGCAGCGGCTGAGCCCAGCTGCTGCCACGCCTCGAACAGACAGAGCCAACCCCTGGCCTCGCTGATGGCTCAAGTGCTCAACCACACACGGCCTGTGATTGCTCGAGACTGGCCCACGGGCCGCTGCCCCCGAATTCCCTCTTCTTGCCCGTTATCGTCCACGGACTCCTGCCAGACCACTTGAGCGGGCCACAGCCCACGGCCTCTCCCGCTGCCTACCGCTGGCCGCCGGCAACCTTGCGCGACCTCCGGCCGTCCTTCCCGTATGGTTGGCAACCGCGGCGGGTTGGGCGGGCCCTTCCGCCACGTACGCCGATGCGGCGCCGTGCGACGGTCACAGCACAGCGAGCCCTACGGTCCCTCGCCCAGGCCCGGTCCTGAGATTTCAACGGGGCCTCTTAATAATAATAATAGTAATAATAAAAATAAATGAATAACATACGAACAGATACGAACAGATAGTACCACAAACATTTAAATTATATAAAAATTATTAATATCAAGGAATCTATATATATTACCTTAAAATTTTCTTCATTTTTAGATGCGAAGTCGGTGATGATAGTATTAATATCGATTGCATCTAATAATATTTTCTCGATGCATAAAATTGCCAAATCATTTAACCTCTCTGGAGACATTTTGGACCTTAGATAATTCTTCAGCAGCTTTAACTTTGAAAATGTTCTTTCAGCCGATGCTACAATGACTAGCACATTAAATAAGATCCGATAAGCAATAGAAATATTAGGATAGCAGTCCACTTCTCTAACATACTCAAAAATCTTCATGGCAGTCATTAGTTTATCTGTTAAAGTCAGCTGTAGAACACGTAACTCTAAAAATGGGAATGTCTCCCATTGGCATCCAAAAGAAACGCAATACTTTCTTCTCTTATAGGCCCCTTTGTTATCAATATCATTCCAATTTGTTGGATCATAGATATCCTCGGGCAAAACCGGTTCGTCGTCAAGATTAGCACTTTCTGTAGGAAACGAATTAAATATTGGCTCATGATCACTTACATTGTTATCATCTGTGTTGATATCAACATTTTCTTCCGGTGTAGGGCCCTGATGATCTCCTAAATTAATTTTTGGATGTTCCTCCACAGGTACTATAGCCAAAGCCAACTCATCCGGATTCTAAAAAATTTATCAAGAACTCCTCTCTGTTTTCCAATAAATGCATCTGATTGTTTCCTCTTCTTTCTTTTCTCACTATTGGATGGATATTTTCTAGATGATATGATAGTGCTTTACGCTGAAATTAAAGATAAAATAAGTTAGTCATGAATGTTAATAATTTAGGACAAAATAGGAATATATACACTATGTGGTAAAATTAAAAAAAAGAGAGACAAGATTGATCAGTAACCAGTAGATCGGTGATGCCTGTGCAGCACGATCATGATTCATAGGAGAGAGACAGAGACGGTGATGGTTCGATGGAATTAAAACTAACATGAATAGATGTCACATGAACTTATGACTTGCCGCTTGCCTGGATCAGTATATGCGTCCAGCGCGTCCTGGGCCCTGCCGTCCTGGCCTCCCGTCGGTCTAGCCTGGCGTCTGGCGACTCGCCCGTCACCCGTCGGCCGTTGCCGAAGCCGGAAGCCGGAAGGTCAGAGCGGCGGCGCGCGCGACGCTGCGATCGCGTGTTTTTTTTTGCTTCGGCGGCGCGTGAGCGTGGGGAAAGGAAACCTCGGAACATTGGAATTCTGGAATGTGACCGCCTAATACGTATACTTTATGTATACGGTATACCTAGGGTGGGGCCCTTGGAATCGCGGGCCCGGAGCGCCCGCCCCCCCGCCCCCCCCGCCCCCCGCCGGGCCGGGGCTGCCCTCGCCTCTGTAGAGAAGCGGCGCAACTCGGCGGTGGCACCGCACAAATCCAGTTCGTCTCCCATTCGGTAAGCTGACAAACTCATCCATCTGGCGATTCTCAACTTGTCTGCCGCGACAACGAGTGTAACATTACAGTCTTACATTTTTACATTTTCTACTTTACGGAAGATAGCAGTCCGGGTGAAATACGCTGATGAAATTCACTTGTCAAAACTTTTATCATACGCATTGTCCAATTGCACATATCTGAACTTGCCAGAAGGGGATTACGCGTATCTTAATTTTTCGTTGCTGGAGGAAAGGCATCTCGTATCAAATATGTCCTGTGCACATGTCTTACTTACGCGTATGTCTTACTGCATCCCTCGGTATTGCAAGTGTTCCAAGGCAGAACTACGTAGCTTCAAAGTTTCTGAGAATATCTGGTTGCTCAAACTTCCTTCAAAATATTCAGTTCCTTGAAGCTTGGGTTCCTCTCCTAGATTGAGATGACCGTAGCATCCCTGCAGAGGGTATATTGGAGGTTAGGTACAACTTACAAAGATAAACAATAGTTTGAGAAAACAAAATACGTTGATGTGGGTTTTTCTTTAGATCAGCTTACCTGGTAGTGCTTATTTTCTTGAAATGATATTGCTGCCATTTGTTGACTATATCGAGTTTTGGGCACTTGACGATTTTCAACTTCTCAACAGAGGACAGTTTCGACAAGCCGACCACCGATACAAGGTTGTTGCAACGACTTATGTCCAGATTCTTCAGCGCTGGCAATCCCGGTGGCAAATCAAGTGAAAATATGTCGCGGAAGCCTTCAATTTTGAGGGACTCAAGCTTTAGAACTTCTTGGATTTCTGGCAGTTGGTTGCAGTGGTGAAAGGATAAATTTACCAGCGAAGGAAAGTGTGGCAGGCTCTTCAACAGCGGACATCCACATATGGAAACAGTACGAAGGCGAGGAAAGTCTCCATCTTTTACTATCCATCTGTCCAACTCATACATTTCCCAGAGTTTCAGAAGTTCCAATGCGGGGAATTTGCTAGCCCTTCTTTCTTCAGAAGAAGCAGTATAGCCAAAAGTTTTCAGTGTGTACATCTTTCGTATGCAAAGATATCTGAGGGACTGCAGATCACCAAGAGCTGGAATCATGCTACAGTTATAGCAATTATCAAGTGTAATGGATTGTAATTTGTCATAGGGAGATTTCTCAATCCACTCGGGAAATATGCTGCCAGAATAATTTCGAACAATGAGGTTCTCAAGGTCATGTGGTGGTTGGAGGCTTTCAAATGTCTCAACTGAAATGTCTCCATCATCACCTTCAAAGTATATACTGCTGTCACTCCATTCAAGTGTCAAAGTTTCAAGGTACTTCTTATTGATCAGCTTGGCCTCCTTCGCATCATTTCCAACCTTAATGTTATCAAGACCTGCTATGGTAAGATCTCCATGCAGATTATCCAAATCTCTCAACTCTTTGATCGAGCAATCAGACAAACCTTCCCCAACATTGAGCACAGGGAGTGATTGAAGATGCATTAGTTGTCCCACACCAGCCGGCATCCTCACATGGCCTGGTTGTTTGCTCACATCTAGATGTCTCAATTTAGCCAGATTCTTTGTGTCTTCTGGTAGTGTAACAAGCTGAGGGCAATCACGCGCTTCCAATGTCTGAAGATTTTGAAGTAAACAAAGTTCAGATGGAAGCCTTCTTATATCTGTGTTATTGACAGCCAAGTATTGCAGATTCTTCAAGTTCCCAATCCAGTCAGGCAATTGACCAATGACAGTATAGCTCAAATTCAATGTTCTCAAGTATTTAAATTTCAACAAGAAATCGTGCAAGCCCTCAAGTTTAAGAAAAGGTGAAGACATGCTACTGTTTTTCAGCTCTGATCTGTTCACAACCATAAAGCCATCCAAATTCCCAACCTGTTTGGTTATAGGATGCAGTGTGGCTACAGTTCGGCGCTCCCAAGGAACAAGTGGCAGATAACGTATTTTTTCTGGTATGCTTGACGAAAGATCCTCACATATTAAGCATGCATCCTTTGAGATAGAGGTTACCATATCATGAAAAAACTTAGGCATAACAAACTTGCCCTCTTCTTTATCATGAACTGATGAATGCTCAAAGAATGATCTGCAGATCAACTCATTGAAGTATTGAGTGCCTATTTCTTCTGGGTTCCCAAATTCCTCACCATTGATCAAGCCTTGAGACATCCATAGCCTAATTAGATGATGTCTTTTGAATACAAAATCTTTTGGAAACAAAGAGCACAATGCGAGGCACAACTTCAGATGCTCGGGCAAAATATTATGACAGAGTTTTAAATCTGGCGAGAAAGATTTTTTCAGGTTGTCCAGCTGCTGTAAAGCACTCTTTGCATGGCAGAGAAGTCCACAGATAGCCTTCACGTGCAGTGGGTTACCTCCACAATGGTAAAGAACGTTACTAATAACTCTCCCATGATCTCTACCAGCGCTATCACCATCACCACAAGCAAATTGCTGGAGGATCTGTAAACAATGTTCATCTCTTAGAGGGCTCAAGTTGTAGAAATATTGTGATATTTTTGGAAGAGGTTTTGAGCAGAGTCTTTTTGTAAAATCTTCAGACTTTGTTGTTATTATAATAGCACTCCTTTTATCACCGAACATCAGAATTTCTGTTATATTTCGCCAGAAACCAGGGTGCTCAATGTGACAATCCTCCAACACCAGCAAGAATTCCCTCTCCCTTAGTTCATCTTGTACAAGTTGCCGAAGGAACTTTAGTTCCATTACGTCACATTGGACCTGAGTTGCATGTTCAAGTATTGCTGTCATTATCCCTTTATAACCCTCGAACTTTTCGGACATGCATAGCCATAATCGTAAATCGAAAGCACCACACACTCTGATCATTGTACACAGCACGGACTAGTGTAGTCTTGCCAGCACCTCTCTTAGCAGCTAGACAGATGACACAAGGTTTATACTTTCTGTCGTCTGACAACAATTGCATTGTGATACTCTCTTGGACATCCTCTCTTCCGTAAATATCTGAATTGGTAAGCTGTAATATGTATGTTGGGTTAGCCAAGTAACTGAAATTCTCAAGTAGAATAGAGGTACGTTAGCATACATGAAAAACAAATGGGATTTTGGTGTTCTTGCCCTTGTTTATAAGGTAAATGGTGATTTTACCTTTATTTTTTGTTTGTGCGATTTTACCCGAGCCATCGTTTATCCCTATTTTTGGCTCTGTTAGTTGGAGGCCTATTAAAAAATTAAAATAAATAGAAAAAACGTTCAGAGGAATTGGTAAGGACCAAACTACCCTTTGCATACAAAGGTATCTACTTTTCTCCCTCAGATTTTTTCTCGCCCACCCCCACATCGCACGCCGCACGCGGCTCGGCCCCTGCGCTACGCCAGCCGGCCGCGCGGCCCGCCCTGCGCCGCGCCCGCCGCCCGCCGCTCGCGAAGCCTCCCCGCGCCACGCCGCTCGCGCGCACCCCCGCGCCATGCCGCTCGGCCACCCGCCCGCCCCCACGTTGCGCGCCGCCCGCGGCTCGCCCACCTCCGCGCGGCCGGCCGCTGCTCGCGCAGCCGCCCCGGCGCCACGCCGCTCGGCCGCCCGCTCGCCCCCCACGTCGCGCGGCTCAGCCGAGCGGACCAAACGGCCGGCGGACGACGAGGAACTTGACCGCGAATTGGCTGGCGTGTACAAGCTACTAGATGTGGGTAAAATCGCAAAGGCTATAACTATCTTTTTGCTACGAAATTAACACCGTTAACTGTGTCTAATAGAATAGGGGCAAACTTAAGCTTCATCTCTGAAAAGTGAGGGCAAAAACGCACGACAAAAAGAAGGGGCAAAATTACCGTTGACATTCAAAACAGGAGCAATAACACTGAAACCCCAAAACAAATATGGCATCCGCATGTTGTGTGCGCGCGCATATTGGTATATCATGTATGTGCTTCTTTATTGTAACCGAAAGGAAATACTACCTCCGTTCCGAATATAGATACATTTAGATTTTTTCAAAATTATTTTTTTCAATTTTAACTATAAATAGCAAAATAATCATAGAGACTAACAACATAAAAATAATATTGGTAGATTTATCATGAAACGAACTATTATAATATGGAGTCTTTTCTATTTGAAATAATTTATTTTTAAAAATATTGTTGGTTAAAGTTAAAAAAAATTGATTTTGAAAAAACTAAACGCAGCTATATTTTAGAACAGAGAGAGTATCTAATTTGATGAGCATCATACATAATTTTACTATTATCTCTAAGAGGCTAGCTAATAATACGTCACCATCACAAGATTTGATAAACGCCTGAGAGATTACTGACGATGTGGTTTGTGTATGTTATTACACCAAGAAGAATATTTGCATCACGCATAAGTAGGATTTTAGAAAGTGGGAAAAAGAGGATTTCAGCTACCTGCTGTGCACATTCATGGCGGAACCCTTCCCTGATCCACTCTTGCAAGAGGGAGGATAAATAACCCATTATCACTCCCGTACAACGACTCGAGCTGCCATGCGATGACTGAGGTTGCAGCGCGCGCCTCTCGTCAGCTACTGCTGCAACCCCCAACCTGTTGAATTGTAACGTGGACGCCGGTCCAGGTCCTGGGTTCTTCAGAGAAAATCAGTTGAGAGCAGAGTCAGATTCCTGAAGGAAACATGATGTAAATTTTCATCTTTGACAACAATTCAGTACCTTGCTGGTACCAAAGCCGCTGCTTTCTAGGTCTGATGGAGCGGGCCAAACGGCATCGAACCTGACGCAGATTTTCCCGGCGTTACCATCGGTGGTGCCCATCTTGATCTCGAACACCCCGCTCTGGAGCGCGTGGATCGAGCGACGGAACTCCACGGCAACGGTGCGGCGGCGGACGACCCGGAGAACGGCCGCGCACACCTTGGCCCGGAGGTGGCTGCTGGGGCTGGTCGGGTGGAGTTCCATGCAGCGGGCGAGGATCCTGACGGTGTCGGCCATCAACGCCTCCGCGAAAGCAGCCGCGCTGCCCTCACCGAGTCCCGATCGTTTCGTCCACGTGACATCCCGCTGGATCGTCAGCTCATCCAGCATCGCGACCGCGCCGTCGATCGCGTGGTCGAGGCTATGAGCCTGCTGCGGCGGCCGCGCGGGGACGTCCAGGCAAACGGCATCGAGCTCCTGGATCCTGTCGTTCGCGGCGCCGCTGCCGCCCGCGATGTTGAGCTCCACCTGGAGGCTCGCGGTGACGTCGCCGACGGCCGAGAACCAGAGGTGCGAGGCTTCCTTCTGCGGTCGGTGGCCACGTCCCATGCTCGGAGGAGGGCGGCCGCAAGCCGCCACACCCCGTCCCCGAGGCTCTGCCGCTGGTCGGTCGACCGAGGAGGAGACATGCTCGATGAAGAGCCGGACAGTGAGGTTGCCCAGAAGGGACTAGGGAGCACAGCACTCGGGTTCGCAAACATCCAAGGTCCAACCAGCAAGTCGGCGGTGATCTCTAATTCGGCAGACACCCAAGTCCCAAGTCTAAGCCGTTCCTGACTTTGTTGAGCGCCCGTGGAAGACCAGAGCTGGCTGCCAAAATTCTATTCTATCCTGCTGACAGACGAAGAACGGCAAACAAACGGGTCGAGCACGTTTGGATCAGCTTGTTGCCGCCCGTGCCGCGCTCATCGATGCGCCCCTGGTTGGCTGGTTCCCGTGATTCCATCTGCCGAGAGTTCACCGCTCAGTGAGCTGCGTTGCTGTAGATGGAGGCTCGTGTCAACTGGCAATTGGATGGCCAACAAGTATGCTGTCCATGCCCGTGCACGGGATGTGTAGTTGTATTCGAGGTCTTCGTCAACCTCAACTCGGAGTCTCAGACTCGCTTGTGTCTTCAGTCTTCACCGGGGATGCCTGTGCTGCTAGGCTGCTAGCTCCAATCACACCGTTTAATCCGGAACCCCAACCAACCGAACTAGCTGCAGGCTCGCGCAGCTCCAGCTCTGATTCCACCCCATGGCGCCGCGCGGCGAGGCGAGGCTCGTCGAGGACCTGCGGGACTTCCTGGACGACTTCGCGTTCCGGGCCAAGCGCCTGGCCGCGCCGCTGCTGCGGCCGTTCGGGCCCTCGGCCGAGCCGGGCGCCGTCGACGAAGGCGAGCTCGACAAGCTGAGGGCCAAGCTCAGGCGCATCCGCGCCACGCTCCGGGCCGCCGAGGACCGGGTGGTGGCCGACGACTTCGTCGCGCTGTGGCTGCGGGAGCTCCGGGATCTGGAGCACGCGGCGGAGGACGTGCTCGAGGAGCTCGAGTTCGAGGCGCTCCGCGCGGCGCGCCTCGAGGGGTTCAAGGCCCAGCTCCTCCGGTCCTGCGCCGGCGGCGGGAAGCGGAAGCGCGAGATCAGCCTGATGTACTCCTCCTCCCCCGACCGCCTCAGCCGCAAGATCGCCAAGATCATGGAGCGCTACAACGAGATCGCGCGGGACAGGGACGCGCTCCGGCTGAGGAGCGGCGATGGGGAGAGGCGGCAGGAGGTCAGCCCCATGACGCCCACCAGCTGCTTGATGAAATGCCGGCTCCATGGCAGGGAGCGGGACATGAGGCGGGTCACTGAGATGCTACTATCTGACGAGGCTAGCTGCTGTGATGTCTATTCTGTTGTTCCTATCGTTGGGCCAGCTGGTGTGGGAAAGACCAGTGTAGCCCAACATATCTACAACGACGAGGCCATCAGCTCAAAGTTTGACATTAAGATGTGGGTATGGGTGTGCCAAGAATTTGATGTCTTGAAGCTTTCACGGAAACTCGCCGAAGAGGCTACAGAGTCCCCTTGTGACTTTGCAGACATTAACCAGATGCATCGTGTCATCACTGATCGGCTGAAGGGGAAGCGGTTCTTGCTTGTTCTTGACGATTTATGGGATGAGAGCCGAGACCGCTGGGCAAGCTTGCAGGTGCCTCTGAAATGCGCTGCAAGGGGGAGCAAAATTTTAGTGACCACAAGAAGTACTAAAGTTGCCAAAATGGTGGCTTTGAAGATGCACCAATTGGGCTACCTGTCTGATACTAACTGTTGGTCTGTGTGCCAAGATGCTGCCTTGCGAGGTCGTGATCCTTGTATTATCAACGAGAGTCTTATTTCTATTGGTAAATCGGTCGCAGCGAGATGCAAAGGTTTGCCATTGGCTGCAAATGCCGTTGGCCATGTTTTATCCAGTGCAATTGATAGGAATTATTGGGAGGCTGTTGAGCAGAGCGATTTCTGGAACAGTGAAGTGGTAGGGCAGACCCTTCCTGCTCTTCTGGTGAGTTACAACAGCTTGCAGAAGCACTTGAAGCACTGCTTCTCTTATTGCTCATTATTTCCAAAAGATTATTTGTTTAGAAAAGACAAATTGGTCCGTCTATGGTTGGCACAAGGCTTTGTTGAAGCAGACAGAGAACATCATGATGAGGATATTGCCTGCAAATATTTTGATGACCTAGTGGAGAAGTTTTTTCTTCAGAGGCTACCATGTAATGAAGATAGGTAACATTGCTAAGTTTGATTTTCTTTTAATGAATCAATTATGCCTTTTCTTTTTTACAAATGATGCAAAGCTGAACTAGGTTGTGCATATGATTCAGAATCTTGGATGGTGCATACTTTGTTATGCAGCATTCGAATACCCAAACATCTCTATCTAAATTGCCTCAGCATATCTACTTGGTATCTAACTTGCATGTTAGTCTGCAATGATTATCGCACGCTGAAGAATGGAGGTGGTAGAGCCATTTACAAATGCATTGCATGCCACTATGTTGTATAGTGATAGACTGCAGTCCATCAACAAAATGAAGTTGTCTGAAAGAGTGTTGCAATATTTTTATGTTTTGATTGAAAAGTTAAAACGTCTATTGGTGATTGATAGCAAATCTTGACGCGTCTAGTTGTATTGTTTACAAGAAATGTTCATAGTGCAATCTAGCTAATGCTTTTATGCAAGAATAAGAGATGGATAAGGAACTAATATAATACATACTAAATGTGTAAAACCAAATATTATAAATGAATGTACAATTGGCATTTGACATCTATATAATATAGGTCCTGTTTGGATCCCAGGAATAAACTGTAGAATAAACTTTAGTCCATTAGGTGATCCAAACAGGCGGACTAAAAGGTGGACTAAACTTTAGTCACACCCCAACTAATCATTAGCCCATTAGTCCTCCAAACCCACCTAATTCGGACTAAAAGCAGCAGAAATGAGCCAACCATTCGAAAAATGACTAGAGTACCCTTCCACCTTATCCCTTCACGCATATGCAAAAAGGTAATGCAAGACAGACTTTCTTCGTCTCCTGTCTACCTTTAAACCCTGTGATCCAAACAGGGTATGAACTAATTTAGTCACCTAACTTTTAGACATCTAAAGTTTAGTCTGGACTAAACTTTAGTTTTAGGTGATCCAAACATGGCCATAATTACGCAGCCATGACCATTACCTCTTTTTTGTCCACCATCTAATCTGTACATTTCCATTTTTGCATAAGTTTCACATTTTTATCAATTAGCAAATTTGTACTAGAGCATAAATTGTTTGAGGTTTCCTTAGTGAATGCATCTTGGTTCTTGATTACTTCCACTGACTGTTACGCAAGTAGAAGCGTATGCTACTATCATGTCATGCCATGCCTCAAGTAGTCTTGACCATTATTTCTTAGTGGCTGTTACTGCACATTTCAGCTGCTATTGACATTCTTCCAGATTTCGATTGTCTCCAACCCAGGAACCTAGTAAACATTTTAGGTTATTTGTTAAATCATGTTATTGTTACTGGACTTGCGGCTCCCATTGGTTTAACGAAATGAATGTCATCAGAGTATTACCCATCCCATCTGTACAGATTTTCCTCTCTAGTTAAACATTTTTTGGCTTTCATGTTTGGTGGTGCCAATCTGTTGTAATGATATTTCTTGTGCATTTATGTTTTATAAACTACACTAACTCTTCTTGCAACAGGTATGTCATGCATGATCTCTATCATGAGCTTGCTGAATATGTATCAGCCAAAGAGTATTCAAGAATAGAGAAATCTACATTTAACAATGTAGAAGAAAATGCTCGACACTTATCTTTTGCTCCAGATGAGGACCACTCCAATGAGATCATACAATTCTATGCACTCCAAAATGATTATATGAAAGAATCTCATATTCCTGGCTTGCGAACATTGTTGGTTGTTCAAAAGGATGAACTCAAGGACGAAAGAAATGCTTTGCACATAAATTTCCCAAGGGGCATGTTCAAGATTCTCGGGTCTTTGAGGGCTCTGGACTTAAGTAATACTAACATGGAGCACCTGCCCCACTCTGTTGGTGAATTGATACACCTTAGGTACCTAAGTCTTGAGAATACCAAAATCAAGTGCTTGCCAGAGTCAATAAGTGCCCTCTTCAAGTTGCATTCAATGAATCTCAAATGTTGCAATAACCTTAGTGAATTACCTAAGGGAATCAAATTCCTCACTAATCTGAGGCATCTGGAACTGCCATCCATGGATGATTGGAATATGTACATGCCATGTGGAATTGGTGAATTAACAAACCTACAGACAATGCACGTGATCAAGGTCGGAAGTGATTTAGGCAGCTGTGGGATTGCTGACTTAGCTAACTTGAATAAGCTTAGGGGAGAGTTGTGCATCTCAGGAATAGAGAATGTGCCAAGTGCACAGATTACTCCTGAAGCTAGCATCAAGAACAAAGGTGAACTGCGTAAATTGATACTCCACTGGTCTTCCATCGCCTCCATGTTTTCTTATGATGCATCATCTGTGTTGGATAGTCTTCAACCTCATCCTGATCTGGAGGAGCTGACTATCAAGGGATTCTCTGGTGTCAGATTTCCTTTATGGCTTGCAAATCAGTATATGTTTAGCTTGTCCATCGTAGAACTAAAAGATTGTCGGAACTGCAAAGAACTGCCATCTCTTGGTCGGTTACCTTGTCTCAAACATCTTTCAATCAATTCGCTCACCAGCATAAAGCACGTGAGCCGAATGGTTTCTGTCCATGAGGAAATTAACTGCGGTGATTATAGATCCAGCATCAGCACAGCCTTTCCTACATTGGAGACACTGAAGTTTTCCAACATGGACTCCTGGGAGCTATGGGATGAGCTTGAGGCCCGAGATTTCCCTTGTCTTCGGCATCTCACCATTATGAGATGTAGCAAACTGAGTGGATTGCCCAATCTCCAGGCACTGCAAAATCTTCGTATAAAAAATTGTGAGAATCTACTCGAGTTGCCAAATTTCCCATCCCTCCAATGTATTAAAATTGAGGGTTTCTGGAGTGTTAATCAAATACTGCAGCTCCCAATATTTTCTCATATTGAACCATTAGAACTCCGTTGTCACAAGAAACTTGTGTCGGTGAAAAAGATCCAGAATCCAGTCCTTCACAGTTTGAGTTTGAAGCAGAAAGGATCCCTACATAAGGTTTCAGGGTGTCAAGTGCTGCCTTTCCATAATCTGTTTGTTCAAGATAGTCAGGTACATGTGATCACTAAATTGCATACCAAAGACAATCGTTATCTAATGTTACAGCTTCTGAAATGTACATGCTTGCTATATATTTCAGACAACTTGGACATTTTTAAGGTGTGCGAGACGAATACATGATTGCAGCTGCAATTTCATTGCATTTACCGATCTTACCTTTGGACAAACCAATGTCTATCCTTCTAAAGGTAGCTCCCTCCGCATGTACTATTCCTTTGCTGGCCCTTTCTTTTTCATTTTTGGCACACATTTGCCTAATGAGATCAACTTAGGCTTATTCTTTAATAGGAAGAACCTATCTGGCATCTAATAGTGTCTTATGTCAAATCAATACATTTAACAGATATAGCTTTCATTTATGTTTATTAATTTCAGTGGAGACATGCAAAGATGTATCATTCCATGCTGGACATTCTGAAGACGTTGAGCTTGTATCCTGTAAACCAGTTTGGGTTCAAATGGGTCAACCAGAAGATAGTGAGCCTGTTTACATAGACTAACAGACTAATGATAATGAAATCAGCGTGATGGACGAACCAGGATCCTCAGGTGGTGATACCTGGATAATGCAGCTCAAATCAGGGTATTCAGAAGCTAATGCAATTAGTAATCAATGCTCAAGTTTCAGTTTTGGATTGGAATTCTGGTTAGCTGATGTTGTACGGCGAGTAACATCAACAAAACTCAGCTGGTGACCTGGTGTCGAGGTTGCTCCATTTTGTATTTTCCTTCTGATTCTGGTATTTCAGCAATACACATACGTATGTATACCTGATACGTTCCTGTTAATACTGTATGTGCATTCTGATATTTCAGCAATCAGCATACACACATATTTTTTAATGAACAAGAATTTACATTCAAACAATCTGTATTCAAAATTGACAGTGCACAGCACAAAAAATAAATAATAAGGTGCTTTATCATTTGACCGCTGTATTATGGTTTTCCAGTTGGATGTTGCTCAACAGCATTGTCGAGTTTCTAAGTGAGATCTGAGTGAAAACCATCCAATATAGGATCCCCAGTTCAACGCATAGCTAGCTACCCCCAGATTTTACATCACATGGCTACATATACACAACAAACATATCAAACCAGCACAAACTAACAGATCCCACCTAAATCCAAAGTACCATCACTGCATGTATACGCGCAAAAGAGATTTCACATCTCCCGGCCTTGTTCATGCCGATCACTATCAGTGCCTATTATTGCCTCCACGACCAAAGGCCGCGCGCCGTCGTGATCTGTATCGCCAGGAGCTGGCCTGGCCGGCGTGCTGCTCCCGTCCAGGCGGCCGGTAAATCTCCAGACCCTGCGCCGCGCGGCTGATCTTTTGGAGGCCGGCCTCGATGGGAGCACGCACACGCTCGTCGGCGAGCAACTCCGGCGTCAACAGCCGCTTCCACCCTTCGTGCCACGCCGTGGCCTCCGCCACGGTGGGTCTCGCGGCCCACAGCCACCGGCACAGCGCGTCCTGCCACTTGCCCAAGAAACCCTCCTCCTCCAGGAGCCGCGCCATGTCCCGCGCCGGCACCACGGACAACCACCTCATCACCCCGCCGAACCCGCCGTCCTCCTGCTTGGGAGCGTGATGCGCACCGCCCGTAGGCCCTGCCTCAGGTACGGCACGACGTGCCGGCCGACGAACTCCTCCCACGCCGCCGGCCCAAACGCGTCCTTCCACGGCAGCACCATGTCGTGGTCGGCCGTGGCGCGGGGCGCGCGCCATCCCACCAGCGCGTTACCGAGCTTACACCGCACCGTCGCGACCAGCGGCTCGAGCCGGCGCCCGAGGAGCGGGATCCACGGGTGCACCCAGGCGTGGCACGGCACGGGCTCCCACCGCGGCTCCCACGACTCGGCGGCGGCCGACAGCTTCGGCATGACCGCCTGCTCCAGGAGGCGCTGGATCGCCGGGATCGGCAGCGCGTCCCCCCACGTCTCCAGGAACCGGACCATCGGCTCCGGGTCCATGGCCTCCCACGTCTCGGCGGCCGACGCCAGCACGGCCCCCACCACGACGTCGTCGACCAGCGCGGCGTACGGCGACGCGGCCGACCCGTCGTCCAGCAGCGCGTCCTTGAGCCTGGTCACCGCATCCAGCCCGCGCGACGGGTCCTCGAGCGGCTCCCACTGCTGGAACACCGTGCGCAGGAGCGGCGCCGCGATCGCGCGCGCCGCGTCCGCGAGGCGGTACGTCGTGTACTCCCGGGGGCACTGCTCCTTCAAGGCCGTGAACTCGCGGATCAGCTCGGCCGTCGTGAGCGTCCCCGACGAGCTCTCCTCCTGCACCCGCGCCATGGCCTTGGCGATTGCCGCGGTCTGCTCCCCGTAGCACGGTTCCCCTTGGCCACTCGACCATCGAGACGCCCGGGCGAGTGCCTTCTGCACCCGCGCGACGGCCTCGGCGGCGCCTTCCTCCAGTGGTCTGGCTAGGATCTTCTCGTCAAACTCCCGATGGCGCTTCCCTTTTTTTGCTCCTCCGGCTTCATCCCACTTGGGCCAGTTCTCCGCGCTGGGAGGCGGTTCGAAATCTCCGCCGGTGGATCCCTCGGCGGTGCCGAGGCTGGCGTTCTTGGGCCGCACGATCACTTCGAGGGGAGCGACGATCCCCTGGCCGTGCCTGCCGAGGCCCGTGCCTTCCCTGTAGTTCATGCGCTTCATCATCCTCGCCACCACCGTGTTGGACGCCAGGCTCCCGGGCGCCGGCGGCGACGTGGCCCGCGGAGCCAGATCCCCAGACGACGATGCGGGACTACGAGAATCCCCATGGTTACCGGACGGAACGGCCGCGGATACGAAATAGACGGGCTTGGGGAGATCGCCGGAGCCGCGTGGTCGCTTCTGCGGGGTACGGCCGTACTCGGCGCCGGAGCGTGGCGCAGACGCGGAGTTCCCGCCCGTTCCCCACCGTGCACTAGCCCGGCTGATGCGGTTCCCGTCGACGAAGCCGGCGTCGCGGCGGTGGGTCGCGTCGCGCCGCTCGTCGGCGTCCATGACGTACACCCACGCAGTGCAGGTCTCTGGGGATATGGATCTGACGGGAGATGCGGAGCGAGTTTAGGGTTGCCCGGCCGGCCGGCGGCGGCGGCTACCACTCGTAGCACGTTTTCTCGCACCGAACGTCGATGCGTGCGGCCCTAAATATCGTGGTCGTGATGCGCGTGCCCAAGAACCCAAGTCCGAGTCGGGACGAATATGGAAACCTTTTACGACAGCCCAGCTGTGGGCGATCGGTCAGCGAGTAATGGCGTTCCTGATCTGAATCGGACTTGTGTGTTCGCATTGGGAACTTTGCCCTGCTCGCCCGCCGCCTGCTGAGGACTGCATGAGTGTGTACTACAAAGCGTTCGGAGTTCTCGTCTTCGATCACCGGTTGGTTAAGGACGGGCGGGCTACGTATTACATGAATTCCCCGCGCAAATAAGCGGGGTGCATTGCTAATCTTTGTATGATTTTATCATATTGGTAAACTGGGTAGTCTAAGTTGTCAATTAATTATGTGGATATTCTTGACAAACGCTACGTTTGCTGTGTACGTGATTTTAATTAGGGTAAATTTTCTATGGCTAAAACTTTTATCCCTTGTCTGCCACTAAAAAATTTGTATCTTGTGAATGCCATTGGCCATAAAAGTTAATCTCTTTTGTGCCATATTGACTACATTCCGATAGTTTTGACTAACAGAAACGACAAAATGACCCATTTGCCCCTGCTGCTTAGATGGTTGTAAATTTCATCTGTCCGGTTTATGCCACCAAGTGAAATTAAGGAATCTATATAAGAATATGGACATAATTTCACCAATACAATAACTTCATGACAATTCCAGTGTGTCAGACCCGGGTATATGGGACTATACACGTGGCACACTTTTTCCTAAGATACGGAATGGGATATGGCCCACGCCCTACGTCTGATATAACTACTCATAATGCAGTAGGATTACTCGTAAAGTAGTGAAACTAGTCGGACACGGTAGGAAACTACCCGAGAAGTACTCGGGTAGGACTCCTTGACTTGTACCCGACTAGGATTCTCATGTAAACCTGTCCCCCGGACTATATAAGGGCGGACAGGGGCCCCTCGGGGACAACAATCACAATCATCATCAAAGACAATCCAAACCACACAGGACGTAGTGTATTACGCTCCCGGCGGCCCGAACCTGTCTAAAACCTTGTGTTTCTTTGCACCTTCGAGTTCCTGATCTCGGCGACACCCAGCCTAAAAACTTACCACCTCGGGGGTATCCCTCGGTGGGCGTGGCGGTAAAACACCGACAGCTGGCGCGCCAGGTAGGGGGGCTCATCGAAGATCCACCGGAGAACTCGATGGCATCGTTCAACTTCACCAGCGTCGTGCTCGACGAGGGCACGACTTTCATCTTCAGCTCTTGGATCTGCATCGCCGATGATTTAGGTGGCTTCAACATCCATCTAGCCAACTCCAAGCAGCCGGAGGCTACTTCATCAACCACAGGCAGCGATCTTGACGACTTCATCGACAACCTCGACGACACGCTGCTTCCGGATCTGGCCCAGCAGATCGAAACGACGTCCATTTTCAAAATGACTTCAACTCGAGATGCAACAGATCTACTCGACTTGGATTCAAACCGATCTACAAAGACCCCACGATTTAAGTCCCTCTTCGACTTGGAGGAGAATTTGGATCTGCTGCTCCAAATCGGGTACGTGGACGTCGCCGCTAGCCGGGAGGCCCCCGTTCTCGACATCTACTCGGACTCTGATGAAGAGTACTCCACGTGCGGGACTACATCTCTAAACCAGATCCGAAAAGGACTCGGAGGCGAGGGAGCCACCACCCGTCGGGCGGCCCCCGCCCTCGAAAATCACTCGCAACCCGACAGCTACACCGAAACCTTTTCGGGTAGCCTTCTGGGTTTAACCATTACATCAACACCACAAGGACGTTTCGTGTACTGGAAGGGCTTTGAGCCCTCCGAGCTACTCGATTATGAGTCTCCCCTTATGGCCTTCACGCAGGAACTACCCTTCCAAGAGGGTAGACCTCTTTCTCCTATCGTGGAAGAAGGAGAGAGTAGCACGGAGCTACTCGAGTATAGCCTCAGGGCTAACCACTCGCCGGATCGACAAGTCTACATGGCTTCCCTTCGCAACGTGGAAGAAGACGAGCTGGGCACCCAGTACGACAACGAACAACTCGCGAACATCTCAGCCGATGAGCCCACAGCAGACGCTCCTCAAGCTGAAGACGAGGAGCACCGGAGGATCCAGCGGGCAAAGAATGCCAAACGGCTCCACGCAGGCGCAACGCGCAGAACCGCGCCTGTGGACCAAGGGATCTCACCAACGCCTTTGCAGCAGTCGCGGATCGCGAGTACCGTACGCCGATTGGCGCGATTGAGGAGGCAGCACTCTTAGCCCAACAACTCCCATCTAACCCCCAGATTCAAAGGTTGCAATACTTGACCCAGCGCGCGCTCGTGCAACTCGATGGGCAACATCCAGTGTTATCCACTCGGAATCACCTTTCTCGAGGTCTGAGCAATACGGGGATACCGCGCTAGTCAATCGCACTCCCGGAGGAGGCTAAGGGAGTCGGAAACGACAACCGCGAGCGCAATGAGGGCCACCCATCCACGCGTGGCAACAATGAACAAGAAGTACAAAAACCCCCCTCGCAACCAGCGTGGGGCAAGGCACCGTGGCCAAGATCCAATCGGGGCCAACCTCCAGGATGCTCCCACGATCGACCTCAGGCAGAAAATCAACGAGGGCCGTGACGCGCGGCTCGTTATTGAAGTAAGGAGAAGGGACCGTCCAGGCAGGTACCACGACGACGACGACAGCGACCGCTTCGCCGCCTTCACCACCAACATCACCGACAAGTCCTACCCAAAGGACTTCAAACCAGTCGAAATCCCCAAGTACGACGGTAAGCAGGACCCACGCCAGTGGCTTCGTTGCTACTCCATCGCTATTGAAGTTTTAGGGGGATCCAACTCTACAAAAGCTCTCTACTTTCCGGTGGCTCTGGAACCCACACCCCTCACGTGGCTTGAAAGCCTCAAGCCAAACTCCATCAACTCGTGGGAGGACCTCAAGCGGGCATTCATCGACAACTTCCAGGGACCCATGATCAGGGCGGGCACTCGCCATGACTTCATCTAGTTTGGTCTACGTACATCCATAATTTCTCCAAAATAAGAATAGAAGATCAAGTTCCCACATCCAAAATATTCACGAAAGGTCAAGTTTCCTTCACATAACACCCAAAATAGAGACCCTCAAAACATTCATAGAAGGTCAGTAAGCCTTGGCACGACTATTTTCACCCTTCTTTTTGCTCCTAGTTCCCATGGCAGGACTATCTACAGGAACCTTGGTTGGTGTTGCTTGAGCAGTGCCCTTCACTTTCCTATTCTTCTAAATCTTATTTGTCCCAGTCCCCTTCCCCTTCTTTTCGGTTGCAGTTCCTGCTGCACTTGCACTTGCTGGTTGGCTAGCTGATGCACCATATGGCAGAAGTGGTAGACAATTTGGAGGATCCTTCATATGTCTTGGTATAGGAGCTAGCCTTGCCCTACAGAAAATGATGAAATGAGCGATTCGCAAGTAACAAGCTCAATTATTGATGAGTGTAGCTATTTACCTCTTAGAAAGATTAGTGTTCTCTCTTTTACTCCCACCTTCTAGGTTTGCTATTTCCTGATTTTTTTCGTTTCTTCTCAGCTTTTCTGCAATGGATGGTGAAAATTACACATAAGAAACAACAAGAAATAGATGGAGTCTTCAAAGGAATGTGAAAGAATACACACGCTTGGGCTGCTAACAATGCAAGGACTTCTTTAGCTTCTGGATCTCCTTCTCTACAAGTGTTCCAGTGGTGCCCATGTTGGTGGCAGATTGGGCACTCATGTGCACTTCCTCTCCTTTTCTTCTTATAACCCCCTTCATGAGCAGCCTTAAATCTATGTGTTTTTGTCTACCAGCAGGTCTCCTTAGCAAAGGTGGATATAAGAAGAAACCTTTGTCAGGCTTGGGCCATTGCTTCTTATCAGTCATAGCAGGTATCTTTCTCTTATAGGCAGCCCTAAACTTCTCAATTGTGTAGCTTCTATCGACATAAAGCTGAAGATTTTCCTCCCTAAGATATGTTATGAATGCTATAGCATGTGGACATGATTTACCTGATATCTGCCATGACCTACATGTGCAGGTCATGCCTTTCAAGTCAACCACATGTTTGAAGTCTACAAGTTGATCTTTTGTGAAAGTCCAATGCTTCCCATATACCTCAGCTATATCATCATCACTCCTTTGGATTTTATACTTCAATCCATAACTTCGCATTTTTAGATCATTATAAATGTGTGGCAATACTAGACCAGCCATGTTCCTACCAATCCTCCTCCTCTGATCAAACTTGAGCATTAGCTTCTGCCTTAGCTTTTCTACTAGATCACCCACATGCATTGCCTTGAACTTTCTAATCCAACTATTGAAACTTTCAGCCAAGTTGTTTGTCACATAGTCAACCTTAGCGAGTTCACTAAATTTGCATCTCATCCAAAGGTTGGGATGAGTCTCAGTAAGGTATGTGAGGACATCAGGATTTGCTGCAACCATCTTGGACATATGCTTCTCAAATTGCTCTGGCTGCCATGCATAGGCTGCTGCCCACAAGTTCTCATCAAACACCTTCCCGCGGAACCTTTTCTTGAAGTTGGTTACTAAATGCCTCATGCACTCCCTGTGCTCAGCATTTTTTAATACAGTCTTAATTACATTGAGTCCCTTTCCTGCATCAGTACATATGGCCAAGCCTATAGGATCTCCTATGCAGTCGTGTAATTTTTCCATAAACCACTCCCAGTTCTCACTATCCTCACACTCCATTATTGCAAACACAACTGGAAAGAGCCAATTGTGCCCATCCACAGCACACGCAGTAGCTAACTGCCCTCTGAACCTTCCAGTAAGAAATATGCTATCTATGGAGAGGTATGGCCTGTAACCATTGAGGAATCCATCTACACAAGCCTTGAAAGCAACCAACATCCTTTTAAAGTGATGCTTCTCCCTCACTAAATGATGCTCAATGATGACCATGCTGCCAGGACTCCTCCTCTCCACCTCAGCTTTCCAACTATACAAGCTGTCAAAGCTGTCCTTCCAAGTTCCATACACTTTGTCAAGTGCAAGCCGATACCCTGCATGCACTCTCTTGTAGTTAATCTCCACAAAGTGAGTCTATAAGATCCTATTTTGTAGTTCTTTAGCACCAATATCTGGATTATCCTTCACCCAGTCCATCACTTTGTCATATATCCAAGCCTTTGTTGCATTCTTAACTTTCTTGCTTCTCTGTCTGCTAGCACATGTATGTTCAAATGGATTCACCTTAACCTACAAAAGCATAAAACAAGACACATAAGTTCTGGCGGGAGTTGTTAGGAAACAATAAATGAAAATAACAAAGACAAGTATAAGAAAAATACTTGCCTTCATGGTTTTCCTGTCCTCCAATACAGAGGTATGAATTATCCATTTGCAGCCTTTGTTCTTGGCTGTACAATAAGCTCTTAGCCTTTCAGGATCTATCTTCTCTATATTGTACTCAAATTCATGCTTAATAGCATGCTGAGACAATGCAACTCTAAACTCTTCAATGCAAGAATAGATTGATCCTTCAAAGATAGTTGGAGGATTTGATTGGCTGGTACAACCAATTTTGTCCAATACGGCATCCATCCTATAGATATGTTAGAGATCATACAAGGATCAATCAGCAACCTTTGTCCTATATACTACTATTTGATTGAAAAATACTAGTAATCTTTGGGAATAATTACAATGCACAGGTTTCACATATTACAGAAAAGGAATAAGATGTCTCCTCTGATTGCTTTGAAAATTGAAGTGTATGCTTTCTAATCACACCATAATTATGTATAACAGGGCATTCAAATTGTTGTTGCCACACATAAATGAGAAAGCAATGTGGTCCAACAGGTATAATGAATGAAGAAAGTAAGCTATATATAAAATTAGTGTACAGGAACATCAATGTTGGCTTGGCTCAGTACTCGCAAGAAAAGAAGTGGAGAGAGAGAGAGAGAGACGTTGTGGTGGTGTGTGGAGTTGTGCCATGGCTGGGACTGCTCGTGCAAGGTGTGGATGCGCGTATTTGACGCGCCATGGGCAGGAAAAATTGGGCGTCGAAAAAATAGGCATGTGATGCGCCAGAGAGAGAGAGCAGCTGCCGACGAACTGAAATTATACCTCAACGGGAGCAGTGGGGGGCCGTTCTCGAGGTTGCCGGCGGGGCTCACCTAACCATACTGCAGCGGCAGCAGCTCCAGCCGGATTGGAATCATGGCGTCGCGAGGAGGTAGCCCACGCAAGCCCCCTTCCGGATCAGAGATGCACCACCTCCTTCCTCACCGAGCGGCCCATCCGCTCGTCGTCAATTTAGTGTGGCATGCTGTGAGCTGGATGGGGAGGAGGCTTCTTGTTGTCGATTTGGTTTGGAGCTGAGCCTAGGGTTTGCGTGCTCTCGCGGCTCGTGAGGAAGAAGACTGAGATGGGAATTGGGGATTGCATCTACGATTTTGGGATGGTTGGGGCATGGGTAGTATTGGCATTTCGAATTTTTTCTAACGGTGGCTGCTAACGGAAGTGACTCTCATGGCACTAAACGGATTAGAATTTAAGACCAATGGCATATACGGGAGCTATATTTTTTCGGTGGCAGATGCGGGAACAAGGTTAGACCAATGGCACATAAGGAATTTTGCCTTTTAATTATGATGAGGTCTTCTTCTTCGCTCGATTGGTTAAATTCCATGAGATTAAAACCATTCAAAATTTTCCTCTTTGCCAACCAAATAATTATGTACAATCAATTCATCTATATATGTGAAATGCCTGCACAAATGCGTTTCAGCGTTTGTGATGCAAATTATTTGATAATTAAGTGTGCTAACCTTGATAAAATAATATGCTTGTATTTCCCGCCCAATTGCATGCTCATGCCCAAATGCGGACTTAACAAGGCAAGAGGGGGCTAAAGCACCCCTTACTTAACAAGGGGCGAGAGGCTTGAGTAGTCCCTGCGTCACCTAGATGTTTGGCTGCGTCACCTAGATGTTTGGCATCAGGGTACTCTATCCCCGATCTGTGTCATCTGAATGTTTGGCACCAGGGTACTCTATCTCTGATTGGACCGCCCTCCATTCTATCCGGCGAAAGCATGTCCGATAGGATTCGAACCCGGGCTGCTTACTTCAAAGTTGGAGCAGCTAGCCACCCAGGCTCCCCTTAAGCAGTCCATGGACCCGATTGTGTTTCACGGGCATGCAATTATGCTAGACGATCGTGCTCTTAAAAATCAAAAATTGATATTCTATGGGGATAGAAGTTCTTTTCGACGAGGTTAGGCTTGGAAAAGTCGTGGTTGTTTCATGTCAAAAATTCACACCCACATCCAACCTATGGTCACACTCGGGCTTGATTTCCAGCTCAGGCCCGGACTTTCCCATTACATTTTGGTTTTAAAATAATTAAATTAAATTGTTGGATTGAGCTCATGCCGATCAATTTTTTTGGGCACGTATTACTCGGACCAAGCTCGATCCTATAGAAGAAGTGGAGCGTCAAAGCCCGACAAGCTCGTACTAGGTCAAAAATGCTCAGGTCGATCCTATGTAATTTTATAATTATTTTTATTACCATTGCTTATCTTTCCAAACATAATCAATTCTATACACACCAATTAAAGGGATAGTTCAATTGAATGATGAGAGATGAAGCGAAAGGCCTGTAGCCTGGTACCACCTCAGATTCTGGGTTTGACTCCTCGTGAGAGCGAATTTTTTAGGATTTAATAGTATTGTGTTTCCAGTGATGGGCGACGTTCCCGTCAACAGCGAGACGCTAGTGGTGACTTCGTCAATCTCGAGAATTTGCCGCCTCAGTCTTCAAAGAAGCTCATAGGGGTAGAGTTTGCGTAGGTGTGTTTATAGGAATGAGTGTGTGTGCGTTGTGAGTGACTGAGTTGTACTGTGTAACTAAAAAATAATGAGAGATGAAGGCACAACCTCAGGCACAAAACTAAGCTTTTTGCTTTGCGTCTCGCCAAGTTGTTCGTGTAAAATTAGGTTCCCTCATGTAAGGTACCTAGTTACTACCATTCTCTTTGATTCATTTTTTTATATTTTTTCCATTAAGGGTAAGTACATTGCTACACGTCAGTGGTCTTATAATTTATCTCGTGCAGTTTTATGTAGAATTTTTTATGATGTGGAGGAGAGAGGGGAGGAGAGAGAACGAGGTGGTTGTTTCGCAACCACCTCATAACCTAAAATTAAGAACTATGAGACCGTTTACTTTATCATTGTATAAGATGTTGTTGTCATGCTACTCGTAATATTTCCTTTTTTCATCCCGTAAATTAAAGGATATGATACTACCACAAAACAACAAAAACTGTAGAGATTGTCTGTTCAGTCATCTTAACATGACTTGTTATTGGACTACTTGTCATTGCATGAGTCTAGCTTTTAGACCAGCTATTAGACGGCTACAATGTACTCACCACGAGAAGTTTCAACATCCAGATCTGAGCTTCCTTCGGTTACGTTTTATTATACATTTTTATTATTTTTGGACAATTTTTTTTAGTTTTCAATAAAAAAGAGACAATGTTGGAGTGGGCCAGTAATATATTCTTTCTAAACCAGAGAGAATCTGTAGCTGTACAAAGGCCCAAATCGATTTGGGCCGACCATGAGTCCATGATTTTAGTCCTGAATTCGTCTAAAAAATACTAATGCTCCAAAACATATAAAAAACAAGAAAATCTTTCGCGTTCTCTCTTACGTGTTGTCCAAACTGAGCAGTGCGCACTTCACCCTCTTGGTTGATTGTATTTGTGACAAAAGCTAGGTCTAACCCTAACCAACTCCGATTAAAAAACTAACCAATTCGCTTGGAGCTCTCTTGCCGTTTGCTAACATCTGGAGGGAAGCAGATGCAATTTCAAAACGGAGGCAGACTAAACTTTTTTTTCGAAAAAAAGGATGGGACAAACCATATTTCCCCCTATCAGCTGTGTAAAAATTTGGGATCTTTCCCTTTTTCTTGACGTCTCTGTGACTGGATTTGAAGCTGCAACGAAGCCACTAATCCAGCGTGAAAGAAAAGCTGTTACAAACCAGAGTTCGTTTTGTACATAGGCTTGACACTACCAACTGCGTGATATTTAATTTGTTCATATCTTCTCGGAACTTTTTTGAAAACAGAAAAAAGGAAGCATTATCATGGATCGAAAGGAGGAAAAGGAAACAGGGTAGTGCTGTGCCTTCATAGATATGCCTGTCTGGGTCCAAAGCACCAGACACCTGGAGTTCAGACACCCACACCAAAACTCCCCACCTGCGTTCCACTGAGCGGTGGTCCCGGGCGGGGCTCACGTCCATGACCCGCGCGTACACGCCCCCTCGGAGTTTCCCTAGCGCGCCATCCCTCCCGCCTGAACAGATGACCACATCGCCCTCCCTAGTTTTCCAACAACCACGATTCCGCCCTCCTACCGGGCTTCCCCCTCGCGGAACCGTGGTGGCAATTTCGTGATTAGAGCGGAATCCAAGGGATCTCTCGAAGGCCCTCCAATATAAATAAGAGCCTGCCCCCCCTCCTCGAACCTCCTCTTTTTAACCTGAAATTTTTTCTGCCTCCACCCCCCTCCCTGTCTGTCCTCTCGCTCTCCCCTCTCGCCCACCGTTTTCCTCCTCTGTTCTTGGTCTTTGCCCAGTGAATTTACGGTCCTGCCCCCGGGTGGGCCCCACCGCCTGCCTTTCTCTTTATCAGTTTTTGTTTTTCGCCCGAGACCATCTGCCTCCCCTTGCTTTGGTTTGCCTTTTTCCCTTTTTTTTCCCCTTCGTCCGCAGCCAGAAGAGAGAGGGAGAGAGAGAAAAGAAAACTCTCTTTCTCTCCGTCTTTCTTTTCTTTTCGACGGCTCGGCCCCCCGCTGACGTGGCGAGGGACGAAGCGGAGCCGTCGATATGTCGCTCAGCGAGAAGCTGGAGGCGGCGCGTGTCGCTCTCGGCAAGCGCAAGGAGCGCGAGCGCGAGCTGCAGGCCGCGCAGGCGCAGGCGCAGGCCCCCGTGCCGGCTAAAGCCGAGCCGGGGAAGCCGGCTCTGGCTGGCCCCGCCGGCGGCAACAAGCTGCTGGCCGGCCACCTGGCCCACGAGTTCCTCGCCCACGGCACGCTGCTGCGGCGACGGATCGAGCCGAGCCACGCGGGACCCGCTCCGGCGGCGCGAGCCGAGCCGGACCCGAAGAGGAGGTACGCCGAGGTGTCCTGGCTGCTGATGACCAGCGGGGCCCACATCCCCGGCGTCGTCAACCCGGCGCAGCTCGGCCGCTGGCTGCAGATTAAGGACTGACCGGCGGACAGGTGGCGCGGCGCCATTGGCCGGGAGCCGCCGATCGACGGCGACCCGCGAGGCTTTTGTTCCGGCCTGCTGCTGCAAGAGAACCGGACCCGATTCTTGCCTGCTGGAAACATCATCAAGTGGTTTCGCCATTCCCGCCGCCTCTGCTGTGTGCTCTGCTCCCCTTCTTTTCACTTATGTTAGATTCTCTAGATCTAGCGATATCGATGAAAGCATCCGCCGCGTACTAGATTTTATTCGACGCATCGTTACATTACATACTGTTTTAAATTTGTTGTAGTGTCATGTAGCCCCATGTATCCATCCCCTGTCTCTCTGCATGAAGTCGTGTGTGTCGGATGGCTTGACGAGCTCCCATCTCGTGTATGCTCACTGAAGCCTGTTGCTCTCTCTACTGATGAGCACAGCCACAGCCAAGAGCTGATCAGCTCACATGCATACTCGCATGGCGAAAACGGTGCTGCGGCGGCAGCCGGCACCGGCAGGCAGGGCGACGAACATTGCGTGCGTGTCGTCGCATCGGTGGAGATGGCAAAGGCTCTGGCTGGCGTGGTGTAGTGGTTGGCGTGGGGCTGTGGCCTGTGGGTTTCTTATATGGAAGAACACCAGCTTGAAACACCGTTGTTGTTGTTTTTTATAAGGAAACACCGTTCTTTAGAATTTAGATGCCTCTTGCGTGCAGGGGAACGGAATTCTTCTTCTTTTTTTGCTAGGAAGGATAGGAATTCGGAAGAAAGAAAAGAACAGCTAGCTGGCCCCTCCGTTACCAGGAAGGCAAGGTTTTTCATGGCTGATGTAACCGGTTGAATAGCCTACTATGAATCACCGATACTTCACTAACCCAGCCGTACCCGTATCCGATACTTGCGTATCCGATACTTGGATGCTCCGATACTCTCTCTATACTATCACTGTGTCATTTTTCAAACTCACGTATCGCCGTACCTGTATCGTCGATATGGTCGATGAGATTATGCATTCCCTAAGCACACTGCACGCCTTCAGCTTGTTTTTTCAAAGAAAACTGTTTGAGAGATTTTTCTTTTGCGGAACGTGGGTAAGCACGTTGTTCATTATGAGAAAAAAATATAAGATGGTTGATGATACAGGCGGGCCTGGAATTTTATTGACGACTCGTGGGACATCCTGGTTGAGGCCTTCTCCCAATTTCTTTATTAGGGGCAATAAGAGGGGTAGGTCAGCTCCCATCTTCCTCCCGAGAGGGAGCTTATTAGTTGGACGTTGCGGTTGCCACTGTTTGATTGGTGGTAGTATAATGCCCCCAAGTGATTTGATTCCTATACCAACCTGGTCCATTTCAAGCTGTCATAACTGGATGGGGCCTCTGCTGATCTACTCTATCTTTTCATTCATCATCGCTCATTAGTGTTGGTCAATGGCTTGTGGAGGGACAAGATGGGCAGCCAACTGTAGATAGAGAGAGAGAGAGAGAAATGGTAACAGAGGCGAAGGAGAGAAGTGGTAGAGCTCTAGGGAGGTGGAAAAGTTATGGTCAGAGTGTCAGACAGGAACCTTGTCACCTTGAGTTTACGTACTCATCCCAAATAATGATTCATCTGGCGTGCAATCGAGTAGCGTGGTGGCAAGCGATGTTTGTGTTGTCTCCAACCATGGAGTGGCGGTATCCATCGGGAGGTTGCAGAGCCAGAGCATTGTGTAGGAGACGGGGAAAGTAGAAGACTAAATTGATGAGCGTTATGAGATGGATATCAGGCTGTCAGTAAACTATGTTATAATATCCAGTTTCCTAGCGGAAGCCAACGGATCGATTAGCCATGCGCACCCCAAAATACACCAACCACACCCTAAAAAGGCAAAGGCAATGCAAACAAAAATATAAGGACTCCCTCATGCTATCCCATGAGTCTGAATTATTTTTGCGCATGCTTGTAAGATTTATTTGGTCACGCTTGATAAAATTCGACTTATTTTTTTTATTTAATAATATGAAATTCTCTTAGGGGCCGCCGTTTGGATCCTCTCGTCTTGGAGAAATTAAAATCTACTTGATAAACTAGGCTATTTGACTTAGAATTTGATATCCCAACATTTTCCAACCACTTTCCAAAGTTTAGATATAAGCCTATCATAGATTTATAGGATGAGAGATGGAAATATATTCTATACACCAACAATCTATGTTTCAACTCTATAACTTATAGCACGCTCTTCGGCTTACTCCTCTATGTTAGAAATATAGCACATAGATATCTTTCTCATATGGAAGACAATAATATATAAATATATTCCTACATAATTATATTAACTTAATAGATTTGTATCTCAATTATGATTTTTAGAATGAAATTCAATTCCAAGGTTCCAAACGGACCTTAGCATAATTGCCTCCCACCCCTCTCCATCTCTTTCATTTAATTATCTTTCCCATTTGTTACCTGTCTGTCTCTCCCTACAGCCCGCCGAAGCTCACCTCCCCCTTACCACTTCCCATCAGTATTGTGATGCATCCGGTCCAGGTGGGGTTGGCCGAGGCCCAATAAATTAAGGTTGCCCGGACCTCAACAGTTCTTAGGCGCACTCACTCGGGGAAAGGCACAATCACCCTAAAAGACTAGTCCAATAGGGGAAGGGTGACTCTCCCTTTTAAAGTGGCTTTCTCCTCCCAATCTAAGCAAGGTGGGATTATTGAGAGGCTCACACGGTCGCCGCCCGACTACAACTGGATCACTCGGCCTCCTTTGTTGCGTCTTTGCTAGCGGGTAATAGTGGAGGATGTCCTCATCATTCCCACCCCCTTAAACAAGGGCCCAGCTCTGATACTAAATGATGCATCCGGTCCAGGTGGGGTTGGCCGAGGCCTAATAAATTAAGGTTACCCGGACCCCAACAGTTCTTAGGCACACTCACTCGGGGAAAGGCCCAATCTCCCTAAAAGACTAGTCCAGTAGGGGAAGGGTGGCTTTCCCTTTTAAAGTGGCTTCCTCCTCCCAAGCTAAGCAAGGTGGGATTATTGAGAGGCTCACACGGTCGCCGTCCGACTACAACTGGACCACTCGGCCTCCTTTGTTGCGTCTTTGCCAGCGGGTAATAGTGGAGGATGTCCTCATCATATTGCGTCCTCACACTGCTAATTGTCGGAAAAGAAGAGGGACACCAGTCCTCGCTAAAAAAGAAGCCACGGAAGAGGCATGGATTGGGTTCCATATTAATTGAAGGAGACCATGCCTAAGAGCATAAATCAACCTTGGTTTTCTCTTATTTCGCTTTCCTTTTTCTTTATATGTAAAGGATTTTTTTAGTTTGCACATGTTCGATTACCCATTTTTTTACTGAACCATTTTATTTATTAATATGGAATCCCACATCTCGAAAATGTATCTCACTCTTCATTTCTCCGGTTTAGTTGGCTCCATCCCTCATCCTCCACCCACACGGGCACGGTGGTGGAGCTGCGTATAGAGTTTTGAAGATCTCATATGCTACACACCATCCAAATCTAAGTGTCTAGCTAATTCAAACTTCAAGCACATAGCTTCAGCCTATCATCCAGAATGCCAGTTTGAGAAACAAGGAACAAGCGGCTAACCGGAAGCAAATTAGCCTTCCCTCTATTTTGCTTCACGCTCCGCCCACACGGCACACGTCCCACCAAACACAAGGGAACTAGAGCTTAGATGCCGCCGCATGCTGGTAGCCTGGCACCCACACATTTTATTACATGAAACTTTTTCCCTTACTTAAAGTTGGAAACACTATTTTTCTCATCTCGAATTTTTTCCCGATCTCGAAACTTTTTCCTACTTGATTTGATACCTCTTGTCAAATCGTTTTCCCGATCTGATTTTTGCTTTCTCAACGTCCCCAAGGGCGGAGCCGCATCGCACCACGAACGCACCGGGGTCAAAAGTGGGCTCAGAGACCTACTCAACTGCCCCCCGGCCTTCTCCTTTGCAGGACGTCCACGAGGCCCGCGCGCACACGGTCCGGTCCAACAACCCGGCATCCCTACGCAACCCAACCCAGCCCAGCCCGCCCCGCCTCGTCTCCCGAAAGCGGCCGGCCGAGCCGCCGGGACGCGCGGGCCGCCTGCCCTCGCGCGACGCGCGCGCGCGGGGCGCTCGAAACAGCCAGTTCCCCCCGGTCAAAAATGGGCAAACCCCCCTCCCCCGCCGCCCGAAAATCTCCCGCCTCCCGCGCGGATGGCGTCCGGTTCAGACCGCGGCGACGCGGCCCCCCGCCCAAACATTTTCCGCCGCCGCCTCCACGCGCTCCCCAAACATTTCCACCGGCCGCCTGCGCGCCACTCACCCCAGTCCCGGGACCCCGATTGGCCGCCCTCTCCCCGCGTATTTACCTGGCGCCAGAGCCCCGCGCCCCAGGCTCAAGCTTTCAAGTCTCTCGGCACCGCATCTGTCTCTCGCCCTCCGCCGGCTCCCTCCCCCTCTACGGCCACAGCCCTTCCCGAGGGCGATTTCGGAGGGAGAGGTTTGGTGATCTCGTCTCTCGTGGCCAGAGAAGATGGAGAGCCTGAGGAGGTTCCTGAACCCGCTGGTGCTCAACCTGCAGAAGATGGAACTGGAGCTCACCTGCCCCGTCTGGTGGGCCAATCCGTTCCTTGCTCCTTGTCGTTTCCTTTGCTTTTGGTCTAGATGCGGCTTCATCACAAACGAACGAAAGATAGCAGTAGGATGATTTGTTTTCTTTTTTTGCCTGTGCTGAATGCTAAAGGTGTCATTTTTATCGTTCAAGATCTCACTAGGCCTAAGGTTGCTAGCGCTAGATCCGGGCAAAATGATGTGCCTCAATCCTTTCTGGATTTGTATACTGAACTTCTCGGTCGTTTGATACGAAAAAACCTTTGTTTGGCAGCCTGAAGTTGCTCAGCGCGCCTACAATGCTACCGTGCTACCACACATCCTGCAGGTACTCTTTTTTCAGACTTCTCAACCAACTGATGTTCGTCACCCTCTACTCATCTTGCCTTGTGAGTTGTGAGTTGTGGCGACTGACGATTTTTCTCGGATTCTTCCAGCAACTGTGCTACCACACGGACTTCGAATGGTTATAGCTGTGCCATTTGCAAATCGGCATATCATTCTCAAGGTACATCACGGCTCGCTGAATTGTTTGAGTTCTGATTGAGGGCCTCTGTTCTTTATTTGATCTCAGTATTTTTTTTTTTTTGCAGATTTAAGGCCAGCTTCTCACCTTGAAGCGATAGTGGGCATTCACAGGAGCCTCGGCTCTACAGTCAGCACCATGGTTCAGGAACAGGATGCTCAAGTTCACATTCCTGGTACATTCTTCTTCCATTCCATGTTCGCAGAATATGAATTCTAGGCATTGTTAATAACTAGTGGGATGCCTGAGTAAAAGCTGATTGGTGGGTCAAAATCTTCTCTTTGTTCAGCTGCAAAGACAGCATCCCATGGAACACCAGAATCAGGGAATAGAAGTGGAGTAGAGAAATCTGACCAGATGAAATCTTACAACCCTGTCGCTTCAAAGTTAGTATATAACCAATCGACTGGACCTGCGTTTGGGAGCATGGATGGTGTTCAAACAAGAGATCCTGCATTTGAGAACAAAGCTGCTGATGCAGCCGTTGCACCAACTGTCCTTGTACAAAAGGGACATTCTGGGTCACAATCTTCTGATGGCCCTGGGGATTTGGATTGTGACAGCAATGATCTTGAAGGAGAACTGGTAAAATTCTATTCTATCTTGGCAATCTATTTTTCCTTTTGAAAAGTTGTTTAGAAATATATTCTCTGTACCTTCACTCTTAAATGTTAGCTATTCTGTCAGATAACAAGCAGATCACCTCTTCAAACTGCACTGAAAAGAGAGGCAAAGGTAATGGATGACCATACCAGAGAATTGAAGAAGCAAAAATCAAATGATCAGGTTCAAAGTAAGAGCTGTTTCCTATCTGATCTCCTTTCCGAATCTTTGGAAATGCAAAATACTGATGTGATTTTGAACATGAATACAGGACAAACAACCATGGCCAGTGCTTGGAAATGTGAATTTTGTCATTCTTCCCAAGTCACTGAGGTCGGTCTTGCAGAACTTTAAACAAGAGTTAATCCTTGTCCAATAGTAATTAGTATATGACCTGCTGCTGATTTCTTGTAAACTTGAAGAATCTAATGTAAATTGTGACTTACAGTGTACTGGCCCTTTGTCACATTATCTACATGGGGAGCCATTACAGGCTGACCAAGCTTGGAAATCAAATGTTCAGCATGTCCATGAGAAATGCATTGAATGGTATGTTCTTGGCAACTTTCATGATAATATTTCTGAACGAACACACACAGGGCTCTTAAATATAAATTATTTACTGTACTAATTTATGGTACCAATACAGGGCTCCTCAAGCATTCTTCACTGGTGATATTGCAAACAACTTGGAGCCTGAGTTGGCCCGTGCTTCTAAGATCAAATGCAGTGTTTGTGGCTTGAAAGGTGCGGCACTTGGCTGCCTTGTGAAGAGCTGCCGCAAGAGCTTTCATGTCCCATGTGCACACAGGATCAAAGGCTGCAGATGGGATGAAGTAAGTCTTGTTACTTAAATCTACATTGTCCATCATGTATTTAGTGAAAATGCTTTCCCTTTTCTCTGGTAAACTATTTAGTCAATTGTCTCACTGAACAAATGTGAATTGCTCCAGGAAAACTTTGTTATGCTGTGTCCTACTCATTCTTCAAAAAAGTTACCTTGTGAGAGATCGAAGTCAAAAAAGAAGGCCCAGCTACAGCAGTATGTCCATTGTGCCTGTTATTCTCTGCATTTTGCTATACCTGATTGTGTCTTTTGATGATGACCCTTTTTTTTTCTTTTGATTTCCCAGACCATCATCTGATATTGATGATCTGAATTCACCTTCTCCAATGCAAAGTGATGAGCTTTGGACTGCCCCATCTGTTATGACTAGTGAATGGGTGATATGTGGATCTGCTCTCAGTGCCCGTGAGAGGGTAATTGTTTTTTCTATGATCTGCATAACTGGGTTACTTCATAACTTATTCAAATATGTAATATGCCCTGAAATATTCATAACTTCAGGAAATCTTGGATCAATTTGAGCATCGAACTGGCATCACAGTAACTAACAGTTGGAGCTCGAATGTGACTCATGTGATTGCTAGTACTGATGAACGTGGGGCATGTGCTAGGACACTCAAAGTTCTCATGGCTATTTTAGCTGGGAAATGGGTTCTCAATGTAAATTGTGAGTGCATTTGCTCTGAAGATCAGTAAATATACTTGTGGCTAACCGAATTATGCTTTTTTTTCGGTCCATTGTGATTTTGGGGCCATGGCAAGTTAGACATGATTGTTTTGACTAAGTGCTGTCACCTAGTGGTGTGGTACTTGATAACTTGAACTTAGTATATCGTCACTTAGTAATTTGGTTGCATATATTTTTTTTGCTTATGCTTAAATTGCCCTGTTTTTAAGGAAGTTATTCTTATGCAAATTTGCATGTGGTAATTAGGGCTGAAGGCCTGTATTGAGGCTAGAGAACCAATCCCAGAAGAGCCCTATGAGGTCAGGTGTGATGTTCATGGCTCTTTCAATGGCCCTCGCACAGGAAGGCTTCGAGCGATGCAACAGGTTTGCAAATAAATTCTGGGAGTAAATAAGCTAAATTATGACTACATATTGACAATCTTGTTGGTATACTGACTGCGTATATTTCTTGTTCTGTAGGCACCAAGTCTGTTTGCTGGGTTGACCTTCTATTTCAGTGGCCATTTCATGCCAGCATACAAAATTAACCTTGAAGATTTGATTGCTGCAGCAGGGGGTTCGATTTTGGAGAAGAGTGAGCTTTCTACTACATCCTTGATTCTCTACAGTGTAGAGCCGCCACAAGGAAACAATCTAGACACCCTTAATGAGGTCATCAAGAAGAGAGAAGATGAGGCTGAAGAATTGGCAGCCACAGTTGGCTGCAAAGCTATTCCTCATACATGGCTTCTGGATTCTATTGCATCCTGCACAATCCTCAGTTGACTGTGAAACTGTACTTAGGTTCAAACATAGGAATGTAGTTTCTGCTTCTTCCTTTTTCCCTTTTAGAAAAAGGAGATTAGGATGTGATTGACATGTCTTGTTGATCCAAAATATCTTCAGAGTTCTGATGTTGTAACATGAGAGTGCAATTCCATTTGAATAATCTTGAGTACCTCAGTCAATGTTACTGTCGATGATGTCATTTCACATGTTTCACCTACTGATAGCTGCAGTTGGTCTGTTTTATCTTCACAAACAAAAAAGGATGGACTTGGTGGGTTGGGTTTACTCCAATTTCTTCTTGAATCAGGGAGGGAAAAAGGATCACCAGCTGGATATCATCTTTTCTTCCTGTTTCAGATCCAACGCTTGGGCACTGTTCAAGAATTTGTGGATATTCAGCTATGGAGTTTGTCATCCACGGCTTCAGCAACGGGAGAAAAGCCTGAAATGATTGTGGAGTGCATTGGAAACAAAGCAAACGGGATGGCTGAGCTCAGGAGGTTGCTTCAGAAGCAGTTCAACAGCAACAGCCAGGAGAGGTCCCCGTCATACAATATAGTCTCACCAGTCATGCAGTCACCAGTGTCCTCTCCCTGATGTCTCTTGAATTTGTTTTTTCGTCCACCAGACCATGATCCTGATATCAAAGCAACACTTGTACCTCTCCCTTCTCCTTTCCCTCTTTATTTGATCTTTTCAAGGAGCCACACCTGGATGCTAAGCGCTGACGGTGCCAGCACCATGGCGTTCTTCAGCAGCGGATCACGGGCGCTGGTCGAAATCCTGATGAGAATGCAGAGGTGAGTTGCAGTTTGCTACTTTCTTGTAACTTGACTGTAAAAACCAAAAGTTTATGTGTGAATTGTGATGGGTAGCCGAGTAGTTCTTTCTAGCCATGATGATTCTGCATTGATCTGGAACAGGTATAAATACAGTAACATTTTAACATGGCGCAGAACAATCTTGAAAATCCCTGGACCTTGAATATCTGCCCTTCTAACACAATCCAAAAGGGAATTAGCTGTTCTGAGAAAACTTCCACGAGTTTGATGCAACATCACTGCTAGAGTTGTGCTGCTCCTACATACATCCAGACATCATCCTCGATTACAAACTGTTCCATGGTTTTTTGTTGCAGTGCTGAAAAACCAATGCCTGTTGATCACACCTTCTTCGAGTTTGGATCGATCCGGTACCATGTGGAGGTAACACCGTTTCCAAGCACCTTCGATGAGAAACATGGAAGACGCGAGAAAACGATCATGCATCTGCAAAAACGTTGCAGGCTTCAGCGTCAGATCCTGAGAACGTGTACCTGTCGATATCGACGCCATCTCTTTCCCACGAAGCTGCACCCTCCTCCACCGGCTTGCCCGAAGCCACACTGCAGGAGACGAGGAAGGCGTACCACAAGTTTGCGGAGGTCGTCGAGCCGCCCAGAGAAGGGTACGTCCTGACGCTAAAGCTGAACTTCTCCGGCCTCGCCCGACCGAAAGGTACGAACAGCTGAACACTCCTCTTCCAATTATTCTGGCGGCAAGGAACTCCAATCAATTGCATTGCGTGTTGTATAGATCGCGTGAAGGCCATCAACCAGGTGTCGCTGCTGCAATCCGTGGTGCTGAGCTCGCAGCTCAGGGACATGCTGGGGTGCCTCGGCCCGTCCGGCACGATGAAGCTCGTGTACAGCCAAAGGGAGCCCTTCTTCGTCAGCAAGACGGTATCTATTTCCTTGCAATGCAAAAACAAAAATTAATCTTCAGAAAATCCCGTTTAAAAAAAAATCTTCAGAAAATCGTGTTTCTTCACGCCCTGCAGGCCGAGAAGATACACGCCATCTTCCCGATGCGTTTCCGGGACGACACCGACCTGGCCATCGCGACCTCCTTCTTCCAGGAGCTGCAGGACCTCGGGAACTCGTTCGCGAGGGCGCCTAGGTGCAGCTGGTCGCCGATCCCGCCGCCGGAGCTGCGGGGCGAGCACGTGGACCGCCTCACCACCAACGGCGGCTTCGTGTCCTTCGGTACGTCGTGAACGCCCCGCCCCCCGCCGGTTCCGTCGGCGGCGCCGGCTCCTCCCTCCTCCCAAGTGGTAGTTGTGGTGGGCTTGATTGGCCCCGGTCTCATGCTTGTTGGGCCCCCACGCAGGCGTTCTGTCGCGGCACGTGAGGGGGAAGAAGCGGGCCGCCAAGACGGCCTGGATCCTGCTCAACTTCCAGGCCTACGTCAAGTACCACATCAAGTGCACCCGGAGCCACATCCAGAGCCGGATGCGGCAGCGGCTGGAGGCCCTGACGGAGGTGATCCAGGACGCGAGCCTACGAGGGAACCACGACAAGACCAGATCGCAAGGTACCCCCCTTCCTCCAAAAAAAAAGCATTTCTTATTAGGAGGAAGAGGCAAATTGGCACCAAAATCTTGGAACAAACCAGCTGTTGCGAGTCCTTTTAGCAGGCACCAACTACCAAGAGCGCGTGCTCTCCAATAGCAACGGCAACCGACCTAGCACTAATCCGCCGCGCATTGATGCACAAGTCCCAGATGACCATGAGAAAAGGGCCGCATGGCACGATCGCTGCTTGCAAACCTAGGACCATGCACGCAGGTTTGCAGATGCAAGCTACTTTTCTCGAACCTCTCCCTCTTCCTTTTCCCCTCTCTGTGTGCTATAGGCCGTGTAGTATATGCCATATTTGTTTCAAATTATTGCCGATTTTAAAAAATTGAAAGTTAGATGATTCTCAAAATTCCGAATCAAGGAGAATTCATAACCGACTGTATTCTCGATTCTTGAATTTGGGAGCCATCTAATTTTTAAAATTTTCAAAATTAAACCTACAAAATTGACCACAGCTGAAAGCCTGAAACAAACGGGGGCCGTAAGCTACTACTACAGCACCACTCAACCTTTGTTGGCCCCACCATGCAGTGACCACTACGGTCCAACGCCCAACTGCCCGAGGATCATTCATCAGCTCTTCTCTGGCTCCACGCGGCGTACGCTCGTCGGTCAAGCGTGGCGTGCGGGCCCGGCAGCCGGACGCGTATGGGTCCAATCCCCGTGCCGTCTGCCGTGCCCCGCCCGCCGGAGACGCCACGCCACGCCGCCGCCGGCCGCCGCTCGGCCTCGGCGGCTTCCTCCTCCTTTCCTCCCAACCAACTGCGCTGACTCGCGAGTCACGCCTCGAGGCGTTTCTTTTTTCAGAAAGGCCCTCGTTAGGTGATGAAAGTACACAAGGTATAGATAGCCTCTGCACGGCCGACTCCTGAATACTTGTGGTCTTGTGGACGTACGTAGCTTCGTACACGGTCTGCGGAGACCGTACGTACGAACAGCCATAGTGCCATACACGTGCACACGTATGCAAGGGCAAGGCGTCGTCGGGGAGCCCACGAGTGCGAAACCGTGGGCATGGGAGGGCCTGGGTGAAAAATCAGCTGGGTTTTTTTCCGAAAAGAATCAGCTGGGAACTAGCACTCCCATGACCAGGAGGACATGCGTCATGCGTGTGCGGCTGACTGCTTCCGCCCAATTTCTAGAGAATTTCTACGCCTGCCCATGCCATCAGAACGGCACAGCATCTACTTACTGACTGCTTCCTCGTTGCCAAATCTGCCGATACGAGAAAAAAAGGGGCAGTGAGTTTATACTAATTATATGCATATGAGGAATAATGTGGTGATGGCTTAATCCAAGTGAGATGATAATGGACCACCTTACTCCTCAAAACCAAAATAATCAAAATACTAGAAATATAATCGAGCTCTTTTTCTTTCTATTAATATAAAGACACGCAGCTCTTCTGCGTGTTCGATCCCGAAAAGTGGCGCATTTCACCACAATTTTCTTTGGCTATTTTGCAGCGGTGTTGAAGAAGAGGAGGATCAAGAGACGGCTGATCAGCTTCGCCAAGGCCAACGCGAAGCTGCAGAAGGGTTTCAGGGCCATCCTGGACAAGGTCAAGCGGCTGCGGCTGAGGATAAGGGTGAAGGGCCTGGACCGGCTCCGGCGGCAGTGCCGGTGCTTCGCGGTGCCCAGGCTCCCCGTGCCGCCACGCACGAAGGAGAAGGAGCACAGGTACCACAAGCTCGCATCGGTGAGATCTAGGGAGCAAGGCTAGAGCGTGACGCCGCATGCGATCGAGCACGACATTTTCTTCAGATAAGAAGGCCACAACTGCCTCGATGGGGAAGTGCAGCGGCACATACGCGTCGAGATTCGATTTGTTGTCACACAAGGGTGCGCTTCTCTGCCTGACAACGTTAGACACACTGATAGTGATGGTGATGGGTATCTGTGCTCGAGTGTTGTTGCATCCGCGCTGATTTACTGTGCATGCACCTTACCTTCAGGAGTTCAGAGGGCCTGTTTGGTTTCTTGGACTAAAGAACTTTAATCCCGTTACATTAGATGTTTAAATATCAATTAGAAGTATTAAATATAGTTTAATTAAATAACTAATTGTATAAATGGAGGCTAATTCGCGAGATGAATCCATTAAGCTTAAGTAGTCCATGATTTGACCATATTATGCTACAGTAAATATATGATAATGATGGATTAAGTAGACTTAATAGATTTGTCTCATGAATTAGCACCAGCTTATGCAATTAGTTTTATAGCTAGCTCATGTTTAATCCCTCTATCTGGCATCGAAATATCCGATGTGACTCGGACTAAAAATTAGTCCCTGGATTCAAACACCCTGAGAGTGTGATAGGTGCAGTATCGTGGATCCATGCTTTGGGCATTTGGCAGATCAGAATAGACTGTGATGTAACCACAAAAGCAATTTTCTCTGCTATTCGTTGTTTAAAAGAGCTTTTGGATTTTTTATCTCTAAATTTGTTTAAGGCCGTAAGTTCCACCACTTTGACTTGACCATCTCCTTGGCCTCAGGTCTGGCTTACAGAAATTCTTTTTTTTTTGAACAGAAGGCGTACAGAAATTCTTGGTAACATGATGCTCGGTTTATTTTTTCTATCGTTCTCCTGATCCATTTGTTTCTCTCCTCCACCGCATTACGTACTAGAGAAAGGGACGACGGCACGAGCAGAGTGATAGGGACGGAAAGCCTTCTCCAACCAGAGGGTTCACCATCAAGCAAGAACATTTTTACGGCGTGGTCACAGTACTGTGCAGGCATGAAGTGCACATGTGCTGATATCACAAACTTGTGCTACTGATATAATAATAATACTACAAAATGTAATCTGATGGCAATGGATCGCATGTTTCCACAATCTTTTTCACATGCTTGTCTCCTAATAATGCTTCATTTATCCCACACCATGGACTGAAATTCTTGCGAAGAAACAATCACAGCTGGGTAACTCACACACGGACGTTTTCCTCAGAGTCCAAGAAGTTTCTGTTGCCCTTTGTTCACCGTGTACATTGGATCAACATAATGAGTTCCAAATTTTAGCAGCATCTTAGCTTTAATGCATGAACAGTAGAAACATGCAGGGACGCTTTTGTTATTTCCAGGCAGCAACGATGGCTTGCGGCGTTGTTTCTTCATTCAACTGGCTCAACGCCTAAAGAGTCTGATTTAAAAAAAAAACTCCTAACGAGTCAACATGATACATGGATATCTGAAGTAAAACAAGTGTTGCTGTGCCCAAAGAGTCTACAGGGACGACCAATTAAGCAACCCACACAACGCAAAATGTGTGCACCCAACGAACAAACAATGACTTAACGCTAACAAATCACTATACACGAAGGTCGCAATGTCACGCAGATTCCTTGTCTCACTTGTTCTGCTCCCACTCCGTTTGTTAAATTTCCAGATATAGTACAAAAGCCCATTTCTTTTGTTAAATTTCCAAAGATATAGTTACGAAAGCCTCTTCCGGAGACAGGCGAAGAAACTTTCGGGAACCCCAAACACAACTTTCTTTTGCAGGATAGCTCCTCAATTAACCTCCTCAAAACTGAATTACAGGTCTAATTTGTATTTATTGTATTATAATTTAATAAGTTATACAGAGAACACTTGACAGTTTGCGAGGTAATAGATGGCCCAAGAGGCTTAGCTCCATGAAATGCTTAGTACTACACTACATATCAAGGCAAAATATTTTTAGATCATTCCTGGTTAACTAACATGCGAATATGTTTAACAATTGAATTTCAAGTTGTAGGTATTAACACTTCTCTGTAACAATATCCTTTTGGGTGATAACCTTATCACAATTTTCCCACAAGGTCATTAATAAAAATGAAGAATAGAAGAGTCTTAAGGGTTTCTGAAAACATATACCAATGGAGGTCTTTTCTGCAATGTCCAACGGTTCATGCATATAAAATGCAAGGGGAGCTTGAAGCGCTTACCAAGTTAGCAGAGCTAACTGAGGGAGGGTCGGAGGGAGCTGCTTATCCCAGGAAGAAAGGAAGGTCTCCTTCCCATCACCATGGCAACACGGCCAGGCCCTTTGACTGAATGGCCATGGCAATGGATGGGCAACTTCAAGGTATCCATGTTGTCTTCCCTTCACTGTTTCTCTTTCAGATGTTTTGACTGTTTGGGGTATGGGGAGATAGTGTTCCTGTTCTTAAGCTAATGATACAGCCACAATAATCAAGAAGACAATCCAATAGATAAATTAAAGAAAAAAATAAACTGGTTGATGGTTGCCCTATGATCGAGAGGTTGAGCTGAGATTGAGACTCTGTATCAAAGTATTAAAGTATAGCTAGAAATGGAGGGTGTCCACATTATTTAATTGGTAGCGATGCAAAAGATTACTTTTCAAAAAAACGATGCAAAAGATGATAATCGCAATGAACAATCATAGAATCATGTTGTTCATCCAACAAATGTAGTTCATTCATTTTTACAGCTATAAAGCCGGGTATAGGCGCATAAGAAAATATTTTCCAGCTTATTCATTTTATTCCCGTGTGCTGAGTGAGTTACGACATGGTCTCTTTGAGATTAGTTGTGAGATGATTTCGGTTTAGAGTGTTCCTTTTGCAAAGCATTTTCAGTTTCAGAAAATGATGCAACTTTATCATGATGCTGATTAGGTCACCGCTGGCAAGTTTCATAGTGGAGTAATAACATGGACCAATAATAGGCACGCAGAAAAAATAAATCCTCTGCCAATGTTTCAGGCTCATTGGACTTCAGCTGAAAATAAATGCTCAGCAGGAGTATCACGTCCTAGAGCTTTAAGTTGCTTGTGCAGAGTACTGAGTACTGACCTTCTGCTAAAATTAACCAGCTCACATTGGCCTGATGACGCCCGAACTTTTTATTGTATCAAGTCTGAATCACTGACATGCAGCCTTCAGGCTACACCAATAACTTCAGAAGGACCAAAAGATCTGAAACACCTTTACAGACAAGCATTCATTTCACATAATGCTATCAGAACTGATACAGTGTTTATGTTGACGCACAGTACCTGGTCCTGGCACCTGCAGCGCTGCACACTGCCCACAGGGTGGCCACCAAGGGGTGGGGAGACCTTGACCCAGCATATGCCACCATGCTACCAGCACTGCTGCTAAGGATGATCCACAACCAAATCTGGATCACCTTGTCTCGCTATCAGATGGCTCGCAGGAAGAACGTGATTGTTGACCGTAGTATTGAGTTCGAACAGGTGGACAGGGAGAGGTCCTGGTAAGTAGGATGCACAACTGCTTATAAGTTCACACGCACGAGCGTATCATATTAGCACGAAATCCTTGAATTGGCTAACTATAATAGGCAGCATGCACATCTATATTGCAATATAACACTGTCCTTACCATTCTATACAGGGATGACCAAATCATCTTCAATGGGCTCGAGTTCTATCTAGCCTATGCGATGATCCCCAATGTCAGGCTCCTTCCGGTCTGGAGAACTGATGGGGCCATCATCACTGTGCTTCTTCACATGGGGCCTGTCGAGTTCCTCTACTACTGGTTCCATCGGGCTCTGCACCACCATTTCCTCTACACTCGCTACCACTCACACCACCATGCCTCCATCGTCACAGAACCCATAACCTGTAAGTAACAGCAGTAGCAATCTGAGTTACAATAATGATTTCACCATATTATCCTCCAAGTTTAGCACAAGAGGTAAAAAATTATGAATCCTGCTCAATCTCATCATTACCTCAGGTGGCTCTACTCATGGAATCCCAGATATTTAAATAAGAATAAAGAGTGGCCATTTGAAGCAAGGCAAATTGTGTTGATAATTTTTATTGATTTCATTTTATAGACTCAGCCACCGCACCAATCAAACTGATAAGAGAACAACTTGGTGCTATGAGCATAATAATTTGAAAGAATAAATCCACCTAAGGAAAAAAAAAGATTACTACAAGGGCAGTCCTCTGAAATCTTAAGGTGCAGTTATGACAAGAGGAATAATAATTGCTGGTCCTTCCAGCAGCTTCAATACATCACTAAATGGTCATTAAGTCCACAGTCAAAATGAGTGTTTTTGTGTTACAGAAAGCATGAAAATGCTATATTTTGCAGTGAATTGGCAATTGTCCTTCATTGTAACTCAATTTACTATATGATTGGTAGCTGTCATCCATCCATTTGCTGAACATGTGGTGTATTTCATGTTGTTCTCAATTCCGACGTTAACGCCCATTTTTATGGGCTGTGGTTCTGTTCTCGGTGTTGTCTTGTACATCGCGTACATCGACTTCATGAATAATATGGGGCACTGCAATTTCGAGCTGGTACCAAAATGGATCTTCAAAGCCTTCCCTCCTCTGAAGTATCTCATGTACACTCCATTGTAAGTATAATGTTTTAACACTAAGCTGCAAATCTTGTCAACTAGTACCTGGTGATAAGATTTGAGGACTTTTACGGCATACAATACGACGATATACTACTGTCTGAAAAGGACTTCTATGTAAATATCGGACGGTCGAGATTTTTTTATACCACTGAAACATTGATTAGTAGTATGAGATAGTAGATATAGTATAGGTAGTATAAGGGTAATATGGGAAAAATTATTTTACTACAAGGTTTCACCCTTGATGCAACCGTCTAAAAGTATTGCAATAGACAAAATAACAAAAAAATATCCTTAATTTATATTAAGTTACTAATGACAATATTACCTTTTCTAATGGATGGTTGGATCTTTTCTATACTACATATTACCAAGTGGAGTGCCTTGAATTCTCATTTGAATAGTGATCTTTTACTTTATTCTTTTTTTTTTGGGGGGGGGGGTGGGGGGGGGGGGGGGGGCGGGCGAGGGAAGAGAGGTGCAATGATACCTCATCAGTCATATAGCTTAACAGAACCACACCTATCAACTGTTTTGTTTTGTCCTACAGGTTTCACTCTCTCCATCACACCCAGTTCCGCACAAACTACTCATTGTTCATGCCATTCTACGACTACATGTACAACACCATTGACAAGTCAAGGGACGTGTTGTATGAGAAATCACTGAAAGTCACAGACGAAACACCAGATCTGGTTCACCTGACACATATGACCACCTTGCAATCGACTTATCATCTTAGGATTGGGATTGCGTCCATTGCCTCCAAACCTTCTGACAACCCTGTATGGTATAGCTGGATGATATGGCCTGTGGCGTGGCTGTCGATGATTTTGGCATGGGTTTATGGATCTTCAGCTTTTGTCATTGAGAGACTCCGAATGAAGAAGTTCAAGATGCAGACATGGACGATTCCAAGATACAACTTCCAAGTACTTTTTTTTATGCTTTATGATCTAATGCCTTGATCATTTGCAGTCTACTAACAGTTTCCTTATATGCAGTATGGCATGAATTGGGAAAGAGAATCCATTAACAGCTTGATTGAAAAGGCAATATTAGATGCTGATGAAAGAGGGTCAAAGTGCTCAGTCTAGGACTCCTAAATCAGGCATGATAATCGTACTTGTCTTACATATTTATAGATTGTGTAAATACTTTCTACTGTGATAAGGAAAATGCACAAATGCATATAAGCAAAACACTTGTAGGAGCACATTTCCTGTTTTTTCTGGAATCAAATAGAATCTTAAGCCAGAGTATTGCACAATTTGGTGCACATTACACACAAATTGCTCATAAGAAGTTCAAGTGAATTATTATGTTGCTTTCATCCAAAGTTCAAAAATGATCAAACTCTAATAATATTTGGTTTTCCAGGCAAAGACGCTTAACAGAAGCGGTGAACTATTTATACAAAAATATCCAAAACTAAGAGTGCGACTTGTTGATGGAAGTGGTTTAGCAACTGCAGTGGTGCTCAAGAGCATCCCTTTAGGTACAAAGAAAGTTTTTCTTTCAGGAAGTACTTCCAAAGTTGCCCATGCAACAGCTATTGTCTTATGTGAGAAAGGTGTCCAGGTACATCTGTCATTCTGCCACTCTATTTGTCAAATAGGACGTTATTACTATAATGTGATCCTTATTAATTTTCCAAAGCAATTCACCAACATAATTCTGTGCAGGTAATCATGAATCAAAAGAAGGAATATGACATGCTCAGGTCACGACTTCCAGAGGGGAGAACAGTCTACCTAAAATTCTCCAATAAAGACATACCTCAGGTAAATTATAAATAATAAAGGTAGAGAGAATAAAAATCACTGGGGAGTGCTATAGAGTGAGTATGCTTGGGGGTCACACTAGTAGGGGCATGACAAGACAGTGCATACTGTAATGTAGACCTTATAATAACTGACACAAATCTGGCTGTTAAAGCATTCTGCTATGCATGTACACTAAACCTGTAATACTCTAATGTTAGAAGATTTTGGCACTACCATCTACTACCAGATGACAAGATAACTACTACCAAAATCTTTATAACTAGGATATGATATAACTGAAGGAGCAAACATTCCAGCATGGAGAATATACGATTGACCGAACTTCCATTTTGACAGATCTGGATAGGAGATCGCATAGATGATAAACAGCAACAAAGGGCACCAAAAGGAACAATATTTGTTCCTACATCACAATTTCCACTTAAGAAGATTCGCAAGGAGTGCACTTACTTGAGTACTCCCGCAATGAAGATCCCAGAGACAATGGAGAATGTTCACACCTGTGAGGTAATAGTGTCGGTTTATGTTACCTGTTCATGTAAATTCTTTTAAGCTAAGCCAAAAATGTAAATTATTTAAGCTAAGAAAAAATGGGATCACATTTTCTACATGAAAAACTTTTCAAAGCCTAAAATTGATAACGCAGTCTACATCACCATGCACAGAATTGGTTGCCCAGAAGGGTCATGAGTGCTTGGCGCATTGCTGGAATACTGCATGCTCTAGAAGGTTGGGATATGCACGAGTGTGGTGACGATATGATGGACATCGAGAAGACTTGGTCGGCAGCCATTAAGCACGGATTTGCTCCTCTTACGAAAGGTTGATTCTTCTGAATCATGGCAGACACCACTCAATAATGCAGCTTATTCAACTTTTATGCAAAGTCAAGTTTCGGTATCAAGAAGCATCACATATGCTTAATTGGCTTGGTAGCCTCATCAAACAGTGCTTGAAAACATAATCCTCCTAAAGGGAAGAATAAAATAAGGGACTGAACTCCAAACTTAGTATTAAAAGCTATGTACTCGGTTGTATGAATGCTACATATGTACTTTGAACTTTTATGTAGTAAGCCAAGGTTTGCTAGTAAAATTATGTACCAGTCATTTTCAAATGCAAAAAAAAAAATCATCATACTATGCTGGCTGCCAAAGCTTGGAATGTTACTTTTGCTACTTCCACAGCCATTCGTGTAGGATTGGCACCAAAATCCAGTGTGCGGATCGAAACAAGATGTTCCGGTACCTCCAGCGACGCTCTCTAAAAGAATAGGAGTATCTGAAACCTGCTGCCACACACCTAACACAAGTTTCTAACCAGAAATGTGCACATTGTGCAGGCATCAGAAGTATGACTCTTGACTTCTATGCATTCCAAAATCGAACAAGCAATCCGTCCTCGGCGAGTAGGCAATTAGCAAAACGGGGCCCTTACCAGTTACCGGGGCAACAATTTCGGGCGGGCGAAGACATCATCGAGCACTGGCGGATCCAGTTGATTGAACGGGTATGGTGTGGCATATCCTAGACTCAGCCCAACAAGCATACATGTAGTTTGTAAGAAAAACAAATTTCCTTTCCGTCTCGCAGGCGCTCGGCCCTCGCGTGACCGACGCACGACCTGCAAGCGCCGACACCTATCTGCCCGAGACCGCGCCGACTCGCCGACTCCCTGCTGGCCTGTCCCTCCACTCCACCTCAACGCGTGGCTCCCTCCCTTTTCCTCGGCGGCGGACGCCCCAGCTGGGCAGCCCCTCCAGGGAACCTGCCTCCGGCCATCTCGACGTCCCTAGCCAGGCTTCTACCAACGGGGATAACAAGTGTTAGAAGGGTATTTTCTAGTATAAATTTTATCAAAACAAGTAGAGAAATAAGGTGAGTGATAGTCTCTTGGATGATTGACTTGTTACGTTCATTGAGAGAGATATTTTGGAAGATTGGATGAAGATGATGTAGTTAAAATGTTTATGGCTATTAGATAAACGTAGGTCTAAAAAATAGTGTTGTAATCCTATTTATTATTTAAGCTTGTGTAGTTTATATTCCAAACTATTAGTGTGTTGTTTTAAAATATCTGGACTTAAGGCATTATGCCATTTAGGAGTTGTGTATTGTGTAATTTTTATGAAACTTACCGAATTGCTAAATAGATTTTACCCATTTATATACGAACATTTAGTTTGACGTACCCATATAAAAATTCTAGCTCCGCCACTATCACCAAGCAGTACGGTAACAGTGCAGTCAGCGGCGCGGAGGCCTCCCCGCGACAGAGGTCGCCTCCGTCTCTGCTCTCGGTGGATGGCCCCGGCAGCGATTCGCCCGGTTTCTACTCCAGGACGCTGGACGCCGGAGCATGAGGAGTGGAGGGGGGGAGTGGTGGCGGCTAGGCCGGGGGGGCGCTGGTCCGTGGACTGGTGGCAGGCGTGGTGGCGTCGGCATCGCAGCCTCGGGGGGCGCGTGACGGCGTGAGCCGGTGGCATCAAGCCGATCGGAACTGCGCGAGCCGGCGACCAGGGCCGGAGTTGGGCAGTGCGGGTTAGTTTGGGCCTTTGGGGCCGGACTCGTGGCCCAAAATTCGCATGAAAAGTTTCAGCATAATTTTTTTTTGAAATGGCCCCCACCATCGTCCGCGCCGGCCAGGGACTCGGGGAGTCACCCACTCGCTTCGCTAACGATCGACGGGCACGATCGACCCTCCAGGCCCCAGACCCCCGCGCCCTGGCTGGTCTCCGCGGCAACGGTCAGATTCCCCACGAATCCAAAGCCAAGCATCGACGCCAAAACATCCCCTTCAAATCCTCGAGACCGAAAATCAAATCCTCCTTCTGCCCGCACCCCCAGACTCCGGATCCATGGGCTGCTTCCTCGCCTGCTTCGACGGCGACGGCGGCCGCCGCCGCCGCCGCCAGAAGTCGCGGAGGCAGTCGCCGGCGAGGTCCCCGCCGCGGTCGATCCATGTGAGGGCTCTGACTGGCCCGGGGCACCCGGCCCCTCGCCGTGGCAGTACGTGGGGGGCGGCGGGTTTCTGACTGGGCTTGGGGTTTTGTCTGTCTCGCAGGTCGCTGTGGTCCGCGAGGCGTCGGCGGCCGCGGCGGCGGATGTGGTGGTGAAGGAGGTGTCTCCGCCGTTGCGCGGGGCGAAGCCCTCGACGCTAGCGGCGGCCGTGGAGGCGACCGCGGCGGATGTGGTAGTGAAGGAGGAGGCGGCGCCGTTGCGCGGGGCGAAGCCTTCGACGCTGGCGGAGGCCATGGAGGTCCCGGACGAGGTGGCTGGCGAGCCGCCTGCGGCGGATGTGGCGGCGAAGGAGGCTTCGCCGCCGCCTTCGGCTGTGGTGGCCGCGGATGAGGCGGTCACCGACGCGAGCTCCGGCAAGGAGCTGAGGTGCGTATGAGCTTCATAACTTTGCTTGCTCGCGCGAGTGAAATGGGATTCATGTCTGGGAGGAAGAGCGCTGCGGCTGTAGTGCTTGTTAAAATTCCGTAGAGACGAACTAGAGCTGTGCTGTCAACAGTCGCTGCTGCTCATGGGTGCCAATGCTCGGCGATCAACTGCCTGCCTACATATGCCAATCCTTTATGCAGGTCTTTCCAGATTTTTGATAAATAAAATGCTATAAAGAAGAACTAGAGCTGTGCTTTGACTCAGGTGCAACGCTCATGCTGCTGGCTCTCGCTTCTGCCCATGGGTTCCATACTTCCATTTCCTGGAGCCAACAGCCTGCCCGCAGATGCCACTGTCTTAATGCTTGTGCTTTCCAGATTTTTCAGTAATTTGCTTGTGGTGCAGTGCTTCTTACTCTGATTTGTTTGCAGGGAGTCGGTTGAGCAAAAGGAGTCACCTGTGTGCTCTCTGCTGACAGAGAAGCAAGCCACACCACCGCTCTCCCCTGTGAAATGTTCTCCTATTGTGGCAGCAATTGTTTCCCCACAGGAATCAGTGGATTGTTCGCCTGTTGTGGCAGCAGTTGTTTCCACTCCTGATTCAGACCTCAGGTAGATGAAGGAACTACTGTGCTTTTTATATGATTTATGATGCATCTTTGATGGCTATTAATAAGCCACGCCATCTTTCATGATGTGTAGGGAGGTGAGTGAACATGGCAGTCGGAGCAGTGGCAAGAAGAAAGTAACATTCGACATGAATGTCACAATATATGAAAATGCAGTCTTGCCTGATCAAGAGGAGGAACCACCAGAGGAAAATGAAAAACATGTGCAGAAGGCTGTTGTGCTCCCAGAGAATCACCGTTACCGGAATTGCTCTGACAGCGACGATGATGTTGAAGATGAGTATGCTGAAGATGATGTCTATGGTGATGATAGCGATGAAGAGGAGGATGATTTTATGGACTGCAAGATTGATTTGGTTGATGAGGAGGAAATGATAACTGAAGATGACAAGCTTGAGTCTCACGAGTCTCTATTCTCACTGTCAATGTCTAACGATCAGCAGAATGACCAAGAAGCTATCAGTCCTGCACCCAAGAGCAGTGGTACCTCTGTAGATGCAGAAAGCCCTCTAATTACAAGAAACAATCTCCGTGATAGAAGCCAGTGTGTTCATCCTTTGCTGAACCCGGTTCAGGATCTGTCGCACTGGAAGGTAGTTAAGAGTCTGAAGACCCAAGCTGTATCAGGTAAAAAGTTGGACAAAGAGAATGTAAACCTAGTGCCAGATGTAGGTGCAAGGCAGACAAGGATGAAGCATAGCATATCTGGTGACAAAGAAGTTTCTGTGGACGCAAGCCTCTCTACTTGGTTGAATTCTTCTGAAAACTCAACTGTGGACAAGGCACAGAGCAAATCTCCTTGTTCCATCTCCTCAGTAAGCCGAGAGGAAAGACCTGTCCTGGGTGCTCTTACTGTTGATGACATCAAGCAATCATCATCTGCATCAACTTCACAAAGGTCTCCAAGAAGTAACCATGAGGAGGCTCCGATCTTGGGTACGGTCGGAAGTTACTGGCGTTGCACAGAGCAGGACAACGAGTATTGTTCTTCTAGATCTGACTCAGGAACTCATGGAATACCAAATACAACAAGCAAGTACAGAGAGGTACGCTAAACATGCCCTGAGTCATACATTCCCTGGAAGACTGGGACACTTTTGTGATATACTAGTCCTTTGGTGGATTGTTGCAGGATAAAAGGGTGAACTGGCACTCCACTCCCTTCAATGTGAGGCTGGATAGAGCCATGAAGAAAACTTCTGCATGAACTGTTGCTGTTTATTCAAGTCTTGGAGGGATTGAATCTCCATTCAATGAGTGGTCACAAGAATTTCCCTGCTCTAAGCGCAGTCTTGCCCATACACGACACTTCCTCTATGTTTTGTCTAGTATTTTTCATGTGCAAATACGATTGCGTTGTACTACATTGGAGTTTAGAGGTGCGTTCCTTGTTCATGGTCGCCGGATATGTAAGCGCTGGAGTCTTGGGTTTGTTTGCGTCTGTATATTTGCAAATGGCTGTAAGGTTTGTGGTAACAAAATAATATTTTGGTCCTGGCCATCTTTTGGTCCTCTTCGTTGTTCATGGTACTCTCGGCCAACCGGCCCGAAGGCTGCAGCTGCAGCTTTGCTGCTCATTGTCGCACCATGCTTGCCCTTGGCTTGTCATATGGCTGGGACTGACGCTGAAGTGATCCTCCTTTCTTTGTTGTGCGGTGATCCTGAATGCTTGGGTGTACACATTCTCCGCCTACTCGTAGTTGTACTTTGGTTGCGAATCTGAACTCTACAAAACAGGGTCCCCCTTTGAATAGAAAAACACAGTCGCAGCAGCAATCCGGAAAAGAAAAGGAAATAGAGACGACTCCGTGAACCTGGGCCACAGGCCCACGGACCAAAAGCGATGGCAACAAAAACATGGCCTGCTGATCGAGCATGTGGTGGACTCTCCCTGCGCCGAACGTCGCCCCTCTCACGTGCGCCACCTGCTGCTGCTGACCTCACACGTCAGACAGAAACCGTCGCGCGTGTCACAGCCGGATTCACCGCGGGAGCCCACCAGTTACGAAACGGAGCCCACCAGTTACCTGATGGCCTGATCCATCCCCCCCAGCGGCGGCAGCGGAAACGCAAACCAGAGGAGAGGCGACGAGATAGTAGATTTCAAACTCAAACCGAACACCGAAGTGGGGGAGAGATAATAGGGAGACTGGGAGAGGCAGAGGCCGAAGCGGGAGAGAGATAAATCGGAGAGGGCCGTTGGGAGCAGGCGGCTATCGCGGCCGCCGCCTCCCCGATCCGGAGCCCCACCCCCGGGTCGCCCCAGATTCGCACGACTTGGGGGGTCGTGCGCCTCGCCACCAGATCGGGAGGAAAATCGAGGTAATCTTCGTTGCTGCTGTCGGATGATCGCGTTCTAGGGTTCTTCGCTGGTTCTAGACATTCCGATGGGTTCCCTGCGGCGAGACCGTCGGGCGGCGCTAGTTTCCTTAGGGTTCTATCGGTAATTTTAATGTGAATTCGAGGCTGCGTGGCTGCATTTCGCGTTTCTCCCAATCGCGCCGCCGCCGCCGCCGCGGCGAGTCCTCTCCCTCCGCGCCGGCGCCGCCCTCCGCCGCGGCTTTGAGCCCTTCTCCATCCGCCACGGGGTCGGGGGTTCTTCTCCACCCTGTTGCGGCGCCCTTCGACCCGCGGCAGTGACGAATCTTATCCTTCGTGCGCCGGAGGCAGGCGGCGCCCGACGTGCCACCGGGCCTGGCACCGCCTGTCTCGTTGAGCTCGCTGAAGACGGGGATAAGCAGGTGAGGCTGAAGCTGAACCCTTTGTGAGCGGTGGCAACAGGTAGGCTGGTGGCAGCGTGGTTGAAGGTCATGGTGGACCGTTAGGGTGTTGTAGTCCTCTGGTAATTGAGGGCCCTGTGGCCAGCGAGGCACCAGTCACCTGCTAGTAAACTTCAATATAAGAGTTGAGTGAGATAATCTAATGTTGTAACACCATTTATTTATCTACTTTAGGTTCTGGGATGTGTGAAATCTGTTCCTAGTCATTTAGTTATTACATTTATAGATGGTCACAGTACAACTTAGTGGTTGATTTGGTAAAACTTGATAGATCAGGTTTTTGTTTTAAATCAAGTGTTTGTATATTGTTATTTTTTCTTGTTTAGATAGATATTGTTCTCATTATATGTAGGAATGCTCGTTTTTGTAAAGTAAGCATTGCATAGGACAAATTGTTGAATCTTAAGTTGACATTTGCAGGTGAAGGGGCAAGTTTTTGCAACTTAAATAACTAGAGTTTGATATAGGGCTGACATGAATTCTTATCAAATTCTTGAGGTTCCTGACACTCCTGACCGAATGCAACAGTCAACATGCCCTGTATCCAGCTCTGTTGTTAGGAGGGATGTTACAATGACAGCTGCTAATCCAATACCATGTCGCAGAATTAGATTTAAAACCAGTAATAATTCCTATTCCTTGCATGGTTCATCAAGTCAAGATAATGCTTGTAGTGTACTGCCTGCACCTTCGGATACAGACCATATTTTCAAACAAGCTGATGTGGCACGGATTCTGGCACTATCAGAAAATCTCCAGGAAAATTTTTCGTTACAGAAATCTGACAGGAGTGAAATATCTGTTGAGAACAGAAAGAGGGCTGAAAAACGTGGCTTGGATCAAAGCAGCAGCATTTCTGACCACATCAGTTGTAGTGTGACTGGAGGAAGGAGCCCTGGCTGCCAAGTTAGAGATGGGGACGTTAGTGAGCAAGATGCAAATCATTGGAATGTGAGCTTTCTTGGTGTAGGATCAGGTCTTCCTACCATCCCAGTAGGGAAACCACAAAACAAAACATGTACTAGCACCACCGATAGGCTGAAAGGTGTAGCAGGTGCTGATATTTGTCAAGGATCAAGTTCTGGGGAGGTCAAAGGGGAAGTGGTCACTAACAAGGCCATCGCAGGACCTTCAAGCCATCCATGTGGTGTTCCTCAAAGGCATGTGGGTCAAAAAAAGCTGGTCCGTAATGGATGCATTTCTCCATCTAACATAGCCAAAAAAAGTGTAAAAGCTGATGAAAAGCAGGAAATGTGCTCTCCAAGCAGACATTTGCACCATCCACATCCTCAGCTTGATCCATTTGACAGAAGCAATGTGATTGATCTCACTGATAATTCACCAATAATGACAAGGCAGAGATATGCAATGAGGGATAAATTGATCTCTGGATGCAATTTGGACACAAGGGCAGCAAAAAAGTTGAGAACAGACAGAGCTGGGAAGACTTTGATTCCACAGTCTGCATATCATGCCAACAGCAGCAATTGTTCTGAAATCGGTTTATCAGGCCGCAACAGAGGAAAAGAAATTAGCGATAGTGATCAAATTGGAGAGGCTAATTTGAGGAGGTATGTCCTCATATCTGTTCTCGTAAAGCTGTCTTCACATCATTCTCTCTCTCTCTCTCTCTCTCTCTCTCTCTCTCTCCCTCTCCCACACACCCACCCACCCACCCACACACGCACCCCGCACGCACGCGCGCGATGGGAATTCATTGCATGGTATAGTTTGGGTACTGATATGAGCCGAAGACATTTGAGTTCTTCTAATATAAAACATGGCAACTGGGCATATGTAAAAAAGAATATTAGTTGAATTGAGCTGGTACTCTGGTAGAACTATAATACATTTAGCTTGATGGACATGGACTCACTGATACCCAACTGATTACTTCAAAAATCATTCTTTTGTCAATTTAACTTAGTTCAGAAAGATACATTGTATTGATATGAAATGAATACTTTGTTTGTCTGGTAACTCTTGTCACTGTATTGTTGGAGAGTCTACATGCTGTATGGCTTGAACTTTTGTTACCTCTCCTGTTGCAGGGTTTCTCTAACTGCTGCTGGAAGTTCTGTTGTAAACAACAACAGTTCTAATATGGATGCGGAGCAAGGTTGGAGAACAACACGTAACCACACAAGTAAATTACCCATTTCATTGATGGGTAAGCTGACTTGTAGTTCTGAACGAGAATCTGAATCTTCCGCACCATCTAGTCAGGATCACGGATCTGGAGCAACAATAATGGCTTCTGATAGGATGGGAACTAAAACAATAATGATTGGTAGAGGAAGGAGAAAACATGCCTCAACTTCTTCCCATCCTGGTGCAAGCTCTAGTTCTCATGACGAACCTGGAGCTTCTTTTGTTTCACCACAAAAAATAATAGCCGGCAGAAATCGTACCAGTCATCGACATGATATTCCTGTAATAACCATTGGTGATATAACCCCTGAAGCTAGATCTAGTTCGAGTGGATATAGTAATGGAACCTCTGTTGATCATACTATACAAGCACAATTAGAGTCAGATGAGTTACTGGCTCGCCAGCTTCAGGAGCAGCTTTACAATGAATCTCCTCGTTTCGCACCTACAGAAGAGGTAATTTATCATCAGCTCTCTCTTAAGTACTCCATTCAACTTGAAGATCATAAAACAGTTCATTTTCCTTGAAACAGATGGATGCAATCGTAGCAATGTCACTTCAACATGAAGAAGACACACATCGGACATCTAGTCCTGTAAGGCGGTTCTCAAACAATAGTGTGAGAGCACTGAACTCATTTTTGATGTTTTACCTATCTCATATGTGATCAGTATCTCTATGAGCTTTTCTTGCAATTATATGATGTCCTAATAGGTGAATATGAAGTTAGGGTATTTTTCTATATAAAAATAAGAAATATGCTTATAGATCTTGCAGAAAAAATCGTATATCATGAAAAAGCCCCTATTCTGTGTTGTATTTATTGAAATTGACATGGTTTATCCCTTTTTTGCTTAGAGAGGTGCCCGGGCTTCCCGTTTAAGTTCTTATCGAAATGCTATTAGGGCTGAATTGGCAACATCGAATATGATTTCCCGTTTGCGGAATAGGGCTTCAATAACTTCAGGATTGGTAATCTTTTTCCCTTGCCCTTTTCATTCTGTATTACCTGTGAATATTGATATATTAGTGCCTATGTAAAGGAGGTTTTCTTGTTTTGTCTAGACAAACTAACATGCCATTAACTCAAATGTCACTTAGAATGTCCAGGTATCATAAGACAAAATTATACAACTTTCTTTTAAGTTTCCAGTTGTATTACTAGATTATTAATTGACATTGGAATATGATTGGATAATACTGGATCGTTTGTATGTTCATCTACGGCCAACAGAAATGCTATCATACTGTGGCTTCTATTTGTACTTTCGTGATATATGCTTTGGACTTCTAACTTTACCACTGGGGCATTCTCAGCTGCTATCTGAACTATGCTTTGACGATAGTCTTCATTGAGTTAAAAGTTTTTTTTATTGCTTTACTGAAACGATCATAATTAACAGCTTCTGGTTTGCAACTTTCAGAGAGCTGTTTTAGGAAGATATCCTGGTGCTGCGCGCATTGAACCTAACATTGATTTGTAAGTGATCATGCTCCTGTTTATCTGTTATAGTTCCACTGGCCTTCGCGTTACCTGATTGATTTGAGAACTCAAAACATTCTACTTTGTAAGTGAACATGTTTGATTCATTTAGCTATTGCTCTGAACAAAACTTTTACATAACTACTTCGTTCTTTGTGCACATGGGCCATCTTTCTGAAGATAAAATGTCAAGAAATGAATTTATCTTCCGCTTATCATTTGTTCAAACTCCTTTACTGGCCAATATCTTTTCTTCATATATGCTTACTGTAACAGCTCTCGCTTGAACAAAAAAAAAATTCCACGTTTAGAGTATGTCCTAAAGTAACTCTTGTTGCAGAAATGACTACGACGCACTACTTGCACTGGATGAAAATAACCACCAGCACACTGGTGCTTCAGAAAGCCAGATCAACAATTTGCCAGAGTCAGTAGTTCAGGTACCTTCCAACCCATTATCTCTCTCTTCTTTCCTCTATGTTTGAAAAATCCTAACTAGTTTTCCATGATTATCTATTTGACAGTCGAATAGCATCGAAGAGCCCTGTGCTGTCTGCCTAGAAAATCCCTCTGTGGGAGATACCATTCGCCATCTGCCATGCTTTCACAAGTTCCATAAAGAGGTATGCAGTCTGATTGTTGTGTTTCATTAACCTTTCACTGAACTCTGTCGTGTTTCTGATGCTGACTTGTTTTTTCACGTTGCACGGTTGCAGTGTATCGACGAGTGGCTGAGACGAAAGAAACTCTGTCCAATCTGCAAGTCTGGGATTAGATGAAGCATGCCACCAAATCTGCAGCTTCAGTTTTTCTGTTGGTAGTGGTAGCGACGAGAGCCTGCTGTTTCTTGTACCGGCTGCTTCTCTGCCAATTCCTGGTGTGCGTTGTTGCCCCTGGTGTATCGTTAATGTTGCGGGCTTAATCATATCATTTTGTACGCCGTATTCCTTGCAATTTTTCCTGTTATATTGACTCACTGATTGGCATAATGGATGAAGTCAACCACCCCCTTGTCCGATATGCTATTGCTGCATGGTTGTCCTTATGAGCCAATTGCTCCTATTTCTAGTGCCTCTACTGCTTGTGGGGTTGGTGCGAGTTAACTCATACATGTACATGTTCACGTCTCTGTTGTAGACGTGTGGTGCGATTGTTGTTGAGGCCGACATTGCTGGTGTCTGCATGTGGGGATCAGAAACAAGTGAGATGAATACCTTTAACGATCTCCAAACAACACAACATGCAGACAGAGACAGAGGGTTTCAAAGATCAACCTCATGTTGTCAGCGAAAGAAGTGGTACAGAGCGAATGACAGAAGGACCTTTGTTTGTGTTTCGCTTAAGCACCAGTGGTCTAGTGGTAGAATAGTACCCTGCCACGGTACAGACCCGGGTTCGATTCCCGGCTGGTGCAATTCACTTTTTTTTTTCTAAGTCGCGGACGACGGCTTCAGAGATCGTCGAGAGATTGACATTTTTTTTTCTTCTTTTGAGCGGGCTCTTCGTTTCCTTCGATACCATTCGGTGCGTTATCTGTCCTGAATCCTCCTGTTCCGGAGACGAGAGGTTCCGATCCGGGAAGTTCCGTGCAGCAACAAACTGCCCCGCCACCCACAGCCCGCGCCAGCGCATGCGAGCGCGCCACGGTTGGTTGGTGCGCCCCTTTCCGATCCGAAACACGCTCAGCCTCAGTTCCTCCGTCCCTGCCGCGCTGCCGCCGGCCTGTGAAACGGACGCTCGGTCAAGGCAGGCGGGGGCGAGTCAGAGAGGGATCCCGCGCGGTTCGCCGGCAACGAACGGCCGCGCGCCGCGCAGCCGCAGGGCTTCTGGTAGAGGCCGCGACCGCGAGGCAGGAGGAGGCAAGGCCAGAACGCGGCGCTGCCTCTTTTGTCCGCTCCGCTCCGCGGATCGCACGCGTCCGTCGGCTCGGGCTCGGACGGCCGGGATCGCATCGCGTCGCGTCGCCGCGCCGCGCGCACCCCCGCCGCATTGAAGCCCCGCGTGCGTGCGTGCGCGAGGAGGCGCCCGCAATAAATCGAGGCGCTCCTGCGCGGCCTGTGCGGCGTCGCTGCCACTTGCTCCGTCGTCATCGACTCCTAGTCCCTGGGGGAGTGGCCGAGTGGGTGGGGGGAACTTCGCTGCGGGGCGGCGCTCTCAAGTCGACGGCGGGGTTTTGGCTTGCTCGTTCGTTTTGTTCTCTCGGTGAGGTTTCTGCCTTTGCCCCCCTGCATCTGCATGCATTTCGTTCTCCTCCATCTCCTCCCCCTCGTCGTCGTACCTGGAGCATCTTCAAAAGTGTCTAGAAAATAGAGACCAAAAAATTTAATGTTGGGATCTTGTCAAAAAATATTAGGAGGAGAAAAAATTCTCTCACCAAACAGTTTCCAAAAATTAGTTGTAAAAAACTTCAATTTCTGCTGATTCGTGGGCCCAGCTCTTTGACTTTTTTTTTTCACGTGAGAACTACCGATCCTGGTATCCAACCGTTGCCGCCTCCTGATAATGCAATTCAATGAATCGTAAAACTTATCAATATCAATTAGCACTCAACAACCATAACCATTGTTTCTTTAGTGCAATCTGATGAACTAATTCCAGGAGCAAATAATAAAGACATTCTAGCAAATCAAAGGGACGAAAGGACCTGTATGCTCTTCAGGTTTTGTAGAACCAATTTTGCTCTACGCCTCTACCTGAACGAAGGAGTCGAGCACCCTGGACTGCACAAACGGAGGCGGTGCCATGGACTCGACGAACGGAACCCGCGCTGCTGACTAGATGAATGGAGCCGCTGTCCTGGACTCGACGACGAGAGGCGCCGTCATGGACCCAATAACCGGAGGCGGCGGCAGCGTCTCCAGCAGGGCACGGCGGCCCGGCGATCTTCAGCAAGGCGCAGAGGGCATCTAAAAATTAGCGCGCACAGAGACGACCTTGACGCGGGAGGATCTCGACTTACTTGGAGTGCACCAAAGCGGCGGAAATCTGGCTCTGTCTGCTTCCGTTTTTGGACGCGCGGAAATATTGGGAACAGGTTTGGCCCACTGTTGGAGCAGTAGTTTTTATGTTAGTTCCCAATACGAGATTTTTGGGATGTGTATTGGGCACTCTTGGAGATGCTCTTAGCGTGAAAAGGTTGGGGATTCTGTGGGTTCTGTTTCCTCGTTTCTCCATTTCAAGAGTGGAAGGGATTCACGCGAAGTACGGGAGGTGGTTGTGGGGGTCAGAGTGCGTGAGGGTTTCCTCTGCAGATCCTCCCTTCCTTCCGTTTGCGAGAAGATTCGATCCGGTGGTTTTAAACGAAGATCGTGCTGTTGATATTTCGTTTATCTTTTCGCACAGTTGGGTGAAATCGCGCGATTTTTAACCTTGGTTTTGAGGCATCATGGTTTATGGCCGCAGACACTAGTTCTCTCCAATGCTGGATGCTGAGTGTGCTATCCGAAAGATAGATAGGGATTATGCATGGTTTCAGGATATAAGCCTACGGCATATTCTTTCTTTTTCATGCAAAGGCATTGGGATAAGATTCCCCGCCTTTTGATTTGGATAAGCCTGATGGGAATTTTCGCAACATGTACACTAGAGGATTGATAGATTCTGAGGAGTTTTCCCTTTTTGTTTTTTTCCACTCCTGTCTCGCATCAGATTTTGTGGATATGTTCTGACTGATATTGATGCTGGAAATTTTGTGTTTTGTGATCATAATTTTTTTTTGATGTTTGCTTTACTGAGCAACCTCTGTAATCTGCTCTACAAGCAGAGTTTCCTAGAGCCTGTGTTCTTCGTGCTAACTCTAGTGAATGTCTGTTTTACTGATGCAGTGAAGTGCGTGATTAAGTGCATCTGAACCTACGTCAGTTGTGTAAACGCACCTGGATGCAATGGAGGGCGGTGTCAATGTTGCAGATAAGGCAGAATTCAAGGAGTGCCTGCGGCTGACATGGACACAACCTTATATCCTCCAGCTTGTGTTGTCTGCTGGGATCAGTGGTCTGCTTTTCGGTTATGATACAGGTATCTCAACATGGTAGTAGCTGATGCATGTTTCAATCTTCTCCTTTGGCATCTCTCTCACTACGCAGTTTTAGTATTTTGAAATTCAAATGCAGTTAATGTGCCAAATAATATGCATATTCTGGAAGGAAAATGTTCTGGTTTCAACTTCGCAATCATTACTTGTTAAATACCTCTAAATGACATTTTAACTTTTCTCCTCTACATGAAACAGAAGAGGAACTGATTCTATTGAGCACCTTGGAATTTCTGGTGAAAACAAGATTACAGAAAATTCTCCTTTTTATTTACAACTATCATGATGATGTTAATATTGTGGTGCATTCAGAAATGTTTAGGCATTCTAATTTCTTGCAGCCATGTCCATCCCGTTTACATACTTCAAAAGTGCAATCTACCTGATTGGTTTGTCATCCTGTTAACAATGCTCTGTTAGGTGTCATATCTGGAGCACTTCTGTACATTCGAGATGATTTTGCTGCGGTGGAAAAGAGCACTGTATTAAGGGTACGACCTTCTCCAATAGTCCAGTTCATTTACTTTAGTTCAAGTTAAACTGCAGTTCTTGTGACATCTTTTTTCTTCAGAAAGAAAGAAAATTTATGAGGCTAACATGTGATGTCTCGGTTTATTCCGGATAATAGGAAACAATTGTCAGTATGGCTGTTGCTGGAGCTATAGTTGGAGCTGCGTTGGGTGGCTGGATGAATGATAAGTTTGGAAGGAGGCCTTCCATCATAATTGCGGATGCCCTGTTCTTTGGTGGTGCCTTGATCATGGCATTTTCCCCAACACCTACGGTAATCATTGTTGGGAGGGTCTTTGTTGGTCTTGGAGTTGGAATGGCTTCCATGACAGCTCCTCTCTACATCTCCGAAGCCTCCCCTGCTAGAATCAGAGGTGCTCTTGTAAGCACAAATGGTCTTCTCATCACTGGAGGCCAGTTCTTGGCGTACCTCATTAATCTAGCCTTTACTAAGGTACTCACTGACATTACTGTTGTCATATTCTACAAATTTGGAAAAAAAAACATTTCTTTGGCAAGAGGTAGTATTGATGTTATCTCGATGAAATGTGTCAAGGTGCCGGGAACCTGGAGGTGGATGCTTGGCATTGCAGGGCTTCCTGCCTTGGTCCAGTTCATACTGATGCTGATGCTGCCAGAATCACCAAGGTGGCTTTACAGGAAGGTCTGTGTTTATGTACAAAATTGTAGTTCATATGCAATGCTTTTTTTTTTTTGCCAAAAGGACAGCAAAGGCAGGCCTAAAAACCAAAACAAGTTTTTTTTGGGGGGAGAGGGGGGACACATGCCCCCGCAACTCTCTCAGAGAAAAAACGCACTCATGTTCAGGAATGAAAACAGAGCACGACTAGCAGTACAATCAAAGCTCGCTCGTATGCAACCGTCATCTTAGGGTTCTATACCATTCTTCTTCCCATACTATATAGATAGTATGTAATAAAATTCTTACATGTAGCAAGTTTGTACTGAGAAAGAAAAAGGAAAACTACTTAGAAGTTTTTTCTTTCTTGGTGAAACAACCAGGGTAGGAAAGAGGAAGCTTCAGAAATCTTGCGGAAGATTTACCCTGCGAATGAGGTCGAGCAAGAGATTGACGCCATGCGTCAGTCCGTCGAGGAAGAGGTGCTCCTTGAGGGTTCCATCGGCGAGCATGGCCTGATTGGCAAGCTGAGGAAGGCGCTGGGCAGCAAGGTGGTCCGCCGGGGGCTAATGGCCGGCGTCATCGTCCAGGTCGCGCAGCAGTTCGTGGGCATCAACACCGTCATGTACTACAGCCCCACGATCGTGCAGCTGGCCGGCTTCGCGTCCAACAACACGGCCATGGCGCTGTCCCTCATCACCTCGGGCCTGAACGCCATCGGCTCGGTAGTGAGCATGTTCTTCGTGGACAGGACCGGCCGGAGGCGCCTGATGCTCATCAGCCTGGTCGGCATCGTCGTGTGGCTCGCCGTGCTCGGCGGCACGTTCCTGGGCGCCGCGCACCACGCCCCGCCCATCAGCTACGTCGAGACCCGGCTGTTCGCCAACCAGACCCAGACCTGCCCCGAATTCAACCCCAGCGTCAGCTGGAGCTGCGTGAACTGCCTCAAGGCCGCCTCCACGTGCGGCTTCTGCGCCCACCAGGGAGACAAGGCAAGCCGTTCGCGCATCATCATTTTCCCCCCAAGCCTACATCGCTAATGATCTCGCCGGACTTGCAGCTGCTTCCGGGAGCGTGCTTGGCGCTGAACGACGCGTCGCGGCGGACGTGCCGCGCGGACCAGCGGGAGTTCTACACGGAGGGGTGCCCGAACAACTTCGGGTGGCTGGCGCTGATCGGCCTGGGCGCGTACATCGTCTCCTACTCCCCCGGCATGGGCACGGTGCCGTGGATCGTCAACTCGGAGATCTACCCGCTGCGGTTCAGGGGCATCTGCGGCGGCATCGCGGCCGTCGCCAACTGGGTCTCCAACCTCATCGTGACGCAGACGTTCCTGTCCCTGACCAAGGCGCTCGGCACGTCGGCCACCTTCTTCCTCTTCTGCGGCGTCTCCTTCCTGGCGCTCGTCGTCGTCTTCTTCACCGTGCCGGAGACCAAGGGCCTGCAGTTCGAGGAGGTGGAGAGGATGCTGGAGCGCAAGGACTACAAGCCATGGAAGAGGTACCAAGGCGTCAGCGACGTCGAGCCGGCAAAAAACAGTGAAGTCGGCCTCACTGCACCATGAATTCACATGAGCTTCGTTCGTCTAGATGCAAGTAGCAATAATTCGTAGTTTATAATATAGGTTATCTGCTAATCTCGTTTAGACTTCCAAGAAAGAAAAGATGAATAGTCAAACTCCAGTTTATGAAAATGTGAATATGTGATATATATGCTTGATTGTTGCTACTCATTGTTCTAGAACATTTAATCTTAGTTTTCTCACTCTGTTTAGCATAACATTTTGAATCGTTTTTTACCTTAAAGCGTTTGCGCCGATCATATATGGTCTTGTTTGCACATGCAAGTACACTTAGTTGCATTAAGATGACAGAACTTCGTGGCAATCATCTGCGAGCACAGCAACACTGAACCACAAACCATCTGCAAATCAAAAGGAGATGCTACTTTCAGCTTATGCGTATATATAGGTCAGACAGCCTGTTTCCAGAGCTCGAATACGCAACTTGAAAAGAAATTATGTACTGTGTTTTGTGCAAAGTTTGATTATGGGGGATACTAGTCAAAAACTGTTTTGGTATCCTTTGTATTTTTCCCTAGAAGATCCTCGGATTGTAGCATGTAGTATTATTTATCCCATTGCTTTCCAGAGTTCATATCTGGAGTCTATGCCATATGCCGTTGACCTATCATTGTCTGCTTGGGACAGACAAGTGTAATGTGTACCAAATATTGCAGTTTGAAACTAATCCAATTAGGCGACTTTCAGTGACCACTCTCTAGGTAGCCTTTCCCTGCCCCGGCTGGTATCTTTAGCCCCGTCAGATTCCTACAAGGATAACTGCAACATTCACCAAGTTAGCCCATTTTTATCTCAGTTCACTAGTTGAGTATCACTATTTAACATCAAAGTACAGAAACATCAATGTTATCGCCATTAAAGCCCCATTTGGTTCTCAGGAGCTAAACTTTAGCCCCGTCACGTAAAAAACAAGCTTGTCATTTAGAAGTATTAAATAAAATTTTCCTAAAAAGTTTTTTCACAGATGGATGCTAATTCATGAGACGAATTTAATGAGCCTAATTAATCCATAATTTGCAGCTACAGTAACCATCCGCTAATCATGTATTAATATACCTTATTAGATTCGTCTCGCGAATTAGTCCAGGAGTTCTACAATTAATTTTATAATTAGATTTTATTTAATACTTCTAAATGATAAGATTCTCGTTGATGTGACAGGGCTAAAGTTTAGCCCTTATAAACCAAACACCCCCTACCCCCTAACTGTACAGGTTGTGCATCTGAAGTGAAATACCGGTACTACAACAAGTGATTCTGCATAGCATTAAATACAGAATTACTTATCCTCATTGCAGGGTTCAAAAGCTCGTGCTACCAACTGATGCTACTACACGTAGCTACGCCTCTCTTTTTTCGCCCATTCTACTATTATTTACACGAGCAAAAAATAAACGCCATGTAGAAGAAACAGGCGTTGAAGAGTCGATCAGCAGATGGTCACGCAGTCATGCCCCTGCATTGTTGCCAAGTAAGCCAGCCTCTAACGCCTGGCCGTCTTCATCCGACGCCGCAGTTCTGCTTCCCTCGCCAGGCATCCTGGAGAGAGCTACTGAAGGGGCCGCTGCTGGTGGACTGGGAAGAAGATGCACTGTGCGGCCGTCTGTGTTGGGATTCTGCCGCTCCTCGAGCTCGTGGAGACTCATCACATGGTTCTCGAGTATGCTTCTGTGAATCTATTGCACGGGAAGCACAGTATGGAGTGGGCAATAAGATCTCTTGTCTCGTGCATGCCAATATGAAGGATGTCTCAAAATCCCAATATTGATATTGTCTAGAATATGTGTTTCGAATATGACATCACATAATAATGGGGCCCATCTCGAATGTGCGGTAATCGAATTTAGTAGTTAGTTGTAAGATTATATTTCCTTTGGGGAGTAAAAAAAAAGATCACACTTTATATTGGAGCCTGGAGGGACACAAGTATTGTATAGATACCGTACCCCAAATGGAATAGGAGATTTAACATTCAAAGTAAACGCAAGGAGAGTGTACCTCCAGTAAATCATGACGTGTCCTCTCTACCATCTCGTGAAGTTTCTTCTGAAGTTCCATCTGCACCTGTAATGCAAATTTTTGAATGCGTCTGCCAAACAAAACTCAAATAGTCATTCAGAGCCAAATATCAGGGGCACAATTATCTTATCTTCAAGAGAGATTAAGTTTAGAATAAAACCGATGCAAAGCACGTATACATATTTCTTCTGTGCAACTAGGATCCTTGATTATAAACTAGCATATAAAGAGCAGCGGGACTTTCCAGGGTGAAGCGAGTAACATAAGGCCGGCTAAGTGTATGTATACTGAAACTCTGAAAGAACAAGAATATGCGGCTACTGAAAATACCAGCCATAAGGACGAAGAGTGGAGTTGAGTCATTTAATTGGTAGGAGTTTTGTTTAAAATTTTTAAAGGAGTATAAGCATGCCAAATGATTGCTTGCAAAAGTTTAGTTTTCGTCATTAATGCTTAAGAAGCTACTCTTGCACCAGCAAAAGTAAAATAGGTTTACACATGGAAACAGACTTATAACTCACATCTGTACATCTGAAGGTATTGCTTCATTAGATGTCGTCGTCTCTACTGATGTGCCTCCAACTGAATGTGCAGTACATAAAAATTCTAATTACAGGGTGCTGATAATGATGGCAAACAGTAAAATAAATATTGAAACAAGTGAAAAGTACTGGTTTGAACAACCATCGACAGCTGACCTTCAGATGAGCAATGCCGAACTTGGGCCAATTTGTATTTCTGTCTTGAGCATTGCCTTTAATTAGCAAACTTTTAAAAGCTAGAAACTATTCTTACACTAATAATTTCATGACAAGAAAAAAGAAGCATACCTGTAAGTGACTTTTCACCTGATCACGAGTCAGACCTTCAACATTCATGATATCAAGAATGGCTTTAGGTTTAGCATCTGCATTTGTTCAAAGATAATGAGAGAGAATAGGAAACCAATAGTGCTGTGTACGATGATGAAGTTGATCACAGTGCTGAGATTTTACTTTCACAGCCACCGAGCTGGTTGACGGCATCTATGAAGCGATCATGCATTTCTGTAGTCCATCGTCTGCGCATTTTAGTCCTCTGAGGTGAATGGACATTTATAGTTGCTGGAGGAGAAACAGTAGGATACAAATGCCCAGGAATTGTAGGAACTGAAACTAATTGATGGACTATGTGCTCATGCTGCCATGTCTCAGAATTTAGAGGTGAGGAAACATGCGCAGATTCAGCCTGTGTAAAAAGAAACATATTAGCTCTCATATCAAAGAACATAACATGGAAATGTTCTAGAAATATGTGACCAGCCACCTAACAATTTAAATATCATCTCCAATGCCAGTCTCAGTTTCCATGATCAAGTAAACATTACATCACTAGTCACTACTGCTGTTGAGTTAAATTACCATTTGTGGATAGTTCGAGGTCATGTCAGCGGTAATAAAATCATCCAAACCCGCCAAGCATGTTAACCATTCATCTCTTTCGTCAGATTCATTAGGGTCTCTAACAGAACCAGAATCCGTCTGTTTGTCAACACTATCGATGCCATTGTTATTCAGTAAACCACCAAGATGGTCTGCAGAATGTGTTGTTTCAGCAGGTAGTCCAGGATAATTACCCCCTAATGGTTGTTCTGATACTCCAGAATGGGAAATCGGGTTGGAGTATAGGATTTCAGCGTTCAAAGAATGAACAATGGATGGTAGCAAATTAGGAAAACGTCCATGCGTCATAACTGTGGAGAAAGAACTGGAAGATGATGCTATTATAGATGCTGAACAAGGCGCTCCGGTACTGGCAGGCGAAGACTGTAAAGTCATATCATGAGGATACAAGGACTCGTAATGAAATGACATTGCAATAGTGACTGCTAGTTAGTTCCCCTCCATCTGCAAAAACAACGCACATGTTCAGAACTTCAAGTTCTAGGAGGAAAACATTTGTAGACATAATTCTTTGATATTGGCAATGAATGGTATAAACCATTGAGATAATCTTTATGCAGTTTCCACCAACAGATAGTTCTGTGTAAGTTCAGTACATGGTGTTTATGCACAAATTTCACATTTATAGCAAAATTTCCTAATACGAGAGTTTACGGGGTTCAGTTTCAGAATACCAAGAGGGAAAAATCAGCTACGGAGTACCTTGCTAAAACTGCATAAGATGTGCAGAAAAAGGAGGCTGTGATGACTACCTTGTTGTAAAAATAAAAGCAGAAGTCAGCTGTGCTCAAATCGCGCAAAGTTAAGAACAGGAAGGGATGAAAAATGAGATATTACAAGAGAAAAGTAGCAAGAATGGATGAAATCTTCCTTCAAAAAGAAAAGAATGGATGAAATCTGTGAAAATGATCTCACCTTTGCGCAACCGGCTAACGAGACGAATTGGTCGGAAAACCTTCAGATTCCCTTGGATTCAGGCGGGGCTAAGCAGGAGCAGCTATATCATATACTCCTGGTACCAATGGTTTCGCCTAAAATAAACGGACGAAACGAGAACCAATCGGATCGTGATGTGTATGAAACAAGCTCAACGGCAGCATTGGATTAGCCGGCGACGACGCGGAGAGACAAAGAAGGCGAGACAAAATCAAGACGATAAAAAAATGCCGGAGGTGTGGCCCGCTGCAGGTCAAAGGAAGGAGGGAGGGGAACAAAAGAAGACGATGAAGGGTATCCTGGGGGATCTGGGGGATGGATACCATCTGATCCGACGCACAGGGTTTAGGTCTTGTTTGCCATTTGTCCAATTTCGGGTGGAGCTGCTCCACTCCAAAACTTCAAGTGGAGCTAGATTTGAGTGGAGTTGGAGCTATCTGATGAAGGTGTTTGGTTGTAAGGGTGTCTCCCGTTCCAGAAAAGAGGAGTTTGAGGGTAGATTTCCTTTCTTACCCCTGGTTCGACCTAAACTACTTATCACAAATATGAAATGAAAGTACATGCAGTGAAGTTCAAAATTTCCAAAATTTTAAAATTTCAAAATATGTTCATAGTTTCAAAATAAGGTCGTTACAATAATCATTGCACTAATTCCATGCTAGAGCGATGGATGTAGCCATACTATCATGAAAGGGTCCATAGTCACACTAGCATCAACACTAATATGTTCACGTATGAAATTGTGTAGGACTATGGTAGCAGCAACAATTTTTTTTTGTGTGACCATTGAATAACCGGGCATCTTGTAAAGGATTTGCCATTTTATTTTTAATACTCCAAATGAGCGCTCAATAACATTACGAACAGATAAGTGTATACGGTTGAACTTCTCTTTTAGAGTATTTGGTTCCATACCTCGATGCCACTCGGGTAGGTGGCACCTTTCACCCTTATATGGAGCCAGATACCCCGGACGATTAGGATAGCCCGCATCTATAACATAGTACTTGCCTATATATATGTAAAACAAGATAAGTTTATGCATACAAATAAGAAAAAAATATAAGGAAAATTTTTTTACCTTGAGGAGGATGTGGGAAGATATCTACATCTGCTTCCAATGCATGGTACAGTACACTAGTGTCATGCAAAGAACCCGGTTGACTCGCAACCACATAGGTGAATCGCATATCAAAATCACAAACGGCAAGCACATTTTGAGTTGCAATTCCAGTCCTACCAATATATCTCACTTGTTCTTCAGGTGATAAAACACACGAATATGGGTTCCATCAAGTGCACCAATGCAATCCTTAAAGTGTGGATATGCTCCCTTGTCATTCCTAATCCTCTTGTGCACATTGCGAAAATTAGGATCTGTTGGTCTTAAGAAATCTTTTGCCATGGCAACCACGCAATCTAGAACTTCATGAAATTTTCTACTAATAGATTTTACCTGAGTGTTTGAACTTATTTTATCCTCTTCTATTTGACTCACACCCACCACATGTGAATAGAAAAATAGCCAACATTTCATATGTATTCACGTATTTCGATGGTTTTAATATGTACATCTCAACCAACACATAATGAAGATCATGAAAAATAACCTCATTCATCCGAAGCATTCAATGACACTTCCCTGGAGTGTTCACCGTCTCCATCAGCCATCCCATTCCACTTTGTTGTGAAAACATAAACCTCGGCGGTGCCTTATCCATATACAAGTCATGATAACTTTATGCTATTGTAGCACAGCTCTCAACCATTTGAAAAAAAAATCCCCATCAGACTCACTTGAAGACTCGCTACATTCACTTGAAGGCATCTGTGAACATTGACATAAATAAAATGTAAGATACAACTAACATACATAAATGAACTGCAAAAAATAAAATGTACCATACATGCGACAAAAATAAAATGTAGCATACATAAATGACATCACTCTCACTAAACCAATTTCTACTTTTCATATTTATCATTATACTTCCTCCTAAGCCAATTGAACCTAATCTCATTAGTAGGCAAGGTCATGAACATCTCCCTTTGCTCCTTCTTCACAAATAGTTCAGATGCCATATAATGTTCATTGCTATCATAGCCGGCCCCACAAGCAATCACAACCTTCATCACTTCATCAATAGAATATTTTCCGTGTCTCTTCGAAACATATTCATTGGCTGAACTTGCCATACTTGTTACTGCTTCTTGAATTAGGAGTGCACTCGAGTGTTCTCCGAATTCCAATCAATTTCAGGCATCTATCGAACTCACAAATTTCATATTAGAAGGCGTCGAGTATATCAATTTCATACACACACAACACTCGAGTATATCAATTTTATACACACACAGTACTCGAGTATATCATTGAACCAACTTGGACTGATTGCAGCTATCAATTATTTCAGCTAGACTGATGACCACTTGGACTAGCATGAACGAGATAGAGATCACCATTACCTCCAGTGAAGTTTTTGTCTATTTTTCTAGTGTTTCAGTTACAGGGTTCAAGATTTACTGGCCTAGAAAGGATAGGATAGCTACATATCAAGCCTTATTTATCAGTTATCAGTGAACATCCCATGTACTATTGACAAAATCGATATGAATCAGGCTAATGCAGTGACAACCATCCTTACCACGCTGCATTAAAGTTGTTCAGATCGATTGACACATACTTCTCTGATCAGATCGATTTGAAGCAAAGGCAGCTAACTCAATTACAATCAACCTCAAAGGTACAATCAAAGGTGTACTTCTCCTGATGCATTTCAGTTAATGAAAAAAAAAAGTTTTTGCTGCCGGCGGAACTCCTCGAGATGCCAGGGACGGCAGGGGATCTCCTCATGATGTGGAGGACGGCGGGGCTTAGGCGGCCGTCGGCGGATCCCGTTGACGGCGGTGGGGTTACAGAGGCAGGCAGCGGTCCTCGTCGATCTATTTTGACGGCGGCGGCGGATCCCTTTTGTCGGCGGGGCTCGGCGGGAGGGCAGGGAAAGGGGGCCGGCGAAGGATCTAGGGCGGGCAGCGACGGGGTTCCCGCCACCGGCGGGCGGTAGGGCGGTGGCAGTGCTGGGCCGCCGGCGGGGGGTAGGACAACAGGCGGCGCAGCAACACACGGGCTTGGAGGAAAAACAGAGGAGTTGCGCTCGGGGGGAGAAAAGAAAGAACGAATCATTTTTTCTGTAATCAATGGTATTAGTGTGTAATTATTCACCAACTTTACGAGGAGGTTTAAAAGTGGGGATTTTGGAGCAGCAAAAGAGGTGCTCCAAAACTCTACCTCTATTTGCACTACAGCTTCATAGAGTTGGCAACTCCATGGAATTTTGGAGTTGAAGTACTATTTTTTTTGCTGGAGTTGCTGGAGTTGTGAAGTGGAACTATGTCAAACAGGCCCGTAATCGGCAAGCTCCAGCTCCAGCTCTGCAGTCTCGTCAAAGTCGTCTTAACGCGGCGTCGCCGGCGTCCGTGCTGCGCCGCGGCGGCGGCGGCGGCGGGCGCCATGGGCCCATGTACGCAATGGGCCACAGCGGGTGAATCGGAGCCCAGTTCCCAATTCGACGGCCCGCGATGCTTGCTGTGCAGTGACATGCTTGTTTATTAGGGAAAAAAAAACGATCAAACAGCCTAAACACGTGACACGTGTCATCAGCGGCCGTTCCGGGTGTTTACACGTCAGCTGCAGAACATCGTACGGCAACAGCTTTTGTCTGCAGACAAAACAAGAGATCACAAGGATGTCGGTATTTTTTAGACTTATTAAGCGATGACGAGGCTAGCTGACAGAGCACCGGGGGCTCACGGCACGAACACGAAGAGAGGCATCCCGGGCCACGTTACGGCCGCGCAGGTCCGCGCGCCATGCACGCCCACACGTCGCCCGCCGCGGCGTCCCCCCGCCGCGCCACGTCCCGCGGCCGCCGAGCCGCTTCATATACGCGTCCGGCGGCCGCAGTGGTCACTCCCTACGCTGGAACTAGAAGCTAGCTACCTATAGCTTTGTCCTGGTTTCTCACTGACGAACCACACAAATTCCCATCCCACGGAGAGGAGATGCAAGGGGCGGGAACCAAGCAGTCACGCGAGGCAGACCGTGGCGCGGCGAGGACGGAGGGGAGCAAGGACGACGGCGTCGACGGCGCCAAGGTCGCGGCGGCGGACATGGTGAGGAGCGACGGCGGCGGCGGCGACAGGACCGGGGACACGAAGGTCGACGCGGCCGGCGGCGGAGACAAGCAGGCGGGGGCCGTGTACCACGGCATGTCGGCCGCGGAGGCGAAGGACTCGCAGACCATCGTGGCGCTGCAGTCGCCGGTGACCGTGATGCGCCCCGTCCGCGGCGACCTGGAGGAGCACGTCCCCAAGCCATGTGAGAATTTAGTTTCTTGTTTAGCGTTTTAATAACGTGAATTTTTTTTCTGGTCCCAACTGATTGAAGATCATCCATGATGGCGATGAACTGATGAAGAGCAGATCTGGCGCGAGCTCTGGCGGCGCCGGACGTGTACCACCCCGACGGCACGACGGACGGGCACAGGCACCACCACATGAGCGTGATGCAGCAGCACGTCGCTTTCTTCGACCGCAACGACGACGGCATCATCTACCCCTGGGAGACCTACCAAGGATGCCGTGCGCTTGGGTTCAACGTGATCACGTCTTTCGTGATCGGGCTAATCGTGAACGGGACCATGAGCTACGCAACTCTGCCTGTGAGTTTACTGCCCAAGATGATGGCACGGTAATTTTAATTTGTTTCATCTGAATTTTAACCGCCTTGAGGTCTGTGACCACCGCAGGGCTGGCTGCCGTCTGCTCTGTTCCCGATCTACGTCCACAACATCCACAAGAGCAAGCACGGCAGCGACTCCGGGACCTACGACAACGAGGGCAGGTACTGCTACTGCACAATCTGTTGCTGATCTCCTCTATTGGTATTGCATCTTCAGTTCCTGATGAACAAATGAAAGATCTCTGGTCCTCTGCTCGGCAGTTGGCACTGAACATTTCTTCAACATGACAAATTCCTCTCATGGGTTCAGGTTCATGCCGGTGAACTTCGAGAACATGTTCAGCAAGTACGCGCGCACGTCGCCCGACCGGCTCACCTACAGGGAGCTGTGGTCCATGACCGAGGGGTTCAGGGAGGTGTTCGACTTCTACGGCTGGTGAGCAGCACTGACCAAACGCCCCCCAGATCTCCTCCTTCGCGTGGCTAGCGACGCACGCGCGTGCTCTGTCTGTCACCGTCTGATCCGGTCACCATGGGCGCGCGCAGGTTCGCGGCGAAGCTGGAGTGGACGATCCTGTACGTGCTGGCGCGGGACGAGGAGGGGTTCCTGTCGCGGGAGGCGATGCGGCGCGTGTACGACGGCAGCCTCTTCGAGTACGTGGAGAGGCAGCGCGCACAGCACGCCAAGATGTCCTAAGGCTGGGCCGGTGGGCGCGCGCTCGGCCTCGCGTCTCGCCTGGGCTGACCCCCGTCGTCGTCTCCCAGGTCGAGCGCGTGCGCGAAGTGGAACGAGCTGGACCCGTGTAGTTAAAAGCTAGGACCCGGACCTGTGGCGGCGGCGTCTCCGGATGTGAATAACCATGCATGGAGCGTGTCGGAACACGTACGGCATGTACTCGTCGTCGGTCGATCGATCGATCAATAATAAGGCAGGAGTTCGCCGCCGGGAGCTTTCCTGGAATCCTGGTTCGCCGACTGCTCTGTGCACCCAACTCACTACGACGAACGTTTTCCGGCTCCGCGGTTGCTGCGTCATACTGTTATGCCGTGTCGTCTCCGCGCCGCGACGAGGCTGGCGCCGGGGCTCCATCTGCTGGCGCGGTTGGGCGGGGCAGCCGGGCGGAGGCAGGGCTGCAGGCATTGGTGTCATGCCGTGTGTCGGACTCGGTTCACAACCTGGCCTATTAGCTCAGTTGGTTAGAGCGTCGTGCTAATAACGCGAAGGTCGCAGGTTCGAGACCTGCATGGGCCATAATTTTTTTGCGTTTCATTCCATCCTCTGATTCATTTGATTTTGATTTGCAACTGTGGCTCAGTGGCCATTCATTTTTTTCTTTTCTTTAAAAAAAATCTCCAGCGCGCCATGGATCATGGTTGACAGGTGCTGTGATCGCTAATCCGGGCTGCAGAGCCAGGCTCGGCCATTGTTGGCAGGGGTGGTAATGGATCATCGTTGACGGGTGGTAATAAGCATACTTGTTTATTCACACACACGTAGTTTGTATTCCCGTTATATCCTAGTATAAACAAGTTATGATTGTAAATTTTTTTTTCGTTGTCTAGCACGCACTGATGTTTGTCTTTTCTGATCGTTTTCTCCCCTGCAGCTTTTGCTATGGTATGCTATTTTATTGGCAAATGAGAAAAAATTAGGGGAGACTGCTCCCTAGTTAACTACAAATCATTTCGTACCCAAAAAAACTAAAAGCCTTTTCAATATTGTGCAAATTTATAAAGCTATGATATGATCTAGGATCTAATCTGAAAGAGGAGGTGCGAGCCTGGCTCTAATCTGAAGAGGCGCATAGCGTGCATTGTAATGTAAGATTAGGCTTGCTGTTCCGTTTTACTAACACCCCTATCTGTGTGTTAGCTACTCTGGCCCAAACTCCTTTTTGTACAACTGATAGCTCCCTTTACCTGTTGGATCATTAAAGAAAGAGAATGTAGTTTTGCAATGCTGACGCTGGGCAACAACAATCATGGAGTCTTTACTAATGATGGTAGATTGTTTATTACTCCTCCGTTTCAAATTGTTTCAAATTGTATAGTTTGTTTTGATAAATCTATGTAACTATGTATCTAGATTTGTCAAAATGATCTATATTTTGGAGATTTTTTTTGGAGATTTTGGAGAGGGGGAGTAATAGCCTTTGCGTTTAGGCTTTTACAATCTCCTTTGAGTAGACTGTTGTCCCATATTTTTTTTGTCCTTTGATGATCAAAGCACTAGTTGAAACGTTGTAATAATGAATGGTTGTACAGGCTGGAATAAAATTATTCATTCGTTTTAAAAAAGAAGTAGCTGCAGAATGCTGGAGGTATATGCATTTCTAAGAAACTGATTTAATTTCTTTTTATTTTTACCATCTTTGTTTAATTTTCTAAAAATTACTCCTTTTGTTTCCCTTCTTTTTTTTGAATTCTGACAGTGGCCTTCTTTTTTTGAATTGACAGTGGGCTCCCCGTCAAGTAGAGACTAGTGCAGCAGGCCTACGCTGGGCCTGTGGCCTTGTGGGCTTTTCCTTTGGGTCACCACCGCTGACCCAGAAATCGCGCACAATGCTGCGAGCGGCGGCGTCGAGATGCACCCGCGCCGCCGCCTGGCGGCTGTCGTCGGCGGCGGCGGAGGCGTCCCCAGCCGCTGCGGTAGCAATTCGTCAGCCTTCCCTCGACGAGGGGGACTGGTCTTACCACAGGGAGTGGTGGGGCAAGGAGGACGGTCCCGGCGAGGGGGCGCAGGCCGTCTTCCGCCGCCACTCCGAGTGCGGCAACGGCGTCGTCTCCGTCTCCGCCTACCCAGCCTCCCGCCCGGTAGCTATAGCTTCTCTTTACTGCAATCTTTCTTGGCCATATAGCTTGTGCTGATGCTAGCGAAAGACAAGGTTTTCCCCAATTTGGTAACAGAGGTTCTCACCAAATTTAGCAACTTGGTCTTCTTTCTCCCTCCAAACTTGGTCTTCAGTTTTCTCTCAATAGACTGGCACTGGCTGTTTGCGATTATTGCTTGTACCAGGTGAAAAAATAAAGGTGCCACGATCTAGGCATAGGTTGTACTCCAACTTTTTTACTTCCTCACTTACCTAGTTACCTCCGTTCTGAAATTTAGTTTTGTCCTAAGTCAAACCTCTATAGATTTGACCAATTTTATAGAAAAACGAACCAATACATATAATATCAAATTAGCATCATAATTCGAGCATAATACATGTCTTGATAGTGTGTTCATTTGATTAGTTTGACTTGGACAAAACTAAAACGAGGAAGCAATGCTTGTTAAAAAGTGTTAGGGTCTAATTTTCTATTTTAATTTCATATGAAATTGTATTACTATGAGAATCATTGCTACACTAATATTAGAAACGCTTTGATAATCAGTTTTTTTTAGTAAAAATATATTCTGGACTTATATTGAAACAGAACTTGTTATATAATGTCAGGCTATTGAGCATTGGCCAGCAGTGGAGAGATGGCTTCAAGAAAGAAATGCAAGATTATACCCAGAGTCAGCTGGCGTCGACCAATTTAAGATACTAGGCTACCAGTGGCGAGTAATGCGTTTTAATGATCATACACGGCAAAGCACTGTAAAAGTAATGACATGCTATAGGACATCGAGTCAGAGATCATTATTCTTGATGCAGCAACCGCATGTTTTATCTGTTCCTTGTGAGTTCACTTGTATCATCCTGCATTGACCATTAACATCATCTGTTCATTTATGTCTTTTAATCTACAACTTTCCCTAGTTGTAGAGTGTTAGATGCAAAAGCTATCTAGTTCTTTTTTTTTGTTTTTTTTTGTAATGTTTGTGCTGTATCTTTCATCTGAAAGTGGAGTTTTACAGATGTCAAGAGTATGGTGTCAGCAGGATTGACAGCACTTTCTTGTTCCTCTTATGATCTCCCCGAAGCAGCATCTGGACAGAACAATATGAAAATTCTGTGCATCGGCCATGGTGGTGGTAGCTTACCATTGTTTTTGGGAAGCAAGTTCAGAGGTAAGCACTATCACAAGCTTCAGCAGTGCTTAGTAACGATATATCTGTACCGCGATTTCCGACTTGCTGGTACTTTGTTTTCTGCATACTTTAGTAAAGTGAAATAGTGAATGATGCCCTGTTTTAGGTTGTTTGGTGGCACCTCTAAACCTAATTAATTTAGCCAAAGAATTTTTCAAATTGCACGTGAATAGACAGCAACTTAGAAACAAAAGACCTCCTAAGCAAAACAGCTCATTGAGGAGGGATTTGGCCTGAGCCTAACATAGTATCGATGGTGGAGTTACACCTGCAAATGTATTAGGCGTCCACATCATTAAAATGACACACTTTGATCTTAGCTCACCCCTTTCAGGTGCTTCCATCCACATTGTGGAAATCGATCCGGTTGTTGTCTCAGCTTCCGTCGAAGCCATGGGTTTTCCCGTATCACCTGCGAAAGGCTTATCATCTGAATCCATGCTGCCCCCCGACGCTGACGATCTGCTATGGGGAGGCATACGTGACCGCATCTTCCTCCACATAGCGGATGCCGAGGACTTCATCGCCAGCGACAGCAACCAATACGACCTCGTCTTCATCGACGCCTACGACGGGGACGACATATTCCCCCGCAAGCTCTGGGACGCGGACGGAGCCTTCATGGAGAACCTGGAGAGGAGGGTCCACCCCGTCCACGGCACCGTGGTCGTGAACCTGCACTCCGACTCGGAGCTGCCGGATTCGGATTCGGGCGTGCAGAGCCACGCCCAGTTCCAGAGCGTGCTTCCCATGGGCAGGCACGTCTCCCAGGTCTGCGGGGCGTACAAGCAGCACTTCGGGATGGCCTTCACGGCCGCCGTCCCGTGGCTCTGCAACATCACCCTCGTCGCCTGCCGCGGCGAGTCGGTCACCAGCGGCGCCGGCGCGCGCCTGCTGGGGCTCAGCCGGAGGGACTCCATCCTCGGCGAGCTCCTGTCCAAGTCCGACGTGGTTGAGCGCGCGCTGGGCCTGCCGTTCCCGTGTCTGCCGTACGTCAAGAATGGTTTCGCGCTGGTTGAGTGAGGTGCTCTGTCTGAGGAATTTGAATGACACACTTTGATCTGTTGGATATTACCGGGCACTTCTCTTTCGCCTCTTGGCCCGTCTGACAAATTGTTTCGAGTCATTAGAGAACACGTCTCGCAAAAGTGCTGAGTCTGTCACTACATGCGTGTCGCTGCGTGTGCTGATTCGGCTGCAGTTTCGCCGTTGCGCCTAGTACACTGGCCAACGAGTTCGGAGGCGTCAGTTTTTCCTGTCTCGATGAGTCGGGAGGGAGGATCGCTGCGTGCGCACGGCCCGAGCTCTTCTCATGTGGCGCAGCGACTGGTACAGCTAGCTAGCTCCACCACAAGGTCCCGGCACACCCGGCCGGAAGCCAAAACCCCGCCCGCTCCCGCGCGCACGGTGCTCCCCCCCGCCTCGGCGCCGCCCGCGAACGACACGGCCACACCAACCCGCTCTGATGGTGACGGGGCTGGAGCGGCTGGCATCGGCCTCGCGCGCGGCTTCCCGGGCGAGCCGCGCGGCGGCGGGGAAGGTAGTTCGCAAGACTACCGTTCCCGGCAACCGAGGGTCACTCCGGTGTTGCCACGGCATGGCGCCTTCCCTGGCTTCGCCGCGCGGGTCAGAGGCGCGCACGTGAGGTGCATTAAGCCGGACGCCGACGCGCATCTAGCGGCCGGACGCCTGTGCCTGCCACGAGATTCCTGCGCGTTGCCGATAAGATCGCGCTTAGATTACAAGCCAAAAGTGCGGTTGACAAATGGTGGCAGCTTCTTGTTGGAAAGAGAAGCAAAGTATCTGGTCCACTCTTGACCCGCGGCTGTCGTATGACTCAGGAGGTACTACAGAGGCCTAAACTTTAGTTATATCACGTAAAGAAAAATCTTATCATTTAAAAGTATCAAATAAAATTTAATTATAAAATTAATTGTAAAATCTCTGAGCAAATTCGCGAGACGAATCTAATAAAATATATTAATCCATAATTTACGGATGGTTAGTGTAACATCACTACAACAAAATATAAATTAATTAGACTCAGTAAATTCATCTCGTAAATTAATACTAACCTATCTGTAAAAAAACTTATATACAAATTTTATTTAATATTTTTAAATAGGAAGATTCTTTTTAATCTAACAGGCCCCGGGCCTCGCACGCATGAATGTTTGCGTTCAAAGAGCCTTTGATGAACCATCGTGGCCCTCTCAGGATCGAGCAGGGTCGTCGATCTCGAGACCCTTGCTTACGAAATGGACAGCGAGTCACATGCGCCCACTCTCGAGAGGACGCGTTAGCTGGTGACGGTCAAAGAAAAAACATGCCGACCATCGCAGCCAAGTGGCCGGTTCCATTCCATCCTGTGAGTTGCGGCGATATAAATGAAGACACGAAGGATCAGATCTCGAGGACGAAGCGGCATCTCCGCGTCCTCTCTCTCCTTTCTGAGAAGGCTCGGAGGAGGATGTTGCTGCGGAGCTCATCCACGCCATTCCTGCACCCCTTCTTCCTCTCCTCCTTTCCCTCGCCCACTTCCTCCCTGCAGCTCCGCCGCGCCTTCTCCGACAGCCACATCCCCTCCCTCTCCACCCCCAGCGACGCAGGCGTCGGCGGCGGAATCAGCAGCAGACCCACCTCCGGCGGCCTCCGCACGGAGCTCTCCTTCTCCGTCCACAACACCTTCGGCGGCGCACCGCTGGCGTCCCAGGCGGAGCCTCGCCACGGCCACGACCAGCAGCACGAGGAACCGGAGCTGCTGCTGCAGGATCAGCAGCAGGAGCGCACTGTGCAGCCGGACCACCCGGAGGTGCCGCTGTTCCTGGCGAGGGGCCTCGGGATCGACCGCATCGCCTCGGGCTTCTTCACCGCCGGCGCCGCCGGCAAGAGCATGGCCGCGGGAGGCAAGGGCAACACGATTGGGGGCGGCGTGGAGGAGCGAGCGCTGCGGGAGCAGGACGAGGAGGCGGCCGCGCTGGACGCGCAGTACAAGCGCATGGTGGACGAGCAGCCCAGGAACGCGCTGTTCCTGCGCAACTACGCGCAGTTCCTGCACGAGGTACGCCGCCGGCGCCGGCGCCACGTCCGTTGCTGCCTCGGGTTGTTGCCTTGTTGGTCTCTTCCGTGTCCTACAGCTTACGACACGAACAACAACGTCAGGTGAAAGGAGACGCGAGGAGGGCGGAGCAGTACTACTCGCGCGCCATGCTTGCGGACCCCGGCGACGGCGAGATTATGTCGCAGTACGCCAAGCTGGTCTGGGAGGTGCACCGCGACCAGGAGAGGTGCCTCGGCTACTTCCACAAGTCCGTGCAGGCCGCGCCACAGAACAGGTAGCCGTCCAGCTACATCAGTCTAAAACGAGGGCAATTTGATTTTCGAATTCCTTGAGCTCGAGAGGGAGGAGCTGACGGCGATTGGCACCGTGTGTCTGTGGCCTCTTTGCAGCCATGTCCTCGCCGCGTACGCCAGCTTCCTGTGGGAGCAGGATGACGACGACGACCTCGGGGAAGGCGAGCAAGGCGCGGGTGGGGCTGGAGCGCCGGATCAGTACGCTGCACCTGCACAGCAGGCAGGGCAAGTGAGGGAACTGGCTTCAGCGGCCGTCTGATCCCGTCAGGGGCAGCATGGGCGTGCTACCGATGTAATTTAACCCGCAAGATGTTTGTGCTAATGGGCGAATAAATAAGGTGGCAGTCGGAGCGTTGGAAGCTAGGCAGCATGTAAGCTCTATGATCATCTGATGAAGAACAGGTTCCATGTTCATTGATTTCGTGCTGCCTTTGACACCAGAGGATGGCACCTCGATGGCAGGCCAGAGACTCGCAGGCCGACTCCATTTCTGCCACTTTAAAATCTCAACTGCCTCCATTCGAAAGACAGTCAACTGGCACACTGAATGAGGCTACCTTGCGAGATCGTGATCCTGACACTGTAAGCTGTGCCTACCCTACCACGTTAGATGACGCAGCCGGCCGTAGATCCCTTGGCGACGGTGAGAGTTTATGCAAAAGATAGTGTGTTACAGAAGTCAGAAACATCACACTCTATTACCCTATTCTTCCTCGTCAATCCGTCGTGACAACAAATATAAGCTTCGATCATGTGCCAAGGGGCAGGGGTTGTACAAGCACTAAGCCCCACGATTATATGCTTCGATCATACTATCAGCGTTGCAGGAACAGCTCGAACGGCAACCTGCAGCCGCTAAAAGCCAAAAATTGCGAGCATGACAAAAATGGCAACACAACGCGCGCAAACTATGACAATTTAAGCTGATCAGCTATTAACACGCCAAACAACGCAGGAGAAATACTAAAACTGTTCGCTAACATTCACCAAAACTTCTAATGTGTTCTCAACAGACACCGATCCGGACGACAGCATGGTCAACATTTTAACGGGTCACTGTAGCTGAGGGCAAAAACTACTATGACGCAACAAAACGGTAACAGAAGCCCATCCCCAAAACAACTCTGTTCAATGTCAGCAAAGCAGAAATGCTAGTCCCCACATCATTGTGACTTTCGGCAAAACTATGGCCAGAACCGCACCAGGTACAAAACACCGACGGCGCATGGCCATCCACCAGCAGAGCAGGTACGAAACTAGTAGTAGCTGTCAGACTGGCGTCCACCCTTTTTCTGGTGCCCGGTTCCCTTCGATCGAGTAGCATACTCCCCGTCATATCGTCCACCACCTTGGTCCCTTCCTCGCCCCCGTCCTGCACAGCAAGAAACTACAATTAACAACCCTAATAAAAGAGAATAAACACAGGAACCAGAGAAAATTACAAAACTCTAATTTGTGTCTTTTGCAACTAACAGAGGTAAATGGTTATCAGCATCCCATCCATCTGCCTAAAACTATCAATACAGAATGTTCTATGCGAAATGTTGGCATAGTGGTTGCAGAAAATCTGCTTAATCAAATGGAGACGATCCTGAGTAAAAAATACTTACTTCTGGCACTTGGGAATCCACAGTTAGGCCTCCTCTCCTCAACATGTACTAAACGACCATTCAATTCTATCGGCGATGCCTGATGTTCAAAAGATTTATCAGATAAGACAGCATCTTGGTAAAATGTGCGATGAGATTGATAGTGTCACTATTTCTTTATGTTATAAGATAAGACAACATCTAACTCAGCGTAAACCTAAATTGAAACAAATGGAAATGCCTGATTTTGTTATACATCTGTATATCAATAACAGATACTGGTAATGCAGTAGTCAATCAAAGAACTTCACCCGGCAAATTAAGTCTACACACGGACTCATTATAGCTGTAGACATTCATTGAGATATCAGTCTATACCTCATTTTATAGTTTAAAATTCTAATGACCTAAGGAGGTATATGTTTCTACTTTCTACATTGGCAGAACACAGTTGGCATGCTTTGCCCTCCATCATGCTCAGGGGACAGTGCAAAAACTGTTATGATGTTCATGAAGTGATTCCACACCCATGTTATTCCTTTTCTAGGTGATTGGTCGGATAGGTTTTATGACTGAGCTAGCTGTATTGATGATATAATTGCATATTACATAAGCCTGCCATACTAAGGGAAACTTACATTTAAAGCATTCTGAATACCAGACATGTCTTCAAACTCAACAAAGCCAAAGAAGACTCCAGCCTCCTGTGTATCAGTAATGAAATCAGGAGGGCGATATAACTTAGAAAAGCAAACATTTAATAAAGGAAAGAAACCTTGCGGCTTCGGATGGCAACTCCATCAGGTTTAATTCTTCCAAAAGCCTGAAACACCTTCTCAAGATCAAAGACCGAAGTAGATGGTGAAAGATTCCCAACATAAACTGAAATAAACTCTTCTGAAAAAAAACATCAGCAGTTAAGGTTACATAAAAAAAGACACAACAACATAAAAAAACATGACATAGCAAAATAAAGTACAAATGATAATGGACGGGACACCACAGAATTAAACATGCACCTCCTCAAATTAGGTATACCATCTAGGAATATATGGTGTACATACAAAATAAAGAACCTTTGACTGTCCAGAAAACAGAAATTGTGTTGCATGAAGCAGAAGGTCATTGACAGATATAAGGACTTTAGAGTTGTAAGTCTGAAGGAGAATGGAAACTTTTAGTTAAGAAAAGCTAATACCCAGCTTAACAATACTGTAAGAATGCTTCCTACATACTAGTAGCATGCATGAGAATTAGATGGGATGCAGGTCAATAATTCTTCAAACAAGCAACAAGATAAAACTAGATCACATCTCAAGATTATGATGACACAGCAACTCTCACATATTGAGAAGAAAATAACAGTGCGAAACAAAGAGCAAACATGAGTTTGTGTATCCTAACAAGAGCTCTCCACTTAAGAATTATCATTTGCTTACTGATACAATGACCATTTAAAAGGGGCTTAGTAAAATTGGAAATTTGAATAACAACCAATAAACAAGTTCAAAGGCCATTTCAAGCGCTAAAGGACAGAATGTATTCTACCCATGTTCAGTAGCTATAAATTATAGTAATGACAAAACAGTTTCAACATAGGTCAAAATAAAATTCATCAAAAGCAAGAGTGAAACAGTGCACAAAAGAAAGAAACCTTCATCATCAGGGGCGCTAACAGCTCGGTTGTTGTCCAAGTTAGATTTTTCATGCACCGGGACAGTTTGCACCTGCTGAGCCAACTGTTGAGCCTGTTGTGACTCTGCATTCCCCATTGTGGCCTTCGCTTTTGTTCGCAACTGATATCATTGCAATGAATCAAGAAAAGGTAATAGGAATACAGCTAATAAAATATAAGATGTGTTTGCTTACCACTGAAGCATATGTTTTAGGTGCTTCTTCCGCAGGTTCTTCGGGGGTAGGCGGGGAAGGTGGGTGGGGAGCAAGAGGCAAATCCTGTTTAACATCTGTTGAACTGGGGAATGAGAGCATATGCTCTTCTGAATGAGTTTCCTCGTAGATCACATTCACAACCTTATACTCCGAAGGATCTTGCTGCTGCACATGATTTTCAGCAGGAGTTACAACCTCCTGAGGTTCTCCATCCAAATAATCAGACCCTGGTGAATTATGCAACAAAAGAATCTCAGTGCAATGATAGCATGCCTATGATTTAAGACAAACTTTCCCTCAACCTAAGCACGAATGTATGCTATAACTATCTGGCACCAAAAGAAAAATGCAAAATAAGAATTGACATGGTAAAATTTATTGTCCAGAAACATGTTCATCAAATTTAAATAGGAATGATTAAAGGATCAGTGAAGGCCTAGACTAAGTGGCATGAAGCATAAAAACTATCTGGTGACCTTGTCAGTTGCGATGTGAATTCTATTGTCTGTAGATAAAACAAAAGGCAATATAACAAAATCTTTTTGCAAAAGAGAAGCAAATCCAATATGGATTTACTTATTAGCATCTAATGCACAAGATGGCACAAAGCAGCAGGAAGTCCATGAAACAGTAGAATACTAGCTATTTATATGTATAATGATTTGAACAGCATTGGGAAGAGATACCTGTTTCAGCCATTGTATAAGAAGCATCCACTTGGGGCAGGTTGTCAGCACAATTGTAATCAGAAACATGGTACTGATCATCATACTCATCACAGATGAGCTTAAAGATGTCACTGAATATAAAATACCCATCTTTCTTTGGAGCAAGAACAATATTCTGAACGAATCGCTTTCGAACAGGGTAGTCCTTCAATTGCACTAGGCCAGTGACCAGCAGCGTGATCGCCGCACCCCATGACTCCAAGAAATTTGCTGTTTTAACCTCAACCTTGGTTACATTCATGGACATCATCATATCATTGATAACCTGCAAAAGTATATAACAATAAAAGTAAGATGGCTTAACCCAACAATAAAAGTATGGTTTATCAGAGTTCACACACCAAAACAACATTGCAGGATGATGGAAGAACAGAAAACTGTGCTGTCTTGATCAGGATTTCAAGCCCCTACTCCTTTTTGAGTTAAAGACAAATATTTTCTCCAATAAATAGTAATTGATTTGTTCTACTTTATTTGCATAGACATTACTAACAGAAAATTATACAACTTTTCAATAAGATATCAAAGGCAATCAATTTATTTGCCCTTCAACATTATTCATTTTGCATCAAACAAACTGATACACGTCTATTCATCTTGTAACAAACAAACTTATACACGTCTAGGTGATGTTTATGTCCAAATTTAAAGTACACAAGATGCCTATTGATAGACAGAAATTTATAGCACATTGAATCTAGAATCGTAGAAACCTTCCAATAGTCGATAAAACCGTCACGCCAGTCCTTAAAACAAGACCTTCCAAGACATGATCACGGCTAAAATTCTATTATACGGAACTAACATCAATAGTCGAACTGGTATTTCACAGACGAGGAAAATCCAACAGCGCCAGGGAGGAAAAATGCAGAACAATCACAAGCGACCGGGATTCTACCTCCACCGTCTCTCCAAGCGACCACTGCCCCGTCTCGCAGTCCAGCCTAACGACGCTGCTATTGTCCGTGTAGAACTGGCTCGCCAGGTGCGGCTGGTTCGTCAGGACGTTGTAGTAGCCCGTCAGGAAGTAGGAGCCCACCTGCCCCCGCAAAGGAAAAACCACCATCACGCGTCAGGCGTCGAAAACCCCACCCAAAACCCCGAACCCCACCATTGCCCCACCGCTCGAGATCAGGCCGCGCACGCTCACCTGGAGGGCGTAGTAGTGGCCCGCGACTTCGGGCTCCGGCTGCTCCATCGGGTCCATGGCCGGCCCCAAAAACCCTAGGACGGGGAGAGCTCCGACCGGGAACGGACCGCCGCGACTCCCGCGAGGGGCGCGCGCGACGATGCTCCCGGAGGCGACGGAGCAGAGGAGGGAGGGGCGGGGGCTCGCCGCCGAGGAGGGTGGACAATGGGGGCGCGGCGGGATGGACGGATGGATTGGTGGAGCGGAGACAGCTGTGGGGTGTTGGGGATCGAGTGGGGAAGGAGGGCGAGGTTTTAAAATGGCTGCTCCCTTTTACTGCCTTCTGTTTCTGCTTTTCGCTCTCCTTTTGGGATTCGAAGGCCGCCCTTCCGGCTTGTCGCGATCGCGAGGAAACCGAACTGGAGGACGGGGAGCGTGGCGAGCAGCGCATGACGAGTGGGGCCCTTCTGGGTGAGGGACCACACGTCGGTGGGGTGGGTGGGTTAGACGGTGGCCGCCGCATGTGTCGCCGCGGGAATGCGGCGCAGTCGGGGGCCGCGGCGGGTGGGCGGGGCGCGCACTTTTTGGTCGATTCGCGGGGAGCGCGGCGGGGCCGCGACGTGCTAGTTCCGTGGCCGTTGGATCGTCGATGCGGCGGAGTCAGCCTCAGGCAGGCTGGCCCGTCAGTTTGGTCCGTCGGCCTGGAACCAGCATGGCCCAAGAACATGAAGCCCAACCAGTGATTGGCCACAAAGGCCCAAAGACTTAGGCCTAGCCTAAACCCTCGCCGTTTCTTCTCCAGTTCTCTCCGGTTCTCCACCATCGGCCATCAGCCCGCCACCGCCGCCGCCTCCTTCCGCCACCACCGCCTCAGATGGCCGAGCCGCCGCAGCAGCCATCATCGGGCCCCACCACTCCGCCGCAGGAAGACAACCAAAGCGCTAAGACAAATAGCAAGAAGAACCGCGGCACGAAGAAATCGAAGCGAGCCAGCGCCTCCTCGTTGGGCTCCAGCACCATGGCTGAGGACCCGTTCTTCGTCCTCGCCGGCGGCAAGGAAGGAGGTAATGAACAGCAGAGATAATCTTCTCGGAGCTGTCCTTTTTGCTAGGTTTCTCTGTTTGGTAACTGACGTGTCCAATTGGGGGGTTGGGCGCAGGGTTCCTGGAGTTGGAGGAGATTGACGAGGCGGACTTCGGGATTGTAGGGGGAGACGTGGAGGACGTGGGAGCAGATGAGGGGAAGGCGGGCAAGGACGAGAGGAAGAAGAAGAAGAAGAAGAAGAAGAAGAAGAAGCGGAAGCGTGGGGATGATGACCAGAAGAAGAGGAATGCGGATGATGACGAGGGCTTGAGTGGCGATGACGATTCGGTAGTTGAGAATGAGCAGGAGGGGGGGGAGAAGGAGAAGAAGACGACGAAGAGAAAGAGGAACAGGAAGAAGAGGAAGGTGAAGGATAGTGAGAAGAGTGGGGAGGGCAATGAGGAAGTCGCCGACGACAATGCAGAAGGTGATTATACTTCCAGATTGTTGTTTTGAGGCATTGACACTTGTGAAATGTCGCAGTGCTATTTATTCTGCTTTGATATGTAGTATCTAGCGTTGCAAAGTTGATCTGATCAGCAACATGGGTTCATTTGAGTTTCACCCTGCAGACATGCAAGATGAAAATGAGAATATGGAACAAGATAAGGATGATGAGCTTATTTTAGGCGAGGATGATGTTTTTGCATGGCACGAACTTAGGCTTCACCCTCTGCTAGTCAGGGCAATGCGCAGGCTTGGATTCAAAGAGCCAACTCCTATACAAAAGTCTTGCTTTCCTGCAGCAGCTCATCAAGGCAAGGTTTGTCAAATTGTTCATTGGCAGAACATTGGCCAACATTCTTTTTTTGAATAATGCAATAGCTAATTTCAGCATTGTTAGCTAATGAGTTCATTGCTGCTATTTAGCTTGATAGCCTATTTTGCGGACACAAAATTTGAACATTTTTGTATGTTTTTGGCTTCAATGTATCATATAAAAGATGTACTCTGTTAACTGACTGGAAATTTTGGTCCCGTAAGTTTAATAATCATAAGCTCTAAACCATAAAGTCTTCTAACTTTGTTGAGATTTGCTTTGCAACAGGATGTTATTGGTGCAGCAGAGACAGGTTCTGGGAAGACACTTGCTTTTGGCCTCCCCATTTTGCAACGTCTCCTTGAGGAGCGAGAAAAGGCTGCAAGATTACACCAGGATGATGAAAAAATGGAGGAAAGTTCTCGAGGAAGCCCCCTCCGTGCTCTTATTTTGACACCCACCAGGGAGCTTGCAAAACAGGTAAAGGAATTACCTCAAATAGTTCAACTTCAATCTACACATCAATTGGGCCTGCCAATTCTGATGCCCTTAATTTCTTGATTTTAATCGAACCCAGCTCTTCACTTGGTTGCCAAATTGAAATATTTGCTATTATTGGTCCTAGATGATCTTCTGAAAAAAGCTGTCACCTAATTATCATGTTAAGATAAGATAGCAAGTTAGCATGTGCCATGCACATCTCACAATTCTTTATATACAGGTATGCGATCATCTAAAAGATGCCGCCAAGTTCTTAGGAATCCATGTTGTTCCTATTGTTGGTGGTCTATCAATGGAAAAGCAAGAACGGCTTTTGAAAAAGAAGCCTGAAATTGTTGTTGGAACTCCCGGAAGATTGTGGGAGCTCATGTCGATGAATAATCAACACCTAGTTGAGGTTAGTACATCTAAATGTATGGATTAACTTCTAGGTTTGCATGCTAGCAATTCAAACATGACATACAATGGTGTTTCCTCCCTTTTCTGCTCTATATGATGTATTTATTCATGGTGATTTTGAGCTCCTCTTTTGGATATGCATTGCTTTGATCACTGACTGATTCAGATTTTTATTTTCTTTTTGCACAAACAACAAACTAATAGCCACATGTTATTTTCAGTATAGAACCAACTTCCTTGTGTGGTCTGCGGTCTCTTATTGAACATGAACGTTTCCTCGCTGCTTGTATCGAGTATTTAACATCGCAGCAAAGTCCCATATTTTGAAAGAGAATACAGCAGAGCGCATTATTCTATGTAGAATTTTTTTTAATCGTGTACTGATTTAGTTGTCATTTTGTGGTTATCTATGTTGACACGGTTTTCTCACAATTGCCTTTCTTATGACCCAGCTGCATTCGTTGTCATTCTTTGTGTTGGATGAGGCTGATAGAATGATCGAACGAGGCCATTTTCATGAATTACAATCTATCATTGAGATGCTCCCGCTGACTAATGGTTCTGATGAACAAGCTGCAAGAACAATGCCAAACTGTGAGACTGTGCCAATCTTGCAAATAAAGAAGAGGCAAACCTTTGTGTTCTCAGCCACACTTGCACTTTCATCTAATTTCCGAAAGAAGCTGAAGCGTGGCCTATCTACTTCAAAGGCATCAACCGATGATGTGAGCTCTATTGAAGCACTGTCAAAGCAGGCTGGAATGAAACCAAATGCAGAAATAGTTGATCTGACAAAGGCTTCAATCTTGCCTGAGAAGCTTGAAGAATCTTTTATCGAGTATGCCTTGTTTCATACGAACTCCTTTATATATAATTGGCGCTTTTTCTCTTTTACTTTCCATGCAAAAGCTATAGTTGCCAGTTTTACATGTTGACAAATTATTTTGTTTGTGATTTACAGGTGCAGTGAAGAGGATAAGGATGCCTATCTGTATTATATACTGAGTGTTCATGGGCAAGGTCGCACAATAATATTTTGTACATCGATTGCTGCATTACGCCACATTTCCTCCATATTGCGCATTCTTGGAATTAATGTCTTGACAAACCATGCTCAAATGCAACAAAGGGCTCGCATGAAGGTGATTTACTTTTCTACTATATTCATATTTGATATTTGCTAAGCAGTGGAAATTATCATCTAGCTTCCACAGAATCTGAATGTCTCATGATTAGTCTGGTTGCTTATTTGCACAATTTATCTTCCCAAACTTAATCTTATTAGAGTACGTTCATGTAACTGACCTTCACTTTCAAGAAAATTATGCCTTAATTGTAGGAGACGTTTTCTGTCGTTTTCGGATCTCAGTATTTTATAGATGCCATACTAATTTCTTGTTCCTGATGCACACTTGACTGCTTGCCCTGCCATTTTCTTCTTGCTTTGCTTTTCATGAAAGAGAAAACATTGATTAATTTGTTGTCTTCAATTAGGCTGTGGATCGTTTCCGTGGAAGTGGGAATTCCATTTTGGTCGCAACTGATGGTTTTGCAAGGGGTATGGATTTTGATGATGTGCGAACAGTTATCCACTATCAGTTGCCACATTCAACTGATGTAGGTGTTGTTGTTGTTTTATTTCTTGAACTTACACTTCTCTGTGATATATGTGCTATGAGGGACCAAGAAAACTTATTAGAGTTTTTTAAATTCCCTTTTTCCTTCCCCTAGGTTTATATCCATAGAAGTGGAAGGACAGCACGCAAATCGTTGGCTGGCTGCAGCATTGCAATAATTTCTCCTGCTGACAAGTCGAAGTTTTACCCTCTTTGCAAGTCATTGTCAAAGGTAAATTTTCTTTCATATTGCTACTTTCTATTGCAGTATTTTTCCTTAACTCATTATGCATCATGCTGTTTATTTTTTTTTGTTCTGTTGTCATCAAGCAGCGATGAACTACTGCTTGGCCCGAATTTAGTTTCCTTTGTATTCAACAGTTCATATTTCATGCTCTGTAAAGGCTACCGTGCTTACCTGGTGTTCAATGATTATCATGATGGCTTTTTGTGGATGCTGTTTCCATTGTTTTGGTTTGATACCAGCTACATCTCTTTTACTGGTGGTCACATACCAGTGCACTCTACACTTTTTCAAGCATGGCTCATCCTTAGATCATGTCAGTGTATCTTTTTCATTTTCGCTGATAACTCAGCTATTTCCTAACCATATTGAAAACATCACAGGAGAACCTCCAGCAATTTCCTGTAGATCATGCTTACATGCCTGAGGTAATGGATAGGCTCTCACTTGCTCGGCAGATTGACAAGATTGCGCGTAAAAGTTCACAGGCAAGCCCTCCTGTTTCCAAGCTTTCATTATTTTCTTTAATCATTTCTAATATGTATGAATTTATCGCTGATGTCAGATTAATTTTGAACTGTATTTGTTTGTATGCTCTAACTTTCCTCTGCCCATTTTAGGAAAATGCTAACAAATCCTGGCTTCAGAGGAATGCTGAATCCATGGGATTGCTATTGGAGACCAGTGACAGTGAAGAAGAACGTGTAAAAGGCCACAAGCAACGAAAGGCAACTTCTGCACATCTCCAAAAGCTTCAACAGGTTTTAGTACTTCAGAAGATTTTAATAGGATAATAAATTTTAGTGAAAATAAGCTATTTATTCACGGTTTTAAAATGCTCCTCTGTCTATCTAGCCCGTGTTTCAACACATTTTGCTTCGATTTGCAGGAATTGAGTGATCTTTTGAAACGCCCCTTGCAGCCAAAGACTTTCTCACGACGCTATTTGGCTGGGGTTAGTTCTCTGACAGAAAGCACAGTTTTATGTAAACGATAATGGTAACTTGAACTGACAATCTTCCAGGCTGGTATTTCACCATTACTTCAGAAGCAACTAGAAGAGTTGGCCAAGAGAAATGTAAGCAACAAAAGCAGCAAGACTGAGAATAAAGGGTCTTGCCTTGTTGTTATTGGTCAGGATCGTGTCGAACCCTTACAAGCACTTCAGAATTCTGGGCAAGAGGTATGCTCAGCAGAGATTTCTCCAGGGATGCATGTTCCTTCTTTGTAGAGATTCATTCCTAAAAACAAAGGAACGTAGATACATAAGTTGTCCAACATATTTGCATATGGATGCTTGAAAAGAAGACTCCGTCTATTGTTATTTTATGTTATTAGTGGCAAAAAAAAAGTTTGAGTTTTGTGGATGTAGTTCTTTTATTAGTTGCTCTTTTTGCATCTTTTATTGTTTCTATTATTATATGATACACATTTTTCACTTTCAGGTCTGTGTGAACTTAGACAAACAAAAAGAAAAGCGAAGACTTGCTCAGAACTGGAAGCGGAAGAAGCATGAAGAAAAGAAACGTAAGCCTCTCATCCTGTCTTTCTTTTGCTTCACTTGCAGTCTGGCGTGGGCACTGGTTGTTGCTAATTTTCAAATTTTTCTAAAAGAAATGGATAGCTACCCTTGCAACTATTCTATTATAGCGATAAACCAAACTATTAACACTGTACAAGGACGAACATGTCTTGAAAAATTGGGGTTTAGACTTGGGGCTGCATCTATTCATATTATGTTGGGTAACACATTTGTTTGGTTACATGTAAGCTGCATCTCATGCTAGTTTTGGATGGTGGTAGATAGGACATACCACCTTGTTCTGGAGAAGCTGCCTGTAATGTACAACTAGTATAAATAGCAACACTCTGACTTCTTTTTTTCAGGCACACGAGAGCAGAAGAGAAAGCAGAGGAGAAAAGCTAAGGGGACGGAGTAAGCAACAGGTGAGAGATGGGTCTGTTTGCGGAAAAGGACCTATTGTGGAATTCCCTTCGACGCCTGCGTTGATTTATTTGAGGAATGCACTCGTCAATGTCTTCACCATGGTACGTTGGGCGTGCCAAGTTATCACCAAGCCTTGAACAAGATCGCGAGGTGGATGATTGATGTTTTGCGGCTCAAGATAATTAGGTTACTAGTTTTCAAAAAGATAATTAGGTTACCCGCGACATGATTTGTGTAACATGTGCACGTTTTGTCATACTCCATGTTCAAATCTGCTACAAGTTTATACATCTTTTCATCATTTGTCATATTTTTTTCCTGGTGATAGTAGCGCTGGTGCCTGGTGGATGCAAGTATCAAGGAAAAACAGCAGTCTAGGTTTACTTCTCTAATCTCTACTGTTCGGTAGCAACTGATTCTAGCATGGTTTCGCGCGAAAACTCAGGGAGGGCCCGAACAACTCCGAATTCATCTCGCAGAGCTTGATTTGCCGCTCGATGAATCAGAAACTTGAAAGTGGACAGGAACACCGTTCTCACGCGCCTGAAATCTGATTGAAAACAACTTGTGAAAATAGCCGGCTATGAAGTAGTAGAGGTGAGCTGCATGTGTGTCTGAATCTGGATTATCATAATAGAACAGAAGAACATTTGGCCCAATAGCGAATGACGAGCAAGTTCAACAAAAGGAACAACTGCAAATCAATTAGAAAGATCATGGCCGCAGAAGTTTTTGCAGCGCAACATCTGGAGTTCTGGACCACTGGAAACTGACTGGTGGAAACAAACGTTTTCGCCGGCTAATGTTTAGGAATTACGTTATTAGAAAGTTCTATTTGCAACCGAGATTGTATACAGATACAGATATGATGCTAGATTGTATAGTACTACTTGTAAGGCATGGAAACGAAGGAGCTATACTTGCAGGAATTACGGACCAAGTTTCCAAAGCTCTGAAACTGTGTGGCTATTGTCTGGTAGTTGACGATACAGCCTCGCAGTTCGAGTTTGAGAACGCGCCGTGACACCGTTACGTGTCCGTTCCGAGCAGGTGGCTCCTGGTTCGACCCGGATCCCGTTCCGAATCCTAGTGCATGATCGCACATCACCACCGCTCCCTCCATATTACTACGCAGTGCCGCGTGCTGTTGGCAAATACCCTGTTACCTAGCCAACGACTTCCCCGTAATCTCGCGCGCGCTCCCAGTCCGTCGATTTTGCCCAGCTAGCTGACTTGCCAATCGCCGAGGTACGATGACCGCACCGGAGGTGGCGGTGGACGGCGTCGACTGGAGCTTCGGCGACTCGACGCTCCTCTACGACCCCAAGTTCCTCTTCCCGCCGGACGATCTCCTCGCGCTCGCCCGCGAGCACGCCCGCTGCCCCGGCCTCGTGCACCGTGAGCTCCGCCGCGACATGGACCGCGAGGCCGTCGCGCGCTTGTTCGGCCTTGAGGGTGTCGGCGTCGGCCGCAGCGGAGGCTCTACTTCCACCGCGGGGTCCGCAGCGGACGGTGGGGGCGGCGGCGACAGCGGAGATTCTACTTCCACCGCGGGGTTAGCAGCGGACGGTGGGACGGAAGGCGCCGCCGCCCGGTCGGACCAGGAGCCTGCAGGATACTTCGCGGTGGAGGAGTCGGATGAGCTCGAGTACGTCCTGGTCGGCACGGCCGACGAGGTCGAGCGCGAGCGGCGGCGGGAGGAAGGCGCGGAGGCGGCACTCGAGGCCGGATTGAACGACCGGGTCCCGGAGCTCTTGGAGGAGGCCGAATCCGAGGTGGCCGCCCGTAAGGCTAGAGTGGACGAGTACACCTGGAGCCGGCGAGCCGTCATGGCCGGCGTGGTGACGTCGCGGCCGCGGGCAGAAGGAGACGCGACGCCAATTTTTGCAGAGACCTCCCTAATGTAGATATTTATTTTACACATTGCTCCCCAATTTGGCAGATATTTTCACCACACCCCCTAGACTGGATCGCGATTAATAATCGCGATCCGATTATTTATATAGAGACCCTTGATTGCGATTAAATATTTTCATATAGATCCCTAAGGATCTCGATTCATTTCCTAAAAGGCCCCTCTCGAGCGCGCCCGCTGCCTTTCTTCCCCGTGGCTCTGCTCCGGCGACGGTCGCCTCGTCACGGGCAGATGGGATCCAATCTCTCCCCTCCCTGCGGCGCTCGCTCCTACTCCTTCGTCAAGGGCTTCAAATGCCGGGTCGTTTTGCCACATCCGACCGGCGAGCTGTGAACGACTGTGAGTCTGTGAGGAGCTGCTCCTCGTCTTTGGTGAGAGCTTGCGCTTTCCGTCTTCCTCGTCCGCCCGTGGTGATTCCACAATTTTCTCTTCTTGATCTAACTGTTGAGATTCTTCAGGAGGGAATAGCAGGAAGCAAGCTATTGATGCCGATGCCCTTTCAGTTCTTGACAAAACACACAAGATTCCACTCGGATTCAGACATTTTCTACCTTCTGTTGAAAATCTGTGCAATCTTTTACCCTATATTGCAGAACATCGGAGAGAAATGCCCGTTGATTTGAGAAGTAGGGGATTGCCTACTCTCTTCTGCTGCTGACATAGAAAAATGCATTTTGGGTAGGATGATTTGGCTGAAATAGTGATTTGGACTGATCTTTCTTCACAACGGCCAAGTCTGGTCATGCCGGAATGGCAGCTCCCGTGTGCTGAGCAAAGTGAGATGCACTGTTGTTTATGGAACTTGGAAGCACTATGCACATTTAGATCATGTTTCATGTCGGGCGTTGTAGGATTCTCTGGTAAGAACGGTGCCCCGGTAAATGCTGATGGCGACAGTGTAGGATGTTCTTTAGATCTTCTTACTGGAATGATCCCATACTAGCTCAGTCCTCGGCCCCATACTTCTATGGTCTCTTTTATCAAAATTCTTCATCCTGTATTAGCATTTTTAATAATATGTTACTTTTTCCTAATTTCATATTCTGAACGTTTCAGTTCTTGACCACTGTCTTGTGTGTTTCAGACAAGATTCCACTCGGATTCAGACATTTTCTTTCTTCTGTTGAAAATGCAGATTCCACTCGGATTCAGACATTTGACATATCCTTATGCCCTCAATACCTTTATGCCCCAGCTCTGCCACTACCGTGAGACGGTGAGAGCAATCTAGTTCTGGGCTCTGGCCCATGGGAGCTGGCATTCCAGCTTCTGCTTCAGTGACATCAAGTAGTATGGGTCGATACTGAAGAGATGGACCTAAAGAACAAACATGTACCTCTGTATCTGAGTGGATCGACCCAAGAATTTACAGCCAGCATTGTCAAGGTTAATGGCGACACAATCTCCACATATCGCCTCTGTATGCGAGGGACCGGCAGAGCGCAGCTGGTGACAAAACATGAAGCAAGCAGCAAATGCAGCACCTGACTAGCAGATGCAGTTGATGATCTATTCTACATGCCTGGAGTCTATGGAAGGAGAGATGCCGCAGGGTTTTGGAGAATCAGGCCCTGTCACATGAGCAGCTGGTTACCATTACAAGTGTGACATCATGGCATTCATGGAAGCGCACACAAATCAGGAACCAACAGGTTGAAGATGGAGGAGGTTCCCCTTGCCGGCAGGTGCAAGCTCGCGGGAGTATAGTTATCTAAAATGTAAATACGTGATGTATATTTGGATATGTGGCACGATCTCTAGTTTGCAAGATCTAGTATGTCTTGCGTCCTGACTGAAGAATAAGGGAAACCATTTTGGCAAAACTGTACATGAATGGCAGCACACCCCTCTGTCCTCAGTGCCTTCCAATGTGAATTGAGCACTGCATCACCCCCATCTTTGATTTGTCTGTGAATCTGGTTGTGCTGGTGCTGTGCTGGCCAGTGGCCATGCTACTGTTAAGCCTTAATCTGAAGAATTTCAGCTGCTTCTTACACGCATGGAGCACTCGATGGTGGGGGAACGGGAGCCGCCGGCCGCTGCATTGCATCTGAGCGCGCGAAGCGGCGCCGACGGAACCGGTGAGAGCGGCGCGGCGCGTCCGTGCGTGGTTCTCGGCCAGCACCGCCGCTCCAGCCCCTGTGCCTGCCTCGGGCCTCGGCCATCGCGTAGTTCATCGCGTTGGCGCGGAGTGCTCGGTTCGGCGACGGCGGAAGGAGCGCTCTGTTCGCCCTGCGGGAAGTGAAGAGGATGCGGCCCGAGCAGCGAGGCTGGCGGGCTCGTCGGGGTCGGGGTTGGGTGGCCGGAGCCGCCATGGCAAGTGCGGCGGAGTCGACCCAGCATTAATCGCCATCCAGTTATTTACAAATAACCCCCTGGTTTGGAGCGCGATTCATAATCGCGATTTGAATATTTATATAAAATCCCCTGGTATTTGCAGAAAACCCCCTAACTATTTGCAAATTAGTCCCCCATGTGTGCCTTCTACGTTTCTACCATGGCTCCTGCGACAGCGACGGCCGACGGCCGCCTCGTTGCGGCGGATCCATGTGCTTCTGGCTCCTCTCCCCCTTCGTCGCCAGGTCTTCCCTGCCGCGCTACCTCTCATATTCCATCTCGTTCCAGATGCTGCTGCTCTGCCGTCGAAGTGATTGGCTCGAATAAGGATCCTTGTCGCTGGGGGCGGTCGGCGGTGGAGGTGGCGATGGCATTGCAGCGGTCGTCAGGTCGTGGGCTCCTGCGACGCGTTAAAGTCTTGCCTCGAAATCAGTCTTCCCGTGCTGCTGTGCGGGTAAGTCCACTTCTGTTTCATGAATTTCTGCCAATTTGATTTATCCCACAAGTATGGAGGCTTCGCGTGGTAATACGCATCCAGCAACTTGTCAGCTGAAAGGAGGCCTGATTTGTGTCCAGAACTCCAGATGCATTTGCAGTGCTGATTGACTACTTGGTGACCGCATTTGCATTCCTGCTTGACAAACAGAAGTGATGCTTTGAGCCATGGATTGCCTAGCAAATTACTGTATCAGCTTGCTTACGATGCAGCAATCCATGGGTGTATTCATCAGCACCGGCACACTGCTCTGAGCTCTATGCATCTAAAGGACAGAGCCTTCTATCTCTCCTTCTTCTTCTTTTTTTGAAAGGTTCTATCTCTCCTTCAGATAAAAGGCTGGTTGTTTCCCTTGTCTTAAATGCCTACTGCTTTATATGTGCTTTTCTGAGCATGCCAACTGAAAATGAATGGATTGACTCATTGCTCATGGTACTCCACCTGGCACCAAGTCCATCCGCTGAGAAAGAGCTCAATTACGCAACACATCAACGCTTTACACACCGATGCCAAAGGAGAAGATTAATTGCTTGCAAGTTATCTGATTCGTTTTTTTTGGTAGCAAATGAAATTAAGTTGCAACTAATTGCTTGTGCTTTTTACTCTGAAACTTGCTGATTCTGAACTCTAATATTATCATTTCTTTTCTGAACATAAGAGTCACCTGTTGCTTCAGAATGGTGACTTATGTTCTGCTTGGTTTCCCTTGTCGATTCGCTTAACTAATTGAGTATGCTGGACCTTATGTCAGCATGTGTTCCTGTTGACTTGCAGGCATTCCAATTCCGGATAGATAGTCTTTTGTTTCCTCGTCTTGTGCCTACTATTATGTTATCTGTACTTTTTGTGTATGCCAAATGAATGTTATCTGTACTTTTTGTGTATGCCAAATGAATGTTATCTGTACTTTTTGTGTATGCCAAATGAAACCAAGTCATATGAACATGGCAGCATCTTCATCCCATGTTTTGAGCAAGCATCACGAGGATCCCTTCTAAATGGTGCTTATTGAGTTTTGTCAGGTTAGAAAATGCATTCCATGCTGAGGGTAGCTGTATGGCTATGGCCAATATATATGGTTTCTTCCTCAAGACATGGCAGCTGTGAAGGTATCATTAGCATTGTGCCTCAGCCTGCTGTTCATGGCACTCCTCTTGGCTCCAAGTCCACCTGCAGAATGCAGACAAAGAGAGCTCAATTACACAAAATATCAAACACCGTACACGCCAATGTCAAAGAACAAGATTAATTGTTTCTAAAAAAAGAACAAGACTAGTTGATTGCAAGCTATCTATTCTTTCTCTGTAGCAAGTGAAATTAAGTTGCAACTACTGGTGGTAACTGTTTTTCATTTTGCTTTCTTTTGCAGGCTGTGGGAGGAAGGCGGCGGCAACTGGATTCTGCTCCTGTTCAGTAGCCAGACATGCAACCAGCACTGCATCGGTAGGGCGCCACGAGAGGGAAGTGTGCCTTACTCATCTTCAGGTCCTGCTTCTTCTGCACCAAAGAATGCGAGTGAATGTTCTAGCACAACTGCAAAGCCTTCGCGCATTATACAAATCCATCCATTCCTCAGCTGAAAAGAAAGAGGCCGAGTTTGTGTACAAGATTCATCTGCATTGTTCAGTGTAAGACGGGAGCGCTCTTGGCAACTGAACGGATACATGAACATGACCGCATCTTTGTCCCTTGTTGTACATTAGCTTTGTCCGAATTGCCATTCGGTGGAAGCAATTCTGAATTCTCTGAATTTCATGAGACCTCCTACGACTTGAACAGTGGAATGTGCTACTGAATTTTGTCAGGTTCCAGAAATGTGTAGATACCTTGCAAGCCCACGATCAACTGTATCGTCATAACCTGAACAAACTACCGGAATACTGGAATGTGCAACTGAATTTTGTCAGGTTTCAGGATTGCATAGATAGCATTGCATACCCGCGACCAACTGTACCGTCAAAATCTGATCGAACTATATTGATATGTAATTTTTCGTGCAAGATCTCTAATTTGTAAGGGTCATCTATGTCTCACGTCTGTATCAGACTGAAGAACAAACGAAACCAATCTGGCAGCTGCACATGAATGGCATTGCATTCATCAATTTCAGACTTCCAGTGGAGAGCACAGACACACAACATTGCATCACCCGATCTTTGCAGCGCTCCAGCATCTGCGCACGCAAAAAATCCATTGTGCTTCGGGTGCACAGCGTCGTAGTTCATGGCCGCCGACGCCACCGCCGACCGCCGCCGGCGTCCCCATCGTCCATCGCCCTCGTCCCTATCTTTTTCTTCTCGCTTAGGTCTTGGGTGTCCGCGATGGAGAAAGGAGCGCTCTGTCCGGCAGGCGAGGTGTGGCGAGGAGGCGGCCTGAGCACCGAGGCCAGTGGGCTCGTCGGGGCTGGGTGGCCAGAGCCGCCATGGCCAGTGCGGCGGGTTCGGCGAGATCCGGTTGTTTTACAGATAACCCCTCGATGGATCGCGATTAATAACACGATCCGAATATTTACAATAAACTCCCTAGTTTGGATCGTGATTAATAATCGCGATCCAAATATTTCCATAAAACCCCTAACTATTTTCGAATTAGCCCCTCTTGTGTGCATCCCACTTTTCTCCCAATCGCTCCGGCGATGGCGACGGCAATAGCGATGGCCTCCTTATTCCGGCGAATCGTTGGACTTCCAGCTCCTCTCGCCCTTCGCTGCCGGGTAGTTCTTCCTGCGTTCCCTCGTGCTCCATCTCTCCCCAGATGCTGCTGCTCTGCCTTTGTCGGGTTGGGGTTGACATAGCATCCTTGCAGCCGGCGGCGGTCCGCCTGGCGGCGAAGGTGGGCACGACCTGAGGAGGCGGCGGCAGAGGAGCACCTCGTCCACCCCGACACGCCGGGGTTCCTGGGGCACGTGGCCCGGAACCCACGAGAGGGACTCGTCGCAGGAGCGCGGCGACGTCCCGGCGTCCGAGGAGCGAAGAGCTGGCCCTGGCCGCCCAGGTGGAGGACGCGGCCGTACGTGCGGATGGAGGAGAGGATGGCTACGCTGGCCCGGCAGGCTCCGGCGCGGCGTGGCGCGGCTGAGTTCGCAGCGAGGAGGTGCTCGGCAGTGTGCTGCAGATGCAGGCCGCCAACGAGGACGCGGCGCGCCGCGCCACGGTCGAGGCGTTCACCGCGTCCGTGCGCCGGGTACCGGGCCGCCGGCAGCTGAGTGGCGGTACAACCCTGTTCTTATCAAGCAAAGCCGGCTTCGCTTCGCTCCAACGCAGTGCTTGATTCGGGCGATGCGAGCTCGATTTGAGGCACACAACTCGATTTCGTTGTCCGCGAGGAAGCAGCGACGAGCTCTTCATCCAGTGTTTCAGGTTTCAGGGTATTTGCCATGGCGCCATTGCAGCATCGCACCACTCGATCTTCTCAGCGCTCCAGCATCTGCGCGCGCAAGGACGCCATGGCGCCATCGCAGCGCAGCGCCTAGAGGTCCACGACCGCAGACGCCATTGCCGGCCGCCGCGGGCGACCCCATCGGCCATCGCCCTCGTCTCCGACCTTTTTCTCCTCGTTTGGGTGTGGGGTGGTCCGCGATGGCGAACGGAGTGTTCTGTGATGTCAGGCCGGCGGGGTGCGGAGAGGAGGAGGCGTATTGAGCACTGAGGCCGGCAGGAACATCAAGAGTTGGTTGAGGAACTATGGACCAATTTCCCAAAAGCTCTGAAACTGTGCTACCATTGTCTGGGAGTTGAGTTGACACAGCCTCGTACTTGTAATCGAGCTTGAGTGTAATTTCAACTTTCCGGTCGAGTTTGTGGAGCCCCGCAGATCAAATTGCCAACGCGCCGTAACAACACGCACGTTTCCGTTCCGAGCAGGTGGCTCCTAGTTCGACACGGACGCCGTTCCGAATCCTAGTACACACGCAGATCACCACCGCTCCATATTACCACGCAGCACCATGCTGTCGTTGGCACGGCCCGGTTACGTGGCCAACCGCCTTCCGATAATCTCGCGCGCGGCCGGCTTGCAAATCGTCGAGCGCGCATGCGTAGGTGCGCACTGAGTCGAGCGACGATGACCGCCCCGGAGGTGACGGTGGACGGCGTCGACTGGGCGTTCGGTGACTCGACCCTCCTCTACGACCCCAGGAAACGCTTCCCGGTGGATGATCTCCTCGCGCTCGCCCGCGAGCACGCCCGCCGCAGCATGGACCCCGAGGCCATCGCGCGCTTGTTCGGCCTCAAGGGCGTCGGCGTCGGCGACAGCGGAGGTCGTTCCGGCTCCAGTTCCATCGCGGGGTCCGCGGCGGACGGTGGGACGGAGGGCGCCGCCGCCGGGTCGGTCCACGAGCCAACTGGGTACTTCATGGTGGAGGAGTCGGATGAGCTCGAGTACGTACTGGTGGGCACGGCCGACGAGGTCGAGCGCGAGCGGCAGGAGGAGGCCAGCGCGGAGGCGGCGCTCGAGGCCGGACTGAACGACCGCGTCCGCTCGGTCCTAGAGCTCTTGGAGGAGGCCGAAGTCGACGTCGCCGCCCGTAAAGCTAGAGCGAACGACGACTACCTCCGCTCGGTCGAAGAGCTCCTGGACGACTGGCACTTGGACGAGGACGCCGCCATCACGGCTAGACAGAGCGACCTCGTCCGCGACAGCGACACGGACCGGTTCTTGGAGGAGGAGGCCGCCGCTGATGTGAATGGAACGTCGCCTTCCGTACAGACGAGCGGCACTTTGCGTGCACCGACGACGAAGAAGCGGACCTTCGGAAGAAGTAGCCGGTGGCTGACGGCGGCGGCGGGTTCCCGATCGACGACAGCGAAATTGCGCCGATTTTGTTATTGTAGACTCCCTTCGTGATCAGCTGCTTTCTTGGTGACTTACGTGCTCGTGTTTTAATGTTATTTTTATTTTTCGATCGATCACACGCGAAAGAATTTGCCATGGCTTTGGAAGGCCGCTGGGCTGCACGGCACAGTTCAGATCATGGCTTATTGGGCTGCCTTCGATATCTTCCAGGCTGTGCAGCTGTGGATTTTTTTAAAAAAATATTAATTTATAAAGGACAAAATTAGGCATCCCAGATGACGCAGATAATTTGTAACTGAAAGCTTTAGGTCTCGATGAAATCTACAACCTCTTAACTGACTTTCTACGTTTGAATTTGAATGATGAAAAAAAATCCCCAGTTGTATGCCATGGTGTGTGTGCGCATTCCGGAGTTCTTGTTCAGCCTACAACCCAGTGGGCCGTGAGCCTTGGGCTTTTCGACCTCACCTTCTGTTCTGTTTTGTGAACCGAGGGGCAGAGTTCAATATCTCATTGTTGCAGTGGAGAAAACTGTCTGAAAATCAAAAGAGCTCGTCTTCGAATAACGTGCGATTCCGAAAGAACAAAAGAGCCAAGTTCAGTTTCCAAAAATTCAGCACTGTCTCTTGTCAGATGGAGTGAAAAGAAAGTGCAGCCGCGTCCTTCCCTCGGATGTTTCTTCCTCCTCGTTGCGATGAGGGCAAGAGATGAATCAATCAAGGGAATCGATGTACTGCCTTCCAGTTCAAACCTACTCTGTACGTAGCTGTAGCGTTTCCTTGGGACCTTGTGCCATTGACTCCCTTCGTACTGAGAGGTCATGGTCCAATCTCCAGCTATCTTTACGCACTGGCCATTGCTTTAGGCGACAGTTTCAACTGCAGGAGATCTTGATTCTTGTCGCTCCATTTTATTCCATGCAACCTGTCGTGTTCACCGCTGTTCGGCAATTCCATTTGCAGTTCACAGCCATCAGCTGTACTTTAAGCCGGTCGGGGCTCCTCCGTTGCTCAACGTACTCGGGTTGTGAACCAAATGAGCAATGCAACTGAGATTTGCAGGAACCTCTTAATGCAGGCAATTGAACCAAAGTTGCCGCCTCTGCATTTTGGCATGCATGCAGTCTATGTTGGACCATCGCAGTCTTCTTAAGCATGGACCCGTCGAGAATTTTAGGCAAGATCTGTGCGCATCGAAGAGCATGGAATGGGAATTTAGAGATTTTTCTATCTTATCCTGGAGTATCCTTGTAGATTAGATTGCACTCTGGTCGGCATCGACTGCTCTCTCTAGCTCGGCCACTGTCGATCAGATCTTCTCGGGCCAGTTGGGATATGGATGACTGTTCAGCAGGTAGGGTCAGCGAAGTGCCGGTTGATCCACTGTCCAAATTGCAAGTGCAGTTGCAAACGGCAACCAATGGCTTCAACATCTCAAAATCAGAAAATAAATTAATTCCAAAAAAATCAGAAAAGAAAGAAAGTAAGTTGGAGCTTGTATACTGCATGCATGCGGAGTAGTAGTAAAAACTGAAATGACAGCATAGATACATGGTTTCCCCAAATATGAGAGATTCTTCTCGCATGGAGTTCCTTCAGGGTTCAGACTTCAGATAGTGTCTCAACTGTTGATTGAAAGAACAGCATTAGCAGAACGTAGAAAAAGAAGAGCAAACAGTAGCCTCTGCATCTGTGCCTTTTTCCGGGATAGTGGGATCTGAGTAGTGAGAGTATTCTATCCAGATATCCCGACTGACGTTCTGTGAGGGCAAGCATAGCACGCTAGGCCTATCAAAAAGCCGGGAACGATCTCGCCACACCACACAAGTAAAAGCAAAGCGATGATGTTGTATCTGGAGGTTAGGTAGGTTCTTGACTTTGGACGGCATCCGTCCAACCAGGGATCTGACTGATAACTACTGCAGCGCGAGCAACAAAGCGGATAGGCTATCGGAGGCGAGAGGCGACCGGCTTGCTTCCCGCCTTCCCGGGAGACCCGTCGCCGGCTCCCCATCGTCCGTTCCCCGACCGGCCGGGGGGCCGGCGGGGCCACGGCTCTTGTCCGCACGCCGCCACCTTCTGCGGGGCCCTTTTCCAGTCGAGAAAAAAAAAACCTTAGAAAGGAGTGGCCGGCGGGAATTCCAAACCGCACGTGAGGCATTGACGCGGCGTCCGGCGGGTACGTGTGGTCGCCGCCGGCCGGAAGGACGACGACGCTGCGTCGCTGCGCGAGAACCAGGGGTTGCAATTGCAAACGCACTTGCACTGCACCTTCCAGTAACCTAGTGCCGCTCCGCTCCGACCAGCTGCTGACAAGCGCTTGCCCTTCGCGTGGTCCACCTGCTGGTCCCTCCGCTGCTGCTGCGTCGGCTGGACTGGTGGACTGCCCGTGCCGTGCATGCACAAGGAGCGGGGTTTGTGGAACGCGTGTAGCCGTGTCGACTCGGCTCGCCCGGTTGAAGAATTCAAACTAGCAGTATTTGGCGTCAGGTTTTCGTCGACATGCACGAGCCTTCGCCTTCGCTGCTACTGTTCGTACCCGTCCACGAGCGAGCTGTCAGCGTCGAGCTTTTCCGTGAGCAATGGACTTGCAGGGCCGGGCGTACGTGCAGGCAGCAAGTTGAAGCTCTCCGCCACCCTGCGGCTGGACTGACCCGCGCGCAGAGCCCAAGTCGTCGCCGACAGCCATCCTGCTTGCCGTTTAGCTCATCAGCTGGGGTCGTTGGGATGTTGTCAAACATTGCTGCGCCAGCACATGGCAGGGTCGTCACCACCGAGCCGCCGCGCTGGAAACTGACAAGCTTACTCAGGACTTCCTCTCGGTCAGGGGTGTTTAGTTACAGAGACTAAAGTTTAGTTCTTATCGCATCGAATCTTTAGATGCTAATTAGAAGAATTAAATATGAGCTAACTGCAAAACCAATTGCATAAATGAATACTAATTTGCGAGATGAATCTATTAAACCTAATTAATCTATCATTAGCATATATTTACTGTAGCACCATATTATCAAATCATGGACTAATTATACTTAATAGATTCGTCTTGCAAATTAGTCTTTATCTTCACAATTAATTAGTAACAAAACGTTCGATGTGATGGGGATTAAGTTTAGTTCATATAACCAAAGATCCTTGAGTCGACTGGTATGCTCTCTAGACGGGCGCGATGTGTGTGCCTGGATAGGGACGGCCGTACTCCTACGCGCGACGCCATGGTTTGTTACTTTGTTTTCTCGTCATCCAGCCGTACAGATTCAGATAGGATTCGGCTGTGAGCTCAGTCCCCATGGCGGATTGGCCTGAGCCCTGATGGACACCCTCGATTGACCTGGTGCTGGGTCAGCGGTAGACCCGTGTGGGAGCGGGGGAGAGGCCCGCCCATACCATACCTCGCGCCGCAATTACTTCTGTTGCCTCTTCTCGATGCAGTTTGCGAGAGCGGCCCCCGGAGAGGGACTAGGGAGTACGTTCCGTGCAGGGCGTAGACTTTCGGCTGCGTCGAGCTGAAACGGAGCGGCAGTCCTACATCAGAGTAGGCGGCGGTAACACGCCGTACTCCATCGTACGTGAAGTAAATTTCTATTCAGAAGTGCATGGCTATTCTTAGAAGTGCATCATATATATTTGGAGCTGTGTCTCCTTATCTCTCGTGTACTACAAGCCACACATGTAACCTGTCATGTATTGCTTTATCTATAAATATAAATATGAGAGTATCTGCTACTTTGAGAGCAGGCAGCGCCATTCATTCCAACATGGTAACAGAGCTATAATTTTTTTTTCCAATGTCCACCACCAATTCTTCCTCCCCCACCACCTCTGCCGCCATGAACAACACCATGTCATCTACCTTTGCCTCGATTCCTATACATCATGCTGTCACCGTTCGTCTTACCAAGAACAACTACATGTTGTGGCGCGCTCAACTTATCCCTTACCTGCGCAGCACCAAATTCATCGGGTTCATTGATGGATCCATCTCCGCGCCACCGAAGCTCGTCGCGTCTTCCCCAGCCGAGGGCGCTGCACTGGTTCCCAACCCGGCATATGACCGGTGGTATGATCAAGACCAGCATCTCCTGAGTGGTCTTCTCTCCTCCATAACCGAGGACGTACTTCTTGATGTCGTGTCTGCCTCCACCGCCAAAGAAGCCTGGGACACGCTGCAACGCATGTTTTCTTCTGTCGTGCGCGCTCGCGCCGTCCAAGTTCGCATGGATCTTGCCACGACGAAGAAGCGGGATCTGTCTGCTGCCGACTACTTCCACAAGATCAAAGGTTATGTATCTGAACTTGCTGCTGGTGGTGCTCCTCTTCGTGATGATGAAATCATCGCGTATCTCTTAGCTGGACTTGGTTCAGATTACGATCGGTTCGTCACGTCTATCACCAGCAAGACTGAAGCCCTCTCCCTTGACGACGTCTACGCGTATCTCCTGGCGTTTGAGTCTCGTCAGCTGCAACACCACGCCGAGACGCGCCTCCACATTGGCGCTTCGGCCAACTTTGTTGGTTGCGGGGGACAGGGGCCGCGTGGACGTGGTTGCGGTGCACCGCCTGGCCGTGGCCGCGGCTGTGGGTCTGCACCGTTCCAGGGCCGTGGTGCCCGATCTACTACAAGCTATCACATGCCTCAGCGCCCACCGTGCCAGATCTGTGGCCGCACGAGCCACCGGCGGTCAAGTGTTGGTACCGCATGGATGAGTCCTATCAGGAGGACCAACCTTTCGCCGCCGCCGCTGCCACTACCTCCTACAAGGTCGACCCCAACTGGTACACCGACACCGGAGCTACTGATCACATCACTAGTGATCTGGATCGCCTAGCTCTCCGCGAACAATATCATGGTGGTGAAACCGTTCAAGTTGGCAATGGGGCAGGTTTGCAAATTATGCATATTGGTTCTTGTTCAATTAATACTGCTACTAGACCTCTTGCACTAGACAATGTTCTTCACGTTCCTGATATTTCTAAACACCTTCTTTCCATTCATAAATTAGCACGTGATAACCATGTCTTTTTTGAATTTCATCCATATCATTTTCTCATAAAGGATCTAGCAACAAGCCAAGTCCTTCTGGAAGGGAAATGTGAAGCCGGCCTCTATCCTATCAAGCTCTCCGACATTGAGTCCTTCAAACAAGCCCTCATCCATGTCAAGACTTCTACAGATCAGTGGCATGCTCGGTTCGGCCACCCCTCTACCCAAGTTGTTAGGTCTATCTTAAGTTTGAATAAACTCCCATGTTCTAAGGAATCGACTCACACCATATGTAATGCTTGTCAATTAGACAAGAGTCACCAACTGCCATACACTAATGCTATTCATCAACCTACATCTCCTTTAGAACTTGTGTTTTCAGATGTTTGGGGTCTTGCCCCTAAATCTGTTGGTGGTTATCAATATTACATAAGTTTCATTGATGATTATAGCAAATTCACCTGGGTTTACTTGATGCAAGATAGAACTGAGGTCCAGCGTATTTTCTTGCAATTTCAAGCTCATGTAGAATGCCTCCTTGATGCTAAAATCAAATGTGTTCAATCTGATTGGGGTGGGGAATATCGAAAACTTCACAATCAATTTTTTCGTTCGCTTGGCATTTCCCATCATATTTCTTATCCTCACACCCACCAACAAAATGGCTTAGCTGAGCGCAAACACCGCCACATTGTTGAAACCGGGCTTACCCTCTTAGTTCATGCCTCGTTGCCAATCAAATTTTCGGATGAAGCATTTGCTACTGCTGCATATCTCATTAATCGCATGCCAACACGTGTTATTGATAATCTGTGTCCTTTAGAACGCCTATTCAAAACCCCACCCAATTATACCATGCTCCACATTTTTGGATGCGCGTGTTGGTCCAATTTGCGACCGTATCATCAGCACGAACTCTCTTTTCGATCCCAAGCATGTGTTTTCCTTGGGTATAGCGCCAATCACAAAGGCTATAAGTGCCTTGACATTGACACTGGTCGCGTATATATTTCCCGTGACGTTGTTTTTGATGAGGCCAAGTTTCCCTTTGCCATGAACCCTTCATCCAACGTTGAGCAACCACATATTCTCCCAACTCCATAGCCAGATCGTAGCAGTTTTAATTTGAACACTAACCGTGTGCATATATCATCAGTTGGTCCTGTGCCTGCAGATAATTCAGATGCAGATAATCAGGGGAGTATGCCACCCGACTTGGCCTTGGGATCGGTGCCACCTATTTCTGCCACAACCGATGCAGGTGCTACGCAATCAGAACCCTGTGCGGACCAGATGGCCTCGGAATCCCCTGCGATCCTGCCGTCGCCCACAGCTGGGCCGACTCCTATTGGCCCCCAGCCCACATCTCAGGCGCCTTCTCCAGTTGAGGTTGTGCCAGAAGCTCCCGCACACCGGTACGACACTCGCCTCCGCAACAATATTAAGCAACCTAAAGTCCGTACAGATGGCACTGTGACGTATTCAGCAGTCCTTACCTCTGATGAAGCGCCAACTTGTTATACACATGCCAAGTCTCATCCACTGTGGCGGTCAGCAATGAATGTGGAGTTTCAAGCTCTTCTCAAGAACAAGACCTGGCATCTCGTCCCGCCACGTCTTGGCCTCAATGTCATTGATTATAAGTGGATATTCAAGTTGAAGCGTAAGGCTGAGGGTTCCATTGATCGCTATAAAGCCCGCTTGGTTGCTAAGGGCTTCAAACAACAGTATGGTGTTGACTATGATGATACATTCAGCCCTGTGGTCAAACCTACCACTATTCGAGTCCTGCTGTCTCTTGCTGTCTCTCGTGGTTGGTCCCTTCGGCAAATTGATATTCAGAATGCATTTCTTCATGGTCATCTCAATGAAGATGTTTATATGAAACAGCCGCCTGGTTTTGTTGACTCAGCTCATCCTACTTATCTTTGCAAGTTGGACAAGTCATTATATGGCCTTAAACAAGCTCCAAGAGCATGGTTTTCTCGTCTCAGTGGCAAGCTATTACAGTTGGGGTTTTATGCTTCTAAAGCGGATGTTTCATTATTCATCTTTAATAAAGGTGGCATTCAGATGTATATTCTCATCTATGTGGATGATATTATCATTGTAAGTTCCTCATCATCGGCCATGACTCGTCTCCTTGCCCAACTTGAAGCTGACTTTGCGGTCAAAGATCTTGGTACACTGAGCTACTTTCTTGGCATTGAGGTGCATAATACTTCCACAGGCCTCATCTTGACACAACATAAATATATTCAAGATATTTTGAAGCGCGCCAACATGACCTCATCAAATATTGTCTCAACTCCCATGCTCCCTACGGATAAGTTGATGTTAGCAAGTGGTGATCCTCTCTCAGATGAAGATTCTACACGCTATCGCAGTATAGTTGGCGCCCTCCAATACCTCTCATTGACTAGACCGGATATATCATTTTGTGTGAATCGTGTCTGTCAATTTCTTTCAGGGCCAACAACCACTCATTGGGCTGCAGTCAAACGTATCTTGCGTTACTTACATGCCACTTCACACTTGGGTCTTTGCATCACAAAAACTGAGTCCTCACTACTCAGTGCCTTTTCGGATGCGGATTGGGCTAGCAATCCGGATGATAGGCGTAGAACCGGTGGTTATGCCATCTTTTTCGGAGTCAATCTCATCTCGTGGAGCTCTCCCAAACAATCCACTGTATCTCGCTCAAGTACGGAGGCCGAATACAAGGCGATTGCTAATGCTACCGCTGAGGTTATATGGATTCAAGTGTTGCTGCGTGAACTTGGGATTTCTCAACATAGACCACCAAGCTTATGGTGTGACAACATTGGGGCTACTTATCTATCGGCCAATCCGATATTTCATCGGCGCACTAAACATGTTGAAGTGGATTATCATTTTGTCCGGGAGCGTGTGGCATCTCGACAATTAGAGGTTCGCTTTATCTCCTCCAAGGATCAAGTAGCCGACATCATGACGAAGCCGTTGCCGGTCACTGCCTTTTGCAATCTGAACTTAGTTGCACACCGTCCAGATTGAGGGGGGTGTTAAACATAGAAGTAAATTTCTATTCATAGAAGTGCATGGCTATTCTTAGAAGTGCATCATGTATATTTGGAGTTGTGTCTCCTTATCTCTCGTGTGCTACAAGCCACTCGTGTGCTACAAGCCACGCATATAAGCTGCCATGTATTGTTTCATCTCTGCTCCTTTGAGAGCAGGCAGCGCCATTCATTCCAACATTACCTATCGATGGGTCAAGAGTCGTTGTCGCTGTTGTAGCTACAGCCTACATAGGAACTGTCATCGTCTCAGTCTCATCGATACTGCTACTACCTGTGTAGCTAGCTCTTAGCTGACTGCTCACGCTCAGGCTGTCAGCGCGTCAAGTACAGAGAACGCTATGGTAAGTAGGCAGTAGCGGTCTTCAGTTTTGCGTACGTACAGTGTAGGTTTTGGTTTTCTTGATTGAAAAAAGACAGAAATTTCTGTTTCCCTGCGGATATTAGAAAAAAAACAAAATACTGTCATGAACTTCTTGTGACCGGGACACTTCCCTGTAGGAGCAAGCAGCAAGCAGTCTTGCAAAGGAGATCGAGCTGTATGTAGGCAACGATGGGTACCAGCAGGTTTCGTGGATGCGCGTGCCCTTTTACTGTTGACGTGCCTACTGAGCCTAACCAAAGCTCCGCACCGGGTTTTTTTTTCCGGAACACAAGAGATACGATACGATTCGACCGTTAGGGAGGGAGCTAGAGCCGCGACGGAACCAGCAGTAACTGTCAAACTGATCTCCGGTAGCTACTTCTGATTCTGGGAGACTTCGGGATCGCTACTTCTCACGCCCTCCCTCCCCTTTTCTTTTTGGGTTCTCAACACAAAATGATCGTAGTCAATTAGCTAGTTCTTTGTCAAAGGCTCAAAGCTAGCACTACTCGTCTGCTGGCACGGCAGCCGTACGATTGGACGGTCAGTTCATGCCGAGCAGCAGACAAGATTTTTTTTTGTTTGAAATTAAACCCTAGATCCTTTATTCCTTTTGGAGCAGCATCACATGCATTCCACAGTGCCACCGGGATCATTGGCGCAGACGCGAGACGAGGAATAAACAAAGCGCTCGCGCGCTGCATGCCAATCAGGCCAGTGGTGGCGCGGATGGGTTCCGACGCGGTCGGTGTTGGCCGCATGCATGTGCGGCCGGATCCAGAATTTGACCACGATGATCCGGCGGTTCCATGCATGCAGGGCAAGCATGAGCGCCGGGAGAGACAACAGAGGGAGATTCCGCGGGCTCTCTCGGCTCTCGAGCGCGGCCTTTGTTGCCCTCACCGGCTCACCGGTCACCAACCCCTGCGTGGAGTGTACTTTACTGGCTACGATGGTGGAGTTGTTTACGGTGGCCAACGTTATCGCGAGACAGAGTGAGACCGGGATTGCGTGGGTACGATTAAACTAGTGATCCTACTTCACTACTGCTGTAAAACGCCACGTGAATTGTTCAAATCATGTCCCGCTGGAAGCTGGATCCTGTGAGTTGTTTATAGCAAGAGGATAGCAAACTTTATGCAGCTTCACATCAAAAAGGTATTGTGCTGTGCTGCTTTACCGTGTACAGATAGGGATGGCAGCGGGTGAAAAACCCGGTGGGAGATAGGGATGGCAGCGGGTGAAAAACCCGGTGGGGGCAGCGGAACCCACCCGCCCCCACCAAAGTTCAAATTCCCCACCACCCGCCCCCCGATCCGTCTCGGGTCTCAATTTCCCCCCATACACGTGACCCGCGTGAGTAACAGGTACCCATCGGGTGACCTATCCGGTGAGGAGCCACTATCCCCGGCATGGATTTGCAGCGGCACCGGCGGCGAGCTGGAGCCCGGCACCCCTTATTTCGCCGGCGGGCTCGAGCTGCCGGCCCCCAGCAGCGACGGCTGCGACGCCATCAAGGCAGCAAGGGGGAGGGGGACGGGACGGGATGGCGGCGCTGGAACGGGAAGGGCCGGACTGCAGGAGGCCAAACGGGGTGGGGCGGGGCATCGCTCGGCGGCGGCAGCCGTGCCGCGTGCGGGCTTGGGGGGGGGGGGGGGGAGCGAGAGACCTGGCGGCGCACGGGTCTTGGGGGCTGCTGGGTGGGATTTGGAACAGGAGTGGGGGATTAGGTTAGGATTCATGGTCACTATATATACAGGGTTTAGAAGCTTGGACCCACATGTCATGCTTAATGGGTGCCCCATAGAACACACACCCGCTTCACCCAATGGGTGAGGAAAAAACCCATTAATATACTTGTAGGGTAAAAAATGCCCATATTCGCACCCTAATAGAGTTTTTACCCGCGGGTTGCCGGTTGCGGGTCCCCATTGCCATCCACCTACTGGCTACGCGCCACCCCATTGCCATCCACCTACTGGCTACGCACCACCCCATTGCCATCCACCGTTCTATTTTAACTTTATCCAACAATATTGACGTTAACATATCATGTAAGGAAAATCATAAACATAAATAAATAGTACTACTTTTTAGTATGAATATAACAACGCCAATTTTGTGTCACGAAAATTACATGCTAATAGATAATTAGCGACAAAAAGTCTTATTCTAACAGTAAAAAATACGTTGCATGCTCTGAGATGGACGCTGGAAACGGAATATCATTAGACTCGTGTTCGGAGACCGCGTCAGTATGCAACACCGGACTCATCTGCAGCGACCGATCGAGCTCACATGGTGTGCTGGTACCATGGGTGCCCGGCCGGTTAACCCCAAATCCGTGACCTATCGTATCATTTTCTCGTTGAGCATGCACGCGAATCTTTTGGACCTAACCAACCAACGCGCCTACCACTACTTGATACGCAGGGCCAACGGACGTTATCGAGGCGTATCTGCTGGAACGGAACGGATCGGAGCGTACACCCTGATCCCGCTAGCTGCAGGCACGCAGCACTATTCTCCTGTGCAAGATCGCGTACGCGCACTCGTCCAGCTATGACTGATCAGGCGCGCTCGAGGGGGTCCGGGATTCCGGGTATTTTTATGCTCCGCCCCGTCGCACGCGGAGCGTGTGCCCGTGTCGTCGCCTCTTTCGGCCGGGATGACGATGGGATCCCCGTGATCCGCTGAGACGATCGAAACGGCGGGGGGCGCAGCGCATCACCCAATGCCAGGCGCTCAGCAAGCTCAGCAGGCGATCCAGGGCGCCCGAGCTTTCCGGGTAGCCTCCCCGTGGACCCCGTCTGCTCCCTGACACGGACGCCAACCCGGGATGGCGCACCATGGCACCCGCCGATTGGCGGCCTCAGTCGTCGGAAAAGGCAGCGGCGCGGTGCTCTGCCTTTCGAGGAGGGTCTGTGCTTCGTGACATCACAAAGGGGCCGGCCGCCTCCTGCGACGAAGGAAGCGCATCTTCCCCTGTCCTTTTCCGTACCCCAGCACGTTTAGACATTAGAATGAAAACGGGGCGCTGGATTTTTTTTAAAAAAAAATCACTTAAAAAGGCTCCTCACTCTCACTGGTGGGTAAACAGCGGCGCTCCAATGAACTTGGCGCTAATTCCTCTATCACGAGTCCACACGCCCACGCCCATTAGCCTGACGAAAGATGACTCTCTGCAAATCCACATACCAGTCTCGGTGGGAGTATTTTCTCTTCTCCAACGGATAAAGCAGACAGGAAACAGATGATTAGCATGCAACGGTAGTAGAAGCAGAGAAGCTGGTCGAGGGCGATAACTCCTCACGCGTAAATGTGGACAAAATAGTCAAAACTTATTCCCGGCTATCAGTCTCATCTCCGGCGTCTTTGATCAGCACTCACAGAGAGAGAGAGAGAGAGAGTGATAGCTCCGTGATGTTCTCCCCTCAGGTAGTATACGCGACACATACAGGCCTGCCTTTTGATTATGCGCGCGGCGCGTGCACGTTGTCACGACGCGGGCAGCAGCAACTCGGTCAGGGAGCCAAGGGAGCAAGCTATGCGGCGCTCCACGACGCTGTCCTGTCCGATCTCTTTCCGTCTCACTCGGCAGGACTAGCGAAAGGGAGAGGGTTGTACACTTGCACTGCTTGCTTCCGCGGCACACGTATTTCGAGAGTGTTTTCTTCAGGTGCAAGACTACAGCAGGGAAATCGGGAATTTACTATTGTGATATGGTATTTTTGGCATCATATTATGAACATAAACGCACTCGGGCACACACCCAAAGCCAGCCACTAGATAGATTCAAGCAACACGCCGATGGAACCACAGGACGGAACCCTCCAATTGTGTTTCAACCCTCACGAGCCACCTATCTTGACCAGCAGCCCGCCACACGTTCCGAGCTCCCTCCGATCAAACGATCCCACCACAAAAATAACCGCATTATTAGCCGAATTAAAGATAAACCCTAGCCCCTACCCATCCCATCCACGGACTTTCTTAAAACACATGTACAGATTAGAGAAAACCCAAACCAAAACACACTCGTACGTGCTTCGATCGTCACGCGCCCTACCACTCTTGTTTTACATTCTTTGCTACCAAATCAAAGTGGCCGAGCATTTGGCCCAAACGGTACCGGCAGCGGCAGATGCGATCGAAATCATCAAAATATGACGCGGTATAAACAGAAAAAGGCAAGCACGTAATCTATCCCTTCTCGTTCTGTTTGATTTTTACACCTGGTTGCCGGTCGTCGTCGCCGCCGCCGCCGGCTCGATACGGTTCTGCGCGGACCTGAGCATGAACCCACCAACCCCGGCCTTGTCGCCGGGGTCCTCCTCGTGGTAGACGTAGGCGAACCCGCCGTGACGGGTCAGGTCCATGCCGGCCATCTCGTCGTCGGCCGAGATGCGCAGCAGGTCCAGCTTCTTGAGCGCGTAGAAGAGCGGGCCCATGGTGCAGCTCACCCACCCGGCGATGACCAGGATCTGGATGATGTGCGCGGCGAGGAGGCGCCCGCCGCCGCCCATGAACAGCCCGTACGACCTCCCCGCGCCGTAGATCTCCTCCACGTACTTCTGCTTGGCGAAGAGGGCGGTGAAGAGGATGCCCCACGCGCCGCACCCGCCGTGGAGCTGCGCGGCCTCCAGCGGGTCGTCGAACTTGAGGCGCTCGGCGAGCGCGTTCGCCCCGATGAGCACCCACGCGGACACGAACCCGCAGATCACGGCGGCCCAGGGGTCGACGACGCTGCAGCCCGCCGTGATGGCCGCGAACCCGCCGAGGAGCCCGTTGCAGACGTCCACCACGTTCCAGTGCCCCGTCTGGAGCCGCTTCCCGAACAGCGTGGTGAGCGCCGCGACGCTGCCGGCGAGGGTGGTGGTGACGGCGGTGCGGCCCACGGCCGACCACTGCCCGTGGACGGTCCCGGCGGGGCCGTAGGACTTGAGGATGGTGGTGAAGGACCCCGGGTTGAACCCGTACCAGCCGAACCACAGGAGGAAGGTGCCGAGCACGACGAGCGACGCGCTGTGGCCCTTGAGCGCCACGGAGCGGCCGGCGTGGTCGAAGCGCCCGATGCGGGGCCCCTCGATGAGCGCGCCCCAGAGCCCCGCGACGCCGCCGACCATGTGGACGACCCCGGAGCCGGCGAAGTCGATGACGCCGGAGCCGAAGAGGAGCGGGCCGGACGTGCGGCTCGCGGCGGCCCACCCGTCAGTGGACCAGAACCAGTGCGACACGATCGGGTACACGAACCCCGTGAGGAAGGCGGAGTAGATGAGGTAGGCGACGAACTGCGTCCTCTCGGCGATGGAGCCCGACGTGATGCCCGCGGCGGCGATGGCGAAGGCCCACTGGTAGAGGAAGAAGTCGTAGTCAAAGCCGGTCTTGGGCAGGTGCTTGAGGCCGAAGAACTGCTTCCCGATGAAGCCGTTGGAGGGCGTGCCGAAGGCGAAGGCGAAGCCGAAGAGGTAGTAGAAGAGCGCCCCCGCGGCGGCGTCGAGCACGTTGGTGAGCATGATGTTCATGGTGTTCTTGGCGCGGACGGAGCCCGCGCAGAGCATGGCGAAGCCGAGCTGCATGGCGAAGACGAGGTACGCCGAGAAGAGCAGGTACGTGGCATCCACCGCCGACGTCGTGTCCGCGAACTGGCTGCAGAGGTAGTCCGTGGCTTTCGCCGCCGCCGGGCCCAGCAGCGGCGCGAGGTCTGCCGCGCACGTCGACATCTTTCTTGCGCTTCTCGCTCGCTCGCCCGGCCCCTAACGAATCGCACACGTACCGCTACGGCGCGGTCGTTGGAAGGAAGGAAGGTATGGGGATGCGAGGGGATTGGGAGGGTGTGGCGTGGGATGTGAGGATGGGGGACGAACAGGCGGTGGCGTCGACCGGATTTATAGGAGGGCGGCGGGAGTGGTGCAGCCGGTGGAGAGAGAGACAGAGGGGGAGGGGAAAAAAAACAAAGAGCAAATTGCAGTTTTGATTTCTGGAATAACCAATCGGCCTTTATTTCACGAGATGGGATTCATGGGCGGGGGTTCGGGGGCCCACTGGCAGTGAATCTCCCGGCATCCATGGTGGCTGGTGGCCGGGATCTCCCGGGCCGCTGCGGAATCTGGAGGCGGAGGGGACCCGCCTCTCGGCCGATGCCCTGTCACTGCCAGCCAATTAGCCAAGTGCCCATACTGTCCCTGTACATTGATGTGTGCACCGTGTAACGTGTGAGTTGGCATTGGCTCCAAACTAATTTCTGTTTTTTTTTTTTTTGTGATTCTCGAAACTGTTTTGATTCCTTTTGGTCTGTGTGTTTGTTGCGGTGGTGCGTTCAATCAAAGGGCCGGGGCGGGCTCATTCGTGGCTAGCAAGGAATCAAGGAATGTACCAGGGCCGTAGCCATTGTTTTGAGGATTTTGTGATAAAAATCTCCCAGGTTCAGTTGTCACTGTGTGTGGTTATTCAGACCCCCGTTTGCAACTTTGCTAGCCTCTGTGCCTAGCACAATTGGCCTCAACCCCGAACCAGTTCAAGGCTTGGAAACCAGCGGTCTGCGTGCAACTCTTCGAGCAGTTGCAAGGGGGGATCTGCGGTATGACCAAATCACTTGTCAACGCACGACGCAAGAATTTTGAAGATAGATTCACTTATTTGTTAAATGGCTCTGACAGATTAGGCAAACTGTGTGCTAATGTCTTACCCAAACTGCGAGATCCATTTGCTGTATTCATTTTAGAAAAATATAGCTAGTACTGATACTAGCAGGTTTTGTTTCACACCATGTAGGCATGTAGCATATTAAGGACACGGCAACCATGTAGGCCCTCTTAAAGACGACAAATTGAGAAACGGTGCACTTGTGGTAAGACTACAAGTACACATGCCGACAGGCGTGCGGTTAACTTTTTGCCAAAACTTGCTAGGCTCTTTGTGCTTCGATGAAGAATTCTCACAAAATTCTGTTCCAACGGCCGCCACATTTAACTTTCAGCCAAAATCTTGCTCATGTGTCACGCGAGCAGTTTACTTTCATCGCCCAACATAAAACCAAAATCTAACCCGGATCAAATAGCCTTACGCCCCTTGAATCTCTGTGGCATGCCACTTGCCGAACCATTTTACTGATATACCAACGACCAATTATGCATCAATCATTTGGATGCAAGAAGATTCAAATAGGCAACGTCATGGAACAGGACTTTTGTGTGAATAAATTGATACCAAGTATGCCAAGAAACGGAACCTGCAAGCGCATACCTATCAAGTTTTGTTTAATAAGCTAGAGTTTTCTTGTTTTTTGCTCCGGTCAGCATGACGATCTCTCTGATTTCGTAAAATAAAGGTATCTCGAGTCTTTGCGGGGATAAACAACTCCTCTGGCTGGTACACATCCGTAATGGGCGACGTGCAAAACCGACAGCCACATGATCATACGGACCTGATTTCCATTTCTTCGAACTACGGATATGTTTTCTATACGAATCTTCAGATTTCGTAAAAGTCAGCGCCTAATTTCAGTTTATCTCTTTCTCATCTTCTGGAGAGAAAAAAAAGAGAAACCCTCAGTGTTTGCATTTCATTTTTCTCCATGCTGGCCTATAAGAGTTCAGAGAATTTTTACGTAGCTAGATTCAAGCCGCAAACGTGTACCACCAATCATCTAGTCCCCATTGCGCACAATTAACTACTCCAATAAAATTTAGCAAATTGCCTATACTTTTAAACCCCAAGTTGAGAAGATACCCCAAGCAACCACCAGTAAACTAGTGAAACTTTTCAAACATCTGCATCGAGAGAACTAACCTGCGTTCACGTTCGCCGTAAAATTAAACCCCCCGCGCCGCGCGACGGCGACGACCGAGAGCGTAAACAACGGATCCCCAAACGGCACAAGCAAACTCGTGCGGAGACCCGACGCAGTTGGATCGCATCGATCGGCCACCCAAACCCGATCCGGGCAAGCAAGGTCAGCGGCCGACTCGTTTATCCCCCCGCTGACGCCGCCTGATCGCCTGCGGTGAGTAGACTGATCTGTCGCTTTGGCGACAGCAAACAATCCTGGCACCCGAGCCTCACCAGCCTCTGAATATTCAGAGCAAGGCCGCGCCCACTTGTCGCATCCGCGGAAGCCAAATCCCACTTCGCCTGCTCGTTTATTAGAGTCCTGAACGGGGTGTGTGGAAACGTTCCTTCTCGGCCCGAAGAGCTGTTTCTGAGCTCGGGATCTCTGACGGTCTGACCCTGGTTTAAATTAACCGGGTTTCTGTTTTAAGAACGCCGTAGTGCGATATCATCCGATCTACCTGCCGTTTAGATTATGCTGCTGGTTGAGTTCCCCTTGCGGTTGGCCTCCACATCCATTCGCCGGAGCTCGTATCAAATGCCAGCGTAGCTGTTCATCCTCTGACAGACAGACAACGCGTCATGTGAGCAGGAAATGTATTTTTACTCTGAATATGGGCGTTACATTCCTGCAAGCATGTCTGCATACCGTTGTATGTATGATCCCTAGATTGCGAGAGTAGCATTGACATTGGACATGTTCGCCTGTCGTTTGGGAATTCGGAATCCCATGGGCTGTCAAGTTCGTGCTGACTGGAATCTAGCCGGATCATGATCTTTACATCATGCAGTTTAATTTGCATTGCCTTAATGTAGTGGTGTCGCGATCTTGTTTTAGGTTATAGGAGGTTTGAACTTAGGGCCATAACCCCACATCTTGTACTCTGTGCCTGAGAGTGCCCAAGTTTCTTTTTTTGGCACTTTGGTTCTGATTTTCTGAATGTACTGGCGACAGCCTTATCCATTCAGAGTTTCAGACTGAAGAAAGGGGGTGCCTTACACTTCCATGTCATTTAGTCTTTATCAAAACATTAGTAGTGCCCATTGGTGACGAGCTCACTATACCTACTCTGATGAGGGGTTACCATTGCACGCATTCATCTGGTTGCGTTGCACTCTGCATGCTGGCCGTCCGGTTTCCTGTTCTGTCTGGTACTGAATGATTATGGGCAGTTGAGCACATTGTGCTTGTCAGGACTGATTGCAAGTATTCCCCGGTTCGCCTTATACTAATCCCTAAATTTTTATGCTATATGTGTTAAAAAAATCCTGCGAATGATCTGCAACTTGGAGGCTCGACCTCGCCAAGTTGATTTCTTAATTAGTATCGCCTGCTGCTGATGCTGTGGCTGGGAAAGGTGCTGGCATGATAACCAGATGGTGCCGCGAAGTCCACCCTGGCCCCTCCTGCGCTTGGGATCGATCAGGATACAGGAAGCTGAAGTCATGACTGATTGAGATTCCTCAGAAAACAGATACATGTGGCGCAGCAAGGATACAGATACCTCAAAAATCACATTTTAAAGTGCTTGGCATGGGAGAATAAGCTTCTTCCGATTATACTACAGGAATCTAGGTAGGCAGACCCAGTTATCTCCCCGTCGTGGAACGGTGCCGTTGCTCGATTCGGATGCGGTTCATCTAGGCGTCATTCTGTGGTAGATTCCATGTAAAAATATTCATCGCTGAGCTGTTCAGCCAAGAAAACAATACGCAGTTTTGCTCTCAGCCCACTGGCCAGCAATTGTTTCCATTTCGGAACCATGTCGCTGTAGCTGCTGAAATACCAATATAGATTCAGTTATGAAAAGCGACAGCTTCAGTTGCATATTGAGATGCAAAGTCAGCGCCCGCTACATAGGCGAACTGGCGAAGTACCTAGCTTGTGCGACATGGCCTTCTCCGTTTGATGGCGTGCTGATGTATGCTTAACAATGGTAAATTCTACCTCTCGATGGCCAAACTAGTTTTTGCTCTGTGCTTCGATTACCTGCATTATCCTCTGTTTCCGGTAAGTAAATCCAGCCAGCCATCCAGCAGCTGGATGTGTACATCTGCTTCCCAGTATTCAACGAGGATGAGGGCGCCCAAGGCACTGTCTCTCCTTGGTGACAGAGATGCGCAGCTATCCCTACGCGTCTTACTTGAGGAAACCGCGGTCAATAGGCAGACCTCACCAATGGAGCAAGGAGGCGTGAATGCCACTGTTGCCGTGCCGCTCGGGCTGGTCCTGCATAAGTTTTCTGCAAGTTGGCATGGATACTCCTGCAGCTTATAGAGTTGACCTTGTTGTTACGGGAGCAATGGTTGGAGGCTGGATCGCAGATGCAGCGCGTTACTGCAGATATTTGTTGGTCAAGAAAGGGAGGATCTTGATAGCGAGCCTCACCTGTTGCCGTCCTCCCTGTTTCCTGAGAACGTTAGTGTTCAGACCTTGCAGAAGCAGCTATCACAGGCGTACTGGCTTTTCTAGGTAGTAGATAGATGGATGTTCAGACTTGATGGAAGCGGTCAAGCAGCGACCCTAGAGTACTTCAGCAAGTACAGCACGTTCCGCTCCTGCTGACGTGAATTGCGACCCTGGTTGGTATTGCAACAATGCCGCCGCTTCTAACTTTCGACAAGGTTTTTTTTTATTATTTTTAACTAACGTTCGACAAGTGGAAGCCCAGAGGCCACCGGAGTAAGCTTTAAGCCCCAATTTGTGGTTCTGGATTTGTGGGCTGCGACCTTGATTAGGCCCACACTGAAATTCTTAATCTGCCTGTAGGCAGGCTCTCTACTCGGTTAAGCCCACGTTCCACAAAATGCAGCCGGCTGCAGCCCGCCGCAGGATTTTGGACTCTGCTGCCAAGGCCTATCTGGCCCATCTGCACCCCGCGGGCGGCGAATTTGAAGGCCACCAGAGTAAGCCCAGCCGTGCGGGTCCAATTCAAGTCTCGAAAACCTCCACGCAGCTTACCGATCGCCGGCGCCGCGGCGGCTGGTCTCTCTCGGGGCTACGAGGCGAACGTTTTTCTGCCTTGCCATTTCAGCTCCCAATTCAGCTGGTGTCCTTCTCCTGCAAGGCTGCACGACGGACCGGTAGCGCCGCTGCCGCGCTGAGCCATATGCGCCGTTCAAGGACCGACGGAGGTCACCAAGGCAGGACAGCGAGGATCCGAGGAGTGTGAACAGCGAGGGGAAGGTCAGGTCGCCACGGCGAGGACCATCGCTTTCTGGACCGGACTTGCCCGATCAGCAAGGAATCAAGGATAGCGTCGTCGTCGTCGTCCACTGAGTCTCTTCACACACCGCAAAGCCGGCAGAGGCCGAAGCCAGCCACTGAAGTTGAAAGCGAGGAAGGAGAACAAGAAAAGGAGAAGCACAATACCAAAAGCTGCAGGTGAGTGACCATCCATCCATCATTAAGCCCAAAGCAGGCGCCACCAGGTGACGCTGGCACCGCACAGGTGTCACGACACCAAAGACAGTGGCTGCCTGCCTTTGGACCTGCCCGCCTTCGCTCATAGATTAACCGGCAAACCGATCGACGGTCAAGGAAAGAAAAGCATCCAATCAAGAACATCATCTTTGCGTTGCTGTCACTCTGATATAGTATATCTGTGCAATAGTATGGCCGTAGTATATTGCTAGCTATCAACTGTGGACCAAGCCACCAAATTTCTCTGTTGACCCGCAACTTCTGAGAGAGAGAACTTGTGGCTACCACACAAATCCTTGCTAGCTAAATCATGGTAGGCAGTCGTGGTTGCAGTCAAGAGGGATTTGAGGCGTCAGGAAAAGGAAGAGAGAAATCAGACGGGAAGATGCGCGCATGGTGCTCGGTAATTCAGGAGGGGTCGAAGTTGTAGTGCTTGTCGACGCCGACGACGACGTCCCAGGTGCAGCTGAGGCCCTTGGGGAAGACGACGAGGTCGCCACTCGACGCACTCGCGGGAGCCCTTCACGGCGGCCCTCACCCTGCCCTTCACGAGGTAGCATGTCAGCGCCGCGTCGAACTTGAGCGGGAACCTCCCCGGCGGACAGCCCCATCTGCCATACGCGCAGGGAAAAAAAAACTTATTAGCAATTTTTTTCTTTCTGAGGAAACAAAGGCAAAACTTGGTTGCCCAACGAAAGAACATATGTCACACATGGAGAGAGAGAGAGAGAGAGAGAGAGAGAGAGAGAGAGAGAGAGAGAGAGAGAGAGAGAGAGAGTACTTGGGCCAGGACTTGACGCCGAGCTGAAGCAAGCGCGCCTCCGGCGGGTTCTTCTCGACGGTGATGGAGAGGCCGGGGGCCCTTGTTGCCTCCATGGTGTCCGGGCCTGTCGAGGCCGTCCCCATGAGCTACCTCTTTGACTACGAAGATATAGAAGGCGCAGTGGACAGTAGCGGTGTGCGCCACTACCACTCACTAGTCCTAGCCGGCCGGCAATTGCTAGAGTCTGTAGAGGAATATAAAGAGGGGCGCGACCAGTTGGATCGCTCGGAAATGGAGGGGCGCCGAGCGCACTTGGAGCTAGCGGAAGGAGTCCTTGTTAAGCGGAGGCACACGGATCTCTGCATTTCGCGCCCTTTAGTGCAGCATCGTGCACCCCAGATTCCCAGTGGCGAGTGCATGAATGTCACGATACGATTTTGCTCATCCAGATTTGAGTCCTGCTGCTCGACTTTTACAAATATCAAACATGGATCTCGTATGGTATTTTGTTTTTTGGATGATTAAATTCTATACGACCCTAGCTCTGTAGCTGAAGGTGTACTATCCACGTACCAGCTATTTTAGTCTTAAGTGAGCGTGTCGCAGTAGGTGGCAATGGAATATACTCCCTTGGATCCAAAATGCAAGGTCTGTGCTGTGACTAGTAATATATAACTAAACAAAAGATATAATTAAAAATATGTTTTTTTAATAGAAAAGAGTTATAGGCGATGAAAGTACCTTCCATGATGAATTTTCTACTATGAACTTTACGTTTGCAATGTGCTCAGAGAAAATAAAACTTATGCTGGCAATCTATGGAAACTCATGAATATTGATGTTCAAAACTAAAACAATTTGAAGTGAGACAAATATAAATGGATTTACATTTATGTCTGCTGTCTGGAGCTAGTAAGTTGTTGTTTTGGGTAAAATTTTTAGATCAAAGATACGTTCAAAATATTTCGAGAATTATAACCCATGTAGTCCTTGCCAATGAATGGATTACCAAATACAATGCCAAGTGGTTTTATGACTGACATGAAAAGATTTCCGGTATCAGGCATTCAAGCTAAAAACGAGCCAGAAGGAATCGCTTCTCCATCACGGTAAGAGATACACGCTACACGGAGACACAAAGTGAAAAGCAAGATCTTCGATTTTCATTACTCTATCCTTTCCACAATATTTTTCCATAGCACACCATGTGCATAGATAAATGAAGGACTAGTTGTGCTTGAATTTGCCCGTTTTATGGCCTTTGGATGGTAAAGATATCACGCAAGTTATGTCACTGGATTCCTAAGGCCCACATGTCAGGGGCCCCAGGTCAACCGTCACCGATGACGCAAAGCAAAAGCCAGTCAGTACCCAGCGCACCTCGGCCCATGGGCTAGTAGATCGCGGCTCGCGTCACCGCCTCGCCTACCGCATCAAATGCACGCACGCGGCACGCTGCCCTCCTCGGCAGAGGACGAAAAACCCGGCGCGACAGTTTGGCCGGATTGGTACCCTGTGGGCCCCGTGGACCTCGGGCCCACGCCGTCAAAAGGGCCCAGCTGGGTTGCCGCCCCCCTCCCCCCTGCTCTCGTGCACCGTGTTACCTCATTTGACCCACGCAACGCATCCATCCCTCCAAGCTCCAGCACATTCCGCCCCCACTACGCAGCCTCCCTCCCTCCCTCCCGTCCGCGCACGGCCGTTAGCCCGCTACACACACAGCGAGGAGACTCCGCCTTCTTTTCAGCCCCCTTTTCCCCCACACACCCTCCTGCTGCTTCCGCTCGAAGCTTCCGCCATGGGCGAGGGAGAGGACGAGGCCTCGAGCTCGGGCGCGGCGGCGAGCGCCGCTGCGGCCGCGGGCGCCCCCAAGGACCCGAGAACGATCGCGCGCAAGTAAGCGCCCCGCTCTCGTATTCCTCTCCCGATTCGCTCTTAGATTTCCGCTGCGTGGTTTCCAGTTTTGAGGGGAGTAGTGGAGCGGCAGGGAAGCGGGGGTCGTGGTGGTTTTTGTTTGATCAATTTCTCGTGCGAGTCCGGTTTTTGGCAGGTTTTGCGGTGCGATTGCTTCTTCCCCCCCTGTTCGCTTAGCACTTCATGCCGGGCACTCTAGTTTCGATTTTCTCCGTATTTTTTTTAGAACGGTTTGATCGAAGCACCGTTTCGGGACAGAGTTTTAGGAGTTTTCGCATTAGTTTCGGCAGTATGGTTGCAGCTACGGATGTTTAATGCTCCCCTGTTACGAAGTTCGAGAACGCGATACCCCTTTAATCTCTACGATTCGGTGTTGTCAGATGGCTTGTGCGTCTGCCCATCAGGTTTCCCGTTGATAGCTGTTGCTCGGCACTAAAAGCATGTGTGATCCTCAACCTGCCTACGCAATTACTTTATGGCAATGCAGGGCGCCAGATGAAGCAGAACGTGTCACTGCATAAATGAAGTGAAGCAATAACTATACGTGATTTCGTGGTGATCGTGCCTTCTAGTCATAACTATTACTATTCTGTGGCAAATGGTGGACAGCCTTTTCATTTAATGTTGCATGGAGTAGTGTGACACCATGAGTGTCTGTTTTTATTAAAAGTATATTGTCAGAAAAGTAGGGGCATTCTGCTTTTTATTAATCAAGTATTTCCCCTGTTTCCTTCTAATGATACTGGAGGTTTGGAAACAAAAACACTAATGGTTTGCTCCTTTTTGGTAGTTAGGTATCAGCTGGATCTTTGCAAGAGGGCAGTCGAGGAGAACATCATAGTGTACCTTGGCACGGGATGTGGGAAGACACACATTGCTGTATTACTCATGTATGAGCTTGGACATCTCATCCGCAAACCCAGCCGCGAGGTGTGCGTCTTCCTAGCACCAACCATTCCCCTTGTCCGCCAGGTAGCATAGCTCCTTGCTCCTCTCACTATTATCTATATTTTTTTGGTAACGAATGAAGGCATGGGCTCTAAAATTTTTACTAGATTACCTCAGTTCTTCATCGATGTTTGTAACTGCATCTTTCAGTACCAGGTGCGACTCTACATGCTTAGTCGGTGCTATTTTTCTGTATTCATTATGTTTTGTAGCAAGCAATAGTGATCGCGGATTCCACCAATTTTAAAGTTCAACGCTACTATGGAAGTGGTAAAAACTTAAGAGACCACAAGGCGTGGGAGAATGAGATGGCTGAGTATGAGGTATGGCTTGCTCTATGTTCTCTTTGCTGGCATCTGCCAAGTGGCCACTGGTTTTGAATATTTTCAGTATTTAGCATAAATTAATAAAGCCGTAGTACTTGGAAATTTTTGGAGAAAGAATTCAGACATAGGTGTGTACCTGTGATCATTTTTTTTTGAAACCAAAGTCGGACTCTTGAGTAACATGAAAAATAAACCGTTATATCAACTTTTACACACAATTTTAGGCGGATATAATCTATTTACACCATTTTTTCTTCTCCATGCAAAAGGTTTTTCTGCCTAACTTGTGCTGCTTTCTCTGCCACTTCAGGTCCTTGTAATGACTCCTCAAATATTTTTGCGTAATTTGCGGCATTGTTTCATCAAGATGGACTCAGTCGCACTTTTGGTATTTGATGAATGCCATCATGCACAAGCACCAAAAAGGCATCCATATGCACAAATTATGAAGGTATAATCGTTTGCAGTACAATTTTCAATGCTTGTACTATCCACATTTATTGGAGATTTGGGAAATTTATATTGAGCCACTGAGCTTCCTCCTGTACCCATGCATCATTAAATCTTTCATTTCTGCGATTTTCTCTTGATGACAGGAAGTGCCTTCCTATTTGTACAGGATTTTGATGTAGTGACTTATCAAAAAGGAAAAAGAATAATAGAAAAGAAACTATCGGACTGTAGATTTTCTTTTGGTACATGAAACATGTCAGTGGGTAAATTCCAGCCTCTATATTTTGGAGGATGAAACAGATTGGGCATACAACCCTTTTTGCTGATGATGTCCTTGTTCAAATGTTTTTGGGTTGAAAACAAGCGGAAAATATTTGGCATGTTGGGGACTAACTTCTACAATGGTCCCATTGACATCCTAAGATATAGATTATTCAAACATTCTAATATACATATATGTTTACTAGGCAAATATGCCCGTACGTTGCTACGGACAAAGACTGTATAAATATTGGATACGTATAGTTGCCCGTGTATTATAGGGGTCTACGTGATCGAGTCGTGGATGGAGGGCTGGTCCGACTCGCATACAGGATGAACCAAGGCCCACATGTCGATGATAGAAGTTGGACTAAACCAAAAATTAAGGTGGAAACCTTACATGCTTTAGAAATATATGTTTATTCTAAGTTTATTCAAATCTGTATCTGGCATCCGTATTTGTGTCGGAATATAGTTACATGTTAAATCTTCATAATCATATACTTTTCAACCAACGTAGGCGGAACTATGTGGCTTTGTAAATAAGAAGAAACAAGAACCCATATTCGAGCTTAAGAGGACTCAAACATGGGTGTTGGAGGTGTACACCCACACCTCCCACCAACTGAGCACTCAGTTCCCTATAACCATATCTTCTAATGGATATGGATACTAGATGCTCCAGATATAATTTCTTATCACACTTCTGGCGCTTGATCTTTTATGGCATTTGCTGTTCTTATACAAATATGCCATTGTATTCTTCATGTTGCATGGTATTGTTGCGTTGAGCCACAACCTGGTGATATTCAGGCTACTTGTTTCCTTTTTCCTTCAACATTTACCAATTGTACCATTGAGCCCATCATGTCAGACAATCTTGTGCTTTTATGACGGCTTGATCATGTAGTTAGAACGACCAATTGAGGAAATTTTATTGCTTTGAATCAATTGAACTTATGCAGAAGTTGGAGATGCTATATCTCTTAGGCAATATACTATTTAAAAAGTTAAATGAACTGCAGACGTCTCAGTATTTATATATTTCAGGAATTCTACAACAACGTTGATAAACCTCCTCGTGTTTTTGGCATGACTGCTTCACCGATTATTGGAAAAGGTAATGGTGTTCTGCCATAAATGTTTCTTGCCAGGACAGCCAGGTCAATGTTCTGCGTTAATCTCTGCTGCTAGCAACTGTATTAACTTCCATCTTTTCTCTCATATTTTAAATTATCTAGGAGTCAGAATATATTCTTGCCCTTTTCTCATGTTATCAGTGCTTGAATTTTATTTTTCTTTCCCTTTATTCCTAACTTTCAAATTGTGTTCTCCATTCTTTTTTCTTTGCCTTCGTGCAATATATGCCATTGTTTGATAAGTACCTGTTAAAATGATTTACATTGAGTAGACAAACATGATATTAGTAAATTTGTCTTTAGAAATTCTTTCATGATGGTGCATCATATTATTCAAGTTTTTTTTTTATAAAAAAACTAGACCAATCTAGAAGGATCTAAGGAGCTTTGCAATAAGAAGAAATAGGCATCCAAAATTTGAGTTGGAAGAGGGCTTGAATCTAGGTGGCGGAGATATTCTTTTCCAATCTACACTAAGGTTCGACTGAAAGCACGGATAATATACCAAAGGATAATTTATCAGGCAGTTGAAATGAGATAGAGGGATGATTAACTCGTACTGTTGAGGACTGAATGGAAATTTGCTCAAATATAAACTTTCTTGATCATATTACAAAATTAGAGGCAAATTGAATTGAATCATACTTGAGGGCCGTCTTTCCGAACTCTTGCATTGTGCCTTGTAAGTACAAGTGTCGGGGGTTTCCTTAGTCTTGCCATTTCTGATGGCCAAGTCACAGAAAGGATTTTCTTATTGGAGTGGAATAAGATGAATACCTATCTCTCATCCTTTTGCTCCAAAACATTGTGGATATGAAAAGGTGAAAGTAAGGTGACTGAAGGATTATTGTACTACTCCATTATTTGTTGCAGCAGAAGAGCTCATCAGATTGAAATTCTAAAGTTATCTAGGGACACACAAAAGAGTGTTTAAACGAACACAAACAGGCGAAATGTTAGAAGATAGTGTTGCTTACTAATACCATAATACGGTGTTCTTCCTCTACAGTTGTATTATTGAATTTAATTATATTTCTTCCCTATGGCTGGGTAATTATCATACCTATGCTTTCTTTGACAGGTGGGTCTAACAAGCTTATCTACACTAAATGTATCAACAGTCTTGAGGAATTACTTAATGCAAAGGTACCTACCACCAGTGTTCTCCACAAATCTGCTCAGGCTAAGGGATTATGATTTTGATAAACCTGTAACTCCCATGGTGTATAGGTTTGTTCAGTTGATAATGTAGAACTTGAAAGTGTGGTTGCTTCTCCTGAGATTGAAGTGTACTTTTATGGCCCTGTTGGTCAGTCTAACTTGACTGCAACTTACAGCAAAGGGCTTGATGGCTATAAGCTCCAGGTGAAATTTTGTTCTCGTATTATACCAGATTTATCTTTGGTCCAATGGACATGAGCTTATGTGTTCCTTTCTCTTTTCTTTGTCCTTCAACTATTTCTGTTGAGCTTTGAACAGTCTGAATGCATGCTAAGAGAGAGCCTATGCAATTTCAAGGAGTCTCAGAAGAAACTGAAGTCTTTATGGAGGTTGCATGAAAATTTGATTTTCTGTTTGCAAGAAGTTGGTCTTTTTGGAGCTCTGCAAGTGAGTTGGCACAGTTTGTTCAACTGATGTTTAAGATCTTTACAATCTTGATGACTGAATCAAAATCCTTCTTTGCCATTCCTAACTTACTTGTACTTTTGCGTGCTCTCCAGCAAGTGGCAGTAGGAATGTAGAACTATTCTACGGTAACCACCTGTAGCTTGCTGCTCGCATATGTGTATAAAGCTGCCATTTTTTATAGACATCACTTTTGCTTATTTTTATGTTTAAATTGACTATAGTGTACTTCTTTGCATCTTTCGGCGACATTTGTGATTAGGCAAAGCTCCTCACTATGATAAAGATGTTTGAGGCTTACAGATCCCAAATAACCTACATTATGGCAAGAATTGTTTTTTCATTATAATTATTTTGGTACGTCTGGTATTGCCCTTTTCTTCTGTCTTTAACAAATGCAAGATCCATTGAACTCAAAAGGAGAGGCTTTGAAAAGTTGACAGGCCCAATTAGTTCCCCAAAAGTTTAGTCTTGCAATCTTACTGCAACAACATATACAATACTTTTGCTTTGTTTTTTCTTGTACTAGATCATGTAGTCTTACTGCCACATTGCATATTGTAGGACTTTGGTACATACATAATCATGTATTTCACTGGCAAGTGATGATTTGGACCCGATTGAGAAATATGTTAGACCTTAGAGCCCACAGTTAAAATCTGCTTATTCTGAAAGAAGCGACTAATATTATGGTTGCATGAGTCTTCTCGTAGACTCTTTTTCTGTTTATATGCTGGTTGGGCACGTAGCATTATGTACTGTCAGGAGTAAGGATTGATTAAAGAATATTCTCGCGGCATAACAGTTAGAGCATTGAACTCCGGGGGATCAATGAAACCCCTGTTGCCAGACGGGGTTCGGATCTTGGTGCCAGCTTCTTTAGGACAATCAGAGGGACGTCTTTCCCTCTGGCTGAGGTTTTTTTTCTTTTTTGTTTCATGTGATTATTCATTTAGTTTCAAAATTCTAAATTTGCAATTTCAACTTAGAACATGCTTTATTCACAATTGAAAATTTGATATCCTTGGCTGTTTTCCCCTTTGGTTTCAGCTGCCCCATTTTTTTGTGGAACGCCACATATCTGATATTATTTGTTTGACTGTAGTGCAGGCTGCAAGGACCTTTCTATCTTCCAGTGGTGGTAGTCTAGACAGAAAGGGGGTTGGCATTGATGACAATCATGCCAGTTTTGTACAGCACTATCTAAATAAAGCAATTTCTCTTCTAAGCTGCGACATATTAGATGGTGAGCACCCCGTTTCCCTAGTACACTTGGCTGGTATGCATCTTTTCTTAGCTTTGGATGTGTTGTTCAAGAAGGGTAGGTGATCTGCATATGTCATGTGGCATAGCCTATACTGGATGGATGCGTTTTAGAGTGACATTTTATTGTCAACAAATGTAAATTCAAAAATCTGACAAGACTTGTTTTTAGGTGCTGATGCTGATTCAGTTGATCTAGAGACACTGGAGGAACCTTTCTTCTCAAAAAAATTTGCAGTCCTTATTGACGTTCTGTCAAGATACAGGTAAGCCTGATCATTTGTTCTACTATCATTTTTTAGAAACATATCTTTGATTTTCAATCATGTACCTTAAGGCAATATAAGCTACAATTCTGCTGGGTGCCTGAGTTTGATCTCTCTGACACCACATTTTTTCAATCAAATATGTTATCAGCTATGAATATAATCACACAATGTCCACCTTTGCGTTACATTGAAAAACACATTACTGTACAAACTAAAGGTAATGGTCTACTGGCCTGCCGGCATACACTAATTTTAGTCATCTTACATTACTGCACAAACAAGTAGCTAGAAATTTTATAGGATAGACAGCCTAAAAATGACTAAAATATGTCTTCAAGTTAGACATAGAACTCTCCCTTGAAGGTAACTCAGCTTCATAGGCATCCACTGAAGATTTTTGGAGCCTGTCTGATTACTACTGTATCCAGTAAGTTACAAAGTATGTGAACAGATATGAAAGTATTCGGAATGGAAAGGGTGTTGGTTGATCTCAAATTCTCAAATACTACTTATAGAAAGTGCGTGTCAGGATATAATATTTTCACAATTGAAAGGGATACAACTGATTTCTGGGGTTTCATACTGAAGACGGTGCCGACAACCTGGTAACTAAGTTCACTATGAATTACCAGAAACACTATTTATGCGATGAGTTTGGAAACAACTACTAACACAATTTCATTAGCTGAAAACATGGCATACATTATAATTCACAGGTTAACAACTTGGTGGGAGTCAGGATAACTAGGGCTTGTAACTCTTTACATAACCTGCGAACCCTGCTCAGATATGACAAATCCATATAATAATTGGATATGCACCTGCCAGAGGGAAGCCCAATCATCTGTTGTTTCCTTGGGACCTATCATTGCTAAAAAAACAGCCTTTATCCCATTCGTAACTGCTAGTACAGTCACTTTGAGACTTAGTCGCTTGATAAATGTGTATAATACTCGAGTCGATGTACTGAACCAAGGATGTACATGCTGCTTCCTGCTTTGTTGAAATCATATTCCATTGCTTTGCAGTTCGGCGTAAATGTGTCGAAAACCCAACTGGAAACGAAGCAATTTCAGTGTCTTAGCTGTAACCACTTCAAAATAATTTTCCCCCTTTGATTCTATTGTCATCGTCCTGGTTATTTTTTTCTTTGGTTTCTTCAACAAGCAGGCTAGAGGAAAGCATGAAGTGTATTGTTTTTGTGAAAAGAATAATTGTCGCAAGAGTAGTCGCACATATTCTCCAAAATCTGAAGTGCCTTGATTTCTGGAAATGTGAGTTTCTTGTGGGATGCCACTCAGGATTGAATAACATGTCAAGGAACAAGATGGGTTCTATCATTGAAAAGTTCTCTTCGGGTGAGGTATAGTCTGAAGTTGGGTCCCTTCTTAATAATTCTTGTTAGTTTTTTAATATCTCTGCCATCACCAGTATATATGTTTATGCTTCTTGTGTTACAGCCCCTTTTCTTTACTTTCTTGCAGGTGAACCTTTTGGTCGCTACTAGTGTAGGTGAGGAGGGACTTGACATTCAGACTTGCTGCCTTGTTGTGCGGTTTGATCTCCCAGAAACAATTTCTAGCTTTATCCAGTCAAGGGGACGTGCCCGGATGAATAAATCTAAATACATTTTCCTCCTGGAGAGGTCTGGCTAATTTACACTAATCTATCGTAATTTTTAACATTTCCTTGAATTTAGTTCAATGTTTTTTTATTCTAGAACTTGGTCTCCATTTCAACATGTACCAGGGGAAATCAGTCTCAGGAGAAGTTGGTTGGTGATTATATTACTGGTGAAAGCATTATGGATAAAGAGATTAACTTGAGAACGTCAACTGATATGTTCGATTGCCTTGAGGAGAATATCTATCGAGTGAATGACACTGGTGCTTCCATTAGCACCGCTTGCAGTGTATCTCTATTACATTGCTATTGTGACAACCTTCCTAGAGATATGTATGCAAGGACCGATAATTATTTTACCCATTGTGTCATGTAACGCTTTACTAGAAAAATTTGACACCCCCTGTTGCAGGTTTTTTGTTCCTTCCCCAGCATTCTTCTATGTTGATGATGTTGAAGGAATAGTCTGCAGACTAATTCTTCCACCAAATGCTGCTTTTCGTCAAGTGAACAGTCAACCCTGTCCATCAAAAGATGAAGCTAAGAGAGATGCATGCTTGAAAGCATGCATAAGACTTCACGAACTGGGTGCTTTGACAGATTTTCTTCTGCCGGGCCAAGGCTCTAGAAAGATTAAGGTATCAACAATAGATATTTCAGAAAGCAACAAAGCGGAGGGTATGGTCATGGTCCATTATTCAGAATATAATTTGGGGAACATTGGAAATTTGGCTTAACCATTTTTTCCATGTTTCAGATGAAAGTTTTAGGGAAGAGCTTCATGAGATGTTGATTCCTGCAGTTCTAAGACCTTCAAGATACAAACTGGACTGCTTGTTGAACTTGCATTTCTACTACATAGAATTTATTCCCAAACCAGCAGATAGACGATATCAGATGTTTGGTATTTTTGTGATCGATGCCCTTCCAAAGGAAGCTGAAAAGTTGGATGTTGAATTGCATCTTGCTCGTGCGAGGATTGTGAAAGCAGGAATTAAATATTTGGGAATGATTACATTTAACAAAGAAGAGGCACTGCTTTCTTATATTTTCAAACGTTAATACACAATTTTTCATGGGACATTGCTTGACATGTCTATGGTTTTGTTTTCCAGATGATGCTCGCACGCAATTTCCAAGAAATGTGTTTGAAGGTTCTCTTGGACAGATCTGAGTTCACTTCATCTTATGTTATGTTGGGGAATGATGCTGCATTACAAATGGATTCAACATTTTACCTGTTGCTTCCCATCAAGCAGAAATTCTATGGTGATAAATTTATGATCGATTGGCCAGCAGTGAAGCGGTGTTTATCATCACCTGTATTCCAAGATCCAAGGGGTTTGTCTCTGCATGACTCATATTTGCCAAATGAGTCTCTAAAGCTTCTTGATGGAACATACAGTAAAGCTGATGTGATAGGCAGTTTGGTCTTCGCTCCCCACAACAGCCTGTTTTTCTTCGTTGATGTCATTCTGGATGAAGTAAATGCTAAAAGTGAATTCAATGGTGCAACTTATGCAGAATATTTTAAGGAAAGGTAATAAGCTGAATTATTTCTTACACGCCCATTCTTAGCATAATTTCATTTCTTTACAAATATTGCAGAATATTGTAAAATATTCATATACCATATTAAGCACCCATCAGGGTAAATATACATCACTAAGCTCTAAAAATTCGAGTTATGCATTCCATTTGAGAAGTATAAGTAGAACTGCGTGTGTAGATTTATTTTATTGATTTATCCATACTTCATGAATTGTATCACTCATAGTATTCAGTATCTACTTTGATCTTATACTAGTCATGTATCTTTACTTCTGCATCATTTCTGCCCCACCAAAATAGAATGATGCATCTGTCAACTGCTTCATAATGTTATGCTTATTTAAACCAGGTTTCATATTGAGCTATCCCATCCTGAACAGCCACTTTTGAAAGCTAAACAACTCTTCAATCTGCGGAATCTGCTGCATAACCGACAACTAGAGAGCACAGGTTAGTCTATTGTTCTTTTAAGACAGTCACTGGTGTTTGATATCATCACTGTTTGACCACTTTACTCGTGTTCAACTTGTCTGAAGGTGAAATATTAGTTATTACAGTCTGTAATTTAAGTTCCGATATTTAAGCACATTTGTGTCATATATGGCCTTGGTTTCTTTAACACCTCTGATACTTTTAATGCAATGTTTCGCATTGATCGTCTATGTATTTGATGATCTCCCTCTACATAATATTATTGTGAGTAACGACCAACTTATGACATAGACGATTATCAATGTCCACTGTCCTGACATCAACATTGATGCCTCTAAGCTGGACAGCTGCAGAGACATGATAAAAATGCTAAAATAAATGATGACTGCAGAGACATGATAAAAGTGCTAAAATGCCGTTGCCAGCCAGCCAGGCAGAAGTATTAAGGCTGTTATATGGCCACTTCTGCAGTTTGAGCCTAATAGAGTTTTCCTCTCAAATCTAAGATGGAACAACAACACCGTTGCTTTATGGTTATTAGTGTTGGAAGCAGCCAAATTCGGTATTGCCACTGACAGGTCATTGAGCAAGTCCTGGTACCAAAAGATCTTATCCATTTGATTGTCAACTCATGGAGAGTTATACATATATTGGAAGAAGTTCCTTCAACCATTTATTTTTATTTTATTTTTCTTTCAAAATTCTCAAACTGCTTGTTGATTTCAATCAAATTCATGAACTGTAAGTGAATGCATTTGATCTAGTATTTCTTCCTGCTTTTATGGCTTTCAAGCAATGAGATGACTTTTTTGTACCCGAGCTGTGACTTGTTCCTACTTAGAATATTTAATACTGTGATTCTTTGATTGTTCTGAGCCTACTAGGCTGGTACAGTACTTTTGATATTAACTCTTTTTTTTCGTTTACTATTTCTTATAAGAATCTGAGGGTCGTGAATTGATGGAGCACTTCGTGGAGTTACCTCCAGAGCTATGCTCTTTGAAGATAACTGGGTTTTCAAAAGATATGGGTAGTTCTTTGTCCTTGCTGCCGTCTTTAATGTTTCGCTTGGAGAATTTGTTGGTGGCTATTGAGTTGAAGGATGTCATGTTATCTTATTTCCCAGAGGCTTCTCAAATTAGTGCTTCGGGGGTAAGTCATGCTTATACTTTTGCAATGTTGATGATGAAACTGCTAGTTTGATTTTGCTATCTATGCTGGAAATAATTGTGATTTATGACAAATAAATTACAGATCCTTGAAGCGCTGACTACTGAAAGGTGTTTGGAGAGGATCTCGTTGGAGCGATTTGAAGTCCTAGGTGATGCTTTCTTGAAGTATGTAGTTGGGCGCCATAGCTTTATTTTGTATGAAGGACTTGATGAAGGCCAGTTGACTAGGAGACGTTCTGATATAGTGAATAATTCAAATTTATATGAGTTATCAATTAGAAGAAATTTGCAGGTGAGTTGATTGTATTAATACCACAATATTTATTTTATGCTAACTTTATATGTTTGTAGCAGTTATTTCATCTTATCTTATTAGAGAACAGATCAGATGAGTAACTCATCCTTGTGCTGCTGACAAGGTAGAACCTCAAGCACCAGAGGGCAAAAGTTTAAATCATGATTTTGTTCCCATTCAAGACTACTTATATACAAATTCACCTTGTGACTTAGGACTTAATGTTGCATTTTTTTCTTGTCACATCCTACATAAGTGCAATATGCAACCCTTTTTTTTTTCTCTCGAACGAGCAGGATAGCTGCATGATTTACTATAGAAGAATAATGTTAGATAATATGGTGGGCTGGTTAGGCTGGCCCCCTGGGCCGTAGGGCTGCTGGCCGCACAGGCCTGTGTGCCGTGCGCCGGCTCCTCCCGGGATAGCTTCCAGGTCAAGTACCTAGGTTAGGCAAGGATCTCCCTGATTGGTGTTGTTTCTATAAACCCTGGGACATCCTTGCCTATATATGCTGTACATGTGCTTTGCACCCTATCAATCAATTATCCCGAGCCATACTCTCTTTCAAATAATACAAGGAATACCAAACATCCCACACAAAACAAATTAGAACATATGTGCTACTGATTGAGAATGAAAAGAATAAAAAAATGGCCCTTAAAGCACTTTGGCTATCATACTAACAGCCACTGGAAGCCTGGAACTCCTTTGCCCCTACAAGACCCCACAAATAGGCACCAGCCCTATTCACATGTAGAGAGGCACCATTAAAGATGGACTCACTGTGGTGTTTCCATAATTCCCAAGCAACCTGAATTCAAGGAACTAAATCCCTTTTTAAGTTGCTTGTCGATGTCTTTGAGTGCTTAGCTCCACAAAAGCAAGAGAATACTGAACCAGACTTACCTGGAGACCACACAAGAAACGAGGAGGTGATGAATTGATCCAGCAGCCTGATCACGCAGAGAGCAGTGGGTGTTTAGCTAATTTATCAGCTATCCAGCATCAGTTGATAATTGCCAACCACATGAAAAACTTACAACGCAGTGGTGGCCACAATTCTCAGACCCGTTCCAAGGGGCAAACCTGACAGTACCAACAAAGAAAGAATTATAGGCCGACTTGCAGGATTAGATATCAGATTCAGTGAGCTTCCAAACATGCTGATCCTGTACTTTGTGGAAGAGTGATATCATCTGTCATCAAATCCCAAATATGGAGACACTCAACAATTGCTTTTACCATCAAAGCCCCCTTATATTGGCAATCCATCCTCGATTGCTCAGCCCTTGTGCAACTTAGCATTGATGTGCATTATGTTGTTTTTTTCTTAGTTAGTCCCTCCATTTTTCAATATATAACGTTTAAGACAAGCTAGTCAGTTCCTTTTTAAACATCACATATATATAACCGGAGGTAGTACCTGCTAATGCTGTTGCATGTTTGTTTCTGTTTCTGTTCTATCCTATCATGGTTTCTTGTTAACGTTATAGTTATCTGTCTTCAAATATTTAAGTAGAAAATCACCTTGTGTACGTGTTTTTTAATCCACCATAGGTGGCAGTAATTTAAGTTTACTATAAAGTTATGCCATGATATTCTGCACTGTGTTACACAAAATCTAAAGCATCTTGTTGCAAACTTTAGGTATACATTCGGGATCAACAGTTTGAACCTACTCAGTTCTTTGCACTGGGAAGGCCATGTAAAGTTGTTTGCAATCCTGAAACAGAAGAGAGTTTACACCCGAAGAATATCGACCCCGATAAACGAGAAAACTGTAACTTGAGGTGTACAAAGTCACATCATTGGTTGCATAGGAAGACAATTGCAGATGTTGTTGAATCACTTCTTGGAGCATTTATTGTCGAGAGTGGATTTAAAGCTGCATTTGCATTTCTACATTGGATAGGAATAAAAGTTAACTTTAAAGATTCAGCTCTCTATAGGGTATTAGATGCAAGCTCTGCCAATTTGTCTCTCATGAATTACATCAACATTTCTGAGCTTGAAGAACTGATAGGTTACAAATTCAAGCACAAGGGTCTGCTTATCCAAGCATTTGTGCACCCTTCATTCAATAAGCATTCTGGAGGATGCTACCAGGTCTGACCTTCCTTTTTCCTTTTGTCTCATTGTCAACGAACAATTCTGATAGTGAAGAATCTGCTCACTTGAACTTATTCGTTACATTTCTAATCAGAGGATGGAGTTCCTTGGAGATGCTGTTTTGGAATATTTGATGACCTCATACCTCTACTCAGCTTACCCAGATCTCAAGCCTGGCCAAATAACAGATCTGAAATCATTAGCTGTCAATAACAATTCATTTGCTCATGTAGCAATTAAGAAATCTATACATAAGTATCTTATAAAGGATTCTAAATATCTTATGGCAGCGGTAAATAAATTTGAGAATTATGTTAATCTTTCTAATTCAGAGAAAGACTTGTCAGAAGAACCAGCATGTCCAAAGGTAAACGTTTTTCTTGATTTTTTGTTCTTTGCTGCAAAACCTTTAGTTATCTTTCTATATAATTTGTGGGTGATCCCTTTGTCTAAAGAATGTATTTCTTTACACTTCTTTCATTACCCTTTTTCTTTGCCTTGAGTTGAAAGAAAAGCAATAAATGATTACTGCTAAATGATAGTGCTTCTTGAATTATTCAATACAAGATTAGAGAGTAGGATTCAAAGGAATAGCTATTATAAGATATAAACAGAGGTGTATAAATTGCATATAATTGGAATCCTTATAGAGTTGTATATATTCAACTCTTTTGTCCAGCTCATCTAATACCTTAGCAACTGAATATAGTTTGTAGGAGAGAACATGATATTTTGTTTGTCCTCAAAGCTTGTATTCTTTTGTTGTAACCATGCAGGTTCTTGGTGATATTGTTGAATCTTGTGTTGGTGCGGTGCTTTTAGATTCTGGCTTCAACCTGAACCATGTTTGGAAGCTAATGCTAATGCTTCTAAAGCCTATATTGAGCTTCTGTGACATGCACATTAATCCTATGAGAGAACTCCATGAACTTTGTCAGTGTAATGCTTTTGAGTTAGGCCTTCCCAAACCTACAAAGGCTGATGGAGAGTTCCATGTCAAAGTAGAAGTTAACATAAATGGCAAGATGATTAGTTGTGCAGCAGCAAACCGGAATTCGAAAGATGCTAGAAAGTTGGCTGCACAAGATGCACTTTCTAAGCTGAAGGTATATTTATTCTGGCAATATGTTATGAAACAGAAATTGCATGTTTCTCTAGAACCATCATTTTCCATACTTTTGCTTTATTTTATTGCTTAGAAGGCATGCCAAAGCCAACTTCACGGTGGAAAATGATGAAAGCACTTTTATGCAGAATTATGGATACAAGCATAAAAGCAAATCACTGGAGGAAATTCTGCGTGTTGCCACAAAAAAAGAATCAGAACTAATAGGCTATGATGAAGAACCAATCAAAGTTGAAGATGGCATATCTTTAGAAACTAAGAATCTACATGCGAATAGGGAAATGGAGGGAAACATCTTTTTTCAAAATAATGAAGCATCTTCCATCAGGAGGTATGAAACCTCCATTCAGAGTACAGGAGATAACAAGGTTGACAAGAATGATGCTAATGATGGAAGGATGAATAAGTCCAATGTGATTACACAGAATGGTTGTCTACTTAGAGGGGGAGCTGATAAAATAAACAAAAAAGAGTATCACGGTATGCTGATTTCTAAACTTCAAATTTATTACTTCTCTTGTAAATATGCTTGCCATCTGGAATTTTGAGTCGACCATGCAAGGTGTCAGCTACAAATTTCACGAACCTGATGAATGTATAAAGCACTCTTAAATTAATCACGTCTGTAAATTTACTGTACCAGTTGGTCAACAATCCTCTATTGATGTTTTATATCCTTATGAAATTAGATGTTTGTAGTGCTTGTCAAGCTCTGCAAGTATTCACAATACAATTTAGTATTATGAAAAACGCTAAAACAAAATTGTGCATGGAAAAAGGGAATTTTCATATTTTGTATAACTTTATAGTGTACACTTAAATCAATCTATTGCATGGGACATGACTAATATACACACCTACACACAAAGTGTACACTGTATTTTAAAAACATTTTTGGTGAAAACTATCAAGATTTTTATCTTCACTATATGATAAGCATCTTTGTAGTTGTTTAGTAAGTGATGTGACCATATTTTTGTTTTGATTAAGTTTAGAGGTAATTTCTCTATACTATTAAGCACCTTGGCATTTGCAGGTGATATGGTACACAAAACAGCAAGGTCATTCCTTTATGAACTATGTGCTGCAAACTATTGGAAACCTCCTGAATTTGAGTTATGCAAATATGAAGGACCAAGCCACCTTCGAAAGTAAGCTCATGTACTTGCTGAATATCTTTGAGCGAGGAAATTTATTAACTTGTATCGTTCACAGTCAGAATTATGTCCTTGAAACTGGAATGATGTATGTGTTCTAGTATCATTAAAAGGTTTGTCTGCATACGAAGCCACTTATACACCTGCATACCACTTAAAGCGCCACGGAGTGGTAGTTACTATGTACCTGTAAACTTGGTCAGAGTTAGAGAAGTTTGACCTAGGATGAAACTAAAACGATCTGCATTTTAGAATGGGAGGGGGCACTAGTTTTTCGAGCTATATTGCTTGTGGCCAAATATATTCACGTTTCATCCCTTCTCCCCTGATGTTTACTATTCCTTAGTTTTGGTGACGGCACATCATTCTACATATGGGAAATGATGTCAATGTCGAGTCACCAAGTCGACCCAAGATACATCCTTACATACTGTTGTTTACTTGTGAAATGACGCTCGCAGGTTCACTTGCAAGGTTCTTGTTCAGATCATGGGACCTTCAGCGACTATTTTGGAGTGCTACAGCGATCCTAAGCTACAAAAGAAAGCCGCGCAGGAGCATGCCGCCCAGGGGGCTCTGTGGTGCCTCAAGCAACTTGGATACCTACCAAAAGATGAAACTCGTGTCTAGCAACATTTCAGGGTTTTGTGGCCTTCAGTTATATAGATAGATAGGCCCCATATGTTTGTTAATATATGCTTTGTAGACTCGGGAAACAGTTGTGTTAGGCCAAACATGCGTTCTGTTGAGAGATGTATTGATAAATGCGCAGCTCTTGCATCACGTATATAAAAGATGCAATGGCTATTTTGTTCATTCAGGCAAAGTTACACAGGTACAGTGTGCTACGTTACCATGTGACGGGGTCCCGAGTACATAAATGTCCACAGATGAGCCAGTTCGGGTTTGCGCAAACGGTCTCTTATTCTCGCTGACAGAAAAACAGGGCAGGAGTGTACTTGCAGGTAGAGGTGGTAAAGGTCTAAAAATTTAGCATGTATAATTTAAGGATCAGGCTTAAAAAAGATCGGACTTTTATTTTGTAGAATTTTCAGCTAAAAATATATAAGGATTAAATTGGACTGTTAACAGAGTAATAATAGAGTTATAATCCAGTACCACCTCTATTTGCAGACATTTAGGCGCTTACCTCGTTGCCAGGTTGCTGGAAGCAAAAACCTGCGCCCCTGCCAAGTCTCTCCTCCGTGCGCGCTGCCGGTACGCCTGTACGCCACTGCCCACGGGCGCTGCGAGCCCGAGCCCCGAGTCCTGGGGCCGTTTCGTCCACCCGGCTCGGGGTCAGCCAGCATCACCCTGCCAGGCTGCTGCTGTGCTGCCACCACCACCAGCAGCAACCGCCCGGCCGAGCTGCGAGCCTGCGAGGGGTTTAGGTTCTGGTGCGGCGGGATCCAGGGCTTGGATGGCGGCGGCGACGGAGGATCCGCGGCTCCTGGGATCCGCCGCTGGGGTGGAAGGCGCGGGAAAGATCGACGACGCGGTGGGGGAGCAAGGGCGGCCGCGAGGCGACGACGACGAGGAGATCCTGCGATTCATGGACTCGGTGGACGGCTACCTCGTCCTCATGGACTCCCTCTCCTCCGCTCTTCGTCAGGTACTCCACCAGCTACTATTGCTGTCCGGTCCAGCCTTGCATGATCTATTGTGCACCGTTAATTCAGCGAAACACATTGACCCCAGTGAAGTACTAATCGGTCGGTTTAGCGAGAAATAAGTCTTTTCTTGATTGATTTGCACAACGTTGCCAAATCCTTTCAGCAGAACAATGTCTCTGACCCGATTCTAGCAAAAACTCCTAATATTGTAGTAACCTAATTTGAGTTAGAGGTTGGGATTTTTTTAGGAGAGATTCACCATTGTAATCTTGTAGATGAATATTGCCAAATCCTTAAGTAGAACATGTCTCTCACCCTACCATGTAGCAATAGTTTCATGATGTTTTGGTAAGGCCACTTTAACATCAACTGTGGTAACTTTGAGAAGATAGGATTCAGAGTTCGGAGAGATGCTCTACCAAAACTTTGTGATTGGTGTGAATTCGTTGTGCTCTATCCTTTTTTTCAGTTACCTCACATTGTGTATTATGTTGCACTGTCATCTGCATCCGTACTTAATTGTAGTGCCCTGCAAGTAATCCAGATCCAAATCTTTATCGACAATATTCAAAAGCTAGTCCCTTCTATGCTATGTTCAGTGTGCACTAACTGTGTGGTGCTCCTTCATATAGCTTTTTCGGCTTGTAGATCAATATGCACCAAAGTCATCTTGCTGTTTCAGTACTGAACTACTGATTAAACATGAATATATTTGTTCCTAGGGTTGGCTCGATATGGCAAGTGCTCGCCATTCTATGGGCCCATCACGTGTTTCAAGTACACTGTTTGATCATAAAGAACAGTCTGCTGCCACTAAGCTGCAAGTTGCTGATCATGCTGGCCTGGAACCATCAGGTAAATTACTATCTATCTATCAGCATTGAAGAACCACTACTAGATTTTAGAAATACTTTTGTTTTCTCTTGAATCTGGTTCCTGGTTTGTTTTATTGAAGTCTACTGTAAATAAAGCTAGAAGGGCACATTGGTACACAAATTGCAAGCTGTTTGCAACAGTTGTTAACTCATAATTAGTAAAATATTCTTCAATCATATTTCAGAGTCGAAACCACACTTTGCCCTATCAAAGTGGTCTTTGCAAGAAGAATGTAACTCCACCTACGATGTCAGTGAGCAAGCTAGTACTGAACCAAAGTTGAGGCATCGAGGATCAGCTACTACCCCAGGTATTAGAATGTGTCCTATTTCTACTCCCTGTTAAGTAACAAATGTGCTGATTAAATCTATTTGCTTGACTCAACCTCTTGTCAAGAAGATGGAAACCATGAAAGGGATGCAACCACAGCAGATTCATCTGCTGGTGCTGACACTAGCAGTCATGTAAATGTAAGTTTTGTATTAAAGTCTATTTCTTGAAACTTGAGGCTATAATATCAGATAGTGAAACATTGCTTAGAGGCAACAAAAAGATACATCGCTAGTAATGGGCACTGCCAAAAATAAAAGTTTTTGTGCTTGAGTGGGGAGCTTCACCCTCTGATATGCTTGATTCAAGATATGTCGTTGGTATAACTTCAATACTACAGCAATAATATATTTCAGTAAACTAAATGTCTTCAGTTAGGTTTCTATCTGCTGCTGAGGTATCAGAAAACTGTATGTTGGTATAGTGAATAAGGAAGCTGTACCATACTTCTTGTACATTTTCACATTTATTGGTTCCCATTTTGGCCATTTTGTACCTTAGGTTCAAAGAGCGAGATCAAAAGCATTATCAGTCTTTGGAGCATTGGTGTCTCCAAAACTACGAACAGCCCAAATTTCATTTGAAACAGGTTTGATTTTTATTACAGAAGCTTATCCACTCCCATATATGTTTTGATTTAACTGTACATTTATTTTGGTGCAGCGCTTGAATTGATTGTAGAGCTGGCAAATTCAAGGTCGAATATGCTAGCAAGTTTCTCCCAGTTAAAAGAGTAAGCTTGGCTTTTGATTTGAGGTTTTGTACACTGGACATCAATAATCATGGGATTGGAGCAACTGTAAACTCAAAGTCTGGAATCCAGTATATTTTCAAGGAAGCATGAATATTTGTTGTGTAGCTCATTAGCTGTAACCTAAGCAAACATTGTGGCCTGGGCGTCCATAACCTCCCACTCCCAGCATAGAAGAACGAGCTGAAGGATGAGATGACAAGAAAAGAATTAAATTTCCTGAAACTATTGGCTCACACACAGAAAACTCTGTTGCTTGGTGCTGGGGAGGCACCCCGAACAGACGAGAGATGGGATAGAGTAAGAGGAAGAGCAAAAAGTTCTTTCCTCCAAGCTCTAGGGCTAGGGCTCTATTTATAGGGAGGAGGAAGCGATTGTTTATATTTATTCTATTGGTGGGATCAAATATTATAGGAAGGTTTCTGGGATTAATAAAGGAGTCACTAAAATTTACAAATAGGTCCCTGGATGCTGCAACTAAGTCCCTAGACCTCACAAACAAGCCCTTAGATCCCTAACTCAACCTCTTTTATACAAAGGGGTCCCTAGCCTTAGGTGATGGCCTAAGACGCACCCCCAATAGTAGCCCCTCAGCTATTCGGTCTCGGCTGGCACAACAAGATCGAGTAGCTGATCCTACTAAAAGAGGCATATCTACAATCTGGCCCCCGACTGCAAGGAATGTCCTCTGCGACCCTTACATGTGTGCCTCACTAAAAACTCCATTCCAAAAACCCAGTGGGAAAAAAGGGCATGGAGAAAGAGCACGCACATGCTTTTTACAAGTGCCAACTTTTGATCCTGGAGAGCTTCGATTTGCGTGCAGCTCCGCCCTTGAGCTTCGATCAGCGGGTGACTCCATTTCTATGCTTCAAATAGACCCTGCTTCAGAAGCCGGTGAGGTCAGAGCAGCTGCAGCCGAAGATGCCGCAGCATCATCAAGTCTTGTCTTACGAGCACCGGACAAGAATGCGTCATCTAGGATGAACTGATCCTCTAGTATGCCCCCACCCCCTCTTGGCTGGTGTTCGTGAGATAAGCTTCGTAAGTAGTGGAAGTAGTCGACGTAGGTGACGTATCAATTGGAGTAGTTGTGGCGGTGGCTGAAGGTGTTGTAGTTGTCAAGCACTCGAGCCATTGGCGACGAGGGCGACACCGGAGGTGAAGCCGAAGGTCCCAGTGAGCCCCTCGAGCCGAAGTGACGTCAAGGGCGACATCGGAGGTGAAGACGAAGGTCCCGGCGAGCCTCTCGAACCGAAGTGGCATCGAGGGCGAAGTCATGACGATGCCGAAGGTCATGGCGAGCCCCTCAAGCCGAAGTAGCAGCGAGGGTGGAGTCCTTGACGAGATGCCGAAGGTTATGGCGAGCCCCTCGAGCCGGAGTATCGGCTGAGGCGGGGTCGTTGACGGTGCCGAAGGTTACGGCGAGCCTCTCGGACCGCAGTATCGGCCGAGGCGGAGTCGTTGGCGATGCCGAGGGTGACGGCGAGCTCCTCAAGCCGGAGTCGGAGGCGATGCCGAAGGTCCCGGCGAGTCCCTCGGGCCGGAGTATCGGCCGAGGCAGAGTCGTTGGCGATGTCGAAGGTGACGGCGAGCTCCTCGAGCTGGATTCGGAGGCGATGCCGAAGGTCCCGGCGAGCCCCTCGGGCTGGAGTATTGGCCGAGGTGGAGTCGTTGGCGATACCGAGGGTGACGGCGAGCTCCTCGAGCCGGAGTCGAAGGCGATGCCGAAGGTCCCGGCGAGCCCCTCGGGCCGGAGTATCGGCCGAGGCGGAGTCGTTGGCGATGCCGAAGGTCCCGGCGAGCCCCTCGAGCCGGTGTAACGGTTGAGGCGAAGTTGTTGGTGAAGTCGAAGGCTCGAGCTGAAGTAGCGACGACGAGGTTGACGACCATGTCGAAGGTCACCGACGAGCCCCTCGAGCCGACGTAGCGGCGAGGGCGGAACTTTGAGCGGCAGGCTTTGTCGAATCTACAACTTAGGTGAAGTTGATTCGACGATTTGTACCTAAAAGAGGTGATATGTTTGCAACGGGTGTGGAGTGACCATTTCTTGAAGTTATCCAAAAACACAAGTTTTTTTTTTACTTTTCTTTTTCTTGGCCGAAGGTGTTTTGGCTTTGTATCTCTTAGAATCGATAGCTCCTAGGTTTTTTTTGTGCTTGTTGCACTTTTCTTTTTCTTAGCCGAAGGTGTTTTGGCTTCGCATCTCTTAGGATCGATAGCCCCTTGGCTTTCTTTTGAGGTCATAAGCCTCTTAGCTCCTTGGAACTATTCTATTTTTTGCCATGCATGATGATGTGTTCATGCAATGAGATGATTTGATGTATGCTTTTGATGCGTATGAATGGAGATGGATGCATTTGCAAGGATATAGCAAGGTTTGCCAATTCCAGATCCTTGGAGCTGATAAGGACCGAAGGTCAAGACAGTGCTCTTGAATACTAGAGCGGATGAATTGCCATTGTTAAGGTGGAATTCAACCGTTGATGAATATCATTATAATGGAAGTCAATGACCGATGAACACCAAAAGAAATCAATCCAATAGCTAGTAAGAGCCGGAGATCAATAAGAGATATCTCTTGATGAAAACCCATATACTGTGAAAATCAATGTATCAAGCACTTAGGTTTGGGATGAAAACCAAGATTCCTGCGAAATGAATACGAAGGTCTAGCATAAAGGGGTTAGCCTAAGGCGGAGAAGGAGAGCTTACCTTGAAGAAAACCTGCATGACGAATTTCATTGTATAAGAAATGTGTAACTTTCAAAAACAGCTCCTCTGGCTGAGTGTTTTTGGGTGAAGTCTGGATTAGAGGTCATAAGGTGTTTTGGCTTCAAGACCCTTCTGAAGCCCCTTGCCATTCAAGTGCTTAATGCACTTTTAGATAAGTGTGTATGCGAACTTTGCTAACTTAAACAAATGGTCGATGTTTGCAACTCTTCGTTGCTTCAACCTAAAATAAGCTGAAACACTTAGACAAAAGCAGTTAAGCATCGCAAGGTAGATGAGCATCTCTAGGTGTGGTACCTTCGGGATGTTTTGCTTGGAGTTCTCCAGCACATTCTTTGCTTTTAGAGGTTCTTAGCTTAAACAAACAACGATCTAAGGTTAGTGAAGAATGCTTGTAAATGACTTGGTCCCTCAAGGACCTTCTAACCTCAATTTTCGAAATATATTCTTTGCTTCTGATGGTTATTTGTTTGGAGAGCACATCATCTAAGGTGAGCAATAATCGCTCTATAAATAACTTTGTCCCTCGAGGAACTTCGAACTTCAATTTTTAAAATATATTATTTTCTTCTGAAGGTTCTTTGCTTGAAGAGAGCCCGCATCCACAACTAAGAAAAGCCAATTAAGTCAGGAATTTTCATCCCAACCTTCTTCAGAAGTTAATAAAAGCCATAACCTTCTCTGGTGGTTAATAGAGATTTGAAAACCAATATGGTGATAACCTTCGCCATAATCTTCTTCCAAAGCTCTGACCTTCTCTAGGTCAATGAAGGTAGAAAACCAATAAAGTCATAACCTTCTTCAAAAACTCTGACATCTCTAGGTTAGGTCAAGGAAGGTAGAAAACTAATAAAATCATAACCTTCTCCAAAAAGCCAAGTAAGATAACTCTGCATTTTTGGAAGAGAGATTATCCTCAAGAAAGGGTTAGTGAGTTAATTTGACTATATTGAACAAACTTAGTTGGAGAACGATGAGCTTAAAGAGCTTAGAGCATGCAAATACAATAAAAAAAAAGGCAGTAAACAAAGTTTTTTAAAGTATACACCCGCCAAAACCACCATGACTGAAACGGTGGAGATGGGACCTTCGACCCTTTAACTTGGTGGGATCAAATCCCCATTTGTGCACTTATCCCCTTTTTTTTCAGCTTTGATGGCTATAGGAAGACAAAAGGCAACCGAAGCTTACTATGAGAACCAACGTGGTTGAAATTGTAGAATGTAACCTCCGATGCATGAACTTAGTTTTGTGGTGGATAAAACATTGCGTTAATACTAGCCATTTCTGATATACATAGCTATATGAAGGAGAACTGAAGCTTATTACCAAAAACACATTAATTGAGTTAGTAAAGAGGTAACCTTCGATTCTTGAGCTGTGGGGTCAACTCCCCACTTGAGCATATCTGTCAATACTGTTTAGAAGATAGAACCTAAGAAATTTGACACCTCTTTTACCACCGAAGGTGAGCAAATGCGTGAAATAATATTTTGATTGGACCAGCAAGCTTCGGTCGTGCTCTTGAATATAGGATCACCCGATGGTTCTGTCTGGTTCGATGGTTATAAAAGGAGGAGCTCGCGAAGGTTCAGCTCGCCGCGGGAATCGGCGACGGTTGCGAGGGTTCGTTGCTGACGGCCGCGAGGTTCAGCTCGCCGCTGATGACCGCGAAGTTTCAGCTCGCCGCAGAGGTTCCGAGCTTGCCGCGGGAGTTGTGCTCTATGCGGAGCTTCATGAGCTCGCCGCGGAGTTTCTGTCAAGCTTGTCGTCGAGATCGGCGTGGATGTGGAGCTGCTTCGGAGCTAAAGCAACGTCTACGTGGAGCTGCTTTAGCTCGCCGCAAGGAGGTTCTTGCCGGCAGCTCTGATGCGCAGTTATGTTGCCGCGGTTCGTGCGCGAGGCTGCAAGCCCCGAAGGATGACGCGTGCGCATGCAAACAGAAATGGTTGAAAGAGATGCATGCATACACATGCGTGCACATGCACATACGCAGCACACATGTAAATTGCTACGCCATAGTCGGACGGTAGCTTGTGTGGCAAATCAAAGCATCAAGATGATTAAAAATTATGTTTTTACTTCTTGCAATAAACCATCGTGGGTTAGTGGATTAAAGTAATGCATACGAAAGAATGGGACGTGACCTTGGTTGCATGCATGATGTCACGTTGAGCAGTGGTGGCATTATTGGCTTCTTTTGGAGTCCTCACAATACAGTGGGTTCGTTCGTTGCGGAGGTCGTTGGGTTGTCTCGGCGGCAAGAGCATGGAGATAGGGAGCTTCGCTCCGTCCCCAGGGTCTTCGCTTGACCTGATCCCGCATGGCGTGCTTTATACGTAGGTGGAGCTAGAGCCTTGCTGCAATTGCTTCGCTGCGTGCATCATTATTGCTTGGACAGCTAGCTTAGGTGAAGCTTCGCTTCGTGCATTATTGCTTGGACAGCCATCTTTGCTGGATGGCAGTTTGGGCAGTGCGGAGGATGTCGGAGCCTTGGAGGTGAAGCTGGTAGCTTCTTTTTTCGCTTCGATGAGTTGTGGGAGCTTCGCTGGCCGTGAAGCTGCCGACCTTGAAGCTCTGTCATCTGGTATTCTGGTCACGTCGGCTGCGAGCAGAGATGATGATCGAAGGCGACGTGGTGATCTCTAGATCCACCTTTGCTAGGCTTTATATTTTTTTCTTCCAGCTCATCTATCCAACTTTCGGCTTCTAAGACCATTTTTACTCCAGCATGGCGCTGTTCAGGTCTTGTGAACTTGGGCATAGAACTGCATGCATGGAGATCTCTTTCTGTCAACGACCTACCGATCGCCTGGCGACATCGGTGCCGAGCTGTAACGGCCAGCAGGCAGACCTTGCTAGCTTCGATGCCGTGTTACACGGCAGCGATGCAGCCTGCATCGCGCGAAGATGGCGAGCCGAGGGTGGCTGGCTGACGGGCAACCGCCCATCCATTGTCCACTGATCCACATGCATGCGGAGGTGGTCGGGCAGCTTCGACGCCTTGAGCGAAGGTGACGAGCGGTGGTACTACTTTATTTGTTTCTTGCCCATGCGGTGTCGCATGCATGCTTTGTGCCTACAAGCTTTGGGATGAATGGCTGCTGTTTCGCATGGCACCTTCGTGTCAATTGGAGACACGTGCCCCAGACCTTCGATGTGGCCGCGGTAGCTTCCTTGGAATGCATGGATGATGACGTGATGCTATTACACGAAGGTGATGAGGACGCTGGCAGCTTCGTGCTGGCGAAGGTAATCAGCGCCATTTGATTCCCTGCCGTAGATGCCTGTAGCTTCGATGCTTGACTGATAGTGGTAGTGAAAATGCCGAAGGTTCTTGCCTCGCTCGAAGGTGACGAGGTTCTTTGCCTCGGCTGCCTGCATTATTTGTCTCGCTTGAAAGCGACGAACGGCTGCCTCGGGTGCGGTGTCGTCAGGTTGTCTCGGCGACATGCATCGCTCCATCCCCAGCAGCTTCGCTTGACTTGCGAAGGTGTTGTTTGACTTCTGCGAAGGTCTTGCAAATCTTTGCGCTCATCAAGTTGATCGAAGGTGGCGTGATGGTAGCCTTGATGCATGCAATCTTGTCTGGCATCTTCGATAGCTTGTTTGTTGATCTTTGCTTCTGTAAACTGGAACTTTTCTATCGTTGACTTGGTTGACATGAGCAACAGCGAAAGCGAGCAAATATAGAGTTGTTCAGCCGCACTAAGCTTCGCTCTTGTTTTTCTCTTGACCTCAATATCATCTCTATAAAGAAAAATAAACATACCTTAACACGGTGGACGCCGGCTGTTGGGGGAGGCACCCCGAATAGACGAGAGAGAAGATAGAGTAAGAGGGAGAACAAGCCAAGTGAGCAAATGAACAAATGGCCAAAAGTCCCCTCCTCCAAGCTTTAGGGCTCTATTTATAGGGAGAAGGAAGCGGTTGTTTATATTTATTCTATTGGTGGGGTCAAATATTACAGGAAGGTCCCTAGGATTAATAAAGGAGTTCCTGAAACTTACAAATAGGTTCCTGGACGCTGCAACTAAGTTCCTAGACCTCACAAACAAGCCCTTAGACCCCTAACTCAGCCTCTTTTATACAAAGGGGGTCCCTAGCCTTAGGTGATGGCCTAAGGCGCACCCCCAACACTTGGACTTGGACAAACAAAGGGCCAAGAACTGTGATGTTTATCCTAACATTTGGGCTTAACCAAATCTGTCTTCATAACAGTCTCACCCCAATTTTGATGTGGTGCAAGCATGGTAAAATCTCAAACAAACAAAGGCCGTGGCCTGAAGGGTTACTTTTCTCGGCTTCTCGGCTTCATGTATTCTTCTTTTCTACAAATTAGATTAATTATTTTTCCGTGCCATATCAAATTGGAAAAAAAATCTGAAACCAAATTCAATATATAATTTGGAATATAGATTCAACAGACCAAGCAGACACCCTGTGAAAAATAGATTTGGGCATCCCTTTAACCAAACACTTGACCCGGGATCATCCATTCCTTTCAACCGAACCCTGAACCTGCATATCCCGTTCCGTTTATACAGGATGGTTCCATCATATTCCGTGCTAGAGGCTAGAGCAGGGACCCACGTATACAAAAGAGGAGACGATGTGGGCGGTCTGCTCATGCCCCATGACCCAACACACGGTGAAAACTAAGGAATTTCCAGCAACAGAGCATTTCAAACGGGACAGTCTTCATGTAGTTATGCATTATCTCTGCCCATAATTTCTGCACCTATCATCTCTTGACCACTCTCATTCCCTAGTCCAGCACTTCAGCAGCCAGTCACATAAATCCAAACTGAAATAGTGTAGATGTGTCTAGATCAATTTCAACATGACCTGTAGTTCTATCAGAAGCATATAATTCACACGCATTGAGGAAATAATATGGCAATAAAAAGTGAGCTGTGTGCAATGCGTCAACTGAATCCAAGCGCTAGCTTGTGTGCAGTTCGTCAGTTTTTGTGACTTTTAAACATGGGGTGTGCGTTGGGTGTTGACGTTGGCCATGCATTTTGGTCTGTTGAAATGGCGGTTGAGAAGCATGGAGCATCTGAATCAGGCACAAAAGCGCTCAGTAGCAGCAATTCTTTGTTACACCGCCTGGAACAAGGAATAGAAGGGTCTTTCAACAGAGAAGTCTGCAGCCGCATCAGGTGGTGCTTTTGATCGAGGAGGAGATCAATCTGCGGAGGGTGGCTTGTGGCACACCCGTGGTGCTCTAAGTTCTTTAATGTTTACAACAATGTGTCGTCGAGTTTTAGTTTGTTATGTAATATCAAACCTGTAAACCTGGAACCCGCTTGCTTCTCTTCTTAAATGCATCGGCAGTGCTCCTGCCTAGTTTTCAAAAAAAAAGAAAGAAATGGCAGTTGAAACTGCTATGATCTGGTTGTGTCTTGCTCAGTACTTGAAGGAAGCGGATTGGCCTATTGTCGGTGTCAGCTCCAGTTTCAGTGTTTAGAATGTGACGAAGAAGTAAAAGTGGTCGTATTTGGGTTCCAGATACGAACAAGATGCAGCCTTTTCATACACTGAGTTACTGAAAGTCATCTACACGCTCGAAACCTTTGCATGTATCGCTGTTGATTGGTAATTTGGTATGACTATTTCATAATAACAGCAAAGGTTACCTGACGATACGCTTACAGCTCTGTAGACGAGCAACATCAAATCTGAATGGCATACTACATACAGGTGCTACATACTTTCCGTGCCAATGCGTCAGACTTTGCGAACAGATGTCCAGGCTGGGGAGATTCAGGTGACACGTTGAAGTCGGCGGTCAATTCATCGACGAGGTGGACCTGCTTGCGTTGCCTCGACCGCGTTCGACACCATCACGCCGGAGAGCAAAACATGCGCGTGACCATCGTCTGCCACCGACCGGGCGGATGCCGCTGCAGCCGGGGTCGCGCGTGTGGCAGAACCGCAGAAGCGGCTCCGATGCCAGGCGCGCGCGGCGACGTCGACCCGGCGGCGCGGCGCGGCGCGGCACGACACGGGGAGAACCCACCAAGATCGCCGCGGCGTGCTCTGAGGAGACACGGGACGAACCCGCCATGATCGCCGCGGCGAGCTGCGCCGCGGCCGGCTTGCGGGTGGCGCGCGGTGACCCGCCGACTTCGACGAGCGAGGAAAGGGGGGCGTCCTTTTAGCGCTTATGCTAGTCAATCTCGACCGGTCATATTCGATCCAACGGTTAATATAGCATCTAGGGGTGGACGGTATTTCATTTACCGTCCACCCTCGGGCTCGGTCTGCCCCTTGCCGCCGCCCGCCTAGCTGCCACCATCGTCGACGGCAACAACGCCGGCACGCCGTCGTGAGCACCGCCACGCAGGGGGCCCGCGAGGCCGCTGTGCTCCCTATGGACCGCGCATCGTGCCCCTGGCCCTCTGTACGAGGCAGCCGTCCGCGGGCCATCGCATTGGCGCAGTTCGACGCCGACCACGAGGCGCGAGCTGAGCTGTGTGCTGGTGCACCTGCTGGCCTGGACGGCGTTCCACAGCAAGGCGATCAACGAGCGCCTGATGATCATGTATGCGACGAACAGACTACCTGACTGTAGCTGCAGCCGAGGTGTTCCCGGCTTCCCGCCGCCGGACGCGCGGCAGAAACGTCTCGTGTTCCAGGCGCGCGCGGCGGATAAGGCGGACGCCGCGACGTGCACCTGGAGGATCTGTCGGTGCGCCGGCGCGGCAAGACGGGACAAGCACCGCCGAGGTCGCCGCGGTGTGCTTCGAGGCTGGCCGCATGCGGGCTGTACGCGGCGACTGGGCGGCATTCGGAAAGACATGGGCGAAGCAGGGAATTCAGCATTGTTGGCACTGATCACGCTAATCAGCTTCTCCACGAACTCACAAACTCTATGAACACTCAGATGGATGGAAGGACACACGCACTACGCAAGAACACAGACTCCGAGACAAGCACTAGCACACAGAGAAGGCATTCGGTGCTGCACACCAGCACCAGCACTTGCACCTTGTTTCTCTTCACTACAACTCACTAAACACACCTGATTACATGGCTTAAATAAACGCACGCACACACCACGATCAGCCGCACAACCCGGCCGATCACGCCGTGACTTGACCACTAATTCACCTCCCTACATGCAAGCAACAACCACCTGCATGCAGATAGCCAGTATCCAATGCATGCAGTTAGCTAGTTGATCCTCTTTTCACGCCATGCATCCGTGCTCCACACTCGGCCACAACGTCCAACCAACGAGCGCCTGCAGATTCCCTGCATGCAATCACTAGCATGCAGCATGGTCTTCTCTGATCAAACTAACTCATACACATGCATCTACGGATACACACGCACATGACATACTAACTTGGACACAGCTTGACACAAACAACAAGATTAAGTCCAACAAGCATGACCTGGTGTAGGTGTACTATCAGAAACCTAAGACTCAACACAAGTTGGAGAACTAATATGGCAAGAAAATTCAGAGGAAAAACCGCACCACTGTTCTATGTAACATAATATGACATGGCTGGTCTTGAAGGATTCTGACTTTGAGTGTTAGCTTGGACGAAGTGCTCATCACTTAGTCGTGGCGTGGATGCATCCTCCGTCTTCTGATCTGACTTGGCAAAAAGATGCGGGCGCAGCAGAGAAATTCTTAGTCAGTGACAGTGAATTATGTTGATAAGCTTAGTCCAGAATTATATTGGAAAATTTGTCGGTGACAGTGGCAACACCAAGCAAGCAGTAGGCATGAACAAGCTTGCAGCTGCAAAGCACAACCAACAGTTGGCAATAAAACGCAGGCCTTTCACTCGGAAGAAACTACATAGCTACCTGCACCGGCACGACATAGCTACCGCTGCAGCAGCAAGGCATGCAAATTTTTACAGCAGTAAAGTAAATTCACTCGCAAGCTATAGCTTACTGCAAGAAGGTGCAGCATTGTGCGGATTCTTCTGCTGCGTGATGTTTCTTTTTCCCCTGGGACTGATGCCTCGTGCTGGCGAGCATCTGTCAAAAAGGTTCAGCTACTCGTGGCTGATCTAGGTACTGAGTCACTGAACGACTGATCCTCCATTGTTGGCTTGGATATGTAACCGTGGAGAAGACCAAGTGCCTGAGCCACGAGAAGATCGACCGGAGGAAATCAAGCTCCATCGGCAGTTATTGTGACCTCAATTTAACGAGGGCAGCATCTATCTCGATCATTTCTTACTTCTGAATATTTTTGTCACATGAGACCGAGTTTGCATGCAGACTGCATCAAAATGCACTTCTGCGACTTCAGTGACCGGAAAACTGAAGCTCTTAACAACACACAACATGCAAATCTCAGGTTCTGACGCCACAGAAACAGATCAAAACTGAAAAAAATCTCTCTCTGCTTTCTGGGATTAGATACCAATGGCCGGGCAAGATACCATTGTGGATGTTGTTTTCCTCAGTTTTGGCGTTTCTTCAGTTTTGGTCGCAGGAGATAGAATTGATCTGGACAAATGTTTCTTTAGATTTTCGTTCGAAAAAAAAAGCACATTTGGCGTTTCGTCTACGTGGGGTTTGAAAGGCAATCTTTTCATCCCCCCCAAGATCAGATCATGGGACCAGAGTCCTGCCTGGGACTGGCCGCAAAGTCGCAGGGCATCCCAGCTTGCGCGATGACGTTGAGAGCTGCAGGAGAGGGGATCACAGAGGTAGTGGTGGAACGGAGTAGAAAGGGTTGTGGCAGGGAAGACCCGGAGAGAAAGAAAGGGAAGACCTGGGTGAGGAGTGTAAGTCCGTTTCGCCGGCGCTGTGGCCGTCGCCGGAGCGGAAGGGGAAGGATACCAGCCGAAAAGAAGGGGATTTTCCCAATAAGGAGTTTTACGTAAACAGTAAGGGTGTTTGTGTAAATATTTGGATCGCGATTATTAATTGCGATCCAAACTAGGGGGTTTTTTGTAAATAGTAAGGGTGTTTATGTAAATATTCGGATCGCGATTACTAATCGCGATCCAAGTTAGGGGGCTATATGTAAATATTTAGGGGGTTTCTGCAAAAACGTTTAGACCCCGCTTTTCAGCCACTGCGCCGCGGCCCAGTCCCCGGTCCGCCGCGGCGACCTCGATCACGTCCCCGGCGGCGCCTCTCCATCTTCTCTCACGGCACCCGCCGCCTCCACGGCGCGCATTCGCCGTAGCGCCGCCGCCTTATCTCTCACCGACCTCCTCTGCCTTTCAGTCCGCGTCTTCGCCAACGTTGACTCTGATAGCAATACGGCACCCTCGCCCAGCGACTCCATTCTCCGAGTGTGCTCAGAGAATGGCCCTCTCTTCCACCACGATGTCCATGTTTCGGCGAGGGTGGGGAGCGTGCTTTGCTTGAACGGCCGTGGGCCTTCTTGTTTGTGAGTTGGCGTAGAATGGCGTTCGCTGCTCAGGCAATCAGAGATTTAGAGGAGGAAGGGAAGCAATAATCTCTTGCATTGCCTGCACCCGCAAGCTTCCATTCACTTCGTGGACCTTGGTGTGATGTTGTTCTTGTGAGGAAGAAGATCTGAAAGCAGGGAAACTCTTATTCGGTACTCATGCACCTGTCAACTGTCAGGTCATCTCTTCAGTTTTCATTGCTAGTTTAGCAGACAGTTTCTGCATAAACTGAAATCAAATTATTCGATGTATGTCTAATGAATTAAACATGGCTTGGTGTAGTATAAGAAATTTCTATCTTACACAAGTTGAAGAAAGGACATGGCATGAAAAATCGGAGAACAAACTGCATCATTGTTCTTGTGCCCTTCTTCTATATATCATGGCGGCTTATCAATTTTATTCAGTGTTAGCTGTCACAATCAGAGTTCAGAACATGATAGACTTAGTGGAAGATTCTGCAGGAAAAAGAAGTGCAGTTACTCCTTGCTGATCCACGGGCTGAGTCACTGAACGACTGATCCTCCATGATTGGCTTGGATGGAGCCATGAGAAGTTCGATCGGAGGAAATCAAGCTCCATCGGCAGTTATTGTGACCTCAATTTAACGAGGGTAGCGTCTCTCTAGATCATTTCTTACTTCTGAATATTTTTGTCACACGAGACCGAGTATGCATGCAGACTGCATCAAAATGCACTTCTGAGACTGGCATGGTACTTGTGGAGTTGTGGTTGCTGTTTTCTTGTTGAAAGTTGAAACCTCTGCACATATTTCAGACCGGTTTAATGTAGAAAAGAACTTTTGATATACTCACGGTCATCTAAAATCATGAAACCTCCTGCATCTATTTCAGAACGGCAGATAAACACCTGACGATACGCTCACACCTCTCCTCTCTTGCACGCACACGCAACACCAGACCTGAAACGCATGCTTCCACGTTCTGAATAGCCTGAGAGCTGGTCACCAACCGGAAAACTGAAGCTCTGAACAACACACAGCATGCAAATCTCAGGTTCTGACGCCACAGAAACAGATTAAAACTTGAAAAAATGCGCCTGCCTCAGCTGCACATCCTCTCGCCTAGCCCACGCCCAATCTCTCTCACCTGCCCCGCACTGCCCCAGCACCGCCTCCACAGGTCACACTTCCATCCGGGAGCGAACGGATGATAGAAACGAATAGGTGAGACGGAGAGCCTAAGGGCGGAGAGATGCTGTTAGGGGACGGCGGAGCCCGAGCACGAGAGGTCTCGCCAAACTGGATCTCGCCGGCGAATGGTATGGATCTCGGCAAGGACACCGGTAGTCTGCCCAGAAAGCTAGCCAGGAAGAGGAGATGGGTGAAGGAAGCTAGCCGGAAAGAGGGGATGGGTGAACTAGCAGCAGCCGGCAGTACGAGATCTCGCCGGCGATAGTGTCGTATCTCGCGGATGGATGGAATGCGGGGATCCGGACGGCAGATGGGGAAGAAAAGGAGACGACACTCGTGTCTTGGGACCCACACTGTAAATACCAAATCTACAGAAAAAACGAATACAGTGGGAATACATGTCCTGGATAGAGACTGAGCGCATCCCGAAGCGCCACCTGGATGGCGCAGATAAGCCATCGTGAGGGCGTACACCCCGCGACGCATTTTCGTTTCTACACCTGTTTCAAAGCCGGTGGTTCTGGGACTGGCCGCAAAGTCGCAAGTGCAAAGATGGGAAGGAGGCAGAGCCGGTGAAGCGGAAGCCGATTCACCACGACGAGGCCGCCGGCGCCGTCGCCGGAGCGCAAGGTGGACGCTGTCGCGGTGGCGCGGTCCGACGCCGAACACAAGGTGCAGCACGTGTGCTGGTGAACGTGCTTGCAGTGCTTGGATGGCGTTCAACAGCGAAGAGCAAAACGTGCGTGTCATCGACCATGGTCTTCTACCATCCGGCGATGATGTCCGGCACGCCCATGCTTCCTGCAAACGATACGGCGATCCCCAACTGATCCATGCTTTCCTCCTTCGTTACGAATATGGCGTGTAATCTAGAACTGATGATAAGGAAAATCAGGTTCTGTACTTCTGTCTGACGGAGACAAAGTCCACATGATCCTCCTGGACATGTCTCTGCTCGCTGCTTCCTCCGACCTGATGAAACGAGCTAGAGCTGATGAAGCAAGCTAAGACAGTATCAGACGGCAGAGCGAGGAAGGAAAGACGGCAGAATTTCAAGTCGCTGCGCTGCGATCACGCTCCTCGCGGCCAGCCGCAAGCATCACCCGCCGCGCTCGACGTGCTCGCAGAGACCTCGGATGACTCTGCCGGACTGGCCGCAAGACGAGGAGGCGCAGGTAAACCGCTCGGGAAGCAGAGGCCACGGACGAGTCTTCCAGCGCCGTCAGTACGAACGGAGTAAGGATTGCCGGATTCGAAGAGGACGAGGATTGGGCCGCGCGATTCCGGCGGGCAGCAGGCGCGCGTCGGAGGGGCAGGAGGCAGAGGTAATACTTTACCCAAAATAGGGGGTTATATGAAAATAATTGGATCGCAATCAAATCAGGGGTCTTTCTGCAAAGATTTAAGGTCCCTATTGCAAATCTTCCGGCCGGCCGCGAGACCGCCGGCGAGGGCGCGCCGCCGCCGGTGACCTCCAGCGCGAGCCTCCGTCCACGCAAAGCCCTCTCCTCCCAGACCCGGCGGCGATTCTCCTCTCACGACGCTAGCTAGAACTCGGAGATGCTCGTCGCGCTCCTATCCCCTGGGACGCGTGGGACGCGAAGAAAAGCACCTGTGCTTCCAGCCGCGGCTCGCCGGAGCGTCGCCTCGTTCGGGCCGGTTCCGTTCCTCCTGGTGGTCAAGCTCCTTTCGTTACCGCTGGTGGAAGCCTGCCCGGAAGGCTGGAACTCATTTCTCTGCAGCCGTGAGGAGCAACGCAGATCCTTTTGCAGATTGTCCCCTTAAATGGAGCACCCATTTCTTCACTGAATGTTTGGCAAGGAAGCCATGGCCGCGCCTTTTTTTTTAATCGCCGCCGGTGCGACATGCGCCGCGAGGCCTTACGTGAAAGCCGCCACGCGAGTGCCCGAGAAGTACGTTAAAATCTAGCGGAAAATCGGGTACCGCCGTGGGTTTCTTATACTTATTCCGAGGGTTCGAAGGGGTTTTCGGGTGAGATTTCTTTCGATCTAATGCTTTCTTATGCTTTCTTTCTCTCAGATCCGACTTTATTCATGCGAGATCGAACTTAGAACTAACAGATCTAAACTCAAACATTAATAAAACCGAGAATTTAAACTTAACCGAGGACTAAACGTGAAACAACCAACCAAGATCTAAAACTGGACTAGATCTATAGGCTCTTAAGGCTCACGGTTAGGTGCTTAGGCGAAAGATACCAAATATTAGATATAATATGGCTTAGGACTTAAACTTAACAGGATCTAACACATAAAACATGAGCACAACCTATAGAACAAGATGAACAATAAAGAAAGTATTTAGATCTTGACCGCCAGTCATCGTAGGAGCCGCTGAGAACGATATCTCGGCGGTGGTTTGTGTCGGGGACGAAGACGGCGCGTCCGTAGTCGTTCCCGTAGATGTTCCCGACGTAGACGAAGTAGTCGATCTCGCTGGGTACCGTCGTCCTTCCGGCCTATACCGGTACTGTCCGGTGTTGGACGGCAGGCGGAGGCGATGGCCTTCAGGTAGCTCCAGCGCCGCCGTAGATCGGGACGGCTGTAGTGGGCGGCTAGGGTTTCTTAGTCTGATTAGGTTAATCACAAAACGCCGGGTCCCACTATTAATATGGCGCTGAACGACCTGGAGCCACAACCACTAATGGCCTTGGGTCTCCAATCAAGACACGTAACGAGCTTTGACTTATCCATTTCTTCTCTTTCATTTTCGGTCCTTTTGATCACCGAAAAAGTTCCAACACCTCCCGCCGAGCTCTAGAAGGCCTCAAGACCATGCCCGCCATGGCGCTCGCGCACCGCACCTCTCGGCGTCATCCCGGCGCCGCTGCAGCCAAGATAACCGGCTTCGTGCTATCTCTCCTGTTCCATGCGTGCGCGGCGGGGACAAGGTGCACGTGTCGCAACGTGGACCTGGATGACATGGGCACATGGTGGCGCGGCAAGACGGAACGAGTGCCGCCAAGCTCGCCGAGGTGTGCTTCGAGGCGGGCGGCATGCGAGCTCCGCCGGTGACAAGCTTCCGCGGGGGCATTGCGCCGTCGCACGGAGGCCCGAGCGCCCTGTGCCGTGGGGAACCACGCCGTCCTGGCGTCCTGACCTCTGCCGCGGGCCCGCGGCCCGCGGGTGCTACGTGCGCGTCGTCCGCCTCGGCGCGCACTGCGCAGCTGCTCGCGCGAGCATGGATTCCGTCGCGTAAGCACCCTCGCCATCGGCGTCGTGCTGGTTCTTTCTGTCCGCCACCACGCGCGGGCGGAGGTGAACGGTGCCCGGCGCCGGTGCTGTGTCGCTTCAGTCTTGGCAGATGATTTTTTAGATTATGGATAAAATTCCGGCCTCAGCTGTCCCGGAGCTTGCAGCCAATGGTTTAAACAAAATGCAGTACTGAGTCTGGCCTGTCAGACGACTCGAACGTTTACATAGTTCAGCAAACAAAAGGAAACTAAGAGCATAGCACTAGCACTCGATTCTGTTTCTGAACTTCCAACCAAATTTGCTTAAGATCTCCATCACAGTACACTCCAGCTGTTTGCACTTTTCTTTCAAGAGGATCCTCTCTTCCTCTTTAGATAGTAAAGACCAGCTCCTAATCCAGTAAGTCCAGTAAGTCCCCCTAAAGATGACCTGCAAAATGGAGTTAGTGATCGAATTTTTGAAAATCACATCATTTCTACTAAGCCATATGGCCCAACAAAGAGCACAACAAAGAGCAGAAGCTCCAATCATGATTACCTTTCTGTATTTTAAAGGGAAGCTTTTGTACCAATACCCAAATAGTTTGCTACACTTGAACGAGGTGTAATGCCAAAAGATAGGAACAAAGAATTCTTAATGAACCTTGACATATGACAATCAAAAAATAAATGTTAGATGGTCTCTTCCCTGCTACAGAAACAACATTTAGTGCACCCTTTCCAATTTCTTTTTACCAAATTATCCTTAGTTAATATGACTCCTTTTTCTAGAAAAACTTTTATTTTCAACGGAAGCTTCAGCTTCCAAGAAACACAGAAGTCAGGGAGAGAGTTCTCTCTCATCAGATCCTTATACATTGAGTTAACAGAAAAGGATCTTTTGTTTAAGGACCATATGAATTCATCTTTTCTATCATTCAGTTGAACCCCATCACTCTTCCCACTAGATCATGCCAGGAAATCAAGTTGTCTCCCACTATAGTCCGTCCGAATGAAATTTTCAGAGGAGTTGTGCTTAGCACTTCCGCAGCTGAAGCATGTTTCTTCCTCACAATGCCATAAATGCAAAGAAAATTTAAGATAGAAAGATGATGATGGTAAAGTAAATTCACTTGCAAGTTGTAGCCGACTGCAAGAAGGTGCAGCATTGTGCGGATTCTTATTCTTCTGTTGCGTGATTTTCCCCCCCTTGGGACTAATGCCTCATGCTGGCGAGCATCTGTCAGAAAAGTGCAGCCACTCCTTGCTGATATACGGACTGAGTCACTGAACGACTGATCCTCCATGATTGGCTTGGATGGAGCCATGGAGGCGACAAGTGCCTGAGCCACGAGAAGATCGATCGGAGGAATTCAAGCTCCATCATATATCATATCGGCAGCAAAATGTCATTTGGCATGAGGCAAAAAGGTTCAGGGTTGATTTGCACAGTTCGTCTTCGTTACATTTGGTTGCTTCGATGCGTTCGTCTTGGTAATCTTTTTGAAAATCTTCGTCTTGGTAATCTAGCAGCTATTGGGACCCCCATTAAACGAGGGCAGCATTTCTGTAGATCCTTTTCTGACTTCTGAATATTTTCGTCATATGAGCCCGAGTTGTGCATGCTGACTGCACCTAATGCACTTCAGTGACTGGGATGATACCTGCGGTTGCTGTTTTCTTCTTGAAACTTCTGCACCTGTTTCAGATAGATTTAATCTAGAACAGAACTTTTGATATCCTCACGGTCTCTACAAACTTTTGTTATCCTCTTGCACCTGTTTCAGAACAACGACAAACGCCTGAGCGTACGCTACACACCTGTGCACTCTTGCGCTTTCCGAGCTTCAGATATACTGAATCTTCTGATTTCTGAATAACCTGAGAGCTGGTCATCTGGTCACCAGCTGGATATCTGAAGCTCTGAACAACACACAGCATACATCCAGCAAGAAAATATTGGTGGCGTGGCAACAACATCAAGCAAGAGTAGGCATGGACAAGTTTGCATCAGCAAAGCACATCCTGCTTTTCATTTCTGTATCTACACAAAGGACATTACAAATTTCTATAAAGAGTTGTTTGGATCGCTAGAAGGTAATCATTTTCAATTGGATGAAACACAAACGGAGGACATACCCCAAGTTTCAGACATTGAAAATAAAATACTAACGGATCATTTTTTGGAAAAAGAGATAAAAGAGGCAATTTTCCAAATGGAGCATAATAAGGCACTGGACCAGATGGTTTCCCAGCAGAATTTTACCAACACTTCTGGAAGATAATTAAATGTGATCTAATGTGTCTATTTGATGAATTCCATAAATGAAATCTACCTCTACATAGTCTTAATTTTGGAGTGATTACTTTGCTCCCAAAAAAGGCAGAGGCGACTAAGATCCAGCAATACAGACCCATTTGTCTTTTGAATGTAAGTTTTAAAATTTTTACAAAAGTGCTCACTAATCGTATATCTGTAGTGGCCCATAAAGTAATTAGGCCTTCACAAACAGCTTTCCTTCCGGGTAGTTTTATTTTAGAAGGTGTTGTGGTTCTTCATGAGACTATTCATGAGCTGCATAGGAAAAAGAAAAATAGGGTAATTCTGAAATTAGACTTTGAAAAAGCTTATGACAAGGTGAAATGGCCTTTCTTGCAACAAGTGTTGCGTATGAAAGGATTCTCACCTCGTTTTTGTTCTTGGATAGATAAAGTGACTACTAAAGGTAGTGTAGGAATTAAAGTAAATGATGATATAGGTCATAACTTTCATACCTTAAAAGGCGTCAGACAAGGTGATCCGTTATCCCTGATTTTATTAATATTGTAGTAGATATGCTAGCTATACTCATGGCACGGGCCAAAGAGTGTGGTCAGTTTAGAGGAGTGGTACCACACCTGGTAGATGATGGCCTCTCAATTTTGCAATATGCGGATGATACTATAATTTTTATTGAGCATGACTTAGAGGAGGCTAAGAATCTGAAGATTTTACTTTGTGCCTTTGAACAACTTTCCGGTCTTAAAATTACTTTCCATAAGAGTGAGTTGTTTTGTTATGGTGCAGCCAAGGAACATGAGAGGGAATACTCACAAATCTTCGAATGTGATAAGGGCTCTTTCCCTTTTAGATATCTTGGTATTCCGATGCACCATAGAAAACTTAGGAACTCTGATTGGAAAGAGATAGAGGAAAGATTTCAGAAAAAATTAAGTGGTTGGAAAGGTAAGATACTTTCTATATGTGGTCGTTTGGTTTTAATTAATTCTGTCCTTAGCAATCTATCAATGTTTATGCTTTCTTTTTTCGAATTGCCAAAAGGAATCTTAAAAAAGTTGGATTACTATAGATCAAGATTCTTTTTGGCAAAGTGATGGGCATAAGAAGAAATATAGGTTGACAAAATGGGGAATTATGTGTACACCAAAAGGCCAAGGAGGTCTTGGTATTCTAAATCTAGAGGTGCAGAATAAGTGTCTCCTAAGCAAATGGCTGTTTAAACTTTTAAATGAAGATGGGATGTGGCAAAGTATTCTGAGGAGAAAATACTTGAGATATAAAACTATCACCCAAGTTATACATATGCCTGGAGATTTTTATTTTTGGTCAGGCCTGATGAAGGTGAAGGATCAACTTTTGAGATTAGGCAAATTTAACTTAGGAGATGGTACTCAAGTTAGATTCTGGGAGGATGTCTAGCTTAACAATAATACACTTAGAGATCAATACCCTGGACTCTATAACATTGTACGGAATAAAAGTGCCACAGTTGCAATGGTTTTAAGATCTAATCCACTAAATGTTACTTTCAGAAGATCACTAGTGGGTAATAACTTGATAGCTTGGCATCAGATTGTGGCAAAGGTTATAAACATCCAACTGAGTGATCAGAGAGATACTTTTAGATGGTCTTTACAACAAAATGGGAGGTTTAGTGTAAGGTCTATGTATATGATCCTTATCGCTCCCAATGTTGTCCGACGCAATCATATTATATGGAAGCTTAAATTGCCCTTGAAAATTAAGATATTCATGTGGTACTTAATTAAAGGTATAGTTCTAACCAAAGATAATCTAGCTAAAAGACAATGGAAAGGAAGTTTAAAGTGTGCTTTCTGTAACCTTGATGAATCTATTAAGCATCTTTTTTTCGATTGTCAAGTAGCTAGACTTGTATGGCGAATGGTACAGGTTTCTTTTAATATCACACCCCCATTGAATATAAACCATTTGTTTAATGGCTGGTTAACTGGGGTGGATAGCAAACTTAGAAACAAAATCTTGGTTGGAACTATTTCCCTTTGTTGGACTATTTGGCTTTCTAGGAATGATGTGGTTTTTAACAACACCCAAGTTTTTACTCCTATGCAGGTGATCTTCAGGGGTACACATTGGATACGCCTCTGGTCGCTGCTGCAAAAGGAGGAGGACAGACCCCAAATATTATAGGGATGTCGTGTGCTTCAAACCACCATCATGGATGTTTTTGCTACGAATGGTTGGTTCTTTAGTAATAGACTTCATAATGGATAGGTTTGGAGATATTTTCCTTCCTGTGTGTTTTCAAAATTTCAACATTTGTGTTGATTTTGTAATAATGAACGGCTACATGCATCAGTCGATGCAGAGGCTGGAATATTGAAATATATTCCTGTTTCTAAAAAAATCTACACAAAGGACCTGAAATTTTGAAAAATGCCGAGGAGATCAATTCCCTGTCTCCATGAATCATGATTTCCTTTTCGGCATTTTTTACGCATTCATAAACCGGGAAATCGATGGTGAATCAGATTTCTTCCCCAAACAGAAATTTGTCTTTTTAAGGTCCGCTCAAATGTTGGACCTTCAGAAACTTTAAAAAGGTGGCAAATGGTGCTCCCTATATTGAACTGGCGATTGGATGGATGGAGCTACTTCTGTTTATATTGCTCTAGCTCTATTTCAGTTCGCTGGCATAAGAATTGGTGGGATGTGTTTTGACCATTGACATGCACACTGCATTTGGATCGTTGAAATGGGTGGAATTGTTAATTTCAGGTTGCTGGTATAATTCTTGAAGGAATCAAACTGGTGTAGTGTCAGTTTTAGTTTCAGATTTCAGTGAATCTAGCAATGCAGTAATTAAGTAAACTGGTGGTATTTGGGCTCCTGATATGCACAAGATTTTTTTTCTCGAACGGATATGAACAAGATTGAATCCTTTTCATTTGATATCCTCACTGCCATCTACAGCACTTGACAATATGCTTATATGCAAACATTGAATCTCACTCACTCACACACACTCCCTCCAGATCAGAACAACACATGGCCTCCAGATCTCAAGTTCTGAACTTCTGATGCAACAGAAGAGACTCAAAATATGAAGCGCCTGAACTTTCGGATGTTAGCTCCTGCTGGCCAATTGGAGAAATCTTGGTTTGAATCGGTGTTCTTCAAGGATCATGCCAAATTTTTGGATTCGCACGATTATGAAGGCGGCAAGACGAACTTCGAGCTCGGCGACGGCAGTCCAACGTGCCCGACGACGGGGACAAGCTGCCAGAGGCGGCAAAGTAGCGGTGGAGAGACAGAGAAGGAAGAGGCGCAGCAGGCGAGACCCGGCAAATAAGGGAACGGGATAGAGCAGCGGCTGAAGCGGAAACCGGTCCCCCGCGACGACGCCGCCGTCGCCATCGCCGGAGAGCGAGGGGAAGAGCACGGAGAGATAGTGGCCCAAATGAGGGACTATTTTGAAAAACAAATATACGAGTTAGGGGGTTTTATATAAAAAATCGGATCGCGACTAGTAATCGCGATCCAATCTAGGGGGGTACGTGAAAATATTGGATCCATTTCAGGGAGTTTTATAAAAATATTTAAAGGATATTAGTGGCCTTTTTGCAAATATAGTTCTACGACCCGCGGTGGCCACGACCTCGCCATGGCGTCTCCGGTGGTTACCCCAAGCTCGCCTCCAGGTCCCGCTGCGCTACTTAGACTGGCTACGCACCGCGCCAGACGGACCTTTCCTTCTCCATGCCGCAAGCCCGGCGCTCGATTTCGAATAGGGTAGGACACGAGAGAGAGAGAGAGAGAGAGAGAGAGAGAGAGAGAGAGAGAGAGTGGTACTATCATTCCTACTCGTCCTCACGCGAAACACAACAACCCAATAATTTAGGCGTGGAAGCGTCGATAACTTTCTCATTCCCTTAATTTGATAGTGGTACTATCAAATTTTTAGGCGTGGAAGACATATCCTTAAAAAAAATCATCAGATTGTCGTACAAGACCGCAGAAGAATTAACAAGCCTTACATGCACTCACTCAGCATGTCATGGTGTCATGAAGAAGTTTACATGGGTACTTGTGCTAACATGCACTCACTTAGCATGTCATGGTGTCCCGAAGAAGTTTACATGAGTACTTGTGCCAAGAAGGAATTAAAGCGAAGCAACAGAAAGTCTACATGGGTACTTGTACCAAGAAAAAATACAAACGAAGTTGTAGCCATGCAGAAGTTAACGCCATACGGAGGAAGTTAGCACCATGCCTCAGAACGATAAGCTCGGCGAAGAAGATAAGAGCAGCGAAGATCTCAGCACTCTCCGCAGCAGTATATAAGGAGGACATGCTTCACACAACAGAAGTATCGGAAGGAGTAGCCAGAGCCTCAAAGAGCGAAGTTCCTGCGAGAGTTCCTAAGTAACAATTAATACAATTGAAAAAAATTTATACACCGTCAACACGATATCATGTCTATATCTATCTTAAAATCAATAAAATCCCTAGTACCATCCTTGTAAGATAGTCTTCAAGTCCGTTGTAATATACCTATTGTAAGTGTAAGGTAATATTTTTTTCCCTTCCTTGTTCTAAGAGTTTGGGGTTCCCGAAAGGGAAAACCATATGTAAGCGTATTGTTTTAATAAAGTAGTTTCCCTTTAATTTCTTTGTATCTGCTGGTCTGGATGCGCGTTCTAAGTCTCTGTGCCAAGGACCCTATAGGGACCCTATAGGAGAGACCTCTTCGGTAGTTCTCGTTAAAAGTCGTGTTTGGCAGTTTGAGAGGACGTTGTTGCCGTAGAGAAGTGTTCCCTTCGGGTGGAACTGCCTGGGGAGACGACAAGTTTTTAGGCCGCATAGTCATGACCGTAGATAACTAGGGATAGGAGACTGCTTATTAAATACCGACTTGCGATAAATATGGTGAGTACCGAGTAGAACTTCACAACCACATAGCACACCGGCTGTCGCGTTGGTTTTGCCAACCTGAAACGATCCTGCAATACATATAAAACTAATCAACTCCTGAGCATATAAAACACTAATCACAAAGGATAAAAATTAATCAATGAATAAACAAATACACAAGCCGCATATTCTAATCCAAATATTTTAAGCATATAAGACAAGCATCCCAATCTGAATATTCTAATACTAATCTTAGATTCGACGCATTTATTTATCTATCTATATGGTATCAGAGCCGGTTCAATATTGAAAGATTAAAATATTTTAATCTCGAAGTTAGCACAGGGAAGGTTGTTAATACAAGCGATCATATTAATATATGGTGTAGTATTAATACTACAGAAGGTCATACTTGGCATACGTCTCTTAATCAACTAAATTTAATTGTTGATCTAATACATAATTAATATATAACTTGGGGAAAAAGACAAGACGAATTAGATCAGAAATTTGAAAGATTAAATAAAGAATACCAAAAAACCAATAATAAAATTTCTGAACTAGACAATAAAATCAATTTAATCCTGCTTTCTCTAGAAGAAATAAAATTACAACAAAACAAAAACTCTAAAAATAGAGATTATATCAAAGAAGAAGCAACTTTTATTAGAAAAGAGTTAAATTATCTTCCAAATAAAAATAATTTAGAATTTAATCAAGTTCAGAAAGAGCCATATTTAGCTCAAGTTGTTCTTGAAACTAAGAAATTAGTAGAAGAAGTTAAAACTCTTGTTGTCTCTTAGTTAGATGTTTGAATATAATCAAGCTCTAAAAGAAACAACAAAACATCTGTCTCCACCTATAGGTTTTCTCAAACTACGAAACACCTAAAGAAGATTCTAGTGTTATGATAAGATAGAATAATACAATCATCCAACTTCTTGTACAAGTTCTTGAAAAACTCGATACCAATTAAATTAATAAAGAAATTATATTGCCTCAACAGGAATAGTTGCATCTAGTAAATCAATGAATTCAGAAAAATAGAATTATCTAAAAGCCTTATCAGAAGAGACAAGCACATCCAATTAGTAAGATAAGATTCTAAGCCACTCACTTTGTTTAGTAGATTAAAATGTAAATTAGATGATATTGATAATCTAGAAGAAGTCATAGATGTGCATAGAGATATGGAAAGGTACCAAAGAAATACACTAAGAAGCTTAAGATCACAAAAGCTATATCAAATGGGAATCTTTGAAAATAGAAGTGGCCTATACAGAATATCAAGAGAAGTAGAACTAAGTTTCCTAACACATCCAGATGAACTAAGAATAGTAAGTAAAAAAATTGAAAATAACTTAAAATATTCAAGTTGCAAATATATTCACCAAGGTATGTATATTATAGGAATAAAAGGGATGACTAGGAAAAAGTTAGGAACAAAAGTTTTAATATCACTATTAGATAAAAGATGGGACTGCATAAATAAAGCAGCAACGAGATTTGTTGATGGAGATATGAATGAAAATAATCTAATCACCTATATAGCTCCAGACCTAATAATGCCTATAAAAGAATTCATAGAGAAAATGAGCCTTGGATTTCAAACAAAGGGTTATGAAGATTTTAAAGGAACAAATCTTTTGGTTCCTACAGAATTTATAGGAAGACTAATTAATAGAAGTGGTACCAGGTATAAAGTAAATGTAAATGATGTAATTGAAAGTATGCAATCAAAAGGAATAAAACTTATGAGCCCTTTAAAAATTAGTTCTGAAGAAAGAGCGGGAGAAGAATGGAAAATAGGTGAGCTTATAGACAGCAAGACCTTAAAACAACCTTAGAGTTATATTAGTTATAACAATAACATAGGAGGAACTAGTATTAGATTTACAAACTATATGATGAAATCCATAAAAAACTTAGACTCAGAAGCATCAGATAGCAGAAGACATAGTATATTTGAATGTATGGAAAAACTAATTTTAAATGATGAAATTAAACATTATGAAAAAATCTTAAAGAAAATAGATGGGGAATATAAAAATGCAATGACAATAGATTGGCCTAAGATAAGAGAAAAGGAGCTATTTCTAATAAGAGAAATTTCTAGAATTAAAAAGCTACAGAAAAATAAAAGTCTAGCTACAAATAGTTTACGTATAATAGAAGAAAATAAAATTTTGGCTAAAAATGATGCTAGTCATAAACTCCCAAAGAATATGGTTCCAAATGAAGAAGAACAATGGGACATAAATAATAATCTACTTTTAGAAAGTTATGAAGAAGAAGAAGAAGAAGAATACAATAGTGACATATTCAATGACTCTGATAATAATATTGACTTCCTAGATGATGAAAGTATACAAAATTTACAAAATGCTACGGAAGCTATGGAAGTAGAATTAGGAAATGGTTAAAAAAGAAGAAATTATGGGGAAACATCAGTAAAAAGTGAAGGAGAGAGTGAAAGACTACTAAATTTATGGGTTCTAAAAGAAGAAGTTTTGAAAAATCAGTAAAATTTCCATATAATTATATTCCGGGACAATACAAATTTATGGGTTCTAAAAGAAGAAGTTTTGAAAAATCAGTAAAATTTCAAAACCACAAAGTGATGGTGCAATATTAAACCTTGCTGCACATGATCCTATAGACTAGCCAAACATAATAAATATCTGGAAGGGGTTAATAGTACAAAGGTATATACAAAATCAATTTAACATAGGAAATAAGGTTGAAGACATGATAACATACGTAGAAACATTTCTTGGAGTATCAGTAACAGTTCTATGGGAACAATGGGTAGAAAGTTATCCTACACAATATGAAGAATTAAAAAGTGCAGGAAATAACCCAAATAATTTTCCTAACATAATATCAAATATTATTATAGCAGAAGACCCAGAATTAGGACATACAACATTACAAAATGAGAGATTGAGAGGAATAGAAAAATTAACTTTATCAAACTGGAGGGGCATAAAACAATTTTCGCAACATTACTTATATAATGCTACTACTGCAAAACAAGGATATAATAGAGGAGTAGTTGAAAGATATTTTAATAAGCAACCTGATCCTTTAGGTTCTATGATATTTGAAGAATATAAAAAAGAAACTGAGGGAGTGGTTATAAATATACCAAAGGCAATAAATTTTGTATTTAAGCAACTTAGAAAAATATGCACAAACATACAAGCTCAAAGATCTATGAAAAAATCAGATTACAATTTTCGCAATAGAATTGTCCAAACCCATTGACATATGGGGAAGCTGGCTATAAAAAGAGAAATCATAAACCCTACAAAACATATAACTATAACTTCAAAACAAGGAGAAGGTATTTTCTTAGAAGATCACATGATAGAGCACCATTTTTGCATAAAAGAAATATAAGAAGATATAATCCTAGAAAAATTATGACAAAACCTGTAGATGTTTCATATGCAATTCGCCAGACCATCTTAGTAAAACCTGCCCAAATAAAGATCAAAAAGGATACTCAAGTAAGTATGAAGAGCAAGAAAGAGTCCTAATCATAGTTAGTGTAAATGAAAATATATTAGTATGTGATGATGAAATAAAAGATGATGAATCCATATACTCTATCATTGAAACAGATGAAATAGAAAATGAAGAATTAGAAAATAGTTCAAGTAATGATGAAATAGACCTGATTGATGACTTAGCCGGTCTAGATATTGAAATGATGAATCAAATAGAGTGCCAGCATGATTGGATTAGGGGAAAGGGTGATTATAATATAAAATGTGCTTTTTGCATATATTACCCAAGCCAAGACAATAGAGCAACATGTAGCTTATGCTTCAAACAGACATGTTGCGAATGCTTAAAGTCAAGAAATCAAAATGAAGAACAGAAATAGAAATTGAGCCAGAAGAAAAAAAATATTATCTAGTAGAGTTAGAAATCTTGAAAATAGAATAAATAGCTTAGAAGTAGAGTTAGAAGAACTTAGAAATAAAGTAGAATATTTGATTGCAAACAAAAAGGTATTAGCATAGAAAATAAAGAACAAACAATAACAGTACGAGACCAAAGGGGGGACAAGCTAATACAACTAAAAGATGCTATAACATGTTTTGGAAGTAAATATATAGTTAAGTTTCCATTTAAAGATATACTAGGTATAAGAATCCCTATAAAAATAGTCTTAAAGCCTAACATTTCCTATAAAATATTAGCATTACTAGATACTGGCTGCACTAAAAATATCATCCATGATAAATACTTTTCAAGATGCCCTGAATTTGTAACCACTATAGATAATGATAAAGCTGAAGTTTCCACAGACATGTCCGGAATAAGAAAAGTCCATAACCAGATAGCATATAATATTGAATCATATACAAATAGAACTAGATACATTATAGATGAAATTACAATAAGAGACTAATAAATGATGATATGATAATTGGGTTACGGTTTTTACAAAATTCTATAAGAGCCCTCATACTAACAGAACAAGGGGCAACATTTATTCCTTATCATGATAATGTTCCATTTATTTCTGAAGTAAGAAAAGTAAAAAGCACTCAACAATATTTATAAATTAAGGACATAAAATCTGAAGCCTTTGAATCAAATACTATAGACCTTAGTGAAATAGTCGAAACTTATTATGTAGAAAACTATCATATAGAATGCATTGGACTACAATCTTTTGCACCAAACTGGTATAGAGATATAAAGTATAAAAAAGATATAGAAAGAATTGTCCAAAGACTAGAAGATATTCAAATAATTAGGGAAATTCCAATGAAGCACTGGGATAAAAATGCTATTGTTTGAAAACTTAATATAATTAACCCAGATCATATAATTAAAACTAGCCCCATAGAAGCTACTCCAAAAGACATTGAAGAATTCAAGATGCATATTGAAGCATTAATAAAGCTAGGAGCAATAAGAGAAAGTAGAAGCCTACATAGATGAACAGCTTTTATAGTAAGAAATTATAATGAAATAGTTAGAGGTAAATCTAGAATGGTAATAAATTATAAAAGACTTAATGACAATACAGTAGATGATGCTTACAATATACCCAACAAACAAGAATGGATCAATAGAATACAAGTTAGCAAATATTTTTCAAAATTTGATCTAAAAGCTGGATTCTGGCAAGTAAAAATGGCTGAAGAATCCATTTCATGGACCGCCTTCACATGCCCATAAGGCCACTATGAATGGCTTTTTATGCCATTAGGATTAAAAAATGCACCTGCATTAATTCAAAGAAAAATGCAAAATATATTTAATGAGAATCAAGAATATATACTAGTCTATATAGATGATTTATTAGTCTTTTCAAAAACCTATAAAGAATGTATTGCTCATTAGAAGTTTTCTTTAGAATGGTAGAACAAAATGGGTTAATATTATCTAAAAAGAAAATGGAAGTATATAAAGAAAGGATTAATTTCCTTGGTAATGAAATAGGTGATGGAAAAATATATTTACAAGAACACATTGCAAAGAAAATCTTATAATTTCCTGATAGTATGAATGATAAAAAGGTTCTACAACAATTTCTTGGAATAGTGAATTATGCTAGAAACTATATTGATAATCTAGCAAAGCTTGCTGCCTGTATGCAATGTTAAGAAAAAATGGACAAAAATACTTCAACTCTGAAGATATAAAATTAGTCCAAGCCATAAAAGAAAAGTAAAAAACCTACAACCTTTAGAATTACTCTTAGATAATAATTATTTTATCATAGAAACAGATGCATCCATATCTAGATGGGGAGCCATATTAAAGCAAAAACCAAATAAATATTCACAAAAACAGAAGAAAAAATATGCAGATATGCTTCAGGGAGCTATAAACTAAAAATAGTAAATAACACTGATAGAGAGATCTTAGCGTTAATTCATGCGTTGAACGCCTTTAGATTGTACTTAGGAGTCAAAGAGTTCACAATACGAACAGATTGTGAAGCCATGTGTCGTTACTATAACCAAATAAATAGCAAAAAGAGTTCTACTAGAAGATGGATTTTATTCGAAGATATTATTACGGGAAATGGATACAAAGTAATTTTTGAGCATATTAAAGGAAAGGAGAATAAATTACCTGACCTCTTTTCACGCTCATCTTTTTTGCAGAAATGATGAAGAAAAGCGTCACCTTCAGCGGTATCGAAACATTTGTTTTTGGACAAGACAAAAAGCTCAAAGTATTTCCACCAAACTCATACAAATTCAAGCCAAGGGATCATATAATCTTGGATGAAGTGCAAGAATGTATTTTAGATAATTTGTGGTTCCAATACAACAATAAAAGAGATGAAAAAAGCTACATGCTATCAATACTAAATAGCCTTGCCGAGTACTTCCACCATATCAACAAAATCCTACCAACCCCAAATATTCCAGAAGCTCCTCAACATAGACTAATATATGTAGTTTATGATGGAAAACAACATGGTCTATATATAACTTTTGAAGAAATAATATCCCAGAAAATAAAAGCAAATATGACCCAAGTGGGAATGTCATGGAAAAAATACAATGAGATTGATGAAGCCTTGACTAAAGCAAGATCTATATTGGGAGTAAATTATTATACAGAACCAGCTGCCTAAGAATATATCCAAAATTTCAAATTAGCAAAGATAAAAGGAATACAACAAAGAACATCAATAATAAATACAACCCAAAAAGATCCGTCCAAACCAACTTATAAACAAACTCTGCAAAAAGGAATAGACCCTCTGGATAGTGAATATATAAATTGGAAGATCATAGATATGTTTGAACAAACTTACCCACAATATAAAAAAGAAATAAAAGAACAAATCATGAACAAATTAAAGGATGAAATGAAGAATCAAATAATGAATGAGTTAAGACAAGAAATTGAATTTTTTTTCGAAAATATAAAGAAAGATCTAGATGACAAATTTGAATTTCCATTAATAGATGACAAAATGGAAGACTCACCAAAAGATAAGATGGACATTCGAGGCCACAGTCAGGCTTGAAAGCACTTGAATATTGATATGAATATCAATAATTCAGGCGTGGAAGCGTCAATAACTTTCTCATTCCCTTAATTTGATAGTGGTACTATCAAATTTTTGGGCGTGGAAGACATATCCTAAAAAAAACATCAGATTGTCATACAACACTGCAGAAGAATTAACAAGCCTTACATGCTCTCACTCAGCATGTCATGGTGTCCTGGAGAAATTTACATGGGTACTTGTGCCAAGAAGGAATGAAAGGGAAGCAACAGAAAGTCTACATGGGTACTTGTGCTAAGAAAAAATACAAACGAAGTTATAGCCATGCAGAAGTTAACGCCATACGGAGGAAGTTACCGCCATGCCTTAGAACGATAAACTCGGCGAAGAGGATAAGAATAGCGAAGATCTCAGCACTCTCCGCAGCAGTATATAAGGAGGACATGCTTCACACAACAGAAGTATCGGAAGGAGTAGCCACAGCCTCCAAAAGCAAAGTTCCTGCGAGAGTTCCTAAAACCAATAAAATCCCTAGTACCATCCGTGTAAGATAGTCTTCAAGTCCGTTGTAATATACCTAGTGTAAGTGTAAGGTAATATTTTTTTCCCTTTCTTATTTTAAGAGTTTGGGGGTTCCTGAAAGGGAAAACCATATGTAAGCATGTTTGTTTTAATAAAGTAGTTTTCCTTTAATTTTCTTGTATCTGCTAGTCTGGTTGCGCGTTCTAAGTAAAGCCGTGTTTGGCAGTTTGAGAGAACGTTGTTGCCGTAGAGAAGTGTTACCTTCGGGTGGAACTGCCTGGGGAGACGACAGGTTTTTAGGCCGCATAGTCATGACCGTAGATAACTAGGAATAGGAGACTGCTTATTAAATACCGACTTGCGATAAATATGGTGAGTACCGAGTAGGGCTTCACAACCACATAGCACACCGGTTGTCGCGTTGATTTCGCTAACCTGAAACGATCATGCAATGCATATAAAACTAATTAGGTCCTGAGCATATAAAACACTAATCACAAAGGACCAAAATTAATCAATAAATAAACAAATACACAATCCGTATATTCTAATCCAAATATTTTAAGCATATAAGACAAGCATCACAACCTGAATATTCTAATACTAATATTAGATTCCACGCATTTGTTTATCTAATCTTAGAGAGAGAGAGCGCGCGCGAGGGAGGGAGGGAGGGGGCAGCGGCTGCCATGGAGCTCCTGATCATCAGATAATGTGCATCGCAACGAGCGGCTCCCATGCCGACGGGACCAGCGGCTCTGTCCCTATCGCTCCTCACCTCGGTGGTGCCGGTGCGTTGGTCCGTGAAGCTGCGGCCGCGGTGTCTGTAAGCGAGTCCAGGAATCTGAAGGTAAACAAGGTTCTGCTGGAGCAGAGAGGGACAGCTTCAGAGTACCAAGTATAGGAAAGAGGAGACGATGTGGGTGGTCTGCTCATCAACCCAAACATAGTGAAAATTGTGGGCGTTTCCAGCAGTGGAGCACTTCAAAACGGGACAATTATCATGTGGTTATGCATTTTCTCTGCCCACAATTCAGTGGTTCTGCACCTGTCATCTCTTGATCATTCTCATTCCTAGTCCAGCATTTCAGCAGCCAGTCACATAAATCCAAACTAAACTAGTATCCATGTGTCTAGATCAATTTACCTGTTGTCCTATCAGAAGCATCGAACTGGCACAAAGTTGGAGAAAGACTATGGGGAAAAAAACTGAGCTGTGTGCAATGCATCGACTGCATCCAAGCTCTAGATTGTCAGTCTTTTTGAATTTTAAACATGGGACGTGTGTTGAGTGCTGACATTAACCATGCATTTTGGTCGTTGAAATGGTAGTTAGAACTGTTATGATCTGCTTGTATCTCACAGTACTTGAAGGAAGCGGATCGGCTGTGTCAGTGTCAGCTTCAGTTTAAGTGATGATAGAATCTGATGTGGTATTTGGGTTCTAGATACGAACAAGGTGGAGCCATTTCTGACATTGACTTACTGGCTGTCAGACAGGCATGAAACCTTTGCAGTTATTGCTATTTTCCATGACAACAACAATAACGCGACGATACGCAACATGAGCAGCATCAAATCTGAAAGGTAAACTGCACGTTCAGAATAACCAGAGCGCTGGACACTGGCTTCAGATAACAACACAAACATGCATTATATTTCTGGAGTCGTCACGCCAAAGAAGCAGCTCGATACAGGAAGCACTTCCACTTTCTGGGCTTAGCTCCTGATGCCCGGCGGAGACAGCGTGGTTGAGGACCTTGAGGTAGTCTTCTTCAGTCTTTGGATTCCATCAGTTTGGGATGCGCAGGCGCCGCGCCAGAATTGCTCTGGGTTCATCGCCACGAACCGAAGACCATCCCGACATTACTGGCGTTGTCAGGTGAAATGCTGAACTCGGCGCGAGCAGCTCACCAGTCACCATGGTGCTCGACGTGTTGTCGGCTCGATCGCCCTGGGATACGGCGCGGTCAAGTCCTCGGCATCAGCTGGACGCCGTCGCGGTGGCGCGGTCCGGCGCCGACCGCCACGAACGTGTAGCGCACGCCGCGGCGTGCTATGAGGTGGCACGGCACGGAATCCGCCGAGATCGCCGCCGGCGTGCTCTGAGCCGGCCGGCATGCGGGCGGCTCGCGGCGACGGGTGCGTGGTGACCCGCGCGGACTTTGTCCGGCCAGGGAAGGTGGAAAGGGGGTCCTTTTTGTGATTATGCTCGTAGATCTCAGCCGGTCAAGTTCAATCCAGCGGTTGATATAGCACCTAGGGGTGGACGGTATTTGATTTACCGTCCACCACCCTCAGGGTCTGTCCGCGTCCGTCTCTTGCCATCGGCCACCTGGTCGCCATCATCGTCGACGGCAACCACGCCGGCCTGGTCTCTGTACAGTCCCTCCCGGCCGACCGGCACTGGAAGACCCTGCCCGCCTGGGCGCGGCCGCTCAACACACCGCCTGGGTGTGCTTCGAGGCGGGCGGTATGCCGGCAAGCGATGCGATCTGTGCGCGGCGACCCAGCAGCTTTGGAGGCAGGGGCGCAGGGCGGTGCTGAGCGGCGGCGACGACTCAGAGCCAGTCCCCGACCTACACTCAACCGGACACATCCTGGCGTGGCGTCCTTGTATATAACATACGACGTCGAACAAGTAGCTCCACCCCATTAACCAGCACAGAAGATAATGGAAACTGGGCTGGAAACCAGGTTTTTTTTTTGAAGAAATGGAATCCAGGTTATAATAGTATTTTTCTAAATCCTCTCTCAAGTGTCCTCGACTTTTTTCCTAGACTTTGTAACATCATATAATACATCAGAATGTGTACTAGTTACATCAACTAAAAATAGCTCGCTCAAACATCTCTGCCAGTAGCCACAGTGCTACCGGCATCCACCAGTGAACCGGTTCGCACCTTTTCACTATCCTGATTGGTAACTCTAGATCTTGATATAGAATTGGCAATTTGGCATAAAAACTGTACATTGAAAATGCTTAAATGGCACGGCAGTCATCAGATGTGCGTGTTTGGATGGAGAAGAGTGCGGATCGGACACGTGATGGCACCTCCATAGCTCGTACAATGTCCTTCCTTCAGAACTGTAGTCGTTACGGGCGAACTCAGTCCAGGATGTTGAACCATGCGACTCTACTAGGATCATGCTGTCAATTGGCAGGATTCATCATTTGCACTGTCAGCCACTTGATACCTTGATCTCACATTCTGCATCGATTCGATTGAGATTTAGTTTTGTCTGGCATTGAGGAGCTTTTGACACGATGTGATATCATAAAAGCAGATATAGTTTTCAATCATCAGAAAAAACGTATAGGGTGTTAGAAACCTCGAGAAGTGTGACGTAGTAAAAGTCTTCCATGTGCTGCATAAGGGCCGAACCATCCCTGATTGAGCGGAGCAGATTTATTTCTGTTTGCAGTAGTTTCTCCACAAGTTGCTTCTCTCCTTTCATCTGCAGCGAATGATGAGCCCAGTTAGTGAGAACAATGTGAGCAATAACATTCTAGTAACAGATAGAGGCAAGACACCCACAAATTCAGTGACAATAACATCTGGTGTGTACTCCCCTATCACATCACCTTGGTCTTCATCATCTAATATTCCATTGCTTACCTGTGCCACATACAAATACAGTTCTATGATATAGTTGACAACTGCGGGATCTGGATAAATAAAAACTGGATAACTAATCATCAACATTATTAGAACATGTTTGGATCGAGAAAGGATAGAAAAACTACATTACCAGTGCATCTTTCGAATCTCCAAATTTGAGATAAACTGGTGCTTCCACATGGCAATAGCCCATAAGACGTGGTACTGTTGGAATGATATCTCGGTGATTGACGATTCTCCAGCTGTCCTTTACTTTCTGCAAAATAATCCAAAAAAAATAAAAATATATTGTGGTTGCTTTTGATTTTCTAGTTCATAGATCATTGCAATTAAGTTACATAAACAGCATCAGAGTTACAACTGAACCCATAATGATATATACACGGATTCCAGCTAACAGGCTTCACCAATTGAAACACTAAACAGATACACAAAAGATTTCCTGTCAACTGGAGTGATTCTGGAATTTGGTTTGCCACGGGTGTAGGCATATCTTATCTAGGAGCTGAATACCACCATACTGCATGAGGATAAGAAGAACATTTTACTATCTTGTTTTCCAATACCAAATGAATGCGTTGGATCATTCCTGCTTCCTTTTTTTTTACCTTTTTTATATATCTTACCTTCACTCTCCATCCAGACAAAGGGTTGGCAGTATTTTGTATGTCTTCTGTAATAATATTTCTATGAAGCTTCCCAGACACTTGATGTTGTAATATTTCAAATTAAAACTAGATAGGTACTTGATATCATATTCAATACGAACTTAACCAACATTTTTTTGTCCAATATATAAAGGACAGAAAGAAGATTAAAAAATTATGCCAGTACATAAAAAGATTAAGTTGCTCAAAGTTCACATTCATTTCCACAACTCCAAAATAAAATGACTTAACTGACCCTTATTCCATACCAGCAAATATATTATGTCCAGAAGAATATTATGATTCAGTTGTAATTTATCAAGTATTCCGTTTCTAAATCAAAGTTACTAAATGGTCTTAAAATTACCGCATTGTAGACTTCTGCAAATCTTCTATTTCCAACTCTAGGGGAGCCAAAGTTGTACATTGTCACAAATATGACACCATTCCTATACAAAGGTGACACGAAACATATGGACACATTAATATTGAAAAACGTGTAGGAGAAATAGTAGAAAACCATAATAGAAACTTTTGAGAGTTGCCAACCGCAGGAGAAGAGTTATACATACATAAATTATTGGTGAGCTATGTTGACGGTTTATAACACAATCATATACAGATATGAAGTTAAACCATTAATTATCTTCTTTAAATTGAATGAAGTGGTGAAGCACCAGTGCAACAGACCATTTATTAGAATGACAGTATCCTGACACTCTTTCTTCATTATGAAGGCAAACACTATCTAGAGGAAGAGAAGTTAAAAAAGGACCCATCCAAGTTCATCTGATCTTTTTAGGTTTACCACATGTTAAATGCTTGACTTTTTACCTCTTTCCACATACCATGGATCAAATGATGGCATATGGTGTCTGTGAAATGACAAGATCATAGATTTAGATCAAGCCAAAATTCTAACTTACTTGGCCATTTGACTTGATGAAAGTTCAAGAGCAAGAAGGGTTGCTAGTGCTCCACCTAAACTGTGTCCAGTTATATATACATGCCACCTAGGTATATTTTCTGCATCTTCTTCATCCCTGCAGTGGAATAATGAGATATTTTGTGAATATAAAGTTTGAGATAGTTACTTGATGGAGCTTTTTATGCACCTGAATGCAGAAGCGCTCAAGTTTTGTGAATATAAAGTTTTGAAATGTGGAGATTTTCCAGCAATAGTTTTGTGAGAGAAGCCAAAATTCTTTGTGGATAACGAGAACATGCTATGGAAGGTTGAAATGAATTTTCCCGGTTCATATTAATTACAAATACTTACTGGTATCCTACTGCATATTTGATAAGAGCCATGATCCTATTCCTAACAGAGTCATAAGCACCTAAGAATCCACTGTGAACCTAATACATGGTATGAGAACATGTCAGTTAGCATAACATGTGAACAAGCACATAATAAAGATATGGAAGAAAGTAGATGACTAACTTGAACTTCTTGTTTAAAGTCACCACCAAGCCTCTCAGGGTTTAGTCTGCAATCAGGGTGAAAACATGTTTTGCCAAGGGAACATACAATTTAAAAAGGGAAAAAGTTACTGCTACATTAGTACTTTGTAAGTCTTACCCAGCAGGTACCAGCATTAAGTCAGTTCTCAAATCCTTCCACCTTGACTAGGTAGGTATGTAGAAACCAATGCAAGGCAAAGTGAATAAGATGGGATATTTTACAAATATCAAGTGAATTTTCTATTAATAAAGAACCCAAACAAGGCTTTCATATTAATGCATACTTGTTCAGTTCCTCGGAAGGCAACAACTAGCCTTCTTCGCGAAGAATCACGCCAAATGGCAACCTGAAAACATTTGTTCATATAATCTACCAACACGAGCATATGGAGACGGCAAACTCACTGATATCACAACAATAACTCACTTGTGTATCTGTTGAAATGTTGTCAAGAAAACATATCTTTTCAAAATCTGATTTGATGAAACTATTACGTCCCAGTGAGGTGGCAAGCATAGCCCATGCCTCCATGGCAGTCTCTGCACTTGCAAACAGACGCCGCATATCCTCTGCTTTCTGTGCATCAACGGATTGTTTGGTAGATGTAACAGTATTATCCTTATCAATAGAGTCTTCAGCTGCAGCAACTTCTCGTTCTATGATCATATCATCTTTCCAGGTTGTCTCATTTGTTGTTACTGAATTGTTGTCATATGATGAGAGGTTTTTCGAAAGTATCATTAGAGCACCTAGTATATTCTCTGTTTGAGACAATACATCACGAGATACTTTATTGATGTCCAGAAAGGAAGATTGCTCCTTCTCCTCTTTGGCTGTCAATGCTCCATTTTCATTGACAGCACCAACTGCATCTTCAGGAGCTGTTTCACTGCCATCACTTGTTGAAGTATCTGCAGTTGCCAATCCAGACTCTAAATATTTCTGTTCAGCAATTTCGCGTGATTTCAGACCAAGTGAACTTAATAGGTCAAATCCATCCAATTTCTTGACCTCAGGAAGAGAAAACCCAAAGTTTTGTAGAACGTTTTGATTGAGCACATTATTCAAAGCTCTCCAGAAGTATTCGTCTGATTCCTTCATATCTGACGACGCATTTCCTGCACTGTTAGCAGCTGCAGCAGGAGATTGACCCTCACTGTGAGAATCTGAACTATCTCCAGAATCAATATTCTGCTGTTGAAGCTCATTTGATTCAACTGGGTTATCCCGGGATTCTTCAACACTTTCAGAGATCTCATCTCCACTTTCCAAAGATGGTGGTTTTGGAAGGTAGGTGTACGTGAAAGAACTGAGTTGCCCAAATGCAGACTGCACAAACTGACTTGCATTTATACTTTCAGATCCAAGGACTGTCCTAAGAGCAGATCCCAGGCTGCTCTTCACAAGAAAGTCAGATACAAAGGGTATTCTCCACCATTGTTTCTCGCGCTCAATATCATCATAACTCTTGTATTTGACCTGAAGCATTATAGAAGAAACTTAGATCACCGATTCGAATGAAACAACATCATTACAAATATTCAACACCATCAACTAACTTAAATATTGGTATCAGTTTATAAGAACATATTGATAGAAGGATTAAAAAAAGAAGAAAAAGAAAGATAAGTAACGTAACGATTTTGATGCTTCAGGATCAGTTTGTTAGAGCATGAACGTTCGTTATAAATAACCAGAAAAAGAAATTGCAAGGGTCTTACCTCTATCTCAATAGTTCCACCACCACCAAGGCCTTCTAATTCAACAGTAACATCATGACTATTTCCTAAAAAAGAACAAGGGCACTATAAGCTTTCTAAAAATAGCAAGATGAAAGAATGTGTTCACATTAAAGATTCATGGAGAACACCTGGTTGCACTCTAAGCAATTTTTCACATGAGTACTTGCAACGAAAATCGAAGTAAGAGACAAGAAAGCGACCAACCTACAGATTGTGCTTTCATTTTGACCAAATTGACACAAGTGAGCATAAATCTATGCCAGTTAAAAAAAACTCAGTTGTATTTTGGTATATGTTGACTTCTTTTGCAAATATCGCTATAGCATTGACAACAAATAGTTTCAACAAGACATTATTTCACTTACTACTGCTTATGGATATTAGCAAATAGTCTTAACTATTAGAATAATAAATGCAAAGGTCGCTTGAAGCAAAACTCAGGAGAACATCTTTTGAAATAGAGTTAAGTGGAGATGAATAAGCAATATGGCTTTGTTCACTACGCCCTGTATGATTTTCAACAGGATGCACGGTGCTTTAGATCAGAAAGATTACACAGTTGAGGAACGTGTCTTTGTGGAGTTGCACTATAATTAAGAAAACAACAGTGGTTGTTAGATAGTATATCAGAAATCCCAGTGCAGATGGTAAGTTGCATCTTTGAGATTCACGAACTGGTGCAATTGGAAGGTTTGACCACATTTGGACCAAGCTTATTGTAAATCACTATTTTGTTCTTTGATATAACACCACAATCATAAATAATAGAAGCAACCTGTTCATTTTCTCAAACAGCTTCCTATTATTTCTGGTCAATACCATCCTGTTTCACCATCTATTTTGGCCAGGATTCTGTACAGACCGGTCCCACTGACAGCAAGAAGGGAACCGGCATCCATGACCTATTGGGAATGGGCTAAAATAATCTTTGATATAATAAAGGAAATACCAGGGGGGAGAGATTGCTAATTTTTGTTAATACAGAGAATTACCATCACAAAGTGATTCAAGGTACAATCCAGCATTTCCCATGCGTTTGTGTGGGGTAACAAGGTTTGCATCCCAAGCTGCAACCTATTGTGGAATATGGTACCACATGCCAAAAGGCACAAAAATCATTCATAGCAGCACCAAGATATGGCAAAGTAAGTGATTAAAACAAACATTAAATATGCAGAAAATCATATGGTTGATTACTATCGTTTCCTATTTACTGAAATGCATGTTTTCTTATCCGCTTCTTTTGAGTCAATAAAACAATCTTCGCCATGTATTCTGGACTTCTGAAAACCACAGACATGCATTTCAGTACATTGGATATTTGACGTAAGTGCTGCTGATTCATCTTAAGTTTCAGGGGAGTTCATGTACCAACATTTAACGCAGTTTATAAGACCTGGATCGAGCCCAATATCACTACAAGCCTACGGGACAAAGATAGCCGACAGATTAGTGGGACCAAGGAGAAATGGTTAACAAGAGTACAAAACACAAAAGTAAAATGATTGGACCAAAATGGGGACCATGATATTATAACTTCTTGATACCTGAAGCAGATTTTCTCGAGATTTCCTAATGTTAAATGTGAAGTTTTCATTCCATGTTGGCTCCTTCGTCCTACGATGATCAATTACTCAAATCACACTCTGCGGCAATAATGCAAACAACTAGAAATTTCTAGTTTTCTCAAGGAAATTGCCCACTAGTTGAGTATTCTCAAATGAAATAAAAAGGCTATGATATATATTGCATAAACTATCTTAATTTGCATACAGAGAGCCGAGAGGAATTTCTTATTTACAGTAGCACTCTCATCCCAGCATACAATGAAAAGGTATAAGTAACTCACGCCCATTTAATGTTGCTTTTTGCAGTTTGGCCATTCAGTTGTAGAATTACATAAGGATCACTTGTACCCTGCAATCAGAGGAATTAGGAGAGTGGAATTGTTAGGAGTCGAAGAAGAGAGCTATGAGTAACAGTTGCAAAGAAAAAGTAAAACGTATTGCTAATCCATTCAAAGAAACAAGGAAATTTTCATTAATAAATGCAGCAAATGGGCAAATAGCATCGATACATTCAAGAGAGAAAAAATAGCATCGATAAAACACATGGTGAGCATTCAGTAGCATAAGCCATTAGGCATCATCGTACCCATGGATCCATTGCAGGAAGATTTATGCCTCTCTTCAGCTTCACGACTAATTGTCCATCATATACTTCACGGAGAAACACACTGAAACAGTTGAGGCATCATTCATCACAACATTTACAGTGACAGCAACAGCACATTCAGAAATCTCATTCCTATTGATTAACACCACACTACCACAGCCAGAAGTTCTCAACAAATAGTTCAAGCTCTATAAGTAAGGGTAAACCCACAACTCACTCGGATAGGAACACTGTCTGACATTCCGCCGCATCGGTCTCGCGCCAGCCCACATCTGCCTGCCAAATACGACGACCAATTGAATTGTGCCATGTAAGCTAATCCATGCCGCTTGTCTCCATAAGCTTGAAGGGCTAGTGCAGTTCGTGGACGGGGACGGGTAGGCCATGAGGGGAACAAGGGGCTTACCGGTGGACTGGTGTAGGCTTCGAACGCGAACCCGGCGAGCACGACGGCGAGGTTGAGGTCGAACGGCGGCCGCCGCGACCCGTCCTCCTGCTCCACCAATCCCTCCCCAGCCCTCTCGGAATCGGGCTGCACGGCGGAAGACTGGTCCCCGACGCACCTGGCCCTCAGCCCCGCCCATCTCCTTCGCCTTCCCCTCCTCGTGCACCAGCACCGCCACACCACCGCCCTGCAGCCGGCCAGCGAGCGCGCGTGGAGGAAGGAGGCCGTTGAGCGCGCGGGCGTGACGCGGCACGCACTTGCGGTAGCACTGGTTGAGGCCATTATGGTCCGGCGGTTGCCGCCGTCTCGCCTGGGTTCACTTCCGCCGTCGCTTCCGGCCGTGAGAAAGGAAGAAGAGAAGCGAGGAGGCGCTTCTAGAGCGCTAGTCTGCTCGAGTGGTGGTGGGGGGAGGATGGAAGGCGCGCCACGTTTGCGATGAACTGCTCCAGCTCTCGGTGCCTGCTAGTTGGGCCCCCACGGCGCTGTCAGATTGGGCCCAGTTTCCGCCGAGTGATCGTGTCGGTCTCGCAATCTCGCTGGTTGTCAGAATGCTAATCCTGACGGCATCGCATGTATTCAGCGTCACCATGGTAGGATGGCAACTCTGACAGCCTCGACTTCTAGCTCGTCTATGTTAAATGTTTCTTAGAATTTGACATCTCCGGACCAAAATGCATCGACTACATTAGAGGATCAGAACGATGTGTTCTTGGCAACAGGCACCAAAATCTCGTCAAGCAGAAAGCAGCTATACAATTCTAGATCGAGACAAGAAACGCGAGGCAGGCATGCCCGCCGCGGCACCCTGCGGATGGTCGCAGGCTACATCAAGTAGCCTTCCACGCTGCCGTCGTCCGAGGGCCTGCCGTGCTCGCTCATGCTCCCCCTCAGCCTGTAGAAGCTGAGCCTCCCCTTGGCGCGCAGCGGGCCGGACCAGTCGTACATGGCCAGGGACTCGATCTTGTCCAGCACGGCGCTCGACGCCGACCGCGGCCTCCGCTCGTCCGCGCCGCCGGCGGGGTCCGAGCCGTAGCCCGGGGGGAGCACCGGGCCCGGCGTGGCGGGGTCGTCGTTCCACGTGCTCCTGCTGCCGTCGTTCCAGGGGGACTCCTCCGTCGCGCCGCCGCCGAAGGAGCCGCTGCAGGTCTCGTCGCCGGCCCCGCCCCCGCCGCTGTGGATCAGCTTCAGCGCCTGAACGACCTCGCCCATGAACGGCCGCTGCGACGCCTCGACGTGCACGCACATGGACGCGATGGCCGCCGCCTTGGCCAGCTTCTCGAAGTCGTAGCCCGCCGGCAGCGACGGGACCACCAGCCGCTGCAGGCCTTCCCGGGTGGTGAGGAGTGGGCGCGCCCAGGTGACCAAGTTCTCGGACCCCGGTGGCTGGGTCATGTCCACGGGCTTCCGGCCTGACAGCAGCTCGAGGAGCACCACACCGTAGCTGTAGACGTCACTCTTGACGAGCAGATGCCCCGTCATCGCATACTCTGGGGCAACGTACCTGCAAATCATGGACACAAAGTCACAAATGAACCAAAATGCAGTAAACAAAAGAAAATTGCATAAATTGTTCAAAGATAATAAAGAGTTAACTATACTCAGAATCATTAAAATTGCATTCAAGAATTACATGATGGAAGTTGAGGAATAATAATAGTAGAGGTCTTACCCGAAAGTTCCCATGACCTGAGTAGAAATATGATCCATCCCATCTGATGCTTCCTTTGCCAGCCCAAAATCAGCAACCTTGGGGGTGAAATCATTTTCCAATAGAACATTGCTAGCCTTGAAATCCCTGTGAATGACATGGGGATTGGCATCCTCATGCAGGTAGGCTAGTCCCCTTGCAGCGCCGAGGGCTATTTTTATTCTAGTGTCAAAATCAAGTGGACCGTATATTTTATCCGAGCCTGAAACATCAAAAAAGTAATACAAGAATAAGAGATTATTATACACTTACAGAAAAAATATGGTTGAGCATGAGGTTCAGTCTTGCTACTCCAAGGTTCTAAAATTGCAAGAACTGTTAAGATGCTATGAAAATCACTATGATTTCACATACCATGTAGATGAGATTCAACACTTCCGTTTGGAACAAGCTCAAATACCAAGCATCTAGTGCTCCGTTCAATGCATATACCAATAAGCTTGACAAGATTGCGGTGATGCAAACGACTTAGCATCTCAACCTCCGCAATGAACTCGCGATCTCTGTTTTGATGTTTCCTTGTGAGCAATTTGACAGCAACCTCAACACCATCTTCAATTATACCGCGATAAACGCGTCCATAACCCCCTTCACCTATTATTTTGCTGAAGCTGAAGTTTTCTGTGGCCTTCTCAAGCTCAGTTATTGTAAATGTCTTAACGGTGGATGGGCAAGTTCCTATCGTTGAGGCAAATGATGCTGCCGAGCTGCTTGTACCAGAGAATGATGACCTCATACCTGAAAAGGAAAAATAAATTATGTTACAAAATCAAGAGGAACTCATATTCTAAATGAGGATGTTTTATGGTCCGTGATGTATAGTTGTTCAGGAATCAAAGCAAGATCATAATAGAGCCCTTAGTGTTCAAGTCATTGCTCTTTGCTTACTAACTATTAGCTTAGTAACTAGTGATAAAACTATTGTGCCACAACATATTTCAATACATGACAAACCAAAGTACCAATAGTGCCTCCATTGGACCAGATAGAAGTAACAGGAATGAGCAAGAAATTTTTAACACAAATGACGAGCACTATTCGGTCAGTGCGAGTTTTCCTGGAAATGGGAGATGGCAGCTCAGGTGTCTGCATCACCTGACCCAGATTCTAATTCTGGGTACAGGAGTGGAAAGCACCACTGTATAGAAACAAGTCCAAGGGTTAACATGTAATTTGCATCTTAATTATTCAAAATGCAAATGACTATGGTGCAACACAACAGAGGTGTAGTATATTCTACCAATTGTTATGAAAATTACCTCCTTTTCTGGTGATGGACGAACTTGAAATAGGCCCAGTAGCATGAGAATTTTTTAATCCTTTAAATCTCCAAAGGATGCCAATGGCAAAGCACATCAAAACAAAAACCACAGCTGACAGAGCAATTATCGCAACCACTTTAGAGTTAATCTTATGATGGCTTCTATTGTGTATATTTGCACCAAAAGGGTCCTCGTTACTGCTTACTGGACCCAAGGATCCAGGAATAGGTACCAAAGAAGGAAGGCCTGCAATATATGTATGATTAAATAAAGCAAACAACAAAAATCACCACAGAAAGCTAGTGATGTGAGTGTATCAGTATTCACCTGGATAATGAACATATGTAGCGACATAGTCACCAAAAATGGATGAGTTTATTGGCACCTTCTTTTGCAAAAATCTGTTGCTAATCAGTAAGGCTGAAGTCCTATCAAACTTCTGACCTAGGGGCACCAAGTCAATGGTTACCGTTGTCTTTTCAGGATCTTGAAGACTACTCCCAGCACCCATTATCCGAACTTGGCTCTGTTTCAGGAATGTACCTGCTGCAACCTCAATTTCTAATTCATCGATTCTCGGAAATAACTGATATGGTACCACACCAAGGTCAAGCTGAATTTGCATAGGATATACACAACCACAAGGTGAACCAATTGGAGTCGACGTAAGCGGAGCGGAACAAGTTGTTCCACTGCAATCTGTCAAAATTCAGGCATGGACATGTCTCATTATTGTTATTTTCTTCTGTACTAGGCGAGCAAATTTGCAATCTCTGGTGGACAAATGAGAAAGTTAGAAACCTTGTCTTTCTGATGATGCCGAAGAAGGTGGTGGGGAAGCATGATGCCTTTTTCTGTGATGCCTGTGCACTGGGGGAGCAATAATGGGGCCTGAGAATCAAAAGAAACATGATTTGTATGAAGAATGCTAAACAGAACAAGTAGCTAAAGTGGAAGGGTACATGGTGAGAATTGTATTTGCTTGTTACAACTATGTTACTATTCATGTGTACAAATCTCAAGAGTTTTTCTACTTACCTTGGGGTTGAGAAAAAGGTGCTGGGCCTGGGGCTAGGGCAGGAAAGCGATGCTGATGGGTTCTACTCAAGAATCCAAATAAGTATGCTGTAATACTTGTTGAGCTTGAAGTTCCGAGTTGCACTGCGTAGGATATTCCAAAAAGCAACAATTAACCCAGACAATGCATACAAGTATGGCAATATCAAAATAAAGAACTCGCGCTACAATACAACTAAAATAAAAAAGGTGTTCCATGCACTGCGAATTGGGTTTTTGTTACCCGCATTTGGAGCTGTACAGTCTATTAGTTAGGCAACGCGGATTGTGATGACAATTGACAGCTCTAGGCTCTAGCAAGAAGAATGAAGAACCCTGGAGGAGCCCAAAACCCTCGCCGACCACCAAAGTCTAAATATTTCAGGTTTGATCCAAGTAGCAGAAAATGCCGCACCCGCATCACAGCCCCTGCTGTATTCAGGCACGTGGAGAAGCGTGCGGGGAATCACCGCGGCGCCAGTGCGAAAAATTCAAAGCGCAGATTTTTTTCAGAAAAAATCGCAACTTTTGCATGCTATAAGCCTGGGCCGACTCAAGGGAGAGGCGTGATTCAGATGCACTCCGACGAATCACGAGAGCACAGCTCCATGAAGCAAAAAAGGCAGAACCATCTTTTGCCCCGCTCGTACGCAGGGGAACTTGGCACGCACGCCATGCCCGCCGGCTCCTCCCCGGCGATCCCACCGCGAGAGCGCAAGCCAGATTAGAATTCTCCTCGGCATTGCAACTCGAACTCGGGAGGACGCGACGCTCGGCGAGGAAATAAGGAAAGCCCTAAGGACGTACCGGAGACCACGAGGAGGAAGAGCACCGCCGCTCCCCGCGGCGGCATCTCGGGACGCCACGGCCGCCGGCGTCGCGGTGGGGAGGGCCGGGCTCAGGGCGACGCCGCCATGTGGGCCCCGGGCGGGGGGATCCCAGCCGAGCAAGCCCGCTTCCTTCCTCGCGCTCTGCTTCCGCTGCCCTGCTGCTGCTGCTCCAGTTTCTTTCTTTTTTTCCCCTCCCCTCGGAGTCCTTTTTGGTTCTTCGCATTGAAGTGAGGCGCTGGTCCCGAGGGAGCATTAATTGGCGGGTGGGAGATGCACCGAGGAGGCCTTTGAAGCTTTTCCAAGCGTGTCCTATTTTTTTATATTATTTTTTCTCCCTGGCCGCAGGCTGAGTTTCTCTTGAGTGTCAGCCAGAATTCTCTTTTGGTAATTTTTTATGTTTTGAAACAATTTTGGTAAGTGTTTTTGGAACTTTTTTATGTGATAGTCTTAGCACCAAAATTCGTATTTGCCACTAAATTTTTCTTTGGATTGAACCATGTTCTCCTAGGCTTAACCTTCTCTTTCTAAAAAATAAAACCATAAATGACATCTATGGTCCACGTACTGGTCAAATGCCCTCCAAGTCGGGCCTCTGTATTTCCAAAACAAAACCTTCTTATGCTTATACTTAGATATCTACTGTTTGAGAGACAATTTTGAAAATGTGCAGTAGTACTATTAAAGATATTTTTATTGTTTAGCTGAGGTCATGGCATTGCTTGAGCTAGTGTAGGTGAAGGTGCAGGTACTATCTCCTAGGAGATTATGACGCTATTGTGGACCTAGAGCAAAACAACCATTTTTTTCACGGGAGACGAACAAAAACAGCGGTGCGCTGCCCGTGCAGAACTGATCTTGCTGCCAGCCAACGCGGCGCTAGACTTAAGAAGAGTGAGCTTAAAGGAAGAGCATAAAGGCTCAGGCCCACCTCGTCGGTGCAAGCCCGCAAAAGAACATAAAGCTCATAGACTTTTTAGTTACACCAAAATGTAGTGATACGAATGTCCGGTGTCAGAAAAGAGATTTAGAAGCCTTCATGGGAGTCACTGGTCATTTAGAAAGAGAAAGCACCGTGCAAAGAGTTCGTGAGATAGTTACACTCAAGATCTTGCTCCCTCTCGTCATAATAAATGTTGGTTTAGACGGTAAGATGGCATGGTTGTAAAACCTCGTATCGTTGAATAATATCCACTCCATTAAATAATGTAAGATACAGTTTTTAAAGGTTACTTTGATCATTAGTTTGTCACAAAATCTATCATCTATATATAGATACAAAATTAAGACAATAGTTTGGAAGTGTTTTGCAATATGAATCTTATTAAATAGTTATGCGCATCAGACGCAATTATAACTTGGTTTAAATAATTTTCCTTTTTCTCGGTTTTGAGGTCGGGTACGTAATAGAAATTCCTCCTTTTCTTCTTAATGCCCAAGCGAATTCTCAAAAAAAATTGCATTATTGGTGAAGAACTTGAATTATCAACTCTTTTTAATACAATGAAGTGCCAACGCTCACATACACGTGTACCTCGCAAGATGCCTATCACTAAATGAATAACACTATTTTATTTTGTTTTCGGAATAAATCCAGAAACAAACCTGTGGGTACGATCCACTGCAATGAACCTGATCAACTCAACTACAGCCAGTTTGTAATTATCAAGTGTTCTACATGCCCGTGCATTTGTAGCTCGGAGAGACTGTAGCATACATACCGGCTTCATGAACCCTTGACCGTCCAAGGCAAGAAGCCCATGAAGCCATGAAGAACATGGCTGTACTGTAGTAAACCCCGGACCCCCTGTTCTCGTTTGCCGCATCTGGAAGGAGGCAACAGTAAAAAGCTCGAATGTATCCCGGCCGGTGGAAGACGGCGGCCCGTCGATGGCCGGTCGGTTAGCCGATGGGAGTTAACCTTAGAAGGCAGGGTTCCATCCATTCATTCCACAATCCATTCTCTTGCTTGCTGCTGTTTCGCTCTACTACCACGCCGCCGGTAGAATATATTAAACGCGCTTGATGGAGTGGGGTAGCAGCAGTACGACCGCCGCTGCCGCGCGCCGGTCAGGGGGGCACTCATCGCTTGCGCCGGTGCCAAAACTCGATGGCGCCTACGCCGCCGGGTTAGCGGTGGTTGCGACGAGGAAAAGGCTACGCGGCTCGCACAGATTCCATGTCCACGGTGGTGCTTGTTTGAGCTCGCAGGTAGCTAGCACAAGCTACAGATTGCTGCAACCATCATCGACCCTGATGATTTTTCATTTTTTTTTTCCATCACAAGTTCGCAACTCAAGTGTCAGACCCCTCTCAGTTCTCACGCCGTCCATGAAGCAGAGGAGGAGTAACATTTTGGCATTGTGCACCAACCAAGAGTGCCCGCAGAAAAAAAGAGTGACCACTTCAACCGCAACCACCGAACTGTCCCCAGGACAAGACTAGGCTCTTTCTTTCTTTCTTTCTTTTGAAAGACAAGACTAGGCTTTTATTTCTACTCTTCGATGACTTGAACTCTTGATAGCCTGCCTGGAGCGCAGCGTCATGAGGCATTTATCGTTGCAGAGGCCAGAGGCGACAAGGAACATCATTTTTTTTCCTTCCCAAATTCGTTTCTTTAATTTAGCGTCGTGCCAGAAGGCAGAAGTTGACCACCTGTGGTGTGGGCGTGGCACCCCACGCGAAAGCAATAGTATTCTGCACTGCAGCAGCTTCCTTGGCTGACACGGGCCAGGACGACCAGGGCGGCCAGGAGCAGTAGGAAGAACCGGAACAGAACGAGAGCGGATTTTGAGCCCCCGGGCGCAGAAGCACCGGTTATCTGTACGGCTGCGATTTGGTTAAGATTCGTGACCTCGTGTACTGTGCAGGTATTCTGCCGCAGTATTTAGGTGTATTTTGGTCATGTAAAATAAAAGAAGAAAGTGTGGATCCAAGAGGGTGGACATGTGTGTCGTGAGAGCAACGGCTTCAGCTGCAAGTACAGTGGGCCATCAGTGGGCTTTACATGAGCTAGCGGATGAGCAGAAAACAGTTGCAGAGAGTTCCACCGCCTGTACTACCTGCAATAAAAAAATTTCATGCGCTCTCTAGAATTATCTCTGCCTTTGCCCTCTCCCTATAGCCCCATCCTCCTGTACCAGTTGTTGCACCAGCACTCAGTGATCCTCCCCAATCAGCTTGAGTGAGATTCTCTCTCCAATCTCCACTGTCTTCTTCCTCTAATCTTCTTGCACGCTCGCTTTCCACGCCCCCAGTGTCGCGGCCGTCTCGGGCTCCAAGGTCCGTGCGATGGGGTGAGCAGCGCGGTTCCTGACAGACGGCGGCGCAATGGGGAGGGGGGTGCAAGAAAAGGCACCGCCGCAGGCACCCAGTGGTCGGAGCTCGAGCTCTACCTTTGATTCCCCGTGACTCATGCAAGAGTTGATGCCAATTGCCAAATGCAGATCTGATTGTAATGGCCTGGCCTCGCCTCGCAAGAATCATCTCAACCCATAGGATCTGGCCGCTTCGCAGATCTTTTGGCCGCTCCAAATCCGTGTCAGATGCCATCCATGGTGAGCTGGACGAACATCTTCTTTTTGCTAGGAATAGAAATCGTCAAGAGCAAAGAAGGGGGCGGGCGGAGGGGATGCGTGAGCTTGAGGGAGGGGAGAAGAGAGTTTTTAGTGAGCAAGGGGAGGAGAGATTTCAGGTACCACGGAGAACCATCCAGATCTAAATATTTTAATCTGCGTGTGTGTCTGTATTCTTATATAGTTCACCTGTATTACAAAACGTATATAAGAAAGAAAAGGGTATAGATTTAAGACGGTTCACCGACCTCGAAAAAGAGATGCGCGAGTACGGAGTGCGTGCCAAGCCGTGCACATATCCGGCGCTCCCGCTCCCGGTGGCTACTTCTAATTTCCGGGAACAGCTGGATCACGCATGCGCCGTACTACTCCTCACACGGTCACTCCTCGAATAGACCTCGGTGCACGAGACTTCTTCCACTCCAGGCCGGTGGCAGCATATACATGGTCGCCTCACGCCTCTTGACGCCGCCGTACGATACGTGTACCAGGAGATCGTGGGTACGCCACAACTGCAACCGAGCTCGAAAGAGACGACGCATCTTCTTCTCCGATCCTGCAAGCATTGATGGATTACCAGAGACAGAGGCTAGTGCTGCAGTGGTAAGGTCTGACCAGACCGGACCGACAGATACGCAGAAACGGTTGCCAACATTAATTTTACAGTAGATGTTTCAGATACCGTGTCTGTGGAAGTCAACAAGTAAGAACTGTTCTTTTCTTAAAAGACACGGATCAAAAAGTTTTGAGGCTGTCGTATATATTCGCTAATAATCATTTCTGTATTGCAAAGCTTGCTTGTTGGTTCGTGAATCCTGATTGCTTCCGGCTCGCTCTCACTTTTTTTTAAAGTTTGAAGTTACTCCCTCCATTTTTATTTATATATCGTATTAGATTTGTCTTAAATCAAACTTGTTCAACTTTAACTAAATTTATAAAAAAAAATATTTACAAATCAAATTTGTTTCATTAAATTTACCATGAAATATATATTAATAGTGTATATGTTGGTAAGTATTGTTGTTACTCTATTTTTTTAGATTTGGTCAAAGTTAGTCAAGTTTGAGTTAGGACAAACCTAATACAACGTGTAAAAAAAAACGGAGAGAGTGTAAGCGTGGAATATCCTACTGTACAATGTTAAAGAGTTCGATGCCCTTCTAATGACTCGGCAAGTTCTGATACCTTTTTGGCAATCTGATAGTGAAGCGTCGTACCACTATTGTTACTGCATTTAAGATTTTTTTATGGAAAATGAGGGGTTCCTTACTGATTATAATATATTAAAAGCAAACTAAAGAAACAAGCCAGAACAGTGGTTTTAAGAAACAAAATAGGTGAGGAAAAAAATAAAGAAGATTACAACAAAGCTTCTAGCCATACTGACATATTTGCTTTGTGTCTCGCTTTTGCTCTTAGAATAACTAAGACAAACTCTTTTTTGAAGTGTCCCGGACAATTATCTGGATGAGGATGAAGGCTCTTGAAAATGAGATCATTGCGTTGCATCCAAATACACCAACTCATTATAATTATGACATCCATGAAGAAGAGAATAACAAGTTGAGCTCTAAACTGTTCAAGAGTTTGAAAAGGATCACTAGGGTCACCTACCAAAAGATTGATGGAGGACCAGCATTCTTGTGCAAAGGGACATCCAATGAAGAGATGTTCTAAACTTTCTTCAACATTCTGGTTACAAAACATACAGCTGTATGAAGGTAAGAGCATCTCCGGAGGATCCCTATTCCCCAATCCAACTATCATATTAGGAGAGTTTGTGTAAAATTTATGCTCCAACGGATCCCTTTATCTTTCCCTTTTTCCAATAATTATTAGAATAAACCAATAATCCACCACAACTCTCTCCAAATAGAGGGAGAGTTGAAGCTCTCCAATATGGTAGTTGATTTTGGATGGGATTATTGGGGAACTCAAAAGCAACTCTCCCAATAACCATTAAAGAATTATTTGGACATCTCCATTAGATGGTTATTGGGAAAGATTTATTGGGGAACTGCTGAAGATGTTCTAAAATCATATTCCTTCTCCCGAGGAGGCCTCGGGTGCTCAACCTATCTTTGAGCAGAAGCCAAAAGAACACCTTGTGTTTGTTTTGACACGCTGAATTCCACAGCCATTTAAAAGCAGGATGCACCATCCTATGTCCAGTGTGATGGAGATAGGCTCTGGAGGAGGAAAAGAGAGGGGACCTCCAAATATAAGACCACACATCTGGTTCAAGTGAATCTGGCAAATCTGAAAGACTTTGAGCTAAGTCTAAAAGTTGTTGGAAGGCAACAGATGACATAGGGAGGAGGAGTAGGGCTTGAGGACCATAGGCCTCCTTGGCTGTCTTGAGGGAGACTGTTGTTTATAGCAAAGGAGAAGGGTTTAGGGAAATGTTGTTTAAGGACTTGTTGACGTCGGATTTTGACACGTGTTGAATCGACGTCAGGAGGAGAAGATTGGCCGATGCGGCAGATCTGGAGGCTACAGTAAGGAATCGACCGATTGAGGTAACAGTTGAAAATCGGCCGATTGGTGATACAGCTTGCGCCAACAGGATGGGACTATTTCGGAGGGTCCTGGTCAAAAGTTGGTCAACAGGGCATGCTAAGTCGGTCAAGGAGCAATTGAAGGGAATCCTGATTGGATTAGGGAACGGCGGCGGAAGATTCTGCGGGAGTCCGTTTCCTTTAAAAGTTTTTATAGATATAGTAGTTTTCCTATTTTTTAAATAAGATTGTAACAAGTCGTGATCGACCAGGAGTCCTAGTTTTAGGGTATAAATAGGAGTCGTCAGGGTCTTGCAAAGGGATAAACACATCAACCAACAACAATACTTCTACTTTTCCAGCAATTTACTTTCAAGTCGGCGACTTCGCCAATATTTTTCTTTTTTCACGAGTTCGTACGGATTGGCAGGGCTGCATCAACCTGATCTCCGGCCAATTGGTAGGTTCCGCTTATCGAGTAATATCCGAGCTTTAACTACGGGCGCATCGCTGTGGTTTCGTTTGGATTTATTCACCAGTTATCGATATTTACTAGAATTGCAAGTTTTACCTGTTGTTCTAGTATTATCACCAGTTATCCAGCTTGAGATCAGAGTAATCGGCTTCGTCATCGTTCTTCTTCGATTTATCATCTTACAGCCGATTAGATCTATTTCAAGTGTTGCTTCTGTGGTAATCGTTTAGATCGCTCCAACAGTCCTCTTTACAATTACTACACGATTATCGGCTGATCCATAGCCGATCGTCTCTACAGCAAATCGGCCGATTCGCCGCCGACGCGCTCCTCAGGACAGATCGGAACTCCAGCCGATTGACGCGCCTGGAATTTAATACTCTATTTCCTTGTCAATCAACAGGTCAGATTGACTGGCACGCCGCGCGAACCGTACCAGGGCGATAACCCGAACAGGAGCTAAGCAAATTCTCCCGGGTCGTGTGTCCGACGCTGAAGACCATCGGCCGATTCCTGCCTGGCCGATTTTAGCGCCAACAGGACTCTATTGTTCCATATGTCCTCCCATAGAAGGCAGCTGGCACCATCTAGAATATTTACCATGGCCATCCCTTTAAAGGAGTCAAGACGCTTTAGGTTATCTCTCCGTCAAAAAGATCTTTTTTCTGACTGGAAGGTAGAGAACCAGAGTTATAGTAGCTCTCCCAGATAAGATGGACCCGGTGAATATCAAACCTGTTAAAGAATTTATGCAGATTCTTCAGCAGCAGAGCCTCATTTTGTGTTCTCAAGCTTAGAACACCTAGAACTGCTTCTTTTTTGGGTAGACAAACCATTTCCCAAGCTGCTTTTGGTGGGTTTTTAGCATTAATGTCTGATCCTCTCTAGAGACAATGTTTTCTATATTTATCCAGCTGTTTGATAACTGTTTTGTGTAGCTGAAAAAATACTCATAAAGTACATCGGAGGGGCTAAAAAAATAGCATTTGTAACCTCAAGTCGTCCAGCTTGGGAAAGAAAGGCAGAAGTACAGGCAAGTCTTCTCTCATATTTCTTAACTAATGGAAGAAAATCAATAACCGTGGGTTTTGTCAGACCAAGAGGTAATCCGAAGTAGGTGAAAAGCAGGGTGCTAACTTCACAGACAAAAGAGCGAGCCAGGGAAGCTGAGGTCTGATCTTCCATATTAATTGGCACAAGCAAAGACTTAGCATGATTGACTTTAAGTCCAGTGGAATCAGAGAAAGACCGGAGCAAGGTTTTCACTGCATCCTTCCATGATGATCAAGGTGTCATCAGCATACTGAAGAGTTGGGAAGTCCTTTGAGTGTTGCAGTGGAGTTGGCAGATGTTACTGTGCAAAAGACATGGCTTGATTCAGATTACTCTGCAAAAGATCAGCCGCCAAAACAAAAAGAAGTGGGGAGAGTGGATCACCCCCCGACTCCTCTTCTGCAGTGAAAAATTTTACTAGGGATCCCATTCAATAGGACTGAAGAGGTGCCAAAGAGAAAATGAGCTGCATCCACTGTAACCATTTGAGGCCAAACCATTTATGCTCTATAATTTGCAACATAGTTTGATGCTCAATTTTATCAAAAACTTTCTCAAAGTCTAGCTTCAGAATGATGATCTGTTTATTAGACCTCAAAGTCTAGCTTCTCAAAATCTAGCTTTCAAGTTTGTTCCTAGATTGATACTCCCGTGAATCAAACTGTGTGACGAAGCGAAAGCTACAGCACGGAAGCGCAAGAATTCGAGGTGCCCTCCCGTGCTTGGAGCAGACTAGAGCTAGCTGACCTGTCAGAACATAAAATCAGCTGCATCGAGATTGAACAAGTCCAACGGTGGAGACTGTGACATCTTATGATCACCCCCTTAATTGCTTTGCCGTCGATCAGTGCTTGGTACGACCGGAACACTACCTACTTGGACAGAGTTTGTCAACCGGGTGATGAATGCCACGATAAACAGGACCACGCCTCGCACAGCATTGTGAAGCTGTATCCTGCTAGTAGTTGTACTAGCTACAAGGAAAGGGGCACGTGCAGGTGGGTCGACCTAGAAGCAATTGCATTAAACTGGGGGTTTAATTTAGGTACTAATATGATGTGTTCAAAGTTTTTTCTTTTCACTAACATGGCATACTATTTAGGATGTGTTTGGATGGATTAAAGTTGAGTGCTAAACTTTATCACCTATCAGTGCTCATACTTTTGCTAAAATTTCTTGAGTCTCGGCTAAAGTTCAGCCTACTCCATTAACACTCCTGTTTGGATACACTAATGCTAAAGTTTAGCAACTTTTAGGCATTAGCATTTGGATCAAACACTTGAAGTCCTGTGCACCCCGCCTCATGATGCTCTCGGATGAAATTCTACTGCTACCGGACAGCCTGCTATCACCAATTCACCAGTCATCCTACAAAGCTTACCGGAGATCAATCGGACCAAACCCAACTCCTAACCCTCAAATATTGGAGCCTTTGGCGGAGAGAAGGAAAATGGTGGTCTTGGATGATACTACAAAGGCAACGACGGTATGGAGGAAGAAAAATCACATTCACTCGAGCGCCGTTCCAATTTCTTTAAAGCACTGTTGTTAGCTGTTGCCTTGTCATATTTGATTATTTCGAACATCTCACATTCACAATTGTCGGACCCCGAGCTGCAGTTGATAATTTGACATGATTAATGAATACATGTTGTAATTAATAACGATGTGATTAAATCATAAGCATCTTTGATTCGTTGCTACTTTCTTTTTTCTGAAAAAATAGAAAAATCGAAAGGGGGCAGTAGGGGCTTTCCCCTTGTAAACCAAAGCAAAGCCCAGGAGCCCCAAACCAGAAGCACCCGCCCCTGGCCCATCTTCTGCTCCTGGTCCCGACCTCGCCTCCAGTTTCCACTCCTGCTCCTCCTCGCCGCCCCCGTCGCCCCAACACCCCCCGCACCATGTACAGCTTCGGCGGCGGCGGGGGCGGCTTCAACGCGCCCTCCACCACCTCCGGCCGGCGCCGCAATCCGGGCGACGAGGAGGAGGACGAGGAGGAGGAGGGCGGCGAGGGCCGCGTCCTGGAGGCGTGGGAGCGCGCGTACGCGGACGACCGCTCGTGGGAGGCGCTGCAGGAGGACGAGTCGGGCCTCCTCCGCCCCATCGACACCAAGACCCTCGTCCACGCGCAGTACCGCCGCCGCCTCCTGCTCCGGTCTGCCGCCGCCGCCGCGGCCCGCATCCAGAAGGGGCTCATCCGCTACCTCTACATCGTCATCGACCTCTCCCGGGTTGGTCCCCTTTGCTTCATGCTCTCTGTCGTTCGGCTGGTCACACACCGTCTAGCACCTCGAAGTCGGCTTAGTTGCTTGGGATCAATCGGGTGGTAGCAATGCCGATCGTGCCAATCTCACACTGGCTTGTGGAGTACAATCTCATGTTCCGTGAGTGGTGGCAGCGCTTACGGGCTATGGAACTTAAGATGTTGTCCTGAGGCCGGATTGGAGTGGTGAGCACTGGGATAGTGTGGCCTACCTGTTTCATATGCTTGTATTGCAGGTTCAATTATAACCTTGTGATTTGTTGCGGATATGATGCAAGATTGCATGAACTGTCCTGGTTCATTTGTCTGTAGAACCTTGCAGGCGAGTGATCTGATCAGTTTCCTTTAGTACCTTTTGTTCAGCCCCGGGACCTATCTGGGTCGGTTGTCTTATTTGGTCATGCATTCCTATGGGTGGGCTGTGGGTGACACTGTATTTGGCAGATATAAGGTCAACTTTTAAAATCTAACCATGCTATTGTGATATCTCAGGCGCTTAATTAGAAACTTAAGTTTGAGAGATCAATCGTTTTATGCAAGGAAACAGTTAATTAGAATGGTAGTAGATAGGTATTTGGGAAATTCTAGGCTCTAGTGCGATTCGTATCTATGGCACAGGTATTGAGGATGAAGTTTCCACTAACTCTAGAAACCGATGCTACCTAAAAGTGATCCTATGCGAGTTTCTGATTCATGTTCATGAATCACTCACCAATTGGACTGCTATGACACAATACTTATTTTGGCTCTTGTACATTGACATAGGAATCCTCGTAACCATGAGTCCCGTATTGGATGAATCCTGTTACAATCTGAAACCTCTGATATATATTAGTTTGTCCCCTGATTTGTCTATATTATGTAGCTTAGATATATGTGAAATAGAATGTGCATTTCATCAGATCCCTTTTAATCGTTTCCCCTTATCTATATTATTCTTCTTGGATAGTTGTGTCCGAAGATCCCTTTTGATCGTTTCTCCTCATCTAAGAAGTTAATGTTTCCTGGGCATTTCATCAGATAGATTTCTATGCAGAATCAGATCATGTGTTAGATGCTTTAATGTTGGCAAGGCTTTCTCCTACAGAATTCTAGCATGATGAGAAGTGCAGGACAAGCAAGCTTTGATGATAGCTGCAAAACTGATCTATAGAACACTCCTGTGTGCAGACAAAGTCTAGTCTAGTCTTGGCATATACAAAATAAAAGTATAAAAATGTGTTTTTCACTTTTTTGTATTGATGCATAGCCTATGGATTGCAAAAGTGAGTGGTTGTTCGTCATTGATGAATTAGGTAGCCTCCTCATGGACTTATTGGATATCGACTTATGGAAACGAATATTCCAGGACTAAAAATGTGAACTTATTTGTCCTCAACAGAACACTTATTGTGAAGTTTATTAATAATACGAATAATGTCTTTTCAGCTGATTGTGCCTTCCTTTAATGTCAATCGAGAAGGGAACAATACTGCTTTAGCTTAAGTGAAATTTTTTTTGCTGATGTGATGAAGCTTTATACGTACATTTTAGTTTATGCATTCTTTGGAAAATGCATTTCTGGTGAAGAAGATATCTCCAACCTCCCTGACATTTGTTTTTTCCCTTTAGCATTAGCTACAATGAAAGAACTTTTTGCTGATTGATGAAGCTTTATACGTACATTTCGGTTTATGCATTCTTAGGAAAATGCATTTCTGGTGAAGATATCTCCAACCTCACTGACATTTGGTTTCTTCCTTTAGCATCCATAAACATTTCAGTTTTTGAAGATTAGTGTGCTTGTTTCTTTCTGTGAAGATTTTTTCTAATGCAAATTATTGTTACATTCTCTTGGTACCTTTGCATTCTCAAAATAGTTATTTACTCATGTAGGCAGCTTCAGAGATGGATTATCGTCCCAGTCGAATGGCTGTTATTGCAAAACTTGCTGAGGCTTTTATAAGAGAATTCTTTGACCAGAATCCCTTGAGCCATGTTGGCCTAGTGACAATTAAAGATGGTATTTCTCATCGACTGACAGACATTGGAGGGAGCCCAGAATCACAGATTAAGGCTCTGATGGGGAAACTTGAGTGTTCCGGTGATTCGTCTCTGCAGAATGCTCTAGAACTTGTCCATGGTTATTTAGATCAAGTACCATCATATGGTCACAAGGAAGTCTTAATTTTGTACTCTGCCCTAAATACATGTGATCCTGGTGATATCATGGAGACCATAGAAAAATGTAAGAAATCCAAAATTAGATGCTCAGTTATTGGCCTTGCTGCAGAGATCTTCATTTGCAAACATCTCTGTGAAGAGACTGGTGGATCCTACACTGTTGCACTAGACGAGGTGCAGGAAACATGCTTATGATTGTACCCTTGATTATTCAATTTATGTGAATGGCTAGTGACATTTCCTTTCTTTTGGCAGTCTCATTTCAAAGAATTGTTGCTGGAACATGCACCTCCACCTCCTGCAATAGCAGAATATGCTGCAGCTAATTTGATTAAGATGGGTTTTCCACAGAGGGGTGCTGAGGATCTTATCTCTATCTGCTCTTGTCACAAGAAAATAAAGTCTGGGGCTGAAGGTTACATATGTCCTAGATGCAAAGTTAATGTGTGTGAGCTTCCAACAGAATGTCAAACTTGTGGCCTAACACTAGTTAGTTCTCCACACTTGGCAAGGTCATATCATCATCTCTTCCCGGTAGCACCGTTTGATGAGGTTTCCTCTGTCCCAAATAGAATCCAAAGGGGAGTACAAAACTGTTTCGGCTGTCAGCAGAACCTTTTTAACCCTGGTATGCTCATGTCTGCTACTTTTTCAGACTACAAAAGATATCTTAATGCCCTTGCCACCTTGTGCGCACATCTTCTGATGCTACTAAACCTTGTATTTGGTAGCCGTATTTTGTAAATTTGTGCAAAATGATACCTGTCCTTATTCTAACTATTATCTCCTCAGTGGACCTGTCCACCAACTATACTATGTTTACAAAGAAAAATGGCATACCAGATCCTGGAAGTTACCAAATGATAACCTTCTATTCTTTCTCCAATTATAATCAACAGTTCACATAGCATGTATTGTTTCTGCAATGGTCTCAAAAGGACAAGTGATAGCTTCTGCATTATTGAGAGAAAAGCCATTAGTTTAACGAGGAATTATGTGAACGTTCTAATTTTCCCTAACCAATTTTCATACTTCAGAAGTTCCCATATTTCCTTTCTTGTGACTTTATTTTACACTTTTTGTTCAATATTACATGTCTTACATGTAGCAGTTACAGGTTCATTAATTATTTCTCAAATATCCTTGCAGATGGCCAAACTAGCCTCCATGTTCGCTGCCCAAAATGCAACCAACACTTCTGCCTGGATTGTGATATTTACATCCATGAGAGCTTGCACAATTGCCCTGGTTGTGAGAGTCAACGTGGTTTCTCATCATAGTGAGATGCCATCACATTCATTATTCATGTGTTGCACCTTATTCTGAGTCATCATGTCAAAATCGGTGGCAGAGTTGTTTGATGATAAGACAGTGTACAGATATAATGCCCGGCATCCTTTTGTTCTGTTAGATGGAGTAGCTAGTTGAGCTATATCGATACTGAGCAGAGGCTGAAAGTTGATAGTTTAGCATTTTCCTAGCTAGCAGAGATGCTAAAATTGTATAACGTGACCGGAACATATGACTCTTGCTGTTTTTCTGAAGCAAGATTATTGTTATTCAGTACCGTGACTTGGGTTTTTACATGCTGAAACTAAGTTGATGTGTAAGAATAGAGAGATACTACTTCGGAGGGACCTGGGTACATGTTTCAGTTGGTATACCTGACTTTGCGGTGCTGATTATGCATTTAAATATGTATCTATGCCTGTTGCCAGCACTAATGAGATAGGAATGAACAAAATGGTTTTGGTATGAGTGTCAGGCAACGTGTGTCGTGGTTTTTGCAGTTTGTGATGGTAGTTCGAGTGTTCTGATGTGCTTGGTGATTTTGCTTGAACTTTATAATTTTTTTCCTTAGCTAACGAAATTCAGAATGATCCGTTCTGGGAAAGGGAATTAATAGAACGGTTTTGATTTATGTGCGTCATGGTTTAAGGGTCTGTCTGGTCAACAAGAGATTTACATGTCGTGCTATGTAGTTTGGTTGCCATTGATATATGAGAAAACTGCAGAAACATCCTAAGTCTTTAAGAGATTTTATTGCAAAGTAAAGGTGGGATAGGAAGAGGAAATGAGAGAGATGATAGGGGGTTAGATGAGAATTTATTCTAAAGAAGCTGTCTGCTGGGAATATAGTTCTGTATGCGCTATCTATATACATGACCGGTACGAGAACTATCTGATGATAATGTCTGGCTTGAGACTGTCATAATTGAACCGAGCAAAGAGAATACTGCACCTGTGTTGCCAGTTGTGGGCTTGAAGTTTGTGCATCACCCTGCAGCTCCCACATTCATCACTGCGGTAGCTCGCACCGCATCTCTTAACGCGATACGGTCCAAATGACCAAATCTCGCATGGTCCTGTATCCTCTGCACAGCTTGCCGGATCAAGCTGATATCTCAAGTGTTTTTTTTTTATAATTCTGATAACAACTGAGATCTCAAGTTGATGCTCGCCGGGGAAAAGACAGGAGCAAGCTATCACCTGAAAAGCACGATCGCATCCGACTACCCGCCATTAAAATTTCGGCCGTCGCGCTCACCGCTCAGCTCACCTGCGCTGTCGAGCTCGATCAGGCCGGAGCAAGACAGTCCAACGGCTCTCGAGCATCTCCCCCGGCGGTGCGCCGATGGATACGCTCACCTGCACGCACCCGTATAATATCGGCGGCGAAGGGCATCCCCAACCACCGGCGCGACGACAGGAAACATAAATCTCGATCGCTCGGGCGTTCGGCCTGGTTGGGCGAATCTGATTTCTTCCCATTTTTCTTTCCTGCGTCGGCAGGGCGACCACTGGCGACTGACGAGCAGGGGAGAGCGGCCTGCCTGCCTGTCAGTCTCGATACTCTTCTTGTTCAGTGGAGTGGTTGGGAACTTGGGACGAATGGGCGTGGCAGATGACAGACCTGCCGAGCTCTAATCTATTCCGGCGTATGCCATCAGCACCGGGGCTAGTTCCCGGCGTATTTTGACCGGAGACACGTGCACTCCTTGCTTGCTGTTGCTTCGACGAGAGCGCGAATGAGCTTGCCTGCTGAGATGAGAAAACGTGACAGGAGACGTGCTAGACATCCTGACCGTGCCTGGCCATCAGAGCACAAGCAATCTCGCCAGGTTACCACGCTAGCCGCTCCACTCAAACTTTATATAGGTTTGATTTGATTGGTTTTTTTGAGGGAAGTTTGATTTGATTTGATGAATGAGAATTCCAAGGATTCGGGTTCTGGCGCGGCGAGAGGTTGCGGAGGGAAAAGAAAATTCACCGGCCCGGCCCCGGCCAGGATGGCGTAAACCGGCCCAGAGCTGGGCCCATCACCGGCACCGCCCAACACCCCCTCCCCACGCTAACCCACTCGTCGCTCTTAATTCAAACCCCCAGCTGGTTCCGTTACTCCTCCCTGTACGCTACTGCCTCCCGCGGGCACGAGAGAGACGAGTCAAACCAAAAGCAGCAGGAAGCCGCGCACCCCAAACGCTCCACCTCCACTCCCTCCCATGTCGGCTCTGCTCCCTTCCAAAAACCACCGCCTCTCCCCGTCCCCCGAATCCTCCTCCAGCAATCACCGTAGCCCGTAGGCGGGTGGGTTTAAGAGCCCCCGCGCCCCCCGAGCGGAGTCTGGCAGCCGGTTGGCCGGGAGGAGGCGGTTTGGTTTGCGCGTCGCGGCGATGGAGGGCGCGTGGAGGAAGGTCAGGAAGGCGCTGGGCCTCCGCCTCTGCGCGCACGCCCCCGTGTTGGGCGGTGGAGGCGTGCGGCGCGCGACGGCGGGCGCGGGCGTTTGCCGGCGGGATGCCGCGGTGGCGGTGGCGTCGGCGTTGGCGGGCGAGTCGGGGCCGAGCACGCCGGCGGGCGCGCTCCGGCTTTCCAAGTCCGGGGGCAGGCCCTCCTCCTCTTCTTCGTCTTCCAAGGTGAGATTGAGATTCTGAGCGTTTCTGAATTGGGGTCGGGGGTTACGATCGAAAAGAAAAAAAACGCTCCGGTTTTAACGCTGGGTTGATCGGGAATTGGGACGTGCTGGTAGTTCTGCCTAGCATTTACTAGTGATTTGGAATCGAAATGCTACTGGCGTAACGCGAGCTTTGGTGATTTTGTTGACGATCTCCGTATTGGGTGCGTATCAGTATTCACTACGAAAGTTGACGTTCGCTCCAACTGTTTAAGACTTTTAGGAGGAATTCCTGTGTGCTTCTTCGTCATGATTACGGTCGTTGCTTGTACTTGTGCGCTTCTAGTTTTTCTTTTTATTCCCCTTGTTTTCATCAAGCTTCTCAATTGCACTAACATCATTTCTGCGGCGCTGTTTTGCGCCGCTTTATTCTCTACCGTCAGAAAGAAAAATGCCCAATTATTGTCAAAATAAGAAGGAAACCTGCAATTTCCGTGTTTTGGTAAGAAGAGATTCATAAGAGGTATCGTGTCAGCTGTGGTGTGCTCTGCTCTGTATCGTCTAATGTGTCTGTTAGTTAATTCTTCATCGCTCAATTACTTCGGTCCTGGTTTGAGAGAAGAGAGATTGATATTGTGCCAGCTGTGGTCTGACTCTGACGTTTCTATGTTAGTCAATGGCTTTCCTTAGATAACTGCTTAACGCAAGCCTCTTCCCTATCCCATCCACTGTATCTGTATGACTGTACTCCACTTGCCCTCGTCCCTGAAAAGGAAAGAGAAAAGCTTGCTTCTTGCTCATCACCGGCCCGTGGTCGTCACGTGTAGCGAGCCCCACTCTTTCCTCCTACCACCAGCTTTCTTTATTTACGGCAGATGTTCCAACTTGACAGCTGCTATCCATTATATGGGATGCCAATTGCCCAACTGATAGTTGACTGCTACTTTATATTCTTATGTGGCCTTTATGTCTCAATGGCATGAGAAATGTGTACCAATTTGACAAGTAACCTCACATGGATTGTCTCATTGATTTTTCATTTTTCGGTTTCATGCATGCACCAACTTGGCACAAAAGGGGAGAAAACAGTAAAGGAGTTCTGCTTTACATGTGATGCATGATTTTTTTTATTGTGATCACGAAGTCGGTATCTTTTCCTATTTAATCAGGAGTGCAGCCTATGCTAGGTTGAAATTTTATTGGCTTTCTATTAGGGTATTCAGTTAAGTTGTCACAGGATAAATCTTCGGGCTGACTTTACTTCTCATGCCGAAATAACTCTGAGCCTCTGACCATATGCAACCACTAAATTCATGATTGATTGCGTTGAAACTTGTAGTGATGACAAATACTTATCCATAAAGTGAATGATGAACTACATCGGTATTACAACATGTGGATGGTTATTTTTGCTCATTTCCTGGGTATGCTGTCGGTGACAGGTGTTTAGCTGCGGGTCAAAGGGTGTGCTTGGTATGGAAATATCAATTCTTATTTCAAGGTTTTGCAAGCAATTTAATAGTTCGTCTCTTACTGTTTGTGCCAACCAATAGACATTGACTGATGCGTTACCTCAATCGAATTTGGTCGGCACCAGCCAAAAGTGCTAGTTTTAATGTTCGCCTTCCATGTCATTGCCGCATGGTAAAATTGATTTTTGTTGCCTGCTTAACTTGAATGTGTAAAATAATATTTGACTATTAGAGATGCAACTGTGCTCGGACGAATGTAATACCAATGACACTAGTATAAAGAATTTGTATGCGCACATTTGTTTTTAGAAAATAATTTATAGTGGGGCAATGGTGCATATGCTACCTGAACATGAACTCCATATGCGCACGTGTGATTTTGTGGGATGGGGTTGGATGAATTAAATTTGATTAGAGGCTTGTGTAGTGCAGTAAAAAGAAGAGTTGCATTAACATATGCATGGCTTCAATGGAGACAGATGTTACCTTGTGCTTTGGTCAACTCGTGAAAAGATAGGCCCTTCCTTGGCAGTCCTTGCAAAGATGCATCTGTGATCGACTTGTTTGAGCTAGACAGGATAGCTGGGATGGTGTATTGGCTATCAGCTGTTCTATTCTGATTGAGCTGGATAATTGGATGATGCAGAAATGATAGAAGATGTTTCGGTAGGTGGAATTATTAGGAGTCTTCACAGTCAAAATGAAACTTAAACTGTATATGTAATGAACTGGAATTGCAAATTTTGTCTAGCAGATAAAAGAAAAACTGTCTGTACGACGAGTGTTAGCCTAAACAGTAAACGCTAAACAGTCGGTCACCTACCGTTTAGCTATTTATTCGGACTAAACGGCCATTTAAACGGGTTAAAATATCATTAAACAGGATAAACGGGTGATTAAACGGACACGGCTAGCCACTGTATAGCGTGTATGTAAACGGGCTAAACGGCCGTGTAGGCGAACAGTGGTACTGACCTCTATGTTGTAAGCTAGGTAAGCTTTTTTTTAAAAAAAATCTGTTCATGTCTACGTGTTCATTGAATATACATGCTATTCAAAGTACTATCAGTTATTTCTGTATAATTCAAAGGGATTAAGCTAATATTTTTTTGTTTGTTTCTACTTCAACAGGGGAAATGTGCAATATGCTATGCTAGCATGAGATCTGGCCATGGCCAAGCCCTGTTTACTGCAGAGTGTTCTCACATGTTCCATTTTCACTGTATCTCATCTAATGTAAAACATGGAAACTATGTCTGTCCAGTTTGCCGAGCAAAGTGGAAAGAGATACCCTGTCGCTCACTATCTTCTACTAGCCCTCATGGAAGAATTGGAGGTAACCAAAGTCGATCTTCCCAGCAAGATCCCCATATGGCTCTTCGCTGGCAAGTTTCAAACCGTCGGCAAGAGGTCCGTCGCTTACATACTTCCGAGCCAGCAGACTACAATGATGATGAACCTTTGCAGCACAAAGAGGCTTTTGACAATTTTAATTCTGGATCTGGTAAAACTGCCAAGATCAGCTCATACCCAGAATTCCAATCTGTTGTGGAGTCATCATGTCTAAATGGGTTTGATATTCTGATTCATGTGAAGGCCCCCACTTCTAGCTCAGATCACGTCACAGGCAGCTTGGTCCATGAAAGCTCTGTGAGGTCATCAAGCCGAGCTCCTGTTGATCTTGTTACTGTCCTTGATGTTAGTGGTAGTATGGCGGGCACAAAGCTAACACTCCTCAAGCAGGCTATGGGTTTTGTTGTTCAGCACCTTCGGTCATCCGACCGCCTTTCAGTCATTGTCTTTTCATCTACTGCCCAAAGACTGTTCGCCCTTCGACGAATGTCACATCATGGAAGGCAGCAGGCCTTGCAGGCAATCAACTCACTTGGTTCCGGTGGTGGTACAAACATTGCCGATGCACTAAAGAAAGCTGTGAAGGTGATTGAGGACCGCAGCTATAAGAATTCAGTATGCAGTATCATTCTTCTGTCAGATGGCCAAGATACCTACAGCATTTCCTCAAATTCCCAAGGAACATCAGCAGCTTGTAGGTCACTTGTTCCATCTTCTATTCTAAATGAACACCATATGGTGCCCCTGCATGCTTTTGGATTTGGAGCAGATCATGATTCAGATACATTGCATTCGATTGCTGAAGCTTCTGGTGGCACCTTTTCTTTTATTGAGGATGAAGGTGTGATGCAAGATGCCTTTGCTCAATGCATTGGTGGGCTTCTTAGTGTTTCTGTTCAGGAGATGCATCTTAGCATGAAATGTATTGATCCTGGTGTTCAACTCCGTTCCATCAAATGTGGTAGCTATCCAAGTAGAGTGGCAAGAGATGGACGAAGTGGATCTGTTGATATCGGTCACTTGTATGCTGATGAGGAGAGAGACATTTTGCTATCAGTGACCGTCCCAAAATCTAGTGAACAGACTTCACTATTGAGAGTTACTTGTGCTTACAAAGATCCTGTAACAAACGCGACTATCAAGATTGAAGGTGACGAGGTGAAGATCAAGAGGCCAACATCCACCGTATCTGAACCAGTATCCATTGAAGTTGATCGAGAGAGGAACCGTATACAAGCTGCCAGTTCTATTGAGTCTGCACGTGCTGCTGCCGAGAGGGGTGCTCTCTCTGAGGCCGTCACTATTCTTGAAGATTGCCGGAGGGTACTATCACGGTCCTTTGCAAGCCAGAACGGGGACCGCCTATGCATGGCCCTTGATGCAGAGTTAAGAGAGATGCAGGAGAGGATGGCGAACCGCCAACTCTATGAGGCTTCAGGGAGGGCATACATGCTGTCTGGACTGAGCTCTCATTCGTGGCAGAGAGCGACAACGCGCGGAGACTCTACAGATAGCACAACTCTTGTTCACTCATATCAGACACCATCCATGGTTCAGATGCTGGAGCATTCCCAGAACTTCAGCTCCTCGCCTCGGAGCCAAAGGCCACAGGGCCGGGGAGCGAGGCCGGTCTTGGAGAAGCCTCATCCAAGGTAATTCGCCATCATCTCGGCAACGAAATGTCCTGATGGTGAAAGGTTCATCTTAGGTTGCTTAGTCTTAGCAAGATTGCTGGTACTTAAGTAGTACCTATACCTATTTGTTCGTTTGCTTATTCGAGTCCTTAGTTGGGTTATTATACAGAAGAAATTGAGGCGCGAGGTGGGGGAGTACCGAATACCTTGCAGGAGTCTACATATACTCCTGTAAAATGTGAAGGGTTAATATTTGGGAAAGTGGTTGGAGATGTAAATAGATTGGTCCCTAAAAATTTGTTACCATTCCAATTTTTTGGAAACATGGAATTAAGTCACGAACCATTTCACTTGATCTTTGGTAGACTGTTGTTAACAGAAGGAAAGACAGGGAATTACAGTGTTTGTAGCGTATAAAACGCATAGGGAGTCAGGGACTACGGATATGGACTGCGGCAAGCATAACCCCCTGCTCGAGGCCACAGGCGCAGACCACCGCATCCGCCACGGCCTCGCATCTCTGCAGCGCGCCCACGCTGTGGGCGTACACGGGGGCACCGCACGTCGACGTCCTCCACGCGCTTCTCGACGTGCCGAACCCGGGGACGCGTAACTCTTTCCACGCATGTATTCCTAGTAGTGTGATAGAGGCTATGTTTCTGGAATTTTACTCCTTTTGGGTTAATCCTCTTCCCAAGAGGACTGAAGGGGTTGGAGGACTTGTAGGGAATTTAATCCCTTGCAATTCTCTTCGATCCTCTTCGTCAAGTCCTAAAAACACTAAATTTGCAAGGTAGTACGTACATCTAATTTGGGAATTGCATGGAAGATTAGAACGGTCCTGATCCGCCGCCAGCCCGGCGGCGAGCTCGTCCCGCAGGAACCACGGCACCACCAGCTCCTGCCCTCACGCCCTGGCCACGGCGCCCTCGGCCTCCCGCCTCCGGCGCGCGCAGAACGCCGGCACGGTGCCCCTGCCGAGGAACGCGTCCCCGTAGGACACCACCCCACCGCGGTCGCGAGCTCGCCGAGCGCGTGTTGTCGGCGTGGACCGTGACGTTGAACACCGGCGAGACCGTCGGCCGGCCGCGCGCCGGGTCCAGGCCGGCGACGGCCGCCGAGTACCTGGGATGTACGGCGCGCTCCGTGTTCCGTGCACGAGGCGGAGCAGAAGCCCTTGTGTGTGCGGTATGCGACGCAGGAGCACAAAACGTCTCCAGCATTACCGCGTGGCGCGTGCACCGAATACGGTGGGAGAAGAGGTGACATGTAGGATTTTTATCTGACGCGAAAGGATATACTCCCTCCATTTTTATTTACACTTTGTATTAGATTTATCCTAAATTTAATTTGGCTAACTTTGATCAAATCTATAGAACATTTATATAGATTTGGTATTATAAATATTATTAGTTTTTTTTATAAATTTGGTCAAAATTAGCACAATTTAACTTAAAACAAACGACATGTTAATAAAAATAAAGTGAGTAGAAAGAAGAAACTGTTATTTGTGGTCATATATACGCATGGCTCATCATTGGGTGTCATGCATTTAGACTGCATACAGACAATCCACGCATTGGTTCCTCTATTGTAGTCATGGTAAACAGGCCGATGGCACGGAAAAGAAGTGGCGCGGCAAAGCCGCGCTGGGTTTCTAGCACACAGTACTAAGCTAGGTAGTTACGTCCAATTATCAACACGGAAAATATACAACAGGCCAATGGCACGGCAAAGAACTTGTGTATCTAAGATCTTGAAAAATCTATATAAAAATAAATATAGCTCTAAATGATTGAGACAAGTTTTGTTAGATCCATAATGTTGTTCTCCACATGTTAAACATATGTTTGCTAAAAAAAATCATTTTTCATTATTTCCAGAATTTGTTTTTGCTCATCAAGCATAAGTCAATATAGCTGAGGGAGGGGGACTCAGATTCGTGTGTGGTAGTTGAGCTGTTGGATTGGATTTCGAGGGTGGATACGTGAGTTAAGTCACGCCGACTGAATCAGAGGCCGGAGCCCTCCTGGCGCTGGGGGACGGGAGCGGGGATGCGGTTTTGTTGGGTGGCTGACATGTGGGGTCGGGACAAATTCTTCCGTTCGATGATGAGCCGGGCCTCATGGAATGAATGCCGACGGGCATGCCGCATGCAGCGAGAGCCGTTGTTTCCATTGGGCCCATGCGACTCCGTGGGTTTGAGCCAGGCTTTACAATGTAATGGGCTGTCATCTATATTGGGCTTAAGTGATCCATCTTTTACATAGCTATGCAGGCCCATGCAGTGGAGTGGGCTGAGAATTTGAACACAAAGTATCAGCTCATGCAAAAAGGCCACGGTATTCCACCTAGCAGGCACTGACGGCCCATACACCCGACGGTTTTCATACTGCGTCAGGGGTTCCCGCCACACCACCCGGCTACTCTCGCCGTGGCATCAGTCCGCACTGATCACAGGCCTGAACAATTTCGCCCCCGCCTAAAACGCCGGCAACTTCGACCGGTACTTGTACTTCGACACTGGAGCCTCCTCGCACATGCCGTCGACCCCTGGTACCATTCACATCTTTCCCTCTTCTTTTACGTTTGTATACATTTACTATAAAACCCTGAGATCAACGGAATACAACTAGCGTTGGCTCTCACGATCTCTCTTCAAAGAGATTTTCACCTCTTGGAAACATTAGGTGCATCAGCATTTGAACTCTACAGATCAACAGCATCCTACCTACACTAATCATCATTCATAGCATGCAAGTTTAATGAAGAAAGAGTACCGAACTTACAATCTCTGCTTCCTCTGTCAGCTCAATCATTAGGATGGGAGCAGCAGGCGAACATAGGGATCTTGAATTGCAGTGGTTCACACTTGGCTTCAAAATGGGCTGGAGCAATCCACCCGGAACGGGCCAATCCGAGCTAACTGAACGAGGCCTTATTAATTAAGAGGGGGGTCGATGACCGGAAAGATCATGAGTGATTACCGTGCCCTGTATTTATACAGCCGGGTCGAGCTGCTGGTGCCCGCCCAGCATCGAGCCGGCCGGGTTCACGTACGCCAGGACCGTCGCTGCCCGCGAACGTGTGCTCCACCAATTTCGAACTTCGGATAGATGTTTGCATGCATGGTTTCTTAATAGCTACGGAGTATATAGATACCCTCAAAGCGGTCGGGGCTCACATGCCAATATGCCATTGCACATGAAGGCATACACAACCCCAATGACGCGCTACCGTCGGGCCCAACGATAAATTTTCTAGCAGTAGGGCTGGTGCCCTGGTTTTCATAAATGTCGGCTGTGAGCCGGGAGCTGGTTGTCTGCCAACACAGGATAAAACTTGGGAATGGGGGGATGGATTTATTCTCACCTCAGACCAACAACTTAAAGCTTCACACTACCTAGTTTTAGAAAACTATTTTCCAACTGTGCTACAAATAAACCCCTGCATGAAAATCTGGCTTTTCCGCAGAAAAGAACCCGAAGTCAATCCTTAATTACATCCCTATGCAAAGTTTTCCCCTTGTGGTGGCTTTAGGGCTTGCTGAGTACGTTTGTACTCAAACCTCTCCTCTATATTTTTCAGATGAAGCTCCTGACTATGACTAGATCAACCCTGAAGATGTCGAATAAGGCGCGTAGTGCTACATCCAAACCCTAAGTTGCCTGTGCCATGGGGACTAACTACGTCTTTTCCGTTGTGTTTCCTCTGATGTTCTCTTGGTGTTTCCCTGTATGTGTGTGCGTGTGTGGGCCTCTTGGCCCTTCTTTGTAAGAGTCTAGTGTTGTAAGACTCGCTATTTGTCAAAACTCGCTATATGTCAATAAAGTGTGACGTTGTATGGTTTCCGTTGCCATTGTTACACGTATCAACTATTGATCTAGGGACTAACACGATCAGCACAATGGACCCGAAAGTCAGGGCCTGACATATACTTGAGATCTAACCTTTTTATTAATTACACCAAATATCTATTTATTATAAAACTTTCATGATGGACTTCCTAATATGTTGACATCGTTTCCCTAGTACAAGAGGCACAATATAGATAGAACCAATTAAGGTGCCTATTGAATGACTAGGGAATAAATACGTGCTATAATTAGCCAATAAAATTTTTTGCTAACTTTTTAAGACCATACAGGATAACTCTTACATTATTGACTGTCCAACAAATGCAGACGTCAAATTTAGCAGCAATCAAGTATATTATATAAATGAGTATTCAACTAGCTATGCCTTTTTAATTAATTTGTACCTGCAATTAGATGGTGACATATCTTCTATATATTTCCTTGTACTTAAGTTTTCACCACCGATTTGGAAGACTCCATTCTTGATCTGGAGCAGTACGCAAAAAAAAAAATAGCAAGGTTTGCCTTGGGGAATTTTTAGGGAGGTCTGCCCAAATCTCAGAAAGAATGAAGATCATCGACATGATTATCGTTGGTCTTGCCCTTCTGGTCCTACCTTCAGGTAGCTTTGATGTTTGGACATTTTATATATTTATTATTGTTGAAGAGCTACCGTTCAACATAGCTATAATTAATATATATGTACTCTCGAAACTATAACACGCGCAACAATATCTATGCCTTGGTTTGTTTCTAACGATTCATGTCCACAGATATGATGATGACAGGGGGCACAATGGAAGGTGTGACACCTGCCCCGGGTACCTGCGCCGGCGTAATACTTACAAATCCATGTACAAACATCACAGACTGCACAACCTTTTGCAACTACAATAATCGTGGCAGGAGCAAGCAGCCTCGTATTCAGTGTGATGAATTAGGATGCCAATGCACATTTTGCTAAATCTCTACAGGCAACATCATTGCATATGTAATAATTTCAAATAGAAGAAATCTAATGTTGAAATATGCAATGTATACTTGGACATTTTAGAAGATTGTGAAAATCACAAGAAACTACCTTTGCAATCCATAATGGTAAGAATAAGATCATGACAAAGTAAGAAGGTTCTAGAAAATTGGAGGACATGTATGATTTATAGTTGTCATGCTTCATGGTGAAGTATGGAATGTTCTAGAGAAGAGATATTTGTATGATAGGATAAAGATGGAGAAAAATTTAGAATTGTAGAAGAGTGTAGAAGGTGGACACATGGCAACACCATATGAGCCATGGAATTCTATATATATGGGGTTACTCCCCTCCCCCAAGCCATATTAAGTAGAAGCCATTTGAAGATGGCATAGGTAGGCACCATGGATAATTGAGTGATATGCCATGAGTAGAGTGTGGTAGGGTAGCCACATAAAAAATATAAGGGTTGTTGGGTTATGAATAGAGAAGTTGAGTTTCTTGTAGAGAGTTGGTCTCCCATATTGGTGTCCAGGTGAAGATCTCATCGTTATAGTGTGGGTATAGGGTCCACGGAAAAGTGATATCACACTACTTTGGTAGCTTCTCGGAAGTCGGTGTCAAGGTTAGGGGCGCCGATTTCTCAACAGTGGGTATCAGAGCAGGTCGGTCAGGGACCGTCATTAGGAGGAGTTTGTGGTGAGTGCAGAACACTCATAGTGGTCGGTGGATTGGTTGGTAGGCGCAGGGCGCTTACATTGCTCAGTGTGGTACCGAGAGGCGCAAAGGGGAGACTCTGCCGGAGATCACAGTCCGGGACTGTGAAGGAACGCTGATCTGGGACCAAGCGTAGGTGACGGTGGGCATCAGTTGACATGACAGATCTCTTGAGCGCAGGTGGCATGAGGAGGCTCAATAGCTACAACTATGGCTATTGGAAAACATGCATGGAGTCATACTTGATGGGTCAGAACCTATGGGAAATCGTGGTAGGCATCGAGACTACTCCTCCGTCGAAGGAGAACGCAGAAGCCTTGCGGAAGTAACAAATCAAGGCAGGCAAGGCTATGTTCGTGTTGAAGACAACGATCGAGAAAGATTTGGTGGAGCATATAGAGATGCACATAGAGCTGTTCTCAAAGAAGTTGTTCTCGAAGAAGAATGAGGCGCGACTCCAACGCGCTACCATCCGGCCCCAGCGATAAATTTTTGCTAACTTTTTAAGACCATACAGGATAACTCTTGCATTATTGACTGTCCAACAAATGCAGACGTCAAATTTAGCAGCAATCAAGTATATTATGTACATGAGCATTCAATTAGTGCTATGTCTTTTTAATTAATTTGTACCTGCAATTAGATGGTGACATATCTTCTATATATTTCCTGGTAATTAAGTTTTCACCACCGATTTGGAAGACTCGGTTCTTGATCTAGAGCAGTACGCAAAAAAATAGCAAGGTTTACCTTGGGGAATTTTTAGGGAGGTCTGCCCAAAATCTCAGAAAGAATGAAGATCATCAACATGATTATCGTTGTTCTTGCCTTTCTGGTCCTATCTTCATGTAGCTTTTATGTTTGGACATTCTATATATTTATTTTTGCTGAAGAATTGCTCAGCTACTGTTCAACATAGCTATAATTAATATAATTAATATATATTTATTATTGATGGGACGGGGCGGAGCGGGTTGTATGTAAATGCGGGTTGAGGCGGGTTGGAATGAGTGTATTTTTGATGGAGTGCTCACATAATCAAAACAATATGATTATATATAAAACAATATAACTATATATAAATATGGGTCCTGCATTGAGAGTTGGACCCTGAAATAAAAGATAACGCGTTCGCACCATATAATTTTATTGAAATTGATTGAAATTTATTGGAGATGACTCAGTATGACTGACAACTACTCTGTGCAAAGTAGTGTTGCTAGAACTACACGTGAGCCCTATGTCAAGAGCCAAACCCTGGAAATAGAACCTCACGTTCACACTATAAAATTTTATCAAAATTGACTGAAATTTGTTGGAAATGACTCATTATGACTGGCAGCTACTTTGTGCAAAGCAGTGTGGTTAAACCTACATGTGGGCCCACGCGTCATGAGTGGAGCCACTAAATTTCTATATATATAGTTAAATATGTGTTGGTGGATTTAACTAGTAGGTATAGTCATACCCATAAGTTTAAGCATCAAATGGAGCGGGACGGGATAGGTTATTTAGTTGAGCTTTCGGGTTCGGGTGGGTTGTCATTTAATTTCCATAAGCATTGGAATGATGTGGGTAAGGGGTGGATTTAGCCCCGTTAGCAGGCCTACGCGGCTAAGGCTATGATCCTGCTGCTGGTGCTGGTCGTGGGTAGACGTGATCCCGCCAGCACGGACAAGGCCCGCCTCCGATCTTGACCTTGCAGACAAGCACCGTATCGTAGCAGTAGAGCCCCGCCGGCGTCGTCACCTGGACGTCCACCTCCCCCTCGCCTCGCCCCAGCTCTCCGGCCAGCCGCTCCCGCAGGAACCGCGGCACCACCACGTCCTGCCCCCACGCCGTGGCGTCGCGCACGCTCTCATGCTCCTTCCCGGCGCAGAACGGCGGCACGGAGCCCCTGGCGAGGAACGCGTCCCCGTACGACACCGCCGCGGCGGAGAAGCTGCCGAGGCACTCCTCGAGCTTGTTGCCGGTGTTGTTGATGCGGACGGTCAGGTTGAACACCGGCGAGAGCGTCGGCCGGTCGAGGTCCTCCAGGCCGGCCGCGCCGATGATGGCCACCGTGTACACGGGACCCGGCGACGCCGCTGCACGGGACATGGCCATAGTGAAGGCGATGATCGAGGTAACCAGGCCCGCGGCCATCAAAAGGAACACGATCCCCATAAATATGGCTTCTGCACGACTGGGTTTTTCCACCTGCGCGCCCATGCTCGACGACGGCCGGGATCCTGGCGGACGGCCGGTGGCGTCAGGTGTTGAGCAAGGATCCAAAGAGGTAGGTGGTTCAGATAATCAGATGGGGCTGTGCGCGCTTGTTCTTTTCTTATAAAAAGAGGGACACGCTTTGTTGCCCGGCCCGTTCGTGCGCGGCGTGGACTCTGTGCGTGCCCGTGCGATTCCGGAGTCCAAGGACAGATGTTAACGGAGGCGCTCGCCCGGCCCTGCAAGGATTTCACCAGGTCTAGCTAGCGTCGCTCTCCCCGCCGGCCGGTGTCAGTCGTCTACTCCGCCTACAACGCCCGCTCGTGGTGAACAGTGTTGGAACCGGAACCGGCCGGGGACGGCGACGCCGCCCCGCGCATTTTCCGCTCGTGCAGTCGCTTGCCTCCAAACGTGTCCAACGCAGCAACGCTGCCAAGGGACCAACGATCTGGTTCAGATAGGAAACGTTGATCACATCAAATTGGAAACGGTGAAACAAATCTCGTCGGAGAACATGCCATTACCGTCTTTACCGGGAGGTCCTGTAATCTTTGATCTGGCCAATACACAATTAGCTTTGAAGAAAATATTCTCGAACATGTCTTCTGAATTTCATTTGAATTTAGACAAATCTCATCCAACAAAACTTGCTCAAACATATTTGAGCGAAAATCTAGTCGAATTTTTTTTAAATCCAATGTTCAACATTGCTTGAAAGTTATCAAGTTATCTGATTGCACGTTATCTAATATGTTAACAACTATGTTCATATTTAATATAATGAATCCAAATCCATTAGATATCACCACACTGCTGACTGCCCCCCCACACTTGTCTGCTCTGGCGGGCCGGTCTACTCGGTCTCGAGCCCCTTTTCTAAGGATGAAGCGCACAATCACCCCTACAAACCCTCTTCCAAATCTGAAGGTATGCTCGTTGGCGTGTGGACAGAATCATGCCTGAAATCGATTTCAATTTCAGGTCCATGATGTACTACAAGAGGTGTGATAGATAAATAGCATTTCTCTTATTTAAAATAAGCCCTAATTGGCTAATTTAGAGTAGTATATAATAATTTACCTACATCTATGGAACTATTATCCTCTGTAAAATCCGCCAAAGCCCAACCAGGAAGAATTAGAATAGAGATCCTAAAACTTGCTCGGCGCCAGAATTTTTATGTGAGTAATTCCTAAATCCATATGACTGAGAAGATAATAATAACATTTTAGGCAACCGGAAAAATTAAATATGAAGATCATATCAGGTTCGTAGAGTGACTATACAAAACTTGGAGAGACGTACACATGCCTGCCTCAGTCAGATCTCAAAAGTGCTCTCCATCTCAAGCTGCCCACCCGCGGCCTCCTCTTCGTCGTCACCGACATACAGGTACGGGTTCTTCTCCACCGGCTGGAAGTTGTAGAAAACGAACACGTAGAAGGCGAGGCTCGCCGTCTCGATGGAGACGTTGACGACCCACTGGTACTTGTAGCTGAGCACGGCAGCGACGGCGGACGCGGCGATCCGGGTGAAGTAGAGATAGCAGACGACCACCAGGTAGAACTGCTTGAAGAGGGTGAGCTTCTGGAGGTTCCGCGCCGCCTTGCCGTCGGTCTTGGACGCCTCCCGCAGGTTGCGGATGGACCAGATGATGGGGAAGAACACGGCGCAGCAGCAGATGACGTCCACCAGCAGGAAGATCTGGTTCCACGCCAGCCAGTCCCGCCCCGCCGGCCCCGTCTCCCCGATCACCGCCGACGCGATGTTCTCGATCACTTGCAGGGGTATGATGATCATCAGCACGTTCTTCTCGCGCTCCTGCACGCGCCGCAGACGTCAGGGCATGGATGGCCATTGATCTCTGTTGGTTGGTCATTGCATCTGCAGAGTGCAGACGACATGGGCGCGCACCTGGAGGTATGGCTTCAGGAAGGACCAGCCGGTGCCGATGAGCACGATGACGGTGAAGAGCAGGATGCCCTTGAAGAAGCCGAACACGTAGAAGGCGACGTCCCACCCGTGCGGCGTGCCGGTGCGCTCCACGTACCACTGGTCCTCGGCGGCGCACGCCAGCTTGAGCGCCTTGAATAGCAGCAGCGCGCCCATCACAGCGTGGATGCGCTCCGCGGTCTTGCAGTGCTTGACGCAGACGTACAGCCACGTGCCCAGGAACACGAAGTGCACGACGGACGCGGCCGCGAAGATGCCCGGCAGCGGCAGCAGGCCGACGGGCAGGTACTCCTTGGCGCCGGAGCGGCGGACGTTGAACATCTCGGTGCGCACCTCCATGGTGACCTCGACGCCGTCCTGGCAGCTGCTGAAGAGCACCGTGTACTGGTCGTCGGCGTCGATGGTCAGGGAGCCCTTCCCGGTGCCGTCGGGCGCGATCTCCTTGAACCGGAAGAGTGGCTGCACGTACTTGCTGGTGAGCGGGCAGAAGGCGGTGCCGGTGGCCTCGGCGTAGTCGGACTCGTTGTTGATCTGGTAGATGAGGGAGTTGGAGATGAGGAAGAAGCCCATGAGGGTCGGGTCCGCGGCCTTGATCTGGGACCCCTCGGGGACCTTCCACCCGACGCCGGTGGCGGTGACGGCGGCGCGGCCGCCGCGCCTGAAGCCGAACTCCTCGAACAGGATCACGGAGCGCGAGTCGGAGACAATGGACGTCGTCTTGATCTCTGCGCGAGCGGCGGGCAGCACCGCGGCGAGGGAAGCAGCGACGGCGAGGACGACTGCGGAGGCGGCCATGGCGGATCGATCGAACTGCATTGGTCACGTGAGTTTCTGGTTCGTGGAGGTCACGGCACTCGCCCGTGGCCGTGGGTGGGGGAATGCCGGTGCCGCCTGCGCTTGGCGTAGATAGAACTGTGGCAGGCGCCGTGCACGCAGCCACGAACGGAGAGGGAGGGGTGGGTCGACGAGCGTGGCGTGTTTTAGGGACGGCCATGGGAGGAGCCTGGAGAAAGAAGAGCGCATGCATGCGTCAAACTCCCACAAGGCCAGAATCGACAACTTTTTTCAGAGCGCTCGATGACCCCTATTGTTTCAGCCTGACTGGCTGACTTTTTTTTTTTGGAACCTTCAGCCTGACTGACCGACTGAATGACATGAACAGATGCTGCATTGAATTCACGGCGATGTTTACTTAGTGGGCCTATCTCATGGGCTGGGCTATCCCTTTTAGATGGGCTGACCTTTTTGTCCAATTTTTGGTGTGGACCAATTGTTGGCCTTTGCGCTCTAGAGATAAAAAGTACATTGTTCTCCTCAGGTGGACACGTGTGCCTGTCATCATTGGCTTGCTTGGTATTTTTATATGTTAAAGCTCGCGCGCTCCGCGTCCAACCAGGCCGTCCATGTCTGCAAAAAAGATTTGGACTATCCGATAGCCATCGTGTGGTGCTGGTCGTCTAGAATTTCGGTGCCACGTGCTGTCGTGCCATTGGCTGGAAGCTTCTCGACCTGTCCCGAGAGCCCATAAGCCTTATCTCTTCTGCACCCGCCGCTTCCTCTTCCTCCTCTCCTGCTTCCACTCCCTACTCGCCGCCGCTGTCCACGCCACTCCCGTTGACTCTGCCGGTGGGACGTGTTGAGATTTCTTTCAGTCAGAAAAACAAGTGGGACGATGACTGGGTCAAATACTGGTTTTATGTCAAGATTGGTTTCGTGAATTCTTCTCAAAAGGAGACCTTTTCGTTCTATGCTCGCTCGCATAGAAGATTCTTCCTTTTCAGCATATCAATTAGGCTGATTTTGACAGATCGTCTAAGGATTTTAAGGACCGCTGCACTGTGTTCAGAGGGGTGGCGAAGGCAATTGGTGGCTGTGACCTTGTGGAGGAGTACCTGACAGCTAAGATTTGACCGTTGACGCCCGGCTGGGTAGCTAAATCTTTTTCGAAGATTAAGATAGGCAATATATCTAGTTGTATTCCTTGTCCAGTGTTTGGACTTAAGAGGCCATCTGATTCGAGTGATGGGATGATCGTGTCGAATGTTGAGCTTAGGCTAACGCCTTTCTTGGTGCATATAACTAGAAAGAGCACAAGGTCTTTTTGGAATGTTGTTCCATGGTAGCCGTATTAATCGGAGCTTCCATGAAATGGTAATAAAGTATGATTCTCGAGAAGCACCTTCGGAGCCGCAGAAGAGGGGGAGGGCGTCTAGTAACATCGGCTCTACAGAGCCTGTTGCTAAGAAAGGGAGAAAGGATGTGACATATGTGTCTGGAGGCTCGTCCTCCTTGGCTTCTTCGGCTAGACCTCCGAGGAATCCTTCGGTCAAGTTGTCAGCCAAGCAAGCGGAGATTCGGAAGAAGAAAGATGTTGAAGTAAGTAAGTATACATTCGAGATTGCAGAGTGTGATTTAGGAAGTCCAGCTTTCATGGCGGCTCTAAAGGCTACTGAATCGTAGTGTGCCTTGGAGTTTAGGGAGTAGGGGGAGACCTGTAGAAATTGATATTGAGCAGTTTGGTTCCTTGCGTGCAAGTCCTGATGGTGTTGGTGCTGTGATTATAGATCTGCACAAGGCATCAGGTGCACCGCTTTGTATGGTGAGTCTAGTGGATGACGACAGCGACGAGGATGTTGTGGAGGTCCCCCTGAAGGTTGACGCTCATTTGGTTGAAACCTCGAAGGAGGCGCGCCCGGGAGTTGCGTCAGAAACGGTGATGGAATGTGTGCTCAAGGAAGATGAGGATCGCGGTGCTATGGTTGAGGACACGCAACTTCCGGGGGCACGCGTTTCTCAGGACTTTACGGAGCTAGGTATGATTTTGACAGATTGTAATTCTCCCTTTTCGATGTTCTGATATTGACCCGTACCTTCGGTATGCTTTTGATGTAGATGTTGCAAAATGTATGACTAAGCTTGGAGGATTAATTAGCGGAGGTCTTTCCGAGGGCAAATCGTGTGCTCCGGCCGAAACGTCCGCTCGAGCTGGAGGCCTTCCTGAGGAGTTTGAATCCTTCGACGTTGAAGGTTGGAGCCCTCATTTTTTTTCTTAGAAAACTTGGGTTTTTTGCGGATTTCAAGAAGAGCTTAGGCGTATATGTGACGGAGTATCTTGGGCGCATCACCGCTTCTTTGTGCTTGTATTAAATGGTGAAATGAATGTCTTTTGGTGATGATCGTGTGCTAAGGTGCGTTTTATGCAGGCTTTGATAGCGACCCATGCAGTGACTCAGAGCACTAAAAAAGATAACGAGGCTCAATTAGAGAGGTCGGCCGAGAGCCTTCGCTTGGTTATGGAGAATTAGAACCTGAAAGATCAAAATAAGGTTCTGGAGGACCTTCGGGTTTTGCGTAATGATCAGATTGCTGGTCTGACACAGAAGGTTGATGATCAAGAAAAGCTTATTCAAAAGATGCAAAAAAAACTATTAATCAGAATGATGAAAACTTTGAAAAACCTTCGTGCTATTGTGGAGAAAGATAACGTTACGATCAATGATCTAGAGGCTGAAAATAAGCAACTTAAGGCCCAAGGTGTAAGAAAGATAACTTGATTGAGAGGTTGCTGAAGGAGGCAGAGGATAACCAAAATCTGATGAAGGATGCTATCAGAGAAATTGTCGAGAAGAGCGATCGGATTTATCTTGAGTAAAAAAAAGCTCTAGCAACCTTCGAGGCCAAACCTGCACCTGTTCCTCAGGATCCAGAGGGTGGTGCGACTGGCTTGTTAAATTGGATATTGAATGAATTCACCTCACTGGCGGATATACTGATCATGACTTCGGACAATTCTGCCGTCATCTCGAGTGAGAGTGTTCTAGCAATTCTGGACCGTGAAGGTTGCCGGAACCTAAAAAAATGAGTGCTAGGAATTATGTTTTCCTGTCTTACTCCGACCTTAGTCAGAATATTTCTAACATTCAAGCTGTGAAGAAAGCTTTCATCCGAAGGTTTTGGAAGGTTGCTGGCCGAGAGGTTGTACGTAATATTTCTCAGAGTTGGTTGGAAGCGGTAAGTTTATGAGTGATTCCTTTCTTTTGCTGTCTTGTTTGCTCCGGTTGTGAGAATCTATCCTTGTGCAGATAAAGAGAGCTCAGGAAGATAGGAAGTTGACGGCGATGGCTTCGGATGTTGCTGAAAGTTCTGGAGCCAACAAGACTGCTGGAGGTGACATTGAGAACGCGAAGGTGTAAAATGGGGCTTTGATTGAAGAACTTTTGTGGCTTGTATTTTTGATGAATCTGTGATGTAAATATTCCTAACTTCTTTTGGTCAGGCGCTCGTTGTTGTGAGGCCCGGACTTGGTGTACCTCTGGTGAACATTGGTTGTGATGGAGTCATCGTGCCTGGATCTGTTTGGGAGAGATACAGTTTTGCTCATCCTAAAGCTAGTGTTAGTGATTTTTTGTATGCGTGTGCGGCTAAATTGCTGTGCCTGGATCTGTTTGGGAGAGATACAATTTTGCTCATCCTGAAGCTAGTGTCAGTGATTTTTTGTATGCGTGAGCGGCTAAATTGCCTTGTGAAGACTGATGGTGCTGCGACTGACGGATGATATGTGTATATTTGTAATTGCTTTTTAATGTCTGATCTGCGCGCGAGTGGAAGATAAGGGCTCGCACGTGAACATGAAGTAGAAGAGGGCCAGGAAAATTAGAAGAAAAATGACAATGGTCCGCCGTGGCCCGGCGGGCAGCTCGACGCTGCGGCCCCTCCAACTCCGTTGTCCTGCTCCGCGGCGGTCCGGCGGGTAGTGCAGCCGCCATACGGCGCGTGGGCGCGGGCCGCCTTGAGGCCCCCAGGACGACGTCGTGCAGTACCTCGCCGCGGTCGACGTCGCCGTCGACCACCTCGCACGCCCGGGGGGGGGGGGGGGGGGGGGGGGGGCGGGGAGGGACGGGGTGCGGCCGCGGCGCGCGGGCGTTGCCGTGCAGCTCGCCATGGCACGGCCCGAGGAGGAGCTCCGCCACCTCATGGCTGTTGTGCAGGTTCGTTGGCCCCTGCCCTCTTATTTCGTTTCCACACGGCAGCCAAGATTCAAAGTTCTAGCGATTGTTCTCTGGTCATCCCTTTGTTTTGCTCTCTTACTTTCCTATGAACCTCATGTCTTGCGTGCTGTGGTTGTCATTTTAAGGGATCCATTTTAAGAATTGCAAGCTGCACACTGCATATTATTGATGTCGTGTAGAATTCTCAAGAAGCTCAAGCTGATCGATTTGCAGGTTCGCAACTGGCTGTATGTTTATTTGTAGTATGGAGTGTTCCTTTTCTATGCATAGTATCGGACTCCAAATTATAAAATTTGGTCCCACGTGTTGCTTAGGCATATTCACTTTCTCAGCAGATCCGCTAGGCCTGATGGCATTGTTATTTTTCAATGCATTGACCACCTATTGGGTAAGAGAGAAAGGGAATCGGCAAAAATCTTGGAACTACTTCCAAGTGGAAATTGACCTGGTAGAAGAGTGCTACTATAATTAGAAACCATCCAAAAGATGAGGTATCCAAGGTCCAACCTCTAATATATTTGACTCGAGTACGATCACAACAAAATGCATTCATAGATTACTGCAAGGAGGTGAGCTTCTTCTTCTACTGCTTGGTAATTTGGTTCCAGATGTGCTACTGATGCCACATAAATAAGTAAATTATTTTTCTGAAACACATGTGGTAAGGATCTGTTAAGTCAAAGCTACTGCCCTTTATTCAGAACCCCAATCAAAGCCTGGTCAATTTTCCATTATCAATGCAAGTGGGATTGAGTGGGGTTACTTATGTTGGACCATTTTTCTACAGAAATTTTGTTCTAGGCAAAATGATGGACCTTTTAAAATCAGGGAACATGACATGGACCTTGACTGGTGAGGTTCCAACTGGAATATCACTGAATGAAGACCACTTTTTAGCAATCCTATTGAAATTTGCATACCTGAGTGCCCCTGTTGGCGAAACCGTACTTTCAATTTAGCTCCAAGAAACTGCTCTAAATGTTGACCAATTTATGAAAATTGAATGACAAGGAAAAATTTCCTTTGAAAAATGCATCTAGATGTTGTTGATCGCTGTTCTACCGCATGCTCTAATTGGCTGAAGCGAATTTCAGATGCGAAAGAGGAGCCCCAGCTCAGACTTACACAGCAAAGATAATATAATTGGTTTTACATTAGAAAACATCAGTGCTATCTATAGCAAGAGGTTTAGCTTGGCCAAATTATGAAAGGGACGAGGTGAGTTCATGCTACCTGAAGCTGAATGTCAATATAGGATCCTTAACCCTTATAATTTTTTTCAGATGCTCTTTGCTACTTTCTACATGCTACATCATTGCCTATCGCCTAGAATCCAAATCAATGTAATATGGATGCCAGGTATACATACTTTTTACAAGATTATAACTATTTTGAATTCTTTCTTGCATGGAAACCATATCACTGCTTGACAGTTGATCCTTTTTTTCTTTTGGCAATTTCTAGGTTGCAATGTTAATTCTGGATATGGATAGCCCATGCATATCAAATTCAGATGGTATATATAGTATAGATCCAAACGATTACTGAGCAAGAAGATGCAATAAAGCAAGGTATATAAATACAACGCCATTCCTATTTCCAATTGCTTTCTACTTTCTGCTCTTCATTTCAACAAATATGATTACTGTCCAAATACATATCGTGAATCCTTAGATTTCCAACATAAAGGAAACAAAACTTCCCATATGTTATTCCGTAAATTTAGGCTATGAGTATCAATGCAGTTTGATGTGCTATGCATTTTTTTACTCTATGATCCTGTATAAAAATGATTTAATCTAACTAAACTATAAATGTAGCCATAATTCAAAACATTTGTTTGGTTACTGAAGCTAACAGGATTATTAAACACCCACTTTCCAATTTGTTTTTCTTATTTTGCAATCCCAACAGGTTAGTTACTGAACTGAACCACTTGGAAGCCTTAGCATATATAAATTAATTTTTTTTGCTGATTTTATATTTATTTGTTATTTGTGAGATTCCTATTACCTGGCATGTTCTCCCAATAGGATAACCAAAGACGATTTGTCAGTTCTAGCACAAGATTATTTTGCATAGTCCTTAAGTTGTTACTTTTTCTTTGTTCGTCAAAAGATTGCAATACTACTTATGACCATATATCATATTACATGGCAAGAATGTCACACTTTCCGAGCTGGTCCTGCTACTACATGGAAAGATAACTAACAATAATTTGAAGCTATACCATGGCTAAATGGTATGGATTATACAAATACTAATTGTGTACAATGCGGTCAACTGTACGTATATATGTTCTGATGAAAAATAAAGGAAAAGAGAGAAGCATTTGATTGTTTGTCTGAATCTTTATCTGAATCTATTTTGTTCAGTACATAATGCACAACATATACCTACATATACAGATAGATATGCATTCAAATTAGAAAATAGTGCCTATGGATCCAGCTTGCATTGTCGGTGCCTATGTGCTCCCAGTGTTCATTGCAAACAAAAACAAAGCAAAACCATGCCACTCCTTAGAACACTAAAATAAAAAACAAAACAGGTAATCATGAAACATATCCATTTGCTTATTCCAGAGACTTGAGCAATCTGATACCTAATATTTTTGAAATTTGAATAAACTACAGGTCAGAAGAACCGGCAAGACCGCAAGGACTTCGGAATCAGGTTCATCAATACCAAAAAAAATATTAGGCTGTACCATCTTCCTACCAATATGTAACCATGTATTAGAATTAACTAGGTTTGTATTACAAAAATAGATCAACATTTGCTGCCACATTGCCTGTGTCAAACATATACATTTACTCAAATTATTACTCGACCATTCCAATCCTCATGCACATTACTTAAAGCATATTTTTTTACTTACAAATTTTTTCCCCAGGAAACATATCCTGTCTCAAATAAATGCAAATTAAAAAAAAGGAGAGAGAAAAGGACCAGCCAGCGCATCAGCAGGTTAAAAAAAAACAAACTACAAGCTACATTTACATCAAAGCTAATCACAATTTACAACATATCATTTCTATCTAACTCCTTTTCAATTGCACTTTCTCCATACAGGAAACAAAATCGGATGACCACTCTCCAAGTAAAGGAAGAGACTCCAACCACTTCATATTGGCTTCTATCAATTAGTGATGTAGGCTCCTACAATATCCATAGCATAAATAAATGTACTTTGTCATTGTATAAAATGAATGTCTATATAACCATGTTAATAAATTAAGTTTATTGTAATAAGCATGGGCGCGCAGGGGCGCGCGCAAAATACTAGTCAGGAAGACAACTGGGGCCTTGGGGCAGTAGGCCGGGCACACATGCTCTCTGTGAAGTGAGACGCATGAAGCCATGTTTAACAGTTTTGATCGATCTCTCCCGACAGCAGGATTCTGGCTTCTCTTTACGCTAAAAGCTCGAAGGGGATGCCATGTACTCGTGGAGGGATCAGGCTGCTACGTACAAAATGGAACAGATACCACTAGTTTGTTTTCTACTTTCGCGTCGCCTAGCTAGCCGCAAATGGCCCCCAAGAACTCAGTGCCTCCAGGCATCGATCAGAATGTCAACCCAGCGGAAGTGGTTCCTTAGCTCCCCTTGAAAGGGCTAGATTCTTATCCAAGATAAAGATGTTTCTTACTATCTTGTTTTTTCTTCGAATTGACGCAGAAGTACACATTCTACTGCTAACCAAGTATGTAAAATTATTTTTTTAAGAAGTTAATTATCCCAGATATGTTGAACATTTGCTCAGCATTAGGGGTGGACTATGAATGGTATTCGAGCAAATTAAATTTACGCAATTATCCCAGATACGTTGAACATTTGCTCAGCATTAGAGGTGGACTATATATGGTATTCAAGCAAATTTAATTTACGCAAGAATCTTTGGATATTTTTCTTTTGTCTGGTTGCATTTCTTTTTCGTTGAACCAAGTTACAAAAATGTCTTTGTGGATTCCATATGATTTAAAACATGTGAGAAACCTAACAAAGAAAAATCGATACAAGAAAGATTGCAACATACTACATTTCTTAAACATAAAAAAGCAACAAATTTAGAGATTAAAACTTTCTTGTGGTAACGGCATATATATGAACACCATAGATGATATAATAAAATGTAGATGGCAAGGATATTCTTGGAAATTATTGAAAATAGAAATAACGAATTCCATAACTATAAAAATTATTTACACAAGCAGACAAATACTGTTTGCAGAGTCACGGCTACACCACTTGCCTTTACACTAGCGCGATTGCTTAAGATGACCGCCTCTATAGAAACACCACCCCCTGAAATGTTGGGTTGAATAGGTATCAGTCATACGCACTGTGTGATGTAAAAGGTTGGAATACTGTTTTATTCTATTATTATTTAAAAACAAAAGGAAAAGTTCCTATAGTGTCTTAAAAAACATTAATTGCTCCTTATATATAGTAATTGTAGTATGTATAAGCGAGAAGACAAGTTTTTTGTTTATACGAATCGGCCCAAGATAGTGGTAATTTCATAGATAGATGGTGAAGAGTTTTTGGTACAGCCCCAAGGGTCAAAAAATTGTACACGGAGACTACACACATATATAGGTTAGCGTGTGGCCTTTACACATACAATAATACAGACGGTATAACAATGGATTTTCTTCTTCTTCTGCAATCATGCATGTAATAAGATATGTACAATTGAAGACATGTACATGACGCATAGCACTTCGGTGACCGAGTATATAGTAGACAAAGACAGATAGTTTAGTTTTGCTCCCATTATTAGGTCTTCTAAGAATGTCAACTTAATTTGCAAGCAAAGAAAATTTGTTCCAAGAAGTTCTGAGGGTAAATTAAAACCACGCACGCACCGAGAACGTGGAGGTGAGGAAACGTGTGTTCGATCTCGAGACCAAACGACAAAACAAAGTTACACTAGTCCCGGCCCGCTAGTGCAATTTACCTTTGTCCTTGAGAGCTGTAAAGCAGGTCACGATCGAGAGCGACCTTTTAGTACCGCCCCCCCCCCCCCCCCCCCCCCCCCCCCCCCCAGCACTTTAGCATTCCTCACCATTCTCGCACACCATTTGGCAGACGTGACTGTTGCCATAGCTAGTGCAGCAACTAACTAGAGAGCCATCAGCTTTTGTTGTCGGGCGCCGTATCTTGCTTTCTACTTTTAGCTAGCTCCCGAGTCCCGTGATCCATGACCGATCGATGATGAGCTTGCTTGCTTGGAGTATAAACATACCAGCCCCAATCCATCCAGATACGCACACACATACGCCCAGCTTTTGGGGAGGAAGGACCTATTTGTATACTTAATATAAGCAGGGGCTTTTCGAGACCCTTCCGGATCGCCAAAGCGAGAGGGAGACTTGTCGACCAATATTGCTTCGTCATCACACCCATCGCGTAGAAAATTAATATGCGCGGCGGATGCTTCGTTTCACCGCACGCACATTATTAACATAGTCGTCCGTCCCCGGCCTCCCGCCAGATCACGCCACGGAGACCACTAATCAAACCCCCCGGCTCGAATGGGATGCCGCCTGCGTGCAGCGGCCTGGATGCTGGAGCAAACGACATGCAACCAGACACGGAAAGCTGACGCCCAATAATGAACTGCAAGGCTTAGCACATATAGCTAGCTAGCTAACCGTAGATGATTATATATATATATATATATATATATATATATATATATATATATAGCAGTGGTGATATGGAGAGGGATTTATATATATAGTATATGTATAATTATATATGTGTGCCGGGGGCGATCGAGCTGGCCGTGTCCCGGTGGTCCGGGCGCCGGGCTTTATGCGCTGCCGGAGTTGGCGACGCGACTAAACAAGTAGGGGGCGGTGGTCCTGGGTGCGGGCGCGCGACACCTGTCGCCGGCGTGAGGCGGCAAAGTCGCCGCACCCACGCCCGGCGACGGCGATGCCCGCATAAAATAACCCCCCGGCGCCCCCGGCAGGCAGCGCCCTAGCTGCGCGCCGTACGTGCTCGATCGCTTGCCCGAAATAGCAGCCACGTTATTCTACGGGCGACGTCGATCGCTGGCTGCCCCCGCGCGGCATCCGATCGGCGGGACGGCGGGTGCCGCGTCGCCATTGGCGGGGTGCGTTGGGCACCGTACCCAACAGCGGGGCGCACCATGGACGACGACGATGCTCCGCTCCCTGTACTGGTGGCACGCGCGGGCGGATGCGCGGGCACAGCAGCAACAAAGACATCTACTAGTTGTTTAACCGGCCTTGCTGATGCACTGGGTGATGCGATTGTTTGGTGCTCTTCGTTGGGTGATTAGGTGACGAGGCGAGGTCGACCGATCGATGCCAGAGATAGATCTTGGAGGGTGCCAAGGAGGAGCGGGGATTTTTTATCACGGCGCGGGGGATCGGAGCTCTCTATAGTCTATACTACTAGGGCTCTACGCGATGTGATGATCGAGGTGTACGTGGAGGGGCGGGCGGGGGACCGTGCCAATACTTAAATCCCGGGGGGGATCTAATGATGTGCTAAATTAGCATAAGCGCATCATTCTTTGTTGGAAGTCACGACGAGGAGGTCTCTCGAAGGGGTAAGCCTCCAAAAGGGCTTGGCCTGCGTGATTCCCCTTGTTAGGTGCGGTCTTCCAGACTTGCCCTCCGGTAATAACCTTTACTAGATCTCTGGAAGACCGTACGACGATGGTGTTACATATACTCAGCAGTTGGCAAGGTGGTTTGTGCAAATTATATTATTGTTCGAGCTAGAATTAATTATTAGTTGCTGTTTTGATAGTATAATGAATTTCCATCTCGATCATGAACGAAATTCCTACGGCATGCATGATGATGATTCATGGATTCGTAGGCAGTGACTCCACCATGTATATCGTGCAGGTACTTAGCGCTGTGACCACATATATATCATGAGGATATTACTTGTATTCTTATGAACATTTTTACTTTCCCTAAGTTCGAAATAGCTCGTCATCAAATCGTCTCCCGCTATGATATATTGCTATAAGCTCTATCAATGACAAACATGGCCTCTCCATCTACAATTTGCATGCTATGCATTGAGCTGTCTACTCCAAGCATAACAATTATGCCAACCATGCTAGCATTCCCTCCCTCCCCCTTCTTGTATCACTACCGTCATAGATAAACTCCACTATTATATATTGTTTTATCATACATATTAATACAAATATAGTATTTTTATTGGTCATGTGTTATGCTAATCTATAGTTTTATTGGCGCCACGTGCATGTAGTCTGTGAACTCCGGTGTACTCCTCTAATATCTTGACGGTGTACTTTTGAACTGTGAAGTCCAATCCAAGATCATTAGCCCACTCTTTTGTCTTATCTTGATGATCCATAATTTTATCAACCAGATGAATAGATATGTTTATGTTTCTCTTATTACACCGACCAGATCGAAGACCATTTGAACTGCAGTGTTGATATCTTAAATATGCATACGATGTGCAACAAACTTGCATACTAATTGAATTATGTTGCCTTCTTTTTATGGAATTTGGAGGGGCATTTTGTATTATTTTTTCCATAATAGCAGTGATGGGTGGGTGATCCATAAATATGTTTAAAGTAGTTTATGTCAAGTTTCCCGTAATGACAGTGGTGGTCAGTTTATGAGAATATGGGCATTTGGGTTATTCTTTTATTGTCAAGGGTAAATTTGCTTGTCTTTTCTTAATTGCATTATACTAGCTTCTCCTGTGGCAGAATATTAAACAATAGATTTTTGCATACATACATACAAATAAAGTAGCAAGTTCTGCATGTCCTCGCTAGGGTTAGTTTTTGCCCTGTTGCCATGCATGCTCTTGTTGCGTGCGCCGCGCTAATTTTTAGCACACGCGGTCCTAGCGCCGAACACCAAATTAAACACACAGTCCGCACGTACGTCTTTCTCCCTACCTGGTTCAGGCCGATCCAGCCAGATCGCGTATCTGTAACTCCCGAATTGATAATCACTTCGTTGGCGCCGGCGTCAAGAGTGCTTGAAGCGAGAGCAAGTGGCAGTGGCGCGCGGCTTGACTCGAGTGAGAGACCATGGCTCGATCTGGGAACACGCGCGCACTGCGCCCGACGCGTACGAGACGACGAGTATGTTTGATCGTGTACTTAATCTCGGCGACCGTACCTTTTCCGGATGGCGACAGAGCGCCGGGTGATCGGCCGGGTCGGAGCAACATCATCGGATGGATACATGTACCATCCTGCTTTAATCTGTTCTAATTAACCGCGTGCCAGCTCACCAGAATGTTGATCGGATCGACCAGGTACGAAGCACGCGCGCGTGGTGTCGCGCGTCGCTTACTCGCTTGTGTCATTGCGTGCAATGATGCGCGGCTTTCAGATTAGCCCGGGAGATTAGTTTAGTCCGTTTGTGCGTCGGAAAGCGTGACCGTGATCGCCATCACCATCGCTACTACAAGTACGATGGCCATCATCGATCGAGCGTCAGTTTAGTTTGTTCGCACCTGCAGCAGCCAGCAGGTGTGATCGAAGCTAGTGTACCACTTGGTGAGTTGTTGCGGATGCAGTTAGCCACGCGTCGGCTTTCTAGAACCCGCGCGCGGGAGATATATATGTGTATGTGTTTTGTAGTGTGGTGGTTCTTTCTGGCGCCCAGGGGACACCGAGGATAGATCAGGCAGACAAGCTAAGATGGATGGAGGTTGCAAAAGTGAAGCTGTATGCTAATAATGCCTGGGTATATGCTAGTTTATGTTGGTGCCAGAATATGAACTCTCTTGGGACAGGCTGATGAAAACTGAATAGTATATGCAGGTGGTCAAAGGCACGAATCATGTTGTTTTGAATCCAGAAATTAAAAAGAAAATGAAACTAATATTGCTAATAAGGAGCTGGGCACAATATACTAGTACTATACAGGGTACACATGCAGTAGAATTTAGTTCATGTCTAAATCAGTCGGCCATTTTTCTTTATTACACATCTTTGGTTCGTTCGTATGATCTCGAAGAGAGCACATTAGTATCTAAAATTCTAAGGCACTCTTTACTCCTCACAAAATAGACTCCTAGTAGTTCTCTCTCTCAAAGCCAGCACTCTTTGCTCTTTACACCTGGCCCCAAGGGCGCGCTTTCGCGGCAAGAAATAATTAAGCACGCGGTAACTCTCAAGAATTTACCGCGGGGTCCGGGGGCAATTCGGGAAACCCGGCTAGTGGAGCATGGAATTCCCCCTGACAGCGACGCGCGGGGGTGCTTTGGCGAGCGACAGGGCCGGGGGAATAGAGCCCCGCCGGTGCCCGATATATACGCGGCAGCGGCTCACTCGCCCCGTACCCTCCTCACTCGCCGCGGGACAGGCGGAATCCGAGCAAAGGGAAAGGCTTTGCCCTCCGGCCACCCGCTCGTGGATAGCTACTGCTACGAGCTACCTGCCGCGGGCCTGCTCGCACAAATATCTCCAAGGGAACAGCGAGCTCTCCCGGCGAGCTGAGCTTTTGGTGTTGTGCCGCCAATGGAGGGGGCGCCGCTGGGCTGGGGACGGCAGGAGGTGGACGGGTGGAGGAAGGGCCCGTGGACCAGCCAGGAGGACAAGCTCCTCGTCGAGAACGTCCGGCAGCACGGCGAGGGGCGGTGGAACTCCGTCTCCAAGCTCACAGGTACTGCATCTGCATGCCGATCTCAAGAGCGAATTCGCTTCCTCCCTTTTGTTAGTTTATAATTTTCTTGGCGATCATCGATCTACTTGATTTCAACTGTACGGGTTTTCAGCTAGCTTACGGCCGGGCCCTGTGTCCCTTTTCACCAACAAGCAGCTAAACTTTGCAACTTGCGAATGATTGAGCTCGCAAGTTGCGGCGGCCGTCAACCAGGAGGCAGTACTACCGGTGTACGGTGCTGTACTGTTAAGCTTGTGTATGTTTTGCCAGGATCCTCAACTGGCAACTTGCAGAGCTGTCCCAGGATTCCACCATGCACGATGCTGTTTGTCCCCTGCAATTTGCTGCTACTGTCGCAGCGAGGGTTCAGCTGGCTCGCAAGTTAGAAGCAAAAGAGCCTCTATCTGTGCGCACAACCAAATTAGACATGTAAAGTATGCAGCGTGGGCTACTGAACTGTGGTGTGGATGCATAGCTAGAGTAAAAAGATACGCACCGTCAGATTAAGACGCTCTTAATCTGACGATGGGCATCTCTTATGCGTACACTTCGATTCAGTTATATCCCTGTGCGTACACGCTGCAGACTTAAAAGTCTTATTAGAAGAGTGACGTGAAAGTGAGCGTATAGATGGTAGTAGTGGCGAGTGGCGACTCAGTTTAACCGGTTCACTGCCCAGTACAGGGTCGAGTTGTTACTGGATGCCCATCTCCATGACGACACTGTACCTGGGTTCGCATCATCAGTCAATTTTCAAGGAAAACTACAGCTATCATATCTCTGCTAATCTTTTTTATCAAAATAAAATGTTTTGTTATCCTGGAGTGAGTTGGTTAGAATGATATATACTTAGATCATGAAAGCTAGCCGTCACTATTGCTACCACTCAAAGTTAGTAAATTGACCGGCACCTGTCGGTGCACATGGGTGGCTGGAGCTTTTTGTCTGAGATCCTCCATTCCCCTTTTGGCCTTTTCGTGCTGCAGGTCTGAAGAGGAGTGGCAAGAGCTGCAGGCTGCGGTGGGTTAACTACCTGAGACCGGATCTGAAGCGAGGCAAGATCACGCCCCAGGAGGAGAGCATCATAGTCCAGCTCCACGCTTTGTGGGGAAACAGGTATAATAAATGAAATAAACAGTGTGTACTGAACATGAAATAAACAAAGTTCATCAACTAAACAAGGTTCTAGTGTTGATGCACTGAAAATTCTTTGCTTGCCACGTGTATCGCGAGCAGGTGGTCCACGATCGCACGCAGCCTGCCGGGCAGGACGGACAACGAGATCAAGAACTACTGGAGGACGCACTTCAAGAAGGGGAAGCCATCCAAGAACATCGAGCGCGCGCGGGCGCGGTTCCTCAAGCAGCGGCAGGAGATGCAGAGCCAGCAGCGGCAGCTGTTGCAGCTGGCCGGGCAGGTCCCCAAGGACCACGAGAATCAGGACGGCGGCAGCGCGCGCACCGGGACCACGGCCGACGACGACGACCGTGGCAGCGCGGTCGTCGACGACGCGTGCGTGGCGCCGACGGTGGCAGCGGCCGAAGCAGCCGGCGGGCACCACCACCACGAGGACCTGATCATGCACGACGCCATGGACTTCATGTGCCCCATGTCCTGCGCCCTCCTCCTCCACGGCGCCGTCCATCAGGGCGGCGGCACCGGCAGCTGCTGCGGCTCCACGGCCAGCGACGAGTACGGGTCCGGCGAGGAGGACGGCGCCACGTGGGGCAGCCTGTGGAACCTCGACGGCGTGGTCGTCGACGACGCCGCCGCCGGGGCGTGCTGCACGCTCTGGTAGAGGAGATCCGCTAACCCGGCTGCCGCATGCCTTCTACCAGAGCTAGCTAGAGCTCCGATCGTCGTGTAGCGGTGGTGTTGCTGGTGGATAAGGACGGAGCAGCTGCTACCGTACGCCCACCACTTTGCAGCAGCGGCAGCTGCCGGCGCCTCAGCCGATGACACGTAAAAGCTCCCGGGCGCTTTCTTTATGGGGAAACGTACACAGAAGAAGTTTTTTTTTGTCTCTCGCTATGCATAGCTAGCAGCAATTTAGCAAAGCTCTCTGATCCGTACCTGAAAGACTAAGGGGACATGAGGGTGACAAATTACCCAATTCGATATTGATTATTTGCAACCACGCATCATGCATGCAGCACCGAGTGTAAAGTGTGTATTACGTGTAATGAACAATATATATGATCTTCGGTTATCACTAATGACTAATGAGTCAGTCGTTATCTAAAAAAAATCACTTGATGAGTCAGTACATCTGCATTATTATTCTGTGTTTAGCGGTGTGCTTGCTTACCATGCATGTGGAGGTCTTTTCTGGAGTGCATCTGTGTATGACGCTGCCACGCGTCCGAATCTCCTCTTTCGTTCTGAGTCGTGTGGGCTGCTGAAGCCCATAGCACAGAGCCCACAGGCGTCAACATTTCAAGAAGGAAGGCCGTCATTTGACACGGCCCAGCTAGAAGAGCGAAGCCATCTCATTTTCTCTTTTCTTCTCTACTCCTGAAAACTAATTGGGGGACAATTTTTTGGTGCGACCCTGCCGGGCGCAACATGCAGCCGACGGATGAATTGTTGCGGTGCAAGAACGGCAGCCCGTAAGAATCGCGCCTTGCGATCACCCTCCAGCTCGTCATTCTGCGCGCGCAACCTGAAGCCGTTCGATCAATGGTTAAGGCGCAGCAACGGCAGCCCGCAACAATCGCAGAATCCCGCAACGCCCCGCACTCGCCATCCCCGGCGCAATCTGTGTTCATTCACGGTTTCTCTCCTCGAAGTGATTCGCCGCCGCAGCCCGCGCCCACCCTCCGTCCTCCGCCGCGACCCGCGCCCACACTCCTTCGCCGCGCCGCCGGGTCGCGATCCGCGGGAGGGACTCCTGCGCCGCCACCACGACGGCGCCCACCACAACGGCGTCCCAGCACGGACGCCGCCTCGCGCTCCACGACACTGCACCTCGTCCACGCCGCCGTCCGCCTCGCACCGCCGCTAATCCACGACGCTGACCTCCTCACGCTGCCGTCCGCCTCGCACCGCCGCCGCGAGGGACACTTCCTTCATGCCGCCGTCTCAAGTCCTCGCCGCACCTCCTCGGCTCCTCCACGCCGCCGTCCGTCTCGCGCTTCTCAGGTTGGTGCGACAGTAGTAGCCCGCCGCCCGGACGCTGCGCTCGCCGTCGCTGCAGCGGGAGCCCGCCCCCTCGTGTCCTCAACCGCCCGCCGCGCCGCCGCCCAGCTCTCCTTCGCGGCCTACTCCGCCGCCGGTGGCGATATTGAGGACTCACCTGTGCCGGGGAGGTCGCTACTCGCCCGATTCCGGGAGCGCCGCGCGCTCGCCATCACCGACATTACTGCAACGGTAACGACGTCGCCCACGCCCAAAGCTCACGCCTTTTGCATTTCCTTGTCTCCTGGGCAGGGGAGGTCAGATGTGCTCGCATCGAGTGGTTCTGATGGTGAGAGCCTTCTTGCGGCAGGAATGGTGCGAGAAACAGATGGAGTTCGTGCCCGAACACAGCAAGCCGGAGAGGAACGAGGCCATGAGGGCAGGTTCGGAACGCCATGTGCAGCTCGAGCAAGAGGTGAGTCCTACATTTCTGGTTCTCCCAATTCGAATGCTGCTTCATTACATGGGTTCTACTTGAAATGCCCGTTACTAATGATATTGCTGCTGCCGAGGCAGCAAACATAATAATCTATGCTTTTTCACCACGACTTTGTTATGGAGAATTTCTCTGAACGTATCTCACGACTTTTTTCATTTTGGAACAGGTTGTTGAAAGAGTGGAAGTTACCATTAGATCTGCGGAAGAATTATGGGCAGTAAAATTCATGGACTTCATGATGGGAACAAACCAGTTAATGTTCGAGGGCATCACACGGGAAATTCCAGTGTAAGCAGAAATTTATCTCTTCTTTGTGCAACTGCAAACTTGTGCATTTCTTTTTTCTCTTGAAATAACCAATACTTGGTACTGATGGACATGCTCTGCTATAATATCAATTTCCAGAGTGGATATGAAGCTTTCTATTGAGGATACATTCTACTTTGTAGATCTGATTGTAAATCATATCACTGCAGGATTGGGGTTGTTGAAGGTTCATGGATGATAGGGATTATTGATGAAATCCGAATGCCCATTGATGGCATTTCATTTCAACCCATTCTGGTAGATTCAAAGACACGTGTCAGGCCAACAATTCCCTCAGAAGCACAAAAAAGAAATGGAAGGTTTACCCCTTACTGTTTCTTTCCTATCCATTTAATGAACTTGCATGAAGTTGTACATATGCTATTTTAGCCTGCTGCCAATGGTCCAATCATAGCCTCTTTACTCACTGACTGTATGTGAGATCATTTTCTAAGACCATATGTATTCCCATCGTATTGTGTCATTTAAAATACATCTTATTAATATGAGATCTTTATGAGGTCATTTGTGAGTGTTGCGACTTAGCAAACAAAATCCATGTCACCAGTAGTATTTGTAGTTGTCTAAAAGTTCCAATGTTTTGCCTCACAGTAATAAGATAGAAGTATACTGCCATGGGCACATGGCCTCCATGGGTATTCGCAAGGGCGTTCAGGGCTTGGGTTCATTTGGTTTCTCCACTCCCACTAATGCGTCCTCCGAAAACATCAATGTCCAGCTGGTAGCTACATATGAACAATTGCACACTAATCTTTGACCCTGCCATTACATTTCAACATGTGACACCGAGCAAACAGGTGCACTGGTCAAGGGCTTTGCCTGAGTTCAAATATTGCGTCAGTGAGGAGCTACTAAAATCACTGCACAAAGAATGGTGGAGAGCAAATGAGATGTCACAGAAGGAATGGTGGGGAGCGGAGGTGCATATCATGGAAATGGTGCCCACAACTCACACGAGGCAGCAACACTCATAATTCTGGTAAATGCATTTAAACAATGGTATTCTTTTTGGTTACTTAAGGATTCATTGCTTGGTCATCTCTATTGTAGCTACCGTGTGGAGTCAGCGGGCCGACCTCCGAGCACAAAACAGTGCTCTGAAGTGGTAACTGCACACAGCAGGCTTTCACATTCACAAATCATGTTTCATGTAAAGTTATGATTGATCATCGTCTGAGCATTATCATAGTCTCCTTTCATGTGGCATTTGGCGCTTGCTCTTTTCCATCCATTATTTATACAGTCAACGGTGGAGCTTCACATCAAATTCAAATGTGGTCAACACTTAATTTCAGAGCATATCACAAAAGAGTTTCAAGCTCGGTTAAGACCTATAACCTACTGTGTTCGTCAAAGGATTGCGAATTTGCAGGGAACCAATTGTTAGTGCTCCGGACTTGCATTTGTAAATTTCATAGTAAACTAGTTCTATTAATGTCTTGATGTCAACATGTCGATTCTGTAGGATAGTGGCATACATTTTCCTAGATGGCCAATTCCAATTTATCAGCTAAGGAGCAGTGTAAGACCTGGATGAACATTTTAGTCATGATTTCAGGAAGCTCTGTGCTCTCCCTGCAGGAAAAGAACATAGTGGCAGTGGAATTAAGTGCTGAACAATAATGACATCGAAATGATCACCATAGTCAGTCTTGGACAATATATATTGAGGTAACCATCAATGACTAAAATTGTTGCTCTTTTGAAAATATCTGCTCTGCTTTGGCTATCCTTGTTTACTAAACTTTCCATGTATAATTTAAGATTGGCGTTCCTGATGCTGTCTATTTGATATTTCTCTGGATTAAGTAGGCCATCAAAATATGGGGTAATTTGTGCATGGAAGGTCATAAATTAAATAGCAACTCCTTAGTTTTTTCCCTTTCTAGAAGAGTCTGTCCCTGGTTTTGATTCTTAAAGGGGCACGTTAGACCTGCTCCCATTTAGAAATCATGGATACTTTTGGGTGAGAAACCTTATGATCTATTAAGTAGACACATGATGCAGCCAATTAATATTATATAGTGCTTGATGATCTATTCCACTTGTCTTAGTCGGATTATTTAAGAAACCATTAGGTTCCTTAATGTTGATATCTAACAGATCCTATGTTGTTTGCATGTTGAACGTACCAGTTTGATGAGGATGATTGTTTTTTATTTGATCATCAAATTAATCTAGGTTGTTTACTTTATTATTACGCTGCTTTCAGTATGCAACTCAAGGGTAAGGACATAATGGCATATTGAGGCTAAGGGCAAGAAGATTTATGAGGAAGCTGCTTAAGGGCCATGTTGCCTCTGCCGAAGGCCATTCTGCTCCAGACACGATTGGACATCTTGCTGATGCTTTTCCTCTAACCACCTATTGGCCTATCGAACCGTCATGAAGACAACATATCAATGACGATGTAACCATGACGTGGCCTATGTCTGCCGCCACAGCAAGAGATTGTGAATAAGATGGCTGCCAAGTTTTTGGGATATTGGGGCTGATACTTTTACTGGTTGTTAACTGATTGATGGCTCGTAACACATTATGTACACGGAACATAAAATTAAAATTAAGGTTGTTTATGCCTTTCCAGGTGACTGGTTGTGTTTATCACTTATTAGCTGTGCAAGGTATTCATATTCTTCATATTTTAGGAACTATTCATAAAGATATAATGTTGGGCTATTTCTCAATGATTTGGCAGTTGTATTGTATTAGATGTCCCGTAGCAACTACGGGCACGGATCTAGTCTTCTCAAAAAAGCGAAGCGTTTCGTTGATGATGACCAAGATCAACACTCCAGTTTTTTTGAAAGGGTTTGAAAGCCCTTTCAAGAAAAACACTAGTTGGCAAAACTTCCACGAGGATAATTTATTTTAGAGAAAACTTTCTATATTTGTATGTTTTTTCTAGACAGCTCATACACATGAAAGGGCACGTAGGGAGCGTAAGTAGCACCTCAGGTCCTGGGTTCGACTCACTGTGGAAACGAATTTTCTAGAATTTAACGGCGTTGTGCTTTCAGTGGTAGGCGACGTTCCCGTGCCTCTGATGACTTCATTAATCTCGAGGCTCAGTCTTCAAAGATGCTCATAGGGGTAGGATTTGCGTACATGTGTTCATAAAGGTGGGTGTGTGTGCGTTGTGAGTGTTTGAGTTATATTGTGCAATCTCAAAAGAAAACGCATACACATAAGTTTTTAGTTGTTTAGTTTCTCCAATAAAACTTGTTCAAAAATAAGTTTAAGGAACAACTCAACCAGGTCTTGCAAAATATTTATTTAAAAGAATACCATCAACTAAGTTTTGCACAAAAATTGTTAAACTAAGATTTAAACACATGACGAACTTTGTTTAGGAAAAAACAAGAGGTTAAATGCATATCCATATGAATAAATCTATGTTTAGTATATATGATGAAGAGAACTACGGGTGGGAAAATGGAAAAAAATGATGGAAGTGGAAAAAAAACTAAAGTAGGAGGGAAAAGGGAAGAAAAGGAGGTAGGCCCACAAGGCGATCATTCTACCTTCGGCTTCACCTATTTCGCGCAAATCGAGGCACTATAGCATGAAGTTGTTTTGTAAGCTTCTCTAGAAGTCAGGTGAAGCCATTTTTTTTACTTCACCTTCGACTTCACTAGTGAAGCTGTTTTGGAAGAAACCGACTCAAACAACCTCTACATGTTCCTAACGATCGACGATCGTCCTGTGGAAGGGAGAGAGGACAGACTGGTCTAGATATTTCTAATGGTCTTCTCATCAAAGAGGAAATAGGTGGGCGCACTCGATCACGTCCCGCAAGTACGCGTTACGTTCAGACCAGGTAGAAGTTCTTGTCAGGTGGTGAACCTCAAGTCGAACGTTAAGAAAGGAGACTAAAGGGCGAATGTAAAACTGAATTCCTGGTATGCAAACAAAAAAACGTCTCACGTTAAACCCAACCATCCAGATTCGAATCCTCAACTCAGAACGAAAAAGCCACCTTAATTCCTTATAAGTTGTGCATCTTTTTTCTCCCTCGTGCACCCGGCTACGCTGACGATCAAAGAAACATCTCGGCTCACGATCGCATAACAAACTGGTAGCCGAGACGCATCGGGTCCTCATCGGATCGCACGTTTGGATGCCACCGCGCCGGCTGCGCGGCTACGAGATTTGCCTGGCGCGCGCCGTGCCAGTTCTGATCTTGTCCGTCCGGGATACCTGTTGCTTGCGGAGTCCAGAACTCCAGATGACGAGGAGTCCCTGACCGATGGAGCCGCGGCGGACGCAGTCGCTTTGGATCTCGGCCTCCGCTCAAACCCTACTCCGATCATGCCTTGGTTCCTCAGACGCCTCGGAAACCAGCCTCGCGCGCTCTATGAAACCGCACGCCGGCCGCGCGTTCCCGAGGCGATCACATCTCGCTTCGGAACGTTAGAAAACGTACAGGATACCGTTGAGCCCCAGCGACACCGAAGAGCCGGCGCGCGCCGGGAGCAATGCAGCAGGCCGCGTCGTCGTCCGCGCCGTCCGCCGGCTTCCGCGAGGAGGTGACCGACGACGGCTGGGTCCTCCTCGGCGCCGGCGGCAGGCCGCCGAGGCCACCGCGGCGCGGCGGGAACAGGCCTCCAGCAGACGGCCAGCCGCCGTTCGACTTCGACCCCGCCACGGACGACCTCGTCGGACGGTACCTGCCCGCGCGCCGCGCGCTGCGGTGCGGCGACCTGCCGCCGCATATCCACGACGCCGACGTCTACGGCGCGCACCCGGCGTTCCTCGCCAAGGTGCACCCGCCCGCCAACTGCGCCCGGCCCGAGTGGCTCTTCTTCGTCTGCCGCGGGCGGGGCCTCGGCGGCAAGCGGAGGGCCGGGCCCGGGGCGTACCGCCTCACCGGCGAGGCGAAGCCCAGCGGCGGGTGGTACTGCCACAGCTTCCGCTACTACGAGGACTCCGCGGAGGCCAGCGACGCGAGGGAGACCGAGTGGCGCATGGAGGAGTACGGCGACCGCTGCCCCGGCGGCGCCGAGGCGCTCGACGTGGTCGTGTGCAAGGTGTACCCGGCGCGCGGCGGGGCGCTCGACAGGAGGCTCCGCCTCGACGGCGCGGCGCGGCGCGCGGGCGCCGACGTGAGGCCGCAGGTGCTCACGCAGCTCTACCTTGCCAGCCTCAGCGCCGGGGACCCGCTTCGGTGCCGGATGCACCGCGCCGCCGACGTGTGCGCAGCGCACCCCGCGGTGCTCACGGCCGTGCTGCCACCGGCCAACGACCAGTTCGAGTGGTTCTTCGTGGAGCGGCGGCCGCGGACCGAGGACCACGGTGACGATGATGGCACAGCGCGCCCGCGGAGGGCAGGGCCTGGGCAGTACGTGCCGGCGGCGCGCTACTGGGACGTAAAGGACGGCGAAGGCCGGGAACTGGGCTACCGGCGCCTGTTCCGGTACCGGGAGGACGACGAGCAGGTGCGGCGAACGTCGCGGACCGTGTGGTCCATGGAAGAATACAGGTTCGGGCCGGATTTCCCGTACGGCGAGCACGGCGGCGACGAGGAGCTGGTCGTGTACAAGGTGTACCTGAGAATGGCCAGGCAGCAGGACGCTTGATTCGTGCTGGCGTGTACCGTCTGGGTGCCCCAGTATTCCTTTGTTTGTAAATCTCGTGATCCGTAGCAGTTTCGCGCCGGGAACTGCTTTGCATGTGCAGTTTTTCCGTTGCCTTCGATATTCATTTTCATCAGATCAGTTCCGACAGTTCTGCAGGGTTAGAAAAACACTGAAATACGGTCCAGGGTCAGCATCGATCCAATGGCAAATGCACACATATTTCCAGCAGAAAGACGAACATCACGACGACAGAGGAGTTCATGATTAGGAACTCGTTACTATTAGCGCAGGCATGCAACTCGACTGATGTCTGAGCGCGGTTCAACAGGGTGACTAAACAGTCATGATAGTACTCGACACTCTGACAGCACACAAGTTCAGGACCTGCGAAGCATAACCCCTTATTTCATACCACGGGAACAGTATAACCATGTCAACCAGGACAACTCTCAGGTCGAGCTAAGCAGTGGCGGTGGTTTTCTTTGAGGTAGAACCCGCGATCGCTCCAGCCTCAGTCAGCAGAGACACCAGCTTCCCATCATTGTTCAGTGCCATGGTATCTGCTCGAGAAAACACAAAACATGTCAGGTAACTTCATCAGACAGACAATAGAGTATACTGTAGGTCCGTTTTTCACATATATACAGCTGCAAGGTAACAAATAAATTGAAATTAGATGATTTGGTCTGCAATAGTGGAAGGCGAAATGGCTCACCATCGCAGCCACCAATATGCTTCCCATTGATGAAGACATTTGGGACAGTCCTCTGTCCAGTCCATTCCTTGAGAGCATCCTGGAGCTCAGATCCATCACCTAAATTAAAAAAGATCGATTCAGTAAGAGTTTGTTTGCCCCCAAATCCCATGGTGACTGATCATCAACATGCAGAGCCTGAAATATGAACTAAGGGGACTCAGCCTGAGATGGTGGTGCTTTGCAATTGAAGCCTAATATTTCACTGTGAAATATGTTATGCTCAAGCAATTGGAACAACACAACAGAGATATGAATCTGATGGTTACAAACTTACCACTTTGCAGATTTTTTTAACCCGGTTTATATTAGTAGAGAAGACACCACTTAGCAGCTAGCATTGTATTTGTCAGGTCATTCATTCTTAGTTATTTGCCAATTTTCATAACCAATGTTTCTCTACCATCTAACCAAACAATCTTATAACATGAAGGACCAGTCACGGCATCAACTTTCATTAAAAAAACCAAATGATAGTGCTGCTGTACTACACCCTTCATCTATAAGCCCCTGATCCCTGTAACAATTTTATAACTCAGCAAAACCATACATAAGAAACATCCCAAGTTTATCCACATGCCAAGCTAGCCTTCAACAATTAGTACTATCCATCATGCCACTCCAGTCCAACTAAGAATTACACAGTGAGCCGTGAAAGAAACAAACAAATTTAAGTGCACTCACTTTCCACATCCAGCTCAATGGCCTTGAAGCTTGCCCCCAGCTTCTCGAACAGCTGCTTCACACGGACGCAGAAAGGGCAGTAAGACTTGCTGCAGGTAACCAGAAATAAGCATCAGCCACAGAGCAGGGGAAGATAAACTTCTGAAGAACAAAACTAAAAATTAAAATTTGTAGAATTACTGACTGAGAATGAGAGCATCTAACACCACATATAGTACCACTTCATTAACCTAAGAAGCGCAGAAACTAAACCCCATCTTGATTTTAGCATGTCCTGAAGTGTGAAGCTCAGCAATTGAACAGTACAGATTGCAGGGCCAGAAAAATATATAGGGCATGTTTGAAGGCAGGGGAAGCCTCAGGAACTGAAGCAGCGAATTCAGCTGCATCAGAAACTTCCCAATTCAAATTTGAACTAAATCCTAAGGATTTGGATCACATGCCATTTCCAAACAGGTCCCTGACTCCTGGGGGGGGGGGGGGGGGGGGTGCAGAAGCGGGCTAGGTAATCTAAGAAATAACCCCTATACCAGTTTTCGAATCCATTAGCTGAAGAATCTCAAACTTGCAGAGATGATTGGTTCTATCAAAATAAGATGGGTACGGAGTCAAATTCTACATTTTCCACATCGAGTGGAGCAAATCTGTAAGAAATTACGTATTACAACATCCGTAGGGAAACAAACATCTCTAGAAATTAAAGACTTGATTAACAGATCTCCTTGCATCGCTCTTCGAAGATAGAGATGAACAACGAATATTCTCGATAAGAGAACCAAAAAAAGAGGAATATGCTCAACTCATGGAGGGCAAAGGAGTGCTGAAAGATTCTCCAGCTTCCCCTTTTCCCTTTTCATTCCTTCAATTACTTTCGAGGCCTAATCTACCAGTAGCAGCACTCGTTAATTAATAGAAAGACCAAAAGAGGGGAAGGAAGAGACCTGAAGACGACGACGGGCGCGGAGGCGACGATCTCCTTGGCCTTGGCGAGCGCCATAGCTCTGGATTCCGGGCTCGAGGACGAAGAGGAGGCGATTCCCATCTGCGCCCCCTTCCGCCTCGCCTCGTATTTATAAGGCCGCGGGGGACGACGAAGAGCGGCGCCGGGGAGGTTGTTGGGGGGTTTGGGAGGAACCACGCGGGCACGGTGTGCGGTGTGCCGTGTGCGAGTCTCTATCCCGACGACCACGCTGGCAGCCTGGCACGCCGACCCAATGTGGACCCCACGGGTTTAATACTCTTCCGTTCGGAGCAGCCAACCACAGTTTATACGAATTCTAATAAATCTAAAATTAAAGTACTAGTCATCTTTGTTTGGAAATGAGAAAAAAAAATGTAGTCGTGAGTGGAGACGGCTGCTAATCGCTCCATCATTTCTCGATGATGAACAAATGCATGGGGCAGTTGGTCTGCACGGCTGCTGTTGACCAGCTTTGCGATGGAAAGTTTCGGCAACAACTAGTCTAGACACGGGATATAAACAAAGGGCTTGTGCAGGTGCGGAAACGAGGCCCAGCGAAAAGGAGGGCCGGGTGGGAACAAAAGGAGGCCCAGAATGAATGGCGAGCCCAAATTCGACTAGGCCTGCAGTTGGGCCACGAACCAAACTCTCCGCTCCGTCCAGCCCAGTCCACACGATCTCGACCGACCGCCCGATCGCGTTGGTTGCGGGTTCGCATCATATACTCTCTCTCCCTCTCCCTCTCTCTCTCTCTCTCTCTCTCTGTCTCTTGGCCGCCGCCGTCTTTCTTGGATGATCTAGGAAGGGGAAGATCAGCCCCCTCTTTCCTTCTCTTCGCTCCACGCCGGCGGATACACCACCACCACCCATGCCTGAGCCTCAACGACCACCACCACTCACGGCGCGCCGACTCCCGGGCATGGTGTTGGTCGCCTGCGGCGTGGGATTCGTCGATGAAGTCCATGCCGTCATCGAAGAAGCAAGAGGGCTTTCACCGGATCGGGCCATGGAAGAGAGGCAGTTGGCCGTCGAAGAAGAGCTCGCCCGGTACCGGGCGGAGGCCGAGATCGCCTTCCTGGAACTGCGCGAGCGCAAAGCGTCCCGCGTCTCCCGCCCCAGCGCCACCGCCGTGCGCAAGGAGCCGATCACCTTCGCGTGCGACATCGACGGGCAAGTTGCCTACTTCGCCGACATGCTGTGGAGGGCACGGAGTCCTTCCTTTCCGAGGTCGCCGACGCCCCAAACGTGACTCGCTTCTCCATCAAGTACGCGTGGCCACCCAGCCGTCCCCAGGGCGCCTACCCCGGCTACGCCTCCATCGCCAGCTGCCATCGGAGCTTGTTCCTTGTCTGCCTCGGCGAATGCAGTCCCGGCGGACTCCCGGCAGGCTGCAAACGTAGTGAGGCTGGCTTCTACATGGTTTACAATACCCGGGCCAACTCCACCGCCATCGTGCCGCGGGTCCTGGGCATCTCATTCAGGTCCCACAGACACATTGCACGCTGGGGCGCGGGGGGCGCCGTCGTAACACGCGGACCCATCACCAAGGACCACGATGGGTACCTCCTCGCCCAGCTCCTCCTCAGCAAAGACCACAGGGGCCTCTCCACCAAGAAGCCCACTCTCTTCCTGTGGGATTCGCGCGCTGCCTCCGCCCAGTGGATCCCGGAGGAGGTGGTGCTCCCCCTCCCCGCTGATGAAGAAGAAGCAGGCACAACCTCGACGACCTCCTTCCGTGCAGACATGGAGTTGGCACTCGCAGCACACAACTCGACCTCTCTCTGCTGGGTTGACCTTCTGACTGGGGTCTTGGTCTACAAACACACTGCTGCTGCTGCAGCAGCAGATGCTAAGGCAGCTGGACAATGTTTGCAGCAACATGGACCATCATTCCACTTCATCCCATTGCCCGAGGGATGTGATGCTACCAGCAAGCTGATGAGGGAGCGGATAATGCAACCGCAGTGGTTCCGCTCCATGTGCTGCGTCGACGATGAGACCTCCTTGAAATTCGTCTCCATGGAAGGCTACAACCAAGGAATCCCCATGGCCGATGTGAAGCTCTCGACATGGATTCTGGAGCACCCACTGAGCCCGACCAGATGGAAGTGGCACTTGTCCCAGTCAGTCCGCATCGGAGATCTCTGGCACAACCCACTCTACAATGATCTGCGACTGACGCCCTGTTTCCCGGTCATCAGCGCGCAGCAGCAGCATCTCGTCTACCTCTCGGTCATTAACTACGACTACAATCACAAGTTCGAGTTGATGGAAGCCTCAGAACTTTATATACTTGGCATTGACAGAACCTTCGGGGTGTTGTGTCATCGTTCAAAGAAGATGGAGGTATGCCAGTGCTGAGGATTTTTACTTCTGACTTTACCAGCTACCTAGACGAGGTACTTCCTAACAGGCTCCTACTTTTCTTTCTTACCGACAAATGTAATCCATTTGAACTAGTTAGACAAATTTGTTGAAATTCTAGCGGATGGGGGCATTCAATTCAACGACGCACTAGAAAATGTTGTTCCCAATAAAAAAATCAGTTGTAATTTGGGGTCCTAGCATTAGTCATCATAAAGGACTGTCCGTTTTTTGTTGTAACTGGCATATCTTATTTCTTCAGGCAGGGGTTGATTTGTACAAGGTGTGCCCAAGGGGGGAGGAGGTTGCTGATGAGGGAGAATCAAGGAGTAGCCCTGCTGCGTGGGCTTCCGTGTGGATTTCCGCTAAGCCACCTGTTGGAGTTTCCACTGACCCGCGTGTTGGAGTTTCTCCAGGTGTAGGAGAACCAAATCTTCTTTACAATGCCCGCAGACTTGGCGGACATGCTTCCAGTGGTGGGTTTGCAAAGTGTGCCAACAGAATTGGACTATCCGTATCATCAATCTCTCCAGTGGTGGGTTTGCAATGTGTGCTGGATGAACCTGAAACTAGGATACTCAGTTATCGTCATGAGGAAATTCCCTTTTTTGTAAGGAGCCAATCTCTCCCTCTAGTTAACAATTGGGTAACTGATCGGATGTATCCTTGACTTGTTTCGTAACTAGCAAGCTTGGGTGGAAGGATGTTACCTCACTTACCTGTCACTACTAGATTGTACCCCTTGCAGCTCAAGCGCGTATTCAGAAGAGCGGAAAGGGACACCGATCCACCAAGCTCATGCTTATACAAGTATATGGTCCGATAAAATTCTGGAAAATGGAAATAACATAACGGACGGCTAAACTAGTAATATGTGTTCAATGTTGCTTTGAATTCGCTGATCTTTGGACCATTATTTACCCAACCATGAAATGTTTCAACTGTAACCCACCAAAAAAAACGAGTTTATTTGAGATCCATCTCGTCTCCCCGGTCAAAATGTGCGCCGAATGCACAGCGAAACTGGCTCACTCTGTTTCAGGCTCCAAGCTCAAGATTACACCGCAGCTGGTGCCTGAATCCTTCCTCGCAGTTGCTGAGCGACAGCGTCGATGAACTCCTCAGTGCTCAGGTAGAACTCCCTTGATACCCTAGCAACAGCAAACATACTCATTCATGCTCATGAAAACAACAAGGTAAAAAAAGCACAGCAGAAGCAACAAGTTATATAACAGAACACGCTGCTGTAAACAAATAAGATTCTTCAGTCTCGAACCAGGGAAAATAACAGGACCCTACTCAATGACTTAATCATCGACATGGTTACATACTGGTTATTTATTATGCCTTCAAGTGTACAAAAACATTAGTCTCATCTCTATTGCTTAGAAATAAAGAAAGAGATATATAACCATGGAGCTACAATTATTGGCTTACCATATGTAAGCATGTTAAGAAGATATCACAACCTAGTTAATCAGAAATCATGTAGAAGATTTGGTCCCAAATTCCAAATGATCAAGAATAAGCACGGAAAATATAGATCGTTCCCAATAAAAGTATTTCGTCCTCAATGCCAGTGGCACATCGCTTGTTGGTGCATACAGCATGCCTTATGTTAACTATAATTAACATAAGTAAAGATGTTATTTTAACTGTCTAGCTGTCATCATTCAACGTGATGTCTGTTTATTAACATGCTACCATCTTTTTGTATCCATCTTAGAGAGTATCAACACGAATGATATCAGCATTGAACATAGTTTCTGAACAACATGGAAAACTGAAGAGACGTGCATAAATCGCTTACTTGGGGCCATGAATAAGAAGTGCAAGGTCCTTCGTCATCTTGCCAGATTCCACCGTTTCAATACATGAAGATTCAAGTTTGTGTGTGAAATCCAGCAGCCTATCATTTTTATCCAGCTTTGCCCTAAACAGAAAAATATACCATTATCAAATTATCAGGTACACAAACAGATGAACAAACAAAAACAGAACATGATTCTAATAGGTCTTCTAAGCTCATGTGTGAAATTCATCATTTACTCCAACAAGAGTGATTACCTGTGTTCTAATCCACGAGTCCAAGCAAATATTGAGGCAATACTGTTGGTGCTCGTCTCCTGCCCCTTCTGATGTAGCCTGAAATGTCTAGTGACAGTCCCATGAGCAGCCTCAGCCTCTAATGTTTTCCCATCAGAAGACAACTGTAGAAAAGAAACTGCTATTTAGCGATCCAATATAATAAAAGCAGACTAGGATGGTCTAATCATAAGTTTGTGGCATTTGAGGCCATGGTTTCAAGTCCCAGTCCCATTACTTGAATAAAAAAATGCAGCTCAGCCTAATGTGTAATATTGTTTTTTATGCAATGGGTTTTACAGAGGTGCAAAAGATAAAACAACATACCAGCACCGATGTCATCAAACCCAGGGAACCAAAACCTGAAACAAGCATTCATTAAGAAAAATAAATTGCTAAGAAATAGGAAACATGGAAAATAATCACACGGTAAGCAAGGATGCAACCTATTGTCACCATGCGGTTTCATGTAAGCACATCATCTCAATAATGACAGCATATTCGAATTTATGACAGCCGGAGAAAACTGGTGCAAACCTTGGGCCAGGAAATCACTCTGGACGTCTCCATCATAATTTTTGCACGCCCAAACATACCCACCCTCACTTTTCACAGCGTAGGCCACCATGTCGTCAATCAACCGGTGCTCATACCTATATGCATCATGTAAAGATCTAAAGATTGTCTGTAATTCGAGAAAAACCAATCATAATCAAAATCTGGATAAATTAGCACAAACCATATTGAGTTCTCCTCAAACTTCTCCTTCCAGTTCTCTTCATATACCTCCTGGAAGATGTCTTTGAATCTATAATTCATTTAAAATTTGCAAGTGTCAATATTGGACTGGTCTGGTATCACTTGATTAGCTGCAGTGTAGTAAGGCAACCAAAAGAACAGCAGTCAGAACACAAATCATGGACATTATTATGCTCCCTGTCTGAACCCTAATGTCCACCAGACTGTTTTCTGTAGGTCGCAAAAATACTAGGGAAAGAACAACATCAGGGATAGATTGATGATAACTATGTGGTAGTAACTGTACACTGGGAAAGATCATCATGCTAGCACAACTGCGAAGGCTCAGTCTCGCCTTGTCAGTTATGTCAGATGAAATGTTGCTCATTCACAGTCCAGGCTTAAGAGAATAAGCTAAAACTAATTTTTATGTTTATAGAAGCATCAGAGGAGAAGGTTCTTGGTAGTCCTAGAGGCAGTAACAGAATGCTTAACACTGTTTTCCATACTGTGGTGAACCCCGATTTTCTTCACTGAGAAAGGAACGAAATTACAAGTCTTTACAATTTAAGGCCTGAGGCATCTAGTTTACCTACCGTAAGAAAACCAGCCTGGATTGACCAGCACAAAGGGCTAGCCAAAAGAGTAGACTGAAACTACCACCCACGACAAAGTTTTAATAGCACTCCCTAACAGCATTACATTACACCAGAAGTGAAGGAGTCAACAAAAAGTAAAAAACATAGCACACTGTGACGGACTGACAGCAATAAGAGGGGGGAAACATACAACAAAGCATGGCAATTCCAACCTGCTATCGTATTTTGTTTACTTTATGCACAGAGTTAAAGTTCCATCATCATTGAAGCTTAAGTAGCGACATAAGCAGTCATTCAGGGATGCACATCACCAATTTTTTTTGGAAAGTGCCATCAATCACAAATTTTGGAAAGACATTCTAGCCCCCATCTGAACCCTAAAGCTAAACCAGACTAGGTAGTTTTTACTTTTTAGTTTGCAAAGAGTTCAGGGAAAGAAATATTGAAATGAAAGATTGTAATGATAAACATGCAGTAGTAATTGTATTTGAAGGAAAGATTGTAGTGGTAATCCGTTTTCCTACAAACAATGCCTTGGCCCACCTATGTCAGGCAAAATGCTTGCTCAATCTCAATTCAGGTTTAGATAGCAAGATGAAACCATGTATAATACTCCATGATAAGAGCAATAAGAGGGGAACGTACTGCGAAGAACAAAGGATGGAAATTCCTACCTGCCATCGTACTTTTTTAGGATTGTGTTCTTGGTGCTGAGATAAAGAGGCCACCTTTTGGAAAGTGCCATAGCCATAGAGGACTCAGCAAAAGCCCTAATAGACTAAAAAGGAGAGAGGACGTTACAATAGCACTCAAGAGAAGATAGCAATGAGTCCTATTAATGTTCCAGAATACCTCGTCCACATTGTACATTGATAATGCCACACCAGGTCCTTTAAAATCATAGACATCCAGCTCCACCGCCTCAGCTCCCTCAGCCACTGATTTTTCAGTAGCAACAAGGAACCAGATGAGAAAATCAACATAGCACATTTATGATAGAACTAAAAAGAGGTCAAACAGAGCTCACCAAATACCATCTTGAGCTTTCCTGGACCATCAATAATCATATCAGTTGCTTTATACTGGTCACCAAATGCATGCCTTCCTATGCAGATAGGTTTCTTCCAGCCTAAAGAATGCAATTTTATTAATTCGACAACTTTACACTTGTTGCATTGAACATGTCATACAGTAATCTGCTTACCAGACAATATACGTGGAATGTTTTTACACAAGATGGGTTCACGAAAAACAGTGCCTGCATGTCACAGTGAGCAATTGTGGAAAGAAAGAATGACACAGTTTAGCTATCATTATCTAGGATATTTCATATAATTTTCAAGTATATTAAACCAACACTTATTAGAAGTCAGAAAGAGCAGAGAGTAAACCATTTAGAATATTTCTTATTGTGCCGTTTGGGCTCCGCCACATAGACTTGAGTTTGAACTCTTTGACTCTTGTCTCATCTGCATAAAAATAAATGCACCTTAATACCCAGATATATAATTGAAAACAGGAAATAAAAGTTGAAGGGACTTACCAGGCGTGATTGTTGCACACTTAACAGCTACATTATACCTGTTGAGAGCACAAAAGGAGATCTTACAGATACAAATAGAATGTACAAAATGATCTTGCATATAGAATGGCATCATGGTACTTGAAAGCCACATGGAAGTTCACAGAAGACCCCCAGCATGATTCTGGTATGAACTACATTTTTTATGATCAATTCCAGGATATTAAGATTGTTAGGCATGATTACCAGAACAACAGTGGAAGAGTTAAAAGTTTAACAATTTAGATAATCAACCTAATCTATAGTGATTGGGTGATTGAAACACCATAACACCAGATTTCTTCTATCTAAAATAAAAGAATGTACCCTTCTATCCAAATCCAATTTGCATAGAATATATAGACAGGATGAGAATACCAATGCTACGTAATGCAATGAATAGGAAACTAAAAACATTCAAGTCCCTTTAGCACTGTCAAAAAGCAAAGCCTTGTCCTGCCATGGAGAAAATGTGCACCACTATAGACATTTGATACTCTTCACAGAAAACTATCCGGGAAAAAGAGAATATGGAACATTAAACACAACGCCTTATGCTATTGTGTAACTTCCTCCAAAGTGTTAGTAATTGTCATGCATGAAAGATATTTAGGAGGTGTTTGGATCCAAGTGCTAATGTCCAAAAGTGCTAAGTTTTAGCATGAGCTCATCCAAACAGGAGTGCTAATGGAGTGAGCTAAACTTTAGCCAAGACTCAAAAACTTTAGCAAGAGTATGAGTGCTAATAGGTGCTAAAGTTTAGCACTCAACTTTAGCCCACCAAACAGACCCTTACATACTTTGAACAATGCATCCATGATTATGGCATCGGTGTGAAGAAATAACTAATGTCCAGCCAGCTAGATTGGATGTCCCATGAAAAAACACCTGACCTTGTTCCTAACTGCTTTGGTGACTTGAGTTACTGACAACAATAAGTAGCTTCACATGTCCAAACATGGATCCCCAGGGGCCAGGGGAAAGGCAGGAATTAAATCTTACTTCAATGTAGCCTCAGCACTCTCCACGGTGACCTCATCATTGGTGGCGTCCCTGTTGAGAATTCCAAGATCATAGTACTTCACATCCAGCTCCAGGTACGGGAAGATGAGCTGCACACAGTCCAATTCAGTCCCATCCGATTCATATCAGCAAACCACCAAGTGATGAAACTACATGTAACTAGTGATCGAGAACAGCAGATGACAACATAGAAATCCACAGCGGCACAGACCTTATCCTTTATCATACTCCATATGACCCGCGTCATCTCATCCCCTGAAAGGAAAACAAGCAAAGTAGCAGAGCCATCATCCCCCAACGCCAACACCCGCTCGACACGAAGGGAAGAGAGGAGCGGGGGCCCAACGTACCGTCCATCTCGACGATGGGGTTCTGGACCTTGATGCGGCCCTGCTCGGCCACCGCGGCGGCGGCCGCCGCATAGCACCGGAGCGAGGCGCTGCGGAAAGCGCGGCCGCTACCGGGGGCAGGGAGGCGACACGCGGGGAGCAGGGAAGGGAGGCGGTTTAAGGGGAGGAGGGCTTTAGCCGCCGCGGGGGAGCTGGAGACGGAAGCGCGAGCCATGGCGGGGGAGGAGAGGAGGCGGCGGAGCAGGAGCAGGTGGCGCATCCCACGAGCCGAGCGCTTAAAGGAGCACGCGGCGCGTGAGGCGTGCGTGCCGGTGAGGGGAGGGGCAGGAGGACGCCGGCGTGGGCGAGACTGGAGGAGGGTAGCGTGGCGACGGCCGAGTAGCGAGCGGCGGCCGGCGCGTGGGTTTTGGACATTTTGGTCGAGCCGGTCCACGGGCGAGAGGAAAGCGAGCCCGACTCTACAGCTCAGGAGCCCGGTGCACGGTTGCCTGCTTCGTATGTCGTTTGGGTCTCGTGTCGTGCCACGTGTCCGCACGCATTTCGTCCGATTTGGGAGGTTTGGATAGCCGGATTGCGTAGGCGAGTTGATTTTCGTCAGTTCGTGCGAAACTCTATCGAAATTCTTCAGTTCAAAATAATATCTAAACTGAAATGGGCGGCAAAGTCAACAACTATCCTGTCCTGTTGCAAACATAGATCATGAAATCGAACTGGAGATTTCTCCCAAAGAATCATTTCTACACAAACGCTCTGAAAGTGGCAACATTTCAACAGAAACGAAACATTTTTGTACAGGGCAAAGATTATGACCATGTTGATCAAGACCAACCAGAACACATATCCACAAATACAAAGTCAAATAGATATATCTTATTAACAATACACGAATGCTGCTTGCCAGTAGTTCGTGTTCCATTTCACAACACTAGGGAGGGACAAGACATCAACTGTTCCCTGCTCTGCGTCAGATAATCAAGTCCAGTGAAACTGAAGATACTATACAGAGGTTCCTTCAATTGAATGACATCCAAAATAGGATCAGGTCGAGAGCGCTCCCTTCAATGGAATGACATCCATAAATAGGACCCAGACAAATACTAGGAAAACTATGGAAAGATTGCACAGTCAGCATCATCTTGGTGAACAAATGTGCGAACCCCAGCTTCACCGCTTGAAGTGCTGCAAACAGATATCTGATCAGATATAGCACTAAAAACAAGCAAGCAAGTATGGTAGCATGAAATGACACTGCACTTCAACAGAATAAGGCACAAGGCAAATTATTTATATCTCACTTACATCGTTCTGGCCACGCGCATCCTTTATTTGCTCTGATAGCTCCTCTGTCACTTCCTTAGCTGAAAAGGGAACAAGTTCATCAGGTTTTTAGATGAATATAATAGCCAGACGACAAAATAAGATGAACCTAGCAATTTGACACACAGATTTAGGCCATTTAGCATAGCAACAAAATAAGTGCTCAATTGATGTTCACAGTTAGCAACATAATTATTCTGTCCGGATGCAATGGTTGAGAATACTACCTTTAGATGATAGGCTCTCAAGAGTCATGTTGGTCTTCACAGCAAACCTCTGGAATGCACGGCTGCAAAATATCATGTCTCACTGTAAGTAAAAACAAATAACCAAACAAACAACCCACAAACAACAGCATGTAGCAACCAAGAAACTATACTAGTACAATCAAAATAGCAAGTACATCACTAAAGAGATAAGTAATACTAGATATAGTTCCTACCCGCAAAAAAAAAAGATATAGTTCCTCGACGTCCAGTAGCATCAAAAGAAATTCTGTCCCAGATAGCAAGAGGAACCATTAAGACTTTTGCTTCACCTTCCAAAGCTCAGGAACCAAAAACAAGCTCATGAGCATGAACCAGAGAAGCAGCACCAACTAAAACAATATCATAGGAACTGAACCAAGAGAAGTGGAACTAGCAAATAAACCTACAATAAAAAAAAATCAAGAGCACAGAAATCATGACAACTCAGTCCCTTAGATGTTCTTTGAATCATGCGATCATTTCCGCAAGAATCATCACAGGTCTGTAACTGTGAAAGGACTCATCACTGTTATCATAAACACATCACTTCGGATGTGTAACCATCAGAAACAATCTGCTGCAGAGTAACCTAAACACCAGAAACTTGAATTCAAGTGAATTGCAACTCAGTCCCTTAGATGTTCGTGAGTTCAAGCAATCATATCCACAAGAATCATTACACATCCATAAAGATACATAACTATTGTTATCAATAAAACATCATGCCAAAGTTAATCAGGACACCTAATCAACAGCAGGAAAAAATGTGGGAAAATAATCATGGCTCAGACATCCAAGGAAGGATTTTACAGCATTAGCTCTCAAGCCTGGCGGGGCGAAAGCTCTTGGGCGGCTACTGCGAATGTTGAGAAACAAGCCTTAGCTTTATCATCATCGCCATGGGTTAACAAAACAAAATCAACTAAAATCAAAGTAGTGAATATAATCACAGAGACCAGCTCTGTGGACAGATTGAGCAGCAGTCACAAGGTTCCTATCAACATGTGAAAACAATAGACGTGGCATCAGGCCAAAAGTTCATTCTATTACAGTTGGCAAACTAAAGCTAAAAAAATTAACAGGCTATTCTGTACAGCTGAATCAAACAGCTGCAGATGGGAGCTCCGTCCCACCGCAAACCACAAAGGTTCCGGTCAACTGGCACTTGCTGTTGGTAGGTCTCGGCACCTGCCAGAGGAGATAACATCCTAAATAATTGTAAAGTTTAAGCAAAACTGTGACTCAGTCCCTTAGATGTTCATTGTCAAGCGATCATAACCGCAAGAATCATTACAGGTCTGTTAGGGCTCATCATCATCATGGAAACAACTCGAAAGCAATCCAGGGACAATGATCAAAAGCAGAGAAAAAAAACGCAATTTGGACAAAACCGCAACGTAGTTTTGCATTAAGACATCATAACCGCGAGAATCGCTAGATGTCTGTTAAGGCTCATCACGATCGTGGAGATAATCAAGAGCAATAAAGGAAAACAAGTATCAGCAACTCGAAACAACTTTCTATACGTATAACAAAGTCACGCATGTAAGAGCCGTACGGTGCCCCGTTCATGGCGAATCTCCGAGGGCACACGAGAGAGGGTCGGCCCAAGATACAACGGGATGATGTGGCTTCAAGGGAACGAGTCCGTTGGGAACCGACCGGCAAAACCGATCCTCCCAAGGACCAGATGACGAAGCGCAACGACTCGCATCGAATCAACACCGAACCCGAAATAGAAATCGCGCGAGGCGACAGTAGACAGATCTAACGATAGGGCAGGAACGGGGGAGGGCGGAGAGGGTGGCGTGCTTACCTGTTGGCAAGGCCCTCGACGATGAACTCGTTGACGACGTAGCTCAGCGCCCGCCCGAACAGGTTGCCGCCGGCCATGGCGCGCCCTGGGGATGGAGGAGGAGGAAGAAGCTTCCGGAAACGGGGAGGACCGTGAAGGCGGCGGGTCAAAAGGAATGGTGGGAGATGGTCGAGCCTTATAGGAGACCGGTCCCTTTGCTGCCGTTAGATTACGCAGTCTGATGTCGAAGTTTGGGGATTAAACGGTTGGGATTGTCAATCAGTAGGAGCCCTAGAGGGCCATGGTGAGGCCCCTGGGCTGCGTAGGCCAGTGCTACAGTTGGGCTTCGGTGACAATACGCTGCAACTTGATGTTCGATTGGGCTGACGGGCCGAAGATTTACGTGGGTGACACGAATGGGCCTTTTCCAATGGCCGAAATGACGAAGATTCCTTTCTACTTGTCACCATTCCTGTCATCACAAATCGAAGTGTGGTCGTCTGGATCTTATATTTCGAGCTATAAGTTTTTTTTTTCAATTCAAATTAGAAGTTCCAATTTCCAAATCACAGTTGAATTTACCGTCTGTTTTAAAGTCAAAAGTGCCAGAACTTAAGTTGAGCATGTTCTTTTATCAACTCAAGGCTATTCTAAGTTTAAAAATTTGACACGGAAGTTTCTAAAACTACTGGACCCCTGTCAAAATCAGTTGGAAGTATCAAATTGACGTGAAAAGCTATCCAAACAATACAGTCATGTTGAGGGATGGAGTGAGTCTTCAAGGTCTATTCGTGGCCAATACTGGTTCCGGCATACATCTAACTATGTTCGTGTCATACTCTCCTTCGCTCAATTCAGAATCAGGTTTTGCTATGTGTGTGCTTGGTTCTTGCGACTAACATGCCATGCCAAATTAGTAATTGAAGATCCATGTTGGCCATATTTCAACTCTAAAAAATTAATGACATGCAGGTTCCAAGTTTCATACTCGTAGTTTGGCCGAAATTTTGGTTTGGTTTCCACCCAAGTGCACAAAAATTGGCCTGGTCACAAACAAAACAACCCATTTTAAGCCAGAGTTGGGATATTATCCTGACTTTAGTCATGGACGTACAAATTTTAGTTAGGCTCTCTTGGGTATGCAACCAAAAAATCCATGCATAATTTTCCCCAACAAAATATAGCTCCATCTACAGAAATGGACACAAAGTAATAACTTCGCGATGCATGTTCCCAACTTCAACTTCAAAACCGCATGCCCTCTGCATGCGCGAACAGGCCTCGACCTCGATCCGCATCCACGGGTCCTTGACCGCAACTGCCCCTCCCTCTCCCCACTCCCGCCGGCGCCCTAGTCCTGCTCGCCACCTTGGACGCCGCCATACTCTGAGGAGGAGTGGAGACCCGATCCATCCGCCCGGGTTCAGTTGATCCATTCTCTTCTGTTGGTTACATGCGGTTGCTTGGACAGGCAGCTCTCGTCTCACCGTTCCGGCCTCGACGCCAATCTCCTATTCTCTCTTCGCCGAGGACGGTTGCGCTGCGCACTGATCGATCACTCGCGCCGATCGCTGCGTCCCAAGCAATGCCAGGGTGGAGGAAGGCGTGGCTGTCGGTGCTGGACCGAGCCGGCGGCGGCGGCAGCAGCGGCTCCCTGCAGGCGCACCTGCAGGGCCACCACTCCCCGTCCTCCTCCTCGTCCTCCCTCGCCAGCTACAAGCGGGGCGGCAAGTACAGCGGCGGCCACGTGAGCGGCAAGGCGGTGGTGGGCTGCTTCGCCGCCGCGCTCGCGCTCGCCTTCTTCTACGTCTCCGTGGCCGGCGGGCCGGCCGCCAACGGATCCTTCCCCTCCCCAGCCGCCTCGTCGTCCGGGATCCTCATGTCGTGGCTATCGTCGAACTCGTCCACGGCGGCGCCGAGGAAATCGCTCCTTCCCCGCCCTCCCGTTCCTCCTGCGGTGACCGCGGGCGGCGGCGCTGAGCAGAGCGACGCGCGGAACGCGACAGCGGCGTCCCGCCGCGTGCACCAGAGTGGCGCGGTGGGGGACTCGCCGGCTTCGGAAGTCGGCTCGGGGCAAGCGACATCGGCGTCCGGGCAGACGACGGAAAGCGCCGGGAACGCCACCCTCGGTTCCGATGCCGAACCCGCCGGTAACGGCACCAGGCAAGAAGAGCCCCAAGTGGAAACCGCGACGCCGATCTTGCGATGGCGAAGGAAAGACGGAGCAAGGTCTTCCAACAACGCCATCGTCGGTGCCCCCGGTCAGACGGCGAGGAGCACTGACATCGCCACTGGCAACCCCCCAGACACCGGGACTTTGAGCAGAGAGGAGGTAACCGAGAACGCCGCCATCGACAACGTGCAGACCTCGGCACCCCAAGCGGCTCTGGCATCACGGCCGGAGCGGAAGGAGGACAGGCACAGGCACAGGAGAGCCGTGAGGCACAGGCACCCGAGGCGACGGAAGGAGATCGTCCTCCCGTCGCAAGATCTCCTCGCCGATCAGAGCGACGGCGACACGGCTGGCGTCACGGCAGCAATGGCCGTCGGGCCAGGCAACGACATGGCCGGCGTGAACACCAGCATGGTCGTCGGGCCAGGGAACGGCATGGCCGCAGGCGCGAACGCCAGCATGGGCGTCGCCGGCGCCGGCAACAACCGGATCGTGTGGACGTCGGGCGTGCAGGACCTGGTTTCCTTCGCCAAGTGCGACGTGTTCAACGGGAGGTGGGTGAGGGACGAGGGCTACGGGTTCTACCCGCCCAAGTCGTGCGCGCTAATCGACGACGACTTCAACTGCCACAAGAACGGCCGCCCGGACAGCGACTTCCTCAAGTGGCGGTGGCAGCCGCACGGCTGCGACATCCCCAGGTACGTGACATCTCTGAACAGAACATAATGTGATCTCTACAGAAGAAAATAAGATGTATATGTTGTTAGACTCTTACGGGATTTCTCTTCGCCTTCTTGCTCCAGGCTGAACGCGACTGAATTCCTGGAGAGGCTGAGGGGGCAGAGGATCATATTCGTCGGCGACTCGCTGAACCGGAACATGTGGGAGTCACTGGTCTGCATCCTTCGCCACGCCGTCAGGGACAAGAGGGGCGTGTACGAGGCATCAGGGAAGAACCAGTTCAAGACCAGAGGATACTACTCCTTCAAATTCAGGGTATGGACGAGGTTTGATTACTGCATGGGAAGTCTGAATTTCGTCAGCTCTTTCACTCATTGTTACTTCACTGCAGGAGTACAATTGCTCGGTCGATTTCATAAGATCGATATTCCTCGTCAAGGAGATGATCGGTGAGGGCACAAACGGCACTGAAGACGCAAAGCTCAAACTGGACGAGCTAGATGCGACGACTCCGGCGTACCGGACTGCGGACATCGTCGTCTTCAACACCGGTCACTGGTGGACTCACTACAAAACATCAAGAGGGTACATCCATCGCACTACTTTCTGAACTGAATGCCATCAATTGGTTTCCATCATTCAACCATTGCTGAAGCACTTGCTTGTCCACAGGCTGAACTATTACCAGGAGGGCAACCATGTGTACCGCAGCCTTGAGGTTTTGGATGCGTACAAGAGAGCTCTGACCACCTGGGCTAGATGGGTTGACAAGAACATCGATTCGAGAAGAACCCAGGTTGTATTCAGAGGATATTCACTATCACATTTCAGGTAAAACATCACCATTATGCTGGCAGATTGTTGGTACCATATCTTCTTCATCTGACAATAGTACTTTTGCCACAGGGGAGGGCAATGGAATTCAGGAGGGAGATGCCACAAGGAGACGGAGCCAATCTTCAACCAGACATACCTTAGCGAGTACCCTGAGAAGATGGTGATCCTGGAGCAGGTCCTGAGGCCGATGAAGACTCCCGTGATATACCTCAACATCAGCACACTCACTGACTACCGAAAAGATGGCCACCCATCAGCGTACCGAAGGTGGTATGACACAGAGGAGGAACGGATAGCAGCGGTGAAGAAGCAGGACTGCAGCCACTGGTGCTTGCCTGGAGTGCCGGATACGTGGAACGAGCTACTGTATGCTTCGCTGCTCCAGGCAGGCAAAGGTTCCTGGAAGTTGTGAGATGATGGTTGCAAACAGTAGGCTTCATCTCTCTACATGCCAATGCAGAGAGAACAATCACAGATGATTCACGAAGCTCCGGAGCTGTAGTTATGATTGGATAGAATTGCAAATCTTGCGTTTGCAGTAGACCCATTACTAGGACAAAATAATCATCACAAGAAGGATAAATTTTTAGAACTTTTTTGGTAGTTCATGTACTGATGTACATATGAGACCTCAATAACTGATGTAACATGTCAAATGGATACTGGAAGTTGGGAATTCGTAGGACTATCTTCGCATATCTTCTTTGCATGAATTTGACTAGTAGCAGATGATAGCGCATGTCAGGTCTTTTTTTGGGCAAGGTATTCCAGTTCTTTGACTAGAGCAGCTGGTTCCGAAAGCACTAAAACAAAGGCCTAACTGCATGTTCTTAGTTCCAACTCTGAGAAGGCAGTAAAATACAGGTATGATAGGTCATTTCTTCTAAGTAGAGAAATACTTTGTTGCTTGTCATGCAGAAGATATGCTCCTAAGACAAGCCAAAAGGAAAAGTACTTCTCAACCTTTCTTGCTTCTCTTTTCATTGCTTATAATCCTATCATCATATTTCAGAATTCAGATAACAGTTATCTTTATATCAACCAGAAGAGATTTTTCCCTTGGTAGTAGTGTATGCATATAGCTGAACTACAATTTAAAACACAAGCAACAACAGTGTGTGTTAAAAGAATTTGAAACAACATAATAACAAAAAATACAAATAAAAAATAGGAATATCTAGTTGCAGCACAGAACCATATACCATCAACATATCTGCAACAGAATAAGAAGAATTAAAACAGTACATGCTCATTTTTCCACTCCCAACATAAACAAATCTGATGGAAAACAAGAGAAAAATAAGCTGTCGGCAGCCTGGGATAGGGGGATTCAAAGACAGACAAAGATAACAATGAGCAACAAAGTATTGTCATATCTTTCATTCATAGTATCATGTTTCTAGATTACACATGAGACAAACATGGGCTCAGCAATGTATACATGGATCCATCACACACACGAATACTTAGTTATCCATTTCGTTTTCGCCTGACACAACTAAGAGGTAAAGAAAAACGGGAGGACTCCAGATGGAGTTCGCCATTGCCGTCTTGTGACTTGCCGGTTTATGCGTACCTCCGCTGACCACCAGGGAGGTCAGGAAAGGCACCATAAAACTGAATGCTTCTTGCGGAGGAGCTCAGCTCTCGCCCTCCATCTTCATCCTGCTTTAGCTCTCAAGAACCATGTAGATGCTCAAGCCATGCATCATCCATGGTCTATGCCTCTATGGGGGCTGTGAACCAGGGGAGGGGAGAGGGCTACTTTATATACCCTGGTGAGCTTGATGATGTCTGCAGCTGACTGTCCAGCTAAATAAATTGCAAGAACTGAGAATCTGCATGGTGGTATTTTATATTGGCCAGCACGGCATGTTTTAGTGGAGAAAGGACAATAAAAGTTAAACCAAAGTTTACTGTTATAAGTGCTCATTTGCTGGAACTCACAGTCACACCAATGCTGTTCTTGCCTCAGCACATGTCAATTCTGAGTTTCTGACTATATTCCTTCTCCAGATAAATTCCCATTCCACTTGCAAACCTAATGTTATCAAGAAGTATTTTACTCAAGAGAACAATGCATAAACTAACATATGATAAGCTGGACGTCTGCAAGCACTACTGATATAGTGCTATCCAGATCCAGTTCTGAGGGTACACTAGTATAACTATTGAGCACCTCTTTAACATCGTACAAAATTTACATTATCATCTTTGCCATTTGATTTTCATTCGTTATTTCATTGGTTTTTGTACTTTCAGTTTCTCCAATAGCAGGTAGTAACAAATTTTCAGCTATGTAGGAGTAAACCTGGTGTGTAAGTGTCATTAAGTGATAATTTATCAACAAATAATATTCAGTAAGTGATATGGAACTAAGTCTACTGATAAACAGTAGGGGGGAAAAGGTTGCCTTTACAAAAAGCTAAAGGAGCACTTTCCGCCTTTAGAGCTACTACGTTTAACAATGTGGAGCTAGAGTAATGTGGCCTTCCTGGTCAACCACTAACTCATGCTTATCCAAAGCATTGCACTTCCTAATTTTGAAGTGTAAAGTAGAATGTCCCTCCATCTACTTAAATCAGCTCCTGATACGATGCTATTGAAGTTGACAAGATTTCGGTTTCATGCAAGTAGCACTCTCGAGTCTCAACTAAACCATCCTTAAATATACAGAAATAAATTCAAAGACCATCTACATGTACTTGGTGGATGACTGTTTCCACTAGGACTGTGAGGAAATCACTACCACCTATTGCTGCGTGCACAAGTGGACCACCAACAGAATTTCTGAACTGTCTCCTTTTAATAGATGGCTGAGGTGTGAAGATAGTGAGAAACCTCACAGAAATGCACTCAATGAGTGATAAGGACAAACGTTCCATGTCCTTGTCGGTAGCGACTGGTTGCCACTAGTAACTGAATATGAACATTGTTGATTTCAAAACCATCCAATGTAGGCATTAGACACCAAAGTTTGTATTTAACTCAAGTTGCCGGTCTCCACCAAATGCAGTTGATTTTTTTATAAATATCAAGAAAACATTATAAAGCTTGACTGAAGATTAGTTCAACATATCCACTGCACTTCCAGCTAAGCGAGCTAATTTTACCAGCAAAACTTATGCAGCTAGTGCATGTTTTTTTAGCCATGCTATCAATACACTGAATGGCAGAAGTCAAATAGATTCATAGCTTAAATTTAGTTCTAATTCATAATATAATCAGGCTACATATGATGATGTACAATCTCCTAATTTATACGTGATGTTTCATGTTTGTGCACAAACTAGTAAACTGGTTTGTTTTTGCTGGTACAGAATGTTCACAATAATTCATTTTTTTCAAACCACAGCCATTGCTGATTCTATTATTTCAATGCTAGTTTCTGAAATGGTAAGTAGATTCAGAGCTGCCAACTGAGGAATGACTGTGTCGATATATAATGAGAAAAGGAAAAATTAAGCTACTAAGGTGATCCACCTCACAAGTTTGAAAAACTGGTACCATACAGAGAGAGCATCCGTGATGTTACATTAGTCGCCAACCATAAAAACTGTGTCTGTTCATACTGACAAGCATTTAGAGACTATCATGTCTGTTATCTTGAGCATGAATAAACTTGTGGTAACGCAATGAGCATTTCCCTTCTTAGTCATAAGCAGGATAAAGAACACAGACATAACCGAGCCAGTTGGACCAGAGTTTGGTCAAGTACCTTTCCCCGATATCTAGACAAACACAAATTAAATTCCAACATAGTTTCTCATTGATTAACATCAATGGAAAACTTTAAGGTTTTGCAGTGAAGAAAGCTGGCAACCGATGCTAATATCAATGAGCCTAGTTGAAAACACACATAATGTCTGGATAGACTACAGTAAGCAAGCATAGGTTCAAAGAGCTACCTGAATGAAATTATATTGGTTCATTCAGGAAATAGCTTCATGGCGTAGTCATCCTGAATTGAGTAAGATGAAGCTTTGCCTTAAAGCTCCGCTAGGTTCTCTGGTTGCCACACACGGAGAAGGCGATCATAAAATGAACAAGTAGCAACAACTGAAGAATTTCCATTCTGCTCCGCTCCTTCACTTTTCTGCCAATCCGCACCGTATGCTAAGGATTCATGCTTGCAATATGTTTCCATTATCGTAGCATCTCCAGAACCTACTTTAACAATGGCAAACCCATTGTGCATGCATGCAGCCAATACAACATCTGCAATACTAGGATGATACTTCATCCTCCACACACCACCTCCTAGATTTATCAACTTTTCGTTAACAGGTTTTGCCATTAATCTCATGTCCCAAACTCTGAGAAATTCATCATAACTTCCAGTAAGTAGCATGTTCCCCTCAAATGGATTCTGAGCAAAACAACAAACACCCATACTATGAGACTTTTTGTTTCGAAAAACAATGTTAGATGGGCTTTCTCTCAAGTCCCAGCAACTGAAACAGCAGTCGTCTGATCCACTGTACAGAAAGTGTGGCCTTGTGCGATCAAAATAGCATGTCCAGACTTCGAATTGATGTGCAGCCCACTGTTCTGATATCTCCAACCGGTCCTCTCTCACTGAGACTACAGACAGTGAGCCATCTGATAATCCGACAGACAGAGACTCAGCAGTTTGGTTCCAGTCCACGTACAGGCACATTGAAGAAGAAATATCTTCAGCACACACATCCGTGAAGACAATGCCTGTGTAATTTGGTTACAGAAAGCACTTGAGTTAGCTGACAAATATTAAGTATTTAAACTCTTAAATATGCATGAGTTATTCCGAACCCACTTCTTTTCAGCGATCAATATAAAGACCAAGTCTGTTTTCAAGGACACGCATAAAGGCCAGTTCTGATCCAGCAAGAAATTATTTAAGATAAGCTGTGCAAGAGCCCAAGATTTGCTTTTATCACCAATTATCTGAAAGTTACCCTTCTTTTCTATGAGACAACAACTAGCTACCTACAACAGCACAGAGTAGAAAAATTAAGTTCTGCATCTAGATTAATCTTTGCTACGATTCTAGAGCCAAACTATAATCCGAGCAGATCTTCAAATGAACATCCCAGACGACAAAAGGATGCAAATGCTTCTGCAAGCATCGATCATCCCCCTACCAAGTGAACACACTGTGAAACCTAAGCACCTGAGTTTGCCTTTAGCTTTAAGCTGTCATTGTTATAGCTTATGCCTAATGGTAACTTAGCAAGGGCGCACTGGCATAAGCCATGATGAGTCATGAACCAACTTTGAGTCTTTGACGGCACAAAACTTTTGCTAAGTTAAAAATATAGATGCAGGTACAAACAATAGTAACCTGTATCCGAGCCGTCCTCCTGCTCCAGGCGCCGGAGCGCGAGGCGGCCGTGGGCGTCGGCCTGCGCGAGCAGCGGCGACGCGGGGCTCCACTTCATATCGAAGACGCCGGCGGTCTCTACAGTATGCAAAAGCCGGAGCCGCTGGGACTCGTCCTCCGCGCCGGCGTCGACGGAGAAGAGGGAGATGCTTCCCGCGCGGTCCTGCTCCTGCAGCGTGTAGGTGGCGGCGGCGAGCACGTGGCGGAACGGGCGGTGCGGGCAGAACTCCACCGCGTCGGCGTTGCCGCCGAGGTAGCACGAGCCCAAATCCATCCCCAAATCTGTCGCCGTCTTCAGCGCGCGGCGGCGGCGGCGGCAACAAAAGAGTGCCCGAAATCGTTTCACAACTTCAGCGGCAGGGGTAAAATTGTCCAAACCTTTTCCACGACTCGCCGTAGCGACATCAAACCTATCCTAATCACGATTCGGGGGCAAGCGAACTGACACGATGGGCACCGTGACCGCGGCGATTTCCGTATCCGCCGCCGCGGCGGCGGTGTCCCGCTCCCGCCCAGCAGGCCGACGACGCCACCGCGGCCCCGGCGTCTTTCGCTGCTCGGCCTCCGCGGCCGGCGAGCGGCAGGCCCTCTTCAGCCGCATCGCCCCCGTCTACGACCATGTCCGTACCTCCTGCTCTCCCCCATCCCCTCGCTGCTCCTACGAAATTAGTGCTGCAGGTAGCAATGCCAGGCTGAGTTGCTGACGACGGCACGTTCCCTTGTTCGTTGCAGCTGAACGACGTGCTCAGCCTGGGGCAGCACCGGACGTGGAAGCGCATCTGCGTCTCTTGGTCGAGGTACAGCGCTAATGGTAATTGCAGTAGATAAGCAATGTGGATCAAAATGACCCTGCACTACCATCGGTTGATGCAAATGTTTGCTCTTCTGGGTTAGGGCGAAGATGGGGGATCGGGTTCTTGATCTCTGCTGCGGGAGCGGGGATTTGGCGTTCCTGCTGTCTCAGAAGGTCGGCTTGGATGGAGAGGTTGGTGTTGGATTCACTGTTAGCGTTCAGATTTAAGATTAGCCGGCCAACTTTTTCCCCAGTGAAAGTCTCATTTGCACCCAACTGACACAGGTGATGGCCGTCGATTTCTCAAGGCAGCAACTGCAGACTGCTGCTGACCGTCTGGAGCAACGCTGGAAGCTGTGCTACGAGAACATCAAGTGAGCATCCTCAATGTGAGGATTTGCAGATTAATAACATCATGTGGTTCCAGTTGAATGTTCTGTATCCTTGGCTAACATACTTGTTATGGCGCTAAGCGGTATGACTGCATCTGACTTTGGTACTTGCAGATGGATAGAGGGTGATGCACTTGATTTACCATTCACAGACTGCTACTTCGATGCTGTCACAGTTGGCTATGGATTGCGCAATGTGGTTGACAAGTCCAGAGCAATGCAAGAAATATTTAGGGTCCTGAAACCAGGTTCGATACAGGTTCCAAATTTTGTTCCAGTGTACACATGTTAGCAATCCAGATAAATTTTCACAGATAGATTTTTATTTGGACCGCAGGATCAAGAGCATCTATTCTTGATTTTAACAAGAGCTCATCACTTTTCACGGCATCATTACAGGTAAAATGTCAGCCCCCCTGTGTACTTTATTTGAAGCGGCACTGTCTTAAATATGATGCACTGATGAATGTGGCCTGTTTGATTTCCCTGGCAAAGATCAATTCTTGATTATTAAATGACATTGTAGCAAAATCAGACCATATGTCTCACAGGCTAAATTGATGTTTCAATTTTCTCCTGGACAGAGTTGGGCAATCGACAATGTTGTAGTTCCTTTGGCTAGTGGGTATGGACTCACTGAAGAATACAAGTACTTGAAAAGCTCCATATCAAAGTATCTAACAGGTTTGTGTGTTTATTTCCTTCTCCGAGAACACATCCATGAAAGAGCAGGATTGTCTTTCTGATGTCAGACACATAGAGATATCTCACAATTCTCACTCTTGGACTGATAGGGTACAAATACAACACAGCACCATTTTTTTCTCCCTTTTCACACTGGACCACAGCACTTATTTTTCACAAATGGTTGCATTTCCTGTTCTGAACAGTGGAAGTGTTTGGTACCATTTTTGTTAGTACTCCTATCCTCCTGTATGAAATTACATCTAGCTTGTGTTTGTTTCTCTTCTTTGTAGGAGAAGAGTTGGAGAAATTAGCCAGAGAAGCTGGTTTCACTGTAGCCAAGCACTACGAGCTTGGTGGAGGGCTCATGGGGAACCTAGTAGCAACTCGATGAGTAGAATATCGCCAAGGAACTTTTCTAAGTGTGAGTCCCCTGGATGTTTAGCTGATTACATGTTCCCATGTCTATCCAAATGTCATGTCGTACCAATCTCAAATTAAGCCGTGGTCAAAGATTGATTCCCCTGCTGTTTATTTGAGCCAGCATTTCTGCAGCAACGGTTCGGTCACGTTCAGAGTTTCAGACGGACTGAGACGCATTCAGACGGGCATGATGTTCCGGAGCACGGGAGCGATCTGACTGGAACCAAACAAGAGTCAGACGCAAGCGTTGCTCTGCGTGAGAGCATGCGGGAATTCCAGGTCCTCGCTACTGCGTTGCTTATTACATTTGCTCCGAATCCCTTTACCTTCAAGAGATGGGATGCAGCTCTCTGCACTCCTCCGTTTACTGCTCGGTCCCCATCTACGAGTTTATTTACGACGGGTGAGATCTGTACTGTGGATTCTTAGCCGTGGTTGTTTCCTCTCTCTTCATAGCTCCTACCTACTCCGCTGCCACGGTTCAAATATATAACTTTGCCCAACGAACGAACCACCCAAATATACACCCGCAATGAATTATCGGTACCATGTGGTATCAAAGTTGACGATCTGCTACCAGTACTGCAACAAATTCTTGAATGAATCGGACTGACTGGTGACAATTTAATCTGGAAAAATACAGGTAAAACCCGCCCTAGGCTCAAGATTCTCCCTTGATTTTTACTTCACCTCAACCACGCAAAAAAAAACCGAAAGGACACCAAAACCTCAAATGATCCACCAGCTTCATTCGTGAGCATACAGCGTGGCATGTAGCTATGTGTGTCGCCGGCGGCCGTAGCATCAGCTGGTGCGGCGCTGCAGAGGTAGCTCCTCCTCCTAGCCCCTGATGTTGTCCATGGCGAGGATGGTGCTGATGTTCATGGGGCTGATGTGGTCGGTGGAGCCGTGCATGAACTGGCCGACGATGATCCGGTTGGCGCGCTCCGTGGGGTGGAACGCGTCCCAGTAGGCGTACACGTCCCGGTTGGGGCACACGTTGGACGCCGGCGTGCACAGCCCGATCCCGTTGTACGGGCCCTGCCCGCAGCACGCCACCTTGGACGTCACGAACCCTGCACGCCAGGCGACATGCATGATCAAGCTTCAATTTCAACTGGTGTTGGTCCCACCCGGCAGGTAGATAGAGAGATGCATGCGTACCGTAGTCCTGCGGGTTGAACATGAAGTCGAAGCTGGCCCGGTTGGTGTTGGCGGCGATGAAGACGTCGCTCCCGATCTCGGCGTTGAGGCCGGCCAGCATCCGCACCAGCTGCGGGTTGAACAGGTCGGCCGCCACCGTGAGGTCGCGCGCGCACTCGCCGTCGACGCTGTGCATGGCCAGCTCCGCCGGCACGCACCCGATCATCCCCGTGCCCGTCACCACCACGCGCCGGGCGCCGAGCTCGTACAGCCGCTGCACGCGTCCGCAACAGTGCACGCGGTGTTCCGCCGCGTTGTCAGTCCGGTAGTGCAAGTGTGCTACGACCACTCGTGCTACGATGCATGCATGCTACTACTTGGCTGAGCCCAAGTGCTAGGCCGCGCGACGACCGACTGTTCATGCATGTGGCGGGAGTAAATACCGCCCAACCACCGGCCGGGCTCACCAGTAAATGTGATGCCATTGGATCGTGCCCGTGTGTGTGTTTTTCACGTTAACTAATGACAGCTTCCGCCAGCTGATTTTTACAGCGGAGATGGATCAGGCCGCCAGCGCTGTTCTTCAATGCCGGCTCAGAACGTGGCGTGCGTGGCTGCTGCTACTATTTCACTTCACGCCAATCTCAATGGAAATTTCTATTAAATTCTATACTACATCGTCAATTTTGCTGACGTCAATTTTGCTGACATGATAAGGAAAGAGAAGGAGAAAGTTTTATGAAATGTGAGAGAAATTTCATCACCATAAACTTATCTGGCACAGTTATCTAGTTCCTAGTCTCTAGTTCCTAGTCTTAGTAACTAACTTAACTAACTGTACTATGAATAAAACTATTCACGGAGACTGGCGTTACTTGCTGACTGACCGACCTCCCATTAGTCCAGTGTGCAGCCTGCAGCGTGTGGTGGTAGGTGCGTGACAGCACACTGAACGTGGCCGCCGACACATCGCAGCGGCACACGGACCGTGAAAACTTCGCCGCTCCCTTGGGAACTCCGGCCGGCGGCCGGGGATTCCTTTTGTACCGCGAGTTACCAGTAGGTCGGTAAAAAAAGTGTCGTTTCAGGGCCTATTGTCAATGGACCCATGAATGGATGAGCCACCATTAATGTGAACGGAGTGCTGATCGGCGGGAAGGAGATCAAGTACGGCGACGATCTGCTCCTCCTCATTTCAATGCGATGCGCGTGTGGGGATGAAATTTGAAAATTCGTGTACTTTTTTGGGTGCTATCTCTGAGCCTTTGCAGTTTGCACTGCTCTAAGAAGAGTAGAAAGTCTTGAGCTTACTCCTATGCAACAAAACGGGTTCATCCCCTTGTGCCGAACTGCTAAATGCATCGTCCATCAGCCTAGTGTGTAGTACGTTCTTCCTATTTCTGCAGTACTACTACTTGCATGAAGCTCCAACACGAATGCAGTAGTTGGTTGGTATGGTGAACAGCATTCCGAAATCAGAGTGACTGCGTGAGCACCTTACCGGCACTGGTGCCTGCAACTGCGAGCTGAGTTGCAGGTTTGGAGTCTTGCCTCCTAGGGAACATACCAGACTGCTGCCCTCTCAAACTGCCCATGAAGGGTCTTGCTGTCAACTCTCACGGACAAGCTGGTGCCTAAAACTACTGAAAACTGTGGGTGCAGAAACTGTTTAGCAGCGCTTCGGCATGGAGCAACTATACAGGCCATGCTGTCAGTTAGTTACACGCAGAACATACTGCCCAAAATTACACGACACCGAGAGGTGATCACCTGCTACTGTTGGTGTCCCTTCCCGGAATCCGACGGCAACAGTCAGCTAGCTACCGACCCATGTCTTGCTGCTTCTGTTCCAGCCAGTTTGCAGCGTTTCCTACTTCCATTTTTTTTTAAGTTTTGGCAACAGAAGCATAATAATCCAATTTTCTACTGGAAACCTTAGCTACCATGTTTAATTGTTCGAGTTTGCTCCTAGATTATCTCTGAATAGGTCAATTTCAAAGCTAATTTAATTTGGTGGGAGAGTAATTGGAATTTGAAGAAAGCTGAAGAAGGAACTGACCGTGAGGATTTTCCTGTACTCGGAGATGAGGTAGGGGACGTAGTCTTGGATGGCGAACTGGCGGGAGCGGACGGAGAAGGGCACGAGGTAGTAGTTGTTGACGAAGTCGTTGCCGCCGAGGGTGATGAGCACCAGCGCGTTGTTCACGACCTGCGCCGCCGCGTCCTCGCCGACGAACGCCGCCAGCTTCTGCTGGTACTCCTGGAAGTTCTCCAGCTGCTGCCCGATCCTAATGATGTTCACCTGCAGACAATGCGTAATGTGGAGTGAAGCGAGATCCTCCGAGAACTTGTAGAGCTCGGGAATTGGGTCTTTTTCTTACGAATTGTATGCCGGTGTCGTTGAGGATGCCGACGCCGGCGGACGCGAAGTTGGCTCCGACGAGCAGCTTGTCGCCGCGGAGGTAGGGGCTGAGGTACGGCAGCGCGGGCTCGGAGCCGAGGTGCTCGCTGATGATGTCCGGGATGTTGAGCCCGTTGGAGAACCTCCCCGTGGGCATGTGCGTCGGGAAGTCGATCCCGTAGGGCGGCGCGTCGGCGCGCGCCGTGGTCATGAGGTAGTTGTTGTTGCCGTTGTCGACGAGGGAGTCCCCGAACACGAAGAAGGCGCGCGGCGCCGCGGACGCGCCCGGGGCGGCCACGGCGGCGACGACGACGAGGCAGCTGGTCACGAGCAGAGCGTCCATCGCCATCGCGTGCTCCGCTCACAGGGCGTCGCTCGCTCGCACTGAGAGAGAGACGCGGGGGGAGTGACTAGTGAGTGAGTGTGACAGTGACAGAGGGTGAGATCGAATTGATGGGGCGAGGCGAGCGGCCAAGTGGCGGGGGCGTGGCGCACGGGGACGGAAAGGTGGCGTGGCGGTGTCCCTCTTATAGACGGGGAGATCGGAGAGAGGCCGCCCGGCCACCCGCGGCCGCGGGGCACCTCGAGGGCGCTCTGCCGAGTTAAAGCCGGGGGGGCCGCCAGTTGGGGTAGCGGGCGGGGGGACACGCGGAGCAATTGCACGCCGGAACGGGCACGGGAGCGCAAGCTAGGCTAGCTTTCGCTAGCGTCGCGGCCGCGCGGGTGCACGGTGGTGGCTGGCAGCTTCGCTTTGGGGCGGCCGTGACATGGCTGACTCGGCGCCTCGGATCATGTGCGCTGTGCGGCCGCGCAGCGCTGGCCAGCAGGGGATGGGCGTGAGGAAGCCGCGCGCTGGCGGCGCCAGAGGAGGGTCGCTGGGTGCATCGAGGCCGGCGCCAGGAGCGGGAGCCCCACGTCTCCGGATGCGGGTGGCGGGGTGGGTTTACAGGAAAGGGGTTTCTGTGAATCCGGACGGCGGATGCGGGTTCACGGGGCGTCGACGTCGGAGCTTGTGGCGGCGCCACGACGCGACCTCGGCGGCGCGGCCCGTGGAAGAAATGGCGCGGCCATGGCATGGACTTGCGGTCTTGCTTGGATTTTTCCCGTGGATAGACAATTCATACAAGGAAAACCGGTGCTCTCTCGAGCCCGTTTCTGATGATCCAAACGGGCCTCCAAGAAATTCAAAGGGATTTGGCGCTCAGGGAGGACGCCCCTGAGGCTGAAAGCCTGAAACTGAATCGCGGTCCAGAAAGCAGGGAGACCAGCGTAGGGAGCATGGGTGCATGGGCAGCTCCGTACGTGATTCTGATGAGAGGACGAGGGGGTAGCAGTAGCACGATGCGAGCCGTGGTTAAAACCGGAGTTAATGGCCATTTAATCTGGAGCTGAACCTCCGTAACAGAGTGTCAGCCAGCCATGCAAGCAGAGCATGCATTGTTTCGCTCTCCACTGTTCAGCAAGTACTCCTACAAGCAAACTGAACCCTCATGCCGGATCCATGGATTCAGGTCACCCTGGAAAGCTCTACCAGCAGGCGAACCCTTCGCCGGTCTCACCAACGAACAGTTCCTCCTGCTACGTACTCCCAGCTACCACGCACCCTCGTACCCCCGGCTTAATTCCGGCGAGAGGCTGACAGGTAAAACGGAGCGTTGCACTGTAGAACCCTAACTCCCATCAGAAAGGTTCAAAAGCTCCTCCTCCTCCTCCGGTAATAATTCAGCAACGACGACGCGTACAGCCGTGCTGGTACTGGCCAACCGCATCGCCATGTGTGCCGCTGCATCCACCACCCAGTAGCGCGGCTGTACCGGCGGCACGGGAAAAGGGTACGTGCTCCGGCGTGGAAACTAGCCGAAAATGCACGGGGCAGAGCCACCAATTCTACCGCCGACCGGTCGAATCTGCGACCAACTCGCAGTCCCCATTTACTGCCGGGACGATCCGATCCTACGCGCCTACAGTGGCCGGGTTGGGTGGTGGTGCGCGCGCGACGCGACGCGAAAGCAGCAGCGCATGTGAAACCCGTAAAGCCGGTGGGGTAGGAAATTTTCAATGACCTCCTCTACTCAGCCACCCCACTCTGCAGCTAGCTACCGCGGCAACAGGCCGGGCATGCACGCGCCCGCGCGCCCTGGCCCATGGGGTGAAACTTGAGGCCCGCCGACCAGTGCCCAGTGGCGACGGTGGGATGCCAATGAGATCCGAACGATCCGCCGCCGTGGTACGCTCGCCGGACTGCGCGTCGTGCAGGCCTTTCAGATCAGTCACTACAGTTACAGCAGCAAAGCTACTAGAAGCTCGCTCGTCTCTTGCATTGCACTGTTGCAGGACAGCATTACATGTTGCTGCTACAGATGCACCGCGTCGGTCGCTCAGAGGAAGCGCTAGCTCCCACGGTGAGATGCCAATGGGATCGAACAGCGCAGGTGCCGTGGTGCGCTCCCCGGACTTTACCTCCTGCGCGGCGTACTACTCGTACAGGCCTTGCACAAAGAAACAAGTGCTATAGATGGGCCTCATCATGCTTTTGTGGTAATAATTTTATTGCCATGACAGAGTGCATGACACAAAAGGAGAGCTGATCACACATAGTTATTCTTTCATTTCAGGGTTCTTCCATAGATGCCGCTCTCCTTGATGACAAACTCTCATGGATGCGCACTTTGCGAGGGTGGCGACAATGGCGGTTGAACCGTCCAAGCTGAGGGGAAAAATGACACTATATCACCTTATGCGTGCAAATATCTCCATTCCTTACCTGTTATAACTAATTAACAAATAGTAGATAGTAGGTCTAGAAAGTTTTTTCAAATGAAATCAATAGTACGCGTACTTACTTCCGCATTTGCTTCCAACTGGCACCAGCTTGCCACATTGACGTGCAAGCCGAACTAGTTTAACAACGCTTATTCTAAGCTGTTCGTTGACGGAAATGACACGACAAACGCAGGCCATGTCAGATTCTTGGACGGTTGCACGGCATCTGCTGCTCGGATCAACGTAACCACCAACAATTGTGATGGTTCTCATGCAGTTGCGTATAACTGCATCTTTCTCAGCATAACATTCTTGCTCACCCCAAGCCGGATGCGTTGCAAGTGTTACAAATATCTTTGGATGATCTCATCCAAACTCCAGGAAGCGGGAAAAGTCCCGCCATCCCGTAGCCGCCTGACGCGCGTCGTGCGTGGTCAACGCACACGTCGCAAGTCAGGGGCGAGCGCCCGCTCCTCTCTCAAACTGCCAGCCATGGGAAGCTATAGATATGTACCCAGATTGATGAATAAAGATTGCTCCATTCATTTTCTCTATCTCTTGATTCTGTGTTCATTTACATTCACTTTGAGTCACAACACGTTATCAGCACCTAGCTCTACACTGAGCACACAGAAGAAGAAGAAGAAAGGAAGAACGCCGGCGAGCTCGGTAAGATGCCGAATTCACTATCGTTCCTGGACATCGTTGGCTCGGTCTTGTATCTTCCACGCCGCGATGAGGACACCACCGTCGACGACCTTGCGGCTCGCCGCGACCCTTCACTGCCGCTGGACAGCTGCATCACACCGGGACGCATCCTCGTGCGCTCCCCGCGCCACTGCCCGCCACATGAATGGACAGCAATGGTGCAGGTAGAGCGCGATGGACCGCCGGCGCCGTAGGAGGTCACCTCCTACTGCCCCGCCCACGGTTGGACTACCAACGTCCACGACGAGGGCGGGCCCACTGCGGTCACGTCTTCGGCCTCGCTTCACCGCGCCGTACTCCATCGTACTCGCCGGAAATGCCGCCCCGCACGCCGATGTCGGCCGGAGGACGCACCGGCCGGCCGACGCCGTTGGACCTGTCGGGCTTCGACCTACAGGGCACCATGGCCGCGCGCCGTGGAGCCCCGCCGTTCGTCAACGGCGCAGCAAGCTCCGGCGCGGCAACACCCGTGTTCTTCTCCAAACCGGCACTAGCCCCTCCACCACTACCTCCGGGTCCTACTCCGGCGCGCCCCAACGCGACGGCGGCAGCGAACCGCCGCCCTAGCCTCCGCCGGGTCATCTTGACTGGGCGTGTCCCAGCCGGGAACACCCCGCGCGGCTCCGGGCCTTGCTCCTCTCGCTCCGGCGAGGGGGAGGCCTACGTGCGGCCGGGAATGGAAGGAGAGGGGGCAGAAAGGGGATCCGGCGGCGGCGGGGGCGGATCTACGGCGGCGGAGGCGGAATCAGAGGCGGCGGAGGCGCATGCTGAGTGGCGGCTGCGAGCTTGGGAGCTCGGGGGTGAGCAGTTAGGGTTTCCTAACCCTAACCGCACACCCGCCAGGCTTTATACCGGGCGGAGGCGGCTTGGGCCGAGTTGGGCCGCGGCCAGGCGCTCCACGCGAGTGCAGCTGGGGCCTGGCTGGCCAAGCGCGCCGCCCCCCTTCCTGTGCCCCCGTTTTGGGCCGTAGTGGGCTGAGCGGTGGCCCAACTCAAACCGGCCGCGCGCCAAACCCCGCCCACACCTCCCACCTTCTGCTGCTGGGCCAAAAGAGGTGCCGGGCCGAAACCGAAGTTGTTTCGGCCCGCCGCCAAGTTACCTTTCCCATTCTCATTCAATTTGTTTTTAATTCAGCAATTTGCATTTAAGACCTCAGGCTTTCTGTTATTTACTTTTCAGATGTTTCGGTGTCTGTGTACCTTTGCATACAGACCCTTTGAATTTCCTGTTAATGTAAATATATGTTTATTCAGCACTGTTTTTGCATTTCCATGTTTATTTCAATACATTACCTTGCAAATTTCTATTGTTGCCCGTTAAATTTATGCAATTTAATTTCAATGCAACATTCAATCTCTATTTTGGAACAAATTTCTAGATGTTGAGATAACATGAGATCTAGGGTTTAGACAACATGAAATATACATGTACAAATATACAGTGACTATCTCCTCAACTCGAAATAAATTTCCTTGATGTTGAGACAACATGAGATCTACACGTACAAATATACAGTGATTATCTCCTCAACTCGGAATAAAACTTAATGGCTCACATTTAATTTGAAATTGCTCTATTCTATTCTAATTTCCGAAATTGGTCATATGCAAAGTGATAATAATACATCACTAAAGGATCTACACTATAATTAGTGACTATCCTAACATATGATTCTCAAATTTTGGAATAAGAAAAGGAATATCGAGCTTATTCAAATACAAAGTTGTCTCAGTTTCATTCCAACTTATTGAGATATATAATTGTTGGAGTTCAACTTTCATTGAATTCACGTCATTACATCAATATTGCCATATTTCTTAAAATTATTGGCACATTAGAATGTAGGTGAGATGGCCAACAAAGAGTTTAAGGTTCTCGCTCTTGATGGTCATAATTTCCTTGCACGGGCAACGGACATCAAAGTGAGTCTGTTGCGATGCGGACTTTTCCAATGCTTGGTAGACCCTGAAAAGGGTGCTCAAGCATTGCCATAGAAATCCAAATATGAGGCCTTATACATCATAAGAAATCATATCCACCTAGACTTGAAGTCTGAATACATGATGGAAGAAAATACACGTGAGTTCTGGAACAATCTCAAGCAACGCTAAGAACAGCAAAAGGCAACAGTTCTACCTGAGGCAACTCATGAGTGGAACCACTTGCGCCTACAGGACTTTAAAATTGTAGATGATTACAACCATATTGTTCATAAGCTTAGCCAGAAACTCCGGTTTTGTGATAAGGAGCCAACAGAAGCTGAGAAGATAGAGAAGACATTGTCCACAATGCTTCCTTCTGAAAGGATCCTTACACTATCATACCGTGAGAACAACTTCAAAGATTATGCTTTATTGATTCACACATTACGTCAGGCGGAGAAGAATCGTGAGTTAACCATCTGGAACTCTCAGCAGCATCCTCTGGGAACTGCACCTCTGCCTGAGTTATATGCGAACATGAAGAAATCTATCTAGAATGGGAACACCCAGCCTGGAGGTTCAACTGGCAAAGGTAAGCGCAAGAGAATCCGTAAGCCACGTGGCAAATTCCAGAAGGGGAATGGGATTTCTGAGCCAAAATCTGATAAGAACAACAAAAGCACTTGTTACAAGTGTGGTTATTACAATCATGTGGGAAAGAAGTGTCGTACCCCAAAACATCTGGTGGATCTCTACACGGAGTCCGTAGGTCATGGACAAAACAATCAGAAGTTTGAAGCACACTTCACCTCCAACGAGCTGGAGACGGGCTCTTCGGACCAAGTTCCACACGGAGCGGGACCGAGCAACACCACGACTTCGCCACCTGCTGAGGATGAACCTCTGAACGTCGACGACATGCTCGTGGACTACTCCACTAATGTGCTTGGAGATCTCATTTAGACTCCTCACAACTTAGTCATTTCCCTTAATTTGCAAGAAGTATTGTAATTTAAACATGAAGTTGCTACCTTTTATTTGCTTTGTTGGATTGTACTCAAGTACTATTTTCAATTAATATCACCAGTGTGTTCTATATTTTTCATGAGTTTTATTTAAATTCTGAATTATATAGATTTATACGGGAGTCAATTCGATGGTGGAAGAGATGTGTCTAGTGAACATTCTACTTAGGGAAATCAAATATTTCTAATCTCTCGTGGTGAGATAAGGAAATATTTTGACAATCGCTGGACGCGATACTATGATAGTTGATTCTGCATGAACAACTATTATACCTCCCATGGGAACGTAGTAACCATCGAGGGATCATTATTATATCCCGATGAGACTCGTACCCCCTAAGTTACAAAAGTTCTCTGTTGAAATGGTATTCATGTTGATACACATGAACAGAGAATATTTTCCTATTTACCAAAGATAATGGATTTGGCAATGAGCCTTCTCTCTTGTCTGGATTGTACGACACATACATTAAACACGTAATGAATGTTGCATACAAAATAATTCTATCTTGATGGAATCAAGATTTGGCGTGAGTGCCTAGTCATTTTACCCAAGATGACGAGAATTATTAACAATTCTATTGGTCACAACATCAATTTCCCAAATCACCAGATTTGATGTGCATCAAGTGCACAATAAGGGAGTTAATTTAAGGGCCTTTTATCTTAAATTCTGAATACGAGCATTGCAATTTCTTGATCACATTCAAGAATATGCATGTGGCTTTATTCAACCATCATGTGGATCAACTAGGTACTTTAAAGAGCATATTCAAGCATAATATAGTCCCATTTGTCTCCCTTAGGGTGATACGATATTTTTCAAAAGTCATTGCTCGTTTGAAGCAAGTGATCCTGGACGCGGGATCACATCTACGAACATGGAATTGTTTGGTCTTTTGGGAACTATAATGTTAATATTAAGTACCTTACATCCACGGTGGTTTAGCTAAATCTCTCATCAAGAGAATGCAACTATTTTATGTGATAAAATACGAATTTAAAATTGCCAACATTTGTTGGTAGATGTGGATGTACACACCACATACATTTCAAATTCATCAAACTGCAATCATACGGCTCCCTCCGTTCGCAGTGAATACATGGATATTTTTGACAATCAAATATTTCCCATTTGCATGTCGGATATGTCTTGCACATACTAATATTACCACCTCAACATACACTTATGGGCATGGAAATCCTGGAGGTATAAATATCTGTCATCCATTACATACCTCGGATTATCCAAAGGGGATTTTACTCATGGCCCATATGTTGATCATTTTGAGGAGGATTCCAGACATTAGGGGGAGATTTATACCACACATAGAATGCCAGGAATAATGAGAGAATGTCACATATTGATATTCTCCCTCATTTATATTCATGTACAAGAAGAATCTGGACTACTGGTTCGGAATCCTACATTTGCAATCTTTTGCAAATAATCTGCCAAATATGTTATCATCAGTTTATCATTCTTATTGTGCCAGAAAGAGTGCAGGTACCATTTTCAAAACCACTCAACTCCCAACAAGAGGGGAAGAAGTATGGTCACAAGAAAGATCGATTCTTACAAGCTTTCATGAAAAATAGGGTAGCTATTAATCAATATCGAGTTGATTGACACCTTATGGATATTCACTATCCAAAGCCTATGGATGTTTATCATCCAAAAGACCAGCATATGTGTGCACACATTCAAACGCCGAGTCATTGGAACGCTTTAACTCTGTCGTTGTGGGAAGTGACATAGAGTTCAAAGGTTAATATTTTTACAAGCAATATTGGTTATATTGAACCAATCATGCAAAGTCTACAAATATTTTTACACCTATTGGATCTAGACCAAAGTCCTAGACAAGAGTATTTCGACGCTCACTTAGAGTCAAATCAAAGGTGGCAATTAAGGAGAATTGCTCTTGATAAACAATGATTGAGTAATATCTTACTCTCTTAATGCTTTCTTTACAAAAGCAAGGTGGTGAGATAGCAAGAGCTTGTAGCATATGGTCTCATGTAGCATATGGTCTCATGCAATCATTTTATGACGGACTGCGAGATGAAGATTTGGGTAAAACCCAATCACGCTTAAAGTCTACAACTTAAGAATCCACTTCAGTCTACTAATTTCTAATGATATTGGATGATCATATCCATCAATTCTTATGGTTGTTTATTCCCTAAACATGGACTATTGTCATTTTGACCCTGGGATTAAACCCTAGTACCAATAAAGTGCTCATATATCATGTTGCAACAGGTCTGATATTGCATTTGCAGATACTTGCTAGCTCAAAATAGCACTACTCTAGTAACGTGTTATCGACTGGAGTCAAGGGATATCAATAGATATCTATATGGTACTAACGGTTTTTGACTTGTCATTAGATGAGTTGAACGTGACCATAATAGGATATGGAGATATTGCTCAACTAATCCCCATTAATGCGTATCACAGACTGATATCTTTGTGGTAGAATTCTCATAGGAGTTGCCATAGACTCTAATGAATATTCCCGCATATCATTCCGAAATCTAACATGTGCATGTAAGATTTCGTTGAGTGATCATTGTGATTTCATCACATTATTGAATTTATCTATCAAGATAAGATTACTTGCATTGCTCGGATGCAAACATGTTATGTGAAAGCAATATTATACTATTGCTCACAAAGTGGTCTATCCTCATGTGTTATACATTCAAGGAACAAACTTACAAACCAAATATATGATCACTTCGCAAACTTATTCATAAAGTCTCTACTATATTTCACACTTGCAAAGTGTTCATCGAACCGGTATGTGATGATTTTGAGTTTTGCAAGGTTCGGGGGGAGTCTCCTCATGATTATAACCCGTTAAGTATTATATTGTACTCTTTTCTTTTTATGAGTTTTTCCTTTGGGCTTTCTCATATGAAAGTTTTTAATGAGGCAATATCAATGCAAGAATATATATCATATCTCCTATTTTCCCCCACAGGTTTTTTTTAAAAAGAAGATATCAAAGATATATTATGTCATATATTCTCCTGCACAAGGGGTTGTTTAGAGGATATTAAAGACATGCATTGCTCTCTAAAATCTTACTGGTTTGTGATCGAGCTAGCGATAGCCGTATATGCTATATCATTTTTTCCTTATTTTCCCATTGGATTTTGAAGGAGTTTTAGTGGCATATACACATATATTTTCTCATATTTTTTCCACAGGGGTTTTTTGAGGAATTACCGAATTAATCATTTTATTAATCTCAAGTTCGATTCGATCAAGGGGGAGTGTTACAAATATCTTTGGATGATCTCATCCAAACTGCATGAAGCGGGAAAAGTCCCGCCATCCCGTAGCCGCCTGACCCGCGTCGTGCGTGGTCAACGCGCACGTCGCACGTCAGGGGCGAGCGCCCGCTCCTCTGCTCAAAGCCACGGGCCTGCGACCCCGCCGCGCTCGCTAGCCGCCACGTGCGCGAGCATCGTCGTGCGCGCGAGCTCCGCCCTAAGAAGGCCCTGCCGTCGGCCATCGGAGGCTCCCGTCCTCCCTTCCCTGGACGCAACGAGAGGAAGAGGAAGATGCTGACGTGTGGGGTACGCTCGTCAGTGAGAGAGGGAGAGAGTCGAGTGGGTGGATCGGGAATAGCGCAAAGGTAAAAGAGTTATTTTAACACTATTATCATGTCAAACTAACGGAAGGGCCAATAACCAAAATGAAATTCGTTTATAGGCCAGATAATCAAGTTAAATCGAAATGAGGCTAAAAAAGCTAAACTCAACTTTTTTTTAGGCGAGAAACCAATTTACTCTTTTCGTTTTGACATGGAAAGTTCCTGATTTTCTTTAGTAACTGATGAATCGTCATCGATGGGAACGGCTTCCGGATCCGCCAACGTCCGCTGGAAAAAAGTTGTGGCAGACTAGCAGTACGTCGCTGCGCGCTCCAGCATGCATTCCGCGCGTGCAGCGTCATTTCAAAATTTTAAGCACTTGGTTTGGTCCACGGCACCGCCGAATAAACACGCGAAAGCGATTACTAGGCTACAGTGCTGTTGCATTGCAGCTTCTACGATGCGTCCCAAGCATTTCGCCCTCATCCACCTTGTCGCGACGATGAGACAAGCCGGATCATTAATCCGGCTGCGCTGCCCCCGCGCGACCGCACCATTGCCTGCTAATCCACCGCGTGCCGACCCGGTCCAGTCCCAGCGCCGGCGACTGCCGCTGGCCGCCGGACCGAGCGCCGGGAGCGAGAGAGAGCAAAACCAGAGCCGTCACGTGCCGCCGGGGCAGGCGTTGCGCCGCTCCTGCGGAGTCCCAGACTGTGCCCTCGTGCTCTGCTCTCGCCGAGGCGAAAGCGAAAAGGAGACGGGCAGCCGATGGACGGCGTGCGGCGGCACGAGTGCCCCCCACTATTAGCAAAAGGCGGTGACTGACAGAGAGCAGATGATGGCCAATCCTCTTGCTGTCAGGCTCCCCAAAACAGATTATCATTATTCCTGGACAAGGCTACTAGGCCAGGCACGCCTACGCGACGAGAGGAAAGCGTTCACGCGCCGCGCGCCAGCCTGTGCGCACTGGCCGTCGTAAGCTTTCCGCAACGGATTCGGATGATGTGTACTAACTGGACACATCCGGAAGAGTCCTGTGCGAGAGCATCCGCGGTGTCAGGACCCTTGCACCTGAACGGTCCCGTCTCCCCGCCGCTGCGGCGAGGGCGAACGGAATTCGTGTTACGGACGGAGGCCGAGACGGCGAGAGCCGGGGGAGGTTCGGTTGGGGCGTTAACGTCGCCGCGGTTGGTGCGGGCGGGCGCGAGGGCGCGGATCATCCGCTCGGCGTCGCCGTCGCTCCTACAGCTACAGCCTACAGGCGGCTCGCGGGCCCGCGCATCAGAGTATCAGACATTCAGATAGCATGCGGCCGGAGCTGAGATTTTCAGGTTGCTTTTGTCCGGGCCTCCCCCCGTCGTCCCCTGGTCGTCGCAACGGAGCTTTCCTTCCGGTCCGTGAACCGCGATGATGGCCGCCGCTGATGAATCGGAGCGCAACCTGTCCCTACTCCCTTCCGTTTTCCGATGCCATGGCCATGGCCTAGAAGTAGTACTAGGCATGCACATAAAGGTTCTCCGTGTTCCACTAACAGTGTCCTACACAGCGTGTACGAGAAGTTCCAAGTCATATTATTTTTTATTTCAGATTTTACATATATATATATATTTATATAATCGACGCACATCATCTGTGGCTGAAGTCCTGCTGCTGCCGTAACGATGGCAGGCACTCGAGCCCGGAATGATGCCTGCACTCGAACGGATCAGCCGAAGGGGACAGGCAGGCCGCAGGCCGCGCGGATCATGGGGGCGGTGGGAATGATTTCGAATGGATCGCAAATCTCCTCCCTCCCACGCCTTGTTACCTTGCATGCTACGGGTCCGCTGAAAACGGATTTGTTTGGGTCGTGGCGGCGTTGTCGCCAAGCTGAAACGAAACAGAGCCGTTCCGAAAGAGAATTCGGAAACTATCCATTCCTCTGCACTCTGCTGCCCCCCAAACCGCGGCTTTTGAGAAAGGAAGGAAAAAAAACCGTTTAAAATTCGGCCAAATTTCGGCGCGGCACCCGCGTTTGCCTCGATTTCCTTCTTCGTCGGGGGAGCCCACCGCTCCGGTCTCCCGGAGTCCAGGTCAGGCTGTTCGGTTTCGTACGGAGGCTTGTACGCAAAGGCCCCCCGAGGTGCGAAGGATACAAAACGTCAGGGGGCTAATCGCACAAACTCCACCAAAAGCCCCCCCCCCCCCCCCCCCCCCCCCCCCCCCAAACCACCCTAGCATCTGGTGTTCGTCTCGCTGTGTGCGCTCTCTGTCACTCCCCCCCAACCTCCCCCCTCCCTCCTCAGATCCGGCCACTCCCGCTGCTCCCCTTCGCCGCCGGTCCCGTCCCCCCCGGCGGGGAACCCTAGAGCTCTCCCCCGTGGCGGGGCCGCCGGAGCCCCCGGGCGCGCGGGGACAATGGAGGCGGCGCTGGAGGCGGCGCGCGCCAAGGACACCAAGGAGCGCCTGGCAGGGGTCGAGCGGCTGCACGAGGCGCTCGACGCCGCGGCGCGCCGCGGGCTCACGGGGGCCGAGGTCACCGCGCTGGTGGACACCTGCATGGATCTGACGCGGGACGCCAACTTCCGCATCGCGCAGGGCGGCCTCCAGGCGCTCTCCGCCGCCGCCGTCGTCTCCGGCGAGCACTTCAAGATCCACCTCAACGCCCTCGTCCCGGCCGCCGTCGAGCGCCTCGGGGACGGCAAGCAGCCCGTCCGCGATGCCGCGCGCCAGCTCCTCATCACGCTCATGGAGGTGAACTCCCTTCGCCGGTGCTCTCGGTAGCCTGTAAGCTCTCCCGGGAAATGCGTGTGGCCGGGAAGCTAGATTGAGTTGCGAATTCGAGCTGAGAGGTTGAGCAGGAGCAGACCGGAGATGCGGGGTTTGCTCTTTTTGGGTAGGTCGGGTGGGGCACGGTAGACTTCGAAGTTGCAGAGCTGCGCTGAACTGAGAAATGCAAAGTTCTACTTGGCGGACCATAATAGGTTGACAATGTAACATTCAAATGAATCAATAGGTTAACTTTTTCAGGAATCGTTTGCTCCTGAGCTTGTGTATTGTTCTGAAGTTGGACTTCCAGGGGTGCATCTTATTCTTTGATGAATTTGGTTGTAACAAAGATAATTCTGGGATTTGATTGAAGTATTTACCTGCTTCCCTGTGTACAGTTTGATACTAGAGCACGTAAAGTTCATTCTTTATAATTTACCGCTTAGCATTGGAACTAGAATGCCTGTTAAAGCTGTGATTTTTCATTAAATATCTCAGCGCTTCAGTCTTTGGCTCTTGCAATGTAAATAACTTCTGAATCCAGATACCATTTTCTACTAGTCACAGCTCAATTACAGTGCTAAGATACCGTTACATATGTACTTTCGTCCTTGGATTATCAAGCATTCAAGCCGATCATTCTTGACTACTGACTAGTTCTAAAGTTCTAGACTACTGTGGTGAGCAATATTTTGATTTTGTCCAAATCTCAGGTTTCTTCGCCAACAATAATCGTTGGAAGAGCTGGAAGTTATGCATGGACTCATAAGAGTTGGAGGGTGCGAGAAGAGTTTGTACGTACGGTGTTCACTGCAGTTGGGCTATTTGCTTCTACAGAGATTTCCTTGCAACGAGTTTTGCTTTCACCTGTAAGTCAACACTTTGAGATGGTTGATGTTTATTCCGTTTATTCATAGATCAAAATTTATATCCTTCTGCACGCTATAGCTAGTGGCCCTAAGATTTTCTGTCTCTGCAGGTCCTGCAATTGATGAATGATTCAAACCAAAGTGTTAGAGATGCTGCAATCTCTTGTATTGAGGTTGGTTGATTCCATATTCAATACTGTGTAGACCTGCACCGACACCTTTTTTTGTACCACTGATTTTATGCTCTATGCTTCACTGTACGTTCACAGTTTTTAATTCTTCATGTAGCTTAATTTCTCAATAGCTCCATCCCATTTTTTGCAAGCTGGAGAGACTGAATCATTTCTTGCATCTTACGCTGAATGTAGCTCCAAGCCCCTTTGCTTCTAGTTGATTCGTTTTAGTCCCTTGTACTCAGTTTCATCTATTTTTATTTGATCTAAGCATTAGTTATATTCTTTAGTTAACTGTGGAAGTTGGTGACACCGATTAGTTGGGACATTGCCTGTTATCTAGGCAGCACAAGTATTTATGTAATAACCCTTACCATTTCCTTTTCACTACAGGAGATGTACAAGCACATGGGTTCACAGTTTCATGAAGAGTTGCAGCGCCATAATCTGCCTTCTTACATGGTACTTTTATTGCTAGTTTTAGTATTTGAACTAGGAAATCTCCTGATTAAGATGATTGTATGCTCATGTTTATTTTTTACTCTGCAAATCAGCACAGCTAGGTTACTCTAATTTTTATTGTTTGGTGCCTGCAGCTTAAAGAAATAAATTATAGGTTGGATAAAATAGAACCAAAGGTTCGATCATCTGATACTGCAATGCAGTACAAGGCAGCAGAGTCTAGATCTGTTAGTGCTAATCCAAAAAGAGGCAGCCCAAGGACAAAAAGCATACCAAGGGAAAGTACGCTATTTGGAGGTAATTTCTATATATGGGTGAAAAGTTTTGTACTTTGCACGTGAGGATTAAATGTATTTTTTCTGGACTGTAAGTGCAAGCTTGGACATAGTTGGTGCATGTCTTTCTCCTGCTGCATACTCGCAGGATATTTCATGCCCGAATGCTTTCAGCATGTCATGATTATAGGTGTAGTCAACCAAGAAGAGACTAATTTTTCCAAGCAGCACCAGGCATACAGGCAACATTGAGCTGCATATCCCGTACTAGTCGTTCTGAATTTTGTCAACAAAATTGAATTTTAGTTTTTGAATTGCAATTATAATTTGGTTTCTGATACTAAATAAAAAGGCCACCTTTTCACCGTTGTTATTTTGCTCCAATAATTTCATCCGCATAACTTTTTTAGATTGTTAATTTGTAAACATAGCATGGGCGTGTCTCTTGGGCTGTCTTTCCTGAAGCTTTACAGTGTACACATCCTATGACAAGATATTTGATATTTTCGGATAAGTTAGATTTTCGGTTAATCTAAATCTGTTACAATCTGCATCTTAAGTCATGGTTCGCCAGTCTGTATGAGTATTCTGGTCTTTACTCCCTGCCACACATACAAGTATACATATGTTTTCTCACGTGCAATTTTTCGTGTCATTTATAGGTGACACCGACATAACAGAAAAACCAGTGGAACCAATAAAAGTTCATTCTGAGAAAGAATTACTTCGGGAGTTTGAGAAGATTGCAGCTACCCTTGTTCCAGAAAAGGATTGGTCTTTACGTATTGCTGCCATGCAAAGGATTGAAGCCCTCGTTTATGGAGGTTGATTTTCTGTGTACAGTGTACATACCATTATTCCTAAATAATGCTTTATGCAGTTTTACAAGGCCATAAGTATCTCTATAAATAATATGTTGCAGTATGTCTTGGCTGCAAAGTTTAGAAAATATTTATATATCCAGAAAAGGAAATCTCATTGCTAGGCAGGCTAGAATGAAAAAAAATGTAGTGTCATTTTCCTTATTTATTTACAACTGTGTGTTTGTCCTGATTTATTTCAAGTTTTTAAAATGAGAACCAAGGTGAAATAAATAGGAATTCCATGTTTAGAATCAATAGGATATTAAATATCCTCAGTGTAATTTGGTGAAGAAGATCTATTCATACTTCATAGTTGAACTTGCAGTTTTGAGGATTTAATTGAAGTTCCCTGTAAAGAGGATGCGTTTTAATTTGCCACTCTGAAGCTTCATCATGAGAGATACACTCTATTCATTGCTAATATGATCTTGCATGCCTTATTTGTTTTCCTAAAAGAAATTCAAGTTTTCTCTTTCTGTGTTGTGATTTGGTCAGGTGCAATTGATTATCCCTCATTTCTTATGCTCTTGAAGCAACTGGTTCCTCCATTGTCCACTCAGCTGTCTGATCGACGTTCTAGCATTGTAAAACAGGTATCTTTGGTTAACATTTATTCTTCTTTCATTTTGTGAAGAATTTTTTTCTTGAAATTCTGGTACTTTTTCTTTTCTGTTACACAAGATGAATTTTCTTGACATGATGAGTTTTCTTCAAGTTGAAAACTTCCTCACTCTCGTGTTTCTATACCCAGGCATGCCATCTACTTAATATACTATCCAAAGAACTCCTTGGTGATTTTGAGCCATGTGCTGAACTTTTTATCCCGGTAACTGCATGCCCAATTTTCTATCCTCCCATACACCTTTTGAAACAAAACCTAACATGTGTATGAATTTTTCAGATGCTTTTTAAGCTTGTTGTCATAACAGTGCTTGTCATCGCTGAATCTGCAGACACATGTATCAAAACTGTGAGTTACTTTTTTGTTTGTCAATATTTTTGTACTTAATGGATGTCATTTGTTTTCACCTATTTGCTAACATGGAAATATTTTGCAGATCCTGCGGAATTGCAAGGTTGCAAGGATTCTTGCTCGCATAGTTGACACTGCAAAGAATGACCGAAGTGCAATCCTCCGTGCAAGGTAGACATGTTTGACTATTTTCACATTGTCCATTGGCAATTTTCCTGCAAGGTTTTCAATTTATTTACCCCTATTCCAGGTGCTGTGAGTATGCACTTCTGGTACTGGAGTATTGGGCTGATGCCCCAGAGATACAACGGTCAGCTGATTTATATGAAGATATGATAAAATGCTGTGTAGCAGATGCGATGAGTGAGGTAGGATCACTTTTCTGCACTTTGTTGCTACCACGGCATATTTCTTTTTGCACAGAAATGAGCCATTTATAAAGAAAATGAAGTATTTTTCACTACTGCGCCCCTGACTGATCTCTCTTTCTATTGTGTCCATGGTTGCAATCGGCCTGCAGATTGCTTACAAATTCCACTATAAACTAATTTAATTTGCTTGGCACAGCAACAAGCAATACATGTTGGTTTCTGTTCACACTTTACAATTTGAAATAAACAAACAAAATGATCTGATGCTCAAAGCATAGTTAAAAATTAATATTTTCTTTCATGCATGCCCACATACATGTGAGCGTTCCTTCTGTCCTACTTTATCAGACTGGTCATGCTGGCCTTGCATGTCACAAGAAAGGCAAATATAGTTTTTTTTGGTGGTGGGTGGTGGGGTGGGGTGGCGATGTGGCAAAAGGGAGTTCCAATTCCATGTTTGTGTTGTATATAGTAATGAATGTGGTTGTACCCTTTTATTGATTAATTATATAATTGCTCAAATTAAAAAAATACTTCTCTCTGCTACTGTTCTTGTGAGAAAGTGCACACTCCTTGGATCATCGATTTAGTTCATACTTTTTCCTTGATTATCCTTTTGTGTTTCATTGTGTTTTTTCAACTCTAGGTTCGCGCAACTGCAAGAACGTGCTATAGAATGTTTGCAAAGACATGGCCAGAGCGTTCACGCCGGCTTTTTATGTCATTTGATCCTGCGATACAGAGGGTATGCCATTCTGCTTCATTTTGTGTCCTTCCTCATCTTAGATTCCTATTCTAGAGAAACAAACACTTGCTTTGCATTCTTTAATTGGAAAAATGCAGATAATAAATGATGAAGATGGTGGTGTGCACAAAAGGTATGCTTCTCCCTCGTTGCGTGATAGGGTTGCGCAGCCTTCTCGTGCTCCATCTCATGCCAGTGGTACACTTGTACCTGGATATGGCACTTCAGCTATTGTTGCAATGGACAAGAGTGCAGCTATTTCTTCAGATTCATCTTTTTCATCAAACAGTCTTCGGCTATCACAGTCCAAGACGATTGGCAGAAGTTCTGAAAGAAGCCTTGAGAGTGTGCTTAACTCCAGCAAAGAAAAAGTTTCTGCTATTGAGAGTTTGCTGAAAGGTGTCAGTATATCAGGGCAAAATTTCTCCACTGCACGCTCCACAAGCTTGGATCTTGGTATAGTTAAACTGCTTAGTCGTAAATTGCTATTAAGAAATTCTCTTTTGATGTTATACTCCCACCTTTTTCAGTATGTGCATGGGTTAGCCAAAGGGTTTTATGAAACCAAGACAATGAGATGAACTGAGCATACTACCCTATTTTTTACTGTGTTGTAATTAGGAGAAAGAATAGTTAGTGTGAACATTTCTTGTGATTGTGTAGGGATAAGGCGTGATAAATAAGGGCAAACAAGGAATAAATACATAAATAAATATGCAATAAAATGGGAATATGCCTTTCCAGAAATAAAAAAACAGAGGGGGTGTTTTCTCTGCAACACAGAACAATTTTATCGTTTCTGTTTTTCCATGATACTATAGAAATTTCAGTTTCTTATTTACTTTTAATCCTAGTGCAGGAGTTGATCCTCCATCATCTCGTGATCCTCCTGTGCCACTTGCAGCGCCAGCATCAAATGTTTTATCATTGCAGAACTCAGCATTGCTGGATTCATCCCTTCCTGCCATCACTGCTGCTAGTTCACGAAATGGAGGTTCCCGCTTATTGGATACAATGACAACACAATTGGCTACCAAAGAGCGTTCAAGATCACCATATTTGAGTAGTATGTCATCTGAGTCCATGTTTGGCTTGTCATTGCCTTACTCAAGAAGATCTTCGGAGAGGCTTCAAGAAGGTGGCCGCATGGATGAGAGTTATGATATTCGTTCAACTAGGCGAATCCCTCAAATGCACTTGGAGAAAAACTATGTTGACATGCATTATAGGGATGCCACCCACAGAGATTCACATAATAATCATGTCCCAAATTTCCAGAGACCTCTTCTAAGGAAGCAAGTTATGTCAAGGGCTTCTGCCAGTGGCAGACACAGCTTTGATGACAGCCATGTACCATCTGGTGACGTGTCTGGCTATACAGATTCTCTGGCTTCTCTAAATGATGCACTTTCTGAGGGTCTCAGCCCTAGTTCCGACTGGGTAGCAAGAGTTTCAGCTTTTGATTTTATTCGGAATTTATTGCAACAAGGCCAGAGAGGTATTCAAGAAATCACCCAAAATTTTGAGAAGGTCATGAAGCTCTTCTTCCGTCATTTGGATGATCCTCATCATAAGGTTGCACAGGCAGCTTTCAGTACACTTGCAGAGATTATCCCAGCTTGCAAGAAGCCATTTGAAAGTTATGTCGAGCGGATATTGCCATATGTATTTTCACGGCTTATTGATCCAAAAGAGTTGGTGAAAAAACCATGTTCCTCAACATTGGATATTGTTGGTCGGACATATGCTATTGATATGTTGCTACCTGCACTAGTACGCTCATTAGATGAACAGAGATCCCCAAAGGCAAAATTGGCTGTTCTTGAGTTCGCAAATAAATCATTCAGCAAGTACACTGTAGATTCTGATGGTTATAGTAACAGCGGCTTCCTCAAACTATGGCTTTCAAAATTGGCACCTTTAGTAAACGAAAAGAATGCAAAATTGAAGGAGGCATCTATTTCTGGTATCATAGCTGTTTATTCTCACTTCGATTCAACAGCAGCGCTAAATTTTATTCTCAGTTTATCAGTTGAAGATCAAAACCTCTTGAGGCGAGCCCTGAAGATCAAAACACCTCGTATTGAGGTTGATCTGGTGAACTACTTGCAGAGCAAGAAAGAACGTCCACGCCCCAAATCTTATGACCAGGCAGATTTTGGAACTTCTTCGGAAGATGGCTATGCACTCACATCCAAGAAGAGCTATCCTTTTGGGCGGTATTCTTCTAGTTCCCTTGACGCTGAAGGGGGAAAGAAGACCAGTACAATGCAAGAATCAACTCCGCACAATGTCTCTATAGGTCGAACAACTTCTGATATGAGCATGGATCATGGTATTCAAATTTTGGAACCATCAACAGGAACTGAAGCTCATTTAACTAGGAGCAGAGAACCGAAGAATAACAGTAGTTCAGTTGTGGAAGCTGCTCGCTCTTGGACAAACTACCCTGAAAAAACTGATGCCTCCTTAGATGGTGAAACTGCTAGCGGTACTCCTCGGTTAGATTTCAGCCGGTTTCTTACTTCTGATGGGCATAATACTGTTGGTTCAACCACTGAAGAAAGTGTTCAAGAGGGAGATATGATTGTGAGTCTTAGTTCTATAAAGACCAGCCTGCGCACTGACAATGGTCTGAGCATACTGCAACTTCTTCATCAGGTACCAATTACTTTCACTGACAGTCCACCCTGACCCGTGATTGTGTTTCTTTTCTTGCCTTCTGTAACTTATGAGTGTCAGCTTTATAGATAAGTAACGATACTGAAGTTTCAAGCTCGGAAAAGCGGGAAGCGCTGCAACAGTTGGTTGATGCTTCTTTTGATAACAACAGCTCCATTTGGGCAAAGGTTTGCAACCTGATGATTATCTGACAAAATGTTCCTTATGTTAACTAAACTCATTTTTCTATTGCTTCTCATTTTGTTCATTCTCCTGGACCGCTTCTATTTTAATTCCATGATGAAACCTTTTAATCTTCTTTAAGAGAACTTTTGGGGAAGATCCTGCAAAAAATGATGGACTCAATAAATATTTTCAACAGTTTGCATGTAGCTTAGTATCTAAAAAATGTGTTTACTTCTGAAGGTTAGTTTTTCTTCGAAAACATTGTCTGTGATGTAGAAGTAGTTTATTTTAGGTGAACATGTTTGGTTTCTATTTATACCGCCCGCTGATCCGATTCTCATGTACAAACCCAACTTTTCAGTACTCTCATTGCTTGTTTGTTAGTGGAGTTTGATCTGTTGTCCGAAGACCTTACCATACGTTGCATGACCTAGGCCGATGACTACTGAGAGTTTGAACCTAGAAACTGAAGTCCTTGAATGAATTTTGCTCCCTCCTGCACTCATATTATTTTGTTTTTTTATTCTCTTTGTCTAGTGCGCTCACTGTTTAATGTACTGGAGATTTTAAATTACATAGGTTAAGTACAAAGTAATCTAGATGCGGGTCTCAATCTATTATTTGCTTTCTAATTCCAGCTTTTCAATCTTGCAACAGTACTTCAATCAAATCTTATCGACTGTGCTTGAGGTATTGGATGACTCTGATTCAGCCACGAGGGAGCTTGCTCTGTCCTTAATTGCTGAGATGCTCAACAATCAGGTCTGATTTTCACATTTTGTGAACATGAACAAGATTAGCTAGTTGATTGACTCTCCCTTTTTACATTACTAACATATATTTCTGCCAGAAAGATGCAATTGAAGACTCTATTGAGATTGTTCTCGAGAAGCTCCTTCATGTGACCAAAGATGTTGTGGCTAAGGTATTACCTTCCTTCATTTTACACATTATAATTCACAGACTCAATCATTTTTGTGTTAAAGTTTCTTTGTTGCTGTGCAGATTTCAAATGAGGCAAACCAATGCTTAAATGTTCTGTTGGCAAAATATGATCCTTTCAGATGTCTTGCTGTATGTACAAATATTTGACCTTATGTATTATATTTGCTTCCTTTCTACTGATTGCAATTTACTATACTTTTGGTTTGATGGTATTTGGTTCTAATACAGGTTATAGTACCTTTATTGGTCAGTGATGATGAGAAGATACTTGTTGTGTGTATCAACTGTTTGACAAAGGTATCTCATATGTGCAGTTGGTATTGCTATCTGATTATTTCCCTGTAATTTGAATGGCATAACATAAATGTTATGAAAATTTAACGAAAGAAGTGCCTATGTCTGGCGCATCTTTGATTTTGTGGAGAGAGCATCATGTGATAGTGTATTCAATCTTGATTCTAAATTTGAGGTCATATTTTTTGCTTTGTCTTAAAATGGACTTGACAGTCCTACCAGCTACCTTTTCTTCACCAAAAACCAATAATGCGCTCATTTCATTTTAGTTACCCTAGTCGCTTGTGTCAGTGTTTTCTTACTAGTTCCACAACTAATGTTCTTCGCATGGAAGCTTTAGCCACAATTGTAGTTAATTCTAGCATATGTGACATTGAAGAGTATGTCACATGTGCTGACTGTAGGTAAATAAACTAATAGTCTGATAAATCATGTTAATTTAAGATAAATCATGTTAATTTAAAATCAGTCCCATTTGAAGGAATCATATGTTTCAAAATTTACTTAAGCTTACTTTTGTCATTGTTAAAGTTGCTCTGGCTTTGTACACACATTGTTGATAGATTTCTTGTGACAATTGTGCAGCTTGTTGGACGCCTTTCCCAAGAGGAATTGATCGATCAATTACCTACATTTTTGCCAGCGTTGTTTGATGCTTTTAACAACCAAAGTCCAGATGTTCGAAAGGTGGGTACATGACATTTTGATTGCTTACTGATATTTTCATCTGCCTTGATTCCCTTAATCTGTTCCTAATTCATTTCTCCTGTCATCCATATCTGATCATTTGAAATGTTTTCTTTTTCACTCTAGACTGTTGTGTTCTGCCTGGTGGATATCTACATCATGCTTGGGAAAGCATTTGCTCCATACTTGGAAGGGCTTAGCAGCACGCAGCTGCGCCTAGTAACCATCTATGCTAACCGGATTTCACAGGCGAGGTCTGGCAAACCGATTGATTCTAACCAATGAGACGTGGCATTTGTTATTATTTGTGGTCTATATGAGCATTTCTTCGGTAGGCTGTTTTCCTCGTCATTTGTTTGTGTATGTGTATAGTATAAACAAGCGCCTCCCTTCTGCGGGAGCTCCTGGTTTTTGCCCCGTGTGATTATGTATTCCCTGTTTATTCTTTTTTTTTCCTTTCTTTTTTATTTGGTAGCTTGTGGAGAGTGTTGACGAGTGTGGGCTTCATTTGTACTACTTGGTACACACTGTACAAAGAAAGGAAAGTGTAGCTTCGTGGAGAACTGCAGTGTGAAGTGATTATCAGGCCCATTTTCCTTGGCTAATTGATGGCTGCTGTCCGTTCTGGTGAAACTTTTGGTGTGAATTCTCAGCTGTCAACTTGATTGTCATCGTTCCTTGAGGTTGCTTGCCTGTCAAGAGTGGAAGGACTTCTGTTGATGATGGTGTTGAATCATTCTTTACAGTAATGGTTTTACGATGTTTTAAGTGTTAATTCTTGCTGAACTTCTGCACAAATTAACCATAACCTTTTGTATAAGAGGCCTTGGACTTGGGAGGCATAATGTGAAAAAAAAAACGATTTTTTTCAGAAACTGGAAACCTGTGCTTGTTGGGATGGCAACTTTTGTTTAATCTTCTCTTCTGCTGGTTTCTAGACACACTAGATCCATCGCGTGCTATTCACAGAACCATATTACGGTATTATACTAGGGGCGCGAGGCCCGTGACGGACCATTGCAGCGAGGAACGCGTTCTTCTTCAGGAAGATACGGAACTCGAAGCCAAGCCGCACGGCGAGAGCGTACAGCTGCCGCGAGCGGCGCCATGGCCTGTCAGTGCCCGCGGCACCGACGAACGAGCTCGCGGTGCGCGCGCTCACCTGTACGACCTCGTTGGGCGGGCATCCGGCGAGACGCACCCGCCGGAACAGTGCAAGCTACTCGTGGGGCCGGTCTCCCTGAATGAGCCCTGCAAACCACGAGATGAGACAGCGCTGCGCCGGGGCATTTCGTCGAGCAGGCGGGAGACCGTGGCGGTGGAGGCGGGACTTGAAGTAGGGGATGAGGAGGTGGTTGCACAGGAAGAGATCGGAGGAGAGGAGGCCGGGCTTGAGGAGCTCCGCATGCAGGGAGGCGGCGAGGCGGGGACCGGCGGTGGCGGCGCTGCGCTGCAGGAGGGTCGCGTAGGTGTAGTCAGGGACCGGGACGGGCTCTTCTTGTTGGTGGTGGCGGGTGGCGGCGTGGAAGCGACGGAGTTTCAGAGAGGTTGGAGAGGGAAGACGAGGCGCGGCAGGCGGGGTGCACAGCGGCATTGCGGCGGCGCCGTCGGTTGCACGCGCGGCCGGGGCCTCCGGGTTTGCCTAGAGCGGTTAAGCCTGAGCGGCAGTGGTTGGCACGTGTCCACGCGCGAGTTGCCGTAGGCACTGGCGACTCCAATGAACCTCTCGCCCCCTCGAGCCCAGTCGAGACCCAGCCGCCACCGGAGGCGGAGAAGGAGGTGGAAGCGGAGCAAATATGATTTGGCGGAGGAGGAGCACGGGAAGACCGGAATGGTCGATAGGCGGGGCGGGGAGTGCGAACGGAGGATCGGTTTGCACAGCCGGCCGCAGCTCAGCGGCACGTCCATCTCGCCGGCGGCAGAGGGAAGCGTGCCCAAGGCCATGGGAGGAACGAGAAGAACGAGGGACTAATGTGTAAATAATCGGATCGCGGAGAATAATCGCGATCCAAAATAGGGGGGTATTTATAAACATTTGGATCGCGGATAATTATCGCGATCCAAGTTAGGGGTATATTTGTAAATATTTGGATCGCGGAGAATAATCGCGATCCGATTTAGGGGGGTATATGTAATATTCGGATCGCGGAGAATAATCGCGATCCGAATTAGGGGGGTATTTGTAAATACTTGGACCAATTCGCAAATTGTTTATTGTAGACGCCAGACGATCTCGGTGGTCGTTCTCCGTCTCCGATCGCCGGCGGCCGGCACCCGACAGCGGGGGCGGAGCCACCCTGTAGGCGGAGTGGGGCGGCCGCCCCAGCTACCGGCGTGCTCGCCCCTGACCCCACCACTTCTTCCCCGACGACCCCGGCCCTCGCCGCCCCCTCCGTTCATCTGCCTGATGCTGCTGCTCCGCCCTGCGAGACGAACTGACGAAGACGTCGCGAGCAGGAAGGCGGGAGACGCACAGATTCCCTTGATGTGGCCAAACGCCCAGGCTATCAGCAGCCCAAAGCCCAAAAGTGAGAGGCTCCGGCCGTCCGGCGGCGCCGTCGAGCCGCATGTGGTTGCGGTTCTGTGCGCGGAGCTGGAGCATCGGCTGCACGCACGGAGCAGGAGAAGTTCGCCGGCGACCGGCAGCGTAGGCGCATCAGCTTGATGGAGGGAGCGGAAGAGCAAGGGATAGCCGGCACCTGACATGGCCGCGGCAAGATCATAGAGCACATGGCAGCAAAACCATGGAAACTCATAGAGCACATGGAGAACATGGCAGCAACGGTCGCTCAGATCATGGTATGGTCAAGTAGCAGGAAGTGAGGAGATAACGGGTGAAGTGCTCTCATCCTACACTGTCACCGCTCGGGTTGATTCCTGGAGAAGGCAGCGTTACCATGCTACTACAGACTTACAGAGACATGTCATGCATCCTGCCCACCATCTGTTCGGTCTAATGCCAAACCAGATCGGCAAGTGGGATAATGCAGATAATGAGCAAGGTGATGCTACGATTTGATGATGTTGAGTGTGGGATGAAGATATGCCACACAATCTTGACCTGCACAGCAATCTTTTGGATCAGTTCACTGATGTCAAACAGGGAGAGGGAGACAATGATTTGCTCGCAAGTGTAGGTCGTTTACCATTGGTTCGGCAGCGTGGCATGGTCATTTCAAAGGACATATCTGATGAAATATCTGCTGGCTAGGAGAGGAATCGTGGCAGTAAAAATTCGGTCGTTACTGGAGAAAAGGCCCTGCAAATTATGTCTGTTGAATTCCGACCATGGAGTCATAGTGCCTATAGCACTGGAAATTATGAACTTGAAATGGCTAAGCCGATGCTTGACAAAATCCTATCATTTTGGTGGAATGGTTTAAGCCCAGGAGAAGGTGATCATCAGCAACTTGAGAAAACAAAGTCAACTGCTGAAAAGCTGGGCATGGGCACGCGTCCATTTCAGTGTCAACAAGGTGCTTTCTCATGTCAGCATTTCCCCTCTCCTCTTGATGTTTGGGGTGGACCATGGAGTGGTGGATGGTGGCCAAGTATGGAGTATCTGATGAAGTGCTCAACAAGGCCAAGGATAACTAGCAGTTGGAGGAAAATTATGGATCTTATTTGATTAAGTTGTTATCTAAAGGGGTACAGGACCTCCTCTCTTCACAATGTCTTAACCATCAGCATGCAGGGTCTTTTCATTTTTTGGCTGCCATGGAGCATGTATTGGCCAACAGTTAAACTATGGCAGTAGGAGCTTGGTCCCTTCTGACGGAAGGCAAGTAGCAGGCTTTGCTTGTAAGGCTTTAGCTAGAGTCATCTGGATAAGATGGTTTTAGTCCAGGGGGATGTGAACCAAGAAAAAATAATTCAAGTATGGCTTTGGATATGCAGCTCGGTGACCAGTCTTTCAGGTCTGAACTATTTCTTGATGCTTATATGATGCAAGTTAACTACAAGAGGGCATATACTTCTGTTAGGCAATGGAATTGTTGCATTTGGAGGCAGCTCCATATGTGTAGTGTAGAACTGAATTAACCTTACAGTGGAGGCGAGGACTTTGAGGATAATGACTGCAGTATATATAATCGAAGACTATTTTGTGCTCCTTCAGTGGTCTGTTTGTATTTGGTGACTATATAGCTTCAGATATCATATGGTGCGAGGCAATGGGATCCTGCGCAGTTGAAACTCTCCCCTTCATTTGGTCAAATTGGCGGTTGATTATTTGGGGCCAACAAGATTTAGGCTCCATTTATTCTCATGAACTACTTCAGTTGGTTTAATACACTTCTAATAGTGTTTGTTTTTTCCTTGTACAAGTTAAGCTTTAAGTTCAAACTTTGTGAGCGGATGGAGGACATGATGTCTTACGTTAGGACATATAATATGAAAATGATCTTAGAGCTCTAATTGTTTTTCTAACATAGAGTATCATATTTTAAGCCATCTTGCAAAATTTGAATTTAAAAATTAACTTGTAAGTAGAGAAAAGAAAAGAAATCTCATTAGAGGGTAGACTAACCGATTAAAAAGAGCATTAGGTTATGATCCGTTACCCTCTTTCATGCGTGGTGAGTGCAGCCGTGCAGGTGCACAAGAATGGATGCGGCTGCGTAAGGCCCAGGTTCTGTCCTTGCTGTTGCGACTGCCGCCACAAACCAAGCAGCGGTTGGAAGATGAAATCGTACCACCATCCATCAGCTGGACGCGGACCAGACGCTCTGGTCCGCACTCTGCACTGCAGGCAGGCAAGCACGCAGGCCTTGCCGTCCCCGAGATGGCGGCGACCCTCCGGTCTCCCCCCTCCATCTCCGTCTCCGTCCCATGCGCCGCCCTCAGCGCCTCGCTCCACTCCTCGCTGCCAATTTCTCGCAGGCCATCGCTCTCCTGCAGCAGAGCATGCCGCGCCGGCGTCCGCTGCTCCGCCGCGAACAAGCCCTCCCCTCCTCCCCCCACCACTCCGGACAGCAGCGAGGTAAGGTAGCCGCCGCCGCCGCCTTCTATTTTCCGCTCAGTGCCTTCCTAATGATTCCCGGCTCTGGAATCCGTGGGGTCCTCACCGTCCGGGAAAACCGGCCGCGGCTGTTGCGTTGAGTGTGGCAGCTCCATGGCGAGGATACGGAGTGAGGTGCTGTCCCCGTTCCGGTCGGTGCGGATGTTCTTCTACCTCGCGTTCATGGCCAGCGGCGCGCTGGGGGGCCTCATCGCGCTCACGCAGCTCCTCCCGGCGCTGTCCAACCCCGCGAGGGCCGCCGGCGCGGCCGAGACGCTCAAGGGCCTGGGCATCGACGCCGCGGCCGTCGCGCTCTTCGCCTTCCTCTACTCGCGCGAGAGCAAGGCCAAGGACGCCCAGGTGGCCAGGCTCGCGCGGGAGGAGCGCCTGTCCAGGCTCAAGCTCCGCGCCGGCGCCGGCGCCGGGGACGGCAGGCCGCTCGCGCTCGGCGAGCTGCGCGGCACCGCGCGGCTCGTCATCGTGGCGGGGCCCGGGGAGTTCGTCGCCGAGTCGTTCCGCCGGAGCCAGCCGCTCCTGAGGGAGCTCGCGGAGAGGGCCGTGCTGGCGGTGCCCTTCGCCACGGACGGGAACGCGCCCGAGCTCCGGCTCGACGGGACCGGCGAGGGCGGCGTCGATGACGACGACGACCTTGCCAGAAGGAGCAGGAGGCTCTGGCAGCTCACGCCGGTGTACACCACTGAATGGGCACAGTACGAAACACGCTCAACTTATCACACAGAGACAACCATGGTCGAACACCGTGCTTATAGTCTCGCATTGATTGAAGCTTTCTTGTGCCTGATGATTGCAGATGGTTAGACGATCAGAAGAAGCTGGCCGGCGTGCCACCTGATTCCCCCGTGTGAGCACCTCGAGACTCGACTGGTTTCCGGACGTTTTTTCTGAAGATTTTTCAGCCTTGTCAGGTTGCATCGACCTGTATGTTCTTCTTACCCTGGATGTCCACGCTGTGTTGCATTGCAGGTACCTCTCGCTCCGGATGGACGGGCGCGTCCGCGGCAGCGGCGTGGGCTACCCGCCGTGGCAAGCGTTCGTGGCGCAGCTGCCGCCGGTGAAAGGGATGTGGTTGGGCCTTCTTGACGGGATGGACGGCAGGGTGCTCTAGGCCAACCCCTGCGAGAAGCCACCCGTTTTGCCGTGGCAAGTTTAGCTAGATGTCACAGGGATTCTTTTTTACTTGTTATTCATCAGAGTTGAAATTGAGAACGTATTAGCAATTTAGCATAGCAGCACACGGGCGTAAGATCAGTTAAAGACAGACACCGGGTGTGTAGCCCATCATCTTCCTGCGTACATGTATACTTTTTTTTTTAGTGTCTGCGTACATGTATACTGGGTGTGCACAAGGGTGTAATACTCGCGGTAAATCAGAATGCACACACCCATTTCGGCTCACTTATAAACGGAAAATGTACCTACCGTTTTATCGTTTCCTTCTGCTGCACCCGAATTCTTGGCTGCCCCTTCCTGCAAGGCTAAAAGAAGGCCGCCGCAATAGGACGACAATGGCGTGGAAGGGGGAAAAGATGGCGATAGCGCCGCCGTTGCAGGGCAGGGTGGGGTCTTCGGTGAGACCGTACTCCACCATGGCCGGAGCTTTGGCACATGTGGGCGGCGGTAGGAGCAAGCTTCGAGCAGTAGCATTGGCTAGAGGAAGAAGAAGCAACTGGCCCATTGACTGCCCAATCCGATGACCAAAAAAATTGAGGCGTCAGATGCTCGAGAAATATTTAGGTGGCATATAGCATGGCCCTTCAGAAATATGATCAACTTGTTATATTTACTTGGCTCATTCATCTTTTTTCTTGGTTTTCTAACTTGAAATGTAGCTCAGAGTAATACAACTTTGGGTGTTATTTTGTTGGATTTCTCAACATAATAATCTCAAAATCCAAGACAATAGGATCGCTGGTGCTTAGCAAATTAATCCCCAAAATGCAAACTGATGTTTAAACATGTACAAACTACCTTGCAAGCATTAAACATCTTTTTCACATTTTAAGCACCGAATTCGAATGACGTGGCCTAAGAACCGTCTCTAAACACCCATTTACATGCTCAAAATAAGCTCTGTTTGGCACCATCACACCTAGGAGTAGGAACTACCGATTCGGTCATTAGGAGGCAGCATGACTGTGCTCGTTGGAACAAGACAAGCCCAAGTCTCAGAAGTCAGAAGTCAGAACTGAGAAACTTGGGCCTGCCAGCGCGAGGGCTCACGACGGACCGTGAGCCCGTGACCCACCAAGGGCTCACCGGTTAACCGCTACGGGAAGCGTGCGCACTACCGCGAGAAACGTATGCGACGGGAACCTCCCCCCGTTGGCCTCCGCCTCCTTCACTGCCGGCTGCCGCCCGCTCCCCGACACACACCCAAAACCCCACCTCTCCCCTGCGCTCCGCCTCCCTGGCCCTCCACTGACCCCTCCCCCGCCGCCTCCCATTCCGGCGGATACCAGCGCCGCGAAGCCCTAGCCCACCGCCGTTCTTCCCCGGCGCGGCGGCGCCATGCAGCGGGTGCTCGTGAGCTCGCTCGTGGCCGCCACGCCGCGGTGGCTCCCCCTCGCCGACTCCATCCTCCGGCGCCGCCGCCCGCGCTGCTCCCCTCTCCCCATGCTGTGAGCTTCCTTCCCTCCCTACCTCCGGGACATTGGACGCGGTTCAGCTTCGTTTTGCCGCGCCTTTTTCAGGGTCCCGCGAGGGGATTCTTCTTCTTCTTTTGGTGTGGACGCCGTTCGGCACTGCAGTGACGTGTTGGTGTTTTCAGCGACTTTGTTTGGTTGTTTTGAGCACATGGTTTACTATTTCAATCCATTCGCAACCGAGAAGTAACTTGATCACTGCCTGATTTGAGCGGCCTCAAAATCTGAATAACATTTACAAGTTCTAACTGCAAAATACAGAGTAGCAGTGTCCACGTTTGGAAGTTGGCGCAAAATTTGAATAGTAATTTTAATGATCCTCGTAGATATAAAAAAGAACATGCAATTCTGTTTTGTTTAAGCACAGGTGTAATATGACTTATAGGTGACAAATTGTTGCCCCATGTATCTATGGTCAGCTTTACTGGAGAATGAAGTGATTGGTTTACTTTTCATTAATTTGGATTTAGTATGGCACTGTGGCGCTTTACTTTACTTCCGTAATCCTGTACATTACTTTCGTAATCTTAATGACTCTTTGTTCCAGGCTATTCGACCAGAGGACTTTGTCCAAACCTAGGAAGGTCTCACGAGGCATTTCAATGGCGTCTAGGAAAGCTACCAAACAGGGAGAATATTGTGATGAAGGCATGCTGTCACATATCTTGTGGTGGAAAGAGGTTCTTGCAAACAGCTGATTTCTCTACCTCATGTACCAAGGCTGATGCTTCTGTTACTTATCGTTTCTCTACTATCTGATGTTCAGAAAATGGAGAGGTGCAGAAAACCGTCATCCATACAATTGACTCAGAGGCTTGTGTATTCAAATATATTAGGGTTGGATACAGCTTTAAGAAATGGAAGGTGAAGCATATGCTTTATGCATCCTACCATAATTATGCCCATTCTCTTTCTTTTCTTGAAAGGTTAACATGATGTTATCACTGACACAATACGGGTACAATTTTTCAGTTTGAAAGATGGAACACTAAACATGGAAATTTTGCAATTTAAATCGAAGTTTCCTCGTGAGGTTCTACTTTGCAGAGTATGCTACTATCTAACTTTCCATTTAGTTTATATTTTTGATGATTTTGCATGGAAGAAAAATATGGTATTCCATAGATTTTTAAGCAAAGGAAAATGAAATCTTAATGCTGTCAAAGCCGGCATGGTTCATAGTCAGAGACCTATCAGACATAGCATTTAGGCATGTTATATTTCTCTGTTTTCATTCACTTATTCTCCCAATCCAAGTTGGGAAATTCATTTAGTTACTCTGACCTGTTATCTTTCATGTTATGAATTGTCTACAATAGTGACATGGAAATGACAAGAATTTATCATATTTGAATATTTAATGTTTTCTTACTCAGGTAGGTGATTTCTATGAAGCTATTGGTTTTGATGCCTGCATTCTCGTAGAGCATGCAGGCTTAAATCCTTTTGGAGGCTTGCGTTCTGACAGTATTCCAAAAGCTGGGTGTCCAGTCGTGGTATGCTATTATGTAACATTGTTTCTGCTATGTAATTCTGATTAGCTATCCAATGTTCTTAGAGAATCATCAGCTTGTTAGTTTGTAGAGAATTATCATGAAGGAACTGGAAAATACCAAATCTTAACATTTCTAGAGTATCCAGATTTTGGTAACTTATCTTGTACCTCATGTGCCATAATCTGTATGTCAAATTATTTGATAACCACAACCGTAACCTTTTCATTTAGGATATAAGGTTTACTTCTAATACATCATTATTTTTGCATATCGCCTTTGCTTTACTGTTTCTTTTTTTGCCATTTAAACATGATAAGCTTTGAAACTTAAATTTCTTCATTCGAGTCACATCTATCTGCAAGTTTCTGTGGTAATAAGGGGCTACCATATTTAGTAGACTGATATTGCTACTACTCATACTGTGAATTATATGTAGGTTGAAACTTATCATGTTTCATCGATTGATAGCTTAATGTTCTGTTAAGAATAGTATACCATAATGATCAAGTTCGCTTGCAGAATTTACGGCAGACATTGGATGATTTGACTCGATGTGGTTATTCTGTGGTAAGATTTTGATGTCACTTCCCATTTGCCTGACAGAATGCATTCATTGATGCCCTTTGTTTGCTGGAATATAGGAATGTAAACGTAACTGTCAGTTCTAAAGCCTAAAACGATTGTTCCAACTTCCAACAACCCATAAGTGCACTATAACCTGCAGGACTGTAGCTGTTAAGGGTATAATAGTCAAGGATAATATTGTAATATCCTAGTCTAGGGTTCCCCTCATGTGTTTATCATGTACTCTCTCTCAATATATAGTCCCCAAGTTTACATGGAGTTGTAGCCGTGAGCTTATTTGGGTTTTAGACAAGCAGGTCACAGTAACGTGATTGTTCTGGCGACTTACTGGTACCCGCTTCATGCTTTTTGTGTCTTGTGTTTTTTAATCCACTGATTGCATCCCCTCTCAGTCATGAAATTCATCAGCCGCAGAAGTAACCTGTTGTCAGACAGTTAGCTTGGGCTTTTCCAAATGATTTGCTCTGGTGATTATGCATGTATATATAGTATTATACCTTTCGTGTGGAACGAGAATTGACCACCCATTTGTGGGTGTGACTTTGTCGCCCCATCGGTGTTATTGCTCAGTATTTCTGCCATCACGCTTACAAAATCCATTCATTTATGAGCAGTACCAGATCATACAGTTCAATCCATAACTATATAGTGACGGTGGCAGATTTTGAATGTTGATTTGTCTATTGGCCTATTTAGTAGCATTTAACCAGTCAACCTGATATTAATTGTTTTCTAGTGATTTTTTCGTTATTTCGTTTGTTAATTTTATCTTGCAGTGCATAGTTGAGGAAATCCAAGGCCCAGCTCAAGCCCGTACCCGGAAAGGTCGATTTATTTCTGGGTAATTGCAGAACTATGTAATGTAATGTAGAAGTTGTGCAAGGTGCTTTATTTTATTCTGGGGCATGGTTGATATTTGTGAGTATTACTGTTTCGTAATGGTATAACAGTACTCTTTGGTCTGTAGCTACCTTATTGGTGGTGACAACTCTTTGGTCTGTAGCTACCTTATTGGTGGTGACAATGTGTTGCCTATTCAGAGATCAGAAGTACTAGACAAAATTCTTTGCACCCATTATTTGATATAATAGGGGAGTATTTGGGCGGTACATTTGGGAATGAGTTGGTTTGGACATGCAGATTTTACCTCTTCACTTTCAGGAGTTTTTTAATGTTAACAATTGTTTATATTGTGCCTGATTGTTCATCATTGCGACGCATACTTATTTATTGTAACTATCATCAAGGTCCACAACTATATGAGGAACTAACTGGTTCCTTTCGTTGCTGTCCTTATCCCCCCACAACCTTTAAGTCTCATTTACCAAAAACTGAATCAAAGTTGAGGAGGGATGGGTAATATATTGCAATGGCACCCCTCAAATCTAGGCTCCACCAGGCTTATAACTTGGCTCAAGTGGAAATGATTGAGCTTCCTTAAAATTGCATTGGCCATGTTACAAACGCAGATTCTATTGTCTTTGTTACGTTATCGAGTTTTTGCAATGATTAGTTTAACCTGAAGTTTAAGCTATGGAGAAAATGTGGGCTATATACTTCAACACTCTTCACATCTAGGCTTCAATGGGCCTGTGCCATGTACTCAAAATGGAGTGCTATTATTTATTTCTTAATATTGCACCAGCCAGATCTAGGTCCTGAACTCAAAACGATTACACTACTCACATAGATGTTTCATCTTAACTTCTCAGACGCTTAATGTTGCACCCATGTATGATGTATTAATTTTCTAATTTGGTGATGTAGTGTTTGTCCTCATTGAATGCATTCATTCTTACAATGACAATGGGCTACTGGCAGTTGGCATATTAAGAACTTTTATTGCTTCTGTTCTTTCTGGGTCGATAGTTTATTCAATTCACTATCTTAAAGTTTTTGCCTTTTATTTTTACAGGCATGCACATCCTGGTAGTCCTTATGTGTTTGGTCTTGCAGAAGTAGACCATGATGTAGAGTTCCCTGATCCCATGCCTGTAGTTGGTACGCTGTGCTTGAATATTTCTATTCAGTAACCCCAGATGCTCTGATTTGTTGTAGCTGATAGTCAACATGTCACTTCTTCATAGAATTTTACTTTGCAGGATGTTAGACATTTATGTGCTGAATATTATTGGATAGTAAATGACATCATGCATGAAATTAGAGTGGTAAAAAACCTAATCAATGGTCTGATATGGAATGCTGATCTCTTTTGTTGTGCAATATGTTATTTTTTTTCTTATGAATTGTCTGTATAGCGACTTGTTATAACTTCTTATGCTGATATTGAATATATATCTCTTTAATATATATGTTGCTGCAAGCTTTCCATGTTTGCATCGTTTGCACAACTGTGTTCCTGGAGGCATTTTGTGACGTTTTAAAATATGTTAATATTTCTTTGTGTTCATGGCTTTTGAATTCCGTAGTCAATTACTGAATGCCATTAGACCAGTGGGTGCTGATTTGAGATAGTAAATCATGGTGTTCTCTTTCATCAGGGATTTCACACTCTGCAAAAGGCTATTGCTTGATATCAGTTCTGGAGACAATGAAAACTTATTCAGCTGAGGAGGGCTTAACAGAGGAGGCTGTGGTTACTAAGCTTCGCATATGTCGTTATCACCATCTATACCTTCACAGTTCTTTGAGGAATGATTCTTCAGGTTGGAATTTATATTCTTGAATGTTTTTGTCATTCTTATATTATGATGTTTGATCTAGAAACAATTATTTGGAACTTGACATCAGAATTTTCTAACTTATGCTGTTATTATGGGCTCATGGCCTTATTTTCAATTTCAGATGAATGGCCCATCTTCATAAAATCTTTAGAATGGATACTATATGGAATGTTGAATCTTGTTTTTTTCACACTTGGCTTGGAGCTTTGTTTCTTGAAACACATTTTGTAAGCCAGTTATGTGTTCACACCATTTTCTACATATATTGAGGCATTTAGCAATGAAATATTTTAATAGATTTGATTGTTATCACTTTGCTGCATGATATAAGAGGCTCTATGTAAGAACAGTAATGTAATTTATGCAAGCAGAATTGATATGTGTTACTAGTCCTACAATATGCACCCAACAGATGCTGTTTTAAACTTCGCTGTCATTTGCTTGTAGGGACATCACGCTGGGGGGAATTCGGTGAAGGAGGGCTCTTGTGGGGAGAGTGCAGGGGGAAATCCTTTGAGTGGTTTGACGGTTCACCCATTGAAGAACTTTTATGTAAGGTCTGTGAGTCTGTCACGGCTGTATCTTATTTTCTTTTTAAGAGAACCATAAGTGAGGGCTATAGTAAATAAAACCATACAAAGGGTCTAAAAGACTAGAGTATCAACATTATGCAAGTTCTACAATACAAGAATATAAAGTCTTGAATGGTCTATGTGGAAGAGGGGGATTGCTTAGGAATTTCAGCTTTTAGTTCATAGAATTTGGATCCCAGCACGTCCTTCCCAAATCCCAAATGGGCCCTAACAAAGATATAACATTGGAATCACAATTAGAATTATTCTGATTGTTGATAATGTGTAGTCTCATTAACTTTCATGTGTTGCAATGGTTTTACTGAGTTTATGGAACTTTTAATGTGCCTCTTTCTATTGGCTTTTCTATATATTTTATTGAGCTTTATATATTGGTTCTTATAACTGGATTTAATTGGCCAAGGTACGGGAAATATATGGGCTTGACGAGAAAACAGTTTTTCGCAATGTCACCGTCTCATTGGAAGGCAGGCCTCAACCTCTTTATCTTGGAACTGCTACTCAAATTGGTAAGCTACCGCATCTTCTTTGACGTAGTTGATATTTTCAAAGAGCGTTCTGAAGTCGATGTATCTTATTCTGGATTTCATGTGCTGTAGGAGTCATACCAACTGAGGGAATACCGAGTTTGCTAAAAATGGTGCTCCCTTCAAATTGTGGCGGGCTCCCATCAATGTATGTATTGTGGCTATTTGTTGAATTAACTATCCTGCTTATTAGAAGATCTTCATGCTAGTCCTTGAGATGGTTCACTAAAGTTTTTCGTCAGGATTCTGTTCGAATTTTGTTTGCGTCTATATTGAATAAAAGAAACTTGGGTACTATACAGCTGACCTACACCTATTCGCTATTCCTTCTACGCCTAATGATAAGATTGGCCAAATAATATGCCACAAACACCCACAAAGCACCACTATCTATTTAGGCAATCTGTCCAGACATATAGTATAATCTTGTTTGATACCACCACGGCTTATCTCTTTATCAAGTGAATTTAGGTGTCCAGATCCTTGTTTGACTTATGTAGGCAACATTTTCCTACAATTGCTCATATTTTTGTTTTCAGTGCGCCTACCTGTTAGTTGGTGTTGGACAGACATGTGAAAGACTGGGCAATAATTATTTACTTGTTCTGCAACCCAGTTAAAACAGCTTTCTGTACCCTGGACCATACTTTTGAAATTTTAAAAGTAGCAACTACTCTGAGGAATCACTTAAGCATTGCGAACTAGTCTTTTACGCAAACTATGACATCACACTATGCACTATGTTATAGCACAAGGGGTGGAAAATATGAGATACCGTCACGCCTTTTGCAATTTAATGGTTATGTGGGTTGGCTTTAATTCTTGAGATGTACCTTTTATTGTTATATGCAGGTATATTAGAGATCTTCTTCTTAATCCTCCATCATTTGATGTCGCAGCAGCGGTTCAAGGTAAAATGTGTTACACCTCAGAGCTGTAATTTATCTGTGGGATACCTACTGGCTTGAGAGACAAAACTTTGAACTCATTGTGCAATATAATATTTCTAAAGATCTGCAATTTGTGTTAACAATTATTAAATATTGTGAACGGACAATTCACAAAGGGGATCAAATGGAAAAGCAGATATAATTCTAGGTTAATTATGGATTGAATCATTGAGCTCTCCTCTGCTAACTACATTGTGTTGATCTGAATATTATGACTCAAAACAATAATTGTGTCTTTGTGCAGACATTGCGCATAGTTGTGCTAGAAAACGATTTCTTGGGTGGAACATGTGAAGTATTTTGTTAAACCTATGTTAATCTTGCATAGGTACTATAGGATCATTGGAACAATTTGTTTAAGGTTGTTACCAAAAAATTGGCTTAATTGCAGGATCTGAGCTTTCTTTTGTCTGTCATGCAGTCTTAGAATCTTCGGTCTGGGTACTCTGTCAACATTATTTGTTTTGAAAAATGGCCATGTAGTATTTTTTTATATTCCCAGTTTCCAGAAACATTTACTACTTGTGATTTGTTCATGTTTTAAAAACTTTTACTCAGTTTGATGGAAATATTAGTTCCAGTGCTAGATGATAACCCATTTATAACTTTGTTGCAGAGGCTTGCAGGCTTATGGGCAGCATAACTTGCTCCATTCCTGAATTTACTTGCATATCAGCAGCAAAGGTTACTTCTCTATATTCTTGGAATATATATGCCCAATTGTCCAATCATTTATCCTATGAATTATTTTGCCTCTGATGTAATTTAATTTTTGAGAATTGACTTGATATTTTTATGAGTTTAGACCCGCATGTAACTTAAGTAGAACCAAAATTGGCCGGACTAGCATGAAGTGCCCCTCTTATAGAAATCTTTGTTTTCTAGAGCAAAATTGGCCATCTAGCACCACTATTTCTTCCTCAAAGTCATACATATGGCTTGTGTAACCCAGTGTAAATCAGACAATCTCTCCGTTTACTTATATTGGGCTTGCTTTTGCTGATTTACATATGGCAAAATACAATGACCAAACAACATGTGTGATACTTTGTCGTATATGACACAATTGTTGTGCACTAGTTGGAACACAGCCAACAGCAAAGCACATGCTAGTCAAGGAAACAGTAATGTATAGGATATTAGGATAGAAGTTTGCACGATCACCTTGTTTTCATATAAAAATATCGGCTTACTAATAGTGCAAATCATCTCATGTGTTGAATACACCACAGTATGAGAGATCCGGCATGCATTTAGAGGGAATAACAAAAGTAGTATTGCAGGTATTTTGTCAATTATGTCAAATCAAATTGAATTTAGAGAAATCATGTTATTCAGCAAATGTCTCTCTAAAACTTGTGTATTTTGAGACACAATAGTATCTTGATGTGCAACTATTGTGTCTCAAAGTAGTATCTTCTCCTGTTAGTTAGTGCTTGTCAATGTAGATGCTATCATGGATTTTAATCCATCTCGTATTGACCCTTTCACATTATGATAGCACCTTCCTACTTAATTTTGTTGTAATTTATCTCATTTATTTGCCTGATACCGATTGAGCAATGCTGGTTTTGCAGCTTGTGAAGCTACTTGAGTCCAAAGAGGTCAATCACATTGAATTTTGTAGAATTAAAAATGTCCTTGACGAGATCATGCTCATGAGCCGAAATGCTGAGCTTTCTGCTATCCTGAACAAACTGCTGGTACCTGCTTCTGTGGCTACTGGTTTGAAAGTTGAAGCTGATATGCTAGTAAGTGCTGTTTAAAACTTTTTAAGTTTCTTCTGGAAGTCTAGATATTGCATGTAATGCGGCACATTGATTGCTGTAAACCTCTTTATCTTTATGTTTGATATACATGTGATGTATATGGATGTTATTTTTGGCATTCGTCATTTTATTTTGTATAGTTGAATTTCCCTTCTGTTTTGTTATTGATCTGGAGCATTTCTTTTTAACCTTTTGCAGATGAACGAATGTAGCTTTATTTCACAACGAATCGCTGAAGTGATTTCTTTAGGTGTTGAAAATGATCAGGCAATAACCTCATTCGAACATATTCCAAAGGAGTTCTTTAATGACATGGAGTCATCTTGGAAGGGGCGTGTGAAAAGGATCCATGCTGAAGAAGAGTTTGCAAATGTTGATAGAGCCGCTGAGGCATTATCGACAGCGGTTGGTTTTGAGCAATCCTTTTGTGTTTAAAATTTCACTGCCTATTTTTCTTGCATAGAATCAAATATTTCCATTAGCCCTTGGTGGCATCTATATTGAAGTTTTTGAATAGTCTATGACCACAGCCATGCCCTCCAGTGTGGGATATGATGCTGCAATATTAACAGGAGACCATGAATTTCATTTCCTTGGATCCATCAATTGCTTGGGGGTGTATACTAATGCATATTGTGGTTTCAGGTCATTGAAGATTTTATGCCAATTATTTCAAGAGTGAAATCTGTAATGTCCTCAAATGGAAGTCCTAAAGGAGAAATCTGTTATGCAAAAGATCATGAAGCTGTTTGGTTTAAAGGAAAGCGATTCACACCAAATGTATGGGCTAACACCCCTGGCGAGCGACAAATAAAACAACTGAAACCTGCAATTGATTCAAAAGGCAGAAAGGTTGGGGAGGAATGGTTTACAACGGTCAAAGTTGAGAATGCTTTAAACAGGTACTGGCTCACAGTATTACAACCTGACTTCACAAATGGTTTAGAAGGTTTTCCCACAATAACTTTTACTAAAATTATGCTGATGTTTGTGTTCAGGTACCATGAAGCTTGTGATAGTGCTAAAAATAAAGTTCTTGAATTGTTGAGAGGGCTTTCAAGTGAATTGCAGGACAAGATTAACATACTTGTCTTTTGCTCAACGGTGCTCATCGTAGCAAAAGCACTGTTTGGTCATGTTAGGTAATTACTTTTATCCTTGCTTTTAGGCGCACTACATTACTCATCACGTTCTTTCTTTTTCCATCAGTCTATAACATTTCACTGGATTCTTGCTCTTCTGCTAGCTGCAAATTATCCAAGGTTCAGATTTTTGGCACCCAAGTAGCTCAACCAACCAAACTTTGGAATGGTTACTGGTAGGAAGTTGTTAATTGCAAAATGAACCGGCTGAGGGAAAAAATTGCACTTTTTGTGAGGATTAAAATGACTGGTTGTTTTGCATAAAGGTCTGGTCTGGTCTGGTATCAGTAGTGAACCGGTGGCTAGTCGGTCACCAAAATTAGCTCGTGAAACTTGTTATATTTCTAATTTCTTGTCATGTCGCAATGTGAAATGTGGATATTTGGTGTATCTCTCTATGTTATTTAGTTCAGATATTTGCCGGAGGTTCAGAGCCTATTGACAACATGTTGCATTGTGTTTAGCGTTTGGCAATGTAGAGTGTTATCAGTTCCGTGTGCTGATTATATTGTTGTCTGCCAAATCCATCTATGCACAGTGGACTTATTCATGCTTTGTTTTTTTTAAAAAAAAAATCTTGAGCAGTGAGGCCCGAAGAAGAGGTTGGATGATTCCTACTATATCTCCCTTATCAAAGGTACTATTTTTTGAACCATATTTCTGAGTCTCAGTTCCTCCCTCCTGTCCTTGTATCCATCCATCCATGCAAGTAGTTATTGGGTGTCTGTTATCTTACCTGTTAGTCTAGTGGCTAGCAAGTTTTCCTTCAGTTTATTGGCCTGGTTGTATTGTGCACCAATGATGATACTCCCTCCAGTCAGTATTACCTGACGTTTAGGACAAAAGAAAATATTAGAAACTAGTTATTCTGGAGGGAGTACTTGATTTTGGTTAAAGATGAATTAACACATTTTGGGTGGTTCGTTCTGTTTACATACCTTGATTTTGCTTGTGTAGGACTGTATTGTGGAGGAAAGTTCAAGTGAAATGGAGTTAGTAGGGCTCTTTCCTTACTGGCTTGATGTTAATCAAGGGAATGCAATACTGAATGATGTCCACATGCACTCTTTATTTGTTCTGACTGGTCCAAATGGTGGTGGTAAATCTAGTATGCTGCGATCAGTCTGTGCAGCTGCATTGCTTGGAATATGTGGCCTGATGGTGCCTTCATCTTCAGCTGTAATCCCACATTTTGATTCCATTATGCTGCATATGAAAGCCTATGATAGCCCAGCTGATGGGAAAAGTTCATTCCAGGTGCCAATTTTGTCGCTTCACATTTTTCTTCTGTCCAATTTGTGTCATTTGTGTGTTACATTCTCAGATGATTGCGGGTCACATTGCAACGTCTTAGTTATTTTCATGAATGGAATTTTACCTGCTAAAAGTTCATTAATATTGTTGCTGTAGGTTGGTTATTTTGGTGTTTTATAGTTGTCCAAGCTTCTTACCATTTCCAGCAATTGTTCTCCAATCACATTAATTTGTAATCATGTGTCATTGAACTATGCTCATCTCTGTCCTCATATTTTCTGACTAAGGATTAAATGAGTTATCGCAACCATTTGGCTCCTGCTGTGCTTATGATAGACTACTAATTTCCTGATTCTAGAAAATTGTACTTGATTTTTTGCTCCTATGATTCTACCATAAACTATATAATACCCGATCCAGATATTTTGTTTTGACTTCCTGTCCTTTTGCAGATTGAAATGTCGGAGATACGCGCTTTAGTCAGCCGAGCTACTGCTAGGAGTCTCGTTCTGATTGATGAAATATGTAGGGGCACAGAAACTGCAAAAGGAACGTGTATAGCTGGTAGCATCATTGAAAGACTCGATACCGTTGGTTGTCTAGGGATCATATCAACTCATCTACATGGCATTTTTGACCTGCCTCTCTCACTCAGCAATACTGAATTTAAAGCTATGGGAACTGAAGTGATTGATGGATGCGTTAATCCAACATGGAGATTAATGGATGGTATCTGTAGAGAAAGCCTTGCTTTTCAAACGGCAAGGGGGGAAGGCATGCCTGACTTGATAATTAGAAGGGCTGAGGAGCTATATTTGACTATGACTGCAAATAACAAGCAGGCAACATCAATGGTGCACAATGAACCTTCTAATGTCAGCTCCAGTGTAAATGGCTTGGTTGAGAAACCTGATTCTCTGAGAAACAGACAAGAAATTCTTCCTGGTGCGTTTGAGCCACTGCGGAGGGAAGTTGAGAGCGCTGTTACTATGATATGCAAGAAGAAACTGGTGGATCTCTACAACAAACGTAGCATCATAGAATTGGTTGATGTGGTCTGTGTTGCTGTTGGCGCTAGAGAGCAACCACCACCGTCAACTGTAGGCAGGTCTAGCATCTATGTAATTATCAGAAGTGACAGTAAGCTTTATGTTGGGCAGGTAAATTCTTGATCATATTTACCTGCATTTTCCAGTATCTTTATATTACTTTTGGGGGCCATAAAATGTTGACAGAGACCCCTTTCTGCCTGCAGACAGACGATCTTGTGGGGCGTCTTCATGCTCACAGATTGAAGGAAGGTATGCAGGATGCCACGATACTGTACATTGTGGTTCCTGGCAAGAGCGTTGCCTGCCAGCTGGAGACTCTTCTCATAAACCAGCTTCCTTTGAAAGGCTTCAAGCTCATCAACAAGGCAGATGGAAAGCACAGGAACTTTGGTATATCTCGCATCTCCGAAGAGGCAATTGCGAGCCACTAAAGTTTATCAGCTGCAGCTCTAGTTTAGCTAGTCGACGTGAGTGAGAGCCTGGTTTTGCATTCTCGTCCCTTTTGGCTGCTCGATAGGAGGCAGGAGCTAACTGACACCATGCCGCCCCCAATTTTGCTGAACTCATAGTGGGGTTAGCCTTGTGCATAGTAGGGGCTTCTTACCTTGTTTTTAGGATGGGCAATGCAAATGATTAGCAATGCAATGGTACTACCGCCGTGCAACAGACCTTGGGCTGTTGATTCATTTGTTGGATCTCAATCAGTGCTTTGCTCCTAGTGACGTGGTAGCGTGATCACTTCAAGCAGTAGCTGGGCGCTCCTTTCTAGGGCAACCGGGTCAAAACCAAAACATCGGCGTGGATCAGATTTCAGGGGGCGTGCGCTCAGAGCCCTTTGAAAATGAGGGAGGGTACTCCGTACCCCCTCCTTGTTTTCAGCAACGCCCCCAATATTCTGTGAGAAAGCTGCATTTTGTAGCTCGAAAGTACTGGCGAACAAAAATGTGCTGGGATCATGATTCTCATCATTAGATTCCAAGGAGGCGGGCAGGTCTATTTCAATCATAAATCCCTGTGGCGTGGCACGGGCGAGATGCCCCCAACAAGCCCCCCAACTCCTTCCCTACAACTGGCTAGCGGCTACTGCCCCATGCAGCCGCCCAGCCCCAGCATAGTCCACAATGTGACAGGCGAACGGCGATCTTATCAGCTTGCCGTTTCAAGCCTCACGTACCCATCGCAGCAGTGCCCATTCGGATTTTCGGAGGCTTGTGAGTTGTGACCCGATCGCCATTTCCCGGAGCTGCTAGTAGTAGCAATCTCTCCTTGCCTGTGGGCGCGAGGGAGCGCCCCCGACAGGGTCGGCTTCGGGAGGTCGGCATCCGATGCGGGCTGTCGCCATCATGCACGGGCGCGGGGCGGGAACGACCGCGACGCCCGTACGCGCGGCTAGAGTACCAGTCATCGCGTCCCACGGACACCCCTTGTTTCAAATCATTGGGGTCGCCGTGCGCGTCCTGCTGCCCTGGTCACGCGGCGAGCGCAACGCCTCAACCGATTCGCAACCTCCGGGACGCGGCCGGAGTCTGCTGGGTCGCTGCGACGGAGTGCTCCGACTCCGACAAGCTGGCTCAGCAGTTCGGCACACAGGACGCGCGTACCGGGGGGGATCACGGAAAACGCTATCTGACGCTTCTGATGGATCTCCGATGCATGCGCGCCGGTTCTGAATGCGTGCGCCGTGGGGGCGTGGGCGGGTGACGTGGGCCCCAGCTGGCTTCTCAGAAGTCGGAACTGCTGAGGAGCAGAACGACGACACAGCCGCAGCTCAGGGCCATGTCGTCTGGTCTGTCTCACTCTGTCTGACAGCCAGCTCAGGATCCTTATAACGGTAGCTCGACGCTGGTATGTTTTTTCACTCTACGAAGCACGAGTGCGGAGTCCTCGCATCACATGTGACTGGGTGCTGCTGGGTTCGCCAGGATTCAGAAGTTTAGCCCTGTTGTAATTCCTTCTCTTTTTTTTTCCCACTAGGGTGGACTTGTCTTGGCAAACCAACAAGCCAACAAAGGCAACAAAACAAGAGGAAAGGTCCGAGTCCTTTGACAATGCTGGACGCATTGCCTCGGAGCCTGCGTACCTACGGACCGTAGGCTAGTTTACTACTAGGCCGGAACCGGAATATCGGTTTCGTCTTGTGGTAGCTCAAACCGGCAGAGGAGGGAAAGAAAAGTGTTCAAACCGTGCCACCCACACTGTAGCAAGAGCAGGGGATCGGAGCATGCAGCCAATGAGCGAGACATCAGGCACCCCATCGCGTCACGCCGGAAAGCGCCTGCCGCCGCCTGCCTGCCTGCACCCTGCAGCCGTGGGAGAGAGCATGTGACCGCCAGGAATCTACGCTGCCCGGTGCAGCGGCGCGCCAGGCCCGGCGCGTCCTCCTATTGTCGCCTCGCCTCGCCGCCTCGGCGTCCGTGCCGGGCCGGTAAGCCGGGACCGTGTGCAGGCCCGGACCGCCGGATGGGAACGTGACGGAGCGGCCCGCGCCGTCGCCCTCGCCCCGAGCGGCACGGCGGTGTATCCAGCGGCTGATCCGGCCGTCGTCGTCCCCATTGATTGGCGATCGGGATCGCTGGCTGGCCGCTGCTCCGCATTTAGTCGCGGGGTCCCGGCCAGGCTCCCCAAGCGATTGGCCGTGGATACCCCGCGGTCGCCAGGAGCCCCAGGGAGCAGAGAGGCCCCGGCAGGCAAAGGATTCCGTTCCGTCCAGGGCTCCACGCTCCAGGCTGCCTGCATTGGCTTAGCTGCAAGGAGTTCGTACGTATTTGGTAGCGGGCGCAACGCAACGAAACTGCCAGCGTGTCGCTCCGCCAGACATCATGGATCGTGTCGTCTGATTGGATGGGTCATTCTATTTGCCCAGAACATGCTTCGTCCGTGTAACCAGAGATGGCGTCGTTCCATTGATGGCGACACAATCGTTTCTTTATTATTTTTGGCTTCAACGCATATGCATGTGCACATTTCACTTGAGAAGAATGTGGACAGTGGACACCCTAGCAGCCTGTCCTGGGCATGCACGTAACCGGGGGTTGTCGTTTCGGAATTCGCGAATTTGGAAAGAATGCAGTTTTGGATGTCTTGGGCGAAGCCTGCGGTTAGGGATGGGATGGTAACGGATCATACTCCTAATATTTTCTTTACAGTCCAACTCAACATTACTTACAGTTTATGTCAGCACAACTCCGCATGTGATGGGTTTATGGCTTCAGAAACTTTACAATTATATGCATTTAAGATCTTTCATTTCGTTGACAGAGATGCATGCCCTGCTCATGCCATTTTTAGATATAGTAGCCGTCTACCGTCCACAAAATGACGAAACCACATAAGCTAAAAGCCAATAATTGAATATAAACCATGGGTCTCGATATCTAAGGGGCTGTGTGTGTGTTTTTCTTTTGACAAGAATGCTTAAATGGAATATAATAACTAATATGGGTAGTGAATAAATCCAATCCGTCTCTTGTCCTTTTATTCCTATTTTTATATAACCACTAACTTCATCCTTCAGGAATTTAAATAGATATCACTAGATAACACCATATAACTATGATATCGCTAGTAGATTCTTATGCTTAAACAAAGAAGAGCTTTGCTCCTTCAATTTTTAAATTATGCATCAACTGATACACACCTCTAATCGTACAACATTATATGGCTAATTGAGTACAGTTCTCTTCCTGGACATCCCAATCCATTATTTTATTTATTAATCAGTCTTTATATTGAGGTACAAATTAAAACGGTGACAAATTATGGAACGCGCGGGACAACACTATGAGTACATTATTACATTGGATTGTCGAATGGAATCATCAAAATGAGCAATAAGATTTCTTGATCCACAATAGCATGAAATATTTGCATAAGACCAGTCTCAGCGGGGTTTCATAAGAGTTTCATGGGCATTAAATTTTGCTGATGTGGCAGGATCATTATGAAGAAAAAGAAGGGAGAGTTTCATGGATGAGAGAGGAGTTTCATCCTGATAACATTCAGCCAGCTCAGTTACCAAATTTTTAATTTTGATAACTGTGCAATGAAACCATAAATTGAGACCAGCTTAAGATGTAAATTAATACGATGATATGCCAAACGCAAACCCTTGTTAGCAATGCTCCAATTTTTTTTTGAAAAGTTGCAATGCTCCAAAAATGGAGCGGTGAATAATATTAGAATCCTTTAGGAATTGAACGGTGACGTATAAACATACCTGCATCCCGAAACAAATGCCTACAATACTACTACTTTTTAAGCCAATGATTCACAGTCTTTTCTCTCTTTTTTCCCAACAAAAAAAGGGAGAGGTACAATCGCTATCACACGATACGTTTGCGTGTACATTGCACGAAGTTATTATTGAATAAACAACCGCCGTAGTCCGTAGACTACACAAACCCCATACGATTAGCGACATGTCACGCCTGATCGTACAGTGCTCCATAATTCATGCCCCCTCTTCTTCCTTGCAGCTGAGTTCAGCCGCCCGTGCACTCTTCATCCATCCATCCATCCATCCATCCCACCCTCACGCTCACCCGCCGCCTGTCATCATCACGACTTTTCGGGTCTGGTTTTCGTTTTTCCCGCACGCACGCACGCAGCGCACGCGACGCGGCCCACGAGGTGCGAGCCTGCGAGGGGAGGAGAGTGGTGTAGTGGAGGGAGTGGTGTGGTGGACACCCGAACGAAGCAAAGCAAGGCGGAGGGAGGGGAGAAGAGAAACGAAACGCGAAGCGAGCGGGGGCGGGGAAGAAACAACAAGGAACAGCTCACGCACGCGAGCTGGGGCTGGGCGGAGATCGATCGACCCCCATTCCACCAACCTCCCACCCACCGCGTCGCTTTGCGCGGCGCTCGCCGCCGCCCAGTCCCCCCGCAGGTGAGCGCCTCCGAATTCCGCCCGTTGCTCCCTCCCCCACTCCGCTCTTCTCTCTATCTATCCCGGGAAAACGGGCGATGCTGGTGGCTGGGAAACTCCCATGTTTTTCTTTTCCCTGTTGAGGAATTCGTGCAGTTTTTTTGTTAGATCTGTTTTCCTCCTTCCTTATCCGGTTCCAGTCCGTGTTCGCCCTGCTGAATTCGTTCTTTCGAGTGTGGGATGCGCGGCCTCGACGGCCGCATTCCGTCGGGGGGCAATCGCAATCCTGCTTCGTAGGTGTGCCCGCGGTTTAAAGCTGTATTTGGTGGCGGTTCAGCCTGCGAATTCGGGGGGCCAATCTCCGCGCAAAAGTAGAACCTAAGGATCTGAGCCGAGTTTATGGTTCGCCGGGCCCGAATTCCCATCGCTGCCGGCGTAAAAGCGACACCTTTGCCAGCTCCTCCCGTCCCTTTCCGCTCCCGCGCCCGAGAATTTATTGCTCGAACGCGCGTCCCGTCCGCCAGTCCTGCAATTCGCGATGCCCCTCTGAGGCTCTGACGAGCAACCCGGCACGGACGCAGCCTTTGCAGTTTAAATCCTCGAGCTAGTTACCTGCAAGATTCCCTCCCCCTCTGGCCGTGCAGTGTCTCTGCAATTGTGCATCGCTCGCCTCTGAACTGTGAACTCCCGCCTCCGTAGCCCGTGCGGTTGCTCGTTTTCGTGCCTCTCGGTTGCCAGATAGAATTGGGATGTTTTAGCTGCGTTTTCTGCTTGGAAAGTTTCGAGTTCTTGGTGTTTCTCTCCTTCCCTGCAAGAGCTGCAGGCTTCGGTAAGTGGTTTCCTTTTGCTTTTGCTTTCGGCTTCAGAGTTCGTTTGGACTTGAGCATACGTCTCATTGGTTTTTCAGTTTTCTATATACTTTGTTGTTGTACGTCTTCGCTTTTATCATCGTCCCTCTTTCTCTTCCCACCGATTAAATTCGCTGAGAAGAAAATTGGGTCTTAAAAATGTGCGACTGAAAGATTCCTTTGCAGCCCCATATGCACCATCTCGTTACTCTCACTGTCGCCGCTGCATAGTTCTGTAGTTGTCGATACCTGTTTCGCATTTTTGTTCACTTTTCTTTAATTTTCTTCTAGGTACATGCATCTGATTAAGTTAACAGCTCGAGCTTTGGTTTCCATATTCCATGGAGCACAAAGCTGAGTGCCTTTAACCTTCCCTCACCTCTGAGGTGTGAGGTTTAGTTTACCTGTTTATCTGTCCCAAAAGAGCAGCCTTTTAAAGGCTTTCCGTGCTGAAAGATTCCTTTTGATTGTAATCATAGATTTGTACTAATTTGTTCAGCCCTGTGCATTAGCTTTATGTTACCTCCTGATCTTTGCTACATTCCACTTTTCCATCTTGCCTGGTGTTGCTCTGTCCCCATCGTTTCATTTCGTCGGGCGTGCCGGCTAACTTCCTTTTGCTTTTTTAAACAACCACAGGGCCATGAACTGTGCTCATGCACAATATTGCCTACTAATGCCTGCAAAAGCCCAGCCTTAGGAATGTGTGTGCTGATTTTTTTCTGAAAGGACAGCATCTTGCTACAGCAATATACTCTGACCTTGTGCCCAAGTTCAAATTTAAGGCTTGAAAACATTCAAAACTTGAGACTTCAGATGCTGAGACACCCAAGGCTTTTCAAACTTTGGTTGCCTATATATCCACACCCCAGTGGATGGTACCAGCTAACTGTTACGCTCCTGTGTTTTATTTAGACTTATAGGCTTTCTGGGGCTCAGGTACAAGCTAGTTGGTAGCGTTTCATTTTCTTCATGTCCTCACACTTATGCCTTTTTTGCCATAACTAATGTTTTCAGGACTCTATCAATGTTGCTGTGCTCTGAGGCAGCCTTTATGATCAGAAGAAGGCAATGATCAACTTGTTCGACCTCAGCGCTGGGATGTCTAGCTCGAACATGCTCACAGATCGACCTCGAAGAGATGGTACACAAATTTCTTCCACTTTGTGTTTGTATTGCAATTGTTGAATGCAATGCTCCAGTAGACTTGATCTTACTTATCTTCCCTGATTGTGATAAATAATAAGATGCAAGCATTTGCAATTGGCCTAGGACAAATGTTTCCGATTCCTCTTTCGTGTGGGACTAGATGGCACTGGTGTCATGTGGACAATGATTCCTTTGCACGATGTTTGCCATTTTCCCTCTAGATGATGACATGCTTTACTTGTCTTTTCCTCTTCTTTTTCCCTTCTTAGATTAATAGAACTCGAATGTTCTCTTGCTCCTTTTTTTGAATCTTGCAAGTACTGATCTCAAAATTGAAATTGATGTATCTTTTGCTTTGATATTTCAGGTCCTCCATCTTGTAGAAGCAGGCAAGATGTCAAGAGAACCGTTGATCCTGCTAAAGTTTATGCAGAGGATAAACTAGTAAGTATCATGCCATGTATTTACTGGCTCAAACTTCTCTAGGCGATTTTCTATTAAATGTGAGGTAGGCAAGAGCGTACTGAATTTCAATGTAGTAGTACATTATCTGTGTTTTAATAAGAATATTGCTGCAGGGAGCTAGTAGCTGGAGCTCATCAAGCAATAGATCAAATGCATCTCCACTGAATGTTATATTAGCAAAGGAGAAGTCCAAGGAATTGGAGTCGAAGAAGAAGCCACGAAGTGTCGTTGCCAGATTAATGGGACTTGAAGATGATCTACCTGGTCAAGAGGCAACATTACAATCTGCTAGAAGAAACTTGAAGAAAAGACACTTAAATGGCAATTCAGCAGAAAGTAAGAGTATCCATCAACATCAAGAGCAGTACAATTCCATTATGACAACACGGGACATACACATAGGACACACAGAAACTGTTCAGTTTAAGGATGTCTATGAAGTCAGTCAAGAACCATTAAGAACATACCATCTTCAGGACCAAACTTTTCCTAGTGGAACATCTTCCAGGAGCAAGAGGGACATAAGGATGGAAATTGTTCGTCAGAAGTTCATGGAAGCAAAGCGCCTTGCTACAAATGAGAAACTCCTACATTCAAAGGAGTTTCAAGATGCCCTTGAGGTTCTCAGTTCAAATAGAGATTTGTTTCTTAAGTTTCTTGAGGAACCAAACTCTACTTTCTCAGAGCAGCTGGCTGGACTTCACAGAAGCCCATCACCACCTCAGACAAAGCGTATTACTGTGTTGAAACCAAAAAAATCTGTTGAGAATGAAGGCAGAAGGGAAATCAGAACACAGAGATTAAATGAAGAAAATGAACACGTGATGCCATGGACTCACCGAAGATCTCATTCAGCAGAAGTTATGTTCTCCCAGCCAACTAGGATTGTGGTGCTGAAGCCTAGTCCTGGAAAGCCTAGTAGAACAATGGCCAGGCTAACACCCAAAGCAGCCACAGCTCAACTGACTGAGCACATAGATTTTATTGGAGGTTTAGAAGATGACAATTACCTACCAGATAGTCTACATCGGCGGGATGAGTCATTACTATCCTCTGTATACTCTAATGGGTATGGTGGAGATGAAAGCTCTTTCAGCAGATCAGAAGTTTACTACATCGATGAAGAAGACGGTAACCTAAGTGATTCCGAGATAGTTAGTCCAGTATCGCGGCATTCATGGGATCACATCAAAAGATATAATAGTCCTTACTCAGGCTCATCTTTTAGCAGAACATCACGGTCACCTGAGTCATCCGTGATCAGGGGAGCCAAAAAACGGCTTTCTGAAAGATGGGCATCGGTAGCATATAATGAGATCAACCAAGAACAGATGCAACTACCGAGAAGCTCAAGCACTTTGGGAGAGATGCTCTCCCTTCGAGGAGCCAAGAAAGAAGTTGGTCGGATGGGTTCTGTTACAAGTAGTCAGCCATGTGATGCAGAAAATGAGCTGACCTTGCAAGCTTCCTGTAAATCTATCGTTACAGAGAATGAAGGAGATAGGCAGAGCTCCCCAAAGAATCTAGCAAGGTCAAAATCTGTTCCAGTGTCATCATCAATGTTTGATAACATAGCACAAAACGACCCATCATCCAATTCTGAAGGCTGTAAAACACCAAACGTGGCTACAAGGTCAGATAAAGGAAAGCCATCATTCAAAGGGAGAGTTTCGAGTTTTTTCTTCCCTAAAAGTAAAAAGCAGTCAAAAGAGAAAATGACCCTATCTGCTAGTTCTGATGAGAAGGTTGAAGTCACTTGTTTGGGCAGCAGGAAACCAGAGGCTGCTCAAAATATTGGCGCTGATGAAAATGTGTCATTTCATGAGGACGAAGATGATAGTTTGACTACTCAAACAATCTGCTCTTCAAAAGTATGAACGTATCTCAAATTATTATCATATGTCCTTACTGTTCTTTCTGTTGTTGTGTTGATCGTTGCTGCAATTATTTTCTGTTGCTATCAGTTTATGACCTCTTAATTTTTTTTCCTTGATGATTTTCCTTGTTCTCCACTTCCATCGTCCTGATGATGAGGCATACTGCAGGATATTCTTTCCATAGAAACACCTATTTCTTCTGTCTGTCCAAGTGGACATCTTGATGGATTGAGAGGTGGATGTCTGAATGGTAGCCGTGATGAGCCTAGTCCTACTTCAGTTCTTGATGCGTCATTCAAAGATAACAACATTAATGAATCTGAATCGTCAAGAAGCATTACTTGTGACAATGAGAGTAAGTCTTACTTCCTCTGACTTGTGAGTTTGCTATTGTTTCCTTGTTTGTATACTAAATGCCTCTTCTATCATATCTTTAGGAATTGCCTTACGATCTGATGCAATTGAATCTGTCACACGCTCATTATCATTGGAGGATATGAACTCTCCTTCATCTTTACTTGGTATGACAAAGTTAACCCCTCCCTCCAGTGTGGGAAATGATGAACTAGAATGTGTTGCCTTTGTACAAAGGATTGTATCATCTGCTGGGTTAGGCGATCTGCAGTTGGGTATGGTCTTCACTGGCTGGTACTTGCCTGATTGCCCTCTGGACCCTGCATTGTGTGACAAGTTATTGGACCGGAAGGAGGAGGCTGCCAAGTCGAGGGAGCGAAGGTCGAACCAAAAGCTTCTTTTTGATTATGCAAACATGACCTTAGTTGAGATTGGCCAGGACACCTTACTACGCGCCTATCCGTGGAGTCATGTGCGGTCAATGGCCAGGAAGGAGACCCTATCTCTAGGTTTGGTTGAGGAAGTACCACGCCATATGAGGGATTGGCTCAATGGATCAGGGAAGTTTGCAGTGAACGAGAACGAAGATGCAGGAACAATACTGGACAGAATTATGGAACAGGAGGTGGAAGGAAGAGGCTGGGTGAAGTCCATGAGATCGGAATTGGATGAGATCACAGAGCTGATTGCAGGGGAGGCGTTGGAGGAACTACTAGAAGAAACCGTGGATGATCTCGCAATTTGTTCTCCACAGCAAGAGATGTCAATGACAATACCGAATCTGTAGGAAGCAATTGCTTTGTGTATGAAACTGCTCTTACAATTATTGGGCTGAAAAAAACTCTTGAGCATCCTCATATCTTGTATGTATGTTCACATAGTTGCCTCTGCATATGCCCGTAGCGCGTTACACTGCAGATTGTGGAACTCCAATCGGCTAAAATCTTCCTAACCGTGCTGTTCTGTAGCCTGTAGGGAACCTACCGAAAAATAATAAAAATCATAACGCCCATATTAGTGGATGACAAAACCTTTGGGCCTTGGTAGCGTAGTTGATGCTTAAATGATGGCATCAATGATTTTCTATTATTTCGGGAAAGGTAACAGATTGCAAGTCCCATCACCCATGTGGCTTTGACTTTAAACTACAGGTACAGGAGAACACTACTCCATATGGAGTATGTTTTAGCAGATAGTATAATACATGGTGCTGTCAGTTAGCACCATCTTGTTGTCCTGAACTGTCAATCTGAAACAGAAATAAGAAAATAATTTCTCAGTCAACCATTCTAACGTCTTATCTGGTTCAGTGTATTAAATTTTGAAGGTGGACTAAGAATAATGTAAAGCACTTGTCTGGTTTGTAGATTCTTCAGTTCTTGAGAATTTTTCTATTTCAGGTTACATCATGTGGTAGCAGCTTAGACGCTTAGTTTAAACCTGGGAGCATTGTTTATTTCCTATGGGGATAGACATGGTCGCATGGCCCTTGCTGTCCTGTTATGCTACAATCCAAGAACCATGCTACAGCAACAGTCTGGGTGTTCACATCCTGAAACCAGCTGACATTGTCTAGGTCCCCATGCCCGTGAATTCGGTGCGAATCCATGCAGACGGATGCTGCCAAAGGAGAAAGGCCTGTTCCTGGAGCTGTAAACCTGCCAAAGACTCCGCATGCACCTGAGATCCATATCATGCTAAAATGATAGCCTGATGTCTTGTTCTCTTCTCGTTGTTTGTTTCCTGCCGTGTCTGTCGTCACATCCGATGATAGGGATGCTGGAAATTTTGTTGGGCAATAATCTCAGAGGTCAGATCTCATCGGGACGTGGATATGTTTAGGTCATTGCTGAATGTTGATGGGGTACTACTTGCAACTGGGGCGCGTGAACTTCGTGCGTTCCAGCGCTCTGAACTCCTACAGAAGAGACTCTTCATGATGGACTTGTTTGTTTCAGAGACTTGTAGATGATCGTTGAATGTCCTTTAGGGGGGCAATTCCGTATTTACCATTGTGCAAAAAAAATTTACAATCCTTTATTTACCATTGATGTTTAAATAACTCGTGGTAACTAGGAGTCTGTACAAAAGTGCAATGAAAGGACAAAATTTATCCATCTCTTTTCCCTTTTTTTGAAACTGTATAAGCTTTTTTTCAAAATTTAAAAGTGCTGTTGATGAGTTGAGTTGCAGACGGATGACGGGTGAGAGAGGAGCAATGGGAATAGTACGTTGGGCTGGGCCCACTGCCTGTGCTGGACCTCCGCAACACGGGACCTCAGAAACGAAACAGTAAGCTAGCTGTGGGCTGGCAGATTTTGGCCCACAGGGCCAATGATCAGCCCAGCGAGCAGTGTCTGTTGTCTCCTCATTTCGGACGGGGATCGACTGATCGAGGGCCGGCTTCCGAGTTTCTTTCGTACCGGAGCAATCTGTTCCGATCCGGTCTTCTTCGTCTGCGTAAGCCAGCGCCATCAAACCTGCAGAGATCAAACGAGGAGAGCAGAGACTGGGGATCCATGGGCGATGAGAAACCCACGCACCCCTCCCTGCGCCCGCCGCCTGCTCACGGCTACCCTCCCCACGACGCCGCGCCGCCGGCTAGCTGGGTCCTCCTCGACCTGGACGCCTACGTCGCCGACCGGGAGAACGCCACTTCCGCGTGGGGCACGATGAGCAACGGCAAGGCGATCCGGGTCACCTTCTGCACCGCGGGCCCTCCGCTCGTCTCCTACATCTGCGTCTGGAGCCCTGACGCCGAGATCGCCATGGAGCCGACCGTCGAGGCCGCGGAGTCCGACCTCATCTTCCTCAGCGTCTTTCTTCGCGGTCGCCGCAACCAAGGCGAGTACTTCGTCTACAAGGCTGCCGGCAGCAAGGGGCCCTCGCTGCGGCGGGTCCAGGACCCCGAACCCTGCTGGCCTGAGCGCTACAATTTCACTCTCCTCGCCCACCGGGACACTGGCTGCCCACAAGCGGACGGCGACAACGACGACCACTACTACATCGCCGCGCTGAATCAGTTCAGACGCAGTGGCCCTGGGGACTTCAAGCTCTGGCTCTTCAACTCCATGGATGGGAAATGGAGCACCACGCCTGTTTCGGTAGGCGACATCTTCTGTCACATCACCTCCAAGCACACTCACCGGGAACGTGATACGGTGCCACGTTCCTTGTTCCGGGAACGTAGGTACATTTTTATCCTAATAGTGTTAAAATTACTCTTAAATAACGTATCACGTTCCAAGTTTCTGAATCCATCGATTCGGGAACTTTTGTGACTGTGCCTCCAAGTCGCGCTCGGAGGGTTTGCTGAGCTTCGTTGACCCCTGGCGGGGCATCATCGTCTGCGACGTGCTTGGCCGCAAACCTGCACGCTACCTGCAGCTTCCCCCGCCTCTCATCAGACATGACAAGTTCCGTGATGAGCCTCTGCTTGACCGGGACATTGCCTTCGTTGAAGGTCGGCTCACTGTTGTTGCACTGACGAGTCCTGTTGTCCAACAAGGCAGCAGCATCTCTAATCCCCGGAGCAGGCAGATCTCCTCATGGAGTAGGGCGGTGAGTGATCAATGGGAGGAGGATTGGCGGATGGACTACGTGATCCAGTCTCCTAACATCTCAGTTGACACCACTGGCAGTGTAGATCACTTGCTGCTGAACCTGCAGGATTGCAATGGTCGCACACGGCAGCCAAGCATGGGGAAGCTCTACATAGACCATCCTACACTGAGCTTGAGCGACAGCCGCATTGTTTACATCATGGGTCAGGTCAACGTCCGGGACAAAAAGGCACTAGTGCTGGCCATTGACATGAGCATCTCGAAGTTGCAGGGAGTAGCCATGTTTGACGCAGAAAGGATGATTGGCTTTACTTACACGCAACCTAGGATCTCCAAATATTTCAACGCGGCTCCAGGTGATCCCTCGTTTCCTTTACCAGCATTTGGCCAATGGTTGAATTAGTACACATGGTGAACCCCTAGATGGGCTAATGTTTGGTAGCATTTTAGGGAGAAGGATTAGGCATAAATGCAGGTGTAAAGCATGGGCTCATTTCTCTTTTGCACTAACACATAGGCTCTATTGTTGGAAGCAGGTGTGAATATTAGACCAGGGGAGTTCCCTATGCGGTACCCTTGCAAACTGCAGGACAGAGTCACCGTGATGTATGATGCGGTGTACACGCCAATGCAATCTGGTGGTGTTCAGGATGGACAGGATACTGGCGCAAGCAAGGGAGCTGAAGACGAGGATGATAATGCTATGGACTTGGATTAGTCTGGTGCTAGGAAGGGGGCATGAATGAATGTTGTAATAGCAAACTAATTCGTCAGCCCGTTGTGCGCCTGCACGGGCTAGCAATTTTAGAAGGCAAATATGTAAATTTCCTACATGGTCAATACTTTGTAAGAAAAGGAAAGTGTGCAACATCGTTTTTGAATCTTGAAAAATAAATATGTGAATTTTGTCCGTGAATATTAGAAATAGAGACCAAATTAGATATGTGGCAACTACACACAAGTTTCATGTTTTTCCGTTACATTTTTCCTTGCTGGAATTATTAACAATCTACCTGGAGAATGCGTAAACCCTATCAATTGCTTGCTCACGCACTAGTCATATTGGGAAAGCTAAACTCTTCCTCTATATTTGCAAGTGCCACGATACACTACTGCAAACAAGGTCATCACCGCCGGATAAAAATGACATTACCGCCGGTTCAGAGACCCGTTGGATTAGAGTCGAAGCCATCACTGCCGCCTCTAGAACCGGCGGTAATGCCGTTTTCCCAAAAAAGAAAAGAAAAGAAAGAAACAGCACGGCTCGGTTGTTGCGCTCCGCCTGTGCCGCCGCGCGGTCGCCCGCGCTTCGCCAGCGTCGTGCTGCTCCGCGTCGCTTCGCTTTGCCCCGCACCTCGCAGCTCTGCTTCGCCTGTGCCGCTCAGCTCCGCCCACGCCGAGCTGCTTCAGCTGCTTCGCGCCGAGCCGCCCGAACCGAGCTGCTCCGCTCACGCTGCTTAGATCATCTGCCGCGGGGGAGATTGTCAGACCCGGGGCCACGGAACTGCATACATGTCGTACATATTCTAGGATAAGGGATGGAACATAGCCCACGCCCTACATCAGTTATAGCTACTCGTACCATAGTAGAACTAGTCGGAACAGAAGGAAACTACCCGAGAAGTACTCGGGTAGGGCTCGTAGGCTCGTATCTGGCTAGGATTTTCATGTAACCCTGTCCTCCCAAACTATATAAGGGCGGGCAGGGACCCCCTCGAAATATATACACATATAAGGCAATACAAACCACCACACAGGACGTAGGGTATTACACTCTCGGCGGTCCAAACCTGTCTAAACTTTATGTTCCTTGCACCTTCAAATTCCTGATCTCGGCGACACCCTACCTACAACTCACCACCTCGGGAGTATCCCTCGGTGGGCTTGGCGGTAAAACACCGACAAAGATGAGGGGCCATGGGAGGGGTGGGGAGAAGGGAAGCCGGCCATGGGGGTGGGGGAGGAGGGGAGGTGACGGCGGGGGATGCGATTGGAGGTATGTGGCAGCGGGGACGGCAGCCGGCAGCGGAGGATTTGATTGGAGGTAGGCGGCGGCGGGGACGGGGACGGGAGCCGGCGGCGGGGGAGGAGGAGGGAAGGTGGGGGGGGGGGGGGCAGGAGGAGGAGGGGAGGGAAGGTGTCGGCTGGGAGGAGAGGAGGAGAAGCAGCCGGGGAAGAGATAAGATAGGGAGAAAATAAAAGAGTTGAGAAGGAGAGGAGTGAGAGAGACAAAGAGATAGGCATCAAAAAGGGTAGCGAATACATCACCGCCGGTTCGTAACCGTCGGGTCGTATTACGAACCGACCGTGATGATATTTTATGGCATCACCGCCAAATCGTATTACGAACTGACGGTGATGTCCACTGTCAACGACTGTTCCAAAACCGGTGCTGATAGACTGTCACCGCCGGTTTGAAACGAACCGACGGTGATGGGATATTTGCGATGATATATTCTGTAGTAGTGATAAGAGATATTTATTAACTATGAGTATAGTATTAGAGAAAGAGAGAAGTTTTGGGAGACTGGTGGATCATTTCTTTCCCGCATAATAGTAGTTTATTGGGAAAGGGAGTCGGGCTGGGGATTCGTAATTTTCTTTGTTAGTAGTTGAATAGGGAAATACATTTTATTATTAATAAATGTAGAAATGGAGAGAAATCAATTCTGATTCTCCTGAAAAATTCTGAAGTCCCTAGATAGTTTGGTATGGATTCCCTTATTTCTCTCCATAATTAGCTCTCATTTGGTATGGTAGGTATTTCCTATTCCTGGAGAGAAATAGTTTGAAGAATCCATAGTTCCATACCAAATGTGTTTTGAGTGATAATTGACGCTACTTGTCTCCTTGCAGTAATGGGTCATGATACATGATTATTTAAAGGGAAAAGTCCAATTTACATCTTGTACCCTTTAAAGCCTGATTTTCGACCTTTCTCTACTATTCCTAAAACTAGAATGATAATTACTCATGGTGGTTAGTGTAGATAGGCTCACAATATTATTTCTTATACATGTTGTCCATTTATATGACCCTTAGATTGACTTTATGCAGAAGTTACAGGAAAACCAAGTCAGTTTACAGACATTCCATTGAAAAATTGGTTGTTGACTGTCTTACAGATTAACAAGAGCAGCTGAGGATAATATCACTGTGCTCCTTTTCAAAAACAAGCTCCCAACAAGCACGAGTCTGAAAAGGTATTTCCTTCTTTAGCAGCTGGAGTATCTTCCATTGCTGTTTCAAAGCAAAATGATTTAGTTTATTCCATCTCTCTTCCTTTGCTAATTCCAGTAAAATTCTTTTATACAGACTTGCTAAAATATATTTGATTTAATCATTGAAAATGTGTTTCCTGTCTAGATCCTTTTAATAGTTAACATTATTCCATCATTTAAATTTAATTCAGTGATGAATCTTGTAGCAGCAGCAGGAGGTTCACATGTAGGTTAGTAAATACTATTAACTTTGTCGATACAGTCATTCTGCATAACTTGGAAGGATCACCTTCTTGAAAATAACCAAATAGTTCTGCATATGACATATAGATGCTATCAAGATTCCCAATTTATGCTCGCTGACTTTATTAGCATGAACAGGTGAGGCCGTGCGAACCTTTGCACTCCGTTATTGTTTATTGACACATTTGGCGGATGCATGGTTACAACAGAATGGTACCAGGTTTCCTTTTCTGTCTTTTGTATCCAATATTGATGCGGCTATGACTGTAGCCACATCTCTATGGCTGAAACTGTTCTGTGCAATCTACCTCTATTCTGAACTAATTTGCATCTATTGGGTTGATAGGGGGAAAGCCATGGTTACAGAGTATAATAATATTCTATTCTTCACTCCTTGCTGAAATATAATGAACATCGATACATCAGGGTGGTAGTAATCATGGTGGCAGAACTACATGTGTAGTCATATAATGAAAAGTTGATCTAGCTGATAAAAGAGAATTAGTATGATGAAAAATATTATTTTGTTTGGGCATGCTAGATGGGTTGGGTTGACTGTGCTTCAATCTGTTAAAAAAAAAGGTCTTTCGAAAATTTTGATATCTGAAAAACAATACGAAAGGTATCCGAAAAACAATTTTGACTGCTTTTTTTTGTTTAAAGGCAGAGTACTACTGAGTGGATGTTCTTCCTGACTAATAAAATCTCCATTTTGGTTACTAATGAATTTATGTTCTGTTTAGATATTGCTTGGTTCTTGCTCGAGCAAGAGAGATGTTGTCAGGGGGCATACATACACAGGTTGTAGCGAATAAAATCTCAATAACTGTAAATGAATTTCTGTTTTGATTCGAAGGCGCATCACCAAATTGGTTGCTCAGATTTTTAGAACATTAAGATGTTAAGAAGGTTCAACATCGTACCAACTCACTCAATAATGCTGGAGTTTGATTGTAAAAAATACTGTAATTTCCCTTTTCTTATTAAGTAGATGTTTTTATTTCCAGACTGGACTATATGACATGGCAGTAATATATAGTCAAAAAAGTTCAGCTCTTGAAGCTTAGTGTTTTGCTTTTCTCATTCTCGTTCAGACGTGGACTTCTGAAGTGAACTCCGTGATACCGACTTAAAAAGCTTCTCTTATTACCAGGTGAAAAGAAGAAGAATGACTCTTGTGTTGAATCATTATGGACATATTTGGGTAGTTATGTTAGCCAACTCCCATGAATCATTATGGACATTATGTTAGCCAACTCCCATGAATCATTATGGACATATTTATTTAGTAATATGGATATTTGCAGCATATTAAAGTCTAAAAGGCTTGTTAGTTATAAAAGGCTTGTTGCTGGGACGCCTTCATTTTCCTCAGGTCTGTTGCTGTTTCCTGCCCATCCAGCATGACAACAATTCTCCAATCCAGTGCTAACTTTCTGTTGTGCCTTCTGCAGAGGAGAAAATGGTGAACTTCGAGTTGGTGTTAGGTGGGCTATGAGGCAGTTGTCTAACGTAACTTCTTCAATCATATCTAGCCAAAGCATGCACCTCAAAGTCCTTGCAACTGCATGGTATGCCATCAACACTAAATTCATGTTCACTGCATACTACAATGCAAACCTAGGTATGCTGACATGTCTGCGACAAGCTGATTACATTTCAGAGACAAATATACTGATTTATCTTAGTTATCTTGCATGAAATTGCAACTTGCATTTTGTTCTTTAATATACTGATTTATCTTAGTTATCTTGCATGAAATTGCAACTTGCAATTTGTTCTAACTAAAGATAGTAAACCCTGTGTTGGATCTCTAAATGTCAATATTAGAACGAGCCCCTCAGAGTTCATCATACCATATGATCAGTATATGAAGTCATTAAAGAACAATTATTCTATTGGGACAAGATTCAGGATGTGGTTTGAAGGGGAAGAGGCACCAGAGCAGAGGTAATTATATTGCCTTATTGGCCTTCTGTACTTACGTAGTTTCTTGTCGTTTGGTCTCAACATTGCCCGTGGTGGTTATTTGCAGTTACTCAAAGTAATTATTTTTGATATATCATTATCTTGCCTTGTAGGTTTACTGATATTTGCAGGTATTAAAGTTAAACTGAAATATAAATTAGAAATGCTAGCTTTAATACGTGTAAAATTTTGTGATGTTAATTTTTCCCCTATAGAGTAATGATGCTTCTACTTATTAACACTTATTTAAAAAAGAAATGAATCAAGCATCACTGGCAGTGATTAGAATTTTTACTCAAGTATAGGCAGCAGATAAATAGGGTAGGCAAGCTTTTCCTTTCCTAGGTTAGTTCTTCATATGTCTATACTCTGTAATTTGTACACATAAATAGAAATCAGAAAAAATAATTAGGATTTATAAATGATCAAAAGTGCCAGCACTGCATCGACTCCATAATCCCAGTCAAGGAAAGTCTTTGCAACCAGCCTGCATATATACCTGCATGTGCCTTAAAAAAAAATTGGTACTGTTGGTGTGGTTGGTATGTGAATTCTTGATTGAAATCGATGAAGATTGGTGAGCTCAAGAAGTTGGTGGGAGTAGGGAACATTAGTTACTGTATGTGCTTTTGGATGCTCCAAGATACAATATTTCCTTCAAGAATGTAAAGAATCATAATCTTGCTACAGTATCTCAAAACGTATCTTTGGATGATGAGATTCAGGTAGGAAGACACTTCAGTTGTTTAGGATTGCTTTCACTTTAGGACAAGTATCTTTAGCACAATGTTTAGGATTGTTGTCAGCAACAAGAAGCGGCATGGGTTGTGTAAGGCTATGAAAGGACAAGTATTATGTGAATGTTTGCGTGTGAATATCAACGGATTTGAAAAATATCATTTGTTGTCCATACTTTATGTATTGATGTGAAATTTTTTTACCACAGTAACGTATGGGCACGAACCTGGTAACTATAAAACCGGATAACAAGAGTTATCCTCCATTTCCCATAAACTTGGATATCAATTGGTATCACTTCAATTTAAAGAGAAAACATGCATATCGCTAAGAAACCTATCGTCCCAATTTAGGTCCATGTATCTCCTTCCAACGAAAAAACGTGTATATGTTACTTTTTTTTTTGCGATCGTGTATACGTTACCTAAGAACTACAGTATATGCTTGACTAGCTATTAGCAGCAAAAGCGTCTCTAGGTACAGAACTGTCACCATCGCTTGTTGGACATTCCACCGACGCGCCCGTTGTATCATCATGGTCATCGGTAGACCACCACCGGCGGCAGCCTGAAGCCGGAGTCCCGTAGGAAGGGTATCGCCTCCGGCCGCGCCTCGAGGTCCCGGTAGAACTCGTACTCGGCCTCGTAGTCGTGCAGGTCCAGCTCGCCCCGCTGCAGCGTGTGGTAGTGGTGCCGCGCGCCGGGGTTCTTGCCGAACCCGAACACGGACACCCGCTCGCACACCCCCGCGGCGGCCACCACCGCCTGCATCCCCGACGAGTAGTGGAACATGCCCTCCTCGTGCCGCGCGCCCCACTCCGCCGCCGGCCGCCCCGTCTCCCGCACGAACCGGCGCAGCGAGTAGTACTTGACCAGCCGCGCGCACAGCGCGTCTAGCCGCGGGTCCGTCACAATCACCGGCGCCGCCGCCGCCGCTCCGGCTGCCGGGGCGCTGCACACCGCGTGCTCCACGAAGTGCGCGGCGCTGCACATGTACGTGAGGATGGGCACGCGGTCGCCGTAGGCGCGGCAGTGCCGGCAGCCGCCGCGCGCTGCGCACCGGCTCAGCACGTTACTGTTGAGGAACGCGAGGCTGGTCCGGGCGCCCACGTGGCGCGCGAGCCAGCTGCCCTCCTCCCCCGCGGGCGCGTTGTTGAGCCGGACCACCAGGTCGTGGCCGTCGATGAGCGCGCCGTGCTCCCGCGCCAGCAGGACGCCGCTGTTGCCCACCACGGCGCACGACGCGTACGGCCGGCGGCGGCCCTCGCCCCGCTCCCGCGCCGCCCCGGCGTACCGGTCGATGGGCCGCTTGATGAGGTCCACGAGCTCCGCCATCACGCCGGGGTCGAACCGCTGCGCGCCGAGCCAGCCGCGCAGGCCGCGCACCGCGGCGTCACGGTGCTCCGGGGGCGCCCGCGTCAGGTTCCCCTCCAGCAGCGCCTCGGCGTCCCGCAGCACCGCCGACGCCGCCGGGTCCACGGCCGCCAGCTCCGCGAGCGTGGCGTCGACGCCGTAGCCCCCCGCGTCGGCGCCGCGGCTAGGAGCCTGGGCGTGGCGCAGGGAGCACCGGAACGTGAGCAGCAAGAGCAGCGCGACGAGCAGCGGGAGCGCGACCGACGGGTGGCTCCACTGCCTCTTCATCCCGGAACCTTCCGGATCGAGCTGAAAGCAGCCGGCGCGCGGCGCTGCCCTGATATGAAACCGTTAGCATCGAGTAGTGTCTACGACGCCATTTTTATACGGCACGTGGATCCGTTTCGAAGTTTGCTCGGCCGGCACGATCCAGTGAAGCCGATGGTCGCTTTCATGATTCATGTGGCCCCAGGTTCGTCAAGGTTGGAAGACGGCGTTCCAACCCTGGGCACCGCACTCCCGCTCCCTTGCTTCCAGGCTTCCAGCTTTGCGTCTCCTCCCAGTTCAACGCAGACGCCGGCCGGTCCGTGGATGGCTCGGCGCGGGCGTGACGGATGGCTGGGATCGACGGCGACGAACCGCGCGCAGTGGTAGTGGCTGCGTAAACTAATCGAATTCCTTGCAAGTTGCGGCAGGTTCATGTGGGCGCAGGCGATGCGGTGACAGGAGGGTTAGCGAAGGTTCCAAACGCGGCCTCCCCCGGGCGGCCGTGTTTTCTTGGCCGTGATCAACTAGTGCGCGGGGGGAAGGGTCGGCATCACCAACACGGTGGAAGGGTGATGGGAATCCTGCAACCTCGTCGTCGCCGGCACGTCGGGAGGAAAGATACCGGCGGTCTAAGATGGGATGCGGACCGGGACATTCCCCTTCTTGCGTTCGGAACTGATTTTGATCCATCTTTGCAGTCACACGGTTGCATGTTGGAAGCATAGAATCTTTGAATCCTAGCGAGAGAGCTTGCTATTCCTGTGTTCTTTTCTTTACCTCTTGGTATACATACCGGTATCTCCCCCAGGATATAAGATACGGAAAAGCTAAGACACATACGTTCGGATGGGAAAGAAAAATCAGGCGCTCCAATATATGTTTCAATAGTTGATCTTCGATGTTGCAAGTTGTAACTATGATTTCCGCATGTTTTATGGTGAATGTTGCATGAAACATGGTGTTCATGTTGAGGCGGGAATTTTTCGTATCCGAGAGTCAAACGACTTAATTAGTTTTTTCGCATATTTTTCAATATTACACCTATAGATTTTCGATGTCGCAGATGTCTTGTTTCCATGTTATAATAGAGTGTCCGATGGAAAAGTTCCCATCGGATGTCCGGGCGCTAGCAAGCCAAGTACCGTACAAAGTCAATGAAGTAACCCATGCTAAATTTGAAGGTACAGTAGTACTTACTGTACAACTCTAACTGAAAAGTTTTAAAACACGGTTATAATTGCTACACATTTATAATGCATATGTTTAGTATAGTTGTATATGCTACAAAAATTAAAGTGTAAAATCTCGGCTAGTGACAAAACATATAGCATATGCTTTTTCATATTTTGTTAATTTTAAAGGTTGATGCGGTGCCTTGACTGAAATTAATTTGCTATAGAACTCTAAGACCTCTGCTTGAAATAGACTTACCTTTATTTATAGTTGCACTCTAGTTAATCTAGACTCGAGAACTGATCATATATATCTTAGTTTGTCAGATATATATAATGGAGCCAGATGTTTAAGTGAGTGCTGCATGATTAAAAATATGTAAAATATGACACATTGACAATACAAGACAAGTTCGAGTTTCGCCAGCGTACGCATAGCATTACTCCTTGAAAATATGCGCCAATATTGGAACTTTATCCCTCCCTAGTTGGGATGCTCGTTTACTCTAAAGAACATTAAATAGGCAATAATTTAAGGGGTGCAAAGCATAAGTTTTGTGGCTGAAAGCACCTTTTCTGGATGATATGGATTTGGATGGACAGATGGTGACCTGTAGCCCGTGAAGGCGCCAAACTTGTGGTGCTGCTCTGCCAATCATGTTGGCCAATCCCCATCATAAAACAATTATTACGAACAGAATATATATGTTGGCTGGCGCGTATAGTGTGGACTTGATTTAGACCAGGTTTAATAAAAAATATTATTGTACAGTTACCAAAACTACAAATTTGATAACTGTGCCGGAATGACACTCCTCTCTCATTTAACATTTTACGAAAACTTCCCCTTCTCTCTTCTCATAAATGACCCTGCCATATCAGCAAATTTGCTGATGTGGCATGACATGACACTTCTATAATACGATACTCTCATTAAGATTGGTCCTAGTAATTCTTCCAGACGTCCAGTAGTCTCCATTCCACTGCGCTAAGGCCTCCTCCACTGGTTGCATATGAGCTAGCTCATATTTTTTTTTCTCATATTTTAATAGGGGAGAGAGAAGAGCTATCTCTTGATCAAGAGATAGTCTCATATACACACTTTAAGATTACACGAGGATAACATGTAGAATTATTTATATTATGAGCTATGTTCTAAAAGTCAGATCATTGTAAGGGTAGAGTGTTTAGACCTGGGTACTATTGGAGAAGGCCTAATAGCCTGCTGGGCCGGACAAAATTTCCCGTGTTGTAGCCTGCCTAAGAAGAAGATGAGGAGCAAATAATTCCACGAGGAAAAGCCAGCCGCCACCCCCGCCGCGTCATGGACAAGACCATGCGTGCTTCCGTCTCCGTCTGCTTTTTATCGACTATATATAGTTCACAAAGAGAGAATTTTTGATAGGAACGAGGCATACAGCGTACACGAAGTAAACATGTATGGACGAGTGTGAATCCAGGATATATATATATATTGATAGTTCACAAAGAGAGAATGGATTTTTCATATATATATATATATATATATATATATATATATATATATATATACACTGTGTGGTGTCAAGAAGAAACAATTTTTCACATCAGTGTGGCGTCGCGGAAATAAACCAATTTGAGACAAGTGAAAACTTTCGCTGTCACCGTTGGCGGCTGAGGAGGACCATATGCGCGGTAGCAGAAACAAACACAGCTCCATGAGATGTGATACCAAGAGGTACCTCTGATTACAATATGGGAAGTACTAGAAATGATTCTTTGATTGCCAAATTTTGTCAGATAGGCATCTTAAGCAACGGCGGTGTACAGTGGGCAAGACCACCTTCAGCAGCTGTGCCTTCTCTTTCTCCTGGTAAACATGCTAGCTGCAGCAAATAAATACCGCGTAAAAATGGTCGCAGCAGTCACCAACCCAATAGTTAAAATTCCCCTCTCATGTTTTGAATATGCATAGCAAGAACAGTTTACTAAGGCGAGCTTGTGCGCATCCATCAGCACTGCCAGTGTCAATATGTGTAGCATTATCAGGCAACCGAACATCAGCCAACAGCCATCGCATGGAACTTGTCCTGCAGACCACTTATGCTTCGGTTATTGCCACAATTTAAAGGAATGTTTCTGTTACGCACATTCCCTGTAAAATCTCCTAACTCCCAGTCTTGAGGCAACTTGACCGATAAACCTTTGATACAGTTGCAGAATGGGAGCATGTCCACTCTGCATACTGTAAATGGTCCACACGCGGCGTACACTTCGCACTGAGGTCAAGGGCCAAGCCAGGCAAGAGTAATTATATTAACTAGCAGGAACCTTGGAATAGACTTGCGTCTGATAGTGATTTGTTCCCACAGATGACACTGTTATAAACCATGTCTTATTTTACCTTGACTAGTGGGGTCCTCACGTCAGGTGGTTTTGCCCTCATGCGCTCAGCGCCAAGCAATCCTCCGGTTTCCTTTGGCAACGCACTCACGAAACTGTTCATACCGATTACCCAAGCAACCAACCGGATCCTCATTCTACTGCAGAATCCAGAGGACACTCTCTCACTCCAGATCATCTCTTCCACAGGCCGCAGCGAACAAAACCCCCTGATTACAGGAGGACTTTTGAGCTGATGAGCTTTGCTACCACGGTACAGTGTTTCGCCATGGCAGCAAGTTTGCCCAAAGACGAAACGGGAAAGGACAAGCAGATAGCTGCTTTAACCGCGCTTCAAGAAGAGCAAAAAGCGAACCTAACCCCCGGTGTCATCTTGCGCCCGGTCATCTGAACGCCCCCACGCTTCAAACCTCCAGAACCTGGGGCCTGGGGGTGGTGGGGCGCTCGTCTTCTCCAGTTCTCCCTCACCAAACCCCACGAAACTTGCCCAAACGGTCACGGACGAGCCGAGAACACGGCCTACCCCATACTATACTATACGGAGCAGGGGTTTGGGGGTTTCGTCCGGGCAAGCGAGCCTCGTCGCATCGCATGGATTTCTTTCGCCGTATCGCACGGCAAGGGAGAGGACAGGCAGGCGTGCGGCGGCGCCGTGAAACCGTGTGATTTCGTGCAGAAAAACGCGCGTGCCCCTCGTGGTTTTCTTTTGTTTTTTCTTTTTACAGCGCGCCGCTGCTCCTCCGCCGGACCGGCGCTGGGGCGGCTTTTAAACGCGAGCGGCGCGAGCCCCAACGGTCGCCTGTGGACGTACGCCGGCGCGCGTGACGGCGTGAGAAGCAGAAGTCTCTGGCGGGCGGGGCCAGGCCGCCAGCGCAAGCTGGCTTCTACTAGCAGCGGAGGGCACCGGGCCCACGGTCACCACGGGCCCCGTGCCACGCGTCAGAAGATCCGTCGGTTCGTTGCATCGGGCGGTCCAGGCTGCTGGGAGCTGGGACCACCTGCCTCTGCCGCGCCCGGCTTTAAGGCGCAAAGCGAACGAGGCAGCAGCGACACCAACCTGCCTGCAGCGCCCTGCACCGGCACCGCCGTGGAGGAGCGGAGCGCCTCCTCGGAGCAGCGCGCCGCCCGTGAGCTCCCGTCTCCTCCCCTTCCCCTTCCGCGCGGCATTGTTGCGGCGACCACCCTTAGCAAGGGCGGACGCTCCCATCCCAACCTTCTCGCTCAGTCGCTCCGCAGGAACCCCGAGCCGAGCGGGAGACGAGAGGCGCTCCACGCCTCCGCACGGGAGCATCGGCGGCGCGAGGAGCGAGCGGCGGGGCGGATATGACCATGACCAAGGCAGGAGGCGCGGAGCCGTGCGGGGGCGGCGGCGGGTACGAGGCCCTGAGGCGGCAGTCGCTGCGGGCGCGGTACGCGTACGGGTTCGTCTTCTTCGCCACCAACCTGCTGGCCTGGTTCGTCAGGGACTACGGGGCGAGGGCGCTCCGCGGCTTGCACCGTGAGTTTTTTCATCCCACCCTCTTCTGGAAATCGGCTTTCGCGGGCTTGCAGCATGAAGCCGCATTCATGTCGCTTGTTTTTGATCTTCAGATGTGCCGGTCTGCGGGGCAGGGGACTCCAAGTGCTTCGAATCGGGAGGAGTGCTCCGGGTGAGCTTGGGCTGCTTCGTATCCTTGATTTCAGAAGCAGGGGGTGCATTCGTTTCTCCTCATGCAACTGATAGAGTGATAGGACGGTCTACTGTATATAAATGCATTCAGCTATACTGCTGTCAAGAAATTATGTTTCATAGTCCTGAACCAAACTAGACCCAGTTTTGAATGGGGCTTTCTGCATCAAGTTCATTTTTAAAAGGGTAAGCGTGATCAAGGATTCAGAGTAATAGGCACCATGCTTCTAGGACTACTACTAAACATTTGGCATCTGTGACGGTGTGCTATGTTCCTTTAGTTTACTTCCTTACAGAATGTTCAGATATTTTTCTGGTTGATGTTTGCCACAACATTTGGAACTCGCAAGCTCCATGAAGCTCGTAATTCATGGCATTCTGGATGCTGGATTCTGAAGTCTCTTGTGTATGTCCTATCAATCGGCATCCCATTTATCATCCCTAACATCTTCATCCAACTTTATGGTAAGTTTAATTTCTCCCCACTCCATGATCATCCATAATGTGCTCAGGTCACAGGGTACTGCGCCAAATTTAGTTGCTGCAGAGTGTAAGATATGATGGCATAAGTGAATGCGAAGGAATTATAGATAGCGAAATTGCTTTACTTCATAGCACCACATACTGAACTGGTACTTAGAATGAATCATTTTCCCTAGTGCTGTAGGAGAAGTGAGCGCTTAGGCAGGCTGAGGCCAATCACTTCACAGTTCCTTGCTTTGGAAAGTCGAAATGATTATAAATAAAGCTGAAAAATTCAATTTATTTCTAGTGGTACAAGTATACTTCTCCACCAGTGTCAGCACATGCTGAAAAAAGCTACTCCATTTTGACTGCAGGTGAAATCGCTCGACTGGGTGCCGGGTAATTTCATCGACCGTTCTTACTGTGCTGAATTTTAAATGTTTCAAGCTTTATTGGCATGTTGCACTATTTTTTACTTTTGTTTCAGCTATTAGTACAGTACTTTCCAAGTTTTTACTGTCGAACTGAGGTCGTATTTGCAGGTTATAGTAAACATGTTACTTCTGTTTCATGATTCTGTCCAGGATATTTCTCCTCCTCCAGCTCATAAGCATGCTCCACTTCATATCGTGGTGCAATAAACGTTGGATGCCAGATCCTGGATCAAATCAATGGTAAGGAATTATTTAGTTGTGGTGCACCTTGTGGGGTCCCAGTTACTTCAGTCTTGAGCTCTGAAGTTAGAACTTACCATGACATTATCCTTGTGCCATTCTCAGTGGCTTGTTTGGGTTATTCCTGTCAACCATCTGCTACATCGCTTCATTTTCTGGAATTGGCGTGCTGTATTTTCTGTATGTCCCAAACTCCTCATGTGCGTTCAACATCTTCACTATTACATGGACAGCAATCTTGGTGAAGATAATGATGGCGATGTCATTGCACTCTAAGGTACGAGGATGCTAGCAGCTGCCGGCCGCAACTTCCTTAGTCGTAGCTTATGTCGAATTGAAAACCAGTGGCTAGTTTTGGATGGGAATATCAAACTGCAGTGCTGATAGTAGGCTAGTCTATTAGCACATCTGAGCACTTATCCATCTAACAAGTAAAAGTACTCCAGTACCTGCTTGATATGTAAAAGTTTTGTAATTTTAGCTTACTTTGTTTGCTGATAAGGTTAATGAGGGTCTTCTGTCTTCTGGGGTCATGAGTGCATATATTGTCTTCCTTTGTTGGTCTGCACTCCACAGGTACTACCCTTTTCCTTGGTAGCTTACGTAACCTGGAACTGGTGAGGAGTTTGTAGTTTTGGTATTCTACAAAAGAATTTCCACTTCCATATTGCAGAGTATTCTGGCTCATTTCTATTCGTTCACCGCTCTGTATAACACAGCCTTCTATTGTTCAGTTTGCATGATGTTAATTTCATACTATGCGCATGTGCAGTGAACCACAAACCGGGAAGTGCCACTCTCATATGAAAATTGCTAAAGATGGTGATTGGGCTACAATTGTTGTAAGTAAAAGTTCAGAATCCTTCTGAATAGTTATGCTATGGACATTACCTTATTACTGAGTTGTGCTTTTTCTAGAGCTTCATTATCGCAATTTGTTCCATTGTGATGGCCACATTTTCTACTGGTATCGACACTAAATCTTTCCAAGTAAGTTTAGAACTCTCAATTTTTCTTTGATATGCACCATTTCAATTCTCTGGCATCACTGCATGGTAGTTAAGAAGTTCTGAACCGATATGCAAGTTATCATGTTTACCAATTTCAAAGTGATCAATTAATACTCAGTAGTCACACACACATCTTGCCCTCTTTGGGAATACTACCAGCCAATGTACTTGAAAGTGTCAAAATGACCCTTCGATGATAATGCACATGTTTTTGGTCAGATCGTATGTCGTCCTGTGCATTCTCCTTTATATAGTGCATATTCATTAATCAGTATTGACAATCAGTATTTTGTTAGAAGCGCCACCTTTACTAACAGTAATAATAATGTTCATTTTCAGTTCCGGAATGATGAAGTACAATTGGAAGACGACACTCCTTACAGCTACGAGATTTTTCACATCGTGTTTGCAATGGGAGCTATGTATTTTGCAATGCTGTTCATTAGCTGGGAGCTAAACCATCCTACAAGAAAGTAAGACATCTGACCGTACCACAGATATTCCTTCGATTCTAAGTGACAAGATGCATACTCATTCATGGAATTATGCTAAAATTGTATTCCTTGTCATCATTGGCACACAACTTGGTTCATTTGCCACGTAATCCTTGTAAGAGCATAAGTTGCATTCAGTAACATCCTCTCACATCGTTCATGACATAATCAGGTGGAGCATAGATGTTGGATGGGCTAGCACATGGGTCAAGATCATCAATGAGTGGTTCGCGGCTAGCATATACAGTAAGTCACCTATTTCCAGTCACCCGCCATTCTGTTAATGTTCAGAAGAATGTTCATTGTATGATTATATGGTGGTAGATGGTTCTTTATTGATCTATCACTAACGTTTGATGATTTTCAGAGGCAACTAACATGGTGCTAACATTGACGTCTGCACCTTTGCAGTTTGGAAGCTGATCTCCCCAATCGTATCGAGGAATCAATTTGTCGATGCTGAAGGCTTCGTGCCACATAGGCCCACAGTATAGTCTTAATGATAGAGAACACGATTTTTGTAACTCGCTGATTCTTTCCTGCTGATATATCCTGCTAAAAAGAACGTTCACATGCTTTATTCTTTAAATTTCTATACAGTTGTACGTCCAAACCATACGAAAAAAAGAATAGAAAATTCATGCGACTTTGTGTGAAATGTGGTGCAAATCTGTGTTGGACATGGCCGGCGCTTTTAAGCAACCTGTTTTTCTTCATCTTCAGGCTTTCTCTCTCTAGTGTTTGTTAAGTTTAAGGCTTCATATTCATATTTTGGTTTGGGCTTTCCAGATGAACAATTTGTGTACTGCTGATACATCTGAGTTGCTGGAAGTTTGGTCAAGCTGTGCACGGCGTGCAGCGGCTGTCTTCCTCTGAAGCTCTGTTACTGGGGCATCAACTGCCTTGACGAATTGCTCCTCGACAGACGACACGACAGTGCACTGGCGGATTCTAACCACCCGAATCTCGGCGGCCGCGGCCGCGGACGAGGAGTCCCGGCGTCCGACCTCTACTCCTCTCTTAGCGATAGCGTACTCCAATCCAGTCCCTGTCTCCTTCTCCCCCCTATCTGGCCTGCAGACATGGTCGGTGACGCCTAGTGCTCCAGTCCTCCCGTCCCGCCCACAATACGCACCCCCGCTCGTTGTTTTCCTTCGCCTCTTCCTCCTCGTCGATCTCGTCCATTCAAATCCGCGGCTGGTGGAGGTAAAATTGGCTTCTCCAGTTTCTTCCCGAGTTCGGCCATGAATCCTCCTTTAGTTCGCGGAGCTTGTCGGCCTCATCTATGTCGTACCGAGAGGCCTTTTGCTGGAGCTCGATTCTCTTCCGTTAGCGTCGATCCTTTTTCCTTGCGCCGCCCGACGTCGCTGTTGGATCTTTTCTTGGCTTGGAGCGGCAGTGGGACGGAGTAGGGGGAGGCGCGGAAGGGGAGATGCCCCCGCAGTGGGGAAAGGAGAGGAAAGCCGGAGAACAAGCCGAAGTCCATCGGCCGCGGCAAGCGCGGGACGGGAAGGGGAGCCATGCCCATGAGCCAGGGAAGAGGAGGGGGGTTTATGGAGATATGTAGGGGTTTTGTGTAAATATTCGGATCCAATTGAGGGGGTTTTATGTAAATTAATGGATCGAGATTAATAGTAGCGATCCATTTCAGGAGGTTTTGTGTAAAATATTGGATCGCGATTAGTATTCGCGATCCGTTTCAGGGGGTTTTGTGTAACTTTTGCTGAACTTGATTAATCCTCTGGCCTGCCACCTGACCGGTGACTGCGGCCATGGCGGCTCCCGTCCCGTCATCCCCAAGACCCCAACCCGTCCCGCGCTGCTACTCCGGCGTCGGCGGCGAGGGCGGCCGTCGAATTCCACGCCGAGAGATCCATTTGTTGTGCAGAACGGCGGAAGCCGCGTGATCGTGATCCGTGACGGTGACCAATGATGCCATGGCCGAGAACCGCCTGTGGCGGTGAGCCGTTCCCTCCCTGTAGACGCCCACGAGGTCGAATGAGATGCTTTGGAAACGAGGAGCAAGTGCAGGACTTTGCCATGGCGTCGCTGCCTCGCTGGGAGCTGAGCTCTGCGATATTGAAGGTCGGAGTGTGACAGCCGGAGATGGCCCGCTAAAGGAAGCGCGTGCAATTGCTGTATCCAGTGCGTCAGAATTCAGACCTTTGTCGGATTGAGGAGACTAGTCCGCAGGTTTTGGATGGGTGCAGTGGCGGACCTCTATAGAGGCCAAACGGGATAGTGGCTCCCTCGTGGTCAGGAAAATTTCTTTATATATTAGCACAGCTATACACGGTAAATTAGCTAAGTTAGCACTCATTGGCTCCTCCTTTCATATAGTTCATGTTCCGCCACTGGATGGGTGGGAGCATTGATCAAACTGCATCCATGGGGATATCAGCTAAGTAAAGCTGCGACAGTCTACTGGAGCTGTATCTCAACTGATGTGCAAAGCTTCTGAAGAAATTTGCCAAAGGTGGTGATTGGGCTACTTGCTGCAAATAGAGTCCTTAGTAACAAAGTTCTTGGCTGCTGCCTACTGTCAGACACTCAGACTGCTGTTCCTGCTCCTCGTGGTTGATTTTGGCTAGTACGCACCAGTCATCCATGTCTTCACAAAGGAGCATTTCCCTTGCTGCGACCATCCCAAAAGCTTCGAGAATCCTTTTACACCCATGGTATGTTGTAAATGGCTGGTGAAACTGGAGCACACCGTTTATCTGTTCCATTGTCCTTGTCTCCTTGCATCCCAGCTGGGCTTAATCGTTACTGGCTTACTGTAGTTCTGATAGAATGGCATTCTTGTCATCAGATGATCAGAGGCATAATGCCACTGGCCCACTGCGTCCTTTGCCAACGAATCCCCTGTGAGGCCTCGTTCCCGGCCCAACAACCCATCCAAACCTCGCACGCTTCATTTTGTTATGGTCTCATGTGGAGGTATGGGTTAGTGCATGGTTGGAGATAATTTTCAAGAAACTTCTTCTGGCGTTTGCTAACCCGAGGGGCTACCGTTCACTTCGGATCGATTGCTTATTTTGTGGATATGATTGTTTGGTGGGAGATGATGCTTCGTTCTTGAATTATTTGTTGAGGTCTGATGCTTTTCCTAGTCAACACGCATGACGCTAACACTGACGCCATACCTTTGCACGGTCTGGACTTTGGAGGCTTATCTCATTTTTTGGAAGCAACCTGCCAATGATTAGGAGGCAGGAGCTCATGCCACAGTAAGTTCTGAATTCCTGATGACAGTGACTCGCGCTTCATCAGGTGTACTAGTTGAAAAACCATTTGCATAATTTGTATTGATTGAAATATATATAAAAATACGTTTCAAAAAATATATAAAAAAAATGCAGGCCTGCAGCGTGGCAACGCGGCGTTCACTTTGGACCTCCGTTCGATACGGGCTACGGCCCATGGGCTTAAATACCCGGAAGGCTTCTAGGCTTCTCATTTCGTCTTTGCTTTTTTTTAAGAGGCATTTCGTCTTTGCTAATTGCTAATACTAGTGCGAGTGCAAGTAAAACCGAGAGCGGATCAGCAGAATCCATTCCGCTTGTATCAAGAAAAATCCGTGGCCATGCTTTCTCTCCAAAGACATACAGAATCAACACGTAGAAATCAACTGGAGCGTCATCACGACTGCCGGCGGGCGTCACCTCACCGGGGGGGGGGGGGGGGGGGGGGGGGGGGGGGGGGGCGGGGGTGGGGCGGCGTCACCGGCCATTTGCCACCCGGGGCAAAACGCGTCACGCGCTCGTTCGCCTCTCCTCTTCCCCCACGCCGGTCGGTGTCGCCTGCCTCCCTCCGCGCTGTCCCGTCTTCCTGGACCGCCATTTTCAATCTTCCGTCGCCGTCGACCCCGATCCCGATCTTCCTCCGGATGCGACGTCCCGGGGGAGGGGGGCGAGCGCGATGCGACGATCGATATCTCCCGTATCCGATCCCCCACCGGATGCGTTGCTTTTGCGTGAACATTACCTCCTCCTCTCCTCTGCCGGGCAAGCTCCTGGGCGAGAAATCGCGGCCCTGGTCGCCGTCGCGGAGCGGCGTGGGGCTGACGTGAAATGGCCTGGCGGATGCTTGGGCAGCCTTGAAGCAATTGATGACGCATTAGGCCGGGCAAGCCGCGCCGTCTATGCTGAATTTGGGAGAAAGGTGAACTTGCATGCTTGCACTGACATGCAGAAATTCTTTGTAACTTCAGAGTTAAGAGGAGCTGGATCCAGGATTTGCCGTGGAGACCGATCTACATGTTCTGACTGACTATGAAGTCGGGTTTGGCTTGAGGTCTTTGCATTAGTGTAGCTGCCATGCCACCGCACCGGAACTTGTGTAAAAATTCGGATGAGTTTCTGAAGAACCTAAGGTTCAGTATCATCCAAGGTGAGAAGTCTGATGCAGCAACACTAGACAAACCTGGCTGGTGAATTGGCCTGAACTCTAGCAGACAGATAGAGTGGAAGTTTGGTCTGCAAGCTTAGACGTTTTCAGCATTTCAACCGGTACGTGGCTAACAGTAACCACACATGCAAACACGCAGCGGATCATTTGGCAATTTGCTAGCGACAGGGTCAAGGAGGCATGCCCCATGTACCTGACACTGACACCTTCACTGCGACCACTGAATTCTGTCATCAGCTCAATAATTCACTAGGGAATCTGAGTACCCCTTGATATCCCCATATGCACCGCTCAAAACTCTATTCATCCTTCAGTTTCAGTAGACCACTTACTTCCTCTGAAATACTGTACCGCCTTCTCCTCTCGCTCACTATTCGGGAGCACTGCTGCTGAACGAATCCGTGGGAAGCCGTGACCAATTCAATAACCGCTTCGCCGGATGGCGTTTGAAGTTTCGGATGCACGCGGCGGTGCTTAGTTTATCGCGATCGGTTGAACCAACATGTTAGGCCGGCCGTGTTATGCCTTCCTTTTTTCAGAGATCTGGACTGTCCTCGTCTGCAGGAACAGCCGCACATGCCGTGTGAAGACTTCAAGAACCAAGGCTTCGGGCAGAGTGTTGCTCAGTTTCTACTCCATGATGCGTGCAGCTCCAGACTGGATGATGTCCGCAGCAGAATAATGCGAGGACTGATCTCCAGATGACCTGTTCCTCTTGGCATTTTCAGTATTTTACCCAGCCATTCGAGTGCCGCCAAACTATGCTTAGTTCACAGGCCCGGCTATGTGATAAACTTCTAACGACTGTCTTATTCTAATATGGGCAGGTGAAACAGCAGATGAGCACTAGAATACATGCAGGGATATGACTATCTCCTGGTGATTTGCACAAAGACAAAAGAGGAGTTATGATTTGTCATCTTTGGTAATCCATTTTTTATTTCTAGGTACAATCATATATCCAATCTAATCTGCAGTTTATTAGTTATACCTTGATTGTACCTTCTTACACGTTATGATCTCTCAGCCGAGTATACCATCACTCCCTCTAGAATAATTCGGTGTCGTTAGATCTAGCAACTTCTGCAGGCTTGGCTTGTGCAGTGCCAGCGCAGGACCTGACATGAGTGTGAGTTTCTTACAGATGTCACCTGGATACCATGGATTTTCTGAAAGCACCGCAAGTGGCAGCAGCACAAAGTAGCGGCACAGCATGTCCCGTCTGAAATGCCACCACTTCCACAATTGCCAAAGATCGCCATTCCCATCCCCCAACTACAACAACAAAAAAGTTGAGTATCATCACAGGCCAATACACTGACATTTGACAAGATCATATCACTAAAGAAAATGGCCATGTATGACAAGATAGCACACGCCTTCGCCTTCAGACAAATCAATCCTCGTCGTCAATCCTGTCACCTCGACCAGCACGTCGTCGACGAGCTTTCTGCTGCTGCCGGTTGGCACTTGTTTTATGTCGATCCATTCGACTAAAGATGTCGAGGAAGACAGAGGCGCTCTTTCTTGCCTATCCATGGATCGCAAGCTATCTCTGGCCACTGTCCTGATGTTGGTTACTAAATCAAGAAGGAAAGCCTTTTGATTTGCCATTTTGTTATGAAATTTATTTATCCAACAGTGCTTTGGATGGTCGCTCGTTTTCATGAGGCTAATCATGCTCATCAGTGGCTTTTTAAATATAAAAACACCTGCGAATGAGCAGTGCTACTATTATTGCTATATGTGGAATTCCTTTGAAGTGCTATTTTCCACTGGTCATGCACTCGGGAACCTATGGTGTTCCTAACGTCCACAGTGCATCTAAAGAAAATGGTGGAAAGTTAAAGGCATGGCTAATCGAAGCCTGGCGGTCCAATCATTTGATTAGGACGCACATGTATGCTGGATCATGCAATGGTGGTAGGTAAGAGGCTAAGAAGATGCTACAATCTCTTAGACGAGAGAAAAATATTAGTAGACAGGAAAAAATATTACTGTTCCAATGCTTGGAAGTAGTATATGTGACTTCGGGAGAAGAGATCGACAGGAGCAAAATGGTCAAGATAAAAGGAAAAATGCTTTTCAGCCAATGCGAAAGATACCAACCTTAAGCAATCCAACGCGTCAATGTATTATTTCTACCTTCTAGGAGAAAGATGAACACTCATATGAGTCTTAGACTCGAAACCAGATACGTAGGATCCCTTACCAGTGTCCTAGCCAATTAATCCATGCTCAAATCTTATGTTTGGTGTTTGTGTTTTTATTCAGAAAAAAAAATAGCTCCGTGCACTCACTTTTTTCCATGGAAAGGAGGTGCTTAGTCATGGATGCATATATTGAAGCTTTCTTCCTTGATGAACGAAGCTGTTATCCACGCTTTTTCGGTGTATGATTTGTGAGTTACTCCATTGAGTCACGCAATCCACCCCCCATATCTAAAAACTATTTTACTTACACAGTATAAGTTAGACACGCACAACGCACACACACTCACCTCTATAAAAACACGTATGCAAACCCTACCTCTATGAGCATCTTCGAAGAGTGAGCCGGCAAATTTTTAAGATTGACGAAGTCACCGTAGGTGTCTCGCTGTCGACGGGAACATCGCCTACCACTGAAAGCACAACGCCGTTAAATTCTAAAAAAATTAATATATTACGCCAACATAAGGGAGTATCCAATTTTTAAATAAAAATTGATCAATCGGAACTGGTGTACTATGCAACTCGTGGATCGCCTAACATCGTCTTAATAACAAAGCGTGCTTTACACCTCTTCCATTGGGCACTTGCATTTCTGTCATGTCAAGACATTTTTTTTTCTGGATGCTTTAGGCATAGTAACCCTTTTTGATTGTTGGCTAAGCTACGCAAATCATTTGCAACTTTCCATGCATGCGTGTCACCCATATCCAGTTAAGCTACTTTAAGACCAAATAAGGTAGAATAATGTTCACTCTGATCCGTAATGTTTCATATGCTTTAGTAATAGACACCATTTTGGTTGTCGCAATATTTTTACATTGTGTCCTACCTAAATGATACTAGGAAGGAGTTTAAGTGGTTGTAACATCTTATTTAGGTTTCATTTGGCACAGCTCCAAGATCTAAGCAGGATACAGGATGGGCTAACATATATATTTAATCCATATACTAACAAAAATCCTCAACCAAATGTTTTTAATGCAACCACAGCTCTATCTCTAGGAATTTCTGGAGCTACGACTGAATGGCCAGCTCCAAGAATTCTTAGAGCTATCTAGCCAAAGGGGCCCTAGGGTATCTTTGCTACTTTCTTACTTCGTATTAACTTTTTCGCAACTTATTACCCTTTTGATTATGGTTAAATACTGTAAAATGGAGAAAGTTATAAAGCTGTATATATCAATAAAGACTCAATCACTTAGTTTTTTTCGACTGCACTTACGCTAAATCTTTTTGACGTGCTATTCACATAGTTTTTGGTAGCACCACCAAAGTATGTTGATGATTTATTTAATTATTGGTTAAAATAGAGAGGTCATAAACCAAAACTACACTTATTACACTTATTGACTGGCATATTGGCTATGTGTTGATTATTTGGCTCTCTAAAAATGATGTTGTTTTTAACAAATGTCAACCAAAAATTTTTATGCAGGTTTTATTGAGGGGAACGTATTGGCTACGCCATTGAGCGCAACTGCAGGACAGTGAGAATCAAAAGGAGAGGATAATTCAGACATGTCGCTTGCTGGAGATGTCGGCTCTTTGTTTCTTCGCTTCCCATGGATGGCCTTTTAGCTTGCGGATTGGCTTTCAATAAACATGCTTTATACTTTAAACGTTTTGTGAGAACGTGGTGTGGTTGCTACTACGTGTAATAATGTTGGTCCGAGGGTGAAGCCGGATTTTTTTTTCTATTATGTAAAAAAATCAATGAAGACTCAATGTCTATTCAAATAGTAGGTTTGTATTTAAACGATTGTCGCTCTTCATTTCAGAGACATCTCAATTGTCGCAAAAACATTAAAAACTTGTCATTTGCTACTAGTAATGCTTTTGCTCTAGCCTTGTTTAGAACCATATCGATTCGTTCTCTTCGTACTATACAAAGCGAGTATTTTGTAGAAAGGAACGAGTGATGTGTCGAGCGCTTACAGACAAATACGCTTTGGATTACGTTTGCCGACCTTACAATTTTTGCACGGGATGGATCTCACCTTTTCGTTCAATTCGTGAGGGACATCGCTTTTGAGTGTGACTGCCACTACCACTACATGTGAGTGCGATCTGTCTCGCGCGTGGAGTTCTCCGTTTCTGCAGTACACGTAGATGGTTCTTGACATTTCAATAATCAGTCCAAAAGAACATCGTCCAGTGGGCCATACGTGTCAGTCTGTGGTAATATTCTTGGCTAGAATATTTGGACCAAAATCACACGTTTTCTTCAAGGCGAAGTGAATTTTTGAAAAAAAATGCTACAAAGATTACTCCTTTTTTTTAAACACAGTATGGGATATCACGTTAAACGTAATCTTGAGCATTAATTTGCAAGCATGTATATATGGCGATAACAGACTTTTTGTCACCAAACAGTATCTCTTTTGTGCTTTTCACAAAAGGTAGCATATATGATGCTAGTTACTACTTGCTGACCAATGTACTGTCAGGATAAGACAGGTAAACAAAGCATTCACAAGATCTACGCTAAAGGGGGTTTTGATTGCAATACACATTACTTTAAGAAAAAAAAATCTGAAGCGCTACAGTAGTGTATCACACAATCAACGGCACCTCCCTATAAAAGGGAGGCAGTTTGTGGCAAAGCCACTAGCAAGCTAGGGTTCCAATCTGCATATGAGCGGGACAGCTAGGTCCAGCCAACAATTGAATAAGATAGCTCACACGTTGGTCATTACTACGTGGTCTTTCAGACCATGCTTTCAGAGACAGTGGCATGTTGAGAAGATACTAATAAGGTGGTGTTTGGATAGACATTGGGTACGAGAAAAGGATATGAAGTGGAAAATATGGGATCCCACCGTTCTATGGATTGGATTGGATTTATGACAGATAGAATTTCTGTAACCCAAATGCCCTTTTCAAATAGAATACTCCTTGCGATCCAAATTATATTTCACTCGAGTTTTGTCACAAATCAAACTCATCTAATTTTGATCAAGTTTATAGAAAAAAATATCAACATCTACAATATCACATTGGTCTTATTGGATCCACCATGAAATATATCTTGCCAGTGCATTTATTTGGTGTTGTGGATGATATTATATTCTTTTTGTAAATTTTAGCCACAATTAGACAATCAAGCAAAAGTGAACTATAATTTGAAACAAAGGGAGCTGAACCGTATATGTATGGGTTTAGTGGTGAAGCACGTGACTGCACTACCTGAGAATGGAAATTTAATCTTACTAGGACGTGTATGTTAGGTCACAGTTACATAAGCGTTGGCATGTTTTATGTTTGACTTATGCTTGAAAAAAATATATATTTGACGTCTTTTTTCAAACTCCATATGGTTCCCATGGTCTTTGTTTGTTATCCCAGCGCCCGCCGGTGAAACACTGACACGCCTTGATCCATCCGCTGCATCATCTAGTGGACACGCACCAACCAAAACTCGAGAAAAAATCAACCGTCCCATCGCATCCCCTGAACACCGGGATCAAATCCAATCAAATCTACGCGGTCCATCTCCATGAGAGTCAGCTTCGTCCCAAACTCAACTCCGCAAAGTCCGTGTGAGTTGCACCGGAGTACGCGCCAATCAACCCGCCCACCGCACGCGCACGACGGCGCCCAAAGTCTCTCCCGCCGTCGCGCTCGTCGGCCGCCACGTACGTGAACCCCCCACCGCCGCCGGAGACCCGGGCACCCAGCCCCGCCCGCCGCGCGCGCTAGCTGCCTGCAAGTCTGCAACTATCACGTGCCAATTTGGACTTCGGGGAGCGAGGGCGCGATCCGTCGGCCGACGCAGCGGCCGGCGCCGGCCGGGCACGGCATCCCGCTCGCCCACGCGCGCGGAAAGGCGACTAAACTAGCGCGCGAAGTGGCGTGCGCGTGTGCTCGCCCGCTGCTGCCGCCGTGCGTGAGTGCGCGGGCAACTTGGCGGGGGCCTATCTACCCGTGCCCCGGCCCCCGGCTCCTCGCCTCCTCGGTGCTGGGCGCGCGTGCCCGTGAGGTTGCTTTCGTCCGCGCTGGTGGCCGAACACCCCCTCCCCTCGACCGCGCGTCGACCGGAGGCCACTACTACGTGCCGGGATCGGATCGGATCGCCTCCGCGCAGCGCAGCGCAGCGCCCGCCCGTGCCGTCGCTCGCCGGGCCGTCGCCGTCGCCGTCGCCGTCCCCGACACCCGACAAGCTACTATAGGCCTGTGACTGTGATGTACCCGGCCTACGCTCACATGCCGTGTTTGATCGCCGAGGAAAACTGGCTGGCTGGCTGGCTGGCTGGTTAGTCTATCTGCCGGCCGTCTCGCGTCTCGCCAGAGGTTTCCGCCGACCGGTACTAGTGGAGATTGAACAGATGCTACTGGCCTACGGGGGAGGATCAGAGAGCGAGGGCCGATGCAATGAACTTCGCTTCGACGCCTCCTAACCTAGAACGGCCAAGAGGTTCATGATGCAGCTCCTGCCTTTTACCATTTCTTTTTCTTTCAGAATTATTCAGAGGTTTCCGGCCAAGTGCTCAATTAGTTGCTTAAAGGGGGCTCGGATACAAAACCCTCTCTTCAGTCAGCAGTAAACTAGATTTCGTACCGTACTTGCATCAATCAACTAGTCAGAACCAGCCTGCTTAACACTGCTCCAGTCTAGTCGCCTTTCTTCTAGAAAAAAGCATCTCGATCGATCGGCCTCGCCATCGCCACTTGCGCCTCTACGCCACATGCGACACATGATGCCGCCGTTGTTGTCGATTCATGAAATCTACGCACGATCGGTCGTCTGACACAACAACACACTGAATCGATCCTACTATCCTACCACTACTAGTAACCCTAACTAATAAGCTCAGCCTGTGATTATGCTTCCGGCAATGACCAGTCCTCTTCGAACCTCCGCAATAAGACCTTTGATGCCCATACGCATTGAGCTTTCTGAGGAAAAAAAGACGTGCAATTCACTTATACTTCAACAGTCGGTCATCTGGTCATCTCGAGGGCGAGTCGGCCGGTCACCGTTCCGTTAGCATGCCGGCCCAAAGGAGCGGCCGGATAGGATCAAGGCAGATCGTCGCTAGGCGATGGAATATTGCACGATAAAGAGTGGGGAAAGCGCCCAAAAGCTAGTGCCATGTAGGCTGGTCTCAACTACGCTACACGCCTAGGGAAGGTAAAGCGGGGGGTAAGGCACGCCGCATGCACACGTCGGCATCAGTCGGTGCTGTGCGTAGGAGATCCCCGGCGCCCGGCCTCTTGCTGCTCGTGAACTGCTGCTTGCTGCACGTAAGCGCCTCCGTGGCCACTTGTTTTAGCATCGATAGGTGCGCGCCGGTCTTGTTAGTACGTGAGATTCTTTCTTTACTTCCACTCCTCTTCTTTATCCCCGTTTTCGATGACCATTATGATGATTGGGTTACGAGGAGTGCAAGCTGATTATACATGTGTTCTTTTCGGAGGGAGAGAAAAAAGAGAGGCTTATCCAAGTAAAAGTTTTACAATGTTCATCTCGATCAAAAGTAGCAGGAAGAGTGCAAAAGGATTGGCAGCGACGAATAGGACTAGCAGGGGTGTGCAGGACCCCTTACAGTTACAGGATTAGACGATAAAGATAGCCTAGCTAGCAGAGCTACGCACACGATTGTGCGGCTAGATTTTGGAAGCGTAATCGCATTTGCTACTTGAGACATTTCTCTGCAACCACGAGCTGTACCATATCATTTCTTCAAATTATTGTAGCGTTTTTTTTTTCTGAATGGACGTTCATCTTATTGTCAGTAAATGAGCTGCTACATTCTCACAAGTGCACCTACAATACAGTGAAGGCCGGCGCCAATGTTACTTTCTTGTCCCTCTAATCCATGAGTACAAAGCTAAAACCGCCTTTACTTTGCTAAAAGTACATGTCAGTAAAGTTGCATATTTAATTGCACAACAAATGCATTTGCATTTCAAGAATCTGTAGTCATGCGATTCCGCTGGCAAATGGGATCACACTTCTTGTGGGCTGGACGCCACACCAACTGGATCATCAAACGAGTGCACTTCTTGTGGCCGGGTTTGCCTCAAACCATGTGCTGCGTGCGTCCGTACACTTTTTTTTTCTTGCTACGAATAGCGACTCCGTGTGCGCTTCACTTCACCCTCGCTGTTCAGCACGAGTCATCGTTTCTCCCACACCTGACGCCCTCCTGCTCTGTTTCCCACCCACTGCAGCCCGCTCGGTCGCCACCGTCCCGCCGCCCCTTTCCACGTCGTCGAGGGCAACGCGCCGACCCGTCCCCTTCTCCCTCCCTCCCTCCCTCTCGTTTTCCTCTTCCTTTTCCCTGCGCCGCTCGCTCCCGGTGCTCATCTCGCCGAGGCGTTCTCGGTTTCCCACCTCCTCGCAAAATTCGGACGGCGAAAGCCGAAAAGTGCCTCGCGTCTGATCTGAATTTGGGATCGGATAAGCATCGTCGGTGTGTATGAGATCCGCAAAGTTCATCGTCACCAAAGACCAGACCATTGCTTTCGCAGTTCGGAGCGGCTTCCTGCCCAACCGAAGGAGACGACACATGATTGCAGCGCCACGATCTGATTCCCCGCCGCTGCATTTTCTATGCGGAAGGGAATAGGAATATTTCTCCGCAGAATTTATGGAGTTTCAGGATTGGGATCTAGTGAGTAATGCTGTCAGGGATGCTGACACCACCTCTTGATCCTGGGAAATGAGAATGCTGGCGGTCATGGGTTTGGATAAAAGTAAGCAACGTCGGGTCTGGGATAAGATATTTTGTGATGTATTAGGGACAGGGTATGCTAGCCTAATGCTAAATAATGCAGATTAAACTTTATGAAAATGTTGAAGTTGGGCAGCACTAGCTTTGAACTGTAGCAACTGATTGATATTCAATCCGTTGAAGTCAAATTTGAGTGCGACTCCTGTTGATCAAGAAAACAAGATGTATTTTTTTTGCCCGGTCTCAAAGTCAGATTTTGACCGCCGTTTTGTCACAAATATACCATTTATCGCTACAAATCAATATATTATAGAAGCATTTTAAAATATAAATCTAACTGCATAGTTTTTATACATGAGATATATTTAAATTTTGCCTTGCCGTTGATCAAATATATAAAACTTGGTTTTCAGTTAACAAAATTAAACTTGTACATCTTATGAAGAGTGTATTTTCTCACAAAATTCGTCCACTTAAGACATGCCGATCCAATCTTTCAGATATGCTCGTATGATATGGGTTGTATTTAAACATTTATGGATGTGACGCGTACCCCTCCGCATTGGTCCAGGGAAAAAGTTGGGACGAGTAAACTATAGAAGGCACCGCAATCCCCGTGTGACGGTGCGAGTAAGCGGCACGATCCGCGACGCGCCCTTCCAGAGAGAGTTGTCCGCGGCATTGCACACGCTCGCAGGCATTTTTCTTCTTCTGCGGGATCCATGTGTCCTTTCTTTACTGTTAGCCCGCGTATCCCGACGCCCGCACGCACGATCAAACGAGGCCGCGGCTCTTCTCGCTAGTCGCTACTGCCTCTACTGCCCTACTGCCAGCTTTCCGAGTCCATACGGTTGCGAGGGTCACCACCACCGTCTGCAGCTCGCCGCCGCGCCCCAAAAAGTTCACCAGGCCTCCTCGTCTTCGTCTTGCTGCCTGCCCCGGCGGCGCCCACGCTGAGCCCTGATCCATCATGTTACTGCCCGTACGTACGAGGTGTCTAGAAAACGACGTGGATGGAGTGAAATTATACGTGCTCCTCCGAAATTTGAACACCTTGTGCGCTAGTACTAAGGTTACTACTCCATTAGCAGGACTAGGATGCAGTCAAACTCGGAAGCCACCCGAAGCCCCGCCGGGCACCCCGCGTTCCCTTCCGCTCCGTTCCCGTTCCGAGCCGGCGCCCCCGCCCGCTTTTGTCAGCGGAGGAACCCGTGCGGTCACGTACCGCCATGCTACCTGCCAGGCTGGGCTGCTAGCAGCACGCAATTGCTGATCTCACTCGCAAGGCCATGATGTGATGATGACACACACCCCGCGAGTCCGCAATCAACCAGTCCAACCAACTCCCGTCCCAAACCCCGCAGGGGGACACGCGCATCCGAAGCGAGCGCTTCTCGCAATCAGACGGCTCTGGAACCTTCGTCCTCGTCCGCTACAGGCTACAGCGGAGGAACACTGTGCTGGCGCACGCTGCCTGCCAAATTGCCCCCGCTAAAATCCGAGCCCCAACCAGCAATCAGTGTACTACTGCTAGTATTAAATACAGAGAAAATAACGGGAGAAAATAAAGACCGGAAAGGAGTCGGGACAGGGGAGGAGGGGGCGCACGCCAAGGAAGCGAAGGGCATGGCATGGATGGAACTCAAAAGTGCCGGGTGGGGCCGGGCGGATTAGGACGAAAAGCAAAGGCAGCGAAAGCAAGGAGAGAGAAGGGAAAGGAGGGCTAGATCGAGGGGGGAGAGGGACCGCCCGCGATTGCTACGGCCGCCATCGCGGGCGGGCGAGCTTGAAAGCGTGCTTGCCTGCCATTTCCCAGCTTCCAATTCCTTTTCCCTTCTAGTCTTCTCCCTCCCTCCTCCCACCCCCACGTCCACCACCTCCATCTCCTCCCCTCCACGTCCCGCCCTCTCCCTCCACGGCGGCGCGAATCGGACTGCACGTCCGCCCATTCCATTCCCTCCCGGCCGGTGGATGCGTCCGGGCTGGCCGCGGGCCCGTCCGAGGTTGCGGCGGCGGCGGCGGCGGCATCAGCAGCAGCAGCGGAGCGCGGCCACCCCGGCATCCGCGGAGGCAGCGGGTGAGTTGAGCTCCTGGCGCGGTCGCGGTCCGCATTACTAGTGTGTCCCCCCCGGTGGTGCTCTGCGCTGTTGCCCTTGCCGCCTTGTCGGGCGGGGCGGGGCTGCTCTCGCACTGTGCGGAGCTCGCCCGCCCGCGGGGGCGAGCGGGAAAAAAGCTCGCGCGCCTTTCGCAGATCTGCTTCGGGGAGGTGCGCGCGGTGTGCTCCTGGGTCCCCCCGACGGAAGCGGGCCGGGGTATCCCGTGATTTGAGGGGAGTTCTGCTTTTTTTTTGCTTGCTTCCTTTCTTCTCATGGTCTCGGTCCCTCTCCCCTCCTCGCTCTGCTTTTGGCTTCCCACCCTGCCTGCCTCTGCGTGCGTGCGTGCTTCTTCTTTCAGGGGACACGGTGCGATTCGCGTGTGCTCCTGTTTGGTGGTCGGTGAGGAGTTGGGAGCGGCGTTAGCATTTCTTCTGGTGGATAAATCGGATCAGAGTTTGGCGCGAGTGCTTCGTCGCAGTGTGAGCTTCTCGATTCCTAGGAGCCGATTACTGGTTTGCTACCGATTTTTGTTTTATTATTTGGTTTTCTGTCTTCACTTGATTTGGTTGGCTTGCTCGTGTCAGTTTGTCTGAGAAATGGCAATGCGAAGCTAGTAGTTCCTTTGCTTTCAGATAGTAGTTCAGCGTCGTACTGCCCCAGTGGGGTCTTGAAAATTCAGAAACAATCATCTCGTGCCGTGTTCTTACAGCTCCTCGCGTCCTGTGCAGGAAGCCATCCAGCCACGGCGATGTGGGAGCGCAGAAGGTCGTAGCAAGGCGGTTTCCTTGATTCGTGAATCTTCGATCAAGGATGGAGCGCCGGGCTTTGCTCCTCGGGGTGGCCCTGGCCTTTCTGCTGGCCTCCGGCTCCCAGGGCTTGAACCATGAAGGATGGCTTCTCCTGGCGCTGAAGAGCCAGATGGTCGACACCCTCCACCACCTTGATAGCTGGGACACGAGGGATCCAACACCGTGCGCGTGGAGGGGTGTCAACTGCTCGTCGGCGCCAAGCCCAGCGGTGGTGTCTCTCGACCTCAACAACATGAACCTCTCGGGCACTGTCGCGCCTAGCATTGGTGGCCTGGCTGAGCTGACGCGACTCGATCTATCCTTCAATGGATTCTATGGTCCCATCCCTGCAACGATTGGGAATTTGTCGAATCTGGAGGTGCTTAACTTGTTCAACAACAACCTCATTGGTATAATTCCCCCTGAGGTCGGGAAGCTAGCTAAGCTGGTCACGCTTAATCTGTGCAACAACAAGCTCCATGGTCCGATACCTGATGAGATTGGTAATATGACATCACTTCAGGACTTGGTAGGATACAGTAATAATCTCACTGGTTCACTACCTCATTCACTCGGCAAGTTGAAGAACCTGAAAAATATTCGGTTAGGTCAGAATCTTATATCAGGCAACATTCCTGTTGAGATAGGCGAGTGCCTCAACATAACTGTGTTTGGTCTTGCACAGAACAATTTAGAGGGTCCTTTACCTATAGAGATTGGGAGGTTGAGTTTGATGACCGACTTAATCCTATGGGGGAACAAGCTTTCAGGTGTTATTCCGCCAGAGATAGGAAACTGTACAAGTCTTGGCACAATTGCCCTCTATGACAATAACTTAGTTGGTTCCATACCTGCAACAATTGGGAGCCTCACGAATCTTCAGAAGCTATACCTTTACAGGAACTCATTAAATGGTACAATTCCATCTGACATTGGGAATCTTTCTCTTGCACAAGAGATTGACTTTTCAGAGAATTTCTTAACTGGAGGGATACCGAAGGAGTTGGGCAACATACCAGGCTTGAATTTGCTCTACCTCTTCCAGAACCAGCTTACAGGCCCTATTCCTACAGAGTTGTGTGGGCTGAGAAACTTGAGTAAACTTGATCTATCGATCAATTCACTCACTGGCCCGATTCCAGCCGGATTTCAGTACATGAGAAATTTAATACAATTGCAACTCTTCAACAATAAGCTCACAGGCAACATACCTCCAAGGTTTGGCATTTATAGCCGACTTTGGGTGGTGGATTTCTCAAACAACAGTATTACTGGGCAGATACCGAAAGATCTTTGCAGGCAGTCAAACCTTATTTTGTTGAATTTGGGTTCTAACATGCTCACAGGGAACATTCCCCATGGAATCACCAACTGTAAACCATTGGTGCAGCTTCGTCTTGGCGACAACAGTCTGACAGGAAGCTTCCCTACTGATCTCTGCAATCTGGTAAATTTGACAACAGTTGAGCTGGGTCGAAACAAATTTAGTGGCCCAATACCTCCTCAGATAGGCAATTGCAAGTCTCTGCAAAGGCTAGACCTTACAAATAATTATTTCACGTCAGAGTTGCCTCGAGAAATTGGTAATTTGTCAAAACTCGTTGTCTTCAATATCTCATCTAACAGACTAGGTGGAAACATACCGCTGGAAATTTTCGATTGTACAGTGTTGCAACGACTTGATCTCAGCCAGAATAGCTTTGAAGGTTCGTTGCCAAATGAAGTTGGTAGACTGCCACAGCTGGAGCTGCTATCTTTTGCTGATAATAAGCTAACTGGCCGGATACCACCCATTCTTGGTAAACTATCACATTTGACAGCACTGCAGATTGGTGGCAACCAGTTATCTGGTGAAATCCCAAAGGAGTTGGGCTTGCTGTCAAGCTTGCAGATTGCCTTGAATTTGAGCTACAACAACCTCTCTGGCAACATTCCATCAGAGCTTGGTAACCTTGCACTGTTGGAAAGTTTGTTTCTTAATAACAACAAGCTGACTGGTGAAATCCCAACTACATTTGCCAATCTGTCCAGTTTGCTTGAGCTCAATGTCTCCTACAATTATCTCTCTGGTGCCCTCCCTCCAATACCGCTTTTTGATAATATGGCTGTGTCCTGTTTTGTTGGAAATAAAGGACTATGTGGTGGACAACTTGGTAGATGTGGATCCCAGTCATCATCTAGTTCCCAGTCATCCAATTCAGTCAGTCCCCCTTTGGGCAAGATCATAGCAATTGTTGCGGCTGTCATTGGAGGGATTTCACTTATTCTTATTGCAATAATTGTGTACCATATGAGAAAACCAATGGAAACAGTAGCGCCCTTGCAAGACAAGCAACTTTTTTCAGCTGGTTCTAACATGCATGTTTCTGCTAAGGATGCATATACATTTCAGGAATTGGTCACTGCTACAAATAACTTTGATGAGAGTTGTGTTATCGGAAGGGGAGCTTGTGGGACAGTGTACAGAGCCATCCTGAAGGCTGGACAGACAATTGCAGTAAAGAAGCTTGCTTCTAACAGGGAAGGGAGCAACACAGACAACAGCTTTCGTGCAGAGATCCTGACTCTTGGAAAGATAAGACATCGTAACATTGTGAAGCTGTACGGTTTTATATACCACCAAGGTTCCAACCTTCTACTCTATGAGTACATGTCAAGAGGCAGTCTTGGTGAGCTACTCCATGGGCAATCATCTTCTTCACTTGATTGGGAAACACGCTTCATGATAGCTCTTGGAGCGGCTGAAGGGCTTTCGTACTTGCATCACGATTGCAAGCCTCGCATCATCCACCGTGATATCAAATCCAATAACATTTTACTTGATGAGAACTTTGAAGCCCATGTTGGTGATTTTGGGTTGGCAAAGGTGATCGACATGCCATACTCGAAGTCAATGTCCGCAATTGCAGGTTCATATGGCTATATAGCACCAGGTGAGTTTCGAGTTTACTTGACATCTCATTATTTGACTTCTGTTGCATGCCCACTGCTGATTTATCTTTTATTATGCATTTATGCTCTTTACTCTAAGCTGTTCATCAAACAAAGTTTACTAGATGTAGGTGTATCCATATACATAATTTACTCAGGACCAATGAAAGTTTATGCTATAGTTTTGTTTACTGATGGAATTGTTCTTCAGGAAAAGTCCGATTTACACCCTCAAACTATCACAAAAGTCCGATTTTCAACCTTGAACTACAAAACCGGATAACATAGGCCATCCAACTGTCAAAACTGGGCAAATTTGACCCTTTGGGTGGTTCAAAGGTGGTTTTTCATTTTGGAAAATTAAAAATATTCGAATTTAAACTAAAAAATTCATAAGTAATTCATTTTAAATAAAAAAATACAAAATGGGTATAAAAAATTTTCTAAAAATGTAACCTATCTATTGGCACTCTACTTGTCAGTTATTTGGATCCAATTTTTTCATGTTCATAGTATTTGGTTGCTTGTAGTTATGCCTATTATTTTTTAATAAATAAGATTCAAATAGAACAATAATAGATAGGTTACATTTTTAGAAAAATTTTGGTACTAGTTTTATATTTTTATGATTTAAAATGAATTAGTTTTGATTTTTTTAGATCTAATTAGAATTTTTTTTAAAAAATACAAAGCCACCTTCAAAACCACCCAAAGGGCTAAACTTGTCTGGTTTCGACAGTTGGAGGACTCTTGTTATCCGGTTTTGTAGTTGAAGGTTGAAAATCGGACTTTTATAGTAGTTCGAGGGTATCAACCGGACTTTTCCCTTGTTCTTTATTGGAGTTACTTTGCAACTTATTATGTTGGTTTTCCCATCAAAAAGGATTGCGAAGAAAGTTTAAGCTTATGCTGTCATTTAGATTTTATATTAATATTAAAAAACAAACTAGTTGATTATTCCTCAAACCTTAGTATGATGTGACTATGTGATTGTGCTAGAGGTTTCCATGTTTTGGTGATTTCCAATGTTTATCTCAAGACCTGAGTACCCTGAAATGCTAGCTGAATGCTATTCATATCTACTTGCTGTTCCACCCTTATGCCACAAGCATCCATTTATTGATTAAGTTTTTTTTATTTTGTAATAGCAACTACACGCTGATGTTTACTATGAAGTACTAACATAGTCCTCTGCTTTTGACCAGAATATGCTTATACCATGAAGGTTACTGAAAAATGTGACATATATAGCTATGGCGTCGTGTTGCTGGAGCTGCTAACTGGGCGTGCACCTGTGCAACCCTTGGAACAGGGAGGTGATCTGGTAACATGGGTGAAAAACTACATCAGGGACAATTCTTTGGGTCCAGGGATCCTTGATAAAAATTTGGATTTAGAAGACCAAAGCGTCCTCGATCATATGATCGAGGTCTTGAAAATCGCCTTGGTATGTACTAGCTTGTCTCCATACGAGAGACCACCGATGCGGCATGTTGTAGTTATGCTAAGCGAGTCTAAAGATAGGACCAGGGTGAGCTCTGCATCCTCACCTGCCTCTGATGATTCTTCAAAGAAGGATAACTCATGATGTATTTATAATGTGGTCAATTAGTCAAAGGCAATACCCTTTTTTTTCTGCCTTTTCTAGTTGCTGATGGTAGGGTTCTGGGAGTCTGCATTCATTCTTTGGGTCAGTAATTTTCTAGTGATAAATAATAGTGGTTCATAGTTTCATACAGTTCCAGTGAAAATAATAATAGTGGTTCATAGTCTCATATGGTGTCAGGTTTTGTATGGCAGTGTCTCTCAAAAATGTCCATGAGTTCAGACTAACATGAAGATTGGAGGAAGAGCTCTTGCTCTGGAGATGTTCATTTTTCAGCTAATTCTGTGCCTCGGACATTTCAGCTGTTATCTGCATACGTCCCAGTGTTGTGTCTGCTTACTGAAGCTATACTGGTGACAAGACCAGCCAGGCAGTCAGCGTTATCTGTGATCTGCTCCAATAAAAACTCTGGTGCAATTCATATGCAGTCTCTGATTGTTAAATTTTTAATTGTCAATTGGCGTCTATTGTGATGAACCTCTTCGAGTAACTTGTAGCCTCTTCTGGTTGCTGTTGAGTCGCCCCTCTCTTGGCGGCATTGCCATTGGACGCCATAGAAAAAGTTGGCAATGGACGGTGACTTTCCAACAGATCGGCCCGTCAGCCTTCCGTCACAGCTTCAGAGCACAAGCGGCATCACTGCATCAGTCGCCGGCGCTCTCCGTCGAGTGCTCGAGTCCACTCCACCCACCCACGCACCCAACTGATCAGCGCCTCCATCCATCGCCATGGTGGCGGAAGAGAAGGTAAGCCCACACGTCATCCTCTTCCCTTTCCTGGCGCACGGCCACGTCCCCGCCTTCCTCCGCCTGGCCGACCTCCGCGCGCGCCGCCCGGGGCTCGAGGTCACGCTCGTCTCCACCCCGCGCATCCTGGGCTCCCTCACCCTCCCGCCGGCGTCCCCTCCCCTGCGCTCCACGCGCTCCCCTTCTCGCCCGCCGACCACGGCCTGCCCCCGGGCGCCGACTCCCTCGCCGACATCCAGGTCCACCAGTTCATCACCTTCTTCCAGGCCTCCGAGTCGCTCCGCCCCGCGTTCGAGGAGTTCCTCTCGGGCGTCGGTTCCCCCGTCTGCATCGTCTCCGACGCCTTCTTCGGGTGGACGGCCGACGTCGCGCGCGCGCGGGGCGCGCCCCACGCCGTGTTCCTCACGGGCGGCGCGTTCGGCAACGCCGTATTCTTCTCCGTGTGGGAGCACCTCCCGCACGCCCGCACGGCGGCCGATGAATTCCCGCTGCCGGACTTCCCGGGCGTCGTGCTCCACCGCACGCAGATCCCGAGGTACATGCTCCCCGCGACGGGGGCGGACCCCTGGACGGCCTTCTTCCGGCGCGTCATCGCCTTCTGCCGCAAGACCGACGCGGTCCTCGTCAACACCGTCCGGGAACTGGAACCCTCCGGCCTCGATATGCTTCGAAGAAGCCTCGGCGTCCAGCCGTGGCCGATCGGGCCGGTCCTCGCGGCGCCGGCCCCGTCGGACTCGCGGGACGACACCGGCATCATCCGGTGGCTGGACGCGCACCCGCCGCGCTCGGTGCTGTACATATCCTTCGGGTCGCAGAACAGCATCAACGCGGATCAGATGAGGGAGCTCGCGCTGGGGCTGGAGGCGAGCGGCCGCCGCTTCCTCTGGGCGCTCCGCCCTCCGCTGGGGTCCGACGCGAAGGGCGCGTTCAAGCCCGAGTGGCTCCCGGCCGGCTTCGAGGAGCGAGCGGCGCGGGCGAGCGCGGGGCTGCTGGTGCGCGGGTGGGCGCCGCAGGTGCGGATCCTGGCGCACCCGTCCACGGGCGCGTTCCTGACCCACTGCGGGTGGAACTCCGTCCTCGAGAGCCTCTCCCGCGGCGTGCCGCTGCTCGGGTGGCCGCTGGGCGCCGAGCAGTTCTTCAACGCGAAGCTCGTGGCCGAGTGGGGCGTCTGCGTGGAGGTGGCGAGGGGCAACTTGGAGAGCTCGGCGGTGGAGAAGGAGAATGTGGCGGAGGCCGTGCGGACGGTGATAGGGGAGAATGCGACGGGCGAGGAGATGAGGAGGAAGGCGGCGGCGATCGCGCGCGCCATGGCGGCCGCGTGGGAGGCGCCGGGCGGGTCGGCGGCGGAGAGCCTGGAAGGGTTCCTGAGGTGCGTCGAGGCGTCCGTGCGCTGAGATGCCCCGCTTTGAGATTGGTGCGCTCGTAACCGGCAGCTCTGTAACGTGCAAGCCGTGGGTAATTGTTGCGTCCGGTTTGGATGCATCATGCGTAGCCGTGGAACTTCTCGTCATGCACGCGAAGTCTGAAGGCACCTGATGAAGCCTGCGAGAAATTCAGGAGGACATCAGCAGGTTACCATCCAAAACAGATGTGTGGTCTCTGATTTCTCGACTGCAGATAGGATTGCTTTCAGATGAACAGTGCATGCAATGATGAATGATGTAGCCCACACTGGTAGTCAGGCTCAGGCACTCGTCCGTGAATGCCAGTCAATTTCGCAGGGGTTTCAGACCCAACATGCGATGTGGGAACTGTTGAATATATTCAGCAAACTCTCCATCTCCAAGCAGGGAAAGGAGGCGAACCTTGATGCATTCCACTGTCCATCCGATCTATAGCCAAAGATATGCTGCACTAAACTTTTCGTAGTCTAAAGAGAACCCCAGGACCCCTGGTTTCCTGTCCACAAACAAAGCCCGCGTGGAGATTTCGCTGAAAATGCGCAGAACGAACAGTGAGGCACACGAAGACTAGCCGCGGTTGATGCTTCGGGGTCACGCCCTTCGCCTCTGTCAGTCGGACAGCGACACTGCGAGATTCACCACTCACCTCACTGTCCGACCTTTCCACGGACACGATTGAACCCGAAGAACTCGTTCCTAGTTTCCTATGGATGAAAAACATTCCATGATCGAGGTCCGAGCGGCGAGCGAGTGGCACGACGCGCCGCGCGTCAGGATCGTAGCCCAAGTGATTTGGCGTCCACTCGTGAAGATGCCAGTCCAATCCAAAAAGGCAAAGGGGTTTCAGACTTTCAGTCTCCGCATATGATGCGGAATTGCGGATATCTTTACCGGATCTCGCCTAACCTAACCAATCTCTCTCAGCACACATGGAGGAAGACCTCTTGATCTTGATGCAGTCCACCGAGCCAAAGGTACGCTGCTACTCCCTTTCATAGTATAGTTCGAAAGAACCAAGATTCGGTGCTCAAGCACAAGATTTGCCGAAGCCGTGCAGAACGACATCGTTGCAGCTGATGCTTCAAGGTTACGCCCTCCGTTGCCAGCCACACAAATCGAATTTCTCCAACGGTTTTTTTTTTCCCGAAATACGCAGAAGAGCTACGAATCTCCTCAGCGATCACGCTAATTGCGCAGATGAGACGAAATTATACCTAGTAGTTTCCTATAAAAGCAGCTCGTGATCATCGAGATGCAATTCGAGTGGTATTTGATGCGCCTAGACCATGGCTACCTTAGCCTTTGATGATAGGTGGCGCACACAGCCGAAAGGCGGAGCTGAGGTTCCTTCGGAATTCCGATACGGCGAGTGGAAAGCTGTGCGGGGTTGGTTGGTGAGGCGGAGAGCACTACGTGCGCCATCGATCTATGCTAGTGCAGCAAATGGAACAAAAGTCTTGAGTGTTTATAGTAGCTCTTGAAAAATGAAAAACTAATAACCCGTCCGCATTACAGACGACTAACCAAGGGGAAAGAGAACTCAAAGTCATTGAACAACCCCCTTGGTGTCAGATTGCAGAGTGTTCATCCCAGTACATCAGTGGTTCATGGCCGTTCAGGTACCAACTCGATGACTACAGAAAGTTCAGTGATGCTGCTACGCAGTACGGAAACGAACTACTTCATGGGGCGAGACAGAGAGGATTGGTCTTTTGAGTTTGCGAGTGAATGATTAGATCGGGTGCCTGTTGTTCGGACAGGATTAGCACAGCAGTATTCTAACTGAAAGCAGAACAGACCACCGGGCAGCCACCTTTTCTTATCCGGACCGGACGCCTCCTTTTCGGTGCAGCCATCGAACAATTAACAAGTAGTACCACAATTTGTCTGATACTAAAAACACAATCTTCTTTTCATATCCCACCTTATCATACTGTATCATTGCTAATGCCACTCATGATTCATCTTTTCTATTTTGAATGAATGAACGACCAGCAGCTCAGCTCCTCTTTCCAGTAAAGCTGCAGATCGTGCATGGCATCGTTTGGGACGTGGTAGAAATCTACCTAGGCCTGAATACACTTAATACCGGTACCTGCACATCTGATTGTGTCTCGGAGCGGAACGGAGAAAAGGATCTCACCGGTTGTGTCCAGGGGACTTCTCTGTCGACGGTGTCGCATGTAGCAACTTTTCTGAAGATTCTGAACTCTGAAAGGCACCACGGGGGCAGCGACCATTCGGACAGCAAGGGCCGGCCATCCAGCAGAACGCGACCGCCGTAGACCGACCCCCCGCATCCGTCCGCGGCTCGCCGTCACCACCGCCGGACTCGCCGGTCTGTCGTGACCTCGTCCGACGACGACGCCGGAGCACAGACCAAAAGCGGGCGCCGCTCCGCGCCGTCCGGCTATCGGCGCCGTATTGGATTGATCTCTAATCTAAGGTCCAAAGGCTTTAGCCTTGGTCCGCGCCCTGATCGGGGGCGCCCAACCCAACTCTCGTTGGTGGGCCCCCGTCGCCAGCGCCACATAAATAGAGAGGTGGGGGCCGGGGGGCACGCACGCCAAGGTTCGCCGTGCCCCGACTCCCCACCAACACCTAAACCCTAACCCGATCTTAAGGGGTGGCGCTGCGGTGGCGGGAAGCACCACCGGCCGATCTACACTGCACCGGCCACCGCCGCCCTAGAGCGGATCGGCTCCGAGCTCTGCACTACGCGTCGCTGCCCTAGCGCAGACACCATCAACGACGATGATGGCATCGTCTTCTTCAGAACAAGGTGATACCCTAATGCCTCTCGATTCGATCTCGTACACACACATACGCACGCACACGTCTGTGTTCATCCTAGATCTAGACCCAGAGCACCAACCCGAGCCCATCTGCACCTAGCGACCCGATTAACTGACCTAACAATGGTATCAGATGTATTTAGGCTTGGTTATGGAAAGAAAAGGGGGAGGGATCGAGCAAATAGATGCAAATCGAACGAGAAATCGAAACAGAGCTCGATAAAACCCAAACCCTAACCCTAGATCTGAGAAACCCGACGTACCTGGCCCTTGTTCCTCTTCTCCTTCTTGCTGTTCGTCTCTTCTCCTTCTATTCCCTCCGCTTTCTCCCTCTTTTCCCGTACCCCAGAGATCCCCTCGACGGAGCCGCGCGCGAGACGCACGTGACTCCGGCGAGGAGGCCCATAGGGCACAGTTGTACTGGCTTCGTGTGGACGCACACCGAGCAAAATCAAACAGAGTTTTGGGTACTGGAGGGATAGATCCGGCCATGGTGGCGGCCGCCGGCGTCGAGGACGAACGCAGCGGCGCACCCCTGGCCGGAACAGAGACATGAGGGAGAGGGAGAGGGAACTAGAAAGATAGAGGGAGAAGGGAAGGAGACGTAGTAGATCCGGCCGCCAGCAGTAAGCCGGCGGCCATGTCGTCCGCCGCGCCGGAGTTAAGCCGGCGGCGGAGGCGGCGACCAGAGGCAGAGGAAGGAGAGGAGAGCGAGCGAGAGAGAGAGAGCCAGAGTGAACGCGGGCGAGCGACGAGAGAAATGAACTAGGGTTTCCGTGATTGTCGCCCGGCCGCGAGGCTTTTATACCTCCCAAGACGCGCGCTCAGCCGTCCGATCGGGATGGACGGCTGAGATCAACGCGGGGGGGCGGCGGCCGGCGCGCGCGCGGGTGGGCCGCTTTCGCGGCCCAGGCCCAGGTTGCGGCCCGTTAGCCGCGGGCCGCACAGTGACAGGCCGTTTTCGCGAAGTGGGCTGGGCCGCGGACGTGGTTTTGGGCTGCACAGTAACGGGCTGAACAGTAACGGGCTGCACAGTAACAGTTTTCCGGCACGTTTAAACAGATGAACAGTAACTTTTGAGAATTTTAATTCTGTTTTGAAGCAAATTTGAATATTTTTGCACAGATTTGAATATTTTTGCACAGAATTTCATCTCTTTTCATTTTGAACCAAAAAGATAAATGTTTAGAGAATAGTAATACAGAATTTTATAGATATTGCTTCAAAATAGAATAATTTTATTTATGTTTCCGCTGCATAGATAATTATTTTTGACTTGAATTTAAATTTGAACCAAAGGGATAATTTAAATTTTGAGTCACAGATAATTTCAGATTAAATTGTAGTATTGTTATTTTCTGACCAAAATTGATGATAACAATATTATAATTTTACAGAATATTTTTCCAGATTAAATTGTAATGTTGTTATTTTCTGACCAAAGTTGATAATGACAACATTATGATTTTCATGCTTTTTGTAATTATTGTTATATTGTTCTCACTTGAGCTAACATGTTTTCAGCTGGTTTTCCTATGATGGTTTCCATAAAGGATATTCCGATTCTGAAAGACGACAATTATAATGAATGGTACAAGAAGTTGGATCTCTTCTTTACCATGGCTGAGCTAGATTGGGTCCTCACTGCACCGGTTCCAGTTGAACCTGAGAGACCGGTCAAGGGGGAAGATGTTACAGATGCTTCTTGGAAGCAAACAGAGCTTGCCTACAGGGCGAGCAAACAGAGGTATGACGCTGATCATGCCAGGTGGCTACCTGCCAACAAGAAATGTTTGGCGGTAGTCAAGAACACCATAGAGCCCGCCATTCTGGGGGCAATCACAGATCTACCCACTGTTGTTGAGTACCTCGACAAGATAAGGAGTCAGTATACTGGCTCCTCAAAGACTTATGCTACCCAGTTGATCAAACAACTGGTGACAGAGAGGTATTTGGGCGGTGGGATAAGAGAGCACATCCATCGCTTGGTGAACATTAACAACAAGCTTAAGCCAATGGATATGGAGTTCAGATTAGAACACATAGTTCATTTGGTTTTTGCCTCGTTGCCAAAAGAGTTTGACAATTTTGTTGACAATTATAACATGAACCCTGAAAAATGGGATATTGAAAAGACCATAGCGATGCGTGTGCAAGAAGAAGAGAGGATAAAGAGTGCACATGGTGGATCCATAAACTATGTGAACAAAAAGAGATATAATAAAGATATTCTCTCTTCATCCAAGGGAAAGGGACCCCAGTTGGCTCAGCCACAGCCACAGCACAGGCCCAAGTTTGGACAACCACTCGTGGACAAGGACCAGTGCCTGCACTGCAAACAGAAGGGATACTACAAGTCAAACTGTCCCGACTATCTAAAGATGATCATGGAGAAAAGAGGTGAGAACATTATCTTATTTATAAATGAATCCTTGTATAAAGATTATTCGAAATCTACTTGGTGTATTGATTCAGGAGCAACTATTCATGTTGCAAACTCCTTACAGGGATTCCGTTCAACGAGAACTACGGGAAGAGGAGAAAACAGAATTAAAGTCGCAAATGGAGTCGAAGCAGATGTTGAGGCGGTTGGAGACCTCCTCTTAGAGCTCGACACGGGCTTTAATTTATTGCTTAAAGATGTATTTTATGTTCCCGTAATTCAGAGAAACTTGATTAGTGTATCTCGTCTTGATGACGACGGATTTGCATGTCGCTTTGGAGATGGCATGTGTGTAATAGAATTTGATGATACAGTTGCTTCGATTGCTTTTAGAAGAAACGATCTTTATTTATTATCGCTACGTGAAAGTGTGAATTTTTCCGTATGTGATGTGAATGCGATTGTGTCTCAAACCACAGATAACAACAGAAAACGAAAGAGAACTCAAGACACGTCGTCGAAATTATGGCAGTGTCGTTTAGGCCATATTTCGAGGGGGAGAATAGAAAGGCTGGTTAAGAATGAAATTTTACCTCCTCTTGAGTTCCCAGACTCAGATAAATGCATTGACTGCATTAAAGGAAAATATGTAAAGATTACAAAGAAAAATGCTGAGCACAGCGCAGGTATTTTAGAATTAATTCACACAGATATCTGCGGACCATTCTCAGTTAAAAGCATCGGTTATGACTCTTTCATAACGTTCACAGACGATTATTCCCGTTGTGGATATATCTATCCAATAAAAGAGAAATCAGAGGCATTAGATAAATTTAAAGAATTCAAGGCAGAAATTGAAAATCAGCACAATTTAAAGATTAAAGTTGTCCGTTCCGACCGGGGAGGGGAATACTACGGTCGGCATACCCTATACGGACAGGTTCCAGGACCCTTTGCGAGGTTCCTAACAGAACAAGGAATAGTAGCCCAGTACTCTATGCCGGGCGATCCTCAGCAGAATGGAGTGGCTGAAAGACGAAATCGTACCTTGATGGACATGGTACGAAGCATGATCGGCTATTCCACACTGCCAGTGAGTTTATGGATGGAGGCGTTGAAAACCGCTGTCTATATTCTCAACAGAGTGCCCAGTAAAGCGGTGCCGAAAACACCGTATGAACTGTGGACAGGAAAGATACCCTCACTGAATCACCTACGGGTGTGGGGGAGTCCTGTTGAGGCAAAGATATTCAACCCGAACATTGGGAAATTGGATTCCAAGACAGTAAGTTGCCATTTTATTGGTTATCCAGATAGATCAAAAGGATATCGGTTCTACTGTCCAAACAGATTTACAAAGTTTGTAGAAACGAGACATGCTGCCTTTCTAGAAGAAGAGATGATTCGGGGAAACGCAACAGTTCGAAAGATTATTCTTGAGGAGAAGCGGGTATTTGCACCCACTCCAATGATTCAGGAACCGTTTTTCTCACTGACTGACACTGCGATGCCAGTTCCCGAATTGATTCCTTCTGTGGCGACGCAGAATATGGAACCTGTGCTTCAGGATCCTATAGATAATGACGTTTCCACAGATCAGGGGGAGCCGTCACAGGTTCCAGCGAAAATATTCGAACAGAAGAGGCTCCTAGGAGATCTCAAAGAGAAAGAAGATCAGCCATTCCAGCTGATTATGAAGTGTATAACACAGAAGAGTTTCGAATGGAAGATGATCCCATCTCATTCGAAGAAGCCATGAGAAGCAGACATTCATCTAAATGGTTTGAAGCCATGGAAGATGAAATGAAATCGATGAGGACCAACCGGGTTTGGGACTTGGAAGAAATTCCTAAAGGAGCTAAAACAGTAGGCTGTAAATGGGTCTACAAGACTAAATGTGACTCCAAAGGGAATATAGAGAGATACAAGGCTCGTCTTGTGGCAAAAGGATTCACACAGAAGAAAGGAATAGATTATAATGAGACTTTTTCCCCGGTCTCATGTAAAGACTCTTTCAGAATAATTATGGCCTTGGTTGCACATTTCGATATGGAATTGCACCAAATGGATGTAAAGACGGCATTCCTAAATGGGGATCTCGAAGAAAAAGTTTACATGGCACAACCTAAAGGTTTTGTCGTAAAAGGAAAAGAAAATATGGGATGTTATTTAAAGAAATCCATTTATGGATTAAAGCAAGCTTCAAGACAGTGGTACTTGAAGTTTAACGAAATTATAAAGAAGTTTGGGTTTACAGAGAATGTTGAAGATAATTGCATTTATGCAAAATTCAAGAAAGGGAAATATATTTTCCTGGTACTGTATGTGGATGACATTCTACTAGCGAGTAGTGATGTCAGTCTACTGTTAGAAACAAAAGAATTCTTGTCATCGAATTTTGACATGAAAGATCTTGGTGAAGCCTCTTTTGTGCTAGGAATTGAGATTCACCGAGATAGAAGGAATGGGGTGCTGGATCTGTCACAAGAGATATATCTACAAAAGATTCTAGAGAAATACAGTATGCATGCGAGTAAACCTACTCCTGCTCCGATAGTCAAAGGTGACAGATATGGAGACTTTTAGAGTCCCAGAAATAAGTATGAAAAAGAACAGATGAAAACAGTTCCGTATGCCTCGGCAGTCGGAAGTTTACAGTATGCTCAAGTGTGCACACGCCCTGACTTAGCCTTTGTCACTAATGTGCTTGGCAGATTTCAGAAAGATCCAGGTTTAGAACACTGGAAACTTGTAAAGAAAGCCTTGCGATATGTGAAAGGCACAACAGACCTCATGCTAACATACAGAAGAAGCGATTCTTTAGAGATTAAAGGATACGCAGATTCAGACTTTGCGGGAGATGAAGATGATAGAAAATCCACGACGGGTTACATCTTCACTCTCGCAGGGGGAGCTATTTCATGGAAAAGCTCTAAACAATCTGTTACAGCAACATCGACGATGTATGCTGAGTTTATAGCATGCTACGAGGCCTCCGGGCAGGTAGAATGGTTAAAGAAGTTTATACCTGGCTTAAGAGTGGTGGACAGTATAGAAAGACCACTAAAGATGTACTGCGATAACCAGCCAGCAGTGTTTTATGCTCACAACAACAAGAAGAGCACGGCTACAAAGTCGATACAGATAAGATTTTATTCGATAAAAGATAGAATCCAGGATCACACCATAAGTCTCGAGCATATAAGAACAAAAGATATGCTTGCGGATCCGCTAACGAAAGGCCTACCACCCAGCGTGTTCATGGAACACGTAGCCGGCATGGGAATGAGGTACAGCCTATGATCTCTGGATAATAGAAGCCCAAATAGAATACAGAATCTATTTCTGAAGAGAGGCGTGCATTGTGGCTATTGATTCTATCGGCAATTGCCCGTGACGAAGAGATATGCCCTATACATAAATCTATGATGAAATAAGGAAAATAGAAAAGTGAAAGAGAAAGATAATGTGAGATCAAGGGGAAGATTATTGGATTGATCTCTAATCTAAGGCCCAAAGGCCTTAGCCTTGGTCCGCGCCCTGATCGGGAGCGCCCAACCCAACTCTCGTTGGTGGGCCCCCGTCGCCAGCGCCACATAAATAGAGAGGTGGGGGCCCGGGGGCACGCACACCAAGGTTCGCCGTGCCCCGACTCCCCACCAACACCTAAACCCTAACCCGATCTTAAGGGGTGGCGCTGCGGCGGCGGGAAGCACCACCGGCCGATCTACACTGCACCGGCCACCGCCGCCCTAGAGCGGATCGGCTCCGAGCTCTGCACTACGCGTCGCTGCCCTAGCGCAGACACCATCAACGACGATGATGGCATCGTCTTCTTCAAAACAACGTGATACCCTAATACCTCTCGGTTCGATCTCGTACACATACATACGCACGCACACATCTGTGTTCATCCTAGATCTGGACCCAGAGAACCAACCCGAGCCCATCCGCACCTAGCGAACCGATTAACCGACCTAACACGCCGCTCGCGTCTCCGTCCACCGCCGCGCGCCCGGAGATCCGTGAGGCCAGGCGCGGCGCGGACGCCCGGTGCTGATGACTGCTGACCGGCGCGCGGACCCGCGTGTCTCCCTCCGCATGGAATTCATCGGCCCGGGCCGGGCCGGTGCACGCACGGCGGGCCGAGCCGTGGCGGGCGGTGGAGACGCAGACGATGCGTGGCCGTGCGCTCGCGTCGTGTCTGTTACAGCTGGGTCGAGCTGGAGACCCACCCGTACGCGTACGTTGCTTGCTGAGCTCGTCCAAGGGTGGCGTGCGTGCTGGCGGCGGCCCCCGTCGTTTCGTCGTCTGGGTGCAAGGGGTTCTGACGTACGCGCGTACGCACCGGCGGCGCCGCACGGCACGGCGCGCGACGAGTAGTCAAGTTTCGCGTCGATGCAATGCAAGCTAGAATCCTGTGAGCAGTGAAAGACGCGGGGCGTAAAAGGCGTGTGTTGGTGCGTTTGGTGGGCGCCGGGGCGTTTTAACCGGATCACGCTTATTTGGTGCCGGGGCAGCATCAGTTTTTCCCTTTCTGCTCGAAAGACTATTTCACTAAAACATTCATTATTATTTGTTTATTTATTTGTATCGTTGTTTCCATCTCCACGTCGTTGCTGAAATAGACTTCCCGCCACACGTACCGCCGTTTTGTTTGTCCCGTGACACGCCCTTAAGATCAGCATCGCGTTTGAACTTTGCAGTCCACATTTTGTTTCAGAATTGATCGGCTTTCTACCATGCTGCTTGCGCAAATAGAAGTATAATAAAATCTACGCACATAGAAAAACATTATTAAGAACGGAAAAAGTATTATCTATAGTATCTTTCTACTGTGACAACTCATTTGTTCGTCTCGGTTGAGATTAAGCCACGTATCGCCGCGCTCTTTTTACTCACTGAAAGACCATTGACTCCAAATGAATACCATTTCTTTTTTTTTCTACCTCAGCTCTACCTGAAAGTGTCACGCTACTCCTTCTGCCACGAACTCCTCCTGGTAAGCCGGGTCAGAAAAATGGTATGACCAGAGCTAAACCAAGCGAGTTCAACCCCAGCAGGAAGCAGAGTCGAAAATTCAAAAGTTCAGAACGCCCAATGCCCAAGAAACCCGTCACCAACGAACGGCCGAGTCCACGGCCCAGCCCAAGAAAGCCCGAACCCACGCCGTCTCGCCTGCGCCCCGCACGCCATCCCCGCCGCTGCTGCGCCGCACCACCACACGACACCAACCTGAGAAACGCCGTCCCCATAAACTCTCGCCCCCCACGGCACGGAACTTTCCCCTTTCCTCCCCAAGTCCATCCCTTCCCTTCCCAGATCGGCAGATCCGCCCGCACCTACCCCCCGCGCGCGGCGCGCCTCCCGGATGGCCACCGTCTCCCCCGCCCGCCCCGGGCCGCCGTAGCATGGGCCTCACCCCCTCCTACCTCTCCAAATCCAGCACCAACTCCCCGCCGCGCCGCAGCAGGTCGCTCTCCCCGATGGCGCCGCCGCCGCAGCCGCGCGCGACCGTGCCCGTTCAGGTCGCCGCGGGGGGCAGCGGCAGCTCCTCCTCCTCCTGCCTGTTCGCCCCGCCCGCGCGGGACTACACGCAGGACCTGCCCGACGAGATCCTCGCGCTCGTCTTCGCGTCGCTCTCGCCCGCCGACCGCAGCGCCTGCTCCCTCGCCTGCGCGCGCTGGAAGGAGGTCGACGCCGCCACGCGTCACCGCCTCTCCCTCGACGCGCGGGCCGGGCTGGGCCACGCCGCGCCCGCGCTCTTCGCGCGGTTCGCGGCAGTCACCAAGCTCGCGCTCCGCAGCGCGCGGGGCTCCGGCGCCGACAGCCTCGCCGACGACGGCGCCGCGGCGGTGGCCGCCGCGCTGCCCTCGGACCGCCTCGCCAGGCTGAAGCTCCGCGGGCTGCGGCAGCTGTCTGACACCGGGCTGTCCTCGCTCGCCGCCGCCGCGCCGGCTCTTCGCAAGCTCTCTGTTGGTTCCTGCACCTTCGGGCCCAAGGCTTTCGTCGCCGTGCTTCAGGCCTGCCCACTCCTCGAGGACCTCTCCGTCAAGCGCCTCCGCGGTCTACCAGACACGGCCGGTGCCGCTAGTGCCATTACCGAGAAGATCGAATTTCCACAGGCGTTATCCCTGCGTTCAGTTTGCCTGAAGGATCTATACAATGCCCTGTGCTTTGTGCCGCTTGTGGCGTCCTCGCCGAACCTCCGCGCGCTCAAGATATTGCGGTGCTCCGGCGCCTGGGACCTGCCATTGGAGGTCATCACTGCGCGTGCTTCCGGTCTTGTTGAGCTTCACCTTGAGAAGCTCCAGGTGGGTGACCGTGGCCTTGCTGCGCTCTCGGCCTGCAGAAATCTGGAGGTGCTGTTCCTTGTCAAGACCCCTGAGTGCACTGACTCGGGCATCATCAGTGTTGCTGAGAAGTGCCACAAACTCCGCAAACTGCATATTGATGGATGGCGCACAAACCGAATTGGGGATTTCGGACTCATGGCTGTGGCACGAGGATGTCCGGACCTGCAGGAGCTCGTCTTGATTGGGGTCAACCCCACTGTGTTGAGCCTCCGGATGCTTGGTGAGCACTGTCGTGCGTTGGAGCGGCTTGCGCTTTGTGGGTGTGAAACTGTAGGGGATGCGGAGATCATTTGCCTGGCTGAGCGATGTGCTGCGCTCAAGAAGCTCTGCATCAAGGGATGCCCAGTGTCAGATCGTGGGATGGAATCCCTGAATGGGGGCTGCCCCAGTTTAGTCAAGGTGAAGCTGAAGAGATGCCGTGGAGTGTCCTATGAGTGCGTCGAGAGTCTGAAGGTTACCAGGGGGAGATCATTTTCGATCACCTTGGATATTGTGTTGGAGCATGATGCTGGGAGTGCTAGTGAAAATGGTGTCCAGGAGACAGGCCAGGCACAAATCACCGAGCTGACCGATCAGATGGCTGGCATGGACCTTCCAACCAATGCTGCTGGCGCACAATCATCGACACATAACAGGATGAGGAGTGTCTGGTCAGCGGTCCGCCGTAGGTTTGGCAACCCTCACCCACAGTGATATGAGATGGCAATTGTATGAACTGTTGTTATCCTTTCCCATTTTCTAATCACATATTATGTTTCCTAAACTTATCACATTGCCTGGCCAGTCCGTGCGAGATAACCGTCTATGGATGTTTCTTCAGGTTGTTTTTATTGGCTAATTGCATCAACGTTAGGGTTTTGCATACCCATTAACTTAAATTTGCTCCTGTTGCTTTGTTAATTGTGGTATGTTTCTATACATATCTAGTTCAATTGTTTTCTTTCTTTTCTTTCATTTTACTGCTGGGGGTTTGAGGAATCTTGTGCCATGATTCCCATAAATACCATCGGCATGAAACTTGTAGGTATAGTTAGCTGTGGATGGGCAACTACATCGGTAGCAGTATATTGTTTGTTTCTTTGCTAGGTTTGAAGTATATTTGAATTTTTCTGTCGTTTTCTATGGGCAGACAATTCTCTTCGATAGCCCAGTTTCACAGTATTCCAGTGAAACAATGTATACAAACAAAATCCATAGTGCATACATTAAAGCCAATTGCTGCATTTTGGTGTTACTCTTGGATAACGATGTCCTGGGTTTTTTTTAAGATGTTCTAGTTGTTGCTTGTAAGTTTAACTAGCTGTGGTGGTTGTTATGACGATAGTGAATGATACCAAAATAAATAACTAGCATGCGTGCATTTTTGGTTGTTCAGATACTTGAGGCTTGTGTATACAACACTTGAAGTTTAATTTGTATTCGTAATGTTTTATAGTGCTAGGTTTATATTGTAAGGTATATCTGGTTTGAGTTGCTTATGGGTGTTGGTGTTGGCTTATACCAGATGCAAATCGAAGTTCGTCGCTTCATATATATTGTTCCATTCTTCAATGAACATGAGATTTGGTGCACCATTCTCTTTGTCAGTGGGGTGTCTTTATCATTAAATGTTGTATTTGTTGGCAAAAGCCGGTGGTTAAAAAGAAATTGAGGTACTTTTGCCCATTTCAGCTCCTCACCTAAATAAAAGCGAGGTTTTCTTGCTGTACTTTTGTCTAGGCGTCTGGCCATAGAGAACAACGACCTGGAGCTGTCAAGAGAAGGTGCGGTGTTGGGAATGTGTCAGCTTGCGTTGGTGTTGCCAGTTTACTCGAGCTACCTCATAGAATTCGGAAGCAAGGACATATCTTGTAGTCTATGTTGTACTCTTGTATCCTCTGTTCCCTCGCTAGTAGGATACCGCAGTATTTGACCGATAACTTATGGAGTTCTGCCAAAACATTTATTCAAACATCAGACTCAGTACTAAACTGTAAAGGGATCGGAAAGAAGTCTCACTAGGATATAATCGGTCACTGCTGTATGCTGAGTAGCTGGTCAAACTAGGACATCATGTTAAATATAGTTAACGCACAAAGACTTGTCGTATACTCCTAAGAACAATGCAACAGGTTAACACGCCTCGCCCGGTCATGCTCTGCGCAACTGCAATCCGTGGGAACCTGGCCGGCTGCTCTGCCCGCTGCTGGAGCGCTGGTGCCGGCGGACGTGCTTGCCGGGCGTAAATGCCGTTGGGGTGTCTCGTCCGGTACCCAGGCCAGAAAGATGCCCTGGGCGCCATTTAAACCCAAAACGTGAAGCCTGTCGGGTTCCTGTCCATTTCTCCGTCCCTGCGCCGTGCTCTCGCCTCGGATGCTCTACTTTGGCGCGGAAAATGGGGGAGGAGCCGCCTGCGTTCGCTCAAGCTTTTGTCACCAATGCATTGATGGTTCTGCGCCGAGGAAATGATCTTGCCAGTTGCCATGCCAGTGCCACCACTCCTGGAACACGAATGCATTGATGGTCTTTGGGCACTGAACGCTGCATGGTCTCGTCAGGTCAGGTGTCAAACACGCGTGAGCATCTTTCTGCGCACCCGTTTCAATCCAATCCGTTGCTACAGCTCTGCCCCAGCTTATCATGATCGAGTCAGAGCTAAAAACGCGCACAAAAGCTGTGTTTGGTGGTGGGTGGGTGGACCAGGAAGGGCCAGTGAGCCACTGCCCAAAGCATGCACAGTTCAGTGCGAGCCAAGACGTTGGATTGCTCTCTTCTGTTCAGCTGAAAGTCCATCGTCATCCTGCGTCCAACGCCCACCTTGTTTGTCGTGTCGACGGGATATTTTCTCCCTCGTGATATTTTGTACGCGCATGCAATGGAGCTTTCGTTGATAACTCGCTTGGGCGGTGGCGTGGTCTGTGGTGGACCTGGTGGTAATTGCGAGGTCGACATGGTATCCGCATTGAAGATGCCGTCACCGGTGCACCTAAGTTGATTAATGACAATGTTGCTTTGCTTCACGATAGCGCCTCCTGCAGCAGATGATCTTTCAAGAAACGCGTGGCATGCGGTATTCTTCCGACTGCCCGCTCCTTCGGCCCTGTTCGCCTCCAACAGCCTTGGCGAAATCACCGGCTGAGGTGGCGCTCATGGGGAGTAAAGAAAATAAAAGCTGCTCCCAGCACTTTTTGATCTCCATGTCTCCTCTCTCGTCGTTTTGACAAAAGAGCCATACGCTAGCGGCGAGTTTCTCTCTCCACCACCTCAACTTCAACTAGCAACATCGTCGCTTGTTGAAGGAGGCCTTACTAGGACTTCTGGTGCGCAGCTGTGCTTGGAAGAGCGGGAGAGATTGCTCTTACTCTTATCAGCTGAATGCTTCCCTAATCTTAGCGGTGCACACAGGGCCCACGGCCCAGCCCATATGCAAATGCCAGCTCAATCCGTCTTCGCGTTCGGCCCGCTAGAGCAGAATCCCCATTTCATGGCCCAAAGCTGCTGGTGCGCCAACCAAAGCTAACCGGGTCAAACGAGCCATAAGCGGAGGATTTTAAAGCCCACATGGAACACGCGACCACCAGCTGCTGAAATCTGGACGAATGGTTATTGCCGGTGACAGCGATCCCGGGAGCAGGAGGCAATTATGATCCAGCCTCCGGCCAGCCTGGCGGCGTTCGTGCCAAGTCACGGCACGCAGGACCCCGCACCACTGAGGCAGCGATCACTGATGAGCCTGCCTGGCCAACGTGCTGGCTGGTGGCGGCGGTCGCAGCGTCGTCCTCCTCCGCGGCGTGTAGGATTAGGATACGATCCAGGTCCAGGCTCGGCTCGTCGTCGGCCGCTTGGATTCAGCGGCAGGGGAGGGCGTCGTGCGCCCCACTACTGCTTCGAATGCCCCCGGTGCTCCCGGATCCCGACACGCGCACGCCCCATGCCGCAACGGCTAGGAATCAGCGAGCATCCGATTCCGCTCTACCCGCGCAGAAAGCTTCGCTTTTTTGTTTGGCGGATCATGCATTCTTGTTGACAGCAAGACGACGACGATCGAGGAGGTTGTTCGAGTAGAGGATGCGAGGAAGAAGAACGCAGGCGTAACGACTAACGAAGGGGCCATCAGAAAATTCGGAAGGTTCTTTCTTGCGTCAACGCTGCGCGTGGCTTCTGAGACGTAATAGTAGCACGCTGAGATAATTGGTTGGAAAGACAAATCCATTTCTCGTGTTTGTTTACACGCTCAAGTCGGAGTATTTTTAGCATAGACGCAACGGGAGACACAGACTTGCACACATCCACATCCGAATCACCGTCAGCACATCATTGCCTTGCCGTGCACCCTCGCCCCGCTCGCTCCGTCCCGGGCCCAGCACCAGCCGAACTTGGCGCCCACGCGACGAGACGAGACGCCGCACGGCCACACCCCTCCGGCCAGCCGACCCGAGCCGAGCCTCCCGTCCCGCCGCCACCGATGGTCGCCGTCTTCAACAAGGACGTGCTGAGCTGGTACCTCATCACCATCAAGCTCAGGGAGGCCGTCGACGCCAACCTCCAGAAATCCCCGGCGCAGGAGCAGCAGCGGGCGCGGGGCCTGCCGCTGCCGCTCACGAACGGCGCCGCGCCGCCGACGTCGCCGCCGCCGCTCCAGCGCCAGCCGGAGCAGGACCGGGCGCCCCGGTCGCGGGCGCAGTCCCCGGCGCACAGCCCCAAGCCGCAGGACTCGGAATGGGTGATCGCCATCCGCGGGAAGCTGGCGCAGGCGCGCGCCGAGGAGGCGGCGTGCCCCTGGGCGCGCCTCTCCGTGTACCGCGTCCCCAGGTGCCTCCGCGACGGCGACGAGCGCGCCTACACGCCGCAGGTGGTCTCCGTCGGCCCGCTCCACCACGGCCGGCGCCGCCTGCGGGAGATGGACCGCCACAAGTGGCGCGCGCTGCACCACGTGCTCAAGCGCACGGGCCACGACGTCACGGCGTACCTCGGCGCCGTGCGGGCGCTGGAGGACCAGGTGCGCGCCTGCTACGAGGGCCGCGCCGCCGGGATGGGGAGCAATGAACTCGCCGAGTGCCTCGTCCTGGACGGGACCTTCGTGCTGGAGCTCTTCCGCGGCGCGCTGGACGGCGGGAAGGGGTTCGTCGACGACCTGGGGTACTCGCGGCACGACCCCATCTTCGCCATGCGCGGCGCGATGCACGCCGTGCGCAACGACATGATCCTGCTCGAGAACCAGATCCCGCTCTTCGTGCTCGACCTCCTGCTCGGGATCCAGCTCGGCCACCCGGAGCAGACCGGCGCCGTCGCCAGCCTGGCCGTGCGGTTCTTCGACCCGCTCATGCCCACCGACGCGCCGCTGCTCCGCAAGGACCGGTCCAAGCTGGAGTCGTCCGTCGGCGCCGAGGCCGCGGCGGCGTTCGACCCGCTGTCCGACCCCATGCTCCACTGCCTCGACGTGTTCCGGGGCAGCCTCCTGCGCGCCGGCCTGCAGCCCATGCCGCCTCCCCCCGCGCGGCTGTGGCTCAAGAAGTGGTCCGGCCTGCGCCGCGTGGCCGACAAGCGGCGGCAGCAGTTCGTGCACTGCGTGTCGGAGCTCCGGGAGGCCGGCATCCGGTGCCAGCGGCGCAACACAGACCGGTTCTGGGACATCAAGTTCGACAACGGCGTGCTCCAGATCCCGCGGATCCTCATCCACGACGGCACCAAGTCGCTGTTCCTGAACCTGATCGCGTTCGAGCAGTGCCACATGGACATCGCCACCCCGGGCGGCAACAACATCACCTCCTACGCCATCTTCATGGACAACCTCATAAACTCGGCGGAGGATGTCAAGTACCTGCACGACCGCGGCATCATCGAGCACTGGCTCGGCAGCGACGCCGAGGTGGCCGACCTCTTCAACCGCCTCTGCGACGAGGTGGTGTTCGACATCAACGACAGCTACCTCTCCGGGCTGTCGGACCAGGTGAACAGGTACTACGAGTACAAGTGGAGCACGTGGGTGGCCAGCCTGAAGCACAACTACTTCAGCAACCCGTGGGCGATCGTCTCCGTCGTCGCTGCTGTGTTCCTGCTCCTGCTCACCACCATGCAGACCTTCTACAGCGCCTACAGCTACTACCGGCCGCCCCATTGATCGCCGGGCATCATGGTCCTTTAAAAACTGGCCCAAAATTTGATCTTTTCCGTACTGGCGCCCCGCAATCTTTGAATTGCTAGTTTGCTGATTCGGTCGAGTGAGGCGAAGTAACAGATTTCTTGCCGTTTGATTTGTGTTTTGGTTTTGGTTATTTATCAAGGAAAATTTCTTACATTTGAGTTGTGGGAGAGGCATTTGACCAGCAATTTTTTTTGTCAATATATAATGTGATCTTGTGTTGCGTATGTAAAGGATTTGGATAAGGATAAATAACACATATTGAGGGCTTGAAAGTTTCATGCCCACCTCTTTTTAGGGTATCAGTAGTGCGTGAAATAAGGAGGTCTTAAGGTCTTTGAGGTACATAGTGGAGCCGGTCTTAGAAGGGGATCCTAACAGAAAAAGCTCGAGGCCGGCCTCAAGTTTGAGATCCGACCTTAACAAATAAAAGGTTCTCGGAGAGGGAGGAGGCGGCGCACGAGAATGACCGAAGATCCAGGCAAGTAGCAAGACCTGCTGTCCCCATCGGCTGGTGACCTGCAGCCAAACCACCGGAGTTGCCCTGCGTTGCTCCACCGCAAGAGACCCCACCTGCGCGTGTGGACGCCGATCGGGGGCGCGGCCTTGCGCGGGCGGAACGGAGCTAGGGAAGAGAGCCAATAGGCTCTGTGTGGAGGCGTGGTCGCTTGGCTGGTATCCGGTGGCGCAGCGCCGGAGTAGAACTAGGCGGGCAGCGGCAGCAGGCTTGGCGTGGAGGCGCGGCTGGTCACCAGCGACGACCCACGGAGGCGCGGTGCCGGAGTAGAACTAGGAGGGCAGCGGCAGCAAGCTTGGCGTGGAGCGTGGCTGGCCGCCGGCGACGAGGCGTGGCCGTGAGGAGATGGAGGCCCCAGCGCTGGGAACGGGAGCTCCAATCTGCGGCGGCGCATGAGGCAGAAAAGCCAGGCACAGGAAGATGCGACGTGGAAGAATGGATGAGTTTTTTTTCTTTTTTTAATATAGAAAGTGTTGCGACCTGACTATAGCAGAGTTAATTAATTTCTTTGCGGTGGAACGTATTTATATGAGTTCGAGTCTCAAACTCAACTCAGCATGACTGATTGCATTTTTGGCTATTTTTCTTTTAGTGTACGTTGGCAGTGAATATTATTGCGGACTTTGTCAATATGAAGGCCCTCTCGGTAGCTTTCAGCCCACTAAGCTTGAAGACCGGGCCCCTGTCAGCCCAACGAACGATGCAACGTATCACAAGCTGTTTTGGAGGCCCGCGAGAGACGCTTGCCAGTCCACCGCAGCGCAGCCGCCGCGGAATGATCCAGGGAGTCGGGCAGTCGGCCGACGGGGCGAGCCGCGCCGCCGATGAGTCCCCGTCCTTTCTCCGCCCGCCGGCTCCCGAGTATCCGCGCCGGAGGGGTGCGTTTGCTCGGTCCACTGCGAAGAGCGTTTTTGTGGCCGCGCCATTTGAGCGGTTCATGGTGATCCAGTTTTTTTTTGGTATTCAGTAGCCGGAGCGTGGCGTTGGGCAGTAGCAAATCTTGGTGCTGATTCATTGATTTGGAGGGCAGCTTGAGACGTCTTTGTCAATGGGATGATTCTTCCTTTGGTTCATCGTGCTAGATTTAAGTGGAATGTAGAATAAAAGGTTGTTTGGATCTACGGGACTAAAATTAGTTTCGGATCATAGCGGATGTTTGGATGCTGACTAGAGGATAAAATATGAGCTAACTATAAAACTAATTACATAAATGAAGACTAATTTACAAAACGAATCTATTATTACATGTTTACTGTAGTACAAATCGCAAAATCATAAACTAGTTAGGTTTAATAGATTCGTCTCACGAATTAGTCTCTATTTATGTAATTGGTTTTGTAATCAGTCTATATTTAATATTTTTTTAATTGATGTTTAGACATCCAATGTAACGGGAGTAAAAATTAAAAGTTAGTTCGGAGGATCCAAACAACCTCTAACTACGCTTCTGACAATGCGTTTTTTGAAATCGATTGTTTGGTCTTGGGTAGGTATTGAACAAAGCAAATGCTTACTCACCTGAAGAATGAAACATTCCATCAGAACAACCCGCTTAGCGATGTACACGAAGTGTGGACTCATCTTTGACAAACGTGACGGTCCTCTTGTAGTTTTTCAGAGCCGTGAAAGATTTTTCAGTCGTCGATGTATGGTGTTGGGGCAGCATCAGTTTTCCCCTTCCTCCTCGAAAGATTATTTTACTAAAACATTCATTATTTTAAAATAATGTATTCGTTTATTTGTTTATTTATTTATCGTAGCTGAAATCGATTTCTGCCACGCGCACCGCTGCTTGTCCCGAGACGCCTGTTAGTCCAACATTTGTTTCAGAATTGATCGGCTGCATTAGCCACCAATAATCCCCTCGCATTAAGAAACCACTGACTCCAAATGAATGTGATTTCTTTATTTCTGCACCTCAGCCTCCTGGACAGTGTCACGCTACCTCTTCTGCCCCCAGGAACACGAAGCCACGAACACGTTCCGGTAAGGTCAGAAAAATAGTGCGGCCAAGAGCTAACCAATTGCAACCCCAGTGGCCAGTAGGCAGCATACCATCGGGGCAAGTCGGAAATTCAAAAAAATCAACGGATGCCCAATGCCCAAAACCATTCAACAACGGACGGCCGAGTCGGCGGCCTAGCCCAAAAAGGCCCAAACCCACGCCGTCTCCCCTGCGCCCCCATGCCATTTCCTGATGATACTTTCCCCCACACCTTCCCTTCCCAGACCGGCAGATCCGCCCGCACCTACCCCGCGCGCGGCGCGCCTCCTGGATGGCCACCGTCTTCCCCGCCCGCCCCGGGGCGCCGTAGCATGGGCCTGTCCCCCCCTCCCTCTCCAAATCCAGCACCAACTCCCCGCCGCGCCGCAGCAGGTCGCTCTCCCCGATGGCGCCGTCGCCGCAGCCGCGGGCGACCGTGCCGGTGCAGGTCGCCGCGGGGGGCAGCGGCAGCTCCTCCTCCTTCTCCTCCCCGTTCGCCCCGCCCGCGCGGGACTACACGCAGGACCTGCCCGACGACATCCTCGCGCTCGTCTTCGCGTCGCTCTCGCCAATTGACCGCAGCGCCTGCTCCCTCGCCTGCGCGCGCTGGAAGGAGGTCGACGCCGCCACGCGCCACCGCCTCTCCCTCGACGCGCGGGCCGGGCTGGGCCACGCCGCGCCCGCCCTGTTCGTGCGGTTCGCGGCCGTCACCAAGCTCGCGCTCCGCAGCTCGCGGGGCTCTGGCGCGGACAGCGTCGCCGACGACGGCGCCGCGGCGGTCGCCGCCGCGCTGCCTTCGGACCGCCTCGCCAGGCTCAAGCTCCGCGGACTGAGGAAGCTGTCTGACACCGGGCTCTCCTCGCTCGCCGCAGCTGCGCCGGCGCTCCGGAAGCTCTCTGTTGCGTCTTGCACCTTCGGGTCCAAGGCCTTCGTCGCCGTGCTTCAGGCTTGCCCACTCCTTGAGGACCTCTCCGTGAAGCGCCTCCGCGGCCTCCCAGACACGGCCGGTTCCGCTACTTCCATTACCGAGGAGATCAAATTTCCACAGGCGTTATCCCTCCGTTCGGTTTGCCTGAAGGACCTATACAGCGCCCTGTGCTTTTTGCCGCTTGTGGTATCCTCGCCAAACCTCCGCTCGCTCAAGATACTGCGGTGCTCCGGCGCCTGGGACCTGCCACTGGAGGTCATCACTGCGCGTGCTCCTGGTCTTGTTGAGCTTCACCTTGAGAAGCTCCAGGTGGGTGACCGTGGCCTTGCTGCGCTCTCGGCCTGCAGAAATCTGGAGGTGCTGTTCCTTGTCAAGACCCCTGAGTGCACTGACTCGGGCATCATCAGTGTTTCTGAGAAGTGCCACAAACTCCGCAAACTGCATATTGATGGATGGCGCACAAACCGAATTGGGGATTTCGGACTCATGGCTGTGGCACGAGGATGTCCGGACCTGCAGGAGCTCGTCTTGATTGGGGTCAACCCCACTGTGTTGAGCCTCCGGATGCTTGGTGAGCACTGTCGTACATTGGAGCGGCTTGCGCTTTGTGGGTGCGAAACTGTGGGGGATGCCGAGATCATTTGCTTGGCTGAGCGATGTGCTGCGCTCAAGAAGCTCTGCATCAAGGGATGCCCAGTGTCAGATCGTGGGATGGAAGCGCTGAATGGGGGCTGCCCCAGTTTAGTTAAGGTGAAGCTGAAGAGATGCCGTGGAGTGTCCTATGAGTGCATTGAGAATCTGAAGGTTACCAGGGGGGATTCATTTTCTATCAGCTTGGATATTGTGTTGGAGCATGATGCTGGGAGTGCTAGTGAAAATGGTGTCCACGAGACAGGCGAGGCACAAATCACCGAGCTGTCCGATCAGATAGCTAGCATGGACCTTCCTACCAATGCTGCTGGTTCACAATCATCCATGCATACTATTAACAGGTTTAGGAGTGTCGTGTCAGCGATCCGGCGTAGGTTTTGCAACACTCAACCACAGTGATATGAGATGGCAATTTCATGAACTGTTGTTATCACTTCCCATTATCTAATCACATATTCATGTTTCCTAAACTTATCACATTGCCTGGCCAGTTCGTGCAAGATAACCGTCTATGGATGTTTCTTCATGTTGTTTTATGGGCTAATTGCATCAACGTTAGGGTTTTGCATGCCTGTTACATAAATTTGCTCTTGTTGCTTTGTTAATTGTGATATGTTTCTATACATATCTAGGTCAATCGTTTTCTTTCTTTTCTTTCATTTTACTGCTGAGGGTTTGAGGAATCTTGAGCCACGATTCCCATAAATACCATCGGTATGAAACTTGTAGATATAATTATGTCCGACTGCATCGTTAGCAGTATATTGTTTGTTTCTTTGCTAGATTTATGGATATTTGAATTTGTCTTTGTCGCTTTCTGTGGGCAGACAATTCTCTTCGGTTGCGCTGTTTCAGGGTATGCCAATGGAACAATGTATGCAAACAAAATCCATAGTGCATATATTAAAGCCAATTGCTGCATTTTGCTGTTACTTTTGGATAACGATGTTCTAGTTTTTTTATAAGAAGGTGTTCTAATTGTTGCCTGTAAATTTAACTAGCTGTTGTGGTTGTTGTGAAGATAGTGAATGGTATCATAATAAATAATTAGCATGGACACATTTTTTGTTGTTCAGATATTTGAGTGCGTATTACTTACCAAAAGTGGATCAAAGTTGTTTGAAATTCTAATATTGAATCTGTAGTCGTAATTTTTATGTGCTAGGTTTATATTGTAAGGTATATCTGGTTTGATTTGCTTATGGTGTTGGCTGATACCAGAAGCAAATTGAAGTTCATCACTTCATCTATATTGTTCCATTCTTCAACGAAAATGAGATTTGGTGCACCATTCTCTTCGTCAGCGGGGGTGTCTTTATCATTAAATGTTGTACTTGTTGGCAAAAGCCGGTGGTTAAAAAGAAAATGAGGTACTTTTGCCTCCTAAATAAAGTGAGATTTTCTTCTTGTACTTTTTGTCTAGGCGTCTAGCCATATAGAGAACAACGATCTGGAGCTGTCAAGAGGTCTTGTAGTCTATGTTGTACTCTTGTATCCTCTGTTCCCTCGCCAGTAGGATACTACAGCATTTTTTTTCTGGGACAGTAACTTAAAAGGGTTCTGCCAAAACATCTGTTCAAACAACAAGGTTTTGGACAGCAATCTCACTAGAATATACTAATCGGCCACTGATGTATGCTAAGTAGCTGGTCAAACTAGGGCATCATGTTAAATATAGTTAGCACGCTAAGACTGTCACATAATACCAAGAACAATGCAAAACATGTCCAAGCAAATCTCTCTCCACAAGTCAACAAGCCTCGCCCAGTCATGCTGTGCGCAACTGCAATCCGTGGACATGAACAGCAACGCCACGGACCTGGCCGGCTGCTCTGTCCACTGCTGCCCGCTGGAGCTCTGGTGTGCCGGCGACCATGCTTGCTGGCTGCTGTTGCTGTGCTCCATTTAAAGTTTTAAACCCAAAACGTGAAGCCTGTCGGGTTTTGTCCATTTCTCCGTCTTGGCGCCGTGCTTTTGCCTCGGATGCTCTACTTTGGCTCGGAATCTGGGCAAGAGCCGTCCGCATGCGCTCAAGTTTTTGTCACCAATGCATTGATGTTTCTGCTGCAGCTCTGCCCAGCTTATCATGATCGAGTCAGAGCTAAAAAACGCACACAGCTTTGCTGTGTTTGCTGGCTGGACCATGTCACCAGGGCCATTGCCCGAAGTTTGCACAGCTCGTCGCTACCAAGTTCAGTGCGAGGGAAGATGTTGGTTGGATGGCTCTGTTTAGCTGAAAGTTCATCGTCGTCCTGCACTCAACACCTTTGACGAGATATCTGTCTCCCTCGTGATATTTTTTGTAAGCGTATGCAATGGAGCTTTCTTGAAAACTCGTTTTGGTAATTGTGAGGTGGACATGGTATGATTGTGCCATTGACGATGTTGTGACTTGTGCAGTAGTACAATTGATTATTGTTTCGTTGCTTCACGATGGCGCCTCTGCAGCAGATGATCTCTGAACAAACACATGGCCTGTTTTCTGCCGACTGCCGCTCCTTCTCGATGCCTTGGTTGGCTTGCCATCACTAGGACTTGTGCTGTGCTTGGAAGAAAACCAGGTCCGATCAAATCGGTAGATACCCAGGCCACCCAGGGCGTTCCAAGCTCCGAAGTGCAATGTTTCCCCGGCGATCAATCATGCAGGGCCTCGTAGCACATTCACCAGGCCAGGCATGGCAGTAGTAGCCTGCCACTACTAGACATCACTGCTACTACATCAATGGGCCGTGGGCGCCTAGGAGATCGTGAAATTACTGCTCGTCCTCTACCAGCTCGAAACGAGCCACGATGTCTTTTCCAAATCTTTGCTGTGCACGCAGGGCCCACGGCCCAGCACATACGCAAATGCCATCTAAATCCATCCATCTTCTGGTTTGCCCGCTAGAGCAGAAACCCCATTTTATGGCCCAACTTCGCGGCGCCTCTGCTGGGCCTAGGCGTACCACTAAACCAACCGGGCCCCTCAAAAAGGAAAAAAGACTAAACTAACTGGGTCGAACGCGCCATAAACGACGGATTTAAAGCCCACATGGAGCACGCGAGCAGCTGCTGAAATCTGGACTAATTATTGCCGGTGACAGCGATCCCAGGAGCATTTCGTCTTTTATGCCTTTGGATCAAGTACAAACAACAAGCATCATATGGTACATTGGTAATTTGGTATGTTGTACTACTGATGAAGCGTACTTAGCTTCCCCTCCAAGCCCTGTATGACATTTTGATCGCGTGCAGTTTCGCAGCCGTTTCTCTCATGTTCATCCGTTCGCTAGGGACTTGGCAGGTGCAAGAAAGTGCCACTTCTATCAGGGACAGCAAGCACTGGTAGGCGCTGTCATCTTCTTCCATATTTGATCGGGGGAGCTCGTGGCATTCTTCTTGGAGACAAGCGTCAAGGATATGAAGTGCCTCATGCTGATAACTCTTCTTGACGAAATCGACGATGGTAAGTCCATTGCAGAACACAGGATCAGTTGGCCTTTTTCCTGTCAGCATCTCCATCAGCACTACTCCGAAACTGTACACATCTCCAGAAATTGAAATATTGCTTCCTCGAGCATACTCTGAATATCAACTCAGAAGTGCAGCAGAAGGTGACATTCGTGTAAATAATAATGATTTTTTTGAAAGGTAAATAATAATGATTTTGGTTTGTAGAGAAACGGTAGTTATGGATAGAAGGAAAAAAAGTACCTGGAGCTATATAGCCTATAGTTCCCTTCAAACCGATTGAAGCTACCGAACCCAAATCTTGTCCTGATGCCAACATGGATCTACGGTAGAACCTTGCGATGCCGAAGTCTCCCAAGTGAGCAATCATGCCATCATCCAGAAGGATATTGCTGGGCTTCAAATCACAGTGGATGATAGGACTCCGACAGTCGTCGTGTAGATATTGCAATGCATCAGCTATATCAACAGCTATGTCTATCCTTTGAGTTAGGCCCAGTCGATGTAGAACATGTCCGTCGCCTGTTGGGTGCAGCCAAGTGTCCAAGTTGCCGTTGGCCATGTACTCATAAACTAGAGCTTTGAAATCTTTTCCCCTGCTATCAATTGTAGAGCATGCTGTCAAAATCGGAAGGAGATTCCTATGCCGAATGTTTCTCAAAGCTTTACATTCTGCCATGTAACTTCTGTCTGCGTCTTGCATGTCAAGGTGAAAAACCTTTACAGCCACAAGCTTGTTTGGTTGGGTTAACCTTCCTCTGTATACCGAACCGGAGCTTCCTCTCCCAATCAAGTTAAACTCTGCAAAATTATCTGTGGCTTGCACTAGAGCCTTATAAGTAACTCTAGGAAATTGCTCGCCTGGCAGTGACAGCTGAATTCTCGATGTCCTCTTTCTGATTAATTTTAAATATACCGGTACCATGAGCACCAGAAAACCAAGTGTGGGGACCAAAATTTTAACCAATGTTTTGCTTCGTCTTGTTTGTTCATGAGGAACAACCGGGCATAAAGGCATGTGTAGCTCCCCTACTCCTCCACATAGGCCCCAGTTGCCTTGGAGTGAAATGCCTGTAACATTCCTGAATGCCCCTGTCCTTGGTATCTCTCCTTCTAGATGATTGTTAGACAGATCCAACTGGGACAGAAGTTGAAGATCGCTTAGAGCAGTTAGAATGGTGCCTGATAAATTGTTTTGGGAAAGATTGAGCATTGCCAAGTTTATAAGATTTCCCAAAGACGCTGGGATGCTTCCTGAGAGGAAGTTCTGGCCCATCTGGATGGTTTGCAACTGTTGACATGTGCCTAGAGATGCAGGGATTTCCCCTGAAAGCTTGTTGGATGAAAGGTCTAGCCATGTGAGCTGCTGGAGATTACCAAAACCAGGAATCAGGCCTTCCAAATTGTTGTCGTATACCAAGCATTTGGTTAACGTGGCTGTTCTAAGAATCTCCTTGGGCATAGTGCCGTGGAAATCGTTGCGACCAAGACTCAAGACCGATAGTTGCGGAAGGTCTCCTACGGAGGACAGTATGAGACCTGTGAAACCATTGCCGTACAGATTGATAGCTACCAACTTGGTAAGATTTCCTACAGATGATGGAATAGTACCGACGAAATTGTTCCTTGGAACATATAAACCTTGCAAGTTTTCCAGCCTCCCAATCCATTCTCCGATTGTCCCTACTACACTGGTGTGGCCAAATGCAATCCAGTTCAAGTTGCGAAGGTTCCCTATGCTCGAGGGGAGAACGCCTGACAAATTGTAATCACCACCCAAAGATATGTATCGAAGAGAGGACGAAAGGTTACCGATGTAACTTGGCACGACTCCCTGCAGCTGGTTCCCGTAGAGCCCGAGCATTTGCAGGTGGCTGCAGTTACGGAGTGCACTGAAGAACTCCCAATCTGCACTGTCCTTTGCTTCGAGACTGTTTAGCTCCAGGTCCATACGAACGAGGTCAGGAAGCATGCCAAATGGAACTCGGATTTTCCCTCTAAACCGATTTTTTTTTCTAAATCCATCTCTTGGATCGAGGAAAGGTTGCCTAGTGATGCTGGGACATGACCCTCAAACATGTTGGTAGCCAGATCAAGAAATTGGAGGTTAGGGAAGGCGTGACCGATTGCAGGCGGCAACTGACCATGTAACCTATTGCCTGTCAGGCTTAGCAACTGAAGCAGAGATAGATTGAAGAGGCTTTCAGGGATCCCACCGGAAATCCTATTCACTGTTAGCGACAGCGTCCTCAGCTCTGTCAGCTTCCCAATCCCTTCAGGAATGCTACCACCGAGGTTGTTGTACGTGAGGCGGAGCTCTTTCAGGGAAGTGGCGTTGCAGAGCTCCGGCTGGATGATCCCGGTGAGGTTGTTGAAGCGAAGGCTCAGAGACGTCAGGTTGGATAGCCTGCCGATCTCCGCGGGAATTCGCCCCACGAGGAAGTTCCTCGACAGGTTTAGTGTCCTCAGGATGGAACAGTTTGTGAGCGCGCCCGGGATACTCCCCTGCAAGGTGTTGTAGCTCAGGTCAAGCGACCGGAGCTCGGTGAGGCGGCCAAGGTGAGGAGGTATCGGGCCGGAGAAACCGTTGGTGGAGAGGTTGAGGGCGGCGAGGGACGACAGGTTCCCGAGCGAGGCGGCGATCTGCCCCGAGAGGCCATGCCCGGCCAGGTCCAGCGCCACGACGCGGCGCGTTCGGCCGCTGCATCGGACGCCGTTCCAGAGGCAGAAGTGGGCGCTGACGTTCCACGCGCTCAGGGCACCTCGTGGGTCGTTGGTTATCGCGCGCTTGAAGTCGAGGAGGGAGCGCAGGTCCGCGCCGTCCTCCCCGCCGAGGGTGGCGCGGCTGACGCTTCCAGCCCCGCAGGACATGACCAGCAGAGCCCCAAGTGTCAGAACGAAGAGCCTGCTGGGTCGCCTAGAACCTGCCCGTGTGACCTCCGTCATCTGCAAAATGGTTGAATTCTATGACGAGGTTTGCAAATTGCAGCAGGCTCGATGTAGCAGAAGGCCAATCAAGTAAACCAGAGATTACCTGCAGTGCTGAACCAAGTAAGAAGCTCGACTGCATGTGCCCAATTGACATGACGAGGTTTGCAAATTGCAGCAGGCAAGAACTTGAATTTGAAAGAAAATGCAGACACTGATGAAGAGAAGAAACCGGACACCTCCAGGAGCAGACGGCAGGTCTCCTGTTTCTGGTCTGAGTGGAGAAGTTTTTACACTTGGTATATATAATATAGGGGTCTAAAGTAAACAATCTACGGACTACGGGCCAGAATCCAATTGAAATGCTTGTATCAGATCAGCCGTCTGATGCTGACTTCTGTTGCATGTCGGACTCAAAAGTCCTTCTCTAAATATTTTTAATTGAATACTCCTAGGCTGCTGACCAACGGCGGCCGTAAAGTTTTCCCAGATTGGCACCTGGATCCCAGGGGCATTTTTCTCAGTCAAATCAGCCAACGCTCTGGGCAAATGGCTCAAATATCGTTTTTTTTTGAAAGATTAAATATCGTGAAAACAATGTTGATGTGTCCTGCTCTAGCACTGAACCTGTCAACTGTAACTGGAAGAAACATGGAAGTTGGATGTGGCAAACTGCCAAATAAAGTTTAAGAATTTTGTTAGGCAATTGGTTCATAATTCGTTACAGGTTAGGCGTAACTTTGCAAGAAGAAGCCATCTTGATATAATTTGCCCCATGTGCCACCTTTTGGATGAAGATGCAGACCATTTGTTTTTCAAATGCAAAGAAGTTAAGCTCAATTGCAGACTTCTGAAGTTCGATACGGAAAGATTAATGCTGGCAGCTGAACGATCAACACATGATTTTTTAAGAAAAAATATGGAGCTTCACTAAGGAAAAACAACAACAAATTATTCTTCCAATGTGTTGGTGGTGGTCTACTGGCGAGCATTCGAAGAGAAGTCGAGCTCTGGATCGATGCCGGAGCAAAGAACCTGGGTTGTTTAGTTTCTAAGTAATAGGCTGTGAAGTTATTGTGTTTTTTCAGCTGGTGGTTATTAATTTGTAATCAATTTAGACCAGCCAGCGCGGCAACGCATCGTGTAAACTCTGTTTGTTCTTCTATGTTAGTACAATGATGCACAAATCTTCTGTGTATTTAAAAAAAATTAAAAATAAAAGTAAACGTGAGGAAGCGCAAGAAGAGTGGTAAGAAAGTTATCAGTAACGCTCAATACTACATGCTGTGCCGGGATGGGCAGCTCTTCTAGTGCAATACTGCACAAACATGCCAGGGTTGATGGGGATCAGGTGATGGCTGCAAGAGCGCGGGCAACTAATTGTGTTCTTAGCGCCCAACATATTTCTAAATAAATAAATAAATAAATTCAGATCTCAGCAACACATATTGCTAAGCTTTACAGTATTTTCCAGATCCAAGCTGAGCAAATAATAAGAAAAAATACATAAATAAAAGGAATAAATCAAAAGCACAACCTATTTGTCGGGGTGGAATATCACGGTTCCTTTGGAAGCTAATTATGGTTTAACTCTCCCGCAATATGCGGCTCAGCCTAATCAAGGTTGTCGCATGGCCACGAACAGCCCACCAGAAGGAAGGGCACCGACGGCCCAAATACCAAGCCCAGAAGAAGAGCACGAGCCACCTCGCCCAACCACCAGAGGACGGGCTCCGCCTCGCCCGACTCCAAGGATGCGAGCGCAGCCTCACCCGACCCCTGTGAGAGAAGCCCCGCCTCGCCTGACCCCGAGGGCGCGGGCTCGGCCTCGCCCGACCCTGAGGGGGAGCTCCGCTTCGCCTGACCTCGAGGGAACGGATTCGACCGTACCCGTCGCAGGGACATGGGGCCCTCGGGGTCCCACGGGATGACATGTCGTATTGGGGGTCGAACCTCTGGCACGGAGGCAGGTAAGGACGTGCCTCGACATGACCCCCGAAGAGGACATGACATTACCGCAAGCCCCAGTCGTCCGCCGCACCGGAGGTCAAACCGTAAAACGCGCCGGGGGCTCACGCCGTCCGTCTTGTCGGGGCGCACGTCGCCCAACAAGCACGCCGGAGGGCCCATGCCGCCCGCCCATTTGAGATGCATGTCGCACGTCGCGCCAGAAAGTGGCGCAGGGGCACCTTATCGTCATCTACAGGACCAGTGGGGACCACACGCGAGGAGGAGGAAAAGCGGGGTCCCGGCGACCCCTCTCTCTCTTTCTGTATCCACTCCCTTCCCTTTGACTTATAAAAGGGAAAGGGAGACCCCTCGCCGAGGGGACGGAACGTTCAGACTCACATTCACACACGCACACTCCACAAGACTTGGGAGCCCCCTCCCTCTCTCGCCCGTTTGTAACCCATACTGCAAACGAGCACAAGCAGCTCGAACTGGACGTAGGGACATTCTTCCCGAACTAGTATAAACTCTCGTGTCTTTCTTGCACACCATCCGGGCCAGACGCGCAATTACGAAATTCACTAGTCGGCGGTTCGAGACACCGACACTATTATTGCTTCACCATCCATTTTTGGTAAAAATATCCAAAGACAACCAATATGCTCCTCTGGATCTAACCTGCATAAACTAGGTAAACCCTCTTTTCTGAAAAATAATATGGTTACACATACACCAAATCATCACGTAAGAGTTGCAACCTGATAATATCAATCTTCTATTTTTTTTTAGTTATACCCATTAACCAATCCCCAAGGTGAAAATCCGGAAGACAATGATCAGATATTATCAGGACTGAATTGGTCTACCTAGGTGGAGATCATATTTGGGTTATGACAACGCTTCCTGCCTTCATGCACTAGAGGCAGAGAGTGCTCTCAGTGGGATGGGTCTATGAAGAGCATATGGTACTTCGTTTTCTCAATGAGCCCATACTTACATGGGAGGCATTAGAGAAAGAATATACAATCTAATAAATATGGGTGGCATGGAAGATGGTATGAAGGACCGGATCTAAATGCATGATGAAGATCACACAACTATCATTAGGGATAACAGACGAAATGGGCAGGAAATCCCCTGCCTATTTTGTTGCCGTATTCTTTTTCCACTAGAAGCGAGAGTGGGACCGCGATGACTAGGGGACTTCAATCGGGATACATGGTATCCGGAAACAAACAAATGCGGGCATAAATACAACAAAAATGGATGGAATTCGAGAACTTAGATCGGAATGAAAGGTATCAATACAAAGCCCATGACCATGACTCACAATGCAACACACACAGACACACTGCTCATAAATGCAATGCAGTTTGCATAGGCATTATGGCTGCAATTTGCTCTTGGGCTAAGCCACTGAGGCCTTTAGGATTGACCTATCTTCGATAGATTGACGGTCCATTACGAATAAAAACTGGGATCCTGCTAATACAAGCGAGATATGCACCCCCCATTTCCCGCTCTGTTCCCGTCGTTTTCCCAAATTTTTCTATCATATTCCTTTTTTCATGCAAATATAAAAGAAAAATAGACAAACGGAAATGAGAACTTTTCTTTCCATCTTCATCCCTAGTTATCTTAATTTAATGATGTGGATGAATGTTGAGAGATCTTTGAGGAAATAAGTTAGTGAGGATAATTTATATAGATTTTATAGATTTTAGATTTGGCTTTAAAGAGTGTGTAGTATTGATTATAGAAAGAAATAATGATTGCTTGTTTGCGAGAGTGTGAGTGAACGTGGAGTCATCTTTTAAGAAATTAAATAGTATTAGTAGGGATTGACTGTATAGATACCATAGATCTGGCTACCATAGATTTGGCTTCACTAACATCTATAGTATCGGGAGCCAAAAGTAAATGACGAGCTACTACCAACTTTCAGCACATACGCCCCATCGATTAGATATAAATTGTGTCTTCCAACCGTGATTGCAGGGCTCCAAATAAGACAATTTTGTATATTGCTTATAGATAAATCATCCTTCAATGACCTAGATGAATATGGAGAGATATTTTGAGGAACTAAATAATATTAGTAGTGATTAATTGTATAGATATGATATATTATAGCTAGATTTGGCTTGGCTTGATACCATAAAGCGTATTGATTGTAGCAACAAAATAAATGATGGGATATCTACAAAACCAACTTTCAATCCATAGGATAGGTTACGTGTTGTGAGTACAAACCTAGTAATCATGGTGGAGATCCAAACAAAGCATCATACAACCAAATAACAGCTATGTAATAAATACTATAAAATCGCCTAGAAGAGACGAGTCCTATATGAGAATATTTTATTTTTTAAAATTTTGTATTAAATTAATTAAAAATAGAGTAGGACCAAATCTAGTTCTCCTTTCTTCCTCTATATATTCAGCTCTTCCCTTCAGTAGCACACTAGTCTTCATTATTTATATTCCCTTACTCTCTTCTAGTACCTACAACTAGCCAATCCCCAAGCAAGCTAAGTTCAATGGAAGATTCAAGCACCAATGATGTTTTCTTGGGGCTAAAGGAAGTTCTAGCACCTATATGGATGGAGGAACATCCTCTATGCAACGTTGAAGATTGGAAGGCATTCCAAAAGGAAAGGCCAGATGGACGGCATGACTGGGTAAGTGATTAAAGTTTTTGTTGTATCTTGAAGTTTTCAACCGCATATGGAAGTCGCTCTTTCCTTCTAGCTATTTGTTTCTGGAGAAGTATTGGTAGGTGTAGTTTCCAATAACAAGCATTAATGGAGGTAGAGTTAATGTCCGATGGATAAGAGCACTTGAATCTATGTCCCTAGATAGGTGCGTGATACACAATGAATAGAGTAATAGACCTTGTTAAAAAGATTAGTTAATTATGAATATTCATACAATAATCAGTATATAAAGTTTTGTGGTAAAATATTGCAAAATATGAGTTAAAGTGAGTAAAGTCCTATAGGGATTTAGATGTACAGAGATGCAACAAACCTCTAAGTTCTATCCAAAATGAAGTTGTTTAGACTATAACAATTTTTTGTATCTGTAGCCTACCTATTCTGCTTGATATGTGCCATATAATTATATTTATGATGTATGCAAAAACTTAGGACTTTTACTTAAAGTTTAAACTTTCATGTAAAGGCACTTTTGCAAAAAGTTGTTTGTGCGTTGTGCTCGTGAGAAGCTACTTTTCCAAAATCACTTTCACAAAAGCACATTTTATCTTATGCACTTGAGAAACTTATTCCGTTAAAGCTGCTCCAGCTTGTATATGGGGTTAGGCAACTCACAATAGTCATGTGTTACACACTATAGGCATGAGTTAGAAGAATATTGGGGACCACTATTAAGTTGATGACATGTAACACCTAGGACACCATGTTAGGAAAAAGCTAGGGTGGTGCCATCATTGGATGATATTGTGCCCGTGGGTTACTTCAATCATCAATCATTAAAGGGACCAGCACGGGTAGGGCCACTGATGTGTGGCAGTTGATTAAATTCCTGAGGAACATTGGTGCACAACATTGGGGAAGGAGTTGCACAGTGAGAAAAGGTTTCAGAGGATGAATTGTTGAATGGCAGGTCGGAGGGGGAATAGAAAACTATTCGAAGAACTTATTTATTAGTAGTAGTGGATAATTTGTCATGAACTCCGGTATCTAGGATGAATGCAATACTAAGTCAGAAATCAAGAAAGAACACACCCAATCTAGTGACGTTAGGGTAGGTCCAGGAGTATTCAAGGGTATTCATTGAATACCCATTATTCTTAATGAAAAATGGTACTCAAGAGTATACATGCTAAAAAATAGGGTTGAAACAGCTAATTATTTGTAGATTTTGAATTTTTGAATACCCACTCTACCAATGTTGGGCTCGCCTTTGAGTGATGTGGAAATAGAACATGTCTCTAACATGACATTAGTGACATGTTGAGATGAAACACGTCACTAGTGACATCCCGACAAGGCACCATCCTGGAGCCTAGGATGACTTGCAGCCCACAATAGTGGCTAATTTGTTGTGAACTCTATGGTGTCCAAGATGACTGCATTAGGGAATCACAATTTGTTTTTCTTCTGGGTTGTAGTCCAATTGGAGCCTTTCAATACTTTAGCTTTTGGAAATTGTAGACCCAAAAGCATTGTGCTTCTTTGGGTTTATAGCTCCCCCCCCCCCCCCAACCCAAAAAAAACAATCTAAAAGCAAAAGCATGAACAAGCATATCACTAAACTCACGCTCTAAGAAAAAAATAATGATATTGTTAATAGATGGATTAAATTAGGTATAATGCATGTAAATATCCCTCGTGAAATTACCTCTTAATCTATAAAGTGGTTTAATTGGAATTAATTATTACCAATGATGATCACACTTCAATAAAGTTGGGCATTCGTGGGGATTTGCATAGACCAAGACAAAGACTCGATGAAGTAGTAGGAAATAAGATCACTTGAAAGAGAAATCTTTAAGCCATGTGCAATAAGGCTCAACCAAGTTACAACTTCCGGCCACATTGTTGCTTGAGAGGCTGCTGCCAAACATCCCTCACCTGTGCGGGTGCCCTCGCCGCACTCGCCAATTGAGACGCCACCCGTGAAGACCTGTGGCCCCAAACGTGACATGGTGGCATTCCAGGCCCCTTCTCGGCTAAAGGCTGTATGTATTCTTCACCACGCCCTAGGCCGATCCTGCAAGAGTGGCCTTAGGTGTTGCGCATAGTGCAAACTCGTTGCCTCTGAGTCTACAACATGTCCAAGGTGTGCAAAAGTGCTAGGCTAGTGCAGAAACTGGCTGCACCAGTAGTGAAGAAGGCACAAATCGATCAACCTATGCTGGCACTTCGACCTAATCGAAGAAGAGCACGCGCCGCTCCACCAAGTCATGAACAACTACATCACCATGTTCAACGATCTGCTCCCACCTCACATCACTGCGGCCCTCACTAAACTCTTCGGCCCCCGTGACAAATTTGCTACTTAGATAGATGTGGCGATGAATGAGCCAGTTGGCAGTGAGATTGAAGAGCTGCAAACAGTGACTGTTGAGGCTGATGTGTAACTGCTTGATGCCAAAGCTCGGTGCTTCAATGTCTTCCTTCATGTCATCTCCCTTAGTCATGTAATCTACAATTTGTAGTTCAGTTCTGAGCTCATCGTAGTCGCTCGTGCAAATTTGCTATGGCTTTGTCTAGAACTTCATGTGCATCTGATGGTATCAGTATCTATCTATGATATCTTCTATTAATTGGTGGCTCACTTGATCCTCATCAAGTATGCTTGTTCTATGCAATCCTATAGTCTAGCGGTGCTTCTTCACTGGTTTGGCACCACTGAATCCATTGTTGTTGCCATGGCAATGCCAAATCTTGATGTCGTTGTATAAGCATGCACGAAATGTTGGCTTCAAGCTTTTGCCATCTTGTATGTCTTGTAGAGACCAACTTGACTTCCATTTATGGAGGTTTGGTTGCCGTCTTGGGAGGCTACAAACACAACAATTCCAGCTACGAACGTGCAACTAGCACCAGGGGAGGCATCCTGTGGCACCAAAGGAGGCATCTTGTTAAATTGGAATGACAACTATATTGAATTGCAGGACATCCAAGCCTTAGTGCCTAGTGGTAATGAAGGAATGCACTACCTCATTCATCATCACGGTTTTTATGCCATCCAGTCATAACCGCAAACCTACCTTCCTAAAAGAATTGAGAAGCATATAGCCCCCGGACGGCCATAAATGGTTAGTCCTCGGTGATTTCAACTTAATTTGAACAACATGGCGTGCAAGCACTTGCCACCGCCCTCTCTGATCACTACCTGCTTCTCCTCTCCAATTCGATTGGCTTGTGTCAACCGCGGCCTTCCACTTTGAGAATTTTTTGACTAAAATACCTGGATTTATGGATGAAATTTGGAGTGTTTGGCACAAGCCAACAACACACACTCAACCAGGGTCGCGTCCTACACCACAAGCTTGCTAAAACGACATGATATTTGCACAAATGGAGCTAGTCTATCATGTTGAAGAACAAACAAAAACTACACATGGACTTGGAAATAATCAAGTAGCTGGATATTGCTCAAGAAAGTAGGGAACTCTCTAATGTTGAGTTCCAAGTGAGAAAAGGTCTCAAACGTCGAGTTATGGGACTTGTTGTCATTAAGAGGGCTAGGAAAAGATGGGCCTCTAGGATCACTAACCTAAAGGGGGTGATACAAACACGAGGTTTTTCCATCTAAAAATGAACACACGCATGAGGAAAACCCGTATCTAGCGTTTACAAAATGAGTGCGGATGGGCTATATCGCATGATGATAAAGGCTCTATGGTCAACGCGTACATCTTCATCATGGGATCTCCACAGGCACAAATGAGAGGTTTCATTTGGGGCGCCCTGAATATACATCACTATAATCTTTCCCACCTATGTGCGCCTTTTACAAAATAGGAAATCTTGAAGGCCATCTCCCTGACACCGTCAGACAAGGCGTCGGGGCCAGACGGCTTCACTGGAATTTCTTCAAGACCCATTGGGAGATCATCAAAGGAGACTAGTGACAACCATTAACTCCATTTATGACCTCCGCTGCTTAAATCTTGACCTTATGAACTCGGCCAACATCCTAATACCAAAGAAATAAGCCGCAGACAAGATCACAGACTATAGGTTGGTCAGTCTCATTCGTAGCATGGTGAAGCTGTTCAAGATTATATCCCTACGCCTAGCACCAACGATGCACGACATCATTTCCCAAAGCCAAAGTGCTTTCATTCATGGTCATAACAGCCATAATAACTTTTTCTATGTTCGCAGCTCGATAAGGTGCTTCCACAAGAACAAAATGACGATGATGTTGATAAAGCTAGACATCTCCAAAGTGTTCAACTTGTTTCACTGAGATTATTTACTACCACTTACGCTCCCCCCCCCCCCCCCCACGCCAAAGATGGTGGGACTGGATTGCCACATCCTTCTCCATTGCCTCATCATGGGTGTTGCTTAACGGCATTCTGGGATGTCTAATTGCCCATGGTCGAGGACTAAGACAAGGAGACCCGCTCTCGCCACTCATCTTCATCCTTTCATTGACCCACTGCAGCGCATCCTCAACCTGGCCACTGAGGCAGGCATCTTGAACCAGGTCACTAGAAACCACGCAAGGCTGCTTGTCTCCAAGTATGCTGATGATGCGGTCATTTTCCAAAAGACGGCTAAGCATGAAGTGACCACTTTGAAACATCTTCTATAGCTCTTCGACGATGTAACAGGACTACAAACAAATGTGCAACAATCCTCGGTGGTGCCAATATGTCATGAGCGCTTGATCTGGAAGATATCCTGGAGGATTTTCCCCGGTGTGAGCGTACTTCTCAATCAAGTACCTCAAATTGTCACTTAGCATCAAGCGATTATAGAAAGTTGACTTCTACCCACTCACCAATAAGGCTACAACTAGCTTGTCGAGGTGGTGGGGGTCGCAACGAGACGCAAGCAGTAGGGAGGGCAATGTTGATGAAGTCAACCCTCTCTTCCAAACTGGTCTACCTCTTGACAGCCTTGAGCACTACAAAGGAGGTCCTTGAATTTGTTGACAAGTATTGGAAAAAGTTCTTGTGGGTGGGAGATGGTAACCTCAAATGGGTCAACGGAACTCGCACAAATAGTCAATGAAACGACCAAACTCAAATGGGTGGTTTCACACTCATGACGCATCTGACATTGCACCAATTAGCATTGATGAAGTGTGACAATAACAAAAAGGAAAGCTTCATAAAATGAAAGAGTATGGGAGAGTATAACAGCCCCTTTTGATACACGGTGATCAAGTGGAATAACTCATGAACAACCAAATTGAATTACAACGTTCATATGTATAGGCTATGCCTTTGCTAATGCGAAAGCTATCGCTCCACCGTAGATCAAACGGATAATTAGGAAGTGTCCATAACCCTAAAAGCTTTATTATTACTAGAAGAAAATATGAAGAGCTAGGAAACTGAACTTTCGCATATGCAAGCATGGGGAAATTGCAATTTCAAGTAATGTCCTATGTCCAATAAACGGGCTTTCTTAACTATGATAGATATTTTATTGTATCAAAAAGCAACCAGCATTACAATGTGATTCTCGCAATCTGGCTACAATTTGGGCACTAAGTCAACAACGAATCCTTCAACTTGCATACAATTGATTATGTGTGGTATTTTACTAGCTCGAGGCATAGTGTTGTATATGATTATAATTTAGCATGTTTAACTAATTATGTATTAGCTTGATATGTTATTTTACTTACTAATGGTTGGTGCAAAATCCCAAATCTTGTAGCTAGTAACATTTCTTTCCTGTAGTTCTACTCTCATCGGGAATACACAAGGATGTTCCGCTCCAAACCTCAAGTTGAAGCATTTCTAAAGGCATTGTCAGAAGGTGCAAACATGTTTGAAGGAAGAAAACTGCATAAGAAGGTACTAATTTTTTTTCTAGAAAATTCTATCGAAGGTACTTGTATTTTTTTTTTACCCACTAGTAGATTCCCTTTTCTATGTTCTAAAGTTGGAAATCTGGTTTTCTCAAATATAAAGTTCAGAGTTTCAATTCCCACCAGCAGTTTTGTGTTAACACTAGTGCATAAATTGAAAATAAAGATTGTAAACTGACACCTTTTATATATGTATAGTGGGTATTTAGAAAAGTTTCAACTTTGAACAACAATACAATGTGTCGGTTGAATTTCTCCTTTTCATTATACACATACTTATTGTTTTATATTTATTTGATGAATATTATTTTGATGCATTCTTTGGTGTTGCAGAGAACAGTGGACTCTGATGATGCTGAAAGTGGTGGTATGGATTCGAACAATGCATTTTCAATATTACATCACGTTACCAAAAAAAATATTCTTTACATCATAGACTTGAAAGACATACCTGGATTCCTTTTATATCAGTTGACAATAATAATATAGTTAGAAGAGCATTGTCTAGTATATTTAAAATGACGATATGAAGTGTTTACTGTTGAACTTATGCAAAAAAAATATGGCATTTTATTATCTTGTTGAACATTGAGCGGTATATTTGAGATCTTCTATTATTGATACAATATATTTTGCAGGGAGTACTACCACGAGTATTAGGGGAAGGGGAATGGGGAGGGGGAGGGGGAGGGGAGGAGGAAGGGCAATGGGAAGAGGAAGGGGGTCTTCACCGGTTGCATATCGAACGATGCTCCATGAGATGGATAAGCTACCCCCTGGTTTCATTTAGATTTGGGAGTATGATTTTCGAGAGGAGCCTGCATGACAACAATCCCCTGTTTGCTTCAAAATTAATAATATTTGGTGACAATTTTACATATATATATATATATATATATATATCTTTGCATGAGATGCTATAACCAATAGAGATCGTCCCATAGTTTATAGTGGAGGACTTTTACGGCGCACAATACGACCATATACTACTGTCTGAAAAGAACTCGTATGTAAACATCGGACGGTCAAGATTTTTCTATACCACTAAAACATTGATTAGTAGTATGAGGTAGTATATTTAGGTAGTATAGGTAATATAAGGGTAATATGGGAAAAATTATTTCACCACAAGGTTTCACCCCTAATACAACGGCCTAAAAGTGTTGCAATATGTAAAAAATGATTGCAATAATTATCCTGAATTTATAAGTTACTAATGATAATCTTGCTCTTTCTAATAGACAGTTGGATCTTTTATATACTACATACTACCAAGTGGTAGTATTGTGCGCCGTAAAAGAGGCCTTAAAGTGGAAGGCGACGCATACAATTGCATGAATAGTTTTCTACAGGTCCTATCATTCGTACTTCATCAATTATTAGATACTTCAAATGCTGCTAACATGCGTCTTAGCAGTTTGCTCAGAGGGTAATAAGCTTCTGCTCCATGAACATGAAGTGCACATTCTAGTGCTGCATCAATGCAAGCTTCTGGTTTTAACGTCATAGGCATATGCATTGGTATGTTTGCTTATTATTATATCTTACTATGCTTTCTTCAGATTGTGTTTTATTTTCCCACCATGATTGCCTTCGCTGATGCGCATCGCGGCATTATAATCTCACGATTTCATACTGGTAGTCGTTTGATTTCATTAGTAAATGGTGGCATGGTGCTCTGAATTAAGTGAGCCATAACAGTGGACTGATCATCAGACAGAGAAGGGGAACATTGCTGGACAGGGACACAACACACCAACACAACCCGTCGAACACGACGGGCCACGCGATCGACTGATCAGTCGTTTCACGGTCACGAGACGCACAGCGCTCTGCGCTTTTTTCAACCTGTGCGCTCGCCGACCGGCCGGGTCGGGCCCTCAAGGATGCAGCGCCGAGTACGTCCTGTACCTGTACTCCACCGCCGCCGCGTCCTCCTCCTCTGCGGCCGCGCCGGCCGGCTCGCCGGAGCCGCGGTATTTGGGGCGGCACGGCACGTAGTCACTGACGGGACACGACTTGGGCTGGCGGAGGAACTTGGCGCACTCCTCGTGCGAGCGCTGGCTGGGCGCCCACTGGATGCAGTTGCGGTCGACGTTGAGCCTCCCCTCCTTGATCAGGTCCCAGCAGCAGGACCCGAGCGACGTGAAGTAGTTGCCGGAGAGCGTGAGGTTCTTGAGGCGGCCGAACGCGAGCCGGCAGAGCGCGTCGGGCACCTCGCCGTAGAGGAGGTTGTCCGCCAGGTTTAGCTGCTCCACCTTGCGCAGGCACGCGAACGACGCCGGGATGGTGCCGGTGAGCCGGTTGGTGCCGGCGTCGATGACCGTGGCCTTCTCGAGCAGGCCGAGCTCGTAGGGGAGGCACCCGCTGAGGCTGTTGTTGAGGAAGAGCACCTCGAGGAGCGTGCCGGCGTTGCGGGCGATGGACTTGGGTATCTCCCCCGTGAACCTGTTGTTGGCGAGGGAGAGGTAGTTCACCGGCGACTGCCCGATGTTGTCCGGGAGGCTGCCGGAGAACTGGTTGTTGTTGACGAAGATGGCCTGGATCCGAGGGAACCTGCAGAAGACGCCGGCGGGGAGCTCGCCGTAGAAGCTATTGAACCGGATGTCGATGAAGGTGGCGTTGGTGAGGCCCAGCACGTCGCTCGGGAACGGTGCCGGCGCGAGCCTGTTGTTGCTCAGGTCCAGCTCGTAGAAGTACTGCAGGCCGCCCAGCGCCGGCACGGCGCCGCCGAAGTCGTTGGAGTTAGCATGGAACAGCGCCAGGTCCGGGAGGCTGTCGACGAAGTCCCGCAGGGAGTCGGAGCGCAGCATGTAGCCGTTGAAGTCGACGGACGCGATGGTCCGGTCCGTGACGTTGGGCGGCCGCTCGCAGAAGAAGCCCTTGTAGCTGGAGCACAGGTCGGTGCCGCTCCAGCTGCGGGTGATGTCCATCGGGTCGCACGACACCGTCTGCCTGAACTGTTGGATCACGAGGTACGCCCGGTACAGCCGCTCGTTCTCGAAGTCGCACGGCCGGGGACCCGACGGCGACGGCGCCGGGCTGCTGCTGCTGCCTCCCTGGCCGCCGCCGCCGCCGCCGCCGATGCCGATGCCGATGCCGACGCCGCCGCCGAGGCTGACGTCGAGGTCCTCCCGGCTCGGCCGGCTCGCTCCCGCGAGCGCGGCGCACGAGACCAGGAAGCAGAGGAAGGCGAGGCCCCGCGCGGCGCGGGGTGGACCTACCACTGCCATCTCCCGGATCATGATAACGGGAAGCGTCGGTGGCGGAAGACGAGGGAAACGACGAGGCTGCTCCCGCGCTTTTCACGCGAGCCGAGAGAGCAAGCCGGTTCGGCGCGTCGCGCCGGCGTTCTCCTGTCAATATCCCCGCGAACCGGATGGTGCGGAGTGGGCGACGGGCAACGGCAAGGCCGTCGGGGCGTGCTGGTATATAAGCCCCCGCACGGCGCGGCGGCGCGGGTGAGTTGGTGCGTGCTTGCATTAACCCACTTCACCCTAAACAGCCAGGAAGGTTCGGTAGTTGGGAGAGGCAGGAGTGATCGATCTTTCCGGCGATGGCAATTCGCATGTGGAGCGCCAGTGCTGTGGTATGTTGCTCTCCAGTAACTGCAGTGCTCTGAAAGGAAGGATTTGTACTGTAATTTTGTTCGGTTTTTACTGTCCTTTGGCCGGGGTTGTGTTAGTTTCTTGTGAGGAGCGACGAAGCGTGTCATGTTGCCTGTTGGACTGTACCTATGCAATTATGCGGTACTCGGATCCAAATAATTGGAGGGCTTGACTAGTCTGAGGCTCTCTGGGCTAGTAACTTATCAAAAACAACTGGAAACATTTCATTCAGAGACAACTTGCTCTACTAAATTATCGTAGTAAAGGTGCTTTGATTTGATGGTATTGAGCTAGATCAGTTTAACCATTGACAATGACGTGTTTTTACCTGTTTATGCAGTCTGCTGGCGTTTTGAGTTCTGAATCTCACCAGCTCTTTTGCTTCAGTGAGATCAACCAGAGTACGACGTGCAGTACCACTTTCTGTCGACCGTGCAAGTTCAGCATCTAGTACGCGACTATATTCACCTTTCTAGGTATCTAGTACTGGGCGCTTTTTTATGTCTAGTCACTAGTTAGTAGTCAGTACATTTCATAAAGAAAACTAGTCAGTACATTCTGACATTCAGTAGTCAGTAAAGCCAGCTACCTGATAGGGATAACTGATACGGTGCTTAAATCGCCGATTTCACCGGTCTCACTGAAAGACAAACCGTCTACCGGGAGCGGGGGATGACTGAAAGGCAAAACCTCTTTGTTTGTAAACCTAGCTAACCGACTGAATGTCTGAAGCAGAGTTTGGTAATTTGGATCGGTTCTTTTTGTAACTAGTCTTGCTTTGGTTAACTAGTTCAGGCGAACCTATAGAAGTTTGGTTTTGAATAAAACGAAATTGGACCGTAGTTTGGAACAGAGGGAGTAGCAGTACTATTATAGAGTGAAAACTGCATACTCATGTCCTTTGAGCACCAATAATCATTGTCCAAGAACATGGACCTAACTATCACTGACCCCCTGATGGCGAGATGATTTGTTCCTTAGCTTCACGCAGTCTTCTCCCAGAGAAATACAAACCACGTGTGTGTATATCTTACCGGTAGTGTTCGAAAGAAAATAGACAAGCAAAACAGTGTCATTCCGTCGTGATTAGACAACTTGGAGCGCATCATGTCAACACCGAAGATAGGTTCGTGCCCTATACTATACATAACCCTACCTAATGGAGTAGAAGACAAATACTACGTAGAATTAAAAAAAATGTGGTCCGGAAGTGCATTATCAGAGCGCGTAGTTCTGCCACTGCCTCTCACCTCAGTTACGATCGATTTGGCAGCAAAAATTCTTCAGAAACAGTGAAAGAATCTGTCTTGTTCCTTTCTACAGTTCCAAAGACCGTGCTTCTCTCGAACTCTGCACGGATTTCAGCGTGTTTCCCAGAAGAAAATAGAGCCTGCACGAGGCTCCACCTGCTAAACTTCCACCAGTGAAGTCGGCTACTAGCTTCCAGGCGATGCAAGCTAGCTGCTCCAGCCAGTAGCGGCGAGCCGACCTCAACTCCCACCGGCGCCTATCTGTCAGCCGCGGCGCGCCCCGACTGCGCCGGCGGTGGTTACGGTGGTGGTTGCGTGGGCGCTTTCGGCCTTTTCGCGCTCGTTTCGTCTGCCCCGGCTCGCCGTCCCCTCTCCCGATCGGCGCCGGGTGAGTCCGGCCAAGGCCAAGCTGACGCGGAGCACGGTGCACGGACGTAAAAAAAGAAAAGGGGGACCTGCGAGCTCGAGGTCACGGGCTGCCACAACAATAATGCGCCGTTGTCCCCCTCCCGCGGCGCGCGTACGAGGAGATGGAGCGAGCTGCGCTGCCGCGGCTACGGCCTGCCGGCTGCGGGTGGAGCCGTGGACAGGGCTGCACTTGTTCGTGAGTCCGGCCAAAGCCAAACTTCCCCGGCCCCTGCAGTTCTGCACACGCGCCGTGCGCGGCAGGGCAGTGTCGCTGCGACTGCGAGGGGCAGGCAGCTCGCGCCGCGGCTCAGACTAGGTGGTTGCACGCACGCGCCAGGAGGCTGCACGGCTACTACTGTGCGTCGTCGTTCAAAGCGTCTCCCGCCGGTGTCCCGTACTCCCGTATCCACGCTGCCCACGGCTCTGGGGAAGCCACCCGACGCCACAGCTCGCCGTCGATCGGCCTCCGTACCGCGACCACCAGCGGCAGCTGGTTCATCTGTACGAGGAAAGGAACTGGCGAACTGCGCAGGTGTAGCCTGTAGATAGCTGTAGGTGGCTAGGCGCCATGGACGGGCTGGCTGGATAGCTCTCTTTTGCACCGGCGTGGCTTAACTGCGTAAGCAATCTCGTTCTCATCAGCTGTGTCCGATCCGATCGATGCGCCGCCGCTCATTGGCGGATGGCAGCTGTTGCGAACTTGCGGCTAAGATCTTGACGGCGAGCGGAACAATACAACGCTTGCTGAAACCTGAAATGATCGTTCACCCTCCTGACCGCACCCCTCCCAGAAATCTGAAGCGTATGACCACCGCCGTGTCTGCAATTTCTTTTCTATTGTAGACTCAAAAAGAAATAAATGCAGATATATATAAATCCAACGGTACCAATTTGCAGTTTTACACACACACTTCTGGAGCGAACAGGTTCCAACAAATTTCTGAAGTACAGTATTGCTCACACCCAAATGCATGCCCAATAAATTACTCACGTCATACGGGTAGGGTAGCATTGCTCTTATTGGAATTGAAAATAACTTAGACCAGGTCAGGCATAACTTGTAACGCAAGAACGAGCTTCCAAGTACTGACGACGATACTGATAGCTTAATTTCGAGGTCCACTGCAGCAGAGGAGGATAGCAGATCCGCTGTCAGGGATCTGTTTCATGCTTTCTTTCTGAAGACAAGCCTACTCAGCAGGCTCGCACGCCGCTTCTTCTTTCTCGCGTCAGATGAACCAGATGCTCTGGGTGACCTCGGAACCATCGGACGAGCAACGATCGGGGTCGAAGAGCCACTTCTGCGAGCCTTTGCGCCCGTGCCAGGATCTTCATGTTCAGGGCTCCTCTCAGTTGCATCAGGCTCGCTGTGTTCTTTGGTGCGTGCCGCTACTTCAGACGTGGGAGGACCGAGATCCTCAGGCTTGGGATCCGCTTCGGCAAGAAGGCTTGCAGCTGCTGGAGGTAAGGTACCGCACTTTTGTTTGTCTGATGCATCTGCACTTGCCGGGCTTTCCAGAGCATGCAACTGCTTGCTTAGGTTAGCGATTGTTTCTTGGCATTCCGCGAGCTTCTTGGCTGCCGCAGATATTGCTGAGGTCTGCAAGAGTAATAAACCTTTATGTTTTTTTTTTCAATCATTGACAGCTAAATTTCCAGTCTTGCTTTGCCATATTCAGAATGTCAGCTAAAATTTTCTTTCTACATCTCTAAAAAATAGTAAATGCCCAGGGAAATGTGTCACATTTTACAGTTACTGTGCTCTCATTGACAAGGTCTGTTCGAGTACGGATAGAATTACGATTTGTAGAAAGACAAAAGTTTCTAAGAATGACATCAGAGATTACCGTTTTTTGTTTTTCCCCCTCTCCTGCTATTTTTTCTTTGCTCCCGTCGGAAGCAACACTGCATCACAAATAATAGGAATTACTTATGCAAGTTATACAATTATCAGAGACGGTGCAGAAGTGCTGAAAATACTAGCATCATAGATGATTATCAGAAGGCCAAAAAACGAAGATACCTTTCTGTTTCACGGTATACCGGGTGCTGTTCCTGACAACTATCACCTTGCCCATGATTAACAGCCAATAATTCTTCATCAAGATTAGAGGTGAACTCAATCTGAGAATGATTTTCTAAGGTTACATCAGGTATCTGGCCTTCGGTTGTTTCAATCAATTCTTGTTGTTTCTCTTGTTGTATTCCGAAAGCCATTTCTGAATTTGTACTCTGCAAGGCATCTTTTTCATGAATGCTTAATGTCCTCAGGGATTCATTTCCATAAGAATTATTAGTAATGTGGTCGACAACGTCTAGTCCATCAAGATACAAAAAACATTGGCTCACTATCCACTCTAGGATCAAGCAAGCTTCATGAGTAAGCTTTTCAAGATTAGCCCTTCCATCTAATACGGCACGACAGACATGAACCAGGTGCTCAAGTCGCAAAGTGAGTTCAGACTTCTCATGAAGAAATGATGGGAACCTCGGAACATTGTCTTTAGCAGATCTTTCAACCATGCTACCGACTCTTTCTATCAGAGTGGCCACCATTTTGTCTATTTCTGCCCTGTTACAGGATAAGTGTGCGGCATCATTTCCTTCAGCAGAAATCTCACTCCTCAGTGCGTGTGTGACTTCATCAATAATGCTAGCAACACTTATCTTACTGACTTGATGCTTATGTAAGATCACCTTCAGAACGTCCTGAATCCACTCGGGATACTTGTCAGAGAAAGCATCATCAGGGATGAGATCTCTGTGAACTGTTTCTGAAACGACCATTTTTGAGTCTGTATCAGGTGTATCCTCACACTGATGTGGGGCACTTGAAGGTCTCGATGTCCTCTCTAGTTTCTCAATCTCCAGAGGATCAACAAGCAATTGAATGTCGGATCCTGTGATTCTTCTGCCCCTACTTCTAATCTGAGACACCTGTAGCTTCCCAGATCTTGAGTGATCCAGTTTGGCTAATGCACTGACCATTCGGTCTGGATGGTTATTCTCTGTTAAACAATGGCTACCACCAGACAACTCTTCGTGCTGCCTCTGTAGTATTGACAACTTGCATGCCTCGTCTACGTACTTCGACTGAACAAACTGCAGGTCACTCTCCTTCTGGGCCAATAACTGCCTCAGATGTCTGTTTTCCTCGCCCAATTCCTGTAGCTTGACCTGGTAACCTTCAGACACTGAATGCCTCGCCTGCAGCTGCGGTTGTATTGCTGCGCGGGGCCTTCTTGTTCCATTCTCAACAGAACTAGCACCTTGTCGCTTGACCTCATCTTTCATTTTCGCCAACGCTGCAGGACCTGGCAGACGCTTCTGAACCATGGTCCGCAGCCTCTGGCACTCGGCTTCTAGTGCAGCTATCTTCTTTACGCTCTCCTGCTGCTGCTTCTGAGCAGCATGGATTGATCTGAGGTCATACTCCCGCTCTTTGTTCCGAATCTCAAGTTCCTCCCGAAGCATGCGCACCTCATACTTAAGGGATGTGCATTGTTTCCGTGAGAACTCAAGCCTTGCCGTCGCATCAGTTAACTTTTGGTCTGAATGCGCTTTGGATTCTTTCAGCTCTTTGATCAGCTTCTCCTTTGAGTCAACAGTGTTACGAAGATTGTAGTTTTCAGCGATGACCTTCTCAAACTGCTTATTTGCATCCTCGAACTTCTGCTGCGAATCCTGTGTTTTCTTCTGCTCCGAAGAGATCTTATTAGCTGCTTCGATTACAAGGCGCTCTTTCTCGTCTCTAACAAGCAGCAGCTGCTCCATACAGCACCTAAGGGCTTCCCCGGTCTCATCCATTCTTCCTGGATACTTGCTTCTTCCTCTACGAAGCGTAGTTATCAAGCATCTTCTGAAATAACAGAGTTAAAATGTTACTTGATGTTAGGTGCGTGGTGCATGTGTCTTTTCTTATTCACTATTCCCTTCGTTTTTCCTAACAAAAGTCGGCACGTTAATTGTCGATCTATATATTATATATTACTAATAGATAAGAAACAAGTTAGAAACACCACTTATTTAGAAACGGAGGAGTACGTATATTGCTTGGCCTTTGGTTGGCAGTTCGGAGCGAGGTTTTCTGTTGAGTCGTTAATTTGATGGGTCCTCTGTTTTCGGCTAAGTTTGGCTAGTAGCTTTTTGGGTTGTTAGAGCATCTCCAAAAGGCCTAAAAACTACTCCCAAAAATCTGTTTTGGCTAAAAAACTGAAAACCAGGTCTCCAACAGCAGCCCAATCACCTGCCCAATTTTTCCTCGCGCCCAAAACTAGGGTCATCCTGAGCCAGGTTTTCGCCAGCGCTCGGCGCTCCCAATCCCGAAATTTGTCGCCGATGCCCGCGCATTCTCGGTTCCCGCGCGCCTCCCCGTCTGTTTTCCCTCCCTCCTCGCGCCATTTTTTGTACAAGCGCGCCACCTCCCATCTGTCCTGGTGGCTGGTTGCCGCGTCCCTCCTTCCCTTTTCGTACAGGTCGCGTTGGCCTGCCGGCGCCGTCTCCGATCCGTCCACGGCGACAGCTCCCCTCCGTCCACAGCACAGCTCCCGTCTGTCCAGTAAAAAAGATCCGTGACCAGAAAAAAAGGCCGATTGGAGCCAAAGTTTGTTAGGATCCGGTGAAAAAAATTAGGATCTGGGCCCACTCTAGGTGAGGTGGCACCATTTAAGTTTTTTGGGCATCTATTTTTAGAAACTGTTGGAGAAGGTGTTGTTTTTTACTTTCAATATTTTTTGGCAAGGTTCCAAAATATGATTTTTTAGGATTATTTTTTTTGCACTCTTGGAGATGCTTTTATAACAATGGTTGCCCCGTAGTCATCTTTTGGGGTGATAGGGCCCACCCTTGCTAGTTGTATGGGTTTTGAGCCTGATCTCCTTTCAAAATTGGGCTGGTACTTGTTTTCCCCTTCTAACCAATTTTGCGGCAAAGCTTTTGCTGCCCTTTTGAAAAAAGAAAAAAAAACTAACAAATATATATAGGAGCACCAACTCCCACCGTGAAAAGTTTAACCGGAGTCGCCCACAGTTATCTTCTTATTTAAAAATGATAGGTGCATGTGACTTTATGGCTTGAGAGTGCATGTTCTAGAATCTAAGTGGGACATATGTCCCTATTACACAGAGCACAGATGCCTTCGAAGAATTTCGCATAATTTGTACGATGATACGTGCGAACAAGAAGAATGAAAAGGCTAAAAGGATCCGAATACATCAACAAGTATAGTGACAAAATGCATGCGTCGGTTTACCTCCGGCCGATCAACTTGGCAACTAGTTGTGCCAAACATCGACACACAAATTCAAAGGATCCAACAGAACGAACAAGAAAACGATCATCAGAACACACAGTGAAGACCGAAAAGACAAGCGTATAGACCTCGATCCTACCTTCTTCCAGTTCCTCCCTTGGTAGTAGTCCCTAGCTTGGCTAGTTCCGTCCAGTGAACCCCTGGCAAATCACGCCGGAAAGAAGCAGCTAGACTACTGAAGGCTCCTCTCCTGCCTGTCGAAGAACCCAAATGCAGCGGACGAAACTGGAGGAGAAGGCCGCACGACCGCACGAGGCCCTTTGGTTCCATCGGTGGTTGGCGCGAGGTGGAACGTGCGAATCCGGCCGTCACCTCACTTGAGCGCGCCGGCGGGAGCCGAGGTTTCAAAGCTACAGCGCGGACGGGCCTTTCACGAGGCCAACGCGCGAGCGGTCCGGCCTGGAGCGGGCTCGGCTGCGAGCGGCCTGATCACCAGTTGCATCGCGTCCGTCCCGGCAGATCAGGATCAGATCATCAAACCTGTCGCTTTTCGCCGGCAGCTGCGCCGTCGGCAGCGTGCGCTGGTACGTGCCGTCGATGCTGCGGCTTATCTTGGCGCGTGATCGCTGCCGAATCTTCGTTGGGGAAGTACGGCTGTGGCTGCGGCGTACGTGGAGGATAAGGATAGGTGCGCCGGCCGAGCTCATCGGGTTTATCTTGCCCGTGACAGGGAACATTAGCTAGTGGAGTAAATTGGTTCCTTCGTCTAAAGAAAGTTCGCTCTTAGTTTCTCTTGATCCCCTTTCATTTAAACTTACTCCCTTGGTCTCAAAACGAATTTTGTTTAGCTTCTGAGACCTTCTGTTAGTTTGAAGGGCTAACGGCGTTAATAGTAACGTGAAATGACGTTTTTACCTGGAAAGCAGCAGCGTACCGAAAAAAATTTGGTGGTCAAGTTTCCCTGGCACGCATGATTCCTATGCAGGGATGAGCCGGGATCATGTACAGCACCATGGCTGCTGCGCTGCGTTCACGCAGCCTTGTCAAACCAGGATCGCGAGGTTGATCACGATCGCTCGGCGTGGCCGGGTCGACGGAAAATTCAAGGAGGCGCGCCCAAAAAATAAAGGGGCCTGAACATGCATTGCTGCACGCACGCGCCGTACTCTAGCCAATGCAATCCCCCGGCCCGGATCGTCAGTCTCATAGAGGAGTTTCAAGCTGCATCTGGGCAGTGGCGACTAGCGCCTGTTTACCTAGCGCTCCTAGCAGCCTAGAGCGTGAGCTAATCAGAATTCAGAACAAACATTTGATGGGCATGACATCCACTGTACCACCTTTGTTTACATGCATGTGTACAATAAAGAGCTTCTTTTCTTTTTTTTTAAGAAAAGAAGAAATTTGGCCCGCACGTACCTATTGAGCGTGAGCAGCAGCGCTAACGAATTTTACTGTACGCTGCAGCGCTGTTGTTGCATTCTGTTTGGCGTCAGAGGTAAAAGCGTCATTTCACGTTGCTACTAACCACGTTAGCCATTCAAACTAACGGAAGGGCTAAGAAGCTAAACGAAATTCGTTTTGAGACCAAGAAAGCAGATCAAGAAACTAAGAGCATTTTCTTAGGGCCAAGAACCAATTTACTCTTCCTAGTGTTTGGTGTCCCGGTGATGGTTTCCGGTTTGTGTCCAGCAGTTTATGTATAGACTTCCTCTACATTCAGGCCATTTGGGCCGGGCACAGGTGAACCTATTTGTGCTGTGAGGACAGATTTGGATCGTGACCAAATTGGTCTTCTTGGGCCTCCTTGCCAGCCTGACACCCAACAAATTTGCTTTCGTGCGACCCACCAGATCGTTCTCCGATCTCGGTCCAGCAACAGGGAGTTTCACTGCAGAAATGGCCGTGGGCCGCACCAGCAGTTTTCTTCCCGGCGTTATCCGGCCGCGCCGTGGCACACACCACGTTTCCCTCGCCCACCCCGTCTCGTCTCGTGCCCGTGATGCGCGTGCAGTAAACGACCTCTCCCCGTGCGAACGCGAGTACGCGACCCGAGCGTCGAGTCCCCCGATTGCGGCGGGACGAGGGTGAAGAGCGAAAGACGAAGACCCATGCTCGGCTAATCGCTCCGCGCACCCCCCGCATCCTACACGACTGCTCGCCATTCAAACCCCCGCTCCTCGGCGTCGTCGCTCGCTGAACACCTGCTGCTTTTTCTTCTGCTCCCAGCAGGTCGAGACTCGAGAGCTCCTGTCCGTCTCGCATGCTGCCTCCGACGGCGGCTTCCTCCACCGCGTCGCCGGTAAAACCGCGGATCACCTCCCAGCTCCGCCCCCTTTCTCTCTCTCTCTTCCATTTTCGCTCGGATGGTTTGCTTTCTCCGCCCTTCGCCGATGCACAGTTGCTGGGGCTTTGTCAGTTTTCTCCTGCTCCGTGCGGCGTTTTACCCACGTGCCTCGAGGATGAGCTCTGCTCAACCACTGCTTTCTTCAGCGGTGGGTGGAAGCGTGATGTTCGAATGCCCCGTCCCCTTTGATCAATCGCGTCTCCGGATTTCGTGAGCGGCTGCGGCGGTAGCGCCGACTGACCAGATTTGGGGGCCTGAAAAAAAAATGCTGGGGGTTTCTGTGTTCTGTTGTTGGTGCCACTGCCATACCCTGATGGACTCCCTCGCTGGTGATTCCGTGCTTTAGGTGCTCTGAAACCTGTATCGGTGAAGGCTCCTGCGTGGAAACTGGAAAGAGGAGCATGGGTGCGGCGCCGGGAGGCAAGCCGGAGAACAAGGTTGTGCCGGATGCTGCGGCGTGGGTGTTCAACATCGTCACCTCCGTCGGCATCATCATGGTTAACAAGGCCCTGATGGGTACTCACGGGTTTGGCTTTGGTATGACAAGTCTCAACCTTCACCTTTGAATCTAAATACAAATATACTAAACAATTCTTATGTCGTAGCACAATGTTAATCTTTTGGGCGACATCTTTTTCAACATGGATGTTGTCATGGAAAGTGACATGCTATTGTTAGCACTGGACACTCATCCCGTTATCTGAAATCCAAATAGGACTGACCTGAAATGTGCTTGCTGCCTGCCAGCAACTGCCATGCATCCAGGGGCGGGAAAACAATAAATTTGCTGGAAATTGTTAACATATTTTTAAATTCATGTCTTCTATCCTAAAAAATCCTGTGCATGCATGTTCTGAAAATGTAAGTTATACAGTTGATGGAGAGATATCTGACAAATGGAATTTGACATGCACACTGTATTGTTGGGTTCACTGCTCTGCCGGTGCTTATTGCTTATCGCTCATATTAAATACGAAAAATTGTACTGAAACAATGTCTTGTGGAGCTGAACTAATATTGATGCGTCAAGATACATACTGAATGATGCAAGCATACATTCTTTCTGCCAGAACTTCTACCGGCTTATGGTGGAATACTTAACTTAACTTACACTGTTGTCCTACATTTGATCTTTTGCTCTAAACTCCCCACTTGCAGTTACGACATTGCCTGGGATTCACTTTGCAACTACAGCTTTGGTGGCATTGATACTAAAATTGTTAGGATATCTTGAGCCATCCTATTTACCTCTTCCAGAGCTTATGAAGTATGTCCTTTTTGCAAATATATCAGTTGTTGGGATGAATGCTAGCTTGATGTGGAACTCTGTTGGATTCTATCAGGTGAATAAATAATTGTTTTGTCTTTGATGCATTTAGAGTGGTTTATGCATACATATACTAAATTTTGGCACCACCACCCTTTTCTCCAGATATCCAAGTTGTCTATGGTTCCAGTTTTATGCATGCTGGAAGTCCTATTTGAGAATATCCGTTACTCAAGGGACACAAAGCTTAGCATAATAGTTGTCCTAGTAGGAGTTGCAATATGTACTGTCACTGATGTTAGTGTAAATACCAAAGGCTTGATAGCTGCTGCAGTAGCGGTTTGCAGTACTGCATTTCAGCAACATGTAAGTATTGACAAAACTATAATTTTTACATTCATTTTGTGGGTACTTGTACAGTTCTTTCCTCTTTATGTGAAATCATATCCTTCAGTATGAACCATGTCTATATTGAAACTAGCATTGGTCGGGTCCAATCACTGTAAACATGCTGACCATTTGTAAGTATTCACAATCTGGTGGCTCTTGTGGTGCCTTTGAATAGCGTTGGAGTTGAATTCAGAGCTTTTAGAGATAACCGTACTCAGTTACTCCGTAAAACTCAAAATCCAACCAAGATATTAATAGCTCAGGGTCGATAATTACATGTAGTCTCTGGTTCCTTTTTATTCTCTGCCGGCCTTCAGAATCCTTAACGACTAAAGTTGTAGCAAATTGCTCGGCTACAATAGCAGTAGAAGCCTGAGCAGATTTCATGTTAGACAAAACCATATTTTTATCTTGCATTATTCACTTTGCCAGCTTTGACATGTTTTCACGCCTTTGTCCTATCTTTCTAATTTTAGTACTTTGGCCTTCTTTTTGGCAGTACATCCATCACCTTCAGAACAAGTATTCCCTTAGCGCATTCAACCTCTTGGGTCATACTGCTCCAGCCCAAGCAGCATCATTGTTACTACTTGGGCCTTTTGTGGACCATTGGCTGACCAATAATGGAGTTGATACTTACCGTTATAACAACGTGGTGACGGTAAGTGCTGTTCAGTACTTCAACCTGGCTAACAACTTGGCTTAATATTTCTCTTGCACTCCAATTGGAATTATATGATTTCTATCATGTGAAGCTATAAACACCGCGAAACATTTTTTTGTTTGGAATAAAATCTATGGATGGAAGGATGGCAGTGTAAAGACAAAACTCTAAACATTGTGATACTGGTAGACCAGTGCCATTTCAATATATCTCAATCATGAAAAAACACAGGGATATGAACACACAGAACAAGTTTACATTACATAATTTTGCCTATCAATCATATCACCATCTGTTAGCAACTTAGGACCAGTTTACTACTGTTTTACAGTGGGTGGGTGAACTGATGGCTGATATTTCCTTCTATCCACATCCCCTACAGTTCTTCATAGCACTGTCGTGCATGATTGCCATTGGAACCAACCTGAGCCAGTTCATATGCATTGGGAGGTTCACAGCCGTCTCATTTCAAGTTCTGGGCCACATGAAGACGATCCTTGTGCTCACCCTGGGGTTCATCCTCTTCGGAAGAGAAGGCCTGAACGTTCATGTGGCATTTGGTATGATCCTGGCCATTGTGGGTATGATTTGGTACAATCATGCGTCCTCGAGGCCTGGAGGCAAAGAGTGCCAAGATTACAGGGAGCCGGTCCAGGAAGACATCGAACAGGTCGATCAACCACCACAGGTGAAACCTGACGGAAAGAATTGAGACGAAAGCCTAGAGATGCCGTACTCGACATCCATTTGTCCCTTCTGGGTGTAGCCGCTTACTTGGTAGAGACGCCGGGAGTACTGTACATTTCTCCCAGTTTCATTGGTGAGCAAGCGACGGGGATGCAACGACACCTCGCGGCAGGAAGATCACTGAGATACGCCTGGAGGCAGATCCCCGTGATGTGATGTCCAACAAACATGATCTGCAAATTCTGTGGTGGTTTGTTTCAAAAAAAAATAATAATCTGTGGTGGTGTATACTGGTACTATACTAGCCAGTAGGCAGGTAGGGGTAGGAGAAAACGTGCCAAAGAGAATGGATCGTTCAGCCACAACTACCAGAAAGAGAGAACACATCGAGTTCTGGAATCAACTGGGTTTTTTTCTCGAATAGGAATCAACTGGTTTGGAGCCTGCCATTGTGAATCTTTTCTTCAAGATTTCAGTAGTTTTTATGTGCAACCGCACAATCTCGTGCGGAGAGGCCGGAGCGATGTACTTTGTACTGTGCATCAGTCATTGTTTGCCGCTTGCCCGTATAAGTATCACAGTCGTGGCCCAGCAAGCATGGCGGTCTCCCCGGAGAAAGCACAAAGCAGAAGAGGAGGTCAGGACTCAGGAGCATACGCAGCCGTGGCCCGTGGCCACAACTGTTTCCCCCCTTTTTTGATACGACCAACAGAAAGTTCGAACGAAACTTTCCTTGCCAATTTTTGAACCGAAAAATGAGCTGATAAAGACATATCAAATCTTCTGAGCTTCAAGGTCCTATTTGGATCCATACAGCTAATCCATAATCTCCGGCTGGAGCCTGATCCTCAGAGGTTCTGCTCAATTTCGAACAAACTCTATTTTCAAAAAAACAAAACTTGAGCAGACATCAGTTCGCCTCGCGTTGCATACTACTTTGCTACTGGGTTGAACTATAACATAATTTTCGTACTAGCCAGGGGACGGCACGCAAAGTTTCCCATACGGATAGGTGGTCCGTGGTCCGGTACTCCGGTCATCCCGGCGCCCCGGCCCAAATCAAATCGGTCAAGGCTCGATTCAACACGACGCGAGACCAGCGAAACCCGGCTCGCCCCCCGAAGCAAATCCGGTTCCGTGCCAAGTGCCAACTCGAATCCAACCAACCAACCGCCCCGAATGCGAAAAGGCCAAGCAAGCAACGGAAGCCAGCCAAGCGATACTCCCCCAGTGGCCCCACCCCACCCACGCCCGCTGCGCGCGCAGAGGCACACACCGGAGCCCAGCCGTGCACCGGGCGGACCCAGTCCTGGAGCACCAGGCCACCAGCTGACCAACCAGCCCAGGCGCCACGCCAGTGCTGGCGCCAGCTGGTGCACGAGCACCGAGCCCACCGTGGCGCGCGCGGGCAAACCCTAGGCGCGGGCGCGCGGCTCCTCTCTCTCCTATAACCACCTCCCCGCCCCCGTCGCCTCGCCCTCCTCGTTGAGAGAGTCGTCCCCCCAGCGTGCTCTCCGCCTGCGGCCTCTGTATCCCGCAACCAAAAACTACCAAAAAAATTAGAAATCCCCAAATCCGCGAGATCTACCAGTATCGAGCGACTTACCAACCCGATTGCTAGGGTTTAGATCCGATTTTTTCGAAAAAACTGAAAAAAATTTGGTCGAGGGGAGGAGGAGGAGGCGATGGCGGCGCAAGTGGCGGCGGCGGCGGTGGCGAACGGGAGCGCGGGCGCTGTCCCGGCGGTGGTGTCGCCGGAAGCGGTCGGCGTCGGGGTCGGCGTGGCGCAGCCGCTCCCGACCACGTCGCTCTACGTCGGCGACCTGGAGGGGTCCGTTTCGGACTCGCAGCTGTACGAGCTCTTCAGCCAGGCGGGGCAGGTGGTGTCGGTGCGCGTCTGCAGGGACATCACCTCGCGCCGCTCGCTCGGATACGCCTACGTCAACTTCAGCAACCCCCTGGATGGTATTGTTCCGATCTCCTCCTCGCGCTGCTCTCGTTCTATCTGTTCCACTCGGGATAGGAGGATTGTTAGAGGTTTGGGTGTATTTGAATTGCGGTCTGATCAGATTGGGCTACGATTCGGTTTTACATGATTCGATGATTCCGATGGCATCTGTAAACTGTATATCGTCAGTGATTTCCCAGTTGGTAGGTGGTGGATTGATTGCGTTTGACAATTTCGGTAGATGTTGAATGGTTCATTTCTAGCAGAAGTCAATGCCTTTGTTAAGTGGATGTGTTGCTTGGTGCAATGTCACTGGGATTAATTATGTTTTCGGTATCGGGAAGGATGATTTGGATACTTTTGTTTTCAGAAAGGGGGAGGATGATGGTGGGCAATTTAGTTTTTAATCCTAGAGCCTCGTTGAGGGTGTAGTCTATAAGACTACGGGGTTTAAGACAGCCATGCTAAAGTTTACTCCCAGTTTTACTTGCTATGTTTTTCAGGTAAATATGGACATGAGTTTGCCATATGCTAGAAAATTGCTGGATTGCTAATTTGATGTAATGTAGTGTTCTATGCAGCTGGCCTTCATGTGTTTCTTAACTGTTTTGTTAGATTACATAGACATAATAGGAATGCAACTGCCCCAATTAAATAATAAAGTTCTCTGGGCACAGTCGAAATATCCATCTAAGAACTGTTCTGGTAAAGCAAGGATGCTCTTAAAATTTTAGGATTTAGTCCAAATTTGACAATGCTAAAAGGTTTTGGATTCCAAACCTCTATTCGAAGCCATTAGAGGAGATATAAGGTGCAACATAGTGAACAGTTGCGTGTAAAATGTGGCATAACGAAGACAATGTGTAAATTTGCTAGACATGATTCAGTGGATTTCCTGTTTTGTTGTTGTGTCTGACCTCACAATATCATGCGCATGTAGCTTGTTTATTAGTGCCAAGGCAAAGGACTTGTGATGGCTGATTAACTATTCCATTTTACAGCTGCAAGAGCATTGGAAGTGTTGAACTTTGCTCTGCTTAACAACAAGCCTATCCGGGTGATGTATTCAAACCGTGACCCAAGCAGCCGCAGGAGCGGATCTGCTAACATTTTCATCAAGGTACTAGATCATCTGGTGGTTTCTTTAGTTTGCATTGTCATCCAAAAACAATTAGCTTGGTTTATGACCTACCTCGTCTTTTCTCCAGAATCTTGACAAGGCAATAGACAATAAAACTCTTCATGAGACCTTTTCCACATTTGGTACCATTCTCTCATGTAAGGTAGCCATGGATGAAGTGGGCCAATCCAAAGGCTTTGGTTTTGTTCAGTATGAAAAAGAAGAAGAAGCTCAGGCTGCTATAAAAAGTCTTAACGGGATGCTTATCAATGACAAGCCTGTTTATGTTGGACCTTTTCTTCGCAAGCAAGAGAGAGATCATTCATTTGACAAGACAAAATTTAACAATGTCTTTGTGAAAAATTTGTCTGAGTCTACCACAAAGGAGGATCTAGTCAAAATTTTTGGTGAATATGGGAATATTACAAGTGCTGTTGTGATGATTGGTATGGATGGCAAATCAAGGTGCTTTGGTTTCATCAATTTTGAGAATCCCGATGCTGCTGCCCGTGCTGTTCAGGAACTTAATGGAAAGAAGATAAATGACAAAGAGTGGTATGTTGGAAGAGCTCAGAAGAAGTCAGAAAGAGAGATGGAACTAAAAAGGAGATTTGAGCAAAGCTTGAAAGATGCTGCTGACAAATATCAAGGACTCAACTTGTACCTCAAGAACTTGGATGATAGCATTGGAGATGATCAACTTCGTGAATTGTTCTCTAACTTTGGCAAAATTACCTCGTGCAAGGTGCTTTAATGTTTTCCAATCTATTTTTTCCTTTTATTATACATCTACCTCTTGATGGTCTATGATAGCTGACTGAATTTGTTAAATAGGTGATGCGTGACCAAAATGGTCTTAGCAAAGGCTCTGGCTTTGTTGCGTTCTCAACTCGTGAGGAAGCATCTCAGGCTGTAAGTTCGCTTCCAGGATATTGAATTATCCGCCAGCTAGGCCCCTTAGAAAAAAGTTATTGACAAGTTTTCTTTCTATACAGTTGACTGAAATGAATGGCAAAATGATATCTGGAAAGCCACTGTATGTTGCATTTGCACAGCGCAAAGAAGATAGAAAAGCAATGTTACAGGTATATATTCCTCAAACCAGCCGAGTCTGCATTATGCTAATATTAAATGTGAAATTAGGGCGCCAGTGTTTACAATTGGTACAAGTGTTTACTATAGATTAGCACATAGCAGCATTTTTATTTAAAGCTTCATGTAAAAGAAGAGCTGGCAAATGATTGTCTGTTTGCCATCTAGAACAATGTTGAAGCAACAAAGAAATATTGACCATATAGGGCATAGCACCTCTATTTCATGATATAAGGTGGCCTTCTCCTACTGCCTTTTTTTACCTTCAAAATATGTCTTCTGAAACTTTAGAATTAGAGTTCAGAACCTGAACATTTTGTTTGGTCTGAAGAGGCATACTGCTTTGCATTGCTTCCTATTGTGATACTGATGTCTTATTTTGCACTAAACTCAATTGATAACAGTACCCGTTCTTGATAATTTGTTTATTTCGTAAATATTTTTGAATTTGTACAAATTTGGTGTAGTTTCTCACTCCTTTTTGTAAGACGCGCATGCAACCCAAGATTCAAACTTCTTAATCTTTGACCAACTCTTAGTTTTGGAATTTGTAGATTATACTATACAAATGTGGTATTATTGGATTCATACTTGTAAATGCTTTCATATGATGTCAATTTCATGGTCATAAACATTATAATATATAAGATATTCACAGTCAAAGTGTGACTATCTAGGCCTTACAAAAAGAAAAGGAGGGAGTACTATCTAGCATGTTAAATTGCTGACAGTGCACATCCTATATGATCCAGGCACAGTTTTCTCAGATGCGCCCTCCTGTACCAATGACACCCACTATGGCTCAACGCCTTCCAATCTACCCTCCTATGGCTCCTCAGCAACTCTTCTATGGACAAGCTCCGCCAGCTATGATACCCCCTCAGGTACCATGGAAACTCTTCTTATTTTTTCATTTGAACTTAAACATTACCCACAGATTAAATCCCTGTCTCCAATTTCAATATGAGAATTAGCATGTTCCCATCTTTTGTCAAGATTATCTAGCACTGGTATTTGCACTCTTGGTTATGAAATTTTTATCATGTACCATATGCTTAACCTGGCATACAAAGTGAGGCATAGTTTATTATTGTTTTTGCACTTATCACTTTCAGTTGGTTAGCAACATCTGTCCTGTGTTCAATCACTTTCTGATCATTATGTTATATACTCATTCTTTGCATGAAGCATTTCATTTACGTTAGCTAATGTGCTGAACTAAATGGATATTGATGGTTTATTCACTTTCTTCCAGCCGGGATTTGGTTTCCAGCAGCAGCTTGTTCCAGGGATGAGACCTGGGGGTCCCCATATGCCAAATTACTTTGTTCCGGTTGTCCAACAGGGTCAACAGGGTCCACGCCCAGGTATTAGGCGTGGAGCTGGGGCCCAGGTCCAGCAACCTGTGCAGTCATTTCAGCAACAGGTATTTTTTTTTATCAAATCTTCCACCATTATGCTGTTTTTTTGTGTGGTTAGGATGCTACTTTGTTGGTGGAAAATGGTTCACTTAGATTGTCAGCTATTATGGTTCAGTCCGTTGTTGTGCTCATTTCCACAATGCTTATTCTCCCAACTCCTTGATGTTTGGCTTGGTGGGAAAAAATCGGTAGTTTTGGCATTTGTTCTTTGGGGGACTTGTGAAAGTGAATGTAAAGTGATGTATCTTGTCATGTTTCTCAGATGCTTCCTCGAGGACGGATGTACCGTTACCCAACCGGCCGCAACATGCCTGAAGCTCCAGCAATTCCAGGAGTTGCTGGTGGTATGATTCAGCCATATGATATGGGAGGCTTCCCTGTGAGAGATGCAGCCTTATCACCTGCTGCCCAAATTGGGACTCTGACTTCTGCCCTTGCAAATGCTACTCCTGAGCAGCAAAGAACGGTATGTCCCTAGTTGGTGTTCAAGTAATAACTCTGTGCAGGCCATCATATCTCTATCTCCTGCATTGTGTTCAGTTGATAGGTTCATTATCCATTTTGACCTTTTGCAACAAATATAAGTTCACTTGGATCTGAATGATGGTATCTGCTTCTGCTAATAATTTTGTGGGTTTAGGCGTTTACAGCCACTACATTGTTGCTTTTGTTCTACAGCAATCTTCTTTTTTCTTATCTATCTACAACTTTTTTTCATGTAGATACTTGGTGAAAACCTATACCCACTGGTTGAGCAACTGGAACCAAACCAAGCGGCCAAGGTCACCGGAATGCTTTTGGAGATGGATCAGACTGAGGTTCTCCACCTGCTCGAGTCCCCTGAGGCTCTCAAGTCCAAGGTTGCTGAGGCGATGGATGTTCTCCGCAATGTAGCCCATCAGCAGAATCCAAACACCCCGACCAGTCAGCTTGCTGCGTTATCACTGACCGAAGGCATTATCTCCTAACTTGAAAGTCATAACAAACGATCTTCAGTTTGCAATTGCGTATGGTGTTTCCAGAGGTTATCCGGCACATGACAGTATGCTCCTTTTTTTCTTCTTATGGTTGGACTTGTGTGAGCAGTGAGTCTTTTCCATACTGGATGTTAGGTATTATTTTGTGCTGTCTGGTGTCCTGACCGTTAAGGCAAAGTACTTGTTTCCAAGTTTGAGTGCTATTGGGGGCCGTGGTTACATTACCTGTCTTTTGTACTTATTAAAAGTTCTGCTACTTCAATGGTTGAGTGAGAAGAAAATTGGGATTTTAAGTTACTTTTGCGGTATATCTTGTGATCTGATGTCATGATTCATGTTAGGGGCCCAAGTAATTTAGCAACACTTGGGATTTTGTCTCTGGTGGTTTGTTGCTTGACATTATTGCCATCCGAGGACAGAGATGAGAGCAGGGGTTGCTTCTGCTCTGGGGCCGGTGGGTGTTGTTCTGGTTGCGTTGCACCATCCATTTGTGATGTCTTGGAAAATGCCTGAATTATAATTTGGAGCCTAGATGGGGGAGCATAAGCTCGGGAAGTGCGGCGAGCCGCCGCCTTCAGCTCGGGAGTATGCACCAGGCGAATTTGCTGCTGAAGCCACGGAGGCCGTGCAGAGCACGCGAGTGCTGGAAGTGCTAGTGAGACGGGAGAGGCCAGCGGCAAGGAGAGCAACGAGGCGAACTGGTGAAGTGTTGAATCTGTTTGATAAGCATGGCAGCTAAAGCTAGCCTAGAGATTGAGGGCGTCAGAGTCGGCAGTCATTGCCAGTGATCGGTGAATATGCAGTTGTGCGTGTGCTTGTGCTGTGCCAACAGAACAATGTATACCGTGTAACAAAAAGATGTAGTGTGTAGAATAATGGGACCCTGCAAGATTCAAATATAGGTCGATGACAGTAACTGCTTTTGCTACAGGGCAAATTGTGCAAATAGAAGCACATGTTAATCCATAACTCATCAAGAGTTACTCATTTATTCGAAATCAACATAAGGGTTTCTATCACAGAAACAAGGATGCAGAGAAACTCATCCTGCAGTACGCAGCTGGCTAACATCTTTGCTTGACCAACTGGATGCAGGCAGGAAAGGCCTAGTCAGGTATAAATAGTTCATCGCGACATAACCAATGTCTAAATCACCTGCTTAAACTCCTAGTTGGATTGCTCCGGCTCACTGTCTAGCACAATGAACAAGATGCCAGGACCCCGATGCTACTTGAAACGTCCATACTTTCGGAGTTTGGCAGTGTGCCAGCATAGATAGCATACGCACGTTCAAGCAATGAAAACCTGGATCCTATCTCCCGTGGCATCCTCAAAATCAAGCAGTATCTGACCATTCTGGGGATTGTCTGGATCAATAGGTGCATTCCGAAGCCTTTCCATTATATCAGCTCCAGCCAAGCCTGCAAAGAGGGAAAATGAAATCGCCTGAAACATAGATACACGCATACAAGGATTTCCCTTTTTTTTCCTTCTGAAAATACAAGCAGATTTACACAATCATGCTTCCCTTAAGAATATAAGTACAAACCTGGAATAATTCTTGTCATCCCTTCTATGAACCCGGCCTGTCGTAGAAAAGGGGAATTAAAGGGAACAACCATTTAATCAGTGCCGGAACAACTAGTATGCAGGACATTCGCAGAAAATAGGAGTAAGAAACTAATATAGCAACTGAGCCGATATATATCCCAACGTCAAGCAGTTAATTAAGTGAGTTTAATGTGGTACCGAACTTCACTCCGACTACCAGATATTGAACATTGGAATCGAGCAGTGATTACTTACAGGTATCCTGGCATCAACTTTCTGGACTCCATCTCTTCCTGTAATCTTTAGTCGAAGAGTACGAGACCACATTCCAGTTGAAGGTCCTCTGCTGCTACTGGAACCAATATCATAGAGCTGAGGCAATATGTCAATAACAGGTTCTTGTGGTTTTTCAGTCGTGGAACTGGAATCTCTTGAACTGCTTGGTTCACTTGTATAATCACCATAGGCTATAATTGAGGGACTGTAGGTTAAAAAAATTCATTCATAATCAATGTAGAACAAAGTCTTAAGGTCCATACCAGTCCTGTACGGTGATTGGGCTGGTGTCACAACATATTTTTCTTCTTCTTCATAATAGTGATTAAACCCAAGGGTATCCTTGATCTCCTCAAATGATGGCAGGCTGCTTGGAGGAGGTATGCGACCACCCTTTATAGCAATAAGAGCATCCTGCAGCACATGCATCTTACACGGTTCAGTTCATAGTGAAAGTTTAGCATATATATGCAAGTCATGCTCACACCACAGGATTATATGACATGCATACGCAAATGCTGATCCTTCCTTTTGCCCAAAACTGCTAATGAGAATCAATGTGCAGGACTGCAGGGTCCCTTTGGATGTACTTAGTTGTGTAATAAAATAATGACATATATAAATGAGAGTTAGTAACATGCAATTAACATAAATAAACAAACAACAAACCTCCATTGCACGCATCGATACACCGATTAGAGATAAGGGGTAGGCTATGATTTTATAACCTATCTCTTCAAGTTCAACAGGGCTCAGTATAGGAGTTTTACCACCGCCTTCTAACATGTTGGCCTGCAGTTGGATTACAGAGTATGATGGGGGGCATTGCAAGTATATGGGAAACCTCAAAAGAACTGGTGCATAGAGCATATCTAACCATTTTTGGAACTCCAGGTGCACTAGCACAAAATGCCTTCATCTCTTCTCTTGAGGCAAGGGCATCAATGAATAGAACATCTGCTCCAGCATCAGCAAAGGCTCGTACTCTCCATAATGCTTCATCAAGAGACAAAGCTTGACGAGAATCTGTCCTTGCCACAATAACAATATCAGAGCCACTCTCATTTCTGGCATCTACAGCAGCTTTTATGTGCATAATTGCTTCCTCCCTTGAGACAACCTTCCTTCCTTGTGTATGGCCACATGCTTTTGGCGACACCTTCAGAATACTATATATCATATCACTATAAGACAAGCTTCAAAGGAATATCTATCACAATTTAATGGATAATCAGTAAAGGTTACATTGCTTGGGAGCACAATTTGCTAATATAGATAAAACATATATTGGTTCTGTAAAATACAAAAGTCCTGCGAACCAGAGAGTGTGAGATGTCAACCATGCTCCAGATTCCAAACTATAACAATTCATAGACTACGACTGTTTCACAATGCATGTTCCATTTTAAGATTCTAAATGGTAACTTCAACATATAGAGCACATAAGCAAAACAACCGTACAATTCAACTAGCACAATATTCAGATCAATGCTAGATTTCAACAGATCTCAAACTTGTACAAGACTAGCAAGAGGAATGGCACCTTTTCTGTTCATGTTTTAGAAGCGTAACCTAGAGTTTCCCTGGAAATACTATTTTCACAAAAGAATATAAAAATATTTCCTAATTGGCACGGGTGTCTTGTAGATGAGCATAAATATTGTCCTCAAGAGATTAGTTTACAATCGCTGATGGGATTTAGCAACTTCTTTTAGTCAGGGCCATGATGACCAATCAAAAAGAAAACTCAAGGTTAACTGAACACATGATCCAAAAATTAAGTGAACACAAAGGAAACAAATTTCTAGACAAGCAGAACAAGCACAATCTACGGGGAGAAATCTGCAGTTGTTGTCACTTAAAAGCATACCTGATCTTCAAGAATCATTCCAGCGAAACCAGCATTAATAAACCCTTTTACTGTTCTCTTGACATTCATAGAGTTTCCGTAACCATTATCAGCATCACCAATCACAGGGATTGATACCGCTTCAGTGATAAGACGTCCTTGATCAATCATTTCCCCGTAGGAGATAAGACCAACATCTGGCAATCCAAGCCGTGCAGCGGATATTGAGAAACCTGCAATGGAGAATGTGGATCAATGAGTGGGATCACTAGCACCGTCCTTTTTACAGCGCTTGCAGGCTAGCACTAGCAATAGACAACAAGCAACACGAGGCAGCTACAGTCTTAAGTGCAATGCTCGTCGGTCGTTCCCCAACTGGAGGTGTCAAGCGTGAGATAAGCTGTTTTTCGTGGGTTGTTAAACCGAGAAGTAGAGTAGTCCCCTGCTGCCGCAGAGGCAAAAGATCGAGCACGCACCGCTCGTGAAGCAGGCCCTGAACCCGGCGCGCTCGACGAGGCGTGCGCTGAGCGCGTCGTAGCAGGCGGGCGCCTGGTGCGCTCCCGGCGTCTCCAGCACCCGCCGGAGCGCTGCCGCGGGCGTCCCTCCAGGGGGGCCGGCGGAGGCGGCGCAGCGGGGGGAGATCCTGACGCGGGCGAGAGCTCGGGCGGAGGCGAGCGACGAGAAGGCTGCTACGCGCTGGAGGCGCGGCGGGGCTCGTGTGGCGGCGGCGCGCCGTGAGGAGGAGCACGGGGAGAGCGAGGAAGCGAGCGGCGGGTGCAGGAGCGCGAGCGCGGCGTAGCACGCCATAGCCGTCTCCCCGCTCGGTGCCGGTGGTAATCACACTGGCTTCTCACTCGGGTAGTCGGGTCCGTCGGTTTTGCTGTCTCAGTGTCCACTGTCGACAGTGTGCCACGGCGCACGCGGGGGTACGAGTACGACCACGAGTCACGTGACTCGCGTGACGCCACGCTACCTCGCGAGTGGCGAAGAGTGCCTGACAGCGTGAGAGGGGAGTGGGCCAGGTCCGAATAATCCCATCCGCTGGGCGTTGCAGTTGCGGCCCATGGGCTAGACGCCATGTGACCCAACACAGGTTTGTCTCGGACAAGAGTACGAGACGGAGAGTCGGCCTCGCGATCTGTCGAACCCGCCTCGGACTCGCGCCGTGCCGAGCGAGACCCGGCGTCCTTCCGGGAATAATCCAGCTCCCGCTCGCCGTCGCGAACGGGACCCATCTACCATCCACCGCTGTCGCCGCCGCTCGCCGCGCCGCTGAGGTAGGGGAGGGAGAGGAGGGAGGGGTTGGAGCGGCCATCTAGGGTGGGAGGTGGGGGGAGCGGTCGGTGGCAAGATCACTGCCAGCCGGGGTGATGGTCGAGATGGCGGTTTTAGGGTTTCAGATTTTCTGAGGTGGGGCGGCTTCCATAGCTGGCGGCTCTAAAGGGAAGATCGGGGTAGTGGCGGTTCGGCCGGCGGCGGAGGTGAGGCGGCGCTCCTCGGGCGGGGCTGGACCCCCAGTGGGCGGTGGCCGCCGGCGGGGGCACGAAGAAGGCTGATGCTGTGGTGGCGCGCCGGTGGGTGGTGGGTGGGCAGGCGGCGCGGCGGCGGCAGACGCCAATCGGGGCTGTGGAGGAGGGGGTGGTGTCGGTGTTTGAACCGCCGATTAGTAAATCTTGTGATTGCGCGTCTGACCCGGATGGTGAGCAAGAAAAACACGAGGGTTTATACAGTTCGGACAGAATGTTCCTACATCCAGTTCGAGCCACTTGTGCTCTTGCACTAGGTTTGCAGCAAGGGTTACAAACGGGCGAGAGAGGGATAGAGTTCCCAAATCTCTGGTGGGGTGAGCGTGTGCGAGTGTGAGTCCGAATGTTCCGTCCTCCCCGGCGGGGGGTCTTCCTTCCCCTTTTACAAGTCAAAGGAAATGGAGTCGTTACAGAGAGGCATCGCCGGGATCGTGTTGCTTCTCCCCTTTGTGTGGGCTCCAATGACCCTGTAGATGACGATGGAGGCGCTCCCGTACCGTGCCCTGGTGCGACGTGCGCCACCCGTCCCGATGGGATGGGCGGCATGGGTCCGTTTGGCCGCAGGACGGGTGACGTGCGCCCTGCCGAGATGGGCGGCGCGAGTCCCCGACGCGTTTTACGGCTTGACCCCCAGCCCGGCGGACGTACGGGTTGTGCCGTAGTCGCCTGTCTTCTCCGGGGGTCAAGTCGTCGCACGTCCTTACCTACCCTTACGCCAGAGGTATGTCCCCCGGCGTGACCCGTCGCTTCATGGGATCCCCAGGGGCCCACGGCCTACGGCAGATATGCCCGACCCCTTTCCCTTAGGGTTGGGCGAGGCGGACGCCGCCGACCCATCATCGTTGGGGTAGGGCGAGGTGGACGCGTCCGATTCTTTTCCCTTGGGGTAGGACGAGGTGGCCGTGTCCTCCTCCAGTGCTTCATGTCGGGCTGTCGATGCCCCTTTTTCTGGTGGGCCGTTCTGCGGTCGTTTGACGGTCCAGCTGGCCCAAGCCGAATACTCTAAGGGAGCTAATCCGCGATCAGCCTCTCTGAATAGCGTTCTTTGCGGGTGCGTGATACTTGTCCCCGACAGGTGGCGTCGGAAGGAAGAAGATAGGAAGAAGGGGACGGTGTTGGAAGGAAGAAGATGGAGAGAAGGGAGCGTACGGGGCGGCCTTATGCGATGGATTAGATCCCAGTCATGTGACTGGGAATAGCCCCCGCGTCCTTCCGCCTTGGGCATATGTATCCACGCCCGGGCCTCTCCGCTCCCAACCCCAGCAACAAGCGATCGCCGCTTCTGATCTCGTCGACCCCCCTTTGCGAGATTTTCGACGACCTTCACCTTTGATCGCCAAGATCAGCTCGCCCGGTCGCCCGTCATGGGGGGGTGCTCAAGCCCAGCGCCAACGCCTTCGCGCTCCTGGAGAGCAACGACCCCGGCGACATGCGCTTGGCTGACCTCGGCGCCCCCGCCAAGGTCGACGCCGCCGCGAGCCTCCCTATGAACGTTAACAGGAAGCAGCAGCCGCAGATGTCCGTGTGGAAGGCAAACAAGGTCAAGGCCGAGGCGAACGCCGGCGCCAAGAACAAGCAGCAGCAGCCGGCCGCACCCAAGACCAACAAGACCAAGACCAACGCCGGAGCGGACGCTGGCAGGAACAGGAGGCCGTAGCAGCCGGCCGCACCCAAGGCCTAGGTCACCGGCGCCGCCGCGAGTGCCGGCAAGAGCATCAAGAGGCCGCAGCCGCCCGCCGGAGCCAAGGCGCAGGTCAACGCCGCGGCGAACGCCGAACGCTGCCGTTCCCAAGCCGCTTCAGTTTCAGCAGCAGCCCCCCGCGCGTGCCAACCTCACCCAGATCCTCTTCGGCGACGCCTACCCTTCTGCCCGCGCGCTGATATACAAAGTTCGAAAGCCGAACGCTCTGGATAACGCGAACGACGGCGTCGCCGGCGGTGCGCCGACACACGACAACAAGGGTGGCCACCCCATCCCCAACGCGCCTACGCCTGCGCCTGTACAAGAGGCACCGCCGGCTCCGGTGAAGTCTGTTTTGCCACCGCCGCCGCCGCCACTGGAATTGAACGACTCGGCCCAGTTCCCGTCCCTGAAGTAGAGAGCTGATGCCCGTTGGCCGTTGCTTCGTGTTTCTTAGATTTTTCTTTTGAAAGGTAGTATTTCTTAGTTAGCACCTGTGTTATCTGAGGTCAATGTGTCCAGAAATTGAGTGAATAATCATGCTTATTCACAGGTTGAAAATAAGAAATTGTTGAATAAATTGTGCCTTGCATCCTACCTTTTCCGATCCTTGCATATGCACAGTACTGTTCACAATCCCCCATCCCAACGCGAGCGACCCTCTCGGGGATCTAGTTCTTAACAGGCCATTGAACGTCTAAATTAAAGACTGGAACGAAGAAATTAGGAAACTCGCAACCCGTGTTGGCAACATTGGCCATTGAATGTATAATAAGCATGAAACATTACTGCCGGCGGCGGCGGAGTCTGATTAATTCGCAGACAGGTGGTTGCGCACTCGGCACCGGGTGGACAGAACTAATCAGAAAGCCTTTGATTGCCTGGTCATTCTCATCACATGGGTGGATGGATGATCTGGAAGGAGCGTACGTGGATTTTCACCGGGAGCTCTTGCAACCGATTGAGCTGGTGGCAAGGGTCGGAGACGAGGGGAGGGTTTAATTTGGATAAGCCAGTGGCGATAGGCTATTGTCGGATTAGAGGGCGCCTCATGGTTCCTTGTGGGTCGCGCCTCTAGTAGTGTGTAGTTATCTCTTTCTGTACTGGTTTGTTGTCGCCGTGGATATGTGCTCAGCACTTTTGTCGCTGTAACTCTCGTCCCTTTTAATGAAATAGGAGTATGTGCCAGGCATGTTTAAAAAAAATAACCATAAAACATCAGTGTAAGATGGAGAAGCTTGCCTCCAGAAACAACCACATGAGACTTTGGTCAATGGGACATGGAAATGGCTTACATGTGATGATTGTGTATGTGGGATATATGATCATATCTGGATATAGTATATGTCCGCGCACATCAGATAATCTGATTTGGTGCCTCTCTTTGTTGATTTGTAGGCTTACTTTTTGTCGGTGCGTTCCTAAATTATATGCGTTTTCTTAATTGGCACATAAAACATAGTACATGCCTTCTTTCATTGAGTACCGTAACTTCATGTTTGCAATTTGTTAGCGACGAAGTATGAGTACCTCCAAGAGACATGGGTCAGGATATCTTGAGATTGACGAAGTTTCATGAGGAGTTTAACTAAGTGAGCTACGCTTCATTTGCTATTAGTCATTTATTTTAGATTAATATATATTTATAAGTTGTAGTAATTTGTTAGGATATGGAAGACAGACACCCACGTATGCTTCTAACGTTTCCAATTAAATATTGTACAAACTTAATGTTAGATCCGGGCACTCGGGACTGTGCACGTGGCATATTTTTCCTAGGATAAGGATGGGACATGGTCCACCCCCTATATCTGTGTAACTACTCGTAGCCTAGTAGAACTGCTTCTACAGTAGTCAAACTAGTCGGATACATTAGTCGGATACAGTAGGGAGCTACCAGAAAACCACTCGGGGTAGGACTCTAGGGCATGTATCCGACTAAGACTTCCATGTAAACATGTCCCCCCAGACTATATAAGGGTGGACAGGACCCCCTCCAGGGGATAACCCAACGATCATCCAGGGAATCATCCAGGAGATCACCCATTCATCATCAAAGGCAATACAAACCACACAGGACGTAGGGTATTACGCTCTCGGCGGCCCGAACCTGTCTAAACCTTGTGTTCCTTTGCACCTTCGAGTTTCTGATGGCGGTAAAACACCGACACTTACCAGTAGTTAAAGTGTCAAATGTTAACTTAATCTTGTTTACATGTCATTTATCACGAGAAAAATGGTTTGCTAAATGGTTATTTTGGTTGGGATATTAGGACCATGGCTTAATATGGTGGACCAGAAGGTTAATAAACAAAATTTGGTGTGGGCTAAAGTTGTTTGCTGACCAATCTGACTAGCTCAAATGATATTGCTTTTCTGAAAGAAAAAAGAAAATTTTTTGACTCTAATGCCGAACAGATTTATGAGATTACATTGTCAAATTGTGGTATATATTCTATTTGCTATGCTTTATTCGCTATTTGTCATTTATTTTAGATTAATATATATTCTAGCTATGTTTTATTCGCTATTTGTCACTTATTTTAGATTAATATATATTCTATTTACAAATTGTGGTATAGTAGCGTGTGGCGACGGAGTTGAGCGTTCTCACATTCCCATACTTTTTTTATCCGGAAATTTCGCACTTCCAATCCACGCATTGCCGTGATAATACTGTGCAAATCCGAAATGACTTTGTCCCGGACCTTACCGCGACGGAGTCGGCTCGTACGATCGATCGACCGGACTCGGACTGCCTGCAGGCGACTCCTGCCCGCCGCCTACCTAGGGCACCTACCTATATATCCAAGCCAAGCACGCCGCCCTCCACCCCAGACCAGCAACAAATGATCGAGGCGTCTTCTGATCCTATCGACCGGCCGGCCATCGCGTCACCGTCGCCTGCCGTCCGGCGAAGTTTCCAGTCGTCAGTTTTGCTAGCCAGGAATCTACTCGTCCCATCACACGAGACACGGAGGTCCTGAAGGCCAGCGTCAACGTCTTCGCGGTGCTCGAGAGCGACGACCCCGGCCACACGCGCCTGGCCAACGTTTGCGGCGCCAAGGCCAAGTCCGACGCCGCTGTGAGGCGGAGGCCCGGCCGGAAGTTTTACAGGAAACAGCCGCAGATGTCCGCGTGGAAGAAAAACAAGCTCAAGGCCGAAGCGGCCGTGAAAGTGTATTTGGCCCTCTAAATGGGTTTTGGTGTTGATGACATACAAAATTAAGGAGCTAATGAGTTTATAAAGTTTTGGACAGGTTAAAATTCAATTCAATGAAATAGAGCAAGAAAAGACGCCAAATTTGCTTAAAGAACGGTGTTGATCTTAAAAGAAGATCCTTACATATTTTATATTTTGAATTTGAGTTTAGGAAACACCATACTATTAAGAGGGATGTGAATGGATAGCATGAAGGTGTCAAAGTGCTTATTTGAGATGCTAACCATCAAGGAGAGACACAAAATCACACACTTGTGCACCTAGTTCTCTGTTTGTTTCAGTGCGTGTCGGAAGTTCCGACCCTAGGTTGGAAGTTCCGACACTTGTCGGAAGAACCAGGGGTCCTCGGACGGCTGGTCGGAAGTTCCGACAATCACTTAACCAGTGCACTAACGGCTAGTTTTTAGGGCTTGGGTATTTATACCCCCTCAGCCCCCTTCACTTGCTCCTGACTCCACACGCAAGAACACCCGACTTCACTTAGCCTATCCGAGTTGGTGTATGTAGAACAACTGTCAGGCTTTGAAGATCCAAGATTTCCAAATCATGTGTACAAGCTCCATAAGGTGCTCTATGGGTTTAAGCAAGCTCCTAGGGTATGGTATGAATGCCTTAAAGATTTTCTTTTCAAGAACGACTTTGTAATGGGCAAAGCCGATTCTACTCTCTTTACTCACAAAGTTGATAATAATATTTTTATTTGCCAAATATATGTCGATGATATCATATTTGGTTCTACTGATAAGAAATTTTGTGAGGAATTTAGTAGGATCATGACCAAGAGGTTTGAGATGTCCATGATGGATGAATTGAAGTTCTTCCTTGGATTTCAAGTCAAGCAAATGAAGGAAGGGACGTTCATATGTCAAACCAAGTATGTGAAGGATATTCTTAAGAAGTTTGACATGGCCGATGCAAAGCCCATTAAGACACCCATGGCATTAAATGGTCATCTTGATCTCAATGAAGAAGGGAAGTCGGTTGATCAAAAGGTATATCGCTCCATGATTGGCTCTCTTCTTTACTTGTGCATCTAGGCCGAATATTATGTTTAGTGTGTGCTTGTGTGAAAGATTTCAAGCCAATCCTAAAGAATGTCACTGTTAAGAGAATTTTGGGATATTTGGTACACACTCCTAACCTTGGCTTATGGCATCTCAAAGGCTCCACTTTTGATCTACTTGGATATTCTGATTCGGATTATGCCAGTTGTAAGGTGGATAGAAAGAGTACGACACAGACTTGCCAGTTTCTTGAAAGTTCCCTAGTGTCGTGGAGCTCTAAGAAACAAAATTCGGTTGTTTTATCCACCGTCGAAGCTGCTTGTTGTGCCCAACTCTTGTGGATGAAGCAAACGTTGAGTGACTTCAGTTGTGAATTTAGCAAGATTCCGCTCTTATGTGATAATGAGAGCGCTATCAAGCTAGCAAACAATCCGGTACAACACTCCCGAACAAAGCACATAGATATAAGACATCATTTCTTAAGGGATCATGATGCCAAAGGAGATATTGCTTTACATCACGTGAGCACCGAACGGCAACTTGCCGATATCTTCACTAAGCCTCTAGATGAGCAAAGATTTTGTGCTTTGAGGAGTGAACTAAATATCTTGGATTCTTGTAACTTGGCTTGACCTGTTGCACATACTTGATTGTTGCTTAGGTACGAAAAATAAATTTACTTGTGTTGAGTTATTTCAAAATGTTTGGATTTTGATCTTCGGATCAAAACTTGATTCTTGTGATCATTGTTATGTAATGTTGTTTGTGGCTGATCACTAAGCTTTAAGTTTCTCATATGTCTACAAGTCATATCTCTTTATATCTCCATGTTTATTCTTCTAAAACTCTATCTTTTTGGAGCTGAAAAGTGTAGGTCAGAACTTCCGACCCACGGTCGGAACTTCTGGCGTTTCTCAGAAGTATCATGCTTGTTCCGACAAAGGGTCCACGGGAGATCATTTTAATATTCATCGGAACTTCCGACAATCTTCGTCGGAACTTTCTTCATTCTTTCGACCAGGGGTTCTCGGGTTCGAAAATTCTTTTTGGTCGGAACTTCCGACCCCCCATCGGAACTTCCGACGATTCCTTTGAACCTATATATACCCGTTGGACAGCCCCTCAAACCCAACCTTTTTCACCACCGACGCCTCTTAGGGACTGCAGGGTCGAGAGGAAAACGTAGCCCAGCTGTAAAGAAGTCCCGAAACACAATTGTTTCACCTTCGAGTGGATTCAGGACATCCTCATTACCCGGAGGCCAGCGGACACTGGCCTCGAAGTAACCCTTGTCAACATAGAACTGGATTGTCCTCAAACCAGGGAGGAACCAAACCTAAGAGTCGCCTCTGGCTTCTCACGGCCAATCAGATCAGAGGGTGAAGCGTCCACCTGAGCCAAGTCCTCCTCGTCCCCAAACTGATGAACTAAGTCCTCAACTTCCGCACCACCTTCGCAACCTTTGATGAGTTTAGCAGTCTCCTCTACACAAGCCATCCCTAAAATGAGGGCAAAGAAACTAAGATCAACAAACAAAAAAAACTTACACTTACAAAGATTGAGTAAAATTCTCGCGAAGGAAATAGCGAATCAACTCACGACACGTGGTAGCAAGAAAATAGAATGCGAAGGTTGCCAGATGGTGTAAGCGCGAAAGCGACGCCCCCCCCCCCCCCCCCAACCCTGCTTATATAGGGGGAAAAGGAACAGTAACGGCCAGCGGTAAGCCCGAAAGGAAGCCCAAATGTCACCCAACCAAAACACAACATGTAAACAGACGTAATCGTCGGCTCGTCCCAAGCTCCGACGCTAGGGGAGACGGTTTTTACGGGGGCCGGCTGGCAATCCTTGTTCGAGGGTTCAGACCGTCGGAGTTGGCCCTCGCCCACGAGGGGCTACTGTTGGGGATCGCCATCCCCGAGAGGGTCTCGCCGAAGGTCCCACCGAAGGTTTCGCGAAACCTTCGAATAGTTTAAAAGGCATTGCGTGGTTTTTTGATTTGTTTTGCAGGACTGGCCTTTTTGTGATGGTCGAAGGTTTGTGCCTAGCTGAACGCGCGAAGGTTACATCGTGACCTTCGCATAAGGATGGAGCAACCTCTTGAGCATGTGACAAGCGCATCGGAAGCTAAGGCCGAGTTCTAGGCGACGAAGAAATCAGTTGCACAACCTTCGACGACGCCAAGACCACAGACGAAGGGTCGAAGGTTTCGTGGAACCTTCGGTATCACATGGGAAGTGACTTCTAGTGAACAACTTGTACACGCCAACGCCCGGAAATAACCCAGGAACCGGAATAACCAACGGATATGCCGGGTAGGTAGGGGCATAACCGGAACTATGTAACGAAGGCAGGGGTATAAATACCCCCACCTTTTACTGTAATCGGGATGATTTTTAAAAATTTTGAAAGTATATACAATGTTATTCTATTAAGTCAGAACACCATTTTCACTTTTCTGTTTGGGAAAATATCCTTTAGATCCCAACATCTTACATTTAGAATGTTACTACATCAATGCGTTGAGCTAGTTACTACATCAATGTGCTGATGCGTGGGCCCGCGTGCAGTGGAGCCCGCGTGCAGTGGAGAAGAGTCCCTCTGCCGTCTCAACCGGCATCTCTCTTGCCACGAAGCGTTTATGAGTGAGCAACCCCACTTGCAAGAGTTTAGTGCGTGCTCGCCTGCTTATTGTTTACCATCCCCTGCGTGCCATGCCTGTGTCAATGGCTAATTGTTGTATGTACACTGGATCCATTGCTAATTGGTGGATGTAGTGTGGTACACTCGGTGCACCGTGCACGCAACGACTGTTCCACGAGATCGATTCAAAGGCATTGTATTATACTCTCTCCGTTCTAAAATGTAGGTCGTTTTGGCTTTTCTAAATTTATAGATTTTGCTATGCGCCTAGATATATATTATATCTAGATATATAGCAAATACTATAAATCTAAAATTTTAAAATAATCTATATTTTTTTGGAATGGAGAGAGTATATATACTTTACGGAGGGTGCAGGTGCAGTTCAATGTGCACATGGACATGTACCAACTAGCCAGCCATGCTCTAAGATCAAACGGCTTGAATGGACTTGCCAGCGATGCGTTACTGTTATCCACATGTATGCGGATCAACTAACGTGCAGGCAGACACGCATCAATCGTGAGGAAATTGGAATTAACAATGCAGCAGATTAATAAGTTGATATCAACGTATTTTTCTAACACGACTCCAGGCTGCGGACTGATACTCGCCATATTTACTGCGTACTTTCAAAAATAAAACAGAAGTCAGTTACTAATAATACTGTATATTTAGCCGTTCTGACAGAGTTCAGGTTAGACAGTAAGTGTCTATCTAGCGCAAAGGCTAGAGAAAGAACCTCTGCAGGGGAGCAGCTGCACATGCCACATGGTAGCTCTCCAGGCAAATTCATCAAAGTTAACGCCGGTCAACTCCTCCGGTCCTCCCTCTCCCCTCGCCAACGTCGCCAACGTGACCCCGCGCTCACCACGACCACTCGGCTCACCGGTCACCACCCCGCGCTCTCTCCCGTACGCCGCATCGCTTCATGGCCATGGCATCCCCTGTTGTCTCCACCACTCCAGAGCCCACCGACACCGCGGCACGACGTCCAGCCGCGGCTGCGCGATCCTCCTGATGGGCTTTGCCTAGCTTCGCCGTACAGGCAAGCAACGCACGCACCGACTTACGCAGCACGTACGTCCGTGAAGCTAGCCCACCGCGATGGTGTCGTCGCTCGACTCGCCGTGTCACCTCCACGCTGCCTCGCGCCGCCGGCTGGTCGCCGTGCTCGCGCCGCTGCTCCTCTTCCTCGTCGCCGCGCTCTCCTTCCCATCCGCGCTCCGCCTCCCGACGCTCTTCCTACTTGCGGCGCACCCTAACGACCGCCGTTCTACCCCGCCGCGGTCGCCGCTTCCGCCGCCGCCTCTTCCTCCTCGCCCTCCTCCCCGGGTGGCGGTGTGCCTGGTGGGCGGCGCCCGGCGGTTCGAGCTCACGGGCCCGTCCATCGCGCGCCACGTGCTGGCCGGGCTCCCCGCCGGGGCCACCGACGTGTTCCTGCACAGCCCGCTCGACGCCGACGCCTACAAGTTCTCCCTCCTCGCGCGCGCCGCGCCGCCCCGGGTGGCGCTGGCCGCCGTCCGCGTGTTCCGGCCGGAGCCCATCGACGAGACGCCGGAGCGTGCGGCCGTGCTCACCGCGGCCAACTCCCCCAACGGTATCCAGGTAATCAACTTTGTTCATTATTGCATTGCCATCCGGCGATGTTCGTCATCAGTTTCTGGCTTGCTGCCATTCACAACGCCATGCATCTAATCTCCGCCGGCGTCCTGTCGAACGATGCAGGGCCTCCTGCAATACTTCCGCTTGGTGGAGGGCTGCCTGGACTTGATCCGCGATCGTGAATCCCAGGGCAACTTCACCTACGCTTGGATCCTCCGCACGCGCGTGGACGGCTTCTGGACCGCCTCACTCGTCCCCGGCGACGCCTTCCACCCCGGCGCCTACGTCGTCCCGGAGGGCTCCAGCTTCGGCGGCCTCAACGACCGCCTCGGCGCCGGCGGCCGCGCCGCCTCCGACGCCGCGCTCTCCCGCCTCTCCTTGCTCCCGCGCCTCGCCGCCGCGGGCTACAGCGAGCTCAACTCGGAGGCCGCCTTCCAGGCGCAGCTCGAGGAGGCCGGCGTGCCGGCCCTCGAGCGCCGCTTCCCGTTCTGCGTGCTCAGCGAGCGGGCGTACTCGTCCCGGCCGGACCCCGGGTACGGCGTGCCGGTGGCGTCGCTGGCGAGCCCCGGCCCGCTCAGCGGCGCCAAGTGCCGGCCCTGCCGCCCGGCGTGCCGCGGCTGGTGCGCGGCGTGGCACGCGTCGCGGCTGTACCGCGGGTGGGGGTGGACCGAGTGGCGGAACGGGACGCTGGAGCTCTGCGACGCGAGCGGGCCGTGGGAGGACGGGTGGGAGGCGCTGTTCGACGAGGCCGCCGGCGCTGAGGCCGCGGAGTACCGGCGGAGGGTCGCGCGGATGGGGCCGGTGGAATGCGCGGTGGAGATGGAGGCTCTCAGGGCGCGGGCGGAGCGGTGGGACGCGCCTAGCCCCGCCGAGATTTGCCAAGTCGAGCTCCGAGAGCGATCGGTGGAGGCGGCGAGTGCGTCCGGCTCGTTGTCGCATGCGGACAGCACCACCGTTGCCACGGTTACGACTCAAACGTGACGAGGACAGCAATCTTGCGATGTTCTTCTGCAGAAACCAGCTTCTGTAGATATATAAATCATCAGATGAGCATCACATGATCACATCGGTGTTCTTTGTATTTCTTCTTGTCAAGCGACGGGCTACTGGCTTCAGTAGTTCAGTTTACTCATCGATCTCTCTGCACTTGCGAGCAGTGGTACCGTGCGAAAAGAGAAACAAAATTCGAACAGTCATTACGTCGTCTTCTAATAGTCGAAACGTGGACCTTTTGAAACCATCGGCAGAGTTGACGTTCTACTCCGTATTATTTTGCTGAATCCATTATTGGAGGACGTTCTGAATAACTGAATCTTCGATTATTTTACCGTGCACACCTTCATTTTCGGAATTCCTAAATAACAGTCGAGTGATTTTGTTTCTTCGATATCACTCGAATTTTGTTTTGAGCAGCCTCCCGCCGTGGGCTGCTTTCTGGACTGTTTGTACTTATTTTGTCTGGGCCTCTTATTTTTTCCTTTATGGGCTTTGTTTATCTTTTCAGCCCATTTTATTTATTGTTGTTTTTCTCACTCTGTGTGGAGTGTACTGAGTGAATTAACAAAAATTAAGAGGACACGCATTGTTCTAGTCTTGATGTGTCATTGTTATATAATTTTCCTTTTTGTTTTTAATGTATTTCTTATTTGCTCATTTTTCACATACTTTTATCCCTAAATTTCAGACTTCCTCTTTATCTTATTTAGCAAAAAATTGTACTGTTTATATTAGGTTTCTTATGTGCAAGGTTTGTCTTGTCATTTATCTTTTGTATTTTTATGCTCTATTTGCACATGCGTCTTGTTATGTCTATAATCCTATTCTTATATAACCTAGGTTTATTTTAGAGAGATATTGGTATTTTGTTTGGATTTTAATACTTGTGTATATCTCTTGTAGATATGATGTCTAATATGTACTTGAATTTTTGCCGATGTAATATGAACTAGCTTGCTGCAGGTAACACGGTTGTTTAGCTTGGGTGAACACATTCGTTCACGTTCGAGCCTTTGATGGAAGTAGCATGCACATCCCCGGTGAGGTGCGCAGTCTAATCTCTCGAAAGTATCGTAGATTGAGGTAGGTTGTGAGGTTTCTGGCCTGATAATCTCTTGCAGGTGCTCACTGGAATATTGGGTTGGGGGGGTGGGGGTGGGGGTGGTAGCATGAGTGGAGTATGTGGATGTGTGAATGTAACGATTTTTGTTTACCGTGAGTATACAAACAGTGCACCTATTAAAACTATCGGTCCATCAATACATAAATGTTAGCATGCTTACCTTTGTTACGTTGGACAATAAAGAGACAGCCGGGTCATGTGGCCAAAGATTCGACTGAGGAGTGTATGTTTTTCAGTCAATTTTGTTGTCGCGGACATTTAGAAATCTGAGTAATTATTTTTTGTTTCCTCACTCGAAATTTGTGTTTGGATACACGACGTGGCACAATACCATTGGACATAAAAATTCGACTGATAGACAACAAAAAAATTAGCCGATTGATGCGTAGTTACTCATTGGTCACTTCTAGATGGTCAAATAAAAAAGGCTTACATTCTAGTATAGGCCCATATACGACTGGCCCACCAGTCCACCAGCTGGGTTCAAAGCCCAACCCTGAAACCAGTTTGGCACGAGAGGGCAAGAGAGGTTTCTTCGACGGAGATGCTACGGAAACCGAACTCCGCTTCGTAGTCCGCCTCGGAACTCGAGTCATGTGCCACACAACAGTGTCGGACTCGCCGATCGCGCGCGGCTCGTCGTCGTGCCGGCTTGCGATGCGACAGAATCCGAGTCAAATCGGAACAAGGGCCGTGTAGGCGGCGAGGCGCCTCGAGCAGCCTACATATATATATCCACGCGCACGTAACGTAAGCCGCAGCCCCCCAAACCAGAGGCAGCTTCAAGCGAGCATCTTCTGATTTCGTCCACCTACCTGCCGTCTCGCGAGACGCGCGGCTTCCCTTCCGTCATCAGAGAGACCGGCAGGGCTCGCTCGCGCCGGACGTGGCGGGGGCAGATGGCCGGCGCCAACCACTTCGCGCTCCTCGAGAGCGACGACCCTGGCGACGACGCGCGCCTCGGTAACAAGAGTCAGCAGCAGCCCGCTGCCAACCTTGCCCAAGAGCTTTTTGGCAGGGCCTACCCTTCTGCTCGGAGGATCATACGTAACAGGGAGAGGCAGCAGAGCGGCGCCGCCCCGGCGAACGCGCGAGACGACGGTGCTGCGGTCGGCGGCGCTCGGGCGAAGAACGCCCAGCAGGGCGGAGCGAGGAAGCAGGGACAGGGAGGTGGTCGTCACGCCAATGGAGCGGCGGTGGACGACGAGGCCCCCGCGCCGAGGCTTGTACGTCCTGGCCCAGTTCCCGTCCCTCAAGTAGTAGGGGTGGGGCGAATCCTGGTTAGTACTTGTAGCACTCCTGTAGTATATACTCCCTCTTATCTTTTTTATCTATCGTTTGGCTTCCCAAGCGACGGATAAAAAGGGCGGAGGAAGTATGTTATAATCTGAATTAATGAATCGATATTTTTCAAAAACTTAATGCAGATCGTAATATTCCGTGTATACTGGGAACAATATTTCAACTGATTGGAGTTGGATTTGATGCCTCCGTACTGGAGCATGAGTAACCCTGCATATTTGAACCTCCATGGTCGTGATCTCAGAGAGCGAACACGGATCATTGTCACGTGTAATTGCGCCGTATAGCTACATATGCCTCACGACTAGCGACGTCAAATCGAATTATGCCGGTCTAATAGCCTTTTCACGTTGGGTGATTGGGTCTTGATGTGTATCATCTCTCTTTAAGCATATCCTAGAAGATGTGTTGTGATTTGTGATTGAGCGTAGTTCAGATGGTAAGAATTTTTGAATTTTTACTTTCTTGTGATAGAATTTGCTCATTCCGATTAAGTCCTCAACTCGGTACCGTTGCTCATATTTTTTAATATATTTCAGGAGTTAATCGGCAACTCATCTCTTACATAATTTGTATAAAATATAGTAAAGTTAAATGTCATATTTTTTTCGGTCAAAGAGGAGTATAATGTTATCTTGTTAGACAAATGTACTCAATATGTTTCAAGTATTCAATCAGTGTATGAAAAAAAGAACCGGCTCAGTTGCTTAACAAATTAAGGAAACATACAAGATGGGGGTCTATATATGCACAATGCAAGAATTTACACGTATGCGCACGACGTAGTACGCCGACGCCAAGAATTTTATTCTAGCGTGACTTCATAGGGACCGGTGCTAATAATTTTATTCCAGCGTGACTTCATCGGGACCGGTGCTAATTCTATTCTACTAGGTCGGTAACACTAGGTTACACTCCCATATGGGAAATTAGATTTCTTACCGAAAACGCAAACCAATCAACTTCTCTTCCTCACAGCATTTGTAGCGTAAATTCCGCAGTTCCCCGTCTCCAGATTCCCAGGTCGTAAACGAGTTCTTCGCGCTCCCGGCCCCAAGCAAGTATCCATCTCGTCGAGTCCACGCGCATCATCGTATTGATCGATCCGGTCGAAGACACGATCGTCGCGCGACATGGCGGCAATAGTCGCCAGCTTCAACCCCTGGACGGTGCTCGACAGTAACGACCCCGACGACGTCATCGGCAAGGCCAAATCCCAGGAGGACGCGGCGGTCGCCAAGAAGCCGGCGGCGGGAGGACCCTGCGCGCCCGCGTCCAGAGCCATGGAGGCGTCGACGCCGGCCAAGAAGAAGAAGGACAAGAAGAAGAAGCCGGCCGCTGCGGCTGCCAGCCAAGCTAACGGTAACGGGAGAGGCCCTGCCGGGAAGCAGAACGGCGCCGGGAAGCAGGGCGGCAAGAACGGCGCCTACGGCGGCGCGAAGAACCAGCAGAGAGGCAGCAACAACGATAACGGGGGCAACGGGGTGCCGGCGTGGGAGCAGCAGAGAGGCTACAGCAACGGAAGTTATGGAGCGCCGATGAGGGAGCAGCAGCAGGGCCCGGCCGTGGACGCCCCGGTGGAAGAGCAGGCTACCGTGGAGCCACCTTCTCCGCCGCCGAGATTCGATAACGCGGCTCACTTCCCGGCTCTGGGACCGCGATGATCGGACCTATACGTGCTGGATAGAGATACTTGCTTCTGCATGGGGTATTCGTGCTTGGTGTCTTTGGTTTTGTGTGGCTGTTCGTCTAGATTAAGCTACAGTTTTTTTAGGAAAGTTTCTATTGTTCTTGGCTACGGGTATTTGCCGGCGTTAGTTGGCAGGGAGTGTGTTTACAACTTCGGCGTACTAGCTTGAAGTAATATATTGTCTCCAGAACTACTAATCGATCTACTTCTTTCTTTTTTTGAGTTTTATTTTCGTTTTCTTCATAAGCTTTGAAGTGCATAAACGAGGAGGGCTTAATTAGCCAATAGCCCCGCATGAGTTCTTCTTGGGCAGGCTGCTATACACAACCTAGCTTGCTTGTACCATAAAATCTATATGGGCGAAGTTTTTTTACAATGACATAAATACAAATTTAATTAATCATATTTGTATACAAAACATTAACAAAAATAGCAAAACTGTACTTTATGGAACTAGATTTCCAGACAAACCTACTCTTATGATTTTGAAGTGCCAAAACTCGACACATAAAGACAGTGCTTGATATCATTGACTTTGCACTGTCTTTAAGGTGCAACTTCATCCAATATTCTCTATTAAAATATTTTTTTAGGGATTACATTTAATTTGTTGAGATGCACAACACCACACTCAAGCCCCATGTTTGCGCCCACACAAATGTATGTGGTTCTCTTACATTCACTAGAAATTAGTTGAAGACAAAAGAGTATATATGTGCTTTAATTTCCTACTCAAATGTGTTTGTTGTCTACTCTTAGAGTCGGCAGGCACAAGTGTCGAGTTTATAACTCAAACCCTATTAGATTGATCATATACACATGGCACTGGCCGACTGATGAAAGTGTCCATCTTAACAAAGATCTATCGGAGATATTTGTATTTTTTAAAACTAATCAAAAGTAAGTATCGGAGTTTGAAAAGATTGAGCACAATAATGTCAAAAGTATCTATGAGCAAAAGAGCTATTTTGTAACGAGAATAAAGATAGTACTGTTGCAAAGTGAGGATGACTTTCATTTTATATATAATTAAAAATTGTTGCCACTAGCCAGAAAAGGTCCAGATCGAAACAAAAGCTTCGAAAAGGCGGACGCCATTACACCGGCAGATAAAACTCCATTATCGACATATCCACATTGCCTTTGCGGCTTTGCCCCCTAAACAATATTAGCCCGTGCCAAGTTCTCTTCTGTTTCCAGCGAGGCTGCTGGCCGGAACGCATGGATAGGGGCCGATCGATAAGGTTGTCTCGCTCCATGCCTCCATGACTCCATCCAAAATATCTGCGCTCGGGAGAGCCAGCCAGATGAAACGATGAATAGACCCAACGCAGAACCGGTGCTCCAAGCGGCCCAAACTTCTACGCACCAGCTCACCACGCATCCGGAAACGAGGGGCCTGAGCCTGATATTTTCTCTGCGTGTCAGCGTGTGCAGCGTCGAACGATCGGGCAGCTCAGAGCTCACCTCACCTCTCCGTGGCTCCATCACCTAGAAAAAGTCAACGTGAGTTTCTCACGCCGCGTTACAACTGGTGGCGTCGGAGGTGGACGGAGGCCTCAGGCGACCAAGCCAACCGAACGTCACTTCACCCACTGGCACGCCGGGCCACACGCTCCGCTGGCCTCCGCTTTCCTGGCGTGACGGCGTCGTCGTCGTCCAGAGCCAGTACTCTCCGGGCGCGCGTGGGCGTCCTGCATGTCCGCCACCTCACTACGCCCGGCCGGCGCGCTAGCTTCCTCTGCAGCCGCCCGTCGGTCCCCTCTCCCTTGCTCGGATTGCGCGGCCACCCGCTACAAATCCGGCCACCACGCCACGACCGCGCGGCGCCAGTGAGCATTGCCGCCGCCGCCGCCGCTGCCCCGCTCGCCCCGTCGGATCTGGGGGATGGACCCGGACGCCGCGACCCGACGCTTCCGCCTCTGGCTGCGCGGGCTGCGGTCGCTGCGCGGCGACCTCAGGTCCGCCCGCTGGTCCAACGACCCGGCCCAGCTGGACACCCTGGTGGGCCGCTTCGTGGCCCACATGGAGGCCTACGGCGCCGCGCGCGCCGAGCTGGACCCCGTCCTGGCGCTGTCCGCGCCGTGGGCCAGCGCCGCGGAGCGCGGCGCCGCCTACTGGCTCGCCGGGTGGCGCCCCACCACGCTGGTCCACCTGCTCTACACCGAGTCCGGGCGCCGCCTCGAGGCGCAGCTCCCGGACCTGCTGCTGGGCGTGCGGCCGGGGAACCTCGGCGACCTCGGCCCCGCGCAGCTGGCGCGGGTCGACGCCCTGCACCGGCGCGCGGTGGCCGAGGAGAACGCGCTGTCGCGGGAGATGGCGCGGGTGCAGGAGGGCCACGGCGGCGTGGTCACCGCGACCGGGCTGGCGCTGGACGCGGGCGCGCTGGTGGCACGGGTCGGTGCGGTGCTGCGCGGAGCGGACGCGCTGCGGCTGCGCACGATGAGGCAGGCGGTGGAGATCCTGCAGCCCGCGCAGGCGGCAGAGCTGCTCATCGCCGCCGCGGACCTGGAGATCGGCTTCCGCGAGTTCGGGCTCAAGTACGGCTCCGGCCGCGACGAGTAACACCCGGGTCAGCCGCCCTGCCTGGGCCTGCACAGTTTTTTGCGCCCACAGTTTTGTGTGGGTTGTTTCACTGGAGAGAGGGAGTGAGGGACGTTTCCTAGCTCGTTGCATTTCCTAGCTGATGATGAGTGAATGCATCCGACTGTGAGCGGGGGGAAGCGAGCATGTCAAGCCAAAGGCCCGTGGCAGGGCATGATATAATGCCCCGGTGTTTGATAATAAAGTCCGATGAACTGCCTCATGGTTAATTTGGACGCTCGATTTATATTGGACTTCTGCTGATTGTTGTTACTAAACTTGTATAAATACCTCAGGCCCATGACAGAAAAAAAAACAGTGACTCATATGAAAAAAAAAACAGAAAAAAAAAACAGAGGAGCTGTAGTACATGCGGTATCAGCACCCATGAGACAAAGGCTGAGATTGTTGGACCAAGGTCATCTCATGAGAACAAGAAAGAAAGAAAACGCAGCCAGATAACATTCTGCATCATGGATTGGACCAAGCTAACCGTAACCAAGCTCAGATTGTTGAATCATCACCACACTGGAAAGTGGAAATGTTCCCTGTTTCACAGGAAGAAAAATTTCTCGTAAGAGGAATATCATCACTTGTAAATTTCCAGTGGTTGCTTATGCAATTCTGCATATAATAACTCTCGAGTCTCCAAAGTAACATGCAATTAGTATTTTTTAAAAATAGGTAGTGACAATTCGATACATTTCATCTAATACCCATGAGACATGGTTTGTGTATTTACCTTAAAAGGTCCATCGTAATATACTGATTACTCTAGGATGTTTAAGGTAATTATATTGGGTTTTAACAAGTTGTAGTGGAAAAAAGATTAAAATATTTTTTTTAGTTTTATTACGTGTAAGCAACTTTTTAGCCAGAGGGAGTACCCAAAAGCACATTTTATTTTTGGACTGACATGCACATGTTTTTTTTTGTGAAATGGTAAGCGCATCTGTACCTGATATCTAACACTTCGTACTTTCTCGCAAGAAATTGAGTTGGCGTACTTGTATCTACACCATCTTGGCACATGGCCCACTTGCCAAGCTCAGAGGGAGGGATCTAGGATCCTTTCTGCAAAACAAAGGACCCCACTCGTCAGAGGGCAGCGACACCCCAGACGCCAACGGTCAAGTGCCCGCGAACCTCCAAGCGACCCCAACGGTTACTTTCGCCGCGAAATGCTTTGTACCCCATCCAACGCCGCGCTCCATCCACTCCTCTCCTCTGTTTCCACGCCACCACTGCACACCTCCCGAATTCGAGAGCGAGAGCGAGGCATCCCCAAGGATCAAGCGATCAGCATGAGTAGCGCGGCCGACGAGAACGCCGGAGGCGGCGGCGGCGGCACCGCCGCGGCAGTGGTGGTGGTGGAGCGCGTGGTGACGGTGGAGTACCTGCAGCAGTCCATGTCGCGGGAGCTGCTGGGCAAGTTCCCGGACTCCTCCGCCTTCGACTTCGACTACTCCCAGAGCGGCATCTGGTCCCCGCTCAACAAGGTCCCGCGCGGCTCGCCGGCTCCGGCCTCCCGTGCCGCCGCCGCCTGTGCGGCCGAGGCCGATGCCGCCGCCTCCTCGACCGACTTCCTCGTCGCCAACCCGAAGCGCAGGGCGAGGACTGGCGGCTGCTGGCTCAAGGACTCCGCCGCCGGCGGGAAGTCCAGGTGGCGGCGCCGGCGGCTGCGGCGCGACGGGTCGTTCCTCGACCTACACGAGACGGGCAGGGCCACCAGGCTCGACTTCTCGCCGCCGGCGCCTTCCCCTGCGAAGGTAGTAGCCACTTGCCTTCATTAAGCTTTGCTGAAATCTTCACGAGCATCACGGGATTTCCACTGGTTGGTTGGGCGGGTTCAGGAGGGCTGGAGGCGGGTGCTCAAGGCGGCCATCAGGAAGTTCAAGGCGCGGCACGGCGGGCCCGGCAGGCTCCCCTGCTCCAGATGATGCTCCCCATGCTGTGATCGATCGATCTCGCGCGCTCCCACGATTTGCTTGGTTTTTGTTTGATGTGTTCGGTCTAATTCTTTAGATTGAATTTGGACAGTCCTGTGTTCCACGGGGGCACGCCCGGCCTGCTTGTAGAATAATTTGAGTTCAAATTTGTTGTAACCATGTAATGCTGCTCTTGATGGAGAGTATGATTTCATACATTTTTCATTCAGTTTCCGAGTCTTTTCTTTTTCTCGTGACGGCAATTATCACCTGAAGATGCTGGGTGAGTTCTTCATGGTCCGTGAGACCATGACAATGAAACACATGGAGTCTTCTTTGCCATATGTGTGGACGATCTCAAATTCTCGATCCAAGTGGTGGAGGCTTTGCTTGTGTAGAGTTGGCTGCCATGCCTGTAGAACTCAATGCAAGGATCGGAGCGATGTGAATTTCTGAGCTGAGCTTCCGGCTTTCCGCGCCATCTTACCATCAATGAGCCTATTAATGGCATCCAGACCCTCGACGTGTCGGTCGACTTGGAAGTTTGGAAGCGGTCCTTGAGTTCTGACGCGTCCTCCGCTACGCCAGGCCTGCCGGCCTGCCGTCGACGCCGCCACCCTTGCTGTTAGTTCTTCCTTTTTTCCATCGGCAAACGATCCGTTACGGTTTCTCTACAACTCTTACCGATCCAGGATTCTACTCGAAACTGAAGCACCATACGTACATAAATATCTCGTGCATACCGTGACCAAAGCAAACGTATCGTACCGGCAATTCAACCTCGGAGAAGTCGTGTCCCTCCGATCCATCGAGACGGCAGGGTATGGCTTCCAACGGCGGCGATGCACCGGCCGACTCGCCGGTGTTGGAATTTTTTCGGTGGTTAAAAAGATCGAAAAATAAGAAATAAGAAAAACGGGAAAAAGAAAGAGATAAGCTCCTACCCCGTTTTGATCGGAGGCGCAAACCGACTCGTGGTTGCGACCCCAGATCGTCCAGTGCCATAATAAATAGTGGGGCCCGGCATTTGGAAGTTTAGGCTAACCTAGTCCAAACCCTAGTCGCCCCACTACAACCATCCGGTCACTGGCTACGCTGGAGCCATCTGAAGGTCACCGCCTTCGCCTGCCGTCCACCCCCGGCCAGTGCCGGTACAGGCCGGAAGGACGACGGTACCCGACGAGAACAACTACTTCATCTACGTCGGGAACCTCTACGGGAACAACTACGAACGCGCCGTTATCGTCCCCACCGACCATGGTCGGACCGTCATCGTCAGCTGCTGCAACCATCACTGGCGGTCTAGATCTAAACTTCAACTTATTAATCATGTTCTATAGGTTCTGCTCATGATCTTTAGGTGCTAGATCCCGTTAAGTTTAAGTTCTAAGCTATGTTATGTCTAACATTTGATATCTTTCGCCTAAGCACCTATCCGTGAGCCCTAAGAACCTATAGATCCGTCAAGTTTTAGATCTTTGGTTGGTTTTAGCAAGGTTTTCGTTCTCGATTCATGTTTTAGTTCTCGGTTTAAGTGTTTGTTTCTCGGGATTCAAATTTTATTTTATGTTTTAGTGTAAATCCATTAGTTCTAAGTTAGATCTTGCATGAATAAGAGTAAGATCCAAAAAGCAAGTATGAGAAATGAGAAGAAAATATTAGATCAAATAAAATCCCACCCGAAAACCCCATCAGAACCCTCGCCATAAACATAAGCAACGAAAGTGCACCATGAGACCCCACAGCGGCACCCAGCATTCCGCTAGAGTTAAACGTACTCGCCGGGTGACGCGCGGCGGTGCGCCATGAGACCGCACGGGGCACAGAGGCTCCCGCGGCGGCATGCCATGAGACCGCGCGGGGCTCAACGCTACCACTTCGGCCAAACAAACAAAAAAAAGAAATAATAAGGTGGCGCTGCGGTCGAGCACGCCGCGGATGCGCCGTTGGCCCCATGGCTGCCGTGAGGCGCCAGGACCAGCGGCGCACCCACGACCCACAATATCGCAGATGAGGTAGCCGCAGATGAGGTAGCCGTGGCGGCGACGTGGTGGCCGTGGTGACAAGCGCATGAGACCGCGCCAATCGTGGGAGCACGCTGGCTCCATGGCTGCCGCAAAGGACGCGGGAACCGGCGGCACCGCCACGGCCCGCTTGGCCGCAAGACAATTGCGCGCGCGCGAGTGCAACGAGGCCGCACCGTGGCGCTGAGACCCTGCAGTGGCACTCGGGCCGACGGCTCACGGTCGCAATAGCTCCGGCAGCGTGAAGTGGCGGGCGGTGGCAGGAGGGCCGGCCGCCCGAGAGGCTGCCGTCCGTGAGAAAAGGCAGCGGCGACAGCTGTGCGGAATGAATGGGAGCTAATGAAGTAAGGGTTAGGGTTCAGGCCGGCTACCCTCCTTTTATACCTCCGAAAAGAATGGCTGGCTGTCGGATTTAGGTTCTTGAGATCCAACGGCTGAGATCGAGCCGCCGGGGAGTGGGGGTGGCGGGCGCCTGAGCTGGGCCGCTTTGGCGGCCCGCTCGTTGGGTGTTGGGCCCGAGGCCCAGGCAGGTAGGGAGGGGGGCCGGCGCTGGCGGACGGGCTGAATAGCCGGCCTGCTGGTTAGTTTTCGGGCCTTTGGCCCAATAAGATTTAGGCCTCCTTTTGAATTTCAGTTTTATTTAGTTTTATTCATTTCTGAGTTGCATTTTCAGCATATTTTCCTCATTAGCACTAAAAAATTTGTTTTGGAGGTGATTTATGCTAAAAAATTATGAGTTGCTTTTCTGGATAAATAGAACCAACGTGAAATTTATTTGGAATTGTTTAGCTTTATTTTGAGTAATTATTTAAAATTCTGACCAACGTTGATTTTAATTAATTACAATTAAGATGCTTAGTTTTATTTATGTTATTTTGCTTCTGCCCAACGGTGATGCAAAATTAAATTTTCCGCTGCGTTAATTACGCTAAATTATTTAGTTATTTTGTTTCTACCCAACGGTGATGTAAAATTAATTCATGAGATGATAAGTTTATTTGCTTGTGCCCAATGGTGATGCAAAATTGTTTATTTAAGATTATTTAATGTTTTAATCTGGCCAACACTGATTACATTCATTATTTTGTTATCGTTACTGATTCAATTTTATTTTATGAACAGAAGCCACCCCCTCCAGCATCATGAGTTATATCAATGGTGTTTCTTAGTTGGGAGGGGACAACTTCGTCAAGTGGAAGACTGAGATTGGCTTCATTCTGCTGACGATGGATAAGAATCATTCCCTGAGGCTGCCCGCTCCTGTTGCACCAGTGCCACAAGGGACTGAGGATACTACCCTTGCTGCACGCACTGCTGCTTACGAGAAAGAAAAAGAGTGCTGGAAGCATTCTGACAGAGTAGCCCTAACTCTTATGAACATGACTATTAACCCTTCTATCAGGGAAGCTCTTGACAAAGAGCCTAAGAATGCTAAGAACTTCATGAATAAGATTGAGAGTTACTTTAATGGGTCTGACAAGGCCAATGCTAGCACGCTCTTATCTCAACTCGTGAAGGCTAAGTATAATGGGCAAGACAGTGTTAGAGAGCATATTATGGGCATGGTCAACATGAGGAATAAGCTTCAAGACCTCGACTGTCCCCTTAAAATGATGTAGCGCTGCTTCATCACGTCATGATGTCACTTCCATCAGTCTTTGAGCCATTTAAGATAAATTACAATGCAAGCGATCAGAAGTGGGACATCACCACGCTTGTGTCTAAGTGTGCTCAAGAGGAAGAAAGGCTACGCTATCAGAACCCCGACTTTGCCAACATTGTAAGACATGAGGGACATAGGGGAGGAAACAAGAGGGTATCCCGCCCCAATAAGCCAAAGCAGGGTAAGAAACCTTATGAAGCTCCTCAGCAGAATGACCCATTTGCTCCTAAGAAGCTTCTCTGCTACCACTGCGACAATGAGGGCCATGAGAGGAAAGACTGCCCGAAGTTTAAGGCGTGGTGTGAGGGAAAAGGTAATAACTACATCATTTCTATAGTCGATGAGTTCTTTTATGCATATTTCCCATTAAGTACTTGGTAGATTGATTCTGGTGCCACCATTCATGTTACAAATTCCTTACAGAGATTGTCTGGCGTGCGGACTTTAAGAAGGGGGACTCAAAGGTTAAGAGTCACAAATAGCGTTGAAGCCGACGTGGAGGTCATTGGAGCTCTCCGATTAGAACTTCGTGATGGCTTTATTCTTCACTTAGTTGATGTCCTTTATGTTCTGTCTATTGAGAGAAACTTGATTTCCGTTTCTAAATTAGATTTTGATGGTTATTCATGCACTTTTGGTGACAACAAATGTGTAATAAGTTTGAATGGTGACATTATTTGTCGAGCACCTTTACACAATGATCTTTACTTACTGTCCTATAATAATGTCTCTGTGATGAATGTAAGCGAAGTTAGTCACAAACACAAGAGAGGTAATGAGACTTCATCGAAATTGTGGCATTCTTGTTTAGCCCACATTTCGAAGGGGAGAATGGAGCGCCTCATTAGAGAAGAGATACTTTCAAGGTTAGACTTCTCTGACTTAGACCAATGCGTTGATTGTACTAAGGGAAAATTTGCAAAACACATTAAGAAGGATGGGGCTAAGCGCAGTTCAGGAATATTGGAATTAATTCACACTAGCATCAGTTTTAGGCCTTTAGACCAAAGGGGAGAATGTTGGAACTTTTTTCGGTGGTCAAAAAGGCCGAAAAATAAGAAAAAAGAAAAACGGGAAAAAGAAAGAGATAAGTCCGTACCGCGTTTTGATCGGAGGCGCAAACCGACTCGTGGTTGCGACCCCAGATCGCCCAGCACCATAATAAATAGTGGGGCTCGGCCTTTGAAATTTTAGGCTAACCTAGTCCAAACCCTAGTCGCCCCACTACAGCCGCCCGGTCATTGGCTGCGCTGGAGCCATCTGAAGGTCGCCACCTTCGCCTGCCGTCCACTACCTGCCAGTGCCGGTACAGGCTGAAAGGACGACGGTACCCGGCGAGATCGACTACTTCATCTACGTCGGGAACCTCTACGGGAACAACTACGGACGCGCCGTCATCGTCCCCGACACCGACCATGGCTGGACTGTCATCATCAACTGCTGCAACCATGACTGGCGGTTTAGATCTAAACTTCAACTTATTAATCATATTTTATAGGTTGTGCTCATGATCTTTACGTGCCAGATGCTAACGTATGTTACGTCTAACAGCCGGCCGACTTAAGGCGATGCATATGCTCGCCCACGACGCACCCGGGCTCCTTCCGGTGCCGGCTCCACCGCGGCGGCGTTGGCATGCCGAGGTCGGCCTCGTGCCAGCAGTTCGGCGACGCCGGCGCACCGGGCTCCCGATCGCTCCGCCCCAGCCACATGCGGAGGGCCGCGTCCCAGCAGCAGTTCGCGGTGCACTCCACGACCGTTGGCGGCGGCGGCATGTCGAGGCCATCTTCTGAGCAGCTGTTCCGCCCTTTGGGCCTTCCAAGATCGGCGTCGTGTCAAGATTTCTTTCCAAAGGAGTGACCGGAAGCGGGTTCCGAGAACTCTGATCCAGGCTGCTCTTTTGGCGATGCCTGTGATCGAAGAGGCTGCTCTTTTGGCCGGATTAAGTTACTGAAACTTCCATTGCACTAACATGGATGATGACAATCTGTTTATTTGTTGCAAAGTTCATCCTCTTTTTGCAAATTGGGAGAACGCGTTTTGAATCTTTGCCTTTTGGCACAAAAGCTAAAGAATCTACAGTTCGGGTCTTGCAACATGTGGCGTCTCCGAGCTATCCGTGCGTTTGATACGAATGCAGTGCTCCGTGTTAGGCTGCCAGCGTACTAGTTAGTAGTACTCCTATTATTTGATTTGGACAGCCTCCGGTTCGTTACGGGAGCCGTTGCTGCGCAGAAGAGGACAAACGGAGAGATCCCAGGCGATCGCTGATGAGCGATGACAATCTGAGGGTTTCGGAACCGACGGCAAGGAAACACGCGGATCTGCGCCAGCGATCGCAGCAGGCTGGCAACGGCTCCTCCGCCCTCCTCGGACCTCAGGTTAGCCGACCTCTCCCAGGTTTTGCAACGCCCTGTGTGTCCCTTGTCTGGGAATCCAAAGAACAACACCTGCACAGCTCAGCAGTTGCATGCACGCATGTTTCGATAATCTAATGCATCGGCCAGTATTTTAGTGTCCGGGAGGAAACCTAAACTCTGAACTCCTGGGCATCTAGCCGCCAGGTGGAGTGCAACTGCACCTTACCCTAGCATATTCTTTGGGAGCTGATTAAACAAACGCTTTGGCAGCTTCAATCTAGGCATCTAGCACTGTCGTGTAGTTTTCCAAAAGGGATGTCCTCCTTTATGCTGGCATTACGTATGTTTGTTGTTGAACAGCCTTTAGCGAAAATGAGCTGAACGAGACACAGAAAACGTACGATTCTCGTAGAAAAACCGGGCAGCATCAGCATGGTTATTTGTTTCCCTTCGATTCTCTGGCCAACACTGATGTCCCCGGCGGGAATAGCTACAAACTCTCCTCAGTCACGGCTACTAAAAAAACACTAGACGGGACGTGCTACAGAGACTAACGTTTCACCCAATCCATCTCACCCTCTCCATGCAGATACATAGCAGCTGGCCCTGGCCACTGGCCTCGACACAGTTTACTGCAGAGTACTCGGCGCCCATCCTTCCACCTCGCGCTTGCAAACGAATGAAGCTTTGAGCTTGTTTTTCTGAGGAAAAGCTGGAAAGCTTTTCTGAAAAAGGTCACAAGAGAGAACCGGTATTAGTACTCGTAGTTTATAAGGCTGTAGCTACTGCTATTTCTGCTGCTTCTCTTCACCAACAAATCGAATTTGGTTTAATCAGCGATCTTGTTAGCAAAGTTAGGTAGAGAATTTTGCAAACCCGCCTAGCTTTGCACTTGCATGATATGTTTGGAAAATCACTAAAACTTAGAACGGCTGGATACCAGGAGAAGTTTCCGAAGAGCTTAAGAGCAGTACCTGCCTGATCTTTTACCACGTCCTATTTGCGGGACTCCACCAGAATGTAAACTGGTTTTCCGTTGAGCTTGTAGAAATCCTGCACGAAAAATTGCAATCTCAGTTATCAGATATTAGGGACTAGTATAACTTGCTATTCTTCTCTTTCGTAAAAGACAGAAGAAGATAAAAACTGAACCAACCTAGGTGGCTTAAGAAAAAAACAGTCATCCAAATTCACCTCAATGAGGAGGCTAACATGGGTGGACTAAGCGTATATCCACACCCCTCTTTCATCATATCCAGAAATACCAGATATGCTAGATTCCAAAGAGTGAAGCTCTTATACTTTAGTTATGGTCAATGGCTATCCTATCCGTAGGAAAAATACATGGTCATGTGGTATGTAAACTAAGGTAAGCTGTTCTTGTCATCCCTGTAAGAAAAATTAAGCCCTGACCGCATGTACTTATCTATCACTGAAAGTTACAGCCTACAGATAGCTATATATAGGTCGTTTGACCTTAGAGTTCTGAGTTTTACTGGTAAGAGGAAACATTATCAGCATGTTGATCTTATTTCATTTTTTTAATATACCTGCAGTCACATAGGTACAGTAACAAGTAGACTGGTTATTTTTACACTGTTCATGTTCTATAAGTGGCTTTTTCCTCCCTTCAGACTGAGTTACAGGTGGAATACTTCCTCAGTTTCCATTCACAAACTGTGCATGTAAAAAGTATATTGGTGGACCTTGAAAAAAAGGAATATATATAGATACCTTAAACTTGGGAAGCCCAATGAGGCATGCACACTCAACCACGTCAGCTCCGGCGCGTTCTGGAAATACAAAAAATTTCAGCCGTCATGAAAAGATTCTTTAGAGTTCTCAAAACTCATGAAGTATGTAACAGAGAACACAGTAAGTAAACACCAGAACATATGCTGTTCGAATATTGTAAAGATCAATGACATGTAATGGTCTATGCAAACAAGATTTATTAATTCGAATAAGAAGAGGAAAGAAATATAGTTGAAACAGTGGCAGCCCTTGTTTGTTTATTCTATGAGACATGAGTGCTCAATTCATATCTGCAAACTTTTCGCTTGTAACATAAAAAATCGAGATTGTGCATCCAGTCTTATCGAAATCATGCCTATAGGTAATTAGCTACCCCATAGGACATATCATTCAGACAAGATTTTGTCCTATGAATAAACAGCTTGTCCCGCTTAAGGACAAACTTCGATTATAGTCAAAAGAACATGATGCCCTCCACTCTAGATGTCATCACTATAAGTTGTTGGGATGCTTGTCAACACCACATGATACTCGATGCACTTTTTTACGCAACAATCTCTGAATTAGGACACAAATTACTACCTCGATCCCTCCTCTTCCGTACAATTTGTGTAGTCTTTATCATCTTTATCTTCTTAACTTTTTTCTTTAAGTTTCTAATTCTAGATAAGATCCAGAAAGATTTTCTTCCTCATCGCAAGAAATCTAGAATAACAGGTTTAAGTTCGGATGTTGGGAAAATTTGCTTTCCGTCTTTAGAGTTTAGAGAAGATATATTATATAATGATTAAATTTGCGGCTCATCCAAAAGCATAGAGTACTTGATTTCAGCACTGGTGGTTTGTTCTAATACTCAACTAATATACCCCACGCTGGAAACCATAAATGATAGAATAGCATCTTTACATTACACTTATGAACAAAAGGGGGAAAGTTCCTGCATGATGTCACAACATATAAACGTTCAACAGGTCGTATTTTGAGCACATCCAGACAATGAACATCAACCAGGAAGGTAAGTGCAACACCTATCCGAATAATTTTAGGTTGATCTCATTACATATTTAGAGCACTAATACTAATGAACAACCGTGCAAAATTGATGGGTTACATGTATATACATATCATATGAAAGATAGCATGTAATTAAAAGGTACTAACCAAGAAGTCTGATTGCAGCAGAAAGAGTTCCACCAGTTGCAACCAGATCATCAACAACCACTGCGCGCTCCCCCGGTTCAATAGCTCCAACATGCATCTCCAAACAATCCGTCCCATACTCAAGTACATAACTTTCAGAAAATACATCACCTATAATGTTGTAAAAGCAACAGTTACAGTACATCCTGAAACTTAACAGAACTGCATTCTACAATGAATCTAGCCAGTTATGCTTTTCTTTCGGACAAATGATTGAACGGTAGTTCAAATATTTTTATATAATGATGCTTCCGCATAGTGACACAATCTTTTGATATAGTTTTTACTGTATGGCATATTGGTCTTTGGATTTCACAGTGAAATAAAAGTGATAACTCCATGTATAATTGTTGTTTTCACCGATGTGGTAGATATGGTATGACATGGTTCTAAAGTATGTAGTATGTGGTGTTTTATTCTTTTTCGAAGTTAGCTCGTTAAGAGGTTTGTGGGCAAATACATTCATTAGTCAATAGCTCTTTGCTTCCCTTGACACTAATGCAGACAAAATTGCGTGAAAGTAAATATGCCAAATTGTTACATTCTTCTATTGCAGTGACCTAATATATAAATTTTGGTTCACATTTACTGCTTCAATCACATCACCTGGAAGCTTCTTAGGTTTACGCAGCGGTATGAACTTTGCTCCGATGGCTAAAGCAATGGCTGGGCCAAAGATGAAGCCTCTGGCTTCAATACCTAGTAAAACATGAAGAATCCACCACACAATTTAGTTTGCGACGGGTATATGAAGTTAGATTTGTGCATGATTACAGCCACGGTAAAAACAGTTTTGACATTCACCATGCGATGAAAATAGTAACTTGATACCACAATGAAAGCAGTGATGTCTAGGGTGCAAAAATACAGGCCCTAGCTAGATAAATGCCATTGAAGAAAATGACACAAGGAACACGCGCGCCAGACAAGCGGTTGATCGATGAACCCAATCCTCCAGGCGAACAGCAACAGTCCAGCAGAAGTGGTGCTCTACTTGGCCGCTGCCAGGACAGCAGGAGAACACTGCGAACATGCAGCCCCGCGCGGGACCAGGCCATACGCAGGACCAGGACTCGCCGCTCGCGCGTCCGAGAACAAGGCCGAGCCGGCCGACACCGCATGTGCGCGCCCGCAGCCGTCCGATCAGGATCCCCGGCGGCGCCCCACCACCGGACCACTCCCACACACGGCGCCGGTCCCCGCCCCCCGGCACACGAGGTGCGCGTCTCGCTCGCACTGTCGCTGCTCATGAGATCGCGCCGAGCTGAGCTCGATCGACCGATCCCCCCAATCAGCAGCCGTCTACATGCCCTCCGATCCCCCCAAACTCAAGTCTGGGTGAGTTTGCAATTGGAGCCTAGTGCAGGAAATTCTTGGTTTCTAAGCTGTTCATCAATTGGTGGCAATACGATGGTTGCCGGTTTATGTTGGGCTGAAGGTATAAGTGATCTATGAAAGATTCAGGTGTCAGGGACTGCACAAAAGGTAATTGGACAATTGATCACCATTATATCAAATAAAACTGCTTCAGCAATTGGATTGAAGCTGACCTAAAGAAAAATAGAAACTAATCATCATTCCAAGTTTCTCAATGGGAACCCGAAACCTATCAGCTCAAGGTATCTGAATATTATTCTACTTCCATTGATCCCCACTTCTATAGCCATGTCTCCTAGCTCCGGTGGCTTTGCCGGATCAAGGACCTAGCAAAGCCAGTTCAAGCTCCGCAACGATGCCCTGTTAATACATATACCTCCACTCATTAGCTTCGGTGGATCTTACACCTAAAGTGCTATTCCCGCCCCCGTTTGGCATAACAAAATCTAGCAAAGAAATCGCCATTTCTAATTAAGGTTCCTTGGCCTCCTATTAACGGTGAGTCTTTACACAAATTCTCCACTGACGCAGGAATAACGACATGGCAGAATTCCACCCACAAACTAACCATTCAAAACCAGCAAGACACGGGACTGGGCATAAAAAGGAGCAGTATAGCTCACATGGAAGCGAGTGTCGATGAAGACCGCAGGGGCGCAGTCTCACCGCCTAAAAACGCCGGAGCGCCGCCGTCGTCTTCGCACTCGGGGTCGGGGATCAGAAAGTAGATCTGAGCTGAGCACGCCGGAGCTCCGCTGTTTCGTCTCTTCTCTTCCCCGTTCGCGACGCGAAACAGCCTAACAGAATAGCTGTGGGCTGATCTTTCAGAAAAAAAGAATTATTGTGGGCTTTCTCCCTATACAAAAAGAATGGTTATGGGCCAGGCCTCCAGGTCAATAGCCCCATTTTAAGTAGTTGGGCTGGGCCTATCTTAGTGGCCCGAAATCGCCAGTCGAGTCCGAGCCGAAAGCCCGAATCTCCGAGCCTGAGCCGAGCAACGACGATCGCTGCGGGCTCCGGCGGCGGCGAGACCACAGCACCGCCGCGTCGTAGAAGCCGCCCCGCCGGGTCGTACTGCGCGGGATACTGCTCCCGAGTCATTCCCGACGCTGGGGTCTCCTGTTCCGCAGCCTCCGACGGTCTCGTGAGTCGTGAGGACTGAGGGAAAGCATCCACGGGCGCAGGGCTGGATCTGAAGAGGAGTTGTTGACAAATCGGAGGGCCGAGCCGGTCGTCTCGGCGGATGGGAAAGCTGGTTGTCGCAGCGGCCGTGGCCGGGTGGGCGATTCCGATCGCGGCTTTGGTGAACTCGGTCGTGCCAGAGCCATACATGGTGAGTTCCTTCTCTTCCAAGGATGCTACGCTTGCTGAGTTGCTTCTATGGATGCTATTTCATCTGGTCTCGGTGGCCTATTGAGAATGGAAGCAAAAGAATTGAGTTGACTAGTAGCTAAATGTCGGCTATGAATTGTGTGCGAAATAACCTCACCAAGAGATCGGATGATACACCTGTTTCATAGAAGTGGTCAAGCCGATTTCATTTCGTGAATAATGCAAAGACACTGGTGTTTGATGTATGCTTGTCTTTTATACATGTAAATACGAGGTTTGAACATTTGCACAAATGTTGGAAATATTTTTTCCATACAGAAACACAAGTAAATATTCCATACATCATAAATCCTGGCTTTCTAGAAAATGGAATTCTCAAGATTTTATAAGTAGAGCAAGGAAGTGGTGCGTTGTGATATCTATATTTGTTAGGAAACTATTTTGGAGATTGGTACATTTGCCTTCTGTGGTTCTACCTTGGTTTCGATAGCGTAGAAGAAACAAATACTTTTGAGGTAACCATGAAAAAACATTCAGTCACATGCTAACCCATGCCTTGTGTTTAGGATGAGATCTTCCATGTTCCCCAGGCACAGCAGTATTGTCATGGAAATTTCTTGACGTGGGATCCCATGATCACCACCCCTCCTGGCCTGCGAGTTTTGATAATTCCTTATTGACTCAAACTCAAATTTACCTCATGATGGATTGTTGTTGCAATTTTGCAGGTATTATGTTTCACTAGCATATCTTGCTTCTTTCTTTCCTGTTGCTTGGATGTTTCGGGTAGCAGAAACATTTGACATACTTTGCTCCACAACAGTTCTCAGATCAACTAATGTTATCATGGCAATGGTCTGTGCTGTTCTTTTCCATGATCTGCTTTTGTGCATCCGGCCAGGAATTGGAGAGAGGAAGGCAACTACCTATGCTATTCTTGTAGCATTGTATCCTGTTCACTGGTTCTTTACCTTTCTTTATTACACTGATGTCGCATCATTAGCTGCAGTTCTTGCAATGTACCTGTTCTGCTTGAAGAAACACTTCTGGATCAGTGCAATGGTGAGTTCTTGAACAATGTTTCATAGAATTGAGTGAGATAAGTTGACACCTTCTGCTAAATATGTAGACCATCGTCGAATTCACAACATAAGCTTATTAGGATCCATAATTTTGTTTGAGACTTCACACCATCCTCTATAGACTAACCATTTCAATCATAGTTATTTGCTGTAGACTATAAATGCCTTGTAATCTTGATTTTGAGTCTTTTTCCCCTGTATATCTTGCCTCACTCAAGGGAGTATGTACTCCTAGATTGTTAAATTATAGATTTTACTTGCAGAGTAGGAACATGTAATCAGGGTTATGATGTTTGTCATAAATTTGCTGATGATTATCAACTTAAATGAATTTCTTTTGTGCTGCAGTTTGGTGCTTTTTCAATACTTTTTCGTCAGACAAATGTAATATGGATTATATTTTTTGCTGCCAATGGAGCTATCTCATACATTCAAGATCTGTACCCCAAGGACAATGTTTCTCATGAGAACATTGAAGCAACACATCAGTCAGACAAAGTAGTGTCTGGCAGGGATAACAAAACTGCTGCTCAAGGTTTGAGAAGGCGGCGAATTAATAGTCCCATGAGTAAGAAGGTGGTTGTTTCTGAATCTAGTAAACTGTACAACAGTGAGTGCTCCTTCTCCTTTAATTAAGAAATTCACATTTGCAGCTACTGAAATTCTGTTTTTTATATTACATGCAATAATTTGAAGCCATATATATGATTTATGGCTGATGAGTAATGTTCAGGTCTTGCAGAGGAAGTTTGGGACATCTGCTTGAAGTTATGGAATTCGAAGTGTGAAGTTTTGATTGCCTTTGCACCGTTTGTATTTGTCATGGTGGCATTTGTTGCATTCATAATTTGGAATGGTGGTATAGTACTAGGTAGATTTTATCTCTCCTTGGTCCTACTTTTAAGTGATTCAAAACGCTTTAGCTGTTTGTTTTGTAATAGGTTAAAAATTGCTAAAACCACTCCCTTGCTTTGAGTGATGCAGGTGCTAAGGAAGCTCATGTTGTTTCACCCCACTTTGCACAGTTTCTGTACTTCGGTCTAGTTTCAGCTGCTGCCCTCCTACCATGGCATTTTACTCCCAGTCGAATATTGGACTTGTTCCACTTGTCTGGAAAGAATAAAACCTGCAGTTTTCTGGCAGTATTGATGGGTTTTGGTTTAAGCTTCATTGCTGTACATTTCTTCAGGTTTGTTACCTAGGCACTTCCTTCATGTTGTTTTTTTATCCAAGTATGAGAACTGCCACAAGTATCAGTGATGGCTCATTATTTTGTTAAAACTATAGTGAAGCAAGCGATAATGAAGCCAAAAGAAAAGTAGAAAAATAGTTTCACTGTCATATGCTTTATTTTAAGCGCAGAGCAAGAGTTGTGGTAAAATGTATGCCACAAGAGTTTTGATCATCTCACCTTTCTCTTTTAGTCAGACAATGATGTCCTTCATCTTCTGAAAGTTCTGTTTGTTTCCCAACTTTTAACAAACCCATTTTTTGATGCAGCATTGCTCATCCGTATCTTCTTGCTGACAATAGACACTATACCTTCTATATTTGGAGGAAGGTTATCCAAGTTAACTGGATGATGAAGTACATGTTGATTCCACTATATGTGTGCTCATGGTTCTCAATCATAAACATCTTAGGTAAGTCTGTTTTACTTATAAGTAGGGAAGCTAACTACTTTCACATATTATAATGAACTGTATGTTCTAATTCTCTTGTCTTACAGGGAAATCGCAGAAGAGGGTTTGGGTGCTATCATTTGTTCTGTCAGTTGCGCTAGTTCTCGTACCTGCCCCATTGATTGAATTCAGATACTATACAATTCCATTTGTCACACTGGTTCTTCATTTTCCAGTAATTGGCAACAGCAAATTGCTTGCTCTGGGATTACTCTATGTGGCTGCTGACTTGTTTACTCTGGTGATGTTTCTGTTCCGACCATTCCATTGGGAACACGAGCCTGGGATGCAAAGGTTTATGTGGTAGATTAGGACGAAGCACGTGAATAGAGCAAGCTTTATTTTACCATAGTTTTGATGTGAACTTCTAACAGGGCAGTTAAGCATAAGTCTGTCTGGCCTATTTGGGTCATTGAGTGAATCTTTGGGAGAAACCTAAACAACAGAGTGTCAGTTTCCTTTTCATGTACGCTAGGTTTCCTTTTCATGTACGCTAGGTGTTCCAATTAGCCATTACACAAGTCAAAAGTGGACACCAGATACATTGTTAATTGCATGGCTTTCACGGGCAACAGCAATACAAGAAGTGCAGTGTCACACCACAGGTGCCTGTAGAAGTGATACTGACAATTTTGACGAGGTTGTCCTCTTTCAGTCCATCTCAGCTGGCTGAAGGAAGAAGCTTTGCACATGGACAGATGTTTTAAGCTAATAGCTGGCTGGTTGAGATGATTTTTTCCTATTGAGCGGCTGTAATTGATGTAATGCTTGTACCGTTAGCCGATACCATCTGGGACCTTTGTGCTTGCGATGGGTTCAACATTTGTTTTGAATTTGGGTTTTGGCTGCATCCAAATGTGACCTATTTATCACTTGGTTGTATATGTTGGACTAGTTTCTCCTAGGCCAAATTTTCATTATAAAATCCATAGACAATCCAAAGAAGCGTTACAAATGACAAGTGAGGAATTATAACTTCCAGCTTCTCTTATAAGTTATATCTAGCTACACCCAGAAGAAGTTAGTGTTCCTTCCTACTCTGATTTTTCACATCTTATTAGTTAGAAAAGTCCCTTGGTGTATGCTCTTTGCTGATGATGTGGTGCTGGTTGACGAGAGTAGGGAAGGGGTTAATAGAAAGTTAGAGCTGTGGAGATACACGTTAGAGTCGAAAGGGTTCAGACTCAGTAGGACCAAGACCGAGTACATGATATGCGATTTCAGCGCGACTAGACATGAGGATGGAGATGTTAGCCTCGATGGGCAAGTGGTGGTCCAGAAGGATACTTTTCGGTATTTAGGATTGATGCTTCAAAAGGATGGCGACATTGACGAAGATGTTAGATATAGAATCTCAGCTGCCTGGTTGAAGTGGTGTCAGGCTTCTGGCGTCCTATGTGACAGAAGGGTGCTACAAAAGTTAAAAGGTAAGTTCTATAGGACAGCGATTCGTCCGGCGATGTTATACGGTGCTGAATGTTGGCCTACAAAAGGACGACATGTCCAACAACTGAGTGTAGTAGAGATGCGAATGTTGCGGTGGTTTTACGGGCACACACGAAGGGATAGAGTCCGGAACGAAGTTATTCGAGATAGAGTCGGGGTGGCACCAATTGAGAAGAAACTTACCCAACATCGATTGAGATGGTTTGGACATATCCAACGGAGATCCCCTGAGGCGCCGGTGCGTAGTGGGGTTCTAAAGCAGGCCGAAAATGTAAAGTTAAAGAGAGGTAGAGGTAGACCTAAACTGACTTGGGACGAGTCGGTTAAGAGAGACATTAAGAAGTAGAATATCTCCAAAGAGGTAGCTTTGGATAGGAGCGCTTGGAGACTCGCCATACACGTACTGAAGATGATCCGTGATCTTTGTTTTTTTTATGGGTTTCATCTCTAGCCTACCCCAACTGCTTGGGATAAAAAGGCTATGTTATTGTTGTATTAGTTAGAAAAGTCCAAGAGCCACAAACAGGAGCTTTCCTTGAGGATACAGATTGCTGAACAGATTAAATTGATCAATGGGCTCATGGCTATTCAGGGAAATCATCAATCGTAGGCCACACTCACTGTACGAGTGTACGGCACAATCACAAATTTGCTTTATTTTGTGTGGGAATCTTCGGTCTTCACCAGCCACCAGGACCTGGTTTATGTTCTCCCAAGCAAAAAGGGCAACCAGGATCAGATGGTTCAAGAATTCAGAGAGTCAATTCTGCTATCCTTTGCATTTTCGTATAATCCCTTCTTATCTTCCACAGCCCCTCCACGACTTCTTTCATGTGTGGTCTGTCTTCGCGGGTAGGAGCAACACACTCGAACGCCACATCGAAGATTCTGTTCAGTATATCCTCGTTTATTGCTTCAGTTAGCATTGGATCCAGTATGTCCCTAACATTGCCTCTGTTGTATTTATTGAAAGCCTGTATCAGCAATAGACTGAGTCTCAGATATCTTAAACACTAGGATACAAATGACAACAGAAAAGGCCCACTCAACTACTACTAGCAAAACCATTGTCTTGGTGTTTATATCCCTTGAGTACATTTATAGTGATAAATTATCAAATCGCCAGTCAAGAAATGAACTAATGCTGTAATGCATGCACGCTGCCTCAACGCGTCAATGAAATTGCACACGAGTCAGAGGTGCATGACAAACTAACCCACAGAAGAATGAGCTCGAATTTCTCTCTTTAACTCTATAATATACTTATTTCAACACTTGATACTCCATGTTCATTCTATTGGTACTATTTTCTTTTGCAGTCTGTCTCTGCGTTCTAACTGGCACTCAGACCTACGTCTCTTGGAGATATCACTTTAGAGGAACTGAAAGGACCTTGTCCTACATACCCAATTCATCAATAACAAGGAAATCTGAGATAAAGACCTAAGCAAAAACATCACAGGTTCAATTGGTATGAGTGCAAGAGTAGGGAGTGAATACATATTACATACCCATCTCACTGTAATCCTTTCTGTTGCACCCCTCCTGACCTCAATAGGACGACGGCCTGAAAGAATTTCTAGGAGCAAAATACCATAGGAGAACACATCGCTCTTGATTGTAAGATGGTTTGTCCTCAGATACTCTGGATCTACATAGCCAGCCGTTCCTCTCACGTCAGTCTGAATCTGTGACTGTCCTGGCTCAGTAGGACCTGTTCTTGCAAATCCAAAGTCGGCCACTTTGGCCCTGAAGCCTTCTGTGAGTAGAATGTTTGATGACTTCACATCCCTGTGAATTATGGGCTTCTCTATAGGCAAAAGAGAATGGCAGAAAACTATGAGTTAATAAACTTGTACAGGTTGTCAATAGGAGTTAACAAAACAGAATCTTCCTGTTATCTGGATGCATACCACATCAACACTAAAATAAATCTGTTACAATAGCTTATTTTTTATCTAATAGAGATATAATTTTACATATTCAAGACGTTAGTTCATATTTTGTATTACGTTGAAGACCAAAAGAGTTTGATCCAAAACAAATCTGGACACAGTTTCTTATGGCCTATTTGGATTGGGTGGTTGTCCTCTACAAATTTCAGATTTAGTTCAAATTTGAACTAAATTCTAAGGAATCGGATCCCAATCGCCCTACCCAAACAGGCATTAGTAGCAAAAGGAAAATATTCTCTTCAAAAAACTGCCCTAGGAATGATGGTCACTATGTTTTCCTTACTTCAGCTGTGACGTAGTACAAGTGCAGAGTCGGATCGAAGAAAGGCAGAAGAACATATCAGTGGTATTTAACTAAATTGCTTGATGCTTAATAAATGGAAACATGTAGGCTAAGCGTACCTGCATATAGATGTAAATAAGTTAATCCATGGGCAACATCTATAGCTATTTCAAGCCGCTGATTAAATCCCAAAACTAGACCATGTTGACCTGAAAGATGATTTCAAAAATATCAGATCAAACATTTTTGGAAGGAATACAAGAAACTAACAATCTGGTTTGCAGCTTACCATCCAAATGTTCCCTAAGAGTGCCATTTGATACGTACTCAGTTATGATAAGCCGTTCATTGGCTTTGTCAATATAGCCAAGCAATTGGACCAAATTCCTATGTTCAATATTTTTTAGCAATGTGACTTCATTGCTAAACTCAGCACGTAAAGAAACAAAATGTTCCTGCAAAATGAAAACATATCAAAACCACAGTTCATGCTGTAAACAATAGCTTAGAGTAAAATTGCCAGTGCAAAACTTACAAACAAGCATATATATAAATAAAGACCAGCGCATAACATTTCCTCTATTGCTGGAATAAAGAAGGAATATGAGTGCATAGTTCATCAATTATCACCCATCTACTGTTCTTTTGGTCTATAAATATATATCATTTAATGGACCTACCATATACCTAAACCTGGATTATCCACTCTGTAGCTCAATCTTGATTCCACCCCCAATATATTGCATATGAATGTATGCGGGTGCAAGTGAGCAACTGTGTGTATGGAAAAGAAAGAGTAGAATATAAGCTTCAACAGTCTAAATAAGGCTCCACACAAATAGAGCCTCCATAACTAACGAAGTGTCCAACCCAACTAGGCAACATGCGGGCTAAAGTGAAATAATTGTAGCAAGGAAATTTGCTGGTATAGTTTCCTGGACAAAATAAGTTACCTTTTTCGCCCTTTTAATAGCTATGACACGTCCATCTCGCAGCTCCGCTCTGTAGACCTTTCCAAAATAACCTTCGCCAATCATCAAGGTTGGCGAGAAGTTATGCGTCAGTTTAACAACATGTTCAAGACTCAGGTTTAAAGGCTCGTTTCCACTTGGAGGCGAAGACAATGAAAATCTAGATGGACTTGCAGGTATTCGAAGCGGGCTTGCAGGAATTCTATCAGAAATTGACCTCATTTCAGAAGAACTCACTGAAAAAAGGGAAAAACAATATGTCACAACCGTTGGCGAGTGTTTTGTACCACCACGAAGTACAAATGTGTCTCTTATGCTACTCCCTCTGTTCCAAATTATAGTTTACTTTGGCTTTTGTCAGAAGTCAAACTTGGGGCGTCAAAAAAAAGTCAAACTTGTTTAACTTTGACCAAGTTTATAGAACAATATAATATCTACAATATCAAATAAATGCACTGTCAAGACATATTTCATTGTGGATGAAACCAATTTAATATTGTAGATGTTGATGCTTTTTTCTATAAACATAGTCAAAGTTAGATAAGTTTGACTAGGACAACACTAAAGTGAACTATAATTTGGAACGGAGGGAGTAGTATTAACTTCATACAGCAAGCAGGTTAGACATGCTTTGCTGTGTTGAGAGGTTTTATCATGATCACCCAGATGTCATTTTTAACTTACAGGAATTGGAATGTCCTGAAAGAACATGATCTTCGCTTCCATCCTTCGTTTTTGAGCCAAAACAGGGGCAGAGGGACTCAAAACACACAAGAAACATTCCTGCAGTTGTGGCAACTACCACAGCGCTACCTGTCTTCAATCCTCGAACAAAGGACAACATTGTGCTTCATTTGTACTTGGTTTCTTTACATGAGCACATCATGGAAGGAAGCTGTCTTATATGACTCGCACAGTAAATGCTGTCCTCCTTTCCCTTCTAGTAGGTTCAATCAAACCAGAAAGAACTAAGGCATTCAGTTTAGCAACTTATGAATGAGAAACAAAATTAGCTAGTGTAATACAATATGAGCTGGCACTTGATATGCCTATATCATCAAAGTATGCAAAAAAAAAACATGCATTTGGTTAGGAAATAAAAATGCTAATTTCCTCTGAGTAAAACCAGAGGGTAAAATTAAGTGAGCAGAACAAATATTTACCATCTAGAAACGGAATACTTTGATTGTAAATGCACATAATATTCTGACCTATGAATTCATTTGCCCTACTAATTTGCTGGGCACTATGAATAAGCTGTCTTTGCCTCTAACAAAACCGTCTATATTATCAATATTCTTGGCAGAAGCCTCAACTATGCATTTATTATATTCAAAGCAACTAAAAAAGGAAAGTGGGAAAAAGATCTCGTTTCTGCCGATACTGTGCAAGGTCTAATTGGTACAGCAACGTCTATAATTGGTACAGTCCAAACAATTACTCGGACAGCATACACAGTCAAATAGGACGGAGAGATCAAAGTGGCAAAGAAGAGAAAAAAATCTATCCGTTTCTGTCAGATGATAGTTGATCATGCACCATAACAAGCAGGTACAAGAAAAGGATACACAGAAGGCCTCAAATGGCATATACTACCAAGTACCCAAACATGGTATCCTTTGCTAATTAGAGCAAAACTGTAGCTCCAGGCATTTCAAAAAGGGAAGGAAAAAAAAACAGTAGCTTCAGGAATCAAGAGGTCAAGCCCGCAATCCGATCAAGCGAGAAGCAAAGCTGCCGGATTCAGCTTCCTCAAACCCTCGTTTCCACAACACGAGCATAGTATGCCGCCAATCCTATTTCCCTATACCACGAAAGGTCTGCCAAAGCAGGACCAGCAACGAACCTTTTGCTGCTAGTCTGCAATCCACCGAAAAACAGACCAGACAGCAATCTGAACAGACAGCAACCAATCGCGGGAACAGAACACACAGTTGGAAGCCGAGTCCTGGAACTCCGGAAGCTCCGGCAGGAATGTTACGCGAGCACTCACCGGAGAGAAGAGAACTCGAGCGCCGAGCTCCGCCGCAGCCGGCCGGGCTCCCGTCCCGCCGCCCCACCTAAACCGGCAGGCACGACTCCACGGGGGAAGGAAGGAACACTTGGACGGAAATGGCGAAGAAGGATTCCTCTCTTTCCTCTCTCAGGAATTCCCTTTTGATCTGATGGGATCTTTGCGGTGGGCACCCCCTTGCTGGCGTGGAAACCGTGTGCCAGGACCGGGCGGGAGGCGGAGGAGGTAGTGAGGCGGGGTCGCTCGAGACCGACGACCGGGAGGGGAGACTGGTAAACGACGCCGACGCGCGGGGTATTGTATTGGTGGCCGGCTTGCTGCCAGGTGGGACCCGGGCCCCGCGCGACGGTGGCTGGGCGGCGGGTTGGTGTGGCGCTGGCGGGTGGGCCCCCGGTCGCGGTGTTTCGGGAGTAACGGGGAAGGCTGGCGGGGCTCGGGCGCTGCCGGGCTGGATTGGGTCAGCGCTGGAGACATTTCTCGGTCAGTTCAGCAGCTCAACGGCGGCTCCATCGCAACAAATGTTCCGCCAACGGCTTCGTTACATCCATCGCCCCGGCGGTAATAAGCTATTTGGTTTTTGTTTTTTGTGGCTAAGTCCTCGTTTCGTTTAGATAACGGTTCATAAGAGACATAATGTTGATTTAGCTTTACAGAAGCAGCTTGGTGCCAAGGAATACGATAAGCGACTCTCTTAGTCATACATAGGGAAATTGTGATGTTCCTACATAAAAGATATACATGAGCATAAAAATATAAGGTGTTCTATCTTAATATAGCTTCTATGGTTTAATTTGTTCTACACGAACTATAGACCACGAGATTAAAAATAACAGTTATATGTTGTCCATTTGTATGCTATTCCCGTCAACAAAAACTGGTATGCTCTATAAAAATACAGCTCAGTAGACTATATAACCTTTGCAAGTTACTTTCTAGCTCAAACATTGAGACTATTGTATTAAGTTTATCGATTAACATTTTTCTCAAATTAAATGATGATCTGATTTTATTAAACTACCCCTAGACAATACGTTCTTTAGGACAACTAGAGGAAAAGAAGTATCTTGTTATATTCATGGTCCAGACATGTCTAGATTATTAGATAATAAGTATTTTTATACTTGTGATCTCATAATGTATGTGAATGAAAAAAATGGCAAAGAGGATAGATAAGTCCTTCGCCTATTAGTCAGTGTGCTACGTTTTTTTCCACATACTAGACGGATGCACTATAACAACAACTTCTATGTTTAGAAGCCTAAGGTGTTTTTTTCAAATTCTTTAAACTGCAGGGTGTTTTTTAATATTTTCCCTTGTTTATTAAACTTTTTTATTGCCACATCTTTCATTTGATTGTCTTCAAATATTCAACGAGATGAATAGTATAAATAAAATAAAATAATAAAAATTCATAGTATTTTGAAGGACATCGCACTCAATACGTTAAATCGCTTTCACATGTACAAGCTATACGCGTACATTATTTCTCTATCGAGCAAAATCTAAATCGACACCAAAGCAGGGCAGAAGATGCCACCATACTAATACGGCAATATGCAAATGTAACGTACGTGTAGTACGCTACGACCGTACAGCGTGCAGGCCGTGGGAGCGCACAACCAACCGTTCAGTTCTCGTACAACCGAATTGAAAAAAGGTCGTAACTGAACGAGTAAAACCGCGGGGCCCACGTGTAGACCGTAGGACGGACCAGCGGCCACGGGCCCACAAAAACCGGCAGCGCAACCCGGGGGTTCTCTCCTCCTTTGCCTTATCCGCTCCGCTTCCCTGTGGCGGGGCCCCCATCCCCACATCTCTATCGGCCACCAACCCGCCATCCGATGTCAGTCACTGACATGCTGGCCAACACGCCTCGTGACCTCCTTGTCAGTGACAGATCCCGCAGCAGCGGTCATACTGGCGCAGATCCGCGCCTCGCGACACGTGGAACTCACCCGCTGCTTCGGCTCTCGCTGCTTCGGCTCTCGCTTTAACCATTTCTTCTCCGCCTCTCCCTCCTCGCGACCTGCCTTCGTGTCCCTCTCGCTCTCCCTTTCCCTTTCGCGGGTTCGTTTAGGCTAGATGCGATGATGATTCGAAGAGGCGCGAAGCTTATTTTGACCTTAATCCGAGGCTAAACCCTGGCACGGTGGCTCAGCGGTGTCTCGGTGAGAATCCTGTACCCGATCGGGTGGATTTGATCTCTTGCTTGTTAATTTGGCGCGATTTTTCGGCGATTGTTGATCTGTCCAGCGTGCTCTCGCAGCGCTTGCGATTTTCGTCTTGAGCTTCGTGATTATGGACAGAGATTTTGGGCATTTTTCTGTTTCTCCGAGAAAATTTGATGCAGTTATCTGTCTTGGGGATATTTGTGTTTCAATCGTACGCTCCCAGGATTTGTGCTTTGCTCCTTGCGTAGGTGATGGCTGATTCTATTGTCGTAGGACTAATTTATTCTTGCGAGTTTGATCACATTTAGGACTGGCAGTGTGTCATTGCAAGTCTCTAATTGCGTGCAGGATGAACATCTGACCCGGAATTGAGTGATTGGGGGGGTTTAAGTATTGCTTGCGTACATAGTCTAGCTATTGCTTGTGCGCTTGTTTGCTGCAGTGAGAGTGAAAAATCTGAAAACCCTACGACGTTTTGATGGCGCCTGCAGGATGGGGACGAAGAAAGTGAAGTCTGTCACTAGTCGTAATCACGCGGGGAATGGATGATATGGTCGTAAAAAATCACAAATCATCAGCCAGAAGCCATACTGTTGTGCCTTCTTTTGAGCCCATTGAGGTCCAGGAGTGATTGGTTTCCGTTCAGTGCACCGTCACCATGGGCAGCGCCTGCTCGAGGAAGAGGGGCCAGCTGGTCCACGAGGATGATCTCTACAGCGCCAGGTTCTCCAAGAGCGGCAGCTTCAAGTGGCTCCTGCACACGCTGCCCCGCAGCAACTCTGCTGATGTGCACACGAGAGCGCAGGGGCCAGCGCTGGGCCGGTGCCCGTCGCTTGTGGAGCTGTGCGTGGCCAAAGTCCGCGAGGTGATTTTACTGCCTTTCCTGTTTGCTGAAGGAGTGCTTGTTCTTGGCTGAATCGATGGGGATGATTGCAGGACATGAATAGCTACTCTGATTTCTCCCTGCTGCCCAGGGATCTTAGTCAGCAGATATTCAATGAGCTGGTGGAGTGTGGAGGCCTCACGGAGGCATCCCTTGGGGCTTTCCGTGATTGTGATCTGCAGGTGATGATTCTGTTCTTGTTTGGCACACCATTCTGGGTGAACTTAATTGCAGGGAATTTTACACCATTGTTTGGAAATTTAAGGAATGATGTAATGTAACTCTGCCTTTCCTGTGGAATCTGAACAGGGATGTATAATCCATGTTCCAATCGATCAGGCCTGGTATCTACTGTTAGGGAACGAGAAAGGCATCTTACTAGGCCCTGATATCTACTGTTTTTTTGGGGCCTGCATGGCCTAGTCTTAAGCTTAGTGATGTGCACTACATCGAACGGGACCTAACTTGGGACATCTTCTTGTAACAGGATATTTGTCTGGGAGAGTACCCTGGAGTGACTGATGCTTGGATGGAAGTAGTGGCTTCTCAAGGGCTCTCCTTGCTATCTGTTGACATCTCTTGCTCAGATGTGACTGATAGTGGATTGAGTCTTCTTAAAGATTGCTCGAGCATGCAAAGTTTGGCATGTGATTACTGTGATCAAATCTCAGAACATGGACTTAAAACATTATCAGGTCAGTGTTACGCTGATAACGCAACAGCTGAGTTTGCTGCCAGCTGTATGATATTGTGATGTCAACCTTGTTCAGCTTCAGCATTAGAGATCTTGTTTTTGTTATTCTGCCAAGATAACCTCCTAACTTTGCAGGCTTTTTAAACTTGACATCACTGAGCATTAAGAAATGTGCTGCTGTTACTGCTGAAGGAGCAAAAGCCTTTGCAAACTTAGTTAATTTGGTAAACTTAGACCTCGAGCGATGCCCAAAGATTCATGGTGGGCTTGTGCATTTGAAAGGTATCCTTTTCTCTCTAAGCTCGTCAATTATGAATTATGAGCAGACTGCCACCTTATTTTCTGCAAACCTGGAAGACTTTGCAGCGCCAGCTACTTTTGTTAGTTTGTTATAAAGACAACTGAATAGTTGTGAGCCTTTTGGTGTCCCAACATGCATAATGCTTATCTTTGCATGTTCTAAAGGGGAAAAAACTTGTATACACCTATGATGTGAATTCAGATTAAATTCCATTGGATGCTTAACAGAACTTTGTGTTACAGGCTTGAGAAAACTGGAAAAACTGAACCTGAGATACTGTAATTGCATCACAGATTCAGATATGAAATATTTATCAGGTAGCACCTCCCCTTAGCTGACTGTCGTGAAGATCAGTACATGGTAACTTACAATGATCTCCAAGGCTAACAAATACCATTTTCCTCCTGCAGATCTCACAAATTTGAGAGAACTACAACTATCATCCTGCAAAATATCTGATTTTGGTGTATCTTATCTGAGAGGTAACTCCATGAAACATAAATAAGTTTCTTCCTTTTATTCACTGCAATGTTTGGTTCTTGTTTTACCTTGGTGGGTTTGACTGTCTGAAGTTACATCCCTTGTGTAGGTATTCGTATTTTTGTTTGGATAACTGATTGGTTTTAGTAGTTCAGTAACATGAAGTTTCAGTTCAAGTTAGCTCATGTTTTGTATTGTTGGTTCATTTCATTCAGGTCTACACAAGCTAGCTCATCTAAACCTGGAGGGCTGTGCAGTCACTGCAGCTTGTTTGGAGGTTGTATCAGGTTTTGTATCTTTTTCTGGGCATACTGTGCCGTCTATTTAGTCCTCTTTCTCTTCCCCATGTGTACACTTCTGGCGATGGACTCTACAGTAGTATCCATTTAGACTGTTGCATAAACAGCTTCAAGTCAACCACTTGGATACCAAAACATCACTAAGATACTAAGAGTAACGCTATTGCAGGATTGGCTTCGCTGGTTTTGCTGAATTTAAGTAGGTGTGGCATATGCGATGAAGGCTGTGAGAACTTGGAAGGTAAAAATGATGCAGATTACTGAACTTTTGGCAAACTCAATTATCTGTTATAGGGAAGTGTTTCATCGTTTTTCTTGGCTATATTAATGATTAAAGTTGTAGGTTATCAATATATATCTCACTGCACCAAATAACTTGTCAAACATGTAGTATGCTTGTACCAGTTTTGCTGCAAGCTGGCTGTGTATGCAACCCCATTTCATATCCTTTAAATCTAACTTTTGTTTACTACATCAGTTCATTGACTGGCGCTGCCTTGCAGGTCTTGTCAAATTGAAGGCTCTAAATTTAGGGTTCAACCACATTACAGATGCCTGTTTAATTCATTTAAAAGGTAAATATTATTTATTTTTTATCTTTAAATTAATTCACCTTAGGATTTATATATAAGTAACAATTATGTTGCATATTTTGTGGTAAAGCGTTTTAATGTAGTATTCCATAAAACCTGATCATTATCATTATAAGAAAAATAACCAGACCTTTTCCTTATAAATCAGTGTTCACTGTTTCTTTCATGCGCAAGTAATGCTAATAAGATGAAAGGAGATGCAAGCCCGGATGGCATCTTCAAGGAAGCCTGCATGACATTCTGTGCACGTGCTATAAGCCTATAAGTACAACATTTAGTGGAATCATGGAAGCACACAATTCTTATATTTATCCTTCTAGAAGTACATCAGAATTATAATGCCACTGTGTATCAATTGATGCATAATAAGGAAACTGTTTTTTTTTTCTGATGCCCTTTGTTCCTTTCAGATTTGATCAACTTGGAGTGCTTGAATTTGGACTCATGCAAGATTGGTGATGAGGGTCTATTTCACCTGAAAGGTGAGCTTTCAATGCCTTGATAAATTTCAAAATAATGCTGGCAATTATTAATTATGTTGTGTTACCTGGTGTTTTATTAAGAAAAAGTTTGAGACAAAAAACACACGGAATAAATGGACTCATACAGTAAGACATAAGCCATAGCTTACCGTTTGTGAAGCGACATATGTTGTTGGCCTGTTTCTTTTTAATTCTTTTTTGTTTATTATCCTTGCTCGTCTGCTGAAATCCCATATATGCTCACTTTTTTTTCATTGTTTGCTACTACATTTAACATTTTGAGCTTTTTTTGGTTGTTGCTAAGCATCTATTGATCTATTTTTTGCATCTTGATGTGCTGTAGGCCTCGTGCAGCTAAAAAGCCTGGAGCTTTCAGACACTGAAGTTGGTAGCAATGGACTTCATCATCTCTCTGGTTTGTTTAAAATCCTACACAAATGCTAGCAGTATTCACAGTTGATTTTCTTTTCTTTTCTTTTTAATCTCTGCCCATAGGGCAGTTCAGATTCCGTATTGGCTTGTTAATTTACACTGCTATTGCTGCAGCCTTTTATAAAATTGGCCTGAGTTCTCAATAGATGCTTCTTACCCATACACTTCATGATTTATGACTTCAAGTTGTTACACTAGGATGATTTTAACTTTTTAAAATATATTGTAGTTTATATTTGTTTCAAAAACAGATATTAAGTTGTTCTGTTGCTGCAGGTCTACGTAATTTGCAGAGCATCAATCTCTCTTTTACATTGGTTACTGACATTGGTTTGAAGAAGATTTCTGGCTTGAGTTCACTGAAGTCCCTTAATCTTGACAATCGCCAAATCACAGATACTGGTTTAGCGGCTCTTACAAGTATGCTGCTCATATTAGTTAGACTAGTATGGTTGCTTTTACATAACCAAAAGTGTCTTACCACCTACAAGGGGTTTCATTGCAGAAAAAATGGTTTGACGGTTATGTTAGTTTTGCATGTTGTTATCAGTTCTCTGATTAGCTTATTTCCACTTCTGAAGATGAGGTTGTTTCACATGTAAATTGTATTGTAGTAGGGGTTTCCCAGTGTCAGTAGGCAATGTTTTGCATTGTTATAGACTTAAGATTACATAACCATATCATGGCATGGGCCTTATCATTTGGTTAATGCAGGTCTCACTGGACTGACACACCTTGACCTATTTGGAGCTCGCATAACTGACGCAGGCACAAACTGCTTCAGATGTAAGTGCACATACTCAAAAGATGACACGTGCAGACTACTTACTATGTTGGCGCTGAAAAATGCAGCAGCTTTCTTGGCTAGGGGAGCCGTTTCATTTCTGTTTGCAACCATCTTACAGGAGCATTGCATCTATTTATATCAGTGGCTCTCTTTAGTAAGGAATCTAGCTGCATTTTGAACATCAAACTGCTGTTTCAGTTTTCAAGAATCTTCAGTCCCTGGAGTTCTGTGGTGGGATGATCACGGATGCGGGCGTGAAGAACATCAAGGACCTGAAAGCTCTGACGCTGCTCAACCTATCTCAGAATGGCAACCTCACGGACAAAACCCTGGAGCTGATCTCTGGTACGTGTTCTTTTTGCTGCTTGTTCAGTTGTTCTTTCAACACGCATATATCAGTACGTTTGTTGATTCTCGCCTAACAGTTTCACCTGGCCACAGGCCTGACCGCCCTGGTGTCGCTGAACGTGTCCAACTCCCGGGTGTCCAACTCGGGCCTCCACCACCTGACGCCGTTGCAGAACCTGCGCTCCCTGTCCCTTGAGTCCTGCCGGGTGACGGCGGCCGAGATCAAGAAGCTCCGGCTGGCCACCCTCCCCAACCTGATCACCGTGCGGCCGGAGTGATACGGCCAGGCCCGGCCCGGCCCGGCACTCCCGCAGAAGCAGCGACCTGTAACTGTAAGCAAATGTTGGCCTGGCTAGAGCAGGCCTCCCTGTACATATTTTTACAAGAACAAGCTTGAGCAGTCTGTACATATTGGTCTTTGTATCGTTTCGGCGTGCCTGAGGGTCGCCGGACTTAGACTACTGCGCCCGTGTAACCCCGTGTGGGCGTGTGGCCGTGTACCCCAGGAATGCTGTGATGGGAAGGAACAATTGTAAATATGCTGTGCTTCCTCTCCATGTGAGGTGCTGCTGTGTGCTGTGTAAATAGGTTGGTGCACTGCTGATGCTACCTTTGCTTGGTCGTAAAATCGTGGTATCATAGGCTTTGTTACAGTTTTGATGTGATGACTTCCGCAAGGAAATCGGTGCCACCTGCTGCAGTCACGGTCAGTGCAGGGTTTGCATTTCGGGCATAACAACCGGTACGCCAAATGTACCTTCAGGTGGGTCACTAACACGTGGGACCCATATGTCAGTGAAATGGTAGTACTGCTGCAGAGAAATCATCTCCCGTAGTGTGGCCAAACGCCCAACCAAGCCCTATTTTCAGAAATGGTTCCTCTGTAGTTGTCCTCGCCATCTCCTATGTTAGTTTTCCCACTGATTTTCAGTTTTGAATTTGAGAACTTTCTCAAATTTTTCATCACTTCAAATCGTTTTCAGCGCAGAAAACTGATGGTATCTGCTTCAGGTGATTTTTCAGTTAAAATTTTAGCAGTTCCAATTATTTTCACTTCCACTGAATTCGAAACATGACGGCTGCCACTGGTTCCAGGAACCCTGCAGGCACGGTTATTTCTAGGGAACAGAATGCTCATGTTTGCTAGAAAAGAGAAGAACTTTTTCACTAGGGGAGTAAGGTTTTGATGTTGTCGATGGTGGATTGTAATTTGTTTAGGTGTTTATTTCCTGTAAGAGCGTATATTCTGTATTCGCTTCAGATAAAAGCAGAGAAAACCTTCTGACTAAAAATACAGGTGAATGGAAGACATTTGACAAGGGCTTCTTAAGGTCATATGGGGTTTAATTTACAAACGGGATGAGAATAACACAACGTAGACAAGACACTATTTACAGTTACTGGGCCCACACGGACGATATTTACAGCAAAATCTTTTCGACGTCCAGCAGCAGCGCACTACTTGGTGGTTATCTTCTGCACCTGAACATCGATGAAAATCGTGTCAAAATAAGATACCATAATAGAACAGTAGAAAAAACTATTCACATACTTACCTCGAGATGACAATCAAAAGTTGAATGACATTTATATTGAGGATCATAGAGAGAACCAATCAGAACACCATCTGTCGAAGTGAAGAACACTTCCTACCATTGAACCAGCAAGACAAGAACCCCAAAGGACCGGGTATTGTTGGTTGACGAATATCAGTTTCTCGTCTTTGTAACGCTCTTAAGAACTCTTCCGAGCTCAGGTTCCCATCCTGATTTGTGTCGAACACATGGAAAATGATGTCCACCACTCTATCAGTTAAGTCAACCCCGCAAACCTAAAACACAAATAAAAATGAAAACTTAGATGGCTAGAACATCAGTTAGCAGCTCAGTGACCAAGTTTTAGAAAACAGCTGATCATTTGTCAAGTAAGTCAAAAGTGACTTCTCAGTGTTTGATCAGCTAGCCCAAAAGTTCGCTCTGTCTCAATAATCAACTTAGACTTGTGATGCCAAAATAAAATAAACAAGCACACCAAACTTGGTGAAAAAAAAAACTTACATGTTGCGCCGCACGTTTTAGATCCTGCTTTGTCAACAATCCGTTCACTTTCCCATATGCGAAGATGGCCATCGACAGTGGCTCCAATCTTCGGCGCAAATAAGCAAATGCCTTAAACTCCTGAAGTACCAGATAAACATCCATGAGAACAATAAGAAAAATAATCTCAGTGGAATATAATTCATGTGACCAAGGCGGCAAATCATACCTCAAAGGATATGCGAATGTCCTTCAGATCAGGCTTATTGACCAAATCATCAACTCTATCAAGCAGCATGCTGATTTGATTCATGTCAGCAGAAGCAACCATGGACAATGCAAAATCCTTTGCTGGTATTGTTTTAGATGACTTGACATCATAATGACTGAACTCCAGACGAATAATCTGCATGGAAATTGAACAGAGAGAATGGTAAATACATATAGCATGAAATAGTGTGTAGAATGCAAAATAATCCCTACGTAATGTACTATTTTAAAAACATCAGTCAAGTTAGGAAATATCGCAGTAGTCTATAAAGTTCAGAGAACTTAACCAACTTAAAAGGGTAAGTTCAGATGACTCAATAGAAATTATTGAGGCAATGAAGGAAATAAACAACCATTGGCAGGCAGGCATATGTCTATATTGGTGCCATGAAAAGTAGGTGTTGGATAAAAATATACGTGCTATAAAAGGTAGGTGTTGGATAAAAATATAAATGCATTTTCCTTCCAGGTCAAGTCAGGAGGCAATATTTGTGGACAAATCATCATGTGTTGACAAAAGAATGAAAGAAGCAAATCACCTCGTCATGCAAGTCCTTCAAAAATTTTGTAAACTTATCATAGTGTAGAGGTCCATTGCCATCATTACCAAAGAAGAACTCAACCACTCCACCATTTTCCACAGGCTGGCCAACTTTAAGTCCAATACGTAAGCCATCCTTATGGGTGGCTCCTTGTCTATTAAAAGACCGCATTAGTGCCATTATTTTCTTAAACTCCTCTCTGTCGATCACCCTGAAAAAGATGTCATGTCCCAGATGAGAACAGCAAATTTACATTGAGAAGGTGGCCGAAATTTATCCATACCCTTCTGTTATCATCAACTAAGAAGTCAGATGATTGAAAATGCTCATAAAGAGCAGGTCTTTTTCTGGGCGAGATAAATTAACTGCAGGCAATGATCACAGGTAAACAATAATATAGCACAAACAAGAATTTTTAAATATATTCTTGTCCGTGCATGAATACAAGAGAAATTAAAGGAAAAACATACCTTTAGCAGCTTTACTAAACAACATATGCATTACACAGGAAAAAAGAATTTCAAACTGAAGTGAACTAGACTTGACATAAGTTCAATTTTCTCTCACTCCATCAAATTCTTCTTGTTCATTTGCCAAACACAAATAGAACCGAACAAGTTGATGTCTAAGAAACAGCACACTGCAGAACATATTATCAAGACCGAGTGTGGTGGTAGGATAAGAACTCACCCGCTATGGTCAACGTCGAACATTTTGAAAGCTGCACTGAAATTTGACTCGGGAATGCTGAGCAATGTCACAAAAAAGATGTACCTGTCAAGACACCACAGGAAATTTAGAAACTAATAATATACATGTCTAGCAGTGCATCATACAGCAAATAGCTATGGTATTCACCATGACTTCCAATACATGCATCGTACCTATGGCGTGGTGCCATGTTTATTGATATATACACTACTTCATTTATCCTGAACAGGTGCTATACAAACACCTACAGATTTTCAAGGTTTTCTTACAATAAACCGAGGACAATATTTATGCAGAAATCCAAGTGGCTGAAGTTCAATATTCTGAATACAGTGAATAGATACAGCATTTTTCTAAAGTTCATTCCACTTACTCGGCAAAGGAGATGAGGCCATCATTATTTGTGTCGAACAGCATGAAGAATTCCGATGGAGCACAATGCAACTCTCCAGGGCTCCGCTCCCCCCTTAATCGCCCTTCGCGAACTGCAGTCGACTCAGATGGAGGAAAAACAGGGACTACTGCCCTCATCAAGTCAGCGGGCAACATGTAAACTTCGCCTTCTGGGTTCCTCACAGATGCAAAGTACTCGAAGATCTATCCAGAAATAAACCAGTTAGAAATTTGTTGCCAAAACTTACCCGAAGTATCCTTAATTCAGCACTACATACATTACCTTTTCAGGAGGGCTGAGAAGCCGTATCCTCTTCTCGTAGTTAAAGAACACCCTTCTGCGGAATGAGTCTGTAGGACGCGCAGAGTGAAGAGAAGAACAAAAACGATAGGATTATAATCAGATCAACACACCACTCAGATTTGCTAAGCTTGAAAAATATAAACTCAGACAACTAAGCAAAACTACACGCATTTAGCAGCGCACGCTTACGTGCTGTTGATCGAAAAGCAGAAATCGTAACAGACTTTCCTGTGCGGTGACGCCGCGTCACCTAGATTGGAATCTAGTGACCAATTGGCCTATCACTTAAGTAACTGGATCGGTACAGCCAGGACAACACCGTACCGCTCGCAACCCAAGCAGACCGTGTAAACGGGCGATCAAAAGCAGCAGAAGCGTACAACCTTGCAAGGAGACGACCTGGCACAGTTTGTAGCTTTACCGCGCAAAGCTCCAAGCATCCTAATGCAAAGCAGTAAGCCAAGCCACACTAACACGAAACAATAGCGGCGGCAGAGACCGCAGCAGCAGAAACCACCTAACCCGAACGCGCGAGTCCATCAATCAAATTAAACCCCTCAACCAGCACGGAGACCGGAGACAGAGAGATCGCAGACCAGGAGGAAGCAAGCGGGAAGGACAGGACGCTCACCTGCGAACAGGAATCGACCCTTCTCCTCCCGGGCCTCCGTGGCGCCGGCGACCGAGATCTGGTCGCCGACCGCCTCGCCGGAGTCGGCGAGCGAGGGCGGTTTCAGCCACAGCCCGAGCCCGGACCCGGCCAGCGCCACGGCGGCGGCGACGATCGCGGCCTCGCGCCCGGTCCCCGCCCCCGTCCCGGTCCCGGTCCCCGCGGCGCTGGAGAAGGGCCGCGCCGGCGGCGGAGGGGGCGACCTCAGCCGCCCGACGGCGGATCGGAGGAGGCGGGCCGCGCGGGGCAGGGAAGCCATGGCCGCCATCGGTCGGATCGAGCTGGTCTCGCGCGGCGCGGCGAACGGTTGCTGCGGATAGGGACGAGGTGGTTGCGGGAGGAAGACGAGGACTAGACTCTGGGAGGACTAGACAGAGAGGGGAGGAGGCGGCGATGCGTAGGTGCGGAACAGAGGGGAAGGGGAGAAAACGAGGCGGGCGTGTGTGGGTGGGGGGACGCGTCGCCGTGGCGGGGCCGCTTTTATTGTTGCGGAGCGGTAACTGGAGGCTCTCCCGGGTGCAAATCGCTACGGCCACCAAAGACCAAAGAGCGTGTGTGTACACGCGGCACCGCAATGGTGTGCGCCAGTGCGTGTGTAGAGTATCGGTCATCACTAATAGCAACTCCAGAGCGTTTGTAAAATAAATTGGATCGGTAAATATAGTGAAACGGCGAAAAAAAAACCTAATCGAACAGCCTCTGCGTCTTGCTCACTTGGCTATCCGGCTCGCCATCCCCGCTCCTTCCCTCGGCAAAAAAATCACGAGCGTACTTGACTCGCCATCGGCTCTACCGAGCGCGTGCGGGCGCGGGCGCGCCCATCCTCTCCCACGTGCGATGTCCTGGGCCCTTCCACCTCACCGCCGTCCGCGCGCAAAGCTCCTCCGCCCGCCGCCCGTCGCTAAGGTATCTTGCTGCTGCCGAATGGATAAAAGTAAAGGAGTATACGAAGGATGAGATTGGCTAGTCTGTTGGAGTGTATCTAAATATGGAGAGAATCTTAGCTAGATGGATATCTAAATGGGAATATGAAGAGTGAGATTTGGCTAAAATCTTGGAGTTGCTCTAAGATGGTATACTACACAGCACGTGCATAAAGACTACGATTACTTTGTTTCAACTTTTCTTTTGCATAATAGCTTAGGGGGTGTTTGGATCCCCTAGGACTGGTGTTTTATAGCTGCGCTATAGCGGCCGTAATAGTATTTTTTGACCCTGTCGCTAAATTCTATAGTCCGCAATTTAAAATATTGCCTAGACTAAAGTTTGAACACCAATTAAAAAATATTAAATGTAGGCTAATTATAAAATCAATTGTATAAATGGAGACTAATTTGCGAGAGGAATCCATTAAGCCTAAGGGGGTGTTTGGATCCAGAGCTAATTTTTAGTTCAGGTCACATTGGATGTTTGGATACCAAATAGAGGGATTAAACATGAGGTAACGCATAAACCGGTGCTAATTCACGAGATGAAACTATTAATCCTAATTAACCCATCATTTGCGCATGTTTATTGTAGCACAATATGGTCAAATCATGGACTAATTAGGCTTAATGGATTCGTCTCGCGAATTAGCCTCCATTTATGCAATTGGTATTTTAGTTAGACTATATTTAATACTTCTAATTGGTGTTTAAATATCCGATGTCGGGATTAAAGTTTAGTCCCGAGGAACTAAACGGGCCCCATTATACCATAATTTGATAATATTGTGCTACAGTAAATATGTGCTAATTATGAGCTAATTAACATCAAGTTAGTATTAATAGGTTCGTCTTTACAATTAGCCGCGACTTATGCAATTAGTTTTATAATTAGCTCTTATTTTATCCATCTAATCGGTGTTAAAAAAAGAGAATAGGATCCAAACAAGACCTTATATTGAGCAGTACTCCCTCCTTCCTTTTACGCGCGTGCAACTTTTCTCAAATATGCGTATTATCAGTGCTGATTGTATCCACCTTTAAGTCTAACAAAATGTCACGTCAGCTAAAGAGGGGAAAAAAGATTGCGCGGTGCTGGAAGACAAGCAAGATAAGCCGAAATCGACCGTGAACGTTCGGTACGGTCCCGCCACCTAACCGCTCGCGTCTGATAAGATAAGCGTTCGGTGGGCGCGGTAAAAGTCAACCCGAGAGATAAAGCCAGCTGAGTAGGACCCACGCGATACTTTGGATGGAGTAGGAACTGTTGCACGGAAGCACAAAGCTGCCAAGGATCCGCCGCGAACCGCCGCAGGTGCTGACCTGACCTGACCTGACCTGACAATGCCGCCGCCCGGCGTTAGCGCGTTGCCGATCCCCGCATCCCTTCCCCCGGCCGCTCCCCTCGCCCTTCCCCGGCAACCTGGTCAGCCTCACCTCCTCTCGGGCCCCAGGCCGCAAGCGAGATGCGAGGCGCCGAGGTCCACGCCCACTGGCGCCGGTGGCGCCGACCGCCGACGGTTTTGCGCGGGAGCCGGGCGGCGGCCGCCCACAGGAGGGCTCTACCAAAAAGCGCGGAGGACGCAGGTTCTCTGGTGCGCGCGTCCGTGTGCTGGTCGTGGCCACCTACCTGGAGTCCAGATGCGCGCGCTGCGGTGGGCGCGCCCACGAGTTCGCAGCACCGAGCACGATGCTTGCTGGTGTTTTTCTTCTCTCTTTTTCTTTCCTCTTCCAACCAGATGCCAGGATCTGGGTTTGCGAATCGAGATGTTCTCCACCCAAAAAAAATGCGCTTCAGAGAGGCTCGCTCATCAGAGTGCCACGTGATCGTGACCTTCGATTCGCCACCTTGCTTGGGATTTTTCTTTCGGGAGCTTAATTGAAGCATCGTTAGGCTGAATCCTCGTTTCTTTTGTATTGCTTGTGCACCGTGCGCTTCAGATTATTCTGCTTCCTCTTGGGTGTGGAAGTGGTGAAAACTGATGTTACTTATTTTAGACATTGTTTTCCAGACCTAGTTTGTTGATCGCACATGAAATGGCATTTCGGACTTCAGACCATATTATTCGACACTGAATGCATGCTTAGTTATAGTGCATGCTCAATTGTCAATGGTGGTTTCTTCAAAAAAAGTTTGTCAACGGTGGTTTATGAAGCCATCATGTTTATGCAGACTCTGACGCTGATCATGCGTCAACCGTGGTGTCTCGTGCGGTGTCTTACCATGATCCAAGTTCAAGTGAGATCCAGCCCATGGGCCACTTGGTACGGTCCAAGTGGGCTAAAATGATGCTGAGCACAAATGGGCCACTTGGGACGTGTCAGGACCCCGTAGTGTATCAGTGAGTGGGCCGTCTCTACAAGTTGGGCTGGGCTTAGCCCATTAAGTAGCCAGCGAGCATCGAGCTGTGGCCAGCCGGTTGGCTTGTGACCGTGCCGATATAACCTGAAACCCAGCGTGTTGACGGGTATGACTGAAATGAACAAACCTATCCCCGAATTGTTCCCCTGTTCTTCTTCCTTCCGCTGCTGTTCTTCCTCTGCTGATTCCGATTTCCCCATTCCTAAACTCTGATATCATCTTGGATCCTAACAGGACGGTCCAAAACGCATCTTTTCCAGTTTCCGCTCTGCAGAGGCAGCCTAATCCGAAAACACCCAACCAAGCTTAGCTTCAGCGTTACCAATCACACAATAGCTTCCACATTTGCCAGTCGACCCATTAAAACGAGACAAAATGGGCGCCGTCGAACTTCACCATCAGGTATTTAATGGAGTGCCCCAGAAATTGTACAACGTTTGAACTAGAATTTCTAATATCCCATGACCAAGATTAAAAAAAAATCATTCCAGGACTGCTGAGTTCCTGGTACCATAACTGATTAAATTTTTGTATTGGAAGACTTGAAGAGAAGTGCAGAAAATTCATGGTGTTAAGAACTTAAGAACAGTAGAATAAAGAAGATATATTCACTGTACGACATTCTCAAACTTGCTGATGTACAAGAGCTGCCATATAAATAACAAATTATAGGCAGCCTGATTTACCAGTATATACTGATCATTCCCTGTATGCTATCTACTAGATTGGCGAGTGGCGCTCTTTACAGAACAGGGATAGATGAAAGCAAAACAACTCTCCCATACAAACATGAGTGAACCAGGCGCCCATAATGTGATACAAAACCGGAACACAGCATCCAGTGGATAATTTAACCCCATAACAATTATGCTTTCCGTCCCAAACCTCAATGTTTCTTCTTGACATGATTTTACATGCATCATCAGTGGAGCTGTTGTTGGCTCCGCGGATGCCTGAAGGACCCGCTTGCGTAGAGCATCTGATAGACCGGCTTTATCCTCGCTATGAAGAACACGCTCAACAGGGTTCCACAGCAGCACACGATAGCACAGACATAGAAGGTGACTCTGAAGCAATCAGGCCCATAGCAGTTTGAAGGCTCCAGCACACCTGGATGCTGCCTTGCCGCCTCCTTGTCATAGATGTAACCAGCAAGAAGAGCCGAGAAAAAGAATGCGCCGAGCGGATTCACCAACAGCATGAAGTTGTACATCAGGCCGAAGTCCTTCAGCCCGAAAAGCTCCGAGACGGTTGGTATCATGACGGCGAATTGGACACCGTAGCATATCCCCAGGAGTGTAGTTGAAACATAGATCAAGCTATGAAGACCAGTTGCAAACAGCAGGAAGGTTACTACCATGATTATTTGTGTGCACATCATCCAAAAAGGACGAGGGAGCATCCTTGACCTGCAAAGTATCATGTCTTAGTGTCCTTTTTTCAGAAGCAGCAGTTCCTTAACTTTATATATATTTCCAAAACATTAATAGATCTGAACGATTTTGGATAACTGAGTCCTGATGACATATGCAAAATAACTGGCACAGATAGACATCAACACCATAAAGAGTTAACAGAAGTGCTCGACTAATACTTGTTGACACTAAGTAATATCAGTATATCACAGTATAAAGTACACAAACTTTACTACTTCATCCTTCAGCTTAAATAAGATAAGTTTAAAGGATGCATTGACGGAAAATGATGCGAGTAAAATTGTTGGGATAAGTTAAATGTAGCTTACCTTACGAAATACTCAGAGACAGATCCACCGAGGATTCGGCCAACAAAGTTGCAGAAGCCAAAAAGGCACAACAAAATAGTTGTGTCATTAGCACCAACAGACATTCCAACCTGAGCCAGGTTGTTTAGAACAGTGACTCCTGTGCCAACTCCACAAAAGTATACAATAAAAAGTAGCCAGAAGTCTGCTTTTACTAAAGCTTCAAGGAATGTGAAATCATCCCCCCTCCTTGGCCCTCTTTTCTTTTTCAAATTCACTGCTCCCTCACCCTCTGCCAATAGAACATCCAAATCAGTACTATCATCGGATTCATGGACACCTGTAGCAAGTGTTGCTGTGGCGCTGCCCAGAAGTGGTTCTGAGTTCTCTGGATCCGCGCCAGACAGACTATCAGTTGAATAAGATGGAGCAAGGGTACTGGGCTTTTCCTTTGTTTGTTTGTTTGGATAAAGTGTCATCTTTATTGGTATTGCAAGTGGAGCAAGGAGCAAAAGTATCATTATCCCAAACAAAAGGTATGTGACAGCCTGACTTAGTTTTAAAGTATCACCAAGTATTGTAGCTACCATAAGGTATATGCCGAGAACCACACTTGAGACTTGTGTGTACATGAAATGGCTGTGTTCTGTTGAGTTGTCCTCGTCCAGTGATGGAGTGCAAGGCCTAACAAAATACATCACCACAATGCATGCTGTCGGGATCCCCAAGGCAAGCAACAGCAAAAGATTTGTGGCTGAATTCCCTAGCATTCCATTAAAAGTTTCTGTGTAGACAGCAGCACTAACAGCAACATAACCCTTGATAAGACCAGCAACAGTGCCTCGGCTGAGAGGGAAATTCCTCATGTTGGTCACAAGAGCAGCAGTGCCCAACCATGCACTGCTGTTCGTGCCGATACATAAAGCTATCCATAACTGCAAGCATCAGATAAAATTGTTAAGAAACAAAGCAAGAAGCTGAATCTGGCAAGGAATCTGAAAACTAGTGTCAGCTACTTCTTTATGAGATGTCAAGAGATAACTTCATTGGTAAAATTGAAAAAGAAAATTGTCACAAGCCATATGGTGAGCATTAAGTCACACGTTATGAATCTCTGATAATTTTGAGTGCTTTTGCTCGAGTGTCTGTACTGAAGGTCACCAACAGGATAACCATGCATGCGTATTTTTTGACATCTAACTACACATGTATATGCCCACCTGATTTACTAGTTCAGAGATAACTAGGAAGAATAAAGGTTTAAATAATGACATCATAATACCTTAACTAAACCTTCTTCTGCAGCTGATTTTTCACGGGAGAAACTACACGGTTCTAGAGACACATTTTGATTTATGAATGGATGAAATTTACCTCATTGAACACATCAGGTTCAATGGAGGACACAGTAAAACAGGGCATGGTTCTGTTAAAGATTTATATCTGCTGTCTGAGAATTCCACAATAAGATATAAGGTAAAGTTTGTGGCGTTTGGATGGAAACTTTTGTGAACTCTAAACTTCAGCAATATCAAGAGTCAACTAGGAATTTCTGGATGAGTTGGCCAAAAACTTTTCGAGGGAAACAATCGACTGGCACAGATATGTTTTGGAAACATTATGACATGAACAACCTCTTCAGCAAACCTATGAAGAAAACAAGCAGTATGCCCGGTATATGTCTCTGAAAACGGTAACATTATGCAAAACAACATGCACAAGGACTGGTTAGACATTCAGGGTCAGAAGGCAGCAACACATCCACAAAATATGAGAAAAAAATCATGATAACGTAGTAAAATGCACAGTAATAAGTATGAGCAAACTTTATATTTTCTTATCCAGTATGATTTTACAATGCACCTCCCTCATGATAAAACGCCAATCTTTTCTGAAGCTATAAATTAAAATCAAGTTGAACTAAACAATAAAAGTGCATCGCATACAATCTAATAAGATATAATAATTATAGTCAACTTCAGATTTTGTGACAATAGAAGCCCAATTCACAAATCTTACTAAAACACGGTACCAAGAAAGAGCCCACTCCTGTCAAATCTGTGAATCAAACTACCAGGGTGGGAACACATCACAAAGATTTGATGAAATCAACAAAACTAAGGTTCCAGATTTGCTGCGCGGTACAACAGTGAAGCCATTCTTCCCGCTGGCAGCAAGAGTTGGCCAAAAGCAACAATAAGCTAGCTTATGACCATAACACGGATTCAACATGGTTGCAATAAGGAAAAAAATTCAGATCATATCCAGCTTCCGACACCTTGGAAAGGGAAAATATCTAGATGTGTCAACATCAATCGCAGAATTAATTAATACGCACGTGTGGACAACTGGATATGATGATTTACTTACTTGAAACAACAATGCATAAACCATTTTCTCAAATTAACCAGGATGCCAGCTACCCCACGAAACTTGCTCAACAAACACACTTGACATACATTTGACCCAAAGCAGATAACAGAAATGGTAAAATAGAAATTGGGATGTTTTATTTAATCAAGGGAACTAGATACTGGAGACTTGAGGAACCATATGACTATGTCCCTAGATCATTCATCTCCCAACACGTATGCAGCATCGCTGGAAATGACTGAAATCCCCCATGGCATGAAGTGGGCAGCAAATGAAGCACAAAGTGAAGACAAATGGCCCAAAATAGCATGCAACGGAAGCACGGATGTCGGGATTTATTGGGTGGTCCACCATTGAAATCAATCCCTTCCACTTGCAGGAATGATTAGTCAAAGCATCAATGAGCAACTTATGAACCAAAGGAAGCACTCTACATGACGGCAACAAAGAAAAATCATATCATATCCAGCTCCGTGCCCTTGAAATGAGGAAATATCTGCTGGTGTTACCATCAATCATACAATAAACAAACATGCACAAGTGGACACAATGATTTCCTACTTACTTGAAACATAATAGGATAAACTATGTCCTTAAAGTATGGCAGCTAACACCGTGCAATTTGTCCAACCATCACACTTTACACTACATTTGCTCAAAAAATCAACTGAAAAAAAGGGTTGAAAACACAACTAGATTTTGTTTTTAATCACACTCTGAAAGTGGGAAATTGAAGAGCTAACGTCTAAGACTAAAGCCCAAATTAGTCCGTTTTCATCACACTGTGCGCGACGTCGTTGAAAGCCACATCCCCCATGGCACTCAGGTGTTGGATCGCTGCGCTGGGGGAGGGAAGGAGAGAAAGGGAGGGGAGGGGAGGGGAGGGGAGGGGAGCGTACCACCCAGTACGGCATGGCGACGGTCTTGGTGACGGCGAGCCAGAGCGTGCCGAAGCCGAAGAAGGCGCAGGCGGAGCCGATGACGAGGATGAGCCAGGGCGGGAGGCGGTTGGCCAGCACCCCCGGGACGAGCCCCACGTTCTCGCCGACGTCGTTGCCGACGCCGAGCATGGTCAGCCCCTTCTGGTCGTACCCGAGCGCCTCCTTGACGGCGTGCGAGTAGAGCGGGAACACGTAGGCGCTCCCCGCCGCCACCTGCACCCACACCGCCGCCGCCAGCCCCACCCACGGCGGCCGGCTCCCCGCCTTCACCTTCCCCGGCCCCGGTCCTCCTCCTCCTCCTCCCCCCGCCATGGCGCTGCCGCCGCCCTCCCGGGTCCCCTCCTCTCCTCTACTACACCTAGCACCGGCTGACTGGCGAGGTCAGGCAGTGGCAGCAGTGCGCGCGGGGGCGGGCGTGCCCACAGCGGCGGCGCCGTGTCTTCCTCACTTCCTCACTTCCTCACTGCCGCATTCGGCTGGTGGCTGGCCGGGGTCGCCGCGTCAGTGGGATATAAGAAGCTGGCGGCCTGAGCCTCCCGGGACCTGCGGGGCGGCCAAGCGCCACTCGGTTTTCGCGACTGCCGATTGGGAATTTAGGATTTCGCTCTGTTTTCGTGGCTGGCGTCTGGAATTTGGGTGGACTAGTCAGTGCCTCAGTGGTGGACTGGTGTCTGGTGGTAGTGTACGTGTGCCCCGCTGAGCAGAGGAGGAATTCTGGCCGTGTTCTTCTTTCGATTCCGGCCGTGAGGGCTGACGGGCTGTTGCTGTCGCCTTGAACTCGGCTGAAGGGGAGTTTTTGGACGCGCCCTACGTGAGTGAGTGAACGCGTGATCTACTACTGTGCTGATTGGTTGGTATAAGTGGGCCGCTAGCTTTCTTTACTAGTCTATACCAATCACGCGTCATGATCCTCTCTTCCTTTGAGCCTTTTTTTTTTTGCTAAAGGTCCTCCGTGACCTTGGAAGGACAGTAAAAGGTATTCCCTGATTTTCATGCGTGGAGTACCTAAGAGGCCCGTTCACTACAAGTGAGGAGGTTCCATATACGTATAGAGATGACATTTGCGTTTCGAAGAACGTCTCGAATAGCGGATACGCAGCCGTTAACCTCAGCGGTTCTCTCCGTCTCTGACCCGAGCACTCTCACATCTAGTGGCCGCCCACCAGATCGATGCCGAGGTACCTCTCTACTGTCCAACCGGAGCTCTTCAACTTCCCTAACTCACGGCCATCGCAAAATTGTCTCCACCGTCGGACCAACAACATTCCCAACGGCTCCATTGTCGAAGGCCACAAGAACCCCCAAAGCACGAACCCTAATGGTCCTTCGCCTCCCGTGTTAGCATTGTGAGCTTCTTTGTGTTTTTCTTTTTTCTTGGCTTTTTTCTCTTTGTCGGTTGCGTGTGCATGGTGGATGCTAGTTCCTGCGTGGACGGAAGTAAGCGTTTCCTTTTTAACGAATGGCAATAGATGGTGCCAATTTTACTAAATAAAACATAATACAGGCAGTCCAGTCCTGTAATAAGGTTGCGTACACGGTACATCGGGGGAAAAAATAGCTGCAACAACAACGCAAAGCTGCTGCTGAATGAATGATTGCTGCCCCCTTCATACAACTGAATGCTCAGTATGATTTGCCGCTTAACCTGGCAACAGCGACCCCTCTGTAAAGTAGTTAAGAAATAAACTGATGTGCGTACAATCTCTTCCGGTTTACTCTTTTTCCTCCAGAAAACTCTTCAGGAGATCAATGAATCCATGGTATTGGCTGCTGACAGAGCAGAAAAAAGGATAAGGACACTTCGCAGTTCGGTCCGATTGGCAGCTCGGCACGGACGGAGAGAAGATCCAACGCCCCTTCCGCGGAATATGCCCGCTCTCATGAGAAGCGAATTAAAGAAAGCAAATCATTGTACTGCCAGGCAATACTCCTCCTCCGTGTCTTCCTCTCCGCTGGGACATCCCTCAATCATCCCATCCGCCTCGCCTGCGACGACGAGTCCGCGCGACACCGCCGCTCCCCCTGCACATGGAAGAGTATTTTTTTTCTGAATAAAATGGCTATTTTTTCTTTGTCCAGATATAGAACTGCGCTCACTAGACTACTCGTTCTCATCGCGACGTCGCGTGGCGGAGTCGCAGAGCACAGGTGTTCTTGCCATTTTTCTGCGACCCGTGGTTCAATGATGAGCGGTTTTTTATAAGGGATCTTACAGGTAAGCGGAGCCGGGGCGACGCTGACAGAGGAGGGCGACCCGTTCGGCAGCTATCGTCGTCGTTCATGGTTCCCGCCTTCCCGGGCGATAAGGGGACGCCGCTCCGTATTGGCTATCTCGAATTACGATCGGAAAAATATATAATCGGCTGCCGACCGGTCGACAGTTGAGAACTGGGAAAGTTCAGCGTACCCACTGCTCCCGGTCTCGAGCGACGATCATTTCCTGTCTCTACTGGCAGCGACGTCTTCTACCCCCTCCATTTTAAAATACATGTCATTCTGAAAAATTTACATATATAGTTTTTACTTATACAACTAGATAAATAGATATTATATTAAAATATGTATTTAGATTTACCAAAACGATCTATATTTTGAAATGAAAGGAGTAGTAGCCAGTAGGATTGAACCTGTTCACGTAACTCTATTCCCTTTTTTCCGGTGGGAGGGGATATTTTTTTACAGAACCACCAATGTACACGAACAAGCATCTGTACATCGAATAATTTGCTGACAAAAAGTCGACTCGTTTGTATAATCCCACTCCGCACTGGCGATTCGCGACCCTGCACGCTTCGTCACCGTTTCGTGTGTCGTCGAGTTCGGAAACGGGCGAGAGCGCAAGCAGCGAAGCTGGAATCTGATCGCCGGCGAGCTAAGCTAGCGTGCCTCCCCACCCGCTGGCGCGTGTGCCCCTGTCGACCCCTCTCTTGTCTCTCTGGACACGCACCACCGCAACACGTACGCAGGACAAAAGGTGGCACGACATGAATCACCACCATGTTCTTCCTTTACCCCGTTTTGATTTTGATGCCCCCCGAACGTTGGGTGCTGCTGCTGCTGGTTCTGCCGACACGGACAGGAGTCGCAGCCGGCCGGTGGGGAAGTAAACCTGGGACTGACGTCTCGCGCTGCGCCACGCGAAAGGATAGGGATGACCCGACTCGAGGCCTCATCAAGCAGCGAACGCAGCAGCGGTCAGAGCACGATCGACCACGCGTCTCCATCGCGGCCGGTCGCTCTCCGTCTCGCCGCGGCGAGCGAATGGGAAGCGTGGTTGGCAGAGGAGGGGAAGAAGGAAAAGGATGCCGGCTAGTAGCTGGCTCGTCGTCAGGTAGCTGCTGCCTCCGGCCAGAACGTGACTGGTGTCGATGTACTGGTTCGCGTATGGGTCGGGGATCGGCGGCGAGACGGGACGAGCCAGGGCTAGAATTAAAGCGGCCTTTCCGAGGTGGCAGAGGCCGTTTGGGTCTTTGCTTTGCCCCCGGCCGGCCTCGGCAGGCGCCGCCGCCGACCGGCCGATCCATGGATCCCCATCGGCATCGAGATCGACGCAGCTCGTTCAATCATGCACCTACCCAACCCGGCCGGATCGGAGGAGCGGAGGGAAGACGTACGTGAACGGTGGCGAGGCCACGAGGCAAATGATTCGATTTCGACAAGGACGGAGGACCGGCCTGTGCCCTGCCTGCCGCGGCCCGCGCGCACTGTGTGTCTGTCTCGTCTCTCATGCCCCATGCGTGGTCGTCGTCTCCACACGTGCTGGGTGCCTGGATGGCGAGTGCCATCGCATCGGGGAGCGAGGGGATGGATGAGACGGCGGTAGGTTGATCGATCGTTCGGCGCGCGCCCGGACGGCAAGCGTTCGTATCCCGCTCGTTTAGACCCATACCTGACGGCTCCTCTCGGTGCATGTACAATGGCTTCACCTTCTCTATGTGTAGCCTTCCTATTCTTGTCTATATCCCACTGGTGGTCCTCCAAAGAGGTCCCACGACGTGCGCCTCTGTTCCACGCAAGCAGGGACGTACCTGGTGGAAACCATATTCGTTGGGAAGTAGTTCATAATTTCCATCCTATATTGGATATATAGGCAAATACGAGAACCTCGAGTGTTTTACCACAACACCAACACCAGGCATATATAACCATTCAATGCGAGGATTTTCATTGATAAGCCTAAAGCGAAGATTTACTGATAAGAAACTAGCATTATCAATCACATCATGCATAATACTTCCTTCATTTTACAACGTAAGTCATTTTTAGTTTTCTCCTAAGTCAACTTTATCTAGTTTTGACCAAGTTAATATAGAAAAATGCACAAAATATTTACAAATTACAACACCAAACTAGATTAAGTAGATGGAATATGAGATAGTTCTTTTTATAATGTACTTGTTTGATATTGCAGATGTTAATATTCTTTCTATAAATTTAATCAAATCATGTAAGTTGGGCTTAGACTAAAACTGAAATAAACTAATTTTGGAACAGAGGAGTATTTCACAATAAGACGTGCACATATGCACTGCTTTCTTAAAATCTATAATCCGATACGTAGCACCCTATGCATTGGAAAGTTGGAATGATATATATGATCTGTCAGCAAGAGGGGCTTTTTCAGCTTTTTGGTGGTTGGTATTTGGTAGCTTGGCCAAAACCTCGATCAACTCCGTCTCCATGCCGTATCTATATGTGGTCCTTGGGATAATAGGTCGTGATCTTTATCTCTGTTTATTGCTACAAAATGATCAACGCAGTGGTTCGCAAAAGATTTCGAATAGCTTGTTCGCAGGAACATACGCCAAAACACACTTCCCTACTACGATCTATACAAATATTTTTAAAATTAGTCAACTTAACGACACATGAAGATTTCTTTTTGGCGGACTATATCGCAAAACCAGCACCACGCACCTGTGTAAAACGAGAGATGCATTCAGCCGACACGAAAATCCACAACAAGATACCACACGCCTCGCCCAACCACCATGTGCATCATATACTACTGCCCAAAAATCTTTTGACACCTGCGAACTGAAAGAGATCGAAAGGCAGGCAGCCAAAGCTAGAAACCACGCGCCAGGCAGTATCAGCGCGCACGATAGTGCCCTGTGACTGTGGAGCACCCCGAAAGCCATGCAGGAAATAAAGGCGACGAGCCCGCGGCTCGCCGCTCTCGAGCTATCCCGTCGGCCCGCCGCATGATGCTGCCGGCCGGGGCGGAGATGACGCTGCCCGGGGCCCCCGGCCGGCGAAGCCTCTCCCGACGGCGACCCCGCACGCGCGCGGATGCTGTCCGGCTTTTCCAGCGCCGGGGAGGGGTCGCCGCCGCCTTTCGCGTTCCACTTCCGGGAGGGCGAGGAGCATCAGAGCATGGATGGATGATGCATCGCACGGTTCCGTTGGAAAGTGGATGGAATTATGGAAAGGCAGGAGGCACCGCACCTGGGCCGGCAAAAGCGGATTCCAACTTCGCTTTGAATCCTGTCGACCTCCGCCACGGCCAGCTTCGCTTGGAATCTCCTCGTGCGCGTCACCAACGCTAGCTAGGCTGGGCCACCTACTATGGGCTGCTAGTGCTTCTAACCCAGAATCATCATCACGTCGACGTCGACTTGATGATTGATGAGGCTGACCCACCGAGGAGCATCGCCGCTCGCCTAAGCACAGCCCAGCCAGCCAAAGACTAGAAAGCAGAAGCCCATCGATATCGGCCTCTTCTCAGGATACGAGCCCATTATGGCCCACCCGCGTTTTCACTAGGAAAAAAATTCATTTTACCTCCTAAACTTTGGCACAATCCGCGTTTCCTCCCTTTGCTCCCTAGACAATCAAACCGTTCGCCTTTCCTCTCTAGACAATCAAACCATTCGACTGATCTCCTCGGACTCGTGATACCGGACACGTGATCTTTTCTGGCTGATTTCTCATAGTGATTTTTCTCCCTTTCTTTTATGTTTATTTTAGCTGAATCTTTGAAAAATCATAGTAAATCAAAAAAATCATAAAATGAAAGTTTAATTTTTGTTGGAATCCACATGAGTAGATCTATGCAGTAAACATATGATATAATATAATTTAGTAAAAATATTTTGTTGTACTTTTAGATATATATTTTATGTAATTAGATTATAGTTATAGTTTCCGTGGTCCAATTATGATAAAATTTTTATGGTGGGCTAATAATTATATACTTAAGAACATTTCATGCTCATTGAATCATATATGCTTGAGAAACTGAAAAGTCTTTGAGATGACTTGTTGCTCAAAAATACATAATCCAATGAGTATGAAATTTTTACTACAGCATAAGCATATAATAATTAGCCCACCATAGAAATTTTTCATAATTGAACCATGTAAACTGCAGTTATAACTTAATTATAGAAAAATATAAAAGTACAACAAAATTATTTTATTAAATTATATCGTATCATATGTTCATATATCTACTCAAGTGGAGTCTAACAAAATTGGATTTTCCATTTTATAATTTTTTTATAATTTACTATAATTTTTTAAAAATTCAGTTAAAATAAACAGAAAAGAAAAAGAGAGAAACCACTTAGAGAAACCAGCTAGGGAGATCATATGTCCGGTATCGTGAGTTCGAGGAGTCCAGACGGATGGTTTTACTGCGTAGGGAGGAAATATGGATTGGTCACAAAATTGAGAGTGGTCAAATGAAACTTTTCCTTGTCACTACGGCTGAACTCGGAAAAGCCCACTAGGCCCAGCCCACCGCCGGCTCCACCATTCATTTAAGCAGACAAGAGGCTAGGGTTTTAAGCCTCGGCCATTTCTTCGTCTCCACAGCTCCCGCCGCAGCCGCCGCCGCCGCCTGGGGTCAGCGCGTTCCTCTCCACCGGGCACCGGCGCCTCCTCGTTCGCGCGGCGACCATGGCGGAGCAGGTGAGTCGCTTTCGAAACCCCTTTGCTTCCACTGCTGCGGCGCTGCGGCAGCTTTGATTGTGGCGGATCTCGTGTACACTGGCTAGAGTTGCACGTGCATCACGCGTAGTCTTGTGACTCCAGGTTGATGCTTCTTAGCGCTGTGGGTTTGTGCCTGTGATTGGAAACCTGGAAGTCTCATGTAGCAAGTTAGCTTTTAGCCTTCAAATGTTGGATGGTTATGCTGTAGAGAGTGCTGAATTTGCCGCGTAGTGTGGGCTGCATGAATCTGCAATAGTCCAGACATTGGCCGGGTTCTAAGTTCCCATGCCTCTCTCTGCTAATTGTGTTGTAGCTGTGTATATGATTTGATGGATTTGATTACTTTCGACATTAAACATCTTCTATGTATTTTCTCTGCAGACGGAGAAGGCTTTCTTGAAACAGCCCAAGGTCTTTCTCTGGTAATATTCAAGTGCTTACGTCTGTCGGGCCTTTTGTTTAGTTCATTTTTTAATGTGGAGCTTAGGAGTTGTTTTGGAATCCAGTCCCAAGAAGGCCGCCAAGGGGAACAAGCCTGGCAAGGGTGGGAACAGGTTCTGGAAGAACATCGGCCTTGGGTTCAAGACCCCCAGGGAAGCCATTGAAGGTCTGTATTCTTTTATTGTTCAACCATTTTCCTGGTGTTTCTATTTGCTTGTTAGTTCATATAAACCTTAAAATCTGCTTAATGTAGCTACTTACATGCTGTGTGGTAGGTTAGTGTTTCACCAGTTCGCTAAATTCTGCTGCTTCTACTTGTGTATGCCTCTTAGAATGGATAATATAATTTCTATGCTCTTTGAGAATGTCCTTATTTAAAATTCTCTGCCAGCATAGGTTATTGTTATCCAAAATCCTAGCCATAAATTAAGATTTTCAGGGAGAAAAACTATAATTGGTTTTAGGCTTTGAAGCTCCAAATCTTAATCTGTATCTATTCCGATTGGTTCATAGAAATCTTAGTCTATGGCCTATAAGGTGATGATGGTGAAAAGGGAAACCTGTTTTTCTCTAAAACGTTTGCAATTGTTGTCTGAAAGCTTTTGCCCTGCCCTGCTTGGGACTTGTAAGCTTATGTGGTTAATTCTTCCATCGATCTGATGCTAGTCATGCCACATTAGAACCATTATAGATCATGATTAATGTGAATTATTAGCAGTTGCACCATGGTCCATTGTAACAACAGAAACATTTATTGGTATATGCAAGTTACAGTGTTTTGCATGATGAATCTGCTTTTTAAGTAGCTGAGACTGTCGCCAGTTTTTACATTGCTCCAGTGCTGAAGTTATTTTACTTTTTCCGGAGAGTTGTGGTAGCCTTTTAGATTGTTTTAGGTGGTTAACTTTTAGATATACTCTGTTGAACTAATTTTGATTTGCATGTCCTTGATTTTCTATTTGTTGCAGGAACCTACATTGATAAGAAATGCCCATTCACTGGCACTGTGTCTATCAGGGGTCGCATCATTGCTGGAACATGCCACAGTGCTAAGATGAACAGGACCATCATTGTTCGTAGGAATTATCTTCACTTTGTCAAGAAATACCAGAGGCAAGCTAATCTTGATATGCCTGAAGTTGCTGAATTGCTTCAAGTTGACTGTTTTGCTAACTGAACGTTTGGTTGGTGTTTTGCGTAGGTATGAGAAGAGGCACTCCAACATCCCCGCACACATTTCACCGTGCTTCCGTGTGAAGGAAGGAGACCATGTGATCATTGGCCAGTGCAGGTAAAACATGTTTTATCTTTTCTGGTGATCTGCTTACTGCTTTTATACTGTGGTACCTGGATGCTGTGGTTTCTGAAAATGAATTGGCCTTGTTTATTGTAATGTAATCCAGCGTACTGTTCGACATGAAATATCTATCGTGGCCCTTTGGCACTGTCCTAATCTGTAAATTGTACTGTTCTAATTCAGGCCACTATCAAAGACTGTGAGGTTCAATGTGCTCAAAGTCATTCCGGCAGGTTCAAAGAGTGGAGCAGTGAAGAAGGCTTTCACGGCCGCTTAAGATGATGATGAGTAAACCATCAGAGGACCGGAAAAGCTTTAGTTATACCATTTTGATGCTGCCTAGCCTTTTTTTTCATATTTACTGTGTACTAGGAATTTGACTTGAATCACTTCCAGAGCTTGAAATCGTGAAAATTTCAGAACCCTGTGTGTATTGCTCAGTACCTTCCGATTTTAGTCTTATTTGTTTGAATTGTTTGCATCCATAGTGGTCTGTATCAGCTTCATTGTGGTCAGACTGCCTGCACGGTTGCACCATGTGATTGCAATAAAGTTCTATTGCCCTCAACGTTTCATCCCAGGAGGATGGAGCTGGAGGAGAGGCTAGAGCGGTGGTGCTTGAACACAGATGAGAATGGCAGCCTGAAAGTTACCTGCGGCGTGAAGCCGCCTCACAAACATGACCGGTCGGTTCGGTGGGGTTGGTCACTTGGTCTGCCTTGTGCTCAGGTTCCGTTTGGGACATCTAGGACTAAAATTTAGTCCTAGGTGACACGGACTAAATTTAGGTGACTAAAATATTTGTTTGGATTCTATGATTTAAAATACATTGAAATATAGAAATGTCCACTTTACCCATGCATGCGGATGGGGGTAAGGGATAAGATGGAAGAGAGAGGTATTATTATGTTCGTTTTGCGGTGTAATGGTTCCCATAAGTTGATTTTAGTTTAAATTATGTTGGATGTGAGGGCTAATGAACTAAAGTTTAATTGAAGTGGAACTAAAAGTAGTAGTCCACCTATTTGGATCACTCAACTTGGATCACTCAACGAACTAAACTTTAGGATTAGACTTAACTTTAGGGTTTAGGGCCCGAAACTGAGGACATTAATATCCGTCAAACATGGCATGGCACACCGGGCACGACGTAAGTGCCATAGAACCAGTACTAGCATCCTAAACCACACCACTCTTATCACTCTAGTAAAAAAATGAGTGTACATTCAGAATTGCGAATCAAGATTCTATAACCATAAACATGCAATTCCCGTGCCTGAGATTCACTATGCTCGTACACTATACATGACATGATTGTGTTACAAGGAAGCCTTCAGAGAGGCTAAACAAATCGCATGGGAGAAGGGAACACTCTTGTACAAGATTTTTCACACCTACAAATATCACGGTACAAAATGAGGTCTCTAAAACTAACTCCGAAGAACTGCCTATGCTGTACCAACTACCCGGATGTGGAACGGGGATCCTCGGCATAGTATAGGTTCATCTGGTGACTCTGCCTTCGCACGAGCACGAAGAACATCTGTGGCATCGATGATAACAGAAGAAGCTTGCAGCGAGTAGTCACCTGGTACAAGGAAGTACACAGAAAAAGGATGTACTACCTCTTGCAACGGGGGAACCTCCAGATGTATATCACTAAGAACACCTACACAGGAAAAGAAATCGTCAGAGTAGTACAATGGACGGTGAGTAATGCTTCGACGAATAGTTTTCTCAGTTTGAAACAAGGTAGAAATCAAAAAAATTGACCAAAACAATAAGTATAGCTCAGGTGAGGAAATGAAGATGCTCTGAAAGTACAAGTACAACGCCTAATCAATTGCCCCTAATGTAAAAAGCTTTGATCATTCTGCAATACGAGTTGCATTCCACAACATCGATCATTTTCTGCTCTCAGAAAACTAAAATTAAATGCATGGCAAGATGACATAAAGATAACTCACCAGCCCAGAGGACAGTTGCACTATTTTCGTCGAAGCAATTATCTCCTGCAACATCTTTGCATGAAATGCTAAGGCTCATCCAAATAATTTCCTTTGTGTTGTTGCGAATTTGAACTACCATATGGGTCATTGCATGAGCAGATATAGGATCATCACACCTCAGAACATTACCAGTAGATGGACCTACATTCCCCTCACTAGAATGAACGGAAGGGTTGCCAGAATCCTTTGAAGAATCAGCATTTGTTGCAATTCCATTCTTAGCAAGCTTAAAGCTAAATGTCAAGGGATCTGGCAACAGTATGTCCATTATAGATGCTTGTAGCGCCGCCTGGATAGCATCTTTAATATTCAGCTCACCTGAGCTATTTCTCCCAGAGTGCCATTTCACTTTTATTTTTGAAATCAAATTGTTGATAGACGCATTTAGCTCTGCCTTGGCATTCCTCTCTGCTATGGCGGCAGCCCTGGATCCAAGAGGTTCATCACTACTACTTTCCTTTACAAAGAAGGAAGCATCAAGAACAGGTAACTTGAAGTTCTCAAGAGGTATGAGAACTCTGGCAGAGTAGTCACGATCGATTCTAGTTTTGTGACAAGCTGCATCACCAGCATTGCCTTCTGATAGTACTCTTTGATCCACATTTATGTCATCTGAATGTACAGCAACATCAACATCAAAAACAACATCAGTAGGATTGAAAAGCTCAAGTTCCAGAAGGCGGAGCCCCCAACTGCCTTTATAAGGATCAATCTTCAACAAATTAATATTACTACGCTCTGTGTCATTTCCAGTGCTTATATCATCTTTGCCACTGACAGGTCTTAAGTGCGCTTCGGTAAATCGAGCAGGTATTTCCATGGACAACAGACGTGCTCTTACAAGGCGCATGCCCTGCACAACACAGATATTTAATGGAACAACCAGGCGTCTTCCAGGTGGAAGAGAAATATCTCCATTCTCAGGATTAGCAGCAGGACCTGAGATGCAATATACAAATTTAGTTTACAAGCCACATGATGACAGTATTTTTTCCCATTAACAAGAGGTGCATGTACGAAGCTGCCAAGAAGAAATTTTATTTTTATGCAAATTAATGATGTCCAAAGCTCTTGAGAATATTGCCTAGCAGTAGGTCATATATTACCAAGGACAGACTGAAGTATAATCAGGATAACATTTCAATGCAACAATAACAACAAATAACACCTATAACAAAATGTCTATGGGCTAAAAAAAAAGAATTGTACATGATGAAAGAATGAATGAGACAATGCACAAGACCAAGAGAATGATAGGAACCCTACGAAGCAGAGATTAAGAATTGCCGCTTATCAGTGCCATGTGAATAGCATTGAAAACAAGAGAGAAGCCAACTGTTAACTCAAAAACTATTGCTATCTATGCTTCAGATATACTAATAAAAATATGAAAATAGAGAGGCATTAGTTCACAAGAGGAAATAACAAATTTGCAAATGTCCAGGTGTAACAGATATATTAACAAAACTACAGATTTAGGCATTGAGTGTACATATAGATGAGGAAGCTGAACATGAAAGGATGACAGAGTATAAAAGAACTGATGACCTACCAGCATAGTGAATATTCAAGAATGGATTGATTCCTTCTCTTGCTATTCTCCTTGAACTTGCAGGAGATCTACTGCCATCTGCTTCCAGATCTGCCGAACTAAGATGCCAGGCTCTTAGAGTCACTGCAAACGTCACTTCTCCACCTGGTTTAATAGGAAGAGCAGATTTCCATGTGCTATGGGCAATCGAAATAACAGAATCCTGATTCTTCCCTGACAAAGCAATATTTGCTTCTTCAACTGGTACCGTTCCAGCATTTGTCAGTGTTATCAGAACATCACGAATTTCTCCTTCATAAAGAAGGATGGAACCATCTCCACCCACAACATTTGCAACTAATAATGGCAGAGGAGGAACAACAGAAATACTAGGAAAGTTGACACTCTTAAACTTGCTAGAGCCACAACATCTGAAAGGATCAGAAAGGACAAGCCCTTGTGCAGCTCCAAGGAGCAAACAGTCGACCTCTTTGAATAGGTGTTCTGTAATAACACCAAAGCAATGAACAATGCACCCAGGAATTGAAATTGGTCCGACTTGTGTTGGAATACCAGATAACAAAACTAATTTTGAGGTGTTAGGTGGAAGACTAACACTAACTGGAAAGGCATCAAAATTCCCAGAATGAACAGAGAGATAGATGCTCTCAACAACTAGATCAAAGCTGCATGGGTTTGCTAACTCAACCATGACTTGAACTGGTTCCCCCACAATCCAACTAACCTCTTGCTTGGAAGTGCCAGAGGACGCTCCTGCCTTGCTGAAAGGAGTATAAATGAAAGGTCCTGAAGGACCTGCACCAGTCCACCACTCCTTTTTACGTGGGTTGCGCTTTACTATGTCTCTTTGAGAAGGGTGAAGTGGGAAAGAATGCAACCTGGAAAAAGAACATAAGAAAAAAAGATCACAGAAGATACTAAATAACTTTTCCATGAGCTTGCAGACTTAAAAGTAGTTCTGAGCTCCAACAGTATTTATTCTCTTTTCCCCTCAAACATAACAATAAGACGATGGTGATGAGCTTGAGCATACCTGATAAAAGGAAGGCATGGATCAGCGCAGCGTGTGCCTGTTGGAAGCTTATCAGCAGAGTTTGCAAGTGAGCTTGCCAAGCCACTCTGACCAGCTGGTGTGATGAGTGGGTAAAATGATCGAAGAAGACGAGCTGCAGCGCTCCATGATGAGAGTGGATCCGCGGCACGGATCGATGACATCAATATCTCTCTTAGAACAACCATTTGAAGGGTACTCCATTGAGACTCAAACAATGACGCGATAGACTGAGGGTGCACTTTTCCAGAATCATTACTGCTAGCACGAGGTTCCTTAAGAAAATAAGCATTGCAAATGAAATATGAATCCAACAATATTTTAGTATATTTATGAAAGATAATTGATTCTCAATATGCTGCAAATGCACATATTTTATGATCTCACCTTGGATGAATCATGATTTATTTTGCTAGTCTTTCGGCTTTGGACACGGTATGCATTGGTAGTCATGGTTAGAACCTGCATAGCACTCATGGCAGCATATGCATTGTCCTGCTGAAGGTACAATTGTGCAACTTGTCTTGAAAAAAAGGCCGCCTTACGCTTATAACCGAGTGTACCAAAAAGTCTTGCGATTTCAATATATAGTATGAGTCGGTCACTAGCATCAATCAGAGCCTTGGCACCATCTGCAGCTCCCATTAACAAATCTGACACCTCCTTGGCAAGTTCCCACCTGATAAGTAAAGACAGTGGATGACTTCACCATAGATAGAGTATGATTGACACAACCACAACCTCATATTTTTATATTATTATTAACTGATAATAAAGCACATGGGAGACTTACCTGCATAAGTATCTTGCCAACTTCAAGGCAGCTTCAAGCTCAAAGCTCAGAGGTGAAACTCTACACCAAAGAGGACAGATACAATGTTAGTGCATTAAGTAAATTCTCCAAGTAAATAGCTTGGTATAACATACTATCCTGTATCTAATTCTCACTGTTAAAGAAGTACTAATAAAGGAAACAGAAAAGGAGGGATGGAGATGGCAAAGACCAAAGAAGAAACAAAATGTACTCAAGAACAAGATAGGGTGTAACAGCCTTCAAGCCATCACGAATCATATTCAAAACCAAAGAGAATAATAGCAGGAAAATTTTAATGTAGGAATGCAGAAATGAAAGAAACAAACTGATTTAGAAATCAGTATGATTTCTTCAATATACCAGCAGCTCATAAAAACAGATGAAAATACTTCAATTAACAGAACTAAAGGAGGAAACTGCCATATGGGCAGAAGGGCATGTGGTTCCCAACAAATACCTTTGAGCATTATCTTGTAAAGTGGCTCTTCTGTATAGCTGGATAATGGTGTAATAACGATATTTCACTTCATCCTCCAAAACAGGATCACTTTGGCCCATCCTATCTACCTGTTCATAAGCACAACATAATCACCTAAAATGGCCATGGGAAGGCTGCCACAAATCTTATGTGATGTAAGACCTAGAAATAAGTGGAAACATTCTCAAACGAAGTATGACATGCCACTTATCAAGATGAATATAGTTCAACAGCCAGAACGATTTTGATGCGAAAGCTTACCACTAGGGCACAGACACTACCCTCAAGAGCTCCAGCATGCCAGAAAACATCTCCTGTCAATCTTGCAAGCTCTATTGCGGTGGTGTAATGTGCATTAGCATCCACAGGTGATCCAGCCAAAAGGCAATAATCTCCTATTATCTTTTGTGCGCGACCCAGCCTTCTTTTTTTAGCCTTAATTACCTAAAAATACAGAAGTATACTGTCTTGTATAAGTAATGCATATTGGACCATTTTGCATCATCAACATACACTGGTCAAAATACTTGGAACACCTAAAGTATGAACCTCCTCTGAGCCAAGACTGGATTGTGAATCCAAAGGTGTCTTCAGAATAGTTCCTGTGGATTCTGCACGCAAGACCCACTTCTCAAACTCCATCAACAATGAAGCAGAGAGATCTTGGATCATTGTAAGCATATGAAGCTCCAGCGATTGCTGATCAGAAGGAGGGAACATAATAATATCGTCTCTCTTTTTTCCCGCCATCTACAAAAGTTAACCACAAGCAGAGATAGCATTAGAGCATCAAGTGATCAAAACCGACAGAAGTAGATCTGTAGATGCATTACAACCTGACAGAAGGCAGAAAAACAGCATAATTGTATAAAAATTATCACCTAAGTGAATGATATCAATCCATCACACAAGAAGGTAGGCACAACATTTGTTACTGTTTGACAAGTTCAATTCAATTACACACTATTTTCAAAAATTCAATTACACAAAGAGAGAATGACATGAGAATAAGCACAGTGCTGAATACAAGCTAGGTCATAAAATACTACCAGAATGCAAAGCAAAGTGAAGTGAGCACAAAGCTTAACCTAGCACCCAGGTAAAGTAAAATCCAACCCTCGAGCAGCAACTGGATTGAACCCTCGAGCTACAATTAGTAAACTAGCGCAGTTTAGATTGTCAGATCAAGGGTCAAATGGGATCACACAGATCTCATCCAAGTATTAACACTTGGAAGCATGCTATTGCCATTTGGAGCACTTAGTGAAGCAAATGAGCATTCACGAAACCAAATGATCCTCACACACGCAGTGTAGATCACCGAGGTGGGAATCACGGATGCTGAGCCGGCGATTCCTTAGACTTCGGAAGATACGCCGTGATACCAGCAACCACGTACCTGCGCGTCCGTGGGGCAGAAGGCGAAGCACCGTCTGGCGAGCGCCGAGGGGTACGTCCGCGCTGCATCGACGAAGTCGGCCGCGACGCGGTCGAGGTCAGGCGAGGACGGCAGGTGGCAGATGCCGATCACGGCGAGCACCTTGCGCGACGACTGGAAGTCCTCCCACGGGGAAGGCACGCACCCGCCGAGCACGAACTTGAGGCGGAGGCACCCGGTCTCCCAGGGCTGGTGCGCGAAGGGGCTCTTCTGGTGCTCCGAGTAGTAGGTGCGGAGCGAGGCGAGGTCGACGCGCGCGTGGCGCGCCACCAGCGCCGCGTACTCGCGCAGGCGCGGCGGCGGGATCGTGCCGCCCACCGGGAGCACCGCCACGCGGATGGCGGAGCCAGATTCGATGCTCAGCCCGGGCTCCATGGCTGATGGCGTCCCGGCCTCGCCTCGCTGGCTCCGGGTCGGGAACGGCAGATCTGAGTGGTTCGCTGATGGGCAGGAGGTGCCGAGCAGGTGGAGACGAAGGAGAGAACGCTTCGCGCAGTGAGGGGCTCGATTTGATCCTTCGATGATTCGATCCGAGTCGTGGATGGGCCGGAACATGGGCCGAGCCTAAAGTCGCAGTGGGTGGCTGCAAATCAAGCCCACGAATCACTTTTCGTCCGAAAGAAATCACTTCATACAGCCATGGGTTTTCCCTTTTCAGTTTCCCCGGTAGCACGCACAAATTGTTTTCTCGAATCAGTCAGCACCCATTTCCATCAGTATAACGGGAAACTGTATTGTAGTATTAATGCGAGAAGATGGGAGGGGGGGGGGGGGGGACTTGGACTTTGAATAGAAGTTGTGCTCCTCTGAATCTTTCGGCCTGATTCGAATTGTCAGGCTCAGAACTACAAGATGGCCCTAAGCCCCTGACACGCCTGGCTAGGAGAAAAAAAGATAGATAAATGGGCTTCCAATGGGCATTGCTGGAACTGAGGTACTATCGTTTATGTCATTTTCATAAATTAAATATTGGAATTTTCTATTTCATAAAAATATTATCAGTATTGGGTTTGTAGCAAACAAGCAATAATGTAATTGGTAGCTATATTCTTCGGCATGTTATTCCTTGTGCTATTCTTGACAGCGGCATACCAGCTATTAAGAATGAGCAATATTGTGAGTTGAACCATCATTTACCTGTGCTCCCAATGCAATTCATTACGCAGCTCTGATATGATTCCTTATCTTTATGTGAAGTGGCAAAAGAGAGTGCGGATGTTATCATTCTTGATGACAACTTCTCCACTGTAGTCACTGTTGCTAAATGGGGTCGATGGTCCATCAGTGTACATCAATATTCAGAAGTTTGTGCAGTTTCAGCTGACAGTCAATGTGGTTGCTCTCATTGTAAACTTCCCCTCGGCTTGCTTGATAGGTACTTTAAGGAAATTTATTTTTCTTTTACAAAATGAAATAGAATTTTATGCTTCAATGCAATTCCATTCTACGATAGAAAACTGGAACGGTCCCTTTATATACTAATATTGCAAATCTTTGAACTTCGTAATGTGTTTGTTCTGTACTTCTGTACTTCTGCTTGTTGATGACGGGAGTGCTCCTCTCATTGCTGTGCAATTGCTCTGGGTCAACATGATCATGGACGCACTAGGCGCACTGGCATTGGCCATAGAACCTCCAAACAATGAGCGGATGAAGAGAACTCCTGTTGGAAGGAAAGGAAATTTCATCAGCAACGTCATGTGGAGGAACATCGTCATGGGACAGGCCATCTACCAGTTCCTTGCGATTCGGTATCTGCAGGCTGAAGGGAAATGGCTCTTTGGAGTCGAGGGAGACAACTCCGATCTAGTCCTGAACACAATCATCTTCAACTGCTTCGTATTCTGCCAGGTAATGTGGAAGTGGTTCTTGCATTCATTTTTCTGTTTTTACCAAATATATAGGCCTTGTTGGCTTTACTTTGTGTTTCTTACTGCAACTATGGCATTATTGTGCTAATGAATAACATGGTTTCAGCAAAACACTAAAAAGTAATTGGGATTACTTGGTACAATGAACTAAATTCAGAAAAGTATGGGATCATTCTACAGAATCCCTACTAAAAAGGGCTGGAACCTGAAAGTAGTACTCTGAAACTTTCCACTGTCAGAAAAGGGGTTTTCTTTATGGCAATTTGGCGAAGTATGATTACTCGAAGTTTCAAATATTCGTGAATATTGAATTAAACATCCACGAACAATAATTTCATTCATTTAATCATGCGAAGCTCCACTAAATTTTTTTCTGAACTGTGCAGTTATTCAATGAGGTGAGCTTAAGGGAGACGGAGAGGATAAATGTCTTTGAGGGCATCCTAGACAACAACGTGTTCGCCGCGGTCCTCGGCAGCACCGTCCGTCTTCCAGTTCATCATAATCCAGTTCCTCGGCAACTTCGCGAACACGACCCCTCTCACGTTCACGCAGTGGATCGCCAGCATTTTAATCAGCTTCATACTTTCATAGGCACGCCCATCGCTGTTGTGGTGAAGGTGGTCCCGGTCGATTCTGTGTAGGAAGCACGACTAATTCCTGTCAGAAACTGAAGCCTGACAACTTTTGGACATTGCCGTTTGCATAACATAGTTCTTTTGTCCTTCTGTAATGCACTTAGGGAGTACCTGAAAATTTTCATTGCTTATCATCTAGGGAGTACCTGAAAGCACTTAGGATCATGTAGCTTTTGATGTTTCAGATTTTTTCCCCTCACTATGTGTTTCCTTTGGAACTCTGGAACAGTATATGGCTCGAAATGTTTACACCAACGAGCATGAAGTGGCCGCTGTTTTCACGTCACAAGCTCCATAAGCAAGTAAGAAACTGAAGCAAGGCACTGCGCGCCGCGTATCCGCGGCCAGTGCGCCGCCGTGCCGCCAGGCCGCTGCTCCGTGCGGTACCGTCCACCCCCGTGTCCTTGTATTTCAGTTCATTAGCAGCCAAACCCAGACAAAAAAAACCTGAGAAAATTCATGGACGCTGGGGGTTCAATGGAGAATCATCGCACCAGCTGGTTTCAGACCCAGGCTCGATCCCATAGTAGGGGAACAAAACCATGGCGTTCGTTTCTTCTGTTTCAGTCTTTCTTCGCCGTACCTTTTTCTGAACCTCGCAGGTGCAAGCCCCTGTTCCTCGTTCAGTCTATCCACCTCGCCGTCGTCACTGTCTCACTGAGCCAGATCACACACAGAGAAGCTCGCCCTCCATGGTCTCGAGGTGACCGGTGATGGCACCAGCCACCATGGCTCGGGGCCTGTTTGGTTTCTCCCTCAAGCAGGCCAAGCTAAACTCTCGCTGGCCCAAATTGGGGTGACCATTATGGACCGCATGCACGCGGCCCCCGAAGCCCCTTGGCGCGAGGGATAGCTCGCAGCGCGCGGCAGCGGGCCGTGGCTGCAGCGTCGCCGTCGTCGATCGGTCTACCTGGCTGTGGCTGGGATCGAAGTGCTTCAGACCAACGCAACCGATCGTGGACGTACAGATACGGCGCGTGCGCTCTGTTTCCCCGTCCTCTCCACGGCGAGGAAACGCAGGAAACGCCTCGACTATCCTTCCCCGTATCCTTCTCGTACGCAGAGGAATGCAGGCCGGCCTGCGCCGGGGAGTTCGATTCGACGGTCCCCGTCTCCCTCTTCCCGGAACGGCAAGCGCTCAGGACACGGCGGGGCGTGGACGCACGCAGATATATATAGGCTGCCTGCCGCCGGGCATGAAGCACGTTTTCTCCCCGCGTACCTCGCGTCTTCTTCGCCTCAGCGGTCAATGCGATTTCATTTGGCGACGAACACAGCTACGGCCATCTCCATCGATTGGCCTGCGCGTGGGGTCTCTTGCTTCTCCTCGAGCCATTTTCTCGGTAATGGCTGCTTTGTTACCTTCTCTGAATGTTCTCGCAGAGGTCATTTAACAAGGCGCCTCTCGCTCCCGTGCTTTTCCTTGAGGTTGCATTGCCGAATTGACCTGGGTCCGAGGGACGTCTTGGACGGGGGGGCAGGAGGAGGGGGACGACGCGCAATCGGCAGTTCGGCATGAACGGACCAACCGGGTGAGGAAACATGTACAGCTTGCATGCATGGCAAGGTCTTTTGATTTGGGGCGAATTACCTGGACATTGCATTGGATGCTCCAAATAACCGCATATATATACCTCGCTCGCTAACTGTTCTTCCTTGGGAATTAGTTCCTTAATTTCTTGGTTTACAGAAGCATTGCCTGGTGCTCCTCGTGATCCGGCCGGGTCCGAAACCATAGAAGCTTAATCAAGAACAGGTGTTCTTTCTGGCAGTATGAATTATTGCCCATTCACGAATTCTGCCGGTCTGAATGTTCATGATGTTACATTTCAGGCCATCATCTCTCGCATCATACATTGTCGGGTTTCAGTAGCAACCATGGATGAAGAAAACGAAACGAAGGTGAGCATTCTTGTGAAGTTGCTTGGACAATCTTACGTTCATATTTTTCTCCTTTTACCATGCAATTGTTGTACATAATCTCTCACACTAGTAAGTACTAATATCTGCTCAATTTTGGTTTTATTACACGCAGAGCATCACAATAGAACTGAAGGTATACATGCACTGCGACGCCTGCGAAAGAAAAGTGCGCCGAACCATCAACAAAGTCGAAGGTGAGGAAGTTATACAGAAAATACTTCAGCCTAACTGTACGCCTGTTCGTGCTCGTAACAACGGTTTGATACCTCTCTCTAGGAGTCGAGACCGTCGAGGTCGACAGGGAAGAGAAAAGGGTTACGGTGACTGGCGATTTCGAGCCTGAGAAGGTGGTAAAGAAGATCAAGAAGAAGACCGGGAAGAAGGCGGAGATCTTGATCCCCGAAGAAGATACCCTGATGCAGATGTGCCCGATGAGTTTCGGAGCTATAGGCGGCCAGAAAGCTGGGATTTCCATTACTTTGATGACGAAAATGCACAGGCGTGCATGGTAATATCGTTTATAAATTTTAAAAGTGCACGAACCGCCAAAATGGCCTATTAGCTCAGTTGGTTAGAGCGTCGTGCTAATAACGCGAAGGTCGCAGGTTCTAGACCTTCATGGGCCAATCGCTTTTGATTTTATCATTAGAATTGTTTTTTTTCCAGAATTCAGAAGTAGTTTTCTTGGTACAAAGATCTGACAATGATTTGTGCTCCCTTTCTTCAACAAAATACCAATCAAATAAGAATGGTTCGATGTATAACCACTGAGCATTAAAGCTAAACAAGCAGAAAATTGAACTTTTGAAGCCTATAAGCAGCTATCGTCATCTGAAACAGAATTCCTCACGGAATATATCGTATTTAAGAGCTAGTTTGGGGATGGTGAACTCTAAAGGCAACTAAGCCTATAGGACTCTTACTTTTGTTATAAATCCACATGGCAATTTCCTATATGTCAAGAACAAAAAATAATTGTTTCCTGAAGCCATGTTCCATCACCCAGAAAATAAACTTACCTCCAGATTGATTCCATAGCTCAGCCTTCAAATGAGTACAATTCGGCATCCACATTTGAATTGAATGTCTACAACAGTTAGGCCTCCACAATCACACTGAATTCAGTTTCTCAACAGCGCTATCTGAAACTTCAAAATATCTAAACAAGTGTATACTAGTTACATTTGTAGGGAAGCTGGAACTACAACGTTGGGACTCAAAAACTGTGGCAACTGAGATTACATAAACAGACATTACAAGTGGATCCGTACAATTAACAACGCTCGGTTTGGCTGCAAGACGCAACACTTGCAGCTACCAGAAATAATTTTACCTGAAGAAGAGAAAGAGATGCAGAACTAGTCAAGCTATCACATGCTTGAGGCTCGAGACTCTTGCCAACCCAGTTGCCGAGCTCGTTGTTCCCACAGTACCGTGAGTTTCTTCTCCTTTGAAATTGCTGCCTCAGACTGCTCCCGAGCTTCCTCGCATGTCTCTGTGGCTGCATTACACTTCTCTGCCTCTCGCTGGTATTGAGTAGCCTGTCTTTTCGCTTCAACAAGAGTGGCATTCATGTGATGGCTGTGCTCCTCAGCTACAACCTGCTGGAGCTTGAGTTCCTCATTGAGGAGGTCTACAAATTGCTTCTCCATTTCTTTAGCAAGCTTAGGGTCATTTTTTCCACAATCTGCATTGTCCAATTCAAGTATCAGTGAGAAAATCTAGTTGGTTGGAAGAACACTCTCTGAGCTTCTGTGCATGTGATGCATGTCAACACATACTAATGGCTATAGCATTATTAGCTTTCACCTGTAATATATTGTTAGGGACTTACGGTATAGCTAACAGACTAATGCCTTAGCCTTATGAATTCTAAAAATGGATAAAGGAAATATATCCTGTTCCTATGATGCTAGGATGCTTGTAAGAAGCCTATAGTAGGTCATTCAGTAGAACTTATGTTACTAGATAAATCTCTGAAATTTGATGCCAAACTACAAAAGCCAAGCCTTCTAGAAATTGCAGCAGTGTTTCATAACCTACTCGATAAGCTATCTTTCTGATGTTCACGCAGGAAGTATTTGACTTTTTGTTTAGGCAATGTACTAAAATTTTTACATGAAACAATCTTAATGATAAGAAAATTCGTTTCTGTACAGTTTGATAAAGCAAATTTTGATACATAATTTTAATTTCATAAGCAACAATTTATTTGAACATTTTAGTAGAGTGAAGCATAACCAAAGTAAAAAGGTTCCATCAGGTATAGAAATCAGCCTGCACATAAAAACAGTGACTCAACTACTGAAGGAAGATAAAATTCCTCTGCAGACTGAATTGTTCAGTCCAGGAAACAGAGTGAAGCGATTCGCCACAATTTCCATCATCCTTTGATCAGACAACCACTATACTCAACTGGCAACGAAGAATACTGGAAAGTTCATGAACCTCAACTGAACAGACCGTGAAGGACGGACCCTAACCTGTTATTGAGAAGTTGGCAAGCCCTGCAAAGGTAGGAAAAGGCAAAATCCTGTCAGTAATGCGGACATAGATGCAACTGAAAGCTTTAATGGTAGAACTAGCAACTTGAATCAGCTTATTTGATGTTCATATGCAGGTGCCACTCGTATCAATAACGAGCTACGGGTGGCATACGTGCGTGCCGACACAGATCAGAGGGCGACAGCGGCGAGATCTGAGAAGAGGGATGGAGCCGGACAGCTCACCTGGCGCGATGGACTTGAGGGAGAGGGGCGCCGGGCAGTCGCAGCTGCAGGGCGGGCACGCGGGGGAGGAGGACACCGCCGCGGGGGAGGAGGGCGAGGCGGAGAACCCCTTCTTGTAGCGCCAGTAGAAGGCGGGGCCGGAGACCCCGAGCGCGGAGGCCACGGCCAGGATGATCAGGCACCACCGCCCCAGCGCCGCCGCCGTCGCCGCGCGGCGCCCCCCGCCGCCCACCATCGGGTCCTCCTCAGCCGCGGACGCGGACGCGGACGCGAGCGCGCTCGGGTAATGCGCGGGTCGGGGGAGATCGCCGCGCTCTCGTCTCGTGGCCTGCCCCGCCGACCGTGTGTCTCGGCGCGCGGCGCGTGTGTCGGTGAGCTGTGGGCGTGGCCGCGTGCGATTTCACCTTGTTGTTTTGGCCGGGCCGCTGGGGTGCGGTGGTGGTGATGGTGGCTGTGGTGGGGTTGGGGACTTGGGGTGGTGAGAGCAACACTGGAGGCGGCAGTGGGGTGGGTGGGGGAGTGTCGAGTGTGGGAAGCGAGCTAACTGCGGCTGCGGGTGGCCGAGCGGGGTCGTTGCGAGTGGTGGCGCGCGCGAGATGGACGGTAGACGCGGAGTTATGGAGCGGATTTCCTGCAAAGCCATTAGCGACAGTGCCGCGAGCCCGCGAGGAAGGCTGGTGGCACGGGAGTGATCCTGCCACTAGCGTGCTGGTCCGGGTGCAGATGGACCCAATCCAACATTTAGCCGCGGACGGGTCCGGCCTCTGGCCATGTTTGGTAGCTAGGCAGTTTTCCCTTATTTTTAGAAAAATAATTACGGGACAGTCTTACGTGTCCTGTCCGACAGCTTTAAGTCTGTATGGATGTGCTATCAACCTTAACGCCTATTAACATTCATAGCCTTGATAAAAATTTTAAATCTTAACTAAAATTTAACTATCACCATTAGCACTTCTATTTGGATAAACTAGTGCTAAAGTTTAGCACTTGGATTTAAACACCTCCTAAATCATGTATGTGCAACAGTGCAAGTAGAGGCCATTCTACAGTTAGCGGTCACCGTCACATTTGATATCAATTGAAGCTTAATTATCACTCGTGGAATGAGCCTCGACTTAGCAAAGCATATACCAACTGAAAATTACACACTGACCTATTCCATGTCTGTCGCTCACAAAGCACATGATACATTGGTTACTAAGGCAAGACATCACACATGGCAATCATCAGACACGAACAGCACGGGAATGCTGAGTCAAATGGATGATATGCCCACAACCAACAAAAGCACCATCCGCGGCTCACTAGAATACTAGATCCTACTGGCCTATCTATAATCTATCACGGCGCAGAAGCGCCGCGCAGTCCGGATGATCCATTCGCAAGTACATACACAGATCTTCATCGGGCCGGGCAGCCACGCTGCAGGGCATCAGGCAATGACCTTGTACCGAGTCCAATGAGCACGGTACGCATCAGGCAATTCATTGGTCGACTCGCACACCAAGGATGCACTGCGCGAGATGGGTCAGGTACGGCTCAGCGTGTGAACTGTTGCTCAGTGTGGGAGCCAGGCTCTGGAGCTCTGAATTGAACGCCGCTTCGAATTTTCTGCAGAAAAAGACCGACGTGATGTTATAGGATACAGAAGTGGAATTCTCATCTCAACACCATGCGGATAGGCAGAGATGCGAGATTACAGGATTGACTCCGACATGACGACATTCTCTGATGCCAGTTTCAGCTGCTGGTCTCTGTCCTGCGATTTATTTGTCCTTGACCTTGACTTCCCGGCCTTCGCTGTATTCTCGGAGTTGGCAACATCAATGGATGGCATCAGGAGCTGGATGGAAGTGGCATACTGAAGGCATAAAGCTTTCAGCTTCTCGACTTTCTGCACATCCAAATAATGAGATAATAAGGATTGGTTCATTCAGAAGTCTTTGAATGTTATATGAACCAAGGAAAGGCTATCGACCGAAAGTTACTGTTTTATCTCCTTTTCTTTTGGTTTTAAGAAAAAGCAAAAGGACGTACCACAAGGAGTTCAGGCGACAACAGCAAGCATTCTTTTAGACACTTTTGGAGGAAGAAATCATGGATCTGGATGACCTGCAAGCAGTATTAACATCAATGGTAATGTACTCAGCAGCGCTAGCATTGCAAATTAATTTCAATTGTAAAAAACAAAGTAAAGAATTCAATTGCAAAAACTCTGTTGAAACCTCATCTATGCTCCTTGCAGTTTGAAGGCGATCATGCATCAAATGCCAATTTGGTTCAAGAACCTGGGGGCCAAAATATATGTTGTTTTAGCACGTACCCAGCATTTAAGGTATACCTCAAACATTAGACAATACATGGTGACATGTATGGTTTAGAATGACCAAAAGAATAGTTTAGCATGAAGATATGCATACTACCTCAAATGTCAGATAATGCAGAAGGCTATTTACAAACTTGAGCATGCTGCGACAGAGAATTGATGACCGTAAAATTGGTGTTCCTAGAATCTTGACAGAACGGAATACCTGTTTAAGTGTTAATATCCAGTCAATATTGGCATACGCAAAATAATTTAACTGACTCTACAGGATAAAAAGAGTTCATTCATACTTGTTGTATTTGCCATGCTGCACATAGCTGACGACTAACATGCTTGCAGTGGAACAATAGACGAAAGATCAATTGGTATTTTGTCAAAGCCTTCCTTGAAATTACAAGAGATAGTGGCCACTGGACCTGCAGGGTACGACAAGGTATATCATTTCTGTATCACAAGACAACCGCAAATGAGGAAGGTTTTAAAACGAACTACAAAAAAAACCTTATTGCTAAGGCAGAATGTTTCCAAACCCGTGATGCTTAATTGCATCGACTGATCAACATCTGCTGCAGCAAGCTTATCTGCAGGGCAAGTACAATCCAAGTCTTTCAGAGTGGCCAGTTTCTTAAGGAGGGAACTTCGTTCCTGTTGAACATAGATGTAAATAAATATGGCAATAGAAAACACAGTATAGCATGACCAGACCTAGATAATATTTACCACGCAGCAAATTAATTCTTCATGAGTTGGATCAGAAGCAGCTGCAGTACTCCGCAAAGCAATGTCAAGCAGAGACTGGCAAATCAACAAAGAAAGCACAATGCAAAGCAAAAGGTCAGTCAGCTTTTCCATAACCAGAATCACCAAAAATCTGTTTTTGCAATGGCAGTATGGCACAAACAAACAGATAATATATACAAGACAAACCTGAAGTTTTTCAGCAGATATTTCTTCTGGTTTCTTCGTAAGCTCCTCTCGAGCAATATCCATAAAATGGACCAAAAAGTCACCCTGCAAACTAGAGAAAACAGATAAGATAAATAGTGCAAGGAAAGTCAACATGTGTGGTCAAAATTAAATTGGAAAACATGATATTCATTATTAAGGACAACGTAAAGAACTAAGAAACTCGTAATTTCATATAGCATGTATTTCAATAGACTCTGTACAAATTATGCCAAAGCATATAAACCAAACATATGTATAGTAATAACAGAAAAAATACTTGGTCAAGGAGTAGATAGCGCTTCAGGCATCGCAGTTTCCCAATGAGATCATACTGCACATTTAATGTGATGAAATTAGTAGCCTATTCTTATAAACGAACAAAGTGTAACCCTAGGTTTACTATAAATGGTGATTACCTTATCTTTCATCAGAGTCAACAATTCACCACTTGCAAAATCATATGCAGATTTGATACATTCAAGATATTGGTGATTTGAACCAAAGCTCATAAGCTTAGAATTTTCTAAGGAAACCTGAATAAAACATTCAAAACAATTGTGTTATTGTAAGTCATACATAAATACATACTACTAACATGCTCTCATTCAATGATTTGACTTCAGGAAAAAAATTGAATCATGTATACCTGAACATTGTGCCCGCATTCTCTCATAACATTAAGATACTTTCCTGTTGTCAGAATCATTGCGGCAACATTAGTAAGGAAACTAGGAATTCCTTCTTTTAGACTGTATCGTTGCTGCCAATATTTGGCATCATAATCTTGAGTGAGGCTCTCCTAGAGAAACCAAAAGGAAAGAAAATCAAACAAGCACCTGGTTAAAATAAGAAGAAACTAGGCTCGACATGTTAGGCTTAATGCGATGCAGACAACAGTCAGATAAGAAGGTCGAAAGATTTATATAAGTATAAAGGTACCTTCTGCAGAGATTTGTTTTCAGCGATGAAGAATTCACCATAAGGATCATCAATAACTCCCTCATACACCCACCTAATATGAAAACAACTATAATATGCAGCTATTGTAAAAAAGCAAGCAAGTTAACTGAACATTTATTTTCTATCTAAATACTAGCACTCTAAACAAGACAAGCCAGCAATTAAAAGATGTGTATTGCGTTCAATTTAAATGTGATAGCTTGCAAACTATTGAAAAGGTGCATCACTCCTAGGACCAACAAGGAAAGAAGCTATGGACAATCATGAACCTTTCTAGCATCCTGAGGTATGCTGCACTTGCATATTCTGTCATCTTCTCCAGTAAAGACCGAACAGCACTATCACCACCCATCGCCTTTGCCTGAGTTCAAGGATATGATAGATGCATTCAATGTTTAAAAAAGTATAATAAGGAGAATCAGGAAGAACTAAGCTATTAGAAAAATGTGAAATAAGAAAAAAGTTCTATTGAAGAAAAATGCTTTATCTATAAAAAAACAAGCTGGCAAGGTCCATTTAGCTTAGATTTACAGTAGGCAGACAGGAAGGGGAGGAGGGATGAAAGGAACAGTGTGTAATCTCAGGGACATAAACTCCATTTGAAAGAGTACCTGGCTTTGAAGTAGATTAAGTGTTGCCGAACCACTGGTATTGTTGGAAGTAGCCTTCTCCACTAGAACTGCCAGTGCATTCAGTGAACTCATCATCCTCTGCCAAATAGCAAACATAACTTTTAATGCTAAAATCACAAATCAAAGTAAGGCAAATGCAGCAAAAGAAAACCCACCTGACAAAAGAACCATAATCCCTGAACAGAAAGCCTTCCAAGGCGGAACTGGTGCTCCAGCTGAGCAACCATCGCCTGATAATCCTGATCATAGTATTTTTTTTTTCAGAAGAAAGAAAAAGGAACACTAATGACTTTGTGCAAAGTGCAAAATTTACAGATAAGCACTAATATAGCAACACTGGCATAGACCTTCCCTGAGGACAATATATAGTGACTTAAGAAAGTCAATGTCTTATCAATGGGATTATCTCAGCGACAATAATACTCATGAAAACAATCCATGCCAGAATAGAACAACTGAACTCCATCACATGATAAAGCTATTTTCATATTCTTTCTGATTTTGTCGCACAGAAAAAAGCTTGCAATCACATACAGCAAACTACAGTTCAAAAGGGTGCTTCAATGCTCTCTAAAAAAGTGACAATCACAAATGTTAAAAGCAGATTGAGGGCTTGATTTGCATCCACTCAAGGTTGTCCTACACTCCTACTAAGAGTGGAAGAATACTGCTTCAACATGTAAACAACTTAGCCATCACGACAGCATAGAAGCACTATTCAAATTTTCTTTCTACAAATAGGGGTTGTACCAGTAGGAATGCTCTTAGAGCTGCAGCCAGAGCATGGTTGACCAGACCATTCTTGAAATGTGACCTTGACTCCACAAACTGGCTTACCAGCACATAATCCTCACACAAAGGGAAGATTCTGCGAGTCAATTCCTGCAAAAGCAAGATCATTTTAAGTGCCAACCAAATCCTTTTCTGTATGTGTGATCCAATAGGCTGTACACTTAGGGCATACCTGGAGGGCAAGGTCCATTGATGAATCAATCTGGAAGACAACATAGCCCTCCTTTCCATGTACTCTCTTAATAGAAATATATCGTCCCTCAATACCCACCAGAGCTGATAGCAAATCATCTATCACCAAAAGCTCCTGCATTGCAGTTATAGCAGCAACGTTGTGTAAACTTTACATTTTACAGTTGTTCTGCAAAAGCTACATAAGTTCAGCTATTCTAACAACAGTAAAAATCCGCAGAATAGCAGAAAGTTGGTTATTTAGTTAGATGTTTTACAATGTCAGACTTAGACCAACATTTTGCCAACTGGCACCAACTGACCGACCCTTGGGCTCCAAATGCCAATTCACATTAATAGGATTAACACTCGACCAAAAATCACATAGTTGTAACATGAACTGTGTCTCAAACTACTGGCAGACCCGCACACAATGACTACTTGGCTCAAAACATTGAAGCAAAGTCTAATCAAACATGATTACAAAATTAAGATAGATGTAATCTGCTTAGCTCCAGCCTCCGGGAGGTCGACAATCTCAAAAAAAGTACCCCAATGGCATTCTCAGTACAGAAGCAACAAATACAAACTAAGATCAACAACAATTCAAATTTACAAGTTAATAAGACATCAAATCCACCCTAGCTGTCTCCAAATCATAAAGCTCAAATTCAAAGCCCATAACCGGAGCCTAAACCCTAGCCCCAGTTGGCTAGTTCACTAAAACAATGTCACTTGAAGCTCAATTACGCTAGTTGAACCACACCCCGCTAACCTGCACCGAAACTGCATACGATCCGATGACACTCCCGGTGCTGGCGCCGACGCCCCGGCTATAGATTCAAAACAACTGCAGGCATCAGAAGCCACAGGGAATGACAAAACCAAGCAGATGATCGCGCCCATACCACGCGAATTCTGCCGTGGTACCTACCTAAAGGAGTCGAGGGAAAACGGCTTGGATCCGGGCGCCTGCGCCGCCGCAGCTGCCATGGCCTCCTGCCAGAGCGCGTGATGGACATGAGAGGGAGGTCGAGGTGTAATGTTGGCAGTATATGAGTTAAGGAGCATACCTGGTGGAACCGACCGGTGAGGTACGGTCTCTCCAGGTTCCAGCGCGGGGTCGCCGGCGCGGGATCCATCTCGGGCGGCGGGTGGAGCGGAGCGGGGAAGAAAGCAGCAGCTGTGGGGGAGGTAGGTACTGTGGGGGAAGCGTTGCCGGCGGGGAAGGAAGCTGCAGCTGGGCCGCGGCCTGCGTCTGTGATGATTCTAGGCCTCTCTGAGAAATTGGGTCTAGCTCTGAGCGAGGACATCTGACGTGGCCCATGAGAGGGGCTCCCACGTCTGATGTGGACGGATGCACATCACACCAAGATGGATCGGCATGGAGTTGATCGCCAACTCTAAAAACTAAACTATTGGAAACGTGGTTTCATTTGAATATAAGTCAACGTGGGTTTGTCCTAAATTAAATTTGATTATAATATTTAGATTTTTAAAGTAAAATATGCTTTGGTCTTTTAAGTTTCTCGGATTTTGAGTTCGGTTTGTATAACTATTAAAGTGAGAATCTAATGATCGAATCCACTAAGCATTTTAAGTGATTAGCTCTATTGAGAATCTGAGTTTATATTTGGACCTAGAATGGACCATCTAAGAAATTTATGGACCTGGGCTAGAATACATGAAGAGTTTAAGGCCCTTAGTGCATTCCACTCGAAGATTCTTCTGTACAAGATTACTAGTCAAAGTAATATCGTTTTGATGCTCCAATGACATAATGGACTCATTTTTGTGTTTGGAGGAAATAAAATCCAAATTTAAGGTTTAATGTATGCTAGTTAAAGTTTGTTTTTTTGTTCATGAACTGCATCGCACGTGTGTCCGTGTCGCAAAACAAAACAAAAAAGAGCCTGTGTTCTGCTGCTCTGTAGTCGTACGCTGTTCTTTCACAAGGTTGGTCCGGCCATGCCCGGTATCCTGAAAAAGAGGAGTGGCGCCGTGCCATCGTCCTCAGCACCTTTCTATAACCGCCCTCCGCGCCCGCCATTCCTGCCGGAATGCCGTCGCACCGGCCACCGGGAGTCTCCGAGCCTGGGATCCGCAGCAACGAGGCCCCCAACCCAACAACCGCGCAGAACAGAACCAACGCGCCGGTACGGCCGCCGCGCCGTCGCCATCCACGAACCCCCCACCGGCAAGCCCTACCCCGCGCAGGAGCGGCCGAGCAGGGAGGTGGAAAAGGAGGCAGAGACACGGGCACGGGACACGGTGTTCAGGTCAGCTGCCGGACTAGAAAATGCTGCGCGAAACGAGGCCGGGAGATTCGGCTGGCGCCGATGATTGGAGAGGGCAGAGGCTGACTTCCGGTCGGAGGCCGACGGCGGCGTGTGCGATGCTGGGGACGCGAACTGAAGTCAGTCCTGTACTTCCTGTGTGTGAGTTTGCGTGCCCGTCAGTCGGTCGGCCACGTTCGGGCGGTTGCACGGTTGCAGCTAACCGGCCGGCCGAGCGATAGTGTATCCGTCCTGCCTTCCACCACGTCAAACGTGGCGGACTCTAATCCGCCATGACGACCTGACGAGCTCCGCGGCCTCCTTGTCCATCGGGAGGGTCGTTGACTGGGCAGCAAGATTACAAAGCGTCACCGAAATTTAGGCGCTGATTTTTTTGTCTCTAGGCATTACGCTGGTCCCCAAATGGGGAAAACAGGTAGAAACCCGACCCCGACCCCAGCCGTTGCGGTGGCGGCCGGGGACTTGTCCTCCCAATCAAGCGCCGTCTTCACGTCAAAGCGACACCGCCCCACCACCACCTTCGCCTGCTACCTGCCCGTCCCCACCGACCGCCTCCTCCCGTCCTCCGTCTCCTCTCTCCCCTCGCCCCCGCCCCCGCCTCCGCGCTGCCGTTACGCCATAAATCTAGGCCGAGGCAGCGATCATCCAACCTACTCGCTCGCCCGCGACCTCGTACAGACGCGGGTAGTAGTGATTTGGCCAATCCGCCGCCTCCCGAACCGCCAGGTACAGCGCAGCAGAGGAGGCAGCCAGGCAATTCGAGATCCCCACCGGATTCGTCGCGGAATCCTCCGGTTATCGGCGCCGAATCGATCGGAGATTGGGAGCCGGATGCCGCGCCAAGCTGGGACGGTGTAAAGGCCGGTCCTTTCGCAAGCGCCGGCGATGGCGGGCGGCGGGCGCGTGCGGTTCAACGTGGGCGGGCAAGTGTTCGAGACGACCACCACCACGCTCGCCAACGCCGGCCGCGACTCCATGCTCGGCGCGCTGCTCGACTCCTCCTGGAACGTCTCCTCCTCGGGCGGCGGCGGGGTGGCCGAGTACTTCATCGACCGCAACCCGGCGTGCTTCGCGGTGCTGCTCGACATGCTCCGCACGGGCAGCCTCCACGTGCCGCCGCACCTCCCGGAGAAGCTGCTCTACCGCGAGGCGCTCTACTACGGCCTCCTCGACCACGTCCGCGCCGCGCGGTGGGGCGCCTTCGACGGGGACCGCCTCCGCCTCGCCGCGTCCGTGCCCGGGCGCGCCCCCGGGGACGGCACGGCCATCCGCGCCGCGCCCGACGGCGGGTGCTGCGTCGCGCACGGCGGCGCCGTGCGCGTGTACAACTGGATGCTCGACGAGCGCCGCCCGGTCTCGCTCGACCACTCGCAGGTCAACGACGCGGCATACCTCGACGCCGGCACGCTCCTGATCGCGGCCCGCGAGCGGCTCGGCAAGTGCGACGGCGGCATGGCCGCGTTCTCCGCCGTCTCCGGCGAGCTCCGGCACCGCTTCCGCGTCGCGCACGACCGGCAGGTCAAGTCCTTCACCGCCGGCGCCCTGGCGTTCGACCAGGACTCGAGCCTCTTCGCCAGCTGCAAGGGCCGGCTCAACGAGTACGGCATCGGCGTCTGGGACCGCGCCACCGGCGAGCAGGCCGACTTCTTCTACGAGCCCCCCGGCTGCGCCCTGGGCGACGCGGACAAGCTCCAGTGGCTGGACGCCACCAACGTGCTGATGGTGGCCACGCTGTTCCCCAAGGCCGACAACTGTTTCATCGGCCTGCTGGACTTCCGGGCCAAGAACGTGGCCTGGTCCTGGTCCGACGCCGGCGCGGCCGCGTCGCTCGACGACAAGCGCGTGCTCCACGCCATCGCCATGGAGGACGAGCGCTCCGTCTGCGTGATCAACCAGTACGACGACCTCGGGTTCCTGGACCTCCGGAGCGGCGCCGGCGGCGTGCGTTGGAGCTCCCGCAGCAAGCTGATGAACCGGAAGGTGCCCGGCGAGGAGAGCTGCTACCCGAAGCTCGCCACGCACGGCGGGCAGCTCTTCTCGTCGATGAACGACAGCATCTCCGTGTTCAGCGGGCCCGAGTACGTGCTGACGTCGACGCTCCGGCGGAGCCACGGCGGCGCCATCTGCGACTTCTCCATCGGCGGCGACCGGCTCTTCGCTCTGCACAACGAGGAGAACGTGTTCGACGTCTGGGAGACGCCGCCGCCGCCGATCATCTGACCGCCGGTGGACTACGGCGTCTGCGTGTTTGCTGTGTACATGTGACTTGATCTGTACTGTACCCTTCGTCCTTGCACTGCAACTTGCAAGTGCAAGTGCGCAATTAACAGAGTGAAGAAATACTCAGAATGGTTCTCTCTAAGATCAAAAGTTACTAAACTGAACACATTGTAACTTTTGATCTTAGAGAAATGGTTGAGGCTGTTCCTAAGGGCCTCTTTGGAACGGCTCCGCCCAGAGAGGCTCCGGCTCCGCGCTACAGTAATTGCTATTGTGCCCCAATGTAGCGATGAAAAAACGGCTCCAGCTCCTCGCTACATTTACCTGGGCAGCGGAAGGAGCAGCCGGAGCTGCGTTTCCTGACTCCTCCAGCTTCACGCTACAGGGCCGGAGCCGGAGCCGGAGGGAGCCAAGCCAAGGCCTAAACTTTGTAACACAAAAAATAGATGAATATTCGTCTGTACTGAATTTGCTTGCTCGTTGTAGCAAGTGTCAGATGTGTCGAAATCATCAGTCATCAGATACGGATTCCGCTCTGAAAGATGTCGGTTCATGTGAGCCCCTCTCTGCAGCTAGGCTTGCGTTTTCAAACCACTGACGTGCTAACGACAATCTTCGCTGTCTTGTTCAATGGTTGCTCATTATCTCTCGCATAATGTTGTTCAAGACGATCTACTCATCTATCTCAGTATGCATGTCAGGTTTCCAACTTGAAACGAGTTCAGATCGAAACCATTAATTCTATAGCTACATGGTTTCTTCTCTGCTCTACAACAGTATACTGGCCAGTATCAACAACTGCGGATTCCACTGCGTCACCATCCATCAGTGAGCGCCCCCTGCAGCTGGAGCCGGGGAAACCAAGCCGCACAGGTGGAGACGGAGCGGGTTGGTGAGCTTTTACCTTTTCAGGATTTGGTAATGCAAGTACTTTGTCTGGATATATCGCATTATGATTTATCTATCCAGCCCGAATTTACCGTGGCAAAATTGGCTGCTGGACATTGAAAAGGTTGGCTTTTACCACAAGCTACTAAAAAATATCTTTACCATAATACACTACAATTCGATGTTAATTTGTTGTTGGACATTATAACCCTTATAATAATATATCCTCCTCAAACAGGTATCAACACACTTAAGTATATCCTTACCCCTTCACACCAGCAACCATGATCTTACCCCTTCACATCAGGAACCATGAAAGATCGGGGTGGTTCTCGGGAAAATCTCGCTCAAGAATGTGGAGGCTCCGTTTGCATCTCCATCTTCAGTAGCAGGTCGCCGGCCTACCAGCAGTGAGCTCGACCCCTCGGCGCAGACCCGTCCGGCGTTCGGCACCACCACATGCGCCCCGCTCGGCGCCGCCCCGTGCGCCCCGTGCGGCGCGGGTCTGGGCGCCACCCCCGGGTGCAGACGGGCACAGGCGGGAGCAGGACCGGGGGCGCCGCCGGGACGCCGGACCTAGGAGAGGGGCGGCCGTCGGTGATCTCGGATGGATTTTGGGAGGGGAGCGTCGGGAGCCTTGCCTGTGATTCGATTCAGGTCCTAGGTCCAGAAAAGGGGATAGAGAGCAGGGATATAATCATCATTTCGCGTGGCTTCCTACTAAAAATGAGTATAATAGTGGATGTGGTGTTCTACAGCTAATTACTGTGTTGCGGAAAAGATAGTTTTTTAGTGGTTCAAGGCAAATTCCACACTTTAACAGTGTCCATGAGCCAATTTTGCCAACTTGTTATACTGCGACGGCTCTGCTTGGAACGGAAGGCACAGGACGGAACTAGCTCATCCGGCACAACCCCTGGCGTAAAGCGCGCACGAAAAGGATGCTCGTCGCTGCCGTGGCATCGCAATTGCTACCTCTACCTGTCATGTCTGACGAAATGATCTCACCCTGTCCCGTGACAGGGACGAGCATTCTTGTATCCGTCGCCGAGCAGAGAAACAGATGGTCAGCAGGATATACGTGCTACAGCAATGGCCAAAGCCTGGCTTCTGCTCATCGGTTGATCTGGAGCGATGTGTTTAGATTCACGGAACGTCAAATATTTGGATGGCAATTAGAGAAATTAAATATAAACTAGCTATAAAACTAATTGCATAAATGAAAACTAATTCACAAAAAAATCTATTAAGCATAATCAATTCATCATTAGCACATGTTTACTGTAGCGCAATATTGTTAAATTATGGACTAATTAAGTTTAATAATTCGTCTCGCAAATTAGCCTCCATTTATACAATTAATTTTATAATTAACATATATTTAATACTTCTAATTGGTGTCAAAATATCCAATATGATAAGGATTAGCCCGGGGATGCAAGACTCATGAGGGATTTGGAATACAGCATCGGCGTCAGAACCGAATCTGAACAAGCGTACGAGTACCTGGCTTTGAGGTGAGACCTGACTGAACATCTGAACCGTCGTGTTATCGCCAGTAGTAGTACTTCAAATCTTTAATTGAGCTGCCAAAGTGCCAAGTACACTAGGGTTCCAGAACCTGGAGCCGGGTACGCGATCATATTCATACCTCGCGGACAGCTGAAATGATTGGAGGAAGGAAAAGCAGGAGCACGAGCGCGCGGTTCGTCCGATCCATGTGCCCCTGGGACCCGGTGGACCGATCGATCATCGGAGCCGCGCGGCTTGCTGCTATTATTCCGCCTCGTCACGCCCCGCGGAGGGGGACAGGGGGGCGCCGCCGCTGGAGAACGATGTCTGAAGGCTTTGCCCGACGTCGATCTGATGATTCATTCGCATGGCATTGCTGCGTGCGTACCTTGCACTCCACTCGTTTGTGATGGAGGACCGCACCGGTGATGGGCCAAGGCATCGCACCAGTGTGATTCATAAATGGAATAGTACGCATGCATTCCACCCACCATTTTTTATTGACGAAGCAGTATGTGTGTTGTTATAAGGGTAGGTTTGGGAGGATTTTTACTGGCTTCGACCTTCTTTCTTTTTATAAAGCTGATGGCTTCGTGGCTTCGGCCTTTGGCTTCACCTATTTTGCGTAAAACAAGATAATATAGTGTGAAGCTGTTTTGTAAGTCAGATAGAAATAAATTAAATATCGGTAGAAATTTAATTTTTTAGCTTCACCAGCTTCGGCTTTAGAAGTGAAGCCTTCCCAAACGGCCCCTCGACAGGCCTGGCAAATACGATCAACATCGCGAATCCCAGATGGCCCAGACCAATTGAGAACTGAGCCCAGTGGCCACAGTTTTGGGCATTGATGAAAAAGAAGAGCCCAGTTGTGCCGTGAGTTGGTTGGGCTGGGCCGACAGCTAAACGATCGATGCATTTTGGCGGCTTTCCATGGACTGGCAAACTTCTGGCACGGAGTGCTGAACAGAAGTTCAGAATCTCGCTCTCTCAAAAGAGTTCAGAATCTCGCTGTCTCAAAAGAGTTCAGAATCCATCTCAAAAAAAAAAGGAAGAGAGAGAGAGAGTTCACAATGTTGTCACGGATTCTCCAACGAAAGAAACAAAAATAGAGCGACTAACCCGTGCCCGTCAAGCGCGTACTCGCCTGAACCTGAGACTTTTCCAAAACTACGCACCACCCGGTTTCCACTTCGGAGATCCAACCACACTGCGATCGCATCACGAGTGGAGTGTGCTGCGCGAGATGGACGACGTGACCTGCCCGTGCGTACCTGCAGTGCAGGTACCGCCTGACGAGTAGCTACCTAGCTAGCCTGTAGGCCGGACGCACGGCACGGCCGGGCCGCCGGACGCGAGCCGTGGACCCCCGACACCGTCCGGCCGGTCGACCGTGTCGCCATGCGACGGTTTCATAAATGGTAAGTACTAGCTCCGGCGCCCCACCGGGCCGCTGCAAACAAGCGGCGGGGCCGACGTGAGTACGTGACGAGCGGGCGCGCGCCCACGCCGGGTACGCTTGGGCACAGTGCGCGTGCACGGCCGCCGCGGCCCCCGATCCGCCTGGAGTTCTCTATTGGCGAGCGGCGAGCCAGAGCGACCGAGGGGACCGTGGCCGCGCCCATCCTACGCGCGATCGGCCGGCCGATGCAAACACCTGTCGGCGCCCGTGCCATCTCGCAGATGTCCTGACCGGCGTCGTCGCTAGCTAGGGCAATTGGGCATGGCCGATGCATGTAGCGCCGTACGGGCAATTGGACGCCGTCTTTTCGTGCGTGTACGCACGCTTGGACGCCGGTACTGTGCGCGGAATCTCAAATGTCGCCGTCGGTCGGTCAGGACCGGAGGTAAGTATGTGCAGAAATGTTTCAAATATCCAAGGGACCACAATAACACAGAACATTGTGACGGATTTATTATTTGCCCGTGCAGTACCCGAGCTAGCGTCCTGCTTTCTTACCATTGGCTGGAGAATCTGGTCGTACCGTTGAACGTTTGAAACATGTATATACAGCCTCAACGCAAATTTTGGACCACAAGAAAGCGTGCGTGCGCGCGCGCTGGATTTTGAACAAATGCGAGCACGCTTTCGTTCGTGCATGCGCTCGATCGACTGGTCGGGAGATGGATGAACGCGCGCAGCGCTGCGCGTCGATCGGGAACCCGGGTGGGAGAGTGCGAGGCCAATCCGAATTCTGCTAGCGCGTCTCACGACTGACGACGTACGTGCGAGAGGCGAGACTGGCTGGCATCGCCCCCGCAACGTTGACTCACAGGGCATAGGTGGCTTTGGAGTTCTTTTCCCCTTCACAGTTAGAGAACTACCGTAATCTATGCGCGAGGGTTTTTGGGTGTCAAGTTCAATTTTGTTAGTTCCATAAATAAAAAATAGTATATAGTTCCATTGGCTTTTAAAAAGGCTTTACATGGACTGGGAGGAAAACTGGCATTTGTCATGCAACAAAATGTTAGCAACAAAACAAGCAGGTGGTTGATTCTCTTGCATGCACTATTAGGTAATCCGTACATTAAATACTATCTAAGTTGAAAGCATGTCAACTCAGGTTCAATTTCAGAAATTCTTATTTTACCTTTGAAGTTTGAACTCATTTTGTATATATATACAAAAAATCATGTGAAGTTTTTATTAAGCTCCGGAGCAAACTTGACTTCTGTGGTGTCATTTTTCAAGCCATAAGCCATTTCTCATAATCGATTAGTAGTCACGTACTCCGTACGAGCCATGGGTCTCCAACTCAAATGGACTTTAGCCAATTTCCATAAATGAGACCATTATTTTCTCCAAACCCGACTTGTGGCACTAAACTATTTATAGTTGAAAGGGCATGCGGTAGTAATCGTGCCATAGCGTGACAGACTAAACTATCGGCGGACCCAATAAAAGTTGAATAGGGGAATATGACCTAGCTCTATTTTGAAAAATAGTAGATGGTCCAACTTCTCAAACATAAACCTCCTTTTGTTTTTAAGAGTCTCTTTATGAGACCATAGTGTGAAATTATTTTGCAAGCTCTAGCTACAATTAGTTTTTCTAGCTTCACCGATTTTGACTTCACCGGTGAAGCTATTTTAGGAGAACCTTTCCAAATGGCCTCTAAGTACTTGCTAGTAAATCTCTAGCTCTCCATCAATGTCCTAGATAGATGGAATTAGGTAGATCCTATTTGGATTAGTTAGAACTAAAATTAACTAGATAGTTATGGGTGGAAGGATCCAAACATCTCCAACTCCTGAATTTGCATGACTTGGAAAGTTAGAAATTCCAAATGAAACTTTGGAGTTACTCCGATTATCCATCACAGATTCACGGTTCCTGTTGGCCGGGTGGTCTTAATCCATTTGGAAAGGACATGAACTTTTACCAATTCCTATAAAGATGTTACTTTCTCTCTAAAACCCATGATCCTCAATTATTTCTACTTTCAAACGGGCCCTGCAGTGTGCCCGTACCGTGGACCACCGGTAGTCCGGCACAAATTCTGTGCTGGTACGGTGCGTGGTAGCATATCTTGGTCTCAGCGGAACGGTTAGCAAAGGCGCGCAAGCATTCTTCGGGACTCACAGCGGTCGCAGGCACGTCCCGGAAAAGGAAATCCACGGGGGAGCCATGCCGGGCGATCAGCTGGTTCGCCGGCCTCGGTGCCGGCGCCGATCGACCGGACCGGACCTGACCAGGCCGCGCACCCCCCATCGTACTGTCATTTCACATCGCCTCCTGCAGCGTAGCAGATTTCCGCATCACCCGGGCAGTAGTAGTACGTACTAGTCTACTCTGTGGTGGGCCCACTGATTCTTTGCGCCACTCCTCCTGTAGTCACCTGCACCAGCAGGAGAGGAGTAACTTGCCAAGAAACCTGGGCTTCAATTTCACCGATAAATTTCGTTAGCTCAAAAAGTTTTACCAGTCCCCATAAAAAAAAAGAAAAGTTTTACCAGTCGGTTTCAACGTACGCCACTAGCCCGGGTCACCTTTAACTGTCCGGACTGAAAATGGCCACGTATCTCCTCCTCCACTGCAGGCGCGATCTGTTCTTCTTTCTGAATTTAGCAGCGGGGGGTCATAGGCAAGGGCGCGTGCTTCGTGTCAAGCCCCTACTGGCCCTCCATTTTAATACCCTTATCTCCTGGAGCAACCCCACCCCGCGCATCTAAATTCCCCGGCCTCGCGGGGGAAGGAAAGCCTAGCTGGCCAGGCCAGCGGTGCTGCCGCCTCATCGCCGTTGCCTCGCTCCGATCCCGCCTCTCATCGGCTCGCAGCAGCCGCCGCCGCGCGCGGCATCCACCAGCGGCGAACCCTAACCTAAAGCCTCATCTCGATCAGCTGGAGGAGCGTCCAGCCTGCCACGCCACGCCAGGAGCGCCTGGCCTGGTGCGCGACCTGGCCCACCTCCCCGCTATAAATCGGCCGGTACGCGCTCCTCCTCGACACACCACCGCCAGACGCCAGCAGATTAGCGGCCAAAGCACACCCAGGTGTTCGCGTCTTTCTCGCCGGCCATGGACCAGGGAGGCGCGGCCGGGGTCATGGGAGGGAGGGAGGGAGCGGCGGGCGCGCGTGCGGGCGGGATGGATGGATGGCGGCTGCCGGTCCGGCGGGGCGGGCGCGCGCGCACGGTGACAGAAGAGAGTGAGCACACGGCCGGGCGTGACGGCACCGACGCGGATGTGCCGTTGCGGCCGCGTGCTCACTGCTCTTTCTGTCATCCGCTCATGCCACGCGGCCGGGCGCGGCTCTTGCTCAACGCCGGCCGGCGCCGCGCCCCTCTGCCACGCCCTAACTAGCCCCTTTCGGACCTGGATTTCGTTAGCCCCTCGCGCGCGCTGCCTCCATGGACCTGGAGCAGGTTCTTTTGGGTCTTTGCATCTTCTTTCGCAAGAGAATTTTGATCTCATCTTTGGATTTGTTCGATCTACCGGTCGTCTTTTACATTCACGGCACTGTTTGATTTGATAATTGATGGAACCGGGGAACTGGGGTGGTTGCTCTTCTCGCTGCGGCCTGTGTACTTCCTCGTGTCTGTTCCCTCCCTTGCTTCCTCGGCCTCGTACGACGCTCCTCCGTTCATCTTTCCCGAGGAGCCCTATACCATTAGGGGAAGTACCACCACATTTTTTACTTCTTTCTTGGGAAGGGAATACATCGTATTTACTGTGCCATCGATGGATCTTGGAAGCCGGGATGTAGCAGCGGCATGGTCCATGGAATCTACCGGCCGGACGCATGGATCCGTGATCCCTCCATGGTTTTTTTGACCAGATCTATTTACCGCTCACTAGTCATGCTCTTGTTCCCCTTCTGTCAAGTTCTTGGTTTCCTCTTTGGTTTTCACTTTTCAGGGCACTGTTAAGCTCGAGAGTGATTCACAAGCGGGACAGTAGTGTGGAAGGAAGAGATGAGATGAGCCGAGCAAGTGAGAGAGCATAGGAGACGGCGCGCGAGGAAGAGCAAGAAAATGCATGGAATTTTGAGAGGAGGAGGAAGGGCACAGTACGGTGACACGGTCGGCAGATCTGTCGCTGCTATTTCCGGGCCTTATCATCTCTCGATCGGTCAGTTATCCCTTGTGCTGCCGTCCTTTCTGTTCTTGAGAATTTACGCCCCGAGTGGTCACGTCGCGGGTATTCAAAGTAGGAGTAGTGGTGTAACGACGATGCATTGTCGTCTCCTAGTGGCTCGAGGCATGCAGGATACTGTAGAGATCATATAGCTAGCTACTGTTCTATTCACGGCAGTCGTACTCAACTTCCTGGCAGCACATGCATGTAACATGTTTGACTTGATGTATCTTTGGGAAACCCATATATTTCTGAATTTCTTTTTGTGCAAATTAAGCTGATAATCCTTTTTGATGGCCAACACGAAAGAGTATAGATCCTTAAGCAAATTGTTCCGAATATTTGCTAAATTTAAAAGAGGATTTACTATCTATTGCAGGTCGAATTAATTGGGGTATAGGATTTTGCAGAATATCCTCATTTTGGGGGTCATATATATTTTTGTCCAGGATGTTTCAACATAAGTGCAAACAGTGAAGCTCCTAAAAATCACAGGTATAGGCAAGCTTGGGGATTTTACATTTTTAATCTATGAACATCTTATCAGTACAAGAATAATGATTACGCACACACAAAATGACAATTCTATTAATCTAAGAAACTGCAACTTCGCATATGTTCTCAGCTGAAATGCGTGAGATAGATGCAAGTGCATGGAACCTTTTTCTATGGAAAAGAAGGGCAAGTTGCTCCTAATTGTTTTTTTCTGGACAACCATATATAGAACGTTCAACTACCTAGGCTGCAATATTGCATACTTTCTTTATAAAATAATGAAGTCTGATTGCTACATTTCAACTGTAAACCATCTTGCGAAGGCTGTTTTTCTAATTTCTTTTGGATTTCAACATGGCGCTACAGCGGTTAATGGTTGTATATAAAGTTCAACTAGAGATCCTATTCCTATAAATAATAAAATGACATGCAAGATATTCCTGCTGCAGGAATTAATAAGGGAGCATACTTAAGTTCCAAAAAGAATCATATACCTTCTTTATGAATGTATCTGTAATCTTGTACTCAGTTCATCGTCCTCCATTAGTCACATGGTGTATAAACATACTTCAAATTAAAATTGATACATGCATGTATTGATCTTCCACGAAGGGGCTGCTAGCCTGGTGAATCTTTCTTGTTTGGCTGGTAGTGTTGGTCTACCATATGAATGATCATGGCGATACTTTATTTTCATAAGCTTGTTAACCACCTGCATTATGGAATTCCTACTAGTTCTGTCTTGTAGTTTTGTTCAAATACAATCTTACATATAGTTTACCTATGTGCCTGTGTGCAACTGAGCAAATCGAAACTTCATTTATCTAAAAAAATATAAATAAGCAATTGCAAGATGGTCTTGTAGTGATGTTGAATCCCCAATCAATTGGTTGTCAACTTGTCTGTCATGTGATTAAAGGATGGAATAAACTGGAGCCTACATGTTAATTCCCGCATCAGTCTGGCAAGCATGCACCCCGGCCTAGCCAATCTATAGCAACCATGCAGGCATACATCATGTGTAAAAAAGTCACTCAAAAAGAGGCGATCTTATTTCAAGCTTGAGTAATATTGCTGATTAGATTAAGCACATCCATCTTGAAAACTAACTGCATATAATCTTTAATTTATTGGTTTGGAATTCAATATTTTTTCACAGAAATTGCTTGTCAAAGTTCACTGTGTAGATTTTGTTGTTGCTGCAACCAACTTATATTTGTATCAGATAATTTAATAATACACTGCAAACAATTAATCAAGTCAAAAGATAGCTACTAGTACATTGTAGTGTTGGAGGTATGCATTCATGAGTCATGACAGGAGAATGGACATGCATATATATAGTGTGAATTCAGCCTTTCTATTTCTTCATCTCTGTTTAGACCAGCATATGTTTGGAATGTATTCCGATCTAGGGGTTTTTGGATTTTGACGTGTCATAGATCAGGTATATGTTGTTTTATATGGAGTTGAGGGGTAAACTATATGATCAAGATTGACAAACATATAATTTATTTTATTTTGGTTTTACCCATTTTAAGACCGACATGAATTAATTCTGCAGTTAGTTAAGGCTTCAGGATCATGGACTACATTCTAAAGGTGTGCGGTACCCCTAGATGAAGTGACTATAAAACATATCAATTATATCCTTTTTGTACATATATTAGTCTTTCTACAGTAGCTTATGCATGTTGATAAATTAATTCATGTCCTGAAGCTAAAGCTGCACATTAGATTGCTGAGTTGTTTATTCAGCAGAGAAATGAATAAATAAGGTTGTAATAACAGGGCAGATGATGGCTTAATCTTTGACCATGGTATTAATGCATTTATCATAAAAAATTCTACCGTACTATTTTAGTTTTTATTTTTAAAATAAATTTATTAATGGCATTTCAAATTAAAGAGATAATCCAATTAATGTGGATATATATTGGTTACCTTGTCTCCATCCAGAATTGAATCAATGAGATCAAACTCTTATATAGTTCTTATTTTTCCAGCTAGCATCTCATCTTCTCTGGAGAAGCTCAAATCCAACGGATATGATATTAACAAGATTAAGTTCAATAATTCAATGTATCTCACTGTTGCTGGAGTAGTATGTTTCTGAATGTAACTAGCACCGATCAATATTTTAAATTAGTTGGGTGGATCATATTAGATCATTTTATGAGAAATAAAATCACTGACCATGAGGCGTTGGTGGTGGGCATCTCTGGAGAAAGTATTGAACCTTTTATTTGCTTGATTTTAGTATTGGCTCCTAATGGTTAGTTAAAAGGTACATTACAGATATGCATGCCATTTAAAATGTACTTTTACTGCAATAATGCTAATCCCAAGAATACTATGTTCTGATGATTGTAATTAAACTCTACATATTTTCCATGGATTCTTCATGTGAACAATTAATCGGTGTCATCACATTGTATGCTAACCACCAAAGTTAATAATATATGATGTTTATTGTACAATAATAACTGTGTCATTATTCACCCGGGTTTCCTATCTTTTTTGCATCTTTTACCTCTATATAATGAATACAAGAAATTGGCGTATTAATAATAATGGTTATCATATAACTGCAATATAATTGAGTTAATAACATATTCAGTACAAAACCTCTCAATTTTTTGTGTCATAGAAAGTAGGCCATTCGGTTTCATCAAAAAAGAAAGTAGGTCATTCTGTACTTGTCAATTGAGTCAGGGAGTTTTCCAACATGAGCTACTTGTATAAATTATATTACACAAACTAGGTTACTAAAGGTATATATGAAATGTGAGAGTTCCTATATTCTGGGAAAGCAAATACTTACCCTTTTTGTGTAAATGAACAAAAGAAAATAATGGACATGGTACTTATTAATTATTGCGCAAGAAGGTTACCTGTACTTTCGAGCATTTCGTTTCAACAGGCCCAATCATCGAGACAGATACAGTTGCATATACCGTGATTAACATCAAGGTTATTCTGGGTTTAGCTGTTATGCCGAAGGGCTCAGAAGTCAGAACATACGATACCATCGGATTCCTCGCATTAACATACGATATATGCATGCATTCCTTGCACGAGCCGGCACATCGTGCGTTGTTCTTAGCTCTGAAAGAAGAGACTGCTGATCGTTGCGCCCGGCTGCCATCTTTGAGTTTTTTTTTGTTATAATTCTGGTACTGATCGGTGTTTGTAACAATTTAAACTCGTGCTGCAAATGCCAATCGGTAAAGTTACTGAAGTTCATTGACGTACGGGTAAAGAGGAACATGTACTGAAAATTCGAAATCATGATGTGGTTTCTTGGTACCTTTATTTAGTTGTTCATTACGAAACTGAGTCCATATCGTACATGTGAAGAAGCAGCCTACCGGCTACCGTTGAAATGTTTCGCGACCAGTCTGTGTGAAGTGTGATGGCACTACGGCACGGCCCACGGATTCGGCTACAAGCGCAGCCCACGGGCCTTTGCGAGGCACAACGTCCACTTCGACTTCGACTTGGACTTCGGCTGCGCCGTCCAGTTTTACCTATCGCGTATCGGCAATGGCATCGGCGCCCCGCGCGCAAGCGAGCCAAACCGCTCGCGGTCGCCGCCGACGGCTTCCTCATGCCCACGGAGTTGCTCTACGATGTCCTGCTCCGCCTCCCGGCCGACGCGCTCTACCGTGCGCCTCTGCCTGGTCTGCCGGTCCCGGCGATCGCTCACCTCCGAGCCGCACTTCGCCAAGGCCCACACGTCCCGCCACTCGCGCGCTCGTCGCCGGCCTCCACGCCCGCGGCGGCGAGATCCGCTCCATGGACATGTCCGGCAACGTGGCCAAGCGGATACGCGTCGGGGAGGACCGCACGCGCGCGTCGCAATTGTTCTGCTGTCCTATGGCGTTCGCTCGATCTGAGCTGGGAGCTCGACATGGTCTGCATCTCGTCGGCATCCCGCGGCGTGCGTCCTCAACACGGCCACCGGCGCCAGCACCGCCTTGACCGGTGGCATACCCGCCGACCATGGGAGCGTGGATCGTGCGTGTTTACGCTCGGCCATGTTCCCTCGAACGGAGAGTTAAGGTGCTCCGTCTCCACTTGCGCCTAGGCCGCCGTACCAGACATGTGATGCCATAACACTCGACAATGGCGATGGCGGAAGGTGGAGGGCGAAACCGCACCCTCCTCCATTTAGATCCTGTTTGGCATAGCTCCACTCCACAACTTCAGCGACTCCAGCAAAAAAAATAGCCAAACACCCCAACTTCAAAACTCCATGGAGCTGTAGTGCAAATGGGGGTGGAGTTTTGGAGCACCTCTTTTGCTGCTCCAAAACCTCCACTTTTGAACCTCCTCGTGGAGTTCGTGGGTAATTACCCACCACTGCCATCGATTACACAGAAAACGGTTCGTTTTCTTTTATTTCTCCCCTCCCGAACGAGTACGCCGCACCTCCCTCCCCTCGCGAGACTCTCCGCCGCCGCGCCGCCTAGCGCCGGTCCTCCTCCACCGAGCGTCGGCCGGCCGTTCCTCCCCCAGGCCGCCGCCCCTCCCTCAGGCCGCCGCCCTTCCCTGCCGCATCTGGATCCCTGCTCTGCCTGGCCGCGCCGGAGTTGTCGATTGGCTGTCCCTGCTCTGCCTGGCCGCGCCGGAGTTGTCGATTGGCTGTCCCTGCTCTGTCTGGCCGCGTCGGAGTTGTCGATTGGCTGTCCCTGCTCTGCCTGGCCGCGCCGGAGGACGACCTACGCCGGCCGTAATCAAGGTACGCACGCGCCGCCTCTCTCGTAGGTCGTTGTTTAGTTCAGTTCAGGTTCCTCATTGCTCTGTAGACATCCGTCAATCTGCGGTGAGATTTCGTTCCTTGCCCGTGCTGCTTCTGCTCCGTTTGTTCGTGTTAGCTATTGATCTGTTGGTTTGGATTAGCAGAACGGAGTGTGGGGGGGAGGGATTCTGTAGATTGGTTCGTCAACTAGTCTGCACTGTGGCCGGTAGCCATAATCAGAGCCCTAAGATGAGTCGATCTATTTGTTTGGGCCTTTGGTCAACGAGCAGTTTATAGATTGATTACCATGCCCATCACCATGGCTGTTTGGTAGTGATTAGTAGATCGATTTGCAGTACATGAAGCAACCCGTGGAGGCAGATGTGCCTGCACTGTGCTTCCATTGAATCTGTGTAGCTGCCCTGTGTTGCTTTCTTCAGCTTTATCCATGGATGGCCCGGGTTCTAGCAATGACAAATATGGTGTGTTGTTTGAGTTAGCCAGATTTATGAAATTGGCTCATCCTAAATTTCTGGCTTGCTGTTCATTCACTTCAAGTGTTTGATTCAATGGAACTTTTAGCATTTCAACCTTTCCAGTCTTTTATTGTATACATATTGCTAGACTATTTGGAGTTATCTTTTCTATCTTTTGTTTGCCTCTGGCAAATAAAGTTACACATGCGTCTCCTTTTGAGTTTCTAGCAGCACTCAAAACTGACTCTGAAGTTTACTGTTTTTGCTTAATTCACTTGATATTCAGTGTTTTCAGTGGAACTGCCTAAATATGCTGGCTTGGAATCTAATTATCTCCCAAATTTGTATGCAAACTCCAAAATTGTCCAAAAGAACAATTGTATAGGACACACTCATCCATCTTTTTTATGTTATGAATTTTCTCTGATTCAATCTCTAACATGTTCAGAAAGAGCTTTGAACATTGCTGTTTGCATTGAGTCAAAACTGAATATTTCTGAACCTGAAAATTGCAGTGCATTTTTCTCCAAAGTCTTTCATAGAACTTCAAAATCTCCAAAAAGCAAAGTTGTAGGTCTGAAAATTATCTATAACTTTTGTTTCAGGCACCCTTGCTGATTTTGCCTCTAACTCCTCCAAAAATTGCTCTAAACTGTAAGGATTCATGCTGTTTTTCTGAATATTCAGCTAAACCATTTCAAACCACCTCTGTTTGAATTCAAATTTGACTATATTGCTAAAATTTTTCATGACAAAAAATGACATATTTTCATATCCCATTCAACCAGCTTTGAAATGGGGTACTTATCATTCAAAGTTGTCCCATGTAATGACACTTTATTTTTCCTCAAATTTAACCCTTTTCACTGAAATTCTGGACTTGATTTTCCAGATCAAACTGCACCAAAAGATGCTATGTGGTGGGTGTGAGTCAAATAGAAGAGGACAAAATAAGTTCAAACACTTAGGTGAAACCATTAGTAGAAAATTTCATGAAGTCCTAGATTGTGTGGTTGCCATGGCAAAAGATTTCTTGAGACCAACAGATCCTAATTTTCGCAATGTGCACAAGAGGATTAGGAATGATAAGAGAGCATATCCACATTTTAATGATTGTATCGGTGCACTTGATGGAACCCATATTCGTGTGTTTTTATCACCTGAAGAACAAGTGAGATATATTGGTAAGACTGGAATTGCAACTCAAAATGTGCTTGCCGTTTGTGATTTTGATATGCGCTTCACCTATGTGGCTGCGGGGCAACCGGGTTCTTTGCATGACACTAGTGTACTGTACCATGCATTGGAAGCAGATGTAGATGTCCACATCCTCCTCAAGGTAAAAAATTTTTAATTCATATTTTTTTCATATTTGTATGCACAAACTTATCTTGTTTTACATATGTGTAGGCAAGTACTATGTTGTAGATGCGGGCTATCCTAATCGTCCGGGGTATCTGGCTCCATATAAGGGTGAAAGGTACCACCTACCCGAGTGGCATCGAGGTATGGAACCAAATACTCCAAAAGAGAAGTTCAACCGTATACACTCATCTGTTCGTAATGTTATTGAGCGCTCGTTTGGAGTATTAAAAATGAAATGGCAAATCCTTTACAAGATGCCCGGATATTCAATGGTCACATAAAAAAAAATTGTTGCTGCTACCATGGTCCTACACAATTTTATACGTGAACATGCTATTGTTGATGTGGACTTTGCTAATTTTGATAGAGATCCTAACTACATGCCTACTATTCCGGAAAGATACAACAAGTATGCTGTGTCTCGACATGCCTCTGATGGATCAACTTCGGAACCAAGCTTTGTGACTATGGACACCTTTCGTGATAGTATGGCTATATCCATCGCTCTAGCATGGAATTAGTGCAATGATTATTGTAACGACCTTATTTTGGAACTATGAACATATTTTGAAATTTTGGAACATGTAATTTTGAACTTCACTGCATGTACATTCATTTCATAGTGATAAGTAGTTCAGGTCGATCCAGGGGTAAGAAAGGCAATCTACCCTCAAACTCCTCTTTTCTGGAGCGGGAGACACCCTTCCAGCCAAACACCTTCATCAGACAACTCCAACTCCACCCAGAGCTGGCTCCATTTGGAGTTCTGGAGTGGAGCAGCTCCACCCGAAGTTGGAGTCATGCCAAACAGAATCTTAATGTCTAATATATCCATAATTCCAAATCAGAACAGCTATACGTACAGGGATGGGGGAAACACTGTAAGGAAAAAAAAGGAATTGTGATAAACTAAATAGATTATATAGTAATGTGAATTTAGGGTTCCACACCTCTTGGAGGCACGACCGCAATGGCACAGGAACCGGACGAGCTGTCCCGTCTCCTACTCTGCTTGCGCCAGTGGTTTCCGGGGAGGCAGAGAGACACGAAGAGATGGCTCAAACTGAGCTACAAGTTCAGAGGGAGTCGCTTGGCAGCGGTTCTCAGCTTTTCGGATATACAGTAGTACTCTGAGCTTGCCGTTTCGACTATTCATTTGGATACATTATCCTGTCCGAATCAGAATAACCTCCACCATCTCACCAGCCTTCATGTCAACTACCTACCCCCACTTTTGTCACAGCATCTCCGAACTTGCTGTTTGAACTATTCCTCTGAGCGACTGAGCCAGTGGATGTTTCCACAGTTCCATTGGATTCCGTACAGGCTAACCTACCCGTGTCCCACTTCTTCCTGTCGTGGACCCGTTTCAACTAACAGCTGGTTTGTATTCGTACATGTGCTGGCAGGTACAAACTAAAATACGCAACAAAAGCATATGGCACTTCATGTTCGTGAGATGCAGGCATAAGCAACAACGTTTCTCTGATGCGGTTAAGAGGAACAGTATAGGTGACAACGACAAGCCGGCTCGATTGAATTTCAGGCAAACAGGTTGCACCCGCACCACAAAGAATATACACCATAACACTGCTGTCGGTTCAATGGTCTTGACACGCCCAAGACTACGATTGTTCTACCCTACATTGACGGAGTGGTAAACTATGCAAAAAGAACGTCGAACCACACCTACAAACTACAGCACACAAAATACACAAGCTAAGACCACCTCGCTCCAGCACACCCTCTCAATAACCGCTATTTAAATGCTGAGCTCATCTATAGTCCTGGAGAGTTCGATATCAGCAGCCAGTCCATTTGTCCCGTTCATCTTCTGCTCCGTCGTGGCATGGCTGCTGTCACTTGAACTCGCTTCGCTTCCATCAGTAGGTTTAGCAGCACCAGCAGAGGCCGCCGCACATTCAGTAAATCGGTAGCAGGAGATGAGGTGGTCGTTGGTCATGCCCGAGACTTGCATGAAGGTATACACGACTGTTGGGCCAACACTGCGGAAACCCCTCCGAACCAGATCTTTGCTTATGGCATCTGCTTTTGATGTTTTGACAGGCACTTGACGAGAGTACCTGAATCGGCTCAATATAGGTTTGTGGTTCACGAAGCCCCAACAGTATTTATCAAATGATCCAAATTCCTCTACAATCTGCAAGAATATGTGCTCAATTCAGACAGGAACAAGCGTTATCTAAGAAACACTTTAACTAAAAGGCATATATGGTGCTTATCAGTAGGAGTGTGCACAAAATGAAGAGAAACTAAAACATAGATGATGAAGGTACTATTTTGAGAAGGGCACCAAATTTTCAGAAATGTAAATACACGTGCGATTGTATTTCAAGCTATGCCACATCATCATTCCTTAACACAAACAGTATCTAGACACGCCAGCAAATTATTCAAGAGCGTAAAAGGCTAACCTTGAGTATTTGGCGTGCATTTTCAATAACACCACGCAGTTTCTGTTCCGACAACAAGGAACTGCTAGGACTTCCAGGTGCAATAATTTTCTTCTCACTTAATTTTGAGACCAATACTGGGTCAAAATCCATGAAAACTTCCCTGTGAGGCATATTGAAGACTACCAAGGTCACCAAATACAGCATTAAGGTTCATGAACATGCGACGGCACATAAGGAAATGCAAAGAGGTACCTGAACATGGCTCTCTTGTTCAGAATTGCTGGCCATGTAAGTTCAGCTAATGCACCTGACAGCACTAGCAACTCAAACAACTTCCTGCAATTATACAAAGCATTTGAATATTGCATAATTGATGCTGTTATAAGAATAAAAAAAATCAAATAATCATATCTGCATACTTGTCATCATGTACTGGAACTCCCCACTCTTCATCATGAAACGCAGCATAACAGGGATCTGCATTTGTAAGCGATAACAATTAAAATAAATATTCAACAACAGAACATAATAAACAGACAACAAATAGCAGCTACACTACTCTGGCAATGAACACAAATAGAAAATATATGATGACCAATAAAAATCCTACATTGTGCTCATGAATCCCATATGCATTCAAACATATATGGTCGTAAACTTGACTCCAGATTGAACTGTTATATTTTGGGGATGAATAAGTGACATAAGTCACCACCGACTGCATTGTTGGACCTACTCTGGTAAAGAAATCCAGACCTTTCTAATTCAACTTCAACATGTCTATAATTAGGCAAACCAGTGAAAATGATTCTCCACCAATCTGTATCCATCAGTAGCAGACTCATTTTCAATGGTTCCCCTGATCAAACTAGTGTTTACCAAGGAACCTTGGTGCATGACATAATCACATTCCATTTTGGCTATATTCTGAATTTGGAATAAATAAGAACTGTAGAACACGTAATGAAAATCTGCAACTGTAACACAACCCTCTGTCTCCTCATAGTTCCAGCATTGCAGGTTTCTTCCTGCACAGAAGTGATAGAAAATCTCTGTTCCCAAGTGAACAAGTTCAGTGTAAATAACAGAGACTGCAACATAACCAAACAGAAACAACATTTCTAACATTTTAATTTTGGGGTCTCAGTATAATGATCATAGGAGAACTAAAGACTGAATTACCCCAACCATAAACAATTAATATGGTTCCCAGTTCAAACTATGCAAGCCCAACTGCCCAAGTCTACTAGCATTCAGGATTCTACCAAACTAAGGGATATGCCTTTAGTCCTGCATTCTGGAGTCTAGACCGAAAGTTTAGCTTCTTTGTTTACAACAGAATAACTACTGCAGCACTAACGGTTAGACTAGACCAATTGAAGGTTACCATTTGTGGAAATGCTGAAAAATGGAAGCAGAAACAAAAGCAAAAGCACCTACCAGTATTTGCTGTCACCCAGGCGCACCTCCTCTTCACACCAGCAGCATCAGTCTGGGAAGCCAATCCACCATCCCTTTCCAGCATGGAAACAGCCTTGTAATCAGTTTGAGAGAGGGTCTTCTTCTTCTTCGTCCCAAACGCCGGCCTCCCAATCCGCCCCGTGGACGCCCGGCTGCAGAACGAGTCCGTGGACGCGTCCGAGGAGCAGGACGCGTCAAGGGACAGCCCTGAGCGCAGCAGCAGCTCCTGCCGGCGCATCCCCGCGGGCGCGCTGAGCGAGGGGAGCAATGTGGGCACGCCAGCCGGCTTCTTCTCCTCCGCTGCCGCCGCCGCCGCGGTCACATCCCTCCCGGGCCTCGGCGACGGCTTCCGCCCGCGTGTAGCGGACACCGAGCGCGTCCTGCTCCCCACGGACCGCGGCTCGGAGTCCCCAGCGCCGCCGGACGCCGGCGACGGCCGTCCCCTCGCGCCAGCCCCGGACATTGCCCCCGAGCCACCGACTCCTCGCAATCGCAAACCACCCGGCAACCCCTTCGCCCTTCAGAACCTCACAGCGAGCTCAAATCGGCGAGGCATTGCTGGTGGAACACCGAATTCAGGCAAAGGCGAGCAGCGGATTGAAGGCAGCTCCCGCGCCCGAACCTCAGCTCTCCCCCGCGAAATCCGCCGAGAAAACCCTAGCAATCGCCGCCCGACCAGCCCGGCATTGCGGAGACGCGGCTCAGGGCCCTCGATCCAAACCCCCACAAGCGTCAAAACCTTCCCACCCAGAGCCCCCCGTAGGCCGAGCAGCAAAACCCCGCAGGAAACAGAGCGAGCAGCTCCGGCGAGGCTCGATTCGGGGCTCCCCAAGCGGCGGAACGCCCCGCGCCAGCACCCGCGGCAATGGCGAGGCGACGCGGCGCGCCGGCGAGGCGAGGGGAAACCCTAGGAGGAGGAGACGGGTGCGGGGGGCGAGGAGGGAGGGCCTCGAGCCTCGGCAGCAGCTGCTCGGAATTTACTGCCGCTGGTATTTGGTGGGTGGGTGGGTGTGCTCGGTGCCTGGTCGGCAGTAGATTTGGCCTGGCGAGGTAGCTCCGTGGCTTCGGTTCGGTGGCTGTGTCTCGTGCTGGCGTCGCGTGCGTGCTGTGGTTTGAACTCCGGTGAAAAGACGGAGAGCGGAACGAGATCTGGGGGAACGAGGACAGGGGCAGGTTTGTTTGCTGCAGCTGCCCAGAAGCAGTTATTTTCAAATCCTAAGTAAGATTTGTGCAGGGATTGTGTTCTTGCCGAGGCCTGTTTGGCCGACTAAATTTTAATCCCTATCTCATCGGATATTTAACATAATTATAAATATCAAATATAGACTAATTATAAAACTAATTGTATATATGGAGGCTAATTCGCGAGATAAATTCATTAAACCTAATTAGTTCATAATTTGATCATATCGTGCTATTGTAAATATATGCTAATGGTAGATTAATTAGGCTTAATAGATTCATGCCTCCATTTATGCAATTGGTTTTGTAATTAGCATATATTTAATACTCCTAATTGGTATCCAAACATCCGATGTGACGGGACCACCCGGATCCAAACAGATCCTTAATAGAAAAATTGCAAAAACCACCCACACGTTATTTGAACTTTGAGATATCACCCCATAACATATTTTGTTGCAGATACCCACATCTAGTCTACTGTATTGCAAAAACTACCCCACTATACATGTTCGTAGCCAATTCCTCCAATGTGAGGCTATTGGAAGTCATGCTAGCTGAGTCAAATTTATTCTGGTGCTTGAATTATGCTTATTTATGATGTCAATTTGCATATGGGAAAAATGGACGTGATGATGTTTAAGCTTTTTATCGGTTAATCTTTTGGGAGCTTAAACAATCATGTGTTTTTTAAACCTTTAGAAGTATCTACACCGATAAAACTATATTAGTGGCTCCATATTGGCTAAAATGGGTGAAATTGGCTTAGCTCATGTGTAGTTGATCGATTTCAAAGATAAAACGTGCGGCGGTGGGTTTTTGTCATGGTTTCGAATAAGGGGCTATAGCCTTTACCGATAGCTCTGCTCACCCGCTACAGCCACCTCTATTTAGACACTGGTTTAAATAACAAAATATCTTATGAGGGGGTGTAGTTTCAAAACCAAAATGACAAATGGGATGCTTTCTCTACCTTTCCCTTGCCTTTATTAGCATATACCATAGTAGGCCCTCTACTTGTGATGAATTGCAACTCTTGTAACAAGCAAATTAGTCCCTATACTGTAGCAACAAAAAAGAACTAGTCCATATGCTTGTAGAAAACTTTGGCTCACTAATATCGCCGCCTAGAGATTGGCAGGGCTTCACCGTTCGAGTAAAGACCTGGATACTGTCTGAACTAGTGGCCAAGCACCCATTGGACCACTTTCAGAGTTTTTACTGTCCAGTTTGACCCGATGGATCAGGAAGGACGACTGGGTGGATGCACACCCGGTGTTCCTGCACGACGGAGGGGCACGTCCACGCTGTGGACCACGGAGGACGGAGCTGGAGAACTCGGTCTACCAGCACACCGAAGCACACGGCCACAAAAGGGACCGGGAATAAACGGAAGGAATCGTCCGCTTGTGGCCTCTGTTGGCATTTTTTCCCCACGTGTAAGCAAATCTCAGAACAGAGGTAGCTACCAGCACTAAGCGATCGCTTTCATCCGGGAAGAAATTATTAGAAACGACATTCATCAATCGCCACGAAAACGCTTCGTGCTCGCCCCGGCCAAGGCGCACCAATGGAAATGTGCTACTACGTGCCTGTCCAGTTGGAGTACGCTTCCATGTGATTAGCAGGGAGCCAAGAGCAGGTTCAGACCCGGTTCATTTTTGTTGGACAAGCAGGTGCAAACTCACGGTGGCAGCTCAAGTGTACAACTGCTGCTACAAACCACGCGTCGGCATTGTTCCCCACCTCTCCCGTCCCTGACGTGAAGGCAAGCTGTGAAGCTGCCGTGCCAGCCTTCGTGCAGCTGGTAGGCCTCACCACAGCAACACACGCAATGCAAAGTACTTTCTTGAGACTTGAGAGAGAACAGCACAGGTCTGTTTCGCCTTTTGCTCTTTCGGGAGGAACAGTGTCACATGTACTACCAAATAGCAATAATAAAAGATGTACAAGCAGCAGGGTGAAGCTACAGGACCAGCGCCCGTAGGCTCGAAAGCAGAAAGCTCACGTGTCCAGACAGCGGGGCTCCATCGCCGCGCATTCGAGAAAAATGCATGTACAATTGCCGTGACCAACTTGCAATGTGTATGCTGCTTTCTGCACAGCGCCGGAGAGGAGGGAAGGGGAGAAAAGAAGGAAAGGAACACCTGGCCTGAGACTGAAAGCTTCCATCTACAAGGGGAAAAACCTCCGCTTCCTGAAGTACCAGAGGAAGCAGCAGAACACGACGGCGCCGCAGACTCCTGTTATGGCGAGGGTCCACTCGAACGCGTGGGGCACCGAGAACAGAGGGACCTCGAAGTTCATGCCGAAGACCCCCGAGACCACGCCGAAGATGGCCACCACGAATGTGGCCGTGGTCAGGAGCAGCTCGAACTGGATCAGCTGGTTCCGGACGTTATCCTGAAACAGCAGCATTTGCGATGATCATGTGAGCATCTCTCTTTTTTTGTCAGGATTGGGGGCACAAGTTGTAACAGAAACAGGCCAAGAGAAAATGCACCTCTGTGGTTCATGGCAAATTGACTACAGTCTGAACAACTACAATACCGTATTATCGAATCTTTCTAGCCTAGCTACACTAACCTGTAGAGATACTCCTGCAGAAGGAAAGATAGTTGAAATAGGTTGGTTATCACCAGTCACTGTCGCTGCTTCTTAACAAAGCTTAGAATGTTCTGTATGCTATGTTAAGCCAAGGCAAGTTTTTTTGAGTTATTAGTCCCCTGTTTCATCTTAGTTAGAAAATCCACTGTATTGGAATTAAATTCCGCAATCGAAACTAGTATCTCAATCATGCTATACAAGTCGGTCCCAATGGTCACTAGGTTTAACATATACTGTGAAAACAATAGCTACAAATTGTCTTACTTTATTAGCTAGTCGAAGGAAATATTCAGCATCTGAAACATATATTACTAGTTGTACCTAAAGCCTCATCTTTGGCAACATTAAGATCATTTGCACAATGCTTCAGGTCTACTGAAGCTTACACCAACCTCCGCAGGATATACCCAGAAGTCACATGTATCACCTAAAGTTGCCAAGTTATACTCACAAATCAAAAGGAGTATTCAACCTTTCTATATTCAGCATCTGAAACATATGTTACTAGTTGTACCTAAAGCCTCATCTTTGGCAACATTAAGATCATTTGCACAATGCTTCAGGTTTACTGAAGCTTAAACCAACCTCCGCAGGATATACCCAGAAGTCACATGTATCACCTAAAGTTGCCAAGTTATACTCACAAATCAAAAGGAGCATTCAACCTTGCTAAGTAGCGTGCCTAACATTTCAACGATAACTCATCATATCATTCTCCAAATGAAAAAAAGGAGCATCCAACCTAGCTAAGTAGCGTGCCTAACATTTCCAAGTTAACTGATCATGCTATTATCACAAAAAAAGAAGCATTCAACCTTGTTTAGTAATGCTATATCCAATATTTCCATGCAAAATAACCATTCAGAGATGAATAATCATCTATATGCTTTCGTACAGTTCTAGTTGGGAAGTAGCATATAGAAAAGTCCCTTCAAATTTGCAGCTTTGGATGAGCCAGAAGCAAATTCCTGAATCTACATGATGGGAATTTAATCGATTTTGAGGGTGAAATTACCAGCTGTATGTTGATAAAATCCTCTGTATCATCAATATACTCCTTCAGCTGCAAAAATGTTCAAGTAGCAAAACTTTCAACCACTATAATTCTTATAACTGAAACAATGCTAACGTATGAGGAATTCAGGATTTTATACCGAAGTTAACTTGCTGAGGGTATAATCTATGACAACAAAGTAAGCTTCCAACAACATTTCCAGTTCTTCTATGTTGTACTGACTGCTATCTGAGCTCTTGAAGCTGCTGTGCCTGCTTCTGGCGAAACTGAATTCCTTCTCAAGCCTCCGAGATGCAGGGGGAGTCGAAACTGGTGAAACTGGAGCTGAGAGAGATGCACTGAACCCACTATGGTTATTGCCAATTCCGTGAAGGTCCTCGTCATTTAACATTGATTCTTCCATCCTCATCTTCTTCTCGGTGAGATACATTTCAGCCATATCGCCATCATCGTCCATCAACTGCTCTATCTCATCTCTGACCTTAAGTGAAAAAAATGGATTGGAATATTGAAAAAAAGCTGTCAAGTGATCGCAGCAAGCAAAAGCATAATTATGACCATCCTTTTACCTTCTGGACTCTTCTTGTCAATACAACCAGCTTGCTCTTTAGGCGCCGGACACGTTCCAAGTTAAGGGTGCTGATTTTTGTTGTCAGCTCATCTAATAATGGGTAAGCTTCAGCCTCTAATTCAATAGCCTGACAAAGTGTGCGATAGTTTTAATTTTTTCCATTGATATGCCAAGTAATTATCTGTAACAAGAGAAAAACTGCAAGCCCACAAGTCGAAATTGAAGTATGGGATTTGCCAATTGATTGAAAAAATATGTGAAAATGGTTTCATTTCTTTTGAAATTTGGTGGCAGTAACGAGTAAGCAATCTCAATGGTTTCACTTCTTTTGAAATTTGGTGGTAGTAACTAGTAAGCAATCTCAGACACTGGGAATCAAACAAATGAACAATAAATCAAGAGATACTGAAACTAATTTCTGATAACTGAGTATCATATATGCTTTCTATTGAGCTTCAGACCTTCAATTACTTCATAAAAAAGAGAGGTTAATCATTACATTTTTGCCTATAGTAATATATATACCCTCATTTCATTCTAGGTAATCCACACAGCTATCATTCAGGGAAGTTATAATCAATTTCAGAGCTTAATAGACCATCCAATACCTTCCTGTGTACAATCCTCCACTTCATGGTAGCACCTAATACGCTAAAGCTGAAAGGGAATCCTATTTTCAACCAAACAACGTGGATGGGAAGAAAACTGGACAAAACAGCAAAATCATGGCACAGTGTTTTGCCAAATGCAAGGTCCAAGTGGGCAAAAGACCCGTCATCAGTTCACTCCTAGTATACACTGAGAGGCCAAAATCAGAAAAGCTCACCGTGCAATGTGCACATACCATTAGACGAACTAGTTCCATAAGCAGAGACACGAAGGAAGAAACGCCAATGAAAGTTCTCCACTAGGTGGAAAAAAAACTAATCTATGAACTCCCTAAGAGTGGTACCTGCGAGTCCAGGAAGGAGCAAGCGGCCTCGAGCGCGACCTCCAGAGCGATGAACTCGAACGGCAGGTCGTCGGCACGGTCCACGAGGCGTCGCTGCAGCTCGTCGACGTACCTCCGCACGGCCTCTTCCGCGTCCTGCTCGCGCAGGACGAGCGCCTCGTCGGCGGTGATGATGCAGCGCACCCGCTCCAGGTTGCAGACGACGGCGCGCTCGCGGCCGAGGATGGCGGACGGGTACACGAAGAGCGGGTCGAGGAGGCGGAGGTCGCGAGCGGGCAGGTCCAGGCGCCGCATCAGCGCCGGCTTGGCGACCTCGACCGCCTCCGCGGCGCCGGTCGCCGCGTCAACGCGCACCCACGAGCGCCGCCCGCCGCCGCGCCGCTTCAGGCCGTTCACGTCGATGGACACGCCGCCCGCCCCGGCCCCCGCGCCGCCGGCGGCCGCGGGCGGGGCGCGGCGGTGGTGGGGCCCGTTCGCGGAAGCGGCGGCGGCTGCTGCGGCGCGGGAGGACGGGAGGAGGAGGCGGTCCTTGAGGTGGTCGTGGTCCATGGCCGGGGGCGGCGTCCGCGGCGGTCGGGCAGGGGTGGTGGTAGTGACGTGTCAAGGGAGGAGGCGGCTGCGTGACTGCGTCGGAGGCTGCGAGCGAGCATGTGGAGGGATGGGAAGGGATGGGAAGGGGATCTCCCCGTACACCCGAGATTGGAGTGGGGAGAGTCCGGTTGATATTGCTTTAGCTGTAGCGCCGCATTATTGGTTCTGTCGTGGTGGGTCAGGTTGGCCCGGATGCGACGCGATGCATCTTTTGCCGTCCGATTCGGCACGTGGCCCGACCTCAAACCCTAGTTTAATTTTACTTTTCCGTACGCTAACCTTCTATTTTCTCCAAAAAATAAATAAATAACCAGCCTTTCAAAAAGAAGTGGAGGCCCGAGTTGAGTCTGACCCAGCCCAGCATATCTGTGGCGAAAGCCCAAATGGAAGAGCTTCCCTTTTGTTTTGCAAGAACGCATCGAATCATTTGTAACTGGAAATACAGTTAAAAACGGAATACATGTAAAATCAGTAGAGGCAGTGCAGATTTTTTGCGATTTCCAAATACAGTGAAAACTGAAATGCATGTAAAATTAGCAGAGGCAGTACAGATTATGTGCTCGTGGTCGTGGGCATCAGAGGGTCAAAACGGATTCGGACTCGGCGTCTCCGTGTCTTGATCTGACAAGGAAACACTAGGCACATATATGTATGTCTTGCAAATCCTTCACGGGACAAATCTTTTTCACCTTGCGCTATGCTCCATCGGCACAGCCAAAGAAGCTCTAGGCTCTCGACGATGGAGCACATACAGGACCTGGTCGTCCGCCACGACGCCGGGGACAGCTTCGCCTTCGCGGCCTCCGCTTGCGACGGCGCCATCCGCCTGCGCGCCTCGGGGCGGCGCACACTGGTCGCGGACCACCACGAGCACCAGCTGCACATCCACCTTGTCGTCGTCCTCGGGCACGAGGCCCGTCGCGAGCTCAGGGCCAACAAGTCCGGGAGCGTCGCGGAGTTCCTGGCCATGGGACCGGGCAGGCGGGCCAGCGCGGTGGGGCGCGTCGTGGGGAGGGCGCGGTTCCCGCCGGGATGCGCGGGCGGCGTGGCGCGGTTCTGCGAGCTAGCGGGGCGCGCGGCGCACGGGAGGAGGTGCGACGACGTGACGGTGGACCGTGGACTGGACGCCGGCGCGAGCACGGGCGTGGCGCGAGTGCGGAGAGGTGGAAGCGGGTGAGGGCGCCGGAGCCGGTCTGTTGCAGTTTGCGCGGGGGTTGTGCAAGTATGCCCTCGGCCACTTTGGATTGCTTGATTGAGGTGACCTCGCTAAGCCTCTCAACAAGAAGTGGTGATTGATGCGTTTACACAAAATTCAGCTGTAACGTGTTACAGGGAAGCTACTTTTTTTTAAAAAAAAAAACAGGGAAGCTACTGACAGCAAGAAAAACTAAGCAGCGATGGCCTATTTGGCATTAGCTCACAGCCTCACATCATACAGAACATTCTAGTTCCAGAAACAGATGAGGCATTATAAGAAGTGGTGATTGATGCGATGCTACAATTACAGCCGGTTGAATCCACACCAGTCATGATCAGAGGCGCAGAGATAGGCATATCGCAACTTGCAACAACATATCAAATGACATACAAAACTACTACTGGTGTAAGAAAATCTTACCGTATTGCTAATAAAGTAATTGATAGTATAAGCAAGTGCAAAGCTCAAATTAGCTCAACTGGTCACTTGGACGGTACCAAATTCATGAGTGTGCATCAAGACATGGTAACGGAGCCACTGCGGCCCTAGATAAGGAATAGCTACAAAACTCTCGTTTCACATAGAACTAGGACACAGATGCCTAACAAAGTAGCCTGTAACTTAGATGATGCCGATTTTGTTGGCCACATCAAGAGCATCGTAGTCGGGTGTCAGCTTCACATATGCCTTCTTCTTACCATCGGGCCTACACCGACACATGTTTGATCGATTGCTTAGTAACATAACATCAACAATGCAGAACTGAATAACACTGGAGCAAAGCACTAACCTGATCAGGGTGTTGACCTTCTTTGCCTGAATGTCATACATCTTCTTGACAGCAGCCTTGATCTTCTTCTTGTCCGCCTTGAGGTCGACGATGAAGACCAGAGTGTTGTTATCTTCGATCTTCTTCATTGCTGATTCCGTGGTGAGGGGATACTTGAGGATTTGGTACTGATCAAGCTTGTTCCTTCCAGGAGCGCTGACTCTTGGGTACTTCGGGTCCCTAGCCTTCTTCAGGGTCTTGGGGCGGTGAAATGTCACCGACGTGCGGATTTTCTTGGTCTTCTTCTTGACTGCCCCAGACTTCACAGCCTTGGCAACCTTCAAGGCCTGGGTCTTGGCATCTTTCTTCACAGGAGCAGCTAATCAAGTCACACAATTACATAAAATAATTAGCTCATGGATAGTGAAGTAAGCCTATCAAATAGAAACAGCTAATGCATAGAGGCGTGGTGATCAAGCATAACAGACAGGTAGGAAACAACAATATCCTACCAATATATGGATATCATAGCATTAGAGATCCCATTTATTTGCAAAAGATAATGAAGTAATTAGAGTCCACTAATTTTATACGGTCCCTTTTGAGATGATTTGCATGTTTCTAGTTAAGGCATGAATATAAAACAAACAGGTAGTGGTTAGACCAGACTGGTCAATCTACAAACACCAACTAAGACCTTATGCAATTCAACAGTGGAGACACATGCAAGGAAACAAGAGCAGTACAGCACCAAACTTATAGCAACTCAAAGGTTATCAGATGACTTTCCTTGATGAAAATGAATCACATAAATATTCATATCAGTTGTGTACCTTTAGGAGCCATTTTGTGCTTCTCAGAACTCCCTCCTGGACTGCACATAGAGAAAGATTATTATGTCAGGTGGGTGCGTAGCAAAGGATTATGGACTGAAACCATAGAAAAAACATGTTCTATTAGGCTATTACATGAAAACTACTTCATTAGCCCAGGATAGCACCAACAACTGCAGCCTAAGTACTACAATCTCAACCCAGTTGCAGTTCGTCACCAAGTGTAATTATAAAGCCACAATACCTAGACAAGAACAGATTAGACCTTAATGCATCCAAAACGGCCATTGATAGGCAATCATATAATGCCCAAACAACCATGGCAAGCATACTGGAAACATAAACATCACCCCTACGTATCATTACTACACGAGACGACAAGAGTACTAAGGTCAAGGACTCCCCAAAGAAGCTTTCTCATGATTAGCCACAAAAGGTGTTGCCACGAACGGACACAAGAAACCCACAAGGCTAAAGAGATCCTTAATCGCGGGCTACACCTTGCCAATCAGGCCAATAATCCGCACAATAACAGGCGCGTAACAAAACAGATCCGGCTTCTTCACAGAAGCCAGACCGAGTCGGCTAGGCGGCTCCCAACAAAGAAACGCACCCGATTCCGAAGGCAAAGGAGTGCAGGTAGCACGTCGGCCGGACAGGGGAGAGATGGGGATGGAGGAGGGCAGCGGCGGCGGGTAGCTCACCTTACCTCTCCTGGCGGCGGGCTGCGGCGGACGCGAAGCGATGACGGCTGGGAGGAAACCCTAGCCTCGCGGGCGGAGGTTTTATAGAATGGACCCGAGTGATTCGCTCCCATGGGACAGGTGGGCCTAGTTGGGCTGGGCAGGATAACCTGTGCCGTTTTTGTTGTATGGGCTGCATATGGGCTGGCCCACGTAGATTTGAAACGGGCTAACTTTTCGGTTTCGCGCCCATGGGCACTTTGAGCACAGCAAAGGGCGTACCATCGATCTTGTTGTCAGATTTCCATTGCATTGTGTTCTGGTGAGTAGGTTTCAGCTCAATGCTTGGCAGCTTGGAGACCCTGGCAAAATATGGAGTACCGGCGGCTTAGTTGGCTTTGTGATTCGGACGTGTCCCCGCCGTCGCCGGTCACCGCTCTGCACCTCGCTGTCAACGACGCCCCCCGGAGCCTGGGTTGCAATGTGGGGAGTGACTGCGGGTTCAGCTTTGACCCGTGAATCTCAATGCCAAGGCAGCCATTTTCAGCATCCCACCCTACTTCAATTCGTGCTGACTTGATGTAACAATCCTATCAACTATTCAACTTCATGGCAGACCGGATCAGAAAGTTTTCTTGCGCAATCTTTGCACAGTGCAGCGATCCATAAAGCATTTGAAATCTAGAATACCCACCGCACAGGCCACAACCAGCTCAGACTCACTCTAGAGTCAGAGGGAGCGAGGGAGAGGGAGAGGGAGAGGGAGGGAGGGAGGGAGAGGGGGAGAGGGGGGGAGGGGGGGGAGAGAGAGAGCGAGGGAGTTTGTGGACTCGCTCTAAAGCCTCGCAAAAAAAGACTCACTCTAAAAGCACTAGAACTGGCAGTTCCAACCTAGCTTTCAAAAACTAAACTTGAAGCAATATGCAGTGAGCACATATGTAAGACATACGTAACCTGGTGTTTGTGGAACATAAACATTCTTAAGGCAGTGACTGGCAAATACATGTGCAAGCTTAAATCCAGGAATGCGAGAATCTATACAGAAATGCACATAGAAGTTCTGACAGCAATAGCCATTTAGAAAAGTACTAGGCATTAAGCATCCTCCAGACCGTACACGGTGTGTTAACCCAAACACATGGCTCGTTGGCCAAAACCTCCGTCGTCAGTACCTAGTACGATGAGCTACTCTCATAGGAAATCATACTATAGCAGACAAAAATAAAGTCCATCTTGTCCTGATAAAACGACTCCAAAACTCTGTCTGGGATAAGATGCACCACATGAACGAACCAGGGTAAGCAAGCTCATCTTTTCCTGACAAAACGAACTCAAAGCTCTGAGCTCTAGGAGTGCGAGCACGAAGCAACTTCGGCTGTGGTAGCAGCTGGCGGCGCCTCATCACTATGGCCACCGGCAGGTGGGATGTTTGGGGGTGGCGATGGCGGAGGTAGGGTGGTCTTGAACCGAACCAGCATGACAGTCATGTTGTCCCTCCCTCTAGGGGTTGCTAGGCAGTGTGTAAGCATGGCCTCACAGATGGCCGCCAGGCTTATGTTCTGGACAACAACAAATGTTAGGGCAACAGCGACAAAACATGAACAAGATGCAAAGCATGCTATACTATTTGAGTGTAGACTGTAGATGCCAATAAGTCAGGTACTCCCTCCATTGTAGATCGTTTTAGCAAATCTAGATACATAGTTTTCGCAATGTATCTAGATATAGCATATATCTAGGTGCATAGCAAAAGGTACGTATCTAGAAAAGCTAAAACTATCTATAATTTGAACGGAGGGAGTAGTAGCTAAGATAAGAAGGGCAAGTGCACTGCTATCCATGTAAAGAAAAAAAATGATTGATACACAGTTCGGATAAATAAGCACACCGTGCACGCAAACCTTGTTTAGAATCTAATAACAAAATGTCCCCTTATCTTTATGCATCATTGTCAACACAAGCAAACATGTGGAGAGAGAAGAATACTCACAGAATCTAAGTATATCCTTACAAAATCAATTGCTTGCCGGTTTGTCATGCAATCCCTACAAAGGACATGAAGAGACGTACGAATTTAGAGCAAACAACATAAAGAAAGTTAAGTACATCAGTGAATACTACTCAGGTTGGCCGGAAGCCACAACTTAACCAGTATGTTTCATTAAGTACCGATGTTACCTAGAGTTCCAAACACAGTATGATAAATTTCATGCTCTTCAAGTAAGTTCTTCCATAATAAATCAAATAAATATGACGACCATTTTCAGCAAATTAACTTGCAAAGTTATCTGGACTCGAGAGCTGAGAAACATAAGCACGCATAGGATTCGCTGATTTCACCCTGCTGTAACTCGGACCCCTGTGGGCCCATCACATCGAATCTGGAAAGGAACTCCGCAACAGTTTGAGAAACCATACAAAATTATGCATGGTGGTGCAGTGCCCCAGTCCAAAGCAATCCAAATTTAACTGAATCAAAATCTACAAATCCTTTGGACAATTTGAATAATATTCTATATATGAACTTTGAAGAAACAAGTGTGTGGAAGATAACGGTCATTTTGACTTTATGTGTTCTGCATGGAATCATGGACATTGAAGCAAACCATAATAGAACAATGCACCTGTGTATTTTAGCTGAAAACTTACCAGATTCCATCACATGCTATAATAAGAAACTGGGAATCATGAGTTATATCTTCCTATAACAAACAAAGGGCAATTTTCCATTAGATGATACCTAGCTGGATAAAATCATATTTTACTGACACAAGTTAGTAACACTTACAGTGCGAACTTCAGGAAGGGCAGTCATTGGTTGTTGTAGGGGAGATAAACCTTCGATATCCTTGTACGTCATGTCACCTGAAATGTAGTGAAGTAAAGCAGTGATTACAATACACTCGATTGTATGATCCCACAACAGACCCAAAAAGGTAGGCAGAATCAGAACTATACCAAGTGATCTTGAGATCGCAATTCCTTCATCAATACGAGGGATATTTCCTCTTGCTTCAGTTACAGTTACAGTACGTCCCGCATTTTCTATTCTTATTCTTTCGCTTGGAACGTCTGGTTTAAAATCGGTGGATAACGCAATTGCCTGTGCAAATAATGGAAATAAATAGAGTATTTAGGCACCATTAGACATGTACTATTAAAAAATGACATGCTGATTCTGTATCAGATAAATGCAAGCAGATCAGTCACCTCACCTGACTATTCCTTGAGAGTACACAACGAGAATCACCAGCATTTGCTACAATGATTTGGTTGCCTCTAATGAGAACCACACATGCGGTACATCCATCTGAAGTTGGCCCATCATAGGGAGGCTTCTGAAAAACATCGAAGATGGAGTAAACATTACATGTTTCCATATCAGATTTTATAAACAAAATAGTTGAGTTAGCACCTCCCCACAGATAGGTAGAAAACGACTGCTGTGTATAGCCTTTTTATAGTTCTCCCAATATTCATTACCACCATATTCACATAATTCCTTTGCTGCCTTCCTGGTTTTCATCTTCTCATCCATCCTGCAACAGTTAAGTAGGAACAACGATTACGTATATCAACTGTGAACAAAGAATGTGGCAATATCGGTCCTTTTCCATCCACTATAGTAACAAAGCGAGCTATGTTATGTGATCTCAAAATATAGGATGTGTTAATTTAGAGAGCTACAGAATTCTTCAAACCTTAAGAACGTTCTCTCAATTGCAGCAATGGGATCACGACCAAAGTCTGCATGTTTGCGAAGCTCATTGTGTAAGTGTTTTGCGCAATACTTTGAAACAGCAGGTCCTGAAACAGAACATCAAATAACTCATGTATCATGGTAAATGGTGTATGTTGCTAAAACCAAAATAAAGAGTCAACAGTACTCATGAATGCACAAAGGATTATATATCAAAAGAATGCAATGAACTCAGATTGCTAAACATCTGGCCTGTCTGCTGGCCTCATGCATTTAAAACTTATTCAAGGAGATTATGTTGAAGATCAAACCTCCATGGCCATCATAAACACCAAAGAATGATGTGGCAGTTGCAGCATCAAGATCTAAAACAACTCTGTGCTGCAGAATAAGAAGGCTACACATAAGTCTTCATTGTTTACCAGCAACTAATAGCGAGTCAATCATGTATATTTCATATAACTATGCTCCCGATAATCCTACAAAAGGCTGGTAGGTTACTCACAGCATCTTCCATAGTGTCACGGTATCCTTGCATAGCTGACACGGCATAACAAAGTCTTCCATTCTCACCACTCTCAGTAGCCATTGCTGTCACAGGCACACTACGTGCCATAGTGGAGCTTGATATCCTGTGGCACAGTAGTGTACTAGTGTGAGTACAATATCCTAAAAATCCACATGAAGAAAATTGGAAATGACATCAGATGCAGAATTGCGGATAAAGAAAGCATTGATGGGATATAAACATAAACATTCATTAGCAATGTCATTCTATAGTATGCAAAATTAGGATTTCATGGAGAAAGAAACCACAGATACACATATGCCATTGCTTTGCAGTGCTCTATGCAGAACTCGTCTTCTCTTGCCCCATATTTCCATAGAACAAGGAAAAACAGAAACAATCTTGGATGGTAGGATGTATTTGAGGTTTGGGAACAGGGCCCTTGGGTGCATTCCGCTACAATTGTATAACACTAAGTGGCAGTTTTCAAGGATGCATTAACAAAAGTTCTGCACCTAAGATCTATCTAAAAAAATTAACCCGCAAGTTAACTGAGATTTTGCGACAACAACATGCAAAGCTTCACAAATCCAAATCACAATAGCAAGTTTCAATGTGGCTGAAGATGTTCAACTTGCGTGAATACAGGCAACAGGCATAGCCTTGCAAACATTTCTAACAGGAAGGAGCTAAATAGTGATGTGCCACTGCACAACACCCTTGGCAAGAAATTATAGTAATAGACAAGAACACACACCAGTCTTGCAAGCATGATCTATTCATTCAATAAGTAAACCACGTCAAGAAATACCAACCCTTGAACATACAAAAACCAAAGGCGGCAAGAGGAAACAGGCAGTTTGCAGCGCATGCTAGCACCCAACAACAAAAACGATCAGACATCGTTGAGCAAAGCAAAATCGAAAGACGGAGATCTAACAGATCTAGCACAGGGAACAAACCAAGGAAACGGGTAAAGGAGACGGGCAGAGACAATCTCTGCCGCACGCACAGTAGTGCTGAGAAGATCAACAGAAAAAAGCGATAAGAAAAAGGGTTGTTCAACTCCACATTTTTCTAAAACCCTAAAACCGTATGAAGAAACAGTGATCTCTCAAGCATACGGCAGATAGATAGATACCAAAACAACAACAAAAAACAAGAGAGATCACGAGCAGATTTGTCCACGAGCTTTAAGTTTATTTGACGCGCATAAGCAGTAGAAAGATGGACAGGCTAAGAGGAATTAAGAAACGGGTGACGAGATCGAGGAAGACAGTATAATTTTCGAGGAAATGCAACGTAGAGATCACCATGGAGCCGCAGTGCTCACCTTCTCTCTGAATAAACCACTGCGAAATGCAACAGCAAAACGAACACGGAACGCAACGACACAAGCGAAACCCGAAGTACGAACTGCTCAACCGCGCAAAAAGTTTTGGATATCCAAGGGCCTCACGGAGAATGAAGAACTCCCAAACGAAAGTGCTCACGGATACTGCACGATTCCCATATTATGAGCGCAGAAAAACAACAAGGGGAGCCGTCAAGAGATCGACGGTGAGACAAACCAGAAGAATCAGGACACTAAAGTTCCAAAGAAGGAGGCGAGCGGAGATCACCATGGAGCCGCTGGTGTCCCCGCTAGCTCCATCAACCTCCTTCACGGCTTCACCCCCACGAAACCACCGCGACAGCAAAACCAGCAACGGAGAAGCACCAAAAACACGGAGGACCAACCCACAACATGGCCAAAATCCCCAGGCCAAAACCTCTCAATGTTTCGCAAACCGAGAAGCACCAGCACATCGAGAACGGAATCCGCTCCACCACCAGGAGAAGCAGCAGCAACATTTGAAAAGCACCGCCGCGAAAATGCACGGGAGCGAGACAAGATCGCATCGCGAGAGCAGGAGAAGAAATCTTACGGGCTTCGGAAGGAGTAGCAGGAGGATGGGGGGTGAGGCAGAGATGAACAGAGAAACGCTAGGGGAAGAGAGAAGTGGAGGAAGGAGTAGAGATCGATCTCACCTTCCCTGGTGGTCCTCGCAGGAGAGAGAGAGAGGAGGGAGGGAGAGAATGCGGTCGGCGTCCATGCAAGGGAAGAGAGGGGGCACTTTATACCCAGCGCCACCCACTCCACGCCTCCGGCCCCCGCTTGCTTGCTTCGTCCGGTGGCTCGGCCTCGGCTCCGGCTCGGCTCGGGGTCGCCACGGCCGGACCAGTTCACGCCGCGCGCGTGGTGATTTCTAATTTGCCTTTCACCGCCTTGTCCAGACCTGCCCAATCAGGAAGGCGGTTAGAAACTAAAACCAGATTCCAGTGCCATCAATAGCAAGCCGTGCAATGCAGAAAATGTGGTTCAGTAATTAATCGTGTTCTGTAATACTCTAAGCAATTAATCTGTGATCAGGTGGATTAAACCCTGGTGAATTCCAGATTTCGAACGGAGCACCACGGGTGCCGTATCACGCTGGCGTCACGCAGTCACGCTTCTTTCTTGGAGGCCACTTCTCTCATCTCTCTACTCTGATCTTTTTACAACGGCCTGTTTTTTGACCGAGACAGCTCCCCTCCCCCCATTTATTTTCTTCTGGTTTATTTTTCCGGGCGGAATATTCTAGAACCAGGGGAAAATATCTGTGGCCCGAAAGAGGTTTGCAAGGTCGATCTCTGATCCGATACGGATCCAACTTGGTAGCACCAAATTGTTATGACAAACTTCAATCAATCTACCAATGGCATTGCTTCTGAAGAACAGTGTCCAGATTAGCAAATTGGCATGGCTCTAGTGAAATCAGGGTGTGGCTTAATGATGGGCAATTTTGCAGCGATAACAAGCGTGAACGTTCTTCCAAAAAAAAGAAAAGAAAAGAAAAGATAACAAGCGTAGACGGAAAGTGAGCATGAGGAAAGCTACGAGACGCCAACGAATGACGTGCGGGGATTCGTATCTAACAGCTAGCATAATCAGCGACAGAAAATCGAAATTCGAATTCTCTCGAGGTGATATGGGTTTGGTGCAGGAGTAGATACCTGCTTGGGCGGTTCCCGATTCCGCACGTGCGGCGCGCATGCGGCGTGCACGAGGCGAGACGCAGCGGTGCCGCGGCGGGGCGCCAAGGCGGATGGCTGGCTGGCACTCGGCGCGCCCCGCGGCGAGCGACCAGCGCGCGCACGGGGGTGCCCACCCAGCGCTGGCGGCGCCAGCTCGACGGCCGCGCACGGGCGGGCGGTGCTGCACGGGTCGTCGCGGCGCCGGCATCCGGGACACGGCCCAGGCGCCCGGGTAGCGGCAGCAGCTGTGGGAATCCGGCGAGACGGAGGGCCGGCGGCGTCGGGTGCCCGGCCAGAGCTCGCTCGCGGCGTGGCGGACCACGGACAGCAGCCGCGACGCAGTGGCGGTCCTCCAGAGCGCCCGGACCACGCCGGAGCCCAGCAGCCAGCCCGCGTTGCGGCGGCGGCCCAGCATTCCGGCGCCGCGGAGCTCTCGCGGCGCGCCGGCACTCGGCCGAACGCTCGCCCGCGGCACCGCTGCGTCATCGATCGCGGAACGACGGGAGGCGACTAGCCCTAGCCGGACGGCGGCGCCGCCTCATCGCGGAGGGAACGAGACGGGAGGCGCCGCGGGGGCAAGAAAAGGCGAGTGGGCGGAGGCGGCGAGGTTGGTGGAGTGGGAGTGTGGGACGCACCCCGGCACGTGGCCTCGGCCCTCGGGCTGCCTGAAGCTTTGAGGTTTCGAACGGTGGGGCTCCCCGAGCGTATCAGCCTCGGCGTCGGTCGCGTCCCACACGTCGGCCGCGGACCACAGCCCCCCTCCAACGGGGACATCCGCGAACGGCAGCCGGCAGTTTCAGGACACGCGTCCTCCCGGAACGCCGGCGCTTTTCTGCGCCCGTGCGTGCGGCCGCTGGGAACGAGGCCAATCGGCAGGCCGCAGGCCAGGCCCCAATAAAATCCAAGGCCAAAATCCGAACGGCCATTCTGTTCATCAGGAGCTTCCCCAGATCATCTGTCCAGCTTCTTCAGTCTGGGGGAACTTCCTTCAGGTTATGGCTGTTCAGTCAGTCTGAAAAAAAAATAGTGAAGATTTGCGCATGTTACGGGCCACAATATTTCAACTTAACCATGAAGGAAGATCAGGAATGCAGATCTGCCATAGAAGAAGACTTTCTGCCAACCTGATGTGTTGTACAGTATTCACTTGCAGCTCAATCTAGGTCCAGCTAGAGCAGGACAGTATTCCACGCTGAAAGAAGCACTGATCCAATCTGGCTGCCATGTTTCATAAAGTTTCTTTACAACAAGTTTTTATCCCCTTCCCCAAAAGAACTCATTACTGGTAACTTGCACAATCCAATGTTTCAAAATATCGCCCGACCGAGGGCATAAAATGGCCAATTATGAATACACTCTACAAAACCTGGAGACCAACAGCAACTGGGTTCGCTCTGAAGATACAGCCATTTCACCACAAAGAACCTGGGTACAGCCTGAAGCTTCTTGCCCTAAATCCTCCTTCAACAAGTAAAGCCTTCTGTTAAAACTTGAAGATTAGCTTTCTGAACTTCTCCATGTGCTCAGCCTGCAAAGATATCACGATAGACAAGCTGCCATCACCATTTGCACTTGGAAGGACAAAACCCAGACCCTCGCATGTAATTGGGCCCATGAACACAGGCCTCCCCCATCCAAAATCAGCATCATGGACAGGCAGCCGTGTCCAGCTGGTGAGCCCCAGGTTCGGACACCGGAAAATCTGATCCCCAGGTAATTCAGCACCGAGCGACAATAGTCGCTGTCCATCCTATCCAGTGCTCCCTAGATGACTGCTGCCCCATCTGCCAGCCCACTGGTCACCTTGCCTGCCTCCGCAAGTGGTGTGGCAGTGAAGATGACATTGCCAAAGTAACCATCTGGAAGTGGAGGTTGCAGCCGTTGGCACCCATCAGTTGCACAAAATAACTTGGTGGGCTGTTCAGGAGGCAGGCCGTATGCAAGGGAGACACATCGCCAGACATGCGCAGCTAGTATTATATAAGTGCTCAACCGCGGTGCACCTTCACCTGAAGGAAGCTGTGAGCGCAGCCTAGTAAGGTCTGCGAGAGTGAGCTTGAAAATGCCCACAGCAGTGGAAAGTGGCACTGACTTGGAAACAAGGGCCTGAGGCGTGGAGGACAACATGGGGGGGAGGTTGGTACTCAACATGCTGGAAAGATGGAGTCGGGGGATAACAGGAACGTAGAAGAGTGTGGTCAATGAAGGGCATCACAGAAATTTGAGTTCCACGGCGGAGATCAGACCATGAGTTAATGAAGTGCAAGCTGGACATGCCATCTGCCACGTTGTGATAGATGCCAACACCAAGTGAGACACCTCCACACTTGAAGTAAGTCACCTGAAGCAAAAATAGAGGACAATCAACATTCATTAATGTCAAAAAAAAAGGGGGCGTACCCAGTGTTGTAGGCTTCCCGCACTGTGCGGGGTCTGGGGAAGGGTATCTGCGCAAAGCCTTTCCCGCACAAAGTGCAGAGGCTGGGGCTCGAACCCGGGACCTTCCGGTTACAGACGGTAGGCTCTACCGCTGCACCAGGCCCGCCCTAAGAAAAACGTAATTGCATATTGCAATCTGTAGCTACATGAAACAGGGAGAGGGGGGATGCTTAAACATAAAAGACGGTTATCAAGAAAGAATGCATTTACAGAAAATTATCACATGGGAATGCTCCAGTTAGACTATAATTTTCATACCAACAAATTCGAAGCCCACATCACAAGAAAGAGTGTCAGCATGTGGTTGCCAACATAATAGTGAGCGAAGAAATCGTAAGCTCAGCACCCAAGGACCTAGTAAACCGGTATATTTCAGGTATTGTGGAAATTCTCAATAGCAAGGTGAATTGCATGCGCCATAGTAATAATGATAATCAACTATCAGGGTAAATCTTAAGCTCCCATGTGACTACTCCAATTAATTTGAAAAGCACCATTTCATTATACGTTGTACTGTACGGCATTAGTAGTGCTTCGAGGTTGAGTGGGATCTAACAGTGGTGATCCCGCCTACTCAATCTTCTATTCCAGAACGTGAGAAACTCTATCAGCTTCTTATATAATAAAGCAGAACTGAAAGTGGTCCACCTGAATGGAGTATCTGTCAGCACAAAGCAACGGATGAATAGGTTACAAGGTTCCACATGGCACATTATCCTATTCAGAGATAGGCAGAATGAAGTTATTGAACTAAAGTCAATATCATTATCAATTATGCTTATGCCACGCATGTCCAGATCACTGAATAAATGCTGGCATTTTGGAGCTAAGAACTTGATCAGTCAACCCGAATAGGATGATGTGTAATGACCAAACTGTCCCTATGCATATTGTGCCAGTTGTTGCTGGCGTGAAAGGGTATAAAAGTTAATGAGTTAAAGTGATACATATTAATGTCACTAGAACAGGTCAACACATGCTAGTTTTCTATTATTGGCATGGATTCGAATAAGATTGCTATAGGGTATAACACAAGCGCGTACAATAAAGCAGCTGGGTGGGACCAAACTTCTAGATTATAAATGTTAAAAGGTCACCATGCCAGAAACCTCAATTCAGAACCACATTAGCAAACAATAAAAATGAACATATTGAATTATGTGTAATTACTAATTAGTAAGCACTCATGTTTGGGGCGACTATATTTTCATTGATGACCTCATTGGCAAACATTGCGCGCTTTAACAGAACCAAGCATATAGTACCATTAATTTTACACAGTGTAACCCTCAGCACAAAGAAAAGGAAAAACACAGTATAAGATAAAGTAGACAAATGGTGGATTTAAAATGCATAAAACATAACCGCGTGACAACAAATCAGTTTATTAACAATACATTTCAACCTGGTCATGGTGAAGCGAGAGTATATTTCCATGAACTGACCAATATGAATGATGATGTCACCAACGCTTAACCAATCTTAACTAAATCCTCAGATCAAGTGTACCTGTCCAGGTGACCGGCCAAAAATTTTACCACCACCCACCAGAGCAAGACATCAACTACCCGGGTATGACCACAAAAGTGGAGTTCACCACTATGCTAAGCACTAGGAACTCTCAGGGGACCAAATCCGCCGTCAGACAAGGGACACTCCCAGGGGACCAAATCCGCAGTCAGACAAGGGACCCAGCCATGCAAAATCAGGTAGTACCAAACAGCCCAAATTAGATGCAGCGTGTAGCTTGTAAATTATTATGGCAATACTTCTTTCGAAAGATATCGACAGAAGCTGTTGTCCTGAGAACTTAGCTCACCTGGAGCACGACGAACGGGAAGGACGAGATGTCGCCGGTGTCGTCGACGGCGGTGTCTGGCGCGTCGGCCTCGACGAAGAGCACCCCCTCCCCGTTGCAGTCAATCTCGAGCCTCCCGTCCTCATCCCGCGCGAGGCGCCCCACCATCGGGTAGAACGGCACGAGCGCCTCCGCCAGCGCGCGCCGCATCCTCTCGCCATCGAAGAACCCCTCCGGCTCCGGCGCGGGCCCCTCGGGGCGGCGGTAGAAGTAGACGCTGGGCGTGTGGATCCGCGGCATCACGAGGTCGAGGTCGGAGAGCCACAGCCGCCGCCGCGGCGCCTCCCGCGCCGGGCGCACGATCGTCGACCGCCGCACCGCGATCGTCATCTGCATCCTCCGTGACACATTCCACCGAACAGCTAGCTAGCTCAGTAAGCAAACCCCCAAATGCCCGAAAATAACAGCAAATCTAGTATGATCCAGAGGAAGCAGAACGGGGGCCAACCTCAAGGGAACGCGGTGGGATCGGCAAAGATCAGTAGTCCAGGAAATGGCTAGGTGAAAGCAGCAGCTTTTGCCGGAGATCAGCCTGCAGCCTGTATGCGAGAGAGTGAGGTTGGTGCGGCTTTGTACGCTTTGTACGCGGGAGCTCGGAGCCGGGTTCCTCTGACTTGCCACATGCCACTTGCCCGCCTCGGTATCTCCCATTTTCTTTTCTTCACCTCCATCGCCATCGGCGTGGTGCGCGTGCGTCTGAGCAAGGCGACGAGACGAGTCCAGTGCGCGGGGGCGGATGAGGTTGCCACCGAGGCGGTAGGCCGGTAGCGGTAGAGAGGAGTACAGAGGATGGAGGGGAGGGGAGGGGCCGAGATGGGAAGGGAAAGGGTGGAATGAGAATAAAGTGCTCACGAGAATACATCTACCGTCACCTACCGTATTATCAAATTTAATAGTATTTATATTGGTACATCAAATATTTATCTAAAAATATAAATAAATAGAGCACGCAAATATTCATCGTAGATGTTTGTGTGCTCTATCCATTTATATTAATGCTATTAACTTTGCATGGTGGTAGATGTTTGCGTGCTCTATCCATTCATATTTTTGGATAAATTTTTTGATGTACCAATATAGATGCTATTAAATTTGATAACACGGGAGCTGGAATTGTTTGACAACACTCTGGGTTGCGCGACTCGCACTGACACGCGCGGTGCATCACATTATCAGTGCTTTAGAGTTTACTAGATGTAATAGGAAGAGCATCAGTGCATCACTTTCACACGCCATACTCGTGCCCATGCGCACCTTACGAAATTCGGGGGATTAGCCAACATAAAGAAGTTTTTTTCACAAATTCGCATGTGAACGGTGCATCAGATTAAAATCTATGTTTCGACTCCTTTCTCGCAATTTTGAACTTACCTTAGTGGAGTTTTATCCCATTGGGACGAGAAGAAAGGGCAGCCCAATGACGCATGATCAAACGTTTCAGCCGCCCTCCCTCTTCCTGGAGCCCTGGAGGTTCCTTCAGTTAGGGCTCTTTTTTGAAGTTTGAGAAAAAAAGGCCAACCTGGTATGAGCCACACCTGGATGCAAGATCAAGATTTGCCATTGGCGAAACTTCAGCCAACCAGACAGACCGTCACCAGTTGGAGCTCAGTCACAGGTAGGAATTGCGGATTGCCAAATGCAATGATGCTCAACCTTAGATTATTCCATGCTGAAGTAAGTAAACCCATCTTGTAAGTTATTGGAGTGTGTTTCACTTGGTTACAATGACTTCACCATGTTTCTTCAGGAAAATGTCTAGCCTCTCTATTATATTGATCTTACACAACAAAACTCATTATTGGTAACACATACAATTAGAAGTTTTCCAAAACATCCTCCAACCGAGGGTATAGAAAGAAGTGGTCATGAATTTACACCACAGATCTTGAAAAGTGAAAGGGCAGCAATTGGTTCCCCTGAAACTTGAGGCATTTTGTATACAAACTGGAGGAACTGGATACAGCACCTTTAGACTTTAGCCCTATACGCCTATTACATCCTTCTTCAAAAGGTATAATGTGTTCCATTTATACCTCATAGATTAGCTTCCTGAACTTCTCCATGTGCTCAGCCTGCAACGAGATGGCAATGGACAAGCTACCGTCACCATTTGCGCTTGGGAGGACGAATGCCAGACCCTCATATGCAATGCCGCCTGGCCCCATGAACACAGGCCGACCCCAACCGAAGTCGGCATCATGGATTGGAAGGCGCACCCAGCTGGTGAGCCCTAGGTTTGGGCACCGGAAGGTGTGTGCTCCACGCACCAGTGCTGACAAATCTGGTTGCAGCTCCAGGTAGTCCAGCGCCGAGCGGCAGTAGTCGTTGTCCATCCTATCTAGTGCTCCTTGGATGACTGCTGCTCCTTCTGCCAGCCCACTGGTCACCTTGCCTGCCTCAGCAAGTGGTGTTGCGGTGAAGATGACGTTGCCGAAGTAACCATCTGGAAGTGGGGGTTGGAGCCGTTGTCGCCCATCAGTGGCACAATACAACTTGGTGGGCTGTTCAGGAGGCAGGCTGCGTGCAAGGGAGACACATTTCCAGACATGCGCAGCTAACACTGCATATGTGCTGAACCGTGGTGCACCTTCACCTGTGGGAAGCTGTGAGCGCAGACGGCCAAGGTCTGAGCGAGTGAGCTTGAAAATGTCTACAGCGGTGGTAGGTGGCTTTGGCTTGGAAGTGAGGGACTGAGGTGCGGAGGACAACATAGCTGGGGCAGGCTGGTACTCAATATGTTGGAAAGATGGAGTCGGTGGATCACGAGCGCGAAGGAGAGTGCGGTCAATGAAGGGCATGACAGAAATTTGAGCTCCACGGCAGAGGTCAGACCATGAGTTAATGAAGTGCAAGCCGGACATGCCATCCGCTACATGGTGTTGCATGCCAACACCAAGGGAGATGCCTCCACATTTGAAGTAAGTCACCTGGAGCAAAAGAGTTTAAGGAGAATCTTTAAATATTTCATAGCTAATAGCTTCCTGTCTTAGAACAAAATGCATATTTCCAGCTAAAGCTACCAAATAACAGATTTGAATAATCTGTTCTTAAAAAACATATGTGATGGAGCATGGATGAATCAGAAAATTGCTTTTGACCAGTAGGCGCAAATAACCAAATTTGAAATTGACCATCAAACAAGTTGTTAGCCATTTTTTTCTAAATTAAAGATCCCAGAAGGTATTGATGTATATCTGAACTGAAATCCAATTGCATACCATCATTAAGTAGGTAGAAAGTAGAATTGAAACTATGGTGGAGTTACAACTCTTATAGTAGCCATAAGCACATGAACTCTAAATTGTCAAGCACTACCATTCTCAACTCCAAAATAATACATGAGGTCAATGAGGCATAGGGATAACTAAATATCTAACGAAGCAGGATAAATAATTTATTTGCATCGCATGTATTATGTTATGGGCACACATGTGGTTTCCAAGATGGATAAGTCTATCCATTGGCCTACTGTTTCACTGAGCCTAAAGAAGAACCAGCACATCTTGAGGTCAGGTAAAGGTAATAAATTGTGGATTTTGCATCAAAACAAACGATTTGTGAACCAGAAATGTAGAGTTGGTATGGGTTTGTCCAATAAAATCAGCTATCCAGTGAGCTCACAAAGAGAAAACAGTCACACCTGACAACCAATGCAACTCAAAACACTAAAACCGGAATGGTGGCATGAGATGGTAGAGCATTCTAATACGGAAACAATGCGTATGACATAGCTCGTTGCATGGTTGCATGGTTTTGAACTTGTAAGTATCTGATTCACACTAATAATGGGTTATCTATAAATGATGAAGTCTGGCAAGCAATTCCAGAGTACCTGGAACGTATTTGCGAGGCACTGTACAGCCAATTACCAAAGAAGCAACTGTGTATAGCTTGTCTGCCTCAGGATGTAATACTGCTCACCCAGCACAGGGTCAACCCTCATGACAGAGTTTGGCAAGAAGCCCATGTACACAAAATATAGTGTAATTTGGTAAAAAGGGGTGTCATGCCAAACTCTGCCATGCTAGCTTCAGGTGAAACACAGTTCTGAACACAAAAAAACTCATGCCTATTTACAGCTTTCTCCCTACCCACTGGTAAGATCTGTTATACTAAATAATTGTAGTTTAACTGATTATTATGTATCCATCTCAACAACCTAGTCGTAGCATAACTTCCATAAACGATAACTTGTGCATAACTTCCACAGATTAACTTCTGCAAAGGCAGCATGAGGTAGGCAAGATAATAAAATCATGCAACGAGATCCAAAGATCATGTCAAAGAACAATACAAGGTTTTATCTCTAGACTCTAGTGAGACAAGCAGAGTCCTGTGATAACTCCAAGCCTTTATTTTTGTAAAGTTGGAAGTCAGCCAACTGAACCAACTAGGACTATAGGAAAGTACTCTCTCCATTCCAAATTGTAGGTCGTTTTGACAAATCTAGATACATAGCTTTTGCTATTCACCTAGATAAACGCTATGTCTAGATACATAGCAAAAACTACATATCTAAATTTGCCAAAACGACCTACAATTTGGAAGGGAGTATAATATTAGATGAAGCTTTGCAGAAAATTATCACACGGACATGCCCCAGTTAGGCCATCGCTTTTGTACCAACCAACATGCAGTGTAGATCCCATGCAAGATTATTCAGCATGAGGTTATCGACATGCCAGTGAATAAAGGAATTGCAGAATCCACACAAAACTAGGGCTAATTGACTAGTAAATTTCAATTCAGTTAGTTTAATATCCCAGAAGGCGCCATGTGATAAATTTTAGTTGCAAAAATTGTCAGTATAAGCCGAAGTTATAAGGATAGTAAATTCATGCACTGATAGTTCAAAAACCGCAAAGCAGAACATTTTAGACTTCTCTCGTGACTGCCCAGCTTGAGATGTGCGCAATGAAATGATGCAACCAAACGAATGTAGGCATTCATTTTATGCAGTACAAGGTAATGTACAGAAATAACGGGAAACTTGAATAAAATACAGTTACTTGATGACAAATCAATTTGTTAAGAGTTGGCTTCGAGCTTGTGCAGCTGAAGCAAGAGTTTGTTTCAATCATTCAATGTGCAATCACGACGCAGATGATGATACCGATTATTCTTAACTATTTCTAACCGAAGCTTCAGACTACGTGTACTAATCCAGCCAAAACAGAGGCCCCACAAAACTAGGCAAGTGGTACAGGCGTAGTACAGCTGAAGCACTATGAACTCTCAGAGGATTAAATCAAGAGACAAAAAGGGGACCAGCTGCCCGATCATGTACTTACAGTACCAAATAGGAGTACTACAAATAAGCCAAATTAATTGCCGTGCGCGGGTTGTATAGCATTATGGTACGCTACTTCCAACAGGGTGTCTTTTGTTTCTGTCCTATAGTCTGCTTGTAACAGTGGATGCTGAGAACTGAACTCACCTGGAGCACGAGGAGCGGGAAGGCCGAGATGTCATCGGTGTAATCGACCGCCGGGATTAGGCGCTTGAGCTCCATGGTGGGCGCAAAGTCGCCGTAGTCGTCGACGGCGGCGTTGGGCGCGTCGGCCTCGACGAAGAGCACCCCTTCGCCGTTGCAGTCGATCTCGACCCTGCCATCCTCGTCCCGCGCGAGGCGCCCCGCCATCGGGTAGAACGGCACGAGCGCCTCTGCCAGCGCGCGCCGCATCCGCTCGCCGTCGAAGAACCCCTCCACCTCGGGGCCGCCGCCGCAGCGGTAGAAGTAGACGCTGGGCGTGTGGAAGCGCGGCACCACGAGGTCGAGGTTGGAGTTCCACAGCCGCTGCCGCGGCGTCTCCCGCGCCGGGCGCACCATCGTCGACCGCCTCACCGTGATCGCCATCTGCATTCCGACCCGCCGAACAGCTCGTAAAAACACCCCCTCAAATTCCCCCACCAACAAAATTCGAAATCGAAGCTGGAAAAAAATACTCCTAGGAGCTAGAGGAAGCCGGAAGGAGACCAACCTCAACGGGAACACGGCGCCGCGGAGTAGATCTGGGTCCGCGAAACGGGCAAAGCTCTGGACGAATCCGGCGGCCGGTTTGGTGGTAGCAGCAGCTCTTGGTGGAGAGCAGCTGGTGGGCGAGTGGGGGGTGGGGCGGCTTTTATAGGCGGAGATCTCGGAGCCAGGGAGGCCCGGGGATCCTCTGACTTGCTCGGTTTGCCTTCTGCCTCTTCCATTATTCATTTCCCCTCGTCCTCCCCGGCAGTTCGGCGCTGTGCGTTCGGAGGTGGTGGTGGTGACGACGAGTGGGGCTGGGGGTTGGTGGGACGGGGACGGGAGGCGATAGGGACGGAGAAGGAAGGACATGGAGGTGGTGGTGGGTGGACGTGGTCCAGCCCACCTGATCCTGGACTCTGTGGGGCCTTCTGGACAGTTACTGGTGCATCAGATAGCCATCAACTACCCACTGGCAGTGACTTTGTGGCGGTTGCTGGCTGCTTTTGACCGCCACTGCCGCGCCACCATCACGCCGTCATTTTCTCTCGGCGCCAAATCATTCAGCCACAGAGCAGGTTAATTTCATCCAAGAGAGATCTTTTTGTGCGTGGCCGATAAGGAGAGGGGTAAAAAGTTGAAGCGGACGGAAGGTTATTATGTGTACCTCGTCCCGACCGGCAATCATGTAATCATCGATTTTTTTTCCCAAACGGATGTAATCATCGAATTTTACCCTTCATCCGCCATCACGTACATGGAGAGAGAGGGGGTGAAAAAATATGAAGCTTCGAGTTACCTACCCCCGTGATAGAAGCAATCCCCGCGCCAGCATTTTGTTGTTAAACTTGCCTATCAACCTTACGCTGCAAAGATATTGGAAAGCGCATCTTTTCTCTCCCTTTGGAGCTGTCGTGTAATCAAATCGCACTTTGTGAGGTCCTGGAGGTGCAAGTCACCAACTCACCGTGATCATGGTGGGGGATGAACACTGACAAGTGTGGATCCCTTGTCGCATAGCAAAGGAGCTTTGGAAAGAGAGGCAGTCACAAAGAGGTCGGGTGGAAGAGAAATGGATCCTTCCCCGCTAATAATTAGTTAGCTAGCTAGTTGATAGTAGTTTATATTAGCTAGCTAAATAGCTAAATATTAGTTAGTTAATTATTAGCTGGATGTATTTGGATCCATCAGCTAACTGTCAAATGTTAACATGGATAGACCATGTCGTCTTTCTTTTTTTCTAGCACCAGAAGTGTAGGCAGTGAAAATTTGATAGAAAGACTGAGGATAATAAGATCTTTTCATATTTTTAGCTGTGATTAGCTGGGTTTAACTAGTTAATAGGATTACATAATTTCAATTAGTTGATCTGTTTGGATTAGCTTGAGGATCCAAATAGAACCTAATATTCTTCGACCAGAATGCCCATGCCTTCTCCGTCCAAGCAATCCGTTCCGAGTTGTTCTTTTTCTTTTCTTCTTGTTCTGATCGTGTTGCACGTTGCTGAATTCTGATCAGGCGATCATGTTCACGTCCTCTGTGTCACCGTTGGCTCTAGTACTTCTATGCAATCCCATGTGGCGAATGAGTAAATAATTAGGCCATCCCAGGCTCCCAGCGATTGGAATTTGGCGATCATTGGCAAATAATTGCTCCGATTGTCTGGCACACGTTACTCTCCAAGACAGTCCCGATACTCGCGACAAGCAAGAGGGAGCCTTTCACTTCAAGCGGGGCATGCCTGGCTCTCCAAGGATCAGCTCCGACTGCTGATGCGGCTCGGATTTGGGCGATCAAGCTACCCACCAAAATCGAGTTCTTGGCGTGGCTGCTCTATCATGACAGGCTGAACACCCGTACACATCTTTATCATAGGAATATCAAGCCTCTGGATGAGTCATGGTGTGAGCGCTGCCATGGAGTGCTCGAAACTGATGAGCATATCTTCAACGGATGCAGCACTGCCTTGGGTATCTGGGGGCGTCTTCACGTCTCCATCCACGGTGACGCTTTCAGACGGCCTTGGGAAATTGAGATGGCAGCCACTCTTCCAGGGGATGTCAACGTTGGCGTGCTCGTTATGATTCTCTGGCACATCTAGAAATCCCAAAATAGTATGGTATTCGAGCATCAAGATTCTTCTCCGGTGGACGTCCTACCCAAGATTCTCAAAGATACTGAGGCTTGGAGCTGCCGTTACAAGAAGCTATCAGTGGAGGTGCAAGGCTGGCGTGCTGGCGTGAGTGGCTTAGGCTAATCTCAATACGAGTATCATAAAAATATTATATTACAAGTACTAAATATTATACCACATCAGCAAATTTGCATGATTATTTATAAGAAGAGAGAAGGGGGAGTTTCATATGATGTGAGAGGAGTGACACTCCTCCGACTGGGTTATCTAATTTACAGTTTCGATAACTGTGCGATGACACTTTTTACTGAGACTGGTCTTAAATTTTTTATCCTCAAACTCTTAATGCAGTCCCAACCCTTCACCTCATCTAGTTTACATAACATTTAATAGAGGAACATGTCAGTAAAGAATCTGATGCGGCAGAATAGTCAAGGAGAGAGAGGGGAAAAATACTAGACGGTTTCTCCATCAAGAAATCGGGTCGGCTCGACGACCAACGCGCGAAGACACGACTGGTTGCGCGTTGGGACGCTTCAGCGCTTCGTCCAACGCCTTTTTGCAGGACCCACTATCGGGAAGGGAAGCCCCGCCGGCGCCCGCGCGGCCGCGCCGGAGTGCTCGGCGCCTGCGCGTCCTATGGCGGAGGCCATTGTCGACCTATTACCCACGCCGGAGTTCCCCGCCATTGCCGGCTCAGCTCGAGCTCGCCGGGGCGAGGCTACCCGTGCTCGGTCTGCAGCCGACGCGCTCGCTCGCCGTCGCAATCCCGTGCGGGCTCCCCGCCGCTGAAGCCCCTCACCGCGCTCCCGGTCCGCCACCCAGCTCACCGCCACAGCCTGCCGGCGCGCTTGCCCACAAGTATCGCCTGGCTCGCAGCCGCCGTTGCGTGGAATCCTTCTCTACTAAAACAGCAGTACTACTAGTATAGCTTGATTTCTAGCAGCATCTGTAAACGATAGGAACTATCAAAGGACCTCACGCTGAACAGATCAACTCAATTTCAACCTGAAGGAGTTGACGCCAAAATTAGGATAAATTATTCGGCCGCAAAACTAGATTCAGCACCACGAATTAGAATGGGAACTTCAGAAGGAACTCAAGACTGCACCCAAGATCAATCTTCTGATCAAATTCTTCTCGGGAGCCACTACCGTTGCCGTGCAGGCTGGGCCGGGGAGGGAGACCGTGAGAAAGAAGAGAACGGAGAGAGTAGAGCAAGAAGAAGACAGAATTTACCGTGGACAGCTTTTCAGAAAAAAAAAACTATGGGGCCCACTTAAGAAACTATGCGTTGAGTGACGTAGTTTTTAGGTGGGGTGTTTTGCTGATTTGACGCGCTACAGGTACTCTCATAGATACTATAGGTCGAGACTGCCCTTACATAATCTCTCTCACTCGGAACGGCGAGGTAACGATTAAACCAAGTTTGAATGAATAGTAGGTGGGGATCCGTTCAAAAGAAATTGGCAGGCAATTGCGGCTCCCTTCGGCGACAAGGCGACAGCTGACAGCATCACAGCAGTAGCAGAAATCGGCACTACGGTTGTTGTTGCCGTGGCTTCGACGTGGACACGTGGGGCGCCGGTAGCATCTACGGCGCGCGCGCGCGCATACACACGGGACAGAACGGCACGGAGGAGACGGCGCTGCGTCCCGTTGGGCTGCGTGCGGCCGTGGTCAACGGAGAACTGCCGGCCGGACCAAACAGTCTGGACGCCCCGCGATCATTGGTCGCGATAGGCGAGCTGGTGACCTGGTGTGGTGGTGTGGTCTGTGGTGGCGGGCACGTTCGACGCCGCGGTGTGCCGGTGTGCATGTGCAGTTCTAGGCCATTATCCGATCCGGCGACCAGTATTAGCAGGCAGTCGATCGTGTAGGCCGGCATGTTCTGGCAGCTGTATCCTGATTTGGCTTCAAATAAATCCAACGGATGAGAGGGAGCTTCCTTGTGCTAACGTTTTTTGTGAAAAGTTTACCCACGCACAAAAAAAAGGCTCTTACTGCTATATAAAACGATGGCATCTTGTTTTTCGTCGAAAGTCGAAATATAAAACTAGAATGAGCTGAACGGCGACTGAAGCATATCGGGCTCTTGCTTCTGGCAACGGCATCGATCAAATTAGCCTCACAAGATCAACTGAGACCAGCTCAGCTTCGCAAGTTCGCATGCAGTTCCTGTAGGAGACTGGAAACGGAGTCCAAGATGCGCGGTCACATGAGCGTCACCATGACCAACGGGCCACGCCCCTTGCTCTATCCATTCCAGAGCGCGTAGATATAGTGGACTCTACCCAGCACGCAGCTGCTTGGTACAATCCACAATTCGCACTGCCATTTTCAAACTGTTCGACGCAGTGTGGTGGAGACGGTATGTCTGTCGGTATCGGCGCTGCACGGTCAGGCCATTTCGGTCAAGCCTGTGCCTGTCGATCCTCCGCGCGTCCCGGCCCCGGGGCCGCAACGGCGACGACGTTCCGAGCCGCGATGAGCAGGAATTCGTGCACGCGCGCGCAGGCTGCGACGACGCGGCCCACGAGTCGGGCGACTTCTCTGTACTGCTTCGTCGACCGGTGTCTTGTCTGGCTGTCCGTCAGCAGCTGCGACCAGTCGTGCTGCGTGCTCAGTAGTCAGTATGGACACCAGAGGCTCTCTGAACGGAAACGGACGAAGTGCACCCCCGGTGGGGGACGCTGGGTGGCAGACGTGGACGGCTGGGAAGAGCTGCGCGGATGCATGTTTACCAACTGGTGTGGCATGGTCGCCACGCGCCGGCGACGAGCGAGGCTCGCTCGCGACGAGCAGATCGACGCAGGCGACGTGAGACGACGGCCAGTCGGCCACCGCAGGCAGCATCACACGGGCCAAGGGTGCACACTTGAATTGGCAATGAACAACACACGGGTTACGTACGGACATTCCAGCCGTCAGAACGTACCTGTATATATTAGCATGTATTCGTCCCCAAAACGGAAACCGGCCGGATACATGATCAATGCAATGCCGCCGCCACCGGAGAGAGCAGCCGGGCATCTAGGTAATAAATTAGCTGGACATACAACCGGCCGCCGGCCGGCCAGCAAGGTATAGGCGGTGGTAGGCGCTCGATCGGTCGAACTGGCACGACGTGGCGCGCACCCGATCAGCACTTGAGCCCGAAGGAGCCCTCGGGGCACAGCTGGGAGAAGAGCCCCGGCCGCAGCCTGCCGCGGACGTTGATCTCGAAGAACATGGCGCTGGCGCACCCGTTCTCGGCGTCGTTGATCACGTCGCTGTAGGGGCACGCGTAGGTCTTGAACGCCCCGCAGCAACGCGGCGCCGACGGCACCCCGCGGCAGCTGCTGACCACCGCGTCCATGCTGGGCGAGGGGTCGAACCGCACCGGGCACCCCCCTGCACCAGCCGAGCCACACGCGCGGCGCGCCAAAGAAAAACAGAACACGCCGGTCAGGGATCGATCACGGCGCCCGCACGCCCGCCCGCCCGTTCAAGCTAGGTTTACGTAGAGCACTGTACGTATCGTTTACCTTGTCCCAGCTTGCGCGATGTGGATGGGGTTTCCGTTATGTTGTTGGAGCAATCAAGGGCGTCCACTGGGAAATGAAAAAAAAAAGACACACAGAGGTTAGCTTATAATGCCTTTCGGAAAAAGGATTTGCAAGTTTCTTTTAACCAGGGGGCATTCATCTAGGTATTGATATATACTTGCGATCAGTATGCTCTGGACTATTCTTTTTTTAAGGGCGAATTATAATATGATGTTAGTTCTGTAGCAATATAGTTGATAGTATTTCGTACGAGAAATTAATGGCCGGATCATATATTTAAGACATTTTACAATTTTAATGCACAATATAAAAGGAAAAATGAGAGAGTACTTGAGATGAATTTGGTTTTCTCCTGAGGGACGGCAAATCCGACGGCAACCATGGACAATGCGACGCAGCAGAAGAGCATCGCGGCAGTGCTGGTGGAACCCATTTCGCTCGAATATCCTCTTGTCTCTCACAAACCACGAGGGTTAGATTGGAGTGGTGGTGGATGGCGAGACACCGACCACCGGTCTGCGAATTTGTGGAGGAGTTTGGTTCTCGTCGAAGGCATCCTTTTATAGCAAGCTGACGATGTTGAGCTGGTTATTGTACGTGTGTTTTGAGCTTGTGTGGACCCCCTGGTTTGGAGAGCAAGAGGCAGTGATGAGCAAATTGTTGTGGTGGTGTTTGAAAGAGACGACCGGGTCAACTAGCTATAATTGACTATAATTGACGGTCCTCAACGGCTTCTAATGTAGGAGATTGCCTAATAAGTTAGCGGTAGCTCTAACTATTAGCAAAACTGGCGTGGTTCCAGGGACCAGCGATATGCCCATCAAGGAACAAGTTGGAGTGCATGAAAAGGAAACGAAATGTACTAGAACTGCCGCCGTCATGTATAGCCGAGTTCAACGAATACTAGATCGTACATCTTGTACAAGAAAATGTGCAGAATCCAGAAAGATAAAAGGCGTTAAGACCAACCACCGTGCTAGATATGCATGCACCGAACTTCATATGCATTGAGCTATTTACTTGATTTGATTTTTATTTTTATTTTTTGAATGAGGCAACGTGCCGATAAGGAGGAACAGCATTTCTCGGACTAATTTGTCACACACCCGCACATTGCGCCGAGTCCATCTTTTTTCCTTCCCTCGAGCTAATCTTGCTCTACCATGAATAAGGGTCATTTTCGGGTACCCACAAAAAAAAGGGTCATTTTCAGGTACCCGCAAAAAAGGTCATTTTTGGGGAAATATGGAAACAGGTCATTTTTCGTATTTCCCATTTTTGATTTTGGATATCACTTTTTATTGCCTTGTTAGCTTCCTTAATCCGTTTTATGTGTAGGTGAGGTGAAGACCGTTACCTACTAAACTTGAGTGTGTGTGCTTGTTTGCGTTGTGTGTAATTGTTTAGGACAAACATGTGGCTTACTTGCAAGTTGTGAATCGTGGCTATCATTATGATACTTGGTATTATATATTATGTTGATCAGTTGGGTTGTCACAGGAGGTTAGGATTCTTGATTCTATCCTTTTTGTCTTTTGGTTTGTGTTTGCTACCGACGTGTTTCCATTAGTATTATTGTGTTTTTATATTCCTGCTTCAGTCATTTTGTTTTCATTTCTTTTTTGATTGATATAAAAAATATGAAAATCAAAATGGAAATAATTTTTTTCTAATCGGTCACGTTTCCTAAGCGGAGCGAACGGGCCTCTAGCTGACTTGGTTAGATGGCTCCAGTAGCACTCCTTAGGTTATGAGTTCGACTATTTATAGGAGCGAATTTCAGGTTAAAGTTAAAATAATCCCTTTGCTGATGTGGGGTTCAAGAATTTTCTTAGCTAGGAAGATGGCTACTTCCTTTTAATGAAAATGGTTGAAGCCGTCGTACCACCTGTCGAGTTCTTTTTTTCTAAGCGGAAATAGAAGTGTGACTGCACTGCCCCCTGGTACGACCCGAGCCGAGCCGACACGCACGGCTCAGTCCCCTGCTCCCTCGCGGAAGCCGAGCCACCAGCTTCCCTTTTTTTTTCTTTTTTCTTTTTTGAAAAAGGGCCACCAGCTTCCTGGTCCGACTCAACCAGGCCCAACCCACTTGGGGTCCAACCAACACCAACCAGACTCTAGACACGACATACGTGGATACAAACCCTAAACCCTTTTGCTCCCAAAGTCCGAAATCCCAGCCTTCTGCGCCGCCGCCGCCCCCGCCAACAATGGCAATGGCATCCACTCCCTCCACCCCCACCAACCGCCTCCGCCGCGAGGACGCGGTCCGCGCGGTGGCCGCGCTCCTCCGATGGCTCCAGAAGCACCCGACCCCGGCGCCAGAGCCCATCTATCTCATCGTCGCCCTCAAGCGTGCCCCCGTCCGGCGCTTCGAGCACCAGCTCCGCCTCCCGCACTCTCCGTTCCCCTCCATCTCCCTCGTCTCGGACCGCCTCCCCTCCGATCTCCCCGACGACGTCGAACCGCTCCCTTCCTCCGCGCTCCGGTCCCTCCCCGCCGCCGCGCGGCGCGGCCTGGTCCTCGTCGACCGCCGCCTCAGGATCCCCGGCGGCGGGGGCAAGGCGGCGGGCGCGAAGCGCGGCGTGACCGTACCTGTGGACCTATCCGACCTTGCGTGGGCGGAGTCCGCGAGGGAGGCGGCGCGCTGCGTGGAGCTGCGGGTGGAGAGCGGGACGTGCCGCGCCGTGCGCGTGGGCCACGGCGCGATGTCGCGAGAGGAGGCCGTGGAGAACTTGGTGGCCGCGGTGGAGGCTGCCGCCGCGTGCGTGCCGAGGAAATGGAAGAACGTGCGGGCGCTGCATGTCAAGTCCCCTGAGTCGGTCGCGCTGCCGCTCTACTCGGCGCCCGGTACAAGCAGCGACCAGGACGGCGACAACAATCCGGAGGCTGCGAAGCGGGAATTAGCAGCAGCGGTGGAGGAGCAGGGGAGGGTGAAGAGGAGGAAGAAGAGTGGCATGGGTTGTAATTAGTCAATTGCCCTGTTCCCAATTGTGTCTTGTCTTTGCTCATGTAAGGAGTAACTTTGAATCAGGGGATTCACCGAGTCCTAAAATCAGCTACATTCAGTTAGTTGATGTGGACTTTGATGGCATAATTTCTAGTAGTCTTGATTGATGTCCAACAGAATTTTGATATGAACAACGTCCCCTAACTTGTAGTCTTGTACCATGCATTTTCTGGATATTCATTTTGCTTAGATCATGTACTACATGGTACCAGTGAATGACAATTTGGCATCTTCTATTCCGGTAGAAGAAAAAAGTTATACAGTTCAGCTTGCCGCAATCTGGACTCTTTCAACAAACTCTGAGCAGTTGCAGGAGCTCAACACGCTGAGCTGAAGTTGTTTTCCAAGCTGGAAATGCATTGACAATAAGTTCTTGTATTTTGTTCCAATTGCAATCAAGGTCCACTGCTCGTGACTACTACAAAGGCCTTGGATCAGTTGAGTAGGAAGAATTACTAGTCCCCTAGCAGTAACTTAGCAGTACAAATTGACATCATTATCTGAATTCCATGTATCAGATCACAAAAATAGGGGGAGACGTCATTCACCAAGGACATAAGCAAAAAAAATTGCACAAGCATTAAACTGAAAATACATTTCGATTGGAGCAGATGACCAGAACATGAAAAAACACCAAAAAATTATGTGGTATAATCCATGCTAATTATCTGTACAAATTTACACGCAAACTTCTGGAAGTTTAGATAACCACTTCCAATGTTTCATCATGTTGCTGTCATTTTCTTTTTGAAAAAGTGGTAGGAGCACTACCATGCCATTTAAAGAGAAGAAGCAAAAGTCATGTCTGTCAATTATCAATAGAACTAAGTTGCCTTGCATCCATCAAAGAACAGAAAGCAAAACTCATGAACTGGAACCATCAACTATGCATCATGCCTGCATCAAAGAACCAACTCTCTGCTCAAACTCCCACAACCTGAGATACTAGCAGCTTTTCGACAAAAAACAATCACTCTTGTCACTTTCTGCATTTGCAACTACTTCCTCCGTCCCAAATTACAATTCTTTTTAGCTTTTCTAGATATATATATATATATATATATATATTGCTATGCACCTAAATGTATCTAAATACATAGCAAAGTAGTTATGTATCTAATAAATCCAAAATGAATTGTAACTTAGGACATAGGGAGTACGAGCGAACTCCAACGCACCTGCAAATAACATGATCTACACCTGTATAGAAAAGCAGAATCAGATAACATCTGTGGACAAACCCAGATCAAGAGCAACAACCAAGAACTACTCCACCCACATTCCAGGGAATACAAGGAAAACACGTATCGATACATCACCACAGGAAAACATCAATCTAACCCACCACACGAAAACATGTATCAAACCATCAACTCAGCAGGAACAACAGAAAGCATCGTGCAAGATAACCACTCAGTATTTTCAGATCCGTGTTTCTTCGTACTCGTTCAGAAACAAGGAAACCAGATCAAGATAACGCTAGCTACAAGACATCTACGCACTACAGAAACTTGGCCGATCAATGCCTTGATTCATCGCCATCAGAACTTCCATTTCGAGATATGCAAACACATTCTTCATGGAAAAAGTCACACGCCGACTACACTGCCGCGTCTCCTCCCGCCTCCCCCACCGGGTTCCTTGCTGATGCCTCCTTCACTAAGAGAAAACGTAATTTGGTCATACAAACTTTACATCGCAATTTAAGAACTTCCGCATATGGTTCCTGGAAGTGCGAGCAGTCCGGGAGAATGCAGGAAGGCCGCACCCGCATCGAAGCTCCGGGCCCTGCGTTGCGTGCCGTCGCCTTGACCATTCCATGCTCGCCCAAGAACATCACCGGAGACGAAGATTCAACAGAAGACGAGGGGTGCTGCACTGCCAGAGGCGAAGATTTAGCAGAAGACGCCGCGCACATGGAGGGCAAATGCAAATAGTCAGCAGAAGACGAGGGGCGCGCCGCCAGAGACGAAGACGAAGACGGCGGCGCAGAAGACGAGGGGCGCCCCGCCGGAGACGAAGACGGCGGCGCGAGTCCGGTGCACCCCCGCCAGATCGAATGAATCGGTGCAAAGCACCGGTTCTGATGCCGCACCCTCGCCGGCGTCGGCGGTAGCCCGGTGCCGGTGAGAGCCCCGTCGCCGGGAACTAAGACGGCCTCTCGGATGCACACTGGTGGAGAGAGAAATATCCCGAAACACGACCTCCCACCCCGTCTGAGCAAATGCACGTGATAGTGTGGGCCTCCCAAAAAATATGCAATACATCCCGCTACAAAAATCAGAATACACGGGAATACACAGGGTTGGAGTGCCTGGCGCCCATCCCGAAACCAAAACTGGGCGGTGCAGATAAGCCCCGTTGAGCATGCGCATGCTGCGTGGTATTTCCGTTGACGCTCGGGGTCGGAGCGAGGTTCGCCCGGAGCTGGCGGAGGAAGGACCGGAAGACGTTGACGAGGCGGCCACGGACCCCGCTGGCGCGCGCAGCGCCGTACGACGCCTTGCAGCCAACACGCCCCATGGTAACTTGAGCGAGACGCTGGTTGTTCTCGGAGGGCTTTAGGCCAGTGTTCGTGTGGGTGGGTTGTTCAGGGAGAGGCGGAGAGCTTTTTGCTTGGGTGTTCTCGCGACGGTGGACGGTGGTAATATAGGCGGGTCGTGCCGTGCTGGCACCTCTGGAAGGCGCCCACGCAAGAGAAGGCACATCCTTATCTCTATCTGAGCAATGGTGCTATGTGCACACGCGAAGCTCCCAGGAAATAACAATGCCAGGCTATACGTATGCATCTACTGATCTACAGCAGGGCAGCAGGGATTCTGCTCGCTGCTGGACATTGCTAGGAGCAACCGAAGAGTAACACCGATGTGACGCGCGCGTGTGTTTCCCCCCTTTCAAGCCCGTTCGTCTTATTTAACTTGCATTCACCATTGGTTTCATTTTGAAACGAAATTCACCACCATTGGTTTCTATTTATTTTGAAGAAGTGTTAGACTGAATCGCATGTTGTTGTTTGCTACTGAATTCAAGCAATGTATACGTAGGAGTGGTAACTAGAGGGTTTTAAATTTTAGCCTAGATAATCTAAAGGTCGGGCCCTAAAAGGACCGGGCTATAATTTTTATTTAATTTTAAGCTAAAAATATATAAGAACCAAGTTGGATTACGAACAAGTTGGATTACGAAGAGATCACCATGATCCGTTACCACCGTATCCGTTACATGGTGCTCTCTCATGTAACAAGTTTGTTGATAAAATGCTCTCCTATCTCGGCCATTATTTGTACGTCTCAGTTGTCCTTGCTATTGTTAACAATGCATTGAGGAGATATAGAGATATGAAAGATGCTAAGATAAGATTGTTCACTAGTTCTACTTTGATTGCCTCGAGCTATTTACGTCTCGACAGCATGAAGATCCAGAAGTACTATCATCGGTACCATCACAACAGATGATGGTAGCTAGCCGATACTAGTCTCTGAAAACGATCAACTATTTAATTATTTGGAGGGAAAGGTTTTGCACATATATATATTGAATTATATAGACGGAGGATCTTGATGAGTACAATAGAGTTTTGATTTATATAGTATAGATTAGGATCTTGAGTGCACTAGAGAGTTTTGTTCTACAGTGGTATTATAGGTCACTCATGTCGTCATAGATATGAGAGGTCTATGGTGGAGTTTATATATACTCCATCTAATATATCACATCTGCGTCTCATCATCTTGATGATTGAGTATATATTTATTTTCACACTTTGGATAAAAAAAGAGAAGTAACAGTATCTTGCACAAATTCATACCCGCTTCCGGTTACAAATCGGTGATTCGGTCTATCAAACAAAATAAATCACTGGTACTGATCCTATTCCTATATGACTAGACATATTATTTTCAAAGAAGAACTATCAAACAAGCTAATGCTGTCACTGCAAAAAGACCAAGCACATGTCTGATGCCACACAATCTCAGTGTTCCAACAATGACGGATTCCTTCGCAGGTGTAGGGACGACGGTGCTTATTATCTCCTGATTGTTTCTCCTCATTTTTCGCTCTTCCTTTTTCTTTCTCCACAGCTCTTTCAGAAAATCACTCCAGATGAGTGCGGACCGTGAGACCCCGGGAGCCGATCATCCTCGGCGCCAGGTAAAACAGACCTATCTCGATCCGGCGGCTCTTGTACCTCCTGAGTATGCCGTTCAGCCTGGACGTCAAGGTGCCCAGCGCAGGAATGGCCTGCCTGTAAGCGGCCCAGCTCCCCATCATCCCCCCGTAGCGGCGGAGGAAGGCCGTGATCTGCCTCCCGCTCGTGCGGAGCTCGATCTCGCGCTGCAGCGGCGTCGGCCTGAGCGCGACGCCCGGGTCGTCCAGCGCCCTCGTGCCGTACTCGTCGCGGACGCACAGCCTGAACGCCTTCCGTGGGATCCTGAACCCGACTCCCCGTTGCCGTTTCCTGTGCAAACACAGACGCATGGGGCTCGCCCAATTAGTTTCTGGTGTCGTCGAGATGACCATCCACGAGACGACAACCATGCATAAGCCGGCGTACCTGCCGCCGCTTGCAGCGCTCATCTTCACATGAGCCGACGAATCTGGGTTGATCGGAGAAGTCGGCATGGATTTTCTCTCGCGTGGATTACGATCTTGATGCATCAGGTGGTGGTAGTAGTACAGAGAGAGGTAGGCTACATGTAAGGTGATCCAGGAAGTCCAGTCCAAGCGCGCTTACTACTGATAACTTAATAATTAACAGCCGTAAATAATTAGCTAATAAGGTAGAGTTCTTTTTTTTTTTGAAAGCTATAAGGTAGAGTTCTAGTCTGCTCGGGTTGCTCCGAACCGACGGAGCCGGGCTCCCGTATCCGTACGTGGCATGCCGTTGCGTTGCGTCGTTGCGCGCATACGAGGCCCGAGAGTGCGAAGCCGCCAACGCCGCCTCCGCCTCCGTGTAACTAACGTGTTCAACCGGCAGGTCAGGTGCAGCTGGGCCTGCCAATTGTTGTCGCTGAACAGGTGGGTCCAGTGCAGCAGGCCACGTGATAACTGATAAGTGATGTAACCACTCGAATCTTCTGGCCTGACAAAAGTCACCGGATAGGGGTTGGGTCAGTGGGTGGGTTACTGCCAGTGTACTAGCCTGCTCCCGCGACACGCGTGCGTGGCTCACGTGAACCGGTGTGAACTGAGTTTCAAACGGGCTGTTTTAGCATCAGAGACTCGGCCTGTAGGTGCCAAAGCCCAGCCCAGTTGAACAATACATGGCGCATTGAAACAGGGCTTCGCATGTGTGAAACGTGGCCCATCGAACCCTGATGTCCATCCGTGTGCTCTCTCCTGCCCAGCTGCCTCCGAGCTTTCAGTACGACTATACATCACGCGCGTGATGGAAATTCTTTTATCACCTGCACGGGATGGGGAAGCGTGCGCAGTATGCGTGGGCCGTGGCCTGTGTGGAAGAACGTGGCCCAATTACTATCGAGGTTGCCGCACCCTCTTCTGCTACGTACGTAGGTACCGAGGACAATATGTGGGGGGCTGGTGAGGCGTGCAAATCAGCACCGCAGAGCGTGGCAAGCCTGACGGATCGAGGGGAAAGACTGTGGGTTTTTTTCTTTAATTTTTTGTCCGTTTCTTTTTTTCTTCATTGGTTTCTTTCTCCGTTTCTACTTCTATTTTTCAAACTTTTACTTTCCTTTCTTTTTCTCTATTTATTTGTGTATATTTATGTATTTATTTCTATCTTCTCTCCTTCTTTTTTTTCCTTTCTAATTCTTTATTTGGATTGTAATTAGTTCTTTTTTCATAGTTCACATCATCCATCTTATTCCTTATATAATTGAATGTATTTCTATACCGAAATATTTTTTTGGTATTGAAGTATGAATCGTACATAGTGTGTTAATTTATTCGCATTGTAGACTTATTGATTGGTGAGGTAAAGTGATCTATTCTATTTATAAACTACATTTCTCCATGCAGGCATATTGTGTTCTCCTAGAAGAATAGTTTGTTTGCGATTTCATATCTGTTCTTCATGTAGGATATTTTGTTCGCATATGGAGGCATTATACTCATCTTGTAGACTAATCTGTTCACGGTGTTAAATTATTTGTTCACTTCATGGACCTATTTTGTTCGTTGTTCATGAAGTGAATGTATTTGTTCTTTATGTAAAACAATTTGTTCGCACGTGGAGCCATATTATTTGGGCAATCTAAGTTTTTTTGTTCCACTGTCATTAGTCTATATGACCCCATATGTTAGTAATAGGATGAATTGCCACCTGTAAAAGTGGAAAAAATAAATATCTTATTTTATTCACTTGTAGACTAAATTAGTCATGATGTTAAATTATTTGTTCACTTTGAATAAATTGTTTAACGTTGAGTTAACTCAATTCTTCACTTTGAATAATAATTTGTTCACCGATAATCTATTGTTATTTTTTAGCCAACTTATTGTTACGTACTCTCTCCTTCCCAAAAAATAAGTCATTCTAGAATTCAAAATTTTTCCAAAAAAGCAAATCATCTTACCCTATTTAGAAAGTGTATGTGCATGCAAGAATCAATTCGTGCTAAATATGGGCAATAAATAGGGGCAAACATGATCATTTTACCCTTTGTTAATTTGTCCTAGAATTCGTAGGATGACTTGTTTTTTGGGATGGAGGAGGTATTATCTTATGGATTGTTAGCACTGGTAGTTTTTTTCCACATTGTATTTTATACCTTGGATTAATACTCTTGTTACTACTAGATCATGTGTTGTCTTTGTGTCCATTGATTTTGTGGTTTTCACATTTCTTTCTTCACAAAATCAACTCCAGCTAGCGATGCCCCGATTCCAGTCCAGATAATTAGTACAGTCATATGTTACGGAAACAGATAAAATCAACTCCAGCTAGACCTCATGCGCTGTCGCTGATTCCGGTCAAAATAGTCAGTATCGTTGGGGAAACAGCGGAAGGGGCGGGGGACATTTCGTGCTGGTGATAGAATCCATTTTAAGTGGGCTTAGAGGGTCGATTCCAGCCCAAGTAACAACCGGTAAGCTGCAGGTGATATAAATATCTTTTATCGTTTTAGGTGACGCATAATCCCTCCCTCCAGCTCTAGTAATGTAATCGCCGTAACGGACTGCCGCGTTTACTAAGCGATCGACATGGCGTGCTGTCAAGCCGTTTGATCTCGGTTCTCCCTCTGACTAAGCAGGACAACCAGGAACTTTTACAAGGGAGGTGGTAGCTTACAGGTATAGTTGGTCATCCAGCCCGGGGCCCGTGGACCAGCCCACGGCCCGGCTATTTGGCCCAGCACGGCAGGAAGTTAATCGGGTCCGGGCCAGTCCGGCACGGTTAACTAATCTGGCCCAATAGGACCCATAATTTCAGCTCACCAATAAAACTCCACCGCCAGTTCATATATATATACATATTTTCATCCTCAAAATTCTAACTCCTACCCCACCTGCTCCCCTCCACCCCACTGTGGCACCGCTCGGCACCGCTCGACCTGCTCTCCGCCCCGTGCGGCGGCGGCTAACATCTCCTCCCCTCCCTATGGCCTGCTCTCCCCGCGACGGCGTGGCCTGCACCAGACCTCCTCCCCTCCCCGTGCAGCGGCACTTCCTCCCCTCCTCCCCGCAGCGGCACGGCCTGCACCAGCACCTCCTCCCCTTCCCGCCAGCGGTGTGGCCAACGGCACCTCCTCCCCTCCCTGCGTGGGCTAATCGGGCCGTCGGGCCAGCCCGGCACGGCTAAAAATCCCCCATGCCGTGTCTGGGCCGAGACCTCGACACGTGGGCTGGCCCGGCCCAACACAAATAAATAATCGGGCTCAAGCCGTGCCGTGCCGGGCGGCCCGAATGGCCAACTATATTTACTTACAGGCGAACTAGAAAAACGTTTCAACTTAGTCAGATCATTTCCAGCCGCCCGATCTACATGGAATGGATAAGATCTTTTTTCTACTCTTCCTGAATTGTTTGGTGCTTGTGCACCATTCTAAACTTTATGTTCCCTGCACCTTCGAATTTCTGATCTCGGCGACACCCTACCTACAAATTCACCACCTCGCGGGTATCCCTCAGTGGACGTGACGGTAAAACACCGACAGCTGGCGCGCCAGGTAGGGACGTTCATCGAGCATCCACTGGAGAACTCTATGGCAACTCTCAGCTTTACCAGCTTCACCCTCACCCCTCTCATTCCACACACACAACACTTGAAGCCTCTCTCTCCCTCTCACAAGACTTGTACTCCTTAGAATAGTGGAGCTTGGCTAGTACAGCGAAGCAAGTCGCCCCCCTCCCCCCCCCACCCACCACATACACACCCCCGGCGGAGGCCTCCGCCATTGTTCTTAAGCTTGCGCGGCGCTCGCTGGCTACTGACCACCAATAGTGTGGTCTCCTACTCTCCTTCCCGGCCTTTTCTCTCTGACCTTCTCTAACCTTTCCCAAGCTTCTTCCAGGCACAGATGGAAATGCAACTGTATTTCCAAACACGTTGCTTGAAATCTCACCTGATTTTCAGGAGACTGAAGTGTATGTTTTACTAAACAAGAATAAAAATACTCCAAGCATTCACGAACCATTATACAACGGCTATGTGAGCAAAATGTTATACAAAAACTTGCTTAATAAGCTAGAAGATACGTACATTATTACAAATGGCGACAAACGGTAAACTATTGTTACCTGGATGCAACTACTCATAATGCTGTACCTACAATCCTGCATCCATGCGGCGCCATTTGTTGGACTGTTGGATGCAAGAATGGTGCTGCTACTACACATGTAGTAGTTTGGGAACTAAGAGGAGCTTCTCCTTCCGGTGCACCACCAGCCCGAACTCCTCGGACATGTCAATGTCGCGCGCCTCCTTCCCCGCCGGCATCTCCCAGTCGAAGCGGTGCACGAGATTCGCCAGCATCACCTCGACGGCGGCCATCCCGAAGTTCATCCCGGGGCACTGCCTGCGCCCGGTGCCGAAGGGCAGGAACTGGAAGTCGTTCCCCTTGAAGCCGACGCCCGCCGCGCGTTGCCACCGTCGAGGAACCTCTCGGGGACGAACTCCTCGGCGTCCTCGCCCCAGTAGCGTGCGTTCCTGCCGATGGCCCAGACGTTGACCAGGACGCGCACCCCGGCGGGGACCACGAACCCGTCGACGCTGCAGCTTGCCATGGAGAAGTGCGGCGCGAGCAGCGGCGTCACGGGGCGCAGCCGGAGCGACTCCTTGATGACGGCTCTCAGGTATGCCATGCCGTTCAGGTTCAGGTCGGCCTCGCTGACGATTTCCTGTCCCTTGGGCACGACGCTCCTCACCTCGGCTTGGAGTTTCCTCCTCACGCGTGGCCTCTGCATGAGCTCAACGACGGTGTATTCGAGTACCGAAGCTGCTGTGTCTATTCCCCCGGAGAACACATCCTGCGTGGCCATAACTACTTTATCATCAGGATTCAGGCCTGAATGAAGCAGAACTAACTTGCTGTGTATTTGTGCATCAAAATTCTTCTTGGTAAATAACATGAACAACTTGTAGTTTCAAACATGAGACGAATGTAAACTTACAAGCAGGATAGCTTTGATGTGCTCTCTGGTAAGGCCATACTCCTGCCGAACAGAGAGCAAGACATGTATGAAGTCTTCATCCTTGTCCTTCGGATCACTCGCCGCCGCCATCGGCTTCTGCTTGCTTTCATGGTCATCGATCAGCCCGTCCAGCAGCTCGTCCCACCACCTCCTCGGTCTCTTGGACTAGGCGCGAACCACCTTACTGAGCACGCCGAAGCGAGCCAGGAACGGGAAGAACACCTCGGCGTGGAAGCCTCCCAGGAGCGGGGACGTGTCGACGACGAGCTGCCGGAACAGCTTGCTCCGGCCCTCGTTCCGGGACGACGGCTTCCCCATAACGGCGCGGCAGGCCAGGTCGTTCGTGAATGAACCGAGCAGATCGCCCACGTCCACCGCGGCGCCGGCGGCGGCCGCCTCCCAAGCACGCCGTGCTCACCTACCCAAGCACGCGTCAACTGATAAGAGTTGCTGACTTTTCGAAGGCATTATTGTCGCTTGTAAAGAAAATAGAAAAGGTGGGTATAGTAGAGAATCAGTAATCTAATCTTACTTCTTCCTCGCGGGCGTGGCGTAATGACTGCACCCTCTTGACGGTGAGCAGGTGCGTGGTGACGAGCTTCCTCGCCCTCCGCCAGCCCTCCGCCAGTAGTCCCCGTACGGCGCGCAGCCGATGTCGGAGGTGCCGTACATGACGACGTCGGCGACCAGAGAGAGCGGCCGGGACGCGAACACGTGGTCGTGCGTGCGCAGCACCGCCTCGGCGGCGGCCGGCGACAACACGACGACGACCGGCATGGCACCGAGGCGGAGGAGCATGAGGTCGTAGCCATGCTTCCGGGCAAGGCTCCGGAGGGAGACGTGCGGGAGCGAGCCGACGAGGTGGAGGTGCCCGAGGATGGGCAGCGCCGGAGGGGAAGGCGGTAGGTGGTCGTCCTGCTGCTGCCTGATCTCCCTCGCTCTCTTGGCACGGAACCAGCAGCGTACAAGCAGGAGGAAGAGAGGGAGGAGTAGCAGCATCCATGCCCGTGGAGCCGTCAGCTCAAGCATGAACTGCTGTGCTATGTTAGCGATGGCAAATGGATCGCAGTACAAGGCCACGATCACGAGCAGCACGCGCGCAGAAGAGTCATGGATGTCAACGTCCCATCTTAAACAATGTTATCGCCGTAATGGACTGCCGAATTTTTTAAATTAAGCGATATGGTGTGCTGTCATATCCTTGAATGAGGCGTTCTTCCTCTGACCACTATTACTGGTATTTAAATACGACCAATAATTTGACCAAGGGAGCTGCTAGCTTAGCGACTGAAGAAAGGATTCAGTTTAGTCAGATCATTTCCGGCCGCCCGATCTGCATGCAATGGATATGATTCTTTCTATTGTTCTGAGGTCTTTTGTGCACGTTTCCTGTCCGTTTCGCAGGGGTTATGCGCAGGCCTTTCTAATCAGCGAGCGCGCGCCAGGAGTGCCGCTGGCGCGAGATCCCTGACAGCCCTTTTTCGAAAAATTTTCTCCTCCACAATTTTCCGAGAAACGTTTTTAGCATAATTTCAATAAGCTCGACATAACTAGGAAAAAATTCTTTTGGAAAGGTGGACACACCAAGAAAAAATACCACCTAGTGAAGTGGTGCAAAATTATCATTCCTATCAAAAAAGGAGGTCTGGGGGTTAAAGATTTAAGAAAGATGAACTTGAGTCTACTCTGCAAATGGTGGTGGAAAATTGAAACTGGGCAAGGTCTTTGGCAAGGAATTGTGCAAAAAAAAAAACATTGGCACCGAAACTCTGTGGCAATTGAAAAAAAAGCCAACGAACTCTTCAGTTTGGAATGACCTCCTCAAGGTTAGGGATCTGTATGTGAAAGGTAGAGTGATGTTGATTGGTGATGGAAAAAAACTGATTACTGGAATGATGCCTGGTGTAGAAATGTCTCTCTGAGGGAGAAACTGTTCAACATATGCAATGAACAATCCTGTACTGTGGTCGCAATAGCACAGAAGAATTGGAGATTGTCATTTAGGAGATGGTTGAACGAAGGAAATCAAAATCAGCTGAGAAGACTATATATGATCTAACCTCATGTGTGGCTTATCACTTCTGATTGTGATAAGCCAAAGTGGATTTGGAGAGGGGAAAAACACTTCACTGTTAAGACTATGTACAACCATTTATGTGGCTCCTATGGTACTAGCGCCAATAAGAGATTGTGGAAGGCTAAAATGCCACTGAAAATCAAGATATTCATGTGGTTAGTGCAGCAAAATGCTATCCTGACTAAAGATAATTTGCTTAAACGAAAATGGCAGGGGGAGGGGAAATGTGCCTTCTGCATGGAGAATGAAACCGTGCAACACTTGTTCTTTGAATGCCCAATGGCCAAGTTTGTGTGGAGCTTGGTGGCTATGGTGATAGGGGCTCGGTACAGACCAACAACCATGGAGCAGTTTTGGTTATGGGTCAATAGGGTCATGCCAGGTGGCAACAAATTCCACATGGTAGGCTTGGCGGCCATATGCTGGAGTATCTGGATAACGTGTTTTTTGAGAAAAAAACTTGTTAGATACCCAATTGAGATTATTTGCTTGGCTTCCTCTTTCATTTCCTTCTGGGCAGAATTACAAAACGTTGAAGATAAGAAGTTCCTGGTGGAGGCGGCGGGTACTCTCGAGAAGACGGCGCTGGCTTTCCATCCCGGGGGGCATCGACGGATGATACAGGAATGGTTCTTCTTCGCTGATGATGGCGGCTTCTACACAAGATGCAGTCCCAACATCATGCCCGTCGCGAGCTGGGAAAGCTCGAGGAGTCTTTTTTGTTCGGGTGTCTAACACCACCTAAGAACTATAATAGGTCCTAGAATTTTTGCTAGAAACCTATGGTTATCCCCCCAAGTGAGTTGCAACCCTGTGTGCTGGCTGCCAGGGGGATACTGCGTGATGCAACACAAAACTGAATCAAGAATGTTGTAATTTCGTTGCTTCTCACTAATGAAATTCGGGCAACGGTTGGAAAAAAAGCATAATTATAATAAGACATTTATCAAACAAAACTTCTCAAGATACAACATAATAGAAGGTAAAAATACTGAAAAAGAAAAAAAGATAACACTTGGTTTAACAGAATTTAAAGGAACACATTAGAAAGGAAAAGAAAAAAAAGAATGTAACCAATCTTGTGCTTATCACTGTGTGCGTGTGTGCTAATGAAGTAAATCGTAATAGATGAGGATAGACTTCAATAAATACATGTATGCCTGTGTATGCCTGAGATCCTCACGTACTCGTATGCAAATTGCCATACGGACAGCTTGCGCAGAGCGCAGACAGCTTGCGTCGATGTCTCGTCGCGCACGCCAGGAAGCTTGCTAACGCGCGCCTGTGGAATTGGATTTGCGGTTCTGCGTTCCCCTTCCTCCCGTCGCGGCGCAGCTCTAAGCCCGTGGTCGAAGAAACGAAAACTATCCTTTTCTATTTTGTAATAGCAGTGTAAAGAGGCATGAAAACTAGTAATGGAAGTTGATGGAGGGAATTAGCATGAGAATTTGGTTTTTAGTCTCAATCCCTTCTTTGGTTCATGGAAGGAATTGATAAAGAATTCACAATCTGTATTTGGTGTGTGGGTTTTAATATGAGGAATTATGTCATGAGTCATAACGACCGGTGGAGATCATTCATCATCAATTTAAAGCATAACTCCCATCAAATTCACACCCTCCCCTTGGTGAGAGATTGTTGGTAGTTAGCCCTCTAAACTCCCATTCCCCACCTCACCAAAACTCCCACTTCCACCAAACAAGGAAGAGAACTCTAAACTCCTAAACTCTTATTCTCTAACACTAATTACGCCCAACCAAACATACCATAGAGCTTCTTACAGAAAACAATGGCTGCACAACTGCGTTTTCACACACATTTCCTAAATCTTGCTAATTCTAGAAAACTGAACTATAGGCTGTGATATACAAACTATTCCATCTGTTCAACAATGCAGCTATATTTAGTATCATTGACATGGACCGCTTGGATGCAGCGTATGGAGCTACACGCGTAGTTTGGGAACTAAGAGGAGCTTCTCCTTCCGGTGCACCACCAGCCCAAACTCCTCGGACATGTCTATGTCGCGCGCCTCCTTCCCGGCCGGCATCTCCCAGTCGAAGCGGTGCACGAGGGTCGCCAGCATTACCTCGACGACGGCCATCCCGAAGTTGATCCCGGGGCACTGCCTGCGCCCGGTGCCGAAGGGCAGGAACTGGAAGTCGTTCCCCTTGAAGCCGACGCCCGCCGCGCTGCCGCCGTCGAGGAACCTCTCGGGGACGAACTCCTCGGCGTCCTCGCCCCAGTAGCTTGGGTCCCTGCCGATGGCCAGGCGTTGACCAGGACGCGCACCCCGGCGGGTACCACCACACCGTCGACGCTGCAGCTTGCCATGGAGAGGTGCGGCGCGAGGAGCGGCGTCACGGTGCGCAGACGGAGCGACTCCTTGATGACGGCTCTCAGGTAGGCCATGCCGTTCAGGTCGGCCTTGCCGACGATTTCTTGTCCCTTGGGCACGATGCTCCTCACCTCGGCTTGGAGTTTCTTCATCACGCGTGGCTTCTTCATGAGCTCAACGACGGTGTTCTCAAGTACCGCAGCTGCTGTGTCTATTCCCCCGAAGAACACGTCCTGCATGACCATAACTCCTTTGCAATCAGGAATTCAGGCAACAACTATACACCTAGGAATTCAAGCTGTAGTTTCAATCACGGGGTGCATGCAAACTTACAAGAAGGATAGCTTTCATGTGCTCTCTGGTAAGGCCGCCGTACTCCTGCCGCGCATAGAGCAAGATGTGTATGAAGTCGTCATCCTCGTCCTTCTGATCACTCGCCGCCGCCATCGTCGGCTTGTACTTGCTTTCATGGTCATCGATCAGCCTGTCCAGCAGCTCGTCCCACCTCCTCCTCAATCTCTCGGACTTTGCGCGAACCACCCTACTGAGCACGCCGAAGCGAGCGAGGAACGGGAAGAACTCCTCGACGTGGAAGCCTCCCAGAAGCGGGGACGTGTCGACGACGAGCTGCCGGAACAGCTTGCTCCGGCCCTCGTTCCGGGATGATGACTTGCCCATAACGGCGCGGCAGGCCAGGTCGTTCGTGAACGAGCCAAGCAGATCGCCCACGTCCACCGCGGCGCCGGCGCCGGCCGCCTCGCCGATCTTGGCCATCCACAAGTCACACGTCAGGTATTTACAGCGTCAACTAATAAGAGTTGTTCCGAACTTTTTGAAGGTATCTTACTTCTTCCTCGCGAGCGTGGCGTAATAGCTGCACCCTCTTGACGGTGAGCAGGTGCGTGGTGACGAGCTTTCTCGCCTGCCGCCAGTACTCCCCGTGCGGCGCAAAGCCGACGTCGGACGGGCCGTAGAGGACGATCTCGGCGACCAGAGAGTGCGGCCGGGACGCGAACACGTGGTCGTGCGTGCGCAGCACCGCCTGCGCGGCGCGCGGCGACGACACGACGACGACCGGCATGGCGCCGAGGCGGAGCAGCATGAGGTCGTGGCCGTGCTTCCTGGCGAGGCTCCGGAGGGAGACGTGCGGGAGCGAGCCCACGAGGTGGAGGTGCCCGAGGCCCGGGAGCGCCGGAGGCGAAGGAGGTAGGTGGTCGTCTTGCTGCTGCCTCATCTTCCTCGCCCTCTTCGCACGGAACGAGTAGCGTGCGAGCAAGAGGAAGACAGGGAGGAGCAGCAGCAACCATGCTCGTGGAGCTGTCAGCTCAAGCATGAACTGCTGTGCTATGTTTGCCATGGCAATGGATCGCTCGATCAACCAGCGACGACGGAATGCTGCTGCTGCATTAACATTTCGATTGCTATTATAGCTTCTGACTTTTGTCGTTTTCCTCACACGTGCACCCACAAATGTCAATGATGTAAATGACGGATTTTTATCTTTTCTGAGTTTAGATAGCCCTTGAAGTATAAACACCACATCTCGATCAACACACTAGTTAACAAGCTAGCATTGGCATTGACTAGTTACACAATATAGTAATGCTTCATCGCGTGTCAATCAAGGTAGAGACAATCTTGTAAACACATTTGAATTACATATCTACTAATATAGTCACGTTTTCTAGTGACGCCTTTTACATGAAATGTGGGAGGTGAGGTGTCAGGTAACGTGGTAGATGAGATGGCAGATGACGTGGCATGTAACACATGGCAGGTGATGTGGCAGATCGTGTGGCATGTCATGTGGCAGATGACGTGGCAGGTGACACGTATTATAGTAACACATTACTTCGTGTTCGTGTTAACAAATATAGAAACAATATTATAAGCACATTCTCCATGCATATATACACCCATATTTTCCATCACGTACCGCGTACGTAGTTTGCAAATTCACTATTGCAGCTCATAAAGTACAATCTTCTCCTATATACTTACCACCCTCCATGGTCATCATCACCCTCTCATAATTTGACTCATGTTAACTTTTTTTTAGAAGAACAGGCACCACGGCCCTGCCCCATTTCCATAACAAGGCAAAACGTTTTGTTTACAGCAATGATAAGCTCAGTTCCAGAAGAAACAACATAGAACTCTACCCAGGAAACCACCAGTCGCCCAGGGCGAGCACTACCCACGGAGCTAGAGAGAACACAGAACAAAACTGGGGTTACAGTTTGCAGCGACACAACAAGAGCAATAGCTACAGAGTTTCAGCAAAGGCATGCAAGACTTTCAGATGGTAAGCCAGCCTGCGCCCATCTTGATCTTCTTCATGGACCGGCGATCTCCAAAGGGGTCGTTAGGGCCACCTTCAAGTAGTTGCACCATTGGCCTACTCCCTCCAGCAGATCCCCTTGAACATCGGCATCCAGGATGTTGTACACTTCCAGATGGTTCTTAGCACCATCTTTATGTCCCTCCAGTCCTGCTTGCGAAAAATCATATCATTTCTCGTTAGTCAAATACCCCAGCAAACTCCAGTAGAGGCGTTGTTAATCAGGGCAAGTCTTTTCTCACTAGTCCAGCAACTAGCTTTACTAAAGAAGTCATCAGTAGCAATGTTAAAAAAATGATAAACATATTTCCAAACTTTCTTTGCTACCACACAGTCAAAGAACAGATGATTGATGGATTTATTTTCTATACAAAATATGCAAAAAGGTGGTTTAGTCATGTTTCTCTTCAGAAGGTTATCCACTGTCATCAGTTTGTTCCGATATAAAAGCCACAGAAACACCTGAATTCTAGGTGGAACCTGAACCTTCTAGACAGAAGGAATGAAGACAGGTTTAACACCTCTGAAACTAATGATAGCATATAAGGATTGGGACGAGTAAATTCCATTACTCTCATACTGTCAAACCAAAGAATCGCCATCTTCGTTGTAACAAACTTGTGTAACTATTTTAGAAAGCTCGTACCACTTTTGCATTAAGTCTTCAGAAAAAGTCCTTCTAAAGGTAAGCATGACTTCATTCCCATCCCACACTCGGGCAAGGATGGCACCAGTTTGGTTACAAATGCAGAACAAATCCTAGAACTGCACAACAAGAGGAGCAGTACCAAACCAGGTATCCTCCCAAAATCTAATTTTAGTCCCATCACCAACTTTCCACCTATAGCCGAATTTCACAGCTTTGGCAGCACACATAACCCCCTTCCAGAAGATAGAAGATTGTGAGTGAGGTAAGCAGAAGATATTAGGGGCATTTCTAACATACTTTTATTTCACAATGCTATGCCATAACTTTCCTTCATCAGTGATAAATCTTTTCACCCAGGATCCTAGAAGGGCTAAATTCAGGTTTTTAAATTCAGGACCCCGAGCCCTCCATGTTCTCTCTTCATACTTATCATCTGCCAAATGGCAAGATGGATCTTCCCATGCCCTTCATAGTCGTCCCACATGCAATTTGCCATGTGGGTGTTTATAGTGTCAACAACCTACTTTGGAAATTTGAAAAAGGACATTAGGTACACCGGGATACTTACAAGGTAGGTTTTGATCAAGATCAATCTGCGAGCATAGGATAGCATTTTCCCTCTCCACCCTGCAATTCTTTTGACTATCTTATCAACTATTGGCTGCAGGTCCTCTCTTTTCAATTTCTCATAATATAAGGGAACACCTAGGTATTTGATTGGGAAGGTCCCAACAGGACACCCAAAGGCCTCGGCAATGTTTTGCAAGTCTTGTTGGTCAAGGTTTAAGGAAATAATTTCACTCTTGTTATAGTTAACTCTCATTCATGACATCTTCTCAAAGATGGTCAAAATCTTCTTCATGTTTCTTGCTCTGGGTGGGTCATTATCTAGAAGGATGATTGTATCATCAGCACATTGGAGGCTAATCACCCCCCTGTGGGGTGAGGTCTCTACCCAAACCTCTAATGAGATCCAGATTTGAGGCTTTAATCATCATCCTAGTAAGGATATCTACTACAAAATTGAAGATAATGGGAGAAAGAGGATCTCCCTGTCTAGACCTTTACCAGTCTCAAAGTAAACACCTTCTAGACCATTGACCTGCACCCCAACGGAGCTATTATGTAGGATTTTCCAAATCCAGTTTAGCCATTTTTCACCAAAACCTCTTTTAGCTAGGATTCCAATCAGAAACTCCCAACTGACCCTATCATAAGCCTTTTCATAGTTTAACTTCAAAACTATACCCTGCTCTTTCTTCTGGTTCACACTATGAATTACCTCATGAGCTGTCACCACACTCTCCAAAATGTATCTCCCCTTAATTAAAGTTGTTTGATTACTGCTAATCAGTTTGCCAGCTACAACATTGATCCTATTTGTCAGCACTTTAGTGAAAACTTTATAACTGCAATTCAGGAGGCTGATTGGCCTGAATTTGTTCATAGTACAAGCATTAGTTCTTTTGGAATCAAGGTAATGGCCGCAAAGTTAATCCTAAAATTATCCAAGTCCTCACTGTGGAAATCTTTGAATATTTCCATCAAATCTGTCTTCACCACTCCCCAAAAGTGACGATAGAGCAGAAAAGAAAGCCCATCAGGCCCAGGAGCACCCTCATGGTAGGACTAAAAACAGCTTTTTTTAACTTCCTCTTCAGTGAAAGAGGCCTCCAGCTTACATCTTTCACTTTCAGTAATTTTCTCTCCTTCCATGAAATTTTTTTCACCAAGTGCACAATGTGGTCTAGGTTTAAATTTAAAAAAAAAATTGTAATAACCCGTGGCTACTTTTTGTATATCTTTAGAGCTATAGATAGTCCCATCAGGTCCATCCATAGCCTGGATCATAGTTTTCCTCCTCCTCTGATTAGCCACCATGTGAAAATAACCAGTATTTCTATCCCTCTCTTTTATCACCCTATCTCTCGACCTTTGTCTTGCCATAATTTTCTCAATTGCCCAAAGGCTATTGAGCTCAAGCATAATCTCATTCATCCTATACAGAGAAGTCTGATCAGCCCCAGACTCCCACAGAAAACATCTAGGCAGCCATATTCTCTGATTAACTCAGCTTTTTTTCTTTCAATTAGCTGCCTCTACATTTATACTCCAACCTCTCCCTTTTTTCCTAAACTCTCTCACTTTTCTCTGCCAGATTTCAATACTTGACCCCTCACCAACACTTTTGGACCACAACTCATTAACCATTTCTTTGAATGTTTCATGCTGCAGCCACCATTTTTCAAATTTAAACCTAGGTTTGGGGAGCTGCAAACCTTCTCCAGATTCCCAAAGGATAGGGGTGTGATCACTAGGAGCTTTGGGTAAAGCAGTATAGGTAGCTAGGGGGAACTTCAAATCAAATCAGTAGTACAAACAACCCTATCTATCCTGGACATCACCAAATTCTCTTGATTGTTGGCCAGGTGTATTTCCTCCCTAATAGATGTAAATCCAACAGATTGCATCTATTAATCCAGCTGTTAAATTTATCACACCAGTTCAGATCAACCTGGCCATTATTTTTATCTTCTGGGCCTCTAACCATATTAAAGTCCTCACCTATAATATGGAGACCATCCCAGTTATCACACAGATCCTGTGATTTAGACAGGAAATCATCTATTTTGTCGACATAGGTAGGCCCATAGATAGTAGTAATTCTAGTCACACAGTTATCTTTTCTGCATTGGACCACAATACTAATACAAAAAGTCTTAACCTACCACTCAACCAGATCAAAAGTATCTTGATTAAAGCCAGAAATAATCCTCCCAGCCGAGCCTACTGAGGGAAGCCAATTCCAGCAAAAGGTTTTTCCACCAGTAAGGCTGACCAGGTAGTTATCAGTAAAGGAAACTCTCTTAGTTTCCTGGTTCCCTACGAAATCCAAATTATATTGTCTATAGATCTCAATAATCCTAGTTTTTCTCCCTTTCTTTCCAGAACCTCTAATGTTCCAAAACATACCTCTCATCTAATCACTTTTTTTCAAGGTGCTTGCTCTGTCCGTTTTCATTCGTGTGATCCCCAGCAGGGAAACATCAAAATCAAAGAGACTACTATTCATAGGAGCTTCCTGAGCAACATTACTTTTTGCTGAGTAAATTTCTCTCTCACTACTATCTGGTTTGGAATCATCTAAATTTTCAATCTCAATAACAATATTTTTAGCAAAGGGATCGCAAATAACACAAGAAGCAACAGAGCATGTTTTTTGTTTCTTACCTTTCCGGGGATAGTTGTCCTCCAAATTCTTCATCTTTTTGATGTCTCTTGCTTTTTCACCAGCAGTCCTATTATCCCTCAGCAGCCTCAAACTTTTCCTCTCAGCAACCACCGGCTTCCATTTTTTGGTATTCTTCCTCTTCACTTCCTCAGTCACATATTCATTACCATTCCATCTTTATCTTCTTTTGGTTCTTCCTTAGAAGATACCATTCTAGTTCCCTCTTTTGCATCAGACTCAGGACCTGCTCCTCTAGAGCAGATAGTCATACCAGGAGCTGTGTTATCTTGGAAACTTGGGAGTATGTCCTCAGGGAGATCACACTCTCCATTATATGCAGGTTCTTGCAGTGGGAAAATCTCTTTCAGCATTTCCTCATCCTAGCCTTCCAACATTCCATTATTTGTAGAAACATCTTCAGGTTCAGTTTGCAGTCGGGAAACCTCCTCCAGCATATCCTCTTCCTGGTCTTCCAGCCATGTAAAGTCTCCATCCTCATCCACAATCTCCATTTCTCTTAGCAACTGGTAGATCTGGTCTTCGGATAATCCTTCTTCTTGGATAGATTTCATAACCTCCTCAGGAATGTTACAATGGCTCTTAGTTTTAGAAGCAGAGCTTTTCGAGTCAGATATGTTGTCTTTCCTTATTTTTTTACCAGAGCTCCCTCCATTTTTAGATTGAGTATTGTCACCACCAGTATCATCCTTATCTTCATCCATATCCTTATTTTGGGTCATCATCATCATCTCCATCTTCATCATTACTTCTAGATTTAGTTGCACTGATTTTCTCAGGTAGTGGTTCAGCTACTACAACAATTTTGAATAATTTACCCTTCATACAAAAGAGCCTCTATTTAGGTATCATGGTGACATCTCTGCACTTGATTTTGAGTCTTGCAACCTAACTCTGAAAAAGGCCTTGCCAATCAACTTCTTCTAATAGTCCAAAGCTTGAAGCAATCTGATCAAAAACACCCTAGGAACATCATTTTGGTGGCACTCCTCTAACATGTTAAATTTTTTCTCACCTTTCTTTTGATCATAGTTGTTCCCTTTAAGCTATTGTTATTAACTTGTGCTTCTCCATGGTCATTCCAATTATTTTTCATGGTTGTTGTCATGCTGCCTGATCTATTTGGTAAGGTTTCGGCTCCTTCTAAAAATATTTTACTATTGATTTCATTGGTGAAACCATTCCTTTTGACCGAAGCTATTTTTTAAAAAATTGGTAAAGCACCTTCTTAATGATAATTTTGGCAATTCTGAGAATATTTGAGATTCTGAGGAGGAAGGAGAAGCAGGTGAAACCACTTTTTTAGCTCGTCCTCTCTATTTCTAACAATATGATGAAGAGCGTGTCAAGACTCGATGAATGTTATAATCAAACCACTACTTAGCTATGGATCCATAAGGATTGATATATAATGTTTAATGTTTGTTTGTTGTAGCTTGACTAGAAGGACAACCGTGTATCTTTCTAGCGATTTCCAAATTAAAATTGTAGTAAATCTGAAAAGCTAGAAGGAAGCAATTGACGTGATGTAGTTGGTGTACTCGGCATTGCCGGGCAACTGCTCTAGCAAGCCGTACACATACGCAATCAAGGTAATAGTTAACTATTTATAAAAGCAACAAAAGAAGTCATACCAATAGTGGCACTAATATGAAAAATTTAGATACCTTTATTCTTTATTTAAGTAATTTGCTTCCAAATATGCATGAAAACTTAAATACCATTTTCATTACCTTTCTTGTAATTTAGTGTTTGTACACATGCTAATTTATGGACTTTTTATTTTTTATTGCCTTCCAAATTCACACAAAATAATACAAATTTTGTATTATTATAATTTCAAGCTATAATATATATTGATTATATTTATCGAACTCTTCGAATTAAACTAAACCATTAGATTGTTGTTAAAATCAATTTTGTATATATTTTTCTATTAGCGTGGGGATTCAAGCCACATTTTTACAAATAGCTTGAATAAATTTATTTTACATAGGCTATTTACATATGTAATTTGCTTGCCAACTCAATAGAAATTAACCTATCTATTTTATTATTTTATTTTCAAATTTAGTTCTTCATTAATTATATTTGACACATACTTTCTACTTATTTAGCTGTTTTCCTTCCTAATTTGCTTCTTTATTCTTAAATTTTTAATTTATCTATTTATTAGTCATATCACAATATGAACACTTTGGTTAATTGCTAATTTCTTTAAATTTTTAATTTAGAATTAAGATATGTACGAATTGTATTTAACATGTACTCTCTTAACAAGTGCTAATTTTCTTATTTTTTAAATTCTAAATTTAGTTATTTACTAATCTTATTTGACATGTACTCTTTACCTTTTAATTTCAAATTTAGATATTTGTTTATCGTATTTGCATGGACTCTTTAGTCATATCCTATTTTTTTAATTTTTAATTTTAAAATTAGCTATTTATTAATTATGTTTGGTATAGACTCTTGAACTTGCTTGGACCGTTAGATTTTCATCAAATCTAATGATGCAAATCCTTATTGCCAGGTGCTTCGCTTAGGATAGATGCAGATATGTGCAACGTCCTCACGGAACTCGCGTGCTTGACTTTTTGGAATTGGTACCGGAGGATCAAAGATTTATAGCAGCCAGTTTAATTTTGTAGTCGTTGCCATGATCCCGGTAGCAGCCTTGCCGGGCAGCAGGTCCACACAGCGAGCAACTAAATTTTACCCACCCGTGCCAGCGGCCAAGGATGCAGCACGAACGTACACTGGTGGAAAAAGCAATTGACATGGCATCTTGGCCTAACAGAGCCACAATCGGATAAGCTGCCTTTTTATTTTGATTTTAGCTATTTACTAATCGTTTTTGACATGGATTCTTTGATTAAATCCTATTTTTCATTCCGAATTTAGCTATTTACTAATCATATTCGGCATGGACTCTTGAGTTAGTTTAAACTGTTAGATCTTCGTAAAATCCAATGTTGCAAATCCTTCTCTTATTTAGATTAACGTGGAAATTTTTAGAGCCTCTCGACGAACGTGGTGGCTTCTTTTAACACTCTCTCATAGATAGATTTCTATTTGTGTACCATGATTAAAAAGATAGCAGTTTTCTTTTCGGATCCTTAAACTAATCGTGTTTTCATGATCCCATCACTAACCTGCTACGACCTCACAGTTCTCTCGTTCAGTTAAATCGAAGGCCCACGAGCACGAGCACCACGAGAAAGTAAGATCCACCAAAATATTCTGGCGACTTGTTGGGGTCTTAACGTATCCTGTCGTACGTTGTACCATCATTGTGCTTAATTAAGCATTATGGGCCGTGGCGTTTCCACATTGCAGCCTACTTCTACCATCAAACGTTATTTAATTTGAGTTCTTTTACTTTGACAGTTACTACCTTTTAAAATAACTTTGTATCGAACAGTTTGAAAATCAGGATATTTCAAGTATACTTCATTTGCAGGGGATCTAAGCCAGAGACGATGCGTGCTTGCGAGAGAATGGGGACAAGCTCGCTAGTCGCTACACTCAGTTTTTTTTATCAAGAATGTGACAAAGAGCATCGACACAACAGTGCATGCTGCCTGTCCAAAAAAAAACGAAAAAGAGTGCATGTTGACTTAGTGTAGCCGCTCCCCTTCCTTGTTTCTTCATTCTCCCGTCTTTCTTTTGCTACTCCGGCAAGCCCCATCCGGCGCCATATCTCTCTTGCGCCGCCTCCCTCTCCACCGCTCTAACTCGGCTTCACTGTTGGTTCTTGGCGTGACGTCCCTGCCACCTTCGCCGCCGTCCAGCAGTCCTCTACCGTCTGCAACCAGCGGCGCAACACTGCCGCTTGCCATCCCACCCACATGACCGGCGGCCACCTCCAGAGAGTTGCCACCCCTATCTATGAGCTCTCTCCAAGCTCACAAGCCCTCGCATCGCAACAAAACTGCGTGCTTTTTAGTAGTAGAGATAGGTCTACATCCATGCGTTGCTATGGGAGCTGAAATTTTTCTGATCATCAGGCATTACAATTTAGCAATATGCTGTTTTGAACCAATACACACACATCAACTTTGAACGAACTAAAAGAAAACAAAGAAAACACATATGAAAATTTTCAAAAGATCAAATTTTGAACTTATATTCCATTTCTGAACTCGTCAATTGAACCAAAGAGGATTTGCTCATTCCTAATCCAATGATCCGGAATCCATACTCATTGATCAGGGTATATATAAAAATTTATTTTATAAATTTTTAAAACATCATGCCTTCTTTTCCAAAATTTTCATGATTGTATCTTGTGGTCATAGCAAACGGCAAAACCTCCAAACATGACACACAAAATAAGACACTGTCAAAAGAAATTGTCAAAATAAAAAAATTAATGACACAACTCAACATTGTCAAAAGAAATTTCATAAAAAATTGCACACTGGATAAGATAATGATGGAAAAAACTATAGTATTTATGATAGAAATATTTAACTACAAAATTCCATTAACTCTCTGTCCAAGATTATGTATGCACCTCCAAACATCCCATGATGAAGTTAATCAGAAAATATCACCCTCGAGTAAATAACTACTTGCTACCGATACTAATATTTAATTTTCTCTTAATTCATCAAATTTTTCCAAATTTTTATGTCCTACGAAAGCATTTAACAAGATGAGTCTACCGATTAAACATGTCACAAAAACTCAAAATTAAGGACCCGTTTGATACGGCTCTAGCTTCTTCTGAAATAGCTCTGGGTCTTACTTCTCCGATGAGCAGCTTTTTCTAGCTCTTGATTGGTTTGTTAGAAAAATATTTGGTAAAACAGTTTCTCGTAATCTTTTAATGGAATAGAATGGGATCAAAAGTCCATAATACCTTTATCTCCTTTTCTTTTCATTTCTTCCTATTTCTTTTTCTTCATCCATTTTTCTCTTTCTTCCCTTTCATTTTTCCCTTTCATTCTTTTCTTCCTTGCGGGTCTGCCTGCCTTATCCTCTTCCCGCAGACTACGGTGGCTCCTTTTCTGGTCCCCTTTTCTTATCTTTTTGCACCGCTCGCGCAGCCGCCCATACCTCGCACTGCCTGGCAAGCAGGCTCCGCGCCTCCGCCTCGCGCCAAGGAGCCGCCCTTGCCTTCCCGCTGCGTCTCCAGCCGCCTCCGCTCTGCCTCTCGCTCCTGCCGCCTAACTCCTCGTGCTCTTGTCATTTCTTTTTCCTCCCCCGAAGCAGGCGGCGGTTCCTGCGATTGATGACCCGGGGGGGAGGCTGGAAACGAGGAGGCCCTGATGGTGCAAATCGGCAGATCCGGCAGTGGGCTACCCGATGTCGCAGGAGGCGCCGCTCCAATCCCGGCCATGCGCTCTGGAGGGCCGGCGCCAGGACTGCGAGGCGCTCTGCCGCCGCATGTGCGGCTCCAGGTGCGGGGGCGCATGCGTGGCCCAGCGGCCTGGGCACGCCCGGGGCGGCGCCCGCCGACCGGTGCACCAGTAGCCGCCTGGGCGGACCTGGCAGCGGTCGCATGGCCGGTTGAGCCGCGGTGGCGGCCGGCTAGGCGGGGTGCGGCAGGACAGGCAGGCAGGCTGCGGCGCGGCGGGCGCATCGAGGCCAGCTGCAGCTGGGCGGGCAGGCTGCGACGCGACGGCTGGGAAGGCGACAGCGAGGCCTGCGACAGCCGGGCGGATGGGCTGCGGCGCAGCGGGCGGGCAAGCGGCATGGCGGGCGGCGATGAGGCCGGCGACGGCCGTGGAGGACGGGCTGCAGCGCGACGGCTGGGGGGGGGGGGGGGGGGGGGGGGCAGTGTCTCTGCCAGCGAAGCCACGGGGTGGGAAACGCTGACACTACCGTTTTATTAGTAGTAGAGATATAATACAAGTATACAACCAATCATATGTCATATAAATTCTATTATATGCATTCCACCGCCATGCAACATTTATTTTAGTGCTTATATGCAACATACAGTATGAATCTATACACGCAACTTTGGAACTAAGAGAAGCTTCTCTTTTCGCTTCACTACTAGCCCAAACACTTCAGACATGTCGATGTCGCCTCCCTTCTTCCCCTCCGGCAACTCCCAGTTGAAACGATGCACAAGGTTCGCCAGCATCAGCTCCACGCAGGCTATCCCGAAGTTCACCCCAGCGCACATCCTCCGTCCAGACCCGAAAGGCAAGAACTGGAAATCGCTCCCCTTGAAGTTAACGTGCGCAGCACCGCCGTCACCGATAAACCTCCCGGGGATGAACTCCTCGGCATGCTCCCAGTAGCGTGCGTCCCTGCCGATCGCCCAGGAATTGACCAGGACCTGTAACCCAGCAGGGACCGTGTGACCGTCGATACTGCAGCTGGCCATGGAGAAGTGCGGAAGGAGAGGCACCACGGGGTGGAGCCGGAGCGACTCCTTTATGACGGCCCTCAGGTAGGTCATGTCGGTTAGGTCTGCTTCATTGACAAGTTCATCTGGTCCCTCGGGGACGCTGCTGTTCACCTCGGCTTGAAGCTTCTCCATCAGGTGCGGCCTCCGCATGAGCTCGGCCATGGTGAAGTCGAGCATCGAGGACGCTGTCCCTATTCCTGGAAAGAAGACGTCCTGCACACCCAAAGGTTGAGAAAGATCAGATCGATGGCAAAATGGCAGGACATGATATCTCAGTACTTCTCGCTAGACCGAAGAATTATTCACTGGGGAGTTAGAAGGATTTGTACTCACAAGCAGGATAGCTTTCATCTGCTCTCTCTCTGGTGAGGCCGTACTGTCGAACGGATAGCACGACATGGATCAAGTCATCGTCGTCATCTTCCGACGAATCACTCGCCCCCACGGCCACATACTTCCTCTGATGGCCCTCGATCAGGCTGTCAAGCAGCTCGTCCCACCTCCTCCTCAACCTCTCGGATTTGACACTGACCATTAGCATAAAAGGTTTATGCTACGGCAGAGACCACTCCGGACAATTCAAGTCAACATCATGTGCGCGTGCTGTTTTCAATAGCAAGTTTGACTTTTGCATTTAGGGATGGTAACACATCATGGCACTAGTGGTTTCTTCACAATCCAACTTGATCTTTATATATTTTTAGCTCAAAATTGTATAAGATTAGAGCCCGATCCTTTTAGGGCTCCCTTAGATTATCTAGGCTAGAACCTTTACCACCCCCTATCATTGAACCAGTATGCCTCATGACCATTTCAGATTTTATTAATTATGTTATTAGAACTCATAGACCATTTCAGATTTTATTAAATTATGTTATTAGGACTCATAGCATTGATATGATTCAACTAGACTTGAAGTAATCAGGCATGGTGGTGACACCAGCTACCAGCTGAGCAAACAGTGTCCCAGTCCTAGACTAATGCAATAATGCATGCAAACCTGTGGTGACACCCTCTTCCAATTTTTTTTTAAAGAACAGAAATGGTAATGGTCCAGGCTAGCATCAAAGTTACAAAAGTCTATGCACAATAACTATACCACTATCGCCAACAGTTTTCTCTCCTGTTTGACTATAATAATACTGATATAAGCCGGTCTCCGTGATCACAAGCCGAGTAGCGGGCGAGCAAGAGGACGAGAGGGAGGAGCAGCACAGGAGCCATGCTTGGGGAGCCGTCATCTCACGCATGAAACGCATCCGGAAAGGGATCGGATCGAGGTGGATTTATGCCCGACTCTTGCCGCTTTCGAACAGGGAGGAGGACAAGATCGATCACATCTCACACGTCGCTGACAGTCTGACACGAACGGACGGATCAGTGCATTTCCTAATAATCTGGATGTAGTCTTTAGTCAAAGCGAACAGTATATTATATAGAACACTAAAATGAACAAAGCCTAGAGGAGATGCCCTGTGTTGTACCTTCACCATGGCGCATGCATGGCGGATTGAGCTGCTGACCTTGGCTGCGCTCAGCAAGACGTGGCATGGCTTTGCGGCGTGCGGACGAGGGGCGCGAGGAAGCATCGACTTGGGGTGGCAAAGCTTCGGCAACAATCGGGGCGCGAGCGGCGTGTGTGAACGAACGCGGCGAGGTGAACCCCGGCGGCGCGGCAGCACGCGGCGGTAGGCTGTTCTCGCGTCGTGCGGTGCGCGCGCGGCCTTCGACGCATTGAACGCTCTGGCATAGCGAGCTTGGCGACCTCGGACGCGCCGTGGCCCGCGGGCGTCGTGATCTGGCCATCTGGGATGGCGCGTGGCCAGCCTGTTTGCTTGGGCGCGGGCCTGGAAATGCGGACGTCTGATGGGCCGATAGTATATGTTTTTTGGGCTCGATGGGAATAAGGTTGAAGCGGGCCGGATAGGGTGGCCCGGGATAGGGTGAAAAAGGTCGAGCGAGCGACAAGAAAAACTTGGGTCATGTCTGCCCATTTCAGCAGGCAAAATTCTTGTATGGGTGCGTGGTGCCATGGAGATTCCGTGTTAGTCCTCTTTCCAGCCTTCTTCTGTGTAGGTACATGTTTGCTCATCTAAAAGGTCAAGAATTTGTATACAAAATAGCTTGTACTAACATAGAAGGTTCAACCGAGTTCTCGTCTATCGGCACCCTTGCAAATTTCACAGCCAGGTTCATTTTTTGTCAGATTCCATAGGTGAGAGAATTACCATTTAAAAAATCTTTTTTTTGTAAAATAGAAAGTTAGGTAGTTTTTGGAATGCGGGATCTTTTTCGAACCCTATGGGAACTGAAAACCGATCAATGTGAAATTTCTACAAAATTCACATGTCGCGAGAGGAGCTTTTAGATTTGTGCAAATTGTCTAAACACGATATATTGCCAGATAAAGATAGAAGGAACTTTTTATTGCATGCTATATTCTGCTGTATTTTATTTTACTGTACGAGGATGTTACCGGACTCGACTTGCGTCCACTGTTGGAGTCTGACGAGACACCATCACTGTCCAGCTGAAAGCGGGCACACAGCTGTAAATACCCCAACGGTACCCGCCTAGAACCGTCATTACCCACCACCGCCAGAACTAGCGCCACCCGACAGGCGGGGCCCAACCGCCACCCTTCCTGCAAAAACCTTGCACGCAATCACGAAATTACCCTCGCCATCCCGCAGGAAACTACGATACAGCCCCACAGCCCTAGCTCCCCAGATAAAACCCCACCTCCTCCCGTCGCCCACGCCTCACCTTCTCCTCCTCTCTTCCCCGAAAGAGAGGTCGCAGACGGAACCCTCCCACCCTCTCCCCACAACCTTCGATTCCTCCGCGATTTCCCCCGGCGCGCTCGCCGATTCCTCGATCGAACCCCTCGCGATTCGCTTCCTGGTCGGATTCTCTCCCCCGAAGCATGCAGCCGGATCAGCCTGTGATCAGCTTGCGCCCCGGCGGCGGCGGCGGCGGCCCGCGCGCCGGCCGTCTCTTCTCCCCCGCCTTCGCCGCCGCCACCTCCGGCTCCAGCGACTTCCTCCGCCCGCACGGCGGGGGCGCCTCCGGCATCTCCAAGGTGAGGGGGGCTCGATCTGGGGGGACGTGTCTGCTGTCCGTAGCGGGTCTGATTTGTTTGCGCCAGCGGAGATCCGGGGGAAACGATTGGATCTCGTTATGAGGGGACGGCGTTAATTGTAGAGGGGCGTCCCTTGGTGCTGCGCGCTGTTTCGTTGTCAGATATGGAGAGATTTAGTAGCCGTCACGCCATTGAATGAGGTTTTATGAGGTGCTGATGCGTTAGCAAAGGATTGATACTCGTTGCTGGGAGGCGATTTGGTAGATTCTGACGCATGGATGCTCGTGCTCATGGGTTTCCACCTTCAGGGCTTCACTTGCCCTTGTATGTGGTTTGTGTGGGCAAGATATTATGTGGCTAAGTTGTTAGCTGAACCTGGCTTTGCGTGCCTGTCTATTTCGTATGGACCTATACTTAGCAGGACGCAAGGCTTGTTCACATTGTTTGCTTGTTTTACTTTTTGGGTTGAGCTCTCAAATTTGTAGCACGAATTATAGTCTGCTGTTAAGTTCAATTTGCAAACTTGTCAGTGTTACCCTGACACTAAATTTGTGGTGCAGATTGGTGATTCACATTTTGAGCCGCGAGAGCGTGTTCGCTATACAAGAGATCAACTTCTTGAGCTCCGTGAGGTACTTGTTACTTACTGTCAATGCTTCAAATAGAGTCAGTTTCTGGATTGAGGATTTGCTATGAGTGTCTCATTGGATGTGTCATTTGTGGTTTTAATGAGAAGTGCCTGTAATGCACCTTGGCATATCTGAAAATAGCAGAAATTCTTGTAGAATATTCTTACAGTAGTGCTATGGCGAAAAGAGCGTATATGCATGGAAAATACTACTTCCTTTTGCATACCACTGTGAGTATATGTGCATTCAAATGGCAACTTCAGCAGAGAACGGAAGTCTCTAGATTGAATGCCAGAAAATGGTTTCAATAACCATTCCATTAGAAGTGCACTTTCCTATTATTATTAGATTTTGTTGAGCATATCAAATGAAAAATTTTATCTCTCTGAAAGTTGTATACATCTTAAAGACAGTGCTGTATCCAAATTAACATACATTTCTCAACTGAGAGTAAAACTCAGGATGGAGGTAGAGTCATTCACAGTACTTGAGGGTGAAGTTGCACGTGTTGATGTTAAAAATTTGTGGAAGGACACCTTTTAGCTGATCAAACTTCTTTCCGATCATTAGTTTTTATTAGGTAGCTTCTTGTAATTTGAATTTTTTAGGGCTTAGTTTTCTTCCCAGTACGGGTAGTTTTAATTTGGAAGGATGACAACTGAAAAGGCTGGATGGGTCTAGATATTGATGTGCTTTCTTTCCCTTTAGAGATAAGAATGCAACAGCTCTGCCAAATTCAGTGACTTGTTAATACTTCTTTGGATTTGGAAAACATTTCATATAACACTTGATAGCTTCATGATTATAAATAACTGTGAGGCTGTCATCGAATGTACCATGCAGTGTGTTTAGTTGATCTACCGCTCTTCTTGATATTTTATACGCTTTGTCAAATTTGCACACACTGATTGCAGTTCTTCCGCTTGACAGATTGCTGATGTGCCTGAGGGCATTTTAAGAATCAAGCAAGAGATTGATACAGAGCTTCATGGTGGTGAAGATCAGAGCTGGGTTCGCAATGATTCAACTGTGAGCTCCTCATTATCTTTTATTTACTATTTTATCATCTTACTTTGCTCGGATGTTTCTTGACCTTGCTAGATAGATAGTTGACAAGATGTCGTTTTGCTTAAACCATAAAATATTTCACTTCTGCACATTTTTCTTAAGTCATGCTTAAAGTAGTTCTTTGTTATTCAGGTTCAAGTGCAAGCCCAAGCCCCAGCCCAAACACAAGCACACAATCGGTATGCTGAGACAGATAACCGTGATTGGCGTGCACGCTCAGTACAACCACCTCCGGCTAATGAAGAGAAATCTTGGGACAATATTCGTGAGGCTAAAGAAGCATATGCTTCTGGTGGTAGGCAGCAAGAGCAAGTTAGCAGGCAAGATCAGTTAAGCTCCCAGTTTGCTTCAAGAGCTCAGGTACCTTCAAGATAATGAGTGCAAAAGCCCTGGTTACTTTTGCTGTTCCAGTTTGCTATTCCATTACTTGTTGTTTTCCTTGCATTTTGAATATGCTCCTGTGCTAATCGTGTTCACCGTTTATATTTGGCATATTTCTTTTTTGCTTTGGATTGAAACTGATTTGGTTACTACTCATATATGCAGTTACTCAGTGCTTATTGGATGCAACTGCTTTCATCAATTTTATGTAGAACAACTTAATTCTGCTGAAAATTATGTCAATGTTGGGGTCATTTGATTTACCTCAATAGTTGACAGAGAAATGTTTCATTAGTCTATTTGATTATGGGTATATCTTAGTCATGAATGTTGGGCTTGTAAATGACACGAATTTGTGCTGCAAACAAATTGGAACCAAAGCAACACGTCACGAAGTCAAGTAAACCGGAAGCCCATAGTTGTATGTAGGGCCTTCAACACCGCATACTGTATTTTTTTATTATATTAAATTAGCTTGCCTGTACGTGGAGCGGGCTAGCCTTTTGGCACATCTGTCTGTTATTTACATGCACTTCAGATCATCACTTTTCTGTTATTTTTATCAAATTGCAGGTTGGCCCTACCCCTGCTCTTATTAAGGCTGAAGTACCTTGGTCAGCCCGAAGAGGCAATCTCTCAGAGAAAGAAAGAGTCTTGAAAACTGTTAAAGGGTAGGTTATGCCTTTTTGATTGGTTATTTAAGTGTGATGTTTATTGGTCTTATTTACAGAATAAAACTCTCCCAGTTCTAGTTTATCCATTCTGTGCTGTTTAATTGCTCTTAATTGTGCAGTATACTGAACAAACTTACACCGGAGAAATTCGATCTACTCAAGGGTCAGCTAATGGAAGCTGGAATCACTACTGCTGATATTTTGAAGGTTTGTTTCATTCTGCCTAGAAATTCACTTACCTTGTGTGGGAACTTTCATCACCGAGTATGCCCTTATCTTTTTGTTGCCTTCTGTTTTCTGACATTTTGATATCTTGTGCTTTTGATTCAGGATGTTATTTCTCTCATATTTGAGAAGGCAGTTTTTGAGCCCACCTTCTGTCCGATGTATGCTCAACTTTGTTCTGATCTGAATGAGAAGCTCCCATCTTTCCCTCCTGAAGAACAGGGTGGTAAAGAGATCACATTCAAACGTGTGCTATTGAACAATTGTCAGGAAGCCTTTGAAGGCGCCAGCAGCCTAAGAGCTGAGATTGCAAAATTAACTGGTCCTGACCAAGAGATGGAGAGAAGGGACAAAGAACGGTTGGTCAAACTTAGAACACTTGGAAATATTCGGCTAATTGGTGAGCTACTCAAACAAAAAATGGTTCCTGAGAAAATAGTTCATCACATTGTTATGGTACGTATCAGGAACCGACAACAGTACCCTCATTATTTAGTGAACTCTTCTAATCCATTTTGCGTGTGCAGGAGTTGTTGGGGTCTGGGCCTGATAAAAAACCATGCCCTGAAGAGGAGGATGTTGAGGCTATCTGTCATTTCTTCAATACAATTGGTAAACAGCTTGATGAGAATCCAAAGTCTCGGCGAATCAATGATACTTACTTCATCCAGATGAAGGAGCTAACAACAAATCCCCAGCTTGCACCTCGATTGAGGTTCATGGTTCGCAATGTGATTGATCTCCGGTCGAATAACTGGGTGCCTCGACGGGAGGAGGTAAAAAAAACACTGAACTATGATTTAGCTATTAATTGGATTTGCAATGACGATAATGCCTTGACCACAAGCATGCTTAGGTTCTGTAATCTTTATATGCCACTTAGATTGTACTGAAGCTAATGCTTGATACTGGATTTTCAGTGCTTACAATGTTATGTCATATTGACATATCATTTTACTGAACATTCTTGATACCATATGTTGTAGAATGGTCAAAAAAAATAGCAACGGTATTCTATTCCACTGTCAGTTCCCTTGGAAAATTATTCTAAGATCTATGTGTTTATGACTTTCAGATTAAGGCCAAGACAATCAGTGAAATTCACTCTGAGGCTGAAAAGAATCTTGGTTTGCGACCTGGATCAGCAGCAGTCATTAGGAATGGCCGTAGTTCACCAGGAGGACCCCTTTCACCTGGAGGTTTTTCAATGAATCGGCCAGGAACTGGAGGTATGATGCCAGGGATGCCTGGGTCAAGAAAGATGCCTGGAATGCCTGGGTTAGATAATGATAACTGGGAAGTTCCGCGTTCTAGATCAATGCCAAGAGGCGACCCACTTCGCAACCAGACCCCGTTGCTTAATAAGCCATCAACAGTTCACAAGACATCATCTATTAATTCCAGGCTTCTTCCTCAAGGCAGTGGAGCAGCACTAATTGGCAAGAGTGCACTTTTGGGAACTGGTGTTCCAGCATCTCGTCCTTCCAGCTTTGCTGCTGGTCCAACGCCAGCTCAAACCACACCATCTCCAAAACCGTTAAGTGCAGCTGCAGCTGTTGCCCCTGTCCCTGATAAACCAGCCAGTGCTCCGAAGGGGAATTCTGCCGAGCTTCAAAAGAAAACAGTGTCTCTTCTTGAGGAGTATTTTGGTATACGTATTTTGGATGAAGCACAACAATGTATTGAGGAGTTGCAGACTCCTGGTTACTACCCTGAAATTGTTAAGGAAGCTATCAATCTTGCCCTAGATAAAGGTACCAATTTTGTGGATCCTCTTGTTAGGCTACTGGAGCATCTGTACACAAAGAAAATCTTCAAGACTGAAGACCTGGAAGCTGGATGCTTGCTGTACAGTGCTCTGCTGGATGACATTGGTATTGACCTTCCTAAAGCTCCAACACAATTTGGTGAAATTATTGCTCGTCTGAGTTTGTCAGGTGGCTTGAGATTTGAAGCTGTGGAGGAGATTTTAAAGAAAATGGAGGATACCTTCTACCGTAAGGCAGTTTTCAATGCCATCATGAAAACCATGGAAACAAACCCATCAGGTCAGGATATCTTGTGTTCACATGCTGCTGTAATTGACGCATGCAAAAGCCTTTTGGAATAATGGTTCTCAGCAGTTTATGGCCAATATCAACTTTCCTGGATGCTGTATCTAGTGCTGAGGCAGCATCGTGTATTCTCTTATAGTTTAGGTGTCCGAGGAACTCGTACCAAAGATGTGAGGAACAGCTAGTTTTGAGCTGTATAATTTTGCGAGATCAGATGAGTGTTGATTATTGTTTCGACGACAATGAAGGGAAAGAAAGAAGCCATGGATTTTGCTCTTGGGCGGCCAGCTTAATTAGCTGGAGCCTGAGATGAACGAGGCTGAATGTGATGTTTTTGTGTCCACCTCTTAATGTTGTTAGTTCTTTTTCTGTGACTACACATTTTGTAACAATGTACTATGGTTTTGGAATATTTTGTCGGTTACAATATATTGTGTTACTTAGGAGTCAGGATTTGGTCTCCCTAGGTGGCTGCTTTAGTCTGTGATGGGTATTTCGTCCAATTCCCTTCTGTTAATATGCGTTGTTCGGCTGCATATGCACATGGCATTCCGCCTTGATGCTGTAATTTCGTCCTTCAGCTGGACAACTGCTGGTTTCGGAGTTGCGAGAAAATTTTGCACACTATCTTAGTTACCGTAGTTTAAAGTAGAATCTTGCACAATTTCTTATCGGCTTATATAGGTGGAGCCCAGGTGCCCTTCAGTTTCAGACCTTTCATCCGCTTGGCGGCGCATTTGCATCTCTCTTTCTGCGTTGCTCGTACGCAACCTTCCCCTTCCCCGGTCGGCCAGTCCCCCTTCGCCCGACCGGCCAAATCCACCAATCCCTGTTCAACATTCTACCAGCTGTTGCGGGCGGGGAGATCGGCAGCATTCGTGCTCCTTGGTAATCTAATCTTGCCCTTGATCAAAATTCTTGCTGCACTCTCCCCATTTCTCGACTAAGCAGGCCTTTCCCCCCTTGTTCCGCTCACTTGTTCCGCGCTTGGAATTGCAGCGGGCTGCCTGCAAATTTGCTTCCTAGGGTTTGGTCGGTGGACTGTGGGCTCCGCAGGATCCCCGAATTGCATCCGCCTGCTTCCGCGCGGAGGGCAATGGTACGACTATCTGCTCCTCCATGGCAGCGCCCGGGCTGTTCTCGCCGTTGTTACTCTAGCCGTTTCTTTGGTTGTTAGTGGAAGTTTGCACGGGTAGCGGAGGCCGTGAACCGGTGTTGCCTGTTAGGCGGCCGTGACCTAAGAAGCCCTTGTTGGCCTTGTGCTCTTGGCGGCCACGATGCTCAATTAGTTTTATGATCAGTGAGCGTGGTTAGATGTTGAATTCGGTTTGCTCTTCTGGGGGATTTTGTTTTCTGGTTGTTGCCCTATTGGATGGTTTTGAGTTTTGATTGTGATCGAAAGACTTTCTGAGGTAATTATTCAGTTGAGAATGCCTGAATGTGCACCGTGTAGTCTGAAAAATTCCACTCTAGTGTCTGTGAAAAGTGAGAAAAATTGCAGATTGCTCTTTAGTGCTTACTCTTTTGTGAGCAATGTTTTTTCCCGACGAACCTTTGTGAGCAATGTCATGATGGCATCAATAGTGCTTCGCTTTTACTGTCCTGGCAGCAAGGTCTACTTGGTAACTGATATTTATTCCTTTTGATCATAATGCCTACATCTGATTGCTAAGGCTCTTGCAGGCGGGAAGGCATACCATCATTCTCATGCAACCATCGCAGAACAGAGCTACGAGGACATTTATGGACTTTGATTCAGTTAACCACGCACTGGATGGTATGCAACCTTGTGTTCTCTCTTATGCTTGTTTAGAATGCTAATGCCATTTTAGCATTTACAGTTACTTTTCTTCTCTGCGAGGAATTAATTACTTTATTTTCTTGGTCCGTTTGTAGTAATTAACCTTTCTTGATTCTTGAATGCAGCTCAATATTTGGAACCAGTAACACAATTCACTTAATTTCTATGTTTAAAGCATCTCCTTCACGCGGTTATGATTTGAGAATCGTTGCATATTCTTTCCTTTCTCCAGCTATGCAAGCGGTACTGCTACGGTGCTACTTTTTAGCTATTAATAGTATATATGATATAATACTAAAATTTCATCAGAGCTATAATCTATTTGCTTGAGTATTAATTGGTGTCACTTGGAACTTGAGACTCCCATCTTCTATTTTTACTGCTTATTGAGTAGTTGGATTTTGCATATAACTGATGATCTACCAATTGTTACATGGTGTGCTGTCTCTAATGGTTAGTCAGCAAACTGTTGTGATAAAAACGTCCGGTTCTGTTTTGTTGTTTTTTATTTGAATATGAAAGTTACATCAATTTCAATGAAGATATGCGGATTCACATATTCAACTGACCATCTGACTAAAAGAATGTAAGAGCTGCCAAAATGTGGTCCCTCTCCAGCAATTATAAGATGGACTCCTGAGCATCCTGGTTTTTATAAGTTCCTCCATTTTTCAACTTTGCCATGTTGACCACGGCCTGGGAATTGTCAATTTTTTGCCATGTGACTGTATTACTCAGCAGTTTTACGGCTCATATTTGAGCTCTTTGTTATCAACACACCTTTGTTCTTACCAGGCTGTCCTCTGAAATGGCAGGAATCTGTGGTCTCTATGAAAGGAAAATCAGGAACATCAACCCGATGGTGAGGAACTTGACTTATGACATCAGCGACCTGTACAATTTCATCGATGGCCTGACCGACATAAGCGCACTGGTGTGAGTACACATTTCTTGAACTTTCAGAGCGTCAACCAGTAAGACGAAACAACAACCCACATGGCGCGCTAAAACTTACTAGCATTCTGGCACTTGCAGGTACGACGATTCCCTTCACGCCTTCCTACCATATGACCGCCAGTGGATAAAACAGAAGCTGTTTCAGCACCTGAAGAGGCTAGCGGAGCAGTAGAGCATGGCCGCCGCCGGTTTTCGGCACGCCCGCGTCGAGGATGAACGTGCCCAGCTGCCGGTTCAGGCTGGTTCGAAGTTCCTGGCATGTTGTGTAAAGGTCTATCTGGTGCCCTGGCGGTGTAGTGTTTGACGTGAACCATGTGGTTTGCACGGCGGTCAGGCGTTGTATTGTGAACGGCTGAACAATGCAGCTTCCAGACGATCATCTCGTTATTTCTCAGTTCCGACTGACTGGATATCATGATGACTGACGGAGGTTGGGATTCGGAGGGGTACCGGTTGATTGCCAAAATTCTCTCGCTCAGCAAGAGCAAACGCAGTCGGGCCTCAGGTTCACTCTTGGCCGTGTTCTAATGCTACTTGGATCCTTAGATCAGATCGCGCACGGGGAACTGGCACTGGCAGGGTTGCCCGCCGTGGTACGTGGAGGCGGTTGGGCTCTGAGGCAGGTCCGCGCGCGGTGAGGGCGACCGGGACCACGAGCTCGCAGGCGAAGTCGGCGGCTCGGCAGAACACGCCCTTGCGCCTGCACCGACACCTGCAGATTTCCTCTTTCACTCGACCCCCATGATCCAGGAGCCCCGTCACGTGCTGGATGAGCTCACCTGTGGGCAACCATCCCAGAAATCCCTCACACCCTCGGAAGGGATCAAGGGACACAGGAACAGTCTCAGCGCCAGGTGCTGTACTGTTAATACACGGTTCAAGATTTTTTTAAAAAAAATAAAAATAAAACAAGACTTCAAGCGGCTGGGTCGGACAACACAGTCGCCAACAGCCCACAGGCTCAGCAAGCAGAGCAAAGAATCGGAAATGACTTGTGTCAATTTCTGCTTGTTTATTATGGTGTCCAAAGAACTTACATTCGAAACACCGGATAATTCGACAGAATGAATTCTATAACCGGAAGGACTGTGTTCAGTATGTCTACATGGCGACACCAAGGAGTAATTGAAGTGCCTAAACTGTGTACCAACAAGCTATGCTTGAGCTCAGCCAACTCTTGCTCATGACTGCCACCACCTATGTACAAGTGAAACTTCCACGTCCCACCTTCCAGTATCAAATTCTCCAATTCCTTTGTTCGATGCAATGTCTTCCCATCTTTAACGGACGGGTCCCCAAGGGGATGAGTCGTGGAATCATTTGCCAAATCATGGCACCGAACGCATCATGAATCAATGGCCGGTCCACTCTTACTAACCAGCGGGATCGATTCCACATCATCGATTTCTGCATCAAGCATTTTGGTTCGTTCATCCTCAGCCACCATATTGGGAGAAATGCAGCCAGAATCTTCTTGAACGAGGACTGAGAATTCAACCGATCCTGCCTTCACAGCTTCTGCTGTATCACCTTCAAGCATTTCTGCAGGCAGGAGCGTTGAGTTCTGATCACTTTGAGGAACAAGAAACAGTAGTGTCAATGGGACAAGCCTTGAAATGTTTCTAATCAAGACAGCGATCCAGAGGTTACTGAACTCCATTCGAGTCACACTCAGCATGTGCAGCAGCAAGCCACCCCACCAAGCAGACATCAGCAACCCGGCATTTTGTAGTGACATGAGTAGTGCGTAAAATGTTCCTTCGATGCCGGGGGAACAAAGCTTGGAGCAAAGCACAAGAAGTGGTAACCATTTGAGTCGGCCAACCATTTGTGAAATGCTGTTATCAATCATTGCAAAGAAATAATCCGGTATGCCAATTTTCAAGTTTAGCCTGGTCACCAATACCAGATCGAGCATTCCTGCCAGACTAGACAGCACTTGACCCCATAAAAGTATGCTGCGGAAAGGATAGTCCTTCAGAGCGGTTTGGTATAGCAAAACTCCAAGTAGTGAACCAACTGAACCAATTGCGTAGATGAGACCGATAAATCCCTGTACCGATGCAAATGTTATGTAAGTTCCTTTGGCAACAAGGCATCATCATAACAGGGTAGTAAAAAGGTAATAATGAAATTTCAAGATAATAATTGTGCGAATTGAGGCCATATTGTCAAACTTTGTTCATAAAAGTTGAATTAATATTGGCCTGGCCAACCTTATAACATAAAATATCAAGTTCATCTACATAAAAGAAACCGTTAACTTGCATATCTTGCTGCCTGGTAGTTTCTATCTACATAAAAGAAACCGTTAGTGACTTGCATATCTTGCTGCCTGGTAGTTTTGCTAGATAATCGGAATAGCACCGGATGATGAACATATGAACAAAATGTATTCAGCTGAAATAAAGCCTCCCAATAAGGATTTAACAACCAACGGCTTGTAATTTCAGGTCTTTAGTCCTTTTTATGAAATGATGATATCTAGTAAGTGTGCATACCTCAGAAAACCCAGGTCCAACCACAGGGTCTGTGTACCAGTAGAACATTCCTCCCTGAATATCGAGGCTCAAATTGTGAGAAACAAACATATATACACATGGCCGCCAGACCTCGGGGCATTTCAGTGTTGCCCCCATTGACTGAATCGCTTTGTAGAACTTTTTATGAACCTGAATTCAGCAAGATATTAAGTGACATTACTGTCCATTGGTGTATCAACAGTTCAAGCAAGCAGAAATGTCATTGGTGTATCAACTGTTCAAGCAAGCAGAAATGTTGGTCAGTAATCTGACCTGCTTGTAGTCAAATTCTGCAACATGATTCTCCTTCAGCAGGATCCCTGCCGAGAGCACCAGGGCAGAGGGGATGCTCAACAGGCCAAGAGCACCCTTCGAACAACGTGAACAAGACATATGATTCCATAATGGCAGTCAGGGTAAGTATGAGAGACAAAGGCAATCATTTATGAGAAATTTCACACCTGAGAGCCCATTGAGTGAACAAGCAGGCCGCTAATGGAGAATCCAAGCAATGCCCCAAGAGAGGAGCTAAATCCACACAGGCTTTGCATGTCGGAAGCAAGGGGCGGGTGCGTGATGCTGTTCTGAGCAACCAGGGCGTCCACCGTCACGTCAGCTATCGCGGCGCCCGCGCTCTGCGCCGTCAGGGCCAGCAGCGCCGGCATGATCCCCAACCCGCGGTGCAGGGAAAGCATCAGCATTGACGACACGCCGACCACGCCTGCATTATGGCAAGACAAGGATGCAGAACCCGCTGGCTCGACCGGCCTGATGGAACCAAGGAAGTTCAGATGATCAGATCTTTAACCTGCGAGAACGAAGTACGGGCGGCGGCGGTAGCCGGCGACCGGGAGAACGTCGGTGAGCAGGCCCCAGAGGGGCTTGACGACCCACGGCGCGTCCGTGACGCCCTGGTAGAACTGGGCCGCCGACGGCTGCACGCGCTGCACGTCCTTCCAGTAGTACCCCGCTGCGACGCCGCCGACGGCGTTGCCGACGCCCTGGCAGGCGCCATAGACCGCGACGACCGCGAGCACGAAGCTCCAGTGCAGCTGGCTGGACAGCCGCCGCAGCCATCGGCAGGGGGAGGCGACGCAGCTTTTGCCAATGATGACGCCGCAGCCGGCGGCGGCGGGTTCTTGGAAGCGGAGGGGCCCGTCTTCCTGGGGCTCCATGTGGGCCATAGGACGCGGATCTAGCGAGGAGCCGCCGCAATCCGCTCAGAAATAATGCAGGGCTAGGCGATGGCTTGCTGGTGAGACGCGAAAGGTGCTCGATTCGTATCCGAGCTCACTCAGCTCGGGGTTTGACCTCACTGGGCTCAACTGCTCTAGCACGAGTAGATCGTGATCTGCCATTGGTGCGCTCTGCAGGTTCAGTTTTGCCTGCGTCTGTATCTGTACCGCGTTTCAGCATTGGGTATGGATCCCGTTCTACAAAAGGGTCGATCGATCCATCAGCTACCAGACGACCCAATGTCTGGATCAGTGAATTGTCTCTGTTTGTCTGACAGGGTACCCCGTACAAAAAAACTTCACCTCCCGTGCTGCTGCGCTGTCGCTGTCCGCTCCCACGCATGGCCAGAGATCGATCGCGGTAATGCTTGGCCACGGTCGTCCGCACGCTCGGACGCCGCACCAGGTCCACCCCTCCTTCCTATTTCGCTCCGATCTGCTCATCTTGCTGCCACCAACCGTATATCCTACTTCCCCACTTATTTCATCAACATTGTTCCCTCTGCTAAAGAAAATAATTAGAAATTTCTATTTGTTACTGTAGGAATTTATTTTTATTATAGTCTCTTAAAATCTGATGTAAAATGAGCATATATTTTATGTTGCAAAAGGAAAACATCGATGTTGCGAATAAAGTTTGTGCATGTTGCTGCTATGTATGAATGTTAGATGAAACATGATGCTAATTTTTTTCCATCCCTGAATTGGATGGATAGTCATTTTATACATATTCTTTTTAATGTTGCAAGCAGTGATTTTTGATGTTGCATTAGTTAACTTTTAGTGTTGCAACGGAACGTCCGATGAAAAATCTATCATCGGACGTTCGGACGCTAGTAGCTCCGCTATATCAATGCTACACGCGCAATTTGGGTCATCTGCACCTCACTTTCGTCAGATATAGGTCAACAGTTGGTATTCTGTTTATTCAGGCGTTTACTTTTTTTTCCCGATCCTCTTCATGTTTTCTCGTTAAATTCTCATTTGCAGATGATTTCGTGATTTGGTATTCTCTTCCATTACGATGTTTCAAGATATTTTCATTCGTTTTCAGCATCTTTTCCCCAGTCCAGATGCAATTGTTACTAGGGGACACTAGGCAACTGGGAGCAAGCATGTTTCTTACGGACACAGCAAGCCACGTGCTCCATTTTTTCAGACAAATGCAAGCTTCTCTCCATCTTCCTTCACAGCATTTTTTCCCCTTAAACTTATTTCTTTAATAGGAGGGCGGCCCAAAGGAATAGGGAATAATGGATGGAAATATAGGTAAATACCAGTTACAGCCGTACATACAGTTGCGTCTCTGCACGACCGCCTCCATCTATCGTTCATATTCGATCCAAAGCTTCACCTTGGGAGGCGACGTTTCGGGTTCGGCCCATGTACTTGTCTGCTACCTCCGACCCCACAATCACACAAAGGGAAGGAGGTTCACGGAGAAACATTTTCATTTCTACTGCTCTTTTAACTTCTCGAACCGCCCGTCAAATTCAAATTCTGATTGCACGGTTGTATTTCTTTTGAAAATATCTTCAAAACAAGATGTCACTTGCATATATTTCAACAATATTTTTAAATACACATAAATTGCTTACGTAGATTAGAAAAATACCAACATAAATTAGTAAAAATGATCAATTGACTTGCTAAAGTTACCTATCACTGATCATGTAATAAACATCCACGTACCTTAATATAATTTTCTGCCATCATCCTCTAATCACATCATCCAATTATCTTCGAAATATCAACATCAATATTCACTTAACTAAACTCAGACGAGTCAAGCAACATTTTGTAAAGCAATGGGCAACTTTTGCAAAATTCATAAGCAAATTAGAATACACTAAAAAGTATTTTCTCACACGAAAAAAATATATCTTTAAAATATAGTGGTGTGAGATCTTGTTTTGAAGTTCTTATTGAAACGAGTGCAACTATGTCATCGGATTTTGATTTGGATGCTCGATATTGAAACTACGATTTTTTTAAAAATCGTATATTTGTACACGGCGCGGAAGTTGAGTGGAGTGGAAAAACTGTCAAAATAGAAAATCGTGATAGGAACTTCCCCTAAAAGGAACGAACGTAAGGCCGGTCTAACGTACGCCCCACCATACACTAGTCAGGTCCATTTTTTTATACATAAAACTCCGAATTTCTAGGAGAATAGAAGATGGAGAAGAAGTGAAATCATAATTTCTCAAATTTTCCAAAAGAGAAAATGGATTGCAATCCAGGATGCCCCTATTGCATTCTGGTGGTGACCGTGCTCGAAACTTGCATCCTCTAAATATCACACGGGGATGGTATGTCCTTCATGTCAAGTTTTTTTATTATATTTGTATAAATTCCTTTTTTATCTCAAATGGAAAATTGAAGACGTCCCTATTGTTTTCAATGGGCACACTTGAAACCGCAGCAAGCATCTTATTACAGTCTTGCTTGATCGTCTTCTGATTTTGTTGCGCGTAGTGTTCACGTTGCCTCAATTTGGGGCGGTTGTTTTGGCGCCGAATCCAACATCAGTTTTCAGAAACCCGCGCGACGGGCGTCTCAATTCCTGTCCGTCCGATCCGCCCCGCGGGCGTCCCCACTACCACATCTCCACCGTTGATCCCCTCTTCGTCCCCAAAGGGGCCAAACTCCCCAAGCGCCGCCTCCTGCCGACCGCCGTGCCCTCTTCCCCTCTCCGGCAGCGAAGGGTGAGGGCGGACGACGAGAGCTCGTGAGAAAGCGAGGCGAGGGGATGCAGCCCAAGATCAGCGCGTTCTTCAAGCGGCAGGAAACGGCCCCAGATCCGAACAGGTTCTTTCCCCCCTTCGAATTGATTACCCTTGGTACCAAATCCTGCCGGATCCGAATTTTTGTGTCCAATTGCTGTGATGTCTGACAAAATAATGCGAGGAGCAGATGCATTGGCACATGTGCTGCGCGGGGAGAAGCAACTTGTGATTCCGTTCTCATTTCCGCGAGTTTGCGCAGTGGCGGTGGCGAGGGGCACGGGCAGGGAAGCGGCGGCGGCGCCGCGGCGGAGAAGAAGCGGAAGTCCAAGGGCGGCGGGCGCGGCGAGCTTGTCAGCAAGAAGAGGAGCTACGCGCAGTTCCATCTAGAGCTGGGGCAGCCCGATTTCGTCCTCCACACCTGCTCCGTCTGCGGCATGATGTACGCCCGTGGGAACGACGACGACGAGAAGGTTCACAAGGCGTACCACAAGAGCTACTTCGAGGGAGTCCCGTTCAAGGTCTTGTCGCTCACTTGCTCTCTGCGTCGCTCTCTTGTTGCGTGCTTCTTTGGAGAGCGTCTAACTAACCGATGAGCTGCAGGGCTGGCGAAATGAGACTGTGATTGCAAGGTCTGAAGGCGGAGATCGGGTAATTCTCGCGACTGATGAGAATTCTCATATGTGGAATAGTAAGGTACAACTCAACCGAACTCAATTCCTTGTGCTAAAAATGTTATGAGCACAACAATTTCTTAAGAAATGCAGACTGTTAAACCGTCCAGTTTCACTTTTAGCACAGCTGTTATCTGTTTGGGTCTTTTTTGCTAATTGCCTGTAAATGCCTAAGCTTAACTTCACAAAATGCGGATGCAAGTCGTATAGATTTATTATACAACTTATGTGATGCCAAACTAACATGGCAGGTCAAGGAGGTGATCACAGTGGTGGAGAAGGAGCTGGGATTTGCTGAAGGGAAACTCCTGCATAAACTTTGCAAGGTAATTACATACTGTTAGTTCCTTTATGATAATCTCTGCAGTACATTTGTCTTACTTGGTAATAAATTCAAATAATCTTTACTGTATAGGTTTATCTGTACATATCTGGCCAGAGAATTGTGGGCTGCCTTGTCACTGAACCAATAAAAACAGCGCATAGAGTTATCCCGAGCTCCAAGGAAGAAAGCCATGGTGATTTGCTGCCTAATAATAATGAATCGAGGAAAACAGATCATACATTAGAGTTTGGCAAAATCAGCTTCAAGAGGGAAATCATAAGACGGAATAATCCTTTGGTCGAGAACAAAGGAGAGTGTCAGGATCCTGGTGCTATAATCTGTGATAAGGAAGCTGTTCCTGCACTTTGTGGATTTCGTGCCATCTGGGTTGTACCATCACGGAGAAGAAAACGAATAGGCTCCAAACTAATGGATGTTGCAAGGTAAGACTATGTTTGATTTCTCATGATGCATATTTGTTCCATAAATTTCGTCCATTTACAAGGCAGCATCTTTTTTAATGTTCGCCATTCCTCGTTGTGCCCACAACTATTCCGCCTAGCAACAAGATACTATTGCAGACTGCTCCAGTTTGCACGGTGATCAAATTATTTTAAGTTGTAAAAAGTATTGGTAGGCTATCTTTTGATAACCCTAATATATTTTTTCGTGCCTTTGATGAGCAATTTCCATATACCAAGCTCCTCTCTCCTGATATTGCCACTTCCATTCATCTGATGCAGAAAAACCTTCTGTGAAGGCGGGACTTTGGGGATTTCCCAGTTTGCTTTCTCACCCCCAACCTCCTCCGGGAAAGCGCTAGCATGCCGCTACTGCAAGACCAGCGCATTCTTAGTCTACAAGGACATGGATGTATAAAAGATGTACACTAGAAGGCCCCCTCTGAAACTCTCTCTCATTGTAAAATACTTTAAATTATTGCCACATCTGGAACTTATCTGCTTGTATTCAGTTTGACTGGAAAATACTGATGTTTGTAGCTTCTCTTTGCGACAAGTAATAACAGCTTCCTTGTGATCTTCATAAATAAGTTCTCATGATCTCACAAACAAAATTACATCAATGCTGCTGAACTGACCATGACACTTGCAGGGTGCATGTACAACAAGATCAGTGATGTATGCACACAAAAATGAAACTGCAGCGGCAAAATAACAATGCATATGCATTCTGTTTCCAAGAAAAATAAAGAACTGAAACTTTTCAAACATCAAATGCATTTTATGCTGATCTGGATCGTCTAGAATATTCTTGCACAACAAAGTGGAAGATGAAGAAAATCCTAATGTTTCCTAGTTGATGGATCATTGATAGCTGCATTTGAGTACTCGTCAACTACTGCTTTTGTAAGGGAGGGTCTCAATGAACTTCGGGCAGTCTGGAAGTGTGTGTTACGAATGAAACTTGCAGAGATATCTTCCCTCAATGCTGCCATTCCAGCTTCCCTGCAAAGGCCTTCAAGATCAGCACCAGTGAACAGCTCGGTACACTCTGCGATCTTCCAAAGATCGACATCCTCCCCCAATTTCATTTTCCGTGTATGGATGTGTAGTATCTCATATCGCCCTTCCACATCTGGCGGCGGAACATACAACACCTGCAAATCAATGGAAAAATATTGTTGGTGTCTGTATGTGAGCATGCTTCCATGAATGACAATCAAAAGTAAAGACACCTTGTCAAAACGCCCTGGACGCATAAGCGCAGCATCAATTGCATTTGGGCGATTAGTAGCAGCCAATACAATAATTCCCTACAAAAAAAAAAGAATAGCCTTCTAGTGAACATACGTGTAGATTTGATAAGTAGAATCACACAAAGCTATCGGCAGGCTAAATTTACCATAGCCAATTCTAAACCATCCATTTCAGTCAACAAAGTTGACAAAAGTCTTTCTCCAACTGTGACACCGCCACTAGAGTTCCCACCAGGGCCAGTTCTGCAAGATCATAGAAGTACCATTTTAAGCTATTTTGTAGTAAAATTCAGATTCAGTACACTGAATCTAAAAGCAATGATCAAGTCTGGAGTCCACATGAACCACTTCTACTTTAATAAAAAAAAAAGAAAATCTGAGAAACCATTCAACAAGATTTTATTTCCCACTCAAACTGTTCAATTATATTATGTGTCGTGTTGCAGATTTCACTATTGTGGTAAAAGACTGGTTATGATAATCCATATCCATTTCTGTAAGAGATGACCATTCTGAAATATATATTTGTTTTTACTAAAATTATGCACCAATTGTCAGTGCGTACCTTTTGGGGGCAATTGCATCAGCCTCATCAAAAAATATAATGCTTGGAGAAGCAAGACGAGCCTTCTGAAATGTTCTTCGTAACAGAGCTTCACCTTCTCCAACATACTTTGAATATAATTCCGCGCCACTGTTATAAGAATATATGTGAAGAACCTAGTGAGCGTTGAGGAGCAGATTTGAAGGTACATTTGATTTTTGGCTTTTTGCAGCTGCAGCCACAGCAAGCAAAATTGCATTAGTGTGTTACTGTGGCGTTGCTTGCTGCAGCTGCAGCCGCAGCTGCAAAAAGCACTACCGTACGGTTAACTCAACCAGCAGAAAACCAGTGAATTATGCTAGTCTGTTTTAAATATAGTGGGATAAATTTCTCTGTTCTTCACATGGAAAGTGAGCCATTATTTGTATCAATATATAACATTGTTCTATGACAAACCTCAAAGAAAAGAAAGAAGCTTGAGAAGCATGCGCTGCAGCCTTTGCAAGGGTAGTCTTCGAGCACCCTGGTGGACCATGCAAAAGTACCCCCCGGACTGGTGGTATCCCAAGTCTACCATATGCAGCAGCACGCTTGATGGGCCACTCAACAGCTTTCTGAAGCTCTTTCTGAAGCATAGGAATACTCACCATAAAAATAGGTTTTCACTAGAAGGAAGCTAAAACAGGAAACATACCTTTAGATCTTTCAAGCCTCCAATATCATCCCATGTAACAGTCGAAATTTCTTTGGTTACCCCTCTTGTTATGCTTGGACTTACCATAGATCTAGCAGACTCCCAGTCCTCCATTACTAGTTTAAGTACATTCTCACCCATGTCCAACATTCTATGATATGCAAGCTTGGCAGCTTCTCGACATAAAGCTTCCAAATCAGCACCAACATAACCATTGCAGAATGCAGCAATCATTTGAAGATCAACATATTCATCAAGATGTAGGTTCTTGGTATAAAGCTGAAGAAGATAAAGATATATGAAATTACACCTTATGTAAAGACATCAAGAACATGAGCTCAAGATTTCATAAAGCACGGGCATTGATATGGTGCCAGCACATATACAAACAAGTGGTTAAAACTTAAAAGTCAATATTACATTTTTCTTCAACAGCAATTCTAAGCTACATGCCTAAATTGAACAGTAACAACAAAAAGAGAACATACTATACAAAATCATAATTCATAAAGGAAGGAAAAGGTCACAACTTAAAAAAGAAGAATCTATTACCTTAAGAATCTGCAGCCGTTCTTCAACAGTAGGAACAGTAACCTCTACCTCTGAGTCAAAACGTCCTCCTCTTCTCAATGCTGGATCAATAGCATTCACCCTGATGAGATGATAAGCTGTTTGTTCAAGAAGAAAGACAATATCCACCACCAGAATTGTTCCAGCAGGATTCTTAAACTTGGACCTTTAGTTATGCCGACAATTCTAAAATAACAAATCACACGTGTGGCATGCCCAGACCTGTTAGTCGATCCAACAACAACTATGTGAGGAAGCATCTTTGATGATTTCTTGTTTCCATCCATCAGAGTAAGAAGCTGGCCAACAATGCGGGCCTCATTCTCTCTCCTGTGAAAGTAAATTAAGATTCATTTTCGACAACACACATGCAAAAAAAAAGTTATGAAGAACCTGCCTATTATTGCGGCATGGACATATGGCATCAAGTTCATCAATGAATATCACAGCTGGTTTACCCCGTGAAGCCTGAGAATATGCTTCAGAAAAGGCTTCACGCAGGAACTTTTCCCCCTCTCCCACATTGGCTTTGTGTACAGAATACGTACTGTCAAGATGGGCACAAACAGCACTTCAGGGTCATGTCCAAACATATGATGTACCGGTCAGCACTAAACAGAAACACTTCAAAGTAAATATGGTACTTGATCATTATCAGGTGCGCATTGCATTCTCGAACAATAGCTCGAACCAGGCTTGTCTGCCAAAATAACATCCACCATATAGTTAGCTCTTGCCAATTTTGGTACCAACAAGTAAAATAACAGCAAATTCCACATAAAACCAATTTGAGCGATCTACAATATATGAAGATTTGTGATAGAGTTAAGACTAGGCATTGCAAATTCAGTACCTTTCCGGTGCCAGGAGGGCCGTGGAGCAGCAAACCTCTCGGCCACTGAAGAAAGCAAGCCGAACGGCGATTAGCTGACTGATTTACACAAAGCTGTAGCAGGCAATGACGAGGTCTGATGAGAGCAAGAGGAGGCGACACGGTACCTTGAGGCCGAGCAGGAGGGACTCGCGGGCGTAGAGGAAGGGATACGTCACGAGCTCCCGGAGGGCCTGGAGCGCCCTGCGGTTGCCCGCGACAGCCTCCTCCGCCCGCCACCCTGAGGCCGACTTGCCGTTGCTCCCGCCACCGCCTTCGTTCGCCGTGCCCATCACCTCACCGCTTTGGCCCGCAAACAGTCGGAGCTCGTGCCGCGTCGTCCGGTTTGCGCTCGAGAGTTGCCACGTGGGGGCGTCGCCGCTCCGATGAGTTACGCCGGCGGGAGGAAGGAGGCGACGAGGAGAGGCGTTCGGGGAACGAACCCTAAACCTTCCTCTTAGGGCCCAACCCAAGCCCAATTCGAGGCCTGCTCCGCCGCCGTATTAATGAGGTTAGGTGGGCCATTTGATTGGGCCCCCGTGTGAACGAAGTTAAGCGGACTTGTAGTTTGTAGTATCGTACGTTTACGTTCCCCCATGTTTACGATCGTTCCTCTCTCTCGACCGGCAGCTCGAATGCTCGATGATCCCCAACTTTCTCCTTGCTCGACCTGATCGATCGCAGCAGCCCGCTCCTCCTTGGTCGACCCAACCATACCACTACCACCACCTATGATGGCCCCTCCATGGGTCGTCTTGCTCGAACGCAGTAATCAGAGCTACGAGCAAACATGGTGATAGATCCACCGGCGTCCCAAGCGAAGAAGCGGCGGCAGGGATCGACGACCAGTACGGCAATTTCGGCCACCCTTCAGGCCATGAATAGGGCTCTCCGAGCGCCGTCCAGCGCCGCCGACATCGCGCTCGCGCCCACTTACACCTACTGAACTCTCGCCGGAGCACCGCCGTCGAACGGGAACTGAGCTTGCAGATTGGAACGGCGGAGTACAGATCAGCCTATGCCTTGTTCGGACCTGACCTGCACCCCGGCGGCCGTCGGTGGACCATGCCATCGCCGCGCCGACCAACGGTCGTTGACGAGTGCGGAGGACAAGGAAACCAGGGAGAAGGGGGAAATCCGAGAAGGGAGGGTGGAGGGGGCCCACCACCGCCTTGGCCTTAGTCGCCGCCGCGCAGGCTTCCGCCGGTGACTTGGGCAGCGGACAGGGAGGGCAGGGGAGGGGGAGCTGGCGACGGGCAGGATCAGGGGGTGCCGCCCAACGGGACGACGTGGACCGATCGATCAGCAGCTACTAAATCGTAGAGTACACAGCTTCTAGAGGTTTTTGAACAGCCGAAGAAGTGCATGTTGAAAGAGCTAATCGTGTTTCAGACAATTTGATCCGGTTCCTGTGGTTTCCTATGAACCGCAAGAGTGCTCACTGCTCAGTGGTAGCATGGGCCGCCACACAGCTGTGTATCAATCCACCTTCTCCCAGTACGTAACACGTGACGACGCTGGACCCCAGATCGCAAGTCGTGCACCGGTGGTTGGCGCGTAAGGAGCAGCGCTGTGGACTCCTGGAGCACCGACACGGATCATCATCATCCACGAAGCTATTGTGGACATGCAGTCTGCCAGTGGCAGTTTGAATGCCCCAGAACGGCGATGCCGCCACAGTGCCAAGTACATGCTCGGGCATACATAGTCAATCCAGTCACCCAGCTCGTCGCCGGCCGGTGAACGGCAACGCCAGAGAGGAGAGAGCGCGCAGCAACGGGCCACGGCCACTGCCCCGCCGACCTCTCCCCTCCCCTCGGCCAACTAACAGCGACGCAGGGGCAGTAAATGCCGCCATTAATGGCGCACCTAGAGCCCCTCCGCTCCGCGCGCTGGAGCCCGGCCACAGCCAGGCGCCGCCCGGCCGGACGCTGCTCGCTCGGGTCGCCATCAATGAACACGGTTGCATCCACATGCCCCGCGGCCGGAGCCCGCCCTGCCCCGCGCCGGAGGAAGCTAGCTAATCCGGGAAGGAAATCCGATCCGAGCCGCCGTGGTAAAGGCACCGGGGCCCGGCCCGGCCGGTGTCCGCGTGAGAGCATTTACTCGCGCCAGTGAGAGGTGGAGAGCGGGCAGCTCAGGCGCAATCGAAGCTAAGCACGGAGACTTTGCCGCCCATGGCGAGATCATGATGTGGGAGCAAGCGAGTACCGGCTATGGTTGAAAAGGGACGGAAAAAATTCTGTTTCCGTCCGTTCCTTTTTCTATATTTATCCCATATTTTCTATATTTATCCTATATTTTGACCTATCCGGAAACGGGACGGAAAAGTTTGGAAATGGAACGGGAAACGGAATGTCCGTAGCCGGGAGCGGGATGGGAAACGGGAGAGGGTATATCCCGCCTGTATTTACGGGATCCCGTTTTCGACCGGGATGATCCCATTTTTATCCTACTTTCAACCTATACGTGATAGACCCAATTGACAAAATCCTCTTACATGTTACAATCTTCATTCCATGAGCCAACAGCCCGATGAATAAATTCGGCAGTTCACTCCACTCCAATCCTAATTTTCTGATCCCATCCGCATCCCCTAGCCACCCCCAACCCAACCTCCGGCAGCCGCCGCCGGCCCGCCCCTGCTTGCGCCACTGCGTTCTCTCCTCCGTGCGCTTGCGCGTGCACGGCCGCGCGCCGGCGCATTTGCGGCGCTGCGCCTGCGCGTGCGCGGCCGCGTGCCCGCGCATCTGCGGCGCTGTGCGTGCACAGCTGGCCAGCTCCCGGCTGCACGCTTGCGCAAGAGCCAACGAGGCAAGGATGTTGCGCTCGCGTGTTGGTGATGTAGATGGTGGAGGTCATGCCCGCTCTTCTGTCTCCTTGGCGTCCACGCCACCGGTGCCGGAGAAGCACCTAGGCTTGGGCTAGATGCTGCCAGCACCGCCGCCTCCGAAGCAACCTGCTTCTGTCAGACAGCAGCAGTGGATCCATTTCAGGTACGCAGTTAATTAGTAGACTAGCACTAGCAGTACTAGCAGTATGGGGAGTAGGAATGTAGGATTAACAGACTAGTAGTAGCTAGTAGTAGCTAGTAGCAGTAGCGAATTTGATAGGTTGCTCTATTTGTTGATTCTTTGACAGGATCTAAAAGAAAAGCTTGTGAAGGTGCTGCTAGTGGTAGTCAAAGTGCACCTCATGGTGTGTCACCGGCATCTTCTTCTGTGCCAAGTGAGGAACCAAATCAAGCAGTTGCTAGTGACAATAGCACTCCAGCAGCACAAGGTGATGGACAGACTCAGGGTGAGGGACCTAGTGATACAACAACTTAAGGAAATGGTGCTGTAGCCACTGCAGATATAATTGCTCTTGCTGATGAGGACGGGGAACTTTCTTTTGGGACTGGGACAGCAAAAAGACGGAAGAGATTGACATCTATTGTGTGGAAGTATTTTACCAAGAAAACAGAGGTAGTAGAGGTGAATGGTAAGAAGTATGAGCAGGTGTGGGGCTACTGTAACTTCCCAAACTGCAAGCAAAAGTATAGGGCTGAGTGCAACTATGGCACAAATGGACTTTAAAATCATTTGAAGTCAGCGTATAGTGTTATCAAAGGGCAGTTGCAACTCAAGGCAGAGAAGGATCATGGGAAAGATGTTACTAATATCCAGACTTTTAGGTATGATCAAGAGGCTAGTCTCAAGAAGTTGTATTTAGCAATAATCATGCATGACTACCCTTTCAATATTGTTAAGCATGATTACTTTGTTGAATTCATTAAGTCCTTGTGTCCTAGCTTTCCATTCAAGTCTAGGATCACTGCTAGGAATGATATAATGGACATATATGTAGCAGAGAAGGATAAGTTGTATGCATATTTGAAAACCGTCCCTTGTCGCTTTAGTGCAACCATGGACATGTGGACATCATGTCAGAATAAAGGCTATATGTGTGTCACTTTACACCGGATTGATGATGACTGGCATATCCAAAAGAGAATTGTAGGGTTTTTTCATGTTGAAGAATCGCACACAGGCCATAAGTTAGAAGAGTCATTTACTGAAGTCATGGTCAATTGGTTTGTTGAGAAGCGGTTATTTTCATTGACTCTAGACAATGCTTCATCTAATTTCGTGGCAGTCACTGATATAATTGATGATCTTAAGGAGAATGGCAATGGCTCTTCGGTATGTAATGGTATATTTTTCCATATTAGATGTGCATGTCATGTTCTGAATTTGGTTGCAAGAGATGGACTAGCTGTTATTTCAAATGCCCTTAACAAGATCAAAGCAATTGTACTAACTGTGAAGGGCTCTCCCTTGCAATGGGAAGCACTCTTGAAGAGCGCCAGTGAGTGTGGGTTGGATACATCAAAGGGCGTTTAACTTGATGTTTTAACTAGGTGGAACTCAACCTATATGATGCTAAGGGATGCCTTGCACTACAAGCCTGCTTTCATTAGACTCAAGAACTCAAATCGTCGTAAGTACAAGCATATTTCTCCTTCTGAGAGTGAGTGGTCCATGGCTGTTACAGTTTTTCAATGCTTGAAAAATTTCTATGATCATACTGAATTGTTATGTGGTACTTCATATCCTACATCCAATCTGTTCTATAAAGGTTTCTGTGAGATAAAGGATCTGCTTAACAAATGGTATGTCAATGATGATTTGACTATTAGACAAATGGCATTTTCTATGCGTGCAAAATTTGAGAAATATTGATCCAATTCTAGTACTAGTCTTGTTGTTGCATGTTTCCTAGACCCTAGGTATAAGCATAAACCGGTAGAGTTCTATATGAGAAAGTTCCAGTTCACTTAGATAAGTTTATGAGTATCGTCAAGAACTTGTTCCAATTTTATGCTAGCTCTAAACCAGCAAATTCAAAGAATTCTGTGAATGAGAATAATCCTAGCAGCCCAGCAGATCCACTAGTAGAAAATCAAGATGCTGAACTTGAGAGATTCTTGTATAACGATAATGGGGCTGGCAACAAGAAGTTGAATGGGTTGGACAAATATATGGACAAAACAGAATCCATTTGACATTCTATCCTATTGGAAGAACAACACAAGTGAATATCCAATTCTCTCACAAATAGCGAGGTATATGATGGCCATTCAAGTTTCAACAGTTGCTTCTGAATCTGCATTTAATGGTGCTGGGTGTATTATTGATCCATATGGTAATCATCTTGATCCGGAGATGGTACATGCTTTAATATGCACAAAAGATTGGATACATGGATCAAGAAAAGGTACCGATTTAGATACTATAATAATTTTCTTTTGTTTGTTAATATTGTCATGCACTAAATATGTGTGATGTCTTTGTCTTCAGATTCCAAATGTATTCCTTCCATTGTGGCTGATCTGGTATCTCCAGAAACTATTTCTGTGTCGCCTGATAATGCAATGAATGATGACGTATGTATCAGTCCATAGTTTACAATAATTTATATTGTGATAACCGGCTAACTCATGAACATGTTTTGATAAATTCAGGAAGAAGGAATGGCAAGTGATCCAGACGCGATGAATGAACAGGATGAGTTGTGATGGTGATGGTCCCTGTCAGGACTCTATTTATTTGTGAACTTGTTACTATGTTTATTTCTGAACTGGCTCGGCTTTGTTATGGTCCTTCTGGACAGTCTATGTGTGTACTCATTTGTGTTGTGATGACTCGTAAACTGATATTGTTTGTCTGTCAACTTCATTACTGGTGGACTTGTTTCATGCAGATTGTTGCTACTGTAATGTTGCTTTGCACTTATGCCGTTGTTCAGTATCCATGTGTATGTCCCATCTAAGTCCCGCCATTTTCGTGGTATTCCCGCTCATATTTGCCAGTTTTCATGTTGCCGTATATTCCAGTTCCGCTCCCATTTCCAGATATTTCGGTCGCGCTCATATTTCCGGTGAAATAATATGGCAATAAAAATAGGAGAGGAGTTTTCCCGCCGGTTACCGTCCGTTTTCGACATAGGAACGGCGGTACTAGGCGAAGGAATTTAACGTCGGCGACGCAGCGCGCGGCATCACGGGGCGCACCCATGACATCGCCCTGTCGCTGCCGCGGCGTACGTGTCGCGCCGGTTGCCCGGGCGACGTACAGATCGCGCTGGCCACCTAGCGACGTGCCGTGCCGTGCGTGCGTGCCCACCGGCCACCAGTGTGCAGTGTGCTGCCGGCGCGCGCCTGCACCGTTCGGCGTGCCGAGAGCCCTTAACGGCGGACCAGCTGAGGGAGGGAGACGCTCCCGCGATAGATTCCTCCCGACACCGACCTGCCCGACCCGTCGCGCCCCATCTCTCTCTCTCGCTCCCGCTCTCGCCCTCGCTGCGTGCGCCAGCCGAGCCGCCTCCGCCTGCCCCCTTTCTCCAGGAGGAAAAAGGCCTTTTCTTGCGCGCGGTGACGTGCCCGTGAGCTTCCGGTTCTACCGTTCTCGTAGGAAAGACGTGCTCTCCTTGTCCTCGTCCGCGCAAGATGGGGCGGGGGCTAGGCGGCGCCGTCGTCTGCTCAATGCTGGTGCTGCCGGCGCTGCTGGCGCTCGCCGCCTCGCAGCCGGTGTCCCCGGCTCTGTCGCCGTTTCAGAGCGCGCCGCGGCCTCCGCCGGCGCCGGCCGCGAGGGCGTCCTCCCCAGCGCCGGCTCCGAGGCAGTCGCTCCCGCCGGTGCCGGCCGCGAAGCCGTCGTCTCCACCACCGACGGCGCAAGCTGGGAAACCATCTCCGTCTCCGAGGCCGGCTCCAGTGCCGCCTCAGCCCAGCGCGGCGCCGACGCTAAGGCCGTCGCCTCCGCCTGCCTCGCCCGTTCCACTTCCTGCCGCGCCGCGGCCGGGCCCCAAACCGTCTCCGCCCGCGGCTCCGGCGCCAAGCCATTCACAACCACCTGCCACGCAGCCTCCGCCGCCTGCGCCACGGCCGGCTCCGACGCCGCCACCGCCCTCGTCGTCGCCGGCGCCAAGGCCGTCGCCTTCACCTACCACACCGGCCCCACAGCCGCCACCAGCTCCGAAACAGTCTCCATCACCGGCTTCACCACCACCACCACCGGCTCCGCCGCAGCCTTCGTCGAACTCCACGCCGTCGACGTCCTCGACATTGGGCCAGCTCTCGCCCAGCTTCTACGCGCAGTCCTGCCCGGGCGTGGAGCTGGCGGTGAGAGATGTGGTCAGGTCGGCCTCCACCCTGGACCCCTCCATCCCTGGCAAGCTTCTTAGGCTGGTCTTCCATGACTGCTTCGTCGAGGTACGTAATGCACATTGTCTGAATCTACTTCTCCTTGCATTTGGGCTTTGCGGGAAATGGGACATTGCAGTGTTGCAACCGGGGGGGGGGGGGGGGGGGGGGGGGGGGGGGGGGGGACAGGACAAAAAGCGAAATGGGTGTCCCTGATCTAGACGACCATGCAGACATGTTTTGGTGGCTTAGTTTTTATGCATGCAGATAACTAGATCTAAGTTACATTCAGAGGTATGGACGTGCAAATCCTTTTCAGGCTACTTTGCCCAATGACTTTCAATACCCCAAAAATTAGAGCGCTGAGGAAAAGAGACGAAGAAGAAAGTTATGTATTCCAGTTAAAATTCTGCAGACCTGAAGAAATGGAAAATGTACACATTGTAGCAGCAAATTTAGAACTTATGGCCCCTTGCTTAGTTGTCTGAAGGAAGCCGGAGGAAATTGTTCTGAATCGCATTCTGTGATAATGCCAGTGCTCAAAGCTTTGCATAATCTATCCTGCTTCCATTTGTCTTGATCCTGATAGCGCCTGCATGGTTTTAGTTTTCAATGCAGCAAGCTTCCTCCAAAGCAAGAATTGTAGGCTATCTGGTAACCAGATGCAAGTACTTAGTCAGACCCAGATCTTCAGACGTCATTATGCCTACTTGAATACTGGGCGCCAAACAGCAGTGTGATCTTTGAAAGCCCACATGTGTGTTACTGCAGGCAGCAACTAGCATCTTGTATCTTGCATCTGCACTCTCTGTGAAAACTTTCAAGCATGCAATTGACAGATTTCCATTTAAAAGAGTTCTATTTTCTTGATCTCAGGGATGCGATGCATCAGTATTGATACAAGGTAACGGCACGGAGAGAACCGATCCTGCAAATCTGTCGCTTGGTGGGTTCAATGTCATTGATGCTGCCAAGAGATTGCTCGAAGTCGTGTGCCCTGCAACTGTTTCTTGCAGTGACATTATCGTCCTCGCCGCAAGAGATGCCGTTGTGTTTGTACGTATCAGGCCAATCAGCTCAAATCTCTCATACAGTTCCTGCAGTTTATGCCTGTCTTTTTACTGCAATACACTAAAAACTGTGAATGCTTAGTTACCTTGGTTCTTGACATGAAACATCTTAGAGAAACAACAGTACCAAGCTTAACCGCTTAGGTGAAGGTACCCAACACAAAATCTCTCGTTCATAAATGCTGAAGGGATTAGATCTCTAAGCATTCAATGAATTTGATTGTTCCTGGTCCCGGATATGATATGATGTGACCAAACCTTTGCAAGATACAACTTATGTACTAGGTTAGTCGTCCAAATGTGTATTGATTAGACACAAATACAATGGGACAGGGATAGTGACAGCACCTTTAGCTTATTAGCATGTCCAAAGTTATTTCAATTAATCTCATGTTTGTCATCACATGATTGGGACCTAGCCACTAGTTGTACAAATTCCGTGTCACATACTGTCCCATGGTCTGGCCTTTTGAGGAAAAAAAAAGACTCTGGACGTGGATGTGGTAGGAATTGGAATTCTGAACCTTTAAATCAGCTGTGCTGGTGACAGGGACCTGCATATCACTTTCATATTGTAACTGCACTTTAAGTTGCTGCATGAATCTAGATTCAGTGCCACAAGAAAAAACCAAATTAGCTGACTAACTCGGTCCAAGAAAAGCAGCCAGCAAACTAAAGCAGTTCAGTTACTAGAAAAACAGAAGCAGACACGCCAGCAAGGTGGCAATTGTGTTCAGTACCTAGTGAAAAATCCACCAACTGATACTTGTGCTGCGAAACCAGACCGGAGGACCGGCGGTGCCTGTGCCCCTGGGGAGACGAGACGGCCTGGTCTCGTTGGCATCCAACGTCCGGCGAAACATCATCGACACCGGCTTCTCCGTCGACGCCATGGCGGCCAGCTTCACCGCCAAGGGTCTCACCCTGGACGACCTCGTCACCCTCTCAGGTACACAGCTTTGCCCTGTCTGGCACGTCGTTTTTTATTTACTCGCCGAGGCTAAACACTGTGCGGTGCAGGTGGGCACACCATCGGGTCGGCGCACTGCAACACGTTCCGCGAGCGGTTCCAGGTGGCGAACGGGAGCATGACGCCCGTGGACGCGTCGATGAACACGGACTACGCGAACGAGCTGATCCGGGCGTGCTCGGCGAACGGCGCCGCGTCGGCTGCCGTGGCCGTGGACTGCGACTCCGGGTCGGCGTCGGCCTTCGACAACCGCTACTTCGCCAACCTGCTGGAGGGGCGGGGCCTGCTGCGCACGGACGCCGTGCTGGTGCAGAACGCCACGACGAGGGCCAAGGTGGAGGAGTTCGCCCGGAGCCAGGAGGGGTTCTTCGCGAGCTGGGCGGGCTCGTACGCCAGGCTCACCAGTCTCGGCGTCAAGACCGGCGCCGACGGCGAGATCAGGCGGACCTGCTCTAGCGTCAACGGCTGATGGATCGTGAATGGGGTCTGGGGAGCAAAGTATGTGTAGAGCGAGCGATCTGTTTGCATTTGTGTACCAATATATGTGTAGGCATCATGTTAATGAAGCACTTGCAAAATTAAAAGAAAAATGATGCCTATAATCATAGTCACAGATTGACCCCAAAACATCCACATGAATAGACCATGGAAAGATGCCAACATGGAAGATTTTGTAGAATCTGTCGGCTCATGGTAGTCGGCTCGCCGTTGTCCGCCGCCAAACCGATGGATCAACTAATGGCATGGACATCTCGCCGCCTCCACCGCAAATAGCTCTGGAACTGCATCAGAGAGTTAAGTGTAACCATGTAGTAATAAGCAGGTAGTAGCTCACTTTATTTTATAAGTAGTAGCTCATTTTGGGTGCGACTTTGAACTTACTTAATTTCATAGATAGTAGCTCGCTTTGAGTGCAACAAGTCATTGTAGGGTCTGATGGACTGGTACTATGTACTGGAGGTGTCAACGACTGAAACGAGCCTTTCGAGAGAAAAAATTGATTGAAACGGGCCGGAACGCTTAGGGGCCCAATCGCAATCTTACTGGGCCCGTGACGAATCAGCACCATCATCCGCCTGCTCCGCTCCTCGGGCGGGCGGGCACGCGCGGCAAAAAGCGGCCCGGATCAGCCCATTGGCCATTGCTCGCTCGGCCATGGAGGCAAATTTTGTTTCTATGGATTATTGAAACACTTTGCAGTTATGCTTCCCTGAGCACAATATAGTTAAGACTTTCTTTTGTGGAGTAATCGAAATATAACTAGTAGCCTAGTATTAATCCTCTCCCCTTCCTACTTAGCTCTCCTCTGAAAGGAAATGGAAGCTATCTATGCTCTTACAATACTATAAATAGCTACAGTAAATAGACACAATCAGTTCGTTTCTGTGTGAATTCAGTCCGTTTACAAAGAAAAGGGCAAAATTAAGATCACAAGCAGCTCTAAATCAGACTAGAATTGACATGTTTATCAGATTTACTCCTTTTAAGGTGACTTGCTGTGTTTATATAGTAGGCGGCTCTAAATCAGGCCGGTCTATTATGTGATATTACATGCTGTTTATATCTTGAATATCTCATTGACCCTTGTCGGTCCAAGTTACAAGTGAAAGGAATATATGCCTGGGATGTGGTACTAGTGCTTGAAACATTATGCGGTGAAGCTTAACCAGAAATCCGAATAAATTTGTTTTACCGAAAGGAAAAAGTCTATATAACCCCCGACGTACCGAGAGTTGACTATATCACCCCATCAAATATAAAATTGGGTTTTTAATCCCTTCATCTTTCAAAACCGTTTAAAGCACCCTCAAAAGCAATTTTGCATTGTGGTTTTACCACGCTGGTGCGCTGAGGTGGACCGAGATATTGACGTGGACTGACTGACAGGTGGGCCCAGCTTGTAAGTGCCAGATCACATCCTTCTCTTCTTCCCCTCTTTCCTTATCCTCTGGTCACCCGACGCTCGATCTGCTCCTCATTCCCGCCGCCCGACCTGCTCCGCCCGACGGCGCCGGAGCCGACGCTCGCGCGGGCCTGCACTAGTGCCCGACCTGCTCCTCCTCTCCTCCACCCGACCTGCTCTGCCCGACGGCGCCAGAGCCGACGCTCGCACGGGCCCGCACTAGTACCTGACCTGCTCCTCCTCATCCTGCCGCCGCCCGACCTACTTCACTCGATGGCGCCAAAGCCCACGCTCACACCGGCCCGAACCTACTCCTCCCCACCGCCCGACCTGCTCCGCGACGCCACCGAAACCCACGCTCGCACGAGCGCGCAGCTGCGCCCACGACATGCATCGCTCCATGTGCCCCGCGGGGCCCCAGGGCGCGCCAGGCAGGTCCAGTGGGTCCCGTGCCGCCTTGCGTCGTGCGCCGCTGCCCTTCCGGCTCGGCGGCCGCGGCTCGCAGCACGACGGGGATGGCGATGGCCGTGGCCAGAGGATAAGGAGGGGGGAGAAGAGAGGGAGGTGATCTGCCACTTACAAGCTAGGTCCACTTGTCAGTCGGTCCACCTCAGCACGCCAGCGTGGCAAAACCACCTTTTAGGGTGCTTTAAACGGTTTTGCAAAGATGAAAGGGTTAAACCCCGATTTTATAGTTGAGGGGGTGATGTAGTCGACCCTCGATACGTTGAAGGTTATATAGATTTTTTCCTAACCGAAAGCACGTGAGGCTAGGGGTGGTAAGGGATTATGGTTTTAGTGGTTTCTTCACAATTCAACTTGGCTCTTATATATTTTTAGCTCAAAATTGTATTAGATTCAAATCCGGCTCTTAGATTATTTAGGCTAAATTTTAAGGTTATTTATCACCCCTACGCGATGTTGGTGAAGATGAACACTTTATTGTTCGACAAAAAAAACAAAAACTAAAATGCAGGCAAAATGAATCAAACTAGGTAGGGAACAAACCAGCTAGGCTTAGTCGAGCACTCGGGCCTATCCTCCGGTGTGCTGTATACGCACTCCAATCTGTTATCCTGCGTGCTGTAGCAGTAGGCCGCAATGGTAGACGAAACCTGTGGGCAGTGCTCGTCATGGACATAGTAGATACGAGTTCCGCTGTTGGCGCCATTTTTCCGGAAGGTGGTGTGGTATCCATCGAGGAACAATTCGTAGTTGCCAGCGTCTGTTACCTTGAACCAGGCGAGACCGTCAGGCGTATAGCCTAACTCGAAGATGCTGAAGGCCACTGGCCGGGAAGACTTGACGCTAGTCCTGACCAAAACCAACTTGCTCGGCCACGCAACAAGATGGACATAGTTGAAGTCTTTGGACCGGCGAGTACCAAAGCCGTACATCCTGTTGCCAAGGTTGGGCGTGTCCGGCGGCTTCCGGACCGGGTGGAGCACGTCGAGCGTCGCGGCGTCGTACACCGCCATCTCGCCGTTGGTATCCAGGCCGAACATCTTGCCGTCGTGGTAGGCGAAGTCGAAGAAGCCGTAGCCGAGCGGGGTGGGCTTCTCCACCTTGGTCCAGGCCGCGTCTCCGGAGCGGCAGAAAAGCACACCCGTCTCCCAGCACCATGTGGTACATCATGACCGTCATGCCCGCCACCGCTGCCGGAGCGTCGGGCGGGGCATGGACGGCGAAGCGAAACAAATCCGTGAATTCGAGATCATTGGCGATCGCCGGTACCCTGTTGGTATGCTGAACGTATCGTAGGCGCGTGGCGCCGCTGCCGCCGCCGAAGACGACGTTGAGCCTGGGCAGGGCAGCCGTCGCGCCCGTGGCCAGGTGCGAGAGGCGGCAGGACGCGTCGCGGGCGTCGACGACGATGGACCAGCCGCGCAACAATGGGAAGACGAGCGCGTGCCCTGCGCCGGCACGGGGAAGCAGGAGGCGCGGCGCTGGGCCTATCGCGGCGCGCCACGTCCGGCACACGGAGCGGAACGCGGAGACCCCGGTGACGGCGTCGCGGGTCCTCTGCCCGATGAGCTCCAGGAGATCCAACGGGAGGTTCAACCAGTCGGGTTGTTCCTCGTCAGCCATTGACGATCGTGTTACTGATTGATTCAGGCCCAGTAAACAGCCTCGGCCGTATAACGTAACTTGGAAGGCTGGGATCGTGGCGGTTTCAATCTCTTCCAGGTCAGTCAAAGATCTGAAAAATATAACCGCGGCGCATTAATTCGGTAGACTCTAATCATCATAGATAATGATCACTAAATCTACTATATTATTTGCAGTACTTTGACCTGATTCAGATTTTGCATTTTAGCCCCTATCTTTTCGAATTGAGCACAGTCCAACAGTAGCTCCATCTGAACCGTCCAAGATGCATCGAACGGATGCAACTTCCCCCGTGCACGGGAGCATCGTAAGGGCCTGGAGCACTAGAACCTTCGTCTGGCTAACAGCTGCTCTCCATGCTTCATCATAATTTTTCATTCAGTTAATGACTTTCGTTTATACGGCTGGTGTCAGACACAATCAGTCTGTTTTCATTTGAAATTCAAATTTCGGTGTCACTCCTCTTTTACAGTGATTGCAGTATAAGTATCAGTGACGATGTTTTATTGATTCAGTCAATCCTTCTATTGAGTAGTGTGAGCAAGTCTCCGATAGAATTAATAGGTTTTGATTGTCAAAATCGAAAACTCCCTAATTTTGGTGTCAAGATGTCAAAGCGAGTTGAACTGAGGGTAGCTTAGCTGGTAAGGTTACTTGTGGTAAACTCGCCTATCCGAGTTCGAGTGCCTGACTCGGCACGGATGCTCACATTTTTCTGGATTTATTCCAGAATTTAACTGATGTTATTCTTTCAGTGGCATACGATGTGTTCATCGAGGATCTGCTGGCTCAATCTCTCAAAGTTGGTGATAGGGTAGAGTGGAAAAAAATAGCGTCAAAGCGATTCAGAATTTTCAGACCGAGTCTGATTTGCTCATTAATAAATTATTATCACTGCTTACTTTGTGAAGCGTAGAGCTCTCAAAGACTTCAAGAAGTTATTCCCCGCTGTTGTTAATTGTGATGGCTTGGTTTGGGTTTTTGGTGACTACGTTCAGTGTTACAGTGTTCAGTTTTCAGATCTTTTCATGCTGTTCGGCGGCTTAGCGTGTTCGTCGGTCTGCGTTCAGAATCGTGCACATTGGATTGCCGTCACTAGTTTTTTTTCTCTCAGAATGTATGATACGCCGAACTCCTATAGATTTCGCACGCCAAACATTTTGGTTTCTCCAATTGAGTTTTGGTCTCTTGGAGTATGTTCATGTGAAGAGGCATAGCTGTGCATTGCCTGCTGTAGCTGCCGCAATACACAAAAGGCACAGAAGGCGTGCTTCATTTTGATCTGATGTGTCGTGCCAGCCTATAGCCTACCACGTGACATGTCCGGTGAAATTTCTGCTGCGGTTCCGGCATCGGGAACCGAGAAGCAGGGCCCACCCTGTAACTGCCGAGTAACAAACTCGGAAGCCAAAAATCCCTTCGTCAACGAATATCCACCGGACCAATAAAGCTTGGATGCCACGTCATCGACGACTGGCTCCGCGCGAACCAGGCCTGCCCTGTCTGCCGCAAGCTCGCTCTCCCCGGGTTGCCGTGGAAGGCGCCGCGACATCGGCGCCGTAGGATTTGGAGGATCCTCTAGTGCGAGGCGCCGTCACCATCAGCTTCGTCTTCGGGGGTCGCAGGAGCCACCGCTGCCGCTTTTGACGATGGCGTCAGGGGAGGAGCCGCCGCTGTCGTCGCCAATGTCGGAGGAGTGACGACCAGTCGACCACGGTCGTCGCCGTAGGCATGCAGGATCGGGCTTGATGGAACGGTGTTGGGTTGTTGGAGTGTCTTGTTGGGCGATCTGGATCAGTTCCTGGGGAGGTCGCAGGGTTCTTTTGTCGTTTTTGTCTCTACACATTCTTGCATTGGAACTGATCGAGAGTAGTGTCCCTTGCTGATAGTCTGGATAAGTTCTTAGAATTCCTTCGTTGTTCCTGTCTTTTGCTTTCTTGGAGCTGATTGAGCTTAGCTTAGTTTCCTATTGTTCAACCTCTGATCAGATAGCATCTTTCTGATAGCATTGTATATTCTTGTGACCTGCTTTGCTGGTTCTTGTTCTGATAGCATTTCTGGTTGCTTCACATTGTTTTTCTTGCATTCCGGTTCAATGATGCTACTGTGGTATCAACTGTTTCTTTGTTCGGTATGTATGATAGCTGAAGATGTTTCCCCATCAGCTTGAGAGCGAATTTCAGGTGGATCTGAGCTCTAGTTTGTGTTGTACGCTGAACTCTGAATCACATTGTAATATCCTGCGTCCGTATATGCAATGTCTGCCCCTGCATAATCTTTCTAATTCCCTCTAAGCTGTTGCCATTATGTTCTTATAGTTCCATGTGCAGTGCTAGTAGCAGACTGAAAAGCTCAATTAATGAACCCTCGTGTGTACTGCGGGTATCAAACACAATCTGTTCGCTTGGAAATTCAATTTTCAGTGCCGCTCCATTTTTACAGTGACTGCAGTATAAGTAACAATGGTGATGTTTTATTGCTTCAGTCATTGCTTCGGTTGTGTAGTGTGTGTGTGTGTGTGTGTGTGTGTGTGTGTGTGTGTGTGTGTGTGTGTGTGTGTGTGTGTGTGTGTGTGTGTGTGTGATAGAGTTCATAGGTACTTGATTGTCAGAATTGGAAACCCGGCCTAGTTTCACTGTCGAGTCAAAGCGATTCAGACTCTCAGAGTTCGCCAGACTGATTCACTAATTATGACTGCTTACCTTGTGATAGGTAGAGTTCCAAAAGACTTTACGAAGTTATTCCCGGCTGATGTTAACATAATGTTTGATGCTTCTATCTGGTGAATAGTGGCGACAGTGTTCCGTTTTAAGAGTTGCTCGTACTGTTTGGCGACTTGGTGCGCTCATCGGCCTGCGTTCAGAATTGTTTTCAATTTTTCCCAGTTGGCGCTATGTTTTTTCTCCAATTCCTCGTGTAACAGCAGAACTTGCTACTGAACAATTCAGTTCTGTCAGGCTTGAGTTTCTTTGGCAGCTCTATATGCTTTTCCTACTTGTTTCTTCACAAATTAATTTTCCCTCAGTTGAGAAACTTTCCCTTATACTGTTGGTCTCAGACGCAATCAGTTCATTTCGTTGTAAATTCAATTTTCAGCAACGCCCAGCCATCCCCTCAACACGCACAATCCAAAGAGGGGGAGGAGCGCCGGCGCGAGCGCGTGCTGGCCTCCGCCGTGTGAAGGAGCAACCGCCTTGCCCTTCCACGGTGCCATATCATCACGCCCTCCCTTTAAAGCTGTCCTGCTCCCGGCCTCCGGCCTCCCTCCCAGCAATACGAACCCTCCCCTCCCAGCAACACGCGAAAACAAACACAACCATGGCGTCGTCGTCGTCGTCGTCATCCGCCGCCTCCTCGACTGCCTCGGAGACCACGCCCGTCCTCTCCGACGCCCGGGACAGGGGCACCGCGCTCGGCGTTGCGCCGCCCGCCACCTCCTCGGCGCTGGGCGCCGGGCCAGCGGCTTCCTCCTCTACGGTCTCCTACGCCAGCTCAGGATCGGCAACCGCTCCCGTCCTCTCCGACGCCTACTTCCCGCCCCTCCCCACCACCCCCGCCAGGGGGAGGGGCACCTCGCCTCCCGCCACCACCTGGGCGTTGGGCACAGCGCCAGCGGCTTCCTCCTCGACCGCCTCCTCGGCTTCCTCCTCGAGCACGTTTCTCTCCGACGCCTACTTCCCGGCCCTCCCCCCCACACTCTCTCGTGGCAAGGGCACCGCGCTCGGAGTCGCGTCGGCCGCCTCGTCCTCCCGAGGCGCTGCGAGCAAGCCCACGTACGTCACGACAGCATGGGGCACCAAGGGCCGCGTCCCCGATCCCAGCGGCGCCACTTTCCTCGCGCAGAGGTCTCAACCGCGGACAGGGCTCGTCCACGACGGCGGCGGCGGGATACGAGGGCTTCGAGTCCGCTCCGGATCCCACGTCCTCGACCATGCCGGCTGCCTGCTCCTCTTCCTCGTCGGGGACCGCGTGGACTCTGCTTCGCTCCAGCCGCTCTGCTTGGTGTACCACGCCCGCCGCAGCGAATGGCGCGCTGAACGCGGGCACATCATCTGCGAGCTACTTCCCTTCGCACTCCACCGCCTTCGCCGGGCTCGACACTAGCTTCGCGCCCGCGCCCGCGCCCGCCGTGGACGCTTCGTCGACATCATCAGCGGGGCCATCCAACATCACGCCCGTGGCGGCCATGGGCGCGCAGACGCCGGCCTCCTCCCTTTGGAGCTTCGACACCCTCGATTGGACATACAGCAGCTTCCAGGACCCAGGGTGCGGGAGTGTTTCGGGAGCTGCGGCGGCAGGCCCCAGCACTGATTACGCGACAGGTTTGGTTGGATTGCTGCAGCAGCAGACCGCGGCAATGGATCCGCTGGAATCCGCGTGGGCGCACGTAGCCAGATTGAGCATTGAGAATGTTCGTCTTATGGATGATCTTCACGAGGCGCGACGCGTCATTGAGGATTTACTGGGGGGGAAGCGCAAGCCAGATACACTGCCCTCCCGCGAGCGGTGCTGTGATTGCCTGATCGGTCCGGCGATTGTGCAGGTTGCCCCGTGCGACCATATCTGCCTCTGCGAGGCCTGCTATTCCAGACGGCAGGCGTGTCCGTTCTGCTTAGCATGGATCAACTGCCAGTCCACGGATGCACGGACGCGTCCAGGGAGCCGCCGCCGCAGCCGTTCCAGTTGACGTACTTGATCGAGCTTAGATGGAACGGTGTTGGAGCATCTCGTCGGGCGGTCTGGATCAATCATCAGTGCTTGGAGAGGTTTCTGACGGATTCTTTCTCATTACCTTTTCTGCATTGTTGAACTCATCGCTGGTACTCCGTCTTGTCTGATGGTCTGGATTATTGGCTTGAAAGATTCCACGTTATTTCGGTCTTTTGCTTTCTTGAAACTGATCGAGCTTAGTTGAGATCTGAAGCATTTTGGCCAAGAAATGATAGAGTTTAGCTGCTTTCTATTCTTTTATTCAGAGCTACAGTCACCTGTGATGAAGTAAACATCTGCATGTGGTCAAGAAACGATGATTTGTTATGTCCTCTCCTGACAGAAGTTAATAGATTCTTTGCTAGATGATTTTAATAACCTGCATCAGTTCTTTTTACCCCAATATAATGCAACATTGATACTGCTTAGAAGGCATCTTATAATGAGAAATGTAGGGTTTGGTCAGAATAGAATGCAATGTTGATTTTTCTTGCAACAGTGCTTTTGAGTTTGGACATCCTCTGGTGATTCTTTTCTTGAATGCCCAAAACCTGAAGAATTGGTTGTCGAACACATGATTAATGGACCTTGTGACCTGCTTTGCTTATTTTGATGACATTTTTTTTTGGCACGATACGATTGCTCTTGCAGTCAGCAGTAGAGGCTTGTGCCTTCTCAATGTTCAGTTTCATGATTTCTCTGCTGTTTTGAATACAATGGCGATGATGTTAGGTCCCAGCATTCCATGGTGTGTGTCAACTATGGTAATTGTTTCAGTGCACTCTCCTTTTAACTATGGTAATTATAAGTGACACTGTACCAGTAGCCCTGATGTTATTTGTTGATTCACTTTGGCTTCCTTACCTTCACTCTGAACTTGGGGCCAGTACTGACTGAGGTCCCCTCCTAGCTCCGATGACAAAGCGTTCAGAATTCTTCAGACTGCTCAATTAGCCATGTAGCATTGGTTCCAAATTTCAATGCAACCACTAACAAGTACAGCATCCGTTGGGCGGCATGTGCCGTTGTATTCTGCTCCTCATCATCCTCATACGCTTTTACGATTCAGAATTTCGAGTGGCTGATTCTGTCAGTGTTCTTTCGCATTGCACGCTGCATTGCTGTTTTTCTGTCTATTCACCAGTGTACGAAATATGAAAGTATGATGCGTACATCATATCTGTTTCTGTGTTCTTAGAAGTGATCGAGGATGTGCATGTTGTCTAATGGTATGCATCAGTTCTTGAATTCTTTCATTGTATCTGTCTTTTGAATTCTTCAAACTGATCGAGATTAGTTGGTTATGTTTTTTGTTCAGAGCTATGTTCACCTCTGATGAACTAAACATCTGAATCTATCCAAGAAACTATGATCTCAACGTTCGGGTCAGTTTCAGGGTTATGATAAAATATAATGCAGTTTTATCGATGTATTTGGTAGTCTGCACCATTTCTTTGTGCCCCAATATGAAACTTTATGCTGCTGAGTGAGCATCTTAGGATGAGAATTGCAACACTTTGGTGTAAACTGTTTTTTGTTTTTACAAATTTTGGTATAATCTGTTCTCAGCAATGCTTATTAATTTCTCACGATAGTGACTGACATCAGTCGCAGCAATGCCTTTTCAGCATTTTGGTTATTCTTTTCTTGTGTGCCAAAACCTTGTAGATTTGGGTGCTGACAATGACAATGTGACTAGCCATTCTTAAAATCTTATGCCAAGTCTGTCCCGTAATGTTTTTTCTAATTCCCAGCTGCCATCAAATTCTTTTAATCTGAAAAGGGTATAGAATAACACCGTTCCAGTTATTGTGTACAATCACCACAATTTTTTTTTTCAAAAATGTACAATCAGCACAATTTGCCACTGATATCAGTTGATGAACTTTCATAGTTTCAATTCTGCTGTTCATCTCAGACGCATTCACTTGCAAAAATCTTGTAACACCCCAACTCTCCCATTACATTTTGTCTAACTGTATCTTCGTTTTTTTGTAAAGTAAATTGGTAGAGTTGGAGGTTCCGCTCAATTTCTTTGCCAAGGTGTCAAAGCAATTCGAAGTTCATACTTCATAGGATCTTTGTATTCTTCAGAGAACACAAAGATTTGGTGCTTGGAATCAGTTGCTTCCTCTAGTAATTCTTTTCTGAAGTGCCAAAAACCCCGTAGATTTGGTGTTTGAACATATGATTAATCATTCTGAAAATGCGACCTGCTTGTTTTGATAGCATTTAATGTCGTTTTTCTTGCGCTCCAGTTCAATGATGGTACACCAAAGGGTTGCTTGCTTTAACTTGTTTGTACAGTTTTTTCTCCTACTCTATCAATACATGGCGGGCAGTGGTTGCTGTCGGCCGCTTCAAAAAAAATGATGGTACCGCAGCAGCTGCTCAAATCATACTGTTCAAGTTCTTGGAGAGGTTCTTGAAGGATTCTTTGGCTTTCTTATTTCTGCATTCTAGGAACTAGTCATGGACGGTGCACGATGTATGATAGTCGGAATCAGTTCATGAGGGATTCTTCCGTTGTTTCTGTCTTTTTCTTTCTTGTAATAGATCGAGCTTAGCTGGGTTCCAGTTATTTTTCCAGAGCTAATCTGAATTTGGCCAAGAAATGATGATCCGATCGTTATTGGATCAGCTATAATGTTCTCACCAAAAGCTAATAGATCCTTGGTTAGTTGCTCTGGTACTCTGTTCAATTTCTACACCACCAAAAGATTTGGTCAAGACAATCTCTTCTGATGCTAAGATGCAATGCTTGTTGCATGCTAGCGGCGACTTGTGCATTGCATTCAGTATTTTAGTTTTCAGTGTTCAGAGCCGTTCAGACTGCCAGTTGTTAGTTGAAATCGCACTGCTGTCTTGCCGATTCTAATTTCTTCAGAAACGTATGATGAGTCGATCTCCCAAAGGTTTTTTGCAAACCAAACTGTTCCATTTTTTCCTCTAGTTCAGTTTAGGAGCTAAGTCCTTGCGTGTGGCAGGCATGCAAAACGGCGTGCATGCCCACAAAAGGTGACGTGTGTTTGGACCTGATACAAATTACTGTACAAAAGAACGGAGCAACCTGTCCCATTCTCATCACTCCGCCTTCGCCCGCGGCCCGCCGTCCTTGCCTCGTCCACTCCATGGCGGCCTCGGAGGACCCGCCGCCGCGAGGTCAGTCGCCAGCGTCAGGTCAGTGAGCCCTAGAGTAGGCTGAGGGAATGTGCTGGGGTGCATGCCCATGGATTGTTCGACGAAATGGCGTGCATTCCATGAAGCGCCGCTACGGAAGCAAATGGCTAGATCAGTAGATCGCCGCCGGCTAAGTCAGCATGCTGACTACGCAGGGTCGACCCGGTGTCTGACTCAAGGTTGATCGGTCTCTTGTGCATCGGATGGTGGACATGCGCCGCTCTTCTATGGTCTCGGCGACAGCACAAAACGGCGGCGCAGGCGAGTTTGACGGCAGAGCCTCGCCGGAATCGAGTCGATCTCGAGCTAAGGAGCTCGGATCGCGATGCCTCTTGGTGAGTTCTAATTACAAGGAGACGGAGCATCTGAGCAGGTCTCGACGGCGGCGGCGAGAGGAGAAGACGTAGTGCAGCGGCACTTCGGCAACGCTTTACGGGGGATGGAGGGCGACAGGCCGCAGGGAAGACGAAACCGTGTCGAGCAGCTTCCTTACCTCAGTACAAATCCCTTCGTCAGGTTCTCGTCGGCGGAAAGGCGGCAGCGGAGGAGATCGACGGCAGAAAGGTCCATTCGTTTTTGGATCAGTTCCCATCTCTATATACGAAAGCTGCACAAAAAAGTCCAGGCAGCGTGGCCACGTCGCGGCCAATTCCCGGCCGTACAATCGGCCGGGCGGACGGTCCGGATCTTACGATTCCCGGTCAATTTGCAAAAAAATCTTTAACCTTTAGAAAAATCAACCCGCAGTCCGGCAGCTCTCAACTTTTCCCAAAGTCAACCCACAGTCCAACCTTCCAGATTTAGGAAAATTTAAAAATAAAACCTTGAGTTTTTGTTGAATCAACCCTCGCATTTCAATTAAATCAAACCACAACCCGTTACATTTGTTATTTCTACATGAGCAACATTATACGTACAATTTCAACACCGAAACACGTTGGAATTAAAAGTTATTCAATATAAAACTTGATCTAAAATTAAAAACTACAGAGTAAATTTTAAAATTCAAAACGCTTTCGCAATTCGTTTGCACAAATACTTACATACGAGCTGTCGTATCTAAAATTTGGACACCAAAACGTCTTAAATCAAAAAATAATCAATACAAAAGTTGCTTAGAATTTCAAAATCTACATCTTTACTATATAGTAAAATTTCAAATTCAAAACATTTCTACAAAAAATTTCAAATACAAAAATTGCTCAAAACTTTAAAACCTAAAGTTTTGCAACATAACAAAATTGTAAATACAAAATATTTTCGTAAATCGTTCAACATAACATATTATTTTGCTAAAAATATAATATTATACTATCATTCTTTTATAGTTTCTCATGCGACCTCCACAATAACACGGCATATTTTAATATAACCACTACTTTCTTAAAAAATATCACGTTTATTAATTACCTCATGATTTCGCAAATAAGTATCCGATTAATTGTGCTCCACCTCCCTAATAAATTATTTTACTCCTTCTTTCACCATAATAAATGCAGCAACAAATGTCATACCTCCATTTCGATACCCAAAATAATATACTACTTAAATAATAGTGTCATGACAATAGAATGCTCAAAATATATACCAAATACAATAGCGGGCAGATCATGACACCTATGCGAAAATAATGAAACGGTTGATTTATCTTAACTACGTTATTTAATTTTTTTTACATTTACCTGTATACAACAACTACTACATGAATGAATTAAAGTCCGCATCAACTACAATACTATAACGCGGGATACGGGCCCCACGCGGCAAAGCCGCGGGCCTTTCTAGTGTGATGACGAAAGCTAATACAGTAGACTCTTGTTGATTGATTTGGTAGTCTGTACGATTTGTTTGTGCCCCAATCTGAAGATTCAAACTGCTGAGTGCTGAGTGGGAATTTTGGTATAAACTGTTCGCCGCAATGTTTGCTAACTTCTTGCCGAAGTGCATGGCATCACTTGCTTCTGTTCGTACTTCGTAATTTTCTCGAGTGACAAAGTCATGTAAATTTTTGTGACCTGGTTTGCTTGTTCCACTGGTACAGAACGGGTCATCCATAACGGATCATCCATCTTTGTCATTTATCTCAGTCGTTGTAAGGTTCATTGTAAGGTTCAGGACCAATAAAAGCATTAGTCCCGGGTCTAACGGCTAGGGGGCGAGAGGGAATATTAATCCAGGTTAAAGCCTCCAACCGGACTAAAAGTCTCTCTTTAGTCCCGGTTGGTGCTATAAATCGGGACTAAAAGTCCAAACTTTTTACTCCCAGTTGGTTACACCAACGAACTAAAGGGTGACCATTTAGTCCCGGTTGGTGTTACACCAACGAAGAGGTCTTAGGTTCAACTCACACGAACCGCAAAATTGGTGGTGCTTACTAATTATTTTTTTAGAAAGAAGTCTATTTTTGACCAGACAACTATCGCCTCAGTTTAATTTTGACTATTGAACTGCAAAACCAGAAATCTTTGGCCACCCAACTATCAAAACCGTTCATATTTGGCTATCGGGCGGTTTCTCTGGGTGGTTTGGTGACGTGGATGCCATGTGGCGATGGTCCACCTATCAGCCCTCCTCTCTCTCTTTCTTCTATCCTCTACTCTCTTTTTTCCTCGCTCCTGCTGCTCCGCCTCAACGCCCTACTCTATGTCGCCTCTCACCTACCGCCTCCTCGCCGAATAAAGCCGGGCCACGGGCGCCGACCGCAAGATCTCGCCGCATCAGGAGCACCTCTCTCCTGCAGCACCTCTCGCCGCCAGTGAGGGACGCTAGGAAGCAGAGCAAGCTTGCGGCGCGGTCTTCATAGGCGTCGAGGCGGCACCCGTGTTGTCCTCCTCCTTCTGGGGCGGCGCACACCGTGCCAGCCTTGAGCCCCGGCGGGTACGCGAAGAAGGACCGCGCCGCGGCGCCACTTGCCGGTGGCGGCGTTGAGGATGGAGAAGCTCTGTCGTGGGACAGCGTAGCTGGCCGAGCGAGCTGAAGCTCCGCCGCAGGCCAGCACCGTCGCCCGGCGCGAGCTTGAGCTCCGCCAGGGAAGCGAGCTGCAGCTCCGGCGCGGGCAAGCGCGGCCGGCCGGGCGAGCTGGAGAGGCGCGAGGGAGGGCGGCGGGCGGCGTAGGGTGAGAGGAGAGGGATAGGAGAGAAGAGAGGGAGGGAGGGAGGGAGAGGAGAGAGGAAAGAGAGAGAGGAGGGCTAACAGGTGGACCCCACCGCCATGTGGTATCCACGTCAGCAAAACCGCCACCAAAACCATCCGATAGCCAAAAATGAACGGTTTTAAAAGTTCGGTGACCAAAGATTTCTGGTTTTGCAGTTCGATGATCAAAATTAAACTGAGATGATAGTTGGATGGTTAAAAATAAGCTTCTTCCTTTTTTTAACCTTTCACACCTTTTATGTTCGGAACTTTTAGTCCCAGATTCGTAGTCCCGGTTAGGAATCCGGGACTAAAGTCTTTTCCCAACCGGGACTACATCCCCCTTTTTACTAGTGTTCGTATATTCTAAAAGCATTTCTGTTCGCTTCACATGGTTTCTACTGCATTTCAATTCAACGATGCGAACAGCAGCTACTGCTTGTGTCATAACTGTTATGAAATATATGATAACCGAATATTATTATTAATTTATTATACTGCTTAATCCTCGACTCTTCTGCTGTATGCAAAGGCTAATCGGGAAACAGTGTTAGGATTCAGCTTTCCTTTGTGTTTCTCCCTATCAATTTGTGACATCAATTGAATTCAGCTGGTTGTCTGTGAGCTGCTGCTTTGTGTTCAACTCTAAAGTCTAAACTCTGGAATGGCCATGTTTCTTCCTTATGCCTGTCCTATTGTGTAGTGTGTGCAAGAACTCGGACTGAGTTTGTAGGATTTGAAAATTTTGAATGCCAAAAGCGATTCAGACACAGATGGAGTCGACGGATTGAAGGAGAAATGGGCCAGTTTCGTGGCTTATGTGGTCACAGATCCATGCCTTGATGGGCTGGACCCTATGTTCATGGGCCGGTCAGCATAGCATTTTCGGGTCCCCATGGCCCCCCACGGGCAGTAGTAGTCCCCGTGCTGCCCAGAAAATCCTTCCGCAGCTTTTTTTCTTACACAAATCTCTGTCTGTCCATGAATATTCTTTCCAATTCCCAGCTGCCGTTAAGTTTTTTAATCTGAAAAGGAAAATGAAAAGAGCAAATTTCCCCAGTACGATAAAAAATTTAGATGGCTTCTCTCAGTGCCATAGAAGTTTTGGAATTGCCCTCAGCGCCATTGAATCTATAAATTATCCCCTGAGGAAAGCCATCTAAATTTTCATGGCAACGGGAGAATTTGCTCAAAATGAAAAAAACCATTCCGGTTTCTTATGTACAATCAGCATAATTTGCTACTAAAAATGTCATTTATGTGACTAAGTCAGATCTGTGTTACTTAGAAGTCCTTTGTTTCTCTCGTTGATGAGCTTTCGTAGTTTCGATTCTACTGTTCACCTCAGACGCATTCACTTCCAAAGATCTTGTAACAGCCCCAGTATGTTCTATTTGATTGTATCTTGGTTTTGCTGTAAAGTAAATTGATAGAGTTGGAAATTCTGCCTGATTTCTTTGTCAAAGTGTCAAAGCAGCTCAGAGATCTCACTTTGTAAGATCCCTTGGTTCACATTGCGATTGTCCAGTTGCAAAGAACACCTTGTGATATGTACAGGCGTACAGATCTAACAGATTTGGCGAGTCCCTGCTAACGCTAGGATGCGATGATCTTTGCATGAGGTGGGTGATTCGTCCATTGCATTCAGTATTTCAGTGTTCAGTTTTCAGAGTTCTTTGACAGGTAATCAGCATTTGCCTTTCTTGTTTCTGCATTCTTGGAACTAGTCGTCTGATGGTCGGGATCAGTTCTGTCTGGCTTGAGTTACCGAATATGCCTGCCGATTTGTTTCTTTACAATTTTTACTTCAGATGATCTTTTGCTACTATTGTTGACCTCAGACACAATCAGTTAGTTTCTGCGTGAATTCAGTCCGTTTACAAAAAAAGGGGGGCAAAATTAAGATCACAAGCACATCTAAATCAGACCATCATGTGACATGTTTATCAGATTTACTCCTTTTAAGGTGACTTGCTGTGTTTATATAGTAGGCGGCTCTAAATCAGGCCGGCCTATTATGTGATATTACATGCTGTTTATATCTTGAATATCTCATTGACCCTTGTCGGTCCAAGTTACAAGTGAAAGGAATATATGCCTGGGATGTGGTACTGGTGCTTGAAACATTATGCGGTGAAGCTTAACCAGAAATCCGAATAAATTTGTTTAACCGAAAGCACGTGAGGCTGGTGAAGATAAACACTTCATTGTTCGATAAACAAAAACAAAAACTAAAAACTAAAATGCAGCCAAAATGAATCAAACTAGCTAGCTAGGGAACAAACCAGCTAGGCTTCGTTGAGCACTCGGGACTATCCTCTGGTGAGCTGTATACGCACTCCAATCTGTTATCCTGCATGCTGTAGCAGTAGGCCGCAATGGTAGATGGCACCTGCTGTGGGCAGTGCTCGTCATGGACATAGTAGATCCGAGTTCCGCTGTTGGCGCCATTTTCCCGAAACGTGGTGTGGTATCCATCCATGAACAATTCGTAATTGCCAGCGTCTGTTACCTTGAGCCAGGCGAGACCGTCAGGCGTAGAGCCTAACGCGAAGATGCTGAAGGCCACTGGCCGGAAAGACTTGACGCTAGTCCTGACCAAAACCAACTTGCTCGGCAACGCAACGAGATGGATGTAGTTGAACTCTTTGAATCGACGACGACGAGTACCAACGCCGTACATCGTGTTGCCAAGGTTGGGCGTGTCCGGCGGCTTCCGGACCAGGTGGAGGACGTCAAGCGTCGCGGCGTCGTGGTAGGCGAAGTCGGAGAAACCCAGGCCGATCGGGGTGGGCTTCTCCACCTTGGTCCAGGCCGCGTCTCCGGGGCGGCAGAAAATCACACCCGTTCTCCCCAGCCGCATGTGGTACATCATGACCATCATGCCCGCCGCCGCTGCCGGGGCGTCGGGCGGGGCATGAACGGCGAAGCGAAACAAATCCGTGAACCGGAGGTCGTTGCCAAGCGCCGGTTCTCTGTCGGTACGCTGCACGTTGAGCCTGGGCAGGGCAGCCGTCGCGCCCGTGGCCAGGTGCGAGAGGCGGCAGGACGCGTCGCGGGCGTCGACGACGATGGACCAGCCGCGCGACAAGGGGAAGACGAGCGCGTGCCCTGCGCCGGCGCGGGGAAGCAGGAGGCGTGGCGCTGGGCCTATCGTGGCGCGCCACGTCCGGCACACGGAGCGGAACGCGGCGACCCCGGTGACGGCGTCGCGGGTCCTCTGCCCGATGAGCTCCACGAGATCCGAGGGGAGGTCCAAACAGTCGGGTTGCTCCTGGTCCGCCATTGCCGGCGATCCCGTTACCGATCGATGCATATCGCCTGAACATGCGGCTTCCCGATCCTTTTATTCCCGGGGGGGGGGGGGGGGGGGGGGGGGGGAGTGGGGGATCGTGGCGGTTTCAATCTCCAAGGTCCAAGCACGTCGGCACCATCCTTGTACAGAGACAGACAGAGACAGAGAGAGACAGGATGGCCATCGTTGGCCATCGCGGCCGGCGCAGAGAGCGTTTCGGTATGTCGCCGCGCCTTGGACGCGACTGAAACCGTGAAACGTGAGTGCTGTATGCTATCTCGGCCGTGCCGGGCAGGCAGGTCGTCGCGGTGGGCACCGCGCGTCGACACCTGCCCCAGCCCCCAGGAATCTCCGCGGCGGAGCGCGACACGGGCGACGGGGGCGCGGCGTGGCCACGGGTCTGGCTGGTGACGCCAGCTGATGCCTTCCGGCCTTCCGGGCCGCGCACGGGGCCGAGAGATCCGGCGCGTCGGCGATCAGGGTCCGGAAGGGGCACTTGCACGCGCCCGGGACCGGAATGTTCAGCGCCGGAGATGAGAGATTGAGATTCCCCTCGGCTGTGCGAAACGGGTGGCTGGCGACGAGTAGAGCGGCAAAGCTTTAAATTCGGCGAAGAAATCTTGCGGGAGGGAACCGGATGCGTTCGGGAATCGGAACCCCTATCTCCACGCGGCTTGGCTGGAAGATAAGGTCATGGATGGCACGGCATCGGCTACGCACGCGCAGTAGGCAGTACGCAACTTCTACTGCCACGAGACTTGGTGCTTCCTGCACGGTGGGAATGTGCCCCGACGACGCGCCTCTTCTCCCCTGATCTAACTCTTCTCGCACGAGATCACGGTCTGAACGCAACGGTGGTTGGCTCGGCGAAGCAGCCAGCGGCCTCTCACCTACAGAAGACACATGTCTCGATCTACTACTTGCAGACACGCGATGCTTCTCGTCTGAACGATGACGCGGATCCTGCTACTGACCCCAACGGAACGAACGTCTGGATGATGCTTCTCGTCATCCAGGTATCCAACTCGCGATGCCCCCAGTTGCCCAACGCACCAAATTATTGAGCAGGGAATCGGCCTCGTCAGCGGATAAGCATGGAGGTTCCTGATGACCAAACGCAACAGTTGTCTAGTGCCGGTACATGAACCAAAACTCCAGAATATAAACACGCGTACAATAATAAGCAGAGCAATCTTTTGCGTGTTCTTGGAAAAACAACAACAGTAATCACAAGTCAAGGGGTCGACGCCGGAAACATAGCGGGACAAACAGTGCATCCAAACAGCCAGGCACGCGAAACATGTAGTATGTCCTTCAAGCTATTTGTACGGTTGTACTACCATCGCCAAGCCAAAAAAAAAAACCCTCGTTTTCGCATCTGTTATTTTGGCAGAGATTTTTTTCTGATGAATTCGACTTGCCACGGTGCCGTGCAGGAATTTAGACATGAATGATTCGTATAAGATCTACTACCATTCTTCTACAGATGAATGATGTCAGTATATATGAGGAGTCACCAGGGTAAGAATGTGACGCTTTCATCTTAATCATACACCAGCACTCAAAACATTGAAAATTAAGACCAAGAAACCAATCATTTATAAATCAAATAATTATTAATCATAAAATGCTTTGACAGACATTTCTCCATACATACGCTCATTGTGGTAGACGCAGCTGACCACCTAGAGCTGTATACTTATTCAGATTCATCATTAGCATGCGGCAACATCAGAACCCATGCTTACAAACGATCATTTTCATACTAGATAGCCTGGCTTGGCTGCTTCACACAATAACCAAACGACAATCGCAACACATAAAAAAAATAACTCAGCAGCAAATCGACACCAGAAGCCCTGTCTTACTCGACAAGCACTCCGTCCTTCTCCTCCATGGCATCCTCTTCCTCCCAGCACAGAAGATTAGCCAGTTTGCCGTCCTTCACAGGAGCAGCATTCTCCATATTCTCACGCTCGAAGCAATGAAGAACAGATTTGGGCGAGCCAACAACAGCATATTCAGCAGCAGAAAAGCTCTGGTAGATGAGTAGGCCACCGCCGGGCAGCTCCTGCTCTACCATGTTGTTGCAGTCATAAACATCAGCATCAAGCTTCTTGCCCCACGTCGCAGCTTGGCCACGCCCGCCAAAGATGGTCACAGCAACAGAGAACTCCGAAGGGCCAAAGCACCTGAGAACCCTCTTGACGAGGTCACCGTAGGCAAGTGCAGTGGCGTCGAAGCCCATAACTTCATAGCTTGCATAGCTGAAACCATCCTCAGGGGTCACATGAATGGTGGAGAAAGCAGAGTCATGGATCGCATTCATGGAGTAGCCGCAGGGTTCAAAGTCAAAATCACAGATCTCCATCTCAGGAATAATTTCAGATATACCAGAGAGCTGGGTCATTTCCTTGGCACATGTTGTGTGTCCATCAGCAGAAGTCTTGAAAAAGACTGAAGCTTTCTTCTTGTCCAGACCAGTCATGCACATCTCAAGGTTAACCATGGGTTGCTCTGGGTACTCAGTGGCGTAGTAGATGTGCCACTTCTGTCCAGGTCTTGCTGGATCTCCAATCACATAAGCATTACCACCAGACTTCAGGCCGCCAAAGTAGCGGTTAAGGGCAGCAACCTCCTCAGAGAAGCTCCTGTGGGGGGCTGGCTGAGCACTGGGGAAGATGAACATCCCACGGGAGTACTTCACAGCAGCAAGCGGCATAGACAGCTCTTCAGCAAGCTCAAGAATCCTTGGAATGGTCAGCAGAAGCTTGGTAGTCCCACAGGTCTTTATGACAATCTTCAGAGGATAGATAAACAGGCTTGACTCAGAGAGGACATAGGAGTCAAAATCCTTGTTGGAGAGCTCGGACACAATGGTGCACCGTGCAAGATCCAGAACAGAATCAATCTGGGCCCTAGAGAGGGTACGCAAACCACGCCCATGAGGGTCAACAAAGACAGGCGCCTCAGAGAAGGTGATCTCAAGGCGCTTCTCATAGCCCTCAAACCCGATCGCTGAGACCAGGGGAGCGTCAGCAGCGGAAATGACAGCCATTGGAGCAGGTGAGTCAGAACACAATGCCGGAGATGGAGGAGGGAGGAGTGCAGGGAGCAAGACTGGGGAACTGGTCGATTATCAGGAAGCAGCAGGCCAGAGAGATTGGTCAGAGAATCAAAGCGTTGGAAAAGAAATCCTAAACTACTAGGTTGGGGGAGCACGAAAGGGATATCAGGATGGCTTCTTCGCGCACTGCAGTAGAAAAAATAAGACAATCTTAGCAACACATCAGAAATAACAGAGGTGGACTGAAGAGTATATCTGTGATTATCGATTCTTACGTTGGAGTAAGCAGCAGACTGGAATTTCTTCACTCCTCCGGCAGGTCGAACGTCCTCAATGCTGTAGCCAAGGGGAGCTTCATACATCATGGAACGACTACTGCTAGACTTCTTGCCACCCTTAGACTCCATTAGTACATCAAATTCCTGCAGGAAGGGCAGAATTAATGAGTCTATTACATCTGATTAACGAATTCAAACAAACAATTTTTCTGCTTTTTATGAACATCACAAGCTAGGCAATAAAGTCCATCATTCATGCTGAAGGGATGGTTACAAGAAGCCATCACAACATACCACAATTAAGCGAGATGCGAGTACAGAGAATCCTATGGCCAAATAAATATTTCCAACAAATTAAGGTATAAGTTATTCGCACAATCATTGCATTAATCATAGATCTGTTAGGACGAATCAAAGTTTAATCTTGTAGGACCTCATCAAATTCCTAAAAACCACAATCTCCCCTATTTCAAGAAATCGTCTGCGTACTCACATGAATCTGTATTTCCTATCCACGAATCGAAATCTAAATAAAAGTGAACAGTACTCTTCCTACCAGCAAGTTTCAAGTAATCACAAAACAACCTGTTCGAGGTACTAATCCTCGCAGAAATATCAAACCACGAATCTAGTCACCGGACGAAAAAAAATAACATAGTGCAAAACATGCCGAACAAATCTAAAATCTACAAGCTACAGCAGGCCAAAAGAGAGCATCAGCCAGGCGAAACTTACAATTCGACGAAGCTATGTGTGGAACCCCCCGATTCCCGAGCGCGCACGCGTGATCCGGAACAGATCTCGTGAATCTTCCCCCCTTCACCGCCTTCCGACGCAGCAGACCCCTGACTGAGACCAGCGAAAAGGATTTCTATCCCTAGAACTCGGCGAGTTCCTCGGTTCCGTTAGCTTCTCTCAGCGAGACGAGCGGCGGCGGCGGCGGCGGCGAGGGAGGAGGAAATTCGTTGGCAAGAAGGAGCGTGCGGCTGGGGAAGGGATGCCCTGATTTGGCCCGGCTTTTATAGCTCCCCCTACCGGGTCCGGGTTCCCGTGGGCGCCAAGTAGATGGGCCGACCCGTCCCGCTGGACCCGTGCTCGCGTGGAGGCCCCCGGGCCGCTAGCTAGGCCGGTGGGACCCGCCACGATCCGGATTCGCGGCCGTGAAGGTCCGGGTCACGGTGGACCGCGTGCACGGAGGGGAGCTGCCTCGGGTACTTGGCTGGACTCGGAAGGGGTTTTCTTTGAATTTCCAGGATATGGCAGGTGGACCCCGCGTGTGTCGCAGGTGAGCGACGCAGGCCAGCTGGTGGCTGACTAGGCATGGTAGGCTGGGGAAGCTTCGTGGTGGTCTCTTGGTCGCGGCTGGCAACTTTATTTTTCCATCTTGTTTTATGCCGTCCACTAAAGTTTTCAAATTCTACTATCTTTTCTTTTCTCCTCTGTCGTTCTAGATTTGTGTGCCGATATAAAGAATGCCATAAATTCATAATGTGTAAAGTTATATTCATTTTAATTTTAACTAGAGAAAGTCAAATATTAAAACTTTGACCAACAATTAGTTAAAGTACATGTACATTTAGTACATAAATTTTGCATCAGCATATTTGTATTCAAAGTGACTTTAAGACTGTATTGAGTTTTTAGCTATTGACATCATATTGTAAGAGAAAAATGATAGGTCAAAATCTACTACAGAGTAGTCACTAAATTAAAATTGTGTCTCCATCTAGTAATGATAATCAATGAACAAATAAATTAATTCTAGGAAATGAAGCAAATTCAGAGCTATGAGTTGACTCTTCCTTGAATGAAATCATACATGTTTATAAAGAAAAAAAAAATCAGCAAACCAACTAACCAGCAGTGCGTTAGTGGGTGTGAGGAAATCGGATGGCATTATGGTCAGCCAAATCCATGCAATGGTACGGTGCTTGTAAAGATGATTGATTGGTTTTTGAATATGCAAGCATAGTGATTAGACGGTTCGATTCCAACTTTAATGATGGAGAGAATAACTAAAATATCCATCTAGTTGCAATATATATTTGGACAAGATCCGATCACATGATTGTAGTTCTTCATTTGTAAGTATGTGTTGTACATCTATTTAGTACTATCATGAATGTTGTATATCTTATAAACGTATTTTGCCATAACATAATAGCAAAAGATCAAGTCTGTCTGGGTTAAGACGTCAAATATTCTCAACTAGGATGTGGACGAAAAGGTAGAAAGAGAGATATACCTTGGTGTATACCCCCACCGACTTTGTAGCAAGAGTTTCTTTGCAATGCCAAATCTAGCTTGGTTTTTTTTATAATAAATCTACCTTGGTTTACATGTTGAATACAATAGAGCTTACCTGCGTGGGCGATAAATCCACACAAACAACAAGATGCACAAAAGTATGAGTGAAAATTTTCCCACAGCTTAGGGGTTTTTTTTGGCAAAAGGTAATAGGTGCCTGAGAGGTCAATGACGTGAGGCTTACATAGGTTCAGCATGAACACGACAACATTGGCTGACCATTCAGAGGACGACCAGACCCAACACTGTACACCGCGGGAGATGCCGCTCCGTCTTCCGTAGTTGGCAAAGACAGCCACCACCGCGCACACACCCGCCTTAGGTGCACGGGCACGGCCGCACGGCCCTCAGCCGCATCGGCCGTCCGCGAAGAGGGGTGAAAAAAGCGAAAAGGAGAGGGCCGTCCACGCGATCCGGCGTCTTTTCAGCCTCGCTCGCTTTCCCGACCCCTTTTCCGCCTTCGGTGCGCTGCATCGGTGGCCACACACAGACGGCGGCGCCACGGCGGGCAAGATCTCGCGACACAATGCTTATCTCTGCTGGTCCGCACGGCAGGAAACGCAGCACCGGCCAAAACCACACGAATTTTACGCGGAAGCGATAGAGATCGCATCCCAGCAGGATATGACCCAGAGACGCCGTCGCTCCATCCCGGCAGGCCGCGGAACTCGTCGCCGTCAACGGGGTTCAGACCCGGCGGCGGGCGGCGTCTTGGTGGTGGTGGAGCAGTAGATAGACATGGCTGTACGATATCTCCGGTGCATCTAGCTAGCTAGCCCCCTGCGACAGTGATCTGGTCCGTGATTCCTCTCGCCACTTGGCTTTGTCACGACCCGCCTTGGACAGCTAGATGCGCTTGTCCCAGCTGCCTCCGTTCACTGTGCTCCTGCCATTTTCATTTTTCGCCGCCCGGCGACGCGGGGTTTCTCTGTCCGTTTGCTCCATGTTCTTCGTTTGTTCAGAGCTCACGCCCCACCACTTGCCTTTCCCGAATTCCCGCAAATGGATAAAAAATGACACGGACGCAGATGACTAGATGAGTACAAAGGAGCTAGGAAATTGCAACATGGGGGTTAGGTGCAGCTTTGACGGGATTAGCGAGCTGGCTTGCGGCAGGACCAGGGCAGAGAAACCCTAATCTTTTGCTGATGGTAACACTATTGATTTTTGTTGATAATATCCGGGCTGCTCGCCAGCCAGGTGAGCGGATGACCTGCTCCCTGATGATGTCTCAGTTTCGCTACCTTTCTTCCTGATGGTTGCCACTGTTTTTGTCGACGTGGGAGCAAGTTGGTCAAAGCTTGCCGTTCCTGCCGGACGCCGAAACGTACACGCCAATTTCCCCTTCTGATTCGTGCTGGAAATCTAGAAGAATGTCCAAACACGGAGTCATGGAACTGATGAGTAAAAGAGTTCCTTCAAATGCTGGATTTCTGACCAGAATGAGTACTAGAATCCAGCATGTGCTGTTTCACTGGTGCATGTTTTTCTTCCAGAAAATCCAGAGAGCGTGACGCGGTCCAGCCAGCTGGGGTAAAGAACAGGTGATTTGCAGAATCGAGCACCAATAGTTGGCGCGGGCCAGCATCCCACTGGCCTGATGATGATTGAGCAAACGGCCTGCTAGTTCAGCTCTGTTAGAAAAACTATCGAAGTTCAGCTGTGTTCTCAGCATCCCTTCCCTGCATGTGTTCCAGAGGAGAAAGACGCAATACTTTTTTACAGAGAAATAGTACTGCCTCATATCTGATATCCATGAAGGAAAACAAAGATGAAAAGATGCACTGCATCTGCGTATCACCAATTCATCATTCATCAGGTAAAAAGATGAGCAGGGCAGCACTAGGCACGGTAGCTCACACGGGCTCACAGTCACCACCGGTGAGCTTATGGAGAAGCAATGGGGTCCAATTGGCTCTTCAGAACCCGATCCATCACCTCTGAAAAGGATCGGAAGGCTACCAGTACTCGCGGTCGTTTTCACACGCGGGATCGGGATGTCTTGGGAGCATATCCTTCCTGGGCCGACGCGAGCCCCAGCAGATTCGGATTTGGGGCCGACGGCTCAACCGCACGATTTGTTTTTTTTTTTTGTAAATGCATGCACCCATCAGACGTGGTCGACCGGCGGCTGGCCGACTGCAGTCCCAGTGTCGGCGGCGAGAGGGCAGCGCGGCACAGTTCCTGCAGTTCCCTGAACTGCACAGGAGGCAAGTGAAGGGCTGGTTGGGATCATCACATCCGAGTCCTGACGCCTGACGGTGTACAATCCTACTGGAGGCTCGTGGAGAAACTGCACCCTGTCGCTTTTGGATGATGGTTCCTGCTTCCAAACAGACAGGGACTGAAAACGGAAACAATACGATGAACTGAGAGTGCATTACAAAATCGGACGGATGAAAAGCATACGCACGGACAGGGGACAGCATCAATCGGGTGGTTAGAATTCTTATCAGAGATATTTGTGTGGGGGATGTGGGTCAATACACCTACGAAATGCATCTCATGGTGGAGATATGGTGCGACCACTTTTGGTTTAGGCTCGACCGTCAAAAAGGCTCCACTCACTTTGTGGTAGCTTCTGTTGCACAGAGCACAGGCCAAATGATGCTACGACACGTCGACACCATACTCTACAACATGATTAAAAAATAATAATACTTTTAAAATAAATAATAATACTGCTTGTCTTCACGACTCCTCAAGAAGTGATTGATCCTCCATCCAAAGAAAGAAAAAAAGAAAGAAAGGAAGAAAGAAAGAAAGTGTAGTGCTGGGCTTGTCTAGTTGATAGATAATGGGCCTCAGTAGGCCCGCCCTTATTGCAGCAGGCAGGCCTCCCACGGGCTCAACCGAACAAAAGGCTCGCAGCCCATCCACGGTTGTCACCGGCCGCCGCCCTCTCTCTAAAAAAAAAAGCTTGATCGGGCCCACGTTCTTCCACCTCGTACTCGTACTCGTCCTCCTCTTTCCTCGGCGACGCCGCTTTCTCTGGTCTCTGCCACAGCGCCTCCCCTCCGCCTCCGGTCTCTGGTCCCGCAACCGCGACGAGATGGCCGAGGTGAGAACCTTCTAGAATCCCTCCCTCCCCCGATCGCGCCGGGTCGCTGCATCCTGTCGGTTGGTTGTTACCTGACAATAGGCTTCGATCTAGTTCGTCGATCGTCCGATTGGAGATGGTTTCCCGTCCCGTGGATCCGATCCGTGTGTATGCGCGCGTGAGGTGGATTGTGATAGGTGTTCGTTTGCAGACACTAGGTCCATTTTTTTCTAATATAGAAATTTGCTTGATCCCCGGTCGTGCAATTTGCGTGCTGTTGTGGTGGAAAATTGTGGAGTCATGTGCTAAGATCTGATATAGGATACTGCATTCATTATGTAGCTGACTGAAGAGTCACTTATTTAAAATTTTAAGGATAGGGGCTGCCGGGTTGGCTTGGTGATAACATTTGGTTGGGCCTTTTACAGTTTTGCGAAGGATAGTGATACTGGTTTTAGCAGCCGTTCGCCATTGTGACAAGCACCAGCAGACTGTATGAATTGCAGAATAGGTTAGTTGCCTGATGTGGATGGTATTTGATCTCCGCGGGACCTAGTAGTGCTGTCTCAGATGCTCATCTATTTGGTGAGTGTCAGGGTGCCATATTTTTCTCTTATTTTATAAGAAGACGATCTTACATTCACCTACCAGATGCTGTAATGTGCATCCCAGTGAAATGAGCTATCTTTCATTTTCATGCCATGCTTATTGGTTCTCATTATTGTCTTCCATTTTTTTCTTTATTTGGATTTCCTGTATATTTTTTTATTGTTTCTGTTTATGCTTTGCATTTCTACCAGATTGAGCTGAAGACCGCACCTGCTGACTTCCGCTTTCCTACAACGAACCAAACCAGGCACTGTTTTGCGCGCTATATTGAGTACCATAGGTATGTTTGCTGGAAAACTTTACACGTGACTTGTTCAAAGAAAAAAACTTTACACGTGAACAATATCCCAGTTCTTCAATATTTGAACTTCCATGCAACCAGATGTGTCAATGACAAAGGGGATGAAACTGCTGATTGTGAGAAATTCGCCAAGTACTACCACTCTCTTTGCCCAGGAGAATGGGTGAGTGCTTGTGCTGTCTTTTGTAGTACCACTGCAATTTATTTATTTATTTATTTTCATCTTGACAGAATATAGGAAATTTGTGATGCACTAAGCTACTAACCTGAACCAAGAATCTTCATTGAGTCAAACTCCATCATATCCGAATTGCTTGGCCATAAACCACTGATTTGTTTCTGCCATCATTTCACTTCCTAGGAGTAGAAATTTGTGGATAATGTGACTCATTGGAACGTGTTGCTATGCATATTAGCATACAAATGGGCGCTCTAATATGTTATATGCTCCAGCTGAGAACTTTTTTGCAGTCTGCACCTATGGCTATGGATGACACAGTTTAAAATTTTAACTTCTAGCGTTTAGTTCTCTCTAGGGAGTAGTTTTACACTTGCTGGATTTTTATTTGTTTTCAAATATCATTTCCTGTTCTAATCTTTTGAGGGTTCCCAAGTATGTTTCACATTTTTACTTTATGCAATCCTTCGATCTGTTTACCAATTAATGCTTAGCTGGACCATGTTCACTTGACGCATTGAAACTAGCCATGCATTCTAGCCTGGTTTCTACAATGTCATCAGCTTATTCTCTACTGAATCAGGTTGAGAAGTGGAACGAGCAGAGGGAAAACGGGACCTTTGCAGGGCCCCTCTAAATCACTCCGGATGTTTTCTTATTTGAATTTGTGTTATTGTCTCGTGTCACCTAAGCACTCACTGTAAAACAGTTTGTGATGCTGTTTGTTTGGATTGCACTCATAATTTAATCCGTTTTTGCTACTAATGCTATGTTTTTCCAGACCTCATTTTTGTTGGCTATTATCCGAACATAAATGGTTTCTAAAGTTCATAGCTGGTGTCTCTGTTTCCTACTGGAATCTGAGTAATGTTCACCATGGATGGTGCTAGGGGGAAACACCAAAGAACTAAAGGAAACATGGAAATGAAATGAATTTGCTTACGTTTTACTATTAAAAATTCCCATTTACCTTGAACCTAGATGTGCAGCAAATGTTCTTTGGGTAGAACTTCATAAATGTGCTTCATGCAGTAAAAATAGGACTCAACATCTCCAGTTCAGGACTGACCTGATTTTGTGAGCGAAATTGTTTTATCTCTTGTAACCCTGTGGCATTTGGTTCCTTTCCTGCGTGCTATAATAACTGGGCATTTACCCTTTAGTTCGAGTTCTGAATATCCAGAGGTGATTCTAGTATGTGAAAATGATGAAGTGTATTTACAGCATAGGGCTTTACTCTTTATCATGGAAAATCCACATAAAAATACAGCATTACCAAGCATCTCATTAAAGACATTATATTTCAAATGATTACATGGTGCATAAGAAGAAACAAGATACACATACAACTAATCTCTTACAACTCAGAATCGGATGGTTCAAATCGGTGAAGATAGGTAGCTCATAAACCAATGGAATGAAATAATCATTCTAGAATCCCCTCCCTGTCACTGAATGTGGACCCAGATCCCCTTGCTGGGAATGCGCCCGTTCACGACGAACAGCATGTAGTAGCCCGGTGGCGCCAAGACCGGCGTCGCCGGCATAGCCACGGTGGCCTCGTAGAAGCCGGGGAACGGCGTCGCTACCCCGCCGTTCAGCTGGAACGCCTGCGCAGGCTTCACCTGGACCTGGAGGAACAGCTGCCTCTGGTTCTGCGCGAACGAATGCGTCGTGAACGACGGCGCGACCATGGTAACCGCCCCGGGAACGCCGTCGCGAGCGAAGAACTGCAGCTTCAGCTGCGCGCCGTACGCGGCGTGGACCGGCCCGTCCTTGGGCGACGGGACGAAGATGTTTGGGCGGAGCCCGTCGTTGGAGCCGTCGAGATAGTACGGCGAGAAGGCCTCCAGGGTGAGGTCGGTGGGGAACTTCTTGTCGAAGACGTAGAACTGGTGCGGGTTGCTGCCGCCCACGATCACCCGGCCGTCGCGGTCGAGCACCGCCGAGGCGTGGTACATCCGCGGCCGCGGGGTGCCCGCCGGTGCCTGCGCCTCGAACCGGTTGGTCGGGGTCACGAACGGGAGGTCCGGCCGGTAGATGACGGGAGTGGGGTTGAAGGTGTTGGCGGACTCCCACCCGGCGATCCCGTCCGTGGCGCCGTTGATGATGGCCACCTCGCCGTTGGGGAGCAGGATCATGTCGCCCATCACCCGCGGCGACGGCATCTCCTCGACGACCCACGACGGGTTCGGGTCGGTGATCTTGAGCCGCCCGCACGTCCTCAGCGCCGGGGGGAACTGCCCCGCCGCCACGGCGCCGTTGGAGGTGGCCGGCGTGCCCCCGCAGATAAGTACCTCGGCCTCGGTGGGGTTGGGCTTCAGCGGGAGCAGCACCGACGAGCCGGCGTTCGGGTTGGTCCTCAGGTCACCGCCGCTGCCGAGCGTGGTGTAGTTCCGGACGATCTTGCCGGTCTTATAGTCGAAGAGAATGGCGCGGTTGCTGGCGAAGATGAAAAGGTTGCCGTCTATGTTGAGGTGCACGAACGGGTACAGGCTGTTCGTTTGACCCAGGAACGGCAGCGAGAAGGCAGCGTTGGTGCCGGTCTTCGGGTAGAACTCGTAGCTGGGCTGCCCCAGCCCGCCTACGATGATGGCGCGGCCGTCGGGGAGCTTCTGGTTGGTGGCGTACCACCGGTCCGCGGCGAGCACGACGGGGGCCGGCTCCTCGGTCCAGTCGCAGCTCGCGTCGCTCCCGCTGCACGCGGGCATGAGGCGGATCTTGCGGGTGCCGTCCCTCCACCCGCCGTTCTGGACGAGGGTGCCGTCGGGCGCGACGTGGCCCGACGAGCACCAGGTGTCGGTGAAGATGGAGAGCCCGCGGAAGGTGTTCGACGCGACGCTGTACTCGACGGAGTGCGCGGTGCAGTCCGACCTGTTGCGGAACCACTGGTCCTGGGGGTTGATGCGGCAGGGGTGGCCGGCGGGGAAGGTGAGGTTGGACGGGCCGACGTTGGTGCGGTCGAAGAGGACCAGGCGGTCGTTGTGCAGGAGCTGCATGTGCATCCCCGACACGCCGACGTTCTGAAGGAACTTCCAGCTCCCGGCGGCGCGCGCCGGCGCGATGCCGCCATAGGCGAGGAGTAGGAGAAGGGCGAGGTGGTGGAATCCAAGCTTCATTGTGGTGGCTACTGGCTACAAGAGGGATAGAGGCTGCTTGTGGAGCAGTGACCGTGCTGCTGGTGTGTTTTAGCTCGGGAGCTGCGCTGTATATATAGCTGCGTTCCGAGCTCGAACCATTTTTCTTTACACTTGTTTTTTTCTGGTTGAAAACCCTGGAACATGCAGGCCTGCGTTCGTCCAGGAGACAAGGAATGCTGGCATTCATTTTGGCCATGTGTTACTGATTATATTCTGATCTGGTAGTTCATCTAGTAGCCTCAGGTAAGTGTTTTATTACATTTTCTTTTTCTGATTATACACCAATTGAAAGAGGTGACTCTTCATGTAATACAGTATACAGTGTTTTAGTCTGTTTTGTTTTCCTTTCAACCTCAACTACATTGTGATATGAACTTTCTCCCCTCCCTTGTACAGTTCGTGTTCCAATTTAAAAAATGCTTTGTGATGAAAGTAAGTGTGGTACGTTATAGTTGTTTACTTGTATGCATAGGAATTATTAGTATCATCATTGTAGTCTTGTAGACTTATTTCAGTGCGTATTATGCTGAACTTATTTCACTCCATTTCATCTATCTGGTTTCAGTTATCTCAAGATCAGTGTTGCCACATTTTTCTTGTCCTTTTATTACTCAACTCGATACAAGTTTGAACTAAAAAAAAATGAAAACCATATGCCATTTTTGGTGGAGTTGTTTATATCTTGTAAAATATTCTTTGTTTTATCTTGTTTCTTCAGAAAATGCGCTTCTCCCACAGAGGACTGGTTAAATTAGTTGAACACTGCGCAGGTGATAGGCAGAAATGTGGTGTCACGCACAATGGGTTTCAAGCTGAAAAAAGGAAACCTGAAAAAAGGGCCTAAATAAAAAGATGTGGTCATGATATGTTTCACGATGCAATCACACATCTCAGAGTAGCATTTCACAAATGCTAATCTCTGCTGTGATGTTCTCAGAAGTGCATGCTGCTAGCTTTGGATGGAATTCCCCATCAGTTTTTAATGATAAAGTAGACAATATATGAGATGAAATTTATTGCCTCCCCATAGAGAGGTCTAATAGACCAGGTATTCCCATGCATCATCGAGGAGACAATACTTTTGAACAGTACTACGTTGACTTAATCATGAAGCACGGTGCAATATCAAACACACGGATATAATTATATCTGCCAGATGGTGTTGACTTAAGTGCAGACAGAGAATAATGACAGCATGGCACGTTGAGTTATCATAGCCTAATGAACTATGCCCCATCTGTCTCCACATGCTTAACTGACATATGATTAGCATATGTCAATCCAGTGAACTCAGCCAGTGTTCTTAAGTCTTAACAAGTAGAGGGGAGGAATGTTATCCGGAAACAAGCTAGGCCAGCTGCACGTTCATGTTCTGATGACTCTCGGTCGGCTCTTCCAACTCATGGTCTCCTGACTTAATATTGTGTGGGGTTAAGAACAAAGGATGCATGAGAATTGAGAACCAAACCATGTTCAGAGATACTCCTACCCTCCTAGGTTTGTAATTGTAATAAGCGGTGAGATCATTCAAGTTCAATTCAGAGATGGGTCATTCTTGATGCATCGGTTGCAATATGTGGAACAAGGGGTGAGAACAGTTGGGAAGCATGTGGTATATATATCACAAAATTAGAGGTGACTGGGAGAGCACGATGCGAGCAATGCTGAGGCACCATGCATGATTGGATAGCTGAACTTGAGAGTTTTCAAAACAAAAGAAAATCACAAGTAGGCTGGATTAGACTGGATTGTGTGACGGTGTAATTAACACATCCGCAAACTAACTGTAGCTATATTGGTTCGATTTTTTTGGTGAAACCTGCCAGCGTGCATAGAGGATCATGGCAGGAACTCCTATCTAAAGAATAAATAGATGCCACATGCATTGATCATCTGATTGACTTACATGGTTTGTGTTGCCACACGAAATTGATCCGCGCAACACCATGATAACTATCATGCTCCTGGAACGATGACCGATTGCTTTCTGATCAAAGAAACACAGATTCATCGATCCTCGTGGAGGAGAGCCGACATTTTTTCAACGCAAAAAAGAAAAAAAAATCAACTAAACTCTAGGACTGCTAGGGCTCAGCAAGAACTAGTATTCCGGAGCGATCCTTTTCAATCTGATAATATGCAAAATATTCCACACCAACAAACGATTGATTACCATGAATTTGATGTCTGGTTAATAATAAAGATTGGTAACAGAAAGCTGATTGCACGATCTCATAATAATTTATTGTGCATTTGTACAAGTGTTTGCAATTGCAATGCATACTTGCATACTGATGGCCATTGGAATGGATGGAAACAAACATGCAAATGATTTGGTCCAAACTGAAACAATTAGACACTGCAGAGCTGCAGAGTTTCAGCCTTTCAGGGAACACGCTTGTTGTTGTGCTACTCTGGTCTCATGACTGTGCTCTGTGCACTAGCCATATTAACAGAAGGCTTACCAATTAGACGACGTTGAGGTGTGAAGATAAAAGCCTGAACATTTGTTTCAGCAAATGCAGAAGAGAAGTCTAGAGATTGTTCACTTGTCCAGGCATGTACTTCATGAACCAAATCTCAGTGATACAAATAGCTCTGTCTATAATGTAGATGTTGATACATATATCAACACTTCGCTCAAGAAATCCAAAGAATTAAACAACAAATTAATAGCTCAATTCCCATTGTAACTTCAGACTGTAAAACACGATCTTTTTCTCAGACGGATCCACGCTGAACGCTTCCATCATGATGCCTGCCTGGCTGCCACTGACCGGGGGTCTTGGTCGATGGCGCTATTAGCCTCACTGACCACCTCCTTGCCTCCTCACCGCCAACGCCTCCTGCTGCCACTAAGGAAGCATCTGCACGGTACAGGCAGTAATTAGCACTGCACCATGCCATGAAGGCGCGGATCGACCGGGGAATTAAGCTGCCTGGTCGCCATGATCAGTAACCGTCACACCCGCACACTCGAGGGAGAGAGAGCAAGCAGGTGACCAAGCTTCTTGAATAATCGAAGAAATGCCAGCTTCAGTTGGCAAGGTCGGAGCGCTCGCCGGAGGGCGGCGGCGAGGACGGCGGGACGACGAGAGGGCATTCAGTTCTTGCGGGTCCACTAATAGCACAGCCACCACCATCCCTGGGCGTCGCTTCGCCAAGATACATGTTTGGCCATGGCCGGAGGGGCCAGCGGAGGTCGGCGGCGGCGGCGCGAGTTCGTTCCTACGTTGCCGGCAAGAACATTGCAAAAGCACCCTCAACAATTTACAAATAACACCCTATTTTGGATTGCGATTAAAATCATGAACCTACTATATGCAAATATACCCCTAATATTTTACATATACCCCCTCGTTTGGATCACGATTAATAATCGCGATCCGGTTATATGCATATAGACCCCTGTTATTTACATATAGCCCCTGATTCGGATCGCGATTAATAATCGCGATCCGAATATATGCAAGAAACACCCCATTTTGAATATTTGTTTTCAAAGTACCCCTTGCTCGGCCGTCAGTCCGCCACCGCCTTCCGCCCTGCCAGAAGCTCAAATCCCCAGTTCATTGCCGCCGACTGGTTAGCTGGGAGATGCCGAGGGAACACAAGATGAGGAGCCGAGAGCCCTGGAACTCGGTAGGTGGGCAGCGGGAGCAGTATTGCTCGCGGAAGGCCAAGCGCACCGCGGCTGGGCGGAGGTGGTGCTGTTGGAACGCAGCCGAGCTTACTGGGGCTCCTGGCCGTGCTTCAGGTCAGGGTCGGTGACAATGCCACGCGTGTACGCCGGCGGCGCAGGAGACGTTTACGGCGGATCGCAATGGCCAGTCCATGTGCGTGCGAGTCTGGGGGGATATGGTAGATGGTACTTGCAGGCTCTCTTTCTCCAGTTTTTCAGATGCACAGGGCTGCAAGTGTTGCAACGATTATGATCGAGTGCGGCAGGATTGGAATCAAAATGAACTGATTTTGTCTGAACTGAAACTTTTTTTTTCAGAAATCGGCAACAAATTGACAGCATGCAGAGTTTCAGTCGATTGTCGCCCTGATCTCAAAGATTGTGCAGCAACAAAGGCTGATTGCCCAATCCCATGGTGGTTTATTATGAAGCCAAGGCAGAGAAACAACCTATTAGAAGGAAGAGAAGAATTGCAGCTAGTCTGAGACAACATGACGCGGAAGTTCAGGGCAATAGTTTGATGGTGTTACCCAGCATCTCATTAAATTTGAACCGATTACATTATGCCTTTAATTTAGAAGAAAGGAAACGCACTTATTACAACCAATTTCGTACTGCTAGTTCCTGAACGATTTCAGGATGGGATGGTTTAGATATCCGCCGTGGGCCGTCACTGTATGTGGACCCAGATCCCCTTGCTGGGAATGCGCCCATTCACGACGAACAGCATGTGGTAGCCCGGCGGCGCCAAGACCTTGGTCGGCATCGTCACGGACGCCACGTGGACGTCGGTCGGCAGTATCGCGCCGCCGATCCCCGGGAGCTGCGGCGCCTTGGTCACCAGCTGGGCCTGGAGGAACAGCAGCCTCTGGTTCTGCGCGAACGAGTGCGTCGTGAACGACGGCGCCACCATGGTCACCGACACCACGGGGTCGCGGACGGGGACCCTGAACGCCACCACCAACTGATCGCCGTACTTGACGCTCACCGGCGCCCCTGTGAGTGATGGGTTGACGATGCTGGGGCGGCGGTCGTCGTTGGAGGCGTCGAGGTAGTCGGGCGAGAAGGCCTCGAGGCTGAGCTCGGTGGGGAACTTGGCGTTGCCGAAGACGTAGCGCTCGTGCGGGTTGCTGCCGCCCAGCAGCACGCGGCCGTCGCGGAGGAGCACCGCCGAGGCGTGGTACATCCGCGGCCGCGGGGTGCCCGCCGCCGGCGCCTGCGCCTCGAACCGGTCCCCGAGGGGACGGTCCGGGCGGTAGACGACGGGCGTGGGGTTGAAAGTGTTGGCGGAGTCCCACCCGGCGATCCCGTCCGCGGCGCCGTTGATGATGAGCACCTCGCCGTTGGGCAGCAGGATCATGTCGCCCATCACCCGCGGCGACGGCATGTCCTCGAGGACCCATGCCGCCGCCGGCTCGGGGTCGGTGATCTTGATCCGCCCGCACGTCCTCAGCGCCGGCGGGAACTGCCTGTTGTCATTCACGGCGCTGATGGAGCTGGCCGGCGCCCCACCGCAGATGAGCACCTCGGCCTCGGTGGCGTTGGGCTTGAGGGGGAGCAGCACCGAGGAGCCCGCGGTGGGGTTGTTCCTCGGCGCGCCGTCGCCGAGCGTGGGGTACGTCCGGACGACGCTGCCGCTCTTGTAGTCGAACAGGATGGCACGGTTGTTCTCGAAGATGAAAAGGTTGCCGTCCACGTTGAGGTGCACGAAAGGATACAAGTACATGCTGTTATCTCCGGACAGAAACTGCAGCGGCAAGGTGGTACCAGAAGCAGGATCCGCCTTTGGGTAGAACTCGTAGTTGGGCTGGCCCCGGCCGCCCACGATGATGGCGCTGCCGTCGGGGAGCTTCTGGTTGGTGGCGTACCAGCGGTCGGCGGCGAGCACGTCCGGGTCTGTCGGCTTCTCGGACCAGTCGCAGGCCGTGTCGTCAGCACCCCCGGTGCAGGCGGGCATGAGGCGCACCTTGCGGATGCCGTCGTCCGACCCGCCGGTCTGGACGAGGGTGCCGTCGGGCGCGACGTAGCCCGACGAGCACCAGGTGTCGGTGAAGATGGAGAGCGCGCGGAAGGTGTTGGAGGCGACGTCGTACTCGACGGAGTGCGCGGTGCAGTCGGCCTCGCCGCGGAACCACTGGTCCCTGGGGTTGCGGCGGCAGGGGTGGCCGGGGGGGAAGGTGAGGTTGGACGGGCCGAAGTTGGTGCGGTCGAAGAGGATCACGCGGTCGTTGTGCAGCAGCTGCATGTGCATCGCCGACACGCCGACACTGTCCTGCAGGAGCTCCCAGCGCCCGCCGGCGGCGCTCGCCGGCGCGATGCCGCAGCCGCAGGCGAGGAGTACTCCTATGGCGAGGACGAGGAGGAGGCGGAACCCGAGCTCCATGGTCACTGAGAGCGAGAGGCCGGTGCTTGTGAGTTGTGACTTTGTGAGCTGCGTGCTTTAGCTCGTAAGCTGCGAGGCAGTATTTATAGTTGGGATCGCATGCATGGCGACTTGGCGAGTCTCCTCTTTGATCAACCAGTACGTACACGCTGTGTACCTGTCAGGGGGCAGCGGAAAAGTGAACGTTCGCTTAATGACCGTCACGGCTACGATCATGAAGGTCCGGGCCCACCTGCGGTGACAGCGACCGCCGTCAGCCCAACATGGGAGGGAACCACTCCGCTTCGCCCGACCAAGTCCTTCGGGATCGGATGCTCCCGACCCCCCGGCGGCCGGGCTCCGCCTCGCCCGACCCCTCGCCACAAGGGTCCGCCTCGCCTGACCCGGGGCGTAGAGGGTCGGACTCACCCGAGCCCGCCAGGCGAGTGTCAGCCTCGGGCGCAGGCCAGAAGACGTGAGCGCTGATCTCGTGGGTCCCCCGCCAGCCTTGCCATAAATGCGCCACGGCTCGGGCGCGCAGAAAGGCGCCCGCGCCCCAGACGTGACCGGTCGCACCTACCCGCACGCGACCGCGCAGCGCACGCCACAATGGCGCAGTCTTCCCTGATTCGCCGTCAGGCACTCATGACCTGCGTCGCCTGGCACAGGAGCACACCTGACCGTCCTCGTGCCCACCTACCCATCCTCGCGCCCCGCAAATTTGGCGACAGGGACGGGACGCCCGCGCCGCGTAGGCCGTCTGCAGGATAACAGGGGCAGCCAGGGGCAGCCGTCTGCCCCGACGGGACGGAGGCCACGACCAACGCCATCATCACGCACGCCCGCTGGCACCAGCCCCCGAGGAGATCAGCGACAAGATCGGAGGAAGCATCCTTCCCTGGCAGATGCACTGACGGAGCCGAAAGCTGAAGCCGGCCATGGCGACTAGGGGGCTCGAATCTTCCCTTTGGACTCTGGTCTTTCTCTCTCTCTCTCTCTCTCTCTCTCTCTTCGTCCGTCTCACCTGTAACCCGGTCGCCCCTCTTGTACTATAAAGGGAAGGCCGGGGGCCGAGAGACGGGGAGGAAGAAATTTAGACTCTCACACACTCGCACTCACATTCTCTCACACGGGCTTCTTCTTCCCCGGTGAGAAGAACACACTCCCACCGTTAGAGCTTCAGTGCACACCCAAGAGACTTGGGACCGGTTCCCTCTCTCGCCCTTCTGTAACCCCTACTACAGAACCCGCGTGGGCAACACGAGCAGCTCCCCATACTGGACGTAGGGCTTCTTCTTGCCCGAACCAGTCTAAATCCCGTGTCACCCGCGCAACCATCTGGAGTCATACGCGCATAAAAGAAATTTACTAGTCTAAGTCTTGATCCACCAATCTTCACAACGACAGTTGGCGCGCCAGGTAGGGGGACCTTTGCGCGTACATCACCGGCTTCAGATGGCCAGCCACGACGCTAGCTTCGCTCCGGGCTCCCTGGTCCGCTTTGGGAGCCTGGACTTCCTCGCCACTGGGGAGGGGATCGATTTGATCCCTCTCCTCGCCTCACCCACTCGCCTCATCACCTCCGGCTCCGCCGCCACGGTGGTGGCGAGCGGCCGGGCGCGCGCCGGGGGGTCTCCTTCGGCGGGACGGCTCTTCGGGCTGCGCAACGCCGCGGCAGCCTACGGTCGTTCCCTAGCGCGGTCCATGACCGTGCCGCCCGCGAGCAACGAGCTCGCGGGCACGACGGGGGCAATCTTCGACGCCGGCTCCAGCAGCAGGAGCCACCACCCCTCGCGCGAGTGCTTCATGGCCGACGTGCACTCCGAGGGATCCAACGGCGACGGCGCCGGTAGGAGGCAGCGAACTCCCCCACCGCGTGCCGCGGCCACAACGGGAGCCCTTGCCCGGGCCCCGGTGCGACCGCGACAGCCAGAGGCGCGCGCGGCGTCCCGCCAGGAGGTCGAGCACCCCCCAACGAGGGCGGGGCGCGACAGCGAGCGCGCGATGTCCAGCAGCATATCTGCGTAGACGAAGATCGCCCCTAGCTCTTCGCCCGCGCCAGCCAGAACATCACCGCAGCGGCGACCCTACTTCGACGACTCCCCGAGCCGGAGATGTCCGAAGAACGCCAGGCGCACCGAGAGGTGCGCGACCTGCTCGAGTGCGCCGCCGTTCAGCAGGCGGAAAGCTCCGCGTCCCGGCGACGCGGGCAAAACACCAGCAGGGCAGCCCCCACCGCACCCTCCGAGAGGCGGGGGGAGTTTGTCCACCAGCCTCCTCCCCGGGCGAACCAGGTCGCGCCCGCTCGACGGACGTCACCACCCGCAGGAGGCGGGGGCCCATCCATTCACCGGCGCGTCGGTCCCATCCGCGACGCCCGTGACACCCTGGACGCGCGGAGGCGCTCCCGCATGGACAGGGAGGAGGGGGTGGACCGTGGCTACCACATCCACCGTGGCGGCCGCTACGACAGCGACTAAGATCGCAGCCCGAGCCCCGACCCAGCGGGGCCCCGGGCCTTCTCCACGCGCATCCTGAACGCGCCGTTCCCGCCGCGCTTCAGGCAGCCAACCAACATGGCCAAGTACTCCGGGGAAACGAATCCCGGGCTATGGCTCAGTGACTACCGGCTTGCATGTCAGGCCGGTGGGGCGAACGATGACCTGTTCATCATCCGCAACCTCCCACTTTTTCTAGCTGACTCAGCGCGAGCCTGGCTGGAACATATCCCCTCAGGACGGATCCGCAGTTGGAACGACCTGAGGGAGATATTCGTGGGAAACTTTCAGGACACGTACATGCGACCTGGCAATTCCTGGGACCTCCGGAGCTGCCGCCAGGCGTCGGACGCTTCTCCAGGAAGCGCACCGAGCTCTCCAACATCGCGAACGCCGACGTCATAGGGGCCTTCCTGGCGGGAACTTCCTGCCGACCCCTCGTCCACGAGCTAGGGCGCCGAGGCCCGCGGACCACGGAGGACCTCCTCAACATCGCCACCAGCTTCACCTCGGGCGAGGAGGCCGTTGGAGCAATGTTCGACCGCTCCAAGGGCGAGGCAAAGCGGAAGGAGGACGCCGACGAGGGAACCTCCAACCGTTCGCAGAAGAAGAAGAACAAGCAGCGGCGCGAGGCGCCCCTCATGGCGGCTGCTGAGCGCAAGCGGGGTCAACCGCCCCCGGAGGGCACCCCCGGCTTCTTCGACAAGCTGCTCGATGGACCGTGCCCGAACCACGAGTTCCCCGTGAAGCACGCCTACAAGGACTGCAACCTCATGAAGAGGTACTTTGTAGGCAACCCGGTGAAGGGCGACCGTAGGCGGAAGCCCGACGAGGAGAAGAAGAACGACAGAGAGAAGGAAGACGGCTTCCCCAAGGTGGACGGCTGCTTCATGATTTTCGGCGGACCGGCGGCTTATGATTCCAGACGCCGCCGGAAGCTGGAACGCCGCGAGGTCTACGCGGCGGAGCCTGCGACGCCGACCTTCCTCGACTGGTCGGGATCCGCCATCACTTTCGACCGGTCCGACCACCCGGGGCGCGTCCTGCAGCCAGGGCGCTACCCCCTCATCGTCGACCCCATCGTCGGCACGACGCGCCTCACCAAGGTGCTCATGGACGGAGGCAGCGGCCTCAACATCCTCGACGCCGAGACTCTCGACGCCATGGGGATCGACCGTGCCCGCCTCCGCCCCAGCAAGGCGCCGCTCCACGGCATCGTGCCGGGGAAGCAGGCAATGCCTCTCGGGCAGATCGACCTGCCCGTTACTTTCGGGACTCCGTCCAACTACAGGAAGGAGATCCTCACCTTTGAGGTGGTGGGCTTCCGTGGAACCTACCACGCCATCTTGGGGCGGCCGAGCTACGCCAAGTTCATGGCCATCCCCAACTACACCTACCTCAAGCTCAAGGTGTCGGGGCCCAACGGTGTCATCACCGTCGGCACGACTTTCCAGAAGGCGTACGAGTGTGATGTAGAATGCTGCGAGTACGCCGCGGCCATCACCGTCGCGGAGGATCCGGCGGTCCAGCTCGCGGAGAGCGCCGAGGGTCGGCCCGACTCCAAGCAGTCGCCCACCTCCTTCTAGGCCACCGAAGGCATCAAGGAAGTCCACCTCAACCCTAGCGGTTCCAACGGGCTTCGCACGAGGTACATGATCCGCCTCCATTTTCCTGCATCTAATAATGTCGCCGAGTATGAGGCTCTCCTCAACGGGCTTCGCATCGCCATCGAGCTGGGCATCCGACGGCTGGACGTCCGAGGTGACTCCCAACTAGTCGTCGAGCAAGTCATGAAGGAGTGGAGCTGCCACGACCCCAAGATGGCAGCTTACTGCAACGAGGTTCGCAAACTCGAGGACAAGTTCGACGGACTAGAGCTCAACCACGTCGCAAGACGTTTCAACGAGGCCGCCGACGAACTGGCAAAGGCGGCATCCGGTCGAAAGCCCGTACCCGACGGCGTCTTCATCAGCGATCAGTTCGAGCCCTCAATCCGTTATCAGGAACCGGGAAAGGTCGGCGACGCGCCACCTGTCCCAGGCTCGGGCGCCGACCCAGGCGAAGTAGCCCATGCTCCGTCTGGCCTGGGCTTGGAGGCCGACCCCTCCTACCCCGAGATCATGGAGATTGACACGGACCCAGCTACGGGGCCCGACCCCCCGCTTGACTGGAGAGCCCCGTACCTCAACTACCTCATCCGCGAGACGCTCCCGACGGACAAGACGGAGGCACGAAGGATTGCGCGCCGCGCCAAATCATTCGTCATCATCGACCAGGAGCTCTACATGCGGAGCCACACCGGCATCCTACAGCGCTGCATCCCGATCGAGCAAGGAAGGGCGCTGATTCAGGACATCCACGCAGGGGCCTGTGGCCACCACGCCGCGCCAACAACCCTCGTCAGGAACGCCTTCCGGCAGGGCTTCTACTGGCCGACGGCGGTCGCCGATGCCACCCACGTGGTCCGCACCTGCGAAGGGTGCCAATTTTTCGCGCGCCAAACTCATATGCCCGCGCAGGCGCTCCAGACCATTCCCATCACATGGCCCTTTGCGGTCTGGGGACTGGACCTCGTCGGGCCCTTCAAGAAAGCGCCCGGGGGCTGCACCCACTTTCTTGTCGCCATCGACAAGTTCTCTAAGTGGATCGAGGCACGACCGGTCGCGCAGATCACGTCTGAACAGGTGGCGCGGTTCTTCACCGACATCGTCCATCGCTTTGGAGTTCCCAACTCCATCATCACGGACAACGGCACGCAGTTCACCGGGAAGAAATTCCTCCGGTTCTGCCACGACCACCACATCCGAGTGGACTGGTCGGCCGTGCCGCACCCCCGCACGAATGGGCAGGTTGAACGAGCCAACGGCATGATACTCCAGGGTCTCAAGCCATGGATCTTCGACCACCTCAAAAAGTTTGGTGGACGGTGGGTCGCGGAGCTCCCCGCGGTCCTATGGAGTCTAAGGACGACCCCCAGCAGGGCGACTGGCTTCACCCCGTTCTTCATGGTCTACGGGTTTGAGGCAATCCTCCCCACCGACCTGGAATACAGATCGCCGAGGGTCAAGGCGTATGACGAACAAGGGAACCAGGCGTCACTCGAGGACGCACAAGACCAACTCGATGAAGCGCGCGATGTGGCCCAGCTACACTCGGCCAAGTACCAGCAGGCCTTACGACGACACCACAGTCGCAAGGTGCAAGGCCGAGCCTTCAACATCGGCGACCTGGTGCTCCGCCTCGTCCAGGACAACAGGGGTCGGCACAAGCTGACCCCTCCGTGGGAAGGTCCTTTCGTCGTCGCCCAAGTGCTGCGGCCAGGCACATACAAGCTGGCGACCCCCGATGGGAAGATCTTCAGCAATGCTTGGAACATAGAACGGCTAAGACGCTTCTACCCTTAAATTCTATTTCCAAGTTTGAACACACACATTTCTGTAATTTTCTAGTCCACAGAGAAAGAAAATTTTGAGTCAACCTCATTTGAGTCTCGTCACGAGCTCAGGGATATCCGACCCTAATCCTACCTCAGGGTCGAATATCCCTCGAGGGCTATCAGGGGCTCTGACCCAAGTCACCCGTGGTCTTCTCAAAATAGCTTTTCTCTGAGCTGACCCCCTTCCTAAACGTTTGGGCGTGAAAAGGGGAGAGTGCGCAAACGACGCCCAGGCAAGACTGATCGGACTGCGAAAAAACCTACGCCCCAGCGGCTACAGTACTATCGCTCATCAGCGCTTACCGACGCGTCCGACCCGTACTCTAAACTTTCCAAACCCAAAAGGCAAGGAAGGGGATCGAAAGTGTCTTTCGATAAATTACAGAAAAGGCCCCTGCGGCCATTGTAAAAACAAGTTCGAAATTAACTAACGTATTTACACGATGGGGCATCTGAGCCCGATCCAGCTAGCCCGTTCATGGGTTTTCCGGCGGGACGGCCTCATCCTCCAAGAGCTTCGCCAAGGCCTCCGCTGGGTCGAGCACCGACGCATCGATCTCGTCCAGCTCGGCCTCGGAGTACCCGGGGGCATATCCCCCGCTCATCGCGACGAAGTTGAGGCCGATGTAATGGGACCCAAAGACGCCGAAAGCCTGCTTCACACCGACGTGAAGCGCCTCCCAGGCGATCTTGCGGGCCTGCCGGTACACCCCGAGGGCACGAGCCGCTAGCGAGCTCGCCCCTTCCCCTGGACCACGCCGAGGCCGTCGCAGACAACACGGACTGCGTCCCGCAGGCTGCCGTGCTCGACGCGCTCCGCGTCGAGGGCCTCCTTCAGCCGGTCAACTTCATCCGCAAGACCTGTCCAGAAAAACCCGCCAAATTAGAAACCATCTCAACACCACAAAGCCAGAAAGACAAGAAGAGCCTTACCCTCGGACTGAGCCTTCAGCGCACGCTCTCGGTCAAGCCCCTGGGTCACGGCGGTCTGAAGCTGACCAACCTCCATCCCGAGATCGGCCACCATCTTCTCGGCCTCGACCCTCCGGGTCGCCTCAAGGTCCCGGTCCTGCCAAGCCTGCTGCCGCTCGTGGCGGATGCGCTCGACGGTCTTCTGAAGGGCTTCATGCTCCTTCTTCACCCGAACGAGCTCCGCGGCATCAAGACGGGCCTTCTCGACAGTGGCTTGGAAGTCCACGCGGTCAAGGCGAGCTTGCTCGAGGGCGGCCTGGAGCTCATCATGCGCCACTTGCTCGCGCCTTCGCAGGTCGTCGATGACTTGCTGGGCGGCGGCAACCTGCGCGGCCAACTCCTCGGTCCGGTGCTCACGCCTTCGCAGGTCGTCGATGACTTGCTGGGCGGCGACAACCTACGCAGCCAACTCCTCGGTCCGCTGCCTCTCCGCGGAGAGGCGCTCCTGCCCAAGCCGAAGGAAATCGGACTTCCCCCGGCTGCACTCCTGGAGGGCCTGCAGAGCAATCAACATTCAGTAACAGAGCGGCGGAAGGAAAATAATCACCAGGAAGAACGTCGTACCTGACCAACGGGAGCGACGACGCCATCCATCCTCCCCATCAAAGAAGACAGGGCAGCACGGGCGCTGTCGAGCTCGCCCTGCACTGTCCGCCACTTCCCCCACTCCTCGGCGTCATCCAGCGTGAGCAGGGGCCCCTGCGGGTCGTCGCCACACGTCCAGCGCGGGGTGGTCCTAGCCCCACTCCACGCCTCGGGAACGGGACGGACCGAAGCAGGCACAGAGGCCGCTCCGTCCGCTCCCGGCTCCCCTGTCCCCGATGCCGCCGCCGGAGCAAGCACCGCCGCCACGGATGCCGCTGGCCTCGACGACGGCTCCGCCACATGCGCCACCGTTCCTGTCGAGGTCGCCGCGGCCACCGTCGGCGCCGACGCGCGTCCCGACTCGCCCGCCGTCTCCACGGCCTCCGCCGCGATCACCGAGGCAAGCGTCCCCGCCCCCGTTGCGGCCGCCGGGGCAGGCGCCTCCTCCTCTGCCGCCATCGTCGCCCCCGCCACGGCGTCCCGGGCGGATGTTCGCGGCGCCGTCGCCGCCGCCTCCGCTGCGACCGCCGGGGCGAGCGTCCTTGCCTCCTCTGCCGCCACCATCCCTGTCGTAGCCGCGGGGACGGACCCCTCCGTCTCCGTTGCCGCCGTCGGAGCAGCATGCTCCTCCTCCGCCTCGTCATCGAGATCTATCACCTCCCCGATCCGAGGGCCCCCAGGGGAAATCCTCCATCCCGCGGGGTCCGCCGAGGAGGCAGAGGGCGGGGCAGGGGCCGGACCCTGCCTCGTGCCCGGCCGTGGCACCTCCCCGCCGGTTGCCGTCGCAGGAGCCACCCCAGCGGCAAGCTTCGCGGTTTCCCCAGCGACGCCACCTCTTGTCGTCGGCGGGGTTGCGGCCCGCCCCGCGGAGGTGGACGACGACCGCAGCACCTTCCTCGGCGCCACCAGCGGGGCACGGCTTCGGGGAGCGGCGTTGCAAGCCAACAAGCGACATCAACGAAAACAACTTGATGTCGGGAAAGGAAAGAGACGAGCGAGGATTTTCCACTTACACTACATTGGCGCAACGACGGCGGGCGCGCTTCGCCTCCGAGTCCGAGGCCGACCCCGGGGCATCTGGCAGCGGCCGCTTGCTGCTGCTCCTCTGTTCCTGGGTCATGGGCAGAGGGACGGGGGTCGGCCCCATCGACTCCTGGAGCGCGCCCCGCGTCGGCCCTTAGGGCGCGGCCCAGGAACCCTGAGGGGTCGGGTCCTGGGCGGGCGAGCCGCTCGGTCTGTCCCCCGCGACCGCTTGGGAGCGCTGCTCCCGGATAACGAGCGCGCCCAGCTGAGGGGCCGGGACGAGCTCCTCCTCCTCCTCCTCCTCCTCCTCCTCCTCCTCCTCCTCCTCCTCTTCATCCTCCTCCTCGTCGTCATCGTCATCATCGTCGTCGTCGTCCGATATGACCGGACCTCTTCGCCGCCGTTGGAACTCCCTGGCGGCCCTCTTCTGCTTCTTCGCCTTTCCCTTGTCCTTGCGCTGCTTCTGTCTCTCGGTAAGGAGGCGGTTCCGCTGCCGCCGCTCGGTGTCCTCCGGAACTGGCGGACGCGCGCCGACGACATTCGTCATCTGGCCCTGCAGGCACAAAGGCTCCGCGTCAAAACGGTGAGTCAAGAAACGCAAGAAAGGGTAACGGGCGCACGAGATCCTCAGCAGGTCGACGAAATCCCTATCCGGCCGCATCGGAGGGTGGCCGGGCACCGGGAAGACGGCGTCCTTGTCTTCCAACGCCTCCCGGATGCGCTGCCGGATCTCGGAGGCGGGGAGCGCGCCCGTCGCAAGGACGGTGCCCTCGGTCGGTGCGCCAGGAGCCATCTCGGCAAGCGAGCGGATCTGGAGCATCAGCGGCGCCACCCTCCGAGAGTGGTACGCCCCGATAACTCCGGCACCGGTGAGTCCCTTCACTTTCAGGTACTCGATGGCTTGGAGCAGGTCGGAGATCCGTTTCTTCTCCTTCTCCACCGGGCCGTACGCCCACACCTCCGGCGCCGCCTCGATGACGCGGCCGATGAACTCCGGCAAGGGGGACTCAGAGTAGTTCTTTACATAGAACCACTGCTGATGCCACCCCTTGTGGGACGCCGCGGTCTTCATCGCCATATACTCCTTGGCGCGGGTGTGGCGAAGGTGGATCCCAGCGCACCCAATCAACACCGGGATCGTTCGCTGCTGGTCGCCTCTCTTCCCGATCTTCTGGTACAGGCTGACCGTGAAAAAATACTTCCACAGCGAGAAGTTGGGCTCGATGCCCAGGAATCCTTCGCACCGCGCGACGAACGCCGCGATGTGTTGGACCCCGTTGGGGTTGAGGTGCTGCAGCTCGAGTCCGTAATGGTGCAGCAACCCGCGGAAGAAGAGGCTCGGTGGTGTCGCGAACCCCCTCTCGTGGAAGTGGGCGAACGACACGACGTAGCCGGCGGGCGGACTCGGCACCTCTTCCGCTCCGGGGAACCGCCACTCGCCCCTCTCGGTCCTCTCGCAGAGGAGTCCCTTCCTCATGAGGCTGTCAGCGCACGAGGTGCCAAAGCTGGAGCGCTCCCAAGTGGCCATTGCGAGAGGAAGGGAAGCTTGACGGCGGGAGGCGAAAAGGGCTGGAGCGCTGGGGGGAAGAAGACGAACGGCTCGCGCGAGAAACCAAAAGGCGCAAGGGGAAGCGAAAAGATTTGGAGCAGGATGCGGGCGGAACCGGCGAAGCGGCCCCCCTATCTTATAGGAGGACGCGTGGGAAGCGGAACAGACGCGCCCATCGCAGTTAATGCGGCGTCAGGTACGCCTCGTCACGCCCGTCCCCCACATTTTTCGGAAGTCGTGCGCACGACCCTGCAGGAAACATCCACTCCTCCCTCGTTTCGCGGGTCGGCACCTACTGCCACTTCGTCTCCCGAGAAGTACGCGCACACGATCTCCTCCGCACCCGGCCCGGGGATCAACGGAAAGGTAAAAAGGGATACGGGGCTGAAAACGCCCCTACGGCCCATTACGATCCAGGGGTTCGAAGGCTGGCCCACCACGGGTTCGACAGCCGCCCCAGGATGACCCCGAGCGAGGGGTGAGAAGGGACGGGTCCGCTAGCGGCCATCACCCGGGCACACGACTGCCTAGGGCGTCTCGACCTCACATTCGAGCCCGACCGGCATCAAAGTTCATGGTTTTTCTCCGATGAAAGGCAACGAGCCACCGGGTCCAATCGAACGGACTCGGGAACTATATGAACTGGCCGGCCGGAATCTGGGGTACGCCACCAGCTTGGCCCAAGCCGGACCCCCCCCCCCCGAACGAGGACCGGGACCCCACTCGAATCGACCCGTTTGCAGCTCAACGAGCACCACGGTTCGTCCAACGAGGATAGCATGGCACGGATCACCCCCTCCATCCCAGCGAACGGACGCTTGAGGGGTAACGTTCAAAAGTCGATCTGGCCTCCCGACCGGTCTCCTGCAACGCGCGGGGGCTCGGGGGCTAGCTTCGCAACTAGTGACCACACGGATGGTCACAACCTAAGGCCTCCAGATGGAGAGCGTCCTCCAGAACGGCAAGAATCCCCTCATGTCAAGACAGTCACAGTGCTTCCCGTCCTTGGTCAACTGCAGCTCGCACAACGAGCAAAAGTTCCCGAGGAACGACGACAACAGCCTCTGGAGGAGCGTCCCCGCTCCACCATAGACTCGGGGGCTACTATCAGGGGGAAAAGTGAACGTTCGCCTAATGACCATCACGGCGACGATCATGAAGGCCCGGGCCTACCTGCGGTGACAGCGACCACCGTCAGCCCAACATGGGAGGGAACCGCTCCGCTTCGCCCGACCAAGTCCTTCGGGGTCGGATGCTCCCAACCCCCCGGCGGCTGGGCTCCGCCTCGCCCGACCCCTCGCCACAAGGGTCCGCCTCGCCCGACCCGGGGCGTAGAGGGTCGGACTCACCCGGGGCCGCCAGGCGAGTGTCAGCCTCGGGCGCAGGCCGGAAGACGTGAGCGCTGATCTCGTGGGTCCCCCGCCAGCCTTGCCATAAATGCGCCACGGCTCGGGCGCGCAGAAAGGCGCCCGCGCCCCAGACGTGACCCGTCGCACCTACCCGCACGCAACCGCGCAGCGCACGCCACAATGGCGCAGTCTTCCCTGATTCGCCATCAGGCACTCATGACCCGCGTCGCCTGGCACAGGAGCACGCCTGACCGTCCTCGCAACCACCTACCCGTCCTCGCGCCCCGCAAATTTGGCGATAGGGACGGGACGCCCGCGCCGCGCAGGCCGTCTGCAAGATAACAGGGGGCAGCCTGGGGCAGCCGTCTGCCCCGACGGGACGGAGGCCACAACCAACGCCATCATCACGCACGCCCACCGGCACCAGCCCCCGAGGAGATCAGCGACAAGATCGGAGGAAGCTTTCCTTCCCTAGCAGATGCACTGACGGAGCCGAAAGCTGAAGCCGGCCATGGCGACCAGGGGGCTCGAATCTTCCCTTTGGACTCTGTTCTTTCTCTCTCTCTCTCTCTTTGTCCGTCTCACCTGTAACCCGGTCGCCCTTCTTGTATTATAAAGGGAAGGCCGGGGGCCGAGAGACGGGGAGGAAGAAATTTAGACTCTCACACACTCGCACTCACATTCTCTCACACGGGCTTCTTCTTCCCTGGCGAGAAGAACACACTCCCACCGTTAGAGCTTCAGTGCACACCCAAGAGACTTGGGACCGGTTCCCTCTCTCGCCCTTCTGTAACCCCTACTACAGAACCCGCGTGGGCAACACGAGCAGCTCCCCATACTGGACGTAGGGCTTCTTCTTGCCCGAACCAGTCTAAATCCCGTGTCACCCGCGCAACCATCTGGAGTCGTACGCGTATAAAAGAAATTTACTAGTCTAAGTCTTGATCCACCAATCTTGACAACGACAGTACCCTAGCTAGCTTCTCCACTCCAGTTGAGAACCTTGTACACGTCGCTTGCCGACATGCCGGTCGACGTCAGCAAAGTTCTGCAAGGCTACGTCACTTGCCTAGCTATAAGATGACTCCTAGCGGTTAATTAATGGGAAAAGTTCGGTTTACATCCTCGAACTATCGTAAAAATCTAATTTTCAATCTTTAACTACAAAATCGGATAACATAGACCATCCAACTATCGAAACCATGCAATTTGGCCTTTGTGCGGTTTCAAATGTGGTTTTGTATTTTTAAAAAAATAAAAAATTCTAAGTAGATCTAAAAAACTAATCCATTTTAAATTAGAAAAATATGAAACTAGTATCAATTTTTTCTAAAAATTGTAACCTATCTATTATCGCTCTATTTGAAACTTATTTATTAAAAAATAATAGGCATAACTACAAGCAACCAAATACTATGAATATAAAAAAATTATCTTCGAATAACTGACAAATAGAGTGTCAATAGATAGGTTACATATTTAGAAATTTTTTGATACCCATTTCGTATTTTTAATTTAAAATTAATTACTTATGAATTTTTAGATTAAAATTGTATATTTTAATTTTTTAGAAAATGAAAAACCGTCTTTGAAACCACCCAAAGGACTAAATTTGTACGGTTTCAACAGTTGGATGGTCTATATTATCTGGTTTTGTAGTTAAAGGCTGAAAATCGGATTTTTATGATAGTTCGAGAATATAAATCGGACTTTTTTCTTGAAGTTTGATGCGCATGGCAACCTTTTTACTGTGTTACCATGTACAACGTACCCACGGTAGGTACGCGCGGTACTCCACAGTCGTCCACACTGCTGCTAAAACCTGCTATCAAGTTGGCCAGTGGCCACCACCATTGATTTGCTATTCATGGCCGTGCGTGACCATACGTGTACGCTCGCAGAAAACGCAGGGCCGCCCGCCCTCGCCACTACTCCGTCGTCGTCAGCCTCGAGACCCGCCGCGGCCGGTCCGTCCCGTCCACACCACCATGGATTAGCTACACGGTCCGCGCGCGCAGGCATGTAATGCCGCTGCTCAGTCGCGGGCGGTCCATCCATGTGGGCAAGCGCAGCGAGGCCCCGGCCGTGCCGCTCGCGCATTAACAGCTCGCAAAATGGGATCGGAGAGCGTGACTACGCCGACGACTAACGGTAATTAACAGGCAGTAATGGCGAGCGCCGGCTCCAGGGGGGGCAGGCAGTGCGACCGCCGGGGCCCGTGGAGGTGGGGGGCCGGATCATATATGTAATTAGTATATATAATTTTTTATTTGGTATAATAAGTTTTTAAAAGTCCATCACAAATCCTGTGATGCCATAATAATAAGCTTTTGAAAGCCCATCACAAACTTTATAATGTTTATTATTTTTAGTTTTTTGTTACACTATTTTTATATGTTTTATCAGCTATACATAGTAATTTTTATTATTCATGCTGTATACTATAATTTCAGTACTAAAAATTAGTTCAACGGACCTTTATTTTCTTGTTTGCCCAAAAGACCATGTAGAGGCGGCCCTGGTAATAGCCGGCCCACCGCCGGCCCACAAGTCCGAGAGACGGGTAAAAGAAAAAGAAATTACTTCTTCAACAGCCATTGCATATCCACGTACGAGGACGCCTCCGGCCTACAGAAAGGAAGGCCGAAAAAAAGAGAGAAGGAAAGGAGTGCTCGTTTCGTGGGCCGCACCCTCTTTAAGCTGGTCGAGAGCCTGCTATGGGCTATGAATAGCAGCCCGTTTAGCAGATGGATCTCCACACGCAATGCAGCCCGCCTTCAATGATGCCCAAGAGGCAAGAGGCCGTGTCAGACTTCAGAGATGAGAGATCTTCACCGTTGTTTTCCCCCCCTTTTTTCGCGGGTAAGAGCGTCACCATTCATAGGGCATCGTCATGTCTCTTTTGCCCATGATCCTTCATTGGTAAATCGTTCGCCAAACGGGTAGTACCCCACTACAATGTATAGTTCAGGTTTTTCCCAAAAGGAAAAAAAAAAGATGTACAGTTCAGGAGAATGAAACTGCGAGCACAATCTCTGACAGGTGCTAGTAAATACTGTATACTGATACAGCGGCAAAGATACACGTGCGGCAGTCGACTCGGAGGAGGATCCCGTTCGTGCCTGCCGTAGTTTGGAGGGATCGACCCCCGCGTGCCGTGCGCGGCGCCGCCGGCCGGCCGGCCGGCCGGCCGATCGGGTTACTCCCGGCGTGGCGGGGCGTGCCTGGCGGAGACCACGGCGGTGGACATCACGAGCATGTGGCTCAGCGTGGCCACCCACCTCTTGTACACGCCGTAGTCGTCGGCGCGGAGCTCCACCTTGCCCTTGCTCGTCGACACCTCCACCGGGTACGTCGCGCCGTCGTCGGGGCTCGGCTTCTCCGGGGCGCACGGCCGCACGTCGCGGATCACGCCTGCGGGTGCACGGGCAGGCCGGTGGCCGGTCAGTTCGGTTTGTTCGATCAACTGATCAAGAAATTAAACAGGCGAGGCAGGGTGGGTGCTAGCTGTTCAGTCTTACTTTCTTTCGCGTGGGAGAAGGCCATGACCAGGTTCGTCTTCTTGATCCGGAGCACGATCTCGCCACGCTTGTTCGTCGCCACGGACATCGTGTGGAGCTTCCATCTCCCTGCAACCAATCACCGTGCCAAGAGAACGCGACGCGTGTTCAGTTTCGTATGCATGCGGGTTGCGTCTGGCATGGACATGGAGCGGCGGCACTCACCGTCCGGCATCGCGAGGAACAGCTCGTCGCCCTTGGCCAGCGCCGCCCGGGACCTCGCGTGGTTGAAGTCGAAGTCGAGGTCGTCCTGCGATCGCGCCGAGCCCGCGTGGTCGCATCTCTCGTTCTGGCCGTGCCCGGCGCCGCTGCTGCTGCGCCGTCCTCTCAGCGTGGCCGCGCCCCGCAGCGCTGTGACATGTCAGGCGGGCAAACAAAGTTACTTCCGGGAATTCTTTGGGCTCCTTGTGGCGCAACGATGCGGTCTGAACTGAAGAACAGTGAGTAGCGCATACATGTGGCGGCGGCCGCGGTGAGCGTGATGACGTTGCTGGCGTCCGTAGAGGCCCTGGCGGCATCGACGGCCGCCGCGACCTGGTCGGGCGTGGCGCCCGCGACCTCGGCCACCTTCGCGCACTGCGCCGCCACGAGCGCGGCCGCGGACGCCACCGCCGTCTCCCTCATCCCCGCCACGCCCGGCGGCGCGGCGTTCTCCGCGGCGATGGCGGCGAGCGCGGCCGCGACGCCGGCGACGGACACGGCGGCGTGGACCTCCGCCCGCTGCAGGCGCGCCTCCTCCTTGCGCTTCTGCTTCCGCTCCTTCACCCACTTCTTGAGCGAGATGCCGTTCCATGGCGCCATCTTGCGCGGGAGCTGCGTGCAAAGTTCAGAATTTCAAGATCTGGCAAGCTATCACAAATAAATAGCAGCATATCTCATCATTTCCTTGATCTCCGTTGATGCATATCTCGAAATAAAACGCTCCTTAATAAGGATTTAAAAAGAGAAGCTTGGGAACGAGATATGGCTGATCATAACATGCTAGCCAAATCGTTATCTTTCCCAGAAAATGCAAACCAGAATGTGTAACTGACTGAACCATTCATATTGGCCGGAACAGAGATAGGAACCTTGCTCTACCAAAATCAATGGATTAGTACATGACCAAATTCCATGAACTCAAGATTGATCAGAAGGGTTGAGAAGAGAGCATGTGAAACATCTCCGTGCAATTTCAAGTTATACATCATGCCTTGCAGGAAATCATGCATGTTACTGTAACTTCAGAGATGAACAGAACTAGACAGTGGCTTTGAGCCATCAACAATCACTCACCCATTTCTTCTTGAGGCAGAGATCATAATCCAGTTCGGGATGAATTGCCTTCTGCAGCCATATCCATGACTGAAAAAGGAAGAACGCCAGAAAGGCACACGCTTGAGGTCAGGCTAAAATGAGTCTGCAAATGAGCATCCCATCACAAAAGTTATGTACCTTCAGATCGTCATATTTCCATTGGGCAGTGCTGAAACTGCTGTTGTCAACCACCAAGCTACGATTACTTTTCTGCAAAGCGCCGGGAAATAGATTGTTACACACCTCAAGTTTCATCTCCAGTACAATACACTGACAAAATATTTGCTACAGTTACTGAATCTACACTTACTGACAACAGGTCTTTCCGGTCATTACCAAGCGACATGACCGGATGCTCCACCAGCGCCATCGAGCACTCCTTCGGTCCTGTCTGAAGAACTTGGATAGCCGAGCTGCACCACGCGCTCGAGAGCAGGTCCGTCGGTTCTGGAGGCGGCTCCTCGCAGGCAATTAGGCCTCTGTCCGGCTCCATGGCCAGGGCAGCGCAGAAACCAAGCTAAGTCCCCTAGAAGCAGCTCAGGAAAGGCAGTGGCCAGAGATTTATAGTGGATGAGTGGATATCACTCTTGGTAGCTGTGCAGGTGCAGCCTCTCTGTCTTTCTGATGCCAACCTGCAGCCGTAGAGAATGTCTTAGTAGGAGAACCAGATCCTTGATCGAATCGCTAGGATAGCTCCAACCACTAGAACCAACTTTTAGCTGTAAAAAACCTGAAACAGTACATGTGTCACTGAGAAAGGCAGTGAGTAAAAAACTATAAGTACCAAATAAACAAAGCATATTAGTGGCTTTTGGGAGGATGAGGAGTGGAGCAGATCATGAGCTTCAAGAATGCTTTAGGTGCACACAAAGAAGATGGAATCAAAATGGGGACCTGGTAGCCTTTACAGTAGAAAAATTGCAGCATAATAACTGTCCCAGAACATTGAGGAGTTTGAGCACAACTTTTCGGTGCTGGATTTTATATTGTGGCCACCCAGAAAAAAAAAACTGCTACAAAGAGGAGATGCTTAGCGTTTCGATGCAATGATCCAATGTATTTTCTTGTAAATCAAATCGAGTAAAAAGGCGAAGAGAACATGAGATGTTGCCTTGTTGGGCTGCCACTAGTGCAATAGAAAAAACAGAAAAGGCAGCAGGATGAGGGTGTCATGCATACGATGTTTCGGAACTTTCGGGCATCATTGCCATGCGCGCAATGCTGTAGTGCTGGGGTATAGACGTATACCTCATGGGTCTAGATTGTGACCTGTAGCGTAGTATCTCTTAACGTCAGAGCATGAGGACCTACAGTGGATGTTCAGTGCACCGGGTTTCAATCAGATGATCTCCTCCCTTAAAAAACCAAGCAAATCTCATGCTGTAGCAAACTGTAGCGGGGTCATCCCAGCTTCACATCAGTTCAGTCCCTGTCCATTGTTGATAACATGAAAATGCTAGAAGCAAATGTATAACATTAAGTCCAGAGATCATGATGGTCTTCAAAATAAGGTGCCAAAGCATGTATGATTATGCCTTGTCGGATTCTTCAGTTATGAAATATCCCTGCAGAATGGTATTGAACTTGCATAAAAGTGAATGCTTCTAAGGATGAAGTGAGGCACCGAATCTGTGCTGCTTTGAGCACCAGTGCCGGGGTTGTCCCATATGGAATAATTGGCTCTGGCATAGAGCATGAAATAATTTGATAATCTGGTGAATTATTCGCCCTCAGTCCCTCAAGAATTGGCAGCATGATTTGGAAGTGGAATTGTTGAGGAATAGTTGGGAGGCTCCCAATATTGCTTCTCCTAGTCTACAGACAGGGGAACAGTAATGCCTGTCAGTTGGTGTAATTATCAAACCTAAAGCAAAGGGATGGCTTTAATGCTAGTTTTTGTCCCAGCTTTTGGTTAATCCTTCTCATCTACTGCTGTCTAAAGAACATTCCAAGTGAAGCCTCTTAACCCTTATTTATTTTAGTCTCATGTGTAGGCCTCTAATCCTGTCTGCTAATCATTTACCTTTTGAAAATTTTGCTAGATAAAAGTATATATATTTATAACGGCAAGGGCCCTTTTGATCACGGATAGGATTATAGGAGTTTGGTATTTGCTCTTTACAACTCCTTTTGAATGTAAAGTATGGGCTGCAGATTCCTTGAAGGCTCTCACTGGGAATTTCCAAGGGAAGCTGAAATCATGTTAATTTGTCGGCATGCAGTTCCTTCACTGCTTTGATCTATCTTTTGATTAATAAAGGAAAATGGGATGTCAATTCCTGCTACACTGTGGTTGCTGGAGAATTATTTCATTACGGAGTGGGGTACATGTTCAGGCAAAAAAAAACTCATTTGATAACTCAGCTAAAACTTTATACTTTAGCTTCAAGATAAGATTAGTCATTATTGAAGTTGGATGAGAAACTAATTCCTAACATATCTTGTTCTTCACAGCAATAAGATGGGCACCAGAGAACTGACAGCAGGTTTAAACATGTGGACATTGGGCAAGCACTTTCAGTTAATAATTGAACCATATAATCATTTTCTTTTTTCTGAAGGCACCAAAGAATCATTTTAATGGATAGGCAATGCAATCAGCTTGTTTTGTCGGACATTACCTTGATGCACCGTTTGCTCAGTTTGATAGTAGAACACTTTTGGATTTGTCATCACGCCCTAGTTTCAGGTATCCAGTTTCACAATATTTCATTATATCAGACGGGGTGTCATAACTAGACAAATGAAAAACAATCCCTCATCTGAATGAAGGCAGAGCTCAACTCCGTTTACGAAGAACGGTCCATCGGAAATATAATAGCTTCTATTCTGAATGGGTCCTGTTATAAGTTTTACATCATCACTACTATTCCCTACGATACAACTTCAGAAATTGTTGACAACAGGTCAACATCTCAAAATCCCCAATATTGTACAGAACCAAGTGATTACAAAGGGCTTCTTATACCTTCTTCCTGCAATCTCTGCATTTGTCTTGTGAAATGGCTACTCTGAAAAACTGAATACAGCATCCTATTATATTGAATCTAAACTATCTCGCCATCAATAATATAGTGTCTCAACAGAACAATTTCCTTGACAAGATTCCTATAAGTGAATGGCCGGACAGCAGCCCTCAGGAAGAGCCCTGTGTTTGCATCGCTCTGACTTCTATCCTCTGCACTTCTGCTCTTTGTGCTATGCTGCTGCTCCTCATCTTTCTCAGTTTGTTCCTGTTCCATAACCATGGCGTTTGCTCTGTCCATTTTCCATTCCATCTCTTTCTCAAGTTCCATCTGCTGTTTAATGTGCTCATTTGATGCTCCGATGCTCGTCCTGACCAGCTTCTCCATTTTATCAGAACTTCTCAGAGCCTTCTTCCATTGCTCATCCCAGTACTTTTCGCTGTCCTCACTATTTTCAACTTCATCTGCTTCTAAATCCTCATTGGTATCAACCACATCCTCATCCTCATAATCACTGTCTCCACCATCCAAAACATCATCAGCCTCATCGTCCTTGATCCAATCGACAATGTCATTTTCATCGTCATCACCAACATCATCGTCACTCTCATCAGGCGCGTCACATCCAAGCTCCATCTCCTCTAGTTTCACCTTCCACTCCTTGGTATAAGGATGCAGAAGCTCCATAGGATGGTTCTTGAGCAGGAATTCCAGGCATCGTGACTGGTCAGCTTCGCTCAGCCTTGAGTACGCGTTCACAACATCGTCAACATAAGCCTTTGGGTTGGCCTTCACTATCCTGCAGAGACCACCAAAGTAGGTTGTTCGAATGACCTGACCATCCAACTCAAGATCGAATAAGAAATTGCCCTCCGTGGCGGGATCAACCAATGGACGAAGCTTCTTGAAGAAATCCTCCTGCGGCTCAAACCGCGACTGGTACAGCGGCCGCTTGACGTATATGATGTCAGGGCGCGTCCAGGCCGCACATCGCGTGATGAGCTCGCGCGTCGGGTTGCCAAACCTGCCCATAAGGCTCCACTTATCAAGCCGCTCTTCCTTGCCGGCCTGGACAGCGACCTCGGCCGAGAGCGTCCACTGCTCCCAGGGCTTCTCGTCGGGGCGCCACCTGGGGTGGCGCACGAAGACCCAGTAGTGCCGGAACCCGGGGCCGTCCGCGAGCTCGTTGAGGCGGTGCGAGTACTGGTTGCACATGTCGAACTGCTCGATGCGGTCCCACTCCTCGTGGTCGTGGACCTCCTCCATGAGCGAGACGCGGTCGTCGGAGAAGCGGCCGCGGATGGGCGGGCCGACGACGATGCCGCGCCAGTGGTAGGGCCCGTAGCGGCCGTACTTGTACCAGTCGTGCGGGTGGCGGAGCCGCGGGTCGTCGGGCCCGTCCATGAAGCGGACGGCGCGGTCGTACCCCATCCCGATCATTTCGAGCTCCGCGTCGGTGAAGACGTCCGCCTGGCCCGAGGCCGCCGCCGCGGCGGCGCGGCGCTTGCGGCGGTAGAAGGCGTTCTCGCCCATGCGGCGGCTGCGGACGCGCGCCTTCGCCTTGGCCTCCCGCCGCATGTCCCCGCTCCCCTCGATGCGCCCCCCGCCGCCGCCCCCGCCCTGGGGGTTCTTCTTCTTCTTGCTGCGGCCCGCGTGGGCCACGGTGGAGGGGGGCTCCGGTGGGCCCGGTGGCCGCGCGGGCGGGGTCGGGGAGGAGGGGAATGAGGAGTCGGAAGCGGGCGCGGAGGCATGGACGGCGGCGGCGCTGGGTCTGGGTTTGGGGAACGGCAGAGCGAAAGATGCGGGCCTGGGGCGGAAGGGGGAGGCGGTGGGGGGAAGAAAGCGGAGGCCGGAGCAGCGCGGGCGCGGGGGCGCGAGGCCGAGCAGGGTTGGGGCTGCGCCCGGCGGCATGGCTGGGGTTTGGCTTGGGTTTTGGGGGCAGCTGCCTGTGAAGTGTGAAGGGTGAAGTCCTTGGCTGGGGATTTTCCTCTGTCACGAAATTCACGATGAGGTTCGTTGTGTCTGGTCTGACTGGTCCTGTGTTCTGAGCGGCGCAGGCTTGGGAGATCCACAAAAGCCTCACGACGGGCTGTATGGCTGTATGTAGTTTCCCCACGCAGACTGGGCCGGCCCATAAACTGGAGAAGTTCCCTCTGGCCAGTGAGGGTCCAAAAATTTGGAGAAATTTTTTATATGACTTTGAGCTAAAAACGATTAAGAGCTGAGTTAGATTATGAAAATACTTTAGGGTTATGCTCCATTACCAGTTTACCACCCGTATCTATCTATGTGCAATATGAGGTGAAGGAGCACGAGAACATTTAACGCAGTTCCGTATCGGATTGTGCTGCCTATTGAATTTTTCTAGTCATTCTTTTTCAACACAAACTCTCACGTATATGCAGTTCAAAAAAAAAACTCTCACGTATATGCGTAGACACTGAGATTGATGGCTGTCAAGTAGCAAATCACCTAGCACTAAAAGAAACACACCGCTATTTTTCTCTAAAATAAACCCAGGGAAACACAGACTCCAACCCTGTGGGCTGTGGGCAAGTTGTGCTCCAAGAAATCTAAGGAACTGGACTATTCTTTCAACTCAAATCCACAAAACCTATAGCGGTCAGTAGACAATAATCCTCGACGCGTATGTGAACTTTTTTTGCTGAAGAAGGATGTTCCAGCCACGAGTACGTACTTTCCACAAAAACATGGAAAAAACAGGAGACGTCACTTTTAGTAAGGCAGCCATCTGATTAGTGATTACTAAAAATTACAGTTGCAGATCAGCAGCAGTTCGTGATGATAATAATAATATACATTACATGATGGGATGATTAGGGAGGAAGGGAGCTTGGAAGTCCTCATGGCTTCCGTGGAATCATATTACAGGTGATCAATGCTACGCGGCAGCTTTGCATGCAAAGCATGCAGCAAAAATTACAACCCCAAAGGTCGAGGCTAGCTAGTGTACAACAGGCCGGCGCCGATCAATAGGTGGGCACGACGCCGTAGTCGGCGTCGGCGCCGCCGGGGGCCATGAGCGCGGCCACGGCGGCCGCGGCGGAGGAGTACATCTCCTCCTCGTGCTCCTCCAGCGGGTCCTCCCCGTCCGCGCCGGGCCCGGGGGTGCGCTTGGCGAACCGGCCCTTGATGCGCGGCCGCGTCTCCGCGTACGCCTTGCGGGACGCGTACCGGATCGTCTTCTCGAACCGCCGGCTCTTGCGCTTCTCCCGGTACCGCATCAGCCGGGCCTCCCGCTCCAGGCCCCTGCTCACCACCGGCACTACGGGCGCCGCGCCCGCCGCGGCGTCGGGCACCACCGCTGCCTCCGACGATGACACCTGCGATCAATATCCGTCTCTTTTCGTCAGAACACTGAATAGGTCACGTCACGTGACTTCAACTGATAGTGTTCAGATATGGTAGCTTGCTTACGCTGTGGTTCATGGAGTGGTCGGAGTAGAAGAGCTTGGCGCCGGTGAGATCGAGCTCGGCCGGGCCGTTCTGGACGCCGATGGCCTTGATGTCGTCCATGGAGCGCGCGAATTCGAGGTCGAGGTACGGGTCGGAGTCCGCGAAGAACACCTCCGTCGTGGCGCCTTCCTTCTGCCCGTGGTCGGGCTCGGGGAGTAGCCACGACGCCGCCTCGGCCTCGTTGCTCCCGTCGTCGTCGGCCGCTTTGGGCACGGCCACGGACGAGGCGAAGGGCTTGGGCGCGTCGGCCAGCGCGCCGTAGAAGGGCGCCACGGTCTGGCGCTCGTGGCGGCGCGCGAGCGGGTTGGCGGAGTGGATGTCGGCGTCGCAGGAGGCGCAGAGCGCGGCGGCGTCCGCGCGGCACGTGACGGCGGCCGGCGCGTGCTCGCAGACCTCGCAGAGCCAGACGCGCGCGTGGCGCGACCCGGCGCCGTGCGCGCGCGCGTCGCACCCGGCGCAGAGGAACGCCGCGTCCGCGCGGCAGTAGAGCCGCGCCGCCTCGGCGCCGCACGCGTCGCAGGGCCGCGCGCCCAGGCCCCAGTAGGCCGGGGCCCCGCCCGCCGACTTCTCGTCACCCTCCATCGCGCCGCCGGGAGCTCGCTCGGTCACTCGCACTAGCTCACTAGGCAGCTTGTAGTGGCTGCTGGGGCGAAGCGATTCTCAGCCAAGCTTTCCCCACCCCCGGCTCCGGATTTGAGCTGCGCCCGTGGGGCTCCTCGACGCGAGCGAGCGACGTGGAGACCCGGTGACCGCGGGCGTCGCCGTCCCGGCGGGGCCGGCCCAATTTTGTTCGCCCGTGCCTGTGTCCCTCCTCGCTTCACCTCGCCGCGTCTTATCGGGTTGCGTCCCGGTCCCGTGCACGGTGAAACCGCTGTGGCTGGAGCCGGCGGCGTCGCTCTCGCGCGGCAGAAAGCTGCGACGCGCCCGTCGCTGTCGCTGTCATCGGAAAATTTGGCGGCCGTCGGGACATGGCGAGTGGGAAGGGATGCGACGGGGACCGGTGGGCCGCGGCTGCGCCCCGCGTCGGCCGGGTCCGGCCGCGCGAGGCGCGCCGTGCGGGGCCACGGCGGCGACAGGTGGCGCCGCGCGGTTGGCCCCCGCGATCTCGCTCTTATCTCCAATGGATGCTCCCCAGCCGGCCATGTCAGGCTGTCAGCGACCCGCGGCCGCGATGAAACGAAGAGAGGGCATCAAGGCCGTTCTGGAAAGTACGCCCTCGGAACGCGGAGGCGCAAACCGCCGCAAAGCTTGGGGGGCTGGGGTGCACCGCTGCAGCTTGCAGAATGCCACTATGCCAGGATGCTCGATGCGTCCGCAACTACAGGGTCGGGCGTTTACATCCTCTGGAGTCTGAAGATGGCGCGAAGAATCGACTTGATAAGGCATCAGATTCTTCAGAGCTTATTCCTCACTCCGGCGAGGTCTCCGGATCTCTAGCTAGTTCGTGGTTTCGCCGGCCGGTGGAGCTTAAACTAATACACTAGACGTGCTTCACGGGCTCGACATCTGACTAGAACACACACGACACCAAAATATAAGATGTTAATCGTTATTTCAGTTATCCGAGTCCTACGGAAGAATTTGCAGTTGTTTTTCTGGAGTTTTGCAGTTCAATTCACCTCAAGGATGGATCCCTTGCCTAATGTGTACCGGGTTGACGATCAACAGTCGCTGTCCCTGGATTCCAATCATATTCCCCCCCCCCCTCATGTTATCCCCCCCCCCCCCCCCCCCCCCCCCCCCACCCCCCGCCTACGTTGTTATTTTTTTTCTTCAAGTGCGGTAAAAGAAAAACGGCATTGCATCAACCGTAAAATATCAAGGCGTAAGGCTGAAGTACATTGATCCTCCCAAAGATAAAAAGGGGCAGGTGTTACGGGACACGACCGTAACTCGAAAAGTTTAGCAGTCTTTTGTTCCTTTTGATTCGCACGGGCAACTACCCTTTCTACTTTCTAACAGGTCCTAACACACATGCAATCCATGCTCATGGGTTTGCTCTCAGTCCACCGACCACTTTTACTGACGTTAGTGTTTATTTTCACACGACGCTTTCGTATGTGATTTTCTCTAGTTTTAAAGCTCTGTCGACAAATTTTTCCTGTTCCTTTCAACATCGGATTCTGCCAATGGTAAGTTTCATAAAAGAGAGCTTTCTAAAGCTTAAAAAGTGCTTAGTTGAACACAAGATGCCCTCACCCTCCCGAAATCTTGTCTTGAACGGATCTCTTTGCATCCCATGAATTCAAAATCAGACCTACTATCTAGTAGACTGAATAATCTCTAATAGTTCGGTACATAAATGCTACTCACTCTGTTTCAAAATTTAACAAGTTGTTCTTTCAAAAAAATAGGGCTTGTATTCTTATCTAACTTTGGCAAAACATATTAACATCTATAATACCAAATAAGTTCACTATCAAGATATATTTTATTGTAAATTTTATGAAACTAATCTGCTCTTTGTAGAGGATGGTACATTTTTCTACAAACTTGCTCGGAGTAGAACAGAGAGAGCTCCAAAGACTTCTCAAGAACTTGGATATTTAGCATACATATGAATAATTTTGGTGAAACCGGTCCATCTCAATTGAGACCATCTTTTTCCACAAGTACAAACTTATACTCATAATAATATCGCTATATTACAACTAAATGCTGCGAATCTACAACTCTCTCTTTCAATTTTAGAGAAGCTTGACTGGCCTTGAGAGGAGATATCATTGGACATCTCTCTTTAATGTCAGTGGACCACGAGGATGCGACATATGGCCCGGCTGTAGCAAAGGGACTTGCGGAGCAAGACGAACATGTACGAGAGGAAGATGTAGAACTTCCATGTTTCAGCATGTTTAAAAAATATCTTGCTAAAATCTGGATGATTTGGAGCAAATTTAATTGTAATTGGTTTGCTACATAGTTTGATAAAATATATTTTCCTCTCGTGTCTTGACATGCTAGTTCATTTCTCTACCCGAATGTTTGGCGAAACTACATATCGCTGACAAATTTGGTAAACCAAACTTTAGTAGATGGAGAATGACATGCAAGAAGACCTTTATTTGCCTATGTTGGAAATCGAGGTGGTCCTAATCCCCACTAAGCTGAGGATCTACACTTATAACACACCAAATCACTCTAGAGTCGGTCGGTCTCTTTAATTTCTAGTTACTTAGTGTATCGGATCCTTTTAATGGCAGAGCCGTCTTTTCACTTTCTGGTGGCAGAGCCTACCAACAGATAAAGCTAGCTTCCGGGTGACAGAGCCAACCTACGATGAAGCCCAGACCCTTTGTGATCCCGGGTGACAGAGCTAACCTTCGATGGATCACAACTTATACACTAAACGCTTAGGCTTAACCGGGAGACTAACACTTACAAGAACAACACTATTACAACACAACAAGAGTACACACGAGTACACACCACTCTCTTCTTTAGTGGCTAGCCTAGCACCCACCCGTCTCCTCTACCTAGCACTACCACCTCTCATCTACCATGCTAATGGATGGATACCATGGCAAGGGAGGGGGTCTCTATTTATAGGCTAAGGGGGACCATGGTATTAAGCCAAGTGTCCCCTTCCAGAGAATTTCAAAATATTCTAATATTTTCTAAATTTATTTATTACTAATTCTAGAGTTCTCCATAGAAAATATTACATTTTTGCATGATGGAGAATACTCTGGAAGGTTGCCTTGCATTCCTTTCAACACTCCCACTCAAGGCAAACTTCTCTCTAGAGTCGTCTTGCAGACCATGCCGAGTGCCTTTCGAAACTTCTCAAACTTTGCCTTGTGAAGACCCTTGGTGAGAATATCAGCAATCTATTCTTCTGTACTGGTAGGCACCATCTCAATCTCTCCCTCAAGTACCTTTTCTCTTATGCAGTGATATTGAACTTCTATGTGCTCGGTTCTTGCATGGAAGACTGGATTTTCTGCCAAACGAATAGAAGATAGATTATCACAGAAAATCCTTACTTGGTATTCTGCCGGCTGGTGGAGGTCCTGCATTAACTGCTTGAGCCAGGTGCTTTCTTGTGCTGCCATTGCTGCAAATCCATACTTTGCTTCAGTACTAGATAATGCCACAGCTGGTTGTCTCTTGCTGCACCATGATATGACTCCCGATCCTATACTGAAGAAGTATCCAGTAGTTGATCGCCTTGTGCCACTATCCCCAGCATAATCGGCATCGCAATATCCCATGACCTGGCAATCTTTTGTCTTCTTATATATAGAACCAAAGTTGATGGTGCCCTTTACGTACCTGAGGATACTATGGCAGAACCACCTGAATTAATCCGGCTCAAGCGTGCTAACCATCACCACAAGGGCAATCAGGGCTAACTCGCACTTCAAACGGAGTAATCCACTGGTCTGTCGGGTAACCTCCCGATACAACCACAGTTTTTGCCGATCGAAACCACACATACAAGTACTCACACGAAGGTGAGCCCGGAGGATACGACATTCCACAAATTTTACATCACAGGGTTCATCATAAATTATTATTACAACTGAGTTCGAATTCGTAAAATAAGGTACTTCAGAGTTCAAAGTAATTGAGTTCTTCAGAGTTCAATGCAGCGGAAAATCAACGATAAACTACTCGACGATACATGATGTCTCGATGAAGCCCGTACGAGATATCACTGGGCATTATCATCATTGGCCGGGGACGCATCCCATTCCACCGACCAACCAGGAGGAAGAGTACACGGCCAAGTCAAACTAGCGATCATGTCCTCAAAAGTATCACCTGAAAATAAGCCACAAGCAAGGCTGAGTATACTAATACTCAGCAAGGCTTACCCGACTAGTGGAATATACTTAGCCGACTCCTAGACATGCAAGGCTTTTGGCTTGAGGAGTTTGTTTTGCCGAAAAGCATATACAAGTAGGTCCTTACTTTCATATTTTAGCTCCAAATTCTAGATTTCTTTATCCATTCTAAGTAAGCAACTATCCAATATCATACATGGTGAAAGAATTAATTTGCATCCAACAAGATTAATCATCATCATTGTTCCATTTCTTACTCTATGTGGTAAAAGGGTCAAGCAGTCTCAATAACCGCGAGAAACGAATGATTCGAATCGAATTTCTTAACCTTGCAAAGGAAACCTAAACACACGTCACGTGGTTACTCCCAGAGTCACACGTGCAACCTTTCCCCTTTCTTCCCGGGTTGTGGATCAGGGCCACCATCCGAGACTACAGAGCCCGACTCTGTACCCACCATGTGCGCGCATGGAACCGAAATTGAGAGAGTGGGATGATGTCCACTTGCCGGTCCGATTAGGTACTTAAGCTTACCGATTACCATATTCTCAGCATGTGGTTAGTACGTTCAAAGACTTAACCACCACTACCACACACTGCGGCCTTAGCATTTTTCACTAAACAGACGGGACATCAATCATCAACTTGAACATTGCACCATAGCCCCGTCCGTCGACCTTATGATTGCAACATGTAGTAAACATTCAACTCCTATATTCTCGCGAGTGACAGGAAATCACTCGACTTTTACCGAATTCTATTAGCATAGCATTCTATCGAACCTTACATCTAGTGTTCAGAGCATGGGTACCTAGGATCATGCAAATAAGTTTTCATTCAACTCCTATAAACTTAATGCACAAGTAGAATAGAGTATTAAGTTGCATAATTTAGAAAAACAGGGTTCATGCTCCGGGGCTTGCCTTTTTGGGTAAAGTTAGTTTGGGGCTCGTCCGAACTTTGGTTCGGGTCTTCGAAAACCTCAGTTAGATTCGCTTGAGCTTCACGCTGCTCACTCTCGGACGCGGGCACCAGCTCGTACGTTCCGTCGGCGAGAGTAGTCGATTCTATATGAATGCACAAGTGTAAGTTGTAGTGATGGTATATGACGATTATTTTCCTTCACGATAAAGTTGCAGTCCACAAAACATAGTTATGAACTTACTTAGTTACGATCTTCTTGGGCAATCGTTAAACTATTTAACTTCATTAAACAAGAAGGGGTTGTGTTGTATTGAAATTTTAATTTTTGCAGTATAAGCATGGATTATGCACAAACACTGATCTAGGTAACTTCTAGTGATAAAAGTTTTATTTAGAGTACATTATGCAGAGATAAGACTACTGTAAAAATTTCAGACATTTTCATGCGGCAGAATAATTATGAAAAATGTAATACACAGCTACTGCTAGAACCTAGTTATTTTTATACAGGACGAACCATGCAAGTTTTGATGCCAAAAATTTTACAAGGGGATAAAATATACACATATATGTTACTGTAAATTTTTCAGAGTTTATTGTGCAAGATACAAAGCATAATAAATAGGACAAGCTACACTTATGTTAATAAAGATTAATTTCTACAGGATGTTCTACATGGTTTCTGTGTATGAAACTTTTTATATAGCATAAACTAATCCAAAGTATCCCCTAGTGAAAAGGTGAATATTTTCCAAGCAAAGAAACTAATTTTTTTTATTTAGTGCATTTTTCCTACCACAAAATTATACAAATAGGTTACAGAAAGGAAAAAGGTTCTAAACTTTTTCTGTGGTATTTAGGCATCACTATAACAGCTCTGGAAAAGTTTCACAATATGAATCACAATATAACAGCAGGTACAAATTAGTTCTATTATTTCATGGAATAAAATAAAGTTTAGCAAAAAGTTTAGCTACAAGGGGGTTCTGGTCCTAAACTGTTTCCAATAGATTGCACATCAAGTAACTAAACTACTGTCCAAAATTCAGGTTCAACCTTTGTCTACTACAGCGGGTACCATTAAAGTCTATTAAACCTTACATTTAATTTAGAGTAAGATTTACCAAGCAACTGAAGAAATGTATGTAACAAAAGTTGTAAATCTTCTTCTAAAGATTACACAATAGTTGAGTTTGTATTTTTACGGTTTTTCTACGATTTTATATGAATTTTACAAGTTCACTGATTTTGAATCTAGGGTTAAAACTTTCTTTTACAGAGGGGTCCCTGGAATCTTGCGTGCAGGCCCCTGGGATGATTGCAATCAAAGCAATGTGGTCCCTGGCGGCCGGCCGGCAAGCTTGAGCTCGATTCCGATGAGGGGAGGGGCCGGTGGTGAGGTGAACGAGGGGGAGGAGCAAGTGGAAGGCATGGGCTACCTCGGGGAGGCCTCAGTTGGGGCGGAGATGGCCTGAGCTGGGCCGCCCGCGACGAGCGGCGGCTGCGGCGGTTGTGTGCGGCAGCGGCGGGGGCGTTCCGGCAAGGCTGGCGGGCGAGAGCCGGTGGAGGCTGGCCGGTGAGCTTCGCGGCGTCGAGGGGAACCCGTTCCTGGGATTGGCTCGGGCGGAGGAGGACCGGGGGTGGGGGCGCGGCTTGGAGGTCCTGGCGGCGGCAATGGAGGTGCGGCGTGGTCTGGGCACGCGCGAGGCAGGGGCTCGGCTTGGCTTTTAAAGGGGCACAACGAGGGAGAGGAGGGAGTGGGGTGCCGGCAGGGCTGGGGCGCGCCATTGGGCGAGCAGGGCGGTGGCCAGAGCTGTGCACGGCTAGGGCACTATTGGGCGAGAGGGGCGGTAGCAGGGGCGTGGCGGAGGCTCGCGCACGGCGTCGTCTCGCCATTGGGCGCGGCGGGCGGTGGCAGCGCCGGCGCGGCGTCGCGTGCCAGCGACGGGGGCACGGGTTGGGGAGCTGCAGGGGCGCGCGTGGGTTGGCTTGGCGCGGAGCGGTGCAGGCATCGTCGGCCACATGGCACCGGCGGCTTCGCTGGGCGGCAGAGTAGGGGAGGGAGGGAGCCGAGAGGGAAATAGAAGAAAGGCGAGGGGCTGAACTGCAAATTCAAGTGTTTCTGAAATTTTTGTGTTGCAACTCAAAAATCTCTGAACATGAAAGTTGTTCAAAATGAAAAGTTACACAAGTTTTATTTCATGCCAAAGTTTATTTGAGTTATAGTTCAGAAGTTATTTTAAAAACTCAAAAAGCATGATTCGGAGGGCACGTCATTTCCTGGGCAAAAATTTGTATTCTCTCCTAGGCTTCAACTAGACTTTTGTTTATCCTGCCATCAACGGTGTTCCTATTAAATTTCGCAGCCATAAGTGCTTTGAGGTGAGAATTATTTAATTTGTTTGATTAAAGTACATGTACTTATGCACATATACACATACTTTCAAAAATCCAAGCATAACCAACTCATAATTCATTTCTTTAAACTTTTCTTAGTTAGTTAGGCATATTGTTACGCTAACGAGACTTGTTTAGCAATTTAAACACCCGAGGTGTCACAGATACGCCTGACTGCATCAAGATGAGGCTTCTTCGGATTGCTCATGTATCGACTGACTACTCCAACTGGGTAAGAAATATCTGGTTGGGTTAGCATAAGATAGATAAGACTCCCAACCAGTTGTCGATACATAATTATGTCCTCCAAGTCATGCCCTTCATCTTATTGTAGCCTCACATTGGGATCCATAGGAGTAGATATAGGCTTGCAGTCAAGCATTCCATACCTTTGTAAAAGATCCTTGGCATATTTCTGTTGGCCCATAAATAGCCCTTCCTTTGTGTGCTCCACCTCAAGTCCAAGGAAATGCGTCAGTTGTCCAAGCTCCTTCATTTGAAAGCGGACTGAGAGATTTTCTCTTGTCCTTTGTATTTTCTCGGAGTAGTCTCCTGTGATAATCAAATCATCAACATAGACTAGGATTACTGCTAGTCTTCCTTCCTTTTCATTCACAAATAAGCTAGAATCTGATGGAGCAACTTTGAGTGCCTTCTTCAGCTTGCAAACATACTCGAGGTGGGTCTTACTCTCAAAGCCTCTTGGTTGCTTCATGTAAATATCTTTATCAAGTTCACCATGTAAGAATGCATTCTTGACATCCATATGCCACAACTTCCAAGACTTGCAAGCAGCTAGTGCTAACAAGACTCGAACGGTTGTAATTTTTGCCACCGAGCTAAATGTTTCTTCATAGTCTAGCCCATACCGTTGAGAGAAACCCCGAACAACAAGTCGAGCCTTATACCTTTCAATTGAGCCATCTGGACGGGTCTTCACCTTGTAGACCCATTTGCATGATATGGGTTTTACCTCATTCGGTCTTGGCACTAAATCTCACGTTTGATTTTCATTTAGTGCCTTAATCTCTTCTTCCATTACGCCACTGCAGGTCTTTTATTGCTTCTTCATAAGAAGATGGTTCAATGGGTAATTCATCAACAAGGGCAGCATTGGCATACCTTGGGTTGGGCTTGCTTTGCCTTGTTGTCCTCCTTAGTGCTTGACTAGGCTTCTCAAACTCCATTTGTGGTGGATGAGGGTCTTCATGGGCCATCTGATGTACACCAGTCTTCCAAGGACTCTTGGCTTTGCTTGGTGAGACCTCTTTATCTCCTCCTGGAGTTGTGCCTCCTCCTCCTCTTCTTGGATTTCTTCTGGATCCACTTCCAAATCATGTGGATCGGGTAGCTCAACATTTTCAGTTGACCACCAAGTAGAAGCTTCATCAAACACCACATTCCTTGAGGTGTGGCACTTTCCTGTGGTTGGATCGCAGCACCTCCAACCCTTCCTTGCATCATCATATCCGATGAAGATGCACCGAATTGCCTTCTTCTCGAACTTGCACCTTAAATGATCAGGCACAAACACATAACAGACGCAACCAAATACTTTAAGATGGCTCACCACTGGCTTCTCCTTCCATAGCAGCTCATGAGGTGACTTGAATCCCAACTTGGGTTGAGGCATCTATTAATGACGTAGGCTGTTGTTCTCATACACTCGGCCCAGAACCTTCCAGGTACGTTCTTGGCATGGAGTATACTTCGACAAGTTTCTGCAAGATGGCGATTCTTTCTTGCGCTTTGCTACTCTATTTTGTTGTGGAGTATTTGGACAAGTCATTTGCCTTCTTATCTTGTGCTACTTAAGATAGACAGTGAACTCATTTGATAAATACTCTCTCCCATTATCAGTGCGGAGACACTGAATTCTCATGTTGAGTTCACTTTCTATATTCTCCTTAAACTCCTTGAATTTTATGAAAGCCTTAGATTTCTCTTTCATAAAAGAAACCCAATTGTACCTTGAGAAGTCGTCAATAAAAGTCATCATGTAACTCATCCCTTCGAGAGATGTTTCCTTGACTGGGCCGAAAATATCTGAGTGTATCAACTTTAATGGCGTCTTTTATAGATACTCTGATTCCTTATAAGGCAATTGATGAGCCTTGCCGTATTGACACCCAACACATACCGTATCCGTCCGGATGTCAACCTGTGGAAGTCCTCTCAATACTTACTTCTGCACCATCTCCTTCAGTTTACTGTAGTTAACATGTCCAAGACGAGCATGGCAAAAATCATCTGTCTCATTCTTCCTAGATTTGTCCACATAAGCGGACTCAGCGGAGAGGACATAAACCGATTGTCTCCTCCTTCCTTCCATGATGGGTGTGCCGATCACCTTTAGTTTTCTAAAAATTGCCACACCTTCTGGCCCAAAGAGCACGTACTTTCCTTCTACCGTCAACTGAGGGACTGATAGCAGATTCTTCTTCAAGCCGGGAACATGATAAACCTTCACGAGTTGGAGTTGTTGAGAATCATACCTTGGGACCACCACCTTCCCAACATGAGAGATGGATAATCTTGAGTTATCTGCCATCAACACCACTTTCCTTCCCTTATAGTCAGCCACAGTTTTTTGTCATCACTGGTCATGTGGTTAAAGCACCCAGAGTCAATGATCCAATCCTCCTTATAATTCACTATCGGATCAGTTGTAGCTGCAAAAGCAGGTGCCTCCATGTCCTCCTCCAACTCATTTTCTTCAATTTCTTGAGAAAAATCAATTTCAACATCCCACTCTTCTTCAGTGATGTATGCCTCCTCCTTTTTCTCTCGTGCGGTAGTGGCCACATTCCCTTCAAAGCGTCTTACGTTCCCTTCAAAGTGTTTCCTTGGTAATCGGCATTCTCGAGCGAAGTGGCCCTTCTTACCACAATTGAAGCATCCATCATTCCTTTTTCTTGGTTGTCGTTGCTGATCTTCTCGTTCATGAGCTCTCCCTGAAGAGTTGCGTCTCTCCTTTGGGTGATGCTTGCCACCATCTGTCCACCTTTTTTTGGGCCTTTCTTGCCCCTGAAATGGACCCTTCTTCTTGCTTGTGAAGAGCTGCTCCTTTATAGTAATAGTGTCCATCCTTTTGCCTAACTCCTCCTGATAAGCCAATAAATTTTCTAGCTCCACTAATGAAGGTTGAGTAGGCCATCCACTCACTGCAACTATAAACCCATGATATTCGGGTCTAAGGCCATTAATGATAATCCTTCTCATACGTGCCTCACCAACCTTTTCATCCGGTGCAAACTCGGATATCTCTCGACAAATGGATTTTACTTTTGTGAAATACTGACCAATAGTCAGAGTGTCTTGAGAGATATCTGATAGCTCCTTCTCTAAAAGTTGGAGGCGTGCTTCATTCTTCTTGGAGAATAATTTTTCCAGGGTCTCCCAGACTCCCTTCGGGGTCTCCGCATCCCGAATGTGCTCCAGTAGGTCCTCCTCAATAGTTATCTTCAGTACGAACATAGCCTTCCCGATCTTGATGCGCCATTTTCGTAAGGTATCGGCTCCATCCTTCTTTGAAAACTATCGCCACTCTCCTTTGGTGGAGGCACAGTTTCGGTTCGTGCAATAACCTCTCATAGGTCCCGACCTTATAGGTAGGACTATATGCAGGTCTTCCAATAGCCATAATTATGGCTATTGAACTTCTTTATCCCACCACTTGCGCGAGCAAGATCTGCCATAGTGATTGACGCACAGCTTCAAGATAGCTTCTTTGGTTCCGGACTAATGATCTTCACAGTCCCAGACTGTGCACCGCCAGAGTCTCCCCTTAGCGTCTTGATATAGTACCGAAGACAGCAAGCACCTTGTGCTTCCTGATGGCTCCTACAGACGGTCCCGGACCGCCAAGCTCTGATACCACTTGTTGGAAATTGAGGTGGCCCTAATCCCCACTAAGCCGAGGACCTACACTTATAACACACCAACTCACTCTAGAGTCGGTCAGTCTCTTTACTTAGTGTATCGGGTCCTTTTGACGCCAGAGCCGCCTTTTTACTTCCGGGTGGCAGAGCCTACCAACAAATAAAGCTAGCTTCCGGGTGATAAAGCCAACCTACGATGAAGCCCAGACCCTTTGTGATCCCGAGTGACAGAGCCAACCTTCGATGAATCACAACTTATATACTAAACACCTAGACTTAACCGGGAGACTAACATTTACAAGAACAAGACTTTATTCTAACGCAACAAGAGTACACACGAGTACACACCACTCTCTTTTTTAGTGGCTAGCCTAATACTCACCCTTCTCTTCTAGCTAGTACTACCACCTCTCATTTACCATGCTAATGGATGGATACCATGGCAAGAGAGATAGGCTAACGAGGGTCATGATATTAAACCAAATGTCCCCTTTTATAGAATTTCAAAATATTCTAATATTTTTTAAATTTATTTATTAATAATTATACCGGTTGCCTTTACTTTCAACGAAGTCCGCCCCTCCGATTAGTAATTAAAACCCCAAACTGTACCCGCCATTCTCCTAAAACCCTAGCGCCTTCGTCCCCCAAGCACGACAGTCATGGCAACCACAGCCGCCGCCGCCGCCGCCCCGCTCGACGAACCCAAGGCCAGGAACGTTCTCCGTCAGGTTCGAGATCTCGCACCCTCCCCGATTCGTGCCGTCCTGCCTTCCAATTTCTAGCGGTTTTTTGGATCCCAATCGAATACCCCTTTTCCCCTTGCGCCGCAGGTTGAGTTCTATTTCAGCGACAGCAACCTCCCCCGCGACGGGTTCCTGCGGAGGACCGTCGAGGAAAGCGAGGATGGCTGTAAGAATTCCTCATCGTGTTCATCTTCATGATCCTGCTAGTTTTTGCGGTTATGGTGTTAATTTGTGTTGTTTTATTTGGGCGATTGGGCAGTGGTGAGCTTGGCTCTCATCTGCTCCTTCTCGCGGATGAGGTCGCACCTAGGGCTCGAAGGGGAGGTGAAGCCGGATACTGTGCCGGAGGAGACGGCGCTCGCGGTTGCAGAAGTGCTGCGCCGTTCCTCCTCCCTCCGTGTCTCTGAGGACGGTAAGCAAGTTAGCGGTGTAGTGTTCTGCAGTTACAATTACTTCTGATGGTGAATAAGTTTGTACTTTGTTGAAGTGGTTTGTATTCTGATTTCACTTTTAGGTATGTAACTACGATTCAGACTTAAAATGACCCTATTATCGATTCTGATGGATACTAGACCAAACTTCAAATCGTAATACAGACATTTGCTGCATGGTTCAAATGAAACAAAATTGAAATGGCTCACTTTAGCTTGATTTATAGTATGACACCAATTATTTGGTGCTTGCATCCTGTACTAGTGTTCAACCTTGTATTTAACGCAGGGAAAAAAGTTGGTAGAGCTAAGGAGTTGCTGAAGCCAGATGAGGTTATAGAGCAAGTGGACTCTAGGACAATTGCTGCATCACCTCTTCCTCACAATGTAAAGCTGGAAGATGTTGAATCGTTTTTTGCTCAGTGTGGCAAGGTATGCTACCTATGTGTTAGTACTGAATATTTTACTTAAAAGAAAGGGAAAACAATGAAGCAGCTATCACAGGTGTCAGCAGAACTTTTATGCAAATAAAAACCTGATACACATGGTAATATTTCCCATTGCTAGATGGTTCGAGGTTAATATGTAGAGAATAATTCTTTGAACTGGAAATGTTCTGTCTGAATTCACATCCTTGATGTTATGCATCCGAGATCAATGGATATGATAAGTTATTAGGCAATTACCATTCTAATAATCTTGCAATTTGAAAAGTATACTGCTAATGCTCTGTTTTTTGTGTACTGTTTGCATCACAGGTAAATAGTGTGAGGCTACCTCGACATGTTTCTGACAAAAGACACTTCTGTGGAACTGCTTTAGTTGAATTTTCAGAAGAAGATGAAGCCAAAGGTGTTTATGAGAAAACACTTGTTTTTGCAGGGGTAGATCTGGAAATAAGACCAAAGTAAGCCAACTACTAGTTCAACCATTTTCTTATGAGGTGCCATATGTTAGTTAGAAAATGTTTTATCCATGCTTTTGAGTTTCAACATTGAGATTCCTAGTTTGATCTTAAACAATGAAAATCATCTGGGTCCCTTGGCCCTTGCTATTAGAGGACATGAGCACCCAAGCCTGTCCTTGGACTCTGACCTGGTTGTGGGAACTTCGAGCAGCCTATCATTGACAGGCCACTGGCATGCTCCCCAAAAATATTTTCCAAATTAGTCAATTAATCTATTGTTTGGTTTTGATGGGAATCATGCTTTGATGGTTGCAGACTTGCTTTCTTGGCTACATGATGTTACATTGTTTGTTCTGGTTGAATGATTCAAAATATCATTTCCCCTTATTTTTAGAATTAGGACTTGAGTGACTTGCGGTTTTTCATAACATCAAAGTTTTCTTTAAGTATATGTCAGTATATAACTTGTATCCTATGCTGAAATAATGAAGGAAAGAATTTGATGCTGAAAGAGAGGCGAAGAAAGAAGCATATGAAAAGGCACAAGCTAATAAGAATAGTGGTGAAGGGTAAATACGCTTCAACTATAACATGGCATCCATTTTTTTTAAATCCTTGAGTTCAATTTAACAATGTGAATCATTAATGTTTGTTATAGCTATCCAAAAGGTCTGATTCTAGCCTTCAAGCTGAAGAAAATTCCAGCTGATGGTGGTGCAGAACAAAATGGTGGGGACAAAGTAGATGACACTGAAGGTGCTGACAAGGATGGATCTGCTAATACTACAGAGAAATCAAGTATAGGGCATGAAGACAAGGCCCCTGAGGATAAAGGCGTTGTGAGTAAAGAACAATCAGATGGTGTTGAGGAGACGGAAGGGGTAGCTGCTGGGGAAACTGCACAATCTGTTGACAAGGATGATAAAAACCCTTCAGACAATGATGAAGACACAATCTTAAGGGAGGACATAAAAGAAGAATTCACAAAATTTGGCACAGTGCGGGTAATTTATATCTTTATCCCTTTTTTTGTTTTGTTTTATACCACTAGTTACCTGCTGATCTTTCAAATTTTGTTTGCATTATAGTGTACGCGACCAGTGAGTGACACTTTTCTCTATGATGTTTTCATCCCCAAGCTTTCAAACTTTAACATAATGAGAAGAAACCAAGGAAAATCAGAAAGTTCAAAGTTATCCACACCTTATAACAACTACCAGAACAGAAATATTTATCTCTTTTCTTAATAAAAAGGACAAACCAATTTCATGTTTCTTTTCATCATTTGTTATCCAGGAAGCATAAGTTTGAGCTTACTTTGTTACCTGTTTTCTGTTTTAAGGGGTGATCATTCATTTTCTTCATGAAAAAAAAATCATATTTTTATTGCATGGTTATTCTAGCTGTGCTTTCTCAGCTTTTTTCTATTGGCTCATTGGCTAAACTTGTATCAATTGCCGTATCCAGTCCCTCTAACTGTCAGCCACGAGCATGTTATGGTTTTGTTTGGTTGAGGTTATTATTTGATAATTTTTCTTTCAAAAGCCATTTGACAATAGTGAGTATAGATTGTTGCTAAATACTTATAATTTAGGCATTGAGCTATGCATAGACAATTCCATTTAATAATTCCTTTTAAATCCTTACTTTAAACTGGCTTTTGAAAGAACATATTTTGGTTATAATGCTGCACCTTCTAAGGGGATTGTGCATGCATTATGCAGTTCTGTGTCCTTGTAGTCTGGTATCTGTAAGTTTGTTAAACAAAGTTTCTTTATCACATAGCATTCTTGAATCTTGATACCCGTATGTCTTATTGCCCTTTTTCTTTCTTGAAGTATGTGGACTTCAGTAAAGGGGATGATTCTGGATTTATTCGGTTTGAAGATCCCACAGCAGCTGAAAAGGCCCGTGCATTTGCAGCCATTGCAGATGAAGGTGGTTTGATTATGAAGGGCCACATTGTTAGTCTGGAGCCTGTGTCTGGTAAAGAAACTACATCTTCTCTCTATTGGCACTAGTTTTCTACTTTTCTTAGTGTACGATTTGGTAGCTTCTATTGATCTAATTGCTGCAACCATGCCGATAGTTATTTTTAGGGATTTATTATAGTATCGTCTAAATTGATGTGTGACAGTATGGACAGCATTCATGATTGAAATATTATTATTTACATCCAAATGAGTGTTTTTCTGAATCAGATTGTAGAAGATCCTGAAATTAGTCCGTTGATACTCTCTTTCTTAGTAAACATTTAGCGTTTAGTCAATTGAGCTTTGCAAGTTCTCAGCCACCAGACCCGAATGCTTTTCTCAGTTACTGGTTTCATAGGCAACTCGTCCAATCATGCAGGTCAAGCTGAGAAGGATTACTGGAGTGCAATTCGAGGCGGTCAAGATAAATATAAAGACAGCCGAAGCAACAGAGGACGGTATGATCTTTTTGCCACGGTACCTTGTTGGAGCTGTTTTCAGCTTTATTCTCGGCTGGTACTGGTTTTAGTCTGAGGTTCATGTTATGTTTGAAATTAGGCCTACGTATTCATGTTTTACAGAGAAGAAAAGCCTTGTAAATCTGAAACTACCTAGGCATTTTGTCTCTCTAATAATGTTGTCGTGAAACTGATTTTACTGACGGTAATCTGACTCCCACCATCAGAATTGTCAATATTGTAATTCTCATGGAGAAGTTTTTTTGGTTCAGTTACAGTCTTGTTCTTTGGAAACTCTACTGAGAAAAACATAAACTCATGCAGTAGAAAAATTCTTTGGTTCAGTTCAGTCTTGTTCTTTGGAAACTCTACTGAGAAAAACTTACACGCTTGTCATACAGTGCTGCATTTGTTTCGATTCATTGTCCTGTGCCATCTTTAGCTTTGTCAAACACTTGTCCAAAGATAATGATATGGTTTCCTTTGTGCATACTTTCTAGGGACTGGAAGAATAACAGAGGCGGAAGGCACTTTGGTGGTGGGAAGCGGGGGCGCTTTGACTCCCGTGATAGGGCATCGAATAAAGCTCAGAAAGTTTAGCTTTAGGCCCTATAATAACAAGGATATGCTGATGCCGCGCTGCTGCAATCTGCACCTTTGAAAGTGACATTTGGTGTTTTGCGCTTTTTGGTTCTTGTGAATCTTGGGCTGCGCATTTTAACGCGCAGATTATGAATGAACCATGTTGACAATGAGAAATGAACTGTACGCGGCTAAAGCCTGATTGCCGGGGAAAGGAAGGAGGTAGCAACCTTTAAGTTTAAACCACAGCGTTCTGAAGTCTGAACTCTGCTATTGGTAACTGGCTCCATCTCGGTAGGACTACAGGAACACAGGTTACTGGTTCCATTTCGGAAGTTCCGTTTGCTGGTGTATTCCGTTGTGTGGTTTGTACGGCTGATTTGGTAGGGAACCAATTAAGGTCATTTCTGATCTGGCGTGTGTTTGTGCATGCGTTGCGGAGCATTTCTCAAATAATCCTATTCAAGTACCCCGATGGTAACTTGCGGTCGGTTCTATCTCTTGTGTGTCAACACAACACGTAAGCTAATCTTGACACAATCTAATGTACAACCTCCTGCAGTTGGTTGGTTTGTAAGTCATCTTGTAATTCTATAATTCCTTGATTCTTTTATGAAACGAATGAATGATACGATTTGCATGGCAGCGTCAACTCCTGCAACGCAGGAATACTATTTATAGTCATGAATTCAGCTTTTGAGGCCCTTACTAATGAAAAAAAATACTTTTCTCTCACCTCCCTCTCCTAGGCATAGTAGAAATTTCTGCATGGTATTGCATAAAACGATATACACGCATGCCAATGTATTTCAGTATGGTATTGCATCAAACGATGTGGATAGTCTTTTCCATGTTCCTTCTTTTTGGAATTTTCTCTACATGTTTTTTTTAAAATATAATATGCAGACGCTCACAAATACGCAAGCACGAGACAGGCGCACGAAATGATCAGTTCTTCACACAGTCACGCTGCAAAAAAGAAGAAACCGAAATCAACCAGCCCACGGGAGCCCAATCGCATTCAGCCCAAATCCCACCCCATCTATCCAAAACCCTCATCAGCACCTCTCTCAAGCCGCCACCACCCGTCTCGTCTCCTCCACCGGCTCTCTCCCGCTCCCGCCCTCTCCAGCTCTCCCTCCCGCGCCCCGTCGCCGAAAATTTCCCCGGAAATTTTCAAACCACCTCTTCCGTGGCACGGCGCTTGCGCGCTTCCCCGTCCCCTCGCATTTCCCGCCTCCTTCCATCGCAAGGCAAGCCGGCGCTAATCCCCAATTCAGATTCAAAAACCCCTTCCCCCAATTCGCCACCCCCCTATAAACTCCACCGCTTCCCCCTCCTCGCAATCGCAATCCGCTCGAGCATCCCCCAGCTCCGAAATCCCCCGATCCCCTACCCCCTCCAGACCCCTCGAGAGCCGAATCCTCCGGTCCCTTCGACGATGCCTTCCGCGCCGGCGCTCGTGCCCGCGTGCGACGCGGAGGAGCCCTTGCTGGCGGAGTCGTCGGACCGCTTCTCCATGTTCCCGATCCGGTACCCGCAGATCTGGGAGTTCTACAAGAAGGCGGTGGCGTCCTTCTGGACGGCCGAGGAGGTGGACCTCTCGGCCGACGCGCGCCACTGGGACGCGGCGCTCTCCCCTGACGAGCGCCACTTCATCTCCCACGTGCTCGCCTTCTTCGCCGCCTCCGACGGCATCGTGCTCGAGAACCTCGCCTCCCGCTTCATGTCCGACGTGCAGGTCGCGGAGGCGCGCGCCTTCTACGGCTTCCAGATCGCCATCGAGAACATCCACTCGGAAATGTACTCGCTGCTGCTGGAGACCTACATCCGCGACGGCGCCGAGAAGGACCGCCTCTTCCGCGCCATCGACACCGTCCCCGCCGTGCGCCGCAAGGCCGACTGGGCCATGCGCTGGATCGACGGCGGGGAGCGCTTCGCCGAGCGCCTCGTCGCCTTCGCCTGCGTCGAGGGCATCTTCTTCTCGGGCTCCTTCTGCGCCATCTTCTGGCTCAAGAAGCGCGGCCTCATGCCGGGCCTCACCTTCTCCAACGAGCTCATCTCCCGCGACGAGGGCCTCCACTGCGACTTCGCCTGCCTCCTCTACGACCTCCTCCGCGGCAAGCTCGACGAGGGCCGCGTCCGCGAGATCGTCGCCGACGCCGTCGACATCGAGCGCGAGTTCGTCTGCGACGCGCTCCCCGTCGCGCTCGTCGGCATGAACGGCGGCCTCATGAGCCAGTACATCGAGTTCGTCGCTGACCGCCTGCTCATGGCGCTGGGGCACAAGAAGATGTACAACGTCGCCAACCCCTTCGACTGGATGGAGCTCATCTCGCTGCAGGGCAAGACCAACTTCTTCGAGAAGCGCGTCGGGGAGTACCAGAAGGCGTCCGTGATGTCCAGCCTCAACGGTGGCGCCGCCGCGAACCACGTCTTCAGCATCGATGAGGACTTCTGAGTTGTGACAGCGCGCGCCGTAATATATTGCTCTGATTAATCTTATTTGCTTTGGTCGCTTACTAGTTGTAGTAGATCTAGTTCATATACTGCATGATGATGCATAATGTGCTGTGTTACTAGTTCCTGTTCGTCATGTAATGTAGTAATCAACTTCTGGATACACCGGCTGTTCTGAAGCCACTGCGCTCATGGTGTTTGACGCAATGCCTGAAATCAAATACGCTTACCCGCATTGATCCATTCTCTAATAGCTTGTCAGGGTCGGCAGGGTAAAATCTTCACCAGCACCTGCTTCAGTGCCATATGACATGAAACTTTTAGCTGTTTGTATCCTTGCTAGAGCAAGTGGTCAAGCCAATCCCCCAGTATGTTCCTTCCCTAATTCTACTTGAAGATCAATCTGCCCCGTGGACCGTGGTTTAATGTCACGCTAAACCTTATTTCAATCTTATCGTATCATATCTGATGTTTCAACATGCCAAGTTTTTTCGATGCTTGCAGTCTTGCACGGCTGTTGCTTATCATGAGAACGGTAAGGATTTGGGAATACAATACAAGACATTGACGGTTTTAATCTTGAGTATAGAAAAGGCTGAATTGCTTCTTTGTGTTTTCATCTTGAGGTGATTTTTAAACTGGAGCAAATGGAATTTTCTTGAATCATGATTTGATACAAAAATGAACTTTAGCCCTTAGCAGCTTCGTTGCTGACTTTGGCTCTTTAGCCGCCTCCCTCATCCTCTGCTGCTCTGTTCACCGTCTTCACCCCAACCGCCGCCAGATCCGATCCGGAGCCCGGCGGCGGCGAAGAAAAGAAACGACCGAGACCGAGGAGGGTGGGTTGGTTATGATTTTTTAGTAATTAATCTTTTTATTAAAGCAATTGTAATTAATTAAGAACGTGGGCCCCACCTTAGACCCACTTTAAGCCCTAGTACTAGTACATTTCGCCGCTATCTTCTCAGGCTGAGGGAAACACCGCTGTGGCATCCGCCCGCACACCTGACGAGAGTAGTTGAGCAGCGTAGCCGCCGCCCGCCGGCCAGATCCTTGGGGCCCATACGACGGTGATGGCGGCTCCTCCCGCAACGTCCCCCGCGGCCGCGGGTTCCCCCTGCGCCCGGCTGCCCAGCGCGCCCCTGAGGCGTTCGCCCGCCGCCGTTTCCTTCCCCTCCCGCCGTACGCGCCTGTGGCCGCCTCGTCAGTGCGCCGAAGCACCTCTGTCCTAGCTGGCCTGATTTGTTCCCCTTGGTTTTACTTCCTGCAGCAGGGCCGGCCGCGCTGGCCGCGCTTGCTGGACCGTCGCGGCGCCTTGACGTGGCCGCCGCCGCGGGGCACCAGAAGCTCATGGGGTCGCTGACCAGCAACGAGGGGCTCAGGTTTGGCGTGGTGAGTTGAGCGCTACTTTTCATCGAGAAGCACATATACCTTTGCTATAGAATTGATGGACATCGATAGGGCCTTTCTGAAGAAAAGCCATTGATTCGCTCTGTTGTGATTACTGACATGCTGTTCTTCAAAACAATATTCCTGTATTTCCACACTTTTCCCTTTGAATGCACGATTCAATGACTGTTTATTTGTTTTCAGGTTGTGGCACGGTTCAACGAGGTTGTGACAAACTTGTTACTGCAGGGGGCCCTGGAGACATTCGAGCGATACTCTGTCAAAGCTGAAAATATAACAGTGCGCATCTTCACTCTTTTGGTTTATTTGCAGCTGTATTGTGACTTAAAATTGATATACAAGACTGTCTTATAATATTGGTTCTGAAGGCTTATTGCCACTATGAAAGATTGGTGTGCATATGGAGCAAGCAGAGTGTTAGGGTTATGAGTGATTTTGAAAGCCACATAAAAGTCCAACGCAAAGCTGTATAGTCACCGTCCTTCCTGATGCCGCCATAGAGATGGTTTCATAGTGAAGGGCACTGGGCACATAAGCTGTGCAAATAACTCTTACTGGATGGTTATCTATTTGATTTGGTTTAAATTTTAATTTCTCCCACCCTGTCCTTTATGGATAGCTAGTCATTTCATTTTGTTCCTGCGGATCATTTTGATCTAATCTTGTTGAACAAGATGCAAAATGCTGCATGTCTAATGTTATATGGTCACTGGTAGTCTGGTATCGAATAGATTTAACTATTGTATAAAGAATGTCCTTGAAATGTAGAGCATGGTATGCGTTCGAATAGGAATTCTGCTTTTCATATAAAGCCTTTGCCTGTTATTAGAAGTCACATGTTTAAAGCTGCATGGTGTATAAATTTAGACTTGTATGCACCATGGTTTGAAACAACTTCTGTACTGATCTGCATAGTTGTGTATGAATCCAAAAGGTCCCAGAAACTTTTGAATCATAAGTTGTACTCTGATTCAAATCCTTGTTTAGGTTGTTAGTGTTCCTGGAAGCTTTGAAGTTCCCATCACGGCACAAAAGCTTGGGAAGTCTGGAAAATTTGATGCCATTCTGTGCATTGGAGCTGTGGTAAGTTCATTAATTTTCGTATCACCTCCATATTACGTACTTAATTTTATTGTTTTCTACATTCATTTTGCTTTTGATGTTCATATATCATGTTGCCAAGGTAGTGCTGATGCTCTAATGTTATTTTCCAAATATGATGTAACAGTTCAAATGTTACTATCTAGCTGTCCTGTGAACTGTGCAAATGACGAGTTCTAAAAAGTTTAATAAACCTATGCTTTTGTAGAGTACCCTTTGAAAAAAATTATCGAGCTGATCCTTCTCCTTTTGTTTTATTTGAGTGATAAAATATTACATCTATCTATCATTAGAACTAAGAAAATCTAAGAAGGAGCTGTATAAGCCATTTACTACTGTCAATCTGCTTTTGAATTGTGAAACTGTCTTTTAATGTGTGCAACATATATTAAATAGCGATAAGAAATAACAGTACAAAATACCAAACTATTTTGCATTTTATTCCTTTCTAGTCACACTGATCATGGGATTCCTGTGATAATACTGAATTGACTTATTTGCAAACTCACTGCTGGAATTTGGCACTAGCTTGACTCTCTTTAATTTTATAGTTTTGAAAATGGTTTGCAGATTAGAGGGGACACGACTCACTATGATGCTGTTGCAAACTCAGCTGCATCTGGTGTACTGAATGCTGGATTATCTGCCGGTATGCTGCTTTCAGCTCTTCCCCTCCTTTTGTACCATGCCAGTAGAGAACTTGATTCTCTAAAGCTGGGGTAATTCTAAGTAGATTTTTTATTCTTCTTGTGAAATATGAGCTGTTAAACATATTTCGATAGCTAGTGAAACTTTTTACTGAAGGCCAATACATGTGTCGCAATATAGCTTACAGAAATTTATGAAGGCCAATACATGTGTCATATAGTTTAGAGAAATGTGTAAAGGCCAATAAATGTGCCATATAGCTTACGGATACATATAAGGATTATTGTGAGCAACTAGTTGCTATAGAAGTACTTCACAGTATTTAGTGAAATTTCGTGAGATGTTTGTCTTGTATTTTTCTTTCTGGTAATTACATTCAGTTAACTATCAAAATTTCAGATTACTTATAGTTTGAATGATGATACAGGCATCCCTTGCGTATTTGGTGTACTAACCTGTGAAGACATGGACCAGGTAATCTATGATTTGATTATTTTTTGCATCTTATCAGTTTTTCCATGTCTCTAGATCTTGTTTGGTAACCCAAGCCAAGGATAATTGTCAGCGGATAATGGATTTCTCACCCACATGCCTTATGTACAGAAACTGGCTGATTCTAGGCTGGGGGGAACATTCAAACTTCTTTTTTCTTAAAAAAATCATTTCATGTCTTTTTTTTTTAATTTAACACATCTGACCAAGAAAAACCAGAAACCAGCCAAGTTGCAAGATTTTGGACCTGTGTGTAGTTCTCTTTCGTGTTTGAGAAAGGAAAAAGGAGAAATTCAGATTTGGCATACTAACTAGGCAGAAGTCTCACACAAACTTTCCTTTGTGATGAAAAAAATGCCACGTGAATAATTTGACATTTCGTTAGTTAATTGTCCGCTTTTGAAATCCTGTGCACTAACTTCCTCATCAAATCCCTGCTGAGAAAATGTATGCTGAATCAAATACTGCAGGCGCTAAACCGTGCTGGCGGCAAGGCAGGAAACAAGGGCGCTGAAGCTGCTCTTACTGCTGTAAGTAATTTTCTTTTTCGCAATTCAAATATCAACTAAACCTGCATTTACATCATGTGATAAAACTCTCTTTCCTGTAGATCGAGATGGCCTCTCTGTTTCGGCATCACTTAGGCTGACACCTGGTGGTCTTGGAGTCTCAACTTTTCATCCCATCCACCATTACCAGAGTTTTAAGTTTTGGCCAGTAGAGCTTTTCGCTGCACACTAGCAGTTAAGCTAAAGCTCAGAATGGCTAGTCCGGATACTGACGCTTGCTGTTGTTGCCCTTGATTCTTGATGGTTTGTAAGGCTCAAGAGGCCTGTCGTTCAACTGTGATCTGCCACCACAAACTTGAGAGTTGAGACCATGAATAATTGCCGCCATGCACTGCACACGCTCATGAATAAAACTTCATTTCCTTGTGTTTTTGAATAATTCTGGAGTGTCTTTACCTTTCTTTACCCGTGTTAGAAAGAGCTGAAAAATGAAGGACCTTGTACGCCACTTCTGCAGATAAATTGCCAACCCAAACATTTGGTCCCGTTCCTTGCACCTGCAATGAACGGGCGGGCCATCAAGGGCTCCTTTTCTTTTTGTGAAAAGTCAAGGGTTCTTTGCGAACCTTCCGTGTGTTGGCTACCAGTACTGATTGATCGGGCGGTGGTGGAAGCCCACCCAAATACCCAGTCCGTTCATGATCACGAATATGCGATTTGAAAGGGGGGTGTTTCTAGAAAAAGCACACCCAGTCCGTTTCCCTTTCCCAAAACTTCCGTCCCGGTGATGGATGCGAGCCCAAGCCAACAACGCAGCTGGGAGAGCGCCTGAGGCGTTTGGCGGCCGGCGCCGGGCGAGAGCTGGAGACTGCGAGGTCCTGCTCGTGTGATCGGAGTCCAGTCTGTCGATCCAATTGGGAGGGTAGAGATTCGAGAGCAAGACCGGCCTGTCTCTCTGTCTTTGCCCCACCCTGACTCTTCCCCTGCTTCGCGATGGGAGGCTCCCCTGCTGGGGATGGGACCCTGTCCCTGGACGGCTTCAACGCCTCCGCGGCGGCGCTGGTGAAGAGGTGGAAGGAGATCGAGGTCGACGACTCCCTCCCTGACTGGACATGGAAGCCCTGCAGCAAAATGGGTGTGCCGTCAGAGGTTTCTGCTAATGATTTTCCTCGTCCTGTGTTTTTTTTCCCCTTGTAGCGATTCAATTCGCATTGGTTTTCAGATTTCCTAGTGCACTGACTGACGGATTTGCTTGTTTTCTTGCAGGTAGAGGGGTATCTGGCGTTGGAAGGAGTGTACCGCGACTGTGGAGGGAGCCAGGTGTGTAGTTCTTTGCCCGTAGTATGTCTGTAAAGTGAGCAAGATGGATGGTGGCTATGCTAACCTTTGACCAAATCTTTTCCTGCAGGAGCAGATTGACGAGAACGACAATTCTGATGGTGCAGACGTTGTTGCGTGTGATACTTGGGTAAATTTTCACTGTACATTTTCTTCACTCCACGGTTTCTGTGACTTGATTACCGGTACATTAGCTTGTTCTGAACTTCCACCATTCATATCTTCAGAATCCATTTTTTTGGTAGACATCAGTTTTGCTCAAGGGCTTATACACATGCTAGGCAGCAACTCAGTAGGTTGTGATTCGGTCACCGAGGGTTTTGTGCTGAAGGCTGTTATGTGCACAGGTACTCCGTTTTACTCCAGTCCTGAAAGTAACTTGCACAGCATTCGTTGTGTCCTTTCCCTTTGCAGGTCCAGAGCTGTAGTGATAATGTTCATGTTTATGATTTTCATGTTGTCTACAGCTACTCTTACAAGGTTCCGGTGCTATACTTTCAGGGTCCTCGTTCTGGTATGCACTTCGGTAACATAAGTGAACATTCACCCTCCTTCTATTGTCCTATTTGACAATGAACATGCCTGCTCCTGTACTTAGATGGACAGCTGCTAACACTGGATGAGATAAAACAACACCTTCCTTCTAACTCGCTTAAAGTATTAAGCGAGTCGAAGTGGACGTTTATTACTCGAGAGGTATGATGTGAATGGCTAATAAATTATTGTACATGATGGTTCCAAAAATACATATTTTAGTCTCTCATTCCTACAGTCCGGACGATTGAATTGTTCTTGCATTCCTGCAGGAGCACCCCCACTTAAGCAGGCCATGGTTCACCTTGCACCCCTGTGCAACCAGTGACTGGATGAAGCTACTTCTTGAACAAAGTAAAGTGGCAATTGAGGAACAATCGCTGCTGCGATATCTATCGGCATGGCTATCCGTGGTTGGCCAGGCAGTAGGACTTAAAATCCCTCTTGAGCTTCATTGCAACTCATAGGTTCCCTCTTTTTTTCGTTTTCAGTTTGTATGTATGGTATATGACTATATGGTGATTGAAAGGGAAAGTTCTCACCTCATACCTGGTGATGTATAAGGTTACGGTACTTCTGAGTTCTGACGCTGGTTATACTTGCCCATTTGAAATTTTGTGGTAGATTTCTACTTTCATTGCATCTGCTAGAGTGTTACTCCATGACTCCATCCGTTCATGTCTATAAGCCGTAATTTTGTTTCATAGTCTCTCCTGTTGAATTGTTTCCCTTGTTTAATCTTGAAATTTAATGTAGTTGTATAACATAATCTGCCCTATACATTTGAAATGTTTGAGAAATTTTGAAAACCAAGACACGTTGTAGGAGTGAGTTTTAACGATTCCACTTAATAGATGGGATTCCATTATCTGAAAAAGAAGATGGGATTCACTATATCCAGCCAACAACTAAACGCCGCAAATACTAGGAGTCACGTGCGCTACTGCGAGCGGAGGCATCGCAGAAGCGCGCACGGTTGCTGCAGGTAGGTCCGGAGGCTCCTCCTCTTCTTCTCCACGAGCTCGCCGCTGGAGTTCGGGGTTTTCTGTGGTCTCCGGGCTTAGAAAAGGGAGGATAGGGTGCTAGGGAGGCCCAGCGGCGGTGGCGGGTTGAGGGGGCGGCGCGGCGAGGTGGTGGGAGCTGCCGGCCGCCGGTGGTCGGAAAGATAATCGGTGGGTAAGGCACCGGGCGGGGAGCGCGAGAAGGTGCCGGAGAGCGCGAGAAGCTGTTGGGAACGGTTGCTCGGCGGTGGGAGACGCCGGAGGCGGAGGCGGCGGCGGCGGGCGAGCTGCAGGTGGGCTGCAGGTGCCTTCTGCGATTCTCCCGCTCGCAGTGTGATTCCGAGAAGCGCCACTAAACGCCACTAAACGCTGGACTGCCTCGATACTCCGTGCAAGTCGGTTGATTCCAGGCCAGGCTAAAGCATGGGTCCATTCAAAACCCAAATAGATTCTCGTAATGGGCCTCAATTATGCGAACCGGTCTGGATGTGGACGGCCCAAGCTCACAAAGTACTATATAGCTACTGTGATTCTTTGTAACAGTAAGCATGCTGCATGCACTGTCTGATCTTGTCCGTCTCAATTTTCTGACAGTCTTTGCAGTCTCTGAGTAAATAAGGCAATAATTTCTCTATTTTTACTAGAGGGAAGTTATGGTCGGCTCCGTTTCAAGTTACCCAACGTTCAATGGCATCCCTCACGGCTTCCACGCGGGCGGCGGCGGCGGCGGCGTGGCCGGGGACATCGACGGTACGGCAGAGAACATGCTGTTCTTGTCGACGGCGCTGACGCCGACGCCGCGGCCGCTATGGTGACGGCCACCAGCGCGGCCACGAGCCCGGCGTTGCCCACCAGCGTCGGCTCGGTCTGCCCGAAGGCCATGCGCGAGTCGTTGAACCTGTCGTGGCGGTCCGGCCCGCCCACCATCGCGCCCGTGAGCACGTTCGGGTCCGCCTTCTTGGTGTTGCGCCACCTGCGCCCGCCAGTGCACGAGTACCTGACGCGGTTGCGCGGCGTCGACGCGCCCCGGTGGTGCACGTGCCGCGGGTACCTGCCGCCGTAGCCCACCACGTAGCTCATCTTCCTGGGGTTGTCGCCGAGGATGTAGTCGAGCTGAGACCTGGCGAACGCCCGGAGGTCGTCGGCGGGCATGAAGTTGGGGCCGCAGTACCAGCCGGGGACGTTGACGGCCTCCAGGTAGTCGGCGTAGAGCGCGGCGAGGAAGGCGTTGGCGACGACGTACTGCAGCGGCTGGCCCCGGCCGTGGTTGAAGAGCGCCATCCCGCCCCTGGTGAAGTTGAAGGCGGCGAATCGCCGGAAGCACTTGCACATGTCCAGGCCGGCGGCCCTGTGGTAGCCTGCGAGCGACTCCTCGTAGGGGTAGCCGGGGTTGAGGAACATGCGAAGCCGCGACAGGAGCAGGCCGGCGCCGGGGAGCTTGTTGTCCCAGCTGAACACCGAGAGGTCGAGGATGTCGTCGAAGGCCCTGGCGTGCTCGGCGAGCCCCGGAGCGGTGGCGGCGGCGATGTAGCTGCTGTTGCCCGTGGCGTAGTACATTCACGCCGCGCTCCAGACGTGCTCGTCCCAGTAGCTGGTGGAGTTGTAGAAGGGCTCGATCTCCGGCCGGTGGCTGGAGTAGGTGGCTTGCTGGTTGCTCGCGCCGCGCGTGGCGAACTCGTACATGATGGCCGCGCCGTGGACGAGCTTCTTGGAGTAGGCGTCGTCGTCGCGGAACGCGATGGAGGCGGCCGCCAGGGCCGCGGCGATCTCGCCGCCGAGGTCGGGAGCCGAGCTCACCAACAGGGAGGGGCGAGGGTACGCCATGTCCTCCGGCCGGTTCCAGCAGTAGTGGTCGTCCGGCGTCGTGCCATTGATCTTTGCCGCACCCACCTGGAGCAAGCACGAGCCAGATCAACACGTGACAGAGAATGATCCACACGACCAAAATTTCAGAATTTGGGGGGAAATGAATAACAGCTACCTGAGCGTAGACATGGCCGATGGTAGAAGCGGAGGAGTTGAAGGTGCGAAGCAGATAGTCAGTGCCCCACTTGATGAGCTCCCTGACATGGTCGTACTCCCCCACGGCCTTGTACTTGGCGCTGTACTCGACCACCGACCAGCTGAGCAGCGTCATGGAGTAGGCCATCGGGAAGTGGAACTTGATGTTGTCGCCGGCGTCGTAGTAGCCGCCGACGAGGCCGCCCTTCACGTCCCCGGTGTCGGAGCCGTCCTTCAGACCGGAGTTCCCGCGCCACGGGATGCCGTTGCTCCTCGGAAGCCGGACGGCTGTTGTGTCACGAAGGTGTTGTCAGAAGCGTTGTCAGAAAGAAGGAAGGCCGGCTCCTCGGAAGTGTTGTCAGAAGGAAGGCATTTTGAATTTTTTTAACAAATAGACTGATTTTGGAGAATGCGTGACAAAATGATCGGCCATCTATCAAGTCGTATGCAGATGCAGGCATGCAGCAGAGGAGCCGGACTATGGTAGTAACAGTGAACGTGCCAGATTGTCGCTTTCTGCAGAGGTTTGGTGAGTAGTGACAGCGAGCTGGGCAAAACATTCCATTTCTAAGGCTGCAGCTGTGCTGTGCACAGATCACTACGCGTCGTCAAAAACGGCAGTTCAAGGCAAGGCGATTCGATTCCATTTATTGCAGAGGCGTGTGCAAGCAAAACGCGATCCAAATTCCCCAAGTTCTACGCAGCGGCAGATCTGCGCAGGTTCCTACCGATCAAAGATCGCAGCTTTGGCAAAAATTCTTCCGAAAAATTCGATCCAAGCAATAACACCTCGTCGTTCGTGCGGATAAACGATAGCGTAATTAAGCAGGAGATGGAGTGCGGCGGGCAGTGCTCACATTTCTGGGCGTTGAAGAAGAGGAGCGCCTTGCGCAGCGCCTCGGCGTACCGGTCCGGCGGCGGCGGGCGGGGAACCCAGCGGGGGATGGACTTGGAGACGACGACGGGGAGGCCGACGAGGACGAGGCCGGCGGCGAGGCCCCAGAACGCCCACCACAGGACCTTGCGCTTGACGACGACGCAGCCGAGGTCGACGTGCTGGTTCTTCTTCTTGGCCGCCGGCGGGCCCAGCAGCCAGCCCTGCTGCGTCTCGTCTAGCTCGTGCCGGTGCTGCCGCGCCGACACCGCGCCGGGGTCGAGGTCCATGTTCCGGCTGTCGTCGTCCTCCGACGCCCCGTCGGTGGCGATCTCGAACGACCCGCCCCAGTGGTTCGCCGAGTACATGGCTCACGGTGCCTCCCTCAGCTTGGATCAGCGCGTAGATGGAGGCCGGCGGGGGGATGCCTTTGCGTCGCCGGCGAGCACTGAGTCACTGTTCACACCAGCCCCCGAAACCCCAACGGCGCGCTTAGGTTGAGGAAATTGGTAGGAGGGGCCGGGAGCCCGGGAGTAAAAGGCGTGGGCTCTAAATTCTCCTGATTTGGTCGGTGGCTATGTAAATTTTAGCCACAAGAGAAAATGAACGAGAAACACGCATTGTTTTGAACCTATGGGGAGGGCAGAGGTGGATATATTTTTTTCCCCAGAAAGATAACCTATTTGGAGTATATTATATCTTATAAATAAAAATAACTTCTTGCACGGCTACGTATGTTCATTCCCAAATCCACTACCAAACAATGGAAAAGAAACTCACCTCACTTTATCTCGTATTAAGAAGCATGTGTTACATATGTAGAAGAGACAGTTTTCTCTTGGGTGGTGATTGCAATTTTGGATGGCAGTGCACGCGCCAAATACTAACAATTACAATATCAAGCTATCGACTATAGTTATTTCTCGAATTTGTCTCGAAAATTATTGATTGTATAATTGATATAAAAATAACCGTATGGAAATAAATGATGACTTGTTTTGACCGAGTTAACAAAAATGGATAGAAACAGTATCTGAATATTAACCCATAATCAACGGAAAAACGATTGTATCTAGCATAATAAATGTTGTACCAGGGTATGTCTGGACCATATTTCTTTATTCCTTCATTCAGAAAACTATGTAAGATATAAAGTTGGTTAGATTTATGTCGAGAAGATTGTACCCTATATGGCTATATCCTCAATGCGAACTGTTTTTGCACGTCAATCCCGCTGATGCAAGCTGTCGAACACGCGAACCCATAAAATTGCGTTGGTTTCCTCAAAAAAAAATCGCGTTGGCCTTCGAAATGGCGTTTGAAATGGCTACCTGCAATGACGACAGTCCGGGCCGGGGCTCCCGGCAGGCGGCCCAATCTTTCATGGGCCAAACATATCGTTACATCCCAAACATCCATCCACGGGCCCCCGGCCCTACTCAGTTAGCGACCCCACCCCAGCCGGCAGCCAGGGCAGCAGCTTGCCCCATTACGCCATGGCCTTCTCTTCACCGGCGCCCTTCTCCCCGCCTTCCGGAACCTTCCGACCCCATCCCGCCGGGAGGCTCCGGGCCGCCGCGCCCGGGAGGGTCGTGGCGTGCTCGCCGCCCCCGCCCGACGTCGTGGTGACGCGCGAGCGGGGGAAGAACGCCAAGCTCATCGCCGCGCTGGTGAGTACCCTCCATGGACCCTTCCTCCGCTGTGCTTTTGTGTTGGAAACTTGGAATCAGTAGCTAGAGTGCAGAGGAGGTGGCAGGAGGAGTGGCTTGGACGTTGGTGCTGTAGCCTCCTTACTCCTGACCAAATTTTGGTGAATTAATTAGGCGGAGGAGTTTAGATGTTTGACTGTACGAGGACGAAACTCGGAGGTTAATGTCCTGCTCGAATTGGAGCCCAAAGCATATGGCGCTAGATTGGGGAATCATACTGATTTCTTCCATGGGAAGGTTAATTTAGGGCTTGATATAGAAAATGTCAGGGATCCAGGGTGACATTTGTACTGTATGGTTCTGAATGCTAATGGAGATTATTGTTCCTTCCCTTTGGAACTGTTACCTGGATTCCTTCACCATTTATTCTCTTTCAAACGAAGCCTAATGTCCATGCTGCATTGCTGGTTCAGATTAACTTTGGCTTCGAAAATTTCTAGTTGGTGACGTGAATCGTGATGATCTAATATTTTTCAAAACAGCATAGTTCCTTCTAGTTGTTCGGCTGATTACTGCTTTGCATTTACATCTATTTTCTAATTGGATTCTGTAGGAAAAACACAATATACACTCTCTGGAACTTCCTCTTATTAAGCATGTTGAAGGCCCTGATACAGATAGGCTTTCAGATGTCTTACGTGGTAAGTGTTATAACCTTTCCTTTTTCGTGATTACCGTTCATCTTCTGGATGTCATTTTCAGAGTTTCATACTTTGGATATGCATCACATAATGTTTTGTTCTTTTGCTTTTGTTTTTTATTCCATTTTTTCCAGCAGATATTATAGTAACTTATTCTACAATATAACTCCTCTTTGCACTTCGTTTATAAACTGCAATAGGGAAATTCATGATTCAGTCAATGCTATTCTGTACTTACAGATGACAAGTTTGACTGGATTATTATAACCTCTCCTGAGGCAGCTGCAGTGTTCCTTCAGGGATGGAAGTAAGCTTGAGGAATTTTGCAGTTATGTGCATAATGTTGTTATATAACTAGCGATTATGCCTCGATTGCCGCTTAATGCCTTGTAACTTGTTGTGCCATAGATTCATCTACTCTGCCAATATTTTTTTGGCTAACAAAATATTTGGCGTATGTTATTTCTATAATTTTACAGGCATATATTCCTTGAGTTCAAATCATTGTTGCATCACCAGCTCAAAATAATCTAAGGCTGCCATTTTTACGCAAATCATACAATGATTCAATGCCAGGGCTGCTGGAAGTCCTAAGGTTCGAGTAGCAGTTGTTGGAGCAGGAACTGCTAGGGTTTTTGATGAAGTATCACAGTCTGATGATCGATCTCTTGAGGTTGCATTTTCACCTTCCAAAGGTAGCTTACATTGTCATTTCTCTGATGTCCTTGTTAAAAGTGTATTTTGAAGACTTTATGCTCTTTTGTCCATCTTCAATTATTTATCAATGTTAACCAATTTGTTCCATTTCATTGTTTATCAGCTATGGGTAAAGTCTTGGCTTCAGAACTTCCAAAGAGCAGCGAGAATACATGTAAAGTGCTCTATCCTGCATCTGCAAAGGCTGGGCATGAAATTCGTAAGTCAGTTCGGTGTTCACATAGCATTTATCGTGTTACTGTTTTCTTCTGCCTTCAGTAAGGTCACATGCTTCTCGCATTCAGTTTTCCCAAATGGCGTGCTTTCTTTAGGATGTTGTGAATTGATTGTGAGCTGCAGCTAATCTTAAGTTTTCTAGTTAAACATTTTATCTTTATGAGCTCATAACTTGTTGTGTGCTGATCTATGGACTTGGTTTAATCTTTTCTCAATTTTTTTTACTCAGAGACTGTATACATTCAGGCTTTATGATGCTTAATTCTTCTCAATGCAGAGGATGGGTTATCAGAACGAGGATTTGACGTGATGCGATTGAATACATATACAACTGTAATTTCTTCGCTCATGCTGCATGACTGTTGTTTTATTTACTTTATAACCGCATACACAGACAAACTAGTCTTCTGCGTCTTGTGCTACTTATAGCAGTCCGTGATACCTGTTTTTGAGCATAAATCTTTATATTATTAGACTGCTATATTTATTTCATTTGTCTGTTAGACTTGATCTTCATGAGAACTGAGTTTTTTACAATAATCTAACTCAACCATATTTATTTTTTTAGTTATTTCCTGTAGGTTAAAATTTCTATTGAGCTCTTGAACTATATCTATCTAATCTTGGTCAACTATTCACTGTCTAGATACTTAAGCTCATGCCGGAACCTGATATATGTTATTGATATATTCACGGCTCGACTTTTTTCCTTTGGTAGTGTCATTTAGTTCTAAAAGTTGATTGTGAAAGTTGACCAAATGACCAGAGTAGAGATCTAATGCTATGGGAATCAGAAAATAGTGGCCATCAGTTTCATATTATTTTTCACAGTTTCTGTGTATGAATATAAGTCCTCTGCTAACATATGAAGGTGTTGTGTATGCAAGCAGGTTCCTGTAGAAGATGTCGAACCACTAACATTAAATCTTGCTATATCAGCTCCAGTTGTCGCAGTAGCTTCTCCTTCTGCACTGAGGTAATTATACAATCGCATTTGGATAATACTTCTTTACAGTTTCTTTCATGAATCGTGCTGAGGTAAAGCTGTTGCACAGCAGTTCTGAAGATAATATCTTTTAAGCATCAAACTAATGCTTTGAGGGGAGCATAGTTTAAATTTATATAGGACCCAATCGACGTTGCTTGAATCTTTTTGCTACGGTTTGCTTTTATGTGTGGTTACATTGTTCAGTCCTTTTTTCTTATCATTGTGAGCAGGGCTTGGTTAAAGCTGATTTCGAAAGTCGATAATTGGAATAACTCCATTGCTTGCATCGGTGAGACCACTGGCTCTGCAGCGAAGAAATTGGGCCTGAAGAGTATATATTATCCAACAACCCCCGGACTTGAAGGGTATGCACACATCATCTTGCCCTTTGAGTAACATTATCCAATTGCCATGTAAACGTCAGGGATGTTGATCACTGTGAACTGGTGTCCTCACCATGCATTGTGCAGTCCTTGATTAGTCTGAACTCATGATTTCTCATCTTGCTTTTCACAGGTGGGTTGAAAGCATTCTTGAAGCGCTCAGAGTCCACGGGCAGTTAAAAGAGGTTCTTCTCTTATCCTTGCGTTCAATTCAATGCTCTATCCTGGTTTCTCTTGGTTTCTTCCATCATATAGCCTTCGCTGTTTCTGCTGTAGGCCCCAAAATGTTGAACACGGGCAGCCCCTTGTGCCGGATGAAGTTGGTGGCCGGCTGTAGACTCAGGAATTCTTTGTTTCTTTGACCTTGTCTGTTGTTTTGTCAGCGTGACCTGTGTGGTGTGGTGTCGCACTTAGCATGTCAACGAGTGCTGAATCACGGTTCCGTGGTGGACCGTGTTGTGGTTGTAACATGGTTGTACAGGTGCAGATCGGAATTCGTAACTATCACCCGGCCACTCGGGTGATTATGTTATGTGTTTTCATTGTTTTAGGTTGCGCTCGCCATTTTTGAGGGAACGGGATTGTTTGATTCCTCAAAGACTAATCTGAAAGGCAAAATTTGATGCAATTCGATTAATCTTTCTTTTCAAGTGTCATTGTTGCAAGTACTTTGACACGTGGAAGTTGAGATTCGACACAATTCGCATGAGCATTTGCATGTTCTCTGAATTTCTGAATACGGCGACGGGTACGCCCTTGGAATCCCGTCGCGCCGCGGGTGGTCGGGGCGCTTCTAGGGCCGGAGTGCCGGACCACTCTAGCAATGGTAGCGGCAAGTTTCACGTTCGCCGAGTATTTTTTTTTAATTATACGGTACAATTCAGACACTCACAACGCAACCATGCGAACATATGTATATAAATTTTACATCATGTGAACATATGTATGCAAATTCTACCCCTATAAGTATCTTCGAAGACTGAGCCAGTAAATTCTCGAGATCGACGAAGTCACCATAGGCGTCTCGCTTTTGACGGGAATGTTGCCTACCATTGAAAGCACAGCGCCGTTAAATTTTAAAAAATTCACCCGCACGAGAAGTTGAACCTAGGACCTGAGGTGCTACTAAGACTCTTGTAACCACTAGACTACGTACCCTTTCGCCGTTCGCCGAGTATATGACCAATGAAGCCCAACGACCCAGCCTAAATGCCTAAGGGCATTCCCAACCCTCCATGTAAGATGGTTTTCATAGCATTAACTATATTGATTTTTAGCTTATGTGGCACTATAATAATGAGGAGAGAGTGGAGAGAGGAAGAAACTGGATATGCAAGATCCAGTGTCAATACGAGAATCTATGCATTAGATACTATCAAGTTGTGCATTGTGAGTGAGGTGGTGTCTTTCTAATAAATAGAGAATAAATATGATAGGTTATGAAGAGAGAGAGTTTAATAGTAATCCACATCTAAATATCATAGGTTGTAGAGTATAATAGTTTTTAAAAATGGTATTTTGATGTTACGGTAATATGAACACTATCCGTAGATATTATGGTTGGGATTGCCCTAATGTTGTTCAACGAAACGGCCCAAGGAAACTTGCAATTCTAGACCAAATGGGGACTGTTCTGGCATCCGGCAGTAACGAGCCCAGAGTTCGTAGCCTCTTTTTTGGCCGTACCTAACGGGTGTTTCTCAAAAAAAAAGTGATGGATGACGCCTGGAAGGCGACGGGCTAGGAGGGGAAGCTTTCACTGTCGGTCACGGCGAACAAGGAGAGGGGCGCGTCACGTCCGCTCATCATTCATCAGGGCAGTTGGCACTGTCGGTGACGATTTTTTTTTAAAAAAATGCCCTCCATGCAACGTATGCTCTCCCTCCTCGCCGATCTTCTGTCGGTGCGCGAGTATCTTATTTGCTCATGGGTTAGTGCTAACAACTCGATAACCATATTCTTTTAGGCTAGTGGCATGTCCCTTTCGAAACTCTCTAACTAATAATCAATCCGTTGTATCCTCACTGTAACCGACGCCCGCTCGACACTACTAGTACTAGCTCTGATTTCTGAATGATTGGCAGGCCAGGGGTTTTAGCAGGCAGGTTGCTTCTTCGTTGGAAATCGAGGTGATTCTAATCCCCACTAAGCTGAGGATCTATATTTATAACACATCAACTCACTCTAGAGTCAGTCAGTCTCTTTAATTTCTAGTTATTTAGTGTATCGGGTTCTTTTGACGGCAGAGCCGTCTTTTCACTTCCGGATGGCAGAGCCTACCAACAAATAGCTAGCTTCCGGGTGACAGGACCAACCTACGATGAAGCCCAGACCCTTTGTGACCCCGGGTGATAGAGCCAATCTTCGATGGATCACAACTTATACACTAAGCACTTAGGCTTAACTGGGGGACTAACACTTACAAGAACAAGACTTTATTACAACACAACAAGAGTACACACGAGTACACACCACTCTCTTCTTTAGTGGCTAGCCTAGCACTCACCCTTCTCCTCTACCTAGCACTACCACCTCTTATCTACCATGCTCATGGATGGATACCATGGCAAAGGAGAGGTCTCTATTTATAGGCTAAGGGGGACTATGGTATTAAGCCAAATGTCCCCTTCTAGAGAATTCCAAAATATTCTAATATTTTCTAAATTTATTTATTATTAATTTTAGAGTTCTTTATAGAAAATATCACATTTTTGCATGATGGAGAATACTCTGAAAGATTGTCTTGCATTTCAGAATTGAACACTTCTGATTTTTTTTTTCCAGAATTGTATCTCTTCGACAAATTGTTGAGGCGTTGTGTCGCGACACCCACACGTCAGGCACCCCCCCCCCCCCCTCCCCCAATCGGAGCTTCAGTTCATTTCCTAGTCTAAATTCGTTCTTGGCCTGCACTGTGTGTCAGAACCATCATTTTCCGGTGAAACGTCGCTGTAGAGACGTCGCTAGACGATGGCCTTGCCAGTTGCAACACGAAACTGGCTCCGGCTGGAAGGTGTGCGCGCGTCGTCCAGCAGGCGGCCTCCTAGTGGACATGGAAAGAAAAAAGAAATTCAGAGATGGATTGTTTAATTGGTGCCAGCCTCTCGCCAGGCTGAGCAGATGCGTGTGCTGGGGATCGTAAACAAATCGGAGGAACAGGACGAAGGAAGCCTCTGCTCAACTCGCATTCCATGCATCATGTGTTCCCTCCCATATTTGATCACGGGAGATGGCGACCGACACACATCTGCACATGGTTGTTGGGCTTGCAGATTTCTGCCTGGTTACCGCCCTTGTTGATCGGTGGCTGTGGCTCCCACTGAAACCCTGAAACTCTTGTGTTCAGTCAGAGGAAAAATTTTCAGTAGATCATTGGTCCATTCAACTTGTGAAAGTATTGTTCGACTGGAGTTGCAGTAGCTGTGGCGGTGGTGGCTGAAGCCTGGATTTGGGTTTCTGTAAAAGAAAGTCGACTGCAGCCTGAAGATTTCAAATCTGACTCTACCCCAAGCGTCAGTGAACTGCACACCAACACAGCAGCATCAACACACCCACACTATTATCAAAAAAAAAAAAACACCCACACTCGGTTGGAAGAGAAACAATTCTGGAAAGGGATCACGAAACGGGCACATGTGGAACACCGAAAAGGCGATGCGGACAGATTGTTGGGCATGTTACACACCTGCGAGCATGACAAAATGCCCAACTTTAAAATAACGGCCACCATTGGAGCTGAGGTGTGGAGACGAGGAGATGCGATGCGATGCCGAGCTCAGCTCAGCTCCCTGTCCAGTTCTCCCCCTGCCCTAGCGTGAACGGCTGCGGATCGGACGCTACCCCACGCGCAGCCACCACCACCAGGCCGCGCTGCGTCCAGCGGAATATGCCCCCCACCAAACGCGAACACATGAGATTATGGGAAAGCGATGTGATCTTCTTCACTCGGTTTCGGGGCCCCGGGCCGTCGGCCTCGGAGGCCAGTAAAAACCATGGAGGTGTGAGGTGTCTGCAGCTGGGCCTCCCCCGGCCGGGAGCGTGACTGCGTGAGCGCTGCGATAACTGACGGATCCCGACCGAGCAATGGCACCTCCAACGAGAATCCGTTAAAGTTTAGTCTTCAAAAAAAAAATGATGCGGGTTTTGCAATGGGTTCACGGCACGCACAACTTCAGCTTATGACCCATGTGGACAAGAGGGTGTCCTTCTAGTGCACCATGGTATAAATATCATAGCCTTGTGCGGCTCCATGGGTCGTATCACGTCACTTCGTCAAATGGCTGAGTCGGTTTACTTGAGTTTATTTTTTTCGGCTTTATATTAGAGCATGTGTAAAAAAATTGACATCAGTTAGCCTAGATTATTTTACATACAAATGATTTTTATGTTAATCTCATGAGACTGCCCATCTTCAAGTACTACCGCGTGAAAACAATAAATTCAAAATGCAAAAGTTGATAGCTTCTGACGAATTCACGCCGATTACAAAAGAGTACAGAAATACACATGATGGACAAACAATATTTCATGGTCGGACTTTTTTTTTTCATGACACAATCATATTCCAGTGCTTGTTTAAATCCTATACGATCTTCAAGCATGTCACACACAAATATCACATGTTTCCATCTCTCCGTGGTACCCATAGCACAAGGAGTTGATTCAACTGAAAAAATAAATGCGGAGTCGGCTTTCGGACAGATAGAAAGTGCGAATGTAGAAAAACCCAAACCACCCTACCCTATTTCCTCTGCTACGCGGTCACACGCACCTCCCCTAGCAGGAGGACGGCCAGCACCCACCCTCCACGGGTCAACCACCCCCTCTTCAAAACTCCCCCACCCGGCCACCTTGCTCAGTCCGCAACCCACCGCCAGGAAGCCTCGCGGCTCCCCGTCGACCCCGAGCGTCCGGCCGCCCGGTCCCTCCATGCGCCGCTGATCGCGCGTGCGAGCGATCAGGCCAGCTAGCCCAGGGAAGGACCGGAGCGAGGCGTCGCGGCTCACCTCAGCTCTGCCGCCGGCCGGCCGGCAGCTAGGTAGCTAGCAGCCATGTACTCGGCGAACCACTGGGGCGGGTCGTTCGAGATCGCCGACGGGGCGGCGGAGGACGACCACAGCCGCAACATGGACCTGGACCGCGGCGCGCTGTCGGCGCGGCAGCACCACGAGCTGGACGAGACGCAGCAGAGCTGGCTGCTGGGCCCGCCGGAGGCCAAGAAGAAGGACAAGTACGTCGACCTCGGCTGCGTCGTCGTCAAGCGCAAGGTCCTGTGGTGGGCCTTCTGGTGCGTCGTCGGGGCCTTCGTCCTCATCGGCCTCCCCATCATCATCGCCAAGGCCATCCCCCACAAGAAGCCCGGCCCGCCGCCGCCCGACCAGTACACCGAGGCGCTCCACAAGGCGCTCCGCTTCTTCAACGCCCAGAAATGTGAGTGTCACTGCTACTTTCGTCGATCTTCCTCTGCTTTGTGCTACGATGGATTCTTGAAAAAATAACAGAAATTGAATTTTGGGTACTCTGCTACTGATGCATCTTCGACGAACTTACTACCATGTTTGATGATCGGCTGGAACCAGTGTTTTTCTTAAAAGCTGGCTGGAACCAGTGTGGATCTGCCATTTTTGCTACAATCTGAGATTAAATTCTTGTTGCCTTTAATTAGCCATGTTTGATCAGTCATTATCTTAAGTTCTTGCACTGTAAGATGTTGATGATCCAAAGCTGGAGAGCGATTGCAACCCCTAGGCCCTAGCTAGCGCGCTCCACAGCTGTGTACAGCTGCAACCCCACTAGTGGAATGTTCTGTCCTGTTCTCCCAATCGCTACACCTTTGCAGAAAGTGACGGTCTGAATCTGATGTGGGGAGAAATCGCCCAAATCCCAATCGCTCTCGGCTGGAATCTCGGCACGTTCACTCACATGTAGGGCACCAACCAAGTTGATCCATTCTTTAACACAGCACCAAAAAAAAAACTCGTCTTTATGATCTGGATCAAACGTGTGTACAGATCTTGCTGAATAATTAGCCTGGATATCTTGCCGAATACTCGTACGCTACACTGGTCTTTACCACCAGTGATCTTGTACTCTGTACCTGTAGATCTTGTTTGTATGCTAGTAGTATTTTCTGTACTGTTCAAGATGCAGTACAGTGTTCCTACTGCTGTAAGTTCTTTAACATACAGATAAAGAAATGTGGGGAAATGGATACTGCTGAATTCATCTGACAGCATTTTGATCCCTCTTCTTCCTGACAGCCGGCCGGCTTCCGAAGAACAACGGCGTCCCGTGGCGCGGGAACTCCGGCCTGTCGGACGGCTCCGACGCCAAGGATGTCAAGGGCGGCCTCGTCGGCGGCTACTACGACGCCGGCGACAACATCAAGTTCCACTTCCCGATGGCCTTCTCCATGACGCTGCTCAGCTGGTCGGTGATCGAGTACAGCGCCAAGTACAAGGCCGTGGGGGAGTATGACCATGTCAGGGAGCTCATCAAGTGGGGCACTGACTACCTGCTCCTCACCTTCAACTCCTCTGCTTCCACCATCGACAAGGTCTACGCTCAGGTAACTAGTACTGATCTAAATTCTCAAATGCTGAATTTCGCAGCTCTGACATTTTTATCTTGTTCTGAAACTATGCTCCTCTAGAGTGAGCAATTTGTTCTTTCGAATAACAGATAAGAGGAAATGGGATATTGAGTTTTATATTTACCTACTAGCAGTTCATATAAAAATACAGGGATTATATTTAACTAGGTCTCCAACTGGAAATTTAGCTCTCCAGTTTATTGACGGGCACACCTAACAACCTTTGACTCGCCACATGACTTTATCATTAGAGTATGGTTCAGCTTCCAAACACCTACATGTGCTTAACTGGCCACGCCATGTTCCTAGAACTAAAAAAAATGGCCGCTTGCCTTGTCTGTTGTGTGATCCAGAACATTATTTTTTTAGCTTAACAGTGATCTAGAACATGGCCGATCACAACATGATATAACACTGGGAAAGTACCCAAATGCTAGTAAATGAAGAAGAAGTAACAGGAAGTGAAGTAACTTTGTTCTAATAACCTTGCCATCAGCTGCCGAGGTGGATTCATAATCACGAGCTAAAAACAGTGAAGTGGTAATTACGGCAGCATCGCACTCTGTTATTATAACACTAGTATTGAAAATCTGACTTGGCTCACCAGGTGGGAGCTGCAAAGATCAACGGCAGCGAGCCGGACGATCACTACTGCTGGAACCGGCCGGAGGACATGTCGTACCCTCGCCCCACCATTGCCGTCAGCTCCGCCCCCGACCTCGGCGGCGAGATCGCCGCTGCCCTGGCCGCCGCCTCCATCGTGTTCCGCGACAACGCCGCCTACTCCAAGAAGCTGACCCAGGGCGCGGCCACCGTGTACAAGTTCGCGCGGCAGGCGGGGCACCGCACCCCCTACTCCCTCCGGCAGCCGGACATCCAGTACTACTACAACTCGACGAGCTACTGGGACGAGTACATGTGGAGCGCCGCCTGGATGTACTACGCGACGGGCAACACGAGCTACATCAGCTTCGCCACCGACCCGCGGTTGCCCAAGAACGCCAAGGCCTTCTTCAACATCCTCGACTTCTCCGTGTTCAGCTGGGACAACAAGCTCCCCGGCGCCCAGCTGCTGCTGTCGCGGCTGCGCATGTTCCTCAACCCCGGGTACCCCTACGAGGAGTCGCTCATCGGCTACCACAACGCGACCAGCCTCAACATGTGCATGTACTTCCCGCGGTTCGCCGCCTTCAACTTCACCAAGGGAGGGATGGCGCTCTTCAACCACGGCAAGGGGCAGCCGCTGCAGTACGTCGTCGCCAACTCCTTCCTCGCCTCGCTCTACGCCGACTACATGGAGGCCGTCAACGTCCCCGGCTGGTACTGCGGCCCCAACTTCATGTCCGCCAACGACCTCCGCGACTTTGCCAAGTCCCAGGTGAACATCCATCATTTCTTGGCTCAATTCTCGATGGAGCTACTAGTTTAGTTAGTTTCTGACAACAATGGCGTCCGTTTGTTCCATGATGATGATCGAGCAGCTCAACTACATTCTCGGCGACAACCCGAGGAAGATGAGCTACGTGGTGGGGTTCGGCAAGAAGTACCCGCGGCACCTGCACCACCGGGGCGCGTCGACGCCGCACAACGGCGTCAAGTACTCGTGCACCGGCGGGTACAAGTGGCGCGACACCAAGAAGGCGGACCCGAACGTGCTCACGGGCGCCATGGTCGGCGGGCCCGACCGGAACGACAGGTTCAAGGACTCGCGCAACACCTACGGGCAGAACGAGCCGACGCTGGTGGGGAACGCCGGCCTCGTGGCGGCGCTGGTGGCCATCACCAACAGCGGCAGGGGGGTCGGCGTCACCGCCGTGGACAAGAACACCATGTTCTCCGCCGTGCCGCCCATGTTCCCCGCCGCGCCGCCGCCGCCGTCCTCGTGGAAGCCGTGAGGGAGAGCGAGCAGCTGGTGGTGGACCGGACGTTTAGTTTCAGCCGGGGTTGCATCATGCCCCGACGGTACGGTGGTGGTTCGTTTGGTCACACGATTTTTGGTGATCACGCACGCAATTCTTTTGTACAATACCACGTTAACTTGTAAACAAACGCTGTGGACGGTGGCATGCATCATGCGTGGCCTGTAGATGTTTTATGCACAATCGATTACGGTTAATGAATGGAAAAATACATATCTTCTCAATTATCACTTACCTATTTACTACCATTTACCTCCAGCAAACTGCAAGAATTGTAAGCAAACGGCACTACGGCATTGTAATGCTGCTGGCGGCTTCAAAAAAAGCCATTTGCACGTTTGTTTCCATCCATTCCAATGGCCATCAGTCGATACAGATGCAAGTATGCGTTGCAATTGCAAACACTGAATAATTCAGCTTCCCCTGTGCTAGCGACCATGGTGCCATGTTCATTTGTTTTTCTTGTTTCCTCTTGCTCTGAACTTCTGCGTCATGTTGTATCAGATTAGCTGCAATTCTTTTCTTCCTTTTAATAAGTTGTTTCTCTGCCCTGAGCTTCATAATAAACCACCATGAGATCGGGCAATCAGCCCTTTCCTACTTATACAAAATGCACAATCTTTGAGATCAGGGCGACAATCGACTGAAACTCTGCTTGCTGTCAATTTGTTGCCGATTTTCTGAAAAAAAAAGGTTTCAGTTCAGACAAAATCAGTTCATTTTGATTCCAATCCTGCCACACTCGATCATAATCGTTGCAACACTTGCAGCCCTGTGCATCTGAAAAACTGGAGAAAGAGAGCGTGCAAGTACCATCTACCATATCCCCCGACTCGCACGCACATGGACTGGCCGTTGCGAATTGCGATTCGCCGTAAACGTTCCCTGCGCCGCCGGCGTACACGCGTGGCATCGTCACCGCCCCTGACCTGAAGCACGACCAAAAGCCCCAGTAAGCTCTGCCGCGTTCCAACAGCACCACCTCGGCCCAGCCGCTGTGCGTCGGGCCTACGCGGACGCGGCACCGCCTCTGCCCAGCGGCGGTGCGCTTGGTCTTCCGCGAGCAATACTGCTCCCGTTGCCCACCTACCGAGTTCCAGGGCTCTCGGCTCCTCATCTTGTGTTCCCTCGCCATCTCCCAGCTCACCAATCGGCGGCAATGGACTAGGGATTTGAGCTTCTGGCAGGGCGGAAGGCGGCGGCGGACTGACGGCCGAGGAAGGGGTACTTTGAAAACAGATGTTCAGAATAGGGTGTTTTCTGAAAATATTCGGATCGCGATTATTAATCGCGATCCGATTGGGGGCTAAATGCAAACTCTAAGGGTATATTTGCATATAACCGGATCGCGATTATTAATTGCGATCCAAAATAGGGGGTTATTTGTAAATTATTGAGGGTGCTTTTGCGAATGTTCCTGCTGGCAACATAGATGAACTTGCGCCGCCGCCGCCGACCTCCGCTAGGCTGTGGCCGACGCCCAGGGATGGTGGTGGGACCCGCAAGGCCGCAAGATCTGAATGCCCTCTCGTCATCCTACTGGCTACCGCGCTATTCGCCAATGGCCAGCCTCGCCGCTGTCTTCCGGCGAACTTTCCGTCTCCGGCCTTGCGAACCGGAGCCAGCGTTTCTTCGATTCTTCAAGAAGCCTTGGCACCTGCTTGCGCTCTCGCCCTCGAGCGTGTGTGTGTGCCGGCCATGGATCATGGCGACCAGTTAGCTTAATTACCTGGCCGATCCGCGCCTTCAAGATATGATGCACTCTGCACAGTTTACTGCTTACTGCTTACTGCTTGTACATATGCTACCGTGGTGGCAGTCAGGAGATGTGGTCGGAGACGCTGATGGCGCCGTGGACTAGAACCATCGGCCAGTGGCATCCGGGCTGTTCGCTCTCCACTTCACCTAATTGAACCATAAAATTAGAGAGGATCGTGTTCTACAGTCTGAAATTACAGTGAGGAGCTACTATTTTGTTGTTTTATTCTTTGGATTTATTTAAGCCAATTGTGGATATTTGTATCATGATCTGCAGTATATAGATAATTAACGCTGCTACTATTCATATCACTTAGACTCTGCTCCTTCTATCTGTTTTGGGGGGCCTTATAGTAACGTTTGTTGCTCTTTGAATTTCTTCAGCCAAAGTGTTGCTTCTAGACTTCTTCTTGTTAAAAAAAAAGTGTTGCTTCTTGCACTTTATGGAATGGACCTAATTGCTTTTGTCTGTTGCTTGAATCATGATCTGCACCATCTATGACAAATGGAGCTATTTTTCTCTGTCTTCTGGCCAAACTTGGATCCTCGAGAGTCGTTTACATAGTCCAGACCTGAACACATGAACAATCTAGGAGTTGTCTCCTGCATTTCCTGAAGAAATGTTCAGACTTTCTCTAGTTCAGTCTTCACACGTGAGCATTCCATGTCTAATTGGGCACTTAGGTTAGTACTACTGAACTTAGGTTAGTACTACTGTCATTGCAAAATCTTTCAGGCCAGGGTATAGGGCGCTATTCTTTTGTTGTTTTATTCTTCGGATTTATTTAATTAAGCGAATTGTTGATATTTGTATCACGGTCTGCAGTTTAGATAACTAACGCTGCTATCTGTATGACCGAGATTTGGTTCATGAAATACATGCCTGAACACGTGAACAATCTTTATACTTCTCTTCCGCATTCGCTGAAAGAAATGCTCAGGCCTTGTATCTTCACACCTCAACGTCGTCTAATTGGTCAGCCTTCATGATAGCAAAGATATCACGTTGAATTGATTGCATAGACTCCCTGAGTAAACAGGGGTACAATATATAGAGATGAGATCAAAGCAACAAACCTCCCTGACTTATAGCAACAGAATCAGGGAGGGTGCCGATCTCATCCTATGCCGTGACATGCAGGAGCCCAGCTAAGGCTCAACCGCAGGCTATCTTAATAAAGGAAGGAAATAATCCTAACCAAGGAAATATCTCTAACACCCCCTCCCCCCCCCCCCTCGGAGCTGCAGCTGTTCAGACTAGATTGAAACTCAGTAAAAACCAAGGTGGGGAGACCCTTGGTGAAGATATCAGTAAACTGGGACGTCGTCGGTACATGGAGAACGCGAACGTCGCCAACAACAACCCATTCCCGCACGAAGTGGAGATCAATCTCAACATGCTTTGTGCGCTGATGCTGAACCGGGTTAGTGGACAGATAGACAGCACTGACATTGTCGCAATATACCAAAGTCGACTTGGACAGCGGGCTGTAGAGCTCCTGAAGAAGCTGACGAAGCCAGGTTGTCTCGGCAACACCGTTGGCGACAACCCTGTACTCAGCCTCAGCACTGGAGCGAGAGACAGTCATCTGGCGTTTGGACGACCAGGAGATCAAGTTGCCGCCCAGAAAGACAGCATAGCCGGAAGTGGACTTGCGGGTGTCCGGGCACCCAACCCAATCAACATCTGTGTAGACCACGAGCTCAGATGGTGACGACGGACGGAGGAGAAGGCCATGGTGTGATGTACCCTGAAGATACCGCAATATCCGCTTCACTGCCGCAAGGTGAGGATCCCGAGGGGCATGCATATGTAGGCAAACCTACTGCACTGCATAAAAAATATCTGGACGAATGAATGTGAGATACTGCAAAGCACCGGTGAGGCTGCAATAGTGAGTTGCATCACTAATGAGATCCCCTGCCGTGACTGACAACTTGGCATGAATGTCCATAGGTGTGCTGCATGGCTTGCAATCTGCCATACCAGCACGCTCCAAAACATCCCAAGATGTACTGCCGCTGAGAGAGAAATAGACTGTCTGGGCAGCGATGAACTGCAATGCCCAAGAAGTGATGCAGGGCACCAAGATCATAGAAAACTCATGCTGGAGAGCTGAGATGGTGCTGCGAAGTAGTGCTTGGCTGGAAGCAGTCAAGACGATGTCATCAACATAAAGAAGCAAGTAAACTGTGTCGGTCCCATGACAGTAGATGAACAACAAAGTATCACCTCAACAAATCCAAGCGCAAGCAAGTGGGTGGCGAAGCGGCTGTACCAAGCACGAGGGGCCTGCTTCAAGCCATAGAGCGACTTGTTGAGCTTGCAGACATGTGAAGGAAGGGCAGAGTCGACGAAACCTGTGGGCTGACTGCAGTAGACTGTCTCAGAGAGCGTTCGGGACTGAAAGTTTCCTCATAATCAACACCAGGATGTTGTGTGAAGCCGCGAAGAACCCATCGAGCTTTGTACCGATCTAGAGAGCCATCAGCATGGAATTTATGATGAAAAATCCACTTGCCGGTCACAAGTTTGGTACCAGGGGGGCGAGGAGCGCCGAACTCCTCCTCCATGGCGCGACACCAATTGGGATCGGTGAGAGCAGCTCAGTAGGTCTTCGGGATCGGCGAGAGCGACGTAGAGGCATGGAACGCAGTCGGCAGTCGAAAGCCGTGCTTCCCGCGGGTGGCCATCGTGTGCTGATTCACCACTGGCGGGATCGGCACGGCTCTCTTGGGAAGGGACGAAGAAGCGGCCACGGTCGGGCATGGACGACGCGTGTACACCTGGGCCGCGGGTGCCACGAGCGCGCGTGGCGCAGGCACGGTCGTCGGAGCTGGCGCGGGCGTCGGGGGCGCCTGGGCCGCGCGTGGCGCGGTCGTCGGGGGCACCGTGGCCGCGCTCGGCACGGGCGGCGGTGCCGCACGTGGCGCAGGCGTCGGGAGCACGGGGCGGCGGTGCCGCAGGCGGCACGACCTGTGCAGCATCGGCGGGGAGACCTGCAGGAGGTGTGTCAGGCGAGGTCCGATGGGGAACACCGAGACCTCGTGGTCAAACTGCAGGAAATCAAGCTCATTAGTGGGATGAGGTGTGCTGGAGAGGGGAAACGAGGCCTCATCGAAGATGACGTGTCGAGAGATGAGGATCCGATTGGGGGAAAGGTCCAGGCACCTGTATCCTTTGTGATTAGAAGAATAACCAAGGAAAACACAAAGGGTGGAACGTGGGGAGAGCTTGTGGGGAGCAGTGGCGGAGAGATTAGGGTAGCAGGCGCAACCGAAAACTCTAAGGTGGTCATACGAGGGTGGTCTCCCATGGAGCAAGAAGAAAGGTGTCCCAAGGGCAAGAGTTTTTGTGGGTAGGCGATTTAAAAGATAAGTTGCTGTTTGTAAACCTTCAACCCAGTAGGAAGCAGGAAGCGAGGCTTGGAACAACATGGAGCGAATCATGTTATTCACTGAGCGGATCATGCGTTCGGCCTTACCATTCTGGGACGACGTGTATGTGAAAGTGCATTTGGCCCCCTAAGTGGGTTTTGATGTTGATAACATACAAAATTAAGAAACTAATGAGTTTATTGAGTTATGGACATGTTAAAATTCAATGAAATGAAAAGGAGCAAGAAAAGACGCCAAATTTGCTTAAAGGATGGTGTTGGACTTAAAAGAAGATCTTTACTTATTTATATTTTGAATTTGAGTTTAGGAAACACCGTACTATTAAGAGGGATGCGAATGAATAGCATGAAGGTGTCAAAGTGCTTATTTGAGATGCTAACCATCAAGGAGAGACACAAAATCACACACTTGTGCACCTAGTTTTCTGACGTTCCAGTGTGTGTCGGAAGTTCTGACCCTGGATCGGAAGTTCCGACACTTGTTGGAAGAAGCTGGATTCTTCCGACAAGGGGTCCTCGGCCAGCTGTTTTTTAAGTTCCGACCCTGTGTTGGAAGTTCCGACAATCACTTAACCAGTGCACTAACGGCTAGTTTTTGGGGCTTGGGTATTTATACTCCCTCAGCCCCTCCATCATGTGTTGCTGACCTAAACCGAGACAAACACCTCCAAGAGCATTTACTACTCCTCCCCAATCCCTCTTTGAGCTAATCCTTTAGTTGATTTGAGTTAGGGCTTCGGTGAGAGCAAGATTGAGGTGTGAGACTCAACCTTTTAAGTGAAAGGGTAGCCAAGTTCATCTCAAGAGCACTTGAAGTATCTTTATCCTTCGATTCACGTTTGTTACTCTTGGAGCTTGCTTCTAGACGGTTTGGTGTCACCCGTGGAGCGTCCTATCGTGTGTGCGCGCCCCGGAAAGTTTGTATTACCCTATCCTTTGTGGATTTCATAATAAGTGACTCAATCCTCCTTTGTGGTTGATTGAGTGAGGTAAAGGGTTAGTGGAAGACCCGGCTCTTTGTGAGCTCCTCAACGGAGACATAGCTTCCTTAGTGGAAGTGAACTTCGGGAACAAATCTCTTGTGTCTTGTGTTTATTGCATTTATTTAGTTCATATTGACCTAGAGTTTGTTTTGTGCTGATCTACGTACTCGAGTTGTTGTGCTTACGAAGATCATCTGCAAAAGTCTCCTAGTATCATTGTGCAACTTTTGATTCAGTTAGGTTCTGCAGTTTCCAGTTTAATTTTGAATTTCGTATCAGAAGTTCCGGTCCAATGTCGGAAGTTCCGACACAGTGTCGGAAGTTTCGACATATTTAATTGCTGCAAAGAATTTTTCAGGTTTTTCAGGTACGCCTATTCACCCCCCCCCTCTAGGCATCACCAAGATCCTTTCAGTATGGGTAAGACATCCGAAGGAGGGCACCATGATCAAGGAAGAAGGAGCGCGCCGAGGAGTGGTCAAACTCACGCCCGTTATTGCTCTGCACGTGCTTGATAGCGCAGCCAAACTAAGTCATCGCATAAGAAAAAAAGTGGGATAAAGTGGATAACGTTTCAGACTTAAGGCGAAGCGGAAATGTCCACAAATGGTGAGAGCAATCATCAATAATAACCAAATAATACTTATAACCAGACACACTCATGACAGGAGAGGTCCATAAATCACAATCAGTTAAGTCGAAATTCTTGAGAGCTCGAGAAGATGAAGTGGGAAACGGTAAACGTATGTGAAGACACAGTTGGCAAGCGTGACAAAGTGAAGCATCTAATCCTTTGGTACATGATATGGCGGAGGAGCTGGCGAGCTTGGATAGAGTCTCGAATCCAGGGTGACCAAGGCGACGATGCCAGACGGCAGCAGGGGCGGCAGCAAGGGCGCAAGGTGAGGACGCGGGCGCTGGAAGCTGCAGCATGTAGAGAGGCCCCAGACTATTGAACCTGGCGATCACGTTCCTGGAACGAAGGTCCTTCAAAGAAAGGCCAGAGGTGTCAAACTTGATGGAGCAGTGGTTATCAGTTGTGAACTGGCGAACTAAAAGCAAATTCTTAATAATGGAGGGTGCAACAAGGACATTATTAAGATAAAAGGGGCCAGGTAAAATAGAATGACCACAGACTAGAACAAGAAGAGTAGACCCATTGCTGACGATAATTGATGAAGGATACGAGGAACATGGTGGACGGAACAGGGAGATGTTACCAGAGTCCGGGGTCATATGGGTGGAGGCACCGGTGTTGACAACCCAGTCGGTGGAGGCGGGGGGATTCAGCGTCATAGTGCTAAAGTTGTTAGCTAATGACTGCTGATCCCAAGAGTCGGACCAGGGCGTCCAAGGCGCCTGGTGCTGCTGTTGGCCGGGTGTCGAGTGTTGCTGCTGCAGGGCGAGCTGCTGCTGCTGGGCCAACTGCTGCTGCTGCTGGAGGAAGCCCGGCGGCTGAGGTGGAAGGGCGGCTAGCGTGGCCTTCTGGAAGACGTCCTGCTGCAGCCTGCTGCCGCACTGCTGCTGCTGGGCCAGCCCACGCTACTGCTGGGCCAGCCCACGCTACTGCTGCTGGCCCGTGGACGAGCCGGGCCACATTGTAATCTGGCCCGTCCATGTGTTGTAGATCGAGAGCCATGGCGCCTAGCCTTGCCCCTTGCGACGTCGTCGCTTGCCGCCGCCGCCACTGCCGGAGCCGCCTGCGCCGCCGGAGCCACCAGAGGGGGCAGCCGAGGAGGACGGCGCGGATCTGCCCGAGGAGCCGCTTGTGGAGGCGCCCTTTGGGGCTGAGGCGAGGAGGGCGGTGGATGGTGCGGAGGCCGGCGCGTGGATGGAGAGATCATTGCGGACGTCGAGGAAGCAGGGGAATGGGTTGGAGCACCGGAAATGGACGCGCATGTGCGCGTACCGCTCGTTCAAGCCCCGAAGGACATTGAGGACGAGGGTGCGGTCATGGACCACTTCGCTGAGGTCGTCGAGGAGGTCCGTCGTGGACTTCATCTTGCAGCAGTAATCACCGATGGAGAGGTCGCCCTGGGTGAAGATGCGGAACTTGGCGTCGAGTTGGAGGGCCCGAAACTCGCGATTGCCGAGGAATTGCGCCTCGATGCCGAGCCACACCGTGCGCGCCGTACGGCCGCGGGTGCACACGGTCTCCATGAGCTCGGTGGTGACGGCGCCGAAGAGCCGCGAGAGGACGACGGCATCCATGCGACGCCATGCTGGGACATTGGGGTGCGTGCCGTCGCCGAGGACGTTGAAGGAGAGAGCATAGCGCTCGAGGACAAGGAGCACGAGATCACGCCAGCGATCGTAGTGCACTAAGACGAGGTCGAGGATGATGGGCACCACTGTCCGGATGTTCTGGACATCGGCGGCCTGCACATGAAGATTGGCGATGACGGCAACTTCATACACGGCGGCGTTGTGGAAGTCGTCGTCGTGGCGGGCGTCTTGTTTGGCGGGAGGATTGGCTAGAGCGCGAGCGGCGTCAGCCTGGCGAGCCAAATCCGCGGGGGCGCGGCACTCCTTCTCCAGGGCGTCGAGCGCGGCGCGGATGCGCTCTTGGGCATCGGAGGCGGCCTTGGCGGCGGCGGCGGCGGCGGGGGCAACAAGCGCCTGGCGCTCCTTCTCCTGGACATCACGCTGGTGCCCCGCTAGCTTGGCGGCGTCAGCATCAGCTGCGGGGTCGACGTGAGATTGGGGCGGCGGCGTCAAGGACGGGCCGGTGCCGCCGCCGGCGGGATCAGCCATAGGTGCGGAAGCGATAGGTCACAGGATGTGACGGTCTCTTGATACCACGATAGCAAAGATGTCACGTTGAATTGATTGCATAAACTCCCTAAGTAAACAGGGGTACAATATATAGAGATGAGATCATCTCAACAAACCTCCCTGACTTATAGCAACGGAATCAGGGAGGGTGCCGATCTCATCCTATGCCGTGACAGGCAGGAGCCTTACAGGCAGGAGTCCAACTAAGGCTCAACCGCATGCTATCTTAATAAAGGAAGGAAATAATCCTAACCAAGGAAATATCTCTAACACTTGAGTTACTATGGCCAAATTTGAATCCTCGAGAGTTGTATAAAAAGTTTAACTCTGAATACATCAACAAGTTGGGAGTTCTGCATTGCTGAACATCCCATGCTCAATTGCGCAGTCAGGTTGCTACTCTTTGAGCAAAATTCAGTTTAGATGCGTCTCTATCTTCTCTCGCAAGTGCTCTATCTGTAGAATTCTTTGAGCAAAATGCAGTCTTTGAACTTGTAAATGTAGTCCTTGAGCAAAATTTAGTTTAGATGTAAATCGTGATGATAACTTTTCAACATTTACATCCGTGCGCATCAGATATACTGGAGCAGAGATCTTGCACATGGTCTGGCAATTGCAATCCGTCGTTGATGTTCCGTGCGCCGCCGCCGACCTGGCGTACAGTCATGGTATTGGCACCGACCGTTACCAAGCAGGACAGGCCAAGGACTCCAGTCCCCACCCCACCGTCACCATGCTCTGCCTCAGTGCCTCTCTCTCTAACTCCTCGACCCGTGGACACGCACCCAGCGTCAATCCCCTCTATTCCGCCCGCTCTCCTCCAACATCACGGTGCGTCAGGCCTACGCGGATGCGGACGCCGTGGTCGAACGCCGCCTGCCCGCCTCCGGCAAGCCGGCCCGCATCATCGCTACTCGGTATCACTACGCGAGCGCTCTTGGTGGTGCCACCCGCCTACGGAGTTCCAGGGTTCCTGGATTCTCATCCTGTGTTCCTCGTCTTCTTCCAGCTTGCCGGCGCCCATTTGCTCTCGGTGCGGACACTTTCTTCTTCCTTCTCATGTCGGCTTCGTCACGGCTGCTCAGGACTCGTGGGTTCGAGCCATTCGACGGGTACAGCTAGCAGAGCAGAAACTGTGGGGTGGGGATTTGAGCTTCCGGCGGGGACGAAAGGCGCCGGCGGCGAAGGGCCGGAGGATAAGGGAGATACTGACAGACGAGCCAGGGGGTACTTTTTAAAATAAATATTGGAAACAGGGGTCTATTTGCATATATTTGGATCGCGATTATTAATCGCGATCCAAATCAGGGGGCTACGAGTAAATAACAGGGGCTATATGCATATAATCGGATCACGATTATTAATCGCGATCCAAACTAGGCGGTTATTGGTAAATTATTGAGGGTGCTTTTGCAATGTTCTTGCCGGCAACATAGCAACGAACTCGCGCCGCCGCCAGTGACCTCCGCTAGCCCCTCCGGCCGCGGCCAAGCATGCAGCTTGGCGAGGCGACGCCCCGGGATGGCGGTGGCTGCGCTACTAGTGGACCCGCAAGAACTGAATGCCCTCTCGTCATCATGCTGGCCGCCGTGCTCTTCGCCGTCCTCGCCGTCGCCCTCCGGCGACCGCTCCGACCTTGCCAACCGGAGCTAGCGTTTCTTCAATTGTTCAAGAAGCTTCGTCACCTGCTTCCTCTCTCTCCCCCCCCTTCCCTCTCCCTCTCCCTCCCTCTCTCTCTCCCCCTCCCTCCCTCCCTCGAGCATGCGGATGTGGTGGCCACGGATCAAGGCGACCAAGCAGCTTAATTCCATGTACGTTCGGTCCGAGTCTTCATGGCATGGTGCGCTGCTTACTGCCTGTACCGTGCAGATGCTTCCTTGGCAGCCAGGAGGCGTTGTTGGCTGTACTTGCATTTTCACCCTTTTTTGAAAAAAAAATTACATTTGGATCCCTGGAAAACGTATTTCCGAATTTGGACCCTGGGGCTCGGCGCCGTGAGTCACGGTGCCAAGGTATCTAGCTCAGCTGCCCCGTGCCCACCCACTTGGCGCCGACGTGGCGCCAAGCTCGGCGCCAGAGATCATGGCGCCGCAGATCGTGGCACCGAGCTTGGCGCCGCAGATCGTGGCGCCGAGCTGGCAACCATAATGCCCCCCCTCCCCTGTCCGAGCCTTCATCCCATATTTCTTACCCCGTCTCGGTTTTTTTGCCTCTCCCCCACCCGCCCAACCTCATCAATCGACGTATTTGACCTTGAAAACTTTGATTTGATCCATAGATCTTCAAGAGCAAGGTATCCTCTCTCCCCTCCTCAATTTTTACGTATTGATTTGATCTATATTATGTGTATTATTCAATGTAATTGCTTAAGGTTTAGGTTTAATTATTAATATGTGTAATATGCAACCTTAGATGCCTAGGCGTGGTAAATCTAGTAAACCAAAGGTGATGACTGGAACAGCCTTCACCTGTTTGCCGCTGCCTAGTGGCGTTTCTGTGCTCCTTGCAAGGTAGCCAAGTAAGATGAAGAAAAATCATATAACCAAAGGTATTGGATGTGTGAAAATTATGCATTCGACCTTACTCCCTCGTCAGATTCGCATTGGGTTGCTGGTAAGAATATTTATTTTTTTATAATATTTTCACTGTCATATAGAATCATGTATGCCTCATGAGTAATAGCACGTGTGTATCAATTGAATGCTTTGCAGACCCCTCCCCCGCTTTGTGACTTTGAGCAGTGGATCGACACTGAGATCAAAGAGGAGGATAAGAAGTGTAACATCCCGGGTTTTTCTGGAATGTTATAATTGAGCAAAATTTTGATTTTTCAAAAACCTTCCGTGTATGTGCTTTTAGCTGGTTCTAAATATAAGCATGGGTTCTCTTTATCTCAAAATCTTAGTAATTCAACTCAACATTTTTAATTAAGGACCATTAAAATGTTAGTGTGAAATAATTTGGACTCATTTGGATTTAATTGCAATCTACCTTGTTTGAAATGGTTGATTGGATCTTACTTGAATTGCTTCCAATCTGTGTGATTCAATTGAGTGGAATTTGAATTTGAATGGGCCATTCAAATTCAAATTCAAAAGCTAAACTTAAACCCCCGGCCCAGCCCAGCTGGCCATCCCGGCCTGCCTTGCACGGCCCGACGACCGGCCCAAGCCACCTGCCCCATCCCGGCATGCTGCACCTCCCTTCCAGCCCGTTAGCCAGCCCGCGTCGCGGCCCAGCTCACTCGCCGCCCCGTCGCCTACGCACGCCGCGCGACCCTCCGCCTTCCACACCGCTGTCGCTGCCACCCCGACCCCACTCGTCAGCTTTCCCTTCTCCCACCTCCAGCCGCGCTGCACCCCGCTCCCTCGCCGCCTCCGCCCCCGCGCGCACCCCGCTCCCTCGCCTTCCTCGCTCCGCGCCAAAGCAGCACAACGGCCGCGTTGCCTCGCTTGCGTCACGCCTGCCGCCGCGCCTCCCCCTGTCGGCCACCAAGCCTCGCGCTCGCACCCGAACCCTTTCCTAGGACCTCCTCAGATCTGCACCACGCGTCTGTGGCACGGATGCTGAGGATCCCCGCCGTCCTCGTGCTCCCGACCGTGCCAAACACTAGCGGCCGCCTCTATAAGAACCCTAGCCGCTGCCTCCCCGAAACCCTAGAGTTGCCTGGGGTTTTCCCCACCTCCAACCACCGCCACCACTTCACCTGGGCAAGAGAGGGAGAAGGAGAAGGAAGAGGAGAAGGGGAGAAGCCGAGAAGGAGGAGCGCGAGGAGGAGGAGGCCGTCAACACCGCCGTCACCGCCGTCCGGGGAAGCTTCACTTAGCCTGCTCCCGTACATCCACGCCGCCGTAGCGGCGCGTCCTACACGGCCTCGACTCGCCTGCGTCGACCCGCCACTGCATTGAGACACTCGCCTCCGAGCCCAACCGGTGAGCATCGCCGCCTTTCCCGTCCTTCCTCCTGCTGCCAACGTGCTGCGGCCGTCGATGAGCCCTCCATTAGCCAACCCAGGACCACCCTTCCCCGTTCTTCTGCAGGAAACCCAACGTGTCACCGTGTTCCCCACAACCCGCCGTTGCCCCTCATTCTCCGCCGTGCCATGCCGTGGGCCCGGGATGCTGGGGTCCCGCGAGCACGGGCAGCCATGCTGCGGCCCTGGGATGCTTGATGTCGCGCATGGGCGCACACCTACGGCCGGCGGTCAAGGCTGGACCTTTCGGCTCTGACTCGCCGCGCCGCCGCTTTGCCACGCACCCACCGTGCCGCGCCATGGCTGCACCGGACGCGCGCCCGCGCGCACGCACCTCGCCGTCGTCTTGTCCTTGTCTGCGCAAGCGCGTGCACCTCTCAATCCCCGTAAGGCCATGCCTTTGCCCTTGTGCGAGCCAGGCCGCACCGTCCCGCCATGCCTACCGTACCACGGTTCCGCCGTGCGCGGTCACCACCCCAGCGCGGCCGCGACGTCACGTTCGCATTGCGGTCAGGCCCTTTCGGGCATTTCATCGAACACGCCCTAGGCGCAAGCCCCACACACACACTGGCTCACACACACACAGAAACGCATGGGCCCGAGCCGCACCGGATCTGGCTGCCACACCAGATCTGATAGGAGACCGACGAGAGGGCCCCGCCTGTCGGGGGGAGCGTGGGGCGCTGCCCCTTGGGCCCGCTTAATCAGAGAGAGAGGGGGGGAGAATGGACCGTGGGCCGGCCTGCTGAGCCGAGCTGGCCTGCCATGCCTAGCCAGCCCCTGAGCCCGAGCCGGCCTGCTAAGCCGCAGGCCGAGCTGAACCGTTTAAGCCGAGCCAGGCTGAGTTGGGCCTTGAGCCGGCCCAACCGCTTTCGGCCCAAAAACCGGAGGTGAGCCCCTTTTCCTTTTTCTTTTACCCAGCCTGACTAAGGGCCCCACCCGTCAGCCTCGGCGTGAGGCTGACCAGTGGGTCCTACTGACCCGGTGAGCCCGTCGACCGTTGACCGGTCAACACTGACGTCAGCACGGCCACTGCTAACGTCATGCTGACGTCAGCATACCACGTGGCACGTTCTGGTGCTGCCACATGTCACTGCTATGTGTTTTTTCTTTTTTGAAATTCTTTTATTAATTTCACAAATAGGTTTTTCCTTATAAAATTCATAATAAATCAACCAGATCTCTGAAAATTATGAAACTAGTTCCATAATTCTTCTAAAATCATGAACTACCCGTTAGAATAGGTTTTATGGTGATTTGAATCTTATTTGGTGACTTTTATGCACTTTTGCATTTTGGTCCTTGCCCTTGCTCGTATTTATGAATAGGACCTAGCTATGAGGTGCTGATCAACGGCCGGGACCACCCGGAAGCCCAGGAGGACTTCGAAGAACCGCCAGGTTCACACCCATCTACGATCTGATTACCTATTAGGCATTGCTTGCTAGATGTGCTACCACTACGTGATGTATTTACCTGCATAGCCTGTTTATTTACCTGTACTCCTTGCAATCCTATCACACTTGAATATTATATGAAATGCCTCGCTATGCTTTGCATGTGCATGTGTGGGAATGGATGGATAGTCTTGGCGTGAGCGGAGATACACTTTCCAGGAGTTGGTGAATAGGGCTTTTAGCTGGGAGCGGGCGAATTTAACTCGATCGTGGATCGAGGGCTTGGGGTGTGTATCTTGGCACACTCTACGGAGTACCTGTGGCGGGTTCAACTTGTTGGTTACCTGGTTGAGGTGTTGGGGCGCCCGTAAAGGGTGCAGTTGCGGACCATTGCGGTGGAGACGCATATGATGAAGATGCTCGCTTCGGCAATTGAGGACCTGGTGAGAGTAACTATGATTAGTGGGACTATGTTAAGCCTGCACACCACTTACCCATTATGAGGGTGGGCCCGGTCCGGGGTTACCAAGTGCGGTACCAAGCCGGTAGGAGGATCGAGTATCGGTGACGGGGAAGGAGGTGCTGACCTCATATTCCCCGAGATGCAAGGGAGGTTTCACAGTCCCGGGGCGACCTCTTGCGGGAGGATGCGCCCAAGATCCGGTAAAGCCGGATGGTGCCATGGCTCCTAGTCCTGTTTCAGTAGATCGGTGTTTCGTCGCTCAGCCGGCTGATCCCCGGCTGGCGTCGATTCGAGTGGATTTAGGTGTACAACCCCTGCAAGCTGAAAATTATACGTATAGCCGCGTCCTCGGTCATGGACAACCCTACTCTTCTATTGCTCTTATTAGCTAGTGATACTCATGATTTTCTACCTCCCTCTAGAGATGACTTCCTACCTGGTGCAGTTGAGATGCGAGGAGAGGGAGTCCTCGCATCGACTTGGTGGTTTGGGAAGGTGTGTGTTGGACTGGTAGTCCGGAATGCCGGAAGGGCCCGAGTCCGAAGTTGTAAGAAGTTATATATATATATATATATATATATATATATATATATATATATATATATATATATATATATATATATATATATATATATATATATATATATATATATATATATATATATATATGCGCATGCATAGGAAACCCCAGCTTAATCCCTTAAACCTTTGTTATACCCTTAGTATAGTCCACTTTAAAGCTTGCATTCGGATGGTGACGTGAACCTATCCCATACATTGGGGATAGCCTGGTACGATGCAGGATCCGATCCGGAGTTCGACCCCAACGATGATGGTTGGTACGATTGAAGCCCGTGCTACGCTCGAGTTGCCTGTGGAGGAGACCAGAAGATGAAGGACGGCCCGAAGCCTAGCTACCATTTTTCGTTTTCTACTTGTTCGCTCTGGCCGAGAGGCTTGTAGTGCATTCCGTACTACAAATCCTCTGGATTTATGTAATAATTAAACCTGCGATTGACCTTATGCGAAGTATGACTATGATATTAAGGTTGGAATGAGTTCTGTATGTGATAGCACTTGATCCAGGGACTATCACGACGATACAGGGAGTCAGATTCTCGATTTGGGAATCTGGTTCGTTTCAATGAGTATCTGCGTAGAATGAAGAAGTGGGATACGAAGCGGAAGGAGTTGTTGGAGCAGAGACGGCAAGAGGAGGCAGCAGAAAAAGAGCAGAAAGAAGAGCTGGAAAGGAGGCATGCTGCTCAGCACAAGGAAGAGATGGAACACAAGCTGGAGCGTGTTCACCGTGCGAAGACAGCAATGGAGGAGAATCCAGATGCATTGAGGAAGGGAAAGTGGCCTCGTTGCACTCGGTAGTATGCAAGATTTGCTAGTTGTATGGTTTATTCAAGTAATAACCTTGTCATTGTGTTCTCATGTACTTGATTATTTTTTATGTTGTCATTTATTGCATCTTCCATGACCTCAATTGGTAACGTAATGGAATCAAGACTAACAAATTACGTGCATTACATAATTGAACACGCACAACACATGTAGTAGCATGTGAGGACCGGTACGAAACAACGGTAGAGAGGTCCTGGACTAAACCTAACATGCCTTAGGTAATTAAACGAAACAACAAACACATGGATGTAGCATGTGAATAAGACAGGTTACTCCTAGTACTCTCCCCACATAACAAATTGTGTTGCCCCTTCTCCATAGTATCCTCCCATTGCAGGCGGCAGTGGCGGTGGTGACGGAGGCCCCTTGTTCCTGTGACAAGGGCAGTTGCAATATGGATCAGTGCACGGTACCTCCTGTGAACTGGCACCATTGCTGTTGTCATCCTCTTCGTCGTCCTTGTTACCGCTGCTCACTTCCCTTTCTAGATCGAAGATACAATTCTGCAGGTAGTAGATGTACTCCTGATGCGGATGAAGTGGAGGAGGATCGACCCACCTAATGAACCCGCAGTTTTCTGGAGCATCTGAAGACTATAACAAATATCTCATGTAAGTTGTACAAAAGAAGAGAAACATATATAACAAACGGAATGTAGTAACAATTACCCAAACTCGCGGGCATTTAAAGAAACGACGACTGTCTGCTCGTCTGCAACCTCCGGACAATGAGCAAAGTGCTGCCGAAGCCAGGTGATAGGTACTCCAGAGGTTCGGGTAGCCGGCATCGCCTCAGGAAGCCCTATGCCGAGGAAGGCCTCCACACGACCCCTCCAACCATCAGGTCTGCACTGGCTGGTGACTGGACGACCTCTGACACTGAGACCAAGAAACTTCTGAGCGTCCTCCAGTGTCACTGTCATCTCACCACAAGGAAGGTGGAAACTATGAGTTTCCGGTCTCCACCAACAGAAAAATGCACAGAACTTATGGTGAGTTACCTCGTTAACCTTGGAAAATGAAGATGGAGTGGATTAGTCGTTAATGATTGTACCTGTCAACCAAAGCTGTGATTGCTACGGGGTTGATGACCGGCAACCCACGACGAACCTGGTACGATACAACGTCGAGGCCAGCCCTCTCCAGAAGAGGGGTCTACCTGTCGTTGTACCTCATCTCGTGGAACCTGTCATGGGTTTGAGGACGAAGAAGGGGCAGTTCCTAGAGACATTGAATTATTTTCTTAGTACCTCAACATTAATTTTAAATTGTGGCACAAACAGATGATGTGGAACATAAATTTTGTACACTACCTCCCCTTCCGCGGTGCGTCGTCCTCGGTGGTTCTGCTCGTAGTACGGATCGAGCAGGTACGGTGCCTCTATCCTACAAAAATAAGATAGCAATTTAGTGAACATGTATTAGAAAGAACAAATATGAAAATGAAGTAAAATGAAGTGAAACATTCATATACATAAATTGAAACATTAAAAAAAACGGTAGTGCACAACAGCTATTTGCACCTGACTAAGCGGCCAACTGCATGTACACATGTTGTGACCAAGTCTGCCGCATCTACCACATTTATTTTCGTCGAGGTTAGAAAGAAAAGGGGTTCCTCTCCTCCATCTAGTTCCTCCTGAAACCTGATCCATGACCATCTTGTATCTTGTTCTATTCCAACGGGCCCCTGGATCCGCAATGTATTTCGTACCCGTATACGTTGGCCACTGTCCCTCGTCTAGGTAAGACTCAATCCGGTGATACAATGTAAGTACAAGGTTGTCAACAGTGAACTGCCGCGGTATCCTGCTCCTGTAGGCAAAGTTGCGGTGCTGAGCTACTGCAATGTAATGGAAACATACAAAGTGGTACTGCCTTGTTCTCCCAGATGTGCATGAGAAATCAATTAGTATGACAATATAACTCCTCGAAGGCCGCACGTCACCATCGGAAGTTGTACCACCCCTTTCCGTGACCTCATACTTTCCCGTCGTGTGGTCAAAACATTTAACCTCATGTGTGCGAGCCCTATCCTTTGCCTTAGCAAGATGACGCATAGGTTTAGGGGCCCATAGCTGGTTCTTGCTCTGTAGTGTCATTGCTTGTGAGTATCTGTTATTGAACCATGCAACAAGCCTGTAGAAGGTGAATGATACGATAGCATTGACGGGCATCGCCCGTATTCCCTTAAGCACACTGTTGAATGACTCGGCCATGCTGCTAGTCTGAAACTCGTACCTACGGCCACCATCATCGTACGCCCTTGACCATTTATCATGCTCCCTCATAACTCCTCTTAGCCATCGCCTACCTACATCGTTTTTTGTTGTTTTTAGCTCCTCCAACTTCTCTTGAAAGAACAGCTCCTCAAGCTGGCGAGCAACATTCTCGAATAGAGCAAAGTTATCCTTGTTCCCATCTGTATTTAGTAAATTCTGGGTCATGTGCCGAGTGCACCAACGGTGGTGCAATGGTGCATATCCTGGAAATCTGCTCCTGTACCGCACTGAGTATACCCTGGTGTCTATCAGATATGATACCAACCTCCCTGCCAGGGCCTACAACATGTATCCGAACTAGCCGCAAGAACCATCCTCAGCTAGCTTTGTTCTCCCTCTCCACCAAACCAAAGGCCAAAGGAACCAATGCGTTGTCAGCATCAACTGCAATGGCTATCAATAGCGTGCCCTCATACTTGCCAATCAGAAAAGTACCATCAACGGATAACACCGGACGATAATGCCTGAAGGCCTCCGCACACTGTGAAAAGCACCAGAAAGCACGGAAGAAAATCTGCCTACCGTCCTTCCATTCATTTGGTTTTGGAATATACTCATAGTGCATGCCTGGATTAGCTGCTTTCATCGCATCGAACAGTGCAGGTAGCTTTTCATACCCCTCCTCCCATTCCCCATATATCATCTTCCAATCCCGTTGTTTTGCCCGCCATGCTTTCCCATGCTTGATCTTGTAACCAAATATTTTCTCAGCCATATCGATAATTGTCTTCACCTTCAAATTGGGCTGACACTTCAATGTTGAGTACAACTTTCTGGCAATGAGGGTAGAGGTCAACTGTCGATGCCTCTGCTGTAGATCTATATCGGCACAAGTGTGTGGACCAACAATTTTTGTGATTTTGAACTTTCCCGTGGCCTTCTGTTTCTGAGCACGGACCCTCCAATTGCAATCAGCCTTCTCGCACACCATTGTGTAGCGCCGCTCCACATAGGAGTGCCTAACCTTGAATGGTCTTTTACGTTTCATAGAATACTCCTGTAACCACCTTCTCAATGTAGGCAAGTCCTTGAATAGAAGGTCTTTCTTAATTTCCATACCATCCCCAGCCCCAGGAGCGTCTAGCAGCTCGTCATCTCTTCCTTCTGCATAAGCACTATGAGAACGACTGAGATCGCTGAATTCATGAACTAGTGGATCACGATTAGGACACAAAAGTCTGATGCGCTCCATATCTTCTTCACTCAATGCTGCAACTGGGCGGTCATCATCTGAATCAACGGCTCTTGCATTCCCATAAGGCTCCTCGTCATCATCTATCTAAACATCCACACTATTAGAAGCTCGTCCTGTATTGGAAGACGGAGGCAAGGGGGAATACCAATATTATTGGAATATCTCCTGCATGTAAAAACCAATTAAAGATGGCGTTGGGACAAATGAATGGAATTAAGGGCGAATAACAAAAGAAAAGGTGGTGTTACTACGGCACTTACTTGGATAGTTCTGGGTCAAAGGATTCTCCTGGACGGGCATACCGACATCATCAATCCGACAATGTACACAATCATCAGGACAAATGCCAAACTCATTCGGACCGGATCGAGCATCAGGGACCGCAACCGCATCTTCCTGATCCACCTCAAGATTGGGTAACAGAGGGTTAGCAGGTGGCACATTAGGGGCTGAATGCACATGAGGGCTGGGAGCATTTGAGAACTTCCGCACAACTAAATCCAAACATTGATACTCATTCTTAGTGACAGTATTCACATAGTTCTCCCATTCAACCTCACAATCAATAGCGACCAACCGTCTCAAAATCTGGCCCGATTTACCAAAGTGGACGACCCCTTGAACTGAGATGGCATCTTCACTTGAAATGCATTGAAGCTCATCACGAGCTCTACCAAACACCTCACTAAACAACGGCCGATCATTGAATATCAGGGAGACCCCGTGCATTCCATCAAAAGTGACATTCCCAAACACATCTTTCTCGACACTGCCTCCATGATACAAGATCACTAAATTATCCATCTAGTTCGTATGCACAACACGAAAGTTATGACGGGTATAATATACAAAATTAGCTAATAACATTTTCTAACTATCTAAATTACATAACAAAATACCTGGAATTACTTAAAAATACCTGAACTACCTAACTAAAGTACCTAACCAAATTACCAAACTAAATACCTAAATTTATCTAAGTAACTTACCTAACTAAATACCTACATCTACTGTCTAACTAAATTTTCTAAATACTACTGTCTAACTACATTTTCTAAATATAGTTTCTAACTGTCTACAAGAAATTACTAACTATATTACCTAACTAAACTACTAAAATTAATTAAATAAATTATTTAAAATTAACTAAATTGCTAACTACTACAATACCTAACTAAATTTAAAAAAACTAATTAAAAAAACTTACGGCCCGCGCGGCGGCCGGGCAGAGGCGCGGCGGCCGGCGGAGGAGACCGGAGGACGGGCGGAAGCGCGGCAGCCGGCGGAGGAGGTCGGAGGGAGAGCAAGAGAAGAAGAGGGCGCGGGGAGAGAGAGGGAGAGGGCGTGACGTATAGAAAAGAGCTCGGCGCCGTGATGTGTGGCGCCGAGATGTCTGCTACGTCACTGCCACGTCAGCGGCTATGTTAGGGGTCTCGGCGCCATGGCTCACGGCGCCGAGACGTGTTACCTCGGCGCCGTGAGTTACAGCGCCGAGCTCCAGGGTCTAAATTTAAAAATACGTTCTCCAGGGGTTTAAATGTCATTTTTTTGTAAAAAAATGGCTAAAATGCAAAAAGTACGGGTGTTCATGGTGAGCAGGCCAAGAGGTGGTCAGTGAGGCTGATGGCGTTGTCGACCCAAAGCCCCGGCCAGTGGCAGCCGGACAGGCATCATGATGGAAACATTCAGCGTGGATCCGTCTGAGAAAAACAAAAGCTATTAGAAAAGAGTGAGGTGTTGATATTTGTACCAGAAGCTATTAGAAAAGAGTGAAGTGTTGATATTTGTATCAAGATCTACAGTATAGATAACTAACGGAGCTCTTTGTTTCACTGAGATTTGGTTCATGAAGTACATGCTGGACAAGTGAACAATCTTTAGACTTCTTTTCTGCATTTACTGAAACAAATGTTCAGGCTTTTATCCTCACACATCAACATCGTCTAATTGGTAAGCCTTCTGTTAATATGGCTAGTGCACAGAGCACAGTCATGAGACCAGAGTAGCACAACAACAAGCGCGTTCCCTGAAAGGCTGAAAATCTGCAGCTCTGCAGTGTCTAATTGTTTCAGTTTGGACCAAGTCATTGCATGTTTGTTTCCATCCATTCCAATGGCCACAAGTCGATACAGATGAAAGTATGCATTGCAAACACTGAATCACATGAGCAGCGGTGGCCCAAGGGGGAGACGACAATAGCAATCCGCTCACTCTGTGCCCCCCTGTTAAAATATGTTTCTTACCACATAAAAAGGCATAGCTTTTAAATTAAACAACCAAATCAAACTCCAATTACATCATTATATTTCTTACGACACAATCTTTAAATCAAGATTAACATTAAAATATGTTTCATTAGTGTTTAAGGTGGAACAATTTAACTGTGAAGGTGGAACAATTTGACTACAAAGAAGGAACAATTGTTCCACCCTCGAAAGTAAGAAATTATTCTAGAACACAGAAAATGTTGCTATAAAAATTGTTGTGAATAAAAGATAAAATTCTCATAAAATAGTAATTGAACAAAATAAAAATGGTCTAAAACAAAATAAAAATTTTCTAAAATATATCATCTAAATATAGTCGAATATGGTATAGTTTTCATAATTAGAAATATAATGGTGTAAATAGAATTTGATTTGACTAATGAATTTGCAATCTATAAATTTTTTTTCTAGAATCCTATGTCGCACGGAATCTATCAATCCAATCCTATGCAGAAAAACGAAAAAAGAAACATCCAGTGATGTTACATCCCTTGTGGGCCGCGAAAGTGCACGAATTTGGCCTGCCCGTCTGCTGCTTTCTGCGACGCGCGAAATCCCAGTCGCACGCGCGACGTCTATTATTGCCGCCGCCTCCGGTCCTTCCCCCGTCCGCCGACCGCTTCCCTGACTCGCAGTCGCAGGCTTCCACTTCCGACTTCACTGACTCGCAGGCGAGAGCGAGACGCTCGATTTGTTCAAAAAAAAAGAGCGAGACGCTCGCGTCGCTCTCGCTCCTCCCCCAGGCTCCAATCGGCGACATTTTCACGCGAGCCGCGCGCGACGCGACGCGACGCGAGTACGCGACCACCCCACCCCCCGCGGCAGCCCACCACCTCCTCCCCGTCCTCCCCTCGCGCGCCCCGATCCAACCCCGTCCCCGCCACCAGCGCGGCCGCCGCGAACGTGGTCCGACGCCCGGCCGATCTCCCCCGCCACCGCCAAGGGCCCCCGGTGAGTGAGCCCATCCCCCACGATAGGTTCCTTCGACCTGGCCGCGGCTTGTTTTTATCCTTGTCCCTCCCCATTCCTCTGGGACTCCATTGGTGCTGTGCGCGGGCGCTTTGCTTGGCACTCGGCTAGTGTATGTATCGGCGACGTGGGTCGCCGCCTGCGATTCCCTGGAGGGCTTGTTTCGGTCGAGTGGTCCCGATCTCGGGCAAGGAATGGTTTGACCAGGCGTGAGGCGCGGTCCGTGGTTCGTCCTCGCTGGATACCTGGCATCATAAAATTTTATGTTTAGAGATGCCAGGGATAAGGCGCAGCGTCCATATAAGACCATAACGACAGCATCCGTAATTCGGTCATGTTGTGAATTTGTTGATGTCTCACGCTTTCTTCCTCCCAAATTTGATTAGCGAGATGCTCACAAATGCTTTACCATTGCCTACCACGAACACTTCTATAGTTCTATGATGAGTGCTATTGGTGTGTCACCCTCAAAATTTGTTGAGTCTTCTGAAACTGCTATTGCTATCGTAGCTTTCGATGCAGATTCCTTTAAGTGTTGTAAAAGAGGCGTAGAATGCAACTTCAGGATGCTGTCTTATTTGTAGAATGTTTGACTAAGTTGATTTTAGGTATGAATAGTAAATTTGCCTCTCTTGCCTGATATAAGTATTTTTTTTTCATTTGCCAAGCAAGAACCACATTACGTTCAGGTGGTGCTTTTCCCTTTGCTGATTCCACAATAAACTGAGAACGAGTGCGATTTTTCGCAACACAGACCCATCTGGATTTTAGACAGGGAAAATGAGGTGACAGCCATGCTCAACATGGTGAGTAGTATCTTGGGTCATAAATCGGGTTCAATGGTCTAACAGGATCCGATCTGCGTGTCATCAGACTTAAGATTTTAGTATCGTTCTAAGTTTATATATGATGTCGATTATTTTCTATTTTCAGAATTTGTTTGCTCCGTGTAGGATTCATAATTCTATTGGCAGAATTTGGATGGCCCTTGTCGAACTTACAGCTTAGTTGTTTTGTGATAATTGTAATGTACAAGTATGTTTCTAAGGATTTTGAACCATTGGTGCTACCACGCCATGGATGCTATATATTTTCCATTGCCAAACTTTATGTTATTCTTTTGTTGCATGCACTTGCATATTAAGATGTGGTGATGCCATAACCAGAGGTTTGCCGTATTTCAGGTCCTACCTCAAAAGGCATGATCCTGGCATTTCCTTGAGAAAAGGAGCAACTGAGCAAAAATGGCCTCGAGGGCTATCATCAGGAGGCGGAAGGACATTCTCCGGCACACTAATGTGCCTATTTTATCCTCATTATCCACTAGCACAACTGGGCAAGGAAAATTTGGATGTGAGGTTGACCAGACATCTGTATATTTGTTTTCAGAGGACAGTTTAGCTTATTCTGATCATGCTAAGGTGCAGTATACTTTGAGTAACCGAAATCTTTGTGGCCTCAGTAGTGGTTTCACATGTCGCCCAACTTGTGGGGTTTCTCTTTCCTCTTATGGCTCTAGAGCACAAAACTTTGTGTTCCCCTTGGGAGTCAGGTGGTTCCTCCAGTCAGTCCGCACCACATCAAACACAGCTGGCCAACCTCAAGTTAATATTATGGGCAAGCAGAATGAGGATGATAAGGAGAAACAACAAACAAAGGAGGCCTCCCCAGAAGAATGTGATCAGGCAGTGGAAGGATTAAGCACTGCAAAAGCAAAGGCTAAAGCTAAGCTGGAGGAAGTGCAAAAGACTGACCAATCAATCATACAGAAGTTCTGGGCGAAGCTTCTGGGTATTGGCCCTGCTTTGAGACTTGTTGCTTCAATGAGCAGGTCTCTGTTCCCCTCTTGAAATTGAAGCACCGCTGTATAATTCTATTTTGATGGATAGTTTTTTGTCTACCTTTTCAACGCTTGATATATATTTGTTTTTGTGGGTTTAAGAGCTGATTGGGATGCAAAGTTGAAGCATTGGAAGGATGAATTTGTTTCTACACTGCAGCATTATTGGTTGGGCACTAAGCTTCTCTGGGCAGATGTTAGAATCTCATCAAGACTGTTAGTCAAACTTGCTAGTGGAAAGAGCCTTACAAGGCGAGAGAGGCAACAGCTCACACGTACAACAGCAGATCTGTTCAGACTAGTACCTTTTGCTGTCTTTATTATTGTTCCGTTCATGGAACTCTTGCTGCCAGTGTTCGTCAAGTTGTTTCCAAACATGCTGCCATCCACTTTCCAGGACAAGATGAAAGAAGAGGTATTGACCCAGATCAATCAGGCTGTCTTGTCAATAGAATTACTAAATGCTGACATGATTCATCAACACATTTATTTTCCTATATACAGGAGGCGCTAAAAAGGAAACTGAAAGCAAGGATGGAATATGCAAAATTTTTACAAGACACTGCAAAAGAAATGGCAAAGGAAGTACAAACATCACGTAGTGGAGAAATGAAACAGACCGCTGAAGATCTGGATGAATTTTTGAATAAGGTATCATCTTCTTACATGCTGAGTTGGTAGTTTCAAATTTAAAACACATACCACTAAATGCTTTAGTTTTTGCCTATTGGTGATATACTCAAATTTGCAACTAGGTTAGGAAAGGTGGACATGTCTCCAATGAAGAAATTTTGAACTTTGCTAAGCTATTTAATGACGAGCTGACTTTGGATAACATGAGCAGGTTGGCGCTTCATATACTTGATCCCTTAATAATACCAGATGCCTGATCAACCTTTTTTTTGCAGACCTCGGCTAGTAAATATGTGTAAATACATGGGGATCCAACCTTTTGGTACAGATCACTACTTGCGATTCATGCTTCGAAAGAAGCTACAAGAGTATGTCTTCCAAATACCTCGGCATGTAAATGTCAGGGAAGGGAAAAGATGATGGATGATCTGATTGTGTGCAAATTTCTAGTTCATCTTTAAGAGTAAATTCGATTGCATCATTAAAATTTGAGCATTAGCTACTACAGATGGGAGCCTCTTGCATTAAGATCAACTAGACACATTTCATTGTTGCAATTTCTGTTACATCCTATCTTCCTGTACATCTGTAGTGCACTTATGTTTATAAGTTTATGTCTATGTTTTCAGCATTAAGAATGATGACAAGATGATTCAAGCTGAGGGTGTGGAGTCTCTTTCTGAATATGAGCTTAGACAAGCTTGTCGTGAACGAGGCCACCTCGGTTTGTTATCAACCGAGGAGATGCGCCTAGAGGTTTGCTCAGTGCTACTTGCACATCCGAGTTTTTTTTTATTCGACACCGCATTACTACATCAGATTCCAAATACTATTTGTCGTGTCTAAGAGAAATTTTGCTAAGTCGGACACCTGATCCGAGGTTTGCTCAGTGCTTGTGTCCCAATTGCTAAGTAGATAAGGTTATTAAATAAATAAAACATACCAGGTGATCTTTTGGGGTGCCTTGGTGGTTCAACAGATGTTATGTATTCACACTTTAGTAGTTTGGTTTATTAATTATGTTGAGCGCTGAGAGTCAAATCCCTATGATGTTTCACATGTGTTTTACATAAAATTTCTTGTCACATTCACCTATTGAGATGCATCTCATGGCCCTGTCTTATAAGTTTTATTGCTATAAATAACTGCTACTTTCACATGAGGTAAAATGTGTATCAGGTTATATACAACTTATTTGACGAATTCTTCTTTTGCTAAAAAATGTGTTACTGTGCATTGAAAAGTTTGAGATTAGACAATGACATTAATCCTTGAGATATAGTAGGTGTCTTTAGTTTTCTATCTAATGATTAGATGGGTATTTTGCAAGAAATTGTGTCTGCTTCAGTTCATTATTCTAAGCACTTCCTTTCTGTTCAGCTCAGAGACTGGTTGGATCTATCACTCAATCATTCTGTGCCGTCATCTCTTCTAATACTCTCAAGGTAATTTTGTTGATAAATGTCCCATTGTGTATTGCTTCTATTCAAATTCTCATGTGGTTTTAAAATCATGTCAGAGCTTTTACCATGTCTGGGAAAATGAAACCTGAGGAGGCTGTTGTAGCAACCTTATCTTCTCTGCCAGATGAAGTTGTCGATACAGTTGGGACTGTACTGCCTTCTGAAGATTCTGTTTCGGAGAGGAAGAGAAAATTGGAATTTCTGGAGATGCAAGAGAAACTTATCAAGGTACTATGGAGTATAAACATGGCGTGAGTTGTACCAAGTCCAGGAGTGGTCTAATCCCTGTACTCTTTCCATTCTTCTATCTTAAATGAAATGACGCGCAGTCCTCCTGCGCCGTTCGAGAAAAATAAACATGAATTACTCAAATCCATTTTACGAGGAGTCTGGACATCTCTAGCCTTAAGCGGGGCTGTAGGGGCGAGTATCATAAAACGCTGCCCTTCACTGTTCTTTATGCCAAATATTATTGGGGAAACATGAAAGTATTCTCTAGCAGGCATGGCTTACATAGATTGTCGCTATTATCTCTTTCTTGTCTGCATTATCAAACTCCCTGGTCCATGAATATTGTCCTTTTCTATATTTAGAAATACTTTTCAAGTGAAATAAATATTTTAAATTAAGGTTTAGCATGAGTTTACATATCTTACCACTATCACTTCCATCTAACAGCTGCATAAGTTATTAGTCATATCGTTTAGTAATGAAATAATTTTTGTTCACCGTAATTACGTCCCCAACTTGTAATTTTTGTTTTCTTTATGTAATTCACTTGTCCAGTTTAATATTTAAGTCACCTATCCTTCTATGTATACTCTTTGGCTGAAGAATCAGCATAGTTATACAACTTTTCTGAATCCCACTATGTGATAATTCAATACCATGTTGTCAACAATAAATTGTTATTGATGCTTTTGCATTCTGAATAATAATCAGGAAGAGGAGAAAAGGCAAGAGAAAGAAGAGAAGGCAAAATTGGAGGAGCCAAAGGCTATTGAAGAAGATTTGGCTCTGAAAGAAATGACCGAGCCTACTGCTAGGGAGGAAGAGGAAGTAAAGAAAGCTAAAACACATGATAAGAAAGAGAAACTTTGTAATATCAGTGAAGCATTGGCTGTGCTTGCATCAGCTTCTGTATGATCAAGACACTTTCTTTGTTACTAATATTCCAATCCTGTATTTCGAGGGAAAACAAAAACTTGCATTAACATCAACCCTACCTTCTCCTATCTTGCAGTCCGTTACCAAGGAGCGCCAGGAGTTTTTAAGTCTTGTGAACAAGGAGGTATGACTCGATGTTGCACTGAACATTTGCACACTGTGTATTTGCATAAGTTAATGTCGGACCCCACTCATGTTGAATACAGATAGAACTATACAACAACATGCTTGCGAAGGTGGGAACAGATGGTGAAGAAGAAGCCAGGAGAGCATACAGGGCTGCTAGGGAGGAATCAGACCAAGCTGCGGAGGCAGCTGTGGGAGAAAAGGTTTCTTCAGCATTGATAGATAGGGTAAGGAGTTCCTTTCTTCATCTAAATCTTCACAAGTTGATATATCCCAGCTAAAACTTATACTAGGAAATATCCTTTATATTCAAGAAAAATATGTATTGATAACTGTAAATAATTATATCAGTTAATCAGTAATCAGAACAGCTTGAAAGTACACGAACTGTTGGCTCGCACAGAGAATTCCATCATATTTGTAGAAATTTCACTTGGTAGTTGTGAGCTCCATTTATTAGCGTATAAATTGTAATAAACTTTTCAGATTTGTAAAACTGTCAAAATTTGTCACTGGATAGATGTAATCAACCACACCCATTGTTCAACGTTGTAAGTTGTTTGTTTCAGCATATCAAATTAAACCATATGATTATAGGAATGTAATAAACACCAATGGACTTCTAGAAGCAAGTTGTTGTGGGCATTTCTCGGCAAGAAATACTCATGCAAGAAGAAGAAACCAGCGTCCACTAATTGAGCTCAGTTTAGTTGCTTGGTTGTTACTTGTTACTCGATTGGAGTTTGTTAGCTTGAGGTTAGCCGAGATTGTTAGGGTCGACTCTCTAAATATGAGATCGGCAGAACATGAGATTAATCAAGGGAATTATCTAGTCCACTTAATCAAGTGTGAACACGCCTGGATCTCCTTGCCTATTACTAGCACGCATACAACCATAGCAAAGAAATTGCTGCAAATTACTTCCTAGATAGATTGAAAACATGTAGATACCGCTATGCTGCTATAGCGTCTGTGTGTTATGTACTAGTCAGTGCTGACTACTTTGTCAGCTTTATTTATTTGCAAGTAAATGCTAAAAAATATGCAAATACCATTATCCTTCAGAAGTTTTATATTGGTTGAGTATAAGCCTATCCATGTGCAATTCATTTTTTCCGCATTTCAGGTTGATGCTATGCTTCAAAAGTTAGAAAAGGAGATTGATGATGTTGATGCTCGAATTGGCAATCGCTGGCAGCTGCTGGATAGGTAGGCTCATTCCGCATGCTTTTAAGTTTTACTTTGAATCACATAATGTGTTGCACACACCAACAGAGAACTGTGGCACATGCCAACACTCTGCACAAATTGATTTTTCTGGTCATCGATATATTGATTTCTTTGCAGGGACCGCGATGGCAAGGTGACTCCTGAAGAGGTAGCAGCAGCAGCAAATTATCTCAAAGACACCATAGGGACAGAAGGTGTCCAAGAGCTTATCAGCAATCTTTCCAAAGACAAGGGTGCTTACATTCAACATTACTGTCTATCATATTGGTGAAAAGGATATGGCATATCTTCTGTTCTGCTATATCGCTAAGCCTTTTATGTTTTGTGCCTTGCAGAGGGGAATATCCTTGTGGAAGACATCGTGAAGCTGGCATCACAAACAGAGGAAAACAATGGACATGAAGAAGTGCCTCGATGATGTGAACAGCAGGCACATTCTTGGCTGTTAGAACTCAGCGGTCCATTCATTTTCGAGGGAATTGACCCAGTGAGCTCATGGCAGTTTCATTCGTAGATCAAAACTTCAAAAGGCAGGACGGTCACTTTTTGTTCCGACTGGCTGGTGCTGAGAAAGTTGTCCAGTAGCATAGCTTGCTGTTACTGTATGGCGTTACATTCATACAGTTTTTTGTTTTTATAACATACATTCACAGTTAGCACCGGTGCTGCCAATCACCAGGTAGAGGTATTCTTGAGGTAAAATGGCAACTGAAATTTAAAAAGGTTGCCATGGAAATGGAAATAAGCTCATGGAGCAGTTCGATCTTTATCCATAATATAAATAAAAGTATAGGCACTGAGTAAGTATATCAGTGTCTGGTTTAGTTTCATTGCTATTTGAATGAGAATGAATTAGTTTTGCAGTCTCAGTTTGTAAATTTGTTGTTAATGGTGATGGATATGCACACGGACACGATCAAATAAGGACGAAAGACGCTCGTCTTGGTCGAGTATATTCATACTTGAGAAAGTATATCAGATGTACAAAAGGCAGGTGATACATCTATACAGCTTCAAACTCCCATCTCTGTTCAAACGCACCCTCGTCTACCGCTGCGAAGTATATTCATCATAAACGCTATCTTATCATCTTATGCAAGCCGATCTTATTTTGGACAGTTTGACAGCAGGCATCAAGGACTTAGTTGCCCGTGATTAAGCGGCACTAGTGGTTTAATGAACTTTCTTTCTGTCTTACTCCCACACAAAGTAGTATATTCATCATGAACCCTAAATATTGGATCCTTATGAGAGGTTAAAGTTTTTTTAAAAAAAACAAGGCTGCGTTTTTTCCCCTTAAGGAATAGGCTTAGCTTTTATTTTTTTTATTTTTTGAAAGAGAGTTTTTTTAAGTCGGAACAATCGTGCGATAGCATCCACTACACCACTGCGGACCGTCGGATCGTAGAACCAGCGGCTCAGATTAAACCACTGGCCCACAAAAAGGATACTCCTTCCTTTCTCCCTGTGCGTCTCTCCTCGGTCGCCTTATCGCCATCATCCAGAGTCATAACTCACGGCAGAGAGAAGGGGATCTCCACTCGCCGCCGCGGCTCCTCCCCTTCGGAGACGAGATGGGGAAGAACCAGGCGTACAAGGCGATGCAGCGGTCGCGGCTGGGCTCCTCCTCCGGCGCGCCCGGCGCCGCGGACGCCCCCGAAGACGGCATGGTCGGTCCCTTTCCTCCCCCGTTTTCCCCCTCCCCCCTAGCAGATCTCTGATTGTCCCCTGCCCTTCCGAGCTCCAGGGCCGCGACCCGTCCTGATCTGATGATTTCCGCGGCGGTATTAGACATAGTATGCTATTATTTGATAGAGTATCTGTTCAGAGAAATTTTTGTTAACCCTCCACCAACCCACCCACCCCTGTCCGAAGGAAAAAAAAAGGAGAGAACTTTGGCTAACGAGGGCCGTCGCAGACGGACGGTTCATTTCATTCTCCAGAGTGGCATGCGGCGCGCTTGGCCAGCCTCAACAAGACGCACACCGTCACCTGGGAGGAGTTCAAGAAGAAGCAGAAGGTACGGTGGCACATCCACATCACTTCCTTTGCATTAGCTTCTTTTGAAATATTCCTTGCATTAGCTTAAGTGCGTCTCTTGCTTGCACGGCTTACGTTCCTATACTCCAATAGTAAGTGTTTCCACATGCTCCCACAGTGCTGAATCATCTTTGCCTTGCGTTGGTGATCCTAATTTGCTCATCTAAGCTTGGAAACGCATATTTCCTTTCTAGCTCATATGATAGACTAATAATGTAGGAAAGCACAATTAGTATGGTTGGAGAATTACAACCTGGAGTTTACACTAACTGTCGGTACATGTTCGTTACCTATGCCATTCAATCTATGGTCACCTCTCTTTTAGCTTGCAGACTACGGTTCTTCATTGTTAGACATTGTCATACAAAGTAAATGCTACTTTCACGCATCATTGCTTGAATCAACAGTATTCTACCATAATATTCTAGCAGGCCATTTTCCTTGATTGACGTGTAAATTTGGCTTGGATAATGCAAATTTTGAATATATTCTAGTTCTTGGCTGTAGTGTTCACGTAGACAAACCTTATTCCAAAAAGACCAATCTAAGCCTTTTCAACAACCATCAGCTTTTCTGCATTCGGTGCCACTAAACATATGGCGGCTGTTCATGTTGACAAAGCATGTGTAGTTACTTCAATATTGTACTGTAATCATCAAGGGTTTTATCAGTACTAATGTAGTTATTCCTGATATTCTTGGTTCCTTTTAGGAAGATGAACTGAAAAGGGGTGAGCTGGAGGCTGACAAAGATAAAATGATGAGAGAGTACAGAGCTCAACTGGATGCAGAAAGAGCTCTGAAGCTAGCACATGGATTAAATCACTCTAGGTCAGACTCAAAATCATCTTCTTCCAAGAAAGGTAAATGGGCAACATGCAAGATGATGTTTCCTGTAGTCTTGTGCATTAGACTCTTAATCATTCCATTATTCTCCCGTTTCTTAAATTTATTTCATATTTAAGATGGATCTTCTGAGTTCTGACAAAGAATTCTGAAACAGAGAGAAAGGATAAGGATGCAAAGAAAGGAAGTAAAAAGAAGAGAAAGGTAAACTCAACTTCTGATCTGCTCACTTATGGATATCATTGTTACGATTTCACCTAATATAAACATATATAAATTTGGGATATTACTTCCCTAGAAGAATTGGCCTAACAAAACAAAAGATCATACCACCAAAATGAGTCTCATGAGTACATTTGCTTACTGCGATGTTTTTAAATTTGTTTGATATGCTCACACTTACATTTATAACAGCACAGAAGTTCTTCGGAGTTTAGTTCCAGCTCATCATCAGAATCATCAAGCAGCGATGATGAGGACAGAGGTTCTAGGAAGTCCAGATCACGGTCAAGATCAAAGAGAACAAAGAAGGACTCGTCATCAGAATCATCAAGCAGCGACGATGAGGACAGAGGTTCAAGGAAGTCCAGATCACGGTCGAGGTCGAAGAGAACAAAGAAAGAAAAGAAGCAGCGGTCAAGGTCCAAGCATGCCGGCAGTGATAGTGAGGGAGAAGGCCCAGTTCGCCTCTCTAAATTCTTTGGGAAGTAAAGGCATGGATACTGTACCCAAGAGATGCCTCAACCGATTAGATTACTCCTGGAATCTCCTTTCAATTTGAATCATACATCAGTGGATGTGGATGTACCATTGAATTCAGAAACTTCGGAATGTTCGAGAGTTCCGGTTACCATGATGTCGTTCTCAAGAGAGTGCTATGAACTATTGGAGGGCTCGTTTAAATTTGTGTGGTGTCATGCGACTTGTACGCAGCGTGCAAGTCAATTGTTCTAAATTGTTGTACCTAGGATTTGGTGCCGGTATTTGAAACATTGGTAATTCGAACTGCTATGTTTTTTACTTCAGACTTCAAAGCCCTTGCTTCCTTTGTATGTTTCAGGTATTGGCCGGGCCGGCTACCTCAGCGAGGAAGCACGTGCCCATCTGTAACAGATTATGCTCTCACAGAAGGTGCTTGCAGATAGTTTGTTTTTGGACCTTGAATGGTAAGCCACAGGCCAATCTTCTGATATACGGCTATAATTGCTATTGCTCTAAACAGAGCCGTTGCTAGAGATAGCTCCACCATCCTACTACATACCCGTAAGCTGAATAACCAGGTCAATTTTCAAACCTAACTCTGCTAGAAGCCATAAACATATTTCTTTTTACATTGAACTACGAGGAAAAACTTATACATCTGATTAAGTACTTCAGTTAGTAATTTAGTGAATTATGATCTTATAAAATGGCATGTAAAATTATACTGTACGTGCAAAATCGAGGACAAATCACAAAATTACATTACATAGGTTAGGGACAATCATACGATTGCCCCATTTGGTAATCTATTAAGTTCTACTGTTAATAGTCTCTCCGCAATATGATCAAAATTATGTTAAAGTTTTATGAAAAATATTAATTTATTATGTTGTGAGTTCCAGTGATAGAGTAATTTTTCCTTGATTCGCCTAATAACTACGTCTGGGTGGTGTAGTTGGTTATCACGTTAGTCTCACACACTAAAGGTCCCCAGTTCGAACCTGGGCTCAGACATTAGTTTTTCTTTCTTTTTGCTGCTGCGGCTTGATATTATTTCTTCTTTTTTTCTTGAAGAAAATATATTATTTCTTCCTGGGCCTAGCATTTATCACTTCCGTGGGCTCGATCCGGTGGTCCACACAAGAGAGGATGCGTATGGATTTGTACGGAAACCAGGCCCAGGCCCAGGCCCTCCACACGTTAGTCACACATGGCCCCACGTCGACCGCTAGCGCCAAGCTCTAGAACGCGCTCACACTGCTCGGATCTCCATTCCCCAGCTCTCCACCTCTGGACCTCTCCATTTCTCCAAATCAAACAATCGTAAACCATGATTTTTCTTAAGGTCACTTGCAACATTTCGAACAGCTCAACTCACATTCGGCTCACGAGAAGCTTCTTCTTTTCTGAAGCGGGCCCACCCCGAGAAGCTGCCGAGGTCGCAGGCAGGCAACGGGAAGAAGATGCCCTGCTGCGAGGCGCCGCTACCGACACGCGGGCCCGGCGCGCTCCAGTCCACTCCACGCCACGGTGAAAGCCAGTCTGGCCGCGCGCCTCCAACGGCCGGCCGCGCCTCGCTTTCCGAACTAGCTGTTGCGCGCGCTGCCTTGCGCCCGTCCCCGTCTCCTCCTCAAACGGTCGGATCCAATCCCCCACCCCCATTTAAACCTCTCCGCCATTGCCCTTCCTCCTCACCTCACCCTCACTCCACTGCCCTCCCCCTCTCCTTGCACCTCGCGGCCTGCACCCCTCCCGTCCCTCCACTCTCCTCCGCAGCGACCATGGGCGGCCTGTCGGTGATCGCGTCCCCGGCGAGGGACACCGCCTCCCCGCAGCACCGCCGCGCGCGCCGCGCGTTCCTCGTCTCCAACTACCTCATCCTGGGGTGCGCCTCCGGGTGCGGCTTCCTCACGCTGTCGCTCCGCCTCGTCCCCTCTGTCGACGGCTTCCTCCTCATCCTCCTCCACGCGCTCACCGTGGCGGCCGCCGTCGCCGGCTGCGCCGTCATCGCGGCGCCCGACCCGCCCCGGGGCCGCTGCTACACCGCCCACATGTCCGCCACCGTCGTCGTCTCCATCCTCCAGGGCGCCGCCGCCGTGCTCGCCTTCTCCCGCACCGCCGACTTCCTCTCCGACGGGCTCAAGTCGTACGTCCGCGAGGAGGACGGCGCCGTCATCCTCCGCATGGTCGGCGGCCTCGGCGTCGCCATCTTCTGCCTCGAGTGGGTCGCGCTCGCGCTCGCCTTTGTCCTCAGGTACTACGCCTACGTCGACAGGGAGTGCGGCGGCAACCCGCTGCGCCGCAGCGCCAAGGTCGGCGGCGAGGACGGCGCGGGCACCTGGCCGTGGCCATTCCAGGTCTGAAGCGTCGTGAATCCGCCGCCTTCGCTTCCCGGTCGCAGGAAGATGAACTGAGAACCGTGAGTTCTTGGTATAGTGTCGAGTGTTGTTGTTCTACTGATAGAACTACTATGTGCGTGGGGATGGGATGAGACATTGTTATTCGTTTATTGGTTGGTTTTATGTGGCGTGCTCTGTAATATCATCATATTGGCATCTTGTAATGCGACTACATATTATGAACATGAGATTGCAGTCAAATCAACTCCTCGTCGTCTCTTGTGCCTCCAAAGCAGTGATTGACCCTGAATTTCCGACGAGTTCTGAACCAAAACATTGTGTGCCTGAATGTCCTGACGAGAGATGAAGTTTCAGTAGCACATTTGCGACTGTCTCTGAACTCTGGAATGCGACGACCCTGAAGGTGTTGCATCTCACTAAAATCCGTCGCTCAAATCTCAAATCATCAAGTATTGATCTAAAACAACAGTGTGCTCATCCGGAATTCTTTTTCATGTACCTGAAACAGACGAAGTGGCAAGCACCATCAGATGCGTGGGAGAACACCCAAGGTGAAAATTCACTCTTCTGAAGTTCTGATTGCCGGTCACAGATACGGTGATCCCTTCTTCGACAAAGTAAAGACAGTGACAGCGACTTCCCCATGACACTACTTGTCCAGGCTTCTAAAGCGAACCACCTCCCTCATCTCTTGTTCGGTATCTCCCATACATTCGAATTCAGCCGTAGATTGCCCGTACCTTCTTTCCTCAAAGTTGGGTTCGAGAAAGACAGCGCTCGAGTCAGCAGCAATCCCCTTTTCGAGAAAGAAGAGACAGCAGACAGGCACATCAGCTAACTCCGTGACCTATCAGGCAACAACAAATTGGCCAAACCACCGAGCCATCACGGCCGAACATCTTTGACAGGTGACGAAGCACAACCCCTCCCGTACGTGTGGTGTGGCTGCCCTGCAGCCGAGGTTAAAAGACTTGGACACTGACCGGACCTTGCTTGGATGCTGGCCTGGATCTCTCTCTGGACACTGACCAGACCAGAGGCACGCTTCGCTCCAAGCCGAAGTTTCCTCTTTGACGGAGGTGGAGCAACCTCTCATCGGTGACCGCAGATAGGAGGGTAATTTCTAGCCCCGGACCAGGAAGTCCGCTGATACCGACCCCGGCCTGGACGCGTTCACTCGAGGAAACTTAGCCCCGATGGTGATGCCGGCTTTGACGAGCCGTACCGTGTTGCGGCGGGCTACGTGCGCGGCGTGACGCCAAGTGGTCGCAGGTCTCGCCACTAGCCTCGCGGGCAGCTGCTCTGGTGCCCCGGGATTGCTCGGGCCAGGGCAGCCACGAGCTCCGATTCGGCGGGTCATGGCGAGGGCCGGCCGGCCGGCACCCGTGACAGTGACCTTCTTGTTTGGGAATCGGGATCACCGAACCCGCGTCTCCATCAGGCGTCTCATTTCAGACCAGCTAGCCCGATCACACACCCCGTGCATGTGCCGCCGCCAAATCCCAAATCATTCACTGGCATTGGCAGCCGCTGTAGCGGCCACGGAGAAGGCGGGGTGGTTGCTGGGCGTCCGGGGCTCCAGTTTCGGGTACCGGCTGGGCGATCGGGATTGGGACACGGTGTTCCCGAGTTGAGCTGACACGGGCAGAGAGCCCTGCTGCACCGGTTAGGCAAGTGCTTTCAGGCTTTGAGCTGGATTTGGATCAGGCATCATCGTCGACCTGCTCCACGACGGCGCATTTTCTATGCCGAGGTCACCGAACGCATGGTCGGCGCCGCCACTAAACTATGCCATCTCCGGCCACCCTCGGCGGCCAGTGGTGCCGCGCTACCGCTATTAGCGACCACCTAACATTCTAATGCCGGCGCGTGACGGTGAATCCCACTTGCCGGTCAGGATTAACTACTGTGCCCTATTGCTCAGTACCACGCTTTGTACTTTGTAGGTGCCTAACCAGTACCACCTATCGTGCCAGGCCGGCGCGTAGAGTCCGGTTGCCCGAGACCAAAAGCCTCACAAGTAAAAGGGCTTCTTTGGGCTCAGCTTTTTGGAGGTAAAAAGGGTCTGGTTATCGTGGCCAAAACTTCTCCGAGTAAGAAGAGAAGTGGCATTGGCGCGGTGGTCGAGGAGGTATCGTGGCCAAAACTTCTCCGGGTTCACATGTCAGTAGCTCAACTGCAGAGAGCAGTACTGTAGAGAACGGGGGACAAGATGTGCCTGTGGCGTGTGCCTGCGTGGCTGCGTACGATGAAGTCGGACTGGGACCCCGCAGGCACGACGAAATAAACGGTTGTCACATGGCTGAAGCAGAAGTTTCGTCCGGGGGCAGGTCGTCCGAAGCGTGCAGTGATGGATCGAAGGCTGCTGGAACGGAACCGGGTTGATCTGATCGCCATTTTCCTGGGCGTTCGACCCAGTGGCCAGACTTGGGGGCGCTCGGACACGCCATCGCCAACTAGGCCTGATCGCCAACGTGACTAGCGAACCGCACTGGCCGGCGCTGCGCAGAGACAGCCCCAGCGAGCTCCTGTATGAACATCGAGCGAGGAGGAGAACGAGCTCTGCAGGCTGCAGCTACTAGCTAGCTATTGGGAATTCGCTAGCGGCGGCGCGCCCCTAGCTAGGCCGCCTATCGCGGCGCCGCTCGTCCGTCAAATCCCCGCACCCACCGGGTCTTATCTTTTGGTTTGTTTGTCTGCAGGCGTGAGCGTGACACGGTGACGGCCGCCGGGGCAGGCAGGGTGAGCTCACCGGCGGAGTGGCTGCCGCGCGCGTACATACCAGTACCACCGGACACCAGTTGAATAGTCAATCGTGCGCGCTCGTCAGCTCGGCAAAACCAAAAACCCCGGCCGGTGCGGGTACGAGCGCGCGGGCGCGGGGCACGTGCAACTCTTGTGCTCTGGCCTCTGGGGTCGACTTGTCCGAGGGTCCGAGCCGATCGAGCTCCCAAGTCCCAAGTCCTGTGCCTGTAGGCGGCAGTTGCAGCCGGAGCCTCCCTCGTCCCCTGCTCGATGGACTACTCGAGCACCAAGGAGTCGCCTCCGGCCGGGTAACATCTACTGCCCTTTCCCTCTCCCTCTCTCTCGTCCAGCGTGTGCTGCAGCGCCACGGCTGGCGCCGGCGCCACGCCACGCTTGACAACGAGCTTGACATGGCTATGCCTGCGCGCAGGGTCTGGTGGTCGAGGGAGACGGTGGCCGTGGTGACGGGCGCGAACCGGGGCATCGGGCACGCCCTCGCCGCGCGCCTGGCCGAGCACGGGCTCACCGTGGTGCTCACCGCGCGGGACGGCGCGCGGGGGGAGGCCGCCGCGGCGCCGCTCCGCGCGCGCGGCCTCGCCGTCTCCTTCCGCAGGCTCGACGTCTCCGACGCCGCCTCCGTCGCCGAGTTCGCCGCCTGGCTCCGCGACGCCGTCGGCGGCCTCGACATCCTGGTAAGCAAGCAAGCAAGCCCCCTTTTTTCCCGGCCGCTTCTTTGGACGGAGGAACTCCGCGCAACTCCTCCGAAATTTCTGCAGCAAGCCAGCAGTACCAGCTGCCCGCCCGGTCTCCCGCTTTCCGCAGCCCGAACGGCTTCCACCTCATCGCTTGCCGCACACAACGGCAGCCATGCGCACGCATCCATCCAATGCCCCCTGTCGCCCGCCACCCATTAATACAAGCTCAGAGCTTCGGCGGCAGCCGGCCGGCCTCCCATCACACGCCGAGCGAGCATTATTGCCGCCCGCGCCTCCCGCGGCAGTGACGGCGTCCCACCACGCCCACATGGACATGGCCCCGGCGCGCACGCCAGCGACCAGACGAATCAGACCGTCACGTCGCGCTCGCGTCCCGGCCGCCCCAAGGGAAAGGGCAGAGGCGTGCGGCCGGCAACCGCGCCGGGGCCCCATCTGGCGCGACGCCGGCCGCCGCCCGGCGACCGGCCCCTTCCGGGTTCCGGCCTTCCCCTCCCTTCCCTCGCCCGCCGGTCGCCTCCCGGCGCCGGACAGCGACGCCTGTTCCGTGACGACTGGCGAGGGGGCCAGTTGCCGTCATTAAGCTGGCGCGCTGTGTACACGCGCCTGGTAGCTGGTTGCGAACTTGGCGATTGGCTCCGGGGTCTGGAGACCAAACTGGGTACTCGACCACGACAGATTTGGAGAGATCGTGAAGGATTTGCAGTTTTGCACGCGGAATCCCGTAGGTTCACTATTCAGGTTCGAGTACCTTTCGGCCGGCTCTGGCCGCGGCCGTGCATCGGACCAGTGACTGATATCGCAACCTCTTGCATGTGCAACATGTTACTCGAACAGAACTAGGTTTCAGGTTTTCACCGTAGCTGTGACCCTGTAACAAGATGAGACCCCAATCATTGGATGCGATGGCACGATAGCAGAGTGATCCAAGGTGTGTACTGTTGTGCTATTGGCATGAACAGGAAGCCTGGGCCAGGTTCAGGCTAGGCGTGCTGCGTCAATCATAGATTCATTCATGGCTCTAGTGGCGGTCCATTCCTGAATTACTAGTACCATTCAGTCCACTCGGGCCGAGTTTGGATTTCTCAAGGTTCAGTCCAATCTGTCTCCATCTGTTTCCTGGTAGCCCAGAGACACCAACTAAAGTACTAAACCGATATGATCAGAAAGCTTTCTACAAACCCAGTTCAGACTCGACGCTCCGATGCAGAGGGAAAAGCCGTCGTCGTCGTGCACCACCATACTCCAAAACACAAGTCAGTGGCCGCTAGTGCCGTTGCCAATTGTTGCTCAGGCACTCGAAAGCTCCATGGGAAGAGCTGTTGCGGTTGGAGGCCGCTCCAACGGCTCCACTTTTGCTTGCTCTTTGGAGGTCACTGAACTTTCCGGTGTCTGTCTTTTGCTCTGTTCGTTTCTGTGCAGGTGAACAACGCCGCCGTGTCCTTCAACGAGATCGACACCAACTCGGTGGAGCACGCCGAGACGGTCCTCAGGACCAACTTCCACGGTGCCAAGATGCTCACGGAGGCACTCCTGCCGCTGTTCCGGCAGTCGCCGGCCACCAGCAGGATCCTCAACATCAGCTCGCAGCTTGGCCTTCTCAACGTAAGTGCCCCGCAACTGTTTACGTTTATTTCTTCAGATGGCCTAGCAATGTTACCAGTACACTTTTGGTTCCTAAATAAATGTAACCGCTGCATTGTGAGTTTGTGACCCTATCCATCACACTTTTAGATAGTACTTGTAAGTGGTAAAATGACTACTTCAGGAGCCGCAAAAACAGAGTTAGCCTGTGCAAAAGAAGTAGATGGAGGATTGCAATCATGTAGCTCTTATGTGCTTCTTCGTTGTACCTCACATATCATTTATAGGTACAAGGAAAAATTATTCGGTGATAGTGACCCAAAGACTAAAATTCCTACCCCATTAGTATTCTGGAAGATAGAGTTGCCCGTAGTCAACTTCTCAATCTTATCACTTGAGAAGCTTGAATTAATAGTGGAAACCATCGGTGTCATTACCCTCTCCATTTAAGAGTCAAGCTAAACTTTAAAGATGTAAGCGAATTGTGTGGGCGCTCTAATTTCATGATTATTTCTCGACTTCGCGTTGTTATTGGTCCAAACCGAAACATCGGTGTTCGCATCAAACAACACATCAATTCACATCAGTTAATAATGACAGGAGCAGCTAGATAAAGAAAATTTGGATGACCTTGAAGTGTGAACCTACTTGTGGACATCTTGATAAGTCTGAATTCTATCTATCTAATGCCATTTGAATTGCAGAGAAATAGCATCGCTAGCCTCCCTTTTCCTGTACCGGAAAAATATGCGGCCATCATTGTGCAGAGCCTGGAAGTAGTAACACATTTGAAACGGAGGACATGGTGACGATAATACAGTGGCGAAGCTACAGCTTGTTACTGGGGTCAGCCGACCCCGACGAATTTAGAAGATTCAATGGACAATCACTGTAGATAGCTATCAGTTGTTCTTAATGACCCCATCATATTTTACACAAGACCCCGGTGGTCTTCTAGCCTGGCTTCGCCCCTGCGATAATAGGGCAGAAGATTGTCATTGTGCGGCCATCACTGTCACTGAATCTTTCGGTCCATGGATTCTTTGTGCATGCAGAAGGTGAGCGACCCGTCCCTGAAGGCGCTGCTCCTGGACGAGGAGACCCTGACGGAGGCGGCGATCGAGGCCATGGTGTCGCGGTTCCTGGCGCAGGTGAAGGACGGGACGTGGGGCGCGCAGGGGTGGCCCAAGGTGTGGACGGACTACTCGGTCTCCAAGCTGGCCCTGAACGCCTACTCCCGGCTGCTGGCGCGGCGGCTGCAGGCGCGCGGCGCCCGCGTGAGCGTCAACTGCTTCTGCCCCGGGTTCACGCGCACCGACATGACCAGGGGCTGGGGGAAGCGCACCGCCGAGGAGGTGGCCGACGTCGGCGCGCGGCTCGCGCTGCTGCCACCCGCCGAGCTCCCCACGGGGGCCTTCTTCAAGTGGTGCACGCCGCAGCTCTACTCCAAGCTGTGACCTGCCGAGCCACACGCCGCCGGCCGAGCAGGAGTATATATGTAGCGTTGGTTTAGCTGCTCCTAGTGACTGGCAGCCTGGATTTCCGCCAAGATGCTTTGGTTGAGCAGTGCGACCAAACCATGTCAGCAATCAATGTACTATGCGTGCTTAGCCGTGTAAGATTTAGGTCAACTTCTGAACATTGGATGAATCATGAATGGTCCGTCTGCTGCCTCTGCTTCTGACCTTCCGTCACCCGTTCATGGATTGTTCCTTCAGTCCCTTTTCCACTGGAGAGCGTGTTTAAATGGGCCGAGTCAAGCCAGGCCAAGACCCAGTGTAGTTTTGGCCCAACTACAGAGTTTATGCCGATCCGGGCCTGATTTTGGTCTTATCCTCAAGTCAATCCTACAAACCCAATAACATTCCTCCCATCCATAAAAAAAAAACAGTAGGTACAGGAGTGACGCTGTTCCTCTGAAAAATCCTAGGAGTTCTACACAAAGCAGGTAGCAGGCTTAGCTTTCTGGAGAGAGAAAAAAAGGGTGCAACTAGCACAAGTGGAAGTGATATCCTATAAGGCTATACTTTAGATATTGTTAATTGACAACCAGTACTAGAGCAAGGTAAGTAGCTTGTTTGATAGTGACATGAGAAGATGCTAGCTTATTTATTCTGAGATAATAAGCCAGTCTAACGTGGTCGCCTCATCACATCTCTCTCACAGCCCCATTTAACAATAGTGGCTGGTAGTAGCCTAGGCCGCAACCGCCAAGCGAGATTTGTCGAGCAGCGGCGCAGGACGCCCCCGATTCCGGGCTTTCTGGAAACAACAAGCCCACGGGCAAGTCCGGCCGGGGAAGGGCCCGCGCGGCCGCCGCGCTTAAAAATTCCACTCGGTACGGCCTGCCTGCGCCGACTATTAATTCCGAAAAGCGCGCGAGCAACCGAGGGCCCACTCGAGGTGACGCAGGGAAGGCTGGACGGCAAAGGCTTGTGGGCCAAGGCGGTGCAGCGATGCAGGCTAGTACACTGCTACAGTGTGCAGCAGCAAGCTGCTGCTGCCCATCTTCAGAGAATCAGCAGAGAGGAGAGAAAGAGAGCTTCTTTTGCTTTCCCAGCCCAAAAGAACGGGGACATCAATCATGAGCGCCTACTTGTGCTCTCCCCCTCCCTCCCAAACCTTTTTAAAATCAGATCAGCCGCGAGGAGGATGAAGCGGTTCTTGCTTTTCCGCAGGGCCAGGCCGCCCGGCCGCGATGCACGCCAACACTCTTCTATAGTCCTCGTCCTCGCGACATTCCTGGAAACGGATCGTGGATGGAAGTTGGAAGCTCACGTCGCGTCTCCGACAGCGTGCCGTACGGCGACGGCGACGGTCAAACGCTCTCCCCCTGGCCGGCTGCCCTGCAGGCTGCAGAGCGATGCCATCCGCGCGTTCCGTCCTGTTCTCGGTGCTCGTCCTGCTGCAGCGTCTTCTCCTCTGTCTTTCCCTAGACGCGAAACGGGCGGCCACGTTGGAAGATGGCACCGCCGCGCGAGCGTGGCGGACGTCACACGAGACGCGCGGGGCGGGACCGTGACACCCTACCTAGCTCCTGCGAGCACGCCACGGCGGCGAGCCCATCCGATGCGGCGGCCGCGGCTCCGCCGGCCGCCGGGCGGATCCCCCCGCGGCCCTGGGGAGGAGCAGCGCGACGCGCCACCGGCGGCCGGCGCCACCACGGCGTCCGGATCCCGACCGTTCGCTCCTTAATGGTGCGCGCGCCGGCGCCGCTACTCCACCTGCCATACCGTACCCAACGGATCGATCGTCTTCGTCTCGGGCTCACACGAGGCGCGCCGCCCGCGTCGTCGCGCATTTACCACCACTCCACCAGGTGCATGCCGCGGCATGCCTCACTGCCGCGCGGGCCCGGGCGCCTGAGGCCCTGGTCCCCCACGCGCGCGCTACCGGCTAGCCGTTGCGCCGCCGGTGCCTCCCCGCTCATTTACTCCGCCGATCGCTCGGCGCCGCACCGCACGGCACGCGAGCCCGCCGCGCACGGAGGCTCGTCATCATCCTATCCGCCGCCCGTCCTCGTTCGGCGGCCGCGTCGGCGTCGCCGGAAGGACGGTCCGATCCGAGCGCCCGGACCGGCGGAGAGAGGGGGCATAGGCGCGAACGAACGAAACGAAGTAGCTGTGGACGTGGTCGCGGTCACAGGCTCACAGCTCACAGGCGCACAGGCAAGCGGCGCGCCTCGTCGTCGTCATCCGACGCTGTAGGCTGTAGCTGTCGAGTCTGTTTTAAAAATTGTGCGTTGCTTCAGATTCTCCTCCTCCTCGCAGCTCATGACAGGCAGCAACAGCGGGAGAGGAAGAAGACAAAGGAAGAAGAAAAAAAAACAGAGGCGACGGCGAAACCAATCCAAACCATCACACGGGAAGGCCTCGCCATGCTACGCTACTGCCGCTGCGACGGAATTGTCCGTCCCCCGTCCAGCTGCATGCACCGGCGCGGCCGGCGCCGCTTTAGGCTCCTCCTCGGCCTCCGACTCCGACTCCGCCAGCGCCATCCGGCGGAGCGGGCTGGGGCCCAGGCGCCGGCGCTTGGAGGCCGCCGCGTGGCGCCGCCGGATCACCTCCATCTCGTTGCGCCGCCGCGTGGCCTCCTCGTCCACCACGAACCGCCGCATCAGGATGTCGTCCGTCAGGGACTTGCCCCGGAACACCCGCCGCGCGCCGCCCTCGCCGCCGCCGCCCTTGCCAGCGCCCGGCCAACCCCGGCCACCGGCTGCGGCGGCCTGCTCGGCCGCGGGCAGCGGGGCCACCAGCGGGCTGACCCCGCACCCGGACGCCGACGCCGACGACGCGCGCGGGTAGCTGTAGCTCCGCCGCGGCGCCGCGTCGGCCTGGAAGCAGTAGAGCGACTCGCTGTTGTACGAGGAGATGGGCGCGCACAGGCACACCCGCGTGAACGACGCCGCCACGTTCAGCGACGACGACTTGCGCAGCCGCCCGGGCCCCGGTCCCCCCGGCGCCGCGCCGCCCTTGCCGGAGGCCGCCGTCACCCCCGACGCCGCCGCGGTCTTCGTCGCCGGCGCCGGCGCCGGCTGCTTCCAGACGAGGAGCACCTCCACCGCGCGCTGGTACCACGGGGACCTCCGACCGCCCGATCTCGCGCCGCCATCCTTTCTGCACGCACGGCGAGCACCGATTCACGTCAGCCGACACGAAAATTCTCCCCGGCAGCGACGATCGCGTGGCATCTGGAGGACAGGAATGTACCTTGGCTGCCGCGTGTTCTTTGCCATTTTCTGCACCAGGAGGGAGTGGAGAAACATCTGGGCTGGCGCGGATCAGTGGCGTCGGGCGACAGGAGTCAGGACAGAGGATGAGAGGGGAGCGGAGGAGAAGTGAGGTCACATCAAGCTGTTACTACATTCCCCTCTCCTATGGATGGGGAAGCCAAGTGAGAGTGAGAGCCGAGCGAGCTTCCACGGCATGGAGGGCACTGGGAGTTAGTTAAAGGAGGGGAGGCCGGACTCTTCTGGGGGGCGTGGAGCCTGGACGGGAGGGCAGTTTGGTCATGTTGCTCTCGGTGTGTGTCAAAGGCTGCTGCGTGCCTGCGTGACCCAACAAGGAAGGCTTTTTTGGGGACCCTTCGGAAACTGAATCATGCCAGCATGAGAGACCACCAAGTACTTGGCCGGTTGGCCCTGCGTACCGCGTGTCGCGGATGTAAGCCTGGCAGTGTAACGTTTGATGGGCGTAACAAGACAGTAGAGCTGTAGAAGGTGTATGAGCAAGGACACAAATGCAGGCTTTTCAACCATCATTGCGTTCAAGGCGTTAAATTATCGAGCAAAAAAAATGCCTGATAAACAGTAGCGTACCTTGAATTTGACTATATAAATTTGTGAAAACTTAAAGTCATTTTCAGTAATTTTGTTGGTCCAACAGGCTCTTCCGTCCAGCTTTTCAAACTTTGCTGGCGACTTGTGAATGTGGCCATTCATACATTGACGACGACACCCGAAGTAGGAACTAGAAAACATGCATCGGCATATGCCAGGAATGTCCATGATTTCTGGAGAGACTAACCAACATTGCTGAATTTCCGCATCTCATCAGAAGGACACCCATAACAATATCGTAAAAGAAAAAGGATCCATCCCAGAGCTTTTCAGAAGGACTAACCAATATTGCTTGCTTGGTGCTTTTGGCTGCCTCCCTTTTCCCTGATGCATGTTAGCACGCACCGATGTGCCTGCATTTTTTTTTTCTTCCCTTGGCCATTATTCCTCTCAACCAAAACGAAGCTAAATGAGCCTAAACTAAAACCCCAACGAGCTAAAGCTATGCAGCCGCTTTCGCGCTTGCGCTCACGGACCGTATGACACCAGCCACCACGCATGACACACCAACGGGCAATGGATACGTACTAAGAGCCAAGATACCTATTCAAGCTCTTACTCAAAAAGTAGGAACCGAGAGAAAAAACTTACTCCAGCAAAACAAACCTTTACTCGGACCCCTAACTAGGGAGGCACCCAAATTACCCCTCCCGACCCCTCCTCCCACGGGTGGGTAGGGAGGCCCTACTTTTCCGTTTCTACTGTTCCTCTATCCTCTCCCTCGCTTCGCACGCTCGCCGCCGCCCCGAGCTGCTGCCCGCGCCGCCGTGGGCCCGAGCTACAGCTCCCGCGTGCCGCGGCACGCTCGCCACCGGCCCGAGCCGGGCGTGCGCGCCATCGCCCCTCCCGAGTTTATGTCTGCTTGCCGTTGCCCCGAGCTCGAGCATGCGTGCGTCGTCCAAGCTCAGACGGTGTTGCTCTGGTGCTTCTGACCACCTCTCGCATCCAGATCTGCCACTGAGAGTGGGTGGCCAAAGCTCGGGAGAGAGATTCGAGTGCGGGGAGGGAGAGAGAGTACGAGAGAGAGGAGCACGGGGGAGGGGAGAAGAGTGCTTGGGAGAGACTGCGAGGTATGCCGTGAAGAGGGAGATGCATGCTCGAGAGCGCGAGGCAGAGGGAGGGAACAGAGGTGCTTTGGGAGGGAGAGAACAGAGGTGCTTCGGGAGTGAGAGAGAGAATCGAGGAAGTAAAAGGGAAAAAAGAAAAGCAAAAACTAAGACCTGACACGTAGATCCTACCCGTCGGAAAAAAATTACGGGCTCAATGTAGGGACTATTGCTTGAGCTAAGGGTATAAATCATAGTCCCAAAAAGTAGGTGGAGTCCATACTTGAAAAAATAGGATCTCAAGTAGAAGTTATTGCTGGAGATGCTCTAAAAGTACAGAGCTACTACTGAACTCGGAGGTGGTTAGGGCTAAGAGTCGATTTTATATCCTCCCGTGTCGACCGATCAGGTACGCTGTACCACGGGCTACAGCTTTGAGGCTGCACCGTAGCCTGCATCTTCAAAAGGATTTCTAGTCCTTGTGCTGACTTGTTTGATGCACACTAGTCGTCTAGCATTCCATGTAGCTAGCCTTCCACACGCAGGACATGGCATGCATTTGTTAGCACTGAAGTTAAGTAGGATTCAAGCCATTTTAATTGTAGTACTGGTAGCTTAAAGCTGCCTTAAAGTGGGTTTTGGATCGGAGATCAGAACAGTAGCTAAAACCAACAACTTTTGTTTTTGAGAGGGGGAGAGAGGAAGGAAACAAAGTCAGCGACTAGGGATGAACGACTCCAAAGCCGTTTGCTGAAAAAAAAGTCTCCAAATTAAAGCCTGCCACGGGTTCGTTCGGTCCAGCAATAGGGCCAAAATATTCCATTAAAAATTTACGGACAAGAGTTGAATTACACGGACCATCCCACAGTGTTATTAGCTTTGTTCTCTGAATGATACAGTAGTACATCTATCTCAAGCTCAACATGTTGAAGATCCAGGGGTGGACGCAACATCAATGAACTCTCTTTCTTGCGGCTGTTGATCATTCAAACAGTTTTCATGCTTGGAAAGACTTGTGGGCAAAAACCAGGCACTTGATGGGCCTAGGCTCTATTGACAATGCACAATAACCAACTCTATCAAGCCGCAGCAGCTCGATCGGCATGCTGAAAGAGTGGCATGTCCGTATGGTTGGCGATAAGAGAGGAACATGATATACCGCACTCTGATGTAAAGATCGGAATATTGAACTATTCCTTTTTATTAAAGAAACGAGGAACAGAATGGGCACAGAAAAGCCTCCCCTGTTCCGACCGTGGAGCATGTAGCCTGTAGGTACATGCATTCGTACGTGCATCATGTCTGAAAATACAAATAAAAAAGACCTGGATAACAATTGAAGCTGCTCCGATCTAATAATAAACCAGCCAAACATTTCAGCAAACGGTTGTTCGTTAATAATCAGCAAACGATCTAATAATTGAAGACCTAGGCTGCAAGTCAAGCTAATGATCATGCCTCCCGGATGTGCCCAGCTTTTCCCCTCAACATTAAAGCGACATGCTGAGAAACCGCCGTCCACTGTTCGTTTATACTACTCCTCCTTTTCGCGCCATCCTCCTCCTCTCGCTCGTACTGATTAATCTTTTTTTTCTCTCGAGGAAATGTTTGAAGCAAGGCATGCCACACGTACAACACGCCGTCAAGTGCTTTTTAGGTTTGCTGAGGTGAATGGTGATCAGGATCAATCCGTAGCAGCCATGTCTCCCACTCACCTCCAAGATGTGTCCAGCAGTTCCTCTCATCTTAAACAAAAGAAGCCAACAAAGACATTTTTTCCTTCCCCATTCCTAATACTACACTCCAATCTCTCTGTTCCCGACCGGCTGATCTTAAGAACAATTTCCTGAGGAAAGAAAGAAAGAAAGGGTCCGGAGCAACACATGCCACACGTACAAGCTGAAGTGTTTTTTGTGATTCGGATCGACTAGTGGCAGTTAAGAATTGAGACGGTTGCTCGCAGATGCACCGCACACGAACACGCTTGGGATCTGATAATCCCCCAGCGGCCGCAACCATGATGGCAGCCATGCCGGATCGATCGGAGGTGTGGAGATAGGCGCGAGGAAAGGGAGCTGCTACAGCGAAGGAAAGGCGAAGGGTGGGGAAAGGCGCCATGATCGCTAGCCGCGAGACCTCGATGCTCTTTGGGCCGCTGGCGAGGAAAGACGCATCGTGCACCGGCGCTGGCTAGCTTTAGCTTTAGACCCTCTCGTCTAACCACACAGCAGGCTCGCTCTAAGCGTGTCGCCAAAGCGGAGGGCACACAGCGTGGAACCGGTGGACGGCGGCCGGACCACCGATGATCCGGTGACACTCTACCGGCGGTTGGATTTGGCTGGCTGGTCTTCGGTTTTGGTTCAGGTCGGTCATCGGATCTCGGCGCGCTTTAAGCAGTGGCCTCGTGCCGCCATCGTCTAGACGCAAGTGGTGCTTCTCCAAGTGAACAGCGGCTAGCTCGTGCTGGGTACAGTTGCAACGGTGCTCGATAAAATTGGGTGGCAACACCCAGGGAATGGTGGTGAAATAAAAATGGTGCCAAGATGAGGTCATCATCAGGCTGCTCTACGATCTTGGCCTTTGCATACAGATTCTACTACTTTCATCTCCAAAGAGGTTCTAATGGGGGCACATGCCCCCAGTCGCATTCTGGATTGCTGCATATTCGGACCCTACGCTAACAAGCTAGTAATATAAATCCGGTACACTAGCAGGCTCCGCCCAATTTTTGGATTGCATTGCCCGCCCCTATCTGCTCCTCCTCGTTCAGGGAAACCAAGAAGAGCAGATTGTGATCTTGGAGGTCCTAGTCTCACTAGGGCTTCTGAGATGCGGAGAGCGAGAGATACTGTCACTTTAGCATGGCATCGATCCATGTGGGTCAAAAGATTAGCCGGCATGGCCTGGCTGGCCTGCAAACCGGGGCGGACGCTTTGCCCGGCCTTCCGGGACCGAGCCGGCCGGGCGCATCGACATGGGCCTCACCTCATCATCTCGCTGGCCGCTGGTCCTGGTGGCGACCTCATGTGGTCATGTGTCGCCGTGGTCGCGGTACCGGCGCGCATGAAGATGGAGGGCGGCGACCCGAACTGGTAGAGTAGTAGGGTGAGGTCAGAGCATTCGAGCTCGCTATTTCTCTAGACCAATCGCCATGTCTCTAGTTCAGTAGCTCCCTGTCGGCCGAACTGGTTGGGGATGCTTGGATTGGATCATTGGACGAGCATTGTCAGTCAGGCTGCATGCCTGCATGCGTGGAAGCGCCGCGGTTTTGACTGTGATGAATCCTCACTGACGATGATGTGTCGGCGCGCCGCGACTCGCCTGGGCCTGGATACGCGCTGTCTGTTTGTTCCTGATATTGTCAGCCCACATCGCGTACTGGGCCGTATTACTTGCCTGACTCGAATTTTCAAGCCGAAGACCCGTTACTGGGCCGTACTGAGATAAGTCAGGATTCGCTGGGCTAAGCTGGTCCAATGCAGGCGTGCAATGCAACCTCTGTCCAACCCCCTTAAAATAACCGGATATGTTCTCTCATCAACGGGTCTAAACCTATTGGTTTTGCTGTCCCAAATCCAAACCCATGAAAAAAATTTAAATCTATTGAAAACCCCATACCCATAACGGGTTCAAAATTTTGCCCAAACCCATGCCCATCAGGTTAACGGGTACCCACGGATCACCCGTGGGTCTACACCTCACTCTACTAGTTTTTATCATAATCAACAAGCTTAATATAATAAACATTAAGTTTATAGTGTAAAAAATACATGATGTGCAAGAAGTTCATTGTTCATAAAAATATAAGAAGTTCATTGTTCATAAAAAATATTAGAGGAAATAAAAATATAAATGCCAAGTTCTTATTCAAGAGATCATAACACCATATAAAGTTACCAATCCATCATATACATATATGGATACTAAATCAACAAAGCAACAACACCCATACCCGCCACCAAAATATTTAGAGTTCACCAAAGTAAGAAGTGAAAGAAGAAGGGATATTAAGTTTATTACAAATTCACAAAGTAAAATGATAATTGCACTAGGTTGGAACGGGTTTAAAAAATTCATGGGTTTACGGGTTTAGGCATTGTAGGAACAAATCCGTGCCCATAAACCCAACGGGTAGAACTTTATGCCCATTAACAAACCTACGGGTAAGAAAATTGATCCAAACCCATACTCTAATAAAGTAAAAACTCATCGGGTCTCGGATTTCGGGTACCCATTGCTATCCCTGCTCTTGTCCAGTCCCTTTTATCTCCTTAAATAATCATATACCTTTATTTTGTTTCCTGTATAAGGAGATTTTTCGTAACAAAAAGAGAACTGGATTAAAGCAGGGACATGGCTAACTTACGGAACAAGCTCGGCTGTGCAGCCACTTTTTTTTTGGAGTTATTACAGGGATAAAGCCTTGCCCTTCTTGCACTGCATCAGGCCAAGTCACTGTTCAGCTTCCAAAAATAAAAGAACAACCTCATAGACCCTTATCTGCTCTATACACACTACAGCCTCTGGAGCAGGAACTGTTTACCAGATTTGTTTTTATAACATTTACAAGCACGGGTTGTGTGGCATTAACTGCTGCCTGCAGCTTTAGGTCATCTATTTTATTTTTATTTTTTTGAAAAGAAAAGGACTTCCTAACACGCCTGCTAAAAGAGAGAGATTATATGAGTACAAAACTACACGCGAGGAAGGCCATGCCGACCGAGTGCTGCTGATAGTGATTTGGTAATCCTAATCTCTCTGAAATTATCCTGCCCACAAGTGATCCAAATTGATCTGAAAGGCTCTCCGGCTCCTGGAGCTCTTCTTCTTCACCAATCACCACGATTAAATCACCATCTTCACGCAAAACTGACAGTCCAGCGGTTCCGCACCACGGAAACATTCTGCAAGTTGCGCCGTCGATAGCCGATAGCCTTTGATAGTACTAGTTGCCGGCCTCCCTCGTCCTGCCCTGACGCCCGGATGGACGACTTGTGATGGGCCTCAGTACAAACAAACAGTAGCTCTCCCGTCCGGTCTCACGAGCAGCTCCACGCTTTCAGTTTCAGCAGCACAACCAGAGTCGTGCTGGGTCGGAAAGCAGCCCGCACCTCGAGCAATCAAAGCCAAAATGTCAGGATGCCAGGCCGTCACTACTAGGAGATCGGAGAAAAGATTGCTCGAAACTGACTCCAAATCGCTTCGTATCCGCTGTCCACATGGCTTTGTAGCTACGCTACACAGCCACACAGGGTACGACAGCAGCCATCCAAAGCACAGATATATTTCTCAAGGGAACTGAATTACTGAAAGGAATAGACTGAAGTTGGCAAGACAGGAAGTTCAGAAATACCGGTTTCCTCCTTCAGATGTACAGGCACCGTGACAACAGATTATTGTCAAGACCTTGAAACTGACAAGTGACAACAGATTATGCCAAGATCTTTTCAACACTGTTTCAACCGTGCACGAGATCTGTGCGACGAGTATTACACTTTCTTTTTTCGCTCTAGCCATTTGTACATTCCATAGACGGCATCGCGTGAGCACAAACGCGGATCCTCTATGGCTGCAACATAATACTAGACCTACTACAACCGGCTAAGGTTTAGGGACGACGCCCTAGGTTTCTCATCCTGTCATGAGCTGTGCGCTTCCACCTGCAAGCAGCTGCTGCTGCCCGAGCTGCTGATGAGGCATGGGAGGTCACGTACCTGCAGCTTCACATTGCGCGAGCCGATCGAATCCAGAACGTCCACACACTCCTGGAGATCAGAGTCGTTCGCCAGGATCACCCATTCATCCTCATCATCCTTGTACTTGAGCTGGAACGCTCCTGTCATCAGCTTGAACCTCTTTGCTATCTCTTCCAGTAAGTGATACCAGCCCATCGCTGGTAGGAATTTGAACCGCACGGTGTCACCGTTGTAGGTAGCCTTGATTGTCAGCGCTGGGCTGCTTCTATCTTTGAGGACGTGTCCTGGGTTCCCCTTGAAAGTAGGTTGACTTGATGCACTGCCGCTGGAAGAATCAGTCATACCGGAGGTGGAAGGATGGGTGTGCTCCTTGGTGTCATGACCGTCGACCATAGTGACATCTGCCTGTTGTACAAATGATGAATTCCTTCCCATTGTAGGGTCTTCGACACTATCGATGCTTGGGTGGAGAGAGGTCAGAGAACTGATGTAGCCTATTTCTCCGGTACACAAAGAATTAACAGCACCAATGGGATATAATGGACCTTGTGCACCTTCAGAGTTTGAATGTGGTGTGACCTTTGCAACATCAGAAGCACAGTTTCTATTGCCATTGTTGTTGTTCGCCAACATTCGAACTTCATCACCTTCTCTTTTCGATATACTTGATACGTGAAATTGGCAAGTTTCTCTTTGCCATCCATCAGGTGAGGAGAAACCTTGTTCTGATTTCGGGCTAGATTTTTCCTCCATTGGTTTTCCAACAGATGAAATAGGCAATGTATCACAAGCAGAGAATTGCATCTTATCTGGAAGAGAGGCTGCTGGAACTAGGGAACCAGTAGCAGGATCATACTGCAAGGATCTATCCACACCATGGACCGAGTTAATGACAGTCTGGATCTTCTTCAATGAACGATGGACCTTGTTTATCTTTCGAGATGGCCATCGCGAAATCCCATGTTGTCTGCATATCCGTTTCAAAGTTGTTGGACAAACTGCAATGGGGTTTATAGGCAAGTGTCAGAAAAGTAGTTTGTTTCATAATCTCCTATTTACATAACCTAAGAAACTCTGCTACAGTGATGGCATTGTCTTCAGTACTGTAAATATCACAACACAATTAGATTTGATTATGACTCCATAAATACAGTAGGGGCTCACCACCAAGGCTCACTGCAGCATCCCTCAGGCTCCCAGAAAAGTATTTGCGAAGAACATCCAAACTAAAATTCTTCTCGGATGTACTGCGTTTTTTCTCTGCAACTCGCATTGAGCTACTATGTGCCTGCAGTGAGGAACAAAGTCCTTCATCAACAGGGTACAGTAACAAAATTTCTGTTATCATTTCAAAATTAAATGCATGCATTAGCATCTACTAGTATAAATACTGAAAATAGTCTATTCTGAAAAAGCTTACAAGGAATCCAATTGGTTAAGGCACTACTGACTAAGTGTCTAAAAAGCTATGTATCTCAATAAAAAATTTGAATGGTTGGATAAAATGGTATATTTATAATAATGCAGACCTGGTCAGGTTCTCTATCTCCTTGTTTGTCACCCAAAGATAGATCTTGGAACGCGGATTCTGTAATTGGCTGGTCATCATGTGAGGAACTTTCAGTGTTACCAGTTGGTAAAATTCCATTAGTCTTCTCATGCATTGCTGTACCAGAAGCACCAGCATTATCAACCTCCGCTTCAGAAACTGTTCGCAAACTCTTGCATATTCTTTGCATGGTGCTGGAAAGGTTGTTTAATAACATCTGTTGCTCTCCACAGCCCTTGCAGTTGACTGGGAGAAAGAATTCTAGAATGTAGTCATCGTTACCGGTGTACGTGCTCCTCAACCGGATGGCTACAGCAGCATGCAGACCAAACTTACGAGCATGGTGTGCAAGCGGGTAGTCTTCAATACTGTACTCTCTTATATCAGGCGAGAAGAATGGCAGATTGGATTTAAGTGCTCGGCCAGCAATACCCTGCCCTTTCTCAAGATGACGCTCAGCACATGCATGAAGAAACCCCTGCATCTTTGCATCATTAATATAACAAGCTGATTCATGGATACGAAGTACTGCTTTTCCTGATTGTGAATCAACCCCAACATTCTTTCCAGCACAATAACCATTATCAATGCCGTTTGATGTAGGAACCCATGTAAGGGCCAATGGAAGCATGTGCGCATGACAAATGGCTCTTAGAACATCCAAAATCTCAGTGAAAGCAGATTTCTGATTTTCAGAGTAAACCTGCAAATGAAGAGACAGAGCATGCATTGAACATCAGTAGGTAAACAGTAAACATAACACCAAGAAAGATGTTTTATGTTTACATGGAGAATGTTAGGAGTGAAGAGTGGCACCTTCTGATTGCTGCGATCTGTTGTTGTCAGCAAGTTCACAGCCTACAGAGCGATTGGATAAGTATAAAATATATGCTAAGTTCAGTGCTCAGTGTAAAATAAAATGAGTTGCCTTGCTAATTGACAACATACAGATGAACTAAAATAAAAGGAATAGTGACAAATGAAGAAAACGAATGGCACTAAATGTTATATAAAAATCCTAGAGCTCCTTTCGTAACTCATGAATACTTCAACTTAACATTAAGCACTGATGTCACTAAAGTAAATATGCCTAGTCTAAAACAAGTTAGAACTTGCCTGCAAGGCATTGCAAACGCTGTCCATCTCCGCATCAAAATCAGGCTTCTCCTTGTTTGTGACAAGTTCAAGCACTGCACAACAAGAGCCCTTGCTGGGGTCATAAATTGGCATAGCAAGTGACCCACGTATTTCATGACGAAGAGCATGGTCCATTCTCAAATACTCCGGCTTACTATAATAGAGAACACTTGAGGTCCACTCTGGCACCCCAGATATGAAGACCCTCCCTGGAAGCCCTAGGTGAAGCCCAGACTCCTCCTTCGCTGAAAACAGGAAATTCCTAGACACCTCTCTGTAACCTGCAAGATCCTGGTCAAGTAGAAAAGGCTGCTCGAACGTACTCAGCACGACACGACCATCGTGCTCAACAGGCATCCAGACTTGGGCAAGAACACCATCGCTCAATGACTTCCTGAATAAAGACAGCGCCATGAGCATCTTGTCTGCAAGAAAGTTGCCCACAGACCTCGGAATGATGTTACTTCCTTGTTGCAAACCATTATATGGAACAAGCTCATCTGAAATTTTTAGCTCTCTGTCCACACCAGTTGGACTCAACGCCGATGCCGAATTGCTCCTTTGAGTAGGTGCTGCTGTTGCATCCATAGGTTCAGAATAGGTGCCAAATGGCATGTCGTCTCTCATAGCAGAAGCACGCGGAGACGATCCCAAGGATGACCACATAGCAAACATCTGCTGTGCAGCCGAGGGATCATTCAGCATCGAGAATATCTGATCAGCAACTGAAGGGCTGCAGAGCTCTGAGTATCCATCAAAGTTCATCGTGGCAGCAACACCAAAGAGATCATCTGAAGACCCCATGGGGCTGCTGATGTTGCCGTTGCAGCCGGCACGGTTGGAAGGCATAGGCATATCCATTGCTTTGCTCCACTCGTTTAGGCCAAGATCCTCCTTGTCCACTCTTATTAGTATGCCAATATGGATTTAGAACACTGTATTGAGCTCCGGACAGGATAAAAGGAGCACTCTGTCTTCTGGCTAGACAGAATCTTTGTTCAACGCAAGGAACAATTTAATACCCGGAAGCAGTATCTGCACAGGAGACTACTTTTCTTCCGCGCAAATGTCCTGTTGATAGCCCAGATAGACCAGCACTCCGAGGACCCGTCGATCAGCAGCAGTTCACCAATCAGCGCCGGAACCCAAAAGGTCAGTCCTTTGGGAGGAAAGGTCAGCAAAGGTAGCCGCTTAAAGCGGCTGCAGAGCAGCAAAATTTCTCCGCCAAAATCCAACTTCGATACAGGAAGGGCCGTACGACAGGGCAGGTCTCGGCGCCAATGGCGACGAGCCAGCAACCAGCGGAGTCCTGCGACGTAGGCCAGCTCCCTGATCCCAAAAACTCAAACCTTCTTTTTTCCACCCAAAGAAACCACCGGAGGCTCAAATTAAGCACCAATTCGATCAGAGGAAAGCCGAACCAGCACCCACCTCCCGGTCCCGGGAACCAACGCGCCCCAAATCCATCCTCCCAATCAACCGAACACAGCTTCGAGCACAGAGAACCACCTCCAAGCACCAGCCGGCAAGAACGGCGCGGAAGCACCCCGAGGTCGGCTGAGCCACCGAACCACCCGGCAGCAGCCTCCAGACTCTCCCACCTACAAAATCATTGGAGCACAAGAGGCGAAGCGGCCGGCAGTGGCTGGCGTCTCCTCGACTGTGGGCCGAAGAGGAAACCCGGGGAGGCGGGGGATAAGGATCGCAGATCTGAGGAAGCCGGGGGGGCAGGAAATGGAATCAAAGGCGAATGGGACACCCACCACCGCGGAGGGAGAAGTAGAGGCGGGGGAAGATTCCAGGCCGTGGAATTCCAAGGCCAGTGCGCTGGTGTTTTCTACTCCCCTCGCAGGCCCGCAGTGGATTCCTCCTCCTCCCCCGCCCTTTTGGTTCATGCTCCCGGCCGCATCTCGCTCTCCTGACAGAGAGGGAGAGAGGGAGAGCGCGAGACGGAACAAACTAGTCCCCCGGGCGGTGAAAGCTTGGCGCGTATCGCCCCCGCGATCGGGCCGGGTCCGGGGGTTGATTAGTTTACGAGATGGGGGTTAGTGCGGGGATTAGAATTCGCGATTAGTGGCACTGGCGCCGTGCTAGTGGTCGCTAATATTTTTTCTTTTTTTTGGCCTCGCGAGAGCTGACCGGCGCGCACGGTCTCCGTGGAAAGTTTCCGTGCGATTCCATCCTCTCGCCACTAGCTCTTCTTTTTGTTCCGGAGCAGGAAAAATCCTAGCTGTGTTTTCCAGCGCTCTCGACTCAACGGGGCGTCAGGAAAGAGATTTAAAAACAGGCGCATATTTTCAAAGGAAAACGGAACACTCAACCTCCCTAAACTAGGGAAGGACACCAATGGTACACCGTACGTGAGCTGTGCGCATGAATGAGTTGGTCGCTAGCTAATTCGGTCAACGCAAGAACCATGCCCCTCGACGGGAGAAAGGGAAAAAAAACGCGCCATGGATGACGTCACCGCACAGGAGACAACTTCTGCTCCTAGAAAAACAAGGCATCGTGTGTGTGCGTGTCCTTGTTTATCTTTCGTAAAAATCACTCATTGCTCGAGAGAGCAAACCCGATGACAGATCAGGTCTAGTGCTCCTAAGCTTTTTTTTCCTAACGCAGAGAGAGAATCTCAGTACCGTAAAAAAATGATATTTTTTTGAAAACTAAAAAAAAATGATATTTGGAGAAAAGGGCAAAGAGCATTGAGAGAATCTCAGACGTCTCGTGCAGCTCTGCTCTGTTTGACGGGGAACCAAGCGATATACGCTTGGCTGCGATTCGCGCCGCCTGCCTGCCACTGACGCACGGCACGGCGCGGTGCGCCCCGCGGCCCGCACGGCACCTCCGCCGCCGTCGGGTCGACGTCGCCGGGGCGGGGGCGCATTTTCCCCGCCGGTGACGGCCGCCTGGGCTCGCACTCGGGCGGAGGACTGGAGGAGGGATCCCCCGTCCTCCCACTGGACGACGGATCGCCAGGAGTATCTGTCTGTCTGTGGGGTTAGCTCCGCTGACGCTGACCGCAAAAGCCGAGAGGAACGGACCGGGCCCGTTCGCATCACGGGGCAGGGGGAGGAGGATCATCATCGGCGGATGCCCCGTGAGCGCTGGACAAAAAACGCGCCCGGATTCTGCCGGCCCACCCCGCAGATCCACCTCGCGTCCGCACGCCGGCCGCGGCAGGCACGTCGTGCTCCGGCTTCCATAAGCGTGCTTTATTATCAGAAAACTAAGATTCGAAATCAGTTTTGAAAAAATCGTATGAAATGGCAGATTTTCATGGGCATATGCACTCTTCGGCGATAAAGTACATGTATAGAGAAACTATGGATGTGGCAAGTTCAAAGTTTTTTGAACTTCTATGGTTTTGGATGGACTGTTGCCATTTTTTAAGTTGCCGTAACTAAAGGCCCGTCGGAGAGAGCTCCAGCCAGCTCCGGCTCCTTCTAACAAAATATTATTCACTGAAACCATTTTTCCTTCTTCTCTCCCCCCCCCCCCCCCCCTCTCATATAGCCCGAGGAGTCGGTGGAGCTGCAAATTATGGCTCCACCAGCTCCTCCTGGCTCTGTGAGAGGGAGGGAAGAGGATAGAAAAAAGCGGCTCCAGTAAATAGTATTTTATTAGGAGATGCCGGAGCCGGCTGGAGGTCTCCCAAATACGTTCTAAAGCATGAGGATAGAAGGTCATTCAAAGAGGCTAGTACTAAAATTTGTAAAACGACATGTGCTTTGATGTTACGTGTAAATGAAGGAGGCTAAGGCATCAGTCATTTTCAACCGGAGTACTTGGCTTCAGTGCTAGAGGCGATGTTGCGATGGTCATTTTTTTTCCCTCGCGAGTAAAGAAAAGAATAAACAGCCAGTTGTGGTGTATCTCACTGTCAGATGTCGATCGTGCGATGTACGCAGCCACCGTGACCTGGACTTGTGGTATGATGTGAGCCTGTGGAATACCAAGCGAAAGACCTGTGGTTATTACCAGTTGGTTTATCTATTTTTAGAACATCCACCAACCGGTTGAGAAACCGTTTTGTCAGACGATTAGGAACAACGTTAGCATAGTAGTAAGTTGGTAACAGACTGGCATGTCTAACAGTCATCCAATAAATATCCCCATCTCCCAACTTTTATAGATTATTGGAGGATATGTTTTTACAGTTCTCTAATAATTTCATCCCAATACAATTTATATTGGGAGAGTAGAAATTCTCCCTTTATCTAAGGGGGTGGGTAAATATTGGGACAACCTATATTCAGGAAAGCGAGAGGTAGTATATATTTTTCCAATATTAATATTTTATTGGGGAAAAGAAGACTGCTGACAGGATATGTGATCCCACGTAGGTTGTTTAGCAATTAGTGAGTGGGGTAGTTTTTTTAGATGAGTTAGAGCATCTCAAAAAACTAGCTAAATTCCACTCTCTATATTGCCATTTAGCTATCCATATAGCCAGCCTTCCCTCTTCATATGTCTATACTATCCAACAGACTAAGAGACTCTTCTCTTCTTTCTCGTCCCCGCCGCCATCATCATCCATCCCCAAGCGGAGAGAGGGAGAAGAAGCAAGGACCGGAGAGGTAGGACACCAGTCGCGGTGGGTGCGCCATCAGGGGAAGCACGCGCGACTCTCCCGCCTGAGATCCAAGAACCGCGAGATCCGCTCGTACCCTTCGCTTGCTGCCGTAGCTGGCGAAATTCTTTTCCTTGATGCGGCCGGAGCGTTGCCTCGCAAGTGCTTGAACTCCAGGAGACCACCGTGTCCATGGCGCACTTCTTGGGTGCCGGGGAGGAGCAAGAGTTCTTTGACTCGAGGGAGGTCCTATCGCCGGCGTCCATCTCGTCGCCAGTGAGTTCCGACCGCCACGACGATGGGTGGCTCCTTGACGAGTCGCTGCTCGAGGTCTGGGCCAGGGACCCGTGCAGCGTCCAGGAGCGCCGCCAGAGGTTCGTCAAGTCCCTGGGTCTCTTGGATTCGAAATCCAACGAGCCACGCTTGAAGCCTGAGGCCACCGCGAGCTCCACCGCGGGCGGGCGCGCTGGAGCCGCGAGCTTCGCCGGCGCCTGCGGGCGGGAGCCACGAGCTCTGCTGTGGGCGTGATGGAGCTGTGCGACGGGGCAGCGCCGGCGTGAGCGGGACCGACGAGAGGGGGCGGCACCAGCGCGAGGGCGGGACGCAAGGGGAGGGAGCGGACCGGATTTTGGCGCAGGAACAGGGCCCTGCGTGCGAGAGGATGACGATGGCGAGGGGATCCGTTCGGTAAAAAAGGGGGAGGGGATGGAGAGCGGGATAGCGGGGGAGCAAGATGTAGAGACCGTTGGAAGGAGTTTTTAGAGTAACTAATCCAAATTTATCTAGCTAATAGCTAGACTGTTGGAGTTGCTCTTAACGAGCAGTAGTTTTATAATAGTGATAGTGCGGCTGCCGAGGACGCGAACAGGCTTTTAAATTGAGAATCCCGCTATTGTTGGGGGTTGTTAGAGGAGCCATGCTGTACACAGTGATTTCACTAGGCCGCTAACGTACAACCGCTACTGCCAACAGTCGGCTCAGAGAAGAGAAATTCAGCTAACACTAGGCCACTAGCTGGTATAGCGGTTGTAAGGTGCATCCTCCCAAGCAAAAACGGTAGTACAAACTGCTCGCGTGGCCTCGGATCTCCATCTCCTCCCACGCGCTGCTCTCGTGACCTCGTTGCTGGCATGAGCCAAAGCCGGTGCGAGCTCGCCTGCTTCGCTTCCATGCCTGCGGCCTCTGGGCTCTGCTGGCTCGTTCTGCCGACAACAGCCAGCTGAGTAGTGAGTAGAGTAGCAAGCAGATCACGACGACTTTTACGAGCCTGGCTAGCTTGCCAAGCCGGGCATGGCATCCCGATACGACCGTAGTGCACGGCACACCAGCGCTCGCGCCGCTCGGCCGACCTTGCCCAGTCGCAGCTCCAGCATCCAGCGGCGCGTCCAGGCAGGGGCGCGGGGCTGGCCTGGATTTCCTTCCGTACGTGGGTGCTGACGCGAGCGAGCAGGCCTGCGGGCGACACGCCGTAGCCTCTCCTGTAGCATCGGCAGGCACCGCCGTCCTCGGGAACCCCGGGATCCGCTGGCGCCGCCAGCATGGGAGCCACGTGTGGCCCGCCGCTTATCAGCCGGCTCCTTGACTTGCTGAGAGCATGGCTAATAGTCTCAGCCGGGAGCCGGCTGCGAGACCGCCCCGCTGCTATTTAACGCAGCGCTGGCTGCTCAGCCAATCGCGGGCGCGCATTGCGTGTCCGTCGGTTGAGAGTAGGCGTGGAACGAGACTCTTGCTTTCTTCTCTCTTTATTTCTCTCTCTTCCACGTAGTTCCCAGCCGGCTCTTAGCTGGTTATTATACTTGCTCTGAGCTCATCGATCCGCCGCTCCTCTCGTCTGATCAATCTCCTGCGCGAGAGCACGCACGCATGGGGCACGGAGGCGGGGGCGCGCGCGGCAGCTCCTGATTGCGCGCGGGCTCGTCCGCCGCCGCCGCACGCCGCCATCGGTCCGTCACTGCTCACGCCATTACGCGCCGCGCGGATTTTCTTGCAGTTGCAGCCACCCGAGGCGAGGAATGACGAACGCTTCTGAACTTGATCGTGCTGGTCTCAACTTTCTCCGCCGCCTCGGGTCCCCATGGAGGGGGAGGGAGTATCCAGACAAGTATTTCCGCCGTTCCAAATTATATCATCCAATCAGCAAAAGGAATTGAAGTTTCGGAATTTCGAAGGCAGCATACATTGATCTCAGGATCCACAGGGTATGGTAAGTGGGCTGCGGCATATCTTGTGGCCCAACCTAGCCCGCTACATACATATTTAAAAAAATGGAGAACTTTTGCAGTCTGGGCTTCAATTCGAGCGTGTGCGGTACGTTAAAAAAACCGCTTCATTACTCTCTTGATCTCAAACAATTTTAAATTTAATTAAATTTATAAAAAAATAATATTAATATTTATATTGTAAAATAAATATTATTAGATTAATCATGTGATATATTTTTATACTAAATTTATTTAAAGACATAAATATTAGTAATTTTTTATATAAATTTGATCAAACTTGAAACTATTTGACTTATCGCACTGTGAGAGTTATTTTTTTGGACGGAGGGAGTAGGCAAGAACTCCTACCGTATCAATCAGTTGCCGCCGTTGAGCGTGTCACTATCGGTTCGTATTCGATTGGATCGCCGACGCTGCCGCGTGCTGTGTGCATTGTCCGCGAGAGTTCGTCATCCAGCCAGCCACCGGCGGCCGCCCAAGCAACGTGCAGCGACGCTCCTTCGCGGCTCTGATCTCCTGCAATCTGATGTCTGCCTCGCGTCCATAGCTCCAAGCAGAAGCGGTACAGGTTAGTTCCGGACCCTTCCAATTTCCATCAGATCCTTCATCCTTGTAAAATTTTGTTCACGCGAGGGGATGCAATATCACCACCTCATTATCATGTCGCCAAGGGAATTAAAGCATAAGGGAATCCATGTATGCGATATGCAACGATACAAGATTGTAATTTTCTGACGTACAGACTGAGATTTAAGTACCCCCGTTACAAATTTTATACGTTATTTTATTTTTTTAAAATATATAAATTTTGTTATGTATCTAGCTAAATGATATGTTTAGATATTTGATAAAAACTATATATCTAAAAAGTTCAAATAACCTATAATTTTTATAATTAATTTGAAATGAGGGAGTATGTTCGTACTTCGATATTTCATAAAATCCGCAAAATCACAAAAAAATGGCATATACAAACCTCTTAAAAATCGGAAAAGGGCAAGAAAAAACGGCCTCCCTCGTACCTCACGAACAAACACGCTACAGCAGCCAAAAAATCCCCATTTCGATCAAAAAGAGCCCCAAAAGACCCAGAAAACCCTTTTTATTCCCTCATATCCACTCGTCGCGCGAACAAGAGAGCGTCTCTCCCGGTCTCCCCTCCCCCACAACCACCAACACAGGTCGGAGCAGCAGCTTCTCGAAATCAGCAGCGGAACATTCCCGCTCCAATTCTGGGGGCATGGGCGCCAACGGCCACCCGCCGCCGGCGAGCATCGCCGCGCAGAACGGGTCCCACTCCGGCGGCGGCGGAGGAGGAGGAGGAGGAGGGGGGGGGAGGGGGAGGGGGAGGGGGCGCGAACCCTAGCAACAGCGGCACGGCGGCGGCGCTTCGGCACGACCCGGGGCTGGCGCGGGAGTGGTCGCCGGAGGAGCAGGCCATCCTCGACGACCTGCTCGCCAAGTGAGTCCGCCGAGTTGCTGGATTTTGCGGGTTTGGGAGCGCCGCGGGTCGGGTTAGATGGTTGCTTTCGGTTCTGAATTCCGACTCTCGGATAGAATTGGCTGATAATCTTGAGCAATTAGGCAGGGTTTGTATTACGAACTTAGCAAAATTCAGTGACATTGTATTTGCATAGTCGTAGATTGCAACACTCGACGGCCTCCTTTTAAATTTAATTGGAGCAAGCTTATTCCTAGTGATTGTCTCACGCGAATACTTCTCCTTGCAATGTAGTTAGTACACTTTGACTTAGTTGAGGCAAGTGGATAATTTTTTGCTCTTTGTTCACTCTTAACACTTGTTTGGTAGTTATATCACACAGATCTTACGAAGGCATAACTCAAAATGATTGTAGCATAATGTTTGCATTTTGATATTGTAAGTAGATTGTTTAGACAACATCGTGAAGGTCTGTTAACTGCGAGGCATGTTACTTTTTAACCTTATGTTTCCATTGATGTTGTTCGGCATGTGCTGTCAGGTATGCATCTGATGTGCCTGTCGTTCGTTATGCAAAGATAGCCATGAAATTGCCAGAGAAAACGGTTCGGGATGTAGCCCTGCGCTGCAGATGGATGAATGTAAGTAACATATACCTACCGTTTTGAGTGTCATGATGCCTGGCCTCTACAGTCTTTATTTTTGTTTTAGAAATGATTTGAGGTAATTTGTTGAACCTGCAGAAAAAAGAGAGTGGCAAAAGAAAGAAAGAGGACCACAACTCCTCTAAGAAAAGCAAGGACAAAAAGGTATTTTGCGATGTTTTCCACGGTACTATGTTCCCATAAATGTTACAATGCACGCTGGGCAATCAGTTGTTATGTCAGTGTGTTCATTTTAAACGCTACTTAATATGAGATTTGCACTGACATCTACTTGTTGACGCAGGAGAAGGTTTCAGACTCGTCATCCAAACCACCTGTACACATGGCTGGTAGGCCTAACGTTCCTCCATACCCTCTTCCAGTTCTTCCCATGGACGATGACAAAATCTCATCCAAAGGTAAGTCAGATTGATATTCACTCCATTAGTGGTGTGGGAATTCAACTACTTAAGGACTGATGCTTGCATGATTTAATGTGTTTTATTTGGGATATTTCTGTAACCCTAAAGTGATGTCCTGGCTGTTACCATTAGATGGTCAGTTGTCGTTTATAGGAAATTAGCAATGGCATCCATCATGCTGTTTCTGCAATATCACTGAGGCATTGAAACCAGAGACTGGTGGACTCAATGTATAGAAATATAGTTGACCTGGCACGTATATTCAGCTGATTCTGGGCAATGTTACTGCTAAAACAGTGAAAATGTATTGGCATATGCAGTTCCTTTTCATGCCTAACTTATGGTAGGGTTTCACAGTTCACTGCATTTTCTGTCATCATTTGCCATTTGTTATTGTTATCTTTTTAATATGTTATACCATAATCCTTCCCCACTTTATTTCTTGATAATAGGTACTAGGAATATAGACTGGTTCAGGACTCCCAGAATGTACTCCCTTTTTGGCATCTGAACAGTGCATACTAGATGCTATTCACTATTTATAGTTGCATGGCACCTCTGTGTTTTTTACATGATTCTGGATATAGCAATACATTTTGGGAATCTACTAATATATGTAGACCTTGATTGCTTGACATATTTAAGCTGTTTTTCTACTCTATGCATTTTTAAAGTTGATGGAAGTTCTTGAGGCGCTTGAATCACGGGCGACTAGATACTGACTTATTAGATTATTCACCTTTTTTTGTCTTTCTACAGCTATTGGAGGCCCAACAGGAGAAATCCTTGAGACTAACGCGCAGGTGTTGAGTCAAATCTCGACAAATCTTAGCAATATGCAGGTATCCTTTTATTTTTCAATGTGGTTTTCTGAGCAATGATTTACCTGTATTTGTCTGTTGATTGTTTGCTCTTCCGAGCAAGGCCTCTGTTTTTTCTTATGTTATTTTATTTACTTGTTTTTTTTTCTTTTTGCAGATACAGGATAACATCTCACTGTTGTGCCAAACTCGGGATAATATACTCAGGATCTTGAAAGAGTATGTTTTGAATTATTGTTGTGTTTATTCCAATATATCTGAAATGATCTATTCGTCTCATATGCTCAGTCAGTTTTGTTAGTACATGCTAATTTTGTATCCTCAATTGCATCTTTAAGCAGTATCTTCAGGTCAAATTTACATTTTTTCAGAACATATAAGAGACATATTGTACTATGTAGCCTCTGCCATTTCTTCTACCATGGCAATGCATCATAATGCGGCCATTGCAATTTGGCAGGATAGTTCTTTTTGCAGTGTTAAGAGTCTGTTGAACTGAGGAGATCACCTTTAAGATTTCTATTCTGGTAGTCCATAATTTGGTCTGTGACTCTTGACAACTCATGGATGTTCTATGTAGAATCGATCTGCTAGTCCTTGTTACCACTACTCAACTTACAACCATGAATAAGTTCCTTTTGGCTTTTATTTAGCTGTGACAGGAATTCTAGAATCTTATGCGCTTATAAACCCTTGAAAGGTCCAATGACACAATGCACACCCACTAACCAAATCCATCCCTCAAGCTTCTGTGCTCTAAACTAAAAAAATATTTTTATTCTGTCCAATTTCAACTGCCATGCTATGTATTCTGATTCCCATGCAAAATGTTTGCAGGATAATCGATGCTCCAGAGATCATGAAGCAGATGCCGCCGCTACCCGTGAAGATAAACGAGGAGCTTGTCAACTCATTGCTCCCCAGGCCGACTGTACCTATGCAGTAGCAATAGCGAAACAAATGTATCCTCTGTAGTCCCAGGAGTTCTTTAGATAGGCAGCTGAAATAAAAAAAATGGCAGCCCTTGTGCTTGTTCGTTCGTTCTGTAGCTCCATCCTCTCACCTCCTGCTTCCTTCAGCATGTTCAGTCTGGATGCTGATCTACCAGCCGTCCCCAAATCAGGCGGTTGGAACGTGTACCGAGTACCAAGGGCTGCTTATACAGCAGTATCAGGCTCCGACTCTGGCATGTTTTGTAATCTATAGCTGTTTCTGTAATGTCATGGAATCGGAGTAGCCTTTAGCTTGGAATGCTCTGCAGTTTGCGTCTGGGAACACACGGATACAGCCATACAGGTTGTTTTTTGAAGGTAAGAAAAAAAAACCACCCGTACCAGTGCGTTCCCACTGATACAGATTGTTTTTTGAATGTGAGAAAAAAACCTGTACTGTACCAGTAGGTTCCCAAGGTACTACCGTATATGCGAACGAACGAGCCATGGCTTGGTGGTTTGGTCCGCTCGGTGGAGCGTACGCCATCTGGATTCGAACGCTGCTCGGTGCTGGGTTTTCCCACTGGTGGTTTATTTCCTAGTTCTTTGTGTCGCAGCTTCATACGTGCATGCGCCACAACGGTTAGGATGATGTGCCTGTCATGGATAAAGTCGGTTGTTGATTCTGGATACTACATCTCAGCTACCTGCAGCCTATATGGGTGTATGCACGGGGAGTGTGGTAGCAGGTGTGCGCGTGTGATGATATGAAAAAACTACTGCCGTATAGTAATACAGGTTGGCCTTGAACACTTACATGTAAGGTACTAAACATTACGCCATGCAATGGTTCTGTGCAGGACGATCCAAAGAAAGAAATCCTAAACAACAAAAAGGTATATTCTTTATTGTGGTAGTACTTTTCACATTACGTGAACTACTCCAAATGTTGAATCCCTGACTCGAGCATAGAAACTATAGAAGGCATTTGCCTCCTGCTCAGTACAGAATTTCATACCAATCTTTGGTATGTTGTCTTCCAGAGAATTTTTTCACTTGGGTAAAATCAATTTTTCTAGAATCCTATTTGGATTTGTAGAGAATGCCATGTGCAATAAGTTAGACATAAAGTATAGATAAAAATTCACAGTATATATGATATTAGGTATGACTTAACAGTTTCTAACTTCTATCCTTTCTGTATCATCATTGATCTTAGAGAAACCTGACAACTGACAAGGATGTGGCGGCGGCGCCAACAGGAAGCAATGGCACTGTCACACCCATGTAGTTGTCTGGTTAGGCATGGAAGCATTTAGTTGAGAAGCTATTGTTGTTGTGTCGTCGAGGAAGATGCTAGACTGATGATCTGCATCTGTTGTAATTGTCGTCACTTCTCAGGATATGCAGCTTTTTTTCCTCCTCCGTTAATTTCTGTTACTGCTGTGTGGCGCTAAAAAAAGAAAAGAAAAGCGCGCAGCATGGGCCAACGAACGGAACGACGGCTTCGTTCTCTCGGCCCTGGGCTGTTGACGGGAAAAAACAAAGAGGGCCCAGCCCATAGCAGGAAGCTAATTGATGGCTTCCACGTGTGCGGGGCACGCTGCAGCCAACAAGAGAGCGTCTCTCTCCCGGTCTCCCCTCCCCCACAACCACCAGCTCGGGCCGGAGCAGCAACTTCTCCAGGTCAGCAGCGGAAAATTCACGCTCCAATTCTGGGGGCATGGGCGCCAACGGCCACCCGCCGCCGGCCAGCATCGCCGCGCAGAACGGGCCCCACTCCATCGGCGGCGGCGGAGGGGGAGGGGGAGGGGGAGGGGGAGGGGGAGGGGGAGGGGGTGCGAACCCTAGCAACGGCGGCACGGCGGCGGCGCTCCGGCACGACCCGGGCCTGGCGCGGGAGTGGTCGCCGGAGGAGCAGGCCACCCTCGACGAGCTGCTCGCCAAGTGAGTCCGCCGAATTGCTGGGTTTTGCGGGTTTGGGAGCGCCGCGGGTCGGGTTAGATGGCTGCTTTCGGTTCTGAATTCTGACTCTCGGATAGAATTGGCTAATAATCTTGAGTAATTAGGCAGGGTTTGTATTAGGAACTTAGCAAAATTCAGTGACTGTATTTGCATAGTCGTAGATTGCAACACTCGACGGCCTCCTTTTGAATTTGATTGGAGCAAACTTATTCCTAGTGATTTTCTCACGCGAATGCTTCTCCAGTTCTCCTTGCAATGTAGTTAGTACACTTTGACTTAGTTGAGGCAAGTGGATAATGTTTTGCCCTTTGTTCACTCTTAACACTTGTTTTATTCTCTCGTGCTGTGGAGCACGTGAACCTTTGGTAGTTGTCTCACACATATCTTACCAAGGCACAACTCAAAATGATTGTAGCATTATGTTTGCATTTTGTCCAACAGATTACTTATCCCTCTCCCCAATACCAAAAAAATGATGTTTTGGTGATTGGAGGTGCTCCAGCAGATTACCAATCCAATCCACGGTACCTAAAAATTTTTGGTAATCACCAAAACACACCTCCCTCTCACCTAAATGAAGGGGATTCATCCCTCTACCCTATCCTTGGTGATTGGATTTTGGTAGTCTGCTACAACAACTATTACCAAAAACACAAAAGTAATTATTGGTAATGGAGGGAGAGTGTGTTTTGGGTGTGAGGTATGAGTAATCTGTTGGAGATGCTCGTAGATTGTTTTGACAACATCGTGAAGGTCTGTTAACTGCGAGGCATGTTTTTTTAACCTTATGTTTCCATTGATGTTCTTCGGCATATGCTGTCAGGTATGCATCTGATGCGCCTGTCATTCGTTATGCAAAGATAGCCATGAAATTGCCAGAGAAAACAGTTCGGGATGTAGCCCTGCGCTGCAGATGGATGAATGTAAGTAACATATACCTAGCGTTTTCAGTTCATGATGCCTGGCCTCTACAGTCTTTATTTTGGTTTTAGAAATGATTTGAGGTAATTTGTTGAACCTGCAGAAAAAGGAGAGTGGCAAAAGAAAGAAAGAGGACCACAGCTCGTCTAAGAAAAGCAAGGACAAAAAGGTATTTTGCGATATTTTCTATCATACTATGTTCCCATAAATGCTACAATGCAGGCTGGGACATCAGTTGTTGCTCTAAGTTCACAAATAACAGATATCTGGTTGGGCAGTCTGGCAATATGTTGTGCTCATATTGCACAATACTTAATAAGAGATTTGCACTGACAGCTACTTGTTGATGCAGGAGAAGGTTTCAGACTCTTCATCCAAACCACCTGTACACATGGCTGGTAGACCTAACGTTCCTCCATACCCTCTTCCAGTTCTTCCCATGGATGATGAAGAAATCTCATCCAAAGGTAAGTCAGATTGATATTCACTCCATTATTGGTGTGGGAGTTCAACTGCTTAAGGACTGATGCTTGCATGATTTAATGTGTTTTATTTGGGATATTTCTGTAACCCTAAAGTGATGTCCTGGCTGTTACCATTAGATGGTCAGTTGTCGTTTAAAGCTAATTAGCAATGGCATCCATCATGTAATTGTTTCTGCAATATCACTGAGGCATGGAAACCAGAGACTGGTTGACTATGTATAAAAATATAGTTGATCTGGCACGTATATTCTGCTGATTCTGGGCAATGCTACTGCTAAAAAAGTGGAAATGTATTGGCATATGCAGTTCCTTTTCATGCCTAACTTATGGTAGGGTTTCACAGTTCACTGCATTTTCTGTCATCATTTGCTTTTGCTATCTGTTTCATGTGTGTTTCTCTTAAATCAGATACAAATCAATTAACTCAAAGGATTCTCTTATACCATAATCCTTCCCTACTTTATTTCTTGATAATAGGTACTAGGAACATAGACTGGTCCAGGACTCCCAGAATGTACTCCCTTTTCGGCATCTGAACAGTGCATAATAGATGATATTCCCTATTTATAGTTGCATGGCATCTCTGTATTTTTTACATTATTCTGGATATAGCAATACATTTTGGGAATCTACTAATATATGTAGACAGTGATTGCTTGACATATTTCTTCTCTATGCATTTTTAAAGTTGATGGAAGTTCTTGAGGCGCTTGAATCACGGGCGACTAGATACTGACTTATTAGATTATTCACCATTTATTGTCTTTCTGCAGCTATTGGAGGCCCAACAGGAGAAATTCTTGAGTCTAACGCACAGGTTTTGAGTCAAATCTCGACAAATCTTAGCAATATGCAGGTATCCTTTTTTTTCAATGTGGTTGTCTGAGCAATGATTTACCTGTATTTGTCTGTTGATTGTTTGCTCTTCCAAGCAAGGCCTCTGTTTTTCTTATGTTATTTTATTTACTTGAGGTTATTTTCTTTTTTGCAGATACAGGATAACATCTCACTGTTGTGCCAAACTCGGGATAATATACTCAGGATCTTGAAAGAGTATGTCTTGAATTACTGTTGTATTTATTCCAATACATTTGAAATGATATGTTCATCTCATATGCTCAGTCAGTTTTGTTAGTACATGCTAATTTAGTATCCTTATTTGCATCATTTAAGCAGTATCTTCAGATCAAAATTGCATTTTTCAGAACATATAAGAAACATATTGTACTATGTAGCCTCTGTCCTTTCTTCTACCATGGCAATTCATCATATGCAGCCATTGCAATTTGGCAGGATAGTTCCTTTAAAGGTCCAATGACACCAATGCGCACCCACTAACCAAATCCATCCCTGGAGCTTAAAAAAGTATTTTATTCTGTCCAATTTCAACAGTCATGCTGTGTAGTTTCTGACTCCCATGCAAAATGTTTGCAGGATAAACGATGCTCCAGAGATCATGAAGCAGATGCCGCCGCTACCTGTGAAGATAAACGAGGAGCTCGTCAACTCATTGCTCCCCAGGTCGACTGTACCTATGCAGTAGAAATAGCGAAACAAATGTATCCTCTGTAGTCTCAGGAGTTCTTAGATAGGCAGCTGAGATATAAAAAAAAAATGGCAGCCCTGGTGCTTGTTCGTTCGTTCGTTGTGTAGCTCCATCCTCGCACCTCCTGCTTCCTCCTACATGTTCAGTCCGGATGCTGATCTACCAGCCGTCCCCAAGTCAGGCGGTTGGAACGTGCACCGAGTTACCAAGGGCTGCTTGTACAGCAGTATCAGTTCCGACTCTGGCATGTTTTGTAATCTATAGCTGTTTTCGTAGTGTCGTGGAATCGGAGTAGCCTTCTAGCTTGAAATGTTCTGCAGTTTGCGTCTGGGAGCATACTGATACAGGCTATTTTTTGAAGGTGAGACAAAAAAAGCAGCCTGTAACAGTGGGTTCCCAGGGTACTGCTATACTGGTACAGGTTGGCCCTGAACATTGCACCCAAGTACTAAACCTTACGTTTGTTCGAAATTTCTGGACTTTACAGTAGTTCTGTGCAGGTCGATCCAAAGAAGGAAATTCTGAACAGCTGAGCAAAGTACTCGTAGTAGCAAGGAGCCAAGGAGAGACCACAGCTCGGAATCTTCGGAGGTCTCGAGGCCCAGTAGTCTTTGTGTTTCGGACCAGCCCAGCAGCCGGTCGAGCCCTCCGGAGCTGGCCCCAACTCGCCGCGCATCTCGGCCAGATCGGCAGATCCGAAGGCCCAATGGAGCAGCGGCGACGGCCACGCCACTCGCGCCCCACGACGTCCCCCGCGGCGCCCCTTCCTTTTCTTTTCTCCGCGGAGTCAATGCCTCGGTCAAAGCTCAACGCGAGCATGTCTTCCTCCTGCCCCTCCCCCTAGCTCCACCACCCCTCCTGGCTCCTGCTCCCCTTGTCTGTCTGCCCCCCTCTTCCGCCGCCCCCCTGCCCACGCCGCCGCACTCCACCCGCATTCCCCAGATCTCCATGGACCCGGCCCCGCCCGTGGACCCCGCGGCCTCCTGCTCGGCCTCCACCTCCTCCTCCGCCTCCGCGGCGGCGCCGGGGGACGTGGCCGCGATGCTTCCGGACTCGCCGCCGCGGCGCGGGGCGGGGCACCGCCGCGCGCAGTCGGAGATCCTCCTCGGGGGCGCCGCGCTCCCCGACGACCTCACCTTCGACGCCGACCTCGGCGTCGTCGGGGAGGCCTGCGGGGCCGGTGACGAGGATGAGGACGACGACTACGAGGACGAGGACGGGGGCGCCGGCGCGGGCGGCAGCCGGATGTTCGAGATGTTCCTCCAGAACGGCGGCACGCTCCCCGGGCCGCCGGAGCCCTCGGCGCATCCGCATCCGGCGGCGACCCCGCCGCCGAGGCCGCGGCACCAGCACAGCATGTCGATGGACGGCTCCACCTCCCTGCTGGGGTCCTCCGCCGCGGGGACGCCCGGGAGGGCGGGCGCTGACGCCAAGAAGGCAATCTCCGACGCCAAGCTCGCCGAGCTCGCGCTTGTTGACCCCAAGCGCGCCAAGAGGTGAGAACCTAGCAACAAACCCCTATGTAGGAGAGCTGCCCCCCTTGTTCTGCACTTCTGCTTGAGACTGCGGTTTATGTGTTGTCTGTCACGATGTCACCTTTGTAGTATGTCCGGTTAGTAATAACAATCAGGCGAATATGAAATTAATTGATGCGGCGTTTGACAAGGACTGATCACCTGAAGAGACTGTTATTTCTAATTTTAAAAAGCGCAGCCTCATTGAAAAGAGTCACAGGATTCGTAATGTGAACGGGAGGAAAGTTGTGGAATCTGGAATCATGCATTGAAATGTGACCCACTTGAACTTTTGACCTAATTGTAATCCAACAAAATCTAATAGCATTATGGACTGTCGATATCACAGATATTATGCGATCTGGCTCATTATTGGTTCATAGATAGGTCTGTCAAGCAGTGGTACTGCAAATGAAACAAAACTAACATATCTGATCTTGATTATTAAAGAATCATAGTAGCTCTCTCCTTTGCTAAATCACAGGTGAAAGGCGATTTGGTTCATCATTTGGTGACTAATAGGTTAATTAAATTGCAGTACTTATATTATTTGGTTCATCATTTGGTGACTAATATCTTAATTTGATTTCAGCACTTATAGGCTCATCATTGGGTGACTAATAGGTTAATTAAATTCCAGTACTTATATTGTTTGGTTCATCATTGGGTGACTAATTGGTTAATTTAATTGCAGTACTTATATTGGACAGAACTAACACGGCAGATCTTGTTCAGTGAAGAACCATATTAGTCCTATTCTTCATGTTTGTCACACCTCTTTGATTTGATATGTAGTTTGACATGTAGAAATGTCTTGATGATAACAGATTCGAGCACTTGAATTTCCAGTTTTAAGACTAAATTATTCCTTTTAGTCAGTCCACTAGTCAGCAGGAGGGTGTCTTTATACATTGTAAGTTTCAGTAGATATTCGTTTTCTGTCTTTCTTGTGGGAAGACTTCAGGGATGTATTCTAAAATATCCAGCAATGAGCTTGTATCACTGTAATTTAGTAATTTAACTTTTATCAGTAGTTTGGAACAAACTTTTGTGCTACACGCAACTGAGTCTATTCAATTCATGTGATTTCTGAAGGTACTTTACTCTATGATTGATTCAATGGTTGTTCATGACAACAATCCAATCTAGATGTGCGTTGAAGTTACGCTAATTTGATTAACACTCCTAGTAATCTAATATTTGCTTTTGCGACACATTTTAGGATCTTGGCAAACCGGCAGTCAGCTGCTAGGTCAAAAGAAAGAAAGATGCGCTACATTGCAGAACTAGAAAGAAAAGTGCAGAATCTCCAGTCAGAAGCGACTACACTATCAGCTCAGCTGGCCATGTTGCAGGTTCTTCACTTGTCTTTACCTTTTCTCCAATTCTTGAATGTAGTGATGAGTTAGATACCTACCTACAATTTGGTTGAGTCACAGTTGCTTCTCAGTCGCATGGATAGTCAACAGAGATACGAAATGATAGTCTGATACATGCATGGTTTTTGTAATTATTTTTAGCATTTATTAACAGTTTAAATATAGAAGAGATTTGAGACTATGACTTTGCTTCTTCAATTCTGTAACAACTAATTTGTCTGCATAAGGCTTTTTACTTATCCAAGCTGTTATGCGTATCATAGAAACCAAACTGCTTTGAGTATACCAATATGGTATTAGATATTTTTTTTAAAAAATAATTCATGTTTTACTAATGAAGCTTGTTGTGGAAATAATGATAGCTTGTGATTTGGTTTCTGTTTGATAACTCTTAACCTACATATAGGTTATAGATGCTACTAATATAGTTCAAGCTTTTTAGAGAACTTCTCCCCTTTTATAATTTCGACAAGTATATAATTGATTATCTGTATGATACAGAGAGATACCACTGGTTTGACAAGTGAGAACAGTGATTTGAAGATACGCGTGCAGACAATGGAGCAGCAGGTCCGGCTGCAAGATGGTAAAGTTTTGTTCACATAATATTTGTTGCGTTACAAATTTGAAGTGAACAAATTAAGTTTTAGAAAAGAAATGGCACTCTGCACACTACTTTTTTTGTTCCAAATTCTACTTTTATCATGCATGCATAGGTGAAAATTTCAGTGGTGAGGGTTGTCCTGAATTTTTCATTTCGATTATGCTATATAATAAAGGAAATGTGAAGCATGACAAACAATCATTTACATATATTAACAGTAATTCAATGTAATTTAAGAATTAGGATCAGATTTTCCCTAGAACTTAGGCCATTTATGTCTATGTTTAGGGAAGTAGCACAAAAGCTTATTCCAGGAGATTCCTTTTCCATTCTTAGGGGGTGTTTGGTTACAGGTACTAAAGTTTAGTTCTTGTCACATCGAATCTTCGGATGCTAATTAGAAGGACTAAACATGAGGTAATTATAAAACTAATTACATAGATGGACGCTAATTTGCGAGACAAATCTATTAAGCCTAATTAATCCATCATTAGCACATGTTTACTGTAGCACCACATTGTCAAATTATGGACTAATTATGCTTAATAGATTCATCTCGCAAATTAGCCTCCATCTGTGCAATTAGTTTTATAATTAGTCTATATTTGATACTCCTAATTAGTAACCAAACATTCGATGTGACAGGGACTAAAGTTTAGTCCGTGGAACCAAACACCCCCTTAGTATTCTAACCAGACCTTGTCTACTTGCAGCACTGAACGACAGGCTAAGAGATGAGATTCAGCAGCTGAAGATTGCAACAGGACAGGTAAATGCCAACATTGGAAAAATGGGAAACTTTGGTCTGTCCTCATTCGGTGGCAATGCACAAAGTTTCCAGCGCAGCCATATACAGTCTCTTCTGGCTGCGCAGCAGCTGCAGCAGCTCCAGATCCACTCGCAGCACCAGCAACAGCAGCAGACGCATTTGCAGCAGCAGCAGCATCTCAGCACTGCCCTGCAGCACCAGCTGCTGCAGGAGGCGCTCCCGTTCCCCGGAGACCTGAAGATGAAGGGACTAGCGGTGCCATCACATGGTCAAAATGCAGGCGCCTCTGACAGCCATGCTGTCAAGAGCGAGCCCTGAGGATTTAGCCTGGATTCATGTCTGTTGTTAGGAATAATATTGCTCTGTATGACTGAGCGGTTCATGCATCGGTTAGCGCGGTGTCTAGGTAAACTTCAAATTGTCTGAGGCACTTAGGGTTTCTGCAGCCTGTAGCTCCCATTTGGTTGTAAGCTGTAGTGCTGATGAACCATGCTGAGTCATTTCATTTACCGCGCCGAATGTTCCATTCAGAACTGGCCTTGGCCTTCCTGTGCCTGGAACCGTTCTCGCATGGGTGCAAGAGCAGATTGACAAAAATGACAATGGATCTTTGCAACAGTTCACATCGCGAGCGGTTTTTCTAGCAGATTGCCAATGGATCTTTGCAACAGTTGACGTCGAGGGCCTGAAACCGCGTGTCCAATACACAAGATCAAGCTGAGCCGTAGCAGCAGGTGTACCCTCCAGCTACAGCACCACGGCACGGACGAAACCGTTGCTGTCAACTTGGCCTGGGAACATTTATGATCTGGGACCACCTCAGCCTGCTGATGATGCTAGCTGTCTGGCTGAAATCGTGGCCTGAACTGCACACCCCGCCGGATTACTTGGCCCAAACGTGTGGCGGCAGCGTCCGCGCAACGTGGTATATGGTAAGGTGTCGGAAGGGATCCTAGTCACCACGATCGGAACGGCGATGAGCCTCGATAAGCACTGGGTGATCTCGATGCGACGCCGAAGGCGACGAGCCTCGAGCCCTCGATGAGCACTGGCTGTGGCTGATTTCGATGTGACTCGTCGGCAACTTTTGCGTCCGTCGTGGGCTCAAGCACGGCGCGGCTGTTCGTTCGGCCGCGCGTCCTCGCCGTACGTGCGGACGTGCCGGCCGCCATGGACTTCGGGGCGGCGGCTGTCGGCTGTCGGCTGGTGTCCCGGACGTGCCCGCCATCAGGTGCTTCTCCAGAGTCCGGGTGCCAGGCAGCACGGAACCGCCCGGCCGCGCCCCGGCACGCACCCACCCCCGTGCGGCGACCGCGCCACGGTCCGGCATGTCGCCGCGCCCGGCGCCGCCAGCGTCGAATCCAGGCCCTGATCGTTCCGCTGCGGTCGGCGCTGGTACACACAGCAGTCAACGCTACTAGAACAGCACGCAAGCAGCTTCCAGCTGTTGCTCTTCTGAAACGACGCATCAAGGCACAGGCATGCCAATCTCAGAGCAGAGGTGTCCAGGAATCAGCAAAAGAAAAAAAATAGTATCATCAATTCATCATTTTGATCAATGCACGGTGGAAACAAGAAGGGGTGAAGAACAAAAGCTATCGTCCGAAAAGGGTACAAGTACAACACGAACACGACCATGTACCAATGTACAAATATGAATCAGCTACGCTAGAGCAGCAGTCCGGCCCCTGCTTCACATCCTATACCCCCCCACAAAAGAAAAAAGAATCACAAATTTGCCGACGGTGTGTTGTTTGTGTGTGTCACGTCGCTGGCCGTGAAACGCTTCCTTCCGCGTACGCCCATCAGTTTCCTTGGTGTCCTATGCGCCGCCGGCCGCCTGCTGCCAGGGGGTCGAGCGGATCAGTCGTCGTCAGCGTAGCAGTGCTTGACCTCGAAGGCGGCGACAGCGACCACCCAGACGGCGACGAAGACGCCGTAGGAGACGATGTAGGCGTTGGTCTCCTGCGCGATGGAGAGGCCCAGGAAGACGTTGCCGACGGCCACCAGGATCGCCGCGCGCCCGATGTTGTGGTGGTACCAGTTCCAGAACCGCCGCACCTTGGACGTCTTGTCCGGCCGCGCCAGGATCGCCAGCACCTGGTAATAGACGTGGATCAGATATTCAGATCGTCGCAGCAATCGAAAAGGCAAGTTCACCTGAAGCAGCAGTGATTTTTTTTTCCTTCTTGAGACAGACAAATCAATCTCCGGTTTCCCTAGGTCAACTTTTTCACTCGAAACACTTTTTTTGTCGGCAAACCGAAGATTCCGAGCATAGAAAACTGAGCATGGCTGCGCGGAGCTGAGCTGCTTCAGCCGCTATCTCGACGAGAACCCATCTTGTGCCAGCTCAAGAACACGCAAGGCTACGGTGGCGCGCCTTGTCTGGTCTGGTCTGGCCTCCGTTGTCAACGGACATGGAAGCCTCTATTTTGATTGCACGCTTTTCACAGGGCATGTGAAAACGCTCTCTCACTTCAGTCCTAGTGCTACGTATACTTACTCGCAGTCAACAACTCCAAATAAACCTGTCGCTTCTGAGCTCTAAACAAATGAGCATGCTGTTTATCCAGGCTGGCCTCGCGGCAGATCCCAATCCAGACCATGCGCATGTGCCCAAGGAACCCGAAAGTGTCTGCTAGTACAAATGATTTTTATTCAATTTTTCCCCATGTTATTGAGACTGTTAATCTTATCTAGTAGCAGCAGCAGCAGTCACTCAGAGAAGGTTCTGAATTCTCTCTTCCACAGTAAGAAGCATCGCGTACCTGGAGCGACGCCATGGCGAGGATGCCGATGCCGAGCGCCTTGTGCACGCCCACGTTCCTGAGCCCGTCCTCGTTGAGGCGGAAGCCGAGGACGACGGCCGCGATGCCGATGGCGTAGCCGGACACCTGGATGGCCAGGTGGCTGTAGAACCAGCACGGGTCCAGCTGCCGGAAGTAGCGCGCGGTGATCATGCCGATGGGCATCAGCACGCCCCACCCCATCATGGCCAGCAGCCCGTGCTTCCGCTCCGCCGGGAACGTCCCGTCGCCTGCACCGGCGCTGGAGGACATACCTGCATGCAGCAGACCGGAATCCTCCATCACGCACGCATTCGATTTCGATGGCTCTTGGCAATCGGAGAAGGAGGGGGAAAAAAGGAAAAATGCGAGGTGCGGCAGGCGTACCGGAGGTGTAGTTGAAGGCGCGGGAGGCCATGCTCTGGTGCATCGGCAGCTGCAGGGTGCTGGACGGCGGCAGGTTGCCGTCCGGCCCGACGGCGTAGATCAGGTACGGCTGCGGGTAGTCGGTGCTTAGCTGGAAGGCGAGGTAGAGGCGGCCCGAGCGGGAGACGACGGTGGACTTGTTCCTGACGAGCTTGAGGAGGCCCCTGTTGGGGGCGACCTCGTCGGGGCTCTTCCCGCCGAGGTAGTACTGCTTGACGGTGCCCCGGCCGTTGGACGCCCACCCGGCGACGGCGCTGCTCCCGACCATGGCGCCCTTCCCCGAGAAGCCGACCGCCACGTACGAGCCCTTGTCCGGCGCCGACAGGACGAAGCTCCACTCGCTCGGCCCCGTGTTCTTGTACTGCGCGGCGCACACGAGCCGTGACAAGCAATTCAGATCAGATCGGATGGGCTCGCGGTGCCTCGTTCGTGAATGCATCGCGACGCATTGAATTGAACCCGATAATATAATTCGCAAAGCTCGCAGGTGCCTCGGATCGGCTACCTACTCCGAGCGAGCTCCGAAGCAGTGCATTGGCATTGGGAGGGATCTAGGACGAATCGAATCCCAGCGGCGAGCACGCTGAGTTTTAGTGGGGGAAAGAGAGCAAATTTGAGAGATCGGGGTAAAGCGCGAGGCGGGGGCGTACCCTGAGGACGAAGTCCTGCTGCTTCCAGTTGGCGGCGCACCGGAAGCCCGCGGTGTCGAAGGGCACGAGGCTGGCGACCGCGAGCTTCGCCGCGCCGCACGAGTCCGTCGACGACGACGATTCCTGGCGGCTCAGCGCGACGCAGAACCCGAGCAGGGAGAGCAGCACCAGGCGCGCGGAGGAGGACGCTCCGGAAGGAGCCGCCATTGGCGCTTGCTTGCTGCCCGCTAGTGGCTCTGCTCTGCTGCTCGCCCGACTGTTCCTGGACTTGGCAGGCGGCGGGACAAGATTGGTGCGTGGAAGCCAAGGGATGGGGTGGCCGGAGGGACCACAAGGGGAAGACGCGAGCGGCCAGGGGCCCTCCAGGGCGGGGACAGTTTGGCAAGGTCAGACGATGATGCCGCGCTGCCCGTTCGCGCTGCGCTGCTCGATTTCCCTTCCCCGCTCGCGTATGTACCGTCCCGCGCCCGTAAGCCTCTGCGCTGCGCCTGCCCGCGTGTGAATGTGTGTGTATATATAAGTATCAGCGTGTCACCATGTGGCCGTGTCCTCTGGTTGGGTGACGCTGCTCGCCTAGGGGAGCGCGCACATGGCGGCGATCAAACGGATTCGCTAACCGCGTCGGGGCGGCCTTCAACTTGGCATAAACAAGACGCGAGGTCTCCTCAGGCTAGCGCGCAGGCGCAGTCGAGCGTGGCATGCTGCTGCTGGAACACTCTGCTGCCAACTTGCCATGGCCGATAGGTGATAGCTGCTGCTACCTGCTACTGCGGCGCGATCCACCCAGACCCGGTAGTAGAATCGAGCGAGACAGAGCTGACACCTGCACCTGCAGTCCAGATCCGGGCGGGGGGAGGCCGTTGCGTGGGAGTGCACACCGCAGCCAATCTGGAACCAGGCCCAGTCCGTGTCCAAACCCAATCCACCGCATACGCGCCAACATGTCGCTTGCCCCGTAGGGCCGTACCGCAGGGAGAGAAAGAGAGAGAGTAGGGGAGGACTCGGCGGTGCTCGCCGTGGCTGAGCTGCCGAACAGCGAAAAGGGGCGGCGCAAAAGGCCCGGCCGGGCGACCGCCACCGGTGGTGGGGCAGCACCGCACCCCCGGCCCGGGGCGGTGCGCGCGATCGGGGGAGGATGATGGCGCGGGGGAAGAAAGGAAAGGAAAGGCTGGCCCCCAGATGATTATTGCGCGCAGGGAAACAGCTCACGGTTCCGGTGCACGGAGTAAAGAAAAGATGCGGGCGCACATGCGCGCTGCCGCGGCGGATCCGTCCCCATCCCCATGGGTTTCCGAGGGCGCGCGTCCCTCTGCGGCTCCGTCTCGGCCCGGGCCTCACCGTCGGGGGTACAGTCACCGCAGTTAGGAGTTGGCCCTTCCCCAGCCTCGGACTCGGATCCCCGTGTCATTAATAATCCGGCTGGAGTTTTGTTCAGTTCTTTCAGTTCTCAGCTGGTGTCTGGAGCTCGGAAGGTCTAGCACACTAGCACGCAGACTTTCAGGATTAACCGTGAGCCTGGGTAGCTAGCCATGCACCCGTACAAGACAGCTAGCGTCTATCGTTCGAGGTCTCCGCCACAAATTTCTCCTAGCGCATCTCTTTTTTTTTTTGTTTTCTAGTGATGTTAGGTTCATGTACAATCTTCTCACGCTTTTGAGGTTCTTCATGTCATTATTCGTTCTGCCTTCAATTTTTCATTCGTAGTTGAATTTGAGTGGAGGATGGTGTTTTGATTACAAGCCTCAAGCAACAATTGGTTGGTTCAATCATGGGCCCACCATATCAATGCTCCAAGCTCTAGCGGCGCAAGTCCCAACCTGCCAATTTTGCCCCTTTGGTTCGAACACTTGTCTCTTCTTTGTTTGCTATTGATTCCTCTATTTATGTCGTTGCCTGGTCGGCCAAACTAACTGAGGATGCCAATTTGTACACGCCAATTTTTTCATAAAAAAAACGGAGCGTGATGTTACATGGAAGTAAAAAGGTAAAATGTGACTGTATAATCTACAATTTTGATGCCGGTTTTTGAATAAGGTAGGATCGATGAATTCCATGATGGATCACCGTCATTTTGCCATACTAGCACCGTAGTCTACCCAACCTTCTACTTTTAGGAGCAATGAACAATGCATGCACTCCTGCTCATTGACATCCGGGACTAGATTACTGTAAATGTTACTCTCAATCTATCGCTCCTACGAGCATGGCCATATGCATCACTCCATCGCCGCAATAAGATCGAAGAAGAAAATTCTAACCCAAATCAATACGGTGGTGACAACCTTCATTAAAGCTTTTTTTTTCGAAAGGCTTTAGTGTCGCTGCAATTGGCCGTGTAAACAAAAAGTCTATACACATTCGGACGAGTTCCCCCCAAAATATAAATTTCTATCAAATTGGAACTACTAACCAATCCCAGCACCAGGCTTCAAGCTAGCTTCATGCCATCTCCGGTGTCAGCTCGTTCACCGCAAAAGGTGCCGCATGATGGTTTTGAATTATTGATACGGAAGTGGAAATACTATAAAGCAGTGCTTGCGTAGCATTGCAGCTTGACGTCACCAATCGAATGCCACGTCATCATAATGGCTTCCAGCGACAGTGCATCTAGGCCCTTGGACTTGAGTCGGTTTCCATTTGAATATTTGAACCTCTGTTAGAAGTTACTGTAGGCGTCTCATGCACAGGGCATTGTATCCTGTATGGCCCTGTCTGATTGGAGATCTAAGATTCTAAGTTTGCTGTTTCGTCGTGGAAGTTACTGTAATCAGTTTAGCTCACTGATCACATCATTTGCTCATCAGTGTAAGGCACGTAGCATGTACTATTTCAACATAAGAAACGCATCGTTTCTTCTCCCCAGCTCGTGTGGACGCAAGGAGCCTCTGCACTCCGATTCCGTTGTTAATAAATCCGTGGACATTCTCGCAGATCCAGCGGATTACACGACCAGCGCAGCTACCGCACATGATAAAAATGGGGATGGGGATGGGGGAGGCCCGGTCCATTTCAGCAGCGGGACATGCATGGTACTACCCTGTCCGCTCGTCGCCGTTCGATCAAGTCAAACGACGGGATTTTCGGGGATCAATAATAATCCTCGATCATCTAGAAGCTGTCATGTCATCATCATTTTTTTCTTTCTTTTATATAGGGGCAGAAAAATCAGATCCCGACCTTTCACTCATCATGCAAACCAAAAACTGAAAGACATCACATGAATGCGTGTGTAAAGTGGAGGTCACATGACACGACAGGCAGCAGCCTCCCAATCCCAACCTATTTTCGTGTGTGAAGTGGGATCGGTGGGAGGAATGGGAGGTGCAGAGAAGAAAAGCCTGGAAGCCCGCGGGAAAACCACACCGGGGGCGAGCGAAAGGAGATCGCCGATGAAACTAGTAAAGCAAAGGCCCCAACTCACAAGGATGAAGATCTAACTACTTTTTTTTTCCCTTTTCAGTTCCCAGTTCCCTCAGTTTAAACTGAGGCTCCCTACGGTTCTGGTTTTCTCACGTTTTAACCGCTGATGCTTGTGCCAGCCACACGCTCCATGTGGTATGTTTTTTTTACTGTCCAGCTGCTGTTGCCTAGCCGCCGGTCAGGATTGACAGTCAGACTAGGAACCTGGAACACTCCGAATTGGAAGTGAACGGCACCGACAGAAATGCCCGCAGCAGAAAAGAAAAGAAGGTGGTGGTGTAGTAGAACAAATGAACAATGACACACTGACACATACCGCAGTACAGCACGGAGACCTAACCTTTCCTCCTGTCCAAGCCCGTGAAACAGCATCAATGATGGGGCGAGAGCGAGACGAATCGTCCGCCCCGATCCATGCGTTCCGGACCATGAACTCGCGAGGAGGGGAGGGAGCCGTACCGCAGCATGTGGGCGCCGCCGCGCGCGGCCGTGGCGCGCGATTGTCCCGGACTGGCAACAAGGCCGCGGCCAGCGATTGCTTGCCGCTGCGGCGCAGCGCGGCGCGCGGCCATGTGACGGCGGCAGCGCACCAACCGCTACGCGCTGCGGCGCGTGAGCTGGAGATAGGATGGGATATTCCCCTCAGCCGGGCGTCCGCTTGGCTCGGCGTGGCGACGAGGCCACGAGTTAGGTGGCGCGGCGGTGCACGGCTTCTTTTCTTTGCCCCATTTGGTTCGGGTGCCAGGTGCGTCTGTCTGTGTGTCTGCCAGTGGAAGCCCCGGGGCGTGGTCGCCACCTAGGTTGCTCTGGAACGAGGGCATCCTCCACCTAGAAGCTGAAAAGCTGTTTGTTTCTGTGGCCTGCGCGTGCAAAGTTCCTGGCTGCTTTTACTGCAAGGATATGTCAGAACACGTGTGTTGTGGGGGCATTCTTAAGAGCTGGTTGGATTCTTTGGTAAAATTTAGCATCGTATACTTATATTTCGATACCAATTAGAAAAAGTAAATATAAAATATGAGCTGATTATAAAACTAATTGCAGAAATCTAGAGCTAATTCACGAGACAAATCTATTAAGCTTAATTAATCTATAATTAGTATATATTTAATGTAGCATCACATGAGCTAATAATAAATTAATTAGATTTAATAGATTCATCTCGCGAATTAGTCTAGATATAATGTAATTAGTTTTATTATTAATCTACATTTAATACTCCTAATTAGCAACTAATCATTCGATATGACGGGGCCAGCGCTGCCGGACCAAACGGGGCTTGCCCTGCCCTACTCCATGGACCGACCATACTAGCGCACGCGCGGTTATCCTGCGCCAGACAGCAGGAACAACAGTAGGCCATGAACAGAAACGATGGCAGTTTTTTTTTTCTTTTTTGAGATTGAAACGATGGCAGTTGTCTGATGATCCTCGCGTGTTACAGTAGCCGCCACCTGCCGTGTCCATGCTCGGCCCGTTGGGAATCTGTCCTGATGATGCTTCTTAGTCCAACCGTGTGTCCCAGGCCATCCTCTTTCTGCTTCGGACGGCCCATTGAGGACTGGAGAATTCCTTTTTTCTGTGGAGGGGAACATATTGCGGGGTTGGAGACAACGAACTGTTTGGTCTGTTTCCACTTCTCTGAGCTCTGAATTTGAACTCCCGAACTTCTTCTATTTCCTTCAGTTACCAGGGCACGGCGCCGGATACTGAGAAAAGGCACCGCGGGTACTGGATTTTTCGAGTTTCTATCCATGCTTTGCAGGATACAGTATAAATCAGTCCAGCGTGGTGGAATCAACAATGGATAACTTGATCCTCCTGTTTAGCAGCATCTCGGTCAGAGAAGCAGAGCACAGCGGGTTCAATATCATTTTAGTGTAATCTGATCATACTTTTGCATTATTTCGCAACAACTGCCGATGAGCTCGGAGCTGGACACGACAACGCAGCAGAACCGCGGATGTGGTTTCTTGCACAGCGCAGGAGGTTCCGGGGAAGCGCACAACTAGGATACCCTAGCCCAGGCTGAGGTAAAGCGCGGCGGCGGCGCCCGCGGCGTAGACGGCGACGACCCTCCCGACCACCGCGGGCGCGGCTCGCGCTGCCACGCCCACCCCGACGATCCCGGCCGCGGCGGCGGGGGCGCGCACGAGCGCCGCCCCCGCCGCGCCGGCCAGCACGGCCTCCCTGAACAGCTCGGCGGCGAACTCCCCGAGCTGGGCCCGGGAGAGCTCCACCTCGCCCTCGAGCCCCGCGGCGCGGAGCGCGGCGTCGACGCGGGCGCGGGGCGGCGGCGAGGGCACCCAGCGCCGGACCAGCGGGACCGACGCGCGGAGCGACGCGTGGAGGCGCGCCGCGGCGTCGGCCAGCTGGTAGAGGCGGACGCCCCGGAACGCGCCCTGCGCGTCCGCGAGGCACCGGTCGAAGGCGTCGTCGCAGGCGGCGGCGAACGCCGGCGCGCGCCGCAGCGCGGCGTCCACGCGCTTGGAGGGGCTCAGGCCCATCTCGGCGGATTGGGTGCGTGTGGGGCGCGCGTGGAGCGGCGGACTGGGATGATGATGGCCGATGTCAACGATGTGCTGGGCTTCGCGGGAGTAGCTTGCGACGCCACCTCTTTTTTTCTGTCTGATAACTGGGCTGGGCCGTGAAAATTTGTACTGGTTTGATCGGCAGGCTTTGCTTAGTGTGCTGGGCTGCTGCTGATTCCAGGCACGGTCTGGCCTTATTATGGACCGGGCCAGTCATGTTTCCTACTAGCAGTCCATACTTCCTCCCATCTCTCAAAGAAAAAAAAACCATACTCATACTCATCAAAAATAGAAAAAGAAAAAAGGGGGTTCATGCTGCTCCTTGCTGCAAGTGGATGGTAGGTAGAGGCGTTAGTACGACGTTGCGACCCTTTTCGACCCATCTCGACCACCGACCGGCATGCACTAGCTCATAGAGAAACTGCGTAGGGTCAATGATCGAGACCAAGCAGGGCCACATAGCCCATACACGGCTAGGGATGTAGGCCAGTTAGTTCCGGTACTCCGTGGCGGCAGGGCGCGCGAGAATGCGGGCTCTTGTGCTTGGCGCTGCCCCGCGCCCTGAAACCCACACACACCCCACGACGGTGCGCGTCGGGGAAGGTAAACAATGGCGGGGGACTGGCCGGGGAGGCAGGTGACGTCCGGACCAAACTTCCATCAGCGCCTAGATTTCCGAGAGAGCTCTAAATGCGACCGCGTGATGAGCCTAGCCCCAGTAGCTCCTCGCGTACTCTTTCGGCCCGGCACGCCGTGTGCATGTGAAGAACTGAGAGAGAGAGAGAGAGAGAGAGAGAGAGAGAGAGAGAGAGAGAGAGAGAGAGAGAGAGAGAGAGAGAGAGAGAGAGAGAGAGATGGCGTAGATGGGGTGGTGAGTTTGGGAATACCCTCTGAATCGATCTCCTGCTTGCTGCAGGGTTGTTTAAACCGTCTTATAGTAGCCATATAGAGTTAGTGAAACTGAGATTATATCCGTGAGGTTATACCAAATTTATCAACAATACTTCTGTGCTACTTTCTCCGTTCTAAATTGTAGGTTGATTTAGCAAATTTAGATGCATAATTTTTGCTAAGAATTTAGACATAATGTATATCTAGATACATTGCAAACTCTATGCACCTAGATTTGCCAAAACGACGTATATTTTGGAACGGAGGGAGCATGATAGAGTACTACCAAGATACAAATTGGATCGTAGAACAAAACCAAACAGTGTCCACATAGTGCTTAATCTGAATATGGCAAATTAACAGTCAAAATTCTGAGGATTTCCAGTTGCGTGGTACTGGAACTAAAAAACGAACTCTGAGGCAGAGATAAGAATTCGCCACGTACCTGCACTGTCAAATGCTGAGCTCCACACACAGAATGGAACTAAACTACTGGTCTAGACTGCCGAAAATCAGTGCCTCTAGCTCAGCCAGCTAGATCCCTGACGATACGGGCAGTATCTGCATAGCTGTTTATAAGAACTTGAGCACAGTTTAGCCGTGCATCGGTCACATGATCTTCGTCCTATATTGGACTTGGACTGGCCGGCGTGCCAACGGACCATGCAAGGAATTCCCCATGCAATCTGCTGCGTACAACAAACTGCAGGCAGCTCGATCTAGTTTGTTGGCCTACAGGTCGACCGCCCTAGCTCCCCTAGGGCGGAACTGTCCACTGTCCGCGCGTGAAAAGGCGAGCGATCGGCCTCGTTTTCCCTGCCGCACTTATGGCAAAATCACATACCAAAGATTCGTTGCATCCAAGCGATACAGCATCAGTATAGGCTAGGGGCCAGCAGGCTAGCTTCTTCTTAAACTGCACACAACTACACAAGCAATGCACATTCTCTCGTGCAATCGATCTGCAGGCCTATAAGTAGCCATGCCACAGAAGCTGCTGTCCAACACAACAGCTCACGTAGCACAAACATTCAGCACCGGCAAGAGGGTTGATCAGTAGAAGCGAGCAGGGAACCTCGATCTCGCCCCCCATGGCGTCCCAGCCGAGAGGAATCCTCACTTTCTTGCTGCTCGCCGTGGCGTCCACCGTTCTTATTACTGCCGTCGAGCGGGCCAGGCGGCTGCAGCCGGAGGGACAGTACGCCGCCGACCACCACCCCGCGCTGCACGAGAGGGCGAGGTCGCTGATCATGGCGTGGGTGGCGCAGCTCACCCAGGGGCCGAGCCCTAGAGGCCCCGGCCACTAGAGAGGCTCGGGCTGCTTGAGAGAGTTCACGCCATCATCGAGCATGCACGAACAGTACGTTACGTTGGCCACGGCAGTCGTACTGTCTTCTTCCGACAGACTAGCTTGTTTCTCGCCCAGTCAGGACTCAGGAGGAAGCTTTTAAGTATTTTGATATTTTTAATTACCCTGGATGCGCCTGCTAGTTTTCCTGGGCGCGTGATGTGTTATATATATATATGCTCGTCGCAGATCATGTACTTGCTTATGAGTACATGTTACTCTTCCGCTATATGTCCATGAACAAATTAAACAATAAGGGAGGCAATATGAGTTTATAGCTTATATTAACTGTTGAGAAATCGACGCCCCTAACCTTGACACCGACTTCCGAGAAGCGATACCAAAATAGTGTGATACCACTTTTCCGTGGACCCTATACCCACACTATAACGATGAGATCTTCACCTGAACACCGATACGGGAGACCAACTCTCTACAAGAAACTCAACTTCTCTATTCACAATCCAACAACTCTTACACTTTTTATGTGGCTACCCTACCACACTCTACTCATGTCATCCAATGGCATGTCACTCAATTATCCATGGTCGCTACCTATGTCATCTTCAAATGGTTTCTACTTGACATGGCTTGGGGGAGGGGAGTGACCCCATATATATAGGACTCCATGACTCATATGGTGTTGCCATGTGTCCACCTTCTACACTCTTCTACAATTCTAGATTTTTCTCCATCTTTATCCTATCATACACATATCTCTTCTCTAGAACATTCCACACTTCACCATAAAGCATGACAACTATGAATCATACATGTCCTCCACTCTTCTAGAACCTTCTTACCTTGTCATGATCTTATTCTTATCCTTATAGATTGCAAAGGTAGTTTTTTTGATTTTCACAATCTTCTAGAATGTTCCAAGTATGCATGTCATATTTCAACATTAACAATTTCAGTTTATCTGTCATACTACTACTAAATTAAAGGTATATCAGTATACGTGCATTTGCAATGGGTTGGTTAGCCACATATGGTTATTGCGCTATGCATATCGGTGTATGATTCTATTATTGTTCATCATATAACAAATATTTGTTTTCTGATGCAAAAAATTTCATGGGAATAAATTGGAGATTCTCTAGCTAGTGATTCATGATGAGCACTTTTGCTCAACTGCCAAAAGATCATGATGGAGTTTTCTTGTTCTTCAGTGCTCCTTGAAACTTTGATCGTCGGTGCCATAAAATACAGTATCGCCCAAACAAATATAAGTATCGCCACTGGTTTTATCTTTAATTTTCAGACAGATCGAATAGCTAGTTATTAACTTTAAATTGTGGTTCAGTGAGGAGAGTATGGTCCTCACTGAACCACAATTTAACTGCTGGCCGGCCGGCCGGCCGTGTCTAGTTAGCTGTCATTTTTCTGTCAAACACAATATATGTTTGGCCCCGAGGGGATACGATCAGAAGTTAACGTGAACGTACTGAAGAAATGCACATCGATACTGAATATGTCTCACCTACTAGCTCGGTCCAAACGCAAATTAAAACGGGAGCTGCAAGTTGTTGACTAATTGCACTGGCTCACACGAACCACAGCCCAGGGGCATCAAGGCATGCATGCACCCAGTACAATACTAGTACAAATGTACAAACCCCTGTAATATAACATAGTACATGGCACATGGCTGTAATATCAGCGTTTAATTAGCGCATCTTTAAACTCTAGTTCAACATCTCATCTTGATCTAGTTCGACATCAAGTTTTGACAGCCGACACACCACCCAAAGTGGCATACCATGTATACGTATACGACCTGTTCCAAACTACAGCAAAAATTAAACAAGCTCACGGGAGCACTACGGGATACTTGGACAGGACACTTGGGACGCGCCCTACATGCGCAGCCGGCGGGCGGCGTGCCTGTGCACGGGCACGAGGGAGACGTCGTCGACGACCGGCCCGCACAGCGTCCCGTCGGGCTTCATGTGGTAGTTGGAGCTGTGGAACACCACGCGCGTCAGGCCCTCGGCCGCCTCGAAGTCCAGCTCGACGCGCCTGTGCCCGCCCGTGCCGCGGGACTCGTACGACACCTTCGCCGTCGTCCTCGCCTGCCCGGCGTACACGTCCACGCCCAGGGTCCCCTCGCACCCGTTGGCCCCGTCGCCGACGGAGAAGGAGAGCCTGTAGGCCCGCCCCGGCACGGTGCGCGCCTCCTGGACCAGCGCGCACTCCATGCCGGCCACCAGCTCCACGGCGCGCGCGCCGCGCGGCACCGCGTGGTGCGCCGCGTCCACGTACTTGACGACCTTGGTGTCCGACAGCACCATCCACCCCGGCAGCGGCGAGTAGAGGTCCTCCGACATGGGCGGCACCAGCACGCCCCACGGCACGTCCGGGAAGATGTGCGGGCCCTCCTCGAAGTCCCCGTTCCTCAGCATGTTGCCTGCTGCACGCGATCGATCGACTTGATGATTGGTTAATTTTGTTCGTTCGCCGGATAACAACAAGGTTAAGAAATTTCGTAGCCAGCAGAGATTACCCGGGACGTGGTGGGGAGGGTGGAGAGCCTTGATGGCGATGAAGTCGACGAGGGGTCCGCACGCCGGGTTCTCCTCGTGGCCGGGGTTGTGGATGGAGAGCCACACGGTGCTGTGCTTGGCCTTGAAGGCCCAGGAGTAGGAGTCCCAGCCGCTGCTGGTGTACACCGTCTGGATGGGGAGGACGCCGGAGTCCGGGGTTACCGACACGTTCAGCGCCTCGGCCTGGGCGCACGACCGCGCGGCGGTGAAGGTGATGGAGTAGTAGGCCTGCCGGGTCACGCAGAGCTCCTGCCGGATGGTCGCGTCGTTGCCCAGCCGCACGGCGCGGTCGCCCTCCGGCACCGGCAGGATCATGTCGTCCTGCTTGTGGCCGGACCCGATGTACTCCACGAACCCTGAGATCTCCCAGTGCGGTATGGCGTTGGGACTCATCACCCTGGTGTCGTTCATCTGGGACTCGTCCGGACCCTGCTCAAAATCGCCATTCGGTAACAGGCCTGCACGCAATCGAGTTGTCGATCAGAACGTGAAGAGAGACTCCAGATCGATCGAAGTGGTTTCGTCAAGAGTGAATCAGAGGCTGTGACTTCAAGTATTCATTCCGGCACACCGCAGGTTTACGAACTTACGATAAAGAGTAGAAGTAGGATCTATGTGGTTTAATGGACAAATTAAAAGCCCAAAAAACATTTCTACCTCATGTTATGTTTGAAAAGTTTAATGGACAAAAGCCCAAATAACTTGCTACTTTATTAGCTTTCACTGAATGACTACGTCAGTTGTCCAGACTGCTAGTTTCCCAAACCCTAATTAGATCTACGGCCCAAACCGAAATGTTACGGTCAAACCACCATGGACACCAATTTCAATATACATTATTCGGACTGACACATGATACGACCTAAATGAACTCTCAAGTGCACGCCATCGACATGTGACAGTATATGTGTGGGATGTAGTCACAGAGCGCGGTTCTAAAATCAAAATTTTATCATGGATGTGAGCTAGATGTCGATCAGGCATTCAGAACCTTGGATCCCATTAACCATGAAGCCTAGTGCTGCAGCACTGATAAGTCAACGCCAGCGCCTTTGTACAAAAAGGATACTAAGATAAGTTCAAAAAAAAGGATATTAAGATAAACTCTAGCCAACAAGGCAACAAAGCACAATAACTTAGCCGGGCAGAGTTTTTCAAAAGAAAAAAGAAAAGAAAAGCACATTAGCTTCCATAGTACATTAGTACTATATCATGCATGGTCGCATGGAAGAAGAAATACTGCCACGCCAAATTAAAGCAAATGATTAAGCAGCAGCGGATCGGAGCGGAGTGCTAGTTCGCGAGCCCTCACCATCGCTGACGACGGCAGAAGCAGCTTGAGCGGCCACGGCGACGAGCACGAACAGCGCCACGCAACGGCTGCGACCCGTGGTCATCTCCGACTCCCTTCCTCCCGAGAGGTCTCGGCCCTGACGGCCACGTCCGAGAGGTACGAACGAACAGAGCTGCCGCGCGCCGCCTATCTCCAGCGCCCTGAGATAGCCGGATATGGAGTAAATCGTCGCCGCCCGGAACCGGTTATATAAGAGCGGCCACTTATTAGCTGGTGCGCATCATGATGCGGGCCGACGTACGGAGGCCGCGCCGCGAGACGCGCCGGCCGGATCGTGGCCGCGGCAGCGGGCATCTCTCACTCTTGGGCACAGGGGAGGTGGCCGTACGTCTCGATCGGTTTGGATTCCTTGGACCTGCAGCTGCAGCTGCAGCTGCTACCCTGCGTGCGCTCACGTGCCGCACTCCTTCGCTCTCGTGGATTCATGGGGGGCATCAAGCACGTCGAAGATTCCGTTGCCCAACGCCCACGGCGCCGGCCATAGCCGCCCGGGCCTTGCCGGCGCGACGCCATCTGCCATGCTACAGATCCATCTCCAGGAGATCGATCTGCGCGCGGACGGCGACGGCCTCCGCGGCGAGCGGCGCCACATCTGTCGCCGTCTCGCGATCCGAATGTGCGACGATACGGTCGGTCTCGCGGCTGTCTTGCTGTGTTCGTGTTCAGTACCCATCGCTCGAGCCTCCAGTTTCAGAGAGAAAAAAATTGGCCTGATGCCTTCCACCGTCCAAAGCAAAGCATTGACCCGAACTCCCAGATCATCTACAAAGTCAAACATTTGCACACAGCGGCTCTGAACCGCACAGCAAGCTCGCTCGTAGTTGCGACCCCTACCTTCTCTATCACCTGAACTTTGTTCCTATGAAAATCAGAATCCTATAACCACACCGGAACTGTACGGATAAGGTATACGAGTCCCAAATTAGCTCATCGTTAGTGCCGTCGTGAAAGATGAAGCTGATAGCGAGGGCAATCCGAGCCCTGAAACCAGCCAGTTAGCTTCCGTAGGTGCTATATCAACAAGTGCTTCGTTTAGAAAAGGAACTACACCAAGCAATACATAATTTTTTAATAAATTGTATCTATTAGTTTCTCTATCTATCTAATCTCGCATGGCCATGGCGACGGCGGAGCTCGTGTGGGCGGCGCCGAGCTCTAGGGCGGGCCCCACGTGGATGGAAACAAGGGCTCGCCCAAGAGTCGGTGTCGAATAGTGCATCAACTCTTTTCCTACATGAGACATTGTTTTTCTCTCGCTCTCTCCTCTTTGACTTCTTAGCCACATCACGAAATCACCAAATTATTTGATGACAAACTAATTAATTCTATGAAATCAACATAGTCCGGCGTATAGAAAATGGTGGTACGATGTTATAGCTATGTAGAGAAAATGAGAGGGTTATACTTCATTGATTTGAACGAAACAAACTAGGTGTCCGCCCCTCCAAAACTTGGAAACTGTTTCGCATCCGTGTTGCAGGCAAATATTTTGTTTCATCCATATCCTTAATAATCTCGTGTGTTAAATGTTGTGTGCCGCATATGAAACAACAAAACGACACTGTCTTAGAGAGAGGGAGTTGTTTTATTTATCAACCTGAAGGAAAGAACTAGTACTGTCAGCACACATGCTTTTCTCTCTACAAGGCAAAGTTAATTATCGTTAATTTGAAAAGTATTTCAACTACTAGCAGGTCAGGCGGCTCAGCTGTCAGCACTCATGTTAGTGTTACACACATCTTATCTCAAATCACATTATTAAGACACTGCAGATACGACCACATTTCCTGGCAATTTTTGAAACGGCCACATACAACGCGCCCCTGCTGAGATGCGCTCTTCATCCGCAGCCGGCGGGCAGCCGGCGTGTGGGCGTGCTCGGGGACGAGCGACACGTCATCGATGACGGGGCCGCACAGCGTCCCGTCCGGCTTCATGTGGTGGTTCCCGCTCTGGAACACCACGCGCGTCACGTCGGCGTCCGCCACGAACTCGAGCTCGGCGCGCCTGGACCCGCCCGCGCCGCGGGACTCGTACGCCACCTTGAGCGCCGCCGCGGACGCGTAGGCGTCCACGGCCAGCTGCCCGGCGCAGCCGTCGCCGGCGTCCCCGACGGAGAAGGACAGCTTGTATGGCCGCCCGGGCACGGTGCGCACCTCCTGCAGCAGCGCGCACTCCCTGCCGGCGACCAGCTCCACGGCGTGGGAGCCGCGCGGCATTGCGTGGTGCGCCGCGTCCACGTACTTGACAACCTTGGTGTCCGACATGACCAGCCACCCCGGCAGCGGCGAGTGCTCGTCCTCCGCGATCGGCGGGACCAGCACGCCCCACGGCGTGTTCGGGAAGATGTAAGGCCCGTCCTCGAAGTCCCCGTTCCTCAGCATGTTGTCTGCTTCAGTTGGGTTCGCCCACCAATTCAAGTACTCGTCAGTGCGAATTTCATGTAAAAATCCAGCTAGGGCATCGAGGAATCAGGAGTCGATCTTACTCTTGACGTGGTGGGGAGAGCGGAGGGCCTTGATGGCGATGGCGTCGATGAGGGGGCCGCACGCCGGGTCCTCCTCGTCGCCGGGGTTGTGGATGGAGAGCCACACGGTGCTGTGCTTGGCCTTGAACGCCCAGGAGTAGGAGTCCCAGCCGCTGCTGGTGTAAACGGTCTGGATCGGGAGGATGCCGGACTCCGGGGTGACCGACACGTTGAGCCTCTTGGCCTGGGCGCAGGTGCGCGCCGCGCCGAAGGTGACGGAGTAGTACGTGTGCCGGATCACATTCAGCTGCTGCCTGATGGTCGCGTCGTTGCCCAGCCGCACGGCCTGCTCGCCTTCCGGCACCGGCAGGATCATGTCGTCCTGCTTCTGCCCGGACCCGAGGTACTCCACGAACCCTGAGATCTCCCAGTGGGGTATGGCGTTTGGGCTCATCACCCTGGTACCGTTCATCTGGGACGCGTCTGGCCTCTGCTCAAAGTGGCCGTTCGGTAGCGGTCCTGCACGCACAAAATGTAACTCGGAAGATATGTACAAATCCTAGGACGGGCACTGGTGTCGGAGTGCAGTGGTGCTCCGTTTTGCCGATTATGACTAGTACTTTAAGTTTACGCTTAGTACATGCATATTTTTCTACTCCTCCTACACTACATGTGCCTGAAAATTTGAGAAACATAACACGATCGAACGGTACTCGTGACCTTCTTAGGGTAAATGGTGGGGGCTGCTAGGGAATCCGGAGAAATGGATTCTCTGCAGCACTGCCCCGTGCAGTTGGATATATCGTTGACGTGTGGGTCCGACCCCATCAGTAAGTGGCAGTACTGCAGGTGAGTCCTTTCCGGAATCTGGTGTGCTCCCGACTTAGGAACGGATCCTTCGGAGGCAGAGCAGCTAGATATAAGAGACAGACTTGGGGGGCGGGAGGCTATCGCTCTGTATTGGGAGAGGAGGATGGCCGTTAGGCTAGATAAGAGCAAGGGAGACGTAGAGATGGCCCGACGACGCGGGTTAGTGTGGTGAGGGCAACGAGACCGAACGTGACGTCCATGAGGTCACCAAGGGTGGCGGTAGGTGAGGGCAAATAGTGCCCGGCAATGCAGGACTGAAGCAATACCTAGGGTTGAAGATTAGCAAGAGCGCTCTGATCTAAGATCCAACATGATGATTCGCCACCAGGAAAAATATAGTTGAAGTATAGTAAAGTTGCCTCCCTTTACTTTTAACAATGATCTCACTTGCATCTTGTTGTTCTCCAACCTCATCTTTTGAGGACTCCACAATCAGATCTGCACTGGTATCCTTGTCAATTTTTCTATCTTTTAACATCACCCACCACTTTCACCTCCCGCGTCTTTAGCAGCCCCATGTTGCACCATCACTAATTTAGCTGTTATTGCAATCTTGGACTTCAAAACCTAGCTCTCACAACCCGCATGAGTTGGAGACATTCAAGACGGAGAAAGACAAAAAATTGGTGCGAAGGCAGGCCAAAAACACGCGATGAAGTTTAGCATTTGCCCTCAACAATGGCACCGTACGTCCGTACGACTATACTACGGTGCGCCTGACAAGTCAATGCCAGCCTGGCCGGGAATAGAGTTGACAATTGACATTGATGGAACCTAAGAAAACTAAGCAGCAAGAACATGAGCGTGCGCAACTACTTAGCATTAGAGATTTAGAGAGCAAAAAACCGTAGCATGCATCAGAGTCCTCAAAAGCACAGTACGGAGTATGTAATAGTACTAGGGTCACCCTCTAGTACTGGTTCGCGAGCTCTCTCCATCGCTGACGGCAGAAACCGCTCGAGCAGCCACGCCGAGCATCATCAAGAAGAGTGCCACGGAGCGCGCACCCCTCGCCATCGCGCAGGCTCCCTACTCACGACGACACGAGCAAGCCCCTCGGTTCCTGACGAGCTAGCATATAGAGCTACGGCCCTGCGAGCTAGTAGACCCCTTGATAACGAAGCAGGAGCAAAGCGACCTGGCGCGCACGGCTTATATAAGAGCAGCGACTTATGTGGCGGCTGGCCCTCTGACCTTGCGCGATCAGGGGGCGGAGGCGCGCGCGTGGCGGATGCCGACGAGGCGACGACGGACGGGGCGCCGCGGGACGCGCCGGCGGGGATCGTGCAGCTCGGGTCACGTTGGGGACTTGCTCTGCTGCAGTCACGTGGCACCCTGCCCCGCTCGCGTGGCCCACCGGTGCCTGGAAGATTCCGTGCCGGTTCTCCGCACACGACACGGCCGCACGCCGCGGCGCCCGACGCAACGGCCGGCCGCGACGCCGACGAACCGGCGCTCGCCGTCGTGGCGCGTCGCGTGGGTGGGCAGCGGTCAGGCTACCCGGCACCGGCTACCTGTTACGGCCTACGGCTTCGCCTTGGCGGACAAACGCACTGGCCACGCACGGGGCGCGCCGGCCCCGGCCGCAGCTCGGCGCGGCGAATCTGTACGTCGAGCCACTTGCCGCGGCCAGTCGGCCGCCGTCAATCCGTCGTAGGCCAATGTCCCCGCCCGCCCCCCCCTCCCCCCCCCCCCCCCCCCCCCCCCCGCCCCAAGCCCACCCGGCCACACCATTTTCAAACGCGTCCCCCGGCCCTTAGCATCTTGAAAGTCAAAACCTCTGCTCTGACTCTACCAATATCATACGGGTACATCTGAATCTCGAATCACCAGCTCGCCGGTCAGCCCAGCACGTTCGTTTGTGTGAAAGTGTGCGCGATCGGCGCGACGCCGTGCAAATCTCGAACCAGCTCATGTCTGTGGCTGTCACTGCATGTTGTTGCCGCTGGCGAGATCGACCGGGGCGTGAGTGAATCGCAGGATAAGCAGAGATGATCTCGGGTATGAGGAGGAATAACAGCTTCCTTGCCCTCAGGTTCAGTTGACTGAATGGATAGTTCAATGGCGAATTCAGATGCAGACTTTGCTTTTAAGCCTCAATCTCACACATTGCCTCGCAGGACCCACACGACATGACGACATACTCCACATACAGAGTACTTGGCTACGTTTTTCTGTTACCGCTAGCACCGCCTCTTTTCTCCCCCTCCTCCTCATCATCATCATTCATCTTCTTCCTCCTCCTCGTCCTCCTCCTCCTCCCTGCATATCCATTAGTGGTGACAGACTGACAGCAGCAAGCACATGTCTTTGCTGCAGAAGTATGCAATCGATGATGCCATCAAACTAGTTAAGGCGAATTCTACAACCACCCGCTACGTACGGACTGCTACTGCTACTCCCCGGCCACAAGCAGAGGCCAGTACGCATAAGTTCCGCCACGGCAGTGTCTGTATCACGTAGCAGCGGACGCGGATCGTCTGAAAAATCTCTGCTCCGGGACGAACTACAGGAGCAGCCGGCGCGCCGCGCGCCGGCGCACGCTGACGAGGGCGACGTCGTCCAGGACCGGCCCGCACAGCGTCCCGTCGGGCTTCATGTGGTGGTTGTAGCTCTGGAACACGACGCGCGTGGGGTTCGCCGCCGCGGCGAACTCGAGGCTGGCGCGCCTGGACCCGCCCGTCCCGCGGGACTCGTACTGCACCCTCGCCGTCGCCCGCCCCGCGTAGGCCTCCACGGCCAGGGGCGCCGCGCACCCGTTGCCCGCGTCCCCAACGGAGAAGGATAGGCGGTACCACCGCCCGGGCGTGGTCGGCACCTCCTGCAGCAGCGCGGCCTCCCTGCCGGCCACCAGCTCCACGGCGCGCGCGCCGCGGGGCACCGCATGGTGCTCCGCGTCCACGTACTTGACCACCTTCGTGTCCGACATCACCATCCACCCCGGCAGCGGCGACACGTCGTCCTCGTCCAGCGGCGGCACCAGCGCGCCCCACGCCGTGTCCGGGAAGATGAACGGGCCTTCCTCGAAGTCTCCGTTCCTCAGAATGTTACCTGCAAGCACGGGACAACCCATATCCACTCTTTCTGAAACCAGACAAGGTTTTTTCTGAACAATCTTCGAGCACTTTTGTACCAGATTATTACCTTTCTCGCGACGCGGAGGGTTGAGGGTATTGATGGCGATGAAGTCGATGAGGGGGCCGCACGCCGGGTCCTCCTCGACGCCGAGGTTGTGGATGGTGAGCCACACGGTGCTGTGCCTGGCCCTGAAGGCGTAGGAGTAGGAGTCCCAGCCGCTGCTGGTGTACACGGTCTGGATGGGGAGGACGCCGGACTCCGGGCCGACGGACACGTTGAGCTTCTCGGCCTGGGCGCAGGTGCGCGCCGCGGAGAAGGTGATGGAGTAGGTCTTCTTCCGGGTCACGCTCAGCAGCTGCCGGATGGTCGCGTCGTTGCCCAGCCGCACGGCGCGCGCGCCTTCCGGCACCGGCAGGATCATGTCGTCCTGCTGCTGCCCGGACACGATGTACTCCACGAACCCTGAGATCTCCCAGAGGGGTATGGAGTTTGGACTCATCACCCTGGTGCCGTTCATCTGGGACGCGTCTGGCCCCTGCTCAAAGTCGCCATTTGGTAACAGACCTGGTCGTCACAAGGAACAGCAAGTTTTCGTAAGTTGGGACTCATACGTGGATGCGCATTCATCAAGGCGACATGAGTAACATGAATGCACAATCTTTAAAAAGGGTAACATGAGTGCAGATTTTCGCATACTCTGGCTTTGTGAAGCGATGCAAATGTGGCATTTTACTCAAGAAACGTTGAAGCAAGTTTCACATTACAGGTACATCTGGATCTTTTCGGGCTATTTGTTCTCCTCCAGATAGGAACAAAAGGCAGATACGCCATGGTTTTGGGTAGACCATCCCTCTGCAGACGCTGTGAGGATTTACTACTGGACATAACTAATTAACGTTTTTCACAATAGCTAAATAAAGTAATGTGAAGATAGTAATTATGTGACTGTTCCGCTGACTATGGTATTTTTATCATTTAGTCAACTCAACCTAAACAGCACTTTGAGGTCACTACTTACTAGACATTTGGACAAACTAAAACTAGCAAGATGAACATGAAGCTAGCTCGATCAGTTGTCAGTAAGTGGAGGGCATACTAAATAGGGAACAACAAACTGCTGTCTTTGTGAATGAGCTCCGTAACTTTATAAGGCGAAAATCTAAACCTGACATTGGAGTGCCAGTTTGCGATCGAGATCTCACCGTCGGTGACGACGCCTGAAGCCGCTGGAGCAGCCACGCCGACGAGCAAGAGCAGCAGCAGCACGCGACGCGACCTCGTGCCGCCCGTCATGCCGGCCGGTCGGGCTCCCTTCTCGCGAGCTCTCCCTGTTCGGGGACGTGCTGAACACTCGAGCTCAATGGGGGGATCGATGGAACAGTCCCGTGAACAAGGCCGTCGTCTCGCGTCGCTCAACTTATAGAGGTAGCGTCGCTTGGGGGAGGTAGCGCTCGGGGCACGAGGAACGGTGGACAGCGCACGGCAGGCATCTCGGTGCCGAGATGGGCTGGCCGGTCGACCCCGCTTCTTGCCGAACCGGGACCTTCAACTGCAAGAGTACCCCGCTGGTGCGCGTCTCGTCGTCACGTGGCTCCCGTCGCGAGCGATCGACTCGCCATTAGTGGAAGTTTCGGCTTCAGTTCGCCAGGCGGGCGTGCGGGGTGCACGGCCCGGTGCGGTCATGTGCTGAACCGCTGGCAATGGCGAAGTGGCGAGGCCTGTCGGCCGTGGCGACGACGGGCCAGGGTCATGCTGAGCAGGCAGAGTCAACTCATGTGCGCCACGGGCAGGGGAGGAAACACTGTCGATCGTGCACGTGTGGTATCTCCTGTGCCAGTGCCGATCGATGATCTAGCTCGTTTCGAGTTGTGGTGAATAGATGAAAGCATGCTTTGTTAATGAAAATCAATCAACCACACATGCGTAAACCCTGCCTCTACCTGAATTACTACTGACCAACAAGATTTCCAAAGGTCGAAAATGGTGATCATATGGGTTACATAGTGCCGGAGCAGATTCTGCCCATGGATGCACCTTAACCGCTGATCAGGCAAAGCTGGTAGAAGTTTCCGCGCGGCACGCGGCGAAATGGAACTACATGAACAGCCGGCGCGCCGCGCGCTTGCTCACGCCAACGAGGGAGACGTCGTCCACGACCGGACCGCACAGCGTCCCGTCGGGCTTCATGTGGTGGTTCATGCTCTGGAACACGATGCGGGTGACGTCCGCGGCCGCCGCAAACTCGAGCTCGCCGCGCCGGGACCCGCCCGTGCCCCGGGACTCGTACGTCACCGCCAGGCTCGAGGACGCCGCGGACGCCCTCACGGCCAGGGGCTGGGCGCAGCCGTTGCCCGCGTCCCCGACAGAGAAGGACAGCCTGTACGTCCGGCCGGCCACGGTGCGCACCTCCTGCAGCAGCGCGGCCTCGCTGCCAGCGACCAGCTCCACGGCGCGCGCGCCGCGGGGCACCGCGTGGTGCGCCGCGTCCACGTACTTGACTACCTTCGTGTCCGACATCACCATCCACCCCGGCAGCGGCGACACCTTGTCCTCCTCCATCGGCGGCACCAGCGCGCCCCACGGCGTGTCCGGGAAGATGAACGGGCCCTCCTCGAAGTCTCCGTTCTTCAACATGTTACCTGCAAGCACGAGTGCATGAGTTGTACGGTGGGACAATCCGTTTCTACTCTTTCTGAAATCAGATGGGATCTTCTCTGAATAATCTTCGACGCCCTTCGCGTAGGAATTTTACCCTTTTCGCGGCGCGGAGGGCTGAGGGTCTTGATGGCAATGAAGTCGATGAGGGGGCCGCACGCCGGGTCGTCCTCGTGGCCGGGGTTGTGGATGGAGAGCCACACGGTGCTGTGCCTGGCCCTGAATGCGTAGGAGTAGGAGTCCCAGCCGCTGCTGGTGTACACGGTCTGGATGGGGAGGACGCCGGACTCCGGGCCGACGGACACGTTGAGCTTCTCGGCCTGGGCGCAGGTGCGCGCCGCGGAGAAGGTGATGGAGTAGGTCTTCTTCCGGGTCACGCTCAGCAGCTGCCGGATGGTCGCGTCGTTGCCCAGCCGCACGGCGCGCGCGCCTTCCGGCACCGGCAGGATCATGTCGTCCTGCTGCTGCCCGGACCCGATGTACTCCACGAACCCGGAGATCTCCCAGTGTGGTATGGCGTTTGGGCTCATCACCCTGGTATCGCTCATCTGGGACTCGTCCGGCCCCTGCTCAAAGTTGCCATTTGGTAACAGGCCTGCCACAGCCCACAAGGAACAAACAAGTTTTCGTAAATCATAAGTTGGAACTCTTGTTCATGGATCCACATTCATCAAGGTGACATGAATGCATATTCATAAAAAAAAAGGCGATATGATTGCAGATTTTTGCATACTCTTTGTTTGTGAAGTGATGCAATTGAGACAATTTATTCAAGAAATGTTAAAACAAGGTTCACATTAGAGAGACATCGATCTGGATCTTTTTGGGCTACATATATATTCTTCTCCACTCCCGCGCAAAAAAAAAATCTCAACATAGGAACAAATACTCTCTAGGGAGCTGAGAACCACACATGGTGCAAATTGTACATTTCAGTTCTATTCCGTTCTAATTTAAAATTTGTTTCAAAACTTATCTGGACAAGCATTTCATTAAATTTATAAAGGACAAATATGACATACAAGCCTGTGAGCAAACTAAAGAGTGAACGATGTGATAAACTAAAAAATTGTCCTACTACCTAACACCTAAAGAAACCGATATTGGGGGGGGGGGGGGGGGGGGGGGGGGGGGGGGATAGGGCACTTCTGGTGACGGTGATCTAACAGAGTTTTCTGGCAATATGCTTTGGCTATTATTGAAAGTGTGTCTCACCTTGCCGTTGAAAACCCTATTGTTCCGCTCTATCCAAATCTTCCAAACCGTGAGCATGACACTTGTGTATTAAGACCTTTAACTTTGCGACTGAGCTACAACTACAACCCTTGAGCCACCACTACTCTAGCGGCTCATACTCCATCCATGACATTAGTTGGTGCCCGGAGGGGCGCAACAACTTGAACAAACATTCTCGGCTCAACACAATCCAAGGGTTAGGTAATCTACGGTTTATGGCTCTTGGGAACAAAAGAGCACATTTTGCCATAGTTTGGTAGACCATGCCTCTGGAAATGCTATGAGGTATTTACTGCCCATAGTTGATTAGTGCTTTTCATATTAGCTAAAAGGTTATTTTTTTTGTCAAGCTTCCTTTGCCATTAATTTTTAGCTAGCCAAAATAAACTATTATCAATTAGCTAGCTAATCATTAGTTGCGGAGGATCCGAATAAGGTCTAAATACAGTATTCTGAATCTAGTAGTTCTGTGGCTGTTCTGTTGACTGTGGTATCTTATAATGTGGCTCAATTCAGACAAGAACTAGCAAAAGACCTAAAGGAAGCAAGCTTGGTCAGTTCTCAGCAAGTAGAGTACAGCAAAAAACAAAAAGAAAAACTGTTTCCCTGAATTAGCTCCTGAACTTTACAAGGCGGAATCTAAACCTGCCTGCCAGTTTCCAATCCCAGCGACGTGAAAGTCGTCCAAGGATCTTACAGCATCCATGTGCAACAAGCCAATATAACAATGAACATTATAGATTGCCAGTTTGCGATCGAGATCTCACCGTCGGTGACGACGCCTGAAGCCGCTGGAGGAGCCACGCCGACGAGCAAGAGCAGCAGCAGCAGCACCGCGCGGCGTGGCCTCGTGCCGCCCGTCATGCCGGCCGGTCGGGCTCCCTTCTCGCGAGCTCTCCCTGTTCGGGAACGTGCTGAACACTCGAGCTCAATGGGGGGATCGATGGAACAGTCCCGTGTACGGGGCCGTCTCGCGTGGCTCAACTTATAGAGCTGGCGTCGCGTGGGAGCTACGGTTTCGGGGGCTCGCGGGGCCCGAGGAACGGAGGGCAGCAGGCATCCCGGTCTTGAGATGAGGCGAGAACGAGATGGATGGGCTGGCCGGCCGGCCCTTCTTGGCAAACCGGGCGGGACCCTGAACCGCACGTGGAGCTCTATCGCGTGCATCGAGTCGCCATTAGTGGAAGAAGATTCGGCTTCAGCTCGCCAGAGGGATCGATGTGGGTGCCCAGCCACGGTGCAGTCATGTGCGGGACGGCTGGACCGCTGGACCTCGGCGAGCGCCGCGCTGGCAAAAGGCCTGTCGGCCGTGGCAACGACGGGGCAGGGGCCATGCTGAGCGGGCACAGTCAACTCGCGTGTGCCAGTGGCAGGGAAACACTGTCGGCTATGCACGTGTGGCATCATAGGCCAATCGATGATCTTGTTTGGTGTTGTTCTGAATCAATGGCGACGTGCGTTGTTAATGAAAACTGATCAACAACTCATCAAGTGTAAACCCTCTACCTGAGTTACTATTAACCAGCAAAATCTCCAAAGATTCGAAAACGATGGCCTGTTGGCCGGACATCGGTCTCGCAACGCCGGAGCAGATTCTGGCCATGGATGCACCTTCACAACTAGTACCAGTACACGCTTCCACGCGGCGAATCGAGCTACATGAACAGCCGGCGGGCCTCGTGCTTGTGCACGCTGACGAGGGAGACGTCGTCCACGACCGGCCCGCACAGCGTCCCGTCGGGCTTCATGTAGTGGTTCGCGCTCTGGAACACGACGCGGGTGACGTCCGCGATCGCCGCGAACTCGAGCTCGCCGCGCCTGGACCCGCCCGTGCCCTGCGACTCGTACGTCACCACCTGGCTCGAGTACCCCGCGGACGCCCTCACGGCCAGGGGCTGGGCGCAGCCGTTGCCCGCGTCCCCGACGGAGAAGGACAGCCTGTACGCCCGGCCGGCCACGGTCCGCGCCTCCTGCAGCAGCGCGCACTCGCTCCCGGCGACCAGCTCCACGGCGTAGGAGCCGTGCGGCACCTTGTGGTGCGCCGCGTCCACGTACTTGACGGACTTGGTGTCGGACATGATCATCCACCCCGGCAGCGGCGAGACGTCGTCCTCGTCCATGGGCGGCACCAGTAGACCCCACGGGTTGTCCGGGGCGATGTACGGGCCGTCCTCAAAGTCTCCGTTCTTCAGCATGTTGCCTGTGCACGAGTTCTTTTGCGATGTAAAAATTGGAACAAAATCTTCGAGATCGGATAAGATGGTTACCCTTCTCGTGGTGCGGAGGGTTGAGGGTCTTGATGGCGAAGGCGTCGACGAGCGGGCCGCACGCCGGGTCCTCCTCGACGCCGGGGTTGTGGACGGTGAGCCACGCGGTGGTGTGCCGGGCCCTGAAGGCGTAGGAGTAGGAGTCCCAGCCGCTGCTGGTGTACACGGTCTGGATGGGGAGCTCGCCGGACTCCGGGCCGACCGACACATTGAGCTGCTCGGCCTGCGCGCAGGTGCGCGCCGCGCTGAAGGTGACGGAGTAGTGCGCGCGCCGGGCCAGGCCCGTCAGCTGCTGCCGGATCAACGCTTCGTTGCCCAGCCGCACGGCGTGCGCGCCCTCCGGCACCGCCAGGACCATGCCGTCCTGCTGGTTCTGCCCGGACTGGATGTACTCCACGAGCCCGGAGATCTCCCAGCCGGGTATGGCGTGCTGCCCCGTCACCCTCGTGCCGTTCAACTGGGACGCGTCCGGCCCCTGCTCGAAGTTGCCGTTTGCTAATAGGCCTGCACAACACACGGGCATGGACATTCAGAAAGCCAGGAAAATACCATTCCGGTCATGAGGTTACATGCCATTTTTCTGCCTTTGGTGCTCACATATACGTGCATTGGCATTCAGAAAAGGTAGATGATTGCTATTCTCTGGTCACTAGCAGACAGAAAAGTGTCATGCATTTAGCCTAGTGACGGAAGTGGTAAGCCTTGGATGTATTTAGTTGCATTATAAGTGTACCATGACCTGATTGTTGCAAAGTACATTGCAGTGCACACTCCCGATTCATTCCAACTAATGGCCTGTTTGGTTATGGATGCTTATTTATAAGCAACTTAAGTTGCTTATTGTAGTTGCTTATTTTTAAGTCTAGGTGTTTGGTTTGGGTTGCTTATTTGCAATAAATAAGGCTGCTATTGACACATTTGCCCCTGCCATCCCATTTCCCTACGGCGCCGGGGAAGAGAAAGACAGAGAGAAAGGGGATCTGGGGGAAAACAGTGCGGACGGGGGGAGGGAGAAAGGGGATCGGGCGGAGAGAGTGCGGACGAGGGCGAGAGAGAAACGAGGGTAAGGTGGGAGCGGCGGGCGGAGGCGGGCGGCGGGGCGCGGAGGCGGGCGGTGGGGCGTGGAGGCGGGCGACGGGCCGGGAGCGGCGGGCCGGGCCGGGAGCGGCGCGCGGAGCCTGGCGGCGTTGGCGGGGGCGGGAGCGAGAAACCGGGGTGGGAGCGGCGCGTGGAGGCCGGCGGCGGAGGCGGGGCGGGGAGCGGCGGGCCGGGGCGGGAGCTACGCGCGGAGGCCGGCGGCGGCGGCGGGGAGGGACCAGCGGGCGGAGACCGGGCGCGGCGGCGGGGTGGGAGCGCCGCGCCGGGGGAGAGAACGAGAGAGAGAAGGGGATCTGGGGAGAGGGTTGCAGACGGGGGAGAGAGAAAAGTGAGGGAGAGAGAGAAAAGTGGGGGAGGGTAGGGGGGTAAAGAGCACCTCATAAGCAAAATAAGCAGCTCTTTACTTATGCATAAGCAACTTATAAGCAACTCTATAAGCAAGAGTGTTTAGGTTATAAGCAACTTATTTTTTTTAAGTTGCTTATGGATAAGTAACCATAACCAAACAGGCCCTAAAAATGGTAACCAGTGCAGTGGACACTGCAGGCTTCAGAAGAGAAGGATCATGTTCTTCTATGCCAACCGTACAGTTAAAGCAATGCCAACCTGCACACACCACTAATCCACTGTTCTCAAATTTCGCACCCACTCCCTGACTAGCCACCACTTGTTGTTTGACACTCTTACCAAGATGATTAGATAGTATTCCTAGACTGACGACGCCAGCTTAGATCCATGGTAAAAAAGAATGATTTCACATGCTCCTACAGATCAGTCCCTGACTCCCTGTATGCGCATATATTGGGGTGCCAACTATTATTCTCAATAGAGTGGCAGGTGCCAACTATTATTCCATTCTAAAGGGGGTTATTTGACAGTCATGATAACAGTAAAGTATTAACAAAGTCAACGGCCCAGATGCTCCCTTTCTACGCAAAATGAACGTTCTGGGGAAAAACAATGGATTAAGTACTGTACTGTGATTTGTGATGAGAGTACTGCTTATGATTGTTATGCTAAGTTTCAGTTTCTTTTCCCAGTTCAGACAGCACCTGGACGCTAACAGACATGGTAAAACTAGCAATAAGAACAGGAAGCTCTGTCCTACTAGTAGTCAGAAATACTGCTAAAATTGAGATATAGAAAAGGAACGAAGCTCCTGTCAGCGTGAATTAGCGCTGGAACAATAACCTATGAATGGCAAGGCAAGAGTTAAAGTAATCCACTAATCTCATCGACATTGCTCTCAGTAATGTGCAGGGCATGGCAGCATGCAAGGTTACAACAATGCGTAAGAACTTCGGGAGCAGTGTGCAAGAAGATCTAACCGTCGGTGATGCCTGAAGCCACCCCAGCAGCCGCGCCGACGAGCACGACCAGCAGCAAGCAGCGCGTGCTCGTGCTCTCCGCCATGCCGGGCTCCCTAGCTAGCTAGCTTTCTCGTGCTCGTGAGCTCTCCCTCTCCACTACTCTTCCCCTTGATCGATCGATGGAACAGTGTGGCGGAGCAGTGCCGTCGCGCGGCTCCACTTATAGCGCGGCCCCGAGAGTCGCGGAGCACGAGGAGCGGAGCAGCGCGCGCGGGCAGCAGGCAATCCCTCGGGCGCGGGCCTGCCCTGATCAGATCGACGTGCGTGGTGGCGTGAGGACGTGAGGTGATGGCCGACTGGCTGTGGCTGTGGCTGGCTTGCTGGCTGGCCCTTCTCGGCAGCTTCGGATCTCGGCTGTGCAAGAACACTCGGCGCCCGCTCCTGCGCGTGGTCAGGTCACGTGGCCTCTTGTCACTGGGTACGAGAAGCCATCATCTGCGGAAGATTCGGATACGGTTCTCCAGGCGGCCGCGGCGGTTGCACCCAGCCCGGTTGTATGTGCCGGCCCTAGGTCGGTCGGCGAGGAGAAGGGAGACGACGACGAGACAGGGGAAGCGTCGGCGGTGGGGGCTAGTGGGCTAGGCCGTAACAATGAGAGATTCGGTCACGTGAAATTCATCCTCTGTGTGTTCAATTGGTACAAACAAACCCCTCAAACAGTAGGAGAACGCAAAACAACATGAACTTTGAATGGCGAAGCAACCGGCATCCATGGAAAGCTTCACTTTGGGGGGAAGTTGGCGCGGGCCGCGGCGCCGGTGACGCCGGGGTTGTGGACGATGAGCGTCACGGCGCTGCGCCTGGTCTTGAAGGCCAAGGAGTAGGAATCCCGGACGCTGCCGGTGTAGACTGTCTGGACGGGGAGCACGTCGGACTCGGTAACTAGGGTGCGACCGTCACGTCGAGCCGCTCGGCCTCGCGCCGCGCCGAAGGAGGCGGAGTAGCGCGCGCCCCGCGCCATGGCGATCGAGCCGCTACTGGAAAAGGCCCGCACGGCGTACGCGCGCGCCCTCGGGCACCGGGAGGATCATATCCCCCTCGGCGTAAGAGAGAGAGAGGGAGGGGGGGGGGGGGGGGGGGGGGGGGGGGGGCTTGGCCGCGCGAGTCCGCGACTATGGCGGCGCCGCCCACCCCAGGCCTCTGCAGCGCCTCCCCGCTTTCGCCAATCCAGCCTCGTCCGGACGCGTGGCCACGAGGCCACGGGCGTTGCCCCGCGCCTACCTCGAGTCCGCGGCGCGCACTGGTGTTCCTCGCCGGGGCGCTTGGTGGTGGCCGGGCGTCGGCCCACCGTGCCGCCGCCCGCCATCCGTGGTCAGGCGTGCCGGCTTCGGCGAAGTTGCCTCGGGAGACGGATCCACTCGTGTCCTGTGCTCCAGACGGCGCGGTGGGCCGCCGAGGCCGGTGATTCGTCGAGGTCATCTACCACCGCGCTCCCGGCGATGCGACTTCGCAGCCGCCGCATCTCCGTTGGACGGGAGGCGCTAGAGATGTGCCGGGGCCAGCGGACCGGCCCTGCGGTTGGGCGCATAAACCTGACGAAGGCGAGCGCGAGATGCGCGGCGACCAAGCGTGCGGAGGTCAGCGGCAACTGCACGACCTCACCGGCGGCGAGTTGCCGGACAGACATTTACAGATAGCCCCCTTGTTAGGATCGCGGTTATTAATCGCGATCCGATTATTTACATAAAAGTCCCCAGTAGTTTCATTTACACCCCTAGTTTGGATTGCGATTATTAATCGCGATCCGATTATTTGCAGTAAAACCCCTAATTTGGATCGCTATTATTGATCGCGATCCGATTATTTGTATTTAGGACCCTATTTTGGTTCTTCATATAGCCCCTTAGTTTGACGGGTCCTCGTCTCTCTCTCTCTCCGGCTCCTCCTCCCGCCCACCGCCGCCATTCTCCCCGCCGGAATCGCTAGGCTCAGTGCCACCCATCTCCCACTCATGCCCTAGAACCAACGAGCAGCCGAATGGTCTGACTCCCGCAGCAAAGACCCGAGTACAAGCCAGGCGCGCACTCGATTCGGCGGTCGCCGCGCCAGAGCGGAGCGAGCAGCCGCGCGCTCCTGCTCACAAGGCCCGGCTGCCGGGTATGGCAGCTTGCACCCAAGCACGGAAGCATGATGATAGAATTGGATTGATGGCTTGTCAGTCCTCCAGCTGCGCCCAAAAGGCGGCTTATCCCTCCCTGCCCCGCCCCCGCTTGGCCGCGAGTCCGCGACCATGGCGGTGTCGCCCGTCCCCGTCCCCTGCAGCACCTTGTTATAGTAAGTCCAGGATAATTTTTTCTATTCTTAGCAAGTAGATCAGTGCGTGATCATCTTGGTAGGCCAGGCATGACGCACGACGCGCATGCTGATGCGCTCTTCACGGCACGGCCAGGGCGCTGGGATGGCAGTGGCTGATCACGAGCGTGCCGTGATCTTCTGGTTTGCTAATAGCCATGTAAAGATGCATGTATTTCCTTTATATATAGAAATAGCAATCAAGAGAAAAAGCGGCCGCTTTGCAGCACCAAATCACTGTGTCCAGTTTGTGATCGCGTGTGTCATCCTCCTTATCGGAGTTTTGTCATTTGGTACCAAAGCTGGTTCTCGCCGTAGCCACATTGTCGAGGTCCCCAACCAAGAAGAAGACCCGTGACGGCTCCGGCGAGAAGAAGGTCCTGCCATCGCGGTCGCCACCACGTCGTCGTGGCCGCTCCCGCAGCCGCCACCGCTCTGGCTCACGAGTCCTGGAGCGCATCATCGAGCGGCCGTCGGCGAACGTCGCGTGGCCGATGCTGACCCGGACAAATTATCCGGAGTGGGCCTTGGTGATGGAGGTGAATTTCCAGACCCTTCGTGTCTGGGACGCCGTCGACCTCGGCATCAACGACGACCCCGACGAAGATGAGTATCACGACGATCGTCAGGCTATGGCAGGCCTCCTGCGCTCGGTTCCCTCCGAGATGTGGAGCACCCTCGCCCGGAAGCGGACCGTGAAGGAGGCATGGGACGCGGTCAAGGTGTTGCGGATTGGGGACGATCGCGCGCGCGACGCCAGCGCGCAGCAGCTTTGTCGCGAATTCGGCATCCTCGCCTTCAAGGAGGGCGAGAGCGTCACTGAGTTCGGGGTCCGCATCACAACACTCACCACCAACCTCCGCACCCTCGGCGACAATATCACAGACGCCAAGGTAGTAAAAAAATGTTGCAGGTGGTGCCAGAGCGACTGTCCCAGGCCGCGTCTCCCTCGAGATGTTCCTCGACCTGAACAAGGTGTCAATCGAGGAAGTCATAGGACGGCTGCGTGTGTTCGAGGAGCGCTCCAAGCCCAAGGAGGTCACGGACACCATGGGGCGCCTGATGCTCTGTGAGGAAGACTGGGAGGCGCGCCGCAAGGCACGCCGTGAGCAGGAGAGCTCCGGCAGCAGCGGCGGCTCCAACAACCACGGCAGGCGCGGCGGACGCGGGCGCGGGCGCGGCGCAGCGAACTCCACGTCGCGCGACGGGCAGCCCGAAGGATCCGGGAACGCCAGGGGCGGGCGCCCACCTCCTAGTGATCGCTGCAAGACCTGCGGCAAGAAAGGTCATTGGACCAAAGACTGTCGCGGGAAGAAGAAGCAGGGTGCGGCACTTGTCGCGCGGGTCGAGGAGGATGAAGATCAGGCGCTGATGTACATCGCTGTGGACACCGAGGTAACCGCGCCTTGTGCGTTGTACTGTCACCACAGGACGCCGCCGCCCGTCGTCGAGCCACAGGCTCGGGTCCACCTCGTCGAATCGAAGGTGCTCCTCCATCTCAGTCAGGAAGAGAGGGACACCGTGGTGCCTCGCCGCTGGGTGCTCGACACCGGGGTGACAAACCACATGACGGGAACGCGCAACGTCTTCGTCGAGCTGGACACCGGCGTGACCGGCACCGTCAAGTTCGGGGACGGGTCGCTGATGGAGATCCAAGGCAAGGGCACGGTGCTGTTCGCCTGCAAGTCCGGCGAGCATCGTCGACTAGACGGCGTCTACTACATCCCGCGGCTCACCACCAACATCATCAGCCTAGGCCAATTGGACGAGGACGGCTTCAAGGTCGACATCGAGTCGGGCATACTGCGCCTCTACGATCTGCAACGAACATTGCTGGCGAAGGTGCACCGGTCACCGAGCCGGCTCTACCTCCTCGACATGAACGTCGCTGCTCCGGTGGGCCTGACCGCGCGCGTCGGCGACGTGGCGTGGCTTTGGCACGAGCGCTACGGCCACCTCAACTTCCAGGCGCTGCGCAAGCTCGGGCGCGCGGATTACCGCCCATTGACCATGTGGAGCAAGTTTGTGAGGATTGCGTATTGGCGAAACAGAAATGTACGCCGTTCCCGCAGACCGCCAAGTACCGGGCTCAGGAGGAGCTCGAACTGGTTCATGGTGATCATTGCGGCCCAATCTCGCCACCGACGCCGGCTGGGAACATCTACTTCCTGCTACTCGTCGACGGCATGAGTCGCTTCATGTGGCTCACACTACTGCGCTAGAAGGCAGACGCACCGGCGGCGATCATGACGTTCCAAGCGAGGGTGGAACGTGAGACCGACAAGAAATTGAAGGTCCTCCGCACTGATAACGGCGGTGAATTCACCTCTGTCCAATTTTGTGAATATTGTGCAGGCGAAGGCATTCAACGGCACCACTCAACGCCGTACACGCCACAGCAAAACGGCGTCGTAGAGCGCCGGAACCAAATGGTCGTGAACACGGCGAGGAGCATCCTGCGTGCACGGGGCATGCCGGGCTACTTCTGGGGAGAGGCAGTGCACACTGCTGTGTTCCTCCTAAATCGATCGCCTACAAACGCACTTGATGGCATGACTCCGTTCGAGGCCTGGTACGGCAAGAAGCCTCCCGTGCATTTCCTCAGGGTGTTCGGGTGCAGTGCGTACATCAAGCACCTCCGTCCACACCAAAGCAAGCTAGAAGATCGTGGACAGAAGGTTGTGTTCATCGGTTATCAGGATGGGTCCAAACCATATCGCTTCTACGACCTCGTCGTTGGGCGTGTCCATGTCTCCCGTGACGCCATCTTCGACGAAGGCACGCGCTGGGAGTGGACCGAGGCGTCAACAAGCAGCGACCAGGAACCGTTCACCGTCGAGTACGAGTACGAGCTCAGACGGCAACCCTCAGCGGCATTGACCATGAGGACGGCTTCACCCGCTCCAGGATCTCCGTCCACGCGCGGAGGCGCAACCTGCATCACCACTACCAGCAACTCCCAGTGCCCCCACGGGGGTGCAGGTCGAGTTCGTGACGCCGCTCACCACTGACCACAACCTCGACGCTGATGACGACAAGGACCTGGAGCACCGATACAGGACACTTGAGAACGTCCTCGGCACGAACACCGTGCCCGGGTTGGCTCACCGCGACATCGAGGATGCCGAACTGCACAACGTCAGTGTGGAGGAGCCCAAGTCCTTCAAGGATGCCGACGGTGATCCAAATTGGAATGCCGCAATGGAGGAGGAGCTGAAGTCGATCCGCGACAGCGATACCTGGGCGCTGGCTGAGCTCCCGCACGGTCACCACGCCATAGGCCTCAAGTGGGTGTATAAGGTGAAGCGTGACGAGAACGGAGACATTGTCAAGTACAAAGCTCGTCTTGTCGCAAAGGGGTACGTGCAACGGCCCGACATCGACTATGAAGAAGCATTCGCCCCCGTTGTGCGGCTGGAGTCAGTGCATCTGCTCCTCGCCATTGCAGCGCACTACGGCCAAGGCATCCACCACATGGACGTCAAATCGGCGTTCTTGAATGGAGAGCTCCAGGAGGAGGTTTACGTCCAACAGCCTCCCGGCTTCGTCGACGGCAAGAACAAGCACAAGGTGCTTCGCCTTCACAAGGCGCTGTACGGGCTCCGCTAGGCCCCACGGGCTTGGAATCAGAAGCTTGATGCCTCGCTGATCGGGCTTGGCTTCACTCGCTGCATCGACGAGCACGGGATGTACACCCGTGGAAAGGGTGCAGGGCGCCTGATCGTGGGCGTCTATGTTGATGATCTAATCATCACTGGTAGCGATGCAGGGGCTGTGAACAGGTTCAAGGCCCAAATGATGAGCACCTTCCGCATGAGCGATCTCGGGCTTCTCTCCTACTACCTCGGCCTGGAGGTGACACAGGGAGCAGCCGGGATCACACTTCGCCAGTCTGCGTACGCCGCCAAGATTCTTGGAAAGGCGGGACTGGCAGGATGCAATGCTAGTGCCACACCCATGGAGCCGAAGCTAAAGCTGTTCAAGGATGGGACGACGCCGAGCGTGGATGCCACAGAGTACCGCAGCCTCATCGGCAGCCTCAGGTATTTGTGCAACTCCAGGCCGGACTTGGCGTATTCGGTTTGATATCTTAGCCGGTTCATGGAGGCGCCGCGTCAAGAGCACCTTGCTGCAGTCAAGCATGTTCTTCGATATGTGGCAGGCACGCCGCATTGGGGCTTGCACTACCACCCAGGTAAGAAAAATGGAGGCGCCCCAAAGTTGCTGGGATACTCCAACAGCGACTTGGCCGGAGATGTCAATGACCGGAAGAGCACCAGCGCCCTCATCTTCTTCCTGGCGGGAGGGCCGGTTGCTTGGCAATCGGCGAAACAGAAAGTGGTTGCTCTGTCTTCTTGCGAGGCAGAGTACATCGCAGCCGCTGCAGCCGCGTGCGAGGCAGTCTGGCTGGCGCAGTTGCTGGCTGAGCTCGTCGGAGGAGCGGTCCTCGCACCCAAGCTCAAGGTGGACAACAAGTCCGCCATCACCTTGATGAAGAATCATGTGCACCATGACCGGAGCAAACACATAGACGTGAAGTTTCACTTCATCCGAGAATGCTGCGATAGGAAGCTGATCGATGTTGAGTTCGTCGGCGCTGAGCTGCAGCTGGGCGACATCCTCACGAAGGCGCTCCGTCGAAGTCGGTTCCAAGAGCTTCGCGGTGGGATCGGCATAAAAAAACTTGTGTAATTGTATTCCAGGCTTAGGAGGAGATTGTTATAGTAAGTCCAGGATAGTTTTTTCTATTCTTAGCAAGTAGATTAGTGCGTGATCATCTTCGGTAGGCCACGCACGACGCGCATGCTGATGCGCTCTTCACGGCACGGCCAGGGCGCTGGGATGGCAGTGGCCGATCACGAGCTTCTGGTTTCCTAATAGCCATGTAAAGATGCATGTATTTCCTTTATATATAGAAATAGCAATCAAGAGAAAGAGCAGCCGCTTTGCAGCACCAAATCACTGTGTCCAGTTTATGATCGCGTGTGTCATCCTCCTCATCGGAGTTTTGTCACGCCTCCCCCTGTTGCGTCGCCACCCGCCTCGCCCCTCCTATCTTTCGGGCCAGTGCCGCGGCGCGGCCACTGGTCTTGTCCGGCGGCTTCCGCGGCGCACAAGGGGGCCCCGAGCCGGGGCGCTTGGTGGCTCGCCCCCACGTGCCATTCGCGGCCAAGTGCGGCGGTGGTGGAGATGGCACGCGCTCCCTGCTCCAGGCGGAGCTCCGGGGCGCCGAGGCTGCCTACATACTCTGGCTTTCTTCCTCCTCCCTTACGCACCGATCCGCCGCGAGCTCGAAACGCGGATCTCTGATTTTCAGTGTTTTTTATATCCCCAAATCGTTCTGCGCTTGCCTTGAGGCGTGAATTCTTGCTACGAACAATGCAAATATTATGAGCTCAAACGCTGTCCTCCGTCTTGATGTAGCCGTGTCCTGGGAGATGAAATCTTGCAGAAAAGAGTAGCCTGCAACTTTGACCACCATGGTGCAGGATGATCCTGTGTCGGCAATCTCCCAGGCTACCATCAGCGACCTCATCGGCCTCTCTCTCTCAACTTCTTCATCCTTCCTCTGCTCAAGTCCGGTAAGCACAATTCCCATTTAGACATGTAGCTATGTCAATCCAAGTTCATCTACCAACGTTGTTGGCCTAGCTCATTTGCCAAGTTCATTTGCTGGTAATGCAGCCATCATTCACGTTTGTTGCAAGATGGTAATGCAGTTGGGCGCACATTGCGTGCACTGGCTAAGTTTCTGCCTGCTTGCCCAGATGGCTGAAGGACTGTTCAACTCTGTGATCGCTTGGACGCTGATGCTTGCGCCGCTGCTCTTCGTGGATTCAGGGAGGGATCGGTACAAGGGATCGCTCGAAGCCCTGTGGGGTTTTCAGATGCTCCTCACAAACAGTATGCTCTAACAATCTTATTGGCAGCGCTTTTGCAGCCCATGCATACAACAGTTCGTGTTGTCTAACAGTATTTCTTTGTTATCTCTTCAGCTTTCTTGGTAACTTACATGGCAATCCGACTGAATGCCCCCGGATGCCGACCAGTCCCCGCCACCAAGGTCACAACTGGATTCAGTTATGGTTAAAGGTGCACAGGTTGTGGGCGCCGTCGGCGGGGCTGTCTGCATTTTGTCCATTATTTGGGCTCTCTTCGGCCATGCAGATGCTGGTTTTGGAGACATCGCGGAACGGTGGTGGTAGTATGTATATGTGCAGAGTTGCATGTTCTAAAATGGTTAACGCAAAAGTCACACCGTAGTATGCAGGCCTGGTAGTAAGTCCACCTAGAACTGATTGGCCCAACTAGAGAGATGGGCCATATTGGTACTCTTTATTATTTTTTTTACCTTTGGGCTAGGACACATGGGCTTGTGAAACTAGAAACATTTGTTGAGCAACGCTAATAAAACAAAAAAGGAAATGGACTATTATTATTTGTCTAGCCACATAGTAGCCCCCAAACGGTTCTTACTTTTACTGCTAGATCTAAATAGCCACTTTATTTCAAAAAAAAATCCAAATAGCCAGTTGATAGAGTTGTATAGGCGTGTGTGCAGCACTTCTCTCTCCTTGCAGCTTTGCCCGATTTCAGATAAATGCAGTTCAATTTTCTATAAACATGAGAGAAGTCTTGTATTGTGAAATATGGCTCAGCGTACAGGCATTCTAGCACATGGAAAAGCATACGCCATGACCAGGGCTGCTACAACAATTCTGAATCTCAAACTGTCCATCTTCGTTTTTAGCGCATCCGCTGGTTCTTCTGTCCATGATGCTAGTAGAACTGTAGTTTACAATGAGAAGGACGCAAATACATTTTGCTTAAAAGGAAAAAAAGAACAAAGATGCTGTACTCGTATATGAATTATGATTGCCTAGTTAAAAAAACAATTATGATTACCGTGCAATAATCTTCCCAGCTTTCGTTAAGCCCAAGAATTCAAGCACGCTCCATAGCCGTTCACATTGACGAACCAATTGCAAATGAGTCCTGTCAGTAGTAGTATCACAGAAGCAAGCGGCGAGCGGCGGGCTCGCGGGTGCACACGAGCGAGACGTCGTCGACGACGGGCCCGCAGAGCGTGCCGTCGGCCTTCACGTTGTAGGCCGTGCTGACGAACACCACCCGCGTCCGGTTCGCGATCGCCGTGAACTCGAGCGCGCCGCGCGTGTGCCCGCCCTTGCCCTGGGACTGGTACGCCACCTTCACGCTCCCCCGCGCCGCGTACGCCTGGACGGCCAACGACCCCGCGCACCCGTCCCCGGCGTCCCCCGCCGAGAACTCAAGCCTGTAGGGCCGCCCGGGCACGGTGACCACGTCCTGCACCAGCGCCGTCTCCACGCCGGACACCAGCTCCACGGCGCGGGCGCCGCGCGGCACGGCGTGGTGCGCCGCGTCCAGGTACTTGACGGACTTGGTCGACGACAGGACCATCCACGGGGACAGCGGCGAGTAGTCTTCCTCGTCCAGCGGCGGCACCAGCACCCCCCACGCCGTGTCGGGGAAGATGTACGGCCCCTCCTCGAAGTCCCCGTTCTTCAGCATGTTACCTGCCAGGAATTGAACACGCATGGAGTTAGAATGGCAAGGCAACCGGCCGGCATCCATGGAGGCTTCAGTTTGGTGGGGTGGGGGGGTTGTTCTATACTCTTGGTGCGCTGAGGAGGATGGAGAGTCTTGATGGCAAACGCGTCGAGGAGGGGGCCGCAGGCCGCGTCGTCGGCGACGCCGGGGTTGTGGACGATGAGCGTCACGGCGCTGCGCCTGGCCTTGAAGGCCCAGGAGTAGGAGTCCCAGCCGCTGCTGGTGTAGACCGTCTGGATGGGGAGGATGTCCGACTCCGGGGCGACCGTCACATTGAGCTGCTCGGCCTGGGCGCAGGTGCGCGCCGCGCTGAAGGTGACGGAGTAGTGCGCGCCCCGCGTCAGGGCGATCCGCTGCTGGATGGAGGCCTCGTTGCCCAGCCGCACGGCGTAGGCGCCCTCGGGCACCGGCAGGAGCATGTCGCCCTGCTTCTGCCCCGAGCCGATGTACTCCACGAACCCGGAGATCTCCCACCGCGGGATCGCGTAGCGCCCCGTCACCCTCGTGCCGTCGAGCTGCGACCTCGCCGGCGCCTCCTCGAAGTTGCCGTTCGGCAGCAGGCCTGGGCAGAACAGGCATCGTTCAGGACTCGTTCGTGTGTGCCAGGAAAATAATCTAGCCTCTTCGCCCAATATATGAAAAATAGTTTGCGAAAGAGATAGTAGCACAGTGTGCAGGCTCTCACCATCGGGGATGGCCGTAGCTGCTCGAGCAGCAGACGCAAAGCAGGCGAGCAAGAACAGGGCAGCGCCACGGGCGTGCCGCTCCATCTCTTTTCCCCTTCTCGTCAGCCGTCTTCTCCTGCTGAAGAAGTACTCTGATCGCTCAGTTCAGTTGTGTGCTCTGTTTCCGGATTCAGTTATAGAGGAGACGAGCCCGTGAAGAATCTCTCGAGGTTGGATAACTCATGGCCAAGTTGTTCAGGAGGCTGGGCGGAACGCGCGCCCGGATCAGGATGGTTGGCATGGCAGGGCACCATCCTCCCCCGTCCTGAGGTGCGGTGCGGTGGCGGACTCACCGGACGGGTGGTGACTGGGGATGGCGCGGCTAGCCTGCGCCTGCGGATGCTCACATGAACCTAGGAGTAGTTTAGTTTGCGATCGAGGCCATTAAAAGCTTCTTCGGGGTTTCAGCGCTAGTTTTGGGCTTGCTGCCTCGGGCTCCGGCCATATGCAAGTCCAGAGCTAGGACGGATTGGCTCCAACCTGAGAAATGGCCGTCTTGGCTCCAACCTTTGGGCGTCTTGGCAGTCAGCAAACGGGTGGGTTGACGGGGAGCTGTCTGGTGAAATGGGCAACATTCACTGCTGCTTATTCACTAGAAAGTAGTTCGGGCTTATTATCTAGTGCTTATTCACTAGAAAGTAGAAAATTGACATTTTTCATATGAATTTATTACAAGGGATATGGACCTCAACTTTTACGACAACGTATATCAAGACATGAACTATGGGTATGCAAAATATGCATCTGGATGAATTTTAACCGTTTTCAATGTTTGCCCATTTTCAACAAAGTAGCACCTACCTACGACAAATGACCAACAAAAGAGGGGAGAATTCTTAAAGAAATAAACAAAAGGAGGAAGTGCTGAGGAAGGATCTATCCTGTTGACGGACGAGATTCCTCTTCAGTATTTCCGTGAGGTGTGGGGTCGGACCCATACGTTAGTGATCCAACTACAGGATGAAGTACTGCAAAGGATCTCTATCCCTTGTTAACACACGGCCTCGTAAAACTCGAGACACTTGTTGAGATGAGCAATAATAAAAAATAAAAATCCCAGGACAACTTCCATGTTGAATTTAGAAGAAGCTATGCCAAATAATTTTTCTTTCACAAAGAAGTGATTCTAGACCGATTCCTTGAAGTGATTTTGTAAAATAAAATAATGGTTAGAAACTGAAAAAAGTAGCTCGTATTATCTGGAGAATCATAGAGGATCACTTTCAGACACAAAATCACTTCTCATAATGAATTATAAGAAGCTCTACCGATCAGACTCAGCACTTCTCTTTCATTAAGGCTTTACACGATTTTATATAAAGGCACTTCAATCTTCTATAAAACATGAGAAAAGTCCTGTATTCCGAAATATGGCTCAATGTACGAGCATTCTATCACATGGAAAAGCATATACATCAGGGCTGCTATAACAAGTCTGAATCTCAAACTGTTCATCTTGTTGTTTTGAGCGCATCCGCTGGTTCTGTCCGTGATACAAATCGAACTGTAGTTTTACACCGAGAAAGAAGCAAATTCATTGGTTTCGCACTTTCGCTCAAGAAAAGAAAAAAAAACAAAGATGCAAGTATACATATATGATCACCGTTCAAGAATTCAAGCACACTCACAGCCGTTCACATCAACCAATGAATAATGAATCCTGTTAATTAGTAGCAGTATCACAGCAGCAAGCGGCGAGCGGCGTGCTTGCGGGTGCCCACGAGCGAGACGTTGTCGACTAGGCCATGCTGACGAACACCACCCGCGTCTGGTTGGCGGCCGCCGTGAACTCATCGCGCCGCGCGTGTGCCCGCCCTTGCCCTGGGACTGGTACGGCACCCGCACGCTCCCGCGCCCCGCGTACGCCTGGACGGTCATGGCGCCCGCGCACCCGTTGCCGGCGTCCCCCGCCGAGAACTCCAGCCTGTAGGGCCGCCCGGGCACGGTGACCACGTCCTGCACCAGCGCGGTCTCCATGCCGGACACCAGCTCCACGGCGCGGGCGCCGTGCGGCACCACGTGGTGCGGCGCGTCGACGTACTTCACCGACTTGGTCGACGACAGGACCATCCATGGGGACAGCGGCGAGTAGTCGTCCTCGTCCATGGGCGGCACCAGCACCCCCCACGGCGTGTTCCGGAAGATGCAGGGCCCCTCCTCGAAGTCTCCATTCTTCAGCAGGTTATCTGTGCCAGTAATTCAGTCAGTTCACAGCGCTTCGTTTGCGCGCCCTCATGGCGGATTTCGACTCGGATGAGGGTAATAGGATCGATCCTTACTCTTGCTGCTCTTAGGAGGCGGCAGGGTCTTGATGGCGAACAAGTCGATGAGGGGGCCGCAGGCCGGGTCCTCGGAGACGCTGGGGTTGTGGACGATGAACGACACCACGCTGCCGGTTGCCTCGAAGGCCCAGGAGTAGGAGTCCCAGCCGCTGCTGGTGTAGACCGTCTGGATGGGGAGGATGTCGGACTCGGGGGCGACCGTCACGTTGAGCTGCTCGGCCTGGGCGCAGGTGCGCGCCGCGCTGAAGGTGATGGAGTAGCGCGCGCCCCGCGTCAGCGCGATCCGCTGCTGGATGGAGGCCTCGTTGCCCAGGCGCACGGCGTAGGCGCCCTCGGGCACCGGCAGGAGCATGTCGCCCTGCTTCTGGCCCGAGCCGATGTACCCCACGAAGCCGGAGATCTCCCAGTGCGGGATCGCGTAGCGCCCCATCACAGGTGGTGGATGCAGTATTTGAAATTTGGGTATTTCTAAATTTATATTAAAAAAATAATCTATCTATAGAAGTTAAATATAATTGAAAGCAATACCTTACCGATAATTAAACTTATAGAGATAGTTAAATAATAATTAAACAAGTGAATAATTAATCAATAGAACTTACAAAATATTATAATGTTGATTTAATCTTACGATTCTTCATGGTTTGGAAGCGGTTAATGATATCTTTGTCCTTCACTTGTAGAAAGAACTCCCGCTCAATAAATGTAACCAAGCAATCATTTAAGTATTGATCCCCAATCTTATTTCTCAATTTATTCTTCACATAATTCATGATAGAAAAGACTATTTCAACACTTGCAGTTGCCACTGGAAGCACTAGCACTAGTTTTAGAAGCCTATACGCAACTGCATGTCTTCCAATCTTGTTTGTCTCAACAAGCTTAACAGAAAGCTTAGAGAGACTTCTCACATTTGCAAATCTTTCATCATTGCGCATATCAGTAATGTACAGATTTAGTTGAGCAGGTAGGTGGAGCAACTCTAACCTTGTGAAATTATTAGGATAAAATCCAGCAAGCTTAAATCTTTGTCAAAAGCAGCAAATGAATTGAGGGGACTGAATGCAGCCATGCAAATAAGCAATTCTGTGGTAACCTCATCAAACCTGTCATCAAGTTCCTGAAGCTGCCTATCGATGACACTTAAGAACATGTCAACACGGAAACGATGGAGATTTTTGATCTTGATAAAGAACCTCCTATCTCTTCCAACAGGCCTGTAGAATGTGTCCATAACAGAAATTTTGATTTTATTCTTGACACAAAATGAGTCCACTCCTTTAAGAAAATCCTCCCATCCAATATCTTGCCGCAACGCGTGTAGTTGCAGCTTGGTCAAAGAAATAAGTTCTACCGCATTGATAATATCTTGATCCTTCTTTTGCAAGGCATGATTCAAGTCCGCAGTGAACCCTAGTACTGTTTGCATCAAGTGTGACATGAACACAAACTCATATGACTTAATATTGTCAACATTGTTTGTGCCTGTGAGCACTCAACTTTTTGAGAGCGATCATCACCAATCTTTATGAGAACTTTCCGAATTGAAGTGTGGCAGAACCACCTGAATTAATCCGGCTCAAGTGTATTAACCATCACCATTAAGGCATTCTCGGTTAACCTTACACTTCAAACGGAGTAATCCACTGGTCTGTCGGGTATAACCTCCCGATACAACCACGGTGAACGGATCGAGCGCCATACATACAAACGCTCATGCGACGATGAGCCCAGAGAATACCACATTCCAGCAAATATTACAACATTAGCATAAGTGAATATTACAGACCAAGTTTTGAGTTTAGAAACCAAGTACTTCAATTATCATAAATAAGTTCTTCAGAGTTTAAGTTGCAGCGGAAATAAACGACGGAAACTACTCGACGATACAGAATGTCTCGATGAAGCCCGTACGAGACATCACTCGGCCTTATCTCCGTTGGACGGGGGCGCATCCCATTCCACCGACCAACCAGGGGGAAGAGTGCAGGGCCAAGTCAAGCTAGCAATCATATCTTCGAAGGTCTCACCTGAAAACGAGCCACAAACAAGGCTGAGTATACTAATACTCAGCAAGACTTACCCGTGTAGTGGAATCGACTCCACTGACTCTAGACATGCAAGGCTTCTTGGCTCAGGGGTTTGTTTTGCCGAAAAGCATCTACAAGTGGGTCCTTACTTTCAACTTTTAGCTCAAGATTCTAGTTTCATTAATCATTCTAGATAAGCAGCTATCCAAAAGCATACATGGTGAAGCATTAAATTTTCATCCAACCAGTTCATTCATCATCCTTGTTCCTCTTCTTACTCTGTGGGTAAAAATGGTTAAGCAGTCTCAATAGCCGTGAGAAACGGACGATTCGAATCGAATTTCTTAACCTTGCAAGGGAAACCCAAACACACGTCACGTGGTTACTCCCTAGAGTCACACGTGCAACTTTTCCCCTTTCTTTCCGGGTCGTGGATCGGGGCTACCCTCCGAGAGTACAAGAGCCCCACGCCACGGTTCGGCGCCGGGTCGTGACCACTCTCTGCACTCGCCATATGCACATGGGACCGAAGTTCAAAGGGTAGGATGTCGTCCCCTTGCCGGGCCAATCAGGTACTTAAGCTTACCGATTCCCATAATCTCGGCATGTGTTTAGTACGTTCAAAGACTTAACCATCACTACCACACCCTGCGGCCTTAGCATTTTTCACTAGACAGACGGGCCTCAATCGTAACCAGCGTTCCATAGCCCGTCCGTGTCCTTATGATTGCAGCGTGTAGTAGACATTCAACTCCTATTTTCTCGCGAGTGACAGGAAATCACTCGACTTTTACCGGAGTCCTATTAGCACAGCATTCTACCGAACCTTACGTCTAGTTTTCAAGCAAGGGTTCCTAACGCCATGCAACTAAGTTTTCATTCAACTCTTATAAACTTAATGCACAAGCAAAAGAGTAGTGAGTCGCATAATTTAGGAAGGAGATGGGTTATGCTCCGGGGCTTGCCTTCACAGTTAGCTTGGGGCTCTTCCGAACTTGGGCTCGGGTCTTCAAGAGCTTCAGTTAAATTCACTTGAGCTTCACGCTGCTCACTCTCGGACGCGGGCACCAGCTCGTAAGTTCCGTCGGCGAGAGTCGTCGATTCCACATGAATGCACAAGTTTAAATTGTGGTAATGGTACTCGATACGATTTAAGAGTAATTACTACAATGGATAGTTTCTGGTCATGAAATTTTGGATTTAGGCACATCAGGGAAAGATGCGCTTACTGTAAAATTTTCAGCCAATTTTATGTAACAGATTAATTATGAAAAATACATTACATTGTTGCTGTTAGATCCTTGTTCTTTTTGTACAGAACAATTGGTGCAACAACTGAGTCTAAGATTTTTACAAAGCTTTCACTTAAGCATGCAGAAGCTACTGTAATTTTTGTAGGATTTATCATGTAGTATTCAGAGCATAGAAAATATGACATTCCACACCTAGGCTATTCATGGATTCATTTTTACAGGACCCTACACAGGGTTTTTGTCCCTGGAACTTTTTACACAGCAACCTCTACCACAGTGTGTCTCCTAGTAAAAATGTGAGAATTTTCCAAGCTAAGATACTATTTTCTTGATTTAATGTATGTTATTAGCACATATATCAAATAAATAGGTTACTGTGAGATAAAAAGTCTCCTAATTTTTCTCTGGCTTCTAGGTACCAATATATTAGCATAGAAAAAGTTTCATTGGGTGATTCACCACCTAACTGCAGGGATAAAATATTTTACTTGAACATGGTATGGAACTAAGTTTAATAAACAGTAAAGCTAGAGATGGAATTTGGGCCTGATCTTTTTACACAGTCCTAAACATCAAGCAACTAACTCACTGACCAAAATTTAGGGTCAGCATTGCTCTACAACAGTGGGTACAAAATAAGTCCATTAAAGCTTCTATTTAATGTAGAGCAAAATATGTTGAGATTCTGAGAAACCTTTTGTAACAAAAGTGGTAGGGTTTGTTCTGAGGATTCCAGAACAGTTGAGTTTACATTTTTCTGAATTTTCTACGATTTTATACGAATTTTACAAGTTCACTGAATTTGAATCTAGATTTGAAACTTTCTTTTACAACTAGGTCCTTGAATCTTACGCGCAGACCCTTCTAAAGATTTAAATTCTTGCAATTGGGTCCTCGGGCGGCTCGGGTACGGCGGCCGGCCGAAATTCCGGCGAGGGGCTCGCCGGCGGCGAGGGGTGAGGGTCGGGGAAGGTTCAGGGGTGCGAGGGCTACCTCGTGGGGGTGTTGTTCAGGTGGGGGACGGCCGGGAAGGGCTCGCCGGCGTTGGAGCAGAGGCGGCGGCGGCGCGGCACGCGTCGACGGCGGTGCTCCGGCGGGCTTGGGGCGGTGTGGTCTGGTCGGCGAGCTTCAGTGGCGCGTGGGGAAGCTGCTCACGGGCTTGGCTTGGACGGCGGAGGTCGGGGTCGCGCTGTCCACGGCGAGCAGGGGCGGCGGCGGCGGCGGCGCTCCGGTGGCTCTGGGCGGCGTTGGGCGGGTCGGCGAGCTTCAGGGGGATGACGTAGTGGTGGCTGAAGCTTTAGTTTGGGCGGTGGGCGGCGGCGGAGGGCTGTCCACGGGCGGGCGGCGCTCGGCGGCGGCAATGGCGACAGCGAGGGCGTTCAGGGTGCTGGGGCTCGCGCGCGTGGCCGGGCGGGGCTTTTATAGGGGCCGGAGGGGGTGCGGAGGGGCCTGGGTAGCGCGCGGGGCGGAGGCACGGCACGGCGCGCACTGGCCACGGCGGGCGGCAGCGGAACGCCGGCGCGGCGTGCGGCGTGCGGGCGCGGTGACTGGGCGGCCGGAGATATGGCGTGGGCGCGGTGGGATAGCGCTGGGCGTGGAGTGGTGGAGCAGCAGCGGCAGCGGCTCGGGCGGAGAGCGGGCGCGGCGACTGGCGGGGCGCGGGAGCCGGGGTGGCACGGCGGGGCACGGCGACTGGGCGCGACGGGCGGCGGGGCTGGACGCGGCAGCGTCGCGTGCACGCGCGGGCGCTCACTGGCCGCGCGGCGTGGGGGGGGGGGGGGGGGGGGGGGCAAAGCCGGCCGTGGCGGGGTGGTGCGGCGGCCACTGGCCTGGCGCCTCGCGCCGGTCAGGCGTCGCCGGCCACCTGGCGCGCGGCGGTCGGGCGGGGAGGAGAGAGAGGGGGGGGGGCGAGGGCCTGGATGCGAGAATTTGGAAAACTTTAGGGGGCTGGGTGCAAACAGGGCGTTTTCTCCTCTTTCTGATTTGAATTTCAAAAACTTTTGAACACGAAAGTTGTTCAAAATAAAAAGTTCTACAACTTTGGTTTCAGGCAAAATCTCATTTGGCTTATGGTTTGAAAGTTAAATTTAAAAGTTGAAAAGTAACCAAATGTGCGCAAATTAAATTTGAATTCCAACTGAACTCGTTCTAATTGTTTCCACCCTTTCATTAGTTGGTTTAAGCATAGAGTTAGGCTAATGACATTGATTTTGAAAATGTAATTACAAGGATTGTCACACGAAGGATATAAAGAAATAAGATGCATAATAGTTTTATAATGAGATCCCCAACCAGTATCTCTAGGGCTTGCCAAACCCATTTCTTGATTCAAACCCTTTGCAGTTTCAATATCACCCAATTCTAGAGCTTCTACAATGATTTGAGCTTGTGCTTCTCGAAGCATTTGCGTCTTCTTACAAGAATTTCCAATAAGGTTCAATAAAAATCTAACTTGATCAAAGAACCAAGCACAGTCTGGATTTTGTTTAGCAACTTCCACAAGAGTTAACTGAAGTTGATGTGCAAAGCAATAAACATAGTAAGCAGATGGACAATCATCCATAATAAGTTTTCTTAGACCATTTGCATGACCCTTCATATTACTAGCTCCATCATAGCCTTGCCCACGTACCATAGACAAGCTCAAAGAATGCTCCATCAATAATTTCTCAATTGCAGTTTTAAGTGTCAAAGAAGTAGTGTTTTCCACATGAACAACACCTAGGAACCTCTCAACCACGCTTCCCTTTTTGTCAACATACCGTAAACAAAGAGCTAGTTGTTCATTTTGGTAAACATCACTAGATTCGTCAGCAAGAATTGCAAAATAATCACCACCAAAGTCTTCCATGAGAAGCTTAGTTGTTTCTTTTGCACAACAATTAGCTATCTCCTTTTGAATTTGTGGAGCAGTCAACTGACAATTCTTTGGGGCATTCTTCAAAACCACCTTGCCACCTCTTCAAAGTTTTCAGCTAGCATATTTAGCAACTCTAAGAAATTACCCTTGTTAAATGAACTTTTACTTTCATCATGTTCACGAGAAGCTAAACCTTGGCGTAGAAGGTACTTAGCACATTGAATAGAATAGGATAAACGGGCCATGTACTCAGTCTTGTCCTTATCATTTATCTTAGTAAGCTTACCATTAATTGCTTTCTTAGGTGTAATGAAGGAACTATATCTCTCTCTAGAGCCATTCTGTGGAAACTAGTCTTGGAACCACAATGTTTACTAATCCTCTTTTTCATATGCCAATTTCTAAAGCCCCCATTCACAAAAACATCTCCACCGGACATATTAGTTTTAAGCTTGAACAAATAATAGACAAAACAGAATGTTGCATCTTTTTCGACGCTATATTCAAGCCATGTGAATTCATCAAACCAATTAGGCAAGAAGCGTCGAGGCACCTCCAATATTCCTTATAGGAAAATCATGATTCCATGGTTGACAAGGTCCTTTTGCAATGTATCCTCTGATGATAGAATTCCGTTCATTAACATTGTACCTTTTGATGGGAAGCCTCTTTCCGGGATCATGAGGAAGAAAGTCAATGCCATAAATAGCTTCATCACTTGATTCAAACCATGAGTCATCACCATCTCTAATGGGGGATAAAGTAGAAGGTTCTGTGGTTGCTATGTCAGGCTCATTGCTACCTATCTCAGGTGATATCCCTTCTATACTTGCTATCTCAGGTTCTGTCACTTATCTGGTTACTCTATCATGCTGAACAGATGGATTGGTTTGATTTGGAACTTGGCTCTCGGCACAACAGATTGAACGATAAGATCCTGAGGCTGAGTACTAATCCCCACTGAAACTGATTATGGTTGTGGTACTGATGTAGATTCTAATTCCACCTTCCTTGTCTTTGATGCTCTATCCCACAAAGTCCTCAAATCAATCAATTTGGATTTGTTCTTCATTTTATAAACTACTAAGCAACTATTACTGTAATAGATAATAGCACTACAAATCAGTAAATTCAGAGATAGATACATGGCAACCTTTCATGTTAAATTGAATGCATCTTAAATGACAAATATATTCTGTATAAAAAAACATGACAAAACATAATTGCTAAGTATAGATTGGCCCCTTGTAGGCAAAGCAGCGAACACCTGGTACGCAGCCGCCGGCGACAGACGCGCCATCAAACGAGGTCACAAGCAAGCGGAGGAGATCGCATCCGGAACAGGCGTGCGTACCTTGCAAAGTATAATGAGCAGCCGGGAGTTGGCCGGCGATGAGGAGCGGCGGAGCCTCCGGCGACGCCCCGCTCTCGTCTCTCCGCGCGGCAGCCGTAGCTGGGCTCGGCTCGGGCCCGCCGCCCGCCGGCGGCCGCTGCTCAGCTGCCCTGTGCCCTCCCCGCGCCGTGTGCGCCCCCGCCAAGCCTGCCCGCCAGCAAGACAACGCCCCCTGTGAGTGGAGGAATATAGAGAGGATGTCGAGGGGTTTCAGTTTTGCTACTCACCAGCGGTGGATCGGCTCGGATTCCGCCAGATTTGAGGTCGGAAGGCGACGGCGGCGATGGAGAGAGCAGGCTACGGCGGTGACGGAGGGTGCAGGGGATGGCGGCGACAGAGGGAGCAGCGTCGGCGGGCCGCGACGCAGGGACGGGGACGACGACGCGGGGCGTGGGGCGCGACGGTCACCTGTTGGCGGGGGGGGGGGGGGGGGGGGGGGGGGGGGGGCGGGGTTGGCGGCGCAACGTGCGGCGGCGGATCGGTTTTGCCGACGAGGGATGCGGCGTGGGTTGGGCGTAAGTTGGTTATTCCTGGGAATACGGGTGCATACCCTTGAATCCGCCCCTGCCCATCACCGTCGTGCCGTTGAGTTGCGACTTGGGCGGCGCCTGCTCGAAGTTGCCATTCGGCAGCAACCCTGACCATGCAACAATTTTAGGATTGAAGGAGACGAGCGAGCCTATAGTAGTGAAGAAACGAAAGCTAAACTAGCTCCAGCGTACTGGCTACTGAGCAGAAGAGTTCACGAAACACAACTCGGAACAATGCAAGCTTCTCACCATCCTGGATCGCCGAAGCCGCTCGAGCCGCCAAGCAGACGGCCAAGAACACCGCAGCGCGGCGGACGTTCCCCGCCATCTCGCTTCTCCCGACCAGCTTTCTCCTCCTGCCCAAGCAGCACTCTGAGCTCTCAAACTGTGTAAACCCCAGATGGCAGACGCTACCAATGAACGCTGTTCGTGGCGATGGCTGCAGGTTTCCAGTTTCCACTTATGGGGGGGAGACGCGCCGCGCAAAGAATCTCGCCGTTGGAATCACCAATCATGGCGGCCAAGTTGGCCTGGCCAGGTGCGTGTGCGTCTTCATCAGGCCGGCCCGAGCGGGACGCGCGCCGGATCCGCGGGCGCTTCCACGATCGAGGTGGTTGGGCGGGGCATCGTCGGCGGTCCTGCTGGCGCTCCTGACGCGCGGTGCGGTGGGAAAGGAATTCCCGATCAGGCTTCCTCGGCAGGGTGGTGACTGGGGGCGGCGCGACTGATGCCGCGCGTGATCACATGGCCGTCCATTTTCTTTTTGTTTGGATGAACGGGTTGCATCGCCATTTCAGTCCAGAGCTTGCGGGGTGATCCGGCCGGCCGTGATGAGTGCCGGGAGGTGCTCGACGCGGCGCCGCCGGTAGTGGCCTTGTGGGGCCTCGCCCCCTCCCCTCGGGCTCCGGCCGGCCGTGATGAGTGCCGGGAGGTGCTCGACGCGGCGCCGCCGGTTGTGGCCTTGTGGGGCCTCGCCCCCTCCCCTCGGGCTCCGGCCATGTGGTAGCGAATCGCAGGCGTGGAAGGATGGCCCACTAGAGTCACACGGCCCATGCAGATTTCGGCTGTCTGGTTGACTTGCGGGGTGATGCTCTACACGTGTAGCATGTCATGTGGCCCAGTTTGACAAAATTCTAATACTAGGCTTACCTATGCGCGCCTGATCCAATAGCTCAGATTAGATGTGGCATATTTCATAGTGTAAAATTTGGGCTAAATTTTGGCTTCGACAAATCACCACGAAATGAATATGATGAGCCACGATGATTTCAAGATATTTTGGCCACTCTGAAGTGTTTTGAGTTTCTTTTATATAGTTAGCCACTGGCATATATCCACCTTAAATTATTTTAGTTTTGCATTATTGAACTATATTTATTAAATTGTTGTCTGGACATAAAGAAACAAAACCATGATTTTATTTTAAAACATGTAATCATAGGGACTTTAAATGGAAACCATACTTTAATTTAGCAAGTTCGCAACCTCGCGCGGTGGAAGGACACACTTCCTAGATCATGCAATTTTATGGTTAATTTTGAATTCATGTGGCCCAAGCCTAGAAGGTCCTTATTTTGACTGTCCTTAGAAATAAAAGAAGTGGTGCCTTGTGATTGGCAAACAATTTCTATAAAACCATATCATCTTAGATGGTGGGGAGTCATTTGAGACTTTTAGAATTTTGTAAACGGATTCTTTTAAATCATTTTTCAAAGTACTTTTTCCATCCCTTACCCACAAAAAATGATTACGTGTCCTATAGGGTGCAAACAAGAATTGCCGATTAATTATTGCTCACAGACGAGAAGCTAGAGGGAAGCAGCAAGAAGCGCCATGGAAGTCCATCTCATTAGGCAGGCGATTAGTTTCTTTTTTATCAAACGGGTGCACAAAGCTTCTATTTAGCCACAAATATTATTATTACTATAGGAAAATAATGTGCCCATCTGTTGAGGGAAACTAGACTCCAAAACTTGTAAGAACAACAACATAGTCATGACTGCTCAGTGATATACAACTCAACTACTAAGCACTCAACTCAAATGACTAGTAGCTCACGAAAGCATCACTGAGCGAAGAAAACCTCAAAGAAAACGAAGAAAAATGCAGCTCATCCTATCATCTGCATCCCCAACCTAGCTCCCGACACCATGTGGGGGCGAACCCGAGTTGTTGTTGCTGAGACCTATTGTACATCACAACTAGACAATTCAATGTAGAAGCTCGGACTCCGCACGGTTGACACTTATCCCTACACACACGAGACGACACCGAGAAGCGACATGACAGAGGCAAGAGCTTGCTAATTTGTGAAAGGGTGGATCCCAATGGGGGAGCATAGGCATATTCATGGCACCCCTAGTGGCGTTTGGGTGCATGGTGCCAAAACCATTCTCAAAATCATTTTCCGAATCCGGAGTTATAAAATTGGAAGGTTAAATGGTGGAAGATGTTAAGCCAACATACAATTCTTGGAAGTTTGTACGATGAGGCTGTACAAAATGCACACACCCTGCAGTTGCAATCGATGGTAGAATAGACCAATTGCAACTGGACGGAACTGATTGCAACTGGGCGCTAACCAGTTGCAATGGACGCGAACTAGTTGCAACTCAGACCGACCCGGTTGCAATTGGATGCGAACCGGTTGCAATTCAAATCGACCCGATTGCAACTGGACACAATCCAGTTGCAACTAGAACTGCTACAATTGCATTCTCTATACAAAATGTACCCAGGTGCATTATAACAAAACACTATATATATATGGAAAATCCATTCTACACGCGCTTGTAGCTACTCCTACATGTGTATCTCATGATGTAGGGCGTATCTGACCCAACAAAAGGTATGTACGAGGTGTATGTGATCGTACTAGACCATCTGTGATGGTATATACTTCAAGTATGTGACCATACATGCAGTATACGGACATACTCATTTTTATATATTAGTACTAATGTATAATCATGATATATTTAAAAAGTAGGGATTCTTTTGAAATTTTTCGTACATATTTAAAGTATCTTAGAATTAGTATATAAACATACTCAAAATGATAAATAAGTATGCGAACATATGCACAGTGACATACTAAATAGTAACAGTAGCTACAAGCAAGTGTAGATAAAACTTATCCTATATATATATATATATATATATATATATATATATATATATATATATATATATATATATATATATATATATATAACTCCGCTAACGGTTACCTCCGTACTGAATAGACACCCCCTCAGCGACCGTCCGCTCCACGCACGGCATACATCTGGTGCCGCTAACCTCCATGCTGTGGTTTTTTTATACCTTGCAAGTAACCTGCGCCCTTTTTTTTCTCCAGGGCGTAGCCTTCACGTTTTTCCGCAATAAGTTCCGTAGTCACTTGGTGTGGCATATTTTTGAGCATTATTGATTGGATCAATGTTTTTTTCGACGGACCACTTGATCCAATTTTATTTGCAACGCATGTACACAAATATTAGTGTGGACACGATGAAATTACTTGCAACCAAGCATCGAATTAGCCTTTTGGTCACCAATATTGGCACAAGTGCCGTGTGTACTGACATCACTTGTACAGTATTACAAGCGTTAAAAAAAGGCAACATCACTAGCAGATTACACTTCTTGAGGCTTGGTTTCATAAAACTGAATGGAATTAAGAATTTGCATGACAATTTCCTGTCAATGAAGAAGTCCAGCTGGGACGTAACCATGATGGCGGCTATCTAACTCTATGCTCCACCAGGATGCAATGATCGCGAGCTCCTCAGCCTCCTGTCACATTCAAGATGGCATAACTGAACCAGGTCCAAGTTTCTGTGCCGTTAGTTTCAAGATGAAATAAAAATAAGATATTTTGCTTACAAAATCAAGGTTTGGAACAGGAACTAATATGATCCAACAAGGAGCACCAAAAAATCACCGGGTTTGGCAATGAATTGAAACAATTACTTCTCCCGGACAAGCAGTATAAACTCTTGATAAAAATAGAAAACCACGGACTCCACAGCTCAGGAGGGAGCTCATCTCTGATGCCTGAGGCTGAGTTTGCCGAGGAGCACCACAGGAAAACGGAAAGAAGATGGCATAACGGATTAATTAATTGGCAGCACAATGCATGCTTAATGAAACAAAGTATATATATGACTACATAAATCTAATTCATTTATCATAAGAAATTTTCAAGAGTATGTGAGGTTTATGAGAATGTCAATATGATAATGAGCAGCAACTAGCTACATGAAAAAAAACATCAATTTCTACATACAAAACTTACACAAGGATCAGTTCTACAAGTATACAGAGTCGTGAATTCACAATCATGAAATACCTCCGGCTAGAAGATTAGACCCATTCTTTATTATTTTTATCAGGATGTGAAAATTAATGACAGAAACTAGTACATACTTCTTGAGCATAAAAATTTACTTATTTCAATGCAAACTAGCCCCTGATCACAAATATTTTAATGCGTGATCGATAAGAATCAATTATATGCAATCTAGAATAAGCTAGTTTCATATAGTAAATAATAGCATTTGTACAAACAAAATCCTCGCTGCTGAAATCAAATGAGTGAAACATAAAACTATCTCAGAAATTTGCAACCAAAATAGCCTAGTTCGAAGGAGTGACATTTGTGAACAGAAAAACTGCAATTATAAATACATTCATGAGGATGGAAGCAAAAGCATGATGATATTGCACAAAATTAGTTTGTAATGTCATCATATAGTATTATTTAGCAAAGGCATAGAGCTGCTAAATACTGTGCCTACGTTAATAATTACATTCATGAGGATGGAAGCAAGGGATATAACAGTATAAATCTTAAACTCACACATAAAAAAGTACTTTCTGCATTGCATCCATCATGTTGGAACCAAACTAAACAGATTACAAGAACATAAGAATTTCAACTTCTTGGAATGACAAAACTAATTCAAACAGTATAGATGCAAGAAATCTTTTCTAAACTCTATATAGGAGAGACCATACCATGGACAGAGAATTAATGGTGCGCAGAATGTAGATTTTACTTCTACAATACAATGTTAAATCCTGTTTTGAAAAACAGAAAAAATCGGTATGACTAGACCAACAGCCGGTTAGTAAATAGTGGCATGTGTGAGAAAAAAACTTGAACCCTATGCAATTTATAGTTTAATTATTTTTGTAATAAACACTCTAGGTTTTATAACCAAAGTAGCATGTGCGACCAGGAAAAACTTCAATTCTATGCTCGACGTTGCTAGGCCATCCTGGGTGCCGTCCATTGTAAAAAAAAAAGTGACAACATCCAGATGAAATAGGTGAAGAGAGCTCCTTTCTGTGGTTTAGTTCGTCGCAACACTGGAAATGACTCGCCGTCCAGTCACCAGGCGTAAACCTTGGTCCTCTGGTTTGTATGATCTGCATATATTAGAGAATTTGGATTTTAATTAATCCGTCAAATAAAGGACAGGCTAGAATCCATCAATCTGGCTCAGTATACGTATTAATCCGTCTGCAGGTGCATAAACTCCCTGGGGTCGTACCACATCCACGCTAGCAGTTCTGCACGTATATATCTCATCGGAGGCTTCGCACAATCGCGCTGGCCGCACGCCTCTCCAGGCATCACAACAACGCCATCCAATCAACAAATCAATCTATTGGGAAGCTCAGGAACATATAGAAAAAAAATCATTGCTGAACGAAAGATTTGGTTGCCAAACAATGGTTAGATCTGCATGCAGGAGCATATAAATTAGAATTGGAAATAGGGTTAGAATACTGCACAAAAATCACAGTCAAGATCCATTGCATCGGAAGAATTTCGAGACCTCATCCACAGCTACGAAGACGGACGCAGGCGGGTACCTCGAGGACGCGGCGCGGCGGCGGGAGACTCTCATTGGGATGGCATGAGGGGGGCGTCGGCGCCCGACGTGACGGTCTACAGCTCGCCGGGGCGGCATGGGACGGAACAACGACGCGTCGACAGGAGGATCGCCGGCGGCGCAGGGTCTCGGCAGGTAAGGAGGCGGGGGTACCTCTGAAACGGCGCCCGGCGTGGACGTCCGCAGGCAGCAGCTCGCCGGAGCGGCATGGGAGCCGGCGGCGCAGGGACTCGCTGTCCCTGCCGGGGCGGGGCGAGGGGGAGAACAGGAGAAGCTCGCCGGGGCGGCGGGAGGGGGAGAGTAGGAGCACCCCGCCGGGGCGGCGCGAGGGGGAGAGTAGGAGCAACCCGCCGGGGCGGCGCGAGGGGGAGAGTAGGAGCACCTCGCCGGGGCGGCAGGGGAATCGCCGGGTCGGCAGGGGGATCGGCGCGTCGACGGGGAGGCTATGCGACAAATTGGAACCGAATCCTCGCCACGATCTATTCAGCAGCTAGAAATCGAAACATCGCCCACGGATGAGCAAAACAGGACGGACGGTAAGAGGGGAGCCGTTGGAGGAAAAAAAACCGGACAGGGAGCGGGGAAGCGCGTGGCGAGGCGGTCGGGTCGGAGGGTGTTGTTCGCGCGTCTCTCTCTCTCTCTCTCTCTCTCTCTATCTCTCTCTCTATATATATATCAGCGAAATCTACAGTAAATTTTACGCTTAATTAATCTAATTTGCAAATTTGCAATTTGGACCCTTTTTTCAAATAAGCACCATGTAATACAACGAGCCTTAGGTGATAAGAGTATCGATCTTCATCAAACCAACAAAAAGTGGAACTCAATCAAGAAAAGGAAGTAATATAAATAATCATACTAGTACAGCAGTAGGTAAGCCAAAATGAGCCAGTACTAACCCAGCACAGTTACACTCTCCAATACGCCACGCCGCACGAGTACAACCGGCCGTAACCGTACACTCATCTCGCGCGCCCTAGAGAAGCAGCCGGCGAGCGGACGGCTGCGCGATGGCGACGAGCGAGACGTCGTCCACGAGGGGCCCGCAGAGCGTGCCGCTGTTGTCGGACTTGGTGTGGTAGCCCAGGCTGACGAACACCACCCTGGTGGGGCTTGTGGTGGCCTGGAACTCGAGCCTCCCGCGCGTGGAGCCGCCGGCGCCCCGGAAGTCGACGCCCACGGTGGTCTCGCCGGACCCCGCGCTCGCCTTCACCTTCATCCCGGGCGACGGGGAGTAGTCGGACGACGCCCCGCACCCGTTGGCCGCGTCCCCGACCGAGAACTCCAGCCTGTACCAGCTCCCTTCCACGGTGGCGTGCACCTCCTGCACCAGCGCGGTCTCCACGCCGGACACCAGCTCCACGGCGCGCGCGCCGCGCGGCACCGCGAAGTGCGCCGCGTCGACGTACTTGACCACCTTCTTGTACGACATGATCATCCACCCCGGCAGCGGGGAGACGTGGTCCTCGTCGACCGGCGGCACCATCACCCCCGACCTGGAGTCCGGCGGGATGTACGGGCCCTCCTCGAAGTCGCCGTTCGCCAGCAGATTGTCTGCTCATCAGGTTAAGGATCCAGGTTTCAGAAAATCTCAATGGTGGTAGCGAAGTTTTTTTAATCATTATACACATAGGCAATCCCTGTATTAGTGTGGCTTACTCTGGGTGGGCTGTGGCTGGTAGATGGTCTTGATGGCGATGGCGTCGATGATGGGGCCGCACGCGGGGTCTTCCTCCTCCTCGTGGGGGTGGCGGATGGTGAAGGACACGATGCCGGCCTCGGCCTTGAAGGCCCAGGAGTAGGAGTCCCAGCCGCAGCTGGTGTAGACTGTCTGGATGGGGAGCTCGCCGGTCTGGGCCGGGTAGCCGGTGACGGGGACGACCTCCAGGCTCAGCTTCTCGTCCTGGGCGCAGGTGCGCGACGCGCGGAAGGTGATGGAGTAGTAGGCACCCCGCGTGACGCTGAGCTGCTGCCGGACGGAGGCCCCGCCGCCCAGGCGCAGCGCGTGCGCGCCCTCCGGCACCGTCAGGACCATGTCCCCCTGCTGCTGCCCGGACCCGATGCACTCCACGGCCCCGTCGGTCTTCCAGTACGGGATCGCGTCCTCCCCCGTCACCGACGAGCCGCTCATCTGGGACTGGTTCGGCGGGTACTCGAAGTTGCCGTTCAGCAGCGGGCCTGCACAAGCACGTGTTCATGACATAGTTGCTCATCAGGACTTCGTGTAGGTTACCGTGCATTATCATAAGCATGTCGGCACCAGACAGGAAAGATTGTTGAGCAAGCCGAACCATGTAGATGTGTGCATGTGGTGATGGTCTTAAACAATCCCATCCCATCACGATCGATAAGAGAGAGCCGTTGTAAATCGTTCTTACTGTATGTTGCGAGATCAGGAGGCAACCATATCTCCACATGAGATGAGATTCTGATTTGGTAAAATACTAGTACTAGTCAAACAGAACGTTCTGCTTCTCTGACATACATATTCCTACGCACGTGAGACAGCAGAGCCCTGGTATCTTTGGGAACCTTAACTGACAGGTCAACAACGCCAGTTCTTTTCTAAGGAAAAACTGAAACTTCAGCCCACATGAACCGATTCATCAAGAAGATACTTTATCAAAGAATAGGAATACGGTGTACCATTATTTTCTGTCTATTATTGTTTCTTTCCACACTTTCTGCAAAGCATCACACCTGTTGTGCTTCTGTCTACTAATGGGTGGTTGCCACTTTTTTGAAAAAAAAAGGAAATGTTCCACCTATGGCCCATTTCTCCTTTGTAACTTAAGAGTAAAATGAGAAAAAAAGATCTTGCGAGACAAAGACATTTGTCATAGCTGAAGCGTCTGATACACTACATGTAATCTACGGTATACTGGCGGATACAGAACGGTCAAGAAAATGCAGCTGTAACAAAGTTAACTGAATCGACACTGCATGAACACCATAGTTGTGCAGGTACTGTTGCCAGGGGTGAAGCTAGAGAAAATATGAGGGGGTTGCACCATGTCGCTCTAAGCTTGCTTGGGAATGCATGGCTTCTAATTTGGAGGGTGCATAAGTGGTGAAAATTTGATTGTATAAGTAGTTTAAGTTTTTCCGTGGGTGCCTGGCTACCCAGTGCTCTCTACATAGATTCGCCCCTGACTGTTGCTACTTTCACTAAACAACTTAAAGATCAGTGACACTATCAGTAGCAGCCAGCAGGGAACCACAGCTTATATTAACAATAATGCTATCAGTAACAGTCTTAAAGATTAGTGACAGTAGTATCAGTAACAGTGAGAAGCTAACCGCAGCTTAACATAATGCTATCAGTAACAGTAAGGAACTAAGCATAGCAACCACTATAGTTAACTACCTAACGGATGACAGCTAAAGAAGATCTCATTCCCATATACTGCCATACTGCACCTCGGCGGTTGCCACTGGCAGCAATGCCGCTAAGTTAGTTGACGCGCTGATTAACCACGCAATCACGAACAGCTCTAATGATAATGCAGCTTCAGTTCAGGGGGCTCTCACGTACCGTCGCCGACGGCCGACACAGCCCGCGCCGCCGCGGCGCAGACGAGCAGGACCACCAGCGCGGCGCGGCGCGCGCACCGCCTACCGGTCGCCATCTCCGGTTATCCCCTCTCGCAACCTCGTACGCACGCCGGTAAGCTCGGGCTTCCCACACCTCGGGAGCTTGGAAACTTTTTTTTTTCTTTTGAAAAGTGGAGCTTGGAAACTATTACTACTCTCGAGCGGGTGCTCACCCGGGACGGAGCTCAACCGGCCCGGCGCCGCCCCCACTTATAGGCGGAGCTGCGCCAGGCGGCAGTGCCCCTGCGTGCGGTGCGTGCGCCCGCGCCTGGGCTCGCCTCGATCCGCGCGCGAAACGGAATAAACCTCCGATCGGGCGCCGCGGAACGCGCGCGCACGAGAGGCCGCCATGGCCATGCCATGGCACACCCCCCGGCCTGGCTCGAACACGGAAGCTGGCAGGCTCCATCTGGTGCAGTGGAGGACTGAAACGTCTCTCTGATCCCGAACGCGCGGATCACGTGGCGCATCTGCTGCGCGCATGGCCGTTGGAGCCGGGGGCAACGTGGCAACGTGGCGGCGGCGGGGCGCTCCGGCAGGGGGGGATCGGGTTCAGGTCTTCGCCGGCGATTAGTTTTCTGCGTTCGATTATAGAGGGGTGAGCGGAGCGGGTGCGGTGCTTAATTGCCCGTGTCGGCTCTGTGTTCGCGCCAGAGTGTACTCGATCGGGTTCTTCTATTCTGACGGGATGCCTGATCTGTGATCTGGGTTTTTCTTTTCCTGACAGGGTGCCCGATCAGGTTGGTGCTCACATAGGCTTTGACTCGATTTGCAAGCGGCAGCAGTTACGAGTTGTCACAGAACTCGGCTGCCTTTCCGGAGTTGGGATAGGAGCTTTGTTCCGCCTGCCTTCTTCGACGGAGGAGAGTACCGGCCCAATTAGCCCACTGCACATTGTTTAGCTCAAGGCCCATGGGAGCCTCTTCCCTTTGAAAAGTATAGGAAAGTGCAGCAGGCTTGTGCGTTCGGTCCAAATTAGGCTACCGCTATCACCGGCACCGATCCTGGAAGTCTTCCTTCCTCGCTTGACCATTTCTGTCAGGCTGTGGAACACGCAAAGCCACCTCCTCCACTAAAATGTTCCGCGCATGCTCGATGCTCGGAACGGAGCAACGTTATACGGCTGGCTGCCCGTGCCAGCGTCGTTCGGGCGAGCAACGAATTTTCCACCCAGAAACCATATCAAAATGCGCGCGGCGGCTATACCCGAATCCACGCGGCAGCCGCTCAGCTCCATGCGTCGAGATGCTGGGCGCCCCCCTGTGATCGCTATAAAAGGCGGCACCAGCATGCCATCTCAAATCACCTCGCAAGTCGCAGCACACGATCCAGCTAGCTACACTGCTGCAGCAAGCAGGGGGGCTTCTTGTCGATCAGGAAGTGAAGCAAGCATTCAAGCACATGGCGGCGATCCAACAAATCGATCTGACCTACGTTGGAGTAGCTTGTGCGTACATGTGCGCACCCATGTATGGTGGACCGGGACGCCCCTCTCATCGCTATATAAAGCGACACCGGCATGACATCTCAGATCATCCAGCAGCAAGCTATCGAACCCTAGTGAGAATCTGAAGCACTGATCCAGTATGGGTGTGGCAGGCGCGCCGAAGATCATGGCGGTTCTGGCGCTCGGGCTAGCTCTCCTCTGCGCTGCCGCCGGGCCGGCCGTGGCGCAGAACTGCGGCTGCCAGCCGGACTACTGCTGCAGCAAGTTCGGCTACTGCGGCCACGGCGACCTCTACTGTGGCGAGGGGTGCCGGTCGGGCCCGTGCAACTCGGGAGGTGGTGGCGGCAGCGGCGGCGGGACGAGCGGGAGCGGCGCCGACGTTGGTAGCGTCGTCACCGACGCGTTCTTCAACGGCATCAAGTCGCAGGCCGGGGGCGGGTGCGAGGGCAGCAGCTTCTACTCGCGCGGCGCGTTCCTGAACGCCGCCGGCGCGTTCTCCGGCTTCGCGCACGGCGGCTCGGCGGACGACGGCAAGCGCGAGATCGCCGCCTTCTTCGCGCACGTCACCCACGAGACCGGACCTAAGTTGATGGCACCGACGCTACTCCTGCAGAGAGTCTAGCCATGCATTCTTCCATGGAACTTATATGAGTTATGACTGCATGTATCGTTCTGAACTTCTGATCGATTTGGAACCTATCTAGCTAGCTAACCCATTTGCATGGCTTGATACCTGCAGATTTCTGCTACATCAGCGAGATCAACAAGGGCAACAGCTACTGCGACGCCAGCAACACGCAGTGGCCGTGCGCCGCGGGGAAGAAGTACTACGGGCGCGGCCCGCTGCAGATCTCGTGGAACTACAACTACGGGCCCGCCGGGAGGGACATCGGCTTCGACGGGCTCGGGAACCCGGACGCGGTGGCGCAGGACCCCGTGATCGCGTTCAAGACGGCGCTCTGGTTCTGGATGAACAACGTGCACGGGGTGATGCCGCAGGGGTTCGGCGCCACCACCAGGGCCATCAACGGCGCCCTCGAGTGCAACGGGAACAACCCCGCCCAGATGAACGCGAGGGTGGGCTACTACAGGCAGTACTGCCAGCAGCTCGGCGTCGACCCGGGGAGCAACCTCACCTGCTAGAGGTGTTGCTTGGGTTCATGGATGCATATATGCTTAGCTTGGCTCTCGAGAAGGAATAAATACTTAGTGTTCATACACTCTTGGGTACTGTCGCCTGTGCTGGAACCCGGAGTGTAACGAGTACACGTACTAATAGTTGTAAGAATAATGCCTGAATAATGAAGCAGTTTGTAAATGCTCAAAGCAGAAATAAAAACTTAAGTTATTATTATTGACCGAATGTGCCACGAGAATAGTGAGGGACTCCCTCCTTTAGCTGATTAGCATTTTTTGAAAGATGAATTCGTCGATTAAGAATTTTTCAAAAAAATAAATTGGCTAAGGCCCAAAAGAAGAGAAAGATAAACGAGCACCCTATGGATTTGGAGTAATCTGAGGAATTAGTTTGGGCATTTCAAAGGCCCTCTTTTGGTGACTCAGCTAAGGTGTACCAGAAAACAATGAGAGCGTGCTAGTTAGGGGAAGAAATGGGAAAAAAGGAGGGAAGGAGATGCTATTTGCCAGGTGACTGAATTTACAAGCCATCTCACTTGTCGATTATTCCTTGGCCGGTAACATACCAACTCAAGGGCTCATCTTCTTTCTTGAATCCCTGAACTTGTGCTGGCCTCTCTGTCTGTCTGTAATTTTTCTTTTCCTGACAGGGTGCTTGATCAGGTTGGGTTTTACATGCTGGTGGGCTTGGATGGAACCGATTTGCAGGTAGCATAGTTGAGAGATAAGATTATTTTCTTTTGGAAAACTTGAAGTAACAATCACCGATATGGTCATAGCGAGAATACTGACTAGTGCGGAGAGTCTAGCTGCCCAAGTAAACAGAGCAGTAGGCATGAAGGTAGAGAAAATATAGTAAACGGCGCGCCCCCTTGATAACATGACCACGCATGGCTTCCAATCGGATTCATTTATCCGTCGAATTCTTCTACGAAATGACGGATGCAACCACACTTCAACGATTTTTCTGCTTCTTGACCATGCATGTGCAAGAGTTAACACTGGTTGATTTGCACTTGAATCTCTACTCTAAAAAAGTTAATTGAAGGACAATTTTTCGGTGCGACCCTCGCGCCTCCCCTGCCGTCATTCTGCTGACACCAGGTGCCGTCCGATGGCAATCCAAAGGATGAAATCCCGCGCTCTCTGCAACTCCACACCATCCGGTTCCGCTCCCCACGATCTGCATACACACGCCGCACTGCGCCGCCTCCCCCCGCATTCTCCTCAACGGCGCATCTCCTCTCTTCGCGGTGGCTCTCCGCCCCCTCATCCCTCCCCTGCGACGAGATCGGAGCGACACCGGCCGCCCTCCCATCGATGGCCCGCGGAACGACGACGCCCAGCGCACTGATCCCAGCGCCTGCCGACCGCCCCTCCTCTCCCGTCGGTGTTTTACCGCCATGCCCACCGAGGGATACTCCTGGGGTAGTGAGTTTGTGAGTAGAGTGTCGCCGAGATCAGGAACTCGAACGTGCAAGAAACACAAAGTTTAGACAGGTTCGGGCCACCGAGAGCGTAATACCCTACGTCCTGTGTGGTTTGTATTGCTTTAGGTGGTGATCGGGTGCTCTCCTGTTTAGAGGGGGTCCCTATCCGTCCTTATATAGTTTGGAGGGACAGGGTTACATGGAAATCCTAGTCGGATACGAGCCCAGGAGTCCTACCCGAATACTTTTCGGGTAGTTTACTATCGTCTCCGATTGGTTTTACTACTGTATGAGTAGTCCTACTACGCTACAAGTAGTTACAACAGATGTAGCCATATCTTATCCTTTATCCTATAAAATATATGCTATGTGCACGGTTCCGTGAGTCCGACTCTGACATCTCCCCGGCTCCCTGGCTCCTTAGCCCCCCACTGGCGGCTCCACCCACCGCCCGGCGCGGCTGCGTGGCTGAGCTGCCGCTGCACTGCCTGGCCGCCGTAGCCGTTTGGCTCAAGGCGTGTTGGAGGCGGGCACTCTACCTCGGCCAGCCTCCCATCGATACCGCCGCCGCCGCCGCTTCAGGCCCCGTCCAAGTCAGGTACACGAGCCGCAGGGTTCTCCCTCTCTCCCTCCCTCCCTCGGGTCATCTTAGGCTCCCGTGCTCTCGTGCTGGTGGGTGGTTGTGTTCTTGCAGTGGATCCGCTGTACACGTAACTCTGATGCTTGCAGCATCCTCCATCTCCAGCAGAACCTGTCCATCCCCAACACTGCCTGCTCAAGGTACAAACAAGATTCCGACCTCGTCACCCACTCATCTTGAATTTTATTCCTAGCGTGAGGTAGGCAGGTAGCTACTGTCAATTTTATGATTTGAGATTAATTTTTGGCATGATGTTTTCTTCAGGCAGGCTGTATGTCTAGGCTGAATCTCTTGCTTTATTTCTGTCACAATCAAAACTGTTTCCGGATGTGAGAGGTCAGTGCATTCCACGATATTTAGTTTTTGACATATTGCAATTTCTGCTATTTTGAACGAAATAAGAATAGTATAAGATCCATGACTTAGCTGGAGGCTGTGATAAAAATGAAAGTGACATGCGTGAATCAATATATCTGAGGTAAGCTTATGTACAAGAGTTTCTCAAGGACACTTAAAGAAAATGTTATTCCTGGTCATTGTTTTGTGGTGTCTAGTAATGAAAACTCTAAATATGCCATTTTTTATCAACTACCAGAAACATTAGAGAATGGTCTTTTGCACATTGTTAGAAGTTGGTTTTGGTGATGGATAAAATAGTTATGATTGTAGCATTGTATGCTGCATATTATCATGTTGGAGTCAATGTTCTGTTGATATATTTTGCATTCTAGATCTGTGGCATACAATACTTTCTAGAGTCTAGATCTTATAAGCCATTATTTTGCAGGGCAAACATTATGATTGTGTCATACGGTACGTACTTCTGCATATTAGCTTAGTTCTTGAAATAATTGTTTGTTTTGGGGATAAAGAAGTTATTCAATGATGCCAGATTTGCCTTACATCTTTACATAACAATTATGATATTTGTGGTTAGTTAGCACTTTTGCTAGGTGGAGTTCCTTCTGGTTTACCTGGACATAACATATGGGTATGACCGCACAGGAGCGCACTTTCCACACAGAGAGAGTTTCATTTTAATTTTAGAGAAGAATCACTAAATTTAAAGCTGATGATGCTAATTTCTATCATTTTCTATGAAAGCTCAAGATCTTTTGGGGGAACTAGGATACTAATCACATGTTCATCAACTGACAGGAGGCAAAAGAAGCAAGAAGCTTAACAGACAAAAAAGGTTCATGTATAAATGGGTGCAAATGGTTTATTCCCAGGTTATGGTTCGCTAGATCTTTGAATTTTTCTTATGGCACTGGAAAATGGTTGGTGCTCAAGTCCATCTCTTGAGCCAGTCATCAAAATGCTAGCGTCAACATTCAACCATTAGGTGCGCCCTTGGCTTCTCGACTTAACCTTTAAAGAATTGGTCAACCATGCACAGATTGCACTATACAATGCACAATTTCTCAATTTTATGTCTCAGTAATCTCAACCATGATACAAATAAAATTATGGCTGAAAGGGGAACAAATTTGTCACTGTGCTAATTATGGCCACAAGCAGTAAGTTTGCCAATTAGGAGGGAACCCATTTCATATTAACAACAAAGTGCAGTTGTTTCAGAGTTCAGACTTTGAAACTAACTTTCAATAGCCTGAAATATAGAGGATGTTGCTGCAATCTCTGCAGAACATGGTGCGTCATCATGCTCCTATATAAGAAAAATTACCGACCATCTAAAGGTAAATGGTGTGTCCTCTTTTAATCCGTGGCTCCACAAGTCAGCCTGGTAGCAGGGAACATGCATTACATTATTCTGCTATGAACTTTCAGCTTGCCTTCAATCTGAGGCTTTTTTTTTGAAACGAACCGGTAGGAGGACTGCCTATTATATTGAATAGAGGAAGAGCCATGACAGGCCGAATCTGAGGCTTTTATAATTGCTTGCGTCCATCCAGAATTGCTTTTATGAAGGTTTGACAAGTATGATGTGGATAAATACATACTATACCAACAAAATCGAAAAAAGAGTTCATGGAATAGAGTTGGTGTAGGTCTAAGTGATCAGGCTAACCAGCTTTGTTATTTGATATGTTGGATTGCACTATATTTTTTAAGAATATATTACTATAATTTTGTAAATCTGAATATTTAATATTAATTATTATGATTAAATATTAATATATTTTAGGGTTGTCTTACATTTGTTATCATAAAGGTTTGATAGGAAACTGATCTCAAAATAAAGAAAGATGTAGGGAATATAATTAGGCTTATGAATCCGTGGATGAGGAATGTATTAGAGAAAATTTCTTGTATACCACTGAAAATTATACTTAACCCTTATGTGCCATCAGAAATTTAAACATCCCTTCGTTGCCATGAGATTTTGATTTTTCATCCCGTACATGCCATTCCGTTAAAATTGACGTTACTGTCTCCGTCTTCCTCGTAAATACGTCAGCGCCGTCACCATCGCGGCGCGTCGGACACTCGGACCCGCCTACAGCCAAGGCCGCAACAGCCGCAGCGATGCCGTTCATGGCTGCGCTGCTGAGCTTGTCCCTCCCATCTGCATCGTCGTGCTCGGACTGGGCGCTACATGCTGGGTGGCAAGCACGAGCGCGGCCAGACCAAGAACGCTAAGAAGGGCGTCCCCTGGCCAGAGGAGCGTAAGTAAGCAACGCTCCCGCTTCTACAACAAATAGAGCTACCAAACCATTCAATTGCTCTTGCGCTATAAATTGGTGAGATTTCCCTAACCAATCGACTTAATTTGCTTGTCGCAAACTGTTATTGATGGGCTTGAATAAGTATGTCAGAGGGAACTGGAGGAACATCGCGTGCAACTTCGTGATGAGCGGGCTGATGGAAGGAGCTCTCGCACCCACAGCCTGACCTGCTCCCTGGCGCGGCTTGCGAACGCGGCAGCAATGAGGGTGGGGATGGGGAGCGACGATGGCCATGGATGCCGGCGATCCTGCCCGAGGTCGCCAACTTCTCGGCTATGGAGGGCTGCTGTGCACCGTAGCTGCAAGCTGCCCCATCCATGGAGACCTACCGCGCTACCGTGCACCGCCCGCCCGTCGTGCTGCCGTGGGCTGCCTCCGGCCCCGTCGCCGGCCCGCGCGCCGCACTGCCGCGGGCTGCCTCCGTCGCATGGCCGCGCCCCCGTCCCTCCCGTCGGGCTGCCGCGGCCGCGGCCCGCGCGTGGAGCAGCGCCGAGGAGCGACAGCCGGGGGCGGGAGGCACTCCTGCTTGCCTTCGCGCACGAGAGCTATTGGCCAACAACGAAATCCATCGGAAGGGAAGGGGAAAACGAGGCTTTAGCCCTCCCTCAAACTGACGCATGGGGTCCACCACAGCATCAAACACTATTAACGGTAGATTTTAACAGAATGGCATTCAAGGGATGGGAAATAAAATCTGATGGCAATGAACTCTGTTAACTATTCTTGCACTACTTCTGGTATAAATTCCTCGATCATTGGATATGCTAATCGTTCCTAACAGTGTCTCTCTGTCGCTTTTAGGAATTCTGTTCTTTACCTTGTGCTTGAGTTGCATGCTTGAAACTTGACTTCTGAATATAGACATTGCAGAGTTCGATAAAAATGCCATGTCTTTTTCATTGTGTTGATTATGCCATACTATCTTCTTTGTTAGCTTGGTTTTAGGATTCATCAATATAATACACTCTATGATAATATGGCGCCTATTTGATGATGTGAACCCGTAGCAACGCACCGGTACATGCTACTAGTAAAGTTTGGAATAGACGGTGGTGCTCAAAATCACACTCAGCTCCCTTGAGAACATGACCACGCATGGCTCACATGGGACTGCTTGTACTGCTTACGCGGATGACTTGTTCGTCGTTTGTGGGCGCAGAATTTGTCAGCCCAGATTCAGGCCCGGCTCTAGGCCTATGCAACAGAGGCGACCGCCGGGGGGCCAAGCCAGAGGGGGGCCCAAGAGCTAATATGTCCATGTACCTCATGCTCTAGGTCTTAAGACTCCTCCAGCCACAACAGGCACATAAAGCATCAGGGGGAGGCTGTGATCGAGATCAAGGCCTAAAGCACATGCACAACGCACACCGTACGTGGATCATCATCCATCAATCATTCTATCATCTATCGTCGGCCCTCACTCAAGAGGCAAAAGAGATCGACGAATCATCATCTTGTCGATTGGGATCGCGCTGCTGCCCTCTTGGTGTGTGCGTGTGCATGCCCTCGTCTGTTGTTGTTCCTACTTCCTAGCCGCCAGGCGCCAGCAGGCCCATCACCGTATCACGGCAGCACTGAGATACTGAGTGGCCGACTAGCCGAGAGATATGCCTTCCTATTGCTTTCTGATTCTCTGAATTTGGTAATCATACTATATAGCTTTATTTTGCCGCTAATTTAGTTTGTACTATCAACATTGTTTTTCAACAATTAAATTTATTATTAATGCTATTTTCTCGTTTATCTGTTACATATAAAAGAATTTAGCCTAAAGGCCATAATATCAAGTTCACATTAGGGCCCTCAAAATCATAGAGCCGGCTCTGCCCAGATTTGATCAGCCATCCAAGGAGAAGCTAGCTCAAAGAAATAGATTTCAGCTGAAGCCCATGAAACTGACCTTGTCTCAACTCCCAAGGAAATATTCGAAATTCCTCTCAAGAAAATTGAAAACCTTATAAATCCTAAAATGGAGGTCTTCTAAATCCACACAGCATATATAAGAAGTGACAAAAATCTCCCAAAGTCGTTGCCTAAGAAATTAAACAAAGCAAAGCAAAACAAAAGAAATGTAGATTTGTGCACGTGGCCCAAATTAGGCAGCCATCACCGCTGCATGCTTGGAAGGCAGCTTGACCATTTCTCTTAGTCAGTGGAACACGCATCAGATCAGGCACCACTAAACCCTCACAAGCAAGGTGCGTCGAATTGAGCAACAATATACGGCTGCCAGCGGCGGCCCGGTATGGTAGATTATGCCGGCCAATCGTCTTGGCAGACGCGATATCACTGGAAAGCAGCGGCATAGCCGGTAGGATGCGCCGATTTTTCCACCGAGCATTCAAGCACACGGCGGCGATCCAAATCTGATGATATCTCGACCAAGGAGTACGTCGGAGTGGCTTGCCGGCCGGTCATGTTTGACACTTGTGCCACCAAGTTATCACAAGCGTGGAACGATCGTGGCAGTACACAATGGTTGACCGATCGAGACAGCCACTCCATCCATGCATACCCTCCGTCCAGGCCTCCACGTCGCGACCTCTATATAAAGCGACACCCTCATGGCACCTCGGATCACCTCAAAGAAAGCTGCACGGCAGCAACAAACTAACCTTAGCCGGAGGCTGAAGTACTACTGATCCAGTATGGCAGGCGCGCCGAGGATCATGGCGGTTCTGGCGCTCGGGCTAGCTCTCCTCTGCGCTGCCGCCGGGGCGGCCGCCGCGCAGAACTGCGGCTGCCAGCAAGGCTACTGCTGCAGCAAGTACGGTTACTGCGGCCAGGGCGACCCCTACTGTGGCGAGGGGTGCCGGTCGGGCCCGTGCTACTCGGGGGGCGCTGGTGGTGGCGGCGGCCGTGGCGCGAACGTGGCTACCGTCGTCACCGACGCGTTCTTCAACGGCATCAAGAACCGAGCTGGGGGCGGGTGCGAGGGCAAGAACTTCTACACGCGGAGCGCGTTCCTGAACGCCGCCAACAAGTACTCCGGCTTCGCCCACGGCGGCTCCGAGGTCGAGGGCAAGCGCGAGATCGCCGCCTTTTTGGCGCACGTCACGCACGAGACCGGACGTAAGTTGATCGAATAACCCTCCTCCACTGCAGACCGTAATCTTCCGACAGTATATCAATCATGCGTGCCGATCGATTTGGAGCTCGGCTCCGTACCTTCAGATTTCTGCTACATCAGCGAGATCAACAAGGGCAACAGCTACTGCGACGCCAGCAACACGCAGTGGCCGTGCGCCGCGGGGAAGAAGTACTACGGGCGCGGCCCGCTGCAGATCTCGTGGAACTACAACTACGGCCCTGCCGGGAGGGACAACGGCTTCGACGGGCTCGGGAACCCGGACGCGGTGGCGCAGGACCCCGTGATCGCGTTCAAGACAGCGCTCTGGTTCTGGATGAACAACGTGCACAGGGTGATGCCGCAGGGTTTCGGCGCCACCACCAGGGCCATCAACGGCGCCCTTGAGTGCAACGGCAAGAACCAAGCACAGATGAACGCGAGGGTGGGCTACTACAGGCAGTACTGCCAGCAGCTGGGCGTCGACCCGGGCAGCAACCTCACCTGCTAGAGGTGTTGCTTGGGTTCATGGATGCATGCGTGCTTGGCTCGAGAAGGAATAAGTACTTGGTGTTCATACACTCTTGGGTACTGTCGCCTGTGGGGGAACCCGGAGTGTAACAAGTACACACGCACCAGTAGTTGTAAGAATAATGCAGGGGCTGGGCCTGCTAGTTGGACCTGAATAATGAAACAGTTTGTAATGTAGTATGCAGATTGCTGCGTTTGTACGTGTATGTAATGGTCACAGCAGAAGTTAATGACCTTAGTTATTATTATTGAACGAATGTGCTACAAGAACTGAGTGGGACCTCCTCCTTTAGCTGATTAGATGTTTTTTTTTAAAAAATGAATTCAGTAATTAAGATTTAACTACGGGTAAGGCCCAAAAGAAAAGAACTATAAGCAGCCACTCAAATACCCAATGGATGGCATGTTTCATAGGCCTTCATTCAGTGACTGAGATTATTGGAACAACGGCAGTGTGCTAGTCTGAAGAAGAATTTAAAATGAGAATACTATTAGTCAGGTGTGACTGAATTTACAAGCAATCTCAGTCCACGATTATTCCTGGCCGGTACATTCCAATATAAGGGCTCATCGTCTTTCTTCAATCTCTGAACTTGTGTTGGCCTCTCTCTATGTCTTTCTGCCCGTCTGTTTTTCTTTTCTTTTTTTTCTGAAGGAAACCCCGTCTGTGTTTCGTACAGTATAGTTGGCGTAATTTTTCTTTTCCTGACAGGGAGCTTGATCAGCAGGTTGGGTTTACATGTTGGGCTTGAATCCAACATCTTGAGCAGGTGATGGATGCAGCCAGCCAGCCACGCTTCAATGAGGTTTCAGCTACTTGACCATGGAACAGAGTTAGCACTGGTCTAGTGCATCTTCTGAATGGTAAAGTTTGGAACTGAAGCTGGTGCTCAGAATCACACAGTCCTCGAGAACATGGCCACGCATCGCTCAAATGGGCGTTGTACTACTTACGCTGACGACTCGTCATTATTAGTGGGCGCAAATTTCGACAGCCCAAGTTTGATCTGCCATAAATTTTTAAAGGGACGTTAGATTAAGCAAAATTGGTTTCAGACTTTCAGTCCAAGACCCATGAAGCTGAGCCCGTCCCAAAAAATTATTCAAAATTTCATAATAAATTCTACTTTGTTCCAAATTTAGGTCATTTTGGCAATCTAGAGTTATATAGTTTTTGCTATATATCTAGATATAGAATTTATCTAGGTGCATAGCAAAAGCTATGTACTCCTTTCAACCTAAATTATTAGTCGTTTCGGTTTTTTTAATTCATAGACTTTGCTATGCATTCTAGATATAAATATAAATATATATTTAGATGCATAGTAAAAACTATGTATCTAGAAAAGCCAAAATAACTAATAATTTAGAACGGAATGAGTATCTAGATTTGCCAAAATCACCTACAATTTAGAACGGAGGGAATATATAACACTGGAAATCTTCTGAATCCATGCAGCATAAGAAGGAATAAAAATCTCCCAAGAGCCATCTAGAGATACCTAAATCAAAAAGAATGCTACCGTATATATAGGCTTGTGCACGTGCGTGGCCCAAATTAACCACCATCACCGGCAGCTAAGAAGTCTTCCTATCTAACTTGACCATTTCTCTTAGTCAGTAGAACACGCATCAGGCACCGCTAAGGCACTAAACACTCACAAGCTAGGTGCGTCGAATCGAGCAACAATATACGGCTGCCCGGGATAGGGTACTCTCTCCTCCCACAAAAAATGCATCTCTCACTTCTCGAGAAGTCAGACAACTTTAAATTTAACTAAATTTATATAAAATAGTACTAATATTTATGTTCGAAAATAAGTATTATTAGATTAATTATGTAATATATTTTCATACTAAATCTACATGAAAATTTAAATATTAGTATTTTTTTATAAATTTAGTTAAACTTAAATCATAAGACTCCTCGGGAAGCGATAATTATATTCTTTTATGAACGGAGGAAGTAGATTATTATGGCGGCAAATCATCTTGGCAGACGCGGAAAAAAATCACTGGAATGCAGCGGCAAAGCCGTAGCCGCCGGTAGCATGCGCGGATGTTTCCACCGAGCATTCAAGCACATGGCGGCGATCCAACAAATCGATCTGACCTACGTTGGAGTAGCTTGTGCGTACATGTGCGCACCCATGTATGGTGGACCGGGACGCCCCTCTCATCGCTATATAAAGCGACACCGGCATGACATCTCAGATCATCCAGCAGCAAGCTATCGAACCCTAGTGAGAATCTGAAGCACTGATCCAGTATGGGTGTGGCAGGCGCGCCGAAGATCATGGCGGTTCTGGCGCTCGGGCTAGCTCTCCTCTGCGCTGCCGCCGGGCCGGCCGTGGCGCAGAACTGCGGCTGCCAGCCGGACTACTGCTGCAGCAAGTTCGGCTACTGCGGCCACGGCGACCTCTACTGTGGCGAGGGGTGCCGGTCGGGCCCGTGCAACTCGGGAGGTGGTGGCGGCAGCGGCGGCGGGACGAGCGGGAGCGGCGCCGACGTTGGTAGCGTCGTCACCGACGCGTTCTTCAACGGCATCAAGTCGCAGGCCGGGGGCGGGTGCGAGGGCAGCAGCTTCTACTCGCGCGGCGCGTTCCTGAACGCCGCCGGCGCGTTCTCCGGCTTCGCGCACGGCGGCTCGGCGGACGACGGCAAGCGCGAGATCGCCGCCTTCTTCGCGCACGTCACCCACGAGACCGGACCTAAGTTGATGGCACCGACGCTACTCCTGCAGAGAGTCTAGCCATGCATTCTTCCATGGAACTTATATGAGTTATGACTGCATGTATCGTTCTGAACTTCTGATCGATTTGGAACCTATCTAGCTAGCTAACCCATTTGCATGGCTTGATACCTGCAGATTTCTGCTACATCAGCGAGATCAACAAGGGCAACAGCTACTGCGACGCCAGCAACACGCAGTGGCCGTGCGCCGCGGGGAAGAAGTACTACGGGCGCGGCCCGCTGCAGATCTCGTGGAACTACAACTACGGGCCCGCCGGGAGGGACATCGGCTTCGACGGGCTCGGGAACCCGGACGCGGTGGCGCAGGACCCCGTGATCGCGTTCAAGACGGCGCTCTGGTTCTGGATGAACAACGTGCACGGGGTGATGCCGCAGGGGTTCGGCGCCACCACCAGGGCCATCAACGGCGCCCTCGAGTGCAACGGGAACAACCCCGCCCAGATGAACGCGAGGGTGGGCTACTACAGGCAGTACTGCCAGCAGCTCGGCGTCGACCCGGGGAGCAACCTCACCTGCTAGGTGTCCATGCATGGCTCTTCAAGAATAAATTAAGCTCCGCGTCATGCACTCATGGAACCCTAGCGCGGCGAGTATGTACTAGTAGTAGTAGTAGTAGTAAAATGATGGGGCTTTGTCTGTTTACTTGATCTGAATAATGAAGCAGTTGTAATGTGTGGATTGCCTCAAACTTTTTATGATGACTGAAGTTATTATTATTAACTACCAAATGTATGTCCGCAAAGACGGCAAGAGAAAGTGTACAGCTCCCCTCCAATATCTTGTTCGAACTTTAAAGGTTATATATATTTACTACTGGAAAAAAAAACTCTTTGTGTGCTGAACCTGAATAAAATTTTGGGTCATTTTACCTCCAAAAAATATTGGTACGACCGGGGTTTGGACCAACTAATAACGCTCATACAACCAATAAGACTAATAAACATTATGATTTATAGTTTTAAGAATTAGGTCCATGTTCTATAAATTTTATAATAATTGCAAGAAATGATAACCTCATGTCAAATAAAACCGTGAAAAACTAATTATTTATAGTGAGAGATTGATTTGTTAGGATTTATAAAAAAACTGATGGAGGTATACTTTGATCAGTTTTTCTTTAATATGTCATCAGTTGCAACAAAATCAATGTCATATTGAAAAGATCTTTGAAATACGAATCTATCCATAGGTTTTTATATACTAAACATGGATATAATTTGACTAATTATTGGTCGAAATTTGACCTTTCAAAAACCAAAATACGCTTGAAATGTCCAAAACAATTGAACAAGAGCTGTGGTTTTTGTTACGCACTTACGCCGAACATCTATTCAACAGCAGCAATGCAACAACCACTAGTGCGTCTATATCGTGTTTTCTTAAAAGAAAAAAACTTTTGTTTGCACGGTATGAAAACAAATAAAACTTCAGGCTTGCGCCTGCTACAAATCAAACAATTAAACATTAAAGATCTTGGAACCCTTCCTTTCTGCATTATATTGGCCATTTATGCACCAATGAATTCGCACAAGCGTGATGCGTCCAACTGGCCTGGTTCAGCAAAACACAGTGATGTACGGCGGCCAGACGTACGCCCAGACGGATGATGCATGCCAATGTCTACGCGAACGAGAAAAATCACAAGAAACGAAAGACTTATCCCAGTAGTACGCACCGGATTTCCACCAGGTAGCCATGTAAACGGTTGCTATCCAAATAATGGAGCCAATCCGAACCTGCGTGGCAGCCAGTCGGCAGTCGCAGCCTCTGAAAATATGGTAGCAGGATGTTGAGAGATGTGCCACAAGCTCGTGATGTGGAACAGTAAGTAGTGCCAGTACTTTGCTGGGCAGCTGCTTGTCCAGCCCACCAAGTTTGAATGGTGTGCGTGCCCTGATCATCTCCTATATAAACCCCACCAACATGCCACCACACACAACTCACCTCATCACATCACATCGATCAAGGTCCACTGCAGCAAGGAAACCTAGCAGCCAAGAACTGATCCAGGCTGTGATCCGGCATGGCGAGCTCAGCGGCAACGTCGAGGATCCTGGCTCTCGGGCTGGCGCTCCTCTGCGCCGCCGGCCTGGCAGCCGCGCAGAACGTGGCCAGCGTCGTCACCGACGCCTTCTTCAACGGCATCAAGAACCAGGCCCCGGGCTCGTGCGAGGGCAAGAACTTCTACACGCGGAGCGCGTTCCTGAGCGCCGTCAACTCTTACCCGGGCTTCGCGCACGGCGGCTCCGAGACCCAGGGCAAGCGCGAGATCGCCGCCTTCTTCGCGCACGTCACGCACGAAACCGGACGTGAGTCATCAACAGATACCTAGCTAGCATTTGTGGTACTCCTTGCTGAATTGTTCCCAGTTTAATTCGCATGGCTTCTTGATGCATGGTTTCTTTTGCCTGACGACGTGAAACGCAGATCTCTGCTACATCAGCGAGATCAACAAGGGCAACAGCTACTGCGACCCGAGCAACAGGCAGTGGCCGTGCGCCCCGGGGAAGAAGTACTACGGGCGCGGCCCGCTGCAGATCTCGTGGAACTACAACTATGGGCCCGCCGGGAGGGCCATCGGCTTCGACGGGCTCGGGAACCCCGACAGGGTTGCTCAGGACCCCGTGATCGCGTTCAAGACGGCGCTATGGTTCTGGATGAACAACGTGCACGGGGTGATCTCCCAGGGGTTCGGCGCCACCACCAGGGCCATCAACGGCGCCCTCGAGTGCAACGGCAAGAACCCCGACCAGATGAACGCACGGGTGCGCTACTACAGGCAGTACTGCCAGCAGCTCGGCGTCGACCCCGGGAGCAACCTCACCTGCTAGAGGTGTTGCTTGGGTTCATGCATACATGCTTGGCTCGTGAAGAATAAAGGATACTCAGCGTCGCATACTTGAAATGGCAACGGGAGTGAAACCCAGAGCTTATGTACTATTAGTAGCAACAATAAAAATGCAGGGGCAGGGCTGGGCCTGTCTAATTCGACCTAATAATAAAAAAAGAAGCACAGTGCGGCGAGCACTTGGCAAGTATCTACGATTCCAGTGTGCATTGCTAGTGTTTGTAAGCGTTCGGAGCAGGAATAATTACTGAAAAATATCTTATTATTAAGTAACAAAATGTGTCATGAGAAGACTCACTCCATCAACTGATTCAACAATTCAACATCAGAAAAACTTTTAACTAGTTGTTCTTCGAGACGATCTGGATTCAGCATACCGAAGTTGCAGACTTGCAGTCAGGCATTATTAACTGGTTGTATTTGGCCAAAACAGACTCAAGTGTAACACAGATACTCTGCATAACTGAAAAGGGCCGCGGAGTGAGTGGTGACCAATGCCATCAGCTAGTAGAATGAAGACAGCATGAAGAATGGAATTATGCTATATTGCATAGCTCTAGCACACACACTAGCAATGCAAAGCCATATCATAAGTGTATAGCAGCTGCAATTAGACTCTGGAAGTGTAGATAGAAGATAGCAGAATCAGAGTTAAGCGTCTTTCCACACAGACAGACTGTACCACATTCTGAATCTGTTGATTTAGCCGGGAGGATCAGCACCTTCCATTTTACAACGAAATTATGAAGCAAACAAGCAGCTTACTAGCATCCTCTTCTGAAGAATGGCCACAAAACATACGCTCTTCTCTCACTAACATACAAAGCAGAGTCTCCATGCTGGTTGCCGTGGCCGCCATGGCCCGGAACATGGCTGGCACACCAGGCCTGTGGCACACGCGCTCTCGACGGCGAAGGGCACCGCCGCACCTGCGTCTCGTTGGGTGGCGCCGTTCCCGGCGAGGACGTTCAAGCTGGTGGAGGGCCATGCGTGGATGGCTTGGTGTGATGGGGCAAGGGGCGGAGCAGCTTCGTCGGTGAAGCCTTCCCCCGCGGGGCACTGGACGGAAGCCGCCGCCGCCGGCGGCGACTCGGTGTCGGGGATCCGGAGGATTGGCGGAGGAAGGATTTTCGCCAGAAATAAAAAGAGATAAAAAGAGTTTATTTGCATAATATTGGATCGAGATTGATAGTCGCGATCCAAATTAGGGGTGTTTACGAAAAACATCTACCAAGTATTTTGCACAAAACCACCTAAGCTGGATCGCGATAGGGTCTAATTTGTAAAATATCCAGACCATCCGATGCCGCCGGCTGGCGACCTGGGAGGCGGCGAGGGCAGAGGGGATGAGGAGCACCACTTGTCCTCGACGACGAGAGCCTCGGTAACCGGCCGATGGCGCAGGCGTCACTACCACGGCGCCGCATCGGCAGCGGTGTGCGCGCTTGCGGTGCTCCAGGCAGGGCCTACGGGTTTCGCTCGCCGGCTCGCAGCAGCCATGCCGCCGTGCGCTCCGAGTAGCAAGTCGGCATGCGGACGCAGCTCACAAGCGTCGTCATTGTAGCGGCCGGAGTCGCCAACTAATGCAGAAGGTAAGAAATGTGCCCAATTTCTCGTGGGCGGTCGGAGGTGCAGATAGTCTGAATATTTCTTGACGAAAATTCAGAAGAGAAGACTCCATTCGACACGATATGCGCATGGATTGGCAAGAAGCAAATGCTTAACTGGTAGATACATTGGACAAAGGTTTCGTGATTGAGGATGATGCATCTCGTTTCCCTAAAACGAACAAATCACGTACGGCACTAAGTCAACTTACAGCTGTCCATTGCCAAACCATTTTTTTCAGTTTCCTGTAAAAATCTCTGCTGATCGGTCGGCAAGACACGGATAAGTTCAGTGCAGGCGAAGGAAGGCAAACATCACAACAGCATGCTGTTCTGCACAAATTGTTTCAGGGGAAATTATTTTTCAAGTGTTACCCTGTCTGTTCAAGTTCAATACAACTTGCGATATTGTTAAATTATTCAGAAACAACTTCATTTTCAGGAGATTCTTGAACCAGAATCATTTTTTCAAAATAATTAATTAATGCAGCAACAACAGCATGCTGAAGTTGCAGACTTGCAGTCGGACATTTTCAACTGGTTCTGAACCTAAACGGACTCGAATGCTGGTGTTACAAGACAAAACTGAAGCTGGTACTACTTCATGCAACTCATAAGCATGCTGGAACCCGTCAACTAGTAAAGTGACGGCAGCATGAAGAAAATGAAGGAGACCCTCCATGTAAGCCGAGATCAATGGTGATAGCACAAGAACTGGTACCTGCATGACACGGATGATAATATAGAACAGATATGCGATTAACCGGCTAACTGTCTGCATCTTTCTGAATTCAATCGATTGGAATGTAACAACCTCCTGGCCGGACAGCATCAGATGCAAGGAAGACGCAACCGCAGGTCCATCTTATCACGCAAGGCCCTGCTCGCCGAAGGATGACGAGGGCGGCGTATCGGCGCGCTTCCGGTGTCCTAGCCGCAGGAGCCAGCAATCTCCGACCGAGAAAACTGGTGCAAGGGTTGATAGCTCGATGTACATGGGCTGGACCTTGATCTTGTCCTGGATGGAGGATGCAGCGGCCGTTGGAATCGGCGGATCGTCGAGAAGGCGGAGGGGATTTTTCCCCAGCAAACAGAGGAAGAAGAGAGCTTATTTGCAAAATATGAAATCCCTATTTTACAGAAAAACCCCATGGATCGCGATCCAAAATTAGGGTGTATCTGAAAATAAAGAATCCTATATTTTACAAAAACACCCCTAGTTTGGATCGCGATTATTAATCGCGATCCGAAAAAGGGGTTAATATGTAAATTTCCAGACCGGGCAACGCCCGTCCGCCGGAGATCCGGGAGGCTGCGAGGGGAGCGGGGCCAAGCAGCACGGCCTGTCCAGTCCTCGACGAGGACAGCTTCGGGAACCCTCCGGCGCCGGAGCTAGTCACCGGCTCACCGCGTGCGCCCGTGCGAGGCGAGCAGGGCTGCTTGCTCGCGGTGGCGCCCAGCGCGCCCATGGTGGCGCAGCATCCACGCCGCCGTGCGCTCCGAGTAGGGGCGCAGCGTGCAGGACTCGCCGCCGCAACGGCCCGTCCGCAAGGAATGCTGAAGAAAATAAATCAACTGGATTTGGCATTGGTAGTCAGACGCCAGACTTGGTGCAGAGAGTCTGAAACTCTACTGCCTCTCGCATTCCTCGATTTTTTTTTTCAAATGCTACCCTGTCTGTTCAAGTTCAATCATAACTTGCGATCCTGTCAAATCATTCCTTAACAACTTGATCTCCAGGAGAGTCTTGAACCAGAATCATTGTTTTTTTTTAAAAAAAACTTGTTTGGATTAGACATGTAGCCGAGAAATGTACAAAGCAGAGGCTCGGCAGGGAACCATGCCGGTTGCCGTGGCGGCACCGACGTTGGAAGTCTTCCTTCCTTTCTGGATTGACCGTACCTTTTTCTGTTAGATGGCGGTGGAACACGCAGGTCGGTCGCCGATGTACGGCTGTAAAGCGGCGGCCACCGTCTGACGACGGCGATTGTCTTCGTAGACGCGAAAATTGTGGCCAGAGTCACGTACACGGCGGCGATCCAGATACGACATCTCAAATTCAGTTGCAGCTAGTGGCTGGCAGTTCAAGTGCAGTGGTCTTTCGTTTCCCTTCAATTCGAGGCGACCTGAGGCGTTACGTCTGATTGACTGACGCCATGGCGTGCCACCGCCAGGCTCAAACTCTGGAACAGTAGTGTCAGTACAAGTAACACTCGATCGATCGAGCCAGTCCATCCTCCACGTCGCCTGTCACGCATCGAGAAGATGCACGCCGGCCTCGATCTCCTTATAAACGCCATCGATCAGCATGCCACGGCAACCTCACGACCTAGAGCAGCCGAGCTGAGGCCCCTCATCCAGTATGGCCATGGCAAGCTCACCACGGCAGACGACGACCCTGACGGCCTTGGCTCTCGGGCTAGTAGCGCTCCTCTGCGCCGCCGGCCCGTGCTCGGGCGGCGGCGGCGCGTCCGTGCCCAGCGTCGTCACCGAGGCGTTCTTCGACGGCATCAAGTCCCAGGCCGGGTCCGGGTGCGAGGGCAACAACTTCTACATGCGGGGCGCGTTCCTGAGCGCCGCCGACTCGTTCCCGGGCTTCGCGCACGGCGGCTCGGAGGCCGACGGCAAGCGCGAGGTCGCCGCCTTCTTCGCGCACGCCACGTACGAGACCGCACGTAATCTGATCGATCAAACCGCCGCCACCTATATCTTGCTTCATTTGCAGGATCTGATGCCCTGACGGTTTCTTCAATTTGCATGCACGCATGTACTTATTTTGCAACAGATTTCTGCTACATCAGCGAGATCAACAGGGCGAACGTCTTCTGCGACGCGAGCAGCAGGCAGTGGCCGTGCGCCCCGGGGAAGAAGTACTACGGGCGCGGCCTGCTGCAGCTGTCATGGAACTTCAACTACGGGCCGGCGGGGAGGAGCATCGGCGTCGACCTGCTGGGGAACCCGGACCGGGTGGCGAGGGACCCCGCGGTCTCGTTCAAGGCGGCGCTCTGGTCCTGGATGAGCAGCGCGCACCAGGCCGTGCCGCGGGGGTTCGGCGCCACCGTCAGGGCCATCGACGGCGGCCTCGCGTGCAGCGGGGGGAACCCCGCCCAGGTGAACGCGCTGGTGGGCTACTACAAGCAGTACTGCCAGCAGCTCGGCGTCGACCCCGGGAGCAACCTCACCTGCTAGGCGCGCCGCGTGTTGACGGATGGATGCTTGGGCTTGGCTCGTGTGAAGAATAATCGCCTGACGGCTGAATTAGTGAAGGTGAAACCTGGAGGTTCGAGAGTGCGTACTGGTAGTACTAGCAATAAAAACTGTGCAGCTGGGACTGTGTTATTATTCTACCTGAATAACGGAGCATTTGTAATGCGCAGCAGAGGGGCATGAAGCCATGAACGCTTGGCAGCAAGCCATCACAATAATAACGACCACAACGTGTCGACTGTCGAGAAAGCTAAGAGTCCCCTGCTGGCTTCATCGCCTGATTCGGAATGTTTACTCGTATGGTCTCAGTGATTCAGAGCTCTCTCTCTCTCTTTTTCCTTTTTCAGAGTGGAGAACTCGGTGATTCAGTTAATAACAATATTTAGGTCAACGGACCGGGCTAAGGCCCAACAAGAAAAAACAGAAAGCGACGAGAGCCTACACATGTTTTTCCATGGACCTTCTCCTCAATTAAGGCCTCGACTGGGCTTAAGGCCCGCGGGCAGAAACGGTCCGGTCTGCCGTAGTGCCGTGTGAGTCCCCAGCGCACCGGGCGACCCCATTGGACGCGCCGAGGATTCCAAGTTTCCAACACGTACGGCTTCCACGCCGGACACCGGCAGCTCCTCGGCGCGCCCGCCGCCCGGCCACCGATAAGCTCGCCGACCTGGAGGTGGAGCCAGTGGATCAGAGCCCTCTCAAACAAAACCTCCCAGGAGTCGGCTACCGTACGTACGCTCCCCGCGTGGGCTTTGCCACTACCGGCGCTAGCTAGCTTGACGAGGCGATGTAAGCATGCACGCATTCATGCGATTATATTCCCCTTTTGCATAATCTCAAATACGATACTTGGGCAACGTGCGTAAGCGTGCACGCAGATGCGAAAAAAACACTAGCACAAATTTTCCCAGCAGGTAATTCGTACATAGCGGCGATGTCATGATCTCGGTGCTCTCTTCGCAATTCAATTTAATCTTTATATATTTTAGCTTAAAATTATATTAAATTAAAATCGGTTCTTATAGATTATCTAGACTATAGATTATCTAGACTGAACTTTGAACTTCGCCCCTCCCAGTCGAGCGCTGGTCCATCCTTCACGTCCCATGCCAGCATGCGCGTTGGCTAATAACGACTGCGCACCGTGCCCCTGGTCGATCTGACTATAATCTATATAAACGCCACCATTGCCATGTCGGCAAATAACTCATAGCACATACTTCACTAGAGTAACTGATAAGCAACCGGAGCTCTTGTTCAGTATGGCGAGCTCACCATCGCCTGCGACGGTCCTGACAGTGCTGACCATCTGGCTGGCGCTCCTCTGCGCCGCCGGCATCGTCCCAGCGGCCGGGCAGAGCTGCAACTGCCAGCCGGGGCTGTGCTGCAGCAAGTACGGCTACTGCGGCACGACCAGCACCTACTGCGGCGAAGGGTGCCAGTCGGGCCCGTGCACGGGGGGCGGGGGAAGTGGCGGCGGCGGCGGCGGAAGCGGAAGCGCTGGCGCTGGCGCCGGCGCGTCCGTGGCGGGCGTCGTCACCGCTGCGTTCTTCAGCGGCATCAAGTCCCACGCGGGGGCCGGGTGCGAGGGCACAGCCTTCTACACGCGGGGCGCGTTCCTGAGCGCCGTGAACTCGTACCCCAACTTCGCGCGCGGCGGCTCCGAGGCCGAGGGCAAGCGCGAGATCGCCGCCTTCTTCGCGCACGTCGCGCACGAGACCGGGCGTAAGTTGGCCGAACCGCCGCGACACCACAGAATGCAGAATAATCCAAACTAGATTTGCAATTTGCATGGCTTCATGGCGTGTTCTAATTTGCACATGCGTGTTTGTTCCGGCGAGACGGGGGGCAGATCTCTGCTACATCAACGAGATCGGCAGCGCGAGCATGGACTACTGCGAGGCGAGCGACAGGGCGTGGCCGTGCGTCGCGGGCCAGGGCTACTACGGCCGCGGCCCGCTGCAGCTGTCGTGGAACTTCAACTACGGGCCGGCGGGGAAGAACATCGGCTTCGACGGGCTGGGGGACCCCGGAAGGGTGGCGCAGGACCCCGTGGTGTCGTTCAAGTCGGCGCTCTGGTTCTGGATGGACAACGTGCACCAGGTGGCGCCCCAGGGGTTCAACGCCACCATCAGGGCCATCAACGGCGCCCTCGAGTGCGGCTGGAGGAACGCCGCCGAGATGAACCAGCGCGTGCGCTTCTACAAGCAGTACTGCCAGCAGCTCGGCGTCGACCCCGGGAGCAACCTCACCTGCTAGTTCTAGGAGCCGGCCGGTGGGGTGTGCTCGTCGTCGCAGCTCGTGAAGGATAAATAACATGCTCCGCGTCGCGCACTTGCTGGCGCCTGGAGCGACGTGTCCTAGTACTCTTTTTTCTTAATGTGTGTGCCGCCGTAAAGAGTATTACGACTTTCGTACTTAAAAAACCACCGATTCCCAACCGGCAGTGAAAAACTACAGTTCCAATATGCCGCACTTCTTTACAAATTCATTCTACAGGTGCTTGTAACTACTCCTATATATATATTTACAAATGTGTGACACCTGCTGTCATTGCTCATCATGTGGTTTGCAGATTTTTTTATTATGTAATAATTTTTTTAAAAGGTTATTATGTAATAATTGCCCATATAGTCATAGAGAAAAAACGATAGATAGCTCATAGCTCATCAGCCAGAGACTGAGGGTCAATGGGCCGGTCGAAGTCCAAGGCCGCAGCGATGGGCACCCGACGTATTTGGGCCTTTCGATAGCGGGAGACACGCTGACTACTGGAGCGGGACCCAGCCTCCAGCGCAACCCAATCTAGCAATCCGCGCCCCGCGCCCCCCCCCCCCCCCCCTCCCCCCCCCCCCGGCCGCCCGCTCGGCCCTTCGCCGGTCGCCGCCTCCTCTCCGTCCGACCGCCCCATCCCTCGTTTCCCTCCGCCTCCGCGCCCCCAATCCTCCGCCGCCACCGTTGGCCTCTCCAGGTAACCGCGCGGTTGGTGCCTCCGTCTTGTGTAGCTTGCTTCCTGGTTGTATGCACGTCCCCGTTTCGTTTGGCTAGGGTTTTAGAGAACCTATTTGCTGTGGGATTAGGGTGGCTCGGTGGAGCCCTTTTTCCATTTTCCAGCTCGTTCGGATTGCTCGGGCTAGGGAGGGTTGATGTGGGATGCGGGGTCTTTCTTACGATCTGGTTTCTCATCGAAACTTACTACGTAGATGTTCATAGGAAATAGCTATTCGTTGGATAACTGGATGGTGCTGTACTGCTGTCGTTGATTGATGTTTGCCTGCTGAAATTGAGAATTACGGGATGAGAAACGTCCCGAACCCGTGGCGCAGTTTGCAGCATGTTGGATGCAACTTAATATTAGGAGTACTCGTTGGTTCATACATTGGGTTTACCCAGCTTTCAGGATAAGCACCAACCTGACGTCCTGACTGATTGGGATATCCTAAAGTTCCCCTCTGCTGGTGTTACCGGTTAAACATGACCTCCACCATTTAATGTTTAATAGGCAAAAAAAATATTCCGACATTCTTTCAAAAGTTTATATCCACAACATCCATGCACAAATCAAGTTCAGAAATGAAAACATATAGGCCAGATCAAATTCTACTATTAGAGTATCAGATTGCCTTGTTTTGTTATGGCAATTTTGTTTCTTCAGACGAATAAATCTTGATTACCGGTGACTAAAAGAAATTATATGCCATAAAACTGAAGTTATGCCCTTCCGCTTTATATCAGTTAAGTTGATACTGATCTTATTTATTTTTGACAAGCTACATTCTTGTCTCAGATTTCTGGATGCCTGGTACTTACATTCATATTTTAATCCCACAGTTTTGGCTCTAAGCTATTCTGGGATTCAAGAAGTACGGAAACATGAGCTACTTCCAAGCTACAATGCACAAACCTCATGGTATGCTCACTGCATACAGGCCAGTAGCTGGTCTTGGAAGGACCCACGAGCTGCTTGGTCGACACACTCTGTGCCCACATTCTACAAGATCTTGCAAACTGCAACAGCAACTGTATCCAAGGCTTGTTCTTGTTTCTGCTTGCCATAAAAGGCTTGGTCCTGTATATGCCTTGAGTGGAAAAGAGAACCCTGTCAATGACGTAAGCAATATTTGTTGCCTTTCCCTGAATTATACCTATGCGTCTCCCATTTTAAGCAATTATCATGCAATGACTGTTTCTTCTCCCTTATGTGGTCCATACTTGCCACTTGTTATGTTATCAAAAGAATGGTGTTGTAAAACTTGTAATGCTTGTTGGTAATGATAAAAGGAGCATATCTTATCACTTGTGTTAGCTTCTGTGGTATCCAAATTCTAGGGAGAGCATTGAATTGGGGACTTGTATACTCCTGTATTGCTTAGCAATTAAACAAGTTTGACCTGGTTTGTTACTCTGTTGTGTTGAGTACTTTGGTAGATGTTGACTGTAGGTTCCAACTTTCATATTATATATAAGTTACAACCAACAGGAATTTAGTATCACAGAGCTTTGTAACTTTATTTGGTTAAACTTTGTGCACCAGATAATTTTTTTGTTATAAGACAAGCCTATTAGCATGTGCAGAAGCTTCTCTACAAATCACGTGCTAAATTTATAACTGCCTTCTTTCCAGCCTTTCTCAATGAAATCTTTGAATAAAGCTATGGCTCAAGCAAAAAGACCAAGGTCCTTGCAAGACTTGCTGAGCGAGCAAATGGCTAAGATTCGAGGACAAGGATCTGGTGGAAATGGAGGAAACAAAAACCGATATGGAGGTAGCGGTGGTGGTTCTGATGGCCCAGAGGATGAATCTTTCAAGGATTCATTATATGAGATGATCCAGATTTTGATAGCAACTATTGCCTTCATACTTGTGGTAACTTCATCACTTCATTTTCCTTGCATTCTCTATTCTGAAAATGCTATATTTTATAGGTGGACATCTTTTTTAGCCCTTGAATGCCCAAATTCTTTTTTTAGGGCTTGAATTCCCAAACTCTTATTAGTTCTGGATACACTATGATGAACGGCTAGTTAGGTTATTTCCTGTTTGAAATGTGTTCTTATATTCAATATTCATAGGGGGATGGTACAGATCCATTATAATAGTGTAGCATGTCCACTATCTTGAGTACCATTTTTCTCCCACACCATCAGCTAATTCAGAAGCAATAATAAGGATTGTTGAAGCACAGAATAGTGAAATTAATGATATAGGCATACAACATGCTTTAAGCTACTGCAACTGTTTGTGTGGTTTCACTTTTGTCAAGAAAACAACGATCTAAGTGGACTAGCTTATAATATAAGGTAGATGCTAATATCTAATACCTCGGCAGTAGCTTGCCAAGTTGACAGCAACACAGATGAACATGAGTAACATGGAAACTATTCTTTTGGTACATTCATTGCTGGGACTGTTCAGTATTAATGGGAACTATTCTTCTGTCTGCCGAAACAAGAATTATGCTTAAAATCCATTTCCTCAATATGAATACATGAGTATATAGATGCAATTGTCTTGGTTCAAACTATTTAGGAATCCTGCATGCATAGGCTTTTTAAGTCTCTATTCTGCTTCCTTTATGATGCAGTATGTCCACATAATAAGAGGGGAGGAGTTGTACCGCCTTGCTAGGGACTACACCAGGTATCTAGTCACCGCTAAGAGGACATCTCGTCTGAAACGTGCCATGCTGAACTGGCGTGATTTCTCCGAGCGCATCACCAAGAAGGATAGCGCACAAGAAGAGGACTACTATGGAAGATCAGTCTCTTCTGAATCCGCATGGTGGCAGCAGCCCAAACAGCTTGCTCGTCGTTTGGAGGAGCTCTGCAGAGGCTACTTGCGCCCTCACGCCCAGGAGTTGTAGCTCTGGTGCCACACTGTTTTGTCGGCCTCTGAATTTTCGCATTGTGGTGTTGTATAGGTGAGTACTAGCTGCTTGAGACTTGAATGGTGGTGGAGGGTAGCTTCGACGAGCTGCTCCCGTTGGTCGTTCTTGGCTACTGTTGACTGTTGTGGGATACACTCGCTGTCCCGAGGTCAGTGTTGTAGCCTGTTAGGTTCGGAACGGAAAGCATGGGGGAGTTCCTGTTCAGTTTTTGCGGTGCTAGTACTTTCCGAGACCCGGCTGCTGCGATGGTCTGCCGGTCAATGATACGCTGGTGGCAAACTTGAATGCTCCATCTGACGGATCATAACTGCACAAGCGCCAAATGATGGCGTCTCGTAATCGCTGCGCTGCTCATTGCAAACTTCTGCGATGATGTGTTGTCCGACCGTCTTTGTTGGTTTTTCCCCCCCTGAAACGAACAATGTTGGTTTCGCTCACCTCACAGGGCCTGTTTGCAAGGGCAGAGTTTGAAATATCCATTCGATGTCACTGTCGATGCGAACTGTGATTGCAGATTGCGTTGCGAACTCAACTGGATTTGCGTTTTTGGCGGCACTCTGGATAGATTTCGCCGACGCCACGAGCGATTCGTTTTGACCGGAGCCAGGAGCGCGTTTGATTACGCAGTTGCGCATCCCGTGATATACGAAGGAAACTGGCCGGTTCTGGTGTTTTGATCAGGGAAGGAACTCGTGATTAAGCCAGCAGTTCACGTCATCCAATAATAAAATCGAAACGGGACGGGACAAACCGTACCGGCCGTTCTCTGATCGAGCACGAATCCAATCAGGCAGGTCGTAAACAACAGGTTGGTTCCTCGCCGAAACCGCGATTCCGGAGGAATGATGGATGCGGCCGAAAGCCAGGAGCCTCCGGAGGACGACGCGTCGGCCGGAGGGAAAGCAGATCGATTGGCAAGCTAAGCACATGCGAACCACCGAAACAGCCGCCCCAATCTGTATTATAGCCACGTAGGCTTTGCGACTTGAGCCGGGCACGATCCGCCACTTGCACGAGCGGCGCCCTGAACTGCCGGGCTTGATCAACCAGGTTGCTTCCCGGCGCGAGCGCAAGGCCCCACCGCGACACGATTCGCGGCGCTGACGCAGGAATTAGCAGGGTCTCGACATCGTCATAGTGCCCAGATGCCTTGAGTTGCCTTCGTCCGTGCACATGAGAAGTGGATTCTTCCAGCAGTGCGTGTGCGAATCATGGAGGCATAGAGAAATGGCGGCCGTTGCTTGCGCCTCGATCTTTACCTGTTCTGCTCTGCCGCTTCTGCGAGCTCGCAGTTTACGACGATCCAGTTCAGGTCAGAGTGCCGTTTCCACCGTGAGACCGGCCTAGTAAAAAAAAGTTGCGACACACCGAGGACTCGGCTCGGCCGGCTCGTCGACCATGTCCGCTCCCACACGCATGCACGACCAGCGCGGGTAGCGTACGTCGCCGAGAGTTTACCGCGATAACAAAGATGCCGAGTTGCGAGCCCATGAAACAAAAAAGAAAAAAGAAAAAAAAGGAGAACGAACTGGTCTGGCTGATCGCGAAAAAGGGGGGAGAAGTATAAAGGTGGGCGACGCAGGCAGGCAGGCAGCGACGCTGGGAGCGGATAAAAATCCCTTTCAGCTCGCGAGTGGCGGTGGAAGCGCGTGGACCCCGTCCGCCCAGGCCCCGCGAGAGCCGTCGCGTCGTGTGGACTCGTGCATGGCGCGCGCGCGCGCGCTCTGCCCCCGAGCTGGACCCGGAGGCGGCGGAAAAGAAAAAAAGACGATTCGCGGCGCGGTCGCCGTCGCCGTGGTGGCGCGCCAGCCGGCCGGCCAGGGCCGCGGACCTGGACAGCCGGACGGCGACCGGGGCGTAGAAATCCCCCTGCTGCGCTCGCCGCCCGCGCACGCAGCGGCAAGCCGCGGCCGGGCGCGTGCGCGGCCGGAGGCCGTGGCTGCCTGCGCGGGTGACGGAGAGGTTGCTGGCAGCCGTGGGACGTCACGGTTGGGGTCACTGTTGGGTCATGTGAGGTGCACCGAGGCCACCGCCGAAAGTTGTGACCGAGATCGGTGGCGCGGCAGGGGATGGATTGCTCGGAGACACGACGGACCTGACCGAGATCTGTCGGGTCGGGCGCGCGATGGTCAGGGCTGACCCAGTCGTCAAAAGCTAGAGGAGGTCGTTACGTGTGGCATGGCATGCCATGCCATGCCATGCATGCAAACGGATCCCGTCAAGGCAAGCGGCTCGTGCGTACGCCGAGTATTAACTCATCAGTTCTAGAAGCTCGTTCGGGCTCAAATGGGAAATGGGCCGGCTGACCCGCTGGTTACCGGCTGCTTCGGCCGTATGCGACATCTGTGGTACGAATAAATAGGTAGCAGGAGAAAACGCAGGTGCCACGGCATACTATTCTCGTTCTTGCTAGTACTCATTAGTTGAAAAAGTATAACCACCCAGCTCTCCGGCCTGATTTGGGAAAGTTATAGGAGCAGATAACAAAGATCTGACCGGAAAATGGAACGCCAAAACCTACCTGCTACAATGCTACTTAACACCACACCCTGTCTTGAGGACCTAGTGGCCGGTGATCTCACTGCGTCGATGAATTAATGGAATCCATATTCCCATTAAAAAAACACCACACCCTGTATGATCGTCGGCGTCTGCGATGTCTTCCTCCCGTTTCCATTTGTCACGAAAGAGGAAGAGACGAAACGAAGGAACACGACACCGGACCAGACACGTACGCAGGCGATCGATCCTTCTCAGAGGCCAGACGTTGCGCCGCCGCTGCGCACGCGCGCGTACGTGGCGGTGCCGCCGCTTGGCAGAAGCGACGCGCGGCCACCTGCCCGGCTACCCGTGCTCCGCAGCCCAGCAGCGCAGGCAGTGAGCGAAGTCCGGCGCAAGCCTATCCCTTCGTATGAGCCGTATCCTTTGTCCGCACCCCGGCGCGCGCCCCGCTGCACCGCACGCTCTGTACACGCGGTACGCCGCACGCAGCCCGGCCCGCATCATCCCCGCCCGTGCCAGACCGCAGCGGAGAAAACGCACGAGCGCGGCAGCCACCTTTTTCACGCGGCGCCGCACGGACGCCCCATGCGCCGCCCAGCTGCAGGCCCAGGCGCGCGACGCCGCCACGCCACGGGCCGCGAGCGCGCGAGGCCTCGTCTGCCTGGCGCGGCTGGCGAAGCGGGCGCGCGAGGCCGGAGCGCAACTAATAAAGCCGGTTTGTCCCTGTCCCCTCCCCTCGCTCTCCGGCGCTGCGGGCTGCGCAGATGGCGTCACCCCCGGCTGTCCTCGTCCCGCCGATCCCCCTCTCCCTCGCCCGGTCGCATCGTCGCCTCTCTCTCTCTCTCCACCCTCTGGATATTAGCTGTCACCGAGGCCGATGCGGCCGAAAAAACAAGAGGGGGCCGAAAAGGAAGCCACGGAAGAAGAAAAAATAAGGGCGCCCCCTTCTCCCATGCCAGGCATATGGTGGCAAAGCGGGTGCGCGCAAGTGCTTGGCGCACAGCCGGGGGCACCACCCACGCGAGGTGTTGGCGCAGACATGCCATGCACGGATGCACCACTCGTCCCCGTCCTCGCCACGCCAGGAGCAGTACCGCCAGTTGGTGCCCGATACGTACTAGCTCATCTATCCGGGAGGTGCACCAACCGGTTTCGTGATAAGAAAAGAAACCCGTTTGTTTTTTTTTTGGGTCTTCCGTCGTCAGTCAGCGTTCGCATAGAGTGGGGAAATAGTTTCCTTGCCTTAGAAAAAAAAGCATATAATATAAATATAATATTCCGGGAAATCTATCCGTCTGCAGGCGGCTGCACGCCCACCCAGACCCAGGTAGCGCAGCGAGGCAACTCCCTGGCTAGACCTGAGGCCCTGACCTCCTGAGCTGTATATAAATGGCGTCCCCCCTCCCCTGATCCCCAAATGTCCCCGGCCCGGCCCCCCTGCTTCCGTCCATAAACCCTGCATAAGCCTGAAGCCTCTCCACCCCCACCGACCAAGCCTTCGTCTCCTCCTGCCTGCCGGCCTCGTCTTCAGACTTCTCACTCCGAGTTCTGACGACACCGGGAGAGACACAGGACGGAGGAGGCACGCGCGCGAGCAGGAAGAAGAAGCGCACGGCGAGCTCCGCCGCTGGCTCGGTCGTTTCCCGGTGAGCGAGAGGTAGCTCGTCGCGCCACCTCCGTCGCCACCACCTCGCGCTCGCTCTCCGCCCGGGAGACGCTCGCAGGGATTGCCATCGATCCTGGTAAGAGCTTTTCCCCAATTAACCTTTTCGATCTGCTTCAGTCTCCTCGATCGATCTCTATGTAGCAGTTTCAAACGATATGGTTCTACAGTAGCTTGATTCTTTGAAATATACGAGTATGTGGCTAATCACTTATCTAAAAAAATACGAGTACGTGGCTAATCACTTTCTGTATCATGCGTCCGGTGAGCTCAACACTCCTAGCTCGCCGCACGGTTAACTTCGCGGTGACCTCTCTCCGTGCCCATCCATGGTGCCTGCACAAGCCTGTGCGCGTGCCATGCGTCGACCGGCGCCCTGCCATGCTCTTGACCTTCCGGTTCTTGTTCTTCCCTTCACACCGACAAGGCGACAAGCGGAGAGGGAGAGACGGAGGGAGGCGCGGAGAAGGGGGCGGGTACAGGGTAGGCAGGCAGCCATGGCGTGCGCGCGCGGCATGGCGCGGCGCAATGCGCGTCGTACGTGTCAGCAGGCGCAGGCGGGCAGGCAGGCGGCGTCTCGGCTGGCGCCTGGCGTGTCGTCCTTTCCTCACAGCTGGCGCCCGGGTGGCTACGGATATCCGCCTACGTCGGCGACCAGATTTTAATTTAGGCGTGCGAGGTTAGCTTAACAGAAATTTAATTTGGGCCCGCCGCTGCTAATTGCGTCGCGACGAGGGCAGGAATTAGGATAGGACGCGGCGTATTAAAGGCCTCCGGCTTCGGTTTGAAGGCCGCTAGCCCTCTTGATTTCTCAGAGATTTATTTATTATTCGAAGTAGAAATTAAACAACGGGGCGGTTTTGGGCGGGGGAGGAGCGACGCGAGGGAAAAAAGGGTGCCTGGATTCGGTGCTCGGAACTGCAAACAACCTAGTGCTCCCTGACAAACTCGTCAATCAATCATGCATGGTTCCCGCTTGTCGTCGAAGGGGACAAGCGCCTTTGTCCCCTTCTAGTCCTTTACTTGCCTGAATTTGTTGGCTCCACAACAATATTTGTTTTTTTTTCTCTGGTTAAATAAAGAACAATTTCTTTTTCATGGTAGGGTGGTGTAGAGAAGAAAAGAACTCGTACGATCCATGAACACTCCAGTACCGAGTTCAGGGTATCTTTATTACCGGAAACAAACAACGAAATAGGGCTCTGGAGTTTATTAGGAGGTTGACTGGCTGGCTTTGCCCTAACCCTTCCAAATGGACCAGCAGGGGTGTGCCCTAGCTGCTCGCTTGCTCCCAACCTGAAAGCAGGAGTAGTACAGTACAACAGTCCAAACCTGTTTTCTCCGGTAGCAGCACGCCGTCAATATGGGCAGGCTGTTTGTCTGAAACTCTCCATCAGAGCCCCCTGGAATGGCGCCCAAATGGAAGACGCTAGGGCAGGTGCACTTGCACCAGCGTCGCTTGCTATCTAGCTAGCCTGACCAAGTAACAGCTGGCGCCTGCCTGGTGCCTTGCGCACGCACCAGAAGGGCGGGGGCCCCACCTCCTGACAGGAACGTGTCATGACGGGAATACGCGTCCGCTGATCGCCGATCATCATTACCGGCCATAATACGCGATACTGACTCGGATGATTCGTGCGGCGAACCGTAGCTTTCCTTCATGTTCAGACAGGATTATGATTTGTGAGAGCTACTATCTGGTTCGAGTCTTTGAGATATGTTATAGTTTTTCCTTTCAAAAAGATATGATATAGTTTTATATATATGTTAAGTAGTTGTTAAGTATTTAATCATATGGAGCAGCTTATCTTCAGTTATCAACAGTGTGCCGTGCGCAATATACAAAGCACAGTGGACAACTCTACCTGAAAGTCTGAAACCCTATCAGTTCCTAATGTCCTAGAAGTGTTCGGAACTCTGAACGCAACACGTTTCTAATACTGGTAGAGATAAGGATTGCTACCTTAGTCTATTTGCTCTGACCAATCTGGTCTGCAATTGTTTTAAGCTCAACTGGGGGGAGGCAAGGTCTCCTAGCTCGTAAGCTGCAAGCCTGCAACTTAAAACTCTGCAAATCCTCGCAGTGCCTATCTGAGACCTTGTCTTCTCCACTGTCATTACTCCAAACAAATTTTTTTATAGTAGTAAATAGAACCTTCGGATGAGTTCCAAATGGCATCACTGGAAACAAACAAAACCGTCAATTAATGTTGTATAAACTGGAGAAAGGTAGCAGGCCTCCACTAGAGTGAAAAAGGGTGCAGGCGTAGTAGGAGTGTAGGGCAGCACTGCTGCCGAGAATCTTTTGTTCTTGTGGTGCGGATGCTTCCCTGTCCCTGCACTCGCGTCCAATGGTGAACACTGAACAGGCTGTGGGGTGAACTCAAAAGAATGCAAGGTCCTTTTCACCGCTTTTGGACTGATTTTCTAGAACAAAGTTCCCGTACAGAAAAAAGGTTCTCGAGGTTAATGGCACCTTTGACCTTGTCTTGTCATGTCTACCTTTAGTTGTGTTACTGGTAGTCTAGTACTAGTGTACTACTTGTCAAGTAGCTGTGCACTATCTCAAGACCGGGCTTTTGGCCGGGTGATAGTGATCTTCCATGAAACTGACCTCTGAACCGACGGATACAGCTGTAAAAGTCAGCTTTTACCCTAGCATAGGAGCAGGAAGTGCTCGTTTTATTACATACAACACTCCTGGATTTCAGCAGGAAAACACGGCAAGGAAATACCAGGACCGAGCCAGAGGGTGAAGAAGATGATGATGGCTGAAGTGGCCAATCACAGCAAGAGGAACCACACCGACAGCTACTTCAGCGGGAAGGCCGTCGTCACCACCAGCTCGAAGGAGTTTGGAAGCATGACCCCGAAGAAGCCGAGGAACACGAGCCCAAGGACGTCTCCAGTGTCACCGAAGGTACGTCTGCTGTCAGTGTCGCGCATCTCGTGCAATCTTCCATGGCTGCTTGTCTGAAGCTTTCTTGCTGTGATCGAGCAGGAGAAGAAGGATAAGATCGGCGAGAGGGTCGCAGCGCTCCAGCAGCTAGTGTCACCGTTTGGGAAGGTATTCAGTTCTGCAATTTTCCGCTGCATTTCTGCTTCGATCCGTCATCTCTTCAACCTCTGCAACCATGTTGGCTGCTTCTCTGCAGACGGATACGGCTTCTGTTCTGCAGGAGGCGTCAGGGTACATCAAGTTCCTGCACCAGCAACTCGAGGTCTCACCTTCAGTGACCGCACATGATCTTCTCAGTTTTGCTGTTCCTTCATTTCTGCTGATACCAATGCACCAAACTTTTGCAGGTCCTGAGCTCCCCCTACATGCGTGCTCCTCCGGCCGCCGGCGCCGCGTCTGAGGTGAGCTCTCGCCGTCCCTCATCTCCCCTGAAATCTGAACGCGATCTCGCCGTCCTTCCATACGATACTTTGGTCGTATCGTTTGGAAGGCCAGTACAAGTTATTATTCTGAATTTGACATCACGTTCGGCACGTGGTTCAGGATCCCGAGCACTACAGCCTCCGGAACCGCGGGCTGTGCCTGGTGCCGGTGGACCTGACGCTGCAGCTGACCCAGAGCAACGGGGCCGACCTGTGGGCGCCGGCGAACACGACCAGGCGCCGGTGAGGGGCGAGTCCGCCCGCGCGCCTCACCGGGAGCAGAGCAGCCGGCCCGGTCTCTGGCCTGCCCCGAGGAAACCGAGGAAGTCCTACCGCATCTGCATCCGCATGTGCAGGGTATAGAATTTCCAAGCGCCTGACCCCATTCGATCTCCTAACAAGAAACTAAGCGAGCGTCAATCTCCAACCGCTTGTATTATACCAGTGACCTGTCTGTATGCCTCTGTCTGATCTCCCCTGGGCACCGTATATGTATGATCAGATCAGATGTGGCTGGAAACTGCGTCTCTATGTGGTATGTATCTATGTGTTCAGTGAATGTCAATTAGCAGCCTGTTGCCGTCAGCAACTGAAGCGGCAGTTTTAAAGGCCAGTCTCTGATGCTGTGTGTGGTGCTCTCTGTTCCGTTGTGCACTTGTGCTGAAACTGAAACTGCAGCTTCAGGCAGGGCAGAGCCTAACTGCCGTGCGCTCGTCTGTGAATGTGGCAGTTTCTGAACATGCAGATCTTTCGCGCTGAAAGGTGGAATGACGCGTCATGAGCATGTTGTTCGGCACCATCGACCCTCGAGGCAGGCCGAGGCAAGTTTTAAAGAAAAACATTATGAATACAAGGGGTTCACCCCATTGCATTGCTCAGGACAGTTTACACTTCCAGTATTTGGCACATGCAGCAGCGTTGGTCAACAATTGAAGGAAACCTGGAGACAGCAGCATACCGCATCCCCCTCCTGCCTGTTTGAACCGTTGGCTTTCTGCAATCTCCGATCAAAAGGACTGGTTTCTGGTCAAAAAGGCTTTCTCAAAGCCCAACGTCCTGACGGGCCAAACCGGCCCAACGTCGAGTCGAGGGCCAAGCCCATCACATAGTTGGCCCTAGGAACTTGTTTACTTGTTCGGGATCCTGTCATGCATGCTGTCACTACCATCAGTGCTGGTGTTAGATGAGAAGTTCAATCAAACCACAGCTCTGTTGGTTTAATCGCTGTACCGACGAAGCGCACTGTGCGGCTGTGCCCATTCATCGACGGCGACCGACCGACGCGCTCGCCCTACATCAGCGGGGGCGGAGCAACGCTGGCCACAATCTTGATCGGCAGGGCCCCAACACTGCGACTGTTCCAGTTCCAGAGTCCAAGTCACGAATCTAGAAATTTAGCTCCCGTCCTCCCTCTCCCCAGAGTCCAAGTCACGAATTTCAATTGCTCCGGACGGATCGTACCGCTGAACGGACAACTCCCCCCTCCTTGTTTTCTCTAGACTAGAATTTTATTTTGCTCTCTCTCTCTCTCTCTCTCTGGCTCTCTCCTGCGATGGATTTCTCTCCCTGTTGTCACTAGAGTAAAGCTTGCTATGATGGCAAATATTCAGGACAGGTTTCGAGCAGGAGGTTCACAGACAGCAGAGCTGTAACGTGTCAATTTGAAGCCGCTGGTAGAAAGGAGGACCAGGAGACGGGAGCATCTTGGGAGCACCACGGTTCTCGCCGTCGAGTCATAGCCTACTAATACGGCCTCTCCGGACCCGGACGGACGCTCGTCGGCGCGGCGACAAACGGACCCTCCTCAACGAACCAGTGGACGCGCCACCACACGATCCCCGCCGCCAAGCAAAAAAAATCAGCCCGGGAACGCAGCTGCAGGAGACCCAGGGACGGGACAAGTAGCTGTTCATTCAGGGCACCTGCCCTGCTGCGTGTAAAACGATGGGATGGGATGGGATGGCGCCATGCCGGACTACTCGCCGGCCGGGGCCCCGGGGCTGTCGTTTGCACGAGAGAAGTGAATCATCTCCGCCGCGCTGTCCCGTCTCGGTGCTGCGTATTTTCCGACGACCCCTGTCGCGTGCTGTGAGCCTGTGACCCATGTTTTCGTCATCGTGCGGTCATGCCTGAGACCGCGAGGCATTACCGTGCTGCCATGCTTCCTTTTCTCTGCTTTTTCGTGCAGCCCAACGTACCGGCCGGGAACGTTCTCCCTCCGTCGGTAACGCCCAACGGATAGATATGCATGTCAAGCTCTCACCTCCCTACTCCACGGCGCCAAAATATCGTGCTGCTGCTGCCAAGGAATGGCTGGGATCGACGCGGTCTCCGGCTGGAGTACAGCCTCGCCGTGGCCCGCGGCGGGCGCTGCAAAATGGGGCGGCTCCCCAGCGGAAAATATCAGCGCTTCCACGGCCACAAAACAACACATGCGGAGAACCCAGACAATCCTGATTCCTGCCCGATTCGCGACGCCCAGATCTTTTTCTTTCTCTCTCTCCGCCTCGGACGACGATCTAGCGTGTTTTCTGGGTGCGGCGTGCACGATGATCCCAGCCAGCGTCTACCTCGGCCGTCTGCTGCTACTAAGCGCAAAGGCTCAAAGCTCTTATTCTTTGACATCAGCCGGCACTCGAGTGACCGCCCGCGCCGTCGTGCTGGACGGTGAAGCAGCCTGACGGGTGGCTGGTTGGTTTCCCCGGCGTCGGACGAGTGTCCGGAAGACGAACGGTTTCTGAAAGCTGAGGCTGCTGAGCCGGTGCGTTCTCGTGTCGACACAATGGCACACCTCCAAGCGTGTGGCCAAGTGGCCACGATTTCCTCGCCGCCGCCGCCATTTCCACGGGACGGACGGGGAAATTCTCGGCCTCGCCCCTCGCCCATGCCCATCCATCCCCGCGCGGGCCCACCACCCAGCGTCAGCCCACACATCATCACCGGATCAAAATCTTGGCTCCCGCGGCCGCGGCCGCGATCCCGAGGACGGGGGGGGGGGCGGGGGGGGGGGGGGGGGGGGGGGGGGCGGGCGAGAGAGAGACTGTACTCCCGGCCGCCAAGCAACTGGCCAACTGGGACGAGCCCGAGCGCCTCTCGTCCACACAGCCCAGCCCAGGCCGTCCGGCTGGTCCCCCTCCCACACCCACCGCGTGCGCCGGAACGGGGGCGTGGCGTGACCCGCGCGGCGCGATTTATACCCGCCGTCCCCTGCCCGTCGCTCGCTGCTCTTCGCTCTAGCTTGCTTCCGTGCTGATCTTTACTAGTTGCCTGGTGTCGAGCTGAAGCCCCGGATTACGGGAGGCCTGAGAGCTTCTCGAGGAGCGAGAGGGAGGGCGGGCATGAGGATCCAGTGCGACGCGTGCGAGGGCGCGGCGGCCACGGTGGTGTGCTGCGCGGACGAGGCGGCGCTGTGCGGGCGCTGCGACGTCGAGATCCACGCCGCCAGCAAGCTCGCCAGCAAGCACCAGCGCCTCCCGCTCGGCGGGAGCCCCGGGGACGTCCCGCGCTGCGACGTCTGCCAGGAGAAGCCGGCCTTCATCTTCTGCGTCGAGGACAGGGCGCTCTTCTGCCGCGACTGCGACGAGCCCATCCACGTCCCCGGCACGCTCTCGGGGAACCACCAGCGCTACCTCGCCACCGGCATCCGCGTCGGCTTCAGCTCCGTCTGCGGCGCCGGCGCCGGCGCCGACGTCCCCCCGCTGCCCAGGGGCGGCTCCAAGCCCGCGGCTGCCGCCAAGGCGCCGGCCAGTAAGCCCGCGCAGCCGCAGGAGGTGCCGTCGTCGCCGTTCCTGCCGCCGTCCGGATGGGCCGTCGAGGACCTCCTGCAGCTCTCCGACTACGAATCCAGCGACAAGGCAAGCAACCAACCAACCATCCATCAAAACCTTTTATTTCTTGACAACATCTAATCATTCGCCCGCTGTTTCTTCGTGTCCTCCATCTCACGGTTTCCTCCTCTTCGCGTTCGCTTGTTGCAGAAGGACTCGCCTCTCGAGTTCAAGGAGCTGGAGTGGTTCGCGGACATCGACCTGTTCCACGGCCACGCGCCGGCCAAAGTCACGACGGCCGAGGTCCCCGAGCTCCTCGCCTCGCCGCAGCCGGCGAGCAGCGCGGGGTTCTACAAGACGAGCGGTGCGCGCCAGAGCAAGAAGCCGCGGGTGGAGCTGCCCGACGACGAGGACTTCTTCATCGTTCCTGATATTGGCTGAGATGTCAAGTCTTCGAATGGTTCCCCTGTCATGTGATGTGTATGTATGCAAAGTATGTGTGTATGCCATCATGAGATACACTGATCGCCTACGCTGGGCTTACGTAATTATAAGGCAGTTTGGGGCCAGTACTTTCAGCCTGAGAATTGAGATGGGTTTGATGTATGAGATGAACTCACTTGGTGCAGATGTTCTTCTGTTCGAGTACGATTCTATCAGATCCTTACCAGTTATATCACGCTTACAGCAAACATTTGTGTTGTCTGAACACCGTCAGATGGACAAAGACACTGACCTGGGCATAATTAACATAAACAGGGCATCACCAATTGAATGAAAATGCGATCTAAAGAGATCATTCAGAAAGCACCCAAAATCTGAACATTGGCGAATTCATTCTTTTGCACCTCGTGTGCAGTTTACTCACAAGCTACTTTTATAAATTAGCTCATTTCTGGTTAAAAACCTGAAATATTAGGCTAACAATAATACAGTTGGGAGATCAACTAGCACGCACACGGAATCTAGTTCAACTTAAGGCAACATTAATGGTCTCCAACAAGCGAACCATATGAAGCCATACCAGTTCGGCATGAAGGGATACTCACGTATCTTCTAGAATCAAGACTTCAAATCTACAAAAATTAGCAGTTACATAGGATGGCTACAGCTAACAACAGTTGGCAGTTGCCGAGGGTTCCCCGAATTTCGATAAATGCCATTGCATTTCAACAAAAGCATGTACCCATATGAATCTGATTTCTGGTATCAAATTCAAATGACCTCACTGAATTCCAGTTATGTTATGGTCACTGTAAAATGATTGAGAGCATAAACAAACGCTCAGGATTGGCCAGTCTGTTGCTAAATGATCATAAATCCTTTCTGAAGATGCCATTAAAACTGAACAAAATACCTTTCACGGTGCATATAAATATGAAGATCATTGTATACAAATCCCAATTTTTCACCTTTTCATCAACAATGAACTAGCTCTCAAAAAGATTTTATCAATCTCGTCAAGCTCTAACACTTTTAGTTCTTTCGAAGGTGAATCGGTCTTATCAGAAAGTGAAGCGATCTTCCGTAGATGCTCCTCAAAATCATCTTGTTCATTACCATTGTTCTCCGAGGGAAATTTATCCAGCCTATCCAGATACAAGGGGTGTTCCGTGTTGTCTTCTTGCTGCTCCTCTAATTCTGTCTCAAAAATGTCTGAGAGATCCTCAGACTCTGAAAATGAAATAGACTCTGAAGCTGAGACGTCTTCAACCTCAGAACTTTCATCCTCTAACCTCTTGGATCCCTCTACGCTTTCTGACAGCAGATCAGATACAGTTTTATTGCGAACTGAGATAGAAGATTCTACTCTTGCTGCCATACTGTTTGCATTTTGTGAAACTGAAGCAACATATTTCCCTACACCTCCTTTATGCTCTCCAGCTAACTTCATCTGCGCATGAAGATCTTCAAGCTCCTGCTCAAGCCTGGGAATGTACCTCCTGACAGATCTGAGTTTTTCTTTGTATTTGGATTTATCCAGTGCCTAATTGAAAATTTCAAAAACATTAACATTGATGGAAAAAACAACAAAGGTTTTAAAAGGAAAAAGGACAGATTGTCTTCTCGACTGCATATTTTTCTGTGTTGTAGTATATTTTCTAATTTATATCTCGAACACTTTTGCCTCTACCTAGATAAAATCGGCTGGATATGTTTCCTATTCTTTAACAAAATTATGTCGACTGATATCTTGTTGAAATAAATAACGCAAATTTGGAAAGCCTTATCATGGCTGTTATGTGTTATTGCTTGAACATCTTCGAACTGTCCTATTAGAACCAACTTTGACATACATCCTGTGCTAAAGATATTGATATCTTTCTCCTTGCAAATGATGAAGAGAGAAATACCTTTTTTCTAGGTAGTGTAACTTTTGGAGACATGATTTCTGGTGGTGGCTGCACATAGTTTTTCCCTCTGTACATAATAATTGTGTTCCCATCTTGAATGTCAAGCACAATCCCACCACTTAGTCTGGCTAACTCTGTGGCAATTTCCTTGACTTCATCTGGTGTGAATGTCTTCACAATTACCTGGAGAGTTTGGTGCTTTTTCCAATGCAAGTGTATGTTCAAGATTACTCCCTGGTAAATTCCACGTCTTCCAACAGGCACATAGTTTTTACATTTTTGGCCCATCTTGAGGAAATAGAAGTGTTCTTCAGGTGTAAGCACCTCCGGATCATGTGTAGGTTCTGACGGATCATCTGGTTCAATTTTTTTCAGTGCTGCGACAAGCCGCTCTTCCTTCTTTCGAGCCTGTATGAAAATTCCAAAAAAGAAGAGAATAAATTTAGGATTGAATATCCACAATAACATGCATGTATATAAGAAAAAAAATCTATCACAATATAACTTTAGAAAAGTGAACAGTACGTTATAATGCATGCAGGATAAATTGCAGTCAACATCTACTAAGAATTCCCACCACTGTCATTTTTCCCTGTGAGAGTGATTTGATTAGGAATGAGAAGCATAACATGCAGTTTTTGGCAAAATAGAAGGTTCACAAGTTCTTAAATGCCACAGCACGAATAGGATATTGGAAATCAAGCTTCTCACATCAACATAAGCAAACTTGGCTACCTTTTTTTTTAAGGAGTCACTGTTATCAAATCAAACAGATAGGTATGGAGGTAATGGCAATGCAACTTACTAGCTTCAGTTTGTACAAAATCTTCTCCTCTGCAGTCATTCTCTGAATCTCCTTTTTCTTTTTCCATCTCAAGGATTTCAAAAATCTTGTTACTGCCCTCTTCCCTTTCAGCTTTTTCCTCTTCGGTTTTGGTTCAGCAGAATCATCAGCTGATACAGCCGCTCCTGGATTTTGTTGAGGCTCCTCCATAGCCTGATATTCACTACTAAATGATATGCTTGTATGGATACAACAGTAGGCTTGAAGATTATACCTCTGTAGCCGACTGAAGAACCCAGCATCTCGGTTGAAAACCTTGTGGAAAGTATAACTACACCAGAATCAGAACATGCAAAACAAGCTGCTGAATTATTGAATGCGTCGTGAATAACCACCACCGAGGATCAAAATGTGCTAATTAACATGAGTACACAGGAATGGGTACAGCTACAAATAGCATAATAGAAATCGCAAATGTAAAAACGTGGCTGAAGCCTGAAAGCAGTGCATTAGGCCGGAAATGCCAAGGTCGGTATTTCAACGAACACCTGACACCCACTATGCCCGGGTGGAGCCTCTAAGAGGGTTTCGGTGCATACCTACAGTACAGGGGCAGCTGAAAGCACTGCCCCGACGCCGCCACATCTCAAAATCGGCTCATGACACTGCATCGACCGCTTATAGTAATAATCAGGGCAAGGATCAGCGGGTTTGTCTGACTCTTACGATGGTGAGCTGGGAGGAGGCGCGAGAAGTTCCAGCGTCCCGCGGGAAGACGCCAAGTTCCCACCGTCAGAAGACGGGCGAAACGAGCGTGATCGTGGTGTCTGCCGCCGGAATGCACTTGTGGTCCGCCGGATCAGGAAGAGGCGGCTGGCCATGACCGCACAGCACGGCGCACGCAGTAGGGAGCGAGTGTGTGTGAGAGATAGAAACGGCGTAGGCGCTTGGGCCGAAGCGTGCGGAAGCACTAGGCACTAAGACGCCGGCGGTGAGACGGGCGTACCGCCGACCGCGACCGCGACCGCGTGGTGGCTCCTGCGCTGAGCGGCGCGAGCGTGCGGGGCATGGCGGCGTGAGAAATTCTGCGGGAGCGGAATTGGAAATGGGACGGAGAGGAGTCGGGGACGACGTCTCTTCCGAGTGGGCCGTTCAAACACATCGTCGTGGCCCGGAGTGAAGAAGTGGGCCGGCCTGTTCCCGAGCGGGGGGCGGCGGGCCTTCGGCCAGGAGCATCGTGGGCTTCCAGCGGAGGCGGGCTTCCTGGGCCGAGCTCTACTTCCGTCTCTTGCTCTACATCGGACACACACTGACGTCTTTAAAAAAAAAAAAAACATCAGACACTGACGAACCAAACCCCTAGTTCTTTCTATCTTCTCAGATCAATTTTCAGATCATTAAAGCTCGCCGGATGGCTTTGCCTAAGAAAAACTGACAAGCGAGCAAAGGTGACTTAGCTCAAGGCCATCATCTCTGAGAATTGGATAAGACAATCCAATTCCACATGTCGTGTTACCCATCCCTTTGGTTGTGCCAGTACGCCGCCGACAGTACACGAAGCAGGGGATGAAGCCTGGAGAGACAAGCAAGGGGTGACAGAACACTCCGAAAAAGATTGGGCCAGTCTCTGTCACGAAAGCTACACAACGTCCGAGCGAACTCCTAGATGCTATTAGCCGCGTGTGATGCGGATTTCACTCGACTGCCGGCCCCGGCACCTTGTTTTACCGGGCCAAACGGCTGGGGGACGGAAAGGGAAAGGCTCCTGCACTAGTTTAATCCGACGCCGGCAGCAAAGCTGACGGATAACCTGCCGCTTTTGTGTGTCCATGTTGCCAATCAGACAGGCAAGAGACGCCTAATTGCGATGCACCCAAGACTTTGGGGGAAAGTCGCCGGTTGAAGCTTGACCTTTGAACCGGTAGACCAGGGAGCTGAAACCTTCTCGAGGTCGTACACCTGAAACGTTCGCGTCAAGGTCGAACCCTGCTTGACTCGGGGGAAACTCAGCGCCGGAGCGGGCTGGGAAGATCATTGATCCGTTCGCCAGAGGAGACTCTCGCATCAGGCATCGCATCACTGACCGATCGAACAGTGACGAAAAGAGAGGAGAGGCTTTGCCTGGTCAACCAGACTCCAGGAGACGATCTCTGCACCGGCGTGACGGCGTCGCGCGACGACGACTACGTCCGGCGCCGGCGGCACTGTCAACCAACCCCGTCCGGACCTTGACGCGCGGCGGCACCCTGGTTTCGGACGGCCCAGCTCGCCTGGGCATCCATCCGGGGACCGAGTCGGCTGGTTACGTCACCTCTTCGTGATCCGGCGAGCGCCGACCGGCAGGGAAGTTAGTTACGGGAGAGGCGCTAGTGGCTAGTGCGTTTTTTTCGACCAGCGGCCGGCCTCCCGCGCCGCACGGCCCCGACTCGACCCGCTGCCGGGTGGCGAGGACGGCCGAGCGCGCCGCACGGCCGGCACCGCTGTGGGCATGTGGCCGGGGGCTAACCGATCACATGGCGCCCGGTCCCTTTCGCACGGCCGGCTCGCGGTCCCCGCCGGACCGACGGGCGTGGGCGGTGAGTGGCGCCGCGCCGGCTGGCAGCGCGTCGCGGCCGGTTGCCCCGCGGGGGGGGGGGGGGGGGGGGGGGGTGGCGCGCCGCGCGTTCCGTGCGCATCGTGTCGCTCGCTGGGGCTGCCCGGACAGACGCCTCCCGCACGGGAGGTTGGGACGGGCCAGGGGATCAGGGAGGATCGCGTCGCTTCCTGGTCCAGATCCTGGAGATCCGCCGTCACGGCGTCACCCCAGGACGCAGGGCTGCTGCTCGTTCCAGTTTTCCACTCATCCTGCTCGTTCGGAACGAGCTGCTGATCTACCCCGTTGAAACTGTGGAGGCCAGACCCGTTGCTTGTCGTGGCATCGTGCGGATCGCAACAGCTCAGCTAAGCAGCGCGCATGTCGATGAAGAAGAAAAAAGAATGGTCGGACAAGTCAACTGCTCTTTGGATGGAACAGTGACACTTTAATTTCTCAAGTTCCTTTCCCCTCTCTCGAGTTCGATGGCATATGCTAACGACAAGATTCTGACGACATGTTCAGAAATGCATAGTAGTTCTCATCCACGCTGCCATGCATGGAGATGCAGGTTGCAGACTGCAGATGCTTGCCAGTTGCCATGATGACTGAAGAAAACCCGAGTAGAACAGGGGAAACCTTTTCCCCTCGAGCAATTCGAATGATCGATCAACAACCAATACAATAGTCAATCAGCAAGCCCATCGATCTCTAACGGACAAAGCAAACAAAAGAAGATGTAGAACCAACAGAAACATCAAGCGTGGTTACGTGAGCTCCCCTCAAGCCAAGCAATATCTACAAGTTCCAGTACGGATCAAGCATGGAGGTGCGCGGCGCTCCATGCGTGGCCGGATGCAGGCGGCGCCGGCCGGCGGCGCGGCGGCTCACCCGAGCGTGGCGAGCCCGCCGGCGCGCATCATCTGGCGGAACTCGTGGAAGTCGACCCTGCCGTCGCCGTCGCGGTCGACGCGGCCGATCATGCGCCGGCACTCCTCCGCGGTGCGGCCCTGCTTCAGCCCCAGCGACGACAGCACCGCGCCGAGCTCGTCCACCGTGATGTACCCGTCGCCGTTGGCGTCGAACACCCGGAACGCCTCCCGCATGTCCTCGTCCGCCTCCTCGCCGGCGGATTCCCCCTCCTCCCCGGCGCCGGCGCCGCCGTCCATGATGGCGCGGTAGAGCTCCCCGAACTCCTCCACGTCCACGCACCCGTCGCCGTTGGCGTCGATGCGCGCGATCATGGACGCGAGCTCGTCGCCCGGCACGGACATCCCCAGCTTGCCCAGCGAGTCCTCCAGCTCCTCCCGCGTGATGCGCCCGTCGCCGTTCTTATCGAACAGCTCGAACACGCGCGCCAGCTCCGCCTGGTCGGCCTGCTTGCCGCTCCCGCTCCCCGTCTGCTGCTGCTGCTGCTGCACCGACGATGACGACATCTTCTTGGGGGAAGGCGGCGCGAGCTGCGGCTTCGAGGGCGAGCTGCAGGTGGTGGGCGTGGCGGCGCTCTCGCGGCCGCTCGGGAGGATGGAGGTGGGGATATAGGAGAGCAGGCCGCGCGGCAGGAGGGGGAGCTTGACGAGAGGGGAGGACGGTGGCATGGCGGGCACCGTGTGGGCTCGGCAATGCATTAGATGGCTTGCTGGCTGGTGGTGGTGGTGCGATACAAGCAAAGCTTTCCCATGGCCCATGGCTGTATTTATAGCACGCCTTCAGCTTCCTCAACTTTCTTTCTTACAGAAAAAACAGTAAACTGTAACGGTAGGTCAGAAGAGCCGATCGATGGCAGGAACTTTTTTGTTTCCACATCTCATCGAGTTGACTTTGTGATGAAGCGGGTAGTCTTTATAATAATGTGTAGTAGATGCTGTATTATTCCAACAAAAATTGGCGACATGTTTGACTAGAATTCGGCCGGGATGTAAAGGTGTTGCGTGCAGGCTGCAAACCTTGTTTGGAGGAGGGAGAGCAAATGTGCTTCATGCGAAAATCTACACGAAACAGGCGGAAAGGGTATCTTGATCTCGAACCATTTGGTTTGACTTATGATGGTAGTTTGGCGGAATTATGTTTTGCCACGAAAGGATTGTCATGTCAATAAGTAGTATAGTTTTTGAGAAAAGGCATGTGGCATGCCTGGCGCGCCCTCAACTTTTTCTGACTTGCTGTAGAAGCAGATACAACATCATCAGGAAATATTCCCTCAAAAACATCATCAGGAACGACCATGCTTACTATCTGATGGAAATTCTATCATTTCCCTTTGATTTTGATAGATATTAGTTCTTTGAGCGGCGCAGGAGAAGTATTTCCTGACTTGTTGCCACGTTAATTAAGATAAGATTCATTAAACCAGACATAGCAAAGTATTAAGAGGAAGAAAACCAATCACAGCTTTACATTCGCCTCCATCTGACTTTATTTTATTTTTTCTGAAAGCAAAACCTGATCGCACAACCGACAGTTTCATTCTCTACAAAAAGACTTGCCACCACGTTGATGTTTGCCAAGGCCCCTGGTTCCCTGATTTCAGCTCCCAACATTTTTGCGGCAAACAAATTTCAGCTCGAAATGCGCTATCACGTAGTAGCTATCAGCCCACCTGTAACCCTTATTCAAATTGTTCATCTTCTCACGTCTCAGAGCGAACAGGAGGAGTTCAGTGTTTCTTTTTTCTTTTTCTGAGTGGTGTTCCTGCAGGTTGGTACACCCTGATCCAGTGATCCCTGACATTTCTTTTCTCCAGGAACAGGTGAGAAGGACTGGCTGGCCGGACGGACCCCCACCATGATGCCGCGTGCGGACGCGTTTTTGCAGGTGTAGTTGGCCTGCACCCTTTAAATCCAAGTTAAGGCGCGGACGGGAGGAAAGAAAAACTGAAGTTAAAGAATTGCCGAGAGAACAACGGGTCAACTGAAAGCGCGTCGAGCGTCGACTATCGAACTGCCGGCACGGCCTCACGGGACCGCCGGGTGCGGATCTCGGTCGCCGGTCGCCCGCCGCCGCCGCCGTCCGATCCGGCACGGACGGCGGCCGGCGCGACAGCTGGGCAGGCGCGGCCGCACGTGGGGCCCCGTGCGGGCCGCACGTGCTGACCGGCCGATCATCGGTGCGTTGGAATGGTTCCAGAATCCAGATGTGCAGTACTCTGTGCGGCGGCAGCTGAGCCTGGGATGGCGGGTGGCGACAGGTGAGAGAGAGGGAGGGAGGGAGGTGGGGCTTCGGCTTCACTGGATCGCAGCTCATTTTCGGCGTAGCCTCATGGGGGTGGGGCGCTCTGAAACCGGAGACGGCGGCGGCACTCCGGCTGGACGTGAGCTGGGGTGGGCGTGCGCGGGCCTGACGGCCTCGTAGATTAGTGCCCCCGTGCTAAGAATCTCTGGGACATGCAGGATTAGCATAATGCGGGAGCAGATGCCGTCGCACGATTCGCCCGCCGGAGTCGTCGCCGTCGGCCGTCGCATCGTTGCATGTGCCGCGCGCGGCGGCAGCTGCGTAAAATTTTCCAGATCATGGATGCGAGTAAAGAAAGGGGTCGGTCGGCAGCCTTAGCTTCTACCTGCAGATCAATCTGGCGTCAAGAAGTTTGACACGGGGGGGGGGGGGGGGGGGGGGGGGGGGGGGGCTCCATTTGGGGAGTGGATAGGAACGGACGGACGGAGGAACACCGGGGTCGCCATTACGTGCGACAATCACCGGACCACCGCGAAGTCCGGTGTCCCGGAGATGCATGCCTGTCGCACGAGAGTCTGAGCAGTGATCGGTCACTCGTCGTGATGCTTGCTGGGGGAATGCATGCATGGGCAGTTGGGCACAGCCGGCATTGGCGCGCTCTACTACGCATGGCGTATTTAGTACTGGCTCAGCTCGTTATTACAAAATGTAGACGCGTCGTATCGCCAGACATAGCAACAGCGTGGGCAGCTGTACTGGGCTGGCGACGCCCACCATGGAAGCAAAAAGGCCAAGAAGGGCCGGATTGGGTTGGGCCCTGACCACTGGATACTAATAGGTTTTCACAGGGCTATAAGAAGGGCCGGGCTGATCTGGTAGCTTGGTGGGCTGGCTGTATTGCTAAACGAGAAGGGTGGTGGTCCATCAAGGTTAGAGAGAAACTAGATTAGGAAAAAAGCTGTGATGTTGGTTCAAAAACAAAGGTTTGATTTTGAGTACAGTTCGAATGTGATCAAAAGTGTTTTAGCTAACTAGGTACGGAGTTGTTTGATCAGGTGCCTAGGGAAAAATATCCTTAGCATGATTGGTTGTTGTCAATGAGTTTCAATTCACCGGTTCGATCCAAGTATTTTTGTGAGTATTTCTTGCTGTTTTTTCTTTACTCGTAGTACCGAACATGCAAGCATGCACCTGTTTTGATCGCGTTGTGTTTCTTGGTGCAGGAGTTCAACCGCCTTACCGATCCGATTGAGATCAATCCCACGCAATGTGAGTTTTCTGGGTGTCCAATACCTGCATCAACAAGGATCAGCAACACGGTGCCTCCAATATGATCACTAAGCACTTGGGAGCAATAAACTTAGTACAGAGTTCTGCAGGAAATAAACGTTGGTGGCATGGCAATAACATCAAGCAGGAGCGGCATGGGCAAGTTTGCATCTGCAGAGCACATCCTGCTTTTCATTTCTGCATCCACACATCATATTAGGACCTGAAAATTGTACAATGCCGAGGAAATCAACTCCTTATCTCCGTGAATCATGATTTTCTTTTAGGCCCGCCGTTTGGATTCCTTCATTTTAAGGAATTGGAATCTATTAAAAAAATAGGCTATTTATCATAGAATGTGGCATTTCACAATTTTCCAAACTATATATATAAGTTTATCTTAAATTTATAGGGGTGGGAGATGGAAATTGATTCTACAGATCCTCATGTTTCTAATGTACAACTTATAGTACACTCTTCGACTCGTTTCCCTATAGAAGAAGAGCAGTACATGAGTATATCTCCCATATAACCAACAATAATATATAAATATATTCCACATACAACTATACTAGCTTAATTAATTTATATCTAAATTATGATTATTATAATGGAATTCAATTCTAAGGATCCAAACGGGGCATTAGGCTTTTTTACGCACCGGCGAGTTGATGGTGAATCAGATTTCTTCCCCAATCAAAAATTTGTCTTTGAAAGTCCTCTCAAATGTTGGACCTTCGGAAACTTTTAACAGGTGGCAAATGGATGGATGGAGCTACTCCTGTTCATATTGCATTAAACATGGCCTGGTGACTGGTGTAGTAACAGAAATTTCTAAATTTCACAAGTTGAAGAAGGACAAATCGGTTAGCAATCTGCAACACTAGACTAATTATTCAGTGATTGTGTAAGAAAAAAAATTATCGGTGACAGTGGCAACAACATCAAGCAGGCAGTACGCATGAACCAGTTTGCACCTGCTAAGCTCAACCTGCTAATGCCAGCATATGATTTTCACTTCATCCACACATCATATTAGGACCAGAACTTTTTTTTTCAATGCCGAGGAAATCAATTCCCCGACTACATGAATCGTGATTTCCTTTTGGGGATTCTTATGCGTTCACACTGGAGAATCGGTGGTGGAATAATGGAATCTCGTAAATTTGTCTTTTTAAATTCTCTCACAAATGAAGGACATGAAGTACCTGGCGCCGCCGCCGCCGTCCGGCGCCGAACGCAAGGTGCAGCGCGTGTGCTGGTGAACATGCTTGCATCGCCTGGACGGCGTTCAACAGCAAAGAGCAAAACGTCCGCGTCATCGATCATGGTCTTCTACCATCCGGCCGGCGGATGCGCCGGACCCGGTGCCGCTGCAGCCTGGCCAGCTGGGCTGCAGGGGACGCGCGCGCGGCAGAAGCTGCTCGCGTTCCAGGCATGCGCCGCCGACATCGACCCAGGCGGCGGCGCGGCCAAGACGCAGGATGAAGCTGCCAAGATGGCCACACGGCACGAGACGGGACGGGACTTAGATCGCCGCGGCGAGCTCTGAGGCGGCCGACATGCGCGCGGCGGCGGCGCCGCGCGGCGACCTGGGCCAACCCACCGCGGACTCCGATGAGCGAGGAAGGTCTTCGAAGGGACCCTTTTCCGTTTACAATCGTAAATCTCAGCTGCTCAAGTGCAATCGAACGGCTAAATATATCACCTAGGGTGGACGGTATTTGATTTACCGTCCGCCCCGGACGGTATTTGATTGTCCGCCTTTGCCGTCGCTCACCTGGCCGCCACTCTCGACGCCGGCAACCACGCCGGTACGTCATCCTGAGCTCGACCACCTGATACGTAGCACGCCGTGGCAGGAGGTCCTCGATCCCGCCGAGCTGCCTCTGGAATCTGGTGGAGCCGTCTTGTGCCCCTCCATACAGTCCCTTCCGCCCGGTTCTGTAAGGCCATGCCCGCCAGGGCGGTCGCGCACCACACCTCGGCGCCATTCGTTCGCGAGAACTGCGTAGAGCTCGAGAAGATGGGTTCACGATGGCGCATGGAGTGTACTGCGTTCCGGCACTCCTGGGAGTAATCTTCATCGACGCGGTGGGCGCCGTCGCGATGGGACGCCGACCACGAGCTGCAGCGCGTGCCGGTGGACCCTCGCCTGGACCAACCGGCGGCTCTGTTGTCGCTGGAGCCGGCGCCGCTGCAGCCAAGGTGACTGGACCTCAAGTGCAAGGTTGCGTTCCCGGCTTCCCAGTTCCCACTGCCGGAGGCGCGGCGGAGCGTCGTGTTCCAGGCGTGCGTGGCGGGGCGGCGATGAGGTGCACCGTGCACGTTCTGCAACGAGAGCCGCCGAGATCCCCAAGCTGTGCCTCAAGGCCGGCTCTATCGGTGACAAGCTTCCGCGGGGGCATGGCGCTGTCGCCCGGACGGAGGCCCGAGCGCCCTGTCGCCGTCTGACCTCTGCCGCGGGTGCTACGTGCGCGTCGTCCGCCTGGGCGCGGCACTGCGCAGCTGCTCGCACGAGCACTGATGCCGCCGACCCTGGGGAAGTAGGCATTGTCGTAGCACCTGCGAGGTAACGCGTAGCCGTCAGGCCAAGCATGTTCCAGAATTCAGAAACCAGTTTTAGTGCCTGCCCAGCAGTGTGGGCTATACCACACATGCACACAAACCAGATGGACGACGAAATAGAGGCATCGCCAAATGTGCTATGGACAACAGGGTAATTTTTCTCTGAAAGAGAGAGTAGGGTTCAGTTCAGATATGATGCTCTTTGGGCCAGTGAGCATCAGCAATGGGCAAGTCTAGTTCTACCACACAACTTGGCTACTGGATCAGGTTATTTCTTTGTTGGACAAGCATAATTTTCCCCATATAAAAAGGCCAACTCGACCTCAAGATAAGATGACGAGGTAATACTTGGTGTGCAATCCACATAATTGCTGCATTTTTCAAATAGTCAGTTTCTCAAATGTAACGTGTGGTCTTGTCATAGTTTTTGCATTTTTCAATTGCCAGCGCATAGAGTTCAGGTGCAGCAAGTTGTATAGCTCTCTGTTCCTTGAAGAATTCGCTCTGCTAATGCATCCTGCTTGACTCTGGGTTTCGGAACCAATTTTATTTATCATGGCTTAAACAGAAGCCACCTGCATTACGACATGGACACACGACACTGATTTGAGAGTGGACAAAATTCTGTTAGCACAATCTTCCAAAGTTGGTGCTGACAGGATAGTGTTAAACTCAGGTCACACCAGGACGGCAGTGATTTATACATACCCAACCTTGCAATGGGAAGCAAGATAGTACTATTCTTTGCAAAAATGCTTGGTCTCAAAATCAGCTAATAACACAGCGATCATCTGGCTAAACACTCGCTCCATTTCATCAGCATCTTGTTTAACAGCGCAGCTCTTTATCCAAATATTTCAAGCGCAGACATCAAAAGGGACATTTTTTTCCTTCATCTCATCAATAATCGCTGACACTTCATCAGGCTCTCCTTTTTTTCTACATAGAAATCAGCACATTACAACCCAACCCCCCCCCCCCCCCCCCCCCCCCCCCCCCCCCCAATTTTCTCAAATGTTCTCTTTCATCATAGCTTGGGCGTCAACATTTAGAAGGGAACCACACGTTCTCTTGTCCTTCAGGGCATGCGTCAGGGAGCTCCTAGTATTTGTCAGCATGTGAAACACCATGTACTTTAGCTATCAGATCCAACTGCATTGCCATGTCACTTGATGAGAGCGAAATCTATCTCTGCACTCTGTCGTCCAATCATAAACCTATGCATGAGAAAACATCTTATGGGACCCAATATCAAGGCTATCTCTGTTATGCTTGGGTGTCAGAAGGCACATCAAGAATGTAGTAAATTCTAATGCCTAGTCATCAATAAGCATTATCGCAGGGCGAGCAGCGGAAAGGATTTTCGAGAACGTTATGAGAATCAGGCTATTGTTCCCACCCCTAAAATAGTGATCTTAGGTAGCTTGAACAGTGACTACTTTTCAATTCAGTTCCAAGTTCATGAATAAACAGGTTCACTGACTGAAATCAAAGGGGAATATGTTGTTGAGAGACGCCACAGAGGCAGATCCCAACAGCATAGCTACCTTCTTTGTGTCAATGACATAAGAAAATTGTGAAATAGGAATATACTCCGTAAGTCATTGTTTGATGTCACATCTAGAAACTTGATGCAAGTCAGGATAATAGGAACTGATATTGCTAACCTGAGTCACCCTGAATGTGGGTGTCATGGGATCTTTTGAGCAGTTTCATGGTGGACCCAGCAAAGCCTATTGATTCACTGATATTCTCCACTTCCCCAATTTCCTTAATCTCCTTTTCCTGAATAAGAAGAAACAATCAACTTAAAGTATGCACCTCTATATGTATCTTAGTTCTTGACTAACCATTGAAACTAAACCCAAATATTATCTTCTCATGCTTGAGCAGGATGTTATCAAATATGTTAGCCTATTTGAGTATATGCTAACATTTATGCTAACCATATCCAAAGGCACTGATCAATGGGCAAAAAAGCGTTATAGGATGGATACCTCTAAATCTACTGAAACTAAAGGTGAGTCAATGCTCTCCAGGATATGCTGTTTTTCACAATGAAGTTTATCCCTGCAAAACAGAGATGCAGAATAAAAACTTAGATTGATTCTTATACAAAAGTAATTTGGTTAACCGATATTGAATGAGAATAGAGGATAAAACCAATGCTCAAATATACTCATAAGCTAATGAGAACATAAAAAGTATAATACCTGCTAGCATTATCTTCAATATGAAGTGGCAACCTCTTTGGCGTCGCAATTGCAGCCTTTAAGTTGACTGTTCCCTTGTTTCCATCGTGAACAACAAACAAGGCAGACCCTGAATAGGATTCACTTGTAATATATGATTTACCATCTGAAGGAATGGAGCTTGCTTCTGATTCTTCCTCTGGTGATTTCGAGTTCGGATGCCTTAGAAGGACACTTCCAGAGCCTATTTCAAAGGAACCCACAGGAGTTTCACTATGGTACAGTAGGTCTTCCTCTGAGGATCCTGAAAGGTAATATAACTGATCTTCATGCATGATGGATTTAAGATCTTTTACAAGCTTTTCTACAGGCGAAGCCTTTGGACGAGTGACACAGCTCCTCTTTCTTGATGGCACTAGGGACTCCCAAGCATGTGATTGTGCTGAACCTGAATTGGAATATATCAGAGAGTCAACATTGACATATATAACAAAAAAGGTAATTTCTATAGTAAGTATGGCAAATCTTGAGAATCATTATTAGTCTATTAGATCTTTATCTTGGTAAAGGAACACATGCTGTTGCATATTTGCATCATGATATTTAATGAAACCTTAACTTCGCTAGATGTTAGGGTCCATGCCATCTGAACCTAATATGTAGATTGCAATCCTCCACGATTACCTCTATTATAATAATGGTTACTTCTCATGGAACCTAATAGGTATCTAATGGTTTATCAAGCCACCATAAGTTCTGAACTTCTCATGAATCCATAATTCTGGACTACATATAGAACAGGAGATTATTAAAAACATATTTAGGTGATATCAATAAGTTCATGAAAAACAGAGAAGAAAAATAAGATCTGCACAACTTATTAATAATATGATCTCTAAAAGGGTAGCAGTAGAATAACAATTCAAAGATGTCTAAAGAAAAATTTATTGTTTTAAACATAACTTTGTAGACAAAGCACCCAACAATGTGCTTCCAACATTATGTCCTATCACCAGTCTGAATTGAATCGTCACATTCACATACTCACAAAGTATGAGAGGCACATAATTCATTTTATTAAACAACAACAAAGTAGGCATTGAGATGACTGACCACTCATTTCACTTGCATCAATATCGCCATATGGGGCGCAACTCTCAGAGTATGATATTGCAGACCCCAAGCTAGATCGATTGCTTGTATCAGCATCCCCCATCTTTAGAAAATTCTGACCAGAAAATGGAACATTCTCCATTATGATGTGACTTGCTTTTTTCTTCTGTGACTTGAGCTTTGATGTTGGCGGCTTCAGCTTGCTAACTCTAGGTTCATCATCATCAATGTCATCCTTGCGATGTGTCGGAGTGTAGTTTGCCAACGAACCCTTCGTTCTCCATCTCGAGCCACATGCATTGCAGAGCACTGGCTTATCTGGTGGCCCATTTCGCCAAAGGGGAGTACCTGTTCCAGCATTTCCCATGAGAAATCCATCAAAATCGATACACAAAATATGAGCAGTGTATAAGTTAAGATAGTGACAGTGGCCCACTGTCCACAGGAATTGATATCACATTTAGATGTAGCTAGAAATGGTGTCATCAGGGTAGGAAACATAGAAAAAGGGTAAGCAACTATACACTATCAAGAATTTATCCAGAAGACATAATGTAATTAATCAAATACATTCAGACCAAATATTTCAAGATATTGTTTTCAGTGCCTCAATGGTTGGTTCAACTGTACAGGCATGCAATTCTTAATATGTTGTTATATGCAATGGCTATACTGAATGCAGATAGCCACATCAAAAGAGCATTCTGCTGCAGTAAGAGCTAAATAAAGTCCAGACCATATAATGCTGCATGCACAAGATGGGATAAGCCCGTGTAATTACACAGCAAACCAAAGTTTTCACTTCAATGGCACCCTGAAACTAAGTATTCCTGCAGCACAATTGAACTCTAAATGTCAGATTGGCAGAAGCAAATGTTTATTTTTTTCTTGTAGAATAGGTATCTGAGCTGCATTATCTGGATAAGTTATCTAAGAAGCGCATTAAACCGTATTCAAACACAAGTCTAGATGTGTTCCGTGAGCAGGTACGATATGTTCCTCAACTTTCAGAAGAATTTTACAGGCAAAGGCCTCTGAAGCCACAACCATGCCCACAGGTTTCTCATGAACATTCTTGGCAGTTCAGTGAATTCAGAGTACTAATAACCATCAGCGAACACATAAGGAACACGGAAAGATGAATCCGAGTCCCACGGAGTCCAAAGATTTCGTCTAAGTCCCGCTTCCCAGATGCATAATTGGTGGAAATCATCACCCGAAAAGTACTACTTGCTGAGGAACAAAGGGGAAAAGAGGGGAAGAACAAGAGAAAAAAATAATAAATATGAAAAATTCTAGCTTTATTGAAGAACAAGAGCTCACTTGTGACTCCGCAATGACGGCAGGGACCTTGCTTCCCCATGATCCCCTCCGCTCTTCACCTCCCCACAGGTGAAGAAGAAAGGAGCAAAGGAAAATCCCAACAAAACAAATACGAAAAAAAACAAAGTAGAAACAAGCAGTTCCCTGAATTCCTGAGCAAAAGAAAGGGGGAAAAAATCAAGAACTATTTCTCTGTACGAATCTCGTCAAACTAAGAGGGGATTCCTGGGGGACAATTCAACAGCCCATGGAGTGCTCAAGAACCAAGTCTTGCTTGGTAGGTGTTGTTCGTTCTTCCTTCCTCCCCTTTCTATTTGTTTTCCTATTGTTCTGTATAGTATCCAGTCTTTTAGAGAGGGGTAGAGGAGAGAGAGAAAGAGAGGGGAAAGGGGTGGAGAAAATAATGGAGGAAGCCGGGAAGGAATGCAGCTAGGATGGCAACCGGCACGCGCACGGGCACGGGCACGGATAGAGCCTATTCAGACCCGTGCCCGCGACTTATTCTCAAACAAACTTGTGTCCGTGCCCGCCACCCGTCACAGGCAAGCATCCACATCGATGCAGCCAGCCCGCAGGTACCTTGTGCCTGCGGCCATGCCCGTCTAACCGTCACATTTTTTTTTTTTGAAACGAACCGTCACAGTTTAGACGAGAGAGCAAAAATCAGAGGCGAGATCAAACCTTAGGCCGGCGAAGCTGAGGGCGTCTTCTTCGGGTGAAACGTGAAAGGCGCCATGCCTCCCGATGGCCACACGGTCGAGGTTGGCATCTGCACCAATGACTGCCCTCAGATCTCGTCCGGTGGTGGTGCCGCTGCAGGCTGCAGCAGCGGATGGCGAGCGCGAGGGGCGCCTGCCCAAGAGGGGTGTCGGGGCCGCGAGCTGAGATGGCGAGCGGCGGCGGACGGACGGGAGAGCGACGCGTCTGGCGGCGTTGGGGACGGAGGTATTTGACGGCATTCTCTTTTTTTCTTTTGTTTTTCGAGAAGAAGAAAAGGTGGTGTATGGATTTGGTGTGGTGGGCCCACTTGTCAGGAGGATAGGCGGGTAAACGGGTGGAGCAGCCTCTCCCAGACCCATGCCCGTTAGCGAATAATCAAACCCGCTGGGTAAGAAAGGCACTTGGTTGAGGAATCTAAAAAGAATTGTAGATTAAAGCTGCATGTTTTTGTAAATAGAGAGAAGCAATTAGGAACTGGGCAAAGTAAGAAAAAGAAGGCGAGGGAGAGGGACGGAAAAGCTTCTTTCCTCTCTGGTACCTTTCGGTCTTAGCCTCTTAGGGGGTTGGTTTTGCTGTGATTTTGTTTCAGCTCATACAGTTTCATCATTACTCATGTGGATGTGACTAAGCTGAAGTTGAGGATATTTCCTTGCACCAATTAGTCATTTTTTTTTGAAACGACCAATTAGTCATTTTGCTTACCTTTAAAGCCCTCCACTATGTGTGTGGCATTAAAAGAATCTTTTTGCCTTACCATTTGCATCTTACCCCCTGGGAGATAGCACATGTTCAATCCAAAAATGCCCTATACATACAGTAGCACAGCGTCTGGATACGCCAACACAAGATCAATCGGGGATAGATTATTTACATGCAATTCGATGTGGCAGTTTTTCTTTCTTATAGTTATTCAAAGCAAGGAAATGACTAAAGAAAAGAAAGTTAGTAGGTGTTATTAATATCAATTTTTTCCTAGTTATCCAAAAGGCTTAGCGTATAAACATAGATTTAGTGAAGATAGCTATATTTAGAAAGAGAGTGCGAAAGCACTCAAGTTCCTACAATGGAGGGCTGCACATGCCGGTCCCAAAAGCTGTTTTGACGTGTTTGCCACAAATAATAACTAGGTGATTCCCGTACAATTCTGTGGGTGATCTTGCAAGTTAATTGTTGAATTGGGAAAGGTGAAGGTGATATTCTTGCCATTTTTCTGTAACATATTTAGAATTCCTTGTCCAATCCAGCATTTTACATCCAAGACAAGCGACTCTGCGTTGTACTGTATCAAATCCAACTACCAACAGCCATACAAATTCCAAATCTGACCGCATCAATCATCTCTCGTCAAACTACTTACTGCCGGTTTCAACAAAGCACTTAAATTCTCTAGATTCCAGAGTTTGGTTTACAAACGAATTTGAATTTGGTTCACACACGAGATTGAGTTTTTTTAAAAAAGAACAAAGGAATATTTTCTGCATGCATCTCTCCTTGAAATTAAAGTTGAACAAGAATGGAGCAAAAAGTATTTTAGGCCCTGTCACTCATCCAACGGCAGCCACATCTTTATTACCACTAGAAAGAACAACGTTAACAAGAGGTTGCGAGAGGATTCATGACTCCATCGACTGATCTATTTTTACACCAAAAGAGGCTGCCAATATTCAAATAAGCGACGACACGATCAAGACAAACGCTTCGTTTGAAATTAGGCGATTTATGTGTCAAGGAATTAGGAATCGTCAAGGCCGGGTCACTAATGCGAGCCATATTTTACTCCGAGGACACCAAAGCGTCGTTCTCTTCTGGTTAACATTTTTTTTTTTTTGCAAAAGTCTTCTTTGTTAACATGGTGGCCACACTAGTTGGTACACCTTGGTAGAAGCCACCCAGACCGCCCAAACTTGCTAGCAAACAAAGCCTATTCATCAACCGGAGGCACCTAAGATAATGTTGAAAAATCCTGGGCTAATTATTATATATATTAAATCTAATGGATTCCCCGCAAAAAAGGATATCCAATGGATTTCCCAAAAGAGAAAACAAACCCAATGGAAATCCCCAAAATAAAAGAAATCCAACATGAATCTTGCGCGAAATGGTCCAAGGCTCTTATGTGAAACGGTCCAAGTTCATTATGAATCTTGCGCGAAATGGTTCAACTCCAACGTGAGTAATCTCTTAAAGATTCTTGGAGGAATTAAACTCTGATTCTTGGAGCAACTCTTGTAGATATGTCAAGAATTTTGTGAAACAAAGATATTCGGGCCCCGCAGTTCAGGGTTAACCCATATATTTTCTTTGTGTGAGTTTAGTTATTAGCTCAATAAAGGTACAAGAAAGCGGGATGAGATAGAGAGAGAGTATTCCTGTGTGTTGACCTAAGCATGGAACCCTGGTTCCTTTCTTTCTCTCCCTCGAGATAGGCTTGGCTTAGATGTGGTAGCTCTATTTGTTTTCTCCTTTGGAGGGGATAAGAAACGGAGGGAGGCATCAAACAAGCAGCCGGCCAGGTAGTGGTGCCAGCCAACTCACCCCCCTCACTTATCATCCAAAAAAAGAAAAGAAAAAAAAGCGTGCCAAATGCTGGGGAGAACCCCCACCGAATCCTCGCTTTGCTTTTCGCGCCCTGTCACAGCACCTCGCATAATAGTCACAGGTTGATTAGCCTGGCATGATTAATTAAGCCCTGTCCAAAAGCGTTCAGATTAAACTGCCTTCTCCTTCTCCTTTGTCTTTTACTTCACCCATCCTGTTTCATCTCGAGTTAGTTCAAGAATCACACCAGCCGTGAACCCTAAAGCTCTGCGAGGCGATGTCGTCATCCGAAACCGAACGCTACGCAGGGTTTCAGTGAGTTCTTTCCGGTCAGTTGCTCGCATTTCCCCTCCGGTTCTATCCAGCAGCCGGACGCGCAACCTGCCGTAGTGCCGCGTGTCCCGCGAGAGAACTCAAGCGCTGAGCAAAGGAGGAAGCCGGGTAAGTTGCGCGTGGATGGTGATTAGCCGGTCAAAGAGGGGCTGCGGTCAAATCAGACGGGCTGTTGGCATCTACCTGTTCAGCTTTGCAGACTCTGCAGCCAAACATTTCTTGGCCAGATCAGTAGACAGTTGGTACAGCCCCTCTCACTCTCAGCAGGATAGCTGCAGGAAAAAAAAAAGAGAAAACAATGCCATCTGACCTTGGCTACCGTCAGCGATCGAAAAGAGAAATGATTTTATCTTTTTTTTTAAGAAAAGGGAAGTGAGGAATTTTTGCTTGCTGGAAGCCTGTGGCGCACCCAGCATGCCGGTGATTAGATGGGCATGATATCCATCCATCCACCCACATGTAAGCAGGAGTGTTCGATTAGGTCGGCCTGGCTGTCCAATTGCATCTCGTCGTCGCCCTCCACTCCACGTCATGCGTGTGCAGTAACAGCCGTGCAGCCAGCCAGGCCAGATCCTACACAAGTCACCGTGTAAAGCAAAGCAGCAGCAGCAGGTCCGTGACAAGTGGGTCGCCTTGTCCTCCTCTGCAGTCGCGTGTCACTGGAGTGCAGTGTGGATGATGTCAAAAGTCACCGGTCACTCCAAAAGCACACAGATTTTTTTTTGAAAGAAAAGCACACAGAAACTGGACGCAAAGGAATTGTACGTGCCGGCCAGGATTAAAACAAGGACCCCTCCAAGTGGTGCCTGCCAATCAAAGCGGCATCAAGCGGCTGCCGGAGCCGGTAGCCACCGACCAAATGGCAAATACGTAGTCGGAATTTAGAGGCTGGGGTTCTCTGCTTTAAGCGGGCACCTCTCGTGTCCGCGTCGCGTCGACTTTGGCGGAGGGAGGTTTTTTTGGCACGCGCTGGGCACGGGGACGAGAAGCCGAGGCTCCGGCGTGCGGCCTGGGCACATTTCTGTGGGCACGCAGCCGTCGGCGCCGGCTTCACAAGTTCATAGCTGAGTCTGGGCTGGTGGCGTCACGCGCTCGTTTAATCTGCCGAGGAGATTATGCAGCACGAATCAGGTAGTAGAGAACATTTCTCAGATGTATACATCTTTTTCAATGGAGAGGAGAGAGAGATGGAGAAAGAAATGAGCAAGTTGTCAAAGAGATTGTTGAGATTCCCCCTATTCATTTTAAGACAACAAGATATATCACATGTCTCAAAAAAAAGGGAGAGAGATGTGTCATGTATCATGGACAGACTGAATCACTGAACACATCTTCACTGAACACATCTTCATGTCTCAAAAATTGAGCCTTTCCAATCAGCAACCCAAGAATGTAATTTTTTTTTGAGAAAACCAAGAATGTACATGGACTACAGCAAAACGGACTAAGTACAAGGCAATCCTGTTGAAAATTAATCACACACAAAAGAAAGAGAGGTCTGTTGCATAGCAATTGTGCTATTACCAGGGATTCCGTGCACCTTTGCAGGAGCAAACTCTCCATCTATCCAATAACCCCAAAATTGCAGAATTGCACCAACTACCCGCCACCTTGTATTTTGAAGCAACCTTGCATGACATTGGTCCTCAAAAAGTTCAACCAGGATCACACCAGTCGGCCAATCAATCAATGCACATCTCCGGTTGAGGCCACAGGGTGTAACGTTGGCCCTCGGTCCATGGAAGAGCAGACAAGACTGCAGAGAGCCATGCCTTACCGTTTTTGCATGGAAGCCAGAATGCATGATTGTGGTGTGCCTGGACAATGTTTGAACAGAAAACGCTGCTCTCACCTGGAAGTTTAAGAGACACCAGAAGCCACAAATTTGGCTCATTCTGAAAAGAATGGAATTGAAACATAATGGAAAAGACACACAAAAATTCTACACAAACAAGGTAGTCAAAAAGTTACGCATTTTTTGATGCTATGGAACAAACCTGAACACAAAATGACTAAGGAGGGCCACTGGTAAGGCTCCAGATAGTAGGATTTTTGAATTGTGAACATATTGCATCAGACAAGAACTTTATAAGTTCCTCTCTTTTAACATCCTTCTCCCTTTTAAAATCAAGATGCCGAACCTGCGCCATAGACGCCAAAAAAGGAGAGTTGATCAGTGCTTCCTCTGCACTTAGAATAGTTACTGAAGGTTTCTAGAGCAATAACCAAACAGCTGGTTTCTTTGATTTTAATTTCTGAATAATCACATTTTTATGTATCTCGAAGAGTTCACTCTTTCATAAGGTAGTCTCTGCCTCCAATTTTCACATTAGAATAACAGCAACAACACATGAATTGTGTTAATATTTGATACAACTGGCAATTTGATCATTAATCTTAGTTTTAAAAGCAAATGAATTCAGTGCTCTGGAAACTGGTCCTATAAGCTCAACATACTAGACAAGTTTTGTTAACTAGAAAGTAGAAACTACAATTGACATATAGGCATATTTAAAATGCTTTAAAATTTCATACTCACAATCACAGCACAAACACACAACACAGAAGCAAATAAAATGCAAAGCAGTTGGATAAAAGCAAGGTACAGTCCCTAGCAGTCCAACTTTTAATGTATTTACCTTCACGAGATCTGTTTGTGAGAGACCTGATTCCGTGATAAATACAAGGCATTTTATGTCATGATCACTGGCATATTCATACTGTTCTTGCAGACTTGGGTCTTCCTGAGGAACAAACTGAGCCTGAAAATAGTAAATCTACCAGCAGTGGTCATAATCATAATAACTTCACTCTCCTCTCTGATCCTTGCCAATAATACTTTTAGAACCCACCTTTATGTTAGCTTTCCAAAGCTCTGCAACAAGTTCCATGCGCTCATTTAACAGACCGCCGCCACCCCTTGAACACACAAGTACACTGATGCTAGGTTCAATCCTGAACGCCACAGAACTTATTTTAGTTTTTAGAGCATAGATCACAGATATTATTTGGGAGTAAAAGAATCAATGACACCGGAGAGGGATGTGTAATTCAGAAGTATCTATGATCACCTGGACAATAACCTTGGCAGCCCCAGATCAGATGAAGGATTGTTAGGAAGGAATTTCTCAAGTGCGATGCTCACACCAACAGCACCTGGGGGTTTGGATTTCTGTACAGGTCACATCAAATACAATTAGAAAGACTGAAATCAGTGGACATTATTTCTCCATTTTTCTTTTCGTTAAATGAAATGTATTTGTGGGAACAACGACAATAATTTAACTCCCATGGACAGATATGGGACAATATATAGCATCTGAAAGAGGTCGCTGTACAGTAAGCAATCTAGGATTTTGTGCCATCTGCATGTAGTTATTCGTTACAATAGATGCATTCAAGGTATCTCCTTCAGCATACAGGAGGCATCAAGTACAACTTACATGTGCCTTATCCCAAGCTTGTTCCATCAACCAATCATATCGTCCACCAACTGCCAGCAACTTTTCGTGGAAACTTGGTCCATGATTACCTTCTTTTGAGTATACCTGTGTCCAGATGGGGTTAATTGCATGTGCCATATCAAGAAGAAATATGTAAAATTTTGAAGGAGCAAAGCATGAACACTAATGAAATGCTTAGCACAATTGACATATGACCTATTATTTCATGACTCAACTAGCATTCCAAGTGCAATATCTTGTTTTCTGTTCTTTTCAACTATTTTTGTCATCAATTAACAAAGTCAAGGAATAAACATTGCATTAGAACGGTATGGTTAACTTTCATGATGAGGAATAAAATAGGGTTCTCTCCTGAGATAAAGTGTACACTGTAAAATGAACAGTAAAAATTTGGAGTGAAAAGATAATCTGAAGATGCAAGGTTGTAATACTTCACCTGGAAGAACAAATCTGTATAGTAACATTCTGAGGGAGGCATGAGTACATCAATAGTAACTGGTTCTTCTGCCAACCATACTCTCAAACATTTCAGAAGTGCAGATAGATCATCAAGAGCCTTGCAAGCAGATTTATCTACAGAAAGAAATTCACAGTAACGACAATTAAAAATTCCAGCCCCTAGATCTAAGCAGCTAACGAAAAAAAGATTAAAGAATGACTACCATAGAACAGGGTCCCTCTTAATCTAGAAAGTACTTGATCTGCAGAGCCACAAAACCGCTGATCTGCTTTATGTAGCTTCTCAACAACTTCTTCAGACAGTCGAAGATCCTGGAGCATTTGATAAACCAGCCCACGTCATCAGAACTATTTGCTGAAATGCTAAGTTTTCTTTAAATGATGTTCATATCCATAATAATAATAGCACAATCACTTAAATAGAACAAAAAGATCCCAGTAAAAAAGCATTTATAACCACAGCAGCACAGTTCTACAGGTTCAAATCGAATCTTTTGGTTGGGCTTTTCTGAATAATATTGGTTGGGTGTGGAGAAGCAAGCTCATTTATCCAAGGAGACACAATGTAACACAGATGACAACTTTTTCTACGAATCCAAGTGTGAATTGCAGGTTCCACATTGTGCTATCGAGGATGCTCTTATAAAGTGGAAGAAAAGTTATGAAGCTACTCCTCTGAAATTGCATTGTACGGTATCACTATGTAAATGCTTCTTATACCTGCAATAGTTGCCCCCTAATCAAACTCCACTGTGACTTGCGCTCAGCCTTATTTGGCCAATATTGAACAAGAGTTGAAGACAGAAACTGAAAACAGAAAAGAAAGTATCAGCTCATATAATCGCAAAAGTTTCAGAAACAGGTAAGGCAGAATATCATACCTCAGCAACATTTTGTCTTTGTTCCTGAGGAACTCCTGCCCAGGAGCAAATTGCTTCAGCAAGTTTGCCATGATTCAGACGTATGACTAGTGCCTTGGGATCATAAAAACGGGTCCCAAGGTCCAAAGCCACCTATCACCACAAAGAAACAGTTATGACAACACAAAACTCAATTTTTACTATTAAAATGCACCTTTTCCAAGATATTTTTGCCTCTTTAAATGATTTTCTTAAAAAAACAAAAGATAGATAATAAAAAATATCATAGCAAGAACATGGACATCTTGTCACGTGGAGATATGCTACCTTAATGATTTCAGCCTCTGGTATTGGTGAAGCACCGCCAATAATGTCAAAATCCCCCTAACAGGATATCAGCATTATCTTTGAGAAGGATTTCTTCACTTATTTTGTGAGCAAAAGAGTAGAAAATGAAGGGTGCTAACTTCAAAAAATGTTTGTCTAAATGGCAATCCCGTCTATTTAAAGCATGTACCTGAAGAAAACGATAAGGACTTGAATGGCCAACAGCTCTTCTATGAACCCATGATATTTCATAACGCTTGAATGATGATGTCTGCGGATGAATTTGTGAGTAAGCAGGGAGAGAAAAAAGAAAGAAAGCAAAGAGGTGTCATATGCTTCCAGAAAATCCCAACAGTGACTTCACAGATGGCTACTTGACCTGGCCACGATCAAATGGATTTTTCCCTTGATCCACTACAGTATTAACTCCCTTAGAAGTTGAACTAGCAAATGTGGTGACACAACATGCACATTCAAATTAATTGCTCTTTTCGGTCAAAAACAAAAATTACGCCAACTTCTAGAATATTTCTTTCAGGCCACGGACACAAAAAGCAGTCAGTGCACAATCTACAAGTAGGGTAGTACTATATTCACCATCAACTAATAAATACACATGAAGTTGAGCACTACTGTTCTCATTTACTTGTACTGGAAGCCATGTCTCAACTTTTGACCGCAAAAATACAACCAATTTCCAAGAAGTTCACTTGATATTTTTTCTAGTACATTTATATACTCCCTCCGTCCCAAAATGCAAGTAGTTTATTTTTTTTTCTAAGTCAAACTTCTCTAACTTTGACCAAGTTTAAAGAAAAGCGCACAAACATCTACATCATCAAATAAGTTTTGTTAAATACACCATGAAATGTCTTTAGTGCATTTATTTGTATTTTAGATGTTAATATATCTTATATAAACTTGGTCAAAGATAGAAATGTTTGACTTAAAAAAATTTAAACGATCTACATCTTGGAACGAATGTAGTACTACAGACTATCAGTGTCCAAAATGACAAGTAAAAAGAAAATAGAGGTAGTTCGTAGTTGAAACATGCCCCATCTAACAACTAAACTATTTTTTAAGAAAAAAGGTAACGAGTCAAATTAATCTAAAACCCAGAATATGCATGCATGAGATATAAAAAACAAAATAAAAGCATACACATTCAGACAAGTGAAAACACAAAAAGGACACCAACTTTTCACAGACCTGATTACCAGCAATTGACATAACAAATGGTGTTCGCAGTTCATAGCAAAGTTCTAGCATCTCTCCTCCTTGAGTTAAGATTTTCACTGTCTTTTCCCTAGAAAATTGGAGACAGTAGCATCAATTTCAGTGCAGAGTATTAGTAAAAAAAACAGGCATCACTTGTCGGTTTCTCTCTTAGAACAAATATCCATCAGCTATTACACCAAACAAAACATGAGACATTTAAGTGGTCTGGAAATAACATACCTATTTTCAGTAAAATTTCCTTCCAAAGTATGCAAGGGAGATATTTGGAACCTTTTAGCACAATGTCGCTTGAACACCTCCTTGGCAACCTCAATGATAGTATCCAAAAGTTCACTGTTATCAGTGTTAGCAGTGGACTTTTTGCTGCTTTCATGTTGGCATTGCGTTTTGGCAATCAGCCTGTCCTCATTAAATATTGTAGATATAACACGGTCATAAACATATGTGTCCTCTGGTGTCTGTATCATTCTAAGCACATCTGTACCAATGGCCAAAAAGTAGTGAGCATAAATCCGTCAAACAGATGCAATTGGCACTTCAATTATAGGGCCAGGCTCAGAGATGTACATGACAGAGAAGGCTAGTGTGGCTCCAGCACTTCAAATATATGAATTTAATGGTACTTGCGGTGTCTATTTACAAAAAAAAAGCTTTAAAGATTAGGTTCAAATTCTAGATAAATGGAGTCTAAGTGTCAAACATACCATTCATTCAATAAATATAGTGGACACACGGTCTGCATATGAGCAGCCAAATCAACTCACAAACAACAAGGATAGAGCACATCACAGGTGCCTAATATAGCAGACAAGTAGGCCTCTTATACTTAGGCAGCAGGCCATGTGAAAGAGCAGAAACCTAAAATTCATCAACCCAAATTTTTTTAGCAGGCATCAATTTCAATCAACAATCAAGTCATAACCTGTTCTTTCGGTGATAATGAACTAATATTAATGCAGAAAAGTTAATGGCTTACCATTTAGCCATTCGTCTTCCATCCGAGGAGGCAGTTCACTTTGCAAGACCTCAACAGCAGATGGACGGTCAGATGGGCTTGGAGACAGTAAGCGTCTTAACAGGTTTAACTGGGCAGGAAATTGCGCTGCCCATGATTTTGGAAGGTCCCCCTTCTGCTTAAGATCAGAAAGAACAAGATGTCTTTCCATCGCTGTGGCAAATGGATGCCAAAGCTCAAAGAATATAACTCCCAAACTGTACATGTCAACCTGACAATTGACATAAATAAGAACCACATTAGAAGGAAATATCATCATATTAACAAATGTTTAAAACCATGGGTAGGAGACTAGGAGCTCTGAATTCATTTCAAGAATAAGCGAATACTCTGCCCACAACGTGGAAACATCACAAAAGGAAAAACAAATACTAAAACACATCCAGTAGGGCAGACCAACCACATTTCACAACTAGATGTTTTTTGTTCATTTTTTAAGCAAAAAAATACCAAGTAATTTGTTCTAACCTTTTCATTTATCTGTGGCCATTTCTGCTCTACCTCAGGTGCAGTATAAAAATAGGTACCAACTTGACCAGTTCCATCCATTGAAACACCCATTGCCTCAGTAGGAAGATATTGGTCATGATCTAGCTGCTCCAGCTTCAGAAATTTGGCTGACAACAATGACAAAAATATTTTCAGCTGAGATTTTTTTTTGCAATCGCTTTTAGAGAAGTGCAAGTAATCATGATTACAAAGTAAAGAACTGGCAGCTGAAACATCACAGGCTAGAACAGTGTATTCCTTTGACAATTTAATTACCAATATACTAAAAAGAAACAACTGAAGATGGAAACTCCACATGACCATACTGGCCACATTGTCTCTACTCAACAGGTGCATTGAGAACTATATAATCGTTGTTGCCAATACCGCATGAAACAAGGAAATAGTGACAACAGCATTTCATTCTATATGACTCATACCATAGAAGCTTACAGGTTTCATCTTAAAACTTCATATTTAAAGAACACTTTCTAAGCTATCAGGTAAAATAAAAAACAATAAAAAAAAGAATACTACATGATATCAGCAACACAATATGACAAAAAAAGATATTAACATACCTATATGATTTTACATATATGATATTAAAAGATATCACTCAAAAGAAGAAATAAAATATCAGCAACAATTGCATTTTATACAACACAATATGATTTTTTGTTTATTGGTACATAGTACTGAAAATTAGAATAAAAACAAAACCAGATTGAAAAGATATGCCAGTTCTGGATAAAATCACGTACTGTACATACCTAGACCAAAATCCCCAATTTTAATATCATTGCGAACATCAAAAAATATGTTGCTTGGAGTCAGGTCACGGTGTATGATTCCTTGACTATGGACATGAGCTAGACCATCCACAATTTGTCGAAATAGGTGCCATGCATGGTCAACATCAAAAGATGAACTGTATGTCTCAAAATCCTGCCGCAGGGTCCTTTTAAAAAACAGTAGAGTAGTCCAAAAAAGTTAGATACAGAATAATTATAATCTATATCTTACTGTAGAATGGCATTCAATGACTGAAAATGCAGAAAGAAAGATCACACTGCCTAAAGTTCCAATAATTCAAATTACCAGGCCCATGAGAACCCTTCAAAATTATATCCCCGCAAATATTAACTAACTATTTAACATGCACCCTCCAATTCTTTTTAGAACACATTTCTGATCCGGCAAACCAAGAAAATGATTGAAGGAAATGACAATAAAATCCCATATTACAAGAGAATTCTTAATATTATTAAGAAGAGTGAGATCTTTTCAAAGGTATCAGTGTAGTGTACCTTGATAAATTATAATAAAATTTTAATACACGGCTCAAGTATCAGGAGTTTCTCAATAAAGATAACACAAAATAAAAAATGGTGAAGAGGCCAGCAGCACAACTTTACTTAGTGCATAGCTGCATAATAACACACCTAGGACAATACTCCATTTGGATGTACAAGTATGTGGATTCCTGCTTATTTCCACCACCCGCATCCGATAGGCTGATGTCGTCATAACTAAAGATAGAACTCTCAGCAGTGCGGGACCCACCAGCATTCAAAATATTACGATGACCGTATTCAGTTTCGACCCATGCCTGGCATCTCAATGACAGTTGTGTCAGAATTGGCCAACACAAAATGTTGAGTAAAACAATTACTTTTTGAAGCAATAAAATCTGCGGAGATGATCACCTGGTAATAACGGACAATATGTTGATGTTGCAATCGTGAGAGTGTGGCTACCTCTCTGAGTACCTTGCAAAAAATATTAATGAGAAACATCAAAAATGCCTTAACAGATGTGCTGGAGCAAACTCCTTAAAAACAAAAGTAAAAAAAAAAAGAGGACCACATCCACATGAGTTACTGATGAGTAAATACTATATTTGTAAACCTCATTGATTGTAACAATTCCTACAATCTATAGGGAGGCACAATGCCGGCAATAATATCAAACATACCTATTGGTCAGCTAATGCCTAACTGGCTCATTACGAGAATTGCAGAAGTGGCATGAATTTACATGTTCTAACCAATGGTGTAGTTGAATTGACTTGTCCAAGCCAAATAAATAGAAATGCATGTAAAAGATGCATAATATACTAAAAAAAAAGAAGTTGACTGATAGAAATTAGAAGTGATCTTTTACATTGCTTGCACCATCAAGATGATCCCCAAACATGAACATAGAAAGGATGCAACAACTGCATAGAGCAAAAACCCGTTTCTGACTAATAGAACTAGATTGAATATATACAAACCTTAAAATCTTCTCATTCACTTGAGGACTTCTATCCTTCAGGCGTATCTTTTTTACAGCATATTGCCGTCCATCTAGCTTGTTTTTGCATAATGCAACACGACCAAAGCCCCCCTGACCTGTACAGATGATATCTTAAGAGTCATGCTAATCGATGAAAATACACGCAGACGGTTAAACTGCAACTCATACAATTTGGTACTAAAGGTGAGACCTTATCATTACTCAGGTAGGAGCCACACCCTGGGCATTGGGGCTCCAGGGGTGTAAGCCCAAAAACCTGTTCCATTGAAGTGTACTGTAAGAATTCAAAATAACATGGACCCAGCCATGATTAACGTGCTCAGCCGAGGCCAAAGACTATTTCTAGTTCCGCCATAGTATATCTATCCACTACCATGAGCAACCGCAGAATTTAATATAAAACATATTCACAATAAATACAGATTTTCACACATAAAACAGTGGCACATCACCAACCCACACTACAATGATTCACAAAGACCGAACAAGGGGGGCTACAAAAAAATTGTTGGCTCTAGTCACCTGGTTAACATAGAGTTGGCTAAGTACCTTTGGGCCAAGAGCTAGTAACAGAAGGCCTATATATAATAATAATAGTAAAAAAAAGAAAAGACCAATTTCAATGATTGACAACAATCGAGCAAGGGGTTTATCCTCAGGTCTGCTGGTGCTAATTACCTAGTAAACATAAGAGTGGGCATCTCAGGACAAGATCCAACAGAGACATAGTACACCAAGCCCATCAGCGTCATTGTGCCACAAGTCACAACTGTGCATGCATTTATTCTAGTTCAAATCAACTTTCATACTTTTTATAAAATACATCTCCCTCTGTTCCCAAATAGACAACATTCTCTTCCTTTTGTGGTCTTCAAGATGCATTTTTGTCCATTAATTTCTCTAACAATTTTGTTTTAAAATTATGAAAATACTACGATCATATGAAAGTGATTTTGATGACCAATATCCTAGTATAACATTTATTTTCGGTGATTTTTAGGAACAGAGGGTATTTATACTTCCTTTGTTTAAACACAGAAAGCACTAATTCAAAGAAACACCAACAGACAAATTCTTCTGGAACTTTGTAACTGATACATCCTGAATTACACAATAAAACATTACCGATGGGAACAAGATACTCACCAAGTGAACGGAGCTCCTCAAAATCATTCAAATAACGGGAATTTGGCCTAGATGATGAATTATCAGCTCTCCAAAACAAAGAGCACTCTGAAGAGATCTATTTGTGAATGCCATCAGAAAGCCAGGTAACAATTAGAGATGATCAATACTAGATTATATTGGTAGGTGTAAATCATGAATTAGTAGAAGATAACACAGGTGTGACTTACTATTTGTTGCCCGAAAACATGACTGAATGTTTCCCCAAAAACAGCAGGAGAGTCGGATATTAAATTCTTAGCCCACTCAGAAAGAACCTGGTTAACACAACAAAGAAAAGATATATCATTCAGTTGGAGTGGTGACAAAAGGAAATAAAGAGCAACATAAAGACAAAAACTATATGCACCCCTATGTTGCATAGCTCTGATGATATTGCTGGCAAAGCAGCTGAAAGAGAATCCTTAGACGCACAGGCTATCCGAAGCAGGTGTACCTAATTAAGATACTAAACAAGGTTCAGTAATTAAGGAGAAAATGTCACTCAAAGAGGGTGTTGTGAAAAAAAAATTACCAGAATTAAATCCCTCTTCTTATTCCTTGAAGCATCATCTAACATGTCTGAAACATAAGATGAACCATTTGAGGAGCTAAATTCTGAATCACAATCTTCTTCATTCCAAGCTTCGTCTGCAAGGTTTGCATCCTACCAGTATTGATCAATATGCAGTAAGATTAGGATAAATCATAACCTTATCTACTTAAATCAATTGCAGACAGGCTACTAAAAGTAAGGTAAATATTCAAAAAAGTAAAGAAGCAGCAATAGTACAAATTACATGGTGTGACCTCGAAAGACATGGTCACAAATTGATTAGCATGGCAATATACCAAATTGAGAAGCAGACACACAAGAATTTTATTCAGTCAGAATGATACATATGTTGAGACTTGAGACCACTCCACATGTTCCACAAAAAAGGCATGCCAGTGCAAATCAGTCAAGTGTGTCAAGACAAACACATCAACAAGTAAAATTGATAGTAGAACATAACTATTTAAAAAGCTCCATCACAAATAAAAGCAATAACAAAGAATTCAAATTCAAGTGGAGGATAATTAACAACTCTTGGCAAAAGTAAATCTATAATTGACATACAAGTCAGTATATTGATGGTTTCCTCCTATCTAAAAATAACAGTATTCTCATAATAGGCTAATCCTTGTGCGACCCTAAGGCTAAATTTTCCCTTCTTTTTTTCTTTGTAAATATATAGGAGAAGTAAAATACACCTAGGGTCCTTAAACTTTTCTCAGATTCTCCTAGGTTCATAAACTATCAGAGTGAGCATCTGAGTCCTTAAACTTTTCAGGTGGTTCACTCTAGAGGTCCAATTGTGGACCTGAATTCTCATTTTGAGAGGTCATGTACCTATATGAGAATCCAGGAAAAGTTTTAAGGACACTGGGTGCACTTTATTCTTATAGAAATGTGATGCCATAGTTGATTTACGAAATACAATAAAACAGAATGAACCTGCAGAAGTTCTGAATTATTACCTCAGGCTCATGTAGACTGCTCGAACTCCTTTCTGGACTATCTGATGTATTTCCTGCATTGCTTGTAGACAAGGTTTTGCTATCATTTTCAGTTTCCTCTGCCACAACATGTAAATTTGGAGCTGCCTCCTGTATGACACCATGCTTTGCGGCATGTTGCTGTTCAGCTTTATCACCAGATGAGCTCTTTGCATGATAAGCCTTATCAGCTGAGACATAAGATTTTTCAATTATTGTTTTCCTCTTGCTTCTAACATTAGATTTGACTTGAGAGCCAGAATTTTTCCTGCTACTATCCATTGTCAGATCTGGACCTTGACGACTCCAACTAGTATCATCATATAACTGACTGTACAGATCAAAGGAGGTATATATGTAAGAGATTCCAGGGTGGGGATCACCGTCAAGGCTAACTTTCACATCTACATCAGTAGTTGAGCTCGAACCCAAGCACTACAACATCAGATAGCAAGAAACCTCAGTCATGATCCAAGAGCAACATATGAAATAATATCATGAAAATGAAAAAGGTTCAGTACAAATGATGCATCACAAATAATTCAAAACAGCTAAAAGATTAGAACTTTCATCGCTAGTTTCACTATGCATACAACAAAAACAAAGGCCACGAGAAAACTGACTTACAGTGCTCGCTGAAACATGAGTGGGAGTAATCTCTGACAGAAACTCTTGGGCAGCCTCAAACAAATCAAAAATCATAACACGCCCTTCTCGGGAATAAATGTTTGCCTAAACAACAGATGGTGATACATGAGTCAAGGGTGTACTAGGGAAAAAGCAATAATCACAATTGGTCATGCTAAGGGAAAGCAAAAGTTCAATTTAGTAAGATATTGTGCAATTAATAATTTTGAAGTACAATGCCAGACGAAAAAAAATTAATATTTCTGATTCTCTTGACAGACATACTAGAAAATTGCACTTCCATCTTCATAATTCTTGTCGCTTGGGAAATGAGGAAGAACCGCAATGGGTGTGTTTTCAACAGAGAGTCTCCTTGTGTCAGTACTGTTCTTAGGGCTTGTTTTAACACTGCTAGGTTTCTGTTGGTCATGTTTTTAATTAGTACGTGGCGCGTCCTATGGAAGTTTGTAATGGTTTGAACTGGTTCTGTACCATATTTTTCTTCTTTAATGACATGATACACAATCCTGCATATTCAAGAAAAAAATGTATTTGCACCTTCATAAAATGTAAAGTGATAATTGGACAATTATTTCACACACAAACAAAGCGAGCATAAAAAACTTCAGCACTTTCCCATATATGGAGTAGAAGCTGCCTTGCTACAGTCTACGGTCTACACCTAACACGTCGCAAAAGGATGCATACACATAGCCTGAACTCTTTTATAATTTCGCAGCATAACGGTTTCAATACAAACAGAGTTCAATGAAAATCAGATAAGTAATACGGTCAGGTGAAATCAAATATACCTGATCAACAAGAAGTGAAAGTAGCCGATCTGCATCTTCTTTAGACAAGTTTTTTTCAGGTACAACACGCAACTTCGGACACTTGTGGGGGTAACCAGGAAAGCATCTATATTTTAATCAAGAGGTAAATGTCTGTCACTGCAAATAACAAACAAGTATAGGTAATGCCGTAATAGCTTAGAGGAAGCACTTACATTACATCAAGAATAACTGAAACATTTAGATCTTCAAAGCCCATGCCATCAGAATAAGGCCTGTTTAAGTTATTCAGTGGTAACAAGACGTCAGTTGTTAAATATCAATATTAGAAAATCCATAGGTATGTGCCTTAGAAAATACCTGATACATATGTTAAGTCGGGTCTGAGGTGATTCTGATTTTACTTTGAAGTCCTCCCCAAAAATTGAAGTCCTAATTGATGTAGTACCACAAGGTGCAGAGAACATACAAACAGAAAAGGGTTAATGAAGGGGTACTGACTAGATCGTAGAGCAAAACTCTGATTGTTTTTATTTGACATTACGCAAAGTGAACTGATCATTGCTTGTTTTACTAGTAAACCAGTTATTCAGTCCCACTTCAAGCTCTAAAATACAAATCCGACACAGCATGTGTTTCTGCTATTAATGCCCATGTAGACAGTAGACAATATCCAATTTAAACAAGAATACTCAATTATACCCAAAAGACCATATTTCAAATCTACCAATCACTAGGAAATAGTAAAAGATAATGAGAGTATTAGACCAGGAGCGATCGTCAAAACTATTCAGCGGCACAAAAGGTTGGAACGCGATAACAAATTGATCTTGGGCACCAAGCCTACATGTTTAACTCCTCACCAACTGAACAAACGAAATGAAATTTACATTCTACTCAGCGTCAATGGCAACAGTTTTGGAACAGGCGAAACGGCAACACTATACATAAGCACAGCTGTATTATCAATGAAACTAAGAACAGTAATACTGAAATATGAGACAATGTGGGGAGGCCACAGACAGTGATCGATACGCGGCACTGAAGCAATCAGCAACGAATGTGAATCATGCATCATGAACAGTAGGACGATTCAAGTACGCTCCCCTAGAAAGGGGACGGCAAGCTATCGCGCGCTTGAAATGCGGAACGCCACGCGGCGACAGGGCGAGAGAATCGGTGAACGCCCAAGGCGGCCGCGTGACTTACAGGGCGGTGAGCTCCTCGTCGAGGGCGGTCTGGTCGCCCTCGTGCTGCGCGGCGTGGTCCTTGGCGGCCTTGCGCCCTGCCGCGCCCCGCTTCTTCTTCTTCCTTGAGCTGTGACCCATCGGTCAAGCCGGCCGGAGCGCGAGCGGGCGCGTCGCCCGCCGGAAGCAAACGGCAGCGGAGGCGGAAGGCGATGGGTGTGAAGCGCGGAGATCAGCGCTGGCGCCTGGCAGGGCGTGGCGTCGGGCGGAAGAAGGCGCGGTTTTGCCGGGGTGGGTTTGGGATGGGTGGGGGCGCGTCGACTCGAGTCCAACACGACTGTCGAGTGGGGCCCGGGGCGGCTGCTGTCTGCTGGTGATGGCGGCGAAGCCGGCGAGATTTTTCGGGGGGTTTTCTCGTGACTGCGGATGAGCACGTGACGTCAATGATCGCGAACCGGCGGCACATTTTCTACTACACTACAGTAAAGGCTTGTGGTCACTGGCTCACTGCTGCTATTACTAGCTTACTGCTGGTCACGGGTACTTCCGTGCACGCGACGAAATGGTTCGTGAGATTTCAAGCCCTCAGCTGAAACAAAAGTTGACTCTGAAAATATTGGGAACAATTTTATTTTTAAAACCTTAACTCTTCTGTAAATTTCTATGGGAGCTTAAAGCTATTCTCCAGAGATGCCTTGTGCAGTTGTGCTGCATTTTATCTATTAGATTACAGACCTAGAGTGATTTGATTTAAGAATTCCAAAAGATTTTCAGCTCAAGTTTCTCTGAAACCACTCTGGAATTTGTTTTGGACATATGAATTTCATATAAGTGTACGGATTATTTTGAAACCCACATCTCCACACTAATTTCTTAACATGAACCTCATAATATTAGACGATTCGAGTCTCCTAACAAGCTGAAAACTTGTACTAGAACATAATTTCACTAAGGTACACGGAGCACCGGATCAAGATAAATACCAACTCACAACAGTGTACACATCCTCAGGAAGACGGCAATTTGTGAAAAATAAAATTCTAATATATGATCTGACTGAATCGCCACCATCATATATCCGGTATACAAAAGGTCACTACAGACATACAGTTGCCTTCTGCACTTAATATAACGACATTACAGATCTACAGAACATGAATGTTTCCGACACTTGAGCAAGCTCAACTACACATACTTTTTTCAAATTCTTTCAATCTACTACCAAAGAATTAATGGAACTATGCTTTGCCATATGTACATTACTGCGGATAGAAACCAAAAAACTGTGTTTTAAAAGTATTTCCCCCTTCCACTTTCTGGATTTGCTCACTTGAAAAAGAACTTCCATATCTCCCTGTCGGACAACTCAGTTAAGAAGTGACCACCAAGAACACCTTCCTCTTCCATCAGAGCTCGAAGTTGCCTCACGCCACCATTGGAACCGACCAAGTTCTTCTTCGAAGCCACGTACAAGACTCCATATGGAGGACGTAGGCACTGCAAGAACAAAATGCAAAGTTAGACACCAGAACCAAAATCAACATACCAGATGAAAGGGGAAAAAACTGTTACTGAAAATACTTTATATCAGCATCTACGGTGCTGATCAATGAAAGAACCTAAGAAGCTTCAAATGTCGTGCTCCATCACAATTTCAACTAGAAGCATGGGGAAATATATAACAAATGCAGGACCTGACATGGCTAATAAGGAACTGACCTTTGAAATAAGGGCATAGAGCTTCTTCAGAGAGTTCACAGCATAGGGGACATCAGAAATTAAAATTACATCATAGCCGCCATCTGCTTGGTCAGTCTCACTAGCCCTCTCCCATGCACGGCTACCAGAAAGCTTCCTAGATCGCCTGGGGCAGTAGTCATGACCAACTATACTGCTCCCGTCATGACTACTGCAGCCATCCATAAAATCATCCTCAGAGAAGCTAAGGTTTGTTGGTGCCGCAGGTGCCTGCACAACTGAGAGAATTGTAGGGAGTTCATCCCACTCCCCAGCATAGAAATGCACATTGGGAGCCAACAGTTGCCTAGATGGTGTAACGGGGCTCTCTGATGATCTGTTCTGTCTGTCCCGTGCTTGCTCAAGATTTGCAAGAACATTGGGTATTGTTCTGCACCGTATGGTTTCTGCATTTATGTCCTGAAAGTGCACTGTGGATGCACCCTGCAAGTAGAATTTAAGCAAGTCAGGCCATTGCTAACTGAAAGAATGTAAAATCAATTTGAAACAAGCATACCCTATTATTAGACTATTATCATAAGCAATGGAAATATAACGCACCTTCAAGCAGGCAAAAATGCCAGACAGACCAGATCCACATCCGAGCTGCATTAATTGTCAAAACAAAAGGATAATCAAGAAGTGGTCACAGAATCTTTTTAAATGTATCCAAGCTGAAATTCTAAGACTACTCAAGAGTCCTAACTTAGCAGCTACATTTAGTGGATAAAAGTGAAGCTTGAAGAACCAAAGGGCCTAGCACTACCATTTCGCATAAATCCAGATTATCGAACTCTACCAAACATTCTGCTTCTATGGAAGCAAAAGTGTAATGCCCCAGCCGGCCAGTCCTAATTATGGCTCAATCATACTCGCACGCTGAGTAAAACACGCACTCGCACCAATCCTGCTTACGCTTTCGTCCTCGCTTCGTGTAAAAGGGTTAATCCGGGGGTTGAAATGCACTTGGCACTTAGGTTTATATGTTGGGTGGGACAACTTCCCACACATGCCATGCCACTCACACAGTCACACATGAGCCACTAGTGGGCTCAAATCGTCCTGGACCGGGATGTCACAAAAAGGAGGAATAGAAACCAAACGAGTCTGTACAGAGAACCAACTAGATGAAATAACTGCCTAAAGAAGCAAGATTTCTTGCAGGAGTTACCTCTAGAACCCGCTTCCCCCTGAAGCTCAACTGTCCATCACGGATCTCATTTTTAAGAATGTCGACAAGAGTGATTGAACTCTCCCAATATTTCAGAGTTCCTGTGAAAAGACAAATACAGCGAGTTTCTATATTTAGAATAAATTAATATAGGGGAGAAAACCTTGCAAGCTCATTTAATAGATGGTTACCATCATATTTTGTTGATGCTACATCAGAAGGTGAAAAGGCTATCATATCCGCTACACTAACCTTCCCCTGAAAAAACAGAAACATATTGAGAAATAGAAGATTATTTCCAATTGCATTAGTCTTTGAAGAATTACCAAACAAAATGTATTTCCAACATATCAAATAGCGAATTTGTATTCACTGCTAACCTTGAAGATATCAAGACCTTGCACATCGACCTTCTCACCAGCATATTTGTAAGGATGGGCACTCTGAAAAAAGTTGAAAGAACACTGTTTCTGTTATTCATGAAAGCAGTTTAAGAATCAACAGAACTTCTGCAGAAAACGAAAGATATCTCCTTTGGGAGTCTAAAATATGAATGAATCAAGTTGGACTGATAGGGTGTACCTTTGAAGGGATAATTTCAACAGCTGGTGATGGTAGCTGCAGATCTTTCTCAGATACAATTGGCACACAACTAGTGGTCTTGCTGGGAAGCAAGCCAGGGAAACACTGAACCAGTAGAGACGGTGCCTTCATTGTGCTACCTTTTAATATCCGCCGTTAACAAAGCTGAAAGGAAAAAAGAACCATGTTTTAAGTTTACATTGCATAAAAACTGAACACTTAGCTACTATAAATGAAATCACACGAAGAATCACAATGCTACAACATGGAAACATATACTTCTGAGGAAGCTGGCCACTCCCCTGACCCCTAATCTCCTTACATTTACTAAATCTGAAGAAAATGTTACCTACATTGTTTGCTACAGTGAGTTCGTGAAGTTGAGCAGAACTGTTTCAATAACAATAAAAGGTGCACAAGACAAAATTAAAAAGAACGGATGAATAATTTAGCACGTTTTTCATATTCATTATACCCATTGTCATAATAAATGCTAACGGATTCCACAATCTCCATGTTAAATCTAGAGTAGCGCGTAACACAAAATAAAATTATACTCCTTACTCGAAACTCACAGATGCCAAATTATTACAACAATAACAAATAAAAGGGAGGCTCTATGTTCGGTGCTAACTCATAGTCGGACCAGCTACTCTCAAGGACCACCCAAATCACTGGTACTCTGACTGGGCACACAAAAGAGAATGGAACTTCCGTATTGGGCAACTGAATCTGACACCCTTTTTTAGTACCTTTAAAATTTAAAACATAACTGGGAAGGCCACAGAAGCTCGTTGTCATTGAAAATCCATGTGGTAACTACCAAACCTCCAAATCTGCAAAAGTGGCGCTGCAAAAGTACCCGATTGCAAAAGTATTCTACCATCTTTCCCACAAATAAATCGTAATGATCGTCCACACTAGGGGAAATCTGAAAAAATTACAACTTTTCACGGAAATCTGTCGTCTTCTAGAGACTCCAATGAGAACAATGCCAGAAAGAAAAGGCGCATGATTGCCCAATACAAATGGACCGCACGCACAAAATCAACAAAAACATCTACAAAGCTACCTCTTTTCTACAATTTCTTCTCGAAAACTGAAACTTCTACCAATTACGAACTAAATCTAATCATACTTTGCTTATGTGCTAGCACAATCCTGATACTAAACCGTGAATCAAAAAACTGGAATCCTGCAACTCGAACTAAGCTCGCAGCTTCTCCGCATCAAAGTCAATTCTACAGGCTACCACACTCTGAAGCCACCCGAACAAACAAACAAAAACAGCGGAGACCAACCAGAAAGGGGCAAAAAGGCTTCTCAAAACCCAAATCCACAGACTAGTACCTTCAATCCTCAGTAAGAAGCTAACTTCTCAAAGAATCCAGACACACACAGGAGAGCGAATCAAGCCAAATGCCCGAAGTGCCACAGGGAAACCTCCAAGAAGAACCCTCCTTTCCCCCCTCAAAACCTCGAACCCGTACCTGACGACCACCAGATTCTACCGCCCCGTCCAAAATCGCCACGAAATTCCCCCAAAGAATCGAAGCTCCAGGTAGCTGGAGCCGGCGCCGAGACGGACGGAGAGATTACCTCCTCGGTCGGAGCCCGAGCGGGGAGAATCCAGCAAAGACGCGCTTCCTCTTGACACGCCCTTCCGCCTCCAAGAATCAACCTCCGAATTCTCCAGCGAAGATCCCCCTCCCGTCCGTCTCCTCTTCCTTAAAGGGACGCGCCTCCGTCCGCCCCCGATTCCCCGGTCAGAAAGTCAAACCGCCACGTCTGGACTGGAGCGAGGAGGGCGTGGTGTGCGCGCGTATATATACGCGCGGCGCGGGGGAGAAGGTGGGGGAGAAGTTTCGCCGCTTCTGCAGCCATGGCTACTCATTACTCCTCCACCGGCGACAAGCGTCGGGGTTTTTTTTTTCCTTTTCTTTTTTTTCGTCCACCTGCGCAATTACCGGACTGCCCCGGGGAGGTGGTGGTTGACTGGCTTGAGTGGCAGTGGAGCTCCGTGTGGAATATACCGCGCCGTGCCGGGGAGGGTGTGAATCCCGAGGGTCGCTTTCGGATGTGCGCGAGCGGCTGCTCTGGCTTCTGCTGCTGGTACTCGGTTGTCTGCTCCGAAATGTGGCGGGCCGGCGGCCGGTGGCTCGCTCGGGTCAGCTGCTGGTTTCGTCTCATTGAGATGGAGTCGTGGTCGTCGCCGTTCGGTCGGGAGACCCCGGGCAGACGGCCAGGCCGGCCACCGACATGCCCCGGATGCAGCAGCCAGCCGTGCGTCTCAGTTTCCTTAGTATTATCTCCGTTTTGAAATATATGATAATTGAACTTTTTTCATTCGTTTGACTATTCATCTTTTCTATCAAAATTTATATAAATTACTTTTGATGATAAACACGGTGGTACTCGTTTTACTTATCTAACTACTTTATTAAATAAATATTGATGGTTAAGTTCGAATAAGAAGTCAACAATGCTATATATTTATAAGAACAGAAATAATACCTGTTTTGTATTAGAGGTTGCAAGGTTGGCTATCAGAATCTTCCGACGCGATCCTTCGGTACGGTGAGGTTAAATTCGGTAATCCCATGACCCATACCGTGTGACAAAGCTTCATCAGCCATGCACGACTCGCTCATCCGTACGTGAATCGTGTGACCGTGCGAGACTATCATTTACACGTGCTGCTAAAAATCACGTGAGGTACGCGGGTCACTTGCATTGCACCCGGAGGACAACCGTGCGCCCAAGTTTCATGAATCGGGGCACGTTGAAATAACTGCCCTCGTATCCTTGTGTCAGGCGCTGGCCCAGCCGTGGATGGTCGGTGCCCAGCTGATGCGTGCAAAATGCTGCGCGAATGATCTGCGTGTCGGGACTAAACTACAATCATCTGCACAAATGACCCGGCCGTACTTCCTCGCTCGCAGTAGTGAAGCGATAGTCTGAATGGGAGCCAAGCCACCACCATGACCATGTGACGAATGAAACGTGGTTGGATCGAGGAAAAGATGCGATGATTAAAATACGCCGGGAGAGAAACTGGCCACGCCCAAATTAACACGTTAATTGGGGAGCCGTTAGGTGCCCCGTGCGCGCTTGCGCGTGCGGTGATCCTTTGCAGTTGCAAAGATACATCGATCCTGATCTCCCCTTTCAGCCCTTTCTGTTGACTTTTGCACGCTGCCGTCCTCACCACTCCTGCAGGCCTCGTCCATGATAATGCCAAGTAGACACGAGGATTTGCCTTCCGATGCGTAACGAAGAAGCGACCAAATAAATAGTCGAATGTAAAAACTGCAGTTGATATAATAAATACTACTATAATAAGTCCAGCGCGGCAAAGACACCAGCAGAAAAGTCGCGGTTGTCCGATCAGTGGAACCAGACAGCAGAGTGGTTGGTTAGCGCGAAGAAAATCATATCGATCGTCAAGCTAGGGCGCACGCACGGCCGGGAGAGTAATTTAGTCCGGCAGACGGACCCAACCGAGAGAATAAGACAGGGTGTGCCACGAGCTGAGCTAGCTGCAGCTCGAGCTCGACCACCTCTCCACCCGGATCTGGTCGCCCTGCGCCTGCATACTGTACGCACGGATGCTAATTTATCTGTCGATGAAGGAACGAAGCCATGGCCTGGCTTTGAATAAACAACTTTAATGCGCGTCACGCGCGCGCACGACGATGCCGTAACCACAGCGCGCGCGTACGGCCCGTGCGCACGAGCGCCGAGATTAAAGAAGCGGAAGCTGTGCTACCGAGGACGCGCGCACGGTGCACCAGCTGCTGGACAGCTTATCAGGGCCGGATGATGTCTGGTTACCTTTTCCTCATGATTTTGCACGTCTCCAAATACGAAATTTTACCGTAGTTTTTCTTCGAAACAAAATACTACTACGGTTCACTGCATATCTGTCACGGGGTGCACCCGGTTTGGTCAAATTAAGCCCGCAGCTTCAACGCACAAGCAACAGTGCCGAGTCAGGGTCAAACAAGCAAGAAATACACGCACACCTAGCTCAACCTAGTACGCGCCGTTATAAGAAAACGTCCAAGCATACATCTTCTCTTGCTTCGAAACTTCCCAAAAACTCAACGGCTGACAGCAGCCGTAGGAAAAGACGCATCGAAACGCGCAATTTTTTTTCCCACTCCTTTCCCGGATCATGTCAAGATCGCTTCCGGCTCTCTCGACCCCTGTCGACGATAAAAACAAACAAACGGGAAAAAAAGACACAGCCAGATGCAACGGAACGGCTTTTGATTTCCGCCGTCCGACGTGGATCGGTTGGGGACCTTTTGACAAATGACGGTACGACATGGGGGACAAGGAGCGTCTGATTTCAGCGTGCGCAGTTTCAGTCGCCCTGCCTTGTTCTTTCGCTCCCGTTTCACGAACGCCGACGGATCCCGCGGTTGCTTGTCAACCAAGCAAGGGAGGACGGAGTCGAGTGGAGGATCTCGAGTTCTTCACAGCGGGGGGCAGCCGGGGAGTAGGTGAGGATGGCGGCCTTTGTGTCACACGGCCGGACGGCCGGTGGGGCAGGTCCAAGTCCAACAAAAGGCACCTCCCTTCTAGATGCACAACGGTGTGGTTGACAGCATTAAAAGAAACTGTGTTTGACGAAAAAAAGAAGAAACGCCCATCTTCGAGCTTTAGACGCACCACGATGGGTCAACGTCGACCACCGTTAATGAAGTGCAATAAAAAAAAACTTTGGTCCCCCTAACGTATACTTGGCAGCCCAGCAACAGGAAAATAAACACCTCCCAGGCTTCATTAGCCTGCAGAAAAGTTTAGTCCAAGCACGTATTGGTATTGCCTAAGAGATGTAGCAGGTGTTGCCTGCCATAGCTCTGACTCGTACCAATTGCAGTGTCATGTTCGGCACGGTTTTTACTCTCCGCGTCTGCCGATGCAGCCGAAATCGCCCGAATGCTGCCTCATGGAGATGGAGAGACAGTACAAAGATGTTGTCCTCAAAATTACAGTCGCCGCAGTTGCCCTACGCTACGCATGTATGGTGTATGGTCCAGCTATGTATGTACAGAGTTCCAGCCTCAGATCCACGTGTATGGGTCACGACAGTATCGGGTCCGGCTGGTACTTGAATTCAGGGAGATGGTCGAGCCTGCAGGGGAATGGTGCACCTCGTCAGCAAGCTATGCGGTTGGGTAAGTAGGAAATGGCAGTATCAGGAATAGCATTATATAAGAGCATAAGCGAAGCGTATACCTTTGCCTGACTTTGAGAATACCGGTACCGAGTTGCATGGGAATGCCCATGATAATGCATTCGCTGACTCCCTCTATCTCGTCCTCACGACCACTGTATGAGGCATTGAATAGATGTTCCGAGGTTTTCTCAAACGAAGCAAGCATCAGCACACTGCTCTTCATCTTTGCAATGCCATATCTAGTAATGCCAAGAACTTCACCCTGTTCCAAAGCATTAACACCAGTAGGAGAGTGTCAAAAAAAAAAGCACCAGTAGGATTGTGCGTAAAGCATGTAAAAGCCCATGGTGTAGAGGAAGGGGGGGGGGGGGGGGGGGGGGGGGGGGGCAATCAATGTACATAGGTATCACAATACCTTGTATGTCATCAAATCTGCCAGAAGCATCATATGTCTCACATCAATATTCATGCCATGACTTTTCATTGTGTACTGAATTTCATCAATAATAGATCTCCTAGCAGCTTCAATTCCAAGTGTGCTGTTCATTTCCATGATATGATTACTTTTTGTATTCCTCGCATCAACTCCTGGGGTACCCATGACTGCCAGGAGGTTTGTTCTGTAGTTACAAATTTTTTTTATTAGCATATAACATGTCAGGACAATACTCAAAGGTCTGGTAAGGTGCATACTGTATAACAGCTATTCTAACTACCCACAAACTACACAAACAATGGAAGGTTATCAAAGCTAGAAAGCAAAAGATTCATGCTGCTAAACCATAAATAAAAAAAATAAGAAAACTTACCCTTCAACCAACAAGTTGTATTTTTCTACAGTGTTGTCCTTTTTTTTTATTTCGTCAATAACAACTCTTTCAACAGTTGGAATGCCCTGAATTTAATTCGAGAAAAGGTCACCGTTGGCATCATAGTAGCAGAAATACTTTTGCAAACGAAAATGGTAGTAAATGTAACAATGGACGTCTTGTTTACCTTCACAATCACTTTTGGAAGCATGGACTTGAGGTTATGCAGCTCAAGCTGAAGTTTGGACTTATCCGTTCCAGCTGGATATATTTTCAACTTGGCTCTATCGATGACACGGACATGCTGCAAAAATCATTTAACTGTAAATTGCAACCACAATAAAAAAAACAATGTATCAAAGCCTGGAACTTTGCTCACACCTCAGGTTTTAACTTGATCTTTGGATGTTTCAAAATTGACAGCTGCACAGTGTCAGCAGATATTCCCATGTGCAGAGCTTCTATAAGTTGCATATCAAGTTTGACCACCAAGTTTGCCTGACTTGGTTTCAAGATAATCTTTATGTCTGATGCTACCTGACCAACACACAAATCATCAATCCAAAGTTTGTTTCAAAAAAAAATATCAATCCAAAAGTCAGCACGAAAACAACTGTATAAAATCTATCAAGATGCGGCAGGTCAAAAGTATCCACAGACAATGTATATTTATTTTGGGGGATTCATTTATTGTAGAACAGAGAAATCCACGAAAACTAAAGCCAATACAAATTGATGAATAATTTCCACCTCAAGCAAACACATAGTACTGTAAGTCTCAAACTGCTGCCCCAATTTCACAAACAATAGTACAAAACAAGCACCCTTATCATGGAACAAGTGGATGATGCGCACATGTACAGTTAGTATACGTGCTATGTTCTTGTATCACATAAAAACAGCTACCCAACATTCAGCCTCCATAGCATACAGTAAGATAACAGAGAAACTCTCAGTTCTTTGCAAGTATGATAAAGGAAAACAAACTGGCTTCATTAAGTGCATATAATCAATAAATCAACTGTAACAAAACCAATCATGCGCCAATTCACCTCGCCCAGCACTGCTTTCTCCATAGCTCCTTTCACAATGCGTGCAGACAGCACATCTTTCCTAGACAGAAGCTCAGCTGTGATAATAGGAGTGCTTATCTTTTTAGCAGCATTGATAATTTCCTTGATGCGAGGAACACCAAGCGTAACATCTTTTTCATGGTTAAAGAAGCAAATTGTAGAAGGTATAAATGTAGATAGCTCGGCTTCATATTATATATGTATATTTCTATTTCTAGACTTTTACATAGCAAGTATTGTGCTAAATAAAGTGACCCAGATTGATGGAGGCATGAAATTTCTTTTTAAAAATTCCTAAAAGCTCAATATTATTTTCCATAGATATCAAATCATAGCAGCACTTATCTGAAGTAGATTTTTTTTAGAAAAATAAGTTGAACATCCTTATTCAGCAAGTTCAATGCCACAGAATTAACTAACATTTTCCTAAAGCAGATGTAAAAAGGATACTCATGCTAGCTACTCCTGCAAAATGAAATGTTTTCAGTGTCATCTGAGTCCCTGGCTCTCCAATACTCTGAGCTCCAATTGCTCCAATAGATGCTCCTGCTTCAATTGTCTTTGAGTGATAACGAGAAAAACAAGTATCCAAGAAAACCTGGTCCAGCAAAAAAGGAAAATAAATACTCTAAAAGAAGGGTACAAGCACGAAACTCAAAACTGGTACATTATGCTAGCCCTTAACGAAGGAATGAAGGATACATATTCACAAACTCATAATCAAAGAAGCATAAATATACCATATTGATATATCCTATGGCACATTTGCTGCAGAAAATTAAAACTACATGCAAATCAGTTGAAAAAATAGCAAAAGTTTGTCTTGATCTAAACATAAGATTACAGCTCTCATCTAAGCAGTGATAAATCTGGCAATAGGGTACATGAATAATGTCATAAGCACGGACCTGTAGTTGTTTTGCAGATATACCAGATATATTAGCAGCAACGTTTTCTTCAATGCAAGAATCTTTCTTTCCTACATGGCCCACATCTAAATGAAGTGCCCTTCTTGTGCATTCCAGTAAGTTTATACGTTTCTCAAAAAATTCTCTCAAGCCTTTCTCGAACTCTTGGCTACAACCACCATCAGATGAGGTACCATGTTGTGTGAGCTTATCCTCTAACATCTGTCGGATATCGGCTGGAGATAATGTATCTGGTCCCCTTTGAGGACATGTTGCCTAAAAAGTTAAATGATCAGAGCACTTTTTTATGATCATCTAGCAAAGTATTCTTTACATTAGAACTAACCGTGACTTTCATAAACAATTGGTCCAAATTTAAGGGTGTGCCATCTTTTCCTTCCATCTTTGCAGGATCCATGCCATCATCTCCATACAAAAACTGAATTATACCACCACTAGCATTACGGACTGTCTGATCATAGAAAACAGAGAGATCTTCTAAACCCTTCATCAATCTGCGGGACATATATCCAGTTTCTGCTGTTTTGACCTATGATTAAAAAAAAATACAACAAAGAAAGCAAGCAGATATCAGGACCCCCCACTAAATTTTTGGAATGAGAATACACGGGAAATAGCCATCAATTGATACAAATCAAGTGCCGATTATTCTGTAACAAGTAACTGTTAGAGTATATTAGGCAACTCCGGATATGGTTAGTTTAGGATTGATTGTAATCCCGGGATAACCTTCCTTATCTCTAGGAGAGGCTACTTACCCTCCAAGCCATGTACTCCTATATAATCAGCCCAAGGGGCTCAAGCAATATATCCCACGCATTATACACAATCTTACATGGTATCATGAGACTAGGTTCTAACCCTAGGCCTCCGCTTCCGCTGCCCTCGCGCCGCCCCCAAGGAGATCGATCTCCGCCGCTGCCCTTGTAGGATGCACGGCCTATCCATCTGATCCGCCGCACCGTTGTGGTCAAGACACAGCAGAAGGGCCTACCTTGACCTGTGGCCGATCCCGGGATAACCTTCCTTATCTCTAGGAGAGGCTACTTACCCTCCAAGCCATGTACTCCTATATAATCAGCCCAAGGGGCTCAAGCAATATATCCCACGCATTATACACAATCTTACATGGTATCATGAGACTAGGTTCTAACCCTAGGCCTCCGCTTCCGCTGCCCTCGCGCCGCCCCCAAGGAGATCGATCTCCGCCGCTGCCCTCGTAGGATGCACGGCCGATCCATCTGATCCGCTGCACCGTTGTGGTCAAGACACAGCAGAAGGGCCTACCTTGACCTGTGGCCGATCCATGGCCGCGCTGCGCGTCGTCCTCATCGGGCATCACGTCGCCATGGGGCTGCCGCCGGGCCTGCCTTGCCTCCACGTCGTCGTCAGCCCAGCTCCGATCTGGATCCGCCGCCCCTTCCGCGCCACAGGCCAGGCGCCCCTCCTACCAGCGCCGCCGCACCGCTGCCCTGAGCGCGAGTGCACGGCTGCGGAGGTGGGGTCGCCAGGCCATCACGTTGTTGGGGCTGTCAGACCACCACAACACCGACGACGTCGCCGCCGGGCCGCAGCGCTGTGGGCTCCGCCCCTCCCACCCTCCATTGCCGGCTCTCTCCTCCGCGCCGCTGAACCTGCTGACCCATTCCCCCTCAGCGCCGCTTCCGCAGCTGCAGGGGGTGGCTCGGGGCCCGCCAGCCTACCGCGCAGCTGGAGCGGAGACGCCGCTCGGGACGCACCTCACCCCCCTCTGCTATGCCTCTCTCCCCCTCTCTGTCTTTTTGACCGACGGCGGATGAGATGGGGATAAGGTGTTAGAATATAATAGTCGGCCCATATTGGTGTACAGCCCATAGGCCTTGTGCAGTTGTAACCTGTTTGTAACTCTAGCCTATCAGGCTATATAATGAAGGTCACCCCCCCTGATTAGGGTGTGCGGTGTTTCTCTACATGGTATCACGAGTTTAGATTCAAATCCTAGGCCTCCTCTCCTTCCCTTCCGCCCTCGCGCCTCCTCTGCCCTGCGCCGCCGCAAGCCGCCGCGCGGGTCGCGCCGCCGCCCTGCCCTGCGCCGCCCCAGGCCGCCCGCCTCTCGCTCATGGCTGATACATCAGCTGGATGTGAAGAACGCCTTTCTTCACGGCCATCTGAACGAGACAGTCTACTGCCAGCAGCCGCCCGGCTTCGTCGACCCGGCAGCTCCCGACCACGTCTGTCTCCTGCAAAAGTCCTTGTGCGGACTCAAGCAAGCACCCAGGGCGTGGCATCAGCGGTTCTCCGGCTTTGTCCAGCGGTCCGGCTTCACTGCCTCGACCTCCGATACATCCCTCTTTGTTTACAAAGCGGGTGCTGACATTGCCTACTTGCTGCTCTACGTCGACGACATCATCCTGACAGCTTCATCGACCCTGCTCCTTCGTCGCATCACCAAGCTCCTTCACTCCGAGTTCGCTATGACTGATCTCGGGGATCTTCATCACTTCCTCGGGATCTCAGTCACGCATTCTGCCGACGGCCTCTTCCTCTCTCAGCGCCAGTACGTTGTGGATCTGCTCCAGCGCGCCGGCATGGCTGAGTGTCACTCTACGGCGACTCCTGTTGACACTCATGCCAAGCTCTCTGCTACGGACGACACTCCGGTGGCGGACGCCACTCAGTACCGCAGCCTCGCCGGTGCACTACAGTATCTCACGTTGACTCGTCCGGACCTCGCCTATGCAGTTCAGCAGATCTGCCTCTTCATGCATGACCCGCGAGAGCCTCACCTTGCGTTGCTCAAGCGTGTCCTGCGATATGTCAAGGGCACTCTGTCCACTGGGCTTCACATCGGCGCCGGCAGCATCACCAGCTTGACTGCCTACTCCGATGCTGATTGGGCTGGTTGTCCAGACTCTCGGCGCTCCACTTCAGGCTACTGTGTCTTCCTCGGCGACAACTTAGTCTCTTGGTCCTCCAAACGACAAACTACGGTCTCTCGTTCGAGTGCGGAGGCTGAGTATCGTGCTGTTGCGCACGCTGTGGCTGAGACTTGTTGGCTTCGTCAGTTACTTCAGGAGCTCTACGCACCCCTCTCTTCGGCGACAATCGTCTACTGCGACAATGTCAATGCTGTCTACATGACCGCCAATCCAGTCCATCATTGTCGCACGAAGCATATTGAGATAGATATTCACTTCGTCCGTGAGAAGGTTGCTTTGGGACAGGTTCGGGTGCTCCATGTTCCATCGTCTCATCAGTTCGCGGACATTATGACCAAAGGGTTACCTGTACAGTTGTTCACTGACTTTAGGTCCAGTCTTTGTGTTCGTGACACCCCCGCTTAGACTGAGGGAGGGTGTTAGAATATAATAGTCGGCCCATATTGGGTGTACAGCCCATAGGCCTTGTGCAGTTGTAACCTGTTTGTAACTCTAGCCTATCAGGCTATATAATGAAGGTCACCCCCCCTGATTAGGGTGTGCGGTGTTTCTCTACATAAGGTGGGGGGCATCACATGCACCCGAGATTGTACCCACAGGCCTCTTGCTGTTGTGTTTCTTTTTTCCCGATCAGAGATCAGGTTTGCGTCGCCCTGCCATTTCGTCATCGTTGCATCGTCAACACTACCGAGGACGAGGTTGTCGTTGCGCCCTCCAAGCTGCAGCAGCGACGCTCGTGATCAAGCCACCATTGCCGGCGTCGCCGCCTTTTCAGGCAGTGGCGCCACCCATGCTGCTGGTCCTCGCCAAGCTGGCTCTGGGTCCAAGTCCGCGCCTATTGCCGCACGCTCGTGGACACCGACGCTGATGTTGCTGAAGGAAGATGCAGTCGTGCTCTTTAGTTGCACCATCTACCATCGCAGTCGGCTCATCGTCCTGTTGAACCTGTCGGCAAGAAGCTGCTGATTTTGTGTATTCGGGCGCCTTCGCTGACGCTTTGGACCCGCGCCCTCCTCCACGGCTTCGACCACAACCACCTCGACCTCGGCTACTTCGGCACTAAGGGCCTACCATCTGCTTGACAAGCCTTTTCGGCTCCCATTCCAGCCACAACATATGCGCCGCATCGACGGTTGCGACTGCGGGGGGATGTCATCTCTTTGGCTTATTCTCCAGTCTCATCGTCTGCGCGCTCCCGTTGTGACTGCGGGGGGGATGTTAGAGTATATTAGGCAACTCCGGATATGGTTAGTTTAGGATTGATTGTAATCCCAGGATAACCTTCCTTATCTCTAGGAGAGGCTACTTGTCCTCCAAGCCATGTACTCCTATATAATCAGCCCAAGGGGGCTCAAGCAATATATCCCACGCATTATACACAATCTTACAGTAACAACACTAATGTGATCAATGAGATTCTCTTTTGCTTCTACTTGAAGATCTATTATTGCTATGTAATAGCTGCAGACTGCAGTGTAGTTGTCAAGTTGATGGTCTATTGTTGTTCCGTAATAACTAATATGTGCTTGCCAGTACCTTAAGTTGAATTATGGGCATATGTATCTTGCAGCAACTCTTGAAAACCAAATTCTGTTGTATGCCAGGTGTCAGGGGACTAATGATTTGTCTAACTGTATCTCGGCTTCAGAGAAAGACGGTCTTCTCCTTCGATACAAGTCCGTAACAATTAGTAGGATCAAGATCCTTCAATGCGAACTTTTGCTTGATTGATCCATTAGGTTTGTCTAATTAGAGTTACTAAATTATAGACCAGTCATAGTGAAAAACAATTTGGACAGGAAACAGGCTGGGACACATATTTTCAATAATGTCATCATGTCTGCTTCTACTTATTCAACTAAGTAACACATGAAAGTCTAATTAAGCTTATATAAACAATAGTGCCATCTTTTATGATGCAATCCCTATAGATTGCAACATCTAGCACAAGCAAGAAAAAACAAGTTTAAATATAGACATACTGCTGTGTCAACAAGACCTTCTCGGCCACCCATTGTGTGGAAGAAAAACTCAGTAGCAGTCAAACCAGTATAGAACGAATTAGCAACAAAACCTTTAGCCTGCAAATGGAAGACAAAACCTTATCAGACTGCTGAATTTGTGTTATTTGAATATGTCGGTTTATGATTAAAATTAAAACAAAATGGCAGGTTCGCACATGTCACAAATAGAGCAGAATGGTATTATTTTAAAAAGAAGAATGTTCAAAAACCTCCTATTTCTCTACAGACTACTGCTGTAGAATCACCAGCTCAACAAATAAAGAAATCATGTCATTATTCAGTAAAGTGTCATGGTTGTAGCACACGTGAGTTGAGAAATGAAAAGGTAAAGCTACTATTAGATATGCACCGTCGAAGAAGCAGTGTAGAAGATGTGCAATTTGCAGTCATTCTTCATACTGGTGGTCTCAAAAATTGCAGAATTTATTTATTTGAACAGAACTAGAAATTCCTGATGCATAAATTAGCAAGCCATATTCCTTTTCTCCTTACCGCAGGGGTCTTCGAATTTATAGGAAAGTGAGGAAGAGTTCTATCTATAAAACCATCTGGGGCACGACGCCCTCCAACTGATTGCTGGCCAACACACGCAACCATCTGACTGATATTGATTGGAGAACCTTTAGATCCACACTGAGACATAATCAATGGGCTGTTCCTCCAGTGAAGTGTATCCATGCACACCTGAAAAAAAAAAGTTTAATCCCAAGAGATTCAGCAATCCACTTCAAAGCACTGTTCGCCTACACAGCCGTATAGCCCGTTTACACACCGTGTAAAAGGACGTTTAGCTACACAGTGGCTAGCCGTGTCCGTTTAATCAGCCATTTATCCCATTTAATGACTGTTTAACCCGTTTAGGCCAGTTAGTCCAAATAAATAGCTAAACGATAGGTGAACGACTGTTTAGCTTTTACTGTTTAGGCTAACACTTTAAAAGCACAGCAAATGCAGTATACATTGGTCAATCACTTGACAAAATCACTGGATCAATCCTGTTCACTGAATTACAGTGCTACAAGGAAACTTACCCAAATAACACTACAGAGACGCGGCATTTTAAAAATAATATCCAACATGAGGATAAACTGTGTAGCATTACACAACTTGTGATGACAATTATATTCTCCATTAATTGTTAAAAACTAACAGAGCAAAGAGGATCAGATTTTCAGCAGCCTTTTCACGTGCGAAGTGACTAAAAAATAAACAAGATAATGAAACTTGGTGCAGACTTACGTTTCCAGCAGCCGTTCTGATTTCATTCAGCACGCCGGTTATCCTATGCTCCAATGTTTCAGCTGCGTTGCAACCAGGATGCAATGCGAGTGCACCTTTGGCAAACAAAGAAATAAGATCATGGCATTGTTTGTACCCCTCATCTATTTTCTTTTTCTTTTGCCGATTTAGATGTTCTCCTGGTTGGACATCATCCACACCAATGGAAAAACCATGGTTCCCAATAAATCTTGCACTGCAGAGAAGAAAGTACATAATTCAGATCAGAACAAAGTTTCCATACAAAAATTTTGCAAATCTATGGTGCATATGTGATGCATGTAGGCATACAGCGTAGGGTTAGCTAACTTGGCCCAAACAACCTATTAACTCTCCTGTATATACAAAAAAAAAGGATAGTGTACCAATATGAATTTAGGGTGAATTCCCTTTGTGCCACTGTGGACTTCCATGGCTCCCTTATATGCCACATGTCAGTTGCATATAAGGAATCACGAAAATTTTGGCATAAAACGAATTTATCCATAAATGAATCACCTCTCACATAAAGTAACATGAATGATGTGATTACACAAAGCATGGAATGCGTCTCACCTAAATTTTGCCAAGCGATTCATACAGCTTGCTGCAGCGTGCGAATTGTAATCTCTTAGAAGAACAGAGTAAATGCCATCCTTATTCCCATTACCTGCAGACAAAGTGCAAAAACATTGTACTGCTTCCAAATCGATCATGTAAAACCAAAATAAGAGGTGCCCATAAACTGCAGCAATTAGTGAACAAGACTTTTTACTAACTGAAGTTACACCGTGTGTACTTGTAGGTTCAATGAGTAAATCGCATAAGAATTATGTTTGCCCACAGTAATGCTCTCTGAAAAGAAGGAATTACAGAAAAACACTACAGTTTGACTTGGCTGAAAGTTTAGATTGACATGAATATCCACATTATAATAGATACAATCTTCTACAGACAACAGCATATGATTTGGCATAATTATATCTTTGAATTACAATCATTACCTAACGTGGCCTTCCCAACTTGTCCAGACAACAGTTCACTATTTCGGAAGTAGACATAACCATCATTGGGACACATTGTTTCCCTTCCACACATTGTTTCCTTTTCCTCCTCTTCCCCCTCTTTTTTCTCCTTCTTTTTCGAGTAAATTTTTTCTTTAACGGCAAGATTCAGAAACACCTTTGTATGTGCATTAGGTCGAACTAACACACTGAATAACTGTTTACCAGTCCAAAGCTCGATAGGCTGCAAAAATAGAATATACCGAAAGATATGGGTATCTCAATAAGAAGGGTAAAGTGTACAAAGATGCATACCAATGAAAGACATGCATAGATTTTCATTTAAGGATAAACGAAATCATGCCTTTTGGTATGTTTTGTTAAATATGCAAATACTAAAATTTGTTTTACAAAAGGTAATAGAAAGAATTTACCACGTTCAAATGATATCAACTATTCTAACTACAGGCATCACTTTAAGCATAACTTTTTAGATATGACCATACAAAAACTTCACTCAGTATGTATATCTTACTTTAATCAAGGCTGGTGTTGGCAAATCAATGTTCTCCATTGCATCACCAAGGTATGAGCACATAAGAGTAAAAGAAGATCTATCATAGAAAGTATCTTTTCTTGTAACCAGAAAAGATGAGGTCAAGAAATCTTGTGTGGAAGCAACCAGTATCTCCCCATTCTTAGGAGTACATAAATTATTCTGAACCTGCAAAAGCGATGGATGTATTAAATACCGCTATCAAAAGTGTGTTAGGCGATAGCACATAAAACCAAAAAATGTTCAACTATAACAAAGAAGGTCGGCAAATGCTACCCCCATGAGCATAAGTGCTTCAGTGCGAGCTTCCTCTGTCTGAGGGACATGCAAATTCATTTCATCGCCATCAAAATCAGCATTATACGGGTTGCAAACAGACTCATTAAATCTCAGTGTTCTCCATGGCATTATCCTTGCCTGTGCTCAAGTACAAAAGCAAGCGCCCAAATGTGAGGGAAATGCTTAAGTGTAGTAAGTATGAAGAAATAAGGAGACTTTTATACCCTGTGAGACATAATCGACATTCTATGCAAACTCGGCTGTCTGTTGAACAGGACAACATCACCATCTTCTAAATGCCTTTCAACTATATAGCCACACTTTAAATCCCGCGCAGCAATCCTTCTATCACCATACTTTAAGCTCCTGAAAAGAAGAAAAGAATGATGGATGAAGGTCAGGCTAGCTAACAATTCAGAAGATCATCTAGGGCTTACAGCCTTGTGCCATCAGGGGTTATAATAAAATTAGCCCCTGGATGTTTATATGGTCCGTTTCGTATACACTGACGCAGCTTCTCAAGGTTATAGTTTGAAACCCTTTCAGGATAAGTCAAGACTCGAGCCATCAACACAGGAATAGCCACCTGAAGTATTAATTAAAGATGACATCAAAAACTATAGGAATGTGGAAATTAAGGAAATAAATTGAACATGAACGAGTACCTCTGTTATTCTCAAATTTGGATCAGGAGATATGACAGTCCTTCCAGTGTACTCAGTACGTTTTCCAGATAAGTTACCGCGAAATCGACCTGTCTTCCCTTTGAGTCGTTGAACAAGACCACGATGTTGCGACTCAGGAAGACAGGGGGCATCGCTATTTACGTATTCAACAACTTGAAGTTGAAGTTGTTGCCAGCAATCCTAGAAAGAAAGAGAAGTGTTAGCTAAAGATCTCACCAAGTTACAGTCTGATAAATTAAGTTTCCATATTGAAATGAAAGCAATTCAAAGTGTACATCTGAAAATATGATCCCTGCCATTTTAAAGATCAGAATCACGAATAAAATTTAATGTCTCCAGAAATAAGTCAGAAGTTTGAAGTCTCTAAAGATGACTGTCCAATATTTGCACATAATTCCAATTTATTATTTCAGCTAATTAATATATTTAGAAAACCTGATTTGAATGTCATATATCTAGTTAATGACACTTTGGATTGTGATGTTGACAATGCAGCAGCCCATACATGTAAATGATGAATGTCGTAATTTCAATTCTGCAATGTACAACTTAATTCCTGGAATAACACTTTACAGGCAATTAAAATTTAAATTACATAATATTGAACTAGTTTGTGGGTTACAAGGAACACAAAGAGACACTAGTTTCCAAAAAATGGTACAAAAACAATAAAATATGAAAGAGCACCTCTACAAAAAAAAAAGGAGAGATATGCAAAATTTCAGAAACATGTAAACAGACAAGTGAGGAGCTCTGAGATATCTCACAAAGCACTTATTGAACAGACCCCCAGTTTGAAGGGTCTCCTTAAGTATGGAATTTGTATTAACAATGCTCTTCAATATAGCAGTAATGCTATCTTCATTGCTGCAACAAGAAAGACAATTCATGATCGCAAGGTTGCTCTGAATCACCAATGAGCATGAGGAACTCTTAAGAAACTGAAATACAAACCTTGTTCTAGTATTACCAACAACAACAGAAGGCCGTATAGGTACAGGTGGCACTGCAATCTCTGTCACAATAAGTTTTTCTGGCCTATCACCAAGGTTTAGCAATTCACAATCCTGCAGAAACATGGGGGGCATGTAACATTTGCTTAGCAAAACTGAAATTGAGTCCAAATTGGAGAATAGCATCCACCCAATGTGAGGCAACAATGCGGCTTGGGGCAACTTGTTAGGTAGGCGTAATGTTCTCTCAAGCTCGCATGACTGTTATTCTGTTATTGGGTACTAAAAGACGAGTAGCAGAACACATATCCCATATATTGTGGTACTCTCTTCACGTAAGATTTTTGAAGAATGAAAAATAGCCCCTACCTCGTCAGTCATTCTTCTGAATAGAGAGAGAACAGTTGCAGGGTCTAACATGCGAACTGAACTGGTGGAGACTTTTTCTTTCTTGTGTTGTAATGCATTCTTCAGTTCTTCTGCATGTCCATCCAAAATTTTGCTGCAATCATGAATCACTATCAGGCCTGCTCTGCCTTTTTTAACTACACCTGTATTTCCAACAAAAACAAAAAGGAATTGAGATATCCTTTAGAAAATGATAGCTTCCAACAAATAGCCAGGTGTCTGGTAGTAGACATTCCTAACATAATATGATTATCGGCACAATATAGGATAGCTTACCATTTCTGTATTGACACCGGGGGCAGCAGGTTGTTTTGCATTTGTCCCTAACTTTTTTCATGGTAGCACTTTTCTGTAGCGCATCAGCTCTGGGATTTCTCATCTTCTTCAGAAACTCTCTGCGGTCTTTTTCCGCAAGAAGAACCCTGCTACAGCCCTGGGAAAGCACAACCAAACAAGTATCAAGGCAGAGTCCAAAGCACCCACGATGTAAGCATCTTCATGGCAGTACCTTGCAGATACACTTCAACACGTCCAGGATACAGTTAAAAAAGCCGACATTAAAAACTGGAAGCGCGAGCTTCAGGTAACCGAAATGACCAGGACAGTCAGAAAATGGACCATAGCAGGTGCTGCATACAGAATCCTTGTCTCGTTTGCTAGGGAGTCCCTGAAATTGGACACAGGGAAATAAATTGCAACAACTTGAACAATGCTACAAAGGCATTCCTATCTAACAACTAACAAATACGATTCCTCAATCAAAATGCATATAACGGAAACAACATAATCTGCCGATTCAATGGTGGAGCAGAGGAGCACTGCAAGCCCGAGTGGGTCATTACCATTCGCATGTCGAGCAAACCATTGGGGACCGGCTTCATGTCATTACCATAGATCCGGCTGCTCCAGACCTGCACCTCAGCGGACTTGCGAATCTCGCTGCCCGAGAGCACACTGAACCGGATGCTCTTTCTGAAATCAAAAGCGGACGACCGAAACGGAGAGCGGCGGGGTCAGTGTAATCATTGAACTATGCTTCGTAAACGGGACGGGAACGCGCAAGCTTACATCCTGCGGGCGCCGACGTCCTCGATGAAGGGCTCCTTCGTGCAGCGCAACTTCTCCTCCGGCTTCGCCATAGCTGCTCAGCAGATTAGGGCGGAGGCAGCGGGGGACGAGAAGCGCCGCGTCGCCTCGGGCCGCCGCCCGATTGCGTGCGCGCGACTGCCGCCGGGCCTTCTCCCGTGGGGAGGCCCCGCGCAGAAAGGGAAGGTGGCAGTGGCCGGGGCAGCAGAGGAGGCGGCGGCGCGGGAGACCTAGATCATTTACCTTTCTGAGTAATTAAATAGGTATGGTTAAAATGAAATGAGTTTAAGAACTTTTATTTCTAGGGTGTGACTCATACCGCCGTTTGATGGATTGGTAAGTTCCGTTGTTCACAAGCAGGAGGTGCTGCCTTCGAAGTTCAAAGGCAACCCATTATGCCTGTTTTAGACCAATATTCTGTATTCTTCAGTTTAGCATTATGCCTGTTTTAGACCAATATTCTGTATTCTTCAGTTTAGCATAATTTTTCTTTTTGAGAAGTTTGACATAATCAATGGCCAAGCTATTCTTTATATTTTATATTCTTCAGTTCAGCGGATGGAGGAAGGGCGAAGGAGCCAGAGTATAAACAATGGCAACACACACATATATACACAACATGAAACTCAATAAACTGGAGCAGAACAAAGAAACTGTGGGAAGAACACGGGCAAACCATGCCTCAGACCATAGGCGGAACAGCCCATCCGTCATCGGTTTGATCCATCATTGCACATTTCTCCTTCCTAATAATTTGACACTACAAAAAATTTCAAGTGAAACATCATCGCCGTCTTCATCTAATCGGTGTGGAGCTTATCTCCATCACCTTAGTTGTTTGGTCGCTACTGATGAGTTATCATTGAGGAGATCAATGGAAGAACTAAGGTCTGTCTAACACAACTTAACAACGTAAGGTAACCATTTGTTGCCGGTGCTCATCGGATACCAAGTCATCGCCACCGAGTTTTTCTCAGTATTCCTTCAATCAACATGCATATTTTCCATAGTTTCTTCATTCAAAAACATGAATATTCAACATATAAAAATTACTCTCTCTGGTATATAATAATCAAAATGTGTTCTCCATCACTGCATCCTAGTCTGCTAGAGCTTTCCGTTGCTGTGACAGGCACTGATGCACAACAACTTATTACATCGCTGACAGATTATCCTAACTGTAACTGTTCTAAAGAAAAAGCACGGCCGCGCACAAGTACAGGGCAATCGCTCCGAGAAGCCCCGATGATCCGCCGGCGACGGCGACGGAGGCAGCAGAAATTCCCGGCGCCGGGGCGGGGGCGGACGAGGGGTAGTAATCAGAAGCCGGCGGACGCGCGAGATCACTCGGTGGGGGAGCCTCTTCACCGACGCGAGCCGGGGCCGGGACCGGCACCGGCGTCGTCGCTTCCTCGTGATGCGGAGCTGGCGCGACTGTCGCCTGAGCCGAACCGTGGTGGTGCGGGCTTGGAGCAGGAGCACTGGCCGGCTGTTTGGCATGGACGACCGGCGCCGGCGCAGGAGCCCTGTGGCCGACGTGGTTGTACGGAGTCGGTGCGCCGGTCGGCTGGTTGGCATGAACCGGCGCCGGCGCTGGAGCGTTGTGGCGAGCATGGTGGTGCGGAGTCGACGCGCCGGCCGGACGGTTGGCATGAACCGGCGCCGGCGCTGGAGCGTCGTGGCCACCATGGTGGTGCTGCGGACTCGGAGCGCTGGCCGGCTGGGTGCCATGAACCGGAGCAGGCGCCGCGGCGATGTGGCCGCCATGGTTGTACTCGCTCGGGGCGCTGGCCGGCTGGTTGCCAAAAACAGGAGCGGGCGCTGTAGCGTGGTGGCGGGGGTGAGGATGATGCCTCCAATGTACCGGCGCCGGTGCTGCGGCGTCATGGTTGTGAGGACCTGGCGTTGGTATATGGCCGGCACCTTTGGGGCTGGGAGTCCTTGGCAGCTGCGCAGGCCCCGGCGCCGGTGCCGGGGCGTGATGGCCACGGTGGTTGTGAGGGCTCGGCGCCGCAGCATGTCGGTGGTGATGGTGGTAGTGAGGGGCAGGGGCAGGGGCGTAGGCCGGCGCGGGATGGCCGGCGTGCGCAGCGGACGCTGCGACCAGCAGCAGCATTGCCATCGACGCGATCGGCTTGGCCATGGCGAGAGGTCAGGCTAGAGGGAACGCCGGCGGCTTGGTGTGTGTTGCAGCCGTGGGCGAGCGCGCAGCATATATATAGAGCCGCGAGCCAGAGGTTTGGCCGCATGGTTGGAAAGTTTTTTTTTTATGTACTGTTGGGGAGGAAACAGCTTGCGCCAGTTTAATCACGGCAAGTTTTGATCATCGTTTGGGCGCTGAGGGCAAGTGAGGATCTGATTGATTCGCCCGCTTGCAAATCAATCAAGGCATTCTTAACACCGGCATAGCGATTAAGGCATCACGCAATTACTTTCCAAATACGAGATCGCGAGATTTATGGTGTTCCTTTCGTTCACTCGATTTATGGGATTATTTTGATTACTGCTGACCATCCTTCAGCAGTGCCAAGCTACCATACAACCAAACAAGACGCCAGCCATTGACGATCACAGAATCACAGTTAAAGCACGATAAACATTACTTTGGTTTACTTAAAATAGGGTATGTACTTTATTAAGGATTTGCTATGAATCCAAGGAGGTTGTCATCTGGATTTGTGCCTGAGCATGGGCTTCCGATCACACTGGTAGACTCAACAACAGGAAACTGTCTCAGCTTAGCACAATCACAGAAATCATGGGCCATGACAATTGTCCCCTCGTGTCCAAGAGTTCTCTTGGAATTTATGGAACAAGACTAAACTTCTCTGAAATTGGTCAGTGCATTATTACATTACAACAGCGCTACAACAGTTCAGTTCATTTGGCGGCGGGCACCTCCTGGGCCCCCTCTACTTCCATAAAACAAAACGTTGTTACAGATATGGATATACTTATATACAAATCGATCTGGATGATGAGTTGAGGCTTCATGGGTGCTGTCAGACGACAAACAATAGAGGATACACGAAAATCTTAACTGTGTCCGCGATCCTCCTACTGATACCTCCTCGCTAGCCTCAGATATAGGTTAACTCTTAAATTTCATGTATGTTGTGCACCGCGGAGTAACACCTGAGGGTTCGCAAATGAATAGTCCAAAACTCAAATGAGGACTGACTAGCGCTATCCATGTTGGCGATCACAGGCCTGGCAGGCTCTGGCAGATTTGGGGTTTGCATATGTGCACTGATCGCATGTCCAAATATTGCTGTCATCCAAACCTCTGTTTGAGCCACCAGATTTGGAGCTGGTGCTTGACGCCCTGTTCTTGCCACTCTTACTTTTACCACCAAGACTCTTGGAAGTTGCACTTTTGCTGCATGTGCCATGGCTAGTGGAAGGACCTACATCATTTAATCCAGTTTCCAAAGCCCGGACAAGATTTTCAAAATAATTGCGAGTCACGCTGTAAAAAAAAAGATGTCAAATACATTTATATCAACAAACTAAGTGGTCATTTATTTACAGTTAGGGGTGACCAAGTCCTCAAGGAAAAAAGAAGCAAAGAAATGATGTTTTCTTCATGTCATCAGAGCAAGCATAGACGGCATAAAAAGAAGTGATATATACCTAGTTAATCCAGCCAGCTTTGTACGGAAATCATTGAAATCTTTCGAGGGAGATTCAGCTTCAAGGTATACTTGAAGTTCTTTCTCTGCGCATTGATGCAACCGCTCCAAACCCGATTCTGCCTCGCCTAAATAAACAGAAACAAAGAATAAATCAGTTTAGTGACAGCAGTCCAAATATGTTTATTTATGGAAAGCTAAGCTGCAAACCTTGCAGATATTCAAAGAATTGTCTTTTGGCATGCTCGTGCTCTGGCAGATAAAATCCATAGGCATAGGTCCACTTCAATACCCTTCTACATTCGACAATCTGAACATTGAAATCAAAGCAGTCATGCGAGAGCAACAAGACTTGTGATGAAGCTAAACTAGGCTAGGCAGTAATGAAGCAATACCTGTAACCATGCCTCTATGATGAACTTCAGCTGTGACTCAGGTTGGCTTTGTATGTCACTTAACTTTTCAAGCTGAAGAAAGATTTGGACAAGTCTGTGTTAGAAATTTTGGACTGGTGAACAGAGGTAGCTTCATTTTTAAGGTAGCAAAAGGAGAAACATTAAATTTATTTTATCCAAACCCTACATGCCTTCATCGACTTCATGTGAATAGGGAAATAGAAAATGAAGAAAAAGAATGTGAGTGTCATATATGCATCATATACCTTGTCATTCTGCAGACTTTGAAGATCTCCCAACGCTTTTTGCCTTGACTGCACCATTAGAAAAGAGTATATTTTAAAGTAACCAGAAAAGCTGTTCTAGCACTCAGAAGTGATATGAATAGTGCAGTGTCAACCAATAGTATTTTTTTTCATCTGTAAGGGTTTATGCGCACAAGAACCAATATGTCAACAGACATCTACATGCACATCTGAGCTGACCTTTTTTTTCCAGGGAACTATTGTGCATGCCTTTTCATTATTTGGCAACCAGGTATTTCTAGCCAACAGAACATTTCTCATGCATCAATTGTTGGCCTGAACTCCATGCTAATGTGAGATCCAACATTTGTTCAGGTCACTTCTTTCACACTCAACGACTTACCGATTGATTGGCTGCCCATCGTTCATAATAATGTGTATATCTCTCAAGGGAGTTCTTTGCCATTTCTCTTCTCCTTTCAGATTCATCATACTGTAGCCACAAGAAAAAATAACAAAAGGTTTGAGAAAAATTAGTAGATGACCTAGAATTTGCTTGTCATGATGACATCTTAGATCAGAAGCTCAGAATCCCTACCGCTCCTTCTTGCCTTGCTGATTCATAGCGGTTACAAGCATAAAATCCACCAGTCCTCTCTCCATGCTCCGACCATGGACCAAGACACAGCCTGTATTATGATAGGGCCAATCATTTTTTTGTCTGTGTGTAATAAGAAGATAGAATGTATAATATAAAGAAGAAAAATTGCATACCAGCAGAATTCAAATTTGCATGGAGGAGTGCATGTGATGTGCATGCATCCCTGATTTTTCTCAATAGGTCGCTTGCATTTAGGACAAGGCTTTGAATTAGCCAGTATCCTGAAAATCATGAATAAACAGTTTGCATGTCAACAACACGGTTCACACTTGATCTACCTAAGGCTAACAGAAAAGAAACTATCTTAAGAAACATCACGCAGCCATATTTTTTACAACTTCAGAAAATGGTGGACTGGTGATTTTCGAACAACATTATGCCACCAAAATGACATCAACTAAGCTACATTTTATATGCATGGACCACTGAACACCTTGATGTAGCACATAACTTTTTTTAAATAGTTGAACAAGCCGAAGTCTGCAATGCAATGACACGCTGGGTCAAATATTGTACAGAGCTCAGTTGTATGTACATAGGCTCGCTTTGGAGCAACACCTTTCTATTTGGAGGTGTGGGTGGGAGAGCGAGAGGGGATTATTGCCAGGGCAAGTCATGGAGCAAATTTTAATTCTGATATGGGAATAACCAAAATGTCAGCATAATGTACTTTGTGCCTGCAATACCAGTTCATATTCTCAGATTCCGCACTGTTCTTGAGGATCCACTTTGAAACAGTTGCACAGTCTACTGGACGATGAGCTTCCTCAGTGCACTGCCAAAAAAAATCTTTAAGGCCTAATGAATACGATACAAGTAAACAAATCAGTCAAGAACTCACGTTCCAACAAAACCCATATGAACAGTTACAATTGACATCGTAGCTGCCACTGCCCATGACGAATTCCACTGCATATTCACATCCAGGAGCAGGACACCATTTTGTCTGTTCCACACAGTCAACTTTAATCAGCATGAGTTTAAGGTATGAAAAGTGTCAAGCTAAGTGCTGCCTAGATATGGCAGTCAAAGATAGTTTTATACCAACTACCAAGCAACATCATTTTTAAGTAATTAACGTAGTGCAAATAATTCAATTGGAGGAAAACAAGATACCAAAGTGCACAATTTGAAATGCATGGGAAATGTCGGCTTCATTCTTTTGGAAAAAGGGGAACACGAAGAAAACAGGGTTGATTATTTATAACCCCCAAGAAATAGATCTTCAACAGAAATGAGTGAATTCAAATATCAGCTGCACAGCCTTTTATTGTTCATGATAGCTTGGTAGACGCCAACATCTCTACACCAAATTATATTAACTTACCTTTCTGTTATCTTCAATGTAAGATCTGCGAAGATATCTCCCATACTTTTCCTTATCCTCATCATCAGCCAGTGCATTTATCATATCTTGTCCAACAGCAGCAGCACAGGATGGATCAGGACACCTCAACATCAAACACCCTGGACCATCATTTATAGCAGTGCTAATGTAACCTGTCAATAGAAAAATGTTAATCGATGGCCTAGTTCTAGTAAGAAAAATTTAAAGGTAGAGTTCTTTACACCAAACTCAATGAAATGTCAGAATAACAACACAAAGGTGTCCAAAAGTGCCCCCAAAAAAGAGTTATGCCACTAGCCCACCATACTGACACTTTATAATAAATTGGTGCATGCAAAGTCTATTAGTATTACTAAAACACTCTTTTTTAGGTGGCTCTTGTTGAGTTTCATCTCTAGCCTACCTCAACTTGTTTGGGACAAGATGGCTTTGTTGTCCTTGTTGAATCCAAAGCAGCAAACTTCCTCTCTGCTCTAGAAAGTTTATCATATGTATATCTACTCAAGTAATCCATTTTTCCAAATATATTATATCCAAATGCAGCATGGGCAGGTAAGGGTAAATTGCAGCATGCTAACGAGCAAATGAAATAAATCTCACATTGAGGTCAGATTGCAATATAATGAATTAGCCTTCCACCTAGACTAAAAACAAATGTCATTGACGACGTTCAAGTACCGGATCCTAGTGATCTCGGCAAATTTGTTAAAACAACTGGTGGTAACTTTGAATGGTATAACAAAAGATGTAACTGAAGATAATCACTTAAGAATTCAACTGCTCCCAGATTTCACAAACTTTATAGGCAACCCTGACATCAATCCTAAGGGTATTTGCAAAAGTGATGCAGAAAATGGCAATGCCAGCAACAACTATTGTAGCAGACCAAAGGTTATAATCACTGAATATGGTATCATTAACTATCACCAATCACAGCAATTGCCATGGACCAATGGTTTCACATGATATGAAGTGACATTCATTTCACGCGAACAGGAATTCAAATGTTTATATACAAATAAATATTTAAGCCCAAATTGACAAACCTCTCCAACATGTACTGCAGAAAGGATGACCACAAGCAGCAGCACTCATCGTGCCACGAGGGCAACTTTCGAAACATATTCCACATGTCACCTGTAATGATAAGAATAAATGCATAAGAATTAAGGAGTTCAACATCGAACTATTCAGGGGTGTTGAGTGTCCCAACAAAGGTTTGGTGGAATTAAGTGGGAATGGGCAAGTAAATGACCAGATGCACATGCTGTCAAAATGTATGGTACATGTGAAATTGTGTGCTGATGCATGTGCATCGCAAACCTGCAACACATAAGTATAGTACCAACTTTTTCCCCAAACAACTGGACAGATAGTTATATGATTATTGACATAAATAATTGCTAAATTTAATTATTACACATAACAATAGAAGTATGAATTAAAAACTATGAGTGGCTACAATATATGTGTTTGTATTTTATGTTATGCGCTTTATTTTTTTAATTATGACTGTCAGCCAATACTCAGCACACAAGTAGGAGTGCTCATATAGTCATATAGAAAGAAATTGTGAACAAATGAGATATAACAATTGAGTATTGATCTCCACCAGACCTCCACAGCCTTTATTTTTAGTGCTAGGATTACAAAGTTTCAAATTAGGAGTGAGGACTTTACTTCCAAGACTTCATCTCTAATAAGAATTTGATCTATCTCTAAAACAGAAATACGATCAGAGCCAAAAATTGAGCTACATGCCATAGCTCAAAAGTAAAACAAAGAAGATTTCAACAGCTGTTTTCATGAGTGCTGTCAATACTCGATGATTTCCTCTGTACACAACAAACACAAGAATAAACACACGATACAAGAGCTACAAACGGGAGTACACCAAGTGAATCTCTATTCCCTTGTACTACTAGCTCTATGAAGATGAAGCACACAAAGACACAAATAGCTTAACTCAAAGTGAGCAACATGATTCAAAGTGAACAGCTTGACTCAAAGTGATTGCACAAGCTGGTATGGATAAGCACAAAGACTCATGAGTCATAAGCAAACAAGCCCCGCGCCACTAGCCGCAAGGACAGGATCACGACTAGTTTAGTGCCTAAACTAATGCATTGGCATGCTACCAACTGCCTCCTAATGTGCTCCAGCGTGCAAGCACTTAGACCTATTCTTAAGCCACACACAAACACATTCACGGCTCAAGCATTTACTCAACATGAAACATGCATAGAACAAGATTAAAAGTAACAACAGCAATAACCAAGAATTATTATATTATTCAGAGAGAGGAAGTGTGCATAGCCAACTAGAAGAACAAGTGAAATTAGTGAGGCATGGGTGTACTTCTCTGTCATTTGGCAGTTCCATGTGCTTCTCTGGTAAGCCAATAATCTTACGAACACGCTCTTCATCGGCAAACCATTCGTCATGCACCTTACTAACACTCCTGTAGGGTGAACACTAGAATCAGGTCGCGAAAAGAACAACCCACAAAATGGCAGATCAGCACCTTGTGCTCTGAATCCATATGAAAAGAAACAATGAAGATGCGCATCTGGAAGCAGTAATTGATTTTATAAAACTTAAGTGCACTATGAACAGGATAAAACAGTATCGCTTAATCCTTAACAAACATGAGCCTATAGCATAAGCTGTAGATAAATCACAACTCCATAAGCTTTACATGCAACAGCTTGAACCTTAATAGCCCATCATATGGAAAGATTTTGCAAGGAACCAGAAGAAGGAGAAATCTTAAAGTGTAAGTTTCAATCTTATGGTGGGTGAGGACTATACCAGTTATAGTTGCGAAGAAGAACACATGCTTCTGACTTAGAAATTGAAAGAACAGTTGAAACCCTATTTATGTCATCTTCTTGGCGCTGTTTGATATCAACTTCACTGAGTATGCTGTAATTTTGCTGGGGCACAAAAATAAATGACTGCAATGAGGAACACCTAACACTGAATGACAATAACTGATCAAGTGATCTAGCATAAGTTTTTAGCAAAGAGATCAGCGTGTTATCACAAAGAGAATCAAATGTTAACTTAAAAATTAAACTAATGAAATTCTTAGCAACAAATTGTGATTAGACAAATCAAAGCAATATGATTACCATTTACCAGAAAAATCTAACACGTCACATGGACGTCCACATTGTTATAAGGCTGGCAAAACAATGTATTTTTTTAACCAGTGCTACTTGGACACGGACAAGGGTGTCGCAATCTAACACAGTTTCATATCCACTTTTGCAAGTTGTTTTTGGACACAAGAATTCTACTCGGACACAGACACAGGTATAGGATTACGACTTGGATCCAGAAATCAAATATGGAAACTTAAGGGGGGCACTGGTCTCCAACATTGATGATGTTCCAGCATACTAGAAATGCTTGCTGTACATTTGGCAGAACAAGATGCAAAGCCAGAATAAAATGGAAAACAAAGAAATAGATAAAGTAAGATTTACATTGCCATCATCAACTTTGTCTGCCCATCACAATTTTTCTTCAGAACTACTCCCTCCGTAGCATTTTTAGGTGCATATACTATGCACCTAGAAATGCCAAGACGACCTATAATTTGGATCGGAAGGAGTACATGGAACTGCACCAATTCTGCTCTTCTGGTACAGCAGGTTACTAAACTGTTTTGCGTTCTCCAATTCTATGTCCTGAATACTTCAACAAATTTGGGCATAGAAGCACATTAAATTTTTCTCTTGGCTGTTTGTAGGGCATCCAAAGTTTAAAATTTGTCACAGATTGCATGTCATTTGCAGCTCATATGCTCTATTTGATTTGGCATGCAACAAGTGGATAAAGCTTAGCATTACTAAGCCTCCAAATTTCCATCGCTTATGTGTAATCACACATATTCTACACTATCACCACTTGGTGTACATACTTTTCATTGAAAAGTATTTAATTATCTGATACAATGTGTTTGCCTAGTGCCCAACATGTATTTTATGCACCAATAGCATCATTCGCTACACATAAGTGCGATTGATTACCCAGTCACCACTGCACATTCGTATAGGTGTAACAGCCTATGCAGAGGTCACTCACTCTGAGCCAGTGCGTCACGTCCCAGTCTATGCTACTAAACTACGAAGGCAACGTCCTACACGTGCAACGCCTAAACAGACGTCTCATCAACCACCGCCTAGATTCACGACCCATCAATTCCCACATTTCCCGCACGGTGGCAGATCCGCTCCCACGCACGCCACGCGCCACTCCGCGGCCGGGAGCCCGAGATCACCTGCTGCCGGTGGGAGAGGAGCTCCCCGGAGTCGTCGGAGTCGTGGTCGGCGAAGTCGTAGTCGGCGTCCCCGTCGTCGCTGCCGGCGAGCCCGGCCTCCCCGCCGCTGTAGAAGTCGTCGTCGGCAGAGTCGTTCGCGTCGTGCATGTCGTCCTCGGAGTCCATCCCTGCGCCGCCCCCGCCGCTCGCCGCCGCGCGCCGGAGCCCCAGGAGCAGCGCGGATCGGGCGGATCGGAGCGGCGCCCACCACGAGGAGGTAGCAATCGGGGTAGGGTGGCGAGGCGCCCGCGTGGATTGGGGAGGCGGAGGGGGAGGGCTCGGGGTGCGGAGGAAGGATTGGAATAGGGGGATGGGGAGGAAGGAAGGAATGGATGGGTGGGTTGGGTTGGATTCGCTCGCTCGCTCGCTCGCTCTCGGTTGTAGAGGAAGCTGGGATTGAGAGCTTTCCTCTCTTTTTCTTGCACCTTTTTTTTCTCTCTCCTTGTTTTTAGTCGCGTCTAGTCTCTCTCTCTCTCTCCGTTCCCCCTTTCATGTCTCTTATTATCTTACAGCTTTTCCCCGTGTTTTTAGCTGTCTTAGGATCTATTTTATCTTACTAAATGTATGGCTTCGTTTCATAAAAGTAGCTTTCTACTAAGTTGCCATATTCGTGCATTGTTCTTGCGATCCTTATTGAAAAGTTGCCATAACACTGTTCTTTTCATTTATTGGGATAGTTCATATTATATCCTCCAAATAAAACCGTTATACATGCTCCATTCGATATATCAATAGTATTTCCAAAAAAATATATCAATAGTAGAATTATTACAACAACTTTTACTTTAGATGTGTTCAAATAAATCAGTAATTTACTTAGTACTCCTGCACTATAATATGGATAAAAATAAATCGAGGAAGGTCGGAATTTTAGCTAAAAATATCTTCTGATTAAATAGGCATCATTCTTTCCAGTGGGTAAATTAAACAATAAAAACGTATCATAATGAAATCTTATTTTGAATGTACCTCATGAAGGATAAATTTACTCACACCTAAGCGAAGATTCGGTGTGCTATACAAGAGCATGTGAGAAGTGTGGTTGTGGGGTGTTGACGAGAACTTAGGGTCCATTTGGTTTCACCATATTGTGAAATTTGAGTTATAGCTTGTGATATTACAAAAGTTGGACTGTAAAAGGTAAATCAAATAATGATCTGTTTTGATTAGCTAGAGCTTTTAAAAGCCAGACTAAAAGTTAAGGACAAATAGCTCGTGCAATTGAATTAGATAGAGCTCTTAAAAGCTCAACTAGACAATGAATTATGGATGGATTCAATCAGACCTTAAATTAGAGACGAGGAGAAAACAAAAGTTAGGATTGTGCTTGGTGCATCAAGGAAATATAGGATAATCTTGTGAAAGAGTCTATAGCCTAGTGGTTACAACAGCCTCATTAGCATATCAGGTCCTGAGTTCGACTCTCCGTGGGAGTGAAATTTTTAGGATTTAACGACGTTGTGTTTTCAGTAGTAGGCGACGTTCCTATCAATAGCAAGACGCCTGCGGTGACTTCGTCAATCTCGAGGATTTGTCGGCTCAGTCTTCGAAGATGCTCATAGGGGTAGGGTTTGTGTACGTGTGCACATAGAGGTGAGTGCGTGTGCATTGTGAGTATATAAGTTGTATTATGTAATTAAAAAAATATAGGATGTCCTTAGTAAAACTAAAAATAGACATTTAGAGTGTTTTTCTATAATTTTTGTATCGATAAAATAGCTTAGTAAAAACTAAGTTTTATATGTGGGTCACCAAGTCAAACTTAGTAGCTAGAACCTTAGCTTGAAAAGGCCTAGAATAGGAACTCCGAACTGTCCAAAACATGGCCCAATTAGTCCTGACGTATAAAGTTAAAAATTTAGAACATGTCTTCAGGAAAAATCTAAGCTTATAATGTAATGGGATCAAAATGAAGAAAACGAAAATGATTTTTCTTTTTTTTTTGAAAAAAGTAGAATGAACAAGTTCCTCTTTGCAAAGCGACCGTGTACTAACTAGTAACTACTAAGCAAAAAAAGCACCTGTTTTGAGAGCCCAAGCAAGCGTCGCTGTCGCCTGTCCGTGGATTGAACTCTCAGCCTGTCATAAAAAAAAACTCTCAGCCCAACTCTTTCATCAGGATTTGAGCCTAATGTGCCCAACATCACCATAGCAGGCCCACGAAAGGAAAGACAGGACATTTTTCCTCCGCGAAAGGGTACATCCTCTCTCTAATTGCTTATTTAGGAGCAACAACTGTGCGTGCAGATAGATCATCGGTATGACATATGGGTAAAAAAATTACCATGTAAGCAGCTCACGTGTACAAAATCCATATTTTAGCACTAATGCAGATACACCTCTAATTTATTTGCTGCTTGTTTATTTGGACTCAATCCGTAGCCATATGTCTTGGTGGTTTTTAAGTTGATACGTGATTCTTCTTTCCCTTCGCAATAGGAATACATTGATGGCAGGGAATACAAGTTCACAATTAAAGCATTTTGATCGCTAGAAGGATAAAATTTTAGCATCTTCCAGGAGCATCCGTAGTCCTCCGTCTTACTCCTATCGCTTGGCGAAAGACTGTTCGGCGGCATCCGACGCGCCGCCCTGTTTCACCGTTAGCTAATGCCAAAACCCTTTCAATCCGTCCGTCAAAGCTTCCATCCCTTATATTCTCATTGGTCCAAACAAACAAGTTCTCTACGTCAACTAAATTAAGTCCAAACAAATAAGGAGCAAATAAATTAAGGGGTTATTCGCATTGGTGCATGACCATAGGTTTTGTACATGTAAGATCCAAATGCATGTGTGAGCTGCCTACAAGGCAAACATTTTGCCCATGTATCATCCTGATGATCTATCTGCACGTACCTGCTAAGTTATTGCTTCCAAATAAGCGATTAGAGAAATGATGTACCTAAGCGCGCCCTCTCCCCAAGTTTGTGTACTAATAATGCATTTAACTCATAGATCAATAGAGCAACTTACAAGGAGAAAGAATTTGGGAAAACTCGTGGTATTTCTATGCAAGATGTAACCTTGGTTAGCTAAAGACAAAATCTTAAGGAGTGTTCGGAAGAGGTATTCCAAGACAAACCAAATTCCGCAGATTTCCGTGGGGATTCCGTACTGTGACCAGACTCGATAGGCCTGAAATGCATTATATATCTGTACCGGGAGCTAGGGACCAAATGTTGGCTCGGGTGAGAAGAAGCTTCTCTTCTCTGCTCCCGTTTGGTTCCCAAGGGCTAGTTTAGTCTTGTCTCGTAAAATTTTTTTATCATTTAGAAGTATTAAATAAAATTTATTTATAAATTTTTTTTACGGACGAGTGCTAATTCGCGAGACGAATTTAATAAGCCTAATTAATCTATGATTTGCTACAGTAATGCTACATAAATTAATCACGAATTAATATACATTAGATTCGACTCGTGAATTAGCTTAGAGGTTTTATAATTAGTTTTATTTAATACTTATAAGTAACAATTCCTCTTCGATAGTACACGACTAAAGTTTAAAGTTTAGCGCTACGAACCGAACAGCCCCTGTTAATCTCGCATCCAGTTTCGAGCCTCCAGCAGGCTCACACATGACACATCAGTTCGGATGACTAATGGTGCACGAACCAACGAGAGCTCAGATCGAGACCACGTCGCCATCGCAAGGCCCACCGACGAGCAAGTGGCGAGCTCTCAGCCAAGAACTTCTTTTCCCACGAGGAGGTATAGCTAGCTGACTAGCAGCTTCATCACGACCACTGAATAACCATGGCATTCTCATCAAAAAAATAAACCATGGCAGACTGGCGGCAGTCCTAGAGAACCGGGCAGGTCCGCAGGTGGCCCCCGGTCGTGTCGCCGACGGCGACACCTCACCGTGCCAGTCCTGAACAACCCGGGCGGCGCACGGGCGAGCCGGATTACGGGAGACGAGCGGTGGCGGAGGAGGAAGAAGAGAAGAGAACACGCGAGAGCGGCGTTTTGCCATTGCCATCTCAGCCGGGGCCCGGAGGCCCACGGCATCTTGTGGCGCATATTTTCGCGGCGCTTCGCCTGGCAGCCATGCCCGCCCGTTGCCCGGCCATTCGGTTCCGGTGAGCTGCATCAGGCTGAACGCCTGCCTGCACCATCGCGAAGCTTCTAGCAGGCGTTTTAGTCCTACTAGGGAGCACGTATTTATTTTCGCAGAGAAGTTTCTGGGCGTATGCACGACAAAACACACAGGTTAGTGTGAGGCAATGAACACGGAACACCCATCCATGCTTCGTGCATGAATGATGTGGCCATCTGGCCAGTGGCCACGACAGTTTCCATCGAATCGGCTAGAGATCAGATCATTCGTCCATTTTGCATTGCCATGTGCCTTTCCATGAAACATGCTATCTTCTCGGTTACAGGCTTACAGCTCAAATTGTTTTTTTTGTCGTATAGTTCACCACCACCACCACCGGAAGATGATGAGGATGAGGATTTAGCAGGCTCATCCGCTCATGTGTTACTTTTTACACGGTTTGCGGGGAAAATGTGATGATTTTACTACGCACGAGCAGAACAGGCGAAGTGAAAGCTCGACGACGATGTCCTCTTCCGATTTCCACGGACGCACAAAAGAAAACCGCCACGGTAAAGTCCAAGCTGATGGAGCAAAGGCAAAAACAACCATATTCCAAACTTACAAGCTTCTCTCTCCTCCGATCATATCCACACACCAACCCAGCCGTATGAACAAAATCCTCCCTATTTAAGACGGGCGTCGCTGGCTTCAAATACGCCCCGAAATCCACCCTTGGTCCATTTGCTTGAATCCCCTCCCCCCCGTTCCTGATCGATTCTAGAAATTCACCCTTTTCCAGAAATTTCTGGCGTGTTTCGGTCCGGCGGTCGCACAGTTCCGCTGCTCCTAGGTTTGATTTTGGAGCGGTAGCTTGCATCTCCGTGGGTAAAGTTGGATTTTGAGCGGATTTGGGGGCGTTTCTGCCTGATTCGGGACCTCTCACCTCTGTGGGTGTGAGGTGAGGTCCCGGGGTTGGATTTTGGGGTGGGAGATTTTTTGGTGGTCAATTGAGATTCGGCCGGAGCGAAGATGACGATTGACATGTCCATGCCCGGGAGCTCAGGTCTTCTGAACACTGGGGGGAAGAGGAACATGAACTTCTTCAGCAACCACTACGTGCTCGCGCTCACGGGCGCCGCAGGAATCGGGGGATTCCTCTTCGGCTACGACACAGGTATAAATTGGTGGAGCTTCTCTTTCAAGTTTTGCTTGAGCCATCGATGACATTAACGGCTGTTGTTAGGAATCTTTTCATTGTAGGAGATGGTAGTTTCTCGTTGGTTATGAGAGTAGGGACTTGATTTGGGCCACTTTATATGAAAACATAGCAGGGTTCTTTTGTAAGATTAGTTTATGTTGAATTTGATGGTTTGGAGTCTCTTTCTTCAGTTAAGAGATAGACATGATGGTTGACATATATAAATGTACATTGAAACGGACCTTACTAGCAGCAAATGTCGTTTCAGAATAATTTGTTACTCAAAAACTGCATGACGGTGTTTTGTAGTGGAGCTGAGTCAATTTTTTTGGGTGACGCTTTTTGGGCAGCACTAGTTGTACTAAGTAAACACCTGGAATTCTGGAAAGCTTTGAACTTGCTACTGTGATAAGAAAAATAATGTTTGCACTCGTAGCTGAGAATTTTTGTTGTCAGGTGTCATATCTGGAGCCCTTTTGTATATCCGTGATGAATTTCCAGCTATCAGAGACAATTACTTCCTACAGGTTCAGTGTAGTTTATACTGATTACTGTTTGTTATAATATGGTACATTGGTACTTCCCCCATATATATACTGAGTGTCTGGGTTTGGTTTCTTCCTCAGGAAACTATTGTTAGCATGGCCTTAGTCGGAGCCATGCTTGGAGCTGCTGGGGGTGGTTGGATAAATGATGCATATGGTCGCAAGAAGTCCACTCTTCTTGCTGATTTGATGTTTGCACTTGGCTCGATTGTCATGTGTGCTGCTGGCGGTCCTTACATTCTAATTCTTGGAAGGCTCCTCGTTGGGTTGGGCGTGGGTGTGGCATCGGTCACGGCACCAGTATACATTGCTGAAGCCGCTCCATCAGAAATTAGGGGAGGTTTGGTGTCGACTAATGTACTCATGATTACTGGCGGCCAATTCTTCTCCTACCTTATCAATCTCGGCTTTACTGAGGTAATACTAAATCTCCACTCAGGATCCTATATTCAGTCATTCCTTTGAAATAGTTCTCGGCCCAAGTCTCAATTAGAGACAACTAGAAATTAGGGGAACTTGCATCCTATCTTTAAGCTCAGCAAGATAAATATGTTTTTGTTTCAGTTGCATCAAAAGCTCTTATTATCTTGATTAGTGAAATGTGACTTTACATTGTACATAATGCTAGAAACTAAAGACAAAATTCCTTACATGTACTGATACTACTAAGTACTTAGGTGTGTTGCGCTTGCACAAGAATCATGTAGAAAAGCTTCATCTCACGAGAATATTTTTTTCAGCACGGCAAGTTTACCCCCATTCTGTTCTCTTTTTATTATATTTCTACATGGCGTTAACATCCTTGTTGGTGCTAGTTAATTGTGTAACACTGTTTACTGTCAATGAACAAGAGTCGGCCTTCCCCTGCCAGCAGCAATGGAATTATTTCCGACAAGGTGTTGTTCGGTGCGTACCAACTCTGATGTTGGTGAAATGCTCCATCTCTCTGCTTTGGAAGTTCAACTGAACTAGCTGCATCGTTGCTTTATATTCCTGTCCAACACACATTTTAACACTGCCTTGCTCTCGTCCTCTACTATTCTTGCCCAGAAACAAAAGCTTGGCACAACAGTGATGTTCATGGCCTATTCCAGTGTTTGTTCATGAACTGCTACACATTTGCATACCCAGAGGATTAAAATTGTTGAGTTTTTTTTTGAAAGAAAATTGATGAGACATTGGAATTGCATGGTTTCTGTTTGTGCCGGGAAGTTGGTGTGAAACATTCATAGAAATGGCCAATTGGATTAAGACACTCATCTGCTTTGCAGCTTGAAATGTCATGTAATGTCATTTTGTCACTGTACTTAAGTAAAAAATGTTTGCATTAAGGATAAATAATAATTTGAATATAATAAGCTCTTTTGCTGAGAGAATTCTGTTTTGAGTTACTCCTAAGCTGTCGATGTTTACTAATATGTTGTGGACTTGTGATAGTAATATGCATGCTACATGGAACAGGTTCCTGGAACATGGCGCTGGATGCTTGGAGTTGCTGCTGTGCCTGCCATTGTACAGTTTGTGCTGATGCTTTTTCTGCCAGAATCTCCCCGTTGGCTTTACTGGAAGGTTATTGCCTTTTGGTTCAGTTATGCATAGTCTCCTTTGATATGATATCCTGTTCTCATCTTAGTTTTTGTTACAGGATGAGAAGGCACAAGCTATTGCTGTCCTTGAGAAGATCTATGACTCTGATCGTTTGGAGGAAGAGGTAGAGCTGCTTGCTTCATCTTCCATGCATGAATTCCAGTCTGACAATGCAAGCTATTTGGATGTCTTCAAGTCAAAGGAATTAAGGCTAGCGTTTTTCGCTGGAGCTGGTCTTCAGGTGTGTTCAGTCACTGGTTTACTCTGTTACTCATGATCTACTGCTTTCAGTTTCAGTGAAGCAGATATTCTAGTACTTAGATACAAGTTCTGCATCTAGATTCAATTAATAGGCAACTGCGAGTCACCTTTTCTAATATTGGCATCAAACTATGCAGGCCTTCCAACAATTCACTGGGATCAACACCGTCATGTATTACAGCCCCACGATAGTCCAGATGGCTGGTTTCACTTCCAACAAGTTGGCCTTGCTCCTTTCCCTCATTGTCGCTGTGATGAACGCTGCTGGGACCATTGTTGGAATCTACCTTATCGACCGTTGTGGCCGCCGCCGCCTGGCCCTTACAAGCTTGTCCGGTGTCGTGATCTCCCTTGTCATCCTCGCCATGGCCTTCATACTGCAGTCATCATCCAGCCTCTGCATGGCCGCCGCTAATGGCACCTGCCAAGGTGCACTAGGCTGGTTCGCAGTGGCAGGCCTCGCCCTGTACATCGCCTTCTTCTCTCCAGGCATGGGCCCGGTCCCGTGGGCCGTGAACTCGGAGATCTACCCCGAGGCATACCGTGGAATGTGCGGGGGCATGTCGGCCACCGTCAACTGGATCTCCAACCTCATCGTGGCGCAGACGTTCCTCTCAATCGTGGGGCTGGTCGGGACCGGCGTGACCTTCCTAATCATCGCCGGAATCGCGGTGCTGGCATTCATCTTCGTGGCACTATACGTGCCGGAGACGAAGGGCCTGAGCTTTGAGCAGGTGGAGCAGCTCTGGAAGGAGAAAGCGTGGGGAAGCCGTGGCAACTGCCAGAGCCTTTTGGGTGCTGCGCCGTAGGCTATAGACATTTCTGCACGGATCAAGCATGGCAGCAGCGGCGGCGACAGTTTTAAGATGGCCGCGTTGCGCTTGATCGCCTTCGTCCAGGTAGGAAGAAGGTTCATAAGAAAGGTGGATGCCGATCCAAACTGTACTTTGTGGTGGTAGATTGCAATTCTGTTGCCTGATTGTATGTAATGGCCGTAGTGCCTAGTGGAAAATGTTCAGTGCTGGTAAAGGATCAGGTCGTGCCGTTACGTTGGGTGGTTGTGCCAGAAGAAGGCCTGTAGACCCACTGCTTTGGGTTATATTTGTACAGCTTTCGGCGCCGAATGTGCCGGAGAGAAGACGAATTCAAATTGTTTCGAAATGGAGAAAAAGTTGCATTACCATTTATCCCCTCCGTTGCCTTGTTCAATCTGCTGACCGGTATGGCCAAATCGTAGTCTTTTTTCTGACGGTATCATTTCTGCAGCACTGATTGTTTCCGGCACGGCATCGCGACGACCATCGCGGCCTGCTCGGTCGCTCGACAATGCCACGATCAAACGTCACCTTCGCCAGAAGCATGGCCGCCGGTCGCTGATCCACGGGTGACGGGGGAGATGGCGCGGGCCACCGCCGGTGGTCGTCGCGTCGGGCCACGCCGCCGGCCATGCGCCCTGGAAGTGGCGGACTGGTGGGCGGTGCCTAACCTGACGAAGGGCCTCGTTGCCTCGTGAGCACCCTCTGGCCCGCCGAGGTGCAGTTGCTAACGGTGGCAGCAAACGAACCATGACGCGCGGAGCAGAGCTGCATTTTTTTCTGATTGGTCATCTGGTCTTATCTGTTCCCCCTGTCGTTCCCAATGCCGGCCGACTTCTCCTGGCAGGCCGTCATCCTCGTGCCGCCGCCGCCCAGGATCGGACAGCCGGCCTGCGACACGGCCGGCGCCACGCCGCCCCTGAGGGCCTCAGCCGCGGGCCAAGAGGACACTCCAGGACGGCCCTGGTCCACGAGGCAGCCAGCCGAGATGCGGCGGCGCTCCGGGCGGTGATGGCTTGGAGCGCGGACAGCGACGGCCAGGGTGGTCGGTAGACCAAATCCCATCCGGGGGTGGACGGTAAATGAAATACCGTCCACCCCTTGGCTAATGCCCGACCCGTACGATCAGATACGTGCGGCTGAGATTGCGTGTTCTGAAGAGAGCCCTTCATCCATCGCCTCCCTCAACTCGATCGCATGTAGCTGCCGCGCGCGCGTGCGCCACCAGCTCTCGGCGCGCCGGCCGGCCGGCCTCCGCCGAGTCGTCGCCGACGGTCGGGCTTGGCGCGGGGCACCCGCAACGCAACAAAGACGCGCCTCTTCTCGACCGACGACGGCGACATGGGAAGGCTGAGCAGGCGAGCAGCGCGGTGGAGGGGCTAGAGGAGCTCTCGCCGGGAATCGGGATGTTCTTAAAACTGCGAGATCTTGACGCCGGAACACATAACTGCTGCGGTCTGCAGGAACGTCGAGCTGGCGGACGGCCGGGACCTGGGCGATCACGAGTGGCTGGCGTATTGGGCTTCCATGAGTTCCATCCTCAGGGAGGCGAAGGGGCAAGGCTGCGCCGTCCTCGGGGCCATCGGCGCGCGCCGCCGCCGTTAACGCCGGAGACGGCGAGGAGGCGGCGGAATGCGACGACGACCGGGAGGACTCCGAGCTTGGCAGGTTCGTGTGCGGCATGGAGAGCCTGGCTGGGGAAGCGGACTAATTCCCCGGCTTGGCATGCCTGTGTCCGTCGTGCTAGCTGTCGTGTGTCGTATCAAGCAGGTCCTGTATCAGAAAAAAAAAAGTTTGCTGCAGCGTGAGGTTTGCCCGATGTCAGTTACAGAGGAGACACGGCCTGGATTTTTCTTGTCCAGTACTAGGGGCGGGCCCAGAGCTGGTGCAGGCCAGGCCCCGGGCTGAATATTTCAGTCCCTACGCTTTGACGAGGCCGACTAGCCGCTGAACGGCTTTGACGTCAGTTGCTTGGGCTAAAGCTGGCTTCCTGGGCCTTGTTTTTCTATAGCTGAGATCGTATCTTTTTGGGCTAACCAGTGAACACAGCTATACAAGGGAGCACATGGGCTGGACCCAGACTGCAGTCCCCAAGCCCAGGCCCTTACTCATGCCTTCTCGCACAATATAACCATTAACCAATATAAAATGTTAAAAACAATATCCATAGACGTTGCCTATTAAATAAAAAAGAAGGGTCAGTTACATCAATCAAACAATAAAATCTTCCACATTTCTAGCTTTCGCTCGCAACAAGTACATCCAAGCAAAGCGGAGCACGGCACGAACGCGTGCAAGTCCTCAACGCTTTGCCCGTTTTCACCATCCCCCCGTACTACATCCTCATGGCACTTTTATTAAACGTACTAGTATTTTACAGCGTAAAGAGAGGCCGGCTGGCTGCTGTCAGTAAATAATAAAATAGCTCATCGAGGGCCAACCACATGGCACTTGCTCCCCCGTCCCACAAATATTGTTTGTTTAGAAAATTTCAGATATATTACGGGTAGTGGAAAATGACTATATTACTCCTAATTAACTATAGCAGTTGTGATTAAAAACCGTGCTATTTATTTAGTTTTCAAGATCCTCAATAATCAAATACATTGGAACTTGAAAAGTAACATCTACCCAAGCATTTGATTGGCTCCGTACGCTTTTTTATGTAATTATTTTTTAATATTTAATATTGTTTTAATTAAATGAACTTTACAATTAAAAGAATATTTTTTACAAGACAAAATTTAAAGGCTAACGGAGGGAGTAATGACTCATGATGGGTGCTGCAGCCGCGTTTGACATTGGCCGCCGGCGACGCGGTACGGCGATCCATGCTCAGTGACTCGATCGATCGCTGACTCGGTCCATCTCGAATCCCAACAACTGGAGCCAGACGGAAGTCCACGCATGCACCACGAGGTAATGCAAGCGCACACCTGATCTGTGGTCAGGGAGTACAAGACCGAGCCGTAAACTAATCTAATCGGCGCCCGCCCACGGCCCGGCTTGCGCGGGCTATGCGCGGCGTCACCCGTCGAACCGGAGCGCACTGGCTGGGTGACCACGTGATCGAGAACCGTGGTGAATCCAAACTCGAAACAGTAGCGTACTTTATTTACTATGGTAGACGAGTAAGACTATACAGTCTTTGTCAGCATCCCCTACTCCTACGCGCATCTCTCGCCTGGTTTTGCCTAGACGAGTCGGGAATTTATTCACGAGACGAATCTATTATTAGTCCATGCAATACTATAGGAAATATATGTTAATTATAGATTAATTAGATTTAATAGATTCGTCCCGTAAATAAATTCTAAATTTAATAAAAATATTAATAGAAATATTAAATATGTGAATAAACATGCCGCGCGCAGCCTAGCTAGCCCGGCGCCCGCCCGACGTCATCGATGGTGCCGATCCGCATCGCGCTACAGACTACCGGAGTAGCCAACAGAACTAGTCATGATCTCTTTTGCTTGTCCCCGTGAACAACAATCAGCTGGGGGCGATATTCAGATGATCTTGGGGATCTTCTCATGCGACACGGAATAAAAAAAAACCCGATAGTTGACAAAACCAGATTCGGCGTTACTAGTAGTACATCGTAGAGCAAAACTTAAATAGGGTAGACTGTTTCCGAAAACCAAAACCAAACAGCAAGAAACCATATGCTAAATTAAGGATCATGCGTTCTAACAAAAACCTAACAAAAACTTGGTGATGGTAACGAGAGCACGGTTCCACCGTTACTACGTCTTCGGAGGCCGCCATGGTGTGTGAGGGAGGAGGCTGAAGAGTAAAATCAAAATAGGTTTCAACGAACCATGATAACATGTCTTTTTGTATATATAGTTATGTAATTTTTCTGTAAGTAACCTCAATCTATAAATGATGTAATTTCTAGATATAAAATATAATAATAACTCAACCAGTAAGATAAGATAAGACAAGACATGAAGATGAGGGTGCTATTTGGTAGCGCAACATACCGTAGCTCTAGGGCTGGTGGCAACCGTGGCTTTGTGCACATGTGTGGTGATTTTAACGCTATGGCATCATCATTAGTTGTGTCACTCACTGTTGGTATGTGATTGTATTTTCCACATATGTGGCGCGAGGGTGTGCTCGTCATCCTTGCTAAGTTGTCGTATGAAAAAGAAAAAGAAATCAAAACCGGTGATTCTGTGATTAACCAAAACCAATAAACCATGGGGTGTAGATCAGGCCGCACATTTCAATTTTTAATCAATTAGTCTATCTATTATCTTAATACAATAGTGTTAAAAGAGCCACCGCGTTTGCCGAAAGGGCTAGAAATTTTCACGTTAATCAAAAGAAGAAGAATATACACAGTTGGATTTTATGAAGATCTCAAGGTCTAGATTGATCCAAAGAGTCTATGTCTAATACAATCAATAAACACATAAATTCGAAATTGAAACATATAAATGTGAAAGTTGATTTCTTTCGCCGAGAGGATCTAGAAATTTCCACGTTAATTTAAAAGGAGAATGATTTTCACCGTTAGATTTTATGAAGATCTAACGGTCTAAACTAACTAAACTAACTAGAAGAGAGATGCAATATTCTAAACTACCCAGAGTCCGTATCCAATTAAAGCTAAACCTATAACGGAGTCTGTAGCAAATACAGAGTCCGCATTATATAAAAACCCACGTTTACATATGTGTCTTGGCTTACACCATGTATTAAATATTCCATAACCTATACATAACTTGCGTGAGGTAAGGATAAAGAGGAGCAAAGTTGAACGGTAAGGTAGAAAAAGAGAGAAGAGAAAATAAAGGTAGGAAAAATTGACAAAAGTGAGGGGAAAAAGAAAAGGAGAAAAGAGAAATTATTGGTTTATTCTATAATTATATTCATTATTATGTTGTTTCATATGAAAAAAATATTATTATAAAATCATATTATAAATTGTAGTAAAATAATAAAATTCATCTGTACGACGAGTCATATAGCTAGGGATGTATTGGACATTTGACATCTTCCATGTATTGATGAAAAAATAGGAGAAGTCGTTCTAACAACCGTTTTTCAAAATAGCTCCGTCTCCATTAGAGGAGCTACAGTCGGAGCCGTTTCAGTCATAGCTGTAGCCTTGGCAAACTAGCCCTAAGTGGCTAACTCGATAGCCTACAATACACAACAAATGATTCAAACGGTTGTTGCCGTTGCTCCTCTTCGCTCAGAACAAACAGCAAGCTCTGAGGCACAATCTAAACTCAACAACTGAGTCTAACTGCATCGGATGTGAAACACACTAATTGATATCAAATGTGTGGAGGAAAAAGTGGAAGATGGAGAAATCGGCAGAAATAGCTCGAGAAAATGAAAGTAAAAAAAAGTTAGAAACAACAGCAAATACATGCCTGGAACTATAGATCGCCGAGATAACAAAATTCTGAAGTGGACCGGTATTTGCCTGGAACTATAGATCGCCGAGATAACAAAATTCTGAAGTGGACCAATTTATGTAGTTAATCAGATAGGCTAAAATTAAATAAAAATTTATAGTAACCAAAGTGGGAAAAAATACCTTTGGGTTCGGCTGATTTTTTAAAAACATATGTATATAGATTAATATAGCATATATATAAATTTTCTATGGATAAATGAAAATAAATAAATATAATATTGTTTGACCAAAGCAAGCATGGAGGCCCCACCGTATTTTTAATTATAACCTTTTATTTAATCCATAATTGTTTTTAATTTGCTCCCACAATGAGAATGCTATTCAGGTATTTCTAACAACTAGACTAGAGATTCTTTCACTAAATAATAATCAAAATATTACAAGGCACAAATCGACGTCCAACATCTATTCAAGGTGATCCAATATTAAGTTCAATCCTCATATTTATATTTTGCAAGTTCAAATATTAAAATATAAGTATTAAAATATGCAAACGTGCTATAGAACAAAGCAACTTAAAAATCGATGACTGATATGAACTTCTATAACTTCTATATATAGAAAACTGCAGTGGTATTCAACGAGGACGAACGAGAGATAAATGAAATATCAAATACATCTCTTATGTTAAGGTAAAAAAAACCTCAAAAGAATTAAAAAAACTAGCTACCCACGCTTTTAGCGCGGGCTATCTTCCTAGTTAATTAATTAATTGGCTATTAGCGTGCAATCCATCGCGTGCCTACTGGACCAGGCCACTCACCTGCATCAGACTAATGTTAGTAAACGTTACCATTATCGAGCCCATCGTGATCAGATGGAGATCGATTGACGCTGGCAGTGACACAGGTTGAGATAGCCCGGAATGAACTGGTGACCGATACTTCCAAATCAAGTACACGATCATCCAGGGAGTGAGGGAGATCTCAGTTCTTCAACGCCGGCGACGATGGAGGGCTCCGTCTCAGCTAATAGTAAGTCTAGGAAGCACAGGAAAGTTTCACGCGCGCACGTCACCATCGTGGTAAGCGCTCGCCCAGGACAGGAGAGAGATACGCGCATGTCCCGGCCGCGCGGCCGATGCGCGGCGTCACCCCGGGCGGGAGCGGCGCCCAGGCGCGCGGGCACGATCACCACGTGATCGATCCGGAGCCAACAATTCGAGAGCCCCTCTTCGTGTACAGTGCATTTGTTTATGCGCTGGGATTTCCACTATTTCTTTTCATGTCTCTTTGATTTTTCTTTTAAAAAATAGAGCCATTTGGAGATTAGCCTTAATTAACCAATTAAATCTAATTAATTACCTTTTCTCCAACCTGTCTTCGTGTGTGCGCGCGCGCGCTCATGAATGAGGTCTCGGTATATAAACATCAGAGAGGGGGGGACTCTGGAGTCTGGAGGAGCCTGTGCTCTTGTCACCCTTGCAGTGACAGAGCATCTCGTAGCATTGAACAGAACCGAGCCAGGTGCTCCGTGCTCGTGTACCAGGAGGCCTGGCTCGAGTTCTTCTCCTTCCCTCCTCCCTGCCAGGAAGCCTAGGCTATTTTTTTTTTTGAAATAAATTAGCCTAGGCTAAATGGCTGGTGAAGAAGTGTATGTGGACTGGAGAGGGAATGCGGTGGATGAGAGGAGGCGCGGAGGCATCAGGGCGACACTCTTCCTCTACGGTATGTAAAGCAACTGTGGCAACCATCTGTGCTAAGATAAAGTTCATGGATGTATGGCTTTATTCAGTGGCCGATCCTATTTGATTTGGATTGGCTCCCGCTCCTTGCGAAGTGCTGCACGAGTGCTCTGTTTTGTTGTGTCCTTGCGATCTCTTGCAGTGCTTCTCTTCTTCCTTCTGCCTTGATGATCTCATGATCTGCTTCAGGATTTGTCGCTAGCCGTCGGCAGCATTCTGCACCATTGATTGCATGTGTTGTGTTTGCGAAGTAGAATAAGCTTGTTTCGGTCATTCGTTGCTGCGTGTTTAGCTTTGGAGTGTAGATGGTTGAGGGTTGAAACTTGAAAGCATGGTCTCACTTCTTTTGTGACAGTGATGTGAATGAAGGCATGGCATGGTAACTGATCGTGCTACAATGACAGACCCCTAGCGTGCTACAAACTCGATTTTATTTTTGTTCTTTTTTCATCCACGCAACTGATGCGGACTGATGGTTGTTGCACTCGCGCACTTCTTGGTCTTGTTTGTGAGCTCTGTTCTGTTTACTCTAACAAAAGCTAAATATGAAATCGAAGACAAATAGAACGCCAAGGTTTCTCTTTTATTTGAACTTGGGGGATATCGGAACAGCCCTTCCTCTTAGAACACAAGAAAGAGGCATTTCATTTTGGCAACTGACAATTTGACCTCTTTGATTAGTTGTTTAGAGTATCTGACTGGTTTTCATCTGGATCCGCAGCTGTAGGAATTGTACGACTCGAAAGTAAAAAAATGGGGACCTACAACACGAGGTATCCAACGCCAGATAGGAAAATAACCGACAATTTGACCTCCTCTATTCTTTATCAGCGGTAACTGACATCTTGATCTGTGCTCTGTAGAAGCAGCTGCTAGAGTACACTGACTGCTATAAACTCCAAACTATTGCTCTGTTTGAAGAAGGGTGCAGTTGCATCAATGATAAGCTATCACGATAAGATGTAATCCAGTATTAAAAAATTCATTGATTTCTTTTTCAAAACATCCGCAGTAAAACAACATGATTTGTACTGAAAATGCACTGCACCACTATACCGTTGGACTAGCCACCAGTTGGCACGTTAAATCAAAATTAGTTCTATGAGAGCCCTTTTAGCTAATGTTATAAATCATATTTTGTGTTCTAAGTTTCAGCTATGTGCCAAATGAACATTTGTTATGTAAATTTCAACCCAGACACAGAAATGTTTGATCTCAGCTCAGAATGGTCTTGGTTTTAAAAAGGTTCATAATTGTCACATCCTTTTCGAAATGCTGCATGCACAGAAAAATCTACCTGAATATGTAGAGATATGAGAATGTTGGCAAGCCAGCAAGAAGACCTCACCTTTCTTGGCTCACGTACAGCTACACTTGGTAACCGGAACTAGCCTTGATTGGTCCAGAATTCCAGATCAGTATTTCTTCCAGAAATTAGATGTTCTGCCTCTTCAAACCAGTTGCAACCAAACAGTTTGAGCTGAATGTTATGTTTTTTTGCAGTTTTGTTCATGCTGAGAAGCTGCCCTAGCAGCTCAAACTTCAGCGTGGTGGCCTATTTCCAAGGGACGTTGCATCTGGATATTGTGACCTCATCAACTGTGATCGGCTACCTGGTTGGCACCGTGTTGATATCTGCTGCACTGATGAACTTCATCTCTGATGCATATATCAAGCGAACCACTGCTATATTTGTATTCGGCCCCTGTGCGGTCCTGGTAATTTACTCCTCAATCTAATTCCCTGTTAAAGAAATTATTTTGAGTCAGTTATACCTTTTTTTAGCTAATAACCATTCTTGTTTGTATCAAACAAAATCATTTCTATTATGGCTGCAATGTGCAAGTAGAGCTACCGAAGCAAAAGCATGGCACATTGATTCATCTTCTTCTTTTAGGCTATGCCATAACAGTACAAGATAGACATAATTTAGTAGTTTATTTATTCCATAAAAAATGTTTTATTATACACAATAGTAATAGCTCTTAGAACATTTTTCTACTGAAATTGAAAACCAGAAGTTGAAAACTGCCGAATTATATACATTTTCTGTTCGATCATGCAGGGTTATACGTTGTTAGCACTTCAAGCTCATTTTCCTTCACTTCATCCTGAAATTTGTGAGATAAACAAAGAACCAAACAACTGTAAGCCAGCTAAAGGTTGGAACTTGACATTGCTCTACATGAGCTTACTATTGTTCGCTGTTGGGGAGGGCTGCATGCGTTCTTGCATACCATCCCTTGGTGGAGATCAGTTCAGCAATGATGACCCAAAAAAATCACAGCTCAAGAGTATGTTCTTGATCTGGCTCAAGTTTGCAAATTCACTTGGAGCGATAATTGGGTTGGTCTTCTTGGTGTGGATCGAGAATAACTTTGGGTGGAACATTGGATTTATGATATGTGCTCTTATTATTCTTGTAGGGCTGCTTGTGGCAGCCAGTGGAATGCCTTTCTATCGAATGCAGAAGCCTATTGGAAGTCCTCTGACTAGGACATTGGAGGTAAAAGTTCCTGCAGCACTTGTCAATAAATATAAAATGTCTCAATAAGTGATTACTTTGCCTTGAATGCTTAATGCTGAAAGATAATTGCATCTTATTCATAAAGTTTAAATATATAGCAGTTAATTACTCAAAAGCAATAAATGAACTTAGAACTTTTCGGTGTATGGAAAAAAACAAAATTAAATTTATTATCAAGATCATCTGGTCTGTAAGAATTCAAGATAAAAAAAACTGACTTAAAGGGGTTCTTGAGTTCTGACCCTGGTACCTCTGCAGGTTCTTGTCATTTCATCAAAGAAGAGGCAAGCCATTGTAGATGTTATCGAGCTGCAAGAAACCGGCAGAGCAGACTGCGTCCACAAATCTGGGTAAGCTCCTCACTATCACATTTCCCTGGAAACTTACTCACGTAACAAAGAGTTACGTTTATTTGTATCCCAATCATTATCTCCATGAAACGATTGTTGGACAAATCCTAGATACATGCTGGTGATAACAACCCGATTTCATTTTGCAGCATTACTCAAGTTGATGAAACAAAGGCTATCACCCGAATGCTTCCAATCTTTATCAGCTGCTTGGTAATCTACTTGCCATTCACGCTGTTGATGACATTAAATATACAAGTTGGCAGCACAATGGACAGAGGGGTAGGAACAATCCAGATACCTTCTGCCTCTCTCATAGCAATCCCAACAGCATTCCATGTGCTGATGCAGCCATGCTACAGCCAAATCTTGACACCTCTGCTGAGAACAACCATAGGCCACGAGTGCAGTATCACCCCACTGCAGCGTATTGGTGCTGGTTCAGTTTGTGGGACAGCAGCGGCATGCATCGCCACATTGGTGGAGGTAAAAAGAATGACTATTGTGGAGCAGCACGGGTTAACATTGACAGGAACCGCTGTGCCCATGTCTGTCTTCTGGCTGGTGATCCAGTTCTTCCTGCTAAGTATCATGGATGCAGCATCCTTCGGTGGATTGGTTGAGTTCATCAAGAGTGAGGCGCCTCCAACAATGAAGCCGATCGCACCAGCAGTGCAGTCTTTTCTGGCTGGACTGGCTGCCTGGTCATGTTGCGCCTTCATTCAGCTCGTGAACAGAGCGACAAGGCATGGAGACGGCGGTAGAGGATGGCTGGATGGAACAAGCTTCAACAGAACACGCCTTGATCACTTCTTCCTGTTACTGGCAGTCTTCGAGCTGGTGGCATTGATCAATTACACTTTCTGGGCCAGGCGATACACGAGGAAGCTGCAACGCGTCAGTACTGTCGGATTAGACGAGGACAACTCAAGAAATTAAACTAAACAGCCAAACAGTATCAGTGCAGTAGATAGGAGCAGGTCGTAAAGACCACAATTTTGATGAAAATTTATTGTATTGAGATCATAGACAATATATAGACTGGATCCGCGAAATTCGACAATATGTGTCAACCAAATAGCAGGTCAGCAGCAGGAGTTATCTAATCAATGTGCGAAATTTTCTGCAGATGCAAACAATTGCTATCTTAAATTGCAGAATCCCATCAAGCAATCATTTCCCATAACCCTTTTTCAATCACCATTTGCAGAAAATAAAAAGACCAAATTCTTTTGTGGTAACCACCTTGCAAGGGTGCCAGGATCTGACCACATTCGAAGGGAAAGAAAATGCATAGGGATCCCTGCTTTACCTCTCATGGCGGTGTTTGCCATCGTAATGCAGTCGCGGTAGCGAGCGGCAGACTGGGAGGGGCGCTCGCAGTTGGTTACCAACCAACTATGCTGCCATTCCTGGCCACGCGAGCTCGAGAGCGCGGCTGCTCCCTCTACTCGGGTTCGTCGAATCGAGCCGGCGTGCCTCCACTCCTCTGCTTGCTGCAGAAGTAGGGGAGCAGAGAGCTGGTGCTAGCGCCTGAACGGGATGGGATTTTTCGGTTCCGCCGGCTGGAGAGGGCGGCGGCGGCGGCGGCGGGCGGGTCGGAGGACGAGACTATCCCAGCCCAAACCAGGGGCCCATCTGCAAATATTCGGATCGCGATTATTAATTGAGATCCGAACCAGGGGTCTGTATGGAAAAAATCAGAGTTTATTTGTAAATATTCGGATCGCGATTATTAATTGCGATCCAAACCAGGGGCTATATGGAAAAATTAGGGGTTTATTTGAAAAATATTCGGATCGCGATTAATAATCGCGATCCAAAATAGGGTTCTTTTTGTAAAACTATAGGGGGCCATATGCAAATATTTGGATCGCGATTATTAGTCGCGATCCGAATGAGGGGCCTTTTTGAAAAATATTGAGGTCGGCTACATTGCAACCGGCGAGGTCGCCGGCGGCCGCCGCGGTGCATCCAACGCCCGCCCTCCATCAAATCCGCGAGTTCAGAGGTATCCTCCGGATCCCCCAAGCGCTGCCTCCGCTTACGGTCCGATCTGCTCTGTAAATGCTGAGGCAGGTAGCGGCGGCGGCGCGTCGAGAGCGCGCGTTGCGCAGACACAGGAGGGCGCATAGAAGGCACCTACCGGCTACAGCTCGCCGAACAGCGACGCGGCGCTCGCAGATTCCGGTGGCGTGGCTCCATCATTACAAAGCAGGTCACAGGGTCACAGCTCATTCTGAAACTGAGCGGATCATTCCCTGACCCTTTTCTTTTCTAATTTCTTTCTTTTATTGTTCGTCTCGAGCAACAAGAACTGCAGAAATTCTGGATGCCATACGCTGGTCCGCATCCACCTCCGCGCTGCTACCCTTCCTGGCACGTGCGCCGCTCTATTCAGCCGTACCAGAACTCCACAAGAGCGGCCGTGATGGCCGTGCGAGCCAAGAGCCAGAGCCGGCAATGCATCAGCTTCGGGTTCCTCCGTCAGGAATGGTGGTGGCCGACCGCCGCCACTGGAGATGCTGCTCCCGAGTCCCAGTCATTGCTTCCTTCCGTCACCCTTTTGCCTGCCTGCACATTGTCCAAAATGTGTACGTGTTTCTCAATCTGCAGATCAAATTTTATTTGATTTGTTCCTCCAGTGTGGATGCAATAACTGAAGAGGATATTAAATACAGCATGCAAACCTAGAACCTGAAACTGTTGATGGACTATTTTGAACTTACTTCATGCAGCGATGATGAATTAAGGCAATTGTACCAACTACCGGATAAGTTCAGTTACACAGCGTATGTGTGGGAATTGATTTTATGCAGCCTGTTCTGCTGGGAGATGATTTATTCAGCAGCCAGCTAACAACAGATCTTGCATCCAAGACTTATCTACTCAGGTATTAGTAATGGTGATACTTGTACTAAATCCCTATTTTCTGATTGCTCGAGGTGTCTCTTTCTGACACAATTTGCATTTGTTCTTGTCCGTGATTAATTATTTGCTAGGCTTTGTCTTTAAGAAAAATTGTTCTGGGACACGAGTTGTCTTTTCTGTTGTACTGTTGTATACATTTGCTATCTTGCTTTCAGACATCAGCTTTTCATGTACAAGTTTTAGTTGCTTGGAACGATAAGTAATTTGACAGTTCAATTCCAAAACATCAAATTCAGTATTTTTGGCATGCCGAAATCAAGATCTGCTATACTGTAGTACTTACAGACCTCTCTCATAGTAAAAATATCCCGTAGTTTTGCCCCTTGATGTTAAGAATGCTTGTTTTAGTGTGATTGTTTGTCGTAATGCCCAAATTGCAGTCAGCAGGAAGTATGTGAGTGATTAACTTTGATGGTAGTTGGTATCTCGGGGGCCTGCAATAGCAATTGTATAAAATAGGCAGAATCTTTGATTGATCATGTTGTTACTATCAGTCTATCACCCTTTTGATTTTGAATGTCCATCTGCTTATCTATATAGTTTTATATCCCTCTTGTCTGTGATAGATGCAAGGCTAACAGTAATCAAGAGAGAGAAGACAAACTTTCAGGAGTACCATGTCATTTAGAGGCTCTGTAGACTGGAGAGGAGACCCCATCTAAGAAGATATGTTATTGGAGTCAGAGCATTATGCTCCAAGTCTTCATATGCTGAGTTCCTTGTTTTTATCTATCTTTCCCCAAATATGTGCATAGTCATGAAAAAGTATCCATCACCTTACCATAAACCTTATTGGAACTGAGTCCATGCCATTACCATGAGCTAAGGTAACTGTAAGTCTGTAACAAGAAACTCATTTATGCTGGCTTAGTGTTGGGAGAAGAGTTTATGCAGTTTATTTCTTCTGGTTTTACTTCAGGGCTTCTCTGCTCAGGTATGGTGATGGTTGCATTTTGACTTTTTTGCTTATTACTGGTATTGTGTCTTTCTAGCACATCTGGTAATTGTGCTTGTCCACGGCTAGTTATTTGTTAGGTTTCCATCTTCTAAACAATGTGATTTGCAGGACTTGTATGTCTCTTCTGATTCCAATATACCTATATATCCTGCTTCTTTCAGACGTAAGCATTTCCTGTTCATAAGTTATTAAGTTGCACTGCTATGCATAGGAACTTCGCTTTCAATGCTCAACTAGTTGATTATTTACATTTAAACTACAAATATCACACTCAGAATGAAGGAATGCTGATAGCAATGCTTGCTTTTTTTTCCTCTCTTTTTTTTTTTACTTACAGACATCTCCCATTTTACATGCCCTGGTTATTTTTTTATTATATGTTATGCCTGTTGTAGTGCCTAAATTTCAGTCAGTAGGAAGTAGGAGCAATGGAAGTCAACTTAGAGTTGGTAGTTGGTACCATACAGGCTTGAGTAGCAATGGCATAAAATAGGCTGAATCTTTGGTCATCAACCACTCACTTTGAGTTTTAATATCCAGACCATCTGTTTACTTATACTATACCCCTCTTGTTTGCTAGGGATGCCTTGGGCGGACAGTAATCAAGCGGGAGAAGAAAGTTTTCTGTAGTACCATGGCGATTGGTGGTTTTGTGGACTGGAGAGGAAACCCCATCAAGAGAGAGGTGCACGGAGGGGTCAGGGCAGCATGGTTTATGTACTGTAAGTCTCTACACACTAAGTTCCATGTATAATCTATCTTCCTGAATTACATTTTTAGTCATTTACAGACATGCATCCTGGATGAAATGTATTCTTATTTTCAAACTTCCTCTACTCCACATTTTTCCCCTTACAGTCTTGACAGTTGTAACAAACATGGTGAATGTCCCAATTTTGCTGAATTTGGTCACCTATCTCCGAGGAACAATGCATATGGGAGTATCGGGCTCAGTGACCACAGTCACTAATTTTGTTGGTGCCACATCTGGATTTTCTTTGATAGGAGCTTTCCTCTCAGACTCTTACATCACTCGTTCTAAAACTATACTTCTGTTTGGTCCATTGGAGTTTCTGGTAATTTTTTTCTTGGTCTTTTCAACCAGCTACAGCCTACAAAGATATTTTGCATTTTCTGTTGCTTTACTAAATGTGAACCGACCAATAGTAGAGAACACAGTGATAGTTTCAATTAGATAATTGAATAAAGAACTTCAGTATCTTAAGATTGATTTTGAAAAGGGCTACCCGAATTACTTTAAATTTTGGATGAAGGTTTCTACCTTTTTTTTTTACTTGAGAAAGGTATTCTTGATTCCTTTAACAGAAGCCACACAATTTTACAGCTAGTTCAGACCAGCCAGGAAAACAACTGAATGTTGCATAGCCGTACATGCTACTACTGCATCTGCAACAAACTATACCAGAACAAAGTCTATATAGTATCCAGTATTTTCTACCAAAAGCAGAAATGCCATGCTAATGAGATTCCAGAAATTGACACCCAGCGCCATTTTTTCTGCTGAAAATCATCAGCTAATCCTCTCCTTACAGTCAGACTGCCCTCTTCTTGTATGGAACACCTCAATCGCCACTTGGCATAGAAAATGGCCACACAATATTCAATTTTGCATGAGTTGCTCTTATTTTGCCATAGATATGCTTGTTAGGATCTGATCTGACTAATACTGGCGCAAACTATATCTGAAACTGAAGTTTTTGAAGTACTTTACAAACGCTCAAATGTAGGTAGTTATAAACATGTAAATTTCAGGCCATCTGGCTATGTGGGAATGGTAATTGATTTACCTTACTAAAACATTGATAGGCTTCAAATCTATTTGGGAAACAGGTTGAAACTTAAAACACACTGGGAGCCTGCCCTGTTTTATTAAATTCAATTCATGACAAGTAAAGAATACCTGCTCTGGCAGTCTTGACTGTAAAGTCCACTTAATTCAGGTAGAAGCTGTAAATAGTTTCAACAACAACAACAAAAGCAAAGCCTTTTATTCCAATCATGTTGGGTTAGGCTAGAGATGAAACACAACACGAGCCACAAAAGAAAGGGTAAAAAAGCAAAAAGAAGTATCAGAAATAGTAATAATAATAGTAAAGAGGATGGATAACCTAGGTCTTGGTTCCGGCATGTCAATTGCTAATTTCAGTGTGATCCTATCCAAAGCTAGCTCTCTAGGTATTTCCAAACATTTTAACTGGTCTATATTGTAAATGTTTGCTACCCATATTCACTGTCAGCTTTGTAAAGCCACTCTCAGTAGTACCACATTCAATGAGCTTCGAGTTGTAAAGTTGGATTTGTTATTGATCAAACAGGACTGGTAACAGTTAGTTTTATGCACCCTTTCTTGAGAACTATGTATGCATTATTCAGATTAAACAATCACTTGTGCAGGGCTATGGATTGCTTGCACTGCAAGCCCACGTTCCATCACTCCATCCACCACCTTGCAACATTGAAGCTGAACTCAGTAACTGCAAAGAGGTCCGTGGTTGGAACGCTACACTATTTTATACAGCCTTGTATATCAGTGCATTTGGTGAAGGTTGCATGCGTGCTTGCTTGCCATCCCTCGGAGCAGATCAGTTTGACCATGAAGATCCCTCTGAGTCCCGCCAACAGTCCAGCTTCTTTAACTGGTTCACCTTTGGGATCTCCTTTGGAGGTTTTGTGGGGCTAATTTTCATGGTGTGGCTTGAGAACTACAAGGGGTGGGACACAGGACTTGGCTTGTCTGCCATCCTTATTCTGCTTGGGTTGCTTGTGGTCGCGGCTGGCCTCCCTTTCTACCGCAACCAAGTACCTGAAGGAAGCCCTCTAACTCGAATCCTGCAGGTTGTGCTCTTTCCTAGCTTGGAACAGAAAATCTGACCTCAATAATCAACAAGTGTGTTTTAAATGTTAATTATCTACAATCTTGCCTCTCCAGGTTCTTGTGGTTGCATTCAGAAACAGGAGGTTTGAGCTGTGTGAGGAGCTGGAAGAAGCACAGGAAAGCAGTGCTGAGCGAGGCTCTACTAAAGTACTCTCCCAAACAAATAGCCTCAAGTAAGATTCAGAGAATCACATACAATTTTCGTTGTAGATTACTAGACATAGGGAGCCTTGCCTTGTTCTGGTGTTGCCTATTATAAAATATTCCATGCATCCTTCCAGATTCCTCGATAAAGCCTGCATTAACCATGGCAATGAAGGAGCCTGGTCACTCTGCAGTATGACGAAGGTGGAAGAGACGAAGATTGTGCTCCGAATGCTTCCTCTGTTTGTCAGCTCCATGATTGGATATGTATCGAACCCTATCATCTTCACATTCACCGTGCAGCAAGGTGGCATGACAAACACAAGGCTGGGCAAGATCCATGTTTCCCCCGCAACCCTCTTCGTCATTCCCATCACATTCCAAATGGTAATGCTTGCAATCTATGACCGGTTCATAGTGCCATTCATGCGCAAGTGCACAGGCTATTCCAATGGCATCACTCATTTGCAGCGCATTGGAATAGGCTTTGCCTCCATGGTTCTTGCATCGATAATCGCAGCAGTTGTTGAGAGAAAGAGAAAGGAAGATGCAGTGCAGATGTCCCTGTTCTGGCTTGTGCCTCAGTTCTTCCTGCTGGGCGTGTCGGATGTCACGTCGTTTCCTGGGCTCCTTGAGTTCTTCAACAGTGAGGCGCCTCGGGGCATGAAGTCCATCGCAACAGCATTGTTCTGGTGTGAGATAGGTCTTGCATCGTTGCTGGCCACCTTCCTGGTGCAAGTGGTGAACAGAGCCACAAGGCATGGGCACAAGGGAGGGTGGCTCGAGGGAACGAGCTTGAACAACAGCCATCTTGACCTGTTCTACTGGGTTGTGGCTGTTGTTGGATTACTTGGATTCGTTAACTACCTGTACTGGGCAAAGAAGTATGTCTACCATCAGGATCCACGCATCATCGATGAGCCATCGGTTGATCAAGATTCACCTTAAACTGCTGCACTAGAACCATCCTTTACTACAGCAAGGTGAAGCGAGAGTGTCGTTAATGTGCCACTTCTGAGCTGGAAAGTAGTGTCTCAATTTCATCCACGAGATTTCACGGTAATTTAGGTGTTTATGAAATTGTCATTTAATTCGTATTGGAAATGGGGTTAGCCTCGGTTCGAAAAAAATGAAATTGTCATTTAAAAAGGCAATCGCCTCTGTTTGTAATAGATAAATGTAACTGGGTGTTTCTCCATGGCATGTTTGTAATAGATAAATGCTAAAAATATGCCAGATCTGTATAGCCCTGTCAGCTTGGATATGTATGTATCATCACTGGCAGTGGCTCACCATGAAATGAATTGTCTATGGACATCATGGTTCATATCATCATCAGGCACTGTTGTACCGCACGTCCATGTTCTTGGCTGGTGGTCAGGTTGTTACTGCTAAGCATCCTGATAATATACACAGCATCCTTCAGTGGCCTAATTTTAGGTTCTGATTTTTCTTGTTTTCTTTTTCTTTTTTTTGTAAGGGCAGAAGCTCTGCCATTCATTGGAAGTGAGAAGAAGAGAATTACAACACCAGACCTGCAAAAAAGGAAGACACTGCATGGAAGTGAAACACCATTGCCAAGCCCGGGACTGCATCTGAAAACAGATTGAGTTCATCAAGAGCGAGGCGAGATCATATAACAGAGCCGATCGCACCAGCAGCTGGACTGGTAAGCGTGCGGCTCCTTTAAACTCAAAGAACAGTGTGACAAAGCGTCGAGACAGTGACAGAGGATGGATGGAATAACGGAATTCAAGGACCAAACTCTCAACAGAACACGCCCGGGTCGCTTCTTCTTGTTGCTGCCAGCTTTCGAGCTGCCGAACCTGATGGCGTTGATCGACTACACTTTCTGGGCCAGGAGATCTGCCAGGAAGCAAGCAACAGCACATCAATAATAATATAATATCGGATTAGACGGCGACAATGCAGAAAATTGAGCAGCCAAACAGTGTTCAGCAGATCGATCGTAAAGATCACGGAATTTTTATGATCCTTTTATACTTTGTCGACTGATACTAGATAGGAGCACATTGTATTGATCATATAGTGTAACCGAGAAATATCTTCGATCTTCATCGATCAACAGCAGTTTGGCAGCCCGGCCGTCGTCTGTCCAACATTGCATAGATGTTGATGTTCTCTTCAGAGTGGGCGAGCTTGTCGGGATGGGTCACCGGCGGCCGCGGAGGACGGAGGTGGACGAAGACGGCGGCGGTGGAGGCAGGCACTCCGCGTGGATTCTTGTCGAGCGCCCCCATCGCCGCCGCCGCGGCTGCCGTGACCGTGGAGCACTACCCGTCGGAACTTCTGAGTGAGACCCAAAACTAGGGGCGTATAGGGGGGTTTCTGCAAAACATCGGATCGCGATTAGTAATCGCGATCCAATCTAGGGTTTATTTTGTAAAATATCGGATCGCGATTAATAATCGCGATCCAAAATAGGGTGTTTTTGTAAAATATTGGATCGCGATTAATAATCACGATCCAAAATAGGGTCTATTCGTAAATTGTTAGGGGGTTAACTGTAAAATTCTGGATCGCGGTTAAGGGCCCAATGTGTAAATACTAGGGGATTTCCGTGGCCGCCGACGGCGCACCCCCGCCGCATAGCCGCCGTGAACCCCATGCGGCCACGCCCGTTTCCACGGCGCCACCATACATCCTGCGCGCTGTGCAGCCACCTTCGCCACGGCGCCGGTGCGCCTCTACCTCCGGCTTCAGCTCCTTGGTAGCATGAGCGTGGCGAGCCATACCGGATGGATTCCGGCGAGGGCCGTGCTCGCCCACATACGGCGCGCCGGCGTCCTCTTCGTTTTCTTCGTCACAAACGGCGGGTAGCCGGTCGCCACCGCTGGAGATGCTGCTCCCGGACACACCTTTCAGCTTTCACCCCTGCCTGCCCGCGGAGAGAATGGACGTATCAAGTTTGCAGACAGGTTACTGTGTACTGTATTTCTCAATCAGTAGATCAATTTCATCTGGGTTCTCCCTCCAATGTCTGCAATGAATGCAGATGGTAATGAAATGCAAACCTAGCATGAATTCTGCAAATTTGGATATTGCATAAAGTGAGAATTTGGATAAGAGGCGTCTTCGTTATACTCTTTTTTTTTGTGTGTGTGAACTGTATCTATTAGGTACCCATACCGTGAAATACCTGATGTCCCTGGAAACCTCCTAGTTTCTGTACTCGGTAGTGTAGGATAACACTGGAAATTCATGATGTATGACCTGCACTGCTACCCAATTACCCAAGTGAAGGTGGCAGCTAGTATTATTCTTAATTTCGGATGCTTATCCTTAGCATGTCAGTGCACACAAAATCAGATAGCACATGGGCAGTTTAGTCAACAGTGGCTGCATGTCTTAACTATATGTCTTCTGACTTCTGAGGGTATTCAAATATCTCATCAATTATGGTAAGGAGGTGATGGTGACAGCAGCAGTTGTGACGAAACCTGCTTTGGTTTCTGCTTTTGTACAATTTCTATTCGTTCTTATTTTTTTACTTATGCTGGCAAGTCAGAATACCTGTAAGAACACTTTCCTTCTTACTACCTATATTTCCTAGAAATTGGTGACCCTGAGGTCTCTTAGAAATGGCAAAGGTGATTTCATTTCATACTTAAGTGATAGAAAACTGAATAGGATCTTCCTAATTGTAATCCTTTCTGATTGCCTTCATTTCCCTCGCATCACTCTCCGATATATTCCTGTGGTGAATGCTGGTGCATTGGGACCAGATATCAGCAGAATACCATAGCCTTACAAGAAATCAATATGTGAGGGGACTCCACATGGTGATTATGATGTAAGGTAGCCATACCAAGGATGTAATTCATTTTTGTCTGGCAGGACTGATTCAGCAGAGGACTAACAAATTATCTTGATTTCAAGACTTCTCTGGTCATATTATGGTGATGGTTGCATTCGACTTCATTTTCTTATTGCTGCTGTTTCATAATTACTGCCATTGTGTCAACATCTGATAATTGTGGTGATCCATAACTAGTTATTTGGTAGGTTTTTATCTTCTAAAAGAATATGTTCTGGGGAACCAATAGGTAATTTATTTGGTTATTCATCATATACATAGACTGCATTTTCATAAGCTGCACTATTTCCAGAGGACGTCGGCTTTTCAGATGACTGTTACTAAAAACAGCACTTTCGCAGTCAACTGACAGAATATTGCACCCACAAATGATGGCGTCCTGAATACAATTCCTACTATATATTATTAATATTACTTTCCGAGCTCTCTAGTGGTACATGTCCTGCTTTTTCCACTTTAATGTGAACGTGTTGTAGTGTCCAAATTTCAGTCAGCAGCAGCTAGGAACATTAGAAGTCAACTTTAGTATGTTTTGTGTTTAGACTATCAGGGGTTGCGATAGGAATGGAGCAGAACAGGCAAAGAAGAAAACACTTTCATTGGCCAAGTTGTTGCTATCACGGTATCACCTCTTGATTTGAATGCCCATCGGTTTATTTATACCCCTCTCATATTTAGGGGACTCAGCAGGGAGCCAGTAATCAAGAGGGAGAAGGCAAAATCTTGATAAGTACCATGTCAATTATAGGTTTTGTGGACTGGAGAGGAAACCCCATCAGTAGAGGGGTGCATGGAGGAGTCAGAGCAGCATGGTTTATATACTGTAAGTGTCTATATGCTATTCCTTGTTGCATCTATCTTCCCTGACATGTTTCCTGGATGAAAGTTTCTAATTTTCAAGCTTTCCTCCACTTTTTTCTTCCTTGCAGTTCTGACAGTTGTGGCAAACATCGTGAATGTCCCAAATATGCTGAATATGGTCACCTATCTCCATGGAACAATGCATATGGGAGTTTCGAGCTCTGCAACAACAGTCACTAATGTCCTTGGTGCCACATCTGGGTTTGCTATGATAGGGGCTTTCCTCTCTGATTCCTACATCACTCGTTCAACAACTATACTTCTCTTTGGTCCATTGGAGTTTCTGGTATTCACTCGTCTACAACCTACAGGAATTTTTCATGTTCTGTTGCTATCGCTAAATGTGAACTAACGATAGTAGAGAATTTGTGTGACATTTCATAGTTTTGTCAATTTAGATGAGTGAATGAAAAAAAAAGATATGCTAGATTACTACCAAAGTTTACTAGCAACATGGATTCAATTTTTGCATTAAGTTGCCTTTATATAGTATAATTATGATTCTCAGGATCTGGTCTGGTTGATGTTAAGGTAAACTGTTAAAAGTTTGCACAAGTGCTGCTGAAGCACCTTGCCAGAGCTCACTTCTAGTTGGGTATACATGTAAAGCGATTCCAGGAGTCTGGTTAGGTAGGAACAGCCTTGAAGTTTACATAACATCAACAGTGATTGGCTTAAAATGTATTAAATTAACAGATCATATGTAAAACTTTGACTTACTATGTCTCGTTTTGTTACATTTCAATTCATGAAGCATGCCTACTCCATGGTAATCTTGCTGTAAAGTCCACTTAATTCAGTATCAAAAGAAATGGATCTGTATTCAGGTGTAAAGGAAAAGTTGGCATATCCATTTTTTACCCTTAGCTAAGTAAAACCAGCACTAACAATTTAACATCCTCCTGCTATTTTACTAAAAACTGATACCACACAAGGATCTTCTGAAAGCCACTAAAAGAGTAGCCCCTGAATTTAGGGAAACTTTGGTCGTAATTTTGACCAGTCCATAAGCAAATGTGCACACGTTGACCATTTCTTACCTTTATCCACTGTATTTGTTATTGTGATAAACATGCAATTCTGCAGGGCTATGGACTGCTTGCACTGCAAGCCTACCTTCCTTCACTCTGTCCACCTGCTTGCAATATTGAAGCAGAAGCAAGTAACTGCAAAGAAGTCCATGGCTGGAATGCCACCCTGCTGTATGCAGCGTTGTATATCAGCGCACTTGGTGATGGTTGTATGCGTGCTTGCATGCCATCCCTCGGAGCAGATCAGTTTGACCATGAAGATCCCTCTGAGTCGCACCAGCAATCCAGCTTCTTTAATTGGTACACCTTTGGGATATCCTTTGGAGGTTTTATAGGGCTAATTCTCATAGTGTGGCTTCAAAACGACAAGGGGTGGGACATTGGATTTGGCGTGTGTTCCATCCTAATTCTGCTTGGGTTGCTTGTGTTTGCTCTTGGTCTCCCTTTCTACCGCAACCAAATACCTGAAGGAAGCCCTCTAACTCGAATACTGCAGGTTGTGCCCCTTCCTATTTTATTTAGACCGTAAATTTTTCTCTCAATTATCGAGAAATGTGTTGTGAATATTGATTAGCTGCAATCTTGCCTCTCCAGGTTCTTGTGGTCGCATTCAGAAACAGGAGCGTTGAGCTTCCAGAGAAACTGGAAGAGGCGCAACAAAGGAGTGCTGAGCCAGACTTTATTGAAGTACTCCCTGAAACAAATAGCTTGAAGTAAGATTGAGAGAAACACAAACCATTTTCTGTGCAGCCTACTAGTTATGAAGAGTGGAGAGCGTTACCTTGTTTCTCGTATTGCCTAGTATAAACTATGTCATGCATTTTGTCAGATTCCTGGACAAAGCCTGCATCAACCGTGGGAAAGATGGAGCCTGGTCACTTTGCGGTAAGATCGTACTCCGTGTGCTTCCTCTGTTCATCAGCTCAATGATTGGATACGTATCAAACCCAATCCTCTTCACATTCACCGTGCAGCAAGGTGGCATCACAAACACAAGGCTGGGCAAGATCCGTGTTTCCCCCGCTACACTTTTCATCATCCCCACCATATTCCAGATGGTAATGCTTCCCATCTATGATCAGTTCCTTGTGCCGTTCTTGCGCAAGCGCACGGGCTATTCCAGTGGCAACACTCATTTGCAGCGTGTCGGCATAGGCTTCGCCCTCCATCATACTTGCATCAATCATCGCAGCAGTTGTTGAGAGGAAGAGAAAGGAGGCTGCAGTGCAGATGTCCCTGTTTTGGCTCACGCCTCAGTTTTTCTTGCTGGGTGTGTCAGACGTGACATCCTTTCCCGGGCTCCTCGAGTTCTTCAACAGCGAGGCACCACGAGGCATGAAGTCAATCGCAGCTGCCTTGTTCTGGTGTGTCCTAGGGCTCTCGTCATTGCTAGCCACTTTCCTGGTGCAAATAGTGAATAGGGTCACAAGGCATGGACGCCGTGGAGGGTGGCTGGAGGCTGCAAGCTTGAACAACAGCCGTCTTGATCTGTTCTACTGGGTTGTGGCTGTTGTCGGATTGCTTGCCTTCTTGAACTACCTGTACTGGGCCAAGAGGTATGTCTACCGGCACGATCCACGCATCGTCACTAATCAACCATCGGTCAATCAGGATTCACTTTGAAACATCACAAGATGCGCACTCAGATCATCCTTCAGTTCAGCAAAGGCAGGATATTTATGCTCTGGTTTACCATGCCATGGATTAGTCTGTTTCTCTGTTCTGAATTCTGATCCCTGATTGTATGCAGCTAATTGGCTGGATATCATCCGTGATACTTACCAATAGTTACATGTGTGAAAACCTCATCATCAAAGGAGATCTTCATATAGTTTATATTGTGGAAGTGCCGAAGTGGGTGTTTCTCTGTGACTGAAAGCTTCAGATACACAATTATGTCAAATTACTATAAAAAATATGTGAAATTGGTAAGATCTGGCATGCCAGCTTGAATTTATTGTGTAATTAAGCTACCCCTGTAGAAAATAAGGTTCGCCACAAATGGATTTTCAGTGTATGTTCTGCAGAGTAATGTCAGCGCGGCCATCCATTCTTTTCTTTGAAGTAATCAAGGGAGATTCATCAGGCAGTAGCAGATTGGCAGCACCAATGTGCCCCATAGTGATGTTCTCCACTGACGCCGGCATTCAGCAATCCCTCTCTTCAATCAGATGCAGGCATTCTGCAATCCCTATCCTGCAATGCACAAACTGTCATCCTCCCTTTAAGCGACTCTCGAAACCCTTCTTTGATCGCCATTTGTGATTGACCAGGACCATTTTCTTCGAGTTTCCGGATTGCTACCATTGCAGCCTTCCGCTAAGGGTCCCTGACGCCTCCGCCGTCATTTGAGAGATGCTGCTTCCGCCTTCCGGCCATCCTTTCTTTCCTGCCTGCCTCCGACGAGAACAGAAGTATGCAGGCTTCCCAATGTGTACCGCATCTCTCAATGTCTACATCAATTTCATTGTACCCTTTTCTCCAATAAATGCAATGGTTGCAGGTGCCTGTTAGGTGCAAAGCTTTGGGCCTGACTGAGACTGTTAGGTTCTACCGATCTAGAACTGTACAAGTTCTGCAAATAGGATTAGTCAAGTCTGCAAAACAATGTCTCATTCCTGTGCCAGTATCTTTGCCGTATGCTGCTGCAGCGGTGTCCGATTGTGTTCACTGTTTAGCTGACTGATTAGATTCCACCCAGCTCGAACAGCAGCCACAGCACGAGGCACGAGCCCACACCCCAATCCTTCGCCTCTGCCTTCCCAGCCACAAATCACACGTTGGAGTACATAAAACCGTTGCGGTTGCAGCGCCGGAAAAAAAAAACAAACCATAACGCGCACGGTCGATCGCGCACCCAACCAAACGCCACCCGATAAAAAAACAGGGCCGCAGCGATGCTCCAGGTTCGCGCGTCCCCCACCTTCCTCCCCTCCACCTCCTCCTCCTCGCCATCCTCGTCGCAGGCGCCGACGCCCTCCGCGTCCTTCAGGAGGGGCAGCCACCGGCGCGGCGGGCTGGTCTCCTTCGCCGCGGCGGCGTCACCGCACCGCGGCGCGGCGAGGCGTCCCGTGATGGCCGCGGCGGGGGCGGCCAAGCTCGAGGACGCCGACGCGCTCATCGACTCCGTGGAGACCTTCATCTTCGACTGCGACGGTGAGTGCGGCATCGAACGGCCGCGCCCGGCCGGTTTCTTCTTTGGCAGGGGAGCCTTCGCTTAAAATTCCCGCGTTCTCTTCGTGTGCCGCGCAGGCGTGATCTGGAAGGGGGACAAGCTGATCGACGGCGTGCCGGAGACGCTCGACTTGCTCCGATCGAAGGTCCGTCCCGAACCGCAATGCTCCTCCTGACAAACTCACAGGTCCTCAACTTCCTCATGATTGGCTGACGCTGTTGGTACTTGCGGCGTTGCAGGGCAAGAGGCTGGTGTTCGTGACCAACAACTCCACCAAGTCGAGGAAGCAGTACGGCAAGAAGTTCGAGACGCTGGGACTGAGTGTCGACGAGGTAGTAGGGTTCTTCTGTTCTTCAGTTATCGCCATGAACTGCTTCTTCTGATCACCTCCTTCTTCCTCCTGCTAACTGACGAGGCTGGATTGCTTCGCAGGAAGAGATCTTCGCTTCATCCTTCGCAGCTGCAGCCTACCTGCAGTCCATCGATTTCCCCAAGGACAAGAAGGTACATCGCATCATTCAAAAAGAAAAAAAAAAACTGTTACTGCAGTGTTTCACATGAGGTACGAACTATGCCAGAAGTGTGACATTGTTTTTGGGGCGGCTTAGGTGTATGTCATCGGAGAGGAAGGGATTCTGAAGGAGCTGGAGCTGGCTGGGTTTCAGTACCTCGGCGGACCCGTAAGTAGCAAAGAGTGCTCTTTGAGTCTTTTCAATGAAATTTCTTCGAAATTTGCAGTTGTGTAGACAAGTTTGCCGCCATATTAGAATGACAAGTGAGCCAGTGTTGCATGCATTACATCAGCATTGGCTGATTGAAGCGAGAGAATCTTGATACAAACTTACGCAACTTGGATTTTATCATTGTACAGACAGATGGAGACAAGAAGATAGAGCTCAAGCCTGGTTTTTACATGGAGCATGACAAAGATGTATAAATAATAACCCTTCTGTGTGCGGTATCTAGTGAGAACTGCTAAACCCAATGATGAACAATTTGGTTTTCTTACAGGTGGGAGCAGTTGTGGTCGGATTCGATCGCTACTTTAACTACTACAAAGTTCAGTAAGTCTCTTAACTTTCCATTGCTTCAGCCTAAATGTTACCGTGTTATCTCTCTTTCTTCATGTTCATATATAGGTTTCATAATAAACATTGTACAAGACCTGTAAACCTACTGTTCACCATTTCTAGGTACGGGACACTTTGCATCCGTGAGAACCCAGGTTGCCTTTTCATTGCAACAAACAGGGACGCCGTCACTCATCTTACTGATGCCCAAGAATGGGCAGGTTAGTGAGCAATTTGCATTCTTTCTATATGCTATGCAGAAACATACTAGTTGTTCAAATTATGAAACATTTGGCCTTGATCAGGTGGTGGGTCAATGGTCGGCGCAATTCTTGGTTCCACTAAACAAGAACCACTCGTTGTCGGGAAGCCATCCACTTTCATGATGGACTACCTGGCAAAGAAGTAAGAGGCTTACTGTCTCAAAGTCTCAACTGATGTGTAGTTGTTTTTAAGTGTACATCATACAACTAATTGCGAGTTTTCAGATTCTTACCTTTCTTCTCACCTACGCAATAGGTTCGGAATCACAACATCCCAGATATGCATGGTGGGTGACCGGTTGGATACGGATATCCTGTTTGGCCAAAACGGAGGCTGCAAGACTCTCCTCGTTCTATCAGGTTTCATCAACTCTTCAGTCCTAACTCTGATAGACGACCTGCTGATTCAACATTAGCAAAAGCATTGAGCTTGGCTATCTCTTGCAGGTGTGACTTCCCTGCAGACACTTCAGAGCCCCGACAACTCGATCCAGCCAGATTTCTACACAAACAAGATTTCAGATTTTCTCACCCTCAAAGCAGCAACTGTCTGAAGGGCGAGCCCACCTTATTTTGCATAGGCAGCATCGGCCATTTTTCAGCTAATAAGAAAACACAAAGGATGGTTTTGTTTTCAAATTATTGTGTAATCCTGAGACATGTTCATATGTAACAACTGAAGCTCATCTCAAAAGATGGCAAGAATTACTCCGAATTCTCCATGATTTTTTGTTTGCTTTGAACAAAATGCATATAGGTACAACATACAAGCATGAGCAAATCAAGAAAATGAGGATAAGCTCAAAGTTGATAGTTGGCAACATGACCTAAAAAGAATATTATGTTGCTTGTTTACTAAAAGATGTCATGAAGAGGCAACTTCTGTCCATGGCACCTCTGACAATGTCACAAACTATTTCACTAAAATGTGCCATAAGTCACAATAATATTATTGCAACTATATTTCCATTCATATCAATGTGTTAACAGTGTTATATCTTGTATGTATGTACAGAAGGTCAATAAAAAAACACACTTATCTAGCATCGCCCACAAGCACAAACACCCTGGGAATTTCACTCTCAGCCAACAAGAAAATGCACTTTACAGTTCATGATAATTAAGTCTTGCTCCAAAATTGCATGGCAAAAATCTATACAGCTCCAGTTGTAAAGTGTTGGCCATTTATTTTGCTGATTTCTTCAAGCTGTTCATTAAAGCTTGTAAAGCTTCTTTCACATTATGGCCCTTCGTTTGTCTGACTTCCTGAGATGTGAGACGCAAGCCCTCAAGGCCACGGCCCAGAGAGGCAATCATTGGAACAGAAGGTGCTGCCTCGGCTGCACACTCAATCCCATCTCCATGCATCACGAGGCCAGCGCATGCAACCATGCTGCAGCCAAATGTTGCCCAAGGAGTTATTCTGAAAGGTTGTCTATGCCTCTTCTGCATTATTTCATAGAATGACGTCCGCATAGCCAACAAGCTCGTTCTCTCAGCTGATGATATTATAGTGTGAGCCACTGCTCGGATTTTCTCTGCTGAAGCCGTGAACTGTAGAGCGGATGCCTTCGAACCAGCAGTAACAAACCCATGAGGGAGAATCTTGCTTAATACAATGGCAGCATGTCTTTGTAGCTGCATTAATCCATACTTTAGGACTACTGGACTTTTGTACGGAGCCAGCTTAAGGATGGCAGAAGCCTGAACAGTCTTTGACAATGATGAAAAGCCCAAAATTGCTGTACCTCCTGCACCAACAGCAACCACAGGCTTCTCAGATATCCAACTTTTTTTATCGGTACTGCCTGCTGAAGGTAGCTCAATTTTGTCATCATTTTCATCACCATAATGGTTGAAGCACCTGCTAGCTAACTGAGTAATCTCTGAAGGAACAGGGGTTTTCCAATGTCTCCTTATTCCAGCTAAGCAGCTTGCATCAACAATAGCCACCACAGAATTAAACTCTTTTAGTTGGCTCCTGAGAGCTTGCACAAGAAGAATGTGGCACTTCTCATCAGATTGGAGGTCTGAAAACTCCAGCTTTTTTGAACCATTCTTATCTCTGGTATCAATGTGACACCTTGCTGCATTGTTTAAACCCATTCTAAGGGCCTCTATTGCAATTCTAAATATGTACACATCGGATAACATGTCACTGCTGATTGGCTCCCCCTCGTGAACTTGTCTAAGCAACTGCTGAGCAGAAGCCATAGCCCTCCCGATCGACGGGATGTCAACAAATATATGATAAAGATCAGCAAGTAAAGGGTAGACAGACTGAGCAAATGGTGGAGCCTCATACCTGTCAGCCGGCTTGCATTCAGATGGCCTGCACTCAGTAGCAGCATTGGAAGTGATAGCTTGGGACATCAAGAAATTGAGACTTGGGGCCAGGGACTTCAAGAGTTGTCCTCCGTTATCATCCATAAGGCATATTTTCCTACCATGGGAGCTAACAATTGAAGTGGCACTCCTGGGAAGCAAGCAGCTAGCCTGCAATTGCAAACCTGATTCATCATCTGTGGTGCTGTGAAGGAGCGAGCAGCTAGCCTGTAATTGCTGGGCCGAACCATCATCTGCAGCACTATTCCGGCTGTCCGACCCATTGCCACCGCAATTCCTCTCATACGGAGACTCGAGCCAGAGGAAACACGAACCCGTCTCCTCCGCGGCTCTCTTGGCAGCAAGCAGATGGCCGTAGAACCCAACCCCGAAGATCTCCTGCAGGACCTGGCAGGCGGCCACCTTCACATACTGGTCCTTGCTCCTCTTCTCCGTGACGCACTGCTTGATCACCTGGAACGGCGACGCCGGAACCGGAACGCCCTCGCCGCCGTTGCCAGCCAGGCAGTCCTCCTCGATCCGGACTTCGTCGAGGGCCGCGCGCGCGACCTGGGTGACCACGGCCCCCGGCCGCACCTCCCTGATCAGGCGCTCGGCGTCCGACGCGGACTGCTCCGACAGGTTCTGCGCGGCGAGGATGTAGATCACGCCGCCGCCGTCCCGATCCCGCGGCGACCCTCCCGGCGGCTCGCGGAGCGCGAGCACGAACTGCTTCGTCTCCTCCGGCACCGAGAGCGCCCCGACCAGCCGCGCGGACGCGCGCAGGTCGTCCTCCTCCCTCACGAGGGCGGAGAACGGCCACAGGGCCTGCAGGTACGAGAGCAGCGCCGACGCCATGGCCGGCGCCTCAGCATCGGCGGTGGCGAGTGCGGCCCGATCAGGCGGCGAGGAGGGCCGGTTGACTTAACCCCCGCCTTCGCCTTCCCTTCCCCTTTCCGATGGGCCTGATTGGATGAGGGCGGATAATGCGCGCACGCCCCGGCTGATTCTGCTCGGACCGCAACCGCCGCCGCCACCGAGGTCCTCGCCGTCGTCGGCTGCGGGGGGAGGCTAGAAGGGCCGGGAATTTGGGTGGCGTGGTGTGGGTGGGCGGCGTGAGCGTGACCTAGGATTGGGTTCCTTTTCCCCTTCTCCCCGTCGTTTTGTTTGCTGTTCTGGGCGTGACGGGCTCCTTGCAGAGTCCAGCCAGACTCCGTTTCGCCGGGAATTTGGGCGCGGGCCGGTCAATGGCCTCGGCGTTTGGTCGAACCCAGAAGCCTGCCTGCCTGGCCCATGTCAATATGCCCGCCCACCCTGCTGCGCAGACCGCAGGCCCCAGCCGCGCTAATTGGCAAGCAAGATGCAGCTAAAGATGATGGTTTGCATACAGCCATACAGAATACAGAACTCTGAAAACGCACCAATAGAATTATAAAAGGAAATAGGATAATGTGCGCTAATATTCTTAATCCTATGAAATGAAAAACACGAAATTGTAGAAAGAACAGTTTGTAAGGAGTGGGGGAAACATGGGAATTCGATGAGAGGGTGACATAAACCAATCTTTCCGTGGAATTCAACCTCTCGGTAGAATTTCTCTAAAATTCCCGTGGAACAAGTCATTTGATCGGAATTTCATAGGATTTGCACAACACAATCCTCTAAAATTGCTTAAATTTTCCTTTGCTCTAAATGGGCCTTTTAAAGTGTTATTTGTTGGAGGTGAAATTTTATTTGTTGGCTGCATCTCATGTTTAAAACTTTGGTGGAGTCGCTATTTTCGCTACGCTAAAACAACTTATATTTCCATATTCAGGAAACTTTTGATTTATTTTACTTTTGCACACAAAAAAAGAAGATGAAGAAAGTATTTTGAAAAAACGTAGACATTGATACTATTATTTATTAAAGTATTAGGGGTACTTTTCTTTTGTACAAGCATCAGTGGGCAGTGGTCCGTGCAAAAATGGCCGTAAGCACCTTCGATTGAAGCAAAAGCAACTGGAAACGAAAATAAACAGTTCGGATGAGCTTTGTGAAAGGCGTAATCCGTAAATGCCGTCTTAGCGACAGTTAGCATGATAGCTTTAGGCATTTAGCTTCATTTCTTTGAAAAAAAATGGAAAAAGAAAGGCAATAAAACAATTAGGGAGCTAGCTAGAAGGATAATTGAGAATATTCTTATGCAGTAACACTGGTGGTGTGTTTGGACCCGACCTAACATGGCAGGATTTCAAATGAAACGCCGGCAACATGCTCAAAAAGTGTGCAGGCCACAGAAAAAGAAGTGCCAGTAGCTTGCACGAGCTGCAAATTGCCTGTGGAACGCGACGGCCAAAAGCGACCGGGTACCCAACTCGCCCGGAACCAGGAAGACGTCAAGAAGACAAGAACTCGCTCGGACAACGCAAGCTTGAAACGTGCGCGTATATCCCTTCTTTTGCATCGCACACCCCTCGATATCTTGTATTTGCATTCTTTTCATACGTATTGGTTGTTGAATTATTAGTGTCTGACATTGCCACTGAATTAATTTGCCCTTTATTATTTCTACAATGCTTATTGTATTTTTCAAGGCCCCTTTATTAGTGTTTCAACAATAACAACTGTGAAACGAGCATTGTGAACATCTAAAGGTAACTAAAGGTAACTAGTGACAGTGGCGGAAGCCTGGACCCACGCAGCAACTCGACGGCATTAGCAAAATATATTGTGCATCTTTGCCATTGATCAAATCTTTTTTTCCTGACCGAATTGTGCTGCGCAGGGTGCAAGTGCGCGCCCATTTGCCAGGGAGCCCGGGCCGGTGCTTAGGGTCGCCGGGCCCTGGGACCACCCCCGACTAGTGATGAGGTTTTATTGGTGCCAACTAATAATAATCACACAACAAGATCGGCACTTACAAAAGCGTCCTACAAATTGGAAAAGATATAACTCCATCCGTTCCAAATTATAGGTTGTTTTAGTATTTTTAGGTGCATAATTTTTTCTATATATCTAGACACAGTGTATATCTAGATACATTGTAAAAAACTATGCATTTAGACGATACCAAAATGACTTAAGTAATTCATTTGGAATAAAATCAAGGGTAGAAGAAAATAATAGCAAATACTAACTGTTGGCTTTAAAGCCAGGTAATAATAGCAAATTGAAGAAGGTGTAATTCACTTGGAATAAAATCAAAGATACTAGAGAAGACAAGTATAGCAATTTTTAATTGCTGGCCTAAAAGCCGGGTAAGGATAGTAGCAAACCTAATGCTGAGTTTTATCTCAGCCTTGGTACATCTTACCATCATGTATAAAGCACAGAGAAGTGTCTACCTTCTTAGAAAGAGTCCAAATATTTTCTTTTAGCCAAGAACTCTGGAAAACGCGTAAACGTGTAAAACGCAGGGTCCTCGGAGCATTTTCCTCGAGCGCAAAAGCGCCAGGCCACGAGGCAAACATAAATAATCGCGAGAGGCTCCACCCGCCTTCTTCCGCTCCTCCCCCACGCGCACCTCGACACACCTCCCCCCCCGCCCCCCCCCCCCCCCCCCCTCCCGCGCCACCGCCACCGCGCTCGAAACCCCCCTTCCCCTCCCGCCCGCACCCTCCCGAGATCTCCGCGCCGACGCTCTCCGCCCGACAGCACCACCGCCCGCCCGTCCCGCGCGGCGCGCGAGCGGGAGGCGTGCCGGGAGCGGAGCCGCACTCGACCGCGCCGAGCGGGATTCGCTGCGCGCGGGCGCGGGCGCGGTGACCAGGCAGGCTGGGCTAGATCCGCGAGATCCCGCCCCCGCGTTCCCGCACCTTCCGTGAGCCTGTGGTACAGTCCAGCGCCAGCGCGCTCTCAGATCTCCTCGCTGTTCGGCTTGGTTCTGCGATTTTTTGGAGTTGGTTTTTGTAGGCTGATTGGGCGGTAGAGGCAGTAGGACTGGGGTAGCTGCATGTGATCGTGATTCAGCTGTGTGCGTGTTTTTTAGTCCATTTATGTTGAGCTGCTGGCGCTGCTGATTTTTGGTGATCTGGTGTGGATTTGGATATAGCTAGTTCCTGACGCTTGCTTATATTGCCGTTTGCGTTTTCAGTGTTCAGGGTAATGATAGGTTTTGATGAAATTCGCGCTTTCTGATGCATGAACTAGCAAAAATTCTGTGAAATTTAGAGGGAACTGCTAGTTATTACTCAGTTTGCTGAAGTGTTTTGACTGTGTGTTGGCAGGGATTACTTCTCAGAGGCTGCAGCTACACGGTGGGGCTGCTGATCCTGGTCAGTCGGAGGAGATGCAGAGGAATGGCGTGCTGGAGTGCAGCGCCTGTCGCTCCAAGGTGGCGGTTCCGAGCCCGAGGAGTGTGTCGAGGGCATATGACAAGCACCGCAGCAAGGTGTCATCTAAGTACCGTGCACTTAATGTGCTTCTCGTGTCTGGGGACTGCATCTTGGTCGGCCTCCAGGTATTTCACTCACCTTAGTTACCTATGACTTCATTTCCAATGATGAAATATGACTGAACTCATCCTAGGAAAAATGCCGTGCATTACAGTTCAACTCGTTTGATATGCTTGTTTGGATATAGCAAATTCCTTAGGAAAAGCTAGTTCTGAAATCTCCATAGGAAAAGCTAAACCAGGAGATGAGTACAGATAATTGTACCAGATTCTAATATGCTCACTGTTACAACTTTGCTAATAGTTACCCTGATTTTGCAGCCTATCCTAGTCTTCATGTCGAAGGTTGATGGGAAGTTTCAGTTCAGTCCTATCAGCGTTAACTTTTTGACAGAAGTTGCAAAAGTTATTTTTGCCATTATAATGCTAATAATCCAGGTTAGCTTGTGCTCAGTCACGCTTTCCTCAAGAGCGTGTACTTTGATTCTTCTCCGCTGTGTAAAGCCCTGCTGTGAAATATCAATATTTTTCATTTTTTTTGTGTGTGGTGGGGGTGGGGGAAGTGCTGTAAGAAGTTATTTATTTTCAGTGGACCAGTGGCACATCAGTTGATTACATTTGATGGCTTCGATGTAGCTTTTGTTTTGTCGAATTGTTTCTCCTAACTTTATTACTCCTCTATTTTGCAGTCTAGAAAACAAAAGGTGGGGGAAAAGCCGCTTCTGTCACTTTCTACCTTTGTACAGGTGATCTATCTTGTCAAAAATACAGCACAACATGTACATGTGCTCATACATGATACTTGACATCTGGTTCTCATTTTAGACTGCAATTATAACTTTTTTTCTTCTATTCATTTGAATTCATTCAGATAAGCATTGCTCTTTATTTGGTTATCTTTCTGTCCTAGTTCCTGGTTTCAGTTTTCCAGTATAATCCAGATTTATCTATGGAATTGTGCTTCATATTTCTGTACTTTTTTAAAAAAAATTTGAGCGATGACAGCTGATCATTTGTTTCATAAATGCTTTCTTGTGTAGGCAGCTCGTAATAATGTACTCTTAGCTGTTCCTGCTCTCCTATATGCCATCAACAACTACCTAAAGTTTATCATGCAGGTAAAATTCATTGAACTGGTTGAGATGTCATTCACTTATGGATGCACCTGTATTTTATGAGCACATACTTTTGAATGCTAGACATTTAGATCTTATCATACTATACATTTTTGTCTACATGATTAAATTATTTCTATAAAATATATGCACTTTTATAAAACGGTTTCTGGCAAATTATGACTGATACTAGTACCATTTTGTTGTACTCTAGTGAGTAGTGACTTATCTTTTGAAGAATTTATTCATGGCAAAACAAGGGATAAAGAGAAAGGCATGGCTATAGATAAATAAAGCATTTTCATTTACTACTTTTCAGGGTTCATCCATCTTTATAATATCAAGTCTAACATATCTTGTTAAGTATTAATTCAAAGACAGACATGCAGTATTGTCTTGAGTACCTTTAGGTCCTGGCATATGATGTCGTTTTGTACTTTCAATGCAGTTATACTTCAACCCTGCAACTGTGAAGATGCTAAGCAATCTGAAGGTACTTGTTAGTGTACTGTCATGTTCACATGTTTCTGTCCTGTACTATGTGTGAGTACATGTGCATCTGTGTACACTCTGACTGAGTACACATCTAATTCTATACGCATGAAAAAACAAGGTTGCTAATATGGCTACTCTTTGACATCCAATTTAGGTGCTGGTCATAGCTGTTCTCCTAAAAATTATAATGAGAAGAAAATTCTCTATAATTCAGGTAAGACTGATGCCAGCATTTTCAATATCACTACATTTTCATTGAGGAGTGAGGACATATTACTTTGATAGTTTGATGGTTAACATAATCTAAGTTCAGCTGTTTCTACACAGCCAAAAAATTGTCTCATTTACATTGTTTTTTTAGTAGAACTACAAAATGATTTCTTATGAATTATGAAAAATATAGTATATCCATTTTCTCTTCAGCTTTTTGGTCCCTCCCCTTTGCTGACTTATTTTCATGGCCTCTGTACTATCTTGTTACCTCAGCAATATCTAACCCTCCTTGCTTTTTCCTATGACTCAGTGGGAAGCCCTTGCCCTATTACTTATTGGAATCAGTGTCAATCAACTGCGCTCCATACCTGCGGGCACCAATGCTTTTGGTCTTCCCGTCACTGCGATTGCATATGCATATACGCTAATTTTTGTAAGTTTGTACAGATTGGTTTCATCTTTTTTATTCTTCTTCAGATGCCCGAACAATTGTTGGATGCAGAACCTCATGTACATGCATTCCTGTAAAATTTTAGGTTACTGTCCCATCGTTTGCCTCTGTCTACAATGAGTATGCTCTGAAAAGCCAGTTCGATACAAGCATCTACCTTCAGGTTATTTCTTTTTAAATTAATTTAGCTGGCTTGCCTAATTTTTATCTTCAAGTGACACTTGAATTAAGCATAATTTCTTGATCATGCTCTCTCTTCAGTCCAGTAATTCTTTACATAATTTGCAGAATTTGTTCTTATATGGTTATGGTGCAATTTTCAACTTCCTTGGCATCTTAGGGACTGTCATATTTCAAGGTAAGCATCTTAGGTGAAGTTTTTTTTTTCCTACTGATAAGTAAGGCTGCTACACATTACAACTGCAGTTTTGTAGACTATATATAGGAAACCAATGGTAAAAATATGGTCCTCCCCATAGTAAGCAGTGGTAGCCAGGTCGGATTATCAGTGGTGCTTTGTAGGTTAGATTGTTAGGATAGGGCAGCTGTTTAAACTTTGTATATTGACCTGTATATTTCTTGTGTCAATTTTTTTTTCCGAACAAAGTGGTGCCGATTTGTCATGCACAAATGCTGCAATGTCATAACCCAGATTTTGAGTCGTGTGTTTATTTTTTGTTTATGACTATTGTTTATTACAGTATAATGTATATGGTTTACTATGTCCTGTGTTTACAGGTCCAGAGAGTTTTGATATCCTTCGAGGGCATTCAAGGGCAACAATGTTTCTCATTTGTAACAATGCAGCACAAGGCATTCTCTCCTCTTTCTTCTTTAAGTACGCAGGTAAGGGAAAATATACTCAAATCTCTCTCTTTTATCATGACTTATTTTCAACCCTTTATCTTTTTCATCGATTGTTCTCTTACTTCATACTTCTGAATGATTTACTGATAACACTGCAGATACCATTTTGAAGAAGTACTCATCAACAGTTGCCACAATTTTTACTGGTTTAGCTTCGGCTGCATTTTTGGGACAACCCTTGACTGTTAACTTTCTTCTAGGCATCTCAATAGTATTTATTTCAATGCACCAGGTAATTGTTGCTTTTTATTCTTTAGCTCGTTTTCTCACTCAACTTGTATCAGAGCTACTTTTGTTCAGTTTTTCTCTCCACACTTATTTAAGTGTTATTTTTATTCAGTTTTTCTCTCCACTAGCCAAGGTCAAAGATGAAAAAACAGCAGGAACAGTGGAGCTGGGAGATTCACAAAATCATAGGTAAATAAACTGAGAAAATGTTGTTGTTTTGAGCCATTAACTGTTTTTATTGGTTCTCTTGGTTGCTACCAAATAAATTCAGAATGTTAAAGGGGGACAGCACAATAACTATTATTAGCACGTGTTGTTGATGTCCGCCAATTATTTCCCGGCATCTAGCCTAATAAGAAGATTTCTGTTTAGCAGGTCCTCTGAGTCTTCTTTTGTAAATATGGCTGCTGGTGCCGCTGACGATGTAAGTGACTCATTGCTTGACTGAATATATCAAGAACTAACAGTTCTTTTGTGGAGGCAGTTTCTAATTTCTGAGCTGGAAATGGTTTCAGGCAAGCCATCTTAGCGCAAGTGACGAGAGAAAACCACTGCTGCCCATTTAAGATTACATTTTTGAGGTACTTATAACTTTTCGTTTGTATGAGAGACACTGGTGTCCTACATGTAAATGATAATTTGATGGCACTGATAAATATAAACCTGAAATGTAGTAGTTCGGAATTGATCACATGCTGGTACAACAATCCATCCACATGTTCAAAGTCTTTTAGCAGTGAACTTTTAATCTTTACGTAGGGACATCTCATTCATAAGGATTTTGATGAGGTCATTTTCATTTGGTTCTGCAGGTAGATATAGAAGAAATTCTTTTCCCGGAGAGTAGAACAAATTGCTCTTGTAGACTTCACAAGCAAAAGAAATATCATATACACGCAGAATTCATTTCAGGCCATCTCGTTCCTCTGTTTTCTTGTTTTATACTCCGAGCTTTGGGGTCAACATATGGCAGTAGGCCCTTGTTATACAGTATACACAACAAATGTAATGCGTATTACATACCATAATTCTATCCCCTATTTTTGGGGCAAAATATACTTGTGTCGACGGTTGTTGTACCATCACATAGTTGCTGATTTATCGACGAGCTTGGTCCCAGTTCAACTTTTCTTCTGTACCTCTTCAAAGATTTTTTTTTTTTGAAGTAGAATGCAGGACCACTGCTATGTCATTTAAGAGGAGAAAGCAGGCGTAAAAAAAACTAGTGAAACTCAAACTCAACCAAAGCGAAAGAGACATAGTAACTAACTAAGCTCGGGACTCCCACAGGCCTGCTGCCTAAGCCCAACTTCAAATTTAATTTCACAAAGGACATCTGCCGCTGTCATTGTTCGTGACTCAAAGATTCTTCTATTTCGTTCCTTCCAGATGCTCCAATCCACATACATCAGAACTGCCGCTTTGACCTCTTCAAAGAATTATGTTCAGTAAAAATTTATATATACAGTGTTATTACACACGGGCCCATTTTCCATACATGACTCCAGCCGCTCTGGGCTGCTTCCATAGACTCCTATAGATATAACTGTTGCTCGAACATGGCTAGCTTACATAACAATTAACATAGGACAAGACATGCTCGAATGGATTCACAGCTGCAGTGGTGGCGATGGGCTAGGGCAAAACTTGGCATCTCCGCACGGGCGGCCATCAGACCACGCCCTGCTGGTCTCGCAAGACGGCGTAGTTGATCACGCGGGCGACGGTGCCCATGGACGGCCGGAAGGTCGGGTCGTACTGCAGGCACTGCACCGCGATCCGCCCGAGCTGCAGGGGACAACCAGGCTGACGGTTAGGTTCGAGCACAACCAAAAAGAGTTCATGGGTAACACTGTTATCTGGGCTAGAGTCTGGGACCTTGAGAGCTCCGGCAGGGGGATGCTGATCGCCAAGCTTCGGGTCGATGTATTCCTGAACCCTGTCCTCCGTCAGCTTTGGAGTCGCCTGATGCACCAACATGACCAGCAAATCATCAGACGTTGTTTTCGCCATGTGATGGTGTTTGTTGGATTTCTTTAAAGATTTTCTTTTAAAAAAAATCTAAGACTATTGCTAATGGAGTACTATGTGCGGTAGCATCAGTTTTTTAAGGACGTGACAACTGCTGCTGTTTTCATATGTTAACTGGATTCTGTGGGGTACAATGTTTGAAGGCACTATCAAGATGACCCATTTGCCACATCACAGCTAACTACCTTCTGTTACAATATTCTTTGCTTAGCAGAGTTGGAAGGTCAGCTCCATAAAATTTTAATCTCGGGCTAGAAGTTTCTTGAACAAACAAAATACATTTCGATCAGTGTGACTGAACACCAGCTAAATCTTCCACTTAGTTGGGTCTAGGAAGGTAGTATAAGTTATTCTCAGCTCGTTAGGTATGAGAAATGCAGGGAGAATGGTTGATAAGTAGGGATCATCAACTGGTTGAAATTATGCCAATTTGGTCTAGCGTTCTGGTTTGCCTCTGTAAGTCGTAACCATGTTGTTTGGGGTGGGCGACCTACAAGAACACCCACCCACAAATCCTTACCCAGATTTTGTCAAGCTACAAACAAAGCTACAAGAACAACGCTCTTACCCAGTTCACCAGGCTTCGCTGGCCCTGCGGCAGCGTGTGGTCCAACGGCTTCCTCCCCGTCAGGAGCTCCAGGAGGACGATCCCGAAGCTGTACACGTCGCTCTTGTCCGTCATCTGCCCCGTCATGGCGTACCTGAAAACCACCAGCCCGTCAGAAACCACCCGACTCCACCCAGCGGCACCAGCGAGACCAGGCCAGGCACGTACTCGGGCGCCTGGTAGCCGAAGGAGCCGAGCGTGTCGTGGAGCGGTTGAGCCTGGCCATGTCCGCGGCCTGGCTGAACATGTTGTAGTCGGCGAGCTTGGCGCGGAACCCCTCGAAGAGCAGCACGTTGGTGGAGCGCACGTCCTTGCGCGTCACCGCCGGCCGCACCAGCTCGTGCAGGTACTCCAGGCCCCTCGCCGCGTCCAGCGCGATGTGCACGCGGTGGATCCAGCTCAGCACCGGCCTGCCGCCACCGCCGCCGCCGCCGCCCTGCCCCGCCAGCGCCTCCCTGTCCCCGTGGAGGACGTCGTGGAGGTTGCCCATGGTGGCGTATTCGTAGACCAGCACGCGGAGGTCGTTGCTGATGGTGTAGCCGAGCAGGCGGACGAAGTTGTCGTGCCGGAGCCGCGACGCCACCGACAGCTGCTTGAGGAAGACGACGTTGGAGGCGTGCTTGGAGGGCTTCTCCAGCCGCTTCACGACGGCGTGGCGGACGCCCCGCAGCGTGGCCAGGTACACCTTGGCGTAGGACCCCTGCCCGATGAGCCGCTCCCGCGAGAAGGACGCCGTGATCTCGTTCAGCTCGCGCAGCGGCACCTCCGGCACCTCCACCGTCACCACCTCCTCCGGAGCGGGGCCGCCGCCGTGCCCTTCTGAATAATGATCATCACAGTAAAAAAAATTCACCGAGAGGCAATCGAGATGCTGAATTGCGGCAGGGAATGTTCACAACTTTCCGTGTCAATAGCTATCACAATTCAGAGCAGAGCAAAGAACACACACGCAGAAGAAGAAGAAAAAAAATCAACGTTGAGTTTTCTCTGTGCTGACTACACGAAGCATGAGGATAATCCTAGCAGAATCTAAAACGATCATAGCAAAGAACAACAAAAAAGAGTGACCAACAAAGTACCCGGATCCGGCGTGTAAGCGTACGTGTTCCTGGACAGCTTCCTCCTGATCCTCGGGAAGCAGCCGACGCTCCCGCCGTCCTGTGGACGGCAACGCCGCTGCAGGAGCAGGAGCGACGGGATGCTGACAAAGCTCCGAGACCCGGCAGCTGGGGCGGACCAGCGATGTGAGGGTCCGGCCGTGACATCTCGGTCTCGGCCTGAGTTTTCTCGGTCGCGGGGCCCGGAGAACGGCGAGCCGAGAAGGTCCGGGCGGTGGTGTTTGGACCGAGTCCGCACTGACCGCGCTTCACCCCCCACAACGACGCCCGTCGCCCGGTGACTCACGGCGCGGCGGTTTGCTCATCTCATCTCGTCCTGCCCGGGAGGCCGGCAAGGGAGTTGGGTTGGACCAGCGCTGCAGCGTAGCAGCAGCGGCTGACCTGCTGGTGGCGTCGCTGCCGTTGCTCCGATTTTTCTTCCCTTTTCTTTCTGGTGACTGGTGCAGCGACATGGCTAGCGTGTCGCCGGCGCGCACCGTGGCTTTGATGGAGGCGCCCTGACTCTGACGGCCGATGGGGTCGCGCGAGGAGAATGGCTATGAGCTTGGTCCCCGCGGACCGCTGGTACGGCGGTGGCTAGGCCGCCGCGAAAGCTACTTCGCAATCCACTCGGACACGTCTGCCGCCGCTCGTTGCCGCGTCGGCACCGCGCGTCCTCCACGGAGGCGGCGGGCCGACGATCGACCGAGCTAACCGGCCCGTCGAGCTCGCCCCCGTCTCCCCGCGGCGCAGCACGCATGCGAGAGGAGGCCGGGGCCGGGTGGTTTCCTCCGGCACAGGGCGCGCGTTGTTGTGTGGATGGCACAGGCATCAGGCATCGCATGTCTCCGTCGCGGTCGCGGCTTCTGGTCGAATTCAGACGGGAGCCAATGCCGGGTTGCTACGTTTGGTTGAGGTCATTGGCGGAGTGCAGTTATGGGATGAGCCTCCAAAGTCCAAGCCGCTGAGATCAACACGGATGGCAAAATTAGCAAGATTTTCTGAAAGCTCTGCGAGACTGCGACCCATCCGCATCCAATCCTCCACAGCGATCCAAGCAACAACTCCGTAACGGCACGCTGTCACACTGATCACTCCAACAACTTTGGGCTGTAAAGGCCCATTATGAGAGACCGCGGCGAAGACAGCAGCAGAGAGAGCCCACTGGAGGAACTTACAACGAGAGACGATCCAACGAAGAAGCGGCGGCCATTCTCCGTCTCGCCCCCAAAAGGCCGAAACGGGTAAAAACCCACGGAACAGTTTGCGTTGCAAAACCCTTCCTCCCGTTTTCACCTCGCCGTCGCCGCTCGCCGGCGGAGCCTTCTACAGACAGGCCAGCTCGGCGGGACCCCACCTCTCCTGCCCTTATGGCCCTCCTCCTTCGCCGGGGCGCGGCGCTCGCCGCCCGCTCCTTCCGCGCCGCAGCCGCCGCATCATCCGCTTCCACCGCCGTGCACCGCCTCCCCGCCGCGGGATCCCTCGCGGGCGTCACGGAGCTCGCTCCGGCGCGGCTCTTTCTCCTCGACAGCCGGAGAGGCTTCGCGAAGGGGAAGAAATCGAGTAATTTGCGCACCCGCCCCCTCCCCGAGTCACCCCCTCGCATATAGTTACATGTTGTAAAATGGCAGCTCAGTTCCTGTTGTGTTACTAGTAGGACTTGCTAGGTCACTAGATTTGATATAAAGTGCTTGATAAATCAGGGTCTCACGATTCACGATGAGCAAAGATGGACGATAATCCAAGCATTGCTTTCGATTAACCGATCACGTTTGTTTGTATGTGGCTGTGTAGAGGATGACCGAGGCGACACGGTTCAAGCCGCTCCTGACATTGGGCCAACCGTCAAATCAGCTGCCACTGCGCAAATGGATGCTGCAGTGATCGCGCTATCGCGAGAGCTGAGCAAACTGCGGACCGGAAGAGCTACTCCTGGTACCATTGCATTCCTGCCTTTGCCATGCTGCTGCTATTTTTCTTTTGCTGGTCAGTGCAGTTTCTCCCAGAAATAAAAAAACAAATACGCACTGCAGGTATGCTTGACCATATCATGGTGGAGACTGCAGATGTTAAAGTTGCGTTGAATCGCATTGCTGTTGTTTCTGTCCTGGATGCACATACCCTATCAGTGATGCCTTATGATCCTAGTGTAAGAGCCTCTATTTCCTTAAATTTGGCTAGATGAACTAGTACATTCGGCTAGCATATAGATGCTTCTTTATATCAATAGTTTGTTGCCCAGATAGTCTAGTTAAACTTCCTAAAATGCTGAAGCTGTGATATGTAATATGTTTCTGTTGTTTTAGGCCTAAATGCCATTTCCAAGTGTCATGTTAATGTGTCTGTTACTTGTTGCCCTGAACTTACGTAGCATAATAATGTGAATTGTTCTTGGGCTTTTGCTTTCAGGCTTCCTTTGACTAATTCCTAATCTATTTCTGCACAGTCCGTGAAGTCTATTGAGCACGCTATTATCTCATCACCCTTGGGCATTAATCCAACTCCTGATGGAAATAGGATTATTGCAGCTATCCCTCCGTAAGTGTTTCCTTTAACGTTGCTTCTTATTGTCTATCTTAGGTCCCTACCTGCTAGGTCCGATACAACACTAGCTGTGTATTCTAATTCTATAGTTGGCATATAACGTTATGTTGTACCATAAGCAGCGGTTTCTGTACTGGGTGCCAATGATGATCAAGTGATCCACTAGGCAATAATAAGTTTTTGGGAACCAGATTGTGAGGGTGAAACTGATTCTGTATTGGCTTTATTCGTATAAGTGATTCGGAGAGGTTCTTGCACGGTCAACTATAGTGTACAAACTTGAGATCCCTTCCACTCAATATTTATGTAGGGATAGCTGGAATAACTTAATTTATATTACTCAGTGGCTACAGTCTCAAATTTGCTTCCTTCTGCTAATTTACTTTTCATGCATGGCAGGTTGACAAAGGAGAATATACAGGTTAGGTTTGCTAACTTAACACTAATCCATTTGTATTCCTGAAACAACTAACCTTTTTTTATGCCAAGTATAGGCACTATGCAAGGTTGTTACTAAATCTGCTGAAGATTTTAAACAAAGTATTAGAAGAGCACGCCAAAAGGTAAAGAAGGCTTGTCCTTTTTTTTCTTCTTTTATCTGTTCTGGTGATGACAGTGCCTCTGCACACAGTAAATCTGGACTACCTGATGCTTCATGTTATCAACTAAACATTATTTGGAAACTTGGAATTTAAGAGACAAATGTTATGACAGGGCTATTATCTTTTTTTTTTGTGATACTTGAATATCTATAGTTCTCTGCTCTGTTGCTCTTAGTGATATTATAAGTAAGAAAACCAATTTGTGATTGAGCTCATCCAGTCTTCCAACAATTATAGCTGCGATCAAGATATCAGAACTGAAGCCTAATGGTTATGTACTCCCTCCATCCACTTCTGTTGGGCACATTTTACTCCAGAACTTGTACCAGTGCTCCTCTTAAATTGACCAGAATGCTACTAGCTAACCCCTGAAGTGCTGTCTCTCAATTCATTTGCATTCCAGTTTAGCTTGCTGGTGCCAGGTACATGTACATTTTAAAACTAGGGGCATTACTGACCAACACAGATTTTGCATGGGGAAGGCAAACGGTCCTAACAATCTTGGACAGCTAAAAGAAAAACATAGATCCAACATAAGTGGATGGAGGGAGTAGCAATAGTGTTGATCTGTATTAGTGATGAACCCTGCTATTGTGGATAATGTTCACTGGGATACCGACTATTTTGTGATTTTGCTTGGCGTAGCATCTCAGTCTAAGCTTCAGGGATAACTTCTTGCTCTCAAACTAAATTTATTTTCTTCAAAATCTTCCATTAAACTAGGGTTGCTATGAGCATAGGACTGTGGGTACTGGATTCCAGTTTCTATCAGCTCCAGTGCTCGATGCTGGTATTAGAGAAATACAACTTAGTAAACTTTGCCTTGTGTGTCCAGGCACTTGATACAATAAAGAAATCTGCATCTAGCATGCCCAAGGATGATGCAAAGAGGCTGGAGAAGGAGGTGAGTAACTGAATCGATGCTGTAAAAGGAATACATTGCCTGTCGGTAAACATTTAACCTGTTATCTTCGCTCCAGATTGAAGAATTGACTAAGAAGTTCATAAAGTCAGCAGATGACATGTGCAAGGCAAAGGAGAAGGAAATCAGCGGAAGCTGAAGTCATACATCTTGATGAAGTAATGTTTTGTTCCAATTCCAACGATGTTGTGACTGCAATTGCGCAGCCGAATCAAAAAATATATTTCCTTCCGTGCCATTCTAACTACACTGTTAGCAGTTCAAACGGTGTGATGCCCAGGGCAGGGTGGCCTGTGGTGTTGTAATTGAGTCACGCAGTCACGAATTCTTACAGAACGAAAGTGAGTGTAGTTTTGGATATGATTGACCCCGTTTAAAATTATCATGGCTTATTTTCTGTGAAAGAACATGATGTCACTCTGTTGATTTCAATTCAGTCACCTTTGCCTGTATACTCCATCCATGATCTTGCAAAGTGCAAATCCATCACGATACTGAGCGTGCTGTTGCGGTGTTTGCTTTTATACCTGTGGTACTTTCTTCGAGGAAATGAAGGATTATGAATGGCTGATTGAATTTGTTGTGTCGCTCTGAGCTGAGAAATTATTTACGTCCATTTCTTGATCTATCATCTACTCATCTTTCTCCTGAATGTCATCAGCCATCCACTCCAGAACCCTCATTCTAGACATGATCGTGTGATCTTGGCGTGTTTTTCTCATACGATGAAGAGACACTAAGCAGGCTAGGTATAACTTTGAAGTTGGAACAGCTCAAACGGCGAGTTTTCCGAAAGAGACTGATAGATAGTTCTGATAGAAACAACTACAAGCCAGTTAAGCTAAAGCAACTTAGCCAAGATAACACCAAGCTATATACACACAACACAGCCTCCATGCCCCTGAACCAAAAACCATCATGGCAAGCTCCCAGCAGCCAAAAGCCTTCGAGCTGAAGACCAGCGCAGCTGCACACCACACCACACCACACGCCCCTCTACGGCTCTACGCCCGCTACAACTCTTTACACGCACGCACTCGCTGCAAACCTACAGAGCCTAACGGATAGAGCGCGAGGCCACGCGCCCGCTCACTCCTTGCCCCTCTTGCCGAACGCCGCCCTGGTCACGGCCCTGATGCCCCTCACCCACAGCTCCGCGGCCTCCTCGCCGCCCTCGCACACGAAGTGCACCTCCCTCCCCGTCGCCGTCACCACGCGGAACAGCCCCGGCTCGTACGCGTCGCCCTTCCTCTGCCGGTGCCGCTGGAACGCCGAGCTGCCGCCGACCTCGGCCTCCCGGCAGATCACGTTGCGCCGGCTCGACCCGCCCCACCGGAGCACGCCCGCCGCGGCCACCATCCGCAGCGACTTGCCGTGGGGCTTCCCGCGCCCGCCCTTTGTGTGCTTCCGGACGCGCGCGCCCTGGAGGACCGCCTGCCGGCCCAGCTCGTCCATGATCACGTCCTCGGCCTTGTTGAACGCCGCGGTGGCTAGCGCCGCCCGCGCCAGGGAGAGCGCCGTCTCGCCGCGGGGCGTCTCGAGGTCGCAGCGGGCGCCGTAAGAGATGAGGAGCTCGGACACGCCCGCGTGGCCTTCCCTGGCCGCGAGCATCAGCGGGGTGTACCCGTCGCCGTCGGGGACGTTGACGTCGCAGCCCGTGCTCGCCAGGTGCCGCACCGCCGCGGTGTCGCCGCGCCGGGACGCGCAGTGCAGCGCGTAGAAGCCTCCCGGCATGCCCTTCTCCAGCGCGAACTCGAGCATGACCTGCTCAAAGAGGTCCCTCTTCTTGCTCTGCTGCGCCAGCCCCATGGCCGTCTCCCCGCGCTTGCTGCTCAGCTTCACGTTGGCGCCGGCGAACACGAGGGCGCGGAAGGCCTCGACGTTGCCCACCTTGGCGGCAGCCATTATGGGCGAGCACCCGTCCGGGTCCTGCTCGTCCACGTCCACCTCCGGCTGAGCGAGCAGCACCTCAATCGTGGCCGCGTCACCGCACCGCGCGGCGAACATGAGTGGCGAGAACACGCTCCGGTCGCTCGAACGCGGGATGGTCCCGGACTGAATCGCGCCAAGAACAGCACGGTCGAAGCCGCTCTTCCATCCACCGGAAGAAGCGACGGAAGCTGCGGACTCGCCGGCCGAGTTCAACAGCGCGACGTCAGCTCCAGCGGCCACGAGGACTCTCAGGCAGTCCTCGCGTTTGTGGCGCGAACAGAGGATGGCGGTGGTGTCGCCGGCCTCCGCCCTCACGTTCACGTCGCAGCCCCTGTCGACCAACGTCTGCAGGATCTCCGGCTGGCCGAGCCGCGCTGCCAGGTGAACCGGCCTGGCCCTGCTGCTCCTTGAAGTCTTCACAGGAGCTTCGGAGTCTGCACCAGACGCCAGCAAGGTCTGGACGGCGCCGGTGCTGCCGCAGAGGATGGCGTGGTGGAGGAGCGTTCTGCCGAGGTGCACCGTGCTCGACGCGTACCCGTTCTGGAGGAGCAAGCGCAGGATGGAGCCCGTGGACTCGTAGTACTCCACGGCGCACCAGACGGCGTCGTAGGGCTCGGCGAGCCCGGCGCCCACGCGCAGCTCCTCGCCGGTGGACGTGTCCCAGGACCACGCGCCCAGCCTCACCTTCGTGTCCCTCTTGACGCCGGCCTGGACATGGCACGGGAGATGGTGTCTTAAGCGTCAATTGCTGTGCTGATTCTGCTGAAGACTGAAGAATAGTTTGTGCAGGCAGTTCAAATGATGCGTCACCTGGAGTAGATGGCGGACCACCGCGACTTGGCGGCTCACGATCGCGGCGAAGAGCGCCGTGCAGTCGACGTTGGCGTGCAGGGATGGTTTCAGCGAGCGCAGGAGCACCCTGGCGGTCGCATTTGGATCAGCTCCGCGCTGTAAAATAGACACGAAATCAGGGGTTGAAATTGAATTTGATGTCCGTTGAAGGCTCTCTTAGAGCAGAAAAACACTTTCAGATCGTTACGGATAGCAGAATAGAAAGGTTTTGTGTAACTGCGAGCTGACTCCCGTAGAAAATGAAGAACAGAGGGCTAAAGTGCAAAAGAATGAAGAAGAAAAGAGGGCGAGCAGACGCAGAGGGTCAAACTGCAAAAGGAAGAAAAGGGGAGGACCAAAGCGCAAAAAAAATTTGGGTAAGAACCGCCTAAGCGGGTAGCCTGCCTTAACCGCAATGTGGCGGCTAGAGGGAATGTCCGAACACAGATCCCTGACGGGGAGATGCCAACCGTCTCTCCTTTTCTACGAATACGGACCAGCGTGCAGCACTCCACAATATAAACTGAGCAAAGCTATCATCGGGTGGCGAGATGGGACTAAACGACCGCCTCTGTTTCGTGTCCCGACCCGTTTCCCCATCAGGCCATCACCCCGACATGCTGCGATGGCCCATATGGGAGCCCAACTTCTTCGGTCCACACAGCTTGCAAATTTTGGGCCGAAACACACGCACTGACCATACGAGCACTCGTCCTCGACTCCATGAACAGTTTCTGAAGAGGGATGCCAACCACGCGTAAACACTGTACCAAGTAAGCGAGCAGGAAGGCACTGTACCTTGATGAGCGTGTCGACCACGTCGACAAAGCCGCGCGCCGCGGCGGACACGAGCGCGTGGACGGCGACGCGCGGGCGGACGAGGTCGGAGCCCATGAAGATGGCCGCGAGGGCGGCCTGGCCCTGCAGCGCCGCCTCCACGACGGCCTCCTCGCAGGCCGGCTGCGACGCGCCCGCGCGCGCCAGCAGCTCCGCCACCTCCGCGCGCCCCTCCCGCGCCGCGGCCGTCGCCGGGTAGCCCCGGAACACCTCCCCGTTCACGTCGGCCCCCTTCGCCTGCACGCGTAGCACGCCATGTAAGAACCGTGAACCGTCAGAAAACGTGCGACAGAGGGATTGATAGCACACTGGTAATTTAAAGTTTCAACACAAAAATCAGCCAGATTGTACATGAGAAAAAAATGCTTGTGAAACCATCAACGAAAGTTTGTGCATCAATTCAAGCGCAAATTGATGTTTACCGATACTACGACATTTTCTTCTTCACTAATTTCACCTACACTGAGTCCTTAGTGCATTTCTTTTCTTTTACTGTCGCATTCACAGTTTTACCTTCATCCACTGCGTCCTACTCCTACTGCCTACTGTTCCTTTCCTCCACTCTCTTTGACCTGCACTGAAGATGAGATGGGAGTAACAGCATCCATAGAACAGGGCGTGGCAGCGACCATCGCGACTCGCACCACAGCTGTCCGGGTAACAAATGTCGCTGCTACTACTACTATGTCCGCTCAGGTCGGTGCTGCGCGGGCCACCAATGGAGTGGCCGCGCCGGATCACCGGAAGCAACCGGAGCAGTGGCGCGCCGTGGCTGCAACTCATTTAAGCGAGCGACAGGAGGGGACCGCGCCCCCCTGGAAGGAGGAATCTGGTCAAAATTCTGCAGGGCGATTGCTATCCTATCCGCCGATGATATCTCGTGCGTGGTGTCACCGCCAATGTCAGCTCGCCCTCGCCGCGTACAGTGGCAGTAGTGCCCGGTGCCCCGCTGGTACTCTAGCTTTCAGGATTGCCGCAACTGCTGCAGAACACAGCGTGCTAGTGCCTCCGTCGGCTTCGCAAGTCACGTCTGCCGTGCCTGGTGCACTTGGCACAGGAAACGAACTTGCCCCCGCCACACAAGCAAACGATGATGCGATGCCTGGCCACTTCGCCACGGACGCCGTACGATTCGCGAGATCCGGCGACAAGAGTTGCTGCGTCGGTGTCACGATCCAACAATCATCAGGCATCGAGTCACCAACAGGTGCCAGGGACGGATGGATGCTCCTGGTTAATAACCACGCATTCACATTTCACCAAGATTTTCTACCTAGCAAGGGCAACGCACAGTGAACGCGTCACTATTCGCCGCACCGGGGTGATGTTCTTCGCAGGCGCCCACCGTCCTCCCTCCCCGTGCCATCATCAATATTCCACTGGGGGCGCGCCACAGTGCACGGAGGCCAGGCCATGGCCACGAAGCACGAGCTGGGGCAAGGGGGCCGCGGGCAGGCAGGAGGGCGTGCCTGCGGCTGTGCATGGGCGCCAGGTGCGTGCGTGCGTGCCCACCAGACCAGGATGGAGGAACGGGGGGAGCAGGCAGCCGCGCGGGGGATACAGCTGGCCGGTGGCAGGCGCGAGGGGGCTCAAGGGCAGATGGCTACAGGGCAGGACAGGGAAGAGCCGAAGAGGACACGGCACGATACGGACGAGCTCGATCGCTCCGTACCACGCCCCAATACACCGCACCGCGCGGCGCCGCGCTGGGCCGGCTCCTGCGACACATGCGCTGCCGTCTTTAATACAGCAGAGAGATGGGGGCAGCCGGGCGCTTGGCCTTGGCCGAGGAGAAGCATCGCCGGCCGGCCCTACTACCTGGCCTGGGACCGTGAGGTGGTTTCCATGGCGCGATGAAAAATACGCACAGCTGGTTCGGCTTGGACGTATTGGGGCGGCGGGGAGCACCGGCATCTGGCCTCGGATGCAGGTCATGTGAGCCTCCTCCTCTGCCCTGGCGTGGACGAGATCACTCGACCAGGCCTATTTTGCCACCGCGGAGCGATCGGAAATCCAGGATCAGAGCACGCGCGCGTGAGCAGACGCTGGGTAGCCTGGGCTACACGACGTATGGCTGCACTCCGTGTGATTGATGACCGCCCTCAGAGATTGGGACTGGCTCTCATCTAAACCCGCCAAAAGACTGGCGTCCCACCTGAGCACGCAGCGATGCACGTTCGGGCCATGATTGTCCGGCCGAAGAGGGCGGGATGGACGGCCACACGGCCGCTGCGCTCGCTCCATGCTGGCCTGGCCCGACGAGGCCAGAGCTCAACGAAGGAAAAACAAAAGAGATGCTTCAGCGTGCGTTCCGGGACAAGGGCCATGGGTGGGCGCCATTAGTAAGCTTCCGGCAGAGGGATCAGGGAGGGGAAGCGAGCGCCGGTGCAGGCGTCGCGCGCGCGCGCAGCAGCGGAAGTACACGGCCGATGCCGGGGCGCAGGAGCATGCAAGCGGCAGCGCAACCACTCCCATTCAATGGCGCGCCAGGCGCGGCGCCCATGACGCCGGCGGATCAGCCGGGCCGCGCGCCGGACGCCCCGTGCCACGGCACGGCACGGACCCAACCGGAAGGACGCAAACCATCTCGCCTGCATGAGGATGTGCCGCCAGCCACACCCTTAGCCACGTTCCGCTGACACAATCATCTTGATCCTTGCACGATGCTGAGTACTAGTCGTATTCTACTACGGAGTACAGCCAAGAGGTCACATGTAGGGCTTGATCATTTCCATCAGAACAGGTCCGAGGCGGGGAAGCGTGACAGACAGGTGGGGCCGCAGTGATTGATTAGGCTCGAGGCGCAGGTGTTGAAGTACCATAGGATCCCGTACCAGAGCTCAAGATGACACTGCACACGCCGACGAAGGAGAGTAAGAGACGTGGAACGTGGCCGGAGCGGAGTGCGGAGACCGGCCGGCTTCCGGGCGGGGAAGGTCACGTGATCGGCGATGCCGCCCCCGACCGCGCTCACGAGGGGAATATATTGGTCGCTACCAAAGTGCTGAGCTGGTGGTACTTGGTCGCACTAGTATACAAACCCCGGCCAAGCTTGCTTTCTACTCCTGATTATGTTACTGTCAGCAGTAAACAAAACTTGGGCTCAAGTCAAACCCATCCGCCGCTGTCTCCCAATCCTCCCACTAAAATACTCTCCGGTCCAGGATGTATTTTTTAAAAAAAGAGAGTAGTTTACTCGCCTACAGTTTACAGTTATGGATCGCCCAGCTTCGTGACACGACAACACGGTGGAACAGTGGCAGCTCGGCAGGGATAAGTTAGTACTTGGACCCCCGTGTATTAGCTGTTCTGAGTTACTGCTCCTTACGATAATTTTTTTAATGAAATACTATATTGGTGCCTGGTACAATACCATACGGTACATACTTTAGCCGTATGTATACTTTAATCTACTAGTGTACGTACACCACGACCAATGCCTACGTGCTACACGTATACCAAGGATATCGAAGTGTGCCCAGGAAGCTTCCCCTGCGTAGATTGCACGCCCCCATTCCACGATTTCCACCGTGGCTGGCTAGAGAAGAAGAACGAGAACGTCCGTACTAGTACGCAATAAAGAGGAGCTGCAAGTCTGCAGCACAGGTATGGTCCCGTTGCAGCGCAGACTGCAGACGAGAATGGGTAGGACCGTAGGCCTACTTGGTACTAGCTGATGAACTAATTGATCCCAGATTACATGTTCCAAATGATTTTAGGCTAGTAATGAGCTGCATAATTTTGTCTCAGCCATTAGCGAAATTCCTCATAATGAGCAGCATTTTTATTAAGATTTATACTCTAGTTTTTTGTTGAGAAAGTTGGCAATAGAAAGTGAATACTAACATATAGTACTAGTACTAGTAGCATGAAAAAGAGCAAGCAATGGAGAGGGAGGAAGTAGAGTACAACTAGTATCATATACTCTGCCTCTGCTTTGCATCCCTCTCCCCGCAAATCCGTACTCATGATCTCGAGCGATGAAAAGGGCGAAAGGATTTCAAGTGGGTCCGGTAAAATCTCTTTGGTTCCTACATGTATTCATGTACGCGCTTAAAGGATGGGATTTGTCCTGCGCGTGCATTTATACAGTACGTCGAGCTATGACTGGCGTGGAGACGGAACTGAGTCGGTGGCTGGTACTTGGATGAACAGTGCGGATAAGCACCAGCCTTTTTCTAGCAAGCTGAAGCGAGGCAAAGATACACTGGCACTTGAGAAATGTTGGAAGGAAGCGCCCGCTAAAACCATTCGAACATGCCGTGTGACCTTTTTACCAACCAAGTAAAATGGAGATGAATATAATGGGCCAGTGGGGCTAGGCAAACCTTAACCTATGACCCTGCAAACTTGGTGAAGCACAAACTCTTCGGCGCTCGGCAAATTTGAATGCAAATTCGCACCAAAATCGCCCGAATATTTCAGGGATAAGGCTACACACGCACGCATAAGGGGGCTCGAATTGCAACTTGCGTAGCAAGACAAATCTGGTGTTGAATTACTCCCTGGACGATTAATTCTACCACCACCCGAAACGCGACAAAAATGCAGAAACGAACAAGCGAGATGCGGATAGTGAAATTCCGATGCGAGGAAGCAGAGCGGGGAGGGAATGCGGGTGGGCGGGGATTGGTTCGATTACTCACGAGCAGGGCGCGGACGAGCGCGACGTCCCCGTTGCCGGCGGCGAGGAAGAGCGGCGAGACGTCGGCGCGGATCTCCTCGTGCACGGCCCGCGCCTCGGCGGCGGCGCCCTCCCGCGGCTCCGCCTCCGCGACGCGCCGCGCCCGGAGCCACACCACCCCGGCATAGTTCACGTCCGCGCGCCCCGCCGCGAGGAGCTCGCGGGCCTCCCTCGCGTCGCCGCGCGCCACCGCCTCCACCAGCCGCTGCGACGCGGCCTCCGCCTCGCGCGCCGCCTCGTCCTCCGCCTCCGCCACGGGCCACACCTGCCGGCCGCCGGCGATCGCCGCCGGGCGGAGCAGCACCGCCATTCCCGAAGATTTCCCTAGAGGGCTACAGGCGCGGGGCTGCTCTGTCTCTGCTCTGCTCCGGCCCCCTCGGTGCGCGTCCCTCCCTGGGTGTGCGGGCAAACTTGAAAGGGGGAGGCGCGCCGGCACGGGGCAATATATAGGTGGAGACTCGGGAGGCGAGACGAGGAAGGGGCAGACGGGCGGTGAAGTCACCGCGCCGGTGAAGATGGGCCTCTTACGGGGGCCACCTGTAAGTGGCGGAGGGTTTACGGATGGGGCGGCAGTGGGGCCCGCTGCTCATAGAGTGGGCGTGAGTGGTCGTAATTACAACATGCTCGGGCGCTCCTCCGCGGCTTGGCTCCCGGCTCGGCTTGAATGGGCGCCGGCCAGGAAGCTTGGCTAGGCTAGAGCCTTTGTTCAGGCGTTTGGGTTGGTTGTATAAGGCCTCCTTCAGCGGTTGCCGCTAGCACCGGCGACTTCGCCAGCCAGCACAGTAGCAGCAGTGTCTGCGAACGCGTGCGTGTGAGGGGCATAGCCCTCTCACTAGGCGGCAGCCCTAGCGTGGATGTTTTTTCACTGTTCATCGATTAAACAATTCATTTAGCTGGCGACGTCGACCGTTGGAGGAGGCCTAAACCGACATGAGGTGTTTTTAGGTAAAAACAAAGTACCTCCAGGCACGTTTTTAAGTTTTAGCAGAGCATTAAATAATGGGCATCTGAGAGCTGTTGTAATAATCATTGCAACAAAAATAGTGGACTAGCGGCTCCTTTGATAGTCGGAGAAGGCTGCTTCTGCTATAACCTATCATTTAAAATACTAGTTTTGAGCGACTTGAAAGTGTCTTCATTATGAATTTGTATCATAATTCGGCTTCAGTATCTTTTGTGTAACTACTAATAGTAGTCACTGTGTTGCAATGGTCATTTGTACTTTTGATCTAGCTTTAAAACTAGACTTTGCAATGAGAGCTGGGAAAAAAATGATAGTTTTTGCAACCTTGCTTCAGAGAAATCCAATTTTCTTAAAGTGCAACGAACAAATAATTTAAGACACAATTTCTTTAAATTAAAGTTCATCCACGTTATGACCTCTTTCTTACATGTCCAATATATTTGTAGATAATTCTATTTCATAAGAAGCGTGGTAGTTAACAACAGCTTATGCCGCAGATAAAAATAGAAATAGATGCATGGGTTGAATGGTGAAAGATGCAATTGCGTACTTTTGCAGTCTTGAAAACACCAAAATCTTTATGAAAGGGCATCGTACCCGGACTACCAGCTACCTTGCTATACCAAGTTTCAATCCACAAAATCAATTCCATTGTTGGAGCTTTTAGTTTATAAAGGTGTGTTACCTTCTCTTCTCACGCATCAAACGAGAACACGGTGCGAGTGAAAATGGTAGCCCCGGTCTAACCGCGGGTACACTGGTACTACAGCACGTGGCAGGCTGGGGGTCTAGGATATGGTGCCCTCGCTACCGATCCAGCGCTACTGCTCCCGTGACAAGTCTATGCAGCGCGGCTCGCCAGGACTCGTCGTTGCCACTGCAGACGATCGGGTTGGCGTGTTCCGAGCCAGGCATGCGTACTTCGATCACGGGCGGCCGCCCGGGGGCGGAGCCGGGGCCCGGTCAAATGCTCCGTTATACATCGCGTAGTATTTAAGTTTACAAATATTAGCATCCAGTCCATTTTTATCAACCCACTTATTTTAGTTATTCTGACTCTGCCTCCCAGAAGTTGGAGCCAAACTCGCGCCCGTCGATCATCCATCACCCTCGAGTTGTCCGACGACAGCGCTCGTACGCACGCACGTACGTGTACGCGCGTGCGCGCCGCTCGACACGTACGCCGTCCTCTTCTTCCATGTAAGCTGCTGTAGCCTGGGACGGGCCCGTCGATCGATAGGGCACGTACCGGCGACCACTCTACCGTACGTGCCGTGCCGAGCGGTCGCGTCCGTGGGTACAGTAGCTCTCGCTAGCACGATCATCGAACGTGCCATGGTTGGGTGCACGCGCATCGCATGCACATGCGTCCGGTTTTTGCTGCGGCGCACGGCAGCGCAGTGGTAGGGCAACAGTAGTGGTAGCCACAGCTGCGCTCCACTGTCGCTGTGCTACCATCGCAGCAGCAGCAGCAGCACGCTCGTCCCGTCGTCGCAACAAATCAGCGCGCCGCGCCCACGCACCACCAGCAGTGTTCGCCCCCGCTCGTACGCGCGCGTCCCGGCGTGACGACGCCGGGACAGCACGGCCCCGGTCGCGGGATCCCCCGCACGCCGCCAAGCTCAGCTGGCGTCTCGATCGGCTGGCTCCGATCCGATTCGGCGCGGCTTGGCTCTGGGGCCTGGCTGGCGGGACGAACGGGGCCGGCGCCGCCCGTTTCCGCTGTGGATCGATTTGTTTATCTACAGAGGAGGGACTAGGGAGGGGGCGGGTGGGCGTCGTTGCCCCCGAGAAAAGCCGCGGCCGGCGCGCGCGCCGGCGCTGCTGGAACGGAAGCTCTGTGCGGGGCTGCCGCTCTGCCTGCGTACCATTTGGTGGGGGCTCAAAGCCTGTCGCAGATGCTGTCACTTCTGGGTACCGCGCGCCGTGTTCTTTCTTTCTCCGCGCCCCCCCCCCCCCCCCCCCCCCCCCCCCGCCTCCATTTTTGCTGCTCCAAGCGATTGAGCTCGATCCGGAGCACGGGCATGGACTGCCCGCGCCAGCGTATCGATTGATACACGAAGCCACAAAGGGGAGGGCACAGCACTGGTGCCTGCATAGACCCTAGTAGTAGCTGCGTGCCGCGTCAGCTCATTACTGCCGAGCTAGCCCGTATGGCCGTATGGAGTGGCGGCTTCTACCAGACTACCACTGCGTTGTACGCCCCGTGTCAGGGAACGGGTGCGTTGCTTCTCCGTTGAGCGTACGCGCGCGATCGCTCCCGGGCTCCCGGCCCCCGCCCTCCTGCTGTTCTGCATCGGTCGTCCGGTCCAGACATCCAGTTTCCTGCGTTGCGGTGGTTCAAGGCCTAGCGATGCGCGACAAGTCGAGCGGCCGGCGGTGCCCGGCCGGAACGGAAGCGCGATGGCCCGCCATCGGCAACAAAAGATACGCCCATGTCGATGCCGATGGGGGGGACGTGGTGCGACCGCGCCAGCGCTGGCCGATTCCTCTCTGTGGGATCAATGCAAACCCGCAGGCCGCAGCGCGTAGGTGGCGCGTGTAGAACGGGTCCGCCATTTGCCGTGTCCTTCCGACGGCCGCTTGCGTCGCAGCTTGCCATGGACGCAGCGCAGGCGCCTTGTTGTTTGGCCGCCGCCGCCGGTGTTCTCCGGCCTTGGAGAGATCGCCCGCCCGTGTTGTAAGCTGCTGCCGGTGGAATCCCCGTGTTGTAAGCTGCTGCCGGCCGTACGTGCTAGGGGACAAACGCTGGGTCCGTACCCGGCTGCCGCGCTGCGCAAAGTTCCTACAGCGCTTTGCCCGCGCCTCGCTTTCTCCTTTTTTTTTTCTTGTCACCCTGCAGAAATTTCACCCCGTCCATCCGATCCTGACCAGCAGGGATTACAGGATTAGAAAGAAGAAAAGGCAAAGGGAAAGTCGCTCGCCGTCTACCGTCCTCGTCTAGTCGTCTGCGCAATTCGCGCTCTCCTCCTCTTTTGCTTCGTGGTCTCTGCGTACGTGACGTGATCGAGACGGAAGAGAGGAGGGGATACCTAAAAGCTCTCGCCACCGAGGTAACAGCTGAAGTGCGGTGGTCAGTGAAAGGTGAAAAAAGAAAACAGATCTCTGCGGCTCTGCCGTGGCAAAGGTGAAGATCGATCCCTGCGTGCCTGGGCATCACTGCGTTTGGCGGCGTCTGTCGCAGTCTCGCAGAGACCCGCGGCGACGGCAAGAGTCAACTCTTGATGCCGCTCGGTTTTAGTAGGGTTTAGTCCGGCTGTCATCTGAAGATCTGCTAGCTAACATAAACATTGCATCGGTTAGTTAGACACTGTTAACCGTAGTAGTTTAGACCGGCCGGCCTAATGCCGCATGCCCCGCATCGCTGAACACTAGCTAGTAGGCCTAGCACAGCTACTAGCTTGTAGCTGGATGGAACTAAGCAGCATCATTACGAGCTGTGCAATGGCCAATGGCTTCTTAGATGTTGCCGCAGCTAATCTGTATTAGCTGCAACGCTTGACATGTACACGTACGTGCGTGCGTGCTCCCGGGCGGGCCGGCTCTGTTTTGACACGACGGCGAATCTTCGAGGAAGCGACGACGACGCTCGGGCTCGATAGCTCCGAATAAAATTCTGGTAAACAAAACATGGCTACTGCTAGTACTAGTAGGGGATCGACCGTATTGCTCGTGCGGGTGTAGCCACGCCGTGTCCGGGATCCACCATTTAAAAAGCTGCCAAGATTCCTGTACTTCCCGTAGCCAGCAAGGGGAACTACATTGCCTGCATTTTTTTCAGATCCAGACACCTGCCTACACATACAAGCATATTAGCATGTGTAGCTCATGCGGTAGCATATATACAACATGCTGCAGTACTAGTGTCCGGTGACATTTACGCATGTTCAGCGATATTTGGACACGGTCCACGGCATCGCATGAGGTACGGGACACACACACACACACACGGATGATGCAACTGGCTCGTACACTTGAGACATCTTTGCACTGCGTGCATGCCAGGACGAGTGCAGGAACAGTAAAATCTGTGCCGTAATGCTCCGGTCCAACAGCTACCGAACCACGCGCGTACCAACAAAATGGCTTGCGGATGCACACCGTCAACTGTTTAATCCTCGAGCACGCAGCTAGTTATTTGCCGTGAACAGTTCAAGAGGCCTTACCCTCTTATGGCTGGCATGGTAGCTCATATAGCATCGCTTTGTAGGTGCCGTTTTCTATGGAGTTTTTTTTTTTTGAGCTAAGGTGCTGTAGTTTTTTAGGGCTAGAGATTTGCTTGTAGTTGTAGCCATGTGCCACAAGGAGCTTGGGGCTGAGGATATTCACCGGCAACATCACAAAAATGTTTAGGCCGGTGGCACGTTTCACTGAACCAATCATGGGTGCTTTGCAACGACATGGACTACAGGGGAGTTTGTCTTCTCCTGTTGGCCATCTTGCTTTGAAAACGGCAAGGTACGGACTACGGAGCTCAACTACTGTCGAGACCCTCTTGGTTCTTGGCCCTAGCCCTGTGGCCCGGGCGGCTCCTTGGTCCACGGCATTGAACGGATCAACACAGTGCTGGGTTAAGTAATCTAGGCTTCGTAGGCAAGATTACTTTTAGTCCTTCAATGATGCTCCATGCCTTTGCTTACAATAATGTTGGTATCGCAATCACAGCTCGAGCTAACCATTTGGCGCTTTTAACCAGAATCCAGGCTGGGGGCGGCATTGTTGTTGGTTGACTGGGTACAAGTAAGCCTACAATACAAGGCATTGCTGGAAGCAAAACACCTGTTTATTATCTTGTTCAGTTCTTTTTGTTGGCTGTGACATTATCATTTAACACAACCAGAAAAAACATTTGATTTGATGAGAAAATTGGTTTACAGTGACAGCCGCTGACAAACGACTTATAAGCATGTGTAGCTAAACTGCATTGCTAAAATAATGGGGACAGCACAATACAAATCATAAGCAGGTTGCTTCATGGATAAGGTGGTCAATTGCAATAATCCATTCAGACCTTCAGACATGGGAAAAAAGATAGGGAACAACACCTAACCTTTAACTTTCTTATAGTAGCTCCTTTTATGGCCAGTGGCCGCCATGCATGCTCAAATGCTGATACAATACTGGGAAGGATGTGCCCAAAAAGAAAAGGGCAGCCAAGGACATAAAGCCTCCCAAGGACAAGGAGTGCCCTACTCATGTTTGCTTGTGCCCTAAAGCTCCCAGGGCCAAGCAAATGCGTCTTTTAATTTTCGCGCGCCGAGCCAAACCCAAATACAATTCCAGGCAGCAAAGATCCAAGATCTGTGCGCCTCGACGTGTCCCTCCTATCATTCACACTCATCCCCTTTTAGCAGCCGCACTACTTGGGAAAACCATGCCTTGCGTTGCATGCAGGTTTTCCATTCCGATTGAACTGGAGAGGGTGCACTTTGAGTTTGAGATGAACACACCTTTCTGAAACTACGAAAAAGAAATGATGCAGCAATAGTGCTTGTATGAGCCAAACCCAAGCTTCAAGCAATCGTGTATTGCCCATGGTGGTTATGGAGTACTCCCCACGTCAAAAGGAGGGGGCGAGGATAAAAGGGGAGGAGCATCATGATAATGCACACAGCAGCGGGGCACGCATGTCGTACAAGCGTATCTTTTACCTGGATCCTCACCAGACTTTCAGTTTGGCCGCAAGCTGACCTGATCCACCGAGCTCGAGGGTGAGGCAGCGACCTTTGGTCAATGGGGGATGCTATCAGTCACTCCAAGTGGGAAGCTATCAGCTGTCCTAGAGCTACTATCTAGTGTACTGCAATTCACCACCAATGACTAGGAGGACCACCTGCTTCATTTGCCTTATAGCCGTCTGCAGATGATTGACCAGACAACTCATTTTGAAGTGTTTAACTAATAATGCTTGTCGACGTCTGCAAGAAGTAGGGTTATGTTTTTATTCAATATCCGCAATGTCAATCAAATATATAATTGTAAGAGTCTGATATGCGATCCCCCCCCCCCCCCCCCCCCCCCCCCCTACTCTTGAGCACCGTAAATTACAATATGGGAAAGGCTGTACTCCAAAATCATAATGCACAAATATTACATGTCTAACACAACATATATTCTCAAACATTTAAAAAAAATTAATTTTATTTCCAGCAGCATGTGTCAAGGGTCACTTGTGGGGAAAAGAGCATATCAGCCACCAGAACAGTTATTTACCCTCATTTTTCCCACTCTACACATGTGACTACACTTCTTGTCGATGTTTAACAAAGGTCTACAATGCATGAAGAGGTTCTGAGATTGCATCACGACTGTTTCGGTTCTCCATGAACTGAGGAAGTTTGTCAGCCATTGCTAGAAAATAGGTCAGATACCTTCAGTGTGAATTGTTGTGCTTGGTGCGAGATTCAAGATATGAGATTGCAAGGTCAGCAGCCTTGCTTCCTGAAGCTATAACATTACCAACAGCCAGCCCGTCCTTGTTATTTCCTATACGAAAGAACAAAAAAGGTCACGTAAACTTTTCAAGCTAACACAAAGATTAGGGTTATTATTTATTGTTTGCTAACTGTTTAAATTGTTTGTACATGTTTTCTCGGATAATAGAATTCATTTCATAAGATATAGAAATAACGTAGTAGCAATGGGAAACTATAACTGATTGACTAGATATTGCAAAAATATTGTGGTGGCCCAGTCAACAAGGGGCGCAGTTCATATATCTAGCATTTGTTTTGAACAAAAGAGCAGTGGCTTGCCTGCGTAGAAGAACCCTGGAAGATTGTGCTCCATCTTCTCTATAGCTTCCAATACAGAATTGTAGTCACGGTCATACAAAGGAAAAGCATTTCTCCAGTATATATGCCTGAGCACATAAAAATATAATAACAGAGAAACATGAACATGTGGTGGTTAAATGAATTGCACAAATCTTACTCCCTACAAAATGACAGATCATAAGACCAGCACGAGAAAGGAAAAAAAGCATATAGCAATTGAGTAATATCTACATTAAGAATACCATGTTTGGGAACTTACTTCACAAAAGTTGGCTGCCCCTCGACACCCAAGAGCTTTTTAAGGTCAGAAGTCACAAGTTGCTTCAAAATAGACCTGTACAGGTATATTATCAGGAAAATCTAGCTAAAATGGAGAAAGAACATGAACAATCAAAATAAGATCTATACGTTGGAGCTCCAGCAAGATCTCTATTGTGGCTTCCCCCAACAAATGTTGTATACAAATATTGGTCATCAGGAGCTCGATCTGGGAACATCATTGAGGAGAACAGAGTCCCTACACGATAAGCAGAGGCATGAGTAAGGATGAGAAACAGAATACTAAAGCAAACCGAAATATAAATGCAGAGTCCAAACAAAAAGAGGCAAGCTGCTTTATACCAATAGGCTCAAAACAACAAGATTAGTAAACTGAGAACAGTTCAAATAAAGCTAAGCTGACCTACCAAGGGTTTTCAGACCATGTTTTTGCTGTTCCTTGTAGGGTATCAAGACTCCAAATCCTTCCAGAGGTTTTTTGACATCTTCCTTCTTAAAAGCTGTCACCATGAGAGATAGCGGGAGATAATCCACCTGCATAATTAAAAGAAATACCAAAAAACGAAATGTAGATAATGAAACCGGTTGCATCTCATGATGGTAAAATTGTAATATGATAGCCTGCAAGAACAACAATGTCGATTGCTGCATTTTTTTTAACCTAAAAGGGTGATCCTAACCTGACCTTAGGAAGAAAGTCTAGCACAAAGGGAGCTCCACATTTTCCAAACTTCATCCTCTGGACATTAGACAATGGAGCCTGAAGGACAAATTACAAAGGGAAAATATTATGGTTCATCACTATACTTGATCTCATAAAAGCCTGACTGAGTACAAAACTACCAATCTGGCAAACTCTAGATCAATTGCAAGAAAGTATCAGATCAGAGACCAGAACCCAGAACTTCTAAAAGACGAATCCAGGTTAAAGTTCTTACTGTCATTATTACAGCATCAAAGGTTTGGTTTTTAACAAGATCCTTGCTGCCAGCATCCTTCGAATCAACAGAAATCGACCACCCACCGGTCGCAGGGAGCCCATCAAAGGTACATGCCAATGACAATACTTCTGTACCAAGCTTCACATTATCATCCCCAACTTCATTGTGAAGTGCATTTATTAGTGACTGAAAATAACAAATAACGTTTACGCTTTCCCAACCAGAGAAAAAATATAGAGAACTTTAACAGCATAGATGTTAGATGGCACTGATAAATATAGAGAACTTTAACAGCATAGATGTTAGATAGTACTGATATTGTACTACAAAAAATGCATTCCATACAGTGTGGAAGGGTTTTTTAGACATAGATAAAAGGACAGGGCAGCATTGAATCTGAATTGTTATTATTTCTCACAATAGATGGTATATTCAGGATTCATCATTGCTACCATGCAATCTATCTAGAACATTTTACTTTCTTGAAAGACATATTTTACACTGGGACATTTATTTGCTCGAAATACATATATCTTTGCAAGCTAATAAACCTGTATCAAGCCTAAAAATAATGATTACGGTAGGCTGTAACAGGGTGACTTGAGCAGGACATGGATATAAACCATAACAACACAGCAGCACCTTTTCTGGTTTGTGAGACTTAATAAAGAAGTAATACTCTTTCATGGAAGTAATGTCTTCAAGTGGCATGAACAACCAACTCTTTTAAACGCACGATCTGTAATCTGAATTCACTATTTTTAAGTGGCACCAACATAATTAATAGGACTGATCAAATTTGAAGGGTTTGCCATTAAGATTGTTTGCAGTACTACAACAGATGATAGCATCTCTATCAAGGAATTATAGTTTGAAAAATAACAGGGGAGGAATACCTGCATTCCACCATGAAATGAAAATGATGCACGTCTATTCCTTCTTTTCCCTGATGAATCACTTCCTGTCTTTACTGGGTCACCTTTAGCTGTTAGCTTAGACAAGATAGCACCAACAATGATAGAACCATATCTGGGGGTGTAGAAGGAGAATGAGGTAACATGATTAGAAAAGAAAAGAATTATTAAAAAACATAATTGAACATAAAAAATGCTTTTGACCATGTTTATCACAAAGAGGTGCTGAAATCTAAATGCCAAGGAAAAACTGTACCAGGTTGTCAGAAATATGATTAAAAAAAGACTGAGTATGGTGCAAATAATAGCATACCAATAGGTGTTCATCTGCCAGTGTCCAATTAATGAAATTACAGCAGAAAAATAAAAGATGCAGTAGCCAGCTTACAGCACGAGCCAATAAAGACATGTAAGAAACTAAAATTGATGATGATATCATGAACGCTGACTTGGAAGGATTTTCAAACTAAAATGATTATATGATACATCAGTATGAAGGTTTTAACATAAGAATGCACAGAAAGGAATGAGATAGCAAAAAAAAAAAAGAATATGAACAAGAAACTATATTGAAAAGGTAATAAAAACATATTAAAGGAATGAACAGAAAATTGACATGTAACGTACTTTCTTTCCAAATTCCACAATGCTGGAAATGCATGACGAATCTGCACAAAACGAAAAATTACTCAAAATCGACATAGAAGCTAATGATATGATCTGATCATATGGGACAGTAATTTTGTGGAATATCTTCACGAAAACCACGCCACACAATCAAGGGATGTACTGTTATGCACCAGAAGTTACATTACTGCAAAAATACAGAGCAATATTTGTCCCAAATCTATAAACGCAAATGATGGGGCATAGTAGCTCACAGATAATGACTCCGGATCTCCTGCACTGGTTCCAGCTACAAATGGATCAATAAGGTAGTCAACAACCTGCAAGAAATTTAGAGCTATAAGCAAATGGCTTATTCTGATGTTCACAAAAATCTAAATCTGTTGATTTTCAGTCGCTTGATTATCCATAGTTTCTTCAAGAAACAATAACTTACTTCTCTTCCAAAGTGGCGTTCAAAGAAGCTCCCAACACTGCAAATGTTTTGAGACGAGACAATTCTATTATCTCCTCAGCCAAAAGAAAGCAATGCAATGATGTAACATATTGATATGCAAGGATATGTGTATTGAGGAAACACTAGGCATATAGCTCAAGACTTAAAACAAGAGTTTATTATATGATTGCCATTTCTAATTCCGCACCAATGCACGACACCAAAAGTATGAGGGTTCACCTCTCACTTAAGTGCTCATCAGACACTTTCCCAGAGTTTCTTGTCTTACTTTTCTTGTACAGAAATGGCTCCAGAAACAATGCAAGCTGCAAAGAGACAAGTATAGAACATAATTCAATATAAAGAATATATATAATCATAATTACATGGCTTGGAGAAAAAAATCTGAATGAATGTAAAATCTGTCAAGTGGTTACATTAAAGTAACTACAAATAATGGAGGTAGGCAATGATATGGTATTTTGTTATGTGAACCAACCTATCAGGTAACTTTTGTATTTAATAGCTGAGCATACCTTTGATTTCGTAGAAAGAACATTGCTTTTCATTAGCGAAATGGGATCCGAAGGAATCTAGTGAAACCAAAAGGCAGGTTAAGGTGAGGTACAATACAGGGGGAAAAGAGAGGCACACATGATTACATGGAAGTATTTTTACCAGTGCTGGTGCTCCATCTTTAACAATGTAACGCTTATGTTGGGAGTTAGGCTGAAACATATATTAAATCATCAGACATATGTAATGGAAACAAACTAAAGACAGCATTTGAAAATAGTAATGCTTCGTGGGGAAAAATTGCACATACATACTGCTGTCTGTCTTGTAGACCAAGATCATCAATCAACCTGCTGGCCTCCAACTCACCTTCTGTCTGCAGGAAAAGAAATGAAGTAACCCCATCAACTAATCTGCTAACCTCAAACCAATTTCCATGCTGGACACAGAGAGAAGTCCATGCTAACCACCCAGAATGCACAATCTGCAGTCCAACTGCACACACAAACACATGCTTTCGAGATGATGGGGGCAATGCGGACTAACAGCTAATGCAGACAAACAGCAGGTTGTGCAATTGGCTCGTTTTAATGACTACTGACTAGTGGCACGATTACAATCATGCGGGAGAAAGCAGCAATGCAATGCAGACCAGACTAGCGCAAGTGAAGCCCTCAAATTATAAGCTCTAAGCTGAACCGAAATGCACTTACCATAGTGTTAGCCCCTTCATCCCAGAGGAAGCCGCCCTCGGAATTGGTCCGTATCTTCCCACCCGCCCTGTCGGCCGCCTCGAACACCGTCACGTTCACGCCGCTCTTCCTCAGCCTGTACGCCGCCGCGAGCCCGCTGCACAAAACAATACGGAGCACCGTCACCGCCATTTCATCAAACACCTCACAGGCACAAGCCCAGACCAAAACCAGCAAGCCGCACACTACCGAGGCACGGAGAGAAAGGGAGCGCCCACTCACCTGACCCCGGCGCCGACGACGGCGACCGACCTGGCGGGCGCGGCGCGGGGGTCGTCGGAGCCCGCCATCGCGAGGACGGGGCGGAGGCGGGGCCGGCTGGCGCGCGGGGAGGCGGGGCGATAAGGATGTGAGGAAGCGGAGGAGGCGGTGGTGGTCGAAGAGAGCATTTGATTGGGGGGTTTGGATGGGGATTTGCTTGTTGCCTTGTGCGCGGCGCGGATCGGAGTTCGCTGGAGCTTGCTTGGGAAAGGGGTGGACTAGTCGCCGTCTCGTGGAGGCGTGGGGGGCTTTCAGGTCAAACTTTTCCGGTGGGTTCTGCAGCTCGCACGCCGTTTCGCATGGCTGGTGCCGCTGAAACCCGCAGCGTAACGGGGAAAGTGGGGGTATTTTCTACCCTTCGTTATGAAATCAGACATGATTCTTCTTTCGGGTACACAAAGAGCATATATTGCACAATGGATTAAGAAGAGACAATAAGTGCAAATGTGCAATGGCACCAAGTATCAGTACACTGCACTCGAGCCTCAACCGATAACGAAAGAAAAAGGCTACTATGAAAGTGCTTACAAATGTCTTGAAAACGCCTAGTATTCCATTTTAGCGTGCTAGAAGAAAAGCCCTTCTTTTTCCTAGCAATTCTGCCACATTTAGACTTGGCTTCTTCAGTTCATTCTCACCCAAGCCAAATCCCAGCCGTACCTCTTCTCTTTGATGGCCATGATCTCAAACTTCTGGTGCCCATATGATAGCACTCGCTGGAGTCAGTTTAAAGGCAGTTATGTGTGGCCTGCTGAGAGACATCAAAAGCACAATCCGATCATTGCTCATACTATGGAACGGCATGGAGAAACAAAGGTGCCTTGCAAAGTCTTTCAGAGCTGTATTTCCGTTCTTGAATGGAAATGGGGTATGGCCTCGAATAAAAAAAAATCTTTCGGAGCTCCACGCATCACACTCAGGATATCAAGAAAGCTGCGAGTGCTTCTACTGTTGTTTTCTCCTTTACTCGTGTAAACAGGTGGTGTAATGAAGGTAGCTCATGTACTTGCTAGATCTGCCGATCAGCTCTATGAATCTGTATGGTTCTATGTAGCACCAGAGTTTCTCTGGTCTTCCCTATGTAACGACCGGATCAATTAATGAAATGGTACCCTTTGCTCAAAAAAAAATGGTGGATAAACTAGGGGCAGGAACAACTCCGAGCATAGGCCAGAGCCCTGGTTTGGATGGCGCCCTGACCTCGGCATCCAGGCACGGGTCGATCCAGCCGAGTTGGCCTGGGTGCCATCCAAACAGTGCAAGGGCCCACGGCAGCGACGAAGCAGCAATTCTATTTATTAACGCGCGCTAGTAGGATGTGAGCTATCGCACAAAAAAGTAACGTGAGCTATGTTTTTATTGGATTCTCTTAGTAACGTGAATTATATTTTCAAATTTTTTTTAATTATTCTAGAACATTTGTCCAGAACAATTTCTTTTCTTAAAATATTTTTTCTTGTTCTTGGAATGTTTTATTTTGATGTGACATTTTTATTTGTTCTCAGTTTTTTCATGAAACATTATTATTTATTCCAGAACTATTTCTCTGATGAGTTGTTACAGAACAATTCAACGTGGTTTACATGTGTACTGCGTAATCATATTTTCTTCTCCTCGACGTGAAGGAGCCAAGGGCAAAAAATACTTTTCGCATTAGTTTCATACTAGTATGGAATGCTACGTCAATATAAGAATGAGTTTGATCCAAAATCGAATGTCGAAAGACTTAGATTGGCTGATTTGAAAGTTGATGGATGAGATCGTCTATTTTGCGAAAATTAAATTTCAGTATATTCCAATGCCCCATCCTATACGTTTCAAAAAAAAAGCCCCATCCTATGACCGAATCTGAGCTACGGAGTACAAAAAGGGATAGAACAATGGGCAAACATGCTAGGCCTGACAGAGTGGAGGTTTTCAGTAGCGAATTGTGCTGGCTGGCTACAAGCAACTGGAAAAGATACTGCTTATGTTTTCATATTACAAGACCACAAGGGCAGCAAGGATGACATGGCGTATTGACACGCAGGATTCGATCAGTTTCAAAAGGATGCAGAGACAGAGTAACGAGAGAATCCTTCAACGAACCTCAACCTCTCCAAGAGCTTATCCAGACTGTCTGAGACTGGCCGTTGTATGGAAGCCCGATCATGTATTTCTACTGCGATGACTGCAGTAATGGATCCTCCAACCCCGGCGACGGCTCCTCCGATCCCGGGGACGATATCAGCGGCGGATTCTCCTCCAACCCCGACGACGACACCGGCATTGGTGGCTCCGCTGAACCCGACGGCGCCGGCGCCGGCGCCGGTGACAACGGCGGCCGCGCCTTCCACGGCAACACGGGGAGAGGAATCCTGCGGCAGATGGGGCAGATCATGCTCTCCTGGACAAGCCACCTGTCGATGACGTTCCTGCACTTGTCGCTCTCGCGGCAGTGGAACACGTGGTTGCAGGAGAGGGTGCGGACCTCCTCGTGGGCCGCCAAGCTGTACTGGCACATGGCACAGTTGTAGCTCAGCTCCCGCCGCAGGGTCGTCACGCCGCCGAGCGCCCTGACCCGGAGCCACCGCCAGCCCCTCGCCAGCCGGCCGCTGCCGTAGGCCTCCATGGCCCAGAAGCTCACGCCGACGACGACGAGCATGGAGACGCTGCCCACGGTCACGACGGCGACGGCCTGCCCGAGGTTGACGTCGTCGTCGTCGGCCATGGTGCCTTCTCACCCCCGACCTCTTGATTGCTTCTTCTCCTCTCGCGCTCTCTTGCTTTGCTCTAGCTGCTCTCTTGTTTGAACGGTGGCCTTGGCGCGGTGGCTATTTGTAGACGAAGGGGGTGTCTGCTTATAGGCAGTTCGTTGGTTGGCAGGTGGGCCGTGGGCCCCTGGTCTCAGATAATCTTTTTAGATAACTTGGAAATGATAGGCTAAATCGTCAGATTGGTGAATTTAGACATTTCTCCAACGATCTTCAAAGGTATGGATGAGCTTTGCGGGCGCAACAATTTGACCCCACATGTCATTGACCGTAGACACCACAGCGGCCCAACCCAAATCACGTGTCCAGTTCACGGGCAACCAAATGTGCCCAAAGCGTACCCACGAAGCCCACTAAGCCCACACAGACATTTCATAGAACACATATCGCTGGTACGAAGGCCCAGAGCCCAGACAGTGTGCAACGCATAAAACAAACTGTGTCTCAGGCTAGGCTGCAGAACACTGACAGAACCAGCAACTCGCGACTCGGAATTCTGAATCGAAAAAGCATATGAGGAAGATGAGGAGCAGAACGCAACGGCATATGCATATGCCACCCAACGGATGCTGTGCTTGTTAGTTATCGCAATGGAAGCAGTGCTACTTGGCTAATCAGCGAACCTGAAGTTCCGGCGCCCCCTTCACCGTTGCCGAGCCTCCCTGGTCGACACCTGCATCCACCTCGGCGCCACGCCCAGCGTGGACGCCGCCGCGTTCTCGTCAACCTGAAGCTCCGGCGCCCCTTTGTCGCCGCGGCGCGCTACGCATCGCCTCGCACCTCATCACAGCAACGTAAGCACGGACACGCCCGGCGGCGACGGCCCATCGTCCCGTCCGTCCGTCCGCCCGCTCGTCCAACGTCAACGCTTACGGACTTGTGCATCCACCGAGGCGCCACGTCGGACTTGGAAGCGGCACACCGTGCGACGGGACGCCATGGACGCCGGCCACTTGCAGCCCCCATCGCGCGCGCGGAACGGACGGTGCTTGGTGCCGACGCAGGCGGCGGCGGGTGCCTCGCCGGCGCTCCTAGAGATTGCTCCAGAGCATTATCCCCTTCCTGGCCTCGCTAGCGGGCTCTCGGCTCGCCGGCGGGCGGCCTTGCCTCCGGGCACGGCGACGAGGGGGTGGACGGTATCCCAATTACCGTCCGGGGTGGACGGTATTTTATTTACCCTCTATGCAGACCCTCCTGAACACATCTCAGCTCGTTTCCAATTTGCGTCCATGGCCGATCGGTCGGATGCTGCCGCCATGGCGAGCTGGAGCAGCACATGCACCGGGGACGTTGCAAAAGCCTTTGCTTCAGTGGTCAGAGAAAATTGAGAAAAAGGAAAACTGAAATGAAGAAAGGAATCTGGGTTCTTCGAGATGTACGCGTCATACGTTCGAATTTCATACACTGGTGAATAGACTGAATCAGAAATGCAGTGCGCAACGCATGAAACAAACTGCGTCTTTTTTTAGAGGAACCAACAAACAAACTGCGTCTTAGGCTAGGCTGCAGAACACTGACAGTACCAGCAACTCGCAACTCGGAATTCATATGAGGAAGATGAGGAGCAGAACTCAACGGCATATGCCACCCAACGGATGCTGTGCTTGTTAGTTATCGCAATGGAAGCAGTGCTACTTGGCTGATCGGCCAGTCTGAAGAACTCTGAATGCTTTGACATACTGACACTGAAGCGAGGGGAATTCAGCACTGACCCCAAGTTCATTAGGGAAGGAAGCCAATGTGAATCAACAAATAACACGTGAACCGCAGGAAAAGGAGAGTGGACTGTAACCTAAATCCAAACAAATTCAACTCAATTTAACTGCAGGGGGTGCTCCAACGCCAGTGCCTACAAGAATTCTGAACCTAAGAATACAGACAAAAGTTTATCACTTGGAATGAAAGTTAGGTACCCAGGTGTTTTGGTACCTAACTTTTAGCCTGACACACAATGGTCTTTCAGTACCAAGGTGTGCTGCTACTGCAAAAGAAATTGGAAAGACACATTTAAGATTAGAGAACCACAATGACAGCAGGAAATTGGTGACTTCTTCTGCAGAACGTCATATGGGGCAATCAGAGCCCATCCCCTACTGAAATTTGGGAATGTCTCACTGGCATGATGGGAATAGAATATCAGATTCAAGAGAATCGATTCGTCCATCTGGCAGCTTCTGGCTGGTAACTAACACACCATGGAATGCTGGAATCTAACGTTATCACCTAATTAGCCATTGCATAGATCAAGACAGAAGAGAAGTCATGAAACTGAACATGGACAAGGCACATTCCCCTACTGCTGCATGAGATTAATCAATTGGCACCATCAGTCTTATACTAGTCTTGGTGTACGATAACTGCGCAAGCACAGGTCCTGTTGCTATCATTCAACTAGAATGCAGGAGCAACCATATGAACAAAACAAAATGACATCAAAATAAGCAAAGCAGGTCAAGGTCCATTAATCCTATGTTCGACAACAAAATCTTCAGGTTTTGGGAACTTAAGCAAAGAATTACAGAGGATGTCAAGCACTACAGCAAGAAAAATCAACAATGCACTCTACAGTTCTGACCAAATCCTACATTTCTCAGCATAAGATGCCTTTCTAAGCAGTATAAATCTCCCACTGTGGTAAAAAGTAATGGTGCAGATTATTAAAAGCGACTATCCAAGAATCTATTAGCTTTCGTCAGAACATTATAACGGATCCAAGAACTAACAAATCGTCATTTCTTAACCACATTCAGATGATTAGTACATCACAGGTGAACGCAGCTCTGAACAAAATAACAGAAACCCAGGAAACTTCGATCCTTTCTTGACCAAATTCTTCAGATGTTTAGTTCATCAGAGGTGAACAAAAGACAGCTCTGAACAAAAGAACAGGAACGCAGCTAAGCTCGATCAGTTCCAAAGCAAAAGACCGAAACAACGAAGGAATCGTTCACGAACTAATCCAGACCATCTGACAAGACGCACAACCCTACACCAGTTCCAGGAACGCAGAATAAGAAACGATGGAAGAATCCTCCAAGAACTGATCCAGACCGCCCGACAAAACGCACCGTCCAATCCAAGCTCGATCATGCGTGTCTACTCCGACTGCGATGGCGTCCGTAGTGTATCCTCGAACCACAGCGACGGCGGCGGCGGCGGTGGCCTCTTCGGTGGCGCCGCCTCCAACGCCAACGGCAGCGGTAGCTGAGCCTCCAAATCCGTCGTCGACGGCGACCGAGGAGGCGCTGGTGGCGCGGATGTCGGCGGCGCCTTCCACGGCAGCACGGGGTAGGCGATCTTGCAGCAGACCGGGCAGCGCATGCGGTTCTCGCGGAGCCAGTCGTCGATGGTGTTCCCGCACTTGGCGGTCCTGCGGCAGTGGAACGCGTGGCCGCAGGAGAGCGTGCGGACCTCCTCCCGCCGATCCAGGCTGCGGCGGCACAGGGCGCAGTCGTAGGCCAGCGCCTGCTTCAGGATCCTGACGCCGCCGAGCGCGCCGACGCGCATCCGCCACCACCCCCTCGAGAACCGGCCCTCGCGGTACGCCTTGAGGGCCCACCAGCCGCTCGCGCCGGTAGCGAAGGCGGCGGAGGCGCCGCTCCCGACCGCGACGCCGATGAGCTTCGCGATGGTGGCCGCGTCGAAGGCGTCGTCGGCCATGGCGCCGCCTTCGCTCCCCTTCCTCCTCGCTTCCTGCGTCTCCTCCCCTCGCTCACCTCTCGCGCTCTGGCCTTCTTGCTCGCTCGCGTCGCTCTTGGATTGCGCTTGTTTGAGCGCTGGCATTGCCGTGGTGGGTATTTGTAGACGAGGAGGGCTGGCTAGTCGGTTGGTTACCATGTGGGGCCCAGGTCTCGGTTCCCGATGACGGCCGCGCTGCCAACCGGACGCCAGAAGAAGCACAGGCAAATGCGTGACTGCGTGGGGGGAGGACGGGAGGGGATGCTGCGCGTAATTGCGTGGCGCTCAAGGCATCCTTGCCACGTATATGTCCCGGCGGTTAGATTTCACCGGACATGTTTTTTTTGGCGTGTGCGTGCGTGCGTGCGTGCGTGCGTGTGTGTGTGTGTGTGTGTGTGTGTGTGTGTGTGTGTGAGAGAGAGAGAGAGAGAGAGAGAGAGAGAGAGAGAGAGAGAGAGAGAGAGAGAGAGAGAGAGAGAGAGAGAGAGAGAGAGAGAGAGAGAGAGAGAGAGAGAGAGAGAGAGAGAGAGAGAGAGAGAGACCGTTTGCGGCCCAATCCGTCAGCCCAAAGCATCTATGCCGGCATGCCGCTATTCGTTGAACATCTCAACGGCACAAACGCCGAGGCAGGGTCGCCTCGAATCCGGGCAAGGAGGTTCCCCTCTCGCTCTGGCAGTCCGAGGAAGGAGATACAGAGAGCGCTCAGCCGCTCACCGAACCAACGCCGTCACCGACGATGGCCAACTTCTTTTCGGGTGCGGCGCGGGGATCGTCGTGTCGTGTGACCGGGGCAGTCACAGCGATCAGGGGGAGAGGCGGAGAGATAAAGGATAGCGTCGAAGCGTAGCTGCGTAGGAGAAAGCGGAGGTGGTGGTAGACGAAGAGAGCACTGATACGGGGTCTCGATGGGGATTCGCTTGTTGCCTTGCGCGCCCCGTTTTGTTGAATAAACTAGAAACTGCAATCTGAGCGCAGGCTGAAGAACACAATGACAGAACGAGCTACTCTGAACACTGAAATACTGAAGAAAGAAGCGATGAGGAGAAAGGGTAGAACTGTAGAAGAGCGCAAGTTGCCCAACGGAGGCAACATGCATGACACATTAGCATCAGAATCAATGACGGACTGCAGACTGCAGTATGAAGAACATGCAGACCCTAAGGAATCTGAATGTTCTGTGCTGTTGACAATCTGATGCTGAAACCCACAGTCTCAGAAGAGAAGGGGTACATGGCCAGGGCTACTGATACTCGGACGGAACTGCAGAAAAAAGGGCGGCAAATCAAACTGACAACGAAACTAACCGATTGAACAATTCTTGGGTGTACTCCAAGACCGATGCATATGAGTGCGTCTAAGAACGAGTACAAATGCTTAATGGCGAGGTGTACTTCCAAGTAGCACATGCTTCACAGGGAGGGGCATTTTAGAGCAAACAGTTTTCAGATTAGAGAACCACAAAATTATGCAGATACTGAATATCACAGACCATCTTTAGTTCAGAGCCAAACCGGACTTGCTCCCTAACTGAAATTTGACCTGTGACCCGTCGAGATGATGAGTACACTACAGATGGGTGAGGCCAAATACCATTGCTCAATTGGCCATGAAAAGTCATCAACTGAACATTGCGAAGATACAAGCTCCTGCTGTTTGTGCACATACAATCTTCAGCTATCATAACTGTAGCAAACAAGAACATCGTATATACTAATCTTCAGCTATTATAACAGAAGCAAATTCTTCTGTTTGTACAAAAGAAACTGTAATAGTTTTTTCATTGGATTTTTATGTTTTTTATTAGAAAAAATAGAACAATGACGGTTGGGGATTGAAAATAACATTCAGGGGTGAATTCAAATTTTCAGAAAGACCATCCCAAAAAGAAAGTAAGGAAGCAACTGGTGCAAGCACTATAGCCAGAAATTAGCAAACATTGTTGGGAAAAGTTTACAACAAAATGCTGCAATTCTCATCCCAAGATGTCCACTCAGCAGCATAATTTTTGGCATTGGGATACAAAGAAAAGGGTTCAGACTGCCAAATCAATTAACCAACAATCTATTAGTAGCTTTCATAAGTACATTAGAACTGGTCCAAGGACGAACAGATGACTGTTTCCTGGCCAAATTCAGATGCTTAGTTCATCAGAAGTGGCACAGCTCTTAACAAAAACACAGAAACAAGCTAATCTTGATCAATTTCAAGAAACCAAAAGACAGATACACCTAAGGAATCCTTCAAGAACTGACCCAGACCATCATACAAGACGCACCACCTCGACCAGTTCAAAGAATGTAGAGACAGAAACGGCGAAAGAATCCTTCAAGAATCTCTTCAAGAACTGATCCAGACCGCCCCACAAGACACGCCAACACCGTCCCATCCAAGCTCGATCATGCGTGACTGCTACTGCGATGGCGACCGTAGTGTATCCTGGAACCACTGCGACGAAACTGACGCCTCATCGTCCGACGCCAACAGCCGCGGTATTTGAAGCTCCAAATCCGACGGCGGCGGCGGAGCTGGCGCTGGCATTGGCGCCGATGTCGGCGGCGCCTTCCGCGGCAACACGGGGCAGGCGGTCTTGCAGCAGGCCGGGCAGCGCATGCGGTTCTCGCGGAGCCAGTCGTCGATGTTGTTCCGGCACTTGGCGCTCTTGCGGAAGTGGAACACGTGGTCGCAGGAGAGCGTGCGGACCTCCTCCCCCTGATCCAGGCTGTGGTGGCACAGGGCGCAGTCTTAGGCCAGTGCCTGCTCCAGGGTCGTGACGCCGCCAAGCCCGCGGACGCGCAGCCGCCGCCACCCCCTCGAGAACTTGCCTTCGAGGCAGGCCTTGATGGCCCAGCAGCTGGTCGCGCAGACGAAGACCGCAGCGGAGACGCCGCCTGCGACGGTGACGCCGATGACCATCCCGGCGCTGACGTTGTCGCCGGACATGATGCGTTCGCTTCCCCTCCTCTTTCTTGCTTCTTGTCTCTCGCCCTTTCTTGCTCCGGCTTTCTTGTTCGCTCGGGTGCTCAAGGATTTGTGCGCGTTTGGAAGGTGGCATTGCCCCGGCGGGTATTTGTAGACGAAGGGAGTTGGCTGATTAGAGTTTATTAGTCGGTTGGTTACCATGTGGTCCCCATGTCTCGTCTCCTGACGGCGGCCGCACATCGTCGGACGCCGGAAGAAGCACATGCACAGACAACTGCGCCTGGTGAAATCCTTCAAGTTCCACTGCAAATATGCAATGTGAGGTCTGACCAACTGCAGTCTGAAGAATGCGCAGGGTGAAGAACACACCGACAGCAATACGGAATGAGCACAGGCTGAACCTCTGACCAACTGCAGTTTGAAGAATGCGCAGATCCTACCAACTCTGAATGTTACCCAGAGACGGGTCTTTTTTTTTTTGAAAATAAGAAGGTTTTTCACATGGCCAAGGCTACTGATACTTAGTACACTGGAATCACAGGAAAAGATGAGCAGGGCCAAAATTTGAATGGACCGCGAGACTAGCCGATTGAATATTCCGGGGGTATTCCAAGATCAAGTCATATGACTGTATCTGATCTAGTAGTACAATTGTACAAAGATGCAACAGCAAGCTGCAGTTTTAAGTCACACAGGCACAACATAATTTTTTTAGAAGCACATTGGGCTTAGAAATTAAACTAAAAGAAACTTTTTCAGATTGGAGAACTAAAACTCAACAAGGAAATAATATGCAAGGACAGCCATGGTGTATGCACAATTACAATTCACAGAGCATGCAGATTTCAGAGTTCAGATACAAAAGCAGTGTTCGTGTTCTTGAAAGAACTCTGCAGTTTTTGAAAGCAGAGTTCGTCAACTGAAACTTGACCTTTGATCCGTCAACTGAAAATCTGAAAAATGGTAAGGTGGTACAGAAAAACAGCTGAAATATCCTGAACAAATGAACAATTACAGTATATACTATACTAATCTTCAGCTACCATAACAGTCTGATATTCTGATGTAATTAACAGCAGACTAGCAGCTCTATTGTATTGACCTGGAATGGAATAAAAATTATATTCCGAACAAGCAAAGCATAGCACAACATTTTTTCGAACAAATTTTAATCATATGTTCAGTTCAGCAACCAAAACTCTGCTTCTGTCAAGAAAAACGTTTACAGTTTCATACCAATCACCTAAACTCTGCTTTTGACATCTCGATGTGCCCACTAAGGAACAATGCAGTATCAGTTCAGAGTTCAGACATCGCAGCACGAAGAAATGGCACAAGATTACCAAAGCAATTAACCCAGAATCTATTACTCTATTAGTTTTCGCAAGTTTACAAGAACTGATCCAAGAATTGACGATTCACCATTTCTCGGCTATATCCAGATGTTTTGTCCAAGAGGGGTGAACGCGGCTCTGAAGAAAAGAACAGGAACACAACTAAGGTCGACCAGAAGTTCCATGAAAGCAAAAAACGGAAACAACGAAGAATCATTCCATCAAAGCCCGATCACGTATGTCTACTGCGATGACGGCAGTAGTGGCTCCTTCAACCCCGACGACTACTGCGGTGGTGCTGTCTCCTCCAACCCTGACGACGACTCCGGCGGCGGTACCTTCTCCAGTCCCGACGACGACTGCAGCGGTGGCATCTCCCCCCAACCCTGACGATGGCTGCGGCTCCGAAGGCGCAGACGCTGACGGTGATCACGGTGCCGGCGGCGCCCTCCACGGCAGCACGGGATGAGGGATCCTGTCGCAGATCGGGCAGACCATCCTCGGCGCAACGAGGAACCATTTGTCGATGTTGCCCTGGCACTTCTCGCTGTCGCCGCAGTGGAACACGTGGTTGCACGAGAGCGTGCAGACCTTCTCGCCGGCCTCCATGGTGCCCCGGCACATGCCGCAGAGGTCGCTAAGGTTCCGCTCCAGAGTCGTGACGCCGCCGAGCGTCGAGACACGCAGCCCTCTCGGCAAGCTCCTGTAGCCCACGACCAGCATGTCGGAGACCATGGAGACCCACAGGGCCACGCTGACGACGACGTAGAAGACGTAGATCACGACGACGACGACGATGGCCACCACAACGCACAGACCGGCGAACATTGGTCCCCCGCTCCCCATGGTTCTTGCCTCTTCTCCTTTCGCTCTGGCTTTCTTGCTCGCTCTCGCACGTCGTTCTTGGATTGTGCTGTGCTCGTCTAAAAGGATGGCCATACATCGTCGCCGTGACTACTTGTAGACGAAGAGGGCGCTGATTAGTCGGTTAGTCAGTTCGTTACCAGGTGGGCCCCGCATCTCCTCCCCATTCCCAAGGCGGCAGCCGGTACTGCGAGAGCAGCTGTCAATCTGATGTGATTTTGTAGATTCTGTCGTATCAGCGTATTCACCTCCATTTGAAAATGGAAAATATATTTTTTTAGACTTGTTTTGAACTGCGTTTCTTTAAACTTGATTTAGAAGCGTGGAAGTCCAGAACTAAAAAATCGGTGAGAACACTACTTAAACGAGAGACTTACTTTATGCAAGATGCGTACGCTTTTCTTCTTGAAGCCAAATCATGTCTTCCGCCTAGGGTCATTTAAAAAAAACGAAAAACTTTCGCCTAGGCTTATTGTGAATGATGTATTTTTTTACGAGGATATTTTCTATCGAATACTCCAAGATAAAGATATACTCACTTCTCCAGTGTATTCTTGAAATATTTTGAAGAATCTAAGTATTCTCCAACATGTAGGATAGCTAATATAATTTCTAATTGCGTCAATAGGACTAGTGCAAAATAAAGAAACATTAAATGCTAAACACGAGCAAACCACATACTTGTGCCTGTATTTTGGTGATTAGAAAAAGCTTACAGCCTGGGGGGATGGCAGTATCACTGAAATCAAGCATGACTTTAGTTTTCCCACAGCTTTGTTCCTACATAGTATTTGAACACGGTGGCATATCGCCTTATCGGCCTCTCCCTTCATAAGGCGTAACTCCTATTTTCTTAGGCCACAACATGTAAATACAAATGCCAGAGTAGTTCAGAAAACAAATAGCGTAAGAGAGGGAGACAGAACATGAATGTGCTTCAGAAGTCATTTGTCATTTATCTTGCTTCAGGTCTTCAATGGAAGTTGCCGTTTTTCAACAGCATGACGTTAATGCCTCAGTCACATATAGGTTGACATGAAGCCTGAGAAAACAAGGTTGCTCAACATTACAGGTTCAACTTTTTATCTTTCAGCTGAAACCAAGTCAACACACAATCGTAGCTCCATTTTTTTTAACGAAACTGGCAGAGAGTGTGCCAACTTTCATTGCATTATTTACATACGGAAGGCAAGCTTACAAGCCAGAGGCCCTGGGAAGCATAACCTTAGCCCTCAGCTCCTCTCCTGTTCAGGTGCTAGCATCGACAATGGAGAACTACTGAATCTTCAGAGTTGTAACATTCTTCATTTGCTCAGTTGTAACAATGTTCAGGTCCCTGTCACTCTTAAGTTTATTCCACATTGCTCAGCCGAAGAGGATTCTTTATTTGTGCTTAAGTTTCTTCCATCTGCTCCGACTGCAAGCACAGATCCTTGCAAATTGACCTCCATTTTATCATACTGTCAGTACTTTTGAGCTGCCGGAATACACTCTTGAATGTCAATGGCCGGCAAGATCTGCGCATCCTGGGAGAAAATCGGCAGGCCGCTACTTCGCCGCGCCGGCTCATCATCTGGTACAATCTCCGCCTCCTCCGACAGTTGCCTTCGATGTGATCTCCACGATATCCATTCGCGTCGCGGCGGTGGTACGAAGAGGGGTCGTCCGGCGGAAATCTAGATTTAGGGGATGGTCGGAGGAGAGGAGGAACGGGAGTACATTTGGGAGGACGAGGCGGCCGTCGCCATCGCCGCCGCCGGACTGGAACGGGACGCCATGAGCAACGAGGGAGATGAGGAAGGCATGAGTAAACGATGGGCTAATTTGAAAATATTCTGAACCGATATAGGGGTCATTTTGCAAATATTCGGATCGTGATCAATAGTCGCGATCCATTTTAGGGGTTATTCTGTAAATTTCTGGACCGAAAATAAAAATCACCATATATTTTAGGGGTCGTTTTGTAAAATTATCATTGACCGAAGTCAGCCCTCTGTCGCGACCTTCTCCCCCATTTGCCGCGGCGGCGGGCCGGAGAGCTCTCACGCCCGCCGCAGGTCCCCGACGTGCGGCCTCCGCCACCCATCTTATATCCCCATCAGATCAGTGGCAGACTTCTTCTCGGCTACTGCAAAGCACCATGCCAACCGGCTGCCTCTGCTCGACCTCGACGTTCAGCGGCTCTCAGCTCCGCGGTGCGCCCCTCGAACTCGAGGTCCGCCCCGAGCTTCATGGCGCGTACCTTGCTGCGAAGTGCGGACGAAACGCGCGCGCGCGCGGCAGAGACCCACGAAGAGGCTGGATCCTTGCCCTCTCGGGCGGAGGCAAAGGCTGATGGCCTGCACAAAACCTGACGCCGTTCTGCACACTTGGTGAGCTCTCGCCCAGGTCGTCGACCCTCGGCGTCCGAGACTGCAGACGGGCAGACGACCATGAAATTGCTGACGGCTGACCGCTGACGAACGAGCTCTTCAGCGCAAAACAAATTGCTAGTGTACCATGGCAGCGATGAGGATGGGGCGGGCTGCTCTGTTCTGCCTTTGAATCAGGATAAAACGGATTCCCTTTTGTGGGTTTGCATGCCACTTTTATTGATGCCTGGATCCTGGTGTAGCTTCCTAAAACTGCAGCACGCGAGTACTTTCTCCAAAACTGAACTGGAGCAAAAGAATTGGACAGTTTGGCTTGGAAGATCTTTGGCTGGTCAGCAGGACGGCGTGCAACTGCCAGTTTCAACAGCTCTGAACACTGAATACTGGAATACAGAATACTGAATGCGAAGCGCGAGTTGGCAAGCGTTGCATCTCAGCATCACACGAACAAAACTTCAAAACATCCTGAAGAACAGAGATCCAATGAAGTATGATCTCTGAATTGCTTTGACACTTTGACAAAGAACTTTAGCGGAACTCCCAACTCTATCAATCAACTTTACAACAAAACCAGGATACAGTCTGACAGAACACACTGAGGGTGTTGCAAAATCTTTGCAGGTGAATGCGTCTGAGATGAACAGTAGATCTGAAGAAACAAAGGGCTGCTAAGTAACACGATCTGATATAAATGACATTTTCAGTAGCAAATTGTGCTGACTGTACACAAGAAACTGGAATGGTGCTTAATGGCAACTGGGAATCTCATAGGAAGTAATATTCAAGGACAGACTTGGCATTGTCATAAGATTTTTAGAACGACTAGTCGTATCATCAACATCAAAATCTATGGGGTTTCGGCAGTTGGCACACAAGAAAAGAACAAGTGAACAACCAGAGAAGTAACTGATGTCAAGCACTATTGCAAGAAATAGTAAGCATTGCTCAGAACAGTTTATACCAAACTGTGTCAATTCTCATCCTAATTCCTAATTAAGATGCTCACTGAGAAGGTTAAATTTTCACATGGAGGCACAGAGAAATGCTTCAGACTACCAAATCAATGAACATGAATCCATTATCTTTCGTTATAACACTGAAACTGATCCAAGAACGACCAGATCATAGTTTCTTGGCCAGATTCAGATCTTTAGTTCATCAGAGGTAAACATAGCTGTGAATAAAACACATAAAACCAGCTAATCTCGATTAGTCAAGAAATCACAGATATAGCGATGGAAGTCAGGAACTGACCCAAACCATTAGACAACATGCACCGTCCTCGATCACTTCTAAGAACGCAGAAACAGAAATGACGAAAGAATCCTTTTAGAACTGATCCTGACCATCAGACAAAACGCACCAACCCCGACCGATTCCATGTATGCAGAAACAAGAAACCCAAAGAATCCTTCAAGAACCTCTCCAAGAACTGATCCAGACCGCCCGACGAGACGCGCCAACACCGTTCCATCCAAGCTCGATCAAGCATGTCTACTGCGACGGCGGCAGAAGTGGCTCCTCCAACACCGGCAGTGGTGGATCCTCCAAATCCGGCGACGGCTGCGGCGGTGCTGTGTCCTCCAAGCCCAACGAAGAGTCCGTCTGTTCCTGATCCGCCGGCGACGCTGGCGGTGGCGCCTTCCACGGCAGCACGGGCCGAGGGGTCTGGCGGCAGACCGGGCAGAACATCGCCGGCTGAGTGCGAAGCCACTTGTCGATGCCGTCCTTGCACTTGTCGCTCTCGCCGCGGTGGAACACGTGGTTGCACGAGAGCGTGCGAACCACCTCGAGGGCGTCCATGCTCTCCTGGCAGATGGCGCAGTTGTAGCTCAGCTTCCACTCCAGGGTGGTGACGCCGCCGAGCGCCGTGACGCGCAGCCTCCGCCACCCTGTCCTCAAGCTGTCGCGGTAGGCGTACGTGGCGCAGATGCTCCCGGCGATGATGAAGGGAGCGGAGATGCCCACGACCAGGGTGACGACGGCCGTCCCGGGGCTCATGTCGTCGGCCATGGTGGCTGCGCCCCCCTGGCTCTTTCTTGCTTCTTGCCTCTTCTCCTGTCGCTCTCTCTTGATGCTCTGCCTTTCTTGCTCGCGCTCTCGCGTCGCTCTTGGATGGTGCGTGTTGGGATGGCTGGGCATTGGTGCGGTGGCTATTTGTAGTCGAAGACGAAGGGGGGACGGCTGATTTGTTCGTTGGTCGGTTAGTTACATGTGGGCCCCGGGGCTCGAGTCCCCATAGCGACCGTACGGGAACGGTTGGAATGGAAGGGCGGAGAGGGGAATGGAGAGTGGTTCTTGCAAGAACTCTGCCGTTGCTACTCACTCGATCGGCACATGAGCTACGCGTAGTGTTCTTGAGAGGAGAATAGTCCTGCACATGAATTACGCGTAGTGATCATTTCTTCGAACAGCTCGCGGGCAGAAACGCAAACACCCAAACGCAACTCCGGCACCCCGCCAGTGGGCTTTGATTTACGGCAGCGGGCAGAGAGTGGTTCTTGCGAGAACGCGGCCGCTGGTGACTCGATCGGCCAGAGCATGGCGACTAGTGCTGCACATGAATTGGTCTTGCATAGTGGCCATTTTCTCCTCTGTATCATCTGTCTTTAGATTAAATTGGAGCACATCATTTTCAGTTTTCGTAGCCAATATTTTCAGTTTTCGCAGTTCGCCTGATAGTTTTGCTGCAGCTACTGCAAGCAAGAAGACTGAAGACTGAACGCAGGTCGACGAACACACAGTCCGTACACTACAAGCAACTCTGAAGACTGAAGCGGGGAATAGATTCATAAAGTCTTTGATACCTCTAGCTATATCTCAAGGTCGATTCAGCCCGACGAACTCTCAAAGTCTGAATCGCTTTGACATTCAAATCCTACGAACAACTTACAGAAGCAAGAAACATCGTCACTGATCTCTGAAAAAGGAGTGGCACTGACAACTGAATTTCTAACGAAACGAACCGTTAGTGAAGAAACAAATCGATGAAACATATTGTCAGTTCACCAATTGACGGAAAATTAGTGAAGGGCAGCCATAGCGAGCTCCTAAGAAACATATGCATGACGGAGGAGCTTTTCAGTAGCAAATTGTGCATCACAAGGAGATTCCAGAGTTTAGAGTTAGAAGCAAAATCAGAGGTCAAATCCTGATGAAATTTTATTAATATCCCAAATTGATGGGGAGAAACACAAACGGAAGCTGAATTTTAACACCATTGCCCGATTTAGTCATTGCATACAGCAGATGAGTCGTGGATTAAGCAGCATGATAATAGCAATGAGTTATCATAAATTCATGATGATAGTAATGTAAACAGTAGCTGTTTTACGCATCATTCAACTTTGCTTCTTTTTTGCTACATTAATATATAATAACCAGTAGAGGATTTACCACTACCGTTTCATAAAAAAAAACAGAACGACTAGTCGTATGTTTAACAGCCAAATCTACAGAACTTTCGCACTGAAGAAAACTACGAACAGAAGCAAGTAATGCCCCATGCCATGAACTACAGCAATAAGTTACTAGCAAAAATTTCCGTGAACAGTTTATACCAAAATCCTGCATTATCATCCAAGATGCACACTCAGCAGTTCCAATTTTCAGAGTGGGGCATAAAGAAATGGCACAGACTACCAAATCAATCAATAAGAATATGTTAGCTTTCTTCAGAACAGATTGGAACTGATCCAAGAACGAACCAATCACCGTTTCTTGGCCACATACCGGTGTCTAGTTCATCAGAGGTGATCACATTTCTGAACAAAGCTAAGCACAATCAGCTCCAAAAAAAAAAGAAGGCAAAAGACAGGTACAACGAAGGATTCCTTCAAGAACTGATCCAAACCATCAGACCCTAGAATGCAGAAACAAACACGACGAAAGAATTCTTCAAGAACCTCTCCAAGCTCAATCATGCGTGTCTACTGCGATGGCGTCCGTAGTGTATCCTCGAAGCACTACAGCAAGAAAAATCAACAATGCATTCTACAGTTCTGACCAAATCCTACATTTCTCAGCATAAGATGCCTTTCTAAGCAGTATAAATCTCCCACTGTGGTAAAAAGTAATGGTGCAGATTATTAAAAGCGACTATCCAAGAATCTATTAGCTTTCGTCAGAACATTATAACGGATCCAAGAACTAACAAATCGTCATTTCTTGACCACATTCAGATGATTAGTACATCACAGGTGAACGCAGCTCTGAACAAAATAACAGAAACCCAGGAAACTTCGATCCTTTCTTGACCAAATTCTTCAGATGTTTAGTTCATCAGAGGTGAACGAAAGACAGCTCTGAACAAAAGAACAGGAACGCAGCTAAGCTCGATCAGTTCCAAAGCAAAAGACCGAAACAACGAAGGAATCGTTCACGAACTAATCCAGACCATCTGACAAGACGCACTACCCTACACCAGTTCCAGGAACGCAGAATAAGAAACGATGGAAGAATCCTCCAAGAACTGATCCAGACCACCCGACAAAACGCACCGTCCAATCCAAGCTCGATCATGCGTGTCTACTCCGACTGCGATGGCGTCCGTAGTGTATCCTCGAACCACAGCGACGGCGGCGGCGGCGGTGGCCTCTTCGGTGGCGCCGCCTCCAACGCCAACGGCAGCGGTAGCTGAGCCTCCAAATCCGTCGTCGACGGCGACCGAGGAGGCGCTGGTGGCGCGGATGTCGGCGGCGCCTTCCACGGCAGCACGGGGTAGGCGATCTTGCAGCAGACCGGGCAGCGCATGCGGTTCTCGCGGAGCCAGTCGTCGATGGTGTTCCCGCACTTGGCGGTCCTGCGGCAGTGGAACGCGTGGCCGCAGGAGAGCGTGCGGACCTCCTCCCGCCGATCCAGGCTGCGGCGGCACAGGGCGCAGTCGTAGGCCAGCGCCTGCTTCAGGATCCTGACGCCGCCGAGCGCGCCGACGCGCATCCGCCGCCACCACCCCCTCGAGAACCGGCCCTCGCGGTACGCCTTGAGGGCCCACCAGCCGCTCGCGCCGGTAGCGAAGGCGGCGGAGGCGCCGCTCCCGACCGCGACGCCGATGAGCTTCGCGATGGTGGCCGCGTCGAAGGCGTCGTCGGCCATGGCGCCGCCTTCGCTCCCCTTCCTCCTCGCTTCCTGCGTCTCCTCCCCTCGCTCACCTCTCGCGCTCTGGCCTTCTTTCTCGCTCGCGTCGCTCTTGGATTGCGCTTGTTTGAGAGCTGGCATTGCCGCGGTGGGTATTTGTAGACGAGGACGGCTGGCTGATGAGCTTGTTAGTCGGTTGGTTACCATGTGGGGCCCAGGTCTCGGTTCCCGACGACTGGCCCAGACTAAAAATTGCAACGCGGTGTCCAGCCTGAAGATGCGCCATTCTGATTTCTGAAACACTGCATATTGATGATAGAGGTGATGAGGACAGTTCATTGAACGGAGGCACCAAGCAGCAAGCATGACACATTGACACCAGCATGGGATTAATTTCGCGAAATTTGTGGAAAACACTGACCAACTGCAGTCTGAAGAATGCGCAGATCCTACGAACTCTGAATGTTCCTTTTCAAAAGAAAAAAGAAAAAGAAAAAAAAACTCTGAATGTTACTCAGAGAAGGTTCTGCTTTTGACATGGCCAGGCCTACTGATACTTACACTGGAATCAGAAAGAAGAGCAACACCAAAATTTGAACTGACCACGAGATCATTCTGGGGGTATTCCAAGATCCATTCAGATGACCGTATCTTATCTAAGTTCAATTATGCAATATGCAACAGCAAGCTGCAGATTTAAGTAACAAAGATCTGTTAAAAGAGAACTACAATTTCAACAAAGAAACAATTAAAAGTATATGTTAGCTAATATAACAGTCTGATACTCTGATGCATTCAGTAGCAGGCTAGCAGCTGTGCTGTATTGACCAGGAATGCAGGAAAAATATTCCAAACAGGCAAAGCATAGCAAAAGATTTTTTCCGAATAAATTTTAATCATATGTTCATTTCAGAAGCCAAATCTACGGTAAAGAATTACCATACGAAGCGATTGGTGTCAGGAAATATTGCATGAAAAATGCAAGATTTCTGGGAACAGTTTCTTACCAAAACCCTGCATTTGTCATCACAAGATGCCCACTGGCACTACGCAGTATCAGTACAGAGTTCAGACATTGCGGAACAAAAAATGGAACAGAGATTACCAAAGCAATAAACAAGAATCTACAGAACTCTTTCACTCAAGAAAACTTTGAACAGAAGCAAGTGATGCCATCTACTACTGAAACAGGTTAGCAAACATTGCAGCGAATAGTTATACCAAATCCTGCATTTTAATCCGAGATGCCCAATCAGCAGTTTCAATTCCAGATTGAGGCACAAGGAAATGTTACTGACAACCAAATCAATCAACAAGAATCTATTAGCCTTCGTCAGAACAATGTAACTGATCCAAGAACGAACATATCACCGTTCTTGGCCAAATACAGATGTTTAGTTCATCAGAGGTGAACTGTGATCACAGCTCTGAACAATAGGAACCCAGGCTAAGCTAAATCAGTTCCAAGAAAGCAAAAGACAAACAACTAAGGAAGCCTTCAAGAACTGATCCAGACCATCAGACAAGAGGCACTACCCTTCGATCAGTTCCAAGAATGCAGAAACAAAAACGACGAAAGAATCCTTCAAGAACTGATCCAGACCGCTCGACAAGACGCTATTACACCCAGCACCGTTCCATCCAAGCCCGATCATGCGTGTCTACGGCGATGACTGTGGCCGTGACTCCTCCCACACCGGCGACGACAGCGGTGGCTCCTCCCCCGACGCCATCGTCGAAAGCGGCAGTGGCGGCTCCTCCGACCCCGAAGACGAAGCTGATGGTGACGACGCCTGCCGCATTAGCGGATCCTCCAAATCCGACGCCGACGGCGCCGATGCCGGCGGCGCCTTCCACGGCAGCACGGGGAGAGCGACCTTGCAGCAGACCGGGCAGGCCACGCGGTTCTCGCGGAGCCACTCGTCGATGACGTGCTTGCACTTGTCGCTCTTGCAGCGGTGGAACACATGGTCGCAGGAGAGCGTGCGGACCTCCTCGCGGGAGTCGAAGCTCCCGCTGCACATGGCGCAGCTGTAGCCCAACGCCTCCTCCAGGGTCGTGACGCCGCCGAGCGCCCAGACGCGCAGCCGCCGCCACCCCCTCGCGAGGCGGCCCGTGCGGTAGGCCCTGTAGCCCGCCACGATGATCACGGGGGAGGAGACGCCGAGCAGGACGGCGAAGGCCCTCCCGAGGCTGAGGTCGTCGGACGCCATGCCGCCTTCGCTTCCCTGCCCCTTTCTCTTGCTTCTTGCTGCCTCCTCTCTCCCCTCGCGCGCTCTCTCGTGATGCTCTGGCTTTCTTGCTCGCTCTCTAGCGTGGCTCTTGGATTGTGGTGCGCGCGATTGGAGGCCTGGGCATTGGCGCGGTGGATATTTGTAGACGAAGGGGGGGGTGGCTTCCGACTTCCGAGTTTGTTGCTCGGCGGTTACCGGGTGGGCCCTGCGTCTCGATTCCCGACGACGGCCGGGCATCGAACGCCGGAAGCGCTGCAGGGGGAGGGGGATGGAAGGGAGTGCAGGCGGCGATCTGGCAGCGGTCGCTGCAGGTGGCTATCAATGAAATCGAACGCCCATTGGATTTCACTGGACACCAGAAGTTCCATTTCATTGGTAGCCCATCATCGCCTGTTCTCAACTTGGGCCAAGCCCATTACATCCATGGGCCAGTGTAGGTTTTCTCTCTCCAAGGAGGAGGAACCACTTCCATAGTAGTTCATTAGTTCGAGTCGCGCGCTACTGCGATGTGACGCGTCGCTGAAGCTGCCCCATCATTGCTTCAGGTGGGTCCGAGCTCCTGTTGTTCTTCCTCCTCGAGCAGCGGCGGCCGGAGTTCGGGGAGGGGGACTGCCGAGTGTTTCGATGGCCGCGGTGAGGGAAGCTACAGCCTACAAACAAGCATGTTCCGAGGCGGGGCGGCTTTCCGTCGAGCAGATGGCGAACGGCCCAGACCAGCTGCAAATGCCTGCAATGGGAGAAGCGGACGGGGCCGGCGGCCGGGCGGAGAGGGAGCTGAACGTGTACGGGAGCGGCCGGATGCCATGCTTCTTAACAGCAGCAGGAGGGTCGATCACCAGAGGCTGGACGCAGCAGAGACAGCCCCTTCGTGCTGCTGCTTGCCCGCCGTGACTATACATCGCGTATGTTACAAGATTCTAATCCATCGCCTGAAGACTCATCCGAGATCGCATTCGGCCCGATTTGATTTCCGCAGCCTACGATGGCCTTCTTCCTCCTCTCGCGACGCGCCTTCTTCCTCCGCTCGCCGCTGCCGCGTTCGGGTTAGGGTTCGGGTTGCCGAGATCGGGGGTTGTCTCCGGTGTGCCTAGCCATAGAGAGAGGTCGGCGGCGGCAGGGTAGCGGGCGGTGGTGGCGGGTTGTGGGCGGAGCGGCGAGGCGGCGGGAGCCGCCGGCTGCGGGCCGTGGGGGACAACCGGATGGCCTGCGAGGCGGCGGGGGAGTCACGGTGAGATCTCCGGCGTGAGGTAGGTTAGGGTGGCGGCGCGTTTGACGCGCGGGGGCGAGCAGCTCCAATGATGGCGGTCGGCGGAGGCAAATCCGGTGGCTCCCGCTGCCGGAGACGAAGGGTGGAGGGTGGGGCGGGGGCGAGCGGGGCGACGACGGGGAGCTTCAACGGCGCGAGGAAGAAGAAGCCCTCCTGGACCGCTCTTCAGGTGATGGATGCTTGATTGATCACCTGAAGCGATGCCCAGCCGCACCCCTGCTTGCCCGACCGCCGCCACACACCTCCGGCACGTAGTGAGAACTATCAACAGCTGCGGCTGGTTAACTCATTTACGAATTGTCGATGCCTGATCATAAACTGTTACGAGTTTGCGATGCCGGATTATGATATCCATGCGTACGCCCATGTGATTCTAACCCCTGTCTGAAACTCTGAATGAAGCTCGCATCAAGGTGAACAACCTTGCATGTGAATCTGTTGCACAAAGATATCAGGAAACCCAGGAATTCTCTGCCCAAACTTTACTAGATGAAAAGGGGAACAAGCTGTTCCTGAACCGCCCGTTTACTCTTACAACAACTACCATGACCCTCTGATTGTTACACAATAATCTATCCTCAAGAAGTCAAGATGTTATACACCCCCGCAATAAAAGAAGATGCCTAAGGAAGGGGATACTCGGATGAGTGAGAGTAGTAACTCTAGCACAAGTGCACAACAGGCTTCAGATGCAACATGTGGTCTGATGGGTCCATAAGAGACCACATTCGAAGATGTCGCCAAGCTGATCTCCCCCAGGTTTCAAAATTTTCTGGTATCCTCTCTTCAATTTGGATAGCCCAACCAGTGACGAAGCTCACCAAACGTCCAAACATGTGAGATCCAGAATGCCTAGATCATAAAATGTGTGTTCCGGTAATATCTGTTGATGTACTTTGACTGTGGAAAACAATAGATACAAAGTTAGATCTTCTTCAAAACAGGTTCAGATGTTTTGACTAGTGAAGACAGAGCACCACTTCATACCTTTACACTGTCAACATCTGGTGTGTCCGGGGTTTTCACAGGATAAAATTTGTAAAATTTGATATTTTCAAATGCCTCTTTTTTCTTAGGATCCATATCATCGATGGCTTTCTTCCTGGCTTCTTTAGCCTGCAGAAGTTTCAGGAAACAGTGAATACTAATGCAATAAATCTCTTGTAAATATAGTAAATATGTCGGGTATTTGTGGACTTGTTTCAGTTCTCTCTTCCTTTCTCTAACCTTCTCCTTTAAAAATTCCTATTAAATAAACGCAGCGGCAAAACTAGGTAGGTTAAGTAACTAATGCAAACAATGCTAAGTTTAGCTTATTATGGATTAAACACAAAAACTAATGCTGTACCTTAAATTTTTCTTTCTCATCCTCCGGCAGGTCCTCATCTTTAACTTTCTGATCAGCAAAATCCTGCATTGCAACACAATGATTCAAGCCATTCGACTCATATGGACATTCATGGGTGACTACTCTAGAGTATCAGACTGGAGCAAAGCAAACTCCAATACAAACCTCATAATCATCCATTTCCCAGTTAAAGTCATCTACTATCTGAAGAAAGCAGCACAAAGTAAACATAGTGATACATGGGAACAATCTACAACTATATGAAATCAGAACTCATGCATAAATTAGGAGGCACTAAATACACTTATGTTTGAAGGATCAGCTAAAAGTGGAAAGCAGGGTGAGGAGATTTAATTGCCACTCCACATAAATAGAGAGAAACTTCAAAATAACACATCCCTCCATTTACATTTGCACGATTAATTGTGATTTGGTAAATAGCTTAGAGGTCAAGCATCCAACCGATTGCGACACAGGTGGCAATATTGAAGACAGCATGAGAACAATGACCACATGATTATGTACAAGTCAGGGAAGATGCAGAGTGGTCGTCAAGATTTGGGACATCATAGATAGTATTGTTTTACAACATGAGGTGCCAGATCAATTCAGGTGGAAGTTGACCCAATCTGGGTCCTACAGCAGTAAATCTGCATATGCGGCTTTCTTTGTAGGAACCATTAAGATGGGCCCTTGGAAAAGGATCTGGAGAAGCTGGGCACCTCCACGTTGCAAGTTCTTCATCTGGCTGTTTTTTCACAATCGGTGTTGGACAGCCGATCGCCTTGCTAAGAGAGGACTGCCACATCCGGAGGCCTGCCCTTTCTGTGAACAAGCTGAGGACACGATTCAACATTTATTGGTGGAGTGTGTTTTCACCCGGCAAATCTGGGTATTGATACTTCAGTGCCTGGGTCTGCTAGATTTGGCACCTGGGCTTTCGGATTCTCACTACTTTGGCTGGTGGAGGAAAGCCATCTCCAGGGTTCCAAATGACAGCCGCAAAGGACTCAACACTCTGATAACTTTGGTGGCGTGGGAGATCTGGAAACACCATAATGCTCATGTATTTGATAACGTTCACCCAAATATCCAGGAGGTTCTCAGGGCTGTTGGCACTGAAGGCAGCCTTTGGTGCATGGAAGGTGCTTCTAAGTTCCAGGAATTCCTGGCTAGGCCGCTGACGTCGAGAGCTTAAGCTCTTCAGGGCTGGTGGTTTCTTCTTACTGCTCTTGTGGCGCATCCGTAGTGTAGTGTTCTGTTGTGTGTGCATGTTGGAGGGGGGGGGGGGGGGGGGGGTTGTACTCGGGTTGGGTCTTCCTAGACTTGTGTACACCTTTTTTTCTACCTTAAATGAAATGACACGCAGCTCTCCTGCGTATTTCGAGAAAAACAAGAGTGGTCATCAATGTGACCTGTGCAGCTAGGGTGATGGCAGATGCCAGAAGCACAAAATATCCTATTAAAAGATATACACCGATGATCACGGGATAGGCATGACCGCATGAGTAGCCTAGTAAGCACCATATAAGCCAGAGGCAGTGAGCTGTAATGCAGATGCTGATATTTGTGGTGAAAATTTAGGTCAGTAATTATTCTACTTCATTCAATAGAAAAACATCACAAATACAAACCTTGTTACGCATGCAATTGAATACATTTTTTTTCGAACGAGCAGGAGAGCTGCGGGCTGCGCATCATTATATTAAGAACAAAAAAAGAGTCTAAGAAACAAGCCCAAGATGACAATTGAACAAATTCATATTAGGTGTAAACAGTGTTGCAGATGCTGCAATTTCTAAATTTATTTCTCTGGAAATTATGTCCCCTCCATGATATATAACAAATAATGTATGACCGGTAAATAAAGAAATAATTCTTGATTGTTAGGTAATACTGCTCAACGAAACAAATCCACAGAAGGAATCTTACCGGTGGTTCTAGAGGATATAAGAAATTGATAACTGTGTCATCTTCATCTTCAATAGGTTGCAATGGCATGTAATCTGCAGCAATATTAAAAAAAGGTTTGTACGCATATGAGGTTACCCGGAGAAAAAATCATGAAAACTATATAATGCCATACATATTTAAACCAGACAACTTAATGAACTAGTAGAAAGTTCGAGGATATGTGTGAGTATTCGAGAACACATGTGCCGCGTAAGGGTTCAATGGGAATGTTTTTATTTCAAATGATTAATGACATTGCCATGCCACCACCATGACACCTAGCTTATGCTTCCTGCCCAGGTGGCTGCCTTGCTAGGTGGTCATCAGTACGCAATAGGCACCACCTCATCGCATGCCTAGAGCTTTTGTAACATAACATGTTTGGATTTACATCACGACTACAAAGCATGTTTTGAACACCTTAAAACACATTGCAAAAATTATCTTCAAGGCATAAACAGCAACCAAGGCCAATCAAACTTAAGATATACTGTTACGTGCTATCGAATTATTAGGAAATAACCGAGATGTGGCTGTACATGATGATTCGGTAGCATGCAATAACAGTCAGCAAACAACGCAAAACAGCCAACTAGGTACATCTTAGTTTAGAAGACAATACGTTTGTTCGTGAGCATATTACTTCAACTGCCATTCCAATGAACGAACATAGAGATGCATTGCAACCATTTAACTTAAACGTGGTTGCAGCTCCACAGAATATTATGCACACATTAAAGTAGTGTCATTTACATGATCTTGGACTGAAGCATTGCCAACAGTATGTACAGCATTTGGGCCTCAGTCTAAGGATAACAGGTATTTCAAGGATCCTAAAGTAACAATGGGTATTCCCGGAGAAGCAATACAAGCCTATGAAAAGAAAACCCAATTCAGCTTACAGGGCATGCAGTAGTCAAACTTCTTGACTCTCTCAGTTTTGAGATGCTTCAGTGCAGACCTGCAAAACAGCAAAAGGTATAACAATCTGAGATTTTGTAAAATTGTTACCAGTGTAATTGCAAAGCTTAAAAATGAAATATAGCACCGCACTGGATGAGAATGAAAATGCCATGCAAATGAATAACAACAGGCATGAAAATATATACCTTAACGCATGAAATTTCAGAAATGTAAATTCATAAATCAACTGACCTTCGCTGGGTGCAACCGAGAGTGAATATTTTTGTTTCCAGACTATAAATCCTGCTGAGCCTATAAACAAAGCAATACCAAAGTGAGAAATATAAGTTCTGATAACTCGACAAAAGGTATATGTAAGCAATGAAAACCATAGGCTACAGATATCGCTCAATATAATAACATAGAAGTACCGGTCCTCAAGGGGAACATAAGGCACCCATGCCATCTTCATCGCCTTCATTGGCAGTATTTCTTCATTTTCCCTTTGGGCGGAATTAATGCCAATCTTATCTGATGGAGGGAAAGGACAATCTACCCGCAAAATAAAAAAAATAAAGTGATAAATGAGACCCACCATCCAGCGATAGATAGAAACATATTTAGGCCTTAAAGGGTCACAAGCCATCACAAACTACAATTATGAAAAAAAACCATCACTGCATTTAAGAGTCAAAACACCAGTGAAAGGGTCACAAGCCAAAAAATTTTGACCAGGACACCAGGCAATCCAATAAAGAAAACTTCGAGCACAAAAAAATTACAGAACTATAGAAGGTACTACGTGCCTACCAAATATAGTCCCCTTAGTCGTATCACCAACAGGCTAAGCGAAGTTTCTTACCCATCTCTCTTTTCAAAAGGCTTGTCACAAAATTATCTTGAACTCTGAATTATACATTTTTCATCTAGTGCAATCGATAATTTTACATAAAAATAGTAAAGAATAATATATACCAAAGATGGTATGAATTGTTTGGTAATGCAAAAGGATAAACATAATTGCTTGATTCTTTAGCTGATATAGTCATGAGCTCTTCAGCTTAAGATGATGAAGAACTACAGTACCATTTTCCATAGTGCATTTTCTAATAACAAGTTTTGGGACTCAAATAGTAGAGTGATATAATCATCATATAGGTACAGCCAAGATGGTAAATATAAACTTACAACAACTATAACTGGAATAAGCACTATCTTCGATTCACCATTAGCATACAATAGCTGAGCTGCATGTCAACAAGAGTGAATTAGACATGTATAGAACAATATTCTACAGGCTAGTAAAACTAGTAAGCTAAGCAAATAAAACAGATAGTCTATACTAAAATCCACTTTTATACATCCAACATATCACTCTATCGATTCCATCTTAAATGAATTGACAGTGCTCTTGCCTTATGTTCAAAAAAAGAAAACATCCAACACATAAACAGTAATGCATGGATAGAATTGTGAAATCTTAAACCAGACTGATGGCTCTTCAAGATAAAAAAATCAGACTAAATTAGCCCAGATAACAATAGTGTGCTGCTGGTGTGCTGATTACTGAAATGTTACAAAGATTAACAAGCATGCATCAAGGATTATTTAATGGTAGTAAAAGTAACTTCAGAAAGTAGCTGAGAAGGAGTGCACTTACGCTCGGTGCTTCCAAACAGGTATACTGTCTTCCCATAAAGTTATCCCCCTTCTTCTAATGCTTTCTGTTCACCAACAACGGCCACATATCATTGTAAGGGGAGCACATTCAAAAAGCAAAAGGAATTTACAAGATTAAGATCGGTCACCATACCTCTAAGTTTTCAAAGTTCCAGTTGAATTCCTTTATCTTATCAATGTTTTCCCACTGCAGATGATATGTCAAGTTACATAAGTTGTTAAGGAAAAGCTATAAGCTATGTCCAGATGTGCATCTCTAGCATACACGTTATACAAATAAAAGAAGGCAGGGATGGGAGCAAACCTCAGTGCCAACAGGAAAAGCGGATAACCACAGATCCTGCTAAACATAGCAACAAACCATTAGTCAAGATGTGGATAAGTAAAATAGCAAGGGTACAGAACAGTCAAGCACAATCAAAATCAAAATCATATAACAGTTTTTTCCAAAAATAAACCTGTTTGGGACAACCGCGAGAAAATGTTTCTAAAGTCGTCATCTTCTAATCGTACCTGAAACTTTTTTAGTGCTAATCTGTTGTGATTCTCGAACCTCGTGTAACAACCACTAGCAATGGACAGAAGAAAATATTGACCTAATAAGCTATCACTTCAGCACAAGGCACGCAGATTTGAAAATTTTAATCAATAACGAATTCTGTATCACCACGGTAGAGCATTCCAATTTACTACTCAGATGACGAGAATCCAATGGCCGAACAGTCTAATCCTACATAACCGTGAGATGCCACATTTGAGCATCAATGCCGGCAGACAGGAACCATCACCCGCAGTTTTTTGACCAATCCAGCACCAATTTCGAAAGCGGGGAAGTCCGCGAGCTAATCAGACCAGGACCAATCGATCGAGGATACGAAAACCTAATAACAAATCGAAGCACGCATTCCAGACAGGTCATCATGAAGCCCACTCACGAGATTCCTCTTCTCGGGAAAGTAATCCGTGGGCCTGGGCGGCGCCTTGACGCGCTTCCCCCGCCCCCGCTTGGCCGGCTCCTTCGCCGCCGCCTCCGGCTTGCTCGACTCAGTGGCCGCCGCCTCGGCCGCCGTGCGCTTCTTACCCCTCGGGCGCGCCATAGCTCCCGGTTGCTAGGGTTTGGGCCTCGGCTCGCCTCCGGATTGGGAGCTGCACTTGTGCGGCGTTCGGGGAGGGGTGCGTCGGCCGGCAGATTCTAAGGGGATCGGGGCGTGAAATCAACGCTACGCAAATTTGAAATGGGGGAGGCGAGGAAGGAAGGAATGGGCAGGCGGCGCCGGCGCGGAGCCTGGTGTGCGTTCGGCGGGCTGCGGGAGCCGTCGATTTGAACACGAAGCCCGGTTCTAAACCGTCAGATGGCACAGTTGGTGTGCTTTGTCGAGCGGCTGCGGGATGACAAGAGGCAGGGGCCGCGTGGAAAGAACGCTTTTGGACGCTCCTGGAGATCTGCGTGGTTTGGCAGCGGGATTCAAATTTAGTGCGGCTGACACGTGGGCTCCACCTGAAATTAATCTCGATTCACTGGTTCGGACCTTATTTTAAGGTGCTGTCAGGCTGCCCCTTGTTTTGTAGCCCGTCTTTGTGCCATTGCTTGGATATTTGTACATTCTAGCACGTTTTTTCACTCGAGAAATTTCAGAATTAGACATCCAATCAGGATTGTGGGATTCGGTCCGAAATTACCGAATCTCACCGAAATTCGCCCATTTCAATTGGGACCGAAACGAATTTAGCACTTCAAAATTCGAATATTTCTAGGAAACTATCTGAAAACCGACCGAAATTCGTCCATTTCGGTTGGGACCGAATTTTTTTCCAAATTGAATCCCAAAACCTTGCATCCAATTCGCACGACTTACTGAAATTGACACCCAATTCGCAAGCCTTTCGGAATTTAACACCGTGCACCCAAATTCTTTGATTTTGGGTGTTTCTCTTCCTTTTCACCATTCTCTCTTTTCCTTTTTATTTTTATTCTCCAGGTCACGGGAAAAGACGCTTCTGCCCCTGGCCATATCCGTTCAAGTGAATGGATCCGCTCTAGTTCTCGAGATTCTCTTGGCGCCCTCTCTGGTTCCTCTCTTTCTCCCTCTCTCCCTCTCCACTGGTTGGACGAAGAACAGGTGCTCCCGCATCCAAATCCCGTGCTACTGCATCCAAATCCGCTGCCACTCGCCGGTGGCTTGGACTCGGCTCCTTGCCGCGAGCAGTCCAGCTGCTCTCACGACACACGCTCGCTACCTGAATCCACCGGCTCTGTGCGCGCGGCGACTGCCCCCTTGGCCACCAGTGCCACCCGTGTCGCGCGCTTGGTCACGTCGTGTTGCCTGGCCCCTTCGTTCGCTAGCAAGCACCCTTGCGGCCTAGCCGGCTGCACGCGCGTGGTGCCACCCACTCCCCTCCGAGCTCTTGATCCATGCCTGCTTCTCGCTCATGAATCGGCAGTTGCCCCGCGGCGGCGCGACGCTATTCTTCGGGAGGGAAAGGCAGGAGGGAGAGGGAGAGGAGGAGGAGGAGAGAAACCAGGAGAGCGTGCGGCCAAGCATAGGACTGATTCACTTGAATGATACCGATTCACTTGAATGATAAGGCAAGGGGCAGAAGCATCGTTTCCATGACCCGGAGAATAAAAACAAAAGGGGAAAGAGAAAAAATTGTGAAAAAGGCAGAGAAACACCCAAAATCAAAGAATTCACGCGCAAGATGTCAAATTTTGGAAGGCTTGCGAATTAGGTGTCAATTTCAGTGAGGCGTGCGAATTGAGGGTCAAATTCTGAAATTTCTCTTTTCACTCCCGCTTTGAACTCTATTGTTTCCGTTTTTTCCATGGGAGAGATTTTTAGTAGAGAAAAGAAAGGTCTATTTTACAATCTACTATGCCCTCTTAAATCTAAAACTAACCATATCCTCAATTTACTCTCAAAACTATTTCAATTGATTCAATCTACCTATAATGAGACTTTCCTTTTGAGAATTTTTCTTGATTATTTTCCATGCAATTTTGTATCTCTAGATCATTGTGTCATGTTACGATTTCGCGCCATCCGCTTATGTTGACGCATTTCATCTCCTCATGAGTCATGACTCTATCCACTCTCTACCTTCCGTATCTAATCCGTGCTCTTGCTTCCTATGAACCAGCACAATCTCGAGCCGCAGTGCATCGCCGTTGAACATTAGCTATCTAGTCGCATGAAGGATCAAACAAGCATGCGCACATACAAAAGGAGGTTATATTGGTAAGCTATCCATGATATCCATGTCACCATGTGCCATGTGCTAAGTTATGTATATGCCCGTTATAGAGGTGTGCAAGCCCATATAGCTGCAAGCCCACATTTTGGAGAACCATGTAGACGAGCATTTCCTCGTGTCATATATAGGAAATAAGACTTATTTAGAGTACAAATTGCATGTGTTGTCGGACCTGCACAGGAAGCGTAGAAGTCCAAAACTAGAAGCTCAAACCTTACGGCACGGGCTCTACTTCCATTCGCACGTTTGTGTCAAAGTCAACTTATTGCTACTCCTCTTGAATGTTGTTGAGACAACACATAGTGATGTTCCCAGATTCCAAGAGCTATCCCCACCCTTAGCAAAGTTTTGGACTTGGAATTCCAAACAAATAGAGGCTATTGATGCCCTTAATTATTGAATGTCTTGTTTAGAATGCAGAGTCATCCGGTTTCAGGTGTATGCACATAACTCCTTGTTTATTACTTGAAAAGAAAACTCTTGGGTTAGTAACTAAAATCTTCAAGCTATACAACATGGCATGGTGACATCATCATCGATATTGCAAAAAAAAAAACAAAAATGGTCAAGGTTCTTGTTTTTCAACCGTTCATGAAAATACATACTATAGGTTGTCATTGCAAATTCAACATTTCTTTATTCTGGGTTGAGAAATCTGGAGTCCTTTTAATATAAAATCAAATCTTTCCTAATATTCTATAAGAAAAATCTTTCATTTAAAGAGTTCCTTTTAATGACAAGCTTTTCACATAAGCCAAATAGAAGACTCCTTGCTTTTGTCTTCCTTCATCCCTCCCTCCTCCGGTTCTTCTTCCTCACGCATCCGTCGCCGCCCCACTTCTTCTTTCGCTCACCCGCTCATTGGCGAGGGTCACCATCCCCCCTCTCGCCCTCCTTCTGTACCTTATGCTTCACTAAATCCGAGTTCCTTTGCCTCCACCTACCACTCTCCCAATTTGATGGTAGAATCGTCGCCGGATTTTCCAATCAAAATCAGAACTCACCGAAGTTGAATCAGTCGCAAGAGAAGATGGGGGTGCCCGACGGAGAAGAAGGAGGTCATGAAAGAGGTGCTTACCAGATCTGGAGTTAAAGTTATTTCTATTTTTTCTTTTTGGCTTTTGGTTTGATTCCTACATTTCATTTACTTTCAATTTAGAGAACCCTCTCACCTTAGATTTTATACATATATAGTGTGTACCCCTCCGTTTCAAATTATAGGATTTTTGGCTTTTCTATCTAGATATGTACCTTTTATATATATATATGTAGACATAATATTTATTTAGATGTATAATAAAAATGATCTATATAGAAAATCTAAAATAATATATAATTTGGGAGTAGTGAGGGTGGTGTGAGAGAATTTCTCAGTCGACTTGGAATCATCGGCCCAGTACCTTCTTGTTGTCTATCAGTAACAAGATTCGTTGAACACCCAGCGGCCCAGCCCAAAGATTCGTTGAACTCTTGAGCAAGTGACGCGACCTCCCTACCCACGGCCCCACCCGTCATACACGAGCGGAACCACGTACGCACGGAGGCCGCGGGTTCCTCGAAGCCCGAAAAGGAAAAAACTGAGAGCCGAACCGAAAGAATGCGGAGCGGCCGCCCCAGGAGCAGTCGCTTCCGTCCCCTTCCTCCTCTCTTTCGCTTCGCCGCCGAACCAACCACCGCACACCCAGTCACCCCTTTGCCGCCGCGTTCCCGACCCTTCTCGCATCCTCCTCCGTGCGCGGCCGGCGGCCGGCGTCCACGAGGCCGCTCGATCCAAAAGGTCAGATCCGAACCCCATCCTGGTCCGAACCCGCGCCGAATTTTTCTAGGTTTTGGTACGGATCTAGGGTTTGCCGCGGAACCTCGTGCGGCGCTCGTTCGGTTCGCTTATGGCCGCTGGGCGCCACGGAGGGTATAGGGACTACGAGGCGAGGGAGCGGGAGCTCGACGCGGAGGCCTCCAGGAGGAGTAAGGAGCAGCACCACCATCTTGGCGGCCGCCACCGCGACGCGGACCGCCGCCGCGACGGCGGGCGCAGCAGGGGTGGCAGGGACTTCGCCAACGGCCACGGTCGCCGCCGCTCACCCCCACCCAGGAGCCGCCTGGCGGGTAGGCTCGGTGACCGTGAGCCCGGTGAGGTGCTGAGCGGCAGTGCGTCCGATGACTCCGGTGGGAGGCCGCATAGAGGAAGGGAGAATGGCGTTCTCAATTCTAGCAGGGAGGGTGAGGCTGGGGCCGCATCGGCTGTGGCTGGTGCGGTGGTCTCGTCTCCAAGCAAAAAGAGGAAATTCTCGCCTATAATTTGGGACAGGGATAGCCCAAAGCCGCCACATTCTGATGCAACAAGTGGCAAGAAAGCGGTAGAATCTGAGCCTGCTGAGCTCCCTCCACCTCCGCCATTGCCTCCGAAAGACCACGTCCCAGTGATATTAGCTGTGGAGAAGTCACCTATGGATGTGGAACCTACTGTTGGTACAGAGGGTGCTGAGCATTTGCCGGAACATGAGGAGAATAGGGTGGCTGAGGAGGAAGAGGAATATCCAACAATGAGGAACATATCAACTTCAAGATGGGCTGGTGCTAATGATGATGAGGAAGATGTTGCAGCACCAATGAAGAAGAAAAGTGCATCACCTGCAGACTCTCTGCCAGGGCAGTGGAAAAGGGCAAGCCCAGAACTTGGTGAGGTTGTGGTCAGTGATATCTCTGGAGGAAGGACCATTTCTAGGTCATCTGACTCAGGGAGAATGGGTAACGACGAGAAAGAAGATTTTGAAGTAGATAAAGATGACTATATGGATGTTGACAGGGGGCAGGCCAGCGACAGTGATGCACAAAATAGAATGTCAGATACTGATTCAGAGGATGAAGCACGCAGACCTGAAACCCCTGAACCAGTGAAGGCACCACACAGGTGTATCAATATGCTTCAAGGTTGCAAAAGTGTTGATGAGTTTGAGAGGCTCAACAAAATTAACGAGGGCACATACGGTGTTGTATATAGAGCAAGGGATAAGAAGACAAATGAGATTGTTGCACTGAAGAAGGTAAAAATGGAGAAGGAGCGAGAAGGTTTTCCATTAACCTCTCTAAGGGAAATAAATATCCTCTTGTCTTTCCACCATCCTTCGATTGTGGATGTCAAGGAAGTAGTAGTTGGAAGTAGTCTAGATAGTATTTTTATGGTTATGGAGTACATGGAACATGATCTAAAAGGTGTCATGGAGACAATGAAACAACCATATACCCAAAGTGAGGTCAAATGTTTGATGCTTCAACTATTAGAGGGTGTAAAGTATCTACATGACAACTGGGTCCTTCATAGGTAATTATTGTTTACCTTCGTTTTTGTTTGCATATGTTGAATCTGTTCTTGTGTTGCTGATACACGCACACCATTTTCTTCAGGGATCTGAAGACATCAAATCTTTTGCTGAATAACCGCGGTGAGTTGAAAATATGTGATTTTGGACTGTCTCGTCAATATGGGAGCCCACTAAAACCTTATACTCAACTGGTTGTGACTTTGTGGTACAGGTAGGTCATCGGCCAACATCAGATTCCTCAGCAGTGTTTTGGTTTTCTTCTAAAGTTGTTCATTGAGAGTTCCGTTTGGTCTACCAAGGACTCACCTTTATTGCTCCTTGTGGCTACAGGGCCCCAGAACTATTGCTAGGAACAAAGGAGTATTCTACTGCTATTGATATGTGGTCCGTGGGCTGTATAATGGCAGAGCTTCTGGCCAAAGAACCATTATTCAATGGAAAAACAGAGTTTGAACAGCTAGATAAGGTATTTAATTTGTGCTGATCTCCTATAGTCCTGCAGCTCTTGACATAACTTTTATTTGACGATATCTCACGTTGAAGCTACTTTTTGGCAGATATTTAGAACACTTGGCACACCTAATGAGAAGATTTGGCCTGGCTATGCCAAATTACCTGGTGTGAAAGTCAACTTTGTCAAACAACCGTATGTGTATACATTTATACTTTCTTTTGTTGTTATTTTGCTGAATGTGCATTTCCGTTTGACAGTATCGATTTTTTTTTTTGTCTTCTCAGGTATAACAGGCTAAGAGATAAGTTCCCAGCTGCATCTTTTTCTGGGCGACCAATTCTGTCTGAAGCTGGTTTTGATCTGTTGAACAGTCTGCTAACTTATGACCCTGATAAGGTGCAATTCATAATCTCCAATTGACATTTACTTATGTGTTCTTGTATTCTCATCATGCATACATGTCTGAGCACCCTTGTTTCTCTCGTACAGCGTATATCGGCAGATGATGCTCTGAAGCACAAATGGTTCTCTGAAGTTCCTCTGCCTAAATCCAAGGACTTCATGCCAACATTCCCTGCACTTAATGAACTGGACAGGTAATTTTTGAATCACTTCTTCCACTTTGGCCTAATGTTACATGGTTCTATTTCATACAGCAAAAATTGATTTCTTATAATTTGATTAAAATACACAGGCGTACAAAACGGTACCTGAAGAGTCCTGACCCTCTAGAAGAGCAACGTTTGAAAGAACTGCAAGGGAACATAGGCAACCGTGGGCTTTTTGGCTGAACAGAACCTGATTGGTTCCTATCCGTTCTAACTGTTATGCTTCACCCTGAATCAGCGAGGTCAGATATCTTCTGAGGTGAGATGTGCCATGGACATGAAGTATCAATCTTCTCGGTGTCTAGCAGCGACTGATAGTATTCTTTAGCAGGCTTGGTGCCGGTTTAAGTGGATAAGGTTTCTCCTTATGGCCCATCATAGAAATTTTGTTGCAGGAATTAACACAACATCCAGATTGATCCTAAAAGCAAATATAATCTGCCTGCATCGTAAGGTGTGGCGTGTTGGCTTTTATTGGTTACACCAGTTTCACCTTTGGAACTTCTGTATGTAAAATATTCCAGATTGGTACGTTGTAAACAATGTTCAGTGCGTTGGATTAAAATAAAACATCATCATTATTGTTATTCTTTATGCTTCTCGTGCCTTTTCTTTTGATCTTTGCATTTTGTTTGCAAGAGACGAAAGAAGCGCAGGGGAAGGATGCCTTTTGCTTTTCACCAAATCACCAGGAAATCAATGGGCATTAAGATAACTTGGAAGGTAATATATTCACAAGCCAATTGCTACAAGTGATGTATTGCTGACTAAAACCTAACGAGCGTGGAACTTATCTTCTTTCCTGAAAGATCAGTTATGCTTGTATGAAATGTGTGATCCTCTTAAGACTATTTAGGTGAACAGTCTGAATATTAATGTGATATCTTCCATTTTGATGTGTCTGGGTCATGCACATACATTTATAGAGCAGCTGCTTCGATGTCAAATTCTAAATAATAAGTTGCAATGGAAAATGGCTGAAAGAAGTGACCAGAAAACTGCGCGGAGTGAGATATTTCTTGCATAGACGTTTTCTCCTTGCCATCTCAACTACAAGAGATCAGTGGCATTTCATAGCTGAGATCGAAGCGCTTTTCTGACTTATTTTCACTACTAAAATATATAGGTGGATTAATTGTGAGATATGTCCATAAAACAAATTTGGAACTTGGACTTAGTTTGTGGATCTAATTTCTGCTTGGTAGTTAACTTTGATCTTGATGTTAATTTGGTATCAAAGAGAGAAACCGCTGCAGATTTATTGCAATTCATCATGTTGTGCATCCCTTCTTGTATGCTCTTTGCTCCCCTGTTAAGTTCATCACTATGCACACATTGCATATGCTGAATCCTTAGAAATACATATTAGGTTCTTCTGTATCCTTCCTAGCCAAATGGCTAGTACTTGAATAGTCTTTCCACTCAAATCGTGATACGTGACTAAGCCATTTAAGCATATATGTGACCATGGTTTAAGTTGAATCTGTCCGTACGAGGTATTCATGGTGCTAATGAAAAGCTCAGTGTTCTTCTTGTTATTGAGCAATGTAGTTTACCTGTTGCTTGCTACACTTGCACGCAGGTTTTTAATAGCCTTGACTGGGAAAATGCTTTTCTGCTATTTGACTTGTTAGCTGATGATATGTTCCCTTGTTTTGTACTTTGCACCTGGTGATAATTGCTTCTTTCTACCACCCAAGAGCTGGGAAAGTTTTTTAAACTCACTACCATTGTTGTATGACACGTCTGCAGCTAAGCTGTGGCTGCTTCAAGATAGGAAGCTTGATGGCCGTCAGCTTGTTGTACCTAAGTGACTAAATTTTGTGGAGGGCCTTCAAAAGTATTCATCTTTTACTATTGGACCATGGTGGTCAGTGTACTATCCTTCCTTGTACATTAATATAACCATTCTTCTAACTGATTTGTAGATTATTCTTCTACAATTTTTGTTTGCGTAGGTAGCATGTGTTCACTTGACAGTTCTAACATAGCTTACTGAAAAACACAGAGAGGTGGTTCCCCGTGATAAATAACAGTGAATCAGGTGAACTTTAGTCTGTAGAGTATATGGTGAGCTTACATGGAACATAGCTTTTAGGGGAGTAAAGAAGTATTACGCTTTTGTGTCTCCCAAAGGTGTTTTTTTTGCTGTTCCCGCATTATGGCTCACTTAGATTACAGCAAAGGTAAAATTCATGTAGACTGATTTTCGAGCTTCGTTGGCCTGTAGTGTTAGGTTGTCATATTCAGTAATCCAGGCTTGGGACTAGAGGTGCAGTATAGCTGCCCTCCAGTACAACGGGACTATGCCGGTGTTGAGCTGCATTTGCGCCCTGTTGCTCACACGGCCTGAAGTTAGCCTCACGAATTGTGCTGCCACTCTGGTTTTTGCTTCCCTTTGCATCCATTGTTCTCCGCTTCACGCCTTTACCGCCTGTTTCGCTCCATCGCTTTTGCCATTTGCCTGATAATACTCCTGGTTGTGAGTACCCGTCTCTTTATGTATGCAATGTAATTGCAGCGGTTGTTGTAACTTTGGTGTCCATGGCTGTGGAGATCTCTTTGGAAATTGACATGGGAGGGCAGCTCACTGCGTCCACAACTACACGCGGACAAAAAGGGGAGCATTTGCATCATCAGTGAGGAAGCAGGGCTCGTGTACGCGCACTCTGGTAGCGTAAGCATGTGCCGCTCGAAAGTCTAGTGTAGTAGCAGTAGTGATGTACAGTTCCCTACGTTTGCCCTTGGAGTTTGGAAGGAACTATGTACTGGTAGCTTCACATTATCATCACATTATGATTGATTAGATTGTGTTTTTGCTGGGCATTGATTTGAACAGATGTTCCCCATTGGTGTGGTAACTGGAATACTGGATAACCACCTGCTGCCGGCAGCGACTCCAATGACGAGACCGATAGTTTACTCGTGCGTCGCCGACGACAGGACTCGCCGGTGCCGAGAAAGGTGAACGGGTCCGGCTCCTGCACGTGTCCTGCACGTGTTGACCACCCAGCGGGCGTCGCAGGGCGGTAACAAACAATGAAACGATGCGCTGCTGCAGACTTGCAAAGCCGTCGAGAGCCACCTCCATGCCGCCGGTGAATTCAGGGTCGCTTACCGGTGGCCCCGTGCCCCCTCCTGGAAGCGAGTGTGATTCACCACCTGAGCGGCGACGGCCTCTTCTGCATCTGCTTCGAGTTGGTCCCGTCGTTTTACTTCAGCGGATCACGTCGGCCTCTCCTGCATTTGCCTCGAGTTGCCGTCCCGACGCTCGCTCACCCGCTGCTTCATACTCATCCGAGTCTCCGAGGAGAAATTACCGCAGAGGGCTGCTCACCGGCAGAATTTACAACGGTCAGCTGTACGGGCTTCATGTAGGTTCCAGGCCCCCAGGTTTAAAATGTGACTGGTGAGTCACCGCTCACCGGTGTAGTACCCTGCATTCGGAATATCAGCAAACCGTCTAACTGTAATGTACTACCTAATTTATATAAACAAAACAGATACCTTTTTATGAACATCAGAACAAGGCAGAGGCACCGCCGGTAGCCTGGTACTACAATGCGTCGTTACGAAATGTGTAAATGAAATATTTAAAATTTGAAATTCTTTCATTCACTCGCATGGTTGTCTGAACGGGCTGAAAGAGTAATTAACTAACTGAGTGAGCATACACATGTAACCACGTGTGATTTAACAATTTACGGTCAATAAGAACGTCAGTTGAATACATAAATAATTATCTAGTTTGTTGCTCCACTAAATACCATATCTCAACATCCAAAAAATTCTGGAAAACCTGGACTAATTAATGCAAACATATCTGGTCTTATATATTTGATTTTGTTTGCCTCACCAATCTCATTAGTCATTACCGTTTATGCTCTATTATAGTATGTGGGTTGCCCATAAAAATAGGAGGCAATAACACATATCCAACCACAGGCCAACAGAAAAAAAAGGAAAGAAAAGAAAAACAAACCCAAAAAGTTTCCAAAAAACCTCCTCAACGACTCAATGTCTCAAAACCGAGGGGCAATCACGTCACTTCCGCACGCCCGCGAGCCGTTTCACTTCTTCGGTTCTCCCCCTCTCCCCTCCTTCCCCTTGAAGCCACTCGCTGTCCCCTTCCTTCCTCTGCTCTCGTCAGACTCCCCCAAAACCAACCAAAAACCGCGCAGCCGGCGGCCACGCCTCGCACGCGGACTGCGCTGTCTTCCTTCACTCTCGGCGGCCGTTGGGCAGGCCTGGGCGGGCGCTTGCATTGGCGCGGCGTCAGTAGAAGCGGCGGCGGCGCTCGTTGTTCAAAGCCAGCGGCTACGACGGGGGGCCGCGGAGATGTCCTACTCCAAGGCCCTGCTGTCGAAGAAGGGCCCGCTTGGGACGGTGTGGGTGGCGGCGTTCTGCGGCGAGGCCGCGCTCACCCGGGACCAGGTCGCGCGCACGGACATCGTCGCCTCCGTTGGTAACGATTCAGTGTCAACTCCTGCAATGCGAGAGCAATCCCCTTATTTTCATTGGATTTTTGGGGCAGTTTTGGTGGGGATAAGGGTTGGGCAAGAGGGGGCCTCTCGAAACTAGAAATTTGTGATGTTGGTTTGGAGCAGTGGGAGAGGGGAGAAGGAAAGGGTTTATGTGGGGGTTTAAGTTTTAAAATCGGCATGCGAGGGGGATTTGGGCTCGAGAGCATGGCCACAATAGCGGAATGGCTCCTTGTGTGTTTGGTGCCAGTTCCTGCGGTGTGGTGTTTGTAACTCTGCTTGTCATCTCAGTTTTGGGTGGTGTTTTTATTGATGGTTTTGGCCAGTGTAAGGTTTGGGGGTTTTAGGTCAGGGAGGGTTTATTGATGGCACTCGAGCTTAATCCTGAGAATCCGGTGCGCCAACCAGATTTACCATGTGAACCAATTGGCCATATCGCGCACCAATTTATAGCATTGAATTAGATGATGATCTGTACGAAGTGTTGTTAAAGCTGCTGGTGATGTTGGTAGAAAAGGGGCAACTTTCCTGTTCTAGACCAAGCTATCTTGTTCAGGAATTCTCCTAATAGGTTTGTAATACTGACGCATTTTGTTTCGATGTTGGCAGATGAGATTTTATCTGATGTCCAGGGCCCACACAGAATTTCCCACAGAATACTGGCGCAGCTTCTGTTTGGTATTGTTAGGATATACTCCAAGAAAGTGTATTACCTGTACCATGATTGCGAGGAAATTCGCTCATTGCAACTAAGACAATGTGTGGAACCTAGCGCATCAACTGGAGGGTCGACACATGGAGTTTTGAAGCAAGTGAATAAAGCTATCCGTGCAGGAAGATCAGTGGCAGGCCATAAAAAAACTAGCAAAGTCAATAAACCTGTTAATGCTGTGAGAACAACTGAAGTCTCTAGCCCAGTATCAAGTGAAGGCCTCTCTGTAAGGGTGGAAACAGAAGTTATTGTACGGACATCTGTGGTAATCCGGAAAGCACGTGTGCCTGATGACCTGCCAACCTTCACAATACCAAAAAGATTTGAGCTTGACTCTTTCGATTTGGGGATTGCTGAAGATACGTAAGCATTCCTGATCATATACTAGTCCAATTACTTTGTTACATGGAACGTGGTTTCTTATCTACCCTTTTAACCTTTCTTTGCAGAGATGATGAAGGTGAGGATCACCATCAGTCGGCATGTCAAGGTATTGATGCCATTAGCATAGCCTTTACTTTTGTTGCTTTGCTTTCCCATCCATTTTGTTTCCTTGAGATACTTCAACCAGACCTCTGCATTTCGGACTAGCATGCATATAATTGAAAAGTTGCAAATACGTTCCCTGCTTCCTTTTGATCGTGAAACATTTCATACATTTTTTTTGAAAACAAACATTTCGTACATTCCCTGTTTCCTTTTTTGTATAGATATTCTATTGGAGGATGAGCGCCATCATGCCCCGTATTTGTATGAGGTACCCAGCCCCCTCTCCTTGCCTGATCACATTGGCATGCGCATGAGCCCATTATGAAATTCTCCCTCCTTCCTTTTATATATGACGCTGGGTAGTTCACTATTGAACTATCCAACATCATATATAAAAGGAAGGAAGGAACACATTTTTTTATCAGTAACATCCGAAATGAAGAATCACTGCACTAACCAACTGTATGAACTAAGTGACACTATGCACCTACCAGACTCCCAAGCATTGGAAGGAAGGTGTCACTGGGGCTGCCACCTAATGCGATGCAGAAGTGTGACAGGCCCCAAGCAGGCCAAATCGCAGCCAACTGTTTGTCCCCAACAAACCATATTCCACATGAGGAACTGAATCCACAAGCATCGAGCAGAAGTCCAACCTGCCCAACAGTTGCAGACATTCCTTATGCCCTAAATGACAAACTGAAAGATTAGTAATAATGCTTCAACATCCTACCACAGGCCTGCGGTCGATAGGGTTTTAGGGTTTGGTCTGTTCAACAGGCACTGCTCTAGGTGCCCCCACCTGTGACCTGTGCAGCGCTCTAGCCTGCTGTTGTATCATGTGGTGTTAGTTTTAAATATATGCAATTACAAGTTAAGTTAGTTTCAGCTCTTTCATGGACTATTTTGCAAAATAATTACTCTCAAAATTGCTCCTTAGACATGTTCTACTCTTTGCTTTTCCAATGTTATGATTCAACTTTGCTGGCTTCAACTTGTTTTTTCATCTTATTGCTCTGAAAAACTGAAGCTTAAAGTTTATTCGTTGCTACAGTCATATCAGATGGCGTCATGTTCATACGATGTTGATTCTACATGTTTTATGCCGGAATACATGTAAGAACTCGAGCATCTTCCTAATGATTGTAAAAGAAGGTTATGTCCATAGGATTTCTGAGCTTCCTTGTGATGCAGCTCTGTCCCACTTGACGTGATGCGGGCCATTAGTGAAGCAAATAATATTCCGGACTTGAGTACCGAAGCGGATAAACCTGGAAGAGAAAACCAGAATGCCGATTCTGCTTGGTTCACACCAGTGAAGGAGTAAGTACACCTCGCTGTTGCCTTTCTGTCCTAACAGCATAAGAGCACATTTCTTCTGTTTTTAGTTCCTAAAACAAATTTGGAACAGTGTTCTTCCGCCTGATATGATGGATATGGTGGCCGAAGCAAACTATCCTTCAGATAAAAGCAAAACTGGGGATGATTCTATAAGAGAAGTTAATATGGATGAGAATAATGGGGGTTCTGCCTGTTCTATGACTCGTATCCCTCCGCAAGAGTGAGTAAAATCAACTTTCTTACCAACAAATTTTCTTTTGGCACAGCAAACCTTTTACTTCCAGATTTTTAGGTCATACTGTTGATAGATATTGATCAGATTAAGCTTGCTTTGAAACAGAAGTCACGAAGAGCAAAACTCTGAGAATATTCTGGAGAACATGACTTGTGGGAGTCTTGGTGCAAATAACCCCACAATTGAAGCATCAGCGAGTGATTCACTGCTAGGAAAATCGAATTCATCTGTACCTGCAGCAGGATTTCCAGAACATGACCCTGGGCAACATGAGTCACTTGAAGCTCCTGTCTTAAGCTGTGAAACAAGGGCAGAGAACGAGCTATCACCTTCTACACCAGAGCCCTTGCCAGAGGGTGTCCCAGGTCTGGTCTTGTGACAATTATTTGTTGTATCTTATGGTCTTAATCATACTAATTGTGAGCTTCATTCACTTCTGATCCAGGGCCATCATCTTCTTCTAGATTTGGGGTTAGGACACCAGCTAAAACTGAGAAGAGCCAGGCTACTAGAAAAAGGAGGAGGGCATTGTACAATAAGGAGGATTATATACCAACAGAACGAGAAGGCAGGCGGCAGGTTAGGAGAAGATTAACTTGGTCATTGTACGATGAGGGTACCATACTATCAAATGAGTAAGAACAACTTCTGGCTTCCTTGTACAGACTCTTTCACAAGTTGCATTACCTGTACATGCGTGTTTGGAGGTGTCAGAGCAGTTGGTATTTGTTAGCTTATGCCGTATTCTTATCAGTTTAAGCTGGGTTTTGACTGCTCTGATAGAATTAGGCTCTCATTTGTGTTTCATATGGATACTTAAGACAGGTAACACGTCTAACGTAATTATAATCATTATTTGGATAGAAATAGAATATTTTCGCTTGAGAACTAAAAATCAACATGGAAAAATAGCTTTCATGCTAATGTCCTGGGTTGCTAACTGAAAATCCCAAATGCTGGTTTATTGGGGTCTAATTATATAGGCTCACTGGGGCTTTTGACCTTAAACCGAATTGTAAATCAAATCAAGTGATTCAAGAAACCTAACCTAGTCGAACAAGCCATAGAAGTTTCCACAGTGAAGTTTTAGTCCTATCAGTTCTTTGTTTTCCAGATTCTCCACTTTCCTTTTTGTTGGGACTAGGGAGATGGTGGCATGCGCTTCCTTTGAAGTGATTGTCAGAATATTATGGACCATCCCATGCTTTCACAAAACTGTAACATGTATTATTTACATTTTTATGTATTGTAGGATGTTGAGAGAAGCAATAAAGGATGCAACGGATTTAGTGCGGAAAAGAAGGAAGGCACCTCACACTTGTCTTGATACCTGGAAGGTGGCAAAAGTTGGTTCTCTACCATATACTTTCTTGGATCCAATGATTCCATGTAGGTCACATATTCATGCATCGTTAGACACAATTATTGATGTAAACTTCACTAACTCAGTGTGCCCTCTTATTTTGACAGATAAGACCTCAATTTCTCTTGCACACTATAGTGCACCAGAGGCACCTGAAAATTCATGTGAGGAATCAATTAGAGCAAGGAGGCGTCTTTCCTATGAGCACACTGAATCTGTCCATTCTTGCAAGGATACTGGAAGTACAGAACGTGAAACCATTCTAGATGCATCAAGAAGAAGAAAATTGGATGAGTGGACAGATATTGAGGCACCTGTTGGCTGTCACACAGAAAGTAGGCCTGTTCAAGATGGAGTTTGTGAATGTGATGAAGATAGAGCCAAAGAGAAGGGCACTCAAGTCAAAGGAGATGAACCTAGTTCAGAAATACCACCAAAGAAGGGACTACGTGATTCAGAAAATGAAATTCCGTTGCACAATGAAGCACTGAATGATCAGACAGATTTTGAGGCATATGTTAGCTGTCGCACAGAAAGTGAGCCTGTTCAAGGTGGAGTTTGTGAATGTCATGAAGATACAGCCAAAGAGAAGGGCACTCAAATGAAAGGAGATGAACCTAGTTCAGAAATACCACCAAAGAAGGGTCTCCATGAATCAGAAAACCAAATTGCGTTGCACAATGAAGCGCTGAATGCTGCTCTAGATAATATAGACGAGGTAAGCTACTGCATGCATCAAACTCACATGATAGGGTTTTCTATAGTTTATGATGAAAACTGCTGTATTTGAAATGACGTTTACGTGCAGGATATTTCTATATATGATGAGCACACCAGAGATGAAGGTAATATTTATAAACTGTTATAGCTTATGCTGTGCTGTGGATGTTTTTGTACTTTCTCAAGCTCTTATATGCACACTGCTGTTTTGCAGGTTTGCTGAATTCAACTAGAACTAGGTAGCTAATGATCTTGTTCTGTTGCTTATAGATTATCATTATTTCCTCCCTGCCTCTCCCTCTTAATCTATTGCTTATCTAAATTTACTAATTTAGGAAAATAGCAAGTTGCCTCCACCAGCTATTCCTGGATAAGAAGAGTAAGGAGGGAACTAATTCTTTAAGTCTTAATCAAGTTCTTGAAGGGACAAAGAGGAGAACTTCAGCAACTTTCTTCTATGAAACTCTGGTATGGTTTCTGTAACCTCCTGCTTGGATGATAATCCATGTGACTTCATGTTATTTCTTCAATGATTGATCGTGTTTTGTGTTGCTATTGGGAAATGATAATTCAAGTTTCCTTCACATTTCCATCATGAGCTATCCTCTCCTTCCTTGTGACCAAATAATAGTGTATTTCTTTACCAAGTTATCATTATATATCATCAAGCTGTGGATCTTGGCATCACATTTTATTTATTCAATCCATCATAGTTCTACTCTGTTCATAAAAAATTATCTGTAACTTAAGCTTATTAGTAAATAGTGAACCCCTTGTATTTATCCTTACGCATGCTTTTCTTCTGCAGATTCTGAAGAGCCGTGGGCTCGTACAAGTTAACCAAGAGCAGCCTTATGAGGATATCATACTCTCAGCGACTCCGCAACTTGAAGCAGAGCTTCAGCGCTGTGAGAACTAATCGTCAGATTAACTTAACATGCTCCTTAGTTTTATGACCTGACCTTAGTCTAGAGTTTCACCTAGTTACTATCCATCTCCTGTAGTATCTTTGAGATGGTCGTTCACATGTATATATGAGCTGCTCATGGGCATGTGTTATGTGTATTGAGTGTTAGCTGGTTAGGAGCAAAGGATATGGTTTGAGCTTGTTGTTTGGTTCTAACTTGTAGATGTAAATTACAGTTATTTTCTCCCGCATTGAATGTAGCCAGTATTGTTCCAAACCCTGGAGTATTCATGAGTCAATTGTTTACAGTTTATGGCATCAGACAGTATGGACGGACCATTTAGTTTTCGGAGCTTTGCCATGCCGTCTCAAGTTGAAATTGCGAAACACAGGGGAGCGTAATGCAGGGCTCGTATTATTTCTCCATGTTATTGCTGTCTGGAAAATTTTATTCTGATTCTAAGACGAGCAAGAAGCCTTGATTACTATAGTGAATGGGTTTTGATCAACGGTTGTAATGCTCTGTTTGAGGGGCTACTACTTAAGAGCCACTGAAATCTTCAAGCTCCCTGAAATGAGATATGAACTCTTTCTTTCCATACTAATGAAGCAAATCCATTTTGAGGGACTGTAGTTCTGGCAGATTATTGGTTCTCTCTGAAGATCCATATAATATCTACATAGTCAATTGGTGGCACAAGATCTAAGTGGTTATTTGCTACCAAGGCCACATGAATTACTCTGGATGATCAAGACTAACAATAGCCTTGGTGGGGGGCTACATGTTTATGGTAGTTGTTTCTCACTCCTACGCAAATGCATTACTTATTTTAAAAGCTGACCTAGTTGGGTACAAATGACTATTGTGATACTTCTTGTAACATTTGTTGACTGTGCAGTGCTTGGACAAGATTAGTGGTGATTCCATCATCATGACTGGTTGAGTGACAAAAGAGATCCGACTCTTACATGATACTATTATTTGAGTCCATAGTAAATTGCGTTATGATACTTTTGTATTCGGTGGTGAAAAAGTTCAGACGTTGGTTACTGAGACTGAGAGTGGTAAGAGTTCTGTCGAGCACGTGCTGCACAGCTTAGCACTGTGTTATATAAACCTCTTCAAACAAGCAACCCTATTGCGATTGCTCTGTGAGGAGCTACAGGGCCTGATGCAAGATTTGTTTTGTTCATTATACCCTGCAGCCAACTTGTTAGTTTGATGAAAGGTATCTGCTTTTGAAATTTGAACACGGCTGGAACAACAATTTTTGTATGCATCAACATCAAGTTTCCCTCACTGAAGACACAGATTGTTGTCCAAGATGGTGAAATTGTAATCTAAATTGGCAACATGCAAACTAACTTTCAATTGAAGCTACATCTCGAGGCCCAGCATTTACTACCGTTTGCCTGAGCTTGTGCATCTTTTCACGTTTAATAAGCATTCCTTCTTGCAGAGCACTGTCAGTGATCTGCTACTTATCTAATATACCGTCTGCCTCCACACCCATTCTCCCTTTGACAATTGAAGAACACGGCAGCCACAGGAGGTCCAAGATTATAAAGTGCTGAAAAGTCTCTAGTGTTGAAATTTGGTCTCCATCCTGGAGCATAAACAGTTTGCTGGACAGATTGGCGGAAAAGTACAAAGACTAAGCGATGTATTCCAGCAGTTGGCTTTGGGTTTTCATAACTGACAATTTCATTTCCTGTAATAACATTTGTGCAAACATGTCAAAATGAGTTAATATGAATGTTGCTGTCATCTGTGGAAATATTGTGAGATTGGTAATTATTATGGTACAGTTTAATTTGTAAAATATGGAAACAACAGAACTTCTCATGTTGAGCTAAATAAAATTTCAGCTGAATAAATCAAATCCACTTTCAGTGGAATCGGATTGCACAATTTTTACTGCATTCGCAATCCAAAGAATCATCATCACGGAGAAGACATCCAGCTTCTTACTATTCAGGTATGCCCTACTTTTGATAGTGTTTATCCTTTCTAATTTAGCACTGATAATTGCCATTTTATTTTTTTTCCATTAAGCTACAGATGATATGCTAATTTTTTGTTATATAAAAGAAGGTACATATGTCATCTTGACTAACATATATGCATTTATTGTAGAATGTTAGATAACTCTTGGATTTATGAAACATTTAAAGTGTGAAAAGGACAGAGATGAAAGAACCCACCGTAGCTAGCATTTGTTGATTCTGGGATGTCTGTCACCAACCTGTGACATGCACATAGATAAGCATTAATTCTTATTTTGGAATTCTCACATCATACTAGTGAAACTGTAGAGTTAAATAAATTTAAAATAATTGTAAAATGTTCCTGGTCTTACCAATGAAGGTATTCTCTTTTTGTTGGGTTGCTTGGACTTGGCGAGTCTGGATCCACCATCACCTAGTTGCAAGTTAGCTTGTCATTTTCAGGGAATATTTCTCTTAGCTTAATGAAACAGTTTCCTTATCAAGTAAAAAGATGCCTAACATGTAATCTCTGAAATTTGCACCACAGTTCCTTATCTTTTATTCAGAGGATTACAAAGACATTATTCTTTTAACCTGCAATCTAGACATTCAAGTTATCTACTAACTTTGATGCGTTTTAGGATAAACAAATCACAGTAATGCTGGAAAATTGTTTGTTCCAGACTTCTTGCAGTACTGTTACTATAATGGCATCTTCATTAGGCTGCTAAATGCGAAAACTTGTACCGTTTGGCGTGTGACATGTATTGCTGCATCTTATCATAGTTATTCAAGATTCCTGTACTTCTTGACGGCATAGTTTTTATTCTAGTCAGCACCATGTACACAAGATGCAAGTCAGGTGCATGTGCCGACGCTATCAAGCATAAGGACAACAGAAACGAAATGGAAGCGCAGAGGTCCTTTTCAGTACATAAAGAAGAGCTTACAACTTACAGAAAGTTGAGATTCTTGCTTCCAGTGCTCTTTAGCACTGAAAACAACTAAAGGCAATGAACTCCAAAGGCAGATGTTACAAATAAGAGATTGTGCAGTAACGTTTACAAATAAGAGATCCTGTATAATTAAGCATATATTTTTTTCATTTACCCTAAATACACCCTGTTGAACTTAATGTTTACTTTTTCCTAAGCTTAATACTGCTCAATGTATTAATGAACTGGTTATGGACTTACAAGAGTGTAAAGGTTCCTCATGTCACGCCCTGCAATTTCGACCCTTGGTTCATTTGCTACTTGTGACGGCTTGAGTTCAGATCCATTGGTCAGTTCCTTATTGTTGTACAGAACCCTAAGTGAGGCTGATTTGATAAATGGATCCAAAATGTCTCCAACGACATGTCCTACTACTAGTGGGTCCCTTGACATGGTTGGTGAGGAATGATAAATTTGAGGTTGCAAGGGGGGAACAGATTGTGCTCAAGAGTCTTTCTTATAGGCTTTGGGCTCTAAGGTACAAAGAAGCTGTCTTGGCCTCAAATGTGAACTTGGGTGAACTGATGGGCGCAGGTTCATGCCCTATTTATACTTGCAACCTGAAGTGCTGAAGGCATTCATGATATCAGAAGTTGTGCTCCAGATTTCCTAGAATCTCAACTTTAAGATGTACATAATGATATTGGTCGTCATCACTGGAAATATGTAGGCCTGTCCACTATCTGAGCTTACAAAAATAGGAGTGTCCATTGCAATTCCATATTGATGAATAAAATCTGATGACCACGCTCACTTATTCCCTATATCTTGAACCCCAAACATGATACGTTCCTCGTGAAAAGTGGGTTGCCTTTTGACTTGTCTATCAGATTGACACCTCATCTTCTTTGTTTGCGGCATGAACATTCTTTCACTCCTTCATTAATATTTTTTTTTTGCGAATGGGGCTGGCAAGCATCGAGTCCCTTAGTATTTGGTATTCTTCTATTTCTTTGCTTTGTACAGGCTAGAACATACATTCTTGGGAAGGAGCTAGTGACCTGGTGTGGTGGGGAGGAGACTGTTTAACCTCCTCAGCCCAGGTGCCCAGTTCCACCTTCAGTGAATGCAGGAATGCATGGCCTTCTTTTCTACTGGAGCATACATATTAAAGATTCAATTCTACCATTCTTGTAGTGAATATCACCTTCTCAGCATAAATGGTGGAAAAGTTCCTCGACTGAAACGCTGTTTGTTGGGAATATTAGGCTTCAACCATAAAAGGCGGCAAGGGATTTTCTTGACACTTGTTCATTGTCTTCCCCAACATAATAATTTCTTTCTTCATTGGTAGTGGACTTTTACTAAGGTAGATGCTTGGGAAGCAAATTAGTGGTACAGCTGTGTGGCTTATTTCAGCGCATGCTGACATCTAGAACTCAGAATCAAGTCTTGTTCATCCTCCAAAGATTATAAAATAGTGCTTCTGTTTAGATAATGATGACAAGGTGATATATTGACATATATTTCTTCTTTCTGGTATGTCTATTCTTATCTGTGCAAATCTTTCTATCTAAACACATCTCTCCATGGCTGTTTCTTCCCTTTATTTAGAAATCTTCTAATAATGTAATTTAAACATGTAAGTTCTGTTTTTCAGTTGTCAGAAAAACTGAAACTAAATGTAGTTCCCTTATCAATTAAGCTGCTTAATTCCCTCGTCTGTAGACCTTTTACTGTCATACTACCACCAGGCTGCACTTTTACTTCACTAGGGTAACTGTCCTGACTGAAACCCCAATAGCACACTGGAAGATTCACTTGGAGCATCTCTGATGCTCCTATGTGGCAGGTCCTCAAGAGGTAGTTAGTGCGGATTGTGACGTAGAAGTTATTGCAGCATAAGGTGCTAGTAAACTTTCTACGCATATTCAATCGCACTCCCTACGTCCCTCCTAGTTTGTCTGATGGAATATGATCTCCTGTCGCTCAGCTCTTAGTGTAGCTTCTGAACAACTCTCACAGAGGCACACTGGCTCTTTGGCATATCATCCGTCGAGACTCCAGACCGTCCCTCCAGCTTTCAGATAGAATATGATATGATTTGCGAAATACAACGTCCTAATCTTTCTATCATCACAAGAATATGTCTGCGGATTTGATGGGCTTCAGATAAAGAGGGGGCGGAAAGTGGGGAAATAGATAAGGTTTTACCACATTTGTTCCTGCATAATAGGGGGGGTCCCATGGAACCCCATCTTGTTCCTGTGATTTACACCATAGGTTCCATGGCAACCGCCCCCCTTCTGATGTTGTGCTCCCACTTGCTGGCAGAATACAGGCCTGCCCTTCAGCTGAAGAGGGCTCTCCATCAGAGTCTGGCTGAAAGATCTCATCTGATCACATGAAGGCGATTCACTATCCACTATCCAGGGCTCTCCCCAGTGGTTCCATTCCTTCTCTGGAGGCAGAGCTCGTGTTCTCCGACCGGTTGGTACGCATGGGACTGAGATCCGGAGCAGGAAAGGCACGGAGGCCGGTTACGTGGACGAAGTGAATCGTCAGGCTTTGGGTGGGGGGGAATCGGCGGGGCCGAGCTGTCGCTGGCATGACAATCTTGACCGGAGAACAAGTGAGCCAGGCACCATGCCCGTTCACGTGGGAGCATCCCATTCGTCCCGTGACGGATGGGAACTTGCCGGAGCCGTGGTCCTGACTGGTCGCCGTCGCCGGAGACGGCCGGGGGCTCTTTTGGGGCAGGTCTCGGCTCCCCCAAACCAAATCCCAGAAGACGGTGGCATGGAATGGACAGGTTCCGCCAGCGGCGGAACGGAATGATCCAGATCATCATCCGGTGTCCAGTTGGTGAGGAAGATGGGAGTGGATCTGATGTACCCTGCCGCCGGAATCATTGGCACATTGGCAAGCAAGAAGAGATAAGCCGGCGGAGCCTTTTTCCATTGCGCAAAGAGGATTGGCTCGACAGAACTTTCCCACAAGTTGTTCGTGGATTGAGAGCAACTCATTCTCGCTACGGATAGACTGCTTCGAGCCAATGAGAATATGAAGATCGGTTGCTTCTGACAGCACTCACTGTAGCGTGCGAGGTCCGTACATGTGCCTTGCGTGGATCAAAGGCTACTGCTTTATCGGAATCCACACACACCCATCCGTCGAGGAGCATCAGTAGAGCCAGAACTTGGAACAGATTGCAAAACAGTACAGAAGCTATACTGGATGCAGTCGCTTGAGCTCATCCGGTGATGCATCACCATGACACCACCCGTCTCATTTCCTCCCCATAGTGCTTGGGAACAGTCCAATTTCGTGATAAGCATGGATATTTCCCTTTCATGCATATTGTTGTATAGTACCATGCATAGTTTACAGGTAAAGTTCAGAATTAGCAGCACCTGAACACATGTGAAATTTATCGACAATAATCATGCATTGCTGTTAAAAGGACAGATTTTTGCTTTGTTGGACAAAAAAAAGGTGCATTGCCCCGTACATGCAATGCGGGCTTCATGCTCAAAATTATGAGGCAGAATTGCATAAATGCGCTGGACAAACAGTCTGATACTCAGCATTGGGGCCAATGAGACTAGTAGTCGCCAGACTGAAATTTCAACGTCACCAATATAATTATAAGAAGGGTCATGGGTTTAAAAACCAATAGTATCAAGAAATAGCACAAATTTGTGACGTGTCCAAAAGTAACTCGTCCTTGAGACCTCGGATTTATTACAAAAGAGCACCTGCATCATGATCAACTTTCTTTCTATGTTCAGCAGCTCGCCTGATAACCGTATATGAACCACGCAAGTCTGCTTCACAGCCTTCACACACCATTGAAGTACGTGTCTTATACAACACTCGACTAATGTAATTCATCTTTCCTTTCATAAAATGTCCACTATAAAACAGTTCAGCAGAATGCATCCTGTGGGCATGAAACGGCACACCAGCAATCCCCTTTGTAAGGAGTCAAATCATTCAGTGGCATGAGACATCAGCAGAAACTTCTGTCATTCGAAGCATCTAAAAGATACGCTGCTTATTGGAGATTACATTTAAGAAAGCATAGGTAACCGAACACCAGTGACCAGGTGCATTCAGATATGACGCGACTACAATACACATAACAAAGAATACATAACACTACTGATATCATTTACCAACTCAAAGGGCAGCGCCCTAGCTACTCAATGGTACGAAGAGCCATGCATTCCTTTGAATCTCTTCAGTCACCGCTACAATTCCAAAGTAAAAGGTTAAATGTTCTGCACAGAAACAAGCTTTCTTTCTGGAAAAACCCAATGAAACATTTTCCTACGCTTTCATCATAGTACGCAAAATAATAGATGCAGAATGAAGCCAAAAAAGAAACACCAGCTACAATACTCAATATTTAAAAAGAAGTCATGGGATTTAGTATTTAAAAGAAGTCATGGGATTAGTATTTAAAAGAAGTCATGGGATTAGTATTTAAAAGAAGTCATGGAACACTTTCTAGTATCAGTGCAACATAAACCAATGGACTGCCCTATTATTGTGTTAGGTATTGTGGCAGCATCTAAAAAAGGTAGTGTATTCAAACGCAAGCAGTAGCAGTGTAGCACATACAAATATATATATGAACAAATAAATGCAAGGAAGTCCTTCGCATGTGACTTACGGTAATCAGTAATGAATGTGGCTTGGTATGCTTTGGGCATTCAAAGTGATGCTTCCACTCATCTAGTTGCAAGAACCTCTACAAAAGGTAATGTCGAGACACTGCCACACCAATCCAATTCAGAATAAGCTTAGTTAAACAAGTAACCTGAAAAGAAACTGTATTCGCAAAGTTGATGGGCAAAATATAACTACTGTAAAGGCATTATCTCCAAATAAATAGAATAAAGAAACACAAAAACAAGCTAGAAGTCTGGAACATGCTGAAAATCAATGACTATATACACTGTCAAATGAAAAGGAGGTGAAATATTTGATGATCTGACAAAAACAGTTTAAATGTTTTGCAATGATAGGATATTACCACATATTTTAACAGTTAAAGTAAACAGAGTTTAAATTTCAAAGAACTACTACATTTGTAAAGTGAAAAACTGTAATACATTTGAGTTTGTTTTTGTAGTTACAGAATATCTTTATTGCTCTATCACGAGAGCAACATTCGTTAAAAGCAGAAGGATGCATTTCGAATTGCTGGATAGGGAATTATGGACTTCAAAAGTTGCCTTCACTGCACATTGCGGCTTTCATGTAACCATCAGTAAATTATATAGAGGTTATTCTTGGTAGCTATTGAGATGATCGTCTGTTGATGTGAAGATAAACCAGCTAGCCTATGTCATATAAAAAAGAAAAAACTAAGGGTAAAAAAAGGTAAAACGATGTGCAGTACTGGAATGACAAGGAATTTGATAATCTGCATTTGTATGAGAGCACAGATATGATGATAAGCAGCAAACAGCCCTGTAGATTCGCTGCAGTTACGGAGTGAAGTTCTTCTTACATGAGTGCAGCTTCAGTATGTACAGTGCTCTGAAGGTCTTCATAGTATCCTTCTGAAGGTCATAGATGCAAACAAACAGTTTTAAGTCAATCCAGCCTCTGTGCTGCTTGCACATGACCACGTTTTCATCCTCGGCCTTTTCCCCTGGCTCATCACATCCAAGTATCCAACTGCAATCTTCAGAATTGATGACTCCGTAGGGGAATGTTTGGAAGATGCATTGTTCAGGTATCTTTTTAGAATACTGCCCAAAGTTGGACTAAATCATAGGATCAAAATCACCCCATTGAAAATAGGCTCTTAAGGACAATAATGCCACTTGGAGTAAGACAACACAGCTTTACCCTCCATCAAAAGAGTTATTGCCCTGCCAGTTTACACCCTGATACAATACAATTATTAGTGTCTATCAAGAGAGTATGACATGCGAAAGCATGAAAATTGAAAGGCAAGAACAGGGCAAAAATTAGTGCAGCTAAAAGTACAAGGATGCCATTAATGCCAAACAGCAGAAGCTGCTTAAAACTAGTTACACTATTATTTATACAATTTTATTTGGAGCTACAGTGCAGAAAAGATGAGAACTAAAACTAGTACAGTTGTGCCCATGGGCTGCATCATCAGCAATGCTACCTCTACACTTGCAGAAAGCTATTTAAGCAGGCCATTATTATTTATAGGGAATCCAGTTCAATTCGTTAATGTCAGTCACTTTCATGCGAAGTGAGGTTTGAAACAAAAGCTTATCAATAATTGATCGGTTGAATATGATTCAGGCATAACAAGTCACTTGATTGGCATCCCACGTGGCAAAAGTCTTCTGCTATCTCAACTTGCCTTTAGGCAAACTAACTGGGAAGGTGTGATTAGACCAAACCAAACAGTCTGGGGGCTCAGATCAACATAATAGAAGTTTACATCTTAATTCGCAAAGATGAAATTTTCAGGGGGTTGATGTGACATTATGCCTAAGAATGAAGAGAAAAATGTTGTTGGATGGTTACGTGACAAGTGGGCTGACCTCATGACATATGCTGTAACACAACTGCAAGGCTTCATTCCACTTATTCACTTTGACTAGCCCTTTTATGAGGCAAACAAAGACACTTAGCTCTGGCACAGCACCTTTTCTCGTCATTTCACTATATAATTCAAATGCTTCTTCAGGATGAGATGCCAAACAAAATGCCTGGATTAATGAAGCATATGTAACATGGCTGGTTATGTTATGTGATGGTGAGACTTCAATCATCTGTTTATGCAACTCCAAGGCTTTCTCCAGTCTGCCAGCCTTAGCAAAGTTATCAATGAGCAACCCATAAACTGGAGCTATTGGCACCGTGCCATGTGACTCCATCTCCTCCAACAATCCAAGAGAAGCAATGAACTTCTTGCTAAAGCCTTGAACTGCGAAGCTGTATCCTTGCAAATATTTAGGCCAGTAAGTCTGCTTCATTTCACTAAGCAGTGAATGGGCCTCATCCAAAAGGCCAGCAGCACAGCAATGGTTTATCAGTACTCTGTAGGTAACATAATTAGGAGCACACCCTTGTGTGCTCATTTGTGTAAAAAGCTGAAGGCCTATATCAACTTTACCAGATTTTCCTAATCCATCTATTAGAGCAGTGTAAGTTACAACATTTGGGCTGCATCCCTTCTTTTCCATCATTGACAGCAGCTTTAAGGCCTTTTCACTTTCACCTATTCTACAAAGTCCATCAATCATAGCTGTGTAAGTGACGACATTAGGAGTGCAAGAACCCTCCAACATCTGAGAAAGAACTTTCATGGCTAGATCAAGCCTTTTGTCCTTAAACATTGCATCAATTAAGGAGGTGTATGTATGAACAGTAGGCAAGTAACCACTCTTAGACATCCTCAGAAATACCTCCTGAGCATTATCAATCTTCCCAACCTTGCAAAAGCCATCAATCAAGGCATCATATATAATGTTATTTGGCTCGCACCCAGTTGATAACATAGCATCTAGCAATTCATGAGCATCAACCACTTTGTGCGCCTTACACAAACCATCTACAAGCGCTCCATATGTAACCACATTTGGAGCAATGGTGTCTGTGTGCTCACCTTCAAAGAAAAATTCAGATTCTACACTGCCAGAAGTTCCTATCAATTTGGCATAGACTTCACAAGCCTTTTGGATTTCACCTGCCTTACAGAGGCCATCAATTAGAGCACTGTATGTGATTGCATTGGGAGGACAGCCAGCATCAACCATTCTGTGAAAGAAGTCACTAGCTTGAGATGGCTGCTTTGCTTTCAGGTAAGCATGAAGCAATGCAGTGTACGTTACAACATTCGGGGAGCAGCCCAAATTCCTCATCTCATCAAACCAGCTTTGCGCTTGTTCAATGAGACCAGCCTTACAAAAGCTATCAATCAAAATTGTGTACGTATAAACATCAGGGTTAACGCCGACATTCTTCATCTCTTGGAACAAAACGAAAGCCTTTTCTACCTTCATAGCCTGACACAAAAAGGTAATCACCTTAGAGTATGTGCTTGTATCAGGTACAAAACCTTTTTTCATCATCACCTTAATGATCTGAAATGCCTTATCAAACTTCCCCACACCACAAAGGCACCGTGCAAAATTGGCAGTGTTAACCTTATTAAGAACACAGCTAGAAGCCAGCATCTCCTCATAAACTTTCTCTGCCAAATCCAACAATTCGGGGTTTGGTAATTCCTCCCCACCACAGATGCTTCCGATAAAAATATTGTATACGACATAGCCAGGAGGGCAACTACAAGCAGCCATCTTCTTTAAAAGTTTATATGCATATAGGTAATCCCCAGCATTGCAATAACTATGCACAAGTGAATTAAACAAGGAAGGGTTTGGATTGCAACCCTCCTTCATCATCATGTTGATTATCCTTTTGCACCAGCCAAGCTGCTTCTTTTTCAAAAATCCAGAGAGCAATGTCCTGTACGTGACAACATTGGGAATGCACGAATTGCACCGCATCCTGTGGAGGAATGAAATAGCTTCATCAAAAAGGGAGGCCTCCATCAGTCCACTGATCATCTGAGTGCATAACACTGTGTCGAGTTTGAAATCCTCCCTCTCTATTATGTCAAGTGCATCTGAATATCGCCCCTCTTTGCATAAAGCTTGTGCAAAGCACCCAATTGTGAACTTATCCATGCAGAATCCCGATTCAGACATCTCCTTCTGCACCCTGAACCCCATGTCCACCCGCCCCGCTGTTGCAAGCACTTGCACCAGAGCATTGTAGGTCGCACCCAATGGCCTGTATCCAAAATCCTTCAGCCTCCCAAGCTCCTCCAGTGCCTCGGCCCATGCTCCGTGACGGCAGCATTTCCGCACAAGCACATTGAGCAATCTGCCGAGCACCTCGCGGTCATCCTCCCCAATCTCCCTCAGCAGCCTCTCGGCGGTCCTAGCACGGTCCTCAAAACTCAATACCTCCGCGAGCGCGTCGTAGCAGGCACTGGTGTGGCTGTACCCCACCTGCCGCTCGGCCCAAAGGAAGAACCTGACACAAAGCTCCGGGTCGCGCACCAACCGGAGCACAGCGACCACCACGGCGTCGGTCAGGAATTCCCGGTGCCGCCGCAGGAATCGCTCCGCTTTGCCGTCGAAGTCGGTGGCGTAGGCTCTGATCGCCTTGGAGATGAGGACGGCCTCCGGGGGCGGGAGGGCTGCGGCGGGGAGGGGTGGCGTGGGCTCCTGAAGAAAGGCGAAGTCTTTGCGTGAGAGGCGGGATCCGTGGTGCGGCTCGGGGGCCTCGACAAGGCCAAGAAGCTGATCGTCGGGGTCGGCGGCGTGGGAGGAGCAGGCGCGGCGCAGGTAGGCGCGAAGGGCTGTCGCGGCCGCCGCGTGGCGGCGGATCATGGGGTGGCGGCGGCGTTTGGGGTGTGTATGGAGATGGTCCGCAGTAAGGGTGGGGAGGGGAAGGGGAAGGCGGAGGCGGCGGCGGAATTTGGAGCTCCGGCCATGGAGGTTTTGGGTGCCGGAGGAGGAGGATAAACCCTAGAGAAGGGGAGGGTATTTTGGTAAATAATTTGATGAAACAGCCCTGCAGGTGGGGACGACATGGCATTGGGAGGCCATCTGTGGGCCCCCAGCCCATGGCTGGCCGCCCAAAGACAGCTCCAAAGAGCCGCGACGTCGCTGGCGGACTGCGGACGTGGACCAGACAGGACGGAGACAGGGATGAGGTACTGACCCTGGCAGAGTTTCGTGAAGCATGCGTGTGAGAGAGGAAGACGTATGAGATAGACCACTAATTTATCGGTAGCGAGAGCTTTTAGCACTATCGATCGAATAAAATATTCCTTTAGCTGGCGACGTCGTCTCTTGTCGGCGGAGGCCTAAGGCAAGAGCTAGTGTTAGTATTATAGGTATGTTTGGCAGGATTTATTTTTTACTTTTATCTATTTTGCACAAATTGAGATAGCGTAACGTGAAGTCGTTTTTAAACCCGGGTAAAATAAATTAGAAGCTAGGTGAAACTAATTTTTTTTCACCGGCTTTAGCTTCACTAATGAAACTAGCAGAGTAGTTGAAATAGAAAAAAGTTTGTACACTACGCAATTTTTTTTTTAAAAAAGATAGTATTGTTTTTAAAAAGTTAAGAAAATAAATACTAAAATTGAAAAATTGCAAATCCAGCTACCTGTCGGCCCTTTTGTATCTGACAGGTCCTATCCTACGTGGATGCACGGAACTGCAATGTGGATGCATGAGAAGGAATTATCAGAGCTAACAAGATTTATTAGCAATTGGATGGTCGACACGTGCTTATTAGCTTTCAAATTGCAACACGACCTTTTGGCAATTGGAGGGCTGACATGTCCTGTTTGCCTTCAGTTAGTATTCGAAAAAAAATCTTAAACATGCTTCAAAACTCATCAAACTATGCAAATATGTTAGATAACATGTTTAAGTTCCATTACATATACATAGTCATCATCTGGTGCTATATATCTGAAGGTATTCATTTCTTAAGATGGTTATGTGTTACATGATGACCACATGCAGTAGTGTGAGGAAAACACTCAAACGTTTTTGAAATTCAGTTACAATAATTATATAGCACCAACTCATGACCATTCATTCAAAATGGAACACATACATTGTAAATAACATGTTTGCAAAGTTTGATGAATTTTAGAGCATGTTTGATATTTCTTTTGAAATGCTAACTGAGAGTAAACAATCTGAAATTTTGTGCACAACGGCTGCTTGTATGGATAAGGGGGGCATATCAGTGAACCACTGGCCGATAGGTACTAAGATTTGCAATTTTTAGATTTTGGTATTTATTTTCACAATTTTCCACTAAAATAACATTACTTAAAAGAATTCCCGCGATACGGGTTAGGCCTGTAGCAGACTGGCAGAATGGCATGCGACGATGTGGTTGTGGGCCGCACATGAGAGACACAGAGCGTGTCGCGCCAACCCAGGCTCCAGCGGCCCATATACAAGAACCCGCACCCAGCCCAACTTCCCAGGTGTGATGCTGTGGGCTGTGGCCCTTCCCGTTCCCCTGCTGACTGACAGTGCTGAGTGCGACGCCTCGACCCCTGCCTAGTAGATGTCGCAGCCGCGCTTGTCCAGCGGCCGCGACGGCCAGCGAGGGGCCGGTGCTGGGCGAGAACAAGAAAGCATGCGATAGATTTGGCGGATCTAGAGGGCCATCCCCTGCTGCTGAGGCCTGAGAGGCCAACCCAATCCGACTCCCTACGACCGCACGAGACCGACTGAGAGCCAGGGCGCTGGTTTGGGGGCGGTCGGCGACCAGCGACTTGGCCGGGGAGGGAGGCGCGGGTGCGGGGCTGCCGTGCCGAGGCAGCGAGGGAAGGGAGCGTGAGTGCGCCGCCCAGCCCGCTAGAGCAAGCGCGCAGCAAGGCAGGCAGCTAGCAACAGCAAGAACCTTCACACCGCGGCAGGCGGCACAGTTCGCGTTGCAATTTGCAGGCACGGTTGCACGCAGCAGCAAGCTAGCAAGGTAATTAACTAATTCGCATTGCAATTTGGTACCTTCCAGATTGGTAGCCTTGGTAGGGAATATGGATTTAGGTCTGTAGCTTGTACTGCAGAATTTACTGTTGTAGCTTATTGTCCCCAAGGATTGTAAGCTTGCAGCTATGGTAGGATTCCAGATTGCAATTTGTAACTTCTAAACCATGGATTTAAAGACGCTTTCACCTCAATTGTGGATTTCAAAATGTTTTCACCTCATTAAAAATTTTTACTCGTTATAAATTGGCACTTTACATTTGTGATATTCAAAAAAAAAATTCTTATTGGACTACCCTAGCTTGAAATGCTGGGTATGCCACTGGCTGGGTATTGTCCTTCCCTCTTCCTCTCCTTCTTGTGCCTTCAAATTCCTCTTTTGGAGATTAGCCCATCTTTTTTATCTCTCAAATCGGCTGATTAGTAGATTTTAGAATTAGAGTACTGGACCAGAGAGAGCTGAACCACTTCTACGAAAAAGCGTAGTCAAGCACTTCCAAAGTATGAGAATGTGTAAATTTCTTTGAAGATTAGGTAATCTTACAGTCATGCGAGAGCTTGATATTTTGGTTTGAACAAGTCAATTAGCCTATTTCGAACTTTTGAAACCTATGAACTGTTATGATTTGTATGGTGAATGCGTTGTGCTAGAAGGACTGTGTGCTGCCAGCCATGGAGGGTGCACCCCGTCGACATTTTTCCAGATCTGACCCCAGTACCCTATTAAAGTCTGCCCTTGGTTCTTCCTTTGCAAGAACCATTTTGTATATGTGGATGAAACAACGAGGCTTCTCAAAACTAATATGCTTTTCTTATGTAATATACTCTGAAGCACCTAATAATCTGAAAACGATATAGATATTTGATGACAATATTTTGGCCAGCCTTAGTCCCAAAGTGGCGGAAATGCTTTTGTTTGAAATGAAAGTGGAAAATGTTGTGGTACCTAGGAGCCAAAGTCTGTGTTATTCAAATGAAAATATTGCCTGATTTTCAACAGTTTTTTTTTATTTCTTAGTGATATGGTCAGATGCTGGAGATGTGGCCTTCAGGATTCAGGTTTTGTTAATTTCTTAAGCTTGCTCTGTGTTATATCTTTGATGCTTTACCAGCGAATTTGTTAGTATGTTACTGCTGTTCTCTTCCATATGCGTGAACCGTGATGCTCGCTGTTGGAATTGATCTTGCAAGCTAACTCAACGCATGGAAATGGCTTGATAGAGTGGTATGTGGTAGTATTATCATTAAGCGCACTGCATATCTAAATCATTGGAGCAATGGGCAGCCAAAAATAGCATCTGACTTTCTTCTTTGCATACGCTACTGATGCAGCCAGTCATTATGATCCTTCTATATTGGATGCAGCCAGTCTGAATGATTTCCTCTCTCACTTGTGTTTGTGTTCTGGAAACATTGCTATATATGCATAGCATCATCTCTTATGACTGCTTTTTTGATGAAACAAATTTCTGTCTATGCAGTGCAAGCATCTCAATGACAAGTGTTTCAAATTCTATTTCCATTGGTCTTCCTAGCTATGGGCTATTTGCAGAGACAAGGTTTATATCGCAGAGCTATAGGAAGTTCCCACGGAGATCCTCTTATAAATATCTCAGAATCCGTGCAGTGCAAGGAAATGATGGGCGTCGAAGGCTGGTTGACATCATCCGAATCATCCCAGAACTGTCAATAAACTATTTCAGAAGCCGGTCAAGAAGAGCCCTTTTCGGTGGCATCTCTCTTCTGGGCGGCTTTTATGTGGCTCAGACAATCTCTCTGTCCTTTGGTGTACTGGCTGTGAATGATGTTATAGCCGCAGTTGTTTGCGTGCTGCTGACAGAGTATGTGACTAAGTTCTATTACAGCCGGCCAAAGGTTACATTTCCCATTGCGCTCCTCAACAATTTCAAGATGGGTTTCACATATGGTCTATTTATCGATGCCTTCAAGCTTGCTAGCTGAGCTGCATTACCTCCTGCTTGGCTGCTTCTCGCACCCTTGATCACCGCACACATGGCAGTTATATGGCATATACAGTATGGTTGTATTGCAGGGACCTTTAGCTTTCTTCTATGTTAAGATTGACCCACTACTGGTAGTCTCGTCAGGACTGCTGGAACTGATGGCACATGGAATCATGTCTTTGCCACTGCTCTTTGTTAATCAATGTATGACGTACACTTACCTTTGTTACTGCTCTTTGCCCGGAAATCGATTCAATGAATCAGTGTATCTGTTGTGTAGTTACCCAAGTTCTGAATTTCTTTGAACGATTCCCTTTACACACAGTGCAATACCGCTGTATCAATCTTTTCACAAAGTATTTGCTGACACGCTTAGATGGCAGTGGCACCCGACAATCTTTTCAGACTTGTTCTGAAGAGGACAGTAACCAGTTCTCTCATCTCTGAACATACGGAGTAAGCATCCTAGATGATCTACGAGCATATCCCTGATAATCCCAGTTTGCCAGAGGCACAGATGCCCAAAAATCCCCAAGAAAAAGGTAAGGAGACGGAGGATCGGGCTACGAGGTGTGCCGCCGAGTTAAACTTTCTGGCGCTTTCATTTTTTTCGAATATCCGCGTACTGTTCCGGATATCGTATACTTAAATCGGATATCGGATTTGGATATAATATGATCAATATCCGGTGGATATCGGATATCCGATCGGATAATCCGGATAGTCAATTCGGATACTAAATTTGGATAGTTGTATTCCCAATATATACATTAATAAAAATCTAATTTAATCTCTAGAAGTTTATAACTAATTCATTTCTAATCAGAAAAATATAAAATTACCACCAATTTTTTTTCTAAAAATATAATCTATCTATTGGTACTATATTGAAGTTGAATCTTGTTTATTCCTAGTTCGAGAATTAAACTCGAACTCTGATAATAATTCAACAATAAAAAATAGACTTATTCCATCTTTTTTTTAAAAAACTCAATATCGTATAATAGTTCGAACTCTAGCAATAATTTGAATGCTTCTACATGTATGTCAATATCGTGTATTTGAGTGCCCAAAATGGTATGTCATCTTTTGTTAATTTGGTTAATCAAGCATGATTTTAATTTGAATCTGGCCTCCTTGAACAAATGAATTGATTCGAGTGCTTGTAAAGTATCATCAATATAATAAGTTATAATATTGTTAATTGAGTGTCTCCAATCGAAACTATATTGCAAGTTAGAATGTCATGTAATCGAATATCTCTCATCCATGTAGTAAGTTAGAAATGTGATGCAATTGTTTGTTAATTTGTTTCGTTCAGCATAATCTAGTTAAAATTTGGACTCGTAGGGTGTTCGAATGTTACAACACGTGTGATATGAATAAATGTTGCCTTTACTCGATATCTGAAGAACTATCTGTATATGACAATAACCACATCTAGTTCGCTCCGTATTCGATACACATCTATTCGTATTTGTAATCGAAGCAATCCGCATTCATACATGTATCCGAGTATATCCGTGTTCGAATGCGAATCCGATAGAAAATATGAAACAAATACTGTATCAGTGATATCCATCCGTATCCGATCCGTTTACATCCCTAAGCTCGCGTGAATTGCGCTTGCCGTCTTCTCGGGAACTAATGCGCCATCCAGCGATGCGAATAACGAAGTCGAGGCAGAACGGCTGACCCCAGCTATCTGGACGCAACAACAACAGATTTAGGGTGTTGGTGGCTTGGGGGTTGGCAGTTGGCACCGTGTAGAGGGGGTTTGTAATGGTCCATGGCTCCCGTGGTTTTTCTAGTCAAGATTTTAGGCAGCGATTACTAGTAGTGATCATAACCACCGTGCACACGCGTGTTTAGCATGTTATCTCGCGGGTTCGAATATGAACACGGATGTAGCTTCGACGGCAAAGGCGAAGCCCCAAACGAGGAGGAAACAGAGCGGAGCCCAGGAACAAGGAGCGGACGTAATGTGGTGGAGCTTTGGAGAGCCACACAACAGCTTCAAGGTGAGAAGTATATACGCAAGCTTAGGCTTATCTAGTGAATGATATAGGGATCACCATGGTTTGTCCTCAACAAAACATACGCAAGCTTAGGCAAAACCTTTTTTGTAATGGAGATTCTGACAGCAAGCATTAAAAAAATATAAAGGCATGACTTGGATAGCTAGACATGAAAAAATAATGTTCAGATGTGGGGATCATCAATGAAAATTAGGGTACATGTGACTCTGTAACAGAAAGAAATGGCCTAATAACCACTCAAATTTGCAAGATAAGCTCCTTTTTCTAATAACCAAAGAGCAAGCCAGGGCTCGAGCATAAGCACAAAACCATAATTTGTTACATCGTTCAACTGCCTTCCTTGTACGCGCTCCATACACCAATCTTCAAGATGCGTTGCAGTCAATATTGTCTTCTTGAAGCTCCCCAATCATACATGGAGTATACACGAATGACTCGTATATACCATTTGAATAGTTGTGATAGTAACAATATGAGCGTGAGTTGCCTAGATATTGAGCCTTCGATGTGTTCATATGATAGGCCACTACAGCAAATGGTCTAGCCAAAAATACAACTTTCTTGTAAGGATGGAATCCAAGAATCTCAGTGAAGTCGTCTCTCTGATAGTTTTCCTCACCTCCAGCAGTAACTGAAATAATGTCATCATTGTCAGAGTCCCACTCGAAACCCTCTTCCGATAGTTTTTCAGCAGTGTGATTGCTATTGTGCACACTAATGTTACGTTCCTTTACGATCCCAGGTCCAACCTTCCATCGACCATTGTTATAGAGTGATGCTAAAAAATGGGCATAGCAGCTAAGGTCATCTTGGTACCTTGAAGCCCACTCGATCTTTCCATATGAATCCTTGAGGGTCCAAACCTGTAGTTGGCCCTCATGAACAATTCCAAAACACACCTCCTTCTCTAATCTCCCTAGATATGGTTTTGCATTCCTAATGTTTGCTGGTGTATTAATCACTTGGTACTTATCACTTGACAATGATAACCTATAAATGAAAATTTATGTTTAACGAACTGATAACATGTCCATCAACGATTGATGGAAGATAAATAATTAAAACAATTTAAATATACTTCCTCCGTTCCAGAAAACAAGTCATCCTAGAATTATAATTTTGTCCCAAAAAATAAGTTATATTATGTGCATGCGCATGCAAGAATCAATTAGTGCTAAATATGGCTAATAAATAGGGGCAAGTAAGGTCATTTTATCTATTTCTTAACCTGTCCTAAAATTTCTGGAGTGACTTATTTTTTGGGACAAAGGGGGTATGCTACACAATATTGCATATGAACAGAAGAATACTTGGGCACCCAAGTGGATAACGCATGGGGGGTGGAAACATATGAAACATAATAAGAGAGGTGGCCTAATTTAAACATAATAAATTAGATTTAAAGTGCATTCCTTTTATATATATCACCATATTAATTGTACGTTTATACTCCCTCAATTTCTTTTTATAGAGCGTAATACAACATTAAATGTTAAAACTTTATAAATTTTGACTAATAATAATTAGTCAATTATTATTTTCTCCCAAGCGTGGGTTTCAATCAAATGACCGAGAATAATTGTTTTTCTTCATATGTTTCTCTCAAGCGGCCAAAGATTTTATATTATGATTAAATATTGATCAAGCAGTGAAAAACAAATTAGCAGCAAAAAATCTTCAACAAGAAAACATATTTGCCAAATTAGACTAACAATCCTTGCATATTTGCCAAATTCTAAAGAAGATAAACAAATCATCAACTGTTCGCAAAAAGGAACTTGCTTGGGGAAATCTTCGAAAAGTTGGAGTGGAATCTCGTACCAATTTATTTGTATATTACATATCTTTTAATATGACATCAATCTTGTAGCAATTGATAAAAAATATTGCAAAAGAGATATATGGTCAAAATACAATTTTAGACTATTACTCTTAAGAGCTAAAGTTTTGCAACATAAGTTGAACCATGTTCTTTAATTTGCATAGGCTACGTGAGATAGACCTCCAATCTTGTTAGACGTGTGCTAGTGGACGCATCAACGTCATTGTGTGTGCGTTTGTCTTGCACTTAGTTTGTCGTCACTGATTGAAATTAAAGAAATGTGAATTCTGGTGTTATAATAGACCATGCCTCATGATAAAAGACCCTCGACAGTGCACATAAAGCGCTCCGTTCTGGTAGACAGTGCAAAGCCGGCGCACCCCCCATACTCTATCCAACCTCATGTCTTCGACAGTTCCAACAGACTCGCCTTCCCGGATGAAGGACCTGACCTCCCATTGCCCAGTCCTCGACGAGAACACATTCAGCTGCCATGGTGATGGTGGCCATTCCATCAAGCGATGCGGGTCATCGGGTTCCTTGTCCTCATCTTCATCCTCATCCACGTATGGAAGTGTAAGTGCTGCTGATTCCATTGCCGGCTGAAACTCTTCTCCATCCTGTGTTTGCTCATGAAGTAATGTGTCCTTCGGCGATGAGAACAAAGAGTCCAGGCAGAACGGCCCGTCCATCTCATGCTGCCGCGGCAGCGGACCCCGTCGCTTCTTCTTCTTCTTCACCTTCCACTGGTCAGCACGCAACGGCTTTTTCGGGACGGCAGGAATCAAGACCACCTCGTAGTGCGGAGAAACGGCCGGATCAAACATGAAATGCGCGCCGGCGTAGCCGAGAAGGCCGACCTCCGTGCGCAGGGGAAGCAATGTCCACCGCTGCGTTGCGGGGTTGCAGACGCAGAGCCGGCTCCGCCACTCGATGTTGCAGAGGATGAGGCCGTTGCAGTGGTCCATCACGGACCACGAGTCGATGCTGTCGCTGACTCGTTGGGCAGGAAGCTGAGCATGGCGTCGACCTCGGGGCTCGCCGCCGCCGCCGACGAGGGCCGGGCGAAGAGGTGCGGGCGATCGTGGTCGATGTAGTTGATGAAGATGCCGCGGACCGAGTGCTGGAGGAGATGCGGGAGCAGCAGCCCGCGGTCGTCGACGACGCCGCGCCATGCCTTGCAGACGCACCGTGCGGCGGCGAGGCTCCGCGCCGGCAGGCGGCGAAGGGCGTCGGCGAGGGCGTCGTCCGGTGTCGCCACGAGTTCCGTCTCCATTGCTGGATGCGATCGACCGCGGGGCTCGCGCCGCGTATTAGGTTTCTGGCGGCGGCGCCTGCACGTACGCGCAGGATGAAAGCGGATCGGTCGAATCGGAGCGGATAACAGCTGTTACATATCCTCGTTCATATTTTTATCCTCATCCATATTTTTTTTTATATTTTTATCCTCATCCATATTTTTTTATCAGATGCAGAGCGGATATTACACGGATACGGTTACGGATACGGAGGTATGAGAATATCGGATGCGGTACGGAGTCGGGTCGGTGTGAGACAGAATACGGATTAATATGGTCGGATAATATATGTTTATGTGTAGTTTTTTACGTTGATTAATAATTCGTAAACTAAAGCTATAAAGCAACAAAATATCATGAAATAAAATACTCACCTTTATAGTTCACGACACAAAGTTGGTGGTGATATTTTAAACTTGACATCCAACAAAAATCATTACAGGTTCTCAATTTAGATTTAGGTGTATAGAGCAAACATGTAAAATAAAATAAAAATATTGTCGATCAGCCGTTAGGGTTTACCGCTACATATTCACGTAATATAAATACTTATTGGTTAATGGGCTATAAAAATATTATATGTGTATTTGGACTGCGTTTAATTTGTACAAAGTGCTGGCCTGTTGGGCTCGCGAAAGTAGTCGGATATCCTATTATAAACCTCGGATTATCCGCGTTCAATTATCGGATAATCCATATCCTCCGGATTTTGCTAATACCATATCCTACTCCGCATCCGCATACAATCAAATTCGGATTATCCATATCCGCGTGGATATCAAATTTTTTTTTACATATTCACAAAATTCGAATTCGGATCAGATCGGATGCGAAAATTATCCGCTCCACTTTCATCCCTACGTGCGCGTGCCGTATATACAATCGATCGGATGCGCACGCACTTCCTGGAGATTATCAGTGCCAAATCCATGGCCATTCAGAAAACAAACGGCCCGTCCACGGCCCACTCGAGTGTTTTGGGCCCAGCTAGCACTGGATTTTTGCAGCCCATAGAAACAACAAACAATTTTGTTCCCCGGATCCCGAACAGAAACAGAGATGTGATCGATGTTCTCAAAAGGAAGAAAAGAAACAGAGATGTGATTACTTAAGAAAACGAGCAGATCCAATCGAAATTGCATGAGACGTCACGAGTGCGAGGGACATGACATCCAAAACCGTCGTTAGTTGAGCCTCGTCGCAAACTGTCGATGCCAACGCGACAACGCGAGCGCGTCAAAGGCGTGCCGGGACTTGCTCTTCAGATCCTGGAAAGATTTGATCGTGTGAAACAGCCGCGACGGCGACCTGAGCTGCCCTTTGCCCTTCTTGTCAAATTGGTCCTCATCATCAGGTCACATCGGAATATCGGATCAGGTCTAAATTTCAAGACCAAATAAAAGACCAAAACAACGTCCATCTCTTTCCCTTCTAAAGTCGATCGAACGATCCCAATTAGCCTGATGCGCCCAGGAAGCAAAGTCTATCGACGGATCTTTGCATTGCCGCTACTTATATATAGCATCATGTGATTTCTCTCTCTCTCTCTCTTTTTCTTTTTTGTGAAGTGCCTAGGCAAATTTAGTTGATGTATAGCATCGTCAAATTTTAGTAAGATTGTGGCAGGACCTAATGAGCGCCACAGTTCTTAAAATAATGAGCGCCGCATACAACTCACAAGGTGTGAGAAAGTAATAAGTCGTGAAAACATATCCCTATGACGGGCAGGAACGGGAAGCTAGTTAAAGAAATTAAGCGCGGTTACTGGTGGTGAGCTGCAAAGTGCAAACTGTACACGGCAGCAAACCAGACATCTATCAAGGAATTGTGGCGTGATTAAGATTAGCGTGGCAGTGTGCCAGTGTGTTAGGCATCAGTCACTGAATCGACGGCGTGTGTGACGAAGAACCAGCCGGGCTTCCACTAACAAAACGAGGCAAAGGTTCGGCAAGGGAAAAAAAAACATGTGTTCCAGAGGTGAGAAGGTGATCAGGAGATGAGGAAACGAAAACGTGTCAGCTAGGACATCGTGGTAGCCATTCTTCCCCTTGCTGATTAGGACATCGTCATTTGCGCTTGTGGTAGGGGCAACGATGACTGTGAAGCTGCGACGCGGAGCGCTGTACTGAACTGTCCGCCGGCAGGAGGGTACGGCGATGGTGACGGAAGGAATGGCATCATCAAGCCTGCCCATCCACCGTCCACGACCGCAGCAACTGGCTTGGTCAGTTGGTCTACAGTACCTCTTCCATTAAAAACAAAAGGGCAGGGCGGCTTGACTCGTTGACGCATTGTATTTGTACCACAGCAAGCGCTAGCGCCGTATACAGCTAGTGCATTACCGACGTGAGACCGAGTGTTTACATTAAAAATTTCGGTCAGGTGTACTGTGCACAAAATATACGAACTGCATATAACCGGCCAGGCTAAAACAAAACCAGGTCGCCATCAGGCCGCGTACGACGACGACGACGCCCCGCGCGGGCCTTTATCTAGAAGCCGCGGCGCTATTTCAATTCACAAATAAATAATCACCCATGGTTACGTTTCATTGACCTTCTAGATATCGCATCATTGCATGAGCCAATTCGCAGGGTTTGACCTCCGTCGCACGGCTGCAGGCTGCAGCAGGGACGACGCGCGCCTTGCTGCGCAAGCAACAAACTGGCGGCGAGAGAAGGAGAAAAGAAAAGGCCCAGGACCGGGAGTGATTATATGCTTTGCCGCCAAGTTGTTGTTGTACGAGCACTTGACGCTTGACTATTCTTTACCCGCCATCAGCTGAAACGAACCACACGACGCGTGGAGGAGAAAAATATTACTAGCGCTCGTCCACGCAGGCACAAAGGCGGCATGCTTCACAAGTTCACATGCCCAGGCGCGTGGCGAGTCCTCGGAAATCCTCGCAGCTTTTCCGCGCGCCTTCACGGCGACGGGTACAGATATTAAGATACGGAAGCTACCTGTATTGGATTGATCTCTAATCTAAAGCCCAAACGCCTTAGCCTTGCTCCGCGCCCTGATCGGGGGCGCCCAACCCAACTCTCGTTGGTGGGCCTCCGTCGCCAGCGCCACATAAATAGAGAGTGGAGGCCGGGGGGCACGCACGCCAAGGTTCGCCGTGCCCCGACTCCCCACCAACACTTAAACCCTAACCCGATCTTGAGGGGTGGCGCTGCGGCGGCGGGAAGCACCACCGGCCGACCTACACTGCATCGGCCACCGCCGCCCTAGAGCGGATCGGCTCCGAGCTCTGCACTACGCGACCCTGCCCTAGCGCAGACACCATCAACGACGATGATGGCATCTTCTTCCTCAGAGCAAGGTACTAATCTAATCTCTCTCTATTCGATCTCGTACACACGCACACGCACGCACACGTATGTGTTCTTCCTAGATCTAGACCCACAGCCACAACCCGAGCCTATACGCACCTAGTGATCCGATTGTTGTGACCTAACAATGGTACCAGAGCCATTCTAGGTTGAGTTTAGGCTTGGTTATGGAAAGAAAAGGGGAAGGGATCGAGCAAATAGATGCAAATCGAACGGGAAATCCAAAATAGAGCTCGATAAACCCCAACCCTAACCCTAGATCTGAGTGAACCCGGCGTACCTGGCCCTTGTTCTTCTTCTCCTTCTTGTTGTTCGTCTCTTCTTCTACTCTTCCCTCCGTTTTCTCCCTTTTTTCCCGTACCCCAGAGATCCCCTCGACAGAGCCGCGCGCGAGACGCACGCGACTCCAGCGAGGAGGCCCATAGGGCACAGTACGGCTTCGTGTGGACGCACACCGAGCAAAATCAAACAGAAATTTTGGGTACTGGAGAGATAGATCCGGCCATGGTGGCGGCTGCCGGCGTCAAGGACGAACGCGGCGGCGCACCCCTGGCCGGAACAGAGACATGAGGGAGAGGGAGAGGGAACTAGAGAGGTAGAGGGAGAAGGGAAGGAGGCGAAGTAGATCCGGCCGCCAGCAGTAAGCCGGCGGCCATGTCGTCCGCCGCGCCGGAGTTTAGCCGGCGGCGGAGGCGGCGACCAGAGGCAGAGGAAGGAGAGGAGAGAGCGAGAGAGTGAGCCAGAGCCGCGGGCGAGAGAGAGCGAGAGAAATGACCTAGGGTTTCCGTGTTTGTCGTCCGGCCGCGAGGCTTTTATACCTCCCAAGACGCGCGCTCAGCCGTCCGATCGGGATGGACGGCTGAGATCGACGCGGGGGGGGGGGGGGGGGGGGGGGGGGGGCGGCCGGCGCGCGCGGATGGGCCGCTTTCGCGGCCCAGGCCCAGGTTGCGGCCCGTTAGCTGCGGGCCGCACAGTGTCAGGCCGTTTTCGCGAAGTGGGCCGGGCCGCGAACGTGGTTTTGGGCTGCACAGTAACGGGCTGAACAGTAACGGGCTGCACAGTAACAGATTTCGGCCCGTTTAAACAGATGAACAGTAACTTTTGATAATTTTAATTCTATTTTTGAAGCAAATTTGAATATTTTGCACAAATTTGAATATTTTTGCACAGAATTTGATCTCTTTTCATTTTGAACCAAAGGGATAAATGATTAGAGAATAGAAATACAGAATTTTACAGATATTGCTTCAAAATAGAATAATTTTATTCATGTTTCCGCTGCATAGATAATTGTTTTGACTTGAATTTAAATTTGAACCAAAGGGATAATTTAAATTTTGAGTCACAGATAATTTCAGATTAAATTGTAGTATTGTTATTTTCTGACCAAAGTTGATGATAACAATATTATAATTTTACAGAATATTTTATAGAATATTAAATTGTAATGTTGTTATTATCTGACCAAAGTTGATAATGATAACATTATGATTTTCATGCTTTTTGTAATTATTGATATATTGTTCTCACTTGAGCTAACATGTTTTCAGCTGGTTTTCCTATGATGGTTTCCATCAAGGATATTCCGATTCTAAAAGGCGACAATTATAATGAATGGTACAAGAAGTTGGATCTCTTCTTTACCATGGCTGAGCTAGATTGGGTCCTCACTGCACCGGTTCCAGTTGAACCTGAGAGACCGGTCAGGGGAGAGGATGTCACAGATGCTTCTTGGAAGCAAACAGAGCTCGCCTACAGGGCGAGCAAACAGAGGTATGACGCTGATCATGCCAGGTGGCTACCTGCCAACAAGAAATGTTTGGCAGTAGCCAAGAACACCATAGAGCCCGCCATTCTGGGGTCAATTACAGATCTACCCACTGTTGTTGAGTACCTCGACAAGATAAGGAGTCAGTATACTGGCTCCTCAAAGACTTATGCTACCCAGTTGATCAAACAACTGGTGACAGAGAGGTATTTGGGCGGTGGGATAAGAGAGCACATCCATCGCTTGGTGAACATTAACAACAAGCTTAAGCCAATGGATATGGAGTTCAGATTAGAACATATAGTTCATTTGGTTTTTGCCTCGTTGCCAAAAGAGTTTGACAACTTTGTTGTCAATTATAACATGAACCCTGAAAAATGGGATATTGAAAAGACCATAGCGATGTGTATGCAAGAAGAAGAGAGGATAAAGACTGCACATGGTGGATCCATTAACTATGTGAACAAAAAGAGATATAATAAAGATATTCCCTCTTCATCCAAGGGAAAGGGACCCCAGTTGGCTCAGCCACAGCCACAGCACAGGCCCAAGTTTGGGCAACCACTCGTGGACAAGGATCAGTGCCTGCACTGCAAACAGAAGGGACACTACAAGTCAAACTGTCCCGACTATCTAAAGATGATCATGGAGAAAAGAGGTGAGAACATTATCTCCTTTATAAATGAATCCTTGTATAAAGATTATTCGAAATCTACTTGGTGGATTGATTCAGGAGCAACTATTCATGTTGCAAACTCCTTACAGGGATTCCGTTCAACGAGAACTACGGGAAGAGGAGAAAACAGAATTAAAGTCGCAAATGGAGTCGAAGCAGATGTTGAGGCGGTTGGAGACCTCCTCTTAGAGCTCGACACAGGCTTTAATTTATTGCTTAAAGATGTATTTTATGTTCCCGTAATTCAGAGAAACTTGATTAGTGTATCTCGTCTTGATGACGATAGATTTGCATGTCGTTTTGGCGACGGCATGTGTGTAATAGAATTTGATGATACAGTTGCTTCGATTGCATTTAAAAGAAACGATCTTTATTTACTATCGCTACGAGAAAGTGTGAATTCCGTATATGATGTGAATGCGATTGTGTCTCAAACCACAGATAACAACAGAAAACGAAAGAGAACTCAAGACACGTCGTCGAAATTATGGCACTGTCGTTTAGGCTATATTTCGAGGGGGAGAATAGAAAGGCTGGTTAAGAATGAAATTCTACCTCCTCTTGAGTTCCCAGACTCAGACAAATGCATTGACTGCATTAAAGGAAAATATGTAAAGATTACAAAGAAAAATGCTGAGCACAGCGCAGGTATTTTAGAATTAATTCACACAGATATCTGCGGACCATTCTCAGTTAAAAGCATAGACGGTTATGATTCTTTCATAACGTTCACAGACGATTTTTCCCGTTATGGATATATCTATCCAATAAAAGAGAAATCAGAGGCATTAGATAAATTTAAAGAATTCAAGGCTGAAGTTGAAAATCAGCACAATTCAAATATTAAAGTTGTCCGTTCCGACCGTAGAGAGGAATACTACGGTCGGCATACCCCATACGGACAGGTTCCAGGACCTTTTGCGAGGTTTCTAACAGAACAAGGAATAGTAGCCCAGTACTCTATGTCGGGCGATCCTCAGCAGAATGGAGTGGCTGAAAGACGGAATCGTACCCTGATGGACATGGTACGAAGCATGATCGGCTATTCTACACTGCCAGTGAGTTTATGGATGGAGGCGTTGAAAACCGCTGTCTATATTCTCAACAGAGTGCCCAGTAAAGCGGTGCCAAAAACACCGTATGAACTGTGGACAGGAAAGATACCCTCACTGAATCACCTACGGGTGTGGGGGAGTCCTGCTGAGGCAAAGATATTCAACCCGAACATTGGGAAACTGGATTCCAAGACAGTAAGTTGCCATTTTATTGGTTATCCAGATAGATCAAAAGGATATCGTTTCTACTATCCAGACAGATTTACAAAGTTTGTAGAAACGAGACATGCTGCCTTCCTAGAAGAAGAAATGATTCGGGGAAACTCAACAGTTCGAAAGATTGTTCTTGAGGAGAAGCGGGTATACGCACCCACTCCAATGATTCAGGAACCGTTTTTCTCACTGACTGATACTGCGATGCCAGTTCCCGAATTGATTCCTTCTGTGGCGACACAGAATAAAAATGTGGAACCTGTCCTTCAGGATCCTATAGATAATAACGTTTCCACAGATCAGGGGGAGCCGTCACAGGTTCCAGGAGATAACATTCGAACAGAAGAGGCTCCTAGGAGATCTCAAAGAGAAAGAAGATCAGCCATTCCAGCTGATTATGAAGTGTATAACACAAAAGAGTTTCAAATGGAAGATGATACCATCTCATTCGAAGAAGCCATGAGAAGCAGACATTCATCTAAATGGTTTGAGGCCATGGAAGATGAAATGAAATCGATGAGGACCAACCGAGTTTGGGACTTGGAAGAAGTTCCTGAAGGAGCCAAAACAGTATGGTGTAAATGGGTCTACAAGACTAAACGTGACTCCAAAGGGAATATAGAGAGATATAAGGCTCGTCTTGTGGCAAAAGGATTCACACAGAAGGAAGGAATAGATTATAATGAGACTTTTTCCCCGATCTCATGTAAAGATTCTTTCAGAATAATTATAGCTTTGGTTGCACATTTTGATATAGAATTGCACCAAATGGATGTAAAGACGGCTTTCCTAAATGGGGATCTCGAAGAAAAAGTTTACATGGCACAACCTAATGGTTTTGTCGTAAAAGGAAAAGAAAATATGGGATGTCATTTAAAGAAATCCATTTATGGATTAAAGCAAGCTTCAAGATAGTGGTACTTGAAGTTTAACGAAACTATAAAGAAGTTTGGGTTTACAGAGAATGTTGAAGATAATTGCATTTATGCAAAATTCAAGAAAGGGAAATACGTTTTCCTGGTACTGTATGTGGATGACATTCTACTAGCGAGTAGTGATGTCAGTCTACTGTTAGAAACAAAAAAGAATTCTTGTCATTGAATTTTGACATGAAAGATCTTGGTGAAGCCTCTTTTGTGCTAGGGATTGAGATTCACCGAGATAGAAGGAATGGGGTGCTAGGTCTGTCACAAGAGACATACCTACAAAAGATTCTAGAGAAATACAGTATGCATGCGAGTAAACCTACTCCTGCTCCGATAGTCAAGGGTGACAGATATGGAGACTTTCAAAGTCCCAGAAATAAGTATGAGAAAGAACAGATGAAAACTGTTCCGTATGCCTCGGCAGTCGGAAGTTTACAGTATGCACACGCCCTTACTTAGCCTTTGTCACTAATGTGCTTGGCAGATTTCAGAAAGATCCAGGTTTAGAACACTGGAAACTTGTAAAGAAAGCCTTGCGATATGTGAAAGGCACAAAAGGCCTCATACTAACATACAGAAGAAGCGATTCTTTAGAGATTAAAGGATACGCAGATTCAGACTTTGCGGGAGATGAAGATGATAGAAAATCCACGACGGGTTACATCTTCACTCTCGCAGGGGGAGCTATTTCATGGAAAAGCAATAAACAATCGGTCACAGCAACATCGACGATGTATGCTGAGTTTATAGCATGCTACGAGGCCTCCGGGCAGGTAGAATGGTTAAAGAAGTTTATACCTGGCTTAAGAGTGGTGGACAGTATAGAAAGACCACTAAAGATGTACTGCGATAACCAGCCAGCAGTGTTTTATGCTCATAATAACAAGAAGAGCACGGCTACCAAGTCGATACAGATAAGATTTTATTCAATAAAAGATAGAATCCAGGATCACACCATAAGTCTCGAGCATATAAGAACAAAAGATATGCTTGCGGATCCGCTAACGAAAGGCCTACCACCCAGCGTGTTCATGGAATACGTAGCCGGCATGGGAATGAGGTACAGCTTATGATCTCTGGATAATAGAGGCCCAAATAGAATACAGAATCTATTTCTGAAGAGAGGCGTGTATTGTGGCTATTGATTTTATCGGCAATTGCCCGTGACGAAGAGATATGCCCTATACATAAATCTATGATGAAATAAGGAAAATAGAAAAGTGAAAGAGAAAGATAATGTGAGATCAAGGGGGAGATTATTGGATTAATCTCTAATCTAAGGCCCAAAGGCCTTAGCCTTGGTCCGCGCCCTGATCGGGGGCGCCCAACCCAACTCTCGTTGGTGGGCCCCCGTCGCCAGCGCCACATAAATAGAGAGGTGGGGGCCGGGGGGCACGCACGCCAAGGTTCGCCGTGCCCCGACTCCCCACCAACACCTAAACCCTAACCCGATCTTGAGGGGTGGCGCTGCGGCGGCGGGAAGCACCACCGGCCGACCTACACTGTATCGGCCACCGCCGCCCTAGAGCGGATCGGCTCCGAGCTCTGCACTACGCGACGCTGCCCTAGCGCAGACACCATCAACGACGATGATGGCATCTTCTTCCTCAGAGCAAGGTACTCATCTAATCTCTCTCTATTCGATCTCGTACACACGCACACGTATGTGTTTTTCCTAGATCTAGACCCACAGCCACAACCCGAGCCTATACGCACCTAGTGATCCGATTGTTGTGACCTAACAACCTGACCCATAACCACGAGCAGCCGTTGTTGGATTTGGATGGGCAGCGGCACAACAGAATGCCTCGCCGTAGCCCATTCTGCCCGTGCCAATGTGCCATACATGCCAACAAAAAAAAACTCTCCACTCGCCGCTCGCGGTCCACTCCGCCGTTCGTCGCGCGCGGACGTGCACGGGTAGCGCGGCGCGCGGCATCGGCCGGTTTCGAGGTGATGTCCGCTGCCTCGACGCCCCGGCGACCGACGAGCCCGGCCTTCTGACGTCGTGAGGACGGCGGCGAGGACTTGGAGACGGGCGGATCCAGCCGAGATGCTGCGTTCCGAGTTGGTCTGCCGGGGCGGTGGTCGGCGAAAAAAGGAGGAACGCGTAGACATGTTCGAAAGCGAAACCTACAGAAGACACGTCTCATTCGCCCGGCTCTACTTGCTCTGCTCTTTAACTTGGAACTTGCTGCGTAGGTGTGTGTACATAGGCATCGCCAAATTAGGATAAGCGACTCAGCAACAAAAGCAAGTGAACCGAGGCACCACAGATTAGTCGCAGGCCCCAGGAGGGGGCAACAGATCCTGCCGTGCACGCACTCTCCCTCTTCCGCAGGCGTGCGTCCGCGCGGAGGTTTGCCACCATTTTCCGAATCCGTGGCGGGGAATAATCGCCCGCGCGCGGGGGGGATGCCGAATCGAGTGCAGCCACGGCACGGGGTAGCGCCCGCACTCCGTGACGACGCCCACGCGCAGGTCGTGGGCGCGAGCGAGACGACGATGGTGGGAGATGGCGCGGAGCAAGCTACCACCACCACACCTCCTCCACCCCGCACCCTGTGGGGGAAGGAATAGTTGGTGGCCTCGGGACGAAGATATATCCGATCCGATTCCATTCAAGGGTATCACGCCTGTCTCAAGGAGCAGGTGACTCGCTGCATTTTTATCTCTTTCTCGACTACACGAGACCCCGGGTGGCTGTGGTTTGGGCATCTGAGGCCTCACGGTTAGTGGAGGGTTACAGACTTCAGCTCCAACCATCTCGCCATTCTCATTGGTGGTGTGCGCGGTACGGGGGTGCAGCAACATGATGCCTGCCACGAACAACCTCGTGCCGATGGGCAGAGGCGCAGAGCCAGCCAATTACTGCGCGAACATGCTACTCCACCGGAGGGCAGGGGCACCAGCGCCGGCATGCGTGGTCGCAGTAAATTCGGGTGCTCCGAATTGAAACGCTCAGTACTGGCTGTTGCGCTGGTGCAGTGGTGCTCGCTGCTCCCAGCGACTTGGATGTCAGGTTTCGGTTCGCCCTGTGCTTTGCTCTACAGTTATGGAAGCCTCTGCCTCTGAATTCTAGATCGGGGACTCTGCGTGGCAATGGTGGCCATTGCCTTGAGTCCGGAATATGATGACTGCGTGGATTTGTCAGCTGTGGAGTTTGACGCTGGTTCAGAATGCGGAACTTCGTAGGAATCCAGCAGGAAATGATGGGATTCTATTCTAGTAGAAATGGAAACAGGGAGTTGTTGCCGCTTCAACTGTTCATGCTTCCATAACAGGAAGAATAGAGAGTGCTTTTGAAAAGAAAATGTACGAGCATTGTACTATGCTTTAAGACAAGAATAAAAATTCGGTGAGAATACATGAACAAAATACTCACCGCAACAATTTACATTTAATGAGCCGATTCCACTCTCATTATTCATTATGTACGAAGCAAAGTATCCAACAAAGAAGCAAATAAAAAAAGAAAATAGAAAAAAAAAGAGCTATAGTGACTATACCCCATCGAACTGGAGCACCTCTTTAATTTATGTACTCCACCGGCCACTGCGCCGTACCCACTCCTAATCTCACCCGCTAAATCCCATCATGTTCATACTACAAATCCTTAGGAAAAAGGCAACTTAATAAACAACAAATACAACTACCAGTAGTAGTTAACTTTTTCTCAAAAAAGAAAAGGAAAATAAAAATATATAAGCTCAGAAAAACACGGAGAAATCACCATCTTTTGATGGGTCTCTCCTCCGCCCTTCGCCGTCGCCGCCGCGGCCCCCGTCCGCCTCCGGCGATGCCTTCTCGCCCTCGCCCTCGCCCTCGCCCGCCTTTGTGGCCTCGGCGTCATTGGACGCGAACACCTCGCGCACGACCTTCTCGACGTCGAGCGCCTCGTCGCCGTCCTCTTCCTGTGGCGGGGTCGGGATGAACGGCGGGCGCGCCACCTGGAGGATGCGGTCCCAGTCGACGCCCCGGAAGAAGGGGTGAGCCTTGACGCCCCGCGCGCCGATGCGCTTCTCGGGGTCCTTCTCGAGGAGGCGGGCGATGAGGTCACGCAGCGGCGTCTGCTCGCCGACGAGCTCCGGCTGCTTGGCGAGCACGCGGTAGAAGGTCTCCTTGCGGTTCTGCCCCCGGAACGGCGTGCGCCCGTAGAGCATCTCGTAGAGCACCACGCCCAGGCCCCACCAGTCCACGGCGAAGTCGTGGCCGCGCCCGGCGATGATCTCCGGCGCCACGTAGTCCTCCGTCCCCACGAACGAGTTCGACTTCGCGGGCGTCCGCGCGCCGGCCGAGGCCCCGGAGGAGGCCGTGGTGGCCGTCGAGGACGAGAACGACGAGGAGGCCGTCCGCGAGGTGGACGGCGGCGACGGCGAGTCCGCGGCAGGCTTCGAGGCGCCGCCGGTGCGGAATGGCAAGCACAGGGCGGCGCCCGCGGGTTTCCTTGGCTTCCCGCGGCCGGGCGACGGCGCGGCGACCGGAGGCGCCGGTTTGGTGCTCTCGGCTGGCGCGTCCGGCTCCTGCGACGGCGCCGGGAGCCGCGTGGAGAGGTCGAAGTCGACAAGCATGATGTGGCCGCTGTCCTGGATGAGGACATTCTCCGGCTTGAGGTCCCGGTACACGATGCCGAGGCTGTGCAGGTACTCGAGCGCCAGCACCAGCTCCGCCGCGTAGAACCTGCGGTTCGACAACAACCAGGGCAAAAGTTTAGCAACCAAATTGTCAGGCAGGTCGTCCGTGCGGGCGCGCGCGAGACGCGGCGCTGGACGAACGACGCACGGTTGTTTCAGGTCCTCGGGACGTACCGGATGACGGAGTCGGAGAACATCTTCTCGGTCTGGCGCCGCCGGAGCGAGTTGAGGTCGCCGCCGCCGCAGCGGTCGATGGCGAATCCCACGACGGCGTCGGTGGCGAGGACGCCCCGGAGCGAGGGGAGCAGCGGGTGGCGCAGCGCGAGGAGCACGTCCCGCTCGAACCAGATCCGGCGGTGCCCGTCCCCGTCCCCGCTCGCCGCCTTCCTGTGCCGCGCCGCCTCCCGCGACACCGCCTTGAGCGCCATGGCCACCTCCACCGCCGCGGCGCCCTCGTCCTCGCCCTCCGGTTCCCCCGGGGCGGGCACGACGTGGAACACGACGCCCTTGGCGCCGCGCCCCAGCACGGACACCGCCTTCAGGTCCTCCAGGCTCAGCTGCCGCGGCGGCGGCGCCGCGACGGCCGTCATTGCGCCCGCGCGACGCGACGAGGGCGCTTGAGGGGGATCGGTTGGGGCGGCGGATGGAGTGAGGACGGCGAGTTGGGGTGGGGGTGGGGGGGTTGGTGCGTGCGCGCGCAGGGTGAGGAGGGGAGCGTGGGGCAGGGGATTTGGAGGATTCGATGGAGCAAGTTGGGAGCGGGGGGGATTTATGCGGGGGGGCCTCGGCGGCCGCGGTTCCTTGGGGACGAAGCGCCGAGCGCGCAACCTCAGCGACGGGGGGCTGCGGGAGGGATTGGTTTTCCGCGAAGCCGTGGGAGTTTCGATGGGCAGAGCTTTGTCTGCGATGCGATACGAGTCGTGGCGTATCGTCTCGTGTACGGGGTGTTTTGTTAATGAAAGGAGGGCAGAGCAGGAAATGAGGGGAAAATCACCTGGATTCGGTCGGGGGTCTGCAGGCTGCCTCCGGCTGCGGGTCGGTACGAGCTACGGCCCGCGCCGGCTTTTTCCTGGAGGGGGGTTCTCCGGTGCTCTCGTACTTCCTCTGTTTTAAAAAATGCAACTCTTATTTTTTAAAGAGTCAAATAATTTCAAATTTAGCTAAATTTATATAAAATAGTATTAATATTTATGTTATAAAATAATTATTATTAGAGTAATTATATAATATATTTTCATACCCAATCTATTTGAAGATATAAATATTACTAATTTTTTTATAAATTTGGTTAAAATTTAAAATTATTTAACTTCTCAGAAAGTGACAGTTGTATTTTATTATTTTAGAACGGAGCTAGTATGATTTTTTTTCTAAAGATTCTTGTATGGTTTCTAGAAGGCGGCAACCGGCAAAGATGACTGCATTTTCGACCTTTCCTTAGAGCAAAATTGAGGTACAGGGTAGGTACAATTATGTGTGCATTTTCGACCTTTCGTTAGAGCAAAATTGAGGTACAGGGTACGTACAGTTATGTAGCCGTGCGCTTCTCGTTAGGACTGGCAACGTGGACATTCACTCACTCCCCGGAGGGGCCATGGAATGTAGCATCCGGTCCCACTTGCCAGTGGCTAGCGGGTCGAGTGTTATAATTATAGCTCACATGATCCCATTCCGGTGGTAGTACCCCGTAGTACTATAGTACCCAAGCCCGTCGTCCCTGATGAGGACCTTGGCTATTAGGGAATTCCCTTTGTGTGGAATCAGGATCCGGAGAGGAACTCGTCAATCTCAGCTCAGGCCACAGCATTCCGATACGCTTGGAGAAAGAATCCCATAACAAATTAGTATTATCCAAGATACGAGCACGGAGCACGCCCTCTCGAGGCGTCACAGCTCACATGTTGCACACGCCGAGTTTCCTCTCCATTTTTAAGAACGCCCCGTACAGGGAGTGTGCTTTTATGCGCAACTTGACTGGAGCAGCTGGCCCGATCTCCCACCAGGCCATCAGGCCACGCCTGATCGCATTCACACCCCGACAGGGGCAGCCCGGATCTGAAACCAGGTGTCCAACCAGCCGCGCTGATTGGCCCGGCCCTAATTTCAATTCGCACGGTTCGTCGCCGCTGGGAGGCCCGTACTCGCAACGATCTGTGGCTGCCGGCGCGCGCACGCCCTGCGTTCCCCAGCCTCGGACGGATCATCACCTTCCCGAGCCAAATGGCGACCTGGCCGCGGGTGCGCGAGGGACGAGATGGGTGGGGGACGCGGCCCGGTCCCGGTTGGGGAGTGGTCGCGCTCCGGGTTGTTGGCCGGTGAGGGGAGGAGGGCCGGAGGGATAGGCATGGAATGGCACGGGCCGTGCGGCGCGGGTACGGGCGCCAGCAACAGGAAAAAGTGGCTGGACTTCCCTCGTAATGAAATACGTACTCAAGCCCGTTTGTGAAAAAGAAAACTTTCAATCAAGCATGCAAAATCGTAAACGCATTCACTCAGTTCCATTTTCACCTCTAGGCCATCCACGCCTCCGCGAACCGTGCGCCATCGGCTTGCCGCTTTGCCTTTTTTTGCTTGACAAGTCAGAGGGGAAAGGTCAATATGCAACAGAGCAGAAAGACCCGTGCTTTGCTTGTTACAGAAAAGCAAAGGACCCAGGGCCCTGCGGGGCAGGAGGCAGCGGGACTGACGCCGACTGAGGCCGACCCGCGCTGTTCGCTGCCGGCGCTGCGCGTCAGTGATGGCCGAGGCCTCACCCACCCGCACAGGCAAAAGCTGCGGCTAGCCGGCTACGTACGTGGGTTGGTTGGGGGGCGGGCGCTGCGCTGTTCGTTGATTCCAAAACTCTGATCCGCAGCAGGTCAATATAGTATATAACTAACCTGCCATACACTTGATGCTTCTTTTTTTGAAAGGAATACTAAAGTTGATGCTTCAGCTAAAAGAAAAACCAATTTAGTGTTCCGAATGGACAGTCATGAGAAGTTCCAGGATGTGCTGGTCTACTTCTTGAAGTTGTGATCCAACGCCCACTTCTGAATTTGTGTAGTCACTGAACTACACGCATGTCCCCACAAGAAACAAGAGGGCACGCACAACTAAAGTTGTTTAGGCGCTAACCCTCGATGGACTTGGATATTACCCTTTTCTTTGAGAAGAGGGCTTGATATTACTACTATACCTGATTAGAAATCAGTGGGTCGTCTTTCTTTTTCTAGATCTTTAAGCGAGATAGGGTCCAAATGCGATGCCTTTTTCTTTACAATATCGGGGAACTCGGCGCCTTTTTCTTTTGGCTGGTCAAATTATTCCCGGGAGCACTAATCATGTGCCTGAAGCCTGAACAAATTATATGTGTATTCATAAGTGGAGAAGGGCCAACTTCAGTCATCAGTGGCCGGATGAGCAAGCCACATATTCTACTATATTTTTCCCTGAAGCCTGAAGCCTCGCTTGGCGTCATCTTTTGCGCGCCCTTTCGCCCACGATTTCCGCGTTGCTTTCGCCGTATTGCGCTTACGAGAAGAAAAAAAAAGCGGCCCGTTCCGTTCCGTTTCCATGCCCTAATAGTCGAGCCACTACTTGACGCATTGGATGTACCTGTGCTCCTTTAGTAGTAATGTATGCGTTTGGAGATTCTTTGGGGAAAGGGAGAATCATTAGAGAATTCTTCGCAACTTTTCGACGGTAATAATGCCATGATACTCTATAAAGACGGCCACTACTAGTAGTTGTCATGCTGAATTTCGCAAGCCGCGGATTTCGATTCGATCTTTGTTACCCTACTAGGTTCGGTCTGAGAAAGAGATGGTTCATTAGGTGCCTGAGCGGAGGAGTTACTATCTTACACCTTGGCACATTTCACGTTCTGATCCCTTTTCTTTTGAATTTGAGCTCCGTCTAATCCTCCACTACCATCCTCCTGCATGTATGCTGGAATTTGTACCGCTCGTAAGTGCACGGAACAGGGTGCTAGCAGAAAGCAAAAGGTGATCGGAAGGTCGCTGTTAGCTTTCGCCCCGCGACGTGGGGAGCTCGTGACAGCTGATAAAAACCCAACGTAATAAAGCAAAAAAAAAAGGAAAAAAAAGGAAAAAAAACAAAGAAAGAGGAGACGATCAACTGACTTGATCAAGGTGGCTGCAAAGTTCGTTGCTGCGCACTGGGCGTCCCCCGTAAGATCGATCTGGGGCACAGTGGCCGAGAAAGCGACCTCTGAGGCTCCTCCAGTTGGGCGCCCCCTACATGCACGAGAAGGACTGCTCGGGGATCTTCACGGCTGCATGGTGGATTGGTGGGCCATTCGAACCATTCTGCGCTCCTTCTATTTGTCACGCAATCCCTGCGTTGAGTCGTCGTGAAATTTCGCCGGAATCACTTGGAACGATGCGTGATCCCAGCGGAGTTGCGACCTAGTAATTGTCTTCACGACTTCACCTTGTACATGGGCCGCCTTTCTTTCTTCTTCCTTAAAAGCGCTCGAGCCCTGGCAGGACAAAGCGGCTCCCAACTCTCACGGTCACAGGGGGCAGCAGCGCTTCGATTTTGACACGAGCGATTGCATGGCCGTGAAAAAGGCACAAGGGGAAAGTGCGGGCAATCTCCTGGGCAGGAGAAGCCTCACGTGAAATGCTGGTCCGGCTGGCCCTGATTGATGGCTCCAACCGGGGAATGATCGAGCTGGAACCCCCCACCCCCACCACCAAATCATGCATGCCGCCGCGCACGCCCACTGCCACCTGCACGGCAGCGCGCGCGCCGGTCACACACCAGACACCACCTCGCCGGCGAGTCGCTGGCGAGCGCGGCCGTGTCGACCGGCAAGGGCTCGGTGCCACGCTGCGGAACGATGCGGGGTTCCTGTTCCATCGATTGCCGCGCGCTCCAACTTTGGAGGTGTTAATTGGCGAGAGCAACAGCCTCCCGCTCCGGCCTCCGTCGCCATCGCCATCGCCTTCGCCGCTTTGCGGGTTCGCCGGGGGCCGTGGTCCCTCGCGCATTCCGTGAGACGGAGACCGCCGAAACGCTGGAGGGTCGATCGGGTCGGCTCACGGAAAGCAGGGCGTGCCTACGCCCACGACGGCGCGCGGCCCTGGGAGGCCGGGACGCACGCCCTTCCCGTGACCGCGCGCGCTCCTTTCTCCGACCCACCTCCTCCTCCTCCTCCCGGCGTCGCGTCACCGGTCGGCAAGATCGCCCGCGGCGTGAGCGGCCATTTCCGGCGCTGCGCCGGCAGCCGAGGAGCGGCGAGGGTTCAGTTGGATCGCAGTAATCCGTTGGGCCGGTGGCCCTGCACGCGTGACCAGACGCACCGGGAAAGCTTACGCACTCGTACCGGCAGCGTCCAGCTGGGGATCATCAATGCCCAAGTACCATTATTCCCGAGGAGAAAATGCGGAAGTGCCGTTCCGTTGGTTTGTAGGGCCCGGTGCGCTGTCCATTGGCGCGACGCATTTACGAGAGCGGGATGATCGCCGCACGCTCCATGTCCCAGCCTTCCAGGTAGGTTTGTTCCTTCAACTCTTCAAGCAAGGAGAGGCATGTCACATTCTGGTCACGATTGCCCCCCTGCTTTCACGAATCGAACTGCATTGTTAGGTGTAAAACTTTATGCAATGCACATATACAGGATTGTTAGGTGCAAGACTTTATGCAATGCACATATACAGGCTGGTAAGCACCAGAAGGTAGTATTCATTACGATCCTAGCGGCTTAACCACCGCTGTTACGGTCAAAGTGAACGAAGGGAAAGGTGTGCATAAGAGGCTACTAGCAACAGCACATATAAGAGGCTCTGCAACCTGAATTTCGGTCAGAATTTGGAGTACGAGTGAAACAAAGATGATGCTATGCTGGGCGATAAAAATACGCGGTAGGCTGGCATTCAGGAACCATGCCAGAATGCAAATATAGCAGACCAATAGTTAAGTCATAGCTGTGGCATATGTGAGTATACAGTCACTTCAAGGCGGTATGGTTCTGATAATGTACCAACTTAAGCCACAACTTCCATTCAGTATTCAGCTTCTTTTTTTGTTTGGTAAGTTCAGTATTCAGCTTTGGTGGACAGTCACAGCATGACCATCACTTGTCAGCCAGTCTAGCTAATTCTGCTGTGTGAATTATGTACATCTTGTCAACTTGGCATGAATAAAAAAATGGTATTGACAGGCAGGCACAGCTGCAGAGTAATGAATGAGGGAACAAACCGGGGCTAACAGGTAAGTGTATTCAGGCTGGCGGCTGCGTCAGAAATCAATGTACACGCGCAGGTCAGTACCGGAGGCAGATCTCAGTGACATGTGCCTGCCTCTAGCCATTCGCCTCTAACTGTCAATAAGCTCATCACCATGCTGGACCTGTCACAGATATCTCATGTATCTTGTGTCATAAACAAATAAATGCCTGAAATACGCCTCCAGGGTGGAATAAACCATGCTGCTGATGTAATATTCATAATTTCTGTCTCCACCGCATTTCGGTGTACATGGGTCAACAGTTTATCCTGGTCAAACCAAATGCTGTATGGGCGAACCATAATTTGTGGATCTCTTAGGCGTCTGGGCTTCAAGAATTTTCTGCATAGCAAGGTGGCACCTGAAAGCGCATAAGCATAGGCTGTCAACATGATCGCAGATGATGAAATCAGTGAAACAAATGCCTAGAAACTGGGTTTGCTGTCTTGCATTCAGTTAAGGGCATGTGTGGTACAAAGGGCAGCTAAGGGCCCTACGAGCTGTTCAAGTAACACAAATGCATCCTAGAAATGAGAGTGCAATGGCTTGATGTGCTATACCACGGCACTGGAAGACTGATGTAATACCTTGACACTGGACAAGTCAAAACTATTATTGGATATGAATGTGTGTGGTATTTTCTGAAGGGATTACAGGTGATTCCTAAAGAATATTACCATGGATTGTAAGAAATGAGGTTCAGGGAGTTTATTAAATGCATTTCACCGTGTGTGTTAGTTTATTTAGTGAAAAGTACAGTTTAATATTACCTCCAAGGTAAGTGATCTGTAAACATGGAAGGAGTAACCACTATATCCATGAAGTTCTCCCTTTTCGCTAAAACAGCTTTGTATGGTGGTTCAGTTTCCTGAACGTTCCAGCATTGCCAAAGAGGAAGGAGGCTTCTTCTTTGCCTCACCATATGAACAATTAAGCCGGGAAGAAACATCTCAGGAGGCTCCACTGGTATTTCTCTGTAAGACGCCGGATGCTCTTTGAAACCAGAATCAGGCCCATCAATTGGAATTATTTGGACATCATGGTCATTATTTAGGCCTCCACTGGATCTACTATACCCAACAAAGCCATTTTGCATAATTTGGAGTTCTGGCTCAGTATTGCATAATGGATCCTGATGAGAAATTTGTGTTTCATTAGGTACTGCCGTCCCTGTAAAGGAAAAAGGACCCGTTAGAGATGATTGCAGAAAAGTTGGACGAGCTTTGCGAAACCAGATTCCAGACAATTTTAAGACTGCGTAGAGAGAAGGTACAAGAAAATTCCACACAAATATATGCCTACCTGCTGTCCTACGATCAGAATAGCCCTCAATTATGTCATCATTGGGACCATGAGTTCCATTATCATGATATCTGTTCACATGCAAAATTCTTCGAGCAAGCTTTTGTATCATCGCTGTATCAGCTGGAGAGTTATCTGAAAGAGCACTTATTGCAGCAGATCGTAACCGGAGGATAGAATTGATTGAAAGGCGAGAGGAGAACTCATAATTGCAAATGATGCTGCAAAGAAGCAGAACATATTTAGTCATCTCAGAATAGTGAACCTTGATAAGAGAGCAGCACCATCAAATTTGAAGTTCTATTGATAATAGTAGGGCATAGAAAGATCTCAGGTTATTCGTACGTGGTGACAAAATGTGAACATGCTTCCGCAATTACAAAGTCCACACAAGGAAGTGGTCCATATGCATATACATGCACGTCTGGGTATTTGCCAAAGAGCTGGTCAACAACAAAGTTAAAACTGATCAGAAATCACATGCTGGGAAACAGAAAAGGTAAAAAAATTTAGAGAAAACATAATAAATGACCATATGACCTAAAATGTACCGATTTGCATTTCAAGTTGATAGAATATAACATATATTGTAGTTTGCGATACAAAATTGAGTTTAGTCATACACTCATATGAGAGAAGTAACAAAAAGGATGTAAGTTTCCACTAAAAAGGCATAAATATAATTAATGGACTGGTCCACCTCACAGTTTTATTGCCTTGACTGGTGCGACCAACTATGATAAACCCAAAAGTATTCCATAATACATGTAGACAATAACAAAAAGCTCGCACTACATACCTAGCTATTTAATTTAGGCCAAATGCTACAACAATGCACCCAAATTTATGTGAACAGGCAAATTAAGAAATAAGGTTAATAGAGGTTGTATAATGATGACGATTAACAGAGAAAACACTCGAAACAAGACTGAAAGTAGAACATCTTTACCATCATTCCTAGGACTGTAGCAACAGCACCTCCTAAAGAATGCCCAACAATACGAACTTTATATCCATGACACTCACTGCCCTCCCCCAGCAGTGTGGAAAGGAATCCGAGTCTTCCAGTGTTTTCTGAGTTGCCATTGTGGTAAGAGAGACACCAAATTAGTCACTAGGCATATCAAATCAATGAGATTATCTCTAATCTGTACGACAATGGTTGGCAATAAAAGAATCAAACCTCCTGTGCATTCATTTAGTTGCATGAAAAGCTCCCTGGCAGCCTCTACAATTCCACCATGCCCATAATGCGGAAATGTTGAAATAACTCTCTCTCGTGTAGTTGCGGGTGTTTTTTCACTACTGAAGAAAACATAGTATCAAAAGCCAAAGGTTGTGAACAATAAATAGAACAAGAAATCACTTAACATTTAATAACAGAGACCAGAAAAAATAGAGGCATATTCCATGAATTGGTCTCTATCCTCTAAAATTTGTTGATTCGATCCCCCTAGTGTGAAAAATTAATTTCAACCACACAAGAAGGGAGGATAGGTAAGAACATAAGAGACAGAACTACGAGGGAATTACTTTATAAGTCCATCCAAATCTTCCATAGTAAAAGCACATTCTCTACATAATCCATCAGTTATGAGATCCTCCGGCGTCTCTGTTCCACGAACCCCTATAACAACAGTTCTTTTGTCATGGAGGACCACAACAAAGTAAGCAGCTTCACGCTTGCTCTGCATTAATGAGTAAAATGGGTCATCATAAGTGGTCAATGTTTCACTAAAAAAAACGTTAACAAGTATTGTCATGGAGGACCACCAACTTTGGTTTGTTCAATTGTGTCACAATGGCTTCAATGGACGAAATGCAGGGAAAATGCGCACAAAAAAGGGGGTTTGAACTTAATGGATCACCCATGCTACAGTCAGGTTAAAGGTACTCAAGGTAGATTAATTGTTTATATTCATGGACCATAAAAGGATGATGTTCCTTTAACCAACTCATAAAATAATGATACAGAACAAACCATCATTAGGTTACAAGCAGAATCCAACAGTTACTAAGGATGATCAAAAAGAAGAAAAATGAAAGGACAACCTAAATGAACTGCAGAGTGCTACATGTAACTGGTTGAAATAATCACATCATTTCACTTAAGTCTGCATTCATAAACCTTGATTGTACTAAAAACATAGTATTACCTGGCAAACACGCCCTCGCAGAAGTGCTTTTGGTGGTATATTAACGAATCTAAGGAAAGCTGCAGCATGGCCTCGCCACCAATTATCACCATCAAGTGCAGGGCGACTGCACAAAGATTATATGCAGTTGTTATATAGGAAAATATTAATAGTATGGTCTAGTTTTTCTCGATGGAAGGATCCTCCAGTGCAATTGATAAGAGGAACAATGCAGATCAACAAATCATAAGGACCAAATGGTTTTTAGATTGAAACATAACAAAGATTTGACTTTCAGAGATTATGAGATACCTTCTGCGTGCCCACGGAGTCAACACACCTTGTCTATAAACCCATGCACAGGGAAACAAAATAGGATTTCTTCCAAAATCAAGAAGTGGCCCCTGCATTAAAACCATGTCAGACGCAATCACAAATGGCTGGCAGAGCAGAAACGATGTCCGAACCCAACAGTATCAGTATCTAACCGTGTAACATGCTTCAGCAAATGGATGGAGGAAAGCAGCTTCTTGCATAAGCTCATGGGATGCCTCCATAAGGTCAGTCTGCGATTCAGGCAAATTCCCATGCTTCTGCAATAGAGCGAGCCCTATGGCATGTGCAATAAAGGAAATACTCAGTATGCTCTAGATACACAAATAACAAACAACAATTCAATTAAAGACGATGTATAGATTTTGTAATACACTCACAAAAATGAAATTATTGTTAAAGGTACCAGCTGTCGATCCCCATTCTTTTCATCAACATTCAAATCTAATGATTTTTTAAGCTAAAGCAACCCGCCTGTAGGAAAAGGAATACATACAATCCCAGTCTTGTTGGAGCTAATCATCCATGGATAAAAGCAAATGAGCTTGCAAGTACCGACACAATATGTATTAGCATCTAGCAGTCAATAGTCAGCCACTCGAATTAGAAGGCAAAAAAGGAGGGTGGCCACACAGATCCAATCAGGTAGCATCCTCCTCATATTCTTTTTCAAGGTAGAAAAGAGCATAGAGCACACACTGATGAATCCTGTAATGTGGTTTGTATGTTGAATTTTAAAAGCAACTCTAATAGAAATTACTTGTTCATGTTTGTTGAACAGAAATTCCTAATATAGCTATATACATGCTTTGCCAGTTAAACAGCAGCAAACTGCAGAATGCTTGTGTGGACTAGTTGCAAGTCAAATGAATAAAAAAGGTTAAAAACAGATATGGCACTGAGAGTATTTGATATACAAGCACAGGGTCAAAGATCTAACCTGCTAAGAGCTCCAAATGTCCCGTCCCAGAAGCACGATATGCAACCAAATCGCCAAGAAGTCTTGCAACAGAATAAACCTCGTCTTCTTCTAGTACGGTTCTAAATCAGTAAATAAAACAACCAGTTCAAATAACTAATTGATACTGGAGTTACAGAGTGTAAAAATCACAAGATTGTGACCTACAGATATTTTGCACGTCCTAGGCAGCACAAAGCTTCTCGAATTCCGTGGTCAAAAACTTCCCTGTAATGAGCTTTCCAGGCCATATCATGTGTCGCATAAAATGATCGCCACCTCAATATATCAGAACCCGTGAAGCACTGGACGATGACCACAACCCAGGAAAGGATAAGAAATAAAGCAATAAGGGTTCGCCCTGAGTTCCGATCAGCTTCATCCTGTCCTAGATTGTAAGCCATGCAAACCAATTATTCATGCCCAAGTAGATGCGTAGAACTAACAGAGAGAGAAAAACTAGGAAAGTAGAAAGAAAATAAATGTACTCTAAATGTTGCTCCTAAATTGTATTAGTTTCTTTCATTATATTTATTAGAGGCACAAGCTGCCAAAGTACACGCAGATATCATGTCTGGGTATATTTACTTAAACATTTCAGCACGGAACCTCTAACAAGTTTTTTTTTCTTTTTTTTGGTGTGTATGTATGAATTCACTTGGCATATAAGCTTGCAAACAAAAATTTATTGTCGAAGGTGAAAGCTTATGTCCAAAATTAAAAGAAATAAATAGTTATGGAAACAAATTCAAAGTTTCAAACATACCAAAGAAGCAGGATGTGGATCTTCTTTCTTTTGAGAGATCTCTTACAATGACAAACATGAGATAAATTGCCGCAACCAACTGCAACGCACCAACTGCCATGCCAAATCTGGTCCACCACAACCAGCGTTTATACCTCACCTGTTCAGCAAGATGAAAGTACCAATGCGATAAGTTAGTAGCAACTCCTGAGCAAAATGAAAGTAGAAATGCAATAGCTGAATGCAAACAATGTTCACATTCCATCATTATCCCTTCACTTTATTGTTCCATTCAAATTTTTTAACCTTCCTGTTTTGTCTCTTCCTACACGTTCTACTTTCTTGGCAGAATGCAACAATGAATGTGAACTCCTTCAAGGATACATTAATGTGTCTGACCTCTGAAGAGAGTGCTGCTATGTTAGCATTGGTTTCGAATATTTTGGCAGAAATACATGGTTGAAAATGCAACGGCACATTATGCTTCTATAGATGGAAACATGACATTGATTCACATTACAACAAGGGGCTATCCACACAATTTTGATAGTTGAGGGGTTTCGTAGCTCAGAGATGGAGTTGTACTCCATGAACAATTGGATAGTTGGAGGGGGTAAAATGGAGGGGTTCCAAAATAGATAGACAATTACACCCTAGCCAATACTAACAAAACCAAATCAATGCAAATGGTAGAAGTAGACCTATAGGCATGAAACCGGGTTTCTAGTCATGTCTCGTAAACCACATCAAACTATAGATTCCTGGATCATCAGAAGTTTCCTTCCTTGAGCACACAGTAAAACCAGCTTATGGCACCTCATAGGCTCGTACTACTTAACCATATCAACTCCTCAGTTCACTTATATGCATCATATTGAGCTCCCAACACTAGGCACTAGCTATTAACGTAAACTCAATGTTCACTGATTTTTCAATGCTAGAGAAATGCTATATTTTCGTCCCAACTTAAGCTATATCCACATCAATTACGCCACATCTGCATTAGAACCACCTGAAAACTAAGCTAACACATCATCGAGAAAACATCGATAAGAAGACAGCAGCAGCTGGAGTTATCAGGATATGAGCTAGTGTAAGACCAAAACTAAGCTAAATCGCGTTCGCCAAACCCCGCTTCCCCTACCAAAAGCAATCTATCCGAACCAGAACCAGAAAGTTGAGCTCTCACCCTAATCTCATGGCGAGCTACGGCATCAGCTGCGACAGAGGCGTCGTCCTCGTGGAGGTGGCGCCTGGCGATGGCGTCCGCCGTGGCGTGCTGCGCGCGCGCGGCGCCGATCATGGCGAGCACGCGGACCCCGGCCAGCGCGGGCGCCGCGGCGAACGCGAGGAGGCCGCGGCACCCCGACGGGAGCGCGGCGTCGACGAGGTAGAGCCCGAGCAGCAGCACGGCGAGGTTGAGCCCGCCCACGAGGAAGGAAACCACCCGCACCATCCCGACCCGGAAGGAGGCCGCCGCCGCCGCGGCGGCCGCCGCGGGGTCGCCGGCGCGGGGGGCCATGGCGGCGGTCCTCCGCCGGGCGGGCGGCGGCGGGGGCGAGGAGGGCGCGCGGCGGCGGGGGAGGAGGCGGCGTAGGAGGAGGAGCGGGGGGGAGGGGGTGGTGGGCCCGCGGGTGGGGAGGAGGGTCTTTCTAGGCATCCGGCCGCGGCGGAGGTGGTTGCGCCCGCGCGGCGGCCATGCCCACGGAAAGCGGGGGGCGCGGGTGGCTGGGGACGGGGACGGGGACGGAAATAGAAACCGGGAGGACGGGGACGGTGTGGTTCGATTCGGTGCGGTCGGAGGACGAGTCGCGCGGCGTCTCCGGCTCCCCCTGGACTGGGGATGTTTCCGAGGTTGAGCTGTTGCTGACTGGCAGCTCGCGGCTACTTCGAATTTTCCTTTTGCACTTTCCTTTTTTTCTTCCGGAATTGGTTCTCGTGGATCTGAGACTATTGTTGATGGGAGTGAGATGAGGAGTTGAGGACCACCAGACGTTCATTCGAAGAAAAGATGACTTTTGGCTCCCCATTTTAATATCGTGTTGGACGGATTCGAAACGCACCAATATGAATGCAAATTTCGTACAAAGGACGTGTTTGGTGTAGCTCTCAGCAGCTCCGGCTCCTTCTGATACCCATCCGACACGGTAGGTATTGTAGCATCACTGTTCGCAGGAGCTCATTTTCTCTCCTCTCTTTCTCCCTCTCACAGCCGGAGGAGGAACCGGAGGGCTCCGACTCCTTTGACACCACTACGTGTTAGAGGGAGGAGCCGAAGCCCAACCAAACTGACCAAAAATAGTATATCATTTGACAACAACTAATAAACGTTAAGATATTTTCTCGATTGTGCGTATTTTTTCTAGTCGTACGGTTATTTCAATCGAGATCTATGTCCATAAACACACTATAAAGGATTTTTTTAATTTCTCTAGCCGTACCATTGTTTCAATTTAGATCCTTTTAGTTTTGGTATATATATACATAGCATAAATAGTTTGTGCCTCATAGGATCGGACTTTAAATACATATGATTATATATATCATTTGTTTACAATAAAAGTTTCTAGGATTTTGCCACCTTTCCACGATTTACTATGAGTGGCTAAGATTAGAACCTACGGTATGTTCACTTTAATTATTGATTCCTAATTAACTTAATTATAGTTACGCATGAAAAAATGATGATGTACTTGTTGCAAGGACAGAAATAAAGGATTTTCTAATGGCTAGCAATCTTCACAGTGTTAGAGAGTGGAGTAGGCTCTTCTAACACTTTGGTTCTAGTGATCTGGACACTATGTGCCGAGGTTGATGAGAACAAGGTTTCAAATTTGTTTTCACTATTTTTCATTGTCCACCAAAATCAGCTAAATTTACAAAATTCATGATATTGTTCCAAATGTTGGTCGAATTTTGACAGTTTCAATTTATGAAAAATATTTTCAAGGACGTCTATAGGTTTAGTATTCACAAGATGGTTGCTCCCCATATGCTTCGAGACAAAGAGAGCTTGGCAAGAATCTCAAAACACATGAATCAATTGAAATAGAACCATAAGCGAGAACTGAAACTAGAGCCTATTGGTCTCATGTGGTAAAGGATCCTTTCATTATTGCGCCACGAGCTGCGAGTGGTTACCCTTACCTCCTCTAACTTATATATAACACAAACAAAATCAATTTTACTGAAATTATTTGATCAGAAAATATTATTTTCATTGACTAGTAAAAAGTAGGAATTTCGTCAAAAATTTGAACCGTGGCTGGGATTCCCATGCAGCCTATAGCGTTGTTCTCCCTGTTTAATTTTGTTTATGTAGGGCCACTGCAGATTAACATTCTCTACAAAATTTCTATTTGCGTGTTGACATACGTGATTTGATATTACCGATTGAATTATTGAAATACATTTTCTTGGTGCACTTGGATGCGGTCAATGTCCACGTAAAGGATATTTCTTTTTTTAAAAAAAAATACTCTAGTAGCTCTAACCGAGTGATACGGAATGTTCAAGTAGGCATGCACAACCGATTATATATCGGATCCAAGCTAGTCACGCGAGCCTTGATTTGAACCCTGCCTGGGATTCCCAGGCAGCCTATAGCGCTGTTGCTGCTTTTTATAATTCTTTAAGGACTCTGCAGATTAAAAGGTTCTACAAAAGTTTATATTTGCGTGTTGATGTAGGAGTAGATATCAACAATCGTGTGGATGATTTGAATTATCGATTAAAAAATTATATTGTTGGCGCATTTGTTAGATGATCACTGTCCAGGTAAAGGATATTTCTTTCTTTAAAACAAATACTCATGTATAGCATCCGTAATGTGCAAGTACGCATGCCGCAACATATTCTATTTTAAATCGATCCAAGCTAGTCACGCGATCCCTGACTCTCATAAAGAACTCCAAAATCCGAAAAGCTAGAGAGAAGCAATGCAAGCACGTCAGGACCCACCCTGGTCTCCCGCGTGGCGAAGTCCTGCGTCGGCCCGTTGCCGCGGTCGGCGTCGGAGGCAACGGCGAGAGCCGTCACCTCCTGCGCGCGCGCCATGCCGACCATGGCCGCGATCCTGGCCACGGCCAGCGCCGCCACCGCCCCGACCACGGCCCTCTCCCTGGCCCCGCAGCGCGTCCGCGCGCCCGCCGCCGCAGCCCCGACGCCCGCGGCCGCCAGGTTCACGGCGGCCAGCGCCACGGACCGGCGCCGCAGGCCGCGGAGCCCGACCGGCCGCCGCTGCGCCGTCGTCGTCGGCCGCATGGCAAGCAATCAGCACGCAGGTCGGTCGCGCGCGTACGTGCGCGGCGCGAGAGGGGAGGAATAGGGAGGGAGACACGGCGTGCTGCGGCGTTGTCACCGCCTCGCGCTCGCTCGCTCCCTCCCACGCCGCGGCTTTTGAAACCGGGCGCGGCCGCGCATGGCGTGCCAGTAGGATGTTCTTTGCGTGGCGCGCGGCCTAGGCGGAACAGGGATCACGTGTTTCCTGGCCAGTAGCCAGTAGGATGCTATGCTCTGCATCCATTTTGCTTGGGCTGCATGCAAAATGCAACGGCCAAGTCGGAAGCGCAGCTCACGCTTTTCCACTGCAGAATGACGTGTGACGAGAGGGGGACGCAGGACATTTGCTCGGAGGCTCGGAGCAGGGCAGCGTCCATTCATGTCCCTCCTTCACCAGTTCACCGTGTAGAATCATGTTGGGCTCAAATGGGGAATCGGGGTGAAAATAACGTCAGATGATGAACATTTCTTTCTCGAGCGGGTCTCTCAGATGAAATTTGAAGTTTCAAATCCATAGGGAAAGCATAATGAGGTGGGCCGTCCGGCGGTAAACCAGTTCCCACACGAGGGCAAGGCCCACTAAACATTGGCCCAGCAAATTTCTGTTTGTTCTACCCGCCCACAAAACAAAACATCGTGGACGTGGGATTTGGTGATCGACATGGGCCCTCTTATTCTATTGGATTTGTTTTCGAAAAGTGAGGTCTCCAATTTTGTTTACCTGCTCAGATGTTAAAACTCCTACACACGCTATGCAAGGCACTGATGATGCCAGATCTCCAATCTTATTAATTACTCCCTCCGTCCTGAAATATAAGATATTTTGCTTTGTCCTAAGTTTGACCAAATTTATAGAGAAAAATATTAACATCTTACACATCAAATAAGTAAATTATAAAAATATATTTTATAATGGATCTAATTATTCTAATTTGATATTCAAAATATTATTACTCTTTTCTATAAATTTGGTCAAACTTAGATCAATTTAACTTACGACAAACCAAAATACGTTACATTTCAGGACGGAGGGAGTAGGCATATATTAGAACACATCAAGTGTGTGAGAGCTTAAGTGTGGTGCGCGCGTGTCCTGATCTTGCGTTCTTAAAAAAAAACGCGAGTCCATTTTTTCTCCTATTCTCACCAGAGAGTCGAGCTCTTCACGGCAGCTAGCTAGCGACGGTAACTGTTCGATCACGGGGAAAGATCGAGGCAAGAAGATGAGTCGACCTGCGATCGGTCGATGCATGCACATCCATTAGTGTGTGGGCACCATAGAGTACATGTCGGGAGCGCAGTATAACTAACGCAGATTTCTTTCGTCCCATAACCCGTTCGGTACAGGCCGCTTGTACTCCTACACACGTCTCTCTCAGGATGGGATCAAATCCAGTCGCGTCCCTTTCAAAATCCCACCAATTCAACCTGCAATAAGAGCAAAAGCAAACACGCAGTTGGTGCCGTCCTCCATCCCATGGATCACACCCTTTCTTCCTCGCATCTGCCGTCAAGTACTACGAATTTCCCCTTTGTTTAACCACCTAGCTAGCTTGCGCGCTTTCGTTTGCTTGGTCTGCATGCCTGTCGCCACGCCGGTGTCTGCTAGCTGGTCGATCCGGCCAGCACACCGGCCTGCTCCTTCACCTCTGACCTCCCTTTCCAAAGGACATCCTCCGCCGCCGCCTGCGACCAGCCGATGATCGGAGGCTCCGAGCTTTACTTTGCGTAGATTAAGGTTCAAGGGTAGCATCTCTTTCCGCTGACGAGCTAGCCATCATCATTGCGGCAGCGAGTGGATGCCCCTCGCATCCTAGGACGATCGAGGATGCCCCCAAAAGCTCTCCGCTGGAAGGGACACTATGCAAAGAAGAGGGCCCAAATCCGATCGGCAGGATCGGAGGCTCTCTGCCTGCCCGCGGTAAAGAGAGCTATAGGCTATGGCTTTGTTTATTGCTGCAGTTAATTATTTAGAATAGCTTTTGGGTTTCAGAGCGAGTGTGCAAAGTGATGATCGAGCTCAGTACTCTTAACGCTAGATCTGGTCCATAACACAGAGCTAGCTAGGGCATTTGCAACGTATGCAACAATAAACCAAATTGCATGTTTCCGGGGGCGACACAACCGAATCGAACGAGTCCACGCGACCCGTCCGGTGGAAGGAACATATGTCTTCCCGACGTAGTACTACTACACCAACGACCGGCCGCCATCATGCATCTCACAGGCTTGCATTGGCCGACGTCGCCACGGCGGACCGGCGACGATGTCACGCTGTCACCGGCCGTTTGTTAATGCGTGTCTGCTGTTGCTCCGTACGCAAGAGGAGAGTAAAAGTATGCCCCCGGTTCAAGTTGGCGATAAACAAGGGGCCAGTTGCCCATTTGCGGCCGCTGGGCGCATCCCCGCATCTCCCCCAGGGGGGATGCACCAGCAGCAGGGACGACAAGGGCGCGCGCGCCTCCCTTCTTCCTCGCCCGATCTCTTGCTGACCCTGCGTCTGGTTTTACGGGTCGTGCGGCTTTTTCACTGTGCTCTGCTCGTGGACTGAGCAAGCATGCATGCACATCCAGGAGGCCGTAGTGCAGTACAGAATGCAGAGTACGCTGTCGAATTGTCGATGAGGCGCAAATCTCAGGCTGTTTGAATGGGGGGAGGGGATGGGGATCAACTTGCTGTCGAGAAAGGGAAAGCTAGTGGACAATGTGCGTGTACCATCACCGGCCTTGGAATTTCCACGCTAGCAGCGTGCAAAAAATTCAAGGGAGCTGATCTGGCCCGTGCAACGACTACACCATCCGGGGGGAGTCAATCCCCAGAGAGTCGGTCAAGCCTGGCGCATGCATGCAGCACCCGATCAGTCCTCGCACGGAAAACGAACGAACGCCGCCGCAAGTTGCCGCCGGTGGATCGCTACTATACGAGCGGAGAGAGGGAGACCGGAGACCGGAGACCACCTACGAGAGCGGCAAGTTGCCGCGGGTTGCTGGGAAGTTGCCGTGCTCACAGGCTCGCAGCTGATCGAGAGCTCGCGTCGCGTGATGTGAGGCCGCGTGAGGTGCGGTGCGGTGAACCCGTCCGTCGTCAACCCGCGGCCGTGTGGCTGCGGCAGCGGCTCGCCTCGGTTTGCCTGCCGTCCCGGTCCCGGCTCTGGCCGCGGGTTTCCAAATGCGTGCGGGGGGCCCACCCGTCATCGGCCGCCGCGGTGCCTCGTAGGCGGCCACCTTTCCCTCCTCCCCACGAGCCCCACTTGGCGCTTTGAGCAACAGGGCGAAGGGGCACGAAAGCCAGGGCAACCGAGGGAAGGCACGGCGAGTCCCCCGCCGCAGCCCAACACGCGCCCACCACACGCCCCCGAGCCCCACCACCACCACCCGGGAGGATCACGAGTCACGAGCGCGAGGGACCCCGGAGCGGGAGCCCCATATATTTTCCCCTCCCGTCCCGGCGGCGGAGCGACGACAACGCCGCGACCCACCAATCCGGTCGCTTCCTCGCGCACGCACACGCACACGCACACGCGTGCTGGTTGGTTGGTTGGGTGCTCTGGTCTGGCGCCCCGTGGGTTGGGGGTTGGAGGGTTGGTCGCGTGGTTGCTCTCAGCAGCTCGCTCGCGCTGCGGCCGCGTTCGCTCGGCGGCACGCGCAAAAGCAACCCCCGCACACCTCAGACCTAAAGCGCGCGGCTAGTGGCGCGCGACGACCGGGAAAGTTCGAACCAGCGAGCTGCCCGCGCCGCCGAACGTGGGTGGGGGCGCGCTGGGCATGGACCCGCCGCCGCAGCGGGGCCGCTCGCGCTACGGCGGCGGCGGCTCGGGGCAGCAGCCGCAGCAGCAGTTCCCGTTCGTCGTTGACCCCACGGAGGCGCCGGGGGCGGCGGCAGTGAGGGCGTTCTTCTCGGCGCCCGGCGGGGAGCCGCCGTCGTCGTCCGGGGACCGCGCGCCGGTGCAGCAGCAGCAGCGGTACGGCCACGGCGAGATCTCGCCGGGGCACGGGCACGGGCAAGGGATGCACCATCGCTACCATCAGTTCGGCGTGGAGGGGAAGCGGGACGGCGGTCCGTCGGCGGCGCCGCTGCCGCGGCACAGCAGCTCGCCGCCGGAGTTCTTCTCCAGCCCCGTCGTGGATAACGGTAAGTGCCATTGCTATACTGCTGTCTCCCGTCTTGTCTCGTCTCTCCACTCGCACCAACTACTCCAAACTCCCAACCGCGCGCTGCTCTTTATTAGCTTAACTTCACATGATTCTTGATGAGCTCTTCTTGTCGACCGAATTAATCCATCATCCACTCGCCGTGTCATTGGCATTTCGACCTTCCTTCGAATTTTGCTTTTGGAATTCTCTCCAAGATTATTTCTGTCTGACAGGAAATAATACCATCATTTTCTTTCTTTCGCCTGCCTGTCGTCTTTGTTCATTCTCTTATTCCGTCTGAAATCGATTCGAGTGTCTTCAGGAATATTTGTGCCGCCTCTGCAGAGGTATCAAGAATGAAACCTCAGCGTTGATCCGAGCAATGCAGTAATCCAATACATCTGCAGCAGTGCTGCATGCCTTGATCTTCCTTATTCTTTACAGCACATGCGTGGTTAGGAATGAAGAGATTTATTTGGAGCTGCAACTCCTGTGCTCCTCGTTCTTTCGGGGAGACGCAGCTGGCTGCAATTGCAGCTAGCACACTTTAATTTGGGGGCAGTGGCATCATGCTCCCTTTTAGTGGGCAAAAGGCGCGGTGTTAGCGCATGATGGTGGGCAGAAGATTTTCCTTGCCCAATTTGGTAAAAACAAATTTTACTAATGCCAACAGGGCATGCATGCTTTATTGCCTTTTCAGAATAAATCAAGTGTTATCATTTACTCTAAATACTCATTTTGAACTTTGTCTTAACAAATATAGTATTTGTTCGATGCTTGTCTCACACAAATCAACTAAGAACATCATGGCGATTTGCAACAAAGGATTGGCCATGCATCCTGAAATTCTACAAAATTGCTATTTATTGATTCAGTCCGTAGGAAATTTGAAGAACATGAGATCCAACCTTTTTGAAAACTTTACTTTGTGTCTATTTCTCTCCTAGCTAGTTCCTGCATTACATCGAAACACTCCATCAGAAACTTAACCATATTCTCAATTCATGTAGGACTGCAAGCAACATGCAACTTCAATAATCATGTGTTTTGCCCCCCTACTCTTGGGTTTTGAGAAACCCGCATTCTTAAGAGCCCTAACCATGCAACATGTAGCAGTAATTCATTTGAAATTTACACATCCTCTCTCCTTTTATTTCATTACATGTACCATTGGGTAGTTCATTCATACATATGTGCTAGTTGAACCAAATTTAATTTGGCAATTTGCTGATTTCATGCATTATATCCCACTGTTTTTAAAATCATGAAGGTGTCAAATTAGGTTGCCTGAAACCGGCTAGGGAAAACTAGGGGTTGCATAGTTACCATGGTTTTTCATGGTAGGTCCCTCTTGCATAGAGAAACGTGGGCTCATGGGTTTGTGGACGCAGTAACCACCTCTTGCTTACTTTTTTCTTAATTCAGATTTGCTTTACCTACTTGAGCATATATATAATCAGATTATGCGTATTTGCTATTTGCACCCGAATGTTGAGGCCTCTATGCTCTACTTTTGTCTAACTAGAGACGCTCCTTATGTTTGTCTGGGACCACTTGAGGTGTAATGTCTATCCTTCACTAGATATAAAAATGATAGATTGTAGTAATAACTTGTACTCTGTATCATAATTTATTGTCAACATTAAGATTGAACCCACCTACCATATTTTCAAGATACTATTTAAATTGGTGACTTTGCAAATATTAGTAATAATTTGAATAACGTAACAACTATTATCAGTATATTTTGGCTGCATACACACTCTGCCACCTCTAGATTTGTCATTCACATTTGTGGACTTATAATGTTGAAGAACAATAAGTTAATAGAATCGTAGGAACACCAGCTTGCTTGCTCATTTATAGTTAATTTATTAGAAGTATAACTGCTATTTTTTTCACATTTTTCCCGTTGTTTTCCCCACAAGTCACAAGTTGTGATTTTGTATTCATTGAACAATATTTATTGATACAAAGAGGCTGATCATTTTCCTTAAAATATTAGGCAGAATGAACATAGTTATAGCAAAATCAGTGACTCATAATGTAATGGTCGAAATGACTACTCTATACTAATAGTCATACTCCAGTAATTAGGACATGTGCAGTATGGAAGATTATTGCATGGGGCCCAAACCGGTTTCAATAGATGATTCTGAGTCGTCCAAGACCCAAAACAACTTGCTGAATGCGTCCAACTAATTCCCACTTGACTGAATATATTTGGCCCCACTGGCCTTGGCATGCGGGGACCAGCATAGCTGTGATGCTGTCGCATGTCTAGGTTCAGCTGACCTCTCCTTGCTGACGTCTGCACACACAGTCAGAAAAGAAATTCATCACAGCTAGGAGCACGGGGCAAATCTTTGTGCGGCGATGTAGAAAAAAGTTTTCCCAAAAAAGACAACTAGATTGGAAGACGAAGCAGTGCAAAGCTTTATGGCACAAATGATGAAGTGATTGTTTTCTTGTCCTTGGTAAAATTAATCGCGTGGAAAAAACATGAATCTGATGCATATATATTTGAAGCTTCATATGTTAAGAATACGATTAATGTCAAACTTGATCCACTAGTAATCCTGACAACAATAGGCAGTAACAGATGTCTTGTCTGTTTTTATCATGGAAGCAGGTTTTCCAAATGCAAGAGCTGGACTTGGTGTTGGTGGTGAGGTTCACCACGCAATGAGTACCTATCACAAGAAGATGAAGGCCCCGATGAACCTAGCCGGACAAGGAACCCTCTCTCATATATCAGAGGATGGAATCCCGGATCTCACCAGTAATGTGCATGGTATTGGCCACTCTGAAGAGAACATCACGGCCAACGGTGTCGCATGCTCCTTCTCTAGCGGGTTCTCAATTGGACCGTGGGAGGATTCAAATTCTATCGTGTTCTCCAACCCGGCAAGCAAAGCAGGAATACACAACAATGATGACATCATAGCCAGCCTTAGTAATTATGAATTACAGGTAGTATCTGTCAAAATAAATCTTTTCTTGCCATACATAATGCTGTTTATATTTTTGTTTTACATATGTTCTCTGCATGTCCTTGCTGGAAAGGGAGTTTCTTGAAGGAAATGTGGACATATATGACCCTATTACATAAAAGAGAATGTGACCTTGCTGAAATGGGAGTCTCTTGATACAACTCTCATATATGATCATGATCATATTCGTAAAAGAGAATGTGAGAAGACCACACTGCAGATGCCATGATATCAGTAATTGCCTATGTTTTAGAATCACCCTAGTCTCCCTTAATATATACGCAAGCATGGAAGGCTTGGTAGCACCTCTTACAAGCTTTCTTTTTTTTTTTAAAAAAAAAGAAGCTCACGACAGTTAAGGTCTTTGAAATATCAGTTATATGAGGTTATACTGATCTATAACTACAAGCAGTGAGCCACGAGAAATAAGTGTGTGTAACAGTAACAGTACTGCAAATTTTTTTGAAATAAGAACATTGCAAGATTTCATTTTCGTTATGGATCTGTGCATGCAGTTTGGTGTGACCAAGGAGGCGTCGGGCATGGATAAATACCTGCAGATGCCGCAAGATCAGGTCCCGTTCAGAGTACGAGCCAAGCGCGGATGTGCCACGCACCCAAGGAGCATCGCAGAGCGGGTACTATATATATATATATATTAAACATGATTGGTTATTCCCAATCCCGACACCATCTTCTTGATACAAATGATGGCATGCAATGCCGTAAGAAGTTTGCATGCACTGAATATTCTAAGAAAGTTGGCATGTACTGTGCTAACGGGACTCTGAAAAACCATTCTGTTGGCGCAAAAAATCGCTCAAATTTTGGTGCGAACACATGCATGATAACAGTCATAGTGTAGTATTTCAGGATGATCTTCTGCATCTTTGCACAGCTTGCATGCATACCTTTGTTTTGTAGTAGATTATTTAAGATTAATCTCAGAAGGCGTGTGATTAATGATGTTGTAGGAGAGAAGAACGAGGATCAGCGAGAAGCTCAGGAAGTTGCAGGCGCTTGTGCCTAACATGGACAAGGTGATCAGTCGTAAACATTACCCATGCTGCAGCCGCGTAGATGATATTTATCTCCGTTCCTAGTCGTTGTTTAGTCTCTCTCTTCGAACGCACAGCAGTCAGCAGGTTTACAGCAGGCATGCATGCAGTTCAAATATGCATTTATTTTTGTTCCTTAAAATGTGGCAGCAAACGAGTACGGCGGACATGCTGGACTTAGCAGTCGATCACATCAGAGGACTCCAGAGCGAGCTGCAGGTATGTAACTGCGTACGTGATCCGCCTATACTGTCAGAAAACGAACCTGTCATCATGCTACTTCAACTCGCAAATCGCAGCTGCATTGGTTAGAGATAGAGAAAAAAAAGCACACGAAGCAGTCGAGATCGGGCGTGGATCAGAGTTCCTTTGATTTCAGCATCACAGTGGGCTCACCCCAACAATCACAAGTTCATTATGCCAGAACATCTTGTTTAACCAACACCATCATGGACTTGTAGAATCGATCAGTATGCTACCAGCACGCTATAGCAGCTAGCTATACCTGCAAGTCTGCAACAGAGCAACACTGATTTTTTTTCCCTATATGCACGCAGGCTCTCAAGGAAGACCAGGAGAAGTGTACCTGCCGCCGCAATCATCCATCAGGGAGATAACACATGCTAAAATGGGTTCTCGATCGACCCTATAGTATGCACGACGGCATTATTACACATTGTTGGGCAGCATGAAAATTAAGGAGTCTGCTGGCATGTATACCTCACCACAAGAAAGCTGCCAAAGTTCATCTATCGTCCAAGCAAGGTCCAAACCGTGATCAGCAGATCGGGCGAGATCCTTCGCATTCATTCGATCTAGTGTTTAGCTTCAAGCTAGAAGAAGTTGTAGCTGTTGTGTTGTTTCATATGTGAGAAGTTTTTTTCCAAGCAGGAGTAGGAGGAGGTTTTGATATTGCAAGATGACATAGGCTACTCTAAGTTGTAAGGAGCTACTACATTTCAAGAATATTCATTGCAAGTTCGTGCTAGCAGCTAGCTGTGGTAGATACTAGATACTATCTTGAGAATGATTTTTTTGTATTTAAAAAAGGTGCAAGTAGGCGTTAAAGGTATTAGCAAAATTTTGAGGGTTGCAAAATAGAAATAAAAATATAATTAAAAACGATGGCTGCAAAATAGGAGCCGAAAAAAGAAAATAGATGCTGGCTGTGGGGTTCGAACCCACGCGCACTTGAGTGCAGAAGATCTTAAGTCTTCCCCCTTAACCACTCGGGCAAACCAGCTGATGATGGTAAATTTGTCTTGTATAATATATAAATACCGTAGTTCCCGTATGACCTCGAGCCCGTGAGTTATCCCGCGATCCCCGCAGCCGCGGCACGACCGATGCGCACGCGGCGCCCCGTCCCCGCGTGCGCACGCGCGCCATGACCCCCATTGAATCCAAGCAGCCGGCTCCTCGCTGGTTCCGCGAGGGGGACGGGAGAAGGGGAGCCTCCAGCCTCGCCCCAAATTTAGCCGGACCGGCGCACGAGACTTCCGGACCCCGACGACAATGGGAGTTGCTAGCCTCCGTCCGGAACCGTCAGGGCGCCATTCTTGGCTCGACGGTGCCCTGGCATTTCAATCGTCCCCGTGTTCCCCTCTCCCTTTGTTTTGTTGCCTCTCAGACAGCATCGCCAAGGTGGGCGGGGAGCAGTCGGCGAACCTGTCGAGGTCATGGAGAGATTCAGGGCTTGCTCTTTCTCCACCTGGTTTGCCTCTGGTATGATCATTCCACATCGTCATGCCTCTCCACATCATAATTTTTCTGAATTTCTGATTGATTTTTTTCCCGAGAATGTTCAGAAAAGTGGTGACGCAATGCTGATATTGGCTTGCAATGTCGGTAGTCCTTAGGCGTGTTCATTGGTCAGAATGCTGAATTTGTTACTGTTTGGCATTAGACAGTATGGTTCCTGGAATTATACAGCAAATAGTTCTATATTTCATTGTTACATCATAATAACGTGTTGCGCTTGCCCTCTAAATTCGAATGGATGCAGTGTTCAGTCATGTTTGGTCGTTTAGATTCATGTACCTCAAATGTTTATGCAGTTCCACCAATTTCTTTCTTTTACGTGTGGCCAAACTCCACCTAAAATGTCTAGCCTGCAAACACTTGCCTTTGATTTGATGTTGATGCTTTTTTATTTTGAAAGGATTTGATGTTGATGCTAAATGACATGAGAAACTGGACGAACAGTTTGTTCCAGAAATATATAAACACTAATACAACCATTCAAAAATTAGCCTGTGCATGTGTGCTTGTAATAAAAGAATTTCTATCTTAGTTTAGCTGATAAGTGGGCAGCGTATGCATTTTAGTCATTGTTTATATATGCCGGCAGTTCTGTTATGCTTTTTTTAGTGATGGTTGCCGAACTACCCTGTCCCACAAGAGACGAATATGCTGCTTTCACCTATTACTGGTGTTGCTTCCTGACGATGTCTGATTTGTTTGGGGCTGCAGCTTCGGACAGTTTTGAGCATTACTGATGATATGTTTTATTTTCAGGTCGTAATTTCATTGACTTGTTGCAATTTATATAACATTCAAATCCATTTTCGTGTTATCCTCATTTCATTGAAATTCAGTTTTGTGTTTCATTGAAGTTTGCTCTGTCACAAGAATACAAGATATATCTCTATTCTTTCGGCTTTGTACGAAATTGCACTTCATATGTTAGCATACTTTTGCAGTTGTAAAAAAATATTGCTTTTCTATAACCACTTTGCATGCATGGTGATGGATTTGAGATTTCTATTAACTGATGGTAAATAAAATTGCAGGATACACGTGAATTGAAATTGATCCCAACGTTCTCTTGCCAGATGAAATTTAACTAATAGAATACCATGGAGAGACTTGAGGTCGACGGGGACTTTATTGCTGGTGGCAATTGGAAGGTAATCCACTTGATTTCTCATTTCATCTAATGGTGATAATGCTACACTGTTGGTGTGATTGGAATCCTGTTGTTTGTGACTGTTTTTTTATGCATAGGGACTTTACATGACACAGATACAGTACTTCCATTCTACTGCTTGTGATGTTTGTTTATTTAAGTCACTTCAGTTTTGAGAAAACAAGTGCACCCTATTATAAGTATTACTAAGGAAATATTTCGACCAAAACTTTTGATCAATCTTACATTTCCTTATGTCAATACTATCAAACAATAAGTCCGTAAGTGTGATAGATAACAGGACCATATATCTTTCCCTTATTTTCTTCTATTTCCTGCTGTTTCCTCTAAACATATCTTTTTCTTACTTAATAATGTAAGGTGTTAGGATGGTAGAGTAAGTTGGATTGTTCTTTGCCCTTTTTGCAGCTACATGGAGCACTGTGCAACCAACTTTACACAGTAGTCCATGAAGTTTTGGATGCCATTCCTTCCCTTGAGACTACAAGACCAAGATGCAGTTCTCGACTCCTGGCATTGAGTTCCTTGAGCACAGCTGCTGAGAAAGCCAAGAATTTACTGCAGTATTGCTCAGAGTGTAGCAAGCTTTACTTGGTAAATAATCCTATATAATATTCATATCTATGAACATGTTATATATTTTCTTAGTTCATGAAGTGATATAGGATGAACACATGACTTATTTTTGTAAATCGTATAACCAATGGTTAGTTGGATAACGATACAAGTGCTTGGTAAATTTGCTAGCTGTCTTTCATGTTTTTGACGAACTTTTGCTAATTAAATGCAATGTGTTTACTTAATACCTTGTTGAAGGCTGCTACAGCAGAATCCGTTCTAATAAAATTTGAGAATTCAAGACAAGCACTTCTGGAAAGTCTCCACCAAGTGGAAGAAACTATTCCAGAAGCCATCGATTCTAAGGTTGTCCATGATCTTGCATAAGCTTTATTTTGCCAGCTATTTTGTTGAACCATATATCTAGGACTTCTGCTACAGATTCTAATGGGTCCTAATGGCTTCGTTAATTCTAAGGGGATTACAGTTTTACAGTATTCCTCTATTGTAAGGATCCAAAAAGTACCACAATCTCAGCATATTTTCAGTGTTTTTTAGAACCTTAATACCTTCAATATGGTCTCCTTATTGATGAAGAGTTTACTGGTGCATGCTGCAGCCATTAAATGTTTCATCTTGATTTAACTTGGATATTCTTTTCTCATGGAATTGCAGATCACTCAGATTGCACAAGAGCTGGATAAAGCTGTTTTTGCTTTGGACCAGTCTGAAAAGCAATTTGGTGACGAAGTGAATCATCTAATCCAGAATGAATCAAAATTCAATGGATTCCTAGATGAGAATGAACTTGAATTTTTCCGTCAAACTGCTTTCCGGGCTGGTATTGCATCATCTACAGCAGCTCTTACTGAAAGAAGAGCACTTAGGAAGCTGCTTGAGAGAGCCCATGCGGAGGAGGACTTGAAAAAGGAATCAATTGCGGCCTACCTACTTCACCTCATGAGGAAATACCGGAACATATTTAAGAGTGAAATAGCAGATAGCACCAACTCCCAGTGCTCAAGCCCATCTTGTTCCTCCAGCTCACTGTCCAGCTCGATTGGTCTCCATCGTTCACTGTCTAGCTCGATTGATCTCCATGGAAATTGTCAGGCACTTGAGAGGCAACTTCCAAGGGTTGGCTCCTTCAGTTTGAAACGGATTAAAGGGTTATCAGGGAGCATGCCATTGCCAGCTGAGGAATTGAGGTGCCCGATCTCCTTGCAGCTCATGTATGATCCTGTTGTTATCGCATCTGGTCAAACATATGAACGAGCTTGCATTGAGAAATGGTTTGACAGTGGGAACACAACCTGCCCAAAAACCCGCAAACAGTTGCCCCACCTCTCGATGACACCCAATTACTGCATTAAGGGTCTGATAGCATCTTGGTGTGAACAGAATGGGGTTTTAGTTCCCTCTGCACCGCCTGAATCTCCCAAGCTAAAATATTTGAGGATTTCATCCCTGAAAAGTAGCACATGTCTGGTAACAAATGGCGTTAACACGGTTTTGTTTGAAGACACAAGTGCAAAGGATGACGCCAAGTCAGACAGTGCAGTTATTGTGGAGAAATTCTCTCGACAGAACTCCAGTGAAGCCACATCCAAAATTCGCGTAGATGAAGTCTCTCCAGAGAAGTGGTTTCATCAGAACTCAGGCGAGGCCACATCTGAGATATGTGAAATTGAGGACTCTCTGATGGAATGCCCTGATCAGAACTCCAAAGAGACCGTGTCTGAGATATGTGAAGAGTGGCTGCATGTGTTGAGCAAGAACAACAGTGATTGTATGAATGAGCAACATAAGCTGGTTGAGCAGATCAGGCTGCTGTTAAAGAATGACGATGAACTTAGGGACTATGCTGGTGCTAATGGTATTACCGAACCACTTATCCATTTTCTGAAGATGGCTATCTTCAGAGAAGATGTGCAATCTCAGAAGGTTTGTACAATGGCTCTGTTCAATCTTGCTGTCAGCAATGATAGGTAAATATCTACTTTGCTTTCTTGCTCAACCATAGACAATTTCAGAAAAGGGTGATCACCTACCGTTCAGTAGCACCATAACGAAACGACCTGAGCTCAGCTGCCCTCATTATTTCACCTCTGCGTTTTGGATGCAGGAACAAGAGACAGCTGCTCTCAGCTGGAGTTATCCCCCTGATGGAGCAGATGATACAGAAACCTGAAACCTGCGAGGCTGCCATTGCAATGTACCTGAACCTCTCCTGCATCTCGGAGGCCCAGTCCATCATCGGTTCGAGCGACGCCATCCCTGTCCTCATCGAAGGCCTGAGGGAAGACGGCTCCCGCAGCGACACCTGCCGCCTGGACGCGCTCCTCACTCTGTACAACCTCTCCCTGCATGCGCCGAACGTCCCGCTCCTAATGGCCTCCGGCATCATCGAGAGCCTCCGCAGCGTGCTGGCGCCGTCCTCCTCGTGGACGGACAAGGCCCTCGCCGTGCTGCTGAACCTGGCGCTCACCCGTGTCGGCAAGATGGAGATCGCGGCCAACGCGGCGATGGTGGGCGCCATCGTGCTCATCCTGGACAACGGCGAGCCCGTCGAGATGGAGAAGGCCGTGTCGTGCCTGTACGTGATCTGCAGCGGCGACGAGGGCAGCAGCCAGACGGTGCTCCAGGAGGGCGTGATCCCGGCGCTGGTGTCCGTGACGGCCAACGGCACGGCCCGGGCCCGGGACAAGGCGCAGCGGCTGCTGAGGCTGTTCCGGGAGCAGCGGCAGCGGGAGCTGGAGGAGATGCAGCCCCGTGTACAGCTGCACGAGGTGGCGAGCCAGGCGGCGGCGGAGGAGGAGATGGTACTGGCCGTGACGCCGGCCGCGGCCGGCAAGGCGAGCGGCAGCAAGAGGCCGCGGCTGCGCAGGTCGGGGTCGAGGAGGTTCACCAAGGCCTTCACCTGCCTGCTCAAGTGGAGCTTCCGCTGAGGAGGATCGGCATCTCGGCCGGTGTAATTGTAAAGTGTACTCTAACCATAGCACCATGGTGGCATGGTGATTTCTCCCTAACGAAGGATCGTGTTCGTCTGACACACAGTAACACAGATGCCCTGATACCCTTACCTTCACTAGCTGCACACCTGCTGTGATCTGAGTAAACGCGGTCTAATCAGGTGCTTGAATTGAGCAGGATCGAACTCCTGTTAAAACGGTCATCGCAGCTGTGGAAGAAGCAATTCGAATGGCAAGAAATTAGACACGGGACTTGCAACGATTCAGCGAAGGGCGACAGGTGGACGTGGGCGAAAAAATGGGCTTACTTTCTCTGCACAGACGAGTTTTAAACCCGGCCCGGACGAGAAGTCCCTCCGCCTGTCGGCCCACCAGTAACGATTAATTCGGCCCAATCGGAACCGCCATCACACAGCCGAACCATCCAGAAACGGCTCGTAGACCCATTGTCTCGTCTCTCTCGGTGCCGCCGCCTCCTTCCCCCAAACCTCCACCCCAAAAGCCTACCCCGCCGGCACCCGCGTGCCGCTCCCGCCTTCCTTGCGCGCCGGCGCCGCCCCGCGCAAAACCCCTCTCAGAACCCACCGGAAAAGCGGGGGGATACAGAGGGCGATGGCGTCGTCGGAAGGGGAGACGAATCGGCTGTGGCGCATCCGGCGCACGGTGATGCAGATGCTGCGCGACCGCGGGTACATGATCCATGAAACCGAGGACATCGGCCTCAAAAGGGCGGCCTTCGTCGATCGCTACGGCGACCCCGTCCGCCGCGACGACCTCGTCATCAACCGCTACAAGAAGGACGACCCCGCCGACCAGGTCCCTCCCCTGTTCCGCCGCTCCTGCTTCTCCCCTTCCGCCGCCGCCGCAGTGTAACCCTAGCCGTGTCGTCCCCCTGCAGATCTACGTGTTCTTCCCGAACGAGGCCAAGCCCGGTGTGAAGACGATCAGGAACTACGTCGAGAAGATGAAGCAGGAGAACGTCTTCGCCGGCATACTCGTCGTGCAGCAGGCGCTCAGCGCGTTCGCACGCAGCGCCTTGCAGGAGGTCTCCCAGAAGTACCATTTGGAGGTCTTCCAGGTCCGCTCCCCATTTCCTTTTTGCTGCATTGGCATATCTCTATGTTAGTATATGCGCTACTCGCGGAAAACGGTGGCTGATGCTTAATGTGATCGCTGTGCAGGAAGCTGAGCTTCTTGTGAACATTAAGGAGCATGTCCTAGTGCCGGAGCACGAGCTCCTGACACCGGATCAGAAGAAGACGCTGCTAGAGCGATACACTGTGAAGGAAACCCAGGTCAGATAATTTTCACTATTCTTTCCTCAGTGTGGCCTAACTACTTCGTGTTTTTTGTAAAAGGAAAAAGTCTACAAAAAACATAATCATTATAAAATTTGTTTTGTGTTGGATTCTTCGGGTTAAGGTTTTATGTACAGCATTTGCACGAAACAATGCCTGGGTCTGCATATGGGGAAATGATTGCCCTCCCATGATTTTCATGAAGCATTAAGATACTGAACTTTGAGCTATTTTCAGCTTGTCTTCATGCTGTAGCTTGCTAGTATTTGTTCATTTGATTTTTGTTGCATAATTGGGAACTGACAAAGCGCCTAAATGCCCCATTTGATTTTAGTTGCCACATCGGAACCAACATAGCAAATGTTTTCAGCGCAAATTGACAATCTGCATTAGTTATGATTTAAATAGTAAAAGAACCCGTGGCATGTATCGATTGGTAAAATGGTATAGAGAAATCAAAAGTGTTGAAGTTTGAACCTTTAGTGCAGTGTACACATGCACATTATCTGGCTAGCTATCTATTTGTTTCCCCAAATTGTGAAGAAAATAGACCATAGTTAACCTTATTGATTTTGTTACTGCCATTAATTTGCATTGCAGACTAGGACTGTTAAGTATAATATTGTTGATCATCACTCAGGATTACAAGAGCTGTGTATGATTTCAGGCTTTCAGTAAAGAAGAGCGATAAACTATATATGCAAGATGTTATCTGAAGCGCTAAAATTCTAAAAGAGTAGGTGGGAATGGGAGGAACGCAATGGTACTTGAAAATTTATTGGAGCAGAAGTATAGGTAGGATCTCATTTGTCGTCTGAACAAGATATTCAAATATTTAATTGAAAAATGATACTTTCAGATATGATTAGCACTATTGACTGATAACTGATTTTAGCGCATATTACGTTAGATAGTGTTAAGAATGGAACTCTACTGGGCAGTGGTGAAACTAGGGAGTAGGGATGCCCCGCAATGGCCACAGCCACGGCCCCTTGCGCTCCAAAGTTTTTTTTATCGACCCTAATACCTAATAAAACTGCACGCTGTAGCTTAGTTTTCAACCAACCTTACTTGGCAGCCCTTATATCTTCTACTAGTCCTGGTTCTACTCCTGCTACTGTGTTCATTTACCTGGGGGTCTTATCTGCGCAGTTGGTTACCTAATATCATAAATTCACTCCTTGTGTCACGTTTATTTAAAGAGCATAATGTTCAAGGTTGTGTTTAGCAGGTGCTACCCACCCCTTTCTCATAGTTGTGCCGTCTTAATTTCATCAAGATTTGGATATCTTAACAAATATGTGCTCTGTGATTAGACGAAGTGACATGTTCTTTGTATCCTAGTTACATCACAACCTCTGCTGATGCTTTGTATTCTGATGATATCGAACTGTCTATGATGCAGCTCCCCCGGATTCAGATTACAGACCCAATAGCAAGATACTACGGCATGAAGCGTGGGCAGGTCGTGAAGATCATCCGAGCCAGTGAAACTGCTGGAAGATATGTCACCTACCGCCACGTTGTCTGAGCTTCCCCTACATTCTCATGGCTTGAGCTTCTGCTGTGAACCATCACCAAGTGAAAATTCTCCCCTAGTTGCTAATCTCGCTGTGTATTTGAAACATTGTTGCCGCCGAGAACCCGAAGTGCCTTCAAAGTGCTCTGGTGCTTTTCCCTGAGAACTGATTGACGTTACGCCGTTTTAGCACTAGAATTAGTTTTCCTGTACTGCAGCCGTGTTCCATCTGATTTGAAGAGGACAAGCATTTACCTGCCTCGGCTTCCGGTTGCCAGGATGCTGTGCTGTGTTTCACGCCCCCTGTGGAGGCCATTGTTTTTGTCTGACGCGGGGGGGGGGGGGGGGGGGGGGGGGGTGGAGGGGGAGGGAATTCTGGTTTCTGAGATGCAAGCCGGAGGGAATATGCATGAGTAGTCCTGAGTTCGGTCTGATTTCTTGTTTGTTGAAGGTTGGACACTTGGACTACACATGAACAAACGTTTCCTTGCTCAGCAAATGTGCCAGATCGAGTTAATCGACGAAGACTCCCAAGCTAGTGCTGCAACGGAATGACACGATCCTACGGGGAGAACGAAAAACTAGCCAGCTGCTAGTTTCCAAGCCTGCTGTCGATTTGGAATAGCCAGGTTAACTCACATTCTTTCTCACTACTAGAAACCTTTCTTACGGTCATCGTTCTTGGTAAACTACTTAAGGCTTTTCGACGTATCTGCGTCCTCTTGGCTTCTCGGAAAGGGAGATTTTTTTCTCTCTCTCTCCATCTCGTGCAGTTGCGAGAACCACACGGCAAGATTAGAATCCGGCCCGATCCGCCTCCAGGCCTCTCAGAAAGTCGCTGCCGGAGAAGAAAAGCCCTTCCTCGCCCAAGTCAGTCAACGATGCGGACGGCGGCGACGGCGACATGCCCCCGCGCCCGCGTGCAACCAGCCACGGGCGATGTGCCGTTCATCACTCGTATCATCTGTCCAAGAATATTCATCCAGATCGGAGCGCCACAAAGGGGGCTGCTCCCGCTGTCCTGTTGCGGACTGCGCCCGCCGCCCAGGCAAGCCAAGGCATGAAGGCAGGCAGAACGAGGGACCAGCCGTGGAAAAGTCTCGAGACTCGAGCTGGGCGCGAAATCACCCACGTGTGAACCGGTGAAAAATCTGCGCGACCTTGCACCGCGGTAAAAAAAACAAAAAACGCCAACCTTCGTCATTTTGAAATATTATAAAATGTTATAAGATGGTTCTAAATCAAACTTCCAACCGTAAATAAAGTTAACATCTACGAACCAAATAAATACACTGTCAAATCCAGATATGCTTCTTTACAATTCGGAACCCATTGGAATAAGGCCGAAGGGCTAAGCATACTACTGGAAATTCAGCCTTTCCTGCTGTAAATATTTTTTTAGTCTAAATTTAATCAAAGTTTGATTCACGATAAAACTAAGGATTATGAAAATAAGCTAAAAAAATCTTTATCCCATCCAAACAGTCTAAGATTCTTATAATCCTACTATCTCCCTCCCTCCACCCAACTATTTTAAGATTATAGACACAACTAATTCTCGGTCTCAAAAAAAAAACTAATTCTCCAACCACCTACAATCTGGGATCCAAACAATCCATCTATTTATAATCTATTATCCAGATTTATAATCTATAACTACTATCTAGATTCTAGTAATCCAAATCCCATCCCAACAGGACCTAAAACTTCTCAATTTTCAGAACAAGGGAGTAGTAGCTCGAAAGGGACGGGACATGGGGACACCAACATATCCATGGTTGCTCACGATCGCACCCCTCTTTCGATCGCGTAGGTCCCGGCCCCCATCATGTGCATCGTAGGGAGGTCAGATGTTGGTCTATCAGGCCAGGCACGAGCATCACTGCCCGGATCTGCGGATGGCGTTGCCAGCTGTTGAGCTCACTCAAGGACTCAACCATTCAGAGGCCACGCAGCCTAAATTGCAACCTGATTTCAGAGGGAGCTATGCTAAGCACTGCCAGAAGAAACCCAACAAAATACTTACGCACGAAGACAGTTAAAGGAGTGGTTTTACTTTACACCTTCCACTGACAGCGGTTCGGTGCGGCTGTTTTTGTCTCCAGCCCTAGCCAACTTGCTAGGCACAACATGCCGCCGTTTTCAATGCGGACAAAACAACAGCAATACTCTAGTGCAACGGCTGGAGCCGCCAGCGAAGCACATGATTCGAATTTCGACCAGCGCAGGAAAAATCCCCATGTCCTTTGTTTGTCCGACTCCACCAGGTAAACCCTCCCAAGGGTAAAAAGGATAAAATATCGTTGCTGCTGTCACTTCACATCGCACTTCAGATTTGTCTCGATTCAAGTACGCTGGTAACAGACTAGTCAAGGCACCGGGTAGCCCTCGATGCTGTCACTGGGCGAGGTCAAATTTAGGATTTAGCTGTGGCTGATGGCGACAATTATGTTTGAATCGTCATGTGCGCAGGGATTGATACTCCATTGTTTTGTCACGGAGAGCTGACTTTCAAATCAAAGAAAGCATGGGATGACAGAATATAACAGGAGAGACAGCTAGATAGGACTCGACCAGTATACCAATAGCTTAGAAAATTTAGCTGAAAGAACTGCTCCTGCGAAGAGGTGATGTTGAAAGTTCCATTTTCCCCTATGGCTGATGCTTCCAAATAGAAAGGTTAGAAAATAGAGCGAAGATCGGACCACAAGTAGACGGTCCAAGGTTCACTAGTGTATAGCACAGGGTTAGCAGCTTGTTGAAAGCTTAAGCATTCAAACAGAACATTTCTAGCTACAGATCCAAGCCTCACAAGTATGCAGCTTGTTGAGAGTCTTAGCATAAGAATAGAGCATTTCTAACTACCCAGCCAGGACCCAGATGATACTAACTACTAAGTTTCCAAGTAAGGTAATGAAACTTGAAGTGCCAATCTAATGACTGAACAGCATGCTGGTTGTTCCAAGACGGAACTTTGAAAGGCGATATCAGGATTTAGGCACATCAAGAATTACAGTTCCATACAGATACTACAAGCACTAGCAGTAGCTGAAAAAGAGATACAGAATTGCAAACAGATCTTACAGCTTACATGATTATCGCATCCCGAGTTGATGCAACGATCAAATTGACCACCTGGCATCCAGCGATAACTTTGGTGCCTCAATATGGTTGGCTTACCAATCATTATGCCTCTGATCCGCCCCATAACAAGGCTATATGCATAGCGTCATTGAGCCTCACCAAAAGGTTTCACAATCCACTGCGCGACCTGCATCAGCTATATGGTGTCTGAATCTTCCTTGTTATAGGCCAGCGGGAACTCATCGAACTGCTCTGAGACATCACGGCCCTGGCCAATGGTCTTCAGAGAGTGGTAAGCCCGATACATAGAGTACCTCTCCTTCGAACGAGGCTGGGTACATGCAAAAGCAACCTTCAAGAACTCCTCAATCTCCTTGTCATGACCCTTTCCGCGCAATGGCCTATCAACAACATCACCAATCCGCCCAGAAGCCTTGAGCTGATTTACCCAATCCAACAATGTCCCCTTGAACCCTTCACCAGTAACATCAGTTACCACAGCAGCAGCCTCCTGCCCACTCACAAGCTCAAACAATATCACGCCAAATGCATATGCGTCGCCTTTCATCGTACCAACTGGATTGCTAGCATACTCTGGGGCAACATAGCCAAACTCCCCAAAGTCCCCATTCAGGAAAGGGCTAGTATCGCCGCCCTCACCAGGTGCCATCCGGACCAGCCTCGTGAGCCCAACATCCGTGATCCGAGCCTCATAATCCTCATCAAGAAGAACGGCACTTGAGCTCAAATTCTGATGAATTTGCGGAACCTGGAACCCATGGTGCAGCCACGCGAGGCCTCTTGCTGCCCCAACGGCGATCCTGAGCCGTGTTGCCCAATCCAGTGGCGCTTCCCCTGGCTTCTTCATCACCGACGAAAGAGCCCCGCTCTCCATATGCTTGTACACCAGCAGCCTCTCATCCTCGACAACACAGAACCCCAGAAGTGGCACGATGTTGGGATGGCGCAGCTGCCCAATCCGCCCCATCTCTGCTCTGAAAGCCTTCTCCGAGAGCGGGCACGAGTGCAGGCGCTTGACCGTCAGTGCAGACCCATCCCGTAGCACCGCTCGGTAGGCCGTCCCCGCCCGTGAGCTCCCGGCGACCACGATGTGGCTGGTGTTGAAGTCCTGTGTGGCGGCCATCAGGTCAGCTAGCTTGACCTTGACGATCGGCTTCTGGAAGAGGGAGACCGGGGCCAATCGGTTGTGCGCCTCCCGCAGTCTCTCCGCCCACCAGCTCCCGTCCTCCACGGCAGCGCTGCCGGACTCACTGCCGCCGCGCCTCTGGCGGCGGCGCCCTCCCTTGCCCTTCCCGGTGCACCGCCAGAAGAAGTAGGCGAGGAGCAGCGACGCGGCGGCCCCGAAGACCCCCGCGGCGATGACGATGCCGAGGCCGGCGCCCCCCAGCCCGCGGCCGCAGCGCGAGGAGACGGGGCGGCCGCAGAGGCCCGAGTTCCCGGAGAAGGAGTCCTTGGGGAAGTTGGAGCCCAGCTGGGTCGGGATCTGGCCGTCGAGCCTGTTCCCCGAGAGGTCGAGCGACTTGAGGCGGTCGAGGCGCGCGAGGGAGGCGGGGATCTGGCCGGAGAGCTGGTTCCCGCCGAGCTTGAGCGAGTTGAGGAAGCGGCAGTTGGCGAGCTCGGCGGGGATCGGGCCGGTGAGCTTGTTGAAGGAGAGGTCGAGGTTGACGACGAAGGGGAGCCAGTCGCAGAGCGCGGGGGGTATCTGGCCGTCGAGCTCGTTGGCGGAGAGGTCGAGCGTGGTGGCGTCGCGGCAGTACTGGAGGGAGGAGGGGAGGGCGCCCTGGAGGCCGAACCCGGAGAGCGAGAGCGAGATGACGCGGGACTCCTGCATGTTCCAGCAGGAGATGCCGTTGTAGTTGCAGACGGCGCCGCCGGAGGTGTTGCGGAAGTCCCAGGAGTCGAGGCGCCCGTCCGGGTCGCGGAGGCCGGACTTGACGCCCCGGAGGCAGCTCAGGTCGTCCTGCTGCGGCGCCGCCCCGGACCCCGGCGCGGGCTGCGGCGCGGCGGGCGGGGCGAGCACGAGGAGGAGCATCGGCAGGAGGAGGAGGCGGGGAGGAGGCATCGCGCGCGGATTGGTGCGTCGCGGTGGCGGTGGTGGTGGTGGGGGAGGGGGAGGGGGGAAGAGGGGGGGAGTGGTTTGACCAGGTGGGAGAGGGGAGACTGCCTGCCTGCTGCGGCCTGGCGGGGGGTGGTGGAGTGGATGGGGAGGGAGCAGAGCACTGGGGTCGGGGGCGGCGCAGGCGGCGAGGGACGGAGAGAGAGGTGGTGGAGTGGTATTACTGGCGCGCCGTGTCGTCTGGCATGCGGCGTGCGCGCGCTCGGCTCGGCGCCTCGGCTCTAGTGGTGGGGTTGGTTTTGGTTGGGTCGGGTCGGGTCGGGTAGTGCGTGGACTGTGCCGCGGGGTCGCCGAGATGTGGGGGTGAACAGTAGGGCACGGGGACGGCACGGTGAAAAGGGTTGCCAACTTGGTCTCGTGAGCAATTTAAGCTATGTTTGGTAGTTTTGGTAAAATAAGACTCTCCCTCCTGAACCAAGTGTTTAACGGGTACTTCTTTGTTCCGTTTCAGCGTAAGGAACAAGAACAGTACGTCCTAGGAATGAGTATGGTGCGAAGTGCTTCACACCATACCATTTTCACGTGAATGTTGTTTGTCAGGGTTGTGCCGCTAAAGCTGCATGTCAGGTGAATAAGATGAGCTACACTATACCATTTTCATGTGAACGGTGATTGGTTGGGTGGTGCCGTTAAAGTTGCATGTCAGGTGAATAAGATGAGGCTAAGCTGTATGTGCGGCAAATTACTAATATCTCTTGGTATATTTTAATTTCCTTTTGCTACTCCGATCCAATTCATTTTAAATATGAATCATCCTCGTAGGCAGGAAAATGGCATTATAGACGTTGTGCTTCAAGAAATGCCAGCACTAACAGTTGGATGCATCACACATATGTGCCCTATGGTTGCTGAATCATGCTAGTGCCAGCTAGATGAATAAGATCTACCAAGCGAAATTCCGGTTCTATTAGGATCTATTTATTTTAGATGAATAAGATTGGCTGCGACCTGCGTGAAAGCCGCTCAGGCGGCGACAGGCGCTTAGCGGCAAGTGGAGTGGCTGCAGCTGCACCTTCTCGCCGTGGCACCGGTAGCAAGCTTGGCGTCACGACTAGCTCTGACCGGATTCTGATCGCACCCGGGGCCGGACGCCGCAACAAGGAGATCGCGCCGGGGGAAATTTGACTGCCTGGTGAGAGGGTTGTGTGGCGTGCCGGGCTCGCCCGGTGGCCATCTGTATGCACGAGGCGCGTCCAATTGACTCCACCCTAACGAGCTGCTATCGATCAGCCACACCCAAAAGTCTGAACTGATGGCGGTTCAGTGGTGAAAGCGATGCACCTGGTGCAGAACTAGTCAGTCTAAGCTGTTGATGCTAAAATGAAATTCAACACCATTTGAGGTGGAAAATGCGAGGTAAAATTGGTCACACAAAGCTCACTTATCTGGGGCCCGATTCAATATATTTGCGAACTTATGAAGGAATTTAACAAAAATTGCCCTACGAAAGGAATTTAACAAAAATGGAGTTTGGTCAGAGTCCGCGGCGATTTCTTCTACGCCTTTCCTCTGCCAAGGGAGGGACAGTTACACCATGGACAGAGGAATTTGAAAAGAAGGTTGCTTCCTTCGTCTAACTCTCACGGTATGCGCCGATTCGCCGAAGGTAGTAACACATCAACGTCCAGCAAAAAGTCATGACGTGAAATGTGAAGAAAAAAACGCGAATTTGACAAATTATTGTTTCCCTGTCTGATTGGAAAAGAGCTCACACAGTGCCTGCAGACGACCGGCGAGTCAAGGTCTAGCGCATGTGCGGTTCGTTAGTCCGACACTCTTCTGCTTTTACCGTTTCAACGTAGCGGGAACACCGAAAGAAACAGTTCGTGGCTTCACGCTGGAGCCGGGAGTGACACGGCAAGGTCACTACCTATTGGCTATTGATGTGTGCCCAGCTGCTCGTCAGGCCCTAACCTCAGCGAGCTCTGAGCTGAGCTTCCTATTGGCTACAGTACAGTACTGTGCTGCACGAATAATGCTAGAGCTGGATGCATCAAGATGTCGATCGAAAGCTTGAAATGCTAGCAAGTCGAAAAGAAATGCTTGTAGGGATTTCGAGTAAAATAAAAGGTACCAAAAAAGAAAAGAAAAAGGCGTAACCCAGAAGGTGCTACCCGAGAACCTGGAGCTGTCCTCTGGATTTGTGATGTGAGCGTTCGTCCTGTGCTGATATTCATGGGAATCGAATGGATTCCGTGGTCACCAACAGCAACAAGCCCAGCAATTTATGTCACAGACAAGTTGAGGGACGCAAGGAGCGCGATCCTCCAGGCACATTAATCGCTTGGCAAGGAGCCCAGCATCCAGCAGCTTTACGATTTTAACACGGGCGTAAAGTAGCAGGAATCAGAGGAAACACTTTCATCTCACAGAAAGCATGTGACTGAAGGTTGGGTCGAGGTCAACCATAAGAATAGCTCAAGTTGATGTTGAAACTAATTTTAGAAGATAACTAATGGATTCACTACCCACTACGGATGAGCGCAAGGGCTCAAAGGAATAGAAAGCGATATATGTTACTGGTACAACTTACAAGATTGCGACAGCCACTGTGTAGTCGATCGATTCTCTCTGTACAAAATGGTGCAAAAGTGGGTGATTCTACTATATAAATAAAAGAATGAGCATACAACATATTGGTGGCAATGGCCACCCATTTCCCGTATGGTAACAAGGAATTCGCCCATCGCAGGGGATCTTAACAGTTATGTACCAAAAGAAAGAACACAAAGAATGGCTTGATCATATCAGTTCTAAGGAAATCACAGATGCAACTTAGTTCTAAACATGCACCCGACAACCTTTTTAGGAGACGGGTCTTTCGGTCCTTTGTCTCGTTGCCCAGAAGTGAAATACAGCCATCCATCCCAGTATCCTACCAACGTGGTCTTGATTCGGAAAGGTAACCGCCCAATCACACTCCATTCCTGCAGATGGGGCTCAGTAGCGTCAAAATGACAGATGAAGGGCCTCAATGATTTGCACAATGCAATTCTGATATTCGCGTTTCATGCTTTCCATCACCTACCTTATTATGTAGTTTTTCAGCATCATGGAAATATAGAAAGTTCAACACGATTTTAGTTGCTTTTGTATTAACTACACAGAAGAATGCTGTTAACATACCATCTGTTGCTAAGAAAAGCATGAAAACCCAAAACCCACCATGACAAGAAACAAGAAATAGATCTGCAGCAAGCACACTTTGTTTCCTCCAATTTCCCATCCTTTTTCTGAACTATCTTTACAATAAAACGGAAAATACAGAAAGAAAGGGGAAAAAATATGTACCAGCGTGTCCAGATTGAACCGAAATACTTCACCAACCAAGACCATCTTTTTAGTTATTGGGTGCTTATCAGTGGTTCCTCCAGCAATAATCAGAGAATTGTTGACATTCACCCAAGCAAACTCTATATGGGAATCTGGTTTTGGCATAGGTGGAAGTTCCTTCCACGTCATCCCATCATCAAGCATATAAACATTGCTATACACAACCTGCACAAGCAGAGCATTGGTTCTAGAAGAGAGGCAATAACAAATATAAACAAGATAGTGCAAATCTGAAGGTTACTAAGAAACTAGTGAAACTAGAATATGTTGCATTGGAAAGGTACTTGAATATATTCTGGTCTTAACTCAAAACATCAACTATGGCAGTGCTTGAAGGGCAATAACAAAGATACAAAGAATAGTGTAAATCTGAAGGGTTACTAAGAAAACAGCGAAACTAAAATATGTCAGATTTAAAAGGAACTTGAATTCTGGCCTCAACTCAAAATCATCAATTATGTCAATGCTTGAAGGGCAATAACAATGATAAACAGAACAGTGCAAATCTGAAGGTTACTAAGAATATGTCAAATTTAAAAGGTACTTGAATTGATTATGGTTTCGACTCAAAATCATCAATTATGGCAATGCTTGAATATATGTGATAATATGATAGCTTAAATAGTTAAACCAAATTAAATGTCCTTGTCTTTTGTTTTTCTAGAAAAGAAAATGCAGTGCACATGATGCCAATCCACTTTCTAGTGAAATCAGGTGCACCACTATTTATTGAACAAAGTACAACATGCTTGGTGTTTAGATGGTTATTTACTAATCATACACGGCATATGGTTAAGTTGTCCTTTATGCGGGGAAAACTGATCCCAGTTGATCTTAAAACATAGGGCCCACAAAATGTGTGTCGATCAGCTATAAGATTGGCATATCAACATACCTCACTTCTTCTAACACACTTAAATATAGGAGACCCAGGCTTGGCCATGAAATCACCTTCTTGACCACCAATAACAAGGAGTTTATCATTTGCAACAACGCAAGCCCTGGTAGTAAACAAAATAATTAACTTCAGCAGCTTAACAATTAAGGATAGTGTTGTCAGAAGTCACAAACCAACTTCTTTGAATCATGCAAACAAATTTATAGGAAAACATTTGCAAGCAGCATAAATGTTGCCCAGAGCATAAGAAAAGTGGAAATGCACCCAGTAGCAAAATGCCAAGACAACCTAGGGCATAGGCATCTAGTAAAATTGCTTTCCAATGAAAATAACAACTGTTGATAACATAGGAAGGGAAGTTTTTTTTAGGGCAACATAGTAAGGGAAGTTATATACCTATGAGGACCTCCACGTGGTATTGGTATCTCACTCCTCCACTCTTTCTCCAATGCTTTCCCATCCTTTACTGCGAGGCTCCAATGTTCAAGCCCAGGTTCATGCCTATCCTCCTTGCTGCCACCCATCACATGAAGTCTGCCTCTCCATAGTTGAGTTGCTGGAGCATATCTAAACAAAAGTTTAAATTGGAAAGAGATTTGGTTCAAATTGTCTACAGTCTACAAGTTGGCCAAATATTCAAAGTTTCAAACATAGTATGTGCATTGACGGAGCTAGGACCAACAAGGCAACAGCTTTTCAAGTGCAAGTAATGTGTAGATGCATATGCCCAATTTGTTTTTTTATATTTAAATTAGAAGAACAAACTAGTACCTAGGAACTGGCAATGGAGGCAAATCATGCCATTCTTTTGTTTCTGTGTCCAATACAAAATTTCGAGCTGTAGGCCCCCTACATTGCGGACCATACTGCCCAGTTACCACATAGATGAATCTTCCATCAGTAACCATCCCCAGATGTGAATGTGCCATGTCCTTGGGCATATCAAATCTTCCACCCCATGTATTATCCGAGAAATTGTATATATCAACATGAGAATGCACCTACAAATGAAGAGAGAGAGAGAGAGAGAGAGAGGAAAATCTCAGGGAAGGCAACTTTCTTAACATACTGAAATTAACTCACATCTAACTGTATATCTCTTCAGTGAAATTTGCATTCTTCTTTTACTAGTATAATTGACAGACCAGCAAAGTCATTATTTGTTCAATAGATGGGATCAGAGTACAAATTATCATACCTAGCACAGGTAATTCAAGTGCATTCCATTATGTAAGAGCAGGCATCAGTGAATAGTAAGGCTTACTAGAACCTTGCATAAGCCCAATTCGCTCTATGTGACTTACATTGGTTGAATGTATAGAGTATAAGAGTAGTGGAATCAGTCACTTTAACAACTTGAAAACTTAATACATAGTACATTCTTTAATGAATTGAAGAGTATAGGTAGCTAATTTTGAACTATCATTCAAATCCAAATTGGCAAATACTTCTCTATTACACATTCCAAAATATACCGCTCCACTTTTTCATGCACCAGATGTCATAGATTGTAGAAAAGTAGATATCTTGAGACACAAAGCATGAAGGTATTAAAGTATGCAAGACATATCAGGCAGGTTTCTCACATGGTTAATGGTGCCATATCCAGCAAAGACATATAAGAGATTCTTAATCTGTATAGCAGCACCATCCAAACGTACGACGGGTGCTTCAGCCATCTCCTCCCATTTTAATTCTGGAGCTGGCAAGTCTGCAAAAGTTGCATTTATGTCCATCGAACCTACAGGTTTCTTGTCCTTCTTATTCTGTACAAGAAAATTATAAAATGGGCTAGTTTTGTAAGAGGCCATTGTGGCAACATAATGAGAATAAACAAACAAAAAAACTTGCAAATAGAATCAAAACTAACAGAGTTTTAGACCATAGTGATAACTGACAATTCTTCACAGAACAGAACTTTACACCAAATGGTTCGAGAGAAAAACTGTGATCCCCAAATTCATGTCAATCAAGCATACGCAAGATATTATCTACTGTTTGTATGATACCAAATTAATGTCATCGGCATAAGTATGATAACAAATGTGAATGGACACGATATTTAGGACCTAGATTTCAAATTAAAAGGCAGGGAAGTGCTGAATATTCTTATAACTTTTGCTCCAATAGTATTGCGGATCGAAATCAGAGCAAAAACAATATGTCTCACAAGCAAGCTTATACAAATTATAAACACTACAGAACTCTTGATAGTTAGTAAACATCACTCATGAAAACCCAAAGCAGAGCACTGGCGCAACACTTGTTGAAAACTGATGCAGACAGTCCCAAGCAGGAGCTGTAGCCTGTCAATATGTGGAAAAGGGTATCACAACCAGACTATCTCCATTCCTACGAGGAGAGTGAAATCCAAATAAACACATGAATCTATTGCTAAAGTCTACGCCTACCACTTAATGGCGGCTCATCTGGAATGAAGCAGATCGAGTTAAACTCCCAAACCAAGTAAACATGTTCAACTCAGCCGATCAGCACGCATACGTTACCCAATTCCTCCCTAAATCCCACCAGATCTCACCAATCCCGTACGCGCGTCGTGACTATGCTCCCCAAACCCTACCCCAAACACAGAAGACAGGACTCTCGAGCCTCAGCGGCGGCAGCAATCTAGCATCCCTAAGCATTGGGCGCGAGAAAGGGGAGGGAGTCCTCACCTCCTTCGCGACGGGCGGCGCCTGCACGGCGGGGCTGGTCGAGAGGGTAAGCCTGGAGGACCAGACGGTGGAGGAAGAGGCGGAGGACGACGAGGCCCAGAGGAAGTCGACGACGATCACGAAGCCGAGGACGGCGACGACGGCGAGCGCCACCAGGTGCTTCGGCGGCCGCGCCTTCGCCGCCGGCCTCGCCATGGGCGGGCGGCTAGGCTAGAGCAGGTGGGCGCGGCGGGGAGGGGGAGTGGAGCGCGTGGGTGGCATTAACGGCGAACCGGCGCGGCGGGGAGCGAGTTGCCGTGCAGGGGAGGCGTGTGCGTAGAGAGAATGAGAAAAATACGGTAGCACGACGGCTGTTGGATTTTGCTTCAGGTAATATCCATATAGATTTTTTCTCTCTCTTCAGATTATTAGATTATGTATGTGAGACATTACTTGTTAGCCATCTTGGCCTCTTTTGGCTAAAGAACCGTATTTGATATATTTTGATTGGGGACGTGAGCTTTGGACTTATTTTCGTTTATGATATAACCGCCTTTTTCCTATAAAAATTATTGCAAATCATAGGTTATTGTATAGCTTGTGGCACATTGCAAGCCTACTCTAATCTCTTCCGGTACTTAATCTTCCCCTTTTTATTTGCAGCGGACCGTGGACTCTTATTACATTCTTATCTTGCTAAATGCCCACTATAATTGAGTTGGGCATTTCAACTACTGCTTGTCGCTTTTATTTTCTGTGTAGAGTGAGTGATCAGAACCTAGCTAGCACTCGATTTTATAGTCCTTCGAATTCATGCACCAAGCCCTCCCTCTCCATCCACTTACGCCACATCTCCACGAAAACCTCGCATCCAAACAACGCCACCTTTCACCTCTACCTCTCCCGTTATGAACCACTATCAGTCTCTCCTTCCGAGTTGGTGACATCTATTTTAAAGCACCTCTCGCGCTTTTTTTTAATAAGGTAAAGTCATACAAAGCACCGAGAGCCCGAGACAGCACCAAGCTTGAAGTACAATTTTCGGTATCGGACTTGTGAGGGTCTAATAAACCCCCTAGTTTGAGAATCAATAATTCAAGGTGCCAGTAAATTAGTAGTAATACATTCTTTTAGCGAGGCGGGCTGTTGGAATCCAGTCGCCCGGCAAATGAGAGGTCTGATCAAATCAGTGTCAGTCACTTCTGCTCATGAATCCTGACAGCTCTCTCTCTCCCCCTCCCCCCTCCCTTTCGCCGGAAGGAGAAAAAACTGACAAGGGTTCTTGGGCTCAGGCTTGGAAGCGTTAAGTACTTAATAGGCTACGAAGGCCCACAATGCGCCGGCCCAGTTGGTAACCTCGCTAAGCGTGCGTCCACCGTCGTCAGCGCTACTGGCGACCACCCCGGCGATCGCCGTCGGCCCGCCCGTCCCATTCCCCCCGCCGCCGGCCGGCGCGCCGCACGAGGCCGCCGTCCGATCGGCACTCGTGACAAAATTTCGTCCATCAAAGGCCCGGAGCGCCCCGGTCCCCGGATGGCCGGATACGCTTGCCGCCGCGCGCGGTATGCGAGGCTCTCGTCCCAGCCATACCGAGCGGCCACGGCTCTCCAGCGGCAGCAAGCAACGCCCATCCGGTGCACGCAGACGGATCGGATAAGAACAGGAGCGGAAGCGGCCAACGCGGCTGTTAGAAGTTGAGCCAACACTCCTGCTCGCGGTGCGCCGGAGCGACAAGCTACGCTACGCATGCTTTATCCCGTCCCCGTACACACGTACGCTGATGCAGCGCAAGGCAACTTGCCTTTATCGTAACCACCGCGTCTCGGCTCCCATGCCTCGTTTGTTTGCTTGTTTGTTTTCTCTCTTTTTCTTTTCCTGAATGGACGCTTCGTCACTCTTCACTGAACGCCTCACTATTATCTGTTGTATAACTCGGCCGTATCGCCGAGCTCTGTCACGCGTGATGTCAGCCTCTTCGGCACTTTGGGTCTGGTGGCACTGGCACGAGCCGCCGGGCGCCGGACGGTGGGTGAGGCCGGGATGGGCGTGACTGCGCGAGCGCTGGCTGCCACTGTCATCATGCTAAGATAGAAGGTCGCCTGATTAGATGGAACACTGCACGTATATATTGGCTCGACCCTGGACACCAAAGAAAAACGCGCGAGGTTGAGCTGCACACTCTACCCACTCCCACAACCGCTCAGGCTCAGTGCTGCTCACGACCGACGTCTCGAATCCTCGATGGCTGCGACTGCGAGCACCGCGGCGGCGGCGGCGCCATGCTACGACACGCCGGAGGGCGTGGACGTCCGGGGCCGGTACGACCCGGCGTTCGCGCCCGTCCTGACCCGCGGCGCGCTGGCGTTCGTGGCGGGCCTGCAGCGCGAGTTCCGCGGCGCCGTCCGGCACGCCATGGAGCGGCGGTGGGAGGCGCAGCGGCGGTACGACGCCGGCGAGCCTCCGCGGTTCGACCCGGCCACGAGGTTCGTCCGGGAGGGGGAATGGAGGTGCGCGCCCGTGCCGCCGGCCGTCGCGGACCGCACCGTGGAGATCACGGGCCCCGCCGAGCCCCGGAAGATGGTCATCAACGCGCTCAACTCCGGCGCCAAGGTCTTCATGGTAAGCATTTCTGCCTGCAACAAAGCCGCCGGCGTACGTCCGAATGGATGAAGCGTACTCCGATGTTTCTCTAAGACGACCAGATCGAACGTGTGGTAGGCTGACTTCGAGGACGCGCTGTCGCCGACGTGGGAGAACCTGATGAACGGGCAGGTGAACCTGCGCGACGCCGTGGCCGGCACCATCACCTTCCGCGACGCGGCGCGCGGCCGGGAGTACAGGCTCAACGACCAGACCGCCAAGCTCTTCGTCCGGCCCCGCGGCTGGCACCTCCCGGAGGCGCACATCCTCATCGACGGCGAGCCGGCCATCGGCTGCCTCGTCGACTTCGGCCTCTACTTCTTCCACAACCACGCCGCCTTCCGCGCCGGCCAGGGCGCCGGGCTCGGGCCCTTCTTCTACCTCCCCAAGATGGAGCACTCCCGGTACGTGACAACTGATTGACAACTCATCGAAAACGCACGCGTGATCTTTTGTAACAACAACAACACGTGCTCATCTGCAGGGAGGCGAGGATATGGAACGGCGTGTTCGAGAGGGCGGAGCAGACGGCCGGGATCGAGAGGGGAAGCATACGGGCGACGGTGCTGGTGGAGACGCTGCCGGCGGCGTTCCAGATGGACGAGATCCTGTACGAGCTGCGCGACCACTCGGTGGGGCTCAACTGCGGCCGCTGGGACTACATCTTCAGCTACGTCAAGACGTTCCGCGCCCACCCGGACCGCCTCCTCCCCGACCGCGCCCTCGTCGGCATGGGCCAGCACTTCATGCGCTCCTACTCCCACCTCCTCATCCGCACCTGCCACCGCCGCGGCGTCCACGCCATGGGTGGCATGGTAACAAGCTCGCAGCAGTTTCATACGCCACCTGCAGTGTAAAGCTCATCATGGTGACTGACTGTCTGACACCGTGTGTGCAACGACGAAACTGTAGGCGGCTCAGATCCCGATCAAGGACGACGCGGCGGCGAACGAGGCGGCGCTGGAGCTGGTGCGCAAGGACAAGCTGCGGGAGGCGTGCGCGGGGCACGACGGCACGTGGGCGGCGCACCCGGGGCTCATCCCGGCGATCCGGGAGGTCTTCGAGGGCCACCTCGGCGGGAGGCCGAACCAGATCGGCGACGACGCCCCCGCGGGGCAGGAGGCCGTCACGGCGGAGGACCTCATCCAGCCGCCGCGGGGCGCGCGCACGGTGGACGGCCTGCGGCTCAACGCCCGCGTGGGCGTGCAGTACCTCGCGGCGTGGCTGGCCGGCTCCGGCTCCGTGCCGCTCTACAACCTGATGGAGGACGCGGCCACCGCGGAGATCAGCCGCGTCCAGAACTGGCAGTGGCTGCGGCACGGTGCGGCGCTGGACGCCGGCGGCGTCGTTGTGCGCGCCACGCCGGAGCTGCTCGCGCGCGTCATGGAGGAGGAGATGGCCAGGATCCAGGCCGAGGTGGGGCGCGAGCGGTTCCGGCAGGGGAGGTACGCGGAGGCCGGCAGGATCTTCAGCCGGCAGTGCACGGCGCCGGAGCTCGACGACTTCCTGACGCTGGACGCGTACAACCTCATCGTGGTGTACCATCCCGGAGGTGCGTCACCCTGCAAGCTTTGAGTGAAGTATGCGCTGCGTGCTCTGTCGGCACCGCGTGGCTGTTGCCTTAGAATAACGTCTTGCTGTTTGCTGCAGCTACCGATAAGGCTGAATAAAGCTTCAAGCTTGATAGATATGAACAGCATTGTAATGCTCACAGCATATTATATGGTTGCCATGTAGTAAGGTGCTGAGTATGTAATAAAGAACATTTACCTGCTACTTCATTGCACCGAGGCTGAAGAGGTTTCCTAAAGATGACTGTACTGGGGAATACGGAATACCAACCATGTGCAGTTCACTAAAAGGTAGGAAGGGAATTTTCTTGCCAGAAGATTGCAGAGAAATACAGAGTAAGCTGAATGAGTTCACACAGTACCAGTTGGCCATATCTGACTGTTCAAAATAGGCTCATCTGAAAACCAACAATGGTATAACTCTGTAATTCTCAAGGTACCGCTACCAATGAATCACACCGTAAAAAGCCAAGCCAGTAGAGATGGAATGATATCAGTCATTCTGATCGTTACCTCGTAAGTTCTGACAGATAGTACAACGAAAGCTTGTTCCAATTGAAACTAACCATTTTAGATTTACAGCACCAACCCAAGCTACAACCTACTATTATCCTATAGAGCAGATCTACATCAGTTAGAACTTCGTGTATCCTGATGATCCAACCACTTGGGCAAACCAGTAAGATCGTGTTTTCAAGCTTTACAAGTCATCTCCAACGAGATATTTGGAGACCATGTGTCGCAGGTATCCAGGAACACCACTTGACTAAGAACGTCCAAGAGCTAAGTGCATAACGACAGCCATTAGGATTCCGAGGATGCAACCAGCCACAACCTGAGATGACCAAAGAGAGAATATGTTACACCTAGCATGTTGCATGTATCTGAAGTAGACTGTTGTCAATCTGCTGTATCAGACAATGAGAAGGAAAATGAAATCATCTTAGGTGATCATGGTGGTATAGAGGATAAACTATAAAGGGATGATGGAAACAGAGCATATTTTGTCATAAACATGAGAAATCATTTACCTATACAGACAAACCTATGAAACGTTCATATGCATTTAAAGTGTTTGTCAATAATAGTAGGATAAGCTGAAACTAATGGATAATCACAGGTTGTGAAAATGCTGCAGCTAAAATGGTGCATCCGGTACCTTCATATAAACATTGTTTGTACCAATGAATAAGTCTATCTGTTTTGAGAATCAACTATGCCTTTACTAATTTGCAAGGCCATAGACGAAATCAAGGAAGGCAGTATGAATAATTTAATCTCACCTGAGGAACAGTATGTCCAAGGATTTCACGCAATGGCTTTGTTTCTGATAATGGGTGTTCCTCTGGCAGCTCGTAGACAATTTGATTCAGCACCTGAAAGGATTTGCAATTTGCACAAACAATAGTAGTGTCCATCTTGCCTTAATGCTAGAGAAACATGAAAAATATCATGTGGTGAAAGAGAGAATACATCAGGCAGCAGGAGTCTTGACCAAATAAATTTGATTTTAACTGGCGATGGGGCATGCAGATAGGATAAAAAAATAGCATCTCATAGGAAAGTGACACTTCAGACTTAATGTCAATTACGTTTGGATGTCAATGGTGATCAACTTACTAAATTCATGATTCATTACTTCTCATAAAGAGGGAACTACTTGACAACAGACTAATCTCAGACAAAGATATTCATCACCAAATTGTCGAACGTCCCATCAAACAAGGTGGATATCATCCAGGAAAGTATTCAATTTTTTATCAAAAGTAAAGTATTTATCTATGTAACAATGTAACTAAAGCCCAATATACTTTGCAAAAAAGAAAAACAAATGCTTCTTATTTAAACACAAGGCCAAATGACATCTTAGGGTGAGGTTGACAAACCTCTGCCTGCTTTCCAGCATGTAACCGAACTCCAAATGCATCATGCATCACCTGCAAACAAAATTTTAAGCAAAAATAAAAGATTACATTCAAAAGAATATTTAACTTCCAGCAAGATATGTGCATCTATGACTACCTGTTCAAAGACATTAACTACAAATGTAGTTAGTTTAGCAATGTATAAAAGAGGATACCTAGATGAACTAGATGCAGAAGAGCTAAATCAAGATGAAACCAAACAAATGAATGCAAACTGGTATAATCTTCTCTATAGTAAAATCACCAGTCAGACAGGCAATAGAATTATGGATAAACAACTTCAAGCATAATACGCACCACACATGCAAAGACCAGTGCAGTTGCAAAGGTAGCACTACGAAAGCCTTCTTGGATTCCTACGGCCACTGCAAGTGCTGTCACTGTAGCTGAGTGGGATGATGGCATCCCTCCAGAAGCTATAAACTGCCTGGCATCCCAACGATTATCTTTGTACCTACATCAAAATCAATGTTAGAGTAAGTGCTAGGAAAACTTTGGGGAAAAAAGCATGCATATAATACAGGACTGCTGTCATTATATCATACAGCGCACCTTTAATAGTAATTACTATGCTTTTATAATCAGTTCCGTTGCACAATATATAATGATACAAAAATTGTCATTCAGAAGTCAGAAAACACATGTAATTTACTGACTTCTATGATTTTTCTCACTCCCTTTCCAGATCCAGCTTGAGCGTGGCATATGATTAGAGCAAAGGAAATAAACTCTTAACAGACTAGACCTGAACAAGCCATATGAGTGATCAACTTTCTGTCAGAATATACACACAGAGTCCCCATTTTTTCTGCCCTGATGCCAATTACGTGTGTACAGGATAACAAAGCCACCAATTTTGATTTAAAAAATTCCAGCATCTCAGAAAGCACCATATGGTACTCTGTAGCTGCAAACAAAAGGCTGAGATAATTCAAATTCAAATGCACAGGAGGAATATATTTTGTTGCCCTAAGTTACCATCTATGTTGAGATAATCTTCCAATATCATCAAGGCCTTGAACCGTTGTAAGTTGTAACCAACATAAATAGTATGCAATGGAACACAAATAATCCAAACTGCTCCATCTTTGCACATAATGGGATACTCGTTTTAGCATGCACAATAGAATCCAAATACAGGTTTTGGGCAGCAAAGTACTCCAAATCTAATTTGCACAGCACTAAAATGTTCTGAGTGCTAACAGGTAACAGCAAAAGTCAAAATAACAAATAATGCACCCCCAAGTGGTGTCTCCACTACACCAGTACAAAATATACCTAAAAGGCACAGGAAAATTATATCTTACCGTTGCATGTGGCGTCCAACTACCAAACCACATGAACTAGGCGTCTCTGTTACATCTCAGATACAAAGTATCCTATGAGGAAGTTCTGACTAATGAGTACTGAGAAGAACAGGACATACTCAGAAAAACAGATGCGGGGGGTCATACTATTGCGGCGAAATAAAACTAAAACGCTGATACAGGAGAACAGTCTCGCTGAACAACCCAGAGGATCTGCAGTCTAGCTGCCAAACCGAGCAAGAGAACTGAAAAATAACCTAAAATACGGCAAATGAGTACCCACAGGTCCCAAATCCTAATTCCTATGCATATCGAGCGATCTACGAACCCCCAAACCACCAAAATAATCACATGACTCCCTTCGGCTAAGCATTGCCCGCACGGGGCGCACCGAACGCGCGACCGACAGCGACGCGCGCCACCGTCGGGCCCGAAATCACCGGCTCAGAAATGCAGCGGCGGGACGGGAGCAGGAGTGGGGAGAGGTACGGCTGAACTGATGGGGGGCGACTCGGACTCACCAGGTGGTGAAGACCTTGGAGGACTGCGCGACGGCAAACGCGAGGAGCGCCGCGACGAGCGGGTAGTTCACCACGCCGGCTGCGGCGGCGGCCATCCCCATCTCGAGCTCCTCTCCTCTCGCCGGAGGGAGAATCCTCCCCCGCCGTGGACGCGGAGGATACGAATCCGCCGCGAGGAAGCAACCGATAGAGAGAGGAGGAGGTCCAGGAGGAGGGCCTTCTGGGTTTAACGATTTGTTTTGATTTGGCGAGCGCCCCGTCTTTTTGCCCCCCTCTGCTTTTCGTCTCGCAGTTTTTTTTTTCCTTTTTCCGTCCGTTTATTTCTCTCTTGTAAATGCCGCCGTATCGCGTACAGCTCCGCTACGTCCACACGCTTGCACGTATGGCTACGAGCTACTACTACTGCCTAAGCAATTTGTCTATGTACGCTTCTGCACTCCAAAACGGCATGGCGTTTTACCTTTGACGAAGATCGTCAACGCGAAACGAAGGGATCTTTTGGCGAATCGCGTAAGTTATTTTTAAAAAAAAAAATAAAAGACGAGCATGCAAGCAAAGCTTTATACTGTGCTCGGTATATGCTGCCCCTATTGAATAAAAGACGAGCTTTGCTTGCATATGCTCCGGCCGCTAGATTCGAGCCGCCGAATATGCTGCCCCCATTGAATTCCAATTTCCACATGTACTCCGTCCAAATCGCGTTAACCTGCTCCTACCAAAAACGCTAAAAAGAGGCTCTCATGTCGGTAGTAGTAATAACAAACAAGGATGAGATGGACGTGCATCTGATCGCCCCTCTTTACCAAATAATTCGATCGCTAATCCGTGAAGCCAAACGCCGGGGTCCCAATAGAAGCAGGCCCACGACGTGCTCGCCCCGCCACCGCCTCCTCCATCTTCAGCGGCTCCAGCCGCCGGATCCGCCGCCGCGCCGCCCACCCACCCACCGCCGTTCCGTTAGCCTACAATCCCAACTTTCTTCCTTTCTTCTTGCCTTCGCCGCTGGCCAAACCGTCACCACCGCCGGCCGCCGCCGCCCCTAACCACCTTTTTATAGCCGTCGGCCATGGAAAGTCTCCCACCTTCGTAAACTCCAAAACCCTAACCCCACCGCCTCAACTACCATCCGGCCACCTCCCACCCCTTGCCGGTACCCCACCACCCCCCCTCCTGAAACTGCCCGGCGTTGCGAGGAGGAAGACGAATAGGTACCAAGGCCCGCTTGGGCCCACTTGCAGGGACCGAGTACGGGACTTCTACGAAGAATTTACTCGCACCCGCGCGTGACTGCGAACATTTGCGAAACGCCGGGCAGGCACATGTGGTCATCACCCAGCTCCCAGCAGCCCGCGGCGTCCCACCATCTATCCAGACGGACGCAGGTCCACTGCCGTGGCAAGCAATCGATCGATCGAGAGATGTAGAGCGGCACGCGGTCATCAATGCCGGACCAGATCTAGCGAGCAGTTACCGCGAGACCCACCAGGCAAAGCAAATTTGGACCGGGCGTCTTGTCTGAACCGATGGGCATCCGGCACGAAACCGCCCTAAAACTGAAATGGCCGAGCATCGATCGCGACCGCGGATAACAACCGAAGTGATGGGAGCAACCATCAGGATACTGGACGAACAATGGACCTGGAAACGCACAGCTTTCAAACTCCCCGTCGTGGTGAACCAACAGTTTTTACAATCAAGCTATCACCTCATCAGCCGACACCTCTTCTTTACAGCGATGGTGGCTCTGCATCTTTGCTTCCTGGACACTCTTACCATCATACGCGTTTCTTCCCCCTCCTGAAACAGTAATCTCCACGGCTCGACGGCACAGACTTCAGAGGCCCGTCACTTTCTTGGCCCAGCGCCTTCAATCGAACCGTACCCCCACACGGCAGAAGTCCCACATAGCAAGCTTGATTGACAGCGCTGCTCGAATAAATACCACTGCCCCACGGAACACAGACCTGATCTTGGCTGGTGCTTCATTTTCAGGACGCTTTCTAGCACCTGGTCCAAGTGCCTGTATGAAATGAAGCAAAGATGGCAAATGGTAACAGGGTAACGGGTAACGGCATGATGCATGAGCATGAAGAGTGCTGACCAACAGACAGACTGGCTGGGAAGCTGGGAAGAACCTGTGTTGTCTGCCTATCGGCTTGCTAGCATTTGATTCTGTACAGGACATGAAGCAAGCGAAGACCCTAGTTCTGATTGCCGTGCTGACGAGAACTACTCTCCTTTCCCGACGAATTTGACGAGTTCAGCTTTGGCAGCTTCCATGACCACCGGGAAATCAACCTCCACATAGCGGCCCCTGCGAGCGAAACTTCAGCCCGTGAGTAATTGGTGCGAAGGTAAAATAGATGGCAGAGACATGGAAGAGAATAGACAGACCAGAAGTGGTTCTTGGACCAAGTGGCGGATGGGAAACCTGGGCTCGATATGCCATGCATAATCCTGGCAACAGCCCTCGGGGTGAATTTCGCAAACGAATTGCTCTGAAGGAAAACCTGCGGTGCAGTGAAAGTGTCGTCATTGTGCATTGCGATATGCGACATCATCGAACATGGCAAAATGCACAGATAGCCCTTACCTTGATATCGGCCTGTAAGAAAGGGCTGCAGCAAGCGAAATGAAATGTCAAGTTAAACAAATGTTTCGGATGAGAGCAGCCCAAAACACAAGTGAAAGATCATGGGATGTATCCATTGGGAACATGAAGGACACAAACCTGCTCTTGTGCGGCTGAACACGGTAGTCATTGTCTGAGGTGGCTTCGTTATTGCTAAAGTACTCCGTGATCTTCTTTTGGATGCACTGAGTGTGCTGGGAACCAGAACAACCATCAGTCCTTTGGCACCCCTTGACAGCAAAGTTTGCCAGAGCAAACATAGCATCCAATTTCATGATCTGTTTTGACAGCAAAGCATCAAGGATTAGTTAAGGCAAACTAGAAACGTGCTGAGAGCTGCCAGTGTACTGGCCAACCAAATGAAAAAAATCTTGGATACTCAATAATGTCAGCTAACATTTGGACAAGAAACAAACATATCGCTATTTATGGAATATAAGGGAACATTAGGATTTAGGAGACAGCAAAAGGACTTGCAGTGCACCTTTGAGCTTTCTACTTCAGAAAGCCATTTTGTGATATTTGCTGAAAGTGTGTTCAAGTCATCTGGCTTCTTTAAGATCACGTAACAGTAGGCTGGATCTTTTAACTCAAATGAAATTTCTCCGGAGAACTGATTTACAGAGGATAGAAAATATAAAGAGTCAACATAGAAGCAATTCCAGAAATCTGAGGCAAAAAGAGATAGACAATTGCTAAACAAAAAGGCACATAATTTGAAGGCAACTTCTGCTCTTAACTGCAAAAACCTGTAGCTACAGAATCAATCTTTAAGAGTATCCTCTCAATAAGAAGAGCAACAACATTAGATATAAAGTATACTGTGAAAATGTTATGGATAAAGACTAATAAAGTATAGACTCTGTATTTTCTTAGAAATAAGTTGCATTATCTATATGAATGTACAGATGTTAAATACAACCTGTAATCACAATTCAATTTCTTAAGGCATAGTGATTGTAATATACTCCCTCCGTTCCAAATTATTAGTCGTTTTGGTTTTTCTAGGTGCATAGTTTTTGTTATGCATCTAGATATATATTATGTCTAGGTGCATAGCAAAATCTATGTATCTAGAAAAGCCAAAACGACTAATAATTTGTAATGGAGGAAGTAATAACCCCCACCCCACCCACCCCCCAAAACACACAAAAGTATACTGTGCGGATTGTATGGTATAAGCTCTATGTATTTTCTTAAAAACAAGTTTCACTATCTATATGAATGTACAAATGGTAAATACAACCTGTAATCACAATTCAATATCTTAATGCATAGTTACTGTAATATAATAACTACCCCGCCCCCACCGCAAAAAAAAACAGCAAACTAATGATACTTCGAACAATGCATTCAGATTTGGCTGCTGACAGAAGGGACAAATAAGTATAAACATGCACAACACACGAATTTCATCCTCATGTGTGCAGTCACCAAACATAATGCCAGCAATTCAATACAAAAGGTTTAAATTTTGGTTTCAATACTTGATAGTGTTAGCTCATCCTGCACTATTCACACAATAGTTGAAAAGGAAAAACAGTAGACAGCCAGGCATGAAGAGAACTGAATGAACACCTTGACAACGTGTGTATTAATAATAGGAAAAAAGTACTTGGTTCAGGCAAACCTTTAACTGTTGCAAATGATCAATAACTTCATGCACTGTGATGTTCAGATCATTGGCTATTTTCGTCATGTCGAAGACGAAATTTCCACCCTTTGTCTCTGACCTATATTTCCAAGAACAGAGAATCAGAATCTCAGAAGTGCAACAGGAAAGGAGAGGACATAGAAACAAAAGGAGCTCATATTTACTTATTCAGAACCGATCTAACTAGTACATCCTTGTCTGCGAGCAGTTGTGGTGACGTCTGCATCAACGTAATTCAATGAATCAGGAGAAGTAAAAATAACAGGAGACAAGTATGATAGCTTAAGAAAAGAACAATCCAATGGTGAAGGTGTCCCTTTAAGGGTTATTCTTTGATTACTGGACTAGTACCGTGGTCGAGCTGAGCACAGTGAGCAAGATTTTGGTTCATAATGTGCCAATTATAACAAAATCAACCACATCCAGAATTCCAGGTCATTGGATCGCTCTAAAAGAATTAGATTTACCTTGTGAAAGTATAAAGTGCAGGTAACACTGAACTGAGGAAGTAAACAGAGATATTGCTGACCACCGATTTCTAGTTGTGTTAGGACTGTCAAAAGCACCTGCAGGATGAAATGATCAAGTTTGATCCTAACATCTGGAAACTAGATGTGCATATGCTACACAGGACTCCATATTGGATAACAGTGCAATGGAAACAATAGATACTTTTGGGGATCAGAATTCCAAGTACCCATAATTAATTGTTAAAAAATCAAGAGGGAAAGAATGTCTAGATACCAGCTACCATAATTGCCCTAAAGTTGACACCATGCCAGCATAGCAAAGTGAGCTACAATCATATAACTATGCTGCAGCAAGATCTGTAGCATTTGGAAGCAACACACCTAGATTACAGACTAGAAATTCATGAGGCAGATGTCAACAAATGTAGTCCTTTAAACAAATGAACATAGGATAATATCTATAGTAGCACGATGAAAGTGATTAAATGTACCACATCATATAAAAGAGTCTCTAAGATCCATGATATGTACACAGAAGACAGTACACACCCACCTGAAACACAATATTATGCTAGAATATAGCCACATAACTGACTAAAATGTAGAATGAACGCATGGAAAAAGAAACTAGGTGCATTCAGCTGACAGCTGATGAGTGATGATGCAGGTACAAACCTCCTCTTTTATATCAAACTTGCGTGAAGTCAACTCTTTAACCAAAGAGCAAATGGACCCCATTGGATTGTCACAGGAAAACACCTGGTAAAGAAATTTGCTTATCGCATATTCATCAACACCGTCACTGTAAAAAAAGGTTGATTAAAGTCATTACATAGGAAGCTTAAAGCAGATTGACCATGTAAATTAGAATATGATAAGATTCACCTGTGTGAAAGACTACGGATCTTATAGAATGTCGTTGAATCAAGAAGTAGATGACAATGTGACAACCGCCCATCCCTCCCAGCACGGCCAGTTTCCTGTAAAGAGCACAGTAAGATGCATTGAAACCAGAAAGGAAAATGGAAAAAAGCCATTCCTTGAACTAGAAGTTCAGTACCTGTACGTATTCTTCCAAGCTTTCTGGCAAGCTATAGTGAATCACCTTTAAAAGGGGAAATGCTTGAATCAGTCCAAGTGATAAGGAGTATAACTTTGCTTGAAGTTATAAGCTGTCACATTTGAAAGAATATGTAAATATTTTATGCTAGTCATACCCCTTCAACATCACTTTTATCAAGACCCATTCCGAATGCCACCGTTGCAACGACCTTTGGCCATAGTGAGGCAGACAACAAAGTTAATCAATGCCTGCATAATACATTTAATGAAATAGGCACTGACAAGGAACTGCCATTACCACTCTTATTTTATTAGAGCAGAAAAGCTCCTGTACACGACTCCTATTCTTCATAGGAAGTCCACTGTGGTAGCTCTACAATACAAAATCAAATGTCAAGAAACAATAAATGCAACAAAAAGTCTGTCATGTCAAGGATGAATACTGACCTTAGAACTAATGTTGTTGTCACATAAGTACTTTGAGACATAGTCAGTTTCTCCCTGTTGAAGACAAAATTGTTATATTTTTGCAACAGAATTGTATCCGAAGGATTTAGGTACTGAACAAATCTGTGAACCATCTTGAGAAAACAGAAAAAAAAAGTCTACCTGAAACTTGCAGTAGACAATTATACTCCTCATGTCAACAAAAGGGGAAGATTTCAACAACAGCATCAAATCCTTCAGTCTGTTGGGGAAAAAGGATTATCAGCATGTGCTCACAGGAACCAGGTCATGTCGCTTCTTTCATAGCCTCATAGGTAAACCAATTAAACAGTCCAGTGTTGCCTGATTGCAATCAAGATAGTAGGATAGAAAGCAGCCTACCTGTTATCACTCGTGCTAATAGATAGCTGTAGATTGTCCCTTATTTGAGATGTTTTAATGAGATTATCGGATGGTATTTCTAAGGCATTCACTATCTCCTCCAAGGTTTGAGTTGTCGCAGTTGCTGTCATTGCAAGGATACATTGAACATTAAGCTTTCTCCGAAGTAGTGATGCACGGAGCCTTAGATATGAAGGTCTAAAATTATGAGACCTGCCCATTTGTTCAAGATGAAGTCATAAATCTTGCTAAACTAACACTAAACAATGAGCAGCAAGCACATAATAAGCACAAATAGAGAAGAACAGTGATAATATGATGTATAAGAGGAAACAAGCAAACACAAAGCAGAAAAGTTAAAAAATTGCTGGTGCACTGCCAAAAACTTTCTAGTAAGCAGCATATCAACTGAACTACAAGGACACACTCACCATTCAGAAATACAGTGAGCTTCATCAATCACAACAAGAGATATCGGTAGTGCATCCTTAAATATGAGCAAAAATTCTTCATTCAAGAATCTTTCAGGGGAAACAAAAAGTACCTGGTCACAAATGGAAAGGGATTCAGAATAGTCAAACAGGTTCATGTCAACATCACCACCACAAAGGATATGAAGCAGCATATCAGATTGGATTCTTTCCAATATATATTGAGACAACTGTCTGTCTTAGTTTTCAGCTCATGTTGTGTTTCAGCTCTAGAATCTAGGCTTACCCCAACTTGCTTGGGACTAACAGGCTTTGTTGTTCTTCTTGTTGTTGTCCTTCTTAGTTTTAATTTTGACTTCCTTGTTATTTCAGCAAAATATAATATATTGCGTTAAAATAGCCCAGACAGGCAGGATCCCTCACTAACTCAAACAAAAATGACAGAGGATGCAACATTGGTAGTCCAAAAAACAGGAGTCAAGTAAATGCACCTTTATGTCCCCTACACGCAACCTTTGCAATGTCTCATGAAACTCATCGCTTGTCTGAGTCATGAAGTAATGAACACATTATCAAAATAGAATTAGTACAGCGACTACCAGCAAGTAAATATATACATCTTTGTTTACCTGACTGCTTGCAAGAAGACCTCCTGGCAAAAATGCAGGAAGTTTCCTCAGTTGGTCCACCATCAAGGAAAGTAGCGGACTCACCACCAGTGTCAGTCCACACAAAATCATAGCAGGAATCTAAACAAAGCATCCGCCATCAGCTCAGAATTTATAGACACAAACTCAATAATTCAAATTTTATCACTGCACCTGATAGCATAATGACTTGCCCGCACCAGTTGGCAGCACAAGCATGGTCGATTCCCCTGCAACAACCTTCTGGATTGCCTCAAGCTGCCCCTGGCGGAAAGAGTCATACCCATAGGCCAACCTGAGCAGGCTCTCGAGATTCTGCTCGGATGGATCCTCTCTGGCCGCTTCCACGGCCTTAAGGACACCAATGTCACCAACCGCCCCCTTCTTCTCCCGTTCCATCAGCGCCTCGGCCACGAAATCTCCTTCCTCGTCGCCGCATCCCTGAGGCTTCACACCACCAGCCCGCTGCCGCCGCCAGGAGCGGTATTTCGTCGGGCGCCTCGCCTGCGCGTTCCTGAACGTCCTCTTCCGACCGTACCCGTTGATGTTGAGCCGAACAAAGTTGCCCTCACCGCCCCCTCTCGGTCGCTTCGGCTGCTCCGCCTCGGCAGCCGCGGGGGGTGCCTCCGACACCGAGTTGGGATGCACCCGCTTGGGCCTGGCCCGTGGCGGAGCGTCCGGAGCAGGACACTGCGCTGCCGCTGCGGTTGGTACCTCGGTCGGGGTGGGGGTGGGAGCTGGATTTGGCGCGGGGGCGGGGGCGGGGGCGGGGGCGCTGAAGGCGGCGACGGGATCGAAGGAGGGGTTGCGCGACTGGACGAGGCGGCGGAAGGAGGAGGAGGAGACGGTGCTGGTGGCGGCGACAAGCGCGGGAGCGGCGGCGATGCGCGAGGCGAGGCCGTGCGGGTCGGACAGCGCCGCGGATCGGAGGGGAGGCGGCGGCGCGGCGGCGGCGCAGGCGGATGCTACAGGCTTCGGTTTCGCCTTGGGCTTGGGTTTGGGTTTGGGTTTCGCGGTGGCGGTGTGCTTCGGGCTGGGGCGGGGCTTGGGTGGCGGCGGGGGAGGCGGCGAGCGGCCGCGGGGCGGGGAGGCGGATACGCCGGAGAGGAGGGATCCCTCGGAATCGGAATCCCCGGCGTGCGGCGGGGAGTACATTGGCGGCGGCGCGTGGGGGCGGTGCTCGTCGGCTCGTTGCTGTAGTCGTGAGCGGGGCAAGCGAGGGATTTGGGGGGAGATTTGCAACACCCTTCCCGCCAAGGCGCCGGCAGGCGGCAGACAGCTATAGCGAGCGAGGAACTCTATTTTTTATTTTTTTTAGTATGGAATGGTTTTTATAGAGGTGTTTGGTTTGAGGGACGGAGGCGTTCCGTTTCTTGTTTGGTTGGAGGCATAGGATAATAGAACTTTTTTTGTCCGTCCTCTCTCACGGCGCTTGCCTCATGCCACCGCCCGCTGCCCATCCTCCGCGCCCGATCTGCCGGCACGCCGCCGCCGCCGAGGCCCTCCACCAACGCCGCCGCCGCCGAGGCCCTCCGCTCCGGGCTGCCGCCGCCGCGGAGGCCCTCCGCCCCGGTCTGCCGCGCCACCGTCGCTGCGGCCCCCATCCACCGCGCCTCCGCCGCGGCCCCCGTCCATCGCGCCGTCAGCGCGGAGGTCGTCCGGCCCCGATCCGCCGCGCCGCGAAGGTCGTCCGGCCCCGATCCGCCGCGCCGTCGCAGCCGCGGCCCCTCCGCCCCCCGTCCGCCACCGCGGCCCTCCGCCCCCGTTCCGGCGCACGCCGTCGCTCATGCCACCTGCCCCCGGCCTGCCGCGCCCCTGTCGCCCAGGCTGTCCGTCCGCTCGCTGCGCGTGCCAGACGCGCGCGAGACGCCGTGAGCGAGGGACGAGCTCGCTCGGGCCTTTTTGTCAGGATGAGCTCGTCCCGAATCTTTCGGCATATTCCCTTATCTGGGATGGCTCCGTCCCGGTACTTCTACAACCAAACGCTCCAAAATTTAGGATGGAGCGGCTCCGTCCCACCCGGCTCCTGAACCGAACAAACCTTAATCGAGTCGCGATCCGCCGCCTGCCTGCCCCAGCCCGATCGGGGTTCCTATGTAGTCATCGGAAACTGGATAAGAGTGATAGATTAGAGGCACATTAGACCTACTACTGTTCATCTTCCCCTCGCCCAGCTGCCTCCGCCCCTGCCTCCTTCTTCCTCCTCCCCGGCCGGCGGTTGCCGTCGCGCCACCCACCCCCACACCCTCGACCCCGCCCTTCCTAACGAGGTGGGTGTCCTCGCCCCCGCGGCCAGCACTGCCCACTGAGGGTCTTGCCCTTCACCACCGGCCGAATTGTTGACCGCCTTCGGCACCCTCCTCTTCTATGGTCAGATGCTATTGAAACCCTCCGAACCCTGGTAACCCCAAACCCTAACTCTAACCGCTGCCGCCTCCACCACCTCCCTCGGGTCGCCGGTGGCAGCTCTGCCCACCTCCCACCCCTCCGCGCACCGGCGAGCGAATGGCGTGGCGCGGGCGAGCGAGCGGGCGAAAGTCGAGAGGAGAAAAAAGATAGAGAAAGGATCGAACGGGTGAGGGAGATGGATGGGACAGTGGAGAACGTGGAAGCCATATAGCTTCTAGGCTTCCGGAAGCTGTATAGGTTTGGCGAGCCCAACTAAGGAGCAATCGAGCGGCTCGCCCGGCCCAGCGCCCCAGCCCATGAAAATCGGGCAGGACTCAGGAGATGGCGCGTAATATTTCTAGAAGCTTAGAAGGTGAATCTTTCTGTGGCAGATATCCATTTTTCGAGTAACAATATATCGTCATTGTTCACCGTTAAACTTGCTACCCGAGTGGTAGTGGGCGCACGCACGAGTCTGACACGATCACGAACGAAAAAAAAATATGTGTGCCTTCCTATTTATAAACACGTGACAGGAAGCTGGCCTCCCGCAACCGACGCAAAAGAACCGCCACGACAGTGGCCACGTCCCGTCCTCGTCCCCTCGGAGAACCAGAGAACCGCCCGTCGCCGCGCGCCGATCCGGCGATCACGAGACGAGGAGAGGGTGCCGCCGGCAGGTCACGCAGATGGTGGACTTGATCCGCTCAGATGCCGTCGAGGAGGTTGCCGTCGCCGTGGAGGTATGCACATCATCTGATCTATAACCTGCATGCCCCCGTACATACTATATATGCGGATCTCGGCTATGATCGATCGACTCGTATATTTGATTTGGATCTCTGTAGCGGTCGGCGAGGTCCAGGTCTAGGAACGCTTGGTGGTTCAGATCAGACGACATTTGTAGTTCCTGTCGAGGTTCTTGGGACTTAGGGTACGTGTAGGAGTTCGATCTCTTTTGGATTATTGCTTCACACTGATCATTACTGACCAGTAAGGAAGTAACCACAGTCATTAGCTAGAGAAAAATACCAGTAGTAATTAACCAAGATGCATGCATGGCTGAGGTTTAATTTTCTCCAACGTTATAAACCAGGTTATTTGCTCCTTTTTTCCCGTTCCCATGCAATCAATCTTACAACAATGCATGCTGGTTCTTGAGCAGGAAATTCCTACAGTAACACTGGAACGTCATCATGAAGATCTTGCTTCAGCCCAGGAACTTAAGCGAGACGATCTTGATGGAAGAGTCTTCAGACATTGTCCGCTGCGTTGACAACGCCATGGCCAACCGAGAGATTGCTGCATTGCATTTCTTGATGTTTCCGGAAATTGTGGATGTGGATTGCACACGAGATCATAAGATGAATTATGGAAGACGTTTCATGAGATGCCGGTCCTCGTGCGTTTGGTTGCCTCCGCTACCTGCACATACAATGTGTGGCGCTCAGCATAAAAGGTATGGCCAATCTCTGTATAAAGCTCCACCAAAATAGGCCCAGGCAGCGTGACCACATCGCGGCCAATTCCCGGCCGTCCGATCGGCCGGGCTGACAGTCCGGATCATACGATTTTCGGTCACTTTGCAAAAAAATTCTCGACCTTTATAAAAATCAACCCGCAGTTTGGCCTCCTCTCTCAGATAATTTTGCAAAAAGGTCCTCAACTTTTTCTAAAATAAACCCGCAATCCAACCTCTCAGGTTTAGGAAAGTTTGCAAATAAAAACGTAAGTTTTTTGTTGAATCAACCCGCTGTCCTGATCCTCTCTCAGCAAAGTTTCTAGAAAAACCCTCGCATTTCAATTAAACCAAACCACAACACGTTACATTCGTTATTTCTACACGAGCAACATTGTAGTATAATTTGAACACTAAAACGCATTGGAATCAAAAGTTTTTCAATATAAAACTTGATCTAAAATTCAAAAACTACAACTTTATTATAGAGTAAATTTTAAAATTCAAAATGTTTTCGCAATTCGTTTGCACAAATACTTACATATGACCTGTTATCTAAAATTTGGACACCAAAACATCTTCAAATCGAAAAATAATCAATACAGAAGTTTCTTAGAATTTCAAAATCTACATCTTTACTTATATAGTAAAATTTCAAATACGAAACGCTTCTAAAAAAATTCAAATACAAAAATTGCTCAAAATTTTAAAACCTAAAGTTTTACAACATGACAAAATTGTAAATTTAAAATATTTTTGTAATTCCTTCAACATAACATCTTATTTTGCTAAAAATATAATATTGTACTACCGTTCTTCTATAGCTTCTCATGCGACTAATTGTGCTCCACCCTCCCTAATAAATTATTTTACCCCTTCTTTCACCACAATAAATGCAGCAACAAATGTCATACCTCCATTTCCATACCCAAAATAATATATTACTTAAATAATAGTGTCACGACAATAGAATGCTCAAAATATATACCAAATGCAACAGCGGGTAGACCATGACACCTATGCGAAAATAACGAAACGATGGATTTATCTTAACTACGTTGCTTAAATTTTTTTTAACATTTACCCGTATACAACAACTACTACATGAATGAACTAAAGTCTGCATCAACTATAATACTACAACGCGGGATACGGGCCCCACGTGGCAAAGTCGCAGGCCTTTCTAGTCTCTATATACGAAAGCTGCACCAAAAGAGGCAGCGTGGCCACGTCGCGGTCAATTCCCGGCCGTCCGATCGGCCGGGCGGACGGCCCGGATCTTATGATTCTCGGTCACTTTGCAAAAGAACCCTCGACCTTTGTAAAAATCAACACAGAGTTCAGCCTTTTCTCTCAGATAATTTTACGAAAAAACCCTCAGTTTTTTCCAAAATCAACCCGCAGTCCAACCTTCCAGGTTTAGGAAAATTTTCAAATAAAACCTTGAGTTTTTGTTGAATCAACCCACCATCCTGGTCCTCTCTCAGCAAAATTTTTAGAAAAAAACCCTCGTATTTCAATTAAATCAAACCACAACTTGTTGCATTCGTTATTTCTACACGAGCAACATTATATGTACAATTTGAACACCAAAACGCGTTGGAATCAAAAGTTATTCAATATAAAACTTGATCTAAAATTCAAAAACTACAACTTTATTATAGAGTGAATTTTAAAATTCAAAACTCTTTCGCAATTGGTTTGCACAAATACTTACATACGACCCGTTGTATCTAAAATTTGGACACCAAAACGTCTTCAAATCAAAAAATAATCAATACAAAAGTTGCTTAGAATTTCAAAATCTACATCTTTACTATATAGTAAAATCTCAAATTCAAAACGCTTCTAAAAAAATTCAAATACAAAAATTGCCCAAAATTTTAAAACCTAAAGTTTTGCTACATAACAAAATTGTAAATTCAAAATATTTTCCTAATTCGTTCAACATAACATCTTATTTTGCTAAAAATATAATATTGTACTACCGTTCTTCTATAGCTTCTCATGCGACCTCCACAATAACGCGGCAATTTTAATATAACCACTACTTTCTTAAAAAACATCACGTCTATTAATTGCCTCATGCTTTCGTAAATACATTAAATATCCGACTAATTGTGCTCCACACTCCCTAATAAATTATTTTACCCCTTCTTTCACCATAATAAATGCAGCAAAAAATATCATACCTCCATTTCGATACCCAAAATAATATACTACTTAAATAATACCTCCATTCACGAGACGGATGGATTTATTTTAATTACATTGCTTAATTTTTTTTTACATTTACCTGTATACAACTACTACTACATGCGCATCAACCACGATACTACGACGCGGGATACGGGCCTCAGGCGACAAAGCCGCGGGCTTTTCTAGTGTGCTAGAGAAATGCAACAAGCTAAGCTGTTGTACCTCAGCCTAAAGTTGTGTGACTTCGGGTCCGAATCTGTATTAAAGATGGAGCACCCACTGCTTACCATACTTGAACTTTCATACTGCAAATGTGCAAGTGTCCAGCTGACATGTCTTCCAAGTCTTGTCCAATTGACCTGTGAAGTTTGGACAGCTCCAGAGAATAAGTACCCACTATCCTTTGATTATGTTCCCCAACTTTCGACGCTAATCCTTCGTAAACCAGCAACCAAATATCGCAAAAAAATACAGCTAAGTGAGTTCCTAATTAACGCGATGATAAGTGAACTGCATTTGGATTTTTCATGCGAAAGGGTGAGTCACGATGATGCACTAGTAGAAATATGTTTATTTGCATTTATAAGGTTCTATTCGTATATCCAATTATGTTTGTGTTGATAATTTCTTTGACTTCATCATGTGCAGATTTGGATTCAACCAGAAGCTCCAAAACTAGCAGGGCCTTGGTTGCAGAATCTGCAGTTCGTTTATCTTCGACGCATTCATGAAGAGTGTGATCTAGATTGGACACTGTTTTTCTTGCAAGCTGAACCGCTCCTAAAGAAAATGATTGTGGAGGTACTTTATCAACTGTCAAAAGTATTCCATAGTTATTTACTCGCCCGGTCCACAAATATAAGCATTTTCTAGCTTATCCGCAAATACTAATTCCTCTTTTGAAACTATAGTTAGCTTAACCTAATCGTTATTTGTTTATAAACGGATAGAGTGTTAATCATCTATGACGCAAGCTTTTCTGCATGCTCACTACTTGATCATTTTTCAAAATGCCTTTAGCGAGTATATAAACTTTTCTCTCCTGTGTAGGTATGGGACCATACAAGTTGTGGACATGAGGAGGATGAACCCCAAGGAGTTCACCGAGCTATGTCAACTAGTCTATCAAAAGAAAAGTGATTCATTAACGTGGGATGCACCTGATGATTTGAAGCATTACGGTTTGAAAGAGCTTATCATTAACGGATATCAGATCGAAGAGAAGTTCATAAGATATACAAGGCGTGTCGTGGAAGCAGCTGTAAATCGATTATGCTTCGTGTGAATTCTGTAAGTTTTCTGCTTCAACAAGATACCCACGAACTGAGGAGGAGAGATTTCTGATAAGGAACCAAATCTTAGGGTGGAGTACTTCCAGATCCAGACCTATCAAAATAGGATTTGACACATAATCACATCCATGCTATCGAGATCTTGTATGCTGAGCTTATGATTGCACCATGTTTTTACATGTGTTTTGGTTAGTGTATTGAGTTGTTTGCTTTTGTAATCTGGTGCGGTGCCTTGAACGTTTGATTTAAGAGTTTTTTCTCTTTAATTTTGAGACATTTGCATCGTCTCTTGATCAGTGGCCGTCTTCTATCATTAATTAGTTTTTTTATTGTAAGTGTTGACGCCAGATTTTGACATGTGTTGAATCGGCGTCAGGAGAGGAAGAGACTGGCCGATGCGGCAGATTTAAAGGCTACAGTTAGAAATCGGCCGATTGAGACTACAGTTAAGGATTAGCTGATTGACGATGCAGCTTGCGCTAACAGATAGGGGATGAAGCCATTGGAATCTCAACAGAGGATTTCAGTCAAAAATTACCTGACGTTGGTCAAAAGAACGATGCCGACTCGGTCGTGAATCAATGGAAACAATCCTGACTGGACTAGGAGATGGTGGCAGAAGATTCTGCGGGAGCCCGTTTACTTTATGAAAATATTATAGATATAGTAGTTTTCTATTTAAATCAAGTTTGTAACAGATCGTAATCGATCAGGAGTCCTAGTCCTAGGGTATAAATAGGAGCCGTCAGGGTTTCGTAGGATATACATCAATCAATCAACAAAACAATCTAATTTTTCATCGCACTTTACTTTCAAGTCGGCGACTTCGCCAATACTTTTTTTTCTTTCACGAGTTCGTACGGATTGGCAGGACTGCATCGACACAATCTCCGGCCAATTGGTAGGTTCCGCTTATCGAATAACATCTAGCTTTAACTTCGGGCGCATCGCTGTTGTTTCGTTTAGATTTATTCACCAGTTATCGATATTTACCAGAATTATAAGTTTTACCTATTGTTCTAGTTTTATCACCAGTTATGCAGCTTGAGATCGAAATTATCGGCTTTATCATCGCTTTCCCTCGTTCATTATCATACAGCCGATTAGATCTATTTCAAGTGTTGCATCTGTAATAATTGTTTAAGTTGCTCCAGCAGTTTTCTTTGCAATTATTACGTGATTATCGGTAGATCTATAGCCGGTCATCTTCATAGCAAATCGGCCGATTCGCCGATACGCTTTTCGGGACAGATCGGAACCTCAGCCGATCGGAGCACCCGGAATTTAATACGTTTATTTCCTTGTCAATCAGCAGGTCAGATTGACTGGCACGCCGCGCGAACCGCACCAGGGCAATCACCCGAACAGGAGTTAAGCAGATTCTCCCGGATCGTGTGTCCGACGCTGAAGGTCATCGGCCGATTCCTGGCCGATTTTTAGCGCCAACAGTAAGCATTAGTTATATATATAAATGTGTGTCTCTTGATCAGTTGAACATTGTGTTCTGACATGGTAGCAAAAACGCGAGAGAAGAGAGTTAGGGATGGAAAAGTTCAGCATTCCCCACTTCACTGCTAAATGGTTCCTTTCCGCCGAGCCATTGCTTTAATCGATGGTGAGCTGCATTTACAAATGAGCAATACATGCAGGGCCAACTCCAGTTTCATCACTCAGCTTGGACTATGAACTGAGTAGTAGACTAGTGCTGCAGTGCAGTTCAATCAATTAAAAAAGAAGTTCGGCCGAATCGCGCCATCCCAAGCCCAGTGCGTGGCCCACCCCACACGACCGTTGGGCGCGCCGGTCCGGCCCACCTATAAAATTCCCCGCACGGCCGCACCCGCCCACCACCGTGCGAAACACCACCATCCCACCACCACCTGTCTCGACCCGTTCGAAAACGCTCCCACAAAAAGACCCACAAGTTCCCATCGGTACTGCGCCGCCGCCAACACTAGCCGTTGCTGCTCCCCTTCCCTTCCCTTCCGTTTCCCATTCCCAAGGAGTCGTCCTCGCACGCGCGCGGCGAAGAGGAGGCGGATCCGGAGGCGCGGCCGCGAAGGGTGGCCAGAGATGGCGTCGCGGACGGCGTCCAAGGACATCATCACGCTGCGGGGCTCCGCCGCCATCGTCAGCGAGTTCTTCGGTACGCGCGCGCCGCACATCCTCCCTCTCCTGATCGGTTTCGCGCCGCCCGGCGGGTGTTTGACGAAATGCTTGGGCTCGCATCGCAGGCTACGCGGCGAATAGGTACAGGCGAACGGCGGCGTCGGTGCCGATTCACCGGGGATTAGATCGGTGAGGAAGGTATGGGGTTTTTTGATTGGCTGATTGATCCGGTTCCGTTTGGGGTTTTGGTGGCCTGCAGCATCCTGTACAACCGCGCGGTGTACCCGGAGGAGAGCTTCACCAAGGTGAAGAAGTACGGGCTCACCATGCTGCTCACGCAGGACGAGGGGGTGAAGACCTTCATCGCCAGCCTAACCTCCCAGCTCTCAGGTCTCCTCTCCCACCTGAGATCTCTCTGCCTCCTTCCCGGATTGCTCGCGAATGCGCTGGTGTTTGCTCAATGGTTCGTGCGCTGGTGTTTGCTCAATGGTTTCGTGTCGCTGGATGCTGCAGAGTGGCTGGAGGCCGGGAAGCTGCAGCGGATTGTGCTGGTGATCATGAGCAAGGCCACCAACGAGGTTCTCGAGCGCTGGAACTTCAACATCGTGACCGACGCCGAGGTCGTCGAGAAGGGGTGCGCGCCACACTCACCCGAATTCCCCATCTTCGCCCTCTCCCTGACCATCCAAAGTAATCTGTACCCTTTGTGTCATGGTTTGATCGCGTTTTCTTCTGATGTTCATCAGGGCAATCAAGGAGAAGAGCGACAAGGAGATCATGCGGGAGATCCAGGCCATCATGCGCCAGATCGCGTCCTGCATCACCTACCTCCCCTGCCTCGACGAGCCATGTAAGAACAGCAACCGACATCTCATCGCCTTGATCCTCTCCTGTTTTAGAACCGGGACTGCAACCGTGACACTCTAATCTCAACTCTCCTTATGCGTCGTACTGACTGACGTAGGCGTGTTCGACGTGCTGGCCTACACGGACACGGATGTCGACGCCCCCGGCACCTGGGTCGAGAGCGACGCCAAGCTCATCAGCAACCCGCAGATGGTTAAGCTGCACTCGTTCGACACCAAGGTATGTAACAGCAGCATCCCTGAGATCCATCTATCCGGTGTTTGGTATTGCTGGTGCTCGATTGGATTGCTAAGAACACGTTACCGGTGGATGGATGTTGCAGATTCACAAGGTGGACACGCTGGTCTCATACAAGAAAGACGAATGGGACGAGGAAGAATGAAAAGTTCAGGAGCACGATGCCTGGCGCGTACTGGCGTGAAGGCTAGCTAGCTTGGCGTGAAGATTGTGTGAATCGTTCATTCACGTCTAGGCGCGTACTGGTCTACTGCTACTACTCTAGGGAATCTTACTGCTTTGGGATGAAAGAAATGTCTACTGCCTGTGATGCTTCTGCCAAATTGCCATTCTTGCGTATTCCCTGAAATCTCTGAACCTCTGGAAACAATGTAATTCTGGGGATGAAACTTCCCTCTAGCATTTGCTATCTTTTATATGCTGTTTTGCTTTTACATCACTCGTCGCTAACAAGCGCTGGTGAGATACCAGACCTAGTCCATTTGGCATTGGCAAATACGTGCTGGAGTCAAGTAGTCAACTGAGAAAACAAGAGCATTGTTGCCCTGGATCCAGCGTCCTGCCGAACCGTTTCTCATCGAGAAATGTACCTTTTTTGCAGAATAATTTTTCTTAATGCTCTCTGCCACATTCAGATATATAATGTAAGGCATACAGTCAACTAGAGGATCACTTACACTCCAATTGCATATAATCAGCTACATTTACATTCTAATTAACAGTGTCATCAGCTACATTTACACATAATCAGAGAATAAAGGATGGACTGACTTAAATTACACTAAATGGTAGCATACTATGCTTCCACTTTGACACATGCCTACCCAGCAGATGTCACAAAACTAATCCCCAAGGGACCGCAACCCTTGATAAATCACCCCAGGACGGAGATCATCCAGGCTGTCAACATTTCTATAGCCACCATACTCCCTGAGGAGTGTCCAACCACGCCGTGCGAGGAAATCTCGAAAGTCCTCTTCGGCGTAGAACGTCTTGTCTTCTGGGGTCTGCATGCGGCTTGCATCGCAGAGTTTGATTGTCACACCTGAAAAAAATGGGCACAACAACATATATTGCAATCAGGATGGTAATAGTAATACTCCCTACTCAAAACTTATTAGTTAAAAAGCATCCAAAATGAGAAAGCCTAATCGGTTGTCCCCATGTCTGTCCAGACAACACAAGCTGTAGGAAGTATTATGAACAGCATTTTCTTTTCCAACCTAATGTACAGATCTCATTCATGAATAGCATGGCCTTTTTTGATACAAGACAAAACAACAAAGGCGACATAATTTGGAGGGTCTATGTTCTATGTTATACCAATGAAATTTCCATGTTTCCCTAGCATAAGAACATCCCTACACCCATATACTGATCTAGTATGTTATTCCTAGTTATTCAGAGAGTAAAGAATCTCATTCTACAGCTGAGAAGAGAATGTACAATTACCATCATCAAGATGAAGTGTGTATGTTCCAATTGGCATATCCCTGTCCAAGGTACGGACAACCTCATCTTCATCTTCAAGCCAGAAAGCACGTCTTGTTCTAAGTCCAAATGCTGATTTGATAGCTTCCTTAATTGCTTCAGCAGTACCATCAATTCCTATTCTTTTAGTGTAATCACCCCACTTGACTAAAATGACTCTCCCACCAAAAGTTCCCTGGTTATCTCCACCTGCATGGGTTTATGCAGAATTGCAAAGAAAGCAACAAATTAAAAATAATAATCACTGGACTAACCAGTTTGAACTACATATCGAACATTTTTGTAAATTTCCACCAGAATTCAGTTTAAGTAGAATTTAAGTGAGACCGTGGCAATATTAAGAAACCCTTTTTCCAAAAGGGGGTATTTTAGCACAGGACATCCCCATCTTACAAGATAGACCGCGAGGAAACATAAAACCTTGAAGGCTACACGTTCTTAAAATGCTAATTAGAAATATGTTTATCTATCTAGCTAGTTGATTCATCTCAGTGGGTGTAACAAATTGAGCGATAGCAGTTAGTACGTAATATGCAGAGAGTAGTCCCCACCACATTCCATGAAGTATACCAATAAGAATATAAGAAAAACTCAGTCCTAGTCAAGTTCAGGAGTTTCAAACCTTTTGTTTCCATAGGGTTATTAGAACGCCAGGGAGTTAAACTGAACCCAATTCGTACACCAAACAGTGGAATAGCAACAGTTCGAAGGTATTCGATTTAAACTGCAATGTGTGCAGTGTGCAGATTATTACCGTTAGTTGAGGTATCTCTCCAATTCCATGGGTTCACACCATTGGTTGCGACTGCATCAGCAGCCGTTAACGGAAGCGGATGCCTGTCATCCTCCAAACGATCATCAATACTCAGTATTGATCTACCGTTTGCTACAAACATAAAAAGGTATAGTCAACAAGAAATTCGCATAGTTACTACATGAGATAAATTAAGAAATAGGTATTGTTACGCATGTAGGGTAACTCAGTACCTTCAACAGGGCCAAAGGGAATATTAGCATCTTCAAAGCCTAGATTGAATGCAGAAAATATCAGTCAATGAGCTAATAAAAAGTACCTCAACCAAAAATCAAATAAAGCACAAAATCCAAATATACAGCCACTAAGCATGATCAGGAACTGCTATTAACGAAACAAGTAACTCAGGCATATGAAACACAAACCATATGACTCATAAAGCTATCGCATATACGCACACCCTACATCAAACATAACTAAGCATCAAGTGTATATTGCATAGCAATATTAGTGTCAGCACTATATCTAGGTCATATTTTCTCAAACAGCTCAATAAGCTTGAACAGTTTAATCAGCCTTATATTTACACATCTGTACCAACGGTCCACCAATGAACTACGCAATAATATTCTTAATTTTAAGAAATTGTACATTAAGGCCCTTTAAGTTACTAGTGAAGCGTTACACAATTAATATACCGTTCTAATAGCATAAATTCACACTGCTATATACCAAAATGGTTGGCTTGTATCCAAAACATAAGCTTTGCATTGTCAAAATCTCAGAGGTGGAGTTCAAGACACATCTAGTCATCATTTCATCTAGCAAAGCATGAGAATCTCTATCATAAGGCAGAGGTGCACCGTTATCTGTCGTGAACTGCAGGTAGGACTCGATCTTGGTGTTGGATGTGGGGCTCTTCCTGGCACCACTAACGCTACCACTGCCAACGCAGCCACCGCCGCCGCCGCCGCTCGCCTTCCCGCGGCGCTTGAGCAGGTCGTCTATCTCCTTGTAGTACGCCATCTTGGCGTTGCCGTTCCCCCCGGCGCCGCCGCTCCGCGCGTGGCTGCGCGCCTTCTTGAACTCCTTGAGGAGGTTGCGCCACTTGTCCGTGCACATGGTCGGGGAGCGGTCGAACCCTTGGTCCCGCATCCGGGCGGAGATGGCCTCCCAGAGGTGCTTGTTGGACTTGGAGGTGTTGAAGTGAGCGTCCATCTCCCGGCGCAGCGCGATTAGGCAGAGGGTCTCCTCCCGGACCCACGTCTCCGCGCGCCTCTTCGGCGCCGACCCCGCCGCCGCCGCCGCGGCGCGGGAGGAGGAGTCGTGGCCGCCGTCCTCGCCGCTGCTCTCCGGGAGGAGCGGCGGCGGGGTGGGCGCCGCCGGCGGCCCGGAGAGGAGCATGGCCGCGGCGGCGCGGGGAGGACGAGGAGGGGGAGGCCGGTGGCGCTTGGGGGTTTCGGAGTGGCAGTGTGTTGTAGCGGGAGGTGAACGGCGTGGCGATGGTGAAGGGGGGCTGGGAAGCGGCGACGGGGCCCGACGAGGGGGTAGTAGGCAGGCTCGTCGTGGAGGACGGGGGCCCGACCGGAGCAACCCGGCCCGGGTACTGCCCGGATGATACGGATGTGGAGCTGCGGGTGGACCTCTTGCCCTCTTGATCTGATGAATGTAGTAGGCCCAGCTTAGATTACAAGGGTAGACAAAAGAGCAAGCCGGCCTCTGCCTCTGAGAATAGGCCCAGCTTAGCTTAGTTTCCGAGTGACAAGCCACGCGCCAAGGGCCTTTTCTTTCGTGCACACGCATCGTCGTCACACATTGCAGCGTCTAGGTTTCCGAGGATAGCGGTGGTGGCCGACGATCTCGACGTCGCGCGCGAGGGCTGCGGCGTCTGCGACGGCGGCGAGGACCGTGCCGCGCAGGTTCCACTCCACCGGCGAGGTCGGCGGCGCTGGAGCCGCATCGACCGCAAAGGCGGCGAGGACGGTGCCGCTTCAGATCCACTCAGCGACGGTACACTCGGGGGCGTACCGGCAAGATAGCCAAAGCCTATGTAGTACAGAGAGTCCAAATAATTTTCCTTTCCTCAGTTAGCACTTGCCTCAGCAGTTTCTCATCCGTGAGTTTTTCTACTCTTGGATCCTTTTTCTCTTAGCTCCTATGTTGCAAGCCAAGTTCCCCTCTATCCACCACGTCAAGGTGATTCACATCTGTTCTCTCCTTCAATCTCCACCAGTTTTTTCTGTGCTCTCCCACGTACATAGAAAAGTAGCTCTAGATAATTAGATATCTAGTCATCTTTTTTTTTTCCGGATCTAATCATCTTATATCATGTAAATTGGAATTATTAGGTTACAATTGATATGAGTGTGCTACTTAAATGCGATGATATTCCATGTGAGATTGAGAACTGCGAATACCTTTTCATGAATTGTGTTCCTTGCACGTGTGAGGGTATTTTAAAAAATGACTGAAATTTAGTTTATTCCTGCTCAATAAAGTCATATCTCAATTCATTTTAGTATACGAGTTGGTAGAATTATGAAAATTAAAGGAGTGAAGAATTACATCTCTTTTCTTAAACATGCACCAATACTATTTAAGATGTTGATCAATATTATCATACCTTTAGTTATTTTATATTTATATATATCGAATTGTTATACGAATTTATAGTTACTTATCGAATTGTTCTATGAATTATACCGAATTATTGTAGCATTTGTGCGGTACGCCACTGGGTACACTCTTGTCCGACACTGAGGGGAAGATAGTGCATGAAGATCGGAAACGTAGCCTTGAAACGGCTCTGTTTGATCATAAACTTGAAATGAAGCAACTTGTGCATGAGCAAAATGTGCGGATCATTAAAGCACAAAACGAAGTTGGCATCATTAAAGCAGAGTTAGAAGGAATGGAACATGAGATGAAGCACGAGGTTATCAAGGGACAATCAACAATGCTTAACTGTGCTATGGCTGTCCTTGGGGTTGGGATTTTAGCAGCATTGTTGTTTAAATAAGCTGGTGTGTCTTGACTGTGAGGGAGAGGAACAGAAGAGGAATCAGATGGGCCCATGTGGAAGACTACCGATTATTAGCATCTTTGTTTGCAGTCAACGTTGTTAGTTTGTGCTTCGCCTTGACGTTGAGTTACTTGACCTTTGTGGAAGACTACCGATTATTATACTCCTATGCACAATCTTTGTAGCAAGAAAATCATAATCGTAGCATAAACAGTTTCAAGTACGAACCCGATGGCATCGATTTTGTACGGCAGAACTTGACCTTTTCTTAAGACCAGCTGTTGATTAAACAAATATAATACCTAAATTTTTAATTAAATCGTAGAATTAATGGTGCCCGCCAGGAGCATCAACTCGCGGGCGCCGATGCCTGAACACGCCGATCGTATCCTCGAATAAATGAACATCGCGTTGACTGCAATGCCGGTCCGTGCAACCACACAATAGATCTGCAGCGCGCAAAATTGTCCGGGCATAGAAGCACGTTCGGAAGGTGGTTGTCGTTGGGTCCAAACAGAGCTCCAGCGCACCGCCTTTCCTGGTTGCCTTTGCCTGATCATTGCAGTTTGCCGGTCAGCTGGCTGGTCAGCGAACGAGGCAGCCAACGGTTCAGTTGGCGGACGAAAACCTCCCAAAAGTATGCGGCTTTCTGCCCGCCAGCCCCCTCTCTGGCTCTCTCTCCCACCAAACCAGCGCGCGCGCGCGCGCGTCACCGCGTGAGGCCGTCAGCCGTCGGCGTCTCGGCCGTCGGCCGCGCACGCAACTGCGAACTGACCCAAGGACCCGGCGGTCTTCAGTTTCGTGCCGGCCAAAGCCGCTGCCGTCGGCGCCTCGGCCTCACGCGGCCTCCGTGCGTCAGCGCTTACAGAGGCGCCACCCTTTTCACCCGTCCGCCGAGAGCTGGAGCGCCCGGTGCTTCGCCACGAAGGAAAAACCGGGGGAAGGAGGCGTGGCCTTTGACTCGCCGGACGCGCGCGCGCGCGCGATCGTGCACCCAGCCAGGCGAGGAAAAGCAGAGAAGCCCTCTGCTCTGCGCAAGCTGACATCCGGAAAATGCCCCGCTCGTGCAGCGCAGCGCAGCAGCAGGTGCGGGTGCCCGGGTGCGGCACCCAGCAGTTACCACGTTGCCCCCGCCCCTGGACCAGACAAACCCGTGCCACCGAACCCGAAAGCGAGACCTCGCGTTCTATTTGGGTTGTGTCACGCCGCACGGCAACTACTGATACCGTGTCTCGACTACTCCGAGAGCAGCACGTTTTCGTCGACGTCATCATCTGTCTAACCGGCCTTACAACATTTTTACTGCTGCCGTTGGAAGCTGCTGCTCTCGGTCCCTGCTCTGACCCGGTGGAGAACTGGAGATAGAGTTGGCTACCTGCAAGATCTCTCTGCCAAGAATCCAGAAATTAAAAAGATCTGCTGTTTCATTCGAAGAGATATGTCATAACCTTCTTAAAATGTTTGGAAAATAAAGGTGTACCGCAGCATACCGTGCTGGACTTCTGAAACAGCTACACGACACGGAACGAGTTCCCGTGCAACCGGTCCATCGCCAGCCACGCTGTCCTTCACCGCGATCCAGCGGACCAACGCCGCCCACTCCGGCGTCACGCCGCGGTCACGGCGGCTCCCTCCACGTGTGGGCGGCGGGGCACACGTGTAAGAGCCGCGCCCGGCAACCAGCTAACCATCCCTTCCGGCCTTCCCCCTCCTCCCGCTCGATCCATGGGACCATTGAATGCGCGCGCGTCGGGGCCTCTGCCCCGGGCCCCGGGGCGCGCTGTCCCACCGCTGTCACGTAAACCCACCCGTCGCTCCGGGCTCCGACGTTTGGCGGCCGCGCGGGCCGGGAGCTCTGGTGTCAGCGGTGGCCCACGCGTCAGCCTGCTCAGCGTGTGGCCCCCGCGTGGCAGGGCGCTAGACCCGGCGTTATACGAGTCCGAACCGGGAGATGCGGATGGAGGGAAGGAACGGGCAGATGGCTGGTGTTCTTTTGCATAGAAGCCCCTACACTCTGATGAAAACACGCGTTTGTGAGAAGAGGGGGCAAGCGATATTCACGAGGCTTAGGGAGTAATGTATTATTTCGTTCCATATAAATGAATTTCATTCCTAAAATAATATTTCTCAATTTTGTAAATACCTTGGTGGTACCATCTAGAATGGTGGTAACCCTATTCTTCCTCCTTTGATGCCGCCACCTCATCGAGATAGTGTCTCGGTACCGTTCAATTATAACGCTAGTCACCGGTAGTCTACCAATACTGCTATAAATATCCCGATAGTATCGCGGTAGTAACCCTAGCCTTTCCACCCTTCTTTCTCCTCTTGCGCCGCCAGCTTACCGAGGCAACTATTAGGTATTCTGGCGATCCATGCAATACTAACCCTAACATTTCCATCCTTCGAAGCTCTAGCGCCGCGGCTTATCGAGGTAGATATAAACATCTCGTAGTACTTAGATAGTAAACCTATCTTTTCCGCCTATTGTTTTCCTTCAGCGCCGCCATCTAAACTTAGATTCCTTTCACTCTCTACCTCCACTACTGTTGTTTCCTTTATTGATAGTTGGATATAGTAGATCCATAGTAGACATGAAATTTGATTAACATTGTGTGATATTCGATTTAATCACACATCTATCTATTTAGGATTAATCATTGGTCTTATCCATCGTTTTTATGGTTGGTGGTGTCACCTTGCTATCTTTTTTCTGCACTACCGCTTGTTTGGAGATGATGTTGGGGAAATAATTCATAAATTAGAAGGGGGAATCGGATTTGGACGAATCAAGAGAAGCACAATGTATAAATTTATAGTTAATCGCTAGACTTATGTATCGTCTATAGTTGGTTGTGCTGTCTCGCTATTCCTTTGTTTTGCTCGGAGAGGTGAAGAAGATGATTTGCCATTAGAAAGGTGATTGGATATATGGCGTTCTCACATGCGTGCTTTTGCGGCACGCGGGGTAGATTGGGCGATTCGAACCTTATGGAATCATTTCTCATGGAATCATTTCTTTTCGGATTCAGACTCTCCCGTGGCATCTAGAATGGCCGTGAATTTAGGGTTGCTATTATCACTATGGAATCCAACGCACCCACGCTCTTTGATCCCCGCAGATATGCGAAACCAAGCCCACGGAGTTTTCCAAATTTCAAAACCAAGGCTCCGATCAAACCCTCGCCTCGCGCGGTCCGCCGCGAGCCCCACCCGCGCCCCAACGGCGCGAACCCTCGCAGCCGCCAGCCGCGGCCGCGGCCGCGGGCGGGCGGGCGAGGCATCAGACGGAGGGAAATCCCCACCCGAACGCAACGAGGAGGCGCGTCCGCGAGTAGAAAAACCAGATCGCGCTCGCCCAGCCGACCGCTGCCCCGGCCCCCACCAGAGCAGAGGCCGCCACACCCTCTCGTCCCCTCCCTGCCCACCTCTCTCTCCTCCGCTACCCTCGGCGCGGCGCGGAAGGAGGCCAAGGGGAAGGAAGAGGAGGCTTCGAGATTTTCGCGGAACCCCCACGCCACCGCCCTCTCTCCACCACCACCACCGCCCCCCTCCTCCTCTTAGCCTGCGTCCCGTGTAGGGTTTCCGCTTCGCCCCCCTGTTTTCCACTCCAATCCCAGCCAGACACACCACCCGCCCCGTCCTCCCGCCGCCGCATTCAGAGCTCTGCATCTGCCTGCAGCCAAGTCGCCCAATCGCCGCCTGCCCCGCCCCGAGGAGCCTCGTGCCGGTTCGGGGATTTCGGTTTCCCACTGTTGCTGCTGGCTTGTGTTGGGGATCTGGGAGGGGTGTTTTGTTTTGGAGCGGTTGTTGTTTCTCGCGATTTGGGCGTGATTATCCGGGTCGATTGGATGTTGGTGATGTCGGGTGATTAGATTCGGGGGTTGATTGGGGGAGGGGATTCGGTTTAGTTTTTTTGGGACCCCCTAGTTTCTCTGCTATTGGATTGGATTGGATTGGGATCCATGATCGAGATTGCTCGGTGAAGTTTTTGGTCCTAGGGATTGTGTTTTTTTTGATCGGCCCGGACCAGGAATAGAGGGTTCTCTTTGAGGAGATCTAGGCCGGGTGTTCTATCGTCCTCTGTAGATATAATCAAAAAATAAAAAGGAGAAAAAAGGGAAAAAAGAAAAGAGAGAGAGAGAGAGAGGAGGCAGTGGAAGGGAGTTTGGAGGGCATGGCGCTGAATTGCTCGTCACGCTCGCTCCTGGTGACCGATGATTGTGCCGGCATGATGCTTGGGTGTGGGTGCCGGTCGGAGGAGGCTTCCCCACTGTCATCCTGTGGGGTGAATTCGCTGTGGTGGGATGACCTAGAGCTGGAGCTGGGGGAGGAGGAGGAGGTGGAGTCTGACCCCGTGGATCTCTTACCCACGGACCCCTTTGGGATGAACCTGGAGACCTCATTCACTGCGGCAATCGCCAGTTGCATCGAGGACCTCACAGTCATGTCCAGTGCTGGGCATTTTGGAAATGGCGGCGATGATGTTTTATTCGCCGACCTGAGTTACTACTTGAATCAGGCTTTTGTGTTTGATCCGGAGCCGTGGATTGGTCGCTATACTGGTGGCTATACGGGTGTTTTTGAGGGCTCCTTTGGGTCTGGAGGCCTCTCTGGTAGTGGAGGCGTGGACCAATTTTCACGGTTGCCTCTTAATGCGTCCTGCTCAGAGCCTACTGGGTCCATGGAGGACCCATCTAGCTCTTGCGAGGCAACTTTACCATACTGTGATACAGTTGATGCTGCTCCTGTCCAGGAGGGAAATGATGCACATGAAGGAATGGTGTATGTTCTGGGCTATCTTGGCTTACGTGACATCCTCTCTGTCGAGATGGTGTGCAAGTCAATGCGTTCAGCTGTTCAGAACGAACCATTCTTATGGAAATGCCTCCATATTGACACGGACTTGGGCAAGAAGCTTTCTGATGCTGATCTTCTGTGCCTCACACAAAAGTCCCTGGGTTCTTTGCAGTGCCTAAGTCTTGAGGGCTGCATGAATATCACGGATCAGGGATTGAAGGCTGTTTTAGAAAGTAATCTACAGTTGTCAAAGGTTAGTATGGTGTGGTCCTCTTGCAAACATTTCTCACTAACGTGTCTGCTTCATGTCGTGCAGTTGAATAGTTTTATTTATTATACCTTACTAATGAATGTTGTTTGTATCTTACCATATTCTTGGCAGTCCAGTGTTATTATATCACTATTCCATTTTATGTGATTGTGTAACCCTGTCAAGATTCTTCATTATAGCTCAAAATCAGTTGTGTTATGCTTCTGCTTGTTCTGGATACATTGTCAGTACTTACAGCTGTAAATATCCAGTTTGAATGTTAGTGATATGATGATCTTCAATGTTATTTGATTCTTATATACATGTTTGGAACATGGCTACTGCTTTAGATATTCTCAGTTTCTCCAGCTATCTGTTTGATCTATGAGATGACTGAAATCTTAGATTTTACATGTCCTACTTTTCATTTAGCTAATTGTACTCATCTGTCCATATATTTGCCAGACCATGATCTCAAATGCAAACTAGTTAAGAGGAAACTACATACATGCTCTGTGACATACATACTGGTATCAGTTAGCTTGAGAATGTTGCATGTTTTTGCAGAAAGAGTACAAAGAGGAGTTAATTAATTTTGAAGCAAAGACTTCAGAAATTTTCATTGAAATGTTCATCTATGTGTAGTATTTTGGTTTTGTTGCATGAGCAGTTGGGGCCAGTATGAAAAGATGTGCCACCATTTTAGGAGAAATTCACAGTTCTCTATTTACTGAGCTTCCTCTTATTTTTTTGGTTACAGTTGGGCATTTTTGGCGCATTCCGGATAACTTACCAAGGTCTTCTTGACAATCTGAGGTCATTTAATATGGTAGCAGATACTGGTATTAAGAAACTCAGAGTTGCAAACCGCTTCACTGCATCAGAAGTGCAATATGAGGAGTTATTGTCCTTGCTGCAAATAGACAAGGGGCAGGCATTGCACAAACAGGAGCCACGGATCTTTCATGCTGATTGTTATCTACCAGATCTTCAGGGTGGATATGTTCCTGATTGTTTCATACCAGATCTTCATGATGAATATGCTCTTGATATTGAGAAATGCCCTCGTTGTCCAAATTACAAGCTTGTTTTTGATTGCCCATCAGAGGAATGCAAGAACAGGGGATCTGCTTGCCGAGGGTGTGCTGTTTGTATCAAAAGATGTATGCATTGTGGGAGATGTGTGCATAATGAGTTTCACGAGACATTTCTTCTGGAGAACATCTGCCGTATCTGTCAGCCTATCTGTCCGCCGAATGAAGATTCACCTCCCTCTGAAAAATAGATGTTCTGTTTTATCCATCGGATGGATACAGTCCTAACATAGCATTTCTTTTGCTGATGCCCCCATCCATGTGGGGCCACCCTGACAATATTTCTAACAAGGAAAAGAATAAAAAGAAAGATACAGTTTGCTATCAGTGTAAGTGCAGCAGATGGTATGTTGTGTTTGCTTGCAAGAAAAAGAGAAAAAAAATTAAAAAATACCAGAAAAACAAAAGTGAAAGGATGGATTTGCTATTAAACTGTGAGCAGTGGATAGTGCCAAACTGACAACGGAGGTTGGTGATGCTATATTTTTCATTGAAGTATTTTTTTTTTGGCCTCTTTTGGAATGCAGCAATTTTGTACTAGTTCTGTCTGTATGAAACTAGGAACTAGGATACTGCTTTCTGAATCAGGGCCTCGGTTCCTGCAAGCATTTGCTTATCATGTTCTGTATCTTGTTTCAGGAATGTTTCCCTTAGGAATGTGAAGTGTTCAGGAGTGTGGAAGTATTGCGCGTAAGGTTGTTCCGGTGGGCTGCTTGTTCTTGGAACTTCAGATAGAAGTTATAAATTTGCTTTCGGCAGCCCCCCAAAATAAAATCTGATGTACCTCCCTGTGTTTGTTATCTGACAAATGTAATAGTAGCCGACTGGGATGTGGAAACATGGCTCCATCTGACTTGTGTACCAGCTACATTCGAATGAATAAAATTGACTTCTAACTTAGCTGCTAGTGTCTTATCGCACCTGTGTTTGCTCAGGCGCCTGTTCTTACTGCCAGATGCATGTTTGGAGATTGTTTCTGGTTGTTGTCTGTCGTGATCTCATTTTCTCATGTGCCTCTTTTCTTTATATGCCAGATTCATGTTTCTGGTGGTTATGCCGTTGATCTCATTCTGGCATGTTTTGAAAATGTGTCCATCCTTTTTGTGCTGCTGGGCGTATCAATGGACGTCCGTTGTTGCTGAGTGCTGATGAAAGTTGAAACACAGCATGCGAAAGGCTGTGTTCCCCCGTTGCTATATTCGCTGTCATGTTTTCATGCTACCGAGTGCTGCCTCCTGTGACCAAGTGTCCGGTCCCTTTTCTCCGGACGGAAAAGACGCTTGGTCGCTTAAACAACATCTGCAGGAGCGCAAGAGATGTCTGTTCCGTTCGACATGTGGAATGGGTGCCTTTCTGGTCATGGACTCTGGACAGGAAGCGCGAGCGACGCTGGCTTCCAGAATAGAAGCTTCTTTCTACTCTAATTATAGTGGCGCACTAGAAACATGCTGAGCCAGACAGGTGCTGGCCTCTCCTGAGCACACGGCTTAAGATACACAAAACTGGCAGGAGCGCGGCATGCTGCGCTGCAACCAGCAAAACGCTTTACGGAGCGCATGGTTTATCGGTCAGTTAGGGCCTTGCTTTGGAAAAGTTTTGAACTGGTCTGTCTCCTGCCCAATGTTCTTGGCCAGGTGCCGGCCACATGATCCATGGATGGTTTCCAAATAGCCTTGCTTGTCCCGCAGGCGAGGCAAGAAAAGGATTCCTGAGAGTTCGGAAGTCGGAAGCAACCGGCAGGTGGATTGGATGGATAAGAGGAGTAGAGGAGCAATCCGTTTTGCCGTTTTGGACATCCAGGACGGAGGGACTGAGAATATCCAGGAAGCAAGCAACGGCTGTCCCCGTCAGATTGCTTCTCCTTCGCGTACAAGCGGAAGAAAAGGCCAACGCGAAAGCATTGCAATTTACAATGGGCAAGGCAGGTAGTCCCTGGTGCCAGGAAACCACTTGAGAAAAGAAGAGCTGTCACATAGGAAAACCATAGAGAACTAGTACATCTGCACTTCACGTTCGGGCAATCCACCTGGCTCATTGTTTGATATATCCTTTTCAGCGAATGCAAATCTCAAATCTGACGAACACGCAAAATGATCACAAGACATACGGTGCAAGATTACACTCTTTAAACATAAAGGGACATCACGCAGAGCTTGGAGAGTCATTCGTTCATGATTTAATTTAAAGAATAGTCACAATACAGTGTACAATCATCGGCAGAACCACTCATTGGAAGAATTCTACATGGCCGCCAACATCCATACACAAAAGCTTGGCTTCTGAGGCCAGCTTCCTGCTCCTAAACAGCACCAGGTTTGTGAGCCGGTGCTTGGGCTGCGGCTCGAAGGATCTTGCCTCGGCGTCCTTCCCCAGGATCACCAGCTCCCGTGCCGGCATCACGTTGCCCCACCAGAAGTCGCGCAGGACCTCATGGATGAGCTCCCAGTACGCGCGGTCCCGGGGCACCCGGAACAGGCTGCTCCCGTTGGGCGTCCAGCAGTAGAGCTCCACCCAGTCCCTGTCCATGATCTCCATCAGGCCCTGCACCTGCGGCATGTAGTAGTAAGGCATGGCACGCCACGGCAGAGCGAGCTCGGGCTTGCCCTTGTTGAATGGGCACTTGACCTCCAGGATCCCGCCATCGGGTTCACATCCGAGGATTCCATCGGGTGAGGCTCCCAGCCATCCGGAGTTGGCCTCTGTGTGCACCGCGAAGCCGAGGGTACCCACAAATTTTCCCGTGATGCTTGTGTACTGATCTATGGCTACGCTTTCATGATTTGTGCCCCAGTCCATGGCAGACCTGGCCGTATCTGCCAGCTTGATGTCCACTGGTCCAAAAACTTTCTCATTCCACAGCTCCGCCCTTCTGTTGCCAGCCCAGAAACCCAAGGCTGTGCTGAAGGTGCTTGTGGTGAGCTTGTCCTTGCGGAGAGCAAACCATTCCTCTGACCGTTGTGCCACGTCAGAAGAGGTGAGCTGGGACGACACCATGAGAGCTGAAGATGGCTGCAGGGTTAGCGGTGATGACCTGCTATAGATTTTCAATGATGAACCTGAGCAGCTTCGTGGAATATAGCTTTCAAAGTTTCGTCTTGATGGCGAGAATGTAGATGGAGCTAAACGCGCGCAAGGAGTTGAAGAGGCTGTTGGGATTTGCAGGAATGTCCTAAACAAACGAGGAACTGTTCAATGGTTAGGGAGCATGTGAGATGATGATGTATGTAGTATCTAAACAAAGGTGAGAAGTTAATCTGGGAAAGCATGTAGGAAGCACTCAACAAGAACGGTTAACCACAAAACATGCAGTACATGACATGGTATGCTTCATTTATATGAACTCGCTTCACTTCTTGAATGAAGCATGGTAGAATATTGCAAGAAAAGGTTTATACCTTACCCAATTTCAGCAAGAAGACGTTGCTTGGGACAAGTGAAGATTTGGGCAAGAAAGCTAACTATAGAGATCCCAGACTCTCAAGCAATGGTGTCAACTACAAAGAAGCAAGCTCCAGGAAGTCAACAGTGACAACATGCAACATCTATGATCTCCCAACCAATGTAAATTGCTATGATGTCCCAACCAGATAGGAAAGTTGGCATTACAAGTAACAGGGAACTATTTTTCCTGCCTCAAATTTTCTGTATGTGTATCTAAGCATTTTCAAGTTCAAGGTGTGTTGCATTCATCAGGCAATTCATTCTAGTTCCAGTTTCAGACGAACCATCATCAATACTATTTTGTTCCATGTATTTATATGCAATTCAGACGAAAATGAAACAAAAAAAAACTAATGCAAGAACATATGGCTGCAGTGATTCAGTACACATTCAATTCATCACTCTCCTCAAACCAGAGGTTCATAGTTACTATATTTACTCCTACAAAGCTAAAGCGAAATCACATAATTGAATAAAGGTTAAGTGTCGATAAGTCTATTTCCCGAATTGATGGCAGCTACAAATTACAAAAACAATATGAACAACTAGTTGCAGGGGGTTAATGAAAGCAAGCAAGACTGCAAACAGACCAGCATAAAAAATATGAAGCACATAGACGAGTTGAATTCAATTCGTGCACTAGTAGTCAGCACTCAAAACTACATTACATAGAGGGTATAATTATGAATTCAGGGATCTTAAAAACCATCTGATTCTCCCATCTTTCTCCATCTCTTCATTTTTACCATTTAAAACACTCTAAAATTAATGCCACGAGACCCTAATTAAGTAATTTCACAGTTTGCTTGACAGAATGCTAGCTGCTTACTGTCATTTTGTGCCGCAAAAAGATAACTACAGTCCTAAACCCCCCAGTCTCTCACCCAGGGCCGGTCCTGTAGTTGTGGCAGCCAGGGCGACCGCCCAGGGCCCCCAAAACTTTGGGGCCCTGTTCCATTTATGTGTTTCTCGAAGCCTCTGTTTCGTTCTAGTACAATTGTTTTAGTTTAGTTCCCTATCACTTACTAATATTGTTCAGCAATTGGATCAGCACAAATTAACAGTTCATGTTTTCATATATAAGCTAAAAGCCTGCTCATATTTGAATTAAAGAAATAGAAGTGTCTTCAGGCCTCCATTTCTGCTTCGCCCCGGGCCACCAAACTATCAGGGCCGACCCTCACCAAGCCTGAAAATCCATTGAACTACACATGCAAACAATCCAACGACACTACCACTGGCTAAGTACCAAATTATACTCCGATGCACAAACTAGGCAGCTCCAAAGGTAACCACGGGCATTAAGAGCAGTAAGCTTATCCGAACAAAGCGGAAGCCTAAACGCACCAGTTCTAGTACCTGATGCAGCGGCGCGACAGGCAGGGGCCAACGCGGACATGGCCGAGCGCCGCACGGGCCTCCGGACGGCCGCCGCCGCGGGCTGCGCGCGGAGGCCCGCGGCCAGGGGCGGCAGGCGCCGCTGCGGCACGCGGTCGAACACATGGCGGGCGTCCAGCAGCGTGGCGCGGCGGCTCGAGTAGCAGGGCGGAGGTGGTGAGCTCACCGCCGCCCTCATGCTGCGCGCCCCGTGGCTTCGCAAATAGGGCGCCGGCGATTTCGGGCTCGGCGCGGCGGTGAGCTCCTTCGGCTAGCCGGCGGCGACTAGCTAGTGGGACGGGGAGAGTGCGGAGCCGGGTCCGCGAGTAGAGAGAGATATTTGGGTTGGGTCCGTTCCGTTCCAGCAGCAAAAGGTTCCCTAATCTTCTCCTCGACAGCTGACCATCCGTTAGAAATCGGACGGTTCAGATGCTCCGATGCGGTCCATACGACCCCAAGCCGCTCGCCTCCCGCGACAAGTAAGCAAGTGCGAGCGGATATCTAATAGTATTTTTAGTCAGCTAATTAATTATAATAACATACTACTTAGTTTATTTTCCCTTCTAAATTATTTATATAAAATATTTATTTTATCAACATTTGAATCGACCTAATGACCAAGCGCATATATAACTTGCGCGTCAGAGCCCCTAAAACCCCGTCGACGCGGCAGCAGCGAGCCAGCGAGGAATCCGTGGAGACTGGAGAGCGGCGGCGGCAACGTCCGGAGGATGCCAACGACCGTAAGACATCTCGCCGCTCGTGCGGAGTTTTTGTGTCTCGAAGACTTGAAGTATTCCGCGACCCCCTTTTGATCGGTTTTGCATTCGCCGCAGATTGCCCCGGGACGCAGTCGGAGGCCGCGGGGAAGGCGGAGGCGTGCGCGGGGCGCCCCAACCAGCAGGTCTGCAGCAAGGGACGGTGCCGAGAAGATGTGCCATGAAGTGGGGGTCCCTTTCCTTGGGAAGGTGCCCATGGATCCCCAGCTCGGCAAGGCAGTGGAGGAAGGGAGGTCATGTTTCACTGATCGGAACTGCAGCGCAAGTGCTCTTGCTCTGAAACAGATAATGGAGAAGCTGGTCACTCCACAGTAAGAAGATAGCGTGACGCTAGTGCCGTGTGCTCCACTGTATATTACTACTACTTGCTAAGTGTTTTCGCGGGAATATTAGCTTAGGATAAACTTCTATCATTGTTTGCAAAGTTGGCCAAAATTCTGTAGGGCTCTGTTTTGATACCGTGAAAAGCTGTAGACTGTAGTAGCTGAGAGATGCTACTTTAAATCGGAATCCTCCGTGCAAGCTTAATGTTGCACCAACATTAACATAATGTCTGCTTCTCCTTCTTCAGCTGTTTATTACGTACCAACGTTTTATCTGCCACGCCTACCTTACAACTGAGCAATGCTAATGATTAGTTGACAGTGCAAAGACGCTGATCGAGCCTATGCATTGGGCCCCACAAATTCCACCTGTCAGAATTCTCAGACGTTTCCCTATTTGCATCTCAATTCTCAGACGGTCGATATGAATTCTCAGACATATTTCTCTCTGCATCTGTTAGCCTATCTTGCAGCCAGCAGGTGTCGGGATATTGCAATTCCAACATTGTTATCAGCCCCATCAGCATTGCAGGTGTAAACAGCATTCCATCACTGCCCATTGCATATTGATTGAAACATGCATTTTTATTTCATATCGGAGTTGGAATATTCAGCACAACATTATTACAATGCCGTGGTTGGCGGTACAGTGAAAACTGGGTGATATATATGCGTTGCTTTATTGTAGGGCACTCTTCCTAGATACACAATTCCTATGAGGCCATGGAAACAGGCCTCTCTTCTATGCAAGGGTGGGTGGTATCCATATGTAACCGTGGGTCTGGACATAACCAACTCTCGCGCTCAATTCATCGGCTTCCTTGGGGCCTCGACTTCCAGGTTGATATGGAACGGCCTTCAGCTTGCCGTCGTCAATGTCATGCAGCAAAGGAGTGAAGATCTGCCAAGCAGCCTGAGAACCAACGGGTATTGTGTTAGAGTGACAGGAATCAGAAGAGTCCCTGAAGAGAAAACTCCCCGTAACTGTAAGGACACGAATATGCAGGGTGGCACGAACCTTTAGCTCATCTCTGCGAACAAAGTGCTGTTGGTCTCCTCGTATTCTGCAGAATAATGGATATCGATCAGACGATCAATGCAATAAAGAGAAGCGTCACTTTGCATAGAAAGCTTTGCAAGGTTGTATGAGCATAAGACATCATGTATACAGAGTTATATGCAGTTCCTGGTTGGGAAGAGAGAATTTCTTTGTAAAGAAGAGAGATATATGCTAGAATAACGAAAAGGATGACACATACGTATCCAAGATGAGGCGTTCATATGCCTCAGGAATTTTGACATTTTGGTAGCGCATCCCATATGACAGATCAAGCTCACTCTGTTCTGTAGCCATTTCTAACCCAGGCTTCTTAACCTGCAGTGATTCAATGTTCAAAGATTATATTACAAATTATGTTGCACATTCAAATCCCATCAAATTTTATTTTCTCCAAGATAATATCAGAACTTACAGTTAGTTTCACATACATGGCTTCTGATGGCTGGAGGCGTATAACAAACTCATTTCTTCCTTGCTTCTTACCTTCACCAGGTTATATTAATATTCAGTTCAACTATAAGATCTCTAATTCTGAATTAGACATAACAGAACGGCATATCAAACCAAATAAGATATTCGTTGCAAAAGCATCAACTAGAGAGGCATTCCAAGAAGCTATAAGCTGAGAAAGATCATTATCCTCAGTATTGTTTTGGTGTTCAATGAGGTTCGTTCATCCACCCTACTATTCGAATTCGCATGCTGAACTCAGATCGAATTAATTTTTTGAAAAACACCAGCTTGAGTTAATTTAACTACGTACGCATTTTATCTATATGACAGCTAATTTAGACAAACTTCAGTGAATACTGAAAAGGCAATCCACGCCTTCTGCACATTGTATTTTATCGACGCCTTCTGCACATTGTATTTTATTCAACCTAAAGTGAGTACTATCCTGGTTTCCCAATGTCAATGCATGGATCTGTCCTACCTGTTCGGCACTATCAACAAACCTTTACCCAATCTTTGGTAGTTTCAGATCACATGGTCAACTCATGAAAGACCATCTAGCTTTCTACTGTCTAGTTATGTAAAGGAATTCTTCTCCATTTTTATACTACAAATACAAAAATCTACTCCCTCTGCTTTAAAATATATGACGTTTAGGACAAGCAAATTACTTCATTTGTAACTAATTTGATTGTCCTAAACGTCATATATTCAAGAATGGAGGTTATACTTGATTAGGTAGTAGCCATTGTAAGCTATGAATTAACTACACCGTGAACATTAACTTCTATACACATACATTTAAAAATGTCACCAGGAACATCCTTGAATTGCACCCGAACTTCTGCTTTCCTTGAGTTTAATGCTTTACCAGCTTTAAGAATGAAAGGAACACCTGCATATATGAATATTAGAGGGCTGATACTTGAAGTAAGGATACTATGATAGAGAAAAAGACATGCTGAACTAAAGAAGAAAAAGAGAGAGCAAGTATTTCAATTCCTTTTTTCTCTCGAATACCAGTTATAGCCTTTTCAACTCTAATGTGTGAAGAAGTTGTTATGTGGGTGGAAGAGATACCTTCCCATCTTTCGTTGTGTACCCGAAGAACAACAGATGCAAAAGTTGGGGTATTAGAGTCATCTGGCACTGTAGGGTCATCCTTGTAGCCATCGTATTGTCCAAGGACTACCTCTTCAATATTAATAGGGTTCACAGATTGCAGAACCTGACATACGACGAGAAACTGTTTTTTCTAAGCACTAACCAAACAGCAAAACCATAAGATGCACTCTACTACATTTCTTTTTGGAACACGCGAGCTGCGCAATATTTCATTAAGAGGAAGAAAAAAAGTTGTAAGGGCAGTCAGGGCCTGTAACCTAACCAGATTTTTCATTCTGCTACATTTCAGAGAGAAAATCAAACCACAGCAAGAGAACTGGTAGAGCTACAATATAGTGATAACATGAAGAGAGTAAAGAGATATTGGACCTTGACTTTCTCATCTCTGATGTGCTCAGGCTTAAGGGAGACAGGCTTTTCCATTGCAACCAAACAGAAAACCTGCAGAAAGTAATAAGAATCTATAACTGATAGTGTTGACTCCTAAATACAATCATATAGTACTACTCTTCAAGAAATTCTATCATGAGCTACGTAAACCATATATGCAAGTATTCTGAATGGCAAGCAGAAAAAATGGTATGGAAAAAAGAGTCCCTTATTGTCCAGTCCCTAAAATACTAGAACTTTAAAAGCTGGACTCCATTATGAAAACAATTACAGAATCATATCATATGAATGCTCAAAACATCTTATTTATGTTTACCTGCAATAAATGGTTCTGAATGATATCACGAATGATTCTGTAGCAACAGAAGCAGAGTCAGATATTTATAGAACAAAAAGAAAAATATGAAGGAATGCAGAGAAAAAACACGAAAATGTTTAAGCAATGTGACAGAGACAGGCAGTATCCTCCAGTAGTCATCAACTCATTATCCTTAACTCATCTGTTCACCTATTGCAGGAGAGTGACATAAACTTTTTTTGCAATTCCATATCAAAGGACAAAGGGAAGCATGCTCTTTCAGCTCCCGTATTGTATTTTTCTTCCCTGGATTTTACAAGTTTAAGCAACAACGGAAAACATGCATTTTCCACAGTTTCTAATAACAAATACATCTATTCATTAATAAGGACCAACCAGCACCCAAAATATTTCTAAAATTTCTCATCATTGCCATGCATAATATGGATGTTTCATGGAGATTTATATGTCTGCTTCTAAGAGCATGGTCTTAGATCAGAGAACTTCATAAAATGCTATTGAAATACACTTAATTAGTGTTTGCAAGGAGAAAACTATGCTTGAACATACCCATATTGATCAAAATATCCTCCACGCCCTTCAGTCCCGAAGTCCTCCCTGAATACAATCTGCAGGGTTGGATTAATTAGCACGACATGTTGTTGACACTATAAGTTTAAACTATTTAGGGAAAAACATCTATGCTTTCAGTATCTTAGGTTCAATTCGGTCCCTTTCAAACCTTAGTAAATTTTAGCAGTAAAATACGACAGCTTTTGACTATAGCCACATAAAGGTCAAGTAAAACAATTTACGAAACAAACTACAAAAGTGCCTTGTTGAATGATAGAGGAACCACATTTATGGTACAAGGAACTCATACCAGCAAAACAAAGTTGCCAACTGCTAGCTACTGACTACAAATCAGCTTACCTGTATATTATCAATATTATCACGGTTCCAAAGAGGCAAGAACAAGCGGTTGGCAAAACGAAGGACAAGCTGTAACATGTGATCAGTTTTAAAATAGTTAGACAAGTGTTGTGAAATGGAAAGTAAGTCAAGCAAAGTTACAGCCATTACCAAGTTTTGGACCAACTCTTTTCCCAGGTAGTGGTCTATTCTGTATAGTTGGTGTTCCTCGAATAGCTCCCCAAGTTGGGCACTTAATTCTTCTGCAGAATCCAAGTCCTTTCCAAAGGGCTTCTCAACAATGACTCTAGTCCATCCAGGGTGAGAAGCTGCACGCACACCACTAATGTCAAGCCCAAACTCTGACAGATGTAGTAGTGCAATTTAGTACGGTGGCATGGTGCTCGATTTTTCAAATCTATATACTAATACTGAGAGAACCAATATTGGATTTATTGATAAACAGCATGGATGCCTTTTGTATCCCTTCCAAACAAATTCATATTTGACAGGTTGTTTATTTTTTCTTAGATCCCAATGGAAGCAATACACAAAGAAAGAAATGAACTGCAGGTAGGAACCAAAGCATAAAATAATTATGCTCTTATTACTACTGAAAAAAAATCCCGAAGTTTGAAGAACAATGTAAAAGTTTATGGCGCTCTAAGCAAAGCAAAAGAAAACAGATCTTGATGAAGCTGAAGCTTTCACTAAATTGGCCATGCTTGTTTGTTATTAGACAAATGAAATGCAACAGCTTATCAAAATTCTTAAAAAAAACAACTCATAGAATACGAAATAAACCTTACATGGATTCATGCAGTATGTTCTGATCATTTTGCACACTGAAGGGTAGACAGATGGAGGCAATGCCAAATAAAAGAGCCTGCGATAGCTTTCTGATTTGCTTGATGCCTCATACTCTGATATTGCCTTGTTCAATTTCCCAAATCCATCCCCATTGTCATAAGAACCACTGACATATTTTATCTGAGACAAAATTACCATAATGATGTCTGTGACACATAATTAATTCAGTGTGGTTATAATAACAACTTACCAATTGCAAAAATTCTGAAAGATCTTCTTCCGGGGCTCCTTTGAGATACCTGTATAAAAAGAACACCTGTGACTGGAGTTCAAAGAGTAAAGGCGCACACCTTTTCATATTTCAATTCCACGCAGCTGCTGAACATCTAGTGATATATACAGTGCATTTCAGATCAAAGCAATATTTATTTGGAGGTTACACATGTCTAAATGCAGCAGAATGGAAACATACAAGTTTTTATGTCTTGGTGTGGAAAACAGGGAAACTCTTTGCACAATAAAACAGCTGTGTTATGCAACCTAAGAACTAGCTCCAGCCATCTGAAAATCTTACCCACGAATGCGTTCTCTTAGCCCATCATCAGAAAGATTTGATCTAGCATAACCAAATATATGCACTTCACCAGACTGTATAAAACCCTGTAACATATGAATATTAACTTCAATAAATATATTAATGAACTTGATAATTAGTGTCAACCACAGAACTGGGCATATTCTTAAAATCAGGAACTACAAAGATGTCGCATGTCTGTAAAGACTAAATCTATATCTTTATGAATGGACTATAGCATGTGTTGAAGCATGATCTGTTTTAGCCACCAGTCCTTCAAATTGTCATCTACACTGTCAGATCTTGAACAGGAGAAAGATATAATTGTGCGTGCTTGTAATTCTGATATGGTCATCCCGAGAAAGTGAGTATTGATTACTTGCTATGAAATGGCTCAACTGGATGTGCATTACAGCTTAAGTTTATCTAAATTGTACAAGAAATGATTAGTACTAAGTGCAATCAGATACCTGATCAAAAAGGTGGTAGAGTGCTGGGAAGGTTTTCTTCTTGGCAAGGTCACCAGAAGCCCCTAGTACAACAATAGAGAGACACCCTTGTTCTGAAGGAAGGTCTACGTCTCTAGATAAAGAATTAAAGCTGTTCCGCCTTGATGATGGTGAAGATCCAGCTGATCCTCCTGACATGATAAACAGGACGAGCCTCTTCTACCTGCTACAATGATACACCTAACCAAGTGAGACGATATGATAGATGTCACCATAAGTATTTTCATACTGCTAATGAAATATCTAACAACAAACAAAATAAGCTAGCAGGGCACATGAATAACTTCTGTAGTTAAGTTGTTCCATGCAAATGCAATGCCATATCTTTTTGTGCTAGAAATAGCTTGTCAACTACTGCAATCTCAGAACTGGATAAAAAAACTGGGCAGGATCAGTTACAAGATCGCACTCCTTTTCACTCCCTTTAATGGAATTAGATCTAATGGCATATAACTCATGCTTTTTAGGACAAAGCACATCAGATTATTGTATCATCGCAGAAGGTAGTCAGCTTATTGTATCCTCGAAAAAGCATTTCAACTTATTCCTCTAGCTGCAGAGATCACTAAAAGCACCATATCTAAAGGTCAACATAGCAGCATCCACTTAAACCCCAGAGGTCAACTCTAATCTAATCTAAATTAGCAGTACAAGTCGTCACTCTTTGAGGCTAGTTTATACTTGCTAAACCCACTTAAGGTAAGAAATGCACACGAAGCACACACTTGTGGTCCAGCCTGATTGTAGGAGTAGAAATTAAAATTGCAGCATCCCAATTTTATATGCCAAAACCTCCGCTAATTCGCAATTCGTGGCTGCAGCAGAAACGAACCACCTCCTGCCACAAGAAAAACAGAGCGACAGAACAATCGGAGGCGCGCACACGAATCCCACGATTAGAGAAAATCGCTAAAACCCAAACAAACCGGCTTGACAGAATACCCCTCACCGAAGTGAGGGAAAGGAAAAAAGATCTGCAACTCTGGCAGCTCAAGATCCGCGGCGAGCAGAGCCGCCGCCGCCGCCGCGTAACCGTTAGCGATCGAGGAAAAGAATCTGGAGCGACATACAAGCAGGCGCGCGGAACGCGACCCCACAAACCCCCGGAGAGGAAAAATCCTTCACCGTAAACTCTGCCGGAAGCAGAAGCTGACGAACCGAGATACCTCTGACTCGCTGAAGCAGGCAAAGGCGCGGGTTTCGTTTTCGCGGCGAGGAAAAGGAGGCAAGGAGGAGCAGGCGGCGGGTGTGGAGACAGAGGGAGAGATCACTGACCAGCGGCGAGATTTCCGGGGTGGGAGCGAGCGCCGAGCGGAGCGGAGCGGGTGGGAGGGAGGCGCTCTGTCGCCGCTTCGGTTGGTCTCCCTCGGCGGCCGCCCGTTTTTATACCGCGACGGCGGCGGCCTCCCCCCGCTGGCTGCAATCCGTCTGTCGCCTGGCTTCGTTTCCTCTTTTACCTGCCCGCCACCTACCTGGCTTTTCCCGGCTCACCTGCGCGCGACCGCGAGCCGGCGTGCCCTGTGCCACCAACCGCGATTCCTCCGCTTCCGCCAGAGCCGGTGACCTGGCGCGGAAACTGGTAACGGTAGACGAAGTTAATGGCGGGGGCGTTTACGTGCTGGCCCCTGTTAAATGGGGATTTCGCTTGTGCTACCGATCGGTGCTCATGGCAGCGACGCGCAGGATACACATGCAAACAAGATGTATTTAGACCCCGTTCGGTGATTTCTGAAGAAGCTTTTTTGGTGAAATAGCTTCTTTAGCGAAGAAGAAGATACAATTGCCGGCTCCTCCTCCACAGTGTAAGTCGAAAATAGCTTCACCAGGTGCTTCGTGGATGAATAAGCTAGTGTAAATATCCATTTGGCACAACTTCAAGTGAAGTTCTCCGTGAAACTATCCAAGAAACTATGCCAAAGAGGATCTTACATTTGACGTGATGGGTGGGAAAATAATTTGACAATAAGCGCGCGGGCGTCCCCCTGATCTTCCATGTGGACTTCCGCCGATACCGTGGTTTTTGAGCGGATCGGCCGGGGCGTGTCGACGGCGTTGACGATGCTGTTTGCACGTGCCGGGAAAGACGAGCCGTCGTCTCAGCACGCGCTGCAGCTCGAGTAGCAACGGATTCTGTTTCCGTGTGATTCGATATGTTTCACTGGTTCGTCAGAAAATCCAACGTTCATTAGGAGCAACCTCGCATCCATATAAAGAAATGTCTCTGCTAGCCTAGCTTTGCTGGCTCGACAGCAACGAAGCGTAGCTGACTAGTAGTTGTGACATGTGAGCGAGTCACTCTTACCTCGTATCGTCTGATGATCAGATCAGAGCACGGTCGTCCCGAGAAGAAAACCCCTGATCAGAGCACGCGGTAATCGCCTCGAGGAACCTCGTAGTTGTCCTGCTGCCAGCCATGCCATGCCTTCTCGTCCCAGCAGCTCCGTCTTCCCCTCTCTGCTTTTTTTTCTCCCTTCCAGCTCACAGATCTCCGTGCGGCTCAGATCTGTGTCGGCTGTTGCCTTCTCGCCCATGGGTCCTCCGTCCTCGGCCGATCCATGTGGCGCGCTGCCGCGAGAATATGCGGCGCGGTACGGCCGCCATTGAAGGAGGCGGCCTCCGAGTCCGAGTCCGCCTGGCTCCTCCAGAGGTGGATTTCATTTCTTCCCCGGCGAGCCGGATTATCAGACCACGGGCCCCCCCGACGCTGACGGAATATGACGTTGCAGCTGCATCGCGTCGCGTCCGTGGACCTACACGTGCCTCGTCGTTGCGTGCTGGCCTGATTCGCCATGCCGCTCCACGTAGGCCGCGTAACCCCATCGCCGTCGCCGTCGGTGTGTGGTTTCCTGGTGGTGGTTCTCCTCTCGCCGTCAGCACGGTGCAGACGTGCAGTGCTCCGAAGGAAAACGAACGGCCCCCGCCGCGGCTTTCTGGTCGTACTAGATGACAAGTGCGCGTGGGTCACGTGCGCGCCGCGGCCAGCTCGTCCTCGTCCTCTCTCCGGCCCGGCGTGCTACGTGCTCCTCGATCCACCACGCAACGAAGCAACGACCGGATCTGCGATTCCGCATGTGCCTTCGGCCCGTGAGCACCACTGTTGCTGCCGTACCATTAGTTAGCTTAACGATGATCAGTTAACCTGTGTCCTTTTTTACTTCGAAGAAAAAAGAGGATCCCCAACTCGCTGTTCAGCGCTTCCCAGGGACCCAGACCGCAAAGTAGATGGATCATCTACTGAAGCTATGAAGCAGCAGGCCAGCAGCACCACGGCTTTTTTCTGAGCGCGGCGGAAAAGGTCAGTTTTGTTGTTTCGTTCTCGTCGTCTGGTTTGCGTCGGAGTCCACGGACTTTTTGGTATTTGCTGCGCGGGTGTCGTTGCAAAATTTCAGCGCACTGACTGGCAGAGGCTTGAAAAACGGGTTCCTTGCCTCCGTTTGACTTTTGACTATGACCGCCGCCCCCCGGGAATAAGAACATCCGCCGGCTGCTATCCTACCGACCAACCACCACCGCTGCAGCTGCAACGCAAACTTTGCTAGTAGCTTTCCTCTAACGAGGCGGCAAAGCCGTTCAAGCCAGCAGCTCGAAACCAATTCTACCCGTGGCGGCCACGGATTAAAACCTACCTATAACAAATATACTGCCTACTGTATTCTAACCGATCATACTTGGTAAACCATGATGACAACCGCTATGGCTCGCCGTACCGGTGGCTCCGCCACTGATTCTCGCGGTTAAAGATTCTACACCTAGCACAATAGCACTAGCACATCCTTTGGGATCTCGCCTGGGCTACGCAAAAGGCAGGCTGCAGGCAGTGAGGCCTGAATGCTGGTTGGTGCCTGGATGCTCTGCAACAGCTGGACTAGCTATAACCTGTGGCTGCCAAACTCTCCACTCCACCGGGAAGGACCAGCAGCTCCATGATCTCGGTCGCCTAGGATTCAAGAAGATGGCATCACGCCGACCTCATCTTGGCTGACCAGACGTCAGGCCCATCATGTTACATGCTGCCCGGTGTTGGCGGCCTCTGTCAGCTGCACTAGTTTAGCTTCTCCGGAAGTGACAGCCGAAACGCCAGATAGAATCATTATACAGGATTGCAAGATAACATAAACATCGGGCGATAGGGACAGCCACGAATAAGCAGCCTCCCTCGCCTAGCCGGCTAGCACTCGAGTCCCTCTTGTCAAAAGCACACCCATTCATTCACCCGCAGAACACAGCAGGTGCTAAACATTGAACAGAAACACACAGATATCACGATCACGCAGAATCTAGCTGGTCCACGGACCACTATTAGTCGAAGAAAATGCGTGCCACTTGGCGACAGATAAGTCGCTGCTGAGGGCTCCATCACCATCAATTACGAGAAAGCAACCTGCCACGATATCATGGGCTTAGGCACCCCAGATCTGAAACCCCACGTTTGTTGGTATATCTTTCAGGCCGACTAGAGCACTTTCAGTTTTGTGGAATGTATTGTGTGAGGACACAGGCAGGCACAGCATTGCACACCTGAGAATTATTTCCACTGTTGCTATGGGGTTTACACGACACGTAAGGTGGCAAAGCGCTTAGCCAGAGCACCATTCTGACGAGTCGTGACACATAAAATTTACATGCCACTCGGCTCCCACCTGCATAAGTGGGGACCCACTTCTAACGCCCCAACAGCTTGAGGACAGCAGTGCAGCCTGTTCAAATCTGAAGTTGCTGAACCATGAATCATTGAGTGTTTAGAAGCCTGACAGAGTGATCCTGTGTTGAGGGCAGGCAAATACTTGACGCCCCAAGTGGTATCACCTGCAAAGATGAAGGTAGATAACAGTCATTTGTTGTGATCTAGCAAATCAAAAGATGTTCTGAAACAAAACAAGTAGAGCACACATGGAGTTCAAGCAAACAGAATCATCACGATAAAAACATCCTTTGGTTGGGTTGCTTCAACACACAACATAGTATGAGATGCATGCATTGAGATGAAACTGATTATGCCCCAAAGGTAAAAGTTCATGGCAAACAAAAATTAACCAAAAACATGGACTCTACTAAGTAAGGATCCACTTCAAGGCTCCCTGTAAATTCCAACAATGTTCTGCAATGCTGGATAAGGGGATATGCACACTGATCGAAACAAGATCAGGAATTATCACCAGAAACCTGACAAGTTTTTTTCTCCTTTTAACTATTCGACAGCAATGGAAAGAAGATTACTTTGGACTTTCTTACCAAAAGTATGCGATCAATTTCACAAGAACTGATGTATGAAGTTGTCATAGTTTCCTAACACTGTGGAACTAGAAGATTGATAAAAAGGACTTGGAAAAGGCCCCCCAAAACAAAAGATTGCAATGGAGAACAATATTACCTTTTGAGCCACTTTGGTTTGCCGGGCTTCTTATTTGTTGTTGGTACAGGATCAGGTTGAGGTACACTAGACTGAAGAGCAGACGAGTTCATCCTAGAATCATCAGGTTGACTAGCAGGTTTCAACAGAAGTGATAATCCATCTAAACTTTGAATTTCTTCACGGAGAAAAGGTCCTGCTTTTAGTTCATCTGTATATGAACCTGCATGTTTAATGCATTTGATACCATTCATTAGAAAACTCATGAATATCTGAATGTCTAACAAAGTGACAACTATGACTATTTTTGGATAATTATCGTCATATGCGTGAGGAAATACAGTTTTATAAAAGTGTGACACTAAAATTGATTTCTGTTAAGATGCGCAATAACTATTTAAAACATACAGATGACAGGTAATTATTGTTTATTTTCTTAACCTGGCACTAGTCATTATGATGATGCATACCTTCAGGAAGATCATAAGAAAAGTGGATATTAGCTCCAGGGACAAAACCAGCTGTATAGAAGTCCTGCGATGTGTCTAGTATTCGCTTCTTTGGAGGTACTGTATCTGTTTTGGAATTGGAAGGACCCAGAATTAAGAAATTGTAAACAGTACATGCCTAAGATATGAGTATGGAAGATACATAGAATCTCAGAAGTCAAATGCATGCCAAATAACAACACAGATCACAACGATGATCAGAAGATTTCACAAGTTCAACCCAAGAAACATTTGGCATACAAGTTCAGTGGCGCATGATTTATCTAAAATAGGCACTATGATAAACATATGCATCACTTTATACGCTGCTGTTGTTCAAATTATGGTCCAGGATAGGCACCAAACTGTCAGAAGAAAGCAAAATGAGGAGACCTCCCATTTGCTACTGACGGGGACGAACATCACGGACCCCCCAAAGTACGGTCTTTAGGGAGCTAATCACGGATTAGTCCTCCTAAACTGTGCACGACCTAGCCGGACAGCCACGCGGCCAAAGACGGCCCACCGACTGAAGGAACGTCGACGGCCCAGCATCAAGCCCAGACGCGGGGTGTGAGCCGCCTCGCCCGACCCTGAGGGCGAGGACTACGCCTCGCCCGACCCCAGAGGCGCGGGCTCGGCCTTGTCCGACCCCGAGTGTACGGACGCTGCCGCGCCCGTCTCAGGGACGTGGGGCCGTTAGGCCCCGCGGGAGTAAAAGCTCGTGTCGGAGGTCAAGCCTCTGACACGAGAACAGGAGAAGGCACGCCTTGACATGACCTCCGGAGGTGATAGGCCATCACGGCGAGCCCTCGTCGCCCGCCGCACCGGGGGTTAAGCCGCAAAACACGCCGGGGGCTCATGCCGCCCGTCTTGTCAGAACGCACGTCGCACGTCGCGCCAGGGAGCGGCGTAGGGACACCCCCGGTGTGATCTACAGGGCCCATGGGACCCACGTAAAGGGAAGGAGAGCTACAGGATCTCGGCGACCTCTCTCTCTCTCTCTCATGTATCCGACCCCTACCCCTTGGCGTATAAAAGGGAAGGGGAGGACCCCCGTAAGGACATTCCGCCCGAACTATCCTTGCACACCATCCGAGCCAGACGCGCAAACACAAATTCACTAGTCAGCGGTCCGAAACACCGACAGCTACTGTTGTACAGACTTAATAGTTTTACACTTCTACAATATTATTTTATTGCCTCATAGCACTTATTAATAATTGCCTCATAATTGAAAGAAAACCCTTTGCACAAAATGATGTAGTAAAAGTTTCTTCACAGATTTTGTAAGTGTGAAACTATTTATGTCAGATAGCTGTTTCCCTACTTGTCATGATTGCCAACACATTTGCTTGCCAAAAAATAAATATAAGCAATTCTTACCATAGCAAATCACAGCCAAAATAAATTGTTAAATACAAAGGAATGATCAAGGGTGAAACAGGACAGGAGAGAGAAGCAGAACTTACAAAGATAGAATGGCAGATCTGGTCTAGCAAGTACTTTCATGAGCAGGTCCACTAGACTATGAATCCTCTCTGATGGAAGAAAGTCAGCCTCAAGAATGTGGCCATCAGGGAATCTCACCCTCATTACCGCCTACAATCACGAATGTAACCATCAGGGAATGGCACCCTCATTACTGCCTACAATCAAGGTGGTTATGGGCAATATGGAAGACAAAAGGAAGAAAAAACAAGTAAATCAACGTGCTTTTAAGAAATCTAAGACTATGTTATTAAAAACGTGCAATTAGAACTACATATTATTATGCCATATTTTCTTAAGACAATTTCACATGCTAGAAGTTAATTAGAACATATATCTCCCTGTCAAACATTTAAAAAAGTTGCAACTGCTTTTCAAGCATCTCTTAAAGCACTTCTCAGTTAATGATGGATTAAAAAGGAGCTAACTAGGACTCACACAGAAAGGAAGAAAAGAACTGCTTCAAATTGTTTCTTTGTATATAGTGGACTGGACCATGAAGCCTTGCATATTAATTGATTGTGAGAAAATTAAATAGGAATCATGTGCATTATAACCCTGCCTTTGTTATCTTTGCTCGCTGAGCAGCAAGTTCTGCCTCCCGTATCTTGCGAGTCTTTAGCATTTTAGATTGCTCTGCACAAAGTCATCATTTAAACAGTGTTACAGTATGTAAATCAGAAAGCAAAACAATACAGTTTGACCAATATTAAACTAAGTTGATATTAAAGTAACTTTAAAGACCGGAAACCATATTTGGTACCTGCCATCCTGTTCGAAACCAAGTTAAAGTAATCAGCAGGCTGAAGCTCATAAAAGTCATCATCTTCCTCTGCAAGAACATGTTTTGATGTCACAAAAGAACTAGCATAAAAATAAGAAAGGTTTCCGTACAAAACAAAATCAGATGAAGCTTCAGTACCATGATCTGAACTGGGCAGCTTGTTAGGTTGTAGAGCAAATTTCTCGCTTGAAAAAACCCGGATCTGGTGTCCAAGTTCCTCTCCCACTGCTTTCAGCTTGTCCTGGGATTTTTCCAAAGAAAACAGAGTTATCAGAGGCTTTGTTGCATCCACCTTTCCTACCGATGGAAATCTTGGAATACAAAGGTTTCAACTTTCATCCAAAGATGAAGCATGACCATTGCTCTAAAATAAAACCCTCCTAGAAAACAATTCAACGTTGTAATTTACGGAATGTTGCAGAACCATCGAAGCACGCATTGCTCGGGTTGATCCCCCAGATGACCAACTCAGAAGCAAAGAACCTATCTTGTACGCACAGATTCAGGAACTAAACGCGCACCAAGAAGTGGACTCCCTAAACCCTCTAGCAGAACGCGAGAGCCCGAAAGAACCAGCGCCATCCCCGAAACCCGCAGGCAAGAACAAATCCTCGCTCATCCCCACCCTATCCAAAGAACCTGAACCCAACCTCCCCTCCGGACCCTAGGGCCGGCGAACCCGAACGAGAGGCCGCCAATCCTCCAAGAACCCTCCCCAAGAACCCTCGCGCCGCTGCAAGAACCGAAACTACCGGGAGCAAGCGCCAGCCCAACCCAACCAGCAACCACGGAAGCGATCAACAAGATAATCGCGCAGGGGAGCGGGGCGGGGGGTGGAGGCCGCGCACGTACCGCGGCGCGCTGCACGTCGGCGTCGGGATCCATGGCCACGGACGCCGGCGAGAGGTCGTCGTCGCAGTCCTCGCTCCTCTTCCTGCGGCGAGTCGCGCACGGCCAGAGGAGGGTGGTGGTGGAGGAGGAGGAGGAGGAGGAGGAGGAGGGGCCCGCCTGGTGGTGGGGGTACTCTGCTTCCATCTTGGACGGGAAGGGAGAGGAAAGGATCCTTGGCGAGGTGGAGACGGGCGGGCCCGGGTCTCGGGCTGCGGGTCTCAGCTCCGACTCCGCCGATACTGGGGAGAGGAGAGAGCACGCGGCGGCCAACTCGTTTTATACTGCACGTCGGCCTGATGCGTCTGGGCCCAAAACGATTTTGGGCTGAATTTTTTTGGTAGCGTCAGCCCAGGCGCATGTGGCCCGCGTTGACAAACACCTGAAGGGCGGCGTTTCAGTGTTCACACGGGAGAGCTCCCGAACGTCGCAATTAAAGCCACGTCAGCTTCCGAACATACAAAATAACCTTTTGGAACTCTGATGTTGGTTTGTCCTGGGCGCTGTGGTGCACGGGATTAAAAATGGTTGCCATTTCAGTCGATTAAAATTAGCGGATGTTAGGATTGAGGATCAAAGGAGAGCGGTGGGTGGGTTAGTGGGATGGCAAAACGCCAGCTCTTGTGGTGGGGATATTCCGATGGAATTAGATCCATGTAACAGTAGGTTATGTCGATTTAAGGTGCTTGATATATTTGACAGCAGGGGAGTTAGTGTAGTAAAATAAGGTGGTGGTGGTGGTGGATCTAAGCATCCAATTAGATCATTGTAGTTTCAAAGGTGGGACGGCAGGAAAAAGAATCATTTCATTAGTGTTGGTGCAAACGGAGAAGAGAACGGATAGGGAATCCAAAAGATTATAGTTTTTATTTTATGTTTTATCTAAAACATATCTATATTCCACTAAACCTTCAACATAGCGAATCGTTCACCACCAAGTAACTCAATATTTTTGGCAAAACCTACTAGAGTAACAGTTTTTGTTTCATTGGATGAGCATCCTATCCTATGCAACAGTTGAGAAAACCATGATTCCTTTTGCCAAATCTGCCATGAGCCATTTCTCGATGGGTGGGGAAATTCGATGAATGGAATCCAAAGAAAAATAGTTTTGTTTCACCTCTTATCTAAAAAAATATCTATATTCCACTAAGCCATTGACGTAGTGAAGCGCTCGCCACCAAGTACTCATTGGGTAAAACCTCTCAAAGTAACAATTTTTGTTTCATCGGATGAGCATCCTATGGAACATTTGAGAATCGCTCGGCACCAAGTACTCACTGGGCAAAACCTCCCAGAATAACAATTTTTTTTTCATCTGACGAGCATCCTAAACATTTGAGAACCTGCCAAATCAGCCATGATAACATTTCAATGAATGGGGGACAATGGACCCACCTCCCTTTTTCTCTTTAAATAAACCAAAAAAAGAGCCAAGGATATATACAACGAACCTCTCGAGGGAACACCATAAACGACCATGCTTTCGCGAGCGTGTTTTAAGAAAGAACAAACACGATGATGACCGATGACCGATGGCCGATGACCGTGAGCTGTTCCCATACCACGCGTGTAGCATCAAGAGCACTGCCCGTGGAGAGTGGGCAGGCGGCCGTCACGCACGGACGAGGACAATGGACAAGTGAAAGGGACGACAGTAGCGAGGATTTTTTTTTTGTAAAGCTATTAGTAGCGAGGATGGATGGCCGTGCTTGGTTACTTGGCTAGGTGCCGTCACCTGTCACGCTGCCCACACGGCTGCGCCGCCTGCCGGCCGTACCCTCTCCCTAATCCCTTGCCATCATCATCATCACTGCCTCCGACGATCGATCCGGCCGCCCCGCGCGCGCTCGCTCTGAGTCCAGGATTGGCAGGCGCCGCGTCGGCGTGGTCCACGGCCCCGGCCGCCGGCACCGGCAGCGCTGCCGCTGCTCATCCCCTAGCAGCAGCTGCGCCAGGCCACCAGCCCACCAGGCCAGAGAGAGCCCCACGGGCGGCAGGCGGCAGGCGGCAGGCGGCAGGCGGCAACCGAGCGCGTGAGGCGTCGGCCAGGCGACAGGCGGCGACGGGCTGGCGCTGGCAGACACGCGCACGCTCCCCCGCAAGCTGGCACGCGGCCCGCACGTTGCAGCCCCCCAACTCGGAACGGAAAGCTAGATGGGTCACTACTACGCTAGGAGCCGGCCCGATCGCTTGCTTTTCCGCTAGCGACGCCACGAGATTGCTCTCGGCCTCGCTGCTTTTTTCAGAGCTCTCTCTCTCTGGTATTAACGTGTCGCTGCAGCTGCTGAAGGAAAACGGAACGCGTTAGTGGCAGTGGAATGTGTTAGGTCTGGCACTCTGGCGGCTTGCGCCGCTGGGTTGGTAGCTGCTACGCTCGGTGCCTTGCTGCCCGCGCCAGCGCCGGCGCCCACCTCCTGCCGTTTAAGAAATTTCGAATTTTGATATTTGACATCCAATTTATAAGCCTTTCGAAATATACCTCCTGCACGTGAATTCTTTCGATTTGAGGAATTACTTCCCCTTTTCTCTATTTCTCTGATTTTCCTTTTTATTTTCGTTTTAAGACCACCTGAAAAGACGACATTGTCCCTCACCTTATCCTTTTCACTTATGGATCCAATTGGCTTGGCAACTCTCCCGTGCGTTCATCTCTCCCCCGCTCGCTTTCTGTCTCTCGCTCGCCAAAAACAGTGCGCCGCCGGCGGCACTGGCCGCCCTCTCCGACACACAGGACAGGACTAGAGAGATTGAGGGCGGTGGCACCGGCGGCGGGCAGAGGGCAGCCGGGCGTGGAGTCGCCCCCGCCCTCTCCTGGTCGACTAATTGCCCCAGCCAGCATGACAGCGTCGTCATGGCCGAGGTGCTGCAGCTTCCCCAGTGGATGAGATCGGCACGCGCCGCCGTTCAGCTGAAAGATTGTCACAGCGTGTTGCAGTTCAAATCGCTCCAAAATCCGTGGTGGCTTGTGGCTGTTCCATTGGGTTCATTCAAGTGATGGGATGACTACGGAGATTGATGAGATTGAGCTGTCTTTATTTCATCTGATCTGTTTCGGGCATTCAGCTTATCTGTGCTGCATGTTTAATTTAGCAATGCTATGTAGTGCAGTGCTAACTTACAGAGCAAATTCATCAAACTTCGTTTATTTCTTTACAAAATTCCACCAAACTTGAGTTATGGATCAAGCCAACAAAAGTTGGGGGAAAACTCATTGTGGGAAATGCTGGATTCAGAAAGCCTATCGCTCAGCTCTTGATGGGCAACGTGCTCCCGTCGGCGAGCTTGCGCATGTCCTCTGCGAGTAGACCGGCGAAGAGGTCAGCCGTGTGGTCGTGCAGGAACCGATAGGTAGCGTCGGAGTTGTATATCTCCACCGCCCTCGCCGCGGTCTCCGCTCTCCTGGCCCGCCGCGCCGCCGCGGCCGCGACGCATTCCTCGGTTGAGCTGATGCACGGGGTGGGATTGGCCTCGCAGCGGCCAACGAAGCCTCGCCACCCGGGGCGGCGAGGCGCGCCTTCTTGCCGGGGTCCCTGGTGGACGCCCCGCCGTGCACGATGCGGTGGAGCAGCTCGGGGAGGTCCTTGAGGTATCCAAAGGCGGCGACGGGGGCGGGCGTTGAGTGCCAGCGTGCGCGCGTGGAATGGGGCACCACGTGGAAGAAGTCGAGGCAGGGGTCCCCCGAGGACGCGAACGTCGTAGAGAGGTTCTCCGTGAGCGCCTTCCCGCCCGGCCCCGCCTCCGACGTCGCGAGCTTGTTGAAGCTGGCGTCCATCAGGTCTAGGAACGTGCGGCGGCAGCGGCGGTGGGGAGCCGGGGGAGGGCGGCCGGTGCAAGCGGCGGCGCGCTGTTCTTGGCGAGCAAGAGACAGAGAGCGAGCGGGGGAGAGATGAACGCGCGGGAGAGTTGCCAGGCCGATTGGATCCAATCGGTGAAAAGGATAAGGTGAGGGGCAATTTCGTCTTTTCAGGTGGTCTGTAAAACGAAAATAAAAAGGAAAATCAGAGAAATAGAGAAAAAGGGATGAAATCCCTCGAATTGAAAGAATTCGCGTGCAGGAGGTTATATTTTGAAAGGTTTGCGAATTGGTTTGCGAATTGGACGTCAAAACACATGAGGCGTGTGTATTCAGTGTCAAATATCGAAATTTCTCCTCCGGTGATGGTTTCGGTGGCCTTGGAGGGAGCGAGAGCGATGGAATTCGGAGGTCTAAGCGATCGAGCAAGGCACGCAAGGCTCTGTTGGCTCTGGAGGGGCTAAAATTTAGTCCTGTCATATCAAAGAGAATCTTGCTATTTAGAAATATTAAATAAAATCTGTTTATAATTTTTTTTCACGGATGGGTACTAATCCGTGAGATGAATTTAACGAGCCTAATTAATCTATGATCTACTACAGTGATACTATAGTAACCCTCCGCTAATTATGGATTAATATATAATTTAGAGTAAATTAATCTAGAAGTTCTGCAATTAATTTTATAATTAAATTTTATTTAATATTTATAAATAATAAGATTATTTTAATATGATAGGGCTAACACCCTATGTGTCGCCCCGAGGTACGGTGCGGTGCTAGCTGCAACGCACGATTCAGCTGGAAGCAAAGAGCAGAGCAGAGGGCAAGTGCGCACCGACGGCCTCCCAGCGGGTACCGGCATAAACATCTCCTACGCGCCACCCTCGGCCGTTACGATATCCTTGTTTATTCAGCGGGGTCAGTACTTAGTAGTTAGTACTATAAGCTTGCCGTGCCGTACTCATCACTGCTGCACTAGAGCTCGGCGCGTCGCTTTACTTTCTTCCCAATCAGCCGGCTAAACATCAATCAGATTAGGAATTGGGTTCAGATTCCGTTGAGGTTTGGTGACAAGGCAGTGCTCCTCCAAAACGGAGGTGAGGTGACGGAAGAGAGAGGAGAAGGAAGGGAATCACCGTCACCGCCGGATTCAAGGCCAGCGCTAGCATCCATGACAGGGTCCAGACGCCAAAATGCGGCCGAGACTGGGACCTGTTCGGCAGAATTTATCTTTAATTCCGTCGACTCGGAAGTTGAACACCTATTAGAAATATTAAATATAGTGTAATTAAAAAAATAATTGCATAAATAGAGACTAATTCGCGAGATAAATCTATTAAACATTAGTCCATGATGTGATCATATTATGCTACAGTAAACATATACTTAATAATAAATTAATTAGACTTAGCAGATTCATCTCTTGAATTAGCGCCAACTTATACAATTAATTTTATAATTAGCTTATATTTAATCTCCGATACAACCGTAACTATAAAAAAATCAGTTCCCGGATTCCAACAGCCCCTAAACTAATAAACTAAAATGACAGCGGCGGCGGCAGCAGCTGCGTTGCAATTAAGTGCGGCTCACCCCAGAACAGCTAGAATACTGTGGGTTAGCGTCACGCTCCCCTCCTCCCCGTCTCTGGCTGCCGTCCCTTCCCTTGCATCTCTCGCTCTCCTCGCAGTCGCATCGCAGTGCCGCCCGCGCGAGCTTTTACTCCTACTCCATCCCCTCCCTTTGCTACTTTTGGGGACCTCTAGGCCTCTCAAATCTAGAGAACCAAAAAGGAGAGAGAGAGAGAGAGCTCGCCAGCCCGAGAAAAGGTTCCTGCTCTCCTCCCCAGCCTCGCCCTCACCCCGTCCCCTCCCACATCCGATTGCTATCTGCGCTTCTTGGATCCTAGATTTGGTCAGCCGGCGGCGGCGGCGGTTCCGGGAGCTGGGAAAGACTGGGTTTTTCTGCCCATGGAGGCGTGGCCTGATCCGTTCAGGCCCGGGCGCTGGAGTGGCTCCCTGACCAGGTCCGATTCGTATTGGTTCAAATGATCTGGGCGGCCTGATTGGCTGGTTGATTCTGCCAGGGGGATCGGAGCTAGGGTTGTTGGTTCAGCTCAGGAGCCGCAGGTCTGCGTAGATCCCTTCTTTGCTTCAGTGGCCGGTTTGTACTGCTAGGGTTTTGGTTGCCTGTGGTGGAAGATGATTAAGCAGATCCTTGGCCGGCTGCCGAGGAAGCCGGGGAAGGCTGGGGATAGCCGGGATGCTGCTGCTGGGGTGGCTGCGGGGAACGGTACAGAGCCTTCGAATTCTTACAGTGTTGCCAGGAGCATGGACTCGGGGAACAAGAGGACTGGAAATGGGGATTACCCAGTGCCACCTGGGGTAACTCCTAACTCGGTGATGAATGGGGCTGTGCTGTATCACTCCAATGAGCCGCTGCCAGCGTTCAAGGATGTGGCAGCGTCCGAGAAGCAGAATTTGTTTGTCAAGAAGGTGAACCTGTGCTGTGCTGTGTATGACTTCATGGATCCGACAAAGAACCTGAAGGAAAAGGAGGTGAAGCGCCAGACGCTTATGGAGTTGGTCGATTACGTCACCTCGGCGAACGGCAAGTTCTCGGAAGTCGTCATGCAGGAGATCACCAAGATGGTGTCCATTAACTTGTTCCGGAGCTCCAACCCCACGCCCCGTGAGAACAAGGCCATTGAGGGAGTTGATCTGGAGGAGGACGAGCCCCTCATGGACCCGGCATGGTCGCACTTGCAGATTGTGTATGAGGTTTTCTTGAGGTTTGTCGCATCGCAGGAGACAGATGCAAAGCTTGCCAAGAGATACATAGATCATTCCTTCATTCTTAGGCTACTAGATCTTTTTGACTCAGAGGACCCCAGGGAAAGGGACTATCTAAAGACAATACTTCACAGAATATATGGTAAATTCATGGTTCATCGCCCGTTCATCAGGAAAGCAATTAACAACATATTCTACAGGTTTATATTTGAAACAGAAAAGCATAATGGTATTGCAGAGCTGTTGGAGATCCTGGGCAGTATTATTAATGGTTTTGCCCTTCCTCTTAAGGAAGAACACAAGTTGTTCCTTGTTCGTGCACTGATCCCTCTTCACAAGCCAAAGTGTGTATCTATGTACCATCAACAGCTATCTTATTGCATCACACAGTTTGTTGAGAAGGACTGCAAACTTGCTGACACAGTTATTAGGGGCTTACTGAAATACTGGCCTGTGACAAACAGTTCAAAGGAGGTGATGTTCTTGGGTGAGTTAGAAGAGGTTTTAGAGGCAACACAGCTTGCGGAGTTTCAAAGATGCATGGTTCCACTTTTCCGTCAGATTGCCTGTAGCATGAATAGCTCCCATTTCCAGGTCAAAATCTTACCGGGCTTGTACTTAAGCCTGTCATCAATTTCAACAAACTTGTTTGTTGGTTCTTCTAATCCATGGAACATGTGCTCTTAGCCTCTTACTGCTTTAGGCATCTGATTCTGCATTTTTTGCCTGCATATGCACATTGATTGCTTGCACGCATTTAATAGCTAGACTTACGCTCCCTGGGTATGGAAAACAATATCGAAGTGTCTCCAGCTTCACTATTAAGACACCTTCTCTGCATACCTTTGTGTTTTCTTATGTATAGTTTGTGCAGATGGATTTCCTGTTGTTTTGATATATGCTAATCTGTAATTAAGAACAATTAAAGAAAGCATTTGTGCTAGGTGATACCACAGGATTGGAGAATATGCATAGTAATTTGTTCCCTTTCTTTTCGATGTTTCTTGTACCTTAAAGTCTTAGACCTTTATGTGCATTTATGTGCATCTTTCTTAGTAATCATATTATATATATAGCCAGCTTTTCATGTTTATATATCTACTTCTGCAAAACACAAACTTCTGTATAAATCTACTCCTAAGTGTGGGAAAGATTAATTTTTAGTGTATCTACTCCCAAGTGTGGGAAAGATTAATTTGTGTTTATTTTTAGTATATATGCTAATCTGTGATTAAGAGCAGTAAAAGAAAACATTGGTGTAAGCCATCCGTCCTTTGAGTTATAAGTATATCAATTTTTGTATCTTAAAGTTATATGGAGAATGCAAATGATATTTTGTTCCTTTTTTGTGTGTGTGTTTCTCGCATCGGAGACTTAGAGACTGATATGTTGCATATAGATTAGTGACTGAACAAACTTCTCTTTTCTATATCTATTGTAAAACAAAAGTTTCTGTAGAAGTTGCTATAAGGAGTCTCATGTCTCAAAGTAGATTCTTTGCTTTGAACCAGGGAGTCTCATGTTCATGTAGCAAAACAGATATTTGTGCCACCCAGATTCGATAGCAAACACAAGCCACTAGTTTTTCCCAAATTATGACTTGAGGTGCAAATCTGTTTTCTGTTTTGTCCTGGTGCATGGTATTTGTTTAACCTTATTACTGAGCTGCTTCATTGGGTGTAACCTGTCCATCGATTTCTGATTGTTGAAGTCTGTTTTTCTCTGGCTACTGCTCCTGTCCTGGCTACGGTTTCTTTCTTTCTTTCTTTCTTTCTTTCTTTCTTTCTTTCTTTCTTTTTTTTTTCTTTCTGGCGGTCGCTCCTGTCGTGGCTATGTGTGAAACCATGTTCGCCTATTTCTGACTCTCAAAGCCTTGTGTATTTTCTGACTGTCGCTCCTTTCCTGGTTATTTGTAAAATCCTGATCGTCTATTCCTGACCATCAAAGCTTGTCCATTTTCTGACTGTCACTTCCGTTTTGGCTATCTGTAAATCAGGTCTTAGACAACATGTGCATTTTGGATGCATAATTGTTTGCTATCTTCTTACTGGCCTATCATTCTAGCTTATAACCGTGTAATTATGCTGCTTGGATCCCGCTGGCTCTGTAGGACAGATTGTAGTTTTTGTATGGAATCATCATTCATGGTTTCTGGTGGTTTTGTTTAGTTGTGTGTTTCACATGAGAGCAGTTTTAGCTAGCTGCAAGTGAAATACCCATCATTAGCTTACTGCAGTTTTTTATATACTCATCCTTTGTGTCTTATGTTTTTCTCCTTTTCTGTTCATAGGTGGCAGAGCGGGCTCTGTTTCTCTGGAACAATGACCATATTGAAAACCTAATTAAGCAAAACTACAAGGTGCTATTACCTATCATCTATCCAGCACTCGAGAGAAACACCAGAGATCACTGGAACCAAGCTGTTCGTAGCCTGACATTGAACGTACGCAAGATATTCTCTGATCATGATTCTGCATTCTTTGGGGAGTGCGTTCAGAGGTTCAACGATGAGGAACTTAAGCAGGAGGAAACCGATTCAAAGCGAGAAGCCCTGTGGAAGCTTCTAGAGGAAATGGCCACCTCAAAACCCGGTGAAAACAACCCCTCGGGCACACCCAATGGCAAATCCAGTCAAGCTGCTGGCTAGGACACAATAACAGCTGTGGTCTTGCAACTCTTTGACTCATGTGCCCTGGAACTCAGGTTGTTGTGATTTTAGTGTTGGAATTTTTTGTTGGTGCGTTGGTTTGCCCCTGTTGTAGGTGGGTAGGGCGTGTTTGGTTTCGTCAGAACTGTATGATCAAAATGTACACATACAGAAGGATTTCCAAGAGATTTGGCATGTGTAGTGACATTACATATAGTCCAATAAACAGCGTCGATTTTGATTGAGGATATCCAGTTTGGGTGGGTTTATACTTTAGTGGCAGTGGGCATCGTGTTATTGTTTCACTGTTATACTGAAATGGTAGTGCGAGTATGTATTATACTGGAATATGATTGCCCACCACAGTTTTCTTGTAATTCTACTCTATGTAGCATAGCATGTTTAAATTCTGTTTCTTGGCTGAGCAAGAAAAGCATTATCTATGAAAAAGGTTTTCTGACCCGTTAGAGATTGCTGTTTGATGTAGCAGAATACAAATGTTGTCTTCTGTCGTGCAACTGATGTTTACGAAAAAAGGATTTTTTGTGCCTGAAAGATCAAACCAGATGGAATAGCAGCCACTAACTACAGCTAACAATGGCTCTTAGTTGCCCAACGATAAGACGGTAAACCAAAATAAAGAATTAATTCAACACAGAAGAAAACTCTACAAGCAATGCCCGTATTTTTCTTGGATCCATGTAATTAGGCCACAAAAGTACAAAACACAATTTCTCAGAACACAAATATCCCTAAAGCTCTTCACCGACCGTGACCAATGTAAGTCAAATGCTGCTCGTATGCTCAGGATCCAAAGTAAATAATACACTGCAAGTCACTGCACGGGAGCTCGAGCAATAAGTTCTGTCAAAGAGCTCAAACGGGCTTGAAGGGCTTGCCTACAGGTCAATAACTCGTGATAGCTTCTGGATGCGGTTCAGCAGGAAGTCGCCTTGCTTGATGGTTGCCTGGTAGAAGGCATTCCTGGCATCAGGTCGGTTTGTCTCCAAGACGCCAGCAACTTTGTCTATCTTGCAGTGGAGCTTCCCAGCAGCAATAAAGCGCGACAATTCTCTGCATCGATGTGACACAAATGGTCATAAACTAGCTTATGAGTAACTACAGCTAGAATATGAGCACCGGGCATAGACTGAACTTACTGGTCAATGAAATCAACGGTAACACCAAAAGCAGCAGCCATTGCTTCCATTGTCACACTCTTGTACGATTCCAGAAATTGTGAGTAGACAACAGTGCGCACTTCACGCATGTAGTAGCGGAAATGAGGCTGCAGGTAACGGTCCAACTTGATCTGTTCCGTCAAGCCAGCTGAAGAATAAGAACCAGCGATGAGATTTCACTATAGCCAGGCAACCACAACAATTATCCACAAGAGCATTACTTATCATCAGTATATGGAAAAATGTGGAAGGAATATTATGATTCTGTTACTTACAGAATGCAATAAAAAATGACTTGTACTGGCAATTGTAGAGCGAATTGAGAAACTCGGATAGGTGAGGTACTTTGCCAATTACAGCGAGGATCTCAGGTGCATCTACAACCTGCAAAGATCCATGTTGGTCAGAAATCCAAGGCAATCAAGAGGACTTCTACAAACCAAACTGCATACCTTCTGCTTTAGAGAAACGCGATCCAGTGAGATAGCACTTGTGAGGACTGTGTAGAAGATGAATGTATCATAGGTGAACAGCTCATAAGTTGTGAATGTTGAAATCGAATCCAAAAACAAGCTAGCAGCTTTCTTGAAGTTTCTAGTTGCCATGCAGTACAATCCTTCATACACTTTCAATCTGTTCTTCCTCTCCCAATCACCACCCTCCTCAAACAGGCTTCCATCAGGCAAAATATATCAGCATCAGATTTCATACTGCAAATCAAGCAGAAAGTGAAATAGCTAAATGACTTCAGAGACATACTTTTTGGCCTTGTCAATGGACTTTGAGATGAGATCAAAGTCCATATAGAAAAATCCAATTTGCAACGTGTAGAAAACAAGGTCCATCTTTTGGCCAACAGCTACGGTTTTTCCTTCAGTAACTTTAAGCTGCTCCAGAGCTTTTTCCTGAAATTTAGAAAAATCAGGTAAGATAAGCATGCTGGAACACATTAAAACAATTCTCATAAAAGGTAAAAAACAGCATATATACCTTCTCCCCAACCCTTATGAAATACAAGGATTTGGCAAGATGGGCCTCCCGTACTTCACTCTCACCCAAGTTCTCCTCAGCATCAGCAATTCTTCATAAATAAGAAATATAATTAACCAAGAGAAGATACTGACTGAACATTAACACTCAAGCATAATGGCTACAGAACTGACATGCACCAAAAGAGAAAGATGATAGTAACTTCAGAGTCTAGGTGCCATGATTAAAATTTTACTTGGACAACTGTCAGGAGCATCTTTACAGCTAAGTCAGAAGCTAGTTAAATGAAAGCCTTCCATGACACATTGATTTGTTTGCACACACCGTGACCACTATTTACCATCATCCATCATTCCTTGTGATCTAAATAGTGATGTGTAAACACCAGTTCTCTATCTACCATCTAAATTAACAACCATAATTTACTATTGTCCTTGATGCCGAACAACAAGACATGATTTGTTCAGGTCGAGAACACAGAAAAGTTACTAATTGCAATGTTCTTACTTTAGCTACTCAAAGCTAACAAAACCCACCAAACTTTTGACAGTAATATCGCCTTGCAACGCATAAATCACAAACTCAGTGAGTTCCAAGACTAAATTATTACTGAACCGAACAATAACAATGTTTAAATTACGAACATTGCGGTCACAGAGCTAGATGCATCAGCGCTCGCAGCATGAAACCCTAGGAGTCAGCCTAGAAATCGAGCAGGAAAAATGTCACAAGCGGCGAGATCTACTCACTTCTCGTCAAGCTTCCGGATCTCCTCGTCGATCCTGGCGCGCATCTCGGCCAGCAGCGCCGCGTCCATCTCCAGCACGCCGTCGGCCGCCAGCGACTCGTAAAGCGCCGCCAGGTCTGCACCAATCACACCAGTCAGATCAAATCCAAAACCCCCCGGCAATTGGACTCATACTCGAGGAAAGGAGGGGCGCGGCGCTGGTCCTACCGTCGGATTTGACTGCCGCGAGAACGTCGGCGCGGAGGTCGACCTTGGCGGGGTCGTCCACATCGGGGTGCGACAGCAGGAACAGCTTGTGCGCCAGCACCAGGTGCGGTTCCTGCTTCCCGTCCTCTCCGGCTCTGTCCATCTCGCCGCTGCTGAGCCGCCCTCGCTTTGCTTCCGCCGCAAGAAGGTTGGGGGAGAGAGACAGACCAGAGGAGGAGCTTCGTTTTTTTCCCAGCGATGGAGGAGGTGGAGAAATATATTTTCAGACTCGTGCTCGTACAACTTGCTATTTTAACAATTACCGATCCGAACCGTTCATCATATGATCGGACGGCTGTGCAGAGCCGAGAGCTTTTGAACCGTGTGCGAAAGGGCAGGGTGGGCGAAACGCCGACCCGATTGAGCCCAACTCCGCAACTCGTTCCCGACCCGAGCCCAAAACCCCTTGCTAACGGAAACCCTTCTCTCCCATGGCGACCGCCGCCGCCGCTGCCGTGGCGGCACCGGAGCAGCCGCGCCGCCGGAAGCCGGCGCCGGGACGCGGGGGAGTGATCCTCCCCGCGGGCCTCTCGGAGGAGGAGGCCCGTGTGCGGGCCATCGCGGAGATCGTGTCGGCGATGGGGGAGCTCTCGCGGCGCGGGGAGGATGTGGACCTCAACGCGCTCAAGTCCGCCGCGTGCCGGAAGTACGGGCTGGCGCGGGCGCCCAAGCTGGTGGAGATGATCGCGGCCGTGCCCGAGGCCGACCGAGCCGCGCTGCTGCCGCGGCTGCGCGCCAAGCCCGTGCGCACGGCCTCGGGCATCGCCGTCGTCGCCGTCATGTCGAAGCCGCACCGGTGCCCCCACATCGCCACCACCGGGAACATCTGCGTGTACTGCCCGGGAGGCCCGGACTCCGACTTCGAGTACAGCACGCAGTCCTACACTGGATACGAGCCCACTAGCATGCGTGCCATTCGGGCAAGGTAATTTAGCTTACTGGCTGATGATGCCACTGGTAAATACTAATTGGGTTGCTTGAGTGAGGGAGCGTTGCACTGTGGCGAGTAGCTTCGTTTAGGTTAGTCTGAACTGAGCTGAGCTGTAAGTTTAAACGAACAGTACTGTTATTCAATGGACGCCTTCATTTAGAATTTTACATTGCAACAGAAATCACTAAGGGATATTTGAGAGAGACTTTATCATTCGCGTCCATGCTCCCTTCAATTTCTCTGAGCCTTTCTGCACCTAGGAGTGCAGTAGCTTTCAGTTTTTGTCGCAGTTGTGGTAACATGGCACAAGAATTTGTAGTTACACATGCTATTGCTAGACAGCTTATAAATCATGTCGTGATTCATAAAACCTATTATGAATTTTCTAAATGAGATACTGGACATTTTACTGAACATGCTATGATTGTGTAGATATGCTATGTCCCATACTAGTATTACTGGGGTTTGGTAACAGAAGAGTGCAAATGATGCGTAAACCATTTAATAGGAATGTGAATAAAATTATTTACTTGTTGCTCATGAAATGTGAAGGTACACCATGCCAACTAGGGATCTTTGGATATGGTTTTCTGATAGCCGTGGATTATGTCTAGTGATTTAGATGTTCGTGTATTGTGGTTATTTAAACTGCTTTGTAGATACGCTTTTGGCAGATATTTTTTTCTGAGCTGCCTTTGTGATTTTAGGTACCATCCATATGTGCAAGCCAGAAGCAGGATAGATCAGCTCAAGAGGCTAGGACATAGTGTGGATAAGGTTTGTCGGTAGCCCAAGAGAGCACTCTGCCCTGTTTTATTGATTCTCTTATGTTCACTGCATGCTCTGTTTACTTTTGACCAACAGTGCAACAAGATAACTTTGACATACTCTGCAGGTTGAATTCATCTTGATGGGTGGGACTTTCATGTCCCTACCAGCTGATTATCGTGATTATTTCATCAGAAATCTTCATGATGCTTTATCGGGTCACACTTCTGCAAATGTTGAGGAGGCTGTTTGTTATTCAGAACATAGTGCTGTCAAATGTATTGGTATGACGATTGAGACGTAAGTATCATTGGACAATTGGATGTTGCTTCTTGCTTAGTTGCTTTCATTGAAAAAGTATTTGTTTCTTCCCCACTTTCCTAGGAAAAAATATGGTTAACTTCAATCCTGAAATGATTTTTTCTCTCGAAATTCTAGGAGACCTGATTATTGCTTGGGCCCTCATCTGCGCCAGATGCTATCTTATGGATGTACCCGCTTAGAAATTGGTGTGCAGAGTACATACGAGGATGTCGCCCGTGACACAAACAGGGGCCACACGGTGGCTGCTGTTGCTGATTGCTTTTGTTTGGCAAAAGATGCTGGGTTTAAGGTGATAGCTTGTTCATCACATAGCATTGTTTGGTTGATTTTGTTGCGTGTTTTGTTTATGATTGTTCTAATTGTCTTGATTCACCCTGTTGACAGGTGGTTGCCCACATGATGCCAGATTTACCTAATGTTGGAGTTGAAAGAGACCTGGAAAGTTTCAGAGAGTTTTTTGAAAGTCCAGCATTCCGGGCTGATGGTCTAAAGATTTATCCAACACTTGTGATTCGTGGAACTGGTCTTTATGAGCTCTGGAAAACTGGCAGGTACTACACTGATCTAGTACTTGATACTCAAGTGTCTTGCTAAATTTTACCTACCTTATTGTGGTTATTCTTTATGAAATTTAAGGGTAAGAACTTCTGTACTTGTGACAAGGGCTCAGAAAGCCAGGGCTAACGTGGTAGCATTTGCTGTGTTACAGATATAGAAATTATCCACCTGAGCTGTTGGTGGATATTGTGGCTAGGATTCTGTCTATGGTACCACCATGGACACGAGTGTATCGGGTTCAGAGAGATATTCCTATGCCTCTTGTCACTTCTGGTGTCGAGAAAGGTAACCTTCGTGAGCTTGCTTTGGCTCGAATGGAAGATCTGGGCTTGAAATGCCGAGATGTCAGAACCCGTGAGGCAGGGATTCAGGTAAATACGAAATGCATAGTAAAATCATTTCACCTATATTAAATAAGGATGTCTCTACATTTTCCTAGTTGTGCATCTGTATGTAGGATATCCATCACAAAATCAGGCCAGATGAAGTAGAGCTTGTCAGGCGTGACTATGCTGCAAATGAGGGTTGGGAGACGTTCCTTTCTTATGAGGATACACGACAGGTATTTATAACCTGCCATCCCAATTTGTGGGATCACAAGGATACTTTTTCGATAAAGGAAGCTTGTATCACAGGGATGTGAATTCTGGAGTATGATGTGTGCCTGTATAGTGTATTTTCTAGTGTGATTATAATGTCCACCCTTTCGCCACTGATTTGGATCTTTCAGTTCTCGATGTTACAATTGTTCTACAAAGATTAGGGTCTAAACAGCTAAAGGACAATCTCTTGCCTTCTTGATCTTACACAATATATTCACAGCTTACTTTTCATGAATTTTACAGGATATCCTGATTGGCCTACTGCGCTTGCGTAAATGTGGCCGTAATGTTACATGCCCTGAACTCGTAGGGAGGTGTTCAATTGTTCGTGAGCTTCATGTCTATGGAACTGCAGTCCCTGTGCATGGTCGTGATGCAGATAAACTACAGCACCAGGTAATTTTAGCAAAGTTACATGGAAAGACACTATATGATCACCACCCAGGATTTTGGTCCTTGGGGCTACCATGTTTAGAAATTAGATATTCTGATCTCATGTTATGCTTGATCAATTGTAGTCACTGTTCTAAATTGAGCCAAGTATTTAAACTCCTTAGTAGTGTAAGGTCAACTAAAAATGATCTAGTGTGTTTAGCTTTGTTACATTTCACCAAGGGTTATCTACTGGGGTTGTATTTATCAGCCATGGTAAAGAAGAATTGATTGAGTGAAATACATGTTAATTCGAATGGAACAAAGCTAATACTCAGACATGCTCCAACACACTGCTTAAAGCCAGGAGAAACACTGAAAATGAAAATTAGTGCTTTCTGCTGGAGTCCTTTCAATTTCCTTAAATAATTTTTTGGTGCCAAATCTTAGTTTGCTAATTGTGGTGCTTTGAGCCATTTATTCTTTTATAATGGAACAACCACAGTCCATCATAAGCATTTTGACCATAGCCATTTATTATTCTGCAAAACAGATGTTATCTGCTTTTACAGCTGTTTAACATTTGTTCTGTCCATGCTCATCGACAGGGTTATGGAACTCTACTAATGGAAGAAGCAGAGAGAATCGCTCGAAGGGAGCACCGTTCAAAGAAATTGGCTGTGATTTCAGGAGTTGGTACTCGCCACTATTACCGCAAGTTGGGTTATGAGCTTGAAGGGCCTTACATGGTCAAATGTTTGGCATAATGTCATTTCACTTTTCATGGAATCATGTAAAGCAGACTAGCGTTTGTCATGTGACATTAGTAGCTTTTAAAAATGTTTTTCACTACCCTCTTTTTCAATGTTGAGAATGCAAATGAAAATGTTGTCTGGTGATGCTAAGTGGTTAGAAACCTACAGCTACTTAGAGATACTAAATAAACTCCTGTTGTTGTATTGGCCACTTATTTCTTGATACTAATTCTTGTTAATCAAAACTTTAAAAATGCAATATTAAAAAACACTTTCCACCTCTATTTCATTAAAGTCAGACAAATAAACAAGGTGCCGACGATAGAGTAGAGGCTCAAGTGTTACTAACCTATCTCTAAAAAGGATAATTTCACACACAAGAAAAAACTGGAAATGGATTCATGCGGCCATCACACAAAGTATCAGCTGCCAAGGGCAAGGAAATTGGAGGCCGCATTCGGCTGGGTAGTTGCATGGGGTGTTGCGAACTTTTGATTCCAGAAAATTCAGCTTTCAATTTATGATAATCACTGGAGCAAAAACAGATCCAAAAATATTTGGACAATTCAATTAGGGCATTTTTAATTCAAAACAAATATCTACACGGTCTAGAAACTAACTCTTCAATAGCTATAGTTGCTGATTCAAAACAAGTTCTGGAAAATCTCACAGTATTACAGCACCTCCATTCAAAGATGCACGGAAATATTTAAGTAACCCAACAGCATGGCACTGATAATTAAGTATGTTCTGTTTGATTACCCAACACCTTCAATCTAACTGGTTATCCTAATATAGACGAGTGCTACCTCTTTAGCAAGTACAACCCATCCCTCGTTTCTAGCTTTTCATCCGCTACTAGACCAGAAAGAAAACTTTGCAGCTGCTGCAGTGACTTGTCATATGATGGCTCCGCTATACAGAACATCTGAAAAGTGAGTTTAAGAAGGAATCAAAAGGTCAAGTAGATAAAAAGACCAATATCAGATAGAGGCACTTGTGACATGGTCTCGATCATACCTTTAAAGTGTTATGTATCCTGTCCAGTGACATACTCCCAAAATTGGTTAGCATTCCAATGATGAATTTCTGCAGTGCATACAGCATTCGAATGATTGAAAATGAACACAAACAAAATGTACATCTTGATTTATCCAGTATTTCTTCCTTTCGAGCCATACCTCATACACAGTCATTTCTTTCTTAAGTTGTTCCTCAACTGAAGCCACAGAGCTTTCACCTTCCTCCTCAGTCATTTGATACTCTGCCAAGCGTTCATTCACAATACTGTTTTTGTTGACATCAGACATGCTATCAACAACAGTAAAGGTGTGATCCTCGGCATCTGGTCCTGCTGATTCTGTCAGGATCCCCTATATCATATTACAATAATGTTAAATCTGCTTCTTAAACAGACTGCATTTAAGAAGTATCAAGGAAAATTGCACGCACAGACATCATGCAGCTTAGGTCATGTATTCATGTCTAAGATTAAGAATATCCTGTATTTATTTCTATTACAGATAACGAAAAACAACAAATATAACTCGTGTGGAACTCTAAATCTATGTGTTATCAACTATTTAGTCCATCAGACTTTGGCCAAAACAGCTGTATGCAATAATATTGGTTAGACCCATTTTCATATTTGCTGGTATCTTCAATGGTGATTGTAATGTTACCATGATCTGCATAATACAAGCATATTTCATATAATAATTAAATTATCCATTGATATATGTGGGCCAGACCTTGCTTGTCCAGAAGCTTATCCTTCTGTTAAGAGAATCCATAGGTATGCCAATTTCTGTAGCAAGTGTCTTTGAAGTCCAACTGGAAAGTTTGATAGATTTAGTCAAAAGAATACGCATGAGGCATACAATAAGGTAGTTCTTTCATTACCTAGATTTCTCTTGAAATCGCATTATGATCGCAGCATGAACAGGAGCCACAGTGAACTGCATGCTTCTTCCCTCAAATTCCAGTTCTAACTGGAAAAGCAAATAAAGTGTTATACCCACTTCTTTTCATACGAGGACAATTTTCATAGTACCCATCAATTGAATTTGGTTTTCTAACCTTGACTGTTCCAAGATTTTTCTTCCATAATAGCTTCCGTGGAGTTTTTATCTGATGAAATCTTTTTGCATAATCAGATAACAACTGATCAACTGAAGCAGGAACAACAAGGTCTTCTGTCTGCATTTGCACCGGATACCAAGAGGTCGATAAATACAGAACATATAAGAAATAGAAATACTCACTGTTTAATTATCTCAAATTTGATATTTTCTCACGAAAATTCAAAAATACCAGTGTTAGAAACTTTTTTTTAAACAGACCAGTGTTAAAAACTGTTTATGACTCAGCTATTGATGGTAGTGGCAGAAATGACTCATCATCTGCAGTACATATGTGTGACCATGATTTGAATAATTGCAGTGGCAAAAGGCTGGTGTAGAATGATTCAGCATAGTCAATTATCCAAAAAACATGGTATTTTAGTTATTTCAGCAGTTACGGCGACATATTCAGTGATTAAGAGTCAGACCCTATTAACCTTTTAAATGCTTGAAGATTCGAAGATACTGAGATTATTCTCTTGGGTCATGTACAGCCTTTTTCATAGATATAAATATATACAACAATAGGGGTTCCCCAACTGTTTTTGCTCAAGAAGAAATTGATAGGTTCTGACTCGTTAATCATGATTTAAATATCCTTAAGGCATACCTGAATTGGTGGCCAAAAGTTGGATGATATTATTGTTGCATCAAGAACATCATGAGATATTTCTGCCTCCTCTTGCCCAGGAACTAAAAACAAAAGCATAAAAATGTAGTTGCAGTATAATTGAGCTTTATTTTGTAAAGAGACTTGTGGTATTTGAGGTATACCAGTTTGAGATGTCTTTAGCAAAGATGTTTTAATGTTCGAGTTGGTTCTCTTTGAGTCAATCAAGTCATTAAGCATAATCTCACACTTCTGCATGCTGCTCTCACCAAAATGAATCTGCCAAAATAGAAAAATATCACTGTTATAGCAAAAAAATAGTGTCATGTGACAGCCAAATCTCTTGGATACAGAATTAAAAATAGTTTTACTATAAAATTAATAGTCTAACCTTCAGGAGTTCCAACGTGCGAATGTCTGAATCTATTTCAAAGTCAGATTTGCTGAGCAGCTTTTCTGCCAACATTACACGATATTCGTTGACTAGTTGGTCCTTTGAGCCAATTATACTAACCATTAGTCCAAGTATATCAACTCTCCTTCTATTCCTGCTGCCTTTCAATGGGTCTGCTTCTACAGGATCAGGTTCCCAGCTGTAAAAGTTCAAGTCACAGTAACGTGTTTACATGCCATATTTAGAGTTCTCAGAACTCACAAAATAAGTGGCATTATGATCAATTGAATGAAGAATATATACCTTTCAGAATTTAGCCATGCTTGTTTCTCATCAATGTTTGCATGATTGTCATAATCAGCATTTTCCTGGTTTTCAGCATCTCTGTTCAACTCTTCCAGAAGATTGTCACCTGCATTTCCTGTTCCACTTGCATTTCCTCCAGACCCATCAGTTAGCATTGTCACTATGCATTTGATAGTGTCTTTTCTACCTCTCAGATAATCCCTAATTGGTTCACCAACTGCCTCCAAGAACACACCAGTGGGGTCAATTGTCCGCAATGCCTTGATAGTGGACACGTATTGATGCAATATATCATTTGTTGATGCACCAGCAGTAAGTAGACGATATCTAAGTGACGAGATAAATGAGTCAACAAGCTTAGAGTGTTGGCCCGTGTACTCCAAACACAGCTTTAGGTCTTCAATAGCGGGAGAGCTACATCAATGGGCAAAAAATGTGTATGGATTTGACATCAGTTATTAAGAAAATAAGATACAAATAAGACAGTGAGACCAAAGGTAGCATTCATATGGTAGCTCAGAAGCTTCAGATGGATGTATTAACAAACTTGATCAACGCCTACGGATCAGATGACAAAAGTCCTAAAAATATATGCAGAGTATGATAGATGAAACAAAACAGGATGTTTGTTTTAAGGCATCGAGGTGGAATAAAGAACAAAACTCATTAGCCATACAGAGAAAAAAATCAACAGAAAAATGATGAGATGCCCATATGAGCCACAATATGAAATTAAACAATTCTTCTAGTTAAATGAAGATAGCTTGTGAGAACATAAATGTTTTCAAGATGGCCATTGCAAAAGTTATCTCATCTATCAAGTCAAGTCACCAAAGTCTATGTATGCTAAGCTTCACAGGACAGAAGAAAATTATTCAACAAGCATAAATAATATTTGGATTGTCAAAGCCCCCTACTAAAGCTCACAGCACCATATAGGGAAAAATGACTGACCTCTCAGGGTAATCTACAATTATTTCAAAAAGTTTGCCAATTCGTAGGTCCTGCAAGGTTTCGTAAGCAAAATACTCAAGCCGCATGTGCCATCGCACAAGGGCTTCCGAAGGAACGCCAATCCCTGGGAAGGAAGAAGGACGTGAGGCTAACGGTGATTTGAGACCAGAAGATCCACTATCATAGTCCACCGAGTCACCAAGATATGTTAAAAGAGCATGCAGAAATTGAAGAGGAACAGCCTGACAAGATCCGATTTTCATGTCAGAGAACATTGGTGGAGAAAATCTACATTCGGAAACCCAAATTTCATACTTTGCAAAATGGTGAGATGAGACAGTACCTGAATCCACTTCTTCACACACCCAAGGACAGGAACTCTATAATCATCACCAGCTAGTTCATAAACTTTAGACTGAAGAATGAGAATGAGAGATAATACAAGGTTAGTAAAAGAAATTCAAGAGTATCTATGCAAAATGTGTGATGCAGTAGGTCATAGACATAGCAGGGAATACAGACCTTTAAAAGCCAGATTATAGCAGAGGAATAAGCATCTTCAGTCACTGATGTAAAACCAAGACATCTAAGATCACGAACAATTTTTCCAATGTTCTTTACCAAGCAGCTACTTTCTGAAACTTCTTGACCATCAATATCCATTCCACAATGCCAGTCAGAGGCATTACTACTTTCAAAAGGTTCATGATTCCCGTGTTGGTCACTCTCATAAGATCCAGCCATAATAACATTAAGTTCTCCCAGCTTCTTCTTGAAATAGACATTTAATATCTCTGAAAATTGAGAAATAAGAATGAACATTCTTCCATTTTACAAAGTTGAGCAACATTTTAATGTGGCAGCGAAACACCTGTTGAATATACTAATTCTGATCTGTAATTTTGAATGAACTGTTATAAATAAGAATGCATCTGGTAAAATTATAGTTAATAATATTGCCAGGGATTATGTCTTGCAAGGATATTAATTGCACACAAACATGTACTCACTAAATTACTCCAGTGCAATAGTGGTATCTAGTATACCAGAAGTGGTGGAAGGTGACAAGTGCAATAAAATCCATGTATCAACCCAAGGAATCAGTGAGTTAACGCTACGACTCTTAAGTGCAAGTGAAATGGGGAGGTCCGATTTAGTTCACATATCAGTGAACCCCGTCAACAGCTCAGTGCCAGACCAGGTGCTGACATCACAGGAACAAATGAGGGAATAACTGGTACCTGAACAACAAAGAGGAATTATGGTACTGTTTAACTGGTATCATTTTTTTTTTCATGTTTGCAGAGCATGATTCAAAGAAACAGTGAACAACATGGTCCACACTTGGTGGAAACAATTGTGACCAACAGTCAATAGAGCGTTAGATAAAGATCTTCACTACCCATAATACAGAGGAGAAAATGACACTGACCAGGAAAGCTCAAGGGCAGTGTTGTCAGAAGTACTGATGATACCATTAATTGGTATCTAGGCATTAAGCTGGAACTGCAATCCACTGCTTTTAATTTTCTTTTGGCCGTTCTATCCTCATATGATTGTAAAGCATGGACTAGAACAAGAACACATTTTTCCTGGTAACTCTTTTCCAAGCATATGTCCTCCAGTGCTCTACTTAAGATTTCATCGGGCCAATGTTCTTTAACCTGTAATGCATGAATTGAGAGGTCTTGTTATTGAAAAAAAAAGGATAAAACAGGAGTTAAGAGGTAAAGCCATCAAACTATAATCATAATGATGACAGGTCATTTCAATTTGTTGACATGACATATGTAGGGCACAACATGTTGTGTGAGAAAAGATAATAGAAATAGAAAACATGCACGACACTATTTCTTTATGAGATTGAACGTTTCATTCTGCAAATTCCAAAAGAAAGGTGTGACGACAAGTTAATTAGGTTTTCCATAACTTACACAGAACTTAATTCGATCTACTGCAGAGGCACTGCAATAAGGATGAAAATGCTGCCAGAACTTCTTGACTGCATTATTTCGAAATGTTTCCTGCAACAACAGAAATTGAATAAAACAAAAAACTTTTGAAATCATCAGGATCGTTTTACTGTTGCAAGTTAAGAACTTGAAAAAGAAAGCTGAGCGCAGCAATACTAAATGCTACACTCAAAGCGCTGAGATCTCACTTGGGCCATTTCCATAAACACCCAAGCTAAGCACAGGATCCTCGCATACTGTGGCTTCTGCCATTTGGTGCAGGCATTCTCACAAACACCTAGCATGCAGCACACGCGAACCTTCACACCGCACACCTATCATCCCCAAATCTCCACCGGGACACGGGAAATCGTGTGTGCGCGCGCGCGTGTGAGAAGAGAGAGAAAGAGAGAGAGAGGAGGAGACGGGGGTATCGTGTGAACCTCGAGGGAGTGGAGGAAGTAGTCGCGGACGAGCGTGGCGAGGCCGCGGCTGCAGAGGTCGGCGACGACGGGCGCTAGGCGCGGCCCAACGGAGAGATCACCATCGCCACCGAGAAGTTCGTTGGAGAGAGAGCAGAATTGGGCCCAAGAATCGAGACTGCCGTCGGCGTCGTCCCGCTCCATCGCCTGACCGGCACCGCTAAGCTGGAAGCTGCCGAGGTGAGCGGGGGAAGTAATTTCAAAAGCGGCCGGTGACAGGCGCGTGGTACGCACACCGCGTGGCCAGCCGAGCAACGACGCGCTCAACACGCCGCCGGGGCGTCGGTGGTGCAAAGGAAGGCGTCGGCACGGCGGCCGGCGGGCAACGGTTGAAGGACTGGTTTAAATTTTTGGGAATAATAAAATCAGTTTCTATTTTATTATAAGGACCAGATATATGAGAATGGTGAAAACTGAAAACGGGTTACAAATATTTGAGAATTCATGTTCTCATTATTCAAAAGAGTCAAGGCAAGGGCACAAAAAACGCTGCTCATTGTTCTAGGTATAGGGTATTCAAGTTAAATTCAGTGCTTAGCTTGGGTATATGTGGTCCTTATAATAAATATAAAATGGTGATTTGCTTCTCAAAGTGATTCTTTAATATTAAAGTTAAATTTTTAAGTACGATGTGATATTGAGGGGCTACTTTTTTTTTTACTTCTAACCTCTTAGTTAATCGAGGAAAATTTAGTGCAAACCACTTATTCGGTGGAATCGTGAAAACCCTTCTAAAAATATACTTAGATGTTTCCAAAAAACTAATGTATATCCCTAGTGTATTCTTAGATGTGTTTTGTTGCAAAAGTTGAGATGCAAACTTATTATTTAGTAAAAATTCATACAAAAAAGATAAATTCCAGTAGCATGTGTTCTAGAATACAAATTCCCCGGGATTTTGTCTTCTAGTGTACATACACCTAAAATTTGAATTTTTTAATAAATTTCTCTAGATTGAGTTTGTATCTCAACTTTTGCAACAAAGTACATATATGGATGAACTATGAACATTTTAGAGGGTTTTCATGATTCCACCAAAGAAGTGGTTTGTCTCATAATATTACTTCAGAAAATCAGGCTTGAATCACTTATATGAAAAAAAATAGTTTGGCAGAACTCCTCTTATATTCAGTCTAGAAATTACTTCGGGAGCTCTTTCCAATATGCATGTGTCAACATGGATGTTATCGAGTATATATATGAGAATGTGATGTTACTTTTCGTTTCGTTTCATATACTTGACATGGTGAACCGTCCAATGTACGTTTAACAAGCATCAATCCTTCTTCATTCATACGCACACTTGTTTTTTTCTTCTTCACAAAGCCTGCTTTGCTAGCCCTCCGTCACCCTGTCCTCCGCTAGCTTAAGTGACGCTTTCAAAAAAGTTTACCTTCCCCGGATATTATCCCACACCGATGGTACTCGACCACCCGTGGCTGGTGTCGCCCTATCTTGACGAGAAACTTTTTTATTTGACATCTGAAGATAATTTAATTTTTTCCGTAGCTCTGAAAACTTTTTGCTACCTTATATGATCTCGAGTTTAATTTATGTTGATATTACCGTCCATTCCATCTCATATTTCGGTTAGCTGCTACTGGCACAATATCAGAATCAATAAAAAAATAACAAAATTACCCTTAGCAAACTTGACCGCATCGACCGAATTGAAATTGCCTCGTCCTCAATCCCGTTCGGTTGTTCCCCTTCCGTCTCTTCTCTTCCGTTCCCGGTCCCTTTCTCACCCGTTCCCAATCCCTCTCTTACTTGTCCCCCGTCCGGTTGTTCCCCTTCCGTCTCTTCTCTCCTGTTCCCGGTCCCTTTCTCACCTGTTCCCAATCCCTCTCTCACTTGTCCCTCCTGTCGGGCATAAGCCGGTTGTGCCATAGCCGGCGAAACGAAGGGCACCGGGGGCAGGCGACCTGGAGGCCGCTCGAGCCGGCAACGCGAAGGCCGTGGGCCGGCCAGGCCGGCGGCTCCCTGGTACCATGGCCGGGGGCTCCCAGGATGGCGGCCCCAAGGACGTCATGACCAGGGGCGCTATGGCCGAATGCATGGTCAAGGATTAGAGGGGCAATTTAGTCCTTTCACAGTTTACTCACGGCATCTATGTACCAAACTCACGACAGTGTCATAGGAGGAATGAAAACTAAAGTCGGGGTCATAAAAGGCAGCGAATTTTTTCGAGGGTTAAGAGAGGAATTGAGCAATCTTCTGATATGAAATAAGGAATTTTCTCTATCTTGTCGATTGCCTACCACACGAGGAGGGCTCTAGCACATTTAGCTGTCTTAGCTCTTTGCGGAATGGAGGAGTAAATCCATAATTAGTGGAAAGAAACATCCAAAAATCTAACCATGTGATATAATCTTGATGTCAACCGTGAGTTAAGCCAACTTCGAGCAGGTAGACAATGGTTGACGGATTCGTTCCGCTGCTTGGCTGCTTGATGCAGTACACCGAAAACCTAGCCATCTGATATAATTTTGATGTCAGTCGTGAGCTAAGTCAATTTCGATCGATTGAACAGTTAGATTGTGTAGAAAAGAAAAGTACCCTACAGAATCTAATTCTAGTTCCAACTTCCAGACCTCACACAAAGCCAGCAAAAGAAGCCGAATCTGCATGTAGAGCTAGCTAACAGGCCGTTGCATCCATGCAAGCCGCATATGAGCAACACGAGGTTTGGGCGAATTTCGCTTGTGCCTTTCCTCGACCTTATACTACGTTGCGGCACGCCGGCACTGGTGTACACCGAATTAAAGTTTCAAGAGTGAATATGTAATAAACATGCCTGCATAAAAAGATAATCGTTGAAAAAAAGACTTGTGACATGATGAGCAGGTAGAACCGTGCAATCAGCTGTTTGACCGCGTGAAGCAGCAAGAGCAACGGTCTCTCAATCTCAGCTTGTTATAAGGCTTCCTCCAAAGGAGTGGCGACGTCGCTCGCGGACGTGGAGGAGAGAGGATAGAGAGAGGGACGAGCAACTGACGCTGTAGAGCTTCGTGAAGTGTGCGTGTGAGAGAGAAAAGCTTATGAGATAGGTGACTAAGTTAGGGTTTGATTGGAGAGCGAGTAAGAATGGAATGGTTTCATTTTATATTAAAGAAATAGAACGGCTTTTTTTTTTGGAGGGATGGAACCGCGAGTAAGAATGGAATGGTTTCATTTTATATTAAAGAAATAGAACGGCTTTTTTTTTTTGGAGGGATGGAACGGATCTATTTTTTTTGTTTGATCGGAGGGATGAGGATCGAATGACTCTCGTTCCGTTAACTCCGTTTTTGTGGGACCCGTTTGTCAGGCACCTCCGTTCTCCCTCCCGTCCTCTTCCTTCCTGAACGCAGCTGCAGAGCTGCTGGCCGCCGCGGGCTCCGCGCACCCACCATGCAGGCCGTGCCGCTCCGCAAGCTACGCCGCTGACCTGCCTGCCTGCCGCGCTGCTGCTTGCTGCCGGCGCGTGCTCCGCGTGCCCTCCACGCTGCGCTGCTGCCTGCTGCCGGTGCGTGCTCAGCGCGCCCTCCGCGCTGCGCTGCTGCCTGCCGCCAGCGCTGTACCCTACTGCCGCGGGCCTCGCGCTGCGATGCTGCAGGCTCCGTCGCACCGCCGCCGGCTTCGCGCTGCGCTGCTTCCGCCTCACCGCTAAGCGCCAAAAGCGCCGCCGGATTCATCTCACCGCTGCCTGATTCGTTGCGCCGCGCCGCCGCCCAAATCGAAGTTTGTCGCCCGATTCACCACCGCCCGCCTGTGGGTGCCGGAGCTTGGGCTCGCCGGGGGAGCAGAGCATCGCGGGGGGAGGACGACGCCGGGAGGAAGCGCGAGACGGGAAGAGACGGCGTCGAACTGGAGCCAACTCGTTCGGTTTTTTTCATGGAGCCAGTCCGTCCCGGATATTGAGCGAATATTCGCTTTTGGGACAGCTCGGTTCACACGTCCGCCTACCAAACAGAGAAAATCGCTCCATCCCACTCGTCTCCCCAACCAAACACGACCTAAGGGCAGCCACAATATGATAAAAAAGATACACTTAAGCATTAAATGCAGCGGTCATTGACCACAAGCATTGTGGGGACAAACCACAAGCACCATCCAACAAAAATGCACCGTAAGCTACAGTAATTGCTGCTACTGCTGTTCAAGTTTCAAGTCATTATAGAAGGAAAAGTATACATACTTCATTGTTTCTCACTTTTATGAATGATGATGTGGCGGATCATGAATTCATTCTGGTTGTTCTCAGCTATCTCCACTTCAATAAATTTAAGTGAATTATAAAATGCATTTTTTGCAAGAAATTTTAAGCATGTGCATGTTATGGAAAGGGTGTTAGTCACCACTTCAAAAAATACTAAATTAATAACAGTAACATGTGTATTTATCTACGTGCTCCTCTCTACGTTCATTTGCACATTCTGCAGATTTCTTGACAACTGAAACTTGCGAAAAATTGGTCTCCAATGCAGGTTTGGGAGCATACATGTGACAGCTACGAAGAGGAATGTGGCGAATGGCAAGATATGTTTAATAGAGGAGATAACTTACCAACGTGGGAGGCACCTGCTGATCTGAAGCATTGTAACTTGAAAGTGCTCACCATTAAGGGCTATCAGGTGGAGGAGAAGTTCAGCAGATATATAAGACGTGTGGTGGAAGCAGCAGTGAATCTAGATGTGATTTTATTGATTCACAGTGGTTTCTGTGAATACTGTAAGTTCTCTCCTTCAACCAGATATCGATGGACGAAGGAGGAGAGGGTTCAGATAAAGGAACAGATCTTAGAGTGGAGATCCTCGTCATCACCTTTAAAAATAGGATTTGAATGTAGACCGCCGCATGCAAAATAGAATTTGGAATCCGATTATTTATATGCTATTTTGCGGTCTCTCGTCTTGTTTAGATCTTTATGTATATGCTATTTGCCTATTTTGTGGCCTCTTATCTTGTTTAGATCTTTATTACCGAATTAATGCATTTGTATATTCCCTCTGTTTTTAAACATACAATGTTACTGATTAGCTTATCTTAAATGTTATTTTTTAAAAATAAAGTGAGTATTTTCTAATGGTGGTTTGCTTTACTACATACAAAATAATTTTTATCTATTTCTAAAGTACTCAAGATTTGCACTGAAAATTTTGCTTTGATCCAATATGTATCACCGATAGGTGGAAACAAAATGTATATGATAAGAACCGAACAACAACTATATATTATAACCTATAAATGAACTTGCATACAATAAAAATATGAAAACACAACAAAATCTGTGTCAAAGAAAATCCATCGCAGAAAAAATCAGTCACGGCCTGCACGCTTGCTTTTCAGTAACGTCGTTGTGTCTAGGCCGCATGCGATCTTTTTCCGGCTCTCTGTAGTTGTATCACGAGTCGCGCTTAGCGATGGCACAAGTGGTACGTGACGCCGCTGGATCTTCGGTCAAGACTGAGCTTACACGTCGACGACATAATAGCAACATGAGCCAGGCAGGGATTTGGGCACACAACATTTACAATGTGCGGAATTTTCATCCATGGTAACGCACGAACATGTTAGCTAGTAACGTAATATAGAACTTTAGTACATCTCCTCGATCTAATTGCTTGGTAATAAAGCAATTCTTTCTTCAAAGAAACTACCTACTCCGATTAGAAGCCACCTTCAAAAACCGATACTCCAAAGATTTCATTACGGACAAATAAAATGAAACGCTGGAGGAGCTCGGGAATTCTATCTATCTTTCGGAAGAAAATTGCTTACCTATCTTTCAGTGTTTGAGATCCGTGCAAATCCTTTCCATCGTCCAATTTTGGCACAGGTTTCAACACGGGCAAGACATAGAGCGCGCAGCATGCAGCGGGCTCGAGAGTTGGTGCGGTTGAGCAAAATAGCTAGACACGTGTCGCATCCCGGTAGGTGTAGTGGTTTTTGGATTTGAAACTTCAAACGTGTTTTTCTCATAAACGGTGCACTTAATTTTGAATCCGTTTAAACCACTATATTCTTAAGAATTAATCTGACACAATAAGATCCAATATAAATATATTTTTATTATATTTTGAAAGTCAACATTTGGGATCAACTAAGTTCAACATTTTAGTATACTGTTTCAACATTTTCGTATAAAATGTTGAGTTAGTTTATATTAATTGTTGAATTAGATCATAGAAAAATGTTGATTAACCGTTTCAAATTGTTGAAAGGCACATATCTACACACTTGATGGATTAATGGAAGTATTTGAAGGAAGTCGTCTAAAAGAAAAACAGAATAGAAAGAGAGAGAAAAGAAGGGTTAGGCTTAGCCTCTCTGTCCAGTGTCTACAGAGCGTCTGACCTACCGACGCTGCTGCTTGCAGCTTGCACGCTGAATTTTACCTCACGCGGGAACAAATTATGGACCGTGGGCCGGTTGATGGGCTGTTGTTGGATTAAAGATAACAAGCTTAACTATCTACCAGAAGGCATATAGGAGCACCCGGAGGAGCCAGTAGGATTCCCTCGCTGAAAGCTTGCTGGCCCAAATTCGTTTTTCTGGCCTAAACTTGTGAAAGCCCATAGAGGCCCAATTCGAGCGGCGGCGCCGTGGCTCCCAGTCGCCGCCACCCCTCCTCCCTCCTCGGAGTGAGGCCGTGAGGTTTTAGCACGCCTCCGCCTCCACCTCCACCTCCGCTTCCGCCTCCACGCCCGAGCTGGGAAGTGAAGTAGAGGAAGGGGGAGAGAGCTCTAGCTCGAGGAGGGGAGGAGATGGGGAAGAAGCAGAAGAAGCCTGGGAAGGGGAAGGAGAAGACGGAGCGGAAGACGGCCAAGGGCGAGGAGAAGCGCGCCCGCCGCGAGGCCCGCAAGGTCGGCGAGGAGGACGACATCGACGCCATCCTCGTCAGTGCTCCCTCCCCGCCCTCGATCCCTCCCGCCCCTTTCCACTCGTTACAAGTTCGGTCGCGCTTGGTGGCCTCGTGGCGGCTGCTCGTTCTGCTGTGATTCCACGTGCAGCTGTGCTTACTCCCAGCTCCTGGCGGCGGCTGAAATCACACAAGCACGCGATTGCGTAAATTTTCAGATTTTCGAAGCCTTCCGCGCTGTTTTGTCTGTGGATTAGCTCTATTTATGGTCGCTGCTTGTGCATTTGGTTGAACTGCTGCTGTGCATCATATAATGGCTTTGGTGTTTCGGAAATTGCGAACTCGCGATCGCCTTCATTCTCCACACTGATGCACTTCTGCTTCTGCGTATTCTCTTCTGCTGATTTCCTTCCTTTTGGTTATCTTAACTGCAGAGGAGCATACAGAAGGAAGAGGCGAAGAAGAAGGAGGTCCATGTGGAGGAGAATGTCCCTGCACCATCTCCTCGGTCTAATTGTTCGGTAAGGACCTGCATAGCTTCAAATGCGAATGAAATAAGCTAGCATATCCCTGCTGCCCTCTTTACCTGTCTTGTGGTAGTTCTGTAATTCAAATGTTTGTACTGGTCTTGTTTGCTTCTTAGAAACTATATCTGTGGCCTTGTTGCAAATGAATTAAATTGAAGAGTTTCTGTATGACATGATGGAGATTTTCTTTGTTGAAGCTATTGATGAAATCCAGCTATCTTTTCGGTTACAATAACCTGTCAGTTTATTCCAAATCTCAGTTGAGCTTGTGACCTTCACTTGATGGAGTGCTTTTTACAGGGTTATTGTTCGCGATACTATGTACCCTTCTACCCTTTAATTATTATTAACCCAGAATCTGTTCATAAAAGTTCTAGTTGATCAAGTACATCTGGAAGGTTTTATTCAAAATCTTGCATTTCCTATTGCAGCTTACTATAAACCCGTCGAAAGAGACAGAACTGATTCTATATGGGGGAGAGTTCTACAATGGTACCAAGGTGCGGACCACATCTTGTGTGATAGTAATGTTTAGTATATCTTAGTGGTTTTACTATGCTCTTGTTAGTATCTTTTCAGAAATTTCCTTCAATATTATAATTTCGTGGCTGACATTGCAGCTCCTGTCCTAATGTAATGAGTTGCTTAGCCTTTATGTTAGGATTTTTATTAGATTCTTCCTGAAGTATGACATGCTGTAGTGATGAATAATACCGGTGTCCTGTCTGTGCATGCAGACCTTTGTTTATGGTGATCTATATCGCTATGATGTAGAGAAAAATGAGTGGAAGTTGGTATCTAGCCCTAACAGTCCACCTCCAAGAAGTGCTCACCAGACAATAGCCTGGAAGAATAACATATACATGTTTGGTAATAGAACTTTACTCTGGGGAAGGCATTCTACGAGTAACATGCTGTTTTAGTGTATGTGATTAACACTTTTCACTATGTTGATGTTTTAGGTGGGGAATTCACTTCACCAAACCAAGAACGTTTTCATCATTACAAGGTACAAAACTAAGTATGATAATCTAATTTTTCTCATTACCTTTTCGGTGATGTTTTCTTGGCATCAGGCATACACCTTTGTCAGAAGCAATATATGTACATATTTGACTTGTATTTTCAATTTTGAACCAAGATAGGAATAATGATACTCATCACATTATTTTAATTCAAAATTCTCTTGTAGACACTAACATTTGCACTCTTTCTGCCATCTGTAACTCGGGACGTAGAAACTTCTTTAGTATTGAAGGATCAATGTTGAACTGCACTACATATCTTGGATGCAACGATCATAAGGATGGTGCATTTCTTATTCCTTGACTAATTTTTCTCAGGACTTTTGGACGTTGGATCTGAAAACAAATCAATGGGAGCAAATTCTTGCCAAGGGCTGTCCAAGTGCACGGTCAGGACACAGGATGGTTAGTGTTTTTATCTTGAAATTATCTAGTCACTGTTATAGTTCCCATTATCCTAATTTTTCCTGCATTATGAGCATGGACAAAGCATATTTTCCTGTAGTACTAGAAATTGTTGGAAACATGAGTTTGTGGTGCCAGATCAAGCTAATGCTTGTTAGTTCTTTACTGTTTGCAATATATTTCAAAGAGTAGCTCAGGCACTTACATATGAGAAATAGCAAACTTTACCATTCAACTTATGGAGTCCCTTTTGCATAGAGTCAGCATGATTGACCTATGCTATAGATACAATGTCAAGGGCGTCGAACCCCCGACAGGCCGGACCGTGGCTACGCAGCTCGTAGCCGTCCGCCGTCTTCTCCGGTGAGGTTGTTTCCTCAACCGCAGGCTTAACAGAGATAGGTAGAATAGAGATATATTTCTTGTTGCCGATTGCCAATCGATTACAAGTATATATGGCCAATGGCCCAATCCTAAATGTAGAAGGTCTCCCTGACTCTAGGAATTTCCAAAACAACTACTAATCTAAGTTTCTATCTTTAGCCTAAGTTTCTATCTTTAGCCACTAGAAACTAATTCATGCTGCGCCTGCCCAGCACGCTCAGCTCGCTCAGCCGCGCGGCGCACGTCGCGGGCACGTCCGCGCCTGGCATATGTGCGTCCGCACATGACATCTCTCCCCGCCTCGAAGTCCAGCTCGCCCTCGAGCTGAAAGGAAGGGAACCGAGCACGGAGGTCGTCCAGATCTTCCCATGTAGCCGAAACAGGTGGCTCTCCCTGCCATTCAACGAGCACCTGGCGCACTCCTCGGGCCAGCCGAGCTTGAGTCATGCGGGCAGGAGCAGGCAACATAGCACCGTGCAGGAGTGGAGGCAGCAGCGGTGGAACGGCCGGCGGTGTACCTTCAAACTTCTTGAGGACGCCGACGTGGAACACATCATGAATGCGAGCGCCGGGAGGAAGCTGCAGCCGCACAGCCACCTCGTTAATGAGCTCCGCTACCTGATACGGTCCGACGTAGCGCGGCTTGAGCTTCCCTGTTGTTGAGCGCGGTAGGGATGCTGCTGCCCGCTGCCGAAGGCGAAGAAAAGCCCAATCGCCGACCTGGAAGGACACCGGTCTGTGATGCTGGTTGTAGATGCGCTTCTGGACCGCCTGTGCCTGTTCAAGGCGATAGCGGATGTCGTCGAGGAAGGCAGCGCGCTCGTCCATCTCCTGGGCGACCGCTGCGACGCGGGTCTCACCGGGCTCATAGGAGCGGATGGTCGGGGGGTCCCGACCATAAACGACACGAAACGGAGTTTTGCGGAGTGATGACTGATAGGCGGTGTTGTAGGTGTACTCCGCCCAAGGCAGCCAACGGAGCCACTGCCGGGGACGGTCGCCGGTGAAGCAGCGCAAGTACATGACGATGACCCGGTTGGCGGCCTCGGTCTGGCCGTCCGTCTGTGGGTGAAAGGCGGACGACATGTAGAGCTTCGTCCCCGTGAGCCGCATGAGCTCCCGCCAGAACGCCGAGGTGAACACAGGATCGCGGTCCGAGACGATGGACTGCGGAACGCCATGGAGGCGAACGATGTCGGCGAAGAAGGCGTGAGCGACGAGCTCGGCGGTGTAGGGGTGCGCCAGCGGAATGAAATGGCAGTACTTGCTAAAGCGATCCACGACGGAGAGGATGACCGTCTTGCCTTGCACCTTAGGCAGCGCCTTGATGAAGTCGATGCCGATGTCAGCCCACACAGCAGACGGAACCGGCAGTGGTTGCAGCAGACCGGCCGGCCTGAGGTGGTCAGACTTGTACTGCTGACAGGTGACGCATGCCTTCACAAAATCCTGCACCAAACGACGCATAGTGGAAAAATGAAAATCCCGCCGGAGCCTTTGGAGGGTACGGTGGATGCCCTCATGGCCGTCGTTGTGGACCGCGGCCACGATCTCCTGCAGCAGCGGCGACGTCGAGGGAATGTACAGGCGGCCGTCGAAGGCGACCATGCCGTCCACCAACGCCCACGGAGCGGAGCGAGTACCAGCCCGGATCTCATCGTGGATGGCGACCAGGGCCGGATCAGTGGCCTGGGCGTGGCGGAGGCGCTCGATGAAGTCGAAGCGGGGCGCCGAGATAGCCATCATTTCCCCTTCTTCATTGCCGCGACGGGAGAGGGCGTCGGCGACGACGTTCGTGGCGCCCGACCTGTACTCCACCGAGAAATCGAAGCCCAGAAGCTTGCCGACCCAGTGGTGCTGAGGGATCGTGGCGAGGCGCTGATCGACGAGGTACTTCAGGCTGTAGTGGTCGGTCTTGACGACGAAGCGCCGCCCCCAGAGATACGGGCGCCAGTGTCGTACCGCCTGGACGAGGCCGATGAGCTCGCGCTCGTAGGCGGCTAGCGAGCGGTGGCGAGGCGCCACAGACCTGCTGAAGAAGGCGACCGGGTGGCCCTCCTGGATCAGGACCGCGCCAAAGCCGAACGTCGACGCGTCGCACTCGACGGTGAACAGCTTGGTGAAGTCGGGCATGGCGAGTACGGGGGCGGACGTGACGGCTGCCTTGAGCGCTGTGAATGCCGCGGCCGCCGCGTCGTCCCAGGAGAAACCCTCCTTCTTGAGTAGGGCCGTCAGTGGTGCAGCGATCGTCCCGTAGTTGTGGACGAACTTGCGGTAGTACCCGGCGAGGCCGAGGAAGCCGCGCACCGCCCGGGGCGAACAGGGAGCCGACCAGTCATGGATCGCCTGCACCTTGGCCGGATCCATGGCCACGCCCGCCGCGGATATGACATGGCCGAGGTAGGCGACGGAGGAAACACCAAAGGAGCACTTGGTGCGCTTCACGAAGAGTTGGTGGCGGCGTAGTTCGTCGAGGACGGCCCGGAGGTGGCGAAGATGATCAGCCCACGTCGCGCTGTAAATCAGAATATCGTCAAAAAATACCAGGACGAAGCGGCGCAGGAACGGGCGGAGCACATCGTTCATCAAGGCCTGGAATGTTGCCGGAGCGTTGCACAGCCCGAACGCCATCACCAGGAACTCGTACAGGCCGTCGTGGGTGCGGAACACCGTCTTGTGTACATCCTCAGGGCGCATGCGAACCTGGTGGTACCCGGACCGGAGGTCCAGCTTGGTGAAGAACTTGGCACCATGGAGCTCGTCGAGGAGCTCATCAACCACCGGGATCGGGAAGGCATCCTTGACGGTGAGCGCGTTCAGCGCCCGGTAGTCGACGCAGAAGCGCCACGAACCATCAGGCTTCTTGACGAGGAGGACGGGAGACGAAAACGGCGAATCGCTGCGGCGGACGATCCCTTGATCAATCATGGCGGCACACTGCCGCTCCAACTCGTCCTTGTGCGCCGCGGGGTACCGGTAAGGGCGGACGGCGACCGGTTGGGAGTCGGGCTTGAGGATAATGCGGTGGTCGTGCGCAAGCTTGGGGGGCAGACCGACGGGGTCCGCGAAGAGCCCCCCAAACGAGAGCAGCAGCGCCTCCAGGAGGGGGCCGGCCTCTGTTGTTGCGCCCAGGGCCGGCACAGAGGGGCTAGCCACGCCGGTCCAGGAGATGGGGCGCCCCTGGCGCTGGAAGGACATGCGCCGGCGGCCGAGATCCCACACAATGGGCCCCAACTCGCCGAGCCAGCGGGTGCCGATGACGACGTCGTACCCGGCCAGTGGCATGACGTAGAGGTCGGCCGGGAACGACTCGCCGTTGATGAGCAGGGGCGCGTCGCGGATGACGCCGGCGCAGGTGACCCGTTCGCCATTGGCGACCAAGGCTGTGAGGCGGGGGCGTTGGCGGAGGGGTAAGCCGGAGCGTCGCGCCGCCTCCTCCGAGATAAAGTTGTGCGTGCTGCCGGAGTCGAGGAGGGCGACGAGGGACGCGGCGCCGAGTGCCACGGCGATCTGCATGGTGCCCGCCATGGGAACCCTGGCCACGGCCTGCAGGGAAAAACAGGGCGCCTCGGCGTCATGCTCCGCGTCGCCAGCGGCGTCCGCGGCGTCCTCGAGCTCCACGCCTTCAAGGAAGAAGATGCGCCGGCAAAACCTGTTATGGCCACGGGTATATTTTTCATTGCAATTAAAATAGAGGCCCAGACGGCGCCGTTCCGCCATCTCGTCCGGGGTGAGGCGTCGTTGGTTGCCCTCGCCGCGACCCTGCTGGGCGGCCACCGGAGGGGCAGGGAGCGCCAGCGGCTGCTGGGGCGCCTGGAGCGCTGGCCGGGACGCGGGAGCGGGGAGGAGACCGCGCGGGGGTGCCCGAGGGGGAGGCTGCACCTGGCGGTCGAGCTCCATCAACTCCACTTGGCGCGCCAGGCTCATGGCGGCCGCGAGCGTCTCGGGGTTGTGGATGCGGACGGCGTGACTGAGCGGCGGCAGGAGCCCGCCGGTGAAGAGCTGGACGCGCTGAGCCTCATCAAGGCGACCCGCGCAAGGCAGCAGGGCCTGGAAGCGATTGGAGTACTCCTCCACGGTCCCTGTGCGCCGGCACTCAGCGAGCTCGAACAGCGGGGCTGAGCGGAGGGGAGGCCCGAACCACAAGTGCAGGAGCTCCTTGAATCGCCCCCACGGCGGCGTGCCCTCGTCCTCCTGGAGCTGGAGGTACCAGAGTTGCGCGACGTCCTCCAAATTGTACGAGGCCATCCACACGCGCTCCTCCCCCATGGTGCGCTGTTGGCGAAAATAGGATTCGCACTTGTTGATGAAGAGCATCGGATCGGTCTTGCCGTCGTAGCGTGGAAAATCCAACTTCTGGAATCTTGGGGGGCGATCAAGATCGCGCGGCCCCACCGGGCGGCCGCCGGTGCCGCTAACCGACGACGAGGTCGACTGCTCCTTCATGGCCGCCATGTCGGCCTTCATGGTTACCATCTCCGTGGTGAGGGATTTCAACAGCGCCATCACATCGGCGATGGTGGGATCGCTCATGGCTGCTGGCTGCGGCGCGGAAGCGGTGGAGGACTGCGGCGACGGCGGATGGCTGTGGTGGTGGGCGGTGGCTGTGGACGACTGGGTGGAGCGGGTGGGAGAGGACCGACGTGACCGTGATACCAGGTTGTCAAGGGCGTCGAACCCCCGACAGGCCGGACCGCGGCTATGCAGCTCGTAGCCGTCCGCCGTCTTCTCCGGTGAGGTTGTTTCCTCAACCGCAGGCTTAACAGAGATAGGTAGAATAGAGATATATTTCTTGTTGCCGATTGCCAATCGATTACAAGTATATATGGGCCAATGGCCCAATCCTAAATGTAGAAGGTCTCCCTGACTCTAGGAATTTCCAAAACAACTACTAATCTAAGTTTCTATCTTTAGCCTAAGTTTCTATCTTTAGCCACTAGAAACTAATTCATGCTGCGCCTGCCCAGCACGCTCAGCCGCGCGGCGCACGTCGCGGGCGCGTCCGCGCCTGGCATATGTGCGTCCGCACATGACATACAAACCATTGAAAAATCTTTTCATTGCTCACTATCATCTTCCAATTTTAAGAGCACAGAGACAGACATTTATGTTAATTTCTTTTCAGTGTTAGCCCCTTATTATTTTATGGATTGTCATTTAGCCAGTTTAAGCCATTCATTATTTCATTTTGTTTTCAGGTTCTTTACAAGCACAAGATTGTGCTATTTGGTGGTTTTTACGATACTCTTAGGGAAGTGAGGTCAGTAGAATTAAGAGTAATATATTATATTTAGATCTTGTTCAAGAGAGAACAGGAGTTACACAACATCATATGTTGTGGATCACTTGGATGCTAGTAAATTCTTACAGCTGATAATTCACAAAGTGATGCAAAGTAAACTGATGGCATAGAACATCTTCTGCATTTGACTAGATCCACTCTGACTATGCTTGATAATTATATCCTCACGCAGGTACTACAATGATCTACATGTTTTTGATTTAGACCATTTCAAGGTAAACATTTTGAACTTCATTTAGTACCGCTAGCTACATAATCTCTCTTAGTAACACATATGGCCCTCAATTTGAAGAGTCTTATTGATCACTTGATATTTTAGTGGGAGGAAATCAAGCCTCGCCCTGGGTGCCTGTGGCCAAGTCCAAGAAGTGGCTTTCAGCTTGCTGTTTACCAAGATCAGGCAAGCATATATTTTCCATTTTCTTAGATATTTATGATGCATGATACTTATTTGCTAGTTTTGTTAACCACCCATACTTTTCAAATGTCTATGTGCCACAAGGTTTTGTGAGAGCTGTTATTGTTGACTACTTGTGATATTGAACTTCTTATATGTCAATTGGTGCCCTTCTGAATCATCTGTGCTATCATGTTTATGTCATGATGACAGAATCATGGGCATATGTTTGTTCAATCAATATTAGAACTTTTCTCCAACTCAACTAGATGTAGCAGTGTAGCACATTTGGTTTTTCTGTTAATAGCCAATTACCTATGTGACAAGTTATGGGTTTATGTCACATTAGCTGACAAGAACGACTTGTTATGCCTTGTTTTGACTACTAATATTTGCAAATGTCTTTATGTCCATCATATCTGCAGATATATCTATATGGTGGATATTTTAAAGAAGTTTCTTCTGACAAAGAAAAAGGAACAGTTCATGCAGATATGTGGTCTCTTGACCCTCGTACTTGGGAGTGGAATAAGGTCAACACTTACACTTATCTAATCATCTTAAATGTTTTATCTGTTGATTCCTATCTTCCCATGTATTTACGTCCAGGAAATTGTATATGGGCAATATTTCGAGTTTTGCTTCAAAACCTACTGGCCCCCATCGAGTTGCATATTTACTTCTTTAATCTGAACTGTTGATAGGTTAAGAAGGCTGGGATGCCGCCTGGTCCCAGAGCTGGGTTTTCAATGTGTGTGCACAAGAAAAGGGCTGTTCTTTTTGGCGGTGTGGTAGATATGGAAGTTGAAGGTTACTCACAACTGAACTATGCTCCTGTCCTCCATTCTTAGCTATATATTTGAAATGCATGTTTGTTCTGTTACTTCTATTTGGCGATTAAAATGGTTAAATCCATGTATTCTAGTTGTTCGGGTGTTCTTCTATTCATCTGAATGTTTCTAGCTCATATTTAATGCCAATGGCCTGAGAAAGAAAAAGAAGAAAAAAAATCTGCTGACAAAAGTCGCCCATTTCATGATATGTGTTGAACTAAAGACTGAAAAACTTGACAAAACCAAAGCACAGTGAGGAGATCAGTAATCATGGATCTGTTTATATTTTCAAGTTTCAATAATCTCGAATCAGAGATATGTTTTGCAACTCTGTTCTGAAGGCTCAGGCAGTGACTGATTTTATGATTTTATTGATATATACTTTGGCTCTTGAACTGTGTTACGTTTACTTTATCTTGGTAGATAACATATGTTTTGCTTGCCCCTCCTATCGGTGTTTCCTGTTGCAAACAGATACTCCTAATTAGCTTGTCCTAAATGTCATATATTTAAAAAGTGAGGGAGCAGTATACAGTAGATAATAGCAACTATGGTACTTCTATTGTGAATCAAATTAAGTTGGTTTGCCCATAGAAATGCCATGAACTGTAGAGGTGCACCATGCAGTAATAAGTTAAGTAATTCAACACACACTCATCATACTAGAAGAAAACCAAACTGATTTGGAAAATGACTTTTTTGGTAGTCAATTTCTAATTACGTATTGTTGGAAACCTATGCTGACCATCCTGCTGAAATTCTTGGCTTGTAGGTGATGTCATTATGAGCATGTTTATGAATGAGCTGTATGGTTTCCAATTGGATAACCACCGTTGGTACGTTCCTCTTAGCATTTCTATTTCATGTTTGATTTTCTAAAGTTAATTTAGTTATATGCCAGCTTGTTTTCCTTTGTTGCCTTTTGAGGCTATTGGTTATATACGACTGCTACTGGTACGTTTCAACTCATACCACACAAACTGTTATTTTTCTACCTAGGTTTGGAAACTGTAATCCTTTGCAATTGATGTCTACTTCTTTCATTCATTAATCATCTTGGGTTGAACATCCCTTGTAATCTTCTTGTGGTTGTCTAGATAACTTAAATATTTTGGAAACCATGTAAAATACTCCTGGGATCCCTTGCTTCGAGGCCCATGCTTTATTCTGGTGGGATTGTTCACTGATAATGTCAGATTCGGTTGGCACTAGTTACTTTTTCTGTGGTCCTCCATTTGAATGTGATTAGTCTACATTTGAAGGTTATGCTTTCTTGTTTAATTTGTCTATTCTGTTTGAATGTTGAATGGATTTCTTCCCTTGAATATCACAGGTATCCACTAGAGCTCAGAAAAGACAAGCCTGCTAAAAATAAGGTGATTCCTCTACTGTAATCATGCAATTAGCCATCCCGGTGTTCATGGTTGGTCAATCTGAAGATATGAAATACAAATTAATTGAAGCAAGTATTTCGCAGAAATTTATTCTGATAATTGAGTAAAACAATACTAAATTTACCAGCCTAGCTGTTGAAATTGTGCATATGTTACATATTTTGAACTCACAATATCCTTTAAGGCATAGATCTTTGCATGAAGCAAGTGTCTATGTTTGTTGCGTTGAAAATGTTCATATGCTCCTGCTGGTTTCCATGCATAGACAAAGGATATCAAAAGGAAGGAGTCAATGAATGATGTAGAAGCTAATGTTGATAATGAGGGTGATGAGGTCATGGAGGACTTAGAAGAAGCTATTGAAGGACAACCTGAAGTCCATGGAGTTTCTAATCAGTTGATCAAGAGTCTGAGCATCACTAAAGCTGGGTCAAGCAAAAGCTCTGATGTTCTCTCTGATTCAACAACACAGGAAGCACCACCCGAGGTTAAATTTCAATCTGTCATTACATTAATGCAATAATGCTTCTGTTGCTCATTGACTTTTCGTACTAACAGGCGGTGAAGCCCAGTGGTCGAATCAATGCATGCATGGCTGTAGGGAAAGATATGCTCTACTTATATGGAGGAATGATGGAAGTGAAAGATAGAGAAATTACTCTCGATGATCTATATTCACTTAACCTTAGCAAACTTGATGAGTGGAAGTGTATCATACCGGTCAGTTACAGTCTGGCTTTCTGTTTTGCCATAGTAGTGTTAAGTAACAATATTATCTATTTATTTGGAATATCAGAGGAACAAATTATCTTCTGTGTGGAATTCATCATTGCTACCCTTTTTATTCAGGCATCGGAATCTGAATGGTTAGAAATTTCTGAGGATGAGGATGATGACGATGATGATGAAGCTGATGATAATGAAAATGATAGTGAGGGGGATGCTAGCCAGACAGATGACGATGAAGAGGTATGCACTAGTACAGTAGTACTTAAGGTTCTCATACTCTGCTTCTGTGGAATCCCAATGAGATCCCGGATTAGATTGTCCTGGACAAAATCTTGTTGTGTTAGTATAGGTTATGAATTATTATCTATCATCCAGGTTTTAGATTTACCATCTTATAAAACACACTTTTTTTCAGAATAGTATTTGAAAGTAAAAGGATATTACTTGCCATATTCCCCCCAAAATTTGCCTGAAACCAGATGTCTGCTAATTTCTTTTCTGAGCTGTGTTAGATTGGGTTTAGATGTCTGTGTCTGGCTAAAATTGCTTAGCTGGGAAACCAATTCACCTTAGAAATCAGTTTGTGTATTTTTATTAGAGCAGAACTAACAGTAGTTTTTTAAAGAAACATTCAAAGGAGTTGGCTGTCGGCACTAGAAACATTTGGAGCCAGGGATGCTCCTGTCCTAGTTTGCTGATATGTCATTTGATGTGCTATTCTTGAACAAATAGAACGATTACTTAATGCTAACAGTGCAATCCATTTTCTGGCTTCTTATGAGTTAGTCCAGCTTGATAGTACACTCCTTAAGTGTGTCCTTTTCCATTATTGACTACAGTTTGCTCCCATTGTGTGGTTATTTATCGGTGATCCTTGACATGCCTGTGTAGTCTGATGAAGATGCTGCAAAGAACGTGTCTAGCGCTGTGTCTCTCCTGAAGGGTGAAAGTAAGACCATGCGTAGAAAAGAGAAGCGTGCTCGGATAGAGCAAATCAGAGTCATCCTTGGCCTTTCTGATTCTCAAAGGACTCCAGTGGTAATGTTGTATTTGCTAACCTTTGTTTATGTAGATTTATTTCTCCTCTTCATTCCTAGCTGAGTTAACATTATCTTGTATGTTTGTTCTAGAGGAAACAATGTTGAACCGTTTGTTACTGCAGTTAACAAACCTTGTTACTCTTTTTTACTTATAATTCCATTTGTTTATTATGAAAGCCTGGAGAATCATTGAGAGATTTCTACAAGAGGACAAATATGTACTGGCAAATGGCCGCCTACGAGCACACTCAACACACAGGAAAGGTTAGTTTCTGTTGCTTGAATTCCTCCATCAGTCAACTACTATACCACATTTCAGGGAGTGAGTGTTGTAATCCGGCACATCTAATGGCAGGAGCTCCGGAAAGATGGTTTCGATCTTGCCGAAACTCGATTCAAGGAACTGAAACCAATACTGGATGAGGTAATTGCTGTGTCGTGCTATATTATTATCTGGTTTGAAAGCAATGGATATTCAGCTCTGTAGTATATGTAGTCTGACTCGGTTTTGTACATCATGTTCAGCTGGCCGTACTGGAGGCTGAACAGAAGGCGGAGGAAGAGGCCAGTGGGTCCACTAGTTCCAAGAGGGACACCAAGAAAGGCAAGCACAAGAGCGCAGGAAGATAGTTTTGGGTTCTCGACAGTGTTTTTAGCAAAAGACAGTTTTGAACGAGTGCTCAAGTCTCGCTTAATTATTTCATGAATTTTACGTTATGAACCCAAGCAGACAAAAATTGATATATATTTTTTAATGTACTTTTACTGATGTTCAATTTTGAATTCATGTGCATTGGCTGAGAATTAATCATGAGAATCATGTGCATCTGGACCGTTTATCCTCCCCCGTTGATCGACTGAACGATCTTCATCACCTACAACAAAGAGCTCCATTGCTCACACGAAGAACATGTTCTTTCTAAATTTTGCCGGAATAGATTTATAAGTTTTGTCTGCCAACTCGAGATTTGATACCGTTTATTTAATTCATCCAACATGGAGAAAGCAAAAGATTATATATTCTGCTGTTTCATCAATTCGTAGCCCTGGGCCATCGAAATCGGGCACAATTTATATATTCTGCTGTTCCTCGTGGAGACCAGCATGTTTTTGCAAAGTCACATTTGAGAAAGAGATGTTCAACAGTTTCAGTCGTGGACACAATTATACACAGGACACGATTATATGTTTTTTTACAATATGTTGGCACAACTTTTTTAGGATTCAACTTATTTTATATGAGGCTCGTTGATCAACAGTTTTTAACAGAAATGTTGGCTCAACTTTTCTTTATATAGATTCTGAGTCAAACTTTTTTTACTGGATCTACATTTTATAAAGAGTTTATTTATAAAAAGTATACTTTTCTTTTTCGGGCAAGCTCTGTTGACGTAGCCTAGGTTGCTCCGAGGCTCCGAGCATTCGGTCGCCCACCCACCACCCGACACGTCGCCACCTTCCTCTCGTCCGTCTGACGCCGGCAAGGCCTCCAACTCCAACCCATCATCCCCATTCCTCCCTTCTCGCTCATCCCCACAGCGAGCTCTGGCCGCCTCCCTCACCCCATGCCTTGACCTGCCCTTCTCCTTTATTACATCTAGTGGCAGTAGCCAGTAGCTGCTAGATCTGTCGTTACCGGCCGCCGGCCGGCGACCCAACCATGCTACTCCGACAACCTGACGCGAGCATCGTGCCGATGTAAATGTAGCACACCAACCCCAACCTTCAATGCCAACCGCCCGCTTGATGAGCGGCCGGACACGCCCCGCCGCTCTATCTATATCTGCTGCCGTCCGATCCTCTCCGACGGCGCCCGCCTCGCGACCCGTCTCCGGGCCGCCATGGCGTCCTGCGCGGATGCTCAGCCCCAGCCCGCGTGGGCGCTGGCGCTCGCGGCGCTGGGGCTCCTCGTGTCCGCGCGCGCCGCGGCGCGCCTCGCGCTGTGGCTGTACGCGGCGTTCCTCCGCCCCGCGAGGCCGCTGCGCCGCCGGTACGGCGCGTGGGCCGTCGTCACGGGCGCCACGGACGGTATCGGCCGCGCGCTAGCCTTCCGCCTCGCCGCGGCCGGCCTCGGGGTCGTCCTCGTCGGCCGGAACTCGGACAAGCTCGCCGCCGTCTCGGCCGAGCTCGAGGCCAAGCGCCCGGGGGCCGAGGTCCGCACCACCTTCGTCGTCGACTTCGCCGCCGACGACCTCGCCGCGAGGGTGGGCGCGCTCGGGGAGTTCCTCCGGGGGCTCGACGTCGGCGTGCTCGTGAACAACGTCGGCGCGTCGTACCCGTACGCGCGCTACTTCCACGAGGTGGACGAGGCGCTGGCGCAGAGGCTGATCCGGCTCAACGTCGAGGCGGTCACGCGGGTGACGCACGCCGTGCTCCCCGGCATGCTGGAGCGCGGTCGGGGAGCCATCATGAACATGGGCTCCGGCGCCTCCGCCATCATGCCGTCGGACCCACTGTACACCGTCTACGTCGCCACCAAGGCGTGAGTAATCTCTGTCTTCTTCAGTAGTTGCTTCATGAGTTAATTTCTTTAGATAGTGCATACTAAACCGTAGTGGCAAAAACCTTAGGTTAAAACTTGATTGGAACTTCTCGTTCCCTGCTTCTCTATATGTTTAAGCGAACATAACAAGCATGGATAGATCAGAGGGTCAAAAGGATACAGAGCAGGAACTAAAAAGTGGCACTCTGTTGGCATGTTTCAGTTCTTGTGATATCTCTGTTTTGATATGAACTGCAGAGCATATAATGCTGTGCTCAGTCATAATCTTTTGTTGCTAGTCATACTCTTTTTAAGACAAAGGAACTTGGGAGTAGAATCGATCATATACCATCAACGAACTTGTTAATCATATTCTTTTAACTTTGATTATGTGTGTTCTGTGCCAATTACTTTGTTCTAACGATTATAAGGAAAAGAAATGTTCTATGAGAACAGGTGATGCAACTACTTTTTTTTTCTGCCAGCTATGTCGATCAATTCTCGAGATGCCTGTATGTGGAGTACAAGGGCAAAGGCATCGACGTGCAGTGCCAGGTGTGGACTAGTCGCTTTCCACAATGAATTCAGTTTACATTTTTTATGTTCTCCATTGAATCCGTCTAATTTGCTTTATGCCAAGCAACAACTTTTACATTTCATTGGCACCCTTACTAAAGAATGCGCATCAGTTAGCATGACCTCCGATATTTACCGCCATTCATTTTTATAAGACGAACTTGAGCCATAATTTTATTATAATACGCTATTAATAGTTACAAAATTATAATTCTTTAACAGGTGATTTTGTGTACGAATTAATAGTATAAATTCTTTAGCACATAAATGTCAAAGCATGAACCTGGATAATCCCAATAAGCCTTATTACAAAATGAGTGGAGAGAGTACAAGTTATTGTTCAGAGCATCCATGCCAAAAGTTACATTTCAGTTGTTGCCTGGTTGGTGGTAGGGAAGGCAGTAGTACCACTGAAGGCCTTCATAATCTTGAGTTCGCAAAAGAAGAAAAACATGATTTACTAGTGATGTGCAAGCTCCATTGAATGGAGGGTACTGCATGGTTGTACGTTCAGAATCCGTAGAGACACTGGTACATCGATCGGTCCATTGAAACATCCAACTGCACCAATTAAAACAGTCTCATCCCCCACGCATCCAGCTGACCAACTGCACCATCAAGATGAGTTCAAAGCATTCCCAACCACCTCACCATCAATAGCTACTGTCTGAAAGCAACTTGAATTAGTTCCTCTACAGCATTAGTGCAGAGAGACTCTCTCACTGACCTACTGTTCTCTCTTGCCAGGTGCCCATTCAGGTGGCCACGAGGCGCCCATCCGGAAGCCCACCCTCCTGGCGCCGTCGCCGGAGGCGTACGCCCGCGCCGCCGTCCGCCGCATCGGTTACGAGCCGCGGTGCACGCCGTACTGGGCGCACGCGGTGGTGGGGCTCCTCATCTCCCTCGTGCCGGAGCCCGTCGCCGACAGGATGTTCCTCAACAGGTCCCTCGGCATCCGCGCCAGGGGGCGCGCCAAGGAGGCCAAGAAGAAGGCGCAGTGATCGACGAGGGTCTGGGCTAGCAATGGCCGTTCCAACCGTATTTGGATCTAATAACACACGGACTGATGACAGAGCTATCGAGCGACCTGCGAGTTGTATCCTGGAACAAGTTTAGTTTAATTTGCTGAGACATAAGACTACGGCTATTTGATACCTAGATCATGGATGTCTGCCCAATCGTGATGCATCATCGTGGATTCGTGGCTGTGGAATTGGATGCGAGGTTAGGCCTGCGCTATGAGTTGAGCTTGAGCTGTGGCATGACGAGCATTCATCCATGCAGTCATGCTGCCTCCTGGGCATTTGGGCCGCTGCCTGCAAGCTGAGCCGAGCCACCAGCAGCAGCAGCAGCAGCACTGCCGCAGCGAGGCCCATGATGACATGAACGCGCAGCAGTCGGCGACGGCTCTGGTTTGGCTAGCAAGCCCAGCAGCCAGCAGCTGACACCCACGTTTTAATCTTTTTTTTCTTCCTTTTTCTCATTTTTTCTTTTTTTCTTTTTTTTTGGCTTCATCATACTCCCTCCAGACCCATTTGTCAGGCGCCCTGAGGGTTAACCCACGGACCAAGACGTCATCATTGTAGCATAATTATCCACCAGGTCTTGTGCGTGCTTGGTTGCTGCGCATGCTCGCAGCACATTGTTTCGCGGATTTATTGTGCTGATTGGCCCTGATGAATACGTGGATCCCTCCTGTAATCAGATGACACTTCGTTTTTTCCTACCATCGTAATGGCATGCATGGTACTGATGTAGCGCCCTATACAGTGGCCCAAATGAAAAATGAAGATACGCCTTAAAAAGGGTCTGGAGGGAGTACTATTTAATAAAGTGACTTCCGTCCATGTTCTCCCATATATGTCTAACACATGATTCCTTTTTTACATGCGAGTTATGGTGTTTTCCCAACATTGGTTGGCAGAAGGCTAGATAATTATGAGTAGATTAAAAATTAGAGTATCTTAATAATATTATTAATTGGAGGCTCATCTTAATCCTTAAGAGACACGTTAGAAAAAAAATCCTAAAATATCATATAAAATCAGAAACATATAGATATTAATTTAGTAGACTCTAATCATCATTGATAATACTTAGGATTCAGTAACACATACTAAAGATACATGCACGTTCAATGTAAAATGAAAAAAAACTATGAATGCAAATAAAAATGTGTACAAATATTCCTCTGTTCAGAAATGTAAGGCATGTTTAGTTACGCTAGAACAAGACTTTTAAATGTCAATGTAATAGTACCGAATTTGTATCCCATCTTACGTATTCATCATGGAATGGACTAGTGAATACAAAACTATGTAGCTATAGTTGAACATTTGAAGTTGCAATCGTATGGTTACGTGTTCCCAATATCAAATTATCAATTATGGTTTCTTATTGTTACTGGCTTGTTTCCTTTCGAACTGTTCATTTCCAACATGGCTGCTACGTTTTTCTGACCGGGTCCGCCGATTTCGAATTCGGATATAAATGTGGAATTGAAGTGGCCAGGACTTTTGTTTTTCTCCAATGTACCGAATCCTTTTCATCCCTAACCACGCCGCATGTCTCCGTAACCTCTAATCCTCGCCGTCGCCGATGGTGTTCAGTAGTCAGTAGTACTACGTTGCTCCTGCACCGAAATTCCTGGTGCGTTTGCAGGAACCAAAAGAAGGCGCGAAACTTAGTCGTGCACAAGCGTAAACATCATCACTACCCGGAAAACCGAAGCAGTTCCAGCCTTCCAGGACGCCACGCCGATGGCAATGCGCATTCCGCCGGCGACACGCCAACCGCCAACGCACACCGCGCCACCGCCACCGCCAAGCAAGAAAGGAGTAGGCTCCCTCCCTCCCTCCTCCCTCCTGCGCTAGTATATCTTAGCTACAGACTCCCTCCAACCCCGATTGCACACCGTGCGCGCGTCAGCCGCGGCCGCCTCGTCCTTCCCGTTCCAAACCAATGGCCGCGGAGGCAGCGTGCGCGCACGCGCGTCCGGGGTGGGCGCTGGCGGCGCTCGCGGCGCTGGGGCTCCTCCTGGCCGCGCGCGCCGCGGCGCGCCTCGCGCTGTGGCTGTACGCGGCGTTCCTCCGCCCCGCGAGGCCGCTGCGCCGCCGCTACGGCGCGTGGGCCGTCGTCACGGGCGCCACGGACGGGATCGGCCGCGCGCTCGCGTTCCGCCTCGCCGCGGCCGGCCTCGGGCTCGTCCTCGTGGGCCGCAGCCCCGAGAGGCTCGCCGCCGTCTCGGCCGAGGTCGAGAAGAGGCACCCGGGCGCCGAGGTCCGCACCTTCGTGCTGGACTTCGCGGCCGACGGTCTCGCCGCGAGGGTGGGCGCGCTTGGGGAGCTCGTCCGGGGGCTCGACGTGGGCGTGCTCGTGAACAACGCCGGCGCGTGCTACCCGTACGCGCGCTACCTCCACGAGGTGGACGAGGCGCTCCTGCGCAACCTGGTACGGCTCAACGTCGAGGCCGTCACGCGGGTGACGCACGCCGTGCTCCCGGGCATGGTGGAGCGCGGGCGGGGCGCCGTCGTGAACATGGGCTCCGGCGCCTCCGCCATCCTGCCATGCGACCCACTCTACACCGTCTATGCTGCCACCAAGGCGTGAGTGCTCCTCGATCACTTTGTGCCCTTCAACTCTCCAGTTGCTTGGTGATTTCAGATAGTCTGTTTTTCAGATACTTTGTGCCATTCAAATACACCTAAACTGCAAAATACCGGCAACAGTAAACATTTTGATGCACCTCTCTTCCTTCCTCGTGAAAGTGACTGCTGTCAAAATGCATGGCACTAGAAAGTACAACCATGGGTTGATCAAATATGCGAGCACTAATTTGTTTGGTTATTACATTAAATTCAACTCCTTTTTGTATTAATCATTATGTTCCATGTTGAATTTAATCGTGAGAGTACAACAATCAACTTAATTAGAAAACTTAGGGTTTTGTTCCATCAACAGGGTAAGGTACTTGGACAAATTGCATTCAGCAGTTGTCATCATTCTTCCGTGGATATTTTCTATAGCAAAATCCTGGACCACCGACCCAACTGCCACTAACCCTTTTTTTATTTTTGAGCAATTGAGCTCAAAAGTGCATTTAAGTATATTCCTTGCTTCCTTTAGAATAGATAACAACTAGAATGGCTTTGAGAAAATAGCAACACAGAGTATGCACTATGTGGCATTGGTGCTAATTTTCTATGTTGATTGTTGTATTCTCATGAATATAAGGGGAGAAAAAACTTTCACTACTTGTTTTTTAACAGCTGCCTATAAGGCTATAACTAGTCTTTTAGCTGCCTGTAACAAGCTCAAAGTGCTAGTAACATCGAATGGATGTTTTGTGACAAGACGTACGTGATGAGACTATTCTTTTTTGCTTTGGTTTACCAGCTATATTGATCAGTTTTCGAGATGCCTCTATGTCGAGTACAGGAGCAAAGGCATTGACGTCCAATGCCAGGTATGAACTATTGTCTTTTGACTATGAAATTATTTCACCAATGTGAAGCACAATTGCATTCTTGTTTCAAAAAAAATAAGCACAATTGCATTTCAAGTTTTATACCTAGTAGGAAAAATATCAGCTAATTAAGTGCATATAGTACCAGGCGAAGCCCTTGGTGAGAACATGATTTTCTCATGCTGTCCTGAGTGAGACTCATAGTACTGGATACAATCTGTTGTGCGGTTTTTAGCTGTCCTGGTACCGACCAGCATTTCCACAATCTGCTGTACGATCCTGCTACTGATGGTTCCAACAAGAAACTACCATGCATGTTTATTTGCTGGAAATCAAACCCTTCTATACACTAGTCTCTGAATCTTCCAACCGCACCAAATTAAAGAAACTAAGCACAGTCGTCACACATGAAAAACAATGGAAAGATCTCCAAAACACGTGAAACAAACGGGGCATAATTTCTGTACACTACAGAGTTTTGCGTGCAGTGACTCCTGCATTGTCAAGATAATTCAAGGCTAACTCTTTCGCCATGCACCAGTTAGTCAGTACTGTGCTGCCTCTGATCTCTCTACGTACGGGCGCACGCATGTGCAGGTGCCACTGTTAGTGGCCACGAAGATGGCGTCCATCAGGAACCCCTCCTTCTTCGCGCCGTCGCCGGAGACGTACGCCCGCGCCGCCGTCCGGTGCATCGGGTACGAGCCGCGGTGCACGCCGTACTGGCCGCACGCGCTGCTGTGGCTCCTCATCTCGCTCGTGCCCGAGCCCGTCGCCGACAGGATGATCCTCAACGTGGCCCTCGACGTCCGCGCCAAGGGGCGGGCCAAAGACACGAGGAGGAGGAAGGCGTAGTGGTGATGAGGGTGTCTCGGGCCTGACCAAACAATTGGTGCTGTCCTACTCCTGGAGATAATAATGTCTTCAAAACTTGTACCCAGAGAATTTTTTTCTTCATATTCGTACGTCTTCTAGTGCGTTGATTGTATGCGGAGAATGTTATTGCTAGCATGTGCTGTCATACTACGGCTTTGTGATAAAGGCAGGCAGCTCGTCGTGCGAGCTGTGTGCTCGATCGTAGTCGTAACCCCGTAAGAAATAAGGTAATAAGCATGCAATCAGACATGGTTGATAGTAGTCTCCCATCTTATGTTTTGCTTAGATATCAATACAGGTACAAGGGAGAAGTACTGTGGCTTGGTAGGTAGCAAGGCATGGCAGAAAAAGATCCTCGAAAAATATATACTCATATTCTATCATATGAAAGAAATTAAACATAGTTCAAAAAAGAAATAAAATAGCTTGCTTTTTTAAGACTTATTTATTATTCAATTTCCATTCTTAACAGAGAACTCTCAAAATGATCAATCATAGCATGAGAAGAGTCGACTATTTACAAATAAATAAACCATCACTAGAAACTGTATTCCCTTTGCTTTCTTCTTCCCCTTCATGATCCGCGATACCGTGAACTAAAATCCCTAGCAAAATATCAACTAAGGCGGGCGGCGCTCGGCGGAGGCCGGTACTGCATGGGTCCGCCGTCATCAGTCCCATTTTTCCTTTTTTTTCATCTGCTATGTTATGTGTATAATTTCTTGGAAAAGTCATTCGAATATCTTCCTCTTTGGAAAAAAGTTGTTCTAGTAAATATTTCTTGGAAAATTATTCTAATAATTTTTTTCAGAAAATTTATTTTTCCATCAAGATTGTTTGAATGACTTTGTGGTAAAATTGTTTGAATAATTTTTCGGTAGACAGTTACTTGATAAAAGTATGGATAGTCGTCATTTCACATTCAATTTTATATAACTAATATTTTGTTGTTTAATTCGTATATTTTTTGGTAGACAAATATAGCGAAACTAAGAGTAAATTCCTGAAACATTGAGCTCATTCAAGTCAAGAATTGGATGCATGGATTCATCCGTCACTCGTGCAAGAAAAACATGCATCCGTCATCATCAGCCCTTCAGCCCTTGCCTTTATTTAGTTAATATAATCTAATCCAGACATCACATCACCGGCGGGCGGCGGCGGTTGGGCGGCGGCGGGGGAGGGGCATGCTCACGAAGTTCGCAGCAACACTTGTGAGGCCTATGTCTTTTCATGCATTTGGAGTTCATGACATCGTCACCATACTCTCTTCTGCACTTGATGATGCAAGGACGGAGTTGGCAGTTTTCTAGAGCGCTGCAGTACCACGAATCTTTACCTGCAATGCGACCGGAACTCAGGTAAGTTCTCATGCAAACCAAGCAATATTGGTTGTTTAATCGACAAAATTTAATTTAAACAGCTGAAGAATGCAGAGTTAAAGTAGCTATATACCTGCACAGGAGGATGAGATGGTAGCAAACATGATCACGAGTGCCATGGAAATGGCAGCTATTGGGTACAATATCCTCACCGGATTCCTCCTGACGGTTGCCATGGCAAGAAGAAAGTTTGCTGATATACTATGTTCGGCTTCTGTTGATGTGTTGGTTTATATAGAAGTGTAGTCATATCCTTGGTTTAAATTGATGGCCACAGGATTCATAGTCCTGTCCTATACTAATGCAATGGTATCCAAGTACTACGGTCCGTATCCTTCTGATCCGAATAATGGGCATGACACTTCCAAACTGCTATGTACGTAGTCTACTAAACATTTTTCTTTTCCCAATTTTCTAAATATAAATTTATTGTGTGCCCTTGTTTTATATTAGTCTAGACTCTAGAGTTGAACTGCTGAAGGCCAGGATGATTGAGCAACTGACTTAGAAATTTTCTTCTCATGCCGGTAGTGATTACGTGCTTAGCACTATGGGTTCATAATTGATTGAATCCGACAAATCGGACCGAAAATAAGTGAAATCGAAATCGAAGTGGTTGAAACCAAAAAAATTGACCATAAATTTGGTCTCCACTTTCAAATAACCAAAATAAGTCTGGTTCGGAACAAGGTTGTTAAAGTCATGATTCTAAGTCAGATTAGATATCCAATGCTTCTAAATCAGATTGGAACTCCAATGCTCACCGCTATGTTTAGATAATAGTAAAATTTATATATTCCAATTTGCTAAAACGACAGGAGCATTTCGCTTATTAGAGTTGCCTGTTTATGTCGCGGCACGGCCGTACCGTGGCCGTTGGCGATCATTCGGCACATCTCTTTCTATCCAGTACAATTAGGACGGGAGACCAAGCTTCGGGACAATGGCTCTGTTCCACAGTGCCACAGTGACCTTGCATGTTGGCGACGTGACAGTAGACACGCAACTCCACAACTTTCAACTGACAACTGCCAGCTTGAGCAGCAGCCAGCCACCCCCTCCCGCGCTATATCTGCGGCCACCCTCCCCGGTCGCATGCAAAACGTGCGCCAGCACCCAGCAGCAGGGTTGCCCCCGCGCAACCACGTCTCTCGCGCGCGGTGCTCAGCCCGTGTCGATCCCCATGGCCGTGGCCTGCGCGCATGCCCAGCCCGCGTGGGCGCTGGCGCTCGCGGCGCTGGGGCTCCTCGTGTTCGCGCGCGCCGCGGCGCGCCTCGCGCTGTGGCTGTACGCGGCGTTCCTCCGCCCGGCGAGGCCGCTGCGCCGCCGCTACGGCGCGTGGGCGGTCGTCACCGGCGCCACGGACGGGATCGGCCGCGCGCTGGCCTCCCGCCTGGCCGGGGCCGGGCTCGGGCTCGGGCTCGTCCTCGTCGGCCGCAGCCCCGACAGGCTCGCCGGCGCCTCGGCCGACATCAGAACCAGGCACCCCAGCGCTCAGGTACGCACCTTCGTCCTGGACCTCGCCGCCGACGGTGGGCGCGCTCGGGGAGTACATACGGGACCTCGACGTCGGCGTGCTCGTGAACAACGCCGGCGCGTGCTACCCGTACGCGCGCTACTTCCACGAGCTGGACGAGGCGCTGGCGCGGGACATGGTGCGGATCAACGTGGAGGCCACCACGCGGGTGACGCACGCCGTGCTCCCCGGCATGGTGGAGCGCGGGCGGGGCGCCATCGTGAACATCGGCTCCGGCGGCGCCTCCATCATGCCGTCCTGCCCGCTCCACACCGTCTACGCCGCCACCAAGGCGTGAGTGCTCGATCACGACCAATCTAAGCTCTTTTCTTTTTCGAGAATAGCCAGGTTAGAATATAAACATCAGACAAATGTTTCATGGTGATGCTATTTTTCATCATCAGGTTCGTTGATCAGTTCTCTAGATCCCTCTACGTGGAGTACAAGAGCAAAGGCATTGATGTGCAGTGCCAGGTAATAACTAATCTCTATCGATGCATGACTAGTGATTTTCACATGATTGCTTCGTTTTGCATTCAGAATTAACGTTGGTTTTCGGTGTGCATGCTCATCAGGTACCCATGTACGTGGCGACGAAGATGGCGTCCATCAGGAACCCGAGCTTCTTCGCGCCGTCGCCGGAGGCGTACGCCCGCGCCGCCGTCCGCTACATCGGGTACGAGCCCCGGTGCACGCCGTACTGGCCGCACGCTCTATGGAAGCTCGTTTGGCTTCTGCCCGGGCCCGTCGCCGACAGGGTGATCCTCAGCATGGCCCTCGACGGCCGCGCCAAGGGGAGGGCCAAGGACGCCAGGAAGAAGGCGCAGTGAGCAAGTTCCTGTGGCTGCAGCTAACGCTGAGCTGCTGCTGGGTGTTTGTTTCTTCAGGCTACTTCCTGTCAGAAACGGGAGGTGATACTGTTAGTGGCATTCTACCGGCATCTATGTAACCTTAGTAGGCTGGTGTGCTGTTTTGTCTCTTGATACTGCCGCCCATAGGCTCATGTAATATTGTGATGGGACCTGCTTTTTTTGGCAGAAATAAGTGTGGTGGACATAAGAGTATTTGTGTCATATTGATCATACTACTGCCATGAGTTCAGTCAACATCCTATTGGTGTAAATGATTCTTAATCAGATGGTCCGTCATCTGAAATGGTATAGTCCGAAAGCACTTTCAAACATCAGCAGCTCAGCTTGGCATCAATGTAGTTAAGTTTTTCTACTTTGTGCAAAGTCTCTTTGTGAAAAACAAATAAGGTTTGTGTGTGGAGTGTAGACTTTTAGCCTTGCAACAAACTTGCAAGACATGCACTGTTACTTGCCCAAACAATTAAATGAAATGCACACACATCAATTTGAATTCATTTGTGGCTCATAGAATCGTTAATTATTTCTACTTGATGCCAAATTGTTAGGTTAGCGCAAAGTTGCTTCAAAGGTGCAGTTGCGTACTATACCTCTTACAAGTTCCAAACGACTAAAAGGTTGGACTTCAAAGTCAATAAAAGTAAATCCTAGGCGGCTGATTGTAAAGCAGCCCAGAATCGCCCCTCCAAACTTGTGATTTACTTATATAAACCGAATTCGGTTTTAATTAATGCGATTTGGAATTCGAAGGGCGACTCCCGAAAATACGCCTTCGTGGATTCTCAAAAGCAATAAAAAAAACAAAATGCGCCTTCGTGTGACCTAAAGCGCATCATCAAAAAACCCTCGCCGCTTCCCCTGTCCCCGCGCTCTCGCCTTCGCCTCCCTCCCTCTCTAGTGGCGGCCGCTCCCCCGCGATGGCCGCCGCCCCGCCGTCCCCGCGGCCGCCGAGGGCGCACCGAGACGGCGGAGACGCCCCTATCTCCCTCTTCCTCGAAACCGACCTCGGTACTCGCCTCGCGATTCTCGTCGCCCTCGACACCACCATCCGTGGCCTAAAGTGTACGGCCTCTGCCGCCTCTGCCGCCTCTTCCCCCCTCCCTCTTCGTACCGCGGGCGCATGTCGGAACTGATCCTTGTGTTGTTGGTCTCTGCGCAGCGCAGGTGAACGCGGAGCACGCCGCCGCTTTCCCCGACCTTGGCCCCGTCGCAGTCAAGTCCTTCCAGGTGCTGTTCCGTGGCTCTGAAGTCTGATCGATTTTTTTTTTCGGTGAAGTTTTGTGATTGCAATCTGTTCATCAAGATCGCATAGATGCAATTTAGTTTGGGGGCAGACTTCGTTTTTTTTTGTGTGTGTCTGTCAAGCGAGGGTTTCTGAGGTTTTGTCGAGAGCTTCGGTTGATGATCATGGTGATTTGATCATTGGGGATTGTAGAAATGCTGCCGAGGGTTGGTTACTGCATTTGTCAAATATGCATGAAGTATTGTAGTTCGTGTCAGATGTCAGATTCACCTCTCTTATGGGCTGTTTGAACTTTTGGGGGAGATCTGTTGGGTTGTTTTGGTGTTCGGTTAACATTCAAGCATGGGTGGGTTTTCCCCGAAATTGTGCGAATATCAAAATGCACATGTACAATGTGGTGGAATTGCTATCCGTTGTACAACGTGTGTGCATCCTTATTGCTTATGTACTGCATGCTAAGTCAGCCGGTGTAACTCTGTAAATTTGTAATAACTAAGTCAAATGAGTGGTGATCTTATTGTGGTTTTACAATCTGGCTCAGTTGTGCATGCTAATTTTGGATTTTGGGAAGTCATTTTATGATGCTCACAATTCTTGAAATTCATGCGATATATCTCTTTCTGTGAACCAAAGGCATGAAGTCTAAGTGTCAGTTATTGATGATTGAGGAAGTAACTAGGAATCTAGCATTTGTATCTAATCATATTGAAATCGTGCAAAGGGGTACACTAGCTTTTATAAGTGTTTGCTATTCATCAGGTCTGGCGGAGGGGTGTACTGTATCACTTATCTGATTCAATGACAGTGACGAGTGCCTTCACCAAAATCAAAGGTGGGTGCTTTCTTTATGTCAAGATGGCAGAGGCAGCAGCAGCCACACTCTGCCGCAAAGATGATGTTGGTAAACCTTCAAATCAGAGCAATGTGTCACATGCTTGTGCTGGAGATTTGACTAAATCGAGTAGAGCTCCACTGGAAGCAGGCATAAATACTTCTTTTCGGCAAGAAGTTCTAGACACTTTACATAAGGAGTCCACTCAAAATCCAAGCACTGTTGGAAAGAAGAGGAGGAGGAGGAGGAATAACAGAAGTTGTCAATTCGCCCCTTCCGTAGCTGCTGATCAAGAAACAAGTGAACCATCAGCTATGGTTAAGGAGTTATCTATATCCACAGGTGAAGTTTCTGCCTCATAATAGTCAAAGGCTACGTGGCAATAATATCATGTATTATAGTACGATATAATGCTATTACCTTCTGAAGATTGTTTGGAGGCTACCATTAGATACTATACACCATATGCCATTCTTTGTGTTTGAATTCAATCACATATATATTTATCGTATGCTTGATAAAATCATCATGTCTTGGTGTCAAATGTTTGGCTTTGATACTTGAGCTGAATAACTAATGTAAAATTGGTCACTACATGTCTTTTTCACTGGCTTCAAACTCCCAGCATGCTCTATCATTGCCTTCGGTATTGGAGAACTATAAATCCACCTTCCCACTTCTCTGTTGTTGTTGTTGTTGTTGTTGTAGATATACTAATTTCCCATTTTCCCCCTATCATTCAGGTGATGCATATAACGTTGAATTGATTGGCAGAGATGAAACTGCAGTCAAAGCATCTGGTTTGCCTCTTTCGTCATCAGGACTCAATGATGGAAACCAGGGGGGCAAACATGTTCCGTTTATGAGTGATGCTCAGGCATCTACTGATCTAATCTCTGAACAAGGTAAATTCGATCATGCTCTTAAAGGATGTAGAAGCCCTTCCGTTCGAGATGCCATTTATTCCGCAGGTGAAGTTGTAGCTAGTGAAGAAAAAACTTCAAAAGGAAGCATCGCCCCATGGGATGGAGATGAGAAGCATGAACAAATAAAGCAACATGATGAGGGAGGTCATGATGAAGGTGTAGCTGAAATAAGCAACACGGTGAAAGATGGGAAAAGTACAGATGCCTTGGAGAAGAGGCGGACAAATGATAATACTTCTCCATTGAAGAAGCGCAAGCGAGAAAATAAGGCTAGTTCTGTTGACTTGGCTTCCATGAATACTAATGAGAAGGAGATGCATGGGTATCAAGAGAATGCAGCTAGATCAGGTGCAGTTTCTACTGAAAGGGAGATTCTCCATGACCCTTCTACGCAACAGATCTCAAACAATGTGCATCAAGGGCATTCAAATGTAATAGAACATTCAAATGGTGATGGGAAGAAAAAGAAAACAAGACGACAGCACTCAGAATCCTCAAAGGGTGTTGATCCTAGTCAAGATCTGACAAAATCATCTGCATTTGTTACGAATGAAAGCTCGATGCAAGTCACAGATGTTGCTCCCCTAGATACAAAGCAAACAACCCCATGCAGTATAGAAGGAGCGACAGTTATTGACCACAAGAAGCTTGGTGAAAACCTGGATATAGCGGTGAAAAATGTGATTGATGAGGTTTTGGCAGATCTGAGATCTAAAGACAGCTTAAGTATGGATTTGGATGGAGATATGTTAACAGGAAAAACTCACCTAGGCGGCAATAAGAATGCACTAGAACATCCTGAATCCACAGCGGATGAAGTTGGTATCAGTACTGCATTACCTCCGAAATATTCTGCAGCAGTTCACTCTGATGTTCCTGCCAGCTCACCGAGACTTAAGAAGTCTAAGAGGGAAAAGTTGAAAGTGCTATCAACAATGATTGACTCATCTCATCACTCAAGCGGTGTGCCTGAAGAAGATGCTAATAAAGAATTAAATGAATCTGAGTCTTTGAGGTTTTCTGACAAAACAAGTGATCCTAAGGATATTTTGACTGGAGATGTCGTTGCACAAGCTGGTGAGAAACCCAAAGCCACTAAGCGCAGGGAAAATAAGCTTTCCTTAAAGCAGGTATCTGCAGATAGTGGTAAAACTTTGGACGAGCGAGTCAGCCAGGTTGATACATTAGACTTGAAGGGAATGAATGCTACACGAGCAAATTTGGTTCAAGGAGGTTATGTAGTTGAAACTCCTTTGAGTACTACTGGAAAAGTAGAGCAGAAAAGCAGAAGGTCTTCCAAGACTCACACTGCTAAAATACAAGAAACTAATTGTTCTACCCCTCATGCTCAAAAAGCAAGGAAAAAATCTTCAAACTCTAAACTTCAAAGTTCGGATTCAGTCCTGGAACATGGTTCCAGTGCAGATTTGGAGCACCCCAGGTCTGAGAAGGGTCTGGTTACCCCTAAACGTTCTGTTGTTGCCGCTGAACCAAATTCTGATACTGTTGTTCATCCTGCTAGTGATGCGATCAATTTCCTTGATCATTTTAGCTCCAGCAAGATGAATGATCCACCAATTTCTGCAGAACACAAACAAAATAATGAAGATGAAACTTTAAGGGAAGTGAAGAACAAAAAGAAAAACAAAAGAAAGCTAAGCACTGGTAGCATTGAACCAAATGATGTTTCTGAATCTCTTCTTCGCACAGACAAAACTAGCTTAACTGATCATTTTGGTACCAGCAAAGATGTACCATCTGTTGCAGCAGAAAACATGACCAGAGAAGATGAGAATGTGAAGAACGGAAAGGATAAGAAGAGAAAAACTAAAGTAAATACGGAAATGCCTGTTGCTGAAAAGGAAAATCCTAATTGTGATAATCAAGGCTATATTGGTACCCAAGGATCGCTTCTTTCTGCTGTACAAAATGGAAGGATGGGTCAGGACAATGGAAAAGAGAGCAGCACTAAAGTTACTCAGAATGACAGTAAAGTACAATATGAACCAGAAGATGCCACCCTTGAGAATAAGAGCGAACAGAGTGGTGTTGATGGTCAAAACAAGTTGCTCACTGATAAGGATCATGTACATATAAGCAAAGATGTGAGGAAGTTGACTTTTCAGATAAAGCCCCATGCTAAGAGTAAGAATGATGAGTCTATCAAGCGAAGGGTGGCTCCAAATCCTAAGCCTGCAAGCAACCTTGTGAAGGACTTCTCCATGAGTCCACAAGTATCAGGTGACAGCACGGAGGCCATGCCTCAAAATGCTAACCGATATAGAGTTGCCTTACGGAAAGTTCCAAGTAAAAGGTATGAACAGACCAGGGAGAAGTCCAAAAAAGAGAATAGGAAGGTAGGCTCTGCAATATTCAATGATGCTAACAGTGAAGGCTCCGATGATGAATGGGACACCAAAAACGATAAGGCTGTCATGGAAGCATCGCCTGATAATTCATCTACATCTGCTGACTCAGGTCGGATCCTTAACGATATATAACATTTGCACTTGGTTACTCCTTGTGATTTGAAGATCAAGTCACATCGGTTGTTTATCTATGTATGCTTCTTATGGGTATCTCAGCGAAATGCATGAACGATAAATTGGTTCCTATCTCCTTTTAAAACTTGGTCAGCCAACAGCTACTGGTGCAAGTCATATTCATATGTGCCCTCAAAAAAAAAAAGTCATATTCATATGTTCATTTGGAAGTCCCTGGTAGCAGATTTCTTTTTCGTTTTTTCTGTCATATACTTGAAAAATGCTAGATTCAAACATTCAGAAGGTTGTATTAACGATTCTGGTGCTGATTTTAGTGCTCTTATTGGTAAAAGGTCCATACAGTTCTACTTGACCAAGGTCATGAGTCTTAGCAGCAACCTTGTTCGGGTCAATTCAGCTAAATTGATTATGTGTTATTCTGACATTTCATCAGGATTCCCGGTGTACATATGAAAGTGATCTAATCAATGTTTCTTTCACAGGTGTTTCATCTGCAGCCTCTGATGAAAGCGATGTTCCTTATGATGATGATGATGGCACTGTATCCTTGTAAGATATCTGACCTGTAAACAGAGAATTTTGTGCTAATATGTACGCCTATTTCCTTTATATCAGCATGTAGCAATGCAGACGAGAAAGTATAAATGTTGCATGATAGGCATTAGTATGATGATTGCTCAGGTTCGGGGATAGTCACCAAATATACACTGGGAGTCGAGGATAGCAAAATTTCACCAAATACACCACCACTGTTAGAGTGGCCACCTTCTAGAGTGGCCACCTTCTCTGACCTGTAAACAGAGAATTTTGTGCTAATATGTACGCCTATTTCCTTTATATTAGCATGTAGCAATGCAGACGAGAAAGTATAAATGTTGCATGATAGGCATTAGTATGATGATTGCTCAGGTTCGGGGATAATCACCAAATATACACTGGGAGTCGAGGATAGCAAAGTTTCACCAAATACACCACCACTGTTAGAGTGGCCACCTTCTAGAGTGCCCTGGTGGGGATGGTTGAACAACCATGCATACATCAATTGGCAGCATTTATACCATAAGTTCATGGATAGAAGTGATCGTCTAGTGATAAAACATGATTGCTTTCTTCTCTAGAGCTGAAGCCTGCTGACAGCTGAGTCACTCTACTCTCACCTTTTCAGATCTCAGAAGAGACTCAAAGAAGGTCTGCACATCGGCTCCATTCTTCGAGGTACCAGTAGCTATAAGAAGGCGAGGAAGAAGCAATCGGAGCTGTTGGATGATGACACCGTGGTGCCTGATAGCCAGCCTGCAGATGGCCTTTGGGACTGAGCTTAATGCTTACGAGAAAGCACTGGTCCCGCTTCAAAAACTTTTGCCTCTATGTACACCTGATTCAGTGCAAGTTTCAGGTGAGCCCCCCCTAGATGGTGGGCTTTAGAAGAGTTGTATCTGTACCTCTCTTATTTATCTTGTAAACCGCGCTCCCAGCTGCGTGACTTGCTGATGGCATTTTTGTTGGTCATAGCCATAGGCCACACGCGGTTGTTCATAGCCCCACCCCCAGTCCATTTCTTTTATCGAGCCTTTACACTGTGGATAAACCGTGTTGTTGCCCGAGGATGAGGCAATGTTGTTAATGCTACAACTTACCAGTTTTATCTAAGACAACGATGCCTATTCTCAACGCCTCATCCATGAGCGATGGGATGGGTCCTTACTATTTGTGGTCGTAATATTCACTGCAAGAAAGTTTGAGCGTCTCCTGAGTCATTTTCTAATGGAAGTTTCATGAAAAGTTTTATAGTATTAAATTCTATACCACATCATTAATTTTGCTGATATGGTTGCTGATATGGTGAGGAGAGAGGAGGGGATTTCATGGGATGAGAGAGGAGTTTCATTCTCATGAAACTTATCGGGTCGGCACAGTTACCTAATTCTCAATCTTGATAATTGTGCTATGAAACTGTGCACTGATACTGGCCAGACTTGCAGAGGTCCAGAGTAACAGCAACTTTACCTTTATAGACAACCACAATATGGAACATTTGATTGCATACATGATGCGTACAGTGCACAAAATGTACAGATCATTCAGGAGAACGGTTAGAATCAGCTCAAAGCCGCAGCAACTACTCATTCGTACAAAGCTTGGCTATACACCATACACGCATCGTTGAACTACAAACTATCAGGGAGTGCGGGACGAGCTTGTTATCTGCGCTTCTGGGTCTTCGTCCCTGATGTTGGCTGTCTTGCCCATGGATTTCTGGCTCAGCATCCGGGCCACCGAGTTCCGCAGCCTCTGCGCCTGGGATCCATTGGTAGACAGGCTGCCGCCCATTGTCCTCTCGAGCTCCGACAGGAGCGCCTTCACAAGGACGTCGAAACGGCGCTTTGCTGTAGGGTATCTTGATATTGATTTGGTGATTCCTTGCAACCTTGCAACAGTAGAGTGAAAGGATAGATTAGTAACTGGCTAAAAGCCTTCGCAGCTATCAAACCTAAGGCTGAAGTAGAGGCGGTACCTGCGGGCAAATGCGTCTATCTCCGCCTTTTTACGCTCATTCAAGGATGGCACCTCAGGAAGAGCGCCCTTCAGGCGATTGGGATCACCAGCCAACAGTACTCGCATTTTCAGATATTCTTCCTCTTCTTCAGTGAAATTTTCAGCTTTAATTTGCTCTTTGATAACCATAAGTGGGTCAAAGAACCAATCAAAGAGAGTATGTCTAGGTCTATTGTCAGATGTAATCTCAGAGTCATCACCTGCACATTTACCAAAGCAGGTCAAACCAAGGTCATAAATAAGTCATAGCACCCATTCTGATGCAATAGATCATTTCTTCTAGTGTACTTACTCAAACTTAGGCCGACAGAATTAGCTTTTGCGGACCGAAGGAGCGCATTGAGGATAACATATGCTGGCAGACCAACGTTAAGAACACCACTGCCAACTTTGCCTGACTTCGTTTCTTCAATGTCTTTCATTGTTATCACTCCTTTGTTAACCAACTCCTCCCCCTGGTGCCTGCACTCCGCAAAAAGGTGGTCCAACAACTGCACAATTGTCTCATTCAGTAACACAGTTACAGTGCACTGATTACATGAGTTTACATATTACTAATTGTAGCAAATTTGTTCGCTGAAAATTATGTATAGACCTATTCTTAGAATGCAGTATATTTATATCTATTGGACTATACAGAAACTGAAGCATTGTCACCAATAAGCAATGGCATTGCAGGTTACTAATGTGATCGACTAACTATTAGGAGGAAACAATCACCTTGAATGGGTTGAACTCATCTATGCTGTTCTTAAATGAAGTAACACGAGATGGAGGTCTTTTCCCTTCTTGCTTCTCCTTGTTGAATGAGGATGGCCTAGATATTGGAACATTGTGTCCATTTGAAGACTCATCCTTTCTCTTCCGATATTTAAATCTAGAGATTTGAAATGTCAGCACCAGACAATTTAAATTTTGGACCAAAGGCATGTGGTACAATTTACCTTGGAAAGCAAGAACCTGCTGCCATGTGAAGAACATCATTCGTGTATTCATCAAAGATAGACACTGATGAAGCAACATAGGCAAGGCCCATGATAAAGGAGGATTCCTGGCACATCAACAATATTAAGCTCAATCACTTGAACAAGCAAAAGGTGGCAATGCTTACTTTTCCAACAAATTATACCAATAAAGTATGCACTGCCTGTCATCATAATACTGAAGGAAAGGGAATTTTGATGGTACCTGATAAGCCACAACTGCACCATAAGCACCTAAAGGAATACTGGAGAGGATGGAGGCCAGAACAGCTCCTACTACAGCAAATGGCCAAAGAAGAATAGCAAGACCAGCAAATGGCACACAAGCTGTCTCCAGGAAAGGTCCTTCTCTCCCAATCATATCCTGGATCAGCCGTTTCCATCCTTTGAAAAGCATCACAGGGCACTTGTAGAAGGCAATTAAAGTGAACATTATTCCATCAAGTAAGAGCCCACAAGCTGCTGCTATTAACGCCCCCGGGATATCAAGCAATCTGGGAAAACAAATGTTATGCGTGTCAGTTTATTAGCCATTGTTCCTCAAAGGAAAAATAAGTCTTATCTAAATGTAAAGCACTGCATCTGTGGATTTATATTACTCAAAAGGAATGTCTAAATGCATGCTTTTTTTGCATGTGTTATGTCAAGTCAAGCATAAAGAGTGATACGTGCACATTAAGCTGAATGTCGTATGCTAAAAGGAAAAAAAGGGGGAAAGGTAACAACAAACTTCTAGCCTTGAGGTGTAAAGTTAAAAGATTCTAACAGGAATGGGAAGCAAACCTTATCTCATATGGTTTCCCATCAGGAGGTTTCTGAAGACGCAGGTCATCCATAATTGAAAAATAGGAGTGGAAAAGCAAGTCTTTCACATCTCTGACTACTGTACAACTTCCAGTGATGGTACCCCATGTTCCATCCTGTAGTTGGGAGTAGCAAGCAATGTCTATGAGAAATGCTAAAAACCAACGCAGAGATAAACATAAAAAATAAAACTGATCATTAAAATAATAAACATACCACAAAACAATGAACAAATGGCTTTTCTTTCCCTTCTCCAACTGCTCCAAATGTTGCCATTATAGGTGCAAGAAAACCATATACTAGTCCAGCAAATACGCTTCCCGGGATGCCAATTATGAGCCATATGATCAAGATTGCAGTAGCAGCAATAAGAAGCAGAAATTTTACTACAGGTCCCACCAGCTTAGTTCTGACTTGAGAAAAGGACGGCAGAAAATGTGAGCACTTTTGGTTAGCAATTTAATCAAGTTGCCAAAAATAGAACTGCAGAACATGCGCACTGTACCTGATAATGCAGTAGTACGTCCAGATCAAATGCATAGGCCATAAGCCTAGAATCAGTGCAGATAGTCCAACTGCCATAATCAGACATGCCCAAGGGCACAGCAAAACACCTGGCAGACCAAATGATGTGAAATGAGGATTGCATATCATATCAGAGTCTTAAAAGAACTAAAACAGCAGAATGAGGATTGCATATCATAGACAGAGCATTGCACTTTTAGATATATCATATTCTGTATCATTCCATTATTCATCTGCAAAATTACATTAATTTTATCGGCCATTCCTACTTGCATTTCGGGTTACGATAAATGAATAAATAACTGAATTTTAAGCAGTCAAGGACCCAAAGACATTGAATGAAACCTAAGCTTGAGAAATTCGACAAATTCTTATACAGAAGAGGAAAGGGACATTTTCAGATATTAGCCTCCAACAGATGGTAGTTCTAACCAAAGCCGGTCCCGGAACTTCCAAGTCAGAAGTAGGCATTAAATCAACACAGCAATTACTTCAATCTTTCCTATTGCGAGTGATGATTCAAGTCAAGTCAAAGGCGAAGCCTAACTAAAATTAGGACAGCACACCAATTATTTACACTGGTCCAAAGTCCTAAACAGCTAAACTAATCCCTCCCAAGAAAAAAAAAAGAGGAAATTCTGAATCAAGAAGCCATGTTAGAGCAGAACAGGATATCAAGAGAAGCGACCTCTTAAAGGCAGAAATTGCACGAGGGTTGGACTCATAGCCCTCCCATTTCATCACCAATCAAACTAAATGCCTCGATTGACCTCATCAGAGAGACAGAGAGAAAGAGAGTACACCGAAATGAGGCAAGACAGGGGAGCAGCATGGCACCTTTGATGAAGCCCAGGATGAGGAGGCCGCAGAAGTATGGCAGGAACTTGAGGAAGCTCAAGAGGCAGGGCCTGAACGGCTCCATTGGCGGCAACTTCCTCGGCCTCCTTCAAGCCAAACAAGAGGCCAGGGTTCAATTCTTCCTCCAAAGCTCTCCCAATTCTGAACCACTAGCGAGCTGCTGGACAACCACCAAAATCCTCCCAAGCAACAATTTTCCCTCCAATCCAGTCCTCGCAGCGTTCCCAATTCCGCAGAGCAGCAAGCAAGAGCCCAGAACCCGAACCCAGGAACGGTTAGAGCACCTTTGCTGGGAGGAGAAAGAGAAACTGCATGCTTTTCTCAAGAAGAATCGGCCATCACCACGCACGCCTGCCTCCACCCAAAGTCAGGAACCCGCAGAACTCTGAACTCTGGAGATTGGGGAACGGGGCCGCCAGCAGCGTGAGCAAGAAGACAGGGGGAGTGGGGCCGCGCCCCGGTGACACACAAGGCTGCGCCGTCGGCAGGTGGCAGGAGGTCGGAGGCGACAGGCGCCCCGGAGGAGTCGAGTCGAGAGTGAAAATTGCCGAGAAGATGGTGGTGGTGGGCGTGGGTGGTAGGGCGGTTACCACCACCGTCCGGGAAACTGGAGCTGGATGAATCCGCTGGTGGTGGGGGAGGAAAGGTGAGGTGGAGTCGATTGGCTGGCTCCGAGACGAGAGAAATAATGACGGACGCGGTCATCCGGATTAGAAACCGCAACAGGAGGGTTTAGTAGAGAGAATCTGATGCTGGCGGGCTGCGATGATGAGCTGACGAGGCAGGCGGATTCGTTGCCGCTGGGCGAGGGGAGAGGCGATGGCGCTGAGCGCCGGGCAGCAGGGCAGGGGCAGGTGCAGGTTGCTTGGCCTTGCTTTCTTTACCGTGGGGTGGAGGGAGGATGCCGTTCGGGAGCGAGCGCCTCTTGGCTCTGGCGCGGGCGGTTGCTGTGGACGGAGGCGTTCTCACGGCGGCTCGGAAGTCGGAACAGACTGAGCCTCACCTGAACGAAATTCTGGCCAAATTTGGCAGCGATCGCAGCTCCCAGAAAATCCGTGCCGTTCTACTGCTAGGCATCTGGCATACTACACGTTTTCACAGGAAATCCGTGTCCGAACGAAAGACGAAGCGATAGGATTTTTCATTTTTATACCCCAATCCCCCGGTGGCTGGAGACCCGGAGTCAGTATCGAGCTGCATCGCTAAGTCAAAACAGTATATATACACTATATTTAGATACTATATTCAGATACGTAATAAAAATTATATATATAAAAATACTAAAATAAACTATAAAATGAAATGGAGGGATTACCTTTAAAATTTTCGCAGAGGTTTACGTAAATCATCCGTGCTCAATTCCCCTGAAGAAACGATATATATAGACACACACACTCCCTTATAGCTACTCTCATCATCAGTATACCACCGTGCGTATATCTATATGCTCATTTATCACTTTGAGTATATTCATATACTAATTTTAAGATACTTCAAAGGAATATATATGAAAAATTTCTAAAGCATCCCTATTTTTTCAATATATTACGATTATACCTTAGTACTAGTATATAAAAATAAGCATATCCATGTACTCTATGTATGGTCATACCCAACATATATACCATCATAGATATTCTAGTATGACCACATATTTCACGTACATATTCTTCGTTCGTCAGATATGTTCTATGTCATGAGACACACATGTGGGAGTAGCTACAATATATGTGTATTTATATATATATACACACACACATGAAAAATCCATTCTACACGCACTTGCAGCTACTTCCACATGTGTGTCTCATGACGTAGGACGTATCTGACCCAACAAAGAGCATGTACGTAAAGTATGTGATCATGCTAGAACAACTATGATGGTGTATACGTTGGGTATGTGACCATACATACAGTATGTGGACATACTAATTTTTATATACTAGTACTAAGGTATAACTATAATATATTTAAAAAATAGGGGTGCTTTTGAAATTTTTTGTATATGTCCTTTTGAAGTATCTTAGAATTAGTATATGAACATACACAAAGTGATAAATAAGTATGCGGACATACGCACAGTGGTATACTGATGGTGAGAGTAGCTATATGCGAGTGTAGATAAAACTTATCATATATATATATGTGTGTATGTATGTATGTATATACGTCCTACATTCTACACGCGTTTGTAGCTACTCCTACATGTGTATCTTATGATGTAGGGTGTATCTGACCCAATGAAAGGTATGTACGAGGTGTATGTGATCATCCTAGACCATATGTGATGGTAACGTTGGGTATGTGACCATACATGGAGTATGTGGACATACTCATTTTTATATAGTAGTACTAAGGTATTATCATGATATATTTAAAAAATAGGGATGCTTTCGAAATTTTTCATACATATTCCTTTGAAGTATTTAGAATTAGTATATGAACATACTCAAAGTGATAAATGAGTATATGGACATACGCACGGTGGTATACTAATGGTGAGAGTAGCTACAAGCGAGTGTAGATAAAACTCGTCCTATGTGTGTGTCTATATGTATGTATGTATGTGTGTATGCATGTATGTATGCATGCATGTGTGCATGTGTGCATGTGTCTATGTGTGTATGTTTGCATGTGTGTGTGTGTGCATGTGTGTGTGTGTGTGTGTGTATGTATGTATGTATGTATGTATGTATGTATGTATGTATGTATGTATGTATGTATGTATGTATGTATGTATGTATGTAACGAGTGACTGACCACCGCGTGCGTGGAGGGAACGGCCGGTCCGTGCAACAATCGCCCGCTGCCTCCAACGTCGGCGTTGGCTCCGCGTCGTCGGAACTCTTCCCGTGCACGGTGCGCGTGCCGCGACATCCCGTGTGCCTTAGATGGATGCTTGTTCAGAGACGTACTACATCCAAATGAATCTCACGTCGTTGTTTATCGATCGTGCAAGAGCTCCCATGTAAACTATTCCAGCGCAGATCAATACTAGCTATCGAAGAAATCTGTACACGGAGAACTCATCTTGCTGCATGCTTTCACTTTGTTTCTGAAAAAGAAAAAAGAAAGCTCATCTTCCACTTACTTCCATCGTTGTTCAGTCGTGGCGACCGTAGGACTGACTGACTACCAGGATGGCTCGATCGGCCGGATTCTCTTTCTCTCTCCTTTAGGTCTCGTTTCCGTGCGCAACCATGCATGCCAACGCGTACGCACTAGTACAGCCGCGACGCGGTGAAGTTTGCTTTGTGGGTGGGGGATGTCGCGGCACTGACGACGATGGCAATTGGCTTGGCAACCGGGCAAGGAAACAAAGCAGGGGCGCTCCGCCCGGTGGCGGCAGCTTCCGCTCATGCATCCATCTTTGCATACCCCAATTTGTATGGCTGTCAAACTTTTCTAATGTCAAGTCGTCTAAGTCAACTTTTCTAGACGACGTTATTAGATCTACCATGATCATCAATATTTTTTTTTAAAAAAAGTTATATTTCCGGAAAAATGATGGCCAATGATGGAAAGACCCGCCATGCCTGCCGGCGGCAGAGTGTCGAACCAGCGTTCAGTATCGACGGCGGCGGGGGGCAAAAAAAGAAGCAGCCCAGCTGCCAAGCGCTGCTGCTGCTGCTGCTATTGCTATCCGCTCCGAATCTCCGAATGCAAGCATCTGGATTCTGGATCGCTCGGTCACGATCAGGGTGAGCTTAGCTAAGGTCCCGTCCTGCAGGTCTGCGAGGGAGCCAAACCGGAGACGCTGGCTGCTGCTGTCGTGCGTGCGTGTGCACTGCCCGAGACGCCGTACGGGACCGAGTTTTTCTTCGGGAGACGACCGGATGGAAGTCAAGTCGACACGCGTTCCGTCGTACGTGTCCTGAGAGGTGAGAACGCTCCTTTCTGACAGATCGAGATGTGGCTGCTCCGCGCGGGGTGCGCACCGTGTCTGCTCTCCGTTCCGGTAGGCCGCCGCTCGAAAGGCGTCGCTTTCGTCTTCCGTGCATGGGCGCAGTTGAACAAACAACTTCAGGTCGGTCAGGTAGGAGTTTCAGTTCACAGGCATCACCGTCGCGTCGATCGTGCGTGCCCCGGGCAGGTGGATACGAGGAAAGAACGATGTCAACAAGCATCCAAGGACGGACACATGTAACGACGGACATTGTCGCTGCAATGACGGTGATGCAGACCGGCCACGCGACGCGCGCGGGAGTCGCCGGAGCGAGGTGCCCATATATGGCGAAGGCGAAGGGGACCAGGATGGAGATGTAGACCACCATAGCCTTGATGACGGAGCTGCTCCCGGTCGCCGGCGACTCGGCAAGCAGGACCAGCGCTGCCGCGAACGTGACCGTGTCGAGCAGGGAAAGGAGGCGTAAACCCTCGCAGGCTGCCTAGCTAGCTTGCCGTTCGATGCCACGGGTCTCCCATGGGTCCGGCGGCACCTCCCGTTACTGCCAATCTGGCCGCGCACTCGGGGAACGCTGGGAAGCGCTCGCTCCTCAGCACGCGTCTGTCCTGTGGCCTCGCGGCGGATGAAGCCGGGCGCCGCGCCGCCGTCGGTGAAGCCGACGCTCCTACGCGCTGAAGATCAGGACTACGCGCTGAAGATCAGGAACGGGAGCCCTCCGTCGTGGTCCTTCACGGGCCACCACCAGGCACCGGCGAGACCATGCTCCGTCGTGGGGGGAGGAAGACGGAGAGGGTACGCACGCTATCTGCCAAATCAAGGGGAGACCGGAGACATACGCGTCGACCTCAGCCGCACAAATGCGATCCAACGGCTGTGGGAGACCCAGAGGGTGGACGGTATTTCATTTACCGTCGCCCCGGTCGGTATTCGACACACCGTCCACCCCCTGGCTCCGCTCGCACCGTCCGCAGGCCGGCGTCCTCGGCGACAAGCAGCGCCGTCGTCTTGCGCCCTGACGTCCGCCGGAAGGTCCTGCTGCTGCGGATGGACAACCCCCAAGGCTTTGCACGTCGCCTCCGCGTGAAGGTGCCGCGCCGGCTGCCCCCAGCGCCGTGCTCCTCCCCGGCATGACCATGCTCGCCACGCCATCCTCGTTTCTGTGCCGGAGCTCCGCAGCGCGTGCTGCTGCGGCATCAGCGGGCGGAGGCCGTGCGTGGTGGGCCGCCGTCACAGAAGAGGGCGAGGGCTGGATGCATGGTCGTCTCGGTGCTCACGTCGCCGTCGAAGAGCGCCCGCTGCTCCTCGCAGTGAATCGTGATCCATGATCTGCACCGGCTCATCTTGATCTTGCAGACAACTTGTGCACGAGAGCTTGGCAGCCTTTCAGAAATCTGCTCTGCGCTCACGGCCGCCACAGTTTTCGGTTTGATGCTATTTTGATCTTGCTACTGTTCGAAAAAAAAATGATATGGGCCCACCACGCTTCCGCTGCGCCACTTTGATCTACGGTGATTTTTGCGAAACTAATATCCTATGACGTTAGATCCGCTCGTTGGCCTACCGCCCGCTCCATCGTACGTGTCTCTGACAGAGATGTGGCTCCGCGCCGTGTCCGCTCGGTCCCGGTAGGGCGGCGCCGCGCTCGGCGTCGCTGTCGCCTTCCGTATCCACGGGCAGCTGAACAAACTGCTTTAGGTCAGAGCAGGCTTGGGCGTTCAGTTCACAGGCAGGCATCACCGTCGCGGCGATCGTGCCCCGGGCAGGTGGATACGAGGGAAAGACGATGCCAAGCATCCAAGGACGACCGCGTGCGCGAGTTGTGACGAATGAGAGCTAGCCTTGTCCCCGAGATCGACGCGCCGGAGGTGAGAATTCGCGGCGATGGCAACCGGAACCTGAACCGGAACGAAGTAAAGCAGGTGGTGGCGCGCGGCGCGGCGCGGCGGGTTCCCGTGGATCCGGCGCGGCGCGTGCCGACGGGACGTCCCGTCCCCTCGCCCCGAGAAAGCGGCCGGACCGGGGGCGGACGCGATTCGATCGAGAGCGCCGAGACCGCACGCGTCGCCCCGGCAAAAAGAGGGAGGAGGAGCGGGTCCATCCAACCGGCACGACGCACGTACGCGCTCTCGCTCGGCTCGGCAAAGCAGCCGGCCTGTCTGTAGTGGACAACCAAAAGCCCAAAAGGGGACGGACGGAGCTCGCCGCCGTCGACGTCGTCGTCGTCATCAATCAACCTCATTCCATTCCATTGCATGCCCATCGGTATCGCATCCACTGCTACGAGTGTCGTGTCGCTCTGCTTCTCTTCTTTTTGGCCTTTGCGCGTGAGTGTGTGTGTGTTGTTGGGGGGTAGGGCAACTCCTGCAGCGGGGACGGAGCGACGGGACGGCACCTAGGCGTGACGAGCTCAGGCGGCGACCGCGACCGGGACCGGGGGAGATGAGGCATGGCCATGGCGCCTTTTGCTTTGGACATTCGATGATGCAACAACTTCTGACGACTGGACTTAGTTAGCTGGAGCACTGTTTATCCGCCAAGGTTAGATCGAGCAAAAGCGGCAACAACTTTACTTTCTCTCGCTCTATTATATATATACTATTTCTAAAATACAATCGGAATCCGATTTGGAATCCTAATCGGAATTTGAACAGATTAATTGGAATCACAATCAGAACCTGGATAATCAATACCTCATGCGATCACGCCACGATTTATATACGGAGTGAAAGAGCACAAAGCTATAAATTCGGCTAAAATTTATATTACCCGTAACAACGTACGAACATCCTGCTAGTCTATATAAAAGTGGCCAAACTCTTACCCGTACGTGCTGTCTCCAGATAGTTCCTCGGGTATGCCAAGTTTGGTGCATGCTAGCACTCTATGTCTCGATGTGGGAACATTCGTTTCAAGAGTTTGTTGGCTAGTAGATGGCGTTGTTGATCTCCCGCTTTGCCTGCACGTTGGAGGAACCCTCAGCTTTGGCCTTCCGCCTTCAGTTCAGGTACGTGAGCTGTGGCCTGTAATAAACCTGTGAAGGTCACGCCGGCCGGGTACTTCTCGTCCTCTCTTTGGATTCAGTGCAGTCTAGTAGAGTGTTCGAGTATCGTTCAGTCAGTCCAAATGTCTGAGTTGCTGCCACGCTTTGGGATATTTTTGCCTCTGTTGTCGTGGCGCACGGCTGCACTGAGCACCAGGGAGATCCACTGAACGCTGAGGCGAGCGCACACCCTTCAATCCGGGCTCCTGCTGTCTCTGTCTGTTCAACGGGGAACACCGACCACTTCGTTCCCACTTTCCACTCATCTCCTACTGCACACGCTTGCAGTCCGTAGGAATCGAGCTCAAGACCTCTTACCTCACATATATTTTCTTAGCACTCCACCCACACAGTACATGTAACTGATAGAATTTTTTTTTAAACTAACCCGTGAAGAACCGGGACTAAAGGTCTTTTAGTCCCGGTTGAAGCCTCCAACCGAAACTAAAAAGTTTCGGTTGGTGTCACCATCCGAAGCTAAAGATGAACTTTTTAATTTCAGTTGGTGGCTCCAATCGGAACTAAAGGTTCTTCGTCCTCCTAGCCGTTGGATCCGTAAATAAAAATAATACTTTTATAAGTACTAAAGCCATGATGAAAGACCTATTATGTACCTACCAGTGCATGCTGCCACTCTTGCGTGAGGGCGTGCAATGTTTTCGAGTGCACCGCTCGATTCACCATCATTGCAGCGTCAGCGTCGCTGCGCAGCTGGCTCACCTTGCTGCGCATGTGGACTCTTCACCCACACTAGCTCCAGAATAAATTCCCTTTCAGCTAGTAAGCATATGGGTTCTTTGTATGGGTTCTTTGTTGGTAAAATAGGCATTTTTGTTCTTCAACTTTGCCTCGAAGTCGTCATCCTTCAACTTCCAGATCGACCAATCTAGTCTCTCAAATTCTATTTTTAGGTCAAACTTATTCTTATGCTGATATGGCGCTCCATATTAATATGAGACTAATGAGAAAAGTCATTTCTACCCCTAGCTCCTTCCCATCCGTAATTTCTGATGTCGTTGTTTGCGCTAGACATGGTCATGATGCCCTCCTATCTGATCAAGCAGACCTAGCTAGTTGTGCTACCAAATTCAAGAACTAGCGCCTTCTCCTTTACGCTTCTAGCACCATCGAGCAAGCGAGCTAGTAGCACACCAACTGCCTGCTCGTTTCTCTCCAATCTGAGCTTCACAAGAATTAACTCCCATTTCCCATTCTCCGTGAAAGCAAGCAAGGAACAAATACAACGCACAAGCATGTAGCGTTCTCTGGGTCTTCACCCACAATCGGCAAGCAAGCAGCAGCTGACCGCTGCTCTGCTCCAATTTCTCTAAGCAAACAAGCGACCAACAGCAACATGTCACATGTTAACAACAGTGCAATAAGTTCACAAAAAATGTATGTGCAAACCCCCAACTTGATCACATGTTACAACAGTGCTGGCAAAAACTGAGGGGAAGAAGGATCCAGGGATAAAAAGGACTTTTTACATTAGTCTCGTACCATCATGGAGCGCCACATCAGTATAAGAATGAGTTTGACTTAAAAATAAAAGTTGAGAGACTAGATTGACCGATGCGAAAGTTGAAGGACGAACTTAACCCTTGAGGCAAAGTTGAGGGACCGAAACGTCTATTTTACCTTCTTTATCAACTTGTAATGATTCTAGTTCTTGCCAGATCTTTGCACGGCGGACAAACGCGAAGCATGTTGCCCTCCTCCATTCAACAGCGCAATCCTCCCAACACACAAGAGAATAAGGGTATCTTCATGACAGGACCATAACAAAATGGTCATGAAAGTCATGATAACAAGGTAATATAATGCTCTGAAACAACAATGTCCAAGCTCCACCGTTCAAGTCGCAGGCACAATCTTAAAACTCTCGGCACGTACAAGTGCAACTAGCTACACTGAGTCACTGACACAAGCACACCCATGCACTTACCCATCTAAAATATTGCTGCTAGGGTTACTCTTGACTCTCACATGAAAGGACACTTTGGCCCTCCATGAAGTGTTACTTAGCAATTAGTAGTGGGATTTGGAGTAGAGTACACTGCTACATGCATGATAAAGTTTCCAACATAACCCTCCCCTGCACTGCTCCGGAGACTCATCAGCTTGTCTCAGTCAGAAGCCCTGATAGACTGCTGATCAAAGGCAGACATAACCCAAAACTTATCAAAGTTTGTAGCTTCTTAGAATACTGATCAAGTCTACTGAAACCCAGAATCTGAGAGGGAAGGTATGCATATGCCCCCACTAGACATGCTTGCTCTCTTTGAGCATGCCTCCAAATGATATCAAAAGGTTAGCACGATGTTGGGCCGGGCCAGCCTACACCTTGATGAAAGGCCGGTACGGGCTCTGCATGGCTTGGGCCGCCCTTGCGGCCCGGAGCTTCATGTCCTTGAGGGCAGGGTCCTCGAGCAGCAGCACCTTGTCCTTGTCCCTCACCCCGATCATGTGGAGATGGTCGGCGTCCTCCCTCTCCTTGCCCCTGAACAGCAGCCTCTGCTCCCGAGGCTCCAGCCCTGTCGCCATGGACAGCACCACCTTCAGCTCCCCTGCAGCCATTTTGCACGGTCACACGTTAGATCTCGAGGCAAAGTTACGTCACAAGTGTTAGTTTGGTTTAATTCTCTGAACGAAAAAGGCATTGCTGTTTTTTTTAATAGCAAACACGATTGTCCGAAGCCTATGATCTGAAGATGACAAAAAGTGCGAAGGTTCCACTCAGGTTCCATGTCTGAAATCTGAACCATCGTGTGCTGGCAGTGCAGGTAGCTAGGCAGACGCGTCACGCGTCGTTGTACATTGTGCATGCATGCCCATGCCATTGTTTTTCTATAGCATGAACTGAGCCCTGCCTCTTGTCTGATATTATTTCTTTTTATTGCTGAAGGGAGTAGGTGGCATCGCTAGTGGACAGATGTCTCTCGTCTCTCTCTCTCTCGTTAGAGCGAGACTCAGAAGGGTCAATGGGGATGCATCTAGAATCAAACAACTGAACTAGCATCTCTAGTGCTGCTGCATCAGACATCAGTACCCTGCAGACCTGAAACTCTAACTCAACCAACATCATGTCCATGTACCCAACCTATTCAACAACTGAATGATGTAATGGGCACCATCAGTGTGCATGCTAACCCTCAGTTCCAAAGCCTCGTGGTTACAGAAGGAGCTTTATTTTGTATTAACTTTTTTTAAACCCCAAAAAGGTGTGCTAGCTCCTTGACCGAAAAATCAGGGTCAAATGAACTTTTTGTGAACACGTCGTACCAATCTCAGACACAATTCAACCCAAAATACACGCCAATTGGCTCGGCCAAACGAATAGCAGTAACAAAGATTGCTCACCAAAAGTGCAGGTAGCCCCGATGGAGACGTCGTGCCAAGAGAACCCTGTGGCCACCCTGACGGTGATCACCTCCACGTCCCCCCTCCCGTCCCTCTTCTGCACCAGCATCCCTCCGGGCCTCACCTCCCATTCGATCTCCCCGCGGCTGCCGCCGACATCCCCGCCGTCGCTGCTGCTGCTGGCCGTGCTGCTCTTGGAGGAGCTCCTCCTGAACAGCTTCTTGGAGCACCTCAGCTTGATCATTGTCGTCGCGGACCAACAATGTTGCTCGGCTCCGGCAGCAATGGACAGCGAGGAGGAGGAGCAGTAACCACCACCGGTGGGTGTGGTGCTGAACTGGTGATGTTGCCGTGGAACAAGAGGTCAAGGTGTCACCGCGTATATATAGGGGAGGAGCACGAAGAGAGCCAGAGAGGACGAGCTTTAGAAGCGTGCGTTCGTTAAAAAAAAAATAAAGGTGCCGGTGGGAGGGGACAGGAGGACAGGCGATCTTCGCAAAGTCCAAAACGGCTAGCTCACGAAGGTGTCGCCGACTCATGTGGAGCCAAACGGTTACCATTCAGTTTGGACAGAGATGACTGTATTTTGATAACCATGGTCAATTTCTCTAGCTAGGAAAACCTACTAGGAAATGTGTGTTGGCATTTAGGCTTGTTGGGTAAAGGTAAACGTACACAATTCTGTAGAATAATATATAGATCAGCATATATACCTAATAATGCAACCACAAGGAAGAGATGGCAAAACGCACAGTACATGCAACTATGCAAGCTAGCCATCTTTTGGTTCCGTTCTATTGGTAAGCCGCAATGCAAGAGCATGATGATCAGGGTGGCCGGTTAGGCCGTAAACCTACCGTCATTGTCGTAATTGCTGGCGGTTGGGCGCAAGTTTTCCGGCTTGTGTTCCGCGTCTGCTGTCCGCCACTGATGAGTGCGCGCACGTACGAACTGGCCTAAGAGAAAGATAATGGATGGGGCGATGATTAGTCAGAGCTTGTACGTACGATTATGAAATGTGTCGTGGCATTGTTAATCAGGATTTAGCTTTAATTATTTGGGCTGGTTATTAAACTTTTAGGGAGTTTAGCGGTGGTTATGGCAGCATGTGGGGCTCGACATGTGCACATATACTTTAGGTCGTGACGATGCGATAAAAATTAATTAAGGAAAATGAGATGAGCTCTTTTATGGTACACGATACTAGATTATACTACTGTTGGAAAATTATACTACTGTTTGAAAATGACTAGTATGAAAACATCCAGCAGTCAAGATTAATTGTGTACTACTAAAACCTTCACCTATGATATAGGCAGTATACATGAGTAGTATAGGTAGTATATGGGTATCATGGTAAAAGAACATAAATGGCACCACTATAATTTTATTTTGACACTAGCATAAAATTATTGCAACTTTTCATTGAAAATCAGATTTCTGGTGACAAATCACAATTATGCAACTAGCTAGCGAGCTACTCCCTCCGTTTCAATTTATAGATCATTTTGGTAAATCTAGATTTATAGATTTTGCTATACATCTAGATATACATTGTGTTTACATATATAGTAAATTGTATCTACATACATAGTAAAATATTATGTATTTTGATTTGCTAAAACAACCTACAATTCGAAATGGAGGGAGTAGCCAATACGGAACTTCCCGAGAAAATCAACAACCACACTCATCATCAAACTTTTCTTTTAATCGGAATGCGCCGCCCGATTGCCCACAGTCTGAACGGCGATCGGCTTCCAAGAAGTTCCCAAGCTGCGGCTCATGCATGTGGCAAGTACTGCTAGCTGATTGCTGAACGTGTGCAGGATGGACGGCATAGTTAACAGGGACCGATCGTGCTCATGTCGGTACGCCTCGGAATCCCCCTTTTTCCTTCGAGCCAAAGCATCTCTCATCTCTCTCGCCGTGGCACGCGTGGGCGGAGAGACCCACATGCGCGCTTGCGTGGAACGGGATTCCCATTCCCCGCCGTACGTGGCGACGGTCTTCGCCCCGTGCGTGGAAACGGCGGTCCGACTGTTACGCCACGTGATGCATAGCCACCTGCACCTTCGTTTAGGTGCAGCGAGGAAGGTTTGCTGCTTTGGTATTGGTATGGTGGTGGATACGCATGCTTATGCTGCCAGGAGAACAGTGCTCTGTCTGTCAGTCTATGATGCCCTCTGATCTACTGATATCAGTTGAGCGTCAGATGGTCAGTGAGTTCAGAGATGTCAGTTCTTCGGAATCGGAATTGTAAATTTGGCAGCCTCATGTCTTTTTTTTTTTTTGAGAAGGAGACAGCCTTCATGTCATCCAGCGTACAGCCGGACACCCGATTTCTTGAACCAGCAGCAACAGGTGCACGGGGCGCCTTAGATTTTGTCATTTTCAAGCAACCATCCGTCAGAGGATATAGGCAATCAAACATTTTACCCCAGCACAATGTACACTACACATAGCCGACAAAGTCACAAAACTGCACAATAGGATAGCCCAAGAAGTTACCCATTATAGGCATCGGTTCATCACCCCCAAAGCCTTTCGAAACTCTGTGTGGAACTTGCTAGGCATGCGTCATCTAAGCTTGCATTTTTCTTAACAACCAAACTTAGCATGCATGACAGCCACACTCAGTAGTTACAAATGCACCATTCTACCTACACATGACAACTGACAAGACCAGACGACTAACAAGTAGTGGTACTCTAACTCTCTCATGAAAAGAGGGGCTTAGCTTTCCTTTGACCATACATGGAGTGGTACTTATTAACACTGATCAATAGCAGGCGATCACCAACAGGAGCAGCTAGCTGATGATGATGCTGGTTTACTCTATCAGTTAGGGTAGTGCGCGGCCAAGCCGGGCTGGGTCGTCTACACCTTGATAAAAGGTTGATACGGGCTCTGCACCGCCTTTGCCGCGAGCGCGGCCCGGAGCTTCAGGTCCTTGAGGGCAGGGTCCTCGAGGAGGAGCACCTTGTCCTTGTCCCTCACGCCTACCATGTGGAGGTGGTCGCTGTCCTCCCTCTCCTTGCCCCTGAACAGCAGCCTCTGCTCACTCGGCTCCAGCCCTGTCACCATGGACAGCACCACCTTCAGCTCCCCTGGAATCATTTTGCACGGGCACACTTCAGATCTCGAGACAAAATAATTATTCATGTATTTGATTTATTCCTATGCAGTGACAGGCATCTTTTTTTTAAAAAAAAACAAACACAATTGTTCACGGCTTATGCTTTGCTAGGTGACAAAATATGGGAAGGTTCCACTCAGGATCATCAGCATATGCTTGCAGGTATGCAGAGCTAGGCTGATCATCGTGCAGACAGCAGACATGCCCATGTCACTGTTTATGTTTTTTATTACATGAACAACCAGCAGTGATCTAGTGCCATACACATACTTGTGGAGTTGTTGAGGGTGACACACTCGTCAGTCATTGAATTGCTGAAGTCGGTGACCTCGCTAGTGGACATGTCTCTCTGATGAGTCTCAGGAGTTCAGAAGGGTCAATGGGGAGAAATGTGCATACGATGCATGGATCTGGCATTCTGGCTGTGTAAACAAAATCATAGGTTCTTGTGTCAAGCTGTATTTGACCTGTTTAGTTCTTGTCACAGCTGATTCTTACTTTCAGTATTCAGCATTTCAGCATCCATCAGGGGCCAAACTAACTATTACTGAACAATGGAGGCGCATGGCCTTTTTAGGTGAACTCGACACACAGGTCATTGCAATGCGGGTTGCATCTAGAACCGAACAGCTCAACTAGCATCTCTACTGACGCATCTGCACACTGCAAACCTGAAACTTTGACTGAACCAACTTAGGATGTACCCAACGCCGGCCCAGTTCCAAAGCCTTTATCGTGGCTACACAAAGAGCTTTATATATGTGATGTTCATCTTTTTTTTACTACAAAAGGTGCGGTAACACATTGGAGAGAAGCCCCAGAAAAAAAAAGCCAAAAGAAATCATGGTCAAACCAACTTCCAATGAACACATTCTACCAATCTCAGACACAACTTTACCGGAAAGATGGCTTTTCTTTGGGCAACATGCATGAGAGGATTGGCGAGCAAATAACAGAAGAATTTGCACTCCGAATACTCACCAAAGGTGCAGGTAGCCCCAATGGAGACGTCATGCCAGGAGAAGCCGGTGGCGACCCTGACGGTGATGACCTCGACGTGCCCCCTCCCGTCCCTCTTCTGCACCAGCATGCCCCCCGGCCTCACCTCCCACTCTATCTCCCCGCGGCCATTGCCCGCATCACCGCCGTCGCTGCTAGTGCTGCTCTTGGAGGAGCTCCTCCTGAACAGCTTCTTGGAGTACCTCAGCTTGATCATCCCCGAAGCTAAGCTCACGGTGCTGCTCAGAAGTATAGCTCCTGCAGCAATGGAGAGCAGAGGCCAGCAGTGCGTGTGGTGCTGGAATGCAGGTGTGAGGTGTGGCCGCGGAGCAAGAGGCCACTTTGTATATATAGGGGAAGCAGGGGCGGCCATGGCTTGAGGACAAGCTTTAGAAGCGTGCGTTTTTTGAAAAGAGAAAAGGGCGGAGAGTGGAGACGAGGAGGGACGGGGACATTGTGACAGGCGATCCTGGCAAAGTCCAAAGCGGGTAGTTGCTCACAGAAACAAGGGCGAAACAACTTCGATCCAATTTGCAAAGACAGTGTAGACCGCAGGGTTCCGTGAAACATCAGGTCACGGGTTAAAAATTTTAACTGCTAGTCTGCGACACAACATTTCTCCGTCCATTGAGTGGATCAATAAGAAATCTCAACGAACAGCTACTGGCAGAGAGATGCATGGTCGAAGGAACTTTTATAATAGCCACTTCATATAGAACTGACATGCTCCATGCTTGTAAAACCTTAACGTGTTTGTCATTTGGGTTTTGTTGGGTAAAGTGGGTGAAGCTGGTCGATGGAATAGAACAACGCCGTGCATGCCGGCCAGTGCGGCCGCATCCACATGGGGTTGGCAAAGCGCACGCACGCATGCATGGTCAGTAGGCTACCTCTAGCTTTGGCTCCTTCCTAGAGCTTGGGCAGAGAGAGAGAGAGAGAGGACGATGATTAGGGCTGTCGGATTAGGCCGCAAACCTACCGGGATTATTGTAATGGCTGGCAGGTGGTTGGGCGCAAGTTTCCCGGCTTGTGTTCCGCGCCCGGCGCCCGGCGCCCGCCTGTCTAGACTGCGACGACAACGTGCACCCGAGATGCACCTCCTTTGTCGCCGCCCAGCCGGCGACGCCCGTGCAGGGCTAAGAGAGGGAGAGGGAGTAAACCGTACACGGCGAGCCATCGAGATTGGTCGGTCTCAAGCTCGGTTACTATGGTCGACGCATTCAAAGAACTCACAGAAGAACTGTCACGGTTACTGGCTGAGGCCGGATCGGAGTTCCCATTTTCCCTTTCTCAATTTCATGGCAAGAGAACCGCCCAACGCCCATCCATCATGTAAGACAGTAAGAGAGATCAGAGGAGAGAGGGGTGATCAGATCAGCAGCCATAGGACGGTTGGTTTCGGGCCAGTACGCTCCAAGTGTTAAGATATCAGCTGTCACTCACAATTGTGTTGCAATTAAATTAACGAGCTTCGTCACCAGCAGAAACTCCTTGCCTTTGCATGATCAGTGTTGGGAAACATGGACTGAATGCAGGAAGACGCTGCACGTCGTGGTACCGTCGTTAAAGAAAAGCTTTACATGTTCAGTAGTATTCCAGGCCCATTTTGTCCTGCACACTCAAGGATTTGGGGCCCACGCTATCGGCGCCCAACATGCTCTACCGCCGTATTCCCTTGCCGTGCCGGCCGCCGACAACCACCCGCCTGGCCGCCTGCCTGTTCCCCGTCGCCGCGCGCCGCAGCCGCCCGCCCGCTCACCGCCGGCTAGCTACGCGGCAGCAACTGCGCGTGCCACCTGCTGGTTCATTCGCCTTCCCAGCGCCACCGATTCCGCACCTCTCACCGCCGACGCCATCTTCTGCCACCGGCTCCCCGCCGCCGGTCCCTTCGGCCTCCATCTGCTACCTCGCGGCGCGGCGTTCCGTTCCAATGCCGTTCCAAGGCCGTGGAAGAGGGGGCCGCGGGAGGGAGGGAGGATTCGGGTACGACCAGCCGGCCAAGCACGCGCCGCATGAGAACTTCCCGGTCAGTCTCCGCTCCACCACACACGGCCGGCGAACGGAGGAGTCATGGCGGGGGAGAGAGTATCAGCCATCTGTCGGGATATATGAGGGCTAATATGCAAAACACAAACTAATAATCGCGATCCGATACAGGGGTATATGCAAAAGTGGTCTCCGATTATTTTCACATAAACCCCCATATTGGATCGCGGCTATTAATCAAGATCCAAACTAGGGGTCAATTGAAAATAACCGGGGACTATTTTGTAAAAAAGATCGGCTTACTCTTGCTCGACAGCAGGCGTCGGCGGCGCTCCGTCGAGGCCCCGCCGCGGCGGACACGAGGTCGGGGATGATCCTAGACGATCTTCAGAGATGAGCGCCGCTGCTGTTACCGTGATGATCGTCGTCCGCTGCTAGGGGCTCGCCGTCGTTGCGCAGATCCGCCGGCGCCAGACGACTCTCCACGGCTCGACAGCTCTAGTGCTCCTCCCGACCATCCCGACGGGTAACAGCGGCGTCAGAGACTCCAGAAAGGAGGCGAGCACCCGCAGTCCCGCACCTCCGTTCCGTTCTCTATCTATTGCTGCGGAGTCGGAGCCCGTCCATCCAATTTCGGATTTCCTCTTGCCTTTTCCATTGGTTCGATTGATAAGAAACCCTCGAGTGCCCCTCCTTTCCAATCCATCTTGCCAAACCTAGCTTGCTAATCTTGTCTCTGTAGTTGAGCTACGCTTTCAGATGAATGGTTGATGGAATCTTGGATTGGTCAATCAGTATTTCACCGTGTCTGACAAAAGACCCCTGGGATTTGTGAACAGATGAAGAAACGTTTGAGGATGGATCACAGTGGAAGCTCGCAAGGAAAGGGACATGCTGCATCTGTTGTGATAACCAGATTAGCTTGCTTCTTTACAGGTCAATCAGCTACTGCTCACTTATCTGTACACACGCATGCATTTTCAGTTGCAGTACTTACTTTCAGAAATACAGTGAACAATAACATGTTGCATTGCCTGCTGCTTACCGTCAGATGTGGGAATAAGTTGTGCACCTGCTCAAAGTGCTGGGCATGCTATCTCATGATCCTTCACCACTGCAAGAACAATGCAGGAAGGGACCTGCATGCTCCCGTTTGCTGCATCGTCTGCGTCATCCCAGTTCAGTAGCGTAGGTTTTACTTCTCATCTTGCTCCCCTATGGTTTCTTCATATGTTTTACCCATTTTACAAAATAATTTTGTGTCAGACACTCAGACTCTAGGTGAGAATTATTAGGGCACGATGATTAGGTCTGTCGGATCAGGCCGCGAACCTACCGGGATTATTGTAGTGGCCGGCGGTTGGGCGCAAGTTTCCCGGCTTGTGTTCCGCGCCCGCTGCTGGCCGCTGAGATAGACAGCAGCAGTAGCACTAGCACAAGTTCGAATTGAGCGGGGGAACGAACGAAAAATATGATGGCGTGATGATTGTTCAGAGCTTTTACGTGTAGCTAGCCGTAGATAAGCCACTGATAGTAGTACATTGTTAATCAAACCGTGATAATGTTCAGCAGTATTAGTATAAAGATTTGTTTTGGTTGAGGCTTTAGGGGGCTTTAGCGGTGGTTAGGGCAGCATGTGGGGCTTGACAATTTTAATTTCTTTCTATGAGGTTTGGACTCCTGTGTCCTATATTCCTGTGTGAGCTAGTCCAAACTATCTGAAATGATTTGTAGTTTAGATACAGTTGTGAGATGCTTTGATCTTTGCAAGATATAAGCGTACGTGTACGTAGGTTGTCGGCTTGTCGTAGGAGGCCAACCTGCTCCTGCTGTGCTGGCATTCAAAACTGAAAGCGTAAAGGCGAATTTCTCTTTAAATTGCAGGTCAGCTTATAATTGATGTAGCTATGACACTGCAGGAGAAAGGCAGTGGATATGATATGATAAACAACAGAAATGCAAAAGTATTCAAAAAGGTCCCAAAAAAAGATTTTGTTTTTTTAAAGAGAGAGCGTAGATTCCATCTGGCTCTCAAGATGGTCTACTGTGCGAAAACAAGCAGACGGTGTCCCTCTGGCTCAGCCTCCAGTTCGAGGGGGAAAAAATTATACTGGTTATTAGAGATGATCAACTTGATGACAGGTCCCAATTATGCATGCAATGCACCTACTAGCTTGCTAGCCGACATGGACAACCCTCTAGAGAAAACCACCACCAAACTAATGATGACCATCATCATACGGTACTGTCCAAATTGTCCCTCGTCTGAAGTCTGAACAGTATTACGGAATTGGCTACTTCCAACAATCAAAGTTCGTCAGCGGCTCTGCATGTGCATAGCAGATACCTCCATCATCCCATCCGTCCTCGGCAGCAGATTGGCGAGCGTGTGCGTGCAGGACATGGTTAAATTAGACAAGGGCGCTGCCTGTCCTGAGCCCACGACGCCCCGGAATAATCCCCCCGCGCGTTATCCTTCGAGGCGAGCCGAGCCAAATCAAAGCATCTCGATCTCTCGCTCTCTCTCCCCGCGCGCGCGGCGACGACACGCGGGCTCCCGGCGCACATGCGGTCTGCGGCGGATCGGGATTCCCCGGCCGCCGCGCGTGGCGACGACGATCTTGCTTGGCTGCTGGTCGGCGGATCGAGCATCCGGCCGGGCAGCGAGCTCGTGGCGTGCGCATGGCGTCGAGAGACTGTTGCGCCATGTGATGCGTGTCCAATCCGCCGCTGGCCTGGTGCGCCCGAATGAGATTATAGTACAGGAGAGTACCCTTTGGTTAGGCGCCGCGGCCGGCATGAGCTAGCGGGGAAGGCTTTGGTGGATGCGCTGTGCTGTCAGGACTCAGGAGAACAGTGCTCCGCCTGTGGTGGCGTGGTGGCACCTGGTCCACCACCGGTCTTCCGTAGATGAGCGTCTGCTGGGCAGATCGACACCCAAGAACTGCCAATTTGTGAAACGAACAGCCAATTTGTGAAAACCAAAAACAGACAGTGCAAGGCAACCAGCAGACCACTGCATTGAGTCGCTGACACAACCGCACCATGGGAAGGTGACTCATAGAGACATTGCATAGACCCAACATTCCAACAAGGTGATTAAACAGGCTATCTAAAACTGAAGAAAAATGGTACGTGTCCAGTCTTTGGGTGAGCCCCTTGAGACTGTGTGTTGGTGTGGATGGAACTTGCTAGGCCTGCAAAGCACAACACAAAGAAACGGAATCGCAAGAGGCCAGCCGAACCACATGCCAAATTGCCAATCATCCAAGCAAAACCAGGCTCCGACTGAACACGACGTGCTTGGAACGTACCGCGCCCACGCCACGCCGCCCGGGGCGCGTGGCGCGGCTTCTTTCCACGACACTTGCTGCCCGCCGCGCGGACGGAATCGGCCTGGGATCGCCAAGCCCAACCAAGCTCCACCATCCACGCCCACCAGCACAGGAACAAAATATCTGCCTACCGATCGCCACCGCGTTCTAGCCATACACGATACGGCCATTTTCAGGGCTCATCGTCCTCGCAGGAACAGGCAGCTAGTGGATCGGATCCTTCGGCACCAGGGAGCAAGCAAGCGGTCAGCCATGGCCGTGGTCGCCTCCACCTCCTTCACGTACCACAAGGTGAACTCACTGCCAGCCACTGTAACTAAACTCAGATCAGTACGGAATTCTCGATTAGCTCAGCTCTGTAGCAAGCTAACCCTCTGTTGCTGCTGCTTCTCCAAACCGCAGCCGCGTTTCGCGGTGGTGTGCAGGAAGAACAAGGACGGGCGGGACAGGGAGCGGGAGCGGGACAAGGAGAAGGAGCACAAGCACCCCTTCAAGGTCGTCGAGATCACGCCGCCGCCGCGCTGCCTCGGTGTCCGCTGCTTCCCCACTGTACGCGCCGCCTCTCTTCTCGTCTGTTCACTGTAATTCTCGTCATCAGATGCGTATGCGCTGCACAGCCAAGATGCCGTGTAGGATTTCACCTGGCTAGAACAACTTTAGTAGCTTTTGCAAAGAAGGGGCAACTAAAATTTAGTTAATTATGACAGTGAGCATATTCTTTCACCTTTCCGTCAAAAAAACTATATCTTGAAGTCTTGAGGAGTAAGCTCTTGCCATGCAACCTGCAGCTCAACCTGCTCAACAAAAAAAAAATGATCTTTCTGACGGCATCTTATACCAAAATACCAAACCCGGGCTGAACCACGCAGCAGATGGCAAAATGCTGCGCTAGCATAGCAGTATAGTCCATCCTGATCAAGCCTGCAACAAACAACTTCAACACCAACACCCTGGCCAAATAGATTAGCATTATTGCGCCTGTAGACTGCATGGCAATGGAATGTTCAGAATTTTGGTTGCATTGCTGAGATCTACTTACATATGTTTTGCTCCTCTTAACACTCCTAAATCCTAATCAGCAACTGAATTTGCATCAGCATGACAAAATTGATGTACCCTTGCTCAGACTAACTGTTCTGAATTTTCGTTATCCTTCGAGCTTCAGCAATTGCAGTCACTGGTAGCAGTACTCAGCACCCTGCTAAATGGCATACTGCATGTAGCCTGGTACCGGAATTTTAACCTGTGACCTTCAGCAGTTAAAGTCTCCAGTATTATCTGCTAAATAGCCTACTGCACATAGTTTGTTGCAGGGATCTTCCTTCAGTTTGGTTTGGTTCTGAATGACTTAAATTTGTTTCCGCTCGAACGGGCCAGTGCTTTAAGTGAAGGCACAACAATAGGAAGGAGTTGACAGCGTCACGGTCTAGTACTTTTCGCATCGCTCCTGGAAGTATGTGACATCCTTGGGTAATCATGTCGACATGTATACATAACACACTGACAGCGCCCTGCTCAGGCCCTCTGCTTGTTCTCTGCTCATCTCATGAGCTTCAAGTTCCAACAGCCACAATTACAGTTACTGATCTTGATAAAACTGCTTAGCTTGATATTGTTCTGTTTTCTTTCCAGTTTTGCTACCCCAATTCATTGCAGTTTTTTCTGTTCCTGTGCTCACCCGGTAGATGACCATGTCTGAGCACTGAGCTCATCCCTGTGTTTTTGGTTGGCACCTTGGCATGCTTGCAGAACATCCACTGCGGCGAGAGCGTGACTATCGAGGGCCAGGCGTACACGGTGTCGGCGGTGACGCACCGGTACCAGCTGCGCAAGGGGCGGTACGAGCCGAGCGAGAAGCGCCTCGACGTCCTCTCCACCGGCAGATACATCCTCAACCTCTACCTCCAAAACCTCCTCGACCAGTCCTAGCGTTCTAGCTGCTACCTCTCCCTCCACAGCTACCACACACACACACACACACTACCTGTAAATAATGCTGCCCGATCGATCACTTGTCATGGACACCAGTAGCTTTCCCCTGCGTGCTGCTCTGTACAACTGAAGAAGCAAAAAGTAACTGAAGAAAAAAGAAGGTGAATCGAGGCTAAAGTTCAGCAAAGGTTGCGTATCTTTTTCAGAAAAGAAAGGTTCAGGTTCAAGTTCAGCAAAGCTGCTGACGAGCGAGCTCTTCGATCTGTCCGGGCATCCGGCCAGGATGATGCCACCACCCGTGCGCTGCTTAGCTTATTAATCCATCGTCTCCCTCTGATCCAACGAGGAAGCGCTCGGTTCACCGTCCCTGTCATGGACACGTCGGTCCTGGCCACTTGGGCTGGATTTCTATTGTTCTGTCGCCTTGCGTTTGCGTAGATCAACAGGCCTGGACAGATGATGGCGATGACGACGGATCGGTCGGGATAAGCTTCGGTCCAGGGTGTAAAGCCGGCTGCTGGCCGTCCCTCGCTCGCCAGTGGCTGGGCTCCCTCCGTCCCCGGTATCGCCGTCGGCCATGTGACGGCCGGCGGCCAGAGAGCGCGCGGAAACGGTTGGGGAGAGGAAAACGGTAGGGGAAAGGGGAAAGGGGGGGTTGGAAACGGCCGCCGGTGACCGGCGGCCATCTGGCGGGCTCCATTGCTCCCTCCCCGCCGCCGCGACTTTTCCTCCGGCTTTCCGCGTCAGCCGACGCGCTCCGCGCGGCCACCTGGAGCGCCCGCCGCCGTCGCCTTTCGACTCCGGCCTGTCGCTCCCGCCACGTGGGTAGGGATGAAAGCGGGAATGGTAAAATCCCGTACCGACCGCGACCGTATACCGTGTAAACCGATCGAATACCGTTTAGACAGGAAAAACGGGAAAACGGGAAAAAAACGGGAAAATACGGCAGGAACGGGAACGAAAACGGTTAGGCTCATTTCCCGACCGAATTCGCGGTTCCCGTATATTACCGGGAATGTTCCCGCGGGAGGTTCCCGTATTCAGCCCGACTCCCTTTCCCCTCTGGCGGCCCAGCCCACTTACCAGCCCACACCGCACTCCATCCCCCTCTCTCTGCTCCCCTTGCGCCGCCGCCCGTGTCCCGCCCCCCACCCCAACCCCTGCGCCGCCGCCGCCCATCCCTTGCGCCGCCGCCCGTGTCCCGCCCCCCACCCCAACCCCTGCGCCGCCGCCGCCCAACCCTTGCGCCGCCGCCCGTGTCCCGCCCCCCACCCCAACCCCTGCGCCGCCGTCGCCGCCCGTAGGCGCCGCCCGATAGCAATTTATCAAATCCATGCGCTACGTGCTCTTCAAGACGCACCAGACCTCCGGCTGCCCCATCAAGCGGGAGGAGCTCACCGGGATCGTCACCAAGAACTACCGCCAGCGCGCCCTGCCCGCGCTCGTCATCAACGAGGCCAGGGACAGGCTCGCCGCCACCTTCGGGTACGAGATGAGGGAGCTTCAGAGGACCCGCGCCCCGTCCACGCGCTCTGGTCGGGCATCACAGCCGCAGCGTAAGGCATCCTCCTACCTTTTTCTCCTTCCCGTTTTCTTTGGTTCCGTCCTCTGTGTCTGTCGCCACAGCGTTACCGGCAGGCGATGGCTGATGAATTTTTGTGGGAAATGTGTTCAGCGAATGCGGAGGCGAAGAGCTATGTTCTGGTCAGCCAATTAGACCCCGAGGTGTATAGCAAGTACGTTGAGAACAAGGAGTCTGCTCCTCTGTCTGGTTTTTCTTTTGCTGTCATTAGCCTTATTCACCTTGCTGGTGGCAAAAGCTCCGAAGGTAAGGGAAGGGGGTCAAAATTATTTCATTTGGTTAGGAAAATTTCATGGTCTGAAGCTCCTGAGTTCTCCCGATCAATTTCCAGAGAACCTTTGGCATCAGTTGAAGCGGCTGGGTTTGAAGGAGAACAATGAGAACCACCCTCTTCTTGGTAACAATAAGCAGGCGCTTGAACTCCTTGTGCAGCAAAGGTTAGTTTGGTGCGTGCTGTAGAATCTGCAATTCATTGCAAATAATTTGTTTGGTTCATCTTTGTTGTCTAATGCAGGTACTTGCTGAAGGATAAACTTGCTGGACCAGAAGGTCATGTGGTGATGTATGAGCTTGCCGAGAGGGCATTGGATGAATCCATCAGTGGGAAGCTCAAAGACCACATTTCACAGGTATGTATGCATTAGCCTTTGACAAAAATGTCATAAATTGCAATCCATTTTTGTTGTGCAAGATGTTTTGAGTCTGCTAAAAACAAATATCATTTTTTTTCTTTTCATCATGGAGTAGATTGTGGGCACAAGCACTCGCGGAGGAAAATTCTAAGTTGATACGATGACATGATGATCAGTATGTATTTCAATTGCTTCACCTTTGCTTGTTTCTGGATCAGAATGACATTCCCTGTCAATTCCTTTAAGGAAGAATAGCTACTAACATGTTTTCTCATCATATCTCGGCCTTGCAGGGTATCTGCCCTGTTTGTTGTGGGCGAGCACAAGCTGACTCCATTCAGGCTTGGAAGCTATATCGTCTTGCATGGCCGTTCGTCTGTCGAAGCAGGGCGTTTTTTTACAGTAGAGATGTGTGCATCTCAGAATAGGCGGTAGTGTCTTTAACTGAACGTGTTCATGACATGCTGTAATCACCTTAGCATTGCTTGGATTACCATTTGTCAGGCAGTGTATGTCTGTGCCGTAGAACGCAGCTGCAGACCTTAATTAGACCGTATTGTATGTCACTCACTCTGTCTACTGGGGGAGTCTGGTTACCTGGCACAAGCAAGCCGTATGTCGTCTTTGTGGCGCAGAACGCTGCGAGGTTTCTTGGATCCTAGCTGAGGTACGGTTGTTCGGCTGTTCGGAACTTGTTTGCTAATTGCTACTTGTCAACTTGTTTTATTGTGTGCATATCGTTGCTATTGTTGCGTCGAGCTCATTATTTTAAGTGGTTACGTATATTGATATTCCCGTTTTATGTTACCGTTTCCCGATCGTAATCGACACGTTCCCGTTCGAATTATTCCGTTCCCGATATCCCGTATTACCGTTTTCGTTTTCCCGTCCGACCTTCCCGTTTCCGTTTCCGTTCCCGGCAAAAAAATACAGGAGCGGGAACGGTTAAGATTTTTTCCCGACCGTTCCGGATCGTTTTCATCCCTACACGTGGGCACGTGATCCTCACGGCACCCTGACGTGGCCGCGCAGACCCCTCACGCCGCCCATGCCCAATCCGCTGGCTCGGCGCTAGCTCCCGAAATGGACAGCGTCCATACACCGCCGCCCCAAGAGGGGCCCAGTTGGCAGCGCCCGATCGCCTCTCCGGTCCATAGGCCAGGTCCACACCTCGGCGGCAGCCGTCCCGACCGAAACGGCAGCGCAAGACCGCAACAGCCTCACGCCTGTTGTGACGAGTGGGCCCCACCGTCAGTGTCACGCGCCCACGGCGGTGCTTGGGAAGTAAGAAAAGCAAACCGCAGAGAGGAAGGAATAATAATATGAGGTCGTTTGGATTTTACCATTCCTAACCCCGGGAAGATTAACTTAACACGCACGGCGAGGTAATGGCAATTATCATTTACTACTAGTATCACCAGTCAGGGGCCCGTAAATAATTAACCGTCACAACGGGGGGTGAGGGCGATAAACAATATAGCTTTTTTCTAAATAAAAGGAGAAACTCCCCCTCGCCGCCCCCCCTGCCCTCGCACCCCCCTCCTCCCTGGCTCGCTCGCTCGCTCGCCGCTCGCGACCCGCCGCGCGGCGGAAACGCCACGCCCGGGGTGAGATCCGCGCCGGCCTCCGCCGCCCCCGCCACCGCCCCGCGGCCTCCGATCTCCACAGGTGCGCCCGCGGCCTGCTCCGCCCGGATCGTCCTGGGCTCGTGCCGCTCGGATTTGATTTCGCTCGATTCGGGCGGTGATTTGATTCCTGCCGGATTCGCGTGTGTTTTCATGCGTGGTGCAGGGCGGGAGGAGGAGGAGGGGCAGAGGGAGATGGCGGCGGAGGAGGGGGCAATGTCACCGACGAGGATGCTGGCGGAGGGGCACCTGCGGGTGGCCACCGGCGGGGGCGCGCCGGCCGACGGCGGGATCGCCGTCAGGCACCTCCCGCACCACCACCCCGCAAAGAAAGGTGAGCGCTTTCCATCCATACGAGTATATCCATACCTCTCCCTAGCATCGAATTATGTTATGAGATGCTGTCGTGGCAAAATAAGTTCTTAGGCTCAGCTGTAGAAGACTGAATTGACAGGTTTGGTTCTGCTGTTGCTTGAGGTTTTAGCCTGTAGATGCTGTTTTTCCCTACTATGTTAAGCACTGATCAGGACAGGCAGGGGATCTAAGGTCTTTAGGGTTGCCCAATTCCTATTGACATGCATGCAAATAGGTTAGCTTCAATCAAGTTCAGAGATTTGTTTGATGCTGATGGGTTTATTTCAGCATGGGGCGATTGCTAGAGACCTAGGATTGTGTCTTTTTGTTTAATCTTATGGTTTAACACTGACGTTTGTGTGGTGGGAAAACAACTTGGGGTTTGATTCTTGTTCGGTTTCATGAAGCTAGAGTACTTGTGCAATACATTGGCAACGGTTTCTGGTAATTCTAGGTTGTCGTACCTATATCTGAAACTGTTGGATCCCTGTTTTTCTTTAAGAAGCAAAATCCTTGCTCCTTAGGGATCCGACAAAGTTGAAATGCCATTCTTTTTGGGAGGTTGTCCGTGCAATTGGTAACTCATTAGTCGGTTTTGGGTGCTGCCCTTATGCTCCATGATTGGTTGCCATATGCTACCACCTCTTTGGAGTGGCTTATAAGCTTGACCGTCAAGCCAACAAAAGCTTGTGTGCGTACTTTGGTAACGGTTTCTATTCTGACCTTCTGTTCTACAATCAGTAGATTTTATTGGTAAGCGTTTTTGGGTGCTTAAGCTTGAGCAGAAAGCTGCTATAGGTATAAAATCCAAATACGGACCTTTCCTCAGTTTTGCCATAAAAGGTTTAGTGTGTTTTGCTGTCAACCTCAAGTTGATAGGGTATATGCTCCCTTAAAATCCATGTTTAGTTGTGGTTATTTAGGCAATATTTTACTCTGCGTGATGAATGCCTAACTTTTAGCATCTAGCAAGCCACGTCTAACCTGGCTTTCCAATGTCTTATTTCGGCATGTGTTATTTGTAGCCTTTTGCACATTTGTCCACTGCATGTTTGTGACACTAGAAATGCTTTTGCAGTATGAGTTGGAGCATGTCAGTTAGCATACTTTTATTGGCATTTGGAGTACAAGTTGTGATAATCTACATGTATTTAACCTGTGGCAGGTCTTGCCAGAAAATAATTAGAGAGTTAAGTTTGGTTAGATCACTAAAATTCTACTCCAGAGCATATAAACCTGGTTATGTATGAGGCCTGTCTATATATAAAATTATGGCGATGAAGTGGTGATAACAACATAGTGCTGTGTAAATTTTTACTGTGAATTGACTACAAGGAGACTTACATTTGAAGGTTTTGAGATTTATTCATGATCATGGATTGGGTGTCATTGCAATCTTTTTGGTAGGAGATAGCTTCTTATTATTCACTTTATTTTTATCAGTAGTCTATGCTGATATTGTGCTAACTCCATGGATATTGCTTTCAGACGGTGTTGGTGGAATAACTGAACAAGACAACCATGAAGATGTAGATTCTTTACCATCTCAAGAGTTGAAAAAACTAGCTAATGGAAACAATAAGGTTTGATCTACACTCAGCGATGCTGCTTTGTTCGTTGTTGATATGGTACGCTAATCTAAGAATGCTCTGTTTCACTGCAAATGCAGGTACCTGGTACATTAGATGACTATAAAAGGCTTGTAGTTCCAATAGTTGAGGAGTATTTTAGTACCGGAGATGTGGAATTGGCAGCTTCCGAGCTACGGGGTCTTGGATCTGATCAGTTTCAACATTACTTTGTCAAGAAGCTCATATCTATGGCAATGGACCGTCATGACAAAGAAAAAGAAATGGCATCAGTTCTGTTATCATCTTTGTATGCTGATCTACTGAGCTCCTGCATGATCAGTGAAGGTTTTATGATGCTTCTGGAGTCTATAGAAGATCTGACTGTTGATATACCAGATGCGGTTGATGTCTTGGCAGTTTTTATTGCACGGGCTGTTGTCGATGAAATTTTGCCTCCTGTGTTCCTAGCTCGAGCTAGAGCACTGCTTCCAGAATTTTCCAAGGGTATTCAAGTTCTGCAGGTTGCTGAAAAGAGCTATTTGTCAGCTCCCCATCATGCAGAGTTAGTTGAACGCAAATGGGGTGGAAGCACGCGCTTTACTGTAGAAGAGGCAAAAAAGAGGATTCAGGATATTCTAAGAGAGTATATTGAAAGTGGAGTTATAGATGAAGCCTTCAGGTGCATAAGAGAGCTCAGTCTTCCGTTCTTCCATCATGAGGTTGTGAAGCGTGCTCTCACCTTGGGTATGGAGAACATTTCCTCTCAGCCTTTAATCCTGAAGTTCCTGAAAGAGGCAGCGGCAGGTTGCTTGATTAGTTCTAATCAAATATCAAAGGGTTTCTCTCGACTAGCTGAGAGTGTTGATGACCTCAGTCTAGATATTCCTTCTGCTAAAGATCTTTTTGACAAGCTGGTTTCAACAGCCATATCTGAAGGATGGCTTGATGCTTCTTTTAGTAAATCTGCTGTCTCTGAGGAAGAGATGCAGAATACAAGTGCTGAAAAGGTGAAGCATTTTAAGGAAGAATCTGGTCACATAATTCATGAGTATTTTCTCTCAGATGACGTCCCTGAACTTATTCGAAGCCTTGAAGAGCTTTCTGCCCCAGAATACAATCCCATTTTCCTCAAGAAGCTTGTTACACTTGCTATGGACAGAAAGAACAGAGAGAAGGAGATGGCATCTGTACTTCTTTCTTCGCTCAGCTTGGAGCTGTTTTCCACTGATGATATCATGAAGGGGTTCATAATGCTCTTGCAGTCAGCAGAAGACACTGCCCTTGACATTGTGGATGCGCCCAGTGAGCTTGCCCTCTTCCTAGCTAGGGCAGTGATTGATGAAGTACTGATTCCACTGAACTTGGATGAAATCAGCAGCAGGCTTCGGCCAAACAGCAGTGGTAACCAAACTGTCCAGATGGCCCGCGCCCTGCTGTCAGCTCGCCACTCAGGTGAGCGGATATTGCGTTGCTGGGGCGGTGGCACAGGCTGGGCTGTGGAAGATGCGAAGGACAAGATCACTAAGCTCTTGGAGGAATACAACACTGGCGGTGACCTGGGAGAAGCCTGCAGATGCATCCGTGACCTCGGGATGCCCTTCTTCAACCACGAGGTGGTAAAGAAGGCGCTGGTCACAGCGATGGAGAAGCAGAACGATGCCAGCATACTGGCCCTGCTGCAGGAGTGCTTCGGCGAGGGGCTGATAACCATCAACCAGATGACCAAAGGCTTCACCCGCGTCAAGGACGGCCTGGACGATCTGGTCCTCGACATCCCGAACGCGCAGGAGAAGTTTGGAGCGTACGTGGAGCTCGCGACCGGGCGTGGCTGGCTGCTGCCAACCTTCGCCTCCGTTCCCTGAGGCTTCTTCCTTGGCCTGCGAGACTTGATGAGTTTCCGATCCTATGTGTACATTTTGAACCCCATGCTGTCATTAGCATCATACCAAAGTTTTCCTGCCCGTTTACTTGTGTCACGGTATACCAGAGGATTGTAGGATGGATGTGGTGTCGGAGTGTTCTATTGGTCTGGTCTGGGAGGGTATATGACTTGGAGAGTTGAAAGAATAAAACCATTTCGTTTCAGGTTATGAGATGTTTACACCTATTCCAAGCTCTGCATGGTTTCTGTATTATCCTTTTCTTTTCGTGCGGAGTTTAGCCGCCTTCGCTTGTGTCATTGTGTGCGTGGTCGGTGCGGGTCCTATCGGCACGCTCTTGGCCTGCACAACTCGTCCGGAGTTGGCCGGCAGCCGTGCTCGCGCCGGCGGCCGGAGCAGATTTTGCGCGCGAAGAGCCCGTCGGCCAAGGAGGTGAGGTCAGGTGGTAATGCAGAGAGGAAATGGAAGGGACGATGATGGACGAGGGCTGGTGGATGGAATGCAAAAACGAAGATTTGGAATGGTAGAGATATTAGAGATGGAGGAAGATACTCCAACAGAGTAAGAGATTTCCAGTTCCCGCCGAATAACTGACCTGAAAACAGATTTTTCCTAACCTCTTCGCCGTCGACTAGCATCCCGCCACCAGGTAACCAGGTATGCCCCGCCCCTCTTTAGCAGTCTCCTCGTGCGTGTCTTCAATGTAGCATTTTAAGAGCCTTTCTAAAATTTACTCTCTAAATAATTATGTAGAGGGTCATTTCAGTAAAAATTATTTTCTATATCTTTATACTTTCCAACAGCTTTTCTATATCTTGTGCAGTCTAGAGAGTCATTCTCGCTCTTCATCTTTGGCTAGCGAGAAATCCGGAACAGAGGAGGTCTGTATTTAGATATCCAATTGAAGAGACAGTTGGAGGGTAATTTTTCACTAAAATCTCTATTCCTGTAAACTAGGAAGATATTAAGAGTTTTTTGGAGATGCTATTATGGTTTTGAGTAATTTTGAGAACTGAATGGTTTTTATTAGACGATCTTGTAAGTCTTTTGAAGGAAAACTGAAAGGGGGAATTCTTAGTCATCTTTTGATTTCTACGATGCTACTATGTTGATCTTGCGAAGACCATGCTGCCACTTGTTCTCTGATCAATAGACGGTGCCTTTCCTTCTTCTCTGAACCATGATCAGTTGTTCGGACGGAAAGAAAAAACTTGAATAATTACCTTGCTAGTGGTGTTGTGCGCAAGACCACAAGTGTTTCCCAAGGTTTGCTTGATTCTTTTTTAATTGGATTTTCTTTAATATTTTTGTTATATTTTTTCTTAGATTTGTTTTTGTTATATTTTGATAAGACTTACCTGACTAGCTTTAGTAATGATCTTGCTGCTTCTGCTAATTTCAGTCAGAATTGCTGACTTAAGGGTCTTATCAATGCCCGTTATTGATCTGTACCTAGGGTTGGTAAAAGGCAAAAGCCTAAATAATTTAAGGAACGAGCTCAAAAAAGACCGGACTTATATTTTATATAATTTTGAGCTAAGAATAATTAAAAGTTAAGTTGGATTGTAAGAGGTGGGAGGCAATATGGCTATGATCCATTACCGCCCCTACTTGTATATTTGTAAAATAGAATGTTTGACTAATAGTTTTGTACGGAAAGATGCATTTGACTGGTCTGTTTGTAATCCATGAGTAACATGATACTACCGAGTTGGGACATTGGTGGTATCCAGAGTCTGTGATTTTCTGCCCTTTTTTTTTCTCAGCAGCTCTAGTTCTTTCCGGTTTTGGGCTCAACCGCTCAAGCTCATGCAGCGCCCAATGGATGCCACGGACAGCAAACCCTCCGTGGTTATAGAGCTCCATCAAATTGTGAATGAGACCAGCTCCAACTCTTCTCCATCAAATCCAGCAACGGATCACTCGCAGCGTAAGTGCGATGCAAATGAAATCACAGAGCAAATCCCACTCGCTGCAAGCCCGTCCATTCTCCTCCATGTGCTCTCATCCTACGAGCTGGGCCCTAATGATCTGGCTGCTCTGGAGGATGTGTACTCATTCGGCGCAAATTCCTCGGGACAGCTAGGGCTTGGGAACACAGAAGACCAGTTCCAACCATGTCTTATTAGGTAAAGGATGTTGATTTTGCTGATAAAGATCGAACTACCCGCAATGTTACAAACTGCAAGGCATCAGAATCACACAAGCCGCAGTTGGGTCTAAGGCAGACAATGCTTGTGAGCGACACGGGAAGTGTGTACAAATTTGGACAGGATGCTTTTGGGGGTTGGGGATCCTCTGGGACTTGTAGTAGTAGTTCTAAGTTGTTGGAATCACTGAAAGGTATCTTTGTAGTTCAAGCATCTATAAGGAGGCTACTTCTCTGCGGTTCTGTCTAGAGAGGGTCAGGTCTATACTTTCTCTTGGGGGCGTGATGCGAGGCTTGGTCATCGTTCAGATCCTACCGATGTTGAGCCTCGTCTCCTCTCTGGACCGCTTGAGAATGCGCTTGTTGTGCAGATTGCTGCTGGCCATTGCTATCTCCTTATGCTGGTTTCAGCTGGACGGCGCGGATCGGAGAAGGCAACTGTGTCTTGACTCCCAAGATAGCCACTTCGATTGTTGCGCTGAATGAAAAGGTTGTGCAGATTGGCGCGACGAACACCACGGACTGGGTTAACGAAGGTTTTGGTTCCCCTCATACATTGGTCCTCACCGAGTCCGGCAAGGCTGTACGCCTTTGGGGGAGGTAGAAAAGGCCAGCTTGGCGTGAAGCTTGTTGAGGGACAGAAGGAAGGTCTACCCTAGGTCGGATCGGCATTGATGACCTCGCCTAGCTTCTCCAGCATCGACCTCGACCATTTCCCATTCCTCATGGTATGGTAGCTGCTGGTGGTTTCGGAACTAAAGAGTGCCTTCTGAAACAGTTTAGCGTGTAAATATTTAACATTGTTTTCAACCCATTTAAGAACATTTAGCTCGTTTAGAGTCTGAACTGTAGTTTTCGTGGTGGCCTCTTTTTCGGACGATGGACAGATGATGCCCTTCTGATCGGTTTCCGTTTGAGTTGTACTAAGTTGGATTGCAATGCCATTGCTCATTCTTCATATTCTGTTACAAAAGGTTGAATTGACCTCAATTCTACCACAAACCATCAGACGCCTTGAATATGCTATGAATTCTAAAATAGCTGCACGGGAAAATTCCAGTTAAGAGATCATGGAAATGGAGCTCGAGCATCAAATCATCCTACAAAATTCAGTATACCCGGTTTCATCATTAGCGTGCTGTACAACTGACCACTAGCATTATTCCTCTCATAAAAGAACCTGCATTACCAAGAAAATATCACTAAATGCAGCCTACCGATTAAACAGTAGTTTCTCAGTTGTTCAGGAACAAGATCCACGCAGGACCCATCTCTGAACTTTTCCTTCAAAATTGCCGCCTCAGGTGTCCATGTCTCCAGATTCGGGCAAAATTGGTTAAAGTTTGATGTGTTCCGTCTAGTTTGCTCATCTTTTACTACAAATTCACAGATTCAAAAGGTTAGCTGAATGATTGAAAGTCACTGTTTTTCAGCATTTTGTTGATGTTCTGCTATAATGATCCACTTTTCCCCAGCAGCAATGCTCGAGCCGGTTGTTGCAGTGGCTGTCTGCAACTCCGCTTACAATAAAGCACTTGCTGATGTGGGGGATGCACTGGCAGAACTGGGGTCAACATGCCACATGAAACACTAGCAACCAGCAGGCAAGAACACTCTATTCGCTTTTCTGACCAAGTAATGTGAAAATACAGAGTGATGTACCTCTGCTACATGGATTGTTTTGGGGCCCTCCAGCAGAGTAGATTCGAACCAAACCGTGAATTCTTGCTCCACCTGCAGAAAAAATAAAAGAGTTCAACACTGGTTCCACACATGACAGTAATGTAAGAATATGCAGACGCATGAAATTTATATTGGCTAAATAGTTGCATGTAATGATACGCAGCTCTCCTGCGTATTCTCAGGAAAAAAAGTAGTTGCCTGTAAAGAAGCATTAATCGAGATTATCAAAGTACAGCGGAATAATGCCAAGTTCAGATTGCTTACAGGTCGTCATCTCTTGAACTGTAAGTAGCCCGTGAATTTGATCTTGAACACTGCTCATAAGGCTCATATGCACAGAAGTACGTATCGAATTCTTTCTTAGGAAGGAAATCCATTTTGTTATGCGGCTGGATCCTCAAACAGATTGTGTGTGCTGCACCAGACAACAATAGCTTCTTTTGAAGCTTGAGCGTTCGCGAGAAGCAATTCGGTTGTAGGTCAGGCTCCTGGATGCTATCGAAACGACCCTGCTCACTGACACCCTTTGAGTAGTTAGTTTCCGACCTGCATGTCCTAGTCAGGTCATCTGTCATGGATCTGTTTGATGTCAAGGTACTCCGAGCATCATCCTCACAACCATGGACTGTTGGTTTTGAATCAACACGTTGCATGATATATGGTGATTCCTGCTGACTGGAGGTGTAGCCTTTAAGGGGTGTCTCTCTTGCTCCAGGCCTCACAGCTTCATCTTCATCAGTCACAACTGAATCTGACAGCTCTTGCTTCCGGCCTGAGCAGTTGAGAAAACTGAACGATTGTCTCTTCAACCTAGCATCTTTCCTCGCTGGACATGATACAAGTTTGAATCTGATCTCCACATTGCACCTGAGAACATGTTGTAAAGCGCATTCTATTAGGCTTTGCATATTCTGTGCTCTTGATAGGTGATCCGGGTGTCCAAATCCAACTTCTGCTATAGCCAACTCTGAGAATTTGTACATATAGCATGTCATTTTCAGCACAATCCATACAAGAAATTGAAAATTCAGTAGAGACAGTATATGATCTTTTACCTTCAGTAACATGGACCGATGATAGGAAGCCTTCTTTCCTGAGGAAACTTTTGGCTGACCTTGATCGACACTTTCCAATGGCTCTCCTCCATATGTTCTCAAGCTTAAGCCGCCTACAGTGTCTCTCAGAACAGTTGGATTTGTTGCTGTTACATGCCTGACAAAAATTGGAGCTTGAGTGCACCTTGGAAACCCAGTCATCTACAGTGGGATATGAAAAAAGGTTATCATTCTGTTCTGTCTAGAAATCAGAATTATATGTGATACTGAGCTTTATTATGCTTACCTGTATATCCAGTTACTGACTGAGCATGCATATCATTCGGTTCAGCAACAAGGTTAGGTTCAGTGGAGCCAAACTGCAAAAGCGCAACTGTAACCCAAGTAGCCTGATTCCTTGATGTCCTCAACTGCTTTTCAGTTTCCGATAGTATCTTCAATGCATGTCTTAATTTCTTTATTCCAACCTCAGACACTGCATAATCATGACGGAAAAGTTCAGACATAAGAATGAAAACTTAGTGGAACAAATAGGTGTGTGTGGAGAGAGATCAAGATAAAATTTCCAACAATAAAAGTATGATATATGGTTCAACTCAAGCATCTTCAAAGTAATACTAGCATGCATTTTTTTTCAACACTAGAGAATGCTCATGTGGCCAAGAAGAAAGAAACATGTCAAGGAAGGATACCCACATGCATATCTACCCAAGAAACTTTTGCTGACTTCACTGACTGCAGATTGACATCTCCCCGAGAGAATGTCCATAATAAGGTTGGCCAACTGAGAGACAAGCTGCAGAGGATCAATTGATGATCCCATAAGTTCTCTAGCTCGTCTTACAGTATTGGTGGTGTCGGATGACAATGCCAGATCAAGCAGTTCAATCAACTCGTCATCAGACACTGATCCTACCTGCAAATAAAAGATGCATAAACATGACAATATTGACTTTATGATTTGCTTAGAACATGAAAGATAATAGTAGACAACTCACAAGTTCATGCACAAGAGAAATTGTGATTTTCTTCCCAAGCAAACTGAGTTGGTCAAGCATTATTTCTGAATCTCTAAGAGAACCATTAGACTTTGCAGCAATGAAGTACAACCCATCATGGTCAAATTCTAGTCCTTCTTCTATACAGATTCTCTCCAACCTATAGACAATATCTGCAACCTTTATCTTTGGAAAATGAAACTTCTGGCAATGCGTGATGGAAGTGCGAGGCAGACTTTCTATGTCAGAAGTAATCATAATGTATACTGTATGCCGGTATGGCTCATCAAGACTCTTTAGTATTGCTGACCATGCATCTTCTTGCAAGAGATGGCATTCATCTATTATGAAAACCTTGAAGCGTGAAGAGTATGGGACAAGAGATGCACTCTTGAGAAGTGCCTTTACTCGACCTAAACGATCCATTTTTGCTGCATCAAGTTCTTTCACGTCTCTACTCTTCCCAGAGAAAAGAATGACACACTCTTTACAGAACCCACATGGCCTTTGCTCTTCAAGAGAGACACAATTTAGAGCAGCGGCAAAAATCCTCGCTGTGGATGTCTTGCCTGTACCCCGGGGGCCATGAAACAAGTACATTGGAGCAACTTTTCCTTTGCAAGAGGAATATAAGAGGGACTGAGCAACAACATTTACGCCAATCAGTTCACTGAAGGACCGAGGGCGAAATTTCTGGCTTAAACATCTCGGTGTCTCAGTGTATGGTACATTACCTTGGAATGCTGCCTCAGTCCCATCAGTAGATAAGAGAGGTTGCTCTGGACCATCACTATCGGAATAAAGTTCTCGGTATTTTGACGCTCCTGACCAGCAGTAGCTTATGCCACAGCCACTAAAATTTGATCCAACAACATCATTCGACCTCAGTCGTGTATCCTCAGTTCCATGCCCTAAAGTGCTTCTTCTTGACGCAACAGAGCGTGTCTCACTGGCCGACATACAAGGGCTGCCAACACGGCTCATCGCAGCAGAAGACTTGCTCCGGAATTTGTAGCCTGGCATTTTCACTCCTTCTTCATCCTTATCTGGCAGTGCAAAATTTGGTCTTTCATAAGAATTCGCTTCCTCCTCTTCCTTCTCTGCACCCACGTTGTTGACCATATTGTTTGCCAATTGTCGAATAGAACTATGATTGGAGTGGTTTGAATCCAATGACTTGCGGTGGCCATCTTGGCGGACACGATGAACCTGCTTGTTTCTTGGTGGGTTCAAGCCTCTGATCTTGACAGCAGAAGATTTCCTATACGATGCAGTCCTTGCATTTGGTGCCCGAAAACTCCGCTCTGACCCCATTGTAGCCTCCGCTCCCAGATCTTCATCTTCTTCAACCAACTGATGATGTACTGACCTGCCAAGATCCAGAGTCATCCTATTGCTAGAAGCAGTCTCCCAGATCATGTGATCAGAAGGAGATGCATACTTGCTCAAAGAATTTGTTGCCGGGTCCCGCAGCGATCTCACTCGCTTGAGCTGCACTAAGGTTCTTGAGAGTGGAACATCCACGGAGTGACGCCTCATATCCGTCATCTTGAACATGCACTTCTCCGTTCCAACTACCCAGCAATAATGAATGATAGTATGTTAATGTTGACATGAAAATGTGGTCCTCCTTTCGATTAGGACATGATACATTGTAACAAAGTGACAACAACCTGCAGAAAATCAGAAACAAGAACCATAAGAACACATGTTTCCGTATTTGCACTGTTGCTCCCCTTGCAAAGCCAACAAGGAGCTCCAAAACTTTGCATGGCTTTTTAGCTCAACACATCAATGCTTATACAACGATACTAAAGGGGAATCATTTGCATGGCTTTTTAGCTCAAACAGAAAATGCCGCTTGCTCGGATCTCCAATGTTAAATCCAGGCCACAACTTGGGACAGATATAAGCATAAAAGAGAAAAATAAAATAAAAAGGTTGTGTTAAAAGGCTATCTTAGCGCAGTCTTGGAGCATTTATACACACTACTAGACCAGCCCAATAGAAGCGAAGTAAGAAATTTCCAGGACCCAGCCAGAGTCATTCCATAAGGACAGATCAAGATAGTAAAATAAAGTGCCTCATTTTGCTGTGCAATGGAATCAAAGAATCAGCCGTCACTTCCCCCCTTTTCTCACCGAAATGAAAGGTAAAACAGTGCAGATAATCCACACATTCTCTCCTTTTCTAACGAACGTGGGGCTAACTAGAAAAAACAAACAGCAAGTGTGGAGAAAACAATCAAAAAGTCAAATCCCGCCCTAGCTTCAGCCCCAATAGCCTGTACTTAAAAATAGAACAGCTTTGCACAATTGCAAGTACCAATCACCAACAACCACTGGTACTCTCGAAATATCACATGACACAGAAAACAAAAATATCCCAAACAAAAACTACTCAGAGAACAGCTAGGACCCCTCTTAGAACCTCAAACAAAATCACTGACAATGCCTCTGTCCTGCACCACGGATGCAGCGAAGCGAGCAATCTCCTTGCCGTGTCCCTCTCAAGAACACGAAGTAGAAGGTGAACTTAAAAAAAACACAAATCTGTGGCGCGGCGTGTTCCCCATGGGCACGCACCACGCCAGCATTGCGAAAGAACCACGAGATCCGGCGGCGGGGGCAAGCAAACAACAGAACGCGCAGCAATGAAGGCAGGGGATGATGGAGGACGCCTTCTCACCAGAAGAAAACCTGGGCGGGCGCTGGGCGCACGGAGGAGGACTGGAGGAGGAGGAGGCGGCGGCGGCGGCACGGGGCGAGGGAACGGGCGGACGGCCAGTGCCTTTGCCTCGACGGGGCCGGGACAGCGCCGCGTGAGGCCTGCTGACCTGCTGCTCTGGTACGGTGCTGCGTGGTAATGGCGGCGGCGGGTACAGCCAGCTACTCAGCTCGGCACCTCACTCAGCACAGCTGAGCTTAGCGCGGCTGGAGCCTGGAGATGAGAGCGGGAGTGAGTGTGTGTGAGCGTGAGCTTAGCAGGAGCAGCAGCGCGCGGCGTGGGTGTGGCCATGTGCTCAGTGGCAGAACGGCACGGAAAGGAGCAGGGCAGGTTTGGGGGAAGAAGATTAAACAAGTGCGGTGGTCATGGCGACGGCGCCTCCACAGCGCCGGGCGCCTGGGCGGTGGGGCCGCTGCGCTGCCTCGGGCGCGGTGCAGGCGCGATGGCGTTTCTGTAGTTTTGCCGGAGGCCGGAGGGTGCTCGTGCCCGGTCAGCTCTCAGCTGCTGCCGCCGCCGCCGCTGCTGCACAGTGAGAGAAAGGCTGGTAGGCTTTTTGTTTGTCATGGTGGCTGCCTGGCTGGGCAGCAGAGCACAAGAATGGTCACGCTCTTCGCTGTCTCCGTGTGCTCTCTTCAACGTGACGAGCGTCGTTTTCATGTGAGTTCGGCACCTCCGTCTTGCTTGGAATTACAAGGCTCGGGCGTGAAATTTTCTGGTTCTCATGTTCCTCCTTTAGGCCTGGACTTTAACACTAAGGTAGGTTTGGTTCATGGTTTTGTAACGTAATCAAATTACGGAGGGAAAGAGATGGTATTACTTGTGTTTGGTTCGATGTGGGCTGTAATGGGTTACCGTGTAATACGTTACCGACTAGTTGAGTCTCGATAGCGCCGGTCCGGAAGTGTTAACAGATCACATTACACGACTAAATCCCTCGTTCCTTCTGCACGCGAGCATCTCACCACTCTGTCTTCACCTGGGGAGGCATAGAGGCAGCGCTCACTAGCGCTCTCACTCACACCGCAGCCACAGCGGAGCAAGGTTTTGGACGGATGGTCGTGCGTCCTTTCTACGCGAGGTGGGCACCGGGTGCGGTGGTGGCTGTGCGGAACCAAGCTTAGTGGATGATGCGTGGTGGGAACGTCATTGCCGTGGAGCTCTTCTCAGGCGGGCACCAGAAGAAGAGCGAGGTAGTTTTTCTAAAGATGTGTTATCTAATATATGAAACCAAACAAAACGTGTAACCGCTCATTCCACCTCTGCTTCCACCATAATTTGATTACGTTTTCATTTGCGTTACCACGCTCTCAACCAAACACCATGTAACACTAACCCTAGAGTGTTCCTACTCCTTTTGGATAAACTATGAGCTAGGAAAACTCGTGTGAAGCAAACGTGTAAACAATACAAATACAGCACCTCGGCCACTTCCTCAAATGCCTGCTATTGGCAGGGTCCGTAGTGCAAATACTCCAGTCAAGGAATTTCAACGAGCAGCGCCATGAATGGCCTGAAAAGACAGGGATGACAAAATGCAAGAAAACAACAACACGTTCCGTCGTCGGCGTCGTGTCAATGCCCGACGAGATGCCCCAGGACTGGAGTGCAGAAAGACGCGCCGTAAAATAGCAGGAAATTTTCTTCGAGAAGGACGAAAGCAAACAGTCTCCTCCGTCCGACGACGTGTGCGTGCGTGCGCGCCGCATGGGTATCATCGCCAGCGCCTGCCGTTACCTCTAGCTCTAGGACGTGAAAGGCTAGGCGAGAGTAATGCCGTATGGTACCAGGTGATGATCCGACGTCCAATCGGAGCACAGCTTCGCATCGCGGAAAAACTGGTGGGGGCCTTTGACCGGAAAAACGGTCCTCCTCTAATTCATTTTGTCCTCTGAAATTATGAAATATAACACTTTGAGTTAAGAGATATTCAAGAGAAAGAATACTTCCTTGCTCAGGCTCATTTTTCACCTAGGCACAATGATTAATAAGGATCTTTGAGAATTGACCAAAGTACACATACTTGCTCCCGTGTAGCATCTCCTTTTTCATATTTAAAGCCAGACTTCCATGAACCATTTGCCCTTAGTTGAGCGAGGTTAAATAATAAAGCTGGCTGCTGGCTATAAGTATTGTTTAGCCTATCTCTCAGCCCACTCGTATAATATTTAGCTCTTCACCATTAATACATGGTTCACTTATCTCTCTCACAAAGTTTTTTGGTTCTTGTATCGAAGCCGGCTGTAAGCTTACAACCCGCTTCTCCTCTCTCTCATTTCCTCTCTTCTCCATCTCAGCATTCAGTCTGCTTACAGCCTGTTATAATACTTGCTCGTATAGGGTCATTACTATTACAGCAGGAGGAAAGAAGCTATACAAAATCTGTCTTCGTAGATTGTGAATGCCTTTTGCAATATTTGGGAAAACAAATTAACCCACCGAGCATAATTGAACGTCGAACAAAACCATTCTACATGTGCTCCGATCCGGTTTCTTAATAATCCTTGTGCACCTGTCTAAAACACCATATACTTTATATATTGGTAAAGATTAAGCATATAGTATTTGTCCATGAAACTAGTAGCATTTATTTAACGACGACAACAATGGTACTAGAAGGGAATGTTAAAAAGTGCACACAAGTTGAAGGAGGACAAACACCGCCTCTATACTCTCTTTGTCGGAAAAAAAAAAGAATGCAATTCTAGGTTTATCACGGAGTTAAAATATCTTAAGTTTGATATTTTTTTAAAAGAATGAGTATCAATATTTATGGCATCGAATAGATACATTATGAAACTACAATTCATGCTAAATCTAATGGTGCTCAATTGGTAGCATAAACATTGTAATTTATGTATAAACTTGATCGAATTAAAATTAGTTTTGACTTAGGTCAAATCTAAAATTATATTATTTGTGGGCGGAGGGAGTGTTTGATTGGTTTGTGCGTGATAATTGCTAGATGCCAACAGGCAATCAAATATTTGTGCCCTGCGGCCTCCATGCATGGCTCCATGCGTACTCCTATCCTATAGGTACCAAAGCCTGTGTAGTAGCACTAGCAGAAGGTAGTATTAGGCCCGGCCGGGGTCTACACTTTACACGACTCCCTGCTAGAGGCCGGAACCGGAAGGCCGGAAACCAAACACTTGCCTGAACAGGACAAGGATGAGCTCCAGTGATCGATCGAGCAGGAGAGGAGACATCCGTGCTCTCCTGACCATGATGCGCCATCATTAACCATGGCCAGCTTTGGTTTGCTTTACTTTGCTCTCTTAATTAAACCGAGCGATTGTATTGCTTAACGATGCTTGATTCACGGCAAATTCCAATGAGCGATGGAGCCAGCAGGCCGCTGCCGCTGCGTGTCGTGGCTGGCATCGATGATTGGGTCCTGGGCACGTGCCGAAAGCCTCGCTCCCGAAAGATTCTTCTCAGCTAGCTCCCTGGTGACTGGTGAGAGAGGAGCAGTGGTGATCGCCGGTCATCAGTAAGTGCACTGCTGCTGTTTCTAGTGTCGTTATTTGTCCCATGCATCGTTCTCTTGCCCCGAGCGTGTACACTGTACGTACAGCACGCGTCACCGATCCGATCCTCCCCAGGAAAAAAAAAAGTGAAAATTCCACTTCGGCTCTCGCTCGTAGGCACGTCACGGTACCAGCAGATCTCGAGCCGGTACAGCGGATCTCGGGCTGTGAAGCGAGGGTACCGGCAGATCGGACAGACTCAGGGGGTCGTCCAAACTCCAAACAAGCGATCGCTGTGGTCTCGTGTCGTGCGCCGCCGCGCCGCGTGGAACGGAACGGGAGCAGCTAGGCCAGGCCGCGGCGGCCTCCCTCGGATTCTTGAGCGCCGCGGGCGACGAGGCGGCCCCGGCCGGACCCGCGTCCGCCTGGCGCCACGTGCGGCGCGCGCGCGCCCGCCGATCGTGCGCGGCACGGTGGTTCCGGATCGGCCGGCGCAGCAGAAGACGCCGCGGGCGGATGAATAAACAAAACGAAAGGTGCTTCTGCTACGTGCCCCGCTCCACGAGGTTTGTTTGTCCCGTCGCGGCTTGTCGTCCTGGGTCCCCTCGTCGTCCGGCCGCTCGCTGCGGCGCTCGTAAAACCAAACGCAACCTCCAACTCCTCCTGCCGCTGCATCGATCAAATCCCGACTTTTGTCCGACTGGAGCTGAACCGTGAAGACTTTGCAATCAGATCAAGCATTCTTCACGAATACACCGCACTTTACAGTGAAGAACAGTCTGCCGATGGCTGCGCGTGGAGCTCCAAACTGCAAGCGCATGGATCAACTGCAGCAGCAGCGGCGGCGGCTTGCATTTGGTTTCTATCATCTCCGACGGCAGGCGCTCGAGTCTTGGCTGAGAGAGAGACTCAGAGAGACTCCGTCTCGCTCGCAACCGATCGGCCCAACCAAATAGGACGATGGACCCGGCCCATTTATACTCCGCTAAGACCTGGGCCCAATCACTTTACAGCCCATCAAACCTAACGGGTGTGTGTGTGTGGGTGTGGTGTCCGCACGGCGGCCAGGCCCAAACCTCCGAAGCGACACGACGACTAAAACCTAAACGGCTAAACCCCCCATCCTTCTTCCTGGGCGCAGCCGCCGGCGGGGGATCAGGGGGCGACATGGCGGAGGAGCACCACGGCGGCGCCGCCCCGGGCATCCGCGTGGAGGCCGAGTCCTCCTCCGAGCAGCACGTCTCCTCGTCCCGGGGCGCCATGTCGCGCGAGGACTGCGTCGAGGGCATCCGCTCCGCGCTCAAACGTACGCGCCCTGACCCGCCCCGCCCACCCCTCAGCGCCGCCGTTTCCCTCTCCCCACTATCTCGTTCGGCCCTTCGGCTGCTGCGTGCGACCCCCGCGTGCTGACCCGTGCTCTCGATCCGTTGGGCAGATCCGACGGTGCGGTTCCTGAGGGAGCAGATGGAGAAGGCCGGCTGCCAGGTCTGGCCGAGGCTCATCCAGGCGGCCACCTGCTCCACCGCCGGCGGCTACGCCAGCCGGGAAGGGGTATGTGCTCCTCTTTGCTTCCCTTTTGGCACTACCTTTTGCTTCCGAAGGATAGTCGCCATTGACAGTGTGTAAGCAGAAGCTTGTGTCGACCAATAGCACTGATGCTATGGATGCAGAGTATTTGGAATGTGTCTGTCTGCTCGTAATTCCTAACCATTCAGCGAAACTTTATTTCTGGTTGGACGCTTTATGAACAATCTAGTCTGGATTTCGCAAATGACAGGCCTTCGCCCCTCTATCTGATATTATTACCATATACTATCTCAATATTAAGATGCCAAAAGCATTATATCTTCTCGTGAAAAAAAAAGATGTTAGAGCTAGTTATGAAGTATGATGGCCTCAGTTGATTTCCATAGGTTCATTGTACATCAAATGGCAACTTATTGCTTAGAGGTAACAGTAGAGCTTTGCACATATATGCTCATGGAGCTGCAGGTTGGCAGTAGTGTAGATTTTATACTAATACTAGTTGCTGGGATGTTGTTCCGCTGAAACTTGGGTATTTGGGCAAGCATCAAGCTGTTTTCTAATTTATGGTTCTCATTTCACTAGCAACACATCCGTCGAGTTGAGCTCATGGTTGACACAGATAGGAACCCCTTCTCTTATATTCAGTAGTATTGTAAATCATAATACCTGTGTGGTTATAAAATTGTGAAAAACATCATTGATTTTTTGTTTTATGCTGTATATTTTCATGTCTGAACTACTAATGACTTAATAGGCTTAATTTTCTAATGACTTTTGCCCAGATAAAAGTGTGCTGCAATCACATGACACTTCAAGATGAGATAAATCAGGTTATTATTCATGAACTGATTCATGCTTATGATGACTGTGTTACCAAGAATATGGACTGGAGGAATTGCGCTCACCATGCTTGCTCTGAGGTAAGAACAAAATTGCCATGTTAATGGAGTTCTTGTCATGACTTTTCTTTATTCTAGTTCTTGTCATGTCTTGTTGCATGGAACTCACCCTCAGTTTAGAGTAACGCAGTTTTTGAAACTTATCCTCGGTTTAGAGTTATGCAGATTCTTAAACTTATCCTCATTTTAGGAGTAATGCAGAATTTTTTATGAAGGAATGGGACTTGTGTAGATCATTGACTTATGTGTGTTTTCTGTTCTTAGATTCGAGCCAATCACCTTAGTGGTGATTGCCATTACAAACGTGAATTGTTGCGTGGTTTCATGAAGATAAGGGGTCATGAGCAAGTAAGTGTCCTTTTCTGCCCTAGTGACTTCCTCTAAAGTTATAGATCACATGTGCTTTGGTACTTGGCTGTTTTTGCTGTGTTCAGACATGTGTAACCTCTTTGTGTATGAACTAATGAACTGTGAAATCCAGTTTATTTAGGTTAGCAGTAAAATACTTGGTTACTATTGTCAAATATAAAGAGCGTTTAAGGCTATTGAGATTTTTATTGAGTTCCAGTGGTTCCCTAAGGGCTTGTTGTAGCTTCTATTGATATCTTCTTCTAATTAAAATGTTTTACTAATATTTTCTGTTGTGACACCTCTCTGTGTTCCCGAAGGATTGTGTCAAAAGACGGGCTCTGATGTCTGTCAAGAACAACCCATACTGCTCGGAGGCCGCTTCAAAAGACGCAATTGAAGCTGTATGGAATATATGCTACAATGACACACGGCCATTCGATAGAGCTCCATAAATTCTTTTCACAATTGAGAATTTGAGATACAAGGGCTACATTTGTGCATACCTACTGGGATATTTTTTTTATTCCCTTGAGAAAATTGTATTTCCGCAAAATGCGATGGCAAAATCCACGGATGAGTCTGAACATTGTGGTGAATTAGTTTGTGTAATTCGTTTCTTTTGCGCTGACATGCTGTGACAAAGTTTAATAAGTTGAACTGAAAATTTTGTCTGTGGAATGTACTCTTCAGGAGGAAAATGTCTTTGAATGTCCTGTGTTGTTTCTTTCATCAATGCGATGGGATTGTATTGCTTTGCAGTGCACAGTCGACTTTCACAGAAAAGCCAATCAACAGCCAGAGTGTTTTGGCCTGCTGAACACCTGAACTTCTGGATGTTTGATTCCTGCTGTATTCAAGCCCTGGTTGTCTGATACGTTCTGCCAATCGATTTTCAGTTGTCTCGACTCTGGTAAAGTCCGGCAAGGTTAGTGTTTACAGTCGTCACAAAGATGTCATGCGCATTGTGGAGGGCATAGAAAGATGTTGAAGAAAAATGTTAAATGGAAGGACAAACGTGGACTGATGGATCAAGATCAACAGCCCCCAGAAAAAAAAAATCAAAGTGTTGATAGCCTTTTGAAACACCCTAATTTTGTGTAGACAGACCCAACTTTTATCTTGTTATATACTGCAAAAATATTGATCGACTCTGCGTGGTCACGGTTGCCATGCAAGTTTCGGCGAAGATCCAGGTACTTGGTGCTGCCATAGTTGAATGGCACTTGTGTAGAGGTGCTTCAGTACCATCACGCGGCGCTCTACTACTCCCCGTCTTCGCCATTCTCCCGAGATTTCTGCTTGTCTGCAGGACGGGAATACTGGAATTCTCTCGGCGGCCTTCACCACTGTTGCACATTACAAACGTGGACTAATGCGTGGCTACCTGGATATATGGGATCACGAGCAAGCGAGCCCCTTTTGCTGACTTCCCATGCATGGAGCCCATAATGGCATTTGCCTCTAGTGCGTCCCTATCTCTTCTTTTCTTTTTTCCTTTTTCTATATTCTATTATTACGCATATGTGTCCTTATGAACTATCCAGATGTTCCTGTTCAACCTAGCTTTTGTCAGCAACAGAATAAATGGTTGCAACGGTCAAGCATAGAAAGCCACTGTCCCACTGATGATATTGGGATTTCTATCTTCAGGATCATGATTTTCCAGTTAAACTGTTGCGTAACTGAAATCTGTCTCTGTGGCAGTTGCTGCATTATTTCTGAAGGGAGTATCAAGAGGCGAGCTCTGGTGTCTTTGCTCATGCAGCGACTAAAAGATGATCTATAGAGAGGCATGATGCCTGGGTATCCGATCCTGAACGGGCATGCAGCCTATGTGTTGCTGATCCTGCTCGAGCTAACTGGATGCTATCTCAAGCTCAAGATCCTGATATGGTAAGTGGCGACAGTATCATGTAATATATACCCCCACAATCTCCAGCACTATCACCAATCTACTTTCACAATTAGAGCACTAAAATACTGTTGTCTGTTCCAGCTGAAGGAAACTTAAGCAGCATGGCTAATCCACGACAACATATGAAGCTACATATAGGCTAGGTACCTAATGATGCCGCATTCATCTCTGTTTGCAGGTTGCAGGCCAATCTTGACGATCTCTAAAATACTGTATACAAATGAGATGTATCCTGAGGTGTTTGTTGGGGCAGAAAAGAGCAGCATCAAAGATTCAAAGTATGATCATCCCGACGATCACTAGCAAGCTATCTGCGCTTTCACAAACTATCAGGGTACTTAAAGTGGCAGTAGGCCTGCCGTTCTAGCTAGCGCTGCTGCCTCTTTTTCAGCTTAAAAATAGTCCTGAGGACAACCAAACCAATCTTCAGAGGCTTACTGGCAGCTAGGAGTAGAGACACAATCAGCCAATGGCACGGCAAACTGTCCACTATCCAAACACATTTGCACAACACTGGTATGCAAATATCAGTAAGCAAATCCAGGCTACGTTCAGAGGCCATGAGCCTACTGAAGAACCTAGAACAGTTTAAACAAAAACCATGCCCAGTGACACCTTCTGTGAATTCAAAACGCCACACTGTTTACTACTTAATATCGGCCTCGGTGTTCGTGTGCGCGGTTCGCTCGGGCGAGTGGAGCTCACATGAGCCGCCAATAAACTAGGTCATCAGCTCTCGGCCCCAAAAAGCCATGGTAGGGCCGCGAGCTTAAACAAAAGGCGCGAGCTCCAGAAACAATAGATTCTTCTCCATGGGATGCGTCCCTCTCTCGAAGGCCGAGGCCGGGGGAGGGGACAGGATGGAGGTATTAAAACTCGGAACCCTGCATCGCCTAGTGCCAAATCTCCTGTGTCTTTGACTTGCGAGCTGTGCTCCCAACTGTCTTTGACGAGCCGTGCCTCTATATATCCCACACAGTCGTCACACACGCTTGCAGATGCGAGGAGGTAGGTGAGACCGTGAGAACGAGCACCGTTGAGAAGCAGCCAGGAGAGCATGGCGTTGCTTGGGGTAGTGAGGCTGGTGGCTTTGGTGTTCTTGGCAGTCTTCAGTGCATCACTTCATCAACAAGTAGGCGTTGGTGAGTCATCTAGCAGTTAGTATCTTGCTCTTGTTTATCTTTACTGAAGTACTACGACCGGTTTCTTTGTTCATCATTCTTTACTGCTGGAAACTCTTTGGTCTGAATGTCCACTATTTAGAGATGACTGAGCGAGTTCTGAAAATGTTTGCTTGGTTTGATTGAAGGTGCTATTAGGTTGCACGACAGAAGGCAGCACGCCCAGCAGTGGGCGGAGGAGAGGAATCGGCTGAGGTCGTACATGACCATGGACTACCAACCATGGCACCGGCGCGTGCCGAAGCACAACTGATTCAGCTGGTAGGACCAGATAGCATCATCAGGAAGCCTGATGGCCGATGCTTTCAGCTCGATGTCCATTCTTCAGGCTTCAGCAATCAGCAGCATCCATCGAAGCATGAATTGAAGACAGGAGAAACCTGGCTTTCTCTGATGATCTCAGCTCACTGTCCATTCTTCAGGCTCCAGCAGCATCAGCAGCAACTGCTGAAGCGTGATGACTGACGGGAGAAGCTGATAGCTGGCGTGATTCTTTTCCTTGCAGCTGTATGTGCACCTACGCGTCCAGCGTGCAGCTCTGTGAGCGCAAATTTTGCCCCCTGACCAAAGGTTATTGCTAGAAATATATATACCCAGTTATAGTACTAGTACTAGTAATTAGTGTTACATCTTTGTAATAAGTTTAAGGTCTTGTAGTTTGGGTTGGTAAAGTAGCTGCTTCTTCTGTAAGTGAAAAGGAGCTAGACTGAAATGTTCAGACCTGGAAATGGCTTATGTACTGAACATGTCGACTATAACGGAATAAGGAAACTGAAGGAGCATTTGCTTACATTGTTCCTCTGGCAGTTCAATCAGCTATTTTTTTTGTTTTTCTGACGAAGTTCAATTGTTTCACCAGGTTATGCTTCTCTCTTTTTTCTTGCGCTAGACTCTTTTGACTAGTATTATCGTTGACCGTACGTTGATATGCGGCGTCCTGTGTCCTTGCAAGTGACGGCGTAGTTCGTGAGCAAAGGCAGATGTGGTTGTTGCTTTGTCTAAATATTCAGAATACTACTGGCTCCAGGCTCCTTTCAGGTTTCTCTTCAGAAGACGCATTCAGAGAGGAGAAATGAGCTGGCACGAAACCAGCGGCTTTGCAGTTCAAACTTTTCTCTTGGTTTCAATCATCATCGTCTGTTTGCTGATCTAACAAAAAAAATTCATCATCAATGGAGACGGCGGCCACGCTCACCCCGTATTTTCATGAGGCGCTCTCCGTCTCGGCCGCTAGAGGCCATGGCCAAACTTCTGTTTTACTGTTGGAACAAGGCGCGCTTAGTTCCAGCTTCTAGTTCCAGCGCACTCCTTACAAGTTACAGCGTGCTACCGCTATACCACACTTCAGTTATTCGGCATAATAAAAGGAAATGGAAAACGAGTAACTCAGGGCTATTTCAGCTTAAATCCAGCGTCTGCATCACCGACGCATACGGCCGTAACAGTAAGGTTTTGCTAACCAGGAAAGCACAGCAACTCGAGAGCAGAGTCTGAAGCTGGGTGCATGGAATTGGTGATCGCCCATCAGTGACCTGCGAGGGGGAGAGGACATTCCTCAAAGGAGCGGGGAACGCGTGCCTAGCGCTCCTGCTTTTGCTGAATGCGCCGCGAAATCACCGGGCGTCCTTGTTTGTTACCGCCGCTCCTGTTCATATCGGCGGCGGCTCCGGCCCGGCCTCGCTTTCCGTTGCGGTTGGCCGGCCGTACCACCGGGCCAAAAGGAGGTTTGCTCCTGCCGCCGATCGATACTTGAACAGAAAAGCAGGCAGCGATCACATGGGGATCGCCTGGGGCGCCGCGGAAAGAGAAGAGAACAGAGCCGGCCCTCTCCCTCCCGGCAGAAGGGTGACTAGGCTTTTGAGCCTTGACCGACCACCGGTTCCGCTCCCGCCAGCCGCTGCTTTGATCCACCGCACGAACCCCCCCACCGGCGGCCGCTTCGGAAACGCTGCCTTTTCGGAACCCTTCAGGCGTGTCGTCGTCGACATACGGCGGTACGGCCATACGGGTGTGCTGCCGTGTGGTCGGCCCGGCTCCTGCACGGTTGCACCATCCACAGCCGCAGCGTGTACGGTCGCCTCGCGCCGGCGAAGTGCACCGGCCATCGGCGCGACGGTGCAGAGCGTCTTCGCCGGGCGGGCGTGGCGCTCCGCCAGGCCAGGGGGCCAAATGCGTTTTGGCTGTCGTGGCGATAGGCCTGTGAACGGGAAAGCGGGGAAAGGTGCCAGCCAGGCAAATCAGCAAATGATCGGTCGCACTGAGAAAGAGACAGACAGATGGCTCGTCGTGCGCCTGGACTTTGGGGAGAGAGACCCATCGCGTGCGCGCTTTGGAGCCGCAATCCGGGCGCGCGTACGAAGAGATGTCACCGCCAAGCCGATCCCGCCGGTGGATCGACCACCGGACCGAGGCACCGCGAGCTCCACCGAACGCGACCGTGCGTCCGTGCTCGGAGGACGAGGGCGCAGGCAGGCAAGTGAGGGCTCCGAGGGCCGCCACGAGGAGCCGTACAGCGCGGCTGTTAAAGAACCGCGGCCGAGACGACGTCGGGGGCCGGGGCCGACCTGCAGGCAGAGACGAAATGTGCACCGGTCCGGACGCTGGCGGTGGTGGCGGCCTGGCCGAGGCCGGGACGTGTGCCCTGCTTGTGGCCGGGCGTGGCAGTGGAGACCGAGGCCGCGCACGGGCGCGCCGCTTTGAGATCGGGGCCGGACGCGGACGGGGCGCCCTCGACACGAGGCCTGGCGCGCTGACGCCCGCCTCCCGCTCCTTCTCCTCGTCCCAAGAGATGCCTCTCTGCCCGCTTTCCTCGTTCATACACGTTCAGTGCTGCCCTGGTGGTGCGTGGCGAGACTGCGGGCTGCGCAAGAGCCATTTTCTTCGTCTTGCTTGCAGGCCAGGCTTCCAGGTAAATGGGCGCTCGCTAGATGGAGGGGACCGAATGATGAGGCCCGTTTACCTGCTCCAGGCATGAACATTTGTTGGGTCATGAACGATGATGGGCCCGATTTGAACGGGTGGCTGTGCCACAGAACGCCAACATAGGCCTCCGGCCCTCTGGAGCCCATACACGCTACATTCTAGCCCATCCGGGGATCCCTCTCTTCTTCCCTCCCCCACAGTGACACCCAGAAACGCAGGAATTTGTTCGCAAAGTCAACATCGCTTGTGCGATGAAAACGTCGTTACCTTGCGGAGAACAGTTAAGCGGAACGTACAAAGTTATCAAAGAACATATATAAATTGCTTACGAATTTCCAAGTTGAGTGCATATATATACAATTGCTATAACGGTACTAGAAATATATACTCCTGATCTCTTTTAAAAGAATAAATAAATAAGCATCAAGCCTATCCTCTCTACATTTTCATCCAGACCGGCTCAAGGCAGCGTCACATTGGGCTTCGCATCTTGCCGTCGCCCAACGGCCAAAAATTTGCACGAGGATTTCGGGCTCACGGCCAAGTCTTGCATGCCAGGTGGAAGATTGCGCTCCGCGCGGTGGATCTTCATCTCAATTTCGCCCATTTGCTGCTGCTGAGGTACCTCGCCCACGACACGGCCACCACCTCCGGCACCCGCCTGCCGACGGCCAGCCGGGGCATCGCCCTGGCCGTCGTCACCTTCTTCACCAGCAGCCGCCATGTTTTGTCCGCCTTCTCCTCCCGCATCCTCGCCGCGAAATGGCTGCGCAAACCAGGTAAACAGACCGCGTCAGGAAAGGAACCTCTGCATCGCCCCGATTCAGAGAAAAATCTAGCTGCAAGTATCTGCTGTGCTACGCGTCATGCATCGATCGGATATTTTGAAAGAGATCTTCAGAGGAGGCGGTGCCATGCCGTTCGCGTCACTGTCGCGGGAATGATTGAGAAGCCAGGCCCGTACGAGGGGGACGAAATCCTATTCGCCAACCGGATTCTTGGCTGGCCGTCGAGCGGCGTTGTAAGATCGCCGGACTGTTTTGTTGGAGCACAGATATTTCCGAAACTCCGATCGGGCTGCCGGGCCGGGGAGAGATCTATCGGTTCACCGTTCTATTACCGCCGTAAAAATGCCGGCCGTGCACCTCTCTCACCTGCAGAGCGGGACGCGGCAGGGCTGGTCCTGCTCCGTCCGGTCGCAGACGGAGGCGTGGAGGCGGAACAGCTGCAGAAGGCGCTTGCACCGCGCGCACCCGCCCGGCGCGGCCTTGCGCGCGCAGGCGGCGAAGTGCCGCATCAGCAGCCGCAGGCCCTGCTCGCACGTTGCGCCGCCGCCGCCGTCGTCTTTCCTCGCGCACGCGTCGCCGCCCGCGGAGCACGCGTCATCGTCGGCGGCGAAGATGCGCTCGAGCGAGTCCATGGCCTCGGCGAGCTGGCGGTACGCCTCCCGCGAGGCCCGGCCCCGCGCCCACCGCTCCCGGCGCCGGCCCGCATCCTCCAGCAGCTGCAGGAGCTCCTGCTCCAGCGCCGGGTCGTGGCGCCGGGCGAAGCGCCACCCGTCGGACGCCTCGACGGCGGCGCGGTCCCTGGCGGCCAGGCGCGCGCACGCGGCCCGCAGCCGCGGCGCGTCGCAGAGCCCCGCCAGCTTGAGCATGTCCACGGCGTCGCCCGGGGCGAGCCGCGCCGACACGGACGCCTCCGCGGCGCGCTTGAGCCACCCGACGCGGTACGCGTGCGCCAGCGCCAGCAGCTGCGGCCCGTGCGCGGCCACCACGGCCTCCTCCGCCCGGGCGGCGTAGAGGAGGTGGAGGAACGCGAGGACGGCGTCGGAGGGCGCGCCGAGGACGCGGACGGTGCAGGCGCCGCCGCCCCGCCCGCCGCGCCGCGCTACGTCGATCATCCTCTCCAGCACCGGCGACGCCGAGGCCTTCAGAAAAAAAAAAGCCGCAGCCGAAACGATCAGCGACGACGCAGGGGCGAGCGAACGGAATCAACCGATCGGGGGAAGATAAGCAGGCGGCTTACGAGGACGTAGGAGTGCGCGGCGATGGTCTGGCCGTCCGAGGTGACGATCCGCACGTCGGCCGCCGACGCCCGGAGCGCGTCGAGGTCCGCGTACAACGCCGCCATGGATCGTTCTCTCTGTGATCGATGGAGGCCGCAACGGCGAGGCCTCGAACTCGAAGCTTGACAGGCTGGCGGGCGCGATCTTAGTAACGAACCGGCGCGAGAATGGATTGTTCGTGGACCTGGAACGCAACGAAACGGGAGAGAGGGGGGAACGGATACGGGATACGGAGATGGAGCGGCGGCTCAAGCTCAGCGACAGCTATATAGGAGGAGGAAGCGGGCGGCCGCGGGAGGCGAACACCTCTGCTGCAGAGGAGACAGCTAGCTATACGCGGGGTCGCAGCGCAGCGAGGGAGGGAGGCGAATTCGATCGGGCACAACACAACGGCTCGGCGTTGGGCGCCGCGTCGGTGGCTGCCGGGACTCGGATCCGAGTCAGCGGGCCGATCGCGGCGCGGGCCCGCCGGCAGGGCCGGGCGCGGGCGGCACGTCAGCGCGAGCGCTGGCCGCTAGTTTCGGCGGGGGAGATTTGGTTGGTTCTTCTCGGTGGGATGTGGGAAGCTGCTGCTGACTCGGCGGCACGCGCTAATTAGTCAGCAGATCACCGGCTGCGCTGGACGCTTATCCAGATCGGGTATGCGGTATATTAGTCGTATTTAATCTCGTCAGTTCTTCTTTCACACACGTTTTAGTTTGGCGACCATTTCTAGAGTATTTTCGAAACTATTTTGACAATCGCGTGGATCGTCCCCGATGCGTGGGCCCGAGTTTCCTCTACAAGTTTACGAACAAGGGCTATGTTTCGCATTTTTACTAGCTCCTCCGCGCAGCAAGTCAGGAGCAAGCTACGACACGCGGCCATGGCCCCTTCCTTCCGCCGCCCTCACTCTGAGATTTTTACAGTTTACAGCGGCAGCACGGAGGATAAGCTTCATCGCAAGATATTGGCTCGCCCAAAGTCCAAACGCGCGCGCCGCCGCTGTGATCGAGCGATAGCCGCGGATACGCGAGGTGGGATATCAATTTCGGCTTCCTCGGCTCGCACCGGCGGGGGCGGGGCCCGGGCGATGATTGGAGCGGCCTCCTCGTTGGCCGGGAAAACCGACGGCTCAGGCGCGCTCGCGCGGCTCAGCGTCCCGTGCACGTCGCCGTCGGAGCAACTGGTATACGACGATAGATATTGATAAGGGAGCGGACAAAATAAAAGGTTGCGTCCTTCTCACCGGTTTCTGCGGTGATATTTTGCTCTCTTCTGGAACCGGAAGCGACGTCCCTCTCACTGCGCTTTGTCACGAGGCGGCGGAAGAAGAAGAGGAAGAGAGAGAAGCCGTGGCTTCCCTCCTGAGCGAAAGATTTTTTTTTTTTTGAACTGCCTCCTGAGCGAAAGATTGATTCTACTGATGAGCCTCCAGCCAGCCAAAACGGACGGACTCGGACTCTTGCCTGAGCAAGATCCGGCGAGCCGCGACGCACCTCGGCCGCTCGTTCCCGATCGCCACCGGCCCTGGCCCGCCATCCGTGCACCCTGAGGGTGACCCCTGCCTGAAAGGTGAGCCGAAATGTCAAGGGACGTCGCATTCAGAGTACATGCACGCATGTCCTGATAGAGTCAGTCAGTCAGTCAGTAGTAGCTCGCGCACGCTGAGGCCAATGCAATTTGCTCTGCTCATTTTTCTCCGGCAAAAAGGAAGCCGCGACGAGGAAGGGGAGGCCGTCGCCTGCCCACGTGAATCGCGGAGAATTTCACAATCCTCCGAGGCTGGAGCCTGCTCGTGAGTCGTGACAGGGCAGGCGGTGGCCTCACTGATTTTGTGCTCGGCGGCGTCTCGTGGAACCGCGTCGCACTCGATTCAGCGAGTGGGCTGCTTGCTTGTGTTCCACGCCCCGCAGAGACGCTGTGCAGTGGTCCGGGCCCAGCCCGTTTTGGTGACTAGGCCAAGGCCAGAAATCTCTGGTGCCCTCTGCAGGCCCACAAGTATCCCAAGAGTAGATGGGCTATGATCGGGGTGCCCCCAGCCCGGGGAAAGAAAAAGGCCAGCAATCTCTGTTGTCCTCTGCTGACACGGTTCGGAATGGCACGTCTTTTTACTTTTCATTTCAGAAAGGATTTGGGCGGTCTTTTTCCTTCCCCCCTCTGTCATCTTTTGTCTTCACGCTTCCATCGATTTCCTGTCTTTTTGTTGATTCTTCCACTGCGTTTCCTCGTGTTTATCTAGAGTCGACCTGATATTTTGAAGTCAATAGTGAAAATTGTAGACAAAATAAACCCAGATACCGTGGTGCAAATTTAATCACAGCCCCACCCTCGAGATCAACTGATTTTCTCGGAGAACAAGTGGCCGAACGTCACCAAACTGTAGCAACCTCATAGAGGGCGGAAAAAGACCCTGCACAACTTGGTCGTGACGAAAGTGTGGGATCAGTCACTAAGGCTCAACAGAGTCTCATAGAAAAATGCGAACGAAGGCGACGGAATACCAGCAGAAGCGCCTATAAGACCGAGCAATCAGCGCCGCCCGATCAATCACAGCCGGCCCTCAGAGAAAACACAGGCTGCAATCTTCGTCCAAGCTTCTCGCAAGGCCGGCCGGCCACCAGCACCGTAGCCATGTCGAGCTCCGCCACCGACGGCGCCGCGAACCCGGCCCTGGAGCCGGACGCGGACGCGCCGGCGGGGGGAGGCCTGGCGCTGGCGCAGTTCGCGGCGGGTTGCTTCTGGAGCGTGGAGCTGACGTACCAGCGGCTCCCCGGCGTGGCGCGCACGGAGGTGGGCTACTCGCAGGGCCACCTCCACGCGCGACGTACGAGCTCGTCTGCGCCCACGGCACGGGCCACGCCGAGGTGGTGCGCCTGCACTACGACCCCGCGGCGTGCCCCTACGCCGCGCTCCTCGACGCGTTCTGGGCCAAGATCAACCCCACCACGCTCAACAGGCAGGTTTGTACGCACGCACACCAAGTCCAGTTTTTACCGCACCGGGTATGGACGACGTACACCTTGATTGATCATCATCGTCGATGCGTACGTATGCGGCGGCAGGGCAAGGACGTCGGGACGCAGTACCGGACGGGGATCTACTACTACACGGCGGAGCAGGAGAGGCTCGCGCGGGAGTCGCTGGCGGAGCAGCGGAACAAGTGGGAGGGCGAGATCGTCACCGAGATCCTGCCGGCGAAGCGGTTCTACCCCGCCGAGGAGTGCCACCAGCGCTACCTCGAGAAGGGCGGCCAGTCCGCCGCCAAGGGCTGCACCGACCCCATGCGCTGCTACGGCTGACGCCGCGCGCCGCCCGCCGGTGGCCGTCCGTCCGACCGACGACTCGGCTAGCTAGTTGGGTGAAGCCGATTATCCGCCGTCCGTGTATGCATGTCAGGGTAAAATAATAAGAAGGAAGATACCGTGCTGTGTTCTATGTGCTACTTGGGAATAAACGCAACTTGGCAACCCCAACACTGTAAGAAGAAGAAACGAACTACAAATACCAGCCAGAACACCAGTGCGTGTTTGATTCGACCACCACCCACCCCTGACGATTACGAGTTGAAGTGTTGCACGGCTGCATCCAGCAGGAGATCTAGTGCAATCATGTCTATAACAAGTTGCAGCAAGAGACCTCGCCAGCCGCCGCGCCGTTCGATCAAACGATGCACCTCCACACGCACATAGTCCGAGCCGGCGAGTTGTCTCGATAGGGCAAAACGGTTTAATCATGCAGCCGCAGGTCGCCGCCGCGCCGCCGTCGCCGGCGGCTGATCTCCCCGAGGACGTCCACGTGGAGATCCTCGTCCGCCTGCCGGCCGAGTCCGTTCTCCGCTTCCGCTCCATCTGCAAGGCGTGGCGCCGCATCACCAGCGACCCGCGCTTCCTCGCCGCCCACGCGCGCCGCCGGCCGGCCCAGGTCGTTCTGTACAGGTACCTTGAGTCCACGGGGTGCAAGAGCCGCCCGCTCGGCTACGCCGTGGACATCGCGCTGGACGTGCTCCCTGTCTCCGGCGAGGAGGAGGCGGGCCGCCGCCGGCGTCTTATCGGCTACCCCAGGTTCGTGAACACCACGGATCCTCTCAACGAAGACGTAGCTTCCTTAGTGGAAGTAAATTTCGGGAACAAATCTCTTGTGTCTTATGCTTATTGTATTTATTTAGTTCTTATTGAAGTTTGTTTTGTGCTGATCTACGTACTCGAGTTGTTGTCCTTACAAAAATCATCTGCAGAAGTCTCCTAGTATCATTGTGCAATTTTTGATTCAGCCAGGTTCTGCAGTTTCAAGTTTAATTTTGAATTTCGTATAAGAACTTTAGTTTTGTCGGAAGTTCTGGTCCAGTGTCGGAAGTTCCGACATATTTAATTGCTGCGAAGAATTTTTCAGATTTTTTAGTTACGCCTATTCACCCCTCTCCCCCCTCCTGTAGGCATCACCAAGATCCTTTTAATTGGACCGGGAGTCCGGGGTGCCAGAATAGCCCGAGTTTGGAGTTTGGAAGCTGATATACTTGATGGTGCGCATGCATAGGAAACCCCAGCTTATTTCCTTGAACTTTTGTTATACCCTAGTTACTCCACTTTAAAGGTTGCATACAGATGGTGACGTGGACCTATTCCATTCCTTGGGGATAGCCTGGTACGATGCAGGATCCGACCTAGAGTTCGACCCAACGATGACAGTTGGTACGATTGAAGCCCGTGCTACGCTCGAGTTTGCCTGTGGAGAAGCTTCAAAAAGATGAAGGATGGGCTAGAAACCTAGCTACCTTTTTCATTTTCTGTCTGTTCGCTTTAGCCCAACAGGCTTGTAATGGACCTCGTATTACAGATCCATTGGATTTATGTAATAATTAAACCCATGTCTGATCTTATACAAAGTATGACTATGATATTATACCTATGTGATAGCACTTGATACATTGACTATCACGATAATATAGGGAGTCGAATTTCTCGATTTGAGAATCCGGTTTGTTTCACAGGCTTCTGAACGAGGTCCTCCGCCGACGGTGACCTGCCGTTGATCCACTTCTGTTCCTCAAGTTATTCGACCTCATTAGTTGTGCTATTCGGATGCTGTGTTGGCACATCGATGTTTACGTCTTCAGTTTTGATGGAAGCTGCTAATTGCCGAGTCAATATTTAGGTGTTTCTAAGGTCCCTTCTTTAGTTTTAGGCTACGCTAGTAGGATTTTCCAGCTCGTTGATGTGGATAGCTTGTTGCTCTTTCTGGTCATAACATTTGAGATAGGAGTACACTTTAATCATGATATTATTAGAATCAAAATTTTGGCTGTCCCAAAAATTTAAATAGCTTGGTTGGAAACTTAGAATTTGACATACGTTTGTCGATGTTTCAAATGTTGTTCCCCGATGTTGCAACTCATCACCTAAAAAAAATTATATATGTCAAATTTCATGAACCTGAAACGTAGCAACTCCCTGATGGAAGCCATATTGATCTGATCGAAGCGTTCACTGATATGGCCTGTCTCTCTGCGAATTAGTAGAAGCATCGTTGGTTGGCAACTGGGACTCTTTGGTTAAGCACGGATCATGTATATATGTGAATACGAGTTCAGAGCACTGAACTGAACTTGGACATCTTATCTAATGAAAGCACTATCTCGAAGAACTGACCAGCGTGGAGACAGACTGTGTTGGCTTAGTTAGCTGGTGGCCGATTACCCATTGTTTTAGGGAAGATAGTAATGGGGGTAGCTGGTTAAAAAAAACAGAGAAACGGATGATGTAGAAATGAATAAAGATGTCCTGTTTATTCTCTACGAGGTGGTGGTTAGAATGCCAGTTACATTTATCTTGCAGTTACCGCAAGTCGATCTAAAACTTGCTAAAGTAAGCTAAAATAGCATAATACGTGTAATAAATTATGCCATGTAATAAATTATAACTAACCAAAAGATATCATTGGATATCCATTGATATCCTATCCGCGGTCGGATTAGCGGAGGCGCGGAGCGGAGTGTCCGATTGAAGATGGATACGGAGGTGAATTGGAGCTCAACACAGCTGTAGCGTACACCAATCACCAGATGTAAGCTAAACTCCTTGACCAAAAGTGAGTGAAGAGGAGAAGAAACTGGTGAACGTCAGCCGTTGGATGGGGAACGAACGGTGGGTGGAGAAACTCGGCCGCACGCCGTGGCTGCAACTTTGCGTCCGCGTCCGTATAGTAGCTCCTGCATGTCATAAACGTGCTAAATATATGGAAAGCAACTATTTTGTCTCATATACGAGGTGTGTCACACATGCGCGCGCGCGGTGTCATTTCTGCTCGTACCCTCCTGGATGTACTGTACACGAGGACTGACCACACATGCAACTGTCGCCAAGGATAGGATCATAGGATCGACAGCGCATGCGTACTGGCCCATCCATCGTGCACGGCCACACGTCGCGCTGCGATTGGCTGGACGGGCCTTCAAATACCGCGCGCTGGGCGATGGAATCAGCAACGAGCCAGCGACCAAGGCAGCAGGCACTCAGCTTCCTCAAGAATCGTAGAAACCAAAGCACAGAGAGTGACGAAGAGCAGCAGCGGCATGGGCACCAGCAGCACCGTCGTCCTCGCTCTTCTCGTCGTCGCCCTCGCCGCCACCGCCGCCGCCGCCAGGCCCTCCCACGCCGACGCGATCCGTCTCCCCACCAGCCGCCGCGGCGCCGGCGCCGGCGGGCTGCCGTGGGAGTGCTGCGACTTCGTCGTGCGGGACCCGGACTTCCGGCCGCCGCGGTGGCAGTGCAACGACGTGTCGGCCGAGTGCCCCGCCGCCTGCCGCCGGTGCGAGGAGGCGCCGGGCGGCGGCGGCTACGTCTGCCGCGACTGGGTCGTCAGCCTGCTCGAGCCGCCCGTGTGCACGCCGCGGCCGTGGGACTGCTGCGACGCCGCCGTCTGCACCAGGGCGTACGTCCCGTACTGCCGCTGCGCCGACACGGTGGAGGCGTGCCCGAGCAACTGCAGCGAGTGCGAGCTGGTGGAGGCGGACCCGCCCCGCTACCGCTGCCTCGACCAGTTCCACGGATACCCTGGCCCCAAGTGCACGCCGTGGATGGGCAACTAGCCCAGCACATCACGATCAGCTAGTAAGCTGCTGCGTATACAAATACTAAATCCATAAATAAAATTAGCTAGCGTACGAGCTAATAACCGATTGTTCATTCCGACATGGACGATTAGTTACCCTATAGCTCGCTAGCTGCTGCGTGCTACCGTATTTCGTGTCACTAAATAACTGACGAAGCCATTGTTATGTTGCTACGCTGCATCGTTGTTGATCAGATCGATCTTATCTTTGTTTGGTGTTCAGGATCGAGTGCTACGTTGCTTTGTTGTCAAGAATCAATGAATAAGATCGATACATATTACTTGGGATTAAGCCATGGTGCGGTACCCGTCCCTACCTTTTTCAATAAATGATGTTTGAGTGGATCAAAATAATCGACCACGGGGGCCTCCATGTCCACCGGCGGCGGCGCAGCGGCAGCACCCAGACACCCAGACAGATCCCGCCGACCACGGGGGCCTCCATGTCCACCGGCGGCGGCGCGGCGAGCCCGGCCCTGGCGCCGGACGCGGACGCGCCGGCCGGCGAGGGCCTAGCGCTGGCGCAGTTCGCGGCGGGGTGCTTCTGGAGCGTGGAGCTGGTGTACCAGCGGCTCCCCGGCGTGGCGCGCACGGAGGTGCTACTCGCAGGGCCACCGCCACGCGCCCACCTACCGCGACGTCTGCGGCGGCGGCACGGGGCACGCCGAGGTGGTGCGCGTGCACTACGACCCCGAGGCATGCCCCTACGCCGCCCTCCTCGACGTCTTCTGGGCCAAGCACAACCCCACCACGTTCAACAGACAGGTGCACGCGCGTTTTCCTGATCTCCGGCGCCGCCGCCGCCGGCCGAGCCGATCTCCGGTGCCGGCGTTGCGGGGCTGATTGTGGGCCCCGCTGCAACTCGTTGCGAGGTTCTATGAACCTGGAACGGGGTTATGACCTCTTCAATTTCTGCCGCGTACAATGCGCCAAGTTGCGCCTTCCGGCACCGCTAAGCATTTTAGGAATCTCTGCTCTAAACTATCAATCCTGTAGGAAGTCAGCATCTGTCATTATCATGTAGACAGGTCATCATAAAACGTCAATAACAAAACACATCCAGCAGATGCCATGAAATCTGTCCATTTTTTGCGTCCATAAGCAAAACCAACTGCCCACCCACATTTGTTGACGAGGAGATTGCTGGCACACATTAGATTGTTGGCACATCTCAGTAGGACGATGGCGACATCTATCTCCTCTGCTGACTGTATTTTCACAGCTGTGTACTGATTGGTTTTGGCCCGTGCGGCGGCGTTCATCTCTGGCAGGGCAACGACGTGGGGACGCAGTACAGGTCGGGGATCTACTACTACACGGCGGAGCAGGAGAGGCTGGCGCGGGAGTCGCTAGCGGAGAAGCAGAAGGAGTGGAAGGGCGCCATCGTCACGGAGATCCTGCCGGCGCGGCGGTTCTACCCCGCCGAGGACTACCACCAGCAGTACCTGGAGAAGGGCGGCCAGTCCGCCAGGAAGGGGTGCAGCGACCCCATCCGCTGCTACGGGTGAGAGGTCACGTGACGGCCGTGCTCTGCACTGTGTCGCCAGGGACCAGGGTCGACTGAAAACTCTGTGCTGTGATTTGTGTTTGTACCGGTACGTGTCACGATGGATGTCTGTGTTGGAAAACTTGGAATAACGAAGTGGACTGCAAAGGTGTCTTGGAAAACATTCGGCGTTGCTAGCGCCCGGACGTTCGATGGATCGACGCTCCATTATAATATCAAGAATACACACTTACAACGTAAAAAATCAATATTTGCAATATAAAAAAATACATACTGAAACACATCAAAATATCTGGATGCAAAGAGCATCAAGAATACACGCTTACAACGTAAAAAATCAATGTTTGCAATATAAAAAAATACATACTGAAACGCATAAAAACATCTGGATGCAAAGAGTAAAATTTCCGCCGCAACATCATAGCTCTATTTCATGCAACATCTATTGAAATTCGTGCAACATCAAATTTATGCAGGTGCAACATGAAAAAAAGATGCCTCCACCAAATCAACCCGCAAGAAGAACACCCCCATGGAAACATGAATCTCGACCTCAACATCTTGAATCAACCACTGTAATATTCAAAAAATTCTACTGCAACATCACGAGGGACTCGTCGCCCCCGATCTCCCGCCGCCAGCCTGGAGCTCACCACCGCCCGCGCGGGACTCATTGCCAGCCTCGTGCGCCGCCGGCCCGGAGCTCCCGCGGCGGCCCTCGCCCTGCAACAGGGGCCTCGCCGCCCTCGGATCTCCCGCCGCCGCCCTCGTGTGCCGCCGGCCTAGAGCTCCCGCGGTTGCCCTCGCGCGGCTCGCCGCCAGCCTCGTGCGCTGCCTGCGGGGCTCGCCACATCGCCGACCGGGGCGTCCCCGAGGCGGTGTAGGGAGGAGGAGGACGAGCCGCACGGGGACGGCTGCAGAGGCCTGAGGGAGGTCGCAATCGGCCGCGTCGGAGAAGAATGGGAGGGGAATGGAATGGGGGAGGCGCCTTCCCCCGTGTTCTCGCTCGGTCTCGCTCGGTATTTTTCTATTATACATAAAGCAATTTATGTGTTTTTGAAAAATATTTTCAAAACATATATAAGTGGGGTCTTGTTTTGAAGGTCTCTTCGAAAGTTGTGCAATCAGAATTTAAATTTGATGGATGGTTTAAGAACTACAACTTTTTTAAATTTTGAAATCGCCTGCATGTGGCACTTCGCGTGGGGATGGATGGTAAATTTAGGCTTCCTTGCAATAGCGTAAACGCACGGCTGGCCACCAAATTAAATATGTTTGACTCAGAACAAAACTTTAATAGACCTATATCTATGATAGGATAAAGTAATTTTGAATCACAGACTATGAATCATTTTGCGTATTCAGAGTGAAAAGGCATAGCTGGTGGCGCAAAGTCAGCCATGATGGGTTCTAAGGGTCTGATTGGTTTGTGCTCAAAATCTGTCCTACCAAAATATGGCAGGCCAAATCATGGGCATGCCAAATTTATTGGCCAAAACATGGGCAATAATTTTTAGATAGGACTTGGTTGGATGTTAAAACATGGGCAAGAATTTTTGGATAGCACTTGCTTGCACGAGCGCCAATTTTTGGATCTATTCTAACTTTGGCAGGGCAGGTTTTGGCTGTAAACCAATCAGACCCTGAAATCGGCACCAAGGTGATGTTGGAAATCGGACTTTGAGATGTTGAAATGAACCCTCTCCCTCTCACCGCTCCACCATTGGCTAAAATTTCATTACCAGGACACCGTAATGCTTTTATGGGCTACCGTACATCGACAATTTTGAATGGCGCCTCCACGCGGGGTACCACAAACCAGATCTCATAGTCACAGAATACATCACATTAACTGATCTGACAGTGACAAGTGGGGTAGTTTCCAGGAGGCGCCAATACAGATTCCCCATCAGATTCAGATCTCGAGTGCGCGCTCCTGCTCCCGGATCGACCCGCGACCCGCGGCTCCTACACGGCAGCCCACCAGCCGCCGCACCGCACTTGCTCGTAGTCGCTCGTGGTTGACCTCGACCCCGTCGAGGATGGTGCCCGGCGGCGACCTGGGCAGCCTCGCCGCCGTCGTGGCCGCGGTGACCGCGTGCATGGCCTACGCCCGCTTCGCCGCGCGCCGGCTCCGCCCGGGCCTGCCACGCCTCGCCGCGCTCCTCCCGGTGCTCGCCGTCCTCCCCCTGCCCCCGCTCGCGTTCCGCGCGCCATCTCCGCCTTCTTCCTCGCCTGGGTCGCCGAGTTCAGGCTCCTGCTCCTCGCCTCCGGGCAGGGCCCGCTCCACCCGTCCCTCCCGCTGCCGGTCTTCGCCGCCGTCGCCACGCTCCCCGTCACGCTGCGGGACCCCAGGGCCGCGAGGCGCCCGGGCCTCGGGCTCGCCGAGTCAGCCGCCATGGCCGCGCTGCTCGCGGCGGTCGTGTCGCTGTACCGACACCAGGAGCGGATGCACCGGTATGCCCTCCTCGCGCTCTACTCCGTGCACGTGTACCTCGCGCTGGAGCTCGTCCTGGCGGCGGCCGCGGCGGCGGCGCGCGCGACGCTGGGCCTGGACCTGGAGCCGCATTTCAACCGGCCCTACCTGTCGGCGTCGCTGCGGGACTTCTGGGGCCGGCGGTGGAACCTCTCCGTACCGGCGCTGCTCCGGCAGTGCGTGTTCCGCCCCGTGCGCGCGCGCCTCGGCGCCCCCGCGGGGGTGCTGGCGGCGTTCGCCGTGTCCGGCCTGATGCACGAGGCCATGTTCTCGTACATCACGCTGCGCCCACCCACGGGGGAGGCGGCCGCCTTCTTCGCGCTGCACGGGGCGTGCGCGGTGGCGGAAGGGTGGTGGGCCGCGCGCGGGCGGTGGCCGCGCCCGCCGCGCGCGCTGGCCACGCCGCTCACGCTGGCGTTCGTGGGCGTGACGGGGTTCTGGCTCTTCTTCCCGCCTATCACGCGCCCCGGCGCCGACAAGCAGGTGATCGCCGAGAGCGAGGCGATGGTGGCGTTCCTGCGGGACGCCGCGGGACGGGCGGCCGCCTCCGCCCGGTCAGTCTGGTCCGGCCGCTCGTAGGTCGGTGGCTGGCCGTGTGCATTTGGATTAACAAGACACCATGCTGGTGCTACTGTATCTGTGAGAGAAAACTGAAACCGAATCAGCCAAAATCTCCTGGTTGCCAATTCGGATCAGGGGCTGTTCTAGTTTTGGCAATATAAATCTTTCGTGCCGTGCGTTTCCCGGCCAATCACGAGCACCACTTCATACGCAATCCTCCTTGCTCCGATAGATTTCTGCTCGAAAGAGAGAGGCGGCCGGGCCAATGTCGCGTGCGCATGAGCATGGACCGCGGCACAGGGACGCGCGCGACGGTCGTGCGCAAGACCAAGACGCCACCGAGACCCTCGTGGCCGGCACGAGGAAGACGAGGCAGCAGCCACGTCCAGCTCCGGAGACGTAGGCAGAGGCGCCGGACACCAGGCGGTGGGAGCGCGTGCTGGTCGCGGTGGCGGGTATCGTGGCGGCGGAGTTCAGCTGGCGTTATTCGGAGATCGAGCTTATTCAGCAGCGCACAAGCGAGACGGTCACCAGGCTCCTAACGCTGCTGCACTACGCCGCGCTCGTCTTCTTGTTTTACATGGGAGCACGCTGCCGCTCGTAGATTGATCGCGGTTTGAGATGTGTTTTGCCACTTTTGCGCATCGATCAGTTAGTTAGTCAATCAGTGTGTGTCACATACATCACGCAGGTGCAGTAGGTCATAGTAGGTCAGGTAGATGCAGACGGTTTTGTGGTGTGCATAGGTGCTCTACGTTGTTGATGCCGATTTAGTTAAAGTTGTTATTACTCCGTTCATCGGCATATGCTCTCTCCGCCCTCACCCTAAATTATAAGTCGTTTTGATTTTTCTAGATACATCGATTTTACTATGCACCTAGACATGATATATATCTAGACATGATATATATCTAGATACGTAACGAAACTATACATCTAGAAAAGCTAAAACGACTAATAATTTGGGATGGACTGAGTATATAACATTTTCAGTATGCAAAATAAACTAGTATTAACATTTGTCTTGATTGTCCAAAACGTTATTAACATGACCGGGATAAAGCAAGAGAAAGAGAGGAAGGTAACAACAATGTGGCGGCGTATCATGCGTGCATGGAAATTTTGCTTCAGTTATCTATGTAAGTACTTGAATACGCAGTAGCACTGCTATTGTCAAACGATGTTTAATGAATGCCATAGCTTTTTTTTTGTGGGGTTGGGGTGGGGGGGGAGGGCAATTAAGCACATCATGTTTTGTGGTGTGTCTTTCACATAACCCTAGGTGGCTTGATCCATTATGTCCATCTATAACCATCTTCCTAAAACCGTACGTACAACTCTAGCACCTCCCGCCATCACCACCACGCTAATTTCTATATATATGAAAGCCCCCGGCGTCGCATCCCGGCCAGGCTGTCCACGTAGGTCCAAATAATTTCGCTCGTTGGATTGTGTTTTGACGGCATCGATGTTCTAGTTTTCACCCTGCTCGCGTTTTCTACTTTTCACACCTGTGTTTGACTCCCGTGCGTCTGATTCTATATGCTCCGCTCTTCAACAGGTCCTTATCGTACGCCCGTGAGCCTTCCGGAAAATTTCCACGCTACTTCCCATGCACTGCTCCTGTTTTTACTTTTCTATCCATCCCATCGAGCTTCTAGTTTGCTTCTCGTCTTCTCCACTCGCCATTTCCATCTCTGCTGCGTATCGCCTTCGTTTTCACGCGTCCACTGTTTTGCAGCCGTTCCCTGTATGTTTCCTTGGCGGAGCTCCTTGCGGTGCTCGTGCCGAGTTGGTTCTGCTTTTTTCGTCCTGCTTTTCTTGTTCGTTGATTCATGGTAAGTTTGTTGTCCTCTTCTCTTGTTCTTCCTTCTTCTGCTCTGATATTTTAAACGCAGATTTCATAATCCTCGTTGTGCCCCTGCAGTTTCCCTTAGGTGTGGCTGTCCTCGCGCCGCGGTGCCGTTGCCCCTCGCCCACACCCGGTATGGCCGTCGGCGCGCGCCGGCCGCTCGGCTTCGCCGCTCCCCGCCCGTGGCCGGTCCGGCCAGGCGAACGCACGCGGCCGGTCCGACGCCGCCGCCTGCCCTGCGCCCTGGCTCCTCACTCGCGGCTGGCCAGGCGGCGGCCGTCGCTCCCCGCCCGCGGCCAGACCGGCATCGTCGCTCCCGCCGCGGCCGGTCCGGCTAGGAGAACGCGCGCGGCCGGCCCGACTTCGCCGCTCCTCGCCCACGGCCGGTCCGGCGCCGCCGCTGCCTGCCCTGCACCCTGGCTCCTCGCTCGCGGCGGGCCCGGCGAAGACCGTCGCTCCCCGCCCGCGGCCTGCCCTGACCACCGGCCGCTCCGTTCTTCGTTTCACACCTGCTCGTTGCCTTCTGCGAAATTTCCTTTAGCCTTGACGTGCGCCTCCACTACCTCTTTTTTAGAATTTTTTTACTCTGACCGGCCCTCGTCTTCTCCGCCTCCTATTCTTCCCCTCTTTCTGCTCCGGTTATTCTTTGCTCACCTCCTTTTCGGCTAGCTTTCTCCTGGCGCTTGCGCTTGCGCTGCGTCTTCTGCCTCCCTCCCTGAAGGCTGGGCACCCGGGTAAATTTTTTCTCATTGCTCTTCGCCTCTTCCTTCCCCTTGTCTCGGGTCTCAGCTACCCAGATCTTTGGCGTTCTTTTTAATTTGTCGCATATAGTCGCTCCTTCCGTTACCAGGCTGTGTTCATCCTGCGCTGCATCTCCTACTTCGACCGCTCAGTTCTACGCACTGAGGTAATTTCTTGCATCCGCATTTCCTTTCCTTTCCCTTGCCATGCTTTCAAGTTGCTGACATCTATTGATAATCTTTTTTTATTTTGCGGGATCTGCGGAGCAGGATTCGCTTGGATTACCCGTTGGATTTCTTGGAAGACCGAGTTTGGTATATTTCATTTTCTTTTCCCTCCTATTTATTGTAGATTAGAATTTAATTGCATTTTCACATTATTTTTTAATTTTATTTTGTGCACTAACAGGATAATACCAATACTGCCATTTAGGGAAGAGCGCTATATTTTCCAAACGTAGATTTGGTTGCATTTCTAAAAATACGCACTAAGTACCAAAAACGTTGCCCAAAATAACATTGGCCATTTATTTTTCCTCTCACGCTTGGGTTCACGAAATACACATACATTTGTAGCAGTTACAGTTTTATATTGCTATTTAGCCATGGTCCTCTCCTTTTAGCTATGCACAATCAAAAGAATCAGTTGTGTTTCCATCTCAAGCACCACTAAATTAGCCAAGGCTCTTTCAATGCTCAATTATTCTCACGTATCTTACGAATTCAAGACAACTTATTAGCAAATGGCTACAATTTCCAGCTCATCCACCTCCCTCACCCCCAACTCCAAAAAAAGAAGATAATCTAAACACGTCCTGCTTTACTTCACTGCATCACTTAGCTGCTTTATATGATTAGCATAGGAGCTCCCCATTGCAGGTAGCTAAACTATACCTTATATTTTAATTAAACCATAGCAGCTTCAATCCTGCCACCATGTGAACGTATGCAGCACTGAAATAGTTTGCCACGGTACTATGCCCTGAAAGACAGCACGCTGCATGAGCAGGCCATCTGAACCAGCAGGCATCTAAGCATCACTGCCAGCCATCTCTTTTGACTACTTTTCATCTCACCCTGCCAGCCTCCTGCTTATTTTGACTTCTTTGTGTGAACACAAGGAAAGAAGACAGGGAACTGCCAAGCTACACCAACAGAAGTACACATTGCATCAGGTTCGTACACATACTCTCATTTTTTTCTATTTATAAGCATCTTCTTCATCATGCACTGAGAACTTGGCCATTCAATCCAATCCTCCATTTTTTTCCTTCTCCTACCTCTATATACCTTAGCCCACCATAGAATTACCGAGTTTGGTTTAGCTACTTTCAAGTGTGAAGCGAAATGTAATGATTGCCGTTCTGATTCTGATCGCAAGGAAACAGAAGAAATTATTGCCCTCCCTTCATTCTCCTGCTTCAATTGCAGTGCAAAGCTTATCTGGCTACTAAAACTCCAAAAGTATGAAGCAACTCCTTTGATCTATGGCTATTTTTTTTAAAAAAAATCAGTGTCACAAAGTGCAAAACTTCTAAGGTTCTGGATCCAAGTTTCCAACTATTTCCATGAGGAAGAACAGGCATCAGCCTCAGCTTTTCACCCCAAGGAAATACCTACTACGGTGACACAATCTTAGATTCAAGGTAGAAAAAAGAGAAGAAAATATAAACATTTCCCCTTCAGATTATTTGTAAACTCATACTTTCATGTTTATTTCCTTACAGCTACTTCGAACTACAAAGATGAGGATGCATCCAGTATTTTGTTAAGCATCCAATGCTACCAATGCACATGCTCTATAGTAGATCAAGATTAGTAACGGATCATCTTAGCACCTTAATATGTAGGAAACAGCTTAGTATTATGTTCCTTCATCCTACATGATTTGTGAACTACCTATTTGTAATGCTATGGACAATGCATTTAGAATGCATAACAAAAATATTGTACTGTCTATTGGAATGGCTAATTATGCCTACCTTTTATCGTTTCCAGCTTTGTAACTCCAATTCAACCTCATTCACAGAACTTCCTGCAGTGGCACGACAAGTTGATAGAACAGCGATTACCACGCGCGCGATGAACAGCAACCATACACGCTTTTATACGGCTTAAACAGGCACGCGTCGTTCACTAGTCCATATTAGGACAATGTTACTATCGCCCACTACTGGCTTCACCCCACCACTGGTGAAGGGAATTAATGTGTCCGTCCTAAGAGAGGGATCGGAGGGATCAATCAGGATGCTTAAAAACTAATTCCCTAGCCTTCAACTATAACTTCTTACAAAATAAACCTAGACATGTTTGTCTAGATGTGCTCTATGATTTATCTAACGTGGCTACTCTAGAGCAACAACTGTTTTGTAAACTATAGCATATCCCTACCAAACTAACCTAGCAACTACAGTAGAATTAAAGACACAAAGGTAGATTGCAATCGAAGTATGTGCAAAAGAAAAAAAGTATCATAAGTAAGAAATAAGTAAGAAATGAGCAAAACAACGCACATCGGCACGATGATCTAAACCATAGTATCTGAGGAAAAACTACCCATTATAATTATAGTTTACCTTGGAACTCCACTAATTAAGGATATGTTTCCGGTCAACAAACCTCACTTCTTGGTCAAAACTCTTGGGTTACCACAACCAAGATGGGTTCCAAGCGGCCAAGACATGCCTCTTGGTTACTAGTACTCACTTCACGCCGTCTTCATTTGAAGCTTGAGCCGCAACAGCATGTTTACTAACATCACATACACATGTTCCTAGAGTAAAAAAAATGAAAGAATTAATCATCACCATTCACCAATCACCAGGACAGCTTCGTCCCAGAGTCAAAAGGAACTCAAGAATCATCCAAACTAAGAGTCGTCCAACGCAGGCACAACAAAGCTTATCCGTCTTGTCCTGATAGAACGTTCCATTAACTCTGCGGCGGCTAAGCGCACCACATGGACGAACCAGGGTAAGCAAACGCATCTTTTCCTGACAAAACGAGCTCGAAGGTCTGAGCTCTTGGAGCCCAAGCACGGTGCTTGGACAGTGGCAGCAGCTGGCGGCGCCTGATCACCATGGCCGCCGGCAGGTGGGAATGGGACGATTGGCCAGCCCTTGGGGTCTTGAACCGAGCCAGCATGCCAGTCATGTCGTCCCTTCCCTAATACTCACAGAACTTAAGTATATCCTTACAAAATCAACTGCTTGCTGGCTTGTCATGCAATCCCTACAAAGGACATGAAGAGATGTGTGAATTTAGAGAAAACAACATAAAGAAAACTAAATGAATCAGTGAATACTGCTCAGGTTGGCCTGAAGCCACAACTTCACCAGTATGTTATGTTTCATTAAGTTACCAATGTTACCCAGAGTTTCAGACCCAGTATGGTAAAATTCATGTTCTTCTAAACTAAATCAAATAAATATGATGGTCATTTTCAGCAAATTAACTTGCAAAATTATCTGGACACGAGAGTTGAGGAACATAGCACACAGAGGATTGGCTGACAGAACGTCTCCCAAGCTCCCACCTCCTTCCATGCTCCCATACTCCCACTTCTAAAAACCCATCTGAATAGGCATGAAAACATCAACCAAAAATATAAATGGATAGATGATGTAAATATGCATGCTCATGCAAAATTTGAGGATGAACAAAATTTGGAGCAAGGAGAATAAAAAATAGAGAATCAACCCGCACCTATTCACATGCTGATTTGTCTTTTGTTGTTACTCCTTACACAAAAATGTTTCCATCCCCAAATTTTGCATGAGCATGCATCTTTACATCATCTACCCATTCATATTTTTTTTGATTTTTTCGTGCACATTTTGATGGTTTTTTGGAAGTGGGGGCATGGGAAGAGGTGAGAGCACAGGAGACGTTCTCGATTGGCTGATTTCACCCTGCTGTAACTCTGATCCCCCTGTGGGCCCATCACATCAAACTCTAGAAAGGAACTCCGCAATAGTATGAGAAATCATACAAAACTAAGCATGGTGGTGGAGTGGCCAGTCCAAAGCAAACCAAATTTAACTTAATTCAACTCTACAAATCCCTTCTGGACAATTTTAATACTATTCTATACAGGAACATCGAAGAAACAAATGTGTGGAAGATATAGATAACTCTCATTTCGACTTGATGTATTCTGCGTGGAATCATGGACATTGAAGCAAACCATAATAGAACAATGCACCTGTGTATTTTACCTGAAAACTTACCAGATTCCATCACATGCTATAATAAGAAACTGGGCATCATGAGTTATATCTTCCTAACAAACAAAGGGGCATTTTCCATCAGATTATATCTAGCTGGATAAAATCACACTTTACTGAAACAAGTTAGTAACACTTACAATGTGAACTTCAGGATGGGCAATAATGGATAGTTGTATGGCAGATAAACCATGGGTATTCTTGTACTTGTAGGCCATGTCACCTGAAATGTAAGGAAACAAAACACTGATTAAACTAGACACCAATTGTATAATCCCACAACGGACCAAAAAGTTAGGCAGAACTATACCAAGTGATCTTGAGATCGCAATTCCTTCATCAATACGAGGAATATTTTTTCTTTCTTGACTTGCAGTTACCGCATGTCCTGCATTTTCTATTCTCTGTCTTTGGGTTGGAAGGTTTGATTTAAAATCGGTGGATAAATCAACGGCCTTTGCAAACAATGGAGATAAACAGAGTATTTAGGCACCATTAGAGATGTATTATTACAACATATCATGCTGATTCAGTATCAGATAAATGCAAGCAAATTAGTCACCTCACCTGATCATTCCTTGAGAGTACACAACAAGAATTACCAGCATTTCCTACAGTGATTTGGTTGCCTCTAATGACAACCAGTCAACCACAAACGTGGTACATCCATCTGACATTGGCCCTTCATACGGTGGCTTCTGAAAAACATTGAATATGAAGTAAATACTACATGTTTCCATATGCCAGATTTTATAAACAAAATTGTTGAGTTAGCACCTGTCCACAGAAAGACACAAAATGGCCATGAATAGCCTTTTTTATAGCTGTCCCAACATTCATTACCACCATAATCAGATAATTCCCTCGCCACCCTCCCGCCTTTCATCTTCTCATCCATCCTGCCACAGTTAAGTAGGAACAGCGATTACATATTTCTTATTTTCATGTGAAGCAAGTTCAACTATCAACTGTGAACAAAGACTGGCAATATTGGTCCTTTGTCATCCAGTATTGTAACCAAGGGAGCTAAGTTATGTGATCTCAAAATATAGAATGCATGAATTTAGTGAGCTACAGAAAGCTTCAAACCTTAAGAACGTTCTCTCAATTGCAGCAGTGGGATCACAACCAAAGTCTGCATGTTTGCGAAGCTCAATGTGTAAGTGTTTCGGGCAATACATTGAAACAGCAGGTCCTGAAACAGAACATCAAATAACTCATGTATCGTGGTAAATGGTTTATGTTGCTGAAAACCAAATAATCAGTCAACAAACAGTACACATGAAAGCATAGAGGGTTATATATTGAAAGAATGCAATGAACTCAGATTGCTGAACATCCAGCCTGTCTGCTGGCCTCATGCATTTAAATTTGTTCAAGAGGATTAGGTGGAAGATCAAACCTCCATGGCCGTCATAAAAGCCAAAGAATGATGGGGCAGTCTCAGCATCAAGATTTAAAACAATTGTGTGCTGCAGAAAAAGAAGGCTACACATGAGACTTCATTGTTTAGCAGCAACTCAATCAAGTGTATTTTATAAAACTATGCTACCAATATCTTACAAAGGGCTGGTAGGTACTAACAACATCTTCCATACTTATAGTTACTGCACGTCCTGCATTCTCTATTCTCCGTCTTTGCAAACAATGGAAAAACAGAGTATTTAAGACGGCTCGAAATCCAATTCTTATCTATAATCATTAAGACTATTGAACCCATGCTTATCCCAGAAAAGAACGGAAAGGAACCAAAGCTCTGGCCGTCCGGCGGCGGCATCAGAGGCTCGCCGCATGTCGGTGTTTTACCGCCACGCCCACCGAGGGATACCCCTAAGGTGGTGAGTTTGTAGGTAGAGTGTTGTCGAGATCAGAAACTCGAAGGTGCAAGGAACACAGAGTTTAGATAGTTTTGGACCACCGAGAGTGTAATACCTTACGTCTTGTTTGGTTTGTATTGCCTTAGGTGGTGATCAGGTGATCTGATGTTTGGAGGGGGTCCCTGCCTGCCCTTATATAGTTTGGGGGGACAGGGTTACATGGAAATCCTAGTCGGATACGAGCCCAGGAGTCCTACCCGAGTACTTTCTAGGTAGTTTCCTACTGTCTCCGACTAGTTTTACTACTGTATGAGTAGTTCTACTATGGTACGAGTAGTTACAACAGGTGTAGGGCGTGGGCCATATTCCACCCCTAATCCTGTAAGATGTAGGCCATGTGCGCAGTTCCGTGGGCCCGGGTCTAATAAGCCCCTGAGCTCTTCGTAGTCGAGTACTGCAGACTTCCGAGTACTTCTGAAGGCGTCTTCGAGTTCTCCCGAACTCCATCTTGAAGGTGTCTTTCGAGTACTTCCTTGGCTGCGTCGAAGCTGTGAGGTGCTCATGCCTCGAGTAGTTGTGAAGTCTTCTTTTATATGGGGTGCGATTGAACTCGCACTCTATATGGAGTAGCCCCCGAGCCTTAGGTTGACTCGTGGAATCAGACTGAGGGTCTATTTAGTCTTGAGTATTCTATCCTTATATTTCAAAAGATTTAAAAAATAAGTCGCTGATGACACGTGTCCCTGCAGCCCCCGAGCCTTGAATTCAAATCCTCAAGATTTTGAATAAAGGATCCAAAGAATTGTGGCATGCAATATATGAAGGTAAAGATTTGATGGTTAAGATGGGCAAATTGGTTCAGAAATTCGAAAACCACTTTTTTGGGATGAATTTCCTGGAAAAATGGTTAAACAAATAACTTCACGAAAAAGGGCCCTAAATTACCGCTCAAATCAAACCTTGTTCGCTGAGAGCCGTGTCGTATCCAGCCCCCGAGCGTGGGAGCTAGATGAGGTGCACAAGATACACCTAGTAGTCAGTGGCTCTAGCCCCCGAGCCTAGGCGTTGATCATGTTGCCGCTGGATCTTGAACTTTCGATGAAGCCGACTAGTCGGAGTCGATTCCGACTAGTTTTGTAGGCGAGACGAGTAGTCGAAGTAGTCGACGACGCGTAAAACTAGTCGAGAACTAGTAAATGCAGTATTATGGGAGCGAGACCCCTTCAGGAACATAGAGTATTAGTTGAGAACTAGTAATCTGACCGTTACTGGAAGCATGGGAGCGAACCCCGTTCATTAACATAGAGTCCTAGTCGAGAACTAGTAATCTGAGCGTTACTGAAAGCATGGGAGCAAGGCCCCTTCAATAAACTTGCACGTAGTACCAGTCGTGAACCGGTATAACGGAGTAGTACTGGAAGTATGGGAGCGAGTCCCCTTCAGTAACATAGAGTACTAGTCGGAAACTAGTAGTCTGAGCGTTACTTGAAGTATGGGAGCGAGGTCCCTTCAGTAAACTCAACAAGTCCTGAATTGGTAGAACAGAGTAGTACTGTAAGTATGGGAGCGAGGCTACTTCAGTAAACTCAATGTAGTACTAGTCGTGAACCAGTAAACGGAGTAGTACTGGAAGTATAGGAGCGAGGCCCCTTCAGTAAACTCAACATAGTACTAGTATTGAACCAGTAAACGGAGTAGTATTGGAAGTATGGGAGCGAGTCCCCTTCAGTAGTGTAGAATACTAGTCAGAAACTAGTAGTCAGAGCATTACTGAAAGTATGGGAGCGAGACCCCTTCAGTAAACTCAACGTAGTACTAGTCGTGAACCAGTAAACGGAGCAGTACTGGTAGTCTTGGGACAATGCCCCTCCAGTAGACCATGCTACGTTGTAGCTGACAACTTGGGATAAAAGTTAGCTTAAGGGTGAAAATGGCGTAGGTGTTCGATATTCCAGGAGTTTGGGACCTCCTGGCCATCAGGGTATTGTAAATTGTACGACCCTAATCCTGTAACCTTGTGCACGAGGAAGGGTCCCTCCCATAGGCGAAGGACCATATCTCCAACGTTGAAAGATCGTCGTTGTACATCCCAGTCGTGGTAACGACGAACGTCTTGTAAGTAGCGGGCTGACTGGAGCAAAACATTGCATCTGACTTCTTCTGCCGAGTCGAGTTTGAGATATCTTGCGTCATCAGCCTCGCCTTCTTCGTACATCTCCAGTCGAGGAGATTGCCACATGACATCAGCCGGTAATATAGCTTCGGACCCATAGACGAGAAAGAAAGGTAACTGTCCTGTGGCTTTGCTTGGTTGTGTGTGAAGCCCCCAGATTACTGACGAGATCTCATTGATCCACTTGCCGCCCTTTTTGCTGTTCTCGTCATAGAGTATTTTCTTCAAGCCATCAAGAATCAAACCATAGGCGCGCTCAACCTGGCCGTTGGCCCGCGGGTGAGCCACTGAAATGTACTTGACCTCAATAGCACTGCGTTCACAGAAATCCCAAAACTGATACGAGTGGAAATTGGATCCCAGGTCCGTGATGATAGTGTTGGGGAAGCTGAATCGGTGCAAGATGTCACGATGAAGCTAACCACTCGATCTGCAGACAGCTTTGTGATTGGCTTGTACTCAATCCACTTTGTAAACTTGTCGATAGCCACCAACACGTGAGTAAAACCACCTGGCGCAGTTGTCAAAGGCGCTATCATGTCCAGGCCCCAGCATGCAAATGGCCATGAAGGTGGTATGGTGATAAGGTTGTGAACCAGGACATGGGGCTGTTTGCTGAAAAACTCGCAGTTTGTGCACCAGCGAACGAGTGCTTCGGCGTTTGCCAAAGCAATCGGCCAGTAGAAACCGGATCTAAAAGCCTTGCCGACTAGTGTGCGAGAAGCAGCATAGTTCCCGCACACGCCTTCGTGGATCTCCTAAAGTATTTCTCTGCCTTCCTCCGTACGAACACACTTTATGAATATGCTTGAAGCTGATCCACGCTTGTACAAGTTGTCCCCGACTAGAACGTACCATTTGCCGTGCCTTAGAATGCGTGTGGCCTTAGCGCTTTATGGGTCGACGTCGGGGGGTAGTTTGTGCTCCTGGATGTAGTCGATGAACGTCACCTGTCAGTCGACCTCGATCATCAATACCTCTCGGTTGGGTTCCATTGGACCCTGAGCTATGGTACTTGGATCTGGTGTCTTGATGGACGGGTGATGCAACTCGTGTACGAAAACTCCCGGTGAGATGTTAGCTCTATCAGAACACAGTTTCGAGAGCACATCCGCTCCCACATTGTTGTCGTGAATCACATGATGGATTTCCAGCCCCGAGAACTTGTTCTCGAGTTTGCGTATTTCCGCAACGTACGCGTTCATGGTGTCCTTGTTGACGTCCCACTCTTTGTTGACTTGTTGGACCACCAGCAAGGAGTTGTCGTAGACAAGTAGTCGCTTGATGCCCAGAGAGACTGCCAGGCGTAGCCCGTGCAATAATGCCTCGTACTCGGCTTTGTTGTTGGAGACCTCAAATAGTATTTGGAACACATACTTGAGTTGTTCTCCTTTTGGACTGATGAAGAGTACTCCCGCGCCACACCAGAGCTTGAGTGAGCCGTCGAAGTACATGACCCAATGCTCTGGCTGGTTGGCTGGTGCTTCCACTTGGTTTTCTCGCCACTCCGCCATGAAATCGACTAGTGCCTGCAACTTGATGGCTGTCCGGAGCTTGAGGTCGAGGGTGAGAGCCCCTAGTTCCACTGCCCACTTGGAGATGCGCCCGGTGTCGTGCCGATTGTGGAGGATATACGCCACTGGGAAATCGGTGACCACCGAGATGTTGTATGCGTCGAAGTAGTGGTGAAACTTCCTGGAGGTGATGAGTATACCGTAGAGTAGTTTCTGAATTGTCGGGTAATGAACCTTGGATTCAGAAAGGACTTCGCTGATAAAGAAGACTGGCCGCTGCACACCAAAGGCATGGCCTTCCTCTTGGCGCTCCACCATGATTCCCGTGCTGACGACGTGAGTAGTCGCAGCGATGTAGAGTAGCAAGTTCTCGCATGGTTGTGGAGCAGTTAGGATGAGAGGCAACTACAAATGATGCCTGAGATCTTGCAGCGCCTGTTTCGCCTCCTCGGTCCACTGGAACTTGTCGTGGCGCTTGAGTAATTTGAAGAAGGGTAATTCCCGTTCTCCAAGTCGCGAGATAAATCTGTCCAGGGCCGCCATACAGTCTGTGAGCTTCTGGACATCCTTGATCATCCGTGGAGCGTCCATGTCTGTAATGGCGGTGATCTTCTCCTAATTTGCTTCAATTCCTCGGTGACTAATGATGAAACCGAGTAATTTTCCTTGTGGCACGCCGAAGACGCACTTGGTTGGGTTAAGCTTCCATCGAAACTTGCGTAGGTGTTGAAGGTTTCCTCGAAATCAGAGATGAACTCATCGTGGGCTTTGATCTTGATGACCATGTCGTCCACGTAGGCTTCAACGTTGCGATGTAGCTGATCAGCAAGGCACAATTGGATGGCCCGCTGATAGGTGGCACCTGCATTCTTCAACCCGAAGAACATGGTTGTGTAGTCATATGGTCCAAAGGGGATGATGAATGCTGTCTTGATCTGGTCTTCTTCATTGAGAGCAATCTGGTGGTAACCCGAGTAGCAGTCGAGGAAGGAGAGCAGGACACAGCCAGCCATAGAGTCGATGACTTGGTCGATACGTGGGAGCGCGAAAGGATCCTTCAAGTAGTGTTTGTTGAGATCAGTATAATCCACACACATTCTTCATTCATTATTATTCTTTTTCAATACTAGTACAGGGTTGGCTAACCACTCGGGGTGGTAGACTTCTTTAACGAAGCCAGCCGCGAGTAGTTTTGCTAGCTCCTTCTTGATGGCCTCCCTCTTGTCGGGAGCGAAGCATCGTAGTTGTTGCTTCTTCGGAGTGGCTTTGGGGTCGACTTTTAGGCAATGCTTGATCAACTCCTTGGGCACCCCTGGCATATCCGCTAGTTTCCACGCGAATATGTCACGGTTAGCCCTAAGGAAGCTGACGAGCACGCTTTCCTATTTGTCACTCAAGCCACCTCCGATTAAAGCAGTCTTGGATGAGTCGCTTTCTTGCAGCTGGATGGCCTTGATGCCGATGTCGTTGGGGTTAGGTTTGACCCTCGACTGGCTAGGCCTCTGGCTGGAGATCTCTATCTCCGAGTCGATGAGCTTTTGCGCGGCCGCAAAAATTTCCGCAGAAGGTTCTTGCACGCGTTATGTCGCGGCGTACTCGATCGCCTCTTGGTCGCAGTCGTACGACTTCTTCAAGTCACCGCGGAACATGAGTACAATTGTCTTGCCTGGCATCTTGAGTAGTACGTAGACGTAGTGGAGCACGACCATGAATTTGGCCAATGCTGGTCCGCCGAGGATGGCATGGTATGACGACTCGAAGTCATCCACCTCGAACTTGATGTACTCTGTGTGGTAGTTATCTTTCGTCCCAAAGGTGACTGGCAGGACCGCTGACCCGAGTGGTGTAGCCGCGTTTCCCGGGACGATATCGTAGAATGGAGCTTTGCTAGGGGTGAGCATCGTGGAAATGTCCAGCTCCATCTTCTTCAAAGTATTCACATAGAGCAGGTTGAGGCCGGTCCCGCCATCGATGAGTACTCGAGTGAGCTGTGAGCCCACCATCTTGAGCTCCCGACTTGTCACCCTCGTCTTCGTCCTCCTGATCCTTGCGCTTTCCGTCTTGAGGGAGGAGTGGAGCGTTGATGACTTGCGGAGGCTGACACACTCGAAGAGCGTGTGCTGGGCCTTCGGGTGCATCGGGCATCGTTTGTGCAGGACTTTTTCAAACTGAGCTTGATTGCTCCTCGGCTTCTTGCCCCGCGAATTGCGCTCAACAACCGCGACTTCTTGGTCTGGTTTGCACTTTCGAGGATTCCCCGAGTTGTTCCGTTGGCCTGTGTCAAAGTGATTGTTGTCGTTGCCCTGCTTGTCGTTGTTGCGCTTGGGGAAGCGATTGTTCTCCTCATCCTCTTGATCAGCCCACCGTGCCATCATGCCGCGCAGTTCCACGGCAGTAGTCGGGCGGTTGCGTCCGAAGTTGTGGTACGTGTGCTTCGAGAAGAGGCCGTTCTGGAAGCAGTGGATGACGTCCTCGTCGGTGATGTTGGCGATGGTGGCTCGCATCTCGAAGAAACACCGGGTGTAGGATCTCAGTTTCTTGTTCATCTTCTGCTTGACCTGGACAGATCATGGCGAGTACCTGCTCGGATCATGGATCCCTGGAAGTTGTCGATGAAGGCCCGTTTGAGGTCCTCCCAGGAGTCGATGGAGTTTGGTTTGAGGCTTTTTAGATAAGTGAGGGGCGCGGTTCCAAGGCTACTGGGAAGTAAAGTGCCTTGGTGGAGTTGGATCCCCTGAGATCTCGATGGCAATGGAGTAGCATCGAAATCCATTGGCGCAGGTCTTGCTTGCCGTCATACTTGGGGATCCCGACTGGTTTAAAATCCTTGGGGTAAAATTTCTCAGTGATGTTGGAGGTGAAGGCGGGGAAACAATCATTATCATCGTCGTCGTGGTACCTGTCGGGATGGTCCCTTCTCCTTGCCTCGATGATGTGCCGCGCGTCGCGGCCATCGTTGATCTTCTGCCTAAGATCAATTGTGGGAGCGTCCTAGAGGCTGGCCTCTGGTGGAGATTCACCTTGAGGTCTTGCATTGCGCCGGTTGCGAGGTGGACGAGTGGGTTGTTGCACCTCTTGTTCGACGTTGCCACGCGCGGACTGCTTGCCCTGGTTGCGCTGGCGATTATCGTTCCTCCGATATCTGGGGCCTCCTCCCGGAGTGTGACTAATTTGCGCAGTGTCACCATGGCGCTCAGATCTCGAGGGCATGTTCCGAGTGAAGGATACTGGGTGTTGCCCATCAAGTTGCACGAGCGCGCGTTGGGTTAGATACTACAGGCTTTGTATCTGGGGGTTGGGTGGTAATTGTTGAGCTAGGAGCGCTGCTTCTATAATGGCGCCAATCGGTGTGCGATACTCCTGATCTGCAGCTGCTGCAAAAGTGTTGTTGAGGTTCCTTTGGTGCATTGGGTTGCGAGCGCCATTTTCCACGTTCTGACTACGTTGGGCGCGCTTGGCGTTCTTTATCCGCCGGATCCTTCTGTGCTTCTCGTTTTCATCTTGGGGGACGTCCGTCGTACGCTCATCGGCAGACACGTCTGCGAGTAGTTCCGCTTCGTACTCAGGACCTGGCTCGTCGTCATCCGCGTTGCGAAGGGAAGCCATGTAGACTTGACGATCCGGCGAGTTGTCAGCCGTATGGTTGTACTCGAGTAGCTCTGTGCTACCCTCTCCCTCTTCCGAGATGGAAGAGAGAGGTTTGCTCTCCTGGAAGGGCAGCTCCTGCGTGAAGGCCACAAGGTGGGAGTCATATTCGAGTAGTTCAGAGGGCTCTAAGCCCTTTCAGTACACGAAACGGCCTTGCAACGTAGATGGTATGGTCAAACCCAGATGTCTACCCGAAAAGGATTTGGGGTGGTCATCAGCTTGCGATTGGTTGTCGAGAACGGGGGCCTCCCGACAAGCGGTGGCTCCCTCGTCCTCGAGTCCTCCTCGGCTCTGGCTTGAAGGTGTAGTACTAGTCGCGAGTACTCTTCATTGGAGTCCGATTATTTGTCGAAAATGGGGGCCTCCGGACAGGCGGTGGCTCTCGCGTCCTTGAGCTTGAGGAAACGATCTAAGTCCTTCTCCAAGTCGGAGAAGACTCGGATTGTGTAGTCTTTTCAGATCGGTTTGAATATGATCCGACTAGTTCTGGTGCAGCACGAGTTGAAGTCGCGTCGAAAACGGACATTATTTCGATCTGCCGGAGTAGATCGGGGAGTAGCAACTCGTCGAGGTTGTCGATGAACTCGTCGAGGTCGCTGCATCGAGTTGGTTGTTGGCGCTAAAATTGGCCGGATAGGAATCGGCCGATGGTCTTCAGCGTCGGACACACGACCCGGGAGAATCTGCTTAGCTCCTGTTCGGGTTATCGCCCTGGTACGGTTCGCGCGGCGTGCCAGTCAATCTGACCTGTTGATTGACAAGGAAATAAAGTTAAATTCCAGGCGCTCCGATCGGCTGGAGTTTCGATCTGTCCTGAGGAGCGCGTCGGCGGCGAATCGGCCGATTTGCTGTAGAGATGATCAGCTATGGATCAGCCGATAATCGTGTAGTAATTGTAAAGAAAACTGATAGAGCGATCTAAACAATTACTACAGAGGCAACACTTGAAATAGATCTAATCGGCTGTAAGATGATAAATCGAAGAAGAATGATGACGAAGCCGATTACTCTGATCTCAAGCTGGATAACTGGTGATAATACTAGAATAACAGGTAAAACTTGCGATTCTAGTAAATATCGATAACTGGTGAATAAATCCAAACGAAACCACAGCGATGCGCCCGTAGTTAAAGCTCGGATATTACTCGATAAGCGGAACCTACCAATTGGCCGGAGATCAAGTTGATGCAGCCCTGCCAATCCGTACGAACTCGTGAAAGAAGAAAAGTATTGGCGAAGTCGCTGACTTGAAAATAAATTGCTGAAAAAGTAGAAGTATTGTTGTTGATTGATGTGTTGATCCTTTTGCAAGACCCTGACGACTCCTATTTATACCCTAAGACTAGGACTCCTGGTCGATTACGACTTGTTACAACCTTATTTAAAAAACGGGAAAACTACTATATCTATAATAACTTTTAAAGGAAACGGACTCCCGCAGAATCTTCCGCCACCGTCCCCTAATCCAATCAGGACTCTTTTCAATTGCTCCTTGACCGACTTAGCGTTGCCTTGTTGACCAACTTTTGACCAGGACTCTCCGAAATAGTCCCATCCTGTTGGCGCAAGCTGTATCACCAATCGGCCGATTTCCAACTGTTACCTCAATCGGCCGATTCTTTGTTGTAGCCTTTAGATCTGCCGCATCGGCCAACCTTCTCTTCCCGACGCCGATTTAACACGTGTCAAAATCTGGCGTCAACATTGGTGTAGAGGCCTCCGGCTTCCTGGAGTCGGCTAGTTGGCTGTTGAAGCCACCCAAGCCGTTGGCGACGCAGATCCAGGAGCCAAAGACGAAAGTTGTGCCCTCATCGAGCACGGTGATGGTGAAGCTGATAGATGCCATCGAGTTCTCCGGTGGATGCTCGATGAACACCCCTAGCTGGCGCGCCAGCTGTCGGTGTTTTACCGCCACACCCACCGAGGGATACCCCCGAGGTGGTGAGTTTGTAGGTAGAGTGTCGTCGAGATTAAGAACTCGAAGGTGCAAGGAACACAAAGTTTAGACAGGTTCAGGCCGCCGAGAGCGTAATACCCTACGTCCTGTGTGGTTTGTATTGCCTTAGGTGGTGATCGGGTGATCTGATGTTTGGAAGGGGTCCCTGCCCACCCTTATATAGTTTAGGGGGACAGAGTTACATGAAAATCCTAGTAAGATACGAGCCCACGAGTCCTACCCGAGTACTTTTCGGTTCGAGTAGTTTTCTACTGTCTCCGACTAGTTTTACTATTGTATGTAGTTCAACTATACTACGAGTAGTTACAACTGATGTAGGGCGTGGGCCATATTCCACCTCTTATCCTGTAAGATTTAGGCCATATGCGCAGTACCGTAGACCCAGATATGACACCGCAGTCAAGCGGTGGTCACAAATCAACTACTAACAAATAAGAATAACCCTATCATTTCGTCCCCAAATCAAGATGCCGAATCTTCTTTTGGCCCGCAACAAAAACGCAAGAATCAAATCAAGAAGTTGAATCTTATTCTGGCCCGCAAAAGAATTGAATTAAGAAGTCGAATCGCCCGCAACAAAATCCCAAGAAGTCATCTTCTTCTGATCCAAGAACACAAAAATCGAATTCAAGAAGTCAAATCTTGCCTGAACCGCAACATGAACCCAACAATCGAATCTGAATCTTCTGGCTCGAAAGAGACGACCTGCTTACCTTTTCCGTCCTCCACGGCGGAGCGCGGTGAAGGGAGCCGCTCCAGCCCCAGCCCCCGCTCACCGGCGCCACCGCCAGACAGCGTAAGTGAGGATGGCTACCAGTAGCCAGGATACAACGGATCGAAAAGATTCCGGGGTAAATATCTTCCAATAAATTTTCACAGCTAGAATGGCCATCCCACGTTCCACGGGATGGGGGAAGGAAGTTTGGCAATCAGTCGAAGCAAGCTGACGTAAAGCTTGCCGGCTACCCATCTAGTTGCAGCGGCAGACAACCAGCAGCGTGGTCAGGGCAGACCGAAAGCCAAACAGTCTCCTCCGTTTACCAATCCACGCTAAGGCCGTGTTTGGTTTTAGAATTAAAAATAAGTTACCGTCACTGTTTGATTACCAATTAGAAGTATTAAATATAGGCTAATTACAAAATATATTGCATAAATGGATGTTAATTCGCAAGATGAATCTATTAAACCTAATTAGTTCATGTTTTGGTAATGTTGTGCTACAGTAAACACGTGCTAATAATAAATTAATTAAGCTTAATAGATTTGTATCGTGAATTAGTCTTTATTTATGCAATTAGTTTTATAGTTAGATTATATTTAGTCTCTCTAGTTAACATCTAAACGTACGATGTCACACAAAAGTAAGTCACTCCATTCAAACACCCCTAATTGACTCATGCCGCCGACTGCCGTACAGAAGCCGAGATGGCCCGGTTAGATTTTTATATTTATATTATAGGGTAGGCGAGTTTTCTCCGGCTATGGTTGTTTTACATCCTTGTCAAAGTCTTTTACTTATCCTTTGGCATGTGTACATGTTTTGTTTGTTTGTATGAATAATGTGTTTGTGATATTTATGGGTCTGTTTTCACGTAGAATTATTTGTTTCCGTGTGGATCTATATTGTTCAATCTTGTAGACTAATTTATTCATGTCGATTAAATTTCTCAACGAAGTTGATTCATTTATCCATGATGTTCAGCTTCTATGACTTGCCATATGCTATCAAATGTTCACAATATTCGGTCTTTTGTTAGAGTACACTATTATTTATTCATCATGATTAATATTTTATTCGTAAAAATAACCATTAATTCATGTTATTCAAGTATTTGTTCGCGGTAGTCCAAATATTTGAGTTTGATTAAAAAATGTCATTAAAACCTTGTTAACTTTTGTGTTATTTTGAAGATCTTTTTCATAACAACTATAATGGATTGAGATTTAACTTGAATGGTTGATTTGATATTTATGACTTGTTTGGTTTTAAATTTGTATGCATGTCGGGTGATATCAACAATTTTATTCTCTCTTGCACGTAGGATTCATCTTTCTTTTTGCATCTTACAATAAAGCTGGGGTTGGTGGGCTAAATATAGTAGGCCGAAGTGCCCTGTTCTTCCCGGTGCAGTTCTTGCTACCATTTCTGGAGACAAGTACTTGAGAGCATAGCGGGCAAAACTCCTTGAGAGTAGAAGTAAGAGAGAGGGAACGAGCATAAAAAAGAATGCTATCCCTCCAAGGCTGTAGCAGTGAATTTGTAGACCCCGTATAATACTGTTCGTGTTGTGAAAAAGGTGCCGTAGCCGTAAGAAAAGATAAGAGTACAGCCGGCTGCTGGCTACATATATATTAACATGTCATCAACAGCCAACTAATAACCCACCATATAATAGTTGGCTATAAATTTACAATAAATTATTAGTACTTGGTTAATCCTATTCTCTCACGAAGTTTATGCATGGGAGCCTGTGCATCAGGTGGCTGCAAGATTGCAGGCCGCCTTTTCTTCTCTCTCCTTCATCTCAACACAAATCTAATATGACAAATCTTGCAGCTCGCTTATATCATTATATAATACTTGCTCTAAGAGCATGCATACATGGGCCATAGCAACCGGAGATGGAAGAACAAATAAAAAAAGAGATCAATTACGTCTGTTGGTATACATCGAACCACTCACCTATATTTTCATTTAAAAATCTAAAGATAATTAATCTAGCTAGAACTCTAAGCAAGAATATACATCTCTGGTCAAAAGTTAAAAAAATATATGCATGTCAAAAATGAAAATTTTTATATTACTTTTGAAAATTATAAAATAGTATTATGATATAAGCATTCCCTTTTCTCATTAATTTATGTTGAACAATACTCCATAGAATAAGACGAGTGAAAAAAGCGGCAGATGGTACTCGGTTTAGACCATATAGAAAAACATTCAAAATAATATCATTAGGATAGACTATTAGTATATATTTGAAGTAAAGAAATATAATAATAGATGAAAAAACTAGCTACCCGTCCTTCTTAACCGCGGATCACCTTTCTAGTCACTTTGCCGCTCGACATAGTATGCCGTGCGGGCTCTTGAAACTGCAGATTGCATCCTGTTCGGCTAGGATGCTTCGGTTGGCTATGGGAGATGGACACCTCCCCGAGGGCCCCGACCAGCACTTCGGCTGCTGTGTCCTCTCTGCTGCTGTTGGCCATACAAAAAAATTACGTTACATAGGACTAAGACACGGTGATCTGCCGTGTTGCAGCTTGATGAGGTTGTAGTACATCCCTCCAGGCCCGGCGGCGATGAGCTCGCCGTGCCGCCCTCTCTCGGCCACCTTCCCGTCCTTCACCACCGCGATCACGTCCGACTTCTGCACCGTGGAGAGGCGGTGCGCCACGACCACGCACGTCCTCCCCCGCAGCATCCGCTCGACGGCGTCCTGCACCAGCCGCTCCGACACGGTGTCCAGCGCGCTCGTCGCCTCGTCCAGCAGCAGGACCCTCGCGTTCTTCAGCACCGCGCGCGCCAGCGCGATCCGCTGCCTCTGCCCGCCCGACAGCTGCGCCCCTCGCTCGCCGACGCGCGCGTCATAGCCGCCCTCCATCCCGCTGTCGCACGCCGGAATCGAACAAGTTTCAGGTGAAGAAACAGAGAGGTCGTGCAGGCTGCACGCCGGCGGAATCAGCTGCGGCAGTTCGTACCTGATGAACTCGTGGGCGTTGGCGAGCTTGGCGGCGCTGGTCACCTCGTCCTCGGTGGCGTGCTCCTCGCCGTACGCTATGTTGTCACGGATCGTGCCGGAGAACAGCGTCGGCTCCTGGCTGACGAGTGCGATGTGCGACCGCAGGTGCGCAAGGCTGTAGCTTCTGATGTCCCGGCCGTCGATTAGGACCGAGCCTTTCTGCGCGTCGTAGAAGCGCTCGATCAGGGCGATCACCGTGGACTTGCCGGACCCGCTCGGCCCGACGAGCGCCACCGTCTTCCCCGCGCCTATCTCGAGGGTGAACCCGTTGAGCACGGCCACCTCCGGCCGGGTCGGGTAGCTGAAGTGCACGTTCCTGAACTCGATGGCGCCCTTGATCTCCTGCTGCCTCTGTTTGCTGTTCTTCTTGGACTCCTTGGCTTCGTCGCCGTCGCGGCCATCGTCCTTGATCATCGGTTCGCGGTCCAGCGTGTCGAGGACGGACCGCACGGCGTCGCCGCCCTTGGCTAGGTCGGACGTCAGGCTCCCGGCGTCGGCGATCACCCTTCCCATGGTCATGAGCATGAAGAACACCTGGAACAGGTGCGTGGGCGTGATGAGCCCCCTGGCCATGAGCCTGCCTCCGTACCACAGCGCGAGCGCCATGCTGGCCGTATTGCTGAACTGGCACAGGGAGAGGCAGGAGCCGGAGATCAACGACTGCACCCTGCTGTCCTTCCTGGGCCCCTCCTGCGCGGCCTCGTACAGGCGGAGCATCCGCCGCTGCGACGAGAAGGCGGTGATCGTCCGGTGGTTCACCACGGCCTCGCCCGCGAGCTGGCTCCCCTGCACCTGCGCCTTCTTGGCCTTCCTGGACATGGCCGTCATGAGCACCTTCTTGAAGTAGAAGCTCGCGATGATCAGGGGCTGCATGGCCATCATGACGACGGCGAGCCGCCACGACACGGCGAGCGCCAGGGAGAAGCCCAGCGCCGCGTTGGCGGCCGCCTGCACCAGGAGGCACATGCGGTCGCCGACGAGGGAGCGGACCTTGGTCGCCTGCATCGCCAGACGTGCGCTGACCGCCGCGCTCGAGTTCTCCTTCTCGTCGAACCACCCGACCTCGAAGGACAGGATCTTGGCGAGCATCTGTGCCCGGACGCGCTCTGTCAGGCGCTCGCCCATGACGGCGAAGTTGTAGTGCTGCACAATGTTCGCCGTGATGCAGACGATGGCAATGCCGAAGAAGACGAGGGAATACAGCCTGTTTAGAGTTCATACAATCGTCACTCGCTGACAAGTTCATCGCACTCTGAGATCTATATCAGCGATGACTGAATGATGAACAAATTGTACGGTACCTGGTCTTTGAACGGATGAGGTCATTGTCGCCGAGGAAATACACCTCCGGCAACGAGCCGAGGCTGTACGAGTACAGCGGCAGCACGGCACCGAATACGACTGCCCCGGCGCACCCGAGAAGAGCCTGCTTCCACTCCGGTCGATTCATCTTGAGCAGGCGGAGCTGCGAGGGCTTGCGGCGGCGCGCCGCCGTGTCGCGGCCGGCGAGCTCGTCGTCTTCCACGTCCACGGAGCGTTCGACCGACCGGAACGACGGCGCCGGGCTTGGATGGTAGTCGCTGGGCAGTGACATGATCTCGACGCTGTGGAACGACACCATGCTGCTCTCCGACTCCACTTCCACCACGCGGTGGCGCTGCTCCTCTCTCGCCACGGCCGGTCCATCCGGGCGTAGGCGCGCCATCCGGGCGTAGGCGCCGCCGCCGCCGTCGCCGTCGCCGCCGTCCATGCCAGCGGCGACGAGCTCGTCGTGCGTGCCGCACTCCACCACGCGGCCCGCGTCGAGCACCGCGATCATGTCGGCCTTGCGGATCGTGGACAGGCGGTGCGCCACGACGACGGTCGTCCGGCCCACGGACGCCCGGTCCAGCGCGTCCTGCACCGCGCGCTCCGACTCGGAGTCCAGCGCGCTGGTCGCCTCGTCCAGGAGCAGGATCCTGGGGTCCCGGATGAGGGCGCGGGCGATGGCGATGCGCTGCTTCTGCCCTCCCGACAGCTGCGTCCCGAACTGCCCGACCTGCGCCGGACAAGACATGCAACCAGAGCATGATCAACACGCTTGCTAACTGTGCATTCCGTGGCTGTAATTTGATCTGAAGATGCTACTTACATTTGTTTCATACCCATGGGGCAATTTGGTGATGAAGTCGTGTGCGTTGGCCATCTTCGCCGCCGCGACGACCTGCTTGAGCGACGCCGCCTCGTCGCCGAACAGTATGTTCTCCCTGATGGACGTGGCGAACAGCACGGGCTCCTGGCTCACTAGGCCGATCTGGCTCCTGAGCCACTCCGCGTTGAGCGCGGCGATGTCATGGCCGTCCAGCAGTATCTCGCCGGAGTCAGGGCTGTAGAACCTCTGCAGCAAGGAGATGACGGTGGACTTGCCGGACCCGCTGCCGCCGACGAGGCCAACGGTGGCCCCCGCCGCGATGGTCAGGTTCAAGCCGTCCAGCACCCGCGTGTCCGGCCTCGACGGGTACGAGAAGTGCACGTCCCTGAACACGATCTGGCCCCTGATGCTCTCCTTGGTGGCGCCCTTCTTGCCCTCCGCCTCCAGTGGCTGGAGCTTGTCGATCATCTCGCGCATCCGCGCCGCCGCCGTCGCGGCGTCGACGAAGTAGCGCAGGTTCGGCAGCGCCATCATGATGGACCTGAAGGTTCAAACCAATGCCATTAGCCGCAGACAAACGGTCGGGGACAAATGAGCTGGCATGCTTACATTCCGGCCAGGACGATGCAGATGGAGGCGACGAAGACGTGGCCGCCCTGCGCGTGGAAGCGGATGACGAGGACGCTGCCGAGCCAGGACAGGAAGGACCAGACGGCGTAGATGACCCCCATGCTCCCGATGACGGCGCCCTTGATGAGCCCCTGCTTGACGCCGAGCGCCGTGCTCCGCGCCAGCGCGCGCCCGAACCGCTCCAGCGTCCGGCGCTCCCCGCGGTACGACGCCACGGTCCGGATGGACGCCACGGCCTGCTCCGCGACGCCGCCGGCCTCCTCGTACGCCGCGCGGGCCTCCCCGGCCGCGGCGGCCAGGCGCTTGCCGAGGACCACGCTCGGGACCACGAAGAGGATCGTGAACGGGAGGCCCGCCAGCGCCAGCCGCCACGCGAAGACGAAGGCCACGGCCAGACCGCCGAAGAAGAGCGTCATGTTCGCCAGGACGTTCGGCAGCTGGAACATTGGATCGGAGATGCAATTGTCAGCGCTGACGGCACGAAGATCGAGTGTGTCGCATCTCGCACGCGTGCTGAACTGCTGAATAAGGACCGTCGACGACCTTCTCGGCGAGGAAGTCCTGGATGGTGTCGGCGTCGTCGGAGATGGTGGAGATGACGCAGAACGTGGTGGCCTGCGAGGACGGCGCGGGCGCGTCGAAGAACTCCACCTGCTGGCGCAGGACGGCCTCCAGGTAGAGGCGCCGCATCCTCGACGCCTGCCGCTCGGCAGTCAGCGTCCAGCACAGCCCCTCTACGCACGCAGATCAAGCAACATTTTCACAACGTCAGAAACTTGTTCGCGCACGTGGAGACACGAAGTGATGGTCCGCCGCGTCAGAAACTGAAGGCTGGCATGCCGTTGCTGCTCACCTAGGAACGCGCAGGCGCCCACAGCAACCGCGACGTACAGCAACCGGAGCGCGAACTGCAAGCGCGCGCCGGATCATCAGGCTCTGATGACTACCATCATTGCATATAGAGCTGCCCGTGCCGGGAACGTGGCGGAGCACGCGTACCGTACGTGGCTGGGTGTATTGATTGGTTACCTTGTCGACGGCGCCGGAGCTGAACCCGCTGCCGGCGGCCCCCGCGCCGCCGTAGCTGTTGACGATGTCGCCGAGCACGAGCATGGAGAGCGGCTGCATCATGCCGTCGCCGAAGCTCCCCAGCGCGCCGAGCGCCATGAGGCACCGGTCCCGGGCGTCGGCGTAGCGCACCAGCTCCAGGAACGACGCCTTCCCCTCGCCCCCGGCGGCCGCCATCGGACCCGGGCGACGTCGTCGCGATCCCGACCAGCACAGCCCGACGGCGGCTCCTCGGTCTCAGCTGCTACCCTGTTCGAAACTGAAACAAGTCAAGAAGAGCTCATTGGGGGTTAAGAGATGGAACGCGAGACAGCTAGTGATAGACTGACTGCCACTGCCACTGCCACTGCCAGTCTGCCACTGCAGGCCGGCCGTGTGCCAGCTCCAATCGGGTGGCCTGCCTGATGATCCGGGGAGAGCCTCTTGTCAGGTAGCCTCGCCTCCCGCGGAGGTTCTGAAGCCAGGAATATGCCGCCGCCGAAGGAGACGTCTGGTGATCGAGGTGGGTTCGACCGCGGCCGCTTTATTCCCGGGGCGCGGAGAGGATGGCTTCGGCGCGCGCGGGGCTTGTCCCCGGCGATACGGCCAAACCGAGCGCATGGAAGAATAGGCGAGAAAATATGCGACCGTACTCGCGACCTCGTCAGAAAATTTGGTCGCGCGGATTAAACTAGCAGTAGTACTTGCCTTGCTTATCGGAATGTTCGTGTGGGCCCTCGTGGAGCCATGGTGTTCTTCTCAAGAGGAGTTCAGGTCAGGGCAGGGACAGGCAGGGCTGCACACGACCGGATGAGTACATGAGCATGCCAATCCGCTGGAGTTGGGGAGTAGTGTAATGTGCCGGCCTTGCTCATCTTTTCCTGCGCGGACCGCGGCGCGTGCCCCCTTCCACAACGATGCCATGGAATTAGGGGATCACGTCACTCACATATCATCGACGTGGACGCAACCGAGACGGCAGCAATCATCACCATGTTTATCTTTATCTACGAAAGGATTCTCTCCTTTCTCCTCTTAATGAACTACATGCTCAGGTACGTTAAGAAAAAAAAAATCTCTCCGTTGGTTCGTTCCGATAATCCGGTCACTGTCCGGTCACTAGGCTCCAAAGAGCAGAGAATGCGGCTCAGCCTAAATCTGTTCTAAGTCAAATATTTCCAACGTTCAGTATCAATTCTTTGAAATTCCGCAGTTTAATAACATGAAAATTATATATGACCACGACATGGTGAATCTAAAAATTACCTTATGATGTTAAATTATACAAAGCTGGAAGTAATTTTATATTCTCAAAACTGAATAAATATATTGAAAGCTATTATCAGGCAATGTTTCAAAAAAGAATTGACCGAATTTCGGTCAAATCCTCAAATACCCATGACAGTGACGTAACAAGGAAAGTAAATGAGGATATGGTGGCTTCAAATATGTCAAACAAGTTAGATAACGTGTGATGCCAGTTCTCACGTCGAAAAACCACCACCACCGTTGGTCTATGACTGAGTTGGGCCTTCCGTAATGCCCCACCAAACAGTCTTATACGTGGGCCTGGGCCAGAAGCGTTGAACCGGACAGGATCAAGCGCGGGCGGTGGCCTGGGCTCTATGGGCTGTGTATGGCGGTTCCCATCCGGGAATTCTATACATCTTCCGGAACGGAAGATAATTGCTTAGATTCGTGCAACTCTTTCCTAGTCGTCCGATTGGTGCTGGTCGCGCTTGGTACAGGACAGAGAGCGCAGCGGTCGGGGAGAGTTGGCGTGTTTGAGGGAGTATGCTAGACACGTGTAGCTTTGTGGTTGGTCTGGTAGGTGTAGTTGGTCTTTTGGATTTGAATCTTCAAATCCATTTTTCTCCTAAACTGTAAACTTATATTTAAATCCATTTAAACCATTGTGTTATTGACAATTAATCCAACGCAATGAGATCCAATATGAATATATTTTAAAAATCAACACTTTAGATGAGATATACTATTTCAACATTTCCATAACAAATGTTGAACTAATTAATTCAAAATATTGATTTGATTTGAAAATAATGTTGAATCCAGTCTTTTAAAATATCAAGTATACCAATTTATTATTTTGAATATACTAGATCAAAGTCTTTGATAAAAATACCAAAATACTATACAGATTAGTTGAAAGAACAAAAAGTTGTTATCTGCGCTGTTGTCCAGGCTGCATGTGCACGGATTAAAAAAAAGAGAGAAAAGAAAAGGTACCTACCACCAGCGTGCGGCCTGCGCTGCTGCATACAGGATACAGCCAGGTGCATGGCCCCCTCATTGGCCCATAGCGCGCGTCTGTGATGGGCCGCAGCAGGCCGTGCGACGCCACAGATTCCCCATCGCACGGAAGATGTATACAGCTCCACGCTGACTTCGCTAACAAAGTCGCCTCCCTGCCTCTGCCGCCATCACCATCAGCAGCGCCGTCTCTGGGGCTGTGGTTGGTATAGTGCGCGATCCGGCTGCTCGCTCCTTTGTACCGTCCGCCGAACAGCTTCCACCGTTGGCCATGATGTCATGTGCCCAAGGCAAGGGATCGGTGCCGTGCAGGGTAGGGCTGGGTGGCAGACCACACAGAGAGGAGGCCCATCTCGCCGCTTTGCACCGACCAGCAGCGTCTCCGTCGCCAATCTCTCTTCGGAAACTCAGCAACCAGACAGACATGGAAGGGGAGCCGCCGCTTTTGTTAGCTCACCCCAGTCATGGTAGATGATGAAACCATGGGCAAATCAGAAACGAAAGACAGAGAGACGACTCCGTTGGGCGGTTGAGATTCATTCGAGAACCACGCCGCTTTTCCCATTTCCTGCAGGGTCCATGCCCACCATCTTTTTCCCCAGACAGCAACCAGCGGAGCAGAGACCCAAACGCTCATCATTCTCGCCATCGACACCGGTGGACTCCGCCTCCGCTCCGATCAGCAGCCTCCTGCCGCTTCCCGGCAGGCGACCGCAGGCCCGCACGAGCGCGGCAGATGGCGCGGGATGGCGACGCGGTATCCCGGGCCATTCCGGGCGTCGTCCAACGAGGTCGGGGCAGGTGTTTTCTCCCTTCTCCGCCGCGTGCGGCCTACCCGGAGGCCGGAGTGCCTAACCACAACACAAGCATGTGCCTCCTCCCTGCCCCGTGCTGGTCGCCATCCGCAGCCCCCACACTGCGACTGCAAACACCACCGCCCAACAACGTCCCTTTTTTTCTTGCTTTCTTAGTGCTGGTCGTACATGATGGCTCCGGACCAACCGCCGGCGAGGCCGCCACCTGGAGGCGCCGGGCGAACGAAGGCGACGCCATCGCACCGAATGCGGTGACGCCGACGGCCGTTGGATGGTAGTACCAGGGAATCGACCGCAATTTTAGCCCGGCTCGTGATGACTCGCGGCACCGGCTACTGCGATTCTCCAGGAACTTTCTGCACACAAAATCGCCGGCTCTGCGTATGTGAAGCAAGTGTGCTGTACAACACAGGTCAGTATTTCTCGCCCAGACAGTCCACGAACTGCTTTGGTGTTTCGGGATCGGTGCTGGTAGTAGTATCAGAGTACTGGCGAGTGCGAGCGATGACGCTTGGAAACGAATGAGGCGGTGCTTCGAGGGTCCTGTGCTAGCTTCTCTGTTCCCTGGCTCAGCCGCCGCAGCGCAGGCGGCGTGTGGTTCGGCGAGGGGTGGGTAAAAAAGAATACGAGGCGATGCCCCTGCCCGGCCGGCCCGTCTCTTTCCGCGGCATGGCCCGCGCTACCTGCTCCTTGTATCCATCCCCGGAACTCCGTCCGTCCATCACTCGCCGAACGCCATGTGCCCTCGCGTGGCCGTGTCCTCGGTAGCTCGCTTTGCACCGGCGGACGGGACGCCTAGACGGAGGGCCATTCGACACCTCACGCAGGGCCGCCGGGGAGAGCAGCTTATTATCTGCTCGTGGTCCTAGCCACCTAGGCCGGGCTAAAAATGGCCACCCCATCTCGCAACCGGAAAAGCAGCAGACCCCGATCCTCCCGTTTCCAGGCCAGGCCGGGGGTCTCTTTCTATAGTTCCCAGACTGACAACCAGCGAGACCAAACGCTCCCTTCCATCATGATCGATCGGCCCCGATGGCAAACGGCCAGCCACCTGCGGCACCGCAGGCACGACACGAGTGCACGGCACGCCCCGATGCGGCGAGCCTGGAGCACGATCGGCGACGCCGCGACGGGGGCAAGAAAGGACGCGCTCTTCCGGCCCGTTTCGGGCGCCGCCCAACGAGCTCCGGCCAGGTGTCCTCTGCTGCGACCTACCTGAGCTGCACAATCTCTCACACTGTCACACAGTCACATGGGCTGGTTGAGGTTGACTGCACGCAAGGTTGAGGCTCCGTAGCTGCTCGATCGATTGCTCCCGTGACCTACTGCGCGCTGCGTGCTCGCCACCTGGACGTCCGGGGAAGGACGCTGCTGAAGGCACCCAGCCAAACCGCACCCAGCACAATCATGTCCATAGCCACCGCTGCCCAGACCGTACGAGAAGCAAGGCCCCATTCCCCGAGCTTTTCCTTCTGATGATCCAATTGGTACATGTCGCGGCAATTATTTAATTATTTTGGACACTGTTTCACGCACGAAATTGTGCTCGAAATCTCCGTACGAGCATGATCCATTGACTTGCTGCACAAAGCACTCAAAGGATTCAAACTATGATGCATCGCCTTTCGCTCGTCAGCTTGCTCTGTGTGGAGTGTGGACCGCGGTGCTTTTGCGCCGGCACTGAGAGTGAGGACTTAAGGATCGAAGGTTAGCAGTAGCAGCAGCAGCAGCTCTCGGAGACGACGCACTCCACCGGGGCTTTCCAAGTCCGCGTGCTTCTCTGTAGCTCTGCCCCACCATCTATCTGTCACTGGGCCTGGTCGACCACGTCACACTGACGCAAGGAATGTTCGTATATACCCAAATTAATTTTGTTAAAACTGAATCCCAAATTCCTACGTACACAAGAATTTTAAGAAAATAAGAAGGCTGTCTATGTCACACCCGATAATTTTCCCCTCTCCACACCTAAATTTTTTACCATTAGATCAACATCTGACGGTGGATCTTGTTCTTGCATTGTTCATCTTCTTCCTACTCTTCTTCCTCCCACACTGCCACCCCCCGCCTCCCCAGCCGTCGGCGCGGGGCTTCGGCGAGACCCTCCCGCGCCCGCGGCTCCTCCGCCTGCCCCTCCCGAAGCCGCCGCCCCCGCCATGCCAGACCCTCCCGTGCCCGGCGCGGGCTCCGCCGGCCCCTCCCGACGCCGCCGATCCCGCCATGGCCGTCGTTGCCCCCACCCCGCCCTGGTCCAACCGGTGTGGCAGAACCACCTGAATTAATCCAGCTCAAGTGTATTAACCATCACTATTAGGGCGATCTCGGTTAACCTTACACTTCAAACGGAGTAATCCACTGGTCTGTCGGGTATAACCTCCCGATACAACCACGGTAGAGCGGATCGAATGCCATACATACAAATGCTCATGCGACGATGAGCCCAGAGAATACCACATTCCAGCAAATATTACAAAATTATCATAGGTGAATATTACAAACCAAGTTTGAGTTTAGAAACCAAATACTTCAGTGATCATAACTAAGAAGTTTTTCAGAGTTTAAGTTGCAGCGGAAAAATAAAACAACGAAAGCTACTTCGACGATAAGGATGTCTCGATGAAGCCCGTACGAGACATCACTCGGCATTATCTCCGTTGGACGGGGGCGTATCCCATTCCACCGACCAACCAGGGGGAAGAGTGCAGGGCCAAGTCAGGCTAGCAATCATATCCTCGAAAGTCTCACCTGAAAACGAGCCACAAGCAAGGCTGAGTATACTAATACTCAGCAAGGCTTACCCGACTAATGGGGAAATATTTAGCCGACTCCTAAACATGCGAGGCTTTTGGCTTGAAGGGTTTGTTTTGCCAAAAAGCATCTACGAGTGGGTCCTTACTTTCAACTTTTAGCTCAAGATTCTAATTTCATTAACCATTCTAGATAAGCAGCTATCCAATAGCATTCATGGTGAAGCATTAATTTTCATCCAACAAGATTATTCATCATCATTGTTCCTCTTCTTACTCTGTGGGTAAAAGTGGTTAAGCAGTCTCAATAGCCGTGAGAAACGGACGATTCGAATCGAATTTCTTAACCTTGCAAGGGAAACCTAAACACACGTCATGTGGTTACTCCCTAGAGTCACACGTGCAACCTTTCCCTTCAATTCCCGCTTCACGGAACAGGCCCACCGCCCTCGACTACACCTCCCCATGGACCACGGACGCAGCCGGGCCATGGCGGCCGATGCACCCGCCATTAGCTAGATGTGAACGAATTCAAGACAGTGGGGAGTATATTCCGGCCTCGGTTCAATCCGGTACTTAAGCTTACCGATTACCATATTCTCGGCATGTGGTTAGTACATTCAAAGACTTAACCATCACTTACCACACACTGCGGCCTTAGCATTTTTCACTAGACAGACGGACCTCAATCATCAACATAAACATCGTACCATAGCCCGTCCGTCGTCCTTATGATTGCAGCGTGTAGTAAACAATCAACTCCTAATTTCTCGCGAGTGACAGGAAATCACTCGACTTTTACCGAGTCCTATTAGCATAGCATTCTATCGAACCTTGCATCTAGTGTTCAGAGCATGGGTACCTAGGATCATGCAACTAAGTTTTCATCCAACTCCTATAAACTTAATGCACAAGTAAAGTAGAGTAATAAGTTGCATGAGTTTAGAAAATAGGGTCCATGCTCCGGGGCTTGCCTTCTTGCGAAAAGTTAGTCCGGGGCTCTTCCGAACTTGGGCTCGGGTCTTCGGCAACTTCAGTTAGATTCACTTGAGCTTCACGCTGCTCACTCTCGGACGCGGGCACCAACTCGTACGTTCCGTCGGTGAGAGTCGTCGTTTCTACATGAATGCACAAGTTTAAGTAGTGGTGATGGTAAACGACATTATTTCCTTCACGATAAAGTTGCAGTTCATAAGACATAAGTTTTGCTGTGAAGTTATTTACTTTAACATTTCCTGGGCAATCGTTAATAGAGTTTATCTTAATCTATTTAACTTCATTAAAAAAGGAGGGGTTGTGTTATATTGAAAACTTAGTTTCTTTTTAAACACAAACATGAGTTGAACACAATTACTAATCTAGTTAGCTTATGGTAATTAAATTTTTATTCAAAATACATTATGCAGATATAAGGTCACTGTAAAAATTTCAGACATTTTTGTGTAGCATGTTAAATATGAAAAATGTAATACACAGCCACTGTTAGCATCTAGTTATTTTTATACAGAACAAACTATGAAAGTATTGATGCTAAAAATTTTACAGGGTGTTGCTATAACCATTTTTATGTTACTATAAATTTTTCAGATTTTATTGTACATGATATAGAGCATAATAAATGGGACAAGCTACACTCATGTTATTAAAGATTAGTTTCTACAGGATGTTATACAGGGTTCCTATGTATGAAACTTTTTGTACAGCTTGAGCTACTCTAATGTGTTTCATAGTAAAAAGATGAACATTTTCTAAGTGCTTTACTAATTATTTTGAATTAGTGAAGTTTTCCTACCACAAATTCATATGAACAGGTTACATATAGTAAAAATGTTTCTAAATTTTTCTATGGCCTCTAGGTATCACTACAACAACACAGAAAAAGTTTCATGACATTAAACATCACAGAACAGCAGGAAAAATTAGTTCTAACACTTTATGGCATAAAACAAGGTTGGACAAAAGGTGTATCTAGAGATGGCTTTTGGTCCTGATCTTTTTACACAGTCCTAAACATCAAGCAAGTAACTCACTGCCCAAAATTTAGGGTCAGCAATGATCTACAACAGTGGGTACAAAAGAAGTTCATTAAACCTTCCATTTAATCTAGAGCAAAATATATTGAGAATCTGAGAAACGTTATGTAACAAAAGTTGTAGAGTTTCTTCTAAGGATTCTAGAACAGTTGAGTTTTCATTTTTATGAATTTTCTATGATTTTATAAAAGTTTTACAAGTTCATTGATTTGGTTAAAACTTTCTTTACAGAGGGGTCCCTGAAAACTAGCAGAAAACCCCCTGGGAAGATTTGGGCGTTTGCAATGTAGTCCCTGGTCGCAAAATCACGGCGGGGTCATCCTGTCCGGCCAAATTCCGGCGAGCACAGTCGCCGGCGGCGAGGGCAAGGTGGGGGAGCACGGAGAGGGAACCAGGGCGCACCTATTGGTGGTCTTGGAGTGGCTCGGGGTGGCTGGTGGCGGGCTGGCCGCGGAGAGCAGGGGCGGCGGCGGTGGGGCGGCGCGGACGGCGGCGCTCCGACGATGAGGGCGGCGGGGCTCGGGCTGGGAAGCTTCAGCGCACTGAGGAGGACCCGTTCCAGCGCTTGTCTCGGGTCGAGGAGGGGCGGAGGAGGGGGTTCCACGGCGGCGGTGTGGGGCGGAGCTCGGCTCTGCTTTGCTCTGTTCTGCGGGGAAGAAGAAAGGAGGGGAGGGAGGGGCGCTGTGCCGGCTTTATAGCTGGTGGAGCTCATGGGGGCGGGCATGGCACGGCCAGAACGCGGGGTGGAGGGGGCGGCGAGGCTGGGCGCCATTGGGGGCGGCCGGCGGTGACCAGTGGCCATAGGCGCGCCGTGCGCGTGGCGTGCGTGCGCTGGGCGCGCACCGGGGCGCGACGTCGCGTGCGGGCGACGCGGGCGTGCTACTGGCGAGCTGGGGCGGCACGACGGGGCACTGGGTGGAGGGGGCGGCGGCCAGAGACTGGGAGGCAGTGCGGTGCTGCAGGGAGCCGCGGGTTGGGCAGGGGCATGCCGTGCGGGAGGGAGAAGAAAGCGCGGCCGCGGTTGGGCGAGCGGGGGCGGGCAGCAGGCAGGGCGTCGGGGGTTGGCTCGGTGTCTGGTGCCGCGCAGGCGTCGAGGGCCAGGTGGCCGGCGGCGGTCGGGCGAGCTGGGCGGTGCAGCAGAGGAGGGAGAGGTGAGGGAGGGACCTAAGTGCAAAAATTTGAAAAACTTCAGGGGGCTGGGTGCAAACAGGGCATTTTTTCCTCTTTCTGATTTGAATTTCAAAAACTTTTGAACATGAAAGTTGTTCAGAATAAAAAGTTCTACAAGTTTGGTTTCAGGCAACATCTCATTTGGCTTATGGTTTGAAAGTTAATTTAAAAGTTTCAAATGTGTCCAAATGTGCCCAAATTCGATTTGAATTTCAACTTAACTCGTTCTAATTCTTTTCACCCTTTTATTAGTTGGTTAAGCATAGGGTTAGGCTAATGATACTGATTTTTAAAATGTAATTTACCAGGGTTGTCACAACCGGCCTCCTCCACCGCCCGGCCGGCGGCGCCACCGCCGCCAGCCTCACCGCCCCGCAGTCGCAACCTCCGTTGGGTCGGCCTGCCACCCCTAGCTTTCTAAGCCCGACAATGGAGATCGCCGGACCTCAACCTCGAACCCCAACCCCAACCCCGAATCCTAACCTCCCAGGAGATCTAGCCGGAGGTGGAGAGAGGATAGAAAACGGGTGTGTGAGAGAGGAAAGAAATACCCGGATATGATCGAACACTGTTTTGTACTAAACCCCGTGGTACGACCGAGGGAAAGGCCGAAAGGCTGCAGGGCGCGACGGACTGACAGTGGAGAGGGCCGTATGGCACCGGAGAGGGAGAGGGCATATATTCTTTGCGGCTTCTCCACTCAAATGAAATGACTACTATATATGGCGGTGGCGCCATGATATTCCTTGCACCCTCGCTGCAGCGCTCCGCCTGCTTGCTCCACAAGCTGACTAGTTTCTTTCTTTCTTTCTTTCTTTGTATGCGAGAAACGCCGAACATTTTTTGAGATCCGAGCTGACTTCATAACCTAATAACACTAGCTGGACCAAAATAGTAGTAGAATCGTATTCTAGGGCGGCTGCGGCGGTGTGGCAAGGGGACCAGTAGGTTGTTCAAAACTCGCTCAATTTCTGCCTAAAGTGAAGCACTCCGGTAGTGTAGCATGCAGTTGGGGAGCACGCAGGGATCGGGCCGGGGCATGAATGCAGCTTTAAAGTATTCTAGCTCCGTCACATTCACTTCTCCGATCACCGCACAAATATATTTTAGCTGAGAGGCTTGTCATTGTCCCGGCCATTAGCTTCCCGTCCGCTACATGTGGGAGCATAATTATCTTTCCCCTAATCACCTTGCTTTAAACTTGGGCAGAACGTGCTGCGATTGGATCAACCAAAGGCTTTTTTTGGGGAACCTCTGCGTACCGTGGTGGTGTGTGTTGGTGGCACACGTTCCCCGCTGTGTTTGTGGAGCAGCTGAACGCCCGTCGTAATGCCTGTTTCCTTCCCGTCTCAGAACTCTAGCTTTTGCTGCACGGCAGCACGGTGCAGTGCCAGTATGCAACAATCTTGTCTTTTTCGCATCGTAAACGCAAAGGGTATGTCTTAAAAATTTGTTCTTGTTTTTTACGAGGGAGATTATTTGTCTTTCGCCCCCGCCATTTTGGGTAGTGTCGCTTTGCTAGATTTTATTCCTTCAAATCTGTAGCCTTTTTCCCTCTGAACATGCTGGATCAGAATACTACCTTTTCTGGTCGACCACTGGTTATTTTTTTAGTTTTGCACTACGGCAGCACCTAGTCGTTAGCACTTGAATGCAGCCATGTGAAGTGAGAGCATTAGCTGAGTGATCACCATTCCATCATCCATGGCGACTGAATTGGTGTTGCCATTATCTCCATCGAGCTGTATCATCATGCACATCGGAATTCAGAAACATTCTCAACAAATGTGTAGCCGGAAGAGAGAGAGAGAGAGAGAGAGAACGAAACACATGGCAGGAATGTCCGGGCATGCGTTGCGATTGCGACTTGCTTTCTACTCCAGTACTAGTACCAGCTAGCTAGAAATGCGCCACATTTCAAGTACCGAGGTTGACATCTGAAAAATCAGCTACGTTGGCATCTTGTTTGCGACGCGCAAAGTTTTAGGAATTTTGCTGTTACCACCGCGGTAATCGTCGCAAAATTCACACGAACTGACTGAAAACTTACGCCCGGCCCGAACCCGACAGCGCGCCAGCAGCTGGGTCAGCTTGATCGGGACTTCCGGGAAGCGCGCACACCCGTTCATCACATCACACATTGACACGGCAGCGACCCACACAGCTAGGGATTACACACAGCCAGCCGCCGTCGCCGTCGCCGCCCCCAGCCCCCGACACCTTGTCCCGACCTGTCAACAAGCCGAGCGCGTGCCGACGGGTCACATCAGGCCGATCCGGGCCGTCCAAGCGCTTCTCGGACGCGAGCTGTCGCGTCCGGGGCCGTCGGATGCCCCGGCCCGGGAAAAACGCGCCTTGTACAAATAGGACTCCCGCTGCCGTCGACCTCAAGCTGACCCGCCATTCCACTCGAGGTCTCCTCCAGCCGTGCCAGCCAGAGACCCAGAGTATAGCCCACAAAGTGGTAACGCGTCGCGCTCCGAATGCAGCTTCTCCCGCGGCTCTGCATGGCCACCGGCACCGGCGACGGCGACGGGGAGGGGAGCGGCAAGGGCGGCGACAGCAGCAGCGGCAAGCTGGCCACGGCGGTGTCCTCCTCCTCGTCGACCGTCTCCACGTCGTCCTCCGCCGCGGCGGCGGCCGTGTCGGAGGCGTCCTCGTCGGCGTCCCTCCCTTCGCTCCCGTCGCTCTCGGCCGCGGCGGCCGCCACCCTCGCGGCGTCCTTCGCCCACGTCGCCACGCTCCGCCCCGTGTGCGCCGCGCCGTCGGCCGCCGTCGTCGCGGCGGGGGACTCCCTCCATGGGCTCGTCGTCGCGCGGCCGGCGGCCGTGGCGCTCCACGACCTGTCCACGCTCGAGGCCACCTCCACCTCCGGCGCGGCCGATGCTGCCGCTGCCGCGGGCTCCCTGAAGTGCGCGGCGCACCTCCACGGCGGCGCGGCGGCCGTGACGGGCCACCAGGACGGGCGGCTGCGGCTGTGGCGGGTCTCCTCGCGCTCGCCCGCGAGGCTCCGCCTCGCCGCTGCGCTCCCCACGGTCGCCGATCGCCTCCGCCGGTTCCCCGTCCCGTCCAACCACGTGACCGTCCGCCGCCACCACCGCCGGCTCTGGATAGAGCACGCCGACACCGTGTCCGGCGTCGCGGCGTCCGCCGACGGCCGCCTCCTCTTCTCCGTCTCCTGGGACAAGACCCTCAAGGTCTGGGCCCTCCCGTCGCTCCGCTGCCTGCAGTCGCTGCCGGCGCACGACGACGCCGTGAACGCCGTCGCCGTGGCGCCCGACGGCACGGTGTACACGGGGTCCGCCGACAAGCGCGTCCGCGTGTGGGCGCCCCGCCCCGCGCCCGACAAGGCCCGCCGCGCGCGCGGCAGGAAGCACAAGCCCGCCTACCACCTAGTCGCCACCCTGTCCCGGCACACGGCGGCGGTGAACGCCCTGGCCGTCGGGTCCGTGGGCCAGGCGCTGTACTCGGGCGGCAACGACCGGTCCGTCGTGGTGTGGGAGCGGGAGGACAGCGCGAGCCACATGGTCGCGATCGGGGCGCTGAGGGGACACCGCAGGGCCGTGCTCTCCATCGCTTGCGCGGCCGGCGGGCTCGTCGTCAGCGGGTCCGCGGACCAGACCGTGCGCGCCTGGCGGCGCGCCGCGGACGGCAGGGGGTACGCGTGCGTCGCCGTGATCGACGGGCACGGCGCCGCGGTCAGGTCGGTCGCGGCGGCGCCCTCGCCCTCGCCCGCGCCGCAGAAGCGGCCCCGCGGGGACGGCGGCGGCGGAGACGAGGAGTGGCGGGTGTGCAGCGCGAGCTTCGACGGCGAGGTGCGGGTCTGGTCGCTGCGGGTGTCGTCGGGTTTGTAGTAGGTGCGATTTGGCGCGATCTTTTGACGTAGGGCAGTGTATTTTTATTCTTACCACACCAGGTTTTGGTTTGGCTCTTGGGCACGAACGTTTGTGTAGATACAGAGAGATCGGAGTGCCTAGCTACATTTTTTGTGTTCTTGCAAATTTCTATCGCGATTGCAAATTTGTTCAGAAACTTGTACATTTTCTGTTCCATTCCCTGCACCTTTAGTAAGTTTGCACTAACGATGACATCTCGGTTGCTTGTTTAGGTCGATGTTCCGCTGTCGATCGATGGCTGCTTTTCAAAAAGCAAAAGAGAAAACTATTCGACTGCCATCTTAGTCAGTCAAAAGCCACAGAGTTTTTTTTCCCGCAAAAAATAAAAGCCATAGAGTTTCAAACTCCACGTAGGTGTAAGACATATATACGCACCTCCATATAAAAAAAACACAAATTCAAAATGTAAGGTCTCGAGGCTGACTAGGCTAACAGAGGTTCTGGTCAAACACGCATGAGTTTTGCTAAATTTGATAGGAAACAGCCCGTTCCCAGTATGAATCCGGGAAAATCCCATCATAGTGGGCGCCAAGACTGTTTGGCTTTCGATAGCTAAACATGCGGAAACTTTTGCTCTCAAATTAGCAACAAGCGCAAAAGAATTCTCTAGACCTGTTCATTCCTGTTCTCCTACAAATACCAAGGACCCCAAAAAAATTGGGTGCCAGGTGCCAACTCCTCCCGGCGCATGATTGCATCCCACTTGCATGCTGTGGGCAGGGCACGCAACGCACGGACGAAGCTGTAAAGCGGCCTCGCGCATCCGCCGGGGGATCGGAGCTGGAGACGGATCAATCGGCCTGCCGCCTGCAGGTGAGGTCGTTCTCATGGTGGTGGCGTGGCTGATCGGAGCCGACGTGAGCATATCAGCTGACGATCTAGCTAGCGAGCCGCCACTCGGCCCCCACCTGCCGGACTGGCTGCGATAAGGTTCCGTCACCTTTCTCGACGAGCTCATCAACCATGCCATGCCTCCTGCTTCGCCGGCCGTTCAGCTTCACCCTCTGCGAGCAAGCCTCTTCACTGGATTCGCCACTGTTTGCCATCGTCCAGTTGCCCCAAAGTATTTCAGCTTTTATCCATGCATCGTCGTCGTTAGTGTTAGGTGATTCCAAGTCTTTAGATTACACGGCGCCGGCAGGATTTGCACGAGTTGTTCGTCTTCAGGTGTGAGTTAAAGAATCTCCTTTAATTTGACAGTATTAGCGCCGAGGATCATTGTTAATCTTATCCTGCCTCCGTTGACTACTGGCGCGGTTAGCCAAAGGAACAAGCTAGCTGCGTAACTGCCGCAGCCTTTCCAGCAGATATTTTGGCAGGGGGTTAGGCGGATGGCAACTGATGAATCGACACATGGACGCGTCACCTGCACGTTGACACTAAACAGCAATGTAACTTATATTAATTAGCCCATGCAGAGTCGTGTGGACACATCACCAACAGAACTACTCTACATGTGTAGAATAAGTAACCATGTAGCATATGGTAAATCTTATTTTGTGATCGCTGATAGGAGAAAAGGAGCTAACCACCATTCATACACTAACATACTGATCGATCTCAAAAATATCAGGCTGCTTAGTTTAGTCTGGATGATCGATCTGTGGGCTACTAGCTACTAGGCGATAAACGAGTGGGATTGCATTGCTGGATAGAGTTAATAAGTCATCAGCGCCCTAGTTGCATGCGCTTATTAGACGTTGCACAGGGCTGCGAGGTCGCCGGGTTTGGCCGAATCCATGGAGCAGTGGCGGTGTGCAGGAGTGGAAATAGTTTCCTAATCGCCTCCACTAACTCACGTCGCCCCCACGCTGCTCTAATCACAGGCATCCGATTAAGTAATTCATCAATCAATCAATCAATCTATCCATCTGTTTTGGCGGACATGCTGAAGGCTCAACTGAGCTAGTAGCAGCTGGTTAGTTCGTGTGGATTCAAATTCAGATGTTGCCATATGACAGAGATACAGAGTAGTGGTAATGTTTCTTGATGAGAATCCACATAGTTGGGTGTTTTCAACTGCTAAATGCAGAAGCAAATTTCACATGTAATGGGGGTGTGAGTGAATAAAGGTTAGCGTCTCTTGTGTCCAGTGCTGAAGTCGCAACCACTGCTAACTATCAGATTCTGCTAGATTTAGCTCTGTTAATATAAGACAGGTCTGTAGTCTGAGCATTGTACATGCATGTAGAAGTATATTCTAGTAGGACTAGCTGAGACCTGAAAGTGTCTGTGGACACGATTAAAAACAAAATTATTGTCTGTGTACTCTTTTTACTATCTGCTTGTTGCGCAAATACACAATGCAACCAACTCTTTTTTTTTGAAAACTAAATGCAACCAACTCGAAATTTATGGTTGGTGTGCAGACTCTAGAGACATACTAGAAATTTGTAAATGCTCAAGTTTGAGTCCATGCATTAGCTTGATTTTTGGCTCTACCGCATTTTGCATATGCTCCGGAGCTAGAATGGGTAATAATAATGCGCAGCATTTGCAGTACGTCCACTCTGATCTAGTCTTATAACTTTAAATAAATTCTAAACAAACTAAAGAACAATTTTTTTGACCAGCAGCAGATGGAAATGTGAAAGCATCGAAGGACGCACCTGTTTCTGTTTCTTAAATGCCAAATTGGCAGCCAGCAGCGTGGGGGACGATGAGTTGGTCCTGTACTAGTATTCTTGCTGCAAGATGCCATGCCAATGTCAAAACCAAGTGGCCGGCCGGTCTCCTGTCTGAAGAAAACCACCGGCCGGCCTCGTGCCTGGTTTCAACGGGGCTCCGAACGAAGGTGCATGCACCGATGCACGCACGCATGGGTATGATCCACACCACGTCACGGCCGCGCCCAGAAACTAAGATCGTGGGCATCTATCTATATATCTACTAATAGATGCATGTATGTATACTGCTGGCACATGGAGCCACGGGACTTGGAATATTCGACCATATCATCGGTTAGCTGATCATCAGCTCAGCTGGATGGGATGAAAGTTGCTGCTTAGCAATGTCTTGTCAACAGCTGCTTGCATGCACAAACATGTGTGCCAATTTGTGCGTTATGTGGTGCCGACGTGGTTTTGGCTACCCTAAAACGATCTTTGGTATCTTATGAACATGTTTCTTTCAAAAGATAAAAATAAAAAAAATCTTATGAACATGTTCCAGAACCACACGCTGCTGTCTGCCTGCCTGCCTCCAGCAAATGTGTTTCTGGCAGCGTACCCAGATCATCATCGTAACAGTGACTCGACTACGACGAGCGTGGATTTCCCCGTAGGTGCCGTCTCGGGGACTGCCTCGCGACGGAGTTCCAGGGGGCAGGGCAGCCAGGCACAGGTTTTGGTATACCGTCCACCCTGGTACCTCTTCTCTGGTAGCTTCTTCCACCCCAAGCTGCCTATTTGGTGCTTGTAGATCCGCGAATCACGGAAGGGCGCTCAGTCCATCGATGTCGACCAGCAGAGAGGAGCCCATGGGAGCTCTATCCTTCCAGTAATGATGGCCGAAGAAGAGGGAACGGGCGGAGATGACGTGCAGGGGATATCTCATCTTGGATTCTTGGAACAATGGTGGCCGGTCGCGATAACTTGGCGAGCAAAGAAGTTTTGGTCCAGCTCGACAATGGGAACGGCACCGGTACGATCTTTGCCCTGCAGATCCATCTGTTTTCCAGCACTCATCTTTTTTGTGGCGGCTCTATCCGCAGATCCATCTGTTTTCCAGCTCAACAATGGCGCGTTGTCGATGGAGCACGCGGCGGCTCTAAGCTGCTACCCCTTCATGGATCTTTCATTTTTCAACTTTACAAGCTAGAACCAACAAGGTGCGTGATGTCTTATAGCAAATCCCTTTCTAGATTAGATATGAGCAGCATAACAAGCAGTGCACTGTTACTGAACCTTGCCCTCTTTTTTTTTTCTTCTTGATTTCTGTTTTTCGTGGTAAAGAGAAGTTCCTTCAGCAACTATTTTCCAAGCTATGGTAATGCAAGCAAGCCATGGAGTGCTAGTCAGGGGATTGATAACAAGAAAGGGTATGGTAGTGATGCCATGACTAGCGAGATTAATGCCAAGGGAGATGACTGCTGTAAAGGGTAAACCAAAATTTGATCACCCAGCAGATAGTCTGAATTCAGAACAGTTTGGTTCAGCCAACTTGGGCAGCCGACAAGTACTCCAGCTTATGATGTCACTGTGTGTGCTCCTTAAAATGCATGAAACTATTGGTTGAGGTGCAGTTACCTATTCACATAAACAACAATGCCAAGCTCATATGTTTTGTGTTTAGGATGTAGGTTTGCAAAGATTACCTTTCAGCAATATTCTTATACAGTGTGGTAAAGGCTCAAATAAATCTGAAGTGTATACTTGTTTCAAAGCAATTGAAACTGTTGTGTGATAAGTGACCGAGACCCATTGTATAAATGTGGTTCATAAGACAGGTAGGCCTATAGTGTGTGTTGACTTCTATGTAATCTCTTACGTATAGGTCGCAGACTGACCTCTGTTTTCATAATTAACCTCATCTTCATCTTGGACTGACCTCTGTTTTCATAAATTCAGAAGATACGCTTATTTGTGGTTTCCTCACACAATGGTACCTCTTTAAAGATTACATTTTGGCTCGGTTGAACCATCTTTGCGAAAGATGTTAGTTATAATAAAATCCGGAGTATACATGTTTCTCGTATGTCCTCTCAGCCTGTAACAACAAAATCGAGGATTTTGTAGAGAAAGAGACCTTTAATTGTGCAATTTGCAGACATTTACAAGCCCATCCATTCCAACTGTACGAACACAATCCAGTCGTGCTAGAGTGGAGTGCAATAATATGCCGGGCCGCCGTTGCTTGAGGGCCCGTGCATGGTTGGACTCGCGATATATGTAAACTCTTATGCCCGAACAACTTCCTGCCTTCGGAGGCCTCGTGTTACTGTTTGTTGCGATGCAAATGGAAAATTAACATGTGTCATCGTCATGGACGTGTCATTCCTGCGTTGCGTGATTGCGTCTACCTCACGCGAAACGGCCACCGCCGACCGAGCGAGTCATCCTTGACTCGCAAAAATATTAAGGGCTGCCGTCTCCTAATTTTCGTCGTCGTCAGCCGCCTGCTCTGCGCTGGTCCGTCCCTGCTCCCTTCACCCTTCTGCTCTGTTGCCGCCCGACGCCGCTGCAGTTTCCACCTCCCTCGCTTCTCCTTCCTAGAGCTGCTGCGGCGAGCCTCCCTACCACGCGTGCGGCGTGCCCCATTCAGTCGGACGGCGGTACGGTCGCTTGCGTGGAGCGAGGCAGGCGCGTCGTCAGCGTGCGGCGACGGTCTTCCTCTCCCCTAAGTCCATCACCATTTACCTTTCCTCAGTTCCTCTTCTCCCAACTCAAATCCGGACTGCCGCGAGCCTCCTGGCCTCCCCATTGCACATCCGATGCTGCTGCACACCAGCTGAGATCGTAGCCGTCGGGGCTGACCAACCTCAGAGGCGAAGTGCCCGTTGTCATCAACAGACGCTAGCTCACTCTGCAAACACCACAGAGCATTGGAGCAGGTATAATCTAAGCTCATAGGTTGGTCTACTCTTTGCATCCTACGTGTTTGATGATATGTCTCTTTCATGAATACAGCATATCTACCTTTATAGTTTGAGGGCATATTTGCTTTTGGGTTTTGCAGGTGACATCTTTGTACAGAAACTAATGTGCCATGTTTTAACTTTGCATTGGATTAGTCAGCTCTCATCTGTCGAAATATTGATTGGGAATATTGGTGGCTCTGTGTGTTTCCAATTCTGACCCATCTATATATCTTTTCCAAAAGTAGTAAGGTATACTGAAATTTCTGACCATATATATGGAATTTACAATTGTAATGCCATATTTCTCCTTTGCATTGCCAAAAAATAAGAAAAAAATTAAAAAACCCTATGACTAAGTCAATTTCAAGTTATGTCATTATGAGATGGTTATTTGCATTTAGAAACGTTCAACTTAGTTGTAGGAAGGCTCTTTTAGTGATTTCACATCATTTGAAGGTCTATTTATATTATATTCTCTTTGGAGAATTGTCTATCTGAGTATTGGTTTTCCTTTTTATTGACACGATTTGTCATCTCTTATGTATGCTGCAGAACCGAGAATCATCAGGTTCTTTGTATTCTTACATTTTTCTCCTTTTCTAAATTATTTACAGTGGTAAAATACTTCAAATTGGAGAATGCTTGATGTTCACCAGTTTGAGTGTTTTATCTGATCTGTTCAACCTCCGCACTGTTGCCTAGGTTGATTATTCATCTCTCTAATATATTTGTTAGAAGGAGTTCATTGCTCAGTCTGTTCGAAATGAAGTATGATGTTTTCTAAGGTCCGTCAAATTGTTGAACTGTTTCTTAACTCTTAACATCATTTTGTAGTTAGATTAGTATACCAGCTTATATAGGTTCATATGCGGGGACCCCATAAATTCACATCATTACACAATTCATATGTTGAGCAGATGCTAGCTTGCTGTCTGATTTTTTAGGACAATTATTATGTGGCGGGTCCAGATTTTAGTGCATACCTTGCATCCGTTCTTCCCCTGCATGTTTTTCTGCTTGAACAAGATCCAAGCTATGTTTAATCTTGCATCTGAATATTTCATACTTTATTAATGCAAACATGAAGTCACCACTATATATACTATATCTATATATATCATGTTCATTAGGACTGCCTCCATTTTATTTTCATGCATAACTATACTCGGTTTGCTCGAGTCTAATGCATAGAGATGTGTCTTGAAAAAAATTGGGAAGGTGTTCCTTACATTCAGTTTGCTTCTTACTTGTGCGAAGCTAATTCCACTTTCAAATAGACTACTAATTATTGCAAGGGATAATGTAGCTGTTCCTTTGATTTATTTTTCCCCACTTTTTATTTGTAGGGGGATAGTGGTTCTGTGTTATTCGTTGATTTTTTGAAACTAATTATTTTAAAAAAAGATGTCTATTGTTTTTTTCATCATTTGGCATCTGTATGTAATGTGCAAAATTAATATAAATGCATAACACAAATATGCAAGCAACGCTACAACAGATTTGGATTGATCTCCTGCCAAAATTCCGTTAGTCAGGGGTGCATTGAAGCAATAAATTTAGCCAACCGTATGTTAGGATTCATTTAGACTGAATGTTCTACTCTTTCTTTTGCCATTCCATTCTGCCTTGATTTGGCATTCATTTCTCAATGATCACCGTGTATATTATGTTTGTATTCTGCTTATTAGAAATGGGTCTTTATTTCCATGCATAGCTGAATTATGTGCTCAATTCATTGCTCAGAGATGTCCTTCCAAAGAATTGAGATGGTGTTTCTTACATTCAGTTTGCTGCTTCATTTTGGGAAGCTAATTCCATTTTCAATCGATACAGAATAATATATCCTTGGCAATAGGGTGGACAAGAGAAAAGTTGAAGTCCACAAGATAACCAAGGAAGTTTTGAAATGTCCACCAATGTGACGTGGGATTTGACTAATTCGATTAGTATGCCTATTTCCTATTATGGTCGGGTTTCTGAAATCCTTAACTTGCGTATATTGTGTTTCAGGGGGTTCAATTTAGTTTGATTAGTTTTTGCCAATAAGTGGTTTCCATAAAAATTGGCGCTGCTAATATCAGATGTGGTGTGTAAATAATTTATTTTTTTCTTCATTTGATATTTAATAATCTGTCAGTATAATTTGTGAAGTTGTCGCCGTGCTGGCGTGGCAGATCACATACAGTTGTGTGCCATAGCTATTTATTACCTCATATGATGCAATAATCTTTTTATTTAGAATAGTTGGCTTAACAAGTTAATCTGGAATATCCCAAGTTAATTTAGCATAAGGTATCAGCGTATTTCATATTATTCCTTAAAATGCATGGAACAATGCCCATCGTAATTCGTCGCTGCGAATGGGCGCGTCCCCGGGGACGGACGCGGCGAAGCGCGTCACCCTTCCCCCTTCCAGAACCTTCACAGTACTGTCACCAGTGCTGCGTGCCGGCGGTGAAACGAGCAGAGCAAGCCGACAAGGGAGGGAGCTAGGCCCGGCGACCGGTCGGATCATGATGGGCAAGGTCTCCCCCAACAAGGCCAGCTCAACTAGCTTATAGATGTTCAACTTATCATTTTGTTTATATAAAAAAAAGAGAAGATAAGAAAAGAGAAAGTGTACTATCTCTTCTTTAATAGCTAGCTCAAACAAAAACGTGGGCAGCCCACTTTATTAATGAGAGAGATTATAAAATTCAAGATGCTTTGGACAATATGCTATAAGATAAATTAACGGAGAGATAATCTTTTTACTATCTTTTATAAAAATGGATAAACTTAAAGCTAGTGTACTATCTCGAACCATTGGAGGCGGCGATGTACGACCGTGAAGGAGCTCGCTCGCTCGCTGGTGGCGCCTGCTAGGCTAGCCGCAACCTGCTACAGTGCGTTGAAAACTGATCGATCAGATCTCGATCGGAGGCTACCCAACGCGGTCGACGATCCGGGTAGCGGAGCTGAAGCCAGGAGCCTGACCTTCGACAAGGACGCGCCTCCAACTCCAACCGCTACAGCGTCCTGCACGCACGCGCTGGGTCAGTGTGCCAGCGACAGTGGCGTCGCTCTCCACTAGACTCTCCGCCCAGCTTCTAAGGTAGTGTTTGGTTTAGGAGCCAGCTGGGTTGGAGCCGTTCCATTCTATGTTTGGTTCATGAGCATAGCGATGGAGCCATTCTAAATAGGGAATATTCTCTTCAGATTCGGGACGGCTTGAAAATCGAGCGGATTGAGCCGTCCCACTTTCACGATGACTCTTGCCGTGAGGTCGGACGGTGCAGGGGCGAATCTCGTGTGGCGTGGGAGCTCGGTCCGGCACTGGGGCAGACTGCGGGCGGAGCCAGGCGGCACGGGGTGGAGCTCCGTCTCCGGCCCAACGGGTGGGAGCACGCGCGGCGCGGGGCGAAGCTCGAGCTCCTGCCAGGGGAAGCTCGGGTGGGGCGTGGGGCGGGAGCACAGGCGACGGCGGAGGTCGAGCTCCCGCCCAGGGAAGCTCAGGCACCGCGCGGTTACGGAAGCACGGGCGGCGCGGAGCTCGAGCTCCCGCTAGGGGAAGTTCGGGCGGCGCGCGGGGGTGGGAGCACAGACGGCGGCGGAGGTCGAGCTCCCACCCAGGGGAAGCTCGGGCGGCCCGGGGTGGAGCTCGGGGTCCCACCTAGACGAAGCTTGGGTTGCGTGGGGGCGAGAGCACGGGCGGCGCAGGAGCGGAGCTCGAGTGGCGCAGGGAAGCATCCCAGCGGCGCGGGGGAAGGAGGCCGGCGTGTTGAGGGAGAAGAGAGGGTGGAAGAGAGGAGGAGCCATGGCTGACGGAGCTCGTGCTGCTACGGTGGAGGAGACAAGCAATGGATTGGGTGACCGATAGGTGGACCCATGTAACGGTGGTAACGGAGTAACGATAGTTCCATCCTGGTACCTCCAACCAAATAAGAAATGGAAATGTTTGATCCCTCTAATCAAACACAAAGTATAAAACAACCTTATCCTCAAACTCGGGAATGGAGCTATTCTGTCTACCTCGCTCTCCAACCAAACGCTACCTTAACACACTGCGCGCACGTGTCGACGCGCTCTGCTAGCTCACGCCGTCCCTACGCTACCAGCAAGTTGCGTTTTGCGTCGCATGCGTGAGCTGAGTTTGGCTGGTGGAGCGAGAGCTTTATGGTAGGAGCTTCTATCTTAGCCGCTGTTCTTGAACAGGTTCTGGATCGCGATTCAGACGACGAGGGCGTGTGTGTCTACCCCAGCATATTCCTTTTAACATGCTGGGAAATAAAATTAAAGTATACGCGGAAAGGGACGGAGTGGACGGCGCACTCGAGGGCTCCTCTCTCCCTTGCTTTCTCGCTCAGCGGCGGGAACGTAACAGCCATGATGACGACAGCAGTGTCTCCACAGCTCGTGTATATAATATTATAATACTCCAACATGGATCGGTCTGCTACGTACCATCATCAAGGGAGCAAGAGCTCAATCGTGCTAGGTAGTGCAAGAACGTACAGGATTAAAGAACTACAGTAATAAGCTACGTATAAAGCTAAGCTAAGACCTGATAACGAACGGGGTTCAAAGACTGCTTGCTAGGTTAATTAGTTCATCAAGCTGCGACGAACGAGATGGACGGCCCAAGTAGGAGGAAGAGGAATCGAGGTCTCGAAGCCCAGCACAGATTGCTCACAGTAAAGCCCATAGTCCCTAAACAGCGCGGCTCCCGGAAGGGCCCATGGAGTCCCACTTGTAAAGTTGTTCTTCTTCAGTTAACTGGCCAACGCGTCGTCGTTCGGGCCCGTGGGCGTGCTCGACGACGAGCTGCGCGTCGGCCGGGACCGCGGGCGTCCGGGCTCGTCGGGCGGTTCCAGGGCCTCATCATCGGCACCGGCCTCGCAGGCGGCGCGAACTACCTGACGTCTTCACCGCCGGCGAGTACCAGGGGAGCACGGTGTCGGTGCTGGGCCCCGTGCTCGGGTTCAAGGGCGCCATCGAGCACCCCGTGGTGGGCGGCACCGGCAAGTTCAGGATGGCCCGCGGCTACTCGCTGCTCAAGGTCTTCGAGGTCGACCTGTTCGTGCTCAACTGCTCATGCATCGCGCCAAGTACTAGCTGGCTGGCTTAAGGTGCTATCTAGTCTAGGGAAATACTGTAATCAGTTCATTAAAGCACGTCCTTTTTTTATTTTGCCGAACATTCAGACGACGCGACTTGACATCTACTTCACGGTTTGTCTGTGTGCGGCAAAGATGTCCCATGCTGACATCATTTTACTATAGAAAACGAACAGGGGATGACGACAGTACCCCTCCGATGTTAAATGCGTTTGTCACCGTTGATTTTCGAACACTGCACCATAGTTGAGCATTCATCTTACAAAAAGTATGTAAATATTATTTTTCGCTTATTCTATCATTATAAAGATATACTTTAAGCATTACTGATATTTTTGCACATCTATACTAAAATTTTGAACAAGACAAATGGTCAAAAGCTAGTCATGATCAAAAGTCCGCAGTCATAAAAAAAATTGGAATGGAGGGAGTACGTAGAGCAAGGGAGCTAAAATATTTGAAAAATGGTACCGATCACGATGTTCGTCGGTGGTGAATCTAAGCTTTGTGCTATAACTCCAAAAAATCTAAGGCAAATTCTCCGTATGCCATTGGAAATTTACCTGTTTCCTTAGGTGCAACTAAAATTTTACACTTCCCTTGAGTGCCATCATATAAAAATTACAATCCCCTTAGTGCCCTCACCGTCAATTCCGTACCAAAATATCACTGTTCTGGCTGTAACTGCCGTTAAAGTAAGGTTGAAATGTCATTGTTACCCCTCTTACACTAACGAGTTTGGTCATTGTTACCCCTCTTACGCTAACGAGTTTGGTCCACACACGGACACTCTAATTCCGCACCGAGGCAACCAGACATCCAAATCGATTCCCTTCTGGCCTTCTCCCATCCAAATCGAGCACGAAACCCTAGCCTGGAGGCAGCACACGGCGGCGGGTCAAGGCAGGGCTTGCGCGTGGGGCTGGGCCATGCGCGCGGGCCGCGAGCGCGCAGGGGGTGACTGCAGGCGGGCGGCCTCATCTGGGCGCGCGAAACCTCCTGGGCGGGCGGCCGCGCTTCAGACCCACGAGCGCGCCTGGGCGGGCGGCGCGTGGGGGCAGTCAGTGGCCGCGCCTGGTGGCCAGCGCACGTGGGGCAGCCGGCCACGCCTGGTGGGTCCGCGGGGGCGTGCGGCCGCGCATGGGGCCCACTGCGCCTGCAGCAGACAACCCGTGGGGGCTGCTGCTCGTGGAAGCTGCTCGCCGTGCATCTGCACTAGGTGCAAGTCAGTTCACTCAGCCTACATCTAGCCACTCTACCGAGGCTACATCCAGCCAACCAATAACAAATGAGCCTAGCCTATGTGCATCCGATGCCGATATGAATCCGATGATGATGATGATGATCATTACCTAACAAACCCCGAACCATAAAATGAATTTGTGGATGTTGATGAGGAGGATCAGTACTTAACCAACACATCTAAACCTAAGAGCAGCACCTGGGACTTTGAGTCAGATTCTGATGAAGAGTACATGGAAGATGATGGATTGGTAGGAAGGCATCCTATACCACCTCCAGCTGTTGGTTACCATAAAAGAAGACCCTCCAGTGACCGTGGCCAGCACATACTCCAACATGGAATAATTTAAGTTGGCATTATCTATGCATGCAATTAAACATGAGTCTGAATATAATACTGAAAAAATGATCCAGGAAGAATGAGGATGTATTGTTCAAAGAAACTGGAAGAAGGATGTAGGTGGAGATTACATGCTAAAATAATGGATGACGAAGTAACAGTACAAGTAAGTTGTGATTTTGTATTATTCTTTTTCTACTATACTCATTTATTGTTAATTATGATGACTAACTAATGGACCTTCATGTCAGGTAAAGAAGAACCCTTATGGACACAAATGTGCTAGTGCACGAAGAAGTAAGAATGTGAAGCATGCAACAAAATTTTAGATTTGTGATGTCGTTAAGGATTGGCTGATTGAAGATTCAAGACAAGGGGCAAAGGCACTGCAAGCTAAGATTAAAGAAAAGTGCAAGGTTGAGGTGCCTTACAAGAGAGTGTATGCAGGTAAGGAGCTAGCACATAAGCAACTTTTTGATGATTGGGACAGTAGCCTTTAAGGTAGAGGTGGAAAGATCCTGTCCGGGTAGTTTTGTGGTAATTGATTATCACAGAGTCCAAGAAAAGATCAAGTTTAATAAATTGTTTTTTGCACTGAAACCATGCATAGATGGATTCCTTAAGGGATGTAGACCATACTTGGCAATCGATAGCACTTTCTTGACAGGAAAATACAAGGGGCAATTAGCATGTGCATGTGCTGTAGATGGACATAATTGGATGACTTAATGGACAAGATCATACAACTTCTCATGCAAAAGTGGGATGCAAGGAGGACATCATCTAGGAAGATAGATGGAGATATTTTGCCACACATCAGGAAGAAGTTGAAGGAGCAGAGCTTCAATTTGGATATTGGATGTGTCTAGATGCTCAGATGAAGTTGCTGAAGTGTGTGCAAAAGGAAGCAATGGCTACAAGTGTATGGTGAACCTACAAGGAAAAAAAATTTGTTCTTGTAGAAAATATCAGGTCTCGAGCATTCCATGCTTACATGCTATAGCCTTCATCACTTCAATGAGAGAACCTTTGGAGACACCCATATTATTCAGTTGAGAGATTTAGAGCTGCATATGAGAATCTTATCCCTACGCTGACCGGCAAGTTCGAATGGCAACAATCTGATCACGGCTTCTTCATGTATCCACCTATCCTCAAGGCTGTTGCTGGTAGAAGAAAGAAGGAGAGGTTTAAAGGATCTGCTGAGAGCAGTGGCAGCACAACACACAAGAAAGGGCAGCATAGATGCGAAATTTGCCAATGTTTTGGGCATCATTGGAACACGTGCGAAAATGGTGACCCAGGTGATATAGCAGCCCTGCTAGCATAGAGGTAGCGCATTACATATTATTCAAGATGTGAATGTGATATATATTGTTAGACAAACCAAGTAATATTGTTTGTTCATGCAGGGGGGCTCCTAAGAAGAAAAAAAAAGCAAAGCACAAAACATGTTCAGCAATCAGTGGAGAACAATATTATAGTTGCTAGCTCAACTTTGTCGGGACCTACACCAATACGTTTTCCGCCAAGGTAAGCAGCTGGACACTTGGATTCAACCTTTCTTACAATTTAAAGTTGTAAATCACCTAAAATGTCTTCTCTTTCTGAATTGCAACCAAGCAAGTTCCAAATCAAGCTCTGGTAGGACTGTTTGGTAATGCCAAGTTATTATTTAAAGGACTATTATTTAGACATGTTCTGTTCATTGGCACACTTTTATTTCTCTAGCTACTAAAATGAATAAACTCTTAATTGCAGGTCAGGATGTGACTCGAGCCAACATGAGCCACTCTCCATTGAGTACCCTTTGCCTTCTACTCAAACAACACCACCTGATACCTCCAAGCAGGGAACAGATAACCAAAATGAACAATGGAAGGCAAAGGCAAAGAAGGCCAAGAAAAAAGAAGCAGCAAAACTTGGTGCCACCTCATAGTCCTGATGTGCACCAGAAGCAAGGCACCTGATAGCCTAGCAATGAGCACCAGAAGCAAGAGAAAAATTCTAGCATAAGTGTCCAGCTGTGGTTTTTGGACATTATTTTGCTTAGTTTGTAAGGTATGTGTGATGACAAACCTCTCATTTTGCTTTGTACAAAGTTGTGGTCCTCATATGGTCTATGTAAGAGACCTCAGTGTGTAATGGTCCTCTAGTCAGCTGCTACTCATTTTGGTTGTATGTGATGGAAATAGACACTCATTTGGTCTGGTGAAATGTTTAAGACGCAAGCAAAATTAATGAGCACTAAACATTTATGTTAGATGTTTGTCACTTGTATTTTATTTCTCAAGAGTTAATATTATTTCAATCTGGATATGAAACATATGTCATTATTAATGTTAATCTGATTTATTTAAAATATTTTAATTTATTGTGCTATTTGTCATTTATGTTAGTCTGAATATCAAAAATTTTCCAATGAATCATTATTGAGCCACAATGGCTGTTGAGGGAACAAGCAAAATTCTGCATGTTCGTATGGGAGGGGTAAAGCGTCATTCGCATGCCACGTTAACAGCAATCTAACAGCTTACTAACGGTAATAGCACTAAGAGGAATGTAATTTTCATGTGATGGCACTCAAGGGAAGTGTAGAATTTTAGTGGCACACAAGGGAATGGGTAAATTTCCAATGGCATATAGGGAATTTGCAAATAAAACCTAAGCTTGTGCTACAGAACGGCGGCCGCTGACGGAGGCGCGTCGATCCACGTGGCGAGCTCCGTACGGCGCGGACTGAGAATCACGGCCGTCGCGTCGTCGGCCGCGCGCGAGCCGAGTAATCCGCCGCACCCCTCTGCGTCCCGGCTCCCGGCGCCGTGGTGATCTCGTCGTCGGCGTGGCGTACGAGCAGCTCGGCCCCCCGCGACGTCCACCGCGCCCGGGGCGAGGCGGGCCTCCTGTGCGCCACCGCGACGCCCGGAACAGGAGCAACGGCGACGAGCGCGCTCTGACCAAGCTCCAGGACGCCCGAGCGCGTCGCCGCCGCAGGCGGTGGAGGCCGGCCGGCCGGCCGCCGCGCTGATGCGCGAGCAGAGTAACCCGCCGGCGCCGAGCTGTTACTTGGCATGAATTTCACTCTTTTACTAGGATCTCAGTTGCTTTGTTTTTCATCTTCACTTTGGATGCTGTTCATCCAAACGAATGCAAAGTAAAATATACATTGACAATACTAACTGAATCTAGTTGTATATGGAACAAATACTATATCATAAGGTAGCCTCCATTAGATTCAAGGTCTGGCTCATTGGCACGGTGGCACACAACCAGAAACAGTTGTAACCAGAGTAACTTCATACAGAACCTCAATCCACACATGTAACTGGCACTCAAGAAACAGAGTAAGCTCATAATGACAATAAGTTCTAGCATAGGAAGAGACCTGCAGGCCTCGACATAGCATATATAGCGCAAGTAGCAGCAGGAGTACTGGAACAACTGAAGATCATCTAACAGCACTGCAGGTAAGAGTGGTCGATCGGTTTCCTCAGCTCGGCGATCGGAGTGCTCCTGATGGTGATTTCTCCCAGCTCAAGTCTGAACGCGAGCAGAGTAATCCGCCGCACCCCTCTATGTCCCGGCTCCCGGCGCCGTGGCGTACGAGCAGCTCGGCCCCCCGCGACGTCCACCGCCCCGTTTGTGCAGCATTTTGATATTATTAAACTTTGGAATAACCTTTTTACAGATGAAAGCATGCTCATCAAGCTGTTATTCTGCTTCTTCCACTCCAGAGAAGAAAGAGAGTACCATGAAAGTTAATGTTCGTGATTAAAATAAGAAAGGAAAGAAAAAACAGTGTCTCACCGGACTTGCTTCGCCGCAAGCGGGTGATATCCTCCCTTGAATTCTCCCTTAGACTGAATCCCTGGTGGGCACCGTCCCTCGCGTTGCAACCCACTTGGTCTGAATTCTTATTTATGTCTGTGCCAGAGTTAAAACTCATTAAGGATCATCACATTGAACATTATATATCATGGGATTGTGCATCTTGAAGCCAAATTTACACCTGATGTTCTCTAACAGTAAGCATTTCAAGGGCCAGAAGATTTGAAAACAACTAGAAGTTCGCCCTTAGTTTAGTGACATAAGACTCTTCTGTTATCAATAAATTCTTAAACAGAAGCTAAATGGCGTAAAAATGAGCATATGAAGGTGACCAAGCATAAGGAGCATATCCATATGAATCAAGTTCTAAGTAAAAGGGAGTCTTTACGGCTAATTATCAACTAAATCAAAGTTGGGACATGAAAGACAAGATATGGTGAAGAGTATTGCATATAGTCACTCCAGTAAGAGTATTGCATATAGTCACTCCAGTAAGTGTTCCAGGGATCGACTGCGCATATAGTCATGTAGAATTTCATGTACAAAAAGTCTAGAGGGTGTTTAATTAATTACCAGAGCTTTCAGCATGGCTTGTAAAGTTCGTAGTCAGCGCAGCTGGAGCAACAGGAGCCCCTGCAATGAGTTGTAGCAATTAAGAATGGCAACATGTAGCCAGGTACACTGATGAAATGCAAAGATGCCTGATGAAGTTTTTTGCTGAATTGCCACGCACTTAAAACAGGTGTATATAACTAAAGAAGACCATGAAAAATCTAAACAACAAGAGCTTTCATCGTGGATCAACTACAGGAAGGTTGCAGCTATATGCAGCATCGGGAGGTATTATAGGCACATGTATAGGAAGATAGGACATGGACAGCACCGGTAGGGCAGGTCAGTACATTAGATGAACCTCATTACTTGCCCTATGAATAAAACAAAGTTGACACAATAGTACTACTTTATGTTGAACTTTGCCCATTACTTTCTGCTGTTACATTTTGTGGAATTATAACATTATGGAATGTCTGAAATAGGCCTATGCTTTCTTGCGGTCAGTTCTGAATACTAACAGGAGTACCGAGAATTTGTAGGAAGTAGATGTGGAAACAAAGAATTCGGCAAAGGGCTATCTGACTATCTGAGACATCAAAGCCCCTGCATGCTATCCATAGATAAAATATTATTTACGATTGAATTAGCTAGATTTGAACATGACAGGTCAAATATAGTATCAGTGGTGAATCAAAACAAGTGTGTTCAATTAATTTACCTGCATTATTTTTCATGAGTGAGAGCTCCGAATTTTTAGCAGCGCTTGTCAAGCAACCAACCAGATTGAGCGAGGCTGGAGCATCGAACATAGTCACTAAATTTGGAGCACCCGGGGTGAGCGCAAGACTTGCTGGTTGACCTGCATTTGTCACTGATCAGGTTTCAGAGTTTCTGGCAGGGAATGTCTACCAATATAGTCTGCTATACTGGATACTGTGTTCTAAAGCACAAGCACCAGTTTGTCCAATCTACCTGCATTTGCCACTGATGTCATCCCAAGGGTTTTGGCAGGGTCTGTCAAGGTACCAAGAATATTCTGTGAGACTGGAGCAACAAGAGCACCTGTACAAAGTTGAAGAGTTAAAACCAGCAGGAGATAGGTACTCATTAAGTGCAAAGGAACACATATCAATGCTTAATGACTCTGGTACACCAAAGCGTTGGCTCTAAATTATCATGCACCTCAAATAGATATAAGATCTGAAGCAAACAAAAGGAAAACATAATGGAAAACTTGAGCACAGTAGATCTTTTAAAGATAAACTTTACAGAAAGAAGGCAAACAAATACTGCACAGGAACCAAATGGTATGGTCATATTAGAATGTATCATGACAAGGTATTAGAGAGCATAGGCTGCAGAACACTGAAGTTCAGCCAAGGGCATTTAACTGGAACCAATTACTTCCTGTAGTTGCAAAAGGAACATTTAACAGTGTTGTTATCTATTATAGGACATTGTCCATCAGCTTTTAACTTCTAGAAAGATATATTTAAGTGTCATACAATGTTATTTCAAAAAATAAGCAACTATTGACAAAGGGTAATTAGAGCAGCACACGGTCATACAAACATCACACTTAATGTTCTGAAGAACTAAAAATTTGAGTGCAGAATTGTGCAGATAGATTTTTGTCAGCGTAGAAAAATCTTGAGTTCGTTCAGTAAATTACCAGAGCCTCCAAATGGCTGGTCAAGTTCGTCGTCTGTGAGACAGGAGAAACAGTAGCACCTGCAGGATTTCTAGCAATTATAATGCGAATAAAACTCATATAAAATGCTTTCCATAGGAACCAGCGATGACAACTACAAGGTGTCCCCTCAAGGCTACAACATAGTAGACTATCAATATAAGCTATAAATCAATGGTGGACCAGCAGGGCGATGATCTTCATAAGGTGACAAGGAAAGAGGTGAAAAATGTGAAGCAGGCAATAAATTCAAGATAATAGAAAGTTTGAGGAAAAGCACTCTCATCATAGACATTAAGCTAGAAATGGTGCAAGAACAAACATCGTTATCAGGAATATATCCCTTTGACTAGTACATTTGATATATCATAACAACTCATGATATAATGCAAATTGTACAGATGGAACATTGTGCTTCTATGAAAAAGAGTGCTCAGTTAGCATACCTGTGTTTGCTATCAGTGCGATACCAGAATTTTCGCAATGGCTTGTTAAGCTACCAAACCCAGTCTGAGATAGTGAAGCACCCATATTCCCCAAGAAAGGAGCACCAGGAGTTGGCATATGGCTTGCCAGTTTGCCTGCATTTGTTACTAATGAGAAACCCAAGTTTAATTTCTAGCATGTGCCAAAATATAGGATGGAGAACTGGAGCAGCAGGTGCTCTTGGCACACGATTTGTCTATCTACCTGCATTTGCCACCAATGGCATCCCAGGGTTTATTGGGCGTGCCAAGCTACAACTCATTGTCTGCAAGACTGGAGCGGCTATAGCACCTGTAAAAGTTGAATGGTTCAAATTAGCATCAGACAGATACATATGTAAAATGACACATCACACTTTGGCAAGGCTATTACATTGGAGTATTTTTATGAATTATCATGCACATCAAACAGAAAAAATCTGAAGAAACAAAAAGAATAGTATGATTGAAAATTTACACACCATACATTTGTTTTATAATAATCCTCTACAGAGAAAAAAGTGAATAATGAGCGTAGTGCATAGGGACTAAACAGTAAGGTCACACTAGAATCTATCATGATAATGTATCATATCGAGTATGGTCACAGCAAAGTCAGGGCAGGCTCTGGATGACTCCAGGTGAACCAATTACTTCCTCCAGTTACCAAAGGAATTAATTTAGCATGGTACTCGCATCTAATACAGGACATTGGCCATCAGTTTTCAACTTCAAGGAGATACTGAACTATAATACTATGTTATTTAAAGAAAGCAACCTATTCATTCATATGGATATTATGATATTTGAAATAAGGAATTATGTACAAAAAAAAATACTTAGAGCAGATGTTCACTTCAATATTACACATAGTGTTCTCTAAAAGCTAAATGATTCAGAGAGGAATTGTGCAGATAGAATTTGTCCGAGTAAAAAACATCTTGAGGCCAGTAATATACCAGAGCTTTCAGCATGGTTTGTCAAGTTCATAGTTTGTGAGACAGGAGCAAGAGGACCTGCAGTGAGTTCTAGCTATCAGACATTGAAACAGGCGGTCAGGTGTCCTGGTCAAAGAGCAAAGGTCTGATGTTGCTACGAAGTGGGAGTGTATAAATGCACATAAAACTCATCCAAAATTCTTTGTACTGATCACAACCACAATGTCAACAGCACTAGACTATCAATATAAGCTAGTAATCATAGCGGTATGACAGGACAATATGATCCAGGAAACTGACAAGGAAAAGGTGCAAAATGTGAAGTAACCAACGAAATTAAAGATAGTAGAAAGTTTGAGGACAAGAGCTCCCACCGAAGAAATTGAACAACAGAACCGGTGCTATAACAGATATTGTTATCAGTAATGCACCTGATTGACTAGTACATTTGATATATCTGCACAACCTATGATATATTTCCTAGTACTAGTGTGAAAACAAGGCTGCTCAGTTAACATACCTGAATTTGCTATCAATCCAGCACCAGAGTTTCCATAATCGCTTGCTGTTGCTAAGTTACCAAACACAGTCTGCAACATTGGAGGGCACGTATTCCCCAACAATGGAGCACCAGGAGTTGGCACATGGCTTCCTAATTTACCTGCATTTGTCACGAATGATAGAACCAAGCTTTTAGCAGGGATTGTACACCTACCAAAATACTCTGTAAAATTCAGCAGGTGTTCTTAGCACATGATTTGTCATTTTACCTGCATTTGCCACTGACAGCATCCCAGGGTTTATAGCAGGGCGTGCCAAGCTACCAAACATAGTACGAGAAATTGGAGCAGCAATAGCACCTGTACAGTTGAACAGTTCAACAAACTAGAAGCAGACAGCTAAATATGAAAAGTAGCACGTCAACGTTTGACAAGGCGAATACATTGAAGTGTATGTATGGATTATCATGCACGTCGTCATCAAACAGTTATGAACTGCATGCAAAATGTTAAGGCCATACTGGAATCTTATCATGACAAGGTATAATAGAGGGCATAAGTCACAGCACAATCAGAGAGGCTTTGGTTGGCCTGAGGTGAAGTTGTGGCAAGGTATTACATTGAAGTGTTTTTATGAACTATCATGCACATCAAACGGATGAGCTCTGAAAAAACAAAAAGAAAAGAATAATGTAATTAAAACTTAGGCACCGTAGAATTTCTAAAGGTATCCTCTACAGAGAAAAAGTGAATAATGCACATAGTGTATAGGGACCAAACAGTAAGGTGACTCTAGATTCTATCATGATAATGGATTATATAGAGCATCACAGCAAAGTCAGGGCAGGCTTTGGTTGACCCTGGGTGAATATGTAGCAAGGGCCCTTAATTGGAGTCCATTCCAGTTACAAAAAAATGAAACATTCCACCATTTCACCAGGTATTCGTATACAATACATTGGCCATCAGTTTTCAGCTTCAAGGAGATAATGAATAGTTATCATAGCATGTTACTAAAAAAACATACGTTGTTATAGATAATCGTGATACTTTCAATAAACAGTTATGCACAAAGAATTCTAAGAGCAGATGCTCACTTAAATATTACACACAGTGTTCTCTAGCTACTAAAAGTTTCAGGGTAGATTTGTGCAGATAAGAGTTTGTCTAGTAAAAAAATCACAAGGTCAGAAGCAACACGGGGCCCTGCAGTGAGCTCTGGCAATCAGATATGAAAACCAATAGCCTTGTATACTAGTCAATGGCAAAGATCTGATGTTGCTACTGCATGGAAGTGTTGTTCTTAATTATAAATTTATAGTGCACATAGAAATCATGCAAAATGCTTTGTACCGATCATAACCATAAGGTGTCACCACGAGCCTACAACGGCACTAGTAGATTATCAATATAAGCTAGAATGATAACAGAACAACATGACTATGATGTAGGAAACTGACAAGGAAACATGTGAAAAATGTGAAGTAATCAAAAAAATTGAAGACAATAGGAACTTTGACGATGTGATCTTCCATTGTAGAAATTGAGCTAAAAATACTACTGCTGGAGCATATAACATCATTAATGCACCCCTTTGACTAGGGCATCAGTTTTAGAGATGGAGGGTCTTATGCTGGTGCAAAAACTAGGCTGCTCAGTTAACATACCTGCATTTGCCATCGATCCAATGCCAGAGTTGCCATTATAGCTTGTCAAGCTACCAGACACAGTCTGCGGGACTGGAGTGCACATAGTCCCCAAGAATGGAGCACTGCTAGTTGGCACATGGCTTGTCAAGCTACTGCCTGCATTTTGCAATAATACGAGAACAGATTTTTTAGCAGGGTTGTCCAGGTACAAAAATAATCTACAAAATTGGAGCAGCAGGTGTTTTTAGCATGCGATCTGTCAATTTTTACCTTGAGTTGCAGCCATTGATGGCATCCCAGGGTTTATAGCAGGGCATGTCAAGCTACCAAACGTAGTCTGCAAGACTGGAGCAACAGTAACACCTGCAAAAAGTTACAGTTAAAAAGGGCGTCTATCAGATATCAAGGTACTTAATAGTTGCAAAGAAATGTGTCAAAGCCTGAAGAGGATGTTACACTGAAGCATTAAGCAGATAAGTGATATAAAGAAACCAACAAAAGAATAAAATAAAGGAAATCTTAATCACGATGGATCTTTCAAAGATAATTTCTATGAAAAAGATAAAAAGCGTGCACGGGAACCAAAAAATAAGGTATGATAGCGAGGTATTACAGAGAGCATCTAATTGGATCAATTACTTCATATAGTTAAATGAATATGAGAAAATTAGCATACTGATGCTATTTAATGCATAACTCTGGTCATTGTTTTTCACTTGTTGTTCACCTTTACAAAATATACATTGAAACTTATGTTATTGTTTAAAAGAATGCCTACAGATTCTTATGTCTAATCAAGATACTCAAATTAAAAAAAATGCCTACGGATTAAATTTCATCCATGTAGCGAAAAATAGTCAGACATCAAAAGCTGTGTATTTTAACAATGCATCAACACAGTGCACTGCATGACTTGACTAGATCGTATAGCGCTATCAGGATCAATTCATAGATTAGCTGTGCAAATAAAATTTGTTCTTGTTTCAAGACGAGGATGTTACAATTTGTGTAGCAATTTCTGGGATTAATGAATCTTATGGAGGCTGGTAATGGCTTGGACTGCACTCAACAACAGTGATAAAATTAGTGAATTAGGAGCAAAAAAAAATGGGATCCCTCTCAGATCCCTCTCAGGCTGGTAATGGCTTGGACTGATCTCAACAACAATGACGAATTTAGTCACAGCATAACAAAGCAAATAATTCGCTCTCATTTTGCATGGTATAAAAAATGTGTTTGTTTTTTCTGCAAAGCATGAGGGCCACCATGTCAAAAAAAAAACATGTGAATCCAAGACTGAAGTAGAAATGGAAAGAGCAACTGAAAGCTGATTGGCATCATTTTCCTATGGAGTTCTACCAAAAAGGACTCAACCAATAATATAACCCATGAAAAATCTAGATATTAAGTTTACACAATGAAAGTTTTCTGAAGTAGCTTTTGGTGGATGAAAAAAGTGTGAATTTACCTTCCATTCCACTTGTCTGAAGTGGACGAACTGGATGAGATACTGGACACCTACCAGCTTTCAAACATGCATCTGAAGGTCAGACAAGTTCAATATCAGTAACATAACGACACGGTATCTAGCTAGAAAAATGTACATACTAATTTGTTCCCCAACAAAATAGTTAAGAGATGAGACATCTCTGACCAGTTTTGACTATGAAATCCTAAGATGTAATTTCGGGTAAAATTATAACTTCCATGTATACGTGCACAAACTACCAACCACTAAACACGATAAAACTGAGCTTAAGGTCAATCATGTATGAGCTCTAGAGTACAGAGAAGCTTGTTTACCAACAATATCTGCCACCCAATCCAGTGCCTTGGACACGGTCAGTTCTGCAATTGAAGACATATTGGTCATATGCAAATGGCACCAGCCGCATTGCTTAATGACAAATTTTTTATATAAAAAAATGGTATCTTACAATCATAAAATTTTGCTAATTTTGACAGGTCTTATTTTGTTGTGCTGTCGTGGAGAAAATTCGTAGTAACATAATCTTGCTGGATGAGCTCCTCCAGTATCACTAATACAACATTCTGTTTATAACTGGCACCGCTCCTTATTTTCAAACCGAAAGTATACATGTTTTATTTTACTAATTATTACTATGCGCTCATAACATGACCTACCAGTTATAGTATCCATCACTGTTGTTTGCCTACATGAGCTGAAACCAAACTCTGCTTTTTTATTCCTGCTATATGTCACAATCAGAACTAATACAATTGTGAACACGTTTGTGGAGGATGCATCCATAGCACAAAACAAGGCCAATGTGTTCATCATTTTTTATTCTTCCCTCTCTAGCTTTGTCATGTTGGTTAAGGTAAAATAGTAGCAAACAAAAAAAGAGAATGCATCGCGATTATGACAGTAATCAAAAAAGAAAATTTAGCAGATAGCAGCACATTATGACACTTGAGATGCATCGGGATTAGTTTCAACTAATATCTCAAAAATCAGTGAGACTAGATGGGCTGAAAAGAACTGAAGACACAGTAAATTGCAAGAGAATGCAGAGTCATGCTTCAGATCGGAGTTCAGAGCACGGGCGCACCAAGAGCTCAGAGTATGGATGAATTTAAGGAGCAGAGCGGCTTGCCAGCGGTGTCGGACCTCGCCGAGCTGTATCCTGCAGGTGGGCGGCAGCTCGCTTCCTAGAGGCCGGAGCCGGTGTCCGTGGCGCGAATTTGAGGGATGGGAGAACGGGCCGCTTCTTGCCGGGAGGGGTCTCGTATGTCGCCGGCGGCGGCGCGAGCTCGCCCAGCGCTGTGCGCCCGTGCCCTACGCCGGCCCCGCGCCTCCCAGTCGTCCCCAATCCTTGATGCTGCGCTGTTTACCCGGACCCCGCCCCAAACGTGCCGCGCCGCCATCGCCGGACCAAGTGACATGCGGCGGCGGGGGGTGGCCCTCGGCGGCGGCGGCAGCGATGAAGATGACGCCACCGCTGCGCCGCTTAGCCGGCCCCGCGCCTCGCCTGTGCCGCGCCGCCATCCCCGGACCAGGGACATGCGCCGGCAAGGGCCTGGACGTCGGCGTCGGCGGCAGCGATGAAGCTGGGGCAACTTCAATCGTAGTTTCTTTTTTCCAAATAAATCGATCGTTTATTGATTGTTGAAAGGACAAAGAAATAGGAACATACTAAAATACCCTTGCATTAATTCTATAAGTGGTTCCTGGCCTATTATTTAAAATAATAGATTCCTCCCACCTAGGATCTCGACCCTAAACCGCTCAACGGCTCATAAAATCTTTAAGCATCGTAAAATTTCTGTTAGAAAAAAGAAAAGGGGATGACAGTACCCCTCCGATGTAAATGTTTGTCACCGTTAATTTTGAACACTGCGCTATAGTTGACCATCCGTCTTAAGAAAATATGTAAATATTATTTTTCACTTATTCTATCATTATAAAGATATACTTTAAGCATTCTGGATCAAGTTTCTCGTGCAGAGGCAACTCAACGCTCTGCTTTTATTTATCCTAGGCGAGTCCAGTCTACTCGTTTCCAGATATTCTTAAGACGAATCCTGGTCGAAAAATCGAGCCGTGATCGGCCACGTCACTTTCTATATCTCAGCCGTTGGATCTCTACTGGGTTAAATCGAACCATCGATAAGTCCTATAGCTATAGCCCAGGTACTCTCCCGAATTTTCCCGAGCACGCAGCTCACGCCGGCGTGAGGATGAAGATGAGATGCGACGGGGTGCACGCTACCCGCCATCGAACCACGGTGCCGGTCTGCCTCGCCACCGGCCCAGCTCCAACGCCTTGTACGGTCCACCGCTGAGCTCTAGGTACGGATAGCATGAGATGCGGATCCTTGTATTAGCGTATCGCAATGGCACCAGCGAGGCAATGTGCGGAGCAGCGAACACAGCAGCAGCGCGGTGCTGGTGGAAGCCTGCTTGCAGAAGGACCTCCCCGCAATGAGCTACTCTGCCCCGGCACCTTGCTTGGCTACGTTTTTTCGGCCGCTCGGCCGCACCATCCCCTATGGTGCCAAGGAGGAAGAGGAGCAAGGAGAAGGCGCTTCCGCACCCTGACGCAAGGGCACACGAAGCCGGATCCCGCTCCGCGAGCGCCACTGGCGATGGGTACGTAAGGCTGCTGCAGTGGCTCCGGGGCCTCACATCGACGAGCTCAGAAGGATGCGTCCCCAGCTCCCCGCGGCATCAGGGTGTGCAGCCACGGGAGGTAGACAGCCATGGTGGGATTGGGGAAATACATAACAGGGTTTTGAAGTTGGGTATTCCCAACATAAGGGTGTAATGGAAAAGTGTATAGACAATGCAAATTTGAGTGTGAAAACAGAATGATTCGTGCTATAAATATGATCGCAAATTTAGAGAAAACTATCCAATTATGCTACAAATTTAGACATAGAATTTAAAGAAAAATTACAACATAGAATCTCCTGCGCCCTGCCTCCTATATTGGCCCTGGCGTTTGGGTCATCCCATACTATTGGGAATCATTGCATCTAGCTTGCTCCTTTGCTGACATGCTATAGCTCTTCTAATCCTCTTAGCTGTTGCTACGATGGCATGCCATCTATAGTCTACCAGCCTGGTCCAAGCTTTAGATTTGAGAAGTAAAAGAGATCGACGAAGGCTGGCAAAATACAATATGCGAGACTTGAGAGATAAAAAAGCAGTGAGACATAGATGATGGGCTAGATAGTCTCCCATAGACTTAGAAACAATAGAATTTAACCCAACATAAATCATACATATGTATATACTTTATATATACTTGTATTTTTACAAAATAAGTTGGGTATTTCAGGAATACTCCTGGCTCCGCCGTTGTGCACTGCAGATTGATGCTGTAAGGTCCTCTTCCTTCCTCTGCTCACTAAGTGCTTGATGAAATGTCCAAGAGATATTTCTTCCAGGTGAGCTATGTCATATGCTTGTGCTTGATTTAAGGAGATCAACCTAGAGAAATTTTTAGGTGAATCTAACCGGAGATTTTGCATATTCTCCTCAATTCAGGCATTATGGTTCTCATTGAGTAACAATTAATCTAAATTCTATATTTTGCTCAACCTCCATCTACAGTAAAAATGTTTCTTCCCTCACTGTTAAAAATGATTGAATTTGTTGTTTTCCAGTTATTTCCTTTCAAGTTGCTAACTTTTTATACACTAATGAATAACATAATTCAAACGTCCAACAACTAGAATGTTTGGTGTTTCTTGGTAAGAAGCAGCAGGCAGTTCATAACCAAATAATAAAAAATGTTATAGTTTTTTTATAAAATAATTCGTCAAATGGTAGTTTCTTAAAATTAAAAGAATACCAACCATGTCGTTATATCCATCTCTTTCTTCAGAAAGATCCAAGCTGGGTGGATATGAAACCCATCTCCACGTGCTCCTAAATTCTAGCATTATGGTTTTAACTCAAGATAGTCCATTACGGTCAATCAGTGCATGACACCACAGGATATTTTCATGACCAGTATATGCATCTGTTAGTAATACTACTGCAGAAGAGTAGACTACAAATATACATCTGAAGGCACAATTTTCATGAAAGGTTCAGTTTTCTTATAGCTTCTCAATCAATAAGCTAGCTCAGAGCAATCTAACATTTACATGTGTTTCTGTGTTATTATGTCTCACATTCACTTTGCAACTAATTGTGTTGCTAGACCATATAAAGTCTTCCTATTTTTTACATGGCTTCAAGTCATAGCACGAATGCACGATAAATCTTGTATACTATTTTTCGATCAAATTGTAAAGATTTGAACCACACACAAAATTATTGGTGGCCAGCTCGATGCCGCGCCCCGGAATTTGTAGTTAATTTCTCAACACCGACGGGGTAGGTATACGGCTCTAAAGGTAAGGCAAAATTAGTTGCTAGACACTGAAAAAAGTGGCTTTTGCCACAAGCCACTAAAAAAGATATCTTAAAAGATGTCTTTGCCGGTAGACATGCAAATTAATGTCAACTTGCTGCTGAACATTATAACCATTATAATAATATATCATTATCAAACAGGTATAAACACACTTATAAAAGACAAGTATACCCTTACCTTTCAAATCAACATTTCAGCAATATAACCAAAATAGGTAACAGATTAATACAAGGTGGATCATCTGACATTTCAACAAGCAGGTCACAAAGACAAATAGTATGTTCAGCACAATACCATAATGGCAATTTTATGTCAGTGTAACTGTATTTGTCTATGGTTGGTTGCAGGCCGGCAAGCAATCCTGATGAAATTTGGCCACTTCTATTGGAACATTTTTGATCGAAGTCTCCAGCTCCAGCTCACCGTCGGCCGGATTGAAGTGCATTGGTTCCTCCCAATCCCAGGACCAAGCTGCGCGGTCGAGGTGCGCGCTTGCCGGTCGGCATGCGCCGTTCCCTGGCAGCGTGCCGCTGCACCTCCTGGACGTGGCCAGTGCGCCGGACAAGAGCGCCGCGGCGGCGGCAGGCCCGGATGGTGCAGCCACGGATGCGCGTGCCGCCGCGGCGGGGACAAGATGCGCGTGCCGGAGCTCTGACCGGACGTGTCCACCCTGGCCCGGAGGAGAAGCTCCCTCCGCCGGCATGTGACTCTAGAACCTGCGATTCTCGATGGGCAGGGCGCGCCGGTTTCAGCTGCTGGCCGCCGCCGCCGCCGTCTTCCTCCTCCTCCACGCGCCGACGCCTGTGTCGTGCGCCGACCTCGACGCGCTCGTCTACAAGGGCTGCACCAACCTGAGCTTCCCGGGCGGCGCGCTGCCCCTGACCATCGCCGCCCTCTCCAGCGCGCTCTTGCTCAAGAATCGTGGAGACTCCATTTGCATCTTCTTCTTCGGGAGCAGGCTGCAGCGCCGGCCCGGCGAACTGCTCGGCAAGTGGCCTGGGCGCCGCGGACGGGCGCGGCACTGGGCGCCGGTCCGTGCCCTCGTGCGGCGCGGCTTTGGCCTCCGGCGCGTCCCGTCCCGTCCGGTGCGGCTCTGGGTGCCGCGCGGACGGACGCGGCCCCCCGTGCGGCGCGGCTCCCTGTGGCCGGGGATGGTCGCCGGAGCAGGAGAGGAGTGCCGCGGATGGATTTTTGGGGGCGCCGGGTCTAGCGACGAAAGAAGAGAAAGAAAGGGGACAGACATACGGGGTATAATCGTCTTTTTTGCGTAGCTTTTTATTAAAAATAAGTATAATAATAGAAGTGGTGTTCTGCACCTGATTACCATAGATTTATAATATATAGTAAAGATATTTTTTTTCAGTGGCTTATAGAAAAACTATCTTTTTTAATGTCCAGCAGCAAATTTTACCTAAAGTTAAACTCGTCGGCGCGCTCCGTACCGTGCGGCCACGACGTGTCCGCGCGGCTCGGAACCCTAGTTACTAGGACCGGACCGGACCGCCGGTCGGACCCAAAAAACCGCGAACCAGAGACTACAGCGGTCCGGTTCACTTAAAAGACCGTTCGTGCAATCGAACCGGTAAAAACCGTTGAACCGATCGGTTTTATATGGAACAGGTGAACCGGCTGGTTCCATACGAACTGGAACGATTTCGTCTTTTACCGGTTTTGCCCCTCTGTCGATTCAGTGGAGCCTTATCCAACCAGGGCTATAACTGGAAAGGTTGAATTTTTCTCACATTTAGGGTTACGAGCAACCAGGCTGGGAGGGAATTGTTTCAACAGCCGTAAGCGGCGGCGCATTTGCAAGAAGCAAAGGGCCGCGGGCGGCGGCGGCGCAACAACTTTGCTGGTGGTGAAGAGAGCAACGGCAACCGTCGACGTCGAGGCGTTGATCCCGTGCTGGCCTACCTGTTCTTCGTAAGACGGTAAGAGGCAGCGCTCCATCTCATCCCCTGCTCATTCTTTGCCTGCAACTCATCGATGGCCCGAAGCCATGAATCCGGCGTCGCCCCGTCCCCTGCAGGTTTGCAGCGGTGCGGCCTATTCTCGCCTTCTCGGCGCCTCGGCGGGTGCGTGTCTGCGCGATCCGGTGACCGGGGGCAGCACAACGCTCCAAGCTCCAGTGACTGTGAGTGCTCCACTGCTTCAGCCCTCCACGGCTCCATCGGCATCTCGCTCCACAAGAAAACAAAGCCAACAGAACATGGCCAACGATACTTTTTTGATTCAATTTGTATAGTGTGTATTAAGACTTGAGTTGAGAGTTCACAGATTAATCAAAGTATTAAACTGTAGGCTAATGGGTAGGATATTAAATGGATATACTTTGCTGTTTTGCTCATTATGGGTTTACCTTCACAGTGGATTCTTCAGTTAACGCCAACTACAGTTAACAGTACCCCAAGTTCAACGCTTAGTGTTCCAGAGGCAGAAACAGTAGCAAAGATAAGAAGAAAAACTGATCCAGCATGGGGATATTGTACACAATATATTGAAGATGGAAAAAAAAAGATCAAGTGCATGTACTGTAATATGGAATTTAAACGAGGAGGTATCCATCGTTTTAAGGAATATTTAGCTAAATGGCCTGGAAATGTGGCTGAATGTAGAAGCGTTAACCTTCAGGTTCAGCATTCAATGTATCAAAATATCTCAGATTGGAATGCTAAGAAAAAGAAGGCACAAGATGACTATGTGGAAGGGCACCCATATGGTCCAGAACCAATAGAAGTAGAAGAAGAAGAGGAAGCATCATGTGAGGTCTCCAATGCTGGTACTGTCCCAACCCGTCGTGTTGCAGTTGCACCAAATAGAGGGAGAAAAAGAGGTTCTACTACTCCTAGTATTGGCAAGTACTTCAAGCCCAGAACCAAACCAGGAGATCAACCTACAATAAAGAGTGTGCTTCAAGGAGAAGAAGTGAAGTTGAAGACTGATTTATGTGTGACAAAATGATTTATTGATGCATCTATTCCATTTAATGCAACTAACTCATTATTTTATCAACCAATGCTTGATGCTGTGTGTGCATATGGTTCTGGATACAAGGGGCCAAATTTCAATCAGTTGCGTGGTCCATTGCTTGCAAAATGTGTTCAGAAAATTAGGAACTTTGTTGATGGATTCCGCAAAACCTGGAGGGAAACTGGTTGCACCGTTATGGCTGATGGATGGACTGATAGGAAGAGAAGGACACTCATCAACTTTTTGGTCTACTGTCCCAGAGGTATGATCTTTCTCAAGTCAGTTGATGTCACAGAAGCTTCCAAAACTGCAGATTACTTGTTTAGATTATTTAAAGATGTAGTCAATTTTATTGGTCCTGAACATGTTATTTATTTTGTCACTGATAATGCCTCAAACATGGTTGCTGCTGGTAGAAGGTTAGAAGATGAGCTTAGAGAGAAGTACAATTTCACTACATCTGGGGTTCTTGATGTGATTGAGAAATATGCTGGGAAAGATTTTGCTCTTCGAAGTTCTTTAACAAGAGAGATGAGAATTTTCAGAATGGGAGAAGGTGATTTTGGGCATTCAACCGCTAAAAATGATCGACAACACATGCTTGCTGGTGAGTCTTCTTGTGTTATATTGTTATCTTTCCCATTAAATTTCAGCAAGTTGTAATTTAATTTTTTTTCACATAGATGAGTGGTGGCAAATATATGGCTGCAGTGCACCAAATTTACAAAAGCTAGCCTTGCGTGTTTTAAGTCAAACTTGTAGTGCTTCTGGATGTGAGAGGAATTGGAGCATGTTTGAGCATGTGCACTCCAAAAAGAGAAACAGACTTGAGCATCAAAGGCTAAATGATATTGTGTATGTTCATTGCAACTTGAGACTACATCAAAGGTACCCTTTATTTTGCTTGTTTATATTCACTGCCTTGCTGTTCAGTTTATTTCCAGAAATAATACATGCCTATTTTTAAAATTTTCTGCATTAGGTCCAAAACAACTACTAGAAATTATAACCCAATCAGTTTGGACGAAATTCAGAAGGGAAATAAAGCAGGGATTTTAGAAGATAACCCACCTCGCCTCAACTCAGAAGAGCTGAATGAGTTCCTAAGTGAATTGGCTGCTTTAAGTATACAATGCCGTGATGGTAATATCAACTTGTCAAGTACCGTTGTAAAATCAAGACCATTTCAACTATATGTTTGCCAATTCTAGCATCTAACCGTTTTCCATTTTTCAGATTTAGTGCTAAATTTAGATGAGGCTGAGGCTGATGCCATGGAAGAAGGTGAAGTTATGGCCCCTGGACATAAAAATGCATTTGAGGATCTGAATATGATGTTGGATGAAGATCCTGAAACAAGTGCTCATAATGATTTACCATAAATTGAATATGATTGGGTACCATTTTACTAGTTATTGAGCTTATGTTATTGAGTTGTGAAATTTTAGCTTGTCTTGTGAGTTTGTGTGCTCTGTGCTGTCCTGTACTTCTATAAATTGTAATTTTGTAGGAGCCAATTTTGTAGGGCTCCTGCTATCAACTTGTTATTTAAATTTATGCTTGACATGTTGAACCTTGAATGCAACCAATTTGGTTATATAATTATGTTATTTATGAGTTTTTTTTCCTTATGATCAACTGTGCATTATCAGTGTTTACTAATAATTATTTATGTGTGTATATATATATAACCGATTCAAAATATTCTTGGCCCAGTTCAGTTCAACGCTCTAAAACTTTTGAATCGATGTTTCAACCAGTTTCATAACGGTTGGACCCGTCAACCATCGAACCGCCGCGGTCCGTTGGGGTGGAACCGTGGAATGCGTGCGGCGGCAGCGCCCCGCCCACCTGTCGAGGCGAGGCTTCTCCAAGCTGCCACCGCAGCCGGCCGCTGGCTGCTCCCCCACGCCCCCTCTCTTATAACGGATTTCCCCCCGGCACGCCAGCCAGCGACATGTGCCTCGCCGCCGCGTCCGCCTCCCCGGCCCGCTGCCTCTCGCTCTCGCCCTCCTCCGCCGCGCTCCCGCGCCGCTTCCTCCGCGGCCTCCTCGGCGCCCCCGCCCCCGCGAGGCTGTCCTGGCCGCCGCCGCCGACGACGATTCTGCTGCGGCGCTGCATCCCGTTCCACCGGATGGCGGTACGTACGCTACCAGCGCCCCGTTCCCCTTTCCGTTCCTTTTTTTTTTGTTTCTCCCATGAGCCATGGTCGTGGAATTTTACTGCCGGATTGCCACGCACGGTCATTTGTTAGTGGCTACCGTGAATTGGATGGTTACACTGTCAGATTAATCAGCTTAAGAGGAACTGAGTTGGGAGGTTGAATTTGAGAGTGAACGAGGGAGAGAAACGAGAGAGAGGAAGCTCACAGGAGCCAACGATGAGAATTGTATTGATCTCCAGGATAGATATACATGTACAGAGCACAGACGTGCGTAAATAACAGCTAACCAGCAGCCTAGTCTATCGGTAACCTCCTGAAGAATAGGCGTTGTGGTTATCATCGAGACGTGGAGATGTTGAGGTCTGTTGACGCTTTAACAGAGAGCAGCAGAGCAAAGTTAGCCTCAACGGTTGCTCTAGAATCGGTTTTGTTTGGGGACGTATAGCTTATCTACTGTACGATTCGGTTTTGAGTCAAGTTCTGATGCTAAAAAAAATACTTACCCTTTTTCTGTCTGAGAGGTGCTGAAATTCAGTGCTAACCAGTTTCTGTCAGGTGCGCTCCTAATATGGGAGGCGCTGTATCCTGTATCAGAAGCTCACATCTTACACAATTTTTGGGCACATAGGAATGTATCCAGAGAGAACATGGAGTTTCCATTAGCTCTACATGAATAATGATCAATTCCGGTTATCATAATATATTATCGTGATACTAGAACATGCTGTTTAGCCTGCACTTGAAGTCTGATGAGATTATGTTTAATCTAAACTGAACTATTCTACCAGCGAAGCTACTGCCAGTGAAATTCTGAAGGGGTATTCCCTCCTTGCAACTGTGTACTTACACTGTGAAATGTTCAAGTATACACACATATAATTTCCTTTTATTGTTAATGGACTTGATAGGCACTAGTATACCTACATTATTTATGCTGAAGCATTTCTGTATAACAAAAGAGACTGATATAAACCTAGCACTGTGATGATCTGTTTATTGCTGCAATTTTACCCTCTAATCACCATACATAGAAAATTAACACATCTCACCATATATTGATCAACTTTCAGCAATATTGGACGCAAGCATCACTGGACAAGAACAAAGCTCTGGTTGACTACCTAAAGCAGTATGGTGCAGTTAGGACTGATAAAGTGGGTGAAGTAATGGAGACAATTGATAGAGCTTTATTTGTGCCAGAGGGTACCCCTTACATTGACAGTCCTATGCCAATTGGTTTCAATGCGACAATATCTGCTCCTCACATGCATGCAACCTGCTTAGAACTATTGAAGGATCATTTGCAGCCAAGCATGCATGCTCTGGATGTCGGGTCAGGTGTGTTGCCAATACTGTGTTCATCAGGAATTATGTCTGAATGAACAATTTGCTACCTTCTACTTTTCATTTTTCTCTCTAACTGCTGTCATCGACATGCATTCCTGTCACCGTGTAGGTAGTGGCTACTTGACAGCTTGTTTTGCAATGATGGTTGGACCAGAAGGCCGTGCAGTGGGAATTGAACACATCCCTGAAATTGTTGCTTCTGCTATTGAAAATGTCCAAAAAAGTGCTGCAGCTCCACTACTGAAGGATGGATCGCTCTCTTTTCATGTTGCAGGTACGCTAACTGGTGCGGTTGTAATATATTGAGCCACTAAATGCACCAAGGAAAATAAATTGCACTTCCACTAGTAAAGCTTCTAAATTGACATCAGTCTTTTTTCGGTATGCATGTTATGATGAAGCAACGTTGGCTACTAGTGGTTCCTGTTTACTGGCATGGCAAGCTATTTGAGTACTTTCAAAGTCGTTATTTAAAATTTTGATGTCAAAGTGGTGATTTAAAATTTTAATGTAGTGTAGACATGCTCTATGAGGACTAAAGTAGGCAGTTTGCAGTGCAGTTTTTCTTTGAACAGAATTGAATCTTTGCTAGTATTTTTTTTTAAAAAAAGACATGTTAGTACAGGTTGCAGTTGTGTCAAATGGATAATGGAGAATATCAAATAACACATTTCCAAATAAAAATGTTGAATCTTTCACATTCTATTTTCACTCCCAAAGGTGTTTCTGATGCTCCTTAGTTAGCTAGAGCATGTAACCTGCTTTATTCATACCAGTAAACTCTGAGATCACCTAAGCTTAAGATGTTGGACTGTTCTCAATACTGCAGATGGAAGGCTTGGCTTTACAGATGCTGCCCCCTACGACGCGATCCATGTGGGTGCAGCGGCACCTGAGATCCCTCAGCCTCTGCTTGATCAGCTGAAGCCTGGTGGTCGGATGGTCATACCAGTGGGCACCTACTTCCAGGACCTGCAGGTGGTGGACAAGAATGCCGACGGATCGATCAGCATCCGGAATGACGCCTCCGTGCGCTACGTCCCTCTGACCAGCCGCTCGGCCCAGTTGCAAGATTCCTAAAGGCCCTTCTGTTCTAGAGTCTGGACCTCGAGATGCCTGTACATATGATCTCGCTACAATGTGGAGCATCAAGTTTCTTCTTCTGAATAGCTAGGCAGTTTTAGTTCGTTGTTTTGTTAACCAATAATGTTGGAGGACGTGTGCTTTCTGCGATAAAATGGGTTCCCAGCATAATGTCCGAATCTGTTGTTTGATGTCTGATGTCTGATGTATCTGCATCTGGCCTTTCAGCTGATCGCCACAGGAGTATCAGTGTACGCATGCAAATAATCTCTCACTAGTGATGGTTCCATAGATGGTACAGATCCCAGTTCTGACAATTGTTTTCAGTAATCTATCTATGTTCTATGGCTTTACATTGGCTTGAAGTTCCTGTACGAGATGACGGCGTAGAACGGGTCGGAGCTGGCCGTGCCGAACAGCCTCATCACGGCGTCCAGCGGCGACGCCGACGACCCGCCGGCCGCCGGCAGCTCCCTGACCACCTCGGGCTGCGTGAACCCCTCCACGCACTGGAAGTACTGCGTCACGAGCTGGACGCGGCTGTACGCGGTGCCCTCCCGCCACGCGCCGATCGCCTTCTCGTAGAACATCCGGTTGCTGAAGCTCACGATGCACACTCCCCCCGGCTTCAGCACCCGGAAGATCTCCGCGAAGACCTCACCAAAATCAATCAAGATTCGTGTCAGTTTAATCAGCTCGACGCCAACCAAAAGAATCTCTATCACGAGCTGTCGATTGCAGCAGTTGAAAGGAAGAAGAGATGCTGCTACCTTTTCAGGGTACTGCAGATACTGCACGCTGACGGTGCAGAGCACGGCGTCGAAGCTGCCGCCCTCGAGCGCGAGCTGCTGCTCCTCGTTGAGGTCCTTGACGAAGAAGGAGTCCAGGCGCGGGTTCCTGGCGAGCTCCTGCGCGTTGAGCCCGTGGCCGACGACGCGGCGGAACTGCACCTCCGGCGGCAGGTGGCTGACCCAGGAGCTCATGAGGTCGAGCACGTCCCACCCGGCGCGGAGGCGCTCCCGGTAGAGGCCCGTGAGCGCGGCGATGAAGCCGTCGTCCACGTGCGTTACGAGCCGCGGGAACGCGTAGAAGTCGCGGTCGGGGCGCGGGTCCAGCTTCGCGCGGCCCTCGGGCGGGAGCACCAGGCGACGGATGCCGCCGGCCGCCGCGGTGGAGGACGGCGGCGGCGAGGGCTGGGCGTCGTTGGAGCTGGAGCATCGTGGCGCGGGCCAGAGCGCCCGCGGCCGCGGGCGCAGCGGTTGGGGCGCGGTGCAGAGCATGTTCTCGTGGAGCGTTCAGGCTCACCCGTCAGATGCCTGAAATGTTGTCATGTTTCGCCCTTTTATCGAGTTTTTACATAAAAATCGTGAAAATGTTGCGCTCTCAGTTTTCCAAACACCAATCAAATATTTATAGAAAATTCTTCGAAAAATTGATGTTGTAAGGCATGCTATAATCTATCGCGCCACAAAACTTCAGACAAAAAAGTGAGCTATACGATTAGCAAAAAGGACAAATTTTACAATCTCTACATATTCACTGTTGTTTTCCCTCATCGAATTGGTAAAAAAATTTGCTGAAGAGGAGCTAATTATAGCATACTATAACATTATTTTAGTGACTAGTTTAGATGGTGTTTTCGATGTTGATAGAACCAATAATTTTTTTAATCAATAGGTGGAGGGCAGGCTATTTTTGTAGTATCAATAAATTTAAAACGTATTTAGAAAGAATACCACTATTATTTTTTACAATAAAACACCACTATTATTCAGTTTCTCATCAGTCATCGCTAGGACTGGTAACTGATCATAACTCTAGTGCTCTCTTCACAATCCAACTTGATCTTTATATATTTTTCAGCTTAAAATTGTATTAGATTAGAGCCCGACCCTTTTACGGTTCGGCCCTTAGATTACATAATCTAAGCTAAAATTTAAGACAATTTACCATCATCTAGTCATCACTGACTCTTGTTACTACAAAGCCGGCGTGGCCCGATCCAAGGTTGAAACGAGGCCCATATTCGTTGATCGGTAAAACAAGAAGGTCACGTGTGATTTTTAAGCTCATTCTTATTTGAGGTTGTATCCTCCGATCTTATCTCTAACCTTTGGTGCCAATATATTGTGTGTGTGTGTATATATATTGGTTACGATATATATGCAGGAATTCGTCAACGAGACTGAGGGTAAAAGCAAGAGCCGGGAAGCGGAGGCGGACAAGACTTGCACCTTCAATTGGTGACACAAGTTCACCATGACCTGAAGGTGCCGATTGAGGATCACAGGGAGGCGTGATCAACGTGACACCGGGCGAGACCCACGAGTCCGGCATGACTCGAAGCTGAAGGTGCCGTCCTTGGGTCACAAGGAAGGCATAATTCAGATGGAGAAATCCGAATTGTGTACCTTAAATAATCATGATGTACAACATACTTTTAGGATATTTAAAAAATTGATGATAAAAAAGGAATGTAAACTTCTCTCTATCTCCCTATAAATATCCCCGATTTCCAAATGAAAAGGGGAGGATGTTTTTTGAATTGTGCGTGCTCTTTTGCTAAGGAAATACAGTTTAGTTAGTATAGTTCACTAACTGTTTGGTATAGAACCCGCCCCAAAAACTCATGCTGCCACTAATTTTCCACAATATTGAACCATGAAAATTCCTACATAATTACTGCGACTCCAAATTTGATAAGTTTTATTTTTAATTCCGTATATATCTGCTTGACTAAATATTAACTAATGCAATTAAGCACCAGCAACCATCTCACTCATGTTACAACTCTGTGCGCACCGGACAAACCACCTACCTCTGCCGTTTCTTCTACTCAGGTAACTAGCAAGCAAGTTAGTAGGAGCCAAGGTTGCTCTGAAGCTTGCGCTCATCAGAAAGCATCTTGGCGAAGCACGTGAGTGCTTCCTCGTTGCTGCCCTCACCGGCGATGGGCTTGTTCCAATACGTACGGCTCGCGCTTTGAGTGATCAATCTTCCATGGTGTTAAAATTGATAGGGACCAAAGCAACCGGGTCAAAGGCCTAACAAAAACCTACTAATTCCATGTGCGGAACTCTAATGAAAGTAACGTGTAGCCTTAAGAGTTTTTATAGAATGTCCAATTCAACCACACTTGCCGGACTCAAGGGATTCATTCTTTTTCGCACTAATGGAGGACATGAATTCTGGGCAAATTATCTATGTTACAGTCTATTAAAAAAAGAACTTATTTAAAGAAATTATTCTGCTAAAGAATAGGCTCGCCTATAAATAGAAGCTTCGGCGCACTCTCTATTTTGCGGGACAAGAAAGAAAGAGTCAAAGTCATGGGTATCGCAACAAGACTTGCAATCATTCCTCAAGAAATTCTAAATATGGAAAAGGAGAAGCTTGAACTAGAGCAATGATGGCCTCTTGTCTCCCGCCTTCATCTCACATATAGTAGATATTTTATCCGTTCCTGCCTAATGGGTTTTCATGTGAACCTTGACTTCTACTCTTCATTGGATTTTTTTTTGCAATATGTGTTTATCAAGTCACACTTTACTTGCTATAGATCCTATCTAAAGTTGTTGGTTTAAGAATGGATTGGCATGGAAGAAATATATATGAAATTTACATTAGAAGTTGAATGGTCTGGTGAGTTGCGAGGTTTTGAAGAAAATATATATAGTTCTTTTACCATGCAAATGTATTATGACTAGATCTGATTATTTATTAGGTCGAGTCGGAAAAATCTCGGTGTCTTTTTTCTTCGGTCTGAATCTGCATGACCTGACCATCGGACCAGGTTTTTTAGTTCAAGACCGAATGCAAGCTAATTTTTTTATGTACAAATCTAAGGTCAGATTGCGTTGGGTCAAGTTTCAGGTTAAAAAATTCGATTTGTACCCGGTCTGATTTTTGTGATGGGTCAAGAATTTCGACCCGAGCCTGGTCTATATATTGATCGGGTTGGCCAATGATCACTTATAATAATAACGTGGGATTACCATATAATAATATACTGATTTTGATTTATTCCTGTGGCCACTCGCATCACATCACAGTCTACGATGAACATCTGTATCTGTCCCAAAGATTGACTATATCTACGGGCAGAACGCCACCACATGTCGTTGCCTCTATATCGTTCTGCCCGAGAGAGGACTTGCTGTTAGTCAATTTGTTGTATTCTTGTCAGAGCTGACGGCAAACCATAACACGAGGTCTTGCTGTTAGTCATTTTGTTGTATTCTTGTGAGGGCTGACCACAAACCATAACACTCACGAGATGAGACGGATAAGTATCATTGTTTTTCTATATTTCTTGTCAGAAACGACAAGAGCTTGCGCGCGCGCGCGCGCAGACACACACATATTTACCCAATTGCCGCCACATGACAAATATTGAGCACTTAATAAATTTCATCTCTACACGAATTTGTTGGGAATATAAAAAAGCTGTTGAATCAGTAAAGATCAAATGAAAGCACATTAGCACAAGCTTAAGTACCTTGGTGCTATTTAATAGACTGTCTCATGCGTCATCACGTAATCTTTAAGATGATTTAACATGTGACTTTTACAGTGAATTATCTTTTAAGCTATCTCGTATAATTGTTCAATCCTTAATTTGCGCATAGATGAAGGGATATTGTCAGTTGCATGACTATCACAATTCACACAATGATAAAAAAAAGAGTTTATATTTTTTAATTCTATCCTATGAGGTGGTCAACAACCACCTCATTCTCTCTCCTCCATATCATAAAAAATTATATAATGAGATAAATTATGAGATATCTAACGTGTACTAATATACTTAAAAGATCATAATCTAAGCAATTAACCACTTCAAATCTTTTCATCTTGTGCCCAGTCCAAAGATCAAGACGAGATATAGGCAGCAAGCAAGTTGGCAGCGCACATTGTGCGTGCGGTCGTCACGTGCCTCTGCCTGTGTAGTATATTAACGTGGACGGTGGTGAGAGGTACGCACCCTGCTGCCGCGTACCACTGCGCCGCCGTCTTCACCACACGTCCACACCCCTCCGCTGCGCGTGCGACCGATCGGCGTCTGCTGGCCATGGCCGTCCTCGTGTGCGTCACCGGCGCCGGAGGCTTCATCGGGTCCTGGATCGTCAAGTTGCTCCTCGCCCGCGGCTACGCCGTCCGGGGCACCTCCCGCAGCGCCGCCGATGACCCCAAGAACGCGCACCTGTGGGCGCTCGACGGCGCGGGGGAGCGGCTGGCCATGGTGCGGGTTGACCTGCTCGACCGGCCCGGCCTGCGCGCCGCCTTCAGTGGCTGCGACGGCGTCATCCACCTTGCCGCCCCCATTGTTGGCGACCCAGTAAGTTCTGCTGGGAAGCAGCTCCAGGGCCGCCGAGTGCTGGCTGGACGTTTCGGGTTTTTTTTTTTCGTTCCGGGCAACAACAGCACGGTCGGTCCTCATCTTCCCTTGTCATATTTTTGCTTGCCGGCCGGCGCTGCCGCTGACAGGCCGAAATCGTCGAAGCGGTCGTCACCGGGACGCGGAACGTGGTGGAGGCCGCGGCCGACGCCGGCGTGCGGCGGCTGGTGCTGTCCTCCACCATCAGCGCCATGTACATGGACCCGCGGCGCGACCCGGAGGCGCCCCTCGACGAGTCTTCCTGGAGCGACCTCGACTACTGCAAGAACACCGAGGTGAGCGTCGTCGTCATCACCAGCGCGAGCAAATTAAACTAGTTTCCGGCCCATCATCGAACGGGAATAATCACGGGCTCACGGCACCGTTGCACACGTACAGAACTGGTACTCGTACGCCAAGACGGTGGCGGAGAAGAGCGCCTGGGACGCGGCGCGAGCACGGGGCCTGGACATGGCGGTCGTCATCCCGGTCATCGTGCTCGGCGCGCTGCTGCAGCCCGGCCTCAACGTGAGCAGCACGCACATAACCAAGTACCTCAACGGGGAGGTCGCCACGTACGCCAACGCGTCGCACGCGTACGTGCACGTCGGGGACGCCGCCGAGGCCCACGTCAGGGTGCTCGAGGTGCCCGGCGCCGGCGCGCGGCGGTACGTCTGCGCCGAGAGCTCGCTGCACCGCGGGGAGCTGTGCCGCATCCTCGCCGAGCTCTTCCCCGAGTACCCCATCCCGACGAGGTAGCTAGTACAACCAGATTATTGTATTGCGGACTCTGAATATTGAGGAAGGATTGCCACATGCTTACTCATCTTGCTTCTTCTCTGCAGGTGCAAGGATGAGGTAAATCCACCAAAAAAGGGCTACAAGTTTACGAACCAGCCTCTGAAAGACCTTGGCATAAAGTTCACACCGCTGCGTGAATACCTCTATGAAGCAGTGAAATCTCTGCAAGAAAAGGGTTTCATTCAGAAGACCACTTACACCAAGGTGCAAATGTTAACAATACTGTACGAATACGGTTACCAGACGACGCTGCATTTCATTGTATCTATAAAAGACGTCCAAATTAGCACTGACAGGTTCAACTCATGTTAACCTTTCATAAAAAAAACTAATGTTAATTAACCGCACTAATTTTGAAGAATGGGAAAAAAAGGATGCCCTGAATGGTAATTGAATTTGTATACTACGCTGCAATAAACATATACTAGATGAAACAGAAAATCTCATGCATTGCCTTATATACTGTGGTATTTGCTGTTACAGGTGGCAGACAAAAGGAGCCCCCCGCCTTCGGAAAATCTGCCGGTGCCCATTTCCGTAGCAAAACTTTGATCATTCTTCGCAGACCTTGTGTCAATGGCGTTCCGAATAAAAGCCAAAGTTATGTAAGATTAGATTTACTTTGTGATTGTCTTCTTAGATTGAACTAGCAGGTATCAGGTGCCCGCGCAAATTGCGGAGCTAGTATCAATAATCCATGTCTGAATGTAAGATTATGTTATTTTCTGGCTTTATGAAGCCATCAAATTATGTCTTATTTTCCATCTTTTTTTTTCTTTTACCACCACTGTGCAGGCCCTCGTTTTTCATCTCTTTTGGCATTTATATCATATTTTTCTTTTCTTTTCATATAGATAGATTCCATTTGTGGCTTGTCAATAATCCAAGGCAGTGGTGGGTGATCTATAAATATCTACGGAGTATTTTTGGTTAGTTTTACGTAATGGTAGGGGCGGGTAATTTCAAAACATCTATAGGGGCGCTTTGAGATAATTTTAGTATAATAGCAGTGTTATAATTTCTAAAGCCCCTTCTGTTCTGGAGTCTGGACCTCAGAAATGTCTGTGCATATAAGATCGCTACAATCTGGACCGTCATGCTTCTTCTTCTGAATAGCTAGGCAGTTTCAGTTCGTTGTTCCTTCTGTTCTTTCTGTCAGAAGTTTGCGTCAAAACCCCAATACTTTTCACGTCACTCCCCAGCACACAGCGAACAGAAAAGGAAGCTGCGCCTATTGCTAATCGAGAGGTCTGGAAGGGTTCGCATGATTGCAGATAGCAATTTTCATTGCATTTAGGAAGGGAGGTACGACTGAGTTCTCCCTCTGTTCCTCTGAACTTTGCCGAGTCCATTCCTCAACTTTTTTGAGCAAAACATTGTGATCCCATCAAATTTGAAAGGAAGGTGTCTAATGGTCACAGAATAGATGTCTAGGCTAATAATTTGTTCTGTTGGTACCTTCAGGCACCAGCTTGGACAATCAACAGAGCAAACACAAGGCCACTTTCTCTCTGTCTCTCTGACACAAACACCAAGTTAAAGACCACACCAAATCTTTGATTTGAGATGGAAACCGACACTACCACATCACCAACTATCCAATCAGTAGCCATCCAAATTTCTATTGCTAAGAAGCATGCAACCTTAACTACTTGACAGAATTTGTGAGGACGTGGGTAGAGGCGCACCAGGAACGCGTTGGTACCATGTGAACGGAGAACGAGTTCGCCGTGTCACAGCAAGGGACTTTGCCGGACCGCCGATCGGGGTGGAGATGGGCGATGAGGTAGGCGGAGAAGACGGAGAGCCGCAGTAAGAGGAGCACTACGGTGGATATCTGAGAGGGATGGTGAGGGAAGAGTAGAACCATATGAGCCGAGGAAGCAAGGCGGCTGTCGCGCTATCTCCTGTCGCCGTCGCCGGACGGGAAGGACGTGAGGAGAGCAGTCGCAATTTTGGGACTACTTTGCAAATGAGGGGGCTATCTAAAATATCCAATCGTTTTTGGGGGGGTTTGTGTAAAATATTGGATCGCGATCCAATTAAGGGGGGTTTGTGTAAAATATTGGATCGCGATTATTAATTACGATCCAATTTAGGGGGTTTTATGGAAAATATGATGGTGGTTTATGTCAAGATTTGGATCTCCCGTCGGCGGCCGTCACCTGTCGTCGATGGCGAGCCTGTAGGCGCGGAGGCTTCCGCCGCCTGCGTTCCGGATGGAGAAGCTTCGTGGTCGAGGAAAAGAAGAGATTCGGAGGCGCAGGGCCTCGTCGATGTGGCTGTTGCTTCTCCCGCATCTCCCGCAAGCGCCGCTCGCCGTCGCCCAAGGCGAGGCCGAATCCCGACATCCAGGACAGGGAGGCCCTCTCTCCTCGTTGGAGCACGAGGCGCCGGCAATGTCCGACCGTGCGGAACCATCAGCTTTATATGCGGCGCCGGAAGGCGAGCGCGATCTGCAGCCGGTCGTGGAGCGCCGCCAGGGAGCTCGCCGCCGCCGCCGACGACAAGGACGTGACGCTGGCCGCTGGCGAGCAGGGGCCACCAACCAGCATCGCACCAAGCCTCCGCTCATGAGTTGGTTGACTCCACAGCACCTCGTGCTGACTGCGCCGAGACCGTACACATTCCACCGTATCCTGCCAGCGGCCAACCGCCTCGTCACCTCCCTCTCCCCGTCGGTCGCCCGCCAGGCCGCCCGCCCGCCAGCCACCCCATCGACGATCAGCTGTTAGTTTTGAATCTGCATCTCCTCTTCCTCTAATCGCCTGCGGGAACCACCCAATGCGGCCGGTTCAGTTTTCTTCGGAGGAGCACACTGAGGTGAACTCTCAGCAGTGATCAGACCACAGAGCAGAGACGCTGAAACGGAGGGCGAAAGGTGTTTACTGCAGTCTGCAGACACAGCAACGCATGCTCCTGTTTGAGACGGACGGGGAGCAGTTCAGAGCACGAAACGAAGCGCTCGAACGCGTGCCGGTGTGACGCTAGCAGAGGAAGGCAAACGGGGAGCCGTTGCAGCGGGCGGTGGCGGCCACCACCGCGCGTGCACGACGGAGTGCTCGACCGCCCTCTGCAGACGGAGTGCGTGAAGGAAGGGATAGATCCGGCGTACACCGGGCGCTGCTAGAAGCCGGTGTCCGTCGTCGTTCCCGGTACGGGCGTTGCAGACGCAATTCGTGAACAGTCGCGTCCCTTGCCGGAGACTGGAGAGGAGCAGGAGGCTGTCCAGCCAGCACGGACTCGAGCAGACAAGATGATGATGGCCGCCTGGATTGAATGGGAGCAACCGGCGTCCTCTGAAACGGGGCGGTGGGCAGCCTCGACGAGGAAGACAGACGGCGTGGCGAGCATGGTCATGCCGGGGAGGAGCACGGCGCTGGGGCAGAGGCGACGTGCAAAGCTTGGGGGTTGTCCAGCCGCAGCAGCAGGACCTCGGCGGACATCAGGATACAGGACGACGCTGCTCATCGTCGAGGACGCCGGCCTGCGGACGGTGCGCGCGGACCCAGGGGGCGGACGGTGTTTCGAATACCAGCCCTGGGTCTCCGGCAGCCGTTGGATCGCACTTGTGCGGCTGAGGTCGACGCGTATGTCTCCCCTTGATTTGTCAGATAGCGTGCGTACCCTTTCCGTTTTCCTCCCCCACCGCCGTTCCGCTCGACGGTGAGTCGCGGCACGACCCAGGAAGGCAGCTGAGCTCCTCAAGCAAGAGTGTCCGCGCACGATCACTTGATTGCGCGCGTACAGACTCGCCGCCGTTCACGCGCGTGTCGAGGTGCGGTGGAGGCGGCCACGGCGAGCATCGTCTCGCCGGTGCCGGGTGGTGGGCCGTGAACCGATCATCTTCTGCAGGAGCGTCGGCTTCACCGGCGGCGGCGCGGCGCCCAGCTTCATCCGCCGCGAGGTCGCACCGCAGGACAGGCGCGTGCCGAGGAGCGAGCGCTTCCCAGTTGGGTGTTCCCCGAGTGCGGCCAGATTGGCGGTAACGGGAGGTGCCGCCGAACCCTTGGGGTACGGTGGTCGACGGCGAGGATCGGAGACCCTTCTCACCCTCGCAGGGACCGTTGCTCGATCGCTTTCCGTTCCCCTCATCCACGGTTCACCACGCGGTGTGTTCCGGAGTCCGGGGTCCGGCCGGAGAGCCGTGGCATCGAACGGCAAGCTAGCTAGGCGGCCACCGCCGCCGGCGGCCGCATGAATCTCTTCCGAGTTCGGACAATCGGACCAATCCTCTATTCTGTTCCGGCGTCTGCGCGCCGGCTCCCCTGGATACACAAGGTTGAAACAGATGGCCCAAGGTTGAAACGGATGAGCCCGCGGATGCCGCCGCCCGTCGATGCTCAGCACGGTGACGAGAGCCTCCCCTGCGACGGCGTCAGGGCTGCCATTCCATTGCTGCTGGCCATGGAACAAGCAGGACCTCGAGTGAGCTGAACTAGCACTTTGAAGGGACAAGACAAGACTTGTTCGATGATCCTGTGCTCCAGGGAAGGCTTGGAGAAGCTATTTATAAAACCGGAGCGGCCAATTAGTTTCATGATTAGTCGTTTCTCCCAAGTTAAAAATGTGCACTAAGAATTCTTCATGATTAATTCCATAGGTGTACATGATCGATCGATCTCTGTCGTCGTACTCTCCGGGAATCCCCGGAGCTGGAGGTGTGTGTATCGTCGTCGTCATGAGCACTGACACACCAGCTTGATGATAATATGATTTGCTCTTCTTCAATTCCCTTTTATTTTCTTCGAAAGAAGTCGATGCTGCTGCACTGTGATCCAGTTGAGGGATCTGAATGCAGGTACACATGAGATGCAGACGTAAGCACGGCGGGTTGATGGTGTTGGATCGACCTAAGAACTTAATAAACGAAGTTAAAGCAGAGATAGGAGTATTTGATAAGAACGAAACTCCCATGAAGGATTAAGGAAGTTGCTTTGTTTGTTTGTTTTTTGAGGGGGTGTTGCTTTGGTTGGTGGTTTTGGGCTTTAGATCTTCAGCCCAGGCACGTGACCTGTCTGGGCCGGCAATGACGACCTCACGATTCAGTTCAGTGGTGCAGCAGGCCGTCATCTCCCTTCAGGCCCGTAAGCAGCGCTCTTCTTACCCGGTTACGGCCTGTCCTCTTTCCATCAAGCCCATAGTCTTACGTGCACCGCCAGTCCGCCGCTATACAGCGCCGCGACTCGTGCGACGGGTCAACGGCGACGCATGTTCCGGCCGCCGCCGGTTCGCTGCTGCGGGGCGCCGGGGCGAGACCGGCGGGGCCCCGACAGCTTCGAGATCGTTCCTTCCCGGTCTCTCTCGTCTTCCCCCCCTGCAACCTGCCTTCGCTGCCTTCGTCTTCCCCACGTCTCACGCCCCACAGTCAATATTCTAGCTTATCCACACACGAGGGACGGCGGGAGTTCAACGTCGCCTTTCCTACATGGCGCTGACGAGGCTGGTCATGATGTCCTCGCGCCCGCCGTGCCCGCTCCCGCTTCCTTCTCCGTCGTATAAGATATCGCGCTGCTGCCGCCACCGCTGCAGCCGACTCCTCCGCAGAGCAATGTCGGTAGCCTCCCAGCACCTGAGCACCGTCACGCCGACGCCGCGGCGGCAGATGATGGCGCGGCTCGAGCACGGGTCCCTGATGGTGGGCGGGCGCGAGCTCCTCGCCCGCGCCCCGCGCAACGTCACCCTCCGCCCCGCCGGCGTCGCCGACGCCGAGGCCACCCCGGGCGCCGCGTTCCTCGGAGCCACGGCGGCGGAGCCGTCCAGCCGCCACGTTTTCTCGGTCGGCACCCTGGCTAGGTAAGTCAGTCGTCCTCGAGCTAGAACGCGGCGCGTGGGCGCGGCGCCTGCGCCACCGATCCTCCGATTTGTGACCGACGGGTTTCGTTCTCGGATCGGTGGCCGCGCAGTGGGTGGAGGTGGATGTCCCTGTTCAGGTTCAAGATCTGGTGGATGGTCCCGGCCACGGGCGCCGGCGCCGCGGCCGTGCCGGCGGAGACGCAGATGCTGCTCTTGGAGTCGAGGGATGAGGCGGGTTCTGCCGCCGCGGAGGGGAGCGCGGTGTACGCGCTGATGCTGCCGGTTCTTGACGGCGATTTCAGGGCCAGCCTCCAGGGGAGCCCCCAGAACGAGCTCCAGTTCTGCTTCGAGAGCGGTGAGCCTTGTCTGCTGCGACCTACTGAATTGGAATTTTGAAGTACTCGATCGAACAGATGTGCGAAGTTTGTCATTTTGGTAAGAATTTCTGAGAGAGGAAATGGTGCACTGTTCACTCTTGGTAGGTGATCCTGAGGTCCAGACGATGGAAGCAGTTGATGCAGTATTCATCAACTCAGGGGATAACCCATTCAAGCTAATGAAGGAATCCATCAAGTAAAGTCATGCTCTTACTTTCAAATGTAACCCAAAAAGATTTTTATTCAATGTACAAGTGCCTCACTTGCAACTTCATTCAGGCTGCTATCGAAGATCAAAGGAACTTTCAGGCATATAGAGGATAAGGAGGTAAAGCTATGCAGGTTCTTTTATGTTTATGTCACCTAATTCGTTAATGCTGTTAAGTCTTGGGCAGCTTCTATTCCTTCTGTTGTTCTCATATCTTGTTTAAATTCATCACAAATATCAGATTCCTGCAAATTTGGACTGGTTTGGGTGGTGCACATGGGATGCATTTTATAAAGCTGTTAACCCAACAGGGATCGAGGAGGGCCTTCAGAGGTATACAACAAATGTATTACATTTCCTTTTTCACACTGTTGTTTATGTAATACTAAAAAGGGATATACAGTACAGAAGGGCATCTTTTTTGCTTCCTTTATATACCCATCACTTACCAATGATGCATTTCTTGTTCTGTAGTCTGCATGAAGGTGGTGCGCCACCGAGGTTTCTGATTATAGATGATGGTTGGCAAGAAACAGTTTACGAATTTAAGGAAGTGGATGAAACTCTCCGTGAGCAGACCGTGTTAGTGTTCCATCCTTGGGTAACCCATAAAAGTGTGCACTGCGTCGATTCCTGATTAACATTGTTATCATGCCAGGTTTGCACAGAGGCTGACTGATCTGAAGGAGAATCATAAGTTCAGGGAAGAAACCTGCAAGAATCTTGGGGACCTCGTCAAGAAGATCAAAGAGATACATGGAGTCAAGTAATTGTTTTTCATAAAAATATTTAGGGTAACTAAATCTTCGAAAAAAAAACTGAGCAAACCGGTGCATGAAACTACAGGTTTGTTTACATGTGGCATGCTTTACTTGGGTATTGGGGAGGCGTCTTAGCAACATCTGATGCGATGAAGAAGTACAATCCAAAGCTTGCTTACCCAGTCCAGTCACCGGGCAATGTTGCCAATCTGAGGGACATTGCCATGGACAGCTTGGAGAAATTTGGAGTGGGCATCATTGATCCTGACAAGATCTATGAGTTCTACAATGATCAGCACAGCTACCTTTCTAGTGTGGGTGTGGATGGTGTGAAGGTTGATGTACAGAACGTGTTGGAAACTCTTGGGCATGGCTTCGGTGGCCGTGTTGCAGTAACACGAAAGTATCAGCATGCTCTTGAGGAATCCATTGCCCAGAACTTCAAAAGAAACAACCTAATCTGCTGCATGAGTCACAATTCAGACAGCATCTTTAGGTAGCATGTCCCTAGCTGCAGAAAACATGAGCTACTATGTAGGTAGAATCTGATATAATTCTTGGTTGTTTTGTAGTGCCTTGAAAAGTGCGGTTGCTAGAGCCTCTGAAGATTTCATGCCTCAGGAACCAACACTGCAAACTCTGCACATCGCTTCTGTAGCATTCAATAGCATTTTGTTGGGAGAAATCTTCATACCTGACTGGGATATGTTCCATGTGTGAATCTTTTTACTCTATTAGTGTATTTAGGCACGTTGCTTACTTCAGTGCTAACTAATTTTCGTTTGTTATTGTAAAGAGCAAGCATGAATCAGCAGAATTTCACGGAGCAGCTAGAGCACTGAGCGGAGGTGGCGTCTATGTGAGGTGATCTTTTTGTAGAACATTTAGTATAGTTCCAGTTATGAACTTGTGGTTGCTTTTAAGTTTTAACCCAAACACAGGAGCTCATCATACATCTATATGCAGTGACAAACCTGGGGTGCATGACTTCAGTGTTCTCAGAAAGCTTGTTTTACAAGATGGTTCGATTCTAAGAGCAAGATATGCCGGCCGGCCTACACGCGATTGTCTGTTCAATGACCCGGTCATGGATGGCAAAAGGTACAAGCGTATAGGCACATAGCTTTAACGGTTCCTTTTGCTACTATGTTGCTCTCAGAAAATACTAATCTGTGAGTTCTTCTGCAGTCTGCTGAAAATATGGAACCTGAACAATTTTTCTGGTGTCATCGGAGTGTTCAATTGTCAGGGAGCCGGGCAATGGGTTTGGCCAGTGAAAGACATTGCTTATGTTCCCACCAGCATCAACATCACTGGCCATCTCTCTCCTTCAGATGTAGAATCTCTTGAGGATATAGCCGGTGATAATTGGAGTGGAGAGACTGCAGTATATTCTTTCAATTCATGTAAATTTCGTTGGTGACTGCTTCTTTTACTAAGTCTTAACATTTTCCATCTCATCACCCTACCATCAGTGGCTGATGAGCCCCCTGTTCCGTCTTCCAGGTTCTCTTTCAAGGCTTCAGAAGCACCAGAATTTGGAGGTTTCACTGTCTACCATGGCATGTGAGATCTACACCATTTCGCCGATAAAGGTCAGATTACTTTCCTTTCCTTTGCCTTCCCTTCTTACAGAAACTTCAACATTTGTTCAGCGCTGTAAATTTCGTCTTCTGACAGAAATGCTCTATTTCTTACACCAGGTTTTCAGCGAAGCCGTTCAGTTTGCACCTCTGGGATTGATAAACATGTTCAACTCTGGCGGCGCACTCCATGATGTTTCGAGCACCTCTGATTCTTCAGCTACCACAATTCACGTCAGATGCCGAGGGCCAGGGCGGTTCGGGGCGTATTCAGCCACCAGGCCGGAGCTCTGCAGAGTTGGACAGCAAGTGGAGTTCAGTCATACAGAGGATGGCCTGCTAGCCTTTGACCTTCCTCACTGTTCATCCCACGACGGCGACCTGTGGCACATTGAGATTCTCTACAGAACTCCCTGAATCCGTTTACCCTCCCAACATGCGATTTTCTGCCGTTCCCTTCGGTAACCACCGCACGTGCACATGTTCAGAGGATGTTTTCAGAGAAGCCAGTGTTCTGTTGGTTCTTATTGTGCTGCATTTTGCCCTGTTGTGTATAATTTTATTCACAATACGATTTTTGTGTTGTATTGGTACTGTGATTTGGTTTAAAAGATAGCAGTTTAACATGGTCCAGCGCTAATTCTGTCGCGATGTAAACTTGTGAATCCTGTGAGAGATTATTTGCTCATGCTGATCAGTTGCCTGAAGAACACCGCTCTGTGGTTCAAGGGCAGCGTCTCTCTATTCTCGTCGTCCTTGGACGTACGTGCTACATTTCTCTCGGTAGGATGGAAACCCACGATCGATCAAAACGACCTGATCTTCCAGTTCTTGAGCTTGAGCGGCAGCTGCGCGAGCAAGTTCTGCTTGGCGGCGGCCACGCTCCTCGTGCTGGTCACGAGCTTGAACCACTGGCTCTCCGGGTCGCAGCTGTTGTCGGCGCTCAGGCACCGGCACGGGTTGGTGACCACGCTCCGGCCGTCCGCGCCCACGTCCAGGCAGAGCGTGCCGCCGCCCGCGGCCGAGGACGACGCCGTCGCGTTGACGGCGACGTGCAGCTTGGAGTCCGACACGAGGCGCCACCGCGCCATCGCGTCGGCGCAGCTCGCGCCGAGGCTCGCGGCCCCGCCGGCGCCCTCGGCGCGGAGGCACAGTTGGGAGCTGTCCCGCAGCGCCAGCCTCTGCTCCTGCGCGCTGTACGCCCACGCCTCCGTCTCGTTGCAGGGACCCAGCTCCAGCGTCTGCGCCGCCAGCGACCGGCGGCGCACCACGCACATCCCGGTCATCGGGTGGAAGAGCACCGTGTACGGCGCCGCCTCGGCCAGGCCGGGGCCCCTGAGCGGGCGCTGCAGGGCCTGGACCCTGCGCAGCGCGGTGGCGTTGCGGGGCTTGCACCAGGACCAGTCGAGCACGCCGTAGACCTCGTCGAGGCCCAGGACGCCCTCCCGGAGGTAGTAGCTCCCCTGCAGCGCCCAGAGCGCCCAGTCCAGGTCCAGGTCGGCGGCGACGGCGGCGGCGCAGCCGTAGTAGCGGTTGTCGTTGGCGTTGACGCCGCGGTTGTCGACGCCGAACTCGCTGAGGATGACGGGCCAGCCCCTGTCGAGCAGGTAGAGCGCGCGGCGGGTGACGCCGGCCGAGACGCGCGCGCACGCCTGGTTGGCGTTCCCGGAGCTCCACTCCTGGCTGTTGGAGAAGCTGTACCAGTGCAGCTCGAACGCCGCCTTCCCGGCGAAGCTCAGGTTCACCGGCCGCGAGTTGAGGAAGGCCAGGTCGTTGTCGAAGCTGAGGCCCGAGAGGATGACCAACACGCGCGGGTTCGCCGCGTGCACCGCCTCCGCGCCGCGCTGCATGTACCTGCGCGCGTGCCGACGCGGGTGGCTGTCAGTGTCAGCTCGGTCAACCGCCGCACCGCTTGGCATTGAAGGCTGGCCCGTCTGCCATCTCCACGCCAACAGATGAAACTCTGTGGTGCCACACAGCGTACGAATTGAATCGATGCAAGGCCGGCCGGCCATTACTGATCTTCACATGCTGTGCAGGAGCAGAGCCAGCGGACTGCAGAGATAGCATGTAAAGATAGCAAAAAACTCTGTAGCGTGACCTGCTCCAGTGCTCCTGCTGGAGTACTATGGTGCCATGGTGGTAGGAAGCTCAGCTGCCAACCACTGGGATTCATTTAGTGGTGATGTTCATGGCGGACGGCACAGAGATGAACGTGGTAGGTAGCACGACATCGTCGCTAATGGCTAATGCCATTGCCTTGGTAGTTAGATCACGCTAACCACTGTTCTACTCGCACTAATCGTGTTTTGTTCTATACGAGCAGGAAAAGGTTTTGGCGAGATTGATCGCTTACTTGTACCAGTCGTTGGCGTTCTGCCTGGGTCCCCTGAGCTCGTTCCGGAGGCTCATGCCGACGACGTTGAGGGCGGCGGCGAACGTGGCGGCCATCCTGGTGAGGCCGTCGACCCAGACGTCCGGGTCGAAGAGGGCGTCGCCGAAGAAGCCGTTGCCGTCGGTGTTGCTGCAGCACCACCCGGGCTTGCTCAGGTGGTTGTCCAGGATCACCATCACGTCGTGCTCGCCCAGGCTGCTCACCACGGCCTGCATTGCACACGCACATCCGCAATGTCACGTCTGGTTCAACGCCAGCCGATGAGCTTGAGGTCATTGGTCAGAAGGCTAGAGGCGGCTTGCCTTGAGCGCGTCGATGAGCTTGAGGTCGACGACGCCGGGGTTGTTGACCCTGACGCCGGCAAGCGACTCGGTGAGGTTGAGCCGCTGGAAGGACTGCGCGACGGTGAGATTGCCGTAGGAGGCGTTGGTGACCAGGAACGTGGGCCACGTGAGCCTGACGCAGTTGAACCCCATGGCGGCCACGTCCGCCGCGATGGCGCCCACGGGCCGCTTGCCCAGCCCCTCCGCCAGCATCGGCTCCAGGTGCGACGGCCAGTTCACGCACGCCAGCTTCACCCGGCTCCCGCCCTCGTCCACCACCCACCGCGACGCCGTCGACAGCGTTGGCACCGCCGCCGCCGCCTGGTGGCACGCCACCAGCAGGGCGAGGACGGACAACACCAGCCACGCGGCGGGCGGTGACGGCGACAACAACCTCATGGCGACGTACGGCGATTGCAATGGTGGTGTGGGAGAGGGACGGAGAGCGGTGGCCGCGGATATATAGGCAGGCCGCAGGCGGGGAGGGTACGGTGGCCGCTTGCTTCAAGGGTTCGTCACCGATTCACCACGGTGGCTGAGCCGCTTGGCCTCGACATGTGTGCGCAGCGCACAGGGATGTCAACAGCAAGTACTCTTGCCGATGATTTAAGGGTTGGCCGCAACACCTGTTCGGATATAATCTATGCTTCAAGGAAGGCCATTGTAATGAGTAGTGAGATCAGCGCTGCGCTCCTAATTCGCATTCCCTCTGAGAAAAGAAACCGGAGGCCACCCGGCCGGTAGAGGGTTGGAGTAGAATGGCTACCTACCTACCTCAATTATTTATTTATTTTGGGGCGCCATGCCTGCATCAGTGCATCTGCATCCCGTTTTGATGCACATGCCTGCTACCAGTAGTGCTACGACTGCACTACTGAAGATAGTCTTCTTCTATACACATGCAGACATTAGACAACATTGAAGATAGTGTATTGAAGATAGTCTATCATAGAAATCAGCTTTAGTAATATCTCTTAGATGGCATCTACAGTCTTGGAGCTAGAACTATATGCAACTCTTGGGGGCGGCCTTAGTGCTACAACTGTACTCCCAGTGCATTCAATGGCCGCTGAAAATTTTCGTATCTTTTTTCTCGAATACGCAGAAGAACTGCGTATCTTTATATTAAGAAAAAATTAGAGTTTGTTACACAACACGAGCCAGGCTCGTCAAGATCCAAAACTCAGACAGAGTGGATCAGGAGAGAAAAAAGATTTTTCGTATTCAGCAGGACGCAAGCAAGACTGCAGAGTGTGGACAAAGCTGTACTGGTGCGCAACGTGCAGCATGGTTTTGCTTGTAATCTAAGAATTCATACTGCTTCACTCGCATCACGCAAACGTAATGTGATTCCATGTGTCTTTATCGAATGGGCTGAGAATTTGCCAACCTGAGTGAGCACGGCCAAATGCTGGTTGCGTTCTTCCAACTGAAACAAGGGAAAACGACGGCATGGGAACGAACGAACAGAGGGAAAGAAGAGCATACTACAGACCAAAAAGAGGCTGTTCTAAAGCTGATTCATGCTCACACTTGGCACCAAAGCTGCCTTCTGGTTTATCGAAACCGAAGGCAAATGTGTGATCCTTATACCTCGGTGAATATCGACGAATTTATTTATTTATTTACTGTGGCTCTGTACAAACGAGATTCGGTTCAAAACTCAATGACATTAGCGAAATGCAAGAGTTCAAACGAAGATACTAGCACTACATAGTTGGCGCAGGTAAGAATTCTCCGCTCCATTTCTTCACCTTTTCTGGGGTAAGACTGAAGTGAACTTGGAGCACGCGTACTGTACATTTTATTCCAGGTTGCAGTGCTATACAGCGATCCAGATGGCCTGTACAACTTCGCAAATTTGCCACCTATTCCTCCTTGGTCACATGAGAATGAGCTGCTCTCGAACTGTCAAGAACCAAGTGAGGTTGGAGGCCAAGGTCCAACTGACGGCAACTGCAAGATGGAGGAGCCACCAGGTGTATCCCTGCTGCTTAAGATTACTTTGAACCACTGACTCTCAGGGTCACAGGTCGGATCTAAGGTTAGGCACTTGCACTGATTTGTGATAATGGCACCGTCAGGGCCGGCATCCAAGCACACCCTGGTTCCATTTTTGGTGAGCTCAGCTGAGACGTGCATCCTTGAATTTGATATCAGCTGCCACTTTGAACTGGGTTTGCTGCAATCAGTGCCAAGCTTTGCGTTCTCGCCCACAAACTTCGCTTGGAGGCACTGTCCTGTGCTTTTCACCACTAGCTCGTATGCTGAGGTATAATTCCAGGCATTTGATTCGTCACATGGACCAAGCTCGAGTGACTTTGAAGCCTTTGCCAAGACGCACAGCCCAGTTTGGGGGTGGAATATTACGTTGTATGGCTCTCTACTGTTTGGGAGACCAGGACCTGCATATAAATATATTTCCGTTACCGTTATGAACTGGTTGAAGAAAATTCAGCATATCACTGAAATCAGAAGAGTGAAGTTCTGTGTCCTTTAGATTCAAAAGAAATAAAGTTATGTGTCCTTAGATTCCTATATACTGGTGTCTCTATACACTTTATCAAAGTGTTCTATTTCAGCCACGTTGTGACAAGTTTATATGGGTATAGTCAGCACATAAATGTTGTTGGACCAACCAAATTTCCAACAGATCTATTCAATTAATTTCTGGAAAGTACTGAAAATGGATAAAAAGAATAGATTTTATCATCAAATCAGGTTTTGTTGAGGATTCCATTGATCAAAACTCAAAAAATTTATTCTTTAGTTCAGAATAACAAGAAGGCTAATTTAGTATATTTTTTCTTAAAATTGTGTAACAAATAGCAAAGCTTTGGTCTCTTAGCTATTTTTTTCATAATGTTGCTGCTATATAAGACTAAAAATGAGTTAGATGAGGTGTCAAACCTTGAAATGGTGTTTGCAGGGAATTGATCCTTTTAATGAAGCTGGGATTTCTAGCTGTACACCAGTCCCATGACAGCAATCCATATGATTCATCATAAGCCAAAATACCTTCTCTGATATAGTAACTCCCTTGCAGAGCCCAAATTGCCCAGTCCAGATCCATTTCAGCTGCCACACTTAAAAAGCAGGTAAGATAGCGATTGTCACCAATATGTGTGCCAGACATATCAAACCCAAACTCAGAGAAAAATAATGGCCAGCCTTGTTGAAGTAGGAACAATCCTTTAGCCCAAATGGAATCAACAACCATTCCACAAGCATCGTTTTGATTCCGAATTTCCCAATTGCCGCCATCTGAGAAACCATACCAATGTTGCTCATAAACTAACTTTCCAGTAAATTGTAACTCAGCCTTTTCGGAGTGCAAGAAACTGAGAGTGTTGTCGAAATCCAGGCCCGATAAAATAACCAGGACGTTTGGGTTTGCTGCATGCACAGCTTCAGCACCTAGTGCCATGTACCTAAGATGGAGTTAAATTGTAAATAAAATTGTTGCCACCAAGAGTAGCATAAAAAAAATGACATTTGTAATCACAGATGCATACCTGTACCACAAACTAACATTTTGATTGGGGCCTCGAAGCTCATTCCGCAAGCTCATGCCCACAACATTTTTTGTGTCGTTAAACATAGTTGCCATGGCACTGAGACCTTTCAACCATTCGTTAGGGTCGAAGTATTTGTCTCCAAAGAAGCCGTTGCCGTCAGTTCTGCTGCAGCACCATCCTGGAGTGGTCATTTGGTTATCAAGTATCACCATAATACCTTTGCTGGCCAAAGCTGAGATCACCTCCTATGGTTAATGAATTCAACTGATGTCAGAAGGTCATAATTCATTTATCCTTTTATACCTTAACTTAATGTAAAATGTTTTTAGTTTAACTTAATGTATTAATACTCAGTGCATGACTATTTCTTCTGGTATATTACCATGTAAAGTAACAAGATGCCTCATTGTTAGAATATAATAGTCGGCCCATATTGGGTGTACAGCCCATAGGCCTTGTGCAGTTGTAACCTGTTTGTAACTCTAGCCTATCAGGCTATATAATGAAGGTCACCCCCCTGATTAGGGTGTGCGGTGTTTCTCTACATGGTATCACGAGGTTAGATTCAAATCTTAGGCCTCCTCTCCTTCCCTTCCGCCCTCGCGCCTCCCCTGCTCGTGCGTCCTCCGCGAGGACGTGCGCCACCGCACCAGCCCCGGCCGCGCGCGCCCTCGCGCCACCGCCCCCAGGCCGCGCGCGCCCCCGCGCCGCCGCCTCTGCCCTGCGCCGCCGCAGGCCGCCGCGCGGATTGCGCCGCCCCAGGCCGCGCGCGCCCCCGCGCCGCCGCCTCTGCCCTGCGCCGCCGCAGGCCGCCGCGCGGATCGCGCCGCCGCCCTGCCCTGCGCGGCCCCAGGCCGCGCGCGCCCCCGCGCCGCCGCCTCTGCCCTGCGCCGCCCAGGCCGCCGCGCGGATCGCGCCGCCGCCCTGACGCCGCGCCCATGACGTCGTCGTCGACTTCCTCCACCACGACCGGCGCCCTCGGCCCCCAGTCGTCCGGCACCATGGGGGACTCCCTCGTTGCTCCTCTCTTCGCCGCCTACGCCTCCGTCAACGTGAAGCAGCACGTCCCTCTTGCGCTCAGCCTCGAGCGCCCGAACTACTCCAAGTGGAAGGCGTTCTTCACCGCCCTCTGCGGCAAGTACGGGCTGCTCGGCCACATCAATGGCACGGAGGCCGCGCGCCCGGCCGACCCCCTGTGGTCGCAGCCTGACGCCTGCATCCGCGGCTGGATGTACGACTCCGTCGACGACGCCGTCCTCGACCTCGCTATGGAGCCCGATCAAGATGCGCGTGCTCTGTATGTCTCTATCGAGGCCTTATTCCAGGCGAACAAGGAGTCCCGCGCCGTCGTCCTCGAGCAGGAGTTCCACAACCTGTCCCAGGGCGACCTCTCCATTGATGCCTACGCCCAGCGGATGAAGCGCACCGCTGATGCACTTCGGGAAGTCGGCCACACCGTCTCCCCCGCGCAGCTCGTGCTCAATCTTCTGCGCGGCCTCAACTCCCGCTTCGCCACCACCGCCGACATCATTGCCAACTCTTCGCCGCTTCCCGACTTCAGGTCTGCCACCAACATGCTCCGCGTCAAGGAGCTCCGCCTTGGCACCGAGAGCAACGAGGCCTCGGCTTCAGCTCTTGCCGCCTCCACCACCCCCCCTGCACCTCACCGTCCCACCGGTCCACCTCCTCTGCACCCACCACTCGTGGGGGCGGTGGCAGGGGCAAGGGCGGCAAGGGCAAGGGTGGGCGCGGCGGCATCGGCAGCAGCGGTGGCGGGCGCAACCAACAGCACGGCAGTGGCTTCGGCAGGCAAGGCGGCGGGCGTCAGGCCTCCCTGCCGGCCGGCCCTTGGGCGTACTACAACCCTTGGGCCGTCCAGTGGCCACCTCCGCAGCAGCAGCCGTGGGGTGCGCCACCCGTGCCTCCCCCTCAGGCACACACCGCATTCGCGCCGCCTCAGTTCTCCACTGCCGGCGGTCCACCGGCTTCCGGGCCTCCAGCCAGCTGGGATCCGACCAGCCTGATCGCCGCTCTCAACCAGATGGCGGTTCAGGGTGGGTCTGCACCCTGGGTCATGGACAGCGGAGCGACATCTCACATGTCTCCCAACGACGGTATTTTACTTTCTCATCTCCCGTCGCCACCATCCTCCATTACGGTTGGCAACGGTCAATCAATTCCTATTCTTAGTCGTGGCACTTCTCTCATTCAATTAGCTGATCGTTCCTTTTATCTCGATAATGTTCTTGTCACTCCCCAGCTCACTCATAACCTGTTATCCGTTCGACAGTTTACTCGCGACAATAACTGTTCCATTGAGTTTGACGCCTCTGGTTTTTCTGTTAAGGATCCGCAGACCAAGACGGTCCTCCTTCGGTGCAATAGCAACGGGGACCTCTACACCATTCCACATCGCATACCACCTCGCTGCCATGTCGCCGTCGTTTCCCCAGAGCTGTGGCACTCCCGCCTTGGTCATCCTGCACCTGCCGTCATCACCAACCTAAATAAGCTATCAGCTATCCACTGCAATAAAGCAGCCCGCCGCCTTTGTCATGCCTGTCAGCTAGGCAAACACGCTAGGCTGCCCTTTGCTAGTTCGGTCTCTAGTACATCCGCACCTTTTGAACTCGTTCACTGTGATGTCTGGACCTCTCCAATTTCGAGCGTTTCTGGTTATAAATTTTATCTCGTGCTAGTTGATGATTATACTCACTTTTGTTGGATGTTTCCTCTTCGCCATAAATCCGGAGTTCATGAACATATTGTTCAGTTTGTTGCTTATGCTCACACACAGTTCAGCTTTCCTGTCCGCTGTTTTCAGGCAGATAATGGCACCGAGTTCATCAACAATGCCTCCGCTACCTTCCTGGCTAGCCGCGGCATCCTGCTTCACACCTCGTGCCCCTACACATCCGCCCAGAACGGCAAAGCTGAGCAGATGCTTCGCACATTGAACAATACTGTTCGCACGCTTCTGTTTCATGCCGCCATGCCTCCATCCTATTGGGTCGAAGCTCTCTCCACCGCTGTGTTTTTGATCAACCGGCGGCCCTCCTCATCCATACGCAATGGTATTCTCTATCATCTCCTTCACCGCAAAATGCCAGACTACTCCATTCTTAGAGTCTTTGGTTGCCTGTGCTATCCGAACCTTAGTGCCACGACTCCCCATAAATTTTCTCCTCGCTCCGCAGCGTGTGTCTTCCTCGGCTACCCTCCTTCCCAGAAGGGCTACCGGTGCCTTGATCTTTCCACTCGCAAGATCATCATCTCTCGCCACGTTGTTTTTGATGAGACTCACTTTCCGTTTGCGGCTTCCAAGCCCCGACCGGATTCTCTTGATTTTCTGTTACAGGAGATACTACCCGCGCCCGCCCCGCCTACCTCCGATGTTCGGAACTCGCGGGCCTCGGTTGCGCCTGCCTCGGACGATGCCGGCGACCCCGTTGGGCTCGATCCTGCCATCCTGTGGCACGGCGCTGCCCACTGGCTGCCCCAGGCGCCTCGGCAGGCCACGGCTCCCGCACCTCCTCCGCCAGCAGGTGCTGTCCCCCCTGCCCCTGTCCGGCAGCGGTATGGCATCCACTACAACCGTCGTCAGCATCCGGCACCGACTCCACAGCCGACGCCGGAGGTACCTCAGGCTGTGGTAACCCCGGCCCCAGCACCGCAGGCGGCGGTGCCCCAGCCTCCAGAGCCCCCTGCGCGGGCCACTCGTTCCCAGACGGGTTCCCTGCCGCCGCCCGTGCAGCGGTACGGCTTCACTGCGGCAGCCTCCAGTCCGGCTTCTCCGTTGCCGGGCAACTCTCGCGCCGCGCTCGCCGTTCCGAATTGGCGCGCGGCCATGGCCGAAGAATACAAGGCGCTCGTGGACAATGGCACCTGTCGTCTTGTTCCTCGACCGCCTCGTGCCAACATCATCACCAGCAAGTGGGTCTTCAAGCACAAGTATCGTGTTGACGGCTCTCTGGCTCGTCATAAAGCCCGATGGGTCGTTCGCGGGTTCTCGCAGCGGTACGGCATCGACTACGACGAGACGTTCAGCCCGGTTGTCAAACCGGCCACCATCCGAGTCGTCCTCAGCATCGCCGCCTCTCGCTCATGGCCGATACATCAGCTGGATGTGAAGAACGCCTTTCTTCACGGCCATCTGAACGAGACGGTCTACTGCCAGCAGCCGCCTGGCTTCGTCGACCCGGCGGCTCCCAACCACGTCTGTCTCCTGCAAAAGTCCTTGTACGGACTCAAGCAGGCACCCAGGGCGTGGCATCAGCGGTTCTCCGGCTTTGTCCAGCGGTCCGGCTTCACTGCCTCGACCTCCGATACATCCCTCTTTGTTTACAAAGCGGGTGCTGACATTGCCTACTTGCTGCTCTACGTCGACGACATCATCCTGACAGCTTCATCGACCCTGCTCCTTCGTCGCATCACCGAGCTCCTTCACTCCGAGTTCACTATGACTGATCTCGGGGATCTTCATCACTTCCTCGGGATCTCAGTCACGCGTTCTGCCGACGGCCTCTTCCTCTCTCAGCGCCAGTACGCTGTGGACCTGCTCCAGCGCGCCGGCATGGCTGAGTGTCACTCTACGGCGACTCCTGTTGACACTCATGCCAAGCTCTCTGCTACGGACAGCACTCCGGTGGCGGACGCCACTCAGTACCGCAGCCTCGCCGGTGCACTACAGTATCTCACGTTGACTCGTCCGGACCTCGCCTATGCAGTTCAGCAGATTTGCCTCTTCATGCATGACCCGCGAGAGCCTCACCTTGCGTTGCTCAAGCGTGTCCTGCGATATGTCAAGGGCACTCTGTCCACTGGGCTTCACATCGGCGCCGGCAGCATCACCAGCTTGACTGCCTACTCCGATGCTGATTGGGCTGGTTGTCCAGACTCTCGGCGCTCCACTTCAGGCTACTGTGTCTTCCTCGGCGACAACTTAGTCTCTTGGTCCTCCAAACGACAGACTACGGTCTCTCGTTCGAGTGCGGAGGCTGAGTATCGTGCTGTTGCGCACGCTGTGGCTGAGACTTGTTGGCTTCGTCAGTTACTTCAGGAGCTCTACGCACCCCTCTCTTCGGCGACAATCGTCTACTGCGACAATGTCAGTGCTGTCTACATGACCGCCAATCCAGTCCATCATCGTCGCACGAAGCATATTGAGATAGATATTCACTTCGTCCGTGAGAAGGTTGCTTTGGGACAGGTTCGGGTGCTCCATGTTCCATCGTCTCATCAGTTCGCGGACATTATTACCAAAGGGTTACCTGTACAGTTGTTCACTGACTTTAGGTCCAGTTAAAGTCCGGTCTTTGTGTTCGTGACACTCCCGCTTAGACTGAGGGAGGGTGTTAGAATATAATAGTCGGCCCATATTGGGTGTACAGCCCATAGGCCTTGTGCAGTTGTAACCTGTTTGTAACTCTAGCCTATCAGGCTATATAATGAAGGTCACCCCCCCTGATTAGGGTGTGCGGTGTTTCTCTACACTCATTTTGAAAACAATAACCCACCTAATCCACAAAATGGCAATTCAACTTCTGTTATAAGTCATCATAACAAAACCTACAAGGCAATATCTGATACTTGCAAGGTACCCTCGTATTGGACCATTGATTTGGTGAGTAGTAGGTACATCGTTTGTGTTCCAACTAATTGGATAAGAACAATAGGAGAACTATTTTTTTTTCTCGAACTTGCAGGGGAGTAGGAAAACGACTAATTTTGGCTTTCCTAAAATAGCAAAAAACGACTAACTACTAAAAGGAAGAGAAGGATATCCTAAGCTTCTTTGGCGAGCTCTTTGACAAATTTCTGTGCTTTAGGGATCTGGAGGAATCCGAGATCTGCCATACATTAGTCCCCAGTACACGACCATTTCTTTTGGTATATACAATATCAACTAACTAGATACCTGATCTGGCAAAAGAACCCACCTACTCCACTAGTTGGCAATTTGGCATCTATCATAGTCATCAAAACAAAACCTACAGAGCAATATCTGTTGTAGATAGAGCATTGATGCTTGCAAGGCACCCTCATATTGAAGTATTGAACCATAAATTTGGTGAGTATTATGCACACTTATTCCTTGCATTTCCTGAAATAGCTTTGTAGTAAATATGATCAGATATTTCTCGATTAGGCTAAAGCCCTCAGCTTGAAAAAGGTGTTTCTTACTATTAATTAAAAGGAAGAGAAGGATATACTAAGCTTCTTTGGTGAGATCTATAATGGAATTCTGTCTGAGATCTGCAGACTTTGGACTTCTGAAACAGGTGAGGAACTTGTTTTAGTAAAATGCACTAATGAAATCCTATGCATTGTCTGCAAATTTGGACTTGTGTTAAGCAACTTAGTTTTAGCCAAGAACAGCGTGAGTTGCTGGTTTAGCTATAGTTCAGTTGATTCATGTCATAATCCTGCTAGCCACAACATAATTAATGCAGTTACTTGTCAATCATAACGATTTCTTTTCAAGAGAATATAAAACTATAAATGATTATTTAAAGTGCCTATAGCTTATGGCAAGAGAAGACTTTCTAATTCCACGCCAGCTCTCCATGTACGGTGTTAACGTTAACTATCAAGACATTGTTAAATACGGCTTGGTTTTGGCCTTCAAAACCAATTCAAAGGCGAATGGTAAGCATAAGCAGCCATTTTAAAATTATTCCTCCTGTTGTCACTTGGGCCAGTCACATTAATAGTGCTTGATTGGCACCAAAATCAGGCGAAAGTAGAACTAGAACCCCGACTAAACAAACAATCCTAGTTCCTGAGTACTAGATATACAGTACAATTTTGAGTACTCCACTGAGAAAAAGCCACGTACCCGGAACACATCGATGAGGGGCAGGTCGAGGAGGGCGGGGTTGTTGACCCGCACGCCGGCGACGGACTCCCGCATGCCGAGCCGCTCCAGCGACCACCGAAACGGCAGCGACGCGAGGGTGCCGTTGGTGGCGAGGTAGGTCGGCCAGGTGAGCCTGACGCAGTTGAACCCCATCCCCGCCACGCGCGCCGCGATGTCCCCGACGCCGCGCCGCGCCAGGCCCTCCGCGGCCGCGGGCTCCAGGTGCGACGCCCAGTTCGCGCACGCCAGCTTCACGCGCCGCCCGTCCGCGCCCACCAACCACCGCGACGCCGTCGATAGCGGCAGCTCCGGGAGCGATGCCGCCACGGCGAGCGCCGGTAGGAGGAGGAGGAGGGCGAGGAGCAGTGGAGTGGGGGAGGTGGAGGCCGCCATGGTGAATTGGTGATTAGTTGACGCGGAGCCGGCGTTTAAATGGAGGGCAGGTGTCTCTACCATGTGGGCCCGGTCAAGGTGGTAGGCCCTGATGTCAGTGTTTCTAGCGGACCTGCTACTTGGATAACCAATGATAGGCAAAAGTGCTGATTGGTGCGCTTAAGCGGTTAAACCCAAGCGAACTCTGAATGGCCACCGCCGTCCACCCGGCGGCGGCTGTCCCCGCCACCGCCGCGCCGGCGCCGCCCCGTCCTCCACCCGTCCGCGCAGCTCTCGGCCACGTGCCGCAGCTCCACGCGGCTCTACTCAAGTCCGGGGAGCTCACCGCCTCGCCGAAATCCTTCCACTCCCTCCTCGAGGCCGCCGCCCACGGCGCCTCGCCGGCGCAACTCGCCTACGCGGTCCGCCTCTTCCGCCTGGGACCGCGGCCACCCCTGTCCGTGCCGTGCTACAACGTCCTCATGCGCGCGTTCCTCCGCGCGGGCCACCTGGAGGACGCGCTGCACCTGTTCGTCGAAATGCTCGACGCGGCTTCCATCTGGCCCGACCAGCACACCGTCGCCTGCGCCCTGAAGTTATGCTCCAGGATCTTCTCACTGGATGCAGGGCGGGGCGTCCAGGCTTACGCCGTCAAACGTGGGCTCATGGTGGATCGGTTCGTGCTGAGCAGCTTGATACATATGTATGCAAGCTGTGGGGATGTCGCAGCGGCGTGGCTGCTGTTTGACGCGGTGGAGGAGAAAGGTGTGTTCATGTGGAACGCAATCATCGCAGGGTACTTCAGGAATGGAGATTGGAAGGAGGTGGTGCAGCTGTTTAAGGGTATGCTTGAGGTTGGGGCACCCTTTGATGAGGTCACGTTGGTGAGTGTTGCTACGGCATGCGGAAGAACATGTGATTCCAATCTTGGCAAGTGGATTGGGGGCTATGTGGAAGAGAAAGGGATGCTGGGGAACCGGAATTTGGTGACTGCACTGGTCGACATGTATGCCAAGTGCGGTGAGCTTGGTAAGGCTCGGAGCTTGTTTGATGGGATGCAGTCCCGTGATGTCGTTGCTTGGAGTGCAATGATCTCAGGCTACACACAGGCAGATCAGTGCCAGGAGGCGCTCGCTCTTTTTAGTGAGATGCAGGTTGCTGAGGTGGAACCAAATGATGTGACCATGGTCAGTGTGCTCTCTGCTTGTGCTGTCCTGGGTGCACTTGAGACAGGGAAGTGGGTGCATTCACATATAAGAAAGAAGTGTTTGCCTCTCACTGTTGTTCTTGGTACTGCTTTGGTTGACTTCTATGTGAAGTGTGGGTGCATTGACAGTGCAGTTGAGGCATTTGAGTCAATGCCTGTGAAGAATTCATGGACATGGACAGCCTTGATAAAGGGCATGGCAAGCAATGGAAGGGGCAGAGAAGCGCTAGAGCTCTTCTCTTCCATGTGCAAAGCCAGTATCGAGCCCACAGATGTGACATTCATTGGTGTCCTCATGGCTTGCAGTCACAGCGGCTTAGTTGAAGAGGGTCGCCAGCATTTTGACAGCATGACTCAGGATTATGGAATTCAGCCACGAATTGAGCACTATGGCTGTGTTGTGGATCTGTTGGGGCGGGCTGGTTTGATAGATGAGGCGTATCAATTTATCAGAGCTATGCCGATTGAACCTAATACAGTTATCTGGAGGGCACTACTGTCTTCCTGCGCAGTTCAAAAAAATGTTGAAGTTGGGGAAGAAGCATTTAAGAAGATCATCTCACTAGATCGTAGTCATAGTGGTGACTACACACTTCTGTCAAACATCTATGCCTCAGTGGGTCGATGGAAGGATGCAGCAATGATTCGAAAGGAAATGAAGGATATGGGGATTCAGAAAACTCCTGGGTGCAGTCTCATTGAGCTGGATGGGGTGGTCTTCGAGTTCTTTGCTGAAGACAGTGACCACCCCCAATTGAGGGAGATTTACGAGAAAGTTGAGGAGATGATTGGCAAGATCAAGGTGGCAGGGTATGTCCCAAATACAGCTGATGCGAGGCTAGATGTTGATGAGTGTGAGAAGGAAGTGTCTGTTTCCCATCACAGCGAGAAGCTGGCCATTGCGTTTGGTCTGATGAAGTTGCGTCCTGGTGCAACAATTCGCTTATCGAAGAATCTAAGGGTGTGCACAGACTGCCACTCAGCCACAAAGTTGATTTCAAAGGTGTACAATAGGGAGATTGTTGTTCGAGACCGGAATCGATTTCATCATTTCAAGGATGGTTCTTGCTCCTGCAATGATTACTGGTGATAGCAGTTCTCTGTATTTGTGCTGAAGACCCTTTTTGGGATAAGGATGGACACAGACACACATGATCCATTTGCGGAGAGGTGGAAGACAAATTAACATAGTAACCTGTAAATACAAGACAACTGCTTTAGCTTTTCTGAAACGAAACTTTGCTAGCCTGCATCAAGATCTTCAATTCAAGTGTAGGTAAGCCCATGAATAATACTTGTGACGCTAGTATATGTATATAGTGTGATTGTGTACAGAGATTATACAGTGTATTTGCATGGATTCTGATAAGGGTTAAGCTATTCCATTTCATTTGGCTAAATTTCAATAGAAAGCATAGTTGCATTTGCAGTTTCAGAGATGACTCCTTGCATATTTTCCCTAAAACTGGCCACCGTGTCTGCTCGGCCACTTCCGATGCCATCCACAGGTCTTCCATATGATTATTGCAAAATATTGTCAAATAATTTTTTTGTGTATAAATTTTGTATATATAATTTTATTTGCATATAACTATTTCTTTTTTTTGTGGTGCGTAATTTTTTTTCTAGGGTGTGACCGCGCGCACGTGGGTGGTAGAGCAGCGCGCATATATATATGCAACGGAGAAGGGAATGGAGGAGTGAGGTTATGGTGGTAAATGGGATGTAGACCCGCTTACAAGCGGAAAAAAATGATGTCTGATTGGCAAGGCCCGCCGCTGATCCGGCGACAGTGGCATATGCTCGACCACTAACGACGACGTCAGCGACGAGCTCGGTGCTCAGCCGTCCGGCACGCAGCGGCGCGCGGGGCGTCATGCATGACGCACTGCAGCAAGCCGGGGACGGCCGGAGAAGGGCACGTGGACGCAGCGGCCGAGCAGTGGCACGACGGCATGCGGCCGGCCGGGAGCGGCGGCAGAGGAGGAGCACTCCCGGCCAAATAATGGTGGAAGCTAGCTTGTGCCACGGTCCATCCGGCCATGTCACAAATATGAAATGGGACGGCTTTGATGGGCGGCAATCATCATCAACAAAACCTAGCGCTCACCGCTGCAGGCTGATCTGCCGGGTACGGGAAGTGAGCCACGCGGACGGAGCACGACGCTAGCCAACGGAGCACACCCCATGGAGTCCTCCGTCGCCGTCGTGGCGGTGCCGTTCCCGGCGCAGGGCCACCTGAACGCGCTGCTGCACCTGTCGCTGCAGCTCGCGGCGCGCGGCCTGCCCGTCCACTACGCGGCGCCCGCGGAGCACGCCCGCCAGGCCCGCGCGCGCGTGCACGGCTGGGGCGACGGCGCGCTCCGCCGCGTCCGGTTCCACGAGCTCCCCATCGCCGCGTACGCCTCGCCGCCTCCGGACGCCGGCGGCTCGGCAGCCTTCCCGTCCCACCTCATGCCGCTGTGGGAGGCGTTCACGGCCGGCGCGCCCGCCCCGCTCGCGGCGCTCCTCGGCGCGGTCTCCGCCTCCCACCGCCGCGTCGTCGTCCTCTACGACATCACCAACGCCTTCGCCGCCGAGGAGGCCGCGCGTCTGCCCAACGGCGAGGGGTTCGGGCTGGTCTGCACCTCCCTGTCGACCCTCCTCGGGCGGGCGGACGCCGGGCGCCGCCTCCTGCGCGAGCGCGGCGTCGATTACGTCCCCATCTACACCTACATAACGGAGGAGTTCTTGGAGTACGCGAGCAAACGGGCGAGATCGGCGCAGACGATACCGTCCAGCTCCGGCGTCCTCACCAACACCTGCCGCGCGCTCGAGGGTCCGTTCATCGATTTATTCGCCGAGCAGCTGGCTGCTGCCGGCAAGAAGCTCTTCAACATCGGCCCCTTGAACCCGCTGCTCGACGCCAACGCGAGTTCATCGGTCGTGCACGGAAGCAAGAAGCAGCGCCACGAGTGCCTGGATTGGCTCGACAAGCAGCCGGCAGCATCTGTGCTCTACGTGTCGTTCGGCTCGACGTCGTCACTGCGAGGTGAGCAGGTCACGGAGCTTGCCGCGGCGCTGCGCGGCAGCAGGCGGCGGTTCATCTGGGTGCTGCGCGACGCCGACCGCGGCAACATATTCACCGACGGTGGCGAGAACCGGCACGCCGAGTTCCTGTCCGAGTTCACGGAGCAGGCCGAAGGCTGGGGACTGGTGGTCACCGGATGGGCGCCGCAGTTGGAGATCCTGGCGCACGGCGCCACGGCGGCGTTCCTGAGCCACTGCGGCTGGAACTCGACTGTGGAGAGCTTGAGCCACGGCAAGCCCGTCCTGGCATGGCCCATGCACTCGGATCAACCGTTGAACGCTGAGCTGGTGTGCAAGCACCTCGAGGCTGGCACCCTTGTGAGGCCGACGGAAATGCAAAGGGAGGTGACACCCAGGGCGACCATACAGGAGGCAATTGAGACGATGATGAGCTCTGATGAAGGACGCCTGGTCCAGCAGCGCGCAATGGAGCTAGGCGAGGCCGTCCGTTCATCGGCGGCCGTAGGCGGAGCATCGCGCAAGGACCTTGAGGACTTCATTGCTCACATCACCAGGTGATCTGAGAGTGATAGGTCTAAAACTGTTTTCATATTTCTATAGTAAAAACAGATTTTACTATGTCTAGGAATTCCGTTCTGAAAAGGAAAGAAAATCTGCATGTTATTGTCGTGCTTATGATGGATGCAAGTGAAACTCTACGGTGTTGTCCCCATGAATTTTTCCATGTTCCAATCTGTACACATTTCTCTGTACTCCTTGTTGCCTCTTTACACTGTAGTCAGAATCTTAAAATTAACTTTCCTGCTTCTCTGAAGTTGCTGCTTGATTTGCTCCATTCACGAGACCGAACTGAATATTCAGGCTTTGGCACATTCTGAAACGCTGTTTGCCTTTACAAGGAATCGAAGCTGATATGAACACATCCGGGGCAATAGAAGCAGGAAGATTTCTTCGGACAAAAACTGGCGGTACGATCTGAAGCAGACGCACTAACGAACCATTTTTTTTTTATTTTTTAGAACCGCAGGCAAAGCCCTGCCCCATTCGTTTACAAGGCCACTGACGAACCGTGTCCATCAGCAATTCAGCATCCTGCCGCTGCAGACGATTACCAGCCACTATGCTCCCGTAGAGTTCGTACCTGAGGCGCAGCACGTAGCATGTCCGCCGTGTGCCCATGCCCAGCCGGAGCGAGCACAAGCGCCGCGTGGCTCGGACGCGGCGAGCGGCGCCGCGCCTCCGCCGCCCGCCGTCCGGTCGTAGCTGCAGGAGCAGCGGACCGGAGATGTTGCTGGTGCAAGCTGGTGAGGCAGGCATTCGTTGTGGGCCTGGCGATCCCCGCCGGGGCAGAGGGCGGCGGTGACGGCGGCGGCCGGCGGCGGCGGCGGGCAGCACCGGACGGAAGCCGAGACGAACCAGGGGCCCATCTGCAAAAATCCGGATCGCGATTAATCCAGTCTGCTCATATACTGGAGGACCATCCGTGGCGGGCGGTCCGCCGCCCACCGTCGTAGCTACCACCCAATGCTCCTCCTCGCGTGACGGTAAATCAACCCTCCTCTGCTTCGTGCCGCGGCTCGGCGGAGCGCCGACCGCCGCACTTCGACCAACCTCGCACCCCTGATTCCCTGTTCTTCGTAGCTCATGGCGGCCTCGCTGCACTTATAGGCTGAAGTCCACGCGCCGCTGCAAGCCTGCAATGCAAAGCCGCGATGGGTTTGCAACGGTGACGAACAGCACGGGTTCAGATTGTTAAATCAAGAGCAGCGATGCAGCATCGGACTAAAGGATGAACGACAGCACCAATTCAGATTGTTCTGTGCCATACTTTTTTTTTGACGTGAACTACGGCGGGGATGACGCCAGTTTGAACTTGTCGTGGCGAACCACATATTACAAAGCAGAGAAGTACAACTCAACACAAAGAATAACAACAAAGAAACACAGACAAGACATGATACGGGCCAAGGGCCGACCACTGAACCGAATAGAGTCGCCATCGAATAGAGTCGCCATCGAGCAACATGCTCGCCGGATGTAACCCCGCCATCATGCATTCGCACCACCCCTCGTAACTACGCAGCACCATTGGTGCCCTCCATCTGAGAGAACACCCAATGAAATGGGGACTAAAGGTAATGGAAGGCGCGCCAACAAAGCTCATCGGACACAAACATCTCCCTTGAAGTTGAGAGCATCACCACTTGCAGTACGCTCCACGTACTGCTATCCATCGCCAATCCATCGCCAAGAAGGGGAGGAAACCTTAAAGAGGCACAACCGAAAAGATGGATAGATACAACATCCGGCATTTGATTCGATGATGCCACCAACAAGAAGACGATCGATAGAGTAGAGGTGCCGAAGAAGAACACTCGCCGAACCACGGCAATAGCCACAGATCAACATCAAGCAGGTCAAAAAGAGTACGAACAGAGAAGAAGCGTGAGACTCCGAGAACTCGGCTGGAGCGGTGACATGTGCGAAGGTGAAACACCTCTCCGCGCATCGAGCGCGATGCTTTTGCTGTACATCGGCCAATGAAGGCACGAGCACCAGGCACAGGCGGACCGAGCGGAGGTGGAATTCCTCCCCGCGCACTGGCGCGACGCTTTCGCTGCTGGATCAAGGCCCAACACGCCATATACAAATCCGGAAGAGCAGAGACGAAGAAGTGTTCCCCGCTGCCACCGGGGACACACCAAGCTGCCACCAAGTCGTCCACTGCAAAAGCTCCGGCGAGGCAAGGCAAGGCCCAGTACCATCACGAACCACTCCGGCCAAAACACTGCAGAGCACGGAGCAGCCAAGAATGCCACCGACAGGAATGGCAGGCCGGTGGCGACGCAAGCCACATGCCGCCGCGGCCGCCATCCCCCGACGCTCGCGCAGGCCCCACAGCGGGGGCGTCGCGCGGAGCACCCAGAGGCCGCAGGAAGCGGCGACAAAGGGCAGCAACGGCACGCCGCCGGGAATGGCGCGGGGCCACGGACGCGCACCCTCTCCGAATGGCAGATCAGGGCCCCGGGAGGCCGGAAACGACGGCGGCGGCCGCCGGACCGACCAGAGTGGCGTAGGCCGGCAGCGACGCAAGCCACCAGCCGTCGCGGCTGCCATCCCCCGGCGCCCGTAGGCTCCGCAATGGGGGCATCGCGCGCAGCACCTGGAAGCCGAAGAAAGCGGCGACGAAGGGCACCAACAACTCGCCGCCGGGAATGGCGCAGGGCCACGGCCGCGCGTCGAAATCCAGCAGCGGAACAAGCACCCGACCATCTCGAACGGCCGACGATGGAGGTCGGGCTGCTTCATGCTTCAACCGGCATGCCCCAAGCGGAACCTCAAGGGGCTTACCCCCATGGGCCAGACGGCCCTGGATCCGCACCCACCGGTGCCGGATCTGCGCACAGCCGGCGAGAAGGACGCCGGCGGCCAGCAGCCGGCAACTAGTGCAGCAAGCCCGGCGGGAAGAAAAGGAGGGAAAGGAGAAAGGGGAGATCCTCAAAGGAAGGGAAGGGGCGCCCGCCGCCGCCCTCGTCGCGGCCGAGTGGACTTCCACCGGCGAGCTCCGGCGGCGGCGAGTTGGAGGGGAGGAGTGAGGGAGCGCTGGGGAGAGGGAGGCGGCGCCGCCCGAGTCGCCCCTGGGGCGACGCGGGGCCGAGCGAGAGAACCGAGTTTTTCTACGCTGCAATTTTGCGAGCCCTTGTTCTGGGCCATACTTCCAATGGCTTCTGGAAGATTGTTCCAGCAAAACACGAGACTTGCAGCAATGCCCACCTCTACTAACTGAAGAATGAACCCGAAGCACTCTGAACTGAACCTGAACGTTTGTGCAGGCTGGAACAGCAAAAGCTTGGTTTTGCCGCATTGATGCTCCGCTGGGTGCTCATGTTGCCGCGGCGTCCGAATGGCACCATGGAGCGCGACCTTGCCTGGTTCCAACAAGAGACTCGACCGGCTGGGGTGTGTCGGCGAGGAAGGGGCCTGTTGGCACGAAGATCCAATGCCAGCTGAAGAATGAAACCTGAGCTTGATTACCTGAACGTTTTACAAGCTGAAATTGCAGGGTAGCTGCCATGTCTTCCTCGCCCCTCCAAGTCGAGTACACCATCAGCACCATCAGTGATTGCTGTGAGACCTGAATGACTGAACTCTGAGCCAAGGGGGAAGGTCAGTAGATCACATAGTTGAGCCAAGGAGTAACGACTAACAATGATAAAGGTGTTATTTTTGCCTTACTACTGCAAATACCGGATTCTGTAACCTGCCTGCTTCTGTAGTTGCAACTTGTCTGCATCTTCAATTTGTTCCTGATTTGCTCCATTCATGAGACCAAACAGAAAATATCCAAGGTTTAACGCATTCTAAACTAGGGGTTATAATGGAAATATTCGGATCGCGATTAAGAATCGCGATCCAAATGAGGTGGCATTTTGCAAAGTACAAGGGTTATTACGAAATATATGGTCCATTCTAGGGATTGTTTTGCTAAAATACATTCCGAGCCAAGCGCCCAGCCCCATGGGCCACCACCGACCTCCGCCAAGCCAGAGCGAGCCCCCGCCTACCAATAGGCAGCAGGACCAGCCATGGCGGTGGTCCCCCACTCACGCCGTAGCCTGTAGCTACCACCCCTATGCAACGCGCCTCCCGCGTGACGGGAAGTTAACTTTCCTCGGTGCCGGCCGCCGGCGCCGCTGCTGGTGCCCGGGAGACCACCGAGGCGTCCACGGTGCGCGGCTACGAGGTACCCTCCAGCCAGGACGTGGGTGATCGTGAACGCCATGGCCATCGGCACGGACCCCAGGTGCGTGGGGGTCCGACGCGGCGGCGCCGGCGTGGACCTCGGCGACCACGCAAGCCGTATTACGACGGCTTCGCGCTCGTGCCGCGTGCACTTCGCGACGGCCGTGCTCGAGCTGCTGCTGGCCAACCTGCTGGTCCAAGAGTTTGAGCCCGCGAACGCATCCCATCGGCCGGCCTAGGCTTACGTAGCTCCGCGGATGGGGCGTTCTGCAACAATACGCGCCCGGGCGTGTGCGCTCTGCTCTGCTCTGCTCTGCTGCGTGCGAGAGAGGTGCACGCCAGGCCCGTGTCGTGTCCAATGAAGTCGGCGCCCGCGCCGCCGCCGCCGGCCTTGCCGAAAACGACTCGTGGGTCGTGGCCAGATTGGACCCGGATTCCATCGGCGAGCAGGACTCCGCCCCACCTCTGTCTCTAACCTGCAGCTTCAAGGCTACCCGACTAGCCGTAGCCGTCATCCCGATTTTGTCCTGCTAGTTTACACCTGCTAGTTTTATCCTGAGGCCTGCTTCAGGACTAAACTTTAGTCCCGTCACATCGGATGTTTGGACACCAGTTAGAAGTATTAAATATAGTTTAACTACAAAATCAATTACATAAATGGAGGCTAATTCGAGAGATGAATCCATTAAACCTAATCAGTCCATGATTTAACCATGTTGTGCTACAGTAAACATGTGCTAATGATGGATTAATTAGGCTTAATAAATTCGTATCGTGAATTAGCACCAGCTTATGCAATTAATTTTATAGTTAGCTCATGTTTAATCCCTCTATTTGGCATCCAAACATCTGGTGTGACCCGGATTAAAAATTAGTCCCTGTATCCAAACACCCCTCATGCTCATAAACATTTATAGACAAGGGTACAGGAATTTACACCAGCAGGTTATTATCGTTGGATCCATCATGAACTCTATTTTCAGAAGTTACGTGTCAGAAATTATCATTGCTAGATCCATTATGTTGTATGCTAGTAAAAATATACATGCATGGCTCCCTAGTCCCTATGCCACATGCTAAATGTTTAATCGTAGACGATTTGTTGTGCTGTTAAGTATGCAGTGTATAGTCAACATAGAACACCTCTCTCACATGGCAATTCAAGCTCTCTGTATGGTCTATAAAAATAGTATGCTGCTAATACCATGCTATTCGTATCCAGTTCACGCAAATTAACAGCAGGGTGACCAAAGACAGAGGGCTGCCATGCACCCAGCAATGTCCATGGAGACGCTCAAGACGAGCTCTTCGCACGCGCCTTCCTCGCCCTCGTCGCCACCGTCACCGTCCTCTACCTCACGCGGCTGCTGCTCGCGCCGCTCAAGAGGCGCGCCGCCGCCAGCTCGCCAGCTTCTCTCCCGTGCCCGAGGGGCCTGCCCATCATCGGCAACCTCCACCAGCTCGGCGCGGTCCCGCACGACTCCCTCGCCACGCTGGCCTACAGGCACGGCGCGCCGCTCATGCTGCTCCGCCTGGGCTCCGTCCCACGCTCGTCGTCTCCACCGCCGGCGCGCTGCGCGCCGCGTTCCAGCCCAACGACCGGGCCATGTCGGGGCGCCCGGCGCTGACCGCGGTCGCCAGGATCACCTACGGCCTGCAGGACATCGTCTTCTCGCATCCCGGCGGCGCCTTCTGGCGCGCCGCGCGCCGCGCGTCCCTGTCGGAGCTCCTGGGCGCCCCGCGCGTGCGCGGCGTCCGCGAGGGCGAGGTCGCCGCGCTCGTCGCCGCCATCGCGGGCGCGTCCGCGGCCGGCTCCCCCGTGAACCTGAGCGAGAGGCTCATGGCGACGAGCAACAGGATCCTGCGCCGCGTCGCGTTCGGTGACGGTGGCAGCGGCGAAGGGAGCATCGAGGCCGGCGCCGTCCTCGACGAGACGCAGAAGCTCCTGGGCGCTTTCTTCGTGGCCGACTACATGCCGTGGCTGGGGTGGGTGGACGCGCTCCGGGGACTGCGGAGGCGGGTGGAGCAGAACTTCCATGAGCTCGACGCGTTCTACGAGAAGGTGATCGACGACCACCTCAAGAAGCGCGCGGGTTCCAAAGGCGAGGACTTGGTTGATGTGCTCCTCCGCCTGCACGGCGATCCGGCTTACCGGAGCACGTTCAACAGCCGTAACCAGATCAGAGGCATCCTCACGGTACGCCGCCTCATCTCGCTCGCACGTTACGTTTCACGGGTTTTCTTGATCGTACGATCTTGTGAGCAAACTGCAAATAATTTCGTTTTCGTTCATGTGTTTCATTCAGGACATGTTCATCGCCGGGACAGACACGACGGCGGCGACGGTGGAGTGGACGACGACAGAGCTGGTCCGGCACCCGGACATCCTCGCGAAGGCGCAGCAGGAGGTGCGCGGCGCCGTGGCCGGCGGCGGCGGGGACATCGTCCTCGAGTCCGACCTCCCGCGCCTCACGTACCTGAAGCAGGTCACCCGGGAGTCGATGCGGGTGCACCCGCCGGTGCCGCTGCTGGTGCCCCGTGAGACCATCGAGCCCTGCGCGGTGTACGGCTGCGAGGTCCCGGCCGGGACGCGGGTGCTCGTGAACGCCAGGGCCATCGGCCAGGACCCCTTCGCGTGGGGCCCCGACGCGGCGCGGTTCGTGCCGGAGCGGCACGCGGAGGTCGCGGACCTCAGCGACCACAAGCCCTGGCACGACAGCTTCTCGCTGGTGCCGTTCGGGGTCGGCCGGAGGAGCTGCCCCGGCGTGCACTTCGCCACCTCCGCCGTCGAGCTGCTGCTGGCCAACCTGCTCCTCTGCTTCGACTGGCGTGCGCCGCGCGGCGAGGCCGTGGACCTGGAGCGGGAGACGGGGCTGACCGTGCACAGGAAGAACCCTCTCGTGGTCGTAGCGGAAAGGAGACGCGTGCAGTGAAGTGATAGCCTCGTTGGCGCCCTTACGACGACGACGACGACGAGGACGCTTTCGTTTGCGTACGTGTTCTGTGACGGAGTCACCGTGTGTGACACGACGAGCGCTTCCGGCATCGGGGCGTCGCTCTCGAGGTGATGTATTCGTGATGCGTTCCCTTCACGGCCCGGTGATAGGAGCGCAGCTCCGCCGGCCTCTCCGGTGATCACCGGGCCGCCGTCCTTGTCACGCGTGATGGCGGCGTGACGGCGGCGGACCGAGGAAATACACCAATGACGTACGCGGGAGGATTCAGGTTGTCTCCGTGTCGACTGGAGATTAGCTGTCGACAGTGGCGTGGGGCCCTTGGCAGTGTGTGTGGGTGGCGGCATGCAAGGGCACGTACAACAGTTAGACAGCAGCTGTCTATACGTGTCCATGTAAGCAAAATAAGCTGACGTGATTATTATTAAATTAGAAAAAAGTGTGTTGCTGTCCACTATCTCTTCTACTGCTCTGGCCCGTGCTTCCATGCAAAACAACACCAATTAGAGTACGTATTAAATATCACATAGACAGCTAAACAGACAAAAGCTGTCTATTTAAGTGTCTCTGTGTATCCAATAGACAACAGCTGTACTGTTGTCCGTGTGTATCGGAGAGAGACAAGTAAGCACAAATGTTTCTGTAAACTCAACTAAGAGAAAGAGGGACAGCTTTTCTCCTCCTCAAGTTATCGCGAGCTCTTGCCTCGTGTCGTGCTCACGTCGCCGGCGATCGCCGGCGGCCACAGGTGTAACAGCCCTGCGCTGCGGGATCCACGAGCCTGAGCAGCGTGCCTCCCCATTCTTTGTTGGGAGCTTCGTCGCCGCCTCTCGATCTTTGAACAAGATGTGAGAAGGCAAATGCCAGTGAATTTTTAGCTTTCAGAGCGACTGTTGTTCGGTACGATTCTTGTTATTGTCTCCTGATGAGCTGCCGTCATCCGCTGCAGCGGCTGTTGCCTTGTTATTTCTCGCAGTAACCTCCTCGATTTCACGGAGAGAATCACGAAATTCCATGGCTGTAGTACTGGAATTTGATGAGGTTATTCAGACTAATGCCAGGTGATTTGTTTGATCATGTTAGGTTGAGTTTCATTCAGGTTGAATTCGTCGCCGCAGGTTCTATTCTTCCCCAGCGGCCCAGCGTCCACTCCAGCCCATGTACAAACTCAGTCCTAACAGACGCTCCACCTTTTGCCTCTGCGGGCCACCTGGAACAGAATGGCCACCGCAAAGCCCAGGCCGTACCCTGACCCGGCGAGACAGAACATCACGATGGTATCCGCCGAGCTCCTCCCGTGCTCCGACGCAGGGGCTCCCGCGTCCGAGCCCCCGCCGTCGCACCGCCTGGATAGCGGCTTGCCGCAGAGCCCCGCGTTCCCCAGGAACGAAGCGTTGGTGAACGTCAGGAGCTGCCCTCCCTGCGGGACGCTCCCCTCCAGTCGGTTGCACGAGAGGTTCAGCCACGCGAGGGAGGTGAGCGACGCCAGCGCCTCCGGGATCCGCCCCTCGAGCCGGTTGGACGAGAGGTCCAGCGACTCGAGCTGCCGCAGGCCGCCGAGCTCGGGAGGGATCGTCCCGGCGAGGGCGTTGCCCGACAGGTTGAGCCCGCGCAGCGACGCGAGCCTCCCGATCGACGCGGGGATGGCGCCGGCGAACGCGTTGCCGGAGAGGTCGATCACGGCGAAGGCGACCAGGATCTTGCTCACCGTTGTGGATGTCCCTTTGTACGTGACCACCACCGTGTCGCGGTAGAATTTCCCTGACAGGTTGTTCTCCAGGGCTAGCGGCGCGTCGTTCTTGTTCATGCTGCTGGCCATCATCGCTCTGAGCTTCTCGAACCACCGTGGATCCAAGGCTCCGGAGAAGTTGTTTGAGGCCAGATCAATAATCTGCAAGCTTGAGAAGCGTGTCATGTTTTTATCACTCTCAACAGGAATTTTACCCACTGCACCGGAGAATCCGTTGGATCTCAGCACTAGAACTCTAAGCTTGGGCAGCTTCATGATCCAGCCAGGGAAATGGCCACTGAAATTGTTGTTTCCGACATCGAAAACCTCCAAGTTACTGCAGTTCGAGAGGGATCTTGGCAGCTCCCCCTCTATCTGATTCCCGTTGAAATCTATCGTCTGGGAAACACAGCTTCCTCTGATATCATCAGGGAGCCTGCCCTCAAGTCGGTTCTGTCTCATCTTCAGGATGGTCAGGTGTCCATCTACTAGACAAGATGGAACATGGCCGCTGAAATAGTTGTAAGAGATGTCAAGGAACTGGAGACTGCTTGCATTGCAGAGCATAGGTGGGATGCCTCCACGCAGTGTGTTGTTGGCCAGATTCAGAAAGAAAGGGCTGCTTACTCGTTCCATCAAGTACTGTGGGATGGATGAGAAGAGGTTGTTTGAGTAATCCAAGAACTGTGGAGACACTGGGATGGGTATGGGCCCTTGAATCTTGTTGAAACTAAGATCGAGATAGTATATGCTGGCATTAGCAAGAGGCAGGTCTATGCTGCTAAACTCGTTGCGAGAAAGATTGAACTTGAACACATCGACGTTCTCAACCTGGCCACCCCATATCCATTTAGGTATAGATCCACCAATCTGGTTGCAAGAAAGGTCAAGATCGCCCACCAAAACATACCTTAATATGGAGGGGATCTTGGTCATGTTGCAGCATGCTAGCCCCAGAGAGTTGATTTGAGGGAGCGACGCGGACGAAGAACCGACGTGCTCATCGTCCACTATCACTGTCAGTTTGTTAGCTGACAGGCAGAGGTTACTCAAATTTGTGAGCTTCCAAAAGGAGCTAAGTTTTACTGTTCCAGCTAAGCTATTTCTAGAGAGATCAAGTGTCTGTAAACCCGTGAGCTCGAAGAAGGACATGGGTATCGATCCATTTAACTGGTTGTAGTCCAGGTAAATGGATTGCAGGAATGGAGAAGGGCTGGAGAATTCAGGGAGTGGGCCGGCTAGATTATTCGACATAAGCGATACGAATTCCAGCTGAGGGAGAGAGAATATGAAGCTAGGAACCGGCCCTGATAGGGAGTTGCAGCATAGTTGTAGTCTCTTCAGGTTTAGAAATGATTCTTTGCTGAAGAATGTTATCGGCCCTGCGAACAACCAAAAGATAAAAGAAAAATTATTCTGGTGTGCATCAGAAGTTTTGAGAAACAAAAACCTCAGCTATTTTCAGACAGGTAAATGGTGAAAAACGAAGTGCATAGTTTCCACGGTTTTCCTGCCTAGGAAAAGGCATCTCTAATGGAAAAAAAATGTTCTTTTTGTAGAGGAAATTGAAGAAAGTATTCAGTGCTGTTGGACGAGGCCTCTTGTTGAAGATATCAAAGGTTTCAACTCAGTCAAGCGTGTCGTGTTCACCTGAGATATTGTTTTGTGAGAGGTCCAACTCAGTTAAGCGTGTCAGGTTCGCAAACGACGATGGTATTTCGCCTGAGATGCCGCACCCGATGAGCCGTAGAGTGGACAGTGACTGCAGCCTGCCGATGGCAGCCGGCAGCTCTCCAATTTGGAACCCGCTGCTGCTCAGATCCAAGAAGCTCAACGATGCAAGGTCACCAATCGAGCCGGGAATCCCTCCAGAACCATTGGTCCCGCTGATGTCCAGAGTCTTCAGATGTTTCAGGTTGCCGACAGAGCTCGGTATTTGACCAGAAAATTTTGTTTCTTTCAGGTTCAGAACCTCCAAGGAGCTACCGGCGGGGAGCTCCGGCAAGCTGCCGGCGAGGTCGGAGTTGGACGACACGTCGAGCACCCGTAGCCTCGGCAGCTGAAAGATGCTCCGAGGAAGCGAGCCGTTGAAGTTGTTGTTTGAGAGCTGAAGGACGGTGAGGTGCCGGAACTCAGCGAAGAACTCGGGTATCGGCCCGGACAAGGCGATCACCGACCCGTCGTCGGAGTAGCCTTGATTGTTGTTGGAGAGGTCGACGACGGCGAGCGACCGGAGGCGCGAGAAGGACGGGCAGATGGGGCCCGAGAGGTTGCAGGACTGCATGGTGAGCACCCGGAGCCGCGGGGTGGAGCCCGCGAGGACGGCGCACCAGTCTCCGGACGCCGCGGCGGACATGCCCACCCCGTCGAGGCGGAGCTCCCGGAGGCTGGTGAGGTTGGCCATGACGGCTCCAAAGATCGGCTCGCTGAACTCCAACGGCGTGAGGGAGGTAAGCTGGTCGTCGCCAGCGGAGGAGAGGTCGAGGGACACGAGCTTGCGCAAGGCGCCGATGCCGGCGGGCACCTGGCCGGCGAACCCGGCGCCGGAGAGGTTGAGGTGGGTGAGCTCGGCGAGGCGCTCGAACCCGGCCGCCGGGAGCCCCGCGCCGCCGAAGTCGTTGCCCGCGAGGCTGAGGCGGCGCAGGGTGGCGAGGCGGAAGAGGGAGGCGGCGTCGAGGCCGGCGCGGCTCCGCAGGCCGCGGCCGCCGAGGTCCAGCGCCGTGACGGCCGTGCCCCGCCCCGAGGCCGCGCCGCAGGTGACGCCCTCCCAGCGGCAGCAGTCCGTGCGCGCGCGCCACGACGGCAGGCTCCGCTCCGGCCGCTGGAAGGACCGCCGCAGCCGCAGCAGCGCCGTGGCCTGGTCGGCGGGGCACCCGGAGGCCGCGCCGGTGCCAACGGCGGCGGCGCAGGTGACGAGAAGGAGGAGGATGGGCGCGTCGACGCGGACGCGGGGCAGCTGTTCGTCCGTGCAGCCTGACATGGTTCCTGCCCGTGCGGAACAGGGGGGTAGCGGGACTTCGCAGGTTGTGGCCGTGGAGCCGGGAGGCCGGAGGCGAGCTATATGAAGCGTGGGTTTCCCCCAAAAGACGCCGGCGACCGATGATTCATCGTACGTGAGATGAAAGCGACGCCGGCCGGCGACGCCAGTCAGGTCATGGCGGATCAAAATTCAGAATCGCAGGTGGAAGTCTGGAAGACGTGCTCCCCGGTGCCGGTGCGCGACCGATCGTTGCCGTGGCCAGTCAGTCCGGCTCGAGTCAAGGGAAGCTTTGATCAGCGACAGTGTACGCATTTACACTCATGTCTCCATCACAGTATCTGCGTCCCGTTCGTCGCAGGGTGGAAATCAACAATGAGTTCTTCTCACCAGCACTTTCCTCTAGTCTCACAATGAGGTCCCTCCAACCTGCGTAGCGTTCAATTAAAATGTATTTTGTGGGTGTAGAATAATCCATCTTATAGCCAAAGCTATGGTTTTTCCTTGAGTAAGGTAAAAGTTGCTGCAGTGCTTTTTCCTCAAATTCAGGTGAGATGAGCATTTTTGCCACCACCACTGACAATCCCAGGAAAATGTCAAAGACAAGGAGATGAGCTGATGGAAGACATGACACTGAATTCAGATGAAATGAGCTGCCGTCAACTTACCAGAGGGAGGTTAAGGGCCTCAAGAACCCTATACTTGTTGAACACTACCGTTGATTTAGCGTACTGGAGCTCATAAAGACTAGATACAGAGAGGATACAAGATGCAATAATTTAGCACCTTCTCATTCCAACCTTTAGATGATTCGGGCGCAACTCCCAAAGCGATGCGAAGGCAACCGTTCATTGGCCCTCGGTCAGTTGCTACCAGTAAATAAGCACCTATCAGGATGTTTTCCAAAGATCTCTTGCAACTTACGCACATATTATCTTAACCGACAAGCGTTGAACGAAAAATGCTAACACACACAAAAACAGCCATTGATTACCCAACCCAGGAAACCCAATAGATAAATCGCCAATCAACTCTTACTGCTCCTTCTTGGGTTTTTTCTTCCTTGAAGCGAAGCTACTTGGCCCAACTGCTTCTAGTGACATTCGCTTTGTCCTGCTACAATAGTTGAAAATCTCAGTTATTTACGTGACAGTAGGCACTATTAATTGAATCAAACAAAAGGTATGAATACCTCGAAGCAAGTTCCCTTGATTCAGAATCATCCTTGTCAGACATATCATCATCGTTGCCATCGTCATTATCACCGCCGCCATCATCATCTATAACATGAGACAAGGAAAATGTCATGCTTCAACATCTGCTCTTGTCAAGTTTAAAAAAGTGACCATCATCACAAAATCCAGAAGTAGGTAGAGGGCAACTGAACAGTACTAGATAAGTACAGTCCGATTTCAAATAAACCTCACATATGTAGACTTGGATAAAAGATGGACTGTAAGTAACCTCAGTATGCTTGGAGACATCCGATAAATATGGCATGACAGTACGGAAAATGCAGTCATAAAAGAGTTTCATGTACATAAACACCATCTTAAGTGTGGATGATCGTCTGGTAATGGAATTCCAGCACAACATCAGGGGAAACAATGTGCTTGATAGGACTGGTGTGTATATCATAGTTCACCAACACGCAACATTATACTTCCATGGATGTTTTTGACATGTTGGGGATGGTTATGTCTCAAACTGGACCTAAGGAAATATTTTTCAAGGAACCGTTTACATTGGCTTGTTGGGACTCTTTGGATGTAGAGTAACAGATGTTATTTGAAAAGAACTCTCCCAGTAAGGATAGATGGAAGAGAAGTTTGGGTGAACTTCGAATATTTCAAGGTTTGAGCTCCTGGGAAAATGAATGAAGCTTTGGCCAATTGGATTGGTTCAGAGTTTTGGCTATTGCTTAAGTGTTCTGCATTGTGGATCCTGTGGCTCTTCTCTAGGGACCCCTCAATACTACGTTGTATACTAATTTTCTTTAATAAATACATTTCCAGTCCAGTGTTTCATGCTACGGCAGGACAGCACAAAGATACATTTCAAGATATAGCTTTCCTAAAATAGGTTATCTCATTGAACCTTTGGCAGCAACTAGATGCGTAAAGTAACAGTGATTCTAGCTTCCATCTCCATAAGAACAGCTAACTGTAAAAAATGCTACCTAATTCCTGTACAGTACTCCCTCCATCCCTCCATCCCAAAGAACGTGTCATTCTAGTTTTGTATCATAAGTTTGACCAAACTTAAGGTATATTATGAAAATATATTTCATGATAAATCTAAATCTAATGGTACTTATTTGGTATCATAAATATTGGTATTTTTTTATATAAACTTGGCCAAATTTAAGATGGTTTGACTTAGGACAAACCTAGAATGACAATTTTTTTTAGGACGGAAGGAGTATGTATTAACCAATTCTGTTTTCACGCAGAGAACAAAAGGTGATGGATCTAATAACCAAAATCTTGAGCAAAAGCTACCTATGCAACAAACAGTATCTAGTAAATTTGAGACTGTCAATTATTACTAGCTTTAGGGATTGTTTATGCAGTTTAGTCTGACAAATTCACACATACCAGAACCACCTTCATTCTTTGCTGAGTCATTCTTCCCCGGTGAGGACTCCCATCTGTCTTTCCCGTCATCATCATCCCAGCGACTTCCGACAGGAGGCACCCAAAAATCTGGATCATCCGAATCATCCATCTCTGGTTTAGGTTCTCGTGGCATAGAAGGACTGTCAACATTAGTTTTCTTCTTGCCTTTCTTGTCCTTCTTGTCCTTCTTTCTTGACTTGCTCTTCTTTTCCATTTCATTTGACTTGGCAGCTTCTCCATTAACCATCTCACCAGAAGCCATCTGTTCTTCTAGCTTTTCTGTTACACAGCAATGGACATGTTAGATGCAGATGCATACAAACATTCTAGTCAGTGGCTTTATGCAGTTAGTTGTATTGGTATAAGAATTCCATCCAAATGCTACTGGAAAAGATTGCGGCAACTAGAAGTCGTATCATTTGCATTTCATCAATCCTGAGTTGTTCTCAGCAAGGTACCAACAATTTGTCCGACATTTAATAGTTAACTTCTGTTTTTTCAGAACCACGGTTAGTGGGATTTCAAAATGGAAGATCAACATAGATGCAAAAGGACCAGAAATTTCAAAATGGAAAATTTGCATTTGATTTGTACTGATTTGTTCTCAGCAAGGTACAACTTGTCTAACATTAATAGTTAACTTCTGTTTCTAAAATGGCAAAACAAAATAGATGAAAAAGGATGGCATCATGATGGAAAAGAACTACAAGCAAATAGAAAAGGTTCATCACTGAGGAATAAATATTCTTCAACCAGCAGTGAAACATATGCAAACAGCACAGTTCATTCCAATAGCAGGTAGTCGAAATAGCATACAGTATTCCGAAACTTTTACCTAGCTTGTTAAGAAATCTCTTCCCGTTGATGTGCTTCCATATATGCTCCTCCGACTTGTTAACTGTATCCCCTGTAATGTTGCATACCAACTTCGACCTAGGACACAAAACCTAATTCAGTTCGTATATAAACCACCCAAAGAGCAATAGTAATGTGTGTTATGGTTCACAAGGAGGCACATCAACTTTTTGTCACAACTTTTGTCTTGGGATACGATGTGACATCGCCGCAACATCATGCCAAATACATTTCCATTCAGAACCATAAAGATCCTTTGATGTGCGCTAGGACCAATGGATAGCCAATTGAACCTTCGGACTTGTACTAGCACTGATGAGTAGCCAATTGAACCCTCGGACTCGCATCAGGGTAAATAGCTAAATGCTCGCGAAAATCAGCAGAAGGAGCGGAGGGGAAGTACGCACTTATGCTCGGGATGGGGCTTGAAGGCGTTGAGCGGCGGCTTCTTGCGCGCGACGGCGTGGTCGATGAGCGCGAGACGGCAGGCGCGGGACCGCGCGTAGGACTCCTTCTCCCGCTCCGGCAGCTCGTGCCCCGTCTCCGCGCAACGCCACCGCCCGCCACCGGCGTCCTCCCAGGTCGGTTGCCCCAGAAGGAAGGCGCCCTCCTTCGCCCCGCCCCCCTCGCTGCCGTGGGTGGAGCCCTGGGGGCTCGATACGCACGTCTCCTCCACCACCTCCGCGGCGGCGGCGGCGGCCGGGGCTTTGCTCTTCTTCGCCATCAGGTTGTTGGCGGGTGGAGGCTGGAAAGGCGGAATAGGTCTGGGGGCAAGGGTTTTTTTGGCCGTTTGGGGGTTAAACCGTCCAGGGACCTTGTGATATTCCCCTGGCAGGATTACGATCAACTCTCTCCATCCTGGCCGTCCATTCGAAACTTGAACAGTTCAGATTGGTTGAAAATACTAGAAGGGACCAGGCGGTGATCACAAAAATTGCAAAAACAGTTTATAAGTTGACCATCTGCTGAGAATTTACATAGCATATCTTTCCACATACAACATTACCGAAGCAATCGTCTCACCGACTAACATGTGAAACTCCAAAACTCGAGCAATATTTTTTCACATCCACATGAACGAAATCATAAATGTCAACAATTACAGGAAACTGCCAGCGATTTCGCCATCTAACCTAGTTGGTACAACAGAGCAAGATGTTACAGAGGGCTGTTACAACCCCGGGTCCGAAATTCTGAGAAATGGAATGCTCAATCAGCACCTTTACAGACGCGCGCCCTCATACACGCATGAAGCTATCTAGCATCTATAGTCAGAGAGAGATGCAGATCAGGGGAGGGCTACCCGACTACAGCCAACTTCCTCATGGGGAGGGCTTGTTCAGGAACAGCTTTATGAGCAATTCATCTCTCGGCAGTGACACTCCAGCCCGGAATGCTTGTTCCAGGGCCTTTAGCCATTCATTCATGAGGGATCCCTGCATTTGCTGCATACTGGTGTACTCCTGCTCCATGTCTGACTCTAGCTCCTCAAAATGTTTGATCTTGTATTGCATCTTTCTTAGCTGGCGAACATAGACAGACAAAAAACATCAGTGAGGTTAAACAAATTCCATATTTCTGAAATAGATTTTTCGAAATGTTAGGTAAAGTTTAATCCATTCTAAATCAAAAGGAAGACAAAGAGGTAGTAGTCTGTCACCAAAACAACATCAGCGGCGTTGCCTGTTCCCATTCAGAAGCTATTTACTTCTTATCATAAGTAAGGATGGGGTGGGATTGGAAAGTGAAATCTATTAATGTAACCTTCTAATATTATGCCTCACTGTTCGTGCATAAGAACCTACCACTGTTCACAAATCAATTGGACGACCATGATGATTACAACTGTACTCTATCCTACTTCAATGCGATCATGTCCATTAAGCAGCTAGGAAGCCAAAAATTTGGAAATACTTAAGCAGTGGAGTCCTACTAGTAAACAAATTAAATCAATAAATATGCCTAGCTAGCATCCGCCAATGCTTTTTACTATCGCATGACAACAAAAGCTTCCATCTTCCTTTTGGTGCTGCCAAGACCTGCCACTCTCGCTCAGCCAAGTGCACAACCTGAGTAAGTACACTTATTGATGAGTGGCAGTGGAGTGTTAAGCTAACATTTGCTCATGTGCTCTTGATGTTTCTACTCCTGGTCTACACCTAGGTTTCGCTCGATGGCCCTGTATCCATTCTTGATTAAAGCACAGAGAGTTAGGTTTATGTTCTATTTCTCAACCTTTCTGACTTGCTCCTGCTATCAGCAGGAAATGAAGAGGGTGGTGGTGAGAGAAAACACTACATATACGAGTTGGTGGTACAAAACTAGAAAATCCCTCTGCTTTCTGATTAGTCATGGAATCGTAATAATTTGCTCAGAATATATCATTTCACACATGTGGCTTTCATAAGCAAAAACAACAAATACAGAATACCATCATGGTTTATGTTTAGGCAGGAAAGGACTTAAAGATTTTCACCTGAGTTTCAATTATTGATGCCATTAGGAGCTCCATTTCTCGCTCCTCCTGGTCTGCAAGCATTTTAGCATGGGCAACAGCTACACCAATAGCAGTAGCAACAGCTGCCCTCACTTGATATGCACTAGCAATGAACTTCTTTTCCTGCTTCTTATCTGAATCACGAACAGACGACAGATATTTTTTATATGCAGAGCAGAAATAGAGGGGTGAATACTGTATTTATATTAGCTTGGAATGTCAGAAAATAAATTTGACATACCAGAACCAGTCTGGCCATGCATTTCCACATCCTTATTGCCAACTTTGCGATCGCTGTAAGCATATCATGCAGATTTTGTAAAAGGATAACACCAAAAATGGACAAAAATAAGCATATGAACAATATCAAATTCATCCTTACATCTGTTGGACATGGTTTGAAGCAAATGCCTTAGTCTTAAATTCTCGCTCACTAAGGCGAAAGGCTTTCCTTGCTTGGGAATTTTCATTGCCCAAAGCTTTAATTGCAGCATCAGCAGCTGCAGCAGCAACATCTGGGCTCGTTGATGTGGTCAGGAGTGCTAACTGATGTAGCATAGACAAATGTTAGCATCCCACTAAATCTTGTACGCATCCTTAGCACTTGTGTTTCATGTCATTTTGTAGAAATTACCTGCTCCATTAATGAAGTTGTAGCATCCATTGAAGAAAATAACCGTCTGCGTTTTGTAGGATGTTCTTCTACTGATTTATCAGCACTATCTTCATTTCCATCAATCTGCATGCCATCAACCTTTTCAGTTGAATTGCTTGAAGAGTCCTTCGTAAGGTGCTGGTTCATTTTTCCATCAGTTGCCTGGTTCATGTGGAGCCGGCTAACAGATTTACCATTTATTGTGCCCAGCATATGTTCACCAAAAGGCAACTGAATAAGCCTTGCTATGCATTCTGATTTATTCTTTGTGCGGACATGCTGGGCGATAAGATCCCAGTCATCTCCATGTTTTAGGACTCCTTCTAAAAGAAGTAACGTCTCTGCGTCTGTCCATGGACTAGAAGCATGGTTGTCCACGCTCTCCTTTTTGTCACCAGGACATTTATTCGCTTCTTCCTTGTTATCATTATTGCTTTTGGAACACTTTGAACATACTTTAAAACCATCCTGAAAAGCGAATGTGGGAAATGTTAATGAATACAGAGAAAGTATTTCCTAGTTTTTATCACTGCTGATGTATGCAGAAGAACAAAATTACCACACAGACAGATTGTAGTTGATAACATAAGCTTAGTGAAAAGAGACACTTGGCAATACGACAAATATGCGGTAGAGCTGAGTGAGCAGATTGCGTGTGCAGGAATTCAAAACAGATTAAGCATCTTTTCACAGAGGAGAGGGGATCCATTCTATCATCTACCAACTTCACCTTGTCGGCTAGTCCATAGAAAAAAGCATAATTTCACTTTCCGTGGCAATTATTATTTACAAAACATAATAATGAGCGAATCCTCCAACCTTACCAAATCAAAATTGTAGGTTTCAAAATATTCCATTCTAGAACCTAGGGACCAGACATTTAGATAGCATTCATATCAACCTAAAAATACACCTAGCAACACAACTATCCCTTGCCCCCACTTTCATTTCTTGGAGCGTACGTTTGTACCAACAAGAAAGCTGGCCATTTCAAAGTGGATAGGTCACATCAAAACAGCCTCATCACAAGTTTGCAGTGTTTCTCAAGCATGATGGAAACATCCATGAAGCTATACCCCAGATAGCACACCTTTGCTTTGGTCGGAGCTGTTAGCTTTGAGGCGCTCCATATTCCACATTCTAAGGTTTAGCACCTCGTAGTCCAAAACCCAAAATATTTTTTTTTGTTTGAAAGGCCCAAAATCTATTAACAAACCACAATGTCATGAAGAAAATCCTTCAATATTGACAGCTTTGGGCACAAGGAGCTTTGGTAGTACCTTCAACGTCTCAACCTTTTCATCATTGCACTCCTCGCCGCAAAACCCACATATAGGGGCCTTCCCAGGCGCCCATTCGCCAAACACGTCGCCGTAGGAGGTCAGCGGGGGCAAGCGGAACCCGTTATCCTTCTCCCCGCCCGGCCCTCCCCGCTTCTCCTCGGCGAAGTAGGATGCCGGCGGCCGCGGCGTCACCTGCAGCCCCACGGGCGCCTCCACGATGACCCCCACCTCCTGCTGCCGCGATGCGGGGCCCGAGGACGAGGAGGAGGCCGAGAAGTTGATGAGGCCGGAGGCGTCGAGGAAGGCGAAGACCTTCCGGAGGAGCGTGACGTCCCCGACGAGCGCCCTGCGGACCTCGGTGAAGGTGAGCCGGCGCGCCGGGTCCTCCCGGTACTTGGCGATGATGAAGTCGCGGTACTCGCGGTAGATCCGCGGGTTCCGCGTCGCCGTCCCGAACCCGGAGCCGCCGGCCCCGCCGAAGAACTCCGGCAGCGCGCGGCGCTCCGTCTCGTGGATCCCGTCCCACCGGAACCAACCTGCGGTGGTTAAGAAGACACGGAATTCGGTCAGGCGGCCGGCAGGTGGGGCGGGTCCACCCCCCGTAACCCTAGGAGGAGCACGACGGGGAAGAAGGGCGCGAGGGGAGAAGAGAGCTCTTACCGGATGAGGCCGGGATGGTGTAGAGCTCGCGCGGCGACGATGGCGGCCCGTCGCCGGAGGTGGCGGCCGCGCCGGCCGCCGGCGGCGACATGGGGAGAGGGCGGGAAGATGGGGAACGGACGGGGAGAAGGGGAGAGGAGAGATCTGGGCCGTCGGATCTCGGATTAAGGGGCGTTTATGGTTAGGCTTTGGGCTCGGGCGGCCGGTCGGTCTGTCGGAGAGGAGGGCAGGAGCCACGACTCGTGACGCGAGAGTAGAGGTGCGATGGCGGCGTGGTCTGAGAGCGAGGATTTCACGTACGAGTGGGACCACGTGTATTAGTGGGTCCGTAGTCTGGGCCTTAGCTGACCTGAGTTAAGTTGGGCCGAACAAGTATGGGCCGGTATGGAAGATTTTTGGCGCGCGCTATGGACGAGGATCACTTATGGGTCCTTAATTGATGCTCAAAAAAAAAAAACCTTCTGGGTCCTTAATTTCCTCAAAGAAGAAAAAACTTCCGTCCTTCCCCCGCTTCCATCCCACGACTTCCTTCCGCTCGCTCCGTTCCAAATTATTAATTATTTAATCATTTTAACTATTCTAAATTTATAAATTTTATTATATATCTAAATATATATTAGGTATATAGTATAGCAAAATTTATAAATTTAAAAATTAAAAGTAGTAAATTGGAAGAAAGTTTCCAGCTTTTGATATGTTTATTGGAGGGAGTGTCTGTTCTACCCCCCTCTCCCCCGCGCGCTCGAGCCTATTATTCTAATTTTCAGTCAATTTTACTCCTCTCAACAATTTACTTTGTGCACTTAATCTCTTAAATAAAATTTAGGCTCAAGCAACTACCCCAACCTATTTCATTGATCCAATCTACCTCTAATGAGATTCCTCTTTTTTATTTCTTCACTTACAAGTGGAATGTGAACGTTAAATTTTGCAATGCCTATGCTAGAAAAATACATCATAATTTTTTTATGAATATTTTTATGTAGAATTGTATTTTTTGATAAATTTCGTGTTAAATGTTTTCAAATTATGAAAATAACCATAAAAAATTCTTAATGTATTTTTTAACATATGACATCATGTTCTCTATCCACTCACAAAATTTTAACTTAAAATTTAATTCGTACGCGGAGAAACAAATAAAAATTTTAATTCGTACGCGGAGAAACAAATAAAAAGAGGGTAGATTGGACTAATTGGAATTGTTGGGGGAATAAATTGAACCTAAATTTTGCTCGGACAAAGTGAATTGTTGAAGGGAATAAAATGAACTTTTTCCTTTTTTCAATTCGTTTATGGTTTTCTTCAGGTATAGTTTACCGGAGTCGCAGTCGATCAGTGGTAGTAATATATACCAATATGAATAGGAGGCAGAGCACGTCATGACATCACAACGCAGAGATGTTACACATACACAGATACTGGAAAAAAAAACAAAGGCATAAAGAAGATATATAACACATGTACTGGTACAAAAGATTAAATTCAAGGTCTCCATTCCACCTTGCTCAAATAAACAACTTGCGACAAGAGCTGAACTTGAATTCAGTAGGCATGAATAACAGTTAGTATCGCAAATTGCCAGGTCTTGTTGTGACATGGAAGATTGCAAAACAGGAGATGGAAAACACCCTACAGCATACAGAGGCGACAATCAATAACTTCATGTGAAGTTATCTCCATCCTCTCCAATCTTCTAGACCAAATAAACATGACAAACACAAAATTACTTATTTTGCGCATCCTTTTCAAAACCAGAAAAGGACTGGGAACCAAAAGTTTCCCAAACAATTAACAGATGCCCGGAGTCCCAATTTCACCATCGCTGCCTCGTCACTGGCCTGGAAGAAAAATGAAGAGTTGGATGAGAACCAATGGCAACAGTGCATGGTTTAATGCATGAGAAAACAAAGACAACTAATTTGCATCTAAATGGCACAGCCTTGTACTATGTTTAGAACTACAGTATACAGTAAAGAGGGATAGTCATACAGGAACACGCACTCACACTGGACTCCAAGCAATAATATCAGAAGGACTATTACGCCATCATGATTAATAGACTAATTGCATACCTAAGACTATTTAAAATTCACCACTGTACATTAATCATGTAACAAAATCACAGTCTGAACAGTTTGGTACGAGCTAACAGTAAATACGTTGGGAAGTAAACATAAGATTACGGGCATGTAAACTATATCACGCTGAACCATCAAAGCACAAGTATTCAAACTTTACCCATGCTACTAATTTCTAAAAAAAACAAGTTTCTGGACAAAACTATCTTGATTCATGAAAGCACGCAAAATCAAGTTAAGGAAGCAAACTGCACAAACCTATCTGAACTTCTGCTTCCACCAAAAGAGCCCCTTTCTCTGCTTCCTTGAAATCCCCATCTCTCTTCCTGCCTTGAGTGTGGTGGTTCCATGCCACCACGAGAACGCGGTCTGTCCACAACTGTAGCTTGTGGTTCCTCCGCTAAACTGGTTGGTGGAAGTGCTGTAACCCTCCCTGCACCAGAACGCGGTCTTTGCCCAAATCGAATCTTGTCATCCAACTCCCTTGTAAGCTGCTCAAGTTGACTTTCCAACTGAGATATCTTCTCAGACAAATTTTTGGCATCTACAGAGGCTTGGTCAGAACCATCACTTATCTTTCCCTCGATTTCTTTCAGATCCACCTTCATAAGGTTGATTTCTTCTTTCAAATTTCTTTCTTCATCTGACTCTGGTCTGAAAAGTAAGATGCGCAAATATTCAAATCACATAGGAATAAAGCCCCAAGAAATTAAATGGAAATATTTTCAGAGAAAAGGAATCAACACAGGCATTTGTTTGACATGATAAAGTACCAAAGTAGTTAAGTCTTAACAGGAATTCATGGAGGATTGAAGCTGCAACAGAAATGGATGAATAAAATTCTTGTTCCCCCAAAACGAAATCAGTATTTACTAGTCATGTTGAGAAAAAGCTAACCATACAAGAAAGGTGGAACAAATGAGAACATGTTTACCCTAGCATCATCTAATTTATCCCAAAGTTAGGTGTCCTTAAGCGGTTCAATTATCAGTAGTTTCAGATATCAAACCTTCACAACCACAGAGTAGAGTTCAAGAAGAGACATCACCATCGTTTGGTATCTCAATAATACAAAATCACAGGAGAAAATGCAGAACTTTGCGTTCTTCTCAGTTAATGTAACACAATAACATATTGCCCGTTCAACGTGGAAGAAAATGGATTCTTCACATTATAGAAATTACAGTAGCATAAAGGTCTGCTAAAACGTAATAAAATATCAGCAGTCAACACAAGCACTTTAAATGCTTGCTTAGATGCCTCAAATCTCGACCAATCCACATGGAATGGGCAGGGATTTCAGCAATATAAACAGGGCAAAATGGAAAAAAGAGCTCCAAGTAGTAACTGCAAAAGTTAAATATTTGGGCAATCTAAACAGGGCCTAATGGTGAAAGAAAAGCTCCGAATAATAACTGCAAAAGTTCAATGTCGCAAACAGGCAATGCATGAAACTACAACTGCAGAAGAGCCGTACTACTCGTAGCAACATGCCACATAAAACCATGTAAGCCTCTTCTTTTGATGGATATTTAATAGCAAAGGGGAATGCTACATTTTGCTAAATATGACTAGTAGACCCACATCAAATTCACCAAAAACCATCTGTTTAATCACAATATCACCATTGAATAATTGCACAATGTTCAAATCAATTTTGAATAACATCATGAGATCAAGGGTTAAACATCAGCATGTGGCCATACAGTGAGCTATGGTGGTGGATGTGGTGTACCATGTTAGCCTATAATGCCTCTGGGCACAACATAACGCCTTTGTGTTAACCTACTTACATTAAGCGCGAACAGAAGTGTAAGCATGTGCTATTTATGTGTAGGCATGTCAAGTGTGGGGCAGGGGTTCAGGGAGATTGTATCTGGGTGTACTAAGCACCAGAGTTCTATAACAAAAGCGGGACTCACTTGTGCATGGAACTTAGTACTAGGCAAAGTTAGTTTTAGCAAAGCAGACTTGTCAATTACCACAGGTAAAACCGTAAAGGATATATCATAGCCAAGTGCTCCCATTACAACATCGGTAGTGGTCAGTTTAGCAGAGCAGCCTTGGCAAACACCACAGGTAAAAGATATGTGATAGGCAAGTGCTTCCATTAAAATTTTGAGGTTTCAAGTGAGATTGAAGCTTTCTAACTTATGTCAGTACTCAGCATTGCATTGATGCAAGCACTAGAAATTGTATTCATAATGAAGTGACAGGTCCACGGGCATCATACCTATTTACAGCACGATGCTCCAGCTCAAGGTCAATCTTCTTCCAATCTTTCCCTTTCTCCTGCAAAACAACTTCCCTTGGCTTGGCATCACCAAACGGGTTAACCTTTGGTCGTGCCCTGGGTGCTCCCTCACTTCCAACCGCTGAAACCTGTGATCCAGGGCTCCCAGGGCGGGAAGAATGCGCACTATTTGGCCTGCTGGAGTGCGAGCTGGTAGGCCGGCTGGTCTTCTGCTCAATCTCACTCTCGAACTTCCTCCAATCCACTCCTTTCTCGGCCAGCACATCCTCCCGGGGCCTTGCAGCCCCAAATGGGCTTGGTCGGTTGCGTGCCACCTCGGCAGGTGGCGTAGATGTAGCTGCAGGATCACGTTTCGGAGGATTGAGAACGATGCGCGGCCTCTCCCCCGCCCCCTCGCCGTTGTGTGGCATAGGAGTGGCTCCACGGACCCAACGGTCGGAATCAGAGGAAGCCGGTGAGTCACGGAAGCCCGGTGAGTCGCGAAAGCCGGACGAGCTGCGGAATCCGCCACCGCCACCACCAGAACCAAGGCTGGGGTAGCGCGACGGTAGCGGCTTCTTGTCGCGCGACCAGTCGTCAATGTCATCCGCGCGGCCGAGCGGGGAGGGCCCGCCAAACCTATCGCGGCGGCCCGAGTCGGTGGGAACCGGGGTGAACTTCTTACTGGCCCCCCAGTCGTCCACCTCGTCGGCGCGGGAGGGCATGTCGAGATCCGAGCTCCTGCCCGGCCCGCGGCGGCCCTCGTCGTCGAACCCGCGGCGCTCGCCTTCCCCGGAGCCGCCGAACCCGCCGCCGCCGTAGGAGCGGAAGCCGCGGGAGCGGTCGAGCTCCTCGGCGGAGCGCTCCCGGGGCCCCGTGGGCAGCATCATCATCTCCTGCGGGGTGAGGCCCCTGGGCTCCACGGGCGCGGCGCGGCGCTGGGCCGCGGCCGCGCCGTAGGTGGTGAACTCGGAGAGCGACAGGGTGGTGCCCTTGTTCTTCTTCTTGGACTTGCCCCCGCCGGCCGCCGCCGCCTCGCGGAGGCTGGGGAAGCTAGCGGCGCCGCCGGCGGGCTCGGGCGCCGGGACGGCCGCGGCGCGCTCGCGCTCCTCCTCCTCGGCGCGCTCGGCGTCCAGCGCCCACGCGCCGACGCCGCCCCAGGGCTTGGCCATGGCTGCTGCTGCCGCCGCCGGTGCGAGATCTAGGGTTTGGTGGTGGTCGGAGGCGGAGGGAGGGAGGTGGGTGTGAAATCCAGGACAGGGAGGCGCTTGCTGCTGCGGGTGGGGTGGGGTGGGGTTGGGTGGTAAAAGGCGGTGGGGGACGCACGCTAAATCGCGCGGCACCCAGGGGCGGAACCGCAAAAACGGCGTGCCAGCCGCGACTCGCCTTGCGCCGCCGCTGGCCTCGTGTGTGAACGGCGGCGCGAGCTGTGGGCGCGCTAGGCTATAGCTGTGTCGACCGACGTGCGTGCGTGGCCGCCGCTGCGGACATGTGGTTTTGATTCTTCCGGAGGGACGTGGCGAGTGGCCGGTGCGTGGGAGGGCGTGGGTCCTCGAATGTCGTGTGGCCGTGTGGGTGTGTGGCCAAGAGCGGGAACGAGAGCTGAGGCGTCGCGTTCCATGTCCTCTTCGGCTGCCCAGTGGGTTTCTCCTTGTGTCGCCGGAGTGGCCGTCGTTTGTTCCGCCGACATGACCGCTTAAGGCTAGGGATCGAGGTTGCCGTGGGTGTGTTGGCCCTCCGACGAGACCCTTAGGTATAGAACGAAGAGAGAATTCCCTGTACAGTGTTGGAAGAAATATGATTTCCTATACAGTACTAGAAAATGTTATCATTTCTCAGTAATATTGGAAATTTTATGTGGTTCTTTTCATAACACTTCCATTAACTGGGCTGTTAAACCCAACCTGAAAAGATATTTTTACCTGTCATCTCTCTAATTTGTTACTTTATGGTCAAATATGAAGGATGCATAGATATTCAATGGCAAAAAAAATAAAGATTATTATCCTCACATCTAATAATCCAATAGATCAAAGTTTAGCCAACGGATTAAAAAAATCAGGATGTCCTCTAACATGAAAAAATATGGTAGGTTCAAACAGTACAGTAGATTCCAACATAAATAATTTAAAAATAGTGATAAGTTAATAGATTCAGACATGAATAAGGTTCAATCGGTGCAATAGTTTCCATGAACCATTGAAACCTACGTCAGGTTCACATGCATATCTTACAATCAAGTCCATAGATACACACAACTAAGGCAATATTATAGATACACACAACTAAGGAAATATTATAGTAGGTTCACATCCATTGCATATGATTCAAAAGTAAGCATGTGCAATTATAAACTAAGTTTCCTTTTACTTCTTGTGCTCATTGCAGGGATAGCAGGGCCTCCAACTTTTTTGCTTCTTGTGCTTATTGCTTGGCTGTCAAATGCGAGCATAAGATTTTTTTTCTTGTTTCTTAGTTGGTTGCTTCATTTTCTTTTTGGCCTTTGCATTCACGGGTACAATTGTTTGCTCACTACACACAGGCTGATTTGAGCCACTTCTTGACCTACAAATATGCAAAAATAATTTAGTAAGTTAGTTCAGAAATAATACACATGCTATATTTAGAATCAGAACTAGTTAGTTCAGAAATAATACACCTTCTTTTTTTCTTCTTGTACGTAAGCAATCATGATCATACGGGTTCTTTTTCACCTGCACATAACAGCCATGGTAAGTAGCCAAAAGCATAATGCGAACAAAAATTTCAGTAAAAGCGTATAGGGAAAAATTACCATCATAGTGCCCAAGTCCTCTTTTATAGAAGTATGTATCCTCCACGGACGGTTATCTTGGACTTTCCTTGCACAATTGGCCCTAAACCTGTGCGGTGCACTATACTCAGTGTTATATTCAAATTCGTGTTTGATAGCATGCTGTGATAGTGCCAATTTAAACTTCTCTATACTAGGATATGAGCTACCGACTGTTATTGGTGCGTCGTCTTTATCATATTCTACATGTGTTACATGCTCTGCCTCACGGTCATTTCCAAACAACTCATCCTCCTCAACCTCTGAATTTGATTCATACCTATCCTCGGGGACATAGTCCCTATCCTCTTCTCTATCAGAACACGTGACCACATCTAGACCATTTACAGGTTCATCGGGTAGGTACATGATCTCCTCATCAACATCAACGAGTTCATTTTCTGGAAACGGATTTTGTAGGTAATCATCCTCATCTACCTGTGTGCTATTACCATCCTCCTCTTGCATAGGCTGACTCTGCTCATCACTATACCACTCTTTAATAGGATGATACGGTTTAGAAGGATTACTGTATGAAATGAACATGGTGACAATCTTTGTCTCAGTATATTTCTCAAAATTTACCATTAATTCCTGGTCAGTTTTAACTTCTGGATAGATTTTCAACACATCATCAAAGTATTGAATATGAGGAACCTCCTTGTAACCCAGCAGGTAATGATCCACTATTGATTCAATGAAGTCCTTAAAATTTGTTGTGTCACAATCAACAAATTTCTCAAAGGAAAAACATCTGACAACCTTTCTAGCCTTTTCTAGGTTGCCAATAAGTTTAATTTTCAATAAATAGCATGAATTTGGATCCATCATGTGAGTAGAAATAGCACTACTTGAGCATGAGCAATATTCTAACACTACTGTTTAACAATCAAAATTGATGCATCAGGATGGAAAACTAACCCTTGAAAGCATGCTGCAGAGAGTCGTTCCCATGCTTCATCGTCATTCCCATCCGTCGCTTCACCCTGCATTGGCGAGGCTCCCCCTGCGCCCCTTGCTGAGCCTGCCCTCGCGCCTTGCCCGCTGCTGCAGCCAATCAGGCCTTGCCCGCCACTGCAGCCCCCCGCGGCCTGCCCGCCGCCGTTGCCGCCCGTGGCCTGCCCGTGGCCACAGCCGCGGGTCCCCATGCCGACGGCCGGCAAAACGGGTCGTCCCTCGGGCCTAGAAGGAGCATGTGCCGTCAGCAGCCCTGCTTCCTGCCGGCCGCCGCCACCGCTGTAGATCTAGGGTTGGGAGAGAAGGAGCAAGAGGGAGGGGAAGAGTTCACGAGAGGGAGGGGTCGGGGTCTGTCATTCTGAGGGAGGGGTGGGGTTCTGAGCGAGGGAGGGATACTTTCATCCATCGATCAAATTCCAATATGACCAACAGTGCTTTTTTAACGGAATATGCTAACAGATGTAATAGAAGTGCTAAAAAGAGAATGAGATAAAATTTTCGGTGCCAATGAAAGGAAGTAAATTTTTCCAGTGCTATATAGGGAACCATATTTTTTTCCAGTGCTATATAGGGAACTCCCTCTATGGCATAATATATACGATAACATAGTAATATCGTAATAATTAAGTATTCAAATATCAAATTAAGGTCACTAGAAAAATAGTTCATTGGTTTATCGATTGAATGAGAAACTACTTGCTGAGCCGGTTTAGCAATTGAACCGAACTGATTGGATTAGCGATTCACGGTTTTTCCAATCCAACCAATGAACCAATTTGGTCTTTTTTTTCTATGCCTAGACATGGGGCAACTGCTGATGGAGGTGGTTCGTGCATAGAGCACAACTAACCACGCGTTGTGGACTACGGATAGTGCTAGAGATAATGGAGCAAGAAAAGGGAGTGGTGAGAGAGACGAACTGAGCATGCTAGAGATGAAAGCTAAGGTGAGATATCTCATCAAATAGAAATGAAGCTGGGTATTGATGGGGTGGTGACGAATATAGGGCCTGTTTGGTTTCAATTAGTCTGCTAAACAAAAATCCTGGTCGTTTCTCTGGCCAACTTTGGTGAGAAAACGAATGTGCAACGTGCGGGAGAGTGTGGGGCAAACCGCTGAGTTGGTATCCATCCAAACGCTCATGGCCAGGATGGTCACCAAATATTTGATCTGGCTGCTATCGGCAGTGATCCAAACAAATCCGTATAAATTCCAGTAACGCTCGTGATATGTAGGATCCCACGACATAACGACCTAGCTTTACGATTTTGGCGTCGAGGCATTTGGGTACGCGAGAAAAAAAGATAGCTCGAGAGTCAACATGAATCCATCTGATGCGATGAAGCATTAGACGGATTTGGTTTTAGATCCATATCAAGAATCTTGCGGTTGCATTGTTTGCGAGCCTTCAATCCTAGGAATGGATTCGCAGGTCCTGAAACCTCAGCAAAAGAAGCCAAATGCAAAAGGAGGAAGTCTTGGTATTTTCCAGGTTGCTACATCCCATCCCGCCATCCACCCCACGGCCCCACCGAATGAGAAAATGCACCAGAATAATCTAGTGGCTTTCCCTCCTCGCTTTCGTTTCTTCTTTTCCGAATCATCTCTTATTTTAAATTCCTTTTTGTTTGACAGTGTATTTTGCAAAATTCATATTCTTCTATTTATCTTTATGACGCGTCAAACTAAGCCTTTTGTAGAGAAGAAAATAAAGGCATTTGCGCGCACAGTTGAGTCGCTAAAAACAATTCTGCATATGCGTCGTCGTTGACTTTGATTGATAATACAAGAGGAGCGTCCAAAGTCGTCAGCTTTCCCCAGATGCGTGAGCTGATCAAGAACCGAGAGGAGACGATAACGACAGGCACCTACCAAGCACCAGTAGGCGGTTGGTAATGCGTAAAAAAACTGAAAAAAGGTTAGCTTTGCCGTATGATCATCATCCGAAAAGAAACGCTCGGCCGTCTGATATTCTGATTAGACAACTCCCGTTCGTTCCCTGACGGCTGACTACTGACGCAGGCTCCGAGCTTGCTACTGGCCGGCGTTGATCGTGCTTTCCATGGCGCCGCCGTCAGATTCTTTTCTCTTTTTTTTTGGTACTTTACATTGTTTTGTCAGAGAAGCCGCAACCATTCAATTCAAGGTAAGGCTTCGCAGACGACAACGCACGGCACCACTGATGCATGCTGAGCTTCTCTGGACTTCACGTCCTGCCTGAAGAAGAACTAGTGCGCAACAGTTCACCTGCCCAGGCACCAGCAGCTGAAGGGAGCTTTTCATCGTGGGGTGACACTAGGGCGCGGTTGGCCGGCGTGGAGTTCAGCATACGGTGGATGGCACTGGACCAGGCCTCCCTGAACGCTTTTGGGGCAGCTTTCCGTCCGGTCCGATGGAAGCGGATGGAAGCCTATGAGATGCGTCAAACTTTCACAGGAGAATTTCTGAAGCAAGTGGTTGAACTTTTGAGATGATGATCAGGAAACCACCACCAAGTTGTGTGTCTGAAACGCAGTGCCTGAACTCTGACTCGCGATCTATGAGCTAGCTTCAGGCGTCGGCTTCAATGACGGTACGGTACCTTCAGAGTTCCACGATTTCTCAAGAAGGGTACGTGCAGTATTGATCATTTGACAAAATATCTATGTGATTTATAGTTTTTTCCCATAGCATAATGAAGTTTCAGGTCAGCGCGTCTGAACTGAATTTCTTTGTACATACCCTGTTCCTTCCATCCAACAACGTTCCAGCGGTATCGAAAAATAAATCTCTCGCGAGCATGAAGGGCCAAAATGCAAAAAGGTCGCAGCGGCATTTGGCCCACCCCACCCATGGGCCAGTGCGCGAGAGAAGCGAACGGCCCAAAATAGATAAGAATTCTCGCGCAAGTCCGAATCCGAACCCTGAAGCCCGGGCAGAAGCTTCCTCAAAATACATGGGCAGCATGATTACAGAGGCAGTTACAAACTTTGCAATGCTGGACACAGCAGATGATTGGATGCGGGCGGGCATTAGAAAATCGGTCTCCTACTCTCCTTGATGATGGCTGAGTTTTGTAATTCGTCAATGCGTCATGCTCCTTTCTCTTTGGTGCCTCGACCTGGATGGGTGCTGGTGTGCTGCTGCTATAGCCTGTAATTTTTTACATTTATATATGTTTCAATATATTTTCAAACTTGAATTAATAATGTAAAAATAACAAAAAAAAGGAACACGGGCGTCAGATCAAGTTCCACCAAATACCAATACAGCGATGTCCCCAAAGCAACTCAACAACGGCAACCACCATTGTTTCTAACAATATAGTCAACAGCGTGAGAAATATTGAAATTAGGAATAATTAACCAATTTCTTTTTGAAAACAAACAACATCTGGAACAATACAAATGTAATAATAGAGCCATTGCAAAAGAAGATATATGATACTAACGCTTGATGGTTTAAAACGTCGCCAACAGACATGAATTTCTGAAACTAATTTTCATGAAAAAGGTCATGTTGACGCCATGCCACGTCAACCAGGCAACGGAGGGCTAGCTAGCTACGCCTACACGCGCGGAGCACCTTGCTCAGCCACACCATTGTCCCGAATGGGCATGGTACAAGCACAATCGACTGGCAGGCTGCAGCCGGCCGGCTCTCTCTCCTTCTCCCGAGCATTCTGCACGCGTCGGTCGTCGAGGTAGTGCTGGTACACGTACGAGAGGAAGCCCCACACCGCCATGAGCATGGCCACCACCTTGATGCCCGTCATCTTGTCCCCGAACAGCGGCACCGCGAGGGTTCGTGTAGACCTGCATCTTGAGCACCCACCGCAGCGTCCGCGCGCTGATCACCTATTCACCTTCTCGAAGGTGACCTCGAAGACGAAGAGGGACAGGATGAGCGCGTAGACGGCGGCGCCGGACAGGGTGAGGGCGAAGCCGAGCGCGTAGCTGCTGGCGGTCTCGTCGGAGGAGGTGAGCACGACGACCGAGTTGAGGACGGGCGCCGTGAGCTGCTGCGCGTTGACGAGGCGCGACGTGACGGCGTTGAAGGCCAGCTGCGTCGCGGCCAGGAGCGAGAACGTGTGGACACCGGCAGGTACAGCACGGCGTACGCGTACATGAGGTTGTCGAAGGCGATGGCGACCCCGAGGCCCGCGCAGACGGCCGCCGTCGTGGGCGCCGCGGGCCTCGGCTCGCCGGCGGCGGCGCGCGGCGTGAGGAGGAGCAGGGCCGCCAGCAGCAGCGAGCCCACCGAGTGCGGGAGCGTGAACATCAGGCGGCCCAGGAGGATGGTCGCGGCCTGGTCCATGTAGTAAGATGGGCCGAGCTGATTCAACCGCGTAACGGCCCACGCGACGTTCCCGCTCGCCCTGGCCGGATCGGATCTTGCCGTTCGTTCCCGATCTGACGGTTCACGTGCCCTCCGGGGCGGACGGTAAATGAAATACCGTCCACCCCCGGTCGGGAGACGAGGTACCGTCCACCCTCTATTCCCCGTCGCCACCGCGGTCACCGCCTTCGCGCCGCCGTCGGCCGGTTGTTGAGCGGCGCTGGGGTTGACGGGGACCCTGTCGTCGCACAGAGCGCTCATCAGGACGGCAGGACACCTCGATCTTTGCGCCTCGCGCGGCTCCGGCTGGCATAGCCGCGCGACGCGCCGTCCGCAGCATGCATGCCGACGATGGCCTCGCCGCCCCCTCTGCACACGGGCGCCGCCGATCGAGCAGGTGGCGCGAGCTGCGAAACCGGTCCGTCCGCGCGCTACAAAGCGGCGATGCGTACCGTCATCGGGGTGGGCGCGCCGCGCGGGGCACGGCCATGCCCCTTGGCCCTTGGTCCATTAGCTTGCAGCCCTTCCGCACGCGGCGGCGCAGCGCTGCGTCGCCATGTCCGCCACACCCGGCCGGGCGTCCGCTCTGAGCCAACCACAGCCGGTAGCCGAGGCGGTGCCTTCTAGCGGCAACCGAACCAGCCACCTGAAAAGATTGGCTCAGTGTTGCTGGTTTGCATCTCCATCCGTGAACTGATATAAGCAGAATACACAACAAACAGTCAGATAATCGTTTGTTATGCCAGTTTATTAACAGTGGGTCATTTAGTTCTTACCCCTATTTTGATCGTGAATTGTGATTTTGCTCTTATTTTTCCAACCTTTATGATTTTACCCCTATTTTATGAAAATAAAGAGAGAGTTTACCCCAGGGCTGGTAAATGACGAGTTTATCCTTGCATTTTTGCCCCTGTTTTGTAAACACTTTGTGATTTTACCCCATTTTGACATGAAACATATGGCTGTAAATACTTTGTGATTGTACCCATTTTAGCATTAAACACATGGACAACATTTTATTAGATATGTGACATAACATTTCCTCAGCAGATCAGGATCTAACGAATCTAAAAAAACTAGTTTTGCATTTTTCCCATTTTTCCTTGATTTACTAGACATTTTATAAGGTTTCAGCCAAAAAACAAAAATAGAAACCCTAAACCCTAAGCAGAGACTGACAGCCGAGCCCCCAGGTCAGTGAGAGGGGGCGGCTTGGCCAGCCAGCCTCGCCATGGCCAGGCCACGGCCATGGCCGGCGCGGCGTTCCCCACCGGCCCGCGGCCAGCCGGCGGGGCGGTGGGGCTTGCCCGCGGACAGGGAAGCTCGGCGGGGCTGCGGCGCACGGTGGCGTGGCGCTGGCCCGCGCGGGGGCGGCCCGCGACGGAGCTTCGTGTGGGGCTTCAATGGCGGCCGGCGGTGGAGGGGCCGATATCGGCCGGGGAAGCTCGAGCGAGGCTCGGAGATGTGCGGTGGAGGTGCTGGAAGAGGTTGGGGAGGCGCTCGCGGGAGGAATCGACGAACGGTGGCCGGAGTTGGCCGGAATCGACGACGGGGCGGCGGTCTGCTCTGCTCCTGCTCGGCTCGACCCGAGCTGGAGGAGGAAAGAGAGAGAGGGGGGTGGGGGGGGGGGGGGGCGGCGCTGGAGCCGCCGCTCCTGCCTGGCGCCGCCGGCGGCGGCGGCGGCGGAATCGCCCAGAGAAGAAACCGGCGGAGATGGGGTCGGGACTGGGGAGAGGAGAGCTCTGGAGGGGTAGAGGGAATAAGGTGTACTGATGTCTTTCCATATTATTATGAGGGATTTTTCTATTTTTCTTAAATTCGTTTATTTGAGATCCCGCTAATTCTGTTAAAAGGAGAGGCAAACGGAGTCTTCGTTGTTATAAAATAGAGGTAAACTCATAAAGTTGCGGAAACTCGGGGTAAAATTACAGAATTAGGGTAAAAATACCAATTTCCCTTATCTGAATTTTTGAACCATCCATGCTTTTCTGACCATCCGGTAGTAACCAGAATATCTGAAAGAATCTCGGTGATGCCTAGAGGGGATGAATAGGCATAACTGAAAAATCTGAAAAATTCTTCGCAGCAATTAAATGTGTCGAAACTTCCGACACTGGATCAGCACTTCCTACAAAACAAAAATTCTTTTACGAAATTTAAAATTAAACTTGAAACTGCAGAACCTGGTTAAATCAAAAGTTCCACAATAATACTAGGAGACTTCTGCAGGTGATCCTTGTAAGCACAACAACTCGAGTACGTAGATCGGCACAAAATAAACTCTAGGTCAACAAGAACTAAATAATTACAATAAGTACAAGACATAAGAGATTTGTTCTCGAAGTTCACTTCCACTGAGGCTGTGTCTCCGTTGAGAAGCTCACAAAGAGTCGGGTCTTCCACTAACCCTTTACCTCACTCAATCAACCACAAAGGAGGATTGAGTCACTTACTATAAAATTCACAAAGGATAGGGTAATACAAACTTCCCGGGGCTCCACGGACGACACCAAACCGTCTAAAAGCAAGCTTCAAGAGTAACAAACGCGAATCGAAGGATGACGATGCTTCAAGTGCTCTTGAGATGAACTTAGCTTTCCTGTCACCTAAATTGTTGAGTCTCACACCTAAATCTTGCTCTCACCCAAATCCTAGCTCAAATCAACTAAAATAAAAAATTAGCTCAGGAAGGGATTGGGGAGGAGTAGTAAATGCTCTTGGAGGTGTTTGTCTCAGGTTAGGTTAGTAGCAAGTGAAGTAAGGGCTGAGGGGGTATAAATACCCGAGCTCCAAAAACTAGCCGTTAGTGCACTGGTTAAGTGATTGTCAGAATTTCCGACACATGGTTGGAACTTCCAACATTTTAAAAAAACAGCTGACCCAAGTTACTTCCGATAGGTGTCGGAACTTCCGACATAGGGTCGAATTGGAATTTTTGACCCGCACTAAAAGAGTTAGAAAATTAGGTGCACAAGTATGTGATTCTGTATCTCTCCTTAATGGTTAGCATCTCAAATAAGCACTTTGACACTTTCATGCTATCCATTCGCATCCCTCTTAATATTACGGTGTTTCCTATACTCAAGTTCAAAATAAAAAATATTAAAATATTTTCTTTTAATCCTAACACCGTTCTTTAAGCAAATTTGACGTCTTTTTTTCTCTTTTTTATTTTATTGATTTTAATCTGTCCATAACTTGATAAACTCATTAGCTCCATATCATCAACATCAAAACCCACCTAGAGGATCAAATGCACTTTCAATATCTGGCGGAAAGAATGATGAAATGCCTAATCTACCTTTTCTTTTTGGTCGTGCTATTAGTTTCACTCCCTTCAGACTCTGGGCAGCTCTTGTTCTAGTTTACTAAACGAATAGGCAGAACATCGTGTGTTGTCCTCTCTTTGATCGGTTGATGTGACAGTGTTATGCGAGAAGTGGAGAAACGTGATGAAATTCCGTGCAACCTTGCATTACTCTCCGATAATGTAAAGGAAAAAAAATAAACTTCTCACCAGGCAAAAATCAAGTAACCCCTTGATCATCGCAGCTCCTGTTCATCTTCTCCGGTCAGCAGAATATCCTCATCGATCAGTGCATAACCATATTGCAGGAGAGACCAACTGCAGTCCAGATGGAAACTGCAAGCGCACAAGATATCAGCAGTATTACCTCATCAAGCGGCAGATGAGCGCACCACGGAAGACAGCAATGCCGGTCGCCGGAGCAAACGATGGCCAGAGGCCCGGAGCCGGTGCGTTTTAGAAACTCGGCAGATCCTTCCGCATCTAAGGATAGTGGTTGCTGGTTGCAGCAGTTGCTATGGTTGCATTAAAGCCTGTGTTGACGCCAGATTTTGACACGTGTTAAATCGGCGTCGGGAAAAGAAGGTCGGCCGATGCGGCAGATCTAAAGGCTACGGTAAGGAATCGACCGATTGAGGTAACAGTTGGAAATCGCCCGATTGGTGATACAGCTTGCGCCAACAGGATGGGACTATTTCGGAGGGTCTTGGTCAAAAGTTGGTCAACAGGGCAACGTTAAGTCGGTCAAGGAGCAATTGAAAAGGATCCTGATTGGATTTGGGGACGGCGGCGGAAGATTCTGCGGGAGTCCGTTTCCTTTAAAAGTTATTATAGATATATTAGTTTTCTATTTTTTAAATAAGGTTGTAACAAGTCGTGATCGACCAGGAGTCCTAGTTTTTTGGGTATAAATAGGAGTCGTCAGGGTCTCGCAAGACATCATCAAATTAATCAACAACAATACTTCTACTTTTTCAGCAATTTACTTTCAAGCCGACGACTTCGCCAATACTTTTCTTCTTTCACGAGTTCGTACGGATTGGCAGGGCTGCATCAGCTTGATCTCCGGCCCATTGGTAGGTTCCGCTTATCGAGTAATATCCGAGCTTTAACTACGGGCGCATCGCTGTGGTTTCGTTTGGATTTATTCACCAGTTATCGATATTTACTAGAATTGTAAGTTTTACCTGTTGTTCTAGTATTATCACCAGTTATCCAGCTTGAGATCAGAGTAATCGGCTTCGTCATCGTTCTTCTTCGATTTATCATCTTACAGCCGATTAGATCTATTTCAAGTGTTGCCTCTGTAGTAATTGTTTAGATCGCTCTAGCAGTTTTCTTTACAATTACTACACGATTATCGGCTGATCCATCCCTACAGCAAATCGGCCGATTCGCCGCCGACGCGCTTCTCAGGACAGATCGGAACTCCAGCCGATCGGAGTGCCTGGAATTTAATACTTTATTTCCTTGTCAATCAACAGGTCAGATTGACTGGCACGCCGCACGAACCGTACCAGGGCGATAACCCGAACAGGAGCTAAGCAGATTCTCCCGGGTCGTGTGTCCGACGCTAAAGATCATCGGCCGATTCCTGTCTGGCCGATTTTAGCGCCAGCACACTTTTGGCACGCCCGGTGGGACCAATCCAAGATCTGATATGTCGAAGAACGCAGAGATCTCCGATAGCAACACCGTTGAAGTCACAGAAGCGGATCTCAAGGACGACCAGAGGGAAGAATTAGCTAAACATCTAGAAGATTACAAGAAGATGTACCTTCAGTCGTTCAGTCGTACCAGAAGCGGGGAGGGTGTCAAGAAGGCTCCTATTCCAGTTCCCCGCCAAATCACCATTGCTGAGGACTCGGGCAAGATGTCCGATATGATCCAACAGTCCGTCTACCAGGCATTCATTGATCAATCCTCGGTGATGACCAACACGGTGTATAATGCCGTCGTCAGTTCTCTGGCCAGCGGAGCAGTCCAAGGCTATCAGGGACCAGCGTATGCCCCGCCAACCACGCTGCCAGCCAGAAGCTTACCATACACGTCCCAATCGGCTCCTCAGCCGATATTGACGCAACGCGAAGGGTACAACACTCCGTTGCCTCCAGCGTCTCCAAGATACAGCGGTGCACCATGTCTTCCATCACAGATACTGCTTCAACCCGTCCAGATTGCTTCTGTGCAATCGCTGCCCACAAGCTCAGTACCCTGGGGGACATCGGCAACAACGGTTTTTCCCGAGCCAACGAACGGATACGGGAGTTATCCAATCCAGGTGCCACACCAATCGGCCATCCGGCCAACGGTCCCTAAGTATCAGCCGATCTCATCAGAAATCGGCAGGGGGGCAAGCGCTGTAGAAGCGTTCAGAGGCGCAGCGCCAATGATGACATATGATGGGGCGGCGGATTCACTTCGCCATCAACTATCAGCTGCTCAGCAAAATTCGCCGCATGCTTCGATTCATCACCCAGTCGTGCCAGCTCTTCAGCACATGCCCGCGCCGCGAACAGTCGTTCATCAGCAGCAGGTCGACTGGACGGCTAGAATAGCAGAAGCGATCCAGGACCAGTTTGGATTGAAGCCAAAGGTGCAAACTTATACCTACAAGACGCCATACCAGTGGTTCACCACCTTGCCACCAAATTCTATTGTCACATGGGCCGATTTGGAAAAACAGTTCCACAAGTACTTCTACGCAGGAGTGCACGAGATGAAGCTCTTGGATTTGACCAGCCTCAGGTAGAGGAGCGACGAACCGGTAATGGGATATATACAGAGGTTCAGAGAAGTCAGTAACAAATGGTACAGTCTGGCTCTGACCGATGCACAGTTGGCCGATATCGCTTTCCAAGGCCTCCTGCCACAAATCAAAGAAAGATATGCTGCGCAAGAGTTTAAAAGCTTAAGCCAGATCGTCCACCGTTTGTCAGGACAGGAAGTCCGTCCGTTTGAACAGCGGAGGAATTTTCAAAAGAAGGTAGCATACCTAGAAGGATCTGAATCCGATGGGGAGGAGGAAATCGGCCAGGCAGAATGGGTGAAAGGGAAAACCGATATCATGCCCTTTCGGAAAGAAAGAGCCAGAGACATTCAGCTTTGACACATCAAAGGCCGATAAAATTTTCGATTTATTGCTCCAGGAAGGACAGATTAAGCTATCTCAGCATCACACCATCCCTTCGGCCGATCAGCTTAAGAAGATGAAATACTGCAAGTGGCACAATGCCACTTCTCATGATACAAATGAATGCAAAGTTTTCCGTCAGCAGATACAATCGGCCATCGAATAGGGGAGGCTTAAATTTGAAACCCTAGCTAAATCGGCAAAACCGATGGAGATGGATCAGCATCCCTTCCCGGCCAACATGGTTGACACTGGAGGAAATTTACGTCAAACCAAGGTGCTGACGTCAGAATCGGCAAGAAGGGGCGGCGCCGTCGATCCCAGGTGGCAGATCACGACGGAAGAAATCAAAAGGAACAGGCGGGGGCCAGAACGACCACGCAAGCCCGTCACCTCCCAGTTCTTACTAAGTAAATATCGGCAGCAGCAAGAACAATCAAGACACCATGAAGAAATAATACGCCGGCATGAAGATCACTGGCAATGTCCGTTCTTCATCCATTGCTGGGAGAACGACATCAGATTGTCGTCTGCCGATAACTGTCCGGAGTGTAATGGATTGAGTTGCAACGATCGCCCGAGGCCACGCTCTAGGGACAGAAGATCAGAGCCGATCAGCAGAAATCGGCGCGGACAAGAGGAACAGCACGTTTCGGTGCATGATCGGCTGGGGGGCAGAGTTGACGAGTACCACCGGTCAAAAGGCAGGACCAACCAACAGGATGGGCTGGGGGGCAGGATCAGCGTGCACGATCGGCTGGAAAAGATGGCCGCTGACAGGGTGTCGGACGAGGATCCCCTAGGAGGGGAACCAGATAGGGAATACGCCAGATCATCGGCCAAACCAGTAAATCCCAGGTGGTGTGCCGATGGCCTATCCAGATCCCAGAAACGGAGAATCCAACGCCTACGCCAGTGGGAGGATCAAGAAGAAGAACAGAGGCAAGTGCCAGAGAAAAGAAATGTTAAGTCTCGGGTCTGGCGTCCAAAGAAAAATGATCAGGAAGCAAACATTCAAGAATCGGCAGCCGAAATCAACATGGTGTTCATATTGCCGATGAAATTCATGGCGCCTGACGATCGAGACAAAGTAACAAGAATGGAAGAACAAATGGCACAACTGGTGTTAAAGCCAATGACGGCTACTTTTGATAAACCAGAATAAGAAAAACGGCAACATCTTAAAGCGTTGTTCCTCAAAGGCTATGTTAACGGACGATCCGTCACCAGATTACTAGTAGATGGAGGTGCCGCAGTTAACATCATGTCGTATGCCATGTTCTGCAAGCTAGGCAAGGGCGATGAAGACCTCACCAAGACGGACATGATGCTGAAGGATTTCGAAGGTAACGTGTCTCCCGCCCGTGGAGCGCTCTGCGTCGACCTCACTATCAGCAGTAAGACCCTTCCTACCATTTTTTTCGTTATTAATGGCAAGGGATCCTACAACATGCTACTTGGTCACGACTGGATACATACAAACTGTTGTGTCCCATCTACAATGCATCAATGCCTCGTGCAATGGGTCGACGACAGCACAGAGATAGTCACTGCCGATTCCGCCTACAGCGTTGCAGCGGCCGACACGCAGCAGTGGAGCTGCGAGCACGTCAAGTGCATATCTGGCAGGACTTGGGACACTGACTTCTTGAAAGTGCCCGATTTCGGTCTACAGCCGATCCAAGCAGTCGGCTCTGAAGATTCAGATTAAATGGATCAGCTCGTCCGAGAAGACAGGAAGCTTGGACATGGATTTGCGTCGGCCGATTTATTGGAGATGGTAGATTTGGGAGATAACAGCAAATCAAGACCGACGTATATTAGTGCTAATTTGGATCCTGAGTATAAGTGTAAACTGATTAATTTGTTAAAAGAGTTCAAGTATTGCTTTGCTTGGGAATATCATGAGATGTAAGGTCTAGACCGGTCCATTGTTGAACACCGGTTATCTATAAAATCAGGATATCGGCCATATCAGCAACCTGCACAACGGTGCAACCCCAAGAATCTACCTGATATAAAGGCCGAAATTACCAAGTTAATTGAAGCAGGATTTATTCGGCAGTGCCGCTATGCCGAATGGATTTCTAATATTGTGCCCGTGTACAAGAAGAATGGAAAGTTACGCGTGTGCGTTGATTTCAGAAACTTAAATCAGGCTACGCCAATGGACAAATATCCGATGCCAACGGCCGATATCTTGATAGATGCTGCCGTAGGACACAAAGTCATAAGTTTCATGGATGGGAATGCAGGGTACAATCAGATATTAATGGCCGAAGAAGATATCTCGAAAACGGCTTTCAGGTGTCCAGGTCATCTTGGTTTATTCGAATGGGTTGTTATGACTTTTGGGTTGAAGAACGCCGGTGCTACGTATCAGCGGGCCATGAATTATATCTTCAACAAGCTCATTGGTACATCGGTGGAATTTTATATAGATGACGTCGTGGTCAAGTCAAAAGGTCACCAGGAACACTTGGCCGATTTACAAGAAGTACTGGAGTGCACCAGGAAGCATGGGTTGAAGATGAACCCAAACAAGTGTGCATTTGGTGTATCGGCTGGGCAATTCTTAGGATTCATGGTTCATGAGCGCGGGATAGAAGTCAACCGCAAGACCATAGACGCCATCAACAAAGTTGTGGCCCCACAAAATAAAACTGAGCTACAGTCACTCATCGGCAAGGTCAATTTTATCAGAAGATTCATATCCAACCTGTCAGGACGTATTCAGGCTTTTACCCCTCTGTTGAAATTAAAGCCCGACCAGGAATTCATATGGGGAGAAGAACAACGCAAAGCGTTGGAAAATATCAAGCAATATCTAGTTTCACCTACAGTGTTGGTCCCACCACAGCCTGGTAAGCCGTTCAAATTATATTTATCGGCTGATGAACAGGCTATTGGATCGGTGTTGTTACAGGAGTTTGAGGGGAAAGAACGAGTGGTGTATTACGTCAGCAGAAGACTCCTAGACGTCGAAACAAGATATTCCCCGGTGGAGCGGCTGTGCTTGTGTTTATACTTCTCGTGTACCAAGCTCAGGCACTATTTGTTATCGGCAGAATGCATAGTTGTATGCAAGGATGATGTGGTGAAGTATATGCTATCATTGCCGATTTTGAAAGGACGGATTGGAAAATGGATCCTGGCTCTGTCAGAATTCGACTTACGGTACGAATCGGCCAAAGCTATAAAAGGACAAGTAATGGCCGATTTCGTAGCTCAGCATTGTGGACCAGAAATTGCCGCCGTCGAATCAGTACCATGGACTCTGTATTTTGATGGTTCTTCGTGTGGGGTCGGATCAGGAATCGGCATTGTTCTTGTGTCGCCTTTGGGGCAAGTTATAATTTCTCTCTGCCAATGGAAGCTTCCGCAACTAATAATCAGGCAGAATATCGAGCCGTTCTGAAAGGCATACAATTATTAAAGGAAGTCAAAGCTGATGCAGTCGAAATTTTTGGAGATTCCATGCTCATTGTGGATCAATTAACGGGGCGATCTGAGTGTAAGGATGATATCTTGAGGATGTATTATGAAGATTGCATTCAGCTTTTAAAAGAGTTCAAATCTGCAATAATTGAGCATATCCCCAGAAATTATAATGAAGAGGCCAACAGGCTGGCCCAACATGCCTCCGGGTATCGGCCGATTCAGGAAGCGATGATGCTAGAGCTCGCGGCCGATGACTGGCGAAAGGAAATCGCCGATTACTTAAAAGATCCATCCCAAAAAGTGGATCGGCGAATACGTTTTCAAGCTACAAAATATGTGTTGCTTGAGGATGATTTATTTTACCGGACGATTGATGGGGTTCTTCTCAAATGCTTGGGAACAGAAGAGGCAAAGGTTCTAATGGGAGAAATACATGAAGGCGTATGTGGAGCTCATCAATCGGCTCCCAAAAGAAACTGAGAAAGGATCCAGAAAGTACTGAAGCAGTAGAAAAGCGAAAAGGAAAAATTTTAAGCATTTACCTCTGCGATGGAAATCATCGTCGCCGATGGGACCGCTAGGGAAGCCGCCGATTGGGCCGCCGCCGCTGAAGGAGTTGCCGATGGAGCTTCGTGGATGGAGCGGTCGCCGATGGTGACGCCATTGGAAAGTTGGAGTAGGTCGCGGATGAGATTGCCGGAAGAGGGGAAGCGCTTGGAGATCAAAGAGAGCTGGGAGAAAGACGAACTGTGGTTCGCTGGAGGAGAATGCTAAATTTGTGGGGAAGAGTGAGCGGAGAAGGCCAGTACTTAAGAAAAAATGGGGAGAGCAAGGGCAAAGGTGGTATTCCTACCGCGCCGTCTACACGAATTCCAGGGGAGCAGTCGTTTCGCGCGCTCGGTCTGAGAAAATTGCAATCATTGTGCCGCGGAACGGAAGAAGTTTTTACTGCGCCCGTTTCGGAGGAAAGGATTAAAGAAAGAGTTTCGAAAAAAAGTTATGTTTTACTCCGAAACTGGGGGGCATGTGTTGACGCCAGATTTTGACACGTGTTAAATCGACGTCGGGAAAAGAAGGTCGGCCGATGCGGCAGATCTAAAGGCTACGGTAAGGAATCGGCCGATTGAGGTAACAGTTGGAAATCGGCCGATTGGTGATACAGCTTGCGCCAACAGGATGGGACTATTTCGGAGGGTCTTGGTCAAAAGTTGGTCAACAGAGCAACGTTAAGTCGGTCAAGGAGCAATTGAAAAGGATCCTGATTGGATTTGGGGACGGCGGCGGAAGATTCTTCGGGAGTCCGTTTCCTTTAAAAGTTATTATAGATATATTAGTTTTCCTATTTTTTAAATAAGGTTGTAACAAGTCGTGATCGACCAGGAGTCCTAGTTTTTAGGGTATAAATAGGAGTCGTCAGGGTCTCGCAAGACATCATCAAATCAATCAACAACAATACTTCTACTTTTTCAGCAATTTACTTTCAAGCCGGCGACTTCGCCAATACTTTTCTTCTTTCACGAGTTCGTACGGATTGGCAGGGCTGCATCAGCTTGATCTCCGGCCCATTGGTAGGTTCCGCTTATCGAGTAATATCCGAGCTTTAACTACGGGCGTATCGCTGTGGTTTCGTTTGGATTTATTCACCAGTTATCGATATTTACTAGAATTGTAAGTTTTACCTGTTGTTCTAGTATTATCACCAGTTATCCAGCTTGAGATCAGAGTAATCGGCTTCGTCATCGTTCTTCTTCGATTTATCATCTTACAGCCGATTAGATCTATTTCAAGTGTTGCCTCTGTAGTAATTGTTTAGATCGCTCTAGCAGTTTTCTTTACAATTACTACACGATTATCGGCTGATTCCATCCCTACAGCAAATCGGCCGATTCGCCGCCGACGCGCTTCTCAAGACAGATCGGAACTCCAGCCGATCGGAGCGTCTGGAATTTAATACTTTATTTTCTTGTCAATCAACAGGTCAGATTGACTGGCACGTCGCGCGAACCGTACCAGGGCGATAACACGAACAGGAGCTAAGCAGATTCTTCCGGGTCGTGTGTCCGACGCTAAAGATCATCGGCCGATTCCTGTCTGACGGATTTTAGCGCCAACAGCCTGTTTGTGAAGTTTTGCCAGCCATGATTCGCGCTTTACCTTCCAAGCTTGTTGTGGGTTGTTTCGTCGTTTCTCGTCTGACGATGTTCGATTTGTTACTCTGACCTGAACTCCCAAGCTCCTGCATCCTTATTGAACACGCGTTGCCGCACTTTCCGCATCCTTCGTCGCGGCCACAGTGCGCCCTCGCCGTCTCTAGGCGCTGCGTGCCCTCGACGCGCCGGCCTTGGGCGCCGGGCGGTTGGGCCACCATCTCATTCTCATCTCCCGAGTCCCAACGGGGCAGGGCAGTTAGCGGCGGCGCGCGAGGGGATCCGTAGGCGGTGGCTTGGAGCGTGGATTTGACTGAAGGCGCTAGCAAGGAATGCGTGGCGTTCCAGTGCGGGTTCTGCGGAGGCCGGCGGTGGCGGCGCGACCTCCCACAGCAACAATGTTGCCGGCCGAAATAACTGCAAAACGCCCCCTCGATTAGATCGCGATCCGAATATTTACAAATAAACCCCTTCAATTTACAAATAACCCTCTGATTCGGATCGCGATTAGTAATCGCGATCCGAATATTTATAAATAGAACCTTGTATTTTACAAAAAGCCCCCTGATTCGGATTGTCTCATCCCGTCCGGCGACGGCTTTGCCGCCGCCGCCATCCTTGCTGCCAGGACCCGCACTCCCCGTTCACCCCTCCGTTCAGTCCTTGGCTCATCTGCCTACTGCAGCAGAACAGGACATGAGGCACGCAGTTCGCCGCCTTCCGAGAGGGGCGGAGCGGAGCGAGTAGCCGCGAGCTTCACTTGACGTCGGGACCCCGGCCATGGCGGCTCGGCCCGTAGCTTGTTCGTTACGTGATCTGACCTGACGCAGTTGCTACTTCATACCGCTATGCTTAGGCTGATACAGCTTGGTTTAGAAACTGAAATAATTTACGGCCCTTGCCTTTCGAGCATCAGTGCTGTGGAATAATCCTACTCTAGGTCTACTATTTGCTTTTCTCGCTGTGCCAAATGCTCGCTGATTGACATAATAAGAATCAGAACATAAAGATCTGCTTTTTTGCATCATCTTGGTGTGCTTGAGCACTGAATCTTTGAGTAAATTCTGATGAACTCTTCTGAATCTGAGCTCTGAATTCCTGCCTCTGCATCTGCCTGTTGCTTTGTGGTACTGCAAAGGAGAGGGTACTATCTGAAGACGTTCAGGTCAGAAACTCTCTGAAGATGTAGCTAAAAACGAGGATTAGCATCTGATTCAACTTTAGATATGCATGTATATTTCGTGGTTGCCCCTTTTCCTTAAGTTCCCTGATCAACGTAGTGCATTTTCCTGTTCCAGTGACTAGTGTTGATCAGTCGTCCCGTGACCATCGCAGCTCTCTTGTTCATACTCTTATCAGCAGAAGATCATCAGCGATCAGCGCAGAATCAAAGCGCAGCAAAAGGAAGCCAAAAGACAAAGGACAGTTGCTGTCAAGATGGAAGTCGTCAAGTACGCACGACACCACAAGGAATCAGCCATCAGCAGTGTTTCAACTTTCAAGTGGAACACCGTTCGAAAAAAAGAACTTTCAAGTGGAACACCGTTCGAAAAAAAAAACTTTCAAGTGGAACAGGAGCACAGTGCCGTCAAGACGAAGTAGCACGACTTGCAGCTTATACTGAACCTATCTTCTTCCTCTGATTAATTACCTGCAGAAGTGTACGGACTGCAACAGGTTCGTCTGAATTTGGCGTCGCGTGCACATCATTCAGCAATTCGCGCTTGCAAAGCCTCCTTGCCTCGACATCGTAGAGGTGGCCAAGTCCACGCCGGCGTGGCCGCGGAAGCATCGGCATTCAGAGCAGCGCCTCTGATGGAACCTTGCCTCGTCCCGTCGTCAGAATTGAAGGGCGGCTCCTCCATGGCCATCATCTCCTCCCTCTCCGGCAGCGCGCTCCCCTCACCTCCACTCTGCAGCTCCTGCAAGCGCGCCTCGTTCTCAATCTGACGACTTCCGAGACCTCAGGGGTGGACGGTAAAGGTCCGTAGACGAGACACTGTTCAACCCCTGACCTATCCGTCGCAGCCGTGGTCACCGCCACGTCCGCCGGCTGTTGAGCGGCACTGGGGTTGACGGTCCTACTACTTCGGAACGTTTCTGTTGTGCGGGGCTGGGGTCTCTTCACGGACACATGGTCCCCGTATCTGGACAGATAGAACATCCGAGAAATTACCCTGCCTCATTAGTAATGTTTCATTTGTCTCAGGATTCAACTAAACTTTGGCTAAATTTGGCTGTGAGGGATCCAAACGGCTCAGCTAAAACACTACCTAAAGTTTAGCTAAATTTAGTTGTTTCGACGCAGCTAAAGTCAGCTAAATTTTAGCTGGATCTATTAACTGGAGGATCCAAACACCCCAGTTAAAATTTAGCTAGGAAAACTTTTAGCTGGCTAAAATTTAGTTGGATTAATCCAAACAGGCCCTCTTTGAATCTACGTTCGAGTACCATTCCTTGAAACAACAATGTCGGTCAAGGATTTGGGACACAAGCATGATGTTACGTACAGAACTGATGCAAAGCTCTACATGATGTTCCAAGCCATCTCTGCCTTGTCACTGGAGCGATGATAGCCTACTAATACAAGATCCAGCATGTGCAGAGCCTTTCATGACATCACAAGGCTGAGATGTTACATGAAAGGACAGGATCATAGCTCATGCCGCAATATACACAGATGCTGGTAAAAAACCTAATGCATAAAGAAGATAGTCTAACACAAGTGTTTGTACAAAAGATCCAATTCAAGGTCTGCATTCCACCAGGATCAAATGAACAACTAGAGACAAAAAGCTGATCGAATTCAGTAGGCATGAATAACAGTTAGTATCGCAAGTTGACAGGTATTGTTTTGACATGGAAGATTGAAAAAAGGGAAATGGAAAACATCCTACAGGATACAGAGGTGACAATCAATAACTTTATGTGGAGTTATCTCCATCCTCTCCAATCTTCTAGACCGACCAAAAATGACGGAACACAAAATTACTTATTTTGCGCATCCTTTTCAAAACAAAATCACAAGTTTCCCTAACAATTACCAGAAGCCCGGAGTCCCAATTTACCATCTCTGCCTCGTCACTGGCCTGGAAGAAAAATGATGAAGAGTTGGATGAGAACCAATGGCAGCAATGCATGCTTTAAATGCTTGAGAGAACAAAGACGACTAAATTGCATCTAAATAGCACAGCCTTATATGTGGAGACCTACAGTATACAGTAAAGAGAGGTAGTCATGCAGGAACTAGCACACTCACACTGGACTCCAGGCCAGTATCAGAAGGATTATTGTGCCTTTCATGGTTAATAGACTAATTGCATACCTAGCACACTTAAAAATTCACCTTTGTACATTAATCATATAACAAAATCACTGTATACATTTTGGTATCAGCGAAAAAGTAAATACAATGGGAAGTAAAATAAGACAACAGGCATGCAAAACTATATCTTGCTGAACCATCAAAGCGCAAGTATTCAAACTTACCCATGCTACTTTCTTAAAAAAAAATCTGAACAAAATATATGGGTTCATGAAAGCATGCAAGATCAAGTTTAGGAAGCAAAATGCACAAACCTATCTGAACTTCTGCTTGCACCGAAAGAGGCCCTTTCTCTGCTTCCTTGAAATCCCCATCTTTCTTCCAGCCTTTAGTGTGGTTCCATACCACCACGGGAGAACGCGGTCTGTCCACAACTGTAGCTTCTGGTTCCTCTGCTAAACTAGTTGGTGGAAGTGCTGTAACCCTGCCTGCACCAGAACGTGGTCTTTGCCCAAATCGAATCTTGTCATCCAACTCCCTTGTAAGCTGCTCAAGTTTACTTTCCAACTGAGATATCTTCTCAGACAAATTTTTTGCATCTACCGAGGCTTGGTCAGAACCATCACTTATCTTTCCCTCGATTCCTTTCAGATCCACCTGCATAAGGTTGATTTCTTCTTTCAAAGTTCTTTCTTCATCTGACTCTGGCCTGAAAAGTAAGATGCGAAAAAATTCAAATCAGAGGAATACAGAACAACGAAACTAAATGGAAATGTTTTCAGAGAACGAATCAGCACAAGTATGCGTTTCACATGATAAAGTACCAACATAGTTAATTCTTCACTGGAATTCAGGGTGGATTGAAGCTGCAACTGAACTGGATAATTAAATTCTTATTTCCCAAAAGAAAATTGGAATCAGCAGTTTAGACATCAAAACTTCAAGACCACAGAGTAGATAAACCCATAGGAAACCAACAGTATGTTATGAGAGTTCAAGAAGACACATATCACCATCATTTGGTATCTCAATAATACAATATCAAAGGAGAAAATGCAGAAGTTTGCATTCTTTTCAGTTAATGGTAACACAATAACATGGACGAAAATGGGCTCTTATAGAAATTAAAGTAGAATAAAGGTCTGTTCAAAAGTAATAAAATATCAGCAGTCAACACAAACACTTTAGTGTTTGCTTAGATGCCCCAAATCTCAAGTATCCACATGGAATGGGCAGGGATTGGGCAATATAAACAGGGCATACTGGAAGACGAGCTCCAACTAATAACAGCAAAAGTTCAATATTTGGGCAATCTAAACAGGGCCTGATGGAGAAAGAAAAGCCCCGACTAATAACTGCAAAAGTTCAATTGCGCAAACAGGCAATGCGTGAAATTACAACTGCAGAAGAGTTGTATTACCCATGGGAACATGCCACATAAAATCATATAAGTATTGGTTAGCAGATTATCAAAGTAGAGCTATGCGGCCGTATACATCATGGATGCAGAGGCAACGTAGAGCTTATGTTTATTCCATCTATCTAAAAAGCAAAAAAGCATTGTTCCTTTCTAATGGCAACAAAATTATACAAAGGCATGAACATGCAAGCTGTGTATGCATCTCAAGTATGGGGCAGGGTTTCGAGGAGATTGTTTCTGGATGTAATAAGCACCAGAGTTCTATAACAAAAGCAGGACTTAGTTGTGTTTGGAAAATACTAGGTAATGGTCAGTTTTAGCAAAGCAGACTTGTCAAATACCACAGGTGAAAGATGCATCATAGGCAAGCGCTGCCATTACAACAACAGTAAATTTCAGTTTTAGCAAAGCAGCCTTGCCAAATATCAAAGGTAAAAGATATGCTGTACACAAGTGCTTCATTACAAAATTGAGGTTTCAAGTGAGGTTGCAGCTTTATAACTTATGTCAGTAATCAGCAATGCATTGATACAAGCACTAGAAATGCAATGCATAATTGAGTGACAGTTCCACAGACATCATACCTATTTACAGCACGATGCTCCAGCTCAAGGTCAATCTTCCTCCAATCCTTCCCTTTCTCCTGCAAAACAACTTCCCTTGGCTTGGCATCACCGAACGGGTTAACCTTTGGCCGTGCCCTGGGTGCTCCCTCAATCCCAACTGCTGAAACCTGTGATCCAGGGCTCCGAGGGCGGGAGGAATGGGCACCATTTTCCTTGCTGGAGTGCGAGCTGGTAGGCTGGCCGGTCTTCTGCTCAATCCCACTCTCGAATTTCCTCCAATCCACTCCCTTCTCGGTCAGCACATCCTCCCGGGGCCTTGCAGCCCCAAATGGGCTTGGCCGGTCGCGTGCCACCTCGGCAGGTGGCGTAGATGTAGCTGCAGGATCACGTTTAGGGGGATCGAGAACGATGCGCGGCCTCTCCCCCGCCCCCTCACCGTTGTGTGGCGTAAGGGTGGCTCCACGGACCCAACGGTCGGAATCAGAGGAAGCTGATGAGTCGCGGAATGAGTCGCGGAAGCCTGACGAGCTGCGGAATCCGCCACCGCCACCGCCAGAACCGAGGCTGGGGTAGCGCGACGGGAGCGGCTTCTTGTCGCGCGACCAGTCGTCAATGTCATCCGCGCGGCCGAGCGGGGATGGCCCGCCGAACCTATCGCGGCGGGCAGAGTCGGTGGCAGCCGGGGTGAACTTCTTAGTGGCCCCCCAGTCGTCCGCCTCGTCGGCGCGGGAGGGCATGTCGAGATCCGAGCTCCTGCCTGGCCCGCGGCGGCCCTCGTCGTCGAACCCGCGGCGCTCGCCTCCCCCGGAGCCGCCACCGTAGGAGCGGAAGCCGCGGGAGCGGTCGAGCTCCTCGGCGGAGCGCTCCCGGGGCCCCGAGGGAAGCATCATCATCTCCTCCGGGGTGAGGCCCCTGGGCTCCACGGGCGCGGCGCGGCGCTGGGCCGCGACCGCGCCGTAGGTGGTGAACTCGGAGAGCGACAGGGTGGTGCCCTTGTTCTTTTTCTTGGACTTGGCCCCGCCCGCGGCGGCCGCCTCCGCGAGGCTGGGGAAGCTGGCGGCGCCGCCGGCGGGCTCGGGCGCCGGTAAGGCCGCGGCGCGCTCGTGCTCCTCCTCCTCGGCGCGCTCGGCGTCCAGCGCCCACGCGCCGACGCCGCCCCAGGCCTTGGCCATGGCTGCTGATGCCGCCGTTGCGAGAGGCGAGGTGAAAGGCGAAGGCGGCGGCGGAGGCGGACAAGCGGAAGAGCGAGATAGGGTTTTGCGGGACGCGGGCAGCGGCCGAGCGTCGCCTGTTTTATATCAGGGGACTGCGCGGGCCTGCCGGGCCTCGCGTGCTGCCTGGGCCGTGCTGGCCCATCGTGCCTGGCCAGGACCGGCTTAATCGTGCACGACTATGGCCATGCCTGGGCCGGGCCAAATACCCGTGCCACGGGATGGCCCAAGGGCCGCGTGCCAAATGGAAAAATATAGGCTCGCTAGGCTATAGCTGTGTCAACCGACGTTTTACCGTTAGAAATTTACCGACGTTTTTACCGTTAGAAATTTAACGGGATCAGTTCATTTTGGTAGCCGTGAAAATGTGATTTTCCGTTTTCCCGAAGAGACATGTTGGGTGTGTGGCGGGTGGCGGGATCGTGGGAAGGCGTGCGTCCTCGAGCGTCGTGAGTTTGGCTTTGTGGGTGGATTGCAAGTTCGAAATCGACCATGGCGAATTGGTGATAGGTAATCGGTGCGTGGCGGATTGTGTCAGAGATAGCAAGAGAATGAGGATGGAATGGTCAATGCGCAACATGAGCGGAAGGAGATGGAAAAATTTCAAGAGCAAAATTTGGGTTTAAACGTGATAATAAACTGTTGAATGTGTGAAAAAAAAATAAAGTGCCGCGGCCTTGCTAGGCCACGTCATCGAGAGTCGGCACAACCGCTTGTGCTTGGCTTCTCATTCGCTTAGCCGCGCGACGATCATCGAGGTAGTGCTGGTAGACGTAAGAGAGGAACCCCCACACCGCCATGAGCATCGCCAGCACCTTGACGGCTTGACTCCCGTCATCCTGTCCCCGAACATCGCCACCGCGAACACCGGCACGAGCGGCAGCGCCAGCGTGCCCGTCACGTTCGCGAACAGCGACGACACCCTCGCGATCAACCGCACCGCGCCCAGCGTCGCCGCCTCCCACCCCACCGCGATGCCTGCCAGCGTCGCCGCGTACGACGCCGTCCCGTGCTCGAACGCCGCCGCTTCCCCCGGGATCTTCCTCCACTCCCCCGACGCGAACAGCGCCGCCAACGACACCGCCGAGGCGACCGCGTTCATGCAGATCTGCAGCGTCAGCACCCACCGCAGCGTCCGCGCCCTGATCACCTTCTCGAAGGTGAGCTCGAAGAGGGACAGGATCAGCGCGTAGACGGCGGACGCCGACAGGGTCATGACGAGCCTGAGCGCGCGCTTCCCGCGCGGCACGTTGCCGCCGGAGGCCCCGTCGCCGTCGCCGTCGCCGTCGGAGGAGACCACGCCGAGCAGCGCGGCGGAGAAGGTGAGCACGACGACGGAGTTGAGGATGAGCGCCGTGAACCGCTGCGCGTTGATGAGGCGCGAGGTGACGGCGTTGAAGGTCAGCTGCGTCGCGGCCACGAGCGAGAAGGTGGGCACGGGCAGGTACAGCATGGCGTACGAGTACATGAGGTTGTCGCAGCCAATGAGGAGCCTGAGGCCGACGCAGACGGCCGCCACCTTGCCCGTCGCGGAGCGGGGCTCCCCCGCGGCGGCCCGCGGTGTGAGGGCGAGCGGGACGAGCGGCGGCGGCGAGCCGGCGGACTGCGCGAGCGTGACCATCCACGTGCTGCCGCCCCCGGAGTTGTAGTGGAGGCGGCCGAGGAGGGCGCGGTGGCCTCCCCGCAGAGCAGCACCAGCATGTCCACCAGCACCAGCGCCCACCACCGTACGCCGCTCCCGCGCGTGGCGGATCCCGGCGGCCACTCCCTGGCATCGCCGCCGGATTCATGTCTCGAGAAACCTTCACCGAACGAAAGTTATTTGCGCACAAGGTCAGCCATTATACGCATGGTTTCACCTCAAGTCCTTAACCAATGGCACACTAGTACCTATAGGAAGATGCCCTGGGCATGAGGCTCTGCTTCGGGTGTAGTACACATGTGTAAGTACCCGTTATCTGAAGCTGAATTTCTTGAGCGTGTGCCATGTCACTGACTAAAACTCAATGCCACCCAATGCTTTTGCCTCAACTGTTCCTCAACTTCGTTAGGCTCTCCCTGCCAATGAGCAATGCACCCCGATCCTATTTATTACATCTAATATATTCTTGGACGATTATCATAAGCTCCGGTGTTAAATTAACTCCAATTCCACAATCGTTGAGTGATCCATGAAATTGTCTTTCCGCGTGCGCCTTATTGAGGTCAAATATATCCTTTTTCAGGAAGATTAGAAAAACATTTGTTATTATCTCTTCCTTTTTGTAGGAGGCGTTTATTTTTCGGATTTGCTCTATATGAGTCGCCTGATCTTTATTTTTATGTCTATATAAACGACTAGACCTCTCTTTATGACAATTGTATATCTTGTACTACCTCTATTCTAGAATATAGCTATTTTTAGATTTACCATGGATAGTAAAAGAATCTAAAGGTTGATTGCATAAAAATGATATTAGTTGATTTATAATGAAACAAATTATTATAGCATATAATATTTTATATTCAAAATTATTATTTTTAGATATTATTGGTTAAAGATGAAAATATTTAACTCTGATCAAGTCCAAAAGTTGCTATATTTAGGACTGAGGTAGTACAGAATAAGCTGTTTTTTCTTGTTGATCCATGCTGATATATGGCTAATTAAAAAATAAATTTGAAAAGGTACAAGTCACGCTTTAGGATTCAATGCCTTTGTTTTTTTTTTTTCTAATTACGAGCAGATAATTCGGAGGCAAGAATCGACACAAACCTGCACTGCTTCATATTCAAACCTACTCTATAAATTGCCCTTCTTTCTAGTCAGATCTATCATAGATCTTGTATATATGCTGCCTCCTACAATATTATCATAGTACTCCCTCAGTTCTAAATTACAATTCATTTTAGATTTTTTAATTATCTAGATATAATATACATAGATATAATATATATAGATGCATATTAAAATTTATATATCTAGAAAAGATAAATCGTATTGTAATTTGGGACGAATGAAGTATCTTGCGTTGGAATGTAATGTTGGTAGGCAGTCTATAGATCATCAGATGGCCCCATACATGCATTGACCTGACCTCGATCTCGATCGGTGTGTGTGGAAACATCAAGTTCCACGCTGCGTCAGCTGCTTGTTCTCATAGGTTTTTCCTTATCGCTGGAAGGGCACACGAATTCTCGTGTTCGCATGGTTCCCTTTTCCTTCACATGCATGCCGGTTGCCGCGATTGTTCCGGCCGGGGCGGGGCATAACACAGCCTTGGAATATGCATGCCAGCACTTGGTCGAAATTAAAGCACGATTTGTACGCCGCTGCGGTCGTTAGTATTAGTTTAGCAAAGTCTACTTCACTACCTGAGACCGAGTAAACGGCTCTGCCACTTGCGAGCTGCGGTGACATGCCTCTGATGAAAATGAGCCGAGGGCAGGCAGGGGCGCCCGACGCATGGTACTTGGGCCGAGTCCATCTATCTTGGCCCGCTCTACCCATGGGCCATCCGGCGGGAATGGACGGGCCCTAAACACTTCAGAAATTGAAGCCCAGGCCTGGCTCTTCTCCTCCCCCAGTCCGCTGTCCGCCGCTTCCCTGACCAGCGGTTACAGAAGCTTCGCACAGTTCCCGGCTCAGCAATGGCCCTGGCCCCCTGGCCGCCCCCGCCGCGAAGCTCTCCCTCTCCGGCGCGACCCTCGCGGCGATCCTTGGCTGCTGCGTGGCCGCCTACGGCGACTGCGACGGTACCCTATTCGGCTGCGCCGCGCGCCCGCCGGCCCCGCCCACGTCATCCTTCAACGTCGAGTCGCCGACGATGCCAGCGTCCGGCCTCCGCCGACGCCGCCAACGGAGCGCCGCCGACGCCGCTGTCGAGTAAGCTGATCTTCTTTAAACGGTAGTCCCTGGTTATTTTCACTTGACCCCCTAGTTTGGATCGCGATTAATAGTCGCGATCCAATCTAGGGGGTTATGTGAAAATAGTTCGGGAATAATTTGCATAGATCCCCTTTTTGGATCGTGATTAACAGTCGCGATCCAATTTGGGGGTTATGTGAAAATAACAGGAGACCATTTTTTTCATATACCCCCTTGTCGGATCGCGATTATTAGTCGAGATCCAATGTTTTGTACATTACCCCCTGGATGAGTTTGTGTTTTTTCATATTAGCCCTCATGTATCAGGACATATGGCTGGTATCTCTCTTCTCCTCCGCCATGGCTCCTCCGTTCGCCGGCCGTGTGGGGTGGAGCGGAGGCTGACCGGGAAGTTCTCGTGCGGCGTGTGCTTGGCCGGGTATTCGTACCCGAATTCTCCCTCTCTCCAGCAGCCCCCTCTTTCACGGCCTCGGAACGGAACGCCGCGAGGCGTAGGCGCGGATTCCGGGAACGGTACGTTGCCTTCGCGCTCGCGGGCGAGTCTCCGGTCCCGCCGTTTCCGCCGCGGTCGCCCGCGGGGTGCTACTGCATTGGAGAGGAGAAGGCAATGGATCGGGCGGTGGACGGGTTTGGGATGACGAGTGTGGAGGGGGCCCGTGACCTCCGCGGCCGTGCAAGCAGCCGAGATGGAGGAGATGCATGCCGGGATGCAGAGGGGACCGGAGGGGATTGCAAGGCTGGTGGAGGAGAGCAACGTGCACCAGCAGGTGCTGATTCGTTTGCGAATTTCTGCGATTTGTGCTTGAAATGTCTATGTGACGTTCTGCGTTGTTTCAATGTGTGACAAATGCATTTGCTAGATAAGTCAGGTAATGGCATTTTGGGGGGAAAACTTAGATACTATAGTTGGGAATTGAGGAATATTGGACTCTTATCATTTTGATTGCTAAGGCCTGATTGTGCATGTGACATTGTTGGCTGCAGGGTATAAAGACTGAGCGGTGTTTTACTGAAAGTGTGAAATCAGTTTCCTTCTGCATATTTGTTTTGGCTCCTGAAACTTAGGATTTACTCCCCAGAGAAGTTTGTACTTCTTATTTGAGCTAACTGCTCATAATTTTTTAAACAACACTGCATTTGTAAATGTGAATATGTAGGCATGTGTGTCAATAGGACATAGTAGAATATACGTTCATTTTGTTGCAGAGTATATGGCTTTTTCTTGGCTTCATAATCAGCACTACAGAATTTCTTACTCCAATAACAAACCCAGCAAAACACGATTTGGTTGGCATCTATTACTACGTCCTGAGGCCTTATGTGACATCTGCTAGGCAGGACCCATTTAGGTGGGCTTATGGCCTGATAGGATGAGATCTACTCTGCAATACTGAGATGGCTAAGTCAGCTGGAAACAGTTAGTATTATGACATCTACCAATGACCTTTTATAAGAGAATGGTCCTTTCATGGAGATAAAAATGTTCTGTGTCATGATTGCGATGGTTTAAGTTGTCAAAACTCAAAAGTCAATGTAAATTGGTGCGCACCTTTTTCTTGATAATCAGTCGAGTTTTAGTTGCTGTTAACATGTACAAGCTACCTGAAGTGTGAATTGTATACTCTAGTATTTTTTTTCTTTTGCACTTGGACAGTTAAACTGGCACAAGCATTGAATTTTAACTTTTTAGCTGAAAGAGAGGAACGGCTAGGGATCCTTCTTCAATGTTATGTAACTTCACTGTGACTAGACCCTTCAATTTGATCCCCATGTTTTTACATGAATAGTCAATCCACCGCATCGTGTCAAGTCATATGCTGTTAATTTTTGCTAGTGACTTTGATCACATTGCCAATTTAATTTGAAGCGGGGTTTTGGAACATCAGGGAAAGACAATAAAGGTTTGTTGGCTGGCACATCTATAGATGCATCTAGATTGACTGTATATATCTTACCAATTTTTACTTGATGCAAATTTGTTTCGTTACCGTGAGCTTTGCAAGATATGTTGTACTGACATCAACTACGATTGTCTTCTGCACACACATGCCATCGTGTTCAGTAGGAACTGCCTTTCTTAATTGATCTTTGATAATTTGTTGTGCTGATAATATTTTGCAGGAATCTCAAAGTTCATTGCCGAGGAACAATTCGCTGGGTTCTAATAGGGAAAAATTGTTCTCAGCAGGTATGTCCTGACTTTTTACCCTTCTATTTCCTCTGGGAAGTGGAAGGTTTCATTTGTTCTTCTAAATACTTCTTCTGTTTTGGTTACTTGCATCTTTTCACTCTTTCGCTTGATAGCTGCGTACTGCTTCACCATTAGTTGGTTAGATCATTCGAGAGAATCCACCACTCAGCCAATGCTTGATCTCTCCCATAAAAATCACCTTACGTTTCTGCATCTTCTAGTAAACAGATCATTCCGTGCTGGTGCAACTGATAAACTTGCATGCTCCAAAAGAGGGCTTCAAAATTCCCTGCAGCATGCTTCACATGTAGTCTCCAAGACAGGACTAACTCTTTTACAAGAAAAGACAAATAATTGTATGGCATATTCACGCAAACAATAGCAGTAACACTGTCAAGGTGTTTGTTGCTGCAGTAACCTATCCCCTTCTATTCATCTTGTCTGACACTTGACAGGTCCTCTCTTTCTTTTGACAGGTTGCATAGATTGTGAAGATAATAATGCGTAAAGGTCATAAGGCAGAAAGGTGTGCAGGCTTGCGCTATCATTTTGTTCCTCCTCTGTGAGCCCAAGATTCAGGGATGCAAGGACAGAACCCTGGCACCCAGCATAGAACCTGTGAGATGTTGTGTTTGTGATTAGAAGATGGACATCATTTTGCAACCGTCATCTTGATGCCTGAAATATACAACACCGTATTTCCCTTTATGAATTATATGATATATCCTTCACTGAAGCAGATTCGTTCCCAGTTTTGTATTAGTCCGATCTCTACCAAAGGGAGCCCAACTTCGCTAGCTTCAACTGACGATCACACGATAGCGACATGCTGTGATCGGCTCTCATTGCTAAAAGCCTGAAAGGCCAACTGAAATTGACCCGAATATATGAATTAGGACAAATTTCAGAATATGCTACGTTAATTTGATGGCGACGGCCACCCATCTTGCCTGGAATCTGGCATCGCCGAAACACATATTTATGCATGGGAGATCGTGTACCATTTCGACTGTGGAATGCAAAAAGGAAATTCTCTTGGATATCTTTAAATTTCTTTATGTGTGGGCCCACTTGCCAGAGACTTCCAATATTCTTGGGAAATAAGCCGAATCAAGTCAATTAAGTGGCAAATATCGAGCAACCCGAGGGCTAAACCGCGAAAACAACTCGCGTATCCATCACCACCTTCCCTTTTCCTCTCTCCCCGTCTTCCCGGTCGCCTGCCCTTTCCCTCCCCCGCCGCCCGCCTCCGCGATCGCAATTCGCATCCGCCCGCGCGGCCCCGGCGCCCTCGCTTCCACCCCGACCATGGCGCGGCGATCCGCCCCGCTCCTGCGCCGCCTCGTGGCAGCCGCCTCCCCGCCGGCGCCGCAGCCCCTCCCGGGCCACGGCGGCGGCCTCGCGCGGCGCACGGTGACCTACATGCCACGGCCCGGGGACGGCACCCCGCGCGCCGTCACGCTCATCCCGGGAGACGGCATCGGGCCCCTCGTCACGGGCGCCGTGCGGCAGGTCATGGAGGCGATGCACGCGCCCGTCTACTTCGAGACCTACGAGGTCCGCGGCGACATGCCCACGGTCCCGCCCGCCGTCATCGAGTCCATCCGCCGCAACAAGGTCTGCATCAAGGGCGGCCTCGCCACGCCCGTCGGCGGCGGGGTTTCCTCCCTCAACATGCAGCTCCGGAAGGAGCTCGACCTCTACGCCTCGCTCGTCCACTGCTCCAACCTCCCCGGCCTGCCCACCAGGCACGAGGGCGTTGACATCGTCGTCATCAGGGAGAACACCGAGGGCGAGTACTCGGGGCTCGAGCATGAGGTCGTGCCCGGGGTCGTTGAGAGCCTCAAGGTACGGTCAATTTTGCCCGCGTTTACCTCCGTGTTGGTTAATTGGTTGGGGGATCGCTACCGCCTACCGTGCGTTGATTGAATTGTATGATTTTTCCGATCATGAAATTCGTGGGGCCTTACTTGCACGGGGTGTACAGTTGCTAGATTTTGCAGATCGTGGTTTTTCTCATAAATGAGAGGACAGCCTCCTTGTATCAAAAAATTGGTACCATTTGATTAATCACATGATTTATTTGCAATGAGAGTGGACATTTTGGCTCAATCTTCGTGAAATTGAGTTCATCTGAATTTGTGGCTGCTAAGTTTACTGTTTGCTTAACTGATCAATTCATGCCACATAAGTCATAAGGTTGCAGTTGCAGCTGTAGTACAATTGCTAGTTTGAGCACATGAAACAGAAAGATTAATCTGAAAAATTATGGTCTTTGGTAATCTCTTCTTTTTCTTTCAATGTTTGAAGTGTACTTTGATTGGATATCTTTAGATGTAGATTGCTAAGATTTTTGTGGTTATCCTGGTAAGTATTTAGGTAAACTATGCACTTGCCTTTTACTCAGCTTCAAAAAGCTGCTACTTTAGTTCATGATTAAGTATATTATGTACCCTATATTATAGGACTTATGGAAAACCTAACAGTTGTCATTATCTGGTCAAACTGTAGAGTGACATATCATGAGGTTAGCATTATGGATTTGAACCTTGCCGTTTCATGAATATATCTTGTTAGAAAATATGCTGAAGTTGCTACCTTCACTCAATGGTCCACAATTTTAATTGTCTTGAATTTTTTTTGCTTTCAGTTAAGCCTTTACAGCATAAGCAGTTTTGTCTTAATTTATTTACGTAAGCTTCTCTGAGACTTTGATTAAGAAAATACTGTTGAAATAAATCCACCCATATTATGTTTTCCTTTTAAATTCTTATCTGAGCCTGTTTCTCTATTATTACTCTTAATGAATGGATTTCCTAGGTGATCACAAAGTTTTGCTCTGAGAGGATTGCAAAATATGCGTTCGAGTACGCTTACCTTAACAACCGGAAGAAAGTCACTGCAGTGCATAAAGCAAACATTATGAAGCTTGCTGATGGTTTGTTCTTGGAGTCCTGCCGTGAGGTTGCTTCAAAGTATCCCGGTATTCAGTACAATGAAATGATTGTTGACAATTGCTCTATGCAACTTGTCTCAAAGCCTGAACAATTTGATGTCATGGTACGCATCTAAATGTCTGAGCACTTCTCTACCATTCAATCTGGAACGTTGCTTTCTTTTCAGACTTTGGAGTTACCTTTTGTTTACTACTGAGCTTTTATTTTTATTGTTGATTTCAAAGTAGGGGTTCCAATGTCCAAATTATAAAACTTTTGAGAAGTTATAAATGAATGCCTGCTTAGTTTTGCCAGAAGAACGATTCCTGACCTTTTCAAGAGCAAGCATATGTATTTTTGTGTAGAGAATAATTCTTTTTCTTGTTTTATTTATTGGCAAGTGTCTTTAAGTTTTTCCTAAATTCTCACCTATGTCCATACTCCATAAGTTGTTTAAGGACCGGTAAAATCAGAAATCGAAGATATATCGTAGTAATTGAAATCTCGTTATTGTTAAGAAATGAAAATTGTAATCGCATGTTTCTTGAGGATTTATATGGTTTATTTGTCACAATTTTACAGTATTAAGTGATGCAAGCACTTCATTGTTAATCTACACTAGATGCAATATAGAAAGCTTAAAGCTGCCCAGTATTCCTGGCCTTTCTGCTCGTCAATTTGTCATCCCATTTCTTTTCTGTTCTCCTGATTTCCTGAGATATTTCCTTTTAAGTATGCTATGGGTTAGGATTACCTTCAGGTTTCTAACTTATTTTCTTTTGATTCTAGGTTACACCTAACCTTTATGGCAATTTGGTGGCCAATACAGCTGCAGGGATTGTTGGAGGGACTGGTATCATGCCTGGAGGTAGGGTTGCACCTCATAGTTTATTGTGTTTACCCCCATCATACAAATAATGGACGTGTCCAAAAATTTCTTGGAAACCCACAATATTTGCTGTTGCCTCACTATTGTAGTTCTCATAGATTTCTTTGTTGCAAATTGTTACGGAAATAATACTTTGGGCTTCATTTGCCTCCCTTTCTGCTTATATTATAATGTGTACAAACCAAACCGTTCATGACACACATGGAGCCTGTTTTTGCTTTAAGTTTCTTGGGGCCAGAGTTTGGTGTTCAGGTTTACTAATCCTTGATGCTGCATTATGTTCCAGGTAACGTGGGTCAGGACTATGCCGTCTTCGAGCAAGGTGCTTCTGCGGGAAATGTTGGAAACGAGAAGATCGTGGAGCAGAAGAAAGCAAACCCTGTCGCGCTGCTTCTATCATCTGCCATGATGCTGAGACATTTGCAGTTCCCTTCATTCGCTGACCGGCTGGAGACGGCGGTGAAGCGTGTCGTGGCAGAAGGCACATACAGAACAAAGGATCTTGGCGGCACCAGCACCACGCAGGAAGTCACCAACGCGGTGATTGCCAATCTGGATTAGATTCCAGGCGCATGACTTAAATGTTAATTCTTTCGGGGGACTAGTTGGCTAGTCTTGACTCCTGAGTGTTATTTTGCTTCACATAGATTTAGATTCACATTTATCCGGAGGGATCGAAAGGAATCCATTTTTCAGATTTTGTTTAGAAATAATCAAGGAACCCACGAGGCTGCTACTGTGCTGCAAGGTAAAGACCTTGAGTTACAAAGTGAATCTATGACAGTCTCAAAATAATTTAATCTTTCTCAGCCTGTTTGAGTGTTTGTTGATTTTTGGCCGCCCTTGGTATGGCGAAACTGCGTAACTGCACGTGGCGCCGCTCTGATTGCTGCGGTCCAGGGCTTATTTTGTTTTCTGATAACGCTATAAGCATGATCCTAATCTCTGCATCTGGTAATGCACATAGGTGGTGATTGGATGGTTGCACTTCTCCTAGCCTGGGTAGGAATAGCGCAGGGCCAACCGAATCCAGGCTTGGTAAGCCAATTGAGCCCGTGTTTGGTTGGCTGCTGTAGCTTCTTCTGGGCCCGCGGAGAAATTGTTTGGTTGGCTGCACTAGAAGTTGGCCTGCACTGTCTAATGCAGCGCATTCGTGATTGGTAGGGTGTTCAGGCCCGTTCGGCCCACCGCGCACAGTGAATTGGTGAGGGTACCGCTCGACTTGACGGCCTTCCCGTGCGCAACCCTAGCGGTGAGTCCCTCCCGTTCACCACTCCCCCATCTTCTTCCTCGTGCTCTCCTCCCCTTCGCCACCCTCCTGCTCCTGCACCGGTCCCGGCCGCCATGCCCGTGGTGTCCAGCCCTAGCAACAGCCGCGGCCCCAGAATGGTTCACCACGCAGTCCTAGCCCCTCGAAGTCCAACGAGGTGAGCTCCACACCGGCAAGATTTGGCGGCGCTGCCCCTGTGGCTTGCGAGGCCGGTCGGTGCTGTGCAAGATGCTACGAGTGGCACGCTGTCTCGCACCTAGAGAAGGCGAGAGGGGATCCAAGCAGCGGTGCCATCCGTGGCTCGTCAAGATCTGGTGGTTCCGACAAGGGCTCGCAGTCGGCTTCCAGGGACTCTTCTCCAAACTCTCCGGTGCGTGCTTCTTCGTCTACTTGCTTTCTTTATTTTGATGATTTGCTTGTAAGTCGGTTTAGGATTTAGGTGCTCGAGAGTGTCATTGGTCTTTCATGGATTGTTATGTGTAGTAGTTCTCATACGGTGCTCTTGAACTTAGACGGATTCCGTTAGCACAATCCCTGAAGGAATGGAAATATCATACTGGGGTGGATTGGACCATGTTACCGATCCGAGATGCAGCCATGGCAAGCGTCCTAGGCGTCTCCTGTGCTGGGATGGGAAGAACACTGGGCGTCGGTACCTTGGTTGCCCAATGGAGGTAGGCCAATTCTTCTTATAGTTTGATGATCATAGAAATTGTGTTTGTTCTTCTAACATGTCCATGGTTTGCAGAAGAAGTCCCAGATGTGCTGCTTTGTGAAGTGGATGGATGAGGAGTGGCCTCCCAGGTTCCCAGGTGCCAGGAGGTTGCTGCTACTCTCTGGGATGTGGTAGGCAAGTTCAAGAAGACAGCTGATGAAGCACAGGCGGCTCTGTTGGGTGCAATTCAATTGAGGAATGAAGCTGTTGAAGTCAACAAAGCACTGTTGGAGGAGAAGGAACAGTTGGTTACGGAGAAATCATTCCTGCAGAAGGAGAAGGAAGGAGTGGAGAGGGAGCTGGTAATCAGAACCAAATTTGCACAGGTGACTGCCAACACTTTTGCAGTTCAGGGTGAAGAATGAGGTTAAAGAGAAGAAGTTGTTGCTTGCAGTCATCCTCTGTATGCTGGCTGTCCCGTTTCCCTTCATGGTTGGGGTGGTCATGAAGACCTAGTGGTTGGAATTATGATGGTTGTGACTTCAGTAGTTAATATTAGCTTATAGTTGTGATGAGCAAAACTGTGACAATGCTCCACTTCAGCATAGACTGGTATTTGTGCTGACCTTTTGTAAAGTTAGCTTGAATGTGACTCAAATGGCCTGTGCAGAAGTTGATGCTCTCATTTTGTAAACCTTGATTGATTGCTGCCTTGAATGGTGCTTAATGGTAGTGCATGGTCTGGTCATGATGAGCAGAATTGTGTTGTGCTACAATTATGTTGTGCTAGAAATATGACTTGGGCAACAATTGTTCACATTCATCATTCTTAGATGGTCTGAATGGATTGTTCATACATCAAGTTGCAGGTTCATTGTACTTGAACAAATTCTACTACTACATAGGTTACACAGCATATAAGGTTACACGTCATACATCATCCACACAAATGCCACAAGCATGACCACCACAACTACCACTAGACCATTCTTAACACTGATTGCTGGCTTGTTGGTACCAGCATCTTCGTCAGCACTCTTGACGTCCTTCTTGACTTGTGGCATGTATCCAGCAGTTTGCATGATGAAGTTGTTGTAGGACTCAAGAGCTTCCCTTTCAGTTCTGAAGCTCTTGTATGATGACTTGCTAAAGCCAACCACTTGCATGTTGCACAGATTCCAGTCACAGTACATGCCTGGAACTCTTCCTTGGTACACCACATACCACTTCGTCTCTACAATATTAGCATATTCATCAGAATTAGAACGCCACGATAGAAAACATGTCCCAGGGATAGAAATCTAAGCAGAAACAGCAGTCAAAAAAATCGGCAGAATTGAAACAGGGACACAACAACACAAGAACATTAATGAAAAACAGTCACATTGACAATGCCTAATCATAGCACCAGATGAGCATACACACTATTTTTGTATGCTACTTCGCACCACCATGCATCCTAATCATACTAGCAACTTTACAAATAAGCAAGCAATACTGCTTGGGTAACCTAATGTCAAGTACTGGAGGTACGACTCCACATTAAGTTACATTCATCGGCTGTTAGCCCAAATAGTCAAGTGGTTAGTGCTGCAAAAAACAGTGAGTCATGGCATTGACATCATATCACACAAAGTAGTTGTTCTTTGCCAGATAAGATGCCAGCCACAATTCTTTCTGCTCTTCATCCATGTCCAGGAACCCCAGTGCAAACCTCTTGTGCTCCATCAAGTGATAAAGGCTGAACATCAATGCAGGTTTAGGGTAATTTGTGCAGCTCATGACAGCCTTCACTATTATAGGTGCTCCCTCTGAGTGTGTAGACTCTTTCACAGCATTTGCAAAGCCCAAGACTGCTTCAGTCAACCCAATCATGTAAGACCCTTCCTCCTCACACACCCTCTTCCTCTTCCCAAGTACTTGTTCTCCTCTAGCTTCAGATGCCTCAGCATTGGTATCAGCAGCAGCGGCTGGAGCATCAGCATCAATGTCAATGGTTTCTGGGCCTGCTGGCTCTTCCAGTGGCTCATTTGATCCCATAGCATACTTTCCTGTAGCCACTCCACTTGCAAAAATGGCTTGCATATTGGGGTAGTTGACAAGATGAGTATTCAGGAACTTAGCATCCTTGGGTTGGTCCTGTAAAAACAATAGCAGGACAAGAGAATTAGTCATTGTAGGTCACAAACAAATATGGTTACCAACACAGCATCAATGAAATATGCTTACCTTCACATGTCCAGCAAAGTACTCAGGTGCCAAAGTGATCATGCACAACTCCTCATCCCACAGGCTTCAACTAATCTCTTTGAGCCTGCAAATTTTTACCCATCTGGCACGCCACTTCCTTAGATGATTCCTTAGATGATTCCTAATACCTGGGTGAAAGGACCTCAAGATGCCTAGAGGGGGGCGAATAGGCTAACCTGCAACTTTAATACACTTTTCAAACAGTCACACTTTTCAAACAGTTAGTAACCCAAATGTCCGGATACTTCGGATATATGTCCGGATACTCCGGACTTGAGGTCCGGAGTTTCTGCATATTATATCCGGAATGTCCGGGTATGAAAGTTCAAAGACAAACACTGAAGTACAGGTGCAGGAAATTTAGATCGAGGAAATTTGCAAGTACTCAGGGGTTCCTTCTAAGCGTTTCTCACAAGCTGGTTCAAGCTAGAAGCTTGTGAATAAGTAGATCAAGCTCAAACCCTAGAAAGTTAGTCTCACAAGCAAATAGACAAAAGCTTAAGTAAAGAGCACTCGGAGAGATATAGATTTGTTTTCGAAGTTCACTCCCAAAGGAGCTACGTCTCCGTTGAGGAAGAGTTCAAGAGACGGTGCTCAAGAACTCCTATACTCCTCACCCAAGGGCGAGACCAACGCTCAAGTCTAAGGTCATTTACTATGAGTTCCTCCAAGAGGAAAGATGATTACAAACTTCCCGTGATGCTCACAACTTCAGGTGAGCATTCATGAGCACGCCTAGCCGTCTAGGAGCTCAAAGCTCCAAGAGTAACAAACTTGAATCCACCGGCTTGACGAAGACTAAGTGCTCAAAAGGATTTCTTCTCTTGCAACACTCTTACTTGAATCCCTCAAGGAAATCTCTCAAGAAAGGAAGAGAGGGAGTGAGAGAGCTCTTGAAAGGTTTGTGAGGCTGTTCAGCTCAAAAAATGGGCAAGAGAGAGCTGGCTGAAGGGGTACCGGGGGGGTATTTATACCCTCACTCACAAAAACTAGCCGTTGGTGAAAGAGTACCCGGATACTCCGGGCAGAGACCCGGAGACTCCGGTTTTGGCAGAGACACTCTCAAAATATCATTTTGAAGTGGTTTTTGTGGCTCACAAATATTTATATAGATTCTCTTGAGCACTGGTTCTAAGTCAAAACCTACAGATCAAAGTCCCTCTTGATAGTACGGGGTTCCTATGATGAGATAAGTCCTCTTGATAGTACGGGGTTCCTATGATGAGATAAGTCTTTGTACTGTTGGTATTTGTGGTTCTCGGCATGATGGTCTTACTGCCCCAACCAGGACAACATCTACCAGGACAGCATTTAGCATCTTAGACTAGCTTTTAGGACAACATATAGGACAACATCTTAGACTAGCTTTTAGGACAACATTTTGGACAACATCTTAGACTAAGCATCACTAGCTTTTAAACTAGCATCTTAGACTAGCATCTTGGCATATGCTTGGCTGTCTTGGCCAGCTATAAATATGTAACCCCAACCCCTGGGGTTGCATGGCATTGTGTGAGAAGTAAACCAGAAAATTACCCCAACTCCTAGTGTCATCCTCTCGATAAGAGTAAGAGTTTCGATTCTAACAGCTGGTATTAGAGCCGTTCTTTCCTGCAGCCTGAACATCTCATGTTCCTCTCCCTCCCACGTCTCCTTTCGCTCTCAGCCAGCAGCAGCAACACCTGTTGTTTCTGCTTACCTCTCCTCCCCTGCACAGACAAGCAGCAGCAGCAGCACGTCCGAGGCAACCTCCTCCCCACACAGCAGCCCCCCATTAGCATGCCATGTCCGAAGGGCAGTCTCAGCGCTCGGTCGCCTCGAGCGCGCGGCACCGACAGGAGGCCGAGGTCACCGCGGCAGAGGAGCGCGAGCGAGCGGCGGCAGCAACTGCAGCGACGGCGGCAAGGGCGGCAAGGCTGGCAGCGGCGGAGCTGGTAGCAGCAAGGGCGAAGGTGGAGCTAGCGGCAGCGGCAGATGCGGTGGCGGCGGCGGTAGCGGAGCTCGAGGTTCTTCGCGGCAGCAGCTCCGGTAGCTCTGCCTCCGCTAACGGCGGCACCGACGTGGACCTCGGGCTGGCAAGGTAAACAGCTCGCGAGTGGGCGAGACTGTGGGCAGCTGCGCACCCCCACGGGGGTGGTGGCGACGGCCCAGATGGGCGCGGACGCCCCGGCGGCGCTCCAGGCAGGGGCGGGCGCGGCGGCGGCAGCCCAGACAGGCGCGGACGCGTCGGCGGAGCCCCAGGCGTTGGCGCGCACGACGACGGTGCTCCCGGTGACGGCGGCCGGGTCGACGAAGAGCGCGGCCCTCACAGGCGGCGCGGCTCTCCCTCCCCAGACCGGCGCCATGGCTACCATGGCGTCCAGGCGGTGGTCAGGGACCTTGGTCACGGTGGTGGGTGGCCTACCCTCACCAAGACCAACTACGTCGAGTGGGCCGCGGTCATGAGGGTGAGGCTTCAGGTGCGGCACATGTGGGAGGCCGTTGAGAGGATGGGATGCTGTCCACTTGCCGGTCCAATTAGGTACTTAAGCTTACCGATTACCATATTCTCGGCATGTGGTTAGTACGTTCAAAGACTTAACCACCACTACCACACACCGCGGCCTTAGCATTTTTCACTAAACAGACGAGGCCTCAATCATCAACATAAACATCGTACCATAGCCCCGTACGTCGACCTTATGATTGCAGCATGTAGTAAACATTCAACTCCTAAATTCTCGCGAGTGACAGGAAATCACTCGACCTTTACCGGAATCCTATTAGCATAGCATTCTATCGAACCTTATATCTAGTGTTTAGAGCATGGGTACCTAGGATCATGCAACTAAGTTTTCATTCAACTCCTATAAACTTAATGCACAAGTAAAATAGAGTAATAAATTGCATAAGTTTAGAAAAATAGGGTTCATGCTCCGGGGCTTGCCTTCTTGGGTAAAGTTAGCCTGGGGCTCGTCCGAAATTGGGTTCGGGTCTTCGAAAGCTTCAGTTAGATTCACTTGAGCTTCACGCTGCTCACTCTCGGACTCGGGCACCAGCTCGTACGTTCCGTCGGCGAGAGTAGTCGATTCTATATGAATGCATAAGTGTAAGTTGCAGTGATGGCACGTGATATTTATTTTCTTCACGATAAAGTTGCAGTCCACAAAAACATAGATTCGATTTTAAAGTTACTTAGTTACGATTTCTCGGGCAATTTTTAACAGAAGGGGTTGTGTTTGTATTGGAATTTTAATTTTCGCAGTACAAGCATGGATTAAACACAACACTGATCTAGGTAACTTTTGGTGATGAAACTTTTATTCAGAGTACATTATGCAGAGATAAAACCACTATAAAAATTTCAGAAATTTCTATGCAGCAGATTAATTATGAAAAAAGTATTACACAACCACTGCTAGATCCTAGTTATTTTTATAAAGAACAAACCATGCAAGTATGGATCCCAAATATTTTACATGGTTTTAACCTATCCACATATATGTTACTGTAAATTTTTCAGATTTTATTGTGCACGATACGGAGCATAATAAATAGGACAAGCTACACTTATGTTAAGAAAGATTAATTTCTATAGGATGTTCTACACGGTTTCTGAGTATGAAACTTTTTATACACCATGAGCTACTCTAAAGTGTCCCACAGTAAAAAGTGAACATTTTCCAAACAAGGAAACTAATTATTTTTATTAGTGCATTTTTCCTACCGTAAAATTATATAAATAGGGTACAAGAAGGAAAAAGGTTCTAAACTTTTTCTGTGGTATTTAGGCATCACTATAACATCTCTGGAAAAGTTTCACAACAAGAATCACAATATAACAGCAGTTACAAATTAGTTTTATAATTTCATGGCATAAATAAGGTTTAACAAAAGTTTAGCTAGAGATGAGTTCTGTTCCTAATATTTTTACACTGGCCTACACATCAAGCAACCAATCTACTGTCCAAAAATCAGATTCAGAACTGGTCTAGAACAGTGGGTACAATTAAAGTCTATTAAACCTTCCATTTAATTTAGATCAAGATTTAACAAGCAACTGAAAAAAAAGCATGTAACAAAAATTGTATATTTTCTTCTAGCAATTCCATAACAGTTCAGTTTGTATTTTTCTGATTTTTGTTTGATTTTATATGAATTTTACAAGTTCGCTGTTTTTAAATTCAATGTTTAAACACAGGTTTACAGTTATGCCCCTGTAAACTTGTGTGCAGACTCTTTTAAAGATTTCAATCGTTGCAATTGGGTCCCTGGGCGGCGCTGGCATGGCGGCCGGCCAAATTCCGACGAGGGGAAAAGGGTTGGGGAGATCCAGGGAGGTGAGAGCTACCTTGGGGTGGCCTTGGTCGGCGTTGGGGGTGGCCGGAGGTGGCTCGTCGGCGCAGAGTAGAGGGGCGGCGGCGGTGCGGAGCGTCGGCGACGGTGCTCCGATGAGGACGGGAGGGCGTGGCCTGGTCGATGAGCTTCGCGGCGTCGAGGGGAACCCGTTCCGAGGCTTGGCTCGGACGGAGCAGCGTCAGAGTGGGCTATCCACGGAGCAGCAGGGGAGCGGCGGCGGCGCGGGCGGCGCTGGCGGTGCTGCAGCGGTCGAGATGGTCGGGGAAGAGGCCGGTGAGCTTCAGTGGAGGGAGGGCAAGCTCGCTGGGTGATGGGTTTGGGCAATCGGAGGCTGGAGGATGGGGCTCCACGGGCGGGTGGTGCACGGCAGTGGCAATGGCAGCGACGGTGGCGTTCTGGTGGGTTGAGGCGCGCGCGAGTGGCCTTGTGTCGCCTTTTATAGGCTGCAGGAGGGAGGGAGAGGGCCGGGCGACGCTGGGGAGGGGCGGCACGACGGGGGCGTGTTACTGGTCGCGGTGGGCGGCGAGCAGTGCTGGCGCGGCGAGCGGCGGGCGCAGGCAGGGGATTGGGCGCCGGGGATTTGGCGTGGGGACGGGGGAGATCATGCGGGCGTGGGTTGGGCGAGGAGCTGCAGCACCTGGCTTGCCGGGCGGCGAGCGGGCGGGACGCGGACTGGCCATTGGGTGCGGCGATCGGCGAGCAGAGGCGCACGTCGCCGGCGGGCGCGTGGCGCGCGCGGACTGGGGAGGAGCGCGTGCGAGTGGGGCGCGGCCAGGCATTGGCTTGGCGCCTAGCGCCGGTCAGGCATCGCCGACCAAGTGGCTAGCGGCGACTGCGCAGCGGGCGGAGGGTCGGGCGGAGCGGGGAAGGGAGGGTCAGCGGCGATTGCGCGGCGGAGGGTCGGGCGGAGCGGAGGAGGAAGGGTCTGAAGTGAAAATAGAAGAAAAGGCAGGGGCTGGTTTGCAAAGTCAAGTGGTACTCAAATTTTTGTGTTGCAACTCAAAAATCTCTGAACATGAAAGTTGTTCAAAATGAAAAGTTACACAAGTTTTGTTTCAGGCCAAAGTTCCTTTGAGTTCTAGTTTAAATGTTATTTTAAAAACTCAAAAAGTATGATTCGGAGGGCACGTCATTTCCTGGGCAAAAATTTGTATTCTCTCCTAGGCTTCAACTATACTTTTGTTTATCCTGTCATCGATGGTGTGTCTATTAAATTTCGCCGCCAAGTGCGTTGAGGTGAGAGTTATTTAATTTGTTTGATTAAAGTACATGTATTTATGCACATATACACATCTATTTTTAATTCAAAGCAAAACCAGTTTATAATTCGTTTCTTTTAAACTTTTCTTAGTTATGAGGCTTATTTCACAATTTAAACACCCGAGGTGTTACAGCCTTCCCCCCTTAAAAAGAATCTTGTCCCGAGATTCGGGCAATAGGCTTAGTGGGATAGTGTGTGTACCTTCGGTAGAGTTGAGAAAACCGGGGAAATTTTGGTTTAGATAGCTTTCAGTTTTCCATGCGGCTCCTTCCTCAGTGTGATGATTCCATTGAATTTTGTACATTTTAATCACTTTCCTCCTAGTGCTTTTTTTTTGATCCATGATTTATATAGAGTACTCAACATCCGAGAGATCGGGCTCTACTAATATTTCCTGTTGTTCGACAACCTCGATAGGGACTTAAACACACCTCTTGAGTTGAGACACGTGAAAGACATCATGGATGGCTGCAAGCGGAGGGGACAGTCGTATTCTATAGGCTACGGGTCCACAGCTCTCGATGATTTTGTAGGGACCAACATAACGGGGAGATAGTTTTTCTTTGACTCCAAATCGTTGTACACCCTTGGTTGGTGAAACTCGAAGGTAGACGTGGTCACCAACTTCAAATTTTAGTGGCTTCCTCCTTCTGTCGAAATAGCTGTTTTGCCTGGATTGTGCGGCTCTAAGATTTTCTTGTATTACTCTCACTTTTTCTTCTGCCTCGATTACCATGTCTCGTCCAAATATTTTGCGTTCTCCGGTCTGTGACCAACTCAAAGGGGTTCGACACCTTCGTCTGTATAAGACCTCAAATGGTGCTATTTTCAAACTCGTTTGATAGCTATTGTTATATTTGAACTCTGATAGGGATAGACATTTGTCCCAATTTTTGCCATAGTGAATGACGCAAGCTCTAAGCGTGTCTTCAAGAATTTGGTTCACTCTTTCAGTTTGTCCGTCAGTCTGAGGATTATAGGCTGAGCTTCGAATCAATTTAGTACCAAGAGAAGCTTGCAATTGTTCCCAAAAGCGCGCTACAAACTGAGTACCACGGTCAAAAATAATAGTCTTTGGTACTCCATGTAGGCAAACGATGCGATCGAGATAAATCTCGGCATATTTCTTGGCAGTATAGGTGGTGTGTACCAGAAGAAAATGTGTCGTCTTTGTGAGCCTATCAACGATAACCCATATGGAATCATGTTTCTGTGCGGTACTCGGCAATCCAACAATGAAATCCATAGTTATGTCTTCCCATTTCCATGAGGGTATAGGCAAAGGTTGAAGTGTACCGGCTACTTTCAAGTGGCTGGCTTTTACTCTCTGACTCTCTGGCTACTTTCACTCTTACGGATTAGTGCATCCGCGACTACATTGGCCTTGCCGGGGTGATAGTGCACCTCGAGATCATAATCCTTGATTAATTCTAGCCATCTTTTTTGTCTCATATTCAGATCGGCTTGGGTGAAGATATATTTGAAACTCTTGTGATCGGTGTAGATATTACAATGAGTGCCCATGAGATAATGTCTCCATATTTTTAGAGCATGAATGACTGCTGCTAACTCGAGATCATGGGTCGGATAATTGTGCTCATGGGGCTGAAGGGCTCGTGAAGCATAGGCGATAACTCGATTTTCTTGCATAAGCACACAACCAAGACCAGTGCCAGATGCGTCACAGTAAACATCGAATGGCTTGGTGTTATCGGGTTGAGCTAACACAGGGGCTGTAGGCAAATGTTCTCTAAGAGTGTGGAAAGCTTCTTCACATTTCTCATCCCACACAAACTTTACTCCCTTTTTCAATAGTTCAGTCATAGGCTTAGCAATCCTGAAGAAATCCGGAATGAAATGGCGATGATAACCGGCTAAACCAAGAAAACTACGAATCTGGTGCACAGAGGTAGGAGGTTTCCAATCCATCACTTCTTGTACCTTGCTGGGGTCAACGACTATGCCTTCGCTGGAAATTATGTGACCCAAGAATTTCACACTATCCAACCAGAATTCGCACTTAGAAAATTTAGCATAGAGCTGATGGTCTTTGAGATGCTGAAGAACAATGTGCAGGTGCTTAGCGTGCTCATCCTCATTCTTGGAATAGATAAGGATGTCGTCAATGAAAACTATGACAAACTTTTCGAGCACGGGCATGAATACCGAATTCATGAGATACATGAAGTAGGCGGGAGCATTTGTGAGACCAAAAATTCGTATAGTCCATATCGTGTGGAAAAGGCGGTCTTAGGAATATCGCATGGACAAATCTTTATCTGATGATATGCAGATCGAAGATCAATCTTTGAAAAAATTCTAGCTCCAGATAACTATTCAAAGAGAACATCGATGCGGGGAAGTGGGTATTTATTGTTAACGGTTACCGCATTGAGTGGTCGGTAGTCCATACATAATCTTAAACTGTCATCCAATTCATACCCAAAATAATATCCATGCCTTCTAGGGGTAAGAGAACAAGGTCCGTGTTGATGATTTTACTACCCAATTTTATCGGTACCAGTCTTATTATTTGGTCGGAAGCAATTTTACCACCCGATGTTGATATCATATACGACCCTTTTGTGCGACAAACATCCAAGCCTACTTTTGCACCAAACTTTGCACTAATGAAACTATGTGATGCACCAGAATCAAACAATATAACTATAGGCTTGTTGTTAAATAGAGAATGTACGTGTCATTATTGGTGCACCTTTAGGGAGCGCTTCAAGCTGATCAATCTGTCTTTTGCTCTTGTTCCTCTTTCTTTTACGCTTGTTCTGATGGGTTTGGCTAGGACGTTGGCTGTGATTTGGCTGCCTAGGCTAAGGGCATTCTCGAGCAAAGTGGTTAGCACTTCTACAAATGAAGCAACGGTTTTTGTCACTTGGACGACCGGGCTGTTTGTTATCTAAAGATGTCACTACTGGCATACCTAATGAACCTTTCTTGGGTGTGGTGCATTTGGCATGGTCTATCTTTTCCTGAACAGGTGAGCGAGTTCGTGTTCGTAGGACTGTGCCGGCGTCAGTAGTTCTGCTAACTTGATGTCGACCTCATGGGATGAATTCTGTGCAGGTAATTTCCCATCCAGTCAAGTCTATGCGGCATGGGTCATGCTTGAGAGTCCGACACTTTACTTGGTGATCCTTAAGTTTCATCGGAAGTTGTGATGGGGGCAATAAGGAGTCTGAGTAAACGTCTCTTGTGTCCATCATCTTGTTATTGAGCTTTGGATAGCCTGTAACCTGAGGATGGTGGACATTAGACCCACCCCCTTGATGGTGTTGTTGCTGCAGGTATTGAAAAGTCGCTTGCTGCCCCTGCACGAGCTGACGAAGCAACTCAGTTTGAGTGGCCATTACTTCCACCATGCTGGGTGGTGGCGGTGGCTGCTGTTGTGATTCACTAGCACTAGCACCGAAATCTTGCGGGTTACCACGGGTCGCTCCAACCATCTAAAATGTGAAGGTTTATTATTATCAACGTGATCCATATTGCTTCCACGATTAAAAGGATTATGGCATAAAAGAGTAGACTTCTGAAAGATCATGGATAGAATCCTTGATAGAATACTGTTCGCTACAAGAAAACTCATAGCTCGTGGTAGGTTCATCGAAAACAGCTCATATTTTGGCAGTGAGTTGGAATTTTAATGATACACAACTTTGGTATTCAACTCGGACGCTAAATCAATGGCCAAGATGTTCGAAAGATTCATTCTTTGCTTCTCTGTCTCGGTTATTTTTCAGCAGAACGAGTTATAATATCTTGCCTATAACTCAAACTAGAAAAGTTCAATAGTGCTGAAATTTTGTGAGCTATCAGGACATGAAATTCTTGACAACTTTGGTATTTAACTTGCTGCTCAGAAGGATCATCTTCAAAGGGTAAAAGTTTTGACAAGATCATGCCATAGGATATGAACTAGAGGATGGAAGTTGAATATTTCTGGAAGCAACTTCAAAACTCCATAACTCCAATTTGAGTAATCCAGAAATTCTCAAACTTCACCAAAACATTTCTAAGGTATTAGAGAACAACTTTGCTAGTCAACTCTAGAGCTAGATCAGGCTCTAAGATGGTTTTTCCCTTAAGGTTTTTCTTTACTGTCTACCCAGAAATTTTAGTGAACAGTGGGCCAAGATTTCGTGCACCAGGGAAAATCTACCTTGCCAAAAATTAACAAATTTTAACAGTGGCTGTCTGAGTTAATTTACAACAAGTTTTATGTTGAACACCTTTGCCGAAAACTGTAGTAAGAGGGTATAAAAATTTATGTGGCAGGAGTGCTTATTTTGGACAGAAAACTGACATCTCAAGGTCTTTGTTGTTTCTCATATCTATATGTTCAGAATTTTTCAAATTTAAACAGGAGGTAGAATACAATTTTTGGAACAAAACTTTCAACATGAGTTTCTCCAGAAAGGATCATTTTCTATGCTCAACAATTTCATCTTTTCAGATATGGCAGAAACGTGACGGATTTGCTAGATAATCCTTATGCAAAGACAATCTTGTGCACACATGAACCTTACCACTCTCATGCATCGCATTTTCAATGTTAGATTTATATGGTCACGATGTATGCAGGTCCTATTCGTCCTCACAAAATAAAATTATTGCCAAATAGCTTTGTTCTTACGAAGTTAGTTTCGGTGGCATACACAATATGTCTCTCACTATAATAGCTAGTCGAAAATTCTCTAAGCATTTCTTAACTTATCGTGATCGCGGTTAATGTACCTGCAGAAGTTTGATATAGCACATATATATATCCATTGAACATTTCATGCCAGCACTCATGAAAGCGTCCGTATTCATTACCGTTCACTATAGAAACAGCATCCGTACAATTCTCGTCGTATAGACGACGTTAACATACGCTATCAAGATAGCGTATTCACGGGGGTACCGTCTTGAGATGGGGGTATGAACAGCGATCGCCATACCCTGCGCCAAACCTTCTACTCCCAATATAATCAACTAATAGTTGGTATATTGGCAGCACCTCAATTAAGCCACTGCTTGAGGGCAGCGTTCAGCTCGCATCACCGATAGGAAGGCCAAGCTCTCTCAGTTGGCTGAGGATTCTTACCTTCTTACCTTAGCGATGAGTGCGTTGTTACAGAAATTAAGGGTCAATTGTGCATAAAAGTAAGTTTTGATAGAAAGTAATATGCTGGAAGTCAGTTGATAATATTTATAAGTTAGATATCCACCTAGTAACTTTCCCATAATCCCTTAGGGCTTTACGAACTAGGTACCATCCTTAACGAACCAACGCATTTTGCAAACACAATTTTTGTGGTCAAGTTTTATGAAAACAAGTTTTTAAGGCTTGTTGCATTCTCTGGCGTTTGCATTTCAGCTCTGATACCAGCTGTGGTAGAACCACCTAAATTAATCCGGCTCAAGCGCGCTAACCATCATCACGAGGGCAATCAGGGCTAACTCGCACTTCAAACGGAATAATCCATTGGTCTGTCGGGTAACCTCCCGATACAATCACGGTTTTTGCCGATCGAAACCACACATACATGTACTCACATGAAGGGTTCATCATAAATTATTATTACAACTGAGTTCGAGTTCGCGAAATAAGGTACTTCAGAGTTCAAAGTAATTGAGTTCTTCAAAGTTCAATGTAGCGGAAAAATAACGATAAACTACTCGACGATGCACGATGTCTCGATGAAGCCCGTACGAGACATCACTCGGCATTATCATCGTTGGCCGGGGGCGCATCCCATTCCACCGACCAACCAGGAGGAAGGGTACACGACCAAGTCAAACTAGCAATCATATCCTCGAAAGTATCACTTGAAAACGAGCCACAAGCAAGGCTGAGTATACTAATACTCAGCAAGGCTTACCCGACTAGTGGAATATACTTAGCCGACATCTAGACATGCAAGGCTTTTTGCTTGAGGGGTTTGTTTTGCCGAAAAGCATATATAAGCAAGTCCTTATTTTGATATTTTAGCTCCAGGTTCTAAATTTCTTTATCCATTCTTAGTAAGCAACTATCCAATATCATACATGGTGAAAGAATTAATTTGCATCCAACAAGATTAATCATTATCATTGTTCCATTTCTTACTCTATGTGGTAAAAGGGTCAAGCAGTCTCAATAACCGCGAGAAACGGACGATTCGAATCGAATTTCTTAACCTTGCAAGGGAAACCTAAACACATGTCACGTGGTTACTCCTAGAGTCACACGTGCAACTTTTCCCCTTTCTTCCTGAGTTGTAGATCAGGGTCGCCCTCCGAGACTACAGGGCATAGCTCTGCACCCACCATGTGCGCGTATGTAACCAAAGTTGAGAGGGTGGGATGCAGTCCACTTGCCGGTCCAATTAGGTACTTAAGCTTATCGATTACCATATTCTCGGCAGTTGCGCACCCCCACGGGGGTGGTGGCGACGGCCCAGATGGGCGCGGACGCCCCGGCGGCGCTCCAGGCAGGGGCGGGCGCGGCGGCGGCAGCCCAGACAGGCGCGGACGCGTCGGCGGAGCCCCAGGCGTTGGCGCGCACGACGGCGGTGCTCCCGGTGACGGCGGCCGGGTCGATGAAGAGCGCGGCCCTCACAGGCGGCGCGGCTCTCCCTCCCCAGACCGGCGCCATGGCTACCATGGCGTCCAGGCGGTGGTCAGGGACCTTGGTCACGGTGGTGGGTGGCCTACCCTCACCAAGACCAACTACGTCGAGTGGGCCGCGGTCATGAGGGTGAGGCTCCAGGTGCGGCACATGTGGGAGGCAGTTGAGAGGGTGGGATGTTGTCCACTTGCCGGTCCAATTAGGTACTTAAGCTTACTGATTACCATATTCTCGGCATGTGGTTAGTACGTTCAAAGACTTAACAACCACTACCACACACCGCGGCCTTAGCATTTTTCACTAAACAGACGGGGCCTCAATCATCAACATAAACATCGTACCATAGCCCCGTCCATCGACCTTATGATTGCAGCATGTAGTAAACATTCAACTCCTAAATTCTCGCGAGTGACAGGAAATCACTCGACCTTTACCGGAGTCCTATTAGCATAGCATTCTATCGAACCTTATATCTAGTGTTCAGAGCATGGATACCTAGGATCATGCAACTAAGTTTTCATTCAACTCCTATAAACTTAATGCAGAAGTAAAATAGAGTAATAAATTGCATAAGTTTAGAAAAATAGGGTTCATGCTCCGGGGCTTGCCTTCTTGGGTAAAGTTAGCCTGGGGCTCGTCCGAAATTGGGTTCGGGTCTTCGAAAGCTTCAGTTAGATTCACTTGAGCTTCACGCTGCTCACTCTCGGACTCGGGCACCAGCTCGTATGTTCCGTCGGCGAGAGTAGTCGATTCTATATGAATGCACAAGTGTAAGTTGCAGTGATGGCACGTGATATTTATTTTCTTCACGATAAAGTTGCAGTCCACAAAAACATAGATTCGGTTTTAAAGTTACTTAGTTACGATTTCTCGGGCAATTTTTAACAGAAGGGGTTGTGTTTGTATTGAAATTTTAATTTTCGCAGTACAAGCATGGATTAAACACAACACTGATCTAGGTAACTTTTGGTGATGAAACTTTTATTCAGAGTACATTATGCAGAGATAAAACCACTATAAAAATTTCAGAAATTTCTATGCAGCAGATTAATTATGAAAAAAGTATTACACAGCCACTGCTAGATCCTAGTTATTTTTATAAAGAACAAACCATGCAAGTATGGATCCCAAATATTTTACAAGTTCGCTGTTTTTAAATTCAAAGTTTAAACACAGGTTTACAGTTATGCCCATGTAAACTTGTGTGCAGACTCTTTTAAAGATTTCAATCGTCGCAATTGGGCCCCTGGGCGGCGCTGGCACGGCGGCCGGCCAAATTCCGGCGAGGGGAAAAGGGTGAGAGCTACCTTGGGGTGGCCTTGGTCGGCGTTGGGGGTGGCCGGAGGTGGCTCGTCGGCGCGGAGCAGAGGGATTGGACGCCGGGGATTTGGTGTGGGGACGGGGGAGATCACGCGAGCGTGGGTTGGGCGAGGAGCTGCAGCACCTGGCTTGCCGGGCGGCGAGCGCGGCGACTGGCGGGACGCGGCGGGGACTCGGGCACGGCGCGGACTGGCCATTGGGCGCGGCGGTCGGCGAGCAGAGGCGCACGTCGCCGGCGGGCGCGTGGCGCGCGCGGACTGGGGAGGAGCGCGTGCGAGCGGGGCGCGGCCAAGCTTTGGCTTGGCGCCTAGCGCCGGTCAGGCATCGCCGACCAAGTGGCAAGCGGCGACTGCGCGATGGGCGGAGGGTCGGGCGGAGCGGAGAAGTGAGGGTCAGCGGCGATTGCGCGGCGGAGGGTCGGGCGGAGCGGAGGGTCTGCAGTGGAAGGCGGAGGGTCGGGCGAAGAGGAGGAGGAAGGGTCTGAAGTGAAAATCGAAGAAAAGGCAGGGGCTAGTTTGCAAAGTCAAGTGTTACTCAAATTTTTGTGTTGCAACTCAAAAATCTCTGAACATGAAAGTTGTTCAAAATGAAAAGTTACACAAGTTTTGTTTCATGCCAAAGTTCCTTTGAGTTCTAGTTTAGAAGTTTAAAAATCCCTCTTAGGCTTCAACTATTCTTATGTTTATCCTATCATCGATGGTGTGTATATTAAATTTCGTCGCCAAGTGCGTTGAGGTGAGAGTTATTTAATTTGTTTGATTAAAGTACATGTATTTATGCACATATACACATCTATTTTTAATTCAAAGCAAAACCAGTTTATAATTCATTTCTTTTAACCTTTTCTTAGTTATTTATGCGTCGTGTTAAGCTAATGAGGCTTATTTCGCAATTTAAACACGTGAGGTGTTACAGGTTCGCGCGTAACGATCGAGGACGGAGTCATGAGAATTATGGATCGCCATCGTCGCCTTCTTGCCTAGGTAACCAGAGGCGCGAATCGACTCTACATCCTTAAGCTGTAGGTGGCACAACCTCTCTGCCTCACCGCTCGCCGGGATGACGAAGCGTGGCAGTGGCACGAGCGCTTCGGGCACCTTCACTTCGAGGCCCTGAAGCGGCTCAGTGCCACAGAGATGGTGCGAGGCCTGCCATGCCTCGACCACGTGGAGCAGTTCTGCGACGTCTGCGTGATGACGAAGCAGAGGCGGCTCCCCTTTCCCCAGCAGACGAGCTTCCGAGCCAAGGAGCGGCTCGAGCTCGTGCACGGGGACTTGTGTGGCCCGGTGACACCGGCCACACCGGGAGGACGACGTTACTTCCTGCTGCTCGTCGATGACCTCTCCCGCTACATGTGGGTGATGGTCCTCGGCAGCAAGGGAGAGGCCGCGGACGCCATCAGGCGCGTGCAGGCTGCTACGGAGGTGGAGTGCGGCCGCAAGCTACTCGTGCTGCGCACCGACAACGGTGGGGAATTCACGGCGGCTGAATTCGCGTCGTACTATGCTGATGAGGGCATTCAGCGCCACTACTCCGCGCCGTACAGCCCGCAGCAGAACGGCGTCGTCGAGCGGCACAACCAAACGGTTGTGGGGATGGTTCGGGCCCTCCTCAAACAGAGGGGGATGTCGGCTTTCTTCTGGGGAGAGACGGTGGTGACAGCTGTCTACATCCTCAACCGCTCGCCCACCAAGACCCTCGATGGTAGGACACCGTACGAGGCTTGGCATGGGCGCAAGCCGGCGGTCTCCCACCTGCGGGTCTTCGGTTGCCTCGCGTTCGCCAAAGAGCTTGGCCACATCAGCAAGCTCGACGACAGGAGCACTCCAGGGTGTTCATCGGCTACGCGGAGGGCTCGAAGGCCTACCGCATTCTCGACCCGGAGACAAAGTGTGTGCGCACGGCGCGCGACGTAGTGTTTGACGAAGAGCAAGGATGGGCATGGGACAAGACGGTGGACGACGGCTCGACACCGACGTACGAAGACTTCACCGTCGAGTACGTCCACTTCGAGGGAGTTGGGGGAGTAGGCAGCTCCTCCTCACCGAGCGTGCCTACCCCAGTTCCCGAGTCTCCACCAACTCCAGCGCCCGCTACTTTGGCAGCGGCACGCTCTTGAGCCACGACTTCGACTGCGATGAGCTCTTCACCGATTCCACCACAGCCGGCGACCCCACGGCCTCCAGCACCACCAGCTACCCCTCCGGGCACGCCTACTCCAACACCAGCCCGTGCCGAGCATAGCCCAGTGGAGTTGCCACTCCTCTCTCCCACGACGAGGAGCGCATCGATGCGTACCACGACGGCGAGCCGTTGCGGTACCGCACAATGGAATACCTTCTCGGCAACCAGCCGGTGCCAGGACTGGTGCCTCATGACCTGGAGGCGCAGTTGCACCTTGCGTGCGACGACGGCGAGCCTCGGTCCTTCGCAGAAGCTGAGAGACACGCGGCATGGCGTGCCGCGATGCAGTTGGAGATGGACGCGGTTGAGAAGAACCGCACTTGGGAGCTTGCTGACCTTCCTCGCGGTCACCGCGCGATCACCCTTAAGTGGGTGTTCAAACTGAAGAGGGACGAAGCCGGCGCCATCGTGAAGCACAAGGCCCGTTTGGTGGCACGAGGTTTCGTGCAGCAGGAGGAGATCGACTTCGACGATGCCTTCGCCCCCGTGGCATGGATGGAGTCCGTGTGACTCCTCCTTGCGCTAGCCGCCCAGGAGGGCTGGCGCGTTCATCACATGGACGTCAAGTTGGCGTTCTTTAACGGCGATTTGAAGGAGGAGGTCTACGTACACCAGCCGCCGGGTTTCGCGATCCCCATCAAGGAAGGCAAGGTGCTACGCCTGCGCAAGGCTCTCTACGGCTTGCGGCAGGCACCGAGGGCATGGAATGCCAAGTTGGATTCCACGCTTAAGGGGATGGGCTTCGAGCAAAGCCCGCACGAGGCGGCCATCTACCGGCGGGGCAATGGAGGAAATGCCCTGCTGGTGGGTGTCTACGTCGACGATTTGGTGATCACCGGCACCAAGGATGCGGAGGTGGCGACGTTCAAGGAAGAGATGAAGGCCACCTTCCAGATGAGTGACCTGGAACCTCTCTCCTTCTACCTGGGGATCGAGGTGCACCAGGATGACTCTGGGATCACGCTTCGACAGACCGCCTATGCCAAGCGCGTTGTTGAGCTGGCTTGGCTCACCGACTGCAACCCAGCTCTCACTCCGATGGAGGAGAAACTGAAGCTGAGCCGCGACAGCACGACGGAGGAGGTGGACGCTATGCAGCACCGGCGTCTTGTGGGGAGCAATCGGTCAAGCAGCGGGTGGTGGCCCTGTCCAGCTGCAAGGCTGAGTACATAGCAGCCTCCACCGCTTCGACTCAGGCGCTCTGGCTCGCTCGACTGCTCGGTGATCTTCTCAGAAGAGACACTGAAGCGGTGGAACTCAGGGTGGATAGCAAGTCTGCTCTGGCCCTGGCAAAGAACCTCGTTTTCCATGAACAGAGCAAGCACATCCGGGTGAGGTACCACTTCATCCGAGGCTGCTTGGAGGAAGGGAGCATCAAGGCGAGCTACATCAATACCAAGGACCAGCTTGCGGACCTGCTCACCAAACCCCTTGGGAGGATCAAGTTTCTTGAGCTTTGTTCCCGGACCGGGATGGTCCAACTTTCCCACAAGACGACGCACAAGACTTAGGGGGAAAATGATGGGATAAGTCAAAACCTACAGATCAAAGTTCCTCTTAATAGTACGGGGTTCCTATGATGGGATAAGTCTTTGTACTGTTGGTCTTTGTGGTCCTCGGCATGGTGGTCTTGCTGCCCCAACCAGGACAATATCTACCAGGACAGCATTTATCATCTTAGACTAGCTTTTAGGAAAACATCTAGGACAACATCTTAGACTAGCTTTTAGGACAGCATCTAGGACAACATCTTAGACTAAGCATCACTAGCTTTTAGACTAGCATCTTAGACTAGCATCTTGGCATATGCTTGGCTGTCTTGGCCAGCTATAAATATGTAACCCCAACCCCTCGGGTTGGCATGGCATTGTGTGAAAAGTAAACCAGAAAATTGCCCCAACTCCTAGTGTCATCCTCTCGATGAGAGTAAGAGTTTCGATTCTAACATCCTATACTAAAAAATAAAACAAAAGTCTACTCTTCGAGTAAATTTCAACCACTGCCTTTCCATTTCCTTTAGAGGGGTCGTACTTCATCATATGTTTTGCTTGTTCAACTTTAGCACCTGCACACATGCTAGAAAACGAGATTAAACGTACATGTGTTTTGTCATCTAAACACCAAAACCCACTTAGGGGACTAGATATCTTTCACTGGGAACAAAGGTGTTGAAATGAGTTCAATACATAACTGAAATTAGTACAAGAGGTGACTCATAACATCATAACTGATTCCTAATTTCTAGCTCCTGCCCTATTCTGCCACATTTACTCAGCCCATGTGTCCCTTTTGGCTGCCCAGGTACCATTGTCCATAACTACATCATTTAGAATTGTCTCATCAGAAGGGTTTGCAGGCCAGTCTTCCTCTGGTGGGATGTGTTCATCATGGTCGTGCCTTAGTATCCAGTTGTGTAGGATACAACAGGCCAGGCCCAGCTTCACTTGAGTCTTGTATGGATGGAAGGGCTTGTTGTATAAAATCCTGAACTTATTCTTCAGTGCTCCAAAGGCCCTCTCGACTGTTACCCTTAGTGAGGAATGCCTTAAATTGAATAGTTCCCTTGCATTGTGAGGTCTCCTGACACCATACTCCCTAAGGTGGTACCTTGTACCTCTGTATGGTGGAAGAAAACCTGGCCTCACAGCATAACCAGCATCTACCAGGTAGAATTTTCCTACCATATATGAGAAAGTGGAATCAAAATTGATGATTAACCTAAACAACCTATGGTACATATTTTATGCTTATTACCTTGAGGTACTTTAAGACCATCACTCCTTTGAAGTGCATCAGCTAAGATTAGAGCATCATGAGCTGATCCCTCCCATCCAGCTAGGATATATGTGAACCTTAGATCAAAATCCACAGCTGCCAAGACATTATGGGTGGTTGTGTGTTTTCTTCCTAGAAAGGCAGCTTTGAATTTTACTGGCACTCCTGCTAGCACATGGGTTCCATCAATTGCACCCACACAATCCTACAACAGGGCCATGACAAGTATTATTAGAAGCATTTACTATTGTGGACAGTTATACAGGGGTGCTGATGTGCAAACCTTGAAGTAGGGGTTCCATCTGCGGCTATTTTGGATTCTGCTGTGTACAATGGTGGTGGGTGGCAGAATCATTTCAGCTCTTGAGTTCCCCTACTGCATAAAGAACTTCTTGAAAATACCTACTTATTGTTTCAACGGACCTTAAGAAGGGAACTTGGATGCACCTAAACCTTTGATTGTGACCTACAACACGAAGGAACATTACAACCTGCTCTTCTATGTTGCAGTGGAAGCTATCTTTGAGCAAGCCACGAGTGCGGAACAGGTCACAAAGCTGGAAGAAAGGAGCTTTTTTCATCCTAAGCTGATTGACACATTGAGTATCATTGGAATTGTAGACGAAGCTAAGATTTTTCTGTCTCTGCTCATCTCTAGGAAGCATAGGACCATATGAAATTGGATGTCTAGCTATCAACCGGTTTCTGAACCTAATCATCATCCATGCACTGATGACAGAAACTAGAGGTACCCCCATAATAATCAATTGGCGACGCCTAGTAGCAACATCATCCATGGCTAAAACAAACAGAGGATTTCTGGTATTAGAAACCAGTGAGAAAAATACCATCAAACCTATTATAAAACACTTGAAAAGCATCAACATCCACATTAAGATAAAAGTGACAAATACAAGTGCATTAAATCGTGATGCAAAAAGCAGTACAACACAAGATCTACTACAGGTGCAAAGAGATCTAAAACGAAGATCTATGACATGGCCTACCAGATCTAACCTAAAGCACAGAGCATCAAACAAGAGTACATCCACAGACCAAATCTAAGGTCTACAAGTTTTGCAGCACAATCAGATAGACTAGAATATTTCACCATAAAGAATGTGGCATGGACATAGCGAGAGAGGACGGCCGAGAGCGGGAGACAAACAACGAGGAAGGGGTTACGGTTCCGCGAAGCCATACCGACGGACGGGAAGAGGTAGCCGAGGGGCTCCCCTTCGAGCTTGCAGAGCCGAGGAAGATGTGGCGTCAAAATCCTAGCTCTGCGACGGCGAGCGGAAGGGAGACCGAGGATTGAGGGCGAGAGCGAGGGGAGAGGGAGGCCGAGGCCGAGCGGCGCAAATGAGTACTGTGCAGCGGTAATCCTAGCGCACCTAGGGGTTTTGTTCACTGCACAGTGCGAGCCGCGGGTCACACATGCCGGGCCCACAAAAATGGCCGCGCGGAGCTAGTGCAGCATGCACAAGCCGGAAACAAAATCCAAATCCGTTTCCGCCAATGCAGGCTGGGCTACCGCTTTTGCACTAGGCAAGCCTGGCTAGGACCCCCAGCCACCCATCTAAACATGTTGGGCCTGCACTATAGAAGCCTGGTGGGGGGATATGCACCCATCCAATCACCACCATAGTTGCATTTGATAAGATTTTGTTTGGTTGCATGGCTTATGTTCGTATAGTCGCTTGCTTATCACCTCGAGGCGTGTCCCCTCCAATCCTTCTCGTTACTCGCCAAGAGCAAAACAGCAGTTGTAGCACTGGGAGGCTGCCGTGCTCGAGCCTCGAGCTGGAGTGGCGCTGACAGCACAGTTCATGAGGCGAGGGGATAGCGTGATAGAAAAATTGTTCAATAAATCAACCATACCTATTCTTCGGAAAAAAAATACTATAGCACATCCTCTAAAGTTAATATAGGGTGTGATTGGCTACTTGTTCTATTTCTGGTATGCCTAGGAGTTATGCAGGGCCAGCCCAAACCAGACTTATGTAGTATTTTGTGGATTTTTTTTGTTGGTTGCATATCTTGTTTTGGCCCGTATAAGATTTCGTTTGGATGGTTGCATTGCTCCCTAGACTGCACTGTTGTAGTTGGGCTGGGGCCAAAACTTAGCCAACGGGAGCGCTGTGCAGCCTGCGTAACCAGAGACGAGCCTCATTTGCGTTTTCCACTATGCAGACGGTACAAGACCATTTGCACAGCCGGAACTGTCATACCCGGGGCCATGGGACTGCGCACATGACATACATATTCTAGGATAAGGATGGGACATGGTCCACGCCCTACACCAGTTGTAACTACTCGTACCGTAGTAGAACTAGTCGGAACAGAAGGAAACTACCCGAGTAGTACTCGGGTAGGACTCCTGAGCTCGTATCTGGCTAGAATTTCCATGTAACCCTGTCCTCCTAGACTATATAAGGGCGGGCAGGGATTCTCTCCAAAAAGACAACACCTAAGGCAATACAAACCACCATACATGACGTAGGGTATTACGCTCTCGGCGGCCCAAACCTGTCTAAACTTTATGTTCCTTGCACTTTCAAGTTCCTGATCTCGGCGATACCCCACCTACAACTCACCATCTCAGGGGTATCCCTCGGTGGGCTTAGCGGTAAAACACCGATAGAAACCTAGTTAATGGGCCTATTCAGTCTACCAAACATCCAAGCCTGCACTGTGCAAGCCTGGGTAGGTCCTTATACATCCTACCAATCACAACCATAGTTTTTTGGAAGAAGTTATTTTTACCTCTTTAAACTTTGGAATGAATCCGCGTTTTCTCCCTAGACAATAAAATCATCCACCTGGACTACTTGGACTTGCGATACCGGACATATGACCTCCCTCGGTGGTTTTTGTCAGTAGTTTTTCTCTTTTTTCATTTATGTTTATTTTGGCTGAATCTTTAAAAATTATAGTAAATCAAAAAAAGCATAAAATGAAAAATCCAATTTTATTGGACTCCACATGAGTAGATCTATGCAGTGAACATATGATATGATATAATTTAGTAAAAATGTTTTATTTTTCTTTTAGATATATATACTTTTCTGTAATTGATTCATAGCTACAATTTCCGTGATCCAATTATGGTGAAATGTTTATGGTAGGCTAATCATTATATTCTTGAGCTGTAGTAAAAATTTTATGCTCATTGGATCATGTATGTTTGAGCTAACTAAATTCCAAGCTATAACAGAGACTCTTCAGTTATTCTAGCATACATGATCCAATGAGCATTAATTTTTTTACTACAGCTCAAGCATATAATGATTAGCCCACCATAAAAATTTCACCATAATTGGACCACAGAAACTGTAGCTATGAATTAATTATAGAAAAATATATATCTAAAAATATAATAAAATATTTTTACTAAATTATATCATATAATATGTTCACTGCATACATTTACTTATGTGGAGTCCAACAAAATTGAATTTTATATTTATATTTTTTAATAATTTTTTATAATTTTTTAAAGATTCAGCCAAAGTAAATATAAAAAAAAATAAAAAATCACTAAGAGAAACTAGTCAGAGAGGTTATATATTTAGTATCGCGAGTTCGAAAAGTTCAGATGAACGGATTTATTATCTAAGAAGAAAATACGGATTCGTCTCTTGACTAAAGTTTAAGAGGTAAATGGACCGGTTCCTAGTTTTTTCGGTTTTCTAAGGTCGAGCCCGCCCGAAGCTTTGGTTGGGCCGGATTGGATCGGGCTATTCTGGGGCAAGTCCGGTCGGGTAGCCCGCGTTCACCCCTAATTTTTTTTCTCCCGTTCAGCTCTCTTCGTCCCTCTCTCGTCTATCGTGGCCCTTCCTTTCCTGGCGGCTGGCGGCGCCGACTGGGTGAGCAGCGACGCCCGTCGAGACGTCTTCGCCGAGTTCTTCGCTGGCGAAGAGGACCCACCAGGTATGCCCGCTCCCTCTCTTCCCTTCCTGCTGTACGAAACGGAGCGCCCCAAACCCTAAAGTAAGCTATCTGTATTCGGATCTGACCGAATTACAGCTCGGGAGTACCTACTAACCTCGATTGTGTTGCAAAAATTGTCGGGCGCGCATGTGTACACCAGTGTCCTATATTGGGTCCCCCACTGTAATCCCGCCCCTAGAGGGCTGCTAAGGGCTTGGTCAATCCGCTTATCCTGTCCGGTTGTTTCAGACGATAATCCATGTTAGATTTTGATTTGTTTGCTTGTCGCTGCGTGGACTGTTTGTGTTTTCATATGTGCTTGGTTTGTGAGAGATAGTGCTTGCTGAGAGGAAATGCGCGGTATGCGATTAGATGATGCGAGTCCTTCGTGGAATGCCATAATCTACAATCACTGGAATTGAATTCTGCATGGTATCTCGGATATACCTGTTGAAATGTTAGTTCGATGCTAATTATATGGTTTCTCCTCCCTGTGGCCCTTGCTGCATTATTTGACCTTAAAATGGCTGCAGTTGATGTATCCATATCCTAACAGTGAGTTTTCAGGCATCATGTATAGATTTAGATGATGCTTTTCATGTCCTTATGGTGGCAGATAGGTTTGTCTTATTGTTTTGATGCCAACTTGACTGTAATTCAAGCTTGTAGGGCATGGAAGACTTGTGTGCACTCTACTGTGGAAAATACATGAGTTATTCACGTGCCGCAATGGCTCCATTAACACAATATCCTTTGGTTGAGTTGATTTATATTGTGAAGCGCTAACCTGATGTAATTATATATGTTTAATTATTACTTCAATTTGTTGAAAGCACCTTTTCTTTTTAGCTTCTCTATAACGACATTCGCTTTTTCAGGATAATGGCTCATCGTGGACACATGGATGGACTGAGTGCCCAAGCTGCAGGTCTGATGCGCCATGGTTCCTTCGCTGCAGGCAGCCTCTCTAGCCGCTCACCATTGGACTCTTCGTCCACACTGGAGATGCTGGAGAAAAAGCTTGCCATGCAGACTGCAGAGGTAGAAAAGCTTATCAGGGAGAATCAGCGGTTAGCAACAAGCCATGAGGTCTTGAGGCAGGACATTGTTGATACAGAGAAAGAGATGCAGTTGATTCGCACCCACCTAGGCGAAGTTCAGACAGAGACTGATTTGCAGATTAGAGATCTATTGGAGAGAATCAGATTGATGGAGGCAGACATACAAAGCGGTGATGCAGTGAACAAGGAGCTTCACCAAGTGCATATGGAGGCAAAGAGACTTATTGCTGAAAGGCAGATGCTAACCCTTGAGATAGAGAATGCGAATAAAGAAATACAAAAACTTTCTGCCTCAGGTGACAATAAAAGCCTTCCTGAATTGCTTGCTGAGCTAGATGGGCTACGGAAAGAGCATCATAATCTACGGTTTGTAACAATGTTTCTTTCTTACACAATTCGTTCCAACCTGAGCTTTGGTGGTAAACTGATTTTGTTATGTTGTGTTTTCCCCTTTCCATTGGAAGATCTCAATTTGAATTTGAGAAAAATACAAACGTCAAGCAAGTAGAGCAGATGCGGACAATGGAAATGAACCTGATAACCATGACTAAACAGGCTGAGAAGTTACGTGCCGATGTGGCAAATGCTGAAAGACGGGCACAGGGTAATGTTCTCATTCTGTTAATGTTTTACCTGCTCTTTGTGCTCATTCCATTCATTTTTGGGCTGTGAGTGGAACTTTTACTAGGCTGTACTTTTAAGAGGGGCAATATCATTTCTATTGCAATCTGTTTTGTGTTTGATTAGTGAATACTTAGGTTTTACCATATCAGAAATATCTGTTAATTGGCTTCCCATTTTTAATCCTGGTTTTCCCATCTTCAACGGTGTTTGTCGTGTGATATTATTTGTAGGTCTTAATTTAGTGATGCAAAGATCCCATATTGTATAAACACAGTGTGTCCATAGCAGATAGTCTCTATTCTCTAACCTGTATGAGCAGCATTAAGGCCTCGATTTGCAGAAATAAATCAAAGTAACCCCCGCCTAGAGGATTTAGTCTGCTTACTTGTAATCATTGATCAAGTTTTTGGCCATCAAGTGCTTCAGAGCACAGTTAGTGGGCAACAAAATGACCAACCGAAGTCATGAAATGAAAGGAATACAGGTCTCATGATCGATGACCTATCTAATGTTGCAATGCAATATGTTTATATACTAATTACATTTGGAAAATCAAGTAGGAGATCCAGCCTGATACTTTTAGAAGGTTGGATCAAGGGATCTAGGAAAAGCTCGAGTCTATTGTCTATTATGCCACATTCTGAAAAAAAATGCCAAAACAGTGTTAGCAGCTTGTGATGCGTAGTAGCCACTACCACTATTACATTTTAGTTGATTGTTATGGCATAGTGTATTAACCATCAACCTTGAACTATGCTGGCCAGATTTTCCTCTGGAAACTGTAGAACTGCGTTCACAGTTCTAGAGATAGGCATAAGTTACATATATCAACCTTTAAAATCAATGTTCCATCAAAGTGGTTGGTCAAAACTAAGCTTCAACTTCTCTAGCAAAATTGGGCACAATGGTTGATTTCTGTGGGGCCGCTTATCTGGGAAGCTTTTAGTTGCTGATGTGCTTCTGATAGTTTTTCCTTTTCAGGCTTACCTGAGGAGATGTTGGCTAAACTTTGCCAAGTATTTTATTTGTCATATCAAGCATTTTATTTTGGGCTTTAGTATCATAGTTGGAAGCATATAGGATCTTAACAATAGCAAATTGCCTTGTAGCTCGACTCCTCTAATGTGTAGACTGTAAAGATGGCCTTTGCATGTGTAGTTTTTTCTTTGAGAATTTGACATAATTACATTTCTGTGCATGTGAACATAATTTGTCTTGAGATATACTTGCGTACATATTTTTCACCTTTGTCTGTATAATGCGCACACTAATGTTTCTTGGTTCAATTTGACTCTTTCAATGAGCAGCAGCTGCAGCTCAAGCAGCAGCACAGGCGGCTGGTGCCCAGGTTGCAGCTTCACAGCCTGGGACAGCACAGGCTACAGCAGTGTCAGCAGCAGCCACAAACCCATACGCAAGTGCATATGCCAATTACCCCACAGCATATCAGCAGGGAACCCAGGCTGGGGCGTATCAGCAGGGAACCCAGGCTGGGGCGTATCAGCAAGCAACCCAGGCTGGGGCGTATCAGCAAGGAACCCAACCTGCGGTGTATCAGCAGGGAACCCAGGCCGGGGCATACACCTATGCTTACGATGCTGCTACCGCTTACCAAATGCATGCTGCGCAAGCTAGCGCATATGGAGGCTACTCTGGCTATCCAGTTGCGGGCTATACGCAAAGTGCAGTGCCCAATTATCCTGCAGCCTATGCTGTGCCTCCACAACCCATTAACAGTGGTGCAGCAACGAATGTCACGAACCTGTATGGCGCGGTTGGTAGCACCGGATATCCTGCTGGGCAAGTTCAGCCGAGCAGCGGCACCGCAAATGCAGCGCAAGCACCTCCACCACCACCTCCACCGACAACACCATATCCCAGCACATATGACCCAGCAAGAGGAGCCCAGAGGTGAAATCCGGGATGTAAACCAGATGACTGCTTGCCCTGATTCTCTCGTATGTCCCTGATGTAGATTAACTCATTGTACCATTATGTAGATGCGGCCGCAGATAGCTTTAACGACATCCGCGAAGAGTCGATGTATGCATTTTGGTGCTTTGAGTTGATTGGTCTAACTGTCAGTTAAGGGTGATCCAATCAGCATGTGGCGTTGTTAAAGCTATAAAAACGTGGCATTGTCATACTGTATGCTTGTTATGTCATCAGTTTTGTGAGTGTAGGTATAGATCGTGATTAGTGTATGCTGATGTTGCCACACTAGTCAGGGCCAAAGTCAAACGTTGACTCAATGGCGCCAAAAGAGCAATCGGGGAGGCACCAATTACGTCCATTCTGAGATTCTTATTCTAACCCTGGGGATGGAATGGATTTGCTCTGTTCTAGTACTTCAGGCCATTTTACATGTATCCCTGAACTATGCATCATTCATCGATTCAGGTGCATGGCATTTGGAATGAACGGACTGCTAGCGTTTTGCTGTTAAAAGAAAGGGCTCAGAGGTTGGACTAACAACGTGACCCTGGCATCCCTCTTTGTGCAGTCAGTAACTCTGTATCAACGTCCCTGTGCAGGAGAAAGAACATCAGGCACGTTCTCGGAAAAAGTTAATAGATGAAAACACCGTCAGGCAGATATACGTTTTGGTTACAGTAAATAATACGTGCCATCTTCATGATTTACCTTCCACGGTTCTGCCTTCTGCATATTCATGCAGTAAACATGAGACGAACCGCGCCATTTGATTCTGGAATTCTGCAATCTGCAGCCTGAGGACAGCACTACATTTGGAGAAAAATAACCCTTCTAGGTTCAAAGATTGCAAGAAAGCTGGAAGTGAACCGATGGTACTATTTAAGATCAAAAAAATTATTCTCATCCAGTCGTCTCTAGCTTTGGGTGAGTCAGTTTCTATGGTTTGAAATTAATACACGAGTACACGTACCAGGTGCCATTTCCAGCTAACGCGCAAGATGCAAAAACGGGCAGCGGGGAAAAACCTCCTGTACAATGTACACACTAAGTTACCGCGAAGGAAACAACTCTGATTCCAGTCACCAGAATGTGGCACTAATTTGCAAGGGACAGCAGCATGTCGTCCCTCACGGTACTGATTCTCGTACCGTGTAAGGATTTACAGGAGGTCAAATGTACTGAAACAGCAATCAGAGAGGCACCGAGTGCATCCATCCTGAAACCCTTAACCTAACCCTAGAGATGGAATCGTTCTTTTGTGCTTTTAGCAAGCTTAGACAATTGTACATCTATCCTGGCCATATGAGGGATGACACTTGGAATGAACTGTTAGCATTTTGCTCTTCCAAAATAAGTCAAGGCCTCGAGGTTGAACTAACCACGCGACTCCGAGATCTCTCTTTTCGCTGTTTGTATCAAAGTATGCATGAAAGTAGAAGCATCGCAGCACGAAGGGTTGGCAACAGAGGCATGTGCCAGGAAAGGGAGTTTCCGCAATGACCGTCCGCTAAGTCCCTGCAAAAGAGAAATGAACCGCCACTGCCAATCAGATGGAGAGCCTTGGCTACAGCAAATAGCATGTGGATCAGCTTCATTATTTACCTCGCACAGTTCTGCGGCTTCGTAGAGTAGACTCGAGAAATGAAATGAGCCATTGGGTTCTGCAGCCTCAGGACAGTGCTGCTTCTCTTTCAGGGTCGAATAGTTCAGAATACATGGCACACTACCGCCCTACAATTGGAGAAATATAACATTTTCAAGCCCCACAGAGGTTGCAAGAAAGTTGAAAAGTAAAGTACTATGCAGTGCTGAGGACTCTGTTAGGATAATACAGTGATAGTAACATTGTATGCAAAATGAAAAGGTGGCATCATGGGCACCAAGTTGGCGAAACAGGATATACCTGAGGATATGTAAGAATACCAACTCTTAAAAGTTCCTGTATGCATGACCTCAAGATCTCGTATCGTGCTTGAAGCATAGGGGGTCCGACATAAGCCTTAATGTCTGCCCTGTCAACAAACGCAATATCTGCCAGTAGACAATAATTAGCACTTGCTAATTATAGAGGTCCTTATATGTCAACAATATTACTATTCAAGAAGTCAAGAATATTACTGTTAGAGAAGTTGTTTATACTTTAGCTGTGATACAATCTTAAATATAATAAGCAGGAACTTTGCTCTCGTGGAAATGGATAGTTCATCAACCCTAAGAATATTATTGTGTTTAGCGGTGTGACTGCAGTCTGCAGAACTGCTTTCTCATAGTTAAGGGATCCACTCAACCTACTAATAATAACATGTGATTATCAAGATGTCGATCATAGCCCTACGGTTAATAGTAAAATGCCAGAAAATCTAATACCAATTGCTGTAGTGATATTTGATGTTGTCAAAATGATAACGTTTGGCCAAGACTTCAGTTTGTCCATTTGTGTTAGCAGTGCATTGACAACCTGAAGTTGCACAAGGAAAGAATATAGTGTAAACGTTAGCCAAGAAATCATATGTGGTTAAAAAAAATGATGAAAACTTACTCTAATGGAGTCTGAAGGTTCGGAGCCAGATATGGCAGCCTGTCTGGCAGCAGCAAGGCTTTCAACTTCATCTACAATATACACATCATATATATGATTGAGTACCAAATATAGAGCATGAAGCAAAACAAGTAATCTGTTTTCTCAAGGCTTAGTTAGCACTCTATAAGAATGATACTTGTGCTATGTGTTTGCTTGCTTTAGCCAGGAGGCAATGCTGAGTTTAAGAGGAACTGAGCTGGATTCAATAATAATTCAGCATATGAGCTCTAATAGTTCTCCAAGCACAAAAGAATAAAAAATATAAACTGCTGTGATGATTCATTGGATGCGCCTGTGCACTGACAAGATCTGATCAGAGGGTGGACTCATATATTTAATTCAGACCAAAGAGAAAACTCATATAGTTGTTTCATCAGCTTTGGGTTAGCTTTCAGCCTTTCACTATAGAATGCTCAATCGTCATTTGGCACTACTCAAGAACATACCTATCAATACAAATACCAGGTTGCTTTCTTCCTCCACCATCTCCTGGATCTTCTGGAAAAGTTTGGCTACCTAAAGGACAGCGGATAGAATGTCCAGTGTTAAATGCAACTATGTAAGTGAATACTTAGATCCAATCCACTACAAAAACTAAATAATGGACCATAAGAATACCGTATTTCCAGTTCATGCAAAAAGGTGAAGCTATATTAAACCCCAAGTTCAATTAGACGCTAAAGTAATTTCAGCATGTCAACATGTGATACCAGTCTAGCACAAAAGGGCGTACCAGTTTTCCACTTTCAGAAAACCACTTGCTGAACAATGAATGAGCATTCACTTCAATCAATTGACACATAGAATACCTAGTACAAAAAGTGTCAGGAATCAACAACACATTTAATACAAAAAGGTCGTGTATCTCATTCAGTACAGACCTTGATTTGAAGCGAATGGAAAGTTTCTGTGCTAGTGCTTTACACAAGGAAGTCTTTCCGGTTCCAGGTGGACCATGCAAAAGTACAATCCTGTAATTCGTAAGAAGTGGAAGAATGAAGAACTGTTTCCCTATATAGAATACACAAGCTTTTACTTCATCTTTACTTCTGTAAAATACTTGACTGCAAATGTGTCCAACAATAATTGCAGATGCTTACCGGTTCCATGAAACCAGACATGGGTCCACACCTCTTTCAGTAAAAAGCAAAGCACTGGCAGCATATCTCAGCAACCTCTGTTTGAGACCAACTTCATATAGTAAGCTGCAAACACCGTTGAGATCATCCACAGGACAAAAATGGATATTAAAGTGGTTAATGATAAACAGTATTTACCTTTCCCACAGACCATCAAATTCTTTGGCAGGTAAGGCCCACTCATTGAAGCTTGAGAGTGTATCATCCTCACCTGGTTCCTCACCAGGACCATCTTCACTCAGCTACAGCATAACCAAATGAACTTGAGGTGAATAAACCTGGACCGGAGTATATTGAATTGGACACATAATATGGAACATTTTTTTTGTTTGGAACAAAACCATTCATCAGGATCAATGTTAGGATGAAGAATGTGAGGAGAAAACAAGTTTTAGCTTGAAACAACAGCAGCGGTGGACATATATATTAAGATGTCCAGATAGAACAGCTACAGCATGTTGCTGAGTGAAGAAGCAAAGATAACCAATATGGAAGCATATTGACATACAAAAATGACATCGCTTTTGGATAGAACTGCAAGTAATTAGGCAATAAACATTAAGAGTTGCATACCTGGAACACATGCACAACAGGCTTGACTTGCCAAAATAAGAGAACCTTGTGATTCTCAACCCACTCATCTGCATAAATGTTTACCACTCAGAACAAGGATGCCATGATTAATAGAGGACAAGTAAGAATACTCCCCAGCCTAAGCGAACGACCATACCAGTGTCACAGATTTGGATCCTTTTGACATTTTCAATAAGAAAAGAATTATCAGCAGGAATCGGCACAGGCCCATCAACATAGCTTAAGCTTCGAGCTTCTAGCATCCTGATTGAAAAAGTGAGTAAAAAAATTAAGAATGAGGAACAATAATGTTATCACCTGTGAGAAGATCAGAGGATGGCAGTTACAGTGCAAAATTTTAATAAAACACCTACAGGCTAGTATCAAAATCCAGAATGTTTCCTCAGGAAACTATGTTAATTCCACGGCTTTATAACTCCAATTAACATGTTGAAAAATAATAAGCAAGAGCCAAACCTTTTGGTATTATTCTGAACATACCACTAACACTGATAGAATTTAGAAAGCATTTGCTTTCTCCAGAATTTCAATAAGCCAATGGTGATTACTTTTTGTTGACTGGCTTCTAAGCATTTCACAAACCAGTAATATCCACCTAATTGCCAATCAATCACAGAACTTAAAATTGCCTGATATTTTTCATTCTAAATTTGCGCCAACTCTGTGGTCTGTGGTCTGTGTTCTGATCACTAATTTGTCAATTGCAGTGCCAGGTGTGTGGATTACTGCCGCACTAGTCTGGGCTCTGGGGTCCGCTCCTGTGGCATACTGGTGACTGTCGTATGGTCTGCACTGCTCTCTCCAGCTGAACTGGTGACTGGTATATAGATATTTGATGGTGCTGTAAAAAAACCATGTAGAGTTGTGGACTGTGTACAAACTGTCTAGTGGACGTTTATACTGCCTATTCTCTATTTGCCAGGTGATCGACTATCTAGCGTTTGTTGTACACTGGGTAACCTTTAGAAACTCTTGAAAACTCAGTCCTGATTCGCCACATTGTTTCAGCTAGTTGCATTACTGCCACTTCTTCCAGAGATACAAGTTACTGATAGGCAAGCAACCCCACACGCATTCCACTAACTCACAGCAAAATAATACAGTCAAAGCTTTCCTTGAAGCAAGCCTTACTTTCAGAACCCCGCCATCTCTAAACTACGGACATTACTCGTACCACATCGCCAAATCGCAAAACAACGAACAGAGTATTATCAGAACAAAGTGTAGCTAGGCCAAGCACGAACCTCTCGACCGCCGCCTGGACGTCCGAGTGGCGGGCCGCGCTCGTGGCGTGAAGCAGTACCTCAACTGCAACAGGCACAGAAAAAAAAAGTAATCACACGAAACCATCATGCCAACGCCACCCGAACTCGAAAAGTCGAAATTGCTATGCTGATGCTCAAAAGCGGGCGCGGCGGCGCTCACCTGAGACGAGGACCTTGTCGTCGGCCGGGGAAGGAGCGACCACGGCCGCCGCCTGCTGCTGCTGCTGCCGCGGCGGCGGCGAGGAGGAGGAGACCGCGGCGGCAGGCACCAGCGCCGGGGCGGCCACCACGGTGCACGCGGCGTCCGGAGGGGGTGGGGGCGCGGAGAAGGAGATCTCCATAGGGGCGCTCATGGCGGGCGGGCGGGCGGACCGAGCTGCGCGCGAGAGATTTCTCTAGGGTTTGGGGGATTTGGGGAATGGGGAACGGAGAAGGTGGTGGAGACGCGGAGGGGGGATTTTTGAGCGAATTTTGGGTTTCCCGCCGTTGGAGAAGGCGTGACGCGAGGGATGGGATGTGAACTGGGCTTATGGATGGACTTTGGGCTCAATATGTCTGTGAACTGGGTTGTTTTTTTGCGAGTACGGTCTAAAATGATTGGGCTGGTCCGAAAGTCCCCTGATAAATCGTCCAATTAAGTCTGGGCTCAATGTCCAACTGCTTGCTTGGCCCAACCACGAATTCCTTGGCCCGGACAGCGACTTCTCCGGCCTCCCTCGTCCCCCTCTCACTTCATCCACGCGGGGCAGGCATGTACCTCAAACTTGATCATTTTTTTAATCTTCTGTTTGTGTTCAGTTTGGAACTTTATATCGCAAGTAGGCTCAATCCATTTGAGCATGCACATTGGCGTCATCCGCATCTCCACTCTGTCTAAAGCATCACCGAGCCTTCCGCTCAACAATCAAGGCCTCTGATCAATGAATGGCATCAAGCCTTGCTCTAAAACAGATCATGCATTCTCTTTAACAAATGCACAGCAGCAGAAAAAAGATGGTCGGAAGAGGAAAATCAAGCATCCACACGCACGAGTGCTCTCAAAAATCCATTTCTATGTGCGACGCACGACGCACATCAAAAGTAAATAAAAATAAAAATTTAACAAGACCGAAAAAAAAATTCAAGAACCGCCTAGAGGAAAATCTACAAGGGAACAGAAAACAAAATCCTCCGAGGATAGTTAGAAATTCCAAAGGAATTATCGCATCTCAACTCAAATATGCGGCGCGCGAAGTAAATTCCAAACACGTCCCCGTCGCACCGAGTTTTTTTCAAAACCAGTTGGACTCGGCCTTGTCATTCGCGAGAGCCCCCCGCACCTTGAAATTCCAAACGAGCCGGCCTTTGGATCCAGCCACGAGCCGTACGCTACGCGTCCAAGCGAGAGAGACCGAGCCAGCGATGGCTGTCCGAGACCAAGACGACAACACAGCTAGCCACGGCCACGAATAAAATTTAAAAAAAAAACTGTTACCGCCGATCAAACCCGTCGCGACAAGTTAACGGGCCGCGCACCTCGATTCCACTTGGCGTTTGAATCAGCCCGCCACGCACGCACTGCGTGACAGGGACGCGCGCGCTCTCCCCTTGATCGGATCAAGCCCGGGCCTCCCTCTCGCTCAGCTTGCGCCGATGGGCGTAGTAAACTAGTCGTTGGAGAGAGAGGAGACTACGTGAATTGTTAAGCGAAGCCGGTCGATGCCAATTGCCCCGACAAGGATAATCCTGATTAGTACGTGTTAGGGGGGGCAATAATGCGGAGTAAACAACCGGTTCCATGCCCGCGCCCTCAACCCCCGACGAATGGCGGTTGACGGACGGCGAAGACCGCATTGTTAATAAAGTGTGTTCGACGCGTACATGAATAATACTGCGTTCTCGATGTTTCCTTCGAAATTCCTATGTTTTTTTTTCCTCCATTGACCGCTGCGTGGATGAGCTACATAAATGGTCTTTGGAAGGAGGATGAGCTACAATAATCTCGAGTGGCTTTGGATTAACGGCGTGCTATCTTATGATGACTTGGCACGGGCTTTAAGTAATGGCGAGCCAGGTGGGAACCTGCCGAACGTACGACAAGGACACGGACTCTCGGCGTATTACAGCCAAAATGCTCGTATACTATTTCCTCCGTTCCGAATTATAATTTATTTTGGTTTTATTAGAAATATAATTTTTGCTATGTATCTAGACATAGTGTATATCTAGATGCATAGCAAAATATATGTACTCCCTCCGTTTTAAATTGTAGGTCGTTTTGATAAGTCTAGATACATAGCTTCTTACCATGCACCTAGATAAACATTGTGTGTCTAGATACATTGTAAAAATTATACATTTAGATTTGTCAAAACGACCTACCATTTAGAAATGGAGGGGGTATCTAAAAAAACTAAAATGAATTGTAATTTGGGATGGAGGTAGTACTTCGGCATAACCAGAGCTAGCACGAAACCGCCGTGTCCAAGCTAATGCGACTTTGCGATGCCCTTTTCAATTCCATGAAGCCTGCTGTCTCCGTCAAGCTACCAACTAATGCGAGATTAGCGAGGCAGCAACGCGCCGTCAACACTGACGTCGTTGCACGAGTAGTAGGTGGTTTCCGGGACAGAAAATGATAACGGCTGGAATTATTTGAGGGTGGTGTAGTGCATGGGCATAATGGAGAGAGCAGCCTCCATGGCTGTCCGTCAGTCCATGTGGATTGGTGTTCATGGGATACATGTCATGTGGCCGGCCGGGACCGTTGCCCGATCGCTACAGGAGAATACTATTGCTAGGGAGCCTTGCGTGATCCCCGTGGATAACCAGCGTGAGCACGCACGTCTCAGGCATCAGGGCCGGCGTACGGGATCTGCCACTAGCGGTTTCATGCTCCGCTCAGGGCGTCACGCGCCCGTGCCCGCCGAACCGTCCAGAACTCCACGTCCCATCTGGCCTGCTTGCTGGTGCCGGCTGACGCGTCTTGACAACGAAAAAAAGGAGAGCAGTAACCCTCTACCTCTCCAGGTTAAATTCTCCATTTCTCCAAAAAAAATTTCTTCTCCGTTTCTACCTCCTCAAGTTGACAAACAGGATAATTTCTCCCATTTTTTCCTAGTTCATTTCCTGGTTGGCAGTTGGCACCGGCCTAAGTTGGCATACAAGATAAGCCGATAAGCAATCGCCTGGTCCTTTTTGCTCGTTTCGAGAGAGATCATCCGGGCGAAGCAAGCAAGCAACCACCGTCCTGTGCCGTTCCCGGACCCGGGTTATTGCCGGCGCATATCACGAAACGCCACTTGGATCCACGCGCTGGTCAGGTCGGCGCGTCCAGGGCTTGCCCTCTGCTGCTGCTGCTGGGCTGCCGGCGGAGATCGATACAAGCAAGGCAGACGGCCGCCCGGGCATCACACCGACGAATGGCCATCTCAGTTTTAGAAAGGCAAAATAGCTAATTTCATCCCTCAATATTTTTTAAAGCTTAAATTCGTCCTTCAATTATTAGACTAATTTAATCCTCAAACTTTTCGTTTAGCCTTAATTTCATCTCTGACGTGATGTGGCATGCCTATATAGCATGCCAACTCATCCCAAGTGTATGAAAAGTTCTGAACATGCTAAGTCCAACACCGGATCAAATCAAGTGGTATAGCAAAAAGAAATTATTGATGATCGTATGTTTATGAATAAAAAATTTACACTTTGTTTATTTGTGCATTCTTATTAACTATTGAACCATATATTTTTTATGAGACATCGAATGTGAGGAAAAAAAAATAAAGGTGAAAGAGTCTATTTATATCTATTGACTCACTTATATATCACCTATTGTTGACTAGACATGCTAACATGGCATGCCACATAGGACCAGGGATGAAATTGAACTCAAATAGAAAGATTGAGGACTAGATTGGTCAATTTCATAGTTGAGGGATAAATTTGAGCTTGAGGCAAAAGTTAAGGGATCAAATTGGCTATTTCATGTTTTAGAAAAGGCCCGGAAGTTACGTCATCTCGTGTTTCGTCCGTCTCGAGTAAGAAATTCATTCTAGTTTTGTTATAAAGTTATAAATCAACATAAATCTGATCAAGTTTAAGTTTACACATAAGAGCATCAACACTCATGGCACAAACACATGTACACTGTGACAAAATATTTCATAATAGATGTAATGATACTTATTTGGTATCATAAATTTAATATTCTTCTTATAAACTTAGTCAAATTTTATATTATTTGACTTAAGACAAAAAAAGAAAAATAGAACGGAGGGAGTACTAGCAATAACCTTTCTTTCTCCCTCTCTTCCGGCGGCTCTAATTAACCTATTTGCCGCTCCAGAGGTTCTGATCGGCGAGAGATGTAGTGGAAAGTTCACCCTGTACATGGTCCGGTTCCAACCCAATAAACCCGTCAAACCGGTCCGTATCAAACCGTTTCTGCATGCCCCCTACGGGTTAGGTTTAGTCCGGGTTCTACCGCTTAACCCGGTGACAAATAATGTTGTGGGCCTCATTAGCGTAAATAATTCTGCAAGCGCTAGCGTTAGCCATAAGCAGGCGGGTCCAAAGAAAAAAAAAAGAAAGCGAAACGTTATTCAACTCTTATTTGTCTTCTTCTTCTTCGCACCGCACCTCCCAATTTCTCTCTCCGACCTTCCGTCAATGGCGGAGCGCCGCTCTTAAGATCTGTTGCGGGCAGTAGTAGATATTGTTGCCATCCACCAAAAATCGATTCCCCATGCCACTCCGCTGGTTTTTTCATTCTATTAATCATCACGCGGTGCACCAGCCTCTTGCCGTTCTACGTTATGGAAGAAGGATAGCACCACCACAATTACATTATCGCAGCCGCGACAAGCACGCAGCATGAGCTCGGCTCGCAACCTGCGTTCTTCCGATCCCATGCTTGTCAACTGCGGGGATCATGGCCGCAAGACCATGCACAGACAAACCGAGCTCATTGTCAGGTGGCGGATGCTCGAGCACAAGCAGCTCTCCGTCGAACTTCTCCTTGCCGAGGATCTTCTTGTCCGAGGATGGAGCTGCTGACCACTTCCAGCAGCAAGCAGACGTCATCTTGGAAGAAGCTCTGCTTCTTTCCCTGGCGGTGACCACTACGACAGCTTCCTCGCAAGCCGAAACTTCACGACGCGATTACCCATGCCCTGCGGGACTGCGCCAACCATGCACGGTGAATCCGTCAAAACCCGTCTAACCCGCGGGTCTCAAACCGCTCAACTTGGCTCCATTACGGGCAGGGCGGGTTGGTTCAAAAAACCGCAAAACCCGGACCATGAACAGGGCGATGGAAAGTGTTGCTATTTGTATTTGGTGCCGGTTTGTGGAGGTTTCATCCGTCAACCGTGGGTGCGCCCTGTCTCGCATGATCTCGCCTCTCATGGTGTATGATTGCGAGCCGCAAATCCACCACCACCGCCAGGCACCAGCACCGCACTCTGCCTGCCCATCTTCTGATGGACCACCACCGGTGAGTGGTGACCTGCGGCGCCCTTTTTTTTTCTCGGCGAAAATGACCGGCAACAACCCACACCCACTGGTGGGTTGCTCGAATTGGCATCAGCTGCGGCTCGTAATTTCCATGGCTTTTTTCTGAGAATTGCCTGCACGGTTCCGAGGATAGATGCATGGAGGATGGAGCCAAGTTCTGAACTTCTGAAGTGTCGCTTCGTAAAGCTTCACTTGTCACGCGTCATCCTCGTCATACTTCAGGATAAGAAAGTATAGTAGTATACTATACGAGAAGAAAGGCGTGGTGCTTTGAGGAGAAACAAGGCAGGGGAATTGCACTCTTGTGTTGCTGGTCGTGCAGCCGTGCAGTGGGCAGTTTACTAAGGATCATCATCAAGTCCACCGTCCTCTGCCGCGGAGGTCAGCGAAGTCGACGCCCCTTTCAAGCTTTGCTATGCAAGTACATCAGCGTTGCCGTTGCACACTGGCAGCGGCAGTATCCTTTTGGAGTCTCTGACGATGCAGAAGAGCCAGACGCCAAGGGGATCAAACGGAGACATCCCTTTTCCCCGATTTCTTACGCCACGCTACGCCGCGGCGTTCGCTCGTGGCGCTGGCCTTTGTTGCCCGCTCGACCGGCGCCCTGTCCGGTCCCCGCACGATCGCTCGAACCGGCAGCACACCACTCCGACCGGTCGTACGGTGTCCCAGGAAACGGCCGCTCCTCGTGCTCCTCGCTCCGCGGCGCCGGTGGGCTCGCAGAAAAGGCAGGATCCGGTCAAACCTCCGGCCCCGGTAGCACGAGCACGATGCCATCTCCGGCTAAAGAAATGGCCCGGAGCAAAAAATAACAGGGGACGCGAGAGAGCTTTGGGGGACTTTGTGTGGGACACGCACATGCTTGGCGTCCCCGCTCCCCAGTGGTAGAAAGATGCCCTTGAGGGATGGGGATTGCCGGATTGGGGCCAAGCGGCCAAGTCTGGCCCTAGTTTTCGCGAATACGATGCCGTAAATGGGCGTGCGAGGCGTGCTCCTCTTCCTGTGAGGATGATGACGGTTTTGGGTTGGTGGAGGCGGACGAGGATGATGACGGGGGGATACGGCAACTTCGCTGCCCGACTATTCTGATTCTGTTGCGCAATGTGGATAGTAACCAGCGAACAAGGGGTAGAGTAAGTTCTATGCTACAACTAGTTTGCAGAGGGCGTCTCACCTGGATGCCTTGGCATCGTCGCATCACAGGCTGAGACTGTCCTCGTCGCCATGGGAAACGATTAGCTTCTTGTGCCTTTCTCTCTCTTGTTTTTTTTATAAAAAAAAATTCATCATGGATCAGAACGAGTTCCGTGGTAAATAAATCTGGATGCCAAATTCGCTGGTAACCATAGGATAAAAAGCTGGATGCTTGTTCTTTTGCGGATAAAAAAGATGAGTTTTTCTGTACGGCTGCAACTTCTAAAACGTCGCTATCAAGACTTCGCAAATACCAGACCTTTTATATTTCGAAAATGATCGGCCGGATTCAAGTACAGCTAGTGTATCATAATATATATTTTTTTGGCCTGCTTCATAAGATCTTCTTTAATACAAATACGCCACCAACACCAAGCTGTCTCTGAAATAGACCGTGTCAATGGGTGATATATCTAGTAGGCATCTGGCGATTAAAATCGGGTACCTGTCCTGCCAACGTAAGTACCCGCCAATACACGACGCGCCACTAGTGGCGCTGTCGATGGGTGCGTAGCCAGGCTAGGAATCGCTCCCTAGCCCCGACCCACAAGCCTGAGGACAAAATCGCCCAGCTCGGAAGCCCCGGCCCCCGGGGGCGGGCGATGGATATGAGGGTGGCGCACGCCCGCAGCCGCAGCCGCAGGCCGCACCAGCCACCCGCACCGCACCGCCCGAACGGCTATAATTAGGCGGCTCCAAACGAGGCGCCCCTCTCGCTCCTGCGCCGGCGACCCCGCGGATCCCCCTCCCCCCACTCACTAATCACCGCCGCGTGCAGGCCCGCCTCCCCCGCTGCCCGCCGCGAGGGCCGGAGCCGGGAGAGCGCCGGCCGCCGGAGTCCCGCCCCGCCCCGGCGGGCGATCGCCGGCGCGGGCGCCACCCACCCGCGCCCCGGGCTCGATCGGCGCGCCATTGGGGCCGCTGCTCCCGCGCGGCGGGTTCTTCCCGGGGAGGATTTTGCCGTTCCCGTCGCTCCCCGGCCGCCCGGCGTCTCGGTCGGATTCGTTCGCTCCAGCGCGGGGGGGGGGGGGGGGGGGGGGGTGGCGGGGGCTTCATCCTGGCGTGTGGGGGCGCCGCGATGCCGGAGGCGGGGCACTACGGGTACAAGAAGACCGACGGCATCTGCGACGGCGTGTGCGGCGAGGTGAGGCCCGCCCCTCCCTGTCCCCCGCGCTTCCTTCCTTCCCTCCGCTGCCAGATCTGCCCCGCGCGGCGCGGGGGCGGGTTTCTCGGCCCGCCGTGACGCCTCTTTGCCGCGGGTGCCTGGCGCATTCGGGCCGTACCCGCCATGACCTGGCCGTGCGGCTGGCGCCGGGATGCGTCACGCGTGTAGTGCGCCGCGTGCAAAGTTCCGGGTTTTGGATGGGATGCCGGTTGGATTTGGGCGTGGAGGCCGTTGCTGTTCCATGCCCGTGCGTTGTCGTTGATCTGCACTGGCATGGGCGACGGGGGGATTAGGTGTTTGGCCGTGGGACTTCGGAGCACGAATTCTTCACGCCTTTCGGGTGGCAGAATATCGCGACGTGGCGGAATTGCGTGTTTCGGCATGACATTTTGGAGCTCGGGAATATGTCTTTGGATAAGTTTGGGGAAGACTCTTCTGCTTTCTTTTATTCCATCATAAGAGTTTTGGGCTTCTGCGAATTTGCAGAATTTTGGAATGTTTAATTCCTTTGGACGGACAGGAAAAGTTGCGGCCTTTTGGTGACCATGTCAATTAGTGGCGTCAAGTGCTGTTGTTACCAAAGCTGATTTAGTTCTGTTGGGCATTGCTAGTTCCTAACGCTTTAGGTCTGCGGTTCCTGGTTTATATGATTTTGCTAACCTCGTGCTTGTTGTTGTCTTAGCTTCCAGCCCTTCGTGCATGTAGTTGTGGCATTAGGTTTTGTTCTTTGCTAGTTCTGTGCGGTGCTAGTCAGCTTCTGGTTAGCTTTTGATGCTTTTTCCTGGAAAATAACAAACCTTGTGCTGAGAAAAGGTGATGTTTGGGATATTGCTTCAGGAGTTTGTCTCTCTTAGGTAAGCAGGCTTTGGTTATGGCAAAGTTTGTTGCTTTGGGGATAGGTGGTGGCTAATACATGTGTTTAGGCTCCCTAAAAGAACATGTGTATACTTGAATTTTATAGAGCTCAGTCGAGTAGTTGGTATGGATAGCTGCTGTTCTTATTTGCTTGACAGATTTCCTGTTGTCCACTATTGCTTCTTTGATTTCTTATATGGTTGATGAATTCATTTGCAGCCTGTGTCAAAGGCAGCCCTGACCATGTCAAGGCTAAAGTGTGCACTACGGGGATTTGATCTCAGGGCACTTATGGCCCTCTTGATTGGTGTGCCAATCCTAATCTTAATGATATATGCGCATGGTCAGAAGGTCACATACTTCCTCCGCCCAATCTGGGAATCTCCTCCCAAGCCCTTCAAGACAATCCCTCATTACTACCATGAGAATGTCACCATGGAGAATCTCTGCAAGTTGCACGGGTGGAAAGTCCGGGATACCCCTCGCCGTGTATTTGATGCTGTACTCTTCAGCAATGAGCTTGATATCCTCGAGATCCGCTGGAATGAGCTTAGTCCCTATGTGTCAGAGTTTGTGCTTCTTGAGTCCAACTCAACATTCACTGGCATGAAAAAGCCCCTCCACTTCAAGGAAAACCGTCATCGATTTGGGTTTGCTGAATCACGGCTGACATATGGTATGATTGGGGGAAGGTTCGTGAAGGGGGAGAACCCATTTGTTGAGGAGTCATATCAGAGGGTTGCCCTGGACCAGCTTATTAAGATTGCAAAAATAGAAGATGATGACCTGCTGATCATGTCAGATGTTGATGAAATCCCAAGCGGTCACACAATAGACCTCTTGAGGTGGTGCAATGACATTCCAGATATACTTCATCTTCAGCTCAGGAATTATCTTTACTCGTTTGAGTTTTTCCTGGATGACAAGAGCTGGAGGGCATCAATACACAGGTACCGATCTGGAAAGACGAGGTATGCACACTTCCGGCAGACAGATGAGCTTCTTGCTGATTCAGGGTGGCATTGCAGCTTTTGCTTCCGCTACATAAGCGATTTTGCTTTCAAAATGCAAGCTTATAGTCATGTGGACCGGATCAGGTTCAAGTACTTCCTGAACCCTGATAGGATTCAAGATGTCATCTGCAGAGGGGCAGATCTTTTTGACATGCTTCCAGAAGAGTACACATTCCAGGAAATCATCGCCAAGTTGGGGCCGATCCCAAGCACATATTCTGCTGTTCATCTTCCTAGTTATCTGCTAAAGAATGTCGAGCGCTTTAGATACCTTCTACCGGGCAACTGCAGGAGAGAAAGTGGCTAATTTTGTGGCTCACCCTGCAATCTGCTGTGTATGGGTGCCACTGCACATCTGTTGTCTTCGTCGAGGCCCGGATGGCTGTGGCAGTTGCATCTGGTACGATTGGCTAACATAGTTGGACAATTGCTTGGGGGAAGTGGTCTGTGGATGAAGAGGAAGCCGCTGACTTTGTGCTCTGTAATCAGACATTGGAAGAGGATCTAGCAGCATAGCGCATGCTTGGCCCTGGCTGGCTGTGCCTTCAGGACGAGTTGAACTGAGTGTGTGTGTACAACCAGGTGTCCTTGTCATCCATTACTTCCCTGATTGATATATAAACTCAAAAGGGCTGTTGTAGATTGCAAAACCAAGTGATATCCCAGAACTACATGCCTGTAGAAAACTGGTCTTACTCTGCATACAATTTACATACGCATCTGGTCCTATTCTCGCGCTGCTATTGCGCTGCCTTTTGTCGATGGGTGTTGCTAAATTTCTGGATTCCTTGAACAAAACTCTTGGCTTCCAGAATATTATCGCATTAAGTTTCTTATTTCTGATCACGGCATGGTGCTGCCAGCAGCTGAGCCACTAGCATTTTCAACGCCTCACTGAATTTTGCTGCCGAAAATGTTTTTTTTAGGAAACGATGTTGTAACTATATTGCTCTGTGCTGCAAGAGCAACAGAATGTTATTGTCAGATCCTAGACTGGCATTTGACCTGATGTAACTGTTGGTTCGCTTCCTTCTGATAGTTCTGTCATGCGTCCCATGTTCATCCATTGCTACCTCCTGTAGTAGCACGAGTGTCTCAATGTGTGTAGCGTCCTGGTGACACTGAGATGTCTAGTGTTTGACCATCCTGTGAAACCACTATTTTTTTTTGAAAAGCTTGGAACCACTCTTTATTACTCACTACAGTTCCGTGGAGGCGCGAACAGACTCCGGTTCCCGACCTCCCGTGCTGCCGTGTGGTCTGCTCTCTTCTGTCAGGACATGTCTGCTCCTGCTGCCTGTTTCATAGGCCCGCGCCCCTGCAGGCTGCGGCGTTTCAGTGTCGTCGGGACAATCGGGCTGTCCCAGTCCGGACAGGCAAAGCAGCCAAGCAGGGGTGCTCTCGCCTGACATTCTCTCATGTCTCATGTACTGCTGCTTCCGCTGGTCCCCGAGTCAAATCAGGGTCCGACTGGCACGGACATGAGGTCCATGCCCTGACCGGTCTCACCTCAAGGCGACGCCGGTGATGAACTGACGATGGCCCGGCCGGCCGCAGTCAAAGATTTGCTGTTCCCTCCCGGTCTCCGCATCGGTTCCCGCGTCGCTGAAACCTGAAGCCTGAAAGCTCCGTGCCTTTTGGAGGGCATGTCATGTGCCCCGCACCGTTCACTTGACCTCGCCAGGTGCGTGAACCCCCCTCGGGATTCGAGCTCCGCTGGCCGCGAGCCCGCGAGCGGTGCGGTTGCCGCCTTGTCGGAGCGTCGCGCCGCGGGGACGGGCGACGGACGGGATCGCGACATTTCGCCGTAGCGGCGAGGCGAGGACGCGAGGGCGTTTGATGCCCGTCTACGCTTCACTTGCCTCTGTCATCGCTCTCAAACCGCGGCGCAGAAATCAGACCGACGTTTGGGCCGTGTTTTTCCCCTTTGATCAGGATTTGCGCAATTCCATTAGCTTGGTGGGCCGTGTTAGCGCAAAGAACGGATATCTAATTTCCCACCAGACATTTCTATGGGCCTTTATCTGGGTTGGGCTTCGTGCGGTAGGTGGATGACGATCTGGGCCTAATCAGGATGGCGCATCATTTAAGGGCCACTACACACACTCCGACACTCGGTTAGTTAGCGCCGAACCAGATGCCACCACCGGTGCGCACTGCGCTTTCACAACAAGCTGACAAGAACCGCAAGGGCTATATATCGCATACAAAACATGAATCCATGGCCTGACGCATGCAAAACATGAATCCATCGCCTGAAGCGTTTTGTTGGACTGTTTCTTTTGCTTATTCGGTCAATAGTGGCGCAGCCCGTTTTGTTGCGTGCACTGCTCGCCGTTAATTCGCCAAGGCCCTGCGCTACAAACTTTGATCCTATCACTGAAGAGCTAGCGTAGCCGGTGGTGGTGTGAATCGGCCCATTTAATATTTGCACCAGATGTTGTCAAATCAATTTGGTCCGCACGGTCAACTTAGCTCACGCGGTCGTGCATGGAACCATGCAGCAGGATAGAGGAGGAGACCGGAGATGTGCAGAAGGTGTGTGCGGGGTCTAGGGTCTCCAGCTCTTGGAGCCAGTGGCAAATCCAGCAGGCAAGTGAAGGGGGAGCTCATCTTCCTTCTTTTATTTTTTTCTCCCCCTTCTCTTCTTCTTTCTCCTCTCTTCTTCTTCATTTTGTTCTAGAAATGGAGGGGGCTCAAAGGGGTATTCATTGATTTTGGGAAGGTAGGGGCTTGATCCCCTAGCCCCCCTGCAGATCCGCCGCTGCGTGAAGCGTGGGGTTGAATTTATTGTTTATTTTTTCTGCTTTTTGCTTATCGAGACTCCAAACTGCAGGCGTCATAGCATTTTTTCCCCTTCTTCTTTGTGTTTATTTCTCCAATTCTATTTGTTTTGTTCTAATTTTTGTTTTCTATTTCTTTTTTCCTTGTAATGCTTTGTATTTATTATTTATTTATTTTCCTCTTTCCCTCCTTTTTCATTTCTAAAGCTCACATAAATATTCCTTTCTTGAGATGTAATTTGTATTTATTTAATAATTTATTTTATCCATATTTATTGCATGTATAATTGAATCTTAAAATAAAATATTTATTATGTATGCACGCATGCAATATGTAAATATGCAGCCTATGCTTGGATCACGGGAGTAGTTTTTTCTTTTCTTTCCTTTTCTTTATTATTTTTATTCCTTTCCTTCACTCTTTTCTTTTCGTTTTTCTATTTTTATTCTAAGCTTGCATATATAATTTTTTTTCTTTCTCCTTTTATTTAAACTTATTTTCCTTTTGTATTCTTATCTTGATCTTTTTCTTTTTTAAACTAGTTTCTACTTATGTTTCATAGTTTGTATCATTTATATTAGTTTTATAACTATATGTTATTAAATATATGTATATATTTGATTGGATTATCTACTATGCAAACTACTTACTCGCAATGAAGAATAATAAATTATAGTATAAAACTATTTCTTCAATGTATACTAATTTATTAATATTGTAGATTCATAAATTGGTGTGTGAAATAATTTATTTCTTTTATATGCTAAATTATTTAGCGCGTGTATATATGCTTATAAAAATATTTGTTTGCGATATAGATGTATTTGTTATTCATGTAAAAAGAATTCTACGTGTAACTAATTTGTCGTGCCAACAAATTATTTGTTGGCTTTGTAGATTGAATTATTCTGTGATGTTGACTCATTTGTTCATGATATTCGTTTTCATTATTTACCCTTAGAATCAGATGTTCGCGATGTGTGATATTTTGTTCGTTGTACATTATTATTTATCCGTTATGTTTAACTTTCTGTTTGTAGAAAATAATCATTTGTTCGTATTGTTAAAATATTTGTTCCCAGTAGTCGAAATTTATTATTGAGAATTAAAAAATATATTTTTAAAATATTTTGCAAACATAGCTAAGTGTGGTCTTGTTTTGAAGTTCTTGTCATAATAAAGATAATGGTGCTATCCAAATTTAATTTGGATGCTCAGTTTAATAACTTTTTTAAATTTCTAATTTACATGCATGTAGGTGATATCATCATTCTATTCTTTTTCATATACAGAATCTTTTCTCTTTAGACGAAAGCATAACACCTGCAAACAATTAACCATAAACGGATCTGATTGCGGCTCAAAACACCATTCGCATAGGCACTCCCGCATTAAATGTATTTTCGTACCCTTAAGATGATAGTTTACGAACCATCACCTCGACAAGAACATCACCCTCGTCCGCACCGACCCTCATGCCACAATCTAACGCCCGATCCCCCAATCCGCTGCGCCGGATCGCCCCGAGTCACGCATCCTCCTTTTTCCTTCGCTGCGAAGGAGGCGTCGTCGTCACTCGTCAGGCGGAAACGAATCCAAGAGCATTTTCAGCGACGTGACCGCTGGCCAGTAACGGGGGACGAAGGGGGATCGGATCTGCCATGCCATGGGATGTTCTAGGGAAACTGGGGTCGCCCTCCCCCTCACCAGCTCTCATCTAGCCCTCTGACTCTGGCATGGGAAATTTTTACGTGCCCGTCCTTAGAAACTCCGTTTATTCGCCGTCGGCTCCTTCAACAGTTCAACACATTTTCTGACCTTCGCAGGCTCGCAGCCGTCTGTCCCCCCCCGCCCCCCCCCCCCCCCCCCCCCCCCGTTCACATGGAGCCGGTTCATTTGGGCTAATCCCGGGGGGTTTCGACCAAAGTGTCGGGGCGTTGCTGGGCTGCTGGTGCTGGTTCCCTGCACTGTCTCCCATGCGTCCGCGGCCGGCAGGTGGCTGCGCGCGTGTCCGTTTCCGGTTTGCGGGGATGGACGGAGCCCCACCGCGGGAAAGGCACCGGCCATTCTGCCTTGCGGGGCAAGAAAAAGAGGGGGTCGGGGCCTCGGGGTTGCCGGCGCGGGGTCTGCGCTGACTCTCGCCAGTCGGCAGCCTTGCCCGACCAGTGTTGTGGTGGGGGCTGGTGGCCTTGTGGCTGGCAGCTTGTAGCGCCAGAGGGCCAGAGCCAGCGACCCTAGAGAGCGGGCAGGCCCGTGCTGGTCGGAGGACCGGTGTCTTCGGTGTTCGTGCTCCTCGCAACCGGGCAATCGGTGGTTGGAGGACATCTTGATAAATCTTGTGATTTTCAGATTTCGTTTGCTTTTTTTAGAATTTAATAACCATTCAACCACACGTTCGTGGTCGTATTTTTTAAAAACAATGTTCAAAATTTCTTTTTATTTTCTGGTTGAGATCTCAATACGGACTCCATAATATGTATATAATTTTTCCACTGATTATAATCCATCATTTCATGTACCTGCAGTTAAAATTTGACATGAATAAAAAAATTCCTATTAATGCAATCATTTCATTAAAAATAGCAAACAAACCACAAAATATACCAACTTTTACTATGGATTACAAAATCTCATACGTGGGGAGTAGAAAAAGTGTGGAGGTCAGGGGACGAATTTTTTTTTTGTTTGCCGAGTGTCCGGGGTGAGGCACTCGGCGACCTTCTTGAATTGCCGAGTGTTGGCGGCTGGCACTCGGCGAACGGCCATTCTTTGCCGAGTGTCGGCCTCCAACACTCGGCAAAGGACTAACGGCCGGCCCAGTCCGGTGACGGACGGTGCACGTGCGGTGCACGCGCCGTTTATTTACCGAGTGTCGGATCTGTGCCGAGTGTCTATAAGCGGTTTGCCGAGTGTCGTATTTATGGCACTCGGCAAACGACCTTATTGCCGAGTGTGATATGTTTGCCGAGTGCCCGGTTGAAAACACTCGGCAAAGAGGCTGTTTGTCGAGTGCCCGAAATAAAGCACTCGGCAAAATGTTTACACTCGGCGAATTTTCTGTTTCCGGTAGTGATACACGTGGAATTGGATTCGGATCTCCTCTTTTACCATATTTTAATTCGGATACGAATGCGGATATAAAATAAATACCTCGAATTCGGATTCGCATTCGGATGTTTACTCAATTCAACGCGAAATGAATATCGCTAAATTCAATAGAGACAAATAAGATTTTAGTGTCAAGATCATCGATAGCCAAAGCGAATCAAAATCAAATTACACATTTAATAATCTCCCATGTCACAGTTAATTAAAACCATTGGTGATAATATTTAGTACGTGCCGGATCAAGTGGAATAAATATGAACAATGGTAGATAACACCGCAGCAGCAGTCTGCACTCTCACAGTACGTGACATAGAGTACTTGAGTACGTCCCTAACAGAGTAACATGCAGATACAGACGTCCCTGATCAAAATACATGATACTAAGCTTGTAGATCAAACATTTAGCTCATAGTAGTAGTGAACTGATAAAATTAAGCAAAACATTTGAAACACATAGGTTCATAAACTGAGAACTACAGAAGGCGCGGAAGTCACCTGAAGCAGAAGTAGTCCTAATTTTTTTCCTCTCCCAGATCCATAATATTGTCACCATCATCAACAGGAACAACTACAGCAGAAACAATGATAACATACAAACAAATAAATCTGGCCATCTAAAGTTAAAACAACATGTAAATTCTAGCTAAAATTTCACGTACCATCATCATGTTCGGCATTATCATTCATACTAAGACCAGCCAAATCATCAAGAATGGACGATATACCACTACAATCTGAAATAAATGGACAAAAATACAAGGTGAAATCAGTAGTGACTAATCTCTTAACTAGGCATATAGATACAAAACTAAGAAGTATAGCAGTCACAATTACCTTGCCTTGAGGCTGAAATTCAATCCTTAGTGCAAACAAGTGCCTCAACAACTTGAGGGTCCAATCGTCTATGATATTTGTGAACAATTCTTCCTCCAAGACTAAAGGCAGATTTAGATGCTACTGTCGTTGCAGGAATAGCCAAAACATCCCTTGCCATTCGAGCAAGGATAGGATACTTTGCACCATGGGTCTTCCACCAACTCAAAAGATCAAAGTAATCATCTTCTTTCCAACTCAATAGTGGTTCATTGCAACTGACAGCTCATAGCTTGTTTCAGTGTTGTCCCTTAGAAACAAACTCAATGCTTTTCTCTTAGGCTCTTCATTTAAGTCCACATAGCACTGAGAAGTTCTAGCAGTTCTAGCTTGACTGTTTTGCATAGGGCTTGTTTCAGAAGCAGCATACATGGATAAATATGAATCGTAAAGCTTCTGCACAATTTTTTTAAATTCATACATATCATTAAATCCAAATCATCTGACATCTCACTATAATAAAATTCAACCACCTTCATCTTGTAGCGAGGATCTAAGAAGCATGCAACTGCTAGAGCAACATTGCTCACCCCCCAATACTTGTCAAATTTCTCCTTCATGGACTTTGCCATAGAAACAATGAAATTGTCCCTGCTTTTGTTCCACTCAATAAGATTGAGGTTAATTTCATAAAATTCTGAAAAGAATAAGTTTGCTGTTGGATAATGAGACACCGAGAGAATTTTTGTGGCTTCATAAAAGATCTCTCTAAGCATTTGCACAGAATAATAGCATTACTCCAATCTTCTATTGTAGGAGCATGTGGGCTATATTTATCAGGATAGAGTAGAATAAGCCTTTGGAAAACCCTTTTGAAGTGAAGAGCATCTGCTAGCATTAAGTATGTCGAATTCCATCTAGTAGGCACATCTAAAGAAAGGCCTCTTTCTACTACTCCCAGTTCAGCAACATGCTTCAAAAATATCTCTTGTTGTTGTGGTGAACTCTTGGCAATAAGGACAAGTGCATGAATGTTTCCAATAACTTTTGAAATTGTGCCAACACCATCCCTAGCGATGAGGTTGATAATATGGGCAGCACAACGCACATAAAATAATTTGCCACCATAATGCAAAGAACCATGATTCTTAACAGTTGAAACTATTGTGTCCACACAAACATTATTTGAAGACGCATTATCCAATGTCAATGCAAATAATTTATGATCAAGGTTCCATGCGCCCATATTTTGCATATACACAACACTCAAATCAGCTCCTCTATGACTTCCTTGAAGATGCATTGAATTTATAATTATTTTCTGTAGTTTCCAATCATCATCAATAAAATGACAAGTCACACACAAATACCCCTTATTTTGATTAGAAGTCCACCCATCCATGGTGCAACTGAAGCGACACTTATAAGAGGCAAGATAATCAAAAAGCTTCTTTTTCTCATCATAAAAAATAGATATTATCCTGCCCCTAGCAGTCTTGCGGCTATTTATTGGAAATATTGGGCACAAAGATCTAATGAAATCATTTGTATACTCATGCTCAGAGAAGCTGAATGGATATTCATGCATAATAATTGCAAGATAGTATTTTCTTATGCTAGTCTCTTCATCATACTTCCAATCAGCTCCTTTCAATTTTGTAATGTTAGGTTTTCCTTTATTTTCATCATGGAATGCATGGTAATGATTCCATAGACGTGTGGTACCTTGCTTACTTGTGGCAAAAAAACCTCGTCACAATAGTTGCATTCTGCCATCCTCTTCATGACAACCATACCATCCACCTTTTCTTCAATAAGCACTTCAGTGAAATGTTTCCAAACAGGTGAAGTTTTCTTCTTTGGACCCTTTATTTCGGTGACCGGACTTCTTCCCGGTGACGACACCTTCTCAATTCCATCACCAGCTGCACCAATAGCCTCTAGATCAGGCTCTAACTCCCTATCACTAGCATCCGGTTCTCTTCCATTTACAGATGCCGCACTTGTAGCCTGCAAGAAAAAAATTACAAGCTCTCAAGAATTCACTTTCTCATCATTTAACTCCACTGCAATTCACACACCTGCTTATTTCTCGATGACCTTGCCCTTCTTGAAACCATGATTATTGATCAGACTTTTGGGTTGAAGAACGCCGGTGCTACGTATCAGCGGGCCATGGATTACATCTTCCACAAGCTCATTGGTACATCGGTGGAAATTTATATAGATGACGTCGTGGTCAAGTCAAAAGGTCACCAAGAACATCTGGCCGATTTACAAGAAGTACTGGAGTGCACAAGGAAGCATGGGTTGAAGATGAACCCAAACAAGTGTGCATTTGGTGTATCGGCTGGGCAATTCATAGGATTCATGGTTCATGAGCGCGGGATAGAAGTCAACCGCAAGACTATAGACGCCATCAACAAAGTTGTGGTCCCACAAAATAAAACTGAGCTACAGTCCCTCATCGGCAAGGTCAATTTTTTCAGAAGATTCATATCCAACCTGTCAGGACGTATTCAGGCTTTTACTCCTCTGTTGAAATTAAAGCCCGACCAAGAATTCATATGGGGAGAAGAACAACGCAAAGCATTGGAAAATATCAAGCAATATCTAGTTTCACCTCCAGTGTTGGTCCCACCACAGCCTGGTAAGCCGTTCAAATTATATTTATCGGCTGATGAAAAGGCTATTGGATCGGCGTTGGTACAGGAGTTTGAGGGGAAAGAACGAGTGGTATATTACGTCAGCAGAAGACTCCTAGATGCCGAAAGAAGATATTCCCCGGTGGAGCGGCTATGCTTGTGTTTATACTTCTCGTGTACCAAACTCAGACACTATTTGTTATCGGCATAATGCATAGTCATATGCAAGGATGATGTGGTGAAGTATATGCTATCATTGCCGATTTTGAAAGGACGGATTGGAAAATGGATCCTGGCTCTGTCAGAATTCGACTTAAGGTACGAATCGGCCAAAGCTGTCAAAGGTTAAGTAATGGCCGATTTCGTAGCTCAGCATTGTGGACCAAAAATTGCCGCCGTTGAACCGGTTCCGTGGATTTTGTATTTTGATGGTTCTTCGTGTGGGGTCGGATCAGGAATCGGCATTGTTCTTGTGTCGCCTCGGGGGGCAAGTTATAATTTCTCTCTACCGATAGAAGCTTCCGCAACTAATAATCAGGCGGAATATCGAGCTGTTCTGAAAGGCATACAATTATTAAAGGAAGTCAAAGCTGATGCAGTCGAAATTTTTGGAGATTCCATGCTCATTGTAGATCAATTAACGGGGCGATCTGAGTGCAAGGATGATATCTTGAGGATTTATTATTAAGATTGCCTTCAGCTTTTAAAAGAGTTCAAGTCTGCGATAATTGAGCATATCCCCAGAAATTATAATGAAGAGGCCAACAGGCTGGCCCAACATGCCTCCGGGTATCGGCTGATTCAGGGAGCGATGATGCTAGAGCTTGCGGCCGATGACCGGTGAAAGGAAATCACCGATTACTTGAAAGATCCATCCCAAAAAGTGGATCGGCGAACACGTTTTCAAGCTACAAAATATGTGTTGCTTGAGGATGATTTATTTTATCGGACGATTGATGGAGTTCTTCTCAGATGCCTGGGAACAGAAGAGGCAAAGGTTCTGATGGGAGAAATCCATGAGGGCGTGTGCGGAGCCCATCAATCGGCTCACAAAATGAAATGGATGATCCGGAACAATGGTTATTATTGGCCAACTATTCTTGAAGATTGTTTCAATTATTACAAAGGATGCCAAGACTGTCAGAAGTTTGGCAATGTATAGCGCGCGCCAACATCGGCTATGAATCCAATAGTTAAGCCGTGGCCGTTTAGAGGTTGGGGAATAGATCTCATCGGACAGATTCATCCTCCATCATGCAAAGGGCATAAGTTCATATTGGTAGCCACAGATTATTTTACTAAGTGGGTGGAGGCAGTTCCTTTAAGGAACGTGACATCGGCCGATATGATTGAATTTGTTAAAAGCCATATTATCTATCGATTTGGTATTCCTCAAACCATCACAACTGACCAAGGAACAATATTTACTTCTGGAGAATTCGGAGAGTTTGCCGCCGATATGGGGATTAAATTATTAAATTCTTCTCCATATTATGCTCAAGCCAATGGCCAAGCAGAATCGTCCAATAAAGGGATAATCAAACTAATCAAGAGGAAGATAGAAGAGCAACCCAAAAAGTGGCATATGTCTTTGGCTGAATCTTTGTGGGCTTATAGGATGGCCTGTCATGGAACCACTAAGATATCCTCTTATCAGTTGGTTTATGGTCATGAGGCAGTCTTGCCTTGGGAGATAAGGACGGGGTCAAGACGTATATCGTTTCAAGATCAGTTAACGGCCGATGACTATTCCTCCCTCATGAAGGACCAACTTGATGATTCGGCAGGTTTACGGTTGAGAGCCCTGATTAGTATAGAAGAAAACAAGAAAAGGGTGGCCAGATGGTATGACAAAATGGTCAAAGTTAAACAATTCTCTCAGGGAGATTTGGTGTGGAAGTTGGTGCTGCCGATCGGATCCAAAGATCCTAAATTCGGTAAATGGTCACCCACTTGGGAAGGGCCGTACAGAATCGGCCGATGTGCCCCTGGGAATGCATATATTCTGGAGACAGTTGAAGGGGAGGAATTCCGAAGAGCTTTAAACGGACGATATCTGAAGAGGTACTATCCAAGCATTTGGGTAGATGCATAACTTGCAGTAAAATATATCAAGATAATGTAGCCGATTTTTCATCGGTTTTCGTCTACACATCTGATGAAGAAAAACATTGTGATTCATTTTGACTAGTTCATTATTGGATGAAAATGACAGAGTACATGGCCGACATGGTACAAGTCGCCCTTAGAATAAAAATACCGATACGTCTACTGGTTACGCCTACGCTGAATTTCTCTCTCAATGCGACCCAGCTCTATCATAAGGCTGAGCCTTTTCTCCTTCGAGTCCTCTGCAGTGGCTCCAATCTCAGCTTGGTTGCAAAGTTCTATCAGGTGGCGGGTTTTCTTCTCCTCCAAATCCTCCATGGCAACTTCGGTCTTAACTTTACAAGGAAGTGGAGGATTTTTTTCAGAAGATGGTCGCTTACGGACCAAAAAGTGGGCATCTATAAGGTCCCAGTATTCTTGGACAACAGCGGCGACATGATCTCTGAGTTCCTCAGCATGAGCTCTTATCAGATCTTTGTCTGCCTGTGACAATGGCTCGTCTGAATGCATGATTTCAATCGCTCGCTCTAGACCAGGGCTGAGACATTTTGGCTAAACAAGAGATAAAAGGGGTTACCCAACATCGGAGCGATTGGAATGCTTAGGGGAAAGGCAGAGGAGAGTTCATACCTGGTTGACAGAGGAAGAAGATGAAGAGGATGAAGAAGACATATTGCCGTCCAGTTTGGGACAGTAAAGAGAGAAGGAGAAGATAAGTAATGCGTATGCCTCTGGAGATGGTGAAGGGTCTACTTATAAAGGAAAGAGAGGTGGATGGACGGTGAGACACATCCTATCGGGGTAAAAGCGTACATAAATGCAAAGCTGACTAAAGAAACAGTTCAAGACCAAATCGGCGCAGTAACATTGAAGGAGCAATAAATGTGTACAGTATTCTTGACAACCCAAGAAAAGCATCTATGGCTACAATAACTTGTCGTCTTTTCTTCAGTGGCTATGTCTATGGTTATCTGCTCCATCTCCTTGGCCAGCTCTGCTCTTCTCCGTTTGAGCCGATCTATCGCGCCGACGATGTCCGGACGGCAGCTTTCGAGGAAGTTGATCTTGTGGTGTACCTCCTGAGTCCGGTGCTTGTATGAATCGACCTCTTCCCGAGTTTTTGCCATCTGGGCACGATCGGCCATGTGGCGCAGCGCCCTGGAAACCGGAATATGCATATGCTCTATATAGGCAGCATGCGCCAAGTTTTCTGATACTTCTTCCGGGATTCGACCCTTGATCTCGTTGAAAAGTCGTCGAATCGGCGAAGCATCTTCTACCAATCGGCCGATGTCGTCTTGAAGGAGAGTACGCATGCTTTCGAGCTTGGCGCGGACATCATCGGAGATAGAGCTCGACAAAATTGGGTGTGAAGCAATTTCCTCGTCATCAGGCAAGGAGACGGCAAAGGAGAAGATGCTGTTGTTAGGGGTGTCTTGCTCCTGTGAGGAAATAAAGAAAAGGGTACGCAAGAAGTAAAAGGGAATCGGCCGATTCTAATGGTAGGTTTGTTACCTCCTTAAAACGAATTTCTCTTGCCTGCGCCGGTGGAAGCGTCTCCCTTGGCTCAGGGGCTGGTGCAGTTGGCTCGTCGAAAGAAGAGGATTCAACGATTATCAGTGCTCCGCTTGGACCAGCTTCCTGAAAAAAGACATAAAAGAAGATCCTGTGAGTATGCTATGGGAAATTGAAATAAGATGGTGTGAGAAATCTGTCATGCCTCTGTTGATCTTCCGGCCGATGTTTGTTGTGGGGTTATAGTCAGCGTACCCAAATCGGCCTGCATCAGGATCGGTTAAGTTCTCTGAAAATTAAGAGATCAAGGTAAGAGATCATTTACCTCGACGAGAGGAGCTGCTGGAGTTTCGGCTTCCACTTGGGACGTGGCCGATTGCTGCGGAGACTGCGGTGGAATAGCTTGTGCAGTCTGGCAGAGGAAGAGAGTTAATGTCAGTGGAAGATTTGAAGAATATATGAGATAAGTAAGATTACCTGAACAGCTTCTACTAATAACGATGCTGCAGCTGCCCCGACTTCGGCGGTGACTTGAGGATCGGCTATCTCGACAACCGGCAAAGGTAAAGGGGTTGGAGTCTCGGCCGATGCCACCGCCATCTGGTCAGCCGATCCGATACGGGGGGTCTCGGCCGATGCCCTGCCATCTGGTCGGCCGATCCAATACGGGGAGTCTCAGCCGATGCTATCGGCGTCTGATCGGCCGATCCGATGCGGGCTCGCACTCGACGGCTGGTTATCTTCGAGGTTGGCCTTTTCCGTGCTCGTTTCGATCGGCCAGTAGAGATATCCTTGATAGTTGGAGCATGGAAGCCGATAAGTGGATATGGCGTGTATTGATGGTGACTATCTATCGGCCTGCCGCTTCGGCTCCGCATCGGAGGGACCTGGCTTTCAGACTGAGAAGATGAACGTGAGTTAATAACAAGATGACAGTATGGAAAGAAATAGTATTGGAATTGGCTGGGAGAAAGGGCATACCGCTGCATTTGGGTCAATATTTTCTGGATCCAGAATGTTGCAATAAATCGATGGAGATTTGCAGAAAAGGTATTGCTTCCATTCTGCCCACCATAATTTAAATTGCTGGGTGGCAAAAGAGGCAACTGACCAATTATTCAGATCAATAGTACTGGAATCTGGTACTAGATCGCACAGCCGACTGTAGTCAAGACTCGAAGTCAGCCAATCTCTGAATTTCGCTTGACCGGCGAAGTAGACCCGAATCGGCAGTTGGCCAATACCCAGTTGCGTTGCTGCAGCCGATGGATTATAAAACTCATAGGTAGGAGAGTCCTTTCCTGAGAAGAAATTGGCTGGCAGGATCCCTGGCTTGATCAAGACATCCATAAGCTCCCTGTCAAAAGTGTGGGTGGAGAAGTCGTAGCTCATGGGTAATTCGAAAATCGGCTCCACTGCTTGATACGGATGCCAGCTGACGGTCTCTTCACTAAGGCCATTATAAAAGCATCTGATGTACTCAGCTGTGCGGGTAGCAGTAAACTGGCAGCCGGGGAAGGCCGATGCCGCTTCTCCAAAAGATCTGCAGCGACGTCGGACGGATGGATTCTCCTTTGACTCAATGTTAGGGAAAGTTTTGGTCTCTATCCGTTGCTGAGAGACCTTGCTCATGTATAAATTGAGCCAGAGGGTGATGAACCACCAGGGACCGCCAGGGTTTCCGATCGGCTCCCCCTTCGACAGCTTGGTGCCGATTTGATGCATCAGGTAATAGGCCGATCCCAACAGATGTTTTCCAAGGGGGATGGCCGATCCTTGTGACAAAGCTTCCGCTAAAGCTTGGGTGTTTGAAGAGGGTCCAACTGCTCTGCCACAGAAAAAGTGCTTTTCTAGCCACATCATCAGAAAAGCTGTATGCTCCCTCTCTGAAACTGTCCCGGTCTTCATATTTTTGCTAATATACCCTTTCCACCCGCCGATTCCTTTGGTCTCTAGCCGATGTGATGGCTTGAAAGGGGCATCGACGGAGGAGACATCGAGGCCGGTCAACAACAGAACATCGGCCAGAGTCGGGGTCATGGGTCCATGTCCGAAAAGGAATGCATTGAGTGTATCAGACCAAAAATAAGAAGCTGCCATGACCAGAGGTTCATTTCTTTCCATCTGAGACAAAGATAGGTCTATACACTGGCCGATTTTTTGTTCATCCCACTGAACCCTCCTAGACCTGGCTATCCTCTGGTACCATTCTCTCTAGCCGGGGGTTTCATTTGGCCAGGATCTAAAAGTGCCTACCCACTGATCTAGGTCCATGGGCGATTGCTTGAATGGGATTCTGTGAGTCTCTAAACTGATCAGGTCAGTTGGATCGGGGTTTCCCATAGGGCCTAAGCAGATAAGGTCAGGGGATTCTGAGAGGGGGATGGTGATTCGGTGCCTAGGTGCCTAAAAAAGGAGAAAAGGGGAAAAAACTGAGAAAAAATCCAGAAAGTAGAAAAGCAGCAGAAAAGCGAAAGGGGAAAAATTTCAAGCATTTACCTCTGGGATGGAAATCATCGTCGCCGATGGGACTGCCAGGGGAGCTGCCGATTGGGCCGCTGCCGCTGAAGGGGTTGCCGATGGTGACGCCATTGGTGGGTTGGAGCAGGTCGCAGATGAGATCGCCGGAAGGGGGGAAGCGCTTGGAGATCAAAGAGAGCTTGGAGGAAGACGAACAGTGGTTCGCTGGAAGAGAATGCTAGATTTGTGGGGAAGAGTAGGCGGAGAGAGCCAATACTTAAGAAAAATCGGGAGAGCAAGGGCAAAGATGGCATTCTTGCCGCTCCGTCTGCATGAATTCCAGGGGAGCAGTCGTTTCGCGCGCTCGGTCCGAGGAAATTGCAATCATTGTGCCGCGGAACGGAAGGAGATTTTTACTGCGCCCGTTTCGGAGGAAAGGGTTAAAGAAAGAGTTTTGAAGAAAAAGTTATGTTTTACTCCGAAACTGGGGGGCATGTGTTGACGCCAGATTTTGACACGTGTTAAATCGGCGTCGGGAAAAGAAGGTCGGCCGATGAGGCAGATCTAAAGGCTACAGTAAGGAATCGGCCGATTGAGGTAACAGTTGAAAATCGGCCGATTGGTGATACAGCTTGCGCCAACAGGATGGGACTATTTCGGAGGGTCCTAGTCAAAAGTTGGTCAACAGGGCAACGCTAAGTCGGTCAAGGAGCAATTGAAAAGAATCCTGATTGGATTAGGGGACGGCGGCGGAAGATTCTGCGGGAGTCCGTTTCCTTTAAAAGTTAATATAGATATAGTAGTTTTCCTATTTTTTATATAAGGTTGTAACAAGTCATGATCGACCAGGAGTCCTAGTTTTAGGGTATAAATAGGAGTCGCCAGGGTCTTGCAAAAGGAGGAACACATCAATCAACAACAATATTTCTACTTTTTCAGCAATTTACTTTCTTGTCAGCGACTTCGCCAATACTTTTCTTCTTTCACGAGTTCATACGGATTGGCAGGGCTGCATCAACTTGATCTCCGGCCAATTGGTAGGTTCCGCTTATCGAGTAATATCCGAACTTTAACTACGGGCGGATCGCTGTGGTTTCGTTTGGATTTATTCATCAGTTATCGATATTTACTAGAATTGCAAGTTTTACCTGTTATTCTAGTATTATCACTAGTTATCCAGCTTGAGATCAGAGTAATCGGCTTCGTCATCGTTCTTCTTCGATTTATCATCTCACAGCCGATTAGATCTATTTCAAGTGTTGTCTCTGTAGTAATTGTTTAGATCGCTCCAGCAGTTTTGTTTACAATTACTACACGATTATCGGCTGATCCATAGCCGATCATCTCTACAGCAAATCGGCCGATTCGCCGCCGACGCGCTCCTCAGGACAGATCAGAACTCCAGCCGATCGGAGCGCCTGGAATTTTATACTTTATTTCTTTGTCAATCAACAGGTCAGATTGACTGGCACGCCGCGCGAACCGCACCAGGGCGATAACCCGAACAGGAGCTAAGCAGATTCTCCCGGGTCGTGTGTCCGACGCTGAAGACCATCGGCCGATTCCTGTCTGGCCGATTTTAGCGCCAACAATGATGAACGAGGAAGCGCGATGATAAAGCCGATAATTCCAATCTCAAGCTGGATAACTGGTGATAATACTAGAACAACAGGTAAAACTTGCAATTCTAGTAAATATCGATAACTGGTGAATAAATCCAAACGAAACCACAGCGATGCGCCCGAGGTTAAAGCTCAGATGTTACTCGGTAAGCGGAACCTAACAATTGGCCGGAGATCAAGTTGATGCAGCCCTGCCAATCCGTACGAACTCGTGAAAGAAGAAAAAGTATTGGCGAAGTCGCCGACTTGAAAGTAAAGTACTAGTAAAAAAGTAGAAGTGTTTTGTTGATTGATGTGTTTTTTTCTTGCAAAGTCCTGGCGACTCCTATTTATACCCTAAAACCAGGACTCCTGGTCGATTACGACTAGTTACAACCTTATTTCAAACAGGAATACTACTATATCTATAACATCTTTAAAAAGGAAACGGACTCCCGCAGAATCTTCCGCCGCCGTCTCCTAATCCAATCAGGACTTTTTTCATTGCTTCTTGACCGAGTCAGCATTACTCCGTTGACCAACGTCAGGCCACTTTTGACCGGGATCCTCTGTTGTGGTTCCAATCGGCTTGGCGCAAGTTGCATTGCGAATCGGCCGATTCCCAACTGTAGCCTCAATCGGCCGATTCTTTACTGTAGCCTTTAGATCTGCTGCATCGGCCAATCTCTTCTTCTGACGCCGATTCAACTTTTGTCAAAATCTGGCGTCAACACATGCCCCCCAGTTTCGGAGTAAAACATAATTTTTACTTCGAAACTCTTTCTTTAATCCTTTTCTCCGAAACGGGCGCAGTATAAATCTCTTTCCGTTCTGCGGTCTTCCACATAATGATTGCGACTTTCTCGGACCGGGCGCTCGAGACAACTGTTCCCCTGGAATTCGTGTAGACGGCACGACAAAAATTCCGCCTTTGCCCTTTCTCTCTCGGATTGTCTTCAAGTACCGGCATTCTCCGCCTTCCATTCTTCACGAGCCTAGTAATCTTCTCCTGCGAACAACTGTTCATTTTCTTCTTGAGCCCTCTCGATCTCCAACTGCTCCCCCAGCGATCTCACCTGCAACCTACTCCAATCTTCCAATGGCGGCACCATCAGCAACTTCTCCAACCACGGAGGTTCCGTCGGCATCCCTCTCAGCGACGGCGGCCCGATCGTCGGCTCAACTGGCGGCCCCATCGGCAACGATGAGCTTCATCCCGGAGGTAATCATCTAAAATTTTCCCCTTTTGCTTTTCTACTGCTCCAGTATTTTCTGTATCTATCCTCAGTTTTTTCCCTTTTTTCCTCCTTTTTAGGCATTTAGGCACCAGATCACCATTCCTCTTTCAGAATCCTCTGATCTTATCTGCTTAGGCCCCATGGGGAACACTGATCCAACTGACCTGATCAACCTAGAGACTCATAGAGTCCCGTTCAAGCAATCGCCCATGGATTTAGGTCAGTGGGCAGGTGCCTTTAGGTCCTGGCCGAATGAGACCCCTGGCTGGAGAGAATGGTACCACAGAGTAGCCAAGTCTAGGAAAGTTCAGTGGGATGAACTAAAAATCGGCTAGTGCATAGACCTTTCTCTATCCCAAATGGAGAAAAATGAGCCCTTGGTCATAGCAGCTTCTTATTTCCGGTTGCTTTCCTTTTTGGACATGGACCCATGACTCCAACTTTGGCCGATGTCCTGTTGTTGACCGGCCTTGACATCTCTTCCTCTGATACCCCCTTTGACTATATGATTAAACCATCACATCGGCTAGAAACCAAAGGAATCGGTGGATGGAAGGGGTACATCAACAGAAATATGAAGACTGGGACAGTTTCAGAGAGAGAGCATACTGCGTTCTTGATGATGTGGCTGGAGAAACATTTTTTCTGTGGCAGAGCAGTTGGCCCTTCTTCTAACACCCAAGCCCTGGCAGAAGCTCTGTCTCTAGGATCGGCCGTTCCCCTTGGAAAGCTTCTGTTGGGATCGGCCTACCACATGATGCACCAAATCGGCACTAGGCTGTCAAAAGGGGAGCCGATTGGGAACCCTGGCGGTCCCTGGTGGTTCATCACTCTCTGGGTCAACCTATATATGAGCAAGGTCTCTCAGCAACGAATAGAGACCAAAACTTTCCCCAACATTGAGTCAAAGGAAAACCCAACCGTCCGACGACGCTGCAGATCTTTTGGAGAAGCGGCATCGGCCTTCCCTGGCTGTCAATTCACTGCTGCCTGAACGGCCGAATACTTCAGATGTTTCTACAACGGCTTCAGTGAAGAGACTGTCAGTTGGTATCCATATCGGACAGTAGAGCCGATTTTCGAACTTCCCGTCTGCTACGACTCGTCCACTCATACTTTTGATAGGGAACTTATGGATACCCTGATTAAGCCAGGGATTTTGCCGGCCAATTTCTTCTCTGGAAAGGACTCTCCCACATATGAGTTCTATAATCCATCGGCTGCAGCAAGGCAACTGGGCTTTGGTCAACTACCGATTCGGGTCTACTTTGCCGGTCAAGCAAAATTCAGAGATGAACTGACCAAGAGTCTTGACTACAATCGGCTGTGCAACTTAGTGCCAAATTCTAGCACCATTGACGTGAACAATTGGACAGTGGCCCGTTTTGCCGTTCAGCAATTTAAACTATGGTGGGCAGAATGGAAGCAATACCTCTTCTGCAAATCCCCATCAACATATTGCAACATTCTGGACCCAGAAAACATCAACCCAAGTGCAGCGGTATGTCCTTTCTCCCAGCCGATTCCAATGCTGTCTCTTTCCATACTACCATCTTACCGTTAACTTATATTTATCTTCTTAGTCTGAAAGCCAAAGCCCCCCGATGCGGAGCCGAAGCGGCAGGCCGATAGAGAACGATCATCCATATACGCCATATCCATTCATCGGCTTTCACGCTCCAACCATCAAGGACATCACTACTGGCCGATTGAAACGAACACCGAAAAGGCCAACCTTGAAGACAACAAGCCGTCGAGTGCGTGCCCGCATCGGACCGACTGACCAATCGGCGGTAGTATCGGCTGAAACTCCGACTCCTCTATCCTTGCCGACTACCGAGATGGCCGATCCTCAAGTCACCGAAGAAGTCGGAGCAGCTGCGGCATCACTGCTAGTGGAAGCTGTTCAGGTAATCTTGCTCACTTCATATATCTTTAAGTGCTCCACTAATACTAACTTTTTCTTTCTGTCAGGCTGCACAAGCCGCCCCAGTGCAGTCCCCACAGCAATCGGCCACATCCCAAGTGGAAGCCGAAACTCCTGCGACCCTTCTGATCGAGGTAGATAATCCCTTAACTCGACCTCTTGACATTCAAGAAATTCACGGACTTTGATGTAGGCCGATCTGGGTGCGTCGACTGTATTTCCTCAACAAACACCAGCGTCGACTGTATCCCCACAACAAACATCGGCCGAAAGACCAACAGAGGTATGGTAAAGATCTCACATCATCCTATTCAATTATCCACAGTACACTTATAGAATCTATTTCCCATACCTTTTCAGGAAGCTGGCCCAAGCAAAGCGTTGATAATGGTCGAGTCCTCTTCCTCTGACGAGCCGATCATACCAGTTCCTGATACGAGGGAAACACTCCCATCGGCGGAAGCAAGAGAGATCCGTTTTAAGGAGGTAACAAAACTTATCACCGGAATCGGCCGATCCCCCTTTACTGCTTACTGATCTTTGTCTTTATTCTTTTGTAGGAACAAGATACCCCGAATAATAGCCTTTTCTCCTTCGCGGTTTGTTTGCCTGATGATGAAGAAGTCGCTTCGCGCCAAATTCCGTCGAGTTTAATTTCTGACGATGTCCGCGCCAAGCTCGAGAGTATGCGGGTCCTCCTCCAAGATGATATCGGCCGATTGGTACAAGATGCCTCGCCGATTCGGCGGCTTTTTAGTGACATCAAGGGCCGAATCCCGGAAGAAGCGACAGAAACTCTGCACCCTGCTGCGTTCATAGAGTGGATGCAGATTCCGGTGTCCAAGGCCCTGCGTCACATGGCCGATCGTGCCCAGCTAGCAAAGACCCGGGAGGAAGCTGATTCTTACAAGCACCGAGCTCAAGAAGTACACCAACGGATCAACTTCCTCGAGAGTGCCTGCCCAGATATCGTCGGCACAATAGATCGCCTCAAACGGAGGAGAGCAGAGCTAGCCAAAGAGATGGACCAAGTAACCAAAGACATAGCTGCTGAAGAAAAGAAGGTTCAAGAGCTCGCATCCGTCATCGCCGGGCTGAAACAAGAAAGACAGAACTTGGCCTGTGAAGCAATAAGACTTCATCGCCGTATGCCGGAAATACCTGGATCGGCTGACGACGACCAAAGAGTATTAGACTCGGCCGATCAGATTAGGCGACGAGCTATTGCTACTATAGATACCCTCCTTGGGTTATAAAGGATCTTGTAAACATTTAATACTCCTTTGATGTTGATGCACCGATTTGGTCTTGGACCACTTATTTTGACAGCTTTGCATTTATGAATGCTTTTACTCCGATAGGACGTGTCCCACTATCCTTTTACTCCCTTCTCTTTATAAGTACGAGATCCCACACTGTCTTCAGAGGTATATGCATTATCCATTTTCTCTCCCTCCAACAACTGGATCTTTATTCTCCCAAACCGAACAGCAAGATGTCTTCTTCGTCTTCTTCCTCTGTCAATCAGGTACGAACTCTCCCCTGCTTCTCCCCTAGACATCTCAATCGCTCTAATGCTGGGTAGCTTTTCATCTCTGTTTTAGTCAAAATGTCTCAGCCCCAGTCTGGAACGAGCGATTGAAGTTATGCATTCAGACGAACCACTGTCGCAGGCAGACATAGATCTGATAAGAGCTCATTCTGAGGAACTTAAAGATCATGTTCCTGCTGTTGTCCAGAAGTATTGGAACCTTATAGACGCTCACTGCCTGGTCCGTAAGCGACTACCATCTGAAAAAAAGTCCTCCACTCCCTCATCAAGTCGAGACTCAAGCCGCCATGGAGAATCTAGAGGAAATGAAGACCCGCCTCCTGATAGAACTATGCCATCAAGCTGACGCTAGAGCCACCGTGGAGAATCCGAAGGAGATTAGGACCCGCCTTCTGATAGAACTGGGCCGGATCGAGAGAGAAATCCAGAGCAAGCGTAATCAATAGACATATCGGTATTTTTATTCTAAGGGCGACTTACATCATGTCGGCCATGTACTCTGTTGTTTTCATCGAATAATGAGCTGGTCAAACCGAATCACAATGTTTCTTTCTTAAGGCGATGTCATTTCCACATCGGCTGTGTGGACAAACGCCGATATGGGTCGGCCATGTTGTCTTGATATATCTTACTGCAAGTTATGCATCTACCCAAATGCTTGGATAGTACCTCTTCAGATATCGTCCATTTAAAGCTCTTGGGAATTCTTCCCCTTTAATAGTTTCCAGAATATATGCATTTCCAGGGGAACATCGGCCGATTCTGTACGGCCCTTACCAAGTGGGCGACCATTTACCAAATTTGGGATCCTTAGACCCTATCGGCAGCACCAACTTCCATACCAAATCTCCCTTGGAGAATTGTTTAACTTTGACCTTTTTGTCATACCATCTGGCCACCCTTTTCTTGTTTTCTTCTATGCTAATCAGGGCCCTCAACCGCTGACCCGCCGAGTCATCGAGCTCATCCTTCATGAGGAAGGAATAGTCATCGGCCGTCAACTGATCTTGAAGCGATATACGCCTTGACCCCGTCCTTAATTCCCAAGGCAGGACCGCCTCGTGACCATAAACCAGTTGATAAGGAGATATCTTAGTGGCTTCGTGGCAAGCCATCCTATAAGCCCATAGAGATTCAGCCAAAGCCATGTGCCACTTTTTGGGTCGTTCCTCTATCTTCCTCTTGATCAACTTGATTATCCCCTTATTGGATGATTTGGCCTGGCCATTGGCTTAAGCATAGTATGGAGAAAAATTTAATAATTTAATCCCCATGTCGGCGGCGAATTCTCCGAATTCTCTAGAGGTGAACATTGTTCCCTGATCAGTTGTGATAGTCTGAGGAATACCGAATCGATAGACAATATGGTTCTTAACGATCTCAATCATATCGGCCGATGTAATCATAACTGCCTCCACCCACTTAGTAAAATAATCGGTGGCCACCAATATAAACTTATGCCCCTTGCTTGATGGAGGGTAAATCTGTCCGATGAGATCTATTCCCCAACCTCTGAACGGCCATGGCTTGATTACTGGATTCATAGCCGATGCTGGCGCGCGTTGCACATTGCCAAACTTCTGACAGTCTTGGCATCCTTTATAATATTTGAAACAATCTTCAAGAATCGTTGGCCAGTAATACCCATTGTTTCTGATCATCCATTTCATTTTGTGAGCCGATTGATGGGCTCCACAGACGCCTTCATGGATTTCTCCCATCAGGACCTTTGCTTCTTCCGTTCCCAGGCACTTGAGAAGAACTCCATCAATCGTCCAGTAAAATAAATCATCTTCAAGTAACACATATTTTGTGGCTTGAAAACGTACTCGCTGATTCACTTTCCGGGAGGGGTCCTTCAAGTAATCGGCGATTTCCCTTCGCCAATTATCGGCCGCGAGCTCTAAAATCATAGCCCCCTGAATCGGCCGATATCCGGATGCATGTTGGGCCAGCCTGTTGGCCTCTTCGTTATAATTTCTGGGGATGTGCTTAATTATCGCAGACTTGAATTCTTTTAACAACTGGAGACAATCTTCATAAGAAATCCTCAAGATATGATCCTTGCATTCAAATTTCACGGTTAGCTGATCTACGATGAGCATGGAATCTCCAAAAATCTCGACTGCGTCAGCTTTGACTTCCCTTAATAATTGGATACCTTTTAGTACGGCTTGATATTCTGCCTGATTATTGGTTGCGGATGCTTCTATCGGCAGAGAGAAATCATAACTTGCCCCCCGAGGCGATATAAGAACGATGCCGATTCCCGATCCGGCCCCACACGACGAACCATCGAAATATAGAGTCCATGGAACCAATTCAACGACAGAAATTTGTGGTCCGCAATGCTGAGCTACAAAATCGGCCATGACTTGACCCTTAATAGCTTTGGCCGATTCGTACCTTAAGTCAAATTCTGACAGAGCCAGGATCCATTTTCCAATCCGTCCTTTCAAAATCGGCAATGATAGCATATATTTCACCACATCATCTTTGCACACAACTATGCATTCTGCCGATAACAAATAATGCCTGAGCTTGGTACACGAGAAGTATAGACACAAGCACAGCCGCTCCACCGGGGAATATCTTGTTTCGGCGTCCAGGAGTCTTCTGCTGACATAGTATACCACCCGTTCTTTTCCTTCGAACTCCTGTACCAACGCCGATCCAATAGCCTGTTCATCAGCCGATAAATATAATTTAAACGGCTTACCAGGCTGTGGCGGGACTAACACCGGAGGCGAAACCAGATATTGCTTGATATCTTCTAATGCTCTGCGTTGTTCTTCTCCCCATACAAATTCCTGGTCGGGCTTCAATTTCAACAAAGGAGTAAAAGCTCGAATACGCCCTGACAGGTTGGATATAAATCTTCTGATAAAATTGACCTTGCCGATGAGGGACTGCAGCTCAGTTTTATTCTGTGGGGCCACAACTTTGTTGATGGCGTCTATGGTCTTCCGATTGACCTCTATCCCGCGCTCATGGACCATGAATCCTAAGAATTGCCCGGCTGATACGCCAAATGCACACTTGTTCGGGTTCATTTTCAACCCATGCTTCCTTGTGCACTCTAGTACTTCTTGTAAATCAGCTAGATGTTCTTGATGACCTTTTGACTTGACCACGGCATCATCTATGTAAATTTCCACCGATGTACCAATAAGCTTGTGAAAGATATAGTTCATGGCCCGCTGATATGTAGCACCGGCGTTCTTTAACCCAAAGGTCATTACAACCCATTCGAATAAACCAAGGTGACCTGGACACCTGAAAGCCGTTTTCGAGATATCTTCTTCGGCCATTAGTATCTGATTGTACCCGGCATTACCATCCATGAAACTGATGATTTTGTGTCCTGCGGCAGCATCTATCAAGATATCGGCCGTCGGCATTGGATATCCGTCCATTGGTGTGGCCTGATTTAGGTTCCTGAAGTCGATGCACACGCGCAGTTTTCCATTTTTCTTATACACGGGCACAATATTAGAAATCCTTTCGGCGTAGCGGCACTGCCGGATAAATCCTGCTTCAATTAACTTTGTGATCTCGACCTTTATATCAGGTAGAATCTTGGGGTTGCACCGCCGTGCAGGTTGCTGATATGGCCGATATCCTAATTTTATAGGTAACCGATGTTCAACAATGGACCGGTCTAGACCTGGCATCTCATGTTATTCCCCAGCAAAGCAATCCTTGAATTCTTCTAATAAGCTTATCAATTTACACTTATACCAGGATCCAAGTTAGCACTAATATACGTCGGCCTTGATTTGCTACTATCTCCCAAATCCACCATCTCCAATGAATCGGCCGACGTAAACCCATGCCCAAGCTTCCCGTCTTCTCGGACGAGCTGATCCATCTATTCTGAATCTTCAGAGCCGACTGCTTGGATCGGCTGTAGACCGAAATCGGACACCTTCAGGAAATCAGTGTCCCAAGTTCTGCCAGATATACATCTGACGTGCTCACAGCTCCACTGTTGCGTGTTGGCCGCTGCGACGCTGTAGGCGGAATCGGCGGTGACAATCTCTGTACTGTCGCCGACCCATTGCACGAGGCATTGGTGCATTGTAGATGGAACACAGCAGTCCGCATGTATCCAGTCGCGACCGAGCAGCATGTTGTAGGACCCCTTACCATTAATAACGAAAAAGGTAGTAGGAAGGGTCTTACTGCCGATGGTGAGGTCGACGCAGAGCGCTCCACGGGTGGGAGACACGTTGCCTTCGAAGTCCTTGAGCATCATGTCCATCTTGGTCAGATCTTCATCGCTCTTGCCTAGCTTGCGAAACATGGCATACGGCATGATGTTGACTGCGGCGCCTCCATCCACTAGTAGTCTAGTGACGGGTCGTCCGTTAACGTAGCCTTTGAGAAACAACGCCTTAAGATGTTGCCGTTTTTCTTCTTCTGGTTTCTCAAAAGTGGCCGTTATCGGCTCTAACACCAGTTGTGCCATTTGGTCTTCCACTCTTGTCGCTTTGTCTCGATCGTCAGGCGCCATGAATTCCATCGGCAATATGAACACCATGTTGATGTCAGCTGCCGATTCTTGATTGTCTGCTTCCTGGTTGTTATTTTTCTTGGGGCGCCAAACCCGAGACTTGACGTTTCTCTTCTCCGGCATCTGCCTCTGCTCTTCTTCTTGTTGCTCCCACTGGCGTAGGCGTTGGATCCTCCGTTTCTGGGATCTGGATAGGCCATCAGGGCACCACCTGGGGTTTACTGGTTTGGCCGATGATCTGGCGTGCTCCCAATATGGTTCCCTTCCTAGGGGGCTTTCATCTGACACCCTATCATCAGCCATCTCTTCCAGCCGATCGTGCACGCTGATTCTGCCCCCCAGTCCATCCTGTTGGTTGATCCTGCCTTTCGACCGGTGATACCGGTCAACTCCGCCCCCCAGTCGATCATGCACTGAAAGGCGTTGTCCTTCTTGTACGCGCCGATTTGTGCTGATCGGCTCTGATCCTCTATCTCTGGAGTGCGATCTCTTAAACGGGCGATCGTTGCAGTTTAATCCGTTGCACTCAGGACAATTATAGGTTGACGACAATCGGAGGTCGTTTTCCCAGCAATGGATGAAGAACGGACATTGCTAGTGATCCTCGTGCCGGCGTATCATCTCGTTGTGGTATCTTGATTGTTCCTGCTGCTGCCGATATTTGCTGAGCAAGAAGTGGGAAGTGACGGGTCTGCGCGATCGTTCTGATCCTTCGCCCTTATGTTCAGCCCGCCTTTTCCCTTTGACCTCATCCGTCGTGACCTGCTTCCTGGGATCTACGACGCCGCTCCTTCTTGCCGATTCCGACGTCAGCACCTTGGTTTGAAGTGGATTTTTTCCTGTGTCAACCATGTTGGCTGGGAAAGGATGCTGGTCAATCTTCATCGGCTTCGCCGGCTTTGCCGGGGTTTCAAACTTGAGCCTCCCCTGCTCGATGGCCGATTGTATCTGCTGACGAAAGATCTTGCACTCATTCGTGTCATAAGACGTGGCGTTGAGCCACTTGCAATACTTCATCTTCTTGAGCTGATCGGCCGAAGGGATGGTATGGTACTGAGATAGCTTGATCTGCCCTTCGTGGAGTAATAAATCAAAAATCTTATCGGCTTTTGATGTGTCAAAGCCGAATGTCTCTGGTTCTTTCTTTCCGAAAGGGCACGATATTGGCTTTTTGCCTTTCACCCACTCTGCTAGGCCGATTTCTTCTTCTCCATCAGATTCAGACCCTTCTAGATATGCCACCTTCTTCTGTAAATTCCTCCGTTGCTCAATCAGACGGACTTCCTGACCTGCCAATCGATGAATGATCTGGCTTAAGCTTTCAAATTCTTGCGAAGCATACCTTTCCTTGATTTGTGGCAGGAGGCCTTGGAAAGCGATATCGGCCAACTGTGCATCGGTCAGAGCCAGACTGTAGCATTTGTTCCTGACTTCTCTGAACCTCTCTATATATCCAGTCACTGGTTCATCGCTCCTCTGCCTGAGGCTGGTCAAATCTGAGAGCTTCATCTCATGTACTCCTGCGTAGAAGTACTTATGGAACTGCTTCTCCAGATCGGCCCAAGTAACAATAGAATTTGGTGGCAAAGTGGTGAACCACTGGAAGGCCGATCCAGACAGAGATGGTGAAAATAGACGCACCCTCAGAGCATCTTGCGTGGCGGCTTCCCCGCACTGGATGATGAATCTGTTAATGTGCTCCACGGTGGATGTGTCGTCCAGCCCCGAAAACTGGGTGAAATCGGGCACCTTGTACCGGTGTGGAAACGGCAGCAAGTCATAGGCAGATGGATATGGCATCTTGTATGTGTAAGTCTGTACTTTCGGCTTCAAGCCGAATTGATCCTGAATCACCTCCGCTATTCTCGCCGTCCAATCCACCTGCTGCTGATGAACAACCGTTCGAGGTGCCGGCATATGTTGGAGGACTGGCGGTGGTATGGCCGGGTGATGGATCGAAGCATGCGGCGAATGTTGTTGCGTCATGGCCGTCTGAGCAGTTGAAAGTTGATGGTGAAGCGAATCCGTCGCCCCGCCGTACATTGTCAACGGCGCCGTGCTTCGGAGTGCCTCTACAGCGCCTGCCCCCCTGCCGATTTCTAACGGGGCTGGTTGATACTGAGGGACCGTCGGCCGGACGGCCGATTGGAACGGCGCCTGGATTGGATAGCTCCCATGTCCGGTTGACAGCTCAGGAAAAGCCGTCGTTGCCGATGCCCCCCACGCTACTGAGTTTGTGGGCAACGATTGCACAGAGGCGATCTGGACAGGTTGAAGTGGTGCTTGCGATGGGAAGCACGGTGCACCGCTGTACCTTGGAGACACTGGAGGTAACGAAGAGTTGTATCCTTCGCGTTGCGTCAACGTCGGCTGAGGAGCCGATTGGAATGTGCCTGGTAAGCTTCTGGCTGGAAGTGCACTCGGCGGGGCATATGTTGGCCCCTGATATCCTTGAACCGTTCCGCTGGCTAGAGAACTGATGACAGCGTTATACACCGTATTGGTCATCACTGAGGATTGGTCGATGAACGCCTGGTAGACGGACTGTTGGATCATATCGAACATCTTGCCCGAATCCTCAGCGATGGTGATATGGTGGGGAACTGGAAGAGGAGCTTTCTTGACTGCCTCCCCGCTTCTGGAACGACTGAACGACTGCAGATACATCCTTTTGTAATCTTCCAGATGTTTAGCCAATTCTTCCCTCTGGTCGTCTTTGAGATCCGCTTCTGTGACCTCAATGATGTTGCTTTCGGAAACTTCTGCGTTCTTCGACATGTCGGATCTTGAAGTTAGTCCCACCGGGCGTGCCAAAAGTGTGTTGGCACTAAAATCGGCCAAGGAATCGGCCGATGGTCTTCAGCGTTGGACACACGACCCGGGAGAATCTGCTTAGCTCCTGTTCGGGTTATTGCCCTGGTGCGGTTCGCGCGGCGTGCCAGTCAATCTGACCTGTTGATTGACAAGGAAATAAAAGTATTAAATTCCGGGCGTCCCGATCGGCTGGGGTTCCGATCTGTCCCGAAGAGTGCGTCGGCGAATCGGCCGATTTGCTATGAAGATGACCGGCTATGGATTCAGCCGATAATCACGTAATAATTGCAAAGAAAACTGGCTGGAGCGATCTAAACAATTATTACAGATGCAACGCTTGAGAATAGATCTAATCGGCTATATGATGATGAACGAGGAAGCGCGATGATAAAGCCGATAATTCCAATCTCAAGCTGGATAACTGGTGATAATACTAGAACAATAGGTAAAACTTGCAATTCTAGTAAATATCGATAACTGGTGAATAAATCCAAACGAAACCACAGCGATGCGCCCGAGGTTAAAGCTCAGATGTTACTCGGTAAGCGGAACCTACCAATTGGCCGGAGATCAAGTTGATGCAGCCCTGCCAATCCGTATGAACTCGTGAAAGAAGAAAAAGTATTGGCGAAGTCGCCGACTTGAAAGTAAAGTACTAGTAAAAAATTAGAAGTGTTTTGTTGATTGATGTGTTTTTTTTCTTGCAAAGTCCTGGCGACTCCTATTTATACCCTAAAACCAGGACTCCTGGTCCATTACGACTAGTTACAACCTTATTTCAAACAGGAATAGTACTATATCTATAACATCTTTAAAAAGGAAACGGACCCCCGCAGAATCTTCCGCCGTCGTCTCCTAATCCAATCAGGACTTTTTTCATTGCTTCTTGACCGAGTCAGCATTACTCCGTTGACCAACATCAGGCCACTTTTGACCGGGATCCTCTGTTGTGGTTCCAATCGGCTTGGCGCAAGTTGCATTGCGAATCGGCCGATTCCCAACTGTAGCCTCAATCGGCCGATTCTTTACTGTAGCCTTTAGATCTGCTGCATCGGCCAATCTCTTCTCCTGACGCCGATTCAACATGTGTCAAAATCTGGCGTCAACATGTAGTTAGACAATAGAGAGGCAGATCGGATCAAATATTATCACTATCATTTAGATGAGAAAGTCTATTACAGAATGCAATCAATGGTCCAGGAACTATCCAGTGGTAGCTAATTTCAATCTATAAAGATATATCAACGAACAATATTGTGGCACCTAATTCAAGAAATAAATTTCTTTTAAACAACAGTGTCAAAAGAAAAAGGAAAATAAAAATTAGATTTGTCGTTGCCTACTCCAAATATCTCTCTATATTTTTTTATGTTCGTCAGATAGCATTCTTTTGCAAGATGATGCTACATTACTACTTGCTAGTCCTAGTCCCAACTCCTAAGGCCAAGAAGTAGTCATCACCCAAAAGCAATAATGAAATCAGAAAGTCACCTTTGCTGATTGAGCAGTAGATCTGAAGGGGAAGCGAGAGGAGGGGCCACCAATGCTTGAAAGGCCTTCAAGCAGGCTTCGCCTCGACCTCAAATCAAATTGGCGCTGTGCTCTGAAGGGGAGGGTTGCTGTAGGAGTGGAGCCACGGCCCACCGTTGTGGCCATCGGGAGAGGAACTTGGGAGCACGCTAGCACGGAGCAGAGGTGCCAGCAACAGCGTGCAGCACGCTGGGGCGCCGCCGGTGCCGAGCAGGTAGGGTGCAAGCTGCAAGGGCTGTCAGATAGGGAATTTTGGAGCCGGAGAATAGAATGACTGAATGGGAATGGCTGGATGGATGGGCCAGTAATGGTGCGCAAGGTCGGATTTTCTCGTGCGCACGACGGCTGAGCGGGAATGCAACGCGGGAAACCCTGAATAGCGCAGCAGCGCCGGCGTGAGCACGCGAGCACAGCGGGAGGCTGAAATATCTTCGGCGGATACGGATAGTATCCGCTTTCACATCCGTATCTGTGTGAACTTCGGATATCCGGATCCGAATCCGGATTTGCAAATCGGACACGAATACATCCATTTTACCTTCCACATTTGAAACGAATACGAGTACGAATATCCATATACATGTTTAAGCGGATACGGATATCGGATAATTCAGATATCCGCTATCCATTTTCCATCCTTTTTCGTGCAAGCCACACGGTCGAATCAGCAGCAGCGCCTGATCCAAACCGGTCGCCTGCGTTGCACCACCCATCCTGCGACGTTGATCCAAACCGGTTACGTGTACCGTGTATTGGGTGCGTGCGTGCATGCCTCCCATTTATACGCGCGAACAGGCGATAGACCGTACCGTTCTTCATTTGTTGCTCGCTAGTAGGAGTTGGTAGATAGGGAGGCCCGGTCCTAGCTGCATTTGATTAAAAAAAACAAAGAAACAGAGAGAACCCCTGCTGGTTGCGTTGAATGCTTTGTTTGTTGCAGGAACGTGCTGAAGTCCCCGAGTCAATTCAGTCAAGTCATGGTTCCCTTTTGACCGGTGGGACCTCCCAGTCCCAGTCGTCCGGCGAGCCGGCCGGTGACGACGATGGAGCGAGCTCCATAGCGCGCGGCAGGCGGATGTTACCCGACAATCGCAGGTTTCCACCGGTATGGTATCCTCATCGGCTCCCGCATCGTCAGTTAGGTACAGGTACTATGACGAAAGTTCCGTTTGACTGCTAGAGGCCCGATTGCCGACAGGACGACCGAGCGTCGTTCACTCCTCTCTTGGGCTATATATTTCTTTAGTGAACATTCTGAGCAAAATACGTATCCACCTTCTCTCTCACACACACACGAAATATATTTTTGTACGCACATATTATGTGCATATTTCTTTTGTTTTTAAAAATTATATGGATTTTGTTGATTTTTTGCTACACAATCTGTGCTCATAAATTTTGTTTATGTAAGCTTTGTGTATTTTATTTTTTTCTCATATAAATTTGTGTGCTATACACTTTTGCATGGATTCATTTCATATCTACTTGGTGTAAATAAATTATTCATGCATATAGTTTGCCTTTTATACGTGTGCATATAAAGTAATTTTGATTCTACTCTCGCCCATTCCCCGTTTTTTCCCCGTGTCTCGAAATGAATCCATTTGCACGTGAAAGATGTGTCAAATGTGGGTGAAGCTGGAGGACCAGAGGGAAAGATGTGTCCGAGCCGTTAGCGTGAAAAAGAGAAGTGAAGGGATGGAGTACTACAAGGAATCTTCTTCAACACACAGTCTAGAATCTTTCGGCCCGACTGGTACCACCAGGCGCCCGCAAATTACACGGGACTTTTCTGTCACGCGTTTGTTCATGTTTCGTGAGTTATCGGGGTTGCTCTGAAAAAAGTTTTACCATTACTACCAGACGCCTGTAAATTAGCAGGGACTTTTCTATCACTTGTCCGTTCCCGTTTTGCGAGTCATCGAGATTGGCTGGAAAAAGGTTTCGATGGAACCCTTACCACCGCCGAAGCACCTGCAAATTAGCCGGACCTTTTCCATCATGCGTTTCTTCCTCCTTTTTTTTGTACAAGCCGTTTCTTCCTATCTTGTGAGTCACCGGGGGCGCGCCGGGAAAAATTTTGATGGACCGTTACCACCGGGCGCCCGCAAATTAGCCGGGCCTTTTTCGTAACGCATTTCTTCATATTTTTGGTAAGGTGTTTCTGCCTATCTTGCAAGTCATCGGGGTCACGCCGTAAAAAAAAAGTTTTTCCACCGAACGCCCGCAAATTAGCCGAGCCTTTTGTGTGATGCGTTTTTTTTGTGTAATCTCGTGAGTCATCAGAGCTGCACAAGGAATTTGGGCATCTTTGTCTTGCGGCGCAAGAAAAGACGGCGCGGGGAATGTGCTGACTGGCTCACCACGGCCAGTGACGCGGCGGCACGCGGCACCCCGACGGGCGCACAGGCTAGGGATAATGTAGCGAGTGGGGACGCGGGTCCCACCCAAGCCTCACTGTGGGTCCCACAGGCCGAGCCTGGCTCGGCTTTGCCCCAGCGCGCGGTGGGATCCGTCCATCTCTGCTCCGCACCCGTTCCGCCACGCTGGCCCTGACCCCGTCCCCGCATGGAACGCCATTGCCAAGCACGAGCGCCGATGGATTCGCCTCGCTGCTCGCCCTGAGCCCGTCGAGCGATGAGAGGGAGTGACCGTGCTCAGCAGACAGCGTGGCGGGCGCAGTCCACGGCTGAACTGCCTAGTCCCAACCCGGCCATGCCGAGCCAGAGCTCAAAGCCGAGACCCGGTCAGGCGCACCGCACCGAGACCCGGGCAGGCAAATACAGAGGAGAAAGAGGAGGGGGGGTTGCTTGTCGCGGTAGCCAAAACGGGAACGAGCCGCGCAGCGCGTTGCTTTTCGGGCGCGAGACGAGCGCGACTTCCTGGTCTTTACCCTCCTCACTAGTCTCCGCCCCTGCGCCGCGCGTCGCCACTATAAAAGCAGCCGACCACCCGGCACTCCCCCAACCCTCGCTCGCGTCGTCACAAGTTATCTCCCCCCTCTCGGATGCTCGCGCTCCTCGCGCAGCAGCAGCCGGCTCCAACTCCGCCGCCGCCGCCGCTCCCCGCCCGCCATGGAAAAGTAAGTCGCGCTTTCCTGGGTGAATTTTTTTTGTTCTGTTCTGTTTAGTCTTTCTTATTACTACTGCCATCGGTTCCGTCTCTGCGTGTCGATGAGCAACGAGCCTGTTTCCCCCCCTTGCTCGGCCGCTCAGCGGATTCGGGGTCTTGCGGCGGATTCGGAGGGGGCATCTTGGTTCCTCGGGCCGATCGATTCGACGAGGTGGCGATTTCGGTGCGGTGCGCGGCCCTTGTTTTGGATGGGACCGATCTGGTGCTCTTGAGCTTGCGTGCGGCGGGATGGTCTCCGACGGCGGAATGTGCGCGAGATCGGCCGGCGGCGGGCCGATTGGGACGCCGCGCGGCCGCTCCCCCGTGCGATTTCCCGGCGTTTCTCGCCGCGGGAAGGCTGGGTTTTGGCGGTCCGTCGAGGTGCAGGAGGAAGCTTCCGCTGGAAGGAAGCAGAGAGAGGGCTCCGTTTGCTGCAAGCTGGGGTACGGAGACTGATCCTGTGCAGGCTGGCGGTCGATCGCGGCTGACCCCGATTGATTTTGACACCGGCCGAGCTCCATTGATCTGTGATGGACTGATGGCTGCGAGCCAGAGAGGGGATCCGGCAGCTGTTTGTTCTAGTAGGAGGAATTCTGGAACTGCAGGGCGGAATTCAGACTACCGAATCTTCAGAAACTTTGTCGAATCTTCACTTCGTACACCCATCTCGGGTGCAGTGGTTTTGCAGTCTGTTGAGGTGCAAGTGCAAGCTTCCACTGGAAGGAAGCCAAGGAGGGGTTTTGGAGCCTGTTGAGGTGCAAGAGGGATGGAAGAAAAGCAGAGGAATGTTTTAGTTCGGTGGAGACTGATCCATCCTGCGGTGTTGCCCGATCGCAGCTGACAGTGCTGATCTGATACTGGGTTTCGTTGATTCTGATGTGGCTGCAAAGCAGGAAATTTGAGGTCTATGCGTGTGGATGGCCCATCGCTGCAGGTACTGGGTGAATGGGTGATGCGAAAATGACAGTCACTGGGAGCTGAACAAAGAGTACTAGTACTTCGTATATGCCATCCCAATGTGACCACGATTGCCAGTTTGTGACTGCTAGTTGAAGGACCGAGTAAGGTAAGAGTTGAACTTTCTTGGTACTTCTCTTTGCAATGAGAATGGGTCTCTCAAACTCTAAAAGAGAAAGGTCAAATGTCAGAGTGCTCTGTTTAGCCTCGTGGTGTTTCTGTTTTGTGGAGGAATGAGCACTGTGTAGTGATAGATGGCACGGTTCGTTTCTCACATTTTGATGCCCACTATCAATGACATTGGCCTTTGATTTCTGGATCAAAATGGGGGCAGAATGTGGATTAGTAAGGTCAAGTGAGAAAGTGCTCTGTTTAGCCACCTCCTGGTGTGTTTGTGTGGCAGAGCACCTTGACAAAGTTGCAGTTCAAGTTGAGGAACGAGCAGTGATAAATGGTGCAATTCTTCTCTTCCTTTTGCTAGGCACTATAAGTGTATTGTTCATTGCTTGTTTGATCATAATGGGACAGAATGTGGCAAGGATTCGGGGAAGTCATCAGCTCCTAGATAGCATGCCACTGGGGTCGGTGGCCATGGGTGTTCCTCTGGCAAATCAGATGTTGAGATCAGCAAACGAGGTCAAAATAAGACAGCTGATGATCTCATTCCTACCGTTTTTATTGGAGTAAAGTACAAGGCAGTAAATTTTTCGAGGATGGTTAACTGTTGAATTAATAGCTTACTTGGCCTTATGATGTGGTAGTGAATGCCCTATAATCGAACCTAGCAGTACACATTCATTTTTAAACTTCAAACTTTCTTAATTTGCAGCTTAACCTAGTCTCTAAGCTACGCTGTCTATGTATTACATTATTAGGGATAGCTTGTCCTTCAGATCAATAGTATTTTCTATTCATAAACAAGAATTGACAATAGTGATTTGCATTGTGCTAGAATGTGTTTACTTCTTAAACTGAGTTAGCTTCAATCTCCAATGTGGACTTCTTATTTATACCTTTATGTTGTGCTCTGTAGACCACATGTTTAGGGTTAGAGAGATCAGACCACCACATCTTATCCTTGTGCCCATTGCCTAATTATCCAATGTTCTTTGGATCATGTGTTTGCTACACATCATCACTTGTACTTTCCCTTTCTCTTTAAATAGTCTTTGCTTAAATTTATCATCTGTGAGATTCAAAAGATCCTTTCATAAATCCTAACATGAATGGATGTTCTACCTTTCTGCAGTTCGTGGATTATGACTGGGGTGGGACTCGTTAAAAGAATAAGAAACGCCACTCAGTTGATCAGTCTTCGACTTGGTGAATTTGTCGCAGAACCATATATCAAGTGCCCCAACTGCGAATGTGGCATTGACACTAGTAATGTAAGTTCAATTAACTATTTGTAGTCATGAGTTAATGACTGCTATCTGTATTTTATTGCCCAGTCGTTTGATAGCCTCATTGAATTTTGAATATGTCCTTCCATGCAAGCACTCTGATCCAACACAATTAGAACTTTAGGAACAATTCCTTTTGCAGGTTATTTGCTCTTTTACTTAATGGTTAGTTTGTAGACTTGTTGCGCAACATAATGGCATGGATGCTATAGTTCCATCATACTCATCTTGATGAGCTGACAATGTTCTTTGTTTTTGGAAACAGATAGAGATAGGAATAGATAAAACAAGAAAACGAAACTTTGTCTGGTAGTATGCTGTTCTGTTCCAAGCCTAATGACCACAGCCCACGGTTAAAGCTAAGCGTTCTTTTTCAGAGAAGTGATTAGTCATTGCTTCACTGTCACACCGTTACTTTCTTAGCCATAAGACCTGCCTAACCTTAGCTCTAACAAAGATTTGCTACAAACAAAACATTTTTTTTGCTTGATTCAGTTAACATTGTCCGGCATGTTTCATATTTTGGACGTTTTTGTTTCTCTTTGGAACCTCATATCTTGATTTTCAGGTTTCTTTAGTGTGGCCTGAACTTCCTGCTGGTGTCAAATTTGATCCGTCAGATTTAGAACTCCTTCAGCATTTACAAGGAAAATCCAGCCTGCAGAATTCGAATTCCCGTGCACTTATTGATGAATTTATACCTACTATAGCAGAGATGGAGGGAATTTGCTATACACATCCCAAAAATCTCCCAGGTACATGATTATTATTTATTTACTTTTGAATTGATCAATGCTTTTTCGTACTAAGAAATTATCTCATGTCTTGTTGTTATCTTAAGTTGATTAACTCATATGCATTTCTATTGTTCTGGTAGGTATAAAGATGGATGGTAGCAGCCTCCATTTCTTCCATAAAGTATCAAACGCATATGGCTGTGGTCATCGCAAGCGTCGCAAGATTACTGGCAATAGTGACAGTGTTTGTGATGAGCACATTAGATGGCATAAGACTGGAGCATCCAAACCCATATATGACGAGAATGGTTTCAAGATAGGCTGGAAGAAGATCTTAGTTCTTTACAGAGGTTCTAAGAGAGGTGGCAGCAAGATAGATAGAGACAATTGGGTGATGCATCAGTATCATCTTGGTGCAGATGAAGATGAAGCGAATGGTGAATTGGTCGTCTCCAAAGTATTCTACCAATTGCTGTCAAAGAAAAATGACAAGTCTGAAATGGATGATGTTGAACTAGAATCTGAGCCATCTGCTGCAAAAATCGATCCTAGAACCCCAAATTCGGAGCCATCTGCTGCAAAAATCGATCCTAGAACCCCCAAAACCGATCCTCCCCAGCCCTGTCTCCCGAGCAACAGCCCATGCGACACCGAGCAGTATACCCCCATTCAGGTGGATCAGGTAAATCCAATTATTACATGTGACGATTTATCAACTTGCTGCTAGGTATAAAAATCCAAAAGCTGTCCTCTGTTTTTTTTTTTACTTTAGGTATCATATTCAAACAGCTTCTTCATAATGTTTAATGATCAAAATAGCTCTGTGCATATGTATCATGTTTAGAACAGCTCTGTTCACTGTTTTCGTGGTACTGTAATTTTTTTTTGGTTCGCTGGAGAAAATTCTTTCATATTGTTTTCTGATTTTGTGACAGGAGGAAGAAGAATGTGGCACATCCATTCGCCGGGTGAAGGTTGAAGCAGCCGAATGCTCCGCATGGTTTGCTGAATTACCACCAGCTGTTGTGGTTGCGGACCTTCCTGCCTCGGATGAACCGAGGCAGCTCATGGATGCCCCTCGTGTAGGCCCTGAACCTGAAGCACCGATACCCGTCGATGGTTCTAACACGGACCTGTTTAATGGGTTACCTGATCTGGATACTACTTTTCAATGCACACCTTCAGATAGTATCAGTTTAGCTGTGAGTCTGTCTCGTGCCACTAGATTGTTCGCTTGAAGCAGTAAAATCGCATGGTCACAATCTTGTTCTCAAGATGAAATTCTCATGAGTTTGTTTGTGATTTGTCAGGACATACAGTTCGGCTCACAGGATAGCTTCGGGGGCTGGCCGGACAGCTTCAAGTTCTACTGACGCCAAGACTTGGAGCTGGAAGCAGAGGCACTGCTGAAAAGTGCCAATTTTGTTTTGACTTTGCAGCGTCTGAATCCTCAGCTCATGAGATGCTTCTTCGTTTCGTTGGGCAATTTTGCAGCGTGCAAGCCTGCAAATTCAGCATCTCGTGGGAAATTTTGTACAGTAGTAGTGTTAGAACCGAGAGAGGTTCCCAGACAAACATCCCGTCTAAGCAACTGTATGTCATAGCCATGTTGTTGTTGTGTGATGCGTAGTACATCTTATAAGTGTAGTGTTGATGATGTTTAGTCCACCTCAAAAGATGAAAAAAAGATGTTGTGTAGTTAATTTGAGCTAGCGGTGCTTCGATGTTTTAGGACATTGCCTTTGCGAACTCTTACCTGTTTGTCCAAGGATGTGGTGGGGTGTTGTATGATATCCAACCCTCTACATGGCGCTGACGACATCAGCAGCCGACTGCCGCAGCCGTGAGCCATCGCGGCGGGCGCTCGCACGTCCAACGCTCACATCACGGCTCCTTTTCTCGGACGCCTCACCGACTAACACCCCCACCCCCTCCGGGCGGTGGGGCGAGATATTTCTTTTGTCTAGTAAATTGATATTTTTTCTATGCACTTTTAATAACGTAATAAGATTTCTACATTTCAGTAACTGAATTAGGCTCTGACAACAAGTATAAGATCTTGATCTAATTAGAAGGCCAGTCAGTATAATGTCACAATTATATGATCCATTCCTTCCACCAGTGGAAGTGTTAGGTCGTGTGTGGTCGGCACATAGTCCCTATTTGATTTAGTCCCCATAGAGTACTTTTATCTTCCCTCAACCCCATCTCCTTTATTTTCTTTTCTTCATAAGGTAACCTAATAATAAAAAGAAAATTTAATTGTTGTATGGACTATGCCAAACCTTCCAACTTGGGTTACATATTCCCCAACCCATCTGACCTGCTACACGCCTACGCATGAGCTCCGGGCCCAACAACTTGGACCTAGGCTAGGAAAGTGTCCACCCCACCTACCTCCTAATTGATGGTGCAATCTAGACCAGCCATCTAGATCAGATGGCCATGATCGCACCTATCCTGAATAAAATTTGTCGGCTATGCTTCTCTCTTCAAACCCTAATTTCATTTCTCTCCTTATTGGCCCAGTCTCTCTTCTCTCTCATGGCATATGTGTCTCTTTGCCGGTACTACCGAGGTGGAGGAAACATTCAAACCTGAGGCATGATAAGGCCATATATGTGGAGGGGATAGAGAGATCCATGACCTTCCATAGAGAAAGATATTGGATTCGGGACCCATGAGGAAGGCAGCTCTATGCGAGGACTTCACTAAATCTTGCTGCGGTTGAATTTCCAGGAGCATGTGGTGTTTTTGTTGTGTCCCGAATTCGATGGGGGAGCTAACATTCGTCAAGGCAAAGGTGAAATTTTCTCATTGTGCTCCGGGTCAACAACGTATCATTCGTGGAGCATGAGGCCGCCGGCTCCTCAAGCATCCCTTGGTGGCGGTTTACTTGATATGGATCTATGTAGGGCCATCCCTCCCTAGGGATGCATGGGAAGTTACCATGTGCAAGGGCGCACTCGCATTACCTGCTCATCCAAAGCAAGGTATATTCCTTTCACATAGTATTTTTCTCTCTTAATCATATGACACATTCGGCATAGAATTTGGCCATGCACATCTGACCTGCCATGCTTCTACGTATGACCGAATCCGGTCTATTTATCAATTAGGCCGGTCACCATTCAACATCAAAATAAATAGAAAAACATAATTGTTGTATGGGCTAAGCAAACCATTTTGAGTTGGGCCACATATTTCCTAGCCATATGTCCTTCTACGTGCCTTCGCATGGGCTCTAAGCCCAACAACTTGGACCTAGGCTTGGAAAGTGTTCTAACCGCTCATCGCCACCTGCCTCCTAAGCGATGACGCAATCTGCACCATGCATCTAGATTAGATGGCCATGATCACACCCATCTTGCACAAAACCTGTCGGCGATGCCTCATCTTCGAACCCTAATTTTATTTCTCTCCTTATTGGCTCAATCCCCCTCCCCTCCTCTCCCTCTCATGGCATTGTATCTCTATCTCTTTGCTGGGACTATCGAGATGGAGGGAACGTTCGGATCCGAGGCGTGATGGGGCCGGATCTGTGGCGGGGACAGAGAGATCCATAACCTTCCCTAGAGAAAGATATTGGATCCAATGGGACCCATGAGGAAAACAACGACATGTGAGGACTTCACTGGATCTTGCTGCGGTTGCATTTTCAGGAGCTAGTGGTTTTATAGTTTTACCCTAAATTTGATGAGGAGGCGGCAACATTGGCCAAGGCAAAGGTAAGATCTACTCATTGTACTCAGAGTCAACAACGGTATCATCTATGAAGGATGAGGCTGGTGGCTCCTCAAGCATCCCGTGGTGGTGGTTTACTTGGTATGGATCCATGTAGGGAAATCCTTCCTGGGATGGATGGAAAGTAACCATGTGCAAGCTCACCCTCACATTTCCTTCTCATCCATAGAAAGGTAAATTCCTTCCACATAGTATGTTTCTCTCATGTCAACTCTCTATTTTCTTTTCGCACTTGATAATTGGTAGGAGGTGATGCGGAAGGGGCCTTTTGCTTGACGAGGGTGGAGCGCGCGCGCAAACACAAAGAGTACTATTGCTTCATGGTAGTGGCCTCGTCTTAGTCAGTTTGTGGCTGCTAATTAATTGGAGAGCTTTGAGTTTTTTATGGTGCACAATACTGATCTATGCTAGTATTTGAAAAGAACTGGTATGGAAACATCCCATGGTTCAGATTAATTGTATACCACTGAAAAGTATAGTATAGTAGTAGTGTCGGTTCCGGAAATTGCCGGCAGCTAAACCTACTCGAAGTGTGTATCGCGCGTCGTGATCGGATGTGGCCTAGCACACAATGACTCAAGATTTATACTGGTTCAGGCAATCATGCCCTACGTCCAGTCAGGGGTCAGTCGGATGTATTGCTTGAACCTAGATGCTCGTGAGAGTTGGGGAGTTACAAGCTTTCGAGCGGAAGTTGTGAGATTTGAGAGTCTATGGTTCCTTTTCCAGTGGAAGATGTCGTGCGTAACCTGCTCGTGTCCTAGATGGAGGGCCCTCCCATTTATAGTCAAGGGGGGTATTCTTTACAGGGGAACTAAGGGTGTAGGAATAGAAAGAGAGAACTCCCGACCCCGCCTATCGGGGTCGTAGCTTCGTCAGTCGGGTCTGCCCATCTCGTCAGTCGGAGTGTTCCGGTGACCACGTCCAAGTCCTGCGTCGTGGGGTGAGTGTCTTGTCTTGTCCTTGCGCATCATGCTCCGTCGGTCGGAGGTCGTGGGGACGTCAATAGGTACAGTTCGGCTATCACGCCTCGTCCCTGGCGCCACGCCCGGTCACTCTGTCATGACGGGGGCGTGCCGGCCGTATCATGATGACATTATGCCCCGACCCTTCGTGAGGATAGGCAGGTAGAATAGTGGCGGCCTGCTGCCACAGCAGAGGGGACTGCGACCTTCGTGGAGGGCGTGGTTGGCCGTGTACGACAAGTTGACTTCGGAGCTCATCCTTATCCTCCGCACCTGCCCCAAGGGCCCGCTGGAGCGTAGGGTCTGGCCCCCGACCGGGCGTGCCGGTTGGGGACGTTGCCAAGTGTAAGGTGGAGCCCGGTCGGAGTCTTCAATCGAAGCCATGGTACGGACTTGGTCTCCGATTGCCTCCCACAGTCGGGGACATGGGCCTTGGTCATCCCGACCGAGCTGTCAGTCAGGGTTGTGGGGCAAGGCGGCCCAGATGAAGTTGTCGCCTCTTGCAGACAGGAGCTTGTTCCAGGCGCAGCCTCGGGTTGGTCAACGAGTAGTGAGCCCGCTAGAGACCCCGGGTCCCCGGACCCGTCAGAGGCCCCCGAGAGGCTTCATGATTTGTTTAATCGTGAAGGCGCTATTTCTTGTTGCGCTGTACCTTTGCCCGGGGTGAGGAGTAGCATTGTGCTGTCCAAGTTGCAGGGAGGCACAGCGCGCGACGGATTCCCTTTTGTTACCGTGAGTCAGTCGGGATTGCCCTTATCTGTCTGCGTGATGAAGGCGCCACAACGGCTCTAGTTGTCTGCTCTTGGTGCAGAATATCGAGGCCTGCCCGAGGCGAGTGGGCGTTCAGTCGGCGGCAGATGGACTGCTCGTTGTCGCCCCCTGCCAAGGTGCCCTTGAGGGAGGGGATGCAAGAAGGAGACTTGAGAGCAAGTTGTCCCTCCCAGTCTTCCCGCGCTTAGAACAGCCCTCCCAAGGTTACCAGCGTCACCAGCCTGGTGGTGGTAACATGTTTTTCGTACTTTGTAACGGCCATGGCCCGACTGTACTTTGAAATATTTAGTCGCCAGGAATAAAGTGCGTTTATCACGGGGTGTATTGTATTTGCCACGCCCGTCCATGAGTCTGGTCGGGGGCTGGAATTTCATCGTCTTTCCCGAGTGGGAATGCGGTTCCCCAACTTGCCGTGGCCCTGCCACAAAGGAGGGCGGTGGGGTTGACGGTGTCGTGTGCGTACATGCGTGGAGGTGACCCCATCCGCGGACTCCGCGACCGGAGGGGTTGAGCCCGCGTCACTTGTCTTGATGGCTCAAGTGATGGGCTCGGTAAGATCCTAGCGGGTGTGCCCGGGCAAAATTCCGGGCGTCCGAGTGGAATCCGGGTTCGTCGTTCGTGATGGGGTCGGCATAGCCCGCAGGTGGCATTTCACTGCTCCACGACCCGCCCCCCGGCAGATTCAGGTGGCCAGCTGGCCTCTCCTCGATGGAGATTCTATGGGCATGGCTCGAGGTCTAGATCGAATGAGAACGTTGAGATGACCCGAATCGATGCCTGAGCAGGTCGGGCGAGGGCCGCTGGAGCCCATCTGCGTTTTCTCCCCTGGCTCTGTTTGACGCGAGGCAGCCTCGAGTCCTCCGCGAACCGGCCTTCGAACCTCGGTCGGTTGGGTTCCCAAGTCAGGACCCGTGAGCACGCTTTTATCGTCTGTACACTTTTTTCGGTTGCACCATTTTTGTTTTGGTAGTTTTAATGTTTTTCATGAATCGAACGATTAAATGTGATTATTGACTAGGGATGTGGCGCGTTGAGGCTTACCCAAGTGGTCGGAGCGTTGCCCCATTTTTCGTGCCCGCGTCGCGGTTGTGGTGGGCCACCGACCAGCTCTGCGAACTCGGAGAGAGCTTGATGCCGGTTGCGACGGTGATTGCGGAGGCAACCACCGAGGAGTGGGTGAAGACAGCGCAACGCGCGGAGAGGGAGGTAACCCATGGAAGTGGTGGCGTCCAGGCACGGAAGTCGAGTCGAGCGCTGCCCCGACCGTGCTGTACCCCGGCCAATGGGCTCCTTCGGTTGACCCTGCAGCGCGGCTCCTCCCGTCCACGTCATCGGCCAGCATAGACGAGGTGCCGCAGTAAAAGCATTTATAGTCAGCTTTTATTTTTGAAACACTTACGCGGGGAACTTAATGGTCCCCGGAATGAACAGCTTGAAGTGTTTGTAAGCGTTTTCGTGTTAATGGTGTTTGGGAAGCCTGTCCCACCCGTATCCCTTTGTTCCCTGCAGTGACTCTTGCCTTCGCACCTTTCCCTTCGAACCTGCTCGCTAACCGTAGGCTGCAACGTGTAGCCTGGGGCTGGCCCGAGTGGTGTCAGCTGCTAGTTCGCTGTAGGTTGTGACGAGAGTTAGGTAGGTCAGGTGGCCTAAAAAAATCACTTAGGTTGCGATGGGAAACCGGGTCGCCCTTTCGCTCGGGTGAAATAAACAAAAAAGTTGACTTTTGGCGCGGGAGTCTTGAAGGGCTCCCAAGTGAACAATTTTAAGTGCTTGTAATTGCTTTCGTTTTTATGGTTTTCGGGAAGCTGGTCCCGCCCGTATCCCTTTGTTTCCTGGAGTGATTTCTGCCTTCCACTTTTCCTTCCGAACCTGCTCATTAACCGTAGGCTGCAGCGTGTAGCTGGGGGCTGGCCCAAGTGGCGTCAGCTGCTAGTTCACCGTAGGTTGTGACGAGGGTTCGATAGGTCGGGTGGCCCAACAAAAATCACTTAGGTCACGATGGGAGAACGGGTCGCCCTTTCGCTTGGGTGAAAAGTTGCCTTTTTGTGCATGATTTACAAAAGGAAAGAGGGGGTAGCAGTGCGCGTGGCGGTGCATCCCCGTGGGGCCCCTGAGCGACCCGGGCTGAAAGTGTTCGGGCCGGGGCGCTGTAGGAATCAGCTCTTGGAATGAAAGCGCACGAAGGGACTGAATTTAGAGGAAGAAACGACATAACCGTTCGATGTTCCAAGTGTTGGAGAGGATGTTGTCGTCGTTGTCCTTCAGTCGGCTGCCTCGACCGCGTTGGGGTTGGGGCGACGTCGGTCCTTCTTCTTCCTCTTCTCCTGCGTTGAGGAAGGGCCCTCGTCCCAGTCCTCCTACTTGGCCTTGCCCTTGGTCCGACTGTCGGTGAAGACCGCCCCAACCGCCTCCTTGCTGGAGGCGTGGTTCGTGGCGATGTCCAGGAGCTCACAGGTGGTGCGCGGCTTTCGGCAGCCGAGCTTATGAACAAGGGACTTGCAGGTGGACCCAGAGAGGAACGCGCTGACGTCATCCATGTAGACGACGTCAGGGAAATAATTGCATTGCTCGAAGAACCGATGGATGTAGTTCTGGAGGGACTCGCTGGGCTCCTGCTTGCAGCGCTTGAGGTCCCAGGAGTTTCCAGGGCGCACGTACGTCCCCTGGAAGTTCCCAACGAAAACCTGCTTGAGCTCTGCCCAGCTATGGATGCTGTTGGGCGGCAGGAATTCGAGCCATGCTCGAACGTACTCCTCGACACAAATTGGGAGATACTGGATGATGCTCCTCCGACCCGACAAGCGAGCCAGAAGTCTTCCAGCCATACAGCAGGGTTTGTCTTCCTGGTGTACTTGGTGATGTTGGTTGGCGGCCGGAAGCATAGCGGAAACAACACTTTCTGGATGCGATGACCGAAGGCCCTCGGACCCGGACCGTCCGGGCTGGGGCTCTGATCGTTGTCCCGATCGCACAGTCGGCCACCTCGTCTAAGGGCCTCCTCGTACTACCCCTCGGGTTGGTGAGAATCAGCCGCGTCCGCTACCGCCCGGTGGACATCGGCGTTGTGGCGGGCCAGCTGCCGCGAGTGAATGACGCTGCGCGCGTCGTAGTTGGGCCCGACCCGACCACGCACCGGCGGACGCTGCGAAGCGGGCGCCGGATTAGGGCGAGGCGCAGCCGCGGCGTCGCGACCCGTCCGGGGTGGACGCCCTTGCTGCTGGTGGACTGAGGGGTTTGGCTGCCGCGAGCCTGCCCCCCCCCCCCCCCCCCCCCGACTGGGCAGGATGCCGCACACCGGTGGTGTGACGCGGAGCTTTCTGCCTACTGTACGGCGGCACGCTCCACCAACGTTCGGATGTTGCGGTGGAGCTTCTGCTGTTGAGGGTCGGCAGGCTCGGGTAGGTTGCGTAGGAGCATCGCTGCGGCGGCGATGTTCTGCCCGGCCCGCTCAAACTGCAAGGTGCCGTTGGCGTCCGCGACGATGACTTGCTGGACTTGACTGGCGCGCACCTGCGCGCCGCCCGCAACGTTATGAGCATTTGGCTCGGAGTCGCGTCGGGGGTTCACCGACGCGGGCTGCGGCTGGTGCTGCCACCATTGGCGTAGGTCCTCACCGTGCGCCTAGGCGTTAGCCAAGGCCTGCGCACGCGGGTCTGGCGAGGTGTGTGTGTCCTTGGTTTCCACCGGGACTGGCTGTCGCCCCTGCACGTCCGCCATGGCGCATTCCCGCAGTGCGGGGCAGCCAGGGAACGACACGTCGCCAACGCTGGAACCCTCATTAAGGAGGTCATCGTCAGAGAAGAGATCGTGGAATGAGGCGGGGCCGTACCCTGTCATGCTCACGAACTTGGTCGCGAGCGAGGGTAGTGGCATGGCTCTCGGGAGCTCCCTGGTGTATACTCCTGCGGGGTTCGTGAGGATGAACATGAACTGGCCGCGCGGTGAGTGCAGTGTAGTGGAAGATGTCGTGCGTAATCTGCTCGTGTCCTTGACGGAGGGCCCTCCCTTTTATAGTCCAAGGGGGGTCTTGTTTACAGGAAAACTAAGGGTGTAAGCATAGAAAGAGAGAACTCCCGACCCCGCCGGTCGGGGTCGTCAGCTTCGTCAGTCGAGTCTGCCCATCACCGTCCACTGCGTCGTGGGGCGAGCATCTTATCTTGTCCCTGCGCGTCATGCTCCGTCAGTCGGAGGTCGTGGGGACATCGATAGGTACGGTTCGGCTGTCACGTCCCGTCCCTGGCGCCACGCCCGGTCACTCCGTCATGACGGGGGCGTGCCTGCCGTATCATGATGACGTTACGCCCCGTCCCTTCGCGAGAACGGGCATGTAGAATAGTGGCGGCCTGCTGCCACAGCAGAGGGGACTGTGACCCGCTTGGAGGGGGTGGTTGGCTGTGTACGACAAGTTGACTCCGGAGCTCATCCTTATCCTCCGCACCTGCCCCAGGGTCCCGCTGGTGCGTAGGGTCTGGCCCCACGACCGGGCGTGCCGGTCGGGGACATTGCCACGTGTAAGGTGGAGCTCGGTCGGAATCTTCTGTCGGAGCCATAGTACGGACCTGGTCTCCGATCACCTCCCACACTTCGGGGACATGGACCTTGGTCATCCCGACTGAGCTGTCAGTCGGGTTGTGGGCCAAGGCAGCCCAAATGAAGTTGTCACCTCATGCAGACGGGCGCTTGTTCCAAAGCGGCCTCGGGCTGGTCAACGAGTAGTGAACCCGCTGGGGACCCTAGGTCCCTGGACCCGTCAAGTAGTATTGATCTTATACGTAGATAGTATATGTAGTATAAGGGTGCCATGAGAAAAAAAATATTAATGACATAAAAATCCATTTTATTTGGACTATGTTTCTAATTCCGTATCTTTATTTTCATTTATAGCTGAAAAATAATTATAAAATTACCCTTCCTAACTGAAAAATAATTACAAAATTACCCAACTAATGAAAGGTTAGATCTCCTGTATATTATATACCACTAAATGGTGGTATTATGTACCATAAAAGACCTCTACCGGATTAGTAAAGTCAAGTGAAAGAGTGCTCTATTTAGGCTCTTCTCCTGGTGTGTTTGTTGTGGCAGGCACACTTGACAAAGATGCAGTTCACGTGGAGGAATGAGCAGAGATAGATGGTGCAGTTTGTCTCTTCCATTTTGGTAGGCACTATTAGCGGTGATTTGGGGAAGTCAGCAGCTCCAAGATAGCATGCCACTACGGTTCGTGACCATGGGTGCCCCTTGGTCAAATCAGATGTTGAGATCAGCAAAATGTGGTCAGAATTAGACAGTTAATGATCTCATTCCTACGATTTTATATTGGAGGAAAGTACAAGGCAGTAATTTTGGTGCATAGTTAACTTGGCCGTATGATGCGGCGTTAAAACAGTGGATGTCCTATAATTGAACCAAGCATTACGCATTCATTTTCAAATTATCAAAATTTTCTTAATTTGCAGGTTAACCTAGTCTCTAAGCTATGCTGTCTATTAAATTGTTAGAGATACCTTGTCCTTTAGGTAAGTAGTATTTTCTACTCAAAAACAAGAATTGACAGTAGTGATTTGTATTGTGCTAGAATGTGCTTACTTCTTACACTGCTAAATTTTCATTCTCCAATTTAGACTTCTTATTTAAACCTTTATGTTGTGCTCTGTAGACCACATGTTTAGGGTAGAGAGGTGAGATCACCCATCATCTCCTTACGCCCATTGCTTAATTTGCCAATGTTCTTTTGATCATGTGTCTGCTACACTTCGTCACTTGTACTTACCCTTTCTCTTTAAATGGTCCTTGCTTAAATTTATCATCTGTAAGGTTCTTCCTTTCGTAAATGCTAACATGAATTGATGGTGTACCTTTCTGGAGTTCGTGGATTATTACTAGGGTGGGACTCGTTAAGGAAATAAGAAACGCCACTCAGTTGATCAGTCTCCGACTTGGTGAATTGGTTGCGGAACCATATATCAAGTGCCCCAACTGCGAATGTGGCATTGACACTAGTAATGCAAAGTTCAGTTAACTTGTGTGGTTGTTATGAGTCATGACTGCTTTGTGTATTTTCTTGCCCAGTCGTTTGATAGCCTCTCATTGAATTTCTAAAATATCATTCCATACAAGCACTCTGATCCAACATAGTAGAGCTGTAGGAACACTTTTCTTGTGTAGGTCATTTGCTCTTCGTAGACTTGTCACGCAACATAATGGCACGATGCTATAAGTGTCATGATTAATACGAACCCATATCTTGATGAGCTGACAATGTATTCTTTGGTTTTTGGCGCCCTGTTCCAAGCCTAATAACCACAGCCCACCGCTCATTTTCAGAGGGGTGATTAGTCATTGGTTCACTGTCACACCTGCACTTTCTTGGCCATATGACTTGCCTAACCTTAGCTGTAAGAAAATTTTGCTTCAAACAGAACATAAGTTTCTTTTTGCTTGATTCATTAACATTGTCTGGCATGTTTCACATTCTGGACGGCTTTGTTTTTCTTTGATACCTCACATCTTGATTCGCAGGTTTCTTTAGTGTGGCCAGCACTTCCTGCTGGTGTCAAATTTGATCCGTCAGATTTAGAACTCTTTAGTTTTTCAAAAACAAAGATTTAGAACTTCTTCAACATTTTACAAGGAAAAACCGGCATGCCGAATTCGAATTTGCATGCACTTATTGATGAATTTATACCTACTGTAGAAGAGATGGAGGGAGGAGTGTGCTATACACATCCCAGAAATCTCCCCGGTACATGATTCTTATTTTCTAATACCTTTGTTGAGTAAATTAGTAATTGTCTTAATTTGATGAATGCATGCATTTCTTTTATTCTGGTAGGTGTAAGGATGAATGGTAGCAGCCTCCATTTCTTCCATAGAGTATCAAACGCATATGGTTGTGGTCACCGCAAGCGTCGCAAGATTAGTGATGGCAACCATGTTTTTGATGAGCACATCAGATGCCATAAGACTGGAAGATCCAAAGTCATATGTGATGAGAATGGTGTCCAGAAAGGCTGGATGGAGATCCTCGTTCTTCATAGCCTACCAATTGCCGTCAAAGAAAAATGGCAAGTCTGAAACTTGTGACCTTCTAGTAGAATCTGATGCATCTGCTGCAAAAATTGATCCTAGAACCCTGAGGGCCGATCCTCCCCAGCCTAGTCACCCGAATAATAGCTCATGTTTAACCGAGCAGCATGTTGTTGCGAATTGCTGTTGATGTGTAGTCTATCATAAAAAGGAAGCAAACTCTGATGTGTGTGTAGTGCACTAGTGCGACTAACATTTGAGCCATGGGTGCTTGGAGCACTGCCGGTACCTGGGTGGCTGTGTGTCTGAGTGCGGGCTTCACTTGTGTGCCCAACATTGTGTCATTTCCGTTCAGGGATGAGAGAAGCCGCGCGCATACACTCAAAACAGACACACACGGGCCACGGCTAAGCTAGGAAGATGAACACCAGCGCACGCAGGCGGCACGCGTACGGAGCTGCGACCTCTCCCACCACTACCTAGCAGCCTCAATCGAGCCACAGCCCGGCCATTGGACAGGAGCCCCGTGGTCTGAAACTTTCTGAATCTTGAGCTCTGAAGACTCGCCCATGGAGCTCCAGGGTCAGGGATCGTGGGACAAGGGGTGTTGCATCGCACATGGAACTCTGAATGTTGAGCTCTGAAGGCTCGCCCATGTAGAGCCTCCGCCGCCGTGAGGTCGACGCCGCGGCCGTGCGGGGACGAAACCGATTAGGTTGGGAACGAGAGACGGCGCCATGACTGATCTGACAAGAATTGGGCCGGTGCTACAAGATTACCTCGGCTTAGTTGTTGGGCCGCCAGTCTAGCCAGGCTCTCTGTTGGCCCACACGGCGGCCCCAATCGTCACAGTCGGCTCGGATCCTGCCGCTCGTTACCGATCCGACGGTTCCTCTGACCCCAGGGGTGGACGGCAAATGAAATACCGTCCACCCCCTCCCTCCGGTTCCCGTTCGCCGTGGCCACCGTCGATCCTGACGCTCCGCCCGCCGGCCAATGGCCGGCGCTAGGAGGGAGAGACCCTCCCGCCGCACAGACGGTCCGTTCCGGCCGGTCATTCACGTGACGCGCGGCGAACAAAGATGCGCGCCACCGCGTTTGTACATGCTGACGAGGGTTCTCGCCCGCCGGTACCACCGCCTTCGCCTTTGCCGTGGCATGAGAGAGAGAGGGAGAGGGAGAGGGAGGGAGGGAGAGGGAGAGAGGGAGGGAGGGAGCGAGGGAGGGAGGGGGGGGGGGGGGGAGAGAGAGAGAGAGAGAGAGCGCTTCACGCCGTTGGTCGCTGTTTCTGTGGATGACGACTGGCGCGGCGGCTCAAACACACACCGACTGTACAAGCCTGTCCTTTCTTGACAGAGCAGCAAGCCAGCAAGTCATGGCAACACTACGAACATATGAATATATGATAGAAACCCAGCTGAGATGCATGATGCAATACGCGAATGCGGTGGAGGCATCCATCCTGCAATTGGACGACGGCCGTGCCTCCTCGCCGCCGCCGCACAAGAACAGCTCCTCCGTGCCCGCCTAAGTTTGAGTATGAGTGCCCTTTGTTTCTCTCAATTTAGTTCAAAAATTAACGGTGTGTCTGTTGGAGCGAGGCGTTTACGGTTACTTTGTTACGCTTAAGATCTGGTATGTCATTGTGTGCATGGTTATACTGTGGCTGTGTTTCAGAAAAAGAAAAAATATAGTAAATAAGTAAATAAAACTAACAAGAAACCTACAGCACTGGGCCGGCCCGGCCCATGAACACGCACCCAGTCATCGTCGCGGTAACGAGCGAGCTGCTTTGCAAAGCGATCGAACTCGGAAGAGTCCGGCGGCGTGCGCGGCGTCCGACCCGGCTGGCGGCTGCCTTGACTTCACATGGCGCGCCGAAGAAACCCGCACGCGACTGGCCTCCAGTCCTGCACCTCCATGGCGCCGCCCACCTCCCCCGCCGCCGTGGCGGTGGCCGCCCGCGCGGCGCCGACGCCGGCCGCAGCGCTTGCGCTCTTCAAATCCGCGCTGTCCGCGGACCGGGCCCTCTGCCCGCTCGCCGTGCTCCCGCACCTCTCCTCATCCCCGTCGCTGCCGCACCTCCTCCTCACCGCCTCCGCCGCCGCTCGCCCCCACGCCACCTCCCTCCGCCTCTACGGGCGGCTCAAGTCGCTCTCCGTCCCCATCCCCGTCGCCTCCCTGCACCCGCTGCTCTCCTCCCTCCCCTCCGCCCCGGCCTTCGCGCTCTTCGCCGACATCTACTGACTCCGCCTCCCGCTCTGCACCACCACCTTCAACATCATGCTCCGCCACCTCTGCGCCACGGGAAAGCCCGTCCGCGCGCTCGAGCTGCTGCGCCAGATGTCGCGCCCCAACGCCGTCACCTACAACACGGTCATCGCCGGGTTCTGCGCGCGCGGCCGCGTCCAGGCGGCGCTGGAGGTCATGCGCGAGATGAGGGAACGCGGTGGCATCGACCCTGACAAGTACACCTACGCCACGGTGATCTCTGGGTGGTGCAAGATTGGCCGTATCGAGGACGCAGCTAAGGTGTTCGACGAAATGCTGGCCGCGGGAGAAGTGAAGCCAACTGGTGATGTACAACGCATTGATCGGAGGCTACTGTGACAAGGGAAAACTGGATGTTGCGCTGCAATACCGGGATGATATGGTAGAGAGGGGGGTTGCCATGACGGTTGCAACCTACAATTTACTTGTGCATGCGTCGTTCATGGTTGGACATGCATCAGATGCTTATGCAGTGCTCGAGGAGATGGAGAGGAATGGTCTTTCCCCAGATGTTTTCACTTATAATATATTAATCAATGGGTATTGCAAAGAGGGGAATGACAAGAAAGCACTGGAGGTGTTTGAAGGGATGTCTCGGAAATGGGTGCGTGTGACCACGGTGACTTACACGTCATTGATATATGCATTGTCCAGGAAAGGGCAAGTTCAGGAGACCGATAAATTATTTAGCGAGGCTGTGAGGAAGGGCATCAGGCCCGATGTTGTTATGTATAATGCTCTGATCAATAGCCACTGTACAGGAGGAGATATGGATAGGGCATTTGAGATCATGGCAGAGATGGAGAAGAAGAGGATCGCCCCAGATGACGTGACATATAACACGCTGATGAGGGGGTTGTGCTTCCTGGGCCGTCTTGATGAAGCGCGCGGATTCATTGATAAGATGACAAAAGAGGGTATCCAGCCAGACCTTGTCAGCTACAATACACTGATCAGCGGCTACAGCATGAAGGGTGACATTAAGGATGCTTTGAGGGTCCGGGATGAGTGATGAACAAGGGGTTCAACCCAACACTTATGACATACAATGCGCTGATACAGGGGCTGTGCAAGAATGGCCAGGGAGATGGTGCCGAGATCCTGATGAAAGAGATGGTGGAGAAGGGCATCACCCCTGATGACAGCACGTACATCTCGCTGATTGAGGGACTTACCACTGAAGATGAGCGAACGGCTGCGGCAGATGCTGCAAAAGCTTGAGCTTGCTTGGAAGGCATAGGCTTATCTATTCGAAGTGCACCAAAGGCTTGCTTGCGCTAACATGCGCTTTTGTGCAATAGCATTTCTTGACAGAAGCACAAATTGTCCATTTCAAGATTACCAGCATTGGCAATAAGGGCCAGGTGACAGTGGCATTTCGTGCCAACAGTGGCCCTTAACAGAGTTGTAGCCTTAGTCCTATCGGTTGATCTGTGAAGAAGTCCTGTAATATTTGAGAATGGAGGGGGAGAAAGCATCCTTGATATTTGGAAGCCTTTGAACAACAGTAAGTGAAGACTGGACCTTTCTGTCTGGTTATATTATAACTGAGATTGTTTTTATGTTATCTCATAATCTCATTGTCACATCTTTTGTTCATATTTCCTATCAATCTGATAGAATAAACTCAACTGTGGCTTGCCACTGATCATTTGAGCAAAGATATCTTAATGACCTGTCCTATCCAAAAAAGTGGTGGCCAGAGTAATTGTAATCACCCCCTCCATTTTACATTCATTGACATCATCACATTGTCTGCACTTTGTGTGGTCCTAACCCTTATAATTGTTTTAAGTATAAACTGATGAACCAGAATAAAGGGTGTCTACATAGAATTCTGATACTTTTGATCTCTGTCGGGCTTGCTGGTGTCAAGTTGGCTGCAGCCTTGGGGTGCATCTGCATTCCTGCTGATCTGGACATTTCATTGTGATAGCTTATGTCCATAATCGATCTGTCCCCTCTGAAGCACAAAGCTACAGACTGAATCCTTAGTTTTAGGTCGTGTTTTCTTTATAGAACTGCAAAGCTGAGGTGCTTCTATGCCTGTATGTTCTAAAACGATAACTGAACGAATAACTGCACATGAACAAAGATAATTTGCGCCTGTACTGAACCATGTACTACGCACAAATTGATAAGACACCTTTCGTTTCCCTGTTTTCTGAGAATCAACTACATTATTGGAAATCTAGGCAGCTAAAAAAAGATGCTGGAATGATCCCCCAAAACACCTGGTCGCGTCAGTCTAGTCTAGCACTAATTGGAAAACATAGTGAGATTTTCAAAAGGGTGCCTATACAGACGAGCATCGGTCACCATGTGATGGTGTGCCTAGACATGACCTATCCTTGGAGAGAAATGGGTGAAGGCTTGGTGGCCAGAAAGGTGACCTGGGAGTCCACATCTACTACTGTTTGCTGGTCAAAAATTTAGGCTGGGGTCACATCATCCTGATTCATTTACCAATTTTAATTAATCTCCAGTCGCTGCCTAAGATACTCAGATGTATGCTCGTTCTTCGCCTTGTAAAAATCGCTCACTTATGGAGCATCGGCTCATTCTGACGTGTCTTCCTTGTTTCTGCCGCGGTGGTGCTTTATCTGCTTATGCATTTGTTGCCTTTCTTGCTTTATGGTATAACCGGCGCCGGCGCCGGCGCCGGTGTACGCATTATTTATCGTGTCTCTCGCTACTGCGCGGATTTGTCAGTGCACCGTGCAGCTCCAAGCAGATCCGTGCGCGATGGAAGCCGAATCAAAGATGGGGGCGCCGGTCACCGACGTGGAGAAGCAGCAGCCGTTACTGGCGGTGGCGGCGGCAGGCGAGAAGGAGCCGTCGTCCGGAGACGCCTGCGGCTGCGGGGCGTTCCCCCGCGCCTCGCCCACGGCGACGCGGACGCTGGCGCTGGTGGTCCTGGTGGCCGGCGCCGCCTTCGCCGCGCAGCTGGCGGCGCGCAAGGAGTACGTGCTCCTCGCCGTCTTCGCGTCGCAGCTCGCCAGCTTCTGCGTGTTCACGTCGCTGCTGGCGCTGTGCGCGCTCCCGGAGGGCGGCGGCGTCCCCGGGCGGCGCGCGAGGTGGGCGGCGAGGGCGGGCGCGCAGGTGCTGCAGTGGTCGCTCGCCATGGCGGTGCCCACGAGCATGGCGTGCTGGGTGCTCCAGAGCGCGCCGGCCCTCGTCGGGGCCGCGCTGGTGGGGCTCGCCCTGGCCGTCGTCCTCGCCTGCTACGCCGAGCTGGTGCGCGCCCTGTGGCCGCCTGTGCAGGGACCTCGCTGACACCGAAGGGCCTCTTCAGAATTTTGGCATATAGCATGTTCAGACTTCGATTGGCCGATAGAGCCTGTCTCAGCTGAAGAAGGGTTAAGATAGCATATAGAAATTCCCTTATGCAAAACACAAAATCGCTCAAGAGATGAAGGATCAAACGGCACATGTACGCAGTTCTGGATAAAGAGGGCGCGTTTGCCATGTTGTTGGCATTGTTCAGGCAATGAGACAGTGATGGCCATCAGCCAAGCTGAAACGGTGCCTCTGGTTATATCAGTGGAAGTTCATTTGATCTGAAGTAATGAGGCATTTCGATCTCTTCAGTGGACGCCTGAAACCGCCATGGTGCGTGCGACCCATCAGCATAGCAGATGCTAGGCAGCAGGGTCTCCTCATAGCCTCCTTCCAAAGCCTCAAACGCTTTGGGCTTTGGCACGTTATCACCTGGCCGAAAGAAGAGGGTGTCTGTCCAGATCACTCCCATCCAGTGACAGTCCGTCCACTAACGTCCTATGCCAAGAAATGACCAATCCTTGGGAGGAAACATGATTTGCAGAATCGAAGGCTTGATTGATGCTATGCTGCTAGATGCTATGGTAACCATGAGATGAGCAACAGGGCAGAGAGCCAAACGTGTAGGCGACCCTGAGAAAGTTCGCCCATGCTGATCAGCTCTTCTTCCTCCTTTTCCCCGTCAGAGATCATGCCACTCATGACCCACGCATGTATCATGTACTCCTGCGCGTAGCTACTTGCAACAACTTGCAGGGAAGCTGTTGGTGTACAGCACTCAATTTCCCCATCAAGCCATGATTCCTTGCGTTGTGCGTGTCTGCGTTTGTGTTTCGTCTGATACACACGTACTGCATCTTTTATTTTTCCCCTTGTGTTGCTCCATTCTCTCCTTTCTGTAAAGTTGGTTCTTGCAATCATACGCCGGCATGTAGTGGGATTAGAGCTCATGAACAATGATGCCGGCGCCTCCAGGAGAGGGGTTAAGGTAGGTGCAGGTGCCGGTACAAAGCGAAAGAATCATTTGATGTGTTCGCCAAAGAAACGAGGCATCATTTGCCAATGGTTGGCCCCTGGCTGACTGGCACTGCAAAGCCCTTCTTCCGGCTCGCATTTTCCATGGCTGGGGAACCGGGAAAAGTGCTAGCGTTAGTCTTGATCCATCGCCGCCATTCTGACCCCACGCCGCCGGCGCCGCCCTTCTTCTCGGTTGGCTCGGGGTAGTGGCACGCACCACCGCTGCCGGTCTGCCGTTTGCGCACCTGAATTCTAAAGATGATGGGAGCTTACCGATGCCTAGCACGAACGTTCAATTTTTTTCGAATTTACTACTCTATATTCAAATTCTTTTGGTGTATTTTGGAATCAAACTTAAACATAGCGAATGTGCATCGGTTGATATTCAATATTGAATTTTTTTTTCTTTTCTCAAGGAAAAATATACGCTGCCAATGATAGGACTCTAGTTCGGCGCCACGCCGCGTTGATCTTGTGCAGGTCTCTCAATGCCTCTCGCTCCCAGCGATGGATCTGCTCGACGGCCACAGCCTGCTCAGCATCCGCTTGGGCTTCCCGGCCGGGATCGCGCAGAGCGCTCTGACGCGCGACGACGCGCTCCGGACCAGCCCCGGGCGCGCCCTGTGCACGAACGCCCCGTCATCGGCGTCGTCGTCGTCCTCCTCCTCCTCCAGCTTCATCCGCAGCGTCGAGATCCTCGACGCCGCGCGCTTCAGCCCCTCCACGCTCCAGTCTTCGTCGCCCGGCGCGCCGCCGGCGAGGCCCCGGAGCCTCTGCTCGTCCATGGTGGCCTCCTCGCCGCCTGCCTCCCTCCTTGTCTTGGCGAGCAGCGCCTTGACGCCACCCGCCACGCCGGCGACGCGGCTGGCCCCGGGGCCGGACAGCGCCGCCGCGCGCGCGTTCTCGAAGAAGAGCACCTGCACGACGACCCGGAGCGGCAGCAGCTCGTTCTGGGCCGCGTGCATGGACGCCGTCTCGGAGAGCTTCCTGCAGTTGAGCACCCTGCACAGCTTCTTCCTCGAACTCTTGTCCATCTCTGGATGCACCTGTTACAAAGCGAACCGAGAACAGTAAGGCATCAAAATCAATCGGGACAGCGCGAACTGAAATGATCCTCTTTGTTTCCGCGTACTCGGAGGTAAGTGTCGACGGCTCGGTAAAGATCGTCGTGCTCCGGGCGGGCGCAGTCCGGCACGGCCTCGGCAATGGCGACCAGCTTGTTCAGCGGCAGGTTCGGATCCTTGGCGACCTCCATCAAGAATCCATCGACCAGCCTCCCGATCCGGACCATCGCGCCGTGCGACGCCGCGGCGGACGTAGACCGGCGCGCTCCCTCGAACTCCGAGCTCTCGGCGGACCGTGACCGTCTGTGTCCGCGCGCGTGCGGCGGGCTTGCCTCCGGGATCCCCGCCGCCGCCGCTTGCCGCAGCGCCAGCTCTTCAAGGATGCCCATCACTGCGTCCACGTCGTACAGCGTCTCGCTCGCGCACGACGGTATCAGGAGGTCGCTCACGCTGGCGTCTTCCAGCTGCAGCGCCGCCCTCCTCGTCAGCTCTGCCTTTGTCGCCGCGGAAGCACACAGGACGTTCGCCGCTTTGAGAAGTTTTAGCAAGAAGCTGCAGGAGACGGCGTTCCTCTCGGCCGGAAGCAAGCTTGCCATCTTTTCGACAAGAAACCGGTGGTTCGTGGCCGCCACGTCGGCACTGCCCGTGCTGCCGTCGGTTTGCTCCACCAGGTACCCGCTCTTGGCGACGTTCGGTAGCCACCGGCGCGCGTAGACCTTGAGCGCGTCGCCGACGGCTCTCCCCTTGACGGTGCCAGCCGCCTTGACGGCCACCATGACGCGCCAGAAGAGGTCGACGCCGAGCTCGGAGACGTCGGGCGCCCACCACGGCGACGAGGAGCAGCCGGCCTCGGACGCGCTGCTGCCGGGGTCGGTGATGAGGATCGCGACGGCCTCAACGCAGCGGGGCGTGACGCCGAGCTCCTCGCAGGCCGCGGCGTGGCGGGCGGTAGCGCGGAGCACGGCAAGCGCGTCCCTCCAGCGGCGGAGGAGGCAGGAGGCGAGGAACGCGTCGAGCTTGGCGCCGAGGTTGCCGCGGTCGGCGGCCTCCGTCATGCCGAGGTGCGCCGCGGCGCAGCGGAGCGGCACGACGTTGTGCGCGCCGACCGTGACGGCGATGCCGTAGCAGAACTTGGCGCAGGCCTCGAACGCCTCCGCGCCGCCCGGGAAGCCCGGCAGCTCGACGGCGTCGGAGTCCGCGCAGAGAGCCTGTAGCAGCAGGCACTTGGAGAGCAGAGGGAACTGCCGAGTTCGACGACGCGCGCGCCAAACGGAAAAAAGGCAGCAAACTTGGTCAGGACAGAACATCTCCTCAGCAAACCAAACGAATCGCATGAATCTATCAGACGCGCTCACGAATTCTTGCCGCAACACTGACAATTCAACTCGGGGCAGCGACAAGAACAGAATTTGCTTCTACCTTGTGGAGACGAAACAGGCAGTGATCCACGAGGATTTGCAGGTCAGTGGCCACCTCCGTGTAGACAGACCTGGAATCAATCAACAAAGCACTGCAATCACAAACACATGGACAGCATCCAACGACATGGAATGGAAGAAATCGATGGCCAGTGGCCACTGACCTGACGGGCCCGGAGGTGAAGAAGGTGTCCGGCCGCGCGCCGAGCTTCATGAGCTTCATGGCGGACAAGGTTCGCCCGACGAGACCGATGGCCACAAGTCCACCGCGCGCGCGTGCGTGCCTAACTGCTTGGGAGCCGGACGTGATCGCTGGCGGCTGGGCTATATCATGCGGATGGATGGACACACACACACAGAGAGAGAGAGAGAGAGAGAGAGAGGCTGTGGTTGGGGAGGGACGGGACAGGATCCAAACGCGCGGATGGGACTGCTGGGAACCGCAAGGAAGGGTCCAAGATCACAGCTCGAGGTGACACCAGTTCGGCGGCACGGCCAGCCCAGGGAACAGTGCTCGCCTGCGTGCCAGGAATCCTGATCGGAGATTCGGAGAGGCACGTCGCCGGCCGGGGACCAACACGAGCTCAGAAAGATGACAGGGTAAGAAGGGCTTTCCGGCCGTTAATTTTTTCAGGCATACGGTGGCCGGCCGGCTCCGGCGTTTGGTGGCTGCGTCCCTCTCGTCACAAGTTCATTGAGCCTCGAATCAGTTTCACTCTCACCCAACGGAAAAATCTGAACGTAATGTAAAGGGGTACTGTGCAATGAGCTAGCTGCGTTCTCATTTTTGAACAGGTGTTCGGCCTTTTGCTTCGCTGATTTGTTTGTGCTAGTAGTTGATTGTGGACACAATAAGGAAATCAACTGTGGTCCAGGAGGGAGAGGAAAGGTGGTGAGACCTTCCTTCGGTTGAGGTACATGCATCATTAGCAGCAAAAAGTTGTCTGTCACATGATGAGTTCCAGGCTTCCAATCTCTTCCATTCTTGAAAGTTTAACAATGATAAGATTTTCCCCTTAGTAACTGGACCACAGCAATAGTACTTCGAAATGGTCGATGTAGTGGGAAGACGGGCTGTGGTGATGAAGTTGAATCCAAAAGCTCCCGATGTAGGATCACAAAAGTGGAGGATTCCACATATCTACTCTCTTTTTTGCTGGTGCATGCTGGCCCTAGGGGTAGAGTAAACTACTATGGCGGTGCAACAACGAGAATAGATAATTCGGCCCGATTACATGATACTTTGGCGGCAGCCAGTAAGTCGCATATACGGGGGAATCACATAATCTTGCATTAACTAAAACTACAAAATGGAAATAGTGACCTCGCAAGACGAGGGGCGCGCGGAGATGGCGCGCGCTCACACCCTTCACCCCAAATGAGATGAGGCGAGCGTGCGCACGTGGGGTTTTTATTCTCTCTCCATACACGTAGTTGGTTATCATTCACCTCCACTAGCAAGGTGGACTAGAGATTTCACCACTTCCATCATCCTCTTGCCACATATGGGCGTTCGAGATTATTTGAAATTTTCGGATTTATTAAATAGTCCAGGTCCAATATTCTAACATGAACCACCACTAGCCATGCACCCTGCAAGAAACCTACGAAGCATTGAACGAGATTCGAATTTGGATTAGTTGTATCTGCATAGGACTGAGAGACTATATAAGGATTTACGTTGACATTTCATCTTATGTAGTTTTACTCCAAAAGATAGTAACCAGGAACGGAGGCTGGGGGGCTCGGAGGGGGTCATGCTCCTCCACCAGTAGCACCTTTCACCCGCACACCATATGCTTGCTTCAAATCCAAAGTGTTTATACGTATAATTATCAGTATATAAAAGCTAAAGATTTAAGCTCAAGTAAAGATTTACCATCTCATTTTTGCTGTCATACATATATATCACGGTAGTATTATATCATGTTCACTAAGTATATGCTTTATCACTAGCTGCTGCATTTTAAGTCACATTTTTTCCTTGTTGTATGTACTGTCAAGTTTTGTCAGCAAATGTAGGTAGAATTATGAAGCGCGTTTTCACAGCAACTACACTTTAAGATTCAAATATTTTTAAGATAAAGTCAGAGGGAAGATTCTATTTTTCCAGGCCACATTTTAGAGTTTTGCATGCGGATCTCGTGCCGTTGCTGGGGCGATCGAAAACGTCTTTGCCGCAACGGCTTCCGCGGCTGGCCGGCTTGCGTTGCGCGTCCTTGGAATCGTGCGTGGCGCAGCCCGAGTATCCCGACGCCTCCGCGGACGATACTACCGCCTGCATGTACCCGCCAGCAGGTTCGAACCCAACAGTATCACACCGAGGTGGTTTATTTATTAAAAGAAATACCATTTTCGTAATAAAATATTACATATGATCATGTCCGTGAACAAAGATAAGACCAAAAGGATACCGTGTGGCCCACGTGCCATTGACATGTCACGGGCGGGCCCGGGTGAGCAGTCCAGGAAGCGAGCCCGCCAGGCGTATCTCTCTGCCTTCTTGCTCCCGAATATGGCAGCAGATGCGCGCTGACAACCAATATCATATCCTTCCTCGCCGAAAACAATGGTATTAATATTATATTCCGGGCCTTATCCGCTCCACCGTCTGACCAGCGGGCCCTAGAGAGCGGGATTACGGACGAACAGAAAAAAAAAAAGACCTCCTCCTCGTCCCCACGGAACGGAAACCTCGAAATCGCCACAAACCGAACGCACGGCCTCCCCCGCCGACAGGTGGGGCCCACCGGCCGACGAGGACCCAGGCGTGGCGCACAGAGGCTCTCTCTCCCCCGGCCCGCCCCCTTCCTCCCTTCCTCCTCTGCCGCTCCGCCCGTCACCCCCACAGCCCCATCCGCCCTCCGATCGATCGTCCGCCTGAGGTTTTCCGCCGCCTCGTCGCGGGCCTCCTCCGGGGTCCGCGGGGGACGTTCGTGCCGCGATGGACGCTTTCCGGCCCGCGCCGGCGGGACGCGGCCGCGTGTGGCCGCGCATCGACGTGCGGGATCTCGTCGTTAAGGTGAGCTCTCCCCCTCGCGCCCGCGGCTCCTTCGTCGTGCGTTAGGTCGGGGAGGGGAGGGAATGCCGCGAGTAGGGTTCGGCGGCTCGTCGTGTGAAGCAGGGTTTTCTGCGTCCCCGCTTGGTAGATTGTGCGGCGATCTGTTTCCAGTGGTTGTCCTGTTTTTTTTTCTGTTTCCCACGAGTTTGTTTAGTTATGGATCGTAGTGTTGTCAAACCCCTCGCTGGATAGGGATGATCGGATCATAAAGTTTAGTGTTCCATATGCGCTCGCAGAGTAGAAGTTCTGATCACCGTGGGTGCATTCAAGATTAGATTGATTTCATATTGATCGTCTTAATAAACGCGGGCGGGATGATCGAATCTGTCTGTCTGCGATAAGATCGTTCTGGATTTTAGATCATTGCTGGACTATTTGATTTAGGGACTAGTAAGATTCTTTTGTTATCTTTGGGATCTGATGGCAGACGAGGGAAATCTACACCGTAACATCAAATGTTTTTATCTTTGTGATTTGATGGCAGATGAGTTCAGTCTATACTGTAGCATGATTTTTTTTTATTCTTTGGGGTTTTCTTTTTTATGTTCACTGGGAGAGTGTTCCCACCTGAATTTTCATTAGTACAAGGGTGTGGTGCAACCTCAGGATAGATGAGTTCAATTGCACTAGATCATGTTTGTTTGTAAGGGTTTCTGTTGTGGCGCTGCTTTACCACGTTTGCATGGAGGATGGCAATACCGTGCTTCCTATTCTCAATTGCATGTTGATTAAAAGCAAGAGATTAGCTTCTCTTACTTTAAGTTTTGGTCATCTGGTGTTCTTATTAACTTCACACATGTTGATTAGGGTATTTATGTTTTTAATACATCAGTTGAAGCATCTGGGTAGCGAATCAACCCTACCTTTAATCCACAGACCACCACCTTACACATGTGCCTACTTTATAGTAATGAATGTGTCACCTAGTGGTAGTTCATAATTATTTTGCTGAATTCTCAGTATCGTTTCAACTGGTTTTCAGGTCAAATAGGGCGACACTTTGAAGCGTTTCAATGCCTTTGTGGATGGATCACACTTTGATCATGATCTGCCTGCCCTTCGGTTGAAGATTGCAAGTGCCTTTAAGTTCAGTCCTGATGTTGAATTCATTCTCACCTATACTGATGAGGATGGAGATTTCATCATGCTGGATGATGATAATGATCTACGAGATGCTACTATTAATCAGAAATTGAACCCTCTTAGGATTAATGTTCAGTTGAAGAGCAGCAATGTTGGGCAACTCGGACAAAAGAGCAGTCCACGAATTCCAAATCTCTGAGGTCCATCTCTCTCGAAGATCAACTTGCCCAAGTGAAATCTGCTATTGATGAAGCCTTGAAGTTTGTACCAGAGCAAGTCCCTGCTGTCCTTGCAAAACTATCTCATGACTTGCGTTCTAGGGCTGCATCATCTGCACCATCATTGGCTGAATTGCTGGACTGTTTTGCTAAACTGATTACACGAAGTAGCAACATGCATCCTTCTTGTGGCTCTTCTGATGGTTCACATAAATTGGGAAATGCAAAGATTAAGCTTGAATCTGCACTTACGGCAGGTTCAGCTTCGGAGCCCTTGGATGGGCAAAATTCTGGGATATCTGAAGCTGTTCTTAAGAGTGTACTATCTGAGGATCCCACTGCTCAAATTGAACAGGCACCGTCATGCCCTTCAGTTAAGGACTCACTTGTTTTTACTAGTTCAGGTGGAATGAAATCTGATCTCAAGAGAAGTTTTGATTCTGAGATTAAGATAAAATCCGATGCTTGCAGTAAGGGAAAATCTGTAATATCATCTGTGCCACCTGTTTCCACCACTTCTCATGGTGCTCCTGCTCAACAATCTGTTCCTGTGCCATATACATCCTGTGGATTCAACGGAATGGCCAATGTTGATATGCTGTCGTTATTCCCTCCCCCACCTATAGTCCACCCTCCCACACCTGTGCTCTACCCTCCCACACCATTTTTCACCCCTACAACCCTATCTTTGGAGCTAATGGAAAAACTACTGGTGATTTACACTCAGTGTTCCCCCCTCCACCCAACATCTGTAGCCCTTTTAAGTTAAACGCACCTTCATCTGTCGGTACGTGCTATCCTAACCTCTATTCTACTGGGAGTTCACAGAGAGATCGCATGGCCTCATTGTTTAGTAGTTGTGCACCCAATCCAGAAGGCGTCAACTCTTTTGGGAGCTCTAACAGAAGTCTTGGTACCAATTATGGGAGCATCCTACAATGCACACAGCATAGATGGATACAATGTGATGGTTGTGGGGTGACACCGATTGTTGGGCCTCGCTACAAGTCCAATGCGTAAGTTATTGGCTTAAATACTAGCTGTGAATATAATTTTCTTTCTGTTCTCCTGACATGCTTACTTTTTGCTGACAGTAAAGAAGACTATGATTTGTGTGATGCCTGTTTTTCTCACATGGGCAATGAGACTGAATATACCAGATTAGACATGCCTGCTTCAAAAAGTGTAAGTTCGAGACGCACTTTAATGAATTGGCCTGAGTCTGTTCCATTACTAGATGGTAAGAATGATAGGATTCTGTCTATATTTGTTTGACCCTTTCAGAACATGAAGATCCTGGGGAAGGCTCCAGCTGTGAAAACTGACTGTCGCTTCATTAAGGATGTTACTATCCCTGATGGGACACCAATGGCGCCATCAATTCCATTTACGGAGATTTGGCGCATGTGTAACAGCGGGTCTACCACGTGGCCGTATGGTATCCAGCTTGTCTGGGTTGGTGGAGATCACTTAAAATGCCTGAGTTCAGTCGGATTACGGTATGTACTATCCACATATCTGGCTTCTGTGTAAGCTCCTAATTTATGGTTGGGTACAGGATGGGATGCAAGTTTGTCATGTACTGAATTTCATCAAATTCTCACTTAGTTTTGATGTGCGTGCAGATTTCAGCAAATGGGGGGCTAAATCCATGGGAAGAGACTGATGTTACTGTTGATTTTCTTGCCCCTGCAAAGCCTGGTAGGTACATATCTTACTGGAGATTAGCGCTACCCTCAGGTGTCAAATTTGGTCAGCAAATTTGGGTTCATATTCAGGTTGTTACACTACCCTTTACTGTTTTTTGTCCTTGTCACCTTTGATGCTTCCATTTATCTGATCATTGGTATGCTCTCTGAGTGCAGGTGGAGCAACCTATTCAAACCAATGGTGACAAACAGGCTGCTGCAATGAACCTGAATCAGTTCCCTGAAGCCAACAGCACAAGGCCTTTTACATTCGATATAAACAGTGCTCCTGTGGAACCTTTACGTGGATGGCCTAGAAGCTGTACTCGTGGTCCCATACAACCTTTATTTGGATGGCCTAGAAGCTCCTGCACACCATGAAACCCAAGGAATCTGAACCTGTTCCTAATGATATGTCCTCTGCCCCAGCAGCAGCTGAACCATTTCAGATCCTAATCACTGAGGCTCCTGCCTCATCTGCCGAGGCATCGGATTCAATGCCTGCTTGTGTGCCTGCACCTGAAGCCATTCCCTTGCCCAACTCTGTGCCTACACCTGATCCTGTTAGTGCATCTGCTCCTGCTCCTGCTGCTGCTCCTGTTAGCATTCATGCGCCTGAAGCTGCACCTGCTACTGTGCCTTTGCCTGAAGAAATCGTAAACCACCTGGAGGAGATGATGAGTGAGCTTGAGGTTCTGGGCTTCCTGCAGGCTGACCTGAACAAGCAGGTACTCCGGCAGAACAACTATGACCTGGAGCAGTCTGTTGTTGATCTCTGTGGTTTCAACGAGTGGGATCCCCTCGTTGAGGATATCTCTGATCTGGTAAGTATGAACACTGTATACCCATCCTTTTTGACACCGATGTGGAAACTTTCTCAACCTGGGTGTGTCTGATTGCATCTAGGGTTCTGATGACGCAGAGATGAACGAGGTGGAGGTGGTCGACAACAGCGACGAGGAAGGATTCATCGTGACGGACCTCGTGACCAAGGCGAAGAAGGATCAGTGATGGATGTCACCACGTGCGGCTGTCATCAATTCGTAGTAATTTATGTGTAGATAAGTAGTAGTGGTATGAAATAAGTAGATGGAAGTAGCGCGGTATGCCCAGACACCTTGGATGCGGGGGTTGGTTGCCTTTTGCCGGTTAATGGTCACCGGTGCACTATGGCCTATGGGTGATCCTTTTGCTGAAACAGCTTAAGTTAGTAGGTGAACTCCTATCGTAGTTCGGTTTCCTTTATATTTTGGAGTTTCATTAGTTCAATCGGGTTCGCTAGCGCCCGGATGTCCGATGGGAACTTTCTCATCGGACGGTCCCTCATCGGACGGTCCGTTGCAACATCAAAATAAGACATCTGCAACATCGAACAACTATAAGAAAAATATGCGAAAAAACTAATTAATTAAGTCGTTTGATTCTCGGATATGAACACTATGTTTCTCAATATTCACCATAAAATATACGAAAATAATAATTGCAACATCGAAAATCAATATATGTCGGAGCGATTTTTCTTCCCTATCCGGACACGTGTGTCTTATCATTCCGTAGTTCAATTGTCGTCTTTGGCTCGCTTGCCTATATCGTGGCTCTGTGCTCTCTCTATGAGGGAAGCACGGGGCTAATTAACCCAGGGAAGAAATGACCCTACGCGGATTTTTTTTTCTTTTTTGATTTCCGAATCCCCCTCTACAGCAGGGGAGATATCCCCCTTCCCCATCTGCTGTTTGGAAAGTAAAAGTGCAGGGAAGAAAAAGCACCACGTTCATCAATACAAAAGGCAAGTAGCGCAGGAAAGATTACAAATCACATGTCAACGAGCATAGCACGGTCCTAGTTCCCCGTTTAGCAAGCAACTCATGATTAAATGCAAAATAGTTACATGATTCATATCAACATTACAAGTAGCTACAATATGCATAGATATTCAAATTGCAGTCCTCCCATCCATACAACCAGATGATCTAATTCATGCAAAAGTTAACTAATGCTGCGATCATGCTCGGGGATAAGACATCTGATGACAAGCCAAGCTCTTCCAAAAATAAAGTACCCCGTTTCTTGATGGGTTCATAGAGAACCTGGAGTACTCGGGCAGCTGATTCAACTTGTATCTGAGATGTAATCGTTAGAAATAACCTCACTGTTCCAATCAAACAGAATACATATGATAGGTCCAATTCACAAAATAAAAAACATAAAAATTAAGACATGAACTAATTTTAGTACTGAAGAGTTGCTCAAAAATGGAAAATCGGGAAAGCACTGAACATGTAATTGTAGTACTACCTCCGCCCATAAATATATGATGTTTAGGATAAGCTATTTATTCAAAATTGAACTAATTTGCTTGTCCTAAACGTCATATATAGAATGGAGGGAGTAACTAGCAATAAATTAAGGAGATGAGCTGCGAGACAGGCCTGTAGCCTGTGGATGCCGATATTATCCTTGAAAAATTACTAATTGAATTTGTCTGTTCTACAACATGACTTCATAGAAGAAAAAATGAAGCTTTATGAAAAACAATTCTGACTTTTGCTACTTTTGGTTTGACTTGAGCAAGGCTGCTCGAGCAATACTAACTTTCTTGACACATCCTTGGAAATGAAGAACATTTAGGGATATGTTTCAGTTGGTATTTTTTTATCAACTAACTTCAAACAAGCACGCACTTAGAATTATGTTACAGAAGAAATAAATGAATGTAAAGTAATTATCACCTAAACTAGTCAGGATGTTACTTAAAAGAGGAAGCTAAGAACCTTTTCCTATTTTAAACAAATATCTGCGAATCACAAACCAATTTTGTTGCAGGAATAAATAGCTGCCAAGATTTGTCTTATCTGCAAGCTTGTCCTCTTCATGAGAAGGATCTTGATCTGCTGAGTACACCAATGTTAGGAGATGCTAAGATTAAAATAATAGTGCTGCTCTATTCTTAAATATAATTAATATGCACCAGCTGATGGAAAAAAAGAGGTCATGTGTTCAGTAGGCGCTTCTGGGAACTTGCACATAGAGAAAAATGTTCAGATTCACTGGCTATTGCTAATATGGCAACTTGCAAAAGAACTATGGACTAGTTCTACACTGCTGATCATGAGATCAATAAAATACGTGGTGGTGTTCCATTCCCGTATCCTGGCTGTTTCCTGAGTCTTCAGAAGGCATAAGCAAATGTTTACTTTGAACTCATGAAAAGATGTCTCCTTTTCAAATTCACGGGGACTGAATTAGTTTTTTGTTGAAAAGAAGCACAAATCAGTTTCGTGAAAAAGATAAAAAATGAATTATGATAAATTTGATTAAAAAATCATATATGCAGCTCATCAAGAAACACAAATAAGGTGATTTCTGAAAATAAGATGATATACTCTATCCAGGCACATGCTCAACATTAACAAATGACCAGTAAACCCAAACGGACAAAGGTTTTAGCCACAATTCACAGCAGAAATCGAACAAAATCAATACAAGTTTATCTCTTCACAATAGCTATCTTGAGTGTACTCTGAATTCCTATTAGTTTCCAGACTATTTATTCAATGGAGTAAGACCACAGTAAAGATTATATGACATGACTCACCAGGAACACAAAATGATTCCTAGTCAAGGTTTGATAAAACTATAATTGTCTGTACATGAGGCGCACGCGCTCACGCACACGCGCACACTAGGCAATTGAGGTCTACTCTCAGGAATCAGAACTGCTGGTCCAGATATGCATCCTTTTCTGACTTCTCATTCCCACTAAGGTACCCTACGAGGCTCCCAGAAACATCTGTGACCCAGGAGACACTGCGCGCCAACCAAGCCTTGGGAGTTGATGATGCTTGTGGGATCTCCGCCGCGATGCGCCTCTGTTCTTCCTCGAGCAAGATGTCCAACCACCTCTTTGACATAAACTCTTTCACCGCGTCAACACCCTTGTTCACAATATCCATTGGTGGCATCACCAGGGGGTTCTGCTCTAAGTTAACCTTCTCCAATTTATCCAGACGACCAAAAGTGTCAGGAAGAGCGTGGATCTGGTTATTGCTCAGGTCAAGCTCACGCAGATTCAACAAGTCACCAAATGAAGCGGGGAGCTCCTTCAAATCACTAAAGTTGCTGCTAAGGTTGAGAATTTCAAGACTGCTAAGTTTCCCAAAGGCAGATGGCAGACCACATAGTTCATTGAAATGGGCATCCAAGAGGTAGAGCGATGTCATCTCGCAGATAGATGATGGAAGAGATCGCAACTTGTTCATATGGACCCAGAGTTTCTGCAGATTGACCATCTCATAGCCAATATTCGTTGGCAGGTACGTGAGCCCATTGTAGCTTGCATCAAGCTCAACCAGTGACCTGGAGTATCAACACCAATCAGTTGGATAGCATTACCAGCCAAAGAAAAGAACCGGAGTGTTACCTACCTACACTTGGAGATGCTATCTGGCAATGCCCTGAGCCTATTACTTGACACATTCATAATCTTCAAATTGGATAACAGTCCAATGGTATCCGGAAGAGAAATCAAAGAATTGGCAGCAAGACGAAGCTCTTCAAGATGATCAAGTCCTCCTATAGCATCAGGAATAACCTATAATGACAATGAAATGGAAATTTATTAATCAATCAAGCAGGGGGACGAAACCACAACTGATGAAATGTATACAAATCTTGTTAAGGAATTACAACTCAAAAACATTCAAAGTCTATCGATTAAGAATCAAGAAAGATGATGAGCACTTTGTACCTAACATTTGTTTTACTTCTTTCAATGATAATATGTCAAACAATTATACACTTATAAACATCACATACACATACAGAAAAGCAATGTTGGGAAATTAAAAAAAAAACATAACAAAAGTTATTTCCCCTACTTCAAACTATGGTTTCCAAATTCTAACCCGAACAAGATAACCATGGATTTTATACTAAATTAAACAAATCTAAAAAGATGGATGGACCCACTTGAGTCAACCATATAAGCAAATCATTTGCATGATATATAACCATTCCATTAAGTATAATGCATCTGCAGCCTCCTACACTTCAATATTGTGTCTTTGCAATATGCAGATTCAGCTATTGTAAAGTTCCTAATTCTAACCTTCAGCAGTAGGACCAGCATAGCCTATTTATTGTCAAGCCAAACCAAAACCTGCTTTTCATCTAAACAAACTCATTACAAACACATGAATAGGCAATTTAGTATTTACTAAACAAATATGAACTGTTGAAAAAATCAATTCACTCACTCTTGATTTTTGCAGTTAATAAAATGTAACTACCAGATTGTTCCACACCCTATATCTATTTGTGCACGGATCATGAAGTAATAGCAAATTTGAGAAGTAGCAGAATGTGCACAGCCTGGCCCTAAAACAGTAGGGATCAGGCACATCATACACAAACCCCCCAATCAGCCATCACATATTCCGGTTCCATCATTTGCAGGCGAACACAATGGAATATATATTTGCAAACAATCGCATAACAGCTCATCCAGAATAAACACCCAAAAACTAGGAGTTCATGACTCATCGGCAGAAGGCAGTGGCCTAGGCTCCCTAAACATGTAGATAGATCAGTTAAGCATGATGACTAGTTTGTTACCTCAAGCTGGTTGCGCGAGACGTCGAGAACGCGAAGCCCCTGGATCCTCCCGAACACCTCAGGGAGCTGGCGCAGCTGGCGATCCACGAGGCGTACGCTCTCCACCGGCTTGCCCTCCTCGGCCTGCTTGAGCACCGCCACCACCTCCTCCTGCACCGCGGCGTCCCCGCCCTCAGCGCCCGCCGCGGGCCCGTCGTCCTTTCCACCCTCCGCCGCCTCGTCATCCACGTCCGTCCCTTCCATCGCGGACCGGTACACCCTCTCGAGCCTGGCCTCAGCCTCCTGCAGCAGGGCCTCGTAGGCGTCGTGCGTCTCCTCGAGCCGCACCACCGCGCGGCACGCCTCGACGTCGCCCTCGGGGATCCGAGGGTCCCCGGCCTCGGCGGCCGCCACGATGGCGCGGGAGGAGTCGACGAGCTCGTGGTCGGGCCGCGGGCCGAGCACCTGGAGCGCGGAGCGCGCGGCGGAGACGTCGGCGACGGCGCGGGTCATGGCGCGGAGCACGGACGGGTGGCGCAGGCCCGGCATGCGCTCGACGAGCTCGAACTCCCCCACGGTCGACGGGGTCCGCGGGGACGGGGTGTGCGCGGGCGGCTGCTCGATGTCGAACTCGGAGGCGGCGGGCTTGGGCTTGGAGAGGGTGGGGATGCGGGAGAGCACGTAGGAGAGGATCGGGTGGGTCTGCGGCGCCGGATCCATGGCTGCCGGGTTGGGGGTGCGGAGATCGGAGTGTGGAGAGGGGGGAGGCGGGGGGTGGAGCAGTGGAAGCTGTTCCGAGATGCGGTGGGTTTGGGAAAGAGAAGACGGCGACGGCTGCGAGGAGGAGAAGCGGATGGGTGGGCCGGCAGATTCGCGGGGCAGTTTCCCGGTCCCGGACTGCAGTGTCCCAGCCGCAGGAGGTCAAAGTTTGTTTACCGCAACACGAAGATCTATGGACTACGGGAGTATGTATGGGTCTCTCTTTCTTCTTAGCGCACAAGGTAAAAAAGCCTCCAAACTTAGAATTGGGAGCTTGTTTCCCAACTCGTATGTCGAAGGAACACCCAACCTATAGAGCTAAAACTTAGCGTTTTTAAACGGCAGTGTGCCAAAATTGAGGGTCTGCCGGCTTGCCCCATGGCGCCCACAGTGAATAACGCTTAACGTATTGGTATCTTGGTGAATGCTTTATCTTCAGCCGTTAATATGATACTCCCTCCATCCACTTTTGAACATTTACCTCAGCGGATTTCATCGATGACCATTGCAGCTTCACGTACATCGCTTGTGTAGGTGCCGAAATAGCAAGGGATTAAAAGAGGCCCTATTATATTGAAAGCTTCATATTTTCAGAAACTAGACATGAAGACATCAACGGGCAACGAAAGCGATATGAATGAGAGATTCCGCAGCCAGTTGATCCTCCATGGAAACCTGGATTTTGTTGCTGAGCTCCATGGAAACCTGCAACTTTTCGGCGTCGTCCATGGCAGCGGGCAGCTTCTCCTCGCCGTCCTCTACTAACCTAGCCGCTTGCCGTCGGAAGCAAAGAGAAGGTGCGGATGAAACTGTATGGAAGGGTCGAACAAAATGTCGATGAAGCGATGTACTAGTCGTCATTGCCGGTTTGTATTCACGTAAGACCGACCCAATCAACGTGGCTTAGTTACGTGGGTTACTGAGAGGACGCGCTGCCGAGTCCCCAGATGCGACGGGTGCCGTCCCGAGTCGTTTAAAGAAAATATAGATTGCGGGGTGTGGGGGGGGGGGGGGGGGGGGGGGGGCGCAAACCACTCTGAGTCTCTGAGTGTGAGATTGCTGGCACCGCCCGGCGCGGCCGAACACCGCGGACGCACGCGCTCTCCATATGCCGCCCACGTTCCACATGGCGTCGCCCTGCCTCCTGCACATCACAGCCCACCGTGCCTTTGCCAGCGCGCGGACCAACCGCTCCACCAACGCACCGCCGCTGCAGACGCCGCAGGCCTCTCCGGGAACGTGCCGCGCCACGACTCCACGAGGAGCAACCCAGCCAGCCAGCCAGCCAGCCACGCAGGGCGAACGGCTCCGGTGAACAGTACTTTACCAGAAGAAGAGAGGGAAGAGAAGAGAGAAAATCAGCTCCGATAAAAAGTGCTTTACCAGAAGGAGCTTTATCAGAAGGAGCCAGAGCCAGTCCGCATACAAAAGAGGACAAACGCCTCAACGCCATTTCCCATCCTCTCCATTTGTTTCGTATTTAGTTACAGTTTCAGAATGGCACTCGTTACACGTAACGTATTCTCTCTTCTCCCTTTTCTATTTGAGGTTTGACTATTTCTCGTGGGACTTCTCTGTCAAACTATCGAACGAAAGAAAAAAAAAGAGTGAGAAGTGACAAAGGAACTAAAGAGATTGAGCTACGATCCTGCTGCCGGATGATGAAGAACAGAAGCGCCAGCTCCTCCAGCTTAGAGTAGCCTAGGCACCCGGTCGGCCCCTAGCCTGACACGGCCGAGGCAATCTCCTTCCCGGCCACTTCGAGCACCTCCTTGGCCCTGTGCGCCAGCTTCTCGCAGATGTTCCTGGCGATCCTCTTCTGGAACTTGCTGCTCTTGAGCCACTCGATGCCGACCAGTATCTCGCACCGGCTGCTCGGCGCCTCCGACGTGACGCCCTGCACGTTGTACCTCAGATGGACCTGAAACGTACACAACGATTCGTTCGAATTAATCCATCGCTGTCACTGATCTCATCGCCCAAACAAACTGAACAGTTCGTGGTGTGAAAAAAAAAATGGCGTACCCGGAAGTAGTCCCCAAAGGGGACGTTGTGGAGCGTGACGACTTCGTGGATGGTCCACCCGCCGCCGCCGTCCTCCGCCGGGAACTTGAGCTGGATGCTGACCACCTCGCCGCCGAAGATGGACATGTACCTGTTGAACTTGTAGCTCACGTGCCGCTCCAGAACGCCCGGCCTCGCGGCCTCCCACGGGGTCGCGGAGTAGTCGAGGCACCCGACACGGCTCATCGTCCGCGTCTCCAGGGCGCCCCCGTCGAACACGCCCATCAGCAGTTCAGCCTGCAGCAACCCAAGGTTCATCAGGTTTTCAGAAGCACATAGCTAGCCGCATGCATGCTGACAACTGAATTCGATTATGCTCGTCTTTGATTAGCTGGCGCAGTGACGTTACTGAAAGCAATAGCTGTCCTATACCATGAGGAACATTTCAACTAATGGAGCGCAGGCTAGCCAAATCCAGCTGTTAAGATAACCTATCCAACCCTGTCAGGAAAAGAGGCAATAGTAAGCATAGGGATCTCACATCGATCGGATGCTCCAAAGTATACGCTTTTGAGAGAGGCACGTCTCCAATGCTCAATACAGCATGGACATCATCAAGATCGACGGAGCTAACGTCTTCTTCCTGATCTTCTTCCATTTTGGCCCTCTGTTCAATGGCTGACGATTTCGTTTTCCACAGGCCGATTATTGTCCTAGAAATTGAAAAAATAAAGGTTTTTTTTTCATCAGTGAGATCGTCACTGTTATAGTACTGATAGCTAACAATTGAGAGATGACCACCTGCTAGCCTTGCTGAAAGATGCAAAAGAGTGGAACTGAAACTTCAGCCTCCCTTCCTTATCTTGGGACTTCGCACCGCTCTTGGCATCAAGTCCTCGGCCGCTCTTCAGAGTAAAGAGCAGTGATGGGGTGCCTACCGTTGTAAAAGATGGCTGTAGCACTTCGATTTCCTCCACATCTTCCCACAGAAAGAAGAATTTGGTTTTGTGTCCAAACAAATTAGCGTAGAAACCAACTATTCTGGCTGACACAAACAACCTCCCCTGCAGCAGCAGACAGTTACAAGTACTTGTGTGAGATCTCTTATTTTAGTGGTCCAAACTCCAAAGAGCACACCGGTACCAGAGAGCTATGGCATGATATTGCATCATCAACAGAGTATAACATTCTTCGCAAAAATAAATAAATAAACCAAGTATGATGTGCTTATGGCATTTCATAAAACCAACTGTGCCCTATTGAATTGTTGTCTACCATAAGAATTTTAGCAGTAACTATATCATCTACAACTAACATCTCTAGAAGATTACCTGCAAAGGTAGCTTCCTTTTCAGGGAGCACACATAATCCGCTATAAGGAATTCTTCTTGCGGCAGACTGAAAAGCTTCTGGAACGTTGAATTTCTGTGAGGCGACCGAACATGTAACTGCACACACATGCATTTTTGTCAAGATGGTTATCACACTTGGAAGGCATCAAAAGGGCACAGGTTATCGAGATTTACCTTTTTACCAACTTCCTTCTCCATCTTACTTAGGTATTCTCTCATTGATGTCTCCGGCCCTTTTGTGTTTTCCAGAAATACTCTCAAATGTAACCGGCTCTGACACGTCTGGGCAAGTTTTCCCTCCAGGGGCACCCATATGTCTGCCAGTTCTACTGATGTGTGCTTCACGAAATTAATTTCTGCGTGTCCAAGTGAAATCGCCAAATCGAATGGACCGTCAAAATTGAAAACTTCAACATCCAATACAGCAGGTGGTTCTTCCATAGCATCAAACTCCATTATCTCTGCAACGTTCTTTCAGTTTGTCACAAATGATAATCAGACAAAGCTACAGGCTCTGTAGTAGGTATGCAACATGCTAATATGTGAAATGTACTAACCGTTCCATTGAGGTTCCTGGGTCTGAAGTTGAACAGAGCTTGTTCTTGTGATGCCATTACAGCTAAACACGACATAAGGGTCAACTGATCCACATGAAACAGGTGGCAAGCTTGTAGCTTCTAGCAGAGCTACAGTTAACAGCCAACCCTCACCATTTGCTTTAACTCCATGATCACTTCCTGTCATGGAAGGTAGAAGATAGGTAGCACATTCATGACATCACCGAGTTGAATAGCACGTCTAATATACGAGAAAAACAAGAGGTAAACAATTGAAGAAAAGAGCATACCTCTCTGTACCCTTGCCTCTACAAAACGTGAAATCATATTCAGTAAACGCTCAAACTGAAGGACTAGTACGCCGGCTGTGATCAGCTCTCCAAATGAGTCAGGTAGATCTAGACCATTGAACTCAAGGCCCATGAGTGGGCCTGATTTCGACAGAAGGATGTGCACAACAATATAAAGTGCAAATAGCACTGTTGTAATGGCGGTGAAATTGCAAAAATACTTGTAAGCAAGCCTGATATCTGACTGGTGTTCTGCCTGCAATGGCGCCAACAACTGCTCTTTATCCATCCCTACAGAATCAGCCAGTTTCACATGCCTAGACATTACTTCAGCAAAACCTTCGAAATTTTCCTTCAGTCCATCCCTAACGCTCCCCTCAATCATGCTTCTCATCATGGTGCTCTGAAGGAATTCTACATTGTATGATACAGTCAAATGCGCGCTTTCTTCACCTCCTGATAACCCGGTGCTGTGGATTATCTTGTACAGCAAAACAACTGCAAAACAGTTCCCAAAGGGGACTTCAGGAGTACGAACACGAGCCATAACCACAAAATTCTTGCCATCTGCTTTAAGATAGGTCTGCTCCTCACTAGTCTTGACAGCTTTCATAAACTTCGATGCGCCTTTGGTATATTGACATGTCCTAGTTAAGCTAGGAGGATCCTTGCTCTTCCATGTCCACGGCTGCTCCTCATAGTCAGTGGTACCTTGCAGCTCACGCAGTTCTTTGAAGAACTGTGAATCAGGTCTGAACAGAAGATGGTTCAGTTCTTTTGACTCCACAAGGTAAGTGTGCTCAAAGATGATGCCGCCATCAAGATCTTCCGGCATGTCTGGTGTGCTTCTAGATTTCATGGTCTCCATAGCTTCTTCAAAGCTAGCATCTGGAGCCATCTGTTCGGTGCTTGAACCATTTGCTGTTGCAGCAATATCCTCTGCTAGATCATCATCTTCAGTAACTGAATTGGAATCTGTTTGCATCCAACGGTCAGAGTTATCTAGAGAAGTCCGCCCTGTGTCACGGCTCCAAGGAGAATCAACCACCGCACCATTAGAACCTGAATGTTCCATATCAGTTAATCTCTCGATTTCAGCATCGGTGTCACTTCTGGAGCTCGAAGAAGGTGACATGTGGATGACAACGTTGTCATTGTTTTCTCTATAGAGTGAAAAGCTTAGGAGAATTTTCCCTGGTCAACAGCAATAAGAATAAAATCATTATCACTAGGCTATTCGGAAAGTGTAATCATGATACAACCTATGCTTCTAAAGCAACCTATGCTTCTAAAGCAACCTATGCTTCTAAAGCGTGCCCCTCACAACCATGACTAAGCCAGCCTTAACTGAAAAAGGAAAGGTGTACACACTGTTATACTCTTCTGAAAGCCCAAGACTAAATAAAGTTGTGTTGAAGTGGACAAGACCTGCAAAATTGGATCATATTCATAGCTAATCCTGTAAAAGTAAAGCACACCATCTACCACTAGCATTGCTGTACCAAGTAGTCAAAACTGGGCATGCTTTTCGACAGGCACTAGTTTATTGCAACCGCTGATCCTAGCCACATGATACGGATTAGTTTCATCAGACTACACCCAGTACTACCAACAAAAGCGAAAGGCCTGCGCTGTTCCGTAAGCATCTCGGCTAAATAATTACCACACTCATGTGGGTTGTGACCGACCCCGTACTTGCTAACGAACGACTCACGGTTACGGAACCTAAATGACTTTTACTCCGTGATAGCGGCATGCTAATCCGCTAAAATTCTACGAGCTTGCGTGCGGCAATTGGCAAAGGTAGCAAGCGATACGCGCGGTGGCTTCCCCCCGAAGGACTGCCGCTCGCGCCGACCAGCGCCGATCTAGGAACCCAATGCACGGCAAAAACGTCAAGCGTATCTAGCTCGCGAAAGCAAACTTGTGCACTCACCGCAATCCGCCGCGGCCGCCTCGCCGTCGTCACCGCCGCCCTTCCGCCGGTCGCCCACGGGCTGCAGCGTGAACCACGTCGGCGGCACGGAGCGCCTCTCCCCGGGGGAGGCGGCGGTGGCGGCCGGCACGGGGAGCCTGACCGCACCCACCACCTCCCTCCCCCTCCCTCCCCGCCGCCGCCGCCGCGCCACCGCGACCTCGAACTCCTCGCCCTCCGCTTCCTCCGCCCCCACCGCGAACACGAACTCCTCGTTCCACGCCGGCGCCGCCGCCGCCGAATCCTCGCCGCCCGGGCCCGGCTCCGCCGCCTCCACCGCCCGCGTCCGGAACCGCTGCTTCCCCGCCGTCACCTTCGCGTAGAACAGCACGCCGCCGTGCAGGCGCGGCCGCGGCGCCGGGAGCCCGCGCGCCTCGAGCACGTACACGTAGAGCCGCATGGCGATCGTGGTAGCTAGCGAGCGCACGCCGTGGAGTTGAGAGCGGGGTGGCTTGGCCGTGGGAGTTTTAGAGGTGGCGGGTCTCGGGGTCCGGGATGCGGGGGCCGATGTGTGCCGAGCGCGCGGGGCACGCGGCGGGAGGAGGAGCGCGACACGCGTGCTGGGGTTGGGGATGATGGGGCGCGGGGCGGTTTGGGGTTCGGCGTCTTGACTGCAGCCAGTGTGGGAGGGGGTGGAGCTGCCATGGCTGGCGTGGCGGATGCGGATGCGGATGCGTTGGTCGCGTCGCGAGCTTTGAATTTGTTGGGCCTTCCAGAATCGAGAAGTCAGATAGATGTCCATGCCTGCCTGCGTGCTCCTCGTCGTCGTCGTGGCGTCGCGGCCATCCCCGTACGGCTACGGCGATGCCTACACAAACTAGTGGAATACTGGAACGTAACCGCCGGTCTCGTGCGTGCCTCTAGAACTAGAAGAAGCGGACAAAGGCAACTTTGCTGGGCCTCTGAAAGTGGGGTTCCTGTTTCTGGCCCATCCGCCGTCGGGGACGCTCAGCGGCCCGTGCTCGACCCAAATAGAGCCCATCAGCTGTCTTTGCCTATCTTCGCCTAGCTACAGGCCTACAGCTATGGGCAAGGAAAAGCAGACAGTTACACTGCTCGATGGTAGCAACAAGTCGCATTCTTCAACAGCTCACCCAGTCACCACCACATTGCATCGGGAGTCACATCCTCTGCCTCTGAGAAGCCATCACAAAAGTTAGGTCACGACTGCAGAAAACGGTAGTAGCAATCTTCTCACCAAAAATGCATCAGAGCCGAAAATGTAGAGCAAATTGATGGTAGCAACAAGGTCACGAACAGATCTTTACATTCATAAACCGGAGTACGTCATACTACTTCCAGCACGAAGGGCAGTAATGTACATTAGGGGCAGTCCAAATCTGCACCAATTGGGATCAGTATACAACATCAACATCAACATAGCCTTTTATCCAAAAAAGTTAGGGTAGACTAGAGATGAAACCCATAAAAAAACAAAGATCACGGATCTTTAGATACGTGGATGGCGAGTCTCCAAGCGCTCCTATCCAAAACTACATCTTTGGAGATATTCCACTCCTTAAGGTCTCTCTTCACTGACTCGTCCCAGTCAGTTTAGGTCTACCTCTACCTCTCTTTACATTTTTGGCCTGCTTTAGAACCCCACTACGCACCGGCGCCTCAGGGGATCTCCGTTGGACATGTCCAAACCATCTCAATCGATGTGGGGTAAGTTTCTCCTCAATTGGTGCCACCCCGACTCTATCCGAATAACTTCGTTCCGGACTCTATCCCTTCGTGTGTGCCCGCAAAACCACCGCAACATCCGCATCTCTACTACACTCAGTTGCTGGACATGTCGTCTTTTTGTAGGCCAACATTCAGCACCGTATAACATCGCCGAACGAATCGCTATCCTATAGAACTTACATTTTAACTTTTGTGGCACCCTTCTGTCACATAGGACGTTAGAAGCTTGACGCCACTTCAACCAGACAGCTGAGATTTTATATCTAACATCTTCATCAATGTCGCCATCCTTTTGAAGCATCGATCCTAAATACCGAAAAGTATCCTTCTGGGCCACCACTTGCCCATCGAAGCTAACATCTCCATCCTCATGCCTAGTCGCGCTGAAATCGCACATCATGTACTCGGTCTTGGTCCTACTGAGTCTGAACCCTTTCGACTCTAACGTGCGTCTCCACAGCTTTAACTTCCTATTAACCCCTTCTCTATTCTCGTCCACCAGCACCACATCATCAGCAAAGAGCATACACCAAGGGATATCATCTTGTATGTCCCTTGTGACCTCATCCATCACCAAGGCAAATAAATAAGAACTCAATACTAACCCCTGATGTAGACCTATGTTAATAGGAAAGTCAGTGATGTCACCATCACATATCCGGACAATCGTCATCGCATCCTTATACATATCCTTGATGAGGGTAATGTACTTAGTTGGGACTTTGTGCTTCTCCAAGACCCACCACATGACATTTTTCGGTATTTTATCATACGCCTTCTCAAGGTCAATAAAGACCATATGCAAGTCCTTCTTCTGCTCTCTATATCTCTCCATCAATTGTCGGATTAAAAAAATCGCCTCCATGGTCAACCTTTCAGGCATGAACCCAAACTGGTTTTGGGTCACACTTGTCACTCTTCTTAGACGGTGCTCGATAACCCTCTCCCAAAGCTTCATCGTATGGCTCATCAGCTTAATCCCACGGTAGCTAGTACAACTTTAAACATCTCCTTTGTTCTTGAAGATTGGTACTAATATACTTCTCTTCCATTCTTCAGGCATCCTGCTGGACTGAAAAATAAGGTTAAAAAGCTTAGTTAACCATACTATCGTTTTGGCACCTAGTCATCTCCACACCACAATGAAGATACCATTAGGGCCCATCGCTTTACCCCCCCCCCCCCCCCCCCCTTCATCCTCTTCAACGCCTCCCCGATCTCAGCCTCTTGAATTCTCCCCACAAAGCGTCTGTTCACAAAGCGTCTGTTGGTGTCATCAAAAGAGTCATCTAACTCAAAGGTAGGGCCCTCATTCTCCCCATTAAACAAATTATCAAAATACTCTCGCCATCTGTCCTTGATCTTCTCATCCTTCACTAGAAGTTGATCTGTCCCATCCTTGATGCATTTGATTTGGTTGATATCTCTTGTCTTCCGCTCGCGGATCCTAGCCATCCTATAGATATCCTTCTCCCCTTCCTTCGTGGCTAGCCGCTGATACAGGTCATCATACGCTTTACCCTTTGCTACGCTCACAGCTCGCTTTGCAACCCTCTTCGCTAAATTATAGCTCTCGATGTTGGCTGCACTCTTATCAAGGTGGAGGCTCTTGAAACACTCCTTCTTCTCCTTAATAGCCCTTTGCAGCTCGTCATTCCACCACCAGGTGTCTTTCCCTTCCTGTTTGCCTCCCCTACTCACGCCAAACACCTTTGAGGCCGTCAAACACCTTTGAGGCCACCTTCCGAACACATGTTGCCATCTTTAGCCACATATCTTCTGCATCTTCTCCTTCCTCCCAGGGCCCCTCACCTAGGAGAGATTCTCTCCTTGAACGTTTGCGCCGCTTCCCCTCTAATCTTCCACCACTTCGTTCTCGCAATCTTGGCGTGTTTATCTCGATGGACACGTACCCGAAAACAAAAGTCCGCCACCACAAGCTTGTGTTGAGGGACAACACACTCCCCGAGTATTACCTTACAATCTAAGCAATCCCGTCTATCCTCCCTCCTAGCAAGGATAAAGTCGATCTGGCTCGAGTGTTGTCCACTATGAAAGGTCACATGATGAGATTTTCTCTTCCTAAAAAGGGTATTCGCTATCAACAAATCGTAGGCCAACGCGAAGTTTAAAATATCCTCCCCCTCTTGACTCTTGCGACCATACCCAAAGCCCTCGTGCACTCGCTCGGACCCTACATTAGTCGCACCCACATGGCCGTTGAGATCTCCTCCTGTGAAGAGTTTATCGCTGCTAGGAACGATACTAGCCATGCTATCTAAGTCTTCCCAGAACTGCCTCTTGGTGCTCTCACTGAGACCTACCTGAGGAGCATAGTCACTGATCACATTCAGGACTGAGTCTCCAACTACCATCCGGACCAGGATAATCTGGTCGCCTCGCCTCCTAACCTCTACGACTCCATCTTTAAGGCTCCTATCGATCAAGATACCTACACCATTCTTACCCGATGTTGCCCCCGTGTACCAAAGCTTGAAGCCAGTATCCTCAACTTCCTTCGTCTTTCGACCCTTCCATTTAGTCTCCTGAAAGCATAGAATATTTACACGCCTCCTAATTGCTGCATCAGCTAGCTCCCGCAACTTACCTGTTAGGGATCCTACGTTCCAGCTATCTATCGAATCCTAGTTGGCTCGGCTAACTTCCTTACCCTTCGCACCCGTCGAGGGAAGTGCGAAGACCCTTACTCATTTTCCACTACACCCGGACGCAGATGTAGCGCACCACTCAAGCTGTGACGACCCGACCCTTGCTCACTTTTCATCGTACCCAGGTCACGATACGACGCGCCCTTGGGGGGATGGCGACCCGGCCCTTGCCCATTTAACACCACACCCGGATTCCGATGTAGCGCGTCGCTAAGAGGGTTACGCCCCAACGAGTTTCTTATGGGTTTGATATCCATCAGAGTGGCTTTTTTTTTTTACGCTGGTTCGCTAAACCTAACACAACCCTTCTCCTTGAGTGGCTATTTTTTTTTACGCTGGTTCGCTAAACCTAACACAACCCTTCTCCTTTATCCGGGCTTGGGATCGGTATGCTCTGCATAATTGATATGCAGTGGGCAGTCTCACGAGCAGCTCGTCCTGCAGAAAAGATGGTAAGTCGATAGTACGCGTTCATGTCCCGGTCTGATGCGGAATGTAAGATCAAACTCCTTTTGTGGTTCACTGGTCAGATCTTGTGTTAGACCTGGAACGACACATTCAGGGACAAGAGACAGTGAGATAACATGAACAAATCAAATTCCAGGAGGCATTTTAGTAACACAGTACAAAGGGATAGGTATGCAAAAGGCAACTTACTCTCATCAGTATCCGAAGATCAATTTTTCCCCTTTCTTTTCTTTCGCTTCTTCGGGGTGTTGGAGGCGTTATCGCCGACATTGGTCGCTGGTGCAGCAGGTGGAACTACGGGTGCTACTGATGGTGGAACTGCAGGGGCAAAGGGTGGGAAAACCATCGGATGCGGGTGCATGGGTACTAGAAACATTCCTGGGGCCACGGCTGCCGAGGCTGGAGCCATGGCCATCATTGTTGGTGCGGCTGCCATTGGTGCAGATGACACCACTGTAACTGTAGTCACTGCTGCAGTCGTAGGTGCCGAAGTTGATGTTCCATTACCAACGTCTTCTGTGGATGGCTTTGAAGACTTAGCACCTTTTTTACCAGCAGAAACTGGACTCTCTCCAGGCCTTTTCTCTTTTCGAGACTCCTCAAACTTGCGCACCTTCTCTTTAGCTTCCTTCATCACAGAAAGGACATACTCCATCGCATCAGGGTCAGTAGCTCCCATTTCCACAATGTCAGCAAAGTACTGGTGTCCATGCTTGTAGAGATTGTCCACCTTATCTTCCCGAACATTTTCTGGTTTTGTGCCCTTCCCTGTAGCTTTTGCCGCATTTGGTGAGATGGGGGTTTCCTTAGGTTCCTCGGGGCATTTGTAATCCTTCCGCCATCGATCAAGAATATATTTGGGAGGTATTAGCATCACAAGCTCTTGCCTCAAGACCGCAAGAGCATGGCTACATAAAATACCTTTAAACTGGAATGACCTGCAGATGCACCACACTTCTTTCTCAGCACTGTTATACATCACTCTGTAGTCAAACTTCCTCTCCTTTCCAATCACTGTCACAGTGTAAGTCACTATTGAACCACTTCTACTGACTTCAGTGCAGTTCACATTCATCAGCTGCTTCAACTGATCCTGGAATTTCTGGAACATATTTATTGTATAAACATTTGCAAATTGCTCCTCAAAAAGAAGACCAGACAGGACTTGTGGCCTTTGTTGAAATGAACGGAAATCATCATAGGCTTCTCGATCAGACCTGAGCTTCATAGCAGTATCAAATTGTTCAATGAATGTCTTTATTGTGGTTTCTGGTGTAATATATCCATCAAAAAAAGCCTCCAAACGTTCACTGCGACGAACTGTGGAGATACCAGCCCAGAATGTATCCTTTACATACGCCGGTACCCATTTTGCCCTCTCTTCAAACAAGGTTGTAAGCCACCGGTTATCATGAAGATTATACTGATTGATCATTTCAACCCACCCCCTCTCGAAGTCAGCTGATGTAATGGTATCATAGACTACCTTCTTCATTCTCAAACTGATTGCTTCTTTATCCTCAACTCTTCCAGACATTTCAGGAAGTTCTTTCATTATATGCCAAAGGTTGTATCTGTGCCGAGTATTTGGAAATACTTCACTGACTGCTTTGACTACCGGCCTTGAATGAGTCGTAATAATTGCTTCAGGTGCTTTATCATTCATACATTTTAGCCATTTTTTGAATAACCATGCAAAAGTCTCTGGAGACTCGTCTCCAAGTAGACCACATCCTAACAACACAAACTGTCCATGATGGTTGATTCCCAGAAACGCAACCAATGGAATGACAAATTGATATGTCAAGTAGACAGTATCAAAGCAAATAACATCACAAAAATGTTGATATGCAACTCTGGATCTAGCATCAACCCAGCAAACGTTCTTGAGCCGACCTTCATCATCCATGTCCCAATTGTAGAAGAAGTTGGAGTTTTGAGCTTGCATCTTATCAAAGAAAACTAAGAGTGCCTCAACCTCACCCTCTGCAAACCTCAACTTTCCAGCCTTCCCTGCCCCTTCAATGGAATAATTTGACTGAGAAAAGGATCTCACCATGAAATCTTTATTTTGGTTGGGTGGCCTGCCTCTACCAGAGTGGATCTTTGGGTTCAATCGAGTTTTGGCATTGAATGGGCGGTGCTCCCTTTGCCAGTCAGGAAGATCTTTAAAGCACATCATGAATCTGACCATCTCAGGATTGCATGGGTGGTTATGTTCCAGTTCAACAAAGACCACTTCCCAATGGTTCTCACTGGCGTTAAACTTCACTACCATCATTGCTTTGCAACCAGTCTTTGCGACAAGCCTCCTTCGAGCTTTGAGGCCAGGCTTAATCCTAGCAATGCCACCTTTGTAACAGACAAATGTAGCACGGTATTTAACCCCATCAACACTGTGGGAAGTCCTCTTTGAGACCCCAAAACCAGCACGATAGCCATACTCTAGGTAGAATTGATATGCCAAATCAACCGTCTCAAAGGTCATGCCAACTCGAGGGCTGACAACCTCATGCTTATCCAAAACTGTGTTGTTGTTCTCAAAGGACACGGAGGCATCCCAATATGGTTGCAAGCTGCTCCTGGAATAAGGATCGCTTTGAAGGGTGTCCATCACACAGCACTTGGATATCCAATCTTAGGTCAACATAAACTGTAAAATACAGACGAATGTAAGAAGCTTGAAATAGACCACAGAACAAATACTTAGCAAAGAAAACTGAAATTTTCTTTTATGTGACTTCCTTCTAAACTAAATATCATTTGTATAACACAAAACATACAAAAATCTCATTTTATTTACATGAGCACATAGTACCCAAACTAAATTCTATAGAAAATTGAATGTGATTGTGTGAATGATGATGACAGCGTAGCGTTCCTAATTGCCACCTAGGATTGTGTGAATGATGATGACAGCGTAGCATTCCTAATTGCGACCTAGGACCCTTGAATGTTTTGATTTGCCAAGAACAATTATCTAACAGTATAGATTAATATGTGCTAAATACCATTCCTGTCAACATAGGCATCAAACCTCAAACGACATTTACTTTTTGCAAATAGACAGATCACATGACTGAAATTACAGGGGGAAAAACCTTTCTCTTCACAATCCCTCTCAAAATCTGAGCACAAAAACACATACCATCTAACTCTCAATCTCTCTGCCATTGCCACCGCCTGCTAAGTCCCAACACCCCCATGGCCCCACCCCACCCACCCAAGGAAATTAGGGATCCACCCACTTATGACTTATCTCTCACCTTCCAAATGGTTCAGATAACTATTCAACAGTTCCAAACCCCACGTGCAATACCACAAAACGTGATGAAAAGGAAAGGGAGAAAAACAATTAATGGTGCTAGAGCCCGTTCAGGTATCACCAGATTTGGAAAAGTTTGCTTGTTTCATGGCTAACTGGTGGGAGTGTTATTTAGCATGCACCGAGTCATGACTCGTGGTTGCCCTGAGAATGTATAGATCCAAATTTTTGGAAAGCAAGTAGCGAATATCATGCTTTCATGACACGGCAAATCTTTCCAATTTCAGAATGAGAGAAAATCCTCGTATGAATATAAAGCCCAAGAGGGTGCAGCACAATATATACTATCAACTGCTATAAAGTTTTCACAACGTAGTGGTGCTTGCAACTAGAGGTTGAATACTTATGACTGAAAGTAGTGAAACAACAACATATAATGTAGAGGTTGAATACTTATGACTGAAAGTAGTGAAACAACAACATATAATAGATAATCTATTGCAAGTAGAGATCAGGTTTCCCAAGAAAAAAGTAGAAGGCAGGGGTATGCCAAAAAACACATGCATTAGAAGTATTAAAGCGATAATCATGTTATCCTTTTTTTAACAAGTACCCATATGCTGTCTAGTAACACCACAATGGTGGGCTATGTTTCATTGATCAAGGCAATATGGCACTTGAACTGTCAATCAATTATATTGACGGAACTGGAAGGAAAAGGATTATCACTAGGAGAAAGTGATGGGAAGAACGCTATTCTTGGGATGGTGCAAGGATAGAATCTAAGCCACCAATCTTGACTGATTAACACCCAGGGTTATCTCAGCTTACTGAGGCAGTGGATAGAACACTAGAGTGGAGACAAAACCATTATCGGAACCTTAAAGGGAACATGCGGAGGCGAGCCTAAACCGGGCCATGGGTGGTTCAGTTGAAGAAGCCAAACCTGCTCCTTGGGAGCCATGAACTCCAATGGTGTCAAAATGCCAACTAGCATCGATCTCACGCGCTGACGAACAAGGATTTAATCGAACTGAGCCATGGACGGGGTGATTGGATTGGATAAGTCTCGCAACCCGCAATGGAGACAGATAAAAGATTTGGGTTTGGTTGGGCGCCGTCACGGCAAGGGTTGCGCCCGCCGAACGAAATTAACACTCGCAGCAGCCTTTCCCAGAAAGCTTAGATTACTCACCAGCAAGAGGAGGAATCAATCCATGTCCCGGCGGATCTCCGCTCTGCTCCACTAGGCCGAGAGGGAGGAACGGCGCTGCGGCAACGGTAGCGGCGGCGGCACTGGACTAAGGAGTGGAGAGTGGGGGAGCAGGCTACTGCGACGGAAGGGGCCTGCTGCGTCTTGCTCGGCTGCGTCTCGTGCTCGCGTGGTGGTGATGGGGGGGAGGGTCGGGGGTCCGAACTCGGAAGTCTGGACACTGAGCGTGGACGGGGCTTGAGGAAAGGCCCGTTTGGTGCCGCTCTCAGGGAACGCCGGAGAAGGGCCTCCTCGGCGCGAAATCCCGGGGACGGAGAGGGGCGGCGCTGCCTCCTTGGAGAAGGATGCGGTCGGCAAAGAGGGGTGCACACGGTGGATAGCTTGGACAGAGAGGGAATCCAGGGAGAATCGGGAGAGCATGTATTTTCAGCTCCACGCCCGTAGGTCAAAAACGCGAATTGATACGGAGCGATTCGGGGGCGGAGCAGCTGGGAGCAGCGGCATTTGGCAGCGCTCCGCTCATTCTTGATTAATGGCATTAATACTATAGAGTTAAATGAGTTCAGTAGCCCTAGAATAGAAGTTTGACGCACTGATGTGCACTCCACACCCTCACTAGTGCAGCTCATAGCACGCGCTTAGAATCAGAGTGCAAGTCAACTCTGTCCATCTTTGCATATGCTAAAGAGCCCTCAATTGAAAATCTCACACCAGTCCAGATAACTCAAATAACACACGCGTCACAAAGCATTGCGATACAGAGACATTACACATCCCAGTAGGGTTGTACTCTGGCAGAGTCCACTACCCGGATCATCATATTGATGCCACAATGCCAATCTAGTTGTTCAGCTGCACAAATCCTCTGCAGCTTAATTGCTAGAATACAAAGATTTCACAAAGGGGTTGCTGGGCTGAGCCAAATAATGGCATGTCAGAAAATCCAATTTTGGAGATAATTTCGTAGCTACAAAGACATCAATTGCCACGTGAGGAGTCAGTCACGTCCAGGTTATAAGGGAGGCATCATGATCCTGATCCACTCCTTGTGACCCTTCGGAACATATCTTTGATGTTCTTGGATCCTACCTCCGTCTTCGGCTTCTTTGCTGGCCGCCCTTTGCTTGACTTGGCACTACCATTCGCCTCCTTACTCTGTACGGGCACATTACAGGAGTTCAGAGATATGGCCACTAAAAAAAGCTGAAGCATTCTCAGGGAGCTCACCTCAGAGGGGCGAGCAGGCGCCGGAGAACTGTCTGCGTAAAATGAAGCTTCACTAGTTTTGGTCGTCACATCATTGATGATCTCATTCAGATCCAGCCTGCAATGAAATGAATTGCTCGGAGCTCGAGCATAGACAAGCAGAGAAATACCTCTTTTAAATAAGAGTGAAGAAAGTCTTACTGCAGCTTCTTGCAGAGTAATGTTAACCATGGTTCATCCTTCAGATATTCATGGATCATTTGGACAGCCTCCTTCACTGTAGAGGAAACAATAGAAGCACCTCTGTCAGGACATTCGTGCACACACCACATAATCAGGGCATCTCTATGCACACTCTTCTGCTTTGGATGCTGCCGGTGCCATGCTACAGGCATAAAGCCAGTCAAGTCTCTAATAAGCAACAGCCAACAGCAATAAAAAATGTTGAGCGATCTCAAGCATAACTACAACAAGAAAATGACTATTTTGTATCCCTTTTCCTTTTAGAGATATGTTAAGTAGCACCTTTTTCTCTCTAGAGACCAGAAATTGATGTCAATCCTTAGCATCAATCTTTTTAAGATCAGCACCAGGCATAAACCCAAACTACCAAGCATACCATTCAACAAAACCATTTAAAGAAACAGTTAGCTTAGTTTAAAGCGTTTTAGATTTTGAGTGATACACTAGGACATAAAGTGTCAGTGGTACCATCCAAATAATTAGGCTATAAAATTGAGCTACAGAATTATCCAACCCAGTTTAGTTAGATGCGCAAGTGTGCTGATAACAAACCCTCAGAAGAAAATGAATAGTAAATGGCCAGAAGCTACATACTTCTTTCCATATTACACTACCCGAGTATTATATACTGAATAAAATAAAGATTAACAGAGACGTACATCGTTCCTTTTCTGCTTGAGCAGCGTAATTCTTACCCAACTTGAGAAAGACCTCTTTTAGGTTGTGTACCTGCAAGAGATTCAAAAGTATATATGCTGTTCAGAACAGTGAGGACTGAGGAGGAAATAAAAAGATTAGGATTCACATATGAATGCTGTGCACAACAAAGATGTACTAAACTACCTAGGGCCTCTTTTAGAATTCACTCCTTTGAAGACCCTATTCATAATAAAGTGAACATACCATTGTTTCGTTCACAATCCACATTCCATATAAACAAAGAGAATTGTGATAGAGTGATGAGGACATCCTCCACTATTACCCGCTGGCAAAGACGCAACAAAGGAGACCAAGTGGTTTAGTTGTAGTCGGACGGCGACCGTGTGAGCCTCTAAATAATCCCACCTTACTTAGCTTGGGAGGAGGAAGCCACCTTAAAAGGGAGAGCCACCCTTCCCCTATTGGACTAGTCTTTTAGGGAGATTGGGTCTTTCCCCCGAGTGGGTGTGCCTAAGAACTGTTGGGGTCCGGGCAACCTTAATTTATTAGGCCTCGGCTAACCCCACCTGGGCCGGATGCATCATTTGGTATCAGAGCTGGGCCTTTGTTTAAGGGGGTGGGAATGATGAGGACATCCTCCACTGTTACCCGCTGGCAAAGACGCAACAAAGGGGATCAAGTGGCCCAGTTGTAGTCGGGCGGTGACCGTGTGAGCCTCTGAATAATCCCACCTTGCTTAGCTTGGGAGGAGGAAGCCACCTTAAAAGGAAGAGCCACCCTTCCCAGGGAGATTGGGTCTTTCCCCGAGTAGGTGTGCCTAAGAACTGTTGGGGTCCGGGCAACCTTAATTTATTGGGCCTCGGCCAACCCCACCTGGGCCGGATGCACCATAGAGTCCAGAGAATCGATATGATTCAGCCCACAAAAAAATATCAGTAGCATCCTTAATTGGCATTTGTATCCGTTAAAGGGAAAATGAGGTGAAAAAGAAAACAAACACAGGAAAGGCATTCTAATTATCAGAACAAAATATTTCTGTTTTTTTGTAAATCAGTACAGCATACATCTCATCATCTAGCTGCAGTCTAAAGGTTATGCCATTGTTTACGTACAGTAGTAAACAGAAGTAAAACAAAAGTAAAGCCTAGTTTCATATAATGATGATAAAGCAGAGATAATATTTCGCCTTCAAACTGAGTAAACAAGAATAAGAATGAACAATAAAAGGTACCTTGCAGCACAACCAAGATAAGACCTTGGAGTCGTCCAGCCTAAAGAACTTCATGTTAGCTACTTCTGCAATAAAGGTAATATCCGTGTGAATAATTAATTCTGTAAAAATATTTGCCACTACAGAAAGAAGTCATGCCAAAAAACAAACAAGGAACATATGACTGTGCAGGATAGGTTCACAGTCAAAATGCAACTGAAATCATCAATTAACACAATCCAGAAATCAAACAGCTACCAGGTTGCAAGGAAGTCTAGTACTCTAGTGCTTATGATGTGGCAGCAGCTTAGCATAATATATTACAATGAAACATTTAAAGATCTACCTTTTACTTCACAAACCAATTCCATATGGTGTCCAGCTACACTCACTAGCTGCTGATATCCAGGATATCCCTCAATATACAATATTTCATCCAGTTGTCTGTATTTTCCTGGATCCTTCCCATTCTGCAGCAAAGTGAGTGGATGTAAAGGAACTGGGTTTAGGTTGAGAGAAAAAAACATGTACCGGAATTTTATTTTTGTCAATTGAGCGTACCGACATACGTGCAGCTTCAAAAATCGGTAGGAAAATGAAGATGGGATCGACAGGGGTGCAATAATAGAGGCCACCATCTATCAGGGGAAGCGGGATTGAATACCAAAGTTAGGCACTGAATGCAGTCTGATATGTGTTCAGAAACAATTTGTTTCGAGCAGATTATATTACTCAACACTCGTTATGTTGAATCGTTGATGCGTAGTAGATGGTAGAAAAATGTCATCTCACTATTTTAGCATGTTCCTTTTTCTGGAGAGAGAGCTAAGCAAGCGAGTTGTATCTGAAGTCACTATTCAACAAAATTGGCCAGCTGGTTTGAAGTGGCATGGAAGCAATGACTATTCATTGGCTACACAATGATAATAGGAGGCACGATTAACACAAAGGGAGGAAGAAATCCATGCATTTGAGCAGTAATGGCAAAATGTGTAGCTAGTTTACAATTGTACATACCTTCGCAAACATAGTCACCCAAGAACCAAGCACCGTAGCGCTCCTTAAACCAATTCATTTCTTGAAGTTGATCATTAATAAATAGATACCCTGTTTCATCTCCTGATTCATGACAAGACAAAGGTCAATGCGAGCTGTTGACCAATTGTAACTTGCAAGGATGAGGACTATTCCTAAGCGCCAACAAGGCTATCACATTCCACAAGAATCATCTCGTATCTGTCTAAATTTCCAGTGATTGGAAACTCATTCTGGAAAGCACTAGCCAGGCAGGAACAGGTGTACCTGATCTTGGATGGCGAAGTGACAAAACATTCCCTTGAGCACTGGCATCCGAAGGACCTGCAAGGTACAAAAAGGATACCAATTGTGGGTCTGATTGGAGCAAATTGACATAAACAATCAAAACCAAGCCTCAAACTCAAAGGTGACTTCAGTTAGGAGTTGGACTTTTTCTCTGGGTGAACAGATTTACAGCCACCTGACGTTTAATCCGACGTCAAGCTAACAGAGGCACAGAGCTCAAAAGTCGAAACAGCATAGTGCCCAAAAGACCTACAATTGCCTCGAATCCATAACAGTAGAATCAGTAGATGAACCAATTGCCCTGCCCAGTACTAACCCCAGAACCAAAATCCATAGCTCGGACTAGGCAGTAGAGCACAAACGGGCAGGATTAGGCGGTCGGGTGTGCGCTCACGTGGAGAAATGAGGACACGCGGCGGCGCCGCCAAGCCGTCGTGCCACGAAGCCATCGGGGTCGGCCGATTTGCCTCCTCCGACTTCGCCGGTGGTGCCGCCGCCGCCGCCGCTGGACGTAGGGTCTGCTTCGGCTGGGGCCGCCGTGGGGGGAGGGGAGGGGATGGGAATGGAGATAGGGACGGGGAACGGGGGAAGGGAGCGCGCGCGGGGAAGTCAGTGGCCGTAGTCGTAGGGTTTGGGTTTTGGCGCCCCGCCGGCCGGGCAGCCGCGGGATGCCGCTGCTTTTCTCCCCTTCGCTGTGCGGCATTCATTCGTCGCGAGTTTTGCGGACAAGGGGCCCAGTTTAGCCCACCTGCAGGGCAGCGTACATTACTTCCAGCCCATTATCTGTGTGCAGTACGAGCCCCGTATATGGGCCATGGGCGTGACCGTTTAGGAATTCCGTTGATCGATTGCTCGTGAGTTCCGTCAGTTTGCGATTCTCGTGTGACTCTGAGCCACGACGAGCGGGGATTAAAACGAAAACGGTATTTTTTAATTTTTTGAGAATTATTTTTGAAATTTTATCGAGTTTTAAGGATAAATAAAAAATGAAAATAATTATTAAAATAGTAAAAACGGAAATGGTAAAAAGATATGGAAATGGAAACGGGAAATGATTTGAGCGTTTTTTTTCCAGAAATATCGTATTTTTACGGTATTCTACCATATTTTACCGACAGAAATATTGTATTTATGTATGATACCAACATACCCTACTATCTATATTTATATTTTTAGAGAGTCATATCTATATTTTTAGATGTATCCTAACCCTAAATCACGCCCTAGCGATCTGAATTCGTAGCTTCATGAATGGTGGGATTAATATCTAAATTTTTAGTATTATAAAATGAGATACATATCATGGATGATGGTTGGATACTTGATTAATATTTTAATCACCAGTGCTTGTGTACGAGATGTGTAAAGTTATATGATTAGTGTTGCGCTCGACATGTTTATTACTTTTTAAAATTGTTTCAGTGGGTTTCATCTTGTTGATGTGCGCGTGACGACGACGGCGCGGTCGTGCCCCTGCGTCGGTACGCGACGGCACAAAGGACGGCTAGCTGGGACGCACAGTGACGGCGGCCGGCATGCGGCAGCTAGCTGGCTGCTGCTGTGCTGCAGGTCGTGGGCTTGGGCTGGGCGAGCTACATCCGCGAAGCATAGCGCCGATATGGTCATATGGCTAGCAGCCATGAGGACGCTCGTGCTCGTTCGGCGCGTGCGGCTACGGCGGCAGCAGGCATGGCAGGAAGGTAGTGGGTAGTGGCGAGTGCGCCCGTCGGAGCTGTCGCTGCCTTGCCTCTGCCCGCCGTGCAAACAAGGTAGCAACCGACCGAGCAGCGTCAGTAGCTAGTCTGGGCCCACTCCTCCGTCTTCGCGGGACTGGATTGCTGAACGAAACCATCGGGATATGTTGCGGGTGGACACCACCGTGAGTTGACGCATCCAGCTGTGCCGCACGACCGCACGGCGCCTCTCCACTTCGGAGCCTCCGGATTAGGAGCATCTGGATCGGCGGCGCCCCAGGTACGGCTGGATCGTTGGTAGGCGGAGCACATCGATCGCCTGCATACGCCCGGGTTGCACGCGCGCTCGCTTGCTTGATCTCGCCGTCTTGCTATAAAGAACTCGATCGATCGCCATCGATCGGCAGCTAGCCATCTTACCGTGATTTGGAAATTGGAAATAACGCCACTGTTACTCTGCTAGTCTGCTACTGACTTCCAAAAACAAAATATTTATTTAAATAAAGCTACTCATCATACATGACAGTATTCTACTATTCTATTCTGCATGATGAGGCGCACTAGCTACAAGCCGAGCAGAGCTGAGGGAAGTGCCAGCCAAAAGCTGCAGCCACACCAGTACACCGCCGTGGCAGTCTGGCAGATAGTATACGAGATATGGAGGGAGGATGGCTATATGCACGGATCGAATCCGAATCCATCGTATCGCCGGATTGAAAAAAAACCGAACGTGAGAGAGGGCCCAAAGGGAGCCGGGTCCGGCGGCCCCTTGCCGTTGCGGGTAAGCTCGCTTGTGAAACAGGAATGACGGGCGAATCAAGTTAGCGGCGGGCGGCCCGGACGCACTGGATTCCTACATGACACGACGATCACCACGATATGCGTGCGTGCGACGGTGACAAGGAGCAATCATGCAGCCAAGTGGACCGTTCGTGTCGTCCTCATCCTCCCATAAGCTGCTAGCAGGGGCAATTGATCACATATTGGTCGAGATATTATCTCCAAAGATACCATCAGCAAAAGGTGACTGACATTATGCGTTTCGTAAAGCCAAGAATGATTGGAGTTTTTTTTCCTTTTTGGAGGGCGTCACTTTGGTCTTTCCGGGAATGGAATGGGATCTGACGTCGGTCGCATCAGCAGGCATGCACCAGCTGGAATGGAATGGAATGCAATTCATTCTTGAGGAGGAAATTAAATCTTTAAAGATCTAAAACAATTAAGAACATATTTTACCATAAAAAATTAATTATACTCCTCACAACGACCCCACCTAGCAGGTGCGGGACCACCACACTTCGGTGCAGACCGATAGAAATTGGCAGTTTTAAAATGGTTTCGCCAAAATTGAAAACTTTTTGGCACCACGGGCGGTGGCTTACCCACCCATTGCACCCACCCCGCCGATCACGCCGCTGCACACCCTTTTTTAAACACGAAACTTTTGATACTGCTAATTCAGCCCGTCCCCATCGCTCCTCCCTTCCCCATCCTCATTGTGCCGCCCTACCATCCATTGATCCGCATCATGCTGCCCTTCCCATGATCTCTCCTCCTTCGCCCCGCGCCCCCGCCTCCGCGGGGAGGAGGTTCTCCTTCTCAGCCGGCGCCTTCGCGGGGGTCAACGTCGTGGCGGGGGAGTCGAGCTTGGCGCGTGTCGAGGGCGGGAGCGCCGCGGCCGGGGACGCACACGCCAAACTGGGCTCGAAGCGGGACGGCGACGGGAGCGTGGAGATGGAGGCGTGCATCGGGCTCGGCTCGAGGCGGATCGGGGACGGGATCGCGCAGATGGACGTGCGCATCGGGGCTGCCGCGTTCTTCATCGACCCTGGTGAGTTGACAAGCAACGCACTTCCCCATCCAGAACCTGCCCTTCGAGGTTTTCCGCCGGCGGGGGTCGCAAGTGCCGCCGCTCCCAGGTGTCGGGAACAGATGCATTCGACCCAGGTGTGCATCACCAAATACTTGCTGAAAGAGTTTTATCTGCTATTTCCAGTTTCAAATCTTTATTTTGTGTGTCATCTTTTGCTCTTTTGATTGATTATTTCTCTATTTTTAGAGGACAAGGACATCCAACAGGAAACTCCAGTCCTTATTTTAGTCCATCTCAGAAGCCTGATTTTGAACTTGAGATGGTTAGCTTCTTATAAATCTTATATTTATTTGTTATTGTGGCTGTAATCAATGTACCTTCCTAAGATGTCAAGACACTTTCAGAGTTTCAGTTATTTTTGGTATAGAATTATCAGAGAACACTATGTGTAGATAAACTGTGCGTAATCAATGATAATTTTTCTTGATTCACTATATTATATCACAATATTTGTTGCTTTCAGGCTGCCATTGTTGGTCCAGGGAATGAATTGGGAAAACCTATCGTTGAACACCATACTTTTGGCCTAGCTTTGATGAATGATTGGAGTGGTATTATTCTCTGCTTTCATTTGTTATAGCTGATGTTGCATGATGTGGTTATACTGAACTGCATATAATATACCAGCCAGAGATATCCAGGCCTGGGAGACTATACCTCTTGGACCTTTCCTGAAAAGCTTCCTGAAAAGTTTTAGTAGGACATCCGAAACCCTCAAAAATTAGGAATTTTTTGGTGAAAATTTAAGCCATACCTTGCAAAAAACTGGGAGTCCAGCACATATCTCGCTTAAGAAATGTGCAAACATTTTTGCTTTTAGGTTCGGTCTGAATCTTTAATGTGGTCTTACGTTTATAATTTCTCTAGGTACCACAATATCACCATGGATTGTCACTTTAGATGCTTTAAAGCCTTTCACCTATGAGGCTTCTAAGCAGGTGAGGAAATAGTGTATTTAAGATTAACCCTAAGAATAAGGCTAAGCTAGCACCAATCCAATCAGTTATATTTCTTATCAGCATTTTGTAGTACTTCAATCCAGGGAGAACTAATTTTCTTTTGCATTGCAAGAACCCGAGCCTTTGCCTTACTTGGCTGAAAGAATCACGTGAACTACGATATTCCTCTTGAAATACAGAGTGGCTGCAAAGAAGCTTCATTTTTTTGCTATTATTAATTTTATTGAAATCAAACTAATTGTGGTGTTGTTTTTCTCTGAAAGGTTTGAATTAAGCCCAAAGATCAAAGTGATGCATCAATTGTCGCAAAGACTAATTTCAAGTATTTGTAAGTACCCTGGCGGCATGGAGGGAGTCGAAAGGACTGATGCTGTGCGATTTGTGGAAAAGGTGCTTTTCTGAATGGCTCTCCAATCAAAAGTATACCCAAATTTGGTATCAATCAATCTAAGCAACATATTGGCCCTTGCAGCGCTTGTATACTGTTTTCCTCCAACTGACTCACCTTATTTGAATATGTTCATTCCATTCGTAGCAGCATCTCAAGATGAGTTAGTGAAGGCTCTTCTGGTAACAGAGGTAGGCAACTTATACCATGCAGTTTATACATTCTGGATATGTAAATATGCTTTTGAGATAGGATTAGATTTACCCATCTAGATATGTAGAGACATATATGAAGATATCAATCATTCCTTCTGTTAAATTTACCATCTGGATATATAGATATGCTTTTGTGATATGATTAGATTTTCCAAATACTGGAATATTGCCACTTTTTAATTTTATATAGTGTTGTTGTTTGATTTGGCTCTATTGCCATGCATAGTCGGAAAAAAGACTGGCAATCATAGTCGGACTCCACATTCTCTAACTATTAGTGAATTGCAGTGAATTGCAGGTAGGAAATGCTAAATATTATAATTCAAACAAACATACCATCTTGTTTATTATGATGCCTTTTATAAGGTTCTGATGGAGGGCGGGTTAAGTAGAAAGCTATCATCAGGAAGGGTTACTTGTGGTGGATAAATTTTGTGATCATAGTGTATTCACCATGTTTTATGGCTACATGCTTTCATGTCTTGTGACAAGCAACACGATGTACATGTACGTCGTAGCTGTCTTTTATCCATCTACGGGTTGATTGTGGTATGCAACTTTGTGATTTATCCCGATGATAGTGATGCTTCGATTTATACTTCCTGAAGAAAGGATTATTAATGTTAGGGGCCACTTTGGTTTTGTTCTCTGCTTAGATCCTCTCCATCCACCCTATGTACAGATCATTTGAACGTAGGTACCTAAAACTCATTTGCAGATAGGTACCTAAAACTCATTTGACGGTAGGTAACTATAACTCATTTGTAGACATCCATCTCATAGTTCCTCAGTGCTCTGTCCTGACTCATTTGCATTTGCAGGTAGGTACTTGTAACTGAATCCAAAGGATGAAGAGAGGAACTATGAGAAGGAACATGTCTCTCTCAAGCTTGTTGTTAAACCTGACACCTTCATAGAGGCATATTTCAAGTCCTATGGAAAATACTAGGAGCAGTTAATGGTTATACTTGAAGATATAACTTGTAACCTGTTTGTATATTTTTTTACTCAAATTCTCCCTTATTAGGTTGCAAGCTATAACTTACAATCTTTAATGCATATTATTTTTTAAGTAGTACCCTAAGTTTGTTCCATTTAGTTTTTCTATGGAAACATTTATGTTTTCATTTCATATTATGTTTCTTTGAATCCAAGGTTATCAATTTAAGAAAATTCTCTATTTGACACTGAGAAAATAAGTCGTTACTTTCTTGACACTGAAAAAATTTCCGTTCTCTATTTAACACCGACTTCAACTTTCATTCCCAAATTGGCACTCTGTTTGATTTTCCATCCATTCACTGTTAAATGTCATGCGGAAAGACTATTTTGCCCTTCCCAGATGTGGGCCCCACCGCTTCTTCCTTTTCTCTTTCCTCCCTCTCTTCCTCTCCTCCGACTCTCCCATGCCTGAGCTGCCCGCCTCTGCTCAGGGAGGGGTCGGCGCCGTCACTCGCAGCCGCCGCCGTCGGGGAGCCCGGAGCACGCCATGGCCGCCGCCTCGACCGAGCGCGGACCACCGCCACCGAATCTGAGCACAGGCCACCACCCGCGAGGAGCAGGGGAGACGGTGGCGAGGCGTAGAGGGAGGCCGTGCCCGATCCGCAGCCGTCCTCGCCCCCAGCCGCCGGCACCATGGCCTCCGCCTCCTCGAGATCAAGTCGTGCCATCGCAGAGGATGCCGCCGCCGCGCCCAAGTTGGTGCCCCGCGCTCGCGCCCATCCGCCGCCGCCAGCCCCTCCTGCCGTTCCGTGCCGCAGCCCGCGGCCAGCGCCGCCACGGCTGTGCAGGGGAGGAGGAGGCGCGATCGGGAGGAGGGGCTCGCCCGCCCGAGGCCGGCGCGCAGCCCACCCGCGGAGGCACGACTCTGGATCCAGCCGCCGCGCGGGCCGCTGCTGCCGGGCTGGATCCGCGTCGAGAGAGAGAGGGATGGGGAGGGAGGGGAAGGAGGGGCGCAGGGAGGAGCCAGAGGAGGGGAGAGGGAGAACGGCGGCGCGCTCAGGCATGTGAGAGTCGGAGGAGAGGAAGAGAGGGAGGAAAGAGAAAAGGAAGAAGCGGTGGGGCCCACATTTGGGAAGGGCAAAATGGTCTTTCTGCATGACATTTAACAGTGAATGGATGGAACATCAAACAGAGTGCCAATTTGGGAATGAAAGTTGAAGTCGGTGTCAAATAGAGAACGAAAATTTTTTCAGTGTCAAGAAAGGAACAACTTATTTTTTCAGTGTCAAATAGGGAATTTTCTCTATCGATTTTTGTATATTTAAGGAGTAAAAAAGGATTGTTCCATTACATCAAAGTTTTAATTATTATCATATCAACTTCACGCACGGCATGCGCGGGCATTGTTACTAGTAAAGGCGAAACAAACCATGGACGAAGAATTGGTGTGTGTCAATGATAATCACCGGAGATGATGGGCATCCATAGATTCGATCTTACCCATTGCGTACTGCACCGTACTTGTCACTTGGTCATTTGTTTAGCAGAGGGTCCTTAATAAATATTTGTGCAGAAGCCAAAGGTAGAGCGAGCACTGATGCATCGCGAGACCGACAGGGACGGGTGTGCAGTCGTGCACGGCGCACCTGCGGCCGGGTATCTGGGGAGTGCGCGCGGGTGCGGTGGGCGTCAACGTTACCAAAATGGCAACCGCAGACGTGGCCATACATGCACTTTCTTTCTAGTCCCATAAACCCAGGATCCCACCACGGCACGACGCAGCAGCGGCTAGTGCCTCTCGCCATCAGAGATCGTCGTCCATACACTTTATTTATTTCTAGACGCTAGATGACTTGTGCAACTCTCTTTTAATTCCCTACTTTTTTTTTGTGCAAAAAGTGCGGCGTGGAATTCTTCATGGTAGGAGCAAAACGGGACCAACGATGCCTCGACGGTATATATGATTGGTACGTACGTGTGCCAGCTTGGAATCCAAAGCGCGAAATTAGCTAGCAGCACATCCACTTTGCCGGCTCACGAATCTCGCCCAGGAACGAAACAAACTTCGCAGCTCGTCACGCAACCGTGTCTGCCGAAATTAGGTACACGACGAGTTTGGATCGTACTGCCGCGCTACAAGTGTTGGCCCAGTCCGAGCTTTGTGCAGACGCGGAGCCCGGTGATGTGGCCCGTGAGCGGAAAAAGGACAAAAGGCAACTGGGCCCGCGACGACGTGGTGCCGTCCAGCCGGGAATCTCACGGGCCCGCGGAGTAGTACTTCAGTAGGCTAGCTTTCCTTTTCTCCAATCTTTTAATTTGCGTGCGTTCGCGGACTGCACTGCGCACTAGCAGCAGCAGCCGCACTGAGCTGTGGACTGAATGAGTGCGTTGGTGGGGTGACCAGCGGGTGCTCCTATCATACCCGGCCAACTCCGATCGTTCGCCCCCCTTATCGTTATCCACACCGTCAATTCTCGTCTCACCCCAGGGTGATCCCCAATCTTACGGCGCCAGGGCAGCCTCTATCAGCCTTGATCCCGGAGCTAATTTTACTATTTTAGCCTTCTTATTTGAATGCTAATTAGGAGTACTATAACAAGAGCTAATTGCATAGATAAGGACTAATAGATGGTTAGAATTTATTAGCCCTAACTAGCCTATATTTAGTTCATTAACAAAACTAAGGTTAAACTCTAGCTCATCTAAATAGGGCCTAGCCAGGTTCAAGAGCAACCTGCCAATCTTTCTCGCCCAGGGAAACCACACCAGAGGTACCCATGTGACCTGTTTTTTTCCCATCGTTTATGATCTTTCAATATTTTTCATTTTTCCCGTGCCCTATGTGGCTATGTCGTTATACATGTGTGATTCCCACTTGAGCAATACAAAGACGTATCTCGTTTGGCTTCTAAGTTTCATTTGATCAATAATGTGAGATAATTAACACTACCACCAGTCACGTGTGTAGAAACAGGGTACGCTTGAGCATGACTAGTCAATGAGACACACATGTTAGTTGGCACTTTCAAACACATTATGTTTGGCAGATAAGTTTTGAGAAAAATTAGATATTATCAGCGCCCTAGTTTCATGTAGGTTTCGCCATATTTCATTTCACCTAAGATTAAGTCATCTCTGATTTCTTTTTTGACGAGTGTGGAACAAAACCATGCTCTCCAAAAACTTTTTTTAGCACTTTATGACTTTTAAAATGAAACTTTCCCCTCATTTTTTCTAAGAGTAAAATGCACCGGCGGTCTCTAAATTTGTAAAAATATATCATTTAGGTCCGTCAACTCCGAAAATGCATTTCTATATCCACAAACTTATAAGGTTGTGTTACTTAGGTTTGTCAACTCCGAAAGTGCATTTTTAGGCTCATAAATTTTTTAAATTATTCACCGCAGGTCCATATGTATCCACGCTGACTGTATGTCTCCCATTTCATTTATCTCCCTCTTCTCTCTCTGATCCAACCCCGCACGAGCTGTCGTGCCATTCGTGCCACTCTTTGATCCGCCCACCACGTCCACTAGTGCGTCCACCGGATGACCGGATATGGCACACACTGGTGCTATCGCTGACGTAACCCTAGCCACCATAGCGGGAGGCACCCTGAGCGGCGGCCTTAGGCGGCCCTAGCAAGTGGTGGGATCGACAAGTGTCGGATCCGGAAATGGCCGGCAGCTAAACCTACTCGAAGTGTGTATCGTGCGTCGTGATCGGAGGTGGCCTAACACACAATGACTCAAGATTTGTTCTGGTTCAGGAAATCGTGCCCTACATCCAATCAGGGGTCAGTCAGCTGTATTGCTTGAGCCCAAGTGCTCGTGAGGGAGCTTGAGGGGTTACAAACTTGCGAGTGGATGATGTGGTATGATCCAGATCTCTTTTCTAGGCGGATGATCCTCCTATTCATAGTCCAAGGGGGATCTCCATTACAGGGGAACCAAAGGTAGAAAGATAGAGGGTTCCTTCCTTCGCCGGTCGGGATCGCCAGCTCTGTCAGTCGGGACCGCCAACTTTGTCAGTCGGGGCCTTCCGATGACCACCGCCCAAATCCTGCGTCGTGGGGTGGCCGTCTTATCTCGTCCCTGTGCGTCATGCTCCGTTGGTCGAGAGGCGAGTGTGCGACGATAAGTACGATACGGCAGTCACGTTCCGTCCCTGGCGCTATGCCCCGCACTCCGTCGTGATGGAGGCGTGTTCGCCATATGGTAATAACATCGCGTCCCGTCCCTTCGCGAGTGGAATAGTGTCCCCTTGCTGTGGCAGCAAGGAGGAATGTAACCCCCGTGGATGGAGTGGTTGGCCCCGTACGACAGGTTGACTTCGGCGTGCACCGGCTAGCCTCGGCCTCGTCGATCGAGGATAGTGACACGTGTAAGGCGGGGCCTGGTCGGGGATCTCACTCGGAGCCATGGTACGGACCCAATCCCCGAGCGTCCCCTCGGTTGGGGACGCAAGCCATGTTTTTTACGACCGAGCGGCCGGTCGGGATGACGGGCCTAGGTGGTCTGGATGAAGTCACGGCCCACGAGGACGGTCGTTCATTCCAGGCGTGGTCTTAGACCAGCCAGAATGCCAGTGGGAAGAGGGCTCGCTGGGACCCCGGGTCCCTGGACCCTTCAACAAGCAACCCGCCGCCCAAGAGAAAGAGGAGGGAGATGGTATGGTGGTGAAGAAAACTAGGAGAAAAGCGTCAATTCTCATCATAATCCGCATTAAGAAATGTACAGAGCATGCCATGTTAGTGTTATGTGCATATGTGAATGCATATGGACTTGCGCTAAATAATTTAAAATGTTTATGGATCTACAAATGCACTTCCAGAGTTGACGGACCTAAGTGATACACCATTTTAAATTTAGGGACCGCCGGTGCATTTTACTCTTTTTCTAAACACCAGATGTCTTGTAAAAGTCAAAATCTATGCATATTATCCATCTCTTACGAGTGCATGGACCACTTGAACCAATTATTGCGACAATCACTCGAGAGCAAGTGTGTTAAAAATTCTTCGAGAGCAAGTTGTTGTTGTTGTAATACTTTTGCATTAGTATATAACTACTTGAAGTCCTCTCATCTCATCTTTCTCTGAAGTTACCACTGCATATCGCCTATCAAAGATTTACGAGTCTGAAGGTGTTACCGTTAATTCCCAAGTATGCCATGCACACGGGACACGGCAAGCAACAGAGACGATGCCAAGCTTATTCCTCTCTTCTTCCTGAGATGACAAGAACTCTTGTCATCTAGTGGTGGTCCGTCCGTGCCACGGAGCTAGCACGTCAGAGCTTGATGTGTGCGTGCTCTCGCCCACAGATCACGCGCTCGCATGCGCCGCCAGGCACATTCCGGGCCTTCTGGCTGCAGCAATTGTGCGTTAAACAAATCGCTCAGCGGTTCAGGACAGACACGATGCCCTGCGTTGCCACGCCGCGATATTCCCCTCGCATAGTGTGACAAGCAGGACGGACAAAGTGCCTTCTGGTGCATGAGCACGACCAGTACTAGCTAGTGGCCTTTTTTTCTAAAAAAAAAACACTTTCGATTGATGACGAAGAGGAGAGATCAAGATTAGCCAGAGTGGGTTTGACGATACAAATGGCCTACCTCAGCACACGGCGAACAAAAGGAAAACGAGAACGAGAGCCGTCCTGCACTGCAACCGGGTGCTACAGACATGTCTGTTGCGAGGCGCCATCGGTGTTTCCCCGATGTTCACAGCGGATTGCGTTTTGTCGCATCAATAGATTCCGCGCGGTATAAGGAACTCGATCGAGCCGCTTTTGCGATGAGTGCACAGTGACTAGTGTCCTACAATTGTCAAACACGTTTGCGGCTCGTCGTTGTCGCGCGCATGACTTGTGTAGCGTCATGACGAGAAAAAAAATGAACGAAAGTTTCTTCTTTACACAATCCTCCATACTCTTTCTGAAATGTCAAAGACGAGATGCCGAAACAAACTGAAGAGCGCCCTTGTTGTTAGTTTGTTACTTTCTCACGATTCGTTTTGACTTTTTTTTAATACATAGTTTTTCATGTATCTAGATATGATGTACATTATCTAGAAAAGTTAAAATGAATTATAATTTGAGACGGAGATAATAGTTGTTACCACTGACAGCTTGTTCAAATAGTATGGGAAATTAAAATTATTTGTCCGTAATACAAATTTCATGTAAAGTCTAGACCAACGTGATTGTTTAAATCCAATGCGGATCTAATCTATACTTGGAACTAGTGATACAACTCAGCTGTATATTAGGGCTCTACACATGCCTAATTGGAAAAATATTTACCCATTTTGTGCTAACAAAAATAATAAAGAGAAAAAGAATAAAATTAAGAAAACGCAAAATTCGGAAGAACCGAGCCCACCACAGGCCACAGCGCACGCCCGGGTCACCTTTCCCCTTGCCTTTCTATAAATCCACGTGAGGCCCCGACGCATTGCTCTCCAAATCACCCGGCACCCTCCCTCCCTTCGAGTCCTCACCGCGACCGCCACCACAACACCACTGCAAACCCGAGTTCCCCTCCCCGGCGGCGGCTCGCTGACGGAGAGAACCCCGCTCGCTCACCTAGGGTTCCCGTAACCCTAGCCCCGACCCGTACGCGCGAGGGCCCCGGCGACACGAGGAGGCGGCGGCGGAGAGGGGAGGGGGCAGAAGGCGCGGGAGGCGCAGGCCTGTGCTGTATGTCAGATCGTGGGAGCCGGCGAGGCGGAGACTACGGACACGGTCAGCTCGCGAACCCGCTCCAATGGCCGCAGCTCAGGAAAAGGCGGCGGCATGCTGCCGCGCCGCGCCCCCGCGCGTCGCTGGAGGCGCCCCGCCCGTCCCCGTGCGGGCGATCGCCGCGCCCCCGCCTGGGAAGGTCGTCGCCATCGCCGCGGGGGGCGGTGAGCGCGTGGCCGCGTCCGCCGCCGGCGCGGGCGGCGCCGTGATCGAGGAGATCGCCGCGGTCCAGCCCACAACGGCGAAGGCCTCCTCCAAAGGTATACCGGGTTCGTCACCTCCGTCCAACTCTGTCTCTCTGTCTCGATCGAGTTGGATCATAGGTTGATTGCGTCATGAGAAATGTTACGGGAGTGCCCTGCCGTGCATGGACCTCAAATTAGTTGGGGCATGCCGCATGCGATGGTGGTGTTTCTGTCCATCACGATTTATCGTGAGCTCGAATTTGAGTGCGGGAAACGCAATCTACTGGTGGTAGTTGCACAGAATGCATCATTTCGGGCGCATGCAAGCAGAGGATGCAGATTAGTTCGTAGGATCGGACGGTTTTCTTGTGGGATCAGATACGTGGATGATATTTGCACCAACCACATAATTCTCGTTTGCATGGGAGTGGATTGTGTAGATTGACGAGTAGGCCCTAGTAGCTGGCGTGCAAATTAGATCTTGTAGAGGCAAATCGTGGTTTGCTCTGCCTTATCTGGCTATTGATGATTAGAACACTGGGGGTTGATGTGATGGCGCTGCCATACTAGTGGGACTTAGCTGTCACAAATCTCAAAATAGTCCGGTTATGTGGTGTTCAGACTTTTTTTTTGTGCTCGATCATAATTTGGTGCTCCAATTTTTTCTTTGTTCACCAGGGATCTGATCACTAGTTGTAGTGATCAACTTGTTTTTTACTTCTATACTTTTTGTTTGATGACAAGGTTTCTGCCTTTCCGGTAGGAACGTAAGAAAAATGTCCCGATCTGGATAATGATGTCAGCTTGGCAAGTTTTCCCCACTCCCCCCTACTTTTTGAGTCATGGGTCAACAGAGTTTTTGGCATTCACGTTTTCTGGACGCACCACTAGGCATAAGTTGCTGATGAATGCTGCTCCATCCAGTCCACTTGGTGGGCAGTGGGCATGCCTTCTAGTAGTAGTGTTTCTGGGGATTCTGAATTGGTGAGGTGCACGCAAGATTAGCACATAATCGTTGTCTAGCATGCCCGTGCTACCTTTTAAGGTTCACAGGATTCTCGAAGTGATGTAGACTTCGATGCTGCTTTTTTATCTGTAATGGGAAAATGACATCGTATCAACCTTACCTTTCGTTTCAACCAAAAATATCATTAAAGATTTGATACAGATCCTTCTTGATAGCTTATCTCTTACGTGTAACGGTCCTTTTGGTAGGACAGTGTAATACTGAAATAGTACTTTTTTAATGATGTTGGCATGGATTTCCTCTGAAAAAAATTATTTGGCATTTAACTCAGTCAGATTTCCTGCGTTTTTGAGAAATACTCACCAGACTTATTCCTGTTCACCATCGACTTCTATTATGCAGAGGTGATGAAACACGAACAGTTGAAACTCGACACGCCTAATCTAATGAGATCATAACTTGGTGATTCTATCATCATTACAGATAGAACAAACGGAGAACATCCAACCTGTATTGGGACAAATATTCTTAGATTGTCCTCTATTTACTTAGAATTGTTCTAACCAGTAACTAGATGTCTAAATCCAGGACATGGGGCACCACTTAAAATCGTTCTAACCAGTAACTAGATGTCTAAATCCAGGATATGGGACACCGGTTGATTACACGATAATTTAAGACTTGCATTTATACTGTAAGATTCATGCCAGTACAGTCTCTTATATTTTGCCTCAGAGAGGTCAGCATTCATTCATCTATCTATTTTAGTGTTAATTCCTCTGACCTCCTGATAAGAACAAGAGAGCATAGTGCTCCGGACCTGCCAAATTACCTATTTCGAAAGCTTGACCTTTTTTTTTGAAAGGAGCATCTCTCAGCTTGACCTACTCTAAGAATTAACCTTTTTTATTCCCTTTTTTTTGTGATTGGTGATGTTTGTGGTAGCAGTTCAGTATGCATCTACTGCCCCATATTCTTTCTATTGCTCATCACGACGGTATGACACTTCTGCATGTGTTCTCTGATTTCACCATCTATTCACAGCCTATAACTTTGATAGATACCTGGAACATGCTATTTGAAATGTGTACCATGTCATAACTGAAACTAATGTTTTGCTGGACCAAAAATATGCAGGGATACCAATAATGACAAGAGCCCAGAGGTGCCACCCTTTAGACCCATTATCTGCTGCTGAAATTGCAGTTGCTGTAGCAACTGTAAGGGCTGCTGGAAGATCTCCCGAGGTATGCCAACAAATTTTTTACATATACTTTCCATACAATCTTGATAAAAAAAAAATTTGACAAGCAAAATTTTATGATTGTAGGAAAGAGATAGCATGCGCTTTGTTGAAGTTGTACTGTTGGAGCCAGAAAAGAATGTGGTGGCATTAGCTGATGCCTACTTCTTCCCACCTTTCCAACCATCACTGCTCCCGAGAAGCAAAGGTTCTGCTGTTATTCCAAGCAGGTTGCCTCCTAGGAGGGCCAGACTTGTTGTCTACAACAAACAATCAAATGAGACTAGCATTTGGATAGTAGAACTATCTGAAGTGCATGCAGCTACTAGGGGTGGACATCACAGAGGCAAGGTGATATCATCTGGAGTTGTTCCAGATGTTCAACCTGCAATGGTATGTCTACTAAGTTCGTTTAGAATTCTGCATGCCTTATGCCTATTTTGTCTCAATCTGCCAATCACTTGGTCCATGTATTGCATGTCATGACCAGTTATTATTTTACTATGGTATTTGTTTGTTATTTTTCAAACATTCATGTTAGCTGGCTGAAGAGTTGTTCTTGTCATGAAAAGTTACTTTCACTATAGTATCTGTTTGCTATTTTTCAAACATTCATGATATCCCAGCTGTCTGACGAGTTTTTCTTTTGAAGTTTCTTTTGCACCTTTACCTTATGCAGCATTTTGTTTGAAATTTTATATTTCACAGGATGCTATGGAGTATGCTGAATGTGAGGCTACTGTCAAAAGTTACCCACCATTTATTGAAGCTATGAAGAGAAGAGGTGTGGACGACATGGATCTTGTTATGGTAGATGCCTGGTAAGCTATCTGCAAGAAATTCGTTGTGCTACATTTTTTCATATAGTGCTAAGTTTCAGCTTACGTTATCATATTGAAAATTGGAAAATTAACTTTTTCTATCTATTAAATTGTCAGGTGTGCCGGTTACTATGGTGAAGCTGATGCTCCCAGTCGCAGACTTGGCAAGCCTCTAATATTTTGCAGGACGGAGAGTGATAGCCCCATGGAAAATGGTTATGCTCGTCCTGTGGAAGGAATTCATGTTGTTGTTGATATGCAGAATAATACTGTGATAGAGTTTGAAGATAGGAAGTTGGTTCCTCTCCCCCCACCAGATCATTTGAGGAATTATACTCCTGGGGAAACAAGAGGTGGTGTTGATCGAAGTGATGTAAAACCACTTATTATCAATCAGCCCGAGGGTCCAAGTTTCCGCATCAATGGCTATTTTGTGGAATGGCAGAAGGTAAATGTTTGCAATCTTTAGTCTAAAATGCTAGTGTTAACATAATGCCCTTTGAAATTAACAACACTTGATGGTTCTGCCCAGTGGAACTTCCGTATTGGCTTCACCCCCAAAGAGGGTTTGGTTATCTATTCTGTTGCGTACGTTGATGGTAGCCGTGGACGTCGACCTATAGCACATAGGCTGAGCTTTGTTGAGATGGTTGTTCCTTATGGAGATCCAAATGAACCACATTATCGCAAAAATGCATTTGATGCTGGAGAAGATGGACTTGGCAAAAATGCTCATTCTCTTAAGAAGGTCATTTACTCAGTTCTTGATGAGTATACTATTTGACATTTTAATATTGTTTTGACTCTATCCTTTAACCTTTCTGTGCAGGGATGTGATTGCTTGGGCTACATAAAATATTTTGATGCACATTTCACAAACTTCACTGGTGGTGTTGAGACAATTGAGAACTGTGTTTGTTTGCATGAGGAGGACCATGGAATCCTCTGGAAACACCAAGACTGGAGAACTGGTTTAGCAGAAGTAAGGCGATCAAGGAGGCTCACTGTCTCATTTATCTGTACCGTTGCAAACTACGAATATGGTTTTTACTGGCACTTCTATCAGGTAACTATATCATTGAGTTTTCTCTTATAATTCAGAATAAGTAGCATTTAACCAACAAGATCCAATATTATATTACTTATATAAGTTGGCTTAGTTATGCATCTAAGAGTTAAATTTTGGTGTTGCCAATGTCATGATGTCTACAGGTTTAGTTAATCCAGTTATGAATTCCCTTCAAAGTATTGTGAAGCTGCAAAGTTCTGTTGACATACCTTGTGCCTTGTAATTGAACCTCTTGGTTGCAGGATGGAAAAATAGAAGCAGAAGTAAAGCTTACCGGGATTCTCAGCTTAGGAGCCCTGATGCCCGGGGAATCAAGGAAATATGGCACAACTATTGCCCCTGGTCTGTATGCACCAGTTCATCAGCATTTCTTTGTTGCCCGTATGGACATGGCTGTCGATTGCAAACCTAATGAGGCTCATAATCAGGTGGGTTGCCATCCATGCCTTTGCATCTTTCCCCCCTGTGAAATCGCCCACAAAAACTAGTTTGCAATCTGAATGGACCACACAAAGTCCAATTATATCTTGAGATTAGATAAAAGAAATCGGAATGACCTTTGATAATTTTATGAAATAATCAAATGAAAGTTGCTTCAGTCTGCAAAAAAAATTCTGTTCAACCTTGTGCTTTTTCCTAGAACATGCATTGCACATTTGCACGCATTCATTAAGAAAAGAGTGAATTAAGTACAGCGTTCACTCATAGTTCTTATGGCGGTTTAAACAAGAAAACAAATGATAACATCCCTAACATACAAATAAAATTACACGTTGGAAAACAAAAAAAAATGCGCGACAAACCACGATAGCCCGCTTGACACCTAAGTCATCCCTCTGAAGTGCAGCTGGCAAGGTGGATTGGTTGGAGGGTGTCTGTTCAACCTTGTAATTCTAAATTCTATATGGCAGTTTATGCTTCTTAGTCCTTGATGTGCAAAACCACCTTGTATTGCATTGATTTCCATCCTGTGCCTTTGCAGTATCTCTGTATGTCCATTGCGATTGATAATTTCTCTTTCCACAGGTGGTCGAGGTTAATGTTAAAGTGGAAAGTGCAGGCACGCATAATGTGCATAACAGTGCTTTCTATGCTGAAGAGAAGTTGCTGAAGTCTGAGCTTCAAGCAATGCGTGATTGTGACCCTTCATCTGCACGCCATTGGATTGTGAGAACTCTGTTTGCTTCTTGTCACCTTATGTTATTGCTACCAGTGTTGAATACCAGTAAATTGTGCATCCAGTATCTGGTCATTATATTTATGCTACTCAGTAACAGATGAAAAATATTGGTTGGTCTCTGGTGATAATGGATGCAATTTGCTTCACCATGCACTTTTCCTTAGTATTTGTACCATTATTAATCCTCCATCAAGCTAATGCCAGTATAACCTATCTTTAGTAACTGCGCTATATTTGATCTTCCATCAAGTAAATGTCAGTATGGAATCACTTCAATGACTGAAGATGACACCACAATTCACAAATACAGCCTAGAGCACATATCTAAGTGCATTAAACTTGTGCTATCGTGCCTCATTTTATTTGATGCTTGCTTGCATTCTGAACAGGTAAGGAACACGCGAACTGTAAACCGCACTGGGCAGCCAACTGGTTACAGGCTCGTGCCTGGTTCAAACTGCCTGCCGTTGGCTCTGCCCGAGGCGAAATTTCTGAGGAGAGCTGGGTTCTTGAAGCACAATCTCTGGGTCACCCAATACAAGAGCGACGAGGTGTTCCCTGGAGGGGAGTTTCCCAACCAGAATCCTCGAATCCATGAGGGTTTGGCTACATGGGTCCAGAAGGATAGGCCCCTGGAGGAAACCAACATAGTTCTCTGGTACTTTCTTCGTCATGGACCATTTTCTTGAACAACGGCAGTCTGATTGGAACTGTTTGTTCAGCTCACATCTTGCAAAATCTTATAAACTGTGTTCTGCATCTGCAGGTACGTGTTCGGGCTTACCCATATCCCAAGGCTGGAAGACTGGCCGGTCATGCCGGTAGAGCGCATCGGCTTCATGCTCATGGTATCAGCTTTCGAGCCTTTCAGCATTTCTGTCATAGGCAGTGAACCGATGGAAACCTTTGTTGCTTCTTCACATAAATATGATAGCCTGGCTTTCCATAGTTTCTAATGATGTTTGTGCCCTGCAGCCACATGGATTCTTCAACTGCTCGCCTGCGGTCGACGTGCCTCCCAGCTCCTCCGATGCCGAAGTCAAGGAAGCCGAGTCGCCCAAGGCCATCCAGAATAGCAGTCTCATCTCGAAGCTGTGAGCTTCGCTGTTCCTCGAATTAAGTGACAACCAGGGTGCTGCTGCTCCTACTATTTTATTGTGTTGCTCCAATAGAAGGAAAACTGTTTCCCACTGTCTTGTGGTTTGTTGATGCCCTGTAATATCGTTTCGTTTGCTATGCTTGTTGAATGTTGATCGTCAAACTGTTGAACTGCTGCATTGCTCGCTTACAATAAAGTTTGGACTGCTGCCCTGCTCCAATGAACTCATGATGATGCGGAAGCAGCACATCTTCGTGTGCTTTTGCTATGCTCTTCGTTGAAACTAGATTTAATAATTACTGTGTGTTCGTTGAAACAACAAGCAGTGGACCGTGCCGCACCATCGTGCACATAGACTGACCTGATCAAGCTGGAACTGGAATTGCGATGCAGACAGTCTTGAACCGATCAAGTGGGATGCAAAGAGGTAAAAAAAATACATGGTTAACAGATTGAATGGAAAAAGGCTTTTCAGTCAAACATGTTGCCTCGTTGTTTCGACCCAAGAATATATGATTCGGTGTTTCATATAGTGCTCATTCTTCGTTTGCATTGACAAAGTGACGAAACGGCCAGAGAAGAGCTAGCTTTCTTCTTCACTCGGAGCCTCACTCAGGCCGCACATCGAAGATGGAGGACGAGTCATTCCGCCATTGTGATGATGCTAGCAGTACGCAGTCAGGCCCATCGCTCGCCTCCCATGGCCGCTTGCCGTCGTTGGCTTCTCCAGTGCCCGCGGACCGGGGTGGCATTGGACTCGCCGCCGGATCGGCTCCCCACCCGTTGAAAGAGGTGGCGGCGGCTCGAGTTGGGACGACGGTTGGGCGGTACCGGAAGGAGCTATGCTTGCGATGCCGACGCCGATGCCGCGATTGATGGGTGGTGGTGGCGTGGCGACGAGATCTCCGGCGACCGGCGGCAGCGGGCATTCGTCGCCGCCGTGGCGCCGTATCCATTCGCGAGACGCCCCTGACCCCGATCTAAGTTGGGGGTTACAGTGCAAAATACCGTATTTTAAAGAAAACCCTAATTTTGGATCGCGATCGAACTTAGGGGGTATATTGCAAAAACCGAATTGACATTTTACATAAATACCTCTATTTCGGATCGCGACTATTAATCGCACGATCCGAATTAGGAGGTATATTATAAAAATCTGGACCAATATTTTACACATGTACCCCTATTTTGGATCGCCGTGGAGGAAGTCCTCCACAGTGGCCGGCGCTCTAGCGAGCAGCCGGTGTGCCAGATTTCGCGAGCTCCCTGACCTGGCACCCTCCACCTTTCCCACGGTGGTAATAATGGTGCATCCAGACATCCAGCCTCCGCTTCTCCCCGTCGCACTTGGAGCCGTCGAGGCCAGCGACCTTGGCCAGGAACCCGTTCTTGCGGCTGCAGACCTGCGGTCGCACCCCTCCCCCTCCACCCCCGCGTCCTGCCGTCGCCGTCCGATAGCGGTGGCTACAAGCCCAGTAGCTCCATGAGCCGCACGATGTCTTTCTCGACACCGCCGCCGCCTTCGTCGTTTTGCTGCGGGACTCGCTGTTACTGTTTGGGGAGGACGGTGAGGATAACGGATCAAGGAGGGAGGAGCGGGAACGCGGTCGTCATGGTGTCCGAGAACGACGCCGGCTCGGGTTCAGTGACTTGGGGCCGCTTCTCCAAGCGTCCAGCCTCCGCTTCTCCCGGACGCACTTGGGGCCGGCCACACCGACGACTTTGGCCAGGAATCCGTCCGCGCCGCTGCAGTCGCGCCCGCCCATGCCGTCGTCGGCGTCGCGGCGCCGTTGACGTCCAGTGGCGGCGGTGAAAAACCGAGCAGCGCCATGAACCGCGCGACGGCACCGCCGCCGCCGTAGTCGTCGTCGTCCTGCTGGACGCGCTTGTCCTGTTCAGTGAGGGCGGCGAGGAAGTCTAGCGCCGGGCCTCTGCTGCCGCGGCTCGCGCCCGCGCTGGACGGTGCTGGGTCGAGGAGGAAGAGGAGCGGGGATGCAGATTCCGAGAACGGCACCGGCTCGAGTTGGCATGCCGTTGCCGTCGCCGGCGTCGGCGCCGCTGGGTCGTGCCTGCGCAGCTCCGCTCCTGGCGTGGCGACGGGGTGTCTGGCGGCAGCCGGTAGCCGGCCTTCGTCGCCGCCATGATCCGAATTGGGGGTTATAGTGTAAAATACCGGATTTACCTTTTACAAAAGGACCCCTAATTCGGATCGCGATTATTAATCGCAATCCAAATTAGGGGGTATAATGCAAAAGTGCCCCCCCTAAATTTTAAAATGAGCCCTCTTCTCCCCTCCCGGCCATCGGCCCACACCGGCGGCCTCCGTCCAGCTCAAGGCAAGATCCAATCCATCCACCGCAACTACGCATCACTCTGAAGTGTCCGTTGACCGCGGTGGCGGATCGCGGTCAAGGAACTCCTTCACGGTGGCAGGGAACGCAGCGGCCGTGGTGTCGCTGGAGGCCCTGGCGAGCAGCAGGTGCGCCAGCCTCGCGGGCTCCCTGACCCTGCACCTGCCTCCTTTCTCCCGGTGGTAATAATGGCGGATCCAGGCGTCCAGCCTCCGCTTCTCCCCGTCGCACTTGGGGCCGGCCACGCCGACGACCTTGGCCAGGAACCCGCCCGCCCCGCTGCAGTCGCACCCGCCCATGCCGTCGTCGGCGTCGCGGCAGCCGTCGACTTCCGTTGGCGGCGGCGAAAGGCCGAGCAGCGCCATGAGCCGCGCGATGTCCTCCTCGACACCGCCGCCGCCGTGGTCGTCGTCCTCCTCCTGCTGGACGCCCTGGTCCTGCTCGGTGAGGGCGGTGAGGAAGTCCTGCGCCGGCCCGCTGCTGTCGCTGCTCGCGCCCGCGCTGTGCGGTGCTGGGTCGAGGAGGAGGAGCGGGGACGCGGTCGCCATGGTGTCCGAGGACGGAGCCGGCTCGGATTGGCGTGTCGTTGCCGTTGCCATCGCCGGCGGCGGCAACGCTGGATTGTGCCTCTGCTCCTGGTGCTGCTCTTCAGAGGCCAGCCGGTCTTCCACCCGCTGGAGGGAGGCGAAGAAGCCGTCGTGCCGGGAGAAGGGCTGCCGCCGCATCGCGCCGTCGCCGGGGGTTCTGGAGTGGGGCGCCGTGCGGGAGGTCCGTCACGGGGATGAGAAGTTGGATTGGAAAGAATCGTTCGTTGGTTCGTTCGTTTGTACGACCGCTGGACTGAACAAATCACGCGCAAATCGACCGACTCATGTTTGAAAGGGACAACTTGGAGTTAAGATATCAATGAGCTCTTCGAAAATCTCCAAAGGTCAACTGCATCACAGTTCACTAGACACATGACAATTCACAACACAACAATCTGCATACCCTCTGCCGTTCCTCAACCAGCAGACACTCAACACACTTGTGGTATTAGCAGCAGCTCTCTCCATCTCAGCTGCATCAGCCAGTTCAGCTCGCACGGCGTCCCTCCACAACCGGCACCACTCACCATCAGTAGTACGTGCAGGATCTGTAACCTGCAAACGCGACATTCATCAGTCAGATAACACACGGATCACCATCGTTTCAGAGCACAAGCATCAGGCATCAGCATCAGCAGCGGCAACGTACTTGGGTCGGACTGGACGACGAGCGCGGAGTTGTTGAAGTAGCAGTTCCAGGCGTGGCGGCCGCTGTAGGCGTAGTAGAGGTTCATGGCGACGGCGGCGCGGGAGACGAGGCTGTCCGGGTAGTAGCAGGGCCCGCCCTTCTGGATCACGGCGCAGCTCACCTGGGAGCACGCGTAGTCCAGGTTCTGCGCCAGGATCTCGTTCGACGCCGACGGCTTCGCGATGCACCACGTCTTCTGCTGCGATGCGATGCAACACCGCCCCCACCCCATTGCAGATCGTCAGGAACAAGGGAAGCAAACAAGAGGAGGGGAGCGTGTCAAGGTCTGTACTGTACCTGTGCCTCCGCAACACGGACGGTGCTGCCTGCAAATTAGCAGAGAAATGACCGGTTTAGACGGAAGCAGAGTCCAATAATGATGGACGGGCAGCGAAAGCTTTGCAGATCAAGAGTTCATAGAATCATAGGTAGTAGATCTTGGCTACCATTTACCCAAAGTTCAATCAGACCCAACGGCATCTTCCCTCGCTGGCCAGGCGCCGGCCAGAATGGCACCGACAAGCTACAGGAAGTCAGAAACTGTCCACCCTTTTCAGGCTAAATCTAGATGAGCTAGTGTGCCCACAGCATTACGACTTTCTGAAAAACAGCAGGAAAAGGTTTGGCAGGAAGTGGGATTCAGAGATCCAAGAACCAAGGGGGAAGCACAGAGTTCTCAGTTGCTCATCCTCCTACCTACTGACCAGAAACGAAATCTCAGATAGAAACCATCAGCTCGAACTAAGCCCTAGTGAAGAACAACCAGTGCTGGATCGCCTACTGGTAGAAATGAACTTGAGCTTACCTGCGGTGAAGTAGAGGAGCACCAGCCCCAGGGAGAAGAGCAGGAGCGACGCAGATGGCTGAGCTCTCCTGCCCATCTTGCTCTGCTTCAGAGCAGGCACCGGCACCAAGCTGGAGCTGGGAGCTGGGAGCTTGCCAAGGCCAAGAAGAGTCAGATCAGACTAGTGCCTCTGCACTGGGGTAGCGAGCTGGTTTATAAGGAAAAGGAGCTCCAGCTTGATTGCCTTGTTGAGTAGAGTAGGTGACACTCTGCTTGTTTGCTTGCTGGGATGGTATGGTCATGCATGCTGCGCATGTGATGAGTGACAGTGTGAATTTGAACTGACACTGGTCTCTCTGGCTTCAACCCAAAGCCAACCTACCATGTGCCTCCAGCAGGATAACAAATCTTGTCCCGATCTGGGATCTCTTTCTAGTCTCTCCAGTCTCCCCCCTCAAGTCTCAGCCTGCAGTGAACCTGATGTCCCACAAAGCTTGGTGGATCCGCACAGGACATTTTGGCCCACGTTGACCAGATCGTCGTCCTTCAGCGGTTTCCTCTGTCCCCAGTCTTTGTGAATTGTGATGTATGCTGGTCAAAACTGGGCCATTGAGAACAAAAGGCCTGCTCCTGTTCAAATTGGTTTCAGATTTGAGTTTACAGTTCTACTGGTTTTCAAAGAGAGTTCACATCTGTTTTCCTTATACTACCCAGAGTTTCTATCTACGGATTGGCTCTAGACACCAAACATATTCCCATACTGTATTGTTCGATGACAAACAGATAAACATGATTAACCAATGATGCGCTACTCTGAGATCCACGTGGGTTCCACAACCGTGATAGATCCAGAAATCAGTGCTACCTCCTGTCAGTAAAAGATGCCATCAGGCACTTAAATAGATCCAGAAATCAGTGCTTTGCTCCTTTTGCTCCCCTGCTTTCCCAGCCTGATTTTCGATAGCCGCAAGCCGGCAACAACAAACGATGCCGTAAACTGAACCTGTTATCTGTCTTTTAAGTAAGGCGGGGGCTATGCCCTGAAACTCTAAACAAACATGGCCAAGACACAAAAAATGATTGTACTCAGAACATAGCTTTTACTGACATGTATGGGATAGCATAGTCATAGAAATAAAACTAGGTTGGTGGGGGCTCAAACCAAACAGGCCTGGGTAAATCAAACTACGAACATAAACAAAAAGGGATAGCATAGTCACAGAAATTTGCCGTCTTGTCACGGTGATTCTCTACAGCAATCAGATGAGGGAAACAATCATTAAACAGTTGATCTGCGTGCCTGCGTCACAATCTACTAGTATTACCTTTTTCAAGATATATGGAGCATGTAAGAGTTGCTTAGATGATCATATTTTCAGATGAATAATGCAACCGACTGCTAAACCCATCATCATGCAATTAATATTGATAAGTATACACAATAAAACTCAATGCTCACGAAACAGATGGCCCCGTCCTAGAGACGTCTCCATATACTCTTCTCCTAATGTTGGCTACAATCCTATCTGCAACCTGGACATCAGTTTCTTCAGGATTTTTGAGCTCGTGCTGTTTCTTCGGATCTTTACGCTCCTTCAAAACATCTGAAACGGCCTGGGCTTTCTGTAATATTGTTTTCTTCTTCTCTATAGCATCATCTCCTTCCTTGTCCCTGTAACTGCCGGGTAACTTTGTGGAATGTGGTACTGAACGCATTAGATCTGTTAACTTCTGTACCAATTTGACTAAACCAAGCCGCTTGAGCTCTTTCATAAGCATCCGGTAAGTGATATACTGGGGCACAATCCCTCTCTCAAACATATGCTCAAACTCCGCAAAAGCCTCCTCAAACTGATGGCGCCGGCAGAGCAAATGTATCAGCATGGTGCTGGTCGCAATATCCGGCTCGAAACCACTATTTCTCATCTCCTGGAGCATTTGCAGTGTTAATTCAAGCCGGTTCGCTTTGCACAACATCTTGATGAGGAGGTGGTAAGTGAGACGGTCTGGCGCATAGCCATTGCTGACCATCTTGCTGTAGAGATTCATCCCCAACTCAATACTGCAATTCCTCGCAAAGACCATAAAAAAGTAGTTGTATGTCCTTGCTGTTGGCGAAATGCTCCGCCCCAGCATCACCTTGAGCACTCTACTAGCCCCAGCAAGGTCACCGTGCTTGCAGTAGCCCAAGACGAGGGAGTTAAATGTCGAGATATTCGGCGCAACACCGTAGAGGGGGAATTTCTCGAGCACCTTGTGGGCGTCCCCGAAACGGCCTGCCTGCGCAAGGGCATACACGATGGGGTTGCAGGTGAGCAGATTGGCCTCGATCCCCTCCTCCCTCATCTGGTCAAGGAGCCCCATGGCCTGGTCAGGCCGCCGCATGACGCAGTGCGAGTCGATGAGGGTCCCGTATGTGACCACCGTCGGCCGCACGCCCGCGTGGCGCATCGCCACCCAAAGCTTTTCCACCTTGTCAAGCCGGCGCAGACGGGACCATCCGTTGAATAGGACGTTGTAGATCCGCACGTCGGGCGCCCACCCAGGGTCCTCGCGCCGGAGCTGCTCGATGAGCTGCGCCGCGGCACGCGGGTGGCCCTCCTTGCAGAGCGCGTCGACGGCCAGGATCAACGGGGAGACCTCTGCGGCAGACGATGAACCATCGTCGCCATTGCCATCGTTGTTGACAGTGTACCGGTCGGGGTTGCAGCGCAGGAAGCGGAACGCGCGGACTGCGGCGGCGGTGCGCCCGAGGCGCGCGTAGCGACGGAGGAGCGAGGCGAACGCGGCGAGGGGAGGCGGGGGGGAGGAAGGAGATTGAAGCAAGAGGAAGCGCCAGGCGGCGGCGAAGAGGCCGCGGGAGGCGAGGAGGGAGACGGCGGTGGCGGCGCCGGCCCAGCGGGCAAGGGCGGGGATCGCGAGGTCGGGGAGGGTGGGGAGCGCGGGGCGGAGGTGCTGGAGTATGGTGGGCGTTGGGGCGATGCCGGCCGCAGGGAGAAGGCGGTCAGGGTCAGCCCCGCGGAGGATGGAGAGCACGGTGGCAGCAGAGGCGGCGGCGGCGGCTGAGTCGCTGGGGAGGGCGGGAGCGAGGACACGCATCGGCCTGGAAGGCATTTCCCCTTGCCTTGGATGCTGACAGGACGCCGTGGGTGCAGCAACACTGCTACTGCTGATGCTACCTAAGAAAAACAAATGATGTATTTAGTTGTCATGACTCATGTATCAAATGAGAGGTGTACAGTAGTTTATCAATATTACTTGGGCAGTTGGTGTCGGATAGGTCCTTGAATGTAGAGCGAACCCCAGATCGTTTTCAAGACGACATCCGTAAGGAAGGTAGCTCACACTTGATCAACACTGTCAATGGTATGACAAACTGAATGTCTTGTCAACATTATCAAGATTCTGGTATGAACATCATTGGAGTATTAAAACCGTGCAGGAACAACAAAGATTGACAATGCTGTCTTCATTTCAAGAGCCATACCGGGTAAAGCAGACAGCCTAGTCCTACCAAGTGCCGTCGGCTGCTCTGTTAGACCACAAACTGAAGCCTGCAGACAGATTAGGCAAACATATTGGATGTCGGAACAGAAATGTTGCCAACATGTGTACGAGGTTGTAGCATGATGCTGAGTTAAGAAATCAAATTCATGGATTGTAGGGATTAAACAAAGCGCTTTGGCATTGTATAATTGAATTATTTGCTTCATACTATTGGAGCATTATAAAAAATCAGTCAAACCAACCTGTTGATGGCTGCAAATCTGCAGTGAACAGTGCTATAGAGTACAGTTGTCAGTTAAGAAGCCAAATGTGATTAATTATCACCTTAGAGTACTACTCATTCCTTTGCAATTTTCTTCTATCAGATTATCTATTTTTTAAATTAACACATCAAGGAATTTGTGTTTCACCAATCTGGGGGATTTCCTGTGTACTGTTTGTATGTTTTGCATATTTCTTCCACTCTTACTTAAATACAGTCACAACTCACAACTTCTTTAATTGCTCTTTAAGCATAGATGATGAAGAAAAAGTGTAAGTTGGTAGAAAGCAAGGACCAACTTACAAAGATTATCATAACAACTGACTTCTTACTATCCTTCAGGACGTTGCAATAAGCATCCTCTGCAAATTTTCGCAAGAACAACTCCTACAGTTACAAGTGTGACTACAACATCAATGAAATTACAGAAATATTGCAAGCATCAAATGTCAGCAGGAATTTCCGAATGAATGAATGGTAAAGAGATGCATGCTGCGAGTTGCAACAGCAGTACAACCACTGTTTTGTCCCCAAATATAATGAAACAGCTAATTCTTTGTCCAATTCTATGTTAACGTACTCCAGCAATCTTATTTTTTGTGCTCTCCAACCCTCCATCCCCATATGAAGAGGAAGCACTTAAATCTATGAGTCAATAATTTAGCTGCCTGCACCTCAGTTCAAGGGGTTAGATCCCTAAGTGATCCATAGACCAATATTTGCATGAGGATGATATCATCTGTGGGGAATCCAGTCAGCTAAAGATGGTTTATTACCATGAAGACTAAACTGAGAATAAATACGATAGTGTGGAGGATGACCCATCAATATTTTGAAAATTATCCTTTATCTAGTTTCTACAGGATTTTTTTATAATTTATTTTGTTTATAATCTAAATCTCTACAAAGACACATCTGATTCAGGGAGTAGATGGCACAGTATATGAAATTGAAATCAGAGAAGCCACTTAACGCAATTTCATCTAGATGGAGGTTCCAGGTGCACTTGTACCTGAGAACCAGAACCCAAGGTTTTAGGAAACATTTTGCATTCTTAAATAGCGACGTGTGCTTGTGAGTTAAAGCTCAATGCCGAGCTAGTAGGTTCAGAAAAAGCTCCCTTGAACGATGTATCCGAGAGATTGCACAAATGACAGTACACAAATGACTGACATAATGCGAATCTTGAAGGGGGCCATATGGCAAACAGACAAGCAATTTCTCTGCTACTTCCAAATCAAGCAATAAATCCCTCATGTTATTTGTTTTCCCAGGTTCTGTTTTAAAACGGCACCTGGATAGTGCCGATCGACATCCAAACATATCATCCGATCGACCATGAATGGTCATAACTACCAAATAGTGCCCTGTGCAAGTTATCTGTTTTGACGGGGAATCTAATTATCATCCACTTCACTACACGGAATCAGTAAACGCAAAGGTGGAAGCAAACGAGATCATCAAGAAATTAAAGGGGCGCATTACATACGTTGAGGATGTGGTAGGTGCTAGGCGTTTGAGCTCCAGTCGTCGCTCCCGCCGAAGAGGAAGTCCGGAAGTCCTCGAGCACCTCCGCGCGGTGGAGGTCGGGGAGGAGCCAACCGAGGAATGCGCACTTGGGAGGCCGTCGCGGTGGCGCCCGCCAAGAGAGCGCCTCCGGATGCGGGGATGCGGGTTGTCCGGGGGGCGGCGCCGAAAAGTAAAAGAAATGAGGCCGCGGAGGGCTGAGTCAGGGATGGAACCGGCTTTTATCATGGCTTGTTGCTGTCTGTTTGAGCAGTTGAGCTCCAGGAACTCGGAGAAGAACTGAACAAACAAATCCAGAAGAGACCAGCTGATGCGAGATTTTCAGAGAACTTTTTCTAAAGAAATATATCAGACACTAACTAATGTCCAATCTAGTGTATACATACTTGAAAAATAGATAAAGCTTCTTTCCTCCAACAAAAAGATCAATAATACCATCTCTGGTTATACATCATACATTGTTTCGAGGCCCTCATCTTCAGACATCCTGTCAACCATCACTTCTTTTAATTGCGACAACGATACAGCATTCACACATTTGGTCTATGTCCAAAGATTTCTCTCTTTTTCTTTGGACAAAATTTCTGTTACAACAAAGACAAGTATCCAGCCTCCAGGCGCCAGCTACAAACTGATGAAACCAGCAACTTGAACTGTACAGTTTTGTTTGCACCACTGCATCTCCTTCAGAACTATTGCCACGGGGAATTTTTCGCAACTTCTCCCGTTGTTATCTGTAATGGACGGCTTTGTGCAGATTGCGAAGGTATGGCTGCAGCAAGGTAACACTCCTCAAGATGCTGCAAAAGCATACATGTTTGCTTTACCCTTGCGTGTCATACTTCAGTTCTGGTTACAAACGACATAGGCAATGGCTGTCTGGATGATATGGTTGTTGACGTTTGGTGTGGTCCATTTTCTCACCTTCTTGGATGGAGGGCCCTAGGTTTCCATTTATCAGCATCTGATAGGGCACGCTGTGTGCTCGCGGCAGAGAGTGATTCCAGTATTACGTCTCTCATATGGGCAGCTGCGGTTTCTCCACGCCGTGTTGCCAACTCCAAATACGTGAGAGACTTGACCTTGTCTCCTGCCTGCATATAAGAGAAACGTTGTCTTCAAAATGGCTGCCACTGAGTCGCATGTAAATGATGGATGTTCTCTTGACATTGAGGAAGCAAAAACAGTAATGACATCTGGTGTGAGTTCCTACATAGTGGAAAATGTAAAACCTATTATCATATTTTGACGCTAGTTTGGGGTGTAGTTACTAGTTGATTAGTTAACCTGTGTTTAGGACCACATTGCCTGCATCCACCCAAAATCTAACCTTCTCTACAGAAGAAGTAGGTACAGCTGAAGTGCTGCTTTTCACTCGACCTATGTACAATATTCTTTTGCAACTTAAGGCATAGCAAGTCAATGCCAGCGTACTTACATATTCACCTTGTGTGGCCAATATTGCAAACAGGGATGTAGCACTAGCGGGGTGGGGGCGATATGGAACACAATATTTCTAGAGAAAAGAACAGTTCTAAAACAAAAAAGTATGCTATTACGTTAAATCTTTTTTGAGGTAAACAAATCCATACTTGGAATTCCAATCAGAAAGAGATGAGGAATGGCATACCGCACAGAGTTTAATACCACACTCATAAAGAGCTTTCTTGTGACCACAATCAGCAGCTAGTTGCAGCCACCTCTTAGCACGCACTGGATCCTGTGCAAGCCCTTCACCATAGCTGTAACACAGGCAAATGTTATACATGGCTCGTACATTCCCTCCCTCCGCTGCTCGCAAGTACCACTTTGCCTGCATTAATAAGTTTATCTCACTTTACAAAACATACTCAAAACAAGTGCATAGTATATACCTCGGGTACTACAATTCTACAAAGAAGATGAGAGGAGAGTATACACTGATTGATCCTGGTGATATAATTCTGATTACCTTGGTAGGAGGAAATCCAACGGAGGCTGGTAATCCCAGCATCATCAGAACACAAGGTAAACAGTTGTTCAGCAACTTAATAACAGAGATTGTGAAGTCCTAACCTAGTTAGTAAGACATGTGTGCATAAGGTACTGTAACAATGGATTGCCAAGGTGGTTCAACAATTGAGTGCGTTTAGAGGACCAGAATATTTCTCTTATAGGAAAAGTTTTCAAACTGCGGGTGTGCAACATAGCAGAGGTATCTTACAGCTTCCTTCTGATTACGCTTGATCCCTTTCCCATTCTGCAAGCAAAGGCCTAGGTTGTATTGAGAACGAGCATTGCCTGCTGATGCAGATGGATAAAACCATCGGATGGCTTGCTCAGCCTTAGGTGGATCAGCTGCAGAAATATTTGGCAGCAATATCAGGTGCAATGCCTTGGAACAAACAAGACAATTGGTTGCTAGCAAAGGAATAACAAGCTTGAGTAAGCTGATCAAGTATTGGTTGGTTCTTTATTACTATGCAAAGTTTAGAGTTGGACCTAAACAATGAATTGCAAGAGACAAATGCGACAGAGCACAGACAAAACTTCCCCTAAAATATTGAATGATTCCAACTGCTCTGCGAACAAAACTGATAATGCGCATCGAATATAACAATTGGAAACAAGCCTAATCCGCCCTGAATTCCGAATCTTTCTACAACCACCGAGAATAAGTCTCCAAGAGAAAGCTAACTACACTTTAAGCCAAATCCACGGTACCTTCAAGGTAGGAGACCCCAAGGTTGCACATCCCGATGGGGTGCCCCAGCTCCGCCGCGCTCCGGTAGTACTCCACGGCCTCCACCCGCCGCCCCTCCTCCCAGCACATCAGCCCGGCGTCCACCATCGCCGCCGCGGAGCCCAGCCTCGCCGCCCGCAGGAACAGCCCCAGCGCGCGCTGCCTCTCCGCCTCGATACGCCATCCCCCCCCGCCACCGCGGGCGGCGGCTCCCGCCACGGGGCCGTGCTTGACGCGTCGGCCGTACGCGTGCAGCGCCGCGGCCTCGCGGAGCGGCCGCAGCGCGTCCCTCCACGCGCGGCACGCGCGGCTGGCCGCCGCGACGTCGGAGGCGCACGAGGCCGCGAGCGCCCGGTGCACGAGCTCCGGCGGTAGCGCGGAGAAGTCCGCGCCCTGCGGCGCCGGCGACGGCGTCGGGGGCGGCTGCGCAGGCGGTGGCTTGTGCTGCTTCTTGGAGTGGCGGCGGCGCCGACGGTGCGGGGACGGCGACGCGCGGGGCCGCGAGGAGAAGGGCGGCGGCGAGGGGGCCGGGGGCGGCCAGGTCTGGCTCCCGGCGTCCATGAGAGCAGCGGAGAGGGCCGGGCGCGCGCCGGGCCGCGTCGCGATGTGGGGGGAGAGAGGAGGCGGTCGTGGGCTGGGAGCCTGGGAGGACGCGAGTACGCGAGTATACGAGCGGCGGAGCGGGGTGCGTCGTTGTCTGTATGGCAGGTGGGGCCACAGGTCGTTTGGGCCCTGTGACAGTGACTTGTCACGACAGCCGGGTGGGTTGGGCTATTTTCCCTTTTCTAGTACAGGTGTCCCAGTCCTGTAAGCTTCTTTGACATTTTCTTTAAGATAATGAGCTTCTTTGACATCCGAGTCACCATTTGCTGTTCTTGACGCATCAAAGTATTTTTCTTTTTTTCCCCTTCGTCACGCATTGAAACAAACTAGAGAGTTTAATAATGTCGATCGACTATAATAAAAACTAAATGTTCATGTGCTGCGTCTCTATTCCTGAGGTCAGCTATCGTCGGTTAATCAGTGGGCGTACAATAGGCGGCTCACCCAAATATAAACAATAGTTGCGCATTATCCTCCCATCACATCAAGAGCATCTAGGCACCCTTCTTGGGAATTGTGGCAGTACAAAACATTCCGTTCCTGTTTGGAACAAAGAAATTCAAAACATAGAAAAAACTACAAGATTCCAAAACATAGGAATGTAAAATTTAGACTGTTTGGATCGCAGGAATCCATAACACACGAATCATAAAATACTAGGCTAATGGAAATACTAATTAGAAATACAGCTCTCACATCAACATAATTTACTCTGGAAGATGAAATAGGTATATTGGTCCTTTAACTTTGCGCGGAGGGTCCCTCAACTTTTCACTTCTAGATTAGTCAATCTAGTTCCTCAATTTTTATTTCTAGATCAAACTTATCCTTGTGCCGATATGGCTCCCTCTACTAACATGAGACTGATGCGAAAAGTCATATTTACCCTTAGCTCCTTCTCGTGCTCAATTTCCATTGTTGTGCCGCTGTAATTAATTAATGATAGAACACAACAAATTCTATCTCCTGGTTTGCTGTCTCTCGTATTTGTTGAAGTGCCCTTTCGTATTTAATTTAGTCTAGATCATATAAGAACAGCATGCACATGTTTGATCAACTTTTCGCAGCACTGCTCAACATGCAAATTGTGAAGGAGAGAAAATAGCCAAGGGTAAAGAGAAATTTTCGCATTAGTCTCATGATATTATGGAGCATCACATTCATATAAGGATGAATTTGATCTAAAGGTAAAAGCTGAAGGACTAAATTGGTCTTTTAAAAAATTAAGAAATGAACTTGACCCTCGAAGTGAAGTTGAAGGATCACAACGTTTATTTTGCCACTATGGAACACTGCATTAATACTGGGTCTCAGGCCATGTGTTTATACACTGGAAGTAAGTACTGATAGCTGTGCACGGGCATTCGCCATTCTCACCTAGCACCGCTGAAAGAATATCTAGGCCCGTTTAGTGGGTTTTGGTGTATTAATGATATACGTTTGTAGAACTAATGCTACTTGTAAGAATGCGAGCAGGAACTACACCTGATAGAAGCACAGTTGAAAGGATATGATCACCAAAAAGGGAATGAAAGTTGCAAGGCGAAGGTCCATAGAATTTTAGTTACTTTACTTTTTGAATTTGAGTATAAGAATGTCGAGGGACATGAAATATACTCGCTTTACGTAGAAAAAGGTGCTCAAGATGACCTAACAAACCTATGGAAGATACTTTTGCACTCATACAACACATGGGATATTTTGTTTAGAGTGTTCATACAAAAAAGTCCGGAGTTTTCAGAGATTTTTCCGAAGTCTCCGGACATGGGATTTCTGCGTAGTGTCCAGAGTCCAGACATGTGCGGAGTCTCTGCACATCTCCAAAGTCTCCGGAGGAGTAGTCCGGAGTCTCCGAAGAATTCTTTGGAGTCTCCGAAACTTAACCCTATAGCGGCTAGTTTTGGGGTGAAGGGGTATAAATACCCCTCCACCTCCTTCATTTACCTCTCTCCGACCTAACTTCACCTGCCTCCATTCCTGAACTTTCAAGAGTCCTCCTCAGTCCCTCCTTTGACTTCCAAGCAAGATTTGGTGAGGGGATTGAGAGGAAATTGAGGGGAGAGCAAGTGAGAGTGCTAGTGAGCTGATTTCCCATCTCTTGAGCATCTCATTCTTCGTTAAGCCGGTGGATTTTGTGTTTGTTACTCTTGGAGCTTCAAGCTCCTAGCCGGTTGGGCAATGCTCGTCGAGCACCCAAGCTTGTGATGTGCCCCAGGAAGTGTCGATGTTTAATCTCCAAGCCCACCGAGGGATACCCCGAGGTGGTAGATTGTAGGTGGGGTGTTGCCGAGATCAGAAACTCGAAGGTGCAAGGAACACAATATTTAGACAGGTTTGGGCCGCTAAGAGCGTAATACCCTACGTCCTGTGTAGTGGTTTGTATTGCCTTAGGTGTTGATGTTGATTGGAGGGGGTCCCTGCCCGCCCTTATATAGTCTGTGGGGACAGGGTTACATGAAAATCCTAGCCCGATACTAGCTTAGGAGTCCTACCCGAGTACTACTCGGGTAGTTTCCTTCTGTTCCGACTAGTTCTACTCATGTACGAGTAGTTACAACTGATGTAGGGTGTAGGCCATGTCCCACCCCTTATCCTAGAGAAAGTCTATGCGATGTGCACAATCTGGTGGCCCTAGGTCTGACAAGCCCCCGAGCTCTTCGTAGTCGAGTACCGCAGGCTCCCGAGTACTTCTAAAGGCGTCTTCGGGTTCTTCTGAACTCTGTCTTGAAGGTGTCTTCCGAGTATTTTCTTGCCTGTATCGAGGTTGTGAGGTACTCATGCCCCGAGTAGTTTTTAAATTTTCTTTTATATGGGATGCGATTAAACTCGCACTTTATATGGAGTAGCCCCCGAGCCTTAGGTTGAATCGAAGAATCAGGCTGATGGGTCAAATTAATCTTGAATCTTCTGCTCTTATCTTTCAAAAGTTTGAAAAATAAGCCGTCGATGACACTTGTCCTGCAGCCCCCGAGCCTTGAATTAAAATCCTAAGATTTGGAAAACGGGATCTGAAGAATCGTGGCATGCATTGTGTAAAAAGTTAAGAATTTGAGTTGATGGTTAAAATCGGGAAATTGGTTCAGAAATTCAAAAACCCTTTTTTTTCGGGATAGCATCCCTGAAAAAATGGTTAAGCAAACAATTTTCCCAAAGTAACCCGAAATTACCGCTCAAAACAAATCTTAACTTGAGATCCCATCTGTTACCGCTGGTTATTTAACCCCACGGTAATATAGGGAAGTCTTCATGTAAGTCTTTTTCCGAGTAGTTTTGCGGCGTCCAGCCCCTGAGCTTATGAGCCAGGTGAGTCGTAGGAGCCATATCGAGTAGTTATTGATGCCCAGCCCCCGAGCTCAGGAGCCAGGGGTGCCAATGGAGATGCGCCGAGTTGTTTCCTGTGCCCAGCCCCAAGCATGGGTGCCAGACGAGCCGCCGAAAATACGCTGAGTGCCATATTGCGCTCATCCCCCGAGCATGGGAGCTGGATGAGCCGCCAAAAAGCACGTTGAGTGTCTTGTTTGTAATCGAGACAAGGAGTCGAGGTTGCTGACGGCGCATCGACGTTGCAGCGCGAGCGGAAGTCGAGCCGAGTAGTCAAGATCGTCGTCGCGACGCGAGATGGGGTCGAGCCGAGGAGCTGAGATCATCATTGCAGCATAAGTCAAGGTGTTACTGATAATGTGGGTGTAAGTACCCCTTCAGAGATTGCTTTCGTAGCTACTGTCTACATGAGACTTGTACTCGGAACAGTTATTGAAATTATGGGAGCGAAGCCCCTTCAGTAACATAGACTATGTGCAGTACTAGTCGGAAACTAGTTAACGCAGTGTTACTGGAAGTTTGGGAGCGAGGCCCCTTCAGCAGACTACGCGTAGTACTAGTCGGGAACTAGTAAACGGAGTGTTACTGGAAGTATCGGAGTGAGGCTCCTTCAGCAGACTACGCGTAATACTAGTTGGAAACTACATAGAGTATTACTGGAAGTATGGGAGTGAGGCCCCTTCAGTGAACTACGCGTAATACTAGTTGGAAACTAGTAAACGGAGTGTTACTGGAATTATGGAAGCGAGACCCCTTCAGTAAACTATGCGTAATACTAGTTGGGAACTAGTAAATGGAGTATTACTGGAAGTATGGGCGAGGCCTCTTCGGTGAACTACGCGTAATACTAGTTGGGAACTAGTAAACGGAGTGTTACTGGAAGTATGAGAGCGAGACCCCTTCAGTGAACTACGCGTAATACTAGTTGAGAACTAGTAAACGGAGTGTTACTGGAAGTATGGGAGCGAGGCCCCTTCAATGAACTACGCGTAATATTAGTTGGGAACTAGTAAATGGAGTATTATTGGAAGTATTGGAGCGAGGCACCTTCACTAACATAGACTATGCGTAGTACTAGTCGAAAACTAGTAAACAGAGTATTATTGGAAGTATGGGAGCGAGATCCTTTCAGTGAACTACGTGTAATACTAGTTAGGAACTAGTAAACAGAGTGTTACTGGAAGTATGGAAGCGAGGCCCCTTCAGTGAACGACGCGTAATACTAATCGGTAACTAGTAAACGGAGTATTATTGGAAGTATGAGAACAAGGCCCCTTCAGTGAACTACGCGTAATACTAGTTGGGAACTAGTAACTGGAGTGCTACTGGAAGTATGGAAGCGAGGTCTCTTCAGTAAACTACGTGTAATACTAGTTAGGAACTAGTAAACGGAGTATTAATTGAAGTATGGGAGCGGGAACACTTCAGTAACATAGACTATGCGTAGTACTAGTCGGAAACTAGTAAACGGAATGTTACTGGAAGTATGGGAGCAAGGCCCCTTCAATAACATAGACTATGTGTAGTACTATTCGAAAATTAGTAAACAGAGTGTTACTGGAAGTATGGGAGTGATGCCCCTTCAGTAAACTATGCGTAATACTAGTTGGGAACTAGTAAACGGAGTATTACTGAGTATGGGAGCGAGGCCCATTCAGTAACATAGACTATGCGTAGTACTAGTCGTTAACTAGTAAACGGAATGTTACTGGAAGTATGGGAGCAAAGCCTCTTCAATAACATAGACGAAAACCTCCTTAAACTAGTCAGGAGCTAGGAGTGTTATTGGAAGTATAGGAGTGAGACCCCTTCAGTAGACTACGCGTAGTACTAGTCAGGAGCTAGTAAACGCAACGTCATTGGAAGTATTTGAAGAATAACCACGTGGATGCTTTGTTCAGCTAATTAACGGGTTCCATTAGTCATTGCCAAGCAAAGCGACCACTTTTGGTAGTCATATGGCTCCGCTGTGACATGGTCCCCTGAGATTAGCCTTGAAGAAGTTGGATCACATCCTTAGTTCCCGAGCCTACACCCGCCGTCCCTATCCTTAGCCCCCGATCGTTGGTGAAAAAGGCTCGTGGCGTGAGGAATAGGTGGCAAGAGATCAACCGCAAAAAAGTTGTACTAAGTAGATTGGACATTCATTGGGCAAATATAGCGAGGAAGTCATCATTAACCCGATAGATAATGAAAACATAAATGGTGACCCTAACTAAGTGGTAAAAGGGGTGCTTTTAGGTTTACAGATCCCCTTGTTTTGAGATATAATCCCAAAATAATGGTTAAACTTAACACCCAAAAGACCCTCAGAAAATCTCCTTAAATCGGGTACTAATTTATGAATAAATCATTATTCGGGTAGTCCCGTTGAGTGGTGGAGCTCCGAGGGACCTTCGGAGGGTTTAACATTCAAAGGTGGAATGCTTGCTCTTCGGGTGCCATGGACATTGCTTGTGCAGAGCCTCCTCGAATCGTTTCTTTGAGTTGAGGGTTCTCTTTCTTTGGGTGGGTTGTTCCCCTGCTTCTGGCTTGCGCTTCCGAGTTATATCCAGGTAGTCGAGGGAGATGTGATAGTTGGTAGGACTGTAGGCTTCCACTTCTTTGCGCTTCTGCTGCCTGGCGATGATGACGTTGCGAGCATCCCGGCCAACGTTGATGATGGTGCGGAGGTCGCTCGTGGAGCAATCATAGAGGTTGCCTTGCCCCCACTAGTGCTGCTCGACCATGCAGTGCCTACGTTCAGCGCACTTTGTTGGTCCCCTTTGTTGGTCCCCTTACCAGACCTTGGTGGTTGCCTATTATAGATGAAGCGTGAGTAGCAAAATCCGAGTAGTCGTCGGAAACGTTAGCCCCCAACGCACGGTGACTTCTCCTTCTTTGAGCTGTAGTAGATGATCCAAGTTCTCTTCCAATGCGGAAAGGGTCTTGGGTAGGACCACCTCGGACCGAATTGGACTTGGTTTGGGGATTTCGAGTTTGTCGATGAAGTCATCAAAATCGTAGTCGAATTCCTCCGGCTCCCTGGGGGTGATGCGGTGTAGGGTAGATTTTGCAAAACTAATGCAATCCGCAATACCTTGGTTGACTCGATGGATGCCGGAGTAGATGTCGCTGGTGGCGACAGGAAGGTGACGGGGAGCCTCAAGGCGGTTCCAGGTCGAGAACACCGAGTCATCAGGCTGTTGGAAAGTGTCTTCCGCGAGCTTAATGCACTTGGCGATGTTGTCGTCTACCCAATCTACCCCGGCGATTAGATCGTAATTGCCTTGATGTGACTTGCGTAGCATCCGATTAGATCGGAAAGTCGGTTCTCGCCGAGGTCGTCGGCAAGGTTGTCGATGTCGCGGATGGATGTCGGAACAGATGCCTCTAGCTTCTTGGGGTTGGCCAGGTGGTTGTTGGAACCGCCTGGGCCATTGGCGATGCAGACCCAGGAGCCGAAGGTGAACGTAGTGCCCCCATCGGGCACGGCGCTGATGAAGTTGAAAGATATCATCGGATTCTCCGGTGGATGCTCAATGAACACCCCTACCTAGCGCGCCAGCTATCGGTGTTTAACCTCCAAGCCTATCAAGGGATACCCCCGAGGTGGTAGATTGTAGGTGGGGTGTCGCCTTTATCAGAAACTCGAAGGTGCAAGGAACACAAGATTTAGACAGGTTGCGGCCGCTGAGAGCGTAATATCCTACGTCCTGTGTGGTGGTTTATATTGCTTTACGTGTTGATGTTGATTGGAGTGGGTCCCTGCCCGCCCTTATATAGTCTGGGGGGATAGGGTTACATAGAAATCCTAGCTTGATACTAGCTTAGCAGTCCTACCCGAGTACTACTTGGGTAGTTTTCTTCTGTTCCGACTAGTTCTACTCATGTACGAGTAGTTACAACTGGTGTAGGGTGTAGGATGTGGGTCATATACCACCCCTTATCCTAGAAAGTCTATGCGATGTGCACAGTCCGGTGGCCCCGAGTCTGACAGGAAGTTTCTACAATCTCCACGTTCCAGTAAGTGACCTTAGCAACCTTGAGGCTGCTAAGGGGAGGCTTCATAGCTCAAGAAGAAGTAAGTGTTCTTCTTGGGTGCCTCAATGGAGATGTAGATTCCCTGTGCGGAACTGAACTTTGGGAAACAAATCTTTTTATCTTAGCGCTTTTACTTTGTGATTTATTGAAGTTATTGTTTATTGTTAGAATTCTACGGTTTGCTCTCGATCTACTTGTTGGAAATATTTTGAGTACAGGTAGTGGAAGCAAAGGGGTAGAAACAAGTCTACAAACCTTGAAAATTTCTTTGATCCACTTTTAGTTGAGGTTTAATTGGTCGAGTTTAGTTTCAGCACTTTTCTCTTGGAATCTCCAGAAGTTGCGAAGATTCCAGATAAATATCCGGAAACTCCGAAAGTTACTGATAAATCAATTTCTTCGATCCACTCTCAGTTGAGGTTTAATTGGTCGAGTTTAGTTTCAGCACTTTTCTCTTGGAATCTCCGGAAGTTGCGAAGATTCCGAATAAATATCCGGAAACTCCGAAAGTTACTGATAAATCTATTTTAAGTATTGTAAATTTTCAAATCTGTTTTAGGTACTGTGTTTCGACTATTCATCCCCCCTTAGTCAACATCTAGATCCTTTCACCTGCAAATTTTGCTGAGCTATCCTAACACCTGCAAATTTACGAGCTCAGGTATCAGGGAGAGAGACAAAAAAATCTTTTAAATCTTTGAGTAGACTCGTCAGCTCATCCCGTACTGAATATATATCAATCCAGCCACGGCCCATGGGCCCTCGGGCATACTGAAGAACAACAGCGACATGTCAAAGGTTTTCTTTATGAAACATAGCAACAGTCTGTGACAGCATTTACAAGTGCCAAACAAGGCTCTCTCCCTTATTTACCCATAGAGGAGATATTAACCCCTGGCTTGAACAGAGACCAAACAACAGAGCACGAAAAAGTAAAAGCAATGTTGTAAGTTTGCAATAGCACGCAAATTAGTCTGATTTCTTTGGACATCCCTTCTACCTTGTTTCTATTAGGCACAGTATTTACACAACGACCAGCTCCCCTTTCTAGGCAGGGCAGATCTCAGGAAGAGCAGCCTTGCCATGAGGCTTGTCCTGGAGCTTTGCCTGCTGCTGGGACCAGTAGGCCTGCGCCGCAAGCACGCGGTCCAGGAGTTCTTGTGGAACTGGCTCGCCTCTTCGTTGTTGCGGGGATATACTTGCAGTGTGAACTAAGGTCTTCCACTTGTCCTGGTTCACCAATCAGTATTTCACTCACAGTATGTTAGAGAACTGCAGATTTCATGTAATCCACTAAACAGAAAGAAATGAGAGGTAGCTAGCTAATTCACAGCATTAAATCACCAACACAGCATTGAGATCCGACATAAGGAAATTGTACTAATCACTGATTTTGTGGATCTTCTGATTGACAGCACAAACTCAATTGTACAAGAGAGATTTTGTCTAAGAAAATCACCTTAAGGTCAACATATGTCCTGTGGTCCACATGGTCAAATGCATGCATTTTAACAGCTCTCCATCTGAACAAAACAAGATTAAGAGGCACACATAAGGCAACATGTGATCTACGGTGAACTTGCATCAACTGAAACAAATTGATTGGACACAGACCTTCCAGTCCCAATCAGTTCGACAGCTTCCACCAGCGCCTCAACCTCGCCAACAGTGAAGGGCCTCCTAGTGCGCCTTTGACCGATTTCAGACGGCCTGGGCTTACAAAGAGGCACAATAGCTAGAGCACCATCTTCTGAAGGTGCAACAGGGACAATGGCTTGGGAACTTGCTGATGTATCTTGTGAAGCCATCTCAACAGGATGAACAACAGAATACAGATCAGAGAGAGAGCGGCTTCGGTAAGGAGGTATTCGCTGCTGGTTGTCATCGCCACCAGTTTCAGGAAAATGCTCTTCACACTTCATCCTGAAAATCATGGAATATTTAAGCTGCATCCAGTCAACATTTTCCAATCATTACACCTAAGAGACAACTGTATGGCTGTACATTCACCTACCTAGCTAATGGCTCCACAACATCTGCACTGAGTAAATCCATCTGTTCAGGTATTACGACTCGAGAGGGAGAATCTTGCCCGCTTTCACATTCCAGTGTAAAGTCTATGCTATTTAGTTTTTTATCATGGCATATCCCAGCTTGACGAAGTGTCTTGTTGTCATCTTGGATATCCTTTCCTTGAAGAAGAACACCAACGTGTAGACCACCTTGCATTATACTATTGATGACATCCATAACAGTTCTCTATAGAAAAATCGGAAATGGTTACTGGGCAACACTCGCAAGAAGGTAATATTTATAAATAAATAAACTGAAGTTGAATGTTCCAGCTAGAAAAATGCTGTGTATCGGGTAACAATTAAAACTATTGTGAAGACTCATGATTTCACATTGCGACAAATTGTTTGGTTATTCAAATGTAGAAACCTAGCATGACTATCCAATCCAGCATTTAGATCAGGTAACTTATGTATTACTATTTTTTTTCCAACTGCAAAACAGAAAGTTAAATGGGCTCTTGCAGCATCACACATTTCATCAACAATGCTGTAATGGTAGATTAGCAACAGCAGCACCAAAGAGAATATCAGACTGCACAAATGGATGCAAGATTGCTAATCAGTAACTTGTAGATGCCCATATAGTACCTTCAATGAACCAATGGTTGCATTTTCAGGGACATTGATGAACAATTCTGGGATGTTGAATGACTTTATTCTTAGCTTAACTGAAAAGGGAAAAGAACGATAAGCCAAGGAAATCACAGCAACGAACACAACACTACACACTATCCAAGAATACCATGGTAATCGTCAGATCCGCATGATTTATTTCGACCTTCCATAGATGTCCCGCTGGCTGAAATGGCAAGCAAAATTTTCTTTTAGCAAGTGAATTGAAACAAGGATCGAGGTCATCAATCCTAAAGAACTGAAGACTTCAAAATTACCAGGTAGATGCATTTAACAGTATAAAATACCTTCAGTTGGCATTTCTTTAGCAAATGATGTTGCATGATGCGCTAGTCTTTTCTTCTTGAATATCATCCTTTGCCCCTTTTGACATGTGGCAGGTATTTTTTTGCTGCATAAATTTAACTTGCTACCTATTTGAGTAAAACAATCAGTGGCCCTTGATTAGTCAAATTCATGTGTTGACTAGTTGCCATGAGGGTAGAGAGAAGCGAAAGGAAACATGGTTCTCTCTATGGCAGCTCTTGAGCATTTAGGAGTGTAGATGATGCAAATATTACCACCATGGGAATGGCATACCTTTGTTGGACATCCCTCCACAAATCTTTTTTGATGGAATACCTCCATAGATCTTATTATGTGCTGCCTTCCTTACCTTCGAGGCAAGCAATTTCCTTATCCTATGGTTACCTAGATATTGTGGCTTGTAACCCTTATCCCCTATGGTGCTTGGATCCGTGCACCCAGAAGAATTTTCATCATCATCTTTCTCTGCAGTATACTGTACTTCACCCCGACACAAGGAAGAAGTTTGATGTTCCTTGTCATGGCTGCAGAAAGGAACACACGAGCTACTGTCAGAGCTAACCAAAGCAGGAGGTCTACCATCCAGATCCACTGAGTCAAACAAACTGTGAAGAGCCGGAGCATGCCCATCTGCTTGTCTTCTGACCACATTAGATTCAGCCTGGTGCACTTGTTCAGCTTCTGCTGAACTTGAGGATCCTGGATGGCATATTCCATGAGCTCCAAACTCAGGAATTATGCCAAGACCACGGCTAGTTTCACATGGTCTTGTACAACTAACCAACGAATCCCTAACTAACATATTTGATTTCACTGTTAGTGACTCTAATATGGGTCCAGCTTCGTTTCTTGTCGACGAGTTTTCTGCCAAGCAGTTGTTAGCTTGCCTAGGAAAGGAACAGATACCACCAGAACCCACTACACATCCACTGCAGCAATCTTTCTCCATAACCATGTTTTTTAGGGGCAGAATTTCATCATGTGGTTCTTCTTTAACTGCTTTCTCGTTTTTAGCTTTTGCTGCACCACTAGTATTAGGAACATTGGCTGAATTGTCCTGATCTGCCAATAATGTTCCTGCAACGGTGGCGAGCAAATCAAATGCGCACATCTCATCTTTCCTTTTCCTGGTGGTGCGTTTCCCCTGCATTACCGTTGATCATTAATAAGGATTCAATTGGCAAATTGTGGTCAGAGGAAAAACACGGTCAATCAAAAGAACATGTACCCGAGCTGAGTTTGGAACACGTAGCATGGTTGCGATTCGGCAACCACGGGATCCATAATCCGACCTCTTCCGCATCACCATATCTTGATGTCACCTACACAGCGGGTCTTCACAGACGGCAAAGGGAGACAAACACCACATCCATCATACTTATCTGCACAAAAATTGACACAATAAGTAAGCATCCACCATTATGCCATTGCTGATGGCCCAAGCCCTGGCAACCAGTCTAGCACCACTAGAGAATTGCCCTCATACCACATCGTTTCGGCGCGGTACCATGAACTTTTTTGGCGATTGTAAAAATACCACCGAATTCCTTCCTATCCTAGCCACGTCAGCACCGTACTTCTCTGGCAAGCTTTCCCTCTCCGTCGGGTGCAGGAATCAGAGAGGCGAGGACGAAGAGAAAAGGAGGAACCTGCCTGCAGGAGCGTGCTCGGTGGCTCGGCAGTCGGCGTCGTGGGCTTCTAGCTTCGCAATCCCCTCACCGGTTCTCTTCCACGACGCCGATGGGAGAGGAAATGGATCCTTGTGGACGGCTCAGCGAAGAGGCTGGATGCGCACCCTGCTTCTCCCCCGACGGGGGCAGGTGGCTCGATTTGGACAGCGGTAGCCGCTCGGCTCCGGATCGGGCTGGGGGAGGAAAGCGCCGGGTGCCGGGACAAGGAGCGCGGGGATGCGACGGCCTCGGGGTGCCGTCGCTGCTTCCAGATTTGGCCGGAGATGGACGAGCCCAAAGCCTCGAGGGCGAGGAAGGGATGGGGGAGGAATGGAGGATAGAGAGAATGAGAAAGAGGGGAGAGAGGTTTAACGGAGGGTAGATTCCAGGTGTGTGATCTGGACAGTTTTGCTTTTGCACTGTAGTAGATGGACCAAGAGAGAGAAATCCCGTTCGACTTTTGATGAAAAACGCTTGGGACGTAGATATTGAAAAGCTTGGTAGAATTGGGTCCAATATCAAATTAGACTAATTTTGAAAATGAATTTAATATCAAAACTATTGTTTGGATGTGGAGGGTATTAATGGATGGAATTCAACTGGGAAGCAAATACTGATTCACGTTTGGAACGTGCATACCATAAAACTGGAATTGATATATCTTCATCTCCTCCCATCACCGTGTCATTCCCTCCTCAGGCGGAGGTCGAGCCCACAAGAAGATGGGCCTCACGGCACTAGAGCTCAGAGCGGCGGAGGGGAGCTCGGGGCGGAGGTAGGGCCGGAGCTCGGGGCGCGGTCAGGGGCGGAGCTTGGAGCAGCGGAGGGGCCTAAGGGCGGAGGAGGGGTGCGGACAAGGGGCGGAGGAGAGGTGCGGCCAAGGGGCGAAGCTCGGGGTGCAGTCAGGGGCGGAGCTCGGGGTGGAGCTGGGGGCAGCGGAGGGGTGCAGCACAAGGGCGGAGCTCGGGGTGGAGCGTGGAGTGTAGGCCGGGGCGGCGGAGGGGGCGGAGGGGTGCAGGGGAGGGAGGAGCGGAGGAGGGGCTCGACGCCACCGGAGTGGAGGAAGGAGCAGAAGAGGGGGGTGCGGCTCGACGGCACCGGAGGGGAGGGAGGAGCGAAGGAGGCGCAGGCCGGCTCGGCAGCATCGGAGAGGAGGGCGGAGCGGCGGACCACAGGGGTGCAAGAGACGCCGAGAGAGGAGGGGAGCGACGATTGCAGGCGAATACGGAGGGGAGGGATCGGAATTGTGGGAAGGGGTACGTCAGCACGGTGAATACCGCTTGGTATTGCAGTCAATTTTCAATACCAATTTCTAAACCATCCAAACAGCTGATATTGAGTGCATCTAATGCCAATTCCAAATTTCAACTTTCAATATGTACATCTAAACGGGGCGTGAAAGGTTTTGTTTTGTCGGGCTTCAAACCCTCTGGTTTTACTCACTCGACGAGATTTTACTGGTAGTTGAGCTTAAGATTAAGGTTTCATATTTTTATCATTGGAGACGAGTCTTATATAATATTAAGGTTTAGACAACGCTAAGATTTAGAAAATCGGGTATCCTGCGCTAGTGGATATACTCAATTAAAATCATGTATCAAAGATAATATTATATAATATTAGAAGGTGAAAGATATAGTCATGCATAGCGTTTTTCGTGAGCTAGTTCGTTGCTACACTCGATGATTGGATCGGATATTCTTTGACGTAAAGAGAGGGACATACTTATAAGTGTTTTAAGAAGCAAACACAAGTTTTGAACGCATACGATACATATAAGCAAGTTTAAGGATTTAAATGCATGTTAAATTTATTGTGATAACCTTGTATTTTTACTCTTTGATTAAGGAAGGTAAAAGGCATGGAGCCGTTTTGCCTAGATTTACCTTATACTTCCTCTATTTTTATTTACATATCGTATGAGATTTGTCCTAATTCAAAGTTAGCTAATTTTGATCAAATCTATAGAAAAATATAGCAATAACTATACTATGCAACATACGCACTATCAATGTATACTTCATGTGGATTCAATGAAACAAATTTGGTATTGTAAATATTATTATTTTTCTCTATAAATTTGGTCAAAGTTGGTCAAATTTAATTTAGAACGAATCTAATACGATATGTAAATAAAAATAGAGGGAATAGCTGAAGAAGACCGCAGAAGAAAAAAAATCGAGTTGTTTGCATTGTTTTACTTTCTATTCGTACTTCACTGTTCATGCGTAAGTACACCTGGGTTTTGTACCAATCTAAAAATTGACGAACATAGATGCAATTGAACCAGATCACATGAAACAAAAGCTAACAAAGAGCAAATTTAGTTCTCACCAGCTTCACACGGACTACCATAAACGATAGAATAATCTAACCTACCAAGCAAATTCATGGTTTTCTTGAGACAATGTGCGCTATGCTCCTCCTCTTCGAGAGAAGTCGCTTCCTCCCCAGATGTGGTTTCCACGCCGGTTGTTCTGCCTCCACGCGCGGGCTCGCGTCATCACCCGCCGGCAAGAAGTACCACACGGGGCTCGACACGCCTCCGGTCGGCGCCGCCGGCCACCGGACGGAGGCTCCGGTCGCCACGTTGTACACCACGGCCTCGTAGTCTCCTCCCCCGCGCGGGCCGTCCCAGTAGTACACGCTGTTGGCGCTCACGCCCTCGCCGCGGACCACCGCCGCGTCGTTCATGCCGACGAACACGGCGTTGCTTCTCAGATCCTTCGCCTCGGCCACGGTCCAGCAGCTGCCCGGCTAGTTCCCCGGGTCGTACCGCAGCACGAAGACGTCGCCCTCGAATATGTGGACCCACCTTGCGGATCCTCCGGGCGGCGCGTCGACGGTGACTGAGCCCGCGCCGCTCGGCCGCCTCCATATCTGGTACAGCTCGCCGTCGCAGAGCACCAGGTTCTTGGCGTCGGTATACTGCGAGATAACGTCGTACGGTGGAGGGAAGGCGTCGGCACCGACGGGCAGTTTCGGCAGCGGCCCCACTTCTATAGGTGGCGCCCGGCGGCAGACGCGGCGACGGCGGCGGGTGAGGTGGAGCACGTGCACCTCGCCCTCCCTCGCCAGGCAGCAGACCTTGCCGTGGTCGCCATACGCCACGTCGACCAGCACGGCCCCGTCGAGGAGCGGGCCCGTGTCCTCGCAGTACGAGCAGCCGTCGGACGCCCTCTGCACGGCGACCATGTCGGGCCGGACGAGGCTCACGGCCGTGAAGTCGCCGCGCGTGGGGTTGGGCGAGAAGACGATCTTAGGCGCTGGCTCGTGCGCGGGCTGGTACAGCGACTCGTCCAGCGGGATCTCCTCGCCGGTGAAGGGGTTGAACAGCAGGGACCCCGCGGGCGCCGCGGCGTCGCCCGCGACCAGGGCGAGCCACCCGTCGCGGGAGGCGCCGACGCAGCGCGCCGCGGCACCGATCCTGGCCGGCCGCCGCGGCGGGCCGCCGCCGTGCAGGAGCCTGGCCCAGCGCCGGGCGTGGAGGGCGCACGCCGCGAGCGAGACCGGGTGGCCCGCGGTGTCGTCGGCGGGCAGCACGGCGAGGGGGCGCGAGAGCGGCGGCGGGAGCGCGGAGCGCCACGCGGCGCAGACGGCGCGGCAGGAGGCGTAGTCCCCGAGCGCGCAGCAGGCGGCGATGCTGGAGACGAGGCCGGCCTCGAGGTCGGCCCACGGTGGGAAGGGAGCGCCGGCGGGCACGCCGACGCCGCCGTCCATCGAACGCCGTGGCACGTATTCGCGAAACTGCTGTACGTGGAAGTTGGAGACGTGGGTGTCCAAGGATAGTACGTGCGCGCGTGTACGTAAAGAGGGAGTTCGACGGGTGTCTCTAGCGTTCTGCTTCGTGTACTACTCCTCGAGCCGTCCCGCGTATGGGAGTCCAAACACTTTCGCATGTAGAGATCTCAGCGCTCGTTTAGTCGTATTTGCATGTTACTCTAGCAGTCCCTTTCCTTTAATTTGTGCGTAATCTCTCCTCAACTCGTTTATTAGTCGTATTGTAGTGTTAAAATTTAGAGATTTTTTTTTGAGAAAATGTTAAAATTTAGAGATGGCACAATGTTCCTTCGCGGCCGCGGCAAGGCCCGCAACGCGGAGGCCGCCAATCCAACAACGGCCTCAATGGCTCGATTGGCCTATCCCGCAAGGCCCAAATCAACAGCTTTCGGCTACTTAGGCCGAGATACTTTGGATTGGGCTTCAGAGCCCGCTTGGAGCGTCTTTCTCTCAGTGCGCTTCGTTGACTGAAAACACGCTCCTCATCATCAGCGAGTCTTCAGCAGGTTCAGAGTTTTCACCGGTGCTCTTGTCTGTCAATGGTGCCCTCCCTCCACCTTGCCTTCTGCTTCATGACTTGTACGAGCACGTCAGTACATGGGCTGTATTCTTCCACACCTCAGCGACGGCGACCCTTCCTCGCTTGCCTGTTTCTCGGGATCCCCATCCGATCTCGATGTCCCCAAGTCGGCGACCCGGTTGACATCGCTGCCACGCCTGTCCTCTAAAGAGACAATCCTTCGCCCAGTCGAGCTTCCGTGCCGTGCGCGCCGACGGGTTCCGCTTGCCTTGCCTCTTGCTGCCTCACGGTCTCCCGATCAGCTGGCTACGCGATCCGATGGCAACAAAAGCCTCCCTTGAAGTGCGTGAACGCGGCGGGGTGTCGGCTGCTTGTCTCACCACACCGGCGATATACATACAGCAGCAGCTGACGAACGCGCGCGGCGTGTCCAGGAGAGTAGAGAGAGCCGGCCACGGCAGAGAGCGGGGATGGCGGCGGAGGTCCCGGTGATCGACCTGCGCCTGGCCGGCGCCGCGCCGGAGGAGTCCGCCCGCCTGCGGGCCGCGTGCGAGCGGCTGGGCTGCTTCCGGGTGACCGGCCACGGCGTGCCCTGGGGGCTCCTGGCCGAGATGAAGGCCGCCGTGCGCGCGCTATTCGACCTCCCCGACGACGCCAAGCGCCGCAACACCGACGTCATCCCCGGCAGCGGGTACGTCGCGCCCAGCGCCACCAACCCGCTCTACGAGGCCTTCGAGCTCCTCGACGCCGCCACGCCCGCAGACGTCGACGCCTTCTGCGAGCGCCTCGACGCGCCGCCCCACGTCAGGTTGGCGTGCCACGTCCTCTGAATAGAAGCCGCGGCTTTTCTTTCCCGACTAAAGCAATCCTGCTCGCAGGGAGACCGTTAAGGCCTACGCAGAGAAGATGCACGACGTCATCGTTGACGTCGCCGGCGTGCTGGCCTCCAGCCTGGGGCTGGAGGAGCACTCGTTCAAGGACTGGCCGTGCCAGTTCCGCATCAACCGGTACAACTACACGCAGGACACGGTGGGCTCCTCCGGCGTGCAGATCCACACGGACTCGAGCTTCCTCACCGTGCTCCAGGAGGACGAGTGCGTCGGCGGCCTCGAGGTGTCGGACCCGGCCACCGGCGAGTTCGTGCCGGTGGACCCTGTCGCCGGCTCCTTCCTCATCAACATCGGGGACATCGGCACGGTACCCTTCTCTCCCTGAACCTGAATGGCAGATCCGTTCCGTATCGGTCGGTGTTCCTGAGGTCTTTGATCACCCCCTCTCGATCGATGCCGTGCGTTTCCAGGCGTGGAGCAACGGGAGGCTGCACAACGTGAAGCACCGGGTGCGGTGCGTCGCGCCGGTGCCGCGCATCTCCATCGCCATGTTCCTGCTCGGGCCCAAGGACGGCAGCGTGAGCGCGCCGGAGCCGTTCGTGGATGCGGACCACCCGCGCCGGTACAAGGAGTTCAGCTACGGCGACTACCGGGGGCTCCGGCTGTCCCACCGGCGAGCACGCCGGCGAGGCGCTCGCGCGGTTGGAGGCGTAACGTGGCCGCGTAGTGCAGCGGCTGATCCGGAGCATCAATTTGGGGCGAACGATGACTTTGAGTCTTTGAGCCATGTGAATTGTGATGAATTGTTATCTATTCTGATCAGTAAAATTTTTGTATCACTTGAAAGTTGCAACACGTGCAGCCGTGCACACACAAAGATCTCGATGGCTCATACAGGGAGAGAAGCCTTTCCTTAAATAGAAAAGGAGATGATTAAAGTTTTTTCTCTCTCGAAAAGCTATGATTAAAGTTGCTCATAGTGGAAATCATAAAGATGCTGACTGTATCCAGCATATTATAATTTGACTTAAATGTTAATTATAATCTACATTCTACACCATATACTTAATTCAAAAACATAGGTGATGATAAGCATTTTTTGAATTGGAACAGCATGAACTTTACACAGACTCGCAAGGATAGTTCAGCTTCAAGGATCTGTCGGCATTTGAGGATTACCGCCGATGTTTTCTCAAGTTTGCTGTTTATGAACCTTCCTCGGTAACAGCATGATTTCCTTGTTTCTAGTCTCAGGAAATTTAGGCTATTCTTGTGACTACTCACCCAACTTCCCTCGGTAACAGCATGATTTCCTTCCTACTCAGCTCAGGCCCTCATGGAACTTAATCGCTGTCCACTTTCAACTAAGCCAATGCTGATACTGTGGATTTGCTATGGATGCCAATTCTTAAGCATCGCAAGAGAAATAAATCCATGATATATCTGTGGAACTTTGTTTCCAGGTAATAAATACTCTGCAAGAGATATACTAAATACTTTGTGTCAATGTGGCTGCTGTCTTTGATCGAGGATGACATACTTTTTCTTCAACATGAATGAATGAAAACAATCCACTACAGTGACAAACCACAGAATTCCAAATTCTACCTTTTGTTGTTGCTCTTTATCTGCTATCTTCTGTAGTAAGTGTTTTTTCTTTTTTTGCGAAGAATCTTCTGTAGTAGGTATATTGGGCTACATATTTGTTGTAACTTCTACTCTACACATAACACATCAATGTCCTCTCTTCTTACTCAACTTTTCTTTTTTTTTAAAAAAAAGCCTTACTCAATTGTTCTATGCATTTAGGATTAACAGGTGGTGCTGACAAGCAGAAACTTCTAGTCCAGAACTGAGAAATGCAGACCAGATGCCTCTCGCAATGTTGCCATTGCTAAAAGGTCATGTTACCGTGCTTGCAAGCAAAAATTTGCCATCCGAGGTCGACAAAACCTGTTCATACGTGGAAGAGGGAAGATTTGGAGCCCGACGCTGATGGATCCAATCTGCTTCTGAAGGCACTACTAGATGCCAGGTTCACACACTTGGCAATGGACTGTTTCCGTCTGATGAAATTATAGGACAGTGATCCTAACAAGATAACATACTGAACATTAATCAAACGTCTTGAATCCCTAGGAAATATTGACCTAGCTGATGATGTAAGGTTCGAGGCAGAAAATGATCACGGTTCGTTGGACTACCTCGATGAGGTGGTGAACGTTGATCGCTTGCTTTGTTGTCCAACAAGCGAAGTTAGGAGTGATCATGTGGAATGTGGCAACTTGGCAAATAAATCATTCCTGAATACATGGATCGTCTAGAAATTATAACAGCATAATCTGTTGCTGCAGTGACTAGAGATTACTAACTTCCTGCTGTTTAACAATCCAGAAGCCTTGGAGGACATTTCTTTTGTGACCTCTGCTGCCACTGAATTGTAGCCACACTACTGCTCTCTGCACAATAGCATCTCTCTGCAAACGGTTACGTGCTTCCAGAATGCAGGCTACAAAGTTCTAGCCGGATGGCAAGTTCTGGCGACTGTACCAGTGCAAGTCCAGCTGTCCTGTTCCATCATAGTACTATGATGTTGAGCTTGGCGATTCAGATTTATCACGATAAAAGCATTCAGAATTCAGATACCCATGTCACAGACCAACAGATATCTTTTCGACTTCTCGAGATCCTCTGCCTGCCTGCATGACAAACCGGCACAGATTGGAATTGGATGGTGGCACGGGGCAACCAAAGCTATGTGCGCAGGAGAGGTTAGAGGTATGGATTGATTATTTTCACCCGCTCAAGTCAGTGAACGTCATTAGTGACAGCACCTGGGATTGTATTCCACGCCTCAGTGATCGCGACCCCTTCCTCTCGCTTGTCTGTTTCCAGGGGATCCCCTATAAGATCCTGATGTCTCCCGACCCGGCGACCCGGTTGCCATCGCTGCCCTCGCCTGTTCTCGAAAGAGACAAGCCAGATGATGCCAGTCATCAGGCACCACAACCGAAAGTGTGCGCCAACGACCCTCTTCCGGTGCCGCAAGGATTAGTGGCCTCCACTCCGAGGCGTACTAGCCGCGTAGGAAACCGTTCGCCAAGTTGAGCTTCCGTGCCGTGCGGTCCGACGAGTTCCCACTTGCTGATTGGCCTGCCGCCGCTTCACAGTTTCTTTCCCGATCAGCTGGCTACGCGATCCGATGGCGAGAAAAGCAGCCTTGACGTGGAACGCGCGGCGTGTCGGCCGCCTGTCTCACCAAACCGGCGAGCGAGCAGGGGGGTCGTCGCGTGGCGCCGCAGGCCTCTCTCTCGGTGCCGTCCGCCCCGACAAGCGGCGCCGCCCGTGCTCCCCCCGCGGCGCACGCACGCCGCGCCTCTAAATACAGCCCCAGGCTCAGCACCGAGCGAGGCCAAGCCAGTCCCGCAGCGCGCGCGCAAGTCGATTCGGGCGGCGCGTCCGGGAGAGTAGAGCCGGCCGGCTCCGGCAGCGGGGATGGCGGTGGAGATCCCGGTGATCGACCTGCGCCTGGCCGGCGCCGCGCCGGAGGAGTCCGCGCGCCTGCGGGCCGCGTGCGAGCGGATGGGCTGCTTCCGTGTGACCGGCCACGGCGTGCCCGGGGGGCTCCTGGCCGAGATGAAGGCCGCCGTGCGCGCGCTCTTCGACCTCCCCCGACGACGCCAAGCGCCGCAACGCCGACGTCATCCTGGGGAGCGGGTACGTCGCGCCCAGCGCCGCCAACCCGCTCTACGAGGCCTTCGGGCTCCTCGACGCCGCCGCGCCCGCCGACGTCGACGCCTTCTGCGCGCGCCTCGACGCGCCGCCGCACCTCAGGTTGGCCTCCGCTCGGACTTGCTGCATAAAAACCGCGCCTTTTCTTGTCCATTTCTTTCCTCATAATTTAGAAATTTGGCCCCGTGCAACGCAAAATCATGCGCGCAGGGAGACCGTCAAGGCCTACGCGGAGAAGATGCACGACGTGATCGTCGACGTCGCCAGCAAGCTGGCCTCGAGCCTGGGGCTGGAGGAGCACTCGTTCGAGGACTGGCCGTGCCAGTTCCGCATCAACCGGTACAACTACACGCAGGACACGGTGGGCTCCTCCGGCGTGCAGACCCACACGGACTCGGGCTTCCTCACCGTGCTTCAGGAGGACGAGTGCGTTGGCGGCCTCGAGGTGCTGGACCCGGGCACCGGCGAGTACGTCCCCGTCGACCCCGTCGCGGGCTCCTTCCTCATCAACATCGGCGACGTCGGCACGGTATGAACTTCTTGGCAGGCCCGTGCCGTCTCGGTGTTCCTGAGCCTTGACCTCTCGATCGATGTCGCGCGTTTCCCAGGCGTGGAGCACCGGGAGGCTGCACAACGTGAAGCACCGGGTGCGGTGCGTCGCGCCGGTGCCGCGCATCTCCATCGCCATGTTCCTGCTTGCGCCCAAGGACGACAGGGTGAGCGCCCCGGAGGCGTTCGTGGACGCAGACCACCCGCGCCGCTACAGGGAGTTCAACTACGACGACTACAGGAGGCTCCGGCTGTCCACCGGCGAGCGCGCCGGCGAGGCGCTCGCCCGGTTGGCGGCGTGACGCGACCCACGTGGCCGGCTGCAAATTGGGAGCCGTTGATTATACATGCCTATACACGAGTGCTACTCCGTATACACGAGTGCTACTCCGTATCGGCTGTCTCGTTGACCCGTTGTAACTTGGGGGAGAAGGATGGCTATTGTGGTGCCATGTGAATTGCTATTGAGTCTTGATCAATAAAATCTTGTGTCACTTGAAAGTCGCACACACGTGCAGCCATCAGCCATGCGCAGCGGTCTCCCTGGTTCATCTTTTTTTTAGTATTACAGATTTTTTTTTTCAAACGAAGTATTACAGAATGAAACAAGATAACTAAAGTTGCTTCTAGTCCAAGGGAAAACTTCGTACCTGATGCAGTTTGTATTCAGCACGTTATAATTTTGCTTACATGTTAAATTGTTAACTATAGTAAAAAAAAAGATGAACTTCATACAAATACAAACAAGTAAAAAGGCGCAAGACGGCAAGACAAAACGTCTGAAGTCTGAAATCTGAAGTTCTGAACCCGCACAAAACAGTCACAATCGCGCACCACTATCCATCCAACTAGACCAGAGGCAGAGGCAAGAGCCCTGCGGTGCGGCGATGCTCTCCTCACCCGCCTGCTCACCGTTCCGCCTACCCCTGACCCGCGGCGGCGCTAGCCGGAGGAGCGCCGCCGCCGCGACTATCACGATGCGGGACCGGAGCAAGAACCGGAAGCCGACGCAGCGCGGGCGGTACCTCAGCACCGAGGCCATCCAGGCCGTCCAGTCCCTCAAGCGCGCCGCCCTCCGCGGTGACCCCGCCGCGTCCTCCGCTGCCGCGGTGGAGCCCAAGCTGAGGCGCCTCCTCAAGGCCGACATGGTCGCCGTCTTCCGCGAGCTCGCCGCGCAGGGCGAGGCACTACTGGCCCTCCAGGTACGCGTACGCCGTGCTATGTGCGCCTGCTGCTTCACCGGCATAGCCTATTGGTAATCGCTTTGGTGGCTGTTTGGGCGTTGTAAGGCAAATTCTTAGCTAAATTGTGTTGATCAATTATTCAGTTACCTATTAACGTGTAGTTTAGCAACCAGTGTGTAAAATCGTGAATTTCTGTCACGGGGTCGTGCCATGCCGAACTCTCTCATCGGCCTAAATTGTTCCTTCTCCAAATTGGTAAAACTTATCAAGGAGATAACAAATTTGAGAACAATATTTTACCCAAAAGCTGTCAGCCTTTCTGAACTACAACAGATATGCACCTACTATTGCTATTTATGAACTAACTGTCCATTAGATAGCTGTGCGTGCAGTATTTCTAGTCGATCCAACAATTTATCATCTAGGGAAAATTCAGTCTAATCTTAATTGTTGGTTGAAAACTTGAAATCTTCTAACTTCCATCAGAAATAGCAGGATGTGCTGATCTGGCCCTCAAGATTCATGCCTGTTCAAATTCGTCCACTTTGATTTGAGCCATTTCCTTTTAACTGCTGGATGCAGTGGATGTGCTTTGGGTGCTGGTTCTTAAGTTTAATCCAGTAAATGTGAAGCACGTATATGATTATGTTAGTCTACAGCAAGAACCTTTAAGTATTTTCTTTTTCAATATGTCTGGTATTTTCGATTCATTAGGATCTAGTAGCATGAATGAAGACAATTCAGTGGCAGCTCATAGAACTACTAGGACCACTTCTAACTTCTTCTTGTAGTCCCCCCCCCCCCCCCCCCCCCCCCCCCGCGTCGCTCTCCCAGGCGACTCGGGGGGCGACCTTCATCGCCGCCCAACCCCCCTCTCCAGGCCACCTCCGGTGGCCGCCGCCGCCGCCAGCGACCGTCCGGGCGGCGGCGGCGACCCGCAGTTGAGCTGAAGCCAGCTTAGCTCGCCGCCTCCCCCCTCCCCTCTCTCTTCCCCCCACCTCCCTCCCCCGGCCCCAAACCTTGTCGACTTCTGACGCGTCGCCACCGACCGCCGGGGCCAGATCCGGCCTCTCCCTTGCCGGATTTGGGTCCCCCGGGCCGGATCTGGCCGCCCCCGGCCGCCTTCAGTGGGTACCGCCGAGGGCTGCCGCCGCTTCGGGTGCTCCTCCAGGGGCCGGGAGGGGGGGCCGCTGCTTCGGGAGCTGCGCTGCCTCCCCGGGTCCTGACCCTGTCGCCAGGTGTCGCCGGGGCGCGCGCGCCGCTCCCTTCCGCGGCCACCGTGGCGGAGATCAGGCTGGCAGTGGCCACGCCGCCGCCGCCGCCGCTCGCCCCGGTCTCGCCGCCCTTCCGGGCTGGCCCTGTGCCCGCGGCGCGGGCGCGCCGTGCCTTCGTTGGTTCTAGTGGCCGGGGGGGGGGGGGGGGCGCCGCTGCTCGCCCCGGGGTGGGCTGCCAGGTGCTCGCGCCGGCCGTCGGGCGCTTGCGCTGGGGGCCGCACCTGCCGCTGCCGCTCGCCTCGGGGGGGGCCGCGCCGCTGCTCGCCCCGGGGTGGGCTGCCAGGTGCTCGCGCCGGCCGTCGGGCGCTTGCGCTGGGGGCCGCACCTGCCGCTGCCGCTCGCCTCGGGGAGGGCCACCGGGCGCTCGTGCCGCCTCCTCGTGGGGGCCGGAGCTAGCGGTGTCGGCCACCCAGTCTCTCCCTCTCCTCTGCCGTCTGGGTAGATGGCTTATGCCCACCGCTGGCTGACCGCCCCTTCCCCTTCTGTGGCGGGATGCTGGCCGGCGGGCTCTCCTGCACTATAGCGTTCTTCGGCCTTCGGATTTGGGGAGGGAATGGGGTGGAGGCGAAAGCCTAGGCCTACTTGCAGGTCAATGACGGCGACGCCCTCGGGCGTCGTTTACCTTCTTGAAGGCGTCATTCTTTGCCCCTCTTCCCTCCTCTCCGGTGAGCTTTCCAGGTGAAAGCCTTGACTTTATTGGTCGGACGACAACGACGCTTGTGGTGTCGCTCCCTCCCTGGAGGCGTCGTCTTGGAAGCTGCGCTGGGATGGTCGTCTGCTCTCCTCGGAGAGTTTCCGCTTCTGCACCTGCCTTCGCTCGTTTTGTCTGCATCGTCCGGGTTGTATTGGTCGTCGTCTGGCGGATGCTTTGCCGCCCTTCTGTTCGCTGGCGGATACTTTGCCGCCGTTCTGCTCTGGCGGATGCTTTGCCGCTGTCGTCGTGTTTATGATCTCTTCGGGTGGATGCTTTGCCGCCTTGTTGGGTCGGGTGGATGCTTTGCCACCTTTATTGTGTTGTCGATCTTTACACCCTCAGCGTTGTACTTTCTTTTAGCAGGTTCAGTTATGGTCGTGACTAGGTTTGCGGGTTCGTCTACCGTCTTTCTTGCTGTTGTACGGGTCGCCTGCCACTTGCTTGGTGGTGCTCTGTATCCGTCTTACTAGCCTCTTATTATTAAGGTTTGTAATGGTCGTACTGCTTTCCTCTTAATGAAATACGTGCTCAGGCACGTTCGCGAAAAAACTTCTTGTAGTTGCAGTTTTACTGTCAGTTTCTGTAGATGGCATTTTTGTGGTGCATTTTTTTCGCAAATTTACATATCAATATCCACTCTTCTTAAATCTTATCACTTTTTTGATATATGCATTTAGGATTACTAGATGGTGCTACTGCTGACAAGCAGAAAGTTCTATTCCTGAACAGATAAATGCAGACTGAGATGCTTCTCATTTCTCACAATGTTGTCATTTCTGATAGGTCTTTGAGGAGATTCGGAAGGAGCATTGGTACAAGCCTAGGTTGCTGTGGTATGTAGATCTTGTTACAGTGCTTGCAAGTAAAGATTTGCGGTCTGAGGTTGACAAAGCCTGTTCCTACCTGAAGAGGGAACAATTGGAGCCAGACACTGAAGGTTTCAATCTGCTTCTGAAGGCACTCCTAAATGCTGGGTTCACACAATTAACACTGGATTGTTTCCGTCTGATGAAATTGTGGGACAGTGATCCTGATAGGATAACATATACAACATTGATCAAAGGTCTTGAATCCCTAGGAAAGATGGAGCTATCTGCTGGTATACGGTTGGAAGCAGAAAATGATTACGGTTGCTTGGACTTCCTTGATGAAGTGGAGATCGAAGAGGCTTGTACAAGTAGTTCATAACAGGATGGCCAATGGTGGGTTGCTTGTTTATTGATTGAACAAGCAGGAGTTATATCTGCATAGTTCGGAATGATCATATGGCAACCTGGCAAAGAAATCATCCGAAATATATGCATCGTTTAGGGTTCAGAAAGTAGAGCAACATAACTTGTTGCGGCAACGACTACTGACTACCAAGATCTAGCTGATCATGTGTCCAGAAACCCAGAATGACTACCTGTAGGCTGTAGCTTTGTCAGTCCATATTTTCTTTTGTAACCTGTCTAGATTTTTCTTTGAGAAGTTCTCTGCATCTATTCATACTGTTGACTTGCCATCTGAATTATAGTCACATTACTGAATTCTCTTTGCGACTTCCACTCATACTGAATAGAGGAATAGGATGCTTGTAAGTGGTACTTTTGTTTTAGAATTAGTACTGGAGATTGCTGTGTGTAAGTGGAGGATTATGGCAATTGTTAATATCCATTCATACCGTGTTCAGTTTGCCAATTTACATTTCTGGAGATAATGTTCAGATGACCATGCCCCAGAACAACAGAGAGGGGGAGTCAATTAGCCATTAGTATTAGGCCCAACATGAACGACGGCAGGCTATGCTAACCTGAAAGTTCAAATGCTTTCTCGATCTGGCCGGTTCGATCGCGGTTGCAGCGCAGGAACGGGAGCGCCTCGGGCCGCACGGCGTAGACGTCGACGCCCTCGGCGACGGAGTCCCGGATGTTCCTCTCAGCGACGCGGCCGTGGAGCTCCATGGGGACGAGGTAGTAGTCGAGGAGGCAGCGGGCCTTGGGCTGGAAGACGTAGCCGCGGGGCATCTCCGAGATGGACCAAGGCGTCCTGTCCAGCGCTGGGACGGGGGCCGTGGTGGCTTCCGGCGGCTGCGCCATGGATGGATCACGCGGGACCTCCCACGAGATTGGAGTCCGGAATTTGGAGTGCGTGGTGAGGATTTTGGGGTTTTTTCGAGGACGATCAGGGAACCGTTGCTGCAGTGAGGAACGAGGATGGCCATTTGGTTCGGGGGGGTTATAAGCAGTTGCCAGTTGGCGGCTTGGCGCTGCGAGGGACTCGGGTTCCAGAGTGGTAGTTTCGTACACGGTCCGGTTTCACCGGCTTTTGGTTAAAAACCAACCCAAGCCGTAAGGGAGCGCCGAGCGCGGTTGGCGGTTTAGAAACCTGTGGGTTGGACGGTTACCGGTTTAATCCACCGCTAATTGCAGGAAACGTAATTACACGAGCGAAATAGCTGCTTGGGCGGCGGCGGCACCAGCTGTCCCTGGTGCTGCTCTATCAACGTGACTCGCGAAGGCACATTTGTGTTGTGTACAAGCTAGTATATTACTTCAGCGGTTCAGCCTCGAACAGGTTACTCGGTTCAAACGGTTTAACATGAGCTAGTTACACGGATTGTCCGGGTTGAAACCGGACCGCGCCATCTCTACAGTTTGTGAGTGTTGTTGAATGTCAAGGAGCCGAATTTGAGAGTCGACGAAGGTCGAGCCTCACATGTTAATTTGATACAAGGACTTGATTTCCAACGCAATTTACTGTAAATTTTTTTGTTATAAATACGTGAACCAGCATGAGAAGGCGGGTAACATTTGTACGCCAAACAAAAGACAAAACGAAACAACGAAGGCCAAAGTTTCTGTACGCGTTTCCATCCATTACCCAATTCTGAAATCTGAACTTCTGATTGGCCTAGCTTTTTCCTGCCCCGTTCGCCCTCCTGCGATCCTGCCTCCGCCGCCGTCTCCCACTCGCATCCCGCATGGCGGAGGCCAAGCCCCGTGCCCAAGCTCGGCTCGCCGCTCCCACGTGGGCGCAGCGGGCCGAGGCCCTAACCCACATCCTGACCCACGCGTCCCACTCGCCGTCGCTCCACTCGCAGCTCTTCCTTGCCTCCCGCGTCCCGTGCCCGCCGTCGGGCCCGGGCTCCACCGCGTCGTACCCGCCCTTCCTCTGCCCCGGCGCCTCGCTCCTCCGCTGGGCGCTCACCTCCGTCTTCCTCCCGCGCGCGGCGCGCCTCTGCCTCCCGCCCTCGTCCTGGCGGTCCCGGTGCCCCTTCCAGCACCCGCCGCCGCTCGTGCCCTCGGCGGCCATCGAGCCGGCGCCCGAGCGGTGGGGCGACGCCGAGCTCTCGGCGTACGCGCGCCGGCGGCGGGCGCGGAGGGGCCTGCTGACGGCGCGGCCGCCGATGTCCGTGGCGGGCGTGGTGCTCACCACCGTGCCCTGCGTCGTGATCGTCGTCGCCTTCATAAGGGAGCTCTTCTGGGTCCGGCCCAACCGCATCTGAGGTGCCGTTGAGAGGTATACCATGCTCGACAGGATACTCGCTGGAACTGGAATTGTTTGATACTGATCGTACGAGGCAATTGCAAATTTGTGCAGTTTACTATGATTGTGGCAAAATGTCATGTTCTTTACAGTGATTTCGCTGCACGATCCATTGTCTGACAGTATTGCATAAACCGCATTGAACAGCAAACTTGTGATTCCATTCGCCATATACACCTGCAAATGCAACGGTAAGCATGGCCTGTTGGTGGTATTAGGCTATGGACTTGTTACTCAGGAATAGAGATTTGGGTGATTTGCTTCAACAAATTTCTTGCAGCAGACTGAACTCACTGAAGGCACTGCATAGCTGAAGATTTTATTAGTTCATGTCCCTGCCTGCCTGCAACTTAGTTAGTGTCTGCTACTATCTCTTTTGAGACTGCAGCTTATTTATGACGGCATGCAGCATTGCTGAGTTTAAATTGAACCTACGCAGGATGCTGGATCAGGATTCAGGAAGCACAGGGATCTCGGCAGCTCCATAAAAAACCTGCGCCTATTTATGGATGCCTGGGGGCACCAGAGGGCCACGGACACGGACCATTCTAGTTCTAGGCCCTTCATGCCAAAGGAAGCCTCCTCGTGGACCACCACCAGCAAGTCGATCTGGCCAGATCGGCAGCAGCCTATGGCCGAGTCACTCTGTTCGACGGTATTTTGTATAAGCATGTGTCTCAACATAAACAAGACTAACTCATGCATGCACGTGGTTTCAAAGAGGCAAGTAATGTTGACATGCAAGAAAGCCTACATGTGCCGCACGCGTACGTATCAATATCCTTTTCAAAGCTTGTACGAGTAAATGGGCCAACTTTTTAGTGCCTTCATGCATGCAACCTGTGATTAGCCAGACTGACCGCCGGCTAATGGGCTGAACCTGTTAATTAAGCTTTGAGTCTTGGGCTGATTAATTAGCACAAATTAGCTTGAGCATATGGGCTCTAAGTAACCTGTACGTGGCCCATGCAAAGCACCGGCCATCTTCCGGAAGCTTCTGCACGCACGTGCGCCAGGCAAAGGATAAGCCTGCGGATGAGATCGGATTTCAAATTTCGAATGAGCGGCCGCTTCGCGCGGACGCCGGCTCGCTCGCCAACTGACCAGAGGCGGCGCTCGTCCTCGACGCTCCTCTCCTGGTACCTGGCTGCTGCCTATAAAAGGGACCCTTCACTCACCAGGAAAGGGGGACGCACATCCACCCACGACGACGTCGGCACTCTGGTGCCACACATCCACTTCCACCACACCGTACCAGTTCGCTGGCTGGAGTTCGTGATCGGTGACGACCAGCACCTGCCGGACGGCCACCTTCATCACGCACGCGGCGCCAGCGATCGAGCGAGTCCGTGGCCCTCGGCGGAGTTCCGGCCTCGGCCCCCGCGGCATCGCACAGCTGACCTCGTCGCCGTCGAGCACTCCGGCGTCGATCTCATGGCTCCTGTCCTCCTCGCCGGTAACTCAGGTTAAGATGATTACGTTACTTTCTTTCGTTCTTGCTTCTCTGCATGGTTTCTTTCAGCACGTATGCATGAAGTCCTGCATGTCTGGGTATCGTGGTTGCCATGGAGGAGGAGGTTGTCCGCCGCAGTGAACGCCTTCGCCGTGCCGCCGCCGCCGGCCGCGGGGATCATCGCCGTATCGCCACCGCGGTTCACTGCTGCCCGGTTCGCCGTCGTACAGTTGGTCGTCGGAGCTCGTCCTCGAACAGCCCGAGCCGCCAAGATGCCTCTGTTCGAGAACACTAGTGCAACTTGCAGCAGCATCAACCGAAGGGCCGTTCCTGCACAAGTTGAGAAGCCGCAAGACGTCAACACAAGGGCTGTCTCCTCGTCCTCGACGCTCGCGGAGGAAGAGTGATGCCGATGTGTTCCATCGACCAGGCCGCAAAGCCACCAAGACCTCGCGTTTTCATCGCGAGTCACGCACGGGATGGACTTGCGCCTACCGGCACTACCGTGAAGGTTACTGAACAAGCCTCTGCTCAATCAAGCGGCTGCGACGTCTAGTCAACCAAACTGAGCGCCACCATGCACTGCATCAGCAATTCTACTACAACACCCGCCGTTCGCGATCGACGAGGCCGAACGGCACGGGCGGATGCCGTCGACGTTTCGATTGCATTTCAGCCGGCCCATGGACCAATATGGCCCACGCTAATGCCGACGCCCGCATTTATCTATCATCATCATCACCATCATCATCATGCATGGAGGACGTGAAGCGAAGATCGACGAAGACGACCATTGCAGCTTAATTGGAGGTGTTCTGCGGACCTGTCTCGCGGATGTAATTAACTAGGAGTCTTCTGAGGCCCTGTGAATCAGAGGATCACATTGCCCCCGTATTCGATCTGCCCCACGGTAGGCTATGGAGCGCACATACATATCGGGAACCTGTATTTGTATTATTGGAAAATATGAATGAAATATGTGTTCCCTACTTTGTTCTTTGTCCATTTATTTTGTGTATTTATTTACACTGGCACGCCTGCAATTTATTTTCCCCCGTGTAGAGAAATACGTCTGGTATTTTTCTTCCCAAACACACTCGGTGTTGTTCCTGTATCACGAATCCTTTCTTCTTCAGCATTTGGCCTGCTAGAAACAAGTCCCAGAAGGATCAACATCCAATTTGTTGGGGGATGCCGATGTTCTTGACTCCAATCCAGGGCGACATTGGCTGAAATATCATTGAGAAGAATGTTTCTGGCTCAATGTCACAGTGGATGATATGTGCTGCACCCCTTCTGCTTGTAGACCAGACTCCTTTGCACACCTAGGGCAAACTGAACTCGGAGGCCTAGTCGAAGCATCAGCGTCGAGCAAGGATGTAGAAGTGTTCCCTTCAGGTTGAGGGGACTAGTATAAACTAGGTGGCCAGATTGTACAATCTTTAAGTGTTTTTTCCGTATTCCACAATGCTTGATCACCAATATATTGGCAAAATTGAATATTTTTCTGTTTCTGACGAAACAGAGGTTGTTCTGTACCTGTTTTGAGAGTGCTTATGGGAAGCTCATATCAGGCGATGTACAATTGATTATCTGGCCATACGGTTGATAACTTTTTATTTAATGGACACTACACCATGATAAGCTCATAAGGTGATATGAACAAACTTTATTATAGGATCGAGTTCGATCTTCCATTTCGAATCTGGGCTAAATAGTAAATACTATGTACATTTCAGCAAAATATCACACAAGCAAACAGCCCTAGTGTGCAACTATAAGTTAGGCACTGTAACAACCGTTGGAAACGGTTGTGTAAAGGATTTCAGTCAGGATGCAGCAGGGGTCGCCATCAGTTACTCATCAGGTTGTAACGAGGCTGATGAACACGTATAATCTTCCAGGTAAGTGTCACTGTCCTTGTCTCGTTGTTTTGTGGCTGTGCTTCGTCTGGGCTGCCCTTGTGAAGCTGTCGGCCTCGGTGACGAGCCCGAGGATTGGGGAGTCCACCTTGTTGGCCGACCCGCTGCCGCTGCCGCTGGACGGCCCGGAGAAGTTGGAGGTGGACCCTCCGGACGCCGACGCCGACGCCGACGCCGAGCACGACGCCGAGTACTCCAGCTCCCCGATCCCATCCTGTGAACCCCACACGATGCAATCATCAGAATCATCATCGTCATCACTTCATCAGTCCACCTTCGTTGTTCTAGAAGGCGAAAAGGAAGAGCAGATTGCATGCAGTAGTTGTGAGAGGTGAGATACTTTGGTACAAAAGCCAGTGGCAAAACTAAGATTCTATGCAGTCGGTGCAATGTGTGAGCTGGGGATTTAATTTGCTGCAGGAAAGTATGATCAGTACTCTGCCGCATATTTATCATCAGGCGTACAGCCAGTAGCAAGAGAGAAAGAAAGGTGTACTCCCATCGCCGAAAAGATGGCCGGATTGCGAGTACTGGTACCAACGATCGTAACATGAATTTGAAACGAGATGCCAAATCGGATCATGGTTTATGGCGGCATTGCAAATCTTTTATTGCCTCGCTGCTGTACGCGGCTGCTAGTTGCTCCGGTACGGTGGAGGCAGGTGGCCGAACTCCACAGTGCAAGTGATCGGAGCAGCGAGCGGGAAATCGAATCAAACGCGTACCGAATGTTGGTGGTCGTCGTCCTCGGATTGGCACGGGGTGACGGGCGCTGCCGGATCGTCGTCTTCCTCGTCGCCGTGCGAGGGGTGCTCGGGCTGGACGACGACGCTGTAGAGCTCGACGATGCGGTCGCAGTTGTCGGCCCACCAGCTCTGCGCCGCCCAGGCGTCGCCGAAGTACTCCTCGCTGAAGCGGATGCGGCGGAGGTGGTTGGTGCCGTCGCCGCGCGACACCAGCGTCATGAGCACCCCGGGCTCCGGCTCCGCCGCCCACTCCCGGTCGCTGTCCGCCGCGCCCGCGGCGGCCTCCTCCTTGTCCCCAGCGCCGCCGCCGCCGGCGCCGTCGTCCAAGGGAGAGCAGCACTTGTCGCAGTGCTCGTGCCTCGCCCCTCCATGCTCCCGCTGCTCCTCGCCCGCGTGGAGGCGGTCCGTGTGGTGATCGCCGGCGTCGGCTTCGTGCGGCTGCGCCGGCGCGATCTTGGCGGACGAGGACGCGGACGACGACGACGCCGCGGCGGCGTCCTTGTCCCGCGGCTCCTCGGCGTCGGGGGAAAGCCGCCGGTGCTGCCGCCGCCGCCGCCGCTGTCGCCGCGGCGCCCGCTCTTGGTCGTCGCCGCCGCCCGCCGCCCTCACCTTGATGAGTGACAGGGCCTTCATCTGCGCGCGCCACGGACACGAACACATTACACTACATCACACACGCCGCCATGGGAAGAACGAACAGGGAGGGGGGAGCGATAGGGGCCGGGCGGCGTGGGGCGTACGCTCTTGGCGATGATGCCGACGGACTTGGCGACCCTGCTGCCGCCGCCACCGACATGGAAGCACGCGTGCATCGCGGAGCCCGCCGGCGGCCCCCGGGGGCCTCGATACCTCTTCTACTACTCCCCCCGATCTCCTCCGCTCCGCCGCGCCCGTGCACCCACTCTGCTCCCGTGCTGCTCCAGGAACGAAGACGCGAGGGGGGATGGGATGGGGATGGAATTTGAAAGAGGCGGAGGGCGGCACGGAACTAACGGGCGGGCGTGCCCGTCGCGCAATCAATGCCGCGGGATTGCCGTATTTAAGGCAAGGCGTTTGGGAAGGAATTCCATGCCCCTCCTCCTTCCAGGTTCCAGCTCGCCAGCCACCAAGGGCGGCAGAGCTGCCTTAACTGCTGCGCACGTACGCAGGCGCACGGGGGGCTTCGAATTTAGCCCGGATTCCCGTCGGAGGACGTCCAGAGATCGAGCCCGAAATTACCGTTACGTGACGGGTAGGGCTGGGCATTTTTTTACCGAAAAAACCGAACCGAACCGACCCGACCCGAACCGAACCGAAATGCGGTTTTTCGGTGATTTCGGTTCGGCTTCGGTTCATTTTTGGTCAAGTTCGGTCTTCAGTGTCGGCTTCGGTTTTTGTATCACACCGAACCGAACAGCCGAATCAGCCCACCTCGGCCCACCGACGTACCCACCTCAGCCCAACGTCCCACGGTCCATTCATTTGCTCCTACAAACCCTAACCCAATAACCCAGTAACTCCCTATCCCCAATCCCCTAATCCTCTCGATCCCTGGCGGCGGCGCGGGCGAGCAAGGAGCGGCGGCCGGCGGTGCGGGCGGGCGGAGCGCACGCGGCGGCCGGCGGTGAGGGCGGGCGGAGAGCACGCGGCGGCGGCCGGCGGTGCGGGCGGGCGGAGCGCACGCGGCGGCCGGCGGTGAGGGCGGGCGGAGAGCACGCGGCGGCCGGCGGTGCGGGCGCGCGGAGAGCACGCGGCGGCCGGCGGTGCGGGCGCGCGGAGAGCACGCAGCGGCTGCCGGCGGTGCAGGCCAGCGGCGAGCACGCAGCGGCGGTGCAGGCGTGCGACACCAACCCACGGCAACCTCTCCGTCCAGTACAACGGCGACAACAACCGAGCAGTCCTCCAACGTATGTCCTCTCGATGCTATGAGGTCCTCAAAAACAAGCACAACTTCCATGTGATGTATTATTGAAACCTACTGAAAGTATTTTTGACACAAATAAAAACATGTTGCTTTCATATTCTGCTTTCAATATTGGTATTAACAATATTGGTATTACTTTCATATTCTGCTTTCATGGAGCAACTGAACAAGTAAACCAAAGCCAAAAGGGATCACCCACCCCTACATTCTTCTAAAAACAAAACACATGTGTTTCCCCCGTTCTTTTGTAACCTAACACATTTCTAACTTTAGTCCTAGATTTTATGAATCCGGTGCCCTCCAACTGTAACGTATGTCCTCTCTTTTTTATGCTTTTATTTGCAGATGGGGGACACTGAAGAAACCGTGGGAAATCACGTGAATGAAGTGACAGAGATAGGTAAGGAGGATGAGCAGCAGCCTGCAGATGCCCACAAAGAAGAAGGCAAGAAAAGAAAAGTTATGGCTCCAAGATCAGATGTCTGGAACCACTTCACCAAAGTCAAGCAGAATTCCGGAGAGGATAAAGCCAAGTGCAAGTATTGTGGAGGTATGTACATGTGTAACTCAAAGGCAAATGGCACGTCTTCTTTGAATGGCCACTTGAAAGTATGCAGAAAAAATCCAAATAAGAAAGTAGTTGATAAATAAGGCACTTTGCAACTACAACCTAGTCCTGGCAATAGTAGTGTTGGTACTGTGTCCACTTGGAAATTTGATCTTGAGGAGCTGAAAATTAGTTTTGCGGAGATGTTAATTGAAGATGAGCAGCCTTTTGTCACATGATTTGCTATTTTTTCAGAACTTTGTGGGCTGGCCATTTCTTCCAAGGAGAAGAATAGTACACCTGAGTCTTGATTCTTGAACATGGTGACATGACGATGGTTGTATTGAGCAAGAACAATAATGGTGCTGCAGAAATGACATGTTGTTTGAGTTTACCCTCTTTGCTTGTTTGAAGACTTCATTGTAAAATTGTGTGATGTAAACTTGTAAATTTGGACTTCTGTATGATTGCTGTTTTGTATTGTTATTGTACATTGTACTACTGCTTGTTATGCACTTATGCTGCTACGTTTCATACCCGAAGTAATATTTTTGCTGTTGTCTGCATGACTGCCTGAAATGTCTAAGCTATTGCTTCAAACCTGTCTGTCACGAGTGAGCTTCGGTTTTATTCGGTTCTACCGAAAACCGAACCGAGAAAATCGACACCGAACGCATCGGTTTTTGGTTTTCTGGAGCACCGATCGGTTTTCAGTTACTGAAAACCGAATTAATCTCAAACCGAAAAAACCAAACTGAACCGAATCGTAAAACCGAACGCCCAGGCCTAGTGACGGGGATGGCGTGGCGTGCGGCGGTTGGTTGGTTGGTTCGGTGAGCAGTGCTGGCGCGCTCTGAATTTGGGGGCCTCTTGGGGTTGTTTGATTGTTTCAGCTAGCTCGAACAGTCGGTGCAACTGGTTCATTCAAATTTGAGTAACTGATCCACTAAAAAAAGATTTGAGTAACTGATTCTATTTGGGCTGGATCATGCATGCATCACATTTGTCCACAAAATGTGCATGGACGGGAATACCTGGGGTCCAGGGCTGTTGCAAGCGCTCCCATTTGGGCTGGAAAGCATCTTTGGCCCATCGTTTTGGTTGCAACAAAAGGAGGGGTTCGAGGCCCGACGCGATTCGGCCCGCGCTGAAATGTGCTTTAGTCCTGCTTGCAGGTGGAAAAAAAAAATCCGGCCGGCGACAGCACCGCCTCACCCGCCGTGGCGCACGGGATCGGTCCGGCGGGGCTCCCGGTGGCAAACTAGTCTCACCAATTCACCATAGATGAAGCTGACGAGCGGTTCGGGTCTGGGGTGTTCCGTGCTGTTGATGCGGGAGGCTATAGGTTCGGAGGTGTGGTAAGAGCTCAAGCCATCCTGTGAATTGGATGAGTTTTCATCTGTTATTTTTTTCAGTGCATCGGAGAACTTTCGATCTATGCCTCTCGTGTTAAAGCTTGGAGAACAAGAACAACTCGATTCGAGTTATGTTAGCGAAATGAAAGCTCTTACCTAAAAGTTGCTCCTCCAAAAATGTGGGCAATCTTGCAGTAAAGAAATAAGAGAGAAAGATTTCTTACACTTGAACTTGAGCACAAAATTAATGAAAATCCGAGAGCAAAGTTTGAGAGAGTGAGCGAATGACTGAGTTGTGTGTGAGAGTGAAGAGCTCCCCCTCAAATAGCTTGGCACGAAACATTTGAGGAGGTGCCGGGCACAACGGCTAGTAGCCGTTGGAGGAAGTGGGGTCCAAGAGCCTGGCTCGGCCGAACTCTGGGTGGCCATCCTAGGCCCACTGCCCTCCAACGGCTCTCTTGCTTTGATGCTTTAGTGCATTGTCAAACTTTGCTTCGAAAAGTTGTTCAACAATATTTTTCAAAGGATTTTATGCTCAGAAAATAATTTTTAGAATTTTTATAAAAAGAGAAAATGGACTAGAAAAAGTTCCTGCATGCAAGAGAGTTGGAAAAATTCAAATATGCAATGAGAAAAACCAAATGTTGAGAAAACCAAGTTTCGAAAAATTAAATATGAGATAAGTACCAATTTACCTTTGGCAAGAGCTCATTGTTTTGAGTCCGATGGGCAAAACTTTTCTCCGGCGTGTGTTACCATTTGGTGTCCCATCGTGGAGAAGTTGATGAAGACGCACTGCTCACCATCTGCCAACCTTCTTTGTTCTCTTTCTTCTTACTGGTGTGGTCGGTGCGTCTTCGACTTGGGGCAGTGGTTCTCCCCATATCCTACTCCCATCGTGATTCTGATGTGTCACGAAGCTCTTGCCACGTTCCAAACTAGGGTCTAGACATAACAGTCGCCACACGGTTATAAAAATTAATTTATAACCCTGTAAGGCTAAAAGTAAATAGAGGTTTGAAGTGGTCATAATATTTCTTTTCACTTTATTGATATTTCATAAGTAATTTTATAAGGGTGTAAGACAAAGCAAACTAAAGTAGTACACTTTTTTTTATCCTTTTTCTAAATTAACATAGTCCTATAGCCTAGTCATTCTCGTTCCCCGCTTGGTTGGTCTATTATTCCGATGTTGTAAAAGTTAATTCAAAAGCAAGGGTGAGTATGAAGCCATACTCAGTAAACGAGCATATGTAATGGTTAATATAAAATTCGAGAAGTAGAAATATCAATATAAAGGATTAACTGGTGCCACACATGACCGCAACACACATGACCGCAAGCTTCCTGACTCGGGAGTCACAAGGGTGAAATTTCACGCTTTAAAACTCTATAGAAGACATCGACACTCTCTACTAGAATACCATATTCTAGAAGAGCTGAATTCTTAAACCTTTCATGGAATACATCTCTTGACCTACTAGCACTCGGCGGCTCCTATGGATCCATCACCTAGTACTCTATTCAGAATAAGAGCTATTCCTGACAGAGAATTTCGACAGTCCCATTTGTGAACCGTGACCGATACAATATTATTGCCGTCACAACACCAGTTTAATATAAAATGCATGCTAAAATTAAAGATAGTACTGGAAGGTAAATTAACAGTGCAAATTTAGAACCCACGCGGAAAGTAAAGGCAATACTTCAAATGAAAATGTAAAACTTACACGAAAGTAAGGGCAACATCTCGACTGGAAATGTAAAACTCACATGAAAAGTAAGGCAACACCTCAACTGGGAATATAAAACTCACATGAAAAGTAAAGGCAACACCTCAACTGGTAATATAAAACTCATACAAAAAGTAAGGGCAACACCTCGACTGAAAATATAAAACTCACACATAAAATAAAGGCAACACCTCAACTGAAAATGTAAAACTCACACAAAAGTAAGGGCAACACCTCGACTGGTAATATAAAACTCACACGAAAAAGTAAAGGCAACACCTCAACTGGAATTTAAAACGCACACGAAAAGTAAAGTCAACACCTCAACGGAAATTTAAAACGCACACAAAAAGTAAGAGCAACACCTCTACTGGTATTTAAAACGCACACGAAAAATAAGACAAGCGAAGAATGTGAAGAATGTGAATAAGCAGTGGCGTGAGAAGGATGTGAATAAGCAGTGGCGTGAGGCTCGCTCGCCTTTACAGCGGACGCTACTTAGCTGCGAACTGCTACTATTTTTCTCACTATTACAAAAATGATTTGTAGCAACACCTTGAATTTTTTTAGGGACGGACCAAAATGTCACCCGTTCTTACAAATAGGACGCGCTACTGTAGCAATCGAGCCGCCGCTGTAAATCTATTTTCAGGGGCGGCTGGGGGGGGGGGGGGGTTGAGGCGCCCCTAAAAATGTCATTTGTAGGGGCGGCTGGCGCTCATTTTAAGGGGCGGCTGGGAGGTGAGCCGCCTCTACAAATGGATTTAGAGGGGCGGCTCATCCCCCAACCCGCCCTTAAAAATATCTATAAAAATTTGGGCACCTTTTTGCTCCTCCCGACCCCCATCGTTTGCTCGGGAGAGGAGCTCCCCCAAGAGCCGAAAAAAAAGAAAAAGTGAGGGGAGCTTTTCAACTTGATTTCCTTAGAGTTGGGGGCTCTAGGAGGTAAGTTGACGCTAATTCCTTATCATTTCTAAGCTCTTTTGTTAGATTTATGGCTCAAATGGAGCTCTCTTTGCCTCTAACTAGCTCTAGATCTCCATGGTGTGGATTAGCCATTTCAGACACCATTTGCCTCGAACTTTTGGATAAAGTTGTGCTATTTTAGTAGGAGAACAAGATTACGTAATCATTTTGATTCGATCTATAGTTTTTAGCATCATTCTTAAGTAAATAATGCTCTAGATCTATGGAGGAGAGAGAAGAAAATTTGTTTTTTTTTCTATTTTTCAAAGATGCATGTTAGATTTTTTCCAACATTTAGTGGTAAAATAATATATTGAGTTTTTTATTGTTTTTATTTAGTACAAGCTAAATTGATTTTTTCCCACACCTATGCATATATAGAAGTATATATTTGTATTAATTTAGGGCTCCTTTTCTTTTGAGAAAAGATTTAATTTTTTTTCTATATTTACATACATGCATGTTATATTTTTTTCTAATATTTTGTGGTACAATAATAGGTTGGAAATCAATTTTTTATTTAGCATTAGTTAAATTGACGTTTTCCAACACCTATACATATATAGAAGTATATATTTATGTGAATTTAGGACTCTATTTCTTGCGAGAAAATAGTTTGATTTAATTTTTTTTCTATCTTTTCAGATATGGATAGGACATGGATGTACAATACAAAAAGGACGGACGTCTATTTCCATGGAGAGCTTAATAAATTCATTCAAGTTGCGGAGAACCACGCAAGAAATGAGAAGACACGATTGATGCATTGCCCATGCAATATCTACAAGAATTTGAGAGTATTCAGCGACCCAAATACAATCAGATCGCATGTGATTGTGAGTGGTTTTGTTAAGGACTGCAAGATCTGGAAGTATCATGGCGAGACAGATATTCCCCCTCTGACGAATAATCCACTTGATGAAATCATACAAGATGAGGGGTTTGACAAAATGTTTCATTCTTATCTTGATGGTGCTGGGGATGATGATGGTGATGATGATGATGGGGTTGATGATGATGATGGGGTTGGTGGATTCCAAGATGATGATTTCGACGGTCCCATGGATGGTGATAGTAGTGGCGATGAACTTGATGATGGTGATTTTCTCAGCCAGTTGTTGCGTCACACTAAAAGCGGAGGTATTGGTTGCTAGTGCTAGAGGGTTAGCAAACTTCGAGACGGTGAGAAAATCAGCAGAGGAAAATATATATGTGCGATCGAAGGGATGCCCGAAACACTGGACCGTGCTTCGTTTCATACTTGAGCTCTTGACTCTGAAGGCTAAGCATGGTTGGTCAGATGGTAGTTTCAATGATCTGCTGAGTATCTTGGCATGGTTGCTTCCAAAGCCAAATAAAGTGCCAGCCAACACATACCAAGCAAAGAAGGTTGTGAGCCCGTTCACGATGGGTATGGAAAGAATTCATATATATCCAAATCATTGTATTTTGTATCGTGGGTATACTTTCAAAGACTTGAAGGAATGCCCTGTATGTTCTGCAAGTCGGTACAAAAACAATGCTGGTTAGTGTGGTGACGACAATCATGGTCCAACCGATGTGAATAAAAGGAACATGGCGAAGAATAGTGTTGCCTCTGTTGAGCCAGATGACGCTACTTTAGGCATTCCTGAGAAGCAGAGCAGAATTCCCGCCATGGTTATGTGGTACCTCCCAGTTTCCGATCGCTTGAGGCGTTTCTTCTCGAACCCAAAGGATGCTGAACTGATGCGATGGTGGGATTCAGATAAGCGTAAGAAGGGTGACAGAAAGCTCCGACATCCAGCTGATGCTCGGCAGTGGAAGGAATTTGATGAGAAGTACTATCTGGAATTTGGGAATGACTCGAGAAATGTTCGGTTCGCGTTGAGTACAGATGGAATGAATCCGTTTGATGAAAGAAGTAGCACCCACATCACATGGCCAGTGATACTGACGATGTACAACTTGCCTACATGGTTGTGCCCGAAGAGGAAGTATCTTTTGCTATCCATCCTTATATAGGGCCCAAGCATCCTGACATTGATATAGATATTTTTCTTGAGCCTCTGATGCAAGAGATGGAAACTTTATGGAAGGAGGGTATCAATATCTTTGATGGTGGTGCACGGCAGCCCTTTAATCTTAGAGCTATTATATTCGTCACCATCCATGATACCAGGCATTGTTTGTGCTGTCAGGACAGATCAAAGGTAGGACGGGATGCACGCTGTGCGTGGATGGCACCGTATCGTCTTTACTTGAAGGTTCTCAAAAGGTAGTTTACCTTGGGTACCGACGCTTCATGGTGGAAGGACATAGATACCGAAGTAAGAAGTTCTATAATCTTTTTGATGGCAGGCCTGAATTACATTCTGCTCCAGTACAACGAGACGAGCACTATGTTTTCAATATGGTTCGGACCATCCAGGTCATTTATGGGAAGAAAAAGGAAGATGGGAAGAAGACAAAGAGAAATAAGGCACCCATCGATGGCGAACCATTCAAGAAGCAGTCCATCTTCTACAATTACTTGCCGTATTGGGCGGATCTTGAGGTCCGCCATGCAATCGATGGTATGCACCTAAATAAGAATGTGTTTGATAACACAATTGGGCACCTCCTGGAGACATCAGCCAAAACAAAGGATACCTTGAAGTCGCGTCAGGACTTGGTAGCTATGAAGATAAGACAAGATCTTCACCCTCCGGATAAAGGGAATGGCCGATATGAATTTCCCCCAGCTAGCTACAACTTGACACGTGATGAGAAGAAGGCAATGTGCGAGAGCTTAAGAGGGATCAGAGTCCCGAGTCGTTTCACGTCCAACATAAGAAAACTAGTCTCGATGAAAGATCTGTCACTATGCGGCTATAACTGTCATGATTCTCATGTGTTGCTGACGGTGTTCCTCCCGATTACAATCAGAGCGATCAAGCCAGTATATGTAAAGATGGTAATCGCTCGGTTGTGTTACTTCTTCAATAGGATTTCACAAAAAGTGTTCGACAAAGATGAGTTGCAGGATCTCCAAGAATTCATTGGGGAGACTATGGCGCAACTCGAGATTTGCTTCCCTCTGGGGTTTTTTGATATAACCGAACACCTAATGATTCACATGGTCGATCAGATACGGGCACTTGGTCCACTTTACCTACACGAAATGTGGACGTATGAGCGTTTTATGTCCATCCTCAATCGGTACGTACTGAATCGTGCTCATCCTGAGGGGTCCATGATAGAGGGATACAGTACTGAGGAAGTCATAAAGTCTTGCCTAGGTTACCTAAAGGATAACGTGTCTCTTGGTTTGCCTATTTCATGATTTTTGGCGAGGTTGGAAAGTGTGGGCACAGTTGGGAGGAAAATCTTGATCGACAAAGATTTCAATGGTGTGCAACAAGCACATCATAGCATCTTGCAGCACCTCACGATAATGACTCCTTTAGTCAATGAACACTTGAGCATCATTCGTGCAGAAAGTAATGGCCGCTCGGATGATTGGATCATGAGAGAGCACAAACGTCGGCTGACTGCATGGTTGAAGGACCTGGATCTACCACATGGGGAGACCGTGGAGGAGCAAACGATCAAAAGATTGGCAGCTAGTCCATCTAGCCAGGTCACATCATGGCAAGGGTATGATATTAATGGATATCTATTCTATACTGCCGCCAAGGACAAGAAGACCATGTCTCAGAACAGTGGTGTTCGTATTGAGGCCTTAAATGAGAGAACAGGGCAAAGTACAACATATTTCGGTGTCATAGATGATATATGGGAAGTGTATTATGGTTCCAATATACAAATCCCAGTCTTTCGATGTCGTTGGGTCAAACACCCAAAAGGTGTTGAGGTGGACGGCTATGGGCTCACGATTTTCGACCTCAACAATGTTGGTTATAAAGATGACCCATGGGTACTTGCCTCACAGGTTGCACAGGTACTCTATGTAGCTGATCCTGCAAAGAAGACAAAACACGTCATTGTCCCTGGAAAACAAGATATCATAGGAGTTGATGGTATCGACGATGTGGAAGAATATAATCAGTATTATGAGATGAACCTCTTCACAGACGTACCAGAAAAGATGAGGATTCTAGAAGCAAGCATAAGAAAAGACGACAAGCCATGGGCACGTAAAGATGGCGAATCGAGAATTTTTACCGTTTGAACATTGGTGTTTCAACGCTTTTGTTTATTACATACACTGCAATTGTATTTTGATATTTTTCCTATGTTCCACATATCAAAATATGCTTATGGTAAAAATTTTAAGTTTTTTCGATGTGTTTTGCTATGACTTTTGAATTAAATGAATTTGGTGCTATGAGATAGTATGTTGTGGAGGTGCACATTGTGGTCTCGACACTTTGAACCATTATATATAATAAAATAGTTATTTGATATTTTTATTAAGTTGTACATTTCAGATAATGCTTATGGTAAAAATTTTAAGTTTTTTCGATGTGTTTTGCTATGACTTTTGAAGGGGCGCAGACGCCGATTTGTAGGGGCGCGGACGCCGATTTGTAGGGGCGGGTGCGCCGATTTGTAGGGGTGGGTGCGCCGATTTCCCGCCCCCCTCCCCCCGCGGGCACCGATTTCTCGTTAGGTTTAGCAATATGATGATAAGATAACTGTTAGGTTATCCCGCGGGCGCCGATTTCCTGCGCCCCCCAGCCCAAAATCGATTTGTAGGGGCGGGCCCGCCCCTACAAAATCCTTCACCAATTTCAACCGAAAACTCATTTAATTCAAAAAAATAGCAAAACATATGAAAAAACTCAAATTTGCACTAGAAACATATTGTGTAGTATAGAACTAGTAAAAAATATGACAAACATGTTTCAGTACATATAATAATTGAGAGTGTTCAAAACACAAAGAGAGTCTTGAGTGCAATGAGATAGTATGTTGTGGAGGTGCACATTGTGGTCTTCACACTTTAAACCATTATATGCAATAAAATAGTTATTTGATATTTTTATTAAGTTGTATATGTCACATAATGCTTATGGTAAAAATTTTAAGTTTTTTCGATGTGTTTTGCTATGACTTTTGAATTAAATGAATTTTTAGTGGAAATTGGAAAAGGATTTGTAGGGGCGGGTGGGGGCGTCACCCGCCCCTACAAATAGGTTTTTAGGGGCGGGTTGGGGCGTCACCCGTCCGCCGCGCCGCCGCCTCGTCTTCCTCGGAGACTCATCGTTCCTGCACCCTCCCGCCCGCCGCAGGTACGCCCCCCCCTCCGCGGCCAACCACTCCCTCCTCGCGCGCCCCTCCTTGGATTGGATAGGAATCGGCTCGATATCTGCACCCCCCGCCCCGCGGGCGCCGATTTCCTGTTAGGGTTTAGCAATATGATGATAAGATAATTGTTAGGGTTATCCCGCGGGCGCCGATTTCCCGCTCCCCCACCCCCCCCCCCCCCCCCCCCCCACGGGCGCCATTTCCCGTTAGGGTTTAGCAATATGATGACAAGATAACTTTAGGGTTATCCCGCGGGCGCCGATTCTTTGTCATATGGAATTCTTTGTGACTTGCTTTGTCATATGGAGTAGGTCTCTTTGAATGCAATTCTTTGTCATATGGAGTAGGTCTTACATCTTAGCATGTGACTTGCTTTTTTTCCTTCTGGTGCTGATCACCAAACATCATATCCTTTTGGAAGTCTGCATTATTTCCGTAACATTGCTACTTTATCCAATTGCACATCAACGACTGAATCAATACTGAAAAAACTTCTGTAGTTGCAGGTCAATAAATTTGGCCATTATGTTTTTGTTGATTTTATAGTTTGTATTATTGAAGTGATTGAGTGTCAAAACAATATGTTACTCAATTAACTTGAACTAACTTTGGATACATTCAGCCTTACTACAACTTACAGCTTACTGCCACCCGCGCGCGCGTCTTCTCCGCCGCCGCCCGCTCCCGGCCACCGCCGCTGTCCGCTCATGTCTGCTCACTGAGGATTGGCAAATGTACAGTTAAACCAACCATCCAAATTATAAAATTATAAAATGGTGGAGACATAGAAGGAGTGATAATGTTGACATTGCAGAGCAAATGTTGACCTCGAATCAGTGCTGAGCAAATGTTGACCTATGATGATGTTTATATTTGCAACATTTCTATTCAAAGTAATTGTAATTTAAATATGAAATGAATTTCTTATTTGTAAGAAATTTCTCTCTCTCATTTCGTTGTTGATTGAAATATTTATTAAAATATATCTTCGATGGCTATGTAGCGTAGAACTCGTAGATGGATCCTCCGTCGTCATCTTCCCCACGAAGGGATGATCCCACACCGCAAGATGAGCTTGAATAAATTACATCCCAGATGGAGTGGGAGAACGAGCACGACGTTGGTGACCAATCTGGGGACAAGGAGTGCGACGACGTCGGTGTCGAATTTGGGGACGAGCATGGCCCTAGGATTGGACAAGGCGCTTGGGTAGGTGACAAGTGGCACGATCCAATTGATCCACACCCTATTCCGGCAAGAGAAAGATGGTTAGGGGAGGCGTTCGATCCTGATTACGAACCGGAAGCTCGTCAGGTAATGAATACACGATTAATTACGACGAAGCAGACTATACGAGTAATGACCTGTATGACGTGTATTATCTGTGTTGGCGGCCCCGACAGGAAGGAGTAAGCGCCGACGCGGACCCCTAGCCCCACAGAGGAAGACAATGAAAGCTCGGGTTCCGATCCTGCAAGTACAACCTCTAGCAGCGAAAACAAAAGAAAACTGGGCCAGCGAGGAAGAAACCAATACCCTGAAGGGCGATGGACTTTCAATGCAATTAGCGCGGCAGGAGAGCCCATAGATCCTCCGCAGGTTGTAGCAAAGTTTCGGAATGCTATCGGTGCTATAATTAGAACAAAGATGGTTTTGGATCCAACGATCCCCAATTGGCCCCTGATTCCTGAGGGGAGGAAAGAAGCGATGTGGCAATTGTTGAGCAGAACTTTTATTCTGCCCAGAGGAAGTAGAGAACAAGTAAAGCATTGTGCTCTGAATATGCTGGGTGAAACTTTCCGCCGGTGGAAGAGCGAATTGAATACCCGGTATGTCCAGAAGAGTCGAACGCCATTTGTAGATTACAGAGACATTACACCAGCACAATGGGAAGAGTTTGTTCGACAGAAAACCACTGAAGAAGCTCTAGCTCTAAGCCAAAAGCAAAGTGAACTAACAAAGAGCAATATACATGGAGTCCACCTTTTGCCAGGTGGGTACCAAAGGAAGGTCGAGAAGTGACGGCGTGAAAGGGAGGCAGTAATAGCTATCGGGCAGCCTGACCCTTATGAAGGCTTGGACGAACGTGGATGGCGGTGGCTTGAAGCAAGGAAGCCAAAGATGGTTGAAGGGAAACCAAAGTTTGATCGACCCGAGGCCGAAGCGGTGGCAGAAAAAATGTTACAACTTGCCGAGCTTCAGAAAAAGGTCAGTTCAAACCCCATAGGGAGAAGGATGTGCTCAGTACGACCATTGGGTCCAAAGAGCATGGAGGCTGTGTCAGAGGCATGTCCTCTAAGTTGAGCATCAAGGATGGGTTCGAGAAGGACCGGGCTATAAAGAAGAAATCGTGGTGGCAGCAGAGAATTCAATGCAAGCAAAGTTCAAGGATTTGTTCATGGCAACACTTGCGGAGCAGCAGCAGTCGGGGCTACTTATGTTCAACCCGTCGCAAGAGGTGGGGCAGCAACAGATGGTGGGCATGCAACCTCTGGTACTTGGCCAAGCGAGTCCGGCATGTGCACAGAGCAGTGCTGCCTCGACCACAGTTCAACAATACCCGGTGGATACCATAATGAGTATTACTCCCTGCTTGTTGCTCTATCCGGTCGGCAGAGCTGGAAAGACAAAGGAAGTTGCCAAGGCCCAGGTGCATCCAGCTAGGGGTTTATTCGAGGGAAAACCGATCCCGGCCCTATATGCATGCGTACAAGTGGAGCAACTCTTAAAATCAAGCTATGATGATAACGAGATAGACATCCCCATCGCTGATGGGAAGAGTTGCCTTGGAGAATGTGTCGGCAACACCATTCTGTGGTATAAACGAGATATCTTACTGGTTGGTCAGGTACCATTGGCTGCTCCGGACCATATTTCGCCAGCACCACAACAACAAGAGCAGGGGGCAGCACCAGAGCATTCACTACCGGCCCTGCCGTCACCACAACCACGAGATGCATCACCAGTGGCTCCAGTATCACGAGAGCCATCACCTTAGGCTCCGCCATCACCAGCGGCTCCAGTATCATGAGAGCCATCACCAACGACCTCACGATCACCGCCAGCTCGAACATCACCACCACCACGAGAGCCATCCCCACAGGCCCAGGTATCACCACCACCACGAGAGCCATCCCCATAGGCCTCGGTATCACCACTGGCTCCGCCACCGGCCCGATCACTGTTGCCTCGAGTGTTGCGGTCTTACCAAAACGACAAGGAAGGGTCAGAAATTGTGAATAGATGGCACACCGCAAACAAGAAGTCTGATGAAAAGGCTAAGAAGGCTAAGTCAAAGGATAATCCAATAGATTATAGTGCCAGCAGACGGTCGAGCTTTTCTATGCCCCGCACTGACACGGAGCACAAAAAGGACATTGGGGTTGATGACATTCCAGACTTAGATGATACCCCTTTAAAGTTTCAGTACGGAAAAGACTTGCTACCGGACTGGGCACTAAGGGATTGTCCTAGTTTTATGCAGAGATTTCATAATTGGTACAAGAGGGCATGTATACTTGGGCTAAAAACTATATATGCTCCGCACCATCCGGATGTATTCGGACTTAAGGGGCAACAAATCTTTGATATCATATTCGATTTTGAAGACATCCAACACATGTTCCGCCTCCAACAACTTGGTATTGAAATGGTTGGACTCTGGTGCATGTAAGTGCCTCATCGATACTAATTTGATTTATATTACGACCTAAATATGTATTCAATATGCACTTTAATGATGTACTCTAATGATGTTTGATTTTCATATAATTTAATTTTGTATGCATAAGTATTTTTAGTTAGCGAACGTATTCTGCGTCACGATCGCGAACTAGATTGTGAGATCAAAATTGACGGGAATGCAAATCGCAATCACGATCGCGAACTAGATTGAGAGATCAAAATTGGCGGGAATGCAAATCGCAAAAAATAGCGAAAAATCCATTTTTAGGGGCGGTTCACCGGCTCTTTGTAGGGGCGGCTGGGGGGTCACCCGCCCCTACAAATGCATTTCCAGGGGCGGGTGAGGGGGTGAACCGCCTCTAGAAATGAATTTGCATGGGCGGGTAACGCACCCACCCTTGCAAACATCTATTTTTAGCTGTGAAAGCTAGCAACGGGTGCGCTAACCGTCTCTGAAAATATATTTTTACCCGCCTCTAAAGATATTTTTTGTAGTAGTGTCTAGCACTGTTCTTGCTGTTAGCAGAGACTTCCTATGGCAGCGGCAGCCCTAACTATTACGTGCACTGTTATTGCATATGGTGTGTGCGTGGATCGACAGGAGCATATCAGCGCTATTTATAGGAGGCGAGCGGGCAGGCAGGGTACTGAGCAGTGCAAGGCTCTCAACTATTGTAGAGTGCGGTAGAATAGTGCGGAATAATGTACATGAGTGTAGAAGGGTCCAGGCCCCAGCCAATATTGCTGTCATTATCCTGATTGTTTTGCTAATTTATTTTTTTACCGTGGACTGGTATTTATCACCAGGAGTTGATATATACTGCTGCGCTAAAGAGGCAGCTGGTGGGATATGCTAACGTGGGTAGCAGCTAGGCATTTTGTATACATCAGGTCAGCTCAAACCTTTCCTGTTCACACACACGAGTCAACACACATGCACATATACAAATAGGAATTACGGTGGTCAAAATTGTCACTAGATAAGTAGTACGGGCACATGATATCATTCTTGCATGCATGCATAAACAAGAGACCAATAGAAAACCATCACAATAATTTGGATAGTTAGTATGAGCTAATTATCTATAATCTATTTATTTTATCTCAGGGTATTACATCCTTCCCACCTTAAAAAATTTCATCCTCGAAATATACTTATCCTTTATAAAAAAACTTGGAAAACATTTTTTTTCCCAAGTAGCTTCCTCTTCACTGTGATTACTCATTGTATCTTCAAAAATCGTATGGTTCTCTGCCTCATCACTCGGTCCTTCGTATCTAATATTCTGATTGGATATTCCTCGTAAGATAGGTCAGTTTTCAGTTCAATCAAAGGAAGTTCAACTATTTCGTCAGGTGCTTTAAGACACTTCCTTAGCATGGAGACATGGAAAATATTATGCACTCCGGAAAGACTTGATGGTAGCTTTAAACGATATGCTACAGGTCCTACCCTGCCAGTGATTTGGAATGGTCCGACATAGCGTGGGCTGAGTTTCCCTCGTAATCCAAAGTGTCTGGTGCCCCTTTTTGGGAAAACTTTTAAATAGACAAAGTCACCAACTTGGAATTCTAAGTCTCTTCTTCTACCGTCTGCTTGTTTCTTTTGTCGATCTTGTGCCGATTTAAGATGTTCATGAACACGGTGTATTTTCTCCTCTACTTGTTGTACTAACTCGGTTCCGACATATCTTCTTTCACCAATTTCTTCCCAACAAATTGGAGATCTACACCATCTTCCGTATAATGCTTCGTATGGAGCCATTCTTATACTGGACTGATAACTATTGTTATAGGCGAATTTTACTAGTGAGAGTGACTCATCCCAAGCTTCTTTTGAATCTAATGCACAAGAACGTAGCATGTCCTCTAAGATTTGAATGACACGCTCGGATTGACCGACTGTTTGTGGATAATAGGCTGTACTATAGTCTAGTTCGGTTCGTAAACTCTTCCAAAATCTAGAAACAAATCGTGGATCGTGATCAGAAACGATTCTCACCGGAACGCCATATGTTGAGACTATCTCCTTAATGTATAGCTTTGCTAGCTTTTCAAGGAGTAGGTTTTCTTTACAGGAATAAAATGAGATACTTTGGTTAATCTATCCACTATGACCCATATTGCATTATACCTCCAGAAGTTCTTGGTAATCCAGTGACAAAGTCCATACTAATTTGTTCCCATTTCCATTCTGGGATAGGCAATGGTTGCAAGGTGCCTGCTGGTCTCTGGTGGTCGATTTTTACTTGTTGACATACCGGACATTCTATAACATACTTTGCTATTTCTCTTTTCATATTTGGCCACCAAAAGCTACCCCTCAAATATTTGGCCACCAAAAGCTACCCTTCAAATCTCGATACATTTTCGTGCTTCCAGGATGAACTGTATATGGAGACTGATGGGCTCTTCCAATATCTTTTTCTTTATGTCCAAATTGGTTGGTACGCAAATACGACTTCTAAACCAAATGGAACCATCTACTCTTTTCTGAAATTCTGATGGCCTACCCATTTCTAGGTATTTCCCTATCCTTGTAAGAAAAGAGTCTTCTAATTGTTTTGTCTTGATAAGTTCGAGTAGTTCTGGTTGAACATGTAAAACCATCATAAGAGTCAACGGACTTTGTAGGTATATCTCCAGGTTTAATCTTTCCATATCTCTAAGAATCTCACTCTGGCATGTAATCAAGGATGCTAGATTGCAAGCAGCCTTTCTACTAAGTGCATCAGCCACCACATTGGCTTTGCCGGGGTGGTAGTTAATATTTAGATCATAATCATTCAAAAGTTCGAGCCACCTCCTTTGTCGCATATTTAATTCCTTTTGGGTGAATATATATTTCAAGCTCTTATGGTCGGTGGAAATTTCACAATGTTCTCCATATAGGTAATGTCGCCAAATTTTCAAAGCAAAAATAACTGCGGCTAGTTCCAAATCATGTGTTAGGTAATTTTGCTCATGTATCTTAAGTTGTCGACAAGCATATGCAATAACTCTATCATTCTGCATAAGGACACAACCTAGACCAACTTTGGAAGCATCACAAAAAATAGAATAGCCAATTCCACTAATGGGTACCGCTAATACTGGGGCAATTCCTAGTCTATGTTTTAATTCTTGAAAATTTTCTTCACATTTTTTTGTCCAGACAAACTTAACTCCCTTCCGGGTGAGGTATGTCAATGGTGATGCCAATCGAGCAAATCCCTCAATAAACCTCCTATAGTATCCCGCTAATCCAATAAAGCTTCTAATTTCTGTAATAGTTGTTGGTCTCTTCCAGTTTATTATATCTTGAACCTTTTTTGGATCAACAGATATTCCTTCTCATGAGATGACATGTCCTAAGAATGATACTTGATCCATCCAGAAATCGCATTTCTTAAGCTTAGCATATAGCTTATGTTCTCTTAAGGTTTGAAGGACAATCCTTAGATGCTTAGCATGTTCCTCCTTATTTTTCGAATAAATTAAAATATCATCTATGAACACCGTGAAAAATTGATCCAGATATGGTTTGAATACCCTATTCATTAAATCCATAAATGTAGCAGGTGCATTGGTTAGCCCAAATGGCATAACTATATATTCGTAATGCCCATAACGAGTACGAAATGCAGTCTTCGGTATGTCATCTTTCTTCATTCGTAGCTGATGGTATCCGATTGCAAGTCAATTTTTGAAAATACACATGTTCCCTGGAGCTGATCAAATAAATCATTGATTCTAGGCAGGGGGTACTTGTTCTTTATGGTGACTTTATTCAGTTCTCGATAATCCGTACAAAGTCGCAAGCTCCCATCCTTTTTCTCTGCAAAGACTACTGGAGCTCCCCATGGTGACATACTAGGCCTAATAAATCCTTTATCTTCTAACTCCTGTATTCGTTTCTTTAATTCCTTCAGTTCAGTAGGTGCCATCCTATATGGAGTCTTGGATATAGGATTTGTTCCTGGGACTAGATCAATTGCAAATTCTATTTCTCTTTCGGGTGGTAGTCCAGGTAGATCCGTCGGAAAAATATCAGGAAGTTCATTGACTATTGGAATATTTTGTATATCTTTTTCCTTTATTTCTAAGCTAATTACCTGGGTTCCATCCATTCTTTTAAGTTTTCCATGATATACCACTTTGCGTTGACCAGGTACATGAAAAGTCACTTTCCTGTCATGGCAATCAATGCGGGCTCGGTATCTTGATAACCAATCCATCCCTAGTATTACGTCAAAGTCGTGCGTATCCAATACTATAAGATCTGCCTTAAACTCTATTCCCTTTATTATTATCGGACATGAACTACAAACCCTCTTAGCTATCATACTAGCCATTGGCGAGTCTACCGAGAGCCTTTTCCTTAACGGTGTACTTTCTATGTTATGGGTATTTGAAAATATTGATGATATGAAGGAATGAGTTGCACCGGAGTCAAATAACACTACAGCTTTCCATGAATGGATTGGGAGTGTACCTGTCACCACGTTGTCAGCTTCTTCTACTTCTCCATGGGTCAGATTATTTACTTTGGCTCGAGCGGCGGGTTGGCGCCTTCCAGTATTTGTTTGACGATTGGAATTCGCATTGGGTGGCACTGATGCAGGTAAATAAAGGGGTTGATGTGGTGCTTGTAACTGCGGTGGAGTTGTTGTGTTCCTGGGTGACTGTGGTGCAAAAGCATGCATTTTAACATTAGGGCACTGGCTACGAATGTGGCCGTCCTTGCCACAGCCAAAACACTTCCCGTTACGATGTTCACACTGAGAAGCCGTATGATTTCCTTGGCATATGACACACCTAGTGTTCCCAGGCTGAAACAGTGACCTTTCATTTTTGTTAGTATCCCCTAGCAACTTCTTCTGACTGATTCCCGGATTACAATTCTCTATCCTAGGCCTCTTATGTAGTTGTTCAAATTCTGCACGTTCTCCAAGATAAGCTTGTTCCATTGTCAAAGCCTTGTTAGCCACATCATGAAATGTTTTGAGTTCAAACACTTCTACACGGGCCTTAATTGGCTGACGAAGTCCTTGTTCAAAACGACGGGCCTTGATCTCCTCTTGCTGTACATATGCTTGAGCGTATCGCGCAAGTCGCGAAAACTCGATCTCCTATTCGGCCACACTTTTACGATCTTGCTTTAATTGTAGGAACTTAAGCTCCATCCTTCGTTGCACCGTAGATGGGAAATATTTCTTATAGACTCTTCTTTAAATAATTCCCAAGTTATGATAATGTCTTCTGGGTATTTATTTCTACGTGCATCCCACCAATCAAATGCGCCCCCTTGAAGCATGAAAGTGGCTATGTAACTTTCTCATGATTAGGATAGTGCATAGCCTCAAAGCTTTTATCCATTTCATTTAACCAATTCTCTGCGTGCAGTGGGTTTGTGCTCCCAAAAAGGCTGGTGGTTTAAGTTGCAAAAATTCTCGTAGTAGTCCACCCTGTCCGCCACCTTGGCATTATTTTCTTTCTCTGACTGCACTAGCTGTTCTAATATATCACTTTGCCTCCCTTGGGTTTGTTCCTAACGTTGCAAAATACCTAAAAGCATGTGAACTAGAGGCGGCTGTCCTAAAATTTGGTTGTCTCCACCTACAGTATCTGAACTAGCTCCATTGGTCTCACCATTGTTGCCCATCGAATTTCCATTATTACTAGTGCTAGCCATCTAAAAGATAAATATAATATGAGACATGCATAAAAATAAACAAATGGATAAAAAGAAGTGAAACATTATCACAATGTGTACACACTCTCTTTTATTGCATAGTGGTGGGAACTGACAGTCAGTTACTTGCATCAAAATGGGCACCTTCTACGTACTATTCTAGAAGCTAGCTAGGAGTGCTCCTGTCAGCTTACAAGCACACAAGCTTACACCAAACACAGCTCGTACAAGCTCACAAGCCTACATGCAAACTAGTAATTTCTATATTACAACCAGACTAGCTAGTGTTACTCGTAAGGTAGAAACATAATATATATCTACAGCTACACAGTACCACATCATGCCTTATCCACTAAACTAGTACTAGTTGTGGCTGTTCTCATCCGTTATTTCCTGCCCAGTCATTTCAGCAAACTTCCCACGAAGGTTCTCACAAGCTCGTGCAGCGTGGGTCCTGCTTACCGTCATACTTGGGGATTCCGACTTGTTTGAAGTCCTTGGGGTAGAACTTGTCGGTAATGGTCGTGGTGAAGGCGGGGAAGCGGTCGCTGTCGTCATCGTCGTAGTGCCTGCCGGTACGATCCTTCCTCCTTGCGTCGATGACAAGCCGCGTGTCGCGGCCTTCATTGATCTTCTACTTGAGGTCAATCGTGGGAGCGTCCTGGAGGTTGGCTGCGACTAGATCTTGGCCGCGGTGCCTTGCCCTGCGCAGACGGGTGGCCTTCATTGCGCTGGCAGTTGTCATTCCTCCGACTCCCTTGGCCTCGTCCGGGAGTGTGACTGACCAGCGCGGTATCCCCTTGTTGCTCAGACCTCGAGAGCTGGTTCCGAGTGGATGACGCTGGACGTTGCCCATCGAGTTGCACGAGCGCGCGCTGGGTCAAGTACTGCAACCTTTGGATCTGGGGGTTAGATGGAAGTTGTTGGGCCAAGAGTGCTGCCTCTGCAAATGCGCCGATCGGCGTACGGTACTCGCGATCTGCGACTGCTGCAAAGGCATTGGTGAGATTCCTTGGTCCACGGGCGCGGTTCTGCGCATTGCACTTGCATTGAGCGCGTTTGGCATTCTTTGCCCGCCGGATCCTCCGGTGCTCCTCGTCTTCATCTTGAGGAGCGTCTGTTGTGGGCTCGTCGACTGAGATGTCCGCGAGTTGTTCGTTGTCGTACTGGGTGCCCAGCTCGTCTTCTTCCGCATTGCAAAGGGAAGCCATGCAGACTTGTCAATCCGGCGAGTGGCTGGCCCTAAGGCTGTAGTCGAGTAGCTCTGTGCTACTCTCCCCTTCTTCTGCGATGGGGGAGAGGGGTCTACCCTCCTAGAAGGGTAGCTCCTGCATGAAGGCCACAAGACGGGACTCGTAATCGAGTAGTTCGAAGGGCTCAAAGCCCTTCTAGTACACGAAACGTCCTTGCAGCGTTGATGTAATCGTTAAACCTAGATGGCTGCCCGACAAGAATTCGAGGTGGCCATCGGGTTGCAACTGGTTTTCAAGGGCGGGGGCCGCCCGACGGGTGGTGGCTCCCTCGTCTCCGAGTCCTTTTTGGATCCGGTTTAGAGACGTAGTCCCGCACGTGGAGTACTCTGCATCGGATTCCGAGTAGAAGTCGGGAACGGGGGCCGCCCGCGTAGCGGTGGCACCCACGTCCTCGATTTGGAGCAGCAGATCCAAATCCTCCTCCAAGTCGAGGAGGGACTTGGATCGTGGGGTCTTCGTAGATCGGTTCGAATCCGAGTCGAGTAGATTTGTTGCATCTCGAGTTGAAGTTGTTTTTGAAAACGGACGTTGTTTCGATCTGCTGAGCCAGATCCGGAAGCAGCGTGTCATCGAGGTTGTCGACGAAATCGTCAAGATCACTGCTTGTGGTTGATGAAGTAGCCTCCGACTGCTTGGAGTTGGTTAGCTGGCTGTTGAAGCCACCCAAACCATCAGCGAAGCAGATCCAAGAGCCGAAGATGAAAGTTGTGCCCTTGTCGAGCACGGCGCTGGTGAAGTTGAACGACGCCATCGAGTTCTCTGGAGGATCTTCGATGAGCTCCCCTACCTGGCGCGCCAGCTGTCGGTGTTTTACCACCACGCCCACCGAGGGATTCCCCCAATATGGTGAGTTTGGTTGGTTGGGTGTCGCCGAGATCAGGAACTCGAAGGTGCAAAGAAACACAAGGTTTTAGACAGGTTCGGGCTGCTGGGAGCGTAATACCCTACGCCCTGTGTGGTTTGTATTGCCTTTGATGGTGAAGATGATTCCCCAAGGGGATGCCTGTCCGCCCTTATATAGTCCGGGGGACAGGTTTACATGGGAGTCCTAGTCGGGTACAAGGCGAGGAGTCCTATCCGAGTACTTCTCGGGTAGTCTCCTGCCGTGTCCGACTAGTCTAACTACTGTATGAGTAATCCTACTGCATTACGAGTAGTTATAACAGATGCAGGGTGTGGGCCATGTCCCATCCCATATCCTAGGTGAAGTGTGCCATGTGGCCAGTTCCGTATGCCCGGATCTGACAAGTATGAAGTCATACTCAGCAAACGAGCATATGTAATGGTTAATATAAAATTCGAGAAGTAGAAATATCAATATAAATGATTAACTGGTGCCACACATGACCACAAGCTTCCCAACCCGGAAGTCACATGGGTGAAATTTCACGCTTTAAAACTCTATAGAAGACATCAACAATCTCTACTAGAATACAATCTCTACTAGAATACCATATTCTAGAAGAGCGGAATTCTTAAGCTCTTCAAGGAAGACATCTCTTGACCTACCAGCACTCGGTGGCTCCTACGGATCCATCACCTAGTACCCTATTCAGAATAAGAGCTATTCCTGATGGAGAATTTTGACAGTCCCATTTCTGAACTGTGATCGATACAATATTATTGCCGTCGCAACACCAGTTTAATATAAAATGCATGCCAAAATTAAAGATAGTACTGGAAGATAAATTAACAGTGAAAATTTAGAATGCTCGCCGAAAGTAAGGGCAACACTTCAACTGAAATTGTAAAACTCACGCGAAAGTAAAGGCAACACCTTGACTGGAAATGTAAAACTCACAAGAAAGATAAGGCAACACCTCAACTGGGAATATAAAACTCACACAGAAAATAAAGGCAACAGTTCGACTGGTAATGTAAAACTCACACGAAAAGTAAGAGCAACACCTCGATTGTAAATATAAAATACGAAAAATAAAGGCAACACCTCAACTGGAAATGTAAAACTCACACAAAAAGTAAGGGCAACACCTCGACTAGTAATATAAAACTCACACGAAAAGTAAAGGCAACACCTCAACTGGAATATAAAATGCACATGAAAAGAAAAGTAAAGGCAACACCTCAACTGGAATTTAAAACGCACACGAAAAGTAAAGGCAACATCTCAACTGAAATTTAAAACGCACACAAAAAGTAAGTGCAATACCTCGACTGGTATTTAAAAGGCAAACGAAAAATAAGATAAGAGAAGAATGTGAATAAGCAGTGGCCTGAGGCTCGGTTGCCTTTACAGCGGACGCTACTCAGCTGCGGATTGCTACTATTTTTCTAGCACCGTTCTAGCAGAGACTTCCTATGGCAGCGGCAGCACTAACTATTACGTGCGCTGTTATTGCATGTGGTGTGTGCGTGGATCGATAGGAGCACATCAGCGCTATTTATAGGAGGCGAGCGGGCAGGCAGGGTACTAAGCAGTGCAAGGCTCTCAACTATTGTAGAGTGCGGTAGAATAGTGCGGAATAATGTACATAAGTGTAGAAGGAGCCAGGCCGTCGGCCAATATGGCTGTCATTATTCTGATTGTTTTGCTAATTTATTTTTTTACCGTGGGCTGGTATTTATCACCAGGAGCTGATATATACTGCTTCGCTAAAGAGGCAGCTAGTGGGATATGCTAACGTGGGCAGCAGCTAGGCATTACATATACATCAGGTCAGCTCAAACCTTTTTTGTTCACACACACACGAGTCAACACACATGCACATATACAAATAGGAATTACTGTGGTCAAAATAGTCACTAGATAAGTAGTACGGGCACATGATATCATTCTTGCATGCATGCATAAACAAGAGACCAATAGAAAATCATCATAATAATTTGGGTAGTTAGCATGAGCAAATTATCTATAATCTATTTATTTTATCTCAGTGTATTACAGTTCTACTCGTCCTTGTGCTGGAATTTGAAGCGCATATTATCTACTCCGATGGGGAAGCGGATTTCTCCGGTCCCAACGTCTATCCTCGCCTTGATGTCCCTTAGCGAGGGTCGTCCAAGGATAAGCTGCATGCATAGGTCGCCCTTCACGTCGAGGACCATAAAGTTGGCGAGGATAAAGAAGTTCTTCACTTGCACTAGAAGATTTTCGACTATCCCTTCGGGATATCGAATGGTCGAATTAACGAGCTGCACGCACATTAGGGTTGGAGAAAGACCAGGATACTGTAATTATTCAAACATTACCTTAGGCATAATGTTCACGCTTGCCCCAAGGTCGCAAAGTGTCTTATCATAGTAGCAGTCATAGATCGAACAGCTGATCATGGAAACGCTGGGTCCCTTTGCCTTGTTGCTGTCAGTCCTCCCCACGCATTTGTTCTTTGATGCATGGGTCTACCTGAATGGTTAGTGCGTGATGGCCTCCGAGATAATGAGGACACGCTGACCGCGAACAGCCACTCTGTCTCAAACCCTCGTCCATACTATGGGTGCTTACCTGATCTTCCCGGTCTCCGGCGGCAGGGTGGCAAGGCGTCACCTGAGCCACGGCTGATGAGATAAAGATGGCTGCATGATTCATGAGTTACCCCGGATGGGGATGGGCAGTGCGGTGGCGCCTGCGGGCGCGGGGCGGTGAGAGAGGCTTCCTAGAGACGAGAGGAGACAGCCTGGCATGCCGATATGGCCGGGAGATCACCGGAGATGAGATCTGGATCTAGGTTTAGCCAGGCTGTTTGCTGCGGCTCCGGGAGAGTGAGGATGGGGTGGGGGCGATAGCGATGGTTGCCCGGCGAGCTAAACGGGCAGGTGGACAAGACAGACGGACCCGACAATGGCTAAACGGGCAACAGAAAATGCGCTCACGGACCCGACAACTCAGATTACACACTGAATCATCACAGACGTTTAGCCTTGATCGGATGGCTTATAGCGTCGATTGATGGATATACAAATTCTCAACCGATTGACGAGGAGCAAATCTGTTAAAAAAAATTCTAAAAGTCAATGTCTCGTGAAGTTGAAGGGAGGTTTATTTCTTAGGTGCGTGATTTTAGGCATCTCTTTAGGCGACGTCATTGACCGTTAGATCGCCATGAATCTTTGCCATTTTCAGAAGCCTTGAGATATATAGGAGGCGTTCCTATTGCTTGCAGCTGCATCAAACGACTCATAAACCCTTGACCAAACTGTGGGTTACCTTCAACATCACGCCTCCGCGCCCATTTGACCCTCTATGCCTATACAATGCACTGTTCATCACCGCGCTTTACCAGCAGGCACCTCAAACAATAGCAAGTACATCGAATGCTCGATCGCGGATCGCCATAGACGCCACCCACCTACTCATCCTCTTCCTCCTATCTTCCCAACTGATCACCATGTCGCTGTCGTCCCAGTCTCCGCAGGGAAACAGCGACCCTGACCTCCCGACGCTGCTCAAGATCAAGACGCAGTTCGGCAACCCGGCCGCGCTCGCGGAGTGGCAGCCCGGCACGGACCACTGCGGCTGGCCGTACGCCTACTGCAACCAGTACCGCCGCGTCGTCGCTCTCTTCCTCGAGAACGTCAGCATCACGTCCACGCTGCCGCCGGCCATCGGCGAGCTCGACCAGCTGCGCACCATCAACATCGTCAACATCCCGGGGCTGCACGGCCCCATCCCGGACTCCCTCGGCAAGCTCGCGCACCTCTCCATCCTCAACGTCATGGTCACCTCCGTCTCGGGCTCCATTCCGGCGTCCCTCTCCCGCACCAACCTCTCCTCTGTCAGCTTCTTCGGGAACAAGCTCACCGGCAGGATCCCCACGTCGCTGGAGAAGCTGCCGCACCTGACCTTCTTCGACGCCGCGAACAACGACCTCGTCGGGACGATCCCGCCGCGGCTCGTGCACGGCGGCACGCCCGACCGGCCGCTGGGCCTGAAGTTGTCGAACAACCGGCTGTCCGGGACCATCCCCTGGCTCTACGGGATCGAGAGGTACATCATGGAGTTCAAGGTCGCGAACAACCAGCTCGCCGGTGACGCGTCGTTCCTGTTCGGGCGGCGCAAGACGGTGGATGACCTCGACCTGTCCGGGAACCGGCTGAGGTTCAACCTGACCGGGCTGGAGATGCCCAGGGACCTGCTGTTCCTGAACCTGAGCCACAGCCGGATCTACGGCGGCGTGCCGGCGTCGCTGCCGGAGTCGAGGGTGGTGACGCTGGACCTCAGCTACAATGAGCTCTGCGGGGAGATACCCGCCGGCGGGCGGATGGGGTGGTTCAAGGCGGAGGCGTACGGCCACAACAAGTGCCTCTGCGGGACGCCGCTGCCGCCGTGCGCGAGCGGCCATTACTGAACCGAGCTTGTCATGGTTATACAGCGCGTGTTCGCGCCGTGCAGGGAGTAATTGTGTTTCCATGAGCTTGGCTTCCTTTTATTTTTGGTCCAAGCCCAGCGTCTTCCTTTTATTTTTTTTTGGTCTTGTATCCGTTGCTGACGAGTATTCACTCCTTTGAGTCCTTTCAAACAGATAAATCGTTTTATATTTAGAAAAATTCAAGTTCTATGTATGTTGATCAACAGCTAGACAATTTTATTTCATAGTGATGATAAAAGATAGTATAATAGAAAAGTAATGGCTAAAGATTGTGTTTATTTTTTTACTTATTTCTTGATTTTTTTTCTGTTGGTGAGAAAAGATACTTGCAGTTTTTTTTCCCTGCTGTTTTACAGTTGTCCAACTGACCAGCTGGAACCCGCTTAAGGATCAGTGATGCCTATGTCCCTGTCATGGTGGCTAGGGTGGGGTGGTTCATGTTAGCAGTATCCAAAATATATGTAAAACTTAAGTCAACATCTCGGATAAGCAATATATCCAAAATGTTAACCATGTATATTAAAAAACATTAAGTAGTACAATCTTAATGTTGGGGTTTTAAAGTAAAAAAATAGAATATACAAATATTAGATTCTATTTCGTTGAATTTATTCTGCCAACATGGTGGTTCAAATGAAATAAAAAAGAACTCGTGATTTCAGGTAAAAGATAAATCACCCACCCATACCCCTCCAATCAAATTGCGCCACATGTCATGGATATTATAAAAAATAGGAGTATTTAGAAATCCTGGGTTACAATTACAAGTGACTGTGTCCACCGTTTCGGCATAATCCCAGAGTCCAGGCCAAGGCAGTTAACCTGTTCTATACTCATTTCCTTGCGGCTTTGCCTCCGCTAGCAAGAATATTGCCGTGTCTCAATCTCTGTTTCTCCTCTCTGTTCTTTCCTTTTTGTCAGTTTGTCTGCAACTTTCAGGTTCCTTAATGCAAAGAAGACACGTGGAGCTCCTGCCATTTTCCCCCCAAAGAAAATGCAGAAACTGAGGCAGCGATGCGCCAGCAAGCTCGAAGAATTTTTCTGCTGTTTTGCATGTCCCTGTCACAGTGGCCAGCAGCACCCACTGAAGAAACATGGCGCAAACTTGTGGGCGGCCATGCATGAGCCTACATATGGGGGGTGCCAAGGGAGCCGAGCTGTTAACAAGCTCGATCCCCTCTCTGTCGTCACACACACAGCAATGGCTGTGAGTCGTCTTCTACTTCCGTTTCTCCTCCTAGCCGTCGCTTTTGGCGCCTACGACGGCGCTGGCCAGCCGCCGATCAGCCGGAGAAGCTTCCCTGAGGGGTTCGTATTCGGGACATCCTCTGCTTCCTATCAGGTGAAAGTTCTCTGCTCTTGTTTTTCATTTAGGGAGGACTGTGAGATCCGTCGAGTTCCCATCTGTCATCTGCTATACAAACTTCTATTTGTTTGTGTGAAGAGGCACTTAATTAAGTAAGATCTGGTAGTTGGCAACAAATATACTAACTAGTTACTAGTAAAACCAGCAATCCAGCATATAGTCTGACCAAAGCAGTCATTGGCCTAATCATGCAGTATGAGGGTGGCGTGATGGAGGGGGGCAGAGGACCAAGCATCTGGGACACCTTCACCCACCAGCACCCAGGCATGTATAAAGATGAATAGAAGACTGCTATACACAACATTTTGGATACAAATAGAATTTCATACGATAACTTGCTTTGTCTTCTTCACCATGTTCTTATGTATATATGGCTCACAACCGTCAAGAATATCCTGTTTTCTGGTAGTGTTTAAGCAAGTTGAGCGTTCATACGCAACTTTTGATGAAAGGGCGAAGCAAAATAAATAAATAAGCACTACGAACACATTTATATTCTTAGCACCGGCATGTTTTGTTGACAATTAATCCATGCCATCCATTTATTGACGGATTTACCATTACTAATCGCTGCTGAGATTATTGTGGAAATATTTCGTTCATGTAAACAAATCTTCTTGTGGAAGAGATTTGCTAAGGTAAACAAATCATCCAATCTTGGCATTTTATTAAGTTTGATTGTGGTAGACAAGCACTGAAAGTTAAATTTGACGTAGTCTATGGACATAACAGGGAGCCGTCTTTGAAACCTGTAACAATTTTCTGATCTGGCAGATAAAATTATTGACAGAAGCAATGGGGATGTGGCCGTGGATTCTTACCATCTCTACAAAGTAAGTATAACTTTAATATATTTAACTATAGGTGTCCTTTTTATTAAATAATTCCTTAAAAAATTTCTAGGATATACTCCAGGTTGTATTGTCTCTTCAGTTCTGTCTGATGACATGCAGTGTCTTTAGTTCTGTCTGATTTAGTTCTTTGGCGAGTGTTTTTTAAGTTTCTCCAAACTACCAACAAAAACATGTTACACCACTGACCCATGGGGGAGGACTTGCCGCAAAAATGCAGGAAGATGTGCGCCTCATGAAGGACATGGGAATGGATGCATACAGATTCTCCATCTCATGGACAAGAATTCTTCCAAGTTAGTAACCTATTATTCAGACGTTCTAGGTCGCACTGCCTTGGACATATTCCGAAGTCTAAGTAGATCGATCGTATCAAATTTAGCTATCTGAATCTTATGGCAGATGGAAGTCTGAGCGGTGGAGTCAACAGAGAAGGCGTCAGATACTACAACAATTTGATTGATGAACTCTTGTTGAAAGGTATCCCTGCATTGCATGTGTTGATGCATTGGTTAGCCTCCTGCGATCCAATTGTATGCAATCTTATGCATTTCGTTTGCAGGGGTGCAACCATTTGTGACCCTTTTTCACTGGGACTCACCTCAAGCATTAGAAGACAAATACGGAGGATTTCTTAGTCCTAATATAATGTGAGTTACAACCTTAGGCTTCTCTATAGTTTTTTTTTAATAGGAGGCTTCTTTAGAGTTGTTTGTGCTGGTCTTTTCTGTGAATATATCGTTTACATTATTATCTTGAAGTTTGTTAATTACAAACTGTCAGGCTAATATTCATCCAGCACGCAGGAACTACGCAACAAGTCCTCTAAAAACAGACACTTGTGCATTGCCATTGCCATCATTGTAATAGAAACTTCCTCCGCGTATGATTTATCGCCCATTACTGCAATTGTTGCAGAAACGACTACAGGGACTATGCTGAAGTCTGCTTCAAAGAGTTTGGTGACCGAGTCAAACACTGGATCACGTTCAATGAACCCGGGGGCTTCTGCTCAGCAGGGTATGCATCTGGAGTACTTGCACCAGGCCGGTGCTCGCCATGGGAGCAGGGCAAGTGCAGCGCTGGGGATTCAGGAACGGAGCCTTACACTGTATGTCATCATCAACTACTCGCCCATGCAGAAACAGTTCGCTTGTACAAAGAGAAGTACCAGGTCGGTGATGAACTCCCCATGCAATTCCTCAAAAAGAATTGTGTGATTCCTAAAGAAAATCTCTCCATGCGATTGCAATTCTTGAATGGAACCGATTGGCAATGTGAAAAACTGAGCTTGATAAGTAAATTAATTGTGTTAAGAGTTCAGGTTTTGTCTAGGTGTACCATGGAGAAATGCAGTCAACTCGTTTAATTACATAACTGAATCATATACTCTCCTTTTTTTTTTCTGTTTTTACTCTCAAGCAGAAAGACCTACTACTGGCCATATCTCCTATGCTGATTTTCTAGTTTATGGATCTAAATTCAGAAGACGTACAGTTTAATATGAGATGTAACTATATAAGTTGGTAGTTAGGCCATGGTCTTGTATATAGATCCCAAACAGAATATCACTTCATATGAATGATAAGAAGAATATATTACATTTGCCAAATGAATTTCACCTTGACCATGATCTGTACTCATTGCTCTCATTTGCATGCAGGCGGTCCAAGGAGGGAAGATCGGAATATCATTAGTCTCACTTTGGTTTCTTCCTTTGTCCCCATCCAAATCCAACAATAATGCAGTGAGACGTGCCTTAGATTTCACATTTGGATGGTACATTCTCTATAAAACTGTGACCATCACATAATTTTGTCACTAAAGTTGAGGAAAAGGACACAAAACTTACTATCCATATCCTCCTAGGTTTATGGACCCCCTTGTTGGAGGTGACTACCCACTCAACATGAAAGGATTGGTGGGAAATCGCCTGCCACGATTCACAAAAGAACAATCTGAGATGCTCAAGGGTGCATTTGACTTCATCGGACTCAACTACTATACTACATACTACGCTGCTAATCTTCCTCCTGCAAATGGCCTTAACGTTAGCTATAACACTGACTTTCGATCTAATCTTTCCGGTGAGTCACCAAGCCAAATAAAGGATCTTCTATTTTTCTTAACAGTCTACTTTTGATGAACGAAGTTCTTTTCCTGAATTTGCACAAGAATGTTGGCAAACTCCATGCAACAATAACTCTTATTTTAACAGTATTCATGTAGCATTTTGCGACAGGCATGCTGTTATGTTAACTGCAATCTCTATTCCCTCAATTGACTCCCTAATTCTAAAGTATTCATAATTAGTATTTTACATTTAGTTTCAAACTACAATTATCTGTAATATATTTTTCTGACCTCTTATGATTATATTAGGTGTTCGAAATGGTGTCCCCATAGGTCCTCAGGTTACTTATCATTTCCTAATAACAGATATATATGACATTGATTTCCAACCCATTTTATGTGGTGATTTATTTGCATAACCAACATATATGTAGGCTGCTTCTCCTTGGCTCTACATGTACCCTCGAGGCTTTAGTGACCTTCTCCTTTATATTAAGGAAAACTATGGCAATCCTACTATCTACATCACTGAAAACGGTAACTTTAATCAATAAGTACTACCTTTATTAATAGTGCGGGTGAACCAGTGTCATACTATGCCATCTACTTATTTTGTACACTACCTTTATTCTTGTTCATTCGTCCCTTTGGACACTGACACATCTTCAACAATTGATTTTAACCAAAAGAGTTCAGATAAAAGAAATATAAACTATAACCATCTCATACTTTTTCTAAAGAAAAACTAACACCAATTTTATATGGTAAATCTTCAATTTTGTATATATGTGTGGTCAAAGTTATGTCTAAACTAGACTGCAAGCATTCCTTAAATGACATCCATCTGAGAACGAACAGAGTATAACTTAGAATTTTCTCCTTCAATGATTTTTATTTTATAAAAGTATTAATTAGTCTCCTCAACTGGGAGGGGAAAAAAAGGTGAACTGAAACAATCTGAAAACATTCTTTCTTCAATACAGGCTTTGATGAAGCCAACAACATGAGCTTGCCACTCCAGGAAGCCCTGAAGGATGACACTCGGATAGAGTACCACCACAGGCACCTCCTTGCCCTCTTAAGTGCTATAAGGTCAGATCTCTCTAGCTAGCTTACACAACACACCGTACCCCATTACTAGTAAATTTGCATATGACAGTTGATGACACCCGACAGCATTACATTATTTGACTTCCTCACAATTCACAGGGATGGAGCAAATGTGAAAGGATACTTCGCATGGTCGCTGCTTGATAACTTCGAGTGGGTGAACGGCTACACAATCCGGTTCGGGCTAAACTTCGTGGACTACAACGACGGGTTGAAGCGGTACCCCAAGAACTCAGCCCATTGGTTCAAGGAGTTCTTGCAGAAATAAACAAGGACCTTGCTTAGCTAATGGAAGATGCATTAGGAACGGTGCAAGATTTTATTGGTGTACGTTGATTGATTTTGCATATGGCATGGCATGAAGGACATTGTGTTAAAACAAATGCATTTGCGTTTTGCTGAAATAAAGCATGTCTGCGTTTGTCTGGTAATCAAGAAAATGTATTGCAGCCTCGCAGGTCCTCTCCTGCTCCATCGGCCAACAGATAAGCAATCCGCATATCTGAGCATTTGTATTTGTATTGTGTTTCGTAAAAAGAAGAGAGAAGCAATGGACGCCCATCCACAGGAATGAGACAAGGCTGAGCATAAGTCGCTGCACCAGTGCACGTAAAGGAACTGTATCCACGTTCCTCTCCCTTGCAGCTGCATCAAACGACTCTGGAAGCCCTTGACCAAAATTTTTGGTCGCTTAGCTTCAAAATCACACCTCAACTTCCTCCAAAGTTGACCTCATCGCCTACATATTCCCGCACACCTGAAACAAGCTAGTACAAGTGCCAAATCACTTCATCACAACACAATGGCCACCCACACTGTCCTCCTGCTGCTGCTTTCATTCCAACTGATCACCAGGTCGCTCTCTCAGCCCCAGTCCAACCGAGATCTCCCAGCTCTCATCAAGATCAGGGAGCAGTTCGGCAACCCGGCCGCGCTGTCGGGCTGGCGGCCCGGCGGCAAGGCCTGCGACCCGCCGGCGGCCTGCGACGAGCGGGGCCGCGTGACCGAGATCTTCCTCTGGGGCCTCGACATCACGTCCACGCTCCCGCCGGCCATCGGCGAGCTCGACCAGCTGGAGACCCTCAGCATCGAGAACATGCCGGGCCTGCACGGCCCCATCCCGGACTCCTTCGGCAACCTCGCGCGCCTCTCCATCTTCAACCTCATGGTCACCTTCGTCTCGGGCCCCATCCCGGCGTCCCTCTCCCGCACCAACCTCACCTCCGTCAGCTTCCTCCGCAGCAAGCTCAGCGGCACCGGACATCCCCAGGTCGCTGCAGAGGCTGCCGCACCTGACCTTCTTCGACGCCGCGCACAACGACCTCGAGGGGCCCATCCCGCCGCTGCTGGTGCGCGGCGGCACGCCCGGCCGGCCGCTGGGCCTGGTGCTGGACGGCAACCGGCTGTCCGGGACCGTCCCCTGGACGTACGCGCTCGAGAGGCACTGGATGGAGTTCACTGTGGCCAACAACAGGCTCACCGGGGACGCGTCGTTCCTCTTCGGCCGGCGCAAGACGGTGAGCGGGGCTGTCGACCTGTCCGGGAACAAGTTCCGGTTCAACCTGACCGGCCTGGAGATGCCCCAGCAGCTGCTGTTCCTCAACCTCAGCCACAACCAGCTCTGCGGGGAGGTGCCCACCGGCGGGCACATGGCGCAGTTCAAGGCGGCGGCGTACGAGCACAACAAGTGCCTGTGTGGGACGCCGCTGCCGCCGTGCGCCAACGGCAGCTGAGCCGAAGCTGCTGTGTCGTGTTCATTAAGATATTCGGATTTACTTATCAGTTTTTAAATACATGATATTTAGGATAAACAAGATCATCAAGTTAGGATTAGGATCATGTTCGAGATTAACTACTTCTCGGCATTTGTAATTTGTTTGGACGAGTAATAAGGATTGAATGCAATTGGACTTTTGACGGTTGAACTTGGGCCTGAGGGCCCACACATTCCTTCCGCAATGGGCTTCTGGGCTTAACAATTATTGTGAACGGCCTACTGCGTGCGCGGGATTCCTTTCATTTCCTTGTGCTCGCCGTCGCAGTCTCGCAGCATCGCACGTGGTCGCTCGCTGTGCTTGCGCTTTCATCTTATATGTTCTTACCTCCTGTCAGCTTCCAACCGCGACTTTTAGAACGTCACGTCCCCAGCAATACAAAGGCACTTGGCGATCTCCTGCATTTCCTTTGAAGACAATCCAGAAACCCAACCACATTCGTTTCGGTTTCCGTATAGCTGAGACTAGGACTGGATAACAAGCTGGCTCGGCTCGTTATCCTAACGAACACAAAAACCTACTCGGCTCGGCTTGGTCCGCCTCCTGAGCTGGCTCGGGCAGCTCGCGAGCCAAACACCGATATACTCTCACAGGTGAGATATATCTATATAGATTAAATAAAAAATATTAGAATAATTATGGTTCTATTTCCATACTTCCAGGACTATATATGATTCTATTGGCTATACTTCCATGATTCATCAACCATATAAGTTCCATCAATAACATATACCTATAAGCTAATCTATCATAAGCGAAAAGGTTACAAAATACTAAGTCTTGGTCTCTCAGATACATAAATTGATCGGTCCATTCGATGGATATTGGACAAGCACAAAAGAAATAATGAGTCTTGGCTTCTAGACGGCCTATAACATAGGTGCAAATCACGTTGTATGCGTAGCTCGTTCGGCCCGCGAGCTGGCTCGAACTCGCTCGTTATACTAACGAGGATAAAGTTGTGCTCGGATTATTAGAAATTTGACCGAGCCGAGCCGAACCGGCTACGAGTCAAGCGAGCTAACGAGCCACGATCGATTTTTCCAGCCATAGCTGAGACTGAACAGTCCTGTCAAATTATTGGCTCGATCTTGTGTACAAAGAGGTCACGGAGCTCCCAATGTCCCGTCCCTGTCGCGGTGCCGAGATCCCGATCGATGATCACCACCCACTCGCGAAGAGGGAGAGCGCACGACTTCGCGTTTCGGGCATGCCATAGTCGTCGTCTGTCTGTAAAAATAATGGCGCCACGCCGCTAGCTGTTGGGACGCCGATCGAGCGAGCGGAGCCTGCCTGCCCCAAGCACCAAGAAACTCCTCTCCCATCTGTGGCTGTGAGAGTGGCCGCGATGCTCGGTCGTCTTCTACTCCAGCTTCTCCTCCTTGCTGCGGCTTCCGACGCCTACGACGGTGGCGCCGGCCAGCCGCCGATCAGCAGGAGAAGCTTCCCTGAGGGGTTCATCTTCGGGACGGCCTCGGCAGCCTACCAGGTGAAAGTTCAATTCGTTCTGTCCAGGGTTTAGTTTATCGCCTAAACTTTCTCCTAGTAGGTTGATGACAAGTAGGGAAGGCTTAGCACAAAGAGCTACCTAAACTGTCGCAAACTGCACCGAACAAAGCTCACAGCAAACATGCGCAGTGTATTGGGATTAAGGTCATTGGTTTTCGACACGATCTGATTCTGACGAGATGGCTTTGTTGTGTTCACATGCAGTACGAGGACGGTGCAATGGACGGGGGCAGAGGGCCGAGCATCTGGGACACCTTTACTCATCAGCACCCAGGCATGCATACACCTCTATCATCTCTCTAGGTCCATTTTGTGCTTCTCTTCTATGCGTCATGCTGTTATCCCAGAACGCCACTTCATATACCTACCATCAGTAGGAGATTAAATATAAATATGCAAAGCTAGAAGCTGCATATGTTTGGAGAATTATTTACTGTTCTATAGTTTGATGTATTCTAGTATACAATCTAAGGAGATGGGTGTCTAAATGTCTGATGGCCACATTTATGTTGTCAGAGGTAGCAGAATCTCTTGACAGTTTTAGGCCTGTCTATCAACGCTTTCACATAAAAAGAGACAGCCCAACTTACTGCAAGCCAGAGTCAGGATTAAAATAAAGAACAGAGGCTCAAGTCTCAGCACTCGCTGGGACACACTCTAATCTAATTAAGAACCTATATGTACATGATTTCGACGAAGACAGAGGACCAAAAGGCATCCTCCCGCTGAAATTTCAGTGGGCTTGGCCCATTAATAAATTTAGAAATTCTAACAAATCTTAAAGGTCCATGTGTGCAAAAGAAAGTGGTACAAATTTAGTCTCACCTTGCTAGTGGAGGAGTGGGATGACCAACATAAATATGGGAGGTTGTCTCCACTCCTCCAAGCTATATGATGGAGGAGGGAAGATAAAACACCACACGCGCGCGCACGCGCACCTCGTCGGGCCGGCCCGGGCCCATGGCACCTGCGTGAATGGTCCGTCGAAATCCGGTTGGTTTTGACTTCCCTATATATATGACTCATCGGCCTCCACCGAAAACACACCAAAACATAGGGTTTTTGCCTCTTCTCATTGCTGCGCCGCCACCGTAGTCTTCTCCATCCTGAGCATCGGCGTGCACCGGCGAACGGGAGAGCAGGTTTCCGGAACTCTTCGCCTTTAGGATCCCGCACCGGGAGAGAGCGAATAAGGTTTTTGGGAAGCGCTTTTGCGCGACTGCTTAAGATCTTCATCACGGCGCGTCTTCCACCCAACTCCGTCGCCTCACGGGCCAACCGCCTTCGTCGTCTCCAGCAGCAGCGGTTCGTCGTCGTCAATCCTCCAGCCAAGGCTCAGTACGTGTTCTGTGATCTGATCTGTTCCTTAAGCATGTATCCTAAGTTCCTGGCTATGCTGTTTATGCTGACTAGTATGTTAGACTTATGCATGCTAGTTTCTGTGTTCATCATGATTTATTTCATACAGAATTTAATATTGCATCTGCCTATATTCTCAACAATTCAAAAACTTTATTATAGGCAATCTGTTGATTTTACAATGGCTGGATTTGCTGATGCACTGAGGCCAGAAAAGTTTTCTGGTGTGCACTTTAAGAGACGGCAAGTTAAGGTCCGTCTCTGGCTTACTGTAACACATGCATGGGAAGCGAGGCTCGGCATACCAGTAGGTGAACATTCTCCTAAGGAGAAGAAGAAGTTCACGGATGCCAATAATCTCTTCGTGGGCTGCGTTATCAGTGTCCTTACTGATCGTCTGGTTGATGTGTACATGCACATAATAGATGCGAAAGAGTTGTGGGATGCATTGGTTGCAGAGTATGATGCGACTGATGCGGGTAGTGAACTGTACACCATGGAGAGCTTTCATGACTTTAGGATGGTGAATAACCGTTCTGTGGAGGTAGAACAGGCTTATGAGATACAGATCCTTGTGAAGGAACTCAAACTCCTGAAGTGTCCTTTACCTGACAAATTTGTGGCTGGGTGCATGATTGCAAAGTTGCCCTCCTCATGGAGGAACTTCGCCACTGCTCTGAAGCACAAGAGATAGGAAATATCAGTTGAAAATCTGATAGCATCTCTTGATGTTGAGGAGAAGGCTCGGGCTAAGGATGTTTCTGAAAAAGGAAGTGAGGGTCACTCCAGCGCCAACATGGTGCAGAAGAACCACCCACACAGTAAGAACAAAGGGAAGGCTGCCAACAAGCCTGTCAAGACTACTACCTTCAAGAAGAAGAAGACTACAAACGCTAAAGGAGCTTGCTTCACGTGCGGTGAAGGGGGACACTTCACGAGGGACTTTCCAAACCGTGCAGATCGCAAGGAGAAGGCTAGCAATGGATCTGGATCAAGGACTGTCAACACAGTGACCGCGAGCAACACTTGAGACGGGTATGGTAATTTACCTATTTTTTTTCAGTATTTCAATCTACTAGTTGGTGGCTTGATACATGTGCTAATGTTCATGTGTGTGCTAACATCTCTATATACTCTTGTTACCAGGTCGCTCGGGGTTCTTCCGTCCTAATGGGGAATGGGTCGCATGCTTCTGTTCATGGTATTGGCACGGTAGATCTGAAATTTACTTCGGGAAAGATCGTGCAGCTGAAGAACGTGCATCATGTCCCTTCTATCAACAAGAATCTCGTGAGCGGCTCCCTTCTATGTAGGGATGGTTTTAAGGTAGTTTTAGAGTCCAGTAAATTAGTAGTGTCTAAGCATGGACAATTCATGGGTAAAGGCTATGATAGCGGAGGCTTGTTCCGCTTTTCCCTTGCAGAACTTTGCAATAAGCCAGTGAACCATATTTGTGGTGGCGTTAATGATGCTGCGAGTGTTTGGCATTCTCGTTTATGTCACGTTAATTTTGGTTTAATCTCTCGGCTTTCCAGCATGTGTTTAATTCCGAATTTCACCATTGTCAAAGGTTCTAAGCGCCATAGCTGTGTGCAATCGAAGCAACCTCGAAAACCTCATAAGTCGGCCGAGGAGAGGAACTTGGCACCTCTAGAACTCATACATTCTGATATCTGTGAGATGAATGGTGTATTGACAAAAGGTGGAAAGAAATATTTTATGATGTTGATTGATGATGCGACTAGATTTTGCTATGTTTATTTGTTGCAAACTAAGGATGAAGCATTAGATTACTTTAAAATCTATAAAGCCGAAGTTGAAAATCAACTAGAGAGAAAGATCAAACGTCTAAAATCTGATCGCGGTGGCGAGTATTTCTCCAAAATATTTGATGAATTCTGTGAGGAACATGGTGTTATTCATGAGAGGACGCCTCCCTATTCACCCGAATCAAACGGGGTTGTTGAGAGGTAAAATCGCACCCTGACTGACTTGGTTAATGCCATGTTAGACACTTCTCGTTTATCTAAGGTATGGTGGGGGAGGCTCTGTTAACTTCATGTCATGTCTTGAATATAGTTCCAAACAAGAATAAAGATCAAACACCATATGAGATGTGGATAGGGAGGAAACCATCGCTTTCTTATTTGCGCACATAGGGAGGTTTGGTGAAAGTCAATATACCTATTCCGAAGAAACGCAAGTTGGGACCAAAGACAGTGGATTGCGTCTTTCTGGGGTATGCTCAGCGGAGCATTGCTTATAGATTTTTAGTAGTTAAATCTGAGGTACCTGGTATGCATGTTGATACTATTATGGAATCTCGTGATGCAAGAGAATATATTTCCAATGCAAGATATACATAGCATTTCTAGATTTTCTACTGAGATAACTCCTAAACCTACTGCACCTGTTGAGTTTTTTGAACAACCTGTCGAGAATGAGGAAATCCTTGAGAAGGATGATAGTGAAGCTCCTAGGAGGAGTAAGAGACAGAGGGTTGCAAAATTCTTTGGTAATGATTTTATTGTGTACCTTGTGGATGACACTCCCACGTTTATTGCAGAGGCATACGCATCTCCTGATGCTGATGATTGGAAAGAAGTTGTTCATAATGAGATGGACTCGATTCTATCCAATGGGACCTGAGAATTAACTGAACGACCATATGGTTGCAAACCAGTTGTTTGTAAGTGGGTGTTCAAGAAGAAGCTTAGGCCTGATGGTACTATTGAGAAGTACAAGGCTCGACTTGTGGCCAAAGGTTACGCACAAAAGGAAGGAGAAGACTTCTTTGACACTTACTCACCGTTGCTAGATTGACCACTATTCGAGCACTACTTTCCCTAGCTGCCTCATATGGTCTTATCGTACATCAGATGAATGTCAAGACAGCTTACCTAAATGGAGAGTTGGATGAGGAGATTTACATGGATCAACCAGATGGGTTTGTAGCTGAGGGTCAAGAAGGCGAGGTGTGCAAGTTGTTAAAATCCTTGTATGGTCTTAAACAAGCACCTAAGCAATGGCATGAGAAGTTTGACAGAATCTTGACTTCTGCGGGCTTTGTCATTAACGAGGCTGATAGATGTGTGTACTATCGGCATGGTGGGGGCCAAGGAGTTATGTTATGCCTGTATGTGGATGACATCCTGATTTTTGGCACAAACATTGTGGTGATTAGTGATGTCAAGTCTTTCTTGTCAAAGAGTTTTGATATGAAAGATCTGGGAGAAGCTGATGTGATCCTCAACATCAAGCTTATTAAGGACGAGAATGGGATTATTTTGTCACAATCCCATTATGTGGAGAAAGTCTTGAACCGTTTCGGTTACATGGGTAGCAAGCCATCTCCAACACCTTATGATCCAAGTGTGATACTCCGCAAGAACAAGAAAATTGGATCAATTGAGGTACTCACAGATTATTGGTTCACTCATGTACTTAGCTAGCGCAACGAGGCCTGACATATCTTTTGCTGTGAGCAAATTGAGCAGGTTCATGTCAAACCCGGGTTCTGATCATTGGCATGCACTGATAGATACTATGAGTTATGGGATTCACTATTCTGGGCACCTCGCTGTGCTAGAAGAATATAGTAATTCAAACTGGATTTCTGATGCAGATGAGCTTTATGCCACGAGTGGGTATGTGTTTACCCTTGGAGGTGGTGCGATATCAAGGAGGTCTTGCAAACAGACCATTTTGACGAGGTCAACCATGGAAGCAGAACTTACTGCTTTAGACATAGCCACTGTTGAAGCAGAGTGGTTGCGTGAGCTGTTGATGGACTTATCTGTGGTTGAAAAACCAGTGCCGGCTATCCTTATGAACTGTGATAATCAAACAGTGATAGTCAAGGTTAACAGTGTTAAGGATAATGCGAAGTCATCAAGACATGTCAAGAGACGACTGAAGTCAGTCAGAAAGTTGAGAAACTCCGGAGTGATAAGTGTGACTTATATCTCAACAGAGAAAAACCTGGCAGATCCCTTTACAAAAGGGCTTTCACGGAATATGATTGAAAATGCATCGAGAGAGATGGGTATGAGACCCATATAAGTTGCCATAGAAGTAACCCAACCTATGTGATCGGAGATCCCGTGAATTAGGACATGGGAAGAACAAGCTATTGGTTAACTGAGGAGAGTAATTTTTCTTTTTAACCCTTTCTAAGTGAAGATGCAATACTCTCAAATGTTGTAAGGCAGGTTGGCTATATGCCTTAATGTGTTTCTATTGGCTTTGGTAAGCAAAGGTGCTTTCCTACCGAGCATTCTTGAAAGAACACACCTATATGAGCCTGATTGTTAAACGTCGCGGTTTATGAGACTTGGGTGATCTCTAGCAAGCTCATGAAGAGACCAGGGAGTACGACGTATATGCTCCACCCGTGGGGTAGGCTACTGGCAGCCATGTACTGGTTATGACTTTGAGTGAAACTTGTTCGCAGAAAACTAACAATTCAAGGCATAGTCCATTAACAAGTTGTAAACAAGCGTAACTTGAAGTTCTAGGCGGAAGTTCAACTCAACAGTCTCTGTTGAAACACCAGTATATCAAACAGTGATAAGAACAGGCAAAACTCTAAATGGGCATTTGAGATCTGGTGGGGGATTGCTGAAATTTTAGTGGGCTTGGCCCATTAACAAATTCAGAAATTCTAATAAATCTCAAAGGTCCATGTGTGCAAGAGAAAGTGGTACAAATTTAGTCCCACCTTACTAGTGGAGAAGTGGGATGATCAACATAAATATGGAGGTTGTCTCCACTCCTCCAAGCTATATGATGGAGGAGGGAACATAAAACACCACATGCGCGCGCGCACCACGCCGGGCCGGGCCCGGGCTCGGGCGGGGCGGGGCGAAGGGCGCGGGCGTGCGACACCTGCGTGAATAGTCCGTCGAAATCCGGCCTCTAAACCTATCCTGATGACAACGCGAGGTCGGTTTGACTTCCCTATATATATGACTCATCGGCCTCCACCGAAAACACACCAAAACCTAGGATTTTTGCCTCTTCTCGTTGCTGCGCCGCCACCGTAGTCTTCTCCATCCCGAGCGTCGGCGTGCACCGGCGAACGGGAGACCAGGTCTCCGGAACTCTTCGCCTTTGGGATCCTGCACCGGGAGAGGGCGAATAAGGTTTTTGGGAAGCGCTTTTGCGCGACTGCTCAAGATCTTCACCACGGCGCGTCTTCCACCCAACTCCGTCGCCTCACGGGCCAACTGCCTTCGTCGTCTCCAGCAGCGGCGGTTCGTCGTCGTCAATCTTTCAGCCAAGGCTCAGTACATGTTCTGTGATCTGATCTATTCCTTAATCATGTATCCTGAGTTCCTGGCTATGCTGTTTATGTTGACTAGTATGTTAGACTTATGCATGTTAGTTCCTGTGTTCATCATGATTTATTTCATACGAAATTTAATATTGCATCTACCTATATTCTCAACACCTCCTAGAGAAAGATATTACAAAGGCACACAGTGACATCACTACGAGGAAGATCTTGTTCACTCTATACAAACCTTTGCTGGTCAGTGATAAGCTTGACCCGCAATCCACTCATGACACTCTCACAAGTCAAAGTTCCAATTCATGCCATTAGTAGCCAGGAGGTCAGTCAGCCTATCGCTACCTGTTCAGCTCAACTTTCTCAGTAGATTGCTTTTCTGAACACGGAATATGAAGTTAGCTGTTGAATTGTTGATCTTACTTGTGGCAGCAAACCTTAGTTGACATAGTCAAAGGGCGAATGGGCACTGGATAGACACAGGGGCAAATAAAAAGGGCAACTTGTGTTTATTGTTGAATTTAGTTGGCAAGAAAGAATGGACAAGGACCCATCTTTGAATTTAAGACTCTCTGATTTGGCAGATAAAATTGCTGACAGAAGCAATGGGGACGTGGCAGTAGATTCCTACCATCTCTACAAGGTAGGAATTTACTTTTTAAATATATATATATATATGTATGTATTCTGCTTTTTAATGGATTTCTGTAAAAAAAATGGATGACCAAGCTTATTGTAAGATCTTTAAGTTCTAAATACCAAGATAATACTAGCACATCACTGAAACTAGTGACTTACCGAAAAATGCAGGAAGATGTGCGCATAATGAAGAATATGGGGATGGATGCCTACAGGTTTTCCATCTCCTGGAGTAGAATTCTTCCAAGTAAGTGCGACATGTTGTTTAGACGTGCTGCAATTCTCTGTCTCGCGTATAGGAGTATCCTCCAAACTGCAAACTCATCGAACAAACTTAAACGCCATCTGAGTCTAATCTAATGACAGATGGAAGTCTGAGTGGTGGAGTCAACAGAGAAGGCGTCAGGTACTACAACAATTTGATTGATGAGCTCCTGCTGAGAGGTAGGCCATGCACACTTAGCTCCAATCTTAGTATTCCACCATATGATTTTATATTTCTGAAGATATGAAATACACATATTGATGTACATATATATGCAGGGGTGCAACCATTTGTGACTCTTTTTCACTGGGACACACCTCAGGCATTAGAAGATAAATACGGGGCATTCCTTAGTCCTAACATCATGTAAGTATCACTATTTTTAGTCCTCAGCGCACTATTTATTTCAACTGAAAAATGTTATCAACAATTGTCAACATCGTGAAGAGTACAAATAACAAAACAAAAAATCCTCATTCTCAAATTTTGGCAATAGCTTTGCAATTGTCAACATGCGGTTTTAACTGTTGCAGCAATGACTACAAGGACTACGCTGAGGTCTGCTTTAAAGAGTTTGGTGACCGAGTGAAACACTGGATCACGTTCAATGAGCCCTGGAGCTTCTGCACAACTGGGTATGCATCTGGCATGTTCGCTCCAGGACGGTGCTCGCCATGGGAGCAGGGCAAGTGCAGTGCTGGGGATTCAGGAACGGAGCCTTAAACTGTATGTCATCATCAAATACTCGCCCATGCAGAGACAGTTCGGTTGTATAAAGAAAAATACCAGGTCAGTGATGAAATCTCCAAACAGATCATGCAGACTTGCAGTTCTTCAATGAACAGCAAATCAATTGGAACTCTCCAAATTTGGGCTTCTCCAATGTTGATACCAGTTCATCACTAACACGCATCGCATACTGAATGTAAAACGCAGGCCGCGCAAAAGGGAAATATTGGAATAACATTAGTTTCGAACTGGTTTGTTCCCTTTTCCCGTTCGAAATCGAACGATGATGCAGCGAGGCGTGCCATTGACTTCATGCTTGGATGGTAAATTCTTTGTGATCCTCACAGAATTCCACCGTACGTTGAACAAGTCCTGGAAGAAAACATCCCACTAGGAATTCCATTGTAGGTTCATGGACCCCCTTACTAGAGGAGATTACCCGCTAAGCATGAGAACATTAGTTGGGAATCGGTGCCACAGTTCACAAAGGAACAATCCGAGCTGGTCAAGGGTGCATTCGACTTTATTGGCCTAAACTACTACACTACAAACTATGCTGACAACCTTCCTCCATCAAATGGCCTCAATGTAACCTATGACACTGACGCCCGTGCCAATCTTACTGGTAAGTCCCAAAGTCAATGGTGAACCTACTTTTGTTCATTTATCAGTTTTATATTAGTGAAGACTGAAGAGTATTGCCTCTATTTGTGAAATGCATATAGGAGGTATTTAACAAAACTTTAGCGTTTCTGACAATCTTGCAATTGCATCAACTGTAGTCTCTATTACATTAAGACATTAGTACTTGACATTATATTGTTCCCTGTTAGGATTTATGATCTGAACTACATGTATCTCTAGTCCACTTTCTGCTGATACGCACTAACTAGATCTCGTCTTGTTTATTATTAGGTATTCGAAACGGTGTCCCAATAGGTCCTCAGGTAACGACAGGTCACATCAAAATAAGTAACTCCATCTCCCTTTAACGAATAACGATCCATTTCCACGGATGGTACATGTGTAGGCTGCTTCATCTTGGATCTTCGTATACCCTCAAGGCTTCCGTGAGTTGCTGCTTTATGTTAAGGAAAACTATGGCAATCCTACCGTCTATATTACTGAAAATGGTAACTTCTACTTGCTTACCTCTTGTCGCTATTTCAAGGAACGAAAAATTTCTCCTTTCCTGAAAGAGCTGAATATGAAACAGTTCATCTATAAAACTGCTACGATCCATATTTTAGGCATCGACGAAGCAAACAACCAGAGCCTTTCGCTCCAGGAAGCTCTGAAGGATGACGCCAGGATAGAGTTCCACCGCAAGCACCTCCTTGCGCTGCAGAGCGCCGTAAGGTCAGTGGTAGAGCTCTACTAGCTAATCCATGCGACACACTGCAACACACAGCTTCACTCATGCAACACGGTCGTCTAGTGTAATGTCAGCTAGTAGATATGATGGTACAGCTAGCTACCGCATCTGACGTGCGATCCACTGCAGCGACGGGGCGAACGTGAAGGGGTACTTCGCGTGGTCGCTTCTGGACAACTTCGAGTGGGCGAGCGGCTACACGGTCCGCTTCGGGATAAACTTCGTGGACTACAACAACGGGCTGAAGCGGCACCCCAAGAGTTCCGCACACTGGTTCACGGAGTTTCTGAAGAAGTGAGTGTGTTTATTTATAGCAAATAATGGGAAGAAGGTGCGCTTGTCACGGTGCCAAGATCAACGTGTGCATGTTGGTGAGCTAGAGTTGATGTCGGACGGCAAGTGTTCTTTCACTATCCATGGTCCATCCTGGAAATATTAGAAGTCACACGCGTTACTGGCGGTCGACGAGTCACAAAAGGCCCACGTAGCGGGCCAACGCCGCTCGCCACGCCGCCAAGGCTGCCCGAGTTAGAGTTCCGGGGGGAGCGGCCGGCGGCGAGGGGTGGGAGGTGGGGGGAGTGGCCGGTGGCGAGATCGCCGCCAGCCGGGTGGTGGTCGAAGCGGCGGTTTAGAGTTTCGGGTTACCAGGGTGGGGGCAGCTTCCATGGCCGGCGGCTATATATGGGGAGGTCGGGGGCGGCAGCGGTCCAACGGTGGTGACGGTTCGGTCGGCGGTGGTCCGACGGTGGTGACGGTTCGACCGGCAGTGGAGGCGGGGTGGCACAGGAACGCCACTGGCCGGGCGGGGCTGGATCCCTATTGGGCAGTGGCCGGCGGTGGGGCAAGAAGAAGGCCAAGGTCAAAGGCCAACGGCGCGGCGGTGGGTGGGCGGGCGGGCAGGCGGCGCGACGGCGGCAGCCGCCGGCCGGGGCTGTGGACAAGGGGGCGGAGGAGGCGGGAGGAAGAAGATGAGGCGGGGGAAATTTCTATGATGCTTTAACTGCTAGTCACGCACGTGACTCGTAACACCATCCACGGAAGAATTTAATAAACTGTTTTACCTTGCTCCCATGATTCCCTGACCCTACATGTAGGAAAACACGATCGAGCGTCGTGATCCGGCCGACGTTCTCCAGTGTTCCACGCCGCCGAATCGCCGATCAGCGTCCGGCGAAGCCCATACCACCCTTCCTTTCGCTCAGAGGCCTCTCCGTGCGTTGCTCTTGCGGCTACATATTTAATACATAAAAGCCCATCTGGTACTGGATACGGCTTAGTACATAAATAATCTTTTACTACGGCTCCGCATGATGGGCTTTTGTGCAGCTAGTGGTCCTCCCTCTTTTTCCTCCGCTTAGGAGATTATGATGCGAAGGTTACAGTAACTGCACAACTTTCAGATCCGTATTGCAGCGGATGGATGGTTATGAAACCTGGATCATTAGTGGATTAATCGCATTTAAGAAAAAAATATTAAAGCATGTTTGAGTTGGGATAACCTGGATGATTGGTAGCTGCACTAGTGTTGCAAACCAACTGCTAGGGGCACCGACTAGTTGTGTTTGGGTGCCTTCTACATCTTGTTGTTGACAAAACCAAGTTTCATTGTACCCAGAGTCATCACAGCGTGTTAGCGTCACCAACCGGTACGGTTGTGATGCCAAGGTTCATGAAGTTGCAACTGATTGGGCTGCTGCAAGAACTGACATTGCTGACGCTAAGGTTTCGTCGTAACATATATCAAATATCCGTAGATATGCCATTATCGAAGGGCGAAAACCTATAAATAGGATGTAAAACATATGAAGTAATTAGTAATTGAATTCTACCACAACATGGTGAAACTGAAACAGTAACTGCAACAGGATTGCTTAAAAAATGAGCTGATAAGATCGCACAATAATGTCAAACAATCCAGTTTTTAATATAAATTGATGTATAGGTGATCGTAAAGTACGCATTAGAAACGTAACTGATCTTATCATCATCATCGAGATGCGCTTCAGCTCTTTAGCAGTCATATTTTCCCCATTAATGGCAGTATTTAACAGCTGCCTACTCAAGATATGCACATGTCCCTATCAGGGTGGTTATCGCTCATGGATCAGAATCTTGTCGCGATTTGGCCGTGCACGAGCTAGCCGACATATTTTGCCAGTAAGAGTTGCACATGTTCCCTGCACCCTGCCTGTCATGGTGGTCAGGAGAAACAAAAAATAGCGTTATGTTTTGGACGTGCTTAGCTAACTAGCCTACATATAACAGGGTGCCAAAGCAAGCCTTTCTGCAGGCTCGATCCACGCACTCTCTTATCGTCACATCCATCGAAGGCAGTAGCTCTGTAGCTGCGGCAGCAATGCCTCTTGGTCGTCTTCTACCTCCGTTTCTCCTCCTGGCACTGGCAGTCGCCTCCGGTGCCTACTATGATGGTGTCGGCCAGCCGCCGGTGAACCGGAGAAACTTCCCTGAGGGGTTCGTCGTCTTCGGGACGGCCTCATCGGCCTACCAGGCAAGAGCTTCTTCGTCATTCGTACATCATGGCTTCATGTGCATATGCGCTTGCATTAATTAGTTTCTCTTTCTAACTCATCAGCATGGGACATTTACACATTTTCCACTGGTCATCGACAAACTAAGCAACTTAAATCTTTTCTCGATCGTGGATCTGTGTTTGAGTTGTTTCTGGCTTGGCATGGTCTAACGAGTTGGTTTGGTGTCCACACGCAGTATGAAGGTGGTGCGGCGGAAGGGGGCAGAGGGCCAAGCATCTGGGACACCTTCACTCACCAGCACTCAGGCATGTTTTTTTTTTTTGGAAAACAGGGATACTAGGAGGTTTATAAACCAAACATAAAGACCGAAACCTAATGCCGTTGCAGCCTTGGCTAACAAATTGTGCCTCAAAGTTGGATCTATCCCTGCTTTCATGATGAAAAAGAACGTCAACTCCAATATTCAGTCATGGATTAGTCAAGTGGTCACTACCTGTTCATTTCTGTTGTTCTTTTCCATAAGTTAGTATGTCGAACAGAACGTATGAAACAATAGTCAAAAGGAGCAGATTTCTTGAATTTAATTGGCAACAAAGAATATACAAACTAAATGATCGATCTTTGAAATTTCAACAAATTTCTGGTCTGACAGATAGAATCGCTAACAGAAGCAATGGGGATGTGGCTGTGAACTCCTACCATCTCTACAAGGTACAAATTTAGTTTGATGTTTTCTTAAAAAGAAAGCAGATGTCCTGTCTTTTGGAGTCGATCGATTGTTTGAGAATTTTCTGTCAGAACCTTGTAAAAAATTTTGTTACATCACTCATCCAAAGGAGGCTGACCAAAAAAACTGCAGGAAGATGTGCGTCTCATGAAGGATATGGGAATGGATGCATACAGGTTCTCCATCTCATGGACAAGAATTCTTCCAAGTCAGTTTGACCTATTTGTTCAGATGTGCTCCTGCATCGTCTTGCATATCTTCCAATGTCCAATTCGATACCATCAAACATAAACGTCTGAATCTCATGACAGATGGAAGTCTAAGCGGTGGAGTCAACAGGGAAGGTGTCAGATACTACAACAATTTGATTGATGAGCTTCTGTTGAAAGGTATACACAAGGACCATTAACAGCATTCCTTACCATCCCACCAGATGGATTTCTAGCCTCATGAAGTTATTAAAAAACATGCTGTACGTACACAAATCTGCAGGGGTGCAACCGTTTGTGACCCTTTTTCACTGGGACTCGCCGCAGGCATTAGAACACAAATATGGAGGATTCCTTAGTCCAAATATCATGTAAGTCGTGATTATTTAGTCCTTTTGCAGACAACAATTTCTTAATTTCAGTGTCACGTTAAGTCACAGTTCAAAGTGACAAGAAGATTGAGAAACACTAATTGCTGCTTAATAAAGCATTAACAAGCACTAGTTGAGTAAAATAAAATTCTTTCATTGTACTTCCGCTGCCTTATCTTTTTATAACATAATATGACCACAAATTTTACTTCAATCATTATTAACACCATGGAAATTGTACGAATAATTAAGATATCCTCCACTTCAGTTGCCAATAGTTTGTCAGAAATTTTACAGTGGTTGGGGAAAAGATGAATGGCTCACGACGCTCGATCCGACGGCTGAAAAGGATCAAGCATCAAGAGGCATTAAAAGAGAGGCATTCATAGGCGTCGAATACATACTAAATGGTGGGCCCAATTCGTAGAAACCATGCGCTAATTTTAAATTTTCAAATTTATATGTATTTATTATTTAGATTTGACATGGACTCTTTCGATTAGTTTAGACCGTTAGATCTTTATAAGATCCAAAGGTTTAAATCCTTCTTTTTTTAAGATTAACGTGGGAATTTTTAGATCCTCTCGGCGGATATGGTGACTTCTTTTAACACTCTCTTATTAATAGATACATGGACGATCTAGCCACTATCTTCTTTTTCCTTGGTGTAGGTTTTTCTTTTTTGTTTTTTTAAAAAAGAGAGGTTTTCTGAATGAAGCGACAGTGACAACATGATGGAAACGAGTGACAACAGTAGGGGACGAAGGCTCCGTTTTTCTGTGCTCTTCCTATCCAAAGGGGTTCGGATACTACTATAATAAGTACAGTACTTTTTTATGACATAGTTAGTAAACTCGGATATCCGGATTTTTTTATATGGATTCTTAAATCGGTCATGCTCCAATCCGGCTGTCCGACGCGCCGTAAAATTATCGGGCGCGGGCTCGCACAAAAAGATATGGAATATGATGCCCTCACCACGCGATTAACCCTTCACGTTTCTATCATTTCAATCCCTGTTCTCTGCGTGTTCCTTCCACGAGAAGCTGCTGCCCTCACTCATTCAGTCCACGCACGTGATAGATGCTGGTGAAGCTCCAGTGGTCATGCCACACGGCTCCCACAGCAGAGCGATCAATAGCTCTTGCTGTGCGTAGCTGCCGCTGACATGCACAACAAGCTCTTCTTATTCGCGCTACGAGAGGTTCGATGCTATGGTTGCAGGACATTAAGACAGGTTGGCCGCCATTTGCTCGTTCCCACCATTTGCAAAGCTTAATCTTAATATTGTACATTGGTGTTTTTCTAACCGTCCGACGAAAAAATTCCCATCGAAGGGCCGTTCTTTCGGATAATACAGATACGTGACGACTAACATCGTTCGTCAAAGACCATTCGGACTTTCGGAGAGTGAGTTTGGATTTCAATTCGAATATTTATGACCTGGAGGGCCCAATTTGATTTAGGCCCAAGAAAGGTTCTAGCCCAACATGGTAACTGACAGGATTTTCTCTCTAGTTTCACCGCAGAGTCTACAGCTGCCTAGATCCGGTATAAATGGAAATTCCATTGATTCATGCCTTGCCGTTTTCCAGCGCTTTCCCTCCGGCTCCTCTTCAATCCACTCCCTTAAACACCATCAAGCTCCAACAGAAGCATCTGGCCATGCCGGGTCCACTTTGTACAGATCGATGCCGCGAAGAGAACACGACACGACGGCGACGACACGCCGTACACGCGCGCGCCGCTTGCCGCCTCGACGAGGGCTCAGCTTGCTTGCTGCCAAGAAACAGGAGACCTGCAGCACCGGTGATGGCGAGTCGTCGCGACTCGTGAGCAGAGTGCATCGTCCGCGCAAGGAACCGGCTAAAAGCAACCGTGGGCGGCAGGGCGAGCGCCACTAGTCAGGGCTAGCAGGCGAAACACGCGTACGGCACCGGCGCTGTCAGCGCAAATGGTGGTGGCTGGTGGGTGACTGACGGGGCACGGTTTCGCTGTCACGCTACCGGCCGCCGCCCCGGCTCGCTTCGTCCAGGCAGTTTCTCTGGCGCCGGAGAAGGCAGCAGCGGATTGGCAGCCGAGCGGCGACGTGTGCGATGCCCAGGGATCCGCTGGCTGACTTGTGTGCCCAGGACGAGCCTGCTCGATGGACGACGGGTCACACGGGTCCCGTCGCCGAGGCGCCATCTCGCCGGTCGACACCAACCAGCGACACTGATGAACGGTGGCGTCGCGGTCTAGAGCTCGGAGCTCGGGTGCGTGGCACGCGCGCGCTGGTTCTCGCCGGCGTGGGTTCAAGACTTCAAGTTGCCATTTTTTTTTCTCTCGGTGGGCGGCGGCGCCAGTCGTCCTGCTTCCTCTCCGTGGGGGGTAATCTGGAGCTGAGCTCGAGCGCAGATGGTTGGTTCCCATGGGGGGGATTAGAACGCACGGCTGGGGTTAGTCATAGCAACCGTCCATTGCACTTCTTGACATAGCCGCTAATCATGTGAGTTATTGTAATGGTGGTGCATACACTCCCTCCATCCACTAAATATCTGTCGTTTTGGGATGCGTGTCGTCAACATATTCTGGTTTTGAACATCGGTTTCTATCTGAATAGTTCAAATTAGCTTTTAAAAATGGTATGGCTAGCTAGATTTGTCTTTAATAGCACTTTCAAAACATTACACATTTGCTGTATCTTTTTTAATATGTTTGAAAATATTAATTTAAAATTAAAATGGCATTTCGGTGACCATGTCGCTGTCTGATTGGAGGGAGTACTGTATACTTTTGTTCTGGGGAGGTGACAGTAATTATTTGGCGACTGTGGTGGCAGTTTATTCAGGATTATAATATCATGCTCTTCGTTTTCATAAACTGAAGAGCCAGCATGTTCAGCCGTCACACACTAGCTTTTCTATCAAGATTTAAATAAGGCCCCCTCTCTATCTCTATTGATCTTCATGTAAACTTTGGAGGAACCTTTTGTACCACAGCGCCGATGACTTGGGCTTTCTTTCCAGTGTTCGGTAGTCAACGTAGTACAGCCCATACAGGAGGGTGTATCCATATAGCCATTCGAAGTTGTCGACGAGAGACCACACGAAGTAGCCACGAACATCAGCTCCGTCCCTAGCAAATTAAAACTCAAATGTGTTCATTTTTTTTAATAAAAAACTGTCCATGTAAGTTGGCAAAATGGATTCATAGCATCATATATATGGAGGAAGAGAATTGACGATCTAACCGACCTTATAACTTTGGCAACTTTGGTGAGGTAGCCATCAAGGTACTGTATCCTAGCCTGGTCGTCAAGCCATTCTTCGGAATTGGTATAACCTTCTCCAACCTGTGGGTAGCCTGTATGATTTTTTGATGAGCAACTGTCTCACAGCTCTGAACGTGAGGGAAACAGAACAGCATGAACGAACATCACATGTTGCCTACCATTTTCGGTGATGAACATCGGCAGATTGTTGTATCTCTTCATGATGTAGTTGACCATCTTCTCTATGCCGTCAGGCACGACGTAGAACATGGACCTCCCTGTCTGTACAGAAGGGCAGGCGACGATCAGATCGAGCATCTCAAACGCGATCTTGTTAGGTAGCATTTCAGCTTCAATCTCTGTCCATGGCAACTTACTGGTGGTCCGATGGGGACTCCGTTCCTTTCTCCGGTGGCGGCCGCTAGCGCATGCTGGGTCCACTGCCCCAGCGGGCAGCCTGACGAAAACATGCAGTCCATGGCGTACAGGGTGGTGTAGTGGTTTATCCCGATGAAGTCCAGCTTGTAGCCCAGCTTCCTTCTCTCCTCCGGCGAGAAGCTCGGCAGCCGGGAGCCCAGGAGCCGCCGCATCTCCGGCGGGTAGTCGCCGTAGACTATTGGATCAAGAAACCTGCAGCGAGCAGGTGGGAAAAACCTCTGCAAATTAAGATCACAATTCTCATCCACATGCACGTTTAGTTCGGCCGTCGGTGTCAGTTCAGACGATTCCTTACCATGAAACCGTGAAGGCCAGTGCCCATTCAGTCGCCAGCCGGTCCTCTGGCGTGTCCGTGGCTCGTACCAGGTGGTGTACATCACGATGCCGATCGAGCCCTTCTGCTTGCTCTGCAGATCTCAACCAGAACTGGGTGTGAATCACGAGCACGAGGCGCCTCACAGTCACAGCAGCGACGATCAGTTAAGTTGGTCGGGTACCTGGTACTTCCGCCTGTATAGTTCGACGGCGGTGGCGTGGGATAGGATGACGTCGTGGGTGGCGACGTAGGGCTCGCCGTCGGAGTCGCCGCGGGCGCAGGAGCCGAACGGCGGCGTGCACCGGGCCGGCGGGTAGGTGCCGAGCATGTAGCCCGCCAGCACGGCGACGTTGGGCTCGTTGAAGGTGGTCCAGTACTTGACGCGGTCGCCGAACGCCGCGAAGCACACGTCGGCGAAGTAGCCGAAATCTCTCTGTACCTCGGCGCTGAGCCAGGCTCCGTACCTGTCTTCTAGTTCTTGGGGGATGTCGTAGTGGCTCAGCGTGACGAATGGCTCTATCCCTGCTCCAGCCAAAAAAAAAAAGATGTGCTGAAACGGCAAGTACTGACATGGTGCTGACAGCTGAAGAACTTCATTCAGGTACAGCGTTACAGGCTTACAGCCATACCTTTGAGCAGGAGGGAATCGATGAGTTTGTTGTAGAACTCGATGCCTAATTGGTTAACTTCGCCAAACCTTCCTTCTGTTTTCGGCAGACGAGGCATTTTGTTTGCGTTTAGATGAGCTGACATATTGTTCATCAGTTGAGAAGGATCATTGAGGCTTTAGTGCTTATTAGAACTCACTTGGAAGAATTCTGGCCCAAGATATCGAGAACCTGTATGCGTTTGTGCCCAGAGAGTGCATAAGCTCAACGTCTTCCTGTCAAGAAACAAGATTGGGGCAGTTCAGGTTCACGAGAGAGAAAAAATCTCAGTACGCTCTCATAGTACTGTATACTATGCGCACCTCGTAGCGGTGGTAGTGATCATCCGCGACATTCCCGGTGCTTCCATCTTTGATTCTTCCTGAAATAAACAAGGATTACTACTTCTTCAGCTATGTAGACATGCAATCCATGACGCAGTAACGGGTACTGAACTGCTGATCGTGTCATTTGTTATACTAATTCCATGTAACAACTTCAATTGTCCAGTTCAGCTTAATAGAGTGGAGTAGTTCTGCTCTCGCTTGAAAAAAAAAGATATTGCTGATGATGATCTACCTGGCACATGAGTGAACACATCCCAGTTGCTTAAACTTTTGTTGTCCTCAAGGTATGCGCCTTCGATCTACAGCCAAAAAAAAAAATCATATCAGCATGGTTTATAGAAAAAAAGAATCACGCAAATGCGACTTTTTGTATCCATGTTCTCCACTGATTTCCCATCCGAGTCACTGAACATCACAAGTTCAATGCTACCTGCAATTACATCTTACCATACAGGGCAAGTACCCAAGGGGTCCCAGGAAAGAGAGATAGATGGCAGCCGGCCGGCGGCTCACCTGGTACGAGGAAGTGGCGGTGCCGAAGAGGAAGGACGCCGGGAAGTCGCTCCGGCGGATGGCCGAAGCCCATGGGAGAAGGAGAAGCCACAGCAGCGAAGCAACGGCGACCACCTGCCGCATCCGCGATGCCTTGCCTGCCATGTGTCAGGTGAAGGCACACCAAATGCTAAGATCTAGAGGCCGCCCGGGCCGGCTCTTCTCGTCCACAGACCACTCGATGGCCTCTGATGAATGTGCTTCCTGCACCGGCGTCCATCTGCTTTACGGTGATGTGTATATATATAGGATGACACGACGGTCTGAGGGCAGAGTGGGTGCGTCAGCTTTACCATCCACAACGTGTGAGAAAACGATGCTCTGGTTGGGAGAGAGAAGATGTAGACACCGTTTTTGCCATTGCATCGCTAAAATTTTTCTGGCGCCGAAGCAAGCATATATATAAGTCTCAATGCCCAGTGATTAAAAAAGTACTGTATCATGGACGCATAAGTCTCATGAATAATCATCATCTATTCCCTCCGTTCCATAAAAAGTGCAATTCTATTATTTTTATACATATTAGTGGTGGAATGCTCCCATTTATTTGCCATATACGGTTAGTTTTGACATGCAAATCAAATCTAATCATTTAATTAGGCAGTTTGTTGAGATTGCACTTTTTATGGGATTAACCCGGACCCATTGAGGATTTCTTTTCCTTTTATTTATTCGTTATTACATATGGGACCCACAGCTGATGCTTACACACCACAAAAGTTTAAAACGGAGCATCATCTATGGCACAACATTTCAAGCATCAAATCTAACGTAAACACACCGTAGATGCTATAATAAATTGCGTCTTGTTGGGACCGATGGGAGTGGTTTCGCCCCAACCCAAGGAACCCACGCTTGCTACTATGCTGTATGTTTGCATGGGAGGAACAAACCAGAATTACAGGCGTGGTAAGTGGGTCAATGTTTCTAGGACCTCTATCTATACCATTAATTTGATACTTTCTCTATTTTTTCTACATGTCACGTTAGGTTTATCCTAAATCAAATTTGTACATCTGTAACCAAATTTATAGAAAAATAAGTGGAGAATGTTCAACCTTAGCATCCTTGTCATTGTAATACTCCCTCTATCCACCTTTGATCAGCGTATTTAGGACGGGAGAGCTAAAACTCTCCTATAGATGTGCAGCTGCAAGTGCATTATATCATGCACGTTGAGTGAGGTTCACATAGGATTCTTGTAACAGTGTAGATCCGAAAGAAGGAAAAAAGTTTTATTTTCATATAAATATAGCTTGTATTTGATATCTATGGCTAGGAAATCATGTTCCTATTTTGGATCCACTCTCATAGCTCCACCTAAGGAATAAAGCATGTTGTTTGTACATGTATTATTTTTCCTTGATTAGAAAGTGACTTGTATGTGCACATAATCTACCCACACACATACCACAAATATATAGCCACGTGTTAGGGAAATACTTCCCTTGGCCCCTCGTCTCGGCATCCAACGTTGCCAAAAGGCTCCCGGTTCATATATAGCTCGGGCACCTGCCTACTCTCCCCTCCCCCGCCACCAACCTCAGGATGGGCATCACCCTATACTCTCTGGTGGTCTTCATCTTCAAGAAGCCCCTTTGACCATACACGCCTTATCAACAGTGACATGATGGGACGGCTAAGAAAGTTGGGACGCTTTATTCATGATTAATCAGTATATACAGGATCAAGCTCTTCGGTTTCGTAAATTATTGGTGAAGAGCAAGCATAATGTTGGGTCTCAAACTTTTCAAGATTTAGAAACAAGGCATAATCCTCTATTGAGCTTCATGCAGACTTTGGAGGAATCTTTTGTACCACAGCGCTGACGACTTGGGCTTCCTTTCCTGCGTTTGGTAGTCCACGTAGTGAAGTCCAAACCGTAGAGTGTACCCATACAACCACTCAAAATTGTCGATGAGAGACCAGACGAAGTAGCCACGGACATCAGCTCCGTCCCTAGCAGTTTAGCTCAAAATTGTTAGCTGGGAACAAGGAACACACAGTTCGTCCATGTCATCAATCAAGCCGTGAAATTTGGAATGCAACTGACCTGATAACTTTGGCGAGTTTTGTGAGGTAACCGTCCAGGTACTGTATCCTGCCCTGGTCGTCAAGCCAGTCATCGACATTGGCATAACCATCTCCACCTTGCGCGTAACCTGTTGAATTTTTCGAGTAATTGTCACAACTCTGAACGTGACGGAAACAGAACATGAACAGCAATTCAAGTTTGAACCAATGCTGTAACAGACGTACCATTTTCGGTTATGAACATGGGCAGGTTGTTGTATCTCGTCATGATGTAGGTGACAATCTTCTCTATCCCCTCGGGGACAACATAGAACGTCGGCATCGCTGTCTGCACAATGGGCACAACGATCAAATCGAGCATTGAACGATGAATTTAGGCACGAGTTAGATAGCATTTTAAGTTTTTCAGCTCAGATCCATGTCAAACTCACTGGAGGTCCGATGGGGAGCCCGTTCCTCTCTCCAGTGACGGCCGCCAGCGCGTGCTGGGTCTCCTGCCCCAACGGGCAGCCTGGTGAAAACATGCAGTCCTTGGCGTACAGGGTGGTGTAGTGGTTGACGCCGATGAAGTCCAGCTTGTAACCCAGCTTCCTTCTCTCCTCCGGCGAGAAGGTCGGCAGCCGGGAGCCCAGGAGCTGCCGCATCTCCGGAGGGTAGTCGCCGTAGACTATTGGATCAAGAAACCTGCAGCAAGTAAGAAAAATCTCTGCAAATTAAGCACATGAACACATGTTTGTTCCGCTGTCAGTTCAGTAAGTTCAGATGGTTTCTTGCCATGGAACGTCGAAGGCCAGCGCCCGCTCAGTCGCCAGCCGGTCCTCTGGTGCGTCCGTCAGCGGCTCGTACCAGGTGGTGGACATGACGATGCCGATCAAGCCCTTCTGCTTGCTCTGAAGATTTCAACCAAAGCAGGGTATGAACGACTGACTGAACATTGTCTGATGCTCTACACATCAGACTCATGACTGTCAATCAGTTAAGCTATACCTGGTACTTCCTCTTGTAAATCTCTACGGCGGTGGCGTGGGCCAGGACGACGTTGTGCGTGGCGACGTAGGGCTCGGCGCCGGAGTCGCCGCGGGCACAGGAGCCGTACGGCGGCGAGCAGCGCTCGGGCGGGTAGGTGCCGAGCATGTAGCCCTTGCGCACGGCCACGTTGGGCTCATTGAAGGTGGCCCAGTACTTGACGCGGTCGCCGAACGCCGCGAAGCACACGTCGGCGAGGTGGCCGAAGTCGCGCCGGATCTCGGCGCTGAGCCACGCCCCGTACCTGTCCTCCAGCTCTTGCGGGATGTCGTAGTGGGTCAGCGTGACGAACGGCTCTATTCCTGCTCCAGAGAAAAAAAAAATGAGTCGGAATTCGGAACTCTCAGCTACGCATTGAAGAAATTCAGAGGAGATATACACCTTTGAGCAGGAGTGAGTCGATGAGTTCGTTGTAGAAGTCGATGCCTTCTGGGTTCACTTTGCCGAATCTCCCTTCTGCCCTCGGCAAATGAAACATTTTATTCAGGTTCAGAAAAAGGTCCCATCGATTGAGAAAGTAATAGAAGTTTTTCATCATAGAGCTCACTTGGAAGGATTCTGGCCCATGATATAGAGAACCTGTAGGCATTTGTGCCGAGAGAGTGCATCAGCTCAACGTCGTCCTGTCAAACGAAGCAGGATAGATTATCAGTTCAGTTTAAGACATGGATCTTTAACAGTTTAAGACATACGAATAACTCGCACCTCGAAACGATGGTAGTGATCATCTGCGATGTCCCCGGTGCTTCCATCTTTGATTCTCCCTAAAAACGTACGACTGTTTCAGATATGCGGCTTTGCAAATTCATGACAGACTAATAGGTATTGAGGCTTGCAATCTATGACAGAACAAGGGGCAGCACAATACTGCATACAGTCTTGCAGAACAGACAATCACTGTAGGTTCATAATCACCAGTTTTTAACTGACCGGCCGGTTCGAGTCAACGTGTAACAACGTTGAGGGCGTTCTGCTCACTAAGGGGAAAAAATACTTCAGTTGATGACTTACCTGGTAGATGAGTGAGCACATCCCAATTGCTTAAACTCTTGCTGCCCTCGAGGTACGCACCTTCGATCTAGGAAAGTAAAAAGGAAAAAAGAAAAGCGAAAACTATATAAGCATGGTTCTTGTTCAGGGAAAAAAAGGCATTTCTTTTCACCACAGTTTGATCTACAACAAAATTCTAAGTCAGCACATGGGCCTGGAATCAGGTGGGGCCCAAACGAAGCCCAAAAAAGAGGCACAGATCCCAGCCCAGCAAACGACAGGACGACGCGAATGCGATTCCACCCATGTGTTGTCTCACCCTAATTTCTCATCAGAAATGACAGAACAGACCACGCGTTCGTGTCCAACCATACGTACACTTCTCTTCCACCGCAGGCCAAGCCAAGCCCGTACGTGTGCGCCAAAAGGTTGAGGCAAGCTAGAGCTTGATGAGAACTGAGAAAGAAGATGATGGAGATCGAGGGCGATCACCTGGTACGAGGAAGTGGCGGTGCCGAAGAGGAACGACTCCGGGAAGTCGCTCCGGCGGACGGCCGAGGCCCACGGGAGAAGAAGCCACAGGAGCCACGCGCCGGCGAGCAGCGGTCGCCATGCCTCGCCGCCTGCCATCTCTCTCTCCGGCTGCTAGCTGCTGGATGCTATAGCCTGGGAGGAGGAATATCTGCTAGAAACTTTGCCCTCTGGCTATGCAAGTACAACGTTGGCCGGCCACCAGAAAGGTTTCAGATTTTGGAGACACGGGGGGCGCGGCGTTTTCGTGTGATCTCCTCGACGGTTTGCATCCGCTTTTCGGAGCCGGCCGGATTATATATATTTATAGGGTGAGGTGGTGGGTGGTCTGGTCTGAGCGAGGGCGTGCTGGTTGTTGTTGGGATCCATGGAAAAGCTAAGGTTGGAGCCAGTGCCGAGACGCCCTCCGCACCCTCTGCGCATGCGTGCCGGCGGGGCTGCTGCGTGCACGGCAGCACCGGTGCGCTGGAAAAGGCGAACCGGCCGGGACAGTAGGACCGGGCGTGGCAGCTATCTGGATCAAGAGAAGACGATGCAAGCAGCGCGAATGCGCGATCGATCGATCTACTGGATAATCCTGCGTGGAACCAATCGGCAGCCGTCTCGTTTCACCACGCAACAAAGAAACCGTACCGAGAAAATTCGTGAGAAGCTGATTCAAACGCTCTGGCTTGCCGCCCCGTTCCAGACAGCCACACACTAGTACCTTCTCGCACGTAGGGGCGCGCGCGGAGTTTTCTGCATCGACGACATTAGTCTACTGTTGCAGGCAGCGAGCTGCAGCAAGCGTCTCTGTCTCTGTCTCTGTCCCCTCCTCCTTCTTCTTCGTCCTCTCCGAGGGGTGCAGATTCTCCGTTCAGCTCGATCGATCGATCCCCTCATCAGCAAGAAAAATCACCTCGCTTCTCCCCCACCGTTTCCCAGCTCGCTCGCGTCGCGTCGTGTCCCAACGATGATGGCTCAGGGGTGGAAAACTCAAGAGTAGTCAACATGAAACCTCAGGCTATCCGTCGGTACGGCCGCGGTGAAAAAGGCAGCCGCTGATCGTGAAGGTAGTGTGTGGCGCGGGGCGCGGTGAAAAGCAGCAGTCACCGGGGTGCTTTCCGGCCAAATCTCAACGCGATGTTACCTAGCGGAACGGATACGATGCTCACGGATCCACCGACCCTGATGGCGATGCGCGGGGTTTTTTCTTTCTTGCCCGGAGAACCAGAGGTACGGTTTTGACGGAGGAAGGTAGCCTGTTACCCTCCACGCGACGCACGGGGGAGGGAGGCGTGCGCGTCTCGCCGTCGCCGGTCGACGACGAGCCGCGGCGCGGGGGCGTGCTGCAGGCGAGCCCAGGGCCGGCCGTGCCGATACATCCGCAGGGGATTGGGATTGGGATTGGATCGCGTCTCCACGTCAGGAGAGCTCAGTCTTCTTCTTCTCAAGATAAAAGCACGTTTGATAATTGGGCGTGTTCTCCCGTGTTTTCTTATCCAGGAACGCACACCGTCTGTCTCGCTGTTTCTCCTATCGGTTGCTTGTTCGAACTCTCTTGCATTCTTGAGGATGGTATGCGCCCTACGTGGCAACTGGCACGTGAGCATGCAAAGGAATTCACCACGATGTCGTGACTTCCCTGTACACATCGCCACAAAAATCAACGGTCTGGTCAGAAGATCCACACGCCAGATTTACCATTTTACGAGTTGAATCGACGCGTTTTTTTTTCTCTCTGCAAAATTGGCACATGTCCAGTCCCGGTTACAGTTTCTCTTCTGGGCTGATTGGCTGTGAGTCGGCCCAGGTTTGTACGAGGAACTGGGCGAGGCCCGTATTGGCCCATGAGACCAGCCCAAGCTGGATTCTGTTCGGCCCGTCATACAGCCCGGCGCGCGCGAGGCCACACGCCTTGCCTGGCGTTTCCCTCCAGTGGCGCCGGCGGCAAATATCAACCGACCCGACGGAGAAATATCCACACGGCCAATCTCCTCCCGCCCCGCCACTTCGCCGCTCGCTTACTCCCCGCGACCCGCCGCCTCCTCGGCTGCTCCCCGACCATGATCACCGCCGCGGCAGCCGCCGCAGGCGCGGCAACTGCCTTCCCGTTCGTCTCCTCCTTCTACCGCCCGCGCCTGCGTCCCTGCCCGCGCCGCGCCGCGGCCTTCCTTCCGGTCCGCGCCGGCGGCTCGTCCCCGTCCTGGGAGGAGCGCGAGGAGGCGCGGTGGCTCCGCGAGGAGCAGCGCTGGCAGCGGGAGGAGCAGCGGTGGTTGCGCGAGGAGTCCCGCTGGCGCGCCGAGCGCGAGGCCCTGCTCGCCGAGGTCGCCGCGCTGCGGCTCCGCCTCCGCGCGCTCGAGGGGACTCACCCCCACCTCGCGGACGCCGTCGACGCCGTGGCCACGCCCGCGCCCCCGGCCGCGGTGCCCGCGCCGCAGCCCAGGCCGGCGCTCGTCGAGGAGGTCGAGGTCGAGGTGAGGAAGGAGGTGGTGGTGGTCGAGGAGAAGAAGGCGGCGGCCAAGGCCGAGGCGGGGAGCGGCGCCGGCGCCGGCAAGAGCAGGAGGACGTTGAGGACGGGGGCCGAGGGCGAGGACGTGCGCGCGATGCAGGTGAGCGTCGTCGCGGGCCTCTCGTTCTGGCTAGGATTCGTGTTACATGATGACGTGTGTGGCTCGGTGGATGCGTGGAGGCGCGGAGCTGAGCTGACGCACCCTGGTCCCTGGCCCGTCGCTGAGACTATGCTTGGTAGCAATGCTCTACACTGCCAGTTTTTTGTGTACGATTTGCAGAGTTTCAAATCAAATCAGCAGCCTCAAAACTGTTAGAAACCTAGCTTTTTTAAAAAAAAAAGAAATAAATTGTCAGAAACCAATCAATCCTGCAATTGCATAGCAAAGATTGATCGCCGGTGCAAAACTAAGTGCATTTTTGCCATGTGCAGGAAGCTCTGCAAAAGCTCGGTTTTTACTCGGGCGAGGAAGACATGGAGTACTCCAGCTTCTCATCTGGCACGGAGCGAGCTGTCAGGACATGGCAGGTCAGTACTGCTTCAAGCTTCATACTGTTACGACTGAATTGGACCATGTAATTTCCATATGTACCTGATGAGTCAACATACGCTTATCTTTCAGGCAACGGTAGGGACTTCAGAGGACGGAGTGATGACTTCGGAGCTACTTGAGAGGCTATTCTCAGGCAAGACTGGGGACGATGGGAAAACTAAAGTGAGTTTACCTGCATGAATATATGCTTTGCCAAATTCTGCTGACCAATGTCACAGCATTTCTGATTTCAATTTAAATTTATGCACGTCTACCTGACTTGTGTCCTTCGAAAACTTGCTCCTAGAGATTTCTGATATACAAACACACAAATCACAAGTAAATAGTTTCAGAACTAGAAAACTTCTGCGATACATGAGCTTGCCTCCTGTAACTGTGTACATGGAGAAACTTCAGGCAGCGTTTTCAGTATTGCAGTCACGACACTTGGTGTGCACAGCTGCTGATATTCGATTTTCTTGCAGGATGGCACAAACGGAGCAGCTGTTCCTACTGTAACAGGAATCGCGGAGGTTAGACAGACTGTGGTTACTGGAAATGGTGTCTCAGGGGTAGGGGTTTCGGAGAACAGAGTGTTTCTTCTTGGTGAAAACAGGTGGGAGGACCCATCCAGGCTGACACAGAAGAAAAAACCAGGCAGCACCGGTACTGCTGCGTCAGCTAAGACATGCATCTCCTGTAGAGGTGAAGGCCGCGTCATGTGCTTAGGTACTAAAACAAAATCCTTTCACTGATGTTACTAGTGCACTGCATATCAACCTTCCATGGTCAGGGAAAACATATTTTATGTATGAGCTGGTACACCTTCTAGAACCCTAAAAACCATGATCCAAAAGGTTTCTGCCAAGAAATTATCTTCAGTAATTTGCAAGCGGCTCTTGTTCTGTTCGAGTTATAGCAAGATCGACAAGTTATTTTAAAAATAATATAACCGGTTCCAGGCTACCTCACTCTATAATGTTGTCTGAACCCCTATTTGATGTCTGATGTACAGTAAGTCAATAGGCAATTTCCATGTGAAAACTATGTTTGAATACTATTATTCCCCTGATTTTGTTGACATATAATATACTAAAAATTGGCCTGCAGCACTCTGTCTCCAAATCTGTGATTATTGATCAATGTTTTTCTTCCTTCCTGCAGAATGTGATGGGACAGGAGAGCCAAACATCGAACCACAGGTGCGTTAGATTCCTGCTTCATAAATGCATCGCACCACCAAATCAAATTAAATTTTGATCATTCCTATCTGAATGCATTCAAAATTAACGTTTCTCTAAATGCAGTTTTTGGAGTGGGTTGGTGAAGATACGAAGTGCCCATACTGTGAAGGCCTTGGCTCCATTTTATGTGATGTTTGTGATGGGAAGAAAGTAATGGCAAATTAAGTGACTTAGAGGGACATTGTGCCTTGTTTGTGTGCATGCATAACCGCGTGTGTATATACTACCAATTGAGGACTGCATTCACACGGCCAGTTTGGGACCTGTCATCCTACAGAAAGCGCATAGCGACAGGGTAATACTGTTTCTTGTACAATAGGAGATAGAAACATATTGACAAGTAAGGCAATTGCTTTCTCAAATCAGGCTTCTAAAATGAACATGCCCGTTAATATTTCACTTGTCATAATCTCTTTGCAAAAGTTTGTGATATTCTCTAAAGTTATGTTGGTTTGCTTCCCTATTTGGACTTGTATCATCTACTTCAGTTTCGCAGTGTGCAGTCATTAGCCACCTATGCAGTTTACATTGGGTTAGTGCTTTAAACATAATTTCTGTTACATGTGTACCATAAATTGAACTTGTAGTTGTAGCATAAATCCTGAAAATAAACATATTTATTTAGAGAACAAAGTTACCAGTGAGTTTATATCATGGAAGGAATATATAAAATATGGTACTTCTGATTAAATATCTTAGTGATTAACTGTAGGTTGTTCTTCTTTGTACAGTGCAAACCCGTTGCTTTATTAGCACAAGTGCATGAAGAAGTAGTTTTCTTTCAGCAGTCAACTAAATGAAGTATGGTCAGTGCCCGGTGGGGAAAAGACTATGATTTCCTTGATATGGCATTTTACTGATGGGGGATATCACTGCGGACAGACTACGGCTGTTTTCATATGTTTTTTTTTAATTGGATACATGCCATTACAATTGTCCGAGTTCACTGATATGCCATTACAATTGTCATAATGGAACCGTGCCATTACAATTCTACAACTCTTCAAAAAACACCACTTCTTACCCTTTCAATATGATTTTGAAAAATTTTAGACCAAAATACCCCCGGTCTTCTTATTCCTCTCATCCCCTCTCTCTCCATGGCAGCCGGCAAGCGAAGAGAACCCAAGCTCGCCACCGCCCCTGCTCCGTGCCCCCGGCGCGCCGCCGCCTCTGCTCCGTGCCGCGAGCTGCGCCCGCGAGGCCGCGCCTCCGCGCCACGCCCGCGACGTCGCCCTGCTCCGTGCCTCTGCGCTGCCCGCGAGGCCCACGCCTCCACGCCGCGAAGAGGAGGGGAGGCAGCGCCGCGGAAGGGAAGGGAGGGAAAGGGAGGAGTCGCCGGCGGCAGAGGAGGGGAGGGGAGGAGGAGAGGAGTCGCCGGCGGTAGAGGAGGGAAGGGGAGGAGGAGAGGAGTCGGCGGCGGTAGAGGAGGGGAGGAGGGGTTTCAACGGCGGTAGAGGAGGGAAGGGGAGGAGGCCGAGAAGAAGAAGCCGACTGTCATGGAGAGCCCGACGCCATGGAAAGGAAGGAGAGGGGATGAGAGGAAGAAGAAGACCGAGGGGCATTTTGGTCCAAAATTTTTCGGAAACACATCGAAGGGTAAGTAACGGTGTGTGTTTTGAATAGCTATAGAATAGTAATGACACGGTTCCAATATGACGAATTGTAATGGGAGATCAGTGAACTCGGACAATTGTAATGGCATGGATCCAATTAATCTTTTTTTTTGATAAAATGTATTACAAATACTATGCAATGTTACCAAATTCCCCACCTAAACAATCAAACATATACTTATTAGGTCCTTGACAAGCCAAAAGATTAATCAAGGCCCATACTCCTTTAGCCGGATATAAGTTAAAAAGGGCCATCATCCCTCAAGCAAGCATTCCAGACAAATTAAGCTGATCATATTCCCCAATTCTGTCATCTTTAATCATTCCAGTTAGATTGCCAAGCATTTCGTAGATGCTCAGAGTGTCTGGGTGATGTGTGTCCTGTACAACAAATAAGCTTGTTTTGTTTCCCACAGTGATCCAACTACATCCTGGAAATTTTGTCACTCCTTTTTCTCGCATTGTTTCTCTGGCTACCTTAGCTTCAATCCAGTTGCCAGCCGCAGCATGCAAGCTTGAAAGGAACACATATGTGGATGACCTTTGTGGTTCCAACTCAACAAGTTTCTCTGCTGCAACTTTTCCTCTCTTCTCATCCTTGTGTATTCGACATGCTGCAAGATATGTAGCCCAGATCACACCATCAGCTCTGAAGGGTAAATGGTCAATAACTTCTTGAGCCTCTTGAAGATGACCACCACGTCCAAGTAGATCGATGAGACATGCATAATGATTTACTCTGGGCATTAGCCCATAATCTTGGCTCATAGAATCAAAGAAATTCCGGCCTTCAGAAATTAAACCAGCATGGCAACAAGCAATTAGAACACCAAGGAATGTAACTTCGTCAGGCTTTAGTTTTGACTCTTGCATCTTCTGGAAGAGAAGAAGTGCCTCGTTAGCATAACCATTTTTTGCAAAACCAACAATCATGGAGTTCCATGGCATGATATCTTGCTTGTTTTTCAACTCCTTGAAGATTTCGAAAGAGGAGACTACATCCCCACACTTGGCATACATGTCTATGAGGGCACCGGCGGCGGTTTCATAAGAAACAAATCCAGATTTTATGATGAGGCCATGTATCTCTTTTCCATCTGCAAGAGCTGCTATCTCAGAGCAAGCTTTCAGAACACTTGCAAATGTGGCTTCATCTGAACGAACATCATAACCGCGCATTCTCCAAAACATCACCAACGATTGATCGCTGTAACCATTTTGAGCATACCCTGAGATGATAGCTGTCCATTCAACCAGGTTTTTGTGATCTGACACCTCCTTTAGGAGTCTGTTTGCATCCTCAAGCAATTTGCACTTCAAATATATACCAACAAGAGAGATGCCAAGGGAAGTATCCTGATTCAAAAGACCAGATTTCAGTGTGTAACAATGGACTTGCTTGCCGATAATTGAATTGATAAGGCCAGTACACCCAGAAAGAATGCTTGTAAATGTAAAGCTAGAGGGTCTGAAACCATCTTTTAGCACTTGATGGAACAACTCTATAGCTTCATCTTCTCTATTGTTCTGCACAAGACCTGTAATAAACGCATTTCTTGAGACTATGCTGCTTGCATCTACCTGTGCCAAAACCTTTCTAGATGATTCTATATCTCCATGCTTTGAGTATAAGTCAATCAGAGAGCTGCCAACAGCGTGATTTGAACAGACATTATACTTGATGGATGCGCAATGAATCTGCTTTCCGGTCTCGGTAGCTCCAATATTGGAACAGGCATTAATTGCAGTAGCCAAAGACACCTCATCTGGTGCTATGCCACAGAGCTTCATCCTTTTGAGCATATAGACTGCTTCCTCCTCTCCCTCATTCTGTGCAAGTCCAACTATAAGAGCATTCCAGGATACACTGTCCTTGTATGGAATGAGACTGAACAGTTCTTTCGCAACGTCAATTGCTCCAAGTTTTGAGTACATATGTAGTGTTGCATTAGCAACAAACAAGTCTGCATCCATGCAGTTCTTGATTGTTATACAGTGTACCTGCCTTCCTAAGTCAAGGGAATCCAAGTTAATGCATGCACCAAGGACACTCACAAATGTAAAATCATCAGCCTCAAGGTCATCCCTCCTCATATACTGAAACATTTGAATGGTCTCTTCTTGCAGCTCATTTTGAATAAACCCATAAAGCATCGCATTCCACATGACATTGTTCCTTTCAGTGGAGAATTCAAACACCTTCTTTGCATCAGATATGCAGCCATGTTTCAAATACAGGTTGATCAGAGAACTGCCCACAAAAACATTTGCATCCAAACCATGCCTTACTGCCGCTGCATGTACCTGCTGGCCTTCATCAAACGCTGCCATGTTGGCTGCTGCGCTTAGCACGCTCGCAAAAGTGGACCTAGTTGGCCTCAATCCATGTCTCCTCATATCCTTATACAGGCCAAACACTTCATTCTCAAGTCCAACTTGCACATAACTTGAGATGACAGCATTCCAAGCAACTGTACTTGGCATATCTATCTTCTTCAGCAAAGTCCGTGCGTCCTCCAGTCTGCCCATGCTTGCAAGAGTGGAAATGATGGTAGCGCACGTTACCTGGTCCGGGGCAGAGCCCATCTTCACCATCCTAGAAAACAAAGCCAGCGCTTGCTGGTAGCGTCCAACCCGGTGGTACCCTGCAATCATGCTCGTCCAGCATATCACGTCGGGGCAGGCGATCCCGTCGAACAACCTCCGAGCATCGGCGACCTGGCCGCATTTTGCGTACATGTCCACCAACGCCGCCCCGCAGAAGGCGCTGGAGCAGAACCCGCACTTGACCAAATCGCAGTGCACCTGCCTGCCATGGCCGAGAACGCCCAGCCGGGAGCACGCGGATAGGACCACCGCGAGGCCAAACTGGTCCGGCCGGCTGCCGACGGAGCACCTGATGGCGCGGAACGCGTCGAGGACGTCATGCGGAGACCCCGACCGTGCGTGGCAGGACAGCACCGAGCTCGCCGCCTGCGCGCCGAGGCAGCATCCTAGCGCGCGCCAGGCATCGCCCGCGCGGTCGGACCTGCAGTAAAGGTCGACGAGCGCGTCGCCGAGGCGGCCCCGGAGCGGCAGCCCGAGGCGCAGGACCCGCGCGTGCAGGACCCCGCACGCCCGCGCCGGGTGGGCTCGGTGAGGACTCGCGTCGAACGGGTGGCGGGCGTGGCGATCTCGGGCGAGGGACGCGAGGAGGCTGGCGTAGTAGGCCTCGGGGTCGGGGTCGCCCGCGGAGGCGGGGGAGGAGCGGAGGGTCGGACGCTCGGGTCTCGGCTTGGGCACGGCGCGGAGGAGCGCTGCGGAAGCGGAACGCATGGGCGCACGGCCGCGGCCGCCGCACGTGATGTTCAGTTTCGTCGGGCTTCAGCGCGCGCGGCGTCGGTTGATGGATGGCAATGCGAGCGAGGCGAGTCCGCCGTGGACTCGCCGTGCGTATTTGGCTGCGGCGGGACTGGGGGTGCGGGCGGCGCGGCGGGACGAGCCGCTCGGTTTCGGCGCGTTGCGGTGCGGCAACACGCAGGGGACCGCTGCTCCGGCATGTTAAATTGCGCGTCTGCCGTGCCGAGTGCAGGCTGCCAGTTGCCGACCGATGAACAGCATACGTTTGCTGAATTCACCTTCGTTTGGTGAGCAACAAAATCAGGTAATGTGCATCAAGCGACAAAACGGCAAGGAAAAAGAGAACCTTTTTTTAGGGCAGAAAGAAAAAGATAACTTTTTTCAGAATAAGTAAACAATTGCAATTTATTGATCACATATTTACAGCAATGAATGAATCATATTATGTACAGGTTTGTAAACTCAGCAATGTACATGTACAGCCTACTTGTACAAACATCACGCATCGCATCGCATCTATGCCAAACTGCAAATACAGAACGAAGCCTCCTGCCAACGATGCAAGAGCTGCAGCAAACAGGACCCCTGTCAGATCGGAATGAAGAGCTTGCCATCCATGCCCTCATCGTCCTCCCACTCCAGTTTCTCCTACCATTCAGCTGAACCGCACACTTGCTTCAGTTTCCTGCAATTGTACGTGCTGCTCAGAGGGATGCTTCGCAGATTCGGGCAGTCCTCCACCCGGATGGTCTCGAGGCTGGGAAAATCTCTTGGCTTGCAAATACTCCTCAGCTTCTTCACATCAGTCAATACGATTAATCTCAATTTCGGGAAGTCAATACGTGTTTTGCCCTCGCTTAATTCGTTCTTGCACACGCTTTTACCATCACCATTCCGCTCATCCCCAGAATGTTCAGCAACCGCATTGTCGTCTTGTTCTTCATAAAGATGATTCAGCATTGTCTCTGCCCCATCACTATTATCTTCTTCGATGATCTTCAGCATCCCATCACAATGGGTTATGACAAGCCTCTCGAGCATTTCGAGTTTTAGGACCCATGTGATGTCCTTCAGTTTGGGGCACTTCGAAATGACCAGCTTGCGGATGTGCTGAAAATGATGTGGCATTGGTGCAACAATGACGTTATCCAGTGAAGGAAGAACTGAGAGCGTTAGGAGCTCCAGGCCTGAAGTCGTCAGCTCAGCGTCGGCAACCAGTGTGTTCAGGTCATAGCACGATTCGACATACAGCTCCTCAAGGTGCACCAAGTGGTTGAGATCAGAGATTTTGATCGACTGCATTTCTCCACAGTACTTCAGATTCAGGCGATATGTTGACTTTGCCAAAGGACTGGTCTTGTTCAGTTTCTTTAACACATCCTCTGCATAAATAGTGATACCAAGGAACATCAGTGCTTTTAGGGAATCCAGATTCAGGTCATCAACATCATGAATTCCGTAGTGGCTGCGAAAGAGATTAAGCACCCTAAGCTTGAGTAACTTGGAGCAATTGTTCAAGGTATCTTTGAGTGCAACAGTCACACTCAGATCCAGATGCCTCAACTCTTTCAATAACCACAGCCGCTCAGGTAATCTTGTGATGAGTGTATGTGACAAGTTGAGATGCTGCAATGCAACCAGTGTCTCACATTCTGGACGCGATGTTATTGCAGTATGAGAAAGATCTAGCACTGTCAAAGAGCGCATAAATTTGAAAAATTCCGAACCCAGATTGTCCAGTTTTGGGTTATTCTGGACCAATAATGTGGTGAGGCTTCTGCATTGTGGTGAGAAAGAAAGCTCTTCAATGTCATTAGACATGATGGAGATCCTTGTAGCTTCTTTCCATTCTTCTACTGATGGAGCAGTATCCAAAGCCATCCCTGTTTGAACGAGAAACTTTTGATCTGTCTCGTTAACCAACCAAAGTCCCAGATGCCTGATTACATGATGCATTTTTTACCTTTGATGACATTGAACCACTGGTCTGCAACAAGCATGCTGAAATAAGATCGTGGATTATTTGATAACCTTTCCACAATCATCGAGTAGCAAAGCTTCAGCCAACCAATAATCAACCAGTTGCTCCTTACTAATAGATCCATACTCAGGGAAAAGAGTGCAGTACAGAAAGCACTGCTGTTGAGTGGCGGTGAGTCTGTCATAGCTGTATTTCAGCCGATAAAACATTTCATCCACACCATCATTTTTGTCCTTGTACATATTGTTGTTAATTGCATCCGCAGCTAAAGTCCACTCCTTTGGCCCTTCAAAGCCTGCCACAGAGGTTCCAATGACATTGAGTGCAAGTGGAAGACCTCCACAACTTAGGATTATTTCCATGGCACGCTCCCGAACAGTATTGTTGGAACTCAAAGACTCAACAGCCTCGTTGCTCAGCTTGCTCAAGAACAGATTCCAGGCAGCATCATTATCCAAAACCTGCATTTCAATCCGGCTCTTCTGTGCACCCATCTGGAAGCATACTTCTTTGTAACATGATGATCAGCTTGCTTTGGCTGTTGGTATCTGGAGTTGGGATACCAACATCCTCTAGTCGGAATTTCTTCCTTACATCATCAAGCAGCACCACAAATCTTTTCCTGGATAGAGCCTTCACCAAGAATTTGGCCCTTTTATCAACTGTCTCTGATTCATTCCATGGCAAATTCAGCCTATCGGAGATAGTCTGCTGTATCTCCACTGTGTTCAGTGTCTCTGAATTGGATACTTCAATAAATATAACAACCTGGAACAGCCAATTAAAAGTAATTTGTTAACATGATTGAAAATGCAACATAGAAATGCTGAGAGAGTATGTATAAGTTCAGCATGCAAATATGCAGAAATTAATGATTCAATTCCCACTTTAATATACAAGTTACAAGTACAATTTTTTAAATATGTCTGGTAATCTAGGAAAGCATTACTTGCATCTAGTCAGCAAATAAACATAATATTTCAGGCAGCATCTATCATCTTCTAGCAAACAATTATATTTTGTTTAATCTATGACCAACTAACCTTTTGGGAGCAAACACATCCATACACTTGAAAGGAAACTATCACATACTAGATTAAGTTTGATCCAGATTGCAGCACTACGTATTCTGCCAGGGTTCCCAACTAGCAGGGTAAGATATAAAAGCAGCACACAACCTCACAAACTGAACTTATGCATGAGACAGGATCCAACTTGCTAAGATTCTTGCTAAATCTATACATATTATACTCATTCATTCATCTATTTGCACTTAATCAGCGTGAATGAATGCTTAGTGACGTGTTTAGCTTTAAATAAGTCTACGAGGAATTAGAAAAAAAAGGTCATGTATACAAAACATAGAGATCAGTTATGAACAGTGCCTAAAATATTTAAAATCTCTGAAGAGTAAGACTGACATTATATTTTCTGCAATTGCATCTTGTTCCAAAATATCTTTCAAAGGAACTTTTTTATATACTTTTTCAAAGGAACCTTTAAAAAGTTGTTACAGACAAAAGAATCATATTCATTTCATGCTGTAAATAATGATGTTACTTTCTTCTTCCCATCTACATAGTTCGTGTACATCTCCATAATTTACTTCCGAAGCTACATATCTTCAGTTTCAACTAGTACTCTTGAAATCTCAAAAAACTAGTACTATTGAACACCTACAAATGTTAGATTCGTTTGGCTGTACAAGAACAACAGCATCTTCCAACTATTACTGAAACAAGACTTTTGCAGTTTAATATTGTTCATTCTACATATCATTCTGAAAATACTACCAATGAAGCACCATCATTTTGTCATTGAAACAATCTTATGCAAGCAATCCAAAAGAGCAACACAAACAAACAGACCTGACCCCAAAACAAAAACACAAACAAACGGATACATCATACATGTATATTCTGAGGAGTAGGTTGCAATTTTGAGGAAGCAGAATTACACCTGATAGTCGTGGGCCTTCTTTTCGAGATCGTTGTTGAAGACATGGAGGAGGGTTGTCTTACCAATGCCTCCTTGACCCCACACACCGATTATGTTGGAGTCACCCTTCTCAAGGAAATCATGGAGCAGAGTCAGCATGGACTCCAATCCAAACGTCTCGATCTGGGGTAAATGATTGACGATCTCTGGTGGCGGCTTGAACCCAAATTTCTTGAACCGCCTCCCTTCCTCCGTCAGGTTTTTCACCTCCTCCAGCGCCTCCACAACACGCTTGCCGATGCAAGCACGGCGACGAGCGTGCATGGTGCACTGGCAGAGGCAAGAGAACTTCAACAGGCTGCCGTAGTCCTCGTCGATGGTGTCCCGCCGCAGGTCGACGCGCCTGAGCCACACCTGCACCTGAGGGTGACAGACGTTCAGCTTATCCTCCTCCGCGGCGACCCGTGCCCTGATCGTCGTCTCGACGGCCCGCAGGTTATCCCGGCCCTTCTCGAGATCGTCCCAGTTGGCCTTGACGCGAAGGAACGCGGCCACCTCCCAGGCCGCCGCTTCGAGCATGCCTGTGCTTTCCAGGCATCCCGTACAGGGGCTCCAGGCACGAGCCAGGCCGCGCTGATCGCCTCAGCCATTGGGGACGGCGGTGAGCGTGTAGCAGGTGAACATGGAATCTGCAGAAAAAACAGAGTTCTTGAACTTGAAGCTTACTATATAGGAAGCATATGCTGTGCGGAGGCGAGACGCCACGCGGTGCCCGGAATGAATGGGGCAACACGGCAGACTAGCTGGCAGACGGTTCAGCCCCCGATGGTGATTGGCATATGTCGGGTCTTGCGAAGAAAATGTCCACGCGCATGCTGCCAGTCGGTTTTGGGGCTGCGAAAAAGTCATCAGCTGGGAGGAGAAACCCAGGTTAGGACACGATCCACCAGCTCAAGCCGGACGCACGAAGCAGAACACTCCCGTCGATCGAGTTTCCTCGTCGTTTCTTCAGAAGAAGACCGAGGCGGAAGCAATGGAAGCCGTGCCGGGCTTGGACAGTGGTGTCTGATCGTGTCCGCGGCGGCATGGCGGAGCTGATCTGGAAGAGGCAATCCGTCAAACACCTTGCGTGCGGCGTCGTTTCTCCCGCGCGCCCGGACGAGTGGGCGTACCTACCTGGAAGTTCCGCCGTGGCTTCTCCGCCCGCAGGTTTGTGGAACGGCCACCGGCGGGCTGCGGTACATGTAGACGGGATCTTTTTGCCGCGATCCGTTTCATGCGTTCCGCCATTTCAGCCGTCCATCCGTTTCATGCACCTCCTCTGCATCAACCTCGTCTTCTTATTGGCCTCCATGATCATGATGCCCATTCGCAGCGGTGGTACTGGTACGGAGTTGCATGGGGTGCGGCGGCGGAAACCCAGAGGTACAGGGATGCGGAGACGGAGGACGAGCGGGAGTCCACTCGCGAGGGCAGCCGACGCCGGGCAGGATTGGGCCGCCGCGAGCAACCGCGAGAGGGCGGGGAGCCGGGGAAGATGGCCGGGGCAAAACTAGGGACTGTTTTGTAAATATTTGGATCGGATATTTACTCATACCCCCTTAATTCGGATTTAGGGGGTATGTGTAAATATTCGGATTGCCATTAATAATCGCGATCCGATTTAGGGTTGTATGTGTCAATATTTGGATCGAGATTAATAATTGCGATCCATTTGAGGGGGTCGTCTACAAAACTGTTATTTACTGCAGTCCATGCTGATGTGGGATACTGTTAGCCGTTGGATCTAGCGGGTGCGGTTCAGACCGAGGTCAACTAGCTTTAACGACCAATAGCGTCATGAGCTCCTTCGTCGCAGATTCGTAGGTCGGCGGCCGCCGGTGAACTCACCCGCCGGCCGCTGCAGCTCGCCGGCATTGTCACACCCGTGGCCGACGACAAATCTCGCCGACGTGAGGGACTCTCAGATCAAACGCAGGAGAAGAATTGGAGCAGAGGCGAATATCCTCTTTTCCTTTTCGTGTTTGTATTATCAATTTTTCGATACCGTTGTATTACAGAGTCTCTGCTTATAAACTGAAAGCCACGCTAGTGCCCCATGGCCCACTAGTCATATACGGACTCAATACACTTATGCATTCTACATTAGAAAACGCCTTCTCGACATTAGAAAACGCCTTTTCGACACTACCTCATCCTCTCAGTCGGCTGGTGTGACATCTCCCCCTGCTGTAGCAGTTGCTTGTCCCTAGGCAACACTCGTCGAAAACCTGGCACGTACGACGTAGAAGTCTTCCCATGTAGCCGCTGTCTCCGGCAGTCCACCCCACTTCACTTTAACCTGCGGAACAGCCACATTACCACTTCCAGTATTGTCGCTGTCAGCATGAGGTCAGTAGTACGAGGGAGTTCAGTATACACTAGTGAGTAATCTGCATGAAAAAGCTTCAACTGGGAAATATGAAAGACTGGACGAATCAAACTCTCATCTGGCAGTTTGGCCGATAGGCAGCAGCACCAATGCGCTCCAGAACTTCAAATGGCCCATAGTACTTGAACGATAGTTTGGGATAGGGTCTGTTAGTCACTGATGTCTGTGCATAAGGTTGGAGTTTGAGGAGTACTTGCTCACCGGGCTGAAACTACAAGTCAACCCGTTTCTTGTCTGATTGCATCTTCATTCTGTTCTGAGCTGTTGTGAGATGTTATTTGAGAGCCTGTAGATGGAGCTCCCTGTCTTGGATCAGTTGGGACACTGCAGGAGGTGCTGCTGGAGGAACCACTGGAGCTAACATCAAGTTGGGTTCATAAGCATACAGTGCTTTGAAGGGAGAGCAGCCCAGGGATGTATGATATGAAGAATCGTACCACAATTCGGCTAATGGAAGCCATGTTTTCCACTGCCTTGGAGAGTCATGAATGGCACATCTCAAGTACATCTCCAAACACTGATTCACGCGCTCTGTCTGCCCATCTATTTGGGGATGATATGATGTACTCATGGTCAACTTAACTTGATACAACTTAAATAGCTCTTTCCAGAATGTACTCAGGAACACTGGATCTCTGTCGGAGACAATGGTTTTAGGCATACCATGGAGCTTCACCACATTATCCAGAAACGGTTTAGCAATCCCTTGAGCAGTATAGGGATGCTTGGTGGGTAGAAAATGAGCGTATTTTGTTAGTCTGTCAACCACTACCACAATCACATTGTAGGTGTCGGACTTGGGTAACCCCTCGATGAAATCCATCGATACATCTTGCCATGCTCCATCGAGAATAGGTAAGGGTTGTAGTAAACCAGCTGGGTGGTGCTGTGTGTGTTTGGCTTTTTGACAGATAAGACATTGTTGCACAAAACTTTCCACCTGCACTTTCATCCCCTTCCATGAAAACAGATGTTTCAATCTCTTGTAAGTTGCCGGAGAACCTGAGTTTCCACCTATGGCACTAGAGTGAAATGCGGCTATTAACTTGGTCTGTAACGCTGAATTTCCACCAATCCAAATTTTCCCTTGGAGTCTGATCAAACCCTGGTCTAGACTAAACCCGGAAGAATTTGGGCTACTGATTGACAACTGAGCTAATAATGTTTGGGCTTGTGGGTCAGTAGTATAAGAATTGAGGACTTCTTGGACCCATGAAGGTTGTACTTCAGCCACACCTTGCAAAGACAGCATATGGGCCACTCTAGATAATGCATCTGCTGCAAGGTTGTCAGACCCTTTGTTGTACATTATTCTGAATTTCAACCCCATCAGCCTAGCCATAGCTTTCCTCTGCATATCAGAGTGCAGGATTTGCTCATTGAGATAAGACAAGGATTTATGATCTGTCTTGATAATAAATTCTTGGTGTTGAATGTAGGACCTCCATCTTTCCACAGCCATTACCAATGCCAGGAACTCTTTTTCATAAATTGACAATTGCTTGTGCTTTTCACCTAAAGCCTTACTAAAAAATGCTATGGGTTGGCTCTTCTGTAACAGCACAACCCCCAGACCATCTCCACAAGCATCAGTTTCTATTGTGAAAGGTTCATTGAAATTTGGTAGAGCCAAAACTGGTGTACTCATCATGGCTGATTTCAGAGTAACAAAAGCTTTATCTGCTTGATCAGTCCAGGAAAACCCTTTTTTTTAATAGTTGTGTCAATGGTTTTGCAATAATTCCATAGTTTCTCACAAATTTTCTGTAATATCCAGTGAGTCTTAGGAATCCTCTCAATTCAGTGACATTAGAAGGTTTAGGCCACTTCAACATTGCCGATGTTTTTGCTGGGTCAGTAGAAACTCCATCCACTGATATAATGTGTCCCAAGTGTTCCAAACTATGCTGGGCAAAAGAGCACTTACTCAATTTTAGATACAACTTGTTGGCTCTTAAGGTGTCAAACACCATCTGAATATGTTTCTCATGCTCCTCCAATGATGGACTATAAATTAGTATGTCATCTAGAAAGACTAGGACAAATTTCCGCAGAAAAGGTTGCAACAACTCATTCATCAAGCATTGAAAAGTGGATGGAGCATTTGTAAGGCCAAATGGCATGACCTTGAATTGATAGTGTCCTTGGTGAGTTTTAAATGTTGTTTTGAACTCATCCTCCAACAACATTCTCACCTGGTGGTATCCCGACCTCATGTCGAGTTTAGTGAAATATTTTGCCCCAGCTAGCTCATCCAGAATTTCATCTATGATTGGCATAGGGAATTTGTTCTTGATAGTTATTGCATTCAACTTTCTATAATCCACGCAAAAACGCCAAATACCATCCTTCTTTTGCACTAGAAGCACTGGGGATGCAAAAGGGCTGGTGCTGTGAGAAATTAGACCAGCTTGTAACAACTCTTTGACCTGCTTTTCAATTTCTGTCTTGTGTTGCGGGGAATACTTATATGGTCGACAGTTGATGGGTACTACCCCTGGTTGTAAGGGTATGGCATGGTCATATATTCTTAAAGGTGGTAGCTGTTTGGGGTCCTGAAATATATCTTTATACTGTTGCAGCAGATCTTGTATATTTTCAAGTGTCACTGGTATAGAAGAAGAGAGAGGACAATCCACCACAACAAATGCCCAGATCTTATTCCCTTTTGCCCATTTCCATAATTGCTTAGCTCCTATAGGGTGAGCTTGAAGTGGTACTGGTTGAATACCTTGCAGCTTGATAGTATAATCACCACTCTGAAATTCCACTGTTCTGTGCTCCCAATCACAGGTCATTGGACTGTGTAATTTCAGCCAATCATAACCTAAGATAGCATCATATGTTCCTAAATCCAGCACTCTCATATCCATGTGCATTGTGTGTCCTTGACACCACCACTCTAGTTGTGGTACTCTCTTATCAGATATGATAATATCTTCATTAGCCAACTTCACTTTTTTTGGTTCAGCATGAATCATAGATAACCCAGCTGGAGAGACAAAATCAGAACTAACAAAAGAATGAGAGCTCCCACTGTCTACCAAGATTAACATGGTCTTATTCTTCACCTTAGCCCTTAGCTTAATGCAATCACTTCCTTCAGTTCCTGACAGAGCATGTAAAGACAGATGGTGAAATTCCTCAGTCAGAGAGTCCTCTACAGCCAAATGATTCAGGACTTCTTCAGTTAGAGGCTGATGAAGATCATTTAGCACAATAGCATTCGCTTGTGATCTGGTTCTTTTTGTACAGACCTCCATATGAGCCGGATCAAACTTATCCCCACAGAAATAACATAACCCATTTGCTTTTCTGTAGTCTCTTAATTGTCTTTCTTTCCACAGAGTGTTCCCTGGGTTTGGAGATTTGGCATCCCCTTTTGAATTCCACCCCACACTCTTTGTGACTGCTCCAGATTTAGTTGCTTTCCACTTGCCTCTGTCTAGAATTCGCTGCTGAATTCTAGCTAGCAACACTGCTCTATCCACATCCACTGGAACTTGAGCTTGGATGGGATACCTGATTTCCTCTTTCAATCCATTGACAAATTGGGAGGCAAAGAGCAAATCATCATACCCCTCATTGTGCATGCAGATTTGAAACTGCAGCTGCTGGAAAGCCACATAGGACTCATCCATAGAGCTAGTCTGTTTCAGCTCTAATAATTCAGTCAGAGCTTTTCTGTAGTCATCCTTTCCAAACTTGGTCTCGACAGCCAACATAAATTTTAACCAGGAATCAGACTTATGTTTCTTTCTGTACACCTATAACTATTCTGTTGCTGGTTCATCAAAATGAAGTGAGGCAATTTTCACCTAGTAATGTTGTGGAACATCCATCAGTGTAAAGTAATCCATACATTTATCTTTCCAGACCATAGGATTATCTCCATTGAATCGTGGACAAGATATCTTAGGCATAGTGTGACGAGGTAGTGAACCAGACTCCTCACGTTTGTGGGAATGATGTCTGGATTGCCCAACTCTTGATTTGGGATGATGAGATGGTCTGCTTACAGTGGAAATGAAAGAGGTGGAATCACTTTCAGAAGATGTACTGTATTCCTGTCCAACAGCACGCTCTGATAGCCTTGCTACTACCAGTGTAGCCTCCTCAAGTTGACGAGACATCAACTGCTACTCAGTAGTATGTTGTGCCACAGTGTGATTAGTGATCTCAAGTTGACGTTTCAATTGCTGTTGAACTAAACCCACATCATTCACACGAGCGAACAAGAGATCCAAACTATTCATGATCTGATCCAACTTGGAGCTGTCTTTTTCTGCCTCTTCGGCCATAGCATCCAAGATGAACCGCGTCTGCACGGAGGGCTTAGGAGGAGCCGTGATTGATAGCACCACAAGTCGACTCAAGATGGTAGGGAATTACGGGGACGAACTCACTGCTAATCGCGAGTAAGATCCAGTACACCCAACCACTCCCGTTTCTCGAATCCAGACCGACGGAATAACAGCTATCAACGCGGGATCGTACCTGAAGCAAAGATGAACTCCGGTGCCGACGTCGTCATGATTCCGCCGCCGCCAAATGCCACCTCAGAAGAAATCCAAATCAACCGCCGCCAAACGCCACCAGAACACCAGAGAATGGTCTACCGCCGCCTGTCGCCACTAGAATACCCCAGGGTTGGTCTACCGCCGCCAATCGCCTCCAGCAGACGTCCGCCGTCGCCGCATGCCCCCAACGATATCCGTGACGAAATTCCCACCATGGGCTGTTCCGGATCACCGCAAACCCAGCCGAGGCGTGCAGGAATCACAACGAGATCCAAAATCGGGACCGATGCAAGGCAGCACACGATTCGGTCTCACCAACCTACACAAATTTCAGCTGAGATCGACGGAACACAGATTGGAACAGCAGAAGCAAGTCGAGGATAGACTAAATCTGATACCAATTGTCACACCCGTGGCCGACCAGAAATCTCGCCAACATGAGGGACTCTCGGATCAAACGCAGGAGAAGAATTGGAGCAGAGGCGAATACCCTCTTTTCCTTTTCGTGTTTGTATTATCAATTTTTCGATACCGTTCTGTTACAGAGTCTCTGCTTATAAACTGGAAGCCACGCTAGTGCCCTATAGCCCACTAGTCATACAGACTCGATACACTTATGCATTCTAGTTAGAAAACGCCTTTTCCACACTACCTCATCCTCTCAGCCGGCTGATGTGACAGGCATGCAGTATCCGCCGCCCCTCATTGATATCCTCTAGCACAGTGAAATGCTCCAACCTCAGCCTCGCCTTGCCGCCTCCGGGCTGGTACCGGCAGTGTCGCCACCATGCACCCGCGGAGGAGGTCCGAGAAGAGGTTGAATCCTCCTGCAGGGGGAAGGCCAATGGCCTGCCCCGAATCTCACCGCTGAATTCTCCGCTCCAGCAACAGCTTGTTATTCCATCGACCATGAGCCACAGTTTACCCTACACCCCCAGCCCCCCCCCCCCCCCTCCACGACCACGAAGGCGAAGGCACGCGTCGCGGCAAGCTTACCTCCCTCCATGTCTAGTGATGTGAACTGTTGTTTCTTCCTTACCTCCGTCCACCACCACATTTGGTGATTTGATGCGGCAATCTACGGGAGCTCATCGGTGGAGGCACGAGAGCTCCAGCTGGAGGCTACCTTGCAAGGTCAGCGATCTGGGGACAAATACAAATATGATTGCTCTCATCAATTACCAATCACCAGATGTAGACAACCATTTGATTCTTTGTTTTCTGCAGATAATGAAGGACATATTTGTTCATTTCAAGTTAGAGAATGTTGCATCCATGGAGAACATCACGGTATGACACACTGCGTAGATAACCATTCTGTCAAGGTGTTGTCCATATTGTATCTCCAGATGTATCTTTGCATGTGTTATTTGCTATTTCGAAAGAACAAAATGGAAGGTGAGCTTTCATTGCTTTCCAAGGTTGTTTCATACAGCTCATTAAGGAAGATTTGTGCGCGGATATGCAGTAGGTTCTCCCGTTAAAGAACAATTTACCGACACAAGGGACTCAACAAGATTTGAGCTACACTAATGGTTATTGTGTTTGAGGTTGCTCTTTTTGAAATTTTAGAGGGTAACTTGATGGTTAATCAGCTCAATTGCCACAAAGCATATGAAGCAAACCTGCATGAATATGAAGGATAAATGCATTAATTTAACATTATATATAGTTGGCTTGCATACCAAATTAGTGCTAGTGCAATGCATGTACAGTCTGTACAGTTTCTATGTACAAGATATACAATCATTACCGTTTGTGTACAATATGTACAGTCTGTATGGAAATAGACAAATAGGCTCATGGAAAAGCCACTTATTTATGACTTTGAACACATGAGTAGAATAAATAAATTTACAAATATGCAGTTAGACCTTGAACAGGAATTTTCAGTAATATGCCCTGTACATGTACTAAGGTGGTCTAAATAGTTTCACCAGCGTGCTAGTCTTCATCTTTGATGGTAATGAAATACTTATTCTCCATTATCTCCTTGACATTCCAATCTAGCTTCTCCAAACAGTCATATGATCCACAAATCTGCTTTAGTTTTGGGCAGTCATACATTTGACCCAATGGAAGCGTTGTCAAACGTGGGCAACCCTCCACTCTAATAATCTCAAGATAAGGGAAGTCTCTTGGATTGCATATCGCCGTCAGCTTCGGCAGGTCTGTCAGGACCATTGTTCTCAATTCTGGGAAGTCCACACGGTGCGTATCTTTGATCCACTAATTCTCGGTCTTATTCTGATAGCCATTTACATGTTCATTATTTGCATCTTCTACCATACCATGTATCTCCTGTTCTTCAGAGAAACCATTTATTCTTCCGGATCTTTGAATTGACCTGTCCTCAATCACCCCTCTCCTGTTGTCCACCTTGTTGATTGTTTCTTGAACAACTTGCTCCAATTCGTGGCAATGACACATAGAAAGCTTCTCAAGTGCATGCAGCTTCAGAACCCAGCTGGTGTCATGCAACTTTTGGTAGTGAGATACTGTTACTTCTATGAGGTTGCGAAAGTGATGAGGCGAAGATCCAATTAGAATTGTTTGAAGGGCAGGGAGTTTAGCAATGGTGAGAACTTCCAGGCAAGAAGCTCTTCCCTTGTCAGGGTCAGCAACGAGTTGTATCAAGTCAAGACATGATTCGACATAGAGCTCTCGAAGTTGCACCATATGTGTGAAGTCTGATATTTGGATTGACTGCATTTGTTCACAATGCCTGAGGCTAAGGCGTTGTGTTGACTTTGCTAGAGGATGTGTATTTGTCAACTTGTTTAACACATCCTCGGCATATATTTGTGATCCCAAGGAATTCCAGTTCCCAGCTGAAGAAGGCAGTTGACAAGAAGAGGCTCCTGGCGTGCTCTAAGCTGCCCATCGCGCCCGCGGACCTTCGTCGCATGGTTGCAGCTGCTGGAATTGGCAACAAGCCTATGGTGCCAGCACCGCAGGCATGATTAGATCAAGCAAGCCTCCTCCCACGCGTGCGTGCGCTGTTCGTCTGTTGGCCGCGGCTCTCCGGCGCCCGGGCAGACGTTGTATCTCTTTCTTTCGTTGCCTTTGTTTGGGTTTAGAACTGTTGTCCTCGCTTCTGTCTGACTTGGTCGTTGCTGGTCATGATCTCCTAGAGATCATTGTGCGTTATGGTGTCTGTCTCGTTGGAAATGAGTAGCTCGTTTAAAAACTTTTGTATCGTGTCGTGGAATGTTCGTGGGTTAGGCAACCCGGACAAGTGTGCTGTTGTTAAAGATACTCTCGTTTCAGCTAACCCCTCTGTAATTTGTCTCCAAGAGACTAAGCTGCCCCACATCACCCAGTTCCAAGCTCACAGCTTCCTTCCGCCCCATTTCGCCAACACAATTCAGTTTGTTAATGCTGCCAGCACCCGCGGTGGGATCTTAACTGCCTGGAATGCTAACACTTTTTCCCTGAGTGGCTTCATTAGTAGACACCACACACTGACCACTACTTTCACCTCCAATGCTTCTGAACACCAGTTTACTATCACAAATGTTTACGCACCCTCTGATCACCGTGACTCCAAAATCTTCCTGGAAGATCTTCTAGAGCTGCGCCCCCGCATTCAGGGTTCATGGATCCTTGCCGGGGACTTTAACTTAATCCGTGATGCCTCGGATAAGAGCTCCGGCAATGTTAACAACACTCTTGGCACCCTTTTCAATGAAACGCTTGAGCAGCTCGCCGTGGTAGAGCTTCCTCTGCTCGACCGGCTGTACACCTGGAGCAACAAACGCCTTCACCCCACCTTGGCCCGCCTCGACCGCGTCTTTGTTAACTCTGAACAATGCAGCTCCTTCCCCAACTCCACGCTCACTACTCTGGTCCGTCCCACCTCTGATCACATGCCACTTCTCCTCACCATCACCACTAATGTGCCTAAAACAAACATTTTTCGTTTCAAAAATGCCTGGCTACGCAACCCAGCCTTCCTTCCTTCGGTTCTCCATGCTTGGTTTGAGGCTCCTCCTCACACGGACGTTGTTGGACGCCTGTCGGCCTGTCTCAAGACGACTCGAGTGGCGGCTAAGGTTTGGGCTCGGCGTACACGGGCGCCCCCTACTCTCATACCAAATTGCAAATTCATAATCATGTTGTTCGACTACTTGGAGGAATCCCGTAACTTGTCCCTACAGGAAACGGAAGTGACAACCAAATGTTAGGACTGTCTTGCGCAGGCCATCAAGGAGCGCGCGGCATACTGGAAGGAGAGAGAAAAAAAGGCAATCAGAGAACGTGACTCAAACACTCAATTTTTTCACGCTCATGCTACCCAGCGCATGCGCCGGAACATGATCAAGGTTGTGGAAGTGGACGGGCTGCTGATCACAGCACATGACGGCAAGATAGCTGCACTAACCTCGCACTACAAAAGAATCCTAGGCGAGCCAGGAGCTAGCAGTTTCTCCTTCGACCTCAGTGAACTCTACGGGCAGGAATGTTGCGAGTACGCGACTGACCGACAGTTTCACATCATTGGAAGCATTGCAGGTGGTCCGCTCAATGAACCGATGCAGCGCACCTGGGCCCGACGGATTTGGGCCAAGCTTCTATGTGGCAGCGTGGGACACAGTCAAGGATGATGTTATTGTCTTCTTGCAAGCTTTCTATGATGGAATTGTGCAGCTGGACAGAGTGAACCGCTCTTACATGGTGCTGCTGCCGAAGAAGCCAGGATCAGTGACGGTTGATGCCTTCAGGTCAATCTGCCTCCAGAACTGCAGTGTAAAAATTGCTGCTAAGCTGCTAACAGCACGGCTGCAGAGTGAGATCAGTTAACTGACTGATCAGAACCAGACTGGATTCCTAAAGGTCCGGACCATTGCCGAGAACTTTGTATACGCTGCGGAAATGCTCCAAGTCTGTCACAAAAGAAAAATTCCTACCCTCGTCCTCAAGCTTGATTTTGCCAAGGCTTTTGATACTGTGAACTGGGACTGTCTCATGAATATCATGGCAGTAAGGGGATTCCAACCACGGTGGTGCACTTGGGTGAGAATGCTGCTAGAAACTTCTCACACAGCTGTCCTTGTTAACGGGTGCCCAGGGCCATGGCTCACTTGCAAACGCGGGCTTCGTCAGGGAGACCCGTTGTCTCCGTACCTGTTCCTGCTTGTGGCCGATGTCCTGCAAGCACTCATCAAGCAAGACTGCGCAGTGCGCAACCCGCTGGATCATACGGAAACATGCTCGGTACTGCAATACGCAGACGATACTCTCATTCTTCTCCGAGGGGATCCTGAGAATGTACAGCGCCTGAAGCTCATCTTGGATCAATTCTCTGCGGCGACAGGTCTCCTCATTAACTACCACAAGAGCACCGCTGTCCCTCTACACACGGATGAGGAGATCATACCACAATGCATTAGTGTGCTGGGCTGCCGTAGAGAAGGCTTTCCGCAAACATATCTCGGCTTGCCCTTATCCTGTGAGAAGCTGAAACTTTCTGCATTCGACCCATACATCTGCAAAGCCGACCGATACCTTGCGGGATGGCAAGCCTCCTTTCTTAATCCGATGGGAGGGACTGTCTTGATCAATGCTGTGCTAGACAGCCAATTGTCCTACATTATGATGGCAGTGCCCTTGCCCCCAGAGGTGATTGCCAAGATTGACAAAAGGCGGCAAAGCTTCCTCTGGATGGGGGAGGGACAGGCAAACGGCTCCAGTTGTCTGATTGCATGGGACCAAGTTCGACAGTGCCGGCAACAAGGTGGCCTTGGGATCAAAGACCTAGCAATTCAGAACATCTGCTTGCTCCTGAAACTGTTGCATAAGCTTCACGCAGGGGACCAATCCTCCTGGGCAGCTTGGGTTTGCCAACATGTCTGCCTTGCCTCACTGACTGGGGACATACAAGGAGCGCACTGGGACAGCATGCGCAGCCTGTTGCCACTGTACCAGGCAGTTACAACAGTGACCATCGGTGATGGACAATCCACTTCGTTCTGGCACGACGTCTGGCTAGGGGATGAATGTTTCTGACCATTTTCAGGTGCTGCTTAGTCACTGCAAACAAGATGATCTGTCAGTTGCGGCAATTGTCACCAATGGCATGCGCCGCCACCTTGTCCCACGCCTATCTATTGAAGCCGTTGCTGAACTTAAAACACTGGAAAATATGCTCTCCCAGATCACACTCACTGAAGCGAGCGATAAGAGGGACTCGCCATTTGCTGATGTGAAAGGAAAACTCCACACCAAAGACCTGTACTCCCTTCTCAAGTCAACGGGCAATACTGTGGAGACCCCAGTTAGTACCTTCTGGCGAAGCTGTGCTCCTCGCGTGCAATTCTTTGCTTGGTTGCTGGTGCATGAACGGATTCAGTGCAAGGTGCACCTCGTGCGATGGAGAATACTGCAAGACGACACTTGTGAGCTGTGCGGTAGGTGCCCGGAGACGGCGTCACACATGATCCTCCATTGTGATTTTGCTGCATCATTCTGGCGGGCACTCTGGCTCGATGTCCCGGCGGACTTTGAGGTCCACAACATCAGTCAACTCCCACAATCGGCAGCCATTGCGAGTGCCCACTACGACACCTTCATCCTCATATGCTGTTGGCAATTGTGGAAGCAACGCAATGGTATAGCCTTCCGTCAGGAGACGATGACGCTTAGACAAACACTGCAGGCATGTAGGAATGAAGCCAAAGTGTGGAGCTGCCGTCTGCCATGCGCTGATAGAAGCCTTGGTGACCATTGGTGCTCACTTTTTTCTTTGGCAATGTAAACCCAAAGCAACACTTGTAAACTTTACCCTATCTGGCCATTCAGGGCCAAACAGTTAATGATAAAATCAGGTGGGGGATCCTCTCCCCCTCCGTTGACCCCTCAAAAAAAAATATTCAGGTCATTAACATCATGAATCCCATAGTTGCTTCGGAAGAGGTTTAGCACCCTTAGCTTGTATAGCTTTGAACAATTGTCTAAGGTCTCTTTGAATGCCTTGGTAACACTTAAGTCTAGATGTCTTAGTTTTTTTAGCATCCAGAATTCTTCAGGAAGCCTCTCAATGAATGTGTTAGACAAATTGAGATACTTGATCTTTGTCAATGTGCTACAGAAAGGAAGTTCTGTAATCCTAGTGTGTGAAAGATCAAGACCTTCAAAGAGGACATGGACTGGAAGAAGGTTGGACTCAGCCTATCCAAGTTAGGATTATTCTGTACCAGTAAAGTTACAAGATCCTTGCATTCAAGTGAGATACCAAGGTCCCTTATGTCATTGTACATGAGTGATATCCTTCTTGTTGTTCGCCACTCTCTGTGTGGTGGTGCCTTCTCCAAGTTCATTCCAGCCTTCACAACAATCTTTTGCTGCACTGCAAGGGACAATCCCAGATGATGAATAATATGGTGCATTTTCACCTCTAAATCAGATCTGCAGCTCTCCAATAAACATGCTGAGAGTAGGCGACTGATTATGCGATGGCCTCTGTTGGGATCTTGAGGTATCAATTCTTCTGCCATCCAGTATTCCACAAGCTGATCTTTTCTAATTGAACCATATTCAGGGAAAAGGGTGCAATACAGGAAGCACTGCTACTGTGTTGGTGTCAACTTAATCATATCAGTTTATGGAACATTTCTGGGATTCCATCCAAGTCCTTGATGTCATGCTTGGTTGCTTGCATTGCCAAAATCCATTCCCTTGGTGCTGTTAGCCCTGCCACTGCGCTCCCTATTACCTTGAGTGCTAGTGGCAAACCACCACAGCTGTGGATAATTGCATCAGCATATTCTTTTACAACATTGTTGGGGCCAGATGAATCAATGGTTGTAATTGCCTGAGTGCTCAAATTGCTTCGGAAGAGCTCCCATGCTGCTTCTTTTTCTAGGTACTCCATCTTGATCAAGCTTTGTTGAGCTCCCATTTGATAGCACACGTCCACATCACGTGATGTGAGAATCAGTTTGCTTTTCCTATCAAAATCAGGGGTAGGGATCCCAACTTCCTCTAGTTGGAATTTATTCCAGACATCATCCAGTAAAATCACAAATCTTTTTCTGCTCAGTGCTTTCATTAAGAACCTCGCCCGAGCTTCCTCTGTCTCTCTGTCATCCCATGGTAACCCAAGGCGGTCAGTAATTGTGCGCTGGATTGCTGTTTTGTTTAGAGTTCCAGAATTGGACACCTCAATCATGATCACCACCTAGCAAAGTTATTGTGCCAGCGAAAAAGTATTAGGATATAGTTAAACTGCAGTTGGTAAATTTAAAGTTTTGGATTCATGGGTATGATGTAAATAGAGGGAAGAATTAGTTTGTAGTCAGGAAGTTTTCTCTTTTTAAAATGCAAATTTAATTATCTCAACTGATGAAATGCAATTCTAACCATGTTGTTTTTGAACGAACAGCACCTGCCATGTGCATTAGAATTTAAGCAATTCTAAATTTCTAGCCATAAATTCGAGGTGTATGCATCTGCTAGAGATCCGGGGCTAAATACATAATACTGATCATTTATCCGGACAACAAATGATCAATCTCACTTTCAAGTAAGTATTTTTATTTTTCTTATCTTGTGGATGCAATTGAACTACTGCAAGGTTATGGGCTATAGAGCATATCCTCTCCATAGCAGTACTTCTACACCTGAGTTACACGGAATTAACCACATTCTGACCATTTTTAAAATTGTACCGCCGTGCTTATACAAGACTAGCTATTATGTGAGAAAACCAAGAGGTTTTTAGGTCAACAATGAGTTGTGCATGGAAGTCTGAATATTAACAATGTTTGGGTCACTTTAATTTAACAACTCAAGTGGAACTCCGAATGTTAACGATTCAAGTAAGTGATTAGGGGCATAGGGCTTTGCGTGAGGAAGATATGAAGTATGAAATACAAAAATTAAGCTATAGAAGAGAAAATTAGGATGTACAGTGCAAATTTCGTTCTAAATTGTAAAAAAAAATAGAGCCGAGTCATGTAATGTGTGGGTCATTCAGTTAGTTTATGTTAAACCGGATAGGAATCTTTAGCTAACTGTTCGTGCTATATGTAAACTGTCGGCGATTTTTTGTGAGAGAGATATTTACCAGGTAATCCCTGCTGAATGCCTTGAGCTCATTGTTGAAGTTGTTGAGGAGTGTTGTCTTCCCGACGCCACCTGGGCCCCACACTCCGATGATGCTCACATCAGTGCTTTCAAATGATTCCCACAAATCTCTCAGCACTGGCTTGATGCCAAAGGTTTGTGTCTGTGGTCTCTCCTCAACGAAATCTGGCAAACGCTTGGATGCAAATGTTTTAAATTGGTTCCCTTCCTCGATTAGCTCAGCAATATCTTCTAGCATCTGGGCAATATGCTTGCCAAGACGGTATCGTTTCCCAAGGCCCAGAACTGAACGACATAACCAGGAGGACTGCATCAATCTATCATATTCGTGGTCGATGGAATCACCTCGGACACTGGCTACCCTTCTCAGCCACAAATTGACTCGAGGATCACACTCATTGAGGTGGTTGGTCTCGAGATCAACTTGTCCCTGAACCACCTTCCTAATAGCCTGCAGGTTTTCCCTTGTTTTTCTAAGGAGTCTGTGTTTGCACTTGATGCAGACGAAAGATGAGAAGCGTTTTGCAGTGGTTGCAGGCACCCCTGCTTCATTGATAAAGCCACAGATGACAGGCTGCAAAGCAGCACAGATCATGCTTGGCTCGGCCATGGAAATTGTGGCAAAGAAGGATCAAGGAGTAGTTCTGGAAAGAAGAGGCAACAGGGAGGTATGCAATACTGTCTACGACCCTGTATTATGCTTCCACAACACCTTTTGTGGGCTTCATTTCAATTCACTTTGGGAACCTAGCAATTTAAGAGTGGAACCAAGGGCAGGGGAAAAGATGGGAAAGTTCCTTCCAAATTAGCTTCCTGTAGCTCACAACTTCGACAAGGGGCTTGACTTAACACGAGACCTGGGGGTCTATTTCGTGGAAGGTGTAGGACACAGTTTGTCAACTAATAGCAGTCTATCTCCAAGATTCGCTTGTGATGAGGAACGGGAAAAGTGGATACTTGTGAATTAATGTTTTATTAATTTGGGGATAATAGTTGCATTCTTTTTGTTACACCAGAAAAACCAATAGCCTACTACAATCTGTACGCCTTGAGTCAATGGAAATACGCTCTTTTTCATGAGGTAGAAGTAGAACTGGTGTACACGCATCATACATAGAACTTGCTTTTTAGAAAATGATGGTTAGGATCAAACGTGGATGGGACTTTGGGTTTTTAATACTTTACACTGAACATCATTTTCGTTACTGGAGGTCTAGCCTTGTGGATCTAGTCAGTCAGATATTTTGGGCCTATCACATTTGCCAGCTAAGACATCACGGTGATGAGATTGATCATATTGATAATACCTGTTCTTAAATTTCTCCATCTTAAATAAGTTGATTTTCTTTTTTTCCAGAACGGGCGAGCCCGAAATTTCATTACCAAAAGCAACAAAATTACAGAAAATAAGTTGATTTTCTAATTGGTGGTATGGTACCTACTGAGTAGATCGCTTTATTATCTACTTTTGTGCAGGGTACTTTTGTTGACTTGACTGAAGCAATAGTAGTTCCTGTGTGCTATAGTGTAGTGAAACCTCTTTGTTTTCCTTTTGTTGCTTCATTGTTGGAAATTCTAGTAGCCCTATTTGGCGAATCCCTTCTTTTATTTTGTTTTCACACCCCTCTTATCCAGACCCATATCCAGACACGTTTCTTGTTGACCCAATGCACATTTGCCGTTCAAAAGCTACCTGCAACTGCAACCATAGGCTAGCCTAGTCAGTTCTGATTCAGGTACACATCATAGGCTCGTAGCATCTATCCATTCATGTACCATCACACTGTACTATCTGACTCAGATACATGCCATCTTAACCATCTCTGGATGCTCTCGATCTTAGTCAGAATGGGGTTGCTTGTGACAGATTTTTTTTCAATTTATTTCCATATTCAAAATTTAGCATCTTGACTTTATGCTAGCGACGCTGTCATGCTACCGTGCAAAACATAGTACACTGCATTAATGGAATAAACAAAGCATGTTCCGCCTCTGTTTTCTGAATGTGGGTGCCTTGAGCCTCGAGGAACATTCAGTCCCAAACAGACCATGATGCCATGCCCAGTGTGCTCTATCGGTAACAAGCCGTACGCAGCCTAAGGCGCGCATGTGCCGCCCCAGCTCCGACAGATATCCTTCGACCAGCCGGCTGGTGTGCATTGACCGGTGTGCTTTCTGCGTGGATGGATCTTACTTGCAATGATGCAGAACAACATTTTTAGCTACCAAAACTACTCCTAGATTAAAGCAATCATAACTCACATTCAGAACAGCATACTACAAGCTCAAGTTAACAAGTTTTATCTTTCCGCTAAAGCCAAGCAACACACAATCCTAGCCTTCGGCTCCTCTCCTGTTCCCCAGGTGCAATTACCAGACGAAGAAGAAATACTGAATCTGATTCAGAGCTCAAACATTCTTCTTCATCAGCTGGTTCTTGCATAGGTCAAGGCTTGCTTTCCCTGCAAGTCGAATCCCCACTGCTCAGACGAAGAGATCCTTTAGGCTTTAGCAACTCCAAGCACTCGATCCAGAGACCCATCCGCTCTAACTCCAAATACAGATCTTTGCAAATTAACCTCCAATTTGTCGTACTGTCAATGCATTCGAGCTGCCTGATCGAAGATACTCTTCAATGTGAATGGCCAGCAAGATCTGCGCATCCTAGAAGAAAACCAGCAGGCCGATACTCCGTGGCGCCAGGCCATGGATCCAGTACAGTCTCCCTCTATGGATCCAGTACAGTCTCCCTCTCTCTCCTTCGACAACGGTCTCCGATATTCCGATGTGATCTCCAATTCTCCACGGTGTTCATTAGCGTCGCGGCGGTGGTACGAGGGGCCCGGCGGCGGAAACCCAGGTTTTAGGGATGGAGGAGTAGGAGTGCATTGGGTAGGACGAGGCTGCCGTCGCCATCGCCGCCGCCTTATAGGAACCGGGCCATGAGCAACGAGAGAGAAGGAAGATGGCAAGAGCCAACGAGAGGCTAATTTGAAAACATTTCAATCCATTTTAGAGGACATTTTGTAAATATATCTGAAAATATTTACACATACCCTCCTAGATCGGATCGCGATTTTACGGGTCATTTTGTAAAATTTTCATTGACCGAAGTCTGCCATCTGCCCGCGAGCTTCTCTCCCGTTTGCCGCGGCGGCGGCGGCGGCGGCCGTCCAGTCGGAGAGCTCTCCCGCCCGCCGCAGCTTCCCAACGGAAGGCGGAGGTCCTTCTTGAACCGCGCCCACCTCCTCCCCTCGCCGGCCGCTCCCCGGTGGCGCAGAGCACGCCGTGGTTGTCCACCTGGCACCTGCACCTGGTCCTTGCGGAACCCCGGCAGCGAGATCTCTACCACGTCCTGGTCCTCCCCGGGCAGTTGCCACTCCACGGTCGGGTCGAAGTCCTCGAACTCCCGCGCGGCGCCCCGCCGCTGGTCCATCACCTGAGACGACGTACGGTACAGCGACCAAGCTGCTCGCTTTCGTCGCGAACGTACACGGACAGCGACCCCTCCTCTCGTGTCTCCGGGAGGAGGGATTCCATGGCGTGCCGTCGACCGGAACTGCTGCTGTGTTTGAGAGGAAATCCATGGATGGATGCATGGTGGTGGCGTGGTGCTGGGAGCCTGGGAGGGGGAAGGGGGAAGGGGAAAGGAAGGGAAAGCTTGAGGAGGAGGATGCTCAGCAGCAGCAGTAGCTGACGAGGAGTGAGATAAGTGTGCTGAGTCACCCCTTGCTTGGGCAAGGTCGCAAGGATATGGTTCCTTTCTTTTTCTGGCCTCCGTTGATCTGCTGCTAGCTGCTACTGTAGCTGTAGTCGAGTGCTAGATGAAAAATGTAGGCAAGCTAGATGAAAGAATCTGGCTTGCAAGTATCCAAAAAAAAATCTGGCTTGCATTGCCCGTCTATGTTAATGTCCGAAAGTGGAATTAAATTAAGCTAAACAAACTTAGTATTAACAAAAGAAAACAGAAATGCTTGACATGCAAACTTGTTAAGAAAGAAAACCTTAAATTGTTCAAGGAGCGCTGCAATTTAGCCTTTCACTTAGGAATTCCTGCAAAGGATTTCACTTTAGGAAACCTGCATTCACTTATGATCAAGCGTTATGACTTGGAATCTTACACCGCCTGCGTTACTGCTACATGCATGCAGCGCGAGTGAGCTTCACCGAAATGGAGATGGCTATCAGTACATGTTCCCATGCGCGCCCGGCAGCACTCATGCTGTTCTTGGCTGCCTCTCAGGATTCAGCTGGAACACTGATACGGTGAGAACAGAGGGGCCGATCGTGATCGACAGGCAGCAGCCACTGAGTTGTGGCGTGAATGGTGAGCTGACGATCAACCCATATTGCGATCCGGCTATTCCCTTTCTTGATTACTTTGCCGAAGTGGTGACTGATTCATGAACAAGGTCCTTTCCCCCCTCTGGGGCATGAATGCAGCAACAACGTATATTCCCAAGGAAGACAGGGAGAGAAACAAGTGTTTTTCCTCAGGGGCTCGGGGGCAATCTTCTCATTTTCCTTCCCTCATTGGGCAGTCAAGTATTTGTAGCTCAAGAGCAATCTTCTCATTTTCAACATACATTCTATTACACACTCGAGTATTCGTAGCTCAAGAGCTCTGAATTATTGGGCAGTCAGCTGCTCTTCAAGCTCTTCTTCTTCTTTTCAGCTTCCTGTTCTGAACTAGTGAAGGGTAGTACCTGATAGTTGTGGGCCTTCTCAAGATTATTGTTGAAGACGTGGAGGAGAGTTGTCTTACCAATGCCTCCTTGACCCCACACACCAATTATGTTCAACTCGCCCTTCTCAAGCAGATCATGAAGCTGGTTCAGCATGCTCTCCACCCCAAACGTCTCAATTTGGGGTAAGAGGTCAACAATCTCAGGTGGGGGCTTGAAGCCTTGGACCCGAATTTCTTGAACCCCTTCCCTTCCTCGATCAGCTTCATCACCTCGTCCAGCTTGTCGACACGTTTGAGCCACAGCTGCACCTGAGGATCACAGACGTTCAGCTTGTCCTCCTCCGCGGCGACCCCGGCCCTGAGCGTCGTCTTCACGGCCTGCAGGCAGGCTACCCCGGGCCTTGACGAGCGAACGCGGCCACCTCCCGGGCCGCCGCGTCGAGCATGCCTGTGCTTTCCAGACATCCGTACAGGGGCTCCAGCCTCCAGGCACGAGCCGGCCGCGCTGATCGCCCCAGCCATTGGAGACGGCGGTGAGCTTGTAGCAGGTGAACATGGAATCTGCAGAAAAGCAGAGTTCTTGAACTTGAAGCTTACATAGGAAGCGTATGCAGTGCGGAGGCGAAGGCGAGACGCCACGCGGTGAACGGAATGGATGGGCCAACACAGCAAATTAAAAGGTTCAGACCATGATGGTGGCCGAAGCAACGGAAGCCGTGGCGGGCTTGGACAGAGGCAATCCGTCAAACACCTTGCGTGCGCCGTCGGTGGTTGCACAACCCCAGAGGATCCCATCCTCCAACGACACCTCCGAGATTCATCTCGTCTGCGTGTAATGTTGGTTGGCATTCTCCCAACCCTACGCCATTCCAGCCGTCCATCCGTTTCATGTACCTCCTCTCCATCAACCTCGTCTTCTTCTTCGAGTTGCAGACGGCGGTTGGCCTCCATGACCATGATGCCCATTCGCAGCGGTGGAAGGTACGGAGTTGCATGGGGGTACGGCGGCGGAAAATCATAGGAAGAGGGATACGGATACGGAGGACGAGCGGGAGTCCACTCGCGAGGGCAGCCATCACCGGACAGGAGCGGTCCGCCGCGAGCAACCACGAGCGGGGAAGATGGCCGGGGCTAAACCAGGGACTATTTTGTAAATATTCAGATCGCGATTAATAGTCGGGATCGATATAGGGGGTATATGTAAATATTCGGATCGCGATACGATTTAGGGGGCTACGTATAAATAGTTGGATCGCGATTAATAATCGCGATCCGATTTCAGGGGTCTTTTTGTAAAATTGTCATTGACTAACTCTGCCCTCTGCCGCGCGCTTCTCCCCCGTTTGCCGCGGCGGCGGCGTCCGCAGCTCCCCGACGTGTGGCATGCTTCCACCTGTCGTCGATACACCAGATCAGTGGCAAGCTCCATCTCGCACAGCGCCGACCTCATCGCGCTTCCTCTGGGACCTGCAGCCTCTGCTGTCTGCTCGACGTGCAACAGCTACGCCGTGCGGCCCCCGAGGTGGGTGGACCTCCTGTGCTTCGGACGCAAGGACGCAACGCGGGCGTGCGCAGCAGAGGCGCCCTCGAAGAGAGGTTGGATCCTTGCCCTCTCGGGCTGATGGCCTGCACAAAACCCCTGACGCCGTTCTGCACAGAGCACACTGCACGGGCAGACGGCCATGAAATTGCTGACAAGTGATGAACGAGCTCTTCAGCGCCGAAACAAATTTGTTGTGTACCGTGGAGTCATGTAGATGATCAACCCTGTTTGTCTTACTGTTTGTTCTACATGGACACTTGAATCCCTATGCAGCGATGTATGTAGGACATCAAATTTAGCTAGTACCATGAAACTGTCATTAGATTATAGGTTGATATAAAGCTGTGTAAACGAGATTACTCATCATTACAGGTTCAACTTTGATCTTGCAGCTGAAACCAAGCCAACATAGCCCTTTTCTTTTAATTCAACTACCACGAGAGTGTGCCAATTCTCATTGCATTTTTTGCATAAGAAGGCAAGTTTACAAGCCAGAGGTCCTGCGAGGCACAATCGTAGCCTTCAGCTCCTCTCCTGTTCAGGTGCCATTACCGGCAAAGAAGAAATACTAAATCTTCAGAGCTGTGGCATCCTTCATCTGCTGGTTCTGCACAGGCCAAGGCCTGTCACTCAAGTTTCTTCCCCAATTTATTTGGGCCTCGGCAATTTTTCCACGCACGCAATCCACAGAGACCCATCTGCTCCGGCTGCAAATACAGATCCTTGCAAATTGACCTTCATTTTATCGTACTGTCAGTACTTTCGAGCCGCCGGAATATTCTCGTCAATGTCAATCGCGGGCAAGATCTGGGCATCCTGAGAGGAAATCGGCAGGCCAATACTCTGTTGCGCCGGCCACAATCCCAGCCTCCGGCGATAATGGCGTCCGATGTGATCTCCATGATATCCATTCGCGTCGCGGCGGTGGTACGAAGATGGGCCTCGGCGGCAGAAACCTAGGTTTAGGGGATGGAGGGGAGGAGGAGTGGGAGTACATTAGTGAGGACGAGGCTGCCGTCGCCATCGTCGCCGCCGGATGGGAACGGGGGCCATGAGCAGCGACAGAGAGATGATGAAGATGGTATGAGCCAATGAGGGGCTAATTTGAAAACATATCAGTCCAATTTAGGGAGTATTTTATAAATATATTTAGAAATATTTACACGTAACCCCCTAAATCGGATCGCGACTATTGATCGCCATTAATAGTCGCGATCCGATTTAGGGGTCATTTTGTAAAATTGTCATTGACCGAAATCTGCCCTCTGTCGCGACCTTCTCCCCCATTTGCCGCGGCGGCGGCGGCCTCGTCGGAGAGCTCTCACGCCCGCCGCAGGTCCCCGACGCGTGGCCTCCGCCACCCATCTTCTATCCCCACCGCATCGGTGGCAGGCTTGATCTCGGCAACGGCAAGCACAATGTGAAACGGCGGCTTCTGCTCGACCTCGACGTTCGGCGGCTCTCCGCCGTTCGCCCGTCGAACTCGAGGCCGGCTCCGAGCTTCATGGCGCGTACCTTGCCGCGGAGCGCGGACGCAACGCGAGGCTGGATCCTTGCCCTCTCGGGCGGAGGCGAAGGCTGATGGCCTGCACAAAAGCAGACGCCGTTCTGCAAACTCGGTGAGCTCTCTCCCAGGTCGTCGACCCCCGCGGCGGCCGAGACGGCAGACGGGCAGACGGCCATGAATTTGCTAAGTACTGACGACCGAGCTCTTCAGCGCAAAACAAATTGCTTGTGACTTGTGTACCATGGGCCCATGGCGATGATCAGCCCTGTTTGTCTCACTGTCTGCTGTTCTACATGCATGCATGAATCGTATACGGTGATGTAGAAGCAACAAATCTAGCTACCATGAAACTCTTAAATCTTAATAGATTGTAGATGAACTCTCACACGGGGCCTTGGCAATCGGCCACTGCAGACGGCCATGAAAATGGCGGACCACTTTTCAGAGCGGAACTTGCAAAACGGGCGCCTGTAGCTCGTGGCAACCATCAACCTTCTTTGTTGTCTCACCGTCTGTTCTCCTGTACGGAAGAATCCACAGGCAGCTATGTAGGACAGCATGTTTAGCTAGTAGCTCGTCTATTAGATTGGGGCAACACAGATCTGGGAAACAGTCTCATAAGTTACATAATCTCTTTTATTTCGAGAAGAATCTTTTCAACATACAAATCCTGGGAGTTGCCTGCTCAGAAGTTATTACACCACCCCAGCACTCAATCCTCATCTTCAGAGTCCAGACCCTAAGCCCATTTCGTGAGTTCCTTATTTTTTCCTGTCAGCGCCAATTGAGAGCAGCTCGAAGTTCCTGACAGCGTCATCATGTGAAGACCTTCCGATCTTCGATAAAGACGAGGACCTGATCTCAGCTCCACCCAGATGATGCGCCCTTTGGGCAGTAGTTGATGGGCGGCTGCGGCCCGTGCGGTTTGGGTCGCTTGGATCTCCAGACGAGCTTGGTTTGCTTGATGAAAGGACGGCTCTTCTTGATGTGCTTCCATTGCGCGATGATGATGATGGCCTTGTTCTATCTGAATCAACAGCCTACAGAACACAAGATATAGTGGTAAGATCTTCCCTGATCACTGTAGGACTGATTAGCTGGTAAACAACAGCAAAACTTCTTACCACCTTGGATGGTATCAGGGACTCTAGAAGACTTCTGTGCTTGGTGTGTTCTCTATTGTGACCGGAACCAGATCCAGTTCTTCTAAACAAAGCTTCAGCTGCAGAAAATAATCTGTCAGGGATGTCGTGTGCCAAGTCATAAATAAAAAAATTATGTAGTGAATTCCACTGAATTATTTCCCTGCTCACATATTTACAGACCTGCCGTTCTCTCAGTCCGTTCTGCAGAAGGGCCTGCCAACCCACTAGTCTTGCCGCTAGACTAGTTGCCAAGAACAAATGCAACGTCAGCACAGTGAAAATCCCATTGCTTTTTAATGAATGGCAGGGAAAAATGAAAGCATATGTACCTGAAGTTTGCTTTTATCTCTAAATTGAGGATACTTCATAATGGTCCAGTCAAATACGTAATCCAGTTGGTACCCTGCATGTATCCAGAACTAGCCACGTCAACAATATAGGTGCAAGGAGAATCAATTATACATTTCTAATGTTTAACCATACCTTCCCGGATAAATAAGTCACGGAAGAGTCTCCTTAAATAGGAGTAATCTGGTTTATCTTCAAATCGTAAAGATCGACAATAATGGAAGTATGCAATAAACTCTGTTGGATATGATTTACAGAGGACCTGCTTAAAAATTTGGCATGTTATTGTTGTGAACAATTGGTGAAATGTGTTGTTTGAACAGCATAGTAAGTGACGGGGTCATGGGGACTTTGCATTGCATTGTCCCTTGATCTACAGAATCAATTACCTCAACTGGCGTTAACATTTTCTTTTCACTGATTCTATCATACTTTTGCTTCTTTGTGCCAGCTTTCAGACCTTGCCAAGGAAGGCTGGGGGATTCCAAGATGACAAAAGAAAATTTAAAGAGTGCACAAAAAAAACTACAAGAAATTCTAGAGGAGAAATAGTATCTCACCTTCCTCTTAAGAAATACATCAGCACATAACCAAGAGATTCCAGATCATCTCTCCTGCTTTGTTCTGGAAGGAAACCAAGAAAGATTAATCCAAATTCATCTATCAAGGCTTCCAGATTTGTGGATGAATAGCCCACAGTTGATTGACTTCAAGTTCAAGGTCAAGTATAGTGTTTCAGGTTTTCATGAGATTTAAATTGTTCACGATATTTGTCTTCCTGTTCCCTCTGGCCCATTAATTCTATCATTTAATGTTCAGATACTGATGATATAGTAGTACATATCTTATTTACAAGCCATAAACTCACCTACTCCAAGATGGGTATTTACACTGGCATATCGGGCTGTCCCTGTGAGATTTTTGTTTTCCCTGCGGCATGACAAAGAAAGTATGTTAGCTTTTTAAAACATAACACCTAGAAGCTTAGAAACAAAAGATTAAAGCTCTCAGGGGGGAAAAGTAGCAGCAGGAATCTTCACACACACAAAAAAAAAAATGAAAAGTTGGTGCTGATCCATACAGCAACGTTTACAATGTTTAACCTTTGATCCTTACATGTGTTCAAGATACGATGCCATTGGCTGACCCTGGCCTGCAAGTTATATCAGCCAGTAGCAAGGCAGAGTGGCCAATGTAGACATGGTCAAGGAGAGAATATATAGAAGCTTGGTGATTCATGCTACTGATATGAACCAACTCAACCGCTTTGGTTAAAAACAGTGAAAAACAGTTTCCTACCAAGCCAGGTACCAGGTTAACCTTTTAGAAGTAGAGTGACCAGGACCAAAAGTACAATTAACCCGAAATTTGAATTTCAGGTAGGCTTTAGAACCAAGAACTTATTCATGTAATAAACTGTTAACAAGCTGTTGCATCGCAATACACCACAAAAACTTTATCGCATGTGTAAACTATGTAAAAATGCCAATGTTATCAAAAATACATTAAGGAAAGTCAGAACATGAATACAGACACTAAACCATAGGATCTAATTGGGATAGTACACTTGAACAATCCCCACTGCAAGACGTTGAGATAGGAGTTCCTTTATAATTTTTACAGGCATAAATTCTCCTTTACCTGTATGGTATGTGCTTATGAGTTTGGAGGTCTCGGTATTTTTTTGCAAGGCCATAGTCGATGACAAATACCTGCGGACAATGCTCAACTGTTTAGATAGTAACTTTGCCAGAAAACAACTAGTCATTTCTCTATCCATGGATACACAACTGACAACATTATACAATTTCAGAAAACTAATAATCATTTCGCTTGAAAGCATAATCACCCCTATTACTTGATATGATTGTTACGCTACAAAGTAGTTATTAATGAGAAACATGGTTCCTTACATCATTCAACTTCACCATTATCATTAGACATCAAATAGTAGGATACTTAAATAATGTACACTTAGACATTCCGAAGTGTTTCATATGCAAAACGTTTTGATTTGACATTGCCCAACTGGTAAACAGAATGCTTTCAATAGGAAAACTGATTCTTAGTAAGGTTTAGCAAAAGTAGTACAAACCTGGTTTGCTTTACGCCCTAAACCCATGAGAAAATTATCAGGCTTGATATCACGATGTAGAAACCCCTTTGTGTGCATATACTCTACTCTACTGATCTGTATCCAATACCAAGAAGATCAATCACAAGCGAAGTGAAGAACTTATTAACATTACATTAGTATGTGGTTTCAAGAAGACCAAAAGAACACAAGAATAATATAGAACTGTAATAGACTCACCATCTGATCTGCAAGCATTAGTACAGTTTTGAGGGAGAACTTTCTGCTGCAGTAGTTAAATAAGTCCTCCAGACTTGGACCAAGCAGATCAATCACCATGACATTGTACTCCCCCTCCACCCCAAACCACTTCAGATGTGGAATCCCAGCTTCAAATCAGAGCAGAAAGGAAACAAATCAATAAAGGGCCAGTGTAATTGGAGTAACCAACTTCTACTGTGGTTACACTTACTTCCACCCTGCAAAAGCATGTACAGTTTTGATTCATAGTGAAGCTGAGGGTGCCGTGATTTCACCGATTCCTAAAAAGTTATACACACACAAAATAAGGTGAGCAGGCAATACTAGATTCCTAATAATAACTAAGGGTGACAAACAATATCAATGCCAAAAATCAAGTTCTTCTGAAAATGATCAGTCGCATAGAAAGTAGAAGATATACTGAATATATATGTGCCAAAAGGTACTTTGATATGCCACTGTTGATATTACTGCCTCCAAGCAGTATTCATTGTCAGTTAACACACTAATTCAGTTTAGCATACATAGAGAAAACATTACTCCATAGAAACTAAAATCTAACTTTGAGAATCATTGAATCAGAACAAACAAGAGATTAACATCCCACGGCTGCTTTTCAGCATTGATACACTTCTAAGGACTACAACAGGTTCATTGACTCAAATTAGCATTCCTATCTCCAGAATTATATTGTGTGTTAGAAATGATTCATTTCACAAGTATGAAGATTATTTCCAGAATCCCAGGTCTCACTGTTTGACAATCTGTAGCGAGAGCCATAGACAATGTTGGATACACATCATTTCTGTACATTAAACACTTTGCCGTAATTGCCCATCTCCTAATACGCCATAATGCTAGCAAGGAGACGTAGCAATGATTAGTCTAACTTCAGATGCAAATTACTACTACAACTGGAGTGAACTCCAAACTCTGAACTGGTCACCTAGACATGGACTGTGGACACTAAAATAGCACGGGAAGTTGTTCGTGGCATACCAGTTTGACGGCCACCTCTTCACCATTCTGCATGTTGACGGCTGCAAATAAATCAAGCAAGCACTGTCAGAAATCAGAGGCATGCATACACCAGAGGACACCCGGAGACAAAGGAAACGCGAACAGCCAGCGACCCACTCACCGAGGTAGAGCTCCCCGAAGGACCCGCTACCGATCTTCTTCCCGAGCTTGAACTTCCCCCCGACCACCTGCTCCATCCCGGCAGCCAAACGCGCGCGCTAGCGCTACGCCCACCACCGACTCCCCACCGACAGAGAGCTCCGCTCCAGATCCCAGCCACGCGCCTCAAGCAGCCCCGCGGACCGACCGCATTGCCACGGTACCGCTGGCCTCGATCGGACCGAACCCGAAAGCGACCGCCGAACCGCCGAGCCCCCTAGACGGGCGGCGGCGAGGCCAGGCCCCCGCCGCAACGCGAGGTCAACCTCCCGCCGGGGACGCAGACGGAGCCGATCGTGGGGGACCGGCCGGGCCGGCGAGCGGGCCTGGGGATTCGCGGGGGAGAGATCCGGGGCGAGGAGGTTCCTCGTCTGGATTAAACTAACTGGAGAATTTTTTGGAAGCGGAGGCGAGTTAAAGAGGTGTGTCGGGGGGAGGAGGGAGCAGGGAGGGAGACGGGGGCGCGGCGCGGGGAAGGTGGGAATTGGGAAATGGAGGCGAGGGGATAGGAGCCGGAGCCGCGGAGCCGGGTCGAGTGTTGGAGTGGGATGCTTTTTTCGCTTTGCGATTCGTGCTCCCCTCCGGATTATACGCCTGCGCAAATCCCGTGCCCTCCGCTGTCTTACGCCAGCAGCTGCCATCGTGGGCGGCCTTTTTCGTATGGGTTGTCACGTCCTTGTCACTTGTCGTTGCGTACAAAAGTATGCATACGTGTACCGAGCAAGTAGTGCTGCATGTATAATAAAATTCAACAATACTTTCAAAAAAAAATCAACTATACTTTACAGCATTCGCCTCTTCATAGTAGTACAAAATAACGACCACCACACCTCTTACTTCCCGGCTCGTGCTAGTACTGCTTGTCAGTGGTAAAGAAGCTTAGGGCCTGTTTGCAGACTAGTGCTAATGCACAAAATTGATAAACTTTAGCATTAGCACCTCCAAACAGGAGTGCTAATGAGAGTGCTAAAGTTTAGCAAACTTAAAAAATATGGGCAAAACATTAGATGGGGAGAAGCAGCTAATAGGTGCTAATGCCCCTCCATTAGCATGTAATTAGCACATGGCTCCAAACAGGATATGGCTAAAGTTTAGCCATCTAAACTTTAGCTAGCTAAACTTTAGCACTTGAAATTAGCTCCTCCAAACAGGGCCTTAATCAAGGAAGCAATTTTAGCTGTGCAGAGAACAAGCTTGTAAAAAACGATGAGGCATAGCTTCTGTTTCAGTTCACACCAGCGGCGACGAGCTGACGAGGCGCAACATCAGTCAGCTGGATCTTGGACTAACGCGACCTCCAGCTGTAGTCTCCGCTGTAAGCAATATGGGCTGGCTGGGTACTTACACATGGGGCTGGATGGTCCCAGATTCATAACGAGGAATCAATGAACCCATTCATGGCGTGCTCGTGCCGAGTACAGCTACAGCTGCGAAGGCCACAGCATGCCCACCGGAAGGAGGAGAATCCACACGCACCGGTTGCGTTTGTGCCCGGCGCTCCAACCTCTGATTGCCGGATCACTGCAGAAGTTGCGTCCTGCGATAAAAGTTCAGCGTCGGTACATGCCGTTCAGACCTGGCTCCTGGATGCTGCGGTTTTACACTGCAGAGACAGTACATTGCTCTGGTGGCTCCATGCTGAAAGAAGGAGAAATAATGGCGCTGCCCAGAGTCCAGAATGTGCTGCTATTGCCGGGAATCATGGGCGTCCACCACGGGCTGCTCAATTGGTGTGCCCTGTAAGCATGAAAGGGAGATGAGTGCAATCATGTTACTTTCCGAGACAAAAAGGACGCATTTGCCTGAAAAGACTTCTAGCAAAGGCACGGCATTCGTGCTCAATGATAGGTGCAGATCAGACCATTTCCCGTTCTAGTGATGAATCCCACCTCCATATCCTGGAAATGCTAGCGCGAAGTGCCCTTGAACAGTAACGTGGCGTATGATTTCCAATATTTTCGACCAAAGGCAAAACCACCCAGCTATTGAAAAATTAATAAAGCAGAGTTTTGCAAAAGGTTGAACCATGCTGGGGACACCAGCTAACATTACAGGAATCATGTTCTAAAAAACCAGAGCATGCTTTCCAATATAAAGTTATCATGTGTTATCCAGTCGTGCAGGGTCATATGAACGAGGTGGTTGTGTAATGCAATGGCCCCATGAGATTCAGTTAACCAAAATCTAATTTTCAGTTGAGGTATGCATAGAGTAATATGCTCAATACATGCATGATTTAACAATTTCTTAAGTCTCTTGAGATGAGGATCTGCTGCTTCGTACGGGTATGATTGATACCTGAAGGATAAATATCGCAACTTGTCATGCCAGAGCTGTAAACTTGTACATAATCTTCATGTGGTGTTACAACCACAGCTGCAATAATAACAAAATAATCATTAAGACATATGACCAAACAGAATTTACTTATGCTGTTAGATATCGCATGGAAGTACAAAAGGCCAGTAAAAATATGAGTGGCTAAAAAGAACAGTAAGTTAAACCTCACCCTCATAATGCAAAGATTGCCAACTTTTCTAGCCGTTGATTTTTCAATCTATTTGCTGGGACATTACAATCAAATGGCACTAGAAAGGTTGACGAATTAGACTTGCCCAAATATATAGATAAAGGTGATAAAATGGCCTTCAAGGCATTTTAGCAAAATGCCATACATTTTTAAGTTTTAACAGCTAATTTGACAGATGAAATAGCAAGAAAAATTTTAGAGTCCAAATCCAAATGATGATTTGAAGAGGTTGAAGAACATGAAACTGGTAAAGGTTATGAACATATGGTAATACATGAGAAGAAGCTGAGAGCTATGACGATAGTAGCATAGGACAGACATGTGAGGAAGGAAACAACATAACTCCTCAAAGAATGAGTAGACCAAGGTAACAGCACATGAGAGATCTTGATTCAGCAAAGATTGCTGCAGGTGCTCACTCAGTCAAATGATTGCAAGTATGACTGTTATGCTACATTCAATACAGAGCAATCGAAGTAACAGGTAGAACTCAGTATTTTCACCATAGTCAAGGACATCAAGGCTAGATGATTAACTAATTAAACACACTTCACGTACCCGTAACTTAATATATTATTTATACAGGTGTGAGATTAGGTGACCCATGACCGTGACCATGATTCAATGATGAAAAGATAATAATTCCAGGAATGGAGCATACCCTGGCTAGTAGGTTAATGGAAGCTACAGAACAACAAAAGGCACCTGAATCAGAAGAAACTACATTTTTTTTATCCTAGGACTGAGAAGAAACTAAAATTTGTGAGCAAAAATGGTTTATGTGGGGAACACACTGCAGCTGAATTTTATATCATGAAAAAGCAGCCATTTGATTGTAAAAACGGTAAGTTTACCTTAATGTGTTCAAAGAATCAAGAGGTATGGTGATGTGTATGGCTTTCAATTGTGCTTACTGTCCTCTTTAGTCCCACTCACTATAGTCTTCAAAAGAGAGTATGAGACTGACTGTCTAATTATCAACCAACTGACTTGGTTTTCTAAACTAAAGGCAACCTTCAGTTCGGCCTGGGATTGCACTAAAATTTCAGAAATATCCAAATAGCTTATATCCTTGTCATGATAGAAAACACTTAGATTGGGAAGGCTCCTTTCCATCAATTGCCCACACCCAGTATAGACAACATGCAGTAGGAATTCATTTCACAAACATATGATATCCCAAAGTGCTATCCAATCACCAAAAGTCCCCACAGGAACAATTTCCATCCTTAAAGTGGTGGAAACGGTTCGCATCACGCACAACAATCTCCCTCTCAGCTAATTTTGAAATATACTTTGTTACTGTGTGGCAATCAATACAGGCTCGGAGATTCTTCATCACACGAATTGTGGTTCCAGGTGGTGTGCTTATAATACCAAACACTATAGCAAGTTTATCACTGTGACCACATAACACATATCTCTTCTGCTCTTCTTCAATATCCTGGAAAACATCCTCTGTGTTAGGCACATATCCTCGGCGTGCCATCTTCTCTGAGAAAACATTCAGTGCATCAATAATCCTATCATACCAAGGATGGGACCTATCATGAGCTACAAACACATGCAGTTTATTCTTCACTTCAATCCAACTGCAAGCTGGATCCTTCTTCATACCCTTATTTCTCATAGATTTCCGTAGGCATGCTGCTTCATTCCATCTCCCAGAAGCTGAATACACATTTGATAAAACTACATGAGATCCGATGCACGTTGGCTCAAGCTCCATAATTTTCTTGGCTACTTCCTCAGCTAATGAAGTATTTTTATGGACTCTGCAAGCCCTTAACAATGTGGACCACACACTTGCAGTTGGCTTTATTTGCATATTAGATATAAAATTATATGATTCATCTAACTCTCCTGCACGGCCAAGGATATCTGCAAGTGCTGCACAATGCTCTAGAGTAGGAACAATTCCATAATGATCTGACATACTATTGAAATACTTCCAGCCCTTATCCACCAACCCTGCATGACTGCATGCAGTCAGAACCGCAAGAAAGGTGATATGATTAGGCTTCACATTTCCCAATTCCATTCTCTCAAACAGCACAAGAGCCTCTCTTGCTGGACCATGCACTGCATACCCCATGATCATAGCGGTCCATGATACAATGTCAGGTGAAGGCATCCTGTCAAAGATGCGACGGGCAATGCTAATTTCCCCACATTTGCAGTACATGTCAATCAGGGAGCTAGATATAAACAGATTATCTTCAAACCCACTCTGGATCACATATGCGTGCAGCTGCTTCCCAAAGCGCAACAACGCCAAATTGCCACAAGCAGGTATGAGGCTTGAGAAAGTCACAGGCACAGGCCTAACTCCAGCCTGCAGCATCCAACGAAATATTCCAAGAGCCTCCTCAACTGAACCATTTTGTGCACACCCTGCGAGCATGGAGTTCCACAGAATTGGGTCACGTACTGGGAGATTGTCGAACACCTTAACAGAGTAATCCGTCCGAGTGCAATTTGCGTACATATCAATCAGGCTACTGCCAACAAACACATCTTTGTCAAACCCATTCCTGATAGCAAAACCATGCACCTCCATGCCCCTCTTGACATCAGCACACTCCGCAAAGATTGCAGCACACTGGACAAGGTGAACGAGTCAGGCCCGAACCCATCCCTTCACATCTTCCTGAGCAATCCCAGCGCTTCCTGATGCCTCCCTTCCTCCGCGCAGCCCATCATCAAAGTGCTCCAGGACACCACGTCCCTCTCGAGCATTTCGTCGAACACCTTCCGCACGCTCTCCAATGCGGTCGGTGATCCCATGCCATCCACGGTGGTCACACCGGAGGGGTGGGGATACGAATCTGGGAGCTTGCGGTAGAAGTTGAGGGGGGCGTTGGCGGTGAAGCGGTCGGCGAATGCGCCTGAGCGGATGGCCAGCCCATGGAGGGAGGCGCCGAGGGCGCCGAGGCCGAGGGCGGCGCAGGACTTGAGCGCCGCGGGGAGGGAGGCCGGCACGGACGAGCGCGGCGCGGCGGAGGCGCGCATTCGGAGGAAGAGGGAGACGGCGTCGCGGAAGTGGCCCTGGGCGGCGGCCACGCGGATCTGGTAAACCCAAGAGGGCGGAGGTGGCGACGGTGCATAGTCGGCAGCGGCGATGGACATGACGACGACAGATGCTGTGGATGCGGCCGCGGCCGGGGAGGCAGGATGCGGGCTATGACTATGATGGCGGAGTTCTCGCTCGCGGTTTCGGTTCAGGCGAGCGAGAATGCTGAACAAGTGAGGAAGACGATGGGTGCCAGACTGCCAGCTTGAATATTTTGAAGTTACTTCACGTTGCCACGTTGGCATTCACCGCGCCGAAGGCTGAAGAAGGGCCACTTGTCAGCATCCGTTGCACTACTACTGCAAGTTGACTTGTTGACCCGACTTGTCAGGGAAACCTGATCGAATACAGAGAGTTAGTCCTGCCTTCTGTCAGTGTCCAGACAAGTTGTCAGTTTGAATCCGTATCCGATTGGAGTCCTTTTATCTTTTGAAAAAGATTTGGAGTCGTTTTTATCTCCCCGTGGCTTCCGTAAGTATTAAACAAGCTTTCTAGTCTCGTTTGGAGCAATCCTGTTCTGTTGTCTAGATAAATACTGCAGCAATTAATAATCTTTGATCTCGCCGTCTCAACTAGTACAAGCAAGCATGGAGAAAGAAGCTATAGATCCCGACCTGCAAAAGATGCTCATATTCGTAACGGGATTCGGTACGATTCTGCTTTCTCACATGTTGTCGAGTTGCTTTAACGGCACTGATTTAATTTACATGCTAATCCCGTGCTTGATTGCTCGCATCGCAGCCCTGGGCGCAGCGATGCTTCTGTTCCCCTTCATCATGGCCACGTGGGACAGCCCCCGGCACGACGCCTACTCCCTCGCGCTCACCGCGGCGGACGGCTTCGTCCAGCCCGCCGGCGCCGGCGCCCCGTCGCTCTCGACGGAGCTCAACTTCACCTTGTACGCGGCGAACGACCGACTGACCGCGGGGAGCTGCTTCAGCCACGGGCGCGTGGCCGCGTCCTACGGCGGCGTCGCGGTGGGGGAAGGGCGCGTGCCGGGCTGGTGCGCCGGGCCGAGGAGCACGGCGGAGGTCGGCGCGGCGGCGCGGGGCGTGGACGTGCGGCTGCCCGATGGCCTGAGGCGGCGCCTGGAGGCCGAGCTGCGCTGGGGGGCCGCGGAGTTCGACGTGGAAGCTAGGCTGTTCCGTGACCGTGACGAGGAGACGCACAGCCCCGTCCTGCTGTGGTGCAAAGCTGCCGGGCCTCAACCGCCACCACAACCGCTGCGATGTAGAGCTTTCACTGACTTTGAGGTATAAAGCTTCTGGGCCTCAACTGCACGCTTATTGTAATCCAAAGCGAATAATTTTGTAATTTAGTTTGAGAATGCTAACACCCCGGGCTCGCAAATGAGAGGTTCTTTGTTCAGGTTGAATGTTTATCCTTTTCGATCTGCAAGTTTCGAGTTCCAAATCAAGATTTCTTGTCCCAAATCCAGAGTTTCTTTTGGCGAAAGTTTCAATTCAAATCTAAAACTCTGGATTTCTTGCCCCAAATTCCACTACTCTCTACTTTCGTTTTTCTTTGTTATGTCGCCGACCATGTATCGTTGCCCTCACTCTACACGCTGGCCTGTTGGTGGGTACACTGCCTACATCTGAACTCTCTGCTTCCCTGTTTGCTCTGGACCTCTTGTGATCTGAACCCCAGAGAACGTGCTCAGGCAGGCTGCTGTGACATGTGAGAGGAATGACAACATCTAGTAAACACCCAAACGTGCGCAAAGGTTTGTGAGGTAGTGCATGTTTTTGGCCGTATAGTATTAGTCATACATTACATTATTGCAGCGCTGACAAAATCTGTAGGCGAAGTTCATGTTTGTATCAGATTAACCAAGCTGGTAAACCTGCATGTAGGGAAGGCATGCCTCCGAGCAGAAATTGCGGCAAACATCCAGTGCTCTCGAATTTTAGGGAAGGCTGAACACTATGCTTTTCTTATCTGTTCTCATTTTTATAGAACACTATGCTTTTCTTATCCCCAAGGCGAGCACGCTGACAACGAGCAGGGCTAGGCAGGCAAGGACGACAATGACAATCCATGCAGCAACGACAAACGCCGTGCTCATTATAGGCTCCTTCTCCCGGTTAGCTTAGCTCTAGTTTCTTAACCCTCTTCGATACCGGTTATGGAACTGGGACTACAAATTCGGGATTAAAGATCCGGATTATTAGTCCCGATTCTCATACCCGGAACTCGAACCCGCGATCTATTGCCTCGCGCATAATTTTCTTACCACCCCACCTATACATCGTATGTGACTCTACTTGGGATACTTTTATTTTAAAACAACACGTGGAACCTTTTTAGTCCCGGTTGATAACACCAACTGAGACGCTTTTGTAGATAGATGTTGAATTTATTAGAATTTGGTGGCAGTTGGGATTTGGTTTTATGGTTGCCTTGGCTCCTCTCTCAGGGGTGGTGGGCTTAGAGCAACTCCAGTAGACCATCTAAACAACTCCCTATCTCAAATTTAAAGGGTTAATACATTACCTACTTATTTCTCTCACAAAATTTTCGCTATAAGCTTACAACCCGCTTCTTCTTCTCTCTCCTCTCGTATCTTCTCTACTTACAGCCTGTTATTATACTTGCTCTAATGGTAACTTGTTGCGCGGTACATTGCCGACACACATGGAGGTGCAGACGTGTTGTGGTCCGTGAGTTCGCATAAGACCTGGGGTGCCAGCTGTGGCGTCACCAAATATACCCTAACGGCGAAAACATTAATAACGAGAAAAGTTATACATGATTAATTTTGGACTATGAAATATTAATTCACCAATTATTATAGGTATTATTCATGGGGTTGCTTCTTCGGTTATAACGCATCATTACGGAATTGAGAAAAAAATAGCCACATGCCGGCAACAACAGAGAATTCCAAGAATTCCAGGATGGGCAGACAAAAGAAAAGATAATGCTTATAAAAAAAAGACACAACGAAACAAACTATTTGACAATTCGGCAAGCGATCTGAAAATTAGTTTGGGGGAACAAAGCTTTGATAAAGAGCTTCCCGTGTCTGCAAAATGCAAGCCGGCCGGCACGCAGGACATAACAACGACTTCTGCAACTGAATCACTGAATCGATCTCGTCCGCCAAGTTGCGGTCCTTTTTCATTCCCAAAAGTTGCGGGTTTGGCCAGCCCAAATCCTCCGACGCCCTTGCCGGCGTTGGGGGAGGAGGGCGGGCTGGCTTCCGGCGGCCTGTCTTTGGCCCAAAGCTGGAAGCTCACTTGCAAGCAAGTCTGAAAAGCTGTTGGTCCAACAATCTGCTAATCTCATAAGTTGGTCTGTTTGGTAACCTAGCTTTTGGATAGCTAGGTTCTGAGTTGAGAAGTGGAAAGTCTGAAATACTCTCTGGTATAATGAATGCATGATTACTTGTGAACTGTAATGATTGGTCCGAACAGCTTGGAATTATTTTTTTAATGGCTTAATATTTAATATTTCATATTAAAACAAGGAATTAAATAGTAAAATTAGTTTATATAATTATACTATTTCTATTGTTTCATTGAGCTTACACAAAAGAACATCCCAAGCATGACTAGCATTTTTCAAGCCATACAAAATACAAATGGGCTACTATTTACATACAGAATGAGTTGTGCACCATTACAACTGAATCTACCCTCTATCTGCTATCAAGGAGTTCGCAATGAAATCACGAAATGCACACATATCGACATTATCTGATGATGAATCATTGTTTTGCATTCCTTACGATGAAACAACCGGTGGGATGTTTCATGCAACCAATGTTTCATGCAACCTGTCAAAAACAGGAAGATTCATACGGAATATGTTGTAGCAATCTTTATTGACTTGTAGCTGATCCATGACCTATTGATACTCAGATTGGCGAGGAGGGGGTCTCTTTCTTTTCCCAATATATTTTTCAATGTGAACCATAGCAATGAGAGTGACTATTGATGCTACCAATAATTCTGATGCATCGTCACTGTCACTCTCACTATTACTAGATAAATCATCACTTTCACTCTCACTTGACGTGCTCATCTAAAAAATAGGACAAAATGATTCAGCTAGCACATACAATAGGAAATAAAAAGGCAGTACAGCATACAAATGATAGTAGAACAAACAAATGGTTCAGCAAATAAAAAGGGTAGCATTACATAAATGCAGCTGAAATAAAAAGGGTACCATTACATACAAAGGATACAGCACATGAGTGACACTACTATATTTCTTTTCTCTCTCTTCATACATCCTCTTCAGCCAAGCCACCTTTCCTTCATTAGTTTTGATGGAACGAAATACTGCACAGTTTTCACAGCTTATTCATAAGCTCCATGATGTCATCTTCAACCTTTTGTTCATTTTTGCTCTTACTAGTAGACGGCACATCGATAAGTCGTGACACTTGGTTAACCATAGGATTCCTACCCTTCTTTTTTGGGCTAAAAAGAAAGTCAACATCACTAGTTTTGCGTTTTCCTTCCTTTTTGACATACTGTGAAATGTGTCCATTCTCTTCATTCTCATTACTATCATCACTAACTTCAATGGGAGTTGTAGTTTTTTTAACTCCCGGAACGACCGAAGATAAACCTGTGACATTGATGTGTTGAAACAGAACTTCAAGCTCATCTAGGTTCTCCATAGGTGCTTCACAAAAGGCTGCATATTTCTTGTTTTCCTTAAAAATAAGTCATATGTATTAGTTATCAGAACTTGGGTTTGAAGGATAAAAAAATAAACAACTTTCAGTTTTACTTACCGCTATCTTTTCCTCCCACCATTCATCACTTGTTGTAATTGTTCCCTTTACAACATCGAAACCAAGACCGGTTGCAGCCCTCTTCAAATCCAACCACAAGTTGTACTGTGGCTTCAAAGCATCCCAGTTGTTCTTCAATTTTCCATGTGGGTAGTGTCGTTTGGTGATAGCAAAAAAAAATTCCTCAAGGTTCTTGTACCCAATAGAACTCAAGGTAGTCCCTGGTCTATTCCCAACTAGAGTTTCTTCCTTACATATCTGGCAAAATATTTTGGTTGCATATGCATCCCATACTACTTTTGGTGCCTTCACCTTTCCTTTGTCCATCTATACTATCAAAATTACTCCAACAATAAGCAACATACAAGTACTCAGACCCATGCATCTACCTACGCTCATCCAATTTTCATCCAATTTTCAGCCATGAACTACTCAAATCCAATCTTAAAACCCATATGCATAAATCCTTAGAACTAGTGTGGGAAGGGAGATGTGCTTACCGTGGATGCGAACTCCAAGATCCACGGAGCTGCGACCGCGGGGGCAGGGCCGCCGGTCGGAGAGGCGACAGCGGGGGCAGGGCTGCCGGCCGCAACTGCAATGGCGGGGGGAGTGGTGGGGGCGCCGACTGGAGCTGCGACGGCGGGGAGTAGGGCGGGGGTGCCGCCCGGAGCGACGGCAGGGAGCAGGGCGGGGGCAGGGCCGCCGATCGCAGCTCCGATGGCGGGGGAGTTGCGGGAGTGCTGACTGGAGCTGGAATGGCAGGGAGCAGGGCGGGGGCGCCGCCCGGAGCGACGGCGGGGAGCAGGGCGGGGGCAAGGCCGCCGATCGCAGCTCCGATGGCGGGGGAGTTGCGGGGGTGCTGACTGGAGCTGGAATGGCAGGGAGCAGGGCAGGGGCGCTGCCTGAAGCAGTGACGGCAGGGAGCGGGGCCACCGTCCGGAGATGCGATAGCGGGGAGCGGGGGTGCCGTCCAGAGATGCGACGGCGGTGAAAGGATCTCGGTGATGCCTAGAGGGGGGTGAATAGGCGTAACTGTAAAACCTGAAAAATTCTTCTCAGCGATTAAATCCGTCAAAACTTCCGACACTGTGTAGGAAATTCCGATGACACTGGACCGAAACTTCCGACAAAAAAAAATTTATACGAAATTCAAAATTAAACTTGAAACTGCAGAACCTGGATGAATCAAAAGTTGCACAATGATACTAGGAGACTTCTGCAGGTGATCTTTGCAAGCACAAACTCTAAATCAACAAGAACTAAATAAATACAATAAGCATAAGAGACAAGAGATTTATTCCCGAAGTTCACTTCCACTAAGGAAGCTACGTCTCCGTTGAGGAGCTCACAAAGAACCGGATCTTCCACTAATCCTTTATCTCACTCAATCAACCACAAACGAGGATTGAGTCACTTACTATAAAATTCACAAAGGATAGGGTAATACAAACTTTTCGGGGCCCACAAACACGAGAGGACGCTCCACGGGCGACACCAAACCGTCTAGAAGCAAGCTTCAAGAGTAACAAACGTGAATCAAAGGATGAAGATGCTTCAAGTGCTTTTGAGATAAACTTAGGTGCCCCCTCACTTAAATGTCACACTTCAATCTTGCTCTGACGCAAGCCCTAGCTCAAATCAACTAAAGAATTAGCTCAAGGAGGGATCGGGGAGGAGTAGTAAATGCTTTTGGAGGTGTTTGTCTCGGGTTAAGTCAGCAACAAGTGAAGGAGGGGCTGAGGGGTATATATACCTGAGCCCAAAAAACTAGTCGTTAGTGCACTGGTTAAATGATTGTCGGAACTTCCGACATAGGGTCGGAACTTCCGACCCAGCTAAAACTAGCTGGCCGAGAACCCCCTGTCAGAAGTGCCTGGGAACTTCCGACAGGTGTCGGAACTTCCGACCCACACTGGAACAGTCAGAAAACTAGGTGCACAAGTGTGTAATTCTGTATCTTTCCTGGATGGTTAGCATCTCAAATAAGCACTTTGACACCTTCATGCTTTCCATTCACATCCCTCTTAATAGTACGATGTTTCCTATACTCAAATTTAAAATAGAAAATATTAAAAGACCTTCTTTTAAACTCAACACTGTATCTTAAGCAAATTTGCCGTCTTTTCTTGCTCTTTTTCATTTCATTGAATTTTAACCTCTCCATAACTCGATAAACTCATTAGCTCCTTAATTTTGTATATCATCAACACTAAAACCCTATTAGGGGGCCAAATGCACTTTTAGGCGGGGAGTAGGGGCGCCGTCCGGAGGTGCAACGGGCAATGACGAGGAGCTGCGACTCGCGTCGCTGTGCGCTTGGGAGGGGGCAGCGCGAGACGGGAAAAGGTGGGGAACAGAAGATTTTCGCTATTATATACCAGTGGCAAACGCGGGTAATTCTGTTGAAATTTTATAGGGAGGTTCATAGCGCTCAAGCGCACAAGCTCGGGAAGCTCCTCTCGCCGAGCTTTTGGACCTAGGCAAGCTTTTGGACCTAGGCAAAAATGAGCTCTTGGACTTGCTCGCTGGTGGGAAATGCAGGTCTGTTTGGGGGAGCTTGTAGCTTTTCCAGCTAGTTGGAGTAGCTGAAGCTGCAGGAAGCTACCCTAAACAGGGCCTTTGTTCTAGCTTTCCTGTGTAGTTCTGTTTAGCTGTGCTCACGGCTTTAGATCTGTGCCCGTGTGAGCTTTTGGTCCTGGGAGTTGTCTCTGGCGAGGACGCGGCGACGGTCTTCGGCGGCACTCTCGTGAGGTTAGTACTGCTCTGCCTTTTTGTGAGAAGGTTGGAGCTTGAAGTTATCCTCCATTGTGGGTGTGCTGTTCCGATTGTTGGCCTCATCGCCGGCAGCGGTGGATTTGGGTTTTCGGACATCATCGGCGAGGCGTCTGAGTCGGAGATATCGTGGAATAAGTTCGCTCTGGTTCGTTCTCGTCCCATAGGTGTTCCGCTCCGACACCAACGGCGAGCCAGTGGCGGTGGGGTTCCGGTGGCGAACCCCCTGGAATCTGGGCCCGCTGCCTCGTCGTCTCCGGCAGACGGCGATGTTGCCAGCTCTTTGTTTGAAGGCTGCAGAGTTGGCTGCGGGATCTGTGGAAGATGGGCGGTTGGACCATGCTCGACCTTCCCTCGACGGCGGTGGTCGTCGACGACGAGAAGTGGTCCAAGAGCTGGAGAGCTTGGGGCGCGGCCCCAGTCGCGATCGCCGATGGCTTCATCCTGTCTTTCGAGACGAGATTTATTTGAAGGCTGCAGAGTTGGTTGCGGGATTTGTGGAAGATGGGCGGTTGGACCATGCTCGACCTTCCCTCGACGGCGGTGGTCGTTGATGGCGAGCAGTGGTCCAAGAGCTGAAGAGCTTGGGGCGCGGTCCCGGTTGCGATCGCTGACGGCTTCATCCTATCTTTGGAGACGGTTGTCTACTTTGACTCCAAAGTCAGTGTGCGATGGGGTTTTTCCAGCTCGGGGTGGTGCCCATTGTATTCCCCGACGGCGGTGGTCGGCAATGAGGATTTCGAGCGCCTCGTGTTTCCAAAGGACTTAGGGACTTGGTTGTTATCTTTCTTTCTTTTAGGGTCCTTGGTGAAGTTTGGCTGGGACGGCTGTCTCTGTATCCTTACCGTACGTCTCTGTATCCGTACAAGTACTTGTACGTTTTCCTTACCTAGAAATACAGACACGTATTATAAAAAAAGAAAGTTGCGGGTTCGAGAGGGCCGGTGGAGGCATTTGGCGGGTTGGTCGCTGGGGCTTGGGGCAGTCGGGCGCAGGCGGCGAGGCTCCTCGACGGGTCTACCCACGTCCCCGTCCCCGGCGCGCTCTCCGCTTCCGCCGTCCCCACCTCTGCCGCGTCTTCTGCACCGCCTCCCGCCGCCGCCGCCTCTCAGTCTCCTCGGCGGCTGTTTGGGGAGGTACGTCGCTTCTGAATCTATGTGCGTGCGGACGGGGGTGGTGGACTGGTGGCTACACCGGCGGGATTCTACTGGGGATAGGGTTTCGGGGTTCACCGGCTCTGCTGTTGTGGGTGACGACACCGGCGGGATACTACGAGCGATAGGATTTCGGGGTTCACCGGCTCTGCTGTTGTGGCTGACGACACCGGCGGGATCCTACGAGCGATAGGGTTCGGGGTTCACCGGCTCTGCTGTTGTGGGTGACGACACCGGCGGGTTCTTACGGGCAATGGTGGTGGTGACACAGCGGGGTCTTACAGGGAATGGTGGCGGTGACACAGCGGGTCCCACGGGAATGGATTTCGGGCTTTACCGGGGCTGGCGGGATCGAGGTGTTAATTCGGTGATCTGCTCTCCACAACTTTGCTGATAGTTTCTTCAGAATTGTCAAATTGATTCCTGACCGTGTTTGACTGCTCTACACTATACATAAAAAATGAGCCTAATGCTTCCTTCAAACACATCTGATTTGATGATGTTATGCCAATAATTTATTGATAAGCAACTTGTGCAAACTTTGGAATATTTTTCCAACCTCATTTGAATCATACATGGTTCAGTAAGTTGCCTCTCAGAGGCACTGAATCACATAAACCATTGGTATTTTCCTTGGCCGTTTGGTACATAGAGTCTCCATAATCTAGCACATAAGCACCAATTGTAGCAGCTTCAAGCAAAGAATCGTCATCTGCAACCTATATCTCATTATGAACACCCAACACATCATCAGCACCTGACTCACTTAAACTTGAAGGAGTCATCTTTTTGTTCAGCACAGCACTAGTATATAGAAGGCAGAATAGCTAAATTCGTCCCAAAAATTCACCCAAAGGCTCAATTATGTCCCCAGGTTTAAGAAGGTCCATCCAAATCCTGCAAACTTTTTTATAGGCGCAGTTTGGTCCTTGGGCTGATGTGGGAAGCCACATGTGTGCACCGTGTCAGCAGGGTGTTTAGATAGACCTTTGCATAAATGGAAAAGTCTTTTCTACACTTTAGTAAAGCTTTTGCACCCAATAGCCGATACACCTCACTAGAATGGCTTTGGTTCCTGGCACCGTACCTGGTTTTGTAAAACAGTCTCAGGCATGTGCATGACCCTAAAGCAAGAACATAGGCACAAATTACACAGGTGATGGGAAAGAGTTTTGCATGCACTGGGATTATACAGTGACACCAACTAATATGGACCTTCACTACGATGCAAGTCAAGCATCCAAACATAACATAAGCAGTAGTTAGGTGTTCATACATGCATGTTGATTTGTCCATGATGGCCTAGCTGTTTTATCCCACATAAATAATGAGAGATTTCATAGATCACTTAAGGCCTCCAACTGCTGACTAGGTGTGCGCATGTGGATTTCTTTGTCAGACTTGAGACCAAATTGAGCCAAATACAAAACTTGCTGGTCTTGGATGGACTATTGCAAACCTCAGGGATGAACTTGAATCCATGTGAAAACTTAGTGCCTGGCTATTCCCCTATATGATGAGAAGAGTTATGCCATGCCATATTAGAAAGGGATACGGAATCAGTACAACTGTAGGCAACAAGGATTGACACTTATTTCATAGTATGTACTCAAATAATCAGCTGGTAAAATGAAGCTTGGCTTCTGGGCAAATGATTATCTTTCTGTGTCCTGTGTCTGATGTAGATGCTAGCAGCTAGCTTATGCAATGTATTGTACATTAATTATATCTAGCTGATTGCCGCCTCAATAGTTGTCCTGATACACACAACTTTTATGCTGCAATTGGTTACATAACTGTGCAGTTTGATATGGCTTTATTATTGATACCTTTCTATAGTTATTTAATATTTAGTGTAAACATAAGGTTTTCCGTTGCTTGTACAAATTTAATTTAAGCATATTGAGCTGATTCATGGCAAAAGGCTTCTTATGTCCTGGGATCAGTGTTTAATAATGCTTATTTTAATACATGGGCACAAAACTAATAGCGCATAGCATCAGCTTTACTCCCAAATTTGTTCCGCCTGTTGATAGCACACAACAATCATAAGATCTGTTTACTCACAAGCCACAACTCAGGGTACTAACTAGTTTATTTATGTGCCTATGCAGGTTTTGTGCATATCTCCAGGTCAGCAGTTTCTTGTCTCAATTCTCTTTGCAGCTTGAGGTTTGTGTCTCCTGCCTTATCAGAATTGGAATTTCTTCTATCAAATATGAAGTCATGGCATAACATATTGCCTTTGCTCTTCTGCAAAAAAACCATCACACAACAAGATATTAGGAAGATTAGCCTTTTTGTACTTTATCCATAAGGTTTGAAGTTAGAACATAGTGGTCTTCCTTCCAGTTCCAAGAAGCAGTTTTTTCATCATAGTTTTTGCAAGTTGTTATTATGAAATTTAGTTTTATGATTCACAGTTTTACTGAATTTTATATTTGGGTTTAGATAAATCTTTTATTTTATATATCTTTGTTGCCCCCTTTTTTATTTTCTGTTTTTCTCTTATTTCAGTTCTATAATTGATCCTTTCTTTTGCTAATTTACTGGTTTTCTATCTACCTAGTTTTATGAGTAATTAAATATTGCATTATATGGTTCTCAATTGAAATGAACATGTTTGTGATGTTAAAATGAGAGCATATCATTGAATATATGCTTGCTATAAAATGTGTTAGTATGACTATAGCAGTTTTACATGTGTTTTCTATCTGTACCAAATTTGGAATTGATTACATATGCGTTCTCATATTTGACTATGGTCTTTTTTTCAGGATTGTTTTACTTATTGGACTTTGTACGTCGGGAATCCGGATAGTCCTCTTGGATAGAGGTTTGCATTTCGGTACTCTCATATTTTCTCTCACTCTTACCCTATCATCATCTGCCAAGTTTACATTATTACTCTTCTTTTCAAAAGATTTTTGTTTGCTTCATTTCTTTACTTCCTTTTCTCAGTGTGAAGGTTTAAGCTAATAGCAGTGGGCATTTTAGTGCTTATTCGTTTTGGTGTCTGGAGCATTTGGAGCATATTATACAAGAATAGTTGGAGACAAGTTTTTTTTGAACCTCAAGGTTTTAAGAGTCCATAGATATGCAAGTTCTGGAAGAAAGTAGTGCACATTGATGGACCGAGCATGTCTTTTTGCGAAGATGGTTAATGGGCTACCTATGGGGGGAATATGTTTAGAGCTAATGTTTGATGCACGCTGTTGGGCCAAGTTGGATCCGCCCATCATGGATTCAGAATGGAATGTCCTGCTCACACACAAACATGTAACCACATCCTAGGGTTTCTCAAGATGGTTGTGAAAGTCGCACATATGAATTAATGGGCTACTATCAGGGGGGAATATGATTAGACCCGATATTGGAGGCACACACTGTTGGTCGAAATTGGATCTGCCCATTATGGATTTGGAATGTAATGTTTGGGGGGGACCACTGCACATATTATGAGGGATTACTCGAGGTGGCTATGAAAGCAGCACATATGCATATGGACTTGTTATATGGAAAAGTGTAAAATTGGACCCAGTTTTTTGTGCACACGATTGGGCAGTTATCTGTCATGCTCATCATGGACGTTCTTCTCAGTGCACAACCTACCTGATCATTCTCCAAAATGGTTTGAAGCATAGAGTTTTTGAGTGGAGCAATATTGTAATTTTTTTTCTTTTTGTGTTAGTCTTCTTTTTAACTTTCGGATGTAAGCACACCATGTTCTTATGATGCAGCTAGCTAGTAGATTGTATTCAATCTACTAAACATGTAATCTAGTGGCTTGTCATAATCCATGTTTGGCATACATATGTAACAGATGACTGCTTTGTCAATAAAGTTTGATTTATTTTCAGCCTGCAACTTTAAATTCCAGCTGAACACCGTGCTGTAAATATATGTAGTTTTTGTGTTTATTCGTGCGAATTTAACAGATGAGCCTTTTTCAGACTTTATCTTTCATTTGGGCTTATTGTTTGCAACAAATTATATATGTTGATCTAGTGGCCCATTTAGTCAGATTCATTTGTACACCTTTTTTTTTCATTAGCTCTTGTATCTGTAAAAAAAAATAGTTACTCTAATTCTATTGTGTCTTTATGCAGCTTCCAGATGGACATCGACATTTTCTATATCTTATGTGAATAATAGAGGATTCATACAATTATTTTATTAAAAAAACTGTAGCGTACTAATTCTGCAACTCTTTATGACAACAGGGCTTGTCCTTGGCGCCTGGGTTGTCCTCTCACCTGGGTAGGAGATGGTGCTTTGCCACTTCAACTTATGTTCATAGATGCATGTTACATGCATCAAATTTACTAATGACATGGCAGTTTTCATTGTGTTCTCTGTGTCACACTTAGCAAAACATTCGGGTGACTTACAATGATAAATCTCGGCAGGTGGAGACTGGCAGGATTTAGAAGGCAACACGGTCTCTTAGAGGAGCCACTGATTGAGAATGCTCAAGCTGAGAACGAAACCGATCTAACCTAGTGGCTTCCTTCATGGTTCTTCCTCTCCGTCGCTGTCATGACATTCTGGTGCTGGTTTTTCTGGGGTGCTAGCAAGATCCCAAAATCTGAATCTGCAGGCTCGTGGCTGTGGTCCGATCTAAATATCTACATCCAGATAATGATTTCCTTCACTATCATCCTCAGCATTGTTTGGCTAGTGTGGCTGTGCCTTATTAACTACAAAAAAGTAAGCACAGTTAGTAATACGACCTCCTTCAAATCAGTCTAATGGATAGTATCCAATTCTTTAAGTTTGTGCTTTGTTGTCAAATATAACCAGTACTAATTCTCTCTGCAGACTTTGCTCTGTGTGGCCGGAGGACTTCTGGGCTTCATAATTGTTTGCGGTTTTACACTCTTCTTCAAAGGTTTTCATAGGTTGCACGTCCTTGGTTTTGTCTCTGTAGCTCTTACAGTTGCCAGTAACTTCTGCCGAATGAAGTCTTCAGTAAGTTACTTTTACCTTGCACAGCGTATTTGTTTTTATTCAACAATTTACTTTTGATGCATTGCTTAATCACCTTTTGGATTGAACTGCTGGTAATTTGTGAAATTGAAATGTTCCAGTTTGGTGTAAGCACATGGTATTCTTTTGTAAAGATTATTTACTCAACTATATGATAACATTGTTCCAGGGTACACCTCAGCTCTCGAAACTGGGCTTTAGTGTGGCCATAGCAGGTTTTATAGGTGGACTATTGTGGATCACAAAAGGATTTGCGGCTGATTATTTCTCAGATGACACACACAAGCATGGATTCTTAAGCGTGCTATTCAAGAAATTTTTTTTCTGGAAGGTAATATTTTCTGAAGGCAATGCAACCAACCGCAGTATTGCACAATTCTTTAGTAATCGTCCTTTTTGCACCTTTTGCACTTAGTTGTCTTCGGCTGCTGGAAGCCTATTTCGTGGACGTGATTTGGTGATCCTCATGATCCTGCGGGCCGGCGAGTCAAGGAATTTACATGTGAATAGAGCAGAGCTGGTTACGGTTCCTACAGAAAGTAGCCAGCGGGTCAAGGAGTTTACAGCTGAAGATGGGGCCGACCTGGTTGCGGTTTCAACATCAAGTGACTGGATCAACTGATCCCCAGATATGACTGTTACTTGGCAGGTCTGTTGACCGAATGATCTGAACTCAGACGGTTATGTCTCGACCGCTCCTGGTACCTGACCAGTGGTTTGAGCCTTGAGCTCAGGCACTCCCTCAGGCAGGCTGCTGTAAGATGTGCGAGGAATGACACTAACATCCACTAAGGACCATGATGTGCGCATAGTTTTCTAAGGTCGTATAGGATTCTGGCCAACAAATAGTATTAGTCATAATCATACATACTGGCAGTGCTGGCAAAATATGTGGACGATGTTACATGTTTGTACATCAAATGAACCAAACAAATAATGATTTACGCTCAATGAGTTGGACATCTAATAGCATGATAGTAACATTCAGATGCTAATCTGGCAGAGAAAAACCAGCTATGGACATTTCTGGATTCTGAACATTGTTCTCAGAAGTGATCCCTTGAGAAATTTTCAGTCCACTTGGTTGATAATTTTCTTGCGCCTCGAAGAGTCGAAGTGACATGGCTGAGCGCCTGAGCCCCAACCTCCGTTCGGATTGGAGTTAAAACGTATGAAAATCAAAGGGAGCCGCATTGAGGAGGAACTGTTTTCTGTGTCGTCGTTTGGAACATAGGAATCGCTCAAAACCAGGAAAGGGAGACGAAACTGTACTTTTGGAGGAAGATGAAAATGAGCTCCGTGTGCCCAGCTAAGTTTTTCCTGAGGCTGCCCACATTTTATTTTCCAGATGGAGGTCGGCTGCTCGAGGACCCTGCCTCTCCCTGCATCTCGAGCCTTCTTGTTTCAGCTCATGGCCATAGCTGCCAAATCCATCCTGCCATTGCTCCCAAACCCCGTTGGCTTGGCTCGATTTGCTACTTCAGAAGAACGTCTCGCCTTAAATCAGGAGCAGTTCTATACAGTGCAAGAGTGCTTCGAGTGCTCAAATGGACACTATAGGGTCTATGCTCTTTTTTTGGAGAGGAGCAACAGATAAATTCAAATACCACATGATGAAGTGGGAAAACGTTTGCTTACCTAAGGATTTTGGGGGTTTAGGAATTATAAACACCAAGGTGCTGAATGAGGCTCTCCTCTTAAAATGGGTGTACTTGTGCTGCTCTGTGCTGAAAGTAAAGTATCTGAGAAATAGATCTTTTGCAAACAGTAAAAGGGGCTAGGCTCTCAGTTTTCGAAAGGGTCACACAAAGTTAATGATAAGTTTTATTTGGAGGCGGCTTTCCAACATGGAAATCAGATTTTGAATTGACACTTGGGTAGGTGGCATTCCTTGGAAGCTGGGCTTCCCTAGGCTATGTGGTTTAATCGGTTCCAATCCAGTACCGGAGTCCAGATTTACCCTCAATTATTATGCAACGTACTCCTCTTCACCAATATCAAGATATGATCCCATCAAAAAAAAATTATCAAGATTAGTAGACGACAATGACAACGTCGCTCCTCCGTGAGGACTCTGACAATTAATATTATTTCTGCTTGACTCCCCAAAGTTCTTGCCAATATCTTATATATAGATATGGCCCTAACAAACTTGACTAACAATCCTCATCAGATAAGGACTCCTATCTAATCCTCATCAGATAAGGACTCCTATCTAACTTTAATAAAGATTTCTAAAAATAGATTACCAATCCTAAAAGATACCAAGTATTCTTGCACTTCTGCACATGATTTCTGCTTGGACTCTTTCTTCTTGCACCGTGCATATGTGCGCCCTGTAAAAACGTCGATAACACCGTGCATACATATATTCATATGGGTGATGAACGTGCTCACCCCTCCTATATTTCGAAAGAATACATGTTAGATGTGACTATAGAAGGAGCATTTGGGGCTTCAATTGTTTAGACTTCAATATTGCAGAGACAATGAGTGAAAAGAAGAAGAAGAAATGGTTAATTAGGCATGTCAGGGAATAAGAGTAATTGTTCCAATAAAAACAAATAAAAATTAGGTATACTCCCTCCATCCTGAAAAATACAATTAAGTCAAATTTTCTTATGTTGGACCAAAACTATAGAGAATAAAATCAACATTTGTAACATCTATTAGGTAGAGTGATATTATTCAACGCCCTAGGTTTAGCGGTTATTATATACCCAACAGTCAAATTACTAACCGAATTAACTAGAAATTAGTGAACCAAGTTACCGTATTACTGAATCACGTTCAGTAAAAGAGTAACCACGTGCAATAGTTATTACTGAAAATTTATTCAGTAATTAGTTAGGTGTAGCTAAGGTGTATAATAGAAAGATGGAGAATTGAACGTGGGCTAATAAGTATACTATAGAAATATATATATCATAATTAATCTAATGATGATCATTTGTACCATAAATATTGGTACTCTTCTCTATAAATTTGATAACTTATAATGGTTTAATTTAGGATAAATTAAAATTGTATTTTTTTTACGGAAGGTGCATGCCAACCCTTTTTGCACCATGGATATACCTTAATTGTGCGTGCTGTACTAAAGCGGGGCGCCAGGTGTGCCACTACTGCTATCTGGCCTAACGCCGTCAGACTCGTCGACCATTGAAGACTTCTTGCACGGGTACGGGCGCGCCGCTCCCTGCTCCAACGCTGCTGTGCAAGACAAGAACCAGCTGTGCTTCGCCGAGATAACACGAACCTCCGCATGCACGGCGCCGTCCGCGCGCTTCTCGCCGGCCATGAGCTCGGCGAGCGCCTTGGGCACCCCGACACCTCCGCTCGCGGCGACGACGGCCAGGTCGGCGGCACCGTTCCGCGGCACGCACAGCTCCTCCACGCGGCCGACGGCGAGCGGGACGCCTCCGTACAGGACCACCGCTTCGCCGCCCACGCAGACGTCGTACTCGCCGCCCAGATTGTCGATGCCCAGGGTGAGGTTGAACGCCCGCGGGACGCGGTCCTCGAGCCCGGCGAACCTGTCGACGGTGACAGAGAACACCGGCAGCCGGGTAGTCAGCATCATGAAGATCCCCCAGGCGAGAAGGCTGACAAGGAGCAGGGCTCCGCACGCGAGGACGGCCAGGGAAATTAATGCAGCAACGGCGATCGCCGTGCTCGCAGGCTCCTTCTCCCGGTGCGACGGAAGTTCGTCGTCGCTCCGGCCGCTCAGGAGCCGTGCGTCCATGGTTGCTCGATGGATGTGCAAGTCGCTATACTCCTAGCAATTGAGGATGTCATGGCAAGCGTAATAATAGACGTAATAAATAGTTAACCGATCTTGGGTATCGTACGTATTTGATTCAGGAATCCTGACTATGCAGAGTTCATTTAGGATTCAGAGGCCTGCAGCTACGAGAATCGGCTATTCAGAGGAGTTCAAACCGGACAGTTCCTGTCCTAGGGTCCTACCGCGAAACTACGGTCAAATCGATCGATCACCTCAAGATTGTACTGCGAAACTTGTCAAATCGGGCTTCTTCCGCATCCGTTTCACGTCCGAGGACGAGGAGCACCACTCCAAATGGCCATGGGCCTGTGTCTTCTAGGTCCAAATTAAACCATGGAACATCACCGCTGGTGACCTCCTCTTTCTGGCGCCGGAAGGCAACGTAAGGGTTTTTATTTTGGGCATGGTTTCGCCGGGAACGGCTTGAGCTCCGTGCTACAGTAAACGGTGCTGTAGTGATACTATATAAATACTATTTTAAATACTGTTTTGTATTGTAGCGTGAAGAAACTCAAATCGAGATTCAAAATAAACTAGGGAAGGGTGGAGCCGGTGGAGCGGAAAAAAATAGCTCCACGAGCTCCGAGGTGCTATAGTAGTGTAACAGTGCGACAAGATCTAGATATTATCCGACGATGAGCGATGATAAGATGGTGGAACACAGGGGCGAAGCTACGTGGGCCTTCCCTGGTGCACATGCACCATGGTGAAAAATATTTTTCCTAGTAGTTAACAGAATTTTACCATATAAAGTATACTAGTTTTGTTGTTTGTAATGGAGAGTGCACCAGGGTCAAAATCACCTTGGCTTCGCCACTGGTGGGACACAGTTAGTTAGTTCGATGATGAGGCATGGGATGGCGCAAGGGGCGCCTCGCTAGAGGAGTATGAGTTGTCGTTGATTTGAAATTATATGGACGAGGAGAGATAAAAAAAAAGTTGGAGATACAGCTTGAGCACGAAATATTTTGACCGCACAATAGCATTGAGTGGAATTGTTTCATATATTATTTTTTATGAATCTATTGGTATAGGCATAGCATCGTATAATAACTAGTTTTTTTTTTTGACAAACCAGACATAAGAGCTGACGATTTATTAAAATGAAGAAAAGGCCCAGATTGAACGTAGCGACGACTAGTTACCATAAGATTCAAAACAATCCCATAACGTGAGACTCAAAACATTACGTGGCACAGGACAACTTTGTAGAAAGATCCATGATACAATCCATTTGTACCAACCTAAAGGCAATAATTTGTGAAAAAAAGAAGCTTTCTTTTGTTTTGACTGTGACTCAGAAGCTCCTCCTGGAAGATTAGTCATGCAGCATTAATCCAACACAGTGTAAAGACCTTGCACGGCGATGGCTCATCTAGCTTGACCCGGCACGACAAGTACCTCTGCCGATCCAGCATGATGTCCACGTCCAGCTCCACCGTCCGCGAGAGCCGCTCGGAGACCAGGCGGCCGCGCAGCTCGTCGGAAAGCTCCACGTCGGCGCCGAGCGCCACCACCCTCACGTGCTCCTGCCCCTGTGCGGGCACGCAGAACCTGGGCACCCGGGCCCAGGCGAGCGCCGCGCCCGCGTAGGAGACCGCCACCGTGCGCGCTCGTTGCAGATGCCGAGCGTCCGGAACAGGCGGCGCCGCGTGACGCCGTGCAGCGTGAGGTCGAACATCGTCGTCGCGTTCGCGGCCGGCCCGCCGCCGTCGAGCCCGTCGAAGCCCGCGGCGACGTCGACGGAGAAAGTGGGGAGCAGGGTGTCCTGCGGGTAGAAAGCGATGAAAGCCCCGATGAACACGACTGCTGACACGAAGGTGCACGCGATCACGAGCTCGGGTTTGATCGCGGCGACGGCGGGTGCGGGCGACGGCGACGACCCTGTTTCCAAGTCGTGCTCCATGGCCGCTTCGGCGGCGGCGAAGCCGCGAGCGCGAAATTTGTGCGCAACAAGTAGAGTAGTAATCTGGATGTGCACCTGACTCGCTTGAACGTTTACGATTACGATTTTATTTGGACGCAGGAATTTGATGAGTATATGTCCTGGTAAATAGTATGAAAAAAAATTGAAAACGGGTCGGATCGATACTGTCTAGAGCAATGTTGTTTGAATGTTTGGATCCTGCTGAGCAGAAAGCGGAAGCCCTGAACCGGACACGGCCCAGCAGGCTGGCCAGGCCCAGGCCTGATATGGCTTGGCCCAAGTTTCAGTTTGATCCAAACTCACCACAATGCCTATGACGGTCTGCGAGACCTAATTAAGTAGTTTTGTGGTGTAGAAATAAAAACAAGTGCACGAAAAACGTGTCGTCGCAACAGGAAATTTGCCGCATAGCACCCAAAAGTACAGGATGGGATTCATAATTTACAAGAAATGAAAAAAAAACCTTGGACGTTTAAACAACTTTTTATGGATCCATCTGAGCATTACATCACTCTATCCCATTCACTAGGACGGGCATTTCAAATTCCGCAAGTTGAGGCACCAACGCCAAGCATGGGTAACAACCAACAGGACTCGCAGTGCAAATTCCATAAGTTAAGGCAGCAACGCCGAACATGAGTAACAACGGACAGGCACCCGGCAAGGTGGCAAGCAACGAGGAAATAAAACAGTAGACACCAGATATCTTCATATTGTCAAACTATCTCAGATTCAGAGAAAGCAATCTGGGCAAAATTTCTAAACAAGCCATGTTTGAAATTATCATTTTGACAAGCTCTGATAAACCGTCAGAGTAATTCGCACATTACATGTTCCTTTTTCAGATACCAAAGCATAGCCGACCAAAATCTAAACCACCAAAGCAATCTAAGCAGCAGCAACCTCCTTTTTAAGCTTAGCAAGCTCCCGTCTGATAGCACCACCCCTCTGCGCAGATCAAAATCATAGCATTAGGTAAGTTCATAAGCAGTCAAGTACAGAAATTAACAATTCAGAGAATATATGCATGACAAACCTTGATCTTCGCCAACATAACCTTGAACCTGTCAAGATCGTTGAGTGATGCTCTCCTCTTCTGGACAATCAGCTTCTTGCCCCATGAGCTCTTCTCCCACTTGTTTTTCACATCTGCAATCAGGATATTGTCCATTTAAACAGTGGTCATAGTGAAATACATATAGATTGAAAAAATGGTGAAAGAAACAGCTAATCACCAGCTTCCTCCATTGCCTTAATCAATGTAGTCTTCTTTGGAACACGTTTAATGTCAATCTTGATATCGGTCAGGGAAAGCCGCTTGAAGTTCATCTGGCAACGGACCATGTCGGGGGCATCCACAAGGGCCTAATATCAGACAGAAAAGATGCTTTAATCTTCCATCACCAGCTGTTAGTAAATAAATATATATACATATGCTGTGGTCTGATTGCTCAAGCAGAACACATCAACATGACTACCAGGAAACTAAAAGCCAGTAATATGTCATGCCAGACAAAAATATATAATGTTTAAACAATAAGCAGAGCTCTATCAGAAACAAGTTCAAACACTAAATATACGCAACAATATCACATATTTCAAATGGTGCAATGGATGGATTGTCTTAATAATAATCACCGAACAAACAATGGACTTGTACAAACAAGTTTTGATTCCTTCTGCAAGGAAGTGACCAATCAAGAGGCAATTCCTGATTTGACATTGATGTCTCAATGACACAAGGTATCGTGTAAAATTGCAGTTGAAGGAAAAGAATTTATCCACTAATCCAATATCTGTATATCAACATTCAGCAGCTCCATATATATCAACACGATAACTTGCTACGTGTTGGTTTGTCACTTATTAAGGACACATCATGACAGAACACATTGCAATAAACATCGATGTATCATATACAAAACATTAATATTTGGCATAAAATGCATCAATCAATGGTGTCAGAAAAAAATGGTGTTCACTCACAAAAGTCAGAGCATATAGTAAGGCGCAGTGACAAAGATGATAAAGTTTCAGACGATGTGTTGGGGTAGTAAAAGAATATACTTCACTTGGCAGCTTAACTACAAATGGCATAAATGATTAAATACATCACTAGACAGTGAATGTTGCTATCAATTAAGTAAAATGGTTGAAATGGCTACTAAGATGAGTAAGGTAAGGCTATTCCACAAGCATTCATTTAAAAGACTGAGCACAGATTGAACAGGATAATGGTCGATCAACCATTTTCATGAGAAGCTTAATTAGATTCGAAACAGACCATATCCAAAGTCTGCAGTGCCAACTGTGCCACAGTGATATTATTGAAACTTCTACTGCAGAAATTTGCATAACAGCTAATTATACAGCGCGGATCAGTTAAACAGGGCAAGCTACGTGTCTAATGCAACCACTCCAGATGTGCCCTGCCCCGATCGCTCAAGCGGCTAGTGATCAACAATACAACGCCCGTGCGCACCAGAGAAGGAAGGGCTCATGAAACTACGGCACGATCCGAACACCTAGACCGGTATCGACACCTCAGCCCAAGCAAATCAACGAGAGATCCGACTCGACTCACCCTGTTCTGGTCGACGACGTCGACGATGACGACGAGGCGGTCGTAGTCCTTGCCGTAGTTCACCAGGGCCACCCGCCCGATCTCCACGAACCTCTTGAACGGCTGCAAAACCACAGGGCGCGCACCATTAGATGACGCCAGACGAAGGGCAAAACCACAAGGCTGCCGGGGGGGATGTCGCGAGGCCACCGTACCATTTTTGCGGCAAGGGGGGGTCGGCGGCGGCGGCGAAGCGGGAGCGAGCGAGACGGCGAGGCGGGGTTGCGGCTGGAGAGGGAAGGGTTTAGACGACACAGATGTATATAGCCGAGGGGATTGGTTCTGTGTGAGCCGATGGATCTTGGGGTGAGGAACTGTAGCCGTCCGATCTAGGTTAGTATGTATTTGGAGGTTCTTTGGGGTGATGGATTGGGCTTTGAATGGCCACATTTCGTGGGCCGGCCTGGCCTTTGTTTGTTGCCAAATTCCTCTCTCTCGAAAGAAAAAAAAGGTGGTGGCTGCCGAATCAATTCAGTTCAGAGTCTGAGACTTCGGTTTGCTGGCAGACATGCCATAGGCAGCAAAGCAAATGTTGGCACATCCAAATAAATGAGAGTCAAAATTTGGAACCAAACGCAAACAATGACCATTCATTCAGTTGAATAGATTTGTTAGAGCTTGAATTGTCATGGCTGCAAACAAAATGGACTTCCTGCTGACCCCAATCTGCTGGTGTGTACTACTGCTCTCACATGCATCTTTTCTTGCGGTACCTGCCTGCCTGCCTGCCTCCATTTCGGTTTGCTACTCATCCTTCAGGTTTCAGCTCATCCAACTAAGCTCATGAACTGATGATGTCTCATGTCTGCCAGACCCGCTTCCACACTGTAGCACATAGTGCATTTGCAGGAGGCAGGGGCGGATCCGGGGGGTGGGGGGGCCTACCCCCGTACAACCAGTACAACCAATGGAGCCTTCTTAAAATCCTCCAACAATTTTTAACCATGAATGAAGAGGAGGAGGAAGAAAAGAAGGAGGAGGAAGAAGAAAAAAAGAGAAGGAAGGAAGAAGAGGAGGAAAATAAATCCCCCTAAATTCGCATCCTAGATTCGCCATTGGCAGGAGGAGACACGTTCTCACCGCGAATAAGCACAAACATTTTACGCACATGCGTAAAACCACACGGCACAGTCCTCCGTTCCAAGCGACGCACGTATAGGTATAGTCCTATCCTACACAAGACAAACGCGTGCGATGTGCAGAGCCACAAACACGTAGATGGGCTCCATTTGTTCGCGCCAATTTGAAAATTTGAATTGAAGAAATTTGAACCGGTCATGCATGGTAGGTACTTGATCACTGCCCAGTGCATCCCAGGCGTCAAGTGACTGCGCCCCTCCGTGGTTTCTCAGGCCGGATGATGCCCACTAACAAGGCACTAATTAGCGTCGCTCTCGCCCGCCATTAACAATTCCCCGAACTGTTTAATCCCCTGCCAACTTTGCTGCCCGCCTGCGACTATATAAATCCCCCACGCCTCTGCTTTCGGAAGCACCAGACCAGAGAGGCCGGTTGTTTGTTTAAGGGTTTCTCCGGGTAGACGCCGAGATGGAGGAGGTGGAGTGTGGGATCGAGAAGAAGGCGGCTGCCATGGCGGCGGCGGAGGAGGTGGGGAGGAAGGAGGAGGCGGCCGCCAGCGACGTGGGCCTGAAGGAGCTGTCCAGGAAGCTCAACGACTTCGCCAAGGCGAGGGACTGGGAGCAGTACCACAGCCCCAGAAACCTGCTGCTCGCCATGGTTCGCATCGTTTCTTTCCCTCATCGGCCACCGCTTGATCTTCTGTCGCTCCTCTTCTTGGCGTTTTTCACCAACATTTACTCCTTACATGGACTGAAAAGTTTAGGGTTTTCTGTCTGTTGTCTCCTCGCCTTTTTCCCCCGGTTTGACTCTGTTGCTTTCGTTAGTTATTACAATCTCAAGAGTTACGCCCCCACATATTCAGTCTACGGAAGCATATGCTTCTTATTCCTTGCGACACTGAGCGATCAATGGTTTCAGGAATCCATCGAATCTTTCTTCTTTTTGAAAAAATAGGGGAGATGGAAAAAACCAGCAATACATGTTTGGAGTATTACTGCAAATTGCATGACAAATCATTGGGAAAAAAAAGCGTGTCTTTAGCTTTCAAGGCGTGATCTTGCATAATCTTCTGCTCTAAATTATATACGTGCACTTACAAATGGCACCATAAAGCAGAGTGACCTCATGTCTTCTTCTTTTTCACTTTTCAGTCCAAAATTCCATGAGCTTTGCGCATATTTTTTATTATTATCCATGTTAACTTTGATTATGAATTATAGTAACTTCAGGCCATAGATAGTACTACTTACTGCTGCAATTAAATATTTGGTTAACGCTGCACATCTCAAGAGAGAAAAGTACACATCAGTTAGCAGTCAGCATCTCTAGAAGACCAGAACATCATGGGCACATAAACAATGTCTCCATCCGTGAAAAGGAGTGAACTAGATTAGCGGAAGGCTGTTATAAGACGATGCTTCATTCCGAGGGCATCATCGTTGAGTTGTTATCTTAGTAGCATCTTTGAGTTTATTATGTTCTACAGACTAAATTATCGTAAAAAGTGCGTTCTCTTTTGACCAACTGTTCAAGAAGATTCTTCGTTCATTAGTTTTTTTTTCCATCCTTGTAGTGCTACTAGATTCTTGAGATCTATCCGATTTATTCTTCTCACATAAACAATTTGCATGTGGATAGCGAACAGTGTACCTTCTGTTGATTTGGCACTTCCTTTTTTTCCAACTTTCATCCACAAACCACAACCTCGCTGCCCAGATGTATATGGATCTTGAAGTGATGCCAATACAATAATACATCTGGCAAAGAAGTACAGATGCTTCATTACCATGATGACAGGGACGCGAGCTATTCCCTGTCCCGTTCAATTCAAAAGCTGCTCGCGGTCTCTGATATTTTTTCCGGGGACTTTTTAGCGCGCTGCTCCTGAAAAGATGATGCAGTCAAGGTGTTGGTTCATGGGGGCATGAAACGGGACAGGTAACCAGTTTCCTCACTGCTCATGGCCTGATTCCTGAACCGGGGATGCAGCTTTCATGCGTCGCGTCTTGGATGCCACGTGGTGCGGGCTCAGCAGGTCGCCCCCCCTGTCGATGCTCATTTCCGGCGTCGCCGTCGGAGAGTAGGGTCGACGCTGATCGCTGCTGTCCGATGTGTTTATACTGGTTCAGACGTGAGGCTCACTGTCAGCTTGCGACTGAAATTTCTGGACCTGGATGGAATATTGGAATGCGATTCGCACTTCTTCTTTCCGTTGTTCTTTTTATGTCTGGAACGCTCTTCTTTCCGATTTTGAAAAGGCGTGAACCACATTCTCGTTAGTTGGGACAGAGCAGACCGAAACAACTTGTGGAGTGGAAGAACTTTTGTTTTCCTTTCGTTCCTTTTGCTGACGGGGGAATTTATTTTTCTTGCGCCTGGCAGATCGCTGAAGTTGGGGAGCTGTCGGAGCTGTTCATGTGAAAAGGGGAGGTGCGCAAGGGCCTGGCGGACTGGGACGAGGCGGAGAAGGAGCACCTCGGCGAGGAGCTCGCCGACGTGCTGCTCTACCTCGTCCGCCTCTCCGACATCTGCGGCGTCGACCTCGGCGACGCCGCCACCAGGAAGATCGTCAAGAACGCCGCCAAGTACCCGGCGCCGTCCAAGGAAGGCGCCTGAAGAACGATGCAATGCCGACCGACCATGCTCCTTTGGTGCTTTGGGGGTGGCACCAGGGTCCTACACGAACTGTTGCTTGAAGCATTCCTGTTGGTGAAAACTTGTGGCGAGTCCAGTAGCTCTTTTGTCGACCTTGTTGTGTCTGAAACAGAACCTGTAGTCTATGGATGCGCTGATGAACACAAGTAGTACACTAGTACGAGCTGTGAGCCTGTGATCCTGTGGTAGGAAGAAACCAGCAGCGGGTTGGCGCTACCGAAGAGCATGCGTAGACGACTGCCACTGCCTGATGGTGACGGGGGACGCCGGAATGGGAACTGCAGCGGCGACTACCAGCAAATTGTGTGGAAGATAAGAACAGTAAAGAGAGAAACAGGCCAGCCAGCTGCCACTAAGGCCTGCAAAGCTCATTTACTTAGCGGGCTTTCTTTCCGACTGCCCGGCTCAGCCCCATACGGCCCATTCTATTATCTAAAGAAAAGCCCAACAGGCGCATTCCATTCCTTCGGACTTTCGGAGTCCAGACAGTGAGAGTAGGCGTCAGTCATCTTCTCGACTCGTCTCGAAAAAGGAAAAAAAGATCCGAGTCTAACTGAGCAAGCGAAATTAGACACTTTCTACTCGTTACAGTATTTTTTTTTGGAAAAAGGCAGCATTATACTAAACCATCGTTCGTTACAATATTTATGAACGAACAATCAAGCTAAGGATGGACTGGACAGCATATAGGTTCACTCTGCAACTATAATGCATGCAGTATTTAGAAGGACAGAACTGAACTTACAGGAGCTTTTATCAAAAAGAAAACTTTGAGCTGAAAGTGACGCAGATATTTGTATCTGCCCTAGTAGGAGTACAAGTGTTGCAGGGCTCCGGAGCCGGCAACAGGGCTGGAAGGCATGCAACGTGGTCGGAGTTGGAACCTCAGGTGTGCTAGCGTACATTCATGTTTCTGGTAGCTTCCATTTCAGTTTTTTGTCTCGAGCTCTGCCAACGCTTGGTTGGCACATCTGCTGGCTTTGTTAGCCAGGGCTTCATCTTTTTTTTTAAAAAAAAGTAGGCGTGAACATTACAGTACCCATCGATCCCAAAATAAATGCACTTCTAGAGGCGGGGTGCGAAGACAAATGGTAGTGAAAAATTACATATATACCTCTGTAAAGATGTAATCATTGCATCTTGAGAGAAGAGAAAGTAGAAAAAATAATTAAGATTAGGTTGTCCTATTTGTGCACTTATTTTGGGATAAATTTTAAACTCTAGAAGTGCATTTATATTGAGACGGAGGGAATACTTTGTTACATGGGAGTAAATCTTTGTAAAAGTTTTTTTTGCAAGAATATGTGAACGGTGGAAATTCTGAACCATTGTCCCTTAGGAGTGATCGATCAACAATTGCAAATGGAAAAAAAATATTCAAACGCCAATCTTTTACAGTGGTGAACACTGGTCAGTCATCCTCTGTTCTCCCTTCCTTACATGCAAATAATCTCTTGTTTTATCCTTGGAAATCCATTGCAGCATGCATCTTTAAAAGCATCAAACATACAACTTTGCAACTGCGAGGGACAAAAAAAAAGCAATAGATTGGACTATCTATTTCCCTTGCATATGCAATAGGAGTACACACTTGGAGTCGTAGACTATACTACTTCCTACCATATTGATTCATCCTGCATATCTATCAGCATATGTACAGACTTTATCTACATTACATGAGCATATATATTTTTCCCTCAATCTTGTACCTATCTTAATTAACTATGCTGGTTATCCGGATCAAAACTTGTCAGACGCTTGGTCTTCTGATTGAGATCGATCGGTCGATCATACGCTACGCTGCAGTTACAACGTGTCTGAACTTTTCCCTTGGCTTCTCACCTGCTGAATCCGCTGCCGTAGCCTCCTCCTGTGGTCGTGGATTTTCCAGAGCCCATGGCCAAGGACAACGGCGGAGTATATGCCGTGGGTGATCATAGGTGCCAGGATATTGTCGGTCTGCATTGTACCCGTCACACACAGATGTTGTCAATCGTTTCATGAATCATATTTCTGAACACAAAGCTGAATATATTCGTGTCCATTATTCATGCATAGATCTACTATATATACTATGGATACCTGGATCCACTCGAAGCCAAGGTAGAAAGCCAAGATTCCTTCTAGAAGCGGGGAGTATATCTTCCTCATTTGCCTTCTCTCGTACCAAGCTGCAAATCCATCGAAAGCGAAGCTGATTCAGTTATACTACTTTCGCATATGCTACTCTGCTGATATTAATCTCCAGTTGGAGTTGGAGGCTTGTTTATATATCTCTAGCAGATTCTAATGAACTACTCCGCAACTGTATATACCAGCACAATTAAAAATGATTACACACACACACACACACACACACACACACACAGCCAGACATACCTGCAAATAGTTTCTTGAGGTTCTCCCGCCCTGAGCGTGAACGCATTGCTGGTGTCACCACATACGTAGGTTCTGAGAATTAAACAAAAATATATATGTTACTCCACATATGTAGCTCACTATTTTTCAGGAGGAATACCATTGTTCTGCTAGAAAAAAAGATAGAAAGAATAATTAATAGCACATGCAAATTAGGACTGTCAGTAGAACATGGATCACCTTTCGGAGCGGTGGCGATATAGTAGAGGGATCCTGTGAGGGCAGCAGTGATGACTGCCGCGAATGTTTGAGCAAATGGAACCAAAGGAGGAACAATTCCACTCTGCATCAGTGCACCGATACAGTTAGTTTAGACTAATATTAGCTAGGCGTGGATTATCACAAAATTTAATTTCATCTCAGTTCAGCTGAAGGCATACCAGAGATGCAATCCCTCGAGCGTCTTTCATGAGCTCCGTGCTTCTCAAGAAAATATCAGCCAATGCTCCCTACAATTCAGTGATTTTCACCTCAGCAATATGAGCAAATGAAGTGAAAAGCATGTGCCAATTACTTGCAAAAGATTACTGTTTCCTTCACACAGTTGCAAAGGAAGTACAGTTAATTAATAACCATAAGGAGACTGGGCAGGCTGCACATACCTGGATAGCTGCTCGGTAGAACAGCTCCTCACCAATTGAACTAGCAGTCACGACGAGCATGAACTGCAAATGTAAGAAATGATTATACACTCTCCATTTCATATTGGACTTAATTTTAATTAGGAGCTCCAAGCCAATCTCCATAACAACGCCATCGAGTATAATGTTACTAGAGCAATTACGCTTTCCTCCTTTCGCTACAATCTATTTAGGATTGGAAACTAGAGTGGAAAAAATTCATAGCAACGCGTGGAGATCTCTGAGAGGGACAAAGTATATTAACCGTGCGTGCTTCATGTATAAGTACAGTACCTGCCATGGTGACATGCCGTAGAAGAAGCTGCGAAGCTCCTCATCCTCCACATCTCTGATGGCGCGCGCATGAGGCGAATATTTGACTACTTCATCCTGCAATCAGAAATTAATTAAATTAAAACCACATGCAAATTATGTATTCTAGATTACTAGTCACGCAGAAATAAGAAACCAAATTAAAAGGAATTGAAGTGGGGCCAGCTGAGCTGTGAAAGGGGAGGACGCCGCACATACATCGAGGATGAACAGCAGAGCCATGATTGGCGGAGCTGCATAGCCAAGCCCCTCGACGAGCGCCGTGAGCGACGGGTGGAAGCCCCCCGTGCAGTCTATCCCGGCCATTTGGCATATGAATCTCCCGGTGAGCGCCATGGCACCGTAAATCCCTGTCCAGACATCGACAGATTGGTCAGGAGGATGGACCGATTGCATGCACGCCCGTGGCGATGCAAGAGATTGTATGAAGCGGCGGGGATGGCGGAGCACCGACCAATGCCATAGCTGAGCCTGACGACCGCCCCGAGCTTGTCCCACATGGCGAGCTCGGCGTCCCGGGCCCCGAACCCCGCGCTCCCGGCCGCCCCGCCGGCGACGGGGGCCGCGGTGACCTCGACGACCCTGGGGCCATCGGCGGCGAGGCTGGCACCCCTCCGGCGCCGGTCGCCGCCGCCGTCGCCGCCCTCGGCCGCCGCGCGGATCCTGGCGCCGGCGCGGATCCGCGGGGAGAAGCCGACGGAGCAGTGGTTGTAGGTGGTGCTGTAGCTGCAGCTGTGCGCCGCCAGGTGGTGGCTCCCCAGCTCCATGAATCCCTCTCTGCCTCCCTCTGCTGCGCGAGGAGGAAGAACTAGAAGACGAGGAGGGGGCGAGCTGACGATGGCAGACAGGGAAGATACTTTGTGTTTTGTTTATTACCGCCACCGGGATAGATTATTCCGGTGGCCCTCTGATGATCTGGAGGGACGAAGTGGAGGAGTAAATAAGCAATAGAATTGACGGGGGAAGAAGGAAACAAATCGGTGGACGATGATGGGCAGCGGCGCAGGGCTGGCTCTCTCTCTTCCACCAGCCGCCGTTAGTTTTCTAGTTTGCCCCTCCTCGTCCCTTTGTCTGGTTTTGACGATGACCCCGCGCTTACTTGGCGTGGCCAAGCCCGTCGTGCGGCGGCGGCGGTGACTGGTGGTCGTGGCGGGAGGCGTGTGGCCGCCGCCGGCGGCAGCGCCAGATGAGAGGCGATTTGCGGCCGCCAATCGGCGCTCCCCACGTCGGCCGCTACGCGATAAGGTCATCCGGTTAGCTCCGGATGACGCGGCAACCGGCCGGCTCAAACCGTTTTGGTTGGGCCAGATGGGCGGTCCAGGATTCCTTCCTTACTTCCCGCCGGTCGGGGTGATTTACCAGCCCAAGCAAAGCGGGCCAGTTTTAAGGCCTGTTTGTTTGCCCAAAGATTTTGGTTTGGGGTGGGGTAGCGTCTGGATGGCCCACAACAGCGGCCACTGCGAACGAACGCGGCCCATTTATGCCACCAGCTCGCTCTCTCTGCATGTGCACTGGATCGATCAATCGAGTGGGCGCCGTCGATCGATGGACTGATCCTGAAGTGATCGATCGATCTGCCAGGCCTGTCATCGAGATATCTCTCCAGTAATAATCGATCCCGGGCGGGCTCCTGGCCTGCTGTTGCCATCCATCCTCCATGGCTCGCTCCATCATCGAGGAGTCGTGTGCATCTTTGTACGCGTGCTGCTGCTACTACTACTACTGTGTCACAGCAATATTGGGCCGCCACGGAGACGGAAGCACTCAAGCACATGGCACATGGCACTTTCTTCGTTGCTCTCCGCTAGCCCCACGTCCGATCCATGCGCGTCCTGGTACGCAGTACGGCGGCAGGATCGGACTGCACGCGAACGCGAGACCAAAGCTGGTGATGACGTACGTCGCCGCCATTTCGATCGTGCGCGCACGCTACTGACCCCCGGACGAGATTTGATTTGTTTGCTAATCATTCATCATTCCCTCCCTCATGGGTTAGCCAGTTGCATTTAGTAGCCTCTCTTTAATTAATTTGGAGTTTGGATACATCATCTGGATCGATCGGAGACGAGATCCAAGTTTCCAACCGCGCACGGTGGGGTGGGGGGCATCTCTAGCTCGGAGGATCTCGCCCGTGAATCGGCCCGACCCAACACGTAGAGCGAGCTAGCCCAAGGAGGCCAGGGTACATGCATGTTGCCAACTTGTTTGGTTAGTTGGCCCCGGATCGGAGTGTATGGCACGGATGAAAAATATATGTCAAGAGCATCCTTATTTTTTAAATATATCATAATTATACGTTAGTACTGGTATATAAAAATAAGTATGTCCATATACTCCATGTATGGTCATATACTTTAAGTATATACCATCACAGATGGTCTAGTATGATCATATACACTTCGTACATACCTTTCGTTGGGTCAGATACGCCCTAAATCATGAGATACACATATAAAAGTAGCTACAGGCGCGTATAGAATGGATTTTTCATGTAGAGAGAGAGGCGCGCACACACTCGTTATTAACTTATGCACTAGCTTGTACTTGCCTGAAAAAAAACTATATATATATATGCTATCGCCTTGTACTTGAATAATACGTGGTTCTACATCATTGTTGGAGACCGGTACACGCTTTAAGGGTATACTAGCTAGTACGTACACATCTCATGCTGCTACCCCTAGTGTGGCAGGGGAACGAGCCGAAATAGACGGCGCGATGGCAAGTGACTGTGCTGCTGCATGCTCCAGCTGCTAGCGCTGCATGTCGAGCTGAAGAACAACGTTTTCAGTGGCCGGAGAGCTAGTAGTAGTGACGTGAGATCTGATGCTGCCCACTAGTGTGTGTGTGTGTGGGAACATTATTTGGCAACAGGAGCCCGTGACGGGATGGCGATCGAGGCTCTGTCTGCCTCAGCAACTCAGCATGCATGCGCTAGTGGTTGCTTAACAGGCTGCCAGTTCCATCGCGCGGGTGCATAGCACAACCTGTCGGTTTATTTGGTAGCCATGTTGCTGTCTGATAACTGATAAGCCCCCGTTTACCAGGGATTAGCTTTCAGGCCTAGGAAACCGATATGACCCGAAAACGTATGAAATATATAATAATATTCTAGGGTTGGGGTCTTGGGGAATAATGATATATATCGATGAATTACTAGATGGTAAACCTATAACATCACCATAAAAATAAACATCACCATAAAAATAAACCCGATCAATTTTAATAGGGCCGTTTGGGAAAGCTTCTTCCAAAACGGATTCACTAGTCGCCAGTGAACCTAAAAAAAGTGGCTTTACCTGGCTTCTAGTTCATTTTAGCACATGCTTTGCGACAGCGGCATGGCGGAGGAGTCGTGATAGCTTCTTGGCTTGCAGCGGACTGCGGCGGGCAGTCCTGCACGGTAGCGCCTGGTTGGCGTGGGACATCGTCAGTGATGACGACGCTTGTGATGAGGGCTACTTGGCGGCTTTCTTCCGGGTTTTGTGGTGGTGCGGCATGGGGTTTTGAGTGGAGTCGAGTTGAGTTGTGCGGTCGTGTTGATGTCCCAATCCAACCGGTCGGTGTTGTTGTTCTGTTTGTCGTTGTGCCTAGTCTGGGCGTATTCTTCCTTTTAATATAATCGGCAGCTCTTCTGCCTGATTCGTTTCAAAATTTTAGCAGAGGCTTATAAAATAGCTTCATCCTATAGTATCTCGATTTGTGCAAAATGGGTGAAACCAAAGTCAAAATAAGCTCTGCCAAACAGGATTCCTTCAAAGCTTTTCTTAAAGGACAAGGTAATGTTTTTATGATAACTATATGTTTTCATCTATTTGATAAAGTCAGGCTAAATTAGAGAAAATGCATTCATCGCTAGCTAGGTTTGACAAAATGCTTTGAGTATGACTCAAAGTACAACCATGCATTCAAACCATCCAATGCATTTATGAGCTTTCCATACCCAAATGATTTTAACCGTGGATCTTGAGTTATAATCGACTTATACTCAAAACCTTGAGCTGTAGTCTAGCTAGTTATACTTAACAAGCTTGGACGGAGAACAATTAAAGGAGCCATATCTTCTTTCATATCAACTGATGGAGTGAGAAAACATAAAGGAGCTACCGATATACTTTTCATGTTCAATACAAAAAGTGATGTGATCCGATGAAATTCAGATTAGAGTCCAAGATCATGTCAGAGGAATACGTCATAACATGCAAAAAAAAAAAGAATCAAGAAGTGATGGTCTGTTATGGTGTCCGTCCTTATGAAAAAAAATACACCTGCCCTTCGGCTGCTATTTTCAATTCCTAAAATAGCAGCAAAAATGCTCATGATAAAATAGCTGTTTCTTCATTAATAACCAATTTTTTCATCAATTTTGTCAAGATGACTAGCATCCAAAATTAATAAGTAATATTGAAGTTCAAATATTAATACTTCCTATCCAAACACTAATGAAGTATACCGTTCTTGGCCAATGCAAGGATTTTTTTTATCTTTAACCTGTTTGGCCTTTACATTTCTATTTATCTATCTATTTCCACCTAATATAACTCTGCAGATTGCAATAGTCATGGTAATTTTCCCATTTATTGTACTTGTTATTTTTCTTTGAACAACATATTTTTTATGCTGAAAAGGAAATCTAGAGGTATAAACACGATCATTGATATACACAAACCGCACTAGGAATAAATCCATTAAAATACAATCAGTTTTACGGAGTCTAGAACTCAAATACGAAAGCTCACTTTGCCAATTTAGCTGTTGATTTGTAGAATTTTTAGAGTTTATGATAGGACTATAATATTAGTTTCCTTTATTATATTACCCTTTCGTTACTTCACAGAACTTGTAAACATATTTTCAATGAACCACCTAGTAGTTTTCCTGTTCAACTCTCATCACACACGCATACTTTTTCTACTTTACTAATTATTCACCATTATCCTGTACGCATGCTTCATCCTCTTGAAAAAAAAGACCTTGTGTGTACTCATGCTGAAGCTGTTTTTTTTAGAAAAAACAGTTACTGTCAAAAAAATACCTATCCAAATATCCAATCCACCCATATAAACTTACGGTCCATATATTGTTATGAACCTATTAGAGCATCTCCAACCGTCTCCCTTTCCTCAATAAACTAACAATATTGGGAAGAAGGTATACTCTAACAGTTTCCCAAAACCTCTCCCTTTCCCCAATAATTATTGGGTTGTACCAATATTTCATCCCAACTCCCCTCAAATAAGGGAAGAATTTTGGCCCCCACAATATGTTAGTTGTGTTAGGATGAGGTTGTTAGGTAACTGTAAAAGCATCTCTCCCAATAGTCTATAAAAGTGGTATTGAGACATCTAAATACTACCTTATTGGGAGATATTTATTGGGAAACCACTGGAGATGCTCTTAGACCATCAATCATTATCAAATCGTCACCATATATAGCTTTCTTTTCAATATTATTTGCAATAGTTGTCTTTTTGAAAAATACATAATGTGAACCTAGACTCTGGAGCAGCAAAAGTTTTGCCATTTTAGTTTCCTCGAGACATTTCAGATCTCGTACGAATCCGAGATATGTCGTTGCGGGTATCATGGGCTTTGCATATAATTGTACGAAACGCCCTGAGCGCCAACTCGTCCACTACTCCATGGCTCCGGATATATCCTTCCATGATCCAGTAGCTCGATCGCTGTGTGCTAGCTAGTGTGTGGGTTCGGACAAGGCGGCAAATCGCAGCCGGACACCCGGGCACGGCGAGGCCCCGCGGGTGACCGGCGGCGGCGCGCCCCTTTCTGGTGGCTCCCGACGATCGGAGGGCGACCGGCGGCGGCGCGCGTCCCGCAGACCCACCACACCCGACGAAAACCGGTTGCCGCAAGGAAGAGAGCCGGAGCCGTCACTCCGTGGCCAAACAAATTAAACCCCAAGCAGCTAGCTAGCTCGTCGCTGCGCCTGCGCTCATCACGCCTAAATGGCAGCCGCGGGGCCCCTCCGCCTCTCGTCGATCCAGATGGCGCGCCGCGCGCCGCGAGCGAGGGGCCTCCAATCATGGAGCCCCTGGCCTCCCGGCCGGGCCCTCGCTTGCCGCGTTCCCGGCGCGCGCCAATAATTTAATGCGTGTCCATCCGTGCCAGTCCCCTGCTCGTGACCGAAGCGCCGGTGTGCAAGTGGTCCTGTGCACGCACGCGCCGCTCAGACGATCGAGTCGGAATTGGAGCGAGGCCTTGGCTTGCCGTGACGCGGCAGCGGCTGAGGCTGGCCGTCGTTGTCCGGCGCCGGGCCCCGCGGCTGCCAAATGGGCTATAGCAGCCAAGCCGTTGCTGAGGGAGTGAGGGCCTGCATCCTGCGGAGGGATAGGGATGCGAGCTGCGTCCGGGATCATTCGTTCCATCCCTCGCTCGGAATGTGCCCTCGCCTTGGCTGCTTGCTCATCAGCTGAGATTTTATTGAGTTCTGCTGAAGGATGAGAGGCGGTTGTTGGCGAGGGAAATGGATGTCGGACCTGTGTGTTCCCTTTCCTGATGCAAATGGATTATTACTAGCTCAGTAGTGTTCCTTCCGAATTGAACGGCGACATCCACTACTGATTGGATCACTGGAGTATCCAGCATGAGGGTACTCGCGTCACTTGCGGATCAACTATTACTTCCTCCTGTCACAAATAATAATTGTCCTTTTAAAATATGTGTGGTAGTCAACACGTAGCTGCAAGCTCCTTCAGCTACGGGGCGGGGCTTCCTCCTCGCATGGGTCGTGCAGATCCGGCATCCCCGAGGACAGATGCGGCGTCCGGAGGGGCAGATTCAAGCCCTGCTGGGTTGCCGACCTCGCCTCCTGCTGCGAGGCGTGGGGACGGTTAGGGGCCGGCTGCCATTGAAGGCGTTGAGGCAGGTACGGGTGCGGCTATCTCTCTCGCTGCTTGCGCGATCTGCTGTGGGCTCAAGCAGCGGGACGCGATGGCCGGGCTCAGGTTAGGCGTGCTGCTCCTCACCATCAGGAAGGAAGAAGGTGCGCCTCACTGCTTGTGCAATGGGACATGCGGCGCCTGGTCGGGTTCAGGCAAGGGAGGTTGGGCCGACGCGGACGCCGGATGCCTGACGTCTGCGGATTGTGGGAGTCGCCGGCGCTCAACCAACGAGCAACGACGATGAGGGTGCCGATTTTCTCGATGGAGGCGTTGTTATTTTAACTCCCACATCGCCACTCGGATTCTGCAGTAAAAACACAAAAGCTGTGCAGCGAAAGCATTTCGCCCGGCACGTGAGGAGATGCCCATTGTCCACCTTCGCACGGTATGTGAACTGCAGCTAGCAACCTCCAGATGATTCTTCTGCTATGCTAGATGTTGTTAGCGTAGTAGTGTGATCAGTGGTTATACCATATTTTCGCTCTTGTGCTAGGGCGTGTGGTCGCTACCAGTAGTTGTGCCATAATTTCACCCTTATGCTGGGGTGTGGTGTTCTTTTATTCGGGGTTATGCCACAAATTTTCCCTTGTGCTCGGGCTCGGTGTTGGTTTAGATCTAGTTTAGCTAGGTTGTTGTCGAGGTTTTAACCCGATTTCCCCAAATTAACCAAGCGATGTAGGATTTTTGCATGTTTCCCTTTAAAAATAAGATTTTTGATCAGTGGCCTGCCATACCTTATCAATATAATTCAGGTGGAGATGCTCCCCCTATGACCATTCAAAAAAATTGTTTTCGAAGGGCTTTTGAAAATGGTATGGCGTTTTTTAGGGAAAAAAGGAAAATGGTATGACTGGATTTGTTTTCAAAAGTAGGATTTTATAAATTTTCTATATTTTGACTTACATAATCTAGTGGTAGCTTGGAGACCGCATGGCTGTTTAAAATGACAATTATTTGTAACTACAGGGAACAAATGTTTGATACCCTGTCTAAAATTTTGTTTTAACTTCAACACCGGATCATACGTACGTCATCTGCATGCAACTAATGATAATTTTTATTTTTAGAAACAGAGCGACCTCCTGCTTTTATAGAAAGCAAATAAGAGAGTTTACAACTAATGATATTATTGAGGTACATTGTTGCCAACTATTATGCGGAAGCTCCCTGGCCCCGATCAGGTTCTAGCCAAGATCCAGCCTCTAGACTTCTGATCTTGATACCATATATTGAGCCCATGAGAATAAAATAGGCAATTCGTTTATACTCTGACATATATCATCGTTTCTATCATGTTCGCGACAAGATCCTAGCTAGCATTATAATTCTCTTGTAGCTGATCTATTTATCACCCATCATGTTCAAAGATACAGTATGTGAAGACATGTAAACATAGAAGATCTATCCTTATGGGAGATCAGAAACAAAAGTTTTTCCATGGACATGATAGCTTTCACATTTCGCCACACCATGAAAACCGACATTGCAACACATATCCACTTATGTTCACACATCCTTTCCGACACGCTCATGATATTCTCTGTTGCAGCCAGGCCAATCAATCCGGATTGGAAATTCAGATCACGATTATTTCCAGAAGCGAAAACAATCCGTGAGAGATTCACATTGTTCTTCTTGATGACCAAGGCCACTACTCGTTATTCTGATCTGGCCGTAGGGCCTTCTTCTATCGTCCTGATTTCTGCATCAGCAACCAGCTGCGAATATGATGTACGTGGCCGGGACCCCCAAGTGTTCCAGATCAAGATTTCTCCTTTCCGATTGCTCTGCGGAAATGGCGCCTCCATCATTTCGCGTTTACTCATGCTTCGAGCTACATGAGTTCGTTCTCCGATTTTCAGGATTGCTTTGTTGACCGCGACCATGATGTTCGAAAGGAATCGGTGCTCGTAGTGTAGAAGGGGGAGGGGGTGAATTAGGCAATTTTAAAACTTTAACCTAACTAGTTAGTACAAAATATAAGCTAAAACATATTATCTAGATGTGCAACTAGGGTTCAACTAGTGTAAAATCCTCATCCTAAAAAGTTTTGGAACCTATAGCCAATCCTAGCAAGATACTACACCAGAATGTAAAGGCACACACGATTGCAATAAGAAATGCGGAACCTTTAAGAAAGGGGATGAGGGGAAGCAAACTCTCGACACGAAGATTTATCCCATGGTATAGGTAGGCACAAGGCTACCCCTAGTCCACGTTGTTTAAGCACTCACTAAGAGTATTGCTTCCCGATCACCGAGTCTCTTCCGAGACTCTTTTTGACTCGCCTCCAAGGCTTAGCCACCAAGGCTCTCGCCAAGTCCCCGGTCACCTCGATATCATCTCCACTAAGGAGCTTCTCGACGAAGGAAGAAGGTCTCCACGTCCCCCGCACAAAGCCGCCATCGCCGCTCCACACCAAGTCGGAGGGTCGATGACTTGCCGACAAGCCACGAAGACTCCAATGGGCCGGCACACCGAGATACAATTTGTGGTTTCACTCAAGAACCAGCACACAAGGCAGCAATGCCTTGCTCTCAGTCTCTCTAAAGCTAATCCTAGCACTAACAGTCTCAAAGCTTGTGCTAAACCTAAGGATTTGATCAATGAGCTCTTTGGTTGGCTTGGAGAACTTCAGCAGAGTTTCTATAGCTTCCCACGAACTCCAGCAACCTCAAATAACCTGGGATGAGGCCTTATATAGGCTAGAGGGCACCTCATAGCTTTTGCTTGCTTTAACCCATAAAAGCATAAAGCGTCGGTTAAACCGGTCGTCACCGTCGGTTTATCCGGCCGTTGAACTCCAATTACCATTCTCAGCTGATGTCATTGCACCGACGCCTTGCACCGACGCACTATCGGTTCAACTGGTGCTGAAGACTTTGCTTGGGAACCCTTCTGGAACCAAAATATACGTACTGAGTAACCACAACACACTTGCACCGACGCCTTCTTTTGAACCGCCGGTTTAACCGGTGCCTCTGTCATTTCTTCACTTGATTGCCATATCATCTCCTCATTGCACCGATGCCTCCATTCTTATAGCGTCGGTTCAACCGGTGCTACTGTGATTTCTTCGCTTGATCGCCATATCAACTCACCAATCACCGACCCGCTATAACTTCATGCCGTCGGTTTAACCGACGCGTGTAATCATGTTGAACCTTGTCCGAATCATCTCGGCTGTATATGGATTGGACTTCATCCATGGAACCTAAAAATCCTACAAACTTGAGCTCACAAACTCGTTAGTGCTATTAACTATGTTATCACACAATCATCAAAATCACAAACATGGTCTAATGGGGCTATGTTCCTTACAACGTTTAGGTTTTTTTCCCTTGATTGTTAAGTACGCAAATCTCACTTTCTCGTCTAAAATCATTGGCGGTAGCGTCGTAATAAGGATCATGGCGCTGCCAACATACATGATCGCAACAATTCGCAGGAGAAATGGAGTTCTTTGCATTGGATTCTGGCTGGTTCAGTTAACTTGATCATCCATATGCGCAATAGTTGCTGTAGCTCCCTGCACCGTTGCACCAAAAGTCTTCTGCACATAATAACTGCCCAATGTCATCGACATTATTTGATGAAAAATCTATAGTCGATTCAATAATGTATTATTGATCTACTCCTGTACATGCTGTACGGCACCAGGGAATAATGATGACAGCATATGAGTCCATATGCAGCTTACTTTGTTCGTTCTTGATGCTCATAAAACCCAGCCGATTGAACGGCCGGCTTAATCATTCGTCCGCCTGATCAGAGCACGTAATCGAGGTGGGTGTCCATGCATGCATGCATGCGCGTGCATGAAGAGACAGGTTCGCTGATCTCTTCTTGAATCTAGCCACATCTCAATGTTTCAATGTTTTTGGAAGCAAGTACTTCCTCGCTCTCTTATCCGTTTGCTTTATATGCATGGAGAACAAGACACGTACGAGTGAATGTATAATTTTCTTATTGACTACTAGGCAACAATTGATTAATTGTGCTTGTATCAAAGTGCGTCTCCAATAAGATGTCGTCACCTAGATAAGAGAGAATGTTTTACATGGAGAAAAGTTAAGAAAGAATGTTGCAAGCTATACTAAGATTATCAATCTAACCTACTCAAGACCCACTTAGACATTAACACCGCTAGCTATTAAACATGGAACCATATTAAATTAGGAGATCATTTTGTAGCTATCCATTGGAAGTACATCTCGGGCAATATAGGCAACTACTAGTTACTTAGTTAGCATCTTTATAGATGGAACATTAGACAACAAAATGGACTAACTATATCCTACTCTCCTTATTTAATATATGGGTCCACATATAATGGGGTATTTAAAATATGGATACCGCAGTCAAGGACACATACAACAATTTACAGCATCCGTCCCACAAAGAATGCACCAGGGTTTGTGTAGTCATGAACTCATGATGGATACCTTGTCATGGTCATTAGATATCCATTTTAAAGTTGGGTTAGCACTATTACTCCAAACTGGATATCATTTTTTTAGATGAACACATGCACGTACATACACATATCATTAGAACACGCTTTCGATATGCATGGGGCCCTATACGTACGCGTGCAGCTTCACTTCATCCAAATCCCATTTGTAGATGCACACGCTATACTACTATATTTAGGTGGTGGCCAATGCAATCAAGATTTGATCTTGTAAAAAAAGGAGGTTACATTATTGCAACACATTTTCTTCCCTTGCCCGTGTTGTTTTAGTTTGTATCTATCCACTGATAGAAGATATTTGATCCGTGTTGTTGTTGCATGTACTACAGATCATCTTCTTGATGTGTTAATTAATTAATAAGCAAATGTACTATGGCTAATTTATGCTACTTGTAGGATGAATCTTACTAGGCAATAATCCTACAATGCACCTGCAAAAAATTATCCTATATATTCATTATGTCAAATTAGACTTGTACATGTCCCAAACAAAAATGAAAACAAGAGTTATATATAAAGGTTGAAAATTTTAGTAGGCTGGATTGTTGGTGGATATGCATGTCGGAGAAGCCCCTCCTTTCACTAGATACAACCGAGTTTTAATCATCTCTATATACGCAACGAGTTAATAAGCTTCCCCTAAAATTTACAATTACCCTTTGTTAACTGAAAGAAGTAGCAGGATACGGAGTGTATCTCTGGACGTATACTAAACTTCAATCCATATCCCATGTATATTTCAGTGAGTATGTATATTACAACTGAAACCAATTTGTTGCAAAGCATAAAAATTTAGTCAGTGCACGTTGTCATGTCATGCTAAATCCTTCCCGGCTGCGTTACACGCAGAAACGAACTGAAGTTGGTTACCGTCTTATTATAGACTGGTACATGTCCCGTGAGCGCTAGCGTCTACGGGGCGCATGATTCGCAGTTGCCACGGCGGCCCCGCCGTGGTACACTGTCACTACTGCATTATTTGCGCGCGCACATCCGGGGGGGCGTCACGTCGCCGTCGCCGTCGCCCCTAATCATACCCGAGCTAACAACCTCAAACGGAACCCGTCCTTTTCTCCCTTTTCCCCCTCGGGTTAATCCCTTCCTTCCTCCGCGGAGCGCGCGCGCAAAGCCGCAATCCTGCCGAACGCCAACGGAGAAAAAGGAGATCGGAGGAGAGGGGGGGGGGGGGGGGGGGGGGGGTGGAAGCTTGCAAGTTTCATCGCGCGCGTTCCACGTAGGAGCAGCATACATATACATCTACCGGAGCAAGGAAGATTTGGGCAGCTGGCTGGCCAGGTTAAGCTTCTGGTGCGTCACGCGCGGCGCGTTGCCCTCAGCTCGATCCTCTCGCCATCGGCCCCATGACTTCCCGGGCGGGGATGGATAACTTGCGAGGCTGGGCCTCCTCGCCGCCAGCAGGCGATCCGGATCGGCCGGGGGCGCCAGCTTCTCGTGTGCCATCGATCGGTGGCGTTCGAATCTTCCACCTCATCAGCCTGGCTCCGGCGATGGCGACGCGCGCCCGCCACAGATAGGGGATAGCGACGGGGAGCTCGATCAGTTGCCAGCAGCCAAATAGCTAGGCTGCCTCTGCGCGTGCTCGATCGTCAGCTGGCTGCAGGCTAGAGCAGCAGCGGCGCGGCCAACGCGGTGTGTGGGGTAGCCCCTCTCCTCGCCTCTGTTGGGTCGCGCGCTCTGCTGTAACTGCTCCCTCCATCCTGAAATGTAAGGCATTTTGTTTTATTCTAAATCAAAGTAGTCTAACTTTGATCAAATTTATAGAGAAAAAGATTAACATCTAACACATCAAATAAGTAAATTATGAAAATATATTTCATAATATATCCACTTATTCTCATTTAACTTTTAAAATATTATTACTCTTTTCTATAAAGTTGATCAAACTTGGACTACTTTAATTTAGGATAAACCAAAATACCTTACATTTCAGGACGGAAGGACGGAAGGAGTAACAGCGGCTTCTTTCGCTTGCTAGCCACCACCAGCACCCTCCTGCTCCTTGCCTCCTCGTCCGCCTCCCCTGGCAGGCACCTCTCTATAAAAGGACCCGGCCGGAGACCCAGCACGCCCAAGACATCCATCAGAGTAGCTCTTGCTTCGGTTCCGTGTCACCTCGTCTCCTGTAGCTCAAAAGCAAACCCAGCAGGTTGCAAGGACGAAGTAGTTGATCGAGTCTCTGCTTGTCCGGCCATCTAGTGTGTGCTTCAGTTCAGATAGCTAGCTACAGCCTATACATACATAGGGAGGTTAATTAGTTGCAGCACCAAAGAAAAGGATCATCGATCGACCGGCAGGGAGCTAGGGATGGGGCTGAGGGAGATCGAGTCCACATTGCCTCCGGGGTTCAGGTTCTACCCCAGCGACGAGGAGCTGGTCTGCCACTACCTCTACAAGAAGGTGGCCAACGAGCGCGCCGCGCAGGGGACGCTGGTGGAGGTCGACCTGCACGCGCGCGAGCCATGGGAGCTTCCAGGTGAGCCACCCCGCCCCGGTCATCTCTTTCTCTCTGTCTCCCTCTTTCTTTCTCCCAGACCCCCCTGGATGTTCATCTCTTCAATTCTATCACACACCGTGTCTCTCTCGTGATTGTTGTCCCAAGAATCTAAAGCTTCCGACGGATGCCTTCTGTCTCTTGATCAAGGTGTTCGTTCGTCGTACCGTCGTTCGTGTCAATCCCCTTAGTCCTCGGTCGGTACACCGATTGACGGGTTTGAGAATAGGACGTGTTGGCGTTTCTATGCAAGCTGAGAGAGGTCTAATCATCACTATTATTAAGAACATGATTTACGAGTGAAAAGGAAAAGAGAGAGATGTGTGGCCTTCGCTGATGATGCCATGTATAGGTTAGCATGGCTTCTGTTAAAGGTACCCAGCATTATTGGCGCCCTTGGTGGTGGCAACAAGCAACAAGGATAAGGCTGCGTGCATCACATGGCGCAGACGCCGGAACATACATGTTTCCATATATCTAAAAACAAACAACAAGCAATGAGGTGATGTGTCTTTTATTATGATTTCTTTTAACATGTCTTTGTTTAAAATCACTGAATAAACTTGCGTGTTCATTTAACACTTACCGTTATTCAACATTAGTCATGTAGGAGTAGGACTAAAATTCAAGCTAACAACATACCACTTTAACAAATAGAAAATCACGCAAGTAAATCACCTAAATATGTGTAGTTTGGAGGCGTGTGTTTTTTCCCCTTTCAAACCGATACTGATTGGACTAGTCATCAGTGGTCACCTGTTGATGTTCTGTCTAGTGTAGTTAGTGTCAATCCCCCTTAATTAATGTTCCATATGCGTCTGCAATAATGGTCCTTAATCAATATATATTCCATATGCGTCCGGTGTAATCTCTGTCAACGATGAGTTCACTGATCCCAACGCAAGCGTGTCCTTGCCTACTCGTCACCATCTTGATGGCGCCCTTCAGTCCAGTCCCATTTCGCCTAGCTACACGTCAGGCATGAGTAACAGTCACGATTCCGTCTTTCAGTTCCTTCAAAGCTTCACCTTCCGGTAGCCGATCGCTGGCTGATCATCTCAAACATTCCAGTTACAAACTCTCTCGAAGATATGCATTGCTGTTCATAGGTAATCGACACGTGTTGAGCTAATTTGCATTGGGATATGGTCTCTCTTGATGTCTGATCAGACGCGGCCAAGCTGACGGCGAGCGAGTGGTACTTCTTCAGCTTCCGGGACCGCAAGTACGCGACGGGGTCGCGCACGAACCGCGCCACCAAGACGGGGTACTGGAAGGCCACGGGCAAGGACCGCGAGGTGCGCAGCCCGGCGGCGGCGCGCGCCGTCGTCGGCATGAGGAAGACGCTCGTCTTCTACCAGGGCCGCGCACCCAACGGCGTCAAGTCCTGCTGGGTCATGCACGAGTTCCGCCTCGACTCGCCGCATACGCCACCCAAGGTAACCGCCCGGCAGGCCGTCGTCCTCGCGTCAAGTCAAATCGGTTGCCCCGGCCAGCCGCCACCACACAGTATGCTAACTTGGATGCACACAACTAACACTGCTGGCCGCGCGTTGCTGTGCAGGAGGTCTGGGTGCTCTGCAGGGTGTTCCAGAAACGGAAGGACGGCGAGCAGGACAACGCCGCCGGCTCGTCCTCGCCGACCTTCGACGGCTCATCGTCGCAGGCGGCGGTGGCTATGCCGGATGACCACCAGCCCATGGTGGACGCGTACTTTGACCAGGCGGCGGGCTTCGCGCCTCCGCCGCAGGAGGACGTCGTCGGTGGCTTCGACCCGCTGCTGGTGAACGCGGCGATGTGGCAGTACGGCTCGGTCCTCGACCACTTCCCGCCGCAGGAGGTGACCAGCTCGCCGATGATGGCCGGGCTAGGCTCCAGGGGAGTAGGGGACGGGTGCGGCGGCAACTACTACGACACCGGCTTCGAGGACATGGCGAACATTGGGGGCATGGGGTTCCCGCAGGGGTGGATGGGCTAGCTAGCTGATGCGTGGAGAACGTACAGCGCATCAGTGTCATGGATTGTGCATAGATTGAATTAATTCCATTGGTACCCTCTAGTCTTCTGTAGTAGGTACGTAGTGTGAGGTTAGATTGAAAATTCTTAGAGTGCACCTCGCCCAAAAAAAAAAGGAAAGGAAAGTAGTGTGCATGTGCATAAGATAGATGGTTTGATTCACCTGCATGACGCCAATTGTATGTATCTCTTCTCTTCAGTCTTATGTTTGTAAATAAAATAATAAAGTCAATTCAAGTATATGCATGTGTGTGGTATCCCAAGTATCCGAGTATTTTCCTCTCTCTCTCTCTCTAAGTATATGAGTATGTATATTTTCCTTTTTTCACTAGAAAGTACATAACTCATATAGCTATTTAATGGAAGATAATATTTTGCTGGTGGTTTGAAGGAAATAAAATCAGAGCCAACGTATCCTGAGTTCAAGACATGAAAAATGCAATTTTAAGAAGCAAATTTAACTCGGTTGTTTGGGTTCATTATTGTACTGGAACCATGCCCACTTGACTCCTTAAGAGTGCTCGCATTTCAAGTATTAATAATCCTTTTCAATTGTACATGTTGTGCTTGTAGACAACACGTCACATTTGTGACTTCGTCAAATTTAAGATCTGCAGAGGTGAAGCGTAGAGTATGCATGTTCGTGTCCATAGGGATGAGCGTGCGTGTATATAAACATCTACATATTTATGTGTTCCGCAAAAAGAATAATAAAAATAACTTTTTTTACGCCAAATGACCACCACTTATAGTTCATGTCTTATGTGAATGAGCCCACGTGCGAAAGGAGTGTCAAGTTTAGGGGGAAAGAGTCCTATTTGCCCAAATTGAATGGTATTTTCTCTATGCCCAAAATACCTAATAAAATCTTGTGAACGTTTGTCTCAGATTTTACCATAGCTGCAGAATATAACTAGTCAGGTGGAGACCTTGACCCCTTTTTTAGATGTACAGAGACCGAGAGTTCCCTCCTCCAAATATCTTTTTTAGAAAAGCCTTGAATTTCCGAAGAGAAACATTGCTATCAAGAGAGAATCAATCTGGAAAGCTACTGCCACCGATCTCTCTCCACTTTCAGTCCACGTTGCCAGCAGGCTATCATGCACGGGAATCTTGAATTCTTGGCGTATGGCATGGATTGGAGACCATACATATGTCCTTTTTATCTCATTTCATAAACTAGCTTTTTTTTTGAGAAAAATGTCATAAACTAGCTAGACCACACCTTTCTAGCCCAGCTCTACTTCTCAGCCCAACTTTCCATTTTCATCAAGGTGCGCGATCGTGCCAGGTATGGGCTGGCTTAGCTAGCTAGGCCCGGGAGCGATTATGGCCTTCACGGCCCGGCCTGCAGTTAGGACGGCTAAAATTGCTGCCTGGGCCGCATGGTGTCAGTCAGGTGATAAGTCGCTATCTCTCTCTCTCTCTCTCTCTCTCTCTCTCTCTCTCTCTCTCTCTCAATGCGTGATACGGCCCGCCTACCCCCCACAGTGAACGGCTTCTTTATTTGTCCCTGCTTGGAAGTTCAGTTGCTGGCTTGGCATTGGTTAGAAGAACTCATAATCTTTTGTAACACATATGTGGCTCGGTTTGGTTAGCATAGCTTGTTAGCGACTCTCATATGCTCAGGCTGCATCTTCGGCTCTTGCCCATATATATACGAGCCGTGGCAGTGCCATGATCAGGCAACCACCTTCCTATTACTTCACAGGCATCTCGATCTTTGGAACAGGGCTCGTGACGAAGAAACAGGCGGCCTGTCCACCCGTGGCAGTAAGTGCAATCTGGATCACCATCGCCGTCATCATACAGGAGATACGTGCGTGCGAACCCTACGCTTCTGGTTAGCTCTGAAAGCGTGAAGGATTTGTCGAATTCGAAACAGAAAGCAACCGTAATCTGACAAAGTTCGGTACCAAACTCCTCCTACTCCTACGTGACGAGAACGCGCGCCCACACAAATTCCATGACCCGCGATCTTTAGCGGTGTCTCCTTCATCCTGATCCTCTCCTCTGTCGCCGCCGCGGAGCGGTTTGCGTCGGTCGGAGTTGGAGCGGCGCGGTCGCGCGGGCAGAGCAGGGTTCGGGAATGGCGGCCAGGGTGGTGGACCTGCGCGCGGACACGGTCACCAAGCCCACGGAGGCCATGCGCGCCGCCATGGCCGCGGCCGACGTCGGCGACGACGTCCGGGACGGGGACCCCACCGCGCGGCGCTTCGAGGCGGAGATGGCGGCGCTCATGGGCAAGGAGGCCGCGCTCTTCGTGCCCTCTGGCACCATGGCCAACCTCGTCTCCGTCCTCGCCCACTGCGACGTCCGGGGCAGCGAGGTCATCCTCGGGGACGACTCGCACATCCACCTCTACGAGAACGGGGGGATCGCCACCATCGGCGGCGTGCACCCCAGGCCCGTCAGGAGCAACCCCGACGGGCACCATGGACATCGACAGGATCGTCGCCGCCATCAGGAGTCCGGACGGGGTGGTATATTACCCGACCACCAGGCTCATCTGTTTGGAGAACACACATGTAAAGTGAGTTGCCGGCCCAAGTACTCGTCGTCGGGGATCGGATCCTGCTGGTGAAAATACAGTTTTTTTTTAATCTAACTAGCTCGTTTGTTTGTTTCTGTTTCTACAGTTCTGGTGGAAGATGTTTATCTGTAGAATATACGGACAAGGTTGGCGAAATTGCCAGGAGTCGTGGCCTGAAGCTCCATATTGATGGAGCTCGCATTTTTAACGCTTCCGTGGTGAGTAGTACGGTGCATGTTCTGCAATTTTACAGTCTGCTTCTGAATTCTGATACTGTCTGCGACAGTGTCTTTTTCTGTCTTCGCTCTTCAGAGATCAGTTTTAGCGTGTTGACATCTGAAAGATAAACCATATATCTAAGCAACAAGTGCAGTTGCAGCCTTTTCACTTATAGGTTTTAAAAATATGTATGTGCATGCGTCGTGGCCTCTGATCCATTGTGTTCATTGTGCCAGGCACTTGGAGTTCCTGTAGACAGACTTGTGAAAGCTGCTGATTCAGTTTCGGTATGCTCCAGTTTCCTGGGCTCAGTTACATTACTTACATTTGCGTGGACTGCACTATATGATGGTGCTTCTATTTCTCACTGAAACTTAAACTGCAGGTATGCCTATCTAAAGGTTTTGGTGCACCCGTTGGATCAGTTATTGTTGGTTCAAAGGCCTTCATTGACAAGGTCTGATCAACTGTGTTCCTAAGTTTTCAACTGTAGATATGCATTTTCTTAAAAAAAACTGCAAAAATAAAGTAATACTGGAAATCTGAACAATACCTTCAGGCCAAATTTCTTAGAAAGACCCTAGGTGGTGGAATGAGGCAGGTTGGAGTTCTCTGTGCTGCTGCCCATGTTGCCGTTCGTGACACTGTGGGAAAGCTTGCGGATGACCACAGAAGGGCTAAATCTTTGGCAGGTTTCATATTTTTCTGGAATCTAACTTCACTTCATTTTGATATCCATTACTCACAAGTCTTCAATTACCACCATGATTTTTTACAGAAAGAAAAAATTATTCCCTCTACAATCTTTGTTTCCTCAGCTTTAAATCCTACTTAGTACAAATAAAAAACAATAAAATGTTCCATTGCATTTTCTGAAAAACAAATCGTAATCCTTGCCAATGCAACTTGATGTGCTGAACTTGTATATCTTGTTCATTTATCTAGAGGGACTGAATAAGATTGAACAGTTTATAGTGGATTCAGCTTCAGTCGAGACCAACATGGTTAGCCTGCTAGATCATTTTAATACATCTCATTTCCTACTATATAACTGTAGTCCCATTTAAACCATATGCTATACTTTGTAAGGTGTTCTTTGATATTGTGGATTCACGCATATCATCGTACAAGCTGTGCCAAATCCTGGAAAAGCGCAACGTGCTTGCAAATCCGAGGAGTTTAAAAAGGTGAAGTTCCATCCTCTGTGATAAGATCTAGCATGTTCAGTATTTTTAATAAGAATAATCAGGATAACAAAAAAAAGGTGAAGTTCCAATGCCTTAACAGACTTCCAGTTACCTTTGCGATCATATCTTAAGCATACCATTCCTAATTTCAGTGGAATTCCCAAGTTTAGCAATAAATATCAGCCTTTTTTATACACAGATCATACTATTATACTGCATCATATTATAACTGTCCATATGATCCCTAAGCTTATGCAGTGTCAGGGTAGTCCTCCATTACCATATTTCGGATAGCGATGTTCAATATGCACTGACATGTTTTGAGGTATGCAAAAGCTTCCACCACCTCTATTTTTCACTATTAATGTGTTCCATTTCGTGTGTGGCAGTGTGAGTGGAATTGATATGAGCTGCTGATGGGCGGTACTGAATCCGAGCATTTGGCAGATGGTGCAACCAAAAAGTCGTATGGGTACTAGAGGACACTAGCTTGTGCACTTCATTTCTACCGTGCTGATGAACCAGCTCAGTGCCCCTGCTTGTTTGCATTGCGATCAACACTAGCGACTGAAGAATAAGACTTGCTGTTCACTCTTTGCTCGGACGTGTTCAGTCTTGCGCCGTGGTTTACCTTTCCAGAATTGCTTTATTCGCTTTCACTTGCTGGAGACGAAGTGAATCTTTTCCTGAAATAAAAGTCTAGTAGATATCACAAGGAAAATATTTAGAAGAGGACGTTGATTCAGAGAGCGAGGGAAAACAATGGAAAGTGAAGGTAAAACCCAAGCATTGTCAATGCTAAATACCTGGCCCAGGGAATAATACAGGTTCTGGTAGAAGTAGAACAGTGCTAGCTGGGCTTAACAGGATCTCTGTCGAGTGCTAGAAGTGAGCTTCATGGGCCGCCAAATAACATCAGTTCGAGCCTGCTCTTTATTTGCGTGCTCTGCCTGGAGTCTGGAGAACATATATATGCGGCGAGGATCAATCAATTTTTATTTTTTAGGCTTTATGCTTGATTGACGAGATTTAATTAGCATATGTTTAGGTTGACATCGTTCAGGTTTAGGAATTACTAGTAAAGTCTTATCAATTATCACCCGGAGATCCACCGACGGTCGCAAAAAATACCATGACAACACCGCAGAGGGAACACGACGAAAAACGCCACCATTGTTGACACCGATACAAGATCGGGGAAAGGCTTTCGCCCGGAGTTCCTGCCCGGCAGCACCACCACCCCACCATAAAGCAATGGTGATGCCGCTGTCGAGATCGGCCTGAACGATGGGGCTGTAAGCCACCGGCCGCGGCTTGCGCATCAGCGCCGCCCTGCGAGCCGGCTGTTCCGACCTATCGTACTTGAGCCGTGAGATCGCACGCACCTAGTCGCCTGCTGATGCCGCTGGAACGTACAACCACTTGCCATGTCGTTTGTGAAGATGCTCCTCGTTTCTGTAGCTCCTCGCCACCGCTTTCGTGCGCTAGCTCCCAGCCTCCCTGCTGCCGCAGCCCCGCACCATGCTAGTTCTGTCGTCTACGCTACAGCCCCGCTGTGCCCTAGCACGGGACAGGCGCCTGCTTGGCGTGGGGCGTGCTAGGTACCCAGAGAAATATCAGCGTCAAGGCCACTGTGCTGGCAGTAGGCGCAGTGCGTGCGGACGCGGCCATCCGGAGGCTCGATCAGATGCAGATCGTCCCCGGCCCCGGCCGGCCTTGTGATCCGCCACCGCCCGCCGGCTTCCCGACCTCCGTGCGACTGGGATTGGTCGGCATCTTGACTCTTGAGTGCGATCCAGGCGGAGGAAAACGTCTCGGCGCACATCACCACACCTGACGGCTGATGTGGCCGCCGCCTGCGCACGCACGGACGGCGCGGCAGCGTCTCGGCGGCGGCGCCACAGCGCTGCGCCGGCCGCGGAACGCAGACGTGACCGGACGGGGGCCGACGATGAGAAGGGAGGGTGCGTACAAGTCTCGTGACGAGTAGGGCATGATCACGAGAGGCGCCGCGCGATCTCGCTGCCGCGGGCGCGGGGCGCACCCGTACCGCGCGGTGGCCCCCCGCGCGTCGGCGCCCCGGCCCGCCGCCGCGGGAAACAGTCGCCTCATGGGCCATATGCTGGTTCGGCCGTTTAGAGCTGCTAGGCCCGGGACGCTTCTGGCCTTCCTGCCAGGCCCGTCCCCGCGCGGCGGTTCGGTTGGTTACCGACGGACGGGTGGTAAAACTGCTTGCTCTGGGCCTGATGCGTGTCTGTCCGTCTGTCGATGATCAGAAACAGTGAAGATGATTCATGCCATGAGCTACCAACTAATCACCAGGCAGTAGGGCTCGCTCGACTACACCAACACCAGATTTCTTGAACTGAGACATGGCCACATGGATGATAGATTGTCTCAGGTGGGTGCATGAGAGTACGTGTGACTGTGAGGCAACTGGGGAAACGCCAACGTTTTGTCAGGTCACTGAAAACTTTTCCCCTTCAATTAGCTCCACCTCTGGGTTATTGGGATCACACAGACATCCACCTTGGTCGATGCTACCTGTTCCCCACGACTAGAGAACGACGAATGCATTTCGACTCGTGTTTTCTTTCCATCATGTCCCGGTGGCAGGTCAAGGCGCCCGCTCAAGATTGACGTCGTCCGATCTGCCTGCGACTGATGAGAACATGAGTCGAGAAGGCCCGGCCCGTGCGTTCAGACGGCTGCGCTGTGCTTCCATTGGCCAAAGAAAGGGATCGGAGCGAGCCTCCGGTTCACCACTGCTGGCTTCCCGTTCCCGCCCGGTCTCCAAAACCACGCAGGTACTAGTAGACACGGGTGCCCATTGTTTAGAGGTAGCACTGCTCAAATATAAATGAGAGATACAAAATGGAAGAGAAATGAATCCTGATCTTAAGAGTCTATACATATATATACATAGGGAAGGGGTGCCACGAAGGGACACCAGTGAATAGGTGCCACGAAGGGACACTAGTGAATAGATACCCGATGGATGAGATCACACCAGTTTATTCTTAACACTCCCCCTTGATCGAATCCTTCCTTAAGATCAAAAATATTTCATATATTCCTCCAAAAACCCCGTGGAAAAAATATGAGGAACATATATGGATATGCCATTAAAACTCCTTCAAAATCCAGTGGGAAAAATAAGGAGAAAATGATATGGCATATACAACCATCATTCAAACAAAATTCCTTCAGAATTTTAAGAGCAATGCACCTCTTTGATATGTCCTGGATATCTTCCTATAAAAAACCTCCGTGGGAAAAAAATAGAAGATATGACATATATTCTTGTATTGATATTGCCTCATCAAAAACTTTTATACGAGAAACCCCAAAGGAAAAACTCATAAAAACAAAAAAGAGTGCAATATGATGTCAAACATGTTATAATCATGCGGAGACTCCCCCTAAACCTTAGGAGGCTCCCCCTGAACGTTGCAAACCTCAAAGTCATCACGTACCAATTCTATAAACGCTTTGCAAGTGTGAAATATGGTAGAGACTCTATGAATAAATTAGCGAAGTAATCACATATTCAATTTGCAAGGGTGCAATATTGCTTTCACATAACCTGTTTGCTTCCAAGCAATACAAGTAACCTTATTTCCATAAATAAGGTCGGTGATGTGATCAAATCACAATGATCACTTAATAAAATCTTACATACACATGTTAGATTCCGGCGTGGGAGAATAATCATTAGAGTGTATGCAACTCTCTATGAGAATTCTACCACAAAGATATCAGTCTCTGATACTCATTAACGGGGATTAGTTGAGCAGTATCTTCATATCCCTCTATAGTCCTGTTCAACTCATCCGATGATAAGTTAAGAGTCTTTAGTACCATATAGATATCCATTGATATCTTCTGATTCCCGCCAAAATGGCCTTACTGGAGTAGCGCTATTTGAGCTAGCAAGTATCAGCAAATGCAATGTCAGGCCTGATGCAACTTGCATGATACATTAGCACTTTGTTGGTACTAGGTCCAATCAGAGGGTCAATGATAATAATCTATCTTTAGAGATTAAACGACCATAAGAGCTGATGGATATGATCTTCCAATATCATCATATATTGGTAGACTGATGTGCATACTTAAGTTATAAACTGAATCGTGATTTGGTTTTACCCAAATCTTCAACTCATAATCCGTCATAAGATGATTGCATGATCATCTGTGTGGTCGGGAATGATACAAAATCCAAAATCCATTTAGGATTTCAATACGAACACACCTATGCAACCATCGTTGCTGGGAGTAAACTTTCCAAGGAAAGAAATCACCCAATCAATGTACCACAAACACTGACGTTTTCAAGTCATATATTGACTTGAGTTGTACATAATATATGTTGCGATGTTGATTCCTAACACAAAGTCCATTGACTTATGTGTCTGAATCTATCAAATTCAAAAGATCTGCCATTGATCGAATGTAGGAACATAATTTTCACACATACCAAGAGTATGCCAGCTAGGTCTCTCTGTGACCCATATGCTACAAGCTCTTGCTATCTCACCACCACACTTCTCCAAAGAAAGCATTATGAAAGAGTAACATTTTACTCAATCATCATTCAGCGAGAGCGATTCTCCTCAATTACCACCTTTTATTTGACCCAAAGTGAGTGTCAAAAACACTCTTGCCTAGGACTTTTGGTCTGGATCCAGTAGGTGTAAGGCAATCTCAGACGGAGAATGTCGACATTGTAGACTTTGCATAATTGGTTCAACATAACCAATATTCCTTGTGAAAATTTTACCCTTGATCTCAATGTCACTACCCATAATGACATAGTTAGGGCGTTCCAATGACTCAGCGCCTGAATATATGCACACATATGCTGATCTTTAGGATGACGCACATCCATAGGCCTTAGATAGTAAATATCCACGATGTGTCAGTCAACTTGATATTGATTAGCATTCACTCCATTTATCATAAAAGCTTGTAACAAGATATCTCTCTTGTGACCATACTTCTCCCCCTCTTATTGGGAGTTGAGTGGTTTTCAAATGGTACCTTCACTCTTTCTGGCACAATACAATGATAAACAAATGACACCATGAGTAAATACATTCGGCAGATTATTTGCAAAATATTGCAAATTTATAAGATTCCGAACCAGTAGTTCAGATTCTTCTTATACATGGATAAAATGAGGGGAGAATATCAACATATGACATTCACTCCTAATTCCTGGCACTCTGTGTGGTATAAATCTCCCCCTAATTCCTAGAATCCTCCTCATAAATAATCAGCATACGGGCTATGAATAAAATCCAATTTGGATAATCTGAGGTATGCAACGAATGACGGATACTTCAACCTCCAAGATTTCCATGCCCATAAGTGTACACTGAGGTGGTGATATCAGTATGTGCAAGACATATCTGACCTTGTAAATGGGAAATATTTGATCATCAAATATCCATGTATCCATCAAATAATACAGAGGGAGCCGTATTATTGCAGTTTAATGAATTAGAAATGAATGTGATGTGTACATCCATATTCCACATGCACCAACAGATGTTGAAAAATTCTCAATTCTACCTTGATCACATAAAATAGTTGCACTCTCTTGACCAGAGATTCAACTAAATTATCATAAACCATCATGGATGTAAGGTACTTAATAATATAGTTCCCTGGAGGCCAAACAATTCCATGTGCATGGATGTGATCCCGCGTCCAGGATCATTTGCTCCAAATGAATAATTTGAGCAACAAGTTTGCCAAAAATTGTATCACTCCAAGGGATACAGAATGAAACTATATTATGCATTAACATGCTCTTCCAAGTACCTAGTTGATCCACATGACGGTCGAATAGAGCAACATAAAAATTCTTGAATGTTATCAAGAAATTTGTATGCTCATATTCAAAATTTAAGGTAAGAGGCCCCTTAAATTAATTCACTCTTGTGCACATGATGCACATCAAATCCGAAGATTTGAGGAATTTATTTTGTGACCAACAGAATTGATAATAATTCTCGTCATTCTGGGTAGAATGACCAGGCCTTCATGCCAAGTCTTGATTCCATCAAGAGAGAATTATTCAGTACGCAACATGTATTACAGGTTGAATATATGTGTAGTACAATCCAGATGGGAGAGAAAACACTCTTCAAGTGTTTCATTGCCAAATCCGTTGCCTTTGTTAAAATGGAAAATTATTTCCTATTTAACTCATGTGTATCAACATGAATGCATTTCAACGGATATCCTTGTAACTTAGGAGGGTACAAGTCTCATCGGTATGCACTAATGCTTCCTCGATGATTACTACATACCAATAGGGAGTATGATAGTGGCTCATCCAAAACCAACTATCATAGTATCACAGTCAGCGATCTTTTAAAATACTTCCTTCTCTCTTTGAAGAGTCTAGAAATATTTTATTTCCCTAAGTACAATATCCACTAGGCACATCTCCTCATCCATCGGATCATGTACGAACCTATGATATTGCAGAATTTAACATAAAGTTCATGCAAATGCATAGAACACATACCATTGATACTAAACATAGTGTTTAAGTACAAATTTAATAAGGACAACATCATGTCTTATATTATATCCTTGCAAATGACAATATAAGGAGTATAGTTAAGGTCTCCAAATACACCGTTGGACTCGCAATCCAAGGCCATATTGTCATTGCTCGAAGGATTCTCCCCCTGTTGCAGAGTCTTGGTGTCACTTGGTCTCGCTCCAACAGGAACAGAGTCCGAAATACCAACCTCATGCATTTTGGAGATGAAGTATACTCCATATTTTCTTCCTTCAGCATTCTATCCATATCCCCTAGACATCATATACAGTTCCACCAAATATTTAGGGTATTATATTTCTTAGCCACATTATTACAATAATCCACACTTGAAACAAGTTTCGTGGTTGTCGTATTTGGGCTTAGAAATATCTTTTCCCTTGTTGAAGTGTTTCCAAGGCTTGTAGTTTCTCTTCCACTTACAACCACACAATAAACTCATGATCTCTGCCAGATGTAATGTCCAAATTAATGTATCATAGACTGTGAAACCCTTCTCACGGTACTGTTGAGTGATGAGTCTCTCTGATTGAAGCATTGTAAACAATGTCTTCTCAATTTTATCTGCATCAGAGGGTTCTTTCTCACAGAATCCGAGTTTCTGGCTGATTTTCTGAACAACATGATTGTACGCATCAACGGATTTTAAATCCTAGATGCGCTACTGGTTCCACTCATAGGAATCCTCAGAAAAGACAATTGCCTTTTGTTATTCATAACAGTGCCCCAGAAAATCCCACAACTTTTGTGGATCTTCCTCCAACATATACTCAGAATTGAAGTCTGGGTGGAGATGGTTCCTTAACATGTATAAAGTCCCAAACTTTGACTGTATCCGATATAGGCCGAGCTCCCGCAACGGGTACTGCCAAACACTGGAAAAATCTATGGATCAATAGATTCACTTTTATGTTCATAGCCCTTTACAGAAAATTGTGCCCATCAAGAGCGAGAACCTCGAACTCTTTGGAGACAATTTCACCCACAAAAATGGATGCCAAATATGAACAATTTGGCAACAGAGAATGCTTCTTTCGTACGAATTCAATACACTTGAATTCCATCAATAAATTTTTAATGCGAATTCAATAAGCTTGAATTTTAACAATAAATTCTTAACATAATTGGAATAATTATGAATTCAGCCATCAGAATAGAGTAGAACTTATAATTCAAAATTCAAGATTGGATACACACGTTGAGGATAGTCACTATGTATAACATAGTGTAGATCCCGCAGTAGTATAGAAATACTACCTTGTATATGACCAATTTGAAAATTAATTAAGGTAATCTCTAACATGATCTTGGCCCATATGAATTCAAAGTTCAAATTGGATACGCACGTTGAGGATAAAATCCCACAGTGATATACGAATATCACCTTGTGTTTGACCAATCTGAAAAATTGAACTCTCGGTAATCACTAGAGATGGTGTAGATCTTTCTCCAAATGCTAAGTTGGAATCTCACTTAGGAATAATAACTATGTGGAAACATAGCGTAGATTCCACGGGAGTACGAGAATACTCCTCGTGTATGACCAACATCGAACAATATGGAACAAATTATTCCAAATAAGAGAATAGCATTGCATTGAATGAAACATTTACTATGGGCTAGCACAGTGATTTGCAAGGTAATATAATAATTGAATTACATGATAATGACCAAATTTAGTACAAACACATATGTACAATAATTAAGAACATCAGTGGGCATAGTGTATTATAAATGCATGGGCTCATACCACTGATGAATTAGCAGTACGATATAACAAAAGCACAGAGGCTAAATTATATAATACTGCTGTAATCGGAATTAATTAAAAATAGAAAGATAACTAGGCTGTGAGTTGGAAAAACTCTGATTCCAACCCATCACCACTCAGCAGCGCCAGGCCGCACGGAGCCTTGAGCGCATCACCAGCCCCTCGGTCAGCCAGCCCGCTCGGCAGCATCATGCCCTACTGGGCCGTGTGTACAGCCCCGGCCCGCGAGCGTCCAGCCTGCGAACCACAGCCTCGGCCGCGCGCCAGCCCATGGGCGAGTCGTCCCACAAGCACCACGGCATGAAGCCGCATCGCGCTGTCCTGCGCGCGAGCCGGCCCGCAGCCGCATCGCACCGCCGATCTGTCTGCCAGTGGCCGCGAGTGGGTGGGGCACGCCCGCTCGGCCTGAGGGGAGCGATGGCCGCGCGGACCTTAACCGCTGCCTCTACCAGACTGCACAGGCCGCCGTCGCCAGACATATTGCACTCGCCGCCGTCGCCTATTCCATGGATGGATCCTCCGCCTGGTAGGGCATCGCCCAACCGGATTCGTCGCTCCCCCCCCCCCCCCATCCAGGCCCCCGGTTGCTGTTCAAGCCTCCTCTCGTCGGAGGAAGGCTCGTAGCCACTGAGCGGCGCATGGCCACTAGAGAAGTGGCGCTAGCCATTTCAAAGGGGTCGGGACGAGGACTTGCCGTGACCGCCGCGATGCGACGCGCAGGAATCGATGGAGGCGGAGTTGAGGAGCGAACCTGCGTTGTCCATGGTGAGCGGTGGCTCACCATGGTGGATGGTGATTTGGTGACAGTTCTCCGCAGCGTGGAGGGGAAATCTACATGTGCACTAGTGTCAGGGAAGACGAATACGAATTCCACAATCGCATCAATGGTGAGCGATTCTGTATTGTACCTCAAAATGGAGCCATTGCTGATTTCCCGTCGATGGAGAATGCTCGATATTCTTTACTGATTCTTCTCGGTGCTATGCAGTGGCCAAGAAAAAAATTATTTTGTTCTTCTCAATCATCAAGAACAAGTGCTCCGTTGGTCCTCAACACTCCGTCATGTGTGTGCGAGGGGTAGTTCCAAAAAAAGATGTATGACAGTTCCATCTCTGAGAGATGGAGAACGCATCGAGAAAATGGTAAGAACATCATGAATGCTTACAGTTTTAATGTTCTTCTTCATTGAAAGACGAAGATGATGCATCTCGCACATCTTGTTGCTCTGTTCTTACCAAGTGTTCTTCATGATTAAAAGATGAAGATGATGCCTCTCGCACATCTTGTTGCTATATTCTTGCCATCGTCAGTTTCTGTTGAGAAACATTGGCATGATCTTATTCTCGCTCGAATTCTAGAGCAATCGTGCTGATAACGTGTTTAGAGTAGTAGTGCTCAAATGTAAATGAGAGACACAAAATGGGAAAGCAATGAATCCTTGTTATTGATGTCAAGAGTATATATATATATATATATATATATATATATATATATATATATATATATGTATACATATATATATATATATATATATATATATATATATATATATATAGGGAAGGGGTGCCACGAAGGGACACCAGTGAATAGACACCCGATGGATAAGATCACACCAATTTATTCTCAAGAGCCATCACCGAGTAATCACTGAAGACACCAACTCATTGCCTTGCCATCGCCTGATTGGCCATCTTTCTGAACCGTCAAGGACGACACTCCTAGAAAGACTTACAGGCTAGGCCTCCCATCATGTTCTCGAGTCTCTGTACTGCGTGCTACTAGCTTTTCGCTTCTGGAGTTAGTGGAGAGACTGAACGCTGTAGTTAGGGATGAAAGCGGGAACGGGAAAATCCCGTACCGACCGCAACCATATACCGTGTAAACCGATCGAATACCGTTTAGACAGGAAAAATGGGAAAACGGGAAAATACGGGAAAATACGGCGGGAACGGGAATGAAAACGGTTAGCACTATTTCCCGACCGAATTCGCGGTTCCCGTATATTATCGGGAACGTTCCCGCGGGAGTTTCCCGTATTCAGCCCGTCCCTAGTTGGCGGCCCAGCACACTTACCCCCGGCGCCCCGCACCGCACCGTATTCAGCTCGTAGGCGCCGCCGCCCGTAGCCGCCGCCGCGCCCCCAACCCGACCCCTGTGCCGCCGCCGCCCCTTTTCGCGAGCTGTCGGTCCCCTCCGCCGCGGCGACGGCCGCACCTCGCCCGCGCCTCCCCCGCGTTGCCGGTCCCCTCCGCCGCACCGACGCCCGCGCCTTCCCCGCGCTGCCGCTCCCCTCCTCCGCGCCGCCAGCCGCGGCCACCTCGCCCGCGCCTCGCCCTCTCCTCCGCGCACCCCTTTTCGCGAGCTGCCGGTCCCCTCCGCCGCGCCGACGGCCGCGACTCGCCCGCACCTCCCCCGCGTTGCCGGTCCCCTCCGCCGCGCCTCGCCCGCGCCTCCCCTGCGCTGCCGCTCCCTCTCCTCGCGCCCTCTCCCCCGCGCTGCCAGCCCCTCCTCCGCGCCGCCTCTCCGGCGCGCCGCCAGCCGCGGCCGCCTTCCCCGCGCTGCCTCTCCCCCGCGCCGACGCGCTGCCGCTCACCTACCTCTCTGCGGAGCTGCCTCGCCCGTGCTGCCGCTCCTCCGCCACCAACACCGAGGCAGCCGGCAGCGTTCCACCCTTCGATTCGTCACGCGCGTTGGCCGCCGCACCAATCCAGCGCCACTACGATGAATCCCTCGAGGAGACGAATCCGTTTTGCAGCTCCCCGTCGCCTGTGCGCCGGAACGCTGCCGCCGCAAGCGCCCTCATCCGTTTTGCATCCAGGAATCTAATTCAGGGTCAGAATATAATCCGTTTCATAATTGGTTGTTCAATGTTTTCTCTGATGTTTCAAATGAATTTGGGTTGTGGTGTCTTCTAAACATTGGAATTGTTTGTGTGAAGAATATATATAAATTCGTATACGAAATTGTTGTTATTATATTCATCTTCAAAAATATAGTTTTGTATTACATCATTGAAATATATGGTGTAGTTGTTGGTTAAAGCCGTTTCCTGAATTCTGATGAAACAAATACACCTTGCAACGCTTGGTATGTTAGTGAATTTAGGATGTAATCAAAAGGAAACACCAAAAGGAAACAGTATGTAATCAACCATTTTGCAACGCTTGGTATGTTAGTAAATTTAGGATTTCAAGAAATGTCCACTATCTGTACTCAAAAGTGGTTGCCTGTTGCACTCATCATATCTTAAATTGAGATGTATGTGCCAACCAAAAGCTTCTGTTATTGTTTTCTTTTGTAAAAAAAACACTTGCTTATTTGATTGCGGTCTTTTGCAGCAGCTATGACCGAGGAGGCGAGGATGAAGCCACCAACTGGTTCCGCTTCCACGTCGGGATCCAAGCGCCGGCTCATCCTAGAGCCACAGCCACCACTGTCGGCGGTGGATCTAAACACTGACGAAACTGAAAACACTAGTAAGACAAAAGGTATAGTTGTGGACCTGTGTTCTGTATAGTTTCTATTTCATCTAGATTCAATTTTAGTTATTCAATTTCAAAAAGGATTGGTATAAGCTTGAATATTAAATTTGAATCTGACTGCATGTGTTTAATTTTTTCCATTGCTAGGATCTAATAGGTCAAGCTCAATAAATGAAAGCTCTGTTCCTACTCAAGATCTTGATTTGTGTATTTCTAGTGGAACTCCTACATCTAGCCAAGCTCCTTGTGGTGATGCTGCTTCTTTGTCAAGTCCAACTGGTGCTGGTGCAGCTTCTTTGTCAAGTCCAACTGCTGCTGCCGGTGCTCCTTGTGGTGATGCTGCTGGTGGACAGGCTGGAGGAGATGCTGCAAATGCCATCATTGTTGAAGGTGATGATCTTGTTGCAGATAAAGATGAACATACTAGAAAGAGGGTGAAGAGGTGCACATCTGATGTGTGGCAGTACTACAACAAGAAGGAATTGGTCATTGAGGACAATGGCAAGACATATGTTCAGAGGTGGGCTTACTGCAAGTACCCAAAATGCAAATATAAGGGTAGATGTGAGAGCAATTATGGAACAACAGGATTTTGGACTCATTTAAGGGTAGCACATAGTGTAGTGAAGGGCCAACAACAACTAAAAGGGCCAATATACATCGTCTCTACATTATTTTAACCGTGAACCAGTGCTTTAACGTTTGTACTATGTTGAGTACTATTTTCATTTGAAATAGTTGGAACGTGAAACCCAAGGAGATCCTGGGATCAACTCTCGTCAATTTCTTCGAAAATTTTGGTTAAGTTACACATGGGCTGGCTCTAGCTGCTAGATGCATGGCACCAATAATGAAGCTTGCCCGTGCTCTCAAGTTGCTAACTCTTTTCCCGATGTGCAACTGTTTCTTGATTGCGTTGCTATTGGCATAGCACTTCCCTGCTGGGCCCTAGCAAGATTCCTGCCTAGCTGTGTTTCAGTAATGCCTCTTTCGTGCGGGTCACTTCAAGAAACTATACAACTACTATGTTCAACTTATAAAATACAAATAGGAGTACTAAGCTAACCGATGCATGGCATCAATTTAAACATAATTAAGTGAGTTTATTTGGGACCTCAGTCTCGCTTTATTTCCAAATGAAATAAAGTGCTAAAGACATCTTCTCTAAAAGAAATCTTTTGAGATATACTGCCTCCGTTTAATATTATTAGTCACTTTAATTTTGTTCGAAATCAAACTTTTCTAACTTTAACTAAGGATACATAAAAAAACAAAAACATTCAATTAGTATCACTAAATCGACCCTGAACTATATATATATCTTAATAGTGCATTTATTATAATCCTCTGATAGATTAGTGTCCTCATATGCAAAGGAGGCCAACACCTATATATGGTTCTGGTCATCGATAGTACCGTTAGAGTACTGCACAGAATACTAGCACATCAGTCAGGCGATCAAATCATCCTGTAGAGAAAATTAGGCATTTCTTCCGTTACGTTTTTGTTTGTTTAGTAGCCATGTCGTCATGCATCTTGGAGTTGCCAATAGCGAAAAATATTTACTTGACTCTTATGTTGGAATTTGTATATATGCGGCAGATTATTTCTGGTGTGCCTAGCTTGTGCCTGTATGTATGTTACAATAATATAGCTCAAATAAAAACAACATCACAACTTCAACTATAGGTAATATATATGACACATGTAACACAAGGAATATTACCGCACCTTAGCACATATGCATGATATCCATGCTATATATATCTGGATCATAGGCTAATAATATATGAGCTATTATATATTATATATGCTGGCCAGCATTTATCTGTGGCCGGAGAAAAGTAGTAGGTTTTGGATCTTGTAGGACGGTAAATTAAGTATGGTACGGTGCACACTGGCCTTGCATATATTTCCCGATCAAATGAATAACAAATGTGAACGTTCAGAAGAGTAGATGGTTAATATAACTTCCTGACTGAATAGCTCAATTACTGATGTTAGGAATGAAAGATGAACTACGCTTTCTCGGAAGTCCAAAACTCAAAGCTTAAGGTTGAGTACAGGGAGAGTTCTTATAAGTCAAAAATTTTCCTCGGATGAAAGTTTTGGAAATTTTGTCTCTCAAGAAATAACCTACTAATTAATAATGTCCTTCATTTTGAGTAGAGTTCGGGGGCTAATATGATGGATACAGGAATATAATGTATGCCAAAAGCCCCAGTACTTGGAATATGATATTGCACAAAGAGTAATAGTAAGGTAATCACTAATCAGGGGGATGTCCAGTGTGATACGACTAGTATATTTCTAAGGAGATTGAAGACAAATTCTACCAGATTACTTTGGAGGAGAAGCTTAGGAGTCCCAATGAATACAGTAATGTTCGAGTGTTTCAAATTATAAGTTATTTTAATTTTATCCTAAGTTAAACTTATCTAGTTTTAAACAAGTTTATAAAAAATATATTTGCATGTACAATATCAAATAAATGCACTATAAAACTATTTAAGCTCAAATAAATGCACTATAAAAATATTTAACCTCAAATAAATGCACTGATCTAGGTTGATCAATGGCATCTCAGCTATGGTGAGCTTAGCTTAGCTCGAGTTTTCAAATGGTGCCATTGATCCTAGGTCACTTTATATCTGAGATGCGAGCTAAGCTGCCGTAATTAGATCAGTATATCGCCCCGGCCCTGTGGAAGCAACCGGTAGGGGCCGCCCTAATCACCACATCAACTCCCGTGCGCTGAAACGACGACAGCCTCTACAAAGGCCGTACATTCCCTATCACTTAGAAAATATTGCTTTTGTCACGTCATCTTTCACGCCTCGCCCAGTGTCCTTTTTCTCCCCACCCTTCACTAGAAAAGCCCTAACACTGCTGCTCACCACTGCGCACTCCATGTCTCAGTCACTTCACATCTCTCCTTTTTAAGCCAAACACCACCCCCCACCAGCCCCTGCGCTCCCCCTAAAAATAGAAGCAGCAGCATGCAATTCCCCACACATTCAAACAGATAGTAGTCATGAAGCTGGTGCTCTCCCTGCAGATCATCCCCAATCACCAGATGATGGGCCTATGAGTGAACCAGCAGCCTGCAGCAACTGTTACTACATACTACCGCCACCGGCCAGCACTGGGAAAGAGTAAGAAGCAGCAGATGAGATCGATCAACCAGCAGCTATATTCCAGACCATTCCAATGCTTAGTGATCATGCTTAACCCTATCTTCTTGTTGCTTATGTGATCATTGCTTGCCTCTCAGCTGATGCTCCATGGATCTTGTGCAGACTCAAGAAGCCAGCCTCCAATTCGTACACCAGCTGTGAGATCCAACAAGCTCGGCTGCTAACTCCACCCAAAGGTAACTTGTTCCTTTCTTTATTCTTTTTTGCGGAGAAGAATTTCCCACACAGAAAGAGACATATATCTGTTCTAGTCCTCTCGGATGTATCTGCATCCACTTCAATCTTCTGAGCACCAACTCCCAAACAGATCCTCCAATCCCAACTTGTATGCTACATTAAAAATGCTCATGCGCACACAATGACACAAGTAATCATTGAACTCATGATGCTTACGAGAAGATGGAGTAAACCTTTACCAGTATTAGCTAGTATTATATTGATATGCAAATAGTCATTTCATTGGGCGAAGAACAGTAAGGTAGATCCCTACTGGATTTAACTAAAGAGGCAATTGTTTCAGCTCACAGCCACACTGCTTTCTTTTCTTCTTCTCTTCTTCTTCCTAGCTAGCTGATCCATGGACATGTCGCCGAATCCCGACAGCCCCTCGTCGGGAGGGGGCAACGGCGGCATCGGGTCGAGCAGCGGAGGCGCGTCGCCGTCCGTTGGTTCGATGACGCCGCAGTCGCCGAGCCGGTACGAGGCGCAGAAGCGGCGCGACTGGAACACGTTCGGTCAATACCTGCGGAACCACCGGCCGCCGCTGAGCCTGGCGCAGTGCAGCGGCGCCCACGTCCTGGAGTTCCTCCGCTACCTGGACCAGTTCGGCAAGACCAAGGTGCACGGCGCGGCGTGCCCCTTCTTCGGCCACACGAACCCGCCGGCGCCGTGCCCCTGCCCGCTCCGCCAGGCCTGGGGCAGCCTCGACGCCCTCGTGGACCGCCTCCGCGCCGCCTTCGAGAACGGGGGCCGCCCGGAGTCCAACCCCTTCGCCGCGCGCGCCGTCCGCCTCTACCTCCGCGAGGTCCACGAGCACCAGGCCCGCGCCCGCGGCGTCAGCTACGAGAAGAAGAAGCGCGAGAAGCCGCAGCAGCTGCAGGGAGACGGCAGCGGCGGCCTCCACGGCCACCCCCACAAACCGCCGCCCCAGCCGCCCGCCGGCGCCGCCTGCTGAGCTCGATCTGATCGACCCTACGCTCCCTCTCCTATTTGGCCGGTATGCCAGATTGAGCTCGACCATCTACATATTTTATGTATCATTCAGTTCGCGTATGATGAATGCATGCATGCATGTGCATGGCAGTGGCTCCCTTCATGCTGCTGATCCGTGCACTCTACCCTTGAGAAGCACCGGTAGTAAGTAGTGGGTGCTGCTGCCTGCGTGTACTGCATCGCTTGTGTTGAGAAATCTGCGCCTCTAACTTTGACACCAATTTTCAAGAAGCGATATCAAAATAGTGCGATACCACTTTTCCTTGCACCCTATACCCACACCATAACGATGAGATCTTCATCTGGATACCAATATGAGAGACCAACTCTCTACAATGAACTCAACTTCTCTATTCACAATCCACCGACCACTATGAGTGTCCTGCACTCACCAAAAACTCCTCCTAATGACGGTCCCTGACCGACCTGCTCTGATACCAATTGTTGAGAAATCGACACCCCTAACCTTGACACCGACTTCCGAGAAGCGATACCAAAGTAGTGTGATACCACTTTTCCTTGGACCCTATACACACATTATAACGATGAGATCTTCATCTGGACACCAATATAAGAGACCAACTCTCTATAATTAACTAAACTTCTCTATTCACAACCCAACAACCCTCACACTTTTTATGTGGCTACCCTACCACACTCTACTCATGTCATTGGATGACATGTCACTCAATTATCTGGCTACCTATACCATCTTCAAATGGCTTCTACTTGACATGGCTTCGGGGAGGGGAGTGACCCCATATATATAGGACTCCATGGCTCATATGGTGTTCCCATGTGTCCACCTTCTACACTCTTCTACAATTCTAGATTTTTCTCCATCTATATCCTATCATACAAATATCTCTTCTTTAGAAAATTCCACACTTCACCATGAAGCATGAAAACTATGAATCATACATGTCCTACACTCTTCTAGAATATTCTTAGCATGTCATGATCTTATTCTTATCCTTATGGATTGCAAAGTTAGTTTCTTGTGATTTCCACAATCTTCTAAAATGTTCCAAGTATGCATTGCATATTTCAACACTCCCCCTCAATACATACTTGTCTCTAGCGGCCAGACCATTCTGTGTCGCTGCACTTGGATATTTTGCGCTCTGCTGTTACGAACATTCTTCTTCACTTGCCCTCGTGATATGATTTTCTCCTCCTTCAACTCATATGCCTCTATCTTCCGTCGGAGGTTCCCCGGAAACTTGATGCATCCATTCATATTTTCTTTCTTCTTCACTCTTCTAGTTGTCTTTCCTCTAGATGGTTCCTTGTACGAAGGTAAAATAACAGCAAGTGAAGCATTGTCATACCTGAGATTTTTACAATTGCATTCTTCCGGAATTTTCTTCATCTTATCATGCTCTTTCAGACCTTCATGAACCACCAATGCTCTATTTTTATCTTCCCCATTCTCTTGTAACTCCTCATCTTTATGAAGACTAGGCTCATTCTTCTCATCTCTATTATCTTCCTCCTTCTCATCGCTTAGAGTCTCCCAGTCTTCATCATCATCACATTCAAATACTACAAATCCAGTAGAAATATCTGGATCTCTTACCTCCATCGAGAGACCAGCTTCTTCTTCTTCTTCTTCTTCTTCTTCTTCTTCTTCTTCTTCTTCTTCTTCTTCTTCTTCAGCAACTCTGGTTGATAGAGCTTCACCCTCTGTCAAGTCTTCCATAAATTAAGCTTCATCATCTTCAGTTGTGATGCATGCCTGTGCATCCCACTCTTCTTCACTAAGCCACCCACTATGGACGACTTCTTTCAGAGTAGCCACATTTACTTCTGTGTGCTTCCTTGGACTTGGACTATCCCTGATAAAATGTCCCTTCTTACCACAGTTGAAGCACTCACCTCTTCTTCTCCTCTCATTCTTGACCAACTCCTGGTCATCTTCATCATCGTTGTCTTTTTGAGCTCCCCTTGAATAGTTGTTCTTCTTTAGGCAATACCTATCACCTCTTGTCCACTCCTTCGCCTCTCCTCGGTCTTTCGGTGGACCCTTCTTCCTGATGAAGAGTGCCTCCTCCCCATCCTTCTTCTCCAAGGTGATGTTACCCATCCTCTTTGCTAATGCCTCCTGATTAGCCAATAGATTCTCCAACTCCACCAAGGACGGCTGTATTGGCCATCCGCTCACCGCAGCTATAAACCCACTATACTCGGGTCTTAGACCATTGATGATGATCCTTCTTATCCAATCTTCGCTAACTTTCTCCTCCGGGTCAAGCTGGGATATCTCTCGGCAAATATTCTTTACCTTAGTAAAGTATTGATTGATGCTTAGTGTGCCTTGTGAGATATCTGCAAGCTCTTTCTCTACGAGTTGGAGTCGTGCCTCATTCTTCTTCGAGAACAGCTTCACGAATGTCTCCCAGGCCTCATTCAATGTCACTGCATCTCTTATGTGCTCCACCAAATCTTCCTCGATCGTTGTCTTCAACACGAACATAGCCTTGCCTGCCTTGATTTGCCACTTCCGCAAGGCTTCCGCGTTCTCCTTCGACGGAGGAGTAGTCTCAGTGCCTGCCACGATTTCCCATAGGTCCTGATCCATCAAGTATGACTCCATGCGAGTTTTCCAATAGCCATAGTTGTGGCTATTGAGCCTCCTCATGCCACCTGCATTCAAGAGATCTGCCATGTCAACTGACGCCCAGCGTCACCTACGCTTGGTCCCAGACCAGTGTTACTTCACAGTCCCGAACTGTGATCTCCGGCAGAGTCTCCCCTTAGCGCCTCTCGGTGCCACACTAAGCAATGTAAGCGTCCTGCGCCTACTAACTAATCCACCGACCACTATGAGTGTCCTGCACTCACCAAAAACTCCTCCTAGTGACGGTCCCTGACCGACCTGCTCTGATACCAATTGTTGAGAAATCGGCGCCCCTAACCTTGACACCGACTTCCGAGAAGCGATACCAAAGTAGTGTGATATCACTTTTCCTTGGACCCTATACCCACATTATAACGATGAGATCTTCACCTGGACACCAATATGAGAGACCAACTCTCTACAATGAACTCAACTTCTCTATTCACAACCCAACAACCCTTACACTTTTTATGTGGCTACCCTACCACACTCATGTCATTGGATGGCATGTCACTCAATTATCCATGGTGGCTACCTATGCCATCTTCAAATGGCTTCTACTTGACATGGCTTGGGGGAGGGGAGTGACCCCATATATATAGGACTTCATGGCTCATATGGTGTTCTCATGTGTCCACCTTCTACACTCTTCTACAATTCTAGATTTTTCTCCATCTTTATCCTATCATACAAATATCTCTTCTCTAGAATATTTCACACTTCACCATGAAGCATGACAACTATGAATCATACATGTCCTCCACTCTTCTAGAACCTTCTTACTTTGTCATGATCTTATTCTTATTCTTATGGATTGCAAAGGTAGTTTGTTGTGATTTCCACAATCTTCTAGAATGTTCCAAGTATGCATTGCATATTTCAACAGCTTGTGTGCTTCGATTGGTTTTAGTTTTAGTGTTGTCAAGTCTATTTGCTTGTAGGAGTGAGCAAGTGTTTGCTGTACTTTGAACAAGAGGAGTGTGTCCTTTGAGGTCTAGCTAGGGACAGGGAGATACATATATGGAGATCTCTCTTGCTGTTTGTGGAAGACTTGAAAGCCCCCCCTCTCTCTGTTGATGTGTGTGTCCGTCCGTCCACGCATGCATGTGTCAATTCGATTCTGGCCAGCAGGTAGCAGCAGCATCTCTTGTTTCTTGTTTTGATTCCTGTTTCGTTTCCTTTTTATGGTTCTGGGATGCAGTAGTGTGCTTGGGTAGTGAGATCGATGTGAGTGGTGCATGCACAGTTGCCTGCACGGCGAGAGCGCGACACAGTGCCACGCACCAAATAATAGGAGCATCGGACAAGTATATGCATGCATGTACTACCCACTAGTGATGCTCCTCTTGCTGTGGCTTGGATGTGCATTCTCTTGCGAGTACTGGATGTAGCATGTGTGTCATCAATCGGAGCTATTCTTCTCTTACAACTGGCCTGGCTGTCCTTTGTTTCACGATCGATCTTTCCCCCCATGGATTTCTGAATAGTCTCGTCCCATCGTGGGGGCTAGCTCTGCTATTTGATGTTCTTGCGGTACTTGAAGCATACGAACACATGCTTCCTTGCTTGCTAGGTTTCCTTTGGTGATCTAGTATGTTGTTCATTAGTTCCTACTGACTGATCCTCTGAAATCATTAATTTGCGCCTACGGCTATGGCAGTTGGGAACAAATATTCTACAACAGAGTCCTGATATAATTTCACCTTGACATTAGAAACTAACCAAAACGAATTGAAATGAAATTTCTGATACAATTCCTTGTCAGTTATGTTATATATGCACGTACATGTGTTCGAAACATTGTTATCAAGAAAAAAATTGTTCAAACACATAGGTTAATATATCACATATATGCAACATTTATTTTTCTCAGTGGTGTCTTTAATTTTGCTGGTACATATGGAAGTTGCAAGCTTACTACCTACATAACTAATTGCCATTTCTTGCATATTGACATGTACCATGATCAAACACACAGAAGTAATAACAGCGCATAGGAAACACTATCTAACTACAACTTATCTTTTATCATATGAGAATGTGCCATCTGGTGGTACAGGGTATTTTTAACTATTTATATTTTACGACATGCAGTTCATGTATGTGCTTTTTCCAATAGGTATTTTTAAGTAATTAATTAATGAATGAATCCATACTTTGATCAACATCTTTTAAGTACTAATCAAAATAAAAGAAGAGGCATAGGAGTAGATAGGAAGCACTGAAATGTAGTTACGTCCCTCATTGCCGAACTGATTTTCTAAATACGCATGTACTATTCCTCTCTGTAAAAGGATTTCATTGTTCAAATACATGTGGCAGAACTTATAAACTTCGCATATGGATAACATCATGAGCATTTTGAATTACATCAGAGCATATTTTCATTACATTATGGTAGATCAATATATCTTGTTGGAATCAACGGTTAAACTTAGTTATCATATCTATACCAGGCATCACTTTGTTTCTAATTAACCGAACGGATTTTTATACAATTTTGAATTAAATCTTTTAAAGAGTTGAACAATTTTCTTGGATTTATCATAAGCCATTTTGCCGTGAAATGATGGATAAGCAGCTTGCTATCTTAGGTTAGACTGACATATGTATGTTGCGGTTATAATTAACAAGCAAAAAACCGGCTGCAATTTTATGTTTTATATTACTTTTGACACTTACAATCCTTGAGCTTGTAAGGGGTAGGTGTTACCTAGCTCGTGCATGGATCTATTAATCTACAGTTTCAGGTCCCTAAACTCGTATAAGTGTTCAATTTAAGGTCCAAACTTAGTACTACATATGAGATGACCCTATGCATATAACATGCATTCGGCGTAAAATTAAATGTGCACATGCCTTTTATATCTTAATTTGCTTAATATAGTCAATAGAAACGGGATGCAAATCTGGATGATGCATAACTAATCTTGATATATACGTACTGCTAATACATGCACTCATGCCTTAATTTGCTGCAAAATTGAAACTCTGTGATAGTTATTAGCAATTAATGAATGTTTTTCAGGTATCCATGGTTCGATATTCAAGGCTTCATAGATTTCGTTAGTTAATTGCTGGCTTTAACTTTCCTGATCGCATCTCCAGTATCTTAGTTCCCTCATGGCTAATTCAAAGTGTGCAATGCGTCGTTGATTTGTCTTGAATAGAATTACATTTCCCGCAAAAAATAGCGAGAGCAAATGCTCATTATTCAAAAACTACTATTAGCTAGCAGATGCAATTGCATGTGCCTGACTGGTTTGCAAGAGTCAGGGTGGGAGGATCGTCTCTATTTCAGAGACGCGCAAGGTATAATGCTAGAATAAAGTGCACAGAGAGGCCGGCGAGGGGGGCGGAGATCGGATGGTGATATAAATTAAAGAGCACTAATGAGTAGTCCAAGAGATTGAGCTATATCACTAACATATACTATATGGACTCGCCTTTGTGTACCTTCCATGAACTCTTCGTACGGCACGACATATATTTCTAGGAAACGGTTGCAGCCTCCGGATCGGATGGAGCTGCTGCCAACGCCATTCCTATGACAGAGCTCTGGCTGTAACATGAAATGCTAAAGAAGGTCACTATATTTGTGTGCGCGTACATGGTAACAAGCAGTGAAACTCATCTTAAGCTCTGTTTAGGTTGAATCCAAAAGGAGCTCTGCCAAATAATTTTTCAAATAGAAGTAATTTTATATTAATTTTGTGAACTGATTTTTTGAAATGAAGGAGGTGAACTGTTTAAGTGATTTTAACAAGCAGTGAACTGTTTAGGTTGAAGGAGGTGGGAGCTAAAAAAATAGTAGTTTTTCCTGATTCACTTCTCCTATAGGATTTTTTTTATAAAGTTAACCATAGGAAATCACTCTCAGCTATTCACTACTACAGAAATGTGTTGTAGTCCCGTTCCTAACCCCCTTGAGCACACCCGGGACTAAAGGGCATGTGCAAGGTAAAAAAAAGGTATCTGCACCTAGGACTCCAACCTATGACCTTTTAGCTCGAGCATAAATCATTATCAACCCATCTACACAACACACATGTGACTTTGGGTGGGATGTTTTCCTTTCGAACTAATCCGTAGAGGACCATTTAGTCATGGAACACCAACCGGGACTAAAGGACCTCTTAGTCCTAGCTGGTGTTAACACCATGCAAGGTCTAATACCTCGAGGCCTTTTAGTCCCGGATGGTAACATCAACCGGGATTAAAGAGCCCTCTTTAATCCCAGTTGGAGCCACTAGTCGGAACTAATGTGTTCGCTATACGTTACTTGTCGTTAGGTCCGGGACTAGCCGGCCGAGACTAATGAAGTAGATCTATGTCCCTTTCTATAATAGAGATTAAATCACTCATGTCAGAGAATGAGTTCCCATACAAAATTAGAAGCAGGTGAAGCTCTAGAAAATCGGCTCTTAGATTCTGCCGGCAAAAACGGAATCACTAAATCCGGACAGTGCAATGTGCGTCCATGTGAGAGTACGTGACAACATATGATGGACGAATGCTGCATCGGTCTAGCAATGCAAGACACTTTGTGGATTACACTGAACACGCACTCGTAGGGGTTAAAGCAAAGACCGTACCCCCATACAATTTCTGTGACGAATCGCGTCACGCAAAGTCACTGACATATATTGCTACACTGTACTGGTGTAGAACCGATACAAAGGGTCAAAGGTAGTACGCGCTCGCGCTTCGAGAGCTAGCGTCAGTGCATGCAGCCACCAGCAGCAGCAGCTTTCTGCGGTGGTCGGGACACACATGTCGCACGTGCTTATTCGTTCTTGTGTTAGTGCAGTAATAGTCACTCCCCTTATATTAACAAGTTAACAATAGTACAATAATCACTCCCCTTGCATTAACAAGTTAACAAAGAGCTCACCAATCATAGGCATAGCCGAAACTAGTCATGAATGTTTTTTTAAAAAAAGAAGCTAATCATGAACAGCTTCGGAACAAAATCTAGCAGGCATCGTTCCAGATGAGCTAGCGCATTTCCCTTGTCCATGGGACCGGGCGGGCCTGCCGGACGAGCTGGCATCAGGATCTCACGGCGACTGATGATTTTTGCTCCCTGTGGCCTTGTGCCCCGCGCGCCGCGTTCTGTTCTGCCGCCATTGCTGTGTACGTGCTGCTGGGGCCGCGCCTGCAGGCTGCAGCCGGGCGGCCGGGCTGATCCCCCACCGGCGCACGCAGGGGGCTTGACGGGGTGCTAGGCATTTGACTCGATCGGTCGGGGACGAGACGACGACGACCCAGCGGAGCCAGAGCCGGTGCTCCGTCCTCTCTCCGCGCGGTGGTCGGCAGCTCTAGCTCGGGCTCAGCTCAGCGCGCGTGCCGACGAGCACAAACGGACGCGCCCTCCTCCCGGTTCTGGTTCTCCTCGCTGGCTGCGAGCCCCGCCCCCCAAGCGCCTGGAACAATCAGCAGGCAGCGGCGCGCCGGGCCAGAGCCGAACACGCGCAGCGGATCAGTGGGCCGTCAGGCCCATATCTGCCCAAACGGAGCGCTACAGGGCCCGCCAAGTACAGATCTTTTTCACTAGGCTTCAGGCCCATGCTCATTCCGGAGCAGCAGCCCAACTATTTATTTAGCGCTAAACGGCCGAGCTAGCATATGGCCCATGAGGCCACCGTTCCCGTGGACGGCCGGCCGGCCGAGCGCCCCAGCGCTCTCGTCCGTCGGCGTCTCCCCGTGAGCTCGTCGTGATCCCGTCACGAGACTCGCACGCAGCGCAGGCCTCTCGTCCGTCCGCGCGCCACCGCATCCGTGTGCCTACCGCGAGCACAGTGCCTAGGACGCTGATATTTCTCTGGCTCCACGCCACGCAGGCTCATGTGTTGGTGTCGGACTGCTGGGCGCAGCGCTCGCTGCCGTAGGGCAACCGACAAAACTGGAGGCGCCACCAGGTGTTAAGCTGCCAAGGTACAATTTACCAGTTGACCTTGCTCGAAAGCCTGAACAGGGGACAGAAGCTCGAGTGCGTATGTTATCCAGGCAGAGCAAAGGCATCGATGTTTCATTCTGCAGACAGCAGCGGGTTTGTGTGCGGTCATAGTTAGGCCCATGAAGATCATTGCTAACATTTTTCACAGATGTCCTGGTAAGCTCAATGCTCTATTCTTGTGGTTCCTTCCTGATATCCGTTCGTTCAGCTTTTATTTTAGGGGAAAATACTCGTTTGAGCTTCCCTCCATGACGAAGGCGACGAACTACATCACGAAGAGTGAACACATCCGAGCGAAGAGTGAACAGGAGCAGTTTATTCAGCGAAGGTACGGTGTGGTTACTCTAGCTACCGGTGATCACAATTCACAAACAAGCACGGCACCATCAGTTATTCAGCAAAGGTGTGGTTACAATAGCTAGCGTTGTTCTCAACAAACAAGCAGGGCACCATCACAAACACCAACAGTGCTCTTGCTGGTTTAAGAAAATGTTGCTAGGCACCGAGCTTGTACATCGGGGGGGTCCAAAGGGAAGTGATCTAGTGCCCGTACGAACTTCTTGTAGTACCGTTCGCCAAAGGCTCCAAGCGTGCACCACCCTTCAATAGCTCTTCAAAAGCTTTCTGAAAACATGACGCGACGAAAATTAGAAGTTCATACGGTGAAATTTGAAAGTGGTTCCAAGCTTCTGCATACCTCAACACATGTCAATGCGTATTCAACATCGCTGTCTGAAATTTGGTAATGGAGGACGAACCTGATACTGCATGATACAGAGTTCAACACGGACAGTTAACATTGGATTCGAGCATAATTGTGGATGGTATTTTGAGTGTTTAGAGAAGAGGTCGATTTTTCCAATTGAACATGGAGTTTTTTTTTTGAGAAATGAACATGGAGTTTCAGTCAGACTAAGGATGACAGTTCTTGCATTAAGCAATCTAGCTTATATTGGTAAAAAGAATGAATGGAAGGTAGCAAAGATAGCCAAAACATGTTCGGACTGGAAGACTGAACAGGCTAAATCCAAATTTACTCTGTAATAAAAGAGAACGGAACGTCACCTTTTTGAACTCGCTGGCATTGCAAGCACATTGTGCTGTTCCAAGACTTGGCATAGATTGTCAGGCGATATTCGTGGATCCACGATATCGAAGAATACCTTACGAAGGATAGATATGTTACATGAAAGACCCGTGCGTAGTGGAAAATGAGAGGATCAAATAAGTGGTCTAGAAGACAAACCATATTGGTCTCAACGGAAGCTGGATCGACTGTAATATGTTTAATTTTCTTCAGTCCCTCTGAGCAAATGAGCAAGACATGCAAAGTTCAGGATTAAAATTCAGAAACAGAAGGATCAGGCTTGAATAAGTTAACAATGGCTCTGTTCCTTTTCAAAACAAGTGCAGTATAGTTTTTTAGTTTCTAGGGAGAAAGCAAGTGCTTTTTTCAGGCATTGTGACTTGTTATTATAAAAAATTGAAGAGATATTAGATTCCAGAAAGAAAATACGAAACCTGCCAAAGCTCTAGCTTTCCTATGGTCATCTGCAAGCTTTCCCACAGTGTCACGGATGGCAACATGAGCAGCAGCACAGAGAACTCCAACCTGCCTCATGCCACCACCTAGGGTCTTCCTAAGAATTTTGGCCTGAAGGTATCGTTCAGATTTTCATTGTTACTTGATCTCTGCAGTTGTTTTCTTTTTGTGAAACATACATCACTGGACATTAAACTTAGAAGCACAACTGATAAGACCTTCTCAATGAAGTCCTTCGAACCAACAATAACCGACCCAACCGGGGCGCCTAACCCTTTAGATAGGCATACCTGCAGTTCAAGTATCAGACAGAAATAGAATCACCTTCAACATCATATATTTATCTGTAGTCCATTCACATGTAAATTGTATAACTGAACACATTGCTCAGCAAATTGAGACATACCGACACTGAATCAGCAGCTTTCACAAGTCTATCTACAGGGACTCCAAGTGCCTGGCACAATCAACACAGTGAATTAAGAGGCTGGAATGCATGACTAGATTTATGGTTTATTTTGAAGATGTATGGTCCAAGTGAAAAAGGCTAGAACAATACATAAGTGGCAGTTTTGCTGACTCTGTTGCACATAGTATCAGAAGGAGATTGTAAATTTACAGCACATGACTCACCACAGAGGCGTTAAAAATACGAGCTCCATCAATATGAAGCTTGAGGCCATGGCTCTTGGCAATTTCACCGACCTTGTCAGTGTATTCCACAGATAAACATTTTCCACCAGAACTGCAGAAACAGTTATAAGAATTAAGATAGGGAAAATTTATGTTCATTTAAGGTGTTTCTCTCCTATCCAAAATGTTTTTCTCTTCCTCTCTATCTATTCAGTGAAGAGGGAGGAAGAGAAAACCTCGGGCGTGAGATGGGGGAGAAAGAAAGCACCCGAATAGGAGCAAGATCGGCAACAGGTATTTTGTGCAACTCACTTCCCATGTGTGTTCTCCAAGCAGATGAGCCTTGTCGTCGGGTAATGCAGATCCGGGTGCCTGATGGCCGCGACGATCTTGTCGACGTCCATGGTGCCGTCGGGGTTGTTCCTGACGGTCTTGGGGTGCACGCCGCCGATGGTGGAGATCCCGCCGTTCTCGTAGACGTGGATGTGCGAGTTGTCGCCGAGGATGGCCTCGCTGCCCCTGACATCGCAGTGCACGAGGACGGAGATGAGGTTGCCCATGGTGCCCGAGGGCACGAAGAGCGCGTCCTCCTTGCCCATGAGCGCGGCCATCTCCGCCTGGAAGCGCTGCGCGGTCGGGTCGACGCCCACGACGTCGTCGTCGACCTCGGCCGCGGCCATGGCGGCACGCATGGCCTCCGAGGGCTTGGTGACCGTGTCCGACCGGAGGTCCACCACCTTGCTCGCCATTTTGGCGCCGCTCCAACCTACGACTCTGCTGCACGGAGCGGCAGAGCCTAGCGATGAGGTATCCTCGCCAAAGCTCAAGAACTGGATGCTCAACTGGAGCGCTGGGGTGGGCGTATGGTCAGGTCGATCCGTGGTAACAACTTTGTCTTTGGGATATGGTTGCTTTCTCCTTAAAAATCGGCAAATCTATCGCGCTGCTTTGTATTCAAAGCAAAAAAGTTGATGGATAATGCATTGATGCGCAGTGCAGGCCTTTTTCTTTGTCACTGATGTCCGCTCCAACAGAATTGGGCAGTGGGCACCAACACGGGAGCTCAAGTCCCACACGACAGAGACCAAACAGAGCGAAAAGCAACAAGGCAACGCCACGCCACCGTTCAAGGTGCGCCGAATAAGCGGCCATATCCAAACAGGCGAGCGGCGACTCGGACGAGCCGACGCCGTCGTCCTCCATGCGCGGGCACGCCGTAGCGGTGAGGGAGCTAGGTTACAGAGGAAACTCCATCCGCCCAGCGCCCCAGCAGCCAACGCAGAGCTGCGGCGGCGGCGGCGTGGCCCGTGTCGCGCGTTCCGCTAGCAGTCCATCAAAACGGACAAGACGACAGAGGGAATCGCACGCGTGGCTCCAAAGGGCGCGGTGCGGAGGCCTCCCTGGATGGAGGGAGGTGCCGCCGTGCCGGAGCGGCGAGTTAAAGAAAACCAGGTTGCCAACGGTCTCCGGCTCTCCGCGCCTCCATTCTCGCCGTTCGTTTCGTCGTGTTAACTACGCTATCTGATCAAGGTTTTGCGTTGTGCTGCTCCATCTCCGTCTCCGGATGACATTGATATAACGATATTTCTCTTCTCAGGCTGAGTAAGTAGCGTCGAGGAAACTGGCAGTGGTCCCGCCTCAGGGAGTGCGTCAACAATTGATGGTAGGAAGAGGTGCCTTGTGTGATCGGTACCACTCATTGCATGAAGCTGTTCTTTCAAGAACTGGCCAACTGGGCCAGGTCAGGTCAGCAGTCCCTGTACTGTGTCTGCGTGTATGACAGTAGTAAGGAGGGAGCAGGTTCATAATAGAGATCAGCCCATTAATTAAGCCCATTTCTAGCAGTTCACAGATATCCTGGCAAGTCCAGCATCATTCTACGAGAAGCTCAATGTGTTCCTTGGGTCCTATGTTAACTATGCATCTGCAATGCTTTGCTTTACCTTTACTTTTCGCTGTATTTCCTCTTTGCATAAAACGTTCTGTTCTGGTCTTCTTATTTTTTTGGTGGGGTGGTGTGTGTGGGCGGATAGACTTGCATATTAACTTCACTGCATCCATCTTACCAGGAAGCGGGAGCAGATCGACCAATTATGCGAAGGTAAACTACAACGCAAGAATTAGCACATCCGAGCAGAGAGTGAAGTACAGCAACGATTATTCAGGAAATGTGTGACTGAGTGACTACAATAGCTAGCGTTGATCACAAACAAGCAGGACACAGAGGAAGCGATCTAGTGCCCGTATGAGTGCTTCGTAGCTCCATTTGTCAAATGCTCAAATTTAGTGCCGCCCTTCAGTAGTTCTTCAACAGCTTTCTGAAAACGCAAAAACCGTATTGTCACAGAAACTAAACGCTAACAGTGAAGGATGAAAGTGGCTCAAGCTTTTGCGTACCTCGACACATGTCAATGCATACTGAACATCACTATCTGAAATTTGGTAATGTAGGACGAACCTCACACTGCAATGCGGAGTTCAATATAGGCAGTTAAATTCGGATTTGTGCAAAATTTTAGATGCTACTCTAAGTGTTCAGAGAAAAGGTTTATTTGGCTAATTGAATGCAGAGTTTCAGCCAGAGTAGGAATAGCAATTGTTGTACTTAGCAGTCTGGCATGTTAACAAAATTGAAGTAAGGTAGCAAATTTGGCTGAAACAATGTTAGGACTGATAAAGGATCGACGAGGAGACTGAACATGCTAAATCCAAAATTAGTCAGTAAGAGAATGGAATTTGTTTCACCTTTTTGAACTCGCCGGCATTGCAAGCACATTGCGTTGTTCCAAGGCTTGGCATAGTCTGTCAGGTGATATGCGTGGATCCATGATATCAAAGAATACCTTTCCAAGCATAGATAGTTACATATAAGATCCTTACATAGTGGAAAATAGGATGATCAAATATATCAGTAGACTAACCATATTGGTCTCGACCGAAGCGGAATCCACTGAAAACTGTTTAATTTTCTTCAGTCCCTCTACGGAAATGAACAACAGATACAAAGTTCAGGATCAAAATTGGAAAGCAAAATTAACGTTTCAAGTTGACAATGACTTGATTTCTTTTCAAAATAAGCTCATCATTAATTTTTTACTTTTTGGGGAGAAAGCAAGTGTTTTCTCAGGAATTGCGAGTCATTTGTCGAAACCAAGTGAAGTTTGATTCCAGAAAGAAAATCTGAAACCTGCTAAAGCTTTCGCCTTCCTGTGGTCATCCGCAAGCTTTCCCACAGTGTCACGAACGGCAACAGAAGCAGCAGCACAAAGAACACCAATCTGCCTCATTCCGCCACCTAGGGTCTTCCTAAGAATCTTGGCCTGAAGGTATTGTTCAGATTTCCAATATTACTTGAGCTGAGCAGTTCTACTTTTTTTTTCTCCAAAAAGAAATGCATCTCTGCAGCTTAAACTTAGAATCACAATTGATCAGACCTTGTCAATGAAGGCCTTCGAACCGACAATAACTGATCCAACGGGGGCACCTAAACCTTTTGATAGGCATACCTGCAGTTAAATTTTCAGAGAGAAATATAAACACCATCATATATTTGTCTTTAGTCCATTCGCACCTAAGTTGTATAATTGAGCATAGTAGTACTCAGTAAATTGAAACATACCGAAATTGAATCAGCAGCTTTCACTAGTCTATCTACAGGAACTCCAAGTGCCTGGCACAATGAACACAATGGATTAATAGGCCAGGATGGCATGCACACATACTAATGCTTGGTCTCGCACAGCTCTATCAGAGGTGATATCAGAAATTCAGAATAGGACTGCCATACTATTTACCACAGAGGCGTTAAAAATGCGAGCTCCATCAATATGAAGCTTGAGTCCATGACTCTTGGCGATTTCCCCAACCTTGTCAGTGTATTCTACAGACAAACATTTCCCACCACAACTGCAGAAACAATTAGAAACATACCGAGTATTAGATAAAAAAAAGGCATGAATTTTGACCAGCAAGATCAGCAACAGTTATCAATTCGTGCAGCTCACTTTGCATGCGTGTTCTCCAAGCATATCAGCCTGGTCGTCGGGTACAGCAGCGCCCCTCCCCGGTGCCTGATGGCAGCGACGATCTTGTCGATGTCCATGGTGCCGTCGGGGTTGTTGGCCACGGTCTTCGGGTGGACGCCGCCGATGGTGGAGATGCCGCCGTTCTCGTAGACGTGGATGTGCGAGGCGTCGCCGAGGATGACCTCGCTGCCCCGGACGTCGCAGTGCACGAGGACAGAGACGAGGTTGGCCATGGTGCCCGAGGGCACGAAGAGCGCGGCCTCCTTGCCCATGAGCGCGGTCATCTCCGCCTCGAAGCGGCGCGCGGTCGGGTCCGCCCCCAGGACGTCATCGTCGACGTCGGCCGCGGCCATGGCGGCGCGCATGGCCTCCGAGGGCTTGGTGACCGTGTCCGACCGCAGGTCCACCACCTTGGCCACCATCCTGCTCTGCGTACAGGGGAGCGGCAGAGGCTTCAGAGGATGCAAGTATACTTGCCAACGCTCATGAAATTTCGTTTCGTCACATGATCGTTGGCATGGCATGGCATGGCACAAATCTTTCTCGCTTTTTAGGAGCGCCAGCAGTGTGGGGTCTGAATGTATCCCCGATAGGGTGGATGATACCAGCTGCACCTGCAGCTGGGTTGCAGCTGCTCTTGTGCTCCAGCAGAACAGGACACCGAGCCGGGAACTCATCTCCTCCACAGCAGAGGTGAAGAGGAGCGAAAGCGACGCGACAGCGCCGTTCACTGGACCAGGGCTCCAGGCGCAACCGCCGAAAACAAAGAAGCGTCCGGATACGACAGGGACCGAGGCGTCGCCGTCGGCACCCCCGCGCGCTCACGACGTTCGCGTGCAGGTTGCAGCGCAGGCCGCGGCGGAGGCTTGGAGGTGACGAGACGAGGGAGGAGGATGCCACGCAACTCTATCCGCCCAGCCATCACACCACAGAGCCTGAGCGTGGTGTGGCCCCGCGTCACGCATTTCGCCAGGGAGCCCGTCGAAATGTACGGCGGGGAGGAGGTAAACGCACGCACGGCTCCATGGGAGTTATGGCATGACGATGCGGCGCGCACGGGGAACGGACGACTCTACCATCGATCGCGCCGGTGGGAGCCACCACACTCGCTTCGTCTCGTCAAGAGGAAACCACTCCGTCAGCCGGCAGGTCACGGGAAAGACGGGCCGAGGCTCACGGACGAGGAGGGAGGGGAGAGAGGCGAGGCCGCGGATCCAGGCCCACGTCGCCTGCCGATACCACGGCACGAGAAGAGAGAGTAAAGATGAGAATGAGAGGAGGGGGTTGCAGGGTCGCGCACCGGGATCACGAGAGGGGCGCGTCCGGCGATGAGACGGATCGGAGCACTCTGACGACCTGCCGCTGCCGGCCGGCACGGGCGGGGACGAAGCGCGCGCTCGGAGGACCGGACCAAGACGAGTGGAGAGCGCGGGGCGCGGCGGTGGGCTGGTGGCCTTGGCGTGCGGACGCGGAGCAGCTGTCCTTTATAGAGGACGAGCGGCGTCCTGGAAGAGAGGAGCTGGACGCGGGGGGTAGCCAGGCGAGTCTGTGAGGCGCGCGCGCAACCTAGGTGCCCTCGAGCTGCCGCCGGCCAGAGCCGTCTGCCCTGGCCGCCGCCTGGTAACCGGCCAGCGCACCCCCGTTTCCTGACCACCCGTTGTCACGGCGCGCCCATGGGCCGCCACGTCGGCGCCGGAGGAGTTGTTGGCGTTCGGCTGCTCTTGCTAGTCGCTCCTGCCTGCTGTCAGCCGGCTCAACACGTCTCGTGCGGTGCGGCAGCAGTGAACTGTCGAGGGTGACTGTGAGTTCTTACCTTTGGTACTTGAGCGAGAGGGATAATTTTAACAAAGATAATCTAGCGAAGAGGAATTGTAGTGGTAGTCAAAAATATTATTTTTATGTTTGTCATGAAACGATTACTTTTTTACTATCAACACACTAAAACTATTTGGAGAATTGTTCAAAAAGCTACTGGGTTGACCCTACCTAGATCAATAGCAAATTTGCTTAGAAATTGGTTAACAGTCATAGGAGAAAAATAAATAAATTTAATATTTATGAGGGTTTTAGCACTGATGTGGGCAATTTGGTGCATACGTAATGACTTGGTGTTTGCGAAAAAACGGATTTCTTCATTTATGCACGCTATTTTTAGAGGAGCATATTGGCTACGATTTTGATTTCTATTGCAGCATGAGGGCATAAGTGAGACCATCCGCTCGGCAAGCAAGGCGCTGGAGATCTTCGCCTTGGATATTTTTGCTAAAATAGATGGAGAAAGAATAATAGACTTTGCTTTTAATTTTCTCATATTGTGTGGTTATTTTTCTTTAATTTATGTATCCCTGATGTTTATATTCAGAATGATGTAAGAATGTAGAAGCCGGAACTATTCTTTTTTCTAAAAAAAAAGCAGTACTCTCTTGGCTAGCTCATCTGCCGGTCTCCATCGGTAAATAAATCAGCTACGCTTTGACCACCCCCGGACCGCGCGCGGCGCATAACGTCTGCCTGAATTTCGCCACGTTTTGGGGATGAGATGTTGCATGGAAGCGCCTAGGGGGAAGGAGAGGAAGAAGGCGAGGCGCATGCTCCTAGTATAGCAGCCGCCGCCGCCACGGCGGGGTTGGTACAACCGGGCAGGTCGCCCATCACCATCGACTTGGATCCGCCGCGCGCTATGAGCTAGGAATCTCCGGCGACCCGACCATACTGCTACTAGAATCCAATACGGAACCTCGATCGCGCACGGGACAATTCGGTTCGCATCAGAGATTCCAAATGTCGCGGAACGTTCATCCAAATCAGGGGACCTTGTGCATCGCATCGGCATGCTGGCCTGCTGGGGAAGTGTCCCCGTTTCGGTTCTGTTCTAGTTTTTACGTGTTCAAGAAGAAGAAGAAGAAGAAGAAATCCTATGCACTGAATGTGTCAGCTTCATTGGCACTTGGGGGTTTCCAGGATTTTGCGGAGTTATCTCGATCGATCACTTGAAGGTTAAGGTTCAGAGTAACCATCCCCATCCCCGCTGTTGGGTTCTGCTGGCTGCTGCTGCTGCGTGAGGGCAAGGCAACTTGGTTTTGACGGCCTCGTCGATCACTCACTCATTTGCATGCCAAGTCCAAATCCACCAAACCATTTGTTTGGAAGCGCGCAGAAACACCGTATGCTAATCGTCCACAGCGTTGCGCGCGCACAAGCGAAGCGAAGCATGAACCTGGCGCTCGTTGGTTGCTGAGTAGCTGCACGGCTGGCGGGATAGGGGTGGACCTGCGAGTTGCCCAGCCGCCCCTGCCCGCCAGCCCGAGCGCACGGCGAGGATAGGCCACGGCACGGCGGCATGCATGCGCTTTTTGACTCGGCAGGAGTTAGTATTGGTCCCGGGTGCGGCCGTACGCAGATGGAGCATTCGTCTCGGCCTCTCGGGTTGGCGGTTGGCACGGAACACTAGCGAACGGTGCCGCCGTCATATACCCGATGCGCGCCCGCGCCCGCCATATACCCGATGCGCGCCCGCCCGCCAGGTCTCCCCCGCCATAGCGATCTCGCGCGCGACACGTTCACCATGGCCGTTGTCGTCCCGGCGGCAACACACGGCGCGGGCGTCGGCGCCGCCGCCGCCGCCGCCGTCCCTGCTTCCACGATGGCCCTCGTCCCCGCGTGCGCCATCTGCTGCGTCGCCGTATCCGCGGGCGTGTCCAGCATGCTGGCGTACTACGCCACGCTCGGCGTCTCCCTGGCCTGCTTCGCCCGCGCGGTGTGGCCGGATCGCGTCGACGCCGTCCTGGGCCCGCTGGGCGCCCGCGCGCGCCGACCTGGGGGCCGACCTGCGGCGCCTGCGGGACGCGGCGCGGGCGCACCCCGCGACCGCGCCCGTCTGCGCCGGGGCCGAGGAGTGCGCGCGCCGCGCAAGCGGGCGCGGCGTGGTTCGTGCTCCGCCTGGCCGGGCGCGCGATGCGTCGAGCAGCGACCGTGCTGCTCGACGCGGCGTGCGATGAAGCTAGGACCCAGGCGCCGTCGGTGCTGGGATACCTGAGAGGCGCGGTCTGTGCGATCAGGTCGCCGGCGTCGTGCAAGAAAGGCGAGGAGGAGGAGGGGGCCGCCGGCTTCGTGTTCAGGGACATCGTGTCTCTCGTCGGGATCGGCTTCTACCTCCTGTTCAGCACGCAGGTGATCTTCCGCTTCAGCACCATCAGCGGAACGCAATTCTACGCCGCGTGCTTAGCGGCAGCGTGCGGCTTGGCAATGCTGGTAGCTGATTAGATTGACCTGCCGGATGAAGACGACGACGAAGCTGACACCAACGACGCGGCCGACACAACCCAGCAGCGGGATGGCGCTGCCGGCGAGGCAAGGCTAGACGCAGAGCTCGAAGTGCGAGAGTCTTGGCAGTTCCTGCGGGTCCTGATCATCACCGCGTTCTGCTTCGACGCCTTCCTCCTCCACGTCACGCTCGGCCCGCGGCCTACGGAACTCGCGCTCCTGGCCCTCTGGAACTTCGAGGTGCTCAGTGTTGGCAGGCAAGTCGAGCTGACGCCGGACGACGGCGAGGGAGCCGAGGGCTCGGCAGGAAGCGTGGACGGAGCTGTCGACAAGTGGAGGCGCGGCGCGATGGCGGTGCTCGCGGCGTCCGGCGTCAAGATCTTTGTCATCTACCTCGCGCTCGACTTCTACCTGGCCGCGCTCAGCTTTCTGTGGCTTTGCGTCATGGCAGACCTCCTGCTGCTTGAAGAGGACAGTTTTTCGGAGATGGACGAATCGGGAGACGACGAAGATAGGGAGGCGGAGCTTGCTGGCATCGGCGAGGACATCACCGTAGGTGCGGACGAAGGGGCTGATGAGGCGAGGGCAGAGCATTATTTCAAAACGAGCTCATCAGAGGATGAAGAGGAAGCCCATACGAGCTCATCGGAGGATGAAGAAGAAGGTTGCGCTCTGAATGAGCATTGCGATAGCTCAGAAGAGCGGGAGCAGCGACGGGAAGAACCGGACGGCAGCAGCCATGGAAGCACGGACGAGGACGACAGCTGGGACTTGGTAGAGATCGACCCGGAGATGCCTGCCAAAGAGAACTGTGGCGCCAATCGGAAGTCGTCCAGGCTTCTTTTCCCATGGAAGTCGGCAGCGTGATATCCTGTTGACGCGGGTGATTTATCGTGATATATCTGAACGTGTGGTGAGATTTTCTAGGTTTCGTTAGGGTTCTTTATATCAAACTTTTCTCAAACTAGAATTAGAATTGGAAAAAAAAGAAGGCATTTTCTTGCGGTGCGGGTGTACATGTCTTTAAGTCTGTCATTGGTTAGTTCTCTTAAGTCGACAGCAGTATTACTGACACTTTTACCATTACATTTCCCAGTCACATGTCAACGAAAAAATAGTAACACCAAGTTTTTTTTTTGAGGATCAAGTAGATTGTATGTTTATGCATATCGGCGACCTTTTTTTTTTTGGGCAGCTGCAGCCTTGTAACGTATGAGTAAGGCAAAATGGAAGGCACAATGCAGTAAAAGTTAGAAAAAGTTTGATTAAACCATAAAGCTAAAGTGAAATATAATAAGATATTTCCCAAATATCACAAACTCAAAATACCCATTGAATAAGATGTTTACCATCTTCCATCCAATCTCTTCAACTCTCGTGCTCTCCTTGATTTATATCAACGGCAAGTCTTTTGAGGTACAGTAGAGCGACACATAAATCGATAAAAAATCATAAAGAAGAGCTGAGCTTTACTGAAAAACGCACTTCCAAACACCTGTATTTACTTTCTATACTTAGCGCTGTCGTCTCCTTCACCTGGAGCTGGGGCTGCGGAATATGTGAAAAGTTGAAGGGAGGAGAAGAAAATATCACACCTGTGGCATGACTAACGACAGGTATGGGCCCGGCGCATCTTGTTGTGGGCCGGTGCACGCTCCTTCAGAGGAACCGATCTGTGTGTGCGAGAGAGAGAGAGAGAGAGAGAGAGAGGACAGTGTCCGCATTTCAAACTGGGCTCCATAAAGTCTGTCGCCTGTAGGATAAGCAGCAAGCCTGCTAGCGAGCAACCAGTAGAAGTGTAGAACTGCACAACAGCAGGGGGGAGAGGGAGAGAGAGAGAGAGAGAGAGAGAGAGGAAATGGGTTCACCGGCGCCGCGCCGTCCTCTAGCTTTCGCCTGGTTCATCCTCATCTGTTCATCCTTCTGGGCAGCAAATGGGATGTACGGTAGGGTCCGTGTGGCGGCGGCGGAGGAGGGGGAGGGCAGGAGGATGCGGCTGCACACCGACGGGAGCCGCGGCGACGCGCACGCGTGGCCGGGGTACCTCTACACCCGAGCAGTTGGGAGATGCACACCCCAGTAAGCAACTCAGCATACTACTCTCAACCCCATTCTTGAATCAATGTAGCGCCTTTCTCGTGCGGATGTTAAGAGGATTCGATTTTTAGTAGGTTATTTCAGCAACTTTCGATGGTCATTAGGTCAGTGTTTACTGTTCAGTTAGACATGTAATCTGTTCTAAAATGGAGATAGACAAGGGACTGAATCGTGGGATGTTCGTGCGTATAAATCTTTCCAATACTGGTCAAGAAAGTGGATGGTTTCAGGTTAGATGCGCATATACTACGATGTAGGAACTGACGGCTCTGTAGCTTACCCAACTGGAAGTTTGGGAATGAGAAGGAATTAAAAATGGTAGCCATTTTTGTTGGGTGGTGCCAAGGCGTGTTCCAAAAATTTAACCTTTGTTCAGGCTTACTGCTTATGCAAAGTGACCACTTCTGGGAGTGGGTAGATCTAAAATAGTTGTCGTTTCAGCCTAACAATTTCAGTGAAAGGTGCATAAGATTGTTCTGCACTCCTTTGCGAGCCCACTAATACCTCAAATGTCCTTTTCTGAAATCCCTTGTCGTACACTCCATCCCAACCTAAATTCTTGAGCGTACAATTCCATGGAATCAGCCTGATAAGCTGTACAGCACTTGCCCCATGGAGTACATTTTGACATTTGAACATGAAGTTAGGGTGTTGTCTGGTCAGGTAGAGAGCATCTGATCCAACCGAAAAATGTTGTTGTAATAATGTATTTCCTGTGGCAATCATGTCACGTCGTATAGGAGTATCTGCAAGTGGTGCCTTTTTGCTTCCTCTAAGTTGGCCATTGTGAATGTGCAGCCATCATAAACAGCTCCTAGCTTAGTCTCGTGGCATCAGGACCATTCACATTGGTTTCATTAATTACATGAATCTATGAACGTTTCGTTAATCTCAAGCTTTGGTTGTTGAAGTTGTCCTGTTGTGGGGCGTCTTGTCATGAAGAGAAGTGTTGTGACATTGTGGGGCATTCTCTGCAATAGATGCACTACTATCATAGCCTCTGCGTGATTCAATTTTGTGGATCACAATTAGTACCTTCCAATTGTAGTTATTTTCAGTGACAAGTCAGTACAATGGCTAAAACTACCTGCAGGTGCAGCTTGGTAAAAAATCAATTTCTTGAGAATTTTGAAGAAATTAATCATAGTTATGGCCTTATCTGTACCGGCAACCTTCTAATTGCTAAGCAATAGGAGTCCTACTGTCCAAAACTTGGCTTGGAGCTTTTACAATCAAACAAGACTTGGGAGCATATTCCTTTTCTTTTATCATAGTTATTTGCTGCTGATACTCTTTCTGTATGGAAAAGAACTTCATTTTCAAAATTTTCCTCAACACCATCTACTTGTAAGTGGCTGCCACCTGCCAACACTCTTAGTATTTGTTAAGGTGGCTGTTGATTCTCTTGCCTCTTAACTCTCAATCAATTCATAGATTTTGTGATTTGCCATGTCAAAAGATCATGAGCTGCCACAGTGCGCTTGTATTTTATGAAGGAAACATTTTAAGGGAGAGGGATAAAATCTGTAGTACATTATCAACATTTTGTTTACATTGCATTTTAAGGATGAAAGCAGCTTGATTGAGGTTCCTAGCCATCTTATGTCCAACTAGTCATTAAACAGAAACAAAGAAATCTCATATCGTGCAAGTACTCTGCAGATTCTGGAGCAGTGGAGCTGAGCCATGGCCCAACATCGCGCCTCAGGAAGCAGCTGTGTCAAAGGTCTTTGGCTCCAGGTCGGTTGAGAGGTACGGGCCACGCCTCACCCTGCTGGAAGCAACCATGAGATCAGACGACATCGGCGGCAGTGCCTTTGTCAAGCTGGTGAAGCAAGGAAGCGCTGCTCTCCTTAATGCCTACACGAGGAGGGGTTTCCCTTTTGATTCCTGGGAGGTGAAGGCCTTGCTGTTGGAGGCGCTAGTGTCTGAGGAGGCTGCTGCGGTTCAAGCAGAGCGATTTGAGCAGGCGAACCAATCTTGCGTTTGATGGATGAAATGATGATGATGCTGGAGCTTCTGTCCCTGCTTGGAAGCTGTATCAGAAGGGCGATAGTGTATTGTGTTTGTAGTAGGTCACCACTTCTGTGACTTTGGGTGTTGAGGTCTCTGAAGAGGGATAAGATCTGTAGTACATGGTTATGTGCACTGATGGCTTTCATGTAATGTTACGTGCACTGATGTGTAGACCCTAATGTATGCACTGTACTTTTGGTTCTGCAATGTCAATGGAAGTTCTATATTGTTGCACCGATGTGTTATCGTGTTCCTGAAGCAACCTGATACTTTCTCAGCTCATGGAACCGAAAAATCCGATTACAAACAAGGTAACATCATCCCAAAAACGACCACAATATGTCACCAATACAAGCGAACAAGGCTGCGAGCCTAATTTGCTACTCAGTGATCAATCCTATCCGAGCAGCTGTTCACCACGATTCCTCTCTTCAGAGGGTAGAAGCATCATCTTTCCTAGCCTTCACTGATCTTGTAGCGGCATCTCCAGCGTCTGTGATGTCCGACGTCTCAATCTTCTTTTCATCGAGGTGCTTGTACTATCAGCTTCTTTGCCTCCAAACTGCGCCCGCCCACCCCCCCCCCCCCCCCCACCCCCACCCCACCCCACCTCCCAATGCTCCTGCCACAACACACAACAAAAGACAGCAATGTCAAGGACTTCAGATTCACTCGGATTTTTACTAATTAGCAAGGCCTGGCACAGTGGCGGACCCATGCATCTAATGGAGCCTGGGCAAAGCTTAAGCAGAGTGCTCTCTGTACTCTGTTCCCAGGTTGCAGCTACAGAGGGCTGATTTAAATGGGTGGTAGAATAAAGTGTTGGATTGATCTCTAACCTAAGGCCCAAAGGCCTTAGCCTTGATCCGCGTCCTGATCGGGGGCGCCCAACCCAACTCACGTTGGTGGGCCCCCGTCGCCAGCGCCACATAAATAGAGAGGTGGGGGCCGGGGGGCACGCACGCCAAAGATCGTCGTGCCCCGACTCCCCACCGACACCTAAACCCTAACCCGATCTCGAGGGGTGGCGCTGTGGCGGCGGGAAGCTCCACCATCTACACCGCACCGACCACCACCGCCACCGAGCGGATCTGCTCCCACCCCTGCACAGCGCGACGCTGCCCGTGCGCAGACATCACCAACAAGCATGATGGCGTCGTCTTCCTCAGAATCAGGTAATCTACCCTAAGCCCCTCTCGGTTTGATTTTATACACAGGCACGCACTCGCGCACATCTGTGTTGATCCTAGAACTAGAACCAGAACGAGAACCCGAGCCAATCCGCACCTAGTGATCCGTTTAACAGACCTAACAATGGTACCAGAGCCCAATCTAGGTTGTGTTTTGACTCGATTATGGAAAGAAAAGGGGAAGGGATCGAGCAAATAGAGCAACAGATGCAAATCGAAAGAAAGAAATCGAAGAAAAGCTCGAAACCCTAACCCTAACCCTAGATCTAACCCTACCCGGCGTACCTGGCCCTTGATCCTCTGCTTCTTCTTGCTGATCTTCTCACCTTTCCTTCTCTTCCCTCCGCTTTCTCCCTCTTTTCCCATACCCCAGAGATCCCCTCGACGGAGCCGCGCGCGAGACGCACGCGACTCCGGCGAGGAGGCCCATAGGGCACAGTATCGCTTCGTGTGGACGCACACCGAGCCAAGAAAACAGAGTTTGGGTACTGGAGAAGAAGATCCGGCCATGGCACGGCCGCCGGCGTCAAGGACGAACGCGGCGGCGCACCCCTGGCCGGAACAAAAAAGGTGAGGGAGAGGGCGAGGGAACTAGAGAGAGAGGGACAAGGAAAGGAGGCGAGGTAGATCCGGCTGCCAGCAGGTGGCCGGCGGCCATGCCGTCCGCCGCGCCGGAGTTCAAGCCGGCGGCGGAGGCGGCGGCCAGAGGAAGAGGAGAGGAGAGAGCGAGAGAGAGAGCCAGGGTCGCGGGCAAGCGGCGAGCGAAATGACCTAGGGTTTCCGCGATCGTCGCCCGGCCGCGAGGTATTTATACCTCCCGAAACGTGCGCTCAGCCGTCCGATCGGGATGGACGGCTGAGATCGATGCGGGGGGGGCGGCGGCCGGCGCGCGCGCGGGCGGGTCGCTTTCGCGGCCCAGGCCCAGGTTGCGGCCCGTTAGCCGCGGGCCGCACAGTGACAGGCCGTTTTCGCGAAGTGGGCCGGGCCGCGGACGTGGTTTTGGGCTGCACAGTAACGGGCTGCACAGTAACGGGCTGAACAGTAACGGGTTGCACAGTAATAGATTTCCGGCCCGTTTTCACAGATGAACAGTAACTTTTGATAATTTTAATTCTATTTTGAAGCAAATTTTGAATATTTTTGCACAGAATTTGATCTCTTTTCATTTTGAACCAAAGGGATAAATGTTTAGAGAATAGAAATACAGAATTTCACAAATATTGCTTCAAAATAGAATAATTTTATTCATGTTTCCGCTGCATAGATAATTGTTTTGACTTGAATTTAAATTTGAACCAAAGGGATAATTTAAATTTTGAGTCAGAGATAATTTCAGATTAAATTGTAGTATTGTTATTTTCTGACCAAAGTTGATGATAACAATATTATGATTTTACAGAATATTTTTCCAGATTAAATTATAATGTTGTTATTTTCTGACAAAAGTTGATAATGACAACATTATGATTTCCATGCATTCGTAATTATTGTTATATTGTTCTCACTTGAGCTAACCTGTTTCAGCTGGTTTTCCTATGATGATTTCCATCAAGGATATTCCGATTCTGAAAGGCGACAATTATAATGAATGGTACAAGAAGTTGGACCTCTTCTTTACCATGGCTGAGCTAGATTGGGTCCTCACTGCACCGGTTCCAGTTGAACCTGAGAGACCGGTCAGAGGGGAAGATGTTACAGATGCTTCTTGAAAGCAAACAGAGCTCGCCTACAGGGCGAGCAAACAAAGGTATGACGCTGATCATGCCAAGTGGCTACCTGCCAACAAGAAATGTTTGGCAGTGGTCAAGAACACCATAGAGCCCGCCATTCTGGGGGCAATCACAGATCTACCCACTGTTGTTGAGTACCTCGACAAGATAAGGAGTCAGTATACTGGCTCCTCAAAGACTTATGCTACCCAGTTGATCAAACAACTGGTGATAGAGAGGTACTTGGGAGGTGGGATAAGAGAGCACATCCATCGCTTGGTGAACATTAACAACAAGCTTAAGCCAATGGATATGGAGTTCAGATTAGAACACATAGTTTATTTGGTTTTTGCCTCGTTGCCAAAAGAGTTTGACAACTTTGTTGTCAATTATAACATGAACCCTGAAAAATGGGATATTGAAAAGACCATAGCGATGTGTGTACAAGAAGAAGAGAGAATAAAGAATGCACATGGTGGATCCATAAACTATGTGAACAAGAAAAGATATAATAAAGATATTCCCTCTTCATCCAAGGGAAAGGGACCCCAATTGGCTCAGCCACAGCCACAGCACAGGCCAAAGTTTGGGCAACCACTAGTGGACAAGGACCAGTGCCTTCACTGCAAACAGAAGGGACACTACAAGACAAACTATCCCGACTATCTAAAGATGATCATGGAGAAAAGAGGTGAGAACATTATCTCATTTATAAATGAATCCTTGTATAAAGATTATTCGAAATCTACTTGGTGGATTGATTCAGGAGCAACTATTCATGTTGCAAACTCCTTACAGGGATTCCGTTAAACGAGAACTACGGGAAGAGGAGAAAACAGAATTAAAGTCGCAAATGGAGTCGAGGCAGATGTTGAGGCGGTTGGAGACCTTCTCTTAGAGCTCAACACAGGCTTTAATTTATTGCTTAAAGATGTATTTTAGGTTCCCGTAATTCAGAGAAACTTGATTAGTGTATCTCGTCTTGATGACGATGGATTTGTATGTCATTTTGGAGACGGCATGTGTGTAATAGAATTTGATGATACAGTTGCTTCGATTGCATTTAGAAGAAATGATCTTTATTTATTATCGCTACGTGAAAGTGTGAATTCCGTATGTGATGTGAATGCGATTGTGTCTCAAACTACAGATAACAACAGAAAACGAAAGAGAACTCAAGACACGTCGTCGAAATTATGGCACTGTCGTTTAGGCCATATTTCGAGGGGGAGAATAGAAAGGCTGGTTAAGAATGAAATTCTACCTCCTCTTGAGTTCTCAGATTCGGACAAATGCATTGATTGCATTAAAGAAAAATATGTAAAGATAACAAATAAAAATGCTGAGCACAGCGCAGGTATCTTAGAATTAATTCACACAGATATCTGCGGACCGTTCTCAGTTAAAAGCATAGACGGTTATGACTCTTTCATAACGTTCATAGACGATTATTCCCGTTATGGATATATCTATCCAATAAAAGAGAAATCAGAGGCATTAGATAAATTTAAAGAATTCAAGGCTGAAGTTGAAAATCAGCACAATTTAAAGATAAAAGTTGTCCGTTCCGACCGTGGAGGGGAATACTACGGTCGGCATACCCCATACGGACAGGTTCCAGGACCTTTTGCGAGGTTCCTAACAGAACAAGGAATAGTAGCCCAGTACTCTATGCCGGGCGATCCTCAGCAGAATGGAGTGGCTGAAAGATGAAATCGTACCTTGATCGACATGGTACGAAGCATGATCGGCTATTCTACACTGCCAGTGAGTTTATAGAAGGAGGCGTTGAAAACCACTGTCTATATTCTCAACAGAGTACCCAGTAAAGCGGTGCCTAAAACACCGTATGAACTGTGGACAGGAAAGATACCCTCACTGAATCACCTAAGGGTGTGGGGGAGTCCTGCTGAGGCAAAGATATTCAACCCGAACATTGGGAAATTGGATCCCAAGACAGTGAGTTGCCATTTTATTGGTTACCCAGAAAGATCAAAAGGATATCGTTTCTACTGTCCAGACAGATTTACAAAGTTTGTAGAAACGAGACATGCTGCCTTCCTAGAAGAAGAGATGATTCGGGGAAACACAACAGTTCGAAAGATTATTCTTGAGGAGAAGCGGGTATACGCACCCACTCCAATGATTCAGGAACCGTTTTTCTCACTGACTGACGAGACTGCACCAGCGGTACGAGTTACTGCGATGCCAGTTCCCGAATTGATCCCTTCTGTGGCGACGCAGAATGAAAATGTGGAACCTGTCCTTCAGGATCCTATAGATAATAACGTTGCCACAGATCAGGGGGAGCCGTCACAGGTTATAGCAGATAACATTCGAACAGAAGAGGCTCCTAGGAGATCTCAAAGAGAAAGAAGGTCAGTTATTCCCGCTGATTATGAAGTGTATAACACAGAAGAGTTTCGAATGGAAGATGATCCCATCTCATTCGAAGAAGCCATGAGAAGCAGACATTCATCTAAATGGTTTGAAGCCATGGAAGATGAAATGAAATCGATGAGGACCAACCGAGTTTGGGACTTGGAAGAAATTCCTGAAGGAGCCAAAACAGTAGGCTGTAAATGGGTCTACAAGACTAAATGTGACTCCAAAGGGAATATAGAGAGATACAAGGCTCGTCTTGTGGCAAAAGGATTCACACAGAAGGAAGGAATAGATTATAATGAGACCTTTTCCCCGGTCTCATGTAAAGATTCTTTCAGAATAATTATGGCCTTGGTTGCACATTTCGATACGGAATTGCACCAAATGGATGTAAAGACGGCATTCCTAAATGGGGATCTCGAAGAAAAAGTTTACATGGCACAACCTAAAGGTTTTGTCGTAAAAGGAAAAGAAAATATGGGATGTCATTTAAAGAAATCCATTTATGGATTAAAGCAAGCTTCAAGACAGTGGTACTTGAAGTTTAACGAGACTATAAAGAAGTTTGGGTTTACAGAGAATGTTGAAGATAATTGCATCTATGCAAAGTTCAAGAAAGGGAAATACATTTTCCTGGTACTGTATGTGGATGACATTCTACTAGCGAGTAGTGATGTCAGTCTACTGTTAGAAACAAAAGAATTCTTGTCATCAAATTTTGACATGAAAGATCTTGGTGAAGCCTCTTTTGTGCTAGGGATTGAGATTCACCGAGATAGAACGAATGGGGTGCTAGGTCTGTCACAAGAGACATACCTACAAAAGATTCTAGAGAAATACAGTATGCATGCGAGTAAACCTACTCCTGCTCCGATAGTCAAGGGTGACAGATATGGAGACTTCCAGAGTCCCAGAAATAAGTATGAAAAAGAACAAATGAAAACTGTTCCGTATGCCTCGGCAGTCGGAAGTTTACAGTATGCTCAAGTGTGCACACGCCCTGACTTAGCCTTTGTCACTAATGTGCTTGGAAGATTTCAGAAAGATTCAGGTCTAGAACACTGGAAACTTGTAAAGAAAGCCTTGCGATATGTGAAAGGCACAAAAGGCCTCATACTAACTTACAGAAGAAGCGATTGTTTAGAAATTAAAGGATACGCAGACTCAGACTTTGCGGGAGATGAAGACGATAGAAAATCCACGACGCGTTACATCTTCACTCTCGCAGGGGGAGCTATTTCATGGAAAAGCTCTAAGCAATCGGTCACAGCAACATCGACGATGTATGCTGAGTTTATAGTATGCTACGAGGCCTCCGGGCAGGTAGAATGGTTAAAGAAGTTTATACCTGGCTTAAGAGTGGTGGACAGTATAGAAAGACCACTAAAGATGTACTGCGATAACCAGCCAGCAGTGTTTTATGCTCATAATAACAAGAAGAGCACGGCTACAAAGTCGATACAGATAAGATTTTATTCGATAAAAGATAGAATCCAGGATCACACCATAAGTCTCGAGCATATAAGAACAAAAGATATGCTTGCGGATCCGCTAACGAAAGGCCTACCACCCAGCGTGTTCATGGAACACGTAGCCGTCATGGGAATGAGGTACAGCCTATGATCTCTGGATAATAGAGGCCCAAAAGAATACAGAATCTATTTCTGAACAGAGGCGTGTATTGTGGCTATTGATTCTATCGGCAGTTGCACGTGACGATGAGATATGCCCTATACATAAATCTGTGATGAGATAAGAAAAATAGAAAAGTGAAAGAGAAAGATAATGTGAGATCAAGGGGGAGATTGTTGGATTGATCTCTAACCTAAGGTCCAAAGGCCTTAGCCTTGATCCGCGCCCTGATCGGGGGCGCCCAACCCAACTCACGTTGGTGGGCCCCCGTCGCCAGCGCCACATAAATAGAGAGGTGGGGGCCGGGGGGCACGCACGCCAAAGATCGTCGTGCCCCGACTCCCCACCGACACCTAAACCCTAACCCGATCTCGAGGGGTGGCGCTGCGGCGGCGGGAAGCTCCACCATCTACACTGCACCGACCACCGCCGCCACCGAGCGGATCTGCTCCGACCCCTGCACAGCGCGACGCTGCCCGTGCGCAGACATCACCAACAAGCATGATGGCGTCGTCTTCCTCAGAGTCAGGTAATCTACCCTAAGCCCCTCTCGGTTTGATCTTATACACAGGCACGCACTCGTGCACATCTGTGTTGATCCTAGAAGTAGAACCAGAACGAGAACCCGAGCCAATCCGCACCTAGTGATCCGTTTAACAGACCTAACATAAAGTTTCTTTGCGGCATTGCATTAGAGCCCGAGCAGGCGCCCAGGATCGTTGGGCCCTAGGTCCGCCTCTGGTTCGGCAAGTAAGATAGCACACATTGCAATAATAGAACAACTAGTGTTTCGGCTTTTTAGTATAAGAAAACAAAGTTTGATATAGAATACAAAACCAAGACATCGTGAAAGCTGTGGCACAGCCACCTTACCTTGTATTATTGCTTCAGTTGGCACTTCAGATACCATAGAATCAGTGGTTCCATTGCTGAAAGCCCTGAGGTTAAAAACAATGGTTATTGACATGTGTACAAGGGATTCAAGAATCATAAGTTACGCAACTCTTTTTAGGAAATGCACTAAATAACACACCACCAATTGAAATGAGTGACTTAAAAGAAAGAAAGATGGACCTGCAAAGCTTTTGTTTATCTCCACTCTGCACAAAATAATGAATTAACATAATTACCCAATCTTTTTAGAATATCATAAAGTTTAAGTGGCAGAATGTTTTTCTAGGACTGTTTTATCAATTTATTTTTATTCCATTTCTACCCGCCCCATTGAAAGAATTAATACGCCAAAAGGGCCACCAGCTTTCCTAAAAAAGGGAGATCCCCACCAGCTTTCTCCCAAAAAAGGGGAGATCCGCTGCTTACTGCTCACGGAAACATCCGACCTTATCATCAAGTCGTCAGCATATCTTTCTGATCTCGTTCGTTTTCCGATCGCGTAAAAAGATAAAAAAATAAATAATGTGAGAATGTAGTTACATATGTGAAAAAAGTCAATATCTCTATGTTTATTCTCTACTTCACCCGATCCGATAATACCCGTTTTTGGAACGTCCAGTGCCAAAGTCACTAAATAGGTAAGTCACCAATCCAATCCTTTGACAAATCAGGTGTCATATTAGACATTTAAAAAATTCATAAAATAGACAGCGACATGCAGAGAACCCGTTGAACATTATCATGATGGGTTACAAAACGAGAATTATGACTTCCTTCTTGTAAGGCCTTAGAATCAGCTGCAAGCTGTTAAGCAAAGTGTAAATATGGAAAATATGGTTGTTGTTATTAGATTTTACAAAGTAAATGAGATGTACACTGCTGATTAGAGAATTTAGAACCAACCCATAAAGGTTGATTTGCCGGCACTTTGAAGTGTAATACGGCAGATGGTGCTTCCCTTCAAGCTCAGGGCATTGTAGGGCTAAATCCTCTAACCGTTTTGCAACCAATTGCCAAATCTGAACCCAAGCTGCGTAATCCCTACAATAGAAGAATTTGATGTCCAATGATTGCTGAATTGATTGTGTTGCAACAGACAGGAGTCGGGTCAGAGTAGTTCTTTGGTGCTTGTTCGGACACCTTCATGGTGACTAGCTAGTCCTGGAGAGTGGAAACTATAAGCAGTTAGATATGCACGGCTAATGGAGTTAGTTGGTGGGAAATAGCAATTTTGTCAATACTAATAATGACTGGAATATCAATAATATGACTATAGTGGTATTGGTGCTTATTTGCAGATTAGTACTAAATGGTGCTTTGAAACATCTTCATGGCTTAGTAGTGCTTGCATTGCAATAATATCAGATTGGGGTTAAGTTGCATAAACAATGAGACCCAATAATACAGAATTTGGAATTGTTTGACATTATTCTGAAGAGGTTTGTTGTTGAGGTAATTCATGAATTGACCATTGTCTACATCAAAAGTATTCTGAGATCACAAGGTGGTCTTCCAAATATCATTCTCGTTTTCAGATAAGTGGGATCCAAGTATTCTAAATTTTACTATCCTAATTTTGCAAGTAGGAAATGCTATAATTTCGCAGACACTCAGGAGGTGGATGCATATGACCCTACTCTGGCAGACGAAATCAACATGTACTATCTTAACAGCTATTTACTAGCTAGTGTGTGTCTTCTGCTTATCATCCTAAATTAAGTTGTGTGAAATGCTATGATTATCATCCTAAATAAAGTTGCGAAATACTATTTCCATTTTCTAATTATTATATATCAATCATATGCTACTTACCTCTCATCTTGTCATTGATTTGCAACCATATCAATATGTCATGTACCTAATGTCTCGCAGATTGTGTGAGTTAGCCACGGTAGTCTTTATTAGTTTTGTTCAAAATAACCTTCAGTCAGCTTAGTTCGTTCCATATATAGTATTTAATTGATATGCATTTCTATTAGTTATCTTGATCGTGCATGTTGGAAATTAAGGTGGTCCTAACACCCACTAAGATACTAAAATAAGGAGTTGCACAAGAATAAGATTTGACTTTATTGCAACACAATAATAGTACATAAGAGCATACAACACTCTCCTCTTTAGTTGCTAGGCTAGCACTCACCCTTCTCTCTTACTGTCTCCTACCTAGCACTACCACCCTTGCTTTGATATACCATAGTCATGGTTGAATACCATGGTAAGGGTGGGGACTCTATTTATACACGAAGGGAGACCATGATACTAAGATAAACGTCCCCTTTATAGAGAATTCCTAGATGATCTAATATTTTTCTAATTTTATTTATTATTAATTTTATAGTGCTCCATGAAAATATCTTACTTTTACGTGGTGGAGAACACTCTAAAAGATTGACATGCATTCTTTTCAACAGTCCATGTATCCATGACACTTGCAGGATGAGCCCTGAGGAACTGGACGAGGCCGCGGCAATTCAGCAGGCGCGCAACAACCAGTTCAGGTAGTAGTTATAGCTGCTAACAAAATCAATTCTCTGATAATACGCACATACAGATGCAGCTTGTAAAATACCCAGCACACGATGCATACATGTAGGTCGGCCATGGAGAGCGGCAGGTTCGCCGGCCTGGTGCTGGACACCTTGGTGGCGGCAAACAGGTGGCTGGACCTCGCTGATTATATTACCTGGGCAAGTTACCATGCCGCGGACTCGGTCCTGCCGGCGCTCAGCCGGAGGACGTCCACGCACAACTGTTCCTCTCGCCGCACACTCTGTACGCCTACGAGCTGGTTGCCGGCGGGGACAGAGACGCCGCGAAGGGACACTTCGCCCTGTACATGCATGGCGCCGCTCAGGGCAGCATGTGCAGACGGCTACGTCCGCAACCTGTGCAAGCTTGAGGCTTTCCAAAGGAAGAGGGAGCCGAGCCCAATGTGGATGTTCGGTGAGCTGGTACACAGGGGGGACGGTGTGCCCGGCTTCAGATGCTTCTCCTGCCACCAGGTCGCCTGGAACTCTGGCGCCAGCCACCTGAGGAACCACCTGGAAGGCCGGCCTGGCACGGTGCACCCTCGACCTCCCGGCGACCATCCCTCGTCGCTAGTCTACTCAGCCAGGCTGCTGCAAGCACCATACCAACAGTTGTTGCCCGATGCGTGTCCTTTCCATCTACATCCACTCGTTTTGCGGCGTGCAGTGCATTTCCGGCCAAATTAAGCATCTTGAACCCATCTGCTTGTCTAGGTGCGTTAAACCTGCTACGTCAGTTAAATTTTCGCCTAGCTTGTCGATGGATGATCAGCACGCATATAAGTTTTGGTTTTGCCTTGTGCTTTTGTTTTCAAGCGTTGGTGTGGTAAGTCGACTTGTGTTTTTTTTTCAAGCGCTGTTGCTATGGTAAGTTGCACACTTGCACTTGGCTGCCAGTTCTCAGGTAATTACTGGCCACCACATCACACAAGCTACCTGCTGTCGGCTGGGCTTGGATGTTCTTGTACATACATATCACGCTCTCAGCCAGCCCGCCTCGACGATCTATCCCTGCTGCTGCTCCAGTAGCATTTCCGGGCGGCACACTGGCGGCTTCACGGGAGATGTTCCTCCAAATCTGTCCCCGAATACTTTCACAGCTTTACAGCGTGGCACTGTTCCTGACACTGACCACGGATGAATGCTTTGCAATGTGTGTGCTTGCTTGATGACCAGGAAAGACACGATTGCTGCGCCAAAATTCACCAAAGCAGCCAATCACATAGCGAGCACTGTTAACTGATTTTTGGTCACAGATGGAGTAGTATTGTTACTAGTACAGGTGAGCGCGCCTTCCATGGGAAGTGCAGCGACCGTCTTCTATTCCAGCCAAACACTACAGGGCATTGCCAACGAGCAGCCCGTCTTCACATAGCAGGCCGAGCATAGCTCGGTTGGTGTGGCTCCCAGGTATGGATCGAGCGTACCTGCCCGGGCTCGAACCTGGCTGCGTGCATGCTGGTACGCGGCCCCTCTTCGGCGCGTTCCAGGCCGCCACGTTGGCACCGGTGGATCCCTCTATTGGTCTTACCTAGTGAAAAAAATTATGTAGTGAATCAAGGGGGAATCCTTTTCCCACCCATTGACCCTTCGGAAAAAAAAAACTGGTACAGGTGAGTGGCCGAACCGAACGGAAGTGATCGATGTTCCCACCTCCCAGGTAGAGTAAGACGGTCGGCTCGGCGCACGGCTTTGCTTCTCGCGGGTCGACGACGTGGTGTGGCCGGCGTGGGCATTTGGGCTCTCGCGTCTCGTGGGCGTCCGAATTATGTGCCCAGGGAGATGAGAGAGGTGGCTGGTGTGGGGGATGCATTTGGGCTCACCTCGTATTTATTTGGGCTGCATTGGTGCAATGGGCCAAGAAGAGCTTATGGCCGCCCAAGGTAAAACGTAATGCATACACAGATCTTAAAATTAACGAAATCCCGTATGTTTCTATCTCTGCATACATCTGCGAAAGCCGGAAAGACCAAACAGGTAGATCTTATAAAATTAACAAAATAACCATAATCTCGTTGCGGATGGACATGGCACCTACAGCCAAAAGACATTTTCTTCCGAGAACAACTCCACGCAAATACGAGTACCCGTGCTTTTCACCACGATAAAATAAGCCTAACGAGCAGAAACTAGCTAGTGTAATTTACCGATTTTGTTATAATTTACACAGCCCTATTGCATGTTTTCTTAAGTTTAACGCATTTCTCATAACTTTTTCCATCTCCCACAATAAAGTTTCACACGACATGTGTGTGTTCCCTACTAAACCGACTCAAACTCAGGACCAAATTGCGGATAACCAAACTCTCCTCTGCCATACAAGACAGAGACATACTAGGAAGATTGGGGCAACAGGCCTATAGCTCTTCTTCAGAAACAAAAGATCTTCAGGCGACGTTTGACGCGTCAACGGCTGTATGTATGTATGCACCCGTCCAGGAATGCAAGCCCGATACAGCCGCCGCTATCATCGAAACAGCTCCAGCCTCCAGCTACAATCCATGCCAAGTTGCGTGACAGTTCAGAAGACGATGCAAGCAAGCAGGGGATGCGCTGTGCTTGTGCGTGCCCGGACATGCCGGTCTATCCCGGCACGCGCTGCCAGCCGGCCAGTCGCCGCCGCGCCGCCGAGCCCAGCGTTAGCTGCCCCGTCGTCTTCTGCCCGATCGACCACCCACACATCACCTTCTTCATTGCACGTAGACGTCGCCGTCCGTCGTCCATCTCGACACCAAGCTGCTAGCAGCTTTCTACGGTGCGATCAGGCCCCAGCGCACATGACGAACGAAGAGGAACCCCTGAAAACGAACGGGCTCGCCGCCGTTCCTTCTCATTCTGACGCGACATTTTTTCTATTTTTTTTTTTTTTTGCGACGGATCGATGGTGTACTCATGTGGCACGGTGCACGGCGCTGCCTTTATGAGGGTCGTTGTTTTTCTTTCCCTCCTCCTGCTTCGTCGGTGAGTTGTTATAAGGGTAAAGGCAATAGCTATTGTCCAACCTAATTTTAAGGTGGGTTCCAGAGTCAGTTGGCAATAACTATTGTAATTTCTACAATGGTGGAGGTCTGAATTAACATTAGATGTGAGGTCCGTATGTGAATAAAAAAGTCCAAATCAAGGCATGCAGTCCGCTGGTCACGCGTGTGAATGAGTGAGAGCTAGAGGAGATGAGAGAGAAATTGTTTGTTTATTCCTTATGACTACACCTTAGGCTTGTGATGCATCTTAACATTTTTTCTCTTAGGCTTTAATTCTCTCTAGGGACTAAAAATAAGTCCCACACTGTTTGATTCTAGAAACTTAAGTCATAAATGTGATGGTGTAAAATCAGTTTTACCCCTGGTGCAAAGTCATTAAATGGGTTGGGAGGGGGTGGGTGCCGGATGAGGGTGGGGGGTGGGCCTTGGGTCTTATAAATGAGGGGTACCCATGGCAAAAGCTCCTATAAAATTGTAATTTATGGGTTTATAGACTATGTATCCAATAAGTCATCATGTTTGGTATTTTAGGGACTTAATTTAAGTCCCTAACTATTAAGCCACGTCAAACTAAATAGGGCCTTAGAGTGCAGCTCCACAATAGCTATTGCCTCTTCATTTATTGTCTAATTCCATCTTTTCGCCACATTGTGGCTGCCCTATGTATATATGCTAACGGAATCGGAGAATCGATAGATGCCTTGGCATGTACGCGATGCGTACGCACAGCGGTCAGTTTCAGGCTCCGGAAAAGCGTCATCTTTTCATGCGATGGCAGGCAGGAAACGAGAAAATGATGTTTTAACTTGCAAAAAGTGATTGATCCTGTCTATGAGGACGTCAATAAGAAAAGAAAATGGGGGCAAATAGTGCATGGACACTGTGTCAGCAGGTGCTGAACATGCTAGCGTGCGATTACGAAGAACAATTATGTAGCAGAGGAGATTTCTGCACCTGCTTTTGATTCGTCAGGCATCATGACAAAACACCGGACAGAGAAGTTTCAGCGGCCCAAACCCTGAGGCTCCTGCTGCTGATCATCACAGTTCTGATGCCTCGCACCGTCTGACCTCGCCGACACCGTCTCAACGAAGAAGGGCTGCGAGGCTGTCTGTGTTGGAGTGTCGAAATCGCTGTATGTCTCTGCATGCCAACCTGTAGGTGCTACCTGAACAAATATCAAACCATGCCAAGACGGCGACAGATATATAGGCGCCAATAAAATTAAGCTGTTCTACAGAGCGGTAGACTTCTGATCCGATCCATGTCATTAGACAGTCCAACTTCGATTGCCAATTGAAAAATGATTTCTTCTTGCTAAAGCAATGGCATTTTGTCAGATGCTCTGAAAATTTCCAAACCTGATCTGACCATATCTTCTACTGAAAGCTCAGCAGCTACGACCTGAAACTCCCTAGTCAATATGGTCATCGCCATCGGACATCACATCCTAGATATTATCCTACATATGACTAAGAGGACAAGACTACAAGTAACTATACAAGACTAGGAGTTAGAGAAGGTTGAAATCAACGTGTTACGCGAGCTGCTTTGCAACTCCATTGCCATTCGTCGTCCATTCCTCCGTGTAGTCGACTTGTGGCGCGTTTTTGTTTGACCAAAGAAACATGATGTACTCTCCTGAAAAAAAAAGATGTAGCGAAGAGAGATCAGTTGTCCTTACGTTTTACGGCTGTATTTCGGGACCAGTAGTCACCGGAAACTCCTGCAAGATGATCTCCATTCCCCATTCAGAAATAGACAGTGGAGCATGGCTTCTATTGGTTGGATCTTGTTCCTTCATAGATATATCTCCAAACATGGCTGCTATTGGATCCTGTTCCTGTGACTAGTACCTGTTTGCGTTGGCACATCGTCCATCTGTCAATCATGTTCCCCAACTGTTTTCTAAAGATTTTTGAACAACTTCCTATTGCCTGCACCAAGAAGTGCACTTGCTTCCAATAAACAAACCAAGCAAAATGTACTACACAAAATAGAACTGTTGAGCGGTTCCCTGATTAGCATCAGCAACAGGATTAGCGGTACAATCATACTTGATATTTTTATTCAGGTGTCGTTGCAAAGAAGTAGACTTTTCAGAAAAGTTAGCGTACACCATCATGACTTCAGCAAGGTTCGTCTTATGTAACGCTAAAGGCAACGCACTTCCCTGTCGATCATAAAAAATATATCGAAGAAACCGACAAATTAACCAGCGCACGTCTAAAAATTTACAATTATTTCTGAAAAAGCAGCGGCTGCTTGCATTGGGATCACATGTTTTTTGCTGGTAGGGTGTTAGTGGCACAATTATTCCATCATTACAGACTTGCTCATCACCAATTATGCACACACATGTTAGATGTGTAGTGCTGTAACCACACTATACTCTCCATGGGATGACACTGACCTTTGTGATGTATGCTGGAAGGCTTGAAGCTGACTCCAGCTATGGCCGTGAAACTTTTTAGGTTTCCCTTCTCCAGCTTCCATGCATGTTCTTTGTTTGGGTGAATTAATGCATGATTAGGCCACTGTTGCTATCCCTCGTTAACCTACTTTTTTAGTTTTTGGTGCCTGTAATAAGTAACAATGACATGCCTATGTTTACTCTCCCACACCATAGATCACATATATCTATCCCTCCAAGATTTTGTTAGTGGAGTTGGTCTAATCAAGGTAGAAATTCGTACACCTCAACTTTTGACTTCTACTTAGAGATATCGTAGTTAAATCATCACAACAATATTTGTTGAATGCATTTTTTTCTCTGAAATATAGGTGTATTGTTGAGTGCAGGATCACTTGTTCATATGACTGAGGAAAGTCCAAACATTTCTGTGCCTTTTTGATCTGGTACTGTCATTAAGAAGAATATAATTTGAACTAACACATGAAAGGACAAACCTTTAGAAGCATATCATTGAGCTAATAGCAGCCACCTCCTCCACTAGCATCGGACAATGGAATTTAACCTGAACCTACGGTGATAGCCTAGTTTCAGGCTGTCACCTATGGTGGAATAATGTAAAGTAGTTAACATGATCTATCCATATTCCGTAGCCAATTCATTTTGAATCTCAGATGTTGCTTAGACCAATAATTACAGATGGTACTCGAGGCTACCCTTTCTAGCATGGACCGTTGGTGATTCCTACATTGCCTTTTGGATTTTATTAGGCAGCAAGAAAAGCATGCAGAACTCTGCTTCTTCATGTTTTTTTTTAACCATGAGGGGGAATAGACACCATTGCAAACCACTTGGATGAAGGGGAAAAAAATCCATCAGCTATTACGCTTGTAGATTTAGCTTGTACTACAACATGATTGGACCGCGGATGATTTTTTTATTTGTGAAGTCAAGTTACTGAAGTAGTACTGCATACGTACCAGTAAAAGTTTTTATTTTTCAGCAGATTAGTCTGCAGTAGTGGCGGCCGTGCGGCAGCTGCCACAGGTTTGTTTTATTTATCGCTGGTGCACGTGCCATTTTTCAAGTTTGGTTCTTCTTCTTTGTAGTAACCTGTAAACTGATGAGAACTCCAATACATCTTGAACTATTTCTCTTTTTCAATTTTACGTACTACTTGTCCGTAAGCTAATTACTATGTCAGCTACTAGAAATTTTACAAGACGAAACTTCCTTTAGACCTTTCGAACATTTTTTACATCAGCAGTACGTCATGTTTATGTCTGCACCAATTGATATGTTTTCTGCATTCCAGATATGGATCTAGTTCTTTATGCCCTAAACTCGTATTCAGTAAATGCCTTTTCAAACCTTCAATGCAAAGGATAAATTCCATGTCCTACACTCTACTTGTCTACTCGGGCAATTCCTTTGACTTGACCAGCTAGAATATAATGTGGAGGTGTTCATATCTTGCTTTGGACAAATGAGCAATTCTTACTAAAAATATGCATTGTATATTCATTTAAAAAATGATGTGATCCATACAGCGTATACGATCCAGATCATTAAGGGCCCCCCTGTTGCGATGCTCATGAAACTGTCGGCGATAATTAGCAGTGTATTCCACTCATCTAGAACAGCTCAAAAGGCATCCTCGACAGTACAGTATCTGAACCCTCGCGTAAACAACGCATCAGGAGACCTGCTTGTACAATTGGGGACTGTTCCCTTCTCTATCAATACCAGATCGGCAAAGCTCTTGACGTGCTTTTCAAAAAAAAAGAAAAAAAGAAAATGGAGACTATTGGCATAGCTTAAACATGAAAGACACAGGTTGGAATAGAAAACTGGCGGCGCCAATATGTATATGTGAATCAGCATCGCACATGTTCTTCGTTTACTTTTCCAGATCAAACAAAGGTGATGCAGAATCAATCAGCAGGAGACAGCCAGATCTGCCATCGGCATTGTTTATATGTAAATCACCCAAAAGAAATGCTCCTTTGGTTTGTCCCGGTCTCTGAACACATGTTTTTCGGAATTTTCCTTAAAGGTAGTTACCATTTCACCTCAGCTGCGACAAAAGCGTGCACTGGAGAAAGAACAGCAGATCTCAGGACATGAGCCGTACACGGGTTCAGCGTTGGCATGAAGTGATCTCGCAACCGAACACGAGTAGCATACAAGGTGAGCTGAAGCAACCAGTTTGGTGAGGCACAGTCCATTTCCGGTGATGGCTATTGTACAAAGAAATCTGCACGTCGTGCAAAAGAATCCTTCTCATCAGGACGCATAGGTTTCGATCACCGGTATCTTCTCGATCATCTTTATATACAAGAAGGTAAACAAGATCGATCAAAGTGGCATGGCACGTCGCGTTCTTCCTGCCTAGTTCCGTCGCGGGCACTCTCTGTGTTAGATGCGTCCCCTCCGATGCAAGATGACAAATCGAGAGAGAGAAAAGAACGATGAATCAATTAGCCAAGGAACTGAAAAACTCTGCGTCTCTCTCTAAATCTGCGGCAATTCTTGTTGCACGTCGCCGGACTCCATGAACACTCTGAGCCAGTAGTCCATGTCGTCGGCGGCGCCAGCCGGCGCCGAGGTGGCCGCGGCGCCGAACGCGTCGCAGGGCTCCATGGGGACGTCGAAGCTCTCCAGCGGCATCGACAGCGTCTCGGACCAGAAGCTCTCGTCGAACCGGAACTCCTCGGCGTCCGGGCAGGACGAGGTGAAGCTCTCCTCGTTGGGGAACCCGGGCGAGCTCCCCGTGTTGCCCTGCTCCGTCACGGACGACTCGGTCACCGACGACGACGCGGACCGCTCGGGCGACACCGGCGCGGCGGCGGCGGCCGGCGCCCTCCTCGCGCCGCCGCGCTTCGTCGCCGGCGCCGCCGCGGGCCTGCGCTTCTTGCCGCCGCCGCCCGCCGGCGCCTCGTGCGCCTCCTCCTTGGTGGGCTCGAGCAGCTTCTTGAGGTGCGTGTGCCAGACGTTCTTGATCTCGTTGTCCGTCCGCCCCGGCAGCCTGGCGGCGATCGCGGACCACCTGTGACCAAAACAATTCAGAGCTCATCAGTGACTGAAGGATTTCATTATCTACCGGATGACATGTTCTATGCTATCTCCGCTGCGTGATTTGATTCCCCCGCTACTGGAATCGCACGCAGTTGTTTAGCACCATGTGCATGTTTTTCTTTTCACCGCGCTGAAATCTAGGCTCTGCAGGCAGCACTTGCACTGCTCCTGCTCGTCGCCCACGGGCGAGAGCGGCCAAAGGAGATAGAATCTCCGGCAGATCTCGCGCATCATCAGTGACGCGAATTAAACTAGTGACCAAGTGGGTGCCCTGCTAACACACTTGGATTTTCTTTCTCGTCGGCCTCGAGGAGGGGGACCCATGAGGATAATGTATTGTATGCCCGCCCCCACAGGAGCAAGGAGGAAGACGAAGAATAAGCCTTTGCCTTTCTTCTTTGCGGTTGAAGCAACAATCATTGCTGCTCCAATTTAGCAAAAACTAAAAAAGGCAGCAATGGGAGAAAAGGGAAAGAAAAGGAGGCAGGATTGGTGAGCAGCGGTACCTGTTGCCGAGCTGGTCGTGGAGGCGGATGATGGAGTCCTCCTCCTCCTTGCTGAAGTTGCCGCGCTTGATGTCCGGGCGCAGGTAGTTGATCCACCGGAGCCGGCAGCTCTTGCCGCACCGCAGCAGCCCTGCAGAAGCAGCAGCATCAGAACATCTCGTCAGCGCTCTGCGGTCGGCCGGCGAGGCACGCGGCGGCGGCCGGAGATAGCTGGCTATCTAGCTAACGCGAGAAGGCGGGTCGGGTGGGTGGCTCACCGGCTTGCTTGGGCAGCGCGCGCCAGTTGCCGTGGCCGAAGCGCTGGATGTGGGCGACGAGGACCTTGTCCTCCTCCGGCGTCCACGGCCCCTTCTTGAGGCCCATCTTCTCGCAGCACGGAGCCCTCCCCATTGCGGTCGATCTTCCTCCTCTGTCTGTTGTGTCGAGGCGGGCGTGCGTGCGTGTGTGTGTTTGGTGCCTTCCGCTTGTCTTTGGGGACGGGAGCACTGTCCTCTGGTCGTGCTGCAGGGCAAGGGTGGAGTCGCGAGGGCGCCCGGGTATTTATGCTCGGCGCCGTAGCGCTGCGGGCACGTGCGAAATGCCCCACGCCACGCAGGTTCGCGGAAAGTGGATCCCTTGAATGGGCCAAGTGGGACATAATTTTCACTTCGTTTGCGGTTTTTTTTCTTTGGATTTTTTAACTGCTAGCAGTAGGGATACGGATGGGTTTATCCGTATGCCCCTCAAATAGGCCATTTTTAGCATGCATCGCGGGAAGCGGCCACCCGGTTGAAAGTGAAAATCACCAAAAGAAATTTGGTTAAATTCTCTCAAAACCAATCCACTTGACTTAACAAATAACCTACTTACAGACCCGCGGACAAACCCGCTTCCATCCTAGTAGATGGGTAGATCTGATCATCCACATATTCATTGTACCTCGAACCTTCGCCTTGGTGTATTCGAAGATTCATTCGCGTATCCTTTCCTATAAAGGCTCAAAAAAATCTTTGCCATCGTGGTAAGAGAATCTTGCAACATGGATTAAGACAATCTTCAAAACTTCCTAAACTCTAATATCTTTATGTGAGTAGGAGATGAAAACAATAAGAACACCTAAAATAACTTGCAAGCATCCAAAACCATATTAACCTTCCTAAGCCATAGAAAAACCCTCCCATTATTTTATTCAAGGAGAAGGTCCATTTTATTGTCTCGAACAATTTCACTTTATTTGTTCCACTCCATTAAAAAGGGTTGGCTCAATTTATGTCCAAAATAGTTTTAATTGGTCCAATCTACCTCCTCCTTAGTGAGGTATGTCTTTTTTTTTCCCTCCATGTATAAGCTGGGTTTCTGGTTCATGATTTGTGGGGTGATAAAGAACACGGCATACTATGTTAGAAAAATAATCCTTAACATATGTGATGATTCTATGCCAGTCATAAAATTTGTGTGTGGAGAAACAAAAGAAATACAAATCCATAGGGAGGAGTTAATCAAGTTGAACTTTTGTTCAGCGGACAAAGTGATTGGTTCAAAGTAGTAAAATAGAACAATTTTTTTATAAATATCTGGGAAAGGTCGATTAGCCCCCTACCCAAGAGAGGATCGGAGGGAATTAACCAATCCGAATACCCTCCAGTACCCTTCAATTCTCACCAAACAGAAAAGATCTACACGGGGACATCGTGTCAAGTTGCGTTTTATTACGAGGGGCGTTGCCTCCTCGGCACGTACCGATGCCTCAGAGTCAATGAGGACAGATAGCCACAAAGGGTACAGTTTTTTTTTTTGAAGAAATTAAAACAAAGGGTACAGTTTCAGCATAGCTAGACAAATATGGGCGCCGTCTGTCTCTATCTTTTTTTCTCTCCAGCACGCGCTCCGGCCTCTGCCTCGCTCCACAGACCGTAGAGGCTCCCTACACGGACCGCAGCGGCGGCGGCGGTTCCCCCGTTTAGCACCGATACCTCTTCCGGTATCCACAACTGTTCAGCGCCTGGGAATCCACGACGCGACCGTGCAAGCGCGCGCCGACAGAAAGTTCGCGAAGAAATTAAAGCCGGAGGAACTGAAAACGCAGCAAAACAACAAGAACAAAAGGAGAAAGACACGGCGCAGCAAGGAAGAAGAACCGAAGAAGGAAAGAGTGGAGACGCGCTCCAATGGCGCGGCCGGAGCAGGTTCAGCGCATCCGGCCGCCCGCCCGCCGCCGAAGCGTAGAGGTATACAGGTCACGCGGGCGACTCGTGCACCCTTGGGATAGGGACCGGTAAAAGGAGCGGAAAAGCTTCGGACGGCCGGGGCAAAAGGACAGACAGCGCGAGCCGTATCGAATCCGGGCTCCTCGTCGCTCGCTCGCCGCCGGAGTCCGGACGGCGTCGCCGTCCCGGCACGGTACGGTGCCTGCCGGGCGACCGCTGAGCACCGGGAGGCTCGCTCCGTTTCTCCATCTTTTGGCCAAAGTTGGATTAAGGACCTGATGATGCATGTTAGGCTAAGCTTGTGGTCCATAGGGCAAACTGATTACTGATGTGCACACACTACTTTAGCTATTTAACTCCTGTTCACTTTTCTCCTTCTTCGTATTTTTCTTTTGGATCGGAGAGGGGGAGATGCAATGCAGGTAAAGCAGCTTTAGGTCGCGGGTACGCACTTTCATATCGAATCTTGCTGCTGGGCGCAAATGTCTTCGGGGCGATGAGACAGGTGACGTCAGCTATCAGCTCGAAGCTTTACTTAAGCTTGCAACGCGCCCATCTGCTGGCCAACTTGCAGGTGGATATGATTTGCGCATGCGCATCACTGCTTAACCTAATACTACGAGCATTAGCGTGGCTTACTGCACGAGCGTGCATGGTATGGTTGGAACTGCTAAAAGTAACTCGTGGTCCTCCTCTCTTCCCAGCACTCCCTCTGTTTTTATTTGCACGTCGTATTAGATTTGTTCTAAATCAAACTTGGCAAACTTTAACTAAATTTGTAGAAAAAAATAATAACACTTACAATACTAAATTTAAATTTGTTTCATTAAATCCACCATAAAGTATACGTTGACAGTGCATATATTGGATAGTATAGTTGTTGCATCCATCGACCGTTCGCAAACTTGAGCCGCCAGTTTTTTAAAAAAAAGAGGATTTTTTCTTTAGAAAAAGGAGGGATAAACAATCCAAGTATACTAGTATAAACAATCCTAGTATAGTACTGGTAGAACGGTCGCTGCAGCACGTGCGTTTTCAGATTGACCGGCCGGAGCCGGAGGAGTATGCATGCAGCGCTGGGTCAAACGGTCAGCGATGCTTTCACTGGCGGGTCCCGCCCGCCGGCCGGGATAACTAGCTAGCGGCCGCTATAGTTGATTAGCTGGCCAATAGGGGGAGCTGGTCGGAGTTGGAGCCATCGCCGCCTTCTTCGATCGTCGCAGAGGTCGTGTCCCAGCACGCTGCTTGCTGGTCTCGTGGAGCGAGCGACTCTTCTCGTAGGGTCGTTGGATCATCGTCGCGTGTGAGTGCGACGACCACCACGTCGCGTTCCGCTGTAGGCAGGCAGCAGAGCGCTCGGCGTTCGTTACTGCGTCCGTCGACATGCACGTTGCACGACACGACGACACAACGCGCGCGCCTCTGGCTTCTTCCTCGATCCCCTCCTGACGATTTGGTTTCTCGACCGAAAGCTGATGAGCGAGCGTCGGTTGTTAAGCGCTTGGAGCTTACGTGCATCGTCAGCTATGGATATTATGTATGGCGACGTGGCTGCGCCGGCCGGCGGCGGTTATCTTGGCGCTGACGATGGTGGAAGAGAATGAACGGCAGGTGGTAGTAGCGATCAGGGTGCTGACGACTGGACTATCGATCGATCGGCCGGTGTGCTTAATTGGGTTGGGTTGGCGACCTCAGCTCGATCTGGCTTCAATTATGGGACATACACAGTATATTTATATTATCATGGCGGCCCGGCCTTGAGCTGAAGCTCAAATAATGAAACCGAATTAATGCAAGCAGGGGACTGCCGGACCTGACCAATCAATCAAAAAGCATCATCAGGAGCCGCCGCGATGGTTTCCATTCAAGTCGATACAGATCGAACGCATGGAAAACCTGGCATATATAAGTAGTGGTTAGCGTGCGTCACAGAGGCTCACAAAATGCATGCACACCCTGATCAGGAGTTTATTATTACCATAGGAGATCGACGAATAAAAATACGTACGTGCACTTGGAGGTGCAGGGAGTGCAATCGATGATCAATTAAAAAGCAGTGCGCAAGTTTCAAAAAGAAAAAAGAAGCAACATGCGTGTGGAGACGAATTTTGAAAAAAAAAAATGTGTCCACGTAGCGTGTATCGACACGCACGCACGCCTGGCGACAAGGAACAGGTCACAGCTCGCACAAGTGCATGCACGAGGCCGATGCGACCATATCGATCGGTCGCACGCACAGCTAGCCGCGCGCGTAGCTTTCGCTCTCGCTTTCGCTTTCGGACGTCGCCGTCGCCGTCGCCTCCCCTTCCATACATCTCCATCTCCGGTTCACAAATGAATGAGCTCGTTGTCAACCAGCACTTGTTAACCGGCGGATGGATTAAATTACCTCCGATCCCCACTAAGCTAAGTACTACGCCGCTAGCTGAACTAACGATTTCTTTTCTGCACAGGTCGGAGAGAGATGTGACAGAAAGGAAACACCTTTGCATGAACGTAGCAGCGTCCATGCGGAGCCGCCGGCGGTTGTCCCGATCAACCGTACCGATCCGTCGTCACCACCCTGATGATGGCCTCGTCGGCTGGACTTGTTTGTTTACGCGCCACTTAATCCAATAGCTGGCTGCATGGGCCGGCTTAAAAGCCGGGGAGCCACTAGACAAATTGACAGAAAGATCGCACGGGAGGCGAGCAGTAGCTCCGTGCCCTTCACTCCACTAGTATAGTACACGCCGAGCACCGTACGTGCGCGCAGCCTCTAGGTAGTTTTGGTTGGTTCGAGCTTCGGCTACTGGGTAACAAGTCGTCTAGCTAGTTTGTTCCCGTCAAATCAGAGCAGGATCGCCGGTACGCGTGCACAGCGCGGCCCGGCCCGGCCCCTTTCCGCCGGACGCCCTGCACGTCGCCACGCGCTCGTCATCGCCGCGGCGTTTCCTCTCCTTGCCTCGTCGCCGGCCGCGTCCAGCCGTGGAAAGCGAGCCGGGGCGATGGATCGCCCTCTTGGCCTTTCCGGCATCGTGGACTGGAACTGGAAACGGGATCGGCTCGCGGGGGGACTCCGGGTGGCGTCCGTGCGTGATGCCACGGACTCCCACTCTCCTCGGGAAAAGCTACGACGATCGATTAAGAAACGGGCGGGGAGGTACATATTTCCCCATGCGGGATGCCTGCGCTTTCGGAGTATATACTACAAAATGGATGTTGCGCCCTGCACCTTGGGCAGCTCAGCTCACTTCATGCGCCCACGTCAGGCGACTAACAGCAGATCGATACGACTCATGTAGCCTTCGGTGAAATGCCTTTCCTTTCGGAAGCGCGGTATATGCCTTTTCTTTTCCTGGAGTGCACGACTAGTGCCGAGCAGCCTCCTTCGTGCCGGACAGGCACTTCCCAGGAATGGGCGCTCGTCCTGTGTCCACAGGTAATTCGTGCATCACGCGACGACCGGGGGGACACGAGTCTAGCTTCGGCTAGCCGGGGTGCGGTCACCGGGTCGCATGACGTCGACCAACAGGACCACTAGTACACATCCATCCATCACTCTGAAGAGTTAGACTACAGTGACCTCCATGAGTTCATGGTTTGGCATCTTCCTCCGAAAACTTCAACTCTAACAACTACTGAAACTTTGCAAAAGCAATTCGACTACCATTACCATCCAGAAACTGGTCTGTGTACCATCCTCTACTCCTAACTTCTGATACAAAAGTGGGGAAAACCTTCTCCATCTTCTCATAGGCTACGTTCAGCACTGCGTCACGCGAACCCATGCCTGACCTCTCCATCTCCGAAGCAAATGCGGCGACCAGCCACCCCCTCAATGCATCCTCTCCACTTGCACTTTGCTCAAGAACCATGTATGTCTTGTTGCTTTTTTGGTTGAGTAAAAACTTCTCGTTTGGGAAAGTTGCTCTCAACTGTTCGACGAGCCATGGACTCAAGACTCTGCGAAGTGGTTGCCCAATTTTCACACTTCCAGCTTCTTCTATTAGTCGGTTAGGAAATAGGAGATCTTCTCTGTATCTCAGCTCAGCTGGACTAGAAACCTTGCCACTCTGAAGTTCAGACAAGTATTAGTACTGTAATTGGGTTGAATAAAGGGTGGTGTGTGGTGTCAGTAGATTGAATTACTAACCTTGACAAAATCAGCCACAATCATTGCTGTTCTTTGTGGGTTGAGTGTGTTTACAGGAGTTGCTCTCATCTCTTGTACAACTCCGTATATATGTACGGCAGAAAGCAACGGGCCTACAATTAACTAAGAACAATGAAAAGGTGATTAAAAGCTCGAAAGGATGTTCTTAGATATAAAAGAAGATTCAGATAAGCTTGCATCAATATAAGGTCCTTTAACATAATAGCAGGTTGAGATGATATGCAAAAACTAAATGAAAAATGTGAACAAGAAAATGAAGATAATCTTAAAGAAATACATTCAATGTAATTCCCTCCAGAAAGTTCCCAACAAGTAAATTAGTCCTCTTTACGATCAGCAAAGGAATGCATAGTCAATTGTTGTACCTAGTCTGACAGGGTATTTACACTGAGTAGCACAAAAACTGCAATAAAAATCTATTCTGTAGTGGATGTCATATTTACAATATGCATAGAAACTAGGAGTTACTAAATGTATGTCTTCCTGTTGCCCAGGTTAGATAACTAAAGGATCAGATCTAGCTCTACGATTGTCATGCTTTGCTCCTATGATTGAAATGCACATGTCCAGGTGTACATTTTCACATTGTATATTTGCCTGATAATACAGCGTAATGGAACAGATGTAGTGATAGGATAGCAGATGACATGTAGCAAATATGTACCTTTCCTTGAGTTGTTGAACATACAGTAGATGCCAATCCAATTCCAGCTCCTATCCCCATGACATTGAAAAGTGTTGAGATGGCTTCCCCTTTAGCAAATAGATCACTAAGGTTGCCTTCTTTGGCAAAAGAAGAATAAATTGGAAGCCTTGTCGCTCTTGCTGCAACAACAGCCATTCCCTGCAACACAAGCAATGACTTGATTAAAATTGGAGCTCAATTTTCAGGCAGAAAAAAACTGGGAAAATACATTGCCATTTTGATTAATTGCTCTGTATGATTATTTGAGACACTGCTAAGTTAAGCAAAACATTACTTTTACTAGTTCATAAATCTTAAACTAAATTGTGCATGTGAATATCAAGTAGAAGATCATATATGATATATCAATATTCTGCAATCCACAGTGTGCCAGGCAAGTGAGAATGGGCACCTTCGCAAAATTTCCCAAGCCTGCTACTTCAAGGAAAAGTTGTGGGCACAATGGTGAAACAAATTCCAAGGCAGTACCGAAATCATAGAGAACATCAGCTGTCAAAACATAGAAATAAGCATGAATAACATAACTAGAAAAAAAAACAACAGAAAAAAGAAGTTGTGGGCACAATGGTAAAATGACTTCAAGACAGTGCCAGCATGATAGAGAACATAAACTGTCAGACCACAGAAATAGGTAGGGATAGCATAATCTGGAGAAATAGCACCAGAAAAGGAAAGCGCGCGTGCGGGGGGGGGGGGGGGGGGGGGGGATATCAATATGGCCACGCAAGAAATCTCAGAGAAGGGGTCATATGATTTATTTATTTATATATCTTATGCTCACCAAGTATCCTCCAACTCTTTGGTTCGGAATCCATTCTTGCCCCCATGCTACTACAAATGAGTTTCCCTGCGTGCTGCATTCCATCTTTCAGAATCTGAAATAGGCAGAGAAAATCAGCCAATATGTTGGACAGCAATACCTGCTTTTAAGCATCTCTGTCATCGTATGCTTACCCAACTTGCAGCAGTTGCTTGTGCAGGGGTAGGTCGCAAACCTGCAGCAAATAACAAAGACTGAGCCACAGCCCACTTGGGCAGTCAGTTGAAGGGCACTAATTTTGTCTATGAACGAAGTGGTAGAAGTAAAGTAGTTCAAGAAGTTTAACAATCTGTGTACCAGACCAATTCAAACTCATTGAATTCAACAGGCACAAGATATCAACTAGTGCTTATGTTGCTTGAGTTACTGACCTGTGTTGACAGCACATGCAGCATAGCACTAGAAAAATGCTGAAGTGCTCGGAATTTGGTATAAGTTAAGTAACCCTCATTCACACTGCGTGAGATTAATAGGAACAATTTAGCATAACAGGTAGAATGCCACCCAGCAAAATTACCAAGACTAGCAACAATCCTAGGAACTTCATACCTGTATGGATAACCTGATGGAAAAAATTTGTTCAAGAAGGAATCAACAACTTTGTCATGTATAGGTCTAGAATCCTGTATAACTTTTACCTACAGGAAAATAAGGGTTATAGACAAAGGAAAATTAAACTAAACTCTTCAGATAATATAAAGTATATGGTTTTACTAATTTTGCTAGGGATTCATACTTGCACACTTAGGTTATATAACGATTCATCCACAAACATTTTGATGTTATTTTGAAGGTAATAGCTTCTACTTTTATGAGGTACAGCAAGAGAAAACAAGGCCTGTAGTCTGTAGATATGCGTTCCATCAAAATAAACAGCCTAGCAGCTCAGACGCTGCGAGTGGTATTTTGCTACCTCCATAATCTATATTGCAACTGGCACTGTTCAGATTGCAGGCCGGTACTGACCATTTAGAAGTTATAGCTTATAAGTAGGGGCCTATGTGTGAGGAACTGAGGATATGGGTTTATCAACAACTTAAGCCCCAAAAACATGTGCTCTGGTGCCATTTCCCCCTAATCTTCCATTTTTGTGGCGTGCTAGTGGGGAACATCTAATCCAGTGCTAACGCCTTCTCAACTACTAGTACAGTTTCAGTTACGCCATGGGCAGATTTCTGCGACCAGGATACAGTCTGCGATACTAGAGCAATATGGGGGTTTCGTGAAATTAAGAGCTTTAAGGAAAGGCGAAGGCTTACAGAGATTCTGCCCCCGCCACTGCCGACAGCGTCGAAGCTGCAGAGCCGCGAGACGGACTCCGAAATCTCCACCCAGAACTCCGGCTGCGGCGGGGGCCGCTCCGTGGCAGCCGCCCTGTCGCCACCCCCACGTATCCTCTCCTGTCAAATATTTCGCGCGGAGAAGAGAAGAGAAAAAGCGGCATCAGCACCAGGAAAGCACCATGGCGAGCAGGGCGTTGGGGGCAATTGCTAGGATTGAGGAGGCGCTACTGCTTACGAGTATGTTCATCTAGGAGCGGAGCGCGGCACGGGAGGCTCGGAGTCCACTCTACGGTTGATGCCTGGTTGCTCTTCTACTCGCTCCGTCCGGTCCGCGGTGAGCCGCCGAGCTCGGCGGATGGGATGAGGTTGAAGAATCAGAAAGACGGCGGGGTTTCCCTTCCCCGGACCCGCTCGTCATCCGGTCATGAGCAGCGAGCAGCCGAGTCAAGCCCGGCAAAATTGGGCCGCAGCAGGATAGGAGGAGACGGTTACGCAGCCCATCAGCCCAACAATAGCTCCGGTTGTTTTTTATTTTTATTTTTCTCGACGAATTCCGCTCGTTCTCCTTCTCATGATTAGCAGCGAGCGGGCCGAGTTAATCTCGATAAAAGAAAGCCTAAGAGTCCGCTTCGCCGGCCCGGCCCGGCCCATCAGAAACTCGGCACACGCGCTGGCGCCGGCACTTTCCTCGTCTCTGCTCAGAAAACACGCTCGCTTTGGTGAGTTTCGTTTCGTCTAGAATCCAGCCGTCCCCGGCCGCCTTCCTCCTCCCATGATCCCATCCATCCCTGGGGTCTAGACGAGCGAGCCGCCCTGAACGCCAAGTTGGACGAGAACCCTTTGACCGGATACTAATCTCCGCGGCGAAACGAAATCATTCCACCGCTGGAACACCACCACCTGCGCCCAGCGCCCCAACTCCCCCCGTCCCCAAAAGCCTCCGATCCGGTTCCCAGCGCCCGCCCGCCCGCCCGCCCGCCAGCCTTCTGCCGCTGCGTCGCACGTGCGCCCCACCCCGCCGCCAGCGCTTCGCCCTCCGCCCTCTCGAGCCGCGATCCCATCCGGGCCGGGGCGTCGGATCCGGCGGCGCCCCGATGCGGTCGCCGGGGCTCCTGGCCGCCGCGCTCGTCGCGGCGGGGCTGCTGCTCGCGGCCGGCGCCGGGGCGGCGACGGAGGAGGCATACGTCACGTTGCTGTACGGCGACGAGTTCGTGCTCGGCGTGCGCGTCCTGGGCAAGTCCCTCCGCGACACCGGCACGCGGCGCGACATGGTGGTGCTCGTCTCCGACGGCGTCTCCGAGTACTCGCGGAAGCTCCTCCAGGTCTGCCGATGCTCCAGCTCCGATTCTCATGAATTGGTTGCTCTTCGCGAAGTGTCTGCGGTAGTGCACGTGCGTAGTTGTGCGGGCTTGGAATTGAGGCTGTTGTTGCTCATTTTAGGATCGTTAGCTGCAACCTCAGCTGCCAAATTGGTTACACGATTTTGGGTCGGCTCGTACCGAATTTTGTGTTGCTGAGTGACGTGGAGCTGGATGGGTAACCACTTTTTTTCATCGTTATTGATTTCATGATTCAATCCCCGAATGTCAACGCATATTCAAAATAGTTTCAGGCTATTAGCATTCATGCTTTTCCGTGTTCTGACATTTCAAGTCTTGTAGATCTTGTGTCAGTCTGATCTCGGTACTGAAAGTCCGAAACTGACCTTGCATGCATTTCAGGCAGATGGTTGGATTGTGAATCGAATATCATTACTGGCCAATCCTAATCAAGTGAGGCCAAAGAGGTTTTGGGGTGTGTACACCAAATTAAAGATATTTAACATGACAAGCTACAAAAAAGGTATGTTTCAGACTGGCAAAGATGTTTCTAGTTCATCGGGCTATCTTCTGTATCATGGCTTTCATTTCATTTCTGTTTCTTGTTCTAATACAGTTCTGTTTCCGCAGTTGTTTACCTTGATGCAGATACTATCGTTGTGAAAAGTATCGAGGATCTTTTCAAGTGTGGGAAGTTCTGTGGAAACTTGAAGCATTCTGAAAGAATGAATTCTGGAGTAATGGTTGTTGAGCCCTCTGAAACTCTATTCAATGATATGATCGACAAAGTGGGTCGTTTGCCTTCTTACACTGGAGGTCAATGCACTTTCCCTATTCTTTTTGTTCCCTTTTTACATAGTTCCTTTTTGAGAAGGCCATTGAATTACTTTAATCTAGCAACTGTCCTGAAAATGCAAATTGATTGGCGACAAGCAGCTTTTTAAAAATATCCAAATATAATGCATGTGGAGAAGAGTTTTGTGTCTCATAGAGTAACATATAATCTGATATTAAGGCCCCGTTTGTTTCAGCTTTTGGCCGATTTTGAAGGCTCGACTTTGGGAAATCCAAAAGTCAGATGACTCCCATAATCAAGAATCGAGAATCCAGCTAATTATGGATTCTCGATTCTGGATTCTAGGAGTCGTCTGACTTTTGGATTTCTCAAAATGAAGTCTTCAAAATCGGCCATAAGCTGAAACAAACAGGGCCTAAGTGTCATAAGGCAAAATATTTATTTGTGTATAAAAATTCATGTGTAGCTACATGTGCTGTTTGTATGTTGCAACCTAAAGCCATGTGTTATTTGTATGTTGCTACATATAGCCACCTCCTACCTCATTTGTTCTCTAGCCAAACGGTGCTCTAGACCTGCTGATACCAAGCCATTCCTCTGTTCTGTTCTTCCCAATGATGCCCAAATCGCAATTGCTGGGAATTTCATATTTGTCAGTATCTACGTGACTATGTCTTTCCTGGTATTTTGAGGACAGAGGGTATTGGAAAACAATAGTTCACGTATTCATTTGACATTTGCCTAGACAGTCATGTATTGTCTTGAGAACACTTTTATATGGTGCTTGGCTCGACTGTTTTATGTGGTAGACTGGCTGCAGTTACCTACCGCTTATGTATGATTGAGAAGTAATTAATCTATCTTCTTTTAATGTCTGTAGCATGTTGGTGATTCAATATTTTCAATCTAATAATTGTAATTTGGGATGCTGAATTAATTCTTGCAGGGGACCAAGGTTTTCTAAATTCATATTATCCTGATTTTCCTAATTCCCGTGTCTATGAGCCAGACTCACCTTTAACTCCTGAACCGGAAACACAACGCCTTTCTACCTTGTATAATGCTGATGTGGGTCTTTACATGCTAGCCAACAAGGTAATACTCCTTATGTGAATTGATCAGGCCCAGTATCTTTAAATGCACTGAGCAAATTGCATAATTGCCACTTCTTTGATCTCTGAATTGGAATTTGCCCTTACAAAAATACGAGCCGCAAGAATGTCACTGAAAGTCAACATATTCAATTCCGCTTGGTACTGGAATCAGCTGTTGTCATCTTTTGTGGTTGAAAAAAGAACAAAATAAAGTTGTAAAAAATCTGAGGCACTGTAAATGAACCAATTGGTAGACGGCAAAAGATATCTGCATTTTATCTACATTGTCTCTAGAAAAGACGACCCAATGTATGGTTACAAATGTTTCAATTGGTTTTAATGGACTGTACTGGTAGGATTATTTTGGTATTTTGAATTTATTAAGGTCTTTAGTATGAAAACCGAGCACCTGCACTTAGTTGTGTTTTTTCATTTTACACTAGTTCATTGTTTGCCTGATAGAGTACAAACTTCAACCTTGCAAGTACCCTTTGATTGTTTATTTAGCTAGCTTGGTGCTTGAGCTTGGCTATGTATCTGACTTTCTTTTTTTTTTTGTCATAGTGGATGGTTGATGAAAAAGAATTAAGAGTCATTCATTACACGCTGGGTCCCCTAAAACCCTGGGACTGGTTCACAGCTTGGCTTGTAAAACCTGTTGAAACATGGCAGGTAATATTCCATTTTGGCAATCGTTTTCATCATTTTCATATGCATTTTTCCAAGTAAAAATAATGACAAGCATGTTAACAATAAAGTTATGCTCTCCATCATTGCAGGACATTAGGCAAAAACTTGAAGAATCTCTCCCTGGAACTGGTGGGGGGAGGAACCCACATGATCAGCTGGTTGTCAAAATATTGTTCATTCTCCCATTTTGCTTGCTGTTATTTGGTTATTACCAATCATGTTTTCAGGTTATACTCTGCTCCTGATAGCTATTTTTTTTATTGAACATTAATCTAGGCACATGATTTTGAAGAGTTCTTGTCTTTTCATTTCATAACATCATGTTTTTGACAGACAAACAAGGAGTTGATAAGTATAAGATCTCTATGTGCATTTGCTAGAAGAGCCCGCCACAAATACAAGTCTGAGGAGCCATTACCATCTTATTCAGTGGTTGGTTCATCATCTACATTTGGTATTTCAAACCAAAGGGTTAGTCATCTACTCCAGTTTCAAATCAGCATTTCAACTTGAAATTTGGATGCTGCTGGATGTTGCTTATTATATCATTGTGTCACCTTTAGTAACAATTATGAAATCTAAAGACGCTTTGTTTCATTATTCCAAATGCCTGCTTTAGACCTTGATCTGATATTTTAATTATTGATTAAGTGTTCATCCTGCACAAAGCTGGGCAGGAGGATATCTTACTCTATTTGAATTTTAAACCTGGTTCTTTCACATCTTTGTATGATCTTACTGAAACATATTGATTACATGATGTCGGTCTGATGGTTGCTTGACACTGCTGCAGTTATCAAATGGGACACATTCGAAGCTTCCTCCTTATTTTGGGCCGATCGCAGTGCTAGTTTGCTTTATATCCGCTGGTTTCTCTTTTGCCTTTGCTTTTGCTATCATTCCACGGCAGGTTATGCCATGGACAGGTTTGCTGCTGATGTTTGAGTTGACCTTTGTGGCATTCTTCTTATTATTTGGGAGTTATCTTCGCTTTGTCTATCGATGGGGAAGTATGAGTGCAAATCATATGGGATTTAACAATTCTGATTCATCAGAGAATCATATGGGTTCAGGTATGTTGAACTATGCAACCTCTTGCAGAGTTCCTCGCCCTTTGTTGTAAAAAATTTGGTCTTTTTTTGCAGGTCATCAGCGCAATATGTCCAACTGTGATATGGATGCAACATTTTACTGGATAGGAATGGCGGCCATTGCTACTGTTGCTGTATTGTTACCAACTATCTTGGGTATAACTGCGTTATTCACGAAGTAAGACACCTGATTGGCTTCTTTCTATACCACTATTTAATATAAAGAAACTTGTGCGGAAATTTAGCTGTACTAATTGTCTTGGGCATATAGAGATTTATCCCATGTTCCAGTGTTATCCTGGGCTATGAGAAAAGAAGTGTTTCAGAAGTTGAGACTGGGGGCGCTGCATTGAGAGTGATGTGAGGGTGCTGGCATCGGGGCTGTGGTCTAGGGCTTTACCTGGAAACATAATTGATCATATAGTTAGTTTAGTGGGAACCTTACAAATTGACTAGTTCATTATTACGTCACTGTGGCTCTTCCATTCGTAAAGGGTGGCTTTGTTTAGTGGAGTGTCTTTCTGTTACTAGCTTATGAAGATCATATAACTTAAGTACAATATACCATGCACGCAAAGCTTCTAATTCATGTCAAAAGTGTTCCGGGTTACATCTCGCATAGGCATCTTTGGTCTAGCTTGCGAATAAGTGATGATGAGTTCACGAATGTTCTTTCCTTTGGCAGGCTTGGATTAATGGTTGCTGGCGGTGTTGTGCTGGCATCTTTTATGACATACGCCGCAGAGCATCTTGCTATCTCAGCCTTCAACAAGGGTCAGAAAGACAGAAATGCGTCGAGAACTAGAAGCTTTTGTTTTTAACGTCGAAGTAAATTCTGTACCTACACCATTGATCCATGTTGTACTGTAGGTTTGTACACACACGGAAAGAATGATGGTTCCTTTTTTAACACATGGCTGCCTGCCCAGGGCCCCTTTTTGTAGCGCTGATATTACGGTGTCAACTAGTGGTAAATAGGTTCCCAGATGTTTATTTATGCGGCACGGTTGGCTCGCACAGTAAATCTTGTTAATAGAGCATTCACTGCCATTTGTTTGTTAAATGCTGTTGGTCACTCCGGAGTTCACTGTGATGGCAGTTTTCTGCTGGAACATAAATAGATGGAATCCTTAATGGATCGTTGGTGACGACTTGTGAAAGTTTACTGAACGTTTTATATTTTTTTCAATACCGGTAGCTTTCCTATAACGGTCTATCAGCACACATGACTGCAGATAACCCGATATGATCTCGATGTCTATACTAATTTGCAACAATAAGTAAGCGAGAGTGAACACCGCACTTGCGGAATGAAAAGAGCCCAGGTTCTTGGCTGGTGCAGGAAGGAAGGTAGGGCAAGCAAGTGGCAGTTGCAGAGAAGCCCTCTCCGGCAAGGCGGCAACAGATCCCGTGACAGGTGCGTCTGAGGCGGGGGAGCGAGACGGCTTATATAACCGCGATTCCTTATCGTGACGAACGGGGGCTCCCCTTATCCACCTCCGTTACCGTCACGTACGGCTGGCCGGCTGGCCGCGACCGGGGGACAGAACAGGCCGGCCATCTGGGGGCTGGGGCCAGTGCCCAGTGGCCTCGGCCGCGCACATGCGTGGAGCGTGGTCCCGCTATTGGCCGGAGGCCACTGTAGACGTGGACGCGCCCCCGTGTGCGATTGGTCGCCCGTAAAGGCCCGGGGGCCCACTGGTGCAGCGGAACGGCCGAAACGTCCTTCCAGAGGCCGTCCCTGTGTGCGACGCCGTGAGCCGTTACGGTTAGGATTCAGGAGGCGGACACGTACCAGCCTCACACTCGCCTTATCTACGGCTCTCGAATGGGAGGGCGCTCCCCCGATGCCGGACCAGACTGGGTTTGTAGCGGCTTGCGCTTTTGCCCGCCTGCCGGGAATTGTCTGCGTCGAGTGCCTCTGCCTGGCTTGTGGCTTGGCTGCTCCCAAGTGCTCACGGGTCATATACGGCCGGAGGCTGTCAGCTTGGGTTGGGTTGCGTTGCGTGTTTCCAAATTCTATACTAGTAAAAAAAGAACCAGAGATAGTCTTCAGTCTTCACTTCCTAGTACATAAACACATGAATGTGATTTACATACTGCCTTATTGGTAGGTTATGAATGTGCCTTTCTATTTGTGAATGTTTAGAATTTTTCTTTTTATTAGTGATGCTTAATGGCCATGCATCATAATAAAAAACATCATAAATGTTTTCTACTATAGAAGGTTTTGAGAACTTTCCACCTTTGCCAAACATGTGGGAGCATTTTAATGTACACGTAAAAAAAATATGGTTGTACTAGTAGTGCTCAACTGGCATCCGATCTGTTTTACTCGTACACACTAAACACAAGTCTAGTTCCTTTTCAAATTTTTTTAGTTCCTTTTCAAAAAATAAACACAAAGGCTAGTCCTGCAGAGTGGCCGGACAGGAGCGCCAGAGCCCCCGCGACGTTAAATAGGCGCCTCCCCTCGGCTGCCGGGATGGAACTATCCCGAAACGAGCGGACCGCGACGACGAGGAAACGGATCTATGAGTGAGCAGCTGAGGCGCGAGTACGAGATCGGCGAGGAGATCGGCCGCGGCCGCTTCGGCGTGGTCCGCCGCTGCGCCTCCCGCGCCACGGGCGAGCCCTTCGTCGTCAAGTCCGTCGACCGCTCCGCGCTCGCCGACGACCTCGACCGCGCGCTGGCGGCGCTGGAGCCCAAGCTGGCGCGGCTGGCGGGGGCTGGGGGCGCCAACCCGAGCGTCGTGCAGGTGCGCGCCGTGTACGAGGACGAGGCCTGGACGCACGCCGTCATGGACCTCTGCACGGGGCCCGACCTGCTGGACTGGGTCCGCCTCCGCCGCGGCGCGCCCGTGCCGGAGCCCGCCGCAGCCCGCGTCGTGGCGCAGCTCGCCGAGGCGCTCGCGGGCTGCCACCGCGCCGGGGTGGTCCACCGCGATGTCAAGCCCGACAACGTCCTCCTCGACCTCGGCGGCCCCGCCGGCGAGGAGGAGGAGGCGGAGGCGGCGCCCCCACCACGGGTGCGGCTCGCGGACTTCGGCTCCGCCGCGTGGCTCGGCGGCGGGCGGGGCGCCGCGGAGGGGCTCGTGGGCACCCCGCACTACGTGGCGCCCGAGGTGGTGGCGGGCGGCGAGTACGGCGAGAAGGTGGACGTGTGGAGCGCCGGGGTGGTGGCCTACGCGCTGCTGTCCGGCGGCGCGCTGCCATTCGGCGGCGAGACCCCCGCGGAGGTGTTCGCGGCCGTGCTGAGGGGCGGCCTCAGGTTCCCGCCCGCGCTGTTCGCCGGGGTGTCCCCGGCGGCCAAGGACCTGATACGGCGCATGATGTGCCGCGACGTCTCCAGAAGGCTCTCCGCCGAGCAGGTCCTCCGTAAGTCGTTCGGATCCTTGCCCTATCCTAATCTCCACTCTGTCCTGCATTTAGATTTGGGTTTTTTTATGGATTATTAAATCGTAATCCAATCGCACTAGCACAGATCATGCGCCATATCTTATCTGCCTCCAACAACCTATCTAATCCTGGATTTATTTTTTCTTAACGAAAATGCAGGGCACCCGTGGATCCAGAGCGGAGGGGGCGCCCGGGAGGCGGTGCAGCCGACCTGAATCCACGCCGAAGCGACACGGATCGGCGAGTGCTCGCCGGTGGCCGACGAGTTTTGTCCATATCGATCGACGTCTTTGTATATCCAAGTACGCGACCGCGGCGAGGAGCGGTGCGGAGAGCGTCGCTGCGCTGCGCGGCCCCGGGAGGGGAGTGGTGACGGTGGTGGGTTTCACCTGCGCCGTTTTTTCTCTTTTGCTTTTGGGCCCTTTTTTCCGGCCGCCCTCTCTGTTTGGGAAAGAGAGAGCACCGAGCAGTTTTAAGAATGTGATGTGATGTGATGTGATGTGATGATGTGTGTACGAATGTCTAACCGCGCATGTACAAATGAATAATAAGTGCTATTAGTAGAATTCTCTATAATTTTGCCTGCGTCGGTTTTGAAATGACAAATTTGAGGGGATTCGGATGATGCGTCCCGTGGATATTTGTATGACGAGCCAGAGCCGCCCTATCTCTGTGGCTGCAGCTACTTATCCATCGGCAATCCTTTCTGGTTTCGTTTCGTTTCACTTGGGGCACTATTGTGTATGCACTCCGTTATCGAAGACATAACATAGTGCTGATGGGCCTGATCTCATGCATCAATGGAAAAGCACCATTAACCCTAGTTAATTGTTGACAGCGAGTCAAAGGTTTCCTCGTATATATTTGATTAGTCCAACGAGTTCTTTCTCGATAAGAAGACATCTTTGGCGTGCCCTATCACCAGCTACCTGATCCGCGTTCCCTTCCGTTTTACTACTTTCTCTCCGGAGGGAATCCTGTGCCGTGGCTTGGTGCGACCCCCCCTACCGCGCACACGGGACGGGGCATATCCCGGGTTTATCCTCCCGCAGCCGCGGTGCCGGACGAGCCGTACCAGATCGTATGCCTTTGTCCTGGCCTTTCTGTGCTTGCTTGGCTTGCAAGCGATCCCATGCGGAATCCGCACAGCACAACGGAAGGGGCAGACGATTCCTTCCTCTCTTTTTTTCCTTCCTTCCAAGACCCAAGACCCAAGGGTCGTTGTTGCACACCACACCTCACCTCACCTCACCTCACACGGAGGCAGGCTGCCGCCGACTGCGTGGTGCAGCAGCTGAGCAGTTGGGCGGAGTTGATACGATACGTTCGTGCCCTTATTGCCCCCTCTCCTTTTCGGCTTTTCAGCCCAGCATGGTGAATATGATGCCTGAGCAGCGAACGGCTCCAATCAGCACACCACGCACTCGTCAATCACTCACTCGCTTTGTTCTTCTTTTTCTGCCGCGCACATTTGGTTCTGATGAGCAACGCGTGGGGAAGCAAGCGGTAAGAGGCCACGCGCGCATTCTCCTCCCTTCTCCAGTTCTCCGGCCGGTTCTCCCCCTCGCGCGCCTTACGCGCCGGTTACGCCCTTATCACCTCTCTTCCGCTTCGCTTCGCGTGATTATTCCTCTCGATCCCGTTCTTCTTTACCTGCAAGGCATATGCTGGGTTTATCCTCCTAGCTACGCGGGAACCGTACCACTGGCGCATGCTTTCTTCTGGCCTTTCGCGCTTGCAAGCGACCGACCCAGTGGGAACCCTGCGTTCTTCAGAGACCGATACGTTCTTGCTCGTATTGGACCTCTCTTTTCAGCCGGCCAATACAGTGCAGAGAGAATATGATGCTTACTTATGTGAACAACAATGTTCCACTAGGCCGTGGACGTCCGATCCGGCACGCTTCCCTCCTCCTCCTGCTGCTGCTGCTTTGTCAGTTGTTACCCCATTCTGAACGAGATGAAGACCCATTGTTCCTCTGCCGACGGAGTTTTAGGCCCCCCTGTAACGCTAGCGATCGATGATCGCCGAGAATCTGATTGATCGTAGTCCGTACCCTAGAGATAAGCTATGTAGAAATGAAAAGGATGCCCTAATAAAGTATCATCTTTTAGCAAATTAGGCCATCTCTCGGTTCTCCAATAAGTAGTAGTATATCAGAGAGAGGGTTCTGCTTTCCGGGAAGGCAGCAGCCAAAAGAAGTTAGGTATGCTCCCCACAACAAACAAAGCTGTCAGGAAAACAAAAGCCTGGATAGTTATCTAAACCAATGAAGCTCGATCGGATCTGGTGGATGCATCATGCATGGATCGCGTTGCATCTCCTGACGGATGGATGGCGACCGTACGCATCTTTTATGTGCTGTGTGCAGATATGATAATGGACGCTCTCTGGCTCTGTTCTTCGAGGACAAAGAAGATCAGCGGCTCGTCAGTTGCGATGGATACTGCTCGTCTGGGTACAACAGGTTCGCGGCGCGACCTGTCCTCGGTCGGGTCGGCCTTGATCGATCCAAGTCCGCAGGCACATCAGAAGCCAAGTGCTGCTCGACTGAACTTTCTTGTTTGCACTGCTCTGCTTTCAATTTGCCTTTCGGGTCGAGGCCATCGAGCACCGTTCTGACCCTTTTTAGCCGAGCCGGGACGACAATGCCGCCGCTACAGACCATATGGATACGTCTAGAATGTTATTATATTGCAGACATGCTGCGTTGAAACGTGAAACATAAGAGTACATATAACAACATACACAGATAGACAGAGCTTTGTGTCTCTGTGCTGTATCGCACACAATTGATAGCAGAGCAGGCAAAGGTACTAGCTTGCAAATGCCCCAGCATGTAAGTTTTAATGGACTGCAGTACACTAGGCCATAATGCCATAAGCTTTCATCATCTCGCATAGTACGAACTGCTTGGGTTCATGGGCAGGTTATCACCTTCTTGTGTAGGGTACCCAGAAGTAGCACCTTCTATTTCAAAGGTAGCAGTGGATGCTCCACTGAGAAGGCTTTGAGTCTCCATCTCAGCATCTATTCGTACCCAAGGATGCAGTGAAAGCTTCCTCAACCTGCCGAGCTCATCGGCAATTTCCTTCATCGACGGTCTGTTGCCAGCACACATGTCCAGGCACTGCTTGGCTAGCTCCGCGAGGCCTCTGATCAATTCGTTGCTCTCTTGCTCCTTCAGGTGGCTCGGCAAGACCGCATCAAGATTGTTCTCCTTCATAGCGGACAGGAAATTTGACAACAGGCTTCTTTTCGTTTCAGACCCATTCAACTTCAGAGGTTCTTGGCCTGTGAGGACCTCTAGAAGGATAACACCAAAGCTAAAGACGTCGCTTTTCTCTGTCAGTTGGCATGTTAGCATGTATTCAGAATCCAGGTAGCCACAAGTACCTTGAACCATTGTGACATATTGCTCTTTGTCGGATGGGGCTAGTATGGAGGCTCCAAAATCTGACACTTTGGCCATGTAGTTTTCATCTAAAAGAATATTGGCAGTCTTCACATCACCATGGATGATTGGAGGAGATGCGTACGAGTGTAGGAAATTGAGACCTTCAGCTGCTTCATGAGCAATCCTTAATAAGGTGCTGAAAGAGATTTGTAATGCTTGGTTCTTGCCATGGATAAGTTCATACAGTGAGCCGTCTGGGAGAGTATTAGCATTTCTTGACCAAATTCCTTCTTTTGCATTTCGTCGATAAGTGCACACCGCTTAATCTCAACATGCATGTTGCCCTTAACTATCCCTTTGTAGACTGTTCCATGGCCTCCCTTTCCAATTATTCTGCTCTTATCGTAGTTGTTTGTGGCTTGTATAAGTTCAGCTTCGCTAAACACAGTGAAAGCAAGAACTTTTTCTGATCTCATCCTCTCAAATAAAATCATGCCCCCGTGTTCTCGAAAATGTTCTTGCTTAACTTGGTTCAGTTTTCTCTTTTGGAGAAGTATATGCCCGAAGAAGAAGAAAATCACGAGAACAAGAAATCCGACAGTAACTCCTGCATAATAACGGCAGATAGGATGATTGTTACAAACCATTTCCCCCTTTCCTGTAGCGTCAAGAACTCCGGTTTGCTTTTTCCGAATGGGATTTTTGAATATGGTTTAGCTAGTCGAGCTCAGCTTGTTACCTATTATTAAACTGGTATCAGGGCTGCATGTATTGCTTTGGTAGGTAAATTTTCTTCCCGCGCGCGACAAGAACACCAGTGCCCTCCTTCCGTATTGTGGCAAACACATCCCGAAGGGCATGGGCTGTTCTTGCACTCATCAACATCTGCAGAAAGATGAGCAAAACAGATAACGATAAATACAATGTTCAGATATCAAAATTGTACAAAGATATTGAATTTTTAGCACATTTGTTAGTTTGTTACCACGATATCCGTCTGGAAGATACGGGTTGCCTTCGTAACCTTCCGAGCAGTTGCACAGGTACCCTGGTCCATTTTTGGAGTCGGCACACCGGCTGTTGCTGTTGAGGCATGCGTAGGTGCCCGTCTTGTTCACTTTAGCTTCCTCACACGACAACGACATCGTCCCGTTTCTTATCGCCCAATCCAAGACCACGGGTACTCGCCCGGTGTTTGTGTCGTTGAACTTGGTCGTGCTGATGTATGTGGTGTTGAAATTGAATGCCTCCGCCTCCATCAGCACGGCGTAGCTGCAGCGGCTGAAGTTCCAAATTTGGCTTGTGTTGAAACCTTTGGCGAAGCCGACCTTGTAGTAGCCCATCCCCTTGGGTATCGCTGTCTGGCAGCAGCCCAAGCCGGAGCACGATCCATCTGCTAAGTCTGTCAGATTCTGGCACGTTGAGACGCACCCACTCAGGTAGCCCGTATCGGTGCTGTCAGCATAGATGTAGGCGAGGGTATTGCACCCTATGACCGTGAACTTGTTGTGGACATCTGAGAACCGGTACGGGAAATGGCTTGCGTCGAACCGCCAAGTATGACGGTCCATCAAACCGGAGGAGTTGTAGCAGTACGTCGAGATGCGATTCATCGCTCGGATCGTGCCATTAATCAGGGAAATGTTCAGCAGCTCCACATCACCGAGGAATGGCTTGTAGACACCATGTTGGACCTCCAGCCAGCTGACGTTAAGCGTTTGGACAGAGAGCAGTTGCCGCCGATGCCGAACGGGTACTGAATGTTAACCCCGCCACACTTCGTTTGGCATTCGGGGCCAGGAATAGCAACAGCGGGGGCATGCTGTGGCGCCAGAAGAAACAGAATCCAAGGCCTAGCAGTAGAAAGCGCGCTTCCATACTCCTGTCGGACTGGATAACTAAAAAGTACTAGAAACCATGATATTGCAAGTGTCAGCTAGCTAAATCAGAGGACTCCATGTAATACACCTAAGTTCTGCTTCGTGTACATCTACACTAAAATAAAGTCCCAACATGAACGCTTAAAAAAATTATGCACAAGATTGCCCACGCATGCTCCGAAACAAAATGGTAGCTGAAAACAGGTACGTCTGGGTTATGGATGTCCCTTAATAGTATCTTCAAACCTGCTCCTAGGAATGTTAGGCGCAAGTACAAGACAATTCCGTCAAATTTGTGGTATAGTTTGATTTCTCCGTAAAATATTTCGTGCACATATTGGCATATATAATGAATTCCTTGTTGAATTAGTTATTACTTGCTCAAGGAAATGCCTAAAAAAGCTTTTGCAAAACAATCCTGGTTTAATTTAAAGCTGGGTTAGTGTCTGGGGAATATACGAGTGTTCGTCTAATCTGTTTGGCATCTGAGAAATCTAACATCAACCTTCAACATGCAGATAAATGAAGTAATGAGCTAAAGGGAAGAGGACTGATAAACTAAACAAACTTAGTAATGCTCCAAAAAAAAACTAAACAAACTTTGTAGAAGCAGCATGAGATAGCAAGGGAGTTCGTTCAGCTTTCCTCGAATAGTATATGTACCTTAGCTTTGCGGAGAGGTTATGAGTCTTATCTTCCCCGGAACGCCGAGCGAGCTGCCGAGAGAACTGATCTACTGAACCTCTGGATCGAGATGTCTTCAGTTATTTGTCCTAACAAAAGCAGGCACCCCTATGTGTGTCGTCAACGTCATTGGCGTACATATATATAGGAAGAGCACATCCGCATTACTGTACGGGTCGTCGGTAACGAGTCAAGACACAGCAGCAGAGACGGAGACTTGCCAGTAAGTCTTGCAACTTTTTGTCGTCTGCAAAAGAGGGCCTGCAATTATTCCCTATGGTACTCATCAGCGAGAACAAATTAAACACAGCCAGATGCAACAATAGTCGATTTTCAAACTAGTACTTGCGGTGGATAAAAATGTTGGGCAGGATAGCTAATAATGCAAAATCTTAGCCTCTCGTTTGTCAGATAAAGGAATGGCATCATTTAATATCTCATTCTGCGATGACCAAATAAACACAAGCCAGCAGCTTGTCAATCTTTTTAGGGCGCCAGCACCCAGCAGCCTCTCATTTTGCGAGTCTATTTGGTGCGATTCTTCACATACGTGTCCACTCGTAACTAGACCGCTGATACAAACGTGTAAAAAAAATGGATTTTTGAACTGTATACTCTTTTGAATAGCACTTGGCTCTCTGCCTAGGGCATGGGGGGGCCTCTTGGGAGAGAACTGAGCAGGTCAGTCAACTGCGAGGTCTTGCACGGCAGTGTAGCGGGCACCTTTCCACGTCGCCGTTGGATTCGTCATGTCTGCAATTATTGGAAATTTCCAAAAAAGGTATACCACGTCAGTGTCCCTTCCTGGCAATACGCGGCGGTGGCTAGACTTGCAGCAACCCCTCGGTAGACTGCCAGTCAACGAAGAACGTTCCAACTAGTCTGGCAGGCCAGACCACGCCGCTGCGCGAGATAATGAATCGAGACAGGAAAATCGAACGGAAATGATCGGAATCGAAACTGAAGTAATTGGAACTGAAAATTTCGATCTCCACTTCTTAATAACCAAAATTAATCTGATTAGTTCGGTTCCTAGCCTCGGTTAACTGATTTAACCGAATCTACTCAACCAGCCTAATCTACCCTTATCAGCCCACGAGTCTTATGGCCCAATACGGCCCAACACTAGCGCCCGAGCTTCTCTGACAGTCGGCGCCGTGCCCCGCCTCTTGCTCGGCCACGACGGTTGGCGCGGGTGGCGGAGGAGGACGAAATAAAATTAAGCTACGGGGCCGATTGCATAGAAAATAAAAAAAAATAACAAATGATTTGGGTCAAATTTTTGTGCATATTTGTGCTTCATTCATGTTCCTCGCCGGCTTAAACCGGCACCGCTGTTGTGATTTTCTAGTTTTGTTCGACGCCTCTACTAATTGGCTCGGTTTTATTTGGTTATGACCGAGACCGCACCGAACTAGTAACTGAGTTCAAATTTGCTCGGTCTTAGTAATTTGAAGTAACTAATTGGTCCTCATTGTTGGATAACAGAAATTTAGAAAAAAAGATCTGAGCCCACACCTATGCACGTGGACATCTTTGGCAGGCAACCACGCCGCTGCCGTAGCTTACCGTTCGAAGGGTTGCTGTTGTGACCGTTCAACTGCTGCCGAGTCCCGGACCGGACCCCAGAGGGTGAGGAGCGCTAATTAGAGTTCCACGGCTTTGCTGCTTCCGACGCAATGAGGATATGCTGCCGACCTCCGGTGCGCGCGACGCTACAGTGAGTAGCCGGAGCGTCTCAAGGGGGCCGCCGGCACGCAGCTCTTGGCCGTGGCTGTTCGGTTGATGAAGAAACACCAGCTGTCAGCTGCGGAACTATTGCAAGGGCCAGTTTTGCTGAACACGCAGAAAACAGACAACTATGCCTATAATACAGTAGATTGCAAATTTGTAGTTGCGGGCATGTTGAGCACAAACACACGATGCATACAGAACGGCAGTATAGAGGCTCCGAAATCTGACACTTTTGCCATGTAATTACTGTCAAGAAGGATGTTGGCGCTCTTCACGTCGCCATGAATGATTGGAGGAGATGCGTATGAGTGCAGGAAATTGAGTCCCTCAGCTGCTTCATGAGCAATCCTTAAAAGGGAGCTGAAAGAGATTTGTAGTGCTTGGTTCTTGCCATGGATAAGTTCAAACAGTGTACCATTTGGGATGAACTCATAGACTAGAATTGGAACTTCCACCTCAAGGCAACAGCCCACGAGTTTGACAATGTTCTTGTGATTGATCTTAGATAGTATAAGCAGTTCTTGACCAAATTCCTTCTTTTGCCTTTCGTCGATAAGTGCACATCTCTTAATTGCAATAGGCATGTTGTCTTTAACTATCCCTTTGTAGACCATCCCATGGCCCCCTTTTCCAATGACTCTACTCTTATCGTAGTTGTTTGTGGCATGTATAAGTTCACTTCCGTAAAAACCGTGAAAGCAAGACCATTTTATGACTTCATCCTCTCAAATAAAAGCATGCCACCATGCTGTCGAAAATGTTCTTGCTTAACTCTTTTCAGTTTTCTTCTTTGGAGGATCATGTGCCCGGAGAAGGAGAAAATCATGAGAACAAGAAAGCCAACTATAACTCCTGCATGACAGCATCAAATGAGAGCATTATTGTTTGAACACTTCCTTTTGATCTTATTTGTTTGTTGAGGTTATAAACCATTTATCTATGATTGTCTACACCATTGTAAGAACTAAGAAATCATGTTAATTAGAGCATTGTTGGTAAGTTGATAATAAGATGAGAAATTAGCTGTATAGCTAATGGATGGTGTTACCTATAATTAGGCCCGTATCAGGGTCACATATTTTGTTCTTATCAGAAAACTTCCTTCCTGCTCGACACGAACACCGGTATCCTCCTTCCGTGTTGCGGCAGATGCCACCCGAAGGGCACGATGAGCTGTCTTTACATTCATTGTAATCTGCAGTAAGGTGAGAGGAACTAAGTTCAGTAAATACACAGTTTAAACCATTGGAGGAGAGACGGAAGCAGATACTGTGCATGTATGCATAAACAGTATGTGATGAGAACAAAGTCAAATCTGTACCTTGGCATCCACCTGGAAGATAAGGGTTGCCTCCGTACCCTGTGGAGCAGCTGCACACGTACCCTGGCCCGTTGGATAATCTAAGGAAGGTTAGGTAAGCAAAAGACAAAAGACAGTTACAACAAATTACTGCTATACTTTGATTCTTCCCTTAAAAATCGTAAAATATTCGGTGCATATGCTAGCTGGCAACGTTTACTCATGGTGGATTAGGGGCTTGATCAAGCGAATGCCTAGAAAAGTCTGGTTTTGTAAGACGACCATGATTTAAAGCTGAGTTGGCACACAATGGCTATTACAAGGTAGGCAAAAGGTCCTAGATGATTGAGCTAAAATGGAAAAGGGAATTCAGTTCTCTTCGAATAGAATATATTTGCACCTTAGAAGGAAACAGAAGATGAACTAAACTATGGAGGATAAATTCAGTAAAGGGATCAGTAAATTGGCCTGAAGTAGCAAGGGAATTCAGTTTTCGTTGGATAGAGAATGTACCTTAGGAGGATTCAGTTTTGCCGAGAGGGGTCTATCTTCCCCAAGAGGCCGAGAGCTGAACCTTTATTTGTTTGGAGTAGCTGAAGCAACTCATTCTAACAAAAGCAAAGCACCCATATACTGTGTGTGTCATATATATATAAGATCGAAGAGCGCATCCCGCGTCATATGTTCGTTGGGAGATGGAACACCACATCACAGACTGAGTCTTACCGCTAGAAAGTCTCTAGAAACTTCGTTGTCAGCGAAATAGTACAAGGCCTGCTATTAAATATTCCCTCAAGTACTACGCGGAAACTAATCAAAGGATAACAACATGCTGGCTTTGGAATTAATCTTGTGGGACAAAAAAAGATTGGCCTGGATAGCCTCCCTTTTGTGACCAGTTCAACACAGTTTCTTAAAAAAAAAGATCAAAACCACCTGCAGGTATTGAAGAACAAGTCAAGGCATGTATTCTTTCAAACTCAGAATTCCACCATAAACTGCCCTTTCAGATGTACCACCCACATTTAAGAAAAAGTCAAAACCACCTGCAGGTGTTGACGAACAAGTCAAGGCATGCATTCTTTCAAACTCAATTCCACGGAATAGTTCTTCTAGGAGTTGTCTAGAACTAGAAAGAAATTCATGCACTAAACATGTTTGAGCTCGAATCTTTTTTATGACTTCTGCTAGACTTTTGGTACGCCCTCATTCATATGTCTTATTTGGTTTGAGAAACTACATAATCTAAAATAGAATGGCCAATTATGTTGGGGTCATATTAGAAATTCTAGTGGAATGAACAAATCCATGTTATTAAGTTAACCATGTGTTTAGAGGTACAAGGTGGGAGGATTGCCGGTTACACTACACAGTTCCCCCACGCGCGCAAGGATGAAAATGGTCGCTTCTCATGATCAGTTGGATGGTGCGGCGCGAAGCGAACGAGTCACTAGCTTAATTAACTGGGCCTACATCGAGCTGGCCCGCCTAACGAAGAGCCAAGAAGCACGTGACCGAAGGGATCCCGAAAGGCAAAGAATTGCAGGCCAAGAGCTTTTGGCCCATGTGCTGCCAGTCTCTAAATGGTTGTAGCAAAAGGCAGGCGGGAAAGCAACGCGCGCATGCTGCAGATTTGTAGTTGCCTCTATTTTAACGTCATGCATTGCAATGGAGAGCAGCCGACAGTAAGCACTATTTTGGTCAAAACTTTACTGTGGGAATATAGGGGGCATCATCTCAACTCCCTAGAGATAACATCAATCGTCATTGGTGAGTACGGCATATGCTCCTCTTTATTTTTTTTAAATAATTTGCAGGACCACTGCACTGTCATTATAGATTAGGAGATAAGAAGTTCAACAGCTCCCTCCGTTCTCTTTTTATTTTCCAAAACTAAATCTTTTTCTCTTTTAATAATCCTATTTGAGTTGCCGTCTCGAAAATAACCTAGACGACCATTTTAGTTCTCGCGCAGAGTAACTCCTCTAGAAAATATATTGGTGCATGCATATAATGGCGTTGATACCGAAGAATCCTCGTGAAAGGTCCTCCTTGATCACTGTGCCAAGATGAAATAAGTCTATTAAAAAAATAAAGGGATTATACATAAAAGATTAGGAACGCGGGACTCAATCACTCAAATAAGATTAAGTTCCTTATTATATTTGCAGTATACGAAAGTATAAGAACACAACAACCAATCAGAATACATAAAACATCCATATATAATGCTGACACAATCTACCGCGGCACGCATGTGGACAACACAAACTCCTGCTCTAGGCTGTACCAGCGCGAGCCGTGATGACTGGCAGCAGCCACCGGAATCGCACCATTGATCATGTTGGCTCTTACTGCTTCACAACGACGGGTCACTTCATCGTCCCTCCTCTTCGTGGGAGCAACGCCTTGACGGGCCCTCAGCATCTGCAGCCTCATCTCCACGTCCTTCATGGTAGGCCTCTCTTTTCGTGTCAGGCTCAGGCACTCCTTAGCCAGCCGAGCCATACTCATAATCGCTTCCTCGCTTGCTTCCTCCAAAATTTCCCTGTCAACTACCTCATCAAGTGGCCTCTTCCCATCTCCTCGAAGAAAAAACTTGACAAGTTTTGCCTCTCACCGTTCCCATTCTCAATTATTGGTTTCTTCCTTGTCAATAATTCGAGAAGTATGACACCGAAACTGTAAATATCGCTCTTCTCGTTGAGCTGGCCGGTGTGGTAGTATTCTGGGTCCAAGTATCCAAACGTGCCCTGCACGGCGGTGACCAAATGCGTTTGATCAATTGGGATTGACTTCGATGCACCAAAATCTGAAACTTTTGTTGTGTAGCTGTCGTTCAGAAGTATGCTCATGCACTTGATGTCTCTATGCAGAATGGCCATCGAAGCCGCTAAATGTAGGTATGCCAACGCGCCGGCGACCTCGACGGCAATCCTTAGGCGCTCCTCCCAAGATAATGGTAGCAAGATGCCATTTTTCTCACAGTGCAGGAAGTCATACAAAGTGCCATTGGAGATGAACTCGTAGACAAGTAGAGGCACCTCAGTCTCGAGGCAGCATCCATGGACCTTCACCACATTCCGGTGGTTGATCTGGGAGAGTATGGCCACCTCGTTGATGAACTGCTCCATCTCGATGCTTTCCTTAACTTTTGATCTCTTGATAGCCACCACACGCTGGTCAGTCAGGATGCCCTTGTAGACCGTGTTGTGGCCGCCGCGTCCGACCACACGTGTGTGATCAAAGTTGTTGGTTGCCTTCTCTAGCTCGTTAAGAGAGAATATCTTCATGCCATCACTAGCATTATGGTCCAAACATATCAGCTGTTCTAGGAGAATTCCTTTGTTCTTCCGGAAATATATCTTTCTAAGCCGTTTCTGAACAATTCTCTGCCACCTCCGAGTAAGAACAACAACAATTGCAGCGAGAAACAGAATGCCACCGGCACTGCTTAATGTAACACCTGCATTGGGTAAACAACCCATTTAATTCCTGAGTCACGGATGCAGTAACCGGCTATTTAGTTCTATAATTTGAATGATCATAGCTGGATATATTTTCGCAATAAGCACGTATTTCATTAAAAGGAGGGATCATAGCTGGATATAGAAAAGATAGAAGCTAACTTTCTAGCTTGGTGAGGGTGTTACCAATTATTAGGCCGGTATCAAGATCACAACTATTGTTTTGCTCTGAAAACTTAAGTCCTACTCGACACGAACATCGGTATCCTCATATTGTGTTGTGGCAAACACCTCCTGAAAGGCATGGACTGCTTGCACTCATCAACATCTGCAGGAAGACAAGGAAAACAAATAGCGATAAATACAATGTTCAGATATTGAAATTAAGATATGGAATCTGTAGCACATTTGTTACTGTACCATGACATCCGTCTGGAAGATACGGATTGCCTTCGTAACCTTTGGAGCAATTGCATAGGTAGCCTGACCTATTTCTGGAGTCGACACACCCGTTGTTGCTGCTGAGGCATGCGTAAGTGCCTGTCTTGTTCAATTTGGCTTCTTCACACGCCAACGACATCGTCCTGTTTCTTATCGCCCAGTCCAAGATCACGGGTGCTCGTCCGGTGTTCGTCGTTGAACTTGGTCGTGCTGGTGTACGCGGTGCTAAAATTGAATGCCTCCGCCTCCATCAGCACGGCGTAGCTGCGGCGGCTGAAGTTCCAAATTTGGCTTGTGTTGAAACCACTATCGAAGCCGACCGCGTAATAGTCCATCCCCTTGGGTATCGCTGTCTGGCAGCAGCCCATGCCGGAGCAGGATACGTTTGTTAAGTCTGTCAGATTCTGACACGTTGAGACGCACCCACTCTGGTAGCCCGTACCGCTGCTGTTATAGATGTACGCTAGGGTATTACACCCTATAATGGTGAACTTGTTGTGGACATCTGAGAACCGGTACGGGGAAAGGCTTGCATCGTAAAACCAAGTATCAGGGTCCATCATGGGTCCATCAAACCGGAGTTGTAGCAGTACGTAGAGATGTGGTACAGCTCCCGGATCGTGCCATTAATCAAGGAAATGTTGAGCAGCTCCACATTTCCGAGGAATGGCTTGTAGACACCACGTTGGACCTCCTGTCAGCTAGCGTTAAAGCCTTCTGACAGCGAGCAGTTATCGCCGATGCCGAACGGGTACTGAATGTCAACTTCGCCACACTTTGTTTGGCATTCAGGGCCAGGAATTGCAACAGCGGGGGCATGCTGTGCCGCCAGAAGAAGCACAAGTCCAAGGCCAAGCAGTAGAAAGTGCGCTTCCATATATACTCCTGGAATGGATAACTAGAAAGTAGAAACCATGATACTGCAACGATCAGCAGAATCAGAGGATTCCATATAAAACACCTATGTTCTGCTTTGTGTATACATCTACATTAAATTGAAGTCCCAACATTAACCGCTTAAAAAAATTATGCAGAAAAATGTTCACACATGCTCCGAAACAAAAAGATTGCTGAAAAAAAGGTACATCTGCTTTTTTATTTTCTCTCTTCTCTAAACCTGAAAATTATTATTTTGATGAACATAGTGTCTTGTAGTAAATATCCAAACTTAAAAAGTATCTATTGGCAAATACAAGATTGAGTAGTGTCCAACAGCAAAGACAACATTAAAGAGTGTCCAACAGAAAATTTACCCTATAATGAATTCCTTGTGGAATTAGTTACTTGCTCAAAGAAATGCCTACAGAAAGCTTGGTTTTGCAAAACAATAACCTCCTTTAAAGCTGGGTTAGTGTCTAGGGAATATAAGAGTAGTGTTCATCTAATTTGTTTGGCATCTGAAAAATCTAACATCAACCTTCATGTGCAGATAAATGAAGTAATGAACTAATGGGAAGAGCACTAATAAACTAAACAAACTTAGGAGAAGCGGCATGAAATAGCAAGGGAGTTCGTTCAGCTTTCATCGAATAGTATATGTACCTTAGCTTTGCGGAGAGGTTATGAGTCTTATCTTCACCGGAACGCGGAGCTGCCGACAGAAACTTATCAACTGAACCTCTGGAGATTGCTTCAGTTGTTTGTTCTAACAAAAGCAGACACCCCTATGTGTGTGTTGGGGTTAGATGGGGTATATAGGAAGAACACATCCGCATTACTGTACAGGTCGTCGCGAGCGAGTCAAGACACAGCAGCAGGGACGGGGTCTTGCCAATAAGTCTTGAGACTTTGTCGTTTGCGAGGGTCTGCAATTATTCCCTCTGGTACTCGTCAGCGAGAACAAACCAACACATAGCAACATAGTTGACTTTCAAACTAATCTTTGTGGTGGATAAAAATGTATAGCTAATAATGCAAAATCTTAGCCTCTCATTTCTCAGATAAAGGAATGACATAATTTAGCCTCTCATTCTGTGATGACCAAAAATAAACACAAGCCAGGAGCTTCTCATTTTTTTAGGGCGCCAGCAAGCAGCCTCATTTTGCTTGTCTCTTTAATTTGGTTCTCTTCTTCATACATACTTTCTCCAGTCATAATTAGACCATAGATACAGACGAGTAAAAGAAATCGATTTTGAACTGTATACTTTTTTTGAATAACACTTTGCTGTGGTAGGTTATGGAAAATCATTCGTATCACGACTAACTCGAAGGTGCATGTCTGAATGAAACGACAACGTTGGAAAGATATTTTTCCCCGCTTCTGACAGCGCTGGATCTTCCGAACTGAAACAGTCGCCACATTGGTGCATTATTAGCGCTGGTCCTCTCTCGCGGAACAAAGAAACTTCCTTATACTATTTTTTTTTATGAAACAGGAGGGATAAGTCTCCTACTAGTTATATATTAAATATGAAAATGAGAGTTATTTACATAAGAAACTTCCTTGTACAATGAACCAACCAGGTCACAATCCAGGATGTAGTTATGAGTTGTGACAACAACTGATTCACACGACGGCAGATCTGCAAGGGCGCATCGCAATTCACAGGTTGGAGCGCGAGGCGACCTAGCTAGCATCTTGGTTGTGTAGGTCTCCACCCCAGGCAAACGTGTGTCCTCTGCCTAGGGGGGTCTCTTGGAGCAGAATTGTGCCGGGTCAGTCAGCTGCGAGATAACGTAAACCTCTCATTTTGTGATAATCTAAACTCGCTAACATACGCACAAATTAACCCTCTATAAATACATACATAGCACTTTCGAGAAATTAGATCAGCACCTTTGAATGCATGGCACAACATATCTTTGAGATTGTGAAGTCACCATGTGCGCTTGGATATCGAGGGTACATTACCTACCATTATAGACCAAATAAATTTAAAAAAATACGTGCACACGTGCTTGCTCGAGGATGCAAATTAGAGTAGCTAGATTTTATCACAGGAAACTTCTTCATACTTGCACGGTTCTCTTTAGAACCTGATTCCGAGCACAGATATTCCATTTCTTGTATGAGTTTTTAAGAAAGAACTTACCATTCAAAATTAACGAGCTTGGGAGTATTGTTCTACCTTATGCCGGACTCTTGCTTGTACTAAATAATCCATTTTGCTGCGGTAATCTATCAAGATTTTTTCCCCTCACAATCCACTGGAAGAAGTTGCAACCTTGAAATGACAAGATTGGAATCTTCTTCGATCTGAGAGTGACGGCGCTGCTGGAACTTGGAAACAGTCGCAGCTCCATGCAAGGCGACAGTGTAACGTGCGGTGAATTTTCAGCGTAATGACGAAACTTTCCTTGTAGAATAGAAAATGCCGCGTCAGGTCACATTCCGGAACCCAGTGAGAAATTTATATTTTTGCCACCATAAATGTTGGGTTTCGCAAAATCGCCACTATAAAGATGGAATTCGTAAATTACCATCTGAAATATTGACACATTGATTTCATTGCCATTTTATCCCTTTTATTAATTGGTTTACAGTTCATGTTTGCATTTTCTGGCACCTAAAATGATCCAAGTTCCCTTTAGACTCTCACGTTATCCATATGCTTCCTGGTTGGACGGATTCCCCTTTTCCCAAAATCCCCTGTCGTGAGTCAAAAGGGCAGCTTTTCGTGAAATCAGCATACCATGTTTTAGTAGACAATAGAGAACTGCTGAAAAGAAAGCAAAAAGGTGAGTCAAGCACCACTACCAATCAGAAGACATCTCTCAGGTGAAACAATATATGGAGGCTTACCTGTCCACCAAAAGTGAAACATTTTATTTGGAGATTGGCGCATAACAGCCTCCCCTGCGATCTCTTATCCTTCGCAGGGGTATGTATATCGATACACGCTGTCCGGTATGCTGGCGTTTTGATGAAGATGGTGGATATTGTTTTTGGAAATGCAAGTTGGTGAAGAAATGCTGGATTGCAATGTCCCTAGAACATATTCGAGTCAAGCTTCTGGAGTCGAATTCAGCAAAATTGGTTATCCAATATATTCTCTCTCTAGAACATGAGACAAGGCTGAGAGTGATTGGCCTCCTTTGGGCATGGTGGGATGCACGCAATACAGCAAATTCTGGAGAAAAAATATCTGCAATGGAGGAGATAGTGTATAGAGCCCAGTCCATAAACCTTGACACCTCCACGAATAGGCAAGAGAAAGTCTTCAAACCACCCACAGAGAAGTTACATTGGTGTCCACCAAAATCTGATTTTCTTAATATCAATTTTGATGGTGCTTTTCGTCACGAGTGCAAAAGCGGAGCTTGGGGTTCCATCGTCAGGGATCAGGAAGGATCAGTAGTACTGGCGGGGGCAGGAAAATTGGAAAAGATACATGATGCTCTTTGTGCATAAGCCCAACCCTACTTGGCAGCTATCACAGCAGCAACAGATCACGGCATGATGCGGTTCAACTTGAATCAAACTCCAAGATGTTGGTTAAGGCCCTCAATTCGACCGATTATGATCATTCTCCGGGAGGTGTTTTATTTAGAGACGCTAAATTTCTAATCTATACACAATTTGCTTGTGTTGAGGTGAATTATGTTCCGCGTTATTGTAATGGTTGTGCGCATGCTTTAGCTCGCTTGGGTATGTCTTGGGATCCGGATCAAACCTGCATATGGGTAGATCCCCTCCCAAAGTTTGTAAAGACTTTGATGGTTTATGGTATCGGTGAATCATCTACGATATAATAAAGATGCGAGTTTTTTTTTAAAAAAAATCCCCTGTCGTTGCATCTGGTCGCTGCGTGTTGATTGCCGCCGCTCGCGTGCTGGCCGCGCTCGCCCGTTGTGTCCTTGTGGCTTCCCCGTTGCTCCCTTCGACGCCGCTGCCCTTCACGACGTGCACGCCGTCCTCGAGCAGTACCGGTGTGATCTAGTCTTGAACCCTGCCATTGCTGGCGGCGGTCTGGTCCTCCTCGCTGCAGTGCTTGCGTCTCGAGGGCCACGAACGAGAGAACGAGCCACGGGAAAGGAAACTGACGCCACGCCATGGCCGGGGGTAGCTAATAAGGGCCCCGCGAACATCTCGTCGGCATCGTGTGTTGAAGAGGATTGCCGTGAAGGTCAGCATCTTGACATTGACAGAGGACTGGTGGTGATCGGTAGGAGCAAAGCCCTGGCGGCGTGCGCATTCTCCTCGCAAACTGCTCAATTGCAGCGATCAAATCCCAACCAGGTATACACATAAGCAAAGGGTTATTTGGTCCTTTCCATTGCTTGTAAATAGAGAAGGAAATAAAAAACCAATAAAAAGGAGAAAATGGTGATGAAATTAATCAATATGTCCTAACATTTCAAGTGGCAATTTTGCCAACTTCCATCTTCATAGTAGCAATTGTGCGAAGTCTAATGTTTGCCGTGATAAAAAAATTCAAATTTCTCGAATCCAGTTGTGGTGACAACCCCAGCCGGTTTACATGACGGAAGAGTGAAAGACCTGCTGGGGCGCATCACGATCACAAGGCTGTCAGGGCGAGGTGACCTTGTGTAGGCTGTAGTAGTGGTCTAGTGGAGCGGCTGGGCTGTCCAGGTCTCCGCCCCGAGCACGAGCAGGTGTCCACTGGCCAAGTGGCCAGTGCCTCATGTATGCAGCCAAACTGCGCCGAGTCGGTCAACGGTGAGCCCCGATCCTGCACGGCAGCGCAGCGGTGTCGCGGTCACGCCTCATGTTGTTATTAGAAATGTCCAAAAACAGTGTCCCGTCACTAGGTGCAAGATATATTTATTTTAGATTATTGGATCGATCCAAAAATTTAATAAAATGAACTAGGATGGTATTGTGCGTAATTAATTTTTTTAAAAAAATAAATTAGGCTAGCATGCTATCATAATTATTTAGGTATGGAGGAATATATTAGTGGAGGGCCATGAGAGGGCACCCTTTCCCCGCAACCGCAATTACCGCTATGATTCTGCATTATTTTTTTCTTGTGACTTCCGGCGATGACTGTGTAGATCTCGATGGTGCCCAATCCGGTTGACACCCCCCCAGCGGAAGCGATGGGATCAGAGCACGGCGAGTCCTTGCTGCGGTTGGGTCCCTAGATGGCGGTGTTCTGTGGCGACGCGGCTGTAATTCATCAGGGCTCGATTTGCAACCACACAGGCACACAGGTCAGCTGCTCCCAGATTTGCGTGGTACTCACTGGACAATCTTCTTTCGCTCCAGATCAAGTTTCTCATCCATCGCTGCAGATGCTATTAGGGGCACTCCGGCACTAGCTCGTTGGAGTACCAGGCAGAGTGGTGTTCTCTAATTCCATGCCTACTATGTAGTTTGCAATTTTAAAATCGGTCTCGTTTTGCAGATGTAGTGGGCGGAGAAGATTTTGTTCCCAACAGGAATACATCCCCTGCAGCTCTGCTCGTACATGCATATGCGGGAAATTCTCCAGCGGTCGTGCTCACCTCGTGCTGGACGTAGCAACCACCGTCGCCCGACAAAGAGTCTTCCGATCCGCTGCCGTCGACTCAAAATGGAGACCAACACAATGCAAAAACGGGTGCGAGAGATGATTTTTACGGCCCTGCATCAAAGCGAAAGGTTTCTACGGCTGAATAACATCTTGCTTTGGCATTTTCCTGTTTTAATTCTAGGTCGGTTCATCTTTCCTATAAACAATGATTATATTTTATAGAACAAATAATTACTCCTTGCTATTAGTTCTCAATATTATTTTAAGCTGACAATCCTGTTTTAATTTTCTTTGTTTCATGTTGGGGCAGAACCGTGTAGAGAATCTCTCTACCCAAGTGATGAGGACATCTTGAAAAAAAAATTCAGTCCCGCTGCATCCGATGCATCACCACGAACATCTTCAAGGGAATGAAATTTTTACTGCCTAATCTTGGTAGGCAGCAGGCAATTCATGTCCACATCAGCGCTCATTTTTGTATATCTTTTGGACCCCTGCAATGACTACTCCATGGTACATCGCAGGATGAGCAGCTACATCTGTAGCTAATGATTCAAGTATTTAAGATGCATGTGTTTGCAAAGTTTGAAGAAGCTTGGAATCTTGTTTTGTCTATCACTATACTCCAGCATGCCATTTTTCTGTTTTTCTATTTGGGATTTTCTTCTTTCATCTAAATGTTGTCCATAGTTCTAAGGGTTTTTCTAGTTGCAACATTAGTTTCTGGTTGAAAAATCACTCGTCAACTAAAAAAAGAACTCCTCACAGTTGGAAAAAGATACTTCTATTGTATTCAGTTGAAAAATACTCTAGTCAATTGAAAATACTCCTAATGTTTGGAAAAAAATCTCTTGGCATAAAAATACTCCTCTGCTCGGTTGAAAATACTCTTGACAATTGAAGAATATTACTCTTGTCAATTGAAAAATACACCAGAAATTTGGCTAAAAACTATTCTTGTGAACTGAAAAATATTCCTGTCATTTGGGAAAAAAGTACTCCAATCATTTTAAAATGCTCCTGACATTTGAAAAAAAACCCTAACATTTGAAATACTCCTCTAGCCAACATGGAAAATTACCCGTAACATAATAAAAAAATAATACTCTCATCTAATATGGAATATTACACGTGTGTTTTAACATGTGATTATTATCCTGTCAGTTTATCCCAAATTAGAGAAGTATTTTGTCCATCTTTAAGTAATATTTTTACAATTTAGAGTAATATTTTTCACAATTTAGAGTAATACTTTCGCGCTTTAATAATTATCTTGAATTACGAGTTTAAATTTGGAGAGATGGTTTAGAGGAGTTAGGAGAGATAATTACCATTAGTCAACTTGGAAAGTAATTCTCATGAAAAGCATGATTACTACTGCACGTGATCTTCTCATAATTATTGACATATATTTAGCACCTCGGAATAACGTTTCAAATTACATGCATGCATGGCTGTCTCTCTCTCTTCTAAACATATGCGTGTATTTCTCTCCAAACCTCCTCACTTCAATTTGCATGCGCGTGATTACAGGCAATATGCAAGGAGCGATCCAAACGTATGGTGCTGGCCTCACCTACGCCAACAACGCCCCTAAATTTCGTGGTCTAAATTATTTTTAGTGTCGCTGCACCAACCACAAGCGCTCGTTAGAGCTCCCCTGCAATATCAATCCAATTTGTTTTTAGGCACCAGACGATAACCCATGCTCACTTTTTACTTCCATCTACTTATGGTCGCCGCACCAATCCGACGTATTTTTACGGCCACAAGCGCTAGTCGCGGCAACATCAATCCAATTCATTTTTACCCACAAGACGATAACCCATGCTCGTTTTTTACTCCCGTCCATGTTAAGAGTGTAATTTTTAGCTCGACGGAAGTCCGGCGACTACGCCGCTGCGCGCGATGACTGGTCAACTGAAATCGCTCCGAAACCTCCGCTGAGACCTACAAGCTGTCTGGTCAAGCAAGCATTAAATCACGGCAACGGACACACTTTTTACTACCGCGTATGAAAATGGAGTAATTTTACGGTCAGAGTACTCACCAGAGCTCCGGTGAAGATTCCACCGTACCTGAATAATATTCAGGTTGCTACGATATATATATATATATAGTCCATCCCGTTACGTGGCCTTGCGCCCAACATCTCCTCCCTTCGCCCTTGGGCTTACAACACAACATACTTACGGCCTACGATACGAATTAGCCACTCCCGCCCACAGCGTTCCCCGGGGACATAACACTGGCATACTGGATTCGCATGGGCCGCCGCGCAACTAGTAACCTACCAGGCCGACTCCCTAAGTAGCAGAAAAGGTCCGGGGAAATCATCCGCCGGCAACCGGCAACCGGCAACCGGCAAAAGTGGCGACGGCGCCGCAGCCCCGCGCAGCCCAAACTGACCGACCGCTTCGCTGCAGGGTAGTCCCATACTACTCCAGAGAGTGAGGAGCAGCCCCAGAGGCCAGAGCCGTGAATGCCGGCGTCACCCACTCCAATGAAGCCGCGCCGCCGCCGCCGCAGAGAGAACCGTATCCGGTACGGTCATCCCTCACTCCGGCTCCGGCCTTATCCGCCTCTCAAGAGCCAGGCCGACCGGACCACCATGGCGATGTGTGCAAGGATCTGCTACTAACTCGATCTGTTGCCAACTTCGAGGCGGAGTTCGTTATTTCATTCCCCTTCCTTCCATTATTGGAGAGAGAGACGGGACCGAGATTCTTCTCTGTACTTGGATGAATCCTTCGCCCGTACTTCCATCCCTCTCCCCAAGCAAGCAGATAAAAAGGCTAGCGAGAAACGGCTGCGCTTGCCCGGGAGGACGAAAGGACTACACGATCATGTACCACTACTACAGCCATCACCTTTTCTGAACAATTATGTTGTACAAATGTTCTCCGAAGGCGACAGAAGCCTTGGCCTAGCTTGCGTGGTCAACACATGCAGGCTACTCCTAAATTCGCGTCGTGTTGCTGACCCCAATGGCTTTTGTTGGGTACACTTCTCCGTCAGATCAGTAAGTGTTACCTTCCTTGCTTGCTGGGTGATGACATTTGCCTGCTACATGCATGTGTCCCCGTTTCCGACCTTCAGTTTTGTCACATGTACCCCCACTAGTGGTCTACTCTACTAGTGGATGCCTTCAGCTGGTACGGTGCTGAACGTGGTTCTTCTCTCTTCGTCAAAGCCTACCAACATAATAATGGAACAGAACAAACAGCAACAGCTGCTCTGAAATGACGCCGTCATGCAAGAGGAGCTGCCCACAACGATGCGTGTGACGGGAGGGATCCCCATCCGGCCATCCCCATGGTTGTTGAGAACCACTCGCAACTTGCCATGGCTGCGAGCCTGCGAGACCTAGACGGCTAGACCAGACCTACGTGTGCACATGCCGTCTACCTTCGAAAACAGAACAAAAACGCGACGCCCTGTTCCCAAGCTTTTATCCAAACCTCGCTCTCTTCTCAGACAGGGCTCATCTCAGGTCATCACAGTGTCTTTCCAGCTCACCCTAGCGACCTGCACACACGCATAGCACGGACCTTGAGGCCAAACCGTCAGCATTTAACGATGCTCAGACACGGCACGACGACCGCACAAGCCCCGGTCCGCTGCATATAATAAACCCACTGCCAAGTACAGCGCCAGATACACACGCTTGGACAATTGCATTGGATTGGATGTACACGAGCATGAAGGCCGGGTCATCGTCCAGGAGGAGGAGGTTCCTCAACCTCAGGGCGTTCCTCCACGCGTGGAGGAAGCTCGCCGCCGCCCAGGCGGCGGCCGGCGAGTGGGCGCACCTCGACGGCGGCGTCGGCGGCGAGGCCATCCCGAGGGACGTGCCGCGGGGCCACACGGTGGTGTACGTCGGGGAGGAGCTGCGGCGGCACGTCGTGAGGGTGTCCTCCCTCGACCACCCGCTGTTCCGGGAGCTGCTGGACCGGGCGCGGGACGAGTACGGCTTCGCCGCCGCGGACGCCAGGCTCTGCATCCCCTGCGACGAGGACGTCTTCCTCGCCGTCCTCTGCCACGTCGACGCCGACCGAGAGTCGAGGATGGCATTGTGCAGCTGACCGGCCACCACGGTGTCGGCCGCCGGCCGGTTACGGTGTGGCGGCGTGCCGGCGTAGCGGAACGCCTGAACCTGCTCTGCCTTCCCCGCCTGCTCCTGCGATTTCTCTGTTCGGAGCTGTCCAAAAAATGTTGCTCTGAACATGTTTACGTGCTGTCAGTTTGTATAGGGTGTAGGGCATGTTAGCAGTTAGTCACTTTTAGTTGGGATGTTCCAGATTCTGTGTTCGATTCTTCAAGGATGCACCACGAGAAGTGCTTTGAACAGTTTTTGGCTGCAACGGGGACATTCCTGCACGCAGTCAAGTGGAGTAGATTGCAGGTATTCCGGTGCATACGGTGGCCTAGTGTATTTGTCGACTTTTCAGCCATCTCCGAGGTGCCTGGGACACACAACGTTGGCTCAACATGTTAACACGCTGTCAGTGTCAGATGTTAAGGGTGTAGGGATGTAATCAATATCGGTGATTTTTTTCTCTCTCTGAGGTTCAGTAATCTGTATTCAATTCAAGGAAGCGTCAGGGGATCATTTTTTGGCGCAAGCCATGCATGCACGCAGTCAAACGCACAAGGAGATACTGCCATTTTTGGCCCACTGACCTGCAGTTCCTTTTCTCTTTTTTTTTTTTGATGTCTGGCCTTTCAGCCAGCAGCTGCTCACACAATAACTGAGGCACGCACGAAGGAAGTACTGACAGATGATGTATTAGCCAGCATTTGACCTGTTGATTGCATAAGTTGACACCAGAAATGTGCCGCAAATTAAACATTGATACAGATGATGAAGGCATGAGGCCAGCTCTGCTGAGATGGAGAATTATACAGAGGAAGTGTCATAGAACTGTGGGGACTATAGGTATTCCTCTCGGCTCTCGAAGTTGCAGTATGCTAGAAATCGCTCTAGTTGAAGTCAGGCTTTTCAGGGTAAGTGCAGCCTGAACGCTGGATAACAACGTTCGCGGCGTAGCAAGCAGCTCTGACACACTCATCGATGCTCTTCTCTTGAACCAATTGAGATAGAAAGCCTCCAACAAAGGCATCACCTGCAAGCAATGCTTCGATTTCAGGAACTAATACGGCGCAAACATAAATATAAAAAACATATGCCAGATTCGTTTACTATAACGGCCAATAGCAATGTTTCAATGGAGTCGTGCATTTCTACGAAGGTTATGGTCAAATAGAGGATGGATCAACTGCTCAAGAAAGAAAACTGCCACGCATATTAACATTACTACTGAAAGCTGTTAAGTACCTGCACCATTGGTATCCACAAGCTTATCCTTAGGCAAAAGGATCACAGGGAAAGTTTTCACCTGCAAGCACCATAGTATTTAAGATTATCAGGAACCAGGATAAACATTTACCTCAAGTAGGCAAAGGTTAAATACACTAGAATTATGTGATATGTTAACTTTGTCAAGACTGATATATAGTGTGCCACAAATAATCTATACATACATTTTGAACAGAATGTAAAATTCACAATAATCACAATACAACAAAGCCTACCAGTGATACTGATAGGGCCATGGAAAGCAGGAGGTTTACCTTTCCATCATCAGCCACAACTACTGGATCACAACCTTGAGTGATTACAGTAATCCTCTTGTGTGTACCTGAAGCCTTGGGCAGCTGTGAGATCTTCAGAGAAATCTCCTCGACGTTCTCAGTCTACAATTTTTGAGGAGCTATTCTGTAAAACTTTACTGACCTGGTGAAAATTACAAGATAAGACGAAAGGTTACCTCCCAACCTCGAACTTTAGCAAAGGTCCTTGCCTCAGTTTCATTCCCAAAGATGTAGTCCACGTACCTATGTTTGGTAACAGCAAGAACTTTCATAAATTTTATATAGCACACCAAAATATGAGAAATAGTAACATGCAAGAGAGTTGAAATAAAGCTTTGCACCAAAAACTGAACCTTTTATACACTGCTCTCACATAAAGGTCATATAACAAACATCATTATGCATCCAGTACTTACGGAAGAGCTTTCTCTTGGGCATCACGGAAAAACTCACAGATAAAGGGAGCGGAAAGGTTCATCAAAAACACCTGCAAAAATTGTCATCAATGGAAATGGCACCAATAGAAAATGGTCTCCTTTTATTTGCATCATTTTACCTTGTTATTCGCAGCAGCATGCTCAGCAACAAGTTGAATAGAATCCAGTGACACGGTAAGAAAAAAGCCAGCAATATAAATATATTTTGCCTTCTCAACTACAATTCAGGAACATCACTGTTAGAAAACATGATGCATCAAACAAATGCACCAAGTGCAAACAATTAGCGAAGATGCTTTGTAAGAAACTGCCAGAAATGACTTGACAGGCTAGGTACCATAAGGTGCTATGTTCTTAACTGAAATATAAAAAATGATGTTATTATAAGATAACATTCAGAAATTATGTATGCCCTTGTACTAATGGACAGGTTCCAAGGAGGATGTTATATGTAACATTGTGCCCAAACAACATGATGAACCTTCTTTGTACCACGAGACAATAACAGCGGAAATTATTAAAGCAACTCTACCGGTCCATTTTCATTACCAAGTGCCCAATTCTCTGGTTTCTTCAGATGTTCAGACTTGTAGCAGTTTGCCGCGGACAAGTTTGCAATAAGTGACCTGGTTATAGATTGAAGGAAATTCATTAAAATTAAATCACATTTGTTAGTGAAGACAATGCAGGAACCATACCTTTCACCACCAACAACACAGACCGCACATGTGCCTGTCGGAGCATTCTCATCCTCATGGTAATGGGCCTGTTGTACCAATGGCAAGATTATAGTAGCTAGTGGTGCAACAAGGTTGTACAATCATTGCATGAAGAAGAAGAAAGTTAACAGAAGCGAACTTGTAACTTACATTAATACCAGCAGCTTGTGCATTTTTCTTCATCTCCTCACCAAACTTGTCCTTTCCAATGCAACCTATGTAACTTGTTGCACCGGGAATTTGAAGCATCCACTGAGAAGCAATCAAGATTTGCTATGATTTCGTTTCTTATGAGCACAAGCAAACAATAAGGATTGTTCAAGGTTAACAGCTTTAGATATTCTTCATAGCTTACTTGGGCAACCCTGATAGAGTTTTGAGTGGCTCCTGAAAGAATCAAGCACAACAAATGTACAAAAGTGAGAGAATGAAATATAATCATATTTCAAGCATTAACTTAATAGATTAACATAGAATGTTGCAATACTACCTCCAGCGATGTATTCAACATTGCCCTTGCTAGCCAATTCATCATACCTGGAATCACAAAGAAATCCAGGTCGGCAACTCAGCACACATCCACACTGTTTCTATGTTTGACTGCCAGTTTACAGTTATGCGAATAAATTCTCCAAATATGGCGTCTGGACAGCTCGGATATTAAGTTACTAAACTGATAACTTAGCCTGTGTAGATATCTTGGGTATAAAAAATTATAAACCATTCCATGCTTTTCTTTCCATGTGTGCTGAACGTGACATCACAATATATAGAGCTTATTTACCTTTCTCGATTCATGACAAACTAGCAGCAAGCCAACAATACTGGATAATGCAAGGAAAGCTAAATGGCAAAGAAACTTACATCGGCAAATGCTTGTCCTCGGCGAGAATGGCATTGCCCGGCTTGACATCATACCTAGAACACAGGTGCGGAGACAGGAAGTCTCAATTAGCTGGCAGTATAACTGCAGGTGCCACCAAACTATTACTAACAAGCAAGGGACAAAGCACGGCCAATCCAACGGAGATAGTTTTGATTGACTAACATAATTTGAAGTAAAATTTCCGGGAACCTTGTGTTGGATAGGGAATCAAGAAGAATCAGCAAAAACATCGCAGTCAAACGAACTAACGAAGTGAGCCCAAGTAGGCTGATGAACATGATACTTCTAATAGATCGGTTTCTTAGTCGCTTCGCGAAGGCACTCTGCAACATTGCTGATTACTTCAGTTGACAGACAGGTTATTCAGAGTTTTAGAGGTACCACCTCCACAACCCGCGCACACAATTGCAGGCGAATACGAAAGAGATGGTGAATCGTTGATGCACGAGCCCACATCACGCCACCACCAACAGAACTACATGCTGAAGCATCAGCGAATATAACAAGCAGGCACAGTTCAGAGAACATAAGATGGGGAGAGAACAGAGAGTGATCGAGTAGGAAGTAGGAACCGAGTACTTCGCGAGGAAGGCCTCGTCGACGACAGCAGAGATGTCGAGGAGTGGGTTCCCCATCCCCAGCAGGATGCCCTCGTAGCTGCTGCTCGCCATTTCCTCCCCTCCAAGTGAGCCTAGCGCGCGGCGGCGGCGGCGCGAGAAGTCGGGTGGCGGAATTCGGAATTGGGAAAGCACGGCGGCACGGTGGAGGCCTCGGAATCTTCGGGAGAGAAAATCGTCGTCGGCAGGAAGAAGAGAACCCGCTTTCTCATGGCAGAGGCCCACGTGTCGGCAGCCCAACACATTGCGGCGCCGGTCCACTCGGCCCACGCATCGTCAGGTCCTGCGCCGTCTGGCCCGCCCGGCGCGCCGCGTTGCGCTCGGCTATGGATCGGATCGTACGCGTGCGCGGTTGGGTCCGGATGGGCTATGGCTCTCGTCTGCAAGTCTGGTGGACCCCGATCGTGTCGCCGGCCGCACCTCCCGGCACGCGCCCGGCAGCAGAGCGCGGCCGTGGCGGCAGGATAATGGACGGCCGCCGCCGGCGAGGTGCACGGTTACACGAGATCCGGTCTTGGGCGGCGACACGAGAGGGTCGAGCGCGCCGCCCACGTCTACACAAATGTCGCCGGTGAGGGTGTCAACGCGGCGACACGACACGAGGAGCGTTGTTCGAAAAGATGTGGGGGGCGGGGGGGTGGAAAGAACGGAAGAAAAAGAAAGGACGGCGCAATGTTACTTGGTTGGTGGGCTGGCTATAGGTGGCGAAGTCACATTGAGACCCAATGGGCTGTAGCGCGGCCTCGCCGTGAAGGCAGGCGATGATGCAGGCAAAGACCGGCCCAGCAGCAATTCCAGCTGCTGTTGTAGGCGATGATTGCCTGGCCCTGGCGTAGTGCCAGCCAAATGAGTGTTTTCTCCAAAAGAAATCAGTATGCCTATGGAAAGAAAGGAGGCACGGACAGAAGAAGTTGGGTGATCCGGTGCACATTTCTCATCTGGCCTGATTCATCAGCCCCTGGTGGGTAAGTCAGTAAGTGGGAGCACGAGCTTGGTTGAGCGATCCTTTCTCGTTTGCCGGCTACTATTTTTTAAACAAGAATTGGGTTCAACAATACCACCACTCGATCTGACTAACAAGATAGTGGAGCGGTGGTGGTTGGAGCCAACCAACTCTCATTCGCAGGCTCATCCACGCACATCCGATCCGAGCCCCAAGTCAAACGGGTGCTTTCCTCACCTACCTACCTACCTACCTCCCTCCCTCTCACTCGGCAGGACGGACACGCACCAGCTGATTCCGTCAGGTCGTCGCTAGCCTGTAGCCTCTCCAGGCAGGGGCTTTGTTTGGTAGACGACAGCGACGACGTGCCTTCTCCTTTCTCCTATAGCTTTGCTTAATAAGGATAGATGAGGGAAGATGTAACAGCACCTTTCAGATCTCAGCTTCCTTCCTTTTGCTGTTTCGTCCTGATCCATGCTACCATGCATTTCTTTTCCCGGCTGCAGTTTACGCGCCTGGTTGCACTGAAAGCTACTACTGCGCAACATTCTGAACCTGAAGAGGTGATGAAACGGGAGAGCTTCACTTTGGAGACTCTCACCGTCAGCAGGTGAAAGCACACGTTCTCTGCATCTCTTTGTGCTACGTTTTTGCTGGGAAATCAATTGGGCCAGCCTTGCGGCGATGGCGACTAACGGTCCACATGCCCGGGTACGGAGCAGCAACATGCCAGCGGCCGACCACCCCCTGCGTCGCTCGCATGTGTTCACCAGCAGAACGCTCCTTGTCGTTGCGTTCTCCACCAATACTAGTTCCCGTGCCCCCCTGCAGACGAGCCCCTCTCAGATCTCGCCAATCGTTTGACGAGAGAGGGGAGGAGAACGAGAATCTCGCCTGCTTGCATTTTGTAATTTGGCGGCGAAATGTTCAGTGCGACTACGTGTGGTCATGTGCATTCACGGATGGATGTGCTGCGGATTCAAACGGAATGGCAAGTCCCTCATCGGATGCCATGTATCTTCACTACCAAAACATTTTTTCCCGTACATGTTGCTACCAGCTTGACTGGCATGTAGCACCGTGAAATGAATCATTATATTCTCTGAATCTCTGGCCATTTCGTCAAACCAAAGGAAAGCAGGATTTTTTTTTTTGAGGTCATCAGGACGTGGTCATTTGTTCATAGGTGGATAATAGACAGAAGCACATGGTTCTTGACCAAACACTAATTAGTAGTTAATGCATGCACTGATCAAGTAACAATGGATAAAACTAATCACGACTTGCAGGTCCGTCATCGAGCTGTGCTTTGACAGTCTACGCACTGTTATTCTAGTCAGCTAGAGACCTAGAGTTGTCTTTTATACGTTTTTTTTTTGAAAAGCTATCTTTTATACGTTATCCATGGAGGTCTTCTAACCTGCCCAACATCATCTCTTATTTGAAGCTGCTGCCTTGATTCAAACCTGTGAGAAGAAATCTTGCTATATATGCTACCTCGGCAATCTTTTTACACTATGTTACTCGCTGATTTTTATGCTGACCCCATTGTTCCTGGCCTTTATTTGTCAGTAGGAAAGTGTGCTAAGAAATGTGGTGATCTCGCGGAGCTTTATCCTCTAAATTCTTTTGACCAAGGAATTGTCAAAAGAACGGCCGCAGAGACACAGAGAACAGTACGGTCTTTCGGTCCATACCTTTTTGTTTTCCATTTGGATAGAGCATGGCTTATTTCTTGTTTAGTAGCAGTGGTAGTACTAAAGTCAGATACTTAGGTGCTTGTTTTGAATCTTGGTGATCCAACAGTAGTTTGGTAGTAGCTACCCGTGGTTGGTGTACAGATATCAGATAACGACCAAATTGCCGAACGTTAGGTTTTTTGAGGGAAATTGCCGAACGTTAGGTGAGCACCATCTTTGGTTTATGGTTTACAAGCGCCTTTGGGCTCCAGGCCGAAAAAAAAAACTTAATCAACTATTACATTGATCACGATCGCATTTCAAATTTGGAACAACTTATTGCTCTCTGAAATTTGCAATGCAATTACGGATTTATAGAATATGTCTCAGTACAAATTTGCAATCTTTACTTTCTAGTTTATATTATTAATCCACCATTACGGTACCCGCAAATACAATGCAGATTTTGGAAAATACTTATACTCTCTGAAATTTGAATCAGAATTATGGATTTATAGAAGATGTCACTAAATTACCGATTGTTATAGTCTATGCTGAACAAAACATATGGAGAGGAAAAAACAAAATGCGGAGAATAGGATAATGTGCCATGCAAGATCATCACCCAAACAGGTTAAGTTCCCTCTCGTGCGGTCAATTCTTTCGGCTATGGATTTCTAGTTTGCACTGGTCGTTTGTCCGGGCAAAAGTAGAGACTCCGTTTCTTACTTTTATAGAATTTTTTTCAGGATAAATACCGACTATTCCGCACGTTTCGTTGACTGATCGTACTTACAAGTCAAAGTGGCGCCAGCTGAATGTATAGCAGCCGGAGTGACGTATGGTATATGGTGAAATACATTTGCTCTGTCCATTTCAGTCAATGAAGGATATTTGCCATGGACAGTCAAGGCTCACTTTGATGATCTGCAAGACTAAGTTTAAATTCAGAAACAGCCTCCATGATTGATACGATTAGAAATGGGGTGGGGAACTCGTGGCAAAATCCAGGTCCCCTTGACTGAATATTTTCAGATGGTGTTCCCTGACCCTTGATCGAACAAGAAGAAAAAAAAAACTAGACCTGGCAACCAACAACTGAAGTTTGCACGATCGAACTTTTTTTTATTCCAATTCTGTTTAATTCGCTTCCATGGATAGTCGAATCCGACCCTGAGTGCTACTCAGCTGCTCTAACTGCTAGGCTAGAGGCTTTTTCTCAACTGAACATGAAGCACGTAGGGAAACGGGTAGATATTTTATTTACTTTGTTGATCTGACAAAAAAATGTTATAGTCCAACATCCAGTATCAATAAAAAATTTATTCACTTATATTTCCTTCATTCCAAAATTTAAGATGTCTTGATTTTGTTTTAAGTCAAACTTCTCTAATTTCGATAATTTTGTAGAAAAATATATTAAGATCTACATTCGCAAATAAATGAAACTAATTTGATGTTATAGGTATTGGTGTATTTTTCTAAAAACTTGATCAAAATAAATAAATTTTACTTAGGACAAATAGAAAAGGCTTTTATTTTGGAACGTACTGAGCCATGCCGAGAGCTCAAGTGGTAGGTATGAGTGGCTGGGCATCGCCATCGTCGCCGACCCCAACCCAGATGGACGATGGACGACAGCTGACGCATATCCAATAGTGTTTCGCCAAGCCCAGCAAGATCACGCGAGAAAGGACTTCTGTCACTCTCAGCAGTTCAGGACTGCTCTTGCCAAACAGCCACGTGCGATGCAGTTCACGTCATTAGAATGTTGACCTGATCTCCTAATGATGATAGATCCTGGTAAAAGAAAGATTCAGTGATTTTGGAGAAACAAGTATGAAGTTACACACACAAGTTCAGAGTTTGATCCTCGCGTAGTAACAGAAGAAACAACATTCCAACAGAGATAGAGGAGCACATGTACTCAAATACAGTAGTACATTTTACTTCCAAAATAGAGTACAGATCAGAAAGCTGAGTGCCGGGCCATGGCCAACGGCATTGCAGCGATCGAGGGTGAGAAACAAGAGGCAGAATACACGATTACAGGGATCACAGTAACAAGCTCAGAAAGAACGAACAGACAAGCAACATAATAATCTGCAAAGTCGCAAACAATAATGAGAAGCCTTCAGAATACTGAAATCCTCCCTTCTTTATTCCTCGCGTACGGTGTGATGTGATCTCCTCCTCCTCCTCCTCCTGGCGGCGCCGGTGCTCCGCTTAGCAGATGGGCAGGGGCTTGCCGTCCCACTCCTTGAGGCACTCGAGCATGGGGTCGATGAGCTTGCCCTCGCTGAGGGCCAGGAACACCTTGTTGCACTCCTCGCCGGGGGACTTGAGCTTCTCGCCGGTCAGGTAGACGGCGCCGAGGTCCTGGCGGATGAAGCGGTACAGCGGGTACGACCGGCTCTCCTTGATCCTGTTGGCGATCGGCGCCGTGCCGGTCTCGAAGGCCACGCGAGCGGCCTCCATCTCCCTGGGCAGGGCCTCGCGGAGCTCCTCCTCAAACTTGTTGATTTTGGAGAACACGGACGCGCTGGCGTCCTTCTCGGCCTCGCCGTTGGCGAGGGCGTGGTCCACCAGCACGGCGCGGATCTTCTTCATCAGCGACGAGTTGGCGCTGCAGGGGTCGTCGTAGTAGCCGTACACCGCCTCGCGGTCGATGGCCGTGAGCAGGGACTTCTCGCTGAAGCGGGCGTTGTGGAGGTCGCCGTCGGGGCTGGTGGTCAGCACCTTCCGGCCCACCGTCGTCACGCAGTTCTTCACGGCGCTCTTCAGGTTCTCCTCGAGGTGGCGCAGGTCCACGGCCTGGCACAGAGCGACCATGTATGTGGACGACATGAGCTTGAGGATGTCCACCGCCTCGGCGGTCTTCCTGGCGGAGACGAGGCCGAGGGAGTTGACGTCCTGGTTGTGCTGCTCCGCGCTCTGCACGTGGTTGGTGATCGGGTTGGCAAGGTACTGGAGCTCGGAGCAGTAGGACGCCATGGCGATCTCAGTGCCCTTGAACCCGTAGTCCAAGCTGGGGTTGCGGCTGCCGGCCAGGTTGGAGGTCAGCCCGTTGTTGTAGAACTCGTTGACCAGCTCGGAGAACTGGGCGAACATGAGCTTGCCGATGTTGGCGATGGCGAGGCGGGCGTTGTCCATGGACACACCGATAGGGGTGCCCTGGAAGTTGCCGCCGTGGAGCGCCTTGCCGCGGTGGACGTCGATGACGGGGTTGTCGTTGACCGAGTTGACCTCGCGCTCGATGGACTTGGTGGCGGCGCGGATGACCTCGATCTGGGGGCCGAGCCACTGCGGCGACGTGCGGAGCGCGTACCGGTCCTGCTTCGGCTTCAGGAGCGGGTCCATGGCGTTGACCTCCTTGGCGTGCTTCATGAAGGAGCTGCCGTCCAGGATGTGCTCCATGATGGCCGCGGCCTCGATGGAGCCCGGGTGGTGCTTGAGCTTGTGGGTGAGGTGGTCGGTGTACTCGGGCTTGCCGTTCATGACCTCGCAGAAGACGGCGGACAGCACCTCGGACAGGACGGCGAGGACGTTGGCGTCGAAGCACACCATGGCGGCGAGCGCCGAGCCGACGGACGTGCCATTGACGATGGCGAGACCCTCCTTGGGGTTGAGCTTGAAGAAGCCGCCCTCGATGCCGGCGACCTTGAACGCCTCGGCGGCGTCCACCTTCCTGCCGTCGACGGTGATGGCCTGCGCGTTGGGGCGACCGGTGATGAGGCCGGCAATGTAGGACAGCGGGACGAGGTCGCCGGACGCGGTGATGGTGCCCCGGAGCGGCAGGCACGGGCTGACGCCGGTGTTGATGAGCTTGGTGATGGCCTCGAGGATCTCGAAGCGGATGCCGGAGTAGCCCTGGAGCAGGGTGTTGATGCGGACGAGCATGGCCGCACGTGACACCTCAGACGGGAGCGTGTGGCCGTCGGAACCTTTGCCGAAGATTCCGGCGTTGAGATGCCTGGTTCGAGAGAACAAAACACATCGAGCTCAGCAATTCAGCATAGGCAAAGTGTTCAAAGAATCTGTCATCGGCCTGTCAGAAATGAGCCGCTGACAGACATCAATCTAGTAGACACCAATTGCAACTTGCAACAGCCGACCGGTCGTTGCCAGTGGGCACTGCACGCACATGAATCACTCGAAGCTGCAACCACTCCGCTGTACTTTACCGGAGGGAACAAAGAAGTAAACAAAGACATGTGGCTTCATGATGAGTACCTGAGCAGCTCGACCTGGAGGGCCGGCCCGTCCTTGGTGCGGCGGTGCGACGTGCCGCCGAAGCCGGTGGTGACGCCGTAGATGTCGCCGCCGTGGGCGATGCAGTCGAGGATCCACTCGCTGCTGGCCTTGACGCGGGGGCGCGCCTCCTCGTCGAGCTCGACGGCCACGCCGGACGCGTCCTTGGCCGCGGCCACGGCCGCCACCTGGCCGACGCGGAGGCTGGAGCCCTCGATCTTGACGAGGGGCTCGCGGAACTGCTCCACCATGCGCTTCACCTCGTCGAGGTGGCTCCCCGCCATTTCCGCGGCCGCCTTGCCCCAGTTGAGCGGGTCGCTCTCGCAGATGGCCGTGTTGCTCGCCATTTCGACTACTGAGAAGAGGAGGATCGGAGGAGCTGCGGTGTGGTGGTAGGAAGAAGAGCTCGGGAGGTTGTGTGGAGGACTGCGAAGCTCTTCCTGGAGGGAAACGGAGCGCGGAGGCGGCAGTTATATAGCAACCGGGGGCAGGAAGGAGGGTTTAGGTGAAGCCGGGTGTTGGTGGGTTAGTTGGCGACCGGCCGGGTTGGTGTATGGTGTGGTGGATCTCAGAGAAGAGTGACATCCTTTTCCTTTTCTTTTTCTCTTGACAGGCCAGAGTATGTGCATGCAGGTGGCTGTATGTTGACATTGTTGAGCTGAGCTCCAGTGATCCAGTCCAGTGTGCGTTGGTTGGAATTGAAGAATTGGGAGGTTGGGATGGAGGCCTTGGCAATGGAGATAGCCCAACTACAACGCAGACTCTAGTTGTTGTCTCTAGGGCGCCGTACGACTCAACTCATTGACCATCTTGATTAATCCGCGGGCGCCCACCTGATACTTTCAGATTTATATGCCTTTATTTTTCTTCCATTCCTATGAGAATTAAAACTCTTTTCTCGTGAATTTTACGTAAACATTTATAGTGTGTGGGATATCGAATCGACTCACATAGATAGGAGTGGTTTGTCATTCTAGTTATCCCATAAATGTAACGGGAGAGGCCATTTTATTTTATTTTTTATTTTTTTGAAACCACTTGCCACTTGCAAGGGATGATTTGTGAATTGTGATTGATCATGACTAGTCCATTCCATTTCTTAAACCAAAGGAATTGGTTAGGTTGTGAGTTAGAAATGGATGAGCCATGTATCACCAACTTGGCTAAAACAACATTTCCTCTTAGATACTTACCCGCATCCCCCCCCCCCCCCAAAAAAAGATATTCTCGTTTTGTGCTAAGTTAAACTTTCTTTAGGTTTGACCAAATTTATAGAGAAGTGATAATATTTATGACACCAAAAAATAGTTTTCATGATGAATCTAATGATACTTATCTGGTATCATAAATAGATCCCATTGGTCTTCTCCAAGAAGGGGAACTTAAAACAGACTTCACAAAGAAAAGTCTTGGTAATTTATGTGCAACAAAGACCTTTTCGGGCATTGCTAGCTCCCCATGGTAGATCAGGTGGAATTTTGTAGGAGTTAATCTAGAAACTTTCTACATTGGAGGGGCTCCATAAGTAAAACTTTATGCCAAATTTCATCTTTGAAACAAGGAAGGTTCTAGCAGTGGTATATTGCAGCTCAAGGAGAATTCAAAGAAAGCCTTTTTGCAGACTTGCCATTCTTCTAATCTTGAAAAATTCACCAATTCTTCTTGGGGATTGATTTCAATATCATTAGAAGCCCATCTGAGTGTCATCATTGATGGGTTGGAACTGAGAGAGCCAGAACCTGCTGGTCGAAATGCGCTTGGGCAAATACTAGAGAAGTGTTAACTTATGAAAAATCAGATCATATAGTAGTAAGCCAAAAAAAAACGGAACAAAATTTTTCTCTATGAACGGTGCAAGAGCTTGTACAAGAAAAAGTTCTTTGTTGCTTGGTACGGGGAGCCCAAAACATCATGGCAATCAGCCGTACGTTGGTTACTCAGAGATGCTTTTGTCGAGTTAGAGACAAATGGTTATACACCGTTACAAGATGATTGGCCAGTTCCAGCACCGCACAACTCACCCCTATATACTATAATAAGGATGTACCGGAGATGACTTATTCATGAATAATTATACCCAAACTCTTCCGATAGAATAGGGTTACTCTCGGTGATGAATTCACCAAGCTCGCATAAAACTCTCTGAAAAGCTTATTAAGGCAAAGCCAAATCACTGACAAGCCTATACAACAACAACGTCAGCATAATTACTATTTGCATAAGGGGTTATTTGGAAACACATAAAACTATTGGAAAACTAGTATCACCAACCACAATCCGCTTCGCTAACCAAACCCCCGTTTCATTCTTGAATTGACACATCCACATAGTCACATTAAAGCTGCACTCGCATTCTTACCAACCAACCCCTCTCCATCCATCCGCGCTCTCAACAAAGCCCAGGTGTACGTCAGTGTGACAGGAAGAGAAAGAGGAACAACCAGGCATGGCCAGGTTTCCACGGCGGCGGGCGGGACGACGGAACGATGGCTTCCGGTGCCACGGCGCGCGTCCGTGCAGCGCCGCCGCCGTTGGATCACCGCAGCAGACGCCGGAAACACGTTGCCCACCGCGCGCGGGCGACGCTAACCGGCGGTCACGTCTCGACGAAGCCAGAAGCGAGCCCGATCACTTCCCTTTCAGGCTTCCGGCGCAGCGGATCCCGCAGGATCGATCGGCCGGCCTCTCACCAACCCTGAAAGGGAGCAGCGAGGGTTGTTGCCCGCCTCGCCGCCGCTATCTGCCGGCCCGATGGATCGCCGCCCCCTGGCTTTTCCTCGCTGCTGCGAAACAGGGTTGTTGGGGCCTGGGTGGGGAGCCCGGAGCCCCCCAATAATTGTACCCGCCCAACCAATCGGGGACCCTTTTTCCTTCGACGGTGCAGCCTTTTGTTCCGTCCCTGTGCCGTGTCCTCGTACGCGTCGTCGACACTGGTGCTCGTCAGCGTGCAATGGCCAGGGCGAGGCGACCCCCCGCCTCACCGAAATGCACCGTGAACGCAGCGATGATTCGAGACGCCGTGCGGAGCACAGGAGCAGACCACCCGTGCATCACACGTGTGGCGCAGCTGGTTGGTCTGGTGAATCCAGGCTTTAGCGTCGTGGCAGACTGACGCGCTGCGCCGCGCCGCGTGCCGGCCCGGCCGGCTGTTTGTTACCTTTAACCTTGGGCGTTTACCGACCCCCGTACGATGCCATCCCTGCACACTGCACGTACCTCCGGAACCGCAGCGAACCGCGCGCAAGGACGTGGAAAACGCTACGGCATCGTAGAGTGTAATATTAAGCTGACACGGCAAGAACGGGCGGGTATTGTTGATTTGTCGTTGTGGAATGGATAAGGAAGGGAAAAAACCGAGCATCTCATTTTCTAAAATCTACTCTCTAAATCATCGTTTAGAGAGTCGTTTGAGTAAAAATCGTTTTCCATATCTTTTACTCTCCCAACAGCTTTTCTATATCTTGTGCATAGTCTGGAGAGCAATTCTCGCTCTACATCTTTGGCTAGCGAGAAAACTAGAATAGAGAAGATCTGTATCTATGTAGGTATCCAATTGAAGAAGCTATTGGAGCTATTCCTAAACATACAAAACATATAAAGAGTCTAAGATGCTCTTAGTATAGCTCAAAGTTACAGCCTAGAGGAGCGTAAATGGGCCTGTTAGCAATAGACTATTAGTACTAGTAAACTCCGGGCTTTGAGAGCTGGTGAGTGAATCAGAGAGCTAGAGAAACCCTTTTCGCCTATAAAAGAGCTCCAGAAACTTTTATAGGATTGATTTAAATCTCAAATTTGGACGAACTTCTGGAGCTACGGATCAAGGCTATCGCTGTTCAGCACTAGCGAGCCGAGACCGCCATGCTTTCTATTCAACCAGCACAGATGGTTGAGGTGAGCTCGTCAGAGTTTTGGTTGCAGCGGTAGCGGTAGCAGCCTGACAAGCTGCGCGGGGCCGCACCGGTGTAGGCTGGTTGTTTGTTACCAGCGTTTTCGAGCATGCAAGATGCTCTGCACGGACATGTGAAAAAGGAAACAGAACGACTCACAATAACGTGAAAAAAATGCTAAGGATATGTTTGTTTAGTTTGTAGGCAAGGAGGACAGGGCAACTGCACTACTGGAGTAGCACGTAGTGAAAATGCCAGCTGGTCCGGAAGAAGCTAAATGGGCCTATTACGAAAAACCGTCTTGACCTGCTCTAAAAGTTTGAAGGATTTTGTTCCGAATTCGAACATAAATCTTGCGGTTATCTCCGTCCTCTGTCAAATTTGTGCCCGAATGTGCCGTCACAAGCTACCACCAAGTCGGAAGCATACTAGCAGTAATCACACCTGCCTGATCTTTTAGTACCTGTCCAGTCCACGGAGCATGCGTGCTTGCAACTTTGCAAGTGAGAAGATGGAAACGCCTGGGTTAAAACCTTTCGGTGGGGTTTGTTTGGAAACGCCTGCGGTTCACCTACAAATTTGTGCCGCGTGCCTTTTGTTTTTGCTTTTTTTTTAAATAAATGCCTTTTTGTTTTTCACCGTGCGAGTTTAGGTTCCAACCAACCACTGGAGCATAGCGTTGCACCAAACCTCTACTAGTGAAACTCTGAATAAAATAAATTAGCAGTAGTCTATTAGTCTTACCAGCTACCTTAGGCTCTTAACGTTGTTGTTGGCCAACATTAATTTGGCCGCTTGCAGTTATTTTCCTATAGAAACAGTGAAACGGAGATGAAGGAAAGAAAGCGGACAAAAAGTGTAAGGGTCAACGATGGAGCGATGAGTCGACTTGAACTTTTTATTTATTTCATCGGGAGTCCGATGGGGTGATTATTAGATTATAGAGAACAAGAACATTAGAGATACGGCACGATGCAAAGCAAAAGGCCGGAAGTTTTTGTTTACATTATCAAAATACGTGGACAAAAATGGTTTGGAATGAAAACCCAGCCCAATCCACAACGGACTGCCCCAAGGTAGTAGTTTAGGGTGAGAAAAGGCATAAGCACGCTGCGGCGTATTCTCAGCCTGTTATAAGCCCACAGCTCAATATTACGAACCCACGAGCGCGGTGCTCAAATGACACGCCCCACGCCGTTAACCGAGGAGGACGGCCGGCCAGCCGCCGTGCCGCTTCTTGATCCGCCGGCGGCGTCCAAAATTCAGAGATCGGCGGTGGCGATCTGGTCGGGTCGGCGACACCGCGTGGGCAGGTGCTCGTGGCATCACTCCTTCGAGTTCCTCCGCAAGCTCTGGAGGCCCTTGCCCCGTGCGCCAGGCGCCCAGATGCGGCCTCTACAAATACCATCGCCCATCGGGGGTTCTCAGATCGAATTCCTGGTGGCTCTGGCGCTACGCATTCACGGTCACGTCCCCAGTCATCAATCACGTCCTGTTCTTCGGTCGCCTCTTCTAGATTAGCTGCTCCAGTGCTTAGCAGCGTTGTTTTTTACTACAACAAGACAGAAAGGATGCAGTAGCAGGTCTCTCCAGACACACAGGAAACATGCGATGCGAGCAACTGAGCTGAGCGGCCCACGGAACTACCGCGACAGGTATGTGTGCACAGCTGTTTGTAGAAAAGAAAAAGGACCCCACACCAACCAGTGAATACTGAAAACGTTGGTGCCCATCACGCACCAGCAGCTTCAGACCTGCACGCATCCTAATCCTATCCTGAGCACCTAAAATCCATCTGCCTTCTTCTGACCACGAGTAAAGAGCAGGGAGGGAGTTTTCTTCAGAACTGGAGGGATACACTTCTTGGGGATGTTTTTCAGAAAACGCCGGGGGGGGGGGGGGGGGGGGGGGGGGGGGGGCCTTCTCGGGCATGCGCGTCCGTGTGGATGAAGTATGGGCATCTTCCACGCCGAACTCATGGAGTCATGGCGCTTTTGTATTTGGCCTTCGTTCACGTGCAGTTTTCCCATGCCTGTTTTTCTTGGCAGGCTCCATCCCATCAGTTCAGTCCTAAACTACTGAAATTATCAGATGTGAAACTCGACATAGTTAGCATGCTTGAGGATCTTCATAAAGGGGATTTAGATCTCTATACGCTGAATTTCGCCATGTTGACTCTTATTCCAAAAGTAGAGGATGCTAAAGACATGAAACATTTTCGTTCAGTCAGTCTCATTAATTGCAGTTTTAAAAATTTTTCTAAGGTCCTAACCCTAAGACTTGGAAAAGTCCTTCAGAGGCTAATTTCCTTGAACCAAAGTGCTTTCTTGAAGGGTAGATACATTTTAGAGAGTGTTGTGGTGGCCCACGAGATAGTTCACTCCCTTAATAAAAGTAATTCCCCAGGTCTATTTATAAAGCTAGATTATGAGAAGGCCTATGATAGAGTAAGTTGGGACTTCCTCTTTGAGGTTCTCAAATCTAGAGGCTTTAGCTCACAATGGAATAGTTGGATAGATTGCCTAGTAAGAGGAGCCTCAGTAGGTGTCAATTTGAATGGGGGAGGAAAGCCCCTTTTTCAAGACAGGAAAAGGTCTGAGACAGGGGGATCCCATCTCACCTTTGTTGTTCAATCTTGTGGGAGATGTCTTCACAAAATTTTTAGCTAAAGCTTCTGATGGAGGTTTGATTAGGGGTCTCCTTACTGATTTTGTAGAAGGGGGTATTGTGTCTCTGCAATATGCAGATGACACAATTTTGTTTTCTGATCCTGACGAGTTCTTTGTTAGAAACCTGAAGTGCTGCCTTGTTTGGTTCGAGAAAATCTCAGGCATGAGAATAAATTTTCACAAAAGTAAGCTGATCCCTGTTAATTTGAGTGATGACCAGCTTCATGTAGCTACCCATCTGTTTGGTTGCCCTGTTGGATCTTTTCCTATCAAATACCTAGGTATACCCCTCCATCATGATAATCTCAAAAGAGAGGACATTCAACCTTTGGTAGGTAAGATTCTGAAAAAACTTTCTAGCTGGAGAGGAAAGCTTCTCTCTCTCAAGCTGCTAAGTTTACCCTCATCAAATCTTGCCTAGCTGGCATCCCTGTTTACCTGCTTTCCTTTATTAAATTTCCAAAATGCGCTATTAAGGTTCTCAACACTCACTTAGCCAACTGCCTTTGGAATGGCTGTGAAGGCAAGCACAAGTACCATTTGGCTAACTGGGAAAGTGTGAGCATGCTTAAGGATTTTGGTGGTCTAGGAGTTCCAAATCTTAGGGGGATCTTAACCTCTGCCTCCTTGGTTCCTGGATCAAAAGGTACCAAGCTGATAGGGGTAAGCTGTGGAAGGGGATCCTAGATTATAAGTCCAACACCTCTAAGCCTAGTCTTTTCTACCCTAGAGATACTGATGCCTCTCATTTCTTTAAAGGTTTCATGCTGGCTGCTAGAGCAGCTAAATTTGGTTTTAGATGGAAGATAGGGATTGGTACTAAAGTCAGGTTTTGGGAGAACAATTGGTTAGGACCCTCTAGTTTAGCTGTGCAATTCTGGGAGCTTTATGTTATTGTAAATGAAAAAGCTGGGACGGTTGCGGACCTCTGGGATGGGGTAGAGCTTTATGTTTAGCTTTATGTTATTGTAACAAACGCTTCCTAGTTGTTAACATGTGTGCTGCTGCTGCTGCTTTGTGGGGCTTATGGAAACTCAGGAATGATTTTCTGTTTTCAGCACCAGGCTTGGCGAAGCATGGGTGCTTTACTACTGAAAATAGGGGGCCTGCTCCAGAGCTGGCAGATCCTCTGCCCCCCTCGAAGAAAGTTCTGGAGGAGGCAATCGAGACCCTATCTCGGTTGGGAAAAAGTCCAGAACTGCTGACATACTGATGGAGGAAGAAGGCGATAACTTCCTGAAGATGGAGGCCTGGAGTGCTTGCCTGAAGACGCTGGACGAATCGCTGATTGCTGAAGAAGTCTGGCGGCTCCTCTGAGTGGACTCGTCGTTGTTTTGTAGCTGTCGTCTTGGTTCCTCTTGTTAACTGCTGTTCCGTTGTTGGTTCCTGCTTTAGCTGCTACTCCGGTGCTAGTCGCTGCTTGGTTGCTTGTGGTTCCGGGTGAAAACCTTGTCAGGAGCTGCTGCTCGCTGATGGTCTGGTCTGAGCTGTAACCGAATGTTCTGATGTCTTTTAAGTAAGACGGGGGCCCTGCCCTATAACTCTAATAAAATTATCAGATGCGTCGAGTACCGGATGCACTGGCTGTTATTTGTCCTTTTGTACCCTGATGTTCGGATGCTGGTCCTAATTTATTTCTTGTTTGGACTGCGATCGGATCTGAACTGAAGAACATGTGCGCTGGCAACAAAAAATTATCCGATCACGCGGTACCATTTAACTTTACTGCATCAACACAAGTTCCAGGGGCTGCCACAACCAGGCCTTCCGAGTTGCAAACATCGGCAATGGCGTTGCAGCCCGGATACAAGTATGGAACTTTGCAAACAAAACTCCAACAGAAAAATTAAGGAACAAAACAGGTACAATCAGCTACACACATCTGGGCACCTCCAGGGCCCTGGGTCTGACCACTCTGCAGCTCGCTATCTCTGTACTGGCTTCACTTCGTCTCCTTTGGGGCACGGTCGTTCGTCCCCTATTCAGCAGATGGGCAGGGGCTCGCCGTTCCACCCCTTGAGGCACTCGAGCACGGCGTCGATGTGCTTGCCCGCGTTCATGGCCACGAACACCTTGTTCACCTCCTCGCCGGGGGACCTCGTCTTCTCCCCGGTCAGGTACTCGGTGCCGAGCTCCTCGCGCACGAACCTGTACAGCGGGTACGACCGGCACTCGGCGATCCGGTTCGGGATCGCCGCGGTGCCGCTCTCCACGGCGGCCCGGGCGGCGTCCACCTCCCGCGGCAGCGCGGCGCGGAGCTCCTCCTCGAACGCGGCGACCTTGGCGAACACCGACGTGTCCGGGTCGCGCTCGGCCTCGCCGTTGGCCAGGGCGTGCTCGACGAGCACCGACCGCATCTTCTGCATCAGCGGGTAGTTGGCGCTGCACGGGTCGTCCGCGTACGCGAACACCGCCTCGCGGTCGATCGCCGTCAGCAGGTCCTTCTCGCAGAAGCGCGCGCTGTGGAGCGCGCCGGTGGCGCTGGTGCTCAGGGTCTTCTTGGCCACCGTCATCACGCAGCCCTTCACGGCGCTCTTCAGGTTCTCCTCGAGGTGGCGCAGGTCGATGGCCTGGCACAGCGCGATCAGGAACGTCGACGACATGAGCTTCAGGATGTCGATGGCCTCGGCCGTCTTCCTGGACGAGATGAGGCCCAGGGAGTTGACGTCCTGGTTGTGCTGCTCCGCGCTCTGGACGTGGTTGGTCACGGGGTTGGCCAGGAACTGGAGCTCGGAGCAGTACGAGGCCATGGCGATCTCGGCGCCCTTGAACCCGTAGTCCAAGCTCGGGTTGCGCCCGCCGGACAGGTTGGATGGCAGGCCGTTGTTGTAGAAGTCGTTCACGAGCTCCGAGAACTGCGCGAACATGAGCTTGCCGATCGCCGCGATGGCGAGCCTGGTGTTGTCCATGGACACGCCGATGGGCGTGCCCTGGAAGTTGCCGCCGTGGAGCGCCTTGCCACGGGAGACGTCGATGAGCGGGTTGTCGTTGACGGAGTTGATCTCGCGCTCGATCGACTTGGTGGCGGCGCGGATGACCTCAATCTGGGGGCCCAGCCACTGCGGCGACGTGCGGAGCGCGTACCTGTCCTGCTTCGGCTTCATCAAGGGGTCGAGCTCGCCGAGCTTCTTGGCAAGCATCATGTAGGAGCTGCCATCCAGGATGTGCTCCATGATGGCCGCGGCCTCGATCTGACCCGGGTGGTGCTTGAGCTTGTGGGTGAGGTGGTCGGTGTACTCGGGCTTGCCGTTCATGACCTCGCAGAACACGGCGGACAGGACCTCCGCGAGGACGGCAAGGACATTGGCCTCGAAGAGCACCATGGACGCGAGACCGGAGCCCACCGCCGTGCCGTTCACCATGGCGAGCCCTTCCTTGGGCTGCAGCTCGAAGAAGCCGTGCTGGATGCCGGCGACCTTGAACGCCTCCGCGGCGTCAACCTTCCTGCCATCCGGCGTCACGGCCACGGAGTTGGGCCGGCCGGTGACGAGGCCCGCGATGTAGGAGAGCGGGACGAGGTCCCCCGACGCGGTGATCGTGCCGCGGAGCGGCAGGCACGGGGTGACGTTGGCGTTGAGCAGCGCGGCGATCGTCTCGAGGATCTCGAAGCGGATGCCGGAGTAGCCCTGGAGCAGGGTGTTGATGCGGACGAGCATCGCGGCGCGCGTGGCCGACGCCGGCAGCACGTGGCCGTCGTCGCCGGCGCCGAACGCTCCGGCGTTAAGAAATCTGTAAAACGGACAAAACGTGCGAAACGCGTATAAGGCTTACATGAACCAATTTACAGTTGGGTATTAAATAAAGAAGAAAAAAGTCCTTTTTCATCAAAAAAAAGTCCTTGTCCTTTACTGGTAGTGCTTACCGGATGAGCTCCCTCTGGAGCGCGCCGCCCTGCTTGGTCCTCCGGTGGGAGGTGGCGCCGAAGCCGGTGGTGACGCCGTAGCTGTCGGTGCCGTTCATCATGCTGTTCATGACCCAGTCGCTGCTGGCCTTGACGCGGCCGCGGGCGGACTCGTCGAGCTCCACCCTAGCCTCGCCGGCCGCGGCCACGGCGGCGACCTGGGCGACCGTGAGGCTGGCGCCCTCGATCTTCACCAGCGGCCTGCGGTACTCCTCCACCATCCGCTTGACGGCCTCCAGGTGGCTCCCGGCCAGGTCCTCTGCCGCCTTGGCCCAGTTCAGGGGGTCGGCCCGCGGCGGCACCGGCAGGCACACGCCATTGCCGCTGGCGGCGACGTGTCCGTTCTCGCACTCCATATCTCTAAACGGCGAAGAAATCGGCACAGCTGAAACTGAAAGGGTCGTGGCTGTGTTCGGAAGCTTGGTAGTCGTGATGTGCAGCTGGAGGAGAGACGTGGAGGTGGAGTGGAGAAGAGCTCGGGCAACGGAGGCGGAGGCTCTTCTTGGAGGGGAATGGAGCAGGGGGGAGGCGCTTAAATAGGCAGCAGCAGGGTGGGTGGGGCAACGGGGTTGGTGTGGACGTCGGGATGGTGGGGCAGAGTTGACCGCTGCCGGATTGGTTCGCACTGACCAGACCAGACGGTGGCCACCGGAGCAGCGCCGTGGCGGCTCTGCGGCAGTTGCCTGGCGGAAGTGGGAGGGAGATGTGGCTGTGGTTGGGTGCGCGCCGCGCGGACGGGGGTTGGTGCGGGCAGAGGAGCAGAGCGCGGGGGGGCGCTTGATAGCCTCGGCGAGGAGGGCGCAGGGGGCACGCCGTACGCCTGTTGCGGCTTGGAGCTGTCGTGATCGTCCCCGTCTTTGCAGGTTTCGGGGCATTTCGTCCGGACCAACGTGTTAGCGGCACGGCTCACCCCCTCCGTCCCAGCGAACAGACGCTTGAGGGGTAACGTACGAAAGTCGGTCTGGCCTCCCGACCGGTCTCCTGCAACGAGCGGGGGCTCGGGGGCTAGATTCGCAACCAATGACCACGCGGGTGGTCACAACATACGGAGGGAATCCCCCGGAACGGCAAGGTTCCCCTCGTGTCGAGACAATCATCAAGCAGCCTGCACGGCGGACAAGGGCTCCCGACGAACAACGATAATAGCCTCCGGAGGAGCGTCCCCGCTCCACCACAGGCTCGGGGGCTACTGTCAAGGGGAAAAATAAACGGTGATCTAATGACTGTCCTGGCAACGATTATGGAGGCCCGGACCGACCCGCGGCAATGGCGACCATCATCAGCCCAACACAAGGAGGAAGCGCTCCGCTTCGCCCGACCCCGTCCCTTGTGATCGGACGCTCCCGATCCCAGGTAGGCGGGCTCCGCCTCGCCCGACCCCTCGCCACGAGGGTCCGCCTCGCCCGACCCCTTGCCACAAGGGTCCGTCTCGCCCGACCCCTTGCCACAAGGGTCCGTCTCGCCCGACCCAGGGGCCTAGGGTCGGACTCGCGTGGGCCCCCCGGACGGAAATCAGTCTCGGGCGCAGCTTTGCCTTAAATGCTCCACGGCTCGGGCGTGCGGAAAGGCGTCCACGCCACTGACGTGACCCGTCGCACCTACCCGCCCACGACCGCGCCGCGCATGGTACAACGGTTCAGTCTTCTCTGGTTCGCTGTCAGGCCATCATGACCCACGTCGCCTGGCACAGGAGCACGCCTGACCGTCCACGCTCCACCTACCCGTCCTCGCGCCCCGCGATTCCGGCAATAGGGACAAGGCGTCCGCGCCGCTCAGGACGCCTGCAGCACAACAGGGATAGTCGTGGCAGCCGTCAGCCCCGACGAGACGGAGGCCACAGCCATCATCACGCACGCCCGCCTTAACCGGCTCCCGAGGAGGACAGCGACCAGATCAGTGCAGACCGCCCGGCGAAGCAAGGAGACGGAAGGCAACCGCGGCGCCCGGGGAGCACGAATCTTCTCCTTGGACTCCGTGTTCCCTCTCCCCCTCCATTCTTTCTCTCTGTGCACCCCCACGCGCGTCTCGCATATGCTGGTCAACTCCCTGGAGCTATAAAGGGAAGACCAGGCCCAGGGGACGGAGAGAGTTTTTGGACACACAGACACTTCCTCACACAAGTTTTCTTCTTCCCGGCAAAGAAGAACACGTCTGCGCCGTTAGAGCCCCTGTGCACATCTTAGAGATTTGGGACCGGTTCCCTCTCTCGCCCTTCTGTAACCCCTACTACAGAACCCGCGTGGGTAACACGAGCAGCTCCCCATACTGGACGTAGGGCTTCTTCACGCCCGAACCAGTCTAAATCCCGTGTCACCCGTACAACCATTTGAGGCCGTACGCGCATAAAAGAAATTTACTAGTCTAAGTCTTGATCACCAATCTCGATAACGATAACATGATAACAAGAATGGCCAACAGACGACAGTGATGACTAAGACCAAGAAATCCTGACCGCTCTTTTTCCCCTCCACCTGCCTACGCACTCTACGTTCGGCGATGCCATACTACCATTGTCCTACACTCAAAATCTTGACGAACCACTTCCATCACAAAGAACCTAACCAACCGAGCAACAGTGGGTTTACATGGATGATTTAGTCGCAAACTTGTTTCAGTCCTAAAATGTGTTCGGGTTTGATCAGGACACGGTTCTCCTGTCGTTCTGTGGTCGCGCTCTTAATCATTGACCCTCGTATTTCCTGACAACTAATCTTGCAACAAATACATAAGCGTTCGCAATTAATAATGTTCCCTCTGCGTATAGTTGAAATGTCCGCTAGTTGCTAGAACTTGCGCTGGAAATGCTACCTAATCGATGCCAGGAGGCTGAGGTCTCAAGTAACTAACGCGCAAATCGTACTGACGCAACCACATCACTTTTGTCAATATTTGAATAGTTTATACCACACTCGGCGGCTGCTTACATCTTCTTCTTCTTCTTTTTTGAGATAAGGCTGCTTACATCTATCCTGTGCTACTACTAAAATCCAGGGAGAAAGAAAAAAACTTGAACAACAGTTTCAGAGCATGGCATGATGGTTCATTCCACTGATTGCAAAGTGAGGTGAGCTGTGGCTGCAATGAGCCCGAAACTGCAGCATAACTTCCTGCGGTTTCAGTTTTTTTTCGGTTGGACTTCTGCATTCACCAAAACAGTAGGAACTGTCGCTTCGTTTCGAGCTTTCGGCAGATGGGTCGCGCCACGCGGAGCACTGGGAATGGGCGCGCAGGATCTTAGCCTGCCAGGGAGATCGCAGTAGTTTTGGCATCACGCAGTGATCGGCCATTTCTGCCGGGTCCAAATCGAGCCAAGCACCCCCCCGGCGCGTATGGGCGCGACACCCTCTCTCGTGTTCCACGGCAGGCAGGACGACGACGGCGATCGGTGGTGGTCCGGTGCCTAGCTACTGGTGGGTGTGTGGCGGCCTCTCTCCGGTCTCAAGTCCTTGGGTCTTTTGATGACCCCTACAATTCCACACGAACAAGGAACACGAAGTGGGGAAGGGACGAGGGACTATTTCAACCTCCGGCCCGTCTTGCGCCAATGCGCGTGGTCGGTCATCTGCATGCACACTCTGCATCCCGCCTGGGTTGCAATAGGAATTACTTTGGATATGCGGTTAAACTCCACTTTTTTTGAGGGAATTACCTTGGGATTGCTGTTAGCTCAACTGCTCAAGAGCAATGCATCGTGAAAGTTGCATCAGAATATTGACTGATTATTGGCACGGTCAAGTCACCGGTCACATGTCTGTCAGGTGCGCGCATACTCCGCATCAAGGACCAGGAGAATATTATTCCTTTTTCTTTTTTCCCCCGACCTGTGATTCTTCTTTTAGGAAAGCACAGCAAAAAAAAAATCTTAATTATGTTTCTCCTGCGCCTGCGTAGTGGAGACTCCCCTATTTTTCTTTTGATTTTTAACAAGTTCATCGTATTTTACTAAAATAAGTTCATGATCCCAAGCAACAGTCGCGTCAAGGACTATACAAAGAAACTATCACGTACGCGCGAGTCATAGTCTTAATTAACTGATCGCGTGCGCATTTCTCCGAAAAAACCTATGCGGTTTGGTCTCAGCAGTCAACAGTCATGCCACTTCACTAGCAGTGATTTCGCGGAAGCAATGCCTCGCCGTCCTGTCTTTTGATTACCTTGTAGTGGAAAGTTTCCTGAACTTTTTCATCCTGTTGTCTCTCGATCTGGAGTTGGGGCAGCTAGAAGAGTGCGACGACGGGTTCGTGCTCTATTTGGTCTTGATTTTTGACCTGAACAGGGGTTGACAACAAATGCTGACCGGTTAAACGCTCGGGGGCAGATTAATTCCGCTTTCCTTTATTTTTTTTGGATAAAATTCCGCTTTCTTTTGATAGCTAATTAACCAAGAACTAAGCTAGCTTGCTGCATGCATATATGCAGTATTGCAGTGTGTCGAGAAATCGGCGCCACTAACCTTGACACCGACTTCCGAGAAGCGATACCAAAGTAGTGTGATACCATTTTTCCGTGGACCATATACCCACACTATAACGATGAGATCTTCACCTGGACACCAATATGGGAGACCAACTCTTTACGAGGAACTCAAATTCTTTATTCACAACCCAACAACTCTTACACTTTTTATGTGGCTACCCTACCACACTCTACTCATGCCATCCAATGGCATGTCACTCAATTATCCATGGTGGCTACCTATGCCATCTTCAAATAACTTCTACTTGACATGGCTTGGGGGAGGGGAGTGACCCCATATATATAGGACTCCATGACTCACATAGTGTTGCCATGTGTCCACCTTCTACACTCTTCTTCAATTCTAGACTTTTCTCCATCTTTATCTTATCATACAAATATCTCTTCTTTAGAACATTCCACACTTCACCATAAAGCATGACAACTATGAATCATACATGTCCTCCACTCTTCTATAACCTTCTTACCTTGTCATGATCTTATTCTTATCCTTATGGATTGCAAAGGTAGTTTCTTGTGATTTCCACAATCTCCTAGAATATTTCAAGTATGCATTGTATATTTCAACATTCCCCCTCAATGCATACTTGTCTCTGGCGGCCAGACCATTCTGTGTCGCTGCCCTTGGATATTTTGCGCTCTGCCGTTACGAACCTTCTTCACTTGCCCTCGTGACATGATTTTCTCCTCCTTCTATCTTTCGTCGGAGGTTTCCCGCAAACTTGATGCATCCATGCATATTTTCTTTCTTCTTCACTCTTCTAGTTGTCTTTCCTCTAAATGGTTCCTTATATGAAGGCAAAATAACAGCAAGTAAAGCATTGTCATACCTGAGATTTTTACAATTGCATCCTTCCAGAATTTTCTTCATCTTATCATGCTCTTCCAGATGTTCATGTACCACCAATGCTCCATCTTTATCTTCCTCATACTCTTTTAACTCCTCATCTTTATGAAGACTAGGCTCATTCTTCTCATCTCTATTATCTTTCTCCTCCTTATCGCTTAGAGCCTCCCAGTCTTCATCATCATCACATTCAAATACTATAAATACAGTAGAAATATCTGGATCTCTTACCTCCATCGAGAGACCAGCTTCTGCATCTTCTTCTTCTTCTTCTTCTTCTTCTTCTTCTTCTTCTTCGTCGTTGTCGTCTTCTTCAGCAGCTCTGGTTGATAGAGCTTCACCCTCTGTCAAGTCTTCCATAAAGTAAGCTTCATCATCTTCAGTTGTGATGCATGCCTCTGCATCCCACTCTTCTTCACTAAGACACCCACTATGGACGACTTCTTTCATAGTAGCCATATTTCTTTCTGTGTGCTTCCTTGGACTTGGACAATCCCTGGCAAAATGTCCCTTCTTACCACAGTTGAAGCACTCACCTCTTCTTCTCCTCTTATTCTTGACCAACTCCTGGTCATCTTCATCATCGTTGTCTTTTTGAGCTCCCCTTGAATAGTTCTTCTTCTTTAGGCAATACCTATCACCTCTTGTCCACTTCTTCGCCTCTCCTCGGTCTTTCGGTGGACCCTTCTTCCTAATGAAGAGTGCCTCCTCCTCATCCTTCTCCTCCAAGGTGATGCTGTCCATCCTCTTTGCTAATGCCTCCTGATTAGCCAATAGATTCTCCAACTCCACTAAGGACAGCTGTATTGGCCATCCGCTCACCGCAGCCATAAACCCACTATACTCGGGTCTTAGGCCATTGATGATGATCCTTCTCACTCGAGTTTCGCTGACCTTCTCCTCCGGGTCAAGCTGGGATATCTCTCGGCAAATATTCTTTACCTTAGTAAAGTATTGATTGATGTTTAGTGTGCCTTGTGAGATACCTGCAAGCTCTTTCTCTAGAAGTTGGAGTCGCGCCTCATTCTTCTTCGAGAACAGTTTCACGAATGTCTCCCAGGCCTCATTCAGTGTCACTGCATCTCTAATGTGCTCCACCAAATCTTCCTCGATCGTTGTCTTCAACACGAACATAGCCTTGCCTGCCTTGATTCGCCACTTCCGCAAGGCTTCCGCGTTCTCCTTCGACGGAGGAATAGTCTCGGTGCCTGCCACGATTTCCCATAGGTCCTGACCCATCAAGTATGACTCCATGCAGGTTTTCCAATAGCCATAGTTGTGGCTATAATTGAGCCTCCTCATGCCACCTGCGCTCAAGAGATCTGCCATATCAATTGACGCCCAGCGTCACTTACGCTTGGTCCCAGAAGCATGACAACTATGAATCTTATTCTTATCCTTATGGATTGCAAAGGTAGTTTCTTATGATTTCTACAATCTTCTAAAATATTTCAAGTATGCATTGCATATTTCAACACAGTGCGCTAAGGCATTCCCTACTGCGTAAGGGTAACTGCGTGTGGTAGCTAGGTACATACGTGCCCCTCTCGGCCTCCCCCAAGACGGAACAGAAGACGCAGTTGGCTACCACTCCGTTTCTTGGTGGGTTGGTGTCTTGGGTGACCGGTGGGACATGTGTTCACATCACTCGCCGAGTTCAACGATCATCAGCGCCGAGCTGAGCAGGGGGAGAAGAGGCCGCCGCCGCGCGCGCGCTTGGTCTACGGATGCAGCCAATGCTGAAATGCATGGTGCCCACCACGCACGCACGACGAGCGCTTTCGATGGAGCTCCGACCCCGGCCGGGTTAGCTACTACCCCGCTCATCATCGTCATTTGTAGTTCGTCCACGTACATCCTGCCTCCGTACGCCGCCGCCGCTGGCCAGCTACCCCGTCCTGGTCCCCAAACCGCGCGCCGTGCTCTCCATCATAATAACAAGCAGCAGCAGCGGCGGCAGGGGTCTCGGTTCACGACGCTGCGTCGTCGTACGCCGTCCTGCCCGGCCACCAGCGGGCGTGGAAAACCGGATCGGAGCAAAGGCCCACGTATCATGTGCGCGCTGCTGCTGCTGCATGCGTCCGCGGAGCTACAGACGCTGCCATGCGCGCCATGGCGGAGAGGACCACCACGCGGCGCAGACGACGAGAAGCGTTTTCCACGAGCTAGCACTAGCAGCATGCGTGCACGCGTCGCCGTCGCGTCCATCGCGCAGCGTGAGAGCCGATCGATCGAGCTAGAGTAGGCTAGAGCTAGAACGAACCCCGCGCGTCGTCGATGATCGTGCGCGTGTATCACCGGCCGGCGAGCGAGCGAGAGGCCGGCCGGTACGTGAGCTCGCGCGAAGGTGACAGGGACGGGGGAGGCGACGACACGCACCTACCGCGGCGCGCGCTGCAGGCCGCGGTGGCTGTAGTACGCTTTCCGTACGCGTTTGCAGGGACGGATCGGAACTGAATGATGGCACACAGCGCAACGCAACGGTGTGCATGTGCCAAGAGTGTCGGCAGCCGTAGTCGTCACATGTTTGCTGCGTTGCCCTTGCTGCAGGTCGATATATAGCAGCTAGCAGAGAATGGGATGGTCACTCAGCCACAAAGGAAACCCTAGTCCCTAGCTAGCTAATTTTCTGGCGGGATGGAGCTTCGATCGGTCGCCTTCAGAACCTCGTGCAAAAAAGATAGGAGCCACACACCACAAGCAGGCATGCGCAAAAATTCTTCTCCTCATCAGTGCCAAGTGCCAACGCACACGTATAATACGTAGGATGATGTGTCAATGCTGTCTACGCGCGCGACAACGCATGTCTGTCGTGGCCTTGTCCCAGGAACATCATGCATGATCAGTATACGCCTAGTAATCTGCAGCTGGAGCGATCCTCGCCTGTACCGTGTACGTACGTGTACATGCATGATACCAGCAGAAGAAAGATGTTTCCATTTAGGCTAGGCGTCTATGGGCAGGTCTAGATAGGTTGCGTTAGTTCGTTGCCAGTATAGTAGAGTATAGTTCATGCATGATTCATCGTCAGAGTCACGACATACGTGCTTGCAGCAGCACCCCACGGAGGAACTAACCTAGCCAACTACTACTACTACTACTACTACTACTACTACATGCGTGCAGCTCTTCAATTCATGTCTCCGTCGATCGATGCCGTTGCCGGCCGGTTGCCCCCATCGTCGAGATCGATCATCCAGGCGAGGTCCGATCGTGCAGTTCTGGTAGCACACAGGCACAACAACGCACTGCAGTTCCTTTAATTTCATTTCCGTCTTTTGGCTCCTTGATTATTGGCACCTGCCAGCCGGCAGTGCAGGCAGGCGGAGGACGTACGCCGTCGCTTCGCTACTAGCCGCTCTGCGTGCGCGCAGGGGCCGGGCGCGGTAGTAGGTAGCTAGCGCAGCGCTGCGGGGGGCGGCGTCGATGGGGTGGGTTGGCATGGCACGCCGGGCATCCACAAGTCCCACCAAACACACATGCGGATCGGGAGGTCGCGCGACGCCGGCCGGTAGGTAGGTGCGCCCTGCGGTTGGTCGCGGCGACGCCTGCTCGCGCCACGGGCCACATGCAATGGCTGCGCTCTGCGCCACACACAGCGCGGGGCGGCACGGGAAAAAGATCCTGCGCGCGCGCGCGATCGGATCCTTGTGGTTGGTACGTGGCTGCGTGCGTTCGTGCCCGGGGCACAGTAGATCAAAGAAGGGAAGGCGCGTGATCCTGTCGTTCATTTATATGTGTTTCTCCATTGGGGATCAAGGAGAAACTGTTGGCATGTTGAGGTTAATTACTCACAGGAGGATGCCATGTGCTGGCTCGTGGAAGTAGTGATCCACATGGAACGGGGAACGAGCAAAAGCACTGAAGTCATAAAGAACAACATATAGTAATCTTTACTCATACTTCTTTAACTTTTTTTTAGAAGAGATATGTAATGGAGAACGAGTAGTAACTAATATCTTTTTCTTTTTGAGTGGAGTAGTAACTAATAACTAGGCATAGAAGGTTGTGCTCGTCTTTCGCATGGGGCCTGCAGCCTGGCCCACGATTTGCTTCCTCCAGCCCACTAGCGGCACAAATTCAGCCCATTATAAGCAGTACAGATATGGTCGGCCCACGGGCTACAAGCCCAAAGTGATCCCGAGACGAGCCTCCGCTAGCTCCCAAATCCAAGTCCCAACCGAGCGTAAACCAAAGCAATAGAGTTCACGCCGGCGAGGGAGGGCTGGAGGAGATGGAAGCACCGCCGGATCCCAAAGTCAGATGTAACATAATCTGGTCTAGAAAAATGGTTAAAGTCCACTCTACACGTCGAATGAATCAATACCTGCTAATTAATTCTGTTGTGCTTTCATTCTCGCTTCATGCAAAAAGTTACAATTGAAGTTAAATTGCTTCCTCAGACTACCTATTTAAGCTAGTCTAGCTCATCTTGAGTAGACAATATGGGACTAAGGTCCCTGGCTGCTGCTAGGAAGTACTAGCAGGCGCACTGGGCCAATTCTTGACCCAACAGCCACGGGGCTGGGCTGTTACATTGGAGATTCCAGAACCGCAAGGAATCTCAAGCAGTGAACTTTTGCAGTCACAAGTCGCGGAGACAGGGAAAATTCGATTCACGTTTCTTAATCCTCATTTGACAATATAGACAGAGGAATTCAGAGTACCGCGATACAATTTCGACCAAGAACGTCGCCAAACCCAACGAAAAGTTATGAAAACAAGGCAATCAGACAGACAGCACGGGAAACATAAACGTGGAGATTAGAGCTGTAAAGTCAAACAATATTGGCATACAAAATCATCCAACAAATAAGAAAAACAACCACAAGGTAGCAAGGAGGGAAAAATTCACACAGCATGAGCCAATACACTATGCAACACTTCTGCACTGGTATGTACCGAGTGAAGAACGAACATATACAAGAAGACTACCCGCCCTGCTACTTGGGCGGCAGCCCCGGCGGCGGCGCGGGCGGCGCGAACTGCAGCGGGGCGGCGGCTGCCGCCTCGGCGCGGCCGCGGTTCCGGCCGAGCAGGTAGCACCCGAGCGCCAGGACGATCAGCAGGAGGATCGCCGGGATGGATATCACGACCTCAAGCATGGCTGGACCTGGACCTGCTCCAGCCCTTCCCCAGCTTACTCTTCTTTCCTCTGCAGGACCGAGAGCGCGACGTCTCAAGAACCCAACCCACACGGGCTAGATTGCTAGAAGAAACGATAAGCTCGGGGCCAATCCACGAGACGAAACGGACGGGGCCAATCCAGAACGCTGATTGCTCAAGCTCGCGAGTGTTGACGCTTCGGAACGAACTGCCGTACAGGCCTGGACTGGACCGGATCGTTTGACGGATGGTGAGGCGAGAACGCCCCGACAAGAGTTGCTAACCGTTCCGACGTCAAGAGAGCCCGGGCTTGTCTGGAACATGCCAGGAGAGTGCAGGAAGGATCGGTGCTTCCATGGATGCATCCAGCGTGGCAAGGACAAGGACCTTGCAACAACCTTCTCAAATCTCAACTGCAGTCTACAGCCGGACTGTAAAATCCAGATTTTCGGAGGATATGAAAAAGTTACATGGAGAAAAACAACCGAATCCCGAGTAGCTCGTAGCTGCTTTGGTAGATTTATGCATTTGATGGGTTACAACAAAAGGCACACGCAGCTCTGGGCTTCGGTGATGAACTGATGAATGGTACACGCGGTACGAGTACAGGAATTCAGTAATGGGAGCAACACAACAGATCATGGTGCGTCCACGAAGCACGGTGGTATAACAAATTAGCAATCATTTACAACACAAAAACGTCGATCTTGCACAACATCGAGTTGTCCCCCCTCACTAGACAGAAACACCAGAAGGCTTTTTAGCTTCCAGGGAAGATACAGAAATGGCTACACGGTAACAATTGTCTAATTAGTTTCTTCTCTATTACTCAGTTACTCCCTCCGTCCCACCTACGTCCCAGTATATAAGGCGTAACCACCTCTGGTTCAAAGATTAAGGAATGTATTTAATTCTCTCTATCAACGCTAATATTACTGCATTGATGTACGTGCGTATAGAGAGAGCGCGCCTTATATTATGGAACTTGAGTAAAAAGTAGTTACGCCTTGTATATTAGGACGGAGGGAGTAACAACTAATTAAACCGATTACACGGGCAAATGATCATAAGCAGACTTCGTCTAACCATGGCTATGTACTGCCTCGCCCAAGATAGTTTCCATCTTGGAAAAGTGTCTTCAGATTACTGCAAGGCATAGAAAGCTGGCATTACATTCCAATGAAGATTCTATCTTTAACCCAAAAAAAAGGAGAACCGAGAAAGTAAAAGCAAAGAGGAGACATAAAACATCCAAGAGGCAGTGATGGAATATATGAAGTAGTTTTAGTCACAGATGGCAAATACAAGTGACTGCAAAATATTTCAGGATGAATATGCTCCTCTACACAAATAGCTTAATGGAAGTTTGTGCTTGGATTTGCTACTGTATACTGTATCTACTCAACTATAATCATGAACTTGCATCTTCACAAAAGATGTAAGAAGTATAATCTGCTTGTATAGCCATTTGAGTTCCTCACAAATACTGATTCAGGGGAGCATATGACAGCTGGAAACAGTTTTGGCTCAATCAGATAGTACTTAGTCTGAAAAAGGTAAGAAGTTTGTACCTTTGGAAGAACCCAAGGACATACCGGAGAATGTACCAAAAGAGGCAAACCATCAAAATATCTAATTATAGTCAAGGGATAACATGTTACTTCATTGAGATTCATAAGTAATCCGAACTTTAGGAGCATTTAGTGGTAAAAGGACAGCATGATTGGAAAGCTTTAGAGCTTCTGATATTCTTCATCGCAGTCAAAAAGCACCCAAAGTTCCATGAAGACACTAGAGATTGTCAAAAGGCTTCGTGCATGTATCAACTAAATCTTTTTCTGTCAGCAATAAATATAAATAAGGAAGGGAATAAAAACAATTTACTAAATAAAAGGTTGTGGGTTGCCTCCAAAATTTCTTGCACAGTTTCAGGCTTGAGAAAGTGAGGGCACTGTAAATATCATAATATCATATCTTGTTTTCCAGGACTATCTATGTATTCTGGAGCTACAGTTGCCAATATATAAGGGACATGAACATTAGCATTTATAGAACTTGGAATCAGATGTTGAAAGCGAACAAGGAAGAACATGGTGCATAGCACTCTTCATTGCAGGATAACTACGGTTGAATACTGTCCAAAAACAGTAGCTCGAGGAGTACACCATGATCAGGGCAGGGTTAGCCTGACTCAGGGGCACGAATTCAGGTCCCCGACCTAGCTGTCTAGTGGTACTTTCGTGTTATTATTTTTACATTCTTGTTGTTTCCTCTGCAGTTTTCAGAAAGAAAATGGCCATGATATAATCCACATTCAGACTTCCTACAACAGAGCTTTGAGTCACTTTAAGCCTGGATTACTGTAGGAGCTCTGCTAGTCATTGACAGACAAACGCACGCAACATCTGCAAGATAACTTTCTGAATTTCCTAGCTAATGTATAAATTGCTATAAAACTCATATTCTCTGGACGTTTGGCGCTAAAGAACTATAGTCCCATTACTAGTGTAATCCATCAAAGGAGGCTCTCGTATTGGCAACTATCTATAGTCTTAAAAATTGCAGCAGGGAAAGGAAGAAAGGCTGTTAATGCAATACACGCTGAGAGATCCCTAAATTCGACAAATCATAGGATATATCCGCACGGTTTTCTCAGACTTAGCAAAACAAAAAAGGAAAGGAAAAATGACAACTAGACTGAGCCGGGTGCTAGATGGATCTACTGAGTGACTAATCAGGAGAGATGGGAACGAGACTGCAAGAGAAGCAATCGGGGGAAAGGATACTGAAGAGGTAGCGCTCCCACCAATCGAGCATGTAGAGGCCGATGGTGACATTGTATACGTGGATCTTGCGCCCGATCCAGTTCATCCTCCCTAGACCCTCCTCCCCGCGACGCCCGGCGCCGCAGCTCGCCTGGCCCAGATCCGGAAGGAGCGGCGGCCTGTCAGATGCTCGAGAGGACGAGGAAGGTCCTCTGCTCTCTTGATGCGGGTCAAGGCTAGTCTCAGCCGTTAATCGTGATCCAACGCTCCAGATCCACACCTTGGGCCCACTGATACAGAAAGCGTTCGATCTGCTGCTGACGGTCGAGATCGAGGTCCCACAGGTGGAGTTAGAGCCCAAACTACTGATTCGATGAACTCGATCAGACAAAGTGGTGTAACCAGCTGAAACTCTCACCTACAGAAACCTGTACAATTCAGCCTTTCAATTTCAGGAAATGAATCGCCGGGATCATATCTGACCGTCAGATGTGGGCAATGTCCCACTGATGATTGATGAACGTCAGGTGATAAAGATCACGTTGCACAAGTTCCATAACCAGAAACACAAGCACAGCATTCCGCGATCAAAATACTGCAGTTGGCAGGTACATACTCCAGTTAACAAACTCATGAAACGTGTGCTCATGCGCCACCACCCACATGAGCAGCGGTTCCAGACTACCAGTTAATCCTCCAAAAACATACATAAGTAGATAAGCTACAGTCTTCAACAGATACATGGCTTCCTCAAATCCCAGATCAAGGTGGCTTGCTGGACGCTTCACTTCGGGTTTCTCAGCACGATGATGACTGAGTCACCCCTGAGGAACATCTTGCTGATGAACCTGTCCTTGTTCACAGGCAGAGCCTTCTTCTTGCCCTTGCCGGTCTTGGGGACCTGTAAAGAAACGAGTCATGGTCAATTAGGCTTTCAAAAATTAAGGACTTGAAGGATCCTAGGAAACAATCACAGCCTTATAGCTCAGTTCGTTACCTCTGTCCACATTTCCCGCACGTTCTCAAGCACCATGTTACAGTGGCGATCGAAAGCACGAACGCGCCCAAGCAGCTTCTTGTTGTTGCGGCAGTTGATGAGCACCTGAAGACATTCAGATAATGAAGTTTTAGCTTTACTGACAAATTATGGACACAATTTAGCAGTCAAAAATGTGCTGTACATACTTAACCATTAAATTATTCTGAAGAATAAGAAGATACATGGCAACGCAAAAACAAGACCTGATGGCAGATGAATATGCTGTAAAACCTACTAGAGCATGCACAAAGAATATATACTATATATAGAAACTTAAAACAATGCTTTCATGCGCCATATAATAGTCAGGTTCTTAATTGGGAGCACAATGAAATTAGATCTAACATGAACATTGCTTTTATGCGCAATATGATAGTCAGGTTCTTAATTGGGAGCTCAATGAAATTAGATCTAATGTGAACAACAGAGGCTGAGCCTGAGCCATCAACGAAGTTATGCCAATTTGCCAACTAGTGTATATATATTTTCTATGGAACCCCAAAAAAAAAACCTAAAAACAACGGAGCATAGTTTTCTAGCAAATAACTGCAGGGAAAAAGGATAAAGTTTGCACCTGGGTGTTGTTCTTAACACTCATCATTAGGACAGACAGAGGACCTGTGCTAAATTCCTCCTCCTCTTTCTTTCCAGCCTGCTGCAAATAAAGATATACAGTTAGCATTGTCCTGGTATACCAAAAGAGGTTAGAAATGCAATCAACACCAAAATCATGCATACCAATAACTCTACAAAGAAAGTGGATTTCTTTGCGATCACATAAAAACATCTATGCCCATGCAGAAAATGATTCAAAATCCATGATTTAACTGGTTGATGCAGCGCATAAGCTTAAGGCCTTGATTAGTTCATTGCTGTAATAGGCCATTATGAATTTACCAGGACCAATTGTTCCTTATTCATTCAAACAAAAAACCATGCTTCTCTTCTGGAAAAGGCAACACACATAGGTGGTGGGACCAAAAAAGTTGCAAGTGCATAGAAATAGCACCTCGCTTAAAAAATTGAGCATAAGAATTGACTAAGTATTTTCACGAAATATAATTGTTGGGATTAGCCAATTCAGGGCTCTGAGTGAAAAATTCAAAGGTTCTACCTCACAACTAACTAACTAGCCTAGGTTAGGGTAAGGAAAACAAGATGGAAAATACAAGGCTAAAAGCCTTCCAGTGTATCTTAAACTGAAATTCTAACCTAAAGAATGGGATTCCCCACATTAATCTTTGCTTCTAAGAGCACAACAGCAAATCCAAACAAGAAACCTGCATCTTTAAACAGCACTAAGAGAGGAACTTACATTCTCTTCCGCCATCGCGTAGCCTCCTCCGGTCTCCTGCGAAGGGGAAAACAAAGGGCAGCCCAGTTAGCCAAGCTGACACGCGCGAAAAAAAAAAGAAAGCAACAGATCAAGCCGGCATCTAACGGTTCGCACCCGACGCTCAACAGAAGCTAGGAAGTAGGAACTAAATCAGAAATCTTGCGGCTACACAAAAACCCTAACCGAAAGAGGGGCGCCCCTAGCACGCTCGGATTGGTGATACAACGCCGGCTACGTACCTCCTCCGCGCCGACGGCGAGCCGCTCCGGGTGGTGTTTGCGCGCTGCGAGAGGCGAAAACCTCGGAAATTTCGGGCGTGCTTTCCCTTGCCTCGTCTCTGCGTTTTGAGCGGCGGCGTGGGTGCGCTGTGCCGACCCCACAGCAGGGCAGCAGAGGCGGTTCTAGTGTTGGGCCGGGCTGGCACTTGGGCCTCCTCGCGTAGTTGCTTGCTGGGTGCTGCCTCAGGAAACTCGGTCCATGGGCCCAATTGAGAAGACCAACCAACCCAACTGTTGGAACTGAACTTACAGAACTAGCCTGACAAAATCCTGAAGAGGTAAAATTGGGCACGCTTGGTTTTACAGCCATTCTTCTTCAGCGGGGGATCGGATCGCGCGATTTCGATCAAACCGTAGGCTGGTAGTCATCACAGACTCGCAGTACATTCACGCTTTCCCCCACCATGTTGGATCGAGGAGCTCGGCATCCTCATCCTGTCGGGGAATATTGCAAGAAGCAGCAAGATAACTTCTTTTGTCGATCGATCGGAACTAGCTCAGAATCTGACAAGAAAGACACTGCGATGCGATGCGAGAGAGATCTGCCGTAGCGTCGCCATGGCATTCGTCAGGATACGCCTGCCGGGCTACGCACCCCCTATCTTGATTCGGGCTGGCAGAGTTCGCTGGACTTGCTTGGGCATCACATCGATCGATCGAGCAGACAACGACCACCCTTTCCATTCTCGTGCAACGGGCAGCCCAATCCAGAGAGAACATACATACACGGGGACGGAAAAAGCCACTGCGCAAGGTCACCGCGGGGACCGCGCGAGCAATGTGTGACAAGAAGCTTCAAGCAACAGTTGCCAAGCATTTCCATACACAATGTGACAAGAAAGTAGGTAGCTGCTTGGTAGATGGTAGCCGCCGGCCGGTTGGATTCTATGCCCCGGCAGCAATATACTTATATACAGGATCAGGGCATGCGGTCACCTCGGGTTCCAAGTGTAACACATGCGGTAGAAATTTTGTGGGAAGTGGCGTACACGCTGTGCATAAACTATGCGAAAACACAGTTTACTAAGACCCTTGGGCACATTCAGAACACATTATTAGCAGGGCAAGCAAGGGAGTAATGATGGGCATGGAGCACGCACGCTTGGTCAGCAGTTCAGCACTCAGCGGTCATACTCAGGTCAGTGAAGAGCCGCTCCTCGCTGTGTGTGGGGAGAATGGAGGCGGCAGCTGCAGAAGCACTCGTACTGCTACATGCTTGTTGTTACGAGACAAGACAGGACATGGGATATATCCTAACTAACTGATGCTGTGTTTTCTCTATGATCTTTGTTCAGGAAGAGGGACGCCTTGCTAGGTTTCCGGCTCGTAAAAACGATGAGAAAGATTTGGACGACCGAGGAGAATGGTACTCGTAGCATGGACGTCAGTGAGCCTTGCTGTGTTGTTGTTTACTTTTCAGTGGCCGGAGGACCCCCACAAAACTTGCCGGGGAATTACTGTTGCAGGACCAACTTGGTAACGTAGGTACCGTACGTGCAATAACTTACCAATGCCTTCGAGCCTTCGATCCTAAATACTACTCCGTATAAGTCTACTTAAGATTTTTTTTTGTTTTGTTTTTAAGGTAACAGGAGGGGCTGGGGGCGGCCCCTACTACATGCTGCTGGTTATATAGGCCCATATTTAAAAGTGATGACAAAAAGAACAAAGAAACACGTCATTATATAGGCCCATATTTGAATTAGGCATATTAATGAGTAACTTTTTTAGATAATGAGGCTCTATTTTGTAGGGCTCCAACAGCACATCCATCAACTTATTTTCTCTTTCCTCTCCCTTCCCTCACAAGACCACAAGGAGCCGGTGGAGCTATAAATTGTGGCTCCACCGGCTCTGGCTCCGGCTCCTGTACGCTACGGTGGTGGAGCTGGAGTCGGAGCTGGAGTCAGGTGAAGCTCCACCAAAGGAGGCCACGATAAAGGTAAATACAATCTATAATAAAGTTAGGATTATACAATATACAATTGTATATGTGTACTTAGACTCTTGATACTACAGCCACAAAATTGCATGTGCCACCCTACTAGTTTTGTAATATATATTGACGTCATAAAGTTAATATTCATATTTTCATCGTGAAACATATTACCAAGCATATACTATTTTTCCATTCAATGATAATAGTAATACTGAGTATTATCATGCACAACTACGGGATCATACATGGCCATGGAGGATGCTAACTATGGGGCAACAGCGAGTCCTCCAGCAAGTACTGCCGTCAATGGGTTCTTGTCGCCGGATCCAGCCTTCAATTTTGTAACTGCTCTCATTCATGGCTCTGCCTCACCGTAATTCGGCTGTAACTGTAGTATAATTTTTTTGGCCCAACATAGATAAGCTAGCTATGCATGTCATGTCAGGCTATCGGCACCAAAAGCTTCCAGCTAGGGCTCAGTGCAGTGAAAATCGATTAGTAACTGCCAGTAGTAGTAGACCGGTCCGGATCTATTTTTGATCAGCTGGAGCAAGGACCCAAGCTAGAGATGTCCCTTGCCCATGAGATTCAGTAGCAAGTCCATGGGCTTTACCTTTTTGACATGCCACTTTGTTTGATGTATATACCAACAAAATGAATCAACAGAATCTACAACCTAGCTTGCGATCCGCCAGCAGGACGTTCCGATCGACCCTCCAGGCCGCCACTGTGCTGCATTTGATGTATCTATGCAGATGCTTACTGTGTGCAGCTGCGTTCCTGAATCTGCAGGTCCGCGCGCTGCTGCCTGGCCTTTGACTGGCCGTACCTGATCGACGCTGCTCCCCTGACCTAAGCTGAACTATTCCGTCGAGGTATTGCCGCCGGATTCAGCGACATGCGGGCGTGGACTCTCGCACGAAAATGGAAAGAAATAGTAATCCCGTACATGGGCATGTTCATCAGCCTGCTCAACAGTCCCCCCTCGTTTAGGACAAGCAAACATCGTTTAATATTCTCTTCCAAAATATAAGCTAGCCATTTAAGTTTTGTCCCAATTCAAACTTCTCAAACTTTGATCAAAATTTGTAGAAAAATGCACCAACGTCTGAAAGATTAAATTAGTTTTGTTAAACCACCATAAACTAATGTAATTTCCTTTTCTTTTGTAGAAGTTCATATTTTGAGAAGTTGAGAAACCACCATAGGAAAATGCACCATAAACTAATGAATTTTTTTTCGTGGAAGTTCATATTTCAGAGGATGCCTTTACTCTTTCAGCATTATTGCCTAATGTACTTTTTATAATATTGTAAAGAAAATATAGGATATTGTAAAAAAAATGGTCATTGGCATCTCGCCTACGCAGGCCTCATTTTGCGCTTAGAATCGGGCCCTAAATTTGCAGGTACGGCCCTAATCAGTAATGCCATGGGCCTGCTGCAGGGAAACACCCACTGCTGATGAGCTGATCCATCACTGCCTCATCGATACCCAGCGTCGCAGACTCCACAGGCCTATATCTGTTCTTCGGCTATTTGTAGCAGTGGCGCTACTCCAAAGTGATCCGCTGTTGTGCATAGTATTAATTTATTACTCCAATAAATATGCACAGCGACAGTCGTAGTTTCATTTCATTTTATTTATTTATTTATTTACCGTGGTTGATCAGGCTTCTCCATCTACTGCAATCAGACTGCTAGTAGCTAGCTGCAATAACTAGTCTCCAGCGAGCAGTTCGCAAGCGATGCGTGACGACAGACCATTGGATCCCAACATAGCCCATGGAGGCTGGACCTGCAATGAGTATGCCTGCATATCTACTTCTCTTCTACTGATTTGCGTTTGCAGCATCAGACATTTGGGCACGATTCCCCTGCTTTGATGCTTGTGTTCAATTTCTTCTGCGTCTCTTTCTTTGCAAGCAAGCATGTCTGTCTTCCTTCTCGATGAACCCTAGAGTGTATGGCAAGCCGGCGCGGTCGTAGCCGACACAAAAGCCGGATCACACTCAGTTTAGTAGGGATCGCGTACGGCTGTCGACTGTCACCGGTCGCTAGCTAAGCGAACATTGGAAGGGGGATCGGTCAACGGACTGAACTGAATGAGATACAGTAAATATATTAAGCTCCGGTTCTTCTTTCCGACCTGATGAACGTGCTTAATTAGACCTTGATCAGGCATTCTAATTTCCACCAGTTTGGTAGAATCACACACCAGCTCTGCGGATAATGAGCTCCGCTGGGGCCCACCGCCCCCCGAGCTAGTATATAACACCGAAAGTGGTGGTGCAATCGAGTGCGGTAAAGCTAGCCATGCTGTAGTGGGGGATATCGCTCCGTTCTACAGTGCCACCATTGCTGCACGCAGAGGAGTGGGCATACACAGGGAGCGAGGAGGAGTGGATGATGAATAGAGAAGGTCACATGGAGATCATCAAGGAGGAGGAGGCAGCCGTGGAGGCGATGGACCTGTCGGCGGTGGTGCCGTCTCGGTTCAGGAGGATCTGCGTCTTCTGCGGGAGCAGCCAGGGCAAGAAGAAGAGCTACCAGGACGCCGCCGTCGAGCTCGGCGAGGAGCTGGTGCGTCTTCTTTGTCTCTCCTCGCTAGACGGCAGTTGCATATCATCTTTCAGCTAGCTTTCAGCACCCATGCGTCTCTGTCAATGCTGAAATGGCTGTTTAATTTCTGTGATCAACGGTAACATGATGGTTCCTAGGCCGCGAAGTTTTTCTTCAGCACGACTACGACCGTACGACGTGACCATAGACATTTCACATTTACCGTGTTTTCGTTCTAGTTCAATTGCCATGGTTGTGGTAGCAACTCTATGCTGTGCTTCAGACATTCAGCGCTTGTTTAAAAGAAGATAAAGCATACAAGCAAGCATATGCATTAACCGCATATTTAGGTCGAGCCGTAGAGCTGAACTCCAGCAGCCTTTCCAGGAATGCATATATACATCCTATCAAGATACCTCGCTAGTTACTGCAGATATATGCACTGAAATCCTGCTTAACTTTTTTTTTCTTATATCAGGGGCAACGAGTTTGAATTTGAATTTGCAGGTTTACACATGACTTTAATTTTCGTGTATGTAGTACAATAAATGAAGTTCTTTTTATATATTTGAAGCACTATATACTGTATGTGTGCTTTTTACAAATAGGGACCCATGCTCCTGGCACCATATCCTCATTCTTATAATATTGATATGCTCCACTAGCTAATGGTTCTTTGCCATGCATTTGTTGAATTTATTTTCTGTTCCATTGAAAAATTAAGTTCAACTGAATTTTGAGCAACTTTTTGTGCTTCTCACATCCTCAGTTTCAGTTATCTCCATCTCATGACATTGCATAGTTTCAAACAAAATAAAATATGTATGCTAGATTATCACTGCACTCTAGCTAGTATATATATAAACTAGAAGTGCCCATCAAGTTAACTAGTTCCATCAGAATTGTTTATCACTAGAGTTGCCATTGTAGGTCTCAAGGAACATTGATCTGGTCTACGGCGGGGGAAGTGTCGGGCTAATGGGCCTGGTCTCTCGAGCAGTCTACAACGGAGGGAGGCACGTCATCGGGTACGTAAACAGCAATGATGCTATGATGGTCAGTCTCAGTCTTCAGCACTAGCACACATGCATGAAAAGAATAGCCAGAAACTTTTGTAAAACCATGACAAAAGGAGTTGGATTGGTCGCATCCTCAGGTGCTAAATGCTATAGAATTTGTCATCTCATTGTCGATCCCTTAAATTTATGTGCAGGGTGATTCCCAAGACCCTCATGCCGAGAGAGGTACGATGACCACGCTCTCACGCCTCCCTAACACTGTCATTGTTTAATCACCTTGCAAGCAATGATTCCCATGAATTCGACAAAGCATGGTAGATCAGATTATCTGAAATTTTATATAACTGTTGTGATTAATTAATTAGGTAAGTATACACGTACTATATACTATGTACTGAATGAAGAACTGCTTTTACTCGTAGTGAGGTATATTTAGTGACAAATGAAGATGCACTCATGCACCTACATGTTTAGATGTATCTTTTCTTGAAAGTGGAAACAAGGATGCAATCTTATCTGCTCTCGTCTGAAAGATCACATGGAATGTTCAGTGAAAATCTGGTTTTCCTTTCCCTCATAGATGAGATCTTGGCATCTTGCTGATCCTGACCGCTGCTTCCAGTGTCTGCCCCTTTGTTCTTAAGGCTTTGATCCTTTAAGCAGATAATGACTTTATTAACAAAAGAAACGTCCCTCGCATTTTCTTTTTGTCCCCCACAACAACACCATCATTACTCTCCTGAACCGTGCCGCCCTGCTGGCCTGAATAAAAATAAAATACTGTCACTCACAGCCACCCATTCTGGTTAGGGCTGAGTGTTGATTACAGGCAGGCATGCATGTTTGCTTGTGTGTGCAGATAACAGGCGAGACCGTTGGGGAGGTGAAGGCCGTGGCAGATATGCATCAGAGGAAGGCTGAGATGGCCAGGCAATCCGATGCCTTCATAGCACTCCCCGGTACAGTAACTTTTTTATCTGTCATCAAGCTAACCTAGCCGGCCGACAGGTAGATGTAGTTCACTTTTTACTGTCGCTTTCTCTCCTTGGTCATGTCACATACGTACTCGATCCATGCCTAGTGGAAGCGTGAGTCGAAAGTTGTAAAGCAGGATGCATGAGTTAGTTTGACTTTAAATTGACCACCCAAATTGGCCTGTCTGGGTTGGTTGGTGCAGATCCTTTTGTGCGCATGGGTTTCACTTTATGGAAATTCAGATTCCTTTCTGGTCTAATTATTGGGTCAATGGAAGCATATTTCTTTGGGTAGTGATAAAAATACTTATCCTACCAAACTGTTGATGTGGCCAGTAATATGTTGGTTGCTTCAGTTATCCAAACAGTGGTCATATGTGCTGAGAAACACTAATCAGCATCCATAGTTCTGACAGAAAAACTTGACTGCTCCTTCGGTTATGCAGGGGGCTATGGAACGCTTGAAGAGCTGCTGGAAGTGATCGCATGGGCGCAGCTTGGCATTCATGACAAGCCGGTACGCGCTAATCGGCTACAGCTCTTCAGTGCCCGCACCTCATGCACTAAAGGTTCATGTACTACCAGAGTCACAAACGTATTTACAGTTTTATTTGGGGATCGATCTTACAGGTTGGGTTGCTAAATGTGGACGGGTACTACAACTCTCTGCTATCCTTCATCGACAAAGCTGTGGAGGAAGAGTTCATCAGTCCGACCGCTCGCCACATCATCGTCTTGGCTCCGACACCAAAAGAACTGCTCGACAAGTTAGAGGTGACGTACCTGACAGAAATACTGCTTCATGTTTAAGTCATTATTTGACCGCATCTTTTTACCCAAAAAGATTAACTTTTCCCCCCCTGAACGAGAAAGAACATTTGGCATTACAGTATAAGCTGTTCTGTTTTTGATGCTTGACACTGAAGAAAGGAGAGCATCGACTGACATTTACCTGATCCTGGTTCACAGGAGTACTCCCCTCGGCACGAGAAGGTTGTGCCGAGGATGCAGTGGGAGATGGAGCAGCTGAGCCACTGCAAGAGCTGCGAGATCCCGGGGCTCAAGGAAGGGAAGCCGATCATCCAGGCGCAGCGAGGAACCATGCTCTGAAGTCTGAGCGGTAGCTAGTTAGCTACTACTACGTACTAGCCAGTGGCCATTTAGGTTTCTCTGCAAGCCTCTGCTGGTGTGGTGATGTAGGAATCAAGATTCAGAACTTCAGAATTTTCAGATTTATTAGCAAGGCTGCAGGGTTTCTCTGCAAGCTGCGGAGTTGTATTGCCTTTAATTCATGTAACTTGGGTAGGATGCGCCCAACGTTGGTATGCACCGATCATTCGGTCTACTATATATTTGGGTTATATATAGCAGCTGTATTAATTAATCCTGTAGAGATGACATTTCTAAGTGTGTTAACTCGAGCTTCTAACTAGCAAATGAGCTGTTGATTTACTGGATTACTGTGTGCACTCGTGCAGTGCCCTGAGGGAGCAGAAGATAACCTCATGCAGTGCCCTGAGGCATTGAGATCAGAGAGAGTTTCTTTTTCTTTCTTTCTCTCTTTCTTTCCTTTTTTGAGAGGAGATCAAGAGAGTTTGTAGAAGGGAAATGCGGCATGCGCTAAATGACGATGCAACTGTTGGCCCAGTAGGCTCTCAGTTTCGCATGTTGCGGTTTTGGGCCAGGAACGGTACAGTAGGAACAGCCCACGTAAAGTGGGTTTCTTTCAGAAGTTCTTTGATCACTGGAATCTTGTATATTTTTCGGAAGATTTTTTTATTCCCCGCACCTTCTAGTGTTTGAGATTCGTGCAACACCTTCTACCTAATTGGATTTTTTACCTCCACCGTGCAGCACTCCCGCTGCGCCCCGCTGCTTCCACCATGCGCGGCCGCCGCGGCCCCACCCTGGCCTCTGCTCCTCGTCGTGCGTCGCCGCCGCGCTATCCTCCGCCCCTGCTTCCTGCCGCGGCCATCCTCCACCCTAGCTCCCCGCTGCAGCGGCCGTCCTCCGCCCCAACTCCCCACCGCGCGCCACCACGGCGCCTCTCCGCTCCCTGCTCCACGCCGCGTGTTGCCGCCGCGGCCGTCCTTCGCCCCAGCTCGCCGCGCCTGCGGCCGCGCCCCCGTCCTATGCTCCCTGCCGCGCGCTGCTGCTGCGGTTGGGCCCCCACCCCAGGGGCGAAGCTAGAGCGGATTGGAGGAGGGTGCACCACTTCATCTTAAGTACAACGATATGCCGATATCCAAGATGTTTGAGTGGTATATCATAATTAATTCAGCGGCAGCTACCAAGTTTTAAACAAATTTAAAGTGTACACATACGTGATAATCCAAGAACAAAAATGAAAAGTTGAAAAGATGACAAATTCAAAGTACCGACAATATTGTTTACCAAAATGGAGATAATATTGGCTGACACGACAAAATTCAAAATATGTGATCCAACTTCAAGATCCCACTCGCCTAAAGAAAAGAGAACAAATGAATCAGTTTTTTATACCTAATAAATTGTATGATTATTCATTAGAAAATAGGTATAGTTCAATGCATTACTTATCATAGATCATATTTATGCCCTTTTTCCTTCCATGTTCATGAAACGATGAAGCACAGTCTCATTGGTAACTTTGCTAAATATTTCTTTCTCCATACTCAAGTGCTCATCACCAATTTTATTAGACAGATGTGTCTTCACAAGTTTCATGGCCGAAAAACATCTCTCCACTATTGCAGTAGCGACGGGTAATACTAATACAAGCTTCAAAAGTTGATAAACCAAAGGATAACAAAGATTTTTCCCTGTCTCGACCATTTTTTGAGAAAGCTCACCAATAGTATTTAAGTTGGAGAATCTACCATCTGCTTGCACATCGGCAATGTAAAGGCAAAGTTGGTCCCGAAGGTCCCTCATGTGTCCAGAATTAAAATCATCAAGATATAGTTTTGCTAGCCTTATCAAACTCTCCACATTGAAATCCTGAAAATTGTTTCTCGGATTGAATGCACCTGAGCAAACAAGCAATTGAGAGCTTATCTCATTAAAACGGCTATCAAGCTCTTGAACTAGCCAATCAATAATATCATTAAAACAATCCACTTCATAGTGATGCTTGTTGGTAATTCCAGATTTTTTCCTAGGCTGTTGGGGATCAATATATGTATTTTCCATTCCCAATATGTCAATCTCATGCATGTCACAAAACTCATTCACTTCACCTAATAATTTATCCCACCCTTCTCTTCTAATATTATCCAAATGGATTCTTGTTGATCTCACACATCCAATGGCATTCACAATGTCCTGATCCTTGCGTTGCAAAGCTAATGATAAGGAGTTTTTAGCTGATAATATAGTCAACATGAGATGCAAATAAAAGACAAAGTCAAACGATCTGAAATACACTAGAAGATTTGATGCTTGATCTCTATTTTTTCAATCTCTATCATCCTTTTCCACAACTTCTAGCACTTCAACTATTGTAGGAAATATATTGACCAAACTTTTAAGAGTCTTATAATGGGAACTCCATCGAGTATCTCCTGGTCTTTGAAGGCATTGCTCTTGATTTAACCCTGTCCCAGTCTCAAGTTGCCCACACCCCAGTGCCTTGCTCACTTGTTCATGATTGATATCTCTGATCATATCCATTCTCTTAGCTGATCCACCCACCAAATTTAATAAGGTAGAAAATTTAGACAAGAAATTGCTTATCCCCTTATATTTTCTCACAATTGCCACAATGACTAGCTGAAGTTGGTGAGCAAAGCAATGCACATAGTAAGCTGATCTACTTTCTCTCTGAATCAATGATTGCAAGCCATTGAACTCACCTCGCATATTACTAGCACCATCATATCCTTTGCCTCTAACTTGTTTTAAGCTTAGTTTCAACTTTGCAAATAGAGAATCAATAGATGACTTAAGGTGGGAAGAAGTTGTTTCCTTCACGTGCACAAGACCAACAAACCTCTCTTTCACGATCCCAAGTTTGTCAACATATCTCAAGACCACGGCCATTTGTTCTTTGCAAGAAACATCTCTTGACTCATCAACTAGCAAGCAAAACACGTCATTCCCAAATTCTTCTAGGATAGAATGTAGAACTTCATTGGCAAAACACTCAACAATGTCTCTCTGAATTTCAGGGGCCAACATACAACTATTACCTGCAGCATTTGTACCCGCTGCCTCGTCCAACTTTGAATCATGCTCTGCTAAGCAATCATAGAACTCCTTGAAGTTCCCTTTGTTGTAGGAGTCCTTTGACTCGTCATGACCTCGAAAAGGCAATCCTTGCTTCAATAATAGCCTTGTTGTATCAATGGATCCATTCAACCGAGTAAAATAAGCCTTCTTAGCAACTTCGCTAAGATCTTTGAAAGCAACATCTATGTGTTGCTTTCTTTGTAACAGATCATCACACTTCTTCATGGCAATATAATGTGAGCCACCCACAGCACCAACATGTGACTTTAACCTTTCTTTCCTATGATAACCATTCCAACCATTAATGACAAATGCTTCATACCCTGAATCTTTTTTTCTCTAAACAAGAAACAACAAAAACAGTATGCTTTATCCTTCGACTCACTATATTCAAGCCAACTTCCAAACTCATCAAACCATTCCGGAATAAACCTTCCCGCCTTGTCTCCAATATATGAAATAGGAAAATTGCAAGTGCCAGGCTGACAAGGCCCATTCTCCAAATATTTCCTTCTTACCTTCTCTCTGTGATTAGGATGATAACTATCAATTTCCCTCCTCACTCCTGGATCATATTTGATTTCTTCTTCCCAATTGATATCAGGTGGACATGGATTCCTTGAACTGTGAGCACCATCAGGTTCTAGTGCTTTCCGTTTATAAAACCTTTCCATGATTTACCTATCATTTATAAAAAAAATGAATCTCGGTTGCTTGCTATCATTATATTCATTTAATCAAATAATCAAGAACTTCCTAGTTAAATTGAATTGTAGAAATTTCTTACCCTGCTGAGTTGCTGTTGAATCGAATTGTGCAGATGTGGCCGCCAGCCAATCAGAGGAAGCAATCTTGGATTCTTGGCCACTTGCTTAGCACAACAGTCAGGCGTCAACACTCAATAAAGAATTAGAGAGGGCAAGCATGCTTCCATCTTCCATGGGAGACGGCCGGCGGCAGATTGAGCACGCGAAGCGTGGCTAGGGAGAAAAAAAGATGAAGCGTCGGGCGGCCGGGCGAGGGCGACATATGAATTAATTGGCGTGCGTAATCGTGGGGATGGATTCCCTTTCCCCGGAAGCCTGGAAGGCAGCTGGGCTTTTGTTGGCAGATTAAATTGGGCTTCCATCTTGTCTGATGGATCTGGTGGGGGGTGCACAAAATTGGCCCAAGAGGGGTGACTATATGGTGGAAAATTGATAGCAATAACCGAATTTCGATATGGATCTGGGTGCCTGTGCACCCACGGGCCTTAAATGGGCTCCTCCCTGATTGCACAGTGCAGATTACTAGCACAACGGTTTCCAAATCAAACGTGCCGCGGAGCCGACCATTCAAGTAAAGAAACCTTCAGACTTTTGCGTGGACAGAAAATGGCGTGCGTTTTGGCTGCGGGATCGTTGGTACAGACAAGGCGCATGAAAAGAGTGAGGCCGAAGTCTCACCAAACGGGGGCATTATATGGAGATGGAGCCGCCCGCGCGCGCTCTCTGTCTCTACGGTTGCGCAGCTAGCTGCTGTTGGGCCATTGCCTTTGCTTGCGTTCGCAGGAACCGATGCTTCCTTTGCAACAACCGCCTCCCCCTCCTTCCAACCTTGTCCTCCAAGTGACAAAAAAAAAAAAGACGCCCAAGACTTTTCTTTCTTTTTTTTATTTCCCAATTATTGGAGGCCAGAGCAAATTCTGATCGTTCTTTTTTGGACCGGCCTATTTTTTAAATTTGCCAAGTGATTACTTTTATTCGAGTGGATGTACATGTACCTCGGTTTCGGTCGCGATGGCTCTCTCATGGCGCAGCTGGCATGCTGACTGCTGTTCGATTTCAGTTGATGCGTCGCCTGCATTGTTTTCCAAGCCTCGCTATTCTCGTACGTGGACGCAGTGCCGGCCGGATCCTTGGGAAATTCATGGGGTTATGGCTGTGTTTTCCAGACGAGAAGTTAGTAGGTGCTGAAAACATGTCACCTTCCCCGGAATGGTGGGTTGTTTTTATCATTGTGTCTCTGTGATCTGGCAGCTATCAGGTGAACCAGAATTGAAGTTACAATCGAACTCATGTCAGGGCTCTGATGCTCTCGGGTTATACTGGACGCAGCGCCGGTTGAGATGAAACGTCCTTCTCGCGTTGTTCTTGATAAAGTAATTTGCTCTGGTGATTTGTTACTTTTTGCGGCAAAAGGAACCAAGCGTGATGGCTAGGGATGACCAAAACAAGCGACCATCGTGCTACAGGGCAAAAACAACCCAAGGCAAGGTAAAAACTGGATGTATGGACACTAATGCTAGGACTAAGCTTTTACAGTCAGCATCAGTCCGCACATCACGGAGTAACAAGTAATTAGAGAAACTTTGACTGTCGACAACAAGACACGCTATACAAGTTACACCCATAGGCACATTGGATTTGTAGATATATGCAATACAAAAAATAATTAAGAAAACAGAGCCGTGCCGAGGAGAAAAACGTATAGATTGATTCTTCTAGCCTTGCCACCGTTCACCCTTAAATTTTGTCACCGAAGAGGGGTTGGACATGTTTGCAGCACCTCTACGGTACCATGCGATGTCGCAGTTCACCTTTCCGGCACCAACTCTTGTTGTTCCTAGCACCGTTTTCTATGCTGGTGGCGCCCAAGACTAGTAATCTAGAACATATGTTCGTTGTCACGTACCCGCGCAACATAGTATTGTCCCATCTACTGTAGCAACAACATGGCCACATGTTGCACGATGCCTTGTAGGCTCGACAAGGAAGCATCCACTGACCTGACCAGCTGCATCGAAGCAAAGCGCCTAACCGCCCACCATACGCGCGCGTCCGCGCCCCTGCCTGCACCTTCCCCCCCAGTAAACTCTCAACATAAAGGTGCATCGCCCTCGCTCCCTTCCCCCTTCCTCTTCCAAGGAGAAGCACCGCCTCCCTTTCACGCTTCCTGTTCTTGGAGCCTGGCGAAGACGAAGGAACAGGGAGTGGAGGGGAACAAGTTACGGCGGCGGCTGAATCTGAAGTAAGCATCCGTTCATTCAGAGTGCTGCCGTCTCATCTTCATGTTACTTGCTTCCAACTTCCCCAAGTTCAGTGCTGCTTGTATCTGGTTTCCGTTTCTTGTGCTCATCTCTTCATTCTATGCCTTTTGTGTGACGATGTAATTCGTAAACTTGTTGATGAGCCTGCGCCTTCAGTCCGGCTAGATTTGGAGAGGCAATTGTATTGCCGAAGAGCTTTAGTCTTGTCATCACAATATACTTGTATCCGTCAACATTGCAATGCATGCACTAATTAATTTGCACCACTGTAACTGATTAGCCACCAAAATAGCAATTTTTTTATCCTTCTCATTTTCTCCTGAAAACGATAAATTGCAGTTTTTCTTTCTCTACAGAGCAATGCTCAAGTTGTTTCTTATATTGTTCTTAGCACACTAGGCATTTGAAAGATTCTTTAAACTAAATAGGCATTTGAAAGTCAACTGATCTAGTAGGCTGTTAGCCTGGGAATGCAAGTTGTATATATTTTGGGTTATTGCGTTGACCCAAAATGTTAATAAAATGAATTAGAATGGCATTCTGCGTAAATATTTTGGGTTTGGAAAAATCAACTAGAGTGGCATACTATCGTAATTAATTAGCTGACCAAAAAATACTATCGGATACCCACTTCCATCCTTACTGGGATCCCATGTTTTGTCAAACAAAAATGCATATGAAAGCAATATATCAGTAATCGCAAAGGCATCAGGTCAGTGCAGTTGATATTGACTCTAATAAGTGTTTGGTGGATGGCTATTATTTCAACTGGAAAAGGCTATATAAGGTGTGATGATTTTCATGACATAAGTGAGTTGAGCTGTCTACCCATGTCTTTACGGCAATGCTAGCCATGTTAGGCGCAACTAGCTTCTCAGCCCGTACATCTGCATCACATGAGCCCGCTACTTTAGGCTGATTAAAATTCATACGTTTTCACATAAAAATCATTCTCGTATGACCATTTCTTATAAAAGGAAGAAAAAACGGTTGCAAATTTTCACTATGGCAGCTGAAGGAAAGAAGTTATCCAAGCTGTCTTTTTTTTTTAAAAAAAAAAGGCAGAATCCTGTGTCAGGGAGATGGATGCGATAGAAATTTCCATCTATTTTGTATAAAAGAAGGAACTTATTATTGATATTGAAAGGTTAATCTAAGCATATTTCCTTTTCAACCACTTGGAGCTCACCAACCATGCAAAACTACTTCTTAAGCAACATATTAATATACTATTTTAATAAGTAACCACCAAACACATGAAGCGTGCAGTGGATTGGATAACAATTATAAGGCCTTGCATGTGTTTAGTTTCTTCTCTTCTGGTCAGCTTGATCATTTGACAACGACTTTAACCACCTTCCATCTGTTGTGCTCTGGGCCCCAGTAACAGCCTGAGTAGGTAGTAGGTACCAGCTCTCCAAATTATAGGACACAAGCCAACAGATTGAGTCAAGACTAGCTACTGACTTGTCCAAAAGTTAGGTCAGGTACAGTGTACATTCATGTTAGATAAAGCAGCATATACATGTGCAATTACAAAATTTGCACGTCATGATCTTAAGCTGACGAATTTAGTCAATATATGGGCATGTTGGGTTACTACTTACTAGCCTTAGTGGCTTTATGTGCTTAGTTTGTGATGACCAAGGTCGTAATGTAATCATAACAACATTTTTGTGACTGCTATGTGACGCATAACAACATTTAACATTGTGCAATCTAACAACCTTAACATGGATACCATCTTCTACATATGGTTCTTGTACATGAATCAGGAAGCTAAGATTTTGTGAACACCCCTTGTGTTCTAGAATGAACAGCAATGAATTCAAGCCAATCAGGCACAGGGAACGAACTTGACATGCTTTTACTTTCTCAAGTGAGTAGTACACATACCTTGGACTAATTCTTTTTTTAACAAATAATTTGGATTCGGACAAGCAGAGAAACACCAGGTGGTCAAGATGTCAGCTGGTTTCCAGCTCGGTGTGATCGGGTCACTTGCACTCTCTGTTGCATCTTCAGTTGCCATTGTCATCTGCAACAAAGCTCTCATCAGCACACTTGGTTTTCCATTCGGTTAGTACAGCACACAAGTATTCCAAGCATCAATGGAACTTGAAAAATTACCAGAGCGTAGTGCTGACTTGCCTTGTTGCTGAACCTATCCAGCTACAACATTAACAAGCTGGCATCTGATGGTGACCTTCTGCACCCTCCATGTGGCACAGCGCTTGCATTTCTTTGAGCCCAAGGCAATTGATGGACAGACAGTGATACTCTTTGGGTTGCTGAATGGCACTTCAATTGGCCTTCTCAACCTTAGTTTAGGATTCAACTCCATTGGATTCTATCAAGTAAGCTCCATCTGGGTATCTTTCTCTATATAACATGATCAAATACATTAAACTTGGTATGTTCTGCAGATGACAAAATTGGCGATCATACCTTTCACTGTGCTATTGGAGACAATCTTCCTGAAGAAAAGATTCAGGTTTCAGATATAACTGAGCATTTGTCTTATAATATCAGACCTCATTTACGGTAAAAGTAAAGGAGATAAATTGACAGGCCTGAAATCTTCTGAATTCATCATGTACTTTTGATTGAGGAGAACAATTAGGTTTTAGATATTTTTGCATAAACTCTTGGACCAAATGATAATTAAATATTTGTTTAGTTTCCTGGGCCAAAAATCATCTTCGTGGTATTAACTGTTATTTCCACTGAGCTAATATCAATTCAATGATGTGCAGTGAGAGTATCAAGCTTTCTCTTCTGGTCTTACTTCTTGGAGTAGGCATCGCTTCAGTTACTGATCTCAAGCTAAATCTGCTCGGGTCCATCCTTTCTGGCCTCGCCATTGCCACCACTTGTGTTGGCCAAATTGTATCCTACAATTAATACCAACACGATTATCAATAAAGTCTAGACCTCACTTCTCATTGCAATGTACAGTATCAGTAAAGTAGTTCTATTATAAAATAAAGCATACAAGGACCCAGTAATTATTAACTTATAAGCTGTTAACAGAGCTTTTTAGGTTCTAATTGCTATTTTGAGTTTATGAATCACTTGGCATGAATCTATCACATGCTTCATGTACCACAACCACATGCTATCCTTAACCAAAATTTTTCTTAATGAAGCTCACAAATACAATACAGAAGAGGTTGAAGGTCTCCTCAACACAGCTATTGTACCAATCTGCACCTTACCAGGCAGCAATTCTGTTTGCAACTGGCCCTTTTGTGGATCAACTCCTTACTAACCGCAGCGTCTTCGCACACAAATACTCTGCTCCAGTTTTGGTATGTTCTCAATACTTTACCCAAATACATGAAAATTGTATTCTTGAAATTATTTAAGGACATCAACTGATTTAAGACTGGAGAAGATGAAGGTACGCAACCAGTCAAATTCTATATTTGCAGAATATAAAAATTCTGAGACCTGCAAGATTGCTAGTGGTGACAAGTGAAACTAAAAATATGTAGTTCTACAGTAAGATTCCAAAATGTTAAAGTTAAAAAAATAATTTCATGAAGTAGCCGTCATGTGGACATTTTAAATTTGATGCATTTCAATGAAACAAACATGAAAAAACTAAACTCATTGGTAATTCAGTATGATGGTGGGGCGGATACATGATGACCTTTAACCATGTGAAGTGCTTTACATGCAAATTTATTCCATGTACAGTATAATAGTCCAGTGATACCTATGGAAGTAAAAATCAAATCAAATATGCAATGGCTTCAGCAGTTATTGGTACAATATACCAGAATTTTCAAGACAATGTTACTCAATTGCCATGTTCTCGCGTGTTCCCTCCCTCCCTCTCTCTCTCTAACATGAAAAATGATCCTCTCTATATGAATCATATGTAGGGTTTTATTGTCCTATCTTGCTTGATTGCGGTGTCTGTGAACTTCAGTACATTTCTTGTGATTGGAACAACATCCCCAGTGACATACCAGGTGCTTGGCCACCTTAAGACATGTCTGGTTCTATCGTTTGGCTACACTCTATTGCATGATCCTTTCACTCTACGGAACATATTGGGCATTCTGGTAGCCATATTTGGGATGGCACTGTACTCCTACTTCTCAGTGAGAGAAAGCAAGAAGAAGTCAACAAATGATGCTCTGCCAGTTTCGCAGGTTTGATTTTTACCCCAATCATTGAATAACATACATTAGAATTTGTATTTATCATCATGGAGACAGAGTTGTTATAGTACAAAATAAAATGAGCCTGATAAGCATATAACAGTCATGCCAATGACTGTCCTGCTTCGTATACTCAGCAGCAATAATCAAGAGTCATTAATCAAACTAAATATATTAGTGTTTGAACCTTTTACAATGGTGCAACCACGATGAGAAAAACATTGAAATTTGAAAATTAAATAATTTTAAATTGAATAGAATTGGTATTACTGACCAGAATAAGTATTTTAAACTGCTCAGGGAATAAAAAAAGGTAACAAGAATTTGTGGCACAGTTAGAAAAACTATGGTGCCTCCAATATTGTTAACCATATTGAAGCTTGTAACTTGGAGAATCATGTGGCCCATACTGTAGTGAATTATTTAGCTTCTGGATGGAATGCCAAACATGGTCTACTCAGCTACAACATAATTTACATGAGTGTCTGCAGTAAAAACTGCAAAATATTCCTTGAAATATACTTTAATTTACAGGATTTTTTCAGTTCACCCTTTTGATGTCTTTCATATGTATGTAGATGCCAGATAAGGAGGCTGAACCACTTTTGGCAACGAAAGACAGCAACGACGCCAAAAAAGCAAATGGTCTATCTCACGACTGCTAAGGCTTTTCTTGTAGTTTAGGACTAGTATGAACAACTGCCCTTCGAATTTAAAGGACCTGGGGAAAGCCATTCTTTCCATTCTTGATTTCCTTTTTAGGAACGGAGAACTTTATGTGTAGAGAATGTATATTTTGACATTACAATTATTATTTGATTGTATTTTTCACACAGCAGTTCCATCTGAAGCTTTACTCATGCAGATCTCAAACTATATTTTAGCACATGTAGTTTTCTACTTAGCCAGTCCAACAAAATCAAGTAATAAAATCACGAGACATTCCACAGACCACTTCTATACTGCTACTACAGGTACAAAATAAACCTGCCAGTCTACCATCAGCTCCGAATCAGTTCCTATTCCATGGTAAAAGAAATGGAGGACAAAAGATTATGGATTTGTTGCTCCAAGTGGATTCATTTATGCAAAAGTGGTCTACGTCAAATATGTATGTCACAGCTAGCTTGCATGAGATGGGTTGCTACAAACTTATTTCAGGTGGTGTACTTGCGAGCTGCTACCCTTAAAAGGCAGGGTTTCTCAGCAGCAGATTAAAAACTAAAAGACCAGGTTTTTGACCATTCTATAAGAGCCCAGATTCTTCACGTGTCTTGTTCATTGGCTTGAAATCTACTTGGTACGAATATGTGGCATTTCAAACAGGTGTTACCTTTCCCTCATCTACGAAACAGCAAAATCAACTTAAGTAGCTCCCTCCACACATTCACTACTATGTACACTGTCCAACCACAATTTAAGACACCTCATGTAGACTAGTTCAAACTTCAAACTAAAAACCAGAGATGGAAGCAACACAGTTAAAAAAGAAAGGGTTCTTCTGGTCACAGACTGTACCTTTTCTTTCCATTCATCCAGGGAAAAGGAAATCCGCAACCTCCCGTTACTGAGTTATCAAAATACAGCATAAAGGTAAGCTCTGTGTACCTTCTCCAGGTTTGGCACTGCAATTCTGGTGAACCTCTATTGATTTCCATGGGCATTTGACAAGAACTTCTCGTGACATGGTAAATGAAAAACCTCCGGAATCAGCAATGACTGTTGTGAACCAACTCAACCGTATTCAACTAATATTTCTTCATTCAACAAATCGCTGTGATCAAAACTAGTATATTTGCATGAGTGTCGTGCAAGTTCTGGAATATAACCGGCCTTTACCATTTCCATTCCAACCAGCTCCAGCATTGTGTATATTTCATCAGCCTCTGGGTGTGATCTGTCCTCTACAATAAAGACTTTTAGCTCGCCCTTGAGTTTAATCCAACTCTTCCCAGGTGATTTCTGGACACCGCTGCTTCTCATAGCCTTCTTCAATCTTGCAAACTCGTCCCAATTGCCGGAAGAAGCATATATGTTGCACAACAGGACATAGGCTGCTGAATGAGAAGGATCAATATTTAAAATACCCTCTGCTGCCCTCTTCCCCATCTCCACATCATTATGTGTTTTGCTAGCAGCTAGCAGAGTCTTCCACATTATAATATCAGGCTCAAATGGCATTTGATCGACAAACTTTGCTGCCTCACTTAGTCTCCCAGCACGTGCCAGCAAATCAATCACGCATGAACAATGCTCTCTTGTTGGGACAATGCCATATTCAGGCTCCATAATACTGTAGTAATAACAACCTTCATCAACAAGTCCTACACGGCTGCATGCTGTGAGAACACCAACAAAGGTTACATGATTTGGCTTGATTCCTAGGTTTCTCATCCTGGCAAATAAATCAAGTGCTTCCTTGGCATAACCAAATTGGGCATAACCAACAATCAAGCTGCTCCAAGAGAATACATCACGACCAGTACCCATTATTTTGAAGAGCTTGTTCGCATCATCTAAACTTCCACATTTAGCATAAGTGTCAATCAGACCATTACTCAGCATTGTATCACTCACCAGTCCAACCTTGAACGCATATGCATGAATCTGTTTCACCATTTCAAAGTAACCCAACTCAGCAGAAGCACTCAGAACATTACTTAAGCTGATCCTATCCAGACTTGACACTGATCTGTGCAAGAGGCTGAATAACCTAAATACATCTTCCAAACGCTGGTTCTGTACACAAGCAGTAAGAATGCTGTTCCAGGTGACAACATCACGATCATTTGTCTCATTAAAGACATCCATTGCAGAGGGGAAATCCAAACACCTAGCATACATGCTGAGTAAAGAATTACATACTGTAACATCCCTGTCCAAACCTAATTTGACCAAGTAGGAGTGGATGGCTCTACCTTGACTCAAAGCATCATAGCCGACACACGCACACAATAAACCCCTAACAGTGATGCCATCAGGCCTCAGACCAGAATCTCTCATCTCAGAGAAGAGGACCATAGCCTCACTAAGGAGACCCTTGGCAGAGTAAGCATTTATTAAGGAATTCCAAGAAACCAAATCAGGTGCCTCGATCCTGTAAAACACCTTCCTGGCTGAGTCAAGCTTATTGCACCTGGCATACATGTCACTTAGTGAGCAACCTGCATATGAATCACGGTCCAACATATACTTGACCGATAAACTGTGAATCTGCTCCCCAAACTCCAAACTATCAAAAACTCCGCAGGCCCTAAAGACGCTTCCAAAATGGAACTCATTTGGGAGATGCATGCCCTCAGAGATCATCTCCCTGAAAATTCGTAATGCCTCCATTTCACACCCTTGCTGCGCAAGCCCGGCAATAATTGAACCCCACGAGATCAAGTCTTTGTCCCTAATCCTCTCAAAAAGCGTGAGCCCATCCCCAACCGAGCCACTCTTGGAGTACATCGTGACGAGCGCGTTCTGCACAATCAAGTCACTTCCATCCTCCGACTTTATGGCCTGCGCATGCACCTGCCTCCCGAGTCCCACATCCCCCAGCTCTGCGCAGGCACGCGCCGCGCTGCCGAGCGCAAACTGGTCGGGCGCGGTCCCCGCCCTCAGCATGGAGGAGAACATGCCCACCGCGTCGGCGCAGCGGCCGTTCTGCGCGTGCGCCGCGATGACGGCGGCCCAGGAGACGGGGTTCCGGTCGGGCATCCCGTCGAACACCGCGCGGGCGGAGTCCGGGGCGGCGCACCGGCCGTACATGGTGATGAGGTGGTTGCTGAGGACGGCGTTGCGGGCGAGCCCGGCGCCGTCAGGGGAGGAGGCGAGGAGGTGGCGGTGGACGAGGCGGCCGTGCGGGAGGGAGCGGAGGCGGGAGCAGGCCCCGACGAGCGCGGCGTAGGCGGCGGCGGAGAGAGGGGCGGAGGCGGGGAGCGACTCGAAGGCGCGGAGCGCGGCGGAGAGGCGGCCCGAGTGGTAGAGCTGGAGGATGGTGGCGTTGGGGTTCTGCATCTGCGGCCGCTGGCAAGTCGGAGTTGGAGGCGGCGACGGGGGACGCCCGCCGCGGCGGGAAGGGGACACTGCTCCCATTCAGTAGAGAGTAGAGACAGAGGCAGCGGTTGGCTCGTTGTGGATGTCAAATGCTTTGGGCCGGCTGGAGTCTGGCTTTCTTTCTCGCTCGCGCGCTCGGTGAGGACAGCATGGCTCGGCCCGATGGAGATAGGCCTTAACGGTGGTGTCGGTTCCAGGCCCGGAATGGTTTGTGCTTGCAGAATATTGATTGGGCTAGATTTGGGCCGGCCCAAGCTATGCAAAGCCAGAAGTAGCTCCAGCATTGCTTTCTTTTTTAAAAAAAAAACAGAGAGAGAGCAATTCACTAGAATTTCCACCTGTCTGACATTCTGTCATGTCATAAATGATGTGTTCCTGCGCTCATGTGAACCCCCCTCCTCTGATCATAGTGACATGATGCAGCACGGATTTCATTCCACGCTGCACAGCAGGAGTACAGCACGGGCGCATGGTGCACCGACGGCCGGTCGAAGACAAGGGCCGGGAGGAAAACATGCCGCGCGACAGCACGGTCGGCCCATCTCTCCTCCGCAAGTCCGCACCGCTCCGTGCCGCGCCGCACCAGAGTCGCCGGCGCGGCGTCGGCCCCAAGTCAGGTGCCGGCAGCCTGGCACCGCGAGGCCCGACCCGCGCGCGCCACCGGCCATCCCATCCCAATGGGACAGCACACATGAGTGCATGACGTCGATCTCGTCGGTATGGTGGCCTCTTCATCACGGGCACGAGCGGTTGACCCGTGCCGACGCATCACGCATGTGGGGCGCACGCGTGCACGGCATTGTTGCCATGTCAACAGCAAGCTCCCACGGTCACATGCATGATCCCGTTCCCGTTCCTCTCTACTACTCCACATGCACGAGTGGAGACAGCTAGCTCGTGCCGTTGACGAACCGGGTAAGAAGCGGCGTGCTCCGGCCCCCGGGCGCGGCGGCGAACGCGATCCACGCGCCGCGCCGGGCGCCACACGCCGGGCACGTGGGCGCGGGAGGGCTCCTGCTCCTCCTCCTCCCTCATGTGCCCGTCACGTGGGACAGGGGGCACGCACCAGATGTTTCTTCTGCACCTGTCCCGAGGCCGACACGATCGATCCCAACCTACAAACACATTCTCTCTCTCTCTCTCTCCCCTTCCTTTTGAAAGAGGTTGCCTTTTTATCAGTTCCGAAAAGAAAGTCAACCAGCGGAGATGTCTGTTGCACAGAAAAGGAGATCGATCGGAGAGATGTTGGTGCTTGTATTTTGTACGCATCCGCTCCAAAAATGCGGTCCGTTCCACCATTTTGGCCCGGGGTTTGCTCTGGCTTCTTCTCCCTGGATCCAGCCCAGGCCCTCGATGTCCGCAAGTCAAACTAGATGTTCGGGGCGATAGGGGCACCACCATGAGGAAGAAGTCAGCGTGATTCTATTGGTTTTTTACGTGCGAGTCCGTGATCCCGAGGTGCCGGGGTCTCCAGAGCAGCTCCACTACTGCCATGGTTCGTTCGCGCGTAGCGGTGGCGTCGGTGCATGCATGCACGGCATGGCCATGGATTTCTCTATTCTATGGATGATGATGATGACCACGGTTTTCTCTCCCTGTTTTGCTGCAGCAGTTGACCAATGCTTATACCGTGCTGATAAGATCACCGGCGATGTACACACAGAAGTCATCTGTGGAGTATGGATCGGATCAGGTTCAGCTCAAAGCACCGAGTCTTTGGCCAGAGCTTTTGTTTCTCCAGATTTAATTAGGAGGCCATGCTAACAAAAGAAAAAAAAAGAAGTTCCTATCGTTATTCAGCGGTAAAAGCTCGATCCTTAGTTCCTTACTACTAGTTCAACAGATCTTGCATGTACGAACTCTTTCATGCATGCCCATTCAGACATTCAGCCAGTGATCTGTTCAGAAATAGGGAGAGCTCTTGCATTGCATGCATGATGCATGTAGGTACAAGGTGGCCGTAGGGACAGTGGCAGGCCGTAGCTGCGGCGAGGGGACTGCCCATGCCACCGCGTAGGTACAAAACGCACGTAGGGACAATCCTTCCTATCCATCCTAGTGCCGGATCGGAGGCGTCACGTCATACTAGAACAGTAGCGCGCGGGCGCGGCCCCGGCGTGTCGCCGGAGAACAAACAAAGCCTGCAGGCAGATCCAACACCGCACGTATACCGCCAAGCCAAGGCGCCAGTCTGAAAGCCGCCTGTTCTTCTCCTGCAGCGCAGCCCCTGCCCGGAGGAGGGACTGAGGACCCTCTTGCACTGTGGAAGTGAAGACGTTTCCCGTCATGCGTGTGGGAATGCACACTGTCCAGCTGACAGCGAGATTCCAACCACCAAATGGGAAAGAAAAAAGATTGAGAATTTGTATATCCGTCGAGAATTTAATAGGGCCAATCAGTGGTAATCGTCTGATTAGTCGGGGCGTAAGCCAAGGCAAGCAGCGGTCAGGGGTTTACTCGGGTCGCAGTCCCGTCTGCGTCAGGTGGAGGAGCGGCTCCGGAGCTCGGTTTCTTGTCGGCTTCCTTGCTGGCCACGGTGCTCGTCCGAACGAGAGGAGATCGTCGATCACATGGATGTAGAATTATATAGATTACTAGTTTACTACTGTGTATTCAGATACGGGGACGTATCAAATCTTGTAAAATACGCGTAAAATGGAACTCCAGACGCCATCGTCGTGTGCGTTCCTAGTTTCATACTCTGGCATGGGGCCTTGTCGTTGGTTAGCTCAAGACTAACGGTTGCTTTCAGTCGTTGTGTATGCTTCAGAATACAATTTCGCGTATTTTTTTTTCTGTTCTTGCGAGGAAGAAGAAGAGACGGCACTGCGATTCCCGCGTCGCGTACCAACCCTGAGGTGCTGGGCAGCTCGGCCTGAGAAAGCCCGATCCGGTTCCTGCACTGTACGCCGGTGACCGGGACGGCTCGGTAGACAAAGCAGCGGCGAGGAGGGGGGAGGGACCTGGCGATCCGCGGTCGACGCCGTGGCGCGCGCGCGGCACGCATCGGCGGCGACAAAAGAATCCCCTCGCCACGAGCGCGCGCGCGCGCGACAGGACACTAGGACAGCACCGGGCGACGGCATGTCTCCTGCCTGGTCCGGTCCGGGCCACGCGTCGGCCCCCCGTCCCCGTCCAGCCCACGCCAGCGACGTCGACTTGTCGTCCCTGCTGGTGACGCAGCGGCGTCCCGTAGCTGTCCTTGTCCGCACGGGCCCGTGGCCCCCCGCGCGCTCGCTCGCTCGGGGGAAGGTTACTGCTACAGTACTTGCTTGATCGCGCGGCGGTCCGGCCTGCCCCTGCCTTGCCTTCCGTTCCTGGATCGGTGTCCCGCGTCCTTCACCGGGGACGCGGGGCACGGCCGTTCCCCCGGCTCCCGGATGCGTGTGGCGCGCGCAGTGGGGCGGTGTACGTAACCGGCGGCCGAACCACGGATCGGGCGCCAGCGGGGATTTCTCTTGACTCGGACACGGGGTGGCCGCGGGTATCTCTCCGCCCCGAGCGGATCGATCCGCGGAGAGGAGGCTCGCTCGGCCGCTGCGGCTCAGCGGTGGAACGACGACGCGCGACATGCGCGCCGGCGCACCCGCGCTCCTGCTGGTAACGGCCGCCGCCCCAGCTGCCCCGCGGTACTCCGTACGCCTCCAACGGCGACGTACGTACGGGGGAACGAACAGGATGTGTAGTCCTGGGTGCGCGAATGGGGTGCGTGCGTGTCGCGCGTTCGAAATCCCGGTGTGGAAGCCAAGGCAGAGTACGCGCGCCGACCGACGAACAAACCCCCCACACTCTCGCACGGCGTACGTACGGCGGAACGAGACGTGTCGGCAACCTGAAGTTCGTACTACAACACTAGAGCCGTTTTGGTTTATTCGATTCGACAAGTCAAGATGCTCGGTCGGTCCGGGTGACGATGATAAAAAAGGAGGGGCCGGGGCAAGCACCGTTCAGGATCGCCCATCACCTTCAACGTGCCCGTGTTTGCGGGGAATTAAACTCCGTGTCGGCAATGCGTTGTCAAAGCCTTGCGAACAAAGATGCTTGCGATGATAGACTAGTCACTAGTCAATCCGGCCTTATCATGCATGGAGACTTGGCTCCTCCAAAACTTGGCACCCATCCATCCATCCATCCTGCTACCAGCAGCTGCAGATCGAGGGCGATCGGCCATGCGCACTGCTCTGCGGATCGGCTGCTGAGGCCTGGCCGACGGCCACACCCCCCGGCTGTCCAGGGCCAACAGCTCCACCCCAACTCGCGCTCTGCCGCTCATGCACCGGCGCTTGTAAGCAACTGCAGGAGCGAGCGCGGAGGGGTTTGTTACTGGCTGCTGCCAACAGCGGAGGGCTCCTTCCACGTCCCCGCCCGAACCGCCCGCTCCCCGGCAACCGCAGCGCCAGCCCCCACCCTACTACTAGTATTAGAGTCCACCGCACACATCCTCCCCCACCCGGAGGCAGAGAGGCAGCCTGCAGCTCTCCTCGTGGACTAGGGACTAGAAGAGGAGGAGAACCATGTCTGCTGCAGCCTGCGCGCCGACGCGGCTCGGGATGCTCACGTTCGCCGACCGGATGGCGCCGCCGCCGCCGCCGCAGCCGATGGAGGAGGAGCCGGCGGCGGCCGCCACCGGCGAGGGGTGCGTGAACGCGCAGCTCTGGCTGGCGTGCGCGGGCTCCATGTGCACCGTCCCGCCCGTCGGCGCCGCGGTCTACTACTTCCCGCAGGGCCACGCCGAGCAGGCCAGCGCCGCCGTCGACATGTCCGCCGCGCGCGGCGTCCCGCCCTTCGTCCCGTGCCGCGTCGTCGCCGTCAGGTACATGGCCGAGCCGCACACCGACGAGGTCTTCGCCAGGATACGCCTCGTCCCGCTCCGCCCCGGGGAGCCCGTGGCGGACGTCGGCGACGCCGCTGCCGCGGGCGAGGGGGGCGCCGGGGGCGACCACCAACAGCAGCCCAAGCCGGCGTCCTTCGCCAAGACGCTGACGCAGTCCGACGCCAACAACGGCGGCGGCTTCTCCGTGCCGCGGTTCTGCGCCGAGACCATCTTCCCGGAGCTGGACTACCGGGCGGAGCCGCCCGTGCAGAGCGTCTACGCCAGGGACGTGCACGGCGTCGAGTGGACGTTCCGCCACATCTACCGGGGCACCCCGCGCCGCCACCTGCTCACCACGGGCTGGAGCAACTTCGTCAACAAGAAGAAGCTGCTGGCCGGCGACTCCATCGTCTTCCTGCGCGGCGAGAACGGCAGGGTCCACGTGGGCCTGCGCCGCGCCAAGCGCGGGTTCGGCGTCGGCGGGGGCGACGACGGCTCCCCCTCCCTGGCCGGCTGGGATCCCTACGGGAACCTAGTGCGGGGCAATGCGGGCGGCCCGGGCGGCGGCGCGCGTTCGCCGAGCGGCAAGGTCCCGCCGGAGAATGTGGTCGCGGCGGCGAGGCTGGCCGCCGCCGGGCAGCCGTTCGAGGTGGTGCACTACCCGCGCGCCAGCACGCCGGAGTTCTGCGTGCGCGCGGCCGCGGTCAGGGCCTCCATGCAGGTGCCGTGGTGCCCCGGCATGCGGTTCAAGATGGCGTTCGAGACCGAGGACTCCTCGCGGATCAGCTGGTTCATGGGCACCATCTCCGGCGTCCACGCCGCCGACTCCGCCCGCTGGCCGCAGTCGCCCTGGCGACTCCTCCAGGTACGATAAAACAACGCACACTCCATGAGCGACAGATCCTTCTGGAACCGTTGGTAAAATCGTGGCGGTTAGTTGTCGAATTGCCCTGTCGCAGGTGACCTGGGACGAGCCGGAGCTCCTGCAGAACGTGAAGCGCGTGTGCCCGTGGCTGGTCGAGCAGGTGTCGAGCATGCCCAACCTCCACCTGCCCAACTTCTCGCCGCCGCCTCGCAAGAAGCAGCGCATCCCGGAGTTCCCCTTCGAGGGCCAGCCGCTTTTCGACCCGCCCTTCCCGCCCGCACATCCGCTCCCTCCGCTGTTGCCCCACCCGCACCCGCACCCCCACCACGACCAGAACCACCACCACGGCTTCATCCCCTTCTTCCCCTACCCGGACGGCAGCGCTGCTGCAGGCATACAGGGAGCCAGGCATGCGCAACTCGCTCCATTCTTTTCGGATCTCCACATCGGCAACCTGCAGCAAAGCTTGCTGTTCTGCGGCGTCCGCCCCGCCGATCACCACGCCCCTACCGCGCCACGGATCAGCACCGACCTGGCAATCGGCAACCCGCCGCCCCGTCACGACGCGCCGCGCTCTCCACCGGCTGGCGCCAAGAAGGCCGACGACGTCAAGCCAGTGGGGATAATGCTTTTCGGGCGGGCGATACTGACCGAGGAGCAGATGAAGAGCAACAGCCCGACCTCGCCGGGAGCCACCAGGAAAGGGTCGCCTGATCGCTCCGGCTCCGGCGTCACCGAGGGCAGCCCTACAAAGAACAGCTTGCTGGACGCGGGGCTGGAGCCCGGGCACGGGCAGTGCAAGGTGTTCGTGGAGTCGGACGCTGGGCTCGTTCGAGGAGCTGTGCGCCCGCCTGTCCCGCATGTTCCGCATCCACGACGCTGACCTGAGGAGCCACGTGCTCTACCGCACCGCCGCCGGCGAGGTGAAGCACGTCGGCGATGAGCCTTTCAAGTGAGCTCATCAGCAACTTCTTCCTTTTCCAATTTGCTTCTATACAAATCCAAACCGAACTTATTAGTAGCTTTCACCACTCCTTTCCATGCCTAATAAACTGAAAAAAGAAGAAGCTAAACCTTTGTTTCCCCTCTCATTTGCAGTGCGTTCGTGAGATCAGCGCGGAGGATCACAATACTGGGTGACGCCGGCAGCGACAGCACGGGGAGCCAATGAGCACCCGGGATCAGCTGCAAATAACTTAGGGCGCTACACTCCTAGGACGCGCGCAATGAGCACCCGGGTGCAGAGCTGAACAAGCAAGCTGCATGCGGTTTTCCTTTTTCGATCGGCAGGCCTAGGGAGTTTACAGCTTAGTCAGGGAGGCTAGGCTGATGCGGGTGTTCAGCTAGGTTCATTTTCCTCATCCCTTTTAATCAGTTTAGTTGTTGTTGATGTTTTTTTTTCCTTCTGATAACGCAAACAAGATGTGATCTTTGGTCCTGAACCGAACCTATCCGGTTCCCCTTTTGGATTTCAATGTTCAAACTCGAAGCTCTGTGCCGGTTCAGAAGCAGGACCGGCTGCTCCTGCCTCCTGGGCTCTGTTGGCATCCCGACCCGGTGGCCCGGCGGTGGCAGGGAGACAGGAGCAGCAGGTGGACCGATTTGAATGCCTGAAATATTTACTCGTCGCTGCAATGCGAGCTCTGAATCTCTGATGAGATGAGCTTGGGGTGCAGCTCCAGGCATTTCATTTGTTCCCTTGTTTTTCTGCTGCAGGTGGCCAGCCAGTGAGCCAGACACTGCCTCCTGTTGCGTATCCTGGCCTGCTGCCTCTTTGATGCACTGGTGATGCCAACCAGGGGCCTGCCTGTCCTTTGCCTGCCGCGGCAAAATAATTGTGCTGCTTGCCCGTTTCGCCCCCGGGAATAGGATGTTGCCGCGCGAGGTGGACGTCCCAGCTAACGCAACAGTGCACCGCAGGAGCAGTAGTGTAGTGCCGCTCCCACTGCCGCCCTGTTCATCGTTGCTTGTTTGTCTGCTGATAGGTTCTTTGTCTGCTGCTGGCACCGAGTGCTGGTTCTTTGCCTTCTTGGAGCTTGCTCCACTGCTAGCACTGAGTGCTGGGCTGATCAGCGAGCGATGGAAACCACTGGCCTGGTGCTAACTACTGACAACACGAGGAAAGAGGGGGCTAGCGTATCCGCGATCGTGTTCGGAATTAACCATGCAATTTGCGCCTAACTTGGGTCGTACTTTGGAGGATCGAAGGTCATCTTCCGCATCCACGACAAGCATAGCGACCGATCAACAAAGGTTTCGTCGACGGCGATCGGTGCAGATCGCACCGCACGCCGGAGGGCCCTGGACCAGCCACCACCAGGAGACAAAAGATGGCTCCGTCGCGAGCTCGGTCCCCCCGGCCCGGCTTCTGCCGGCAGCATAGGAAGAAGATGGCGGGGTAGAAAAAGGCACACGGCAAAGGCAGAACGAAGGTAACGCGCACCAATCGGCCGGGCGCCGGCGCGGCCTCGCCCCGTCACCGCCGGTCTCCGGCGCGACACGACGGGTGCCGGCGCGCGTCGCCGGACGTCAGGAGGGGGAGACTATTAAGTTTTACCCCTGCCGTCCGGCCTGCGTTTCACACACGACGCCGACGGGTCTGGTCAGTGGTCAGAGAGGACGCAGCAGGAGGAACCGGAAACAGATTAGCGGCAGGTCATTAGCTAGGACTTTAACGGATGTGCCCGTCTACCTAACCAGACCAGACCAAACGGCCTGTTGTTTAATCATCAGGGAGGGCTTAGGCTCCTGCTGTGACACTGACAGCAACAGCTGGTGGGGGGCATGATGGCAGGTCAAGGGAGTGGCACATGTTTAAGACTTTGGACGCAATGCAAGTCGCCGCGCCACGCTTTGCGGCGCGAGTGTCTCCTGATCGACCCCGGGCTTAAATGCTCCCCGTGTCGGGATCGCAAAACTAATCAACCCGTCAGAGCGTACGGAGAGAGAGAGAGAGAGTAGGATTAGCGTAGCAGGCGATCGAAATTAGCTGTGCGATCTGACCGCCGGCGAGAAACGCGACCGGGAAAGGAGGTTGGTGGCGCCATATCATCCGAGATGGCGTGACACGACCCCCCATGAATCGAAGGGGGAGAGAGCAGCATCAGTGGTTCGTCCCGTTTTTTTTTTTTCTCGGTTGAGACCTCACCTCGCTCAAGTGCCGCGCCCTGTTGATGCGTGACGCCTTGTCGCGTTCGTGCTGCTGCAAGCAAACCCCGAGACACAAAGCGTGCGCTGCGCTGCGCTGGTGGTGAGGGGTAGGCGTCGCGATCTCGCTTGGAATGAGCCGGCCGGATTGTTAGTTAACCCTGGTGCTCGCTCGCTCTTGCTTTCCCAGAGAAAGGGGATGGTGCGATGTTTCGAGCAGATCGACGTCGACTGGCCGAGCGGAATCACGCGCGTACCCATGACGCAGACGGTGGTAGAACAGCTTGCGTTGCGTATCGTATCGTATCTGCCGGTACCTGGTGGCACTCTGCGTTCTCAAGCGTTGGTTCCTTCAGACGGGGAGAGAAGACGACACCCCCCGCCCGCCCGGAGCCTCTGCTGGATAGTGAAGATGATTCGACTCAACAGGAACGGACCGGCCGGAATAAAGAAAAGGCAGGCGTCGGTGCGGCGCACGCGGTGGCCGGAGCGCCCGGGCCGGCGTGTCGGGAGCCGAGCCCCAGCGGTGGGGAGGCGGCGAGACAACAGCAGATAGACAGCGCATAGGCGAGCGCGGAAGCAAGCACGCGCGGAGCGCACGCAGCTCCTTCTTCCACCACCGGGGGGAAAGAAAGTCAGCAGGGTCAAGAAGTCAACGAGCGAGGCTACCTCGCCGCGGCACACTGCGCCATGTCGGAGCCCAGCTGGTTGCCTGGAGACACGAGCTCCGCTTCCGACGAGCGGTGCGATTATAATTAGCCGCTGATCCAATCTCCAATCGGCCTGCTCGTGCTCGCCGCTTTGTTTAGAATTCTTTAGAATTAGGCAGAGAGATTTTTAAAATAAAGCAGTGGAACCGGGGTGCCCGTGTGGGTGATGCGCCGGTGACGACAGCGGCCGGGCGGATGCCCCGCCGCGTCGTGGGCACCGCCCGCCCTGCCTCCCGGCCTGACCACGCCGACGGTTGACCCTCTCAAGCGTCCAGTGCAGACTGAGACTGCGGAGTAGCTCTGCTAGTCTGATGCTAGAACTAGAAGACAGCATAGCCGACCAGGGTAATACACCTAGCCTGTCGCCAACTGTAGCTCGAGTCAACAGATGCTGGCAAACGTGGAGCGTTCTTCTATCCTGGCAGCTGAGCCATTTAGTAATACTTCCTCGATCGTGTAACTATATTTTTTCAGACAAATTAGTGAAAGCACGGAAAAACTATCATACCTTACCATTAGTTTTGACATGCAAATTAAATCTGATCATTTAATTAGGCAAGTAGTTAAGATCCAATCTCTAAAATTGCACTCTTCATAGAATTTTTTTTCAAATATAGGATTGCACTTTTTATGAGATGAAGGGAGTACCTTCCCGTAGTGACTGACACGCAATTATAATCTTCTATCCTGGCAGCTGAGCCATTTACGTAATACTCTCTCCGTCCTATGAAAAATGCAATTATAATCTTTCTCAGATAAATTAGTGGAAGTATGGAAAGACTATCATTTATTTGCCACGTACGATTTTAACATGCAAATTAAATCTGACCACCTAATTAGGTAGGTAGTTGAAATTTAATCTCTAAAATTGGATTTTTTTCAGATACAGAATTGCACCTCTTGCGGGATGTGAGGAGTACGTTGGAATCGAGTCAGTGACTGACACGCACCTGCCGGTTCTAAAATGATTCTCCCATTAGTAGAGCAGGACATTGTCTCTGGAAACTTCGATGACGCGGTGGTGCAGCCTGTACTGCACTACTGCACTATGCCCAATTGGGCCATCATCACCCCCTCCTCCCAAGGGAAACTTTGTCCCGGCGCCTCACGTGCGCGCCCAGCAACAAAGCGGAGTAGGGCCGGCCGTGCCGGCACCACGATCCCTAGTGCCCCGGACCGTGCAACCCACAGGCGCAACACGTAACATGGCCGCAGCAGTGCCCGGCTTGAGGCTTTGAGCTCCTCCTTGCTTTCAGTGCCTCGCACCTCGCGGCAACAGAAACATTTGTGGGTGTCGGTTTGAGCGATTAGTTCGTATCGCATCGAATATTTAATTACTAATTAGAAGTATAAAATATAGACTAATTATATTATACAGATGCAGACTAATTTGCGAGATAAATCTATTAAATTCAATTACTCCATAATTTGATTATATGATGCTACAGTAGATATATACTAATGATGAATTAGTTAGATTTAATAGATTTATCTCACGAATTAGCCTCATATATATAATTAGTTTTATAATTATCTTATATTTAATTCTCTGATCAGCATCCGAAAATTTAACGCGGATAAATACTGAACTTTAACACTGAAACCAAACATCCCAGCCACGAGGAGGCGCTAGCCTACACTACTGCGAAGATGGCCTCGCTGATCCCGACGCCACCAGCGCTGCCTACCCTGACGACACGATCCCAGCTCAAGTCAAGTACTAGTAGTTCCTGCTACCCCTATCCTAGGCTTCCTAGCATCAACTGTAGCCATCAGGACCCCTTTGTTTGCGGCGATCGTTTCGTCATTGTTCGTTTGACCGGCGTGGGAGGGCCGCGCGCTGTGGGCGGCTTCGGGCAGGTGAAACCGGCGGGACTTGCTCCCGTGCCGGCCGGGGGTCTCGGACGGCGCCCTCTCGGGTTTGTTTTTTTGGGGCTCCTGGCCCCTCCCCTACTCGGCCACCCCCGTCGTCAAACCCTGGTGGCCTCGGTAGGACGCGCCGCCGGCCGGAATGGAAAACTCCATGCCACCCCCCCGCGCGCGCACGAATGGCCTTGGGCGTTGGGACTCTGCTCGTGCGTGGGTATGATGGCGGTGTCCTCGGTTCGGCCGTTTGTCTGGTCATCTGGTGGGAGTAGGTACTCCGTTCTCCTCTCCGAGAAGAGGATTAGGAGTGTCCGCTTCCGCCTTGGACCGAACGATTCAGAGCTAGGCCAAATCCGGCAGGCAATTTACTGGTGCTCAGTGCTCACGATGCTCTGGATTCTGGAAGCAAACAAACGAGAGCCAGCACATCGTTTCGTGAAAAGTACTCTGGATGAGGTCGGAGATGGTGTATCAAACGATTAAGTTCAGGGTTCTCGTGTGCTTTTTGTTCAAAAAAAGAAAATGTTCAAAAGGCTTCTGGTGTGCTTCGGCTGAAGCCATTATGGAACATTCAGAATTAGGCCAAAGCTGCTGACAACCACGATGGTCTGGAAGCAAACAAGAACCTTGATGAGTTTTGGATCAAACAAATGACCCAAAGGAAACAAAAATTGCATCTCTAAACCTAAACCATGAATGCTTCATGGAATCTGGATGGATTTGATGTTGGAACGCAAGAAATTGAAAATCTTGAACAGGTGTAGCGGAAACAGATCGAAAATGCAAAATCATCCTTTCGTGTACACCAGCACAATCCAACATTAAGGTTTTCACATAAGGCAACTAATTGCTCAGAAAGAAAACACACGATAACTATGAATCTGCAGAACACGTTTTCAACCGGTCTGTCCCGTACTTTTGTATGTTTGATGCTTATTTTCCCAAAGTCCTGTCGACTTCTGGCCGTGAAGTGTACATTCTGTGGGGGCTATAACGTGCTATGCTTGGATGGTAAACTAATAGGTATAGCTAAATACAGGACGAATGAAAGCTGTGAGTACATCTAAGTCTGGGGAACAAATGTTGCTGCCTATATATTGACACGAAGGCCCGTCAAGAAAGCGAGTGTGTAAGGGGAAGTGGACTTGCCAAAGGGCGTGGACCACCGTGGCAGCTTCTCGAGGACATTTGTGACCTGTGGTGTAACTCTATTCACATCTGTTCTGAGTTTTACTAGGAGAGGAACATCCGTTCCTTCTTGAGCTTCTCTTCGAGATGTTTCGGAAGCACTGTTCGACCAGTACAGTGTTAGCTGGAATTTTGTTGGCGAGTTTTTGCCGCCAGCAAACTGGATTGTATGCGATCCATCCACCTCAGTCTTATCACCCAGTAGAACCAGTTTCTCTGAATCCACTGAGCACAAAAAATGAAATAAGGTCAAATAATGTGGAAAGGCCAAACGGCTACAATAGTACTTTCAAGCATGTTCAAAGCCAAATTGGTACTGATTGGTACCAAGTGCGCCCGATCTTTCTCACTACTAGCTAACAAGATGAAGAAATGAACTCACTAGCTATGTACTTGCAGGATTTTCAGGGTAAATATTATTAGGAATTAATCATATCTATTAAATGGCCCAACTCACCTTGAACTGTAAAGTCATCAATTTCTTGTTTGTTGATTCCAAGCGACCAACGTGTCGATGACTTTGTATCAACTGATATTACTGTCTGTCGAGCACCATCTGTAACTGAATCACTTTCTACACGGAGCGTAGGAACTTCAGACTTGCTCCATCCAGTACTGCTGTCTTTGTAACTCCAACAGCCATACTTCATTGTAAATGTTACAAAGTCAGTAGTCATATTCCTTCCGCAAAAAAACTCTTCATCTCCAAGGTCTACCAATTCCTTTGTTAACCTTCCAGGTGTATTGGAAAACAGAGAAATATAGGATAATGGTTCTCTATTTCCATCATCTATTCCTGTAGCATCCACGACATGTACAACCTGAGCAGAGGCAAATCATCAAGTTACTATATTTAAGTCAAATCATAAAAAAGTTACTACCTTACGTGATAGCGGAAATAATCACGCGTAATCATGTGGAAATAGGAGTCGGCTGCAATTATTTTATTTAATTGCGCCTGCCAGGATTCGAATTCAAGACCTCTGGCTTTGATACCATGATAGCGGAAATAATCACGCATAATCGATAGAATGAATTGATGGAATACCAATTACATATATAGGCCAACCAGTCCTAGGGCAATCCGTCTCTGACTTATGGAAACAAGGATCAGGAGAGGATGCAGCTGGTTGGGCCTGGGCGTGATGGGCGCTGGTGGTTCAGGCGCTAGGCCGAACCATCTACAGGGCCAGCTATACCGGCTAAACAATGTTGCTAACATTATGTATCAACACTAATAATCCTCTTTTTGGTTTTTGGTACCTAGGGACAAATCTGATAATGAAATTTCGCAATTATGTATATAGGTAAATTTGAAACAGCATATTAGGCACTTTTCACAAATGTGGTTGCTGGCTCCCCTGGTCATAAAACAATTTTGAGATAAGCTGACCAGGCATTGTAGCAGAATAGTAGCATAAAACAAGTGCTTACATTTACAGATCGAGCCACATCCTCCGTAAATGCTGGCACAATGCCGCTTGACACCAACGCCAGTGAAAGACCAAAGAATATGCATAATAGCAAACCAAGAGTTCTTTTATCACCTAAAGAAAGCATAGAGTGGTATATCAGCTTACTTCGAGAATGCAACTAAAAAAAAAGCAAATGCACATAAATATAAAGCTAATAAATGCAGAGAAGCGTAAAAATATAAAGCAACATCAGATGGGCTGTACAGAGAATGCCAGATAGAAAAGGTAGGGACCTTATTCTGACCAGTGAAGATAGCAGGAAATGTACAGACATTACATATCTGCAGTACACTCTTACATCAACGGGCCGGTGTCTAGAGAAGAGAACCGAATACACAAGTGTCTGCTGGTGGCGCAAATGCTCATACAGACTAAATTACTAATTACACAGCGAAGAACCAAACTGAAATGTGGTACAGTACAGGACTAGCAGATAAACAAACCTCTTTCTTTCTATATGGCAGAGGAAAATAAAGAAATGAAACGTAAACAATAAATAATGCAAATATTAATATTGATATTACTTTGACAGGAAAGAAATATGACAATATATCCAGCATGTCATGGTTTACCTGAGATATGAACGTATGAAAGAAGATACACAAGCATGAAACAAATGACGATTGCAATGGCAACAGCTACAATTACATTTCCAAGCCAGTCTGGTAGCCCACCAGGATTCCTGCATACCAAAGCAAAGTGAAGTTAACAAAAGTTTGGTTTGCTATAACAGACTTTATTTTTCAAAGAACAGCAAAGATTAATAAAAGAGATAGTACATTGGGAGGTTATGGGCTACATATTACCTGTCAACACGTACAACACTCCCGACAATTACATCTGCCATGCGAACAGCCAAACCAGCAGAGGATACAACAGGTGCAGCCATACCCAGAACCAATGTGACAACTTTAAGCTGTTTAGGTAACCGAACAGGAGAAAGAGTAGCTTCCAGAAAACCATCTACAAAGAAACAACAACCATGAATGCTCAAGGTGATACCAAGCTATTAACGTGTTCAGACTGTACCAGCAACTTACATGCAAAAGCAGGCGAAACAAGCCAGATGAGCGCTATATACGACGATCCAACCTTGAAATAGGTTCCCAGTATTAGAATTATTAGCCACTGGACAAAACCAGATTTAAAAATCCATCTCTCGGCTTCTAGGTCAATAACATATTCCCTTGTGTTATGAGTTAGGCCTGGTTTTGTTCTAGAATACACACATCGAAGATGCCTCTTCAGGAGAATAAACCCAATATGCTGACCAATAAATGCTCCAAGCAGTGCAGGTGAACCAAATAAGCCAATAATTAACCATGGATTTGCAATATAAGGAACAGGAAATGGACATATATGGGGCAGAATAAATGCTACCACAACTGGTAAGCAGATAGAAAATATCAACATTAGAATAGTGCCCAGACATGATATTCCGAAGGACACAAGCCCAGAGCGTCCACCCATAAGTAATGATGTTCCCCATATCAGAAGTGACTGCAATATGATTGAGTTGTGAAACATGGTAGCAAGTCGCTGTGAATAGACCACCATGTACATGCCCTGCAAAATTGTAACACAAAAGTGAAAAGGAGTAAAATCAGTTGAATAACTTCACATAATCCGAAAATTATATAGTTGTATCTAGGAAAAGGGTAGAGATTTGATGACACAATCACAATCATTTGCAGAAAGAGACAGAGAATTTACTGTACCAGAATGTCAAAGAAAACCGCCTTATTCTGCTCCGTGTTTTCTTGCTTTTGTTGCTGTGCATTTTTCAAAAAATTTGGTGATGCTGCAGAGTGGAGTAGGAAAGCAAGCATGTTATCTCCAATATGCTGAAGAGACCCCGGTTTCAGAAGCTTCATCTTGTCATTCTGCACAGAACATAACAGAAACAATCACAAATCAGAAGCTGGAATGTTGATTTAAGACAAATTGGACCACCGAATATGTATTTGACCTTATATTATTATATTTAACAATATTAACCAAGGTGATATTCAAAAATTTGCATAACTACAAGACTTGCAGCATTCTAGTAATAATAACTTAATATGTCAGGTCCTGTGGGCAATGCCCTTGATCCTTGACCTGCACGGCTCCACCCAACCCTACCATATCATAAATCCTCTATCTAAACAGCTCTGGTCTGAACTCCATGTGGACAAAAGGAGGTAGATACCTATGAAGTAAACTTCATCTGCCATCTATTTTCAGTTTGTTAAGCATTGACTCCCTGTACTGTATCTTTACAAATGGCTACTTGTGGGATGGGAAAAAAATTCAGTTTAAAGTCTTAGTATTGTGATTTGTCAAACGACATAGTTAGAAAAGCGAGTCATTGACAAATAACGTAAATTCAAATTTTAAAAAGCATCAAATACACAAAGAGTTGTCAATGGATAGTACGGACACGATTTTTATTCATAATGGAAGTTCATGAACTGGCAAATATGTTTGTCCAGTCATGGAAAGGTCCAAACTCAGATAAGTTTGGCATTGATAATGACAAGAAGAATATATATATATCGAAGAGAACCAACCTTTGTGTGATACACCGATGTTGTATCTGTATATGCAAAATCAAGTCCAGGAAGACCAGCAACTTCCTGATATATTTGAAAATCTGTAGCAGATTTTATTGCTCCAGAACGAAAAACATCCTGCAATTACAAAATGTCAATCTGCAAGGAAGAAGACCAAATATTTGTTGTGAAGCACCAAAATGACAGATCTGGAGCCATGTTCTCTCACTTTAAGCTCCATTTTAGCATCAATTAATTGTGTTTGAGGGGCTGAGAAACAATCTTATATGTTTCCTCACAAAGATGGTAAGCCTAATTTAATAGATTGTTTCTAAAACCAAACAGGACAACAGAAAACTAACATATACTCTGGCTGCTTGATTTCATGAAATTATAGAAGCATGACTACACAAGTTGCACAAAAGCTTTATTGAGATAGGGAGGCAATGCTGCTACCTGTGAAGCTATCTGAGCAGATGGATATTTGGCTACAGCTGCAAAGCTCTCCAGGGCCCAATGGTCAGTACCCTGTCAACATTAATAGATTAAGTTTGTAATTTTTCCTTATTACAAATTGAGCAAAAGGGAATTATAATCCAGAGCATTCAAAACAACAACCAAAGTAGTCCCAGACATCGTCATGCTTATTTGTTTTTTCTTATTTTCCTCCATATGAAAATCCAACAAAACCTTAGTTCTAGGTTTGCCCAATTTTTTCAGGAAGAAGATTTTTTACTAAGGTCAGCACCAAATGTGAGTACAAATGTAATACAATATATACATCCAATGGGGAATATTATGGGACAGAAACATACCTGAAAAAGAGTGGATTTCCCACTGATACCCATAGCTTCCAAATCAATAGCAAAACGTACTGAATTTCTCCAGTGGTGCTGCAAAAATTACATTAGGATTCAGGAAGTTACATGTAGCATGCATTTTGCATAGTGGTAGCATGACACGTGTCTTCCAAAGGTTAAAAGAAAAGTACCAATTAGGAGGTTTTATTACATTTTACGAAGTGTCATGCAGAGGATTGCTTATGGACATTAATAGAAGGGAAAGGGACCACTTTAGTGAACAAGTCAGGGAGCAGAAAGAGAAAGGAAGTAAGTTATGCTGGTTTTGAGGCAAGGTAGATCTTTTTTTTAGGACCAATGCCACATCATGCTTCTATCCAATATGCGACTACGGTTGTACTCATTGCTGAATTAAGGAAAACATTAGCACTAACACTTAAGAGATGATAACTAATACGCCATGAAAATGGATAGTAGACGTCTCCCGCATTACCGCACCCAAAAAGACTCATTCATGAAAACCAAATCCTACTAAACTGCATCCGAGGACAATTTGGGACGTCATAATGGTGAGAAGTTAGCCATAAGAGAATGATGGCTGCTAATAGATCCAAATAACAGCCAAGTCCGTAGTCCATACTTGCAAGCAGTCAATTATGCATCCCTGTTTCTTCTACATATTAGTCAATCTACTTGACTCCATCAACTAGGATATATAATAGACCAAAGTTAATCAGACCTGGAAGGTTAGATACATGGTTACTTGACCTGGACTGGACAAGCAATATCTCAGGCACTGGATATGGCATATGTATGAAGTTTCGAGAGACTGACCTGAGTTATAAAACTATGGGCGCCATCAAGACCCTCTTCTTCTCCTGTGTTAAATAAAAACAGGACACCACTCTTAAACCCATGTGCCCACTGAGCTACTCCCCGTGCAAGCTCTAACATGACACCAACACATGAACTGCAATCTCCAGCACCTTCCCTGAAAAGCAAAAAAAAAAATGTTTTCCTCAAAAAATCAAATGGTTGAAAGTCACTACAACTTAAAAGATATATCAATAAAAACAACTAATGTACAAAGAAAACTGAGAATGATGGTTTACTGTTACCCCAACATGGATTGCTATTCAAGTTAAACAGTTTGACAACGTATACAAATTATGGCACCGTACATCATACACCATTATTCGTATGTTTTTTTAAATCATACTTGAATTCACACCCAACATTCCTCATCAAATTAGTGTTTAGCAACCTTTTTCGTAGTTAGAAATATTTCATCTGTATGTCTGCCAAAGAGAATATGAAGCCTTACGTTGTGGAAACAGTGTCAATATGCGAAGAAACCAGAATCAAATTTTCCTCAGCTTCAGGCATATACTTGGGAACAACTCTCAGTAGCACATGCTTCAAATCTGAATACAAGAGAGTTTTTCCCTTGAAAAGACCTTTAGATAGACGATTTGCGCCAATATCTGTGTGAAACAGCTCCAATTGAACATCAACCTCCCAATGAGCTGTCGTCTTTATTTTTTCTGCTACTGCATACACATACTATCATGGGCAAGTCAAAATGAATAGAATAACCAAACAAAATTTTCCACAAAAATTCTTAGCTTCAGTAATGTTCGTGATCATGTTATTATAAGGTGAATCCACAATAACACTGAGATGTAAGGCGTAGATAAAACAATTAATAAAGAGAGACATGAAGAACTAATTAGGTGGAAACTAATTTCAGCTTGTACGTGGCACTGGCAGCAACAATTGATGGTAGATGAATTCAAATGTGGGATCAACTTAGTCCTGTTGTGTTGTGCTGAGCTGTGGGGAGAACTTTATCTAGTGAATTTTTAACAATTATGCTGAAGCACTTGTCATAGGCTCGAACAAAGAGGCTAGTGGTTAGTTAATAGTAGCTTATATCTAAACTTAGGAAAAAGGAAATGCTTTGAAAAATACATGGCATGCTTGCACATAGAAATAGATGGGCTACATTTGCAGAAAGCTGAATATAAACACAATTTAGCACCTTGAACTATGAGAAGTGGATCTATATCAGATTTCTCATACAGCACACAACATCCCGTGCCCCAAACGAATCAAGAAACATGGTATCTATTCACTGACCAAAAGTAAGAAGTTTGACCTATCTAGATAAGATAAGTGAAACGTTTAGCCTTACTATAATTTGAACATGACAGCACACAAAGTGTAGCCTTGATAAATGTTGTGCAAGTTCTCTACTAGAGAGATATCTTGATTAATAAGCAGGTTAATAGAATAAATGCGCCCAATTGCGTCATGGATAGGGACAGTTTACTTGGAACAAAAATGTAAACTACAAGACTGAAGCGTTAGAACTGTGAAAATAAGCAGCATGAATGAACAACCTGGGTGGCAATATCAAGGGAGTCTGAACCAACTGGATGAGGACCCAAGCTTGTTAAATACTTCACATGCTCAAGCGCAGAAGCTTCCGAGAAACCCCTCTTGCCAGCCTGCTTGGCATCTAGGGGCAAAGGAAGGTTTCCAAACTGGATACGATAAACAGACCAGGATCCATGAAGGAATACTATCAACAATCCCAGCAACAAATAAGCACCCCTCCTGTGCTTGCGGTTGTCCTCATTTGGATCAACTGCTCGATCACCTTTAGGCTTCTCACGGGTTGACACAGAAGAGCCTTGCCCTCGAGGCATTCTGCTGATCTGAACTCAAATAATGTAAAAAAACAAGAATTATCTTCACAAGTACCACTAGTTCTAGAAAAAATAATAAGTAGTTAGCTCATTTTTTCTGCAGTATTTTTTATAATAAAAAGCAAAAGACACCGTTTAGCTTTTCTGTTGACAGTATGATAACATTTTTGAAGTCCATCCTACCAAAATAAGCTTATCCACGAATCCAGGTAAAATACAACATGAATCGGACGTCCTCAGTTAAAATCAAAACCCAGACATTTCAATCAGAAATATGCATCCTGTCCAGGTGATGTGATTTTAGGCGGTACATTTGAAGCACAGTTGTACCGAGACCCGTGGTTACACTGTCATAATTGGAGCACCCAACAGTAACTCAATAAAGGACCCAGTGCAGCAGGAAGAAGCTAGTATGGACCAGGGCAACAGATGACTCTTTTATAGAAGAAAATCAGACAACACAAAAGCATGTGGCAGACCATCGCAGGGACTTAGGAGAATGCGAGAAGAGGAAAGGAGACAGACTGGTGTGGCCTACTCAGTTTAAGGATGGACCTGTCCAGTAACCTTTTGAAGTAAACTTTCTTACCATTGTTTAATTCACATAAGTGCGAAAATAAAGCTGGCCTCAAATTGCCAGTATCAAGTAACTCCATAGGAGACTTGACAGACATTGAACTCGCACATCCATCTCATCCCTTCCCGTACTGAAGCGTAAAAATAGAGTGGGATTCCTGAATTAGATCTAAAAGCCGAGAATCAGGAGCGGGCTTCAGATGGAGAATTGCGGTGCTCAGTTGAACCCCGACGGATCATGGGAATACTAGCACCCCCACCCCCAAAGCAAGCAAATCCGCAACAATTCGGGTTCCATCCCGGCCAAAAGGATTTGGGTGCGACAGCTCAGAGCGAAGTAAACATGCTACCAATCGAAGCACACGCCTACGAAAATCCATCCGAGAGAGCTAGGGGCCCAGGGCATCCTTACCAGCAGCCGAAGGAATCAATCACGGGAGTATCTCCGCCCGACGCCAGTTCACTAGAGAGGAGGAGGACGACTCGCGGGAGGATGATTTCCGCGAGACGGCGCGCTTCACTTTGGCCGGCGAGCCCGCAAGGAAGGAGGCGGCCGTTCTGCAGCGAGGGTTCCGGGATACTGTTGGACTCGACGCGTTGGGGTCGTCCCTCGCGCCACCCGAGTCCGCGAGGATGGAGGGGAAGATGAAGATGAGGGAATCTATTAGTTGGGATCCGGGAACGCGGGTCCGGCTGGATAGCGAGCCGTCTCGGCTCGGCTTAGCTCTCTTGGCTCTTTATCTTAACAAGAAAAACTGCAGCTCGTCTTGAACTCGTCCTAGCTCGAGCTGGCTCGTTAAGCTCGTGACTTCGTGAGCCAGGGCCAGGCAATAATCATCAGCTCAAGATTCCAAATCGGAAGGCAACCAACATGAATCATGACTGCAACCCATTTGCGGGAGGTAGTGACAATATTTAGAGATCGTCAGCCAATTAAATTGAATCCAGTTAATCACCGGGAACAACAAACAAGAACTCAAAAGAAGAACAAAGAAACCCAATTTGGTCTTGGGAAAAGCAAGAGCATCAGAGATATTCCCATTCCAGACTTGCTCTATCTTGTTCAAATCACTGATCCCCACTTCATATCAAATGGCGAAGAACAACAATCTAGCGAGAAGAGAGACCCGGAGCAGAAGCAGCAAACAGAAGGAGAGCGTGGAGACAGACCGGCGTAGCAGCGATCGGTGACGACGGCGGCGGCGTGTCGAGCGGACGGCAGCGGAGGCGGCCAGGTGCGTGAAAGCGTGCACTCGCCTCCGTTGATGGGACTGCGGCGGCGGCAGAGCAAATCGTGCGGAGGTGCCGGCGTGCAGCGAAGACAGAGGGGGCTCAACTGGGCATTGGGCCCTTGGGGAATAATTAATTGGTCTTGCCGGTCTGGGATGGCATGATGTCAATTCTTTTAGATTAAAATGAACGAATCTTTCGGTCACAAGATAGTTTCGTTTTTGGTCCCAGGTCAACAAGGGGGAGTACAGTTCGTGTAGTAACATGACCTCAAATGGAAATGTTTACACACAGAGTTCATCTTACTAAGAACATTACACAAACACGTCAATTGCAAATCAAAAGAACGGCGAGTAAGCATTGCAACAAACGGATTAAAGATCAGCTAGACCCTAGTCTGGCACCTCATCAAATGAATGTACAGCACCAGAGTGGGGCGAAACTCCAGACATCTTTGCCACTCTGTTTGGGGTACATAAAACTTGATTACGTATTTTTTTTCCCTTGAAGATATCGTCAGATAAGCATCCTGGCACTGTTACAATTCTCATGCAGATAGGACAATACTACATGTCAGGTACTGTTCTCTGCAAATCTGGTGGCCAGGATCAGCAAGGCGCCACCTACTTACCTTGCCCCATTCTTTTTTCTCAGCAGATCAGCTCGGCGCTTAGCCTCTCTCTCAGCCGTCTGGACATAAAATTCAGCCCCGAGCATGTTGTTTACCTCAACATTCGATGACACACTTGCTTCCGCTGTCTCGATTATCAGCTCAACAGTCAAAGTGAATCCTAGGGCTGAAAGTACACGCACGGCGTTGGCAAGTCGGCAGATATGCTTCCTCGTCTCTAGTGGGGTGAAATTCTCTGCATCATCGCTGGATTTCTGCTGATATTCGGTTGTTTTAGTTTTTTCACCCACCACAACATGCTCACCTACCCAGATGAATCCGTTGCAACCAAGAATCAAATCAACATCATACTGTGCGAGATGATGGAAATGCTGCTTCTTTCGTTTAACCAAGTACGGAGGTACCGTCAGCAATTGACCCCTCTCAAGCTGCAGCAATACAACCCCTCAAAACGTATCAGCAACAGCCGATTATAATCTCAGGAAGCAATAACAATTTTGGAAAGACAAGAGTATAACTAGATCAGTCAACTACAGCTCATAGACCTACTTGAGATATTATAACATGAAGAAAACTAGAATATATGGACGCTTAAGGAGCTACTGATACAAGAAGCAGACAAAATTTTGGAAAGACAATAGTTTAACTAGATCAGTCACATACAAATCAGACCTACTTAAAATATTATCAACATGAGGAAAACAAGAAGGCATGGAGGCTTAAGGCACATCCATGAAATAAAGGTGAGCATTATTGCACCTAGTGATCTGCATGCCAACTTTTGCACTCACATTAAATGCCTCTTAACTTTTACAGATAATGCAAGCTAAATTGGAGGCATTGAAAAGGTGACTAATAATGGTACAAGGGTACACTAGCATAGGCGGTGCAATCTAAACTAGTTGGGAACTGCGCATTAAAGATAACTGCCAGAGTAGCTGAACTGGCATGTACCTTTCCATACTTTTCACTCCTTGCTTGTAGGTGCAGAGATCCATCATGTTGGAAACCACGAACTTCAGCCTGGTAATTGGTTACACACGAAGTAGCAGCATCTTACTTTAAACAGTAATCGGTGAAAAAAACAGCACAGTTGCTCCAGGACTACTTAGACATTTGCAAAGATGGAAGTCCAAGCAAATATGATAAGATGATTCCTTGGCACAAAATATTGATGAAAAGTGGGCACAGCTCACACCATTTTTGTTGGTGCTACTGCTGACATGATAGATACAAAAGCAAGACGTGTCAAAGCGACACTCTAGTTAAAAACATATTTCAAATCACTACTTGAAAGAGGGCAAGTATTGCACTTACACAGATCACATCATTTTCCTCAAAGATACTCCGCATATTAAGTTCATCAACAGCAGTTCTCCTTCTCTAACAGAGGGTGCAGAAAAAATAGTTAAAGGAGATACTGGACAAGAATCATTAGTGAAATTAGTAATGGAATAAGTAATGGAATAAGATAGCGCTCATTAATCTCATTTGAACTGACACAACATATAGTATGATATATTCTAAAATATCCTGACACCACTACAGGTGCACTCCATGAAAGCAGTACAAAATTTCAGCAAAACAGAAAATAGATTTCTTGGTGTATAATGTGTTACATGTATCGATGTGTTGTGCTCAGAACTTGCTTATGACATTACACAGTTAGCACCTTTTATCCTCAGAATGGTATATCAAATGAAATCCCTGTTTACTGTCAGTCCAATTTAAGTCTGTTACAGGGCAAAGATGCAGAAAATCTACCTGAATGCCATCAGGCAAATTCATGGAAGAAAGCATCAACACAGCATCCTGACTAAAATTTATCTCCAACCTCCAGCGCTTCGGAGCAATCTTGAGAAACAAAAAAGATATTAGATGCACTATGCAGTATGTTGTTTGCACCATTAGGTAAATGATATTTGATTCTGAGTGACAAATATGAGTAATATAAGATTCAGATTTGCTATTAACTCTGACCACAAAATGGATATGCATGAAAGTAAATGTCACAGGTCGTGAAACACCTGCAGTTTGTCAGAGCTACGACTTAATCAAAATGAAGGTACAAGAGTTCTGACAGATGTGCATTCATAATTTCTATGCCCATGAAGCTAGAGCATACTTGTGATTAAATGCAACTAAATCTGCATGACAAGCCCATTTTCTAGATAAATGAAAAGAAAGTCCAAACACTGACAGACATCATGGATTTACACACCTCAATGACACGCCCAACTATGATATCACCAACCTCTGGCTTATATCTGAAAAAGATTGAAGATACGAAACTGGACTAAGCTTTCCACTTGTGAGTTCATTTTTGTAAACAAAAACATAAAAAAAATTTAAGTATATTAGTAAATCACACTTCCTCAGCACCAACAAACAGACCCTTGCAGTCTGATTGTCCAAACATATGAATTCAGAAAAAAAACTATAACTAACATAATACTGCATCTAACAATGGGGCTACAGTACTTTACACTGACAACTTGAGAAATGAGTTCACAACCTAAATCATACATGCTGAGTCGGCATTACAGTATGTCAGTATTACACAACCCCTCCCAACTATTCCAATCAAATCTACCACTCAATCCAATGCATCGAAAGTTAACAATAAATAATTTTCTGTGATACTACAACTGTAAAAGTCAGTCCTAAAGGCATATCCCCGGATCAATTTCCACCGTTGCCAGAGCTATCCAACAGAGACGCCAATGGGGACAAACAAATCAAAAGGGCACGCGATACTGACGACTTCAGCAATGAATTCACAAAACCAAAACTATACAGGCCGAATCAACAATGCACAACCCTTCCCAACTATTCCAATCAAACCTACCACTCAATTCAGGGTCATAACAAGCTAATGTGAAATATTGGTCCGACACTAGGACTGTAGAAGTCAGTCCTAAAGGCAAATCCCCGGATCGAATACCACTCTTACCGAACCTATCCAACAGGGACACCAATGGAGACAAACAAATCAAAAGTGCGTGCGTACCTCGCCCGGAGAGTACGGACGTATACCAGCTTGTTGACCCGCTCCACCACCCCGCAGAGCGTCGCCACCACCTCCCCGTCCTGGTCCGACGTCCCGTGCCCCCTGCACCACACACCCCCATCAGCCTCCACACGAACGGGCAAGCAGGGAACGAATTAGGGGGAGGAACTGTACTTGAGGATGTTGTCCTCCTGGTTGACGGGGATGGTGTCCGCGACGGTGACGGCGGCGGCGGACGCGGCGGCGGGCGCGAGGGACTGGAGCTCGTGGAGCGCCGCCTCGAGGCGGACCCGCTGGGTCTGGTTCAGCGAGAGGTGGAGGTCCCTCATGGCCGATCTCTCCGCCTCGGAAGCACCGGAAGAGGAGTAAGCGGGTGGAGGCGATCAGGCAATGGTGCCGCGGAAGGCGAGGTAAAACCCTAGCAAAATCCTTCTCGAGTCCGGGCCGGCAGTTCCCCCTTTCTAGCTTTCTTTCTCCACCGGGGGGAGGCAGTCCGGCACCGATGCGCACGGTGTTCGGTTGGGCTGTGTGAGGAAGCTCGGTTGGGCTGTTAATAGGCTCTAGTTGGGTCAGGCCCAAAATTCGCTCCGCATCGCTGTTGTTTAAAATGAGGCCCGATGTTATGGCCGTAGCAAGCCTTTTACGTGGCACTCGGCCCGGAAATAACCGTGTAGAAGACAAAAGGAAACCTCTCTCAAAAAAAAAGACAAAAAGTAAAGGAGGTTGACTCAACCAGTCCCTTGCAAATTTAGCAGCTACTATTGGCTTCATTTTTGTATAGAAACAAACAAATGCGAATGGTTAAAAAAATAGTGACAGGCACAATCAAACACTGGCAACGTGCAAGACAGTCGAAGATGAAGCCACCATGCTTAGTTTATTGCTAATAAACCCTGAGGATAGTCTTCTAGCTAAATAAACAAATTTAACATAATCTCCTGTCTCACAAAAGGTAAGAACAACCGAGCAACTTAATCCATAGCCCATGATGTGTTGCAGAACTCGAATCATTCGGTACTCGGCCCCCTTCACTGTTAGCTCCTACCATGCTTGCTTCTTCCCACAATCTTCATTTAGACACGGTCCTTGGAGCCATGCAAGTATGCACTGAAGTCACTAGCCAGTAGAGTGGGCGCAAGCGACGCCAAATTGTTTGTAGCGCTCCCTTTGGAGTACAGGACCTTGATCTGCGCCAAGTCAAGGCCAACAGCATAATGGCCATTGAGCACCAGCTGCCTCCCGGTAATCTGCCCGAAACAATCAGCCGTGTCCACGAACTCGATGTCATTCAGGAAAACATAAACGATCTCATCTTCGTCCATGCTGAGGACAGGGAACATCGGCCTGACCCGCGGCAGCTCCATCTCGCTGAAGCTCTCGCTTGCCCAGAGATCCCCCACACGCACAGCCGGGCCCTTCTTCCACTCTCTCGAATCAAGGGACAGAGTCCAGGTTTCCAGCACTACATTGCTGGACTTGGACAACGAAGTTGCAGTGTAGCCGATCAGAGCAACGAACTTGATGGCGCCACGGACGCAACCCATGGAACGAAACTCCCGTGTCTTCAGCCCGAGACGGACATTGTCGGGGGTGTGCAAGGAGCGCCCTTGCGGCAGCGGGACGAAGCTGAACTCGGGCCCTTGAGGCGTGAACAGGTCGCAGATCAAGACGCCTGCGAGGAGATCCACCCAGCAGACGCGAGAGCCCTCCAACGCGAACGCCATGTCGACGTGGAAGAAGCACGTGGGCCCGCACAGCTCGGGAGGGAGCGGAAGACGCGCCGCCGTCCGAGTCCGAGGTCGCGGCGGGCGAGGACCGCCGCCACAGGTAGAGCTCGGCGTCGGGGAGCCCCGGGTGGAACGTGGTGACGAGCTCAGCGAGAACGTAGGCGCCCTCCTCCTCCCCGCCGTGGCGCAGGATGGCGGCGCTGTTCCCAAGGCACTTGATGGTGGGCAGAGCCGGAACCGGGCGCCCGGCGGTGGGCGGGTCAAGCTGAGGAACCGCGGAGAGGGAGTCGCTCGACGCGTCGTAAAACAGGTAGCATCCGGCCGGAGAGTAGCCACCTTTGCCAGGTCCGTACATGCCGGTGTAGAGGACGACGAGGCCCTTGTGGGTGCTCGAGACCACGCCACCTCTTTGCATCTGGTGGCCGGCGGGAGTCTGCCGCAGCATGGACAGGCAGGTTACTTCCGGGGGCTCGGCGACGACCGGATGCGGCTCCATGGCCGCCACTGCCTCTTCCAGGCTCGGCTCTCGGCTCGATCCGCCGATTGCGGGTGCTGCTTTGCCGGCGCCTCCGGCAAATCCTCCGTCAACGAAGTTCACTTTGCGGTCGAGCAAGACCCAGGGAGGAGCCATGATCGGTAGGGTTTGGCTAGGTCGGACAAGGGGCAGGGGACTGCTGCGAGTTGCGATTTTATTTAGGTCGAGGAGCGCGGCCAGCGTCGTCAGGTCCGACTCATGTTACACAAGTCTTAAGTATCTTGGTCTTTTTTTTTCTACTGTTAAAGAAATAAGATCACAGTTACACAAGTTTCAAGCACATTAAAGTTAGTGGACATAAAAGGCAACATTGTAGCCGAAACTGCATATGGTCTTGGTCACTGCAGGGACTTGGAAAGTGGCACTACCACAAGCAAGCAGCACTAAGGCAAATTAACATCCCATGGCTCATCATTTGAAGTACTTTCTGCAGAATGAGTCCGCGGCATCAGGGTAGTGAATCCTGATGAAATTCTCAAGGCACTTCTTGTAGGAGAAATCTTGACTTGATGCATCTGAGGTTGCAACGTACAAGCACCTGCTGCTATGGAAAGTTTGATGCTTAGCAACCTGCAAGCAGGGAAACAGTAAATCACAAGGATATTCCCTAGTTCTCCATCTCATGCAAAGATGAGCTAGCTGATAGGGCTTACCATAATGTAATTGCCCTGACCGGACATCTTCTTCTCCTTCTCCGGGTGGTACATTAGAACATTGTTGACGATGAACATCTCATCATCTAGAGAAAGCTTCATGCCATCCCTGCTAAGTATTGAATGAGAGAGACTGTCAATAAGGATAAAGACACACAAGAAGCCACCTGGTGTCTCGAGGAAACCAAACAAACAGGGTACTATCACTGTTGCAGTCTCTTGGACCTTATGATGTTCAGGATAAATCTATCATGGTTATCTTAACTTTCAGCATGCTACTTGAAGATTCTTAGTTGCTTTGCAAGCGGGGTTTTTTCCTTCAAAATGCATTAGGCCAGGAAACGCACCTTGATTCACGGATGATCCTCTTTACATTCTTCATGATTGGTTCAACTTGTGCATATATCTGCTGCTCCACTGGTGTGAAATTATAACTGATACCTCCTTGTCTAGCAATGCAATTATTCTGGGCTCTCGAGTTCCTGCTGTTACCACCTCCATGGTGTGCTCCTGATTTCCGCATGCCTCTACCACCACCTCGACCAACACCACTATTCTTCCTATTGCATCCACCTGAGCTAGATGATTCTGCAATGCCATATTTCTGTGCGCCTGCAACATTTTTGCTACACCAACTTGGCTTGTCACCTTGGTGTGTCGCAGCTGAGCTCCAGCTATGCTTTGGTTGCTTTCTCTCAAACACCTGGCCACTAAACCGTTTCTTGTTCCATCCGCCGGATCTAGTTGATCCTGCAAAAGCAGAATGCAGAGGGCCGCTCGGTCTATCATTTTTCCAGTTTGCAACTGAGTTCCAGTTACTCTTATTTTGCATTCCTTGGCGTTCCTGTCTAGTGCTGTGTATTCCAGTCCTCCTACCCTTAAAATCAAGCAGTAGGGAATCAGCTTTTGGCTTGTCTGTCCAGGAGATTGGAAGGTTTCCACCCAAACATATCACCTCATCCTCTTGAACTTGATCCTCTGGAATCTTGTCGACATCATACAAGCATGAACTATGAGGAGTCACGGTGTTCTGTTCAGCAGCTTCTATTGTTCCTACTGTTGCGAGGAAGTCGTACAAACCATACCCTCCAAGTATTTCGTTGCTTGCAGACTGTGAGGGACCAGAATAAGTTCAAAACAGATGGGAAATAGTGGATGATCTTGTTCTGTGCAATAAGAGTGGCATAAATAAGTTAAATGGCCAGCGTACCTGGTTCTCATCCTTGCAGTGAATTTCGAAAGTTGAGGCTGTCCCGATCGCTGCCTGATTACCCCAAGAGCAGGCTGACACAATATTAACCAGCTGATCAGAGTCAACCTTCTCTGCACTCTTCCGAAAGCATTGCATTGGTCTCTGCAGCATGTTTCCTCATTTTTGTATTATGGTTGACAATATAGGCACTTCAGCACTTGTGCACCAAAACCGGGGAACTCAAAATAAATGGATGGCACTTACAGACAGTGTAGCTTCTGTAAATGGCGCCTGAATCTTCAGGGATTGTAATGTGGCCTTGCAACCTGATCTACTGAAGCCATGCAAGCTACCTGTGCAGGTCATGCTGCTTGCCACAGTTGTCAGATGCTCTGTGAGAACTGATTTTGTAACCATTCCAACAGCTTTGGAAAGGTGCTGAAAGAATGATCCAAGAGGAGAGCAGAACATGAGAAACCTTTCAATATAACCTGTAGTTGATCTGAATTCATCAGAAAGGTAAAAGAAAAGAACTGACCTGCCTGACTCGATCAAAGGCACAGGAAATGCCAAACACTTCATGGACTTCTTGGATATTGTAAGGCGTAGACCTGGTGGTGTCAATGAGATCCATCACAGGGACACATGCATCCATTGCTACTCCCCAGGTGCCACCACACTCTGCAGCAGCCGCCTTTTCCACTGTGACTTCCAGTGCCAGTTCCCCATTCTGTTCTGTACTGGAGTTCTGGACCCAACATGTTAGTTCTGGTTGAACCCATATTACCTTAGCCTCCTTAACTCGAGGATCACCTGTGAGATGAGGCAAGAGTGGTTCTTAAGTAAGCAGAACTTCATAAGTCATAGTATCAGCATAAGTATTTGGGTTTTCTATTTGATGATATGTCAATGTGAGTTGTTTTAACCTTTTATAATCGTGTCCAAGAGTATAGGAAAAATGGCATTGGTCATCAGCTGAACAATATTAGTTTCAGATAGTCCTGTGGTGGTGCTTGCATCAAGGAAAAACTGCAAGCAGGAAACTTGCAAGGCTTTCTGATTGCATATATCCTGGTCGCACAAACAATGTTCACTGCAACGAAGGAATACCATATTTAATACGTTTACTAAGAAAGTAGGAGCTAGAACTAACAGTTTATGAGGTAAATATAAGATTAATACAAGTTTTAACTAATATCTCAACCATGCATACGTTAACCTTGCACTAAACCGAGAACTCAAATATTATAGGTCATGAACAATAAATACAATCTTTCAATAGTCTTCAGAAGAAATGAGAAATTAAAAATCCATGTTATTTCAGTGCTATAGTGTAGAAGGGTGACGCACCTTGAAATCATTTCAATTGTCTTCAAAATTTGCCTCAGCTGTCTACTTTTCTTTACATGTTTACTGATAACTTCCTGGCATGTTTGAAGAATATTTCCCATTGTTATCTCCATTCGATTCAAATTCTCCTGCAGTAGCAATAGAAAGCTATATTGTTAGTGGTAATACAACAGGCAGATATTATTTCAGAACTAGAATGATATACCTTTTATAGGTGAATGTGACCAACAAGACAATGTGCTGCTTGAGTTGCTTTCAGCTGGTATCTGAAATAAGACAACAATTTAACTGATGACAACATATATTGAAAATGTAAGTTATTGTTATTGTTGTAACTCCAAATTGCAGCTAAAGCCTGGACTGGACTGATCAAAGTTGAATAAGGTGCCGTTCTACAGCAGTTCAGGTTATCTATAATTTTCAAGTGTTATTTAGGCTTTTGAATCTGTAATAGTACTATCAATGACCAGTTTAGCCCTAGCATGCTATTTAATCAAGTAAGCTAGCTGTATTTGATAAAAGCATTGTGATACGGCAAACAATTAAGAAGTGCATACTTGATGGAAACCTCAGTGGCACAATCCTCTAGTTTGATCCTTTTTAAGCAGGATTGCACCTTGAGTGCTGCTCTTTCCATGCAGAACTCAAGTCCACAAAAGCATTTGTCCAGATACAGAATTGCTTTTTGGTCAGTGGTATCAGTTAATAGAGGTAGCTTTGGTAAGAAGTACTTCCTGTAAAGTAACAAAATGGAAGTCATCATACTCTACATTGAAGTTTTACTTGGAACAGAACGGATGTGGTGAGCACTTCACCTTCATTGAGTCCCAGGAGGACATGTTGTTCTGATTTGGATCTAACACTGCCTTATATGCAGCATTTGCAACTGCAGTGGCTGCCAAGATACCAACAGGATCACTTGGTGTCACAGGCCTTGATGCATTTGTCGAGCCAAATTGTGCAATCAAGTTGCTGCATGAAGTTCTTATGGTTCCATCATAGCATACTATGACATCCCGGAGTATTGCCATCATGTTCTTGAAAAGGTTGCCGGGTTCTGCTAGTCCTTTAGATGATGAGCGCTCGATCTTTTCCCTTACTGATATTGAATGGAGTAGTTCCTCGTGTGGGTTTAAACCATTGTAAAATGAACTCCTAACAACATCATGTGCCTTTAAAGGATCATAACACTTGGTGCTTCCGCTACACTTGTTCAGAAACTTGTAGCAATCCTCCACTAAGTTGCCAGAGTATAGTGTGCCATTATTTTGCAGTTGGCGGCCCAAGAAACCAAGCTGCTCAACTAATTTCCTCAGAGCTGAATCACTTTTGGGGTCAACCAGCAGACCAAGGGCAGAAACATGGGCAATGAAGTCCACAGTTGATTCTCTGTACTCATCGAGCTCAAGTGAACTACTTTCAATTACCTTCTGCATTGCACTTGGGCCATCAAAATCTCTCAAGCTCATGCTGAAACCATCCATAAGCAGTGATTCCATTAGGAGGGGCTGTAGTATATTTAGAAGCTTCATGGCCTCCCTTGAACCCTTCTCTGAATGAGTTGATGAGATGATGGCAGTTACTAAGGATCCAACAGATTCTTTCTTTGTCTGGCTTTCCAGTAGGGTTGTTAGTGCACCGGTAGTCTGTAGAATCTGAGGAATAGTCCAATAATGATCACCTTGTGGAATCATCCCTGGCGAGAACATGGCAATTTGGTTTGCCTCTTGTCTAGAATACCTTTTGTCACACATTATCTTCAGAGCTAGTAAGTAGTCATTCTTGATCTGAAAGTTCAGCTTCGCACTGTGGGAGTTCATCAGCTGATTCTCCACGGTGAAGAGCTCTATAGCTTCGACCCTTGCTGAAAGTGATCTTGGGAAGAAGATGTGAACGCAGTCACCATCAAAATCTGCTCCAAGTGGGCCACATATGAGTGGGTTGATCTTTATGGTGTGGTCATCATGGACATGGAAATATAAGGCTTGAATTGAGTGCTTGTCAGTGCTTGGTGATCTATTGAGGAAGACCAGATCTCCATCGAGGATTCTTCGGTCTACGGTTTCACCAACCCTCAGCGTGGTGCGTTTCTTGCTTCCTTTCCCCCCAACCAAGTCGTATGTGTTGGAATTGATATCAGTGTACGTCAGACATAGTCCTTTATCCATCATGGCTCGCAGTCTAGCAATGTTGTAGTCCGTGACATGTTCTTTTACTGACATTCTTCCTGCTACTTCATCAGGCACCCCTACTACATCAAGACCAATGTATGGGTCACCGGTGATCACTGCACGGCACGTGAAGCTTGAACTCTTACTGATGAAGAGTGCCTTCATCCTTTGCTGCCACTGTTTTGGTGCAGGCTGTCTTGTAAAGGCGACACTCTGGGTACCCTTTGAAAGACATGATGACAAAATACGATGCTCTGTTATGTTCAATAACATAATTTCCAATTATTTTACAGATGAACCTATTACCTTTGCTGTTCCTCCCATATTAATGTAATTGGAGACAGCTACCTGAAGATCATCTTCCCCTACATCATGTGCTTCGAAGTTTGGGTGGCTAATACTTGAGCTTTTGATCTGTTCTATTATACGTAGAACTTTCCGCAACAACATTTTTGATGTGTCCTAAATCAGAAAGGAATCATCATGAGTTATGATGCATTTGAAAGAGGGGAATAGAGGTAGTGTTTTATGATGAGGTACTTACAGGAGGGCACATGGCCGTGTTGTCATCTAAAAGATTTGAAATATGCAGGCAATTTGGTGGAACACACATGTAACTCATAACAAATCCATCTTGAAGATTATAGCCCCTAGCAGCAAGCCTCGTTCTTGTTTCTTCGGAGATTTTTCGCATTACGTTCTGAACCTGAGAAACAGAAGAACTAGGTGTGATTGTGAATCACTCTGCTAACAACATGAAAGGTTTCAGGAGTAGATAGATATTCTACAGAATCGTTGAGTACCTCTTTTGGGTGTAAGGGACGGCGGTGACATGTCCGCCTCGTGTGGAAGCCAAACTGATCAAGAAAGCTCCAAAATCCATCGCCAACCACTTCCTTTAATGGTGCTTTCAGTTCCAAGCTACGGGCACCATTGGATTTCTTGACTTGAGTGGCACACAATGGTGGGATATCCTGGAACAGGGGGTGTTCACGGATCGGTCAGAACTAAGAACAGGGGATTTCATGATTTGATATTAGTAGCATTCATCACGGTGTTGTTTGGCTTTGCGGCAGTTACATTGGATCTAATGACAGGCAAATATGAATTGATATTTCAGGACAAGCGAGCAAATTTGTATGGACAGTATGATATGACAGGATGCATTTTGACTTTGTGAGATCAGTTAGAAGTTACCTGACAATAGGAACATGAAGTGAATTTCCTTTCCTTCCCAGTGCCCTTCTGTTGAAAATGTGAGAGAGAAAAAAGTTGAGACATCATGTTGGTAACAGATACTACTATGATTTCTGTTCCAGCAGCAGGGTTCTGGCTGTAGTACGTACATTGGGTTTCTTAAGGCGGAGGCAGCAGAGGCAGATGATGTTGAGTATCTTCCCCAGTTCGGCGACGTGGCTAGGGTGGTAAATGGGTGCGGGTAGCTCGATGAAGCCGAAATGGCCTTCGCATTTGTCGATTTGGGTGGCGCCACATGACTCACAGCTGCCGACCTGCAGAGGCAGCCCCAGCGAGGGATTGTCCTGGAGCTGGCTGCAGTGCGTGATAGGGAAGGGCTTCCCTAATGCATCCACCGGCTGCGCCTTGAGCTGTTGCCGGCGGATGCGTATTAGTATTCATCAGAGAAGATCGATGAGCCAGAGAGACCACGAAAGCTGATCCATGGAGACAAAGGGAAGAGATGAGGAGCTGCTTACAATTTCCTCATTGCTTGCGACACTGAGCTTGATCCGACGGATGGAACCCTCCAGGATGTGCAGTCCAGTAGCAGCTGCTGCTGCCAGATCGTCATCAGCCATCTCTGTCCAAGAATCAGAACGAGATGAGCTCTGTCACTCTCCAAATGAACAAGCAACACGATGATGCAGGCATGCAGGATTGGATTGTGTTGTGAGCATGGTTTAGCGAAATAAAAAGTACGATCAGCACCGCAGCCGAATCACAATTGCAAGGATGCAGCAATTGGTGCAAACAATTATGAAAAAAAAAATGCAGAGACAGAACGAACAGGAAGAACACCAAGTGCTACTAGCTTGTTTAGTTAAGTGGGAGGAAGGGAGGGAGAACAAGAGCACTAACCAGCAGCTAATGGAACGAACTACCTCAAAGGGCAAACAATTATGTAGTATTGCAGGGATAGAACGAACAGGAAGAACACCAAATACTAGTAATAGCTTGTTTAGTTGAGTGTGGGGGAAGGGAGAGAGCAAGAACACTAACCAGCTGCTAATGTAACCAACCACCACCCCGAAGGCCTTAGGGCCTGAACTCTGAAAAGGATGGACAGGACTCCTGCTTCTTATAGTATGGGGCTTTCCCTTTTGAGTACGTTGAGTGAAGTTGCCTCTCGTAATTAGCGGGCTTTCCCTTTTGAGTACGTTGAGTGAAGTTGCCTCTCGTAATTAGCGGCTGCTGCGCTTCTTCGTAATTCTCATGCGTCTCCATAGAATTAGGAAGAAACGCAGCAGCCGCTAATTTAGTGGAGAAGCTCGGAGCCTAAAAAATCTCGCCGTTTGGCAGATTAGCTTTCTCTGGCTCCCATGGCGGCTTCCACGGCAATGCGCACTTCCATCGTCGCCCTCCACGCCGTCACTGCCGCGGCACTAGCAAGGGCCACCACCCTAGCTCCGGCCCCAAGGCGGTGCCCAGGATGGCCCCGCTCCAGCAGCGGATCCCGGCGTCACGTGAGGAGCCGAAGCATGGACCAGAGCGGCGGCAAATTCCTTAGATAGCGGCAGCGCGTCGATTCAGCTAACGAGACGCCAGGGGGAGGAGCCGGCGGGCGGGAACGGTGGCGCGTCGATTCGGGCGAAGGATACGGCGCGGGGAGGAGCCGGCCGGGCTGCGGGAGCGGTGGCGCGTTGACCCGGCGACGACGCGTCGATCCGGGCGAAGGAGGCGACGCACGGAGGAGCTAGCGAGCGGGGGCAGCGGCACGTCCATTCTAGCGAGGGGATGAAGTGGTGGAGATCGAGGAGCGCAGGGGCGGATGGGAGCTCCGGGACGGCGGCAAAGGGGAGCTTGCAGGGGAGAACCGCGCGCGGCGAGTCGGCTGCGAGGCAGAAGGGGACAGGAATACGCTTGGTAATGGCTCATGGGCTCCTATACTTGAGGCCCAATTTTCCATGTAGCGCGTGGAGGCCCATGACAACAGCCTCTGACTGTGGTTGGAGCAGCAACTAAGCCCACGTTTCCTTTCCTTTTCTTGCAAAATTCACGAGATATACTTGTAAGAAACACTTCAACCAAAAACAATATACTCCTACTACTCATGTCCGGTGCTTATGTTTATGCCCCATTTGCGCCTGCAGTTCCGGCACAGGAAAAGAGGCAGCCAAAAATTCACGAGATATACTTGTAACAAACACTTCATTGCAGTATCATATTTTGCTTTAACTTCTTGGAGCAGGAAAAGAGGCAGCCAAGGAATGTTAATCTTACAAGGTATTTTCTGGTGCTAATCTTACAAGGTATATATATTTTCAATCCGTCATCCGTTTATTGGGGACGTCAGTGACACCGCTTGCTCTTCTGTCCTCACACATCCCTCCTTCCTGGTCGGCTTCTATCGCTCTCTAGCAGAAACAAATAGCATGTCTTGATGTCTGTCAGCTCAAACATCTAACATTTGCTTCTATTGCTGTTGATTGGTGTGTTTTTTTCAGAATAGCAGAAATTTGTTGCCGATACGCCTACAGCTCTGCTGAAATGCGCAACATTGAATCTGAAAGGAGTACTTCACATTCTGAATGACCTGAGATGTAGAAATCTGAAATTCTTAGCGATACTCAACATGGAAATTTCAAGTTCTGACTCTACAGAAGCAGCTCCAAACAAAAACATTAAGCATGTGCTGTTTCTTGGGCTCAGCTCCTGACGGCCGGGTGAAAACACCGTGATGGAGGTAGTTTTCAGTTATTGGGTTCCATCAGTTTGGTCCGCACGCGTATCGCTTTCGATTTTTAACCAAGGATGGTTAGGTCAAGGACAAAGGGCTGATGAACCCGAGCTTGGCGACAGCGCAGGCGTGTCCAGCTTGCTTGACGACGGCGAGAGCGAGGGAAGAGGGGCACATCGGCGGTGGAGAACAGTAGCAGGAAGGGGTGCGGCGGTCAAGATCCACTGAGATAGGCGACGGGAGACCCAGATGAGAAGCCGAAGTCGTTTCGGGATTCGGGAAAACCCGGCGGCCGTCACCTTCGCCGGAGCGGAAGGACGGGGAAGAGCCCATGGAGAGAGAGAGAGGGAGGGAGAGAGAGAGAGAGCGGCCGCAAACGAGGACTATTGTGGGAAATATTATACCCAATTTAGGGGGGTTTGCGCAAATATTTGGATCGCGATTAATAACAGCGATCCAACATAGGGGTGTTCATGAAAATATCCGGATCGCGATCAATAATTGCGATCCATTTCAGGGGGCATATGCAAATGGTTAGGGGGTCTTCTGAAAAAATGAAAATGAAAATTGAGGCTCCCGAGTCCACCACGGGGCCTCGGCGGCGCCCCCCTCACCGCTCCGCCGTCTTCTCTCGCGCGACGCTGCCACCTCCACGATCTGCTTTCGCTGCACCAAGTCGCCGTCTGAGGTTTTCTCCCCCCCTCTTCGACGTCGACCCTTCCCCACGGTCGTCTCGCGACCTCGCCAACTCCGACTCCTCGCTCTGAGCCAACCAAGAAAATAATCGTCTCCGCTGTGGCGTCCAGGTCCGGTGGATGTAGAGAGCGTGGCGTGCTTGGCCGGCCACTGGCCTTCTCGTTTGTTTGGATTGACGTAAAATGGGATTGGTTGTGGACTGGCCAAGATAAGAAGAAGGAAAAGGAAGCATATATGGCGTCGATCAGCAACCTGCCATTGACGGTTCGGGCCTTGGTGTGATGGTACTTTCGCGAGGGAGAAGACCTGGGTGAAGCAAAGAAATTCTTGCGGTCTTGTTCAGTACTCACGCACAGATCACCTCTTGACCATTCCTCTCTCGATGCTGGTTCAGCAGCCAGTCAGAGAGTCGATCATTGAACCAACATGATCTTATATAGAGAAATGAGAAAGCTCTAAATTGCAACAGGTTGAGGAAAGAACGTGGCACGAAAGTTCAGAGAACAAACTGCACTGCAATTCTTTACATCATGGCTGATCAGATAGTATGAGATAGCTCTAAATCCCAACAGGTTGAGGAAAGAATATGGCACGAACGTTCAGAGAACAAACTGCACTGCAGTTCGTTATATCATGGCTGATCAGTAAGTGTTCACTGTTAGCTTAACCATCATAAGTTGAGAATTGTTGTTGATTACATGTTTAATCAGGCACGCATGCATTCTCGGTCGCTGAGCTTGGAATGGAACTGACAAGCTTAGTGCTTTAGTGACTTGATGCAGGCTTGTGCAGAACAGAAATAATTTCTCAAGATCCTGAACGTGCTCTGCACCTGCAATGCAACTCTGCAAGCAGAATCTCTCTCTCTCTCTCTCCCTCTCTCTCTCTCCACCCACATCATATTACAACCAGAATTTTTGTAGAATGCTGAGGAGAACCATTCGTTTTCTCCGTGATTCTGTTGGGATTTTTTTTCAAATCCATACCCCTGGCAAATGGGGTCTGTTGAAATATGCAATGCATACTTGGAACATTTTAGGAGATTGTGGAAATCACAAGAAACTACCTTTGCAATCCATAAGGATAAGAATAAGATAATGATAAGGTAAGAAGGTTCTACAAGAGTGGAGGACATGTATATGTATGATTCATAGTTATCATGCTTTATGGTGAAGTGTGGAATGTTCTAGAGAAGAGATATTTGTATGATAGGATAAAGATGAAGAAAAGTCTAGAATTGAAGAAGAGTGTAGAAGGTGGACACATGGCAACACCATATGAGCTATGGAGTCCTATATATATGGGGTCACTCCCCTCCCCCAAGCCATATCAAGTAGAAGCTATTTGAAGATGGCATACGCAGTCACCATGGATAATTGAGTGACATGCCATTGGATGGCATGAGTAGAGTGTGGTAGGGTAGCCACATAAAAAGTGTAAGGGTTGTTGGATTGTGAATAGAGAAGTTGAGTTGCTTGTAAAGAGTTGGTCTCCCATATTGGTGTCCAGGTGAAGATCTCATCGTTATAGTGTGGGTATAGGGTCCACGGAAAAGTGGTACCACACTACTTTGGTATCGCTTCTCGGAAGTCGGTGTCAAAATTAGTGGCGCCAATTTCTCAACACACCGCAATACTGCATATATGCATGCAGCAAGCTAGCTTAGTTCTTGGTTAATTAGCTATCAAAAGAAAGCGGAATTTTATCCAAAAAAAATAAAGGAAAGCGGAATTAATCTGCCCCCGAGCGTTTAACCGGTCAGCATTTGTTGTCAACCCCTGTTCAGGTCAAAAATCAAGACCAAATAGAGCACGAACCCGTCGTCGCACTCTTCTAGCTGCCCCAACTCCAGATCGAGAGACAACAGGATGAAAAAGTTCAGGAAACTTTCCACTACAAGGTAATCAAAAGACAGGACGGCGAGGCATTGCTTCCGCGAAATCACTGCTAGTGAAGTGGCATGACTGTTGACTGATGAGACCAAACCGCATAGGTTTTTTCGGAGAAATGCGCACGCGATCAGTTAATTAAGACTATGACTCGCGCGTACGTGATAGTTTCTTTGTATAGTCCTTGACGCGACTGTTGCTTGGGATCATGAACTTATTTTAGTAAAAGACGATGAACTTGTTAAAAATCAAAAGAAAAATTGGGGAGTCTCCACTACGCAGGCGCAGGAGAAACATAATTAAGATTTTTTTTTGTGCTGTGCTTTCCTAAAAGAAGAATCACAGGTCGGGGGAAAAAGAAAAAGGAATAATATTCTCCTGGTCCTTGATGCGGAGTATGCGCGCACCTGACAGACATGTGACCGGTGACTTGACCGTGCCAATAATCAGTCAATATTCTGATGCAACTTTCACGATGCATTGCTCTTGAGCAGTTGAGCTAACAGCAATCCCAAGGTAATTCCCTCGAAAAAAGTGGAGTTTAACCGCATATCCAAAGTAATTCCTATTGCAACACAGGCGGGATGCAGAGTGTGCATGCAGATGACCGACCACGCGCATTGGCGCAAGACGGGCCGGAGGTTGAAATAGTCCCTCGTCCCTTCCCCATTTCGTGTTCCTTGTTCGTGTGGAATTGTAGGGGTCATCAAAAGACCCAAGGACTTGAGACCGGAGAGAGGCCGCCACACACCCACCAGTAGCTAGGCACCGGACCACCACCGATCGCCGTCGTCGTCCTGCCTGCCGTGGAACACGAGAGAGGGTGTCGCGCCCATACGCGCCGGGGGGGGTGCTTGGCTCGATTTGGACCCGGCAGAAATGGCCGATCACTGCGTGATGCCAAAACTACTGCGATCTCCCTGGCAGGCTAAGATCCTGCGCGCCCATTCCCAGTGCTCCGCGTGGCGCGACCCATCTGCCGAAAGCTCGAAACGAAGCGACAGTTCCTACTGTTTTGGTGAATGCAGAAGTCCAACCGAAAAAAAACTGAAACCGCAGGAAGTTATGCTGCAGTTTCGGGCTCATTGCAGCCACAGCTCACCTCACTTTGCAATCAGTGGAATGAACCATCATGCCATGCTCTGAAACTGTTGTTCAAGTTTTTTTCTTTCTCCCTGGATTTTAGTAGTAGCACAGGATAGATGTAAGCAGCCTTATCTCAAAAAAGAAGAAGAAGAAGATGTAAGCAGCCGCCGAGTGTGGTATAAACTATTCAAATATTGACAAAAGTGATGTGGTTGCGTCAGTACGATTTGCGCGTTAGTTACTTGAGACCTCAGCCTCCTGGCATCGATTAGGTAGCATTTCCAGCGCAAGTTCTAGCAACTAGCGGACATTTCAACTATACGCAGAGGGAACATTATTAATTGCGAACGCTTATGTATTTGTTGCAAGATTAGTTGTCAGGAAATACGAGGGTCAATGATTAAGAGCGCGACCACAGAACGACAGGAGAACCGTGTCCTGATCAAACCCGAACACATTTTAGGACTGAAACAAGTTTGCGACTAAATCATCCATGTAAACCCACTGTTGCTCGGTTGGTTAGGTTCTTTGTGATGGAAGTGGTTCGTCAAGATTTTGAGTGTAGGACAATGGTAGTATGGCATCGCCGAACGTAGAGTGCGTAGGCAGGTGGAGGGGAAAAAGAGCGGTCAGGATTTCTTGGTCTTAGCCATCACTGTCGTCTGTTGGCCATTCTTGTTATCATGTTGTCGTTGTCAAGATTGGTGATCAAGACTTAGACTAGTAAATTTCTTTTATGCGCGTACGGCCTCAGATGGTTGCACGGGTAACACGGGATTTAGACTGGTTCGGGCGTGAAGAAGCCCTACGTCCAGTATGGGGAGCTGCTCGTGTTACCCACGCGGGTTCTGTAGTAGGGGTTACAGAAGGGCGAGAGAGGAAACCAGTCCCAAGTCTCTAAGGTGTGCACAGGGGCTCTAACGGCGCAGGCGTGTTCTTCTTTGCCGGGAAGAAGAAAACTTGTGTGAGGAAGTGTCTGTGTGTCCAAAAACTCTCTCCGTCCCCTGGGCCTGGCCTTCCCTTTATAGCTCCAGAGAGTTGACCAGGCATATGCGAGACGCGCGTGGGGGTGCACAGAGAGAAAGAATGGAGGGGGAGAGGGAACACGGAGTCCAAGGAGAAGATTCGTGCTCCCCGGGCGCCGCGGTTGCCTTCCGTCTCCTTGCTTCGCCGGGCGGCCTGCACTGATCTGGTCGCTGTCCTCCTCGGGAGCCGGTTACGGCGGGCGTGCGTGATGATGGCTGTGGCCTCCGTCCCGTCGGGGCTGACGGCTGCCACGACTATCCCTGTTGTGCTGCAGGCGGCCTGAGCGGCGCGGACGCCCTGTCCCTGTCGCCGGAATCGCGGGGCGCGAGGACGGGTAGGTGGAGCGTGGACGGTCAGGCGTGCTCCTGTGCAAGGCGACGTGGGTCATGATGGCCTGACAGCGAACCAGAGAAGACTGAACCGCTGTACCATGCGCGGCGCGGTCGTGGGCGGGTAGGTGCGACGGGTCACGTCAGCGGCGTGGACGCCTTTCCACACGCCCGAGTCGTGGAGCATTTAAGGCAAAGCTGCGCCCGAGACTGATTTCCGTCCGGGGGGCCCACGCGAGTCCGACCCTAGGCCCCTGGGTCGGGCGAGACGGACCCTTGTGGCAAGGGGTCGGGCGAGACGGACCCTTGTGGCAAGGGGTCGGGCGAGGCGGACCCTCGTGGCGAGGGGTCGGGCGAGGCGGAGCCCGCCTGCCTGGGGATCGGGAGCGTCCGATCACAAGGGATGGGGTCGGGCGAAGCGGAGCGCTTCCTCCCTGTGTTGGGCTGACGATGGTCGCCATTGCCGCGGGTCGGTCCGGGCCTCCATAATCGTTGCCAGGACAGTCATTAGATGACCGTTTATTTTTCCCCCTGACAGTAGCCCCCGAGCCTGTGGTGGAGCGGGGACGCTCCTCCGGAGGCTATTATCGTTGTTCGTCGGGAGCCCTTGTCCGCCGTGCAGGCTGCTTGATGATTGTCTCGACACGAGGGGAACCTTGCCGTTTCGGGGGACTCCCTCCGTATGGAGGCCTCGTGTTGTGACCACCCGCGTGGTCATTGGTTGCGAATCTAGCCCCCGAGCCCCCGCTCGTTGCAGGAGACCGGTCGGGAGGCCAGACCAACTTTTGTACGTTACCCCTCAAGCGTCCGTTCGCTGGGACGGAGGGGGTGAGCCGTGCCGCGTTATCCTCGATGGACGAACAGCGGTGCTCGTTTGAGCTGCAATCGGGTCGATTCGAGTGGGGTCCCGGTCCCCGTTCGGGGGTGTCCGGCCTGGGCCAAGCTGGTGGCGTACCCCAGATTCCGGTCGGCCAGTTCATATAGTTCCCGAGCCCGTTCGATGGGACCCGGTGGCTCGTTGCCTTTCGTCGGGAAAAACCATGAACTTTTGATGCCGGCCGGACTCGAATGTGAGGTCGGGACGCCCTGAGCAGTCGGGTGCCCGGGTGATGGCCGCTAGCGGACCCGTCCCTTCTCACCCCTCGCTCAGGGTTATCCTGGGGTGGCTGTCGAACCCACTGTGGGCCAGCCTTCGAACCCCTGGACCGTAACGGGCCGTAGGGACGTTTTCAGTCCCGTATCCCTTCTTACCTTTCCGTCGCGCCTTGGGCCGAGTGCGGAGGGGATCGTGCGTGCGTACTTCTCGGAAGACGAAGTGGCGGTAGGTGCCGACCCGCGAAATGAGAGGGAGTAGACGTTTCCCGCAGAGTCGTGCGCACGGAAGACGAAGTGGCAGTAGGTGCCGACCCTCGAAGTGAGGGGGAGTAGACGTTTCCTGCAGAGTCGTGCGCACATCTTCCGAAAAAGGAGGGGAACGGGCGTGATGAGGTGTACCTGACGCCGCATTAACTGCGACGGGCGCGTCCGTTCCGCTCCCCACGCGTCGCTCTATAAAACGGGGGGCCGCCTCGCCGGTTCCGCCCCCACCTTGTGCTGAGCCTTTCGCCTTCCTCTGTGCCTTTTGGTTTGCTGCGCCGGCCGTTTGCCTTCTTCTTCCCCAGCGCTCCGGCCTTCTTCCCCCTCCACCGGCAAGCTTTCCCCCATCGCGCAATGGCGACCTGGGAGCGTTCCAGCTTCGGGACCTCGCGTGCTGAGGGCCTCGTGAAGAAGGGCCTCCTCTGCAACAGGACTGAGCGGGATGAGTGGCTATTTCCTGACTCGGAGGAGGCGCCGGCTCCGCCCAACGGGTACGTCGTCTCGTTCGCCCACTTCCACGAGCGGGGGTTCGTGGCGCCGCCGAGCCTCTTCTTCCGCGGGCTGCTGCATCACTACGGGCTCGAGCTGCAGCACCTCAACCCCAACGGGATCCAGCACATCGCGGCATTTGTCGCGCTGTGCGAAGGGCATCGAGCCCAATTTCTCGCTGTGGAAGTACTTCTTCACAGTGAGTTTGTACCAGAAGGCCGAGAAGCGGAGGGGCCAGCCGCAGGCGACCCCGGTGGCGATTGGATGCGCCGGGATCCATCTTCGCCAGTCCCGTGCCAGGGAATATATGGCGATGAAGACCGCGGCGTCCCACAAGGGGTAGCATCAGCAGTGGTTCTACGTGAAGAACTACTCCGAATCCCCCTTGCCGGAGTTCACCGGCCGCGTCTTCGAGGCGGCGCCGGAGGTGTGGGCGTACGGCCCAGTGGAGAAGGAGAAGAAGCGAATCTCCAGCCTCCTCCGCGCCATCGAGTACCTGAAGACGAAGGGGCTCACCGGGGCCGGAGTCATCGGGGCGTACCACTCTCGGAGGGTGGCGCCGCTGATGCTTCGGATCCGCTCGCTCGCCGAGATGGCTCCTGGTGCTCCAACCGAAGGGACCGTCCTCGCGACGGGCGCGCTCTCCGCCTCCGAGATTCGCCAGCGCGTCCGGGAGGCGCTGGAAGACAAGGATGTCGTCTTCCCGGTGCCCGGCCACCCTCCGATGCGGCCGGACAGGGGCTTCGTTGATCTGGTAAGTGTTTCGTGTGCCCGTTGCTTCTCCTTGCGCCCCTTGACTCGTCATTCTGACGCAGAATCTTGCGCTTGCAGGGCCAACTGACGAACGTCGTCGGCGCGCGCCCGCCCGTCCCTAAGGACGCCGAGCAGCGGCTGCGGAACCGCCTCTTTGCTGAAAAGCAGAAGAAACGCAAGGACGAGAAGGAGGCGAAGAAGCAGAAAAGGCTCGCCAAGCAGTTCCGGCGGCGGCAGAAGGGTCCGGTCCTCTCGGACGATGACGACGACGATGATGACGATGATGACGATGACGATGGTGATGACGAGGAGGAGGAGGAGGAGGATGAGGAAGAGGAGGAGGGCGTCCCGGCCCCTCAGCCAGGCGCGTTAGTTATCCGGGAGCAGCGCTCCCAGGCGGCCACGGGGGGCGGCTCGAGTGGCCCGTCCAGCCGGGACCCGACTCCTCAAGGCCCCGAGGCCGCGCCTCAAGGGTCGGCGCAGGGTGCGCCCCAGGAGTCGAGAGGGCCGACCCCTGCTCCGTCCGCCCGAGGCCCGACCCCACAGGGCTCCGGGGCCGCGCCTCGAGGGTCGGCGCGGGGCGCGCCCCAGGAGTCGAGGGGGCCGACCCCCGCCCCTCTGCCCCTGACCTAGGAGCAGAGCAGCAGCAGCAAGCGGCCGTTGCCAGATGCCCCGGGGTCGGCCTCGGGCTCAGAGGCGAAGCGCGCCCGCCGGCCTAGCGCCCGCAGAGGGTAAGTGGAAAAGTCCTTGTCCGCCCGTTCCCTTTTCCTTCATCAAGTTGCTTTTGTTGACGTCACTTGTCGCCTTGCAGCGTCCCTCCCCAAACCCGCGCTCCGCTGGTGGCGGCGAAGAAGTCGCTGCGGGCGCCGTCCACCTCCGCGGGGCGGGCCGCGGCCCCGTCGGGGGCGAGAGGTGATGCCAGCGGGGAGACCGCGGAGGTTGCCGTCGGGGTGGCTCCCACGACGGCGGGCCCCGCGGAGCGGGGGATTGTCCCCGCGGGCCCTCGGATCGGAGAGGTGATAAACCTCGATGACGAGGGGGAGGAGGAGCGCGCCGCTCCGGCGGTGGCGACGGGGGCGGAGGAGTCCGCCCCTGCGGCTGCGACGGGTACGGCGGCGGAGGAGGCGGGGACACATGCCCCGATGGTCGCAGCGGAGGCATTGTCGGTGGCGCCGCATGTATCCGCCTGGGACGCCGCGGCGGGGGCGACGGTGGCGGCAGAGGCGAAGGTGCCTGCCCCGGCGGCCGTGGAGGGGGCGCTCGCCCCGGCGGTTGCGGCGGAGACCGCGGCGACCTTGGCAGGGACAGCGGTGCACGCGACGGAGCAGCCGTCGAGGCCAGCGGAAGCCGTGGTGGCCGTGCCCGCCCTTGCAGCGGCGTCGGGGACCGCGGAGCCGGGGCCCCTGCCCTCGCTGGGCGACGCCGAGGAGTGGGAGAAGTGGCGGGCCATGCAGGATGCGCTCGACAGTGCTCGTGCAGCGCTGGACAGCGTCATTGCTCCCGTCGGTCAGGTATGCCATTCCTCACGGTGACCATTCTCTTCTCCGCCGCTCTATCGCTGACTGTGGGTTGTTTTGCAGGCCCTCCAGGAGTGTAGCCGGGGGAAATCTAACCTCCTTCGGCTCGGGCAGGAACGTCTCTCCGCGGAGAAGCAGCGGTCCAAGGAGCTGGCCGCGCAGGTCGCCGCCGCTCAGCAGGTCATTGATGACCTGCGGAGGCGCGAGCAGGCGGCGAAGGATGGTTTCCAGGCTGCCGTCGAGGAGGCCCGCTCTGCCCGCGCGGACCTCAAGGCCGTTGTCGACAAGGCCCAGCTTGATGCCGCGGAGCTCCTTCGGCTGAAGGAGGAGCACGAGGCGGTGAAGAAAGAGCGTGAGGCGGTGAAGAAGGAGCGCGAGGCCTTTCGGAAGACCGTCGAGCGCATCCGCCAGGAGCGACAGCAGGCCTGGCAGGACCGGGATCTTGAGGCGACCCGAAGGGTCGAGGCCGAGAAGATGGTGGCCAACCTCGGGACTGAGGTTGGTCAGCTTCAGACCGCCGCGACCGCGTTGAAGGCGCAGTCCGAGGGTAAGACTCTTCCCATCCTTCTCCCTTTGCGATGTTGGCGGGGTCTCTGACCCGGCGTGTTTTTTCGCACAGGTCTTGCGGGCGAGGTCGTCCAACTGAAGGGGCTCTTGATGCAGAGCGTGCCGAGCACGGCAGCCTGCGGGACGCGGTTCGCGTTGTCTGCACTGGCCTCGGCGTGGTCCAGGCTGAAGGGACGAGCTCGCTGGCGGCTCGTGTCCTCGGGGTGTACCGGCGGACCCGCGAGATTGCTCGTGAGGCGCTTCGCGTTGGCGTGAGGCGGGCTTTCGGGGTCTTCGGGTCCCATTACACTAGCCTTGATTTTGACCTGATGAGCGAAGGGTACGCCCCCGGGTACACCGAGGCTGAGCTGGACGAGATCGATGTGTCGGTGCTCGGCCCGGCGGATGCCTTGGCGGTGCAGCTGGAAGAGGAGGCCATCCCACCGGAGGAGCCCTGAATGGTCCCGCTGGGTCGGGTTCAGATACCCGGCCATGTAAATGTGTGAGTGTATTTTGGACTTGCTTTTGTAATGGCCGCGGGGGCCGTTTTTGCAATTTATCAACCTCTACTTCCGATCCCCTTCCTTGTCCTTTTGGGTCTGTAAAGTTTAGAATACGGGTCGGATGCGTCAGTAAGCGCTGATGGGCGATAGTACCGTAGCCGCTGGGGCGTGGGCTTTCTCGCAGTCCGATCAGTCTTGCCTGGGCATCGTTTGCGCACTCTCCCCTTTTCATGCCCAAACGTCTAGGAAGGGGAGGGGCCGGATCGGAGGAAAGTTGTTTTGGGAGGACCTCGGGTGACTTGGGCCAGATCCCTTGATAGCCCCCGAGGGATATGCGACCCTGAGGCAGGGTCAGGGTCGGATATCCCTGAGCCCGTAACGAGACTCAAAAAAGGTCGACTCAAAACTGCTTTTCTCCGTGGACTAGAAATTTGCAAGGATGCATGTGTTTAAACTTGGAAACAGAATTTAAGGGTACAAGCGCCTTAGCTGTTCTATGTTCCAAGCGTTGCTGAAGATCCGCCTGTCGGGGGTCGCCAGCTTGTACGTGCCTGGACGCAGTACTTGGGCGATGACAAAAGGACCTTCCCACGGAGGGGTTAGCTTGTGCCGACCCCTGTTGTCCTGGACGAGGCGGAGTACTAGGTCCCCGGTGTTGAAGGCTCGGCCTTGCACCTTGCGACTGTGGTGTCTTCGCAAGGCCTGCTGGTACTTGGCTGAGTGTAACAGGGCCACATCGCGTGCTTCATCGAGTTGGTCTTATGCGTGCTCGAGCGACGCCTGGTTTCCCTGCTCGTCATACGCCCTGACCCTCGGCGATCCGTACTCTAGGTCCGTGGGGAGGATTGCCTCGGACCCATAGACCATGAAGAACGGGGTGAAGCCAGTCGCCCTGCTGGGGGTCGTCCTCAAACTCCATAGGACCGCGGGGAGCTCCGCAACCCACCGGTCGCCGAACTTCTTGAGGCGGTCGAAGATCCGTGGCTTGAGACCCTGGAGTATCATGCCGTTGGCTCGTTCAACCTGCCCATTCGTGCGGGTGTGCGCCACAGCCGACCAGTCCACTCGGATGTGGTGGTCGTCGCAGAACCGGAGGAATTTCTTCCCGGTAAATTGCGTGCCATTATCCGTGATGATGGAGTTGGGGACCCCAAAGCGATGAATGATGTCCGTGAAGAATTGCGCCGCCGGTTCAGATGTGATCTGCGCGATGGGTCGTGCCTCGATCCACTTAGAGAACTTGTCGATGGCGACAAGCAAGTGGGTGAAGCCCCCGGGCGCTTTCTTGAAGGGCCCGACGAGGTCCAGTCCCCAGACCGCAAAAGGCCATGTTATGGGGATAGTCTGGAGCGCTTGTGAGGGCATGTGAGTTTGGCGTGCAAAGAATTGGCACCCTTCGCAGGTGCGGACCACATGGGTGGCGTCGGCGACCGCCGTTGGCCAGTAGAAACCCTGCCGGAAAGCGTTCCCGATGAGGGTTCTTGGTGCAGCGTGGTGGCCGCAGGCCCCTGCGTGAATGTCATGAATTAGTGCCCTTCCTTGCTCGATTGGGATGCATCGCTGGAGGACGCCGGTGTGGCTCCGCTTGTAGAGCTCCTGGTCGATGACGACAAATGTCTTGGCGCGGCGCGCGATCCTTCGTGCCTCCGTCTTGTCCTTCGGAAGAGTCTCGCGGACAAGGTAGTCCAGGTACGGAGTTCTCCAGTCGGGCGGGGGGTCGGGCCCCGTGGCTGGATCTGTGTCCACCTCCATGACCTCGGGGTCGGACGGAGCACGGGCTACATTTGGGTCGGCGCCCGGGCCCAGGACAGGTGGCGCGTCGCCGACCTTTCCTGGTTCCTGACAACGGACCGAGGGCTCGAACTGATCGCTCATGAAGACACCATCGGGGACGGGCTTTCGGCCGGATGCTGCCTTTGCCAGTTCGTCGGCTGCCTCGTTGAAACGCCTTGCAATGTGGTTGAGCTCTAACCCGTCGAACTTGTCCTCGAGCTTGCGGACCTCGTTGCAATAGGCTGTCATCTTGGCGTCGTGGCAGCTCCATTCCTTCATGACTTGCTCGACGACTAGCTGGGAGTCGCCTCGGACGTCCAGCCGTCGGATGCCCAGCTTGATGGTGATGCGGAGCCTGTTGAGGAGAGCCTCATACTCGGCGACGTTATTAGACGCGGGGAAATGGAGGCGGATCATGTACCTCATGCGGACGCCGAGAGGAGAGATGAAGACTAGGCCTGCTCCGGCGCGAGCCTTCATCATCGACCCGTCAAAGTGCATCGTCCAGTACTCCTGTTTCTCCGGTGCTGATGGCGTCTGTATCTCCGTCCATTCTGCCACGAAATCAGCGAGCACCTGGGACTTGATGGCGGTGCGGGGGGCATAGGTGATGCCCTGGTCCATGAGCTCGAGCGCCCACTTTGCGACCCGGCCCGTGGCGTCCTCGTTTCGGACCACCTCGCCGAGGGGAAAAGACGAGACGACTGTCACCGGGTGCGAGGTGAAGTAATGGCGCAGCTTCCTCTTCGTGATGAGGACGGCGTAGATGAGCTTCTGGATCTGCGGATATCGCATCTTGGACTCGGACAAGACCTCGCTGACGAAGTAGACTGGGCGTTGTACCTTGAGGGTGTGTCCCTCTTCCTCTCGCTCTACCACTAGGGTCGCGCTGACCACCTGGGTGGTTGCCGCGATGTAGAGCAGAAGGGGTTCCCCGTCGGCGGGTGGCACCAGGATCGGAGGTTTTGTCAAGAGTTCCTTGAGCCGGTCAAGTGCCTCCTGGGCCTCAGCGGTCCACTCGAAGCGGTCAGTCTTCTTCAGGAGCCGGTAAAGGGGGAGCCCTCGCTCGCCGAGGCGCGAGATGAAGCGACTCAGGGCCGCCAGGCATCCCGTGATACGTTGGACCCCCTTTATGTTTCGGATTGGCCCCATGCCATTGATGGCCGTTATCTTCTCCGGGTTGGCTTCGATGCCGCGCACGGAGACGATGAAACCTAGGAGCATTCCTCTTGGAACCCCAAAAACGCATTTCTCAGGGTTGAGCTTGATGCGCTTGTCTCTCAGCCTCTTAAAGGCGAGTTCGAGGTCGGGGATGAGCTGGTCACCCTTCTTGGACTTGACTACGATGTCGTCGACATAAGCCTCAACGGTTTGCCCGATGAGGTCCCCAAAACACTTGAGCATACATCGCTGGAATGTAGCCCCCGCGTTTTTGAGGCTGAACGGTATCTTGACGTAGCAATAGGGGCCGAATGGGGTGATGAAGGAGGTCGCGAGCTGGTCGGACTCTTTCATCGCGATTTGATGATAGCCGGAATACGCGTCGAGGAAGCTGAGGGTCTCGCACCTGACGGTCGAGTCGACTATCTGGTCAATGCGCGGCAAAGGAAACGGATCCTTTGGGCACGCGTTGTTGAGACCGGTGTAGTCAACGCACATTCGCCATTTCCCATTCTTTTTTCGTACAAGAACAGGATTAGCCAACCACTCGGGGTGGTACACTTCCTTGATGAACCCGGCCGCCAAAAGCTTCTGGAGCTCCTCGCCTATGGCCTTGCGCCTCTCCTCGTCGAAGCGGCGCAAACCTTGCTTCACTGGCTTGGAGCCGGCCTTGATGTTCAAGGAGTGCTCGGCGACTTCCCTCGGAATGCCGGGCATGTCCGAGGGTTTCCACGCAAAGACGTCGATGTTCGCGCGGAGGAAGTCGACGAGCGCGCTTTCCTATTTGGGAGATAGGTTAGCGCTGATTCGGACGGTCTGGCCATCAGAACCGCTAGGGTTGAGGGGGACCTCCTTTACGTCTTCGGTGGTCTCGAAAGCGGTGGGCGATCGCTGGGAGTCGGGCCGACCCTCGGCGCCCTCCGCGAGCTGGGCCGCCGGCTCTTCCATGACGTTGATGGCCGCGGCGTACTCGCAGCACTCAACATCACACTCGTACGCCTTCTGGAAGGACGTGCCGACGGTGATGACACCGTTGGGCCCCGGCAGCTTGAGCTTGAGGTAGGTGTAGTTGGGGATGGCCATGAACTTTGCGTAGCTTGGCCGCCCCAGGATGGCGTGGTAGGTTCCACGGAAACCCACCACCTCAAAGGTGAGGATCTCCTTCCTGTAGTTGGACGGAGTCCCGAAAGTAACGGGCAGGTCGATCTGCCCGAGGGGCATTGCCTGTTTCCCCGGCACGATGCCATGGAAAGGCGCCTTGCTGGGGCGGAGACGGGAGCGGTCGATCCCCATGGCGTCGAGGGTCTCGGCGTAGAGGATGTTGAGTCCGCTGCCTCCGTCCATGAGCACCTTGGTGAGGCGCGTTGTGCCGATGATTGGGTCCACGACGAGGGGGTAGCGCCCCGGCTGCAGGACACGCCCCGGGTGGTCGGACCGATCGAACGTGATGGCGGATCCCGACCAGTTGAGGAAGGTCGGCGTCGCAGGCTTGGCCGTGTAAACCTCGCGGCGCTCCAGCTTCCGGCGTCGTCTAGAATCATAGGCCGCTGAGCCGCCGAAGATCATGAAACAGCCGTCCACCTTGGGGAAACCGTCTTTTTTCCCTCCGTCGTCCTTCCTTTCCTCGTCGGGTTTCCGCCTACGGGCGCCCTTCATCGGGTTTCCTGCAAAGTATCTTTTCATGAGGTTGCAGTCTTTGTAGGCGTGCTTCGCGGGGAACTCGTGGTTCGGACACGGTCCCTCAAGCAACTTGTTGAAGAAGCCGGGGGTGCCCTCTGGGGGCGGCTGACCCCGCTTGCGCTCAGCAGTCGCCACGAGGGGGGCCTCGTGCCGCTGCTTGTTCGTTTTCTTCTGCGGACGGTTGGAGGTACCCTCGTCGGCGTCCTCCTTCCACTTCGCTTCACCCTTGGAGCGGTCAAAAATTGCTCCGACGGCTTCCTCGCCCGAGGCGAAGCTAGTGGCGATGTTGAGGAGGTCCTCCGTGGTCCGCGAGCCTCGGCGCCCGAGCTCGTGGACGAGGGGTCGGCAGGAGGTTCCCGCCAGGAAAGCCCCTATGACGTCGGCGTCTGCAACGTTGGAGAGCTCGGTGCGCTTCCTGGAGAAGCGTCGGATGTAATCCCGGAGGGATTCACCCGACTCCTGGCGGCAGCTCCGGAGATCCCAGGAATTGCCAGGGCGCATGTACGTGCCCTGGAAGTTTCCCACGAATATCTCCCTCAAGTCGTTCCAACTGCGGATCCGTCCTGAGGGGATATGTTCTAGCCAGGCTCGCGCTGAGTCGGCTAGAAAAAGTGGGAGGTTGCGGATGATGAACAGGTCATCGTCCACCCCACCAGCCTGACATGCAAGCCGGTAGTCGCTGAGCCATAGCCCGGGGTTCGTTTCCCCAGAGTACTTGGCCACGTTGGTTGGTTGCCTGAAGCGTGGCGGGAATGGCGCGCTCAGGATGCGTGCGGAGAAGGCCCGGGGCCCCGCCGGGTCAGGGCTGGGGCTGCGGTCTTCCTCGCTGTCGTAGCGGCAGTCACGGTGGACGTGGTAGCCGCGGTCCACCCCCTCCTCCCTGTCCGCGCGGGAGCGCCTCCGCGCGTCCAGGGTGTCACGGGCGTCGCGGATGGGACCGACGCGCCGGTGGATGGATGGAGCCCTGCCCCCAGCGGGTGGCGGCGTCCGTCGAGCGAGCGCGGCCTGGTTTGTCCGGGGAGGAGGCTGGTGGACAGACTCCCCCCGCCTTTCGGACGGCGTGGTGGGGGCCGCCCCGCTGGCGTTTTGCCCGCGTCGCCGGGACGCGGAGCTCTCCGCCTGCTGAACAGCGGCACACTCGAGCAGGTCGCGTACCTCTCGATGCGCCTGACGTTCTTCGGGTGTCTCCGGCTCCAGGAGTCGTCGAAGCAGGGCCGCCGCCGCGGCAACGTTTTGGCTGGCGCGGGCGAAGAGCTGGGGGCCATCCTCGTCAGCGCAGATGCGCTGCTGGACGTCGCGCGCTCGCTGTCGCGCCCCGCCCTCGTTGCGGGGGCGCTCGCCCTCCTGGCGGGGCACCACGCGCGCCTCCGGCTGTCGTGGCCGCTCCGAGACCCGGTCGTGGCCGCGGCGCGCGGTGGGGAGTTCGCTGCCTCCTCCCGGTGCCATCGCCGTTGGACCCCTCGGAGTGCGCGTCGGCCATGAAGCACTCCCGCGAGGGGTGGTGACTCCTGCTGCTGGAGCCCGCATCGGAGATCGTCCTCACCGCGCCCGCGAGCTCGTTGCTCGCAGGCGGCGCGTCCACGGGTCGCGCCAGGGCATGACCGCAGGCAGTCACGGCGCTGCGCAGCCCGAAAAGCCGTTCCGTCGAAGAAGGTCCTCCGGCGCGCGTCCGGCCGCCCGTCACCACCCTGGCGGCGGAGCCAGAGGCGATGAGGCGAGTGGGTGAAGCAAGGAGAGGGATAAGGTCGATCCCCTCTCCGGTGGCGAGGAAGTCAAGGCTCCCAAAGCGGACCAGGGAGCCCGGGACGAAACTGGCGTCATGGCTGGCCATCTGAAGCCGGTGATGTACGCGCAAAGGTCCCCTACCTGGCGCGCCAACTGTCGTTGTCGAGATTGGTGATCAAGACTTAGACTAGTCAATTTCTTTTATGCGCGTACGGCCTCAGATGGTTGCACGGTGTGACACGGGATTTAGACTGGTTCGGGCGTGAAGAAGCCCTACGTCCAGTATGGGAGCTGCTCGTGTTACCCACGCAGGTTCTGTAGTAGGGGTTACAGAAGGGCGAGAGAGGGAACCGGTCCCAAGTCTCTAAGGTGTGCACAGGGGCTCTAACGGCGCAGGCGTGTTCTTCTTTGCCGGGAAGAAGAAAACTTGTGTGAGGAAGTGTCTGTGTGTCCAAAAACTCTCTCCGTCCCCTGGGCCTGGCCTTCCCTTTATAGCTCCAGGGAGTTGACCAGGCATATGCGAGACGCGCGTGGGGGTGCACAGAGAGAGAAAGAATGGAGGGATAGAGGGAACACGGAGTCCAAGGAGAAGATTCGTGCTCCCCGAGCGCCGCGGTTGCCTTCCGTCTCCTTGCTTCGCCGGGCGGCCTGCACTGATCTGGTCGCTGTCCTCCTCGGGAGCCGGTTACGGCGGGCGTGCGTGATGATGGCTGTGGCCTCCGTCCCGTCGGAGCTGACGACTGCCACGACTATCCCTGTTGTGCTGCAGGCGGCCTGAGCGGCGCGGACGCCCTGTCCCTGTCGCCGAAATCGTGGGGCGCGAGGACGGGTAGGTGGAGCGTGGACGGTCAGGCGTGCTCCTGTGCCAGGCGACGTGGGTCATGATGGCCTGACAGCGAACCAGAGAAGACTGAACCGCTGTACCATGCGCGGCGCGGTCGTGGGCGGGTAGGTGCGACGGGTCACGTCAGCGGCGTGGACGCCTTTCCGCACGCCCGAGCCGTGGAGCATTTAAGGCAAAGCTGCGCCCGAGACTGATTTCCGTCCGGGGGGCCCACGCGAGTCCGACCCTAGGCCCCTGGGTCGGGCGAGACGGACCCTTGTGGCAAGGGGTCGGGCGAGACGGACCCTTGTGGCAAGGGGTCGGGCGAGGCGGACCCTCGTGGCGAGGGGTCGTGCGAGGCGGAGCCCGCCTGCCTGGGGATCGGGAGCGTCCGATCACAAGGGACGGGGTCGGGCGAAGCGGAGCGCTTCCTCCTTGTGTTGGGCTGACGATGGTCACCATTGCCGCGGGTCGGTCCGGACCTCCATAATCGTTGTCAGGACAGTCATTAGATGACCGTTTATTCCCCCCCCCCGACACATGTGCAAGCAAAGCCGCAAAAGAAGAATTTGCAACAAGCTTAAGGCAGAATAGGATAAAACTTTGATTGTAAAGTTGTTAGCGGAAGCAAATCTCAACACCAAAACACCCGTCAGAGCACCGTTTTAGTCATTGAGACGGAAGAACGCCACCAACGCTAACACGTTGGTCCGGACGAAATGCCCCGAAACCTGCAAAGACGGGGACGATCACGACAGCTCCAAGCCGCAACAGGCGTACGGCGTGCCCCCCTGCGCCCTCCTCGCCGAGGCTATCAAGCGCCCCCCCACGCTCTGCTCCTCTGCCCGCACCAACCCCCGTCCGCGCGGCGCGCACCCAGCCACAGCCACATCTCCCTCCCACTTCCGCCGGGCAACTGCCGCAGAGCCGCCACGGCGCTGCTCCGGTGGCCACCGTCTGGTCTGGTCAGTGCGAACCAATCCGGCAGCGGTCAACTCTGCCCCACCATCCCGACGTCCACACCAACCCCGTTGCCCCACCCACCCTGCTGCTGCCTATTTAAGCGCCTCCCCCCTGCTCCATTCCCCTCCAAGAAGAGCCTCCGCCTCCGTTGCCCGAGCTCTTCTCCACTCCACCTCCACGTCTCTCCTCCAGCTGCACATCACAACTACCAAGCTTCCGAACACAGCCACGACCCTTTCAGTTTCAGCTGTGCCGATTTCTTCGCCGTTTAGAGATATGGAGTGCGAGAACGGACACGTCGCCGCCAGCGGCAATGGCGTGTGCCTGCCGGTGCCGCCGCGGGCCGACCCCCTGAACTGGGGCAAGGCGGCGGAGGACCTGGCCGGGAGCCACCTGGAGGCCGTCAAGCGGATGGTGGAGGAGTACCGCAGGCCGCTGGTGAAGATCGAGGGCGCCAGCCTCACGGTCGCCCAGGTCGCCGCCGTGGCCGCGGCCGGCGAGGCTAGGGTGGAGCTCGACGAGTCCGCCCGCGGCCGCGTCAAGGCCAGCAGCGACTGGGTCATGTACAGCATGATGAACGGCACCGACAGCTACGGCGTCACCACCGGCTTCGGTGCCACCTCCCACCGGAGGACCAAGGAGGGCGGCGCGCTCCAGAGGGAGCTCATCCGGTAAGCACTACTAGTAAAGGACAAGGACTTTTTTTTGATGAAAAAGGACTTTTTTCTTCTTTATTTAATACCCAACTGTAAATTGGTTCATGTAAGCCTTATACGCGTTTCGCACGTTTTGTCCGTTTTACAGATTTCTTAACGCCGGAGCGTTCGGCACCGGCGACGACGGCCACGTGCTGCCGGCGTCGGCCACGCGCGCCGCGATGCTCGTCCGCATCAACACCCTGCTCCAGGGCTACTCCGGCATCCGCTTCGAGATCCTCGAGACGATCGCCGCGCTGCTCAACGCCAACGTCACCCCGTGCCTGCCGCTCCGCGGCACGATCACCGCGTCGGGGGACCTCGTCCCGCTCTCCTACATCGCGGGGCTCGTCACCGGCCGGCCCAACTCCGTGGCCGTGACGCCGGATGGCAGGAAGGTTGACGCCGCGGAGGCGTTCAAGGTCGCCGGCATCCAGCACGGCTTCTTCGAGCTGCAGCCCAAGGAAGGGCTCGCCATGGTGAACGGCACGGCGGTGGGCTCCGGTCTCGCGTCCATGGTGCTCTTCGAGGCCAATGTCCTTGCCGTCCTCGCGGAGGTCCTGTCCGCCGTGTTCTGCGAGGTCATGAACGGCAAGCCCGAGTACACCGACCACCTCACCCACAAGCTCAAGCACCACCCGGGTCAGATCGAGGCCGCGGCCATCATGGAGCACATCCTGGATGGCAGCTCCTACATGATGCTTGCCAAGAAGCTCGGCGAGCTCGACCCCTTGATGAAGCCGAAGCAGGACAGGTACGCGCTCCGCACGTCGCCGCAGTGGCTGGGCCCCCAGATTGAGGTCATCCGCGCCGCCACCAAGTCGATCGAGCGCGAGATCAACTCCGTCAACGACAACCCGCTCATCGACGTCTCCCGTGGCAAGGCGCTCCACGGCGGCAACTTCCAGGGCACGCCCATCGGCGTGTCCATGGACAACACCAGGCTCGCCATCGCGGCGATCGGCAAGCTCATGTTCGCGCAGTTCTCGGAGCTCGTGAACGACTTCTACAACAACGGCCTGCCATCCAACCTCTCCGGCGGGCGCAACCCGAGCTTGGACTACGGGTTCAAGGGCGCCGAGATCGCCATGGCCTCGTACTGCTCCGAGCTCCAGTTCCTGGCCAACCCCGTGACCAACCACGTCCAGAGCGCGGAGCAGCACAACCAGGACGTCAACTCCCTGGGCCTCATCTCGTCCAGGAAGACGGCCGAGGCCATCGACATCCTGAAGCTCATGTCGTCGACGTTCCTGATCGCGCTGTGCCAGGCCATCGACCTGCGCCACCTCGAGGAGAACCTGAAGAGCGCCGTGAAGGGCTGCGTGATGACGGTGGCCAAGAAGACCCTGAGCACCAGCGCCACCGGCGCGCTCCACAGCGCGCGCTTCTGCGAGAAGGACCTGCTGACGGCGATCGACCGCGAGGCGGTGTTCGCGTACGCGGACGACCCGTGCAGCGCCAACTACCCGCTGATACAGAAGATGCGGTCGGTGCTCGTCGAGCACGCCCTGGCCAACGGCGAGGCCGAGCGCGACCCGGACACGTCGGTGTTCGCCAAGGTCGCCGCGTTCGAGGAGGAGCTCCGCGCCGCGCTGCCGCGGGAGGTGGACGCCGCCCGGGCCGCCGTGGATAGCGGCACCGCGGCGATCCCGAACCGGATCGCCGAGTGCCGGTCGTACCCGCTGTACAGGTTCGTGCGCGAGGAGCTCGGCACCGAGTACCTGACCGGGGAGAAGACGAGGTCCCCCGGCGAGGAGGTGAACAAGGTGTTCGTGGCCATGAACGCGGGCAAGCACATCGACGCCGTGCTCGAGTGCCTCAAGGGGTGGAACGGCGAGCCCCTGCCCATCTGCTGAATAGGGGACGAACGACCGTGCCCCAAAGGAGACGAAGTGAAGCCAGTACAGAGATAGCGAGCTGCAGAGTGGTCAGACCCAGGGCCCTGGAGGTGCCCAGATGTGTGTAGCTGATTGTACCTGTTTTGTTCCTTAATTTTTCTGTTGGAGTTTTGTTTGCAAAGTTCCATACTTGTATCCGGGCTGCAACGCCATTGCCGATGTTTGCAACTCGGAAGGCCTGGTTGTGGCAGCCCCTGGAACTTGTGTTGATGCAGTAAAGTTAAATGGTACCGCGTGATCAGATAATTTTTTGTTGCCAGCGCACATGTTCTTCAGTTCAGATCCGATCGCAGTCCAAACAAGAAATAAATTACGACCAGCATCCGAACATCAGGGTACAAAAGGACAAATAACGGCCAGTGCATCGGGTACTCGACGCATCTGATAATTTTATTAGAGTTATAGGGCAGGGCCCCCGTCTTACTTAAAAGACATCAGAACATTCGGTTACAGCTCAGAACAGACCATCAGCGAGCAGCAGCTCCTGACAAGGTTTTCACCCGGAACCACAAGCAACCAAGCAGCGACTAGCACCGGAGTAGCAGCTAAAGCAGGAACCAACAACGGAACAGCAGTTAACAAGAGGAACCAAGACGACAGCTACAAAACAACGACGAGTCCACTCAGAGGAGCCGCCAGACTTCTTCAGCAATCAGCGATTCGTCCAGCGTCTTCAGGCAAGCACTCCAGGCCTCCATCTTCAGGAAGTTATCGCCTTCTTCCTCCATCAGTATGTCAGCAGTTCTGGACTTTTTCCCAACCGAGATAGGGTCTCGATTGCCTCCTCCAGAACTTTCTTCGAGGGGGGCAGAGGATCTGCCAGCTCTGGAGCAGGCCCCCTATTTTCAGTAGTAAAACACCCATGCTTCGCCAAGCCTGGTGCTGAAAACAGAAAATCATTCCTGAGTTTCCATAAGCCCCACAAAGCAGCAGCAGCAGCACACATGTTAACAACTAGGAAGCGTTTGTTACTTAGCCAACAAGTACCAATTGATTCAAAAGAAGCCCCTATATCAAAATCTACTTTGTGAGATACTTTTCCACATTTGCTTAGCAACCACGCACTCAAAGAAAAGATGCTGGCATGTCTCTTTCTCAGGGCAGAAAAGACAGCTTGGGTCAGCAACATTTCGACGTTTCGCTAGGTTATCTCTCGTGAGGGCTTTATTTTTAGAGAGCAACCATAAGAAGTGAACTCTGGGAGGTACTTTAACGTCCCAAAGGTTAGGAACGAAAACAGGCAACACACCTATGAAGTTGATAATCCTATAGAAAGACTGAGAGGAGTAAATGCCAGTAGAGCTATATTTCCATATAAGGGCATCCTCCTCGTTTGAAAAGGAAATGGTAGGCCAGCTGAAGGACTTCTAACCACATCCTACTAAGCCTATTATCGATTGTCCTTCTAAAAGTACATTTAAGCTCTACCCCATCCCAGAGGTCCGCAACCGTCCCAGCTTTTTCATTTACAATAACATAAAGCTCCCAGAATTGCACAGCTAAACTAGAGGGTCCTAACCAATTGTTCTCCCAAAACCTGACTTTAGTACCAATCCCTATCTTCCATCTAAAACCAAATTTAGCTGCTCTAGCAGCCAGCATGAAAACTTTAAAGAAATGAGAGGCATCAGTATCTCTAGGGTAGAAAAGACTAGGCTTAGAGGTGTTGGACTTATAATCTAGGATCCCCTTCCACAGCTTACCCCTATCAGCTTGGTACCTTTTGATCCAGGAACCAAGGAGGCAGAGGTTAAGATCCCCCTAAGATTTGGAACTCCTAGACCACCAAAATCCTTAAGCATGCTCACACTTTCCCAGTTAGCCAAATGGTACTTGTGCTTGCCTTCACAGTCATTCCAAAGGCAGTTGGCTAAGTGAGTGTTGAGAACCTTAATAGCGCATTTTGGAAATTTAATAAAGGAAAGCAGGTAAACAGGGATGCCAGCTAGGCAAGATTTGATGAGGGTAAACTTAGCAGCTTGAGAGAGAGAAGCTTTCCTCTCCAGCTAGAAAGTTTTTTCAGAATCTTACCTACCAAAGGTTGAATGTCCTCTCTTTTGAGATTATCATGATGGAGGGGTATACCTAGGTATTTGATAGGAAAAGATCCAACAGGGCAACCAAACAGATGGGTAGCTACATGAAGCTGGTCATCACTCAAATTAACAGGGATCAGCTTACTTTTGTGAAAATTTATTCTCATGCCTGAGATTTTCTCGAACCAAACAAGGCAGCACTTTAGGTTTCTAACAAAGAACTCGTCAGGATCAGAAAACAAAATTGTGTCATCTGCATATTGCAGAGACACAATACCCCCTTCTACAAAATCAGTAAGGAGACCCCTAATCAAACCTCCATCAGAAGCTTTAGCTAAAAATTTTGTGAAGACATCTCCCACAAGATTGAACAACAAAGGTGAGATGGGATCCCCCTGTCTCAGACCTTTTCCTGTCTTGAAAAAGGGGCTTTCCTCCCCCATTCAAATTGACACCTACTGAGGCTCCTCTTACTAGGCAATCTATCCAACTAATCCATTGTGAGCTAAAGCCTCTAGATTTGAGAACCTCAAAGAGGAAGTCCCAACTTACTCTATCATAGGCCTTCTCATAATCTAGCTTTATAAATAGACCTGGGGAATTACTTTTATTAAGGGAGTGAACTATCTCGTGGGCCACCACAACACTCCCTAAAATGTATCTACCCTTCAAGAAAGCACTTTGGTTCAAGGAAATTAGCCTCTGAAGGACTTTTCCAAGTCTTAGGGTTAGGACCTTAGAAAAAATTTTAAAACTGCAATTAATGAGACTGATTGAACGAAAATGTTTCATGTCTTTAGCATCCTCTACTTTTGGAATAAGAGTCAACATGGCGAAATTCAGCGTATAGAGATCTAAATCCCCTTTATGAAGATCCTCAAGCATGCTAACTATGTCGAGTTTCACATCTGATAATTTCAGTAGTTTAGGACTGAACTGATGGGATGGAGCCTGCCAAGAAAAACAGGCATGGGAAAACTGCACGTGAACGAAGGCCAAATACAAAAGCGCCATGACTCCATGAGTTCGGCGTGGAAGATGCCCATACTTCATCCACACGGACGCGCATGCCCGAGAAGGCCCCCCCCCCCCCCCCCCCCCCCGGCGTTTTCTGAAAAACATCCCCAAGAAGTGTATCCCTCCAGTTCTGAAGAAAACTCCCTCCCTGCTCTTTACTCGTGGTCAGAAGAAGGCAGATGGATTTTAGGTGCTCAGGATAGGATTAGGATGCGTGCAGGTCTGAAGCTGCTGGTGCGTGATGGGCACCAACGTTTTCAGTATTCACTGGTTGGTGTGGGGTCCTTTTTCTTTTCTACAAACAGCTGTGCACACATACCTGTCGCGGTAGTTCCGTGGGCCGCTCAGCTCAGTTGCTCGCATCGCATGTTTCCTGTGTGTCTGGAGAGACCTGCTACTGCATCCTTTCTGTCTTGTTGTAGTAAAAAACAACGCTGCTAAGCACTGGAGCAGCTAATCTAGAAGAGGCGACCGAAGAACAGGACGTGATTGATGACTGGGGACGTGACCGTGAATGCGTAGCGCCAGATCCACCAGGAATTCGATCTGAGAACCCCCGATGGGCGATGGTATTTGTAGAGGCCGCATCTGGGCGCCTGGCGCACGGGGCAAGGGCCTCCAGAGCTTGCGGAGGAACTCGAAGGAGTGATGCCACGAGCACCTGCCCACGCGGTGTCGCCGACCCGACCAGATCGCCACCGCCGATCTCTGAATTTTGGACGCCGCCGGCGGATCAAGAAGCGGCACGGCGGCTGGCCGGCCGTCCTCCTCGGTTAACGGCGTGGGGCGTGTCATTTGAGCACCGCGCTCGTGGGTTCGTAATATTGAGCTGTGGGCTTATAACAGGCTGAGAATACGCCGCAGCGTGCTTATGCCTTTTCTCACCCTAAACTACTACCTTGGGGCAGTCCGTTGTGGATTGGGCTGGGTTTTCATTCCAAACCATTTTTGTCCACGTATTTTGATAATGTAAACAAAAACTTCCGGCCTTTTGCTTTGCATCGTGCCGTATCTCTAATGTTCTTGTTCTCTATAATCTAATAATCACCCCATCGGACTCCCGATGAAATAAATAAAAAGTTCAAGTCGACTCATCGCTCCATCGTTGACCCTTACACTTTTTGTCCGCTTTCTTTCCTTCATCTCCGTTTCACTGTTTCTATAGGAAAATAACTGCAAGCGGCCAAATTAATGTTGGCCAACAACAACGTTAAGAGCCTAAGGTAGCTGGTAAGACTAATAGACTACTGCTAATTTATTTTATTCAGAGTTTCACTAGTAGAGGTTTGGTGCAACGCTATGCTCCAGTGGTTGGTTGGAACCTAAACTCGCACGGTGAAAAACAAAAAGGCATTTATTTAAAAAAAAAGCAAAAACAAAAGGCACGCGGCACAAATTTGTAGGTGAACCGCAGGCGTTTCCAAACAAACCCCACCGAAAGGTTTTAACCCAGGCGTTTCCATCTTCTCACTTGCAAAGTTGCAAGCACGCATGCTCCGTGGACTGGACAGGTACTAAAAGATCAGGCAGGTGTGATTACTGCTAGTATGCTTCCGACTTGGTGGTAGCTTGTGACGGCACATTCGGGCACAAATTTGACAGAGGACGGAGATAACCGCAAGATTTATGTTCGAATTCGGAACAAAATCCTTCAAACTTTTAGAGCAGGTCAAGACGGTTTTTCGTAATAGGCCCATTTAGCTTCTTCCGGACCAGCTGGCATTTTCACTACGTGCTACTCCAGTAGTGCAGTTGCCCTGTCCTCCTTGCCTACAAACTAAACAAACATATCCTTAGCATTTTTTTCACGTTATTGTGAGTCGTTCTGTTTCCTTTTTCACATGTCCGTGCAGAGCATCTTGCATGCTCGAAAACGCTGGTAACAAACAACCAGCCTACACCGGTGCGGCCCCGCGCAGCTTGTCAGGCTGCTACCGCTACCGCTGCAACCAAAACTCTGACGAGCTCACCTCAACCATCTGTGCTGGTTGAATAGAAAGCATGGCGGTCTCGGCTCGCTAGTGCTGAACAGCGATAGCCTTGATCCGTAGCTCCAGAAGTTCGTCCAAATTTGAGATTTAAATCAATCCTATAAAAGTTTCTGGAGCTCTTTTATAGGCGAAAAGGGTTTCTCTAGCTCTCTGATTCACTCACCAGCTCTCAAAGCCCGGAGTTTACTAGTACTAATAGTCTATTGCTAACAGGCCCATTTACGCTCCTCTAGGCTGTAACTTTGAGCTATACTAAGAGCATCTTAGACTCTTTATATGTTTTGTATGTTTAGGAATAGCTCCAATAGCTTCTTCAATTGGATACCTACATAGATACAGATCTTCTCTATTCTAGTTTTCTCGCTAGCCAAAGATGTAGAGCGAGAATTGCTCTCCAGACTATGCACAAGATATAGAAAAGCTGTTGGGAGAGTAAAAGATATGGAAAACGATTTTTACTCAAACGACTCTCTAAACGATGATTTAGAGAGTAGATTTTAGAAAATGAGATGCTCGGTTTTTTCCCTTCCTTATCCATTCCACAACGACAAATCAATAATACCCGCCCGTTCTTGCCGTGTCAGCTTAATATTACACTCTACGATGCCGTAGCGTTTTCCACGTCCTTGCGCGCGGTTCGCTGGAAACCTCCGACGGAAGATAGAGCAAGTGAAGAAGAAGGTTCGTAACGGCAGAGCGCAAAATATCCAAGGGCAGCAACACAGAATGGTCCGACCGCCAGAGACAAGTATGCATTGAGGAGGAGTGTTGAAATATGCAATGCATACTTGGAATATTTTAGGAGATTGTGGAAATCACAAGAAACTACTTGTCATGTTTCATGGTGAAGTGTGGAATGTTCTAGAGAAGAGATATTTGTATGATAGGATAAAAATGGAGAAAAGTCTAGAATTGTAGAAGAGTGTAGAAGGTGGACACATGGCAACACCATATAAGCCATGGAGTCCTATATATATGGGGTCACTCCCGTCCCCAAGCCATGTAACGTAGAAGCTATTTGAAGATGGCACAGGTAGCCACCATGGATAATTGAGTTACATGCCATTGGATGGCATGAGTAGAGTGTGGTAGGGTAGCCATATAAAAAGTGTAAGGGTTGTTGGGTTGTGAATAGAGAAGTTGAGTTCCTTGTAGAGAGTTGGTCTCCCATATTGGTGTCCAGGTGAAGATCTCATCGTTACAGTGTGGGTATAGGGTCCACGGAAAAGCGGTACCACACTACTTTGATATCGCTTCTCGGAAGTCGGTGTCAAGGTTAGGGGCGCCGATTTCTCAACAGGGCACAAACCGGATTTCTTAGGTGGTCGGGAGAAGGCTTAAACTTTTCGAAGGCCGAGGGACGAGAATTCGGTAGATCAAGCGTGAAACCTATACGACTTGATCTCCTGCGCGCGATGCCGGCCTCCAGCATACAGCAGAGAGAAATCGTGCTCAGATGTGCGCTGCAGAGTTGAGAATTCAATTAAAGCTCCTTATCAGATGTGCAGGCCATCGAGAAGCCCAATTGGAACTCGCGATCGGCGACGGCGCTCCCAGGCTCCCCACCGTGCTCGACGATGGCGACGACTGCGGGACGAGAAGGTGCAAAGCTGTGGTGGAGAGACGGAGTAGGAAGGGACGCATAAAGAGAGATCCGGAGATAAGCAGAGGGGCAGAGGGGGGAGAGCCGGTGGAGCGGAAGCCAGTTCACCGCGACGAGCGGCCATCGCCGTCACCGGAGCGGAAGGGAAGAGGGCAACCGCATCAGAAAAGAGGGCCTATTTGCAAATTTTCAGGGTATTTTTTGAAATTATTCGGATCGCGGTTACTAATCGCGATCCAAATAAGGGGTGTATATATAAATATTTGGATCGCGATTATTAATTACAATCTATTTTAGGGGGTATGTGAGAAAACATCTCCGACCCTGCGTGGCCACGATCTCGATCTCGACGGCCATGGCCGCTCCGGTGGTCATCCCGAACCCTCTTTCAGGCTCCGGCTCTGCGCTCAGACCGCCTCCGCACCCCGCTGGACTGACCTTTCCTTTCTCTATCTCGTAATCCCGCGCTTCCGAATGCCAAGAAGGTTAGACATGAGAGTATGAGACTACGATAGAGATTGAGAGGAAGGCCGAAGGCGGACGCAGCGGACGCCATGGAGCTCCAGCGCTGGACAGCGCAACGAACGGCGTCCGTGCGAATGTGACCAACGATTCAGTCCCTCCGCGACCCGAATTGGCTGCTGCAGGACGTCTCCGCTCTCACATCGTCCCTGTCTCACTGTCGTCTCGCGCGCCCAGCACATCCTTTCGTCCTCGCTCCGAGCCAACATCAGCAAGCTACCATTGGCGGCAGGGGCCATGGTGCGAAGCTACTTTCGGGAGGTAGAAGACCCGGGTGAAGCAGAGAAACTCTTTCAGCCTTATTCAGGCATGGATGTTGTATGAGAACTCTAAATCTGAACGAGTTGGAGAAGAATATGGCACAAAAATTCAGAGAAGAAATTGCACTACAGTTTTTTTTTTTTTTTTTGGGGGGGGGGGGGGGGTTGCGTTTGCGATTTTGAAGCAAGCGATGCAACAAACATCGGAATGATGCTACTTTGTGGGCCGTGTTTGCCGATCGCCGTCGAGCTCGTTCAACTTCACGTGGGGCTGAAACGGACGCTTTCTTTTCTCTGAGGAAAACAGGCGATGGGAGCATTGCCACCCACAAAGTTCAGAGGAAAGAAACGTCGGTTCACCGTGTGGATTGGCATATGGCTTTTCAGATCAAACTGACCCCTGTTGAAAGAAGAGAGTGACATGTTGTTGGCTTGTTGCCTCATACTCAGCATAGCGCTGATATCTGGCACTCTGACAGCTAGACCCAGCAGATGCCTGGCCCGTGCCCATTTTCCACCATGATCGTTGCTGATCTTGATCCTCCGCTGCTGGTCCATAGATGGGATGACCCGAGTTTGCATTGCCGTGGTTCATGGCTTTTGTCTGAAACAAACAAAAGACGTGGTGAAGCATAGCCATCATTCCCATCAAGGCATCAACACAACACTTGAGCAGGGATCGCCTCTCTAATCAGTGGGCAGAGCTGGGCACGGATAAACCGGCTTTGATTCTTGCGGTGCCAGGTAACCATCTGGCCATCCATCCCCCGGTCGGGACCTTGACAGCTCCACCACTAACACCTTGAACCGTACCGGTTTGTCCAGAAACGCTTGGACTGGCACCCGGACACCATCTAGACTCACCTCCAGCACATAGCAGGAAATGCACGATCTGATCTAGTACCCTGGTATTCCTCCTGCCCTAAACATATTGCAACTCCCGCTTTCCGATAAATCAAACAGTTTTAAATTTACTCAAATTTATACAAAATACTATTAACATTTATATATTACAGAATAAGTATCATTAGATTAATTATGTAATATACTTTTATACTATAGCTATTTGGAGACATGAATATAGTAAATTTTTTATAAATTTAATCAAATTTAAAAATATTTGACTTATTAGAAAATGAGAGTTGCAATTTTTCTTTTAGGATGGAGGGAATATTTGAAAACAATGGTGCTATTATTCCTCGGTCCGGACCAATAAACCGCTAGCCAGTCTGATTTTGTGCCGAATCGTACGTGGTCGTCTCAGATGCGTCCTGCTGATTCAGAGCAAGCATAGTGACAGACTGGGTATGTTTGGATTCAGGTAATTAAATTTTTATCCTGTCATATCGGATGTTGATATAAATTAGAAATATTAAATATAGACTAATTATAAAATCAATTGCATAAATAAAGTTTAATTCACAAGATAAATCTATTAAGCTTAATTAATTTATCATTAACATATATTTACTATAGCATAATATTGTCAAATCATGAACTAATTAGGTTTAATGGATTCGTCTCGTGAATTAGTCTTCATCTGTGCAATTAGTTTTATAATTAGTCTATATTTAGTACTCTTAATTAGTATCAAACATCCGATATGATATGAATTAAAGTTTAGTCAGTGATCTAAACAGGGTCCTACGTGTTCAAACACAAAGGATTGAACATTTCATTTCAGGCCGTCGAATCTTAGAGGCTGTCGGCCGGTGATGCCGGTAATCAGTGAGGAATCTGTACCCGGTTAGTACCAGCGCCCCCGTTTGTTCCCCAGTCAGAGCAAGTGCTGTCAGCCTGTCAGTACTATTTGAGATTTGGCGCTGGTTCTAGAGAGATGCTTTTGCGTAATGGCGTGACTGGAAAGTAGGGAGCGAAGGACCGGACCGGACGGGGAATCGGGGATACTTGGCACAAAAGTCGTGAGGCAAATCACGTCATCAGGAAGCAGCAGCACCATCATGCGACGGCACTGCAAGTTTTGTCCGAGCTCTGACGAACTTCAGGCCAGTTTTGTTCGGCAGTTCGGCACGGCGCACGCCTGCACCTTCCGTCTGGAGCTAAACCTCATCCGGCCGGTTGGCTGATCCGGTCGCGTCCTCGCTGGAGCTTGGTCACCCGGCGCGACGGGCGATTCGATGTCTGATTCCGAGTACCGAGAGAGAGACTATTCCGAGCTGTGACGACATGGAAGAGACGGCCATTCAGAGTTTCAGACAAGGACCTCAGCTTGCAGTTGCAGCAGGGACTGCAGCTCCCGAGCTCCGGTAGGTGCTGACGGCGTATGGCCTGCGCCGCTGTACCGATGGAGTGATGGTCACAGTGCTTGTAGCAACTGATGAGCAGCTGCTGCTTCGGCGACTGAAAGCATCTCTGCACAGAGGGCTACTGGCTACCGATCTCGACTGGTTCTGCGTCGCTGCATGAGACAAGAACATCTCAATTCTCGCGGCGACAGCGCTATTAGTGTGATCACTGCTGGCTCGAGTACAGCCTTGACCTCGCACAAGGGCTCCTTAGCGAAGCGACCCGCGCCACTGTTCGACCGTAACCACGCTGTCCGTGCACGCGAGCCTGCCGCCGGGAGGCGGAGCTGTTCCGGCATCTCCCCGCCGGTTGATCGGTTCTCCGTCGAGTGCCATGATGAGCGAGCGCTACAGCTACAGTGCCGGCACATCAGCGACGCCGATTATTGGACTGGCCCGTTTAGTTTCGAAGGGATAAACTTTAATTCCATCACATCAAATATAATCTTGTCATTTAGGAGTATTAAATAAAATATATGTACAAAATATTTTATAAGGATAGGTGCTAATTCGCGAGAAGAATTTAATGAGCTTAAATAATTTATAATTTGCAACAGTGATGCTACAATAACTACCCGCTAATCATGGATTAATATACTTTATTATATTCATCTCGCGAATTAGTCTTAAAGTTCTGCAACTAGTTTTATAAATAAATTTTATTTAATACTTATAAAGATTGTCTATGATGCGATAGGGATAAAGTTTAGCTCTCGCAAACCCAACACACCCGATCTTGGCATGGTGCGCATCATGACAATCGACAGTTGGGTGTTACACGCGAACGGCGGGATGTCCGTCGCGTCGGCGTCGGGAAAAATTGTTGCCGTTTCAGGACCGGACACCCCCGTTTCGGCAGATCCAAGAATGCTCTAGAAAAAAATATCGTCCCCCGTGGGGCCCGGCCGGGCGAGGGCGACGGCGAGAGCGAGCGAGGGAGCCTCCGTGCGGAACAATCCTAACCTGAGCCTGACGCCAACCGCGCCCGCCCACTGACTGACTACGACCCGACCCCCGCTCACCTACCACCGTCAAAACCATCAGCCAAGCGCACCGGCCGGGCGGATCGGCCCATAGGAACCGGGCTAGCCGTGGGAACGGGGCCGGCGCGTTCGCCCGTCGCCCGCAAGCCTCAAGCGGCAGCGGACACGCGCACGCCCGGCAGCAGCCGCGCCGCCCCCCGCCTGTCGCCGCGGCCGGCCGCCACGTCTGTCCGCCCACGCGACGCGACAGGCACCACTTGACACTTGTAGTGTACCCTCGGCGCAGAAGCGTAGTACTTGCGGCCGGTGACGCGCGCTCCACGTGCGGAAATGTGCGCTGCGCCTGCGCGGAGGTTTCGAGCGAGGGCGCCGGACGGGCCACACGTATCGCGGTAGAAGCCTCTCCTGCTCACTGATTAAAAGTAATCGTGCATCGCGCGTGCAGGTCGTAGGTGGCGGCAAGGCCAGCGGCGCCGGGCCGCGCGGTGCGTGGCCAACAGGCAGCTGCTCGATCGGACCCGACAAATTTCGGCCTGGCGAGCGCGGCCCCCTCCGACGCCGAAGCGTGCCACCAGTGCACCCACGGACTGCACGCATGCCAGGATCGAATCGAGCAGAGGCTCCCAGCAGTCTCACATGCTACCCACCCCTCGTGGCCTCGTCCCGTCCAGACCGCACCGAGCTCGGGCAGTGCGCTCTGAAGCCGCCGCAGCGTCCGAGGACGTCCCGTCAGCCGGCCTCCCTCCCTGCTGCCGTGCCGCGAACCTCGTCGGGTGTGAAAAAATCGCGCCGTGGGGGCCACGAGCTAAGCGGCATGGGAGCAGTGACCGTCACGACTCGGCGGTGGGTCGGGTCGGGTAGGATCGGACGGGAAGTCGCCTCGTCGTCCCTGATGATGCGGTTCCCGCTTTCCTGTGTGCAGCGGCGGCGGCAGGCCAGCAACAGGGCGGGTGGGCGCCGGCGCGGGGCCTACGCGATCGTATCCAGCTGCAGCGCCGGGGAAAACGACGCCGCGCCACGCCATCGCGGGATTAGCCTAGCCCCCCCTCCGCGTCTGCGGTAATGCGATCGTCAATTATTGACGCTCTCTGCCGCGGAGACCCGCAGCATGGCGCGAGCGTGGGCGGGGTGTTTTTCTTTTCTTAATCCGGCCTGGAACCGGACGTTTCCTTTCGCTGCCAGGAGCTTTTGTACCGAAGCTATTTTAAGGGCGGTCACGTACCGGATGTCTCAAACTCTGAATGTGAAATCTTTCAGCGTCCGCGTACTGTTCGGTGGGGCCCGCCTCGCCCCCTTACATCGAGACTGCTGGCGTGAACTCCCGGTCACATCGATCGTGTGGTGCTTGCTATAAGCTATATGCGGTATCTGGGTGCTGATCAGGTGTTGTGCGTGTAGCACTCGTCCGAAAGAGATGGAGAGTGATTTTAGGCTTTCAGCGGCTGCGATTTGGAGCTCACCATTTATGCTCCTGTTGAACGCTTGCAGTTTGCCTGTAAGTCTGTATCGAATTAGCGGGAGTGTGTACACTGGAACATGGTAGAATTAAACATTTTCCATTCTCGAAAGAAATAGCATACAAGGGATCAATATCGACTGATCGATCGTACAAATTCGTCCTTTCTCCAGGTGCCCTTAAAATTGTCACACCATGAATCAACACCCCCCAACCTCCGGCTTGCATCTCCATGAACAAAACAACAAAGGCTTGCTAACCCGATCTGTTTCCCCTTTACGCAAGGCAAAAAAGAAAAGAAAAAAAGGAAAGGAAGCGAGGAAGAAAGAAAAAGAAATCAAGAGATAAGCAATTAGTAGTGCTCATTTTTCTAACCTACGACTGACTGCTACACCGGCAACCGGGCGCCGAGCGAGCCAAGCTCTCCCGCCGGCACGCGTCGATCCGCTCACAGCTCAGTCCTCGAAGCCGGTCTTCTTCCAGACGGCGTCGCGGACCCGGCTGAGGTCGCGCCCCTTGAGCGTCCTGCCGATCCCCTCGTGCACCGAAAGCGACGCGGCCCGGCTGCGCCACGCCAGCTCGTGCGGCGGCACCATCTCCGCGCCGCCGCCGCCCGCCCTGCCGTAGCCGCCGCCGTCGTCCCCGTCGAGCTCCCACTCGCCCGCGTGGTGGTCCCGGTACTCGACCCCGAGGATCTTCTGCCAGTCCGGTATGTTCATCGGCAGCGACCCCGGCGCGCCGCCGCCGCCGTCCGCCGGCTTCTTCCGCGCGGCGCGGGAGGCCGAGATCGGCCGCGCCCGAGCGGCGGCCAGCTCCGCGCCGGGGCCGGTGTCCACGCCGCCGCCGGCCCCGGGGCCGGACGAGCCCCAGACGTCCGACTCGTCGAACTCCTCCGCCGCGCCGGCGCCGGGTCCCCTCGCCGCGGCGCCCCTGGACGGCGCGAACATCCGGTACGCGTGCTTCGCGGCCGCCGACCTCGCGCTTCCGGCCATGCCGCCGATCGATCGGGTTGTTCTGGGCTTGGTAGCAGCCTTTACCGTGACGCTTCGCTTCGCGGAGGGTCGCAACCACCGATCTTTTCGCCGCCGAGGGAGTGACGCGAGGACTATAGGAGGGCAATGGTTTGGGAGCTTGCGCGGGGCTGGATTTTATAGGGTCGGAGGTGTGACGATGGCGGATGGAGGCTGGGAAACAAGTGGGTGGGGGTGGGCTTGCGGGAGTGAGACGAGAGGGACTGGAAGCGGATAAGGCTGTTTACGGAATGACGGCACTGCCCTCTGGCGGTTTGGCTGGCGCTCCACGGCCACGGGTTACAGCTGCGCACGGCGGACGGTGGGCGCCGGCCTTGTCCGGGCCTCCGAGGTGTGGCCACGCCAACGTTGGATAACACTTCCGTCAGCAGCGATCTGGATGCGCTAACCTTGTGATCGCAACAGCGCAAGCCATGCAATGATGCAAAGTGAAACACCACCGGACCAGAGACATTGGTGTGTGCTGACCTCCCACCGGACACACATTTTTGTCACTAGTGAGATCTCTCTATCTCTCTCTCTCTCTAAAAAAAGAAGGTGTCGCTTCTGTGTCTCAATGTGCTAAACGTCATCTAAAAAGAAATGATAAACCACCTTTTCCCACTCCTTTGCGTGCTTTAGTTATCATTTGTAGCCGTAAAATTGTACCGTCCAGTTGGTTCAAGTGCTACGGAGACAACCACGTGTCCATTCCCATCGCAGATGGTACATGAAACAAGTGTTCTAGTTTTTCTAGAACTGTTTCAGTCTCAACCCCTTATCCATCATACATGATCTACCGTGAATCCACTCTTCTTGACGTTTGAACAACTGATGACTTGGTCTAGTAATGTTTTTCATTATCTCTATCCGAGCGAGTGTTTCTATGAACTCTTTAAGTATTTTTGATATCTTTTAATAGCCATCAATTGGTAAATTACTATCCTATCACCCCGTGCTCCCGCACGGGCTAGTTAGAATTAATATAAAAATAAGACTTATAGTTAATAATTATAATTATCTATCTTATACTCTTTTTCATCTATTAAATATTCTAACATAATACTTTAAAGATACATATTTATCATTATCTGGTTGCAATAGGTTTATTTAGTAGCACTTTGCATCACACCTCCATATGTGATTAATATGTATTTAATTGAACCCTTTGTTTGAACAATGTGAGCAACATGAAAATTGGTATTCTTATCTCTTTTCTCGTACATGAATACATGGTGACACGCATCATGAGTAGTATTTTTATATAAACAATAACATAAATATATATTAATAATGATAGAAATAGTAATTTAGAATTTTATATTAGTGCATTTTAATATTTTTGTTATAATTATATAATTTAGATTCAGATTTATGGGTTACTTTAACTTTTAATAATGATATAATTGAATTTATATGCATATTTAGGGGGTTATTTGATGTGGACATCAATACTAATGATACATCCAGGCCTACACAAGTACCTATTTCTGATCCTATTACACGTGCCCGTGCTCGTCAATTTAATCATCAGGTGAGTTCACTTTTGAGTTTATATCCATCATGTTTAGACCATAGAGACGCGTGCACTCTTATTTTGATTAGGAACCAAGGAGACGGCCGAAAGGAAAACGGATTCGCGCAGGCTGAATTCGGACTGCATAACAATACCAACTTATGATGGTCACCACGGTCGCATATGGACTCGGATTGGGGCTTTCAAGTACTTCGTGGAAAGCTTATGAAGTATTCTTTCCAACAGATGCGGCATCAAGTCTATCTCTGCTCGGAGTCGGTCACAATCGTCAATTTATTGCCAACACCTTTCCTGCTCACGGTGCTGTGTCGCCTTATTTTGGCCCAATGGGCCGTGTATCAAGTTAAGTCCATTACGAAAGCGTCCTAGAGTTGAGGTACGACCCCAACACCCCTGTGGTCGTCCTTCCATTTCCTTATACCCCTTAGCCGCCACCAAGAACACTTGGGTTTTTGTTTGGATCAAGTTTAGCCTTTGCTACTTGCTTCCGTCTACTTATCTTCGAAACCCCACATCATTGCAGATTGAGTTTGAAACCTTCATCTACATCTAGTATATTCAGTATTTGTTTACTTATTTTGCTAGTTCTTCGATTGCTTGTAGGACGAGTGCCCTAGTGGTCGGGTGTCGCGCTCCACAAGATCGCGGCAGCTATTGGAGGTGGTGTATCGGTTGCTAAGTCGCAGCGTCCTTGGAAGGCTGTAGTCGGGCCGTGAACGTCGCCTCCATCCTCAAATCGAGTTATCCCCCGCCTCTAATCGAAAGATCGGGAACAAACCCTAGCGGATTCACATCATTATTTTTATTATTTTTTATAATGGTATAGGTGAGTAATTTACATACAGATTAGGGGGTTACTTTAGATTATTGTTTATAATAGCTGAGGTAGGTAATTTAGATAGATTATATTTTATAATAGCAGAGTGGATAATTTAGATACATGTTTAGAGGATTACTTTAGCCTATTTTCATAGAGGTGGGTAATTTAATGAAAAAGATAATAGATCTAATGGCTACTATGATTAGATTTGTCGGATTAATGGCCACATATTTATGATTTTTGTGAGAATTTCTCTAATTTTTTAAGCATCCACCTAGGATCCTAGGTGGCTTCACGTGGAGGCTTCAAACAAAACCTCCAATTAATAATAGTAAGATGCTAAATGGTACTCTATAGTAAAAAAGCTAATATTATCATAATTTACTCAAGAATGAAGAAGCACTGCAATGACATTTCCCCGAAAGAGATAACTGAGCGAGAAGGTAAAAGCCGTGGTATACTCCCTTTATTTTTATTTACATATCTTATTATTTTTATTTACTTATCTTATTAGGTTTGTTCTGAATTAAATTTACCCAACTTTGATCAAATTTATAGATAAATAATAATTTTTATAATATCAAATTTATTTCATTGAATCTATCATAAAATATACATTGATAGTGCATTTGGATAGTATAGTTATTGTTAAATTTTTCTATAGATTTGATTAAGATTAGCTAACTTTAATTTAGATAAATTTAATTTAAGATAAATTTAATACGACGTGTAAATAAAAATGGTGGAAGTACTTATCGGGCTCGTGATAGCCGGTACTCGGGCCTACCCGGAAAGAAAAAAACTGGTACGTGGGGCCATAATAATTGGCGCAGGGGCAGTTCGGGCATCCGACGGCGTATGCCAGGGAACAAAAATAATATTCCAGGGCCTCGAGGCTGTCGCTGCACGGACGATGGCGGCAGGGCCCTCGCTGGCGTCCCGCCCCATGGGTCTTCGACGGCGACACGCGGCCTCGCCCCCCTCACGCGCGCCACGTAACGCCGCCCGCCCGGTGGCCCCCGAGCGGCCACGTGAGGGGGCAGCCTACTGGCACTCTGGCAGGGGTCCCCCCACCCGGCCACCCCGGGCGACCGTGGGGCGCGGGGACGGAGAGGGACGGAGCCTGGGCAGTGGGCGCGCAAGTTGGCGGCGGATTCATGACCCGCTGTCCATTGACCCACTGAATCACGGGACCCACCCTCGATCCGAAGTCGCAGTACCAGGCCGCGTCTTTGGGAGCATAATTTTTTACGCGACAAAAAAAAAATCTATGTTCCTGATATGGATAGCTGGATATGCATAGGCGGAGTACCTTTCTACCGTACTGCTCCAAAGATCACTACAGACAAGTTGGCAGCATTTTTTTTCCCTACTACAGTGTAAAGAAGAGGAGCCCCATACTTTTGAGGTGAGAGGGCGATGCAATCCACAGGAGGGGGGACAGCGATCGGCAAGCAACCAGAGCTACGGCCACGAGCAAGAACGCTGTACGTGCTCACCTTTTTCGCGAGCGTGCGTGACAAGAACACTGCCGCCGCTAAAAGAAATCATGTACTCTACTGGATAATCAACCCCCTTTGTGTTCCTCGAAAAAAAAAAGAAAAATCAATCCCCTTTGGGAGCAAGCATTACGAGAGACGCGAGACCAACCAAACTTTTATCTGAGCTAACTAGCTATACCCACTCGACGTCCCGATGCAATGCGATGCAGTAAATGGCGTGTCGCGCGTACAGCGGATGGTAGAGGTACGGTGCACCGCCAGCTAGCTAGCTCCGACGACGGCGCGGGGATCGCTAAATGCACGGTGGTGGCCCCTGTGACCACAGCTCTGCGCACGGTGTTCTCGATCACAGGCGGCGTGGCTGTCGTCCCATCTGCTCGTCCTCTTCCGGCGATCACCGTACTATCGCCTGCACTGCACAAGGCTGCGCCTCGCGCTAGCCGCTGCCTTCGCGGTGCATGCACCGCAGACACGGTGGTGCGCGCGCGCGCTGGCGGAGTCCACGTGGGCGCCGCCACGCAGGCGCGCCTGTACTCCAACGAGAACTGGCTTTTACCCATGCTGCCATGCATGTAGACTGGTTGCAGAGCCAAAGCCGTCCTGCACGAGGCCAGAGTGTCCCCGTCTGTCTCTGTCATCTCTCTATCTCCATATCTCATCCGGCCTGCCCAAAAACCACGGCGACATTCGTGTAAAACAAAACATGTCGACATGCATCGGCGCCACACCCTCTGCCGTGCACAGACGAGCAACGCCGCTGCCGTGCCAAGATGCGACCGAGCGAGCGAGCGACGGGACGACATCTCTTCCCCTCGCGTCCGTCGATCGATTGGGGGCAAAAGAATACGATCGCAAGTGTCAGCGTCGCGCCTGCCATGTACGACAGGCGGCGCCCGGGTTACGATCGTCGATCGCCGTCCCGTTCTACTATCCCACCGCCGTCTCGATCGGCGCCGTCGACCGGTTCCGTGCGCCGGTCTGGCATTATGACGGAGGTGGTGCGATCGACCGACGGTGGCGTGGAGGTGTAAGGTGTTGGCCTACCGGTTCTCGCGTTGCTTGCGGCGCCGGACCTCCCTCCTCCGCCATCAATCGACGCTCTGCTTCCGGATAAAAAGCTGGCTGGATCAGTGGATCGTCAGAGGATTGTGTATGTGCAGAGCGCGCGCAGGTCAATACCGTATGCGTGTCGGACTGCTCGGCAGACGACAGTCGCTCCAGCGGCCAGTGCACGCAGCACACACGGTACACGTATATTTCAATTCGAGGGAGCTCGTCACTTGCGGACCAGTCGATCGGATAACCTTATCTGTCTGAAAACTCCGTGGCCTCTTCGGTGAGAGGCAGACGTGCAGGCGTGGCTCTTTTTATCGGCAGGTCAAACCTGCAGCTAATCTGAAGGGTTGCTGATTTGTACGTACGTTTATTACGGATACCACTTCGGTGCAGTAGTCGTACGTGGAACATGACGGCACGTACGCTCACTTCTCGACTTCGCCCCGGTTTGTGTATCGACGCGCCTGCGGTTTGTATTTGCTGCTGCATCTTCAGTAAACTACCAACAAATCGATTGCTTTCATAGGCATCAGCTAATTACGGCCGTCAGGCAGTCACCTTTAGCTTTCGGATAAAGCTGGTGACGCGGCGATGGGCCGGTGGTCAACTAAAACGGTGAAGAGAAAAAAAGAGTAGGTCAAGTTCACTATCAAGTATCAACGACGACAGACGGAGCTTACGGATTGGAGAGGGAGAAGACAGAGTGAGTGGGTTACCACTTACCACACACCAATCATTTCCATTCTGAGATCAGAGCTTCCTCTTCAGGGCAGTAGTGCGTGAGCGAGAAGCCTTCTAGGTAAGTAGGGCGGCCAGGCCTGGGCGGGGTGGACGAGCGGCGCCTCGCCGGAAGCGATGCCATCCCAAGCCACAGGGTGACAGGGATCGAGGAAGTAGAAGGAGATCACCAATAATCCGGAGGGAGGACGGCACTGAAGGAGCTACTCACGCAGGAACTGCTTTCTCAAAAAAAAAAAAAAAATCACGCAGGAACTGCTGTGCTGCCCGGCTTGGGGCTGGGAGGCTGATGAGTGATGATGGCTCGGCTCGCAACGAGCGAGAAAATAATGTCCTGAGGCCCAGCGAGGTACAATTTTCTTTTGCTGGGCTGTGTGTGTGTGGCTGGGCGGGATTTGGCCCAAACATGTTGATGCCCATCTCTCGCGTTGCCTGCTGCCTCGATCTTCCCTTTCAGTGCGCTCTTCCTGACCAAACGGCGGCAACGGCGCCGCAAGCCCGCAACGGCGCTACTCCGTACTCCTTGGTCTCCGTACTCCAAATTTCCCAACCCCCTTCTAATCCACATCCCCAATTCTTCGGATTCAAATCCAGACGCGAATCCGTAAACAGGAGGTTTCAAATCAGCAGCAGGGGTGAAAACATATATAGAGGATAAGGGTCGCAGCAGATCGAAGCAAGTAACCTCCGGCCTCCGCCTTCGCCGACGATGAGCGCGGCGGCGGAGAAGAGCCCCGACGGGGAGGAGGAGGCGAACCCTCGCGCGGAGGCGTTCCTGGAGATCATCGGCCGCGTCCCGCCGGGGGAGGTGGAGGCGGCGCTGTCCGCCTGCGGCATCGGCCCCACGGCGGAGGTCGCGGAGCAGGTGCTCAAGTCCCGCGCCTGCTACTCCCGCCCCAAGTCCGCCGTCCGCTTCTTCCGCTGGGCGGCGCGGTCCGTCGCGCACACCGTCTACGCGTGGAACCTCCTCGTCGACATCCTCGGCAAGGCCGCCATGTTCGAGCCCATGTGGGACGCCATCCGCTCCATGAACCAGGAGGGCGGCGGCGGGGGGCTCGTCTCCGTCGCCACCTTCGCCTCCGTCTTCACCTCCTACTGCGCCCGCGGCAACTTCAAGGAGGCCGCCGCGGCCTTCGACGTCATGGGCCGCTACGGCATCAAGCCCGATGCCGTCGCGCTCAACTCGCTGCTCTCGGCGATGTGCCGCGTCGAGGGCCGCGCACAGGCCGCCCAGGACGTGTTCGAGCGCACCAAGGCCACCGTCCCGCCCGACGCCGACACCTTCGCGATACTGCTCGAGGCGTGGGAGAAGGAGGGGAACGCGGAGCGCGCCAAGAGCGTCTTCGGCGAGATGGTCGTCCGCGTGGGCTGGGACGCTGCCAACCGGCCCGCTTACGACTCCTTACTCTCCACGCTCGTACGCGGTGGCCAGTTCAGCGAGGCGCTCAAGTTTCTGCAGGTGATGCGGAGCAAGGGCTGCTTCCCGGGGATCAAATTTTTCACCAACGCTGTGGATATCGCCATCCGCAAGGGCGATTATGCCAACGCCATAGCCATCTGGCACATGATGGCCTCTGAAGGTAGTCTCGTTCCCGATTTCTCAATGTACAACGCCATGATTGGCCTCTGCTGCAATGTTGGTAACCTCGACTCTGCCCTTGGGATGCTTGATGAAATGCCCCTTAATGGTGTCTTTGCAAATTCTGTCACATACAATGCCATACTGGAGGGATTCATCAAGCATCGCAAGGCTCGGGAGGCTGAAAGTTTCCTGAAGGAGATGAGCAAGAATGAGCAACTGCCTACTGCGTCCAACTGTGCTGCTGCTACCAGCTTGTTCTTTAAGGAGTTTAACCCATCCGCGGCGATCAACGTGTGGCGTTGTGTAGTGGAGCACGTCATTACCCCTGCCGAGGACTCTGCTAGAGAGCTAATAGCAGGGCTGCTTGACTTTGACCGGTTAACTGAGGTGAAGAAGCATGCTGATGAGATGATTGACATGAGAGTTGAGTTGTCGCAGTCCACCATTGAGAATATGAAGCGCGCTTTTGTGAAGGCTGACATGCGTCGATCCTATGATCACATTGCAAGAAGGCTGAAGCGACGGTAGATGCACATGGATGGTTTAATCAGCTGGTATGTTGTCTTCTTCCATATGGGTGTAATTGACTGTGTTAGTGAATGCCATTGTTTGTGTGTGAGATCATCATTTCATGTTGTGTTTCCACTTCATAATTTGGCATCACTGCATTTTTTTATTGAACTGCCAAGTGGTATTATTAACTACCTAGTTCTTGTATGTGTCTGTTATGTTGCTCTTGACTGGTGTTGCTCTCCATTTTTTGGTAAATATATTGTCCTTTGACACAATGTAAGGCCTATGGGTAGGGCCGCAATATGCTGATCTCTTCCTTTGATTGCCTTTCACCTCTTTACTTGCCAAGACACTGAATGTTTTGTTCCTCTTCCCATTGTTTAAGGAATATGGAATCATTGAGCTTGCGCCCAAATCTTTTGAGGAATTTGAATGGAGAAAGAACTCCCCCACATTATTCGCTGAATCTAGCTTGTTTCCCCACTTTCAATATGTCCTTTTTTTGTGCTTAGCCATTTTCTCCAATAACTTCCATCACTAGTTGTCCTGGTCTAGTCAAAATTGCTTACAAGCCAAGTGTTTTTGATAGTCTGATTAGGGCAAAAGGAAAGCAATTCATGATGCCATTCAAGTCTCTTCGATCGACTCCTTATTTTGCTGTTTGGGCATAGCCGAGCCAAGTTATATTGTATATCAGATTTAATAAAACTAACATGGCTTGGCACTCAAATATTAGATTCTTAACCCTAAAGCTTTTATGAATTTCTTTCTTTCCTTGTCATACCTTAAAGCCGAGAGGCAGTGTTCTATTGCAATATTCTTCTTCTTTCCTTGTACCCTACTTAAATGCTTCTGGTAGTGTTGTTGGAGGTTTCATGCAGTATGAAAAATGGGGTTTCTTGAGTTGGGGCAGGCTAAAGTTGAAACCTAACATGAGCCACAAACAAAACGGGAAAAGAAAACAGAAAATATATAAGTCATCAATAATAGCTACCATTTTAATAGAAACTTGCTTGTTTCCTGCGTTTCTCTTAAGGTAGTATGGCATTGTGTGGCACCTTGGGTATGCCATATCACCTTGTGTGTGTGTTCAGTAGTTCAGTACAAGTGTACAACCACCGTGTATGTGGTTGTAGAAATTTTATGGATGTGCATGCATGGCTCTACTTGCTTGCATATGTTTGTCCTGTGGTCTGCCTATTAATTCTGGTACGCTTTTCTTGATACCTTTCATACCTTGACATCCTAGTTTTAAAAGCTGGACCTTGCTGGGAGCTGAAGCAGAAAAAAAAATTCTGATATGCCTCCCATCACTAACTTGGCTCTTGTGTTTGACACGAAACATAACCGTCTTTGTGTTCACTAGGTTTTGTCTGTTAGTGGTTAAGCTGGTTTAGCTAGGATGCAAAATTAGTCTCTTCTAAATGTTTACTCCATTCCTACATAAACCTCTTGACTTATCCCCCCTCTCCCGCCATACTTAAATCTCCTCTAGGCCATGCTTTTTTAATTTTTACTGATCCATTGCAGGTAGTTAATATTTGTGAAGTAACACCCACAATTGCTTGGTGTGAAACATTCAGAGCCACTCACCGTGATCGTAAAGGCCACCATGGCATCAATAGTGCATGAAATGTTGCATGTTTGGATCTTTTTTTTAGAAAGGATATTCAAAGGATTTCTTTCAAAAGGATATTCAGAGGATCTTGACAAAGATAAGAGTTGAAGATGGAGAATTTGACGTGCAACAAGCATCATGCCGTATTCGATGCAAGGCATGGTAGGTGGCAGACGTCCCTAACACATAGCCATTAGGGCAAGGTTGAGGCTCTGATCCACGATCGTGATTTGAGAATTTTTTTTAATAAACTCGATCAACGGGATATACGTCACCTTGACTTCGTCTTGAGACAGGGGCCCACAAAACACCGGAAAGTAGGCGGTCATGAACCTCACGCGCGCTTGCTTCATTGGCGCCATAGATTCATCTGTGGCTAGGGAGATGGATGCACGACATGTAATGCTAGGGCTTGACCCCTGGTGGGGAGCGCGCACCTAAGCGTGCTACCACCGCGTCTGCACGTGATTCGAGAATAAGTCACACGTTCCTCCGAGACAAGATCATTTGTAGTTGTGGCTACCATGGTTGTTGATAAATGAAGCTTGCATGAATGTCACCCATCACTATGAAGGAATTAGGAAAGGACACGAGTGAGAGATAAATGCAAGAGGAATGATGGAAGGCAAAGGGAGTAGGCAATAGGAGGGTGAGGCAAGGGAGGCAACGTTAGGGTTGAAAGAGGCGACAACGACACTAGGGTATAGTGAGGAGAGACATGCTCAACCAAGGGAGGAGTGGATAGGAGAGGGCATGAAGATGGGATGTCTAGGCTGATTAAAGTTGCTTGGGCCCACTTCCCATCTTCCAATGGTTGCATTTTCCGTTTCCTTCTTTTGATTTGTGGTTTCTCATGCATTATGCATTAAAGTTTGATTATACAATTGTTAACTATCCTATCCATGCTTCATTATTTTTACCCCATGGGCCAAATGGATCATTTCAGTCACGTTAGTCATTAACTAATGCCCTAAAGAACACTACGTGCATGTTCTGTTGGGTGCTGATGTTTGCGTTGCCAATCGTTCACTTACCAATGCATGTTTAGCGGTTGCTTGGTTTGACACCGATATTACCGTGCTTGCATTTTTTTTTCTCTTGCCCATATGTAGGGGAAACAATAGGATAGGATTGGCTTCCTAGGCATTGGCAAACTTGTCTGCTTGTGCTTTTATTTGGCAACGTGGACACAAATCAAAGATGCCCTAACCCTCTTTTGCCTATGTTTTAAGCCACTTGCAACCCTCGTCCTTTGCCTCGATCAAGCTAGTTTTATGGTGAGTATGCTCTGACACCATTATCACATACTATCGAGAAGGATCTTTAATGCCTCCAAGCTCCCCTTCCTCAACACGAACCCACATTTAAAGTTGCATGTAGGCATGCTTATGGCCCATTCACCTGTTAGGCGAATGATTATGAGGCTTAGCGCAGATGGGGATGAGTATGTGGGGAGGGCTCCTCCTCTGACTGGGGCGAGGACCTTTAGGGTCTCATCACCGAGGTATGGCCCCATTGCCATATGTAGTTGGTTGTCATTAATATCAACCATCAAACACTAACACTTTCTTTATATCCAAATTACTATGGCTCCCCATATTTATGTGTGATAAATTCTAATTCAGTTTATAACCAATTTTGTTGTCCATTATCTGGTTTGCCGAATATGGCTTGGTTCGGACGGCAACCATTGTTGTTATCAAACTTGGCCTCATTGTGTTTGGGTTGAAATTCATGTTGGGCCAAAATGCTTGAAAGATTCATTTACCTTGCCCAAATTAGGCAATTCACTGGGTTTGACGACCTGCCTGCCTGGCTGTTTGGCAACCTTATGCTTCTTGTTGTAGCTTGTGAAGAAGTGGAGTTACATGTTTGGGCAGCCTTGGTCCAGTTTGGCACTTGTAAGATTGAAAAGTGTCTTCAAAACCGCTTCACTTTCTATATTCAGTCAGGGCTTTTTCTTCTCCAAGAAGTTGGTTGGAAAGGGTCACAGTACTCATAGTAATAGAGCAGTGACCTAATTTGTTATTTCTATAGTCATTATTCTATTTCTGTTAATGAAATTGTGAATTTGCAAAACCATAATTGGTTGAAAACCTTACTGAATGTTTTTTTGAACTTTGTTCAGACTTTAGAAAAGAAAGCAAGAATGCCTTTATGTCTTTTTTTAGCCTCTTTCTTTTTTCCAACAAAAAAAAGGGAAAGGGCTGGGGTTAAAGGGGTACCATTGGCTTCTCTTAACAACGAACTACTATTATGCATCTCTTTATGGGTGCATGCATGCTTGTACTCACCTATGTCTCCTTTGATATAAAGCACCCAATGGTGCATAGGAAACCCTTGGATCATCTAGCCTCTTGGTCTGTAACCCTCATGAATGCAATATCTAGCTGCAACGTGCAGCCCATGATTTGAAATACAATTGACTCTGGCGTTTCAGTTATTTTATATGCTGGATGGTCCGGCTTATGTTATATAGGCTATAGCTAAGTGGAGTTGTAAGTTTAAGTCCAAAAAATATATCATAAAGAGTACCTTTTTCATTTTCATTTTTGAAATTTGATATTTTCTCCTCTCTACTGCTTATGCCATGCAGTTTTAGGCCCCAGTAAGATTTGTAAAGATCTCCCTTAAAAATAATTCTTTTTTCAGGAATAAGCACACTCCTGTACGATTACTTCAAAGAGGGGTAGGGTTGCATGTGTTACAGCTCCACAATCAGCCTGTCACTGCAGCGTATAAAGGACATAAGGAGCATTAAAGTTCGCAATGTTGTCAATAAGCCATTATTCTGCTGTTTTTTTAATTGTCTTGCTCTTGTTATTAGTGACAAGTTTAGACATTTGATTATTAGTGACAAGTTTAGACATTTGACTGTCAGATTCTGGAGGAAAGGGGAATTAGATGTGTCGCCAATTTTCAATGCCATTATACTATAACAGCAGCCATTTTCAATGCCATTCTGGTCTCTGGAAATTGGAATAACACTGTTACAGGTCAGAAAAAACCTTTCATACTGCCTAACTATTTGTTTTAAATTTCCTAAGCAAAGGTGCAACAACAGTTGTTTCTAATTATTGAATCTTAATGCCATCCTGTTACTTATGAAAAAAATGGGTGGTTAGTATTCTTGGATATGCTGCTAAAGGTCATATAAAGCTTTGCTATACTTGAACTCTCTTTTATTTTCCTCAATTTCCTAAGTAAATATGCAATATTGGTTGTTTTATAAAAGTCAACAAAACATTTGGTACTAATCCAACCATCTGTTGCACTATTTTTTCAAGTGAGCGAGGAGAAATCTCCAAACCTTTACTTGAACCAGCTGTTTTTTTTTTTGCACATTTCCTGGCAACTATTACATTCGGCAATTCCTTTATGTATAGCATTATGTTTCACATTAACATGTGCAGAAACTCGGGGGCTCACGGGGTAGAGGTTTAATGCCCGAGACTGCTGTAATTTGCTGACTACCTACCTTCTGGACTAGCCTGGAAGTATACTCCGAGTCCGATCACACAAGCGCTGCATGGGATGTTATTGTAGTTTCTGTTGATTGCCCCAGCCCATTCTTACTAGATGTTGTCTGGTTACTGATTCTGGTGTAAGGGCTAGTGAGACTGCGAAATCATGTTTCCTTCAAATTTTCTGTTATCAAGATCAAAATTGGCCTATTGATGCACTTTAGTAGGCTTTCTGATTCAGGTTCTGTAATATCAGAATATTCTTGGCTATCATGCACCTGTTCTGAACTGCCGGTTTGGCGGTATCCTTTTAGCCATGTTCTTGTACTGAACTTTCATACTACTATTTTCATGGAGGATGAATTTAGGCCTCTCATTTTTCCTGAAAAAAAAATGATATCAGTATCCCAAGTTTTGAACTTGGGCTCTTCATTTTCTAAGCAGGTCACTCATTCATCCAAAAATGTGGCAACTCATTGGACGCCTCTGTTAGAAATTCTGTATATTTTGTGTAACTGCTCTGTTGGCGCACAATTCTTTTACTGTCCAATCCTATACTAGCAATTGAGCTTTTGTCCCTTGAGTGTATGATTTCTTCTGGGATGGTTAACTGTAGACGCTACTCCATATGGATAGCGTAAGATGCTGCAATGCCATCAGGATCTGGTTGTCCGTATGGACAACGAAATTCTCACGTTGTGTGATCAAAACGAGCTGCAGGAGAGAATCTGTCGAGTGGCATTGACAACGGAGCGCAGTCGCGGAAATCCATCAAACAAATCGGCGTGAGTAGGACCCCGAGCCGTCCAGCTCGTTTCGACCATGGAGGCTCATAAATTATGCAGGGTGCCAGCGTCACCGCGTGATTGCTCCACCCTTTGTTTCCTTTCGCTTATTGTAATCTGATGGCCGTAGTGCGCCCAGGTGTCGCCCTGGCACGAGCCTCACGACTCGATGTGTGTGTGTCTCTCGTTGCAGGGAGTCACATCAGGTGAGCACTGAACAGGATGGCAAAAGGAAAGAAAAGTGGGTGAAACTCGAGCTCAAATTCCTGTGATTGGAATCTCGTGGAAGATGGGGCGAGATGATTTGGCGCTCCCCTTTTCTGGCTCGTGATGTGGCTGTCTTCATCCACGAAACGAAAAGCGTCTTCAGCTGTTCTGTTCACCAGCAGCGCAACAACGGCAGCGACTGATGAGCTCTGCAGATGGTTCTAGCTCTGCAGCTGTGGAGACTCATTTCACTCCGTGTTTTGAGCTTACGCTGTGTTCAGTTTCTGGACAGAACTTGCCGTTGCCTGATGAAAAGCAAGGGGCCTCCAAATACAGTCCTCGTTGCAACTTGCCCCAGACGGCCAGACTTGCAGTTTGGATGGTTCAGGAAAGTGCCATGGCATGACCTCATGACAGGGCGTGCGTGGTAAGCTGTGCGCCGCAACAAATTTGCGCACCTTTTCCGTTTCAAAAGAAATAGGGTACAGGTACAGCCAACGCTGGCGCACGATACGACATTTAGGTTGCACCTAATCAGGCGCCTGATAACGATCTTAATTCGGAGTAGCAGCCACCAAATGGTTCTCGCGATGTGCCTCTGCGTGGTGCTCGGCTGTCCGTGCTATCATTTGGCAACCACACTGCTGATTGAGCAGCTCTCTGATGGTGGAGAAGCACACTGCGTTGCCAGGCAAGCGATAACTCTAAACAACTCTCACATTTTCCTTTTGCATCGATTGTGATTATCCGGCAACTAGGTACTGTCTCCATCCAGCAGTTGAAAACAGAGAGATGAAGAAACTCCAGGACTCTGAAAAATTGCACAGAAATCGCCGGTCTCTGCTGCAAGCATAGCAAGTGCACGCATGGCCACCGTTCACTTCAGTGCTTCACCGTTCACACCGATCAGGCTTACGCCTGTGCCTCCATCATCGTTCATCAATCCATTCTCAGACGCAGATGCTGACAAACACCGATCGCTGCTGAACGAAGCTTATCCACTGATTAAAATTAGCCAGCCTCCCCGTATTAGGCAGAGCCACCGGTTAGGCTCTAGAATTATCTAACGATGATGAGCGCTTTAGTCGGTCGCGGTCGGCAAAATTATAACCCGGAAGCCTCCACAGCCAGACGCTCTGCTTCGGGAGGGGCCTTATCCCTGACGAAGAAAATCACTAAACAATCCAATCATGAAGCAGCAGCCGCCTGTTCCTGTCACGAACCACCACCGTCTCACTCTCACTCCCCTTAAATACCTTGCCTCGCCTCCGCTGCTCGTCACACAGAGCTAGCCGATCAGGAACACACAGCAGCGTGCGTGAGGGAGCTCTTGCTCTGAGCAAGCTTGCATTGGTGTGTGAGGATGGCGAAGGACATCGAGGCCGCGGCGGCGCCGGAGGGTGGGGAGTACACGGCCAAGGACTACAGCGACCCGCCACCGGCGCCGCTGATCGACGCGGAGGAGCTGACCAAGTGGTCGCTGTACCGCGCGGTGATCGCCGAGTTCGTGGCGACGCTGCTCTTCCTCTACATCACGGTGGCCACGGTGATCGGGTACAAGCACCAGACGGACGCGGCGGCGTCGGGCCCCGACGCGGCGTGCGGCGGCGTGGGCGTCCTCGGCATCGCCTGGGCCTTCGGCGGCATGATCTTCATCCTCGTCTACTGCACCGCGGGGGTGTCGGGGGGCCACATCAACCCGGCCGTCACGCTGGGCCTGTTCCTGGCGCGCAAGGTGTCGCTGGTGCGCGCGCTGCTCTACATCATCGCGCAGTGCCTGGGCGCCATCTGCGGCGTCGGGCTCGTCAAGGGCTTCCAGAGCGCCTACTTCGTGCGCTACGGCGGCGGCGCCAACGAGCTCAGCGACGGCTACTCCAAGGGCACGGGGCTCGCCGCCGAGATCATCGGCACCTTCGTGCTCGTCTACACCGTCTTCTCCGCCACCGACCCCAAGCGCAACGCCCGCGACTCACACGTCCCAGTAAGTAACTGATTTCTGGCGCGCAGTAGAGGATAACGATGCTTAATTTGAAATATGAATTTGCTTCTTTTTGCCGCATGGAAACGGGCAGGTAGTAGGAATATTCGTTAGATCACTAGTGGAGTAGTTTGTCGTCAGATGTCACTACTCACTAGGTAGGTAGCGACTAAGAGTACAGCAAGTGTGAGGTGGCAATTCGCAAGCGATTAGCATTTGATATGTATTCTTTTTCTGGATAGGACATGTGATGGTACTATCAATCAAAGACTAAGAGAAGTTTCTAGTGATACGACAGGTTAACATGTTTGCCTTCTCTTAGATTTGGTGAACCATCGCTTTAAGGGACCAGCAAATGAAAATATAATTGTTGGATAGGTCATCACCTCCCCTAGGTTTGTCGCCTGCTTGAGCTTTAAAAGTAACCATCTTTAGTGCTTTAAAATGTAACGCCAGTCATATACAGGCTCATAGCTACTTGAAACTAAAACTGTTTATCCTCCAACATAATTGCCATACGAAATTCTCTAGGAGTACTAGCATTCTTGGAAGCATGTATATACTCCTGGGTTTAAATTAAAATTGGGCCATTAACAGGCGTACGTGTTTCAGAACTTTCAGAGCAACATACACAGTCCTCCGTGTGTTTAACCATCATATATATTCATATCTATAACGTGCTGCACTGTCTGCTATGTTGATCAGGTGCTCGCTCCTCTTCCCATCGGGTTCGCCGTGTTCATGGTCCACCTGGCTACGATCCCCATCACCGGCACCGGCATCAACCCAGCCAGGAGCTTTGGCGCCGCCGTGATCTACAACAACGACAAGGCCTGGGATGACCACGTACGTCCTGCACGCTTCGTCTCCTGCTAATAATTAATAAAAAGCCCTAATGGCTTCGTGCCAAAGAAAATGCAAGTGCTAATGGCTGACAGCATGGCCGGTCACTGTCACTAACAGGCGGCCCAAGCTTATAACTAATCAAACAAAACTGTTGCGACGCTTCTCAGCCGTAAGCTCACTAGCTAGTGGCAGATACAACTCAACGGATTATAATAACATAGTATACGCAAAAGGGTTCAGGAAGTCAGGATAGGGCTCAATGATGATCACTTAGTTAAACTTTTATATTTGTTTTAGATATGATCACTTAGTTAAACTGATCAGCAGATGTCAGGCCAATTGATTAATTAGTATGCAGGTTTTTTTTAGTACCCTGTAGCCTGTTTTAGTACTAGTCACAGAACTAGTACAGCGACATTTTCAGCCACCTGATTAAAAACCCATTAAAACCAAACACGCAGCCTAATCTGTTCCCAACAACCCTCCGACCTAACTACAAAAACTTTTGGCCTATTGTACCTAATACTAGCTTGTCCCATCTTACTGTTGCATATCATTTGGATCGCAACCAGCTAGTTGATAAAAGTCCGATGAGTCCGTCAGCTGGGGTGTCTTTACATCGATCGATGGCTTACGCTGCCTATGTGAATATGTGATTGCAGTGGATCTTCTGGGTGGGCCCATTCATCGGCGCCGCCATCGCCGCCGCGTACCACCAGTACGTCCTCCGGGCCAGCGCCGCCAAGCTCGGCTCGTCCGCCTCCTTCAGCCGCTAGATCGACGGCCACTCCCGCCGGACTCCGGAGGCGTGACCTGTAGATATGTCAGCGGCCGGCCGCCTCCACTGCACATCATCTCCTGAATCCTGCGTGCGTCGTCGGTGGTTGCTTCTCTGCTAGTGATCATGCATGCTTCTATTACGATCCGCGTGCCTACTGTATTTTCCCAGTCCGCTGCGTCTGCTTGCGTTTTTTGTTCCAAGCTAGTGTGATTGTGCTGTTCTACATATCTATCTATCAGTGTACGAGAACTTGGCAAAATGAAAAAGAAAAGAAAAGAAAACGTGTTTGCATGTAAATTTTATGGAGTACTACTTGAATGTTTTTGGTTATCTTCACATTCTCAACCGCCCCTGTTCAAGATGATGCAGAGCATGGGCCTTGCACGGCTTCCAAACAGCGTGTTGCCGGCTCCTCCAAAACAACCACTAGTTTTCTAGGAGGTGCAGAGCCTTGTCCGAGCCAGTACGAGACGGCGACCTCAAGTTCTGTGGTTGCCGACGAGGCCGCCCTTGTCAATAGGCTTGCAGCGAGGCCTTTGCCAAGGGGCAAGGGCCACGACGTTTGTGGCCGTGAGGTGTGCACTGGGTTGGGGTTGGGGGGGGGGGGTGGGGGGTGGGGGGTGGCGGCGGCGCGGCGCGGCGTCATGCCGGGAAGGGAAGAATGAGGTCGCGGATTGCACGCAGCGCTTGGAACCTTGGAGCAGCTGCCATGGGTCTGCTCACGGCCGAATGAGAATTTTGAAGCGTTGCCTTTTTGGGGCATCTATGCGTGGGCTCAGCAAAGCACGGCGCGATGAAGAGGCCAGCTGCCTGGACGGAGAGAGAGGACTATCAAAATCGTACTGTAGATCCTTAGAATGGTAGAATCGTGCCCTCTAAGGGCACCCGCGGTGTGGTGCCAAAATGATGCCAACTTTTTCCCTCTTGTTTGGAGCATCGCTTTTTCCACGCAGCACATGATACCCAGCTGCAAGTACCAAGGAAAGTACTATCAACGATGCCTACTCTATCCAATCAATAAAATAATATTACACTGGCCAGTGTTGGGAATGGTTTAGCCCATGCAGTAAATAGCAGTAAATAGATTTCATGTAAAAGTCCGATAGCCTATTTATAAATATTATACCCACCAAGATTTTGGGGACAAATTACCATCCCCTCTTTTCTCATCTATATAAATGACCCAAGAGGTCAAGAGGAGGGAACTCACTTTTAAGTAAGTGACTTTTAAGTAAGTGAGTACTCCTCACTTGCTCATATATTTTATACCATCTCTCTCACTTTTGTATTTGAAGCTCTCTTCCTCTCTCTCTACTGCTTGGCAGAGTCACATCCCAACAGCTAGTTTCTCGCACCAATGAAGTGGTGGCTGTAGAGGTAGTTGTGCCGAATTTTTTTTATTTCGACAATGGCCCAGGTGGTTGTGCCGAATTTTTTATATTTCCCCATGGCCTTTCCAGCACCGACGTTGTACACTGGTAGAAAATATATCGAAGCCTCGTCAGTGAAATAAGATTTCAAGACTCGACTACACTGCGGGTGCTCTAATTCTGATCGTAAAGTTATAAAATCGGCCAACGGAATTGAGGCTTTGACAGCTATGAGGTTGAGGTGCGTGCAACCAGCTACTTGCTCACGCGTAAAGTTTCGTTTCTTCTCAAAAAGGCAATGTTATTGATCGTTGTTGGTTGGGGCCATTTGGATGAAGACATCTTTTTAGTTGGACTTGAATTGAACTTTGATCTTTAAATTTTTTTGAAGTTCTCTAGTTGGTTTGGCTTTCAATCCACATCCACAAGTCCACGCGTCAAAGAAGCACAGCGAGCAGCTAGTCCATCTGTACGGACAGAAACCACTTTAGGAGCTCCTTTGGCAGGCTAAAGGAAACGGCTCCAAAATCGACTGCGGTTGAAGGTATACTAAGAGGTGACTTTAGGAGCTCCTTTGGCAGGCTAAAGGAAACGGCTTCAAAATCGGCTCTGGTTGAAGCTACGCTAAAGAGGTGGTTCTAAAGCGGCTCCATGTAAAAAGCCATGGTGAAGCCCAAAACGACTTCTACTATGGTGGAGGAGCCACAAAACGTGACTCTAACCGGCTTCTTTTTAATCCATTCATAAAAAGTAGGGTGAATATTTTGCCAAATATTTTCGAAACGGCTTCAGCTCCACCAGATAAACAGCTCCACCAAAGAAACCGGAACCGGAGCTTTTTTAGCAGCCGGCCTTGCCAAATGGACCTTAGTGCCACCGCAATGATCCCGATAACATCAGCCAACGTGGAGTTGGGAAACAATAAAAAATAAAAGCAAAAACGACTTTTTATGCTCTTCGTTTCTATATCAGCTCACTCAATCTAAGTTTGCCATAAACTAGCGACGAGATAACTTAGTCTATGGATTTTCATAGTTTCTCGGCCACGTCAGTCGAAACATTTTTTTTTAGAAATCGATTCACCGGCGTTGCTCATGCAACCCCACCGGCCCGGCCCACGGAATCTGGGCTGGGGGCCTGCGTACCCGTCGTAGCTGTCACGGTGGCGATGTCATCACCACCCCCCGGATTCCTCCAAGCCTCCAAAAGTCCAAACGATCCCCAAATCCACAATCAACGCCACGCCACGCCACCGAACCCGCGACGATCCCAAGAGCGCACGCTTCTCCTCGCCGTCGTCCTCGCCCCGCCTCCGCTCCCCGATCCCGCGACCGGCCCTCCCCCCTCGCGCCGGGCGAAGAAGATGCACCTGTGGCCGTCGCTCCGGATCCGGGACTCGTTCAAGCACGGCTACCTGCAGAAGCTGGAGCTCAACCTCGGCCACATGAAGCGCGCGCAGCGGCAGGGAGAGGGGCAGCCGGTTGGGGGCCAGGAAGGCCAGGCCAGCGACGGGAAGGCGCCGCTGCTCGAGGACCGCTCGACGTCGGGGTCCGTTCTGGCCGGCGCGGTCGAGCTCGCCTGGGACGCCGTCTTGCTCTTCACTTGCTGCTGCTGCTGCTTCTGCTGTGGAGGTACGGGACACGGGCGCCCATGTTCCTAGTATATTCTGGTTCGCTTGCCATTTCTTATTTTATTGTGAAGGGCGCTAGCCATTTCTCCTGGAATCAGTCAGGTTTACAGGCGTTTTATGAATAAGCTTTGCACTTAGTATTATTACACCTGCAAAATAAAACATTGATTAATCCTCAAGGAATTGTCTGCCAGATACAAACCTCTTTTTATCTAGTATAAATGACAATTCGAATTGAATTCATGGTTCTTCTAGTATTCCTCGAAGATAAATGTCCAATTATCTTTACAATTGATCTTCCCCAAATTATAAATTTAGCATCCCAATTTAATAATCCTTATTTCATATGCAAGTAGAACTTCAATGACCTGGATTTTTTATAGTTTATATCAGCTCATGTTGTTTAGCCCTAGCAGAAACTTCAAAATGACGATGGGGTTGGCATTCTATATTCCTATAACAAATGTTCTAACAAAAGAAAATGAAGAGAAGAGGAGAGGGACAGGGGAGAGAAGTTGGTAAAAATGGGTTTGAATAAGTGATTGCTCCTGAAAAAGTGGGCACTAGGGATTTTTCGACTTAGTGTAGTTGATAAACAGGTAGAAATTGGGGCCATTGATTTGCTTTGGGGTGGCCTGAGTTGCAGCTCATGCCTCAGGTACAGGCTTGGTCTGTCATATGGATGAGAATGGGGTATATTTGATACTTTTTTTTTATACGAACCCCTGGGGTTTGTTGTGATTACATTTATTTACCGGCAATATTGAGGATATGCCACTCCCCTCCTCTACAGGTTTCAGGATACGATTCTATGTCTCACAGGCATTAACTGCCAATAGCAGCAATAAGCTAAATATTTGACACTCTTAATTGGTAGTAGCTGTTGCTTCCGTTGCAGCATGTAGATTATTCTCACTTATATTCATTTCTTGCAAAGTATTAGCTTAACTGCTGGGACTCCTGAATCCTTGGAACCAATTCACAGTAGAGAAGTAGCACAGTACTTTGACCAACAGGACTTAGTTCAGCATGTGTATCAGATTTTAGGTGACAGAAAGGGTTGTGATTTGAAACTCATGAATTAGTTTCCAGTTTTATGGTCCACCGATGATGTTGTTACCCTATTTCCAGGACATCAACAAACTCATTATGAACCTCTAAGAGAAAATTTTGAAAATTCATTTTGACTCATTAGCTGTTTCAAACTTTTTCATGTCTCTAGGGGAAAGCCTCGGTCAAAATACACCTAGATCATTGAAAGAATCAGCTCTACTGAACATTATCTTGATTATTTGGTATACACTTATACTGGCTATAAGATCAAGAATTCACTTAGGCTTCCTAAACCCTGGTCAGCGATGAAATATCAAGTCTTCCCTTGTGGTGCCTGCAGAAGTTGTACCTCATCTTTCTATAGAAGGTGTACCTTGAGTCATTGACGTGGAAGCAGTGGAAAGGATCCTAACAGTATATAAATAACCTGAAATTGGCTATTCATGATCTGTATTAAACATTTCATAATTTTCTGTGCTTTCCTTTTCACACAATTAGATAAGGGCAATAGACACACTCCCCGTTTCTTCCTAATAGTAATAAGATTTTACAGACTACGCGTTGTGCCATATCACCATGTTCGTCTTTGTCGTTCAAGTAATAAGATTTTACACACTACGCGTTGTGCCATATCACCATGATTGTCTTTGTCGTTCAAGTAATAAGATTTTACAGACTACATGTTGTGCCATATCACCATGTTCTTTCTCTTCGATCCCCATGCCAATGTCATCTTTGACTGGTTGTCTGGTTCTAACTTCGTCTTTCATCGATTGATGTACCAGCTTGTAGCGATGAAGAGGATTACCCAACTACCCGCTGAGAAGCGCCTTCAGGAGCCTGAGAATTCATCAGATCAGGAAAAAAAAACAGATAATTCAGGACAACTGTAGTGAATTGCAGCCAAATATTTTCTGGCAGCTGTGTACATATGGTTCTCTATTGCTCCTTGATGCGGCCAATAGTTGTCGCTGAAAAAACGGAGGAGAAATATCCTTCGATTTCTTTCTCTACTAGAACCCGTTCTGTAGGCTTGTTCGTCATGTAATCAGTTGTATCTGTGTTCAATTGCTGTTCTTAGCTTATTTATAGGTGATTGCCTTCACCATTTTTGCACCCCCTTATCTTTATCTTGTTTTACTACCTCATAGTTAGCTGACTACATATTGCTTTAGCCGTGGTTTCTGGTTTCAGTGGTTTTTACCAGGAGCCCAGAGCTGAGGTCCTGAGGAGCCACGGTTGCGGCTCATATTTAGCGTAGCGGAGCGCATCTCGTGCCGTTTGCTGGTTTCACTCCGGCGTCGAAGGCGAGCCCCGTGGAGGTGGTGCTCCCTGTGTGGAGCCTTTGTCTTGGAGCTGCTCGCGGACGGCTTGTCGGCGCAGACGGGAGATAGGTATGCAGGAGGCGTCTATTTCATCGTATATTGTACATGTCCACTGGAGATAATAATGTTCAGAACAATGTTCAGAATAAAATAAAATAAGATAAGATAAAAATTTTATTCTGGAAAATTTATTTTGTTCCGAAACGTTGTTATCTTCAGCGGATATATACGATGATACGGCGGCTAGTCGCACGTGTTATGAATAGATATTCCAGGTATGCTGGCCTTTTCTTCTAGGGATGGGGAGGCAGCTTTGGGTCTGGTGGAAGATAGGAGAGTGGAGCAGGCTCAACCATCCCGCGGCGGCGTCGGTCGTCGACGGCGATTCTGCATCCAAGGTCAACGAAGCTCGGGGTGCGCCCCGGCCGATGGACTACTAGCGATGGCTTCAATCCGTCCGTGCCGGCGGGTGTCTTCTGCGGGTCTTCAACGCCCTGTGGCAACGGAGCTTTGTCTGAATTAGGGATGGCGGCGATGGGCTTCCAGCGGTGGCCGCCGGCGCCGGAATCTGGAAGACTCGGTTTGCATAGGTTCCAGGGACCACGATGTAATTTATTTGTTTCTTAGGGGGCCTTTGTGCAAAAAGGTTGCAAGAGCTGTTCTCTGTGTCCCACATGTCTGTATCTGTATTTGTATCTGTACGTGTCATGTACGGTATCCTTTATCGTTAATACAGGTACGTTCCACTCAAAAAAAAGGCCACACCAACACATGTCCGCGAGCGAAGCAAACATCTCGGAAAGACCAGCAGCCAGCGTGCGTTCTCTCCACGAACACAACATGGCGACGTCGTGCCCGCAGAATTTCTACCATTTCTGTGCACGCGCGCAAAAGTTCTCGTCTCGCCATCCGTTACCGAGCACGCAGCTTTGTCACGGGAATAGGCGGCTGCGCTCGCCCTGCTGGGGATCAGGGCTGGCAGCCATGCTCATGCACATTCCTGAGCATTGGTCCCTCGCAGGCAGAGCAGCGAACACCTGGTGCGCAGCCGCCGGCGACATGCCACCTTGTGCACGAGGTAGCAGACAAGCGGAAACGATAGCATCGGGGTCGGGCGTGTGTACCTTGCAGAGTAGCCCGTGCGGACGCGCTGCGGCCATGGAGGCGAGAGCGTGGCGAAGACGAAGGCGAACATGGTCCCAGCGTATGCAATGCAGCTCGTCGAAGCTGAACGGAGACGACGCCTCTGTGTCCCGTGGCTGGACGCGCGCACTCCACGGGTGTCGCGCACGAACTAATCCTCCATGTCGAGGCCGGCAGAGTGGAGACCCTCCAGAAGAGCCGGGTCAGCCGTCAGCGGCGTCGACGATGTCATGACATTTCGCACCCGGAGAGCAGGAAGCTCGTGGTGACTACGCCCCCGGCAACCGCGTAGGCTCTCGTCACTTGCAGGTAGAGCGAAGCGCGACAGGACATGGGAAGCCGTCCTAGACTGGCAGGCCGGCGCGGCGGCGCTCCGGCGAGCCACGGCATGCAGCGAAAGCGGCATCGCGGCCACGACCAGGAACCGTCCACCCCTAGTTCCTTGCCAGCCGTTGGATTGTGCACGTTCGGTTCAGATCGGGCGAGATTCGCACAGGCAGGGACTCTGGGGGCGCGTTTGGTTTGTCGATGGCCACAGGCTGGCTCGCATGCCGCGTACAGGCCCGCTGTGGCCAGGCTCGCCAGGTGCGAGAGCTGCTTGATTGGTTTGCGTACGCATGCATACAGGCCCGGTTCATACACTGTTCGGTTGCCTGCACATCTAGCGTAAAAGTGATTTCTTGTGTCTGCACGTTCTCCCATGTGTACGCCCACGCGCTCGCGCTCGCGCTTGCACCAGCGGAGCCTGGCTCCAGGGAAACGGCCGATTCCCTCGTTCCTCTAGAGCCTGGCCGAGGGGTGGACCATGAAACCAAACACGCGGAGCCTACATCCGACGGGTCTGGTTGAGCTGCATGTAGCCAACCAAACGCGCCCTGGGTCGTCGTCCTCAGTCGTCCGGCAGCGTGCCGGAGCTGGGTGGCGCAGGCCGGACGGCGCGGCGGCGGTGCTCGAGCTCGGCGGCGAGTGTCCGCCGGTCGACAGCGCGAGAGACCTCGCCCGATTAGCTCTGGGCAAAGCGTCCGTGGGCCCGGGCAAGGGGATGACCGGCCGGTCGGCTTCGGCAGGCCGCAGATGCGTGCGGTCGCCGGCTCGAACCACGTCGCCGACTTCGCCGGCGCCCAGCTGCCTCCTGCATGCTCCAAGTTTGCAACGCAGGGCCCGATGAGCGATGGATCCAGAGCGTGACAGGCTTGAGTGTTTCATTGTTTTGCATTTCCGTTCCAGTTCAGAGTTCAAATTGGCTATGCATTCCAGCCAAGACACTCCCATTTTCACTTCTGCCGGAAAGGAGAGACAGGATATGAATACGTAACTCAGGAGTGTCGATCAAGTGCCCTTCGCGATCAATCCAAGCAACTCACAGCTTTGAATATAGAAGAGAATGTCGTCGGTAGGGGACCGCGGTGCCGCCGGCACGGAAGTCCGACGATCGACCGCGGAGATGGCATCCATCTAGGACCTCTTTTGTGCTCACCGTTTCATCACCTGCCGGTGGTCAGCGCTTGATCTCCAGCTGCCTGCACTGCAGGAACTAACCCTCCACGTCGAGGACGGTGGTCGGTGGAGACCCGCCAGAAGAACCGGATCAGCGTCGACGACGTCGTGTCGCGCCCGTCGAGCAGGAAGCTCGTGGTGACCACGCCCCCCGGAGGCTCTCGTCGCTCGCGGTCGTGGCGAGGCCCGAACAGGACACAGGAAGTCGTCCCGGACTGGCAGACCGGCGCGGCGGCGCTTCGGCGAGCCACGGCATGCAGCGGAGGCGGCGTCGCGGGCTCGCGGCCACGACCAGGGGTGGAAGGTAAACGAAACGGCATCCGGGGGTGGACGGTGTTTGAAATACCGTCCACCCTTGGGTCCCAGACAACCGTTGGATCGAGCGCGTGCGGTCTAGATAGGGGGCAAGGTTCGCACGTCCAGGGACTCGGTCGTCGTCCTCGGTCATTTGGCAGGCGCGGGAGCTGGGTGGTGCCACACGGGGAGGCCGAACGGTGCGGCGGCGGTGCTCAGACTAGACGGCAAATGTCCGCCGATCGACAAAGACCTCGACGGCGGCGCGGCGGCGGTGCTCGGGCTTGAGCTTCTCGTCTGACGGAACGGGTCGAGGGCATGCCGCCGCAGCCGATGGCGAAGAGGCGGCGTCGGTCTTCCCAGGCAACGATCTCGACGCAGCGCCGCTGTCCCGAGACGGACGATGGGTGGAGGTAGCAGCGCGGTGGCCGTGCATCCGGGGGCGGCCGGACCTCCGCCGGCGACCGCGTCGCGGAAAACCAACGTCCCGCTTCCGCTGCGACGGCGCGGCCGCGTCCAAATCAAGACGGACCGCGGGACGGGGTCTGAATGTCTGATGAAGCAGCGCGTACGGCCTCACGATGCGGTCCACTTTGTGAAGCTGTTAGCCACACACTCCAACGGCCTCACCGATCTCCTTCGCCGGCGTGACGTGCACGCCGCAGACTTGGTCACCACGCCGCGCCGTGCTCCAAATGCCGACAGGGGGTGGGTCCCTGTCAGCCGTCGTATCGGCCACTTGCGGTCCAGATCAGGCGAGATTCGCACGGGCAGGGACTCGGTCGTCATCCTCAGTCGTCGTCTGGCAGCGCGCGGGGAGCTGAGTGGCAGGGGGGAGCCAACAATGGCGGCTCCGTTCCTCGATTGGAGAAGGTGAGAAGCTGCGTGCCAGCAGTCCAGCACCCATGGCGGCTCATATTCATATTTAGCGTAGCGGAGCGCGTCTCGCGCCGTTTGCTGGTGCTCCGTTCCGCGCGGCCAGGCCACCGCGAACACATGTCCGCGCGCGAAGCAAACATCTCGGGAAGACCAGCAGCACGCGCGTGTCTTCTCCACGAACACAGCATGGCGACGCCCGCGGAATTCCGAGCGTTTCCATGCGCGCGCGCAAGAGTCTCGCCATCCATTACCGAGCACGCAGCTTCGTCGCGGGACTAGGCGGCTGCACGCGCCTGGGGATCGGGGCTCTGCGTCAGTGGCGCGCGATGGACGCCTTCTTCAGCGGCCTCGACTCCCGGCTGCGGGTGTCGGTGAAGGCGGCGGACTCCATCATGGTGGGGCTGGTGAACGCCGCCATGGAGGACGCCTACAGGAAGAGCCTCTGGAAGGACGGCGACCTGGACCGCCTCTTCCAGAAGCTCCGCTTCGCCGAGCTCGCCATCATGCAGCTCGAGTGGTGCCTCCGCTTCGTGCGCGGCGAGATGGAGGCCGACGACGGCCAGGAGCAGCTGCTCGACGACCTCCTCGAGACGCGGGACCAGATCCAGGCGCGCCTCGACGAGGCCGAGCTCGCCGTCGCCGAGGTGGACCGCGACTACATGCGCCGGAAGCGCGCGGAGCTCGGCCCGGCGCGCGGCCGCGAGACGCCGCCCGCGGCCAGTCTCCGGGGCGCCGAGGAGGAGTGCGGCCGTGCGTTCGGCGAGCTTAGGGTGTCGCTGATCCGGAAGATGTCGAGGATGAGGGCCAGGCTGGAGGACGCGAGCTCCACGCTGGCGGCGCTCATGGAGAAGGTGAGCGGCGAGGCGTCGCCCATGGCGAGGCTGCAGGAGGCCGGCCACGAGGGCGAAGGGGTCAAGGGGCTCTCGGGATTCTACGGCATGGCGCAGCTGCTCATGGAGTTCCAAGAGATGGTCCTGGACGCCGGCGTCGTCAGAGACAGCGTCGCGTCTTCGTTCGACGCCATGGAGAGGTCGGTCTCCGAGCTGGGGTCGGCCATGGATGAGCAACAGTGGCTCATGGATGCAGAGAGGGAGATGTACAGCGCCGTTGTGGAAGGTTTTGTCAGGGAGATCAACGTGGGATCCGATCGCACGTCTTCTCCAGGTGAAGGATCTCGTCCAACTACGTTGCATCATGACAGTGACGCTACTGAGAATAGCCTGGAAGAATTCCAATCTTCGGAGGATGAAACTAGGCAGCTGCAGTCAGGAAGGCATATTGCAGCAGAGAAGTCAGATAGCAGACAGTGCTATCAATTAGGAGAGCATTGTATCCACCGTGAGGAAGCTGAAAGGCTAACAGAAGATAAGATTGATTCAGATGTCAGATCTGAACTACAATGTGTGTTGTATACAGCAGTATTCAGAGACTTGGTGAGGAAATTGGCTGTTCAGGCACATGATGTACAGAAGCTTAAAGAAGAAAAGGATGAAGTGGACGTCGCAAGTAAACTGCAGTGTGAGATATATGGTTCTATGTTCAAAGACTCGCTGAAGAAACTGGCTGTTCTGGCTGATACGCAGAAGGTGACTGAAGAAAGAGACGAGGTGGACATGAGAAGTGAACTGCAGAATGAAATATATAGCATACTAGTCAAAGACTTGCTGAAGGAAGTGGTTGTTGATTCTGCTGATCATTTTATCAAGACCTTCATCAAAGATGAAGTGCATGCGGTTTTTCTTGCCAAGACTTTAAATGCTTGGAAGGGCACAACTGAAATGGTTCATAGTGAGAGACACATCAAAGAAGAGATGATGCGAAACAATGTAACCACTGAAGATGAAGGCCCAGATTCTGATCAACATGGAGTACCTGTGAAGCAAGAGATTTTAAGACTCGGTGCAAACCACGACAGGCGAAATTCCAAAGGAAGTGATCATCAGGCTGAAATGTCAACAGTCAGAGATGATGTCTGTTATTCAGTTAAGAACAATGTTAAGGACGGATTGGAATATCAAAGGAAGGTACAAAGAGGAGAGATAGATATAGGTTTCAGCATGACCCCTGAAAGCACAATTAAGGAAATGTTCATTCGATCAACTAAATTTCAGGCAATGTCCATGGATTTTGAAGCTGTTACCTGTGGAAAATTAGGAACAGCTGTTCTAAGGTTTGTGAGTCTCCATTCCCTAATTTTCATGACATGGGGCAATCTGAGAATGATATCTGATCCTTGTCCAGATTGAGAGACTTGGATAAACAATTGGCGAATCTGGTTAAACAAGTGAGTTCTCTTAAAAAAAGTGAACTCATTTACCGGACGGCTTTCACCAGGAGATGTTGCGACCTCCAAACAGCAGAAGCAGAGGTTAGAAACTATAAGAAAACATCTTGCTACCGATTGCTCCATGGCCAAAGATACTTAAATTTGCCTGCCACGAACCTTAGGTGGATCTTCTTGGCGATGAGGTGGAGCTACTTCTAGGACTTCTCAGCAAGACATACAAAGCTCTGGATCACTACTCACCAATTCTTCGACACTATCTTGGGGTAATTTTCTAGTTTCACCAAGTTAAATCGCCAGAAGGACATAACTAGACTGTAGCTTTATGTAATTTTTTGCCCCATGAATACTAGGCCCATGTAAATTTAACAGGCGCAGTGTTATGCCATCCTAAAACAAAATTTTGTTGAAGCTAATGTAGTTACTGAATTTGCCTTTTTTTTTAATGTTCCCCGCCTGGCAGCTTGATAGCTAAGTTTTACTCAACACCTTTCCACAGATGTATAAACATTTTTTTCTCGTTTCATTCCTGTCTGTTCCCCAGAAGTGAGGCTGAATTGACCATTGGTTTGCTGTTTCAGATCAGGGAGACGCTGAGCATGCTTGGGAAGGAGCTTGCCCTAAGGCATCAGGTTCAGTAATATAAATAGGACTGGGGGCATGTTACCACTTATTCTCCATTTGTAAAACTGAAAATAGTCAATATTTTTCCCTTTCCAAACATGAAAGAAAAATGTTTAGAGGTACCATTTCGCCAAAAAAAGAAAGAAAGGGAAGAGGAGGTATCAGAAAAGTAAATTATTCCATTTTCAAAGGTAGTATTCTGCACATCTCCTGCTTAGATACACGTACCATTCTCCCGGATACTTCTGGAAGCTTCCAGCCGTTACAGCTGCCGCAACCGCAGAAAACCGCGCGGATTCTTACCGCACCTCGTCTCCGCCGCCATCGTAGCTTCTCAGCTCCGTCTCCTGCCTAGAGTCGCCATGGAGCTCGATCTCCCGCCGCAACAGGTCCCGCAGCTCACAGACCTCGCCGCGGCCATCCACCGCGCAGCGGCTGCCGCTACCGCGCTCTCCACGCCCTCTCCGTCCTCCCACGCCGCCGCCGCGGTGGCCGCTCTCCGCGACGCCCACGCCGCCATCGGTTCCTTCCTCTCCAGACTCGACGCGGCCGCCGCGTTGTGCTGCGACGATCAGCCCATGGCGGAGGGCGGCCAGGAGCCGGGGGAAGACGGGGAGGGGGAGCACATGGTCGGGGAAGTGGAGGAGGGGCTCCGGGACTGCGTCCTGCAGGGGAGCAAGCGGCGGAAGCGGCCCGTGCCGCCGTCGTGGCCCCTAGGACGCCGCACGACCGGCGGTTGCGAGGCGGCGGAGGCCGCCGCCGCGCCGGTGCTGGACGTCGAGGGTCGGCGGCGCGCGGCCATGGATCTACTGCTACAGTTCCATGCTTGATGCGAAGGAGGAAAGGTAAATTATTTTGGTGTTTCCACTTTCGACGCAGTATTTTGTTGTCTGAATTAGCGATTGATGTAAAAAAAAACGTGACAATCGTTAGCCATTTCTGGGTATTTGAATCTAGAAATCATGCATTATGTTGGAGTTGGTGTTAAATATGATGATACTGAAATGCACTATAGTGAGAAACAATCAAATGTATTCAGATTTGGCCGACGGCTAATATGATGAGGTTGTGGAATGGAAGTGATGGTTGATTGAAAATTGCGTTATGTAATGCTACTAATGGAAACTGAAATGTGAAATCTAAGAACTGCTAGGATGCCTGCACTGGTGCCTTTTAAGGGAGGACACGCAATCAGTACGTCAGCACGCTTAGGACATGCAATTGTTTTAACGATAATTAGGCCAGTCTCTAGGAGTTTTACGGAGAGTTTCATGGTATTAAATTCTATGCTACTAACATGGCGAGAAGAGAGAAGAAGGAAGTTTCATGGGATGTGAGAGGAACTCATCGTACACAGTTTATACCTAGTTCCCAATATTGGTAACTGTGACATGAAACTATGCATTGAGATTGGCTTTAATGACCTGGTTCTCTATTTACTGTATCTCTTTGCTTTCTTTCTTTTGGCTGTGTGTATCCTGGTAACGTAGAGGCCGGGAATATAGTTTAAGGAATTTGTATCAACTTGATGTAAAATCTGAATTGAATAAAATTTTTCCTTATTGAAAAAAAATGTTTTAGAAGTGGCTGGGGTTCGCAACCAGACACAAAGTTAGAGGCCTCAACAGGTATTTGATGCTCCTTGGCAGGCCCTTTGGTTTGGTGCACCTTGTCTGGCTAGTAGAGTGCTGAAAGGGAAATTCTTGAAGATCATAGTAAACATTGGCAGTTCAAGTACATACGTATTGGCCTGTAATTTAACTACTCACTCAAACCTACCCAGCATTCTTGAGTTTAAATTTCCCTATCCATGTGTATCAACATTCATACACTAGATAACTTCCCTTTAAAACTTAGTACTAAATTAAACGATGGCAGTAGTATTGACCTGTGTTTTAACTAATTCTCAGTCGACCCCCCTGTTAAGCATTCTTGATTTCAAATTTCCCTATCCATGTGTATTGACATTCATACACTAGATAAATTTGTTTGAAAATTTTAGCACTAAATTAATCTCTTTGCTCGCTCCTGAGTTCATCTGTTTAAGTGTTAATTTTATTTTATTTTTTGGCTCCATACTCTGCTGCTACTGGAGTCTGGGTCTCTGTGAAGTGGTGCTTGCAGTTGCGCGAGTAATATTTCTTTTTTATTTCATCTGAATAACATTTATGATTTACTAGTACTTCTAGGATCTCTACTCTTACTAATTCACTCTAATGATTTTCAGGAATGGGTTTACGATTGCCATATGAACAAACCATTGATTACCGGTGGGAGGAAAAGTTTTCGACGTTTGAACTCTTGGGTCACCCTGTTCTTTACAGAGATGAATCATGAATGCAATCAGACAGACAGTAGGCAACATTACCCCACAGTGAGGACGGTTAGGGACTGGGATGAAGAAAGCGAGATGACATTCAAGCCGAATCGTTTTCACCTAGTGAGATTTAGGAAGTTTTGATTTTCCCAATAAAAGGCCCGATCATCTTTGCTCTCAGTTGGGCTGTACTATCTATTCATTAGTAGTAGAGTGACAGTTGCTTGCTCAACCTGTTATGCCATCTTCTGTAAATTGATCGTGAGCTGTTTTATTCGTCGTCATGTTATTCTGTAGTCGGGTGAAAAAAAAGGAGCTGATTGGCGTAGGGCTCACGAGTCAGATAACCCCGACGGTGCTCCACTGACAGCTGGGTCAGCAAGCACAGCCCATCCGCTGGTCCGTCAGCGTCCGTTTTCACCGGCGAGCTTAGCAAAGTCAAAGTTCTCTCACCTACCCGGAGTCCCCGGCCGGCCGCGAGAGCGGTGCTGCTGCGAAACCATGGCCTCGGCGGCGGAGTACGGGGAGGAGCTGGAGTGGATGGTCGGCGCGCGGCGCCGCATCCACGCGCACCCGGAGCTCGCGTTCCGGGAGCACCGCACCAGCGCCCTCGTCCGCGAGGAGCTCGAGCGCCTCGGAATCCGCAACCGCGCCGTCGCGGGGACGGGCGTCGTCGCTGATGTTGGCTCGGGCGCGCCCCCCCTTCGTCGCGCTCCGCGCCGACATGGACGCGCTCCCGCTCCAGGTCCTTTTGCCCCGTCCCCTCTCTGATGCTGCTTATGGGTCCTGGGGCTTCGGGTGTGGACATTGAACTGTCGTCTGTAGTAGATGATACGGTTCTGCGTCGATCGGATTGCCTCATGTTTAGGGTCTAGGGGGTAAGATGGCTTACGGCTACGGCTGTTGGATTGATTTCATTCTGTTGGTTGTGACGGCAGGAATTAGTGGAGTGGGAGCACAAGAGCGAAGTGCACGGGGTGATGCACGCCTGCGGGCATGATGTGCACACCGCGATGCTCCTGGGGGCAGCAAAGTTGCTCAGTCAGCGTAAGGATCAGCTCAAGATAAAGACGTAAAGTACAATTTTATAGTCCTGCTCGAATTCAATCATTCCGGAATTTAAGTTTTGTTTATACCTTAGAGTAGAGGCAGAAAAAGAAACTACCTAATCCTCTAGCACTGCAGTCATTGTATAACATATGCTCTCTAGTTCAGATTTTTGGCTTAATGCCCACCCTGAATTTTATCTCTCAGGTAAATTCCTGATTTTCAATGGACATTCTTATTTCAGTTGCGATGTTATTACTGACTGTAGGAACAGCTCCTAGAGTTTGTTTCAATATCCTAATGTTGAGTTTCTTTACCTCTAAATGAGTGGAGGCAATTTTTTTTTATTTTGGGGAATTTGATTTCGTCCTAAATATAATCTACTGGATATGATATTTCTGACAGAAGACCACATGAACTGAGCTTAATGGCACACGCAATATTAAGACCAGAAAAATTCCCTTAACAAGAAACTAGATAAAAAAACTTTGTTTGACTACATATATTACAAATTCCCATAGGTTTTGTGGTTTGCATGTACACTTGCATGGATTAATTAATAGATATTCATTTGTGGTGAAGGGAACAGTGAGACTCCTTTTTCAGCCTGCTGAAGAAGGTGGTGCTGGTGCATCTCATATGATAAAAGAAGGCGCTCTTGATGGTGTCGAAGCCATTTTTGCCATGCATGTCGATTATCGGATACCAACTGGAGTAATAGCAGCTCATCCAGGACCTACGCAAGCTGCTGTATGTTTCTTTGAAGCCAAAATAGAAGGTAAAACTGGGATGGCTGAAACCCCACACTTAAACGTGGACCCTATTGTTGCTGCATCATTCGCCATCCTGTCCCTACAGCAGCTCATTTCCAGAGAAGATGATCCTCTTCACAGCCAAGTATGATACTTTTCTTCCTAATACTATTTTGCTATATGATACTATAGGGAGGTGCTACGCATAAACCTAGATCAGAAAGTACAAATCAAGATTTCCTTTTACACAGTTAGCTGGGGCTTGGTTACTCCCTCAAAAAAAGACCTTGAAAAAAAATCTTGGGCAAAGACGTTGTCCTGGCCTGGTTTTGTCTTCAGAGAGGAGAATAGGAGAATATCGAACCCTTTAGGGAGGTACTCACATAACCTGCAAGCACTCGGGTTCGAACCGGGGTGTGTCCCTCTCAACTGGAGGCCAATAGTAGTACCTTTAGAGTAGACTAGCAGTACACACTATTGCTAAAGATTCTGCATTCGCCCTTTTTTGTAATAACGTTGACTTGCAAGCTGCTAGTTCGCCCTTTTTAAGACATAAAGGATCAATGGATCATTCTCAGCAACTACTGAACACTGCTTTTCAGACATAAGGGTCATTCTCAGCAAGTACTCCCTCCATTCTCTTTGGATAGTCCTATTTCACCTTGACACAATGACCAAGGAAAACAGCCTTACTTATCATATAATAAATGCAACACAGACTTTTTAGTTGGTTCTCCAATGTTTTAACTGGGAACTCCTCGTTACTAGTGCTATTTATTATCATAGCCCATGTCAATAGCAAATACTACCTCTACCTCCGTCCAAAAAAGAATGCAACTCTCGCTTCCCGAGAAGTCAAACAATTTAAATTTGACCAAATGTATACAAAAAATTACTAACATTTATGCCTCCAAATAGATTTAGTATGAAAACATATTACATGATTAATCTAATCATATTTAATTTGTAACATAAATATTAATAGTATTTTATATAAATTTGGTCAAACTTAAAATTGTTTGACGTCTTGGGAAGCGAGAGTTGTATTCTTTTGTGGAAGGAGGGAGTAGGACTATCATTTGTGAACATGAGTTTTTGAAATAGGACTATCAAAAGAGAGTGGAGGGAGTACCACCTAGTACCTAACACAGACCATCTAGTACTGAACACTTGATTCTGCATTTGTTCAAATGTGGATTTTGGGCACTCACGGTGCACCGATATTGCTGATTTCCACACAAAGTACCTTAAGGGGACATGGAACCTCTTTTTGTTGACTATACTGAATTACATCAAGAAAACCTCAATTATGGTCATGCTGTCATGTTTACACTTGAACTCACTCTAGTTGAGAGGATGTTTCTTTCCTTCATTAGCAATGAACTCCATACTCGGTTTATTCCAGTGTGATCAACCTGAGGGGAATATGATTTTTTATACTGTAAAGAATGCTATTGGCGAAAATCTTCTTGTAACATAAACCTGAGAGGAATATGTGTGTTCATTCTGTTCAGGTAGTCTCGGTTACTTATGTCAAAGCTGGAAATGCCCTTGATGCTACCCCTGCAATTGTTGAATTTGGAGGTACTTTGAGGAGCATCACAACTGAAGGCCTTTGCCATCTGCAGAAAAGGGTTAAAGAGGTTAGTAGGATCATGCATCATGCATAACTTTATTTATTAATTTATTTTACCGTAATATGGCTGTATTCTGAATGCACTGATACCTTCAGAACGCTGACTGCACTGATGCATTTTCCATGGTAATTTCTTTCATACTACATATGTGGTGAATAGTATTAATATTATAGACTTGTAACTGGCCCATACACATGCATGAACACACAAAAGTTGGCAAGTCATGTTTCTTTATCTGAGTGGTACATGGCATGCTGTTTGTCTTGACAAAGCTGCATTAGTGTTTCCCTCTCAAAAATAAGCACCACCGTGTACCTGAATCTCAGAATAGCTGGTGCTTCTGATAAACAATTCTGCATCGTGGGATTCACATATTCAGAAGGAAATGGAAATTCACCCCTTTTCAGGTGGTAGAAGGGCAGGCTGTGGTGCATAGATGCAAAGGAGCTGTCAAGATAAAGGGTGAGGACTACCCGATGTACCCTGCTGTTGTGAACGACGAGAAGCTGCATCGCCACGTAGAGGAGGTCGGCAGGCGCCTGCTTGGCCCAGACAAGGTGAAGCCCGGAGAGAAGATCATGGCTGGCGAAGACTTCGCTTTCTACCAGCAGCTAGCTCCTGGCGTTATGTTTGGCATCGGGATTAGAAACGAGGAAGCTGGCTCCATCCACCCAGCTCGCAACTCTCATTTCTTCGTTGATGAGGATGTCATTCCAATCGGGGCAGCTTTGCATACTGCCATAGCAGAACTGTATATCTCCGAGGCATCTGCTCTGAACGGAGGAGGGGACTTGCAGTCGCATTGATGGTATTATTGAGTCCAACAGATGGGTTGAAAATATAAAAGCACCCATAGCATTGACCACACCTGGTGCATTTTCTTTGTAGTTGGTTTCAAACTACGTGTGTCCCCATACGCTTCTGCGAAAGGATTGTGCAACTATGTGCTTCAGATTTCAGATCGTAACCGGCACTCACCACTTTTTGCAGGTAGTGGAAGGGCAGGCCGCCGTGCACAGATGCGAGGGAGCTATTGAGATGGAGGTTGACGGCTACCCGATGTACCCTGCTGTGGTGAACGACGAGAAGCCGCATCGCCACGTAGAGTACGTCGGCAGGCGCCTGCTCGGCCCGGACAAGGTGAGGCCGGGGGAGAGGATCATGGCGGGCGAAGACTTCGCGTTCTACCAGCAGCTGGCTCCCGGGGTGCTGTTCGGCATCGGCATTCGGAGCGAGGAAGCTGGCTCCGTCCACCCGCTTCACAACCCGCGTTTCTTCGTCGACGAGGATGTCGTCCCCGTCGGGGCTGCACTGCACACGGCGCTTGCGGAACGGTATCTCGCCGAGGGCTCCGCTCTGAACCGAGGAGAGACCTGCATTCGCGCGGCTGATCCTGAGTTGAGTAAATGGTTTGGCGAGTATAAAAACGCACTGTAAATTGCACCGTCGAACGGGCTATTCAGAAAATTGAAAGAGTTGAGTTGGGGTTCAGTTCAGGGTTCATCTATCGTCCGACCTCGTGCTATCGAATTTGATCTTCTGCGATGCGATTGTTTGTACTCGTGCCGTCGGTGACCACCGGCGGACAAGCGGCATTACACCCACGGGCCCACTTGCTGCCTTGGCAGATAGCTGCTGCTTCATCGCGCGGAGGCATCTCCCCAAAAAGCACTTGTTTTTTATGCTTCGCGAGTGCATTAAGACTAAATCACTAGCACAGATAGGCATTGATGATAGATTGTAGTCATGACATGGACGGCAGAAGCAAAACAAACCACGTAAGCTATCTTTGCCAATTGGAACATGATCATCAATATGTAAGCAGCCTAGAAACAGTTAGTCCACAACCAGCAGGTTATCCTGACTCCAATTCATCCTTAGCTAGCTGCCGAACAAAGAAATAAAAAAGAAAAGACTTAGAACGCTAGCTGCCGAGCAAAGAAATAATAAAGAAAAAACTTAGAACAGTGCTAGGCATGTGTCATTTATTAAGCTAGAGAATTGTAAAAGGACAATCAACCTAGCTAGAGAAATAGAAATAAGATTTCATGAATCCAGGAAGCATACATATACCGAACAATTCAAAGCACCACCGTATACCTAATTCTCAGAATAGCAGGTGCTTCTGATAAACAATTCTGCATAGTGGGATTCACGTATTTAGAAGGAAATGGGAATTCACCCCTTCTCAGGTGGTACAAGGGCAGGCTGTGGTGCATAGATGCAAGGAAGCTGTCGAGATAAAGGGTGAGGACTACCCGATGTACCCTGCTGTTGTGAACGACGAGAACCTGCATCGCCACGTCGAGGAGGTCGGCAGGCGCCACGTCGTTGATCACCGGCGGCCAAGCGGCATTACACCCACGGCGCCACTTGGCTACCTTGGTAGCTAGCTTGCTGGCTGCTGCTTCATCGTGCGGAGGCGGAGCCTGCGTCGTCGCTGCCTGCCTTGTTCAAAGCGGCGGAGAGACAAGGAGGCGTGGGGCACCCTCTCGGCGCGGCGCGCTCTCGTTGTCGACCCGTGGCCTCCTGTTCCGGGGCGCCGCTATGCTGGCCCGCTGCCCGGTCGATCGTCGCACACCCACACGTGGCTGATCACGTGTGCCGTCGGCCATCCCACTGTCAGGTCGGTGCACTGCACCCTGCCCAGGCCAGCATCGATCGACGCATGCACGACCGCCGGCCGCGCTCGATCTCACGCTACATTCCGAAGACATACCCCTGCAGCAACGCCTCAAGAAGGGTGCACGATATGATTCTTTTTTCGCACCGGGTACGGTGTCAGGGTGCAAGCGAATTTTACCTGTGACGGCCGGTGGGATCGCTGGGCATGGCACGGCACGAATAACTGGCAAAGCTCCAAAGTCCAAAGCTCGCACTCGCACCGTCGTCCATGTTGCATTTAGAAAACCCTACCGGATCCAGAATCGCATGCGTCGCTGCTGCGCTCCTGGATAAACTAAAACAAAACCGACGGGACTCGAATCCTTTCTCAATGGCACAAAACGGCCTTGCACTTTGAACGGGCGTTCTGGGAATCCCTATAAAAACCCCTGCCGCGCGCCGCCCCGTTCAGCACCGTGCAAACCAGTCTGCTTGCAATTGCGAGTTGCGACACGATCGAGCACGCATCCGTTCTGAACCCGTGACTCGGTCTGAGTAGAGCAGGCAGCGAAATGGCGTCGATGACCACCCGCCGCGCGGCCGCGCCCGTCCTCTTCTTCTTCCTGCTCCTCCTCGTCGCCTCAGGTGCGCGCACGCATTCTCCTCGCTCGTCTTCCTCGTTATTGTTTGTTTTCTGATGGCACGAGAGACGAATAAACACGCGTGATGTGCAGAGATGGGGACGACGCGGGTGGCGGAGGCGCGCCACTGCGTGTCGCAGAGCCACAAGTTCGTGGGCGCCTGCATGAGGAAGAGCAACTGCCAGCACGTGTGCCAGACGGAGGGTTTCCCCTCCGGCGAGTGCAGGCACCACGGCGGCATCCTGCGCAAGTGCTTCTGCACCAAGTCCTGCTAGCCGGCGAGCAGGGCGCAGTAGCGTCCCGGAGTTAGCTAGCACCGCTTTACCCATGCATGGTGTGCATTTGATATGCTGTAGCGTCCACCCAGTCGTCGTAATCACCGTCGCCTACGTCGCGTCTTTAATTTAAGTTATTTCAATTTAGCTGGAATTATAGATCGAGTTCTGTCGCCGGGGTGCTTGGCTAGCTGCAACCGCTGGAATAATAAAAAAACATTTAGTTTTGTGATGTCAAAGGAACTGTACCATTATTACATGTTATCCTTGAATGCATTTTGGTTTTGTGGAGGAATCCTCTAGATCCACCCCGCTGAGGGATCTGTTTAGCATCAGTTTTCCGGTGGCTGTAGAGTGGTGTGAAATCTAGTATAAAACTCTTAACGCTTGTAAAAATGTACCCTAATTAAGAAGTCGAAAAGAGAGAGAGGAGACGTCTCAATCTCGGTGAAGATTTATAAAAAGTTTATGGGCATTAAATATTGCGCTACATCAGTAAATTTACTGGCATGGCATGATAATCCAGGATAATTATGAGAAGAGAGGATGGAGAGTCCCCATAACACTTATCCGGTTCGTTACCAAATTCTTAACTGTACAATAAAATCAGACTTACTTAGCTTTTCCTTCAGAGATATAGACCAGGGATGTGTCATATATCGTGTGAATGAGTGTAATCTATCCAGTCGCTTACGCATTGCCTCCGCTTGTGACCTCGTTCCTCGTCCATCCCACCAGCGGCTTTGCTTCCTTCCCATCCTCCGTCTTCATCTCTGGCATCAACTATCGTCGTCTAAGACTGACATGCTAACCCAAACTCTGTACAGGGAATATGGTCCCGTTTGGATATGCTAAAAGTGAGGGGGATTATTAGCCCTTCATGTGAGTAATTAGATTTAATAGATTCTAACCCCCAATTAATCATTATCTGTATAAATTAGCTAATAATTAGCTTATAATTAATCTTCATATTTGGTATCTAAATTTCAAGACTAAAAATTAACCTTTAGATCCTAATAGGGCCTATAACGCCCTCACCGCCTTTGCTGTTCGCTGATTTTCCTCCGCCTATATGGCATGCCAAGTCATCCCAAGTGTATGAAAAATTCTGAACATATTACCAAGTCCACCACCGGATTAAATCAAGTGGTATACTAATCCATAATTCACTATGATAGCAAAAAGAAATTATTGATGATCATATGTTTATGAATAAAAGATTTACACTTTTTATTTATTTGTGCATTCTCATTGACTATTGAACCATATTTTGTATGAGACATCGAACGTGAGGAAAAAAATTAAAGGTGAAAGAGTATATTTATATCTATTGACTCACTTATATGTCACCCATTGTTGACTAGACATGCTAATATGGCATGCCATATAGGATCAGGGATGAAACTGAACTCAAATAGAAAGACTGAGGACTAGATTGGTCAATTTTATAGTTGAGGGATGAATTTGAGCCTGAGGCAAAAGTTAAAGGATCAAATTGGCTATTTCAGATAAACATATCTGCATACTCATAATCTCTATCGGAGTTACGGTAAACTTTAATTACTAATTATTCTATTTATTTTTCCATCCATCTTCATAGTTCTTCCTCTTGCATCACACCTCGTGTGTCTTCCGTATACATTTAGTTGAAATCTTAGCTTGAGTTATATCAGCTCTTTGTTGCAACCCATGTGCGATACTTCATATATCTAGATGGGCTTTCTAATTTTGATCTTATTTGTTACTGCATCTTTTGTCCACATGTTAAGTTTGCAACGTTAGTGGAGTGCTTATTTACCTCTAATTCAAAGCTCCGCTTTGTATTTTATTAAAAATATGAGTACTACTAAGTCCTAGACTGCACATTAGTTACTAAATGGAATGAGTTATGGTAAATGACATTGGTATGAGATTCATGAAGTAACATTTTTCACGAATGCTAAACTACATAAATATATACTTGGTCTGCATGGTGGCACACAATATGTTCAGACAAAGTGAGATTATATTGGTAGAGAGAACAAGCAAACATTCCTACCGTTTCTCTGTACCGACTTTATTCACTGATATATGGACCCACAGCTTGTTATGCGCCTTGAGTAGGCAGAACGTTTAGGAAAAAACATGAAAATATACATGCAAACGAAAAGCAGAGCAAGAAATGTGCCACGAAGCACTAGTTAATCGATGTGTATGTGTTGATAGGCGCACATGCCGTAGTCGTTATAGTGATCTATCACCTAAGCGAATAAAGGAAAAGAAGGGGGGAAAAGAAGAAGCAGCAGCAAAGGCTTCCAAGGCCACATATTCTTGTACGGTGAGCCGAAGGAACAAGACGATGCATGCGCTCTCGATCTGGTTCCGGGCCGTCACTGGGGCTGCGGCGGCTGTTGCTTGAGGAAGTTCGGGAGCCCAATCTTTCTGCCGGTCCTCTTGACGTCCTCCTGCACCTTCCTCCTGTACTCCCCGAAGGTGAAGGTCCTGTAGGGCGACGGCTCGCCGCACGTGCCGACGGGCGCGTGGTAGGACGGGCAGAGGAAGTAGGCGGCGGAGAAGCGCTCCGCCTTGGCGTTGGCCACCACCTTGTGCTCCACGCTCTTGTACCGGTTGTTGCTCCACGCCTGCACGCACGGCACCGAAGCATTCGTCAGGGAAGACCGATCCAAGAGAAGTTGAGAGCACTCATGTAATCCGCACATGAGATGTCTCGGATAAGTATCGTCAGCTCTGCCTCAGCTCTCTGCCTGGTCAAAACTGGAGCACGTAGGGCGCGCAGGATGCAAGGGTGGCGCGCGGAGGCAATCGTCGCACTGTTACCTGAAACAGATCGCCGATGTTGACGATGAGCGCGTCCGGGTGGGGCTTGACGGCCACCCAGCGGGCGTCCTTCATGAGCTGCAGGCCCCCGACCTGGTCCTGGCACAGCACGGTGAGGAAGTCGCTGTCCGTGTGGGGCACCAGCCCGAAGGTGTCCGGCGCGAACGGGCACGCCGGGTACCGGTTCAGCCGCAGGAAGCACGTCGTCTCGTCGCACCCCGCCGGGAACGCCTCCGCCTCCTCCGCCGCCTGCATCAGGCTGCCCGCCAGCGCCACCGCCACGGCCTTGGCCACCCGCGACATCGCGTCCGCCACCTCCTGCATCACGCCCCTGCACGATCGCCGATCGTTCATTTACCATGGTAAAAATTTCTGCCGGATTAATTACCGCAACAGTGAATTTAGCAGCTTTACTGCTCGATCAGTATCTGAGTACGTACGTACGTACGTACGTGTCACCAGATATTTCCGCTGGTCTGGTTCTTCATTCCACCGTACGCGGAGGGTTACAGCATGTGCGCCATAAAGGGCTCTACTAATAATAATATAATAATATATGATACGATGGAGGTGGCGTTGTTAGGCTGGTTCGATGGACACGAGGGCGCCAAATTGGGTCCGTGTACTGAAAGCTCCCGTGTCTCGTGGTCGCGTACACCACCGCACACATGATATCGCCGCCTATTGGACTCGTACGCACCGGAACAGAAAGGCCGATAGCCAAGTCCGCGGCCTGTGCGCCGTCGAACTTCTCTAGTCTACTATTATTCTATTATTATTATTTTCCGGAGGAAAATTAAATTATGCAGCGAGCCGGCGGGCGGCGGGGGATAAATCGCGCGAGCTGCGTACGTGGACGAGAGAAATATCCCGAGACTGTGCGAGAGGAGGCTCAGTCGTGTCAGGGTGCTACCGTGGAACGGGACTAGAGCACCTTTGCGGGTGGCCCCGCCGGGCTAAAAGGATACTACGATCGCCATGGGTGGAGCACGGGGGCACACATGAGCCGACGTGCTTGCAGCTACGTACGAGCTACGAGATGCACACGTATGTGTGTGATGAGTGCACACGTATAGCTTTTTCCCTGCTATTGACACATATTGTAAGCAGCAGCAGCTAGCTTTAAACGCTACAGTAACACAAGTTGGAGTGCAAGGCCAAAGAGCTAGATAGGCCGCCATGCAGAGAACACAGGGCATGCTCGGGCGCGTACCTCAGGGAGCCGAGCTCGCCGAAGTCGCAGGCGCTCCCGGAGATGCTGGCGAGCGGGACGTGGAAGGCCTCCGACCACGAGAGGTGCCGGAGCGACGTGGCCGTGGGGGCGCCCCACCGGTAGGAGCCGTTGAGGAGGCCGGCGCGGGACTTGGTCTCGAACGGCAGCCGGAACAGCCGCGCCTGCTCCGCCCGCAGCCGCTCCAGGAGCGCGCCGCCCACGCCGTGGTTGGTCACCTGGAAGAAGCCCCACTCCGAGGCCGCCCGCGCCATGGCGCCCGCGCACGCCGCCCTCCTCGCCTCGTCGCCCGTCGGCGTCATCAGGCACTCGAGGTCGATCAGGGGCAGCTCGCGCTCCTCCACGGCGGCGGCCGCGCGGCCCTCGGCCGGCGCAATGCCGCCGCGGCGGAGCAGGTCGAGGTAGCTCTCGACCAGGGGCGGCTCGGCGCCGCCGCCGCCGCTCTCCGCGAAGGCCGGCATGGCGATGGTCGGTCCGATCGAGAGCCCGCTACGTAGAGCACCTAAGGTCGTCGATCGTGTGTGTGCTAAGACTCTCTACTAGTCGTGTCACGTAAGCTGTTAGCACACTACTAGCTTGCTGCCGCGAGCACTGGCTCATGGAGAAACGCGCGTCCACCGGGCCTATATATAGAGCGGCCGGGTTCTGACAGGCGGGGGCAGCGGTCTCGCCACTTTCTTGCATGGGGCCGCAGCCGCGCGCGAGCACCTTGAGGGTCAAGTCCTTCACAGTGGCGCGAGCCGTGTGCGACGGTGAGCCACGATTCGTGGGCGCGGGGCGGGCAGAAGATCAAGATAGGCACGGCCGGCGATTGACACTTGGGGGCCGGGCGCCGGGCGCTGGGGGCGCAATAAGTTATGGAGGCAGAGCCTTTGACCGACCGGGCCACCGGAGGATTCATTGAAACCGAAAAGTGCAGGAGGGGGAGGGGGGATTGAATGGGGGCGAGGCGAAAGCTACGCGGCCGGCGTAGAGAGCTGAAATAATGCTAGTAGTTGTGACAAAGCTGTAGGTATACGATACTGTCGTGCGCAATACTATCTCCATGTGAGAGCGGACAGTGAGACCCTGGCCATCTCGAGTCTCGTCACCTGGCACTGGCCGGCTGGCTGTGCTTGTTGACTAGTAGTACTCAAAATGACTGGCGGACTAGCTGCACGGCTGCAAAAGAGTTCATCTTTACGGTTTTAGTTTTACTGCTCCAGCTAGATATTTTTGTTTACCTGTGGACAGGCAGAGACAGCTACAGTGAGGAAAAGAAACAGGTTCTTGGTCGAGGGAAAACTTTGGCTGGGCAGGGACAAGGTAGACCATGAGGCCTTGCTTCCTCTGCTCTTCGGTTGGGTACCTTGGTGTAGGGATGCCGGGTGGGGGCCGTGTGACAGGCCGACAACGAGTTGTTCTGCGATTTGGGAGTTGGCATCCCGTCAACCTAACAAAAAGGCCATGGTACCGAGACACTCCACGGCTGCACATGGCGCGGAACCAAGAAGCCGGCATACAGCGCAGGGCTACACTACTACAGTACTCTGCTCAGCTGGTCGTTGCAGGATATGCTCTAGGAACATGGTTGCATTGACCATCGCCCATCACATTGACAATCCGGAGGGCCCACTCGTGTTCATAACTCACAGCCTACTAGACGGAGCGACAGGCCAACACCAACAGGAACCAAAATCTATGCGGTCTGGTGCGTCGAGCGTCATTGCGTCAAGATGCGCGGAGTATTTTATACGTGGGTGTAAGAGCATGGCCACACGTAGTACACAGTTTTGTTACAACCTGAGATCCAAGCCATCACTTATTAGCTTGCTGCAGTCCTGCAGTAGGTAGTGGGTCAGGTCAAAGCAGACTCTTGAAGCAGTATCCTACCGAAAGAAACACGAGTGCATGACTAGAGTATTGGCAGAGCTTGCCGCATGTTCTAGCAGCAGTCCGTAGGCCAGACAAAGTTTCCAGCGTCAAACACTGTTTCGATTAAATGTACTATATATTCTGTGCATTCTGCCGTAGATTCGGTGTGGGGATCACTTGTGATGGAACAGGGGCGAGCTTGATTGTATACGTACGTGCCGCCTTGCCTTTTTTTTATTCGCTCTAGCTTGCTTAACGGCTCTTCCCTACGATTCTAGCATTTCAGCGATAATTTAGAAATCTCCATCGGTTCCCTCCTAGAACTACCTTCATTTTAAATTATAATTTATTTTAAATTTTCTAAATACATATATTTTATTTTGGTTTGTACCTAGATGCGGTATGGGCCAGCTGCCCCAGCTACCAGCAACGGCCGAAACAGTGTCCGGAGCTCAGCAAGACCTAGGTGAGGGCAACGGCCGGCACATCGGACATGTTCCGCTCTACCTAAAAATCTATGCGAGTTATCCCTCTACCTAGATGTAAAAAATTATGTATCTAAAAACCAAATCGAATTATAATTTGGGACGGAGGGAGGGGTAGAAAACATGCAGAAATGTCAAAATTTTAATAAATTCATATGTAATAATAAATGAAAAAAAACGTTCATCGGCCGGCAAAGGGCCAGTACCTGCCGAGACAGGCTGCGGAGTCGTTTACCGGTGGTCCTACTCGGAGTAGGTTCCGGTCTTTCCACTGCCTCTGCAATTTGCAGCTAGCGCGGCGGCAGCGGTGTGGCGCTAAACAAACCACGAAGCTCCCGTTCTTGGTTCCCGTCTAATCTTCCTGTCTCTGTCTTTTCTCCGCCTTTTCTTAGCAAAAATACAGCGGAAATGGCCTCATGGGACGCTTTCCTGAGCTCCGAAACAAAACGGGGGAGAGAGGGGGGGGGGGGGGGGGGGGGGGGGGGTCGAGAGAGCCGGAAAAGGATCCCTCACGTCCACGCCTCCATGGCCCACCTTCGCGGGGGGAACACGGCCGGCCATTTCTTTTCCCGGCCGGCCGCCGCGGCGGCAGACTCCCGACGCGAAGGCGGCCTTCTGCTCCTGCCCGAATTCCCCGTCAAAACACTGTGCCGCTGCCGCACCCGCACCCGCACCCGCACGAGGCGGCCTCGCGGCCCCTCCGTCCCGTGACGTTCTGTTCGGCATCGCGGCACAGCAGCTGCGAGCCCGCGAGGCCGAGGCCGCGCGCGCCTGCCGTTGGGATGGGCCGCCGGCCGCTGTCGCGCGCGCTTGTTCCCCCACGGCAGCCGGGCAGCGGCGCAGGGCTCGGAACTGTTCGCCAGCCGGCAACCGGCGGCACGCACGCGACGCGCGCGGTGCCTTGGTGGGCAGCTAGAGCCTACCCGGCCATGGTCAGCTTTGCACCCTCGTGCTCGCTAAAGCGGGAGACAAGAGGACGGTCGAGCGCCCGAAGGTTCGCCCGGGTTCCTGACGATTTGGTCTGTGTCTTCCTCCTTCCATTCACCCATCACCGGGAAAAAATTGCACTGGGAGCACTTTCAGCATCAGTGCTCGCCGTCATGATTACTTTAACGGACGCAGATTAGTGTTAGGCAGCGAGCTGCAAGTCAAGGAGAAGGGAATCGGAAGGAACTAACCTATTCGCCTCTTAACTCCTTCGCAGAAAACAAAAAAACATCTGCTTTGCCAACTTTCCACGTGAGCACTTTGCTTTTGCCCGCCACAATTACCCGGCAAATTGATAGATTTTAAAAAATAATCTGGATTATATATGAAGTATAAAAAAACTCATCTAGCAGCATGGACATGGTATATAAAAAAACATCTAACAACATGGACATGGTATATAAAAAAACATCTAACAACTATGTGAAGTTTCTTAGGGGATAACTGTTACTCAAACGGTCAGCGACGGGATCTTCTTTTTGTTGGAGAGATAGAGTCAAGTTATTGGACACATTTAAAGGTTTTGCTGCTGCCGCTCTCAGCAGTGATGGAAAGATAATCCTACTCTGGCATGAAAAGTGGACTAATAAAATTATAAAGCAGGCTTTCCATGGCCTTTTCTCTTTCTCAAAAAGGAGCATATTGCTTTCAAATAAATGGTTGACTTCGAGCATTCGCAGATGCATTGCACCTACCTTCTTGAAAGTCCAGGCATATATGCAATTCCAAGAGCTACAATCTACTGCCTCCGTTCTAAAATATAGCAACTTTAGACTTAGTCAAAGTCAAGCATATTTATTTTTGACCAATAATATCTTTAAAAATAATTACTTTTAAATAGAAAAGGTTACATATCATGATAGTTAGTTTCAGTATGAATAAATTAATATTATTTTTATGTTGTGACTCTTTATAGTTTATTATACCGTCTACAGTCAAAGTTTAAAAGGATTTGATTTAAAGAAAATATAAAAATAGCTGTATTCTGGGACGAAGGTAGTACAAAGCATTCTTTATGCCATTAATTATTTTGCAGATGCAAGAGATATCTGGATATACAGCTAGGGAAATGGATTATTCGCATCAGCAAAGGCCTATAGATCCTTAATTGGACACTGGCCGACACCACTAGTCTTTAGATGGCAATGGAAATCTTATAGGCAGAAGAAGCACAATATAGCCCGCTATCTAAAATACAGATTGCATGGCAAAAATATGCACTTGGACTCATACACATATGATATATGCATCCGGCTGCATGAAGAGAGTTGGCGCACCTTTTTCAGGTCTAGCTTTTCAAGGGCTTGCCGGGCAACAATTGGAATCGAACCACCAAATAATTAACATCTGATTGAATAGTACTGTGCGCACATACAGTTAATTAAGTAGTGTGCACATCTGATTCGTTTGGTATGCTTGCATGTGGCGGTTTTTGGTAAGTGGTGCGGTTATACATAGGGCGTGAATAGTGAGGACTTAGTGCCCAAGTATAACGGCCGTACGTACGTGCTGAAGTAAGCTAGCCCTCCTCTCCGAGGCTGTTAGAATCAAGAATTCCGGATCCTACTAGCTAGCACAGGGCTTTTCATCTGTTAGAACTGAATAAACGTCAAATTGGATCGTAGGATTACAGTTCTACTAGATGTTTGAAAACACATATGTTTGATATTATTAAATTTGAAGTGTATAATGTTGTATTTTCTAAACTTAACTTAGTTTTGTACACTTGAGCATAGGTATTCCATCCAACTAACTCAATGTTAAGCAATATCTAACCATAGTTCTTTTATTTAAAAGGTCTAATATATTGATTATTACATTACCCAACAAAGCAGAACACATGCAAAAGAGTAAATATCATATTAAATTATAAACTTAATTATTTTATAGATATCATTCGACATTAGTAAAATCTATTGTCAGGATCAGATCCTACATACAATTCTGTCGATTTCATAAGATTGTATATAAACTCATATCTTTTATTGATATGCACAGTTAGGATACTTTATAGCCTATAAATTTTGAAAGAAACAGTAGAACCGGTACGGTGTGGCAACATATATTGTATATGTCCCGGTAAACTACGCACGACACACAACTTGATTTTTAATTTTGCTCACCCCATAGGAACTGAGAAAGGATCTCTAAAGGAAATCCTCCAACAAGAGAAAAGCACGTGCACGCACCATTTGTTGCCCATGGTCTAACTAGTAAAGCCCAGACCATTTGTTTTCATTCTAAAGAGCAAATTATCCGAAATTCAAACAATGCCTGAAAACTCTCATTTGTAATTAAGCTTATGAAATTAGAATCCGACATGACATGTGGTTCCTCGTTCCGGTTCGGTGGAATAGTAGGATCTTACAATCCGGATCAGGTTCCGAGAATCTTGATTCTTTCACGAGAAAGAAGGATTTTTTCGATTCTGAGAATAATATCTATGAACAATTGCTGCTCTATAATTGCTACTCGTATGCCGCCCCCCCCCCCCCCCCCCCCCCCCCCCCCCCGGCACAGTACTTGCTTCTACCCAAAATCCCTCATCCGAATTTCGCATCCATGAAAAGTGGGATAAAGATCGAACAGGATCATTGCTGCCCACAAGCATTTGGCGGCAATTCGTCCATCTCGTTGGATCCCGAAACGCCGTTGATCCGGCAGTACGTAAGTGGGGAGAATTATTTGTCGGCAGCAGGGATCCTCGGCTCGTTGAAGTTCACCGATGGCTTTTGACAGACAGCAGTGTCCGCGAGTCGTTTTGACGGCTCCTCTCCCGCGATACTGCCGGAGCATTCTCTGCAAATCGCATCCGCGGATTCGGGATTCCTGTCCATCGGCATTGAAAAAAATCACCTGACTCCAGCGCGTCATTCAATCAGAACCATCTCGATTTGCTTTTAGCCCATCAACTGACTGAAACCCCACACGGCCGGATTCACCCAGGGGAAAAAAAGTGCACGACGATCCAGTCCACTGGCTGATTGCCGTTTAAGAAACGGCACGGGTTAGCAAGGTTTGCTCATCCGCGCGAGGCAGTCTTGACATCCCCCGGAGATCGCATGGAATCGGCGGTGCTCTCCGATCCCTGCTCCCGCAGCGTGAAAACAGATGTGCGGCCTCTGTCCCCGTGACGGCGTCGCAGCTTTGGGCCAACTGCCAAGGCACCAAGCGGCGGAGGGCGGCCCGGCGGGGGACCGACGGACTGGCTTCCATGTGCGGAGTACGTTATGTCTGCTGCTTCAGTTGGCCTAGTAGGGAGACTTCACGGTGGCGTCGTCGCCGACATGTGGGCCAGCCCACTGCCTGGGCCGTCACCTGACTTCGACGTCAGGCTACCCTCGTCCGCTCGTCACTCAAGGTTTCAACTCTCAAACCAGCCCGTTTTTGCCCGCCTGCCAGTCAACGACTGCTACTGTCCCCGTGTTGGACTGGGGAACAGTCAGAGTCAGGTACTACAAAGCTCCTGTACCACAGATTCTACAGTAGGACGGTTGGTGGTCACGCTACTGTTGAGCGAAGGGCGGCATTGTGCCTGCCTGAATTTTTCTCGTACACCTGTGCATGGCACTAACCGCCCTCCTGCCTTTTTTTTTTAATCAGTGGGCAACAAGCACAACCTCGTGGTCGTGCCGTCGTGACCAACTGGCCATCCTATCGCGCGGCCTCGTTCAAGGCCTCAGGCAGATGCTACCAAACGCGTCGGGGCTCCGGCCTCGGAGACAAGACGAAGCGCACGGCATCGGCACGCGCCAACCGCCCCGCCCGCATGTTCGGAGCCGGCCGGTGCCGCGCTCCCGTTCCCTTTCCCTGCGCGCGTCGCGTCTCCTCCCGCGGAGGCGCCGGAGCGAAGAGTGAAGGAAGAGGCACAGGGGCCCGGGCGTGCTTCCCAGCGGGGCTGCAGCCGCCGCTCTCCTAACTGTTGCGCCGCGCGCGGGCGCGGTCCCTCTCCGCGACACGAGTTAGTACCAGCACACCAGTCACTTGGTGGCGGTGCGTGGACGTCTGTTCGCCGGCCAGAAAACACGCGGGCCATGGCTGCTCGGAGCTCGTTCTCTCCTCTTGTACGCGTTCGCCTGTCGGCGGCATGGCAGCGCGTGCGTCGTCCGGCATGTGGGAGCCCCGGATAAAGATGTGAACAGTGTTGGGGGCTCCTATGTATCTTCCATTTGATGGGAAAGGTTTGAATCGCACAGCCCACCACGGCCCATTACAAGAAGGCAGCCACGCACGCACAGCCGTGCGACGCGCAGTTGACCAGCACACTGATGCATGCAGCAAAGCAACACGCAGTATGCCAGGTGGACAGCCCGGTCCTAGTATGCAATCATGATTCATTATTTTTGCTATAAATATTTACAACCTAGCATGTTTAAAATATTTAACTGATGTAGTCAACATTTTAAGCCACTAGAGCCAACATTAATCAAAACCTAGTTTAACAATTCTAATAACTATTTCAACATTTCACATGGAAATATTGATGCAGTATATCTACAATGTTGACCATACATATTTAAAATGTTGAAGCGTTATGATTTGAATGTTGATTTTTCAAAAAAAAAAATTTTGAGAAGTCAAAATATATTCATATTGGATCTTGTTCTGTTGCATAAATTCCAAATAACACCATGGTTCAAACAGAATCTAAAACACACTTATGGTTTGAAAGAAAATTGAAACCAAAGTTTCAAATTCAAAAGAAATCCATCCGACTTCTCATTGCACCCTGGTCCCTGGATGCGTCAGGAGCATGCACGTGTCCTCCTACTACCCCTACTACTGCTTGCTGTCCGCTCGGATGACCAACCAGCAATTCCCGCTCATTTTGTAGACGTTACGCATCTCAAAGTGGAAGTTATATAGGATTACCGAACGCTGACAGGTTTCGATGGCAGGATTATTGGTCCAAATAATCTTGACCAACTCTTCGGTGATGGGCCTATATGTTCCAGCCCGCTTTCTGGTCCAATTTAGCGCGTTCCCAAGTTACTTTGCCTGCGGCGGGGGAGCAAGGTGGCCCACTTACAACTACGAGCCCAACCCAAGTACCCAACTATGGATCACGATACAGCAGGGCCCTGTCTCAGCCTCACTTTTTTTCTTCGTCCGTCGGCCTGCAGTGTGGGACGTCAAATGCGTTTTCATCTTTCAACCTTAAACAACATGTAACCCCCTGTTTGCAGATTATAGTCTATTATTTTTTAAGACGGATGCAGAGCAAACATGTAACCGGGGCCGGGCGGAGGGGCGTGCAGCCCGTTCGACGGAACAGGCCCCCCGATTTCCGGGGGGCCCAACTTCTAGCACAAGTCCATGTGCCCACTATTCTTTGTGTGTGCTGAACACGAATCCCTCTCTGCCTATCCACGCACGTCTCATCTTGCTGTGATGCCGTTTCTAAAGCACTAGCATTCTTTATTATCGTCCAGCCCCTGCCTGAATCAACACTAACACGTCACACTGGCAAACCCATCCTCCTTCGAGAAGGTTTGCATCCGCTGGAAGCCCAGGACAGGGACAGAGAGCAGCGTGGCTAGCTTTAGGGGAAATGTTCTTTTCTGTACCGGAGAGGAAAGGTGTGTTATTAAAGACTCTTAACCGTAAGTTGTTTCCCAACAACAAAATGTTCCTTATTCAATGTTTGCTAGCGAAAACCAACTAATTTTGGTGTACGCCTAGTCCCAGTGTTGTGGTTTCTAGCCGTTACGATCCATCACTTGCTCCCATTTCATGTATTTTTGTGCCAAAAATGATCTTGGTTTGAGAGATGGACCAATCTTATGCAGTCAGGACGACGATCTAGCAATGCCAAAAGGTAGGTTTGTACAAAGAAAGGAAAATGTACTGACGGGATAAATAGAGGTTCTCTCTTGGTCCTCTTTAAGAAAAACTTTTCCATGTGCAAACTCGAGGGTGAAATGGCTTTACCAACATCCTAACGGAAATGGCTTCACCCCTACGAGATTCGAAACGAGATCACATGTTTCATACTATAGCCCGCCACGACTCCGTACACGTGTTCTGTTGCTCTGTCCATTTCGTCCAGATAAACTCAGCCATCGCTATTCGTTCGTCCGGCAAAACGGCGTCATTTCGAGAGCCAAACCCCTGCTCGACAGCGCGCGACACTGAAGCCAAATTCCTCCCCCCTCATCGGATCCGGCGACGATCGCCAGATCGATCCCGCGCAATGGCTTCTCCGGCAGAGGCAGCGGAGATGGTGGCATCCGCGGCGGCGGCTGCCGCGTCGGAGGCGAAGGGGAAGGAGGAGAAGGAGAGGAGGGAGGGGCCCGGGGTGCTGGGGAGGATCTGGCGGGCGCTGTTCGGCGGGCGGGGCGAGGACTACGAGAAGCGGCTGCAGAACCTGTCCAAGGAGGAGGCCGCCGTGCTCGCCCGCATGGGCCGCCGGGCGCACTTCTCCCGCCGCGGCGTCCGGAACCTCATCGCCCTCTCCGTCCTCGGCGAGGTCTCGCAGTTTGCTTCTCTTCGCGTCATTTCTGTTTGAAATCTGATAAGCGGATGCGTCTGCGTGGGATACGTTGCTTCGACTTGCTTACTGGTGCCGCGCGTTTGTGGCCTATGTTTCGATATGCATGCGCCTTGGGTTACGTTTCCTTTTGCGAGTGATCAGTTTTGCTTTATCTGTAGTTACGAATCTAAGGATCCGACTGAGATCATGACCTGAAGATTGTTTATGATGTCTGAACTTATATGTGGTTGAATAGTAAATACCACACTAGCATTTTGGGGATTAAATTATCAACACAAGTGCTACCAGGGAAAAAGTAACTAGCTGTTGCAGATTCATTTCTAGACTGATCGAGAAGTTTGGTTGGAGCCAATGCCCATGCGTCTTGGTTAAATCACATTACCGGTATCATGAACTGAATTGATTCATTTTGAATTTGTTTTGTCGTTGACTAGTTACTGGTTCCGTGTAAAGTAAGAATTGTATGATTGTGACAAACAGTAACCAGATGAAATCTCATGATGGTGGTGCTGGCCCTATAGAGTCCTCAACTCAATAATCGGTGCCAGTTTGTTCATCAAATAGTAGTTCATGCTCAAAATACGGTGGCCAGTTGCTCTCTTTTTTGCATTCTTACAATCAGTTTTAAGTTAGGATCAGAGCTTGGGGTATTCTGTTCTCCTCTGTTGGGTGACAAAGTGTATGTAGAAGTCCCATTCTGGATTTTGGGATTGCGGAATATTGTATCCCGAGTCTTTTAAATTGTAATGTTTTGGAAGATCAAAACCAATGAAACGGAGGAACATCTTTTTCTCTGTTCTTTAATTTTCAACTTATAAGGAAGTTTGACTGAGAATAAGGGCATGGTGTTCTTCCTTTATATTTTATATGATGTTCATGACTTGCTACTAATTATGGAGAACAGAAAGCATTTCCATGGATTATTTATTGCATCAGAACTCTGAAGCAGTAGCATCTATAAACAGGAGTTTCAGCTAAAATCTGTCATTGCCTGTGATCACATTTGGATTTGATGGATTACTTACTTTAAGTATGGAGCATTTGGCCATTGTCATGAAACAAGCTACCTAATTTACTGACCTGTCAATGGTTTTAGCTATCTCTTACTGGCTGCTCATGTCTATGAGATATGTGTCCAGTCTTGATATACTAACTTCTCATGCCTTTCTAATGGGCTTGTCTCTGTCTTGGTTCATTCCTTTGTAATAGATTGATTCTGTTGTGATATTTTCTTAAACAGAGACAGTTTCTTTCTTTGTTTTAAGCATCACAGCAACATCTTCTGATTGTTACGTAATTACTGGTTTCTCAGGTTGGAGCTGTAGTTTACGCAATCATCATGACGAAATCAGAGGATCTAGATTGGCAGATGAGGGCTATTAGAGTGCTGCCTATGTTTCTTTTGCCAGCTTTATCCTCAATGATGTATTCAGTACTCGTAAGCTTCACAAGGATGTGTAAATATCTCAGAACTCTTGTCAGAACTTTTCATATTTTATCAAGTACTTGATATTTTGATTACCAATTGATTTTTTTTTCAGATTTGCTATCCTCAGTCTTTGAGCTTCAATACATTTGATGACTTCCATTTATATAAAGTTGTTAGGAATCAAGAAGAGAACACCAAAGCCTTTTCAGTTACTGTCTTTGATGATTAGTCCTACTGTTTGTTTTTTAAATATTGTGGAATTTGTTGTCCTTGTATTAGCTGCAGCCGAAACTCATGAACTGTTCTGAATGTTGGTCTCTAACCACCAAAAGGACCTTTAGCTATGCTCCATTGATAATCTTATTATATGTCTGGATAATCAAATTTCATAATGATTGATTAATGTGAACATGTATTCTTTTGGTTCTTTTCTGGAGCATGGACTATGAGTTTGTGAACAAACGACTTGCCTGCCAGTACCAGTTCTGTTTTTTTTTTGTTATAGGATGGTAAGAAAAAAATTTCTATAAAATGTTGAAATGATGTCCAGACTAGTGCCCTCAAACACCACCGCATAGATTTTAGATTCATAGTTTAAATTATAAACTAAAACTTAGTTTTGATCTTATCAAATAATAAAGTATAATGATACCCTTTTTATTTCCCGATGCACAGTGGAGCGGAAGGATAAGGATACACTTGCAAGATTGAGAGCTGAGAGGAAAGCAAAGATTGATGAGCTAAAGGATAGAACAAATTATTACCTGACCCAGGAGCTTATTCAGGTAAGCAGCTGTCAATACGTACACGAACTCTGATTTGCATGTACGTGACATTTCATTTTCGTTGTGTTCCCACGAACTCTGATGTGGATGTACTTGATATTTCATTTTCGTTGTGTTCCCATGAACTCTGATGTGGATGTACTTGACATTTCATTTTTGCTGTGTTCCTATCAATTATTACAACTGAAAACAAATTTACACAATGTTGAAGTATCTGCTAACTTGAGTATTTGCAGAAATATGACCTTGATCCTGCAGCAAAGGCAGCCGCAGCTTCAGTTCTGGGCTATAAAATGGGTGCAGAAACCGGCCTTGAGGTACATATGGGAGATGAAGTGAAGTCTGGTTCAGCACAGGCTAGAAGCAGCGAGGTTGAGGTAATTCCCCCAAATGGTCTGCGGAATAGGAAGGAAACAAAGGCAGAAGGCAGCAGCTATAGGAGCACCACGGCTGCTCATGCACAACAGGACACATCAAATGAAGCTGGGGGTGGTGGCATGGAATCTACGCCGCCATCGAAAGCCGTGGAGCATTATCAAGGCTTAGGAACGAGTGATGGTGGCTGGATTGCAAAGATTGCTGCTTTGCTTGTTGGGGAGGACCCATCGCAGTCGTACGCACTGATATGTGGCCATTGTCATAAGCATAATGGTATGTATATCACTAAATGTCCTCTTGAAAACCAAAACTGCTCTTTCATTTTTTTCTCACATGCTGCACCTACAGAATTGGATACATGGCATGATACGTGAACTTGCAGGATTGGCCAGGAAAGAAGATTTTTCTCATGTAACCTACTACTGCCCGCACTGCCACGCACTCAACATGTCCAATCAGAAAATAGGGCAACGCTCCAGCTCAGACTCGGGTCAGTTGAGCCCAGTTGCTCCTGCTGATGGGGTTTCCACTACTACACATCCTATCACGGAGACTGAACTGAGCAGCACCACTGAAGTGCAAGAGCTATCGGAGGAGGCAGATGCGTGGAAGCAAGTGGAGCCAGCAAACTGAGGCTGATCGCTCACGAAAGTACGTCGCTCTTTAACCCTGAGGAAGTATGATCGTTCCCTGCTGTGCAAACTGGTCGATACAAGTCAATGTCGTAAATAGCGGGATATGAGTGCAGCAGCCGCCTTCTCTGAAAGCTATAGAAAACTATAGCGGACTATAGCGAAAGCTAAATTATTTAACGGAATGATATAATAATCAAGAATCACATATAAAATTTATAAGCATTATTGGTCTAACACCAAAAACATCAAAAAGTAAACTCTAACGTGTCTTTTAACTGCCCAAAGTGTCCATGCTACGTTGTCTAGGGTCCACACCATGTTCATTTAGTTGTATTGGTTCTTTTGACTGCGTCTTTGAGCAGATAACATCACTAAAATCTACTATAAAATCTACTAGCAACTTGACATTTAGAGCTGCTAAATCTCGCAAAAGCCACTTTAGCGACATTTAGTACTGCTAAATCTCGTAAAACCCCTTTAGCGGACGTAGCGGATAAATATTGCATAGCCTAGTGGTAGATCTCCTAAAAAGCTAATAGCGGACTACAACGAAGCTGTAGCGGGCTATTTCCAATATTGATACAATTGCATGAGTTTGTCTTGTGAAGTCAAAAACACATGTTTTAGGCGTGTGTATATCCTGCACCTACTTGTTCATAGGGCTGTGCTCCCCTGCAAAACTGCAAATATCTACGCCATGTGATGTACTAGTCATATGGCGTTGCACTGTGGCTGACTGGCTGGTGCACACTGTACAGTATAGAGAAATTTCTTTTGCGGTTTCGGATGCATGGGAAAGCCTGTACCGCAAGATGGAAGGTCGTACAGAATGGTCTGACGGCCATCTGGAGTTCTGGAGTTCTGGACCATTGATGTCACTGCGCTGGACTCTGCATCTGCATAGTAGAGACCTGCCTTGTTTTTTCTTTTAAAAAAAAGGGACTTGCCCTGTTTTTGCTTGAACTGCTTCCGGCTCGGCGGCTGGAGGCCATGGCCGTCGCCAGCAGTGACGATTGTTCAGATGAGCAGTCCGCTCGGGTTATTTCCTCCAACTCCAGGTGACCAGGTGGATCAGGTAGATGATGTACTTGGTTAGCGCGTCGAGTAATTACCAGGTAGATGATGCCTGCGAGTAGCGCGTCGATCGTCAGGTCGTCCACCATCATTGACTTGCTAGTCAAGAAGGGAGCATGCTGAACTGCCGATCGACGGCGTGCTGGAGCTGGTGGATGACGGCGAACATTGACCCAAAACTTCGCTCCTGCGCCAGCAGCACCAAATGCAACCTGACGATAAGACGATTTTGCTGTGCCCGTGCCCCAGGAAGATCGTCTCTGGCTTTCTCCTTATCCAAAGAGACAGGTCGCCGTCAACGTCATCTTCGGTGCGGCCAACATCCGGGCGTCCTGGCCATGTGAACTAGTCGCCAGATGTCAGCATTACATCCGGAAAGAAAAAGTTAAAGGGAATCAAATGTATTTCGTAGAAAGGTTAATTTGTCAGAATTTTCATACTGATTTTTGTGAGTGTTATGCTTTTATGCTGTTTGTGGTTCGATCATATACGACGATACCCAAGAGTACATCTTTGTCTTAAAAGAAAGAGAACATCTTTTAATTCCCTTTCCACTTGCTTGTAAGATTGCCTTCTCTTTTCCTCCCCGGAGAAGGTTGAGACACTGTTTAGCCACAACAAGCAAGGAACCATGCTTGTTGGATAACAACCATTGCTGATGGGCATCGAGCCGACATCTCCTCCCAACAAGATCTCATTAAATAAATTACACGCTGTTTACGGTTTTACTACACCAGCGGCAGGAATCTCCGAGTGAATGCGTGAACAAACCATCCGGAGAGGAAAGAAAAAAGAAACTGACATGCCCACTCGGCCACGCATGTTTCCTAGTTCCATCCGACGTGGCGCGATCACGCGCGGATGCAGAGACGCCTTTATTAGTAGGCGGATCGAGTCCAGTTAAACAAGGAGTCAACCGTGAGCAGCCCGTTAAACCAAACCAGCGGCTCAGAGAAATCCTCGCCCGCGACGACTCCTACTCCGACCCCGACCTCTACCCCGCATCGCAGGCGAGGGGGACCCCACCTGCAGCGGCGCACGCACGATCAGCGCCCGGCGCGGTGATCTACCGATCTCCGCCCCCCACCCGCCCGCGTCTATATAACCACAGCACAGGGCACTCTGTTCTGTGAATCGTATCCTCTCTCTTTCTCTGTCCCGTAGGCGAGCGAGCGAGCGAGTACAAAAAAGAATCCGCCGTCACGCACCGCGGGGCAGGAGGCGAGCTGGTGGCGACTGGCGAGAGGTACGGACACCAGCCCTGCTCTGTTCCTCCCTCCCTCCCTCTCTCTCTCTCTCTCTCTCTCTCTCTCTCTCTCTCTCTCTCTCTCTCTCTCTCTCTCTCTCTCTCTCCCCCTCTGTTTACTACTTCTCTTTTGTCCTCCGCGGTTTATTACTGGAGTAGGAGTGAGTGGTAGCTCTGCTTCAGTTTGGATCTTTCGGTAATAAATTGCGGCCGCAATCGCAACTGCAGCCGAGCTGGGAGATTGTTAGGGTGAAAAAGGCCGCCGAGAACGAGGCACCGTTCGTTTTCTCGGGTTCGTAAACTAGTGAGCTGCTTCGGATGCGTCGATCGGGTTTTCAGTTTCAAATCAACCGAAAAAAGATTTTTTTTCCCTTCTCTTTTGGGGGCTTGGAGGCCTGGAGCGTCTCGTCGTCTCTGGAAAGAACTAAGGTGGGGTTATCTCATCTCATCGCCGTCGTCGGTGGAATTCCCTTCCCGTCCTCCTGTTCTGGGGAGGTGGGGGGGGGGGGGGGGGGGGGGGGGTGGGGGACTAGAGGGAGCGTCGGATTTGAGTCGAGGCGGGGCTAGCTGGGACTGGTAATGCAGGGGGGGGGGGGGGGGGTGGAATCTGAGGTTGCTCTGTTTTTCACCCCCATCCCCATTTCTATCTCTTCTTGATTCTTGATTTGGGAGCGGTGGTTCGGATCGCATGCCTTTGGTGTTGATCGACGTTACATCGTCGAAAATGTTGCTCGCCCTCTATTCTTGCCAGTTTGGCTCGCAAAATCTTGCTCCGATTGTTTGATTCCGTCCGAAGCACAATGCGCGGTGTCGTCCTCTGCATCTTCCTCTGTTCTTCTTTTCTGTCCTGGAGAAACCCCATCGCTGAAAAAGTCCTGTCTTTTTATGCTGAGACCCGAACTGTTCTGGATTGAAATGTTCTTCACGAGGAAGAAGGCAGGGGCCCAGATTGGTTCTTTTCTCTAGACTAGAAATAAATATCCCGGCCGGATCTTATACCTGCTCTTAAATTCTTCATCGGATCAGCGGGTTTCTTTTTGTCTCTGCAAGTTGATGGTAGGAAACACCTGTCCTCCCCTTCCACCTGTCGCCGGTTTCTCTTGTTACGTTCCTAGCCCAAACGCCCTCATCAGTCCACAATGCCATCACTTTTCTGCAACCTCCTACTGAACATGATACACTCATCTTCCTGTAGATTCAGTGAGGGACTAGTTCATTACCTCCATTCAGTGATCTTAGTTCTTTACACAACAGCCTCACAAAGCTTCCTCTCTTTCGGTTTCGAGATTCACCGGTGAAATCTTTGTAGGTGTGATGTGTCAAAGTCCATGTGTGGAGGGCTGTAGGCAAAGAGGAAAAAGAGCGAGAAGAAGACCACATTTGGGAATTGGGATTGGGCCCTCAGCATCCTCCTGTTGGTCCTTGGTTCCGGAAGCTGTTGCAATCAGCTGCTATCCTTGTCTGTCCCCATCCTCCCACTATTCTACTGGAACAACGACCCATGAAAATGGAATTAAAATGGAAAGTAGGCCCCACATCCCAGCTGCTCAATGAACATGCATGTCTTAGAATTTTCTTGAAAGGCACGAGGAAGTGGATAGGAGAGCAAAACAACCTCGAGTTGATCATCGATAGCGTTGAGCCAATTTTCAGGTCAAAATAGAGGCAGACACCACTAGGGTTTTGTTTGGCATGATTTCGTGGGCTTTCAGTAATCAAAACACGGTTTTCAACTGAGCAAACTGAAAGCTTTGACATGCTACCTTGTAGGAATAGAGATAGAGATATCCTATCCAGAATGTCCTTGCTTATGCTGGACATCTAGTATCAAAGCTTGTCTCCATGTGCATCATATGTTGCCTTTGCACAGCTGCATATGAGCTACTGTTAGGCCGTGATAATTTCTTGTAGAAGTTTCATATTTGGAGCTTATTAGAAGCATTTCGAGAGATGGGGCTTTAGTTTATTTCAGAAGCCTCTACATAGCATGGAGATTAGGAGGGTTTATCTCATGCTAATTTTAAACTTTAGACCTCTAAAACTAAGTCAAATCTAAAGTAGAGAATTCTTTTTTTAAGTGACATGGAAGAAGTACTGCATTTCGTTTAGTTAGGACAGCAAGTCTAAGTATTATAGTTATTTTCATATTGAAATTGTCAATAACTAAAGCTTTTGAGAATTAAACTGTCTGTATATAATGAACTGGTTTGGATATTGATAAATTCGTATCTATTGTTTATGGGGTTGTGAGATAATCCCTCCACTCCTGAGATCGTGACCTCTGAATTCTTATGGTTGTACGTTTATAGTATCGGACCACCTCACAAAATTGTCCTCTGAGCAGTTTGGCAGTTTCTTTCTTTTTTCTTCCTTTCTTTTTTCTATTGAAAAGAGCAGTTTCTTATGGTTTAATCCATCGATTTCTCTCTTGATCTCCAAGCCCAAACGTGTCCTCCTTTTCATTTTTTGTGTTTCAAGGGCGTCATGGCTGACCAATCGTTGCCTTCTCACTGACCACTTTGCCCCTTGATACGTGGCTTCTTTTTCCTCATGCGCTTGGTGATATTTGTTGCTGCCAAACATGGTCCAAGCATCGGGTTTTGTTTCTTTCACTTTGCTTCTTCCGCTGTGCCCTCATCCTATAATTACGCAGGTCTCGATCTTCCCCACACACAAAGGCGGATAGAGCCATGGATCATGAGATGGAGCTGAAGGGGTGTTTCCGCCGGATCAAGAACTGCGCGATCGAACTCTTCTCGACAATGGAGGAGGACCTGGAGATGGACGATGAGGACTCGTGGGACCTTGTTGGCAGGGACATCCGGCTGAAGGCCACCTTCCTGTACATTGACCTCAGCCGCGTGATCGCCTGCTGCGAGGGCGAAGAGCACAAGAAGGCGCTCACCGTCCTCACCAACCGGTTCTTCTACTCCATGGATGAGGTGAGGATCCCGCCGCCCCCCCCCCCCCCCCCCCCCCCCCATTAAGCATATCCTGATCCATTTCAAATTCATGTTACTGGCTTACAAGTATAGTACAATTCGGTACTTGAGTTCTTCATGGGTGCCTCGATTTCTTGAATTTTTGAGTGGCATGATACTGCAAGGCAATTATTAAGTTCTTGCAGAGGTTATCCGGATATTTTAACACCTTTGCCCCCCCCCCCCCCCCCCCCCCCCCCCCCCGTCATTGTCTTTCCTTTTTCCTTTCCTTTTCTTTTTGTTCCGGTGGAAGTTTTAGCTTTAGTGGTTATTGGTGGTGACTAGGACTTGGCCGGTAGAATTCAGCGCATCAGGTCCTCCTTTGGAATGCAACTACTCCATGCTAAGTCAGTTTTGGGTCAACCTTATCAAATCAGTGCCTGGCGCTCTCTGTGCATGTACAGTAAGCTTTGTGACAGCTACGGAGTACTCCTACTTGACATGTTGATACTGTTTGATCTATGCCTCTCTGATTAACGGTTGCACGAACTGGCAGCTGGGCGACGCGGTGGAGAGCCGGAGCCTCCCCCTGACGCAGGTTCGCTACAGCGACACCGCCGGCGCGCTCCGCGAGGTGGTCGCCGTCCTCGCGCCGTCCCTGCACCTTGGCCCCTGCGACCCGGAGGAATAGGAATAGGGTAGCTCGGCATCTTCTCTAGAACGAAAGAGAGGGAGGATGAGATGGCATGGGACCGGGCCAGCCAGGAGGATCACCTGTGTGGATGTCAGTGTACATATTATCTTTGAATTGGGGTTGTTAGCGTCTTTCTTTCGCCCCCGTTTCGCTTGCCGCTGATGCTCTCTGAACTCTGGCTACTTGTGTAGCCTCGGCGTGAGCATGGGACGCGATCTTGCCTGAGCTCAACAAAGCAGCCGTGCCATTCGGGATGCGGGTTCAGGTTCTGGCGCGGATCATCTGATGGCGGATCTATCTAGGATCTAGTAGTTCGGCGGCGTCTCTGTCGGAGCGCCACATGGATTTGACGGGGTAACGAGGCCATGCCGCCCTTTCGGCAGCCAGCTCCGGTTTTCTTTTGAAGTGGTTGTTCGTAGGCCAGGGCTTTGGCTTAGGCTTTGCCGAACCCGGAGCTATCCTTATCAAAAAGGAAAAAGAAAAAGAAAAAGAAAAGAAAAGGGTGCTATCGGCAATCGGCACCAGATGCGTCGTCGTCGTCGTCCCAGCGCTCTCGCAGGCGAAGTGAGCCGTCCCGTCACCGGACGCGTAGCAGGCCGTGTGTGTGGTAGCCTGAAACCTGCGCTGATGTGAAGGCCGGAGTGACCGACGAGCGTAGCCACGTCCCACGTACGTGATCAGAGTTCGGAGCAGCAGACTGATCCGGGTGCGCTTGTGTGCAAGTCACGAAACCCTGTAGCGACGACGACGTCGCCACTGCTGTTGCTACAGTACCCCCGGGTGTCACGTGCGTGTCTACCTGTTCCGAGTGGATCACACGTCCACGGTCCACCCCACGCCGAAAGCGAACCGCGCTGCATCGCTGGGCCGCCAAAAAGCACGGGCCGAGAGCCTGGGCCTAGTCCTTCAGATGCAGCCGGCCCAGTAACTCCGTTCCGGGCCGTGACAACGCGTTCCAATTGGAACTTCACCATGTCGACCATTCCATTCCATTTGCCTGCCGCGTTATCCGAAACACCTGGCGCAGCACACGGCACACCTCACCCCGTCGAGAACCCGAAGCAGAGCGACGCCGCACCAAGGCGCACGCGCGCGGCAATGGCAGCGCGCCTCGCCGTCCAGGCGCCGTCCCCGAGCCTGTCACGGGCCGAGAACACGTCCCCAGGCCCCAAGTCGCCGCCGAGCAACAGCGTCCGGCAGCCCCAGAAGCAGAAGCCAGCCACCACCAGCCGGAGGCTAGCGACGACGGCGGCGGCGGCGCTCGTGGCGTCCCGGCTGCTGGCGCCCGCGGCGAGCAGCGCCGCCGCCGGCGCGTTCGACCTGCGCATCACGCTGCCGGAGCAGTCCAGCGAGGAGGCCGAGGCCGTGGTGCGGACCCACGCGCGGAACCTGCTGCGGGTGAAGCGGTTCGCCGACGCCGGGGAGTGGCGGGAGCTGCAGGCGGCGCTGCGCGCCAGCGCGTCCAACCTCAAGCAGGACCTGTACGCAATCATCCAGGCGAGGTCCGCGGGGCAGCGCCCCGACCTGCGCAGGCTCTACTCCGACCTCTTCAACAGCGTCACCAGCGTGAGTGCCCACCTCGCCGTCAAGATTTTGAGGTGACCATGGCAATGCGGCATGATTTTTTGATTGCTCATCCTGTTCTGCTGTTGCTGTTGCGTGCAGCTGGACTACGCGGCCAGAGACAAGGACGAGGTCCAGGTGCAGGAATACTACAGCAAAATCGTCTCTGCCATCGACGAAATTTTCTCCAAGATCATGTAGTTGCTCATACGTTTATCTAGGATTGATGGAGAATGGATTATTGGATTCTTTTTCCCTTAAAAAAAGAAGAAAACTAGGAACTTGGAATTACATTCACATGCAGGGAGCAACAAATGGCGACCGGCAAAAAGGCTTTCATTCTTGCTATGTAGCTAGGTCTTTTTGAAGGAACTATGTAGCTACTAGTTCTTGTGAACTTCCTCTGCTACATCTATTTACCCTAGCATCTTAAGGAGGAACACAAAAGAATCATAGTTATTTACAGGTGCAGCAAGACCAGAAAAAACTGCAGGTACTGAAACCCTCGCTGTTCAGCCACCAATGTTTAAGGCTTGTTGCAGGGCCGTCTGGAGGCCGGGCAGCACAATGGTTTCAGTCACCTCTACTTTCGCTCTCAGATAGAGAAAGCAGGGGTCCTGGGTGAATGGTGACCCTATCGATCGCCACTTAGTAGTAAGCAAAATGAAGCAGTAGTTCTCCATATTGTCCATCGATCTAGGGATAAAAGACTGAGAGTCTGCCTAAACTGAAACCTGTTGGCAGTGGCCTACCATCCTCTTGGCTCCTTCAAATGGCTGCTTCCAAGAATTTGATCCTAAGAAGGAACCATAAATTGGATGTCAAGAACCACACGAGCTTATTTTGATGTTCAAGAAAATTCATGAAAGAACCTGACACAAGCTAAAACGCTGTCTTCTGAATGGTTTCTGGTATAGAGTGTAAATTGGTGAAAGGCGCTTCAAATTCTTACCATTGAAATGCCAGGAAGCACGAAGCTAGCAAGACCTTCATTCACAGAGACGCGAAGCGGAGGCATCTTGGTACTCATTCCAGGCAGTTGAGTCGTGCTGTTTATAGAAAAAGCATCATTAGCAGCGGGAGAAGCGGCTGTATCCACAATAGCAGAACTTTTCAAGCATAACTCCAATCTTCTTACTCGTGAACTGCAAAGGCATTTGAGATAAGATAATGCTTACATATGTAGAAGATCATTAATGTTCCTTCTTGCCCGATGGAAGAGATCAATGTTGTTCTGAGCCTGCAAGGGAGAATAAAGATAACTACAAAATAATGCTAGGGACATATTATGGAGGAAAAGGTAATGCTTCAGATGCAGTCTAACTAAAATTGTGGGTAATGTGCTATACTAAAAAAATTAAGCTTTTCTAATCAGACATGCATTTCCCAATATAGAAGAATATAAATGATGAATAAACGAACTGTAAACAGAGTAAAGTAGCAAATGAGTGCTATACAAACCTGAAATGTCAGAATATTTGTTTCAATTTGATGAAGAAGCTGATTATTTTCCTCCAGTAGATGCTGTACTGGACAATCTATCTCAGAGGCTACATGATGGAAAATCATGGTCATATTATATTACAGACAAGCATTGGCTAAATCTTGCCGAAATTTAGGATATGAATCTGCTATAGTGCACTACTGAAATCTATGAGGATCTCAAGCGTAATTTATTTGACAAAACTATGCAGGTCACAAAAATCAATTGATGTACAGTATGTAATTAACCAAGGACGAAATGGAAGGCTACATGTTGGAATGTAGTTTCAAGTGAATCCAGGGAAGTCTACTGAACTTGACAGGATCAATATGTACAGTTATCTTTGCAGTTTAATAGAAATTTGCTTCTAAGTCTTTGGTCTCTTTTCCAGGAAATACTAGAAAGTACTACAAGGCATTGGTAATCCCAAATTTGCTCTAACAAGATCCACAATACCCAAAGCTACTCCCATGCATGTTCTTGAACAGTAAACATCCAAAGGGTCTAACTCTTCTTAATCCCTTTCTGTTACTTGACACAAGAAACTGTGACAAATATGTACGGCAATATGCATCCAAGACTTACAGTTAAAAATATATGCATTCAACATTATATTAAATATCAAGCTCCAATGGAGTTCCTACCTGCGATAAACTTAGCAATGGAGTCAATAATAAGTCAAATAGTTCAGTCACTCAAGTATTTAGGAGCAGTATTTACCCTCTGAAAGTGAAAATTTTAAATGCCAGAATATAATATTGATAATGGCACGTGGCAGTTAACAGCAGATAACAAGAAACAAAGGAGATAAATGGAAGCAATCAATTAGACCTGATACACAAGTGACCTACCAACCTCCAGATAGAAACAGATTGTTTTGAACATTATGCGGCACAAATGAATTGGTTCTCATGCCAGTTTGAAGAGGATGATTTGCTCCCCACAGTGCAGGCTCTACAAATTTATCCTGAGAAACAACCATAACTGGCACCAGTCAACAATATACGAACATAAGTATGAATAGAGCGGATAAATAACTGAAATGGTATATATTAACATTTGCTATATTTTCCATCCCCTTCAACATTGGTTTTTGAAAAGCACCTTAGCTTTTCAAAGTGAATTATTGTATTTTTTTTTGTCTAATCATTGGCAGAAAATAAAAAGAGCACAATAAGGAACAAAGTCCATCAAACAGCAAAGGGTATTGATACCTTTCTTTCTTTTATATTTCTGCCAGTATGGTGTTCTTGGGGCTTCCTTCGTCTTGTATTTACTTTCTTCTACAAGATTTACAAATTATTGGTATTATTGATATTAAACAAAATGAGGAAATAGCTAACTCTGATATAAAGTGCACATTTAAGAAAATACATATTGGTGCAGAAATGCATCTGTCTGTGTTATTTAACTACCTATGTTTCTGATGAAACTTCCAAAAATATAAACATCTTTTACTTCTTGAAAAAATATACATCGAAAGAATAAGTTATCCTACCTTAGTTTTGAGATCTGACTAGTACAATATCCATTATCAATCAAAAGGAATATGTAAGTAGGGGTCTGTTTATGTTAGGAATAGAGCTATTGCAACTAACAAACATATGGAACCAAAAAGGTGGAATAGTGCCAACTAAGAGATGCATGCTTTGTCATCCTGTCTCTTGATAACCCGTCCTTTTTCTTAAAAAATACAAATCAACAGCAATAGAATAATAGACTAAAATTATACTGATTGCCAGCTCAGGTCTCACTATGATGATGGTCCAAAATGCACAGATTCTATAGTTTATATAGATTGAGAATAAGTTTGTCTTATCATTCATACTGGTAGACACACACATGGTAATTGGAATTCTATTTAGATCAATCAACAGATGTAGTCTAAGTTTTGGCATGGTAAGTCAAAAAATAGATCAAGGAAGGAACCACGTATGCTTATACCCACGGAAGTGATTGATTATTAACGAACATTTTGCACAGGTTGCATATATTCAGTGTTCATGCAAAGCAGCTGCCCGCTGACCCGGGCATTACCCACCTTAAGCAGATAGCATCCTTATAATCAGAAAGAAAAGAGACCTTTTTGGTATAAGGAATAACATCGTACAAACATCTGTAGAGATTACAGCAGGCTGCTTACCCCTACCCACTGGCACCTCATTGCGACGTCTCTTACTGTCTTGTTCGGTAATGATGCTGCTATCTTTATATACTTCATGATGCCTTGTTCATGAACATATCTGATAGTTTTCCATGATTGTACACCAAAGAAAACAAAGGGAAACACGTTAGTAATGAATCAATGGTTCCAAACTTCAACGAGTGATAGAAAATTCTGTGGCAGCATTGTTCGCATAATCAGAATCCATTGGACATAGAAAACTAAGACAATTTAATTCAAAAAAAAGAAAACTAAGACAAAATTCAACAAACAACAATAGAGGCCACACGTTCCGAAAGGAACAGAATTGTAAAACAGTAGGTATGCATATGATAGTTGAGAAAGCATACTTCTCCAGGCCATCTCTCAGAATTTGAAGCTCAAGATGTGTCCAATCTGCAGCCAGCGGCCCTCCATATTTGAGGTTCTGCCCCGGATCAGCTGGCATATTAGATGAACCAGTAGAAACAACCACTGAAGGTGTGGTGCTCAACATCCCCACACTGGCATCCATCCCAGTGGAACAATCCAGGTACGTTGGCATGCCTCCAGACCCGCTAGTGGTTGCACTTGTCTGAAATGAAACTACATGCTGGTTGCAGAGTGACTGGGAAAACGCCCCAAAATTCATATTAGGATCGTCTGCCATTTGCAGGCACAGCAGATGTTCCAGAACAGCTTCAGAAATTTCCAGCCTAGTAGGAAGCTCCAAACAACTTAAGAAATGCCAGTATCAGATGAGGAGGTACGTTCAACTAGCTACAGGATGGTCTTTCAAAAACTAGCTACAGGTTCCACTGCATTTTCGCACAACCTGGACGAGTTCGGTGCCCAGTGCTCCAAGAACCTGCGGATGATATTAAATATGTTGAAAGAAAGTTAGCCTTCGAAACAAATAGATTGTAATTAAGGGGGGAGGGGAAGGTCGAAAATTCTCTGTGAGACTGCCGGGGAAAAAGGAGGCTCAGAAACAGAATACCCAATTCAAAACTTCAAAGTTCTGTCAATTCTGTGGCTAGAGGAATTTCCATAAACGCACGAGGAACACAACACTAGAGAACATTACATGATCAAATCGGTATGCAAAATCCGGCATAAATGAGTAGTCTGCATGCAAAATCCTTGAAACAACAAAGGTAAGCCCATAAAAAAAAAACTGATAAAAAGGTAAATTGTGGACAGGGACCTGGCCAACCTACCCCTGCAGTTCGTAAGTACTAGAAAATCCAAATCTAGAAGCGATAATGATTAGTTGTACATACAGTCGGACCCCGCCAATCATCCGCGGCCGTACAACACCCATGCAAAACCCTGTCAAGGAACTGAATTTTCACGCTGGGAGTTCAAGCCAAACCCCAAACTTTTAACCGCGCACGATTCCGGCGAGAGTACCAATCCAAGAAAAACACTTCGAAAGGGACGGCGGGCGGCCCCGATCCTACGGGAACCAGATCAAACAAGAAGCACAGGCGAAACAAGAATCCTGCTCAGCAAACTTACCCGGCCCAAATCCGATCTACTTTCTGCTATCGCGCGGCAGCAGGCAGGGACCCCCACCGGAGAACCCGAGCCCCAGCCGGTTCGATCCTCGCCTGCCTCCTCCTCCCCCGGGCGTGCGTTGGATCGTGTGGTGCGGCGGTGTGCTTGGTGGCGATGGTGGTGGTGGTGGTGGAGTGCAGTTTGCTTCTTTAAATGGTGCCGCCCAGCTTTGCGCGCTCCAATGGGAGGGCCGGGGAGAGGCCAGCCGAAAAGGCGGCGGCCCCGCCGCACCAGTGAGCCGTATCTTCCCTCACTCTGGCCTCTCCTCCAAAAGCAGAGGTCGTGTGCCGATTCAACAACTTGCACACGCAAAAAGAATCTGAGATCGAGGGAAGGAGGCGGGCTCTGTTGGAATGGAATTCACCAGAGCCTGGAGCAGCTGCCTGCTGCTCTGCTGATACGGGGAAGGGGAAGCCACCGGCGGCAGCGGCAATGGCCTCCGAACAATAATTGCCACTATTGGCTTCTAGCCTAGGTTCCCCCTCGTCTTCCCCTTTCCTCTCTCGGTTAGTTCTCTCATGCCAGGAAAGCAACACGCCCATGCTATTTAAAAAACCCAACCTTTTTTCTCAGTTTTTGGACTTTTCGGCTCAGCCTGACAAAGTTGTATTGCGGTTTTTATCTGTTCGTTTTCATAATCCGGTGTTACGTCCAACCAAGAGCATAAAAGGTGAATTCTTAGAAAATATATAAGGTGAATGCAAAACTAAGAAGCAACAATATACACATTGGGCTGCTAAATCTTTTCGATGTAATGTGGTAGTTGGTCAGTACATTTGTACTGCTTTTCTTAAAAAGGAAAAGTTGCGAGGAAGTATTAATTTAATTGATGATCATGCTATCCGTATTAGTACTCCGAGTTGGTAGCTTATGTTCTTGTGTGAACCCAGATTCCTCTTTTAGACAAATTTCAACTATAATTAAAACAAGCCCCCTCCGGCTTCGTAACTCCAGGATTTTATCGAAAGACAATTTGCAACAGGACGTTCATTCCATCAAAAATCATGTCCTCTTACTTTCTAGTTAATTTCTTGTGCGAATAGAATTTCCTCTTTTGAGGGGCAAATTCAACTAGACTTACACATGCTCCTCCCGTTTGGTAGCTCTAGGATTTGCGCAATTAGTATTTTGTAACTTCCCACTCAACTCGTAAATTTTCAGTTATGGAATGAAACTTTCAAACGAATGACAACGAACTAGAAAATAAATCTTACATGTAGAAATAAGTATCACTAAAAGATTTGTGGGGGGCTGTATTGAAACGTTGAACCATGCAATTATGGTTTCCTGACCATGAAGGCGCTTCTGTTTTTTCCACAATACAGTTAACACCGACGTCCTAAGGAGAGAATATACATGGCAAATGTATGGATTCTACTAGGAGGGAGGGAGAGGACACGAGAAAATATGAAGGGGGCAAAAAAGACATGAAACTCGATGAAACCTGGATGATCCGGCGGTTTGCATTAATAACATCTAGAGCCCGTTTTGATTGTTGCTTCAGCTTTTCCAGACTTTGGTCAGGCACCAGTAACTGTTGGATACATTGGTCTGCCACACCCTCTAGAATCCAATTCTCTCAGCTTGGTCCAAAGATATCAGCGACTTATTTTCTTCCGCCAAAAAAGAAATATGTGGTAATAGTGTAACCCCTACATGTGCCATATCAGATACCTTGGGAGTGAAGATGGACCCATATCTCCAAAAAGGCTTTAACTATTAGCTAAAAGTAGTTTTTTATTTTTAATAGTGATGATGAAAGGGTGAGCTACTAGCCCTCTCTTTCCCTTCCTAAATTCGCATGCCCTTTCTTCTCCAGTGAGGCAGTGACCCAACCTAAAATTTGCATGCCCCTTTTTTATAAATAAAAAAATCCCTTTTGTTGTTTTTCTAGTGCAACCTGAGACTGAGTGGCCGTTCCATTCTCCCGTGGAACCTCCCTTTTGATCTGAACGTGGGCTTGGAATCGGATCCTACTAATTTTTCCGGGAACCAAACTTAAGATCGCATGTAAACGCAAGCTCGCTATTTGGCGTGACTCAGCAGCTCCAATGACCCTCCTGCAGGCGGAATCTGGCCCGGGCCCACCCGCAGGCGCGCGAAGATTCACTACGGTCGATCCCGGCCGTCCGCGAGCGGAGCCCCCAGAGATCCCACGGACGGGGATTTTGCGAGAGATACTCACAGTAACCAAAAGTTTAGCTAGCCGTGTCATGTCAGGCGAAGGCCCGGCCCATGTGACCGTGCGTGGAATCAGTTCGGTGGAGCAATCGAGTGCGTCAGAGTAAGTGGCCCGTGTTATTGGCTAGTACTAGTAGAATATTTATTTTTTTTTCGAAAATGGCTGGTTGGAGAGAATATATGGGAAACATGTATCTGCAGCCTGGTTTAGATTTTTTGCTTTGGGAGGATCAGGTTCGCGTTCCGTCGGCACGTGTCAAAGCTCGGGCAGAGCCCGAACCTGTGGCCCCCGGAATCTGGGCAGCTCGTTCGTCCGTCTCCCTGCATTCGCGGTAGGGCCGTTGCCCTGTCTGGAATCCGCATGCACGGCACGGCCCGGCACGTGCAGCGGCCCGTGGGCAAAGGGAAGGAACCCAGCGGCCGGCGCGCGTGGCTGTTGGTGCTGGTGCCGCACGCGCTTGCTCTCGTGGCGCGGCGCGGCGCGGGCGCTGGATCACGCGGCCACGCGCCACCCCCGCGCCGGGACGGCCGAGCCCGTTCCTGCCAATAATCGGTCGCGAGCGCGCCGGCGGCTGAGGAGACGGCGAGGGGGATCGTCCCACCGTGTTCCGCCTCGTTCCGGGCGGTGGGCGGGTATAAATTGGATCACCGATCGACACCGGTGGGCCGGGCGGTCCCAGCTGGCGTGCCGGTGGCCGGTAAAGAATCATTAGTGCTACGAACAAGCTAAGCCTCCGCCCGTGGCTGGCCGGTTGCGTTGCGCCATGGATATAATTTTTTTTTTCTTTTTTCTTTTTTGAAACGAATGCGCTATGGATCGATGAATATATGGATAGGCTCCACAGGAGGAGCCGAGGAGGAGGAGGAGGCCGCTGCTGCACGCTGGCTTTTATGGCAGCGACCTGGCCGTTGGCGGCTGCAGATCTCAGGCGAGGCGAGGCCAACGTGCTAAACGTTGGTGCATGGCCCGTGACACATGGCGTGCGGCGCCGTCACGTGTCACCGGGATCTGGTCTTCGCCTTTTTTTTTTCCTTATGGTCCCAGCCGGAACACGTCGTGTTTGTCCCAAACTCCCAGGGGTACTGCATGTCTCAAGTTTCTGCAGTGAAGTCACGCTGCTGCTGTCTGCCTCTCTCGGAGTTACAGATGCTCGAGCCGGAACGCAAAAATTGAAAATATATGCTCCTGCCTAATGTGTAGTAGCTGAGTGCCGGATTGACTTTCGCGCAGAATCTTCTTCAGTTCCGGCTGAAAGCGCTTGGACTACCTCTGTTTCTCCTCTTTTCCTTCGCCGGACAGGTCACCATGTGCAGGTAGGCAGGTTCTCTTTCTTTTTATTTGCTACTACTTCCTTTGCTCCCGGCTTCCCCCCGCTAAAAAAAAAATCTGGTCCCTGCGATCTCATTCGGCGATCGTGTGAAACGTACGGGAGCATATTAAACTGCGGCGGGCCCCCACTCAACTCGCCGGAATTGCAATGCAGCGCTGGTGGTCACTAACCAAGCAGAGAAGCAGCAGTGCAGCACAAGGCACAACACTCGCCAGCGCAGTGACTGAAAGGTGCAGTAGACTACTGGTAGTAGCCCTGGCCCAGCATTGTTTCGGCCCGCCCCTTTTTTCCGGGTGGTCCCCTTCCCTCCCCCGCCTCCCCCTCCGAGGTGGGAGCCCGGGCCCACCAAAACCCATCCCGAAATTGGCGAGACGGCCCGTCAGCCGACCGCACCACTAAGCCGGCACGCGCGTGTGCGCAGCGTGCCGTTCCTTTCCGCGCATCCACCCACCCACAGGTCACATCCAATTCGCGAGGCGCCGTCGCCACCCTCGGTGCCGCCGCGCACGCATCGACCCAAGAAGCGAAGAGCACGGCTCGGCCGTCGGCCACGACGTTTCCATTTTCGGTCGACCCGCGCCGTCGTTCGCAGCACGCGTCAGATGACGATGATCCACGCGTGCCCGGAGGAGAGGAGGCCGCTGCAGCCGGCAATGTAGTTGCAGACTAGTCGCTAGTGGAGGCGGCATCAGCGATCAGCGTCACCGCCCCTGTGCCACCAAGCCGGGCAGGGGCCGGACGGCGACTGGTCGATCCCCCCCGAGCGGGGTAGCCACGAGTCAGGTCGCCGGCGACAGGCCGGAAGCACACTATACCTTACGCGCAAAGCAAAGCACAGCACTAGCCATAGGCCGTAGCCAACGCAACACCGAGCGAGAAAAGGAAAAAAAAGAGAGAGGAAAATCGCTTTGGCACGTCGAGGCCCCCTGAGAGGCCGGCGGCAGATATTATACCCGGCGGCTCGCTGGCTTTATCCAGCCGGGACGAACCGGAGCGGTGAGGGAAGCGAGCCAAGACTGGAAAAGAGGGAGCCACGATCCGACGCCTGAAGCCGGCCAGGATCCGGCCGCTTTATTCGGTCCGGCCCACCGCCAAAAAGACGCAGAGCAACGCGAAGGATGGAACCAACCAACTTGCCGCGGAATTTAACGGCTCTTCCGTTCGGATCCCTCCAAGAGTCAAAACCAACCCAAAAGCCGCGGGGCCGCCGCCTCCTCCGGCCTCCAAGCACGTCAGATTCCTTGGAGGAGGGCGGAAAAGGAGAGGAAGGCCTGGCCTGCTGGGGTTGGGCGCGGGTGCCACCGTGACAGAATCCACTCCGGGCGCGGAGATTCCAAGAGGCCACCCGGGTACTATTCTCTTCCCCCGGCAGGCGGCAGTGGCGCTGGTGCTCCCGCAACTATGGATGGCCCTGGCCGGCCTTCCTCCCCGGCCCCGGCAACTTGCTCGCCGCCGCTGTCAAGTCCCCCCGGTGCTGTGCCCCCTGCAGCTACGGATGATGGTACGGGTGAGGTGAGGCCGGCAACCGGCATGGATCCGATCCGCCGAGGCGGGAGCTCTGCCGATTCCATATCTGCGTAAAGGAGGGCGGCGAGATCGATTCCGTTGCGGTGTTTATCCGTCAGGAGCGGGGGCGGTATCGCCGTGCTGTATTCTCTTCCTCCCCAACGAATAACAGAGAGCTCTTGCGCTTATCCGGAAAACAGAGGCTGATTCCCTGGAGCCCTAGGCGTTCGAGGCCAGTTGGTGCAGGTCCGGAGAACAGAGACCACACGCCGCGGTGGATTCCATGCGGCGATCATAGGCGCGTGGAGTCGCGAGATGCCCTTCTTTCCTGGGCGCCGTGGTGGGCGGCGCCCGAGCAATTTGGGCACTGCCGCGCGACCCCATTGGGCGGGCGGGACTGGCTGGCTTGGCAACTGGCATCGGCCTCGTCGCTCCCGGCCACCCCGGGCGCAAAGGAGCTCGAGCCCATGGCAGACATGCACGGAAGCAGTGCAGTACACAGGGAAGGAAAAGCCTAATCATGGAGCGGAGAAAACGTAGGAGAATGATGGGAGGCACCAGGGGCATGTCCAGCGTAACACGAGGGAAGAGGGCACTTCGAAGCGACTGGAATTGAAGATGTACTAGGATTCTTGCGCCCATCAACCATCCTGACACCTGACACGGGGCAAACATGATAAAAGTCAACTATTCAGGGTCACCGGGGTTCTAAGCAGCTCACCAGGTCCAGGTTCCCATTGCCAGGTAGCGATCGAGCACCTGGATACACACATACACAATTGAGAAATGGGCCAAAATACAAAAAAAAATAATATACTGGGACTAATGGGCCTTAGTAGGCTTCAATTTATCTGGCTGGAAACTCTTGGCTTCTTGTGTTTGAAACATCAAGGGGGGCAGCCTTTTTCTTGGTCCGGCTAGCATTCTTGCGAGTGGGCCAAGCGGGCCAACATGGCCATAGTTCTCTAGAAAACGAGGTGCCAGTTACTAGTAGCAAATTTAAAGCTCCCCGGTAGTTAGGAATTGCCGCCACGTTATCGAACCCCACTTCCGATCCAGAATGGACTTTTCCATTGAATGTGATCCATAGTTTGTTTAACTCTGGGTTCAAAAAGTTCCTTTTATTCTTAAAGTGATCAGCTGAAGGCGTTTAGCCGCCGGTCTGTACTTGAAAGCGCTAACCTCCACTTGAGACTGCAGAAGAAATCTCTAGTTGAAAGTGACTAAAAGCTGGTGAGAGCTTGGAGCACTAGCTAGGTTGGAAAGGTGATCGTGAACTCACCAATTATATTGAAGCCCTCTAACAAATATAAAAGGGTTCTGTCTGGCTGATCTATTGTACCTATCAGACTGGATATGTACTTGTCAGTTACAAAAAAACTATTGGATACGGTGATGTCATCTCAGCCGCAGGTGACAATAGCATCAATATCACACTATCACTCTTCTCTATTTTTTGACATCTAAAGTAAAGGATGTTGCAACCCTCTGTCCACATTGTAGGAGCTTCTTTAGACGACTATTACGCATCCGCAAACGCTCGCAATTTGCAATTGCTTTTCATTGGTAATATCTTTTCTCCCTTGAGACACTATCGTTTTCTCTTGACTTTATGCAACTTGTTGTTTCTTTTTCTCTAACCTGATATATCCTGTCACTGTTCACAAATGAGAAATTTGTATGACGGTCTTATACTAATATTCTTGGGCTAACATCATGGGTGAAGTATGAAAGCCTAGTTTTGTTGGAATTATAGGTCATTAGTTGGGCAATTATTGTTGGTCCCTGAATAAGGCAGAATTGGACTAGTGACCTAACGAGATCTGTCATCTGGAATTTTAAGTATGTGGCACATCAATACGCAAGCATGCAAATCTAGTACAAGATCCTTTGAAAATGGATCATTACCTCTAAAGTTCATAAAAGACGACTGCGTCCAAATTATGCTGACCAGGATCGGTCAGCCACCATATGAACACCATGCATGAGCATGACTTTCTATAGAATGAAGTATACTCCAGAGCTGGTGAAAGATGGCTAAGTGACCAAATAAACTACATAACAGTGTGGTGTGTGTGGTGTTTTTTCAGTATTTAGCACCAAAGGAACATCTAGATTACTTGACATCTCCTTATTGAACACAGAAGCAGCAAGTAGCCAATGCAAATTGCAAGTAAAGCCGATTTCGCAATATGAATGTAGGTGTTCGCCTGTCGAAGCTATAGTGATATCAGAACTTCCCCTGTTGTCTGATGTGGTAATCCTTCAGTAAGACGTCATACACTTTTTTTTTCCAATTCTTTGAGCAAAGAAGGCTTGTATATTAATATTCTACGTGGTCTTTCTCTTTTGCAGGTCAATCTGAGCAAGCAATCGAGCATATACCAAGAATATTACTACCTCTTAGCAGGCTTACACACTAGGATAAGGCTAGAGTGCAAAGATTTCTATGTTGGCTGGAAAATATCGTGCTTAAACTACCATCCGTTCGATGGAGGACCAACATTTTTTGTCTACCATCTAGATCATCCTACGCCAAAACAGTGGCGCGGATCAACATCAGGGTGACGGTACACGACGCCATCGACCTTCCAGCATAGCATGAGCTCATGAGCATATATACATACATGTAACTTGTAGTATGGACGCGAGAGACGACGCAGAGATGGGCCAATGTGACGGCATGAACATGGGCGCCTTGTTGGAACTTTTGGGTGGTCAGAAAGGCCCAAATGAAATAAGCCCGTTACCTTGATCGGAGGCCCAAGCCCAACTCGTGGTTGTGGCCCCAGGTCGCTCAGCGCCATAATAAATAGTGGGACCCGGCGTTTTTGTGATTAACCTAATTAGACTCAAAAACCCTAGCCGCCCACTACAGCCGTCCCGATCCACGGCGGCGCTGGAGCCACCTGAAGGCCACCGCCTCCGCCTGCCGTCCAACACCGGACAGTGCCAGTATAGGCCGGAAGGAAGACGGTACCCGGCGAGATCGACTACTACGTCTACGTCAGGAACATCTACGGGAACGACTACGGCAGAGCTGTTTTCGTCCCCGATAAAAACCACCGCCGAGATGTCGTCCTCAGCAGCCCCTACAATGACTGGCGGTCTAGATCTAAAACCTTTCTTCGTTATTCAGCTTTGTTCTATAGGTTGTGCTCATATTTTAGGTATTAGATCCTGTTAAGATTAAATTTTAAGCAATGCTTGTTCTAACATTTGGTATTTTTCGCCTAAGCACCTAACTGTGAGTCTTAACAATCTATAGATCTAGTCAGTTTTAGATCTTGGTTGGATGTTTCACGATTAGTTCTCGGTTTTATTCATGTTTAGTTTAGATCTGTTCGTTCGGATTTTATTTTCGCATGAATAAAGTCAGATCCGAGAGACAGAAAGCATAAGAAAGCATTAGATCGAAAGAAATCCCACCCGAAAACCCCTCCAAACCCACGGAATAAGCATAGAAACCCCACAGCAGTGCCCGATTTTTCGCTAGATTTCAACGTACTTCTCAGGCACTCGCATGGCGATCTTCGCATAAGATTGCGCGGGGCATGTTGCACCCGCGGCATAAGAAAAAAAAATAGGCGCGGCCATGGCGGACCGCGGAAGCGGGCCGCCTCCATGGCCGCCGTGAAGGCGCCGGAGACGGCACGCCGCCGCGGCCCGCCAAGACGGCGCTCCGCCATAAGCAAGCGGCGGCCACCCGGGGCGGCGGCGCTCTTGGATGACGGTTCCCCGAGGCGGCGGCCCGCGGCGGCGGCGCCATGAGGCCGCGCGCGGCTGCGCGAGGCACGGCGGCCTAAGGCGGGGCAGCCGCCCACGGCCACCACTAGCGGCGGCGCCATGAGGCAGCGCGCGGCTGCGCGAGGCACGACGGCCTAAGGCGGGGCAGCCGCCCACGGCCACCACTAGCGGCGGCGCCATGAGGCAGCGCGCGGCTGCGCGAGGCACGGCGGCGCCCTGAGGGGCGGCGGCGCGGCCCAAGCCGGCGGCGCCATGAGGAGCGGCGGGCGGCCCGAGCCGGCGGCGCCATGAGAAGGAGGCTGGCGGCTTGAGGAAAGAAGGAGGAGGAGAAAATGAATTAGGGTTAGGGTTTTCAGTCTCCCCATAAGTATATATACCTCCGAAATCTAAGCTCAGTCGTCGGATCTAGGTTTTGACGATCCGACGGCCGAGATTGAGCCGCGGGGGAGGGGGTTGAGGCCGGCGCCCGAGTTGGGCTGCTTTGGCGACCCACTCTTCCGCTGCTGGGCCCGCGGCCCAAGCGGGTGGGGGAGGAGTCCGGCGTGGCTGGGCTGAAATGGCAGCCCGCGCGTCGGTTTGTGGGCCAAGAGCCCAATAAGATTTAAGCCCATTTTCTATTCAGTTTTATTTTCAGTTTTATTAATTTCTGAGCTGAATTTCAGTATATTTCCCTCTTTAGCAATTAAGAAATATTTTAAATTGGGGATTATTATGCTGAAAATTATAAGAAAATTGTGAGTTGTTATTCTGATTAAATGAAACCAACGTGAACTTTATTCAGAATTGTTGAGTTTATTTTGAGCATTTAATTAATTTCTGACCAACGTTGATTTAATTATTTGCTTTTAAGATGCTTAGTTTAATTTAATATTATTTTGCTTCTGCCCAACGGTGATGCAAAATTAAGTTTTCCGCTGCGTTAATTACGCTAAGTCATTAAGCTATTTTGTTTCTGTCCAACGGTGATGCAAAATTAATTCATAAGATACTAAATTTATTTGCTTCTGCCCAACGGTGATGCAAATTGTTTATTCAATATTTTAATCTGGCCAACGCTGATTACATTTATTAATTTGTTGTCGTTACTGATTAAACTTTATTTTTATGAACAGAAGCAACCCCCTCCAGCATCATGACATATATCAGTGGTGTTTCTCAGTTGGGAGGGGATAACTTCGTCAAGTGGAAGACTGAGATTGGTTTCATTCTGCTGACGATGGATAAGGATCATTCCCTGAGGCTGCCCGCTCCTGTTGCACCAGTGTCACAAGGGACTGAGGATACTACCCTTGCTGCACACACTACTGCTTATGAGAAAGAAAAGAGCGTTGGGAGCATTCTGACAGAGTGGCTTTAAGTCTTATGAACATGACCATTAACCCTTCTATCAGGGGAGCTTTTGACAAAGAGCCTAAGAATGCTAAAGACTTTATGGATAAGATTGAGAGCTACTTTAAGGGGTCTGACAAGGCCAATGCTGACACTCTCTTATCTCAGCTCGTGAAGGCTAAGTATAATGGGCAAGGCAGTGTAAGAGAGCACATTATGGGCATGGTCAACATGAGGGATAAGCTTCAAGACCTCGACTGTCCCCTTAATGATGCAGCGCTGCTTCACCACGTCATGATATCACTTCCATCAGTTTTTGAGCCATTTAAGATAAACTATAATGCAAGCGATCAGAAGTGGGACATCACCACGCTTGTGTCTAAATGTGCTCAAGAGGAAGAACGGCTGCGCTCTCAGAACACCAATTTTGCCAACGTCGTAAGACATGAGGGACAAAGGGGAGGAAATAAGAGGGCATCCCGCCCCAATAAGCCAAAGAAGGGTAAGAAACCTTATGAAGCTCCTCAGCAGAATGATCCATCTGCTCCTAAGAAGCTTATCTGCTACCACTACGACAATGAGGGTCATGAGAGGAAAGACTGCCCCAAGTTTAAAGCGTGGTGTGACAGAAAAGGTAATAACGGCATCATTTCTATAGTCGATGAGTCCTTTTATGCATATTTCCCATTAAGTACTTGGTGGATTGACTCTGGTGCCACCATTCATGTCACAAATTCCTCACAGGGATTGTCTAGCGTGCGGACTATAAGAAAGGGGACTCGAAGGTTAAGAGTCGCAAATGGCGTTGAAGCTGACGTGGAGGCCATTGGAGCTCTCCAATTAGAACTTAGTGGCGGCTTTATTCTTCACTTAGCTGATGTCCTTTATGTTCCGTCTATTGAGAGAAACTTGATTTCTGTTTCTAAATTAGATTTAGATGGTTATTCATGCACTTTTGGTGACAGCAAATGTGTAATAAGTTTGAATGGTGACATTATTTATCGAGCACCTTTACACAATGATCTTTACTTATTGTCCCATACTAATGTCTCTGTGATGAATGTAAGCGAAGTTAGTCACAAACGCAAGAGAGGAAACGAGACTTCATCGAAATTGTGGCATTCCGTTTAGGCCATATTTCGAAGGGGAGAATGGAGCGTCTCATTAGAGAAGAGATACTCCCAAGATGAGACTTCTCTGACTTAGACCAATCCGTTGATTGTATTAAGGGGAAATTTACAAAACAAATTAAGAAGGATGGAGCTAAGCGCAGTTCAGGAATATTAGAATTAATTCACACTGACATCTGCGGCCCATTTAATGTTAAGTCGGTGGATGGTTTTGGTTATTTTATAACATTCACTGATGATTACTCCCGTTATGGGTATATTTACCCCATAAGAGAAAAATCCGAGGCACTTAATAAGTTCAAAATCTTTAAAGCTGAAGTAGAAAATCAGCATCAGTTAAAGATTAAAGTGGTACGGTCAGATAGAGGTGGTGAATATTATGGGAGATATACCACATATGGACAAATCCCAGGTCCTTTTGCTAGATTCCTTCAAGAAAATGGAATAGTAGCACGGTACTCAACTCCTGGTGAACCTCAGCAAAATGGTGTGGCAGAAAGAAGAAATCGCACTCTAATGGATATGGTGCGCAGTATGCTAAGCAACTCCACACTGCCAGTGAGTTTATGGATGGAAGCGCTGAAAACTGCTGCGCATATAAATAATCGCGTTCCTAGTAAGTCAGTCTCTAAGACGCCTTATGAGCTTTGGACTAGTAGGAAATCCAACATTAATTATTTTCATATCTGGGGTTGTGCAGCTGAGGCGAAGTTATTTAATCCGTCCCTTGGAAAATTAGATCGTAAGATAGAGAGCTGCTATTTCATTGGATACCCAGACAGATCAAAGGGATATCGATTTTATTGTCCTAATGGTACTACTAAGTTTGTTGAGACGAGACATGCAATATTCTTAGAGGAAAATGGATGCACTGAGACTAGGCAAATCGATCTCGACGAAATGCGGACTTATGATTCTACAACGCTGACTCGTGATTATTACATACCTATTTTGCCTAATTTTCAGAATACACCACCAGCTCAGACAGTTGATTTTCCAGAAGTGAATGTGGAACAAGCGCCTGTCATAAGTGAGCATGAGAATGTGGCTGACGAGCATCAAAATGAAATTGTGGCAGAACCTGTTGAGGAAGCACAGGATCAGACCGCCGCTGGGGCATCAGAGGCACAGCAAGAAGCTGTTGCTGAGCCTGTTCCAGTGGAGCAGCCAAAACCTCTGAGAAGATCAACAGGAGAGAGGAAAACTACTATCTCCAATGATTATGTGTACATGAGTGGAGAAGCACATGACATGGGGAAGGTTGATGATCTAAACTCGTTCAAGGAGGCTATGAATAGTTAGCACTCCCACAAGTGGATTGAGGCTATGGAAGAAGAGCTGAAATCTATGAGTATAAATAAGGTATGAGACTTAGTAGAGATTCCTGATGGAGCTAAGAAGGTGGGCTGTAAATGGGTCTACAAAACTAAGTATGACTCCAAAGGGAAGATTGAACGTTTCAAAGCAAGGCTTGTGGCTAAGGGCTTCACACAGCGAGAGGGAATTGATTATACTGAGACCTTCTCGCCCGTCTCGAAGAAAGACTCGTTCAGAATCGTTATGGCTCTAGTAGCTCATTTCGACCTCGAGCTGCATCAGGTGGACGTTAAGACTGCGTTCTTAAATGGTGATTTGCATGAGAATGTATACATGGCGCAACCAGAAGGTTTCGTTGTGGAAGGCAAAGAACAGTTGGGATGCAGACTAAAGAAATCCATTTATGGGTTGAAACAGGCGTCCAGACAATGGTACCTAAAGTTTGATGAAGTAATTAAGAAATTGGGCTTCGTTGAAAATATAGTGGATAATTGTATATATATTAAGATCAAGGGGAGCTCTTTCATCATTCTAGTTTTATACGTGGATGACATCCTATTAGCAAGCAGCGATAAGAACTTGCTGCATGAGACAAAAGTTTTTCTCTCATCAAATTTTAATATGAAGGATCTCGGTGATGCCTCTTATGTACTGGGCATTGAGATACATCGAGACAGATCCAAGGGTGCATTAGGACTCTCTCAAAAGGTTTATATAGAGAAGGTTCTTAAAAGATATAATATGCATCAATGTTCAGGCACAGCTGCTCCAGTGGTTAAGGGCGATAAGTTTGGGCAATTTCAAAGTCCCAGGAATCAGTTAGAAATTGATCAAATGAGTTCGATTCCATATGCTTCAGCTGTTGGAAGCATTATGTACGCACAAGTATGTACACCTGACTTAGCTTTTATTACCGGGATGCTTGATAGATATCAGTCTAACCTAGGAATGGATCACTGGAAAGCGGTCAAGAAGGTCTTGCGTTATTTGCAGGGCACTAAGCATCACATGCTCACATATAAGAAAACTGAGAATTTAGAAGTAGTTGGCTATTCAGACGCCGACTTCGCAGGCTGTGTTGACACTAAAAGGTCGACATCAGGTTATGTCTTCACACTTGCGAATGGAGCAATATCATGGAAAAGCTCCAAACAATCACTCACTGCAGCATCAACCATGCAGGCTGAGTTTGTGGCATGTTATGAGGCCGTAGGGCAAGCTGTGTGGCTCAAAGGATTTATACCCGGATTAAGAGTGGTAGACAGCATAAGCAAACCACTAAAGTTATACTGCGATAATAAAGCCGCAGTTTTCTATGCTAGTAACAACAAGTCAAGTGGTGGTGCCAAGCACATTGATATTAAGTTTTATGTTGTGAAAGATAGAGTCCAAGATGGTACTGTTGAATTAGAGCATATAAGTATTAAGGAAATGCTCGCGGATCCATTAACAAAAGGCTTACCTCCCAATCAATTTCGTGAGCTAATTGCCGGCATGGGACTATTGGATAGCCTGTGATCTTGGACTTAAATGGGTCATAAGACAACCGCCTCCCATTATGATAAGTGGTTTAATGCATTGTGGATAATTGTATCACAATAGGATTATACACTCTTGTGATACATTATTTCTTTACATAACTCCACTCTAAGATTGACGTCAGTTTTTAGGCCTTTAGACCAAAGGGGAGAATGTTGGAACTTTTGGGTGGTCAGAAAGGCCCAAATGAAATAAGCCCGTTACCCGCCTTGATCGGAGGCCCAAGCCCAACTCGTGGTTGTGGCCCCAGGTCGCTCAGCGCCATAATAAATAGTGGGACCCGGCGTTTTTTTGATTAACCTAATCAGACTCAAAAACCCTAACCGCCCACTACAGCCGTCCTGATCCACGGCGGCGCTGGAGCCACCTGAAGGCCACCGCCTCCGTCTGCCGTCCAACATCGGACAGTGCCGGTATAGGCACCGGACAGTGCCAGTATAGGCCGGAAGGTAGACAGTACCCGGCGAGATCGACTACTACGTCTACATCGGGAAGATCTACGGGAACGACTACGGCAGAGCTGTTTTCGTCCCCGATAAAAACCACCACCGAGATGTCGTCCTCAGCAGCCCCTACAATGACTGGCGGTCTAGATCTAAAACCTTTCTTCGTTATTCAGTTTTGTTCTATAGATTGTGCTCATATTTTAGGTGTTAGATTCTGTTTAAGCAATGTTTGTTCTAACATGCCTTTGTCTTGCACACGCCACTAAACTCGGCGGCTTCTACCAACTCGTGGGTCCAGAGTCCGCAGGCAGGGGCGCCGGTCCAATCCCCGCGCCGAGATCGCGAGCCCCATGGGCGCATGTCTGCTTGCTGTGCTAGCGCCAGATCGAGGTTCATGGAATCCCGCGGGCGGTTGTCCAGCGGGCAAACAAGCGGCGAGCGAGGTGACAGCCTGCGACGACGATGCAACAACAGGTGCCATCGCCAGCGAACGCGGTATCGTCGTCAGCGAGGTCATTGACCCGGCTGGCTCTGATGGCCGCCGGCCTCGCTCTCCATGCATGCCAACCAGACCAAGAAATCTAGCAGCCATGCACCCTGCTGGCCACCAGCTTGCTTTGTACTGCATGTCACGTAAAACTAAGACAATGGCAGAGAGCTAGGACTGGCGCCGTACCAGTGCGGAGACATGCATGCTGTGTGGTGCGGCCGTGCGGGCACTGTTAGCGCGGGCAGATGTGAACGTCGAGTGAACGACCATGTAGGCGTAGGTGATCGAGACTGCCGCCGAGCGGTGGCTGCTGCCTGCGTATCCTCCTTGCATGTGACTACGTGAGATCCCGTGTCTAGATTTCCTCTGATCTCTTGGCGGATCTTGAGCACACCGCACGGGCAGATGTGTCTGCCGTCCGGACTGGGGCGCCAGATCCGACGCGAAGGGGCTCGCTACGGTGCGCGCTCCGTGTGCCGTCACTTCGCTTCAATTCGCCGCTCGTGCGTGCACGTACGGACCGGAGCAGCGGTCGTCGGTCGGCACTGTGCCGGGATATGATGTTGCGCGCCCGCCGCCCATGTGCTGCATGGCCTGATCGAGCCTGTTGATACGGTACGGTGCGAGGGGCCGAGACTTCAGAGGCTGTGAGTACAGGTACAGCGCAGTGTGTGCGTGCCTACATCGTGCTCGTGGCTGCTGGCTAGACCGCAAGAGTGAGGGGAGCCATCAAAACAGCCAACATGACGCACGCGCCGACCGCCGACTTGCCGAGGAGAGAGAGCTCCGCCGACCGCCGGGCGTTCATACCGGATCGCCGTCCGTGCGGGCGCGGGCCACCGGAGTGGGTGGGTCATCTCATCTTCAGCAATCAATCGAGGCAAGGACTCAAGGAAGACATGGAGAGAGCCAGAGAGAGGTGATGAGAGGGCAGTGCTCGCACCGCCAACTTGCAAGATCGCTCTGGGCTGAAGATTTGCCGTGTATCCAGAGTTTTGTTCGCGTCTGCGCGGACAGCTACAGCTTGGGCAGGCACAGAAGCGAGAGCAGCGAATACGACGAGGACCAAGGCGTAGGGCAGCTACAGCCTACAGGCTATGCATACAAGTTGATCGCCTCTCTTGTAGTCTTGTCCGCTCAGAGACCTGGACTACTGTGGCCAGGATCTCCTTGGGTCCCATACCTCAAAAAATAAGTTCAGGATCCACCTTTTTTGGGGCCATGTCCTGCCAAAAGGGTAAGCCACCGCTGCGGCTGTTCCTCGACAATGGCGGGTTATGCAGATCCTATGCTGATCACCGTATAAACTTTGAGCTGATGAGGATGCATTTTTGTAGTAGCATTTTTAATGCCTGCAGCTTGATGGAATAAGTCATTATTTTTCTAGTGGATAGGAACAAACTCATTGCGGCTAACTATGCCGCTCTGCAGGTCAGCTCAAGTGGACGAGACATAGTAAGTAGTCCCATAAAAAGAGCCCATAATAGTAAAAATTAAATATTTCAAAAATAAATATATCCAAGGTCCAAGAATCAACCCCTTGGAGCAAGAAGAAACGAATGGAATCATGGCCTTTCATCTATAAGATTGGGAGAATTTCTATTGGATCTTTCCTTATTTTTGAGTTTGGTGGATCGGAGAAGATGAAAGACAGAGAAAAACATGTGGATCACATGACTGAGGTGCTAGCTTGTGGTGGAGACTCAAAGGACCAGAGAAAATTGTAGTGACACCAGAACGGCACGATGAATTCGACGGATCCCCATGACCACAATATTTACTGTCGAATATGCGAGAAGATTGCGTATCTTTGTATTTGAGGTAGTAGAAAGAGTTTGTAATAAGGCACGATGCAAAAAGAAGAAGAAGAAGAAAAACATGCGGCAGGAACGAGCATCCTGTGGCCACAGCACGAGGAGAGGGGAAATGGAAGTGGAGCATCGAGGTGTGGCTAGAGCAGTGTTTTTCCACGATGCTCGCACGCCCATGAAACAGCAACGTCGAGTTAAATTCTGTCCCGGTCGTTGCTTATTCTTGGCTCATGTCGTCTGCGAAGGATATTACAATACATGACTAAGGGGCATGCTGTGTGGTGTGCTACCATATTTCGTGTTGGGGTCACGTTGTTTTTCTGTGTGCACACGAGCACGACGGCGGGGAAAGACACGGAAACGATAAACGGTCAAAGCTCGCCGTCACATGTCACGCCCAGGCCGGCGAGGTCGCGGTCCGGCGCTGGAGCTCATGAATGCCTGCTCGCACAGGAGCGGGTCCAATCACCGGGATCTCGTGGGATTCGGACGCTAGCTAGCGCCCCGCACGGCGCCAAGCAGCAGCGGCCGGCGTGTGAGCGTGTAAACCACGTGCGGATTTTGGACGCCTCACGTCGGCCCACCGGCGACGCCGGCCGCGCGCAGCAGCTAGCTAGCGTAGCCTACACCTAGCTAGCGATCGAGCTAGTACTAGAACGAATGGCCGTCCCGTGCGCTCGCCTTCGTTTCGACCACCACCGCGGGGTGCCACGGATACAGTACAGTACAACGGAACAGATTCGCACGCGACCACTTGTGCTTGGATCATCTCTCGTCGCGATCCCGGTCTCCCTGCTGGCAAGGCGCGGCGCGAGGCGACACGGCACTTGGGGCTCTCGACCGTATCCGTTTCCGGCGCCGTGCGTATCCGATGCCTTGCTTGGGCACGGCGGCACGGGCCGCGCCGCATGCAACACGACGGTGCGTAGCCGTGCGCTCATGGCCGCTGTCATGCGGCAGCGGGCGCGGTATGTATGCGAGCGCCGTACGCGACGAGACGTGCCCACGGGTCGATCGCGAGGCTGGTGTCGCACCGGTCGGGGCGCGCGTATACGCTAGCCCCACGCGGCCAGGGCTAGCTAGCTGCTATCCTGGCGCGCGGCGACGCCGAGCGCTCCAGGTCCAGGGACGAACCCCGCCCTCGCTGGTAGCTGCCGAGGCGCGCGTGCGCCCCTGGCTGGTCACGGCACCACCTGCCGGGGCGATCGAGAAAGCCAGCCGGCGCCCGGCGGCGGCGTCGAAGCGCACGGACGTGTTTGCGTAGTGCCCCACGTGGCCGTGGAGACCACCAGCCAGTTACGTTTGATCGGTGATCGCGAGCTCGTCCTCTCCGCGCTCGCAGTCCAACGCTGAAGATACTGGCGCAGATCAGAATTCAGAAACATCGCATTCATCCCTCGATTGAAGTTCAAAATGTAGCACGCCGCGCGCCAATGCGCCATTAATGTCGCCAGCATCAGCGGCAGCGGCGACCGGAGATCCTCTCTCGACTCCGTTTGTCGCCGGGAAGATCATATGCACGCCCTGCTGCTACTTTCTCCGATCAGCATCGGCCATTAAAAACACGCACTGTGAACTGTGGTAGTGGTAGCAGCAGGGCAGCAGCCAGGCAGCTCCACGACGAAGCGGAGCAGACGTCGCACGAGTGGTCTGCGCCGCGCACTTGACTGAGAGCCCCGGCGGGCCGAGGCGTCCGGGGAGTGGAGACAGGGAGATCCCAAGTGCATCCTCTTGGGAAGGCGGGGGCCAATCGGGCTGCCTGCCGTGGAGGCATGGTCGCGTGGAGCCAGCCACAAGGCTGAGGCGGTGAGGCGTCAGCCGAGCGGTGGTCAGCGCGTGGACGGCCGGAATCCGCACGACAGGCATTTGCAACCACCTTTTCTTACACTGCACTGACCAAAGAGAGTTCATCCCATGAGCGCATTTACTAGAGCACCATGGTCCCTGGTCTCCCTAGGTTACAACAGTAGGACCCAACTCCAAGAGTATTTTTTTTTCAACTTCTTCTGTATTAGTGGCACATCGAGTGGCCAATGAATCCCTTTGGAAAGGTAAAGGGACCGCAAAAATATGGTCTTCTCGAATGGAGAGGGTGACGTCACCGGAGAACGTGGAGGTGAGAGATGCTAAGGGCACCCGCAACAATAAACACGAGCTGCTCTCTATAGAACTGACGTGTACACTGCCAGCTCAACTTGAAGAGAGCACAAACGGCAACGACTCCAACAGTTTATCTTTGGCACAACAAATATGGATCCCGCGTGATAAATTATTTTACTTCTATCCTTATCTTCTCCTTGCGCGCGCCGCCGCCGGGCTCCGCCCCCATCGACTGCGCGGGCTGCCGCTCCGTCGTCGCCTCCTCCTCCTCCTGCTGCGTCTGCTGCTGGCCACGCCACCCCGTGCTGCTCGGCGACCGCGTGCCTCCTCGCCTCATCTCGCCTGTGTTCGCAGCCACGCCCCGGTGCGGATCGAGCCGGCGTGCGCGCTTGCACTCCGCCGATGGCCGAGCTTCGGTCGGCGCCCACGCCGTAGACGAGATCTGGTAGGCGCCAGCGGCGGTACTCCGTGCGGCGGACGCCAGCAGCCGCGGAGCCGCGCGCGGCCCCCCTCCGCGGCGCCAAGTGCTACTTCGGCTCGTCGGCGGTTCGTAATTCCTACTGTTGTTTGCCGAAGCAGAGAGAGAAGGGTGGGAGGCCGGAGGCGGGCGGTCAGGCACATGTCATGGGGCCCGCTTTTGCGTGGAAAGGCGTGTATCGGCTCTCGCGAGACGTAGCGGCAGCCGTTTCTCTATCCTAGTTTCTCTTCCCTCCACGTAGGACAAAAACTGACGTGGAAATTTTGTAGAGATCAGCTATCGATCCGTTGCGGCTGCCTTAAAGGTGGAGATATGTGCTTTGGGAAAGATACATAGAGAGAGCTGCATTAGAAGACGTTCAAGACTAGCGTTTATTTTCCTCGCTAGCGGGATGCTTAGGACTGTTTCGGCTAGCGACTCGCTATCCGTTGGAGGTGGCCTGAGGCACCTCAACACAAAGTTTTGCTCACACTATAGGCTTGATCGTTTTCTTTTTTCATTACCAAATTTTAGTTTGGTTCACTCATGACTCATGAGTCATCATGCCATAGACCAAACATCCCACTTGGAGGGTCGGCTTCGGCAGCTCAAACAATACTTGCGTCACCCTGGTCTGGTCCAGACTTCCAGCGCCTGGTCGATCTCTGATTCTCTGCCATGAGCCAACTAGAGACTAGTCTGCGCAGAAATTAAGGATACGGGCGCATACATTTCAACCACTTGTTAGATGCCACTACAAACAGCGTTCTTCACTGATTGCATGGCGATCACCCAAGATCGAGGGACACGTTTCGTGTTTATCCCCTGATCACCAAAACTCAGCAGGCAGGCGTGGGCCCACGTGGATCCGTGCCCCGACCCCGGTTTCGATTAGATCCTCGGGGCCCGGCCGTGGCAGCGACGAGCCGACGACGCCACCGGCTATATATAAACGCGCACCCCTGAACCCCTCTGCGAGCTTCATGCCTCTGCCGTGTCATTCCTCTTATCTCCGGCGCCTCTCGCTGCCTCTCCCTTCCCGTTCCATCCGTCCACAGTTCTTGTGGGAACCCAGGGATCGACCTTGACGGAGACGTCGCGAGGCGTCAATCGCCGTTCAGGACAGCACGGCGCCTTATTCTTCTTCGGCCTCGTCTCGGCGCCGAGCACCGGCGCTAAATGCACTTGCTCCCGTGAGCTGAGCTCTCCCGGCTTGCTGAGAGGTATCGATCGAGCAAGAAGCTAGCTGAGCCATGGCGCTCAAGGCGGTGTACCTGTACGCCGCCGTCGTGGCGCTGCTGCTCTGCTCCTCCGCGAACTTCATCCAGAGCCCGAGCGACGTGTTCGGCCCCGTGGCGCTCTTGGAGCCCACGCCGTCGGCGGCGCGCGACTTCGGCGCCGTGGTCTCCGAGGCGCCCGTCGCGGTGATGCGGCCCGGGTCCGCAGCCGACATCGCGCGGCTCCTGGGCGCGCTGTCCTCGGCGGGGCCGGGCAGCCGGGCCAGGGCGGCGGCGGCCGCAGTGGCGGCGCGCGGCGCGGGGCACTCGCTCCACGGCCAGGCGCAGGCGCGCGGCGGCATTGTGGTGGAGACGCGCGCCCTCCCGCGCGCCGTGCAGGTGGCGGACGGCGGCGCGTACGCGGACGTGGGCGCCGGCGCGCTGTGGGTGGAGGTCCTGGAGGAGTGCCTCAGGGCCGGGCTCGCGCCGCGGTCGTGGACGGACTACCTGTACCTCACCGTGGGCGGGACGCTGTCCAACGGCGGCATCAGCGGGCAGGCGTTCAAGCACGGCCCGCAGATCAGCAACGTCCTAGAGCTCGAGGTCGTCGCAGGTACGCTACGCACGGCCCCGCTGCGCGCGCGTATGCAGCTTCTGCCAGTTTCCTTCTCTCCCTTTTGTTTGGTGGAAGAAGAAGACGAAGAAGAAAGCAAGGATACGGGTGATCAGTGAGCTTTGTTTCTTTCCGTTTGTTTCTGAGTTGTTTGCCCCTCCCGTCGGTTGCAGGCACAGGCGAGGTGGTGACATGCTCACCCACCCGGAGCCCGGAGCTTTTCTTCGCCGTCCTTGGCGGCCTCGGCCAGTTCGGTATCATAACCAGGGCAAGGATTCCGCTCCAAGTTGCTCCTCCCAAGGTATACAAGCACACCATCCCTCTAGTCTAGAAATAGAAATCTGTAAAGCTTCTCCACCGATCTTCTCCATCCACACGTACGCCTTTCGTAGATCTTAAGAAGCTCTGGTCGATAATTTTCTATGGTTGCGGTCCTGATCGATCGATCGATGGATCATTAGGTGAGATGGGTGAGGGCCTTCTACGACAGCTTCGAGAGCTTCACCCGGGACCAGGAGCTCCTGGTGTCAATGCCGGAGCTGGTGGACTACGTGGAGGGGTTCATGGTCTTGAACGAGCACTCCCTCCGCAGCTCCTCCGTCGCCTTCCCCGCCGAGGTCAACTTCGCCCCGGACATCGGCTCCGACGGCGGCGGAGAAGGAAAGAAGGTCTACTACTGCCTCGAGTTCGCTGTGCACGACTTCCGGCAGCAGGACTCCGCCGCCGACCATGTCAGTCTCCTCCTCCCGGCAGCTACCACCCAGCACGCCATGTTAACATCTTTCACCAGTAACCGTGAGAAGGACCACCTGTCGATTACTGAACACTGAATTGGCCGGCCTTGTGGCTCTCGGAATTTTTCTGACTGTGCAGGTCGTGGAGCTGGTCTCCGGGAAGCTGAGCTTTCTGAGGCCCCACGCGTACAGCGTGGAGGTGGCCTACTTCGACTTCCTCAACAGGGTGAGGATGGAGGAGGAGAGCCTCAGGAGCCGGGGCCTCTGGGACGTCCCGCACCCCTGGCTCAACGTGTTCGTGCCCAGGCACGGCGCCGCGCGGTTCAAGGACCTGCTCATGGACACCGTCATCACGCGGGGGGACTTCGAGGGGGCCGTCCTCGTCTACCCGCTCCTCACTGACAGGTGCGGCCCATATCCACTCAAGAAAATCCCGGCTAAGGGGCTGTTTAGATTGGATTAAAGTAGCTTATAATAAGATATATCACATCGAAGAATATTTCGATACCAATTAAAAAGATTAAATATAAACTAATTATAAAACTAACTAACTATATAAGCTTAGGGTTTATTTACGAGATGAATCCGCGAGATGAATCTATTAAGCCTACTTAATCCATAATTAGCACATATTTATTGTAGCATCACATGAGCTAAATATGGACAAATCATGGACTAACTAGGCTTAATAGATTCGTCTCAAAAAAGGATTATGAAATTTATTTTGTCATTAATCTATATTTAATAGTGCTAATTAGTATCAAACATCCGATGTGACGGGATTTATAATAAATCCTGTAGTAACCAAACCTGGACTAAATTAAGATAGCTTAGCCGTTCGAAAAAAATGCTAGCTTAGCCATGAATAAAAGTTGCTCGTACTTGCAAAGAGGATTCACTAACAATTTAACAAAACTGATGGCCACGAGGGTAGATATAAAAGGGTCCCTTTCACAATATTAGTTCGCAAGATTTGGCTGCACAAAAAAAAAAACGTTTGGATGAGGTGGCGTGATCGCCCTTTCACCCGCAGGGAATCTCAAAGTATTCCAAAAAAATAAAAACAAAGCGCATGCCTTTTTCTGGGTGATTTGTATACGGGGCAGATTGCACATCAAGTGCAGTCTAGTAGCTTGAGGCTTTTGGCTTAGCTTAGCTTAGCCTTTTTTTTCCCCTCATCTTGATGCTTGGCCCGTTGTTATCGTCCCAGAAATGGGTTGTCAACCCTAGGCGCAGCATGTTGGCCCAATTGTGACAACGCCGTGGCTTCTCTCCCTCAGTCACAGGGGCCAGGTGCCCTGCTAGCCGTCACCTCATGCCCCTCCTCCTTTCTCAGCAGCCATCAACAACTCACCGCCGTGCACCTTTGCATCGCCTGGGTCACGCTACGCTGCTGCGTCTTCAGTCAATCAGGCACAGTAAAAACTATAGTTTTTTTTTCTTCCCTCCTGCAACCGCAAGGCTGCGGGAGCTGCAGGCCTGTGGTGTAGTGCAGCCCGCGAGGCGTCTTGGCCTTGCCTGTCTACAGACTACAGGAGTCGGGGGCTCTCCACGGGGCCACAGCTATCTTGTCTATCTACGGTCAGGGGGGCACGGCCAGCAGGGAGATGGAGATTCCGTGAGATGAGCGGACGTGCCTTTCGCAAGTTGCAGCGCTCGCTTGCCGCAGCTGGTGTGGTGTAAACAGTGTGAGCAGTTGAGCACTGAGCACACAGCAGAACCTTTTTTCCGGAAAAAAAACAGTGTTACCAGTCGCTTAGGCTATGGGCTTGTTCTGAACTGCGCAGCAAGTCGCGTGGGTATTCAGTGCAGTGCAGTGCAGTCTCCGTAAATAGCAGCGACAGTTTTTCACGATTGTGCCTAAGCATGTTTTTTATTAAGAGAAGAAAAAAAATTTACAACAGGTTTAAGGGGCTCGCGATGGCGAGCTTCTCTAACCAGGCTCAGGTCCAAAACAATTAAGCTATTACATGAACCAAATTTTGCGACCTAAAGCTAAGAGCCTCTGGGAAAAACCTCTGAAGGTGCCTGAAACCTGCGTAACCCCAACCCTTGCCTTCCTCTAGTATTCTCGGTACCAAATTAGAAGCTAGCAGGTTAGTGTTTTGGAAAATGCGATTGTTCCTTTCTTTCCAAAGGAGCCAAACTACTAACACGACCAGAGTATCGAAAGCTTTTCTGTCGTTCCCGTGCACATGCTTTCTTGACCACATCCACCAATCAGTAAACTCAAAAAAGGGTGACAACCTAGCTGCCAACCTGAGCCAGTTCCATCTTCGAAGCAAGTTGGACCAAACCTCCCCGGCGTAAACATAGCCAACCAGGATGTGCGAGATGGTTTTCGGGAGTTGCAAACATGCACCGCAAGAGTCATCGTCCTGCAAGTTATGACGCTTCCTTCTTGCCGCAGTCCAACAGCGATCATGTAGAACCAGCCAAACAAAAAACTTGCAACATCTGGGCGCTCTTGTCTTCCTAAGCAGCTTTGCTCTAGGAATTGGATGCTGGCCAATAAAGAAAGATCTATAGGCCGAGGCTGTGGTGAAGCAATGATCAGCCTTCCACTTCCAAATAACTTGGTTCTCAGCAAGATCATTGATCACTTGGTTCTCCACCAAATTTCAGATTTGCAAGTACTCAACAAGTACTTGGACGGTGAGAGCACCAGTGATGTCCCGTACCCAAGCTCTGTTCGACACCCCTTGAGCCACAGTCCTCTATTGTTGGGCTCTTGGCCGGACAACAGCAAGTAGGGACGGCGCAAGCTCTTGGATGCCACGACCTGGGATCCAATGATCAGTCCAGAAGTAGGAACGCTGACCGTTGCCAATATCGACCGAGATGGAAGCATTGAACATGTCAAGTACTATGCTCTATGTTGGATCAGGCAGCGTAGACCACGACAGATTAGGATAAATGCGCTTGGCCCAAAACCAGCGCATGCGAAGCGCATAACCTTGAATCTTTAGGTCTGGTATGCCGAGCCCGCCCAGATCAGGAGGGCGACAAACCTTAGGCCAAGCGAGGGCGCAGTGTCCACCTGCCACTGATTCAGTACCCTTCCAAAGAAAGGCACGACGACGCTTGTCAATGCATTCTAAGACCCAAGGTGAAATTAAGATTGCAATGGCCGTGTACATTGGAATTGCAAACATTTTGGTCTTCGCTAGAACAGTGCGCTCTAGAACAGTACGCCCCGCCTTTGTTAACAGCCCTGCTTTCTAGGTCGGCAAACTTGCAACAACCTCGTCGACCAAGTGATGAAGCTCACACTTTCTCAGCTTATGAGTGGACAGGGGTGTATTCAGATAGCGAATTGGGAATACTTGCAGGTCTCCTAGCAGGAACTTCATCAACGAGGCTGTCTCCAACAAATTACACTGAATGGAAGTGCAAATAGCAGCCACAGTGGCCGGTATGGCGCATTGGTGGCCCTGGCACCCTGGAGTAGGCCTCTTCCTCCTTCCCCGGTCATAAGGTCATGGTCATTTGGTCAAGCCCTACCTGACTGACTATGCCCTCTCATAACACCCTAATAAGCTTAAAATACTACTCTACTCCTCAGCGTACTGCGCAGAAGAGCTACTGTGGTACTGTAGCTTAGAGGAGTACTGTAGTATACACGGTGTTGTTTCTTTTAGTTTCTGAAATCATAGTTCTTTCAACTTTTTTTTTCTTGTACAGAGCATGTGTTTAAGGACTCCGAACATACCTGCTCGTGAGGTTCAGAACTCGGGATTAGCAGACCAGCGCCAAGGGTTGTCATGTCCGCAGGCTCTGCTGCCGCTCTGCTCCCGGCAGAGGATGCTTGCACGGCCAACCTTTCTGCTGGTCAAATAGATTCTCTGCTCTATTTCTCTAGTAAAAGAAAATCTGAAGATTCCGCACTCAAAGCCTTTCAGAGCTGACATGATCCAGGCTCTGAAAAATTGTTCAACCCTTTCCCGGACACCGAATTTACATCCTGCCAGGCTCCACCCTGTCACCCTGTCACCGTGCCACGGCCTCCTCCTTACCATTTTAGAAAGGAGTCCCAGGGCGCCTCCACCGTCTAGAAACATATTAACACCGACCCTGCCTGATCCCTGAACGTCTTTGATGGCTCTGATTCTCGCCACATGCCAGGTCGTGGCACGGTGATGTGATGCTCCGGACTGACCATTCGGGTTCGCTGCTGCGGCGTTTCAGGTGGGACGGCAACACGTCGGCGGTGGTGCCGGCGGCGCCGGACGGCGTGGCGTACGTCTTCAGCGTGCTGCGGTCGACGGACCCGGCGCGGTGCGGAGGCGCCTGCGTCGACGGGATCCTGGAGGAGCACCGCCGGGTGGCCGACGAGGCCTGCCGCCGCCTCGGCGCCAAGCAGTACCTGGCCCGGCAGCGGTCACGGGCGCACTGGCGCGACCACTTCGGGGCGGGCTGGGACCGATTCGTGGCCCGCAAGGCCCGCTTCGACCCCATGCACGTGCTTGGGCCGGGCCAGGGGATCTTCCCCAGGACGGACTCCGCCGCCGCGAGCTGGTCGTCGATGTGAATGCGACTGACGGTGTTGGTGGCGGGGTCCACTCACTCACGTAGTTAGCTGAGGACGACATAGGGTGATGAGTAGTTGATGCTAGTTCAGATGAGATTATTCATTCAGGTTGCTAGGTACTTTGTTGGCAGAGGCTCAAGGGAGAGTATTTATTCCTTCTTCTTTTTGTACTGTTTAGAGTATTTGTGGATCGTGGCCTCGCAAAAGGAGTTGTTGAGCGAGGGGGAAAAGAATTCTTCGTCTAGTCTTTTCTATTTTAATTTTTATCGTGAGATTGTCCATCGTTTTTACTTAATGACAGGGCCTAATGTTCGGTGCGAAATAGATAAAATGAATCAATTTGAGGACTAATTTCCGCAAGAAAAACATTGAGGACTAAATACTTTTGTCTTAAATAAGTTTAGGATCCAGTGCAAAACAAGGGCCTTTGTGGAGAAACAAAAGGGTACAAGAAGTTGTGATTGCAGAGGGAGGAACGGGAACAAATGTGCCGGGCCCAAGTAAATCTTCCAAAAACTAGGCCCAAACAGGCCCCTTTTCTATTTAAGGAATCGCCTCATGGTTTGTTCATGTTGTTGGTAAGAAATCTCTACTGCTAAAGTAAATGTGATCATGTACCAAAATCAGAGATACTATACTGATTTTATACAAGGAAGCTTGGAAACAGGCTGAATCGATTTCATTCAAGCAAGAAGCCAAGAACTTAGTTGAGAAATCGACTGATTTAGGAACGCAAACCTAATCTGGATTCAAGCTGCAAAGTGGATCAGCTCCTCCAGGTTCATATACGATGATCCCCCGTTCTCCAATGCAGCTTTTGCCTTGGCCTTCAGCTCCTGAGACTTGCTCCTCCTATCCTCCCCGTCGGCTCCTCCGTCCATCAGCTTGTTCAGGGCCCTCTTCACCTGCTCTGCTCCCACCTCCTCCTCCGCCTCGTCACCGACACCGTTCAGCAGGCTCTTTGTGGGCTTTGTCACGCCGACGGGCACGCCGACACCCAGCACGTCAACGATCAGCTTCTCGTTCAGGAACTGCTCGGCGAAGAACGGCCAGGTGGCCATGGGCACGCCGGCGGCCACGCTCTCCAGCGTCGAGCCCCAGCCGCAATGTGTCAGAAATCCACCGACGGCCTGGTGCTCCAGGATGGGAACCTGCGGCGCCCACCCGCGAACTGCGAGGCACTGGCTCCCCGGGAGGCCGTCGGCGTCGGTGCTGTGCTGTAGCCACTCGTTGACTTCGCCGGGCAGCGAGTCAGCGCCCTTGATGACCCAGAGCACAGGCCATGGGCACGAGACGAGGGCCAGCCCGAGCTGCATCAGCTGCGCCGGTGGCATGCGCCCGGTGCTGCCGAAGCTGACATAGAGCACGGACTTGGCTTTCTTGGCGTCCAGCCACGCCATGCATCGCCTGGCGTCATCGGAGTCAGCCCGCGAGTCGAGGAAGCCAGGTGCGCCGCAAAGCGAGACCGGGCCGACGGCGAACACGGCCTTGCCCGTGGCCGCCGCGAGGCGCGCGGCCGAGTCGTGCTCCAGCTCTTCGAAGCTGTTCACGACTATGCCATCCACGGCCATCTCGAACTGCCGGAACTCTCGGAAAATGTCATCGTTGACATTACGGGAGGGCTGGAACCGCACCGGCAGCTGCCTCCGCGCGAACTTGCACTCAAAAGGCGGCAGGACTGGAAGGTCGAAGGGCTCGTCCGGTGACGCCACGGCTTCTTGCGGCCTGTGCGTGTACAGGTACTCACTGCACAGCAAGGCGAACGCACCGAACCCATGGAAGATGAGACAAGGCGCACCGAGTTCACGCGCCACGCCGTGCGCCCACGTGTTGCATATCCCGGCGACGATGGCGTTCGGCCGGCGCGGCGCCACGAGGCATCGGCAGTGCTCCGCCACGGCCTCGCCGAACAGCGTGGCGGCGTCGAAGAATCTCGGCACGAGGTCAGCCGAGGGGACGTGGTCGAGCCTCTCGCAGCCATCTGGGAGGCCAGCCTCCGCAGCCGGGAACGGGATCGCGGTGACCATGATGCCCGCCGAGGAGCCTTGCCCGGCGCGTTCCACGCGGCCCTGGACGAGCTGCGCGCTGGCGGGCGTGGTGATGACGGTGACCGGCGCGCCGTGCGCGGCGAGGAGGCAGGCGACGTCGACCATGGGGATTATGTGGCTGGTGCCTGGCCATGGGATGACCACGAAGAGAGGCTTCGGCCATTGAGAGACCTCCATTTCCTATTCCTGACGATTAGCCAATTGCCCAAGACTGCAAGAACTTTGTAGAGTTGTTGCGGCATGTTGGAACTTGAAAGGATTCGTAAGCTGTTTGTTTCTAATCTAATAGCAGAATACACAGTAATGTACCTAGCTAGGTCATCTATCTCAACGATTTCAGCAAGGCGCATGCTGGTTTTGTCAATGTAGTACCTTTTATTTCTTCACATTGTTTATGCCATACTAAATGTTATTGTGCTCCAACCATGGATATGCAAGATGGTCAAGTCAATATTTTTCATAAGATGCAAGAACTTGGTACAGTTAACTTGGCTTGTTTTAAGAATGAGATTCCTATGATGTGTTTGCTTCACCTAGCAGGACTTATAGTATTGTTGCTGCAGGCTCGCAATTGCAGCAAGCCAATGGAAAACAAAGATTGATGGCGACATATGAACTGTACTTTTTGCCGGCGGAATGTTAAATTAGCCTCGACTTAACTGAATAGATTGGTTGGATACTTGAATCTGTCCAAATTCCACAGAATAGAAGATATGACTCGCGTTTGCCAAATCAGCCGCAGCCTGATTTTCTTTGACCAAGACCGACCCTACAAGCTACAACAGACGTGGATGGGCTAAAATCCTACAGACTCGAGCTGGGACTAAAATGCTTAGATCTAATTCGGGAGACATTATTGTACCGACAAGAGATTACAGTACGAGAATATAGGCAGGAAGATCGGGTGATTGAGCCACAGGCCCAACTCCTCTGTGGGACCGGAATAGGCGACCAGAGGGGGATGAATAGGAGTCTTTAAAAATTCTTCGAGAGAAAGGTCTATGTCCCAAAATCAACCCGACACGTCTCTCTTCTAACCACCAAGATGACACAAGCCAAATCATGACGAGTTCACTCTAGAAACGGTTAGGAAAAGCTCAATGCAATCGGAAGCAAATATCCATAAACTCAAAAGTTACGACTCACCAAAATGCCGGACAAACATTCCAAAAAAACTCACAAGAGAACTAGAGATCTCACTACTAGGTATGCAAAAACTCAAAGTAACTAGCAGGATCAAAAACTAATTAACATAATCTAGAGCAGCGGGAATTAACTAAGATTAGTAATAACAATTTCTAATACCTTAGCTAAACATGTGATCTGAAAATAAACAACTTGAGCAAGGGAAACTGCAAACCAAGCTTGCATGCTGCTGTGCATGGGCTGCCTGGCTCGGTGGCCTGCTGGAGCGGCCTGCTCACGCTGGCCCGCCAGGCCTGCTGCGCCCCGCCTGGCGCTGGGCTGGCAGCACGCCGGCCTGCAGGGCCTTGGGCCGCGGGCCCAGCAGCTTGTCTCCCCGCGCGTTGGCGCTTGCTTGCTGGCTGGAGCTGGCCGCCTGCGAGCGCCACGCGCTGCAGGCCGCCGCCGCGGCAGCTGCGCCGGCCGGGGCTGGCTGCCCCCGCCCGTTAGCCGCGCGCCGCTGCGCAAGCGCGTCGCCGCACGCCGTGCTGCAGGTCCACGCGCCGTAGCCCCAAAAATCTCCTGCGCACAAACAGAACAAGAAAGAAGGGGAGGGCAAGAACGAAATCCGAAACTTCAAATCAAAAATGCTCCCTCAATACTCAACGAATCGAAGTGAAACTCGAGCCATAGATGCACGACGTCAAGGACTAACATATCCATGAGAAGTTTGCGAACAGATGGAGCAAAACTCACAAATCGAAAATTGCAAGTAAATACCACCGAAAATCGTAGAAAAAAAACGCAGGGAACAAGAGGATGAACAACAAAATCACTCAAATCTTGAACCCCGGAGGACACAAGGAGGTTAGGACCTCCATTCCCATAAAAAGTTTAGCACAACCACTAATCCTGAAATTAGAGAGTAAGCAAATAAAATAAACTAGGGTTTCTAGAGAAAGTGAGCAACTAGCCATGGCCATCTATTAATGGTCCCCGCGAAAGACGAAAATACCCTTCTCTAATAACTACGATACATGCCCACGCAGGAGCAAAATGGTCCAACTTTGGTAGAGCCATCGTACGGACACGCCACCTTCACGACTTTGCTTCGCCTCAACGCAAGCTTCCCGATAGCGCCCCGTGTCCTCCACTCCGCTCATCTGGCCACACCGGATGCAACCCCGATTTTCAGGCCCAAACCGGGAAACCTATCTGCACGGTGGTTTTGAGGCCCAAACCACCCAAACCGTCCATCTTCCCTTGGTCACCACGCGACCACCTTGATGTCAACACGTGTCCAGTCTCCGCCAGGCCTCTTACGCCTCCATCCCGCTTGACTCGAACGACATTGTCTTCATCCGTTCATGTACTCTTGCTCTTCAGTGCATCACGTGGATCGCCCGTGACTCCGTCCAGACTTCTCTGATCCCTTAGTCCAAGCCTACTTGCGTTACTCCTTCACTGCCCTTGGTCCATCGGTATGAACCTTTCGCTTGACCTTCACCGCATCCGTCGACCGTCACGTGCATCCTGTGTTTGCGCATCACGAGCCAAGAGATATCAAATTCACACAACATTGTCAATCACTCATCATCCAGGATTGACCATCATTGGTCCTGATACTCAAGGCATGCTCATTCTAGATGGGCCAAAAAGGGCCAGCCTTCCCCACCAATAAAAGGGCCTGACCGATTTTCCCACCAATTACAGTTTCTATATATTATTGGAAAAAGTCCATTTTACTTCCCTCAACAATTCACTTTGTCCACTTAACCCTCTAACCAAAATTTAGGCTCAAGCTACTACCCCAAACGATTTCAATTGGTCCAATCTACCCCCTAATGAGATTTCTTTTTTTTTATTCTCCACTTACAAGTGGAATTTAAATTTTAAATTCTGCAATGTAACTTATAATATGATGCCCTATGCTAGAAAAATATATTATGATTTTTATAAATATTTTTCGTGCAGAATCGTATTTTTGTGATAAATTTCGTGTTAAATGTTTCCAAATTATGAAAATAACCATGAAAAATTCTTAATGTATTTTTTAACATATGACATCATGTTCTCTATCCACTCACAAAATTTGAACTTAAAATTTAATTCGTACAAAACAAAAAAGAGAAATATCACTAGAGGGTAGATTAGACTAATTAGAATTGTTGGGGGAGTAAATTGAATCTAAATTTTGCTTAGAGGGTTAAGCGGACAAAGTGAATTGTTGAAGGGAGTAAAATAAATTTTATCCGCTAATAAAGCAAAGATTAGTTACTTCTTCTCAAACGGGGTAACTGAATGCATGGCCGCGCCGCGATGTCCAGAGACTGAGCGGAGGCCGGAAAGGGCAGAACTGGGCCCAAGTGATCCACTGACTCAAGCAAAGCACGCAAAAGCCCAGTGACATTATCCCATGCGATGAGAAACTATTTTCTGCGGGTTGTTCTCACTCTAGTTTAATCCCACAATGGAGAGCTAGTGAGGCGCGGCCGAGCTGAAATGGGCGGCCGAACGAGTGGCAGACGTGCCCCATGAAGGCACACTCAGAGCACGAGGACGTAGCTCGTGTGCTGGTGACACGGTACGTGGCATGCGCACCTAGCATCAGGCGCGTGACACGTGCGCCCGGCAACATTTTTAATTTTTGTTTTATAAAATTGTTGCTGATATTTCAAAACCCTCTTCCGTGGGCCGGACACAAACGGGCCTCCCTGGGCCGTACAATGCATTTTCGAGTCAAATCAAAGGAAAACGATTCCACAAGCGTTAGTTGTTGGGGGTGCTCTCCGCCGGCGCCACGATTCTGAATCCCAAAAATCCTGGATTTCGTTTGTACCGTACGGACAGCTCCCCTCCTCGAGGGAGAACCGAACGACCATGCGGGCGTGCCGTTGGGCACACGGGGCCTCCGGTGACCGCGCCGTGCGGCATGCCACGGAAGCGATCTCTCTCCGTGATAGACCGCGCCCTATGCTTGCTTTGCGACCCCGGCCCGCCCGTGGCGGCGCGGTGCCACGTGTCTGGGCTGCTATCTGCACGCGGTGCAGACATGCGCCTGAGCTTGCTGACCGACAAAACAAGCAGAAGCGTGCGTGTCACCGGGGCTAATCCACCATATATAACACATATGCTTGGCATTTTTTTTATATAGATCATTTGCTCTAACACGAAACTAAAGGGACGTTTGGATGGATGGCGAGCTCAGCTCATACTGTTTTGGCAGCTTTTGGGGCTTGCTGCAGCGAGTAACCAGTCACGTTTGCATTCTGAGATGCCGGTCACCATGATACAACGATAGAGTGTAAACCCACTTCGGTCGCCCCCTAAGGTTCAATTCAAACCTTCCTCCATCTTCTCTGCTCCGGCGAGTTAATCTCGAGCATGGAGTTGCAATACTCAGTAGTCGTACCACCCACCCATCGCCCTACAAGTTGGTGTCCAAATCGATTCTAGACGTCGTAAGAGCCGGTGATGTATATGGAATCTCCCTTTGAGTGGGTGATTTACCTCTCCACGTCACAATATAATCTAAAAAATTTAGTAACTTCATATGATTTTGGATGGAGATAAAAATTTAAACCAGAATTATATAGCACAATGATATCTATAATTTTTTTTCTTCATCCAAGCTCGTAGAAATAGTTATGATTTTTTCAAGGTAAGATGTGTCATGGACTGAATAAATTATCCTTTCAATAAGCTCAAAACGAGCTTAGTAGCTTCCGTCATCTCGTTTTCTCACCCAACAGTAGCCCGAGTAGCTGTTTGTGCTGCTGGACTTCACCGCTGATGCTGAGCTGTCAAATAACACAAAAATTTAACAATCTCTGCATCAACCAATGCAAATCCCTCATTCATGGTATTAAATAAAACTCTGATATTTTTTATCTTGTTTTCTTCTTGACTTAATCTTTATCACGTTCTGTAGTAGCTACCAGGGCAATGCTCCAAAAATTTAAAGTTTGATGGCGCCATTAAGTTGTCAAAGGCGGATCCACAACTTTAGCACTAGTGTCACCTGAAACCAAATGCAAAACCTATGAAAAAAAAACTGTAGACTTAACAGGCAATGGTACCAAGGCCCATGACACCAGTGGCGATGACAACAACGAATCTCAGTTCTAGTAGATCTGGTAACTGTGGGAGCACCTCTGCCACGTCATCATCGGAGTCGGTAGCAATTTCTAAAACATCGCTCTCGTCTTGCAGCTTATTCGTAGTCATTTTTGTCGCTTCATATTTCAAAGCCTTTTTATCTTCAGTAGCATCGATGCAGATGGTCGATCCCTCGTCAACTTCTCCGTTGATTAGCATTTCAGAGAGTTTTGTCATCACATTCTTTTGCACCCACCTTATTGGCCTTGCACCATACATCTATAGGAGGCACACCATGGTTACAAGCATATAAGCTGAAATATAAAAAGAAAAAACTGCTCTAAAAAAATTATCTTGGTTGATAAGGAAGCTGTGTATTATACTTACTGGGTAGTACGACTCTGAGAACATAACATCCAGCGCGGCATCGCTTACGGATAGAGAGATACCTTTGTCAGCCACATTGGCAATGATGCTCTTCATGTGAATTCTTACCACCTCCTTCAGCTTGTCACGTGAGAGTGGCTCGAATATCACAACATCACTCAACCTGTTGAGAAACTCGGGCTTGAAGTGTTTGTGAACCTGTAAGAACACATAGCTTATATGGCCATCAGAAAGGAAGCCATTGAAATCTCTACAAATGCAGCTTGGGGAGTTGGCACACACTGACCTGTTTCATGACAAGATCTCGTGCAGCTTCCATTGTTTCTTTGCCGGCCATTCCCTCCGCCAAGTGTTCTGCTCCTAGATTTGAGGTCATAATGATTAAGGTATTCTTGAAATCCACGGTCCGGCCTTTGCCATCTGTCAACACGCCATCGTCAAGCAGCTGAAGGATAGCGTTGAACACTGAGGGATCTGCCTTCTCCACCTCATCAAAAAGGATGACACTGTATGGGCGCCTTCGGACTTTTTCAGTTAGTTGACCACCATCCTCGTAACCAATATAGCTTTGAACATGTCATCAAAGAAATTACAATGTTATTAAACTAAGATAAATTGTGAAAAATGCTGAGTTCAGCAAAAAGACTACAGTATGCAAAATTTACCTTGGAGGTGCTCCAATGAGACGCGACACAGATCCAGTCCCAGCAAATTCAGACATGTCCAAGCGAATCAACATCTTCTCATTGTCAAATAGTTGCTCGGCAAGAGCTTTTGCAAGTTCTGTCTTTCCAAGACCAGTTGAACCTAAAAAGAGGAAACAACCTATAGGTTGGCCACACTTATCAAAGCCGGCCCTTGTTCGTAGGACTGCCTGCGCAACCAAATTCACAGCTTCATCTTGGCCAACAACCCGCTTATGTAATTTGTCCGCAAGGTGAATCAACTTATCCTTCTCCTTTTCATCAATTGCGTCGACAGGAATGTCAGTCCATCGGCTCAGGACCTTCAGACAACAGAGGAACATAACACATCACGCGGAAAGAATAGGCACTATTTGTTCAAACGTATTAAAGGATTAATTTATGCCTACTTGTGCGACGTGCTCAGGGCAAACAGTTGCTCTCTCTCTTTTTGCAACAACCTCTCGTGAAGCATTCACCTTTTTTTGTTTGTCAATCTGTATCCTTCGGGTGGCACATGCCTGGTCAATAAGATCAATTGCTTTGTCAGGAAATTGGCAACCTACATGCAGCAACAAAACCCATCAGTTTGTTCTGTTGAGATCGAATTTTGCGACACATGCTTGGAAACTCGTAGCATTGTAGACATTGGCAATCATTCTGTAACTACAGCACACTATTGATGTATCAATCAGATCAACTAACATCCATAACTGGTGACCATTATTTCACCTTACAATCCATTAAACCATACATTGTCGAAACACATGGATGCAAGTTGGTAGAAAGTAGAAACATGATAAAACTCCAAAATCCATTTATACAACATGATAAAACATGAATTTAGTCTATCCCTCATAAATACAATTCATCCATTATTTCAACTTAATATTTTCTATGTAACATAATACATACCCGATGCTCCCATACACGTGGGCACACACACACTCACACCCCTATTGTGAACTTAATTGTTTGTGAACCTAACATTCTTCTAACTGGGTGTATGTAATAAGAAAACATCATGATCAAAATGCTTACGGCCTTTACCACAGAATTTCTATAATTCTACCGACCGATCAAGTGAGCCAAATAAAAAAGACACGATGGACCCACCATGTTTTATACAACATTAAAAATCAAGTGAGCCAAGTATGATGTTAACGATAAACCTACACTAAGGATAACTAAGAACAATATACCACTAAAGATCTATTTGTTTCCTTTATTTGATGTTTTTTAAAGTGGCACAAATCACCCTAAAGGTAGTATCGAATCAAGGCCCATGCAGACAAAGTAAGAAATAAGCAACTTCATTGGTTCCAAAATGTAAGACATTTTAGTCTTGTCTTAGGTCATACTAAGATACAAACATATACCAAATGATCAAATTTATAGAAATTCAAACATATTAAGATCTACAATATACCAAATGAATGCACTGGGATACATGATAGATTGAGTGACACTAATAAAGAAAATAAAGAAGTTTGACTTAAGACAAAACTAAAATGTGATATATATTTTAGAAGCAATGAATGAGTACAAATAAATCAAAGTGGCTACAAATCTTAACCCTACATACCGGTGATATATCGAGCAGCAAGCTGCGTAGCGGCAGCAATAGTTGAATCCATGATTGTTAGGCCATGGTGCGCCTCGTACCGCCGCTTTAGCCCCTGTAGAATTTGAATGGTGGCGTCCGTGCTCGGCTCCTCGACGTGGACTATCTGGAATCGCCGCTCCAGCGCGGCGTCCTTCTCAATATACTTGCGGTACTCGTCAAATGTCCTGGCACCGACGCATTGGATGCGGCCACGAGCCAACGCCGGCTTCAGCAGGTTGGCAGCGTTGTTCACACCGCCGCCGACTCAATGAGCATGTGCATCCGTCGATGAATAAGATCACCTGCCGCCCGCGTCCTCAGCCTCCCGGATCACCTTCTTGATACGCTCCTCCAGCATGCCTCGCAAACTTGTCCCGGCCACTAACGCGCCAAGGTCGAGCTCGACGACACGCGCCCCGGCAAGGAATGCTGGGATCATCCCTCCTGCTATCCGCTGCGCCAGGCCCTCGGCGATGGCTGTCTTACCGACCCCAGGAGCGCCCACGAGCATGGCGTTGTTCTTGGTCCGGCGGCAGAGGGTGCAGACAACTTGGTCGATCTCTCCGTCGCGGCCGATCACTGGGTCCATCTCGCCGGCCGCGGCGGTCATGTCCCGGCCATACGTGCCTAAAGCTGTCCCGGCCATGCGAGCGCAGCCGGCGAGAAAACCCCACCACCACCGTCCTAGTCGCGGTTGGGGACGCCCAGGCGTCTTGGGTACCAATGCGACGGCATAAGCCAAGACTCGACTCAAGAGGGCGCCGAATGAAGACGTACGCTTTCCTTTCCTACGGTTCATATTCCTTTCCTGCAGTTTCTTCCTTTCTTGTGTTTTTTATTCCTTAATCCAAACAGGCACGATCAGGTAATTGGATATATATATATCGTCAACAAATTGTTCCTTGGTAAGAAAAATTCCAAACCAAATCACCATTGCGGATAATAGATGTGACTCCATTCTGCAGAGAGCAATCAAACTGAACTTTATAACAGATTGAAAATTCCAAAGACTTAGAGGATCATTTCAATCACAGGATACGAACTAGGACTGCATAAGTGATAATACACTAGCCAATTCAAACACCCCTTCCATGCACTAGCTAATTTAATTGCCAAATTTTATGATACTCAGTTGCCTTTTCTAAGGCTAGGAGTTCGAGGGTGGAGATCTGAAAGGGCATCTTCATGCTGATGGTTCTGTCGAAAGAGGGGACAGAGAAGAACAAGTTTTGTAAAGTTGGGATCATATTGTTTCCTCATACCCTTTTCTTTACATGTACAACTGAATGATTGACTTTGAAATTTTGAAACATAAAGATGTCTTATTTTATGAAATAACCTAAAATGTTATTCAGATTATCAGAATTCTGCTGTGTGTTTCTTACTTTCTTTCCCTCGGGTAAAGTTGCTGCAGTTGTCGTCGTAAGCTGTCGCCCAGCCATCGATCAAGTTTATGGGTGTGAGAATTGAGTGCTAAGGTGTAGTCATGCTACTACAATATTTTGTATTTGTGCAGTGTGCCAATGTCCATGTCCAGATTGTGATTGAGCTAATAAGAACAATAATAAACTTGTCGTAATGAACTTCTTTTGGTACGCAATTATATCACATAAAGAAAGGTCTTGCAACTTTTGTTGCATTTGCCTAGCAAGATTCATGTTTGGCATCAGTAGCATTTTACGGACGCTTTCGTCAGACAACTGTTGGCGCACCTCCCGTCGTCAGAAACCGTATATCTCAGGGTTTCTGTTTCGTATGTTCTCCCGGTGTGATCTGTGCTGTGACTGTGTGATACCACACCAGTCTTGTGCTCTTGTGACCGGTGATTTCTATCTTCCGTTAGCAGGTTAAGGTCCTATTGAAATGCTGAAATCTTCTGCAAATAATCTTGTAGCAACTGAACTGTTCCATGCTGAAACGCTGGAACCATTATCGGAGCCTGCAACCCCAACTTCAGGTTCAGTTCAGAATGAATCAGCAGCAGCTTCTTCTTGTTCTTCCAGCCTGCAAAATGTGCAGGTTCAGGCTTCGTTCTTCAGTTTCAACTTACAAGAAGGGTGCTTCTGAATTATAAACTTGAGAAGCAATATCGATTTGCTCAGCAATCTGCGCGCGCGGTGTGCCCTTGCTCACCGCTGCAAATGCAGCACGAAGGCTTGCAGCGGGGATAGCATCTAGCTAGTGAAGCAGCTGACGTGCGGCGCTGGTGTGTGGCGGCGCTCCAAACGAGACGCCGCCGCGCCGCGGGAAGCGGGAGAAGGCTTTTCCCCGACGCCGGAGCAACGAAAACTCTGGGATGGTAGCTACGACCACGGTTGGGGATGTGGCCTTCGAGTGGACGAGGGCTCGTGCCGCAAGCTTGGCGGCGGGAATGGCTGAGTTCGCCGGCGGCGGCGTGACCTCCCCTCGTTTGGAAGGAGATTATTAACCGCGACCGTAATATTTGTAAATAGACCGCGGAAATTGCAAAAACACCCCTGATTCGGATCGCGATTAATAGTCGCGATCCGAAATATCAAATAGGGGGGTATTTTAAACATTGCGATCCGAATATTTACGAATACCCCTTATTTTGGATCGCGGTTATTAATCGCGATCCAAAATAGGGGGTATTACGTAAATATGCGTATACGAAGTTTTGCAGATAAGCCCCTGGTTCGGATGGGCTTCTCCTCCCCGCAGCCCGTTCGACGTCGTTGCTTGCCGCCTCTTCCGCCATCCCCAACCTCCGTCCCTGCCGCAATCACCAGGCCACATCGTCCTCGCTGAACACCTGGAACCATCAAGATCTCCAGAGTCCAGTCTTCTTCACCAGCGAGGCTGCAGCTACCAAACACCAGATGCGCCGGCTATTCGCCTTGTCCGGGCCGCGCGCTTGTGCTCGCACCGGCCTGGGCATAGGCATGGCGGCCATGGCCTGCGACTCGCATTCGCCTTCCCCGTAACGTGCGCAGCTACGGACGCGAGGGGAGTGGCAGGTGCCCAAGTGCGGTGGTGGCGTGTAAATGCATGTCTGCAATTGCAGGACGCTGATGAGCGTGTTCTCCGGTGCTTCAGACTAAGATTTCACCGCCCGTTTCGATCCGGCGAAATCTTCCTGACGTTCATTGTTCTCCTTAATCCGCATGCCAACATGGCGTGTGCAGATGGCTTCAATTCCTACCTGTAATATGCTTCACATCAGCTTCAGTTCCAGCGCCCGCCTTCCGGCAGATTAGCAGCACACTTGTGCGACGCTCCAGCAGACAAGCACATTCCAAGCAACTGTAAACCATTAGCTACTTGTAAAGGAACTGTTGCAGAGGAGGCAATCAAAGGTTCTATGAGTGCTATGCAGGGCAGGTGCATGTACACTTGCAACTCTGCAAGCACTCAAGCATTCAGCAAGAGACAAGAAAGGTCAATTGAACCACGTCGTTACTGTTTGCATGGGAAGGGAAGAGAAGAGACGGAGATATGCCTGCATCTTCCCGTTCCAGTGTTAGGGTATGAGTGGAGATCAGGAGAGAATTGGGGAAGAAGGGGAAGAACAGAGGAAGAACTGGGCAGCGGAGGACAGATTGGAGGACAGATTAGTTCGAAGTAGAATGTTACCCGTTCATACACAAGTTGCCCATACAGGAGCACACGCACAACTTAAGCACACGCACTCCACACGCAACACCTACTGGGTCCACTCCGGGCCGAAGACACGCGTACTGGGTCGGGCCTTTCTCTTCCCTCCGCTGCCTGGGCTCAAGGATGGGTCGCCTGATGGGCCGGTGACATCCAGCCCGAAATAAACAGAGAAAAGCCACTTCGTTGCGATTCCTAAGTTAAATGGAGGCGTTGGTGCAGTTCGTTAGAGGGGAAATTGACGCGAGGATGACGGTTGAGGTGTCCAGTTTGTACAGGTATATATGAAGGTCGCCTGCGTTGCGTGCCAATTTTGGGTGAGCACTACATGGTGGAGAGCAATTCGGGTGCTCCAGGTGCATCAGGTACGGTGCTACAGAGAGCAATCAAACTATTGCAAATAATAGATGTGATTCCATACCACAGAGAGCAATCAAACATTCAAACTGAAATTTGTTATGGATTGAAACAACAACATGGAGTACTAGTTTCATCTATTTTATTTTTAGGAAAAGTTCAGTTTACAACCTCGAACTATCACAAAAGTTCGATCTTCAAATACAAAATCGGATAACGGAAACCATCCAACTATCGAAACCGGACAAATTTAGCCCTTCATGTGGTTTCAAAGGTGATTTTTTATTTTACGAAGATTATTAATATTCAAGTTTAAATTAAAAAATTTATAAGTAATTTATTTTAAATTAAAAAATAAAACGGGTACCAACATATTTTTAAAAATGTAACCTATTTATTGCCACTCTATTTTCGGATCCAATTTTTTCACGTTCCTAGTATTTGTTTACTTATAGTATGCCTATTATTTTTGAACAAATAAGATTCAAATAGAGAAACACCAGATAGGTTATATTCTTAGAAAATTTTTGGTACTAGTTTCAAATTTTTCTGATTTAAAATGAATTAGTTTTGATTTTTTAGATATAACTAGAATTTTTTATTTTTTTTAAAAAAATATAAAACTACCTTTGAAACCACCCAAAGGATCAAATTTGTCTGGTTTCGACAGTTAGATGACCCTCGTTATCCGATTTTATAATTGAAGGTTGAAAATCGGATTTTTATGATAGTTCGAGAGACTTTTCCTTTTAATTTTCCTGCCCCAACAGAGTTTGTGAAACAAGCCAATCTCAAATGCATTTAAGATGAAAATGATGTAAACTATTACGCAGAAATCAACTGGTTCACGAGCTGAAACTGGTCCATTTTCAACCAGCAAACTGTATCAGCTTCTCGAAATTCATATACGACGATCCCCCGTGCTCCAAAGCAGCCTTTGCTTTGGCCTTCAGCTCCTCAGCTTTCGCCCTCCTAGCCTCCCCATCCACTCCTCCATCCATCAGCATATCCAATACCTGCTTCACCTGTTCCGTTCCCACATCTGCCTTCGCCTTGCTGCCGCCGCCGCTTTTGACACCGGTCAGCACGCCCTCCGTGGGCTTGGTCACGCCGACGGACACACCGATCCGAAGCACGTCGACGATGAGCTTCTCGTTCAAGAACTGCTCGGCGGTGAACGGCCAGGTGGCCATGGGCACACCCGCGGCGACGCTCTCCAGGGTCGATCCCCACCCGCAGTGTGTCAGGAATCCACCGACGGCCGGGTGCTCCAGGATGGCAACCTGCGGCGCCCACCCTCGAACTGCAAGGCACTGGCTCGCCGGGAGGCCATTGGCATCGGTGTTGTCCTGTAACCACTCGTTGACGTCGTCAGGCAATGAGTCGGCACCCTTGATGACCCAGAGGACAGGCCAGGGGCACGACACGAGCGCCATCCCGAGCTGCATCACCTGCTCTGGTGGCATGCGCCCGGCGCTGCCGAAGCTGACGTAAAGCACGGGCCTGGCTTTCTTGGCGTCCAGCCACGCCATGCACCGCCTGGCGTCATCCGAGTCGGCCCGCGAGTCGAGGAGGCCAGGCGCGCCGCAAAGCGAGACCGGGCCGACGGCGAACACGGCCTTGCCCGTGGCCGCCGCGAGGAGCGCGGCCGAACCGTGTTCCAGCTCTTCGAAGCTGTTCACGACGATGCCGTCCACGGCCATCTCGAATTCCCGGAGCTCTCGGAGTCGGACCTCCGGGATGGAGCACGAAGGCAGGAACTGCAGCGGCAGCTGCCTCCTGGCGAGCTTGAACTCGAAAGGCGGTAGGACCGGGACGTCGAAGAGCTCGTCCAGCGACGCGGCCGCCTCGTGGGGCTTGTGCGTGTTCAGATACTCGCAGCACAGCAGAGCGAACGCACCGAACCCGTGGAAGATGAAGCAGGGCGCGCCGAGCTCGCGCGCCAGGCCGTGCGCCCACGTGTTGCACATCCCGGCGACGATGCAGTCCGGCCGGCGCGTCGCCATGAGGCCGCGGCAGTGCCGCGCCACGGCGTCGCCAAATCGCGTGGTGGCGTCGAAGAAGTTGGGCACGAGGTCGACCGAGGGGGTGTGGTCGAGCCTCTCGCAGCCATCCGGCAGGCCGGCCTCAGCGGCAGGGAACGGTATCGCGGTGACCAAGACGCTCTCTGAGGAGCCTTGCCCGGCGCGTTCCACGCGGCCCTGGACGAGCTGCGCGCTGGCGGGCGTGGTGATGACGGTGACCGGCGCGCCGTGCCCGGCGAGGAGGCAGGCGATGTCAACGATGGGGATCATGTGGCTGGTGGCTGGCCATGGGATGACCACGAAGTGAGGCTTCGGGCACAGGCTGGCTGCCATTTCCAGTATTCCTGTCGCCTTGTCGATAAGACTGAGAGAACTTAGCTTTGTGCACTTGTGGCTTGCTGCAAGGAATCCTAAGATGTGTTTGATACTAGCTACTAGCAAATCTTATATAGGATTGTTGTTGTAGACTTGCAGTGCACAAAGCCAAGCAAGACAGTAACATGTTTGGTGGCGACACATGCATTGTCGTTTTTGATAGCCTGAACTGACTGACAGGGACTGGCTGGATCAGTCCAGGCTCCAGAGCATAGAAGATGAGATTCGCATTGCAATGTGGGAGTATTGTTGGAAGGTAGATGAAAGAATGAATTTTTGAAGGTAATTAATTTGACATTGATGAGGAATTAATAGGGAATTCGGAAGGTGCTTATTAATTTAGGGCACGTACAACTTAATTTAGGGCACGTACAACAGTTAGACAGCAGCCGTCTATATAAATCCATGTAGGTAAAATGAGCCGACATGGCTATTATTAAATGAGGAAAGAGTGTGTTGCTGTCTACTATTTCATCTACTGCTCTCGCCTGTGCTCCTATGCAAAATAACACCAACCAAAATACATATTAAATATAACACAGACAGCTAAATAGACAACTCATTATAAAGCTATCTATATGTGTTAAATAGACAACAGCTATTTAAACTATTGTACATGCCCTTAGGAGAAGATGCAACGCAGCGGCACGGCAAAGGCACTGACTAGCTTTCTCTGCGGGCACCGTGCACATGGTAACTAATTATAACTAGCTAGTGTGTTTACTGTTTAGCTAGTGTACAGCTCCTGGACTGACTCTGTCTTAGAACTTACGTAATCGGTGACGCTAGAACTTGCTAGAGGGATATACAATTTCAAATTTGGTTTTTAGGAAAAGACATCAACATCAACTAGTACTGAAAAAAGTACAGTGGTCCATCGCATCGCTAGCAATGTTTTATAAAATACTTCGTGAAAAACGACTATGTGCAAAGTAGTTTCTTTTATTTCACATCATGAACGTAGTGGTTGACTCGTTATGTATGTGTGAGCTGTGACCATCCATATGAGGACCAATGATGGTCACCCTTGGATGATAAGTGATTGACAACCGTGGTGTATGATACATATCTTGACTTGTAAAGTGCAGGTGTTGGGTGTGACATGGCGGCCGACGGTGCGAGGTGAAGGTCAAGTGAAAGGTTCGGAGTGAACGCGACTAGAGTTGAACCAAGGGACCCGAAGAGATCGGGCGGAGTCATGGACGATTCACATGGTGCATGGAAGAGCAAGAATGCATGGAGAAGAAGGATGGAGAAGACGTCGGCCAAGTCGAGCGGGAAGGCGATGGCAAGTCAAGTAGGCGGCCCGTGCAACGGGAGCGCTCAAGATTTGAAGGTGTCAAGGCTTAGCGGGAGGTCGGACATACGTCAACATCGAGTAGGCGCGTAGCGGCCACGCGGAGATGGACGGTTAGGGTGGTCTGGACCTCAAAATCACCATGGAGGCTAATTTTCCGGTTTGAGCCTCAAAACCGAGGGCGGACTCGGTGCGGCCGAGCGTCCGGGATGGAGGGCACGTGGCATCATCATGGAGCTTACTTCGAGGCGTCGGGAAGATGGCGTGTCCGTCCGATGCTCCGGAAAAAATCTGTACCGTTTCGCCCCTGTTTGGGCAGTTATCTTAAAAATATCTTAGGGGTAGTTTAGTCTTTGGTTCGGACCTCTATATATAGCTAGATGGCTGGTTGTGAATAAGTAATCTCTTCCATCCCCTTTGTTTATTTTTCTAAGATAAAAGGCTGGGGTTTGCTTAACGGTGAGGAACTAGGCTTAGGGAGTGATTACCCTTAGATTAGTGACTCTAATCTTAAGTGGGAAGGATGATGGGAGGTTTCTAGCCTCGGATCTTGTAAGACCTTTGTTTCAATCTAATCATTCATGGTTGATTCATGGCTAGTCTCCTCGTTTTTCTTTTTATATTATTTTCGGAGCCATTTTTGAGTGATTGTTCGTTCTTCACTTCGCTACGATTTGGCTTGGATTTCTTGATAGGATTTGGTGTTGGGACATGTGAAAACTCATCTAGGGTGATTCCCCATTGAATCCACGCACGGGCATCTTGAATCTTGAGTTTTCCCGAAACCCTTCCTCTCTAGTGTTCTCGACCGAATTCACAAAATTCGTTGTAAAGTCTTGATCCTTTTGAGGAGATCTTTTGGGTAATGACTCTCCATGAACATGTGAAGCTCTGGTTAAAATTTTACGAAGATTGGACGACGTTTGATTGAGTTTTCTCTTTTCTTTGGATTTTCCTACACCCAGGAAAAACTAGGAAGTTCCAAGTTTAAAACTCGGAAGTTCCGGATTTCACCAAGTGGGTATTTTGGGGAGATATCTTGAGAAAAGACTCATGATGGCTAGGGGAACCTCTGGTTCAAATCTCATCAAGTTTGGACACCGTTTTCTATAGTTTTGCTATTTTTCTTGACGTAACCGTTGGCTATCTGAACAACCCGGAAGTTCCGGATTTCAAACCAAAAAGTTCCGGATTTGAGTTCCAGTTTCGAACCCGGAAGTTTTGGATTGAGTTCCGGTTTTGCTCCGAGAAGTGTTGATTTTCATCCCAGCTTGTCGCGTTTACCTCCGCTTTGTCTCTGAAGTTTCCTAGTATTGTTTCGAGGTCCAATAGCATCTCAAATGGATATGTGGGCTTGACAATTCTAAAAGAGAGGTTCGTTGGACGAATTTGGGACATAGGTCTTGTTTTTATCGGAGAATTTTTTAAAGGCTCCCATTCACCCCCTGTGGTCGCCCGTTTCGGTCCTACACCATGCCTATTTTTAGTTTGGTCTCCCAACTTCACCACGTAACCAAAAGATTCAAATTAAAACATAAGAAAATATAAAATGAAGCAATGCGCTATTGCTTTGTGTAAATTAAAATTTGGAAGCAGACATGCAGACACTGGAGTTATTTGAGTAAGTTTTTTCCTAATGTAAATTGGGGTGGGGGTGGGTGGGGGCGCATTTTAGGTTATTTATTGGCAACGGTTAAAGTATGTAATTGGGTAATTTATGGTAATAGCAAAATTTGATAAGTTAGAAACAAATATGACTCTATGGCTATTTTTTCAATGAGAACCATAGCCCATTAAATAAGTGGCTGGGTGCTCTATTCTTTTCTAGCATGTCTCTTATGAGGGCTTACTTAACGTAGATGACTCAAAAGAGTCTCTAACAATAATAGTAAGATAGTACCAATTCCAGCTACAGTAAACAAGTTATAACACTCGAACTTTCTTTATTGGAACTTGTCTAAGTGGCATTAAGTCAAATCCCCTCCACTTTTTTTGGCACATACGTACAACACAAGTACAACGTGTATTCAAGAATCCAAACACGCACCTATAGCAGATACAACAACGAAAAATGGCATGAAATAATTTTAAGAAAACAACTAAAATGTCTGACGGTGAGGCAGACACGTGTGCTAAAAATCTTGCGTCGGTGAGAGGTATCCAGCTTCAAACGGAAGAATGAATCAAATTCTCCAAATTAACGTAGGATGATCCTCCCTTCTCCAAAGCGCCCTTCGCCTTCAACTTGAGCTCCTGAGCCTTCCTCCTCTCCTCCCCTTCCGCTCCCTGATCCATCAGCCTCTCCAAGGCCTCCATCACCTGTTCCATCCCCACCTCCGCCTCCACCTCGGCTTCGCTGCCATAGGTTTTACTAGCGGTCAGGATGTTTTCCGTTGGCTTTGTCACGCCTACGGACACCCCGACACCGAGCACGTCCACGATGAGCCTCTCGTTGACAAACTGCTCGGCGAACAGCGGCCAGGTGGCCATGGGCATGCCGGCGGCGGCGGCCTCCAGAGTCGAACCCCACCCGCAGTGCGTCAGGAAGCCGCCGACGGCCGGGTGGGCAAGGATGGCCACCTGGGGCGCCCACCCGCGCACCACCAGGCACTTGGTGGTGTCCGCCACGCCGTCAGCGTCGGTGTTCTCGCGCAGCCACTTCTTAGCGTCGTCAGACAGGGAGTCGGCGCCCTTGACAACCCAGAGGACGGGCCAGGGGCACGAGACCAGAGCCATGCCGAGCTGCATGAGCTGCGCGGCCGGCATGCACCCGGCGCTGCCGAAGCTGACGTACACCACGGACTTGGACGCCTTGGTGTCCAGCCACGCCATGCATCGCCTTGCGTCTTCCGACATTGCCTGTGGATCGAGACTTGGTGAGCGGCTCAGCGAGACGGGGCCGACGGCGAGCACCTTTTTACCCGTGGCCGCCGCGAGAAGCGCCGTGGAGCCGTGCTCCAGCTCCTCGAACGTGTTTACCACGACGCCGTCCACGGCCACGTCGAACTCTCGCATCTCTTGCAGCGGCCCTCCGCCCATGGAAGTCGATGGCAGGAAATGCGGCGGCAGCTGCCTACGCGAGACCCTGCACTCGAACGGCGGCAGAGCCGGGATGTCGAAGAGCTCGTCGGGGGACGCCACCGCCTCGTGCGGCCTGTGCTTGAAGAGGTGCTCGATGCAGAGCAGCGCGAACGCGCCGAAGCCGTGGAAGATGTAGCACGGCACGGCGAGCTCGCGCGCCAGGCCTAGCGTCCACGAGTGGCACATCCCGGCGACGATGCAGGTCGGCCGGCAGGGCAGCAAAGACGCGCCGGCGCCGCGGCAGTACCGCGCCACCGCCTCGCCGAACCGTTTGTTGGCGGCGAAGAAGCGGGGCACGTCGGCGGGGGACCGGAGGAGGTCCAGCCTCTCGCAGCCCTGGGGCAGGTCGGCCTCCGCGGCCGGGAACGGGATCGCGGCGACCGTGATCTTCGGCGGCGCGGCACGGTCGACACGGCTCTGCACGAGCGGCGCGTTGGCGGGCGTGGTGATGACGGTGACCGCCGCGCCGTGGGACGCGAGGAGGCAGCCGATGTCGGTCATCGGGATGATGTGGCTGATGCCTCCTTTGTCGAAACTTTTTCGGTGGTCAAAAAGGTTGAAAATAAAAGAGAAGAAACGGATAAGTTAAAGCCCGTTACGCGCTTTGATCGGAGGTCCAAGCCCACTAGTAATTTTGGCCCCAGGTCATTCAGCGCCATATTAAATAGTGGGACCCGGTATTTTGTGATTAACCCTAATCATTAAAAAACCCTAGCCGCCCACTACAGCTGTCCCGATCTACGGCGGCGCTGGAGCTACCTGAAGGCCACCGTCTCCACCTGCCGTCCAACACCGGACAGTGCTGGTACAGGCCGGAAGGACGACGGTACCCGGCGAGACCGACTACTTCGTCTACGTCGGGAACATCTACGGGAACGACTATGGACCCGCCGTCTTCGTCCCCGACACAAACCACCGCCGAGATGTCGTCCTCAGCTGCTCCTACGATGACTGGCGGTCGAGATCCAAACACTTTCTTTATTGTTCATCTTATTCTATAGGTCGTGCTCATATTTTAGGTGTTAGATCCTGTTAAGTTTGTTCTAAGCCATGTTTTATTTAACATTTGGTATCTTTCGCCTAAGCACCTAACCGTGAGCCTTAAGAGCCTATAGATCTAGTCTAGTTTTAGATCTCGGTTGGTTTATTCCAAGTTTTGTTCTCGGTTTAAGTGTTAGCCTTCTCAGTTCGTATTTTAGTTCATGTTTTAGTGTAGATCTATCAGTTCTAAGTTAGATCTCGCACGAACAAAGTAAGATCCGAGAGAAAGAAAGTATAAGAAAAAGTAGAAAGCATTAGATCGAAAGAAATCCCACCTGAAAATCCTAAAATCCCATGAGAAACCGGCCTAAGCAATAAGAGCCCCACGGCGACGCCCGTTTCCGCTAAGGTTGAAACGTACTCCGTGCTGCGCGTGGTGGCTACTACATGAGGCCGGCGGGGCACTAAGGCTCCCACTTCGGCATAAAAAAAAAGTGGCGCGGCGGTGGCGGACCGCGGAAGCGGGCCGCCTCCATGGCGGCCGTGAAGGCGCTGGAGACGGCACGCCACCGCGGCCCCCCAAGGCGGCGCTCCGCCATGAGGAGGAGGCGGCCCCAAGGGCCGGCGGCCGCCACCGCTGGCGCCCTGGCGGCACCGCCATGAGGAGGAGGCGGCCCCAAGGGCCGGCGGCCGCCATGGGGCGCGGTGGCCGCCACCGGCCGGCAAGAGGCGGCCATGCACGCCGTCGACCGGCAGTGGGGCTCCAGCCGCTCTTGCACCCGCACGGGCTGGGCATGAGAGGCGGCGGGCCATGCACCACCACCGGCCGGCGAGCATGCTGATGGGCTGAGCTGGGCTGCTTTGGCGGCCCACTCGTTGCCTGCTGGGCCCGCGGCCCAGGCGGGTGGGGAAGGAGTGGGGGCGCGGCTGGGCCGAAATTGCGGCCCGCCCGTCGGTTTGTGGGCCAAGGGCCCAGTAAGCTTTAAGCCCATTCTTTTCTTTTCTTTTTGGTTTTATTTTCAGTTTTATTCATTTCTGAATTGCATTTTCAGTATATTTTCCACGTTAGCTTTAAGTAAATTCTTTTTGGAGGTGATATATACTGAGAAAATTATGAGTTGCTATTCTGACTAGATGAAACCAACGTGAATTTTATTCAGAATTGTTTAGTTTATTTTGAGCATTTAATTAATTTCTGACCAACGTTGTTTTAATTAATTGCTATTAAGATGCTTAGTTTAATTTATGTTCATTTTGTTTCTGCCCAACGGTGATGCAAAATTATTTATTCAAGATAATTTAATTTTTAATCTGGCCAACGCTGATTACATTCATTATTTTATTGTCGTTACTGATTCAACTTTATTTTATGAACAGAAGCCACCCCTGCAGCATCATGACTTATATCAATGGTGTTTCTCAGTTGGGAGGGGACAACTTCGTCTAGTGGAAAACTGAGATTGGCTTCATTCTGATGACGATGGATAAGGATCATTCCCTGAGGATGCCCGCGCCTGTTGCACCAGTGTCACAAGGGACTGAAGATACTACCCTTGCTGCACGCACTGCTGCTTATGAGAAAGAAAAGGAGCGCTGGGAGCATTCTGACAGAGTGGCCCTAAGCCTTATGAACATGACTATTAATTCTTCTATCAGGGGAGCTCTTAACAAAGAGCCTAAGAATGGTAAGGACTTCATGGATAAGATTGAGAGTTACTTTAAGGGGTCTGACAAGGCCAATGCTAGCACTCTCTTATCTCAGCTCGTGAAGGCTAAGTATAATGGGCAAGGCGGTGTTAGAGAGCACATTATGGGCATGGTCAACATGAGGGAAAAGCTTCAAAACCCCGACTGTCCCCTTAATGATGCAGCGCTGCTTCACCACGTCATGATGTCACTTGCATCAGTCTTTGAGCCATTTAAGATAAATTACAATGCAAGCGATCAGAAGTGGGACATCACCACACTTGTGTCTAAGTGTGCTCAAGAGGAAGAAAGGCTACGCTCTCAGAACCCCGACTTTGCCAACGTCGTAAGACATGAGGGAGATAGGGGAGAAAACAAGAGAGTATCCCACCCCAATAAGCCAAAAAAGGGTAACAAACCTTATGAAGCTCCTCAGCAGAATGATCCATCTGCTTCTAAGAAGCTTCTCTACTGCTACTGCGACAATGAGGGCCATGAGAGGAAAGACTGCCCGAAGTTTAAGGCGTGGTGTGAGAGAAAAGGTAATAACAACATCATTTCTATAGTCGATGAGTCCTTTTATGCGTATTTCCCATTAAGTACTTGGTCGATTGATTCTGGTGCCACCATTCATGTTACAAATTCCTCACAGGGATTGTATGGCGTGCGGACAATAAGAAAGGGGACTCGAAGGTTAAGAGTCGCCAATGGCGTTGAAGCCGACGTGGAAGCCATTGGAGCTCTCCAATTAGAACTTCGTGGCGGCTTTATTCTTCACTTAGTAGATTTCCTTTATGTTCCGTCTATTGAGAGAAACTTGATTTCCATTTCTAAATTAGATCTTAATGGTTATTTATGTACTTTTGGTGATAGCAAATGTGTAATAAGTTTGAATGGTGACGTTATTTATCAAGCAACCTTACACAATGATCTTTACTTACTGTCCCATGATAATATCTCTGTGATGAATATAAGTGAAGTTAGTCACAAACGCAAGAGAGGTAATGAGACTTCGTCGAAATTGTGGCATTCTCGTTTAGGCCACATTTTGAAGGGGAGAATGGAGCGTCTCAGTAGAGAAGAGATACTTTCAAGATTAGACTTCTCTGACTTAGACCAATTCGTTGATTGTATTAAGGGAAAATTTGCAAAACAAATTAAGAAGGATGGAGGTAAGCGCAGTTCAGGAATATTAGAATTAATTCACACTAACATCTGCGGTCCATTTAATGTTAAGTCGGTGGATGGTTTTATTTATTTTATTATATTTACTGATGATAACTCCCGTTATGGATATATTTACCCCAAAAGAGAAAAATCGGAGGCACTTGATAAGTTCAAAATCTTTAAAGCTGAAGTAGAAAATCAGCATCAGTCAAAGATTAAAGTGGTACGGTCAGATAGAGGCGGTGAATATTATGGGAGATATGCCACATATGGACAAATTCCAGGCCCTTTTGCTAGATTCCTTGAAGAAAATGGAATAGTAGCTCGGTACTCAACTCCTTGTGAACCTCAGCAAAATGGTGTAGCGGAAAGAAGAAATCGCACTCTAATCAACATGGTGCGCAGTATGCTAAGCAACTCTACACTGCCAGTGAGTTTATGGATGGAAGCACTGAAAACTGCCGCGCATATAAATAATCGCGTTCCTAGTAAGTCAGTCCCTAAGACCCCTTATGAGCTTTGGACTGTTAGGAAACCCAGCATTAATTATTTTCATGTCTGGGGTTGTGCAGCTGAGGCGAAGTTATTTAATCCGTCCCTTGGAAAATTAGATCCTAAGACAGAAAGCTGCTATTTCATTGGATACCTAGACAGGTCAAAGGGATATCGATTTTATTGTCCTAAGGGTACTACTAAGTTTGTTGAGACGAGACATGCAATATTCTTAGAGGAAAATGGATGCACTGAGACTAGGCAAATCGATCTCGAAGAAATGCGGACTTATGATACTACACCGCTGACTCGTAATTATTATGTGCCTGTTTTGCCTAATTTTAAGAATACAGCACCAGCTCAGACAGTTGATTCCCCAGAAGTGAATGTGGAGCAAGCGTCTGTTATAAGTGAGCATGAGAATGTGCCTAATGAGCATCAAAGTGAAATTGTGGAAGAACCTGTTGAGGAAGCACAGGATCAGACCGCCACTAGGGTGCCAGAAGCACAGCAAGAAATTGTTGCTGAGCTTGTTCCAGTGCAGGAGCCACAGCCTCTGAGAAGATCAACGCGAGAGAGGAAATCTATTATTTCCAATAATTACGTGAACATGAGTGGAGAAGGACACGATATGGGGAAGGTTGATGATCCGAACTCGTTCAAAGAAGCTATGAGTAGTGAGCACTCCCACAAGTGGATTGAGGCTATGGAAGAAGAGCTGAAATCTATGAGTATAAATAAGGTATGAGACTTAGTAGAGATTCCTGATGGAGCTAAAAAGGTGGGCTGTAAATAGGTCTACAAAACTAAGTATGACTCCAAAGGGAAGATTGAACGGTTCAAAGCAAGGCTTGTGGACAAGGGTTTCACACAGCGAGAGAGAATTGATTATACTGAGACCTTCTCGCCTGTCTCGAAGAAAGACTCGTTCAGAATCGTTATGGCTCTAGTAGCTCATTTCGATCTCGAGCTGCATCAGATGGATGTTAAGACTGCGTTCCTAAATGGTGATTTGCATGAGAATGTATACATGGTGCAACCGGAAGGTTTCGTTGTGGAAGGCAAAGAATAGTTGGGATGCAGACTAAAGAAATCCATTTATAGGTTAAAACAGACGTTTAGACAATGGTACCTTAAGTTTGATGAAGTAATTAAGAAATTGGGCTTCGTTGAAAATATAGTGGACAATTGTATATATATTAAGATCAAGGGGAGCTCTTTCATCATTATACGTGGATGACATCCTATTAGCAAGCAACGATAAGAACTTGCTGCATGAGACAAAAGGTTTTCTCTCATCGAATTTTAATATGAAGGATCTCGGTGATGCCTCCTATGTACTGGGCATTGAGGTACACTGAAACAGATCTAAGGGTGCATTAGGACTCTCTCAAAAGGTTTATATAGAGAAGGTTCTTAAAAGATATAATATGCATCAATGTTCACGCACAGCTGCTCCAGTGGTTAATGGCGATAAATTTGGGCAATTTCAAAGTCCCAGGAATCAATTAGAAATTGATCAAATGAGTTTGATTTCATATGCTTCAGCTGTTGGAAGCATTATGTACGCACAAGTATGTACACGTCCTGACTTAGCTTTCATTACCGGGATGCTTGGTAGATATCAGTCTAATCCAGGGATGGATCACTGGAAAGCGGTCAAGAAGGTCTTGCGTTATTTGCAGGGCACTAAGGACTACATGCTCACATATAAGAAAACTGAGAATTTAGAAGTAGTTTGTTATTCAGACGCCGACTTCACAGGCTGTGTTGACACTAAAAAGTCGACATCAGGATATGTCTTCACACTTGCGAATGGAACAATATCATGGAAAAGCTCCAAACAATCACTTACTGCAGCATCAACCATGCAGGCTGAGTTTGTGGCATGTTATGAGGCCGTGAGGCAAGCTGTGTGGCTTAAAGGATTTATACCCGGATTAAGAGTGGTAGACAACATAAGCAAACCACTAAAGCTATACTGCGATAATAAAGCCACAGTTTTCTATACTAGTAACAACAAGTCAAGTGGTGGTGTCAAGCACATTGACATCAAGTTTTATGTTGTGAAAGATAGAATCCAAAAACGTACTATTGAGTTAGACCATATAAGTACTAAGAAAATTCTTGCGGATCCATTAATGAAAGGCTTACCTCCCAATCAATTTCGTGAGCTAATTGCCGGCATGGGACTATTGGATAGCCTATGATCTTGGAATTAAAAGGGCCATAAGTCAACCACCTCCCATTACGATAAGTGGTTTAATGCATTGTAGATAATTCGGTGGTCAAAAAGGCCGAAAATGAAAGAGAAGAAACGGATAAGTTAAAGCCCGTTACGCGCCTTGATCGGAGGCCCAAGCCCACTGGTGGTTGTGGCCCCAGGTCGTTCAACGCCATATTAAATAGTGGGACCCGACGTTTTGTGATTAACCCTAATCATTAACAAACCCTAGCCGTCCACTACAGCCGTCCTGATCTACGGCGGCGCTGGAGCTACCTGAAGGCCACCGCCTCCACCTGCCGTCCAACACCGGACAGTGCCGGTACAGGCCGGAAGGACGACGGTACCCGGCGAGATCGACTACTTCGTCTACATCGGGAACATCTACGGGAACGACTACGGACCCGCCATCTTCGTCCCCGTCATAAACCACCGTCGAGATGTCGTCCTCAGCTGCTCCTACGATGACTGGCGGTCGAGATCTAAACACTTTCTTTATTATTCATCTTGTTCTATAGGTCGTGCTCATATTTTAGGTGTTAGATCCTGTTAAATTTAAGTTTTAAGCCATGTTTTATTTAACATTCTTACCATGGGATGAGCACGAACTGAGGCTTCACGGCTCTCTCCATCTCCGGTATCACTCTGCAATCGATCGATGTAGCTTGCTTTCTTCTTGCGCCAGATTGCTGGGCATTATATATGCATGTGGTCTTACAGCCTGTGTGCTTTGTTGTACGCGTTTGAGATATCCAAATGTCGACATGCTAGGTTCACGTCAGAGTTAGCCGCCGGGTCATGATTGACGACTCTACTTTCTTGGTGTTTTCTGCCTGCTAGCCTGTAACCTCACGCCAGGTACAGCACACATGGAGAAGTCCAAGCTCCTGAAAGATCCAGACTTTTATATAAGCTGCACTTGGAAGTTGGTAGGAACGATGATTTCGTTTGGGCAACATTGCCGCACTTGTTTATACACTTGTGGCTTTCTATATATCTCTCCAGCGAGTTTTCTCTGCACGGGTATGTTTGACTTTGCATAGATTTGTGAGGACATCTTGCAAACATATGTAAGCCCAGTCTATATCTGACTTTGAGAAAAGTCGCAGCTCAAAACTGATGGTGAGCCCAACAGACGGTAATAAGTGGCGTAGAATGCCCTCTGTTTCCGTGCTAGCATGTATAGACCAGCGACGCTTTGGCGAAATCCGTAGCAGCTCTCGCAACACCACGGGGTATAGGTACGACAAATTTTTTTGAACTTAAACACGTCAATTTTTTATTGTATTTGATTGTATGTTGAGCTAAATTTTACTGTGCATGGAATTCTAAATCATCTGCAAGTTACTATACAATGATTGATACATAGGTAGCTTTGGAGATTCGTAGAGTAGGGAAGCCGCTACGCGTGTCGACGTGAAGAAGGAAAGATAGGAGTCATGTACTCACGTTGTACGTATGATGGTGTCAAGAAGTGGATAGGAACTGCGCAAATTGTAATTGCGCACGCCGTACTGCATGAAGGCAGCAAACCTGTAACCGTCGTGGGGCTCTCCGATCTCGTGGCCTGGCTCTTGTTTGCCTTCAAACATACGTCATCGATGACGCCAACGACCAAAGTGACCTTTTTATGGTGGAACAAAATTCGATTAACCATGGAACAGAGATATTAGGAGCGTTGCTAATGTGCGAGCGCGCGCTAGGAGGGAAAAACCAACAATCGATTTCCGACAGCAGTATACTTTCCCTTTCCGGAAATATGTTCTTTCCTATTTTTGGCTTGCGACGCTATGCGCCATCTCTCATGCAGTTAGGCAAAACCCGCAACGTAACACTAACACCGATGGTCCCCTGCCGTGGCCCTCGCCCCTAAACTCATCATTGAAAAAAGAAACAAAAATTTATTAAAACAAGAAAGTTATATATATATATAACTTTTTCTAGAAGAAATTATATATGTAACTTATGCGAAATAAGCAAAACTAATCAAGAAAAAGAAAAGATTATATATATAACTTTTCCTATAAAAAAGTTATATATATAACTTATGTTCTCACTTATATATAACTTTTCCTATAAAAAAAGTTATATATATAACTCATGCAAAAGAAGCAAAAATTATAAATGAGAACATAAGTTATGTATATAACTTTTCCACAGCAACAAAAAAAAAACAAAGAAAAAAGAAAAAAACAAGCGCCTTGTGTCCCAGCAGTTCGCCGCGCCGCCGCACGGCCAACCTCGACGGCCGCCTTGCTCGCCGTCCTGCGGCGCTGGTCGCGCGGGCTTTGCCAACGCTCCTTGTCTCCCAGCCATTCTCTCCACCGCCATCTCCTCTTGCTCGGATGCTGCCGCTGTGAAAAGGGGAACAAGGGGTTGGGGTAGGGGCGGCTTCGCGTCGGAGGAGATCGAGCCGCCTACCGCGGCGGAAGGGAAGGGAGTCCTCGCCGGGGCGGCGACACCGTGTGCATCCTTGGGAGCTGCCGCCGCAGCCAGTAGCTCGGCTCGTCGGAAGTCGAGCCTGTCCTCGTCTTCGCCTGCCGATGAACGGAGAAGCCAATAGGGGCCGCTACTCTCCGCACCATGATGTGACGAGAGATGAGAGAGAAGGAGAATGGAAATTAAAGGGAAAGAGGAGGAGAAGAGCCGTGTGAAACGGAAAACAGGATCACGTGAATCTTAGGTCCCATGTGTGGGACGCGAGTGGATAGATTGGTTGTTGGAATCGCTGCTAGCAATCAACCGCTGAATTGGATTTGCGCGATATTAGCTCCGGTCACCAAGTTTTTCTATGGGGATATCCTATATTGGCTCCGAAATTTGTTTGCAAGGAGGCAGCATACCCGGGTTCATCCGCGCCAGGAGTCAATGGGTATTTTTTTGAAAGAATGCAAGTTTTTATTTTTGAAAATTGTAACACATTCGCACAACATTATTTACACTAGATCCATCCATGTCAGCTTTTTGCTTGTGTGGTGGAGAGAGTAAAGGAGAGAGAAAACATAGCAACCCTAGACCATCCCGTGTCATATAATACGTAAATATACAGTTGATATGATAAATTTAGTTTCATTCTTAGTCGCGCTAGGAAGAGCCCTCGCTAGCCGGCTTCAACACCTCTTTAGTCCAACCACTCCTAGGATCCGGTAAAATAAAAATAAAAAAAGTGGGTTCACCGGCTCCTAGTTGATCTGGCCACTGAAGAGCAAATTTCTTCTTGCTACCGTGAATGAACAGTACATGCACGAGACCAAGCTGACGAGCAAGGACCAGATCAGAAAGATGTTCAAAGGTTGCCAGTCGTCATTACATGAGAATTCTCAAGCTGGCAGCTGGCAGTAGTTCACTGCATATTTTAACTGTCTACCATTGTCAAGTAACACACACATTCTTTTCCCTCCCTGAGGACAACGGTTCTGATTCAGTTTTTAAAACAGATTCAGTAAAGCAGCTCAAATATCAACATAGCTTGGATCTTTCTTCTAAAATGCAATGCTTGAACATTATTCGGCAAAAAGAAAGAGACCAAATGACTAAATCGGCAAATCTCCATGCTCCATAGTATGCCACTCACGGTGAGACAGATAAGCGTGCTGGACCCACGCGTCAGTAAGGTACGCCAACCTTTTCAAACAAAAGATTGGATCAAAGTCTCCAAATTATTGTAGGACGATCCTCCCTTCTCCAAAGCACCCTTCGCCTTCAGTTTCAGCTCGTGAGCCTTCTTCCTCCTCTCCTCTCCTTCAGGTCCTTGATCCATCAGCATCTCCACGGTCTTCTTCACCTGTTCCGTCCCCACCTCGGCCTCCGCTTCCGTGTCGCTGCCACCTGCATTACCGGCGGTCAAGACATTTTCTGTTGGCTTCGTCACACCTACGGACACCCCAATGCCAAGCACGTCGACAATGAGGCGCTCGTTGATAAACTGCTCGGCGAAAAAAGGCCATGTGGCCATCGGAACGCCGGCGGCGACAGCCTCCAGAGTCGAGCCCCAGCCACAGTGCGTCATGAAGCCGCCGACGGCAGGGTGGGCCAGGATGGCCACCTGGGGCGCCCACCCGCGCACTACCAGGCACTTGCTGTTCGCCTCGCCGTCAGCGTCGGTGTTCTCGCAGAGCCACTTCTTGACGTCGCCGGGCTGCGAGTCGGCGCCCTTGATGAGCCAGAGGACAGGCGAGGGGCACGACACCAGAGCCATGCCGAGCTGCATGAGCTGCGCGGGCGGCATGCGCCCGCCGCTGCCGAAGCTGACGTACACCACGGATTTGGGCTCCTTGGCGTCCAGCCACGCCATGCACCGCCTCGCGTCGCCAGACATGGAATGAGGATCGAGGCTTGGCGAGCGGCACAGCGAGACGGACCCAACGGCGACCACTTTCTTGCCGGTGGCCTCGGCGAGAAGCGCCGCGGAGCCGCGCTCCAGCTCCTCGAAGGTGTTCACCACGACGCCATCCGCCGCCACTTCGAACTCCCGCATCCCCTGCAACACCTTGCCGCCGACGGAAGCTGGCGGCAAGAAATGCGGCGGCAGCTGCCTGCTCGACAGCCGGCATTGGAACGGCGGCAGGGTGGGGACCTCGAACAGCTCGTCGGCCGACGCGGCAGCCTCGTGCGGCCTGTGCTCGTACAGGTACTCGATGCACAGCAACGCGAACGCGCCGAACCCGTGAAAGACGTAGCAGGGCACGCCGAGATCGCGCGCCAGGCCCAGCGCCCACGTCTGGCACATCCCGGAGATGACGCAGCTCGGCCGGCGGGGCGCCTCGCGGAGGCAGTACCGCGCCACGGCCTCGCCGTGCCCCCTGTTGGCCTCGAAGAAGCGGGGCACCTCGGCCTGAGACCGGAGCAGGTCCATCCTCTCGCAGCCCTCAGGTAGGCCGGCGTCCGCGGCCGGGAACGGGACCGCGGTGACCGTGATCGCGGCGCCGGCGCGGTCGACGCGGCCCTGCGCGATCGCTGCGTTGACGGGCGTCGTGACGATGGTGACCTCCGCCCCGTGCGAGGCGAGGAGGCAGCCGAGGTCGGTCATGGGGATGATGTGGCTGATGGTTCCTGTCCACGGGAAGAGCACGAAGTGAGGCTTGGTGGCTCTGTCCATTTTCTCGCGCAGCCAAGAGTTGAGCTGGGTGAGTGGATGGTCTGATGGCTCTCTGCCAAAGGCTAGCTAGCTTGCTGGGTTGTTCTTGGTGCGCTGCGGCAACCTGCTGAGCTCTTGCCTCTATATATGCAGGTCCGCCCTGCATGCACTGGGTATGCATACAGTACACGACAAGTCCATGAGACCACCATCGCATCATGACTGATGCACGCCAACGGGGAGGAGGAGAAGGAACACGATCTGGCAAGTGCCAACACTACTCGCTGAACTCATCAGAAAGACTGAAAGACCAGTTGTTCTTTCGTGTAGCGGAGCCGAACTGAGCACTGTCCATCCTGGACGAAGACAATGCTGAAGACCAGGCCGCAAAGAGGACGCCCTGGACTAAGCACCGGATCGCAGTTTTTTCAAAAAGAAATCAAGGACACGGCTGAAACTCCCTGCCCCAGCTCCAATTTTGCTGCAGCTAGTTCAACCCGTGCCTATTTTCAGCTGTTTTGGTTCACAGATCTCCCCGGCCACCTTCCGAAACGGCGCAGGTAGTTCAGTCCAGAACATTTTGCAGACACATCACTTGGAGAAAAGGTGAGCAGCCGTTACGACTCATTTCCATTGCAGTGGACGTGTGCCGGGGAATTTTTGGCAAACGAACGATGATGGCCAGCACAAGAGACGTTTAGTGTGTGTGGACTTCTCCTTAGTTTTTCCATTGCGAACAGTTGCAAGTTGTCTTGCATCGCAGGAGGGCAGAGCTGTCGCATGACGCAAGCACTTGCATCGACTGGAGTCGCGCATGTCATCAGTGACGCTAAAATGGTTTACGCGACACGATTATGTGGGGCCCAGATGTGGTCGCGGCCGCGTGTATGGAGATCTGATCAATAACCTTTCAAAAAAAAAGAGAGAGATCTGATCAATCAGAACCTTGGGCTCTTGGCCCGGTAACAGGCGCTCAGCTCTAAAAATATTTCGGCCTTGGGTTTCATAGGTCGTCCGTCAAAGGCAACGGAGGCCCATTAACCAAACCATAACACACGCCAATAATCGGTGTGTGTGACACGCGTGCCGGCCCGGTAACGGCCCGTTAAGGGCCCGCACCCCTCCCATCCCACGCCTTCCCCATATAAAAGGTTGCTTCACCGCCGCCGCGCGCTGCTCCCCCGGCCCTCCCACCTCCATTGCCGCCGCCGCTCCCCTCGGCCGAGCTCGACGGCGGTCGGTGCCCTTCCTCTCCCATCCCGCCCCCGGCCTCCCTTTTACCGCCGGGCGCCGGCATCACCTCCGCGACCACCCGAACAGCGCAGCGCGTGCCTGCTGGGCATTCGCGGTTAACCCTTCCCCCTCGTGTCTGTTTCTCTCCCCCGTTCCCTTCTCTCTCAGTCTGTCTCCTCTCTTGGTCTTCCTTTCCTGGCGGCGACAACTAGGCGAGCAGCGGCGCCATTCGGTCTTCGCAGGGCCATTTGACCTTTGTGTTCGTCCAACTGAGCGGCCATGCGCCAACCAAGGTCCGGGCCGGGGAAGAGGCGGGGCCGCGGGCCGCGGATCCCCGCGACGACGCTTCGGAAGCAGCAGGCCGCGTTGGCGAACGTCGACCAGATCACGGGCGCCAAGATCCCCAAGAGCTTCGTTTTCTCCCGCGGCAAGCTCCCATCCACGCTCCGCCACCTCCAGCAGGACCTCCGCAAGGTCATGCTCCCCTACACTGCTCTCAATCTCAAGGTTCATCCCTATCCCTATGCCCTACTTGCTACATCAGCAATATACGAGTTACCGAGCTTGCTCGGGTGCTCACAAGTTGGAATTTTGGTGTTTCCTGCTTGAAACAATTGGCAGGAGAAAAAGAGGAATAACCTCAAGGACTTCGTCAATGTTGCTGGTCCGTTGGGAGTGACACATTTCTTGATCCTCTCCAACCCCAAGAGCCTGCCACACTTGCGCTTTTCCAAATCTCCACAGGGCCCAACCTTCACTTTCCAGATAGAGGAGTACGCACTCGCGGCAGACATTGCAAACTCCCAGAAGCGGCCAAGGTGCCCACCAGGGATATTCAAGAACTCACCATTGGTATATGACACTGTGGAGAATTGTATTAGGATAGTTTTGATGAAGATATTGTTTGCTGATACCTTGTTTTTTATGTTAAATTCATGGATTGAGCAGGTCGTGCTGAGCGGGTTTTCAGGTCTTGGCAACCCTTTCGAGAGTTTGGTTGAATACTTTCAGCATATGGTCCCTGCTGTTGACCCAAGCACCGTAAGTATCGGGTGATAACATCATGATGGAACTCAATGTCTTGATACCGGCATATTGTGATAATATACTGTATTGTTAATAATAGGTCAAACTGGCAGCATGCCAAAGGATTCTGTTGTTAAAATATGATAAAGAGAAGGAGGTTATCGATTTCCGGCATTACTCCATCAAGCTCCAGCCTGTTGGGGTGAGTCGCAGGATTAGAAAGCTCATGCAGAACAATCAAGTACCTGATCTAAGAGACCTTAAAGATGTTAGTGATTATGTGACAAAGTAAGTGCCGCTTTGCCATTATATTGCAATGAGATGTTTTCAATTTTCCAGGAATGATGAATTGCATAGAAAATCATGAAAGCGAACAACACAAATTTAAACTGTGTGCACTAAACTATTGTGATAAATTTAAGTATGTTTTTGGAAGCACCATAGAGGGTGCACATAACAGCTGCTGGATGTACAAATGATTTAGTGAAATAACATGAAACAAACTTTTTTATGTCAAAGTCATTCTTCAGAGAATCTTTTTCAAAGTTCATGTTTGCCATCTCAGAATTCGCAGTATTCTCTGTAAAGATTTGGGAGGCATGCTGTGTAATATTGTATTGTCATATGCCTCCATCAAAGAGCAATGTGGATGCTTAAGCTGGGGGATTATCCAAATAATTTGATAATTTTCATATTATACATTAGTTACTAATGTTCATGAGGTCCAAAGTAGTTAAGTCAATTAAGTGGAAAAACAACGTTATTGAAAGGAAGTGATTGTTGGGGTGGGAGGGTGGGGTGGGGGGGGGGGGGGGAGGTGTAGTGAACTGATAGATCTAGTAGCATAACTGACTCTAAGAAGACTGATGGCATTGCAACCAGCAACTACAATTAAGTGTTGTGATTGGATGGAAGTATGGAACTATCTTGACATTGTGCAAATAGATATTGATCAAGTCATATGCTTTCGCTATATTCAACGTGTTAATGTTTTACTAGCACACACTAAGCTCTTGATGTAAGAAGAGGCTCCTTATCAATAGTCTCAAATCACTATGGGCCAGGCAGGCCATCCGTCCAGTAACTATAGTGGTGGCATGTTAAGCTGAACATGTAAAGCTATAGCCTACAGATGATCCCAGCAGTGACATAGCATAGGCATGAAAAGCTTCACGCTGAAATGCTAAATTGTGTCAACTACTGTGAGGAAAGAAACCATCCAGTACCTTTTGTTTCAAGCATACAAAATTAGTTAAGACTTCCATAATCTGAACTTATGACCTGTAACCATCTGCACGGATATCCTAGAACTATATGTATTGAATGCATTGCCTAAACTTTCAGGAAATGTGATATTTGTTTTCAGCAAAGAAGAGAGGAATAATAAAGCACAAAGAAGGAACAAAAACTATGACCAACACGATGCAGAATAGTAAAGTTTTAGTAATTACTCCATTCCTTTTTTTTAAGAAAATTACTCCATTCTTTGTCTTTGGAGACTTGGAGTGCGTGTGTCTTCAATGCACTCTCCCAAAATAGAATAGAACCAGTAGTTAATATGTAGAATAGAGATGTCACTACATTTTGAGATCCCTCCAGTGTATATGATGGTGACTATGAGCTTATCACAGGGCTACTTAAACTATGTACAATGTTTAAGCACCCAGGAACCAGATAATGGAACTCAACACTTAGCAGGCATCAGACTTCAGATAATGATTTAGTGTGGCAGTCTGGCAGAGACATGGGTAATAAGTAAACTTAAAAGAAACTTAGTTTACCTCCTTGAAAGACTTGGTTAATTCAAGAAAGACCCTATAACCTTAACCCTGCAGCGTCTATAATGCATAGTCAGAGGCATCATAAATTTAGGAAACACTACCAGCTCGTGGCTAATTTTTTGCCTGGAATGCTCTCTGATTGTGTGCTTCCGTGGAATGTCTTATTTTTTACCTGAAATGATCCCGTCCCTCTCTAACTTCTCATTTGTTAGTTTGCTGCGTCCAGATTAGTTTACTCAAAAGACTGTTTGCTTTCAGATTAGTTAACTCTGCTGACCAAATTACTGCCTGCTATTGTGTTTTTATAAGTAATACACCTATTTGTTGCTTGGATTTAATTTTGTGTAATAAATCCTTTACTGTGTTCACATTCGCCAGAGCTGGATATGGATCAGAAAGTGAAGCAGATGATGAAGCAGCAATGGTAAGCCTACCAAGTGATGTTGACAAATTAAACCAGGCATCAAGAAAAAGCGCTGTCAGACTCCAGGAGATCGGACCACGGATGACTATGCGCCTAGTTAAAGTTGAGTCTGGTCTATGTTCAGGAGATGTCTTATACCCTTGGCCTGGTGAGTTCCCTCAGATGTTGTAATCTCCACCTTAAGTTATTTCTAAATGCCGGTTGCGTTTTTTTTCTGATTTTCTTTTATGTTACAGTGGCAAAGAAATCTGTGGGAAAGAAAGGGAAAGGAACTGAGGAAGAGATAGAAGGGCAAGAAGAAACTGAGGATGAGCTTTAGGATGGGCCAGAGGACGAGATGGAGGAATAGCAATTTAGATGAGCTAATCAAAGCACTGATCACCAGGCATCTCCCTACAAGGATAGTCAACAGTGTGAAGCCACCGTTCTTTTTCAAACAACACCAAGGAGAGCTCCCCAGATGAAAACAAACGTGGTGAATGCAGAAGCAGGTGTGGTGACAGTCCTGGATGTTTCATGTTGAATCCAACGGGCTGAGTGTTGTAGCATACTAGCATGATGCATTCGTATCAGCTTTGTGACTCGAGGTGCAGGCATTATCTGCAGGCTTGCAGCAAAGTTGAACATTATTCTGCGGATGGTTGCAGGTTATAAAGATTTTTGAGTTCTTGTTGGGAATTCCAAATTTCCAATTGATCGGTATCCCCCCCCTCCCCACCACCACAAGGCTTGCTCACGCTTGTAGTCGGATTGACGTGATGGGAAGCAATGCTCTTTCTTACCTCCTGTCGTTGAGTAAATTGGTTTCTTGGTCCTGAGCTTAGTTTCTTAGCCTCTGTTTTATTTGGTTAACGGTGTTAAAAGTGACGTGAAATGACTCTTTTACCTTGGCGCTATTCATAGTCGACTCTCTTATCCCACACGTCAGCATCTTCCTCTTTCTCTTCCTCTCGCTGCGTCCAGGGAAGCGGGGACGGGAGCCTTCGGTGGAGGTCGCTGAGATTGGAGGGAGTAGACAGTATAAACAATAAATTATGATGGACAAAGATCGAATTGTTTTTGTTGCAGAATTCAGTGCAAGCGCTAGAATCCCATGGCCCATGGGTGGATGAGGACAAGTTTGCTCGGCACTCTGCTCGTTAGGGCCAGACAAACCTTAACAAACCTACGAGATTCTCTCTGAACTTAGTACGGCAGCGAGAAATCTTTATTCTTCAAGTTCAGAAAACAATCTCCAGAAGCAGATTTTGACATTACGCCGTCATGGAGGCCACAATTTCTTTTCTTCTGTAAAGAAACTCCAGAGCAGATTTATCACCACCAAACCAGATGTGCAGGCTGCGAACAAGAGCAAGGCACGGCGTGGCGATAAGTGACAAGACTAAGCAAAGAGGCAAATGATGCTCGGACCTATGCTTGGCGGAGAGCTGGAGCCTCCTTGCTTGGATCTCGATGCAACCCAACAGCTCGATGCTCGGCCCCCGGCACCGCGTTTGCCACCAATTCGGCTCGCTCGATCCGCTCGGCGCCCTTCAAGTCCGAGGATGAGGAGGAGGAGGTTTTGTCGACCGGCGAGCGCTGGCATGCGGCCTTTTTCTTGCTGGCGCGTGGCGGCGGTCGCAGGACCTCGCCTCTCATCTCCTTCGATCTTCAATTTCATGTTCCTCTCTGTCCAGACCAAAATCGCTGTCGGGAGCCAGCCGTCCTCCGACGACGAGCGTGACGAGGGGTGCCCGCGGTCACGCAGCGTTCCCGCGACGGAGGAGGAAGATGGAAAGAAGGTGGGCAATACTCTAGATTTTTGTCGCACGCCTTATTTGCTGGCTAACAGCAGCTGTAGACAGAATGGATGAAAGGGCCGAGAATCCAAACGAAATTCGTTTTGAGACCTTAAGTAAAAAAGTTAAATTCAACTTTTTTTAGCCAAGGAATCAATTTACTCCCTGTTGGTTGGTTTACTAAGTACTCTTAAAGTGTATCCATCCCTGCTAAGAAACGGATTTTTTCCGACAAAAGCTAAGAAACGGATTTATTTTATTTTGAGTTCAAGAAACGGATTTATCTGCCCGGCATGGTCGCAACACGCACGAGCAAGTCTAAACTGCTGCTGGAAGCCCAAACACAGGTTGTTCACGCCGCTTGGCCCAAAAGCAATGGGCCAAAGTAGTCGGCAGCCAAGCCCAACAGATAGTGGGCCCACCCGCACCTGCCGGTCCCAATCACGAAGCGGACAGGTTTGGGCCGCCTAAACCTTATCAACGCAGCAGCAGTATGGCCAAAATACGCCGGCGAATTCGATCCCGAGCCGCAAGCTCCAGCCTGACTCAGCCATCGAGCGGATGGGATCGCGCCGGGCTCGCCGGCGGCCGGTCTTCGCCGTCGCTGCCGTCTAGGGCTTTGTAGGGGTGGCTAAACAGGGGGACAATCCGGGTCCAATCTCTGACGCAGGGATACGTTGCGTATGGTGATCAGAGAGCGCGTCTAGTCAGACTGCAGACATGCCAATGGCAACAGTTGACCAACAGTAGCGTGCAGAGTGCAGTCGTTGCAGTATCCAACGAAGGGATCCTGCAGACTGCGGCTGCCGCGCAACATGCAGTCGGAGTCAAAAGATCTGCTCCCTGTGTAGGGCGCCTGCCACTGGCCACGCCATCATTTCCAAATTCCTATTGGCTGTGGCTGCAGGTCATCACGTCTACGATTCAAACCTAGTAAATGAGCTGCGTACTAAACCCTAGCATACTGCATTACTGCGGTCGCGGACTCGAGGAGAGATTTATTTTTTGAGATATTGGGAGCGGGTAATCTTTCTTAACATTTTTTGACCTATAGATAGAAGAAACATTTTGAGGATTTCATTTTAAATGTAGTTTGGAAGGAAGAATCAAGAAAGAAGAAGCCAATTTTTTTTTACAGACCTAGGATCAGGAGGAAGAACAAAGGAGGAAGAAAGTCACGTTCTTTACATTCAGATCTAAAGCTACAAAATTTAAGTGCTGCTAATGGTAAAAGAACAAAAAACTTTTAGCAAGAATAAACGGTCCCCCATGTATGCAAGTAGCGTTCTCAAAATAAGTTGGGAGCTAGTGCAATAATCTTGGAGATGCTCGAGGATCAAGTGCGTCTAAACGCTCTGCGCGGCCACGCCTCAGCCTACCCATAGAGGGCTAGAGGAACTGGACCTGTAATCCGTGGTGCATCCAGGCACTCAGCAAATCAGTATCGTTCTTTTTTTTTGGCATCGTTTATAATTTCTCATCCCCTATGTGCCATTTCCATCAAATAACACTAACTGAGCTGTTAAAGGGTAGGGTGAAAAGACAATAATACCCCTAGCTAGGATGAAGCATATTTGTGGCCTTCATCCCTTCCATGCCATTAGAATCAAGAACAGTATATAACAACCTGGTTATTTTATCAAGAGATGGAGGGCGGCTGTTCAACAAAAATACCAGCCGAACAGTATATAATGACCAAGCAAAATAACATAATGGCCGAATAGCCTATACAGGCCGAATAGCCTATACAGAGAGATGTGAAATATATAAAATTCATTGCAAGCTGCCAGTGTTGTTCATACAACTAGTTTTTGATGTCCAAACATGCATCATTGCAAGCAACCAGTGCTGTCCATACATGCCAAAAGCAGCAGCAGCAACCTCACAAGGTTCCAGCAAAATAACAGTACGTAGACTAGGTTTCACGAAAGACCAAACAAAATATGACAAATCAACTTGCAGCCCATACATAATGAATTGCATCAACTAGACATTCAGATCTGAAAGTGGAAGTTTTCTTTTGCTTCTAGTATGTGTGGCAGGGCTATGCTTGTGGAGATTGTTTTGCTTCTAGTACCCATCGCTAGACTATCATGTAGCACTGAAACATGTTTCTTCTTGTTCTTTCCTGCTGTCTTTGCTTTATTTTCGCTTTCTTCTCTTTTCTAGGCTTGGAGGTAGCAGGCGGTGGTGTGCTCTCACGTGTAGGTAGCATAGGGTATTTAATGGAAAGTTGCTCTAGCTGGTTTGAGTTTCATACATGAGGACAAATTATGATTGTGATATGATCTAAGTAGTGTGGAATTATTAAGTACTGCACATGTACCTGAGAGAGTGCCCAGAGCCTAAGCTAGCTGAGGCACTTTGGCTGTCATACAAATGTATAATCAGGAATTTATGAAATTTTTCAGAAAACTAAAGCAAAATATAAGTGTTTAGATTCTTAGGAGAAATTGCATTGTCTTTTGTGTTGAGCCAATAGGTACAATGCTGCTCTCACTTGATGATTTAGTAGTTTTCTTCTTTCTCTTTGGTGGACCCCTATATAGCAACAACAATGAAATAATGTTAAAAAGAAGCAATTATAGATAACAAATGCAATAATGGCTAAATATTGTAATGTGTACTTTTCAGCTAGAAGAGCTGCTATGTCATCAAGATCACCATCATTCCAGTTATACCAGCGATGACCATATCCCTTGCAAATATTGCACCGATATTTACCTTTCGGCCTTGTGCCGCCACTAGCTCTGCACAACCTTTGAACCTCTCGTTTTATCTTCTACCCGTTGTAGATTTTATGAGTGGTGGATGCATGAAGAAACCATATTCAGATTGTGGCCATTGTGCCTTGTCAGGCATGGCACGGATTAGAGCCCCATATGCAGCTTTGAATTTCTCAACCGAGTAATATATGTCAACATATTTCTCCAATGGTTCCTTAAGAAATATGATATATGCAATGGCATGTTTGCAAGGAATGCCCGTGACATCTCATTTTCTGCAAGAACAAGTCCTTTCTTGTAGGTTAACAACACGTTTATAGCCACAACCACCTTTCACACAAACCTCTCAAAGAATATCCCCACTTCTCTGTACATCTATATCCAAATTCCTACTTTGCACCCTCAAATCTATGATGATGTGTGGAAAAATGTCTCCTTCCATCTCGTTTGATATGTCCCTCCTAATATCTCACTTGTCCATAATAAGTTGCCTGAACTTGTCCATCAAGTCATCCAAATTCAAGCCCTTGATCTTCTTTATCCAATTGAAACACTTTGCCAAATTATTTGTGACATAGTCAACCTTGCAATGGGTCTAAAATTGACTTCTTACCCATATCTTAGTATGTAATTGCCTTATCTAATCCATTGCTGCTGGATGTGCTTCCTCCATTGCTTTCCACCCACATGTGTCTTAGAAGCAGCTAAGTACAAGCCTTCATCATCAACTCCCACATATTTATTGTGTGGTTCAGGATTTGCCAAGTAGCCATCATCATCATCAGCCACATCATCAGGTTCATCACTAGTTTCTGCGGGTTGTTGGCTTACTATGTTGGCTGGATACATGCTCAGTTGACTGGCTTGTTGTTGGCGTATTATGTTGGTTGGATAAAGGCTGAGTTGGTTGGCTTGTTGCAGCAAGAGATGGACAAGCAATAGATGGGGTGCAAGGGATATCAAGCCCCCCCTGAAATTTCTTGATGGAAGCACTCAGGGATAGGCACATCTCTAAGTTCAGTGTATGTAATGGTCATGTGCACCACTTACTATCAACATGTTTGCTAAACATTTCAAGCAATTCTGATCTGTTCTCACTTGTGAATATTTTTTGACATCATCGTAATAGAAAATATGCACTACTTCTTGGTATCCATGAGGAACTGATCCACAATTTCTCCAACAAAGTCCTTGAAATTGCATAGATCAGAATCCACGACTTTGTTGAATCTATAGCATGAAATTTCCTTCCTACACTTTCTAAGATTGGATTTGAGATGGATATCTAGCAGAAAACTGGTCTTAGGATCCATCCTGTTAACGAAGGATCATCAAAACTAATCATTTCTGGTTCCAATTCAGACAATTAGGAGATGAAAACAGGGAAGAAAGTAAAGAACTCACCCTGCTGGAAGCCAATTGGAGTGGTTTCCTTGCGTTTCCATCCTGGCCGTCAGGTGGCCAGCCCAGCCGAGGGGCGCGCGGCCCCCTCGCCTGACTGGCGTCAATGCCCGCGCGAGGGGGCGTGGCTCGCTCCCGCCCGCGGCCCTCGGCGCCCTCGCTCCCCGCTGGCCGCTGCGGCCCTTGCCCCTCGCTCCCAGATGGCCACGAGGCCCTCGCCCCTCCTGCTCGTCCGACGTTGCGCCGCTGGTGTGGGATGCAGGAGCGGCGCAGGCACGGGATGCCAAGGCAGCCGGGGAGAGCAGCAAGGCGGCGGGCCGGGGGATGGACGAGGGATCTAGGGTTCAGGTGGGGCGTCGCGGGATGGGAGGGTTGCGGGACGGGAGGGGGCGCATTTTTCTTTTCTTTTTGATCGGTCTCATGGTGAGCAGCTGAGCGCTGCTTCTGGTTTGGGAGGAGGGGTAAAAACGTCCAAAAAAGAAAAGTTTGGCGCTGTTAACATGCGAATTTGACGGTAATGGTACATAGGGGATGTGAAATTATAAATGATAGCATAGAAAGGATATGCTAATTTCCGATGGCACATAGGGGATGAGCTATATTTCTTAATGGCATCTAGGAAATTTGCTCTTCTTCGTTGTGCTTTTATGGAATGACCAAATGTTGACCCTCGGTCCTGGCCTGCTGGCAGCGGAAACGCTGCACGATGTGCACCGCTGCGAATCCATCTTCAAACAAAAACAATATTGTAGCTGCCAATATTATCCTCACTCAGTTTAATTCAGTAAAAGAATTTGGGTCAACCATGTCCATCAAAGGCCATAGACAGATACAGATATACTCCAAGGTCAGTACTTCAGGCTCCAGCATTCCCATCAGTTTCCCCTCCCAGAGTCACGAGTCAAAGGCAAAGCAGTTCCATGCCTCCATGGCAGCTCAGCCTCTCAGCGTCAGCTCACACGCCATGATGTCATGAACGCGACGGCAGCAATGCAGGTTGGAGGGCACGGAAGATTTCCCTCGGAACTCGCCCACAGCTCCAAAGATCCGCCCATGGCAGCGGAGCCAGGCGCCTGCAGGTCTCACCGGTCGCTCGCGTACGCTGGCCCTGCGAGCTCGGCGCAGGCGTGCCGCAGCAACCATAAATGGGCTGCCCAAATCGGTGCAAGGAGCAGGAGATCGAAGTCAATGGCGTGCAGCCGCGGAGCTATTCTCCGACGGGATAGAGATCGAAGAGGCGGCCTGGGCGCCTGGGTGACAGCGTCAGCAGAGCGTGAGGCATGACACCCGGAAAAGCCTAGGCAGGCTGCTGGATGCTGGCTGCAGGCTGAGGCAGTGAGGTGGTGAGCTGGGTGGCTTGGCTTCCTCCGGGTCTGTGTGAAGCTGTGACAGTAGACCGAATAGTGGTCAACACAAACCGAATACTGAATAATCTCTATCATTCTGAAGTAGGCGTATAGTGGTCAACACAAACCGCATACTACCTCCCCAATCATGGAGTGAACGTCTTTATTTTTTATCTTGAACCATCATAAAAATTCTAAAATCTTTTGTATTTATAGATAGAGGGAATAGTTTCTTAAACCTCTTTCCCTAGCCTCAATTAAGAAGTCAGATCAGGATTATGGCTTCGCGTATCAGTGTCCTGAATGGGCTCCTTTTTACTGACGTGATCGAGTACAGGTCAGTTTGGAGCAAGTACAGTCAGTGTAGCTGTACTTGCATCTGCGAGTGAAGGAAGCACTGCGAGGTCAGTGATGTACCCAGCCCTATTTAGTGAAGAGTTGATGCTGCATGCACGCCAGAGCAAAGAACCGAATTGAAGATGCACTACACTGACTACAGTTAACACAGTATCATCTCGGTTTGGAAGTAAATGGCGGCACAAATCAGCCCTTGAATGGTGACAGCTGCCCAGCAGCCGTGAGGTTAATGGCGCGGAAGATGAACAGAGAGAGAGAGAGAGAGAGAGAGAGAGAGAGAGAGAGAGAGAGAGAGAGAGAGAGAGAGAGAGAGAGAGAGAGAGAGAGAGAGAGAGAGAGAGAGAGAGAGAGAGAGAGATACGGCGTATCTCGAGATACACCGCATCATCAGTAAGTACCTCAAAGTATACTCATTCCAGCGTACACGTACCCGTGATCACCGGGAGATTGCGGGCTTAACGTTGCCATCAATGCATGCACCACGGCGCGTGTACATGGTATGGTATCCTCCCGCGCTGTAGTTTGTCTTTGGAGCCTTGGCCGTACACGTACTCCCCTCTGCACAGTCCATACTGAACTGAACTGGCCAGTACAGCATTTATACGGGAGAGAGAGAGATAAGAGAGATATAGAGGGAGGTGTAGAGAGTAGAGACGACGGAGCACAGTGATCTATGCTGCAATGGAACGCATTGAAGAGGCAAGATCTGATCCGGTGCGTGCCGACGCTAGCTGCGCCATGGCAGGCAGGAAGAGAAGAGAGCCATCCCAGTAAAGACACATGCACCGCGCTCCTGTTTGCAGCGACAGGAGATTTCGTTCCGGGGGCGGGCCGCCGGGATGTGCACGCGCCGCGCCAGCTTTTGCCCGCGCCGGCCGGCCGTGCCGGATGACCCCGGATCCACTGTGCCGGCGCGGCGCGTCACGCCCTGCTGGCTGGGAGATGGAGGGGCAGCAGCCCCGGATCCGGCCGTATCCGATCAGCGGCGCCGGCCGTGTGCGTATCCATCGGATTGACTAGCAGCTAGCTGCCTGCTCGGCTACTCGCCAAGACCCCTGTCGCCGCGTGCGATATCTCTCGGTCGCCGCACCGCCGTGAATACGCGATCTCCTCCTTGGCTTCTGACCTCCTCGGCTCTTCGTGTCTTTCCACGTCTCTCTGCTAGCCTCCACCTCCCAACCACCCCGTGTGACGGATGACCTCACCTCTATATAAACGCACCCCGCCGAGGGGCTCTGACGTGCTCACATCGTCCTACTAGTGTCATCGTGGTCATACTAGCTCGCAGGCCAGAGCCCATTTTGAGGAGAGTTACTAGGTAGAGGAGATCGACCGATGGCGGCGGGCCGCAAGGGTCTCGGCGGGGAGGGGAGCGCGTCGCCGCCGCCGCACGTCCTCGCGGTGGACGACAGCTCGGTCGACCGCGCCGTCATCGCCAGCATCCTCAGGAGCTCGCAGTTCCGCGGTGAGCAATCTCTAATTTATCCGTACCGCTCTCGTGGGAACGCACCTTCTTCAGTTCTTCTCTGCTGCGGTTTTGCTTCTGTAAACCTGAAGCCGTGTCGCGTCTTGCGTGCAGTGACGGCCGTGGACAGCGGGAAGAGGGCGCTGGAGCTGCTGGGCTCGGTACGTATCTCTTACTCAACTGAATTTCTCTTGTTGCTCATTCTGTTCTGGATCCTCCCTTTTCTTTTTCTATGCGCTCTCCATGAGAAGATTATGTAACGTTGTTGCTGTGTTTTCAGGAGCCCAATGTGAGGATGATCATCACCGACTACTGGATGCCGGAGATGACCGGGTACGAGCTTCTCAAGAAGGTCAAGGTGTGTGCACGCATCGTTCGACTGCATTCAGCAGCAGCATCAGTAGTAGACAGGACAAACCTTTTCCTAGATGCAGTCACTGAACTTTCTGAGATCTCAACCGGATGGCTTGTCTGCATGCAGGAGTCGTCCAGACTGAAGGAGATCCCCGTGGTGATCATGTCCTCAGAGAACGTGCCAACCAGGATCAACAGGTTAGGATTTTTCCATGCCCAAGCGCTGGAAGCATTCGTGCCTATTACTAGTAGCTTTTGTTCTCTTCTGCTTGCTGTTGACATTGCATGTGTCATCAGGTGCCTGGAGGAAGGCGCCGAGGATTTCCTGCTGAAGCCCGTCCGCCCGGCCGACGTGTCGCGCCTGTGCAGCCGCGTCCTCCGGTGAGCGCGGCGACGGCGGCACGGCGCCTTTTGGAGGCATGGGGTGGTGGTGGTAGCAGCAGCGTTCCAAGTAGTTCTGTATGCCCTCATGCAGCATGGGGCTCGCACAAGTTGGCCTGGTGCCGGTTGTGCATTTTGCTCCTTTCCCTCGTTTCTCTTAGTCTTTGTCGTCCTAGTGTGGTATTGTGCTAGAACTTGTAGAAGTTACGGCAACGCACCATGTTCAGTGATGTTCTGTAACCCTGAATGTTCAGTTAATCGGTTTGGTAGAAGATGCCGTGTTTCCCTTTCATTTGTTCAGTTGGCATGGGTAAGGTTTATGCGGTTATACTGTTAACAAGTTTGGTTCATGCGTTTGGCATCTGCACGAGGTTTGCATGCTTCGTTTGCAAGGAGGAGCAGTGTCGAGCAGATGTACTGTGATCTCGATCTCACGTGCTAGCACTACGTCAGGGACGGTGGGACCCTGGGAGTAAGGAACTAGCAAGATCTGCCGAAGGAATAGGATATCAGACCGTACAAGGTTAGCACAGTGAGTTTCAAGGGCTTTTGGTGAGTACTGGTCTACTGGAGAGAGCTAGTGCTGCCGTACTGGTATCTGTCTGGTTGCAGGTTAGCTGTCGGTTCAATTCTAGGTTTAGAACTTTCAGTTAACCCTACTGATTCCTTAAGATGCGAAATAAACGAACATGTATTTAAAACAACATGCAGCTGTTAAGGCAGCTCACTGTTCTTCGGAAGAGGAGAGGCAGTTGGCTTTCTGCTCTTTTTTATCTGCTATAGATGCTTTTCAACACAGCAGTGTGAAAACTTCCTAGCGTTTTTTAATCAAAACTTTCTAGCATTGAGAGTAGCTTCGGCTGTTCAACTTTCTTGGCCTGTTTAGATCATAAAGTTTAGTCCCGTGTATTTGATCACCAATTAGAAGTATTAAATAAAAGCTAATACTAATTCACCAATTAGAAGTATTAAATAAAAGCTAATGCTAATTCATGAGATCTATTAAGCCTATTAATAATTCACCAATTAGTAGCACAACATGATCAAATCATGGACTAATTAGGTTTAATTGATTCATCTCATGAATTAGTCTTCATTTATGCAATTGATTTTATAATTATATTTTTATTTAGTGTCCAACATCCGACATGACGGGGCACGCCTGAGTTTGAGCAACCTATAGCTTTTTTTTTCCCTTGAGCAACCTATAGCTAGGTTGTGAATTGTGACGTGTAGTTGTAAACTGAAGTCTGGCCCATTCACTTTTCAAAATAAAAGCACATTGCCGGCCTCCTCGTATGGCCTACCTTGGCCCAATGACCGGAAGAAGCTTCCCCTTGCTCCGGCCTGTTAGGGGAAATGCTCGAGTCCGAGTCCAGGGAAATAATCGATTTTACTCAAACTGTACCAATTTAACCTGTTACCATTGTTGAACTTCAGAGTTCATTTGATATAGTTTTCAAAAAATAGAGAGAAAAGAAAGAGTGCGTTTGATGAAGTGACGCAATTGAATTTTTCACTCAAATCGCGAAGTTTACTCTTTTGTCAGTTACTACTAGCTCTTTAGTATTTACGAACAAGCACCACTCATGTTGCACAAGACTAGTCGCCATCGATCGGACAAACAGAACGCAGCTCACGGTGACGCGAACGCCAAAACAAATCTGTCAAAAAATTGTCTGGAGTTTCGTTCCTGCCATCATCATCATTTCTAAAAGGAAAACTAAAAAAGAAGGCTAAAGTTCCTTTTCAAAAAAAAAAAGAATGAGAGAGAAAAAGGCTAGAACAGTCAAATCTCAAAAACCTAAACCCTTCCGCGCACTGCCGTCTGTCCCTCCCTCGCACCATGGCCTTCGCCGCCTCCCCGTCCCTCTCCTCCCTCGCTTCCTCCTCATCCTCCTCCGCCGCCGCCGCGGTCTCCTCTTCCACCTCCTCCTGCAACGCCTTCCACGAGCCGAGGCCTCTCCACCTCTCGCTCAAGCCCGTCTCGCCGCTCCCCAAACCCCAGGCGCTCTCCTGCTCCGCGCCGCACGTCCCCCGCGCCGCCGCCGGCGACGGATCGGGCGCCGGGAACCGCGGGGACGGCTCCGGCGGGAGAGGAGGAAAGGATGGAGGCGGGGGTAGGGGCGGCGAGGGTGACGACGACTACGAGGAGGCCGAGTTCGGTCCGCTGCTCGGCTTCGACGAGGTGCTGCGCCTCGCGGCGGCGCGCGGCGTTGCGCTCCCGGGCGACATGATGGAGGCGGCCAAGGACGCCGGCATCCGGGAAGTCCTGTTGCTGCGCTACTTCGATCTGCAGGTAGCGGAATTGCTGGGAATTTGTGTATGGAAGGTGTGAGCGTGGACGTTTTTCCTCATTCCTTTCGATATTGATTCGCGCAGGCTGCGCCCTGGCCGCTGGGTGCGATGATCCGCGCCTTCTCGATGCTCCGCAACCGGATGCTTGCTGACCCGTCGTTCCTCTTCAAAGTTGGAACAGAGGTGGGTGCAATTGCTCAGTTATTTCCCAATTGATCAGAGTATGGGAGGCTTCAGTTACAATTCTGTAGTTGCTAAACTGAGTTTCGGTTTCGGTGCAGATTGTAATTGACTCTTGCTGCGCCACATTTGCGGAGGTGCAGAAGAGGGGGAAGGATTTCTGGGCTGAGTTTGAGCTGTACGCTGCTGATCTTTTGGTCGGTGTGGCTGTAGATATTGCGCTTGTGGGGCTCTTGGCTCCTTATGTGCGATTTGGGAAGCCGTCTGCTTCAACTGGGCTCTTGGGAAGGTTCAACAGGATGGCTGTGTCTTTGCCGAGCAGGTGAAACTTCATTTCAGTTGTTTTCTATGGATATTGGTAGCATCACCATGAGAACATATCAAGCTTGAAATTCTATTCATTTTTGTTGTATTGTTCTTATGACCATTTCTTGATAGAAGAAACTGAAAGAGATGGTGTAGAATGGAAATGTTGCTGAATCAGTAATATAGCTTGACTTCAAACATTCATTCCTGTGTGACACTATGATTCTAAAACTGCAGTGTTTTTGAAGCTGAAAGGCCAGGCTGCAGATTTACAGTTCAGCAAAGAATTGGAACATATTTTTACAAGGTAACCAACCTTACATGGGAAGATTGCTATCAATTCGGAGCCGTAGTTGATGTTTAGTTCTAATTGCTGTGTCACTGCCATGCTGTTTGGACTGGCTTTAAGAAAAGACTGTTTAAATTGCAGGGTGTCTTGTATGGCTCGGTTGGATTTTTCTGTGGTATAATCGGTCAAGGAATCGCTAATATGATAATGACTGCCAAGAGGTATTGCCCAATTGTTATTAGTACTTTTGACCATAAAATCTAGAATATTGTTTTGCAATTGAATGGATTTTTCTGTTGCTTGTTGAATCCTGTTGAACTACTGTATTGTTTTGCATATACATTTATATATTCTTATTGGTATTATGTTTATATGTTTTGTTCTCTCCCTCAGTAATGTTAATTATTCTTATATTATCTGATTTTATCCCTACTTGTGTGCTGATGCTTGTTCCCTGTTCAGGAGCGTAAAAAAATCAGATGAAGATATCCCTGTTCCACCTCTTGTTAAAAGTGCTGCACTTTGGGGTATGCTTTTGTTTCCTTTTATTATCACCTTTACCTGCTCTAAGATACATTTTTTTTTGCAATTGCAAATAGCTAAGTATTGGTTTGATGTATACTTGAGACATGCGGCAATTAAAGTACAGCAGGGCATATTTCAATATTGAATTGCTGGCACTTTGCTAATCTTACAAATATTTTGTTCATATGACTATATTAGATCAGATAATCTCAGACAATGAAAGTTCATTTTAATTATGTCACACTTCTTCTGGAATCCTTGCTTGTACTATTTTTATGTAGCTAGCTGTGTCATTTGTGTGTTCAGCTAGGATATAGTTTGTGTTCTTACTTTTCAACTGACAAAATGTGCTGGCATGTAGGTGTTTTCCTTGCTGTATCATCCAACACGCGCTACCAGATTATCAATGGTCTGGAGCGGGTAGTGGAGGCATCGCCTGTCGCAAAACGTGCTCCACCTGTTGCTATGGCTTTCACAGTTGGTGTTCGGTTTGCCAACAATATCTATGGTGGAATGCAGTTTGTGGACTGGGCTCGGTGGAGTGGTGTTCAGTAATGGTGGGTATTCTTAGTTGTTGAAGTCACCAGAACATCATTAGATTTAGGCGGTGAAGCTTTGTTGTCTTTTTCTTAACATTTCCTGATAAGTAGCGGTGGGGGCTGGAGCTCTGTGCAAGTTAGGAACTCATTTGCTAGGAAAATCCAGGAAGCACGCATGGCATCATATGGTTGGCATGCATGAACTGAGAGAAACTCCATTTCTGTCGCTGTTGGGGCCAATGTTGAAGTATGCGCTCGTTCATCTGCACTTTTGCCAGACTGAATGAATAAAGGCAACCTGAATTACCCCTAGACAACTGCCTCCTGCTGTGTTCAGCTCTAAGCTGATCTCTCTGCAGAAATGATGCTCAAATGTTTACTGCTGTCTGCTGAATGTTTTTCTTTTCACATTTTCAGTTAATACCAGAGTGCTACACCCTGGGGAATGCAAAGCCTAGAGCTAATTCATTCAGCCAGCTATGGATAAGCTAATTCATAGTCATGTTTCGTAACTCGTAAGACGTGTTTCACAATTGGCTGGTTTTGATAACAGAAGTATCCTGATGATGGACTGACCGCTTCAGTCGAAATTGTCTGCTGACCAGATGGGCAGTACAAGTGAAGTCGATAAGCCGAAAACGAGGTGTCTAAATGATTCTGTGAAATGTTTAGTCGTAACATGTAACATGATGACTCGATGAGTACAAGGTAGCAGCCTAGCAGGTAGCGTGTTGGGAAAAAGTAGTGCGATGTGAGGCGGTCCAATTTGAATTATCCAAAGACTAAAAGTTGCCCATGTTGAACAATGCAGCAAAGGATGAGCTGAGCTGAGGCTCGACCGCTGGTGGTGCCGTTTCTGGCCGCGACGGGGGTCGCTGATGGGCCGCTCATGCCCGACGAGCTGCGGCGCGATCGACATCTCGTACCCTTTCGGCGTCGGCCCGGCGTGCTCCCTGCCGGGGTTCAACCTCACCTGCGACGCCACCACGTACAGCAACCAGCTTCGGCTCGGCAGCCCCAACGCGACGGTCGACTACATGATCACCTCCGCGAGCGGCTCCGTCACCGCGGTCGCCGTCCACGTCGTGCGGTCCGTGAGCATGCCCGCCGGCGCCGGCGCCTACTCGGCCTCGTGGGAGGGCCGTTCGCCATCTCTGGCTCGTCCAACATGTCGCTGTTCGTCCTCGGCTGCGGCGTCGCGGCGGCGCTGCTCGACCGCGGTCGGGAACTGCTCCGTGGTCTGCGGCGGGGAGCAGGTCATGGAGAGGCTGCTGGACGGGCTCTGCGGTGGACGGGCTCTGCGGCGGCGTGGGATGCTGCCGCATCGACGTGCGGGTGCCCCTGCGGGCGTTCACCCTGAACCTCTCGCGCGCCGGCGGGGGTGTCAGCCGGGACGCGGTGACTTTCCTGGTCACCGGCCGGGACAGGTACGCGTTCCGGCCGAGCGACCTGGAGCGAGGCGTCGACACGGACACGGCCGCTCCGGCTCTGCTGGATTGGGCCATCCCTGACCGCGCCAACTGCGCCGCGCGCGCCGCGGCGGACAGGGCTGTAAAATAGGTAGAACGTGGTTGCCTATCTTGGCCTACCACGGTTGCACGTTTATATAGGCTGAAGCTAAAAAGATTTACATAAGACAGGTTGTTATATCTAGATTGGACTCGGTTCCTATACATCATGTATTCAAACTAGTTTGTCTACCGAGTCCATCTCTTGTACAACACCTATATCTCCTACGAAGGAGTTACACGGGATTACAAGAAAACACTAATTCTAACATCCTCAATCTAAACTTCTCTTCTTCTTTAGATTTAGATTGACCTTGAAATCCTCAAGCTTGCCAACAGATAATGCTTTAGTAAAACCATCTGCTAGCTGATCATTTGTAGACACCAACCGAACTTGCAGCTGCTTGTTAGTGACCCTCTCACGAACAAAATGGAAATTGATTTCTATGTGTTTGGCTCGAGCATGAAAGATAGGATTTGCTGATAAATAGGTAGCTCCTAGATTATCACACCATAGAATCGAAGGTTGCTCTAGAGATACTCCAAGTTCTGCTAACAAAGACTCAAGCCAGATCACTTCAGCTGTTGCATTCACCACATCATCAAAAGTATTAGTAACATTAGGTGTATCACAATTTACTCCCCTCGAATTTAGAAGGTGGGATGGTAAGACAACAAGTTCTTTCCGAAGTTGTGCACCGGCATTTGGATGGAGCCGAGCAAAGGAAAAAACATTTTCATCAAAGATCACATCCCTGGAAATATAGATTCTTCCTGTAGCTATGTCAAGACACTTAAAACCCTTATGCATGGAACAATATCCGAGGAAGGCACATCGGGTGGACCGAAGAGAGTTTTCGTGCATTATATGGTCTAAGATTTGGCCAACATGCACAGCCAAATATGCGCAGGGAATTATAGTTGGGTTTTTCCTGAAGATGACGCTCCATTGGTGTATCATACCCAATAACTTTGCTAGGAAGAAGATTGATGAGATGTGTAGCCGTGAGAAAATCGATCCCAATATTTAAGTGGCATAGAAGCATTAGCTAGAAGAGATAGCCCGACCTCAACAATGTGGCGATGTTTTCGTTCGGCTGCTCCGTTTTTGTTGATGTGCATGTGGACAAGAGACCTTGTGAGCAAGGCCAATGCGTTGGAAGAAGGAGTTCAACTTTTCATACTCTCCTCCCCAATCTGATTGCATGGCTAGGATTTCTCTGTTGAATTGTCTCTCTACAAGACTTTGAAATTCTTGGAAAACAGAAAACACATCAGATTTATGGTGCAAAAGATAGAGCCAAGTATACTTGCTGAAATCGTCTATGAAGCTAACATAGTATGTATGTCGGCCAACGGAATTTGGAGCAGGTCCCCACACATCAGAGAAAATTAACTCAAGAGGAGCAAAAGATATACTATTTGACTTAGGGTAAGGTAATTGATGGCTCTTGGCCATTTGACACGAATCACAAATAGAATGTTGAATAGAAACAGAAAGTTTATTTGAACTAATGATCCTCTCCACAATAGGAAGAGAAGGATGACCTAATCTACTATGCCACTTGTAGGTAGAAGGTAGCTCGGCACCAAAGGCTTGTTTGTTGGCAGATCCTTGAGATAGGCTCGGTCCTAAGGGATATAGGCCATCTTGACATCTACCTCGATGTAGAGTTATCTTCATTTCCTGATCCTTGATAAGAAAGACGTTGGGGTGAAATTCAAGGAAGGCATTATTATTAGAGGCTAGCTTGTGTACCGAAACAAGGTTCTTACTAGCACTAGGAACATGAAGAATATTTCGTAGATGGAACTTTTTATTAGGGGTATGTAAAATTGTGTGACCAATATTACTAATTTTTATACCGGCTCCATTGGCGGTGTGAACTTGATCACGGTCGTTGTACTTTTCATGAACTGTCAGCTTGTTAAGCTCACCCGTGACATGATGGCTTGCACCACTGTCTACATACCGGTTTGAGTCGTATCCGTAGCCGGTGGTTGCAGTGCCCGCTATTTTGGTGTTTTGTTGTTCTTCATCATCATCATATCTATACCAGCATTGTGGAGCTTCATGGCCGGCCTTCTTGCAGATTTGACACACAATCTTCTTGCGTGGTTTAGAGTTGCTTGGGCCCGGATTATTGGCGCTTTTGCGGTTCTGACTGCCATTGCCTCTACCGTGACCATTGCCTCGGCCACGATTGCCTCCACCTCTGCCATGATTTGCAATGTTGGCTGATGATTGGTGACTTCCACCCTAAAACATCTCCATGCGCAGATCATATACCAACAATTGGGAGTACACATCGCTCAAGGAGATAGATCCAACTCGGCCAAGGATAGAGGATACAAGGGGATTGTAATCATAGTCAAGACCATTGATAATATAATTGATAATCTCATCTTCATCAATGATTTTACCGATGTTGGAGAGTTCATCGCAGATGGAGCACATCTTGTTGAAGTATGCTGCCGAAGACATGCCATCTTTCTTGATTGTGGCAAGTTGCATCCGGAGATTTGCAGCGCGCGTTTCGGAGTGTGTAGAGAACATCTCCTCGAGGGCCGTCCATGCTTCTTCGGACGTTGTTGCAGTCGCCACCGGTGCAAGAGCTTCCTTCGTGAGGGAGTTCAGCAGATAGCTGAGAAGTTGTTGATCCTTTGCAACCCATTGAGCATATTCAGGGTTAGGAACAACTTCCTTCTTGCTTGCAGGTTCACCACTTCAATGGTTTTGGGCGGCGCTGGGGTAGATCCATCTAGGATCCCAATGTATTGAGCACCATGAACAACAGGTAGGAATTGCGCTTTCCACAAGAAGTAGTTGTCGCGAGTTAGTTTCTCGGATACCACCCCAAGCTGCGGCATGGAAAAAGAAGAAGATGATGCCATGGGAGCCTTGGGAGTTTTGTGGATGCGGTGTGGAAGAAGATGCTCTGATTACCATGTAAAATTGGTAGAACGTGGTTGCCTATCTTGGCCTACCACGGTTGCACGTTTATATAGGCCGAAGCCAAAGAGATTTACATGAGGAGGTTGTTGTATCTAGATTGGACTCGGTTACTATACATCATGTATTTAAACTAGTTTGTCTACCGAGTTGAAGGATCGAAATGGCGACCAGAAGGGGGGTTGAATGCGAGCCTTTAAAAATTCTCCGAGAGAACAAAGTTTATGTCCCGATTTTCACCCCAACACCACACCATCAAGATGACGCAAGTCAACTGGTGACAAGCTCACTCTAAGAACGGTTCAGAAGAGTTTGTCGCAAAATGGAAGCGAATGAAAAGCAATAGACTCGAGCAACAGCTATCACCAAAGCTTCACTTAACCAAGCAAGTGACGATTCAACGAGATTAACAAAGCTCAAAACCAAGCGGAAGCAAAGCTTAGCTACATAGCCGATCACAGACCTTTCCAGAGAAACTAATTAACAAAGCATGCAAAGACTAACAAATATAGCTAATTAACACAAGTCAACTAAGCACATAAAGAACTAACAAAGATTAGCAAGAATCAAAGCTAATTAACAAAAGCTAGCTAAGCATGCAAAAGCTATCAAGACTAGTGACACAAAACTAATTAACACAAGCTAGAGCAGAAATTAAATACATATGAGAGGAAAACAAAAAGAGTAAACCAAAAATGCTCAGTGAGCTGCCTCTCACTGCTGGCCTGCTTGCTCACCCCGCCGGCCTGTTGGCCTTGCTTGCTTGCCTCCTACGTGTGTTGCTGCAGCCGCCAGTGCAGGCCTCCAAGCACCACCCCACCTGGGCTGCACGCGCTGGCCTGCTCCAGCAGATGCCCCCGAGTTGGGCTGCGATCTGGGCCGCTCGCCCCTTGCACCGGCCCGCCTGGCCTGCTGGCAGCACGAGCGCTGCGCGTGCGTAGCTGGCCGCGCGAGCACCTGCCGCAAGCGTCGCCTCGCGCCGCGCGCGCTGCAAGCCACCGCCGCCGGCAGCTGCGCAGGCCGGGGCTGCGTGCCCGGCCCTGTGCCTTTCGCTATGTGCACAAGCACAGCATGTCTCGCGCGCTGCCGTCCCACGGAAATCCTCTGCACACAAACAGAAGAAGAAAGAGGGGAAGGCAAGAACAAAACCGAGATTTTGAAACGCAAATTCCTCTCAAAACGCGACGATTTCGAACAAGATTTCAGTCATAGATCCGTGACTACTGGACCTAGCAGATCCAACAAGAAGATTGCGAAAAGATCTATTAACTATCGAGAACGAAAATCCCATGAAAATCATCCAAAAATGGAGAAAAGCAAAACAGATCGGGAGAGAGAAACGAGGCACACAAAAATCACAAAGTAAGAACTCGAATCCTAACGCCCGGAGGACAAAAAGAGATTAGGACCTTCATTCCCATGAAATGTTTAGCACAAACACAAATCCCGAAATTAGAGAGTAAGCAAGTAAAATGAATTAGGATTTCTAAAGAGAATGAGCAACTAGCCACGCCCATCTATTAATGATCCTTGCGAAAGACGAAAATACCCCTGCCCTAATAATTAGGGTACACGTACACGCAGGGATAAAATGGTCCTACTTTTGGTAGAGCCATCGGACGGACACGCCACCTTCACGACTTTGCTTCGCCTCGACGCAAGCTTCACGAGGGCGCCCCGTGTCCTCCACTCCGCCGATCCGGCCGCACCGGATGCACCCTCGGTTTTCAGGCCCAAACCGGAAAATCTGCCTGCGCGGTGGTTTTGAGGCCCAAACCACCCAAACCGTCCATCTTCCCTTGGTCGCCACGCGACCACCTTGATGTCGACGCGTGTCCAGTCTCCGCCGGGCCTCTGACGCCTCCGTCCCGCTTGACTCGACCGACGCCGTCTTCATCCGTCCATGTACTCTTGCTCTTCAGTGCATCACGTGGATCGCCCGTGACTCCGTCCAGACTCCTTCGATCCCTCAGTTTAAGCCTATTCGCGTTCATCTTTCACCGCCCTTGGTCCATCGCCATAAACCTTTCGCTTGACCTTCACCGCATCCGACGACCATCGTGTCGCATCCTGTGCCTGCGTATCACAAGCCAAAAGACATCAAATTCACACAACGTTGTCAATCACTCATCATCCAAAGTTGACCACCATTGATCCTCACGAGTCCATCTCTTGTACAGCACCTATATCTCCTATGAAGGAGTTACACGATTACAAGAAAACACTAATTCTAACAAGGGCGACCTACGCCTGTGTCAGTAACCACAGCGAGTGCCAGGACTCGCCCATCGGTGGGTATGTCTGCCACTGCTCCCAGGGCTTCTTCGGCAACGCCTACGTCGTCGACGGCTGCGTGCCAAACCAGGGTAATCCTCTGCATCCATGCTACTCGAATCTCTTGCCACATTGAGCGTGATCGTCTGAATTGCTGCCTCACCTCCAACAGTTTATGGTTCAAACCAGGCGAAGGCGAACTGCCCGACGACGTGCGGGAACGTGCGCATCCCGTTCCCGTTCGGCATGGAGCTGGGCTGCTTCGCGAGGCTCCATCTTTACCTGACATGTAACCCGGTCTATTCCTCCCATCCTCCAGATGACCAACAATTCGGTGGTCACCGACATCTCCATCGACGAAGGCATCTTGAGGATTCAGAAGCTCTCTGAACCAGGCGATTTCCTGGACGATCATGATAGCACATTCTATGCCTTCTCTGGAGAGTCGGGTGTGGTGAAGTGGGCTGTGGATAACTCCACCTGCGAGGAGGCAGCAGCGAACAAGGACCTGTACATGTGCGTCAGCTCTCACAGCGAATGCATAGACGTCACTGACGACAGGACGAGCCGGCATGTGGGCTACAGGTGTGGATGCTCGTCTGGTTTCGAAGGGAATCCTTACATGGAAGATGGATGCACGGGTAAGTTTCAGAAATGCTTAAGTGTCAGGCTACTGGGTTAGTGGGTTGATCATGGAAGTAAGTTGTTTACCTTCCCTGTCTCATGTCATCGCGCAATCTGCAGATATCGACGAGTGCTCGCAGCCTGATAAGTACTGCCAGAATAGCCTTGGAAGCTTTTCTTGCACTCGCTGTCCACACGGAACTGAGTTCGACACCGCTGCAAGAAAATGCAAAGCATCGAACACTATTTTAGGTATGCCATTTGAGCTATTTGGTTGCTGCAACAGTAAGATCACTGAAGTTGATTTCAGTTAACTCTTTTAGATGTGGAGGACTACTTACAAGTTGTAATTGCAACCAATGCAGGTATCACCATTGGAATCAGTTCTGGAGGTGGCCTCCTATTTCTTGCAGCGATTGCGGGCATTCTTAGCCGGAGATGGAAGAAAGGTGTCCAAAAGCGGCCTCGGAGGAGGCACTTCCGGAAGAACAAAGGCATTCTCCTTGAGCAGCTCATCTCCTCAGACCAGGACACGAACGACAGCACAAAGATATTTTCCCTGGCCGAGCTGGAGAAGGCAACCAACAACTACGATCAATCTCGCGTGGTTGGCCGCGGCGGACATGGTACAGTCTTCAAAGGCATCCTGACGGACCAGCGTGTCGTGGCCATCAAGAGGTCGAAGCTGGTGGCCGATACCGAGATCGACCAGTTCATCAACGAGGTCTCCATCCTGCCCCGGATCAACCACCGGAATGTGGTGAAGCTCCACGGGTGCTGCCTGGAGTCAGAGGTTCCTCTGCTCGTCTACGAGTTCGTCTCCAACGGCACGCTCCATGACCTCCTGCGCGGCCAGCGAGAGGGCGGTCCGTCGCCACTGTCATGGGAGGAGTGCCTCAGGATCGCCACCGAGGTTGCCGGCGCGCTCGCGTACCTGCACTCGGCGGCTTCGACGTCGATACTTCACAGGGACGTCAAGTCGACGAACGTGCTTCTGAACGAGAGCTACACGGCGAAGGTGTCGGACTTCGGGGCGTCGAGGTCGATCCCCATCGACCAGACACACCTCGCCACCGCCGTGCAGGGCCTTCGGCTACCTGGACCCGGAGTACTACCACACGGGGCTGCTGACTGACAAGAGCGACGTCTACAGTTTCGGGGTGATGCTCGTTGAGCTCCTGACGATGAAGAAGCCGATCGTCGAGAACGAGAACGGCGAGAAGCGGAACCTGTCGAACTACTTCCTGTCGGTGATGAGGGAGAGGGCCCTCGAGGAGATTGTGGACGATCAGGTCTTGGTGGAAGCGAGCAACGAAGAGATCATGGGCCTTGCTCGCCTGGCGCAGGAATGCCTGAACCTGAGGCGGGAGGCGAGGCCAAGCCATGAAAGACGTGGAGGTGAGCCTGCAGCTCCTGAACCTGAAGGGACACCCTGCTGGTCCGAGAAAAGACAGGAGGTTCGGCCTCCCTGCGAAGCAGAACAAGGTGGGCTTGGGCGTCGGGGCGGTGTTCCCGTGGCTGGTCAGGATGGCACGCGCCAGTACAGCCTCGAGCAGGAGTTCGCGTCGCCCTGCGCATCCCGCGCTAGGTAAAACTCGTCGTTGATCGTTGTGCTGTTCAGCTGTTCTGCGTAACAACTTATATACATATAAAAAAAATATCCTAATATCTTTTTTCTTCCTTAAATCTTTTAGTTTTAGTCAGTTCATGAAAAATTTTATACTATAAATTTCTTCTTATCCATAATGGATTTACCTGGACCAACACATGAGATTCTTGTGCTATTTGGGGAATTTGTTCTTCTACTAGGGGTCTAGAAGTAGTATTACTTACGAATTCAATTTATTCTGCCTTTTTGCTGGGATTAGTTCTTGTTTGTATATTCTTATTCTATTTTTTATTGAATTCCTACTTTATAGCTGTCGCACAACTTCTTATTTATGTGGGAGCCATAAATATCTTCCATATTTGCTGTAATACTTGTAAACGGGCTCAGAGTGGTCTAAAGATAAGAATTATTGGACTATTGGAGATGGATTTACTTTACTCCTTCATATTTACTAATGACTACTATCCCAGATATGTCGTGGTATGGAATTCTTTGGACGACAAGATCAAACCAAATAGTAGAACAGTTTTTTTATTACTTCTTCACCTCTGCGCTGTCTTTTTTAGTTGAGCCTTTGAGAGGCCGCTTTTAATTGAGCCTAACGTCTACCAATGCACGTCCAATGAATCCAGACTAAAGGTGATCAGGTGAACTGAACCATCGATTCAGCTAATGCTCCGGGCAAGGGCAACTCATTTTTTAGGAAAAGGAAACGTCTCCGGCCTCTGCAACCGCACGCAGCTATTTTTTTACAAATTTCTCAGCACACAAGCTGAACAAAAATAGAGAAAATAGTACACAAACGACTTCAAGAAATCAAAAGCAAAGTCTATTATTTCTTCTCCATCCATTCTCGGCAAAGATATCAAAGCGACAACCTCCAATATCTTGCTCGCCAAATAGACAGTCTTTTTTGTGATTCTGATGCTGTAGCAGAGATCAAAATCACAGCCAGACTAGGGCAACTCATGAAGTGGTCCAACCCTTAGGTAGAGAAGTTCGTCAAACTTGGAGGCGCAACCGGAAATCAACTGAGGAGACGGAGCAAGTGTCGGCGTCCGCCCTTCTTCCACGGCAGATTATTACATAGAACCGCTCTGCCCGAAATGATATCAGTTGCCATCCAGAATTAAAGGCCCGAAAATGGCATGACTGGCATTCCCTTTCGTCCACAGCGACTGCACAAGATTCAGTCGTCTGGCTGGTCAATATAAGGACGATGTTGTACGTGCTATAGAAGCATAAAAGCCGAAGCATTGCTCCTCTCAATATACAACAGATATGCATCCTCCAAAGATGAGCATAGCCATGGCAACGCTCGTGCTCGCACTGCTCGCCGCGCCGTCTCTGGCAGCTGTCGCGGTGAAGACGAGCGGAAGGAACTGCTCTGCAAGCTGTGGTGTAATTGGGATCCCGTATCCGTTCGGGATAGGCCCAGAGTGCTCCATGCCGGGCTTTAATCTCACCTGTGAGGCTGGCCCAGGCAACAGTAGTTACCACCTCCCTTTTTTCAGTTTGAAAAACTCCAGTTACCACCTCCTGCTAGGCAAGCCAAGCATCATGGTCCAAGACTACCTGTGGACTACCTTCGAGAATTCCCCCTTTCCTTTCACCAGAGTAAGCATCGGGTACTTGGTGAAGATGGCTCCTGGTGTCCGGGACAAATCCGTCCACTGGGAGGCTCCAGGCAGACCCTTCGCCATCTCTGCCTCGTCTAACATGTCGCTCTTCGTCGTTGGCTGCGGCGTCAAGGCCTCGCTGTTCGTCGGCGATACTGATGCGGAGGTCGGTAACTGCTCTGTGGCTTGCGTAGAAGATGAAATCATGGAGTGGCTGTGCGTCGGCCTAGGATGCTGTCACATCGGCATTGCGGTGAACCTAAGAGCGTTCACCCTCAACATCTCGCGCGCCGGTCAGCCTGGGCGGCTGCTGAGGCGAGTGAACGCCTTCGTCACCGGTGTGGATTCCTATTTGTTCCGGCCATCGGACCTCGAACATGATCTGACTGCCTCTGGTGATTATTTAGCCAGTCTCAGCTGGGCTATTCCCCATCATCCGGATTATAAAGGCGCCACACAGGACGGAGCCAGCTATGCCTGCGTTAGTAACCACAGCAAACATTACGAAGCGCCGATCGGTGGATATGTCTGCGACTGTACGGAAGGATTCTATGGCAACCCTTACGTTGTCGATGGCTGCGTAAGAGAAGCCAAACAACGGTCAGCTCAGCTCAGCTCTCTATATATATTCTTTTTTCTCGAGAAATGTCCTAATAACTTCTGCGTTCGATACACTATTGTCATTTTTACATGGTGAACCAAGATTATTGTAGCCTCTGCATCCTAGAATGCCGTTGTTTCATTGCGCCATACAACAAATTTGGTGAACTAGACCATTGCTACCACACGGGCTAATAATTTTGAGAGTTGTAAGTATTAGAAATTCATAGAAAAATAGAATCACATCTAATAAAAATCATGCACTGAAACTTATAATATGAGTAGTACCTTGTGTAAAAAATATTAACTTTTTCCAGAACGGAAAAAGTTAATACTAACTTAGGAAAAAAAAATCATAGTATCATGTAAATATTTTCCACTTCTCGCTTTTCCTAGATCCTTTAATCTTGTTGAGTAGTTGATCTGCTATCTGTTTAACCACTTAGTCTCCGCTAGCCCGTAGTCCATGGTTTAGAGATCGAGTGGGCCTGCGTGCCAGCATGGCATGCAATGATGCCAAAACCATTTTGCAAAACCACGCTAGGGTGTTATTTAAACGGTTTTGCAACATTAAGGGATCAAATACCCGGTTTTATAGATGGGGGTTGATGTAGTCGACCCTTAATGCTGCACGAACGCGCCTCGCTCGGCTGCTCCAGGCCATTTGATTTTGGTATTTTTCATTGGCTAAAATATTTGACGTGATGCTGCCTTTTCTTCTCGAAACAGCTCCCGTCTCGCCGAAGGCGAATTGCCAAACATCGTGCGGGAACGTGAGCTTTGCGTTTCCCTTCGGAACAGAAGAAGGCTGCTATGCAAATATCCAACTGTGCCTGACATGTGACCCGGGGCCTTCTCCTCCCATCCTAGAATTGTCTGATGGTTCAGTGGTCACTGACATTTCCATTGACGAGAGTGTCCTTCATTTTGTATCGTACCCGAGCCATAGCATTGTACAAGATGAAGGAAATGGCTCATTGTACTCCTTCTCTAGAGAACAGGGCGTGGTGAAGTGGGCCGTCGGCAGCATGTCCTGTAAGGATGCAATGGCGTCCGAGGAGGGTTGTCTTTGCGTATCTCATAGTGACTGCGTGGATGTCACAGACGATATAACACCCCGACAAGTCGGTTACCGGTGCCAGTGCTCTCCGGGGTTTGAAGGGAATCCTTACCTTAAAGATGGATGCACAGGTACGATCTCTCACAATCTTCGCAGAAAATGCAAACTTCATATTATGTAAGGACCAACACTATGATTGTACAATTTACAGACATCGACGAGTGCCTGCAGCCGGAGAAATACATCTGCAATGGCCTGTGCCAAAATACTTTTGGGAACTATACATGCACAGGTTGTCCTCGTGGAACAGATTTCAATCAAGTCACAAGGAAATGCAAGCCATCTACAGTAATTTTAGGTAAGTTATTTGCACAACCTGTATGGTCATGCTAGTACCCCCAGGTTGTAGCATTACCCAGCTGGATTATGGCTTCTGTATCTCAAGTGTCCTCCCCAATGCAGGTGTTACCGTTGGACTGAGCAGTGGCGGTGGCATTCTGTTTCTTGCCGCAGCTTTTGCTGTTCTTACACGGAGATGGAAGAGAAGCGTTCAGAAACGGCTCAGGAAGAAGTATTTCCGCAAGAACAAAGGCATTCTCCTAGAACAACTGATATCTTCAGATGAAAACGCCAGTGATGGCACAAAGATATTCTCCCTTGAAGAGCTAGAGAACGCGAGCGACAAGTTTCACCATGCTCGCGTTGTTGGCCGAGGCGGTCATGGCACTGTATACAAGGGCATCCTAACTGACCAGTGGGTGGTGGCTATCAAGAGATCAAAGCTTGAGGCAAGCACCAAGATCGAACAGTTCATCAATGAGGTATCCATCCTCTCGCAAATCAACCACTGGAACGTCGTGAAGCTCCATGGTGCTGCCTCGAGGCTGAGGTCCCCCTGCTCGTCTATGAGTTCATCTCCAACGGCACACTGTATGACCTCTTGCACTGCAAGCAAAATGACACCTTGTCACCGTTGTCTTGGGAGGAGCGTCTAAGGATTGCTGTTGAGGTCGCCGGCGCTCTGACGTACCTGCACTCAGCGGCTTCGGTGTCAATTCTCCACAGAGATGTCAAATGCATGAACATACTTCTGAATGATAGCTACACGGCAAAGGTTTCAGATTTCGGCGCGTCAAGATCCATCCCAATTGATCAGACTCATCTGGTCACAGCCGTGCAGGTAACATTTGGGTACTTGGACCCAGAATACTACTATACTGGCCAGCTCAACGAGAAGAGCGACGTTTACGGTTTCGGAGTGATACTTCTCGAGCTATTAGTAAGGAAGAAGGCAATATTTGAGAACGAGAATGGCGAGAAGCAGAACCTGTCGAACTACTTCCTATGGGCGATAGGTGAAAAACCCCTCGAGGAGATAGTGGACGCGCAGATTCTAGGAGTAGCAAGTGAGGAAGCGATCGCAGGCACCGCTCGGCTGGCGCAGGAGTGCCTCAGCCTGACGCAAGGGGAGAGGCCTACCATGAAAGACGTGGAGATGAGGCTGCAGATGCTGAGGGCCCGTAACGCCGCTGCTGATGCTCGCTGTGAAGCAGCGAAAGCCAATGGGATCAGTGGCGCTGTTCCTGTGACGGCCGGCCACCACGGCACACGCCAGTACAGCCTAGAGCAGGAGTTCGTGTCGTCCGCGCGTGTGCCGCGGTAGGCTGCTGGCACCGCGTCTCTCTCTCTCTCTGTTACATGTAGTTCAAATTTTAAATTGCTTGCTGTTGTGCTCCTATAATTTTGTACTGCAAAACTCATACTGAGGAACGCATGTACCATCTTCAGGATTGTTATGATCATCTCAAATAAGAGGGCTTTACCTAAAAGGCCCTAAACACTAAGGAAAAGTAGGAACAGAACAGTAAGTGAGTTTCCTACTGATTGAGTGCTGACACACATAAGAAACACATGACTTATCATATTTAGTAAAGCAACCTGTACACAACTTTTTTTAACTGATATACATATTATCAACCTCAGAACATTTCTTGCTGACACGGATTTACTGAAGCAGAAGATGACTACCCATTGCACACACATCAGATGGGAAGCAGACTGAACATTGGCTTCATTAGTCATAACTGACACATGTCATTTCCACCGAACGTTCTACGATAGCGTTGTAAGGAAAGCATCCACCTTGTCATTCATCGTCCTCGACAGGAACTTCATGCAGATCGGAGGCTTCACCTTGGCGAGGGCCAGCACCGACTGAGGCAGGACCCATAACCCGTCGCCGCAGATCATGCCTGACGCAACCGCAGGCGCGAACGCGTCCGCCTTGGCTCTGTCCAGTCTCTGCCACACGAACAGTATCGCCGTCCCGATGAACATGTCCACCGCGAAGTACGCCCCGAGGTAGAACGGGATGGCCATCGCCATCGGGATCGGGATGAACCGCGACACCTTCTTGGGCACCAGGTCTCTGATCAGGTTGATGACGATCGCCGCGGCGAAGAACACGTAGCAGAGGGTGAGGCAGTTCTTCGGGAGCGAGGAGAAGCCGTCGACGCCAAGTATCGCCATGCTCCGGAAGACGGCGGCGTTCGGCGCGGGGTACTGGCTGCCGTCGACGCCAATGTTGCCGAAGGCCTTGTAGAAGAGCCAGAACACGCAGGGAGCGATGACGCAGCCCATTCCCGTGCCTATGACCTGACTGATGAACATTGACCTTGGTGAGGCCAGTGTCAGGTATCCTGTTTTGAAGTCCCCCATCAGATCAGCAGCAGTGCCCACAATGTTAATCATCACGCCACAGGCAGCCAGGCCAGCAAGAACGCCACCATGCGAGGCGCCCACCCATGCACCGAACGCGAAGATCGCAAGCTTTCCGTAGGTGGTAACTAGAGACCAGTCAGTGAGGCCAGCTCCATAGGCATTGCAGAAGGCAAGTACAGGAGCAAAAATGTAGGCTACCAGGATGTGGTACCACTTCAGCTGTGGGAATATCTGCGGGACAGCACCGATAGATATGGCAGCAATAACAACATAGCCTCCAAGTGCAACATACCAAGGAATTTGATCTTTGAGGAAGAGTTCGTTGCGCCGCTCTTCGTCGTATGAGATAGGTGCGGTGTCAGGAACTGTGCCATCATCAGAGATAGGAAGTGTACTAGCGTTACTTTTCTTGAGCTGAGATCTTAACGAGACCACTGTGAGAATGAATATCTTTAGGAAGTTGTATAGACCATCCCCGAGAATCAAGGCAATGGCTATGAAGACCTGTAATACCGGCAGAATTTAGTAGCTGAAAGGAAAACTGAATCCTCAAGGAGGGAACACATAACATATTCTTACCCTGTAACCTTGCATACCGCGAAGACTAGTGTCATCGAGATCAGCAGAGAACTATATTCCCCTTTTCTTGGCTATGAGGGGCCACATTATTCCCCATGAGAGGATGGCTCCCAGGAGAATAGATATGTTGACAATATGTGAGCAAATCATTCCCACTCCAACATACGTAGGAGAGAAATCAAAGTAAAACCTTGAAAAATAAAAAAAGAGACGTTTGATTATGAAGAACATAAAAAAGAATATGTGCTATGGAACTGAACGAAACACCAAGTTTTGGAGTGGATGGAAAATAACCCTTACCTGTTTTTGTAAGCTTGCAGGCCTAGTGATGGAAACTTTTGGAATCCACATTCTTCTACGTTAGCAGTAAAGAACCACTGAAAGAAACCCCAAACAAAGCTAAGGACAAAGAATGTACCCAAATTCTTCACTTGCTTCCTGTAAACGACAAGAAACACCAATGAACTTCTCATTTTTTGTGTCCTACTGAATATAAATGGAAACTACTGTATATTCACCTTGCAAGCTCGGCACCCTGGGGCGTATGAAAGCCATTTATGAGGTAGGCTGTTGCAGTGCCACTGGGATACGTCAGCTTGTAGTCAACTATCATAATCTGAATAATTAATAGTAATTTAGTTAAAATGGTGTTGACGGTATTGACAGGCAAAGAGGGTTGGTCGGTTGGATGTATAACTTGACCTTTCTTAGTGGCACAAGGCCGAATAGCCCAATGAAGCTGACAAGGAACAGGAAACCAATTATCCATCCAAGATGCGGATTTTTGATATTTTGAGCATCATTTGCCTCAGTTGACATGGCAGCAATTTTATCGCTCATAGCTAATAGGTAGTTACCAAAGCCCCCCGGAAAGTCAGCAAGTTAAAACTAAGAATGCCAGCCTATAACTACTTCCATTTAGCACTTTTGCAATATAATCTGTAAATAATTTATTGGTGGACAACTAGCACATGTTAAACATAACTAGCATGCACCATGCAGTCCCTTATTTGCGAACGTAATAAGGTATTAAGGTTACACTTTTCCACTGAAGAGTCGGTAGAAGAAAAAAGTTTTCACTATGCTATCAGCTTGCCACCAATTACGAATAGAAAAGCAACATGTTTGACAGCAAAAATGCTGTTATAATTTTTACATTTTTTCTGATTTTGCCGCAAGATGTTTTTGTGAAAGCACAATCAGGGCCCTTGGCTATATCACAGCAGGAAATACATAGGAGGTTCACATGTTAGTAAAAACGTAATGCAATAAATAAACAATACGGCACCATTAGAAACAGGTGGCGAATTAGGTGCTACTGAAAAACAAAAAAGAATATAAAAATTGATCCATGCACAGGTCTACAACTTTTTGAACCAAATGCATACCATGGTATATTGAGGTTCTATAGTCGATATCGCAGAAGTGTAAATGAGTTATTTGCCATCCTAACTGATAAGCCGTGTTGATATCAACCTAACTTTTTTATTATAAAAGATAGGAAGTCTTTACAGCAAAAAAGCTTGGGTTGTTCGTAGATTGTGACAGCTAGATGGAAGCCTCGATGGTCTAGAATTTGCCAATCGTTGTCATGAGCAATAGCTTACAGAGTCCAGCTAGCTGTTTATTATCAATTGCATGAGCAAATTAAATAAGCATTGGTATTTTTAATAGCTGCAAACCAGACGCTTCCTCTCATCCTCTTGAGTAATTAGTAAAGCAAGAAAATGCAATGCTCCTTTTAAATTTTCCTAATACAGAGAGCTACCCAGGTACTTCTAAATTGTATCACTTCCAAGCACGTTCTTCCAACTTTGTCATGTACTATGCTTCCACACTATTTTCTTTATTCAGCCATTGACAGATTCAAGGTGTATTGGTACAAGGACCATCGTTTGTATCTATGGATCAGATATGGTGCAAGGAAAGCAATAGCCTTGATAAGAATCACATTTGTTTGGGCGAGCTTTAAGGATGCACATGCACTAGGATGGGAAAAATCACCTAGTTGCATGACGGACCTGCCGGAAAGCTGGGTGCCTTTGGGGTGCAACAGGTAGAACTACAAACTGTTTTTGTTCACGGTGGTTTTTTGGTGTTGTGGAAATCCAGAAATAAAATGTCGATAGAAGGGGGTGTTTGTTCGCTCTCCCACTGAAATAATGTTTAGAATCTTATCTTCCCTGCAGAGATGGCGCGTGCTATTGAAGGCTGCTGAGCAAAAGACTTTGGATGAGCAAATGCTACAAGTGAAGGAGTGGACGAAATCTTCTGTGTCCCAGGTGAGACTGAGAGACTCAAGTTTTTCTGTAGCTTCTAAGATGAAAGCCGCTGTGAACGGTAGTATTTTGTTTCTGTAATGTATGTCAATTCTGAACTTTGTACGAACTCTATATGCTTTATATAAAAGCAAAGGAATCGAAGAAAAAATAACAGGTTACATATCAGATTGCTTACACAAAACACACACGCGAACACAGTGGATTGGTGCTGCTGCAATGATTGGAGCTTTTCTTTACTATATATATAGCTGAATAAGAGCTACAATGAAGGCTGAGAATATCTCTTATTTAATGCAGAAAATAACTACTATAATCTGCCTATTACTGAGATTTTTCTACGATGAAAATTAGCTAGCTCTAAAGAGACTGCGTATAGCCACCGGCACGAACCTGGACACACAATACAGGATTATTTTCCAACAATTTCATAGCAACATGAACACACACAAAGTACAGTGCACGTGGACCAATAATACGAAACCGCAAGCAAAGCAGCAAAAATTCAGTAGTATACTGACTTTGTTACCCTGCAATCTTAGCGAGAACAAAGTAACAAACACAGAGAAGGAAAAACCAGGCAACTGATCTACTGCAAGCATATATATAGTTGCAAAGAATTATCGACTCGATTATTTCTTTCTCTATATGCTTCTATTCTACGAAATCACAACCATAAATACTAGAAGCATGTGCAAATGGACTATGACAGCTGTGAAATTGATACAGTAGTTGCCTAGGGAAAGGCTTGTTGGTTACCGCTGAAGGCGAGGCCGTAGGAGGCGACGACGCAGGTCTGGATGACGGTGTTCTCCTGGCGCGTGAAGGGCTGCTTGAGGAGCCCCACCCGCTCGATGGCGGCGGTCCAGAGGCGGACGAAGAAGAAGCCGAGGAGCCCCGCGGAGATGTTGAGCGAGGGGATGACCCCCGTGGTGAGGTTGAGCTTCATGACGATGACGCTGAACAGGACGGCCAGCAAGAAGCTGACCACGAAGGCGCGCACCGTCAGCTGCTCCCGCCACGACGGCACGGGCTGGCCCGCAAACGCGCGCTCCACGGACGGCGCCGCCTCGTCCTCCGCCGCGCCCGCCCCGTTGGGCGGTGAACTCGTACAATTATTTTGGAGCAAGTCCAAAAGGTTTTATGAAAAATGTATTTTGTTTAGACTTCAGATTTAAGAGGCAACATAAGGAAAGACCGGGTGTTTAGGTTTTGTAAGTTCAGAAGCGTTTCAGAGTTTTTTTTTTTCAAAACGTGTTTGATCTGCTGCTTTGCTGAAAATTATGTTTCATAAGTTCTGTACCTCCGTTTCTGTCTTATTCTCTTTTGTTTCATATAAGTCTATGGTTAGTTGTAAGGTATACAAAATATCCAAACAATCCGGTTGAAAACAATGGAGGAAGATGCAATCGTTCGCCAATTTGTTGTGAAGATATGCATGGCGATTGTGGGCACAAAAGAAGCAGAGTGGCAAGGCGGCCATAGTATCTAGGATTATTCCTTACATGACGCCGAATAATCACAGGAGTACATGCCATAGTCTACATGATAGATATATAGAGAACCCGTGATTATACGATAGCACGGCGATATACCAACCATGTACCCGTAGGCAGTTATGAATGAAAAAGGTAGCCTCATGCCTGGAGAAACTCGGAGCCTCGCAAGTCGCATGCTATCGAATTACTGTGAGCGAATGAGTGTGCGGCACGTGCCTCCAAGGCTCGAAGGCAGTCGGCGTTGTCCAGCCGGGAATCGAGTACAGCACACAGTGACACCTGCTGACCTGCCCTCTACAGTGCCCCTACGGTGAAACCGAGCCCAAGGAAGGAAAAGAAACATGAGGCCTTCTCGCCTCCTCCGTCCCTTCCGGTCCACCCGTGCCTCATATATATATCATCATATTAAGAGATATATTAAGATTTAATAACTAATGATCATTCATTTTTTAAAAGAATTATAATACCAATACTACAATAAGAGATATATGGAAAACATATTTATCGGTCCAACTTTAGATAATCATATAATTTTACCATGGCCAGAATTTATAAGTTAGACTTTTAAAAAGTAACAAATACACTCCACGTAGAAAAAATTTCCAGTAGAGAAAGTGAAAGTAGACGACTGTGGAGAAAAATTTTAACACACTAGAATGATTTTTTTGAAATATATCATTAGCAACATTATTGTTGGGGGTCTGGGGCAAGAAATCTTTTGCCTAAACAAGCATCGCGAGCCTCTAGAGATGAGAGGATCAAGCACGGCATGGGAAAGCAAGAGCTACATGCTTGTAGTTGAAATGGATTTGAATCCCTTTTCTCATGGGGAACAAATTAGCAACCAATACAACCAACATTTTTCAACAAAAGAACTGCATACCGCTTATAGTAAATAAAACTTGAAAAATGTCTTAATTATGTTCAGCCAACTTGGATGCCGCAGCCATCCTATGGTGGAAAATTACATTGGTAGTATAAGCTAGGACGACGTAATTTATCCCTTTTCTCTCCTTAATCTCACAAAATCTTTGTATGCAACAACTTCGCATCAATATAAGTTCAGGCTGGCTACTTGCCTGTCGTAGTTTGTCGTCAAAAGAATATCTTAATTAGACTAGAAATTCTAAAAAAAACACCAATTATTATCGATCATTTGAAAAAAGAAACACTCAGAAACCAGGTTGTTAGATCGATCGGACCTCAGAATGGATTGTAGGTTTTGATCCTACAATTTTTTGCAAAGATACATATATTTTAATATAAAATCGATAATATAGGGTGAAAAGGAGAGCTTATAAACCAAGATCCCATAAATCGATTATTACATTACTTGTAAGGTGGTGTTTGGTTCGGCTAAAATGCCCCGTGATCAGTTTAGAGAGTGATTTGTTACCGCTGCTTCGCGTTTGTTTCGGCTAGCTCGTAGTCGTTCCCCGCGGTATCGGATACCGTCCAGTGCAATATCGATATGGCCCACCTGCGAGCGTTATTTGCAGCTGCGTCCTGTCTCCCTCGCCCTCGCGAGTCTCACTATAACAGCAGCACGCAATCACACATACACGGCCGGCCAATCGCTGCGTGGCACTTGCTTGCCTCATCCGTCAGTGTTTCAAACTAGCAAAACGCTACCAATCCTAACCAAACAAAACACGCTTTTCATTCCATGGTAACTGATTACATTCTGGCAACTGATTACATTAACGTTACCGTTGCAATTGCTAAACCAAACGCTACCTATAAGCTGTAATGTATCACAACACAATAAAGAGTTTTATGCGATCCCATGGGATTGGTGGGATCCTACATACACACACAAAGGTGGTTCTACGATAAAATTAGGATACACAACATGGGACGCGGATTATTCCGGTTAGACCATAGGGGTCAGTATCATCAGATTCTCCAATCCGGATCAGAATTCCGGGGGAAATGTTGTAAATCTAATTACGTGGGTTAACTCCAAAGGAATCTTAATCGGCCAGCTGTACGTACACGCACGAAAGATTCTAGCCTAGATGAGCCTAAGATAAAGTTATCATAACGAAAAGAAAGATAGCCCCAAAATATGGTGTGCAGCAGCTAGTAGTCAAAGTCTTCGCATTAGAATCCAGGGAATCTCGGCAAGGATAAGAGATGCGTGATACGCATCACCTAGTGATGTCATCGCCGGCCGGCGTGTCCACGCACCTGATTTCAATAAGACGTCGCGATCAGCAGCGGTGTAGCCGGCATGATGCCGGGTTGAGATTTCCAATTATCGCGCCGCTGCTTTCACACGCCCGGCCGCCGCTTGGGTGTCGTCGTCGTACGTGCGCGTGCCTTCACACGGGGACGCAGGACAAGAACTCGAGGAACCCAGAGAAGGAAGATAACGGTTTTAATTTCTGAGGTGTTGCGTGGATTTTTTGGCATTCTGTTCTATATTTAAGCTAACTATCGTGTCTCTGAGTCAACGCCGGCGCGTGATGCTTTCAGAAGATCATCCTGGTATTCCTCTCCCCCATGCTCATGATTTTGATCGGCGAGGACGGCCTGATTGCTTGTTGGAAATCTCGTACGACCTTGGAACTATATAGATTCATATGCGAGGTATGGACGCCCGATCGACTAGCCGTGCCGCTGCATGCCGATGTTATTCAACTCTGACCGGATACTGATGCGATGGAAATTGGAATCCAAGTTCAGCTTGACTTAGGGCATGGGCAATGTGCGTACAGAATATTGACATTAAGCATGGGACCCACTCCAATGGGCAATAGATGTGGTAAGACTCACAATGCTTATGTCCAAAGAGGGAAACAATGACTGTGGAGAGAGAATGGATAAGGGGAGAAGATCGAGATTCTCTGCTTTTTTTATTCTCTTAAGAGCATCTCCAAGAGAAGAGACTCTTTGTATATTTAGAAATAGTGAGTTTGGTTAAAAGTTATGCTCCAACGGTCTCTTCAATTGGATATCTAAATATAGATCTCCTATATTTCAGATTTCTCGCTGACCAAAGATGGAGAGCGATAATTGTTCTCTAGACTACCCACGAGATGTAGAAAAATTGTTGGAGAGTACAGAGATATAGAAAACGAATTTTACTCAAATAACTCTCTAGATGACGATGATTTAGAGAGTAGATTTTAGAAAAATTCTTAGAGATGCTCTAGGTTAGCCTTAGTCTTACGGTGCCCTTTGCTATTGCTGAGTCTATGATCCCTATAATGTTTAAGGTGCACATAAGCTCTTATGAAACTACAGCGCTACAGGCTAGCTTGTTAGGGAATAACGATCCAGATTTCCTGCTGACGCGGATGCATGATCCTGACCTGTGGTACTTTCAGCAATGCTGTTCACACTGGCTGCTGCAGGCGAGCCGCGAGCGTGCTGATTCACACATACTCCCTCCGGTTTTTTTAATGTCGTATCTCGTTTCAAAAACGTCGAAAAAGAATGTTGTATTTGTGTCCGGCTCCGTAACGCTTCGGTGAACGAGACGTGGGCGTCAGGGGGATCGTTAGCAGGGACGCCGAGCCCCGGACTTTTGCATGCTGGCATGCAGAATTAATTGGCCAGAGTATTAATCGGGGAAGAGTAACTCGGGGGAGAGAGGATTTAATCATCTCCATGGTCTGTGTAGTCAAGACAAATACGACATCTTAAAAAACCGGAGGGAGTACTAGCAGTACGTAGAACTTCAATGATTCAGGGCCGGGGGGGCATAACTTTCTGAAAGTACAGCTAGCTGCTTGTTGAATGTGGATTGTTCTTCATGTCTGCTTCATGGAGTATTGCTGAATGCTGAGACAGCAACGCGGTGACAGTGATTAAGCTCCTTGTTATGTTACAGGTTTAGGTTAGGAGAAGGGAGCTCTCCTCTCAGTGAGAACTGAGATTGAGAACTCGGCCAGCTCCAGTTGGAGCCCGTTGCGATCAAACACAATGGGCCGTCGACAGAAAACAACATCCGTTCATCCAACTAAACGAAAATAAAAATACTTCTTAGAATGGAATAATAATATCAATCAAGGTGGAGAGAGAAAACAATGGATGTCGGAGAGTAACATCCAAACCGAGCGGTCAGCAAGTCAACGGACGCCACGAGCCGGCCAGCCTGTCTCCCACTCCCAACGCCAGAATGCCATCCTCGCCGTCCGATTCGAAAGCAACGGCAGCGAGGTAGTCCCGCTGTGTGGGCCACGCACGCGCGCGCGCGCAGCCATCCCAACGTTCCAACCACGATAAATACTCACGCCACCTCGAAGGCCGCGCTCCAATCAGTCCACACAGAGACTAGAACTCAGAACAGTGCGGCGTCGGCCAACCAGAGATGGCGCCGCAGACCACAGCAGCCGGCGGCGAGGAGGCGGTGGAGGAGGCGGGCACGCTGCGCCACCGGCACAACGCGGCCAAGAGCGGCGGCGGCGGCGGGGCGGAGGGGCCGGCCAACGGGGCCGCCCAGCAGGGGGAGGACGAGGCGGCGGCGGGGGCGCTGTCGGTGGAGCGGGCGTTCGAGGACCGGGCGGTGCCGTCGTGGCGGGAGCAGCTGACGGTGCGCGCCTTCGTGGTGAGCTTCTTCCTCGCCGTCATGTTCAGCATCATCGTCATGAAGCTCAACCTCACGACGGGGATCATCCCGTCGCTCAACGTCTCCGCGGGGCTCCTCGGCTTCTTCTTCGTCCGCCTCTGGACCGCCGCCATCGAGCGGGTGGGGCTCCTCAAGCAACCCTTCACGCGCCAGGAGAACACCGTCATCCAGACCTGCGTCGTCGCCGCCTACGACATCGCCTTCAGCGGTATGCCTAGCTCTTCTTCTCTGCAACCTTCTGTTCTTGCTGCAGAGCGGAGCAGCCCATGCGGTTTCACTGCTCGATTTGTAGGAGCACCGCACGTTTGGTACGCGGACTTGCAATTCTTTATGAGCACTTTTTACATGGGCTTCGCAGTAGATTCTTGTTTTCTCTCAAAAGCCCCTTCCCAAACTGCACAAGCTTCTTCCAAAGCATACGGCTTTCTAGGCGTACATGACGATTCTTTGGTTAATTATAACAGTATAAGGATGAAGCCACGAACACTACTAACAATTTTACTATTGAAGTCAACTTGGAAAGGAAAAATCTCGCAGTCAGTCATTAAGAAAACGTTTATGGAGTACGTTGATTCCTATGTACTAGTTGTCAAGATGGCACACGCAAGTTGCAACACGTCTGAATTCAGACGACCTCGAGCTGAAATCGATGACCTAGAATCCGGAAGGGCTAGATCCTGTATAGCTTTGAATTATTGAGTACTTGATTACCATGATGAGATGTGGCCCAGGGATGTGACGCGTCAACTTGATAGAGGCGTCTGCGCTTACTACTAACTCAAGTTACAATCCACTGTTGGGGTTGCTTTCTGCTTATCATCATCCGGAACAATATATTGTTCAGTTGCATAATTAATTTCCTGTGGACAACTGCATAATGAATTTCAAGTAACAAGTGCACTGTTGCTTGTACCAAGGGGATAGTGATGCCTTGATTTTTCTTCTTCTTTTATTTTAGTAGTTCTTTTTTTTAAAAAAAAAAGGAGGCAGGAGTACTGTCCTTATCACCTATCGCCGTCTTTGTGTGAAAAGAGATGTGCTAAATTGTGTACTAACCCATTCTGAGTGATAGGTGGGTTTGGCACTTGTTTGGGATGAGCGAAACCATCGCCAAGCAAGCGACGGAGGCTAACAATCCTCAGAATGTCAAGAATCCTCACATCGGATGGATGATAGGGTTTCTCTTCCTCGCCAGTTTTATCGGCCTATTTGCTCTTGTGCCTCTAAGAAAGGTAAATCTTCAGCTTGTTTATGCAGCATCGCTATATATAGTACATAGCAACTCATAATCAGCAACTGTTACCGCTGGTACAGATTATGATTGTCGACTACAAGCTCACATATCCAAGTGGCACAGCTACTGCTTATCTCATCAATGGTTTCCACATGCCAGAGTGTGCCAAGCTTGCAAAGTAAATTATCTGAGTGTTGTTTTCTTCACACAATTCTAGTTATTGTGTGTGGCACTAGGTGTAAAGCAATGTTATTGACTGCATAAATTATATTTTTCAGGAAACAAGTAAAGACACTGGGAAAATTCTTCTTGTTTAGCTTCCTTTGGGGATTTTTCCAGTGGTTCTACACCGGTGGAGATGGCTGTGGATTTCAGAGCTTCCCTACATTGGGCCTCAAAGCTTATAAGAACAGGTCAGAGTTTTACATTGTCTCGATAATAGGACTCTACATCTGAAAACAGTTTTTACTAGATTTATGACACTAAAATTGCTTGGAGAATTACATGCCTGATATCTGAAAATAGCTTATTGTAGAATCATTTGTTTGGTTAGGAGAATGGAACGGCTTGCATTACTGAACCTGAACTTTGTATTTCACCTTTCAGGTTTTACTTCGATTTCTCTCCTACCTATGTTGGAGTTGGGATGATTTGCCCACACATTGTGAACGTGTCTGTTCTACTGGGAGGCATCCTTTCCTGGGGGATACTGTGGCCTCTAATACGCAACAAGAAGGGGAGCTTGTATCCTGCCTCTCTATCAGAAACCAGTCTCCATGGGTTGCAGGGTTGCAGGGTAAATACCGGCACGATCATCCCTCTTTTGTTTTACTGCTGATTCTTGTTACTACTTGCAACCAAGCAGCTAATCTGGCGTTTCTGATTACTGCAGGTTTTTATATCAATAGCTATAATTCTTGGTGACGGTCTGTACAACTTCGTGAAGGTGCTCATTCGCACCACTGCCGGCTTTATATCCATGATGAAGAAAAACAGCACCCTTCCAGTTTCGAACGACAGCAGCCCCATCACTGAATCTGTTTCATTCGACGACGAATGACGCAGCCCCTTCCTCAGGTGTTCCCGCAGCTCAAGTGGTACTACATCCTGGTCGCCTGCATCTTCGCGCTGGTGCTGGCCTTCTGCAACGCCTACGGCACCGGCCTCACCGACTGGTCCCTGGCGTCCACCTACGGCAAGCTCACCATCTTCATCTTCGGCGCGTGGGCCGGCGCCTCCAACGGCGGCGTCCTCGTGGGGCTCGCCCCCTGCGGCGTGATGATGAGCATCGTGTCGACGGCCGCCGACCTGATGCAGGACTTCAAGACGGGGTACCTGACGCTGGCGTCGCCGCGGTCGATGTTCATCAGCCAGGTGATCGGCACGGCGATGGGCTGCGTCATCGCGCCCTGCGTCTTCTGGCTCTTCTACAAGGCCTTCGCCGACATCGGCCTGAGCGGCAGCGAGTACCCGGCGCCCTACGCCATCGTGTACCGCAACATGGCCATCCTCGACGTGGACGGCTTCTCCTCGCTCCCCAAGCCTCACGCTCTGCTACGTCTTCTTCGCGGCGGCGATCGCCGTGAACCCGGCCCGGGACCTGGCGCCCAAGAAGGTGGCCAGGTTCATCCCGCTCCCGATGGCGATGGCGATCCCGTTCTACATCGGGTCCTACTTCGCCATCGACATGTTCATCGGCACCGTGATCCTGTTCGCGTGGGAGGTGGTGAACAGGGCCAAGGCCGACGCGTTCGCGCCGGCGGTCGCGTCGGGGTTTATCAACGGCGACGGCATCTGGACGCTGCCGCAGTCGGTCCTCGCGCTCGCCAAGGTGAAGCCGCCGATCTGCATGAAGTTCCTGTCCAGGTCGGTGAACGCCCAAGTCGACGCCTTCCTGGGGAATTAGCCGCGACGCGATCGGGCAGATGGAGGGTTCGGTTGGGAAAGGGAGATTTCGTGCACGAATCACGAGCGTGATTTGTGTTGATGATGCACCACGCTGTAAACTGTAACCAATGCTGTGCCACGTCGTCCTTTTTTACTGTCTGCCTTGCTGTATGTTAGTAGGACCAGGGCTGCCGAAGTAAAGTTTGCCATCGTATACGCGTGCATCATCAAGGGCAATTAGTTACTTCTCGGTTCGGATTTCGTAACCACTTCGATCTCGTCACCTCGCCTCTATCTGCAAGGGCGAACAAAAGGCGTTTTGACCCGAATCCGCCTTCCCCACGCGAGAGAACGAACATCTGGGCCGTGCAGTTCCGAATCGGAGGGCTCCCCGCCACGGTTAACAGCCCAGCACCAGCCCACCAGATCATATCGTCCCGGATTCCCTGGCTCCCAATAAATACGCCGCCTCCCAACCATCAACCGAGTCACGATACTCGCCAACAGAGAGAGTCACCATGGCGACGGGCGCCGTGGCCGCCACCGCTCCCGGCGGGTCCGCCGTCCACGACGACGCCGACGCCATGGAGCTGGGCTCCAACCTGCTGCGCCGCCGCCACGGCGTCAGCGTCCGCGAGGGCGAGGGCGAGGCCGGCAATGCCAAGGAGGAGGCGGTCTCGGTGGAGCAGGCGTTCGCGGACAAGCCCGTGCCGTCGTGGCGGGAGCAGCTGACGGTGCGCGCCTTCGTGGTGGGGGCGCTCCTCTCCGTCCTGTTCAGCGTCATCGTCATGAAGCTCAACCTCACCACCGGCATCATCCCCTCGCTCAACGTCTCCGCCAGCCTCCTCAGCTACTTCCTCGTCCGCCTCTGGACCAAGGCCATCGAGAGCATGGGCCTGCTCAAGCAGCCCTTCACGCGACAGGAGAACACCGTCATCCAGACCTGCGTTGTCTCCGCCTACGGCATCGCCTTCAGCGGTAAAAACTTAAAAGCCTAAACCCCAGTGCAGTGCTTCCGTCATTAGTTTCTCTTTCTGCGCTCTCTTGCTTGTCAGATTTATCAGACAAACGAGTTTGGCGCATCACCTGTGGAAAGGCACGCTTTTGTTTATTTTTGTCTCTTATTCTAGATTCTAGATTAGATCTATGACATGGTGGTATTCGGTAATCAGTAAATGTATTTATCAGAAAAATAACTTTTCACGAAACAGTCTTCAGATATCGATAAACCTGGTGCATGTTTCAGAAATTAATCGTGAGTGTCAGCAAGACATTGTTCCCTGAGAATACTTCAGATTTTGCATTGCCTGATGATCCCTACAACTTTTCTTATTACTTTTAGAATGGCATATTAAAACAATATAAAATCTCAGATCTCTGATTCACAAATTCCAATTGCAGGCGGGTTTGGCAGCTATCTATTTGGTATGAGTGGAACTATTGCTAAACAAGCAACAGAGGCCAATGATGCTCAGAATATCAAGGACCCTCACCTAGGATGGATGATAGGGTTTATGTTCCTCGTCAGTTTTGTTGGCCTTTTCGCTCTGGTTCCTCTGAGAAAGGTATATGCTTTCCGTTTCCAACTCTAATTCTCAATGTTCTAACAAACTTCCTATGGTTATCAACTGAAAGTCCGAAATAAACGTTTTCAGATTATGATTGTCGATTACAAGCTGACTTACCCTAGTGGAACTGCGACCGCATACCTCATCAATGGATTCCACACGCCCGAGGGTGCCGAGCTTGCAAAGTACGCAGCATGAACTCTGCTAGCCTGTCATTGTAAAAAATCAGTGTGCGTTTATTGATAATATCGTCACATATTTCAGGAAGCAAGTTCGGACGTTGGGCAAGTACTTCTCACTTAGTTTCCTTTGGGCCTTCTTCCAGTGGTTCTATACAGCCGGGGACGACTGCGGATTCAGCTCCTTCCCAACACTCGGCCTTGAAGCTTACAAAAACAAGTCAGTATCACTGCATCCTGGTTTTAAATTCAAATAGTGGTAAATTGCCAAAAGGGTAGCTCCAAACTTATGTTAGACCACACAGTTATTGACTAATGCATTATTAATCTCTCTAGCTTAGTGATATGCTATTGTTCGGGGAAAAAAACTTAGTAGTCTGCTGTTTATTTGATCTTTATGATAATGTTCTCCTGTTTTCCAGGTTCTATTTTGATTTCTCAGCTACTTATGTTGGTGTTGGAATGATATGCCCGTATATCGTAAATGTGTCTCTTCTTCTTGGAGGCATTATCTCGTGGGGAGTAATGTGGCCACTGATCAGCAGAAAGAAAGGAAGCTGGTACTCTGACTCTCTTCCAGATAGTAGTCTACATGGACTAAATGGTTATAAGGTAAATACTTGGCCGTAGTAGCATGCAAACTTTTTCTTTTCACAACTATCCAGAACTGACGGCGTAAAAGTGCAGGTGTTTATAACCATAGCAGTAATTCTTGGGGATGGCCTGTACAACTTCTTGAAGGTATTTATCCGCTCAATATGTGCACTCATATCAGTGTACAGGAATAGAAATGCAAACACGCTTCCTGTGTCCGAGGATGGCACCCCTGTCACTCCCATTGAAGCTGAGTCATTTGATGACAAGCGTCGTGTTGAGCTATTCTTGAAGGATCAAATTCCCAAGACAGTTGCATTTGGAGGCTATGTTGCTCTGGCAGCTATAACCATCGGTTGCCTCCCTCTCATCATCCCACAGCTCAAGTGGTACCATATTTTGGCTGCATACATCCTTGCTCCTATACTGGCCTTCTGCAATGCCTATGGATGTGGCCTAACTGATTGGTCCCTCGCCAGCACCTATGGTAAGCTTGCTATTTTTATCATTGGTGCATGGGCAGGTGCTTCCCATGGTGGGGTGCTTGTAGGATTAGCTGCATGCGGTGTCATGATGAGCATTGTGGGAACAGCCTCTGATCTGATGCAAGACTTCAAGACCGGGTACCTGACTCTGGCCTCGCCAAGGTCCATGTTCATCAGCCAGGTGATAGGCACTGCCATGGGCTGTGTTATTGCGCCCTGTGTCTTCTGGCTGTTTTACAAGTCCTTCGACATTGGTGCTAGTGGTGGCGCTTATCCAGCACCTTACACCATTATGTACCGCAATATGGCGATCCTTGGCGTGGATGGCCTGTCCTTGCTTCCAAAGAACTGCCTCACACTGTGCTACATTTTCTTTGCCGTTTCCTTTGCCATCAATTTGATCAAGGATCAAGTGCCATCCAAGGTTGCGAAGTTCATCCCCATCCCCATGGCAGCAGCAATTCCTTTCTACCTTGGGCCATACTTCGCGATTGATATGTTCTTGGGCAGTGTGATACTCTTCTTTTGGGAATGGAAGAACAAAGCTGAAGCAGATTCGTTCGGACCAGCAGTTGCGTCGGGCTTGATGTGCGGTGATGGGCTGTGGGCACTGCCCCAGGCTGTTCTGTCTCTTGCCAACGTGAATCCTCCTATTTGCATGAAGTTCTTGTCAAGGTCGGTGAATACTAAAGTGGACTCCTTCCTTGGGACTAGCTAGTGATAGTTTGATCGAGTAGAATTATCTTTGTCTCGTAGTTGAAGTGGTTAAATAATTCTAGTCATGTAAATTTATTAGTATCATTGCGCAACTGTCGTATTTGTTTTAGTAGTCAAGCACAATTGGAGAAGCTGTCTGAATTGTTTAGTGCTGCAGTTGACTGGTTGCTGTCTCTGAAATGAAATGAAATTCTCATGGTCAAGATTGTCTCCTCTGAAGCAAGATTGCTGTTTATACTGAACCTTATATTTTGCTCAGATACACATGTGAAGCAAGATTGCAATTTGTTTTTAAATATAAATATTTAGTTTTTTTAAGTAAAAAAATAGAAGTGGTTTTGGAGAATCAAAAGTACTAAACATCTGCATGCACTCCGAAATCACAAAACATCGGTCAGTCAGTGTGACGGTGATAAAAGGTGGCCAGTATGCCCCATTCTACTCTGCTTTCTGTATCTCTAGTGTATCGCTGGATGTTGCAGAATTGCTTGTCAGTGTTCGACAATGTCTGGTCTGATCTCTGTGATGCTAATCAGTACTCTTGACAATGCTGCATATTGTGAAGGCATCCTCTTCTGGGAACAATGTGGCCTCTGATAGTAGGCAACAAGAGGGGTAGTTGGTACTGTGCCAGATTCTCATTCTGGCCGTAGTCTGGCCTCCGGAGCTGTCATCAGGGAAGCGAACCAAGGAAGTCGGATGAATTTATTCGAGTTTTTTTGGGCAAACGTAGATCGTCTGGGTTCTACATGTTGATTCTACGCGTTGAACCAAACATACGGTTGACCGAAAACTAACCTGATGAGCGAGCCGATTCAAACCCATTCAGTAAGCACCCCAAAATTAGGACAGCAATGCATCTGGCAAACAGAAAGCATGCATGGAATCTTGACCAGAATTTCCGAGCTCCCATGCATGAATCTTGACCAGAATCTCCAACCTCTGCCCGACCACCAGATCATCTCAAACGCTACCCGCCCCTCCTTTTAGGATCCAGCAACCCCCACTGCCAAGCACCAGCCGAGTGACCAACAGTGTGTGTGAGACGGCATGGCGCCGGGCACCGCCAGCGCCAGCGCTTCCGGCGGCTCAGCCGTCCACGACAACGCGGACGCCCTGGAACAAGGCAGCAGCAGCCAGCTCCGCCGCCGCCACGCCGGCGGCCAACAGGCGGGCGAGGTCGGCAAGGAGGAGCCCGCGCCGCGAGCAGGCGTTCGCGGACCTGCCCGTGCCGTCGTGGCGGGAGCAGCTGACGGTGCGCGCCTTCGTGGTGGGGTCCCTCCTCGCCGTCGTGTTCAACATCATCCTCATGAAGATCGACCTCACCACGGGCATCAACCCCTCGCTCAACGTCTGCGCCAGCCTCCTCAGCTACTTCCTCGTCCGCGTCTGGACCAAGGCCATCGAGAGCTGCGGCTTGCTCAGGCAACCCTTCACGCGACAGGAGAACACCATAATCCAGACCTGCGTCGTCTCCGCCTACGGCATCACCTTCACCGGTAAAAGCCCAAACCCGAGCCCTTCCCTCATTAGTTTATGTTTTTATTTTATGCGCCGTCTTGCTCGTCAAATTTCTGATGGCTCGTCTACTGTTGGAATGTTGGATCTTTATGGCCTAAAATCAAGTACTTGGGGAAAAGGACTCCCATTATTTTTAATCCCATGTTTGTTTTTACTTGTGAGCGGAAACAAAGAAAAATTACTAACTTAGATCGAAGGAAAAGCAGAGTAACTAGAAGTGAAAAATTTCCTAAAAATGAAAATCTAAAAGACAAGAAAATCACTTGAAGAGAAAAGATGAGTTAAAAAATATATATAAACAAGACAAGTAATCCTATTAGAGTCAACACAGACCCCTGAAACAAATAATAAAAATCATGAGGCGGATTTGATGAATGTATAAATAGAAAAAAAAACTCAATTTTTGATTAGTCATTTTTTAAAGAATAAAAAGGATATATGGATTGTGAATCCCTGTAGAAACAAAGAAAATGTTAACTAGGCTAGCAAACCGCAATAGAAACCAAAACATAGATGAAATATATGTGTTAGATGTGGAAAGATTATGATAATGAACCCACCAAAGAGATAAAAGACAAAAAAAATCGTACAATTGGAAAGACTTCGACTGCAATTTTGCATACAATGATCTTTGAATCGATTTCTATGGATATGCCCAATCTATCTTTGTAATAACAATTTCCAGAGCCAGCAATACCTGGCGAACTGTTATGACAAGGAGTTACTACAAGGTAAAGTGCTGAAATTAAAATACAATTTACCAAAGTTAAAAGATTTGATGTCATGGAAATGGTAGCTGTAACATGTAACTTTAAGGAACCCATCATGAACCCTTTTCTCTTGCATATATAAATGGAGCCTTAGGAATTTGCAGTCTTCCTTCTACAAATGTAACTTCTGAAATAAAGTTAAAATATTTGATTGATCAGGTACTTCAAAATGATTTATGGTAGAAGTGGAGGTCTTCTGTGTGGATGAAAAGCTGCATAGTTGGTACAGTTTGTCTGCTAAGTATTATAGCAACATCTGCTTGCATGATGGACTTGGCTCGTCTTCCAATTTTAAGATGACCAGCATTGCATACTGTTCTTGATCTGCCCAACCAAATCAAACCAGCAATGAATAAATTGGAGAAACTTAAACACCAAGTGACCAAGTGAAAGGTTTTACACTCAGTCACTCACCCAACTGCAGTATGCCACCCTTTTGAAGCAAAAGAAGCCCCAATTTGCATTCCCACAGAGAACCCTAGGAGTTAAATCCAAGTAAAATGAAATCAACACAAACAAAAATAATTTCTCACCTCACTGTTGACACCGGATACTTGCCCACTAACGGATAACATATTAACATGCACTGTTGGCATGTTGCCATTTTGATTGAAACAATCTCCGGTGAAGGCTCCTCAAATAAAATCATCCTGTCCAAAGTGAAAGATATTGCTGCCTGTCCATCATAGGAAACCAGTTTGCCACAGCCCCTACCCCTGTTATCAGTCCTGTGTTACCTATGCTAGCCCCCCAAAGTGATTCCTGACTTTGTACAACTCAACCTATGCTTGTTGTTTGTCGGTTTTTCCATCATCCAATCCACAACAAATCGAATGAAACCACTTGAAATATCAATTAACATGGGGTATATCTTAGAAATTAGTTCTGAGTAGGCAAGGCATTGTTCCCTGGGTCATGGACCATGCTTGTATTTTGAATAAGATTATGGATGTTGTTACTGACACAGAATACATTTAGATTTGACATTGCATGATGATTCCTACAATTTATTTTGTGGTACTTTAGTGTAGTGAGATACCCGTGACAATATAATTATAGCATATAGTTGTGATTCACAAATTCTAATTCAACAGGTGGATTTAGCAGTTATCTGTTTGGTATGAGTGGAACTATTGCTAATAAAGTAACAGAGGCCAATGATGCTCAGAATATCAAGGAACCCCACCTCGGATGGATGATAGGGTTTATGTTCCTCGTCAGTTTCGTTGGCCTTTTTGCTCTGGTGCCTCTGAGAAAGGTAGATGCTTCCCTTTCCGACTCTATTCTTCAGGGACATTTTGCAAAAAGAAATTTCTATGATTATCAACGGGGATGCATGTTTTCAGGTTATGATAGTGGATTACAAACTGACTTACCCAAGTGGTACTGCGACCGCTTACCTCATCAATGGATTCCACGCACCTCAGGGTACCGAGCGTGCAAAGTAGGCAACATGAACTCTTGTCGCTCGTCATCATCAAAAATCAAACATTGTTACTGATAAGATCATATTCTATTTCAGGAAGCAAGTTCAGACGTTGGGCAAATACTTCTCACTTATCTTCCTTTGGGCATTCTTCCAGTGGTTCTACACAGCCGGGAAACACTATGGATTCGGGTCCTTCCCAACACTTGGCCTTGAAGCTTATAAAAACAGGTCAGTATAGATGTGTCCTTGAACAACAACACAACAAGCGATTCTAATGCCAAAAAGATTAGATCCCTACTTATTTATATAGTGACTATCACGGAGTGATAGACTAATACGTGCAGTATTCAGGTGCATCAACTAATCTATTTGGCTGAGGAGTTGTCTGCTGGCTATTCTCGATTTTATGATATTTCTCTCCTGTATGATTAGTCATACTCCTATTTTTCTTAACTTAATTGGCATTTTCCAGGTTCTTTTTTGATTTCTCACCTACTTATGTTGGTGTTGGAATGATCTGCCCATATATCGTAAATGTGTCTCTTCTTGTTGGAGGCATCATCTCGTGGGGAGTAATGTGGCCCTTGATCAGCACAAAGAAAGGAAGCTGGTACCCCGAGACTCTACCAGATAGTAGTCTACATGGACTGCAAGGTTACAGGGTAAACTATAATTTGGTCCTACTAGCAAGCAAGCTTTTGCTTTGCACAACCAAATGTATTACCCAGAACTGACGATGTAACAATGCAGGTGTTTATAACCATAGCAGTAATTCTTGGGGACGGCATGTACAACATCTTAAAGGTACTTGCTCGCATAATAGAAGCTTTCATATCAAGGTACAGGAATAGAAATACAAACATGCTTCCTGTGTCCGACGATGGCACCCCAGTCACTAACACTGACGCTGAGTCATTCGACGAAAAGCGTCGTGCTGAGCTATTCATGAAGGATCAAATTCCCACTAAAGTTGCATTTGGAGGCTATGTCGTCTTGGCAGCTATAACCATCGGTTGTCTCCCTCTCATCATCCCACAGCTCAAGTGGTACCATATTTTGGCTGCATACATCCTTGCACCAGCACTAGCCTTCTGCAATGCCTATGGATGTGGCCTAACAAATTGGTCCTTTCCCAGCACTTACGGTAAGCTTGCAATCTTTAGTTTCAGTGCGTGGGCAGGTGCTTCGCATGGTGGTGTGCTTGTGGGATTAGCTGCATGCGGTGTGATGATGAGCATTGTGGGAACAGCTGCTGATCTGATGCAAGACTTCAAGACCGGGTACCTGACTCTGGCCTCACCAAGGTCCATGTTCATCAGCCAGGTGATAGGCACCGCCATGGGCTGTGTTATTGCCCCCTGCATCTTCTGGCTGTTTTACAAGTCATTTGATGTTGGAGCAAGCAATGGCGCTTACCCAGCACCTTACACCATTATGTACCGTAACATGGCGATCATGGGTGTGGATGGTTTGTCCCTTCCAAAGCACTGCCTCACCTTATGCTACATATTCTTCGCGGTTTCCTTCGCCGTCAATTTGATGAAGGACCTGGTGCCAAAGAAGGTGGCAAAGTTCATCCCCATCCCCATGGCAGTAGCAATTCCTTTCTACGTCGGTGCATTCTTCACTATTGATATGTTCTTGGGTTGTACAATACTATTCATTTGGGAATGGAAGAACAAAGCTGAAGCAGACTCGTTGGGACCAGCAGTTGCATCAGGTTTCATGTGCGGTGACGGGCTCTGGGCACTACCAGAGGCTGTTCTTTCTCTTGCAAATGTGAAACCTCCCATTTGCATGAAGTTTTTGTCGAGGTCTGTGAATGCCAAAGTAGACTCCTTCCTTGAGAACTAGTTAGTGCTAGTTTGCTAGAATAGAATTATCTTTCTTTCATAGTAGAAGTGGTCAAATAATTCTAGTAATGTAAATTTAAGAGTGCCGCTGGGCAGCGGTCATATTTTGTTCAAGCAATCAAGCAGACAAGCACAATTGGAGCAGTTGTCTGATCTGCTTGGTACTGCAATAGTACAATTGTCTGGTTTCTATCTCTGGAATTTCATTTTCGTGGCACAGATTGCCTCTTGTTAACCCAGGTCTTTAGGTATGGTCGAGTCTGATAGATATCAGGCTTGTGACCGAATAAATGAAAACAGGAACGGCCATCAGGTTCAGGTATGGAATCGGAGGATGGATGCCAGACGCTTGCAACGAGATGCAGAATGCAAACGTACCTTATTCCTGTCGAGCTTGCGTTTCCCCGAAAACCTCCGCGACCCGCAGGTTCGCCCCCTCCCTTCCCGTCGGCCATCGGCCACTGCTTCCGAACTGCCCTTGCGCCACCAAACCCGTGAGCAGCAAGGACGCGGAACGGCGGAAGAGGACATAGCCTGGATGCGAGAGGTGGAGCCGGGGACAGCTCCGGAGATTCGCCGCCCCTCATCCGCGCCGGTGCTGGTCGCCGGGCCAGCAGACATCGCCGCTGCGGTGCGGCGGGCGGCGGCCGCTTGGCCGGTGCGGGTGTGTGGTGGGCTGCTTTTTCGTTGGGCCTTACAAATGGCAGAAACGAAGACCCAAACGATCATGTTGGAGGCCTTGTGGGTTTGGATCTGCGTGCTTCACCACTCGCAGGCACAAGGCTGGGCTTTGTTTGGTCCGATTGAAGCCTGAACGGATCCCCAGTCTGCAGCAAACGAAAAATCACCTTCTCAAAAAGAAAAAGCACACGAAAAATCACGAGCTCGCTGTAATCCTCGCCCTGGCGTCTCGGTTCCTCAGCTGCTTTGTTGCTCCTTGCGAGACCAAGAGCTGCAGCATTTGTCCTGACGCAGCCATGGTTCGCTTTTCACGATGCATAGCTCGCCGAAACTACTGGATGCTGCGGCCGGCTAACAATTCTCAAAGCACCAGGCTTCAGCTGTCAGGATTCCTGCAATTACGCACGATAGGTGTGCATCTTTCTGGCTACAACCAAGGCATTTCCAGCCTCCTGGGTTGCTTGCTCCGAGGCTCCAGTGCATATATGTCGGTGGCTCTCTAGTGCGTTGCAGGACTGACGTGCTTAGTAACTGAAGATCAGCTCATAAGTTTCGATCGTAGCTTAGTGGAAATCGCGAAGCCATGGCATCCGCCTACGAGCCGCCGCGAGGTGATGCCGCCGGTGCGGGCGACGTGGACCTGAGCGAGGTGAGGCAGAGGAGCAGCAAGCCTTGGAAGAAGCCCGGCACGGAGGCGGGCGACGGCGACGAGGGGAGGAGCGCGGCGGTTGGCGGCGGCTGGGAGGTCACGGACTCCATCGAGCGGGTGTTCGAGGCGGAGCCCGTGCCGTCGTGGCGGGAGCAGGTGACGCCCCGGGCCCTGGCGGTGAGCCTCCTCCTGGCCATCGTGTTCAGCCTCATTGTCATGAAGCTCAGCCTCACCACGGGCATCATCCCCTCGCTCAACGTCTCCGCCGGCCTGCTCGGCTTCTTCTTCCTCCGCGTCTGGACGGCGCCCGTCAAGAACCCCGGGCGGCCCTTCACGCGCCAGGAGAACACCGTCGTCCAGACCTGCGTCGTCGCCGCCTACGGCATCGCCTTCAGCGGTAGCGATACACCGCCAGCTCTGCTCTGTTCAAAAGCTTAAAATTTGGCTTTGACTCTTCCGCCATTGCTATGCTGGGATCAGGTGGATTTGGGAGCTACCTGTTTGGCGAGCGAGACGATCGCCGCCCAGGCAGCTGAAGAAAACAATGCGGACAACGTCACGCTCTGCTGCGTCTTCTTCGCTGGCGCCATCGCCCTCAACTTGGCCAAGGACCTGGCGCCGAGGAAGGTGGCCGGGCTCATGCCGCTCCCCATGGCGATGGTGATCCCGTTCTACATTGGCTCGTACTTCGCCATCGACATGTTCCTGGGGAGCGTGATACTGTTCGCGTGGGAATGGGTGGACAAGGCCCAGGCTGACGCGTTTAGCTATGCCGTCGCGTCCGGCTTGATCTGCGGAGACGGAGTATGGACTCTGCCGCAGGCAGTGCTGTCGCTTTTCAATGTGAAGCCGCCGATCTGCATGAAATTTCTGTCAAGAGGTGTCAATTACAAAGTGGATGGCTTCATCGGAACATTGTCTTAGAAACCGGGGAAGAAGCCACCTTTCCACCACACACACACTCTGCTCCGAATTGAGTGCCATGCTCTGATTAAGGTTGAAACTGTTATACTACCTTGCATTGAGCACCGTACTCTAATTAAGGCTGAAAATGTTATATCCTGCAATGTGAAGACTGCAAATGAACATTTGTTATGGTGAACCACTTAGCACTGGAAACAATACTGAATAGTACATGATTGTGACAGCAAGTATTGGTTTCAACAAAAACTTGTTATATTCACATTCACATTTATTCTCCGAACAGAGTATAGTAAACTGTGTTACCCTGTATTTGAGTTCTGAAGTCTGAACATGACCAGTCAATGGCCAATCATGCCCATTGATATTTATTCTTTACATTACAGTGGCTATCTAAGAGTCACATATATACCATTCAAATCAGATAGCCAGAAGGTTACAAACCATCAATCTATCTTCTGCTCAAAACAAATGGTCGTAACTTTCAACTTGCATACCAGCATCATTTTGGTAGCAGTATCCGGCATATCGACTGCACTCTATGTAGCATTGCAGGATGAAGCTCCATCTGTAATTCAATGATGCACAATACTAATTCACTTAGGCGCTTTATCCAGGGTTTTCTTTAGATCAAGAAGTTTTGACCATCTTTGGCTGGAACTCTTCTTCCTCTGGTTACTACCATCTGTGATTTTTAAAGATATAAAATCATGACAAAGATCTTTACATTATCTGCATCACCAGCTGAAATAAGTGAATTAAATTTGAACAGGCACTTACATTGCCATACGACTGTAGACTTTTCACAGGCCTCCGAACAGGAACTCTGGATATAATGTAGATATACTGATCAGCAACATAGCAGGTAGCTTCATTCCAAAAAGAAAAGGAGTAATATAGCAGTAGTAAACACTAATCAACATGGCATATTGTAGCGTGTAATTAGGGCAATTGTTTTCACCTTAGCCGATGCCGTTAATCGTACAGTCTCTTGGATTACCGAGTCAAGATCAACTTCCTCTCCTGGTCTCACATAGATGACCTGTTAAAGGTGGAAAGAAGCTGTAACAATATCCTCACACTGATGTGTGAATGCAGGTTCAGAAGTTGGGTAGCATTGTATCTGAGTAGTGCTACTTCAGAACTCATACCGACGGATCGCTGTCACCGAGATATGGCAGCCCGCTCTGATCTCTCCTTGATGAAGACAGAACCGTGAGATTGAATTTCTCATCGATCTGTGGAGTGCAGAGGAATATCATGTCAGTGGTTCTATAACGCGATCTAATACAGAACTGGGTGATTGCATTATCTTAAATCGTATCATAAAACGGAGAGGATTTCAAGTGACAGTACAGTACGTTTGTGCAGTAGGGAGAGGAGCAGGAATCGCAAATTTTTCTGAACGATGTCAGCACTCGCCCTTTTATAGACATCCCAAACTGTGTATGCTGAGATCAGACAACACAAATACAGTATCAGTTCATCATCTAAATACCTACTCGATCTCCCTCACATCATGTTCTTCACTCTTCAGGCGCAGCGCAGACACTGCAGGCTTCAGGAGAGAGAAGAGCACTCATGGCGTAACCGTAAGCCAAGGCGATTACCTGCTGAACTAGAAGGTGCACGAGCACGTCGGCGTCCCTCTGCCCGTCCTCGATAAGATCGTCCAGGCGCAGCTGCCGCATCGTCAGGTCGAAGTCGCTGCTCCACTGGTCCCCTCCGCCGCGCGCCGTTCCGACGGAGACCAGGCTCTGCCGCGCGCCGCCGGGTCCCCTCCGGCGGCTCCTCCGGGCGCTCTGGATCGAGACAAGCAGCACGGCACGGGATGAGCTGCCGCGGACCACCCGAGCAAACTGCCGCGGATGAACGCTACGCTATGCACCTGTGCGACTTGCGCTTTCTTCAACGGCTCCGTCGGGTAGGCATCGTCTTCGGCCGGAAGCTGCGCGTACACGGCGAGCGTTCTGCACCGGGCGCCGCGGCTTCGGCCGCCTGGGAGCGGCGTCGTGACCGGATTCGGCGGCAGCCTCAGCGCGTGGTTGCAAGCTCTCGCCATGATTCCAGGCTTCGCAGGGCAGCGGAGCTTGGTCCAGGCTCCGCTGCAGGGGCGCTCAAGTCCTGAAGCTGAAGATGCTACTGTTACCTTATCAGCTTATCGTTTGCTCCGCCGTGGCGTCAGTGACATGTGGCGCTGGTTCAGGTTGCTGGGTTTACGGCTTTACTACACAGCGTGATGCCCTACGTTTGAATACAATATTCCATCCATTTTGATAAGCATGTAATACAATATTCCATCCATCTTAAATTATTAATTATTTTACCTAAATTTTGCTACACACCTAGATATAACATGTATCTAAATGCATAATAAAAATTATGGATCTAGAAATATTAAAACGACTGATAATTTGGAACAAAGAGACTAATACACAGCGTAATGGCATGATAAATTCCAACTGTAACTCTCAAAAGTGAGAAAAGTGAGAAATGAGAGCGCCTTCCAGAAAAGTCATTTACAATCGCCGAAACAACATCGTTAGGAGCCGAATTCACCGCTGCTGTTCGTCATCATGCGAACAATTTTTATTTTATTTTTTTTTGCATTCCCTTACCACCGTTGTTGTCCATTCAACTGTTTCTTCTGCCTGCTGGTCCTAGCTTTTCGATCACGATCACATTACCATCCCGTCCAAACACCCAACTCTAGTGTCATGCCACACTATCTCCTCCGGAGCCTCCTCTGTATGATAGCCATTAATTGTCCTCCTGTAATTGTGAAACTCTAAAATTCTGCCAAACCTCGCAACCATGTTGCTTTTCACACTGACCGTCTACTTCTATTTTAGAGGGACGATCATTTCCTCCATCCCAAAATAGGTGCGTTTGTATACTCGATAAAATTTAATTATTTTTCTCTTAATAAAATACATACGCAAATACACGGTAAAAAAAATTGATTATTTTAGGACGGAGGTAGGAGGAGGTTATGAAATAAAAACAATGCTCTTCTCCTAATCGGGTTGGGCTAGCGAACAAAAGCAGACATTTGTTAGCCCTTGGAATCCATGGCCAAGCCGGGCCAAAGGATGGCTACGAGCCTACGAGCCTATCTATCCACAGAAGCTAGGGTTAGAATTTAGGCCGGTACTGTACGGCCCAGCCCGACATAAGAATCGAGCACGCGGGGCCGGGCTTCATCTCAAGTCTAATCGCGAGCAAAGTCGTGTCACTCAAACGGTGGGAGAGGTAGATCGTCCGGCCACGATCCGTCTAGATTGGGATTGGGATTCCCGATCGCTTCTGGCCCGCTGAGGGTTGGGAGTCGCTGCGACTGCGAGCACATGGAACACGCCAGTCGCCGTGGAATCCCTCCTCACCGCCGTCGTGTCAGCGCGGCTGGCCGCCTCTGGCCGGTTGGGGGAGTCTGCGGCCTGCACGCTGCTGTGACTGCGAGCACTACGCTACCCCGCCCGGGCGTCGCTGCTTTTGGCGCCCGGCGGCACGGGTGCTCTCCTCCAGTCTCCGTCACCACCTCACAAGTGCGGATATTCGGAGCCCTTTACGCTTTTCGGCCTTCAGGAACAGCCACTCCGGCGATCGATTCTTTCCGGCGACCATCTGGACGCGCCGGCCAATCCCCGCCCGATCTTCTCCCCAACCGGCCGTGCCTATTTGTCGCTAACTCACTAGCACTTTGTAAAGGCGTGCGTGCGTGCGCAGAGATCACGTGGCGACGCCCGGTTCCAGTCCGACCACGCCTCGCCGCGATCCTATTCCGCGCGCACTGGGCGAGCACTGTAGCTTTCGCGGCCGGCTCTTCTGATCTGCGTGCGTGGGGTGGGGAGTAGTGGGAGATGCACCTTCCGGCCATCGCCCATCGGCGGCCGAAACTTTCCTGTCGGGGAGAAGAGGGGTACGGTGAATCTGAATCCAGTTGCAGCGACACACGTTGCGAGAACCGGACAGGTTACCACTCTAGACGCGGAGGAAGTGCGCCAGCTGAGAGGGTGGCAGTTCGCAGTGGCTGGTGTTCAGGGATGACAGTGCCGTCACTCACTCGGCGCGGTGGTGCCGACAGGGGAGCGAGTCAGGTTCAGAAAAGCGGCTTTTGTTTTGTCCAGTGTCGTCGTGATCCATGCACCATGCTTTTTAGTTTAACAGGCACTGGATGGCCGAAACGTGGCGCTTTTTGTAACCTCACCTGCGTGGTGTTACGTTGCATGCTGTATCGGATTGCGCACGTGCTCAGCTTCTGACGAGTGCGATTGCAAGTGAGTAGAGCTACTGAAACAGTATCATGCCATTGGCAGTTTGATGCCTTGCCAGAACGAGATTTGGCCATAGGTCGTTTTGCTGCCATGGATCACAACCGTTAAAAGTGGATAATGTACATGCACGCCATACGCTGCATAGATCGCTACAAAACGCTGTATATCTGCATCAGCAGCGGGTGGCTCTCCCTCCGGATCTCGTCCACGAACGACCCGACGCTCCGGTCCGCCGCGCGCCGCGCCTCCGCCGCCACGACGCGCTCCCGCAGCGCCCGGACCTTCTCCCGCAGGCGCCTCCCCTCGCCGCCTTCGTCCATGACCCTCCCGATGCCGTCCCTCACGTCGCCCCGCGTCACGCCGGCGGCGAGTCGGAGCCCGATGCCCCACGGCCCCGTGATGTAGGCGCAGTTGATGAACTGGTCCCCGGACACCGGGTAGCACAGCAGGCGCACCCCGTGGCGGACCGCCTCCAGCGTGGAGTTCCAGCCGCAGTGCGTCAGGTAGCACCCGACGGCGGCGTGCCGGAGCACGTCCTCCTGCGGCGCCCAGTCCACCACCTTGCCCCGCCCGCCCGCGGCCGCGCGATCGGCGAAGCCCTCGGGGAGCCCCGCGCGCCACGAGGGGTCCCGCTTGAGCGCCCACAGGAAGGGCCGGCCCGTGGCCTCCAGCCCCAGCGCCAGCTCCCGGACCTTGTCGGGGCCGATCGACCCCACCCAGCTGCCGAACGAGACGTACACCACCGACCCCGCGCGCTGCGCGTCCAGCCACGATATGCACGTCGAGTCCGCGCTCCACATGCTCGGGTTCTTGTCGTCGTCATTGTTGTTGCCGCAGCACGGCGGCGGCTGCTGCTTCGTGCGCTCGGCGGCGGCGCCGCCGAGGCCGCCGGGGAGCAGCGCCGGCCCGACCGGGAGGACCTGCGGGCCCTGCCACGCGAGGCGGCTCACCACGTCGTCCGCGCCGGCCTCGCCCGGGAATGAGTTGACGAGGACCCAGCGGAAGCCCCTGGCGCGGTGCAGGGTCTGGAGCCAGAAGGCGAACCGTGACCTCTGGGTGGCCGGGTCGCCGACGAGCCACGGCAGCTCCCCGGCGCCGAGCTCCACCTGCGCCGGCAAGATCTTCAGGCCCCGGATCATCGCGTCGCCGTCGGTCGACTCGCTCGACGAGATCGGTGTACCTTCACGTCAAGAAAAAGCACGAGCGGTTAGTTCAGCGGTAGTACACAGAAAAAAAAAAGCAGCAACAAGTACGTGTACATGGTAACCGTGCAAGATTCCTAGGCAGGCTCCATGTGGCCAAGTACGCGTCCGTATTGCGCTACGCGACGACGCGCTCGATCGCGACGATCCCCGCGCGCGTCGCGAGGCACCACCACTGACCGCCGGTCGCCGGAGCTGCCGGTGCCAGTCCCGGTCACCTCCGGTCCGCGCCGGAACGTGTTCAGCTCCGGCGGCCTCCGGGCCAATCGGCCTGGGGAGGGAGGACGAGAGCGTGCTCGGTTGTCGTCTTCGCCCCGTTCAGATGCCCAAGTGCACTCGCATACTGATAATGGTGTGCTATTATAGCAGTAATAGGAAGCTTATGCATCCAGAACTCCCCCATTTGGGGAAAATGCCGTGTCGTCAAGTGCAGGGGTCAGGACCACTTTGCTCCTCGTGCCAGCGTGCCACGGACTCCAATCCGTTTCGTGCCAGCGTGCCACCGAAGCACCGAGAATCGTGCTACCTCCAAAAAGGGCCGTGAAGACATTTGGCATTTTTTTTCTGTCCGAATTATTCTTCGTTATCCACTCTGGATCAACGTGCAGATGCTCAGGCGCATTGCAGGAGATCGTGCCGGAACAGAATGAGTACTTTTCAAAAAAAAACACACACACACGGAAAAGAATTCTTTTCATTCCATCAAAAAGGAAAAGGAAACAATCATGCTGGAGCTGTAAGGTTGAGGACTGGATAGAGGCAGGAGCACATCACGTGTCGAGTAGCGCCGACGGGGAGAGGTCAACTTTTTCCGGGATGTGATCCTGCTGGGCCAAAACTGAGCCTGAGACGCACGGCGAGGCGCACCTCAAAAATGGCAGGGAGGAACGTGGATCGGGCCCAGCCAGGCGGACGGATGGACCGGATCGGATGCAGAGCAGAGCGGTGCTTGGTGGGTAGGCCGGATGGAGACCGCACGGAGGGCCCGACGCCAAAAGAAGAACGGAAAAGGAAAGATGGGCCCCTCGTCCCCTCCTCGCCGCTCGCCCGGTCCGGTCTCTCTCTCGGCTGTCGCAACGTTGAGCTCAAGGAAGAAGATAACAAGCTTGGCAAGTCTAATCATGCGACGTGCCACTCCACATAAGCAGCTACTCCATAAAGCTAGTGAGTGATTGGGTGATGCAGCTGGCAGGAACATTGTAAGGGGCCCGAGTGGTACTCGTACTTTTATTGTCACATGCTCCAATTGGACGTACCATTTTTTAAATTTCAAGATGAAAAAAATGCTACTCTATATAATTTAAATATACAGTGTACTGGGCAAGGTCGTTTGGATTTCGCTGCTTCAAAAAAATGGTTTTTGAACTAATAAGCTTGTCCTAGTCATAGATTTTGAAACGGATGGATTCATATAGCAGGTGTAATGGCATGCCTTGGCTTACGGCTTACCTTGTTCTTTTGCTTAGAGTATTCCTCTAGAACACAACTGTAGGCTTGCATGAAAGCAAGATACTTTACTCTGATCTTCATGGTTTTCATTAAAGCCTAACAATTTCCACTTTGTTCCGAGGTGGATATACACTTCTGACTTCTTTACATTACTTTGTGATGTGCCGGCCGGGTGGATTGTGTTAGTGAGTGGAAATCCCAGGTGAAAAGGAAAGATGCAGCACTTTTATCTGAGGAAAATTATGTGGCAACTACCTCTACCTGAGATAATGGAGAAGTTTAAAAGAGAGGGTTTCTCCTGGACAATGCATGGCAACATCTTTACGTTCGTAGGAAGCCTTTGTATAGAAACTACTAGTTGGAGCCTACGATTCAGGATCCTGCCTCCCGGCACGATCCAGATTCCAGAAGGATCTCGACCCAGAGTTTTTGCATGCACGAAACCATGCCAAGCATATGCGCAGGTGAAGGGAGCTCCATTGTTTTTGGTTTCCCCCATCGCAAGGTCAACTCTACCATGTTACATGTCCGGTGCAACTCGGAACACGGAAGCTGCAGGATGTATCAGGATGTGCGTGAGAGCGTGTTATTATATATCGTACCGGATTCCGAGACGAGGCCCCTCTCGATGAGCTCCGGGATAGCGGCGACGACGCGGTAGCTGGCGAGCATCGCGGGCCAGAACCCGGCCGCCGGGACGCCGCAGCGCGCGGCGACGGGGACGGCCCACGACGCCAGCACGTCGACGACGACGCACGCGACGGCGGGGCCGCGGCGCGACGGCGGCGGCCCCGCCAGCATGCGCTCCAGGTGGGCGGGCATGTGGTGCTCCATTGCGTGCACGATGGCGGCGAACCCCGGGGTGGCGTCGGGGCCGGAGCCGTCCTCGATGCCGCTGGGGATGGACGCGAGCGCCACGCCGGCGCCCGCGCAGCCACCGCCGGAGATGCGGCGGTGGATGAAGTCCGGGACGGCGACGGTGGCCGCGACGCCGTGCGCGGCGAGGGCGCGCGCCAGCTGCAGCATGGGCGTGACGTGGCCCTGCGCCGGGAACGGCACGAGGAGCACGGCCGGGTGGTGGGTCACCGCCTCGGCCCCCATGCGGATGCGGACGTCACCGATCAGCTAGCGTCGTCCGTGAACGGAGGCGAAGGCTATGCCCTGCGGAGGCTTTTCCTGGGCTTCACCGTGGTCGATCTGGGTGGGGGTGGTGGCGAGGCCCCGAACGCAGCGTGCGCAAGGTTTTTTATAGCCGCGCGCCCCGCTGGCTCGCCTCCCCGTTTGTTTATTGGAGGCGCTTCCATTCCTTCCACCCTCTTCCGAGGCACTTTACACTAACAACTTAACTCGGCGGCATACATCTCACCGGGTATACCAGTGTAGTGTGTCGCATAGCGCGCGCGGCCTCCGTGTGGCTCCATATCGCTCCCAGGTGATTCGAAGATTCGTCGCGGGTTTCGGGGGGCGTATAGAAAACGAAAGTTAGCACAAGGCCGGACTCGGTCGCGCGTTCCCGTCCGGCGGCGACCACGGCGAGCGCCTGGCCGCCGGCCGGTAGCAGCAAAGCACGCGCGCGCGTGAGGCTCGCCGAGAGCGTGAGGCATGTGCCGAATTGTAAATGACTCGAGTATGTCAGCTGTGTGGAATTTGCATATGCCTCTGCTCTTTCTCAAAGAACGCGGGGATGTTGGCTTGTCAGAAAGTCAGAACTCAGAAAGCCTCTACAAACCCCGCAGAAATCGATCAAAATACAAACCCGGCCTGTTTTTTTTAGACCAGAGACCCTCCAGCCCAGTTTACTGAAAGCATAAAAAGTGTACTGGGGATACCAGTTTGCATGTAGAAGAGTTTCTCAAAAACTTGCACCAACAGAAGCTTTGCTGCCGTGCGAACTAAACGTAGCTCAGCTGGTAAGATTCCTTGTGGTGGAACCTGCTCACCTGGGTTCGAGTCCCCGACTCGGCACAGGCACTCGCATTATCTTGGATTTATTCCGAGATTTAACCGGCGGTACCACTGATAGGCGAGGACTTCATCAATCTTAAGGATCAGCAGGCTCAGTCTCTTAAAGATGCTCGTAGGGGTGGTATGAGTGTACGCACGTGTATATGAGCGTTTCTAAAAAAAACTTTGCTGCCACAAAAGCTTTGGTAGAAAACAGAAAACACCCTCTCCAGAAACTGAACTATCTAAAACGAAGAAAAACAGGAAAAGCTAAAGACAAATCTACTTCTCGTTCCAACAAACTCATGCTTCATGAGTTAGACTTCAAAGACGACAGGCGGAGTCACAGAGTCACAGAGTCAGATTCTTGTGATAACATTAGGGCACCCATCATTTGCAACAGCTCTTCCCACTCTTATTCCTCCCTCTCCCCAAATGCCCTTCTAAATGTCAGGTGCACCTCCCCTGTCAAACCCGGCCCGTCACTGTAAGTCCGCAACTATACGCCAATGCTCACAAGTTTAATTAGCAACCCTCGTTCTGACCCACCAACCGAGAAGGACAGGCATGAGCAGGGCCAGCGAGCTCGATGTGTGTCAACTTAAAATAGCAAGCCATACTAGCCACTAACCGCACGTACGTACATGACGTGCGTGCCTTATCGAAAGGGCCACGGGCACGATGGGAATTGCGCTCGTGCCGGATGAGGACGAGCCTTTTCCGCTTTGCCGTCGCCGCCGGGTACGGGAAATTGCCAGACTATGTGGCCGGAGCTCGGTTTGTGCACCCTTGCTCAGGCGCCACTGTGCACCGACCGCCGCTGGTTGCGAGCGCGGCACCGCCTCTCCATGCAGAAACCCGTTCATATGAGTCGCTTTCGCCGTGTGACTGGCTGTACCCTGCAGGCTAGCTGTGCGGAGCATGTAGCCTTTGGGAAAAGAATGAAACGTGCTTAAACGAAAGCAGGCCTTTAGAGCAGAGAGCAGTGCAGATGTTGTTAAGCATGCACAGGGACAGATAAGGCTGTTTCCGGAAAAGAAAAGGAGCGCGCGCGACAGGTAAGGGCCGTGTGCATGAAAAACGCACGTGTGAACATGGCTGGCTCGCGGCCAGTCCGCATGAGAACTGGGCACTAGCACGGTGGCATGCGACCGAGTTCAAATCCTAACTTTCGCATCCGTAAGGAATATACTGTCACGTTTCTTTCTTCGTTTAAAGCTCTGAGCCTGTACGTGCCGACAGGAAAGTTTCATCCGTTCACGACCGTTTCCATGTCCAGGTCCGGTCATGAAACGGTCAAAATTTATCATTTGTGCAACCCACGTGTCATAAACACCTTTTTTTCAGCCAAACATTGCATAAGACGTGGTTGACAAATTGCAAGTCACACCTTAGGGAAAAGTACGGCAAGAGCTGTGGTAACTAGCTCGGCAAACATGATAGGTCTGCTATTTTTGTAACCTCAACTTGGGAGCCGCCATATGCGCCAAGAGCACAACTCACACTATGAAAGTAGGGCAATACACTGGATTCACGCAAAATCGTAGTGATTTTGACTGATTTGGCAAGGTTTTTGAGCTCACGTCGTGACCTGGACATCTAACTGCAGCGTTAGTGAGCACTCAGCACACCAATCAATGTCATGATCAATGCAGAACTGTAGACCGAAACCCTCTTTTCATCTCTTTTTGCTCTCTTTTTTTTGCCATATGAACAATTCATTCCGCAAAACTATAATCTGATTGAAAATCATTATCACTTGTTCACTAGTCACAAGCCTGAACAAATTTGCCACCTAAGATGCCACACAGTCGAGGGCTCCTATGGAACTTGTGGAAGCTGGTTAAGCAATATAGCTTCAAAACCCATTAGACCCAAATTAGAGATGTAAATTCAACATCTTAAGAGATTAGGTTCAATATTTTCGAAAAAATAGATTAACATTTAAAAATAGCAGATTCAATATTTTCCAAAAATATAAATCAACATTTTGAAAGAAATACTACCATCAACATTTTTTAAAAAGGGATTCAACATTTTTCAATATCTAAATCAACTTTTTTTATCCTAACTTCTTCCCCGGCGACGGCAGGGGCGCGCGGAGGAGCCGCAGTGGCGCGGCGCACGCACGCGGGGGCGGTGGGCGGCGGCGCGCAGGCGGGGAGCAGCAGACGGCGGCGGCGCGCGGGAGCGGAAGGCGGCGTTGGCGGCGCGCGCGGGGCGTGGGGAGCATCAGGCGGCGGAGAAGGCGGACGGCGGAGGCGTGGGGGCATCGAATCGGATGGACACATGTAGGAGCACAAATCTCAAACGCCGGTAGCCACATAAGGAAAAAACTTCCGAAAGCCAGATAGATTTGGCGACGCAGCCAGACTACTGCTCTAGGCCCACTGCACCAAAACTGGAACAACAACCTAGCCTTAAAACCTTAAAAAGCCAGAACTCTTCACTCACACCCCCCCCCCCCCCCCCCCCCACCCCACCCCAACCCACACACACAAAGGGCCCAATCTGCTCACCTAAGCCCAAATAGCGAGAGAACTGAAAAGGCCCAGCTCACGAGAAAACCCAAACCAACGACAACACCTCCCCCCGCCCCAACCCACCCACCCACACACACAACCAACCTTGCGGTTGCGGGTTTGACCGCAAGATTTGCTCCTCCTTCGAGAGCCGTCTCAGCTACAAGCCTCCCCCACTCCCCACCAATGGCATCCTTTGGACCCCACCCTGCCCCACCATGCGCCACCCTGGCCCCACTCGTCTGAATCTACCCACTACCTCCCCGTTCCAACCTCGCCTCATCGCTGCCGCGCCGAAACCCAATCCCCTAAACCCTAGCGCCGCCGCCGCCATGCTCCGCCGCCTCGCCGCCGTCGCCCCGCGGGCCTTCTTCTCCTCCTCCTCCCCGCACGCGGCGCCTCTGGCGGCGTCGGGGTACACCCCGCGCCGCGAGTATGGTCTGGTTCCCATGGTGATCGAGCACACCTCCCGCGGGGAGCGCGCCTACGACATCTTCTCGCGCCTGCTCAAGGAGCGCATCGTCTGCATCCACGGCCCCATCACCGACGACACGGCCTCGCTCGTCGTCGCGCAGCTGCTCTTCCTCGAGTCCGAGAACCCCGCCAAGCCCGTCCACCTCTACATCAATTCCCCCGGCGGGGTCGTCACCGCGGGCCTCGCCATCTACGACACCATGCAGTACATCCGCTCCCCCGTCACCACGCTCTGCATCGGCCAGGCGGCCTCCATGGCCTCGCTCCTCCTCGCCGCCGGGGCGCGGGGGGAGAGGCGAGCGCTGCCGAACGCGCGGGTCATGATCCACCAGCCCTCCGGCGGCGCGTCGGGGCAGGCCTCCGACATCGCCATCCACGCCAAGGAGATCCTCAAGGTGCGGGACCGGCTCAACAAGATCTACGCCAAGCACACAGGCCAGGCCATCGACCGCATCGAGCAGTGCATGGAGCGGGACATGTTCATGGACCCGGAGGAGGCGCACGATTGGGGGCTCATCGACGAGGTCATCGAGCACCGCCCTGTCTCGCTTGTGTCTGATGCTGTTGGCAGTGATCCGCCGAACGGCGGAAATGGGGCGAATAAGGGGACTGAGGAGCCATCCTCGGCTTGATGGATGGTAACAAGGTGCAATCCTTTTTGCGTTCCTCTTATCTGCCCTGTTGGATTTAAGGTTTCATTCATATATGAGGTGAATAACTTATTTTTCTGGCTGCTTGGTGTTATCCAGTAGCTACACTGTTGTCTCGCTACTTGGATTAATCTGTTGCTGATAACAAATGCTGCCGTGTTTTAGCCTGCATCTGTGGTGAACTGGTGATAGGTGCATTGTTGAAGCTTAAAATGCTTGTCTGGAATCAATCAGTTCTGTTTAAAGGATAAAAATCACACCCTCGGAGCATTGTGCTATATATGGAGTACCGTTCCACAAATTACAAATTGCTGATTACCGTTGCGTATTCTCTGGTGTATTTAGTTATGTTATGACTTTTAGCCTTATGTGACGTTAGTATCTCAAGTAATAAGTTCTATAATTCACCAGTACTCTGTCATTCTCTTACTAAGAGTTTTTCTTCCACTTGTTTGGTGCATGGCACTTTAGCTTTCATAGTGAGGGGCTGAGTTTAAATGCAGTTTCGTATCTATAACTGAGCGAGGTTTTCATTTCATTTCTTTCGGTGGCATAACTGGATACTCAATTTCTATATTAGAAACTGGAAGGGACCCTAGCATATAATAGTAGTCAACCTTTTAACTGCATCTCGTATGTACAAATATTTCTGTATAATCCTTGTGATGTGTCAATAGACATGAAACTGAGCGTAGTCCTGCAATATAGATAGACCAAATGGTTAAAATCATCCTATATTTTGATAAACTGAGCTAACGGATGTGTGTACTGCATAGCTTCTCCGTTGAAGCCTACAATGCTTGTATTATTATAACAGATTAACGAGTTGTGCCAGTTTTGGGCCCAGTAGGACCTAGACCTAACACTAGTAATGCTGCATATGGCCGAAAGAACAATCTGAGATGGTGACAGCAATATTTGTTTCACTTAGGGCTTTAGCTCGGATCCAATAGTTCCATCTAGTCTATGTTTGTAGCAAGAGTGCAAGACCAAAGGAGATATCTAAGAGCTCTTTTAAAAAGCATCCTTTGGCACATTTATGGCTTCGTAGCAGACATACTGCAGTTTAAACTACCTTTCCTTTCCCTAGTCTTCTCATTACAACTATTATCAGCTCCCTTATCATTTGGCTTGTGTACACCTGGATTGGTGATACAGGGACACAATATCCTTCAAAAATCTACTAATATCATTAATGTCCCGCCGTCTTGTTTGCTTTTAGCTTTGCGTAAGGGCCAGACTACATGCTGTTCGGCAGGTATAACCGTCGAACTAAAACATGTCAACTCCATGATGTTATTGCAGCACAGGAATATCTGAGTGCCATATCTGAGCAGCCAACTAGATGTTCAATTCGATCAATGATCTATGCCTAGAGTTCCAGATGGATGATGTGTGCTTGATTCTGGTCGATGTGCTCTTGATTTTGGTCCTGTGAGCTGGAGATTTTAATGGAGTTTTCAATGGTCAATATAACATACAAGATTAATCATGAGCACCGATAGGATATTGCATTTTAAATCTGTCATTGCTGATTTTCATTTGAGCTCCAGGGCTTACATTACTGCTTGCTGCTTTGCTATTCTTATGACAGTTTGGAGCCCATAGTCTTTTTCTTTTTCCTTTTTTAGCCTCCCATGCTTTGACTTTCTGGTACTTGATTGATGTGTGTTACACAGCAAAGAACTTGATTGCAGCACATGTTTGTGTTGTTTCAGTCATCCATTGGTGCAGTTTTTCACACTCATCCGTGGATGAGAAACATTTGTAGCTTGTGGTTAAACTATCCAATGTAACACCGAGTATTTGTTTATAGTTGATACCCATCAACTAGGCTACATGTTGTTTGGCAGATAGAATAGTTGAACTAAAACACATCCACTTCACGATGTTATTGCAGGAATATCTGAGCACCCGCTAGATGTTCAATTCAACCAATGATCTATGCCGGGAGTTCCAGATGGATGATGTGCTCTTGAATCTTGATTCTGTTCCTGTGAACTGGAGATTTAACTGGGCTTTTCCACCAGTCTAACATAAAAGATGAATCATGAACATTTTAATTCCTGTCATTTCTGATTCTAGTTTGAGCGCCAGGTGTTTTGTTGTTCTTATGACAGTTTGGAGCACATAGTCTGAACGATCTTTCTTTTTCTGTTCTAGCCGCCAATGCTTTGACTTTAACCTTGTGTGTAGCTTGCTTGTATTATTTCATCAGTCCAATAAATGGGGCAATTCTCCACACTTCGTTCTGGTGATGATGAAACCTTTGCACTTATGCAACTCGTGGTTAAACAACCCTTCAAAGAAGAGTAAGTGTTGGTTAATAATTGGCGCACAATTCTTGGTTCTGGGCTTCAGCTCTCGGCCAGTGCTTTTCTGTGTTTAACTGTTTATAACGATATAAGAAGAACATTTAGTGTGCTGCCTGTGTAGAAAGTCGCCAGAGGCGGCCACGGATTGTGTAACAGCAGTATACTTGGTACGCAGCCAGCTTGCAGTAGATTTCAGATTTCATCAACTAGATCTAGATGGGACTTGTTGCATGTATTGAAGGGGAGACAATTCCACGGCACGTTTACATCTCTGCCTCCGCATTGCAGGGAGTACGTTCACGCATCACAGCGCCATAGCATTACCTACCCAGTCAAGCTCTAGCTTTTTTTTTTGAAGGGGAACAAGCTCTAGCTTTTAGCTAAGCAAGCAAAACGATCAATTACTTCAGCAGCTGGCGCAGCGAGCGAGGGAGCAGGAGTGCTCGCCGTCGCCGGCTAGCGGGAGCGCTCGGCCGGCAGGGCCTGGCCCCGAAGGAAGTGGTAGAGCATGGCGAGGGAGCGGCCCGGCGCGAAGAGCGGCACCTGGTGGCCCGCGCCGCGCACCGTGACCAGCGTGAGCCCCTCCTCGTACTCCACCGCCCACCCGGCCACCTGCTGCCGGTAGTACCACGCCCGCCACCCGCCCCACCGCTCCGGCGCCACGTCGGCCGCCGAGGCCGCGGCGGCGGACCGGTTCGCCGCCCTCCCCCGCGGCCGCAGCCCCATGGCGTTGATGCTGTACCGCGTCGACGTCACCGGCACCCGCCCGTCCGTGTCGCCGCTGCAAAACGTGCCGTGCCATCGCGGGCGGGGTTTCCAGTTCAGCGACACACTGTTCAGCGTCAGTAGTAAGGCTGGAGAAACGATCGAGTCGTCGAGTACCTGTAGACCCAGACGCGCAACCCGGCGGCCATGAGCTTCTTGAGGATGGGCAGGACGGTGGCAGGCGAGTCGTTCCATTTCCTTATCACCTCGCTGCAGCAGGAACACGCAATAAACAACGGTCACGTTCCGTCAGAGAGGACGCTGAAACCGTGCAGGCTTCGCTCGCATCGCAGCACAGGAAAATGTTGCGTGCGACGCGGAGGAGTCGATGCGCCGCGTGCAAGTTGCAACCTTGCTAGATCTGAGAAGGAACTGGCCGGCGCTGCACTGCTGCTGCTGCTGCAACTGCAAGCGTATTCATGGCGGCAGATGGACGAGTAATTGGGGACGACGAGGCAAAGCTAATCGCGGCGAGCACAGGGCAGTAGGGCACACCCGGTTGAAGGAGTGCCAGCATATGCAGGGAGAGAGGAATCAGTAGCTGCGGGAGCCGGGCGTGCGGACCTGCAGGGCGAGTACGGGTAGGGCAGGGCTGTCCAGTTGGCGTGGAGCGCGCGCTGCACGTCCTCGCGATTGAAGTACTTGGTCACGTACGCCTCCGTGCACGGGTCGTACCCCGCCGGCACACGCTTCAGCCTGTGCCACGCCTCCTGCAGGTGCGCCCCCACCACCGTCGCGGGCAGGCAGACGAAAGAAAACCAATCAGTCAGTCGGACGACCTTATTAACTTGTGTCGTGTCATGTTCAGAGAACCGCTTACATGCTTGGAGAAGAGGCGCGGCGCGGCGACGAGCCTCGCGGCCGGGCGCCGAGGGGTGGCGCCGGCGCCGGCGGGCAGCAGGCACGTCGGCGTGTAGATGCTGTAGATGTCGATGTCGTCGTAGGCGCCCAGGAAGGCGCGGAGCGCCGGGGAGCAGCCCTTGCCGGGGCGCCCGCCGTCGGCCTCCTCCTTGAAGGAGTCGCACTCGCGGCGCACCGCCGAGTAGAGCTCGTCGGAGATGATGGCGTGGCTCCACGCGTACTCCACCATGCCCAGCTGGTCCGTCGCGTCGTTCAGCACCGCGTTCCCGATCTGCACGCGTGAAATCATTTTTAATTTTTTTATTAGAGCTATAATAAGAAGCACGCGTGAAATCATTACTGCCACGAGCTGGCAAAAAGGGTTTGCCGCGAACCACGCTTTTTTTTTACCATGTTGGTTATTGGGCGATTAAAAACTAAAGCCGTAAAAAGCTCCCGGGGCCGGGTATATCCGCATGCACGCTTATGTCTGTCCATCATCTACTTTTACCACAGCGCAGCAGCACTGATTCATTTCTCTACCTCTTTTCCTTTCCTCCTCCACTTTATCTTTCTGGAACACTAACTAATGTCCGATTTGCTGAGCTAAAGCTGCTTAGCAATTCTAACGGCATGATTGCAGGCACAAGGGGTCCCAGCTTTGCTGTCAGGTTTCCTTGCAAGGGGAGCTCAGGCAGGCTGCTGCTTACCATGAAACCTTTGATGTTGATGACTCTCCCCCTGCTGGCCCCTTTGTTCCCGTCGTAGATGAGCTCCGCGAGCTGTGGAACATAATGCCCTACAAAAACACATAACGGCAGATGCAGCGGTGGGTTATTGATTTTTTGTTTTGGTCGCGGATCACGATGCAGCTTAAGAAAAACTGAGGCTCTGGGCCGTGTGAGTTACCGGCGTAGCTCTCCCCGGCGATGTAGAAGTCGCGGCTCTTGAACTCGGGGAACCTGTCGAGCCAATTGAGGAGGAAGCTGTACGAGTCCTGCGCCGTCACGCGGTCGCCGAGCCGCCGCAGGTCCGCCGTCCGGTTCGTGTAGGAGAACCCCACGCCCACCGGCGCCTCCAGGAACAGCAGGTTCACGGCTGAAAAACATTGCAATCGAGCGCCCAGTCACACAAAATTCATGGAAAATTCAGATTTCAGGGCTCAAATCAGCAGCAGGACTGAAAAATGTGCGTTGGTTGGCAGGTTGCTTGCCTTTGTTCCACGCGTAGGCGTTGCGAGTGAGGTTGGCGCCGTAGCTCCTGACGAGGAACGGGCCCAGCTCCTGGGCGGCGCCGTAGGCGACAGAGGAGCATCCAGGCCCTGCAATGGCACGTCCCGCGCAGAGAGGGGGGGGGGGGGGGATCAGGGATGGCTCCATCAGATTCTTCAGACCATCAGGCATCATCAGTCATCAGAACGGAAATCATCGTCTCATCGAGCACGCACTTGCTACAGTGCATGTGTTGCAAACTACAGTAGCGATCGACAGCCCTATCCGGCTATCCGTTCCTCCGTTGGCTGCTACTGCAGTTCCCAGATGCGCCTACGGGAATTGTTTACAGGCTATAGACGCGTAGGCCTTTTTAGCACTGTCTGTATCAAGCGGCAGTAGCAAAGATGAACCCGGGGCCTTGGCGAGGGCAGAGCGTAGAGCAGGGCGACGAGACAGCTGATCAGCCAAGCAGAAAGGGCCCTCTGCCCCTGCCCTTCCCTGACGGTCAAAGCGTCAAAGACTCGTAGTTCCATGTAATTAAACAAACAAGTAATGCCTACTACAGCCTTTTTTGGACTCACTTGATACAAACAGTCTCCATGCACTTCACATTCTATCTTACTATGTGATAATGTGAATAAGAAGATTATCACTCAAGTCTGAAGATACACGAGTATCTCTGACTGACTGAGACCGATACACGTGAAGCGTCACGACAAAAGAGTACTTGCTCCTCTCTGGCGCAGATATGCTCACGAGTATCTCTATGGATTCTCTAGTTTTGGTTTTTTGAAAAGCTTCTAGTTTTGGTTTCGGAGGACCATATCCAGATATGCTCACACACTTACCCATGTGCATTAGTATCTGATAGCATAAATCTAGCTAGGATTACTGCTCATAACCTCTCTTTATCTTTACTGTGGCGACCTTTGGTGGTGGTGCCCCATTGGCCCCCCATGAGCCATGTGAAGGAATGCTAAAGGACAAGGCGAAAGAGAGAGAACAATATCTGGTCGTCTGTCTGATGGCTACCAGTGTCACCAGCGCTGCAGCGCCGGTGCGGAGGGAGGAACACTGCATCGCGCTCGCAGGTCGCCTGGTCCCTCCCTCCAGCTCTGTCCATGTCGCCGGCCGGCCGGCCGGAACAGTGGGGCTTTCTCTCTTCCAGGACCACGGCGGAGGACCTGCTCCCCGCTAGTACGGCGCCTCGAGCCTTCTTTTTTGCCCTTTCGCCAGCGTCTTTTTCCTGCGCCGGGCGGTAAGGCTTTGATCTCTGCAGTCTGCAGCGTGCTGCTCCGAGATCTGAACGCATGCTCTCGGGCTCTTTACTTTGGGGAGCTTTTGCTGGCGGAAAGCATCGTTCTTCTGTTGCAGCACAGCACGGTGACCGCCACACGGGCCATGGCATGTAGGCATGAGCTTTCCGACTTGCCGACGCATTTTTCGTTGGTGGAAAGAACAAAGAGGAATGCAAGAACATCACCAATTGTACAGTTTTTTTTAACTGTGGATTCGTGTCATCTACAGCATATGTGACGGTTTATGCGTACAGTGGCATATCCAGTGAGTTTCACAGCTAGCGCAGACTCAACGTTTGGCAGAGCAGTTGATTGAAATGCCACAGCCTCCCATTCGGGAGAACAGAAGCAAATGCAGGAATCGGAGATGGGCAGCAATCACGGGATCTACAGAGCTTGGAAAGAACCAAAAACAACCCAGTGGCTCTCCTCAGAAATGGTGCGTACCTCCGTTGAGCCAGAGCAAGAGCGGCTTCTTCTCCGGCTCCCGCTCGGCCTCGAAGAACCAGTAGAAGAGCGCCTTGCCGCCGCCCGAGCCGACGTCGACGTAGCCGGCGTAATGCCTGAACCCGACCGCCGGCTGCCCGGGCAGCCCGGTCACGAGGTCGGCCTCCGGCCGCGGGCTCCTCCTTGGCGCGCCGCTGGCCGCCGCATCCGACGCCGTGGCCAGCGCGAGCGTGAGCACTGCCACGACCGCAGCCACCGCCATGGTCGTTTCTACGGGCAAGCGCCGGCGTGCGGCAGTGTGATCTGCGCCTCTGCGCGTTTGAGGGATGAGGAGGAGGCGTGGGGAAATGGGGAGGGAAGGGCGGTTTAAAAGCAGGGGAGGGCGTGGGGTGAATAAAGTGGAGGTGAGGGGGTTGGCAGTAAATGTTTCATTTTTAGCGCCGTGGTGGGGGCAGTTGGGAAATGAATTTGCTAGTATCCGCAGCATTGTACCTTCTTGGTTTTCTGGCTCACATCCAAAGTCTGATTCCTACTTTGCCTCAAAAAAAGAAGTTCGATTCCTACTAACTGCGCGACAGAGCGGTTGTTTATTTGTACTTGGGCTTTTATGTGATTTATAGGATTCTACCATGTGAGCAGGTTCTGAATTCAAAGTGCAAGAGAATGCAATTTGTTTTTGTCTTGCACCGAGCGCTCCTACATTTCAAAAACGTCAACTGAAACAGTGATTCGAGTTGGTTGGTAGTTGGTGCGTCAATGGGATTGGACGTAGACATGTAGGGTATCAAGTGACTAAATTTTAGTCACCTTCTGTTTGGATCAGGTGACTAAAAGTGACTAAATAACTAAAGTTCCAAACAAAATGACTAAAATAAGGGGTAAACCCCCTCAACTTCTCCTTTTAGCTCCTTTTAGCTACTCTTTTGGGAGCTAATAGGATTAAAACGTTCTTAGTCATTTTGTTTGGAACTTTAGTCCCTAAACATACTAAACTTTACTCAGTTTGCTTTAGTCAGTAGGAACCAAACAGGATCTTAGTAGAGGAATATTAGCCACTTTTATGGGGGGAAAAAAGAAAACACGGACGGCTTCAGCGATGAATAGCGTCTCCGTGATCATTCTGAAACTAAATTTGGCAGATCCAGTTTAACACCGTGCGCAGATTATTTGAAAAACTTTGGGTACCACATCGATAAACATGGGTCGTTCAGAGACCAGAAACGCAAACGCACGAGTGAGGACAGACACGATCACCGCATCGAGAATGCCTCCTACGAATCATGCTGCAGCACAGTGCATTAGATCAAACGCAGTCAGTACTGACCGACCCAACATACAGTTAGCATAGCTGGAGTGATGGTACGTAGTGGATACAGCCGGGCGCGAAGCAATGTAAGATGGAGTGTGACACGACTGACGGACTGAGCTCGAAACAAGCTCTCAAGCTTTAGCTCGTCCAAATCGCTAGTGCTATGCTGCACTGATGGTAGCTTTATGCTAAGTTTAGAGACATCAGACATGCATGCAGGGTAGGTCGAAGCAGATGGTAAGCAAAACGGATTCCTTATTACCTACCCTTTCCCATTTTCTGTTTATCTGTCCTCCGCTTATACTACCTTATTCATTTACTGTATACATCATTCTTTCCTTATCTAATCGAGTTCTCATTTCTTACCCCTCAGGAGAAAAAATGAATTCAAAATACTACTCTATTACCAATTAGAGATTCTTTTAGGCATCTGTGTTAACCTTTACTAGATGCGCTAGGAAAATAAGGAGATCCTACGAGTCACCAACATTTTCGGTCGTGAAAAATATTCTAAAGCGACCCCTAAATCTCCATGTACATAACATTACCCCCATGTGTGCCAACGCAAAATATCACCCTAAACAAGCTTCTAAATTACTAATTTTTGCCACTTAATATGAAAAAAAAAACTAACTTCAAGTATGCTTGCTTGATGCCTGCCGACAAGAAAGTGGACAACCTAAATGAAGTTATAACGTATGGGCTACGACAAGCAGAGCACACGCATGGGCCGAATCACAAGGTAAGGGTGCGAAGGGCCAAACCACACGATGCGCTGGGCCGGTGCGGCAGGCATGAGCCCTGTATGCCCAGCTCGCGGCAAAAAAATTAAAAATAAAAAAACCCTCACCTCTAAATACAGCTTTCTTAGTCAGCAATAGACGCAACAAAATTGATAGGAAAATGACACAGAGGTAGGCCGCACATCACTCTCCGCATATCATCATCATTATTGAGCAAACAAAAGACAAATCAGAGATCTGAACAAGCAGGTATAGTATCAAACACTGCATAATCGGATTTGCAGCAAGAAGGAAAACACGTAACATAATCGGTCGCCACTATGATTTTTCACATACACAAGCTATATGTATTTACATCATGGGCGCCGATCCAACCAAGACCTGATGTTTTTACATCCATATAAGCTGAATCAGGTCTAACAAACCTGTTGTTCACAAAAGCATAGCCCCGATCACTAAGCGTGCAGAGAGCATCCGGATCAACTCACCTGGCCGGCTTCCCGAGCGCCGCCTCGAGCCGCTCGCAGTCGACGATGTAGGCGAAGCCGAAGGCCATGTTGGCGAGCGTGGCCTCGTGCAGGTCCCGGGTGGCCGTGGCGGTGGCGTCGGCGGAGAAGAACACCCGGAACCCCATCACGAACGCGTCCCGCGCGGTGGTCTCGCAGCACAGGTTGGTCATCACGCCCGCCGCCACCACCTCCTCGATGCCCGCCCGCCGCAGCGCCTCCTCCAGCCCCGTGCCGGCGAAGGCGCTGTGTGCCCTTCTCCACCACGAGGTCCCCCTCGGCGCGCCCGGCGCCCGGGAGCAGCTCCGCCGCGGGCGTGCCGGCGTCGATGCGGTCGCTGGGCCACCACTCGCCGAGCGGGCGGCCGCGCGGGACCGGGTCCACGTGGCGCGTGTGCACGACGGGCATGCCCGCGGCGCGGCAGAGCGAGACGGTGGAGGCGATCGCGGGCATGATCGGAGCCGCCAGCGACGCGAAGTGGCCCTGCACGTCGATGACGAGCAGCGCGGCCCTGCGGGGGTCCGGGTCGCGGCGGCGCGTCTCGTACACCATGTACGTGGCGGCGGGAGGCGGCATGGCGGGCGGTGGGATCCTGGCTGGTGGCTGCGAGATCTCGAGGGAATCGGGATCTTGGGAGCAGAGGGCTTGGGAGCGTTCCGAAATCCGGACGCGACAGGTGTCAGTGTCAGCACGGCCAGCAGCGCTCGGCGTGAGAATGGTCTCACAAGATGTGACCTTATTTTTTCAAGGAAACATCGCGCCATCGCATCTGTCGTTGTCGAGAGTATGTGCACGATATCATTCTAGATAGAGACTGACCGCACGTCCGCACCGTGCAGTGGCACGTGAGCCGTGGTCTATCTGCCACGTGAGGATTTTGCGCGGCTGCTCACGTGAGCCCGATTCTTTTCCTCCGATGGCTAGCTACAGTGTTGTCCTGTGCTCGAAGGCAGAGGATCAGATTCGGCAGCACTGCAGGCTGCAGCAGATCATGCGATGCAGCTGATCGTCTTTATATCAGAAGAAAATAAAAAGATGATAGCACCAAAACAGGCCTGGCCTGCAGGCGGAAGTCCAGCTTCAACTGTCACGGGCCAGGCCGAAGCAACACAGGTCTTTTCCTAGTATCAGGCCCAAATGTGGCCTGGGCATGGAAGCTCTCAGAAAGTCCCGACCCTGACAATGAAATGGATTCACGCATGGACGATGGCTGGCGCACTTCCATGCCGATCAACCATCAAACACAAATTGGACCATCACAAATTCTCAGCAAGTTCGGTGAAGAAAGCACACGATTTGGTGAAGCGGAGTAGAAGACAAAACAAGCCCGGGATCAGGTAGCGTAGGTGACTTTGGCGTGACTCCTGGAGCACCGCGCCGCGGCCAACAATTCTACGTCGCCCCACTCCGTGACGGTGCGAGCGCACGGTTTTCTCAGGGAAGGAAGAATAGCAGCAGCAGCTTTCGTGTCCAGGGGCACGTATCTTTCGTGCAGCGATCCTATGCTCAACCCCACACCACACCACACCACACCGGCGACGATCTTTGGAGATGCGCCCTCTTTTGCCAGCCCCCAATCCTCATCAAAGCGCGGCACGCCTTTCAAACTTTAACCCGAACATTGACGGCACGGTCCAGAGACTAAGAACGGTCCTGGGTAGGCGGAACGGTAAGTGTCAAAGTGTTGCACGCCTTTCAAACTTTAAGCTGAACGTTGACGGCAACTTCAGAGACGTAGCAACCTCGAGTCGTGTACTGGCTCGGAGCCTCAGAGCACTGGAAAAGCTGTGCTCAGGTGCTGCGGTTCTTCAGTACAGCACTCTGATTTTTTCTGAGAAAGAAGACACTTGAACACGTCCGATTGACAGAGAGCAATCGCCCAAATTATCGGAACTTGGAAGACAGGGACACTGAAGGACAAGCGGGAAAGGGACGGTCTGCTGCTGTTGGCAGCACGGGCCATGAGGAAGATCCCCGATTTGATGCCTGGAGGGATGATTGGGATGGGAATAATTGTAGGATAGGGGCACGGCCGCATGGGCGCGGCCGCGTAAGTGGCTGGCACTACAGCCTCGCGGAACAGCTAATCTCCCCTGTCGTTGGTCCAAGGTATGATCAGGTAAGTAAGGAAATGTAATAATACAATAAAGGCCGGCAAAGAAAGGAAGAGCGACACAAGGAGCGGATGTTGTTTTTGCCCACCAAGCACCACCTTTGTGAGCCAGGCCCACAGGCCGCGCTAAATGCTTCCAAAACACGAGCTCGAGGGCGGCGACTGCGTGTACAGTACCAGAGAAGATGACAGTCCAGTCCACAATCATTGCACCAACAATGCTGCTCCATGCCCGGGGATGTAATGGAATCTAACTTGGCATATGAATTATTCACCTTTCGACCACCGTAAATCTGAATCCACAATGGCATACATACAGTATTGATTTTCTTGAAGGGAAAAAAGAATGCAATTTTTCAGAACCGACGGCTGGAAGTATTTGCGAGAGTAGATGCAACTATTAAACTCCCAGCTACCCGCCAGAATCGCGCATTTAAAACGCGTCCAAGTAGTAGAGCTCCCACGGCCAGGTAAGCTGGCGGTCCACGCGCCGCGTGCCCCGCACGCCAACTAGCCCCTGTCTCCCTCGTCCCCCATCGACACGCCGGCGGGGAGCCGAGGCAGCGTGCGAACGGCGACGCGAAGCCGTGGAGAGGGAAGGAATCTCCCACCTGCCAACAGCGAACACCCAGCAGCCAGCATCCGTGCTCCCGCAACCTACCTCCCATCCCCTTCCGGCCTTCCCCCAGCCCCACGGCCGCGTCGCCTACCCCTCCCGGCCGAAACCACCCCGGCCTCTTCCTCAAACCAATATCCACCGAATATTCAGCTCGGCTGATCCGCTATAAAACCAAACCAGAAACCAACCCGCCCGCCCGCGCAACGTGTTTATCCGTTTCGGGTTGGACCCATGAGATATTTCGCTGGGATCCCGACGGCGCACGGGACGAATTCCTCCGTGCGGTGGTGGTGGTAACCGATACACAAACTCCCAAGTCAAAAATCAGCCCATAAAAATTTTATGGGCGGATCACCCGTCGCCGCCCAGGAAGCGAGCGACGACGACGCCGCCCGAGTCGTGGTGCGAGTCGCGGGATCCCACGTCGACTCCGCCTCCAATCCCCTCCCCCCGCCGGGCTCGGCGACTCCTGCAGCGGAGGGAGAGCAGGAGCACACCAAGCCGGAGGCCCCAGCTGAGGCGGCGGCGCCGGCTCCGGTAGAGGCTAAGCAGGAGGCGGCGACGGCAGCTGCAGCAGCAGCAGGCGTGCAGGCCATGGCGGTCACCGTGGTGCGGGACGTGGAGGCGGTCCGGGTCGCGAGCACCAGCGACCAGGGCGGGGACAAGCCTTCCTGGTTCACGCCTAAGAGGTAAACCAGCCCGTAGCAGAGCTCGATCGAGTACCATCGTCTCGTCCTCGACTCGGTTGTAGTGGGTTTGATCTGTTTTAGTTGCATCTTAGTTTGCGGAGCTCGTGGGGGTGTCGAAATCCGCCAGGGGTTCGGGCGATTTGCTTGCTCTCAGGACTTTGGTGGGTTCTCTGGAGGTCCAATTGAACGCACTGGGATTTGATTGTTTGCTTGTTCTGGGAAATTTGGGTTTTCCGGAGCTCCAATTGGACGTATTCGGCTGTAGCTCGCGGTGCGAGCTACTAGATTGCTGCCTGGCATTGTCTCGGATTGTGTTTGAACTCTCGAGCTTCTGGCATGTTCAAGTTGCGGTGGGATCTGAGCAAGGCAGCGGAGAGAGCCATTCAGTAGTTCGATCGAGGAACCAATCATTGGGGACGGCGTGTCACGATGTTTCATTAGTTTAATCGGAATTTGCTTGTCGCTCTGGTTGTTCCATCCGTGACTTGGAGTTTTCGAATTTCTCTTCGTTTGCTTGCTTCCGTGGTATGGATCTGCGTTTTTAATTCAGTGTTGGCGCGATGCACTTTGTTTTATTAGGCAACAGCTGGCGACCTTTTTCAGTGAGATAGGTTGAATTTACTTTACTGTGCATTGAAATTGGAAGGGACCTGGAGTTTGGTTTGATCAGCTGTAGCTTTTATTGCCTGTATTCTGCTGGGGCATGGGAGCGCTTTGGATGTCAATGTTAGCGAGATGGAAGCTGGGCAGTTGTTATTTGGCTGTCCTCTGGTCATGTGAACATCTGACATAAAAATGAAGCTCTGCTGTTTGGTCACAGATTCACAGTGGATTCTTTTGTTACATCATCAGGTCATCACCATGCGGCTGAATTTTACTCATGTTTCAAGCTCCTTTTATCTCAATTTAGAGGGGATGTTGTAGAGGGCCGTTCACATGATTTATTGCCACAATAAGCTGTAATGTGGTCTTTATTACAAGATTCTTCTTTATTTCGATTGTACTAGCATAGTGTATTCGGGTATATATGAATCTTCAAGTTATATTGTTTGCATTCAGTTTGATTATTTTTTCTACTCAAGCAGATTACTTGTCATGTTCTGCATTATCAACATGCTAAACTATGTTGATCGAGGAGCAATAGCAAGTAATGGTGTCAATGGTAGCCGCACAAAATGTTCTGGTGGAACATGCTCCCCAGGCTCAGGAATTCAGTAAGTTTTATGAGAAACTTTTTTTGAACTGTCTTTTTTTTAAATGATCTTTAACATACTTGGTTATTTATCAAATGGAATGGAAGCTGGAATCCCAGAAAATTTTTATGCAATTTTCTTTTGCTTATGTGATCCCCTCCCGACTATTTTTTATTTCTAAGTCGCCACTTGTCTACTTTCTTAAGATGCAATATGTTGGCCGTACTCTTTCGGATTACTCATCATCTGTCTTACTATGCCTGGCCTCTACAGGGGAGACTTTGATCTTAATAACGCTGAAGATGGTGTGTTGTCCTCAGCATTTATGGTTGGACTGTTGGTGGCTTCGCTGATATTTGCATCCCTGGCAAAAAGGTTAGCTCTCTCTTTATTCTTCTATTTATTTCATATATTTTCATATTCTTGAATGCTAAATTCAGTCGGTAACTTTGGTGGCATTACATGCACATATGCCCACTCCCTACTACTTAAATGGATCTACAGTAATTTAAATTACAAACTTTACTAACTATACCCAGCACTAAACCTTTGTTCGACTTTTTTATTTTTCTCTTTGATCTGTAATTTTTTTATTGTTGGGATTCCTGAGTATAGAATTTATATTTGGGGCTATGACATTTTTTTTAATGGCAATGGATCATTTTAGCACGTAGTATTTGCCTCTAATGGGAAGATACTAGGGCTACCATTCTCTACGGTTCACATGCTGGCCGAAAACTTCATGATTACAGTTTATACTAAATGTAACCTCTATGTATTCAGCTATGTACTGTGATGTGCATGCATTTATAGTTGTAAATACATTTAGGAACCTTGTCTGTGGCTAGATTTTTAATTCATCAACTGGATACCAGAAATCGCCGTGTGCTTGGTTTGAGGGCAAGTTTGAATGGGATATGGCCATCCATGTGTTTAAGGATATGGATATCCAAGTTGTCTGTTTGGTAGGGTGGATGGATGGGATGAACCAGTTTTTTGTATGGTTGGAGGGATGAGCGGATGGAATGTTAGAATATAGTTAACTAAGTTATATATTCTTAGCTCTGTTTTAGAGGCTTCGATAGCAAGTTCTTAAAAGTAACAATATAGTTTTAGAAACTGGATAATGAAATTTAGTTACCAATGGAGCTCCAGAGAGCTCATATTGCTTGATATAGTTATATTATGGAAAAGCAAAAAGCTGCTATTACCATTAAGAAGAGGAATATTCAAATACATACTACAGATTAACAAGTAATAACAAGTATGTTTTGTGAATTGCTGTGGTGGTGAATGCTGAGAATAAGTCCTTGTACTATAGTCTTTGTAGCATCTAGAGGACAACTCATGTGCTGTGGTCTTGCTGCCCCTAGGACAGCATCTAGAGGACAGCATCTAGAGGACAACATATTAGAGGACAATATCTTAGACTAGAGGACAACATCTTAGTTTTAGCTGTTAGGACAACATCTAGGCATCTTAGACCAGTTTGCATAAGCTTGGCTGCCCAGCCAGCTATAAATATGTAACTCCAACCCCTCGGGTTGGCATGGCATTGTGTGAGAAATAAACCAGAAAATTGCCCCAACTCTCCTAGTGTATTCAGTTTCTAACAGTGAATGCTGTAATCCATGTTTCATATCCCCCAACCTTTTGAAGTGCTATTCATTTTCCCTTCTGACCTCATTCCCTGCCTTGCAGATATAATCCTTTCAGGCTTATTGGTGTTGGCTTGTTAGTGTGGACAATCGCAACAGCTGGTTGTGGGGCCTCGTTTGATTTTTGGTCAATTACTATGTGCCGCATGTAAGTGCTTTTTCATCGCTTTAAGTATCTGTTAAGAAAGATCCAATGCCAATCCTCTAATGCATGGTCATTATCCAAATTTTGTTACAGGTTAGTTGGTGTAGGTGAAGCTTCATTTATAAGTCTCGCAGCTCCATTCATAGATGACAATGCACCTGTAGCTCAGGTTCTGTTATTGCACTCCTGCCTTTAAGATTGCTCTACTGTATACATCCGTCCAAAATTTATAGTTACCTGTGTGTGTGTGCTGTGTGGTGGGGAGTTTGTCCCACGTTAGATATTGCTAGCACACACTTGGGATCCAATCTTGGAACTTCTGATTAGCCCCTTTCGGGTGAAAGAAGGACAACTGTCCAAGGGAGCTAGTATGTATGCATAAGCCTACCCCACATCAGGATTGGGCTATAGCATATATGGATTCGTGGGGCATGGCATTTACACCATAACACCAAGCGGGTGCACATATTCAAACAATTCTTTTGTCAAGCTATGATATACATTGTTTTTAATGGTTGCTGCCATTTGTAGTTCTTCATGTCTTAACCAGCCAATAACTTCCTGCTACTTATTGTGTTACCAGAAAACAGCATGGCTTGCTATGTTCTACATGTGTATACCAACCGGGATAGCATTAGGCTATGTTTATGGCGGACTGGTAAGTTTTATCATAAGCTCCATTTTTCTTCCTATTCATTTTTGACTCAAGTTACAGTTTGAGTAATATGCGTTTCAGCATTATTTACATGAAGCGCCTGATCCTGGCAATCTTATCAATGGCATCTCTGCCCACTACATACCCATCAAATGGCTATTGCTTTCCCTTTGCTAAGGCTTCTTTGTTTATGGCAGTGTAAATGAATATCCACTGGAATAGTTTTTGGAGACAATTGATACCATAAATTATCTTTTATTTATGATTAAAAGAATGGAAACCCTTCATTATTGAGCTTATTTTTTGTAAAAATGTGCTGTCGATTTGCATGAACAGGCTAAAAAAGGTTATGTTATTCTCATCAGGCCGGAAAAACACTGGGCTGGCGTGCTGCTTTCTTTGGAGAATCAATTTTGATGGTTCCTTTTGTTATTCTAGGATTTGTGATAAAGCCACTAGAACTGAAAGGTATGCCTTTCTTTCCTTACGGTTATATTGTTACTAAGCAACACCACTCCACTACTTATGTACATTACATCATTTCGTATTTGTCATCCTGTGTTACCTGACGTTTTTCACTTTTCGTGTCTCTTTGGGGGATGTGGATTTTGTTTACCAGGATTTTCTCACAATGGAATAAAAGAATATGGCCAGATGCTTAATCCCGAGGTTCAAGATCAGATAAGTATGTGCCTTGTATCAATTATCCTCCCAACGGACAACTAACAGTTTTTTCCATAATGCAATTTAGCATTTCAGTAGAGCATATAAGCACTAGTCTCCGTTGGAGCCAATTGTTCTTTATGCTGAAATTCCTCTGGATTTCCATCTTTTTGTGCACCTTTCCATCTTTGTTAAACAAACAATTCGGAGTTGCAGAGCTAATTTTGTGATTATTTGAACTTGCCTGGCATTTATAAGCATCTCAAATGATTCATAAGATAAACAATTTAAGGATAAGGGTGGTGCCAAGGACATTGACTTATTTTGACTTCCCTTATATTTAAGGATAAGGGTGGTGCCAAGGACATCTCAAATTGATTAAGTACTTTTAGGGAAGTTAGCAACTAATTTATGTCTTTGGTCGCCTTTTCAATGTGCATAGAGCTTGTTTGCAGCCTAGTTTTATTGGCATGTTTAGATGCGTCAAGATTCTTGCTAAGTAGAAGCTGCCTCCTCTTGGCTTTATGGCTAATGCTCCCTTATTTTTGCTTTTCTGTTAAATTTCATCTGTTCCAGATAATAATGGGACAAAGCATGTTATGCCTGGTGGAATCGATGATCTTGCAGGAAAGGTCCCACAAAAGTTTTCCTTGTAAGCAATTCTAGTAATATTTTTTTAGCACTTAATAAATTATTGGTTTGTTTTTATGTGTATTGCCTTTGTATAATTTATTTAAATATTTAATGTGATGATTTTTCTCAGTTCATGAGGGTAAAACTAAATGTTTTAGATATTTAAAGTGATTACAGCTATATAATATGCTTACTGGCCTTTTCTGGCCCTTTTAATGATATATATAAAGGCTCATTACGCATCTCCTTTTTTGACCCTGCAGCTCCAGATTTGGCCGAAGTCTCATGACTGAAATTGGTCTTTTCAGCAAAGATATGAAAGAACTACTACAAGAGAAGGTTTTTGTCACCGTGGTCTTAGGTCAGATTGTCCTCTGAATGTCTTCTGTATTCCACAGTTTTTTGTACCTCTGCTATTGATTCCAGAGTTTCCTTTGCCTATATTGTTTCAGGTTATATTTCCTACAACTTTGTCATTGGTGCTTATTCCTACTGGGGCCCCAAGGCAGGCCAACAGATCTACAATATGGTAAAGTCCTGTCTTTTACTCACACATGGCAATGTCTTAGCATGTATTTGGAGATATATTTGGTTGTAGTAATCCTTAGATGTGTGACCATGCATTGGAGATATATTTGGTTGTAGTAATCCTTAGATGTGTGACCATTGTACATTTCCTATTTAAAAAGCATGCTCAAGGTCGATGAACTGCAGTTTACGCCCAGTTTAGAACTGATCTTCCCTGTTCACTGTGTAACCTTTCTGATTGGATTTTTTTCACCAGACAAGTGCGGATTATATGTTTGGTGGAATAACTATAGTGTGTGGAATCGTTGGAACTCTAGCCGGAGGTATCACCCTTGACAAGATAGGGTCTACAATACCTAATGCTTTCAAGGTAAGAACATATTTATATTATATATGTTCATTAATTTTCTCCTTGCAAGATAATACAGTCGAAATGCATGTTTGTTATTTTCATGACCAAATTATCTGTGTGTGTTTTTCTTCTGAACTGAGCTGCAAGCTAACATTCTCCACAGCCCTAAAATGTGGTTGAGTAAAATACACTGTAATCCTTAAACTTGTCTTACGGTGTCATCCAGGTCCCTAAATGAACTGTTAAAATACATATGATCCCTTAATTTTGTCTTCTTTCTTTTTCCTATCTGGTTTCTTTTTTTCCCTTGAACATGCAGGAGAGTTGTGTGTCATTCCATTAAGAAGAAGAAAATATATAATACGAAAAAGGGTGCAAACCCTACCAAAACACACACCCACACAGAGGACTAGATTATGGCAGCGGTGATTACAAAAGTCTGCCTATTTGGTTTCCTATCATCATGATTATAATAAAGTTAAGTATGCAGGGCCAGTTTCAAAAACCAGGCAGAGGGATAAGATAAGAATATATTTGAATCACTGAACCTCAAAAAAGTGTATATGTGAATAGTTTGGGGGCAATAGAGCTCAACAAAGTCATTTCATGTACCGCTTTCAACCATCGTAACTAGTCATTATGTTGACTTCCATGGATTCATGAGATTTTCCATTGCAGCTTCTTTCCGGTGCAACATTTCTAGGGGCGATATTCTGCTTTGGCGCCTTTTGTTTCAAGAGCCTTTATGGATTCATACCCTGTTTTTCAGTAGGGGAGATTTTAGTTTTTGCAACTCAGGTAATTCCTTCTCTTTTGTTCAACATTTTCATACTACTTCAAGTGCTAGATCTTGTTGCCAGTATTACCTACGATGGTAATTGCTGCATGTGTATTGGATGCAACAATTGCTTTATTTTGCAAACTCACTTCTATCTTAATTTGCTTTTCATACCTTTGAGCAAATAAGCATTTCTTCAGTGTATTTAAATGCATGCACCTAGCTAACTTCTGTGTATGCTTAATTATTTTGACTTTCAGGCACCAGTAAATTTTGTGTGCCTTCATTCTGTGATGCCACATTTGCGGCCACTGGCAATGGCCGTATCCACTGTTTCGATCCATATATTTGGCGATGTGCCTTCTTCACCTCTTGTTGGGCTTCTTCAGGTATGTGTTCGTTTTTGTTGTTGATGGTGTATTCTAGTCAGTCAAAACCGACTGTCTCAGCAACTTGCCATTCTCCTACGTGATTAAAATATAGGTCCATCATGTATATTCATTGAAATTTTTTGTATATTGGATTCTATGTTGAATATGTTACTCCGCATCTCAGTGCTTCTAAGCTCTGGTCTCACTTGGATGCATTTAAACCTGGATATAGGTTTTCGTGTTTTTAATTTTTTTTCCTGAATTTGAACCTTGATGCAGGACAAAATCAATAACTGGAGGTCCACAGCTCTTATATTGACATCCATCCTTTTCATTGCAGCTGTATTTTGGTTTATTGGTGAGTTTCATAGTATAAACGCCTACAGTGTCGCAAAGTATATCTTCTTCTTTTTTTTGCCTTCACATGCTTCTGAAAAGCCTTCACTAAGCATGAACAACTGTAGGAGCATTTTGATGTTCTGACCAACATCAAGTTACCCAAAAAAAAATTAATTGCATGCTTATGATCAGCATGTTTGGTTTGAATATTTATTTTTTGTCAAGTACTTTTTTAAGCCTGGAGATTCATCTCATTTCTACGAATCAAATAAAATTTCCCACGTAAAACGAGATTCTGATGCACCTTTTAGTTGCCCCCTTTCTTCTTGAAATGTGTTTAGCCTTTAATATAAACAATGACTTTGCAGCCCCAGCTGATAGTTTAACATCATCGCCCGCAATACACACCAGTCAGTAGCATACTTCTGTCTGGATTTGTATTCTGTGATAATTCAACTGAACTTGAGATGATCTTCTCTTTGCAGGCATATTTGTCCCCAGCGTGGATCGTTTCAAGGAAGAGAGCGAGCATGGTGTTACTGCGGCCGAGAGATCAAACCTCAGGCCACTGCTCGATGACAACGACGAGGCACGGACATCTGACTAAAATTCGTGCAAGTCAGAGCAAGTCATGAGCTTTTTTTTTTAAGGTAATCTTAGCCGGATTATTTCCCTTGTGCTAGCAGCATGTGAAATGTAAAATTGCATGCCAGCTGGCTGTACCATGTACATATAATAGGTCCGTTTGGTTTGCGTTCTTTTCTACTATAGTGTACTGTGTAGTGTGTACAGACTACAGAAACAGGCAATGTCAGGATTATTTTTTACGAATGTGAAACATTTCAGAATGTGACAAGGACTAAACTTTCCCTGTAACCAAACACCCCCGAAGGGTTATTTCCCTTGTGCTAGCAACATGTGAAATGTAAATTTGCATGTCAGCTGGCTGTACCATATACATATAATAGGTCCGTTTGGTTTTGCGTTCTTTTCTACTATAGTGTACAGACAACAGAAACAGGCAATGTCAGGATTTTTTTTTTTTTACGAATGTGAAACATTTCAGGTTGTGCCACGATGCCACGATTTTTTCTTTTGGGAACGTTAGTACCACAATCTAACTTGGCTGATTAGAATCCAATGATGCTGGTTTGGAACTGCTCTGCCCGTTTCACTGCTGACATGTGTTCGAATACGGAAATCTGGTGTTGGAATTGTCTTGTAAAATCGTAACAGTAGAAAGGCTCGGCAAAAGCCTGCTTCCTATGCTCCAGCAGTAGAATCAATGGTGGCTACCGCTGGTGATGTCACGAAATGCCATAGATGGATATGCAACCACTCCCTTTCGTAAGTGGCACCGTGGAGAATGTCCTGCATAATAAAAGGACTTGGCTTATATCAAAATGAAATGAAAAAAATGAATTAGTTGATGCACATCCAGAGGTTTAGAGCGCGACACCCAGCCACGGTCCCTATCATTTCAGTCCAGCTAGCTAGTACATCCCGGTAGGTCACCGGAATAAAAACGCGGCGTCAATTCCTGACGGGAATGCGGCGTGTACCCTACACAAACGCATGCAGAGCCGCAGGAAACCGCACCAGGTGGTCCAGGCTGGGGCTCAACTGCGACCTGTTGCGCTGCGTCAGGCCAGGTGAGCCGTCAATCCTCCCGGCGATCCAGCCACACGCAGCTCAGCTACAGCCCCCCGTCCCGTAGCAAGCAACCAGCAGCGCAGGGCGAGACATGTCTGCAACTCAGCCCTGCATCTGCTACGACTACGACTGCGACGGGCTCACCGTTCGCCGGACCGAGCTCTGATTCAGATTCAGTAAAGTAGGGGCTCTTCTCTCTATCCCTTCTCGGATTATCGCCGGCGGTATCTCGTCCGTCGCTGCACGCGTATCCCGGCCCTTTTCTGTATGAAAATGACCTGTGACGGTGCCTTCGTTCCGCGGATCAGTCTGGCCCTTTTCGAGCGAAAATGACCGCTGCTCAGCTTGGTCGCCATCTGCATCCATCGATGCGAATCTTTGTTTTGCTCTCGGTTTTTCTCTGCATATGGTAGTGCTAGACTCTGGACATCCGAAAAAACGCTCCAGATCAAACCGAGACCTGAAACTTCGTCTCCGCGTCCAATTACCGAATACCTCTTCACCTATAACTATAATTGTATCCTAATCACAAGGTCCAGTTAGAAATTTCCTGTCAGCTCGGCACGCCTCTATCTATGCTTGCCAGTTGCGAGAGGCCTGCGGGGTTCACCGCAAAGTGAGCGCCACCAGGCGGGCGGAGGCGGACCCAGGCACCCAGCGTCCTCCCATGTGCCCTGCCCCCCCGTGCGTACAGTGCGCAGCGCTGGGCTGGGCACTGCTGCTGCTACAGCGCTGCATGCCTGTTCCTGCATCGCCACTTTGTAGACTCTAGTCTAGTCTAGAGACAGGCGCCAACGTTCAGTCAGGCCGAGGCGCCTGCAACTCTTTACTTCCCGCATCAATTATTGCGCAAAGGAAACCCTGAAAAGACCGGAACGAAGTACTATAGTAGTAACAGATCCAGCGTACGTATGTGCGGATATACGTATATCAGCCAAAATAATGAAGAGTCTCTCTAAATTTAAAATCGTGGTTTTATATGAGTAAGCCTGATTGCAAGCCTAAGGACTGCAAGATCTGGTCTTCGTTTTCTGCAAATGAACTGAAATGAATTTTTTGCAGATGTTGCATCCATCCACCGTGGAGGCAGACGACTTGCGGTCAGAACACGACGGTGCACAATGCACGAGTTATTAACGCGCTCTGTTTGCTACCATATACACGTTTATAAAAAATGGAGAACATTTCTGTTTCGATAAATTTACCGACTCTATGTGAAAATGAGGTTTTCAGGTAAGGTTTGAATTTTCTTTCACTAAAGTTCAGATAACCTATGTCAGGGAAGCTCAACAACTTCTCATTTACCTGATAACCAATTATGAAGTAATTACCAATTATTATTAAAATGGAAACTAGCCTTTTTTGGGGGATGAATACAATCACTGAGCAAACTGGCAGCCAAAAAGAAAAAGGAAAGAATTACAATAAAATTGCCATAAAAAACAAGCCGCTTTATAAATGGTTCCACCCCGGGGGCCAATGCCTGGCACGGCCCTATCCCTATCCGGCTATCCCCATCACTCCTCCCCACAAGCCCTGTCCACCACCAACAAACTCGTACGAGGCTAGAGAGCGCCATGGCTTCTCGTGACGCCGCCACCTTCCAGGTCTACCGGCCCATGCCCGCGCCGACTCCGGCGCCGGCGCCGATGTCGCTGGCGGCCGCCGCGCCCGCTTCCGACGTCGCGGTGCCCGCGCCGAAGAAGGCTAGCCCGGGCGCCGGCAAGGACCGACACAGCAAGGTAAACGGGCGCGGGCGGCGCGTGCGGATGCCGATCGTTTGCGCGGCGCGCGTGTTCCAGCTCACCCGCGAGCTGGGGCTCAAATCGGACGGCCAGACTATCGAGTGGCTGCTCCGCCAGGCCGAGCCCTCCATCCTCGCGGCCACGGGGTCCGGCACCACCCCCGCCGTCTTCTCCTGCTCCTCGGCGCCGTCCACCTCCTCCCCCGCCTCCGCGGCGCACCCGCTCCTCGGCAAGCGCCCGCGCGAGGACCACGAGCCGGCGCCCGCGCCCGCGCCGTTCTGGGCGACCCTGCAGGCGCGGCCCGTGGCGTGGGGCCTGTCGCCGGCGCAGGAGGCCGCGGCGCAGGCGTACGCTTCGGTGGCGGCGCAGCAGGGCCACCACCTCAACCTCCTCTCCGTGCTCTCCGGCGCCGCGAGGCCTTCAGAGGAGTCGTCCCGGTGACCGCCGCCGCAGCGTTGCTACGTTAATTGCATGCGTCGACGCGGGGCGTGCTTTTCCGTCTGGTTCCGTGCATCCCCGGGGTGCATTCCGTGTGTGTTTTTCCTGTGATCTGCGGTGTGAGGGAAAGAAGGCGGCGAGCTGAAGGATCAACAACTCGCGATCTGATCGCCGGGGGTAGTTGTAGATAGCATTCGTCAGGTTTTGTGCTTGTGATCGAGCTTGTTCGTTGTCTGGGTTTGTGCTGTGATGATCAGGGCTCTGCATGCCCAATTGTCAGCTGATCTGAAATGCTAGCACAATGCCGGTGTGTGATTCCTGTATGAGTGTGACATTGCTTGCTGTTGCAATAGAAACCTTGCCCTTGAGAATTCGGAAGCTATTTTATTTCAAAAAAAAAGAATTCGGAAGCTATTCAGCTATGATTTCTCGGCTTCTCGCGGAGATCGATAATGGCTGCTGATATTGGCTTCTCCTGGGACTGTGAAACGATGATGGATCACCATTCACCTCCCCCCACATCGCATTATTTCACCATCTCAAATTCTCATCTCATGGCAGCTTGCTACCTTTCATGCAAACCCAGGCCACATGCCGTTTAGTCGTTGCCAGGGAACAGGGTAGCCCATGCTACCGCCCTCCTTTTTCTCTCGGCTAGGAGTACATGAATTGCTTTGGCTCTGCGCTGCAGCAAAAGCTGCGGCTCCAGCACTGCCCTGCCCTGCTCTGCGTCTGGGACGGCGTCTGCACTTTGCCTCTGAAAGGTTCAGGCTGTTTCGCCGGACATGATTCGTGTCAAGCTGTAGGCCATTGGCTCTGTGAAAAGGCGCACGACCTTGTTGTACAGACCATGCTCGCAGACTTTTCGCACTGTATCAAGTATCAACGGGTCACTTTGTTCCAAATTCTCAGACTGATCGCTTGATCTGTTGGTACCAGTACAAGTGCACAACTACTGCGTGTCCGCGTTGCAGATTATACTCGGCGTAGTAGTATTGAAAACGCTCGGCGGACGAAGTACGTGCGGACTCTGATCGAGATTCAAGATGATGAATAATGGCCATGGCCAAGGCCATGTCGAGGGAGAAGCAGGCCAGCCGCTGCTGCACGGACCTCAGGCTCAGACTGGCCCATCCGGTAGTAGGTTGGTGGCGGCCAGCTAGCGACTAGCGAGAGCCGCATGGCCTGGCGGCCTGGCCTATGGATATTCCTTCCAGTGGCTGTTGGCGCTGGTCCTACGCGACATGCAGTAATGCGTACTGGGAGGGGGCCCTTTTGGTTCGAGGTGAAAAGATCTTGCATCGGTGTGCCACGCTGCGCTCGGTGCATTACGTGTCGACTTTGGTGAAAACAAACTGTAAAAAAGAATTTATACAAGCTTTCTGCAAATGCGAAGGTACAGCGGGGATAGCTCAGTTGGGAGAGCGTCAGACTGAAGATCTGAAGGTCGCGTGTTCGATCCACGCTCACCGCATATTTTTTCCCCTTCACCTGCTCTTATTTGTGCTACCTTTTCCCGTCTTACCATCCTTGTCTGTTTTTTTTTGAGACCTTGCTCCTTAGACTCGAACTTGTTAGACAGTCCAGCTGATGCTGTGCGCATGTCATTGACGGCTTGCTGTTGTTCAGTGACGAGAGTAAAGCAACCTTTGGCAAGGCAAAATTAACCCCATACATTTCTTCCAAATGGTACAGAATTCTGAGCTCTCAACCTTGGGCCAGCTGATATTAGCGGCGGAGCCAGAAATTTACGGCTGGGTATGCTACACATAAAAAAATTTCAAAGCAAATATGCAATATAATGGACGATAAGTTATAATGACCATAACAAATCCATAATAATAACCAAAGTACAAGTTCTAAATATGAATAATTAAAGAATATTACAAAACAGTAAAAGGCTAATACAATATAACCTTACGATCCCCTTGTTGGAAGAGATTGATGATATCCTCATCTTTCACTAGACTGAAGAATTCTCTCTCAATAAATGTAACCAAGCAATTGTTTAAATTTTCATCACCCATTCTATTCCTTTGCTTATTCTTCACAAAATTCATCGTGGAAAACACTCTTTCAACACTAGCACTGGCTACAAGAAGAATTAGCATCAACTTAAGAAGCTTGTAAATAACATAATATTATTTATCTTTTTTTGTGTTCACAAGCTTAACTGAAAGCTCACATAGGTTTTTCAAATTTTTAAACCTAAATTCCTCGGTTGCCAAATCCTTCGTGGGTTTTGTTGTATTGGGCCTATGAGCCATATTTGACCTTATAAGTTTGTGTATACATATTAGTATTTTCTTCCAAATCTTGAGTATGCCAAGGAATACAGGGGCATAACCCTGCCGCGCGCCCCTGGCTAGTTTGGATGCACAATACGGTTCTACAGCAACTTAGAATATGATTTGCATATGTATGTGTGCACAAATATTAGGAAATGTAATTAAGCTTTAAGGAGGAAAGGACAAAAGGCGAAAAAGATCTGTCACCCTTTTTTTTAGAAAAAGAAAATTCCAAAAGGGGCAAAACCAAAAAAGAGCTTTCACCTATAAAGAAAGGGGGAAAAGAAGAAGAAAAAAAACACCATCAGTTTGTGCGTATAAAAAGATTTGTTAGCTTGGAAGGGGGAAAAGGAGAAAAGAGCCTTCACTTTAAAAAATAAAAAAGAAGAAAACTCTAGAATGGAAAAAACCCGAAAATAGAGCCTTCACGAATCACGGAAGGGAACGGAAAAAAGAAGGAAAAAACACCATCTGTTTGTGCGTATAAAATGATTTGTTAGCTTCGAAGGGGAAAGGGAAAAGGAGCCTTCACCTTAAAAATAAAAAAGAAGAAAACTCCAGAATGGAAAAAAAAAACCGAAAATAGGGCATTCACGAATCACGGAAGGGGGGGGGGGGCGGCGGGGGGGGGGGGGGGGGGGGGGGGGAAGGAAGGCAAAAGAACACTGCCCCCATGCAGGATCGAACTACAGACCTTCAGTTTACAAGACTGACGCTCTACCACTGAGCTATAGGGGCTGAAGTGCTCGCATTAGTCAAACAATTTTGTTAACTATTAGGATGTCCGATTGGACCGGCCTGCCGTTTGCAGCATCGACAAGGTAATCACCGAGCGTTGGGACCTTACCCGACATTGCAAGCTATTGTATCGACGGGGCTTATCACTTATGTGGCGCAACTCTAGTGGGCTTCTTCCAGAACGAGTCACTCCGATAGAGCCATAGAGGAGAATGGCACAACGCTCCGACTCAGGGTGAGACTGCATGTGGACCCGACGAGGCGAGTATTTGCAAGGCGGGCGTGCATCTGCCAGCAAGAGGCGTAGATTGGCTTGGTTATCTCTGGTGAATGGAATTACACTATTACCGCTTGATCCTCCAATTGAGAAATAAGATTACTTGTAAGAAGGGCAAAATATCACTTTTTCCAAACGAATCATAGAATAATGTTGACTCTAGCTTACCGAGATAACGGAAATGACATAGGAGAGAATAAAAACTTGGCTTAATAGTGTGGAAAGACCTCAAAATTATCAGTTACAGATACGGAATTTAGATGAAAGGGTCCCGCCATGGTGCCGCTAAAATGGTGTTAGAGTATCTCCAGCAGATTACTCATCTATCATACTTTATATTTATATATTTGCTCTCTCCATTGCCAATAATACTTTTTCTTATATTTGCTCCCTCCGTTGCCAATAACATTTTTGTGTCTTTTGTGTTTTTAAGTAGTCAATATTGTAGCAGATTACTTGATAGATTACTTGATAGATATGGTGGAGGTTAATAGATAGAGTGGAAGGAGGAATCTCCTATATTTGAGTAAGAGGGAGGTGTGTTTTGATAATCATCAAAACTATTTTGATATTGAAGATGGAATTGGCAAGCTGCTGGAAACACGTCTCATTAGTATAAAAGCATATTTATTTTATACTGGAGAGAGATGAATAATGCGTCGGAGATACTCTGGGGCGGAGAAAGAAGAGGACGTAGCGGGCGAGATACTCTAGGGCGGAGAAAGAAGAGGACGTAGTGGGCTGCTCTGTATTTTGGGCCCCAACTTTGAAGCCTCCGCCGGCCCAACCGCGTCCAGGCCTCCTCCTGACTTTGCTCTGGTGACTTCTTTGCTCCTCTCGATGCCGCGGGCGCCTGCTCTGTTCTTCACAGAACACGAACCCTAACTGCCGGAGCTCGCGGTTCGAGAAGTTTGACCACGGCGGTAGGAGGCACGGTGGGCGGAGGCGCAGGCGCGGCGCAGCAAGGCCATCGCGCGGTCGCCTGACCGTGCGGGCAGAGCCTGTGGTGCGGCAGCTCGTGAAGGCCACTACCAGCTTCGCACTGCGACCCAGTGCGGGGGGACGAAGCGGCGGGCGGGACGCTTGAGCAACTGACGCCCGAGGAGCAGGGGAGGGAAGCGGCGGGGAGCTGGAAGCGCCAAGGTAAAATTCGTGAGCAGGCCTGATTTGTTGTCGTTTGTGGATGTATCAGACTATCCGCGTGTTCCGCTATCGCTTGTTTGTCTTGTTCGTAGATTTGTGTGTATGAAATTTCGATATGCTTTTCAAATTTCAATTTTAGCCTTTTCAGATTGCACGCGCTCTACTTTTGTCCTGACTTTGCCACTGCTAATCCGCTTTCATGGAATTACAGAGATGAACGTGGCAGTGCCGCCACCACCACCACCACATCTTCGCCTATATGAATTCGCCAAGACCGCCCTCATCAAAATTTTTGCCTTTCCTTATGCCACGGTCCGTTACATTGCTCCTCTCTTTCATGGTTTTCAATTTGTTGCAAATCAGCGAGAAAGTCGGCAGCAGAATCCTGAAACTAGTATTGCATTTGCTGGTTGTCAAATGTGTAAGGTCTGTGACTTGTATTGCGATGGTGGAGTTGATACGGACAAGTGGTGTGATGCCCAGGTTGGCCACTATATAGGAATCGGTACGCTGCCTCCACTAGCCTGAGCCCTCCATGGTCTATTGCTTTGACTGTCAACAAGTTAATTTGATCTTGATCATCATACCGATTTCTACAACAGATCCCTCTGCATCAGGTGTCAGCGATGCCCGTGAGCTATGGGAGAACAAGAGGAAACCTTTCACTGCTGAGTTCATCGAGTTGGATCCTTCTGATGTACACCCTCCCTCCATACCTTCCTAGTTTCTACACACACAAATGCACTAGTGCTGGCATGAAGTCTTCAGTGCTGACAGTTAGCTTTTGTTACATTTGCATGGCAGGATGATTTCGAAGCTCAAGTGCAGGAAAAGGGCATCCAGGCAGATATAGTTTGCTGTATGCAGCACTTGCAGGCAAGTTGGTTGTTCTTTAGAGTTTCTGGATCTGGAATATGATATACTTGTGAGCTTTGCTAATCTTCATAATTTATCCTTTTTGAAAGATAGTTATGCTTTGAGAGTGAAGAACGGGCAAAGAAGCTTCTGAATAATGCATCATCACTTCTCAAACCTGGTGGCTACTTTTTTGGCATAACTCCTGATTCGTCGACAATATGGTACAGTCACTACATGAATTTGTTCTTATGTCCTAATGTCTTCTCTTTTTTTTGCCTTAAGCTATTGTTCAAAATAAATTTTCTTCTAAGCATGGGTGTTCATCCACCAACCAAGCAAAATATGTATTGCTGGCATTTATGGCTTCATTGCAAATAAAGCTTAGTTTACCTTCTCTAGTACAAATTTAGTGTGCAATGTGCTTGAGCAAACTCTGTTCTTGTTCTCGCTATTTTGATTGGTATTTTGTTTTCTGTAGGACAAAATATCAAAAGAATGTTGAGGCTTCACATAATAAAGGTCTGAAGACTGTTCCAAATAGCATTCGCTCGGAGAATTATACCATTACCTTTGAAGTTGAGGAAGAAAAGTATGAGCTGGAATTGTTTCGTAAATGCTGAAAGTTTTTGTTATATTGACTTCCTGAGGGGATCCTTTGGTATATGGTCCAGGTTTCCCTTCTTTGGAAAGAAGTACCAACTCAAATTTGCGAGTGAAGCAGTATCTGAAAATCACTGCCTGGTTCACTTTCCCAGCCTTATGAGGTGATTCTTTCCTCATTTATTTTCAACATTTTGCTGTATAGCTTTGTCGTCATGAAATCATGATAACCTAGAACCTCTATAAATTCAAGCATGTTGGGTGATAAGAGTTTTCACAATGCTAGGTTGTGTTGAAACAGATTAGCAAGGGAAGCTGGACTTGAATATGTGGAGATCCAGAATTTAACTGAATTTTATGATGATAACAGGTAGCTATTTCCATGTCAAGACCTATGTTGTTTTCATGGAATTATTGTCTGCTATCTTTAAGCTATTACTCACCATCTGCTGTCCAAAGAAATGTAACGTTGTGACTACAAAAAAAGAAAACGTGGATGCCCGAACTGTATTTAACTTTTGGTTCTGACTGATCCAGAACACAATTTGCTCCAATGCTTGGTGGTTACAGTGCAAGTTTTTTGGATGCTCGTGGAAAGCTTGTTACTCGTTCCTACGATATTTTAGGTAGTGTAGAATTCTTTTTTTGCTGCATTGGATCGTAAGGTCCAAGTTTACTCAATGTTTCCACCTGGTTTCTGCAGGTTTTTATTCAACTTTTGTATTCCAGAAGCCTGACCCAGATGCAATACCACCTATTGTAACACCCGACTTGCATGATACTGATAGTGCTCAGGAAGAGGTCTGTTTCTTCTGCTTAGTAGCTAGCTGTAGGTTTTTATTTTCTGTTTAATTGGAAAGTGTTGTTGGTCTCACGCTTTGATTGAAATACTAGGATTGGCTCCGGCAGCAGCAGGCAGCCGATGAGGGGAGGCGTCCGCATACAGATGTGCTTCCCTTGGATCATGAGAAAGGCATCCTGGGTCCTGGACCTGCAGATATGAGACTTTAGCTGCTGGTAATTCAAATCCGGCTTGAACTAGGGTAATGATGCTTTTAGTGTTTGTTTTTTTTCCTCCCACTGAGGACAATCTCCAGTGCCTCCACTAAGAATTCACGAAAATATAGAACAACATTACTGAGGCTAGCCAATCTTGGCAGAGACACGGTTTTCTTTGTACAATTTCGGCTTTGCCCAAATTGCCTGGTCGCAAGCTGACTGTAAGCCCTCTTCCCCGCAGAGAAAACATATTCTGATTGCAAGAGGTTTATCAAGCATAAGTACTGGGTTATTACTAATGACGCGCAAGAGGAATCTCTTCTTCATCAAATCCTTTTGCTTCCATGCTTTCTTGCCACTCTATCACTTCTGTCTGGGTCCAATTCAACCGTGTTTGTCCATCAGCTAAACCGTATGAGTAGGAAAATGCACCCAACGCAGACAGGAAGTGTTCTCATCAGCTCTTTTATCACCGTGATCGATGATCTGTCACTGAATTTAATTGCCTTGTCCATTTGTCGCCGGATATGGCGTGGTGCATCCACGCTATCACCAAGGCCAAATTACACTTTTAAGGACTCCGGACTCAGCGTCTAGACAGGAAAGTAAACCTGTATTACTCGTGTCTTTGCGGCGTTTCTATTTTTCAATAAGGCCGTGAGTGTGAGCAGCGAAGTAAGGCTAGGTGGTGCGTCCACTGTAACCAAACTTTGAGTTGCAAAACTACAGTTTTTCTTCTAATGCTATTTTTTAATGAAGGAAGCTTTATTAAACATAAAGATTCAAACTCTGTAACTAGGCCTTATACACAACCAATATAAAACTGAAGAAAGAAAAACAGCAGACTGTCCCTTTTTCACTCGTACTTGCCGTAGAGCATCTCAGATGTGGACTCCTCAGCGGGATCGCGGCGATGGTCATGGGCGTTGTGTGATCCATCCCGAAGAACGCGAGGGTGCGTGAACCAATTTTGCTACATTCAGGTTGATGCTATGCCTAAATAATGAGAAATTTTGTGGTCTTATGTGCTGTCTAATACTCTAATGAAATCACATTATCCAGCGCTATGCATTCCTTTTTCACTTTCTCAAGGATTTGTAAAACTGAAATTAGCAAGCCTTTCCCAAGTGGCAACCTTTTCTTTCTTGAACTCTGAACTTCTTCCATTTTTTGAACTCAAAATAGTTGCTGCCCATGTTATGTATTTTCTAAACATTTTCATCATAATGGCTGCATTTCTTTGATACAATTGCGACATGCCATTAGGAAGCATTAAATGAAGAACTTGAAACAACTCAAAGTTACAAGAGGTTTGCTGAAAAATACCTTGGTCATGTTGCTGGCTATGTGCATGTCAGCTGGATTCTCCTCCCTTTTTTCATTTTGCTATTTTCCAAATTTATTTTAGATCATGTGCATTTATTAGGGGTAAAAAAATCAACTGTGATCTTGCTCTACTCTCCCTGTGTTGTTAGCGCCAGCTTGCTGAACTACCATCAACTCAGTTATAGATTTAAATTGTATTTGTTGAGTGTTGCTATTCCTAATTTGAGTACAAGGTTAACAGTCTTAAATGAATTTCCACTTTGATCATATATATCCCCTTTTAGATTAACTCATACTTTAGTTAAAAATATAATTTATGCGTTTTCGCGATCATATTTTCCCTTAGTTAAGTATCTTTGTAGTCCCTACGATATGAAATCTTAATGTTGTTTCATTTTTAGCTGTGGTAATTGGTAACTGTTCAAACCAGTTTGTCTGAAACTGGAGCCAAACCGGCTGCCAAATATTAGAGGTTTGGCTTGGATCTGGATTCAGCAAAATTTATTTGAACTAGACTAGTGGTTAACTCTGACCATGGATGCTATAATTCTGTGTTCTCTGCTTAGGTGATTTCACCGATCATGTGCTTATTTGTTTCTATTTAAACACACTACTGCAATTATTATAATGGTTTCCAGAGAATGCAGTAATCCAGCTTCGCCCTTATTTTGTAATGGTGTCAGTTTAAGGTCACAACAGCTGTAGCTTGTCTGGAGGAGGGTTTGAAGAGCTGATCAGCAACCTTTCACAAGACAAAGGTCAATTGGTTCATCCACCACATGTACATTCTATTCTTTAAATATAGCATATGTCAAATTCCCTCACCATCTGTTGACCCTCCCTCCCCTCTATTCGTGTGCCTGCAAAAAGAAAGATCAATTTTGGAAGATGCTATGAAGCTTTGCAAATGTACTCAAGTTACATAGGTAGTAGGACAGGTTGGAACCGTTGTGAGTGTATAGAGTTGTGGTTACTTGGGCATTGTGGCTGCTCGTGCCTGTTATTTGTCTGGAAGTACAGATTGATTGGACATATGCTATCCAGAATATTAATATGAAAATGATTGGTAAACGATGTTTCTTGGCTTTTAACATGTGGTTTGCGTCTTTTTATTTGGACATATGCTGTCCAGAATATTAATATGAAAACGATTGGTAAACGATGTTTCTTGGCTTTTAACATGTGGTTTGTGTCTTTCTGTTTGATGTTTGTTTTTCTCATGTTTGTGTTGTTTATGTACTATTTGAGATTTTGAGGTGTTTGATTCTTTACTACAGATCGGGAGGCCATTTGCGATCACTTTGTGGGCCTTTCATCTTATAATGGTTGCTTTGTGTGTGCCAACGAGAAATAGAATCTGATCATCGGCCGGGGATGGCAGTCCAGGAGGGCTCAAAGTCAGTCGAAGCAAAAGTTTGACAAATTCGGAATGCTTCGATTTGTAAATAGTTGGTTAATATGATATTATGTATTTGGTTGCTAATATTTCCACCGTAGCCTACTGGATAATCTTCATTTTTTTTCTCTCTTAGAAGCCGTGGGCCATATAAATCAGTGAAAGAAATTTAAGAAAAAAATCCTAGGAATCGACCCTAGAATCACATGGTGTAACAGGGGATAGCTACCATTGGAGCACAGTCGCAAATTAGTGCCCAATCTACCAGAAAATCTATATTATAATGTTGAGAAATCGGTGCTCCTGAATTTAACACCGACTTCCAAGTAGCGGTACTAAAATAGTGTGATACCAATTCTTCTGTGGATCTTATACCCACACTACACCGAGGAGACCTTCACCTAGACACCAACACGAGAGACCAACTCTATACAGGAGAACTCAACTCTTTATTCATCGTATTTGGTACAACATAAGACTCTTATGCTCTTTACGTGGCTACCCTATCATGATACAACTACACTACATGGCTACCATGACACCTCATACTTAAGATCTCTTATGCCATGGTATGGCAGGGGAGCACCTTTATTTGTAGATGATCATGGTGATGTAGTATTGCCATGTGGCAACCTCCACACTTTTGTTTACAAAATATCTAACTCTAGAATTTTTCTCATTTTTATCCAACAATACAAAATATCTAATTTTAGAGATTTTTTGTTTTCCCATAAAGCATGGCAACTCTCCTCTCTTGTTATTTCCGAATTCTTTTATTATTTCTGAATTATTTTAGAATCTTCTTAAGTATGCATTACGAAGAATTAAACTGATTTTGTTTGTTACCTAAATAATGCCTTTCCATCCAGGACTGGGAAAACTGAAATTTCAGAAGAAAGAAAATTCCGGAATCTGCACCCATGATTATTCGAGCTAGCTTCATGAAGCATCCGTATTTGCTGTTCCCTACTTCTAATTTTGCTGTTTGGTTGCCAAAGAATATTTCATGAACTGCAGGGCAGGTTCTGAACTCGGATTTACTCCTTTTTCACTCATAACTTGCCGTAGAGCATCTCAGATGCGGGCTCCTCGATGGTGGGAGATGCCGTCCGGCTCGCGGCGATGGCCGATGGCTACGGGCGTTGGCTGCCCACGAGCCATCATCCGCTTCAATTCTGGCGGAGGACGGAGTCAGCGTCAGCGCGGCGGCTTTGCCACACCATGCCAGCGTGATCGATGCAGTAGAACGCGAGAGGGCCCGCAACGCCGAGGAGCGCGCCTCCCGCGGCGGCCGGGGCGGCATGCCGCGCAGGGCCCAGACGGCGGAAGCGGAGAGGGAGCACCACAAGTCCTCTCTGCCGCGCGCGCGGGACACGGCGGCCTCGACGGCGGGGAACGCGGCGCCGTAGGCGCCGAACGTGCCGGCGGCGCGGACTGCACTGGCGAGGCGCGGAGGCCCCTGGCGAAGTGGAAGGCGGCGCCGCCCGCCGCGCCCCACAGGAACAACTCGCCCACGAAGCCGATGACGCCGTAGACGGGGTGCCAGTACGAATCATAGACCGGCCGGTCGCGGCCCATGGGCTATATCTGCAGGTCTCCGGCGACGCACCGGCGAGGTCGCCGGGGCTAGCTTATTTGAATCGATCGCCTTCAATTTGGAGTTTGGACGTGTCATGTCGTATGCATGTATGACCAAAGGTTTAAGAGTTGGAATTATACATCTATCGTCCACAAGTAATCGACTCGTAGAGTCGTGAGTGCGCTCGTACAGACAATTATCAATTATGGCGTCATTTCGGGGAGTAAAGTATATTATTAGGATACGAGAAGTAACCACTTTTCATGATGGGTGAGAAGAAGTTGCATGATTCTCTGAGCATGCTTTTCTCCAACAATGAGGTACTCGGCCTGTGTACAGGCAGTGCTGGTGTGGTGATAAGGGATCATGACGCACCGGTGCTGGCAGCTGCGACTAGATGGCTTGCTCGGTGCCGGATGTGCTAACAGCAGAGGCATTGGCGGCAAGAGAAGGTCTGGAGTTGGCAATTGAATGTGTGGACTCGGTCGAGTTGTTCTTGAAGTGGATTGCAGCGGGCTGAAAGTGGTGCTTGAATCAAGCGATGGGATGAGATTGTCAGTCGGCGGTCTTTGCTTTGATATTACAGAGTTAGACAGGAGTTTTAGCGATTTTAAAATTGCTTTGGTGCGTAGGGATGCAAACTCACTTGCCCATAATTGTGCTCGTATGGGATTGGACACTGAATGTATGGAATTGGACACTGAATGCTCCCTGAGTGGCTAATGGGATCAGTGGCAGCTGATTGTAATCTTGTCTCAAATTGATGAAAATTCGGTGATGCTCAAAAAAATACTTTTCTCTAACAATAAGCACCTTCGAACATTAATTAGTTGTCCGACTTTACCTGTTATTTACGTGACATATGACAACTCAACATTTATGAGGATCAGTTGTGATAGTCGTCCGACTTTACCTGTTCCTTACGTGACATATGACAACCCAACATTTGTGGGAATCAGTTGTGATTAAATATTTAACGTCTTCGACCAAGCACGTGGTTGTTGTGTGCTTGTAATAAGTTGCAAAGTGATGCTTTATTTCAGTTGTTGATGGAATATTGTTACACATTTCCATGTTCTTTCTAAAAATAGGAGTAGCTAATGATCTGTCATAGATGCATCTTTCTTATAGCAGTTGCAAAGTGATTCTTTGTATGCTTGTATAGATACATCACTTCGGTACGAGTCACAACGACCTGTTCGAGGGATACTTAGGCCCTGTTTGTTTACCCTAAGATTATATAATCTAACTTATAATCTCAAATGATCAACAAACAGTTCAGATTATAATCTGGATTATATAATCCAACATGTCAAATGATGATAATCCTATAAGCTATAAAATAGCAGCTTATTTCAGCTTATTTTCGGCAATCGAGCTAACTACCCATCCAACATTGTAATATTTACCCGCCACTGCCATTACAATGAACGAATCCTTTTTTCTTTTGTTTTGACCGACGCCTCTTGATGCCCGGCGACTGCCCCTCCGTCTGTTCTTCCCCAAATCAAGAGCGTCCAAGCTTTGGCTTACCAGGATTCGTTGAAGACGGGGAGCGGGGTAGTCGGCGGGCATCGCGGCTGGTGTCCCGCATGACACCCAGGCTGCGGCGGCCGCCACCCCCGGCGGCGCGGCCCGGAGAGGCTTGGCTGCTGTGGCCACCACCCTCGGTGGTGCGCTCCGGTGATGTGCAGGCACCGCGCCAGCCCAAGGCCCCAAGCTAGGGCGGAGGATCTGTAGCGCGCGGCGGCCTGGTCCGGGATAGACGCGGCGAGCTGATCCAGCATGGGCGCGTTGAGCTGGTCTGCCGCCGGTGGGTGCGTATGTGAATTGCTGTTCTAGAATTCTTGCTTGTCATTTTTCTTGTAGATAACTCTTGCTTTGTCACTTTGAATCCAAAACAGCAAGCACAGCTAGCTAGCAGCAGCAAGCACGACGAGCAGCTAGCAGCAGGAAAAGCGCAAGCACAGCCAGCAGCTGTAGAAGAACATTACAGATAGTACTCGTTCAAAAATAATAATCCAAATCATGAATAATCTAGTTTGCCAAACAGTTCACAGCTTATTTCCCTCCATCTCCTAATAATCTAGATTATATAATCCTCTACCAATAAGCTAGATTATATAATGTTTGGGGGAAACAAACAGGGCCTTAAGCTAATCTTTCTAAAATAGAAGTAGCTAAGAGATACATATAAAGAACGCTAGTTGCATCTCTATTTACGTGCACGCCATGTGCATCATATAGGGAGGATAGCGACCGTGGAGTTCGTTGACTTCATCCCATATGTTGTAACTACAAAGATGCTGCTCTGCTAAGGGTTCCCGTGCCCAAACCCACCATCTGCGAAGGCCATGTCTTCCTCTTCGCAAACCTCTCCCTTGCAGGTTGAGCAAGAAGCCCGTGCAGAAGCGGAAACCAACCCAGAACTCTACCAGCATTTCGCCAACCTGGTCTCCTCCTTGCCGAGCTCAGAAGGCTTGTCCCACAACCAGTTCTACCGCCATGACCAAGGTTGGTACTCCAGCCTGGTGCCCATAGTCGGCGCCATGGTCGCCGACGCGTGCTTCACCGCGCGGCCATCGGACATCGTCGTCGCCACCCTGCCCAAGTCCGGCACCACGTGGATCAAGTCGCTTCTGTACGCCACCGTGCACCGGAGAGAGCACCACCCCGCCGCCGCTGCCGACAACCACCCTTTAATCTCCGTCGGCCCCCACGGGTGCATCAAGTTCTTCGAGTACCAGCTCTACACGAGGAACAGGGTCCCGGACCTCGACAAGCTCCCGGACCCAAGGCTCTTCGCGACGCACCTCCCGTTTGTGTCGCTGCCGAGGACCATTGCCACATCGGGCAGCAAGATCGTGTACGTGTGCCGCGACCCCAAGGACCACCTGATCTCTCAGTGGGACTTTGCGAACAAGTTCAGGCTCATGAACCAGCTCGAGCCCCTCTCGGTGGAGACCGCCGCCGAGCTGTTCTGCGCCGGCTTGTCGCCGTTCGGGCCATACTGGGACCACGTGCTCGGGTACTGGCACGCGCACCTGACGCGCCCCCAGCAGGTGCTCTTCTTCAGGTACGAGGAGATGCAGAAGGACCCGGCGGCGCATGTCCGGAGGCTGGCGGAGTTTGTGGGCCATCCGTTCGGCGTCGGGGAGGAGGAGGACGGCGTGGTGGACGCCATTGTGAGGCTGTGCTCTTTCGAGCACATGAGCGGGCTGGAGATGACCAAGAGCGGCAAGACTGATCTTGTCATCGGCACGGTGGAGAACAGCTCCTTCTTCCGGCGTGGCGTGGTGGGGGATTGGGCGAATCATCTCTCGCCGGAGACAGCGCGGCGCATCGATGCTATTACCGCGGCTAAGTTCATGGGTTCCGGTCTTGTCTTAGCGTCTAACGGCCAGTAGTAGTTTCAGATAGAAATGTGTGCTTCCAGTATAATGCCATGTGTGTATGCTGGTACAATGTGTATATATGAATAATAATCACGGCCAAAGTTGATAGGTTCCATCGATATTTCTTCAAGTTTTCAATTGCATTGTTGGGTTATTAAGATGAAACCGAACCGAAAACTGTTTAAGATGTGTCTAGTCATTGCATAAGGGTTTTGAAAAAAATCGTTTATAGTATATATATAGTCATTGCAAACGGTTTTCAAAAACTTGATAATAATTCGCAGCATATGTTAATTTAGCCTTCTGTATCTTTTAAGTTAAGTTCAATTTGCTAATGAGATTTGATGGAGGTGTATAGCATGTCCATTCTATCTCCAGTAAAATTATGAAATATTTCCAAACCTTTTAAGACTGGTGCAAATTGAGCCTACGCCATCGTTACATTTTCACCTAGGTGTAGATTCCCTTTTTGCTATATACCTAAAAGGTTTGCAAAGATTTTTAAAATTTTATTGCTAAAACTAACTTAATTAATAAGAGAAAAAAATTAGTAATACACAAAGAAATGTTTTTTAAAAAAATTCTGCAATTAGTAACTACGAATCTTTTCCTATCAATCTCTATGAACAATTCTGACAAACTAGCTAAGATGGAAATCTATTATTCATGAAATACCATAGTCACTGTTCTGTCCACGGCCTTATGTTTTAAAAGAATGTTTTAGTAATACACATAGAAATGATTTTTTTCAAAAATAATCTACAATTAGTAATCACAAACCTTTGCTTATCTCAACAAAGATTTTTGGCGAACTACATCGGAAAATCACCATGGTCACCTTGCTATCAATGAACCTTATTGCTTGTCACTAAAAGAATAGTTAGTCAAAATACAAACGCATGTACTAGGACTCGCACCTAAATAGGCATTTTGAATATCAAACGCAAGAAAAGGTCATCCATGCGAATTCATGTGCTTTTAGTAGCCACGCGGACTAACTATTTTTTTCTCAAACGGAAACTGACCTTCCCATCTTAATAGTACTTGATAATTGATATGTCTCTATATCTAAAAGAAATGAAAATTGACAGAACGTACTCATCATTTCGTTTGAAATAGCTTAACCTACTGCTAATAATATGCTACTCTAGCTAAGTGGGGCATATGAGATTGGCATATGTAGCACAACTAATATTGTTTCGCAATCTCGTGCGTCACGCAGACAGCGACCCATAGTAGTAGGTAGTAGAGTTAGTTCCATTTAGTAGTAACCACAAAGATGATTCGCCGCTTCAAGAAAAAAAAATGCTACTGGGTTACTGGCATATTAGCCCCCAATTCCCAATTCCTGCGTGGCTCGTCGTCATAGTGCACAGCCATGTCTTCTTCCTCCATGCGAACCTTTCCCTCACAAGCCGAGCAAGAAACCAACATGGAAACAAAGACCAACCACTAAGAACTCTACCAGCGTTACGCCGACTCGGTCTCCTCCTTGCCTAGCGCGGAAGGCCTGTCCCACCTCCAACTCTACCGCCGCCACCAAGGATGGCACGGCAGCCAGATGTGCATAGCCGGTGCCATGGCCGCGGGTGCGTGTTTCGCGGCGCGCCCCTCGGACATCCTCGTCGCCACCCTGCCCAAGTCCGGCACCACGTGGGTCAAGTCGCTTCTGTACGCCACCGTGCACCGCGGAGAACATCCCCCGGATGCCGCCGACCACCCTTTCAACTCCTTCGGCCCCCACGAATGCGTCAAGTTCTTGGAGTACCAAATCTACACCGGCAAGAAGGTCAACGTCGACGACCTCGACGAGCTCCCGGACCCGAGGCTCTTTGCCACGCACGTCCCGTTCGTGGCGCTGCCGGCTGCAGTGGTTGCCTCGGGATGCAAGATCGTGTACATGTGCCGCGACCCCAAGGACACCGTGGTCTCGCTCTGGCACTTCGCGAACAGGCTCAGGGCCAGCCAAGGGCTCGAGCCCCTCCCGGCGTTCGGCCCCTACTGGGAACGCGTCCTCGGGTAGTACTGGCGCGTCCCGACCGGGTGCTCTTCCTCAGGTACGAGGAGGTCTGGAGGGACCCGCCGGCGCATGTCCGGAGGCTGGCCGCGTTCGTGGGCCTCCCGTTCGACGTCGAGGAGGAGGAGAGCGGCGTGGTGACGCCATCGTGAGGCTGTGCTCGTTCGAGCACATGTGCGGGCTGGGAGTGACCAAGAGTGGCAAGACGGAGTTTTGTATACCTTATACAAACCAACTAAAGGAGAGACCAAATACAGCTACCATCACGTGTGCCTGGACTAGTCCTGTAGAAATAGCAGTGCTCAAGTACAGAACCTCTTGTATACCGTACACGTAACACAACAGCAAAGTTCGTCGCTAGTAACGGAACAAGCGCCTTCTTATTCGGCACGCACACGCTCCCGCACGCTACAAGAGGAACCCCCGTCACGCCGGTACGGGCGGCGCCTTCTTGAACACGACCACATGCGGCTGGTCGTCGGACACGGTGAGCCACGCGCGGCCCCTGTCGTCCCTGAAGACGCCCAGCTCCTCGCACTCGGTCGGGACCCCGCACCACGCCAGCCTGTACCCGTGGCGGTGCCCCTCGACGCGGAACACCCTCTCCCGGCCGCCCGCGGTCGGGGCCAGGACCGGGCCGGTGACGACGTGCCGGCGGGGGCCGCCCACGTCCTCGTCGCCGCGGCCGGCGACGTGCCACTCGGTGGTCTGCACGCACGTCGTCGCGGCGGCGAAGTGGACGGCGACGTCGAAGGAGACGCGCACGGTGCGGTCGCCGCCGTGGCCGTGCAGCGGGGTGAGGCGCACGGGGAAGCCCCTGCGGAGCGGGTCGGCCTCCTGCGCCACGAAGAGCGGGCACCGGAACACGTTGGGCGCCATGGTGAGCCCGCCGCCGCCGCTCCCGCTCTCGTGGCCGGCCGGGAGCACGTAGTAGTCCGCGTCGGCGCTCAGCTCGTGCCCGTCCGTGTCGTACACCGGCGACGGGGCCGCGGCGCCGCGGTAGAGGGAGGCGGCTAGGACGACGGAGAGGAGGAGCAGGAGGCGCACGGCGCCGGGGCCGCCCATGGCTGAAAGCCTGCCTTTGCTTCGATTCTGCGTTGGAGGAGGACTGAGTGCGACTTCGAAGCTTGAGGTTTGCACGAGTACCTCGGGTGAGTATTTATACCGTCGTGAAGTGGAGCTGCCGGCTCTCCTTCCTCCTGGACGTGTACGTGCCGTGAAGCCATTTTCTTGTCGTCCGGCCACGCCGTGCATGCCCGCCGTATGCCCATCTGTACCCCGCTATCAGCTACTGGGAAAAGGGAAACTGCAGCGATGCGATGCGGCATGGTGGCATTCACCCCGCTGCATTGATGGTGCATTCGTCCGCGTGCCATTCTGGGAACAAGCAGCGCAGCATTTTGGGATTTGGGGAGCGAACGGTAGTCTTGAACGAACGATGGAAACCTCACGGCAATGATGGAGCGGGCTCGCGAGGCGCTTGTCTTGAGCAGAACGCGGGGCACGGGCGTCTGAATTTGCTTCCCAACCGACCTATCTTGGCTCCTGCGGCGGAGCACGTCGGCGCGGCGGGAGATCGTGATCGATCCGGCCACGGGTCGACACCGATCAGGCTCGCATGCGCAGCACGCGTACACGGAGCGCTAGGCTGAGTAGGCTCTGCTGGGATCAACTTGTTTGCGTTGCACCACCAATCACCGACCGCTCGCTCGGACGTTCAAGCGTTCTGTTCCATGTGGTTTTCGAGGAAAAAGATCGGTCGCGGTGGCACCGTGGCCCGTGGGCGCCGCCGCAACGACGGCGAGCACCACTGTCGACCTCCGTGAGCAACCTAGTTGGGCCGATGAAAGCTTCCAGCCCATTTGAGAACTTGGGTTCCGACCCAGCCCATCGTTCGGTGCTGCCTAGTGGCCCAGCTTCGACCCGCGCGATATTCGGCCTCCTCCAATTCAGCAGTTTGGTCGGCCTGGTCTTGGTCTTGCAGCTTTTCGCTACTATGAGCCCAAATAACTGCCAGTTTTAATATCCATTCTGTTTATCTCTAATTTTGTTATTTTCTCGCCAATAAACATGAACACGCAGATCGGCAAATGTATGAAGAAATTCGCCTTGAATAATAGATTCACAATATTTTCAGTTTTTTAAATCTCGTACCATCAAAGCTCCTCCTATTCAGAGTTATATTTTCATGTTCTGACACACACTAGTACAAAGATCAGAAAGGCACAGCAGAAAACAATTTGGAAAGGTAAGCTCTTCCATTCAACAACATGCACAAATGGTTAATTTCTCGGTCCATGCTTCAAAGCAACCGCTTGGAGCAACGCAAAGTTGATCCAAAATCGTACGCGGAAGGAACTCAACTGCCCCGATCCGGAATTAGATTGGGGCAATCTCAGCTACGGCTACCGCGCAACAAAAGATGGCGACGCCGCAGCCCGTAGCATCCTCTTCTCGTCGTGCCGACAAGGCAGCCATTGCACCGGACCTCCTCACCAACCAGGCCGGTAGGGCCGCGCGGTCATTTCAGCTCCTCGACGGCCTGCTGCATGCACCTCCACGACCGCTGGAAGCTGACGAAGCCCATGAACCAGAACTCGAAGCCGTCCACCGTGGCGACGCGGATGTACTTCTCCTCCGGCCTGTCGGCGTTCTCGCTGGGCCGCACCTCGCCGACCCGCCGGAGCGGGACCACCACCTTGTAGGTGACCCGCGCCGTGTCGCCCTTGGGCGAGGCCACCGTGATGGGGCGGTCGCTGCGGAAGGCGACCTTCTTGGTGGACACGAAGAGCATCCCGGCGATGGGGCCGCCCGTGGTATAGAGGTAGCACTGCAGCGCCTTGACCAGCCGCTCGCCCTTGTCGGCGGAGAAGGCCTGCCGGAACACGCGCTCCACGCCGCCGGCCTGCAGGATCCGCGCGCCAAGGCTAAGCTTCCCCTTCACCGTCTCCGACAGCTTCGGGCCCAAGGTCACTGCAACACGATCGATCGCGCACGGATCAGGATTAAACGTTCACATGATCTTGATTGATCAACGGTACGGTGCTCGGAAAGAAGCAAAGCAACCACGGAATGCATGCTAACTCACCATGCTCCCTGAAGCCTTGCGCCCGCCTGCTCAGCTTGCTCACCCAGTGGATCACCTGGCCCTTGCTGCCTGCGGAAACACACTAAGCACATCAGCATTAAATGGTTTTTTAACAGTAAAAACACATGATCACGATCGGTACTCACTGTGCTTGTAGCTGAAAGACGCATACGGGCTGGGGTGCGTCAGCGAGACAGCAAGGTGATCGCCGTCGCCCTTCCTAAGCGGCGGATCCCTGGACGCCACCTCCTCTATCCCAAACGCCTTGGAGGTGACCGGGACCCCGATGACATGGCCGCCGCCGCTGCTCGACTTCCTCATGGCTCGCTAGTGCTAGCTGATCTCGCCTGCGTCGCGCTGAGTAATGGAAGAAGAAGAACTGGAGATCGATGCCTTAGCGTGTAAGGAATCGCGGGTTGGTACCGGAGCGCAGCCGCCGAGGGCGCCATTTATAGGCGCGGCGCGGTGGTGGAAGCTTTGGGGGAGGCTGGCAAAGGCGAGTGGATTTGCGGAGTCAGCAGCCGGGCCGGCCGAGTCACCAGCGGCTCAGAAAGGCGCGGTCCACGTTCGCCTAAAGCAGGCAGGCGTAGACCCCGGCTCCTCCTCCTCCTCCTCCCGTCGGCCTACTGGTTCGGTTCGCCTCGCGTGCGGCCGCGTCGGCCGGAGGGCCACCCCGGCCATGTGAAGGCCAGGTGCGCCCGCGCGGGATATTCATCTGCCCCCAAAGGCAAAACGATTCCGGATTTCTCTACGGGATCCGGAGGCCCGGCGGCTTTCCGAGAAGCGCCCCATGTGCCCGCACATTCTCTCCCGCACCGGGCTGCATGGAGAAAGGGGTGGCGTGGTGTCGGGGGGAGCAAGGGCCCCGGCGCGCCGAGGCGCACGCTTTTCGCACTGGGACGGTGTGCTGTGGCTAGGAGTAACATGCGCGGCCGATCGGGTGATGTCGACGGCCTAGATCGCGCAGGGCTGGAGCGACAAAAAACACTGTTCCCGAGATCGCGTCCGCAGCAGGCGGTCGATCGGCGGCCGTGACCCCACCGGTGATGTGGAGGCTGGGCCCGGACCCGACGTGTAAAACGGCCAGCTTTCCGGACTCCAGAGGCGATGGATCCGGCGAGGCGACAGCTAAGCTGCGTCTCCTCTCCCGTCGTCGAGGTCGCCATTCCCGGCTGCGCCCCCGCGAGTCCGGCCGTCCCGGTCACCTCCCACGCAGCGCCGACTCGGACGAACCGCGACCGCCTCATCTAACCGGCGTAACCGTCTGGCACGCACGCGCGTGCCCATCCGGCTGTGGCGCGCGGCGCGGCGGCAGGCGGGCACCGACGCATGGGCGCCGCGCCGTCCCTGTCGCCCTCGCCCGCAATAAACCCGGCAACCGGGTGGGGGCGTTGCCAGCGCTGGCGACGCGAGGCCGGTGGATTTGCCGTTCCTGGAGGGGACGGTGGCGGGGCGCGGTGGGCGTGCGTCCCCGTGCCGTGGCTTTGCGCGTCGCGTTGTCAGATGGAGGACGAAAGCCTTGCAGGCTTGCAGCTGCCCACTCCGGAATCAGGAGCGGATTTGGGGGGTTGGGCTCCTCCTCCTTCGTTCCGGCGTCGCCATCGGCGTATCTCCGCCGTGCCATACGTGTCGATTCGGGGATGCCGGATGCATGGACATGTTGCCGACCCGACGGGTGGAACGAAATCGCTTTCTGGCCGACCGCGCTGTCCTTCCAAGAAGAGAGGAATGGCGTGCGAGTTCAAGCGCGACGTCCCCAGTTTTGATTTTTTTAAAAAAAAAATCGGTTGTTCTAGTACATTACTAATAGGAGCTAAGCAAAAACATTACACCTCTGCAAGACTGTAGCTACCCAAGTGGTTCGAATTTTAGAGCACTGTTGTGAACGCCTAAATAGACAGCATTATTATATTCTGCTCCAATCGCCGAACCAGCTACAAAGCGTAGCTTCATTCCTGAAGATCTAATACAAATACACAATATACTTCTTTCAATTATTGTTTCAAAAGCAAAATATTCCAATAACGAACGGCCTAAAACATAAGAGTATGTTTATACCAAATGATACGATGCAACAACTAACTACTAGTATTTCAGGGTTCCAAAAGCAGAGCGACGGCGCCAACCAATCATTCCGAAATCGGATGAAAATGAACCCAGAAAATCTTGGTGCAAAGGCACCAAACTAACAAAGCAGCATCGGCACATTTCTTTACGCCCGCGGGCCAATTAACATGGCCGGTGCTTCGCTGTTAAGGCCAAGCGCTGTGCTGTCTGTGTGCTATTGATTAGATTCCGAGGTTCACTTTCTACTAGCAAGTGAGAGACTGCTTAAAAGTGCCAAAAGAAAAGGGGCACCGGTTATATACTTCTCCCGGAATCATATGTAGATTGCAACTTAATGGTACTTCCAACAAAATATTGTTGTAATGTCTCATGAAGCTTAATCATAGATTGTCGTGTGTTATACCCGCAAGATCTCGGTAGTTTAGGTACGACAGCGCGCTGCCGGCAGGCTGCGTTTGGTTTCGATCCCCATCAGTGAAGGCGCTCTTTAGAGTAAAAAAACCCACTCCGTTTTAAATTATAAAATATGTCGTGGTTTCATTACGACAATTACTATGTTAATACTTAACTTTTGTGACACAAGCTTGATGTTATTAAATTCATATTACCAAATACTTGTGATATGATCTTTATGTCACATAAATTACATTATTATATCAATCATAGGTCAAGTGAAACAAACTTATGTTATTAAATTCATATTACCAAATACTTGTGATTATGATCTTTATGTCACATAAATTACATTATATATCAATCATAGGTCAAGTGAAACAAACTTAAGTTATTAAATTCATATTACAGAAATACTTACTTACGAATATGATCTTTGTATAACATAAATGGCAATATTATATCAATATATCGTGGGTCGAAGTCATATCCTAATAAAATGAGATATTTTGTAATTTTAAACGGCGGGGGTACTAGCTAGTATGTGATGCTTTAATAGACTCTTGGTTCTCCAAAATGTTGCTACATCATGTTAGGGCTGTTGAGCCTAATATGTGACTGTGACATGTCTAGACCGAAAGTGCAAACTTTTTTGGTGTGAAACTTGGTAGAACTAAGGGTTGTTTGGTTCATTCCCGAACCGCGCCACAGTTCTCAAGCCGCAACTGCAGCCAACTGCATCAGACGTTTGGTTAGCGGCGTGACTTAGGCACGTCGCAGCAACACTATTCATTTTTGCCGCCCCGCAGGCCGCAACCCCTAATGTTTGAGGATCATTTCATTTGCCATTGGTTAGGTGCGGTGTGGCACACCTAGATGGTGTCCAAACAGATCCTAAATTATAGAATTTAAGATCATTGCATTCGGGGAAAATGAATATTTACATGAGCAAGCAAATTTAAGATGGCTGATGCCAGAAAATGAATATTTACATGAACAAGCAAATTTAAGATCATTGCATTCCTGGAAAACCAAGATAACCAAATACATAAAGGAAATCACTACGCTGATAGAAAGCCTTTCTTCTAGCATTTCTCCATAATACAATCAAGTTTGAATGTTTGCTAGTACTAAATTTTTGCATAGTCTTGCGCTGCAACATAGCCCACCTGTATGTTCACAAACAATCTGGTCATCTTGAAAAAAGGAATACTTAGATCTTATGAGAACCTCGCTCGTAATTATTGTTCACGGATAGATTCCAGCTTGGTACCAAAGCTTTAACTAGCCAGGGTAACATAACAAAGGGGGGTTTAACATTCATCTGTTCTTTGCAGAACAGCAACGGACAAGCAGGATCGGTACCAGCCACAAAGTAGTGATTTTCAGCTCATATTCCAGGAATTGCACAAACATTTTTGTTTTTCATTCCATTTGTAATCTCTTGACCTAAATTTCTCCTACCATGATATCGGACTTGCTCCACTGCCAAAAACGCCAAGCAATCCACCAAGAGTTTTAAGCCTACTGCATATGAACACCAGATGAACCAGACGACCACAACAAAACACGACGCCCGACCAAACTGAGCCCTCTGGTCATTGCGACTGCGCGATGGCCTTCTCCAGCTCCTGCAGGGACACCTGGTACCTGACGAACCCCATGAACCAGAACTCGAAGCCGTCGTCGGTCACGACCTGCACGTACTTCTGCTCCGGCCGGTGCCTGTTCTCGCTGGGTTTGGCCGTCTTGACCCGCCGGAGCGGGATGGCGACCTTGTACGGCACCCGCGCCGTGTCGCCGCTGGGGGAGGTCAGCGCCAGCGCCCGGTCGCTCCGGAAGGCGATCTTCTCGGTGGATATGAAGAGCATGCCGGCGATGGGGCCGGCGGTGGTGGACAGGTAGCACTGCGAGGCCTTGAGGAGCTTCTCGCCCTTCTCGACGGGGAACCACCGCCGGAAGACCTTCTCCACGCCGCCCGCCTGGAGGATCCTCGCCCCCAGCGACAGCTTGCCCTTCACGGTCTCGTACAGTTTTGGGCCGAGAGTCACTGCAAATCAGGCAGGAACACGTTCAGAGCTGAATCCATGTGCAGGAAAAAGATGGCGAAGGATGAAAGGAGCCATCCCCATCCAAATCCAAAATTGGTTGGAGATCGCGAACTCACCATGCTCTTTCAGGCCCTGGGCGACCCTGTCTCCGTTCCTGCCGAATTTTCCAGCCCGCGCCGCGGTGGCTGCAGGGTTCCTGGCGCCGCTGTGGTAGGCATCCCCTTTGGCTTTGCTCGGGAAATCCGGCTCCTCGATGCCGAACGCCCTGTTGCTCACGCGGATGCCGAGCACATGCTCGCGCCGTGCCTTCTCCATCCCTTGTTGATCGACGCGACGACCGGCGAACCGAAGACTTCTCTTCTGTTTGGTTGCTGAATCCGCGGCTGAGCTCCCGGACTCTGCGGCGAGGTGGTTGCTGGTGAGCGCGGTGGGTGGCCTGCTGAATGTGCGTGGGTTGTTGCTGCTCGAGCTCCGTGCTCCAAATGGGAAGAGGCGGGGCGTCTTTTATAAGCCTGGAACCTGTCAACCAGCGAGAAAAATATTTTTTTTCTGCCGTTCGCAACGATCAAAAGCTGGGTGCCTATCTAACTCGCTTTTGGATGGAACAGTCATCATCCCCCATGAGGAGTTAAAAGGATTTAGAAGAAGATTTCCAATGTGCAGTTGGACCCCTACCTAATGCATGTGCTGCTCTCTGTTCATGTGCCATGAGTGGCATCCACGCATGCACCGGCCCGGGCTAGTATATCCATGTTCATCCAACCTGTTACGTGCATGCATGCAGTTCGGGGCCCGAAATATCCGTGCCATTATCTGACCTAAAATATTGGCATGGTTCCGAAAGGCCATTCAGGGAGGGGGGGGGGGGGGGGGGGGGGGGGGGGGATCAAGTACTATCTGATGCAGACGAAATCGTTCGGATTAGTGGTTTGCGATTACTTTGCGTTGTTCAGGCCAATGCAAGGAAAGCTCCAGAATAGCAGAAATGAAAAGCACACTATGCCGTTAAGCGACCGGTAAACACCTGCACGTTGCGGGAGCTCATTTGACGCCGGGGGTGACGTGGAACCAGATGGAAGGATCCATGGAGCGGCGGCAGAACGAAGCATGCCCCACTACGACGTACTGGCCGACGGATGACCAAGAAGAAGGTTCGCGCGCGCGCGTGGATGGAGGACACCGTCACACGTTCGGTCACAACTCACGCACAAGCACAAGGGGGTGCCTGCCGTTCGTTCCCAAGCCTGCTTTTCGCTTTGGCGCCCCGCTTGCTTTTCCTGGCGCCCACGGCGGCCCTGAGTCAGCGTCGCGTCCGACTCGGCGCCGAGTCACGCCCGCGACTCCGCGAGCGTAGGGAGGCCCACCCGCCGGCCGGCCGCCAGGTCGACAGCACCGATCCGGCCGTGGGTTGGTCGCCGGTGCCGATCGAGCCAGCCGGCCAGGCGGCAGGCACAGCTCGCCGTGGCCGCCTGTCATTTTCTACCATAAAACCGCGAGCTCGGCCACGGCTCCATGCGCTGGCTGGTTCAAGCGCGTGCGCGTGTGGTGCGACGAGAACGAGACTAGCGGAGGAGCCTTTCTTTAATTTAACCTGCTTCGTCAGCGGTGATGCGGCGCGGCATGGACGCCGGCTTCATCTGGGTCTGGTCTCTGCGCGTCGTCGTCCGTCGAGGCCGATCGGGATCGTTCGCGGTGGTTGGGGCTCCGGAAGGTCAAAACGGATAAGCTCGGCGTACTGGTGGCTCCGCATTGACCCCCAGCTAAAGCTGTTGCGAGTTGCGGCGAAAAGGTCGTGCGCGCACCAGGAAAAGGGCGAGAAATCTCGGGGTATGTGTGTATATACTCGAGAGCTCATCGAATATTTTGGTTGCTACGTTGAATATACCTGGATGGATAAGGATCCGGATATATGGAAAACGTGCTTGCACATAGTGCCAAATTGGTCCATGATGGAAACAGAGCTCCGTTTAGCCGGGCTAGCTGAAGCACATTGGCTAGTACTAATATTTAAGAAAACAAAAAAATGTATGTAATGGTGTATAAGTACAGCTTTGAAGCATAGCTTGCGTGCTACGTACAACGAGGTAATAGAAAAAACAAGATTTTAAAATATAAGCGGGCGCTATACAGAGGTTACTAAATTGCAATGCACTATTTTAACTGGTACCTTTTCATTGATAGTGCTGATAATCCGCTACTGCATGCTATTGCAGGGGGGCTATTGCGGCGGCTAGCTCTTCAGCGCCTTTGGTTAAGGTCAAAGGAATGGATAAGCTTTATTCACAGTTACCATGACTCATCCGAGATGATCAATATGGCTGCACACACGAAGTGCATTCAGCTTGTACCTAGCCGCAAGTGCAAGTGCTCTTGCATTTTATTTTTTCTGGTAGTGTAGTGCTATGCGCCTATGCGTGGATAAACTCCGATCAAGGGCCACTAGTTTTTTTTTTCCAATATGGGTGGGCACCAAAACGAATCAACCCAGCTGGATGTATTAAACTTACATTACATGTGGAGCTGACGACAGGGCACACACGATCGATTCTCGTTGTCGATTCAAACACTGACGAGCTCTCTCTTACCCTTCTCTTTTCCTAATCTGCGAGCTCATCAGGCAGCAGGCTTTAGAGCCACCACGTATCTCCACCTTTTTTAATACCGTCACGTCTTTGCCTCTTTGCTTAACGGGGGCGCATGGTAAAGATGGGGTCAGCAGCCGGGCAGTGTGTAAACGAAGTCCTAAAAGGCAACACTCCAATGGGCTCGATCGTCTCGTCAGACGGCAAGTTAACAACCAGAAAAGGCAATGGAGTGGAGCAGTGTAAAACCGTAAGCAAGCAAGGAGTTGGAAGGATGGGCCTCCACCATGTGGCAGATGATGAGGACCGGCAACTGCACGAATCATGCATTCATGCTGCAAAGGCTTGCGCGCATTACGAGCGCATGAAGAAGCTTTTTGTTTAAGTTGATCTAATTAAAGAAGAGGGCCTCCTTTTTGTTAGGTTATGCTATGCGTGTTTGCTTCTCAATCGAAAGCTTTGTTGCTTGTGACGCCTAAAACAGATCAGGTCAAATTGATCAAGGCGAAAGAGTGTTTTGCGCTGCGGACACAGCCTGGCCTGGTGGTTCATGGAAATAGCAAATGTAACTGGAAATAGGTTTATTAATTCATCTAATTATCTAAGATGATTTCCAGAGCAATATGCAACTAGAACGGTACATGCTTAAGAAACGGGGGGAGTATAAAGCTTGTACATACGTGTGAAGATACATTAGTATCACGAGTCATAAGACGCAACATTTTTTCTAATTGAGTAAAATACACCGCCGGTCCTCAAATTTGGCTTAGGGTGTCATCCCAATCCCCAAACTTTTAAAAATGCATATTAAGATCCTTAAACTTTCTAATCATATCACGGGAAGTCCAAATCATAGTTGTTTAAGCTAAATCGAAACTTATATAATTTTTTCACGCACAAAAGTAATTTATACCAATTTACTTGTATAAATATATTCAAATATAAAAGATTTATATAAAAAATTGTAAATAAACAATTTGTAAAAAGATAGAAAATAAAAGGGATAAATTTTGGAGGAAATATTGAAAAAGAAAATATTTGGCATAAATTTTTAAAACAAAATTTTGGAAAAAAATAGAAAATATATGAGTTGAGCAGAAAATTTGAAAAATAAAATTTGGACCCACATGTAAGCTCCACATAAGTTGAACACTTCCATTTTATAATATAAAAATGTTAATTTGGACTTCACATGATACGATTAGCAAGTTTGAGGATTTGAATATGCATTTTGAAAGTTTGGGGATCGGAATGACACCTCGAGCAGTTCTAGGACCGGCGGTGCATTTAACTCTTTATTTTTTTATAGTATGGGCGATGGTACTGATAAAGACCAGCGTGACAGCAAATTCAAACCAAAAAAGACCCTTCCTCACACTTTGGAGTACAAATAAACCAGGACTAACTAAATAAACAAAACAAGGCCAATCAGTCATCAGCCGAGCTGTCACAACGACGATGCTCATTCCAAATCAATAAAAGTCGCAAATCCCGTGCACCGACTGGGCTGTCTGACGAAGCATAGCGTGTTAATGGCGATTAGAAAGCTGCCAACTAAACCCGTGTCCCCTTAATTTTGTCCCGGCTGGTGGCCGGTCATGGGCCTCGCGGTGCGCCGCCGTGGCGCCACTTGTGGCGCTCTCCGGCTTTGCTGCACGGAGATGGGAGTAGGACGAGGAGAAAGCAGGATCGGCGGTGATGCTGATCGCGGAAATCCTTCGCTCCATTACAAGGAATCTGCCGAGTTCGTTCCGTGCTCAGTGAACAAAGTCAAGTAGTCCGACTATCCCGGAAGAATCTGGATGGATGGCTCTTTCCTGGAAGGAAATTGTGGTACTGCGGCAGACGAATCATGAAGTCATCAGTAAAGATTATTGCAGCTGATTGCTGTTGCGGCTGCAATAGCTGCTCCAACAGCTGCAGCCCGCCAGCAATTGGTGGAGAATAGCTCAGACTCTTGCAGCTGTTTGGCTCGGCAGCTCGTTGCAGTGCAACTGCAACCCAAATGGCTGCAAAGTGTTTAGGCTGATAAATCGTGAGTACTTCGTACTATCCATTTCTTCATCCTCTCAATATTACCCAAAAAAGAGATCTCGAACAAGTGGTAGTGAATAGTATGGTTTCAGCAATTGCAGCATGTTTTTCAAAAACTACACTATTTTAGATAGATAGATAGATAGATAGATAGATAAATAGATAGATAGATAGATAGATAGATAGATAGATAGATAGATAGATAGATAGATAGATAGAGAGGAAATCCGGATGGACCTCAACTATTTTTTTTCTTTTTGAGGAACCGAAAATATTTATTACATAAACTTCTTAATGTTTACACCGAATCTTACAAAGACCCTCAACTAGAAAATGGAGGGGGGGTTGGGGGGGGGGGGGGTGCGGGGGGCGCATATGGCCCGTGATTTGGCTAAAGGAAGACGGGAAACATCATTCGGCCCATATGTGAATCGACAGAATACCCAGTAATAGAAAACATGATGATTAGGCATTCCGCATTTAAGCCCATTTGTTTTTTTTTTTTGAAACGGACATTTAAGCCCATTTGAGTTCATATTAAAGTTGAATAAATAGTGTAGATTACAATTAGCACACGGGGGGATGTAGCTCAAATGGTAGAGCGCTCGCTTTGCATGCGAGAGGCACGGGGTTCGATCCCCCGCATCTCCATTTTTTCTGTCTTTATTTTTGTTTTGGTGCTTTTCTGAACCACCGAGTACTCTGGGGCTCTGGGCTGGTCATTTTGCCACTACTAGTCATCACTCTGAGCCTCCTAAAATCATCTTCGCTGCCTGTCTCAGATGCATCAAAATCACAGCCTGATGCATGAGTTCATTGCCTGTCTCTGATGAAAAGGCTCCGAGTTCGTTGCCTGTCTCGGATAAAATGCAATCGGTAGTTAACAGGAAAATACAGGCATCATGTTACCTTTTGTCTGGGTGCCCTACAGACGTCAGAGGAGAATTCCAGGCGCGACAGGAAGAAAACGACACCTTTTTCCAGATTGGGTTTAATTTGGGGATTAGGTTTTCGATTGAGTTCATCGGACAACAACAGAAGTGCCACTTTTTTACCCCGGAATAACAAAAGTTCGATGCGATGCTGAGCTCTTGCGTTTCTACTTTCTAGGCAGACAGAACGCGTTGCAAAAGGAAAAGGGAGGAAATAAAAATCAGGGGCGAGTGGGAACAGCGACGAGAGCTTTCACTTTTACTCCTTTTTTTCGCAAGGATTCACTTTTACTCCTTTTGGTCCTAGATGGAATTCCCAAGATTCATTCAATACCACCTAAGATTTGCCCGCGCCCCGAAGAGATCACGATTCGCGTCGTGGTCGTCGCCTTTGACTAGGGTGCGAACGCATGAGCACACCCGAAGATGGGTGAACTCGCTGGTACTAATTATTCTTGTTCCGACGGCAATCTGCACTGTCGTTTCTCACGAAAGCGATAGGCAGGCATTGTGTACGCCAAAAATTTTCAGATGGATGATACCTGACCACTGTTCAGAGAAGCCGACGTAGGAGGGGGTCAGAGCCTTCACTCTTCAGTCTCAGCTTGTTTCTTTCGCTGGAACTTGTTGCTATCGTCTACCGAGATTGGAGAGTAATGATCATGCAGTCAAATCAAATCCTCTCCGCGCAATCTGATTTGCTTGCTCACAGCTTCGTGTTCTTACGGGTCTCTGTATAGGCTCAGCATGTTCTCTCTAGTTCTCTCATAAGCAACTTGGCATGCAACTGTGAAATGACCAGATCAGCTTGAAAGTACAGCACGGCGCAACACAAGGTCAGAAACTACAGGGATCAAGAAAAGACGCATCGTTTGGCATCGCCGACTCGAACGAAAGAAATTCCTTCCTATTAAGCAGCTAGAAACGGCGACACACCTCCGCCATTGCTCGGCCGGCTTTTGGCTGAAAAACTGGCTAAGAAATCAAACACCGCTAGCGCTAGTACAACCCGGCAGCTAGTACTCCGGCGTCCGCGCAAGGCTAGTCGCCGTCACCGCAGGAAGTCAGCGGAGACGCGGCCGTCGTCGAAGTTGAGCGCGTAGCTGAGGGCGTCGTAGTGGAAGCTGAGCCGCCGGCCGCCCCCGCGCCACGCGCCCGCCCGCTCCGAGTGCAGCCTCCGCAGCCCGGCGCGCAGCCTCCAGTAGAGGCTCCGCACCAGGTACGACCTGCCCCTGCAGGCGCCTCCCGCCGCCGCCGCGGCCTCGACGGCGACCACCACCGCAGTCATACTGGTTCCTGGAGCTCACGGGGACCGCGGCCGAGCACAACCGGGGCGCAGCCACAACTGTCTGTCTGCGCGCCCCGGCCCGGCCCGCCCTGCTGCGGGCGATGCCTCTCCTGCGTTGGTTTGCGTGGGTGTGCAGATCGCGATGCGGGCAAAGTGTGCAGCGAGGGGCGCTGGAATATATAAACTCGCCTCTCCGTCCGATCGGACGGAGCTACTCATCCGCGTCCGGTCACGCCCGGGGCAGGTTTTAACAGCGCCGCGTGCGCTCACGCCTCACGAGCTAGGGACAACAGAGGCTTTGCTTGCTATCCTGGACGGATCGGGGATTCCGGGGTTCAAGGTCTGGTGGAACTGATCGCCCGTTGCGTCGCAGCACTGCGCCCTGGCTACATGGAGTGGGCATGCCGCGCATCTCGTCGTCATGTCTCGTGTGGGCGGCTGGGAACTTTTTTGGCATGTCTACTTCGGGCGCGGCGAATGGGCGAGCGAGCGCGGATCTCCATGCCGGTCACGGGAACGGCGTGGACTCATGCCAAAGCTACTGTGGACCGCGCAGCGCAGCAGCGCCGGCGCAACGCTGCACGCGCTCCGTGGGCTGTGTGCTTTCGGGGTACGAGAACGTGGAAAGGCGGGAGCGGCCGTGCGGTACTTGGAGCGAGCGGCGCACAGTTTCCATGTTCCGCGTTCTGCCTGCGTCTTTGGTGGGCCGCAGCAGCGAGCGCCCGAACGCTGTCGCGTTTGCATCTATCGCGAGCGCTGCCGGTGGGTATGGGTGCGCCTGTGTGTGAGAGAGATCGCACGGGGCCGGAGAACGAAGATCGCGTCCTAGCAATTTACCAAAACACTGGAGCTGGATGTACACATGTGTCGGCCCAAGCACACAGTCCGAGGTTGACCCTCGAATCCTCGACTGGCACTCTGTACTGGGAGGTCGATCGTGGGTCATGTACGTGCGTGTCAGCAGACAGCATAGTCCTCTGTGTCCTTCCTTCAGTGCTCCATCGTCGTGCTATCCCACGTCAGTTCGTGGTGTGAACTTTGTGCTATCCATCATGTAGCCTTTTGGATGCAGGTGTCCGAACTTTTGTGATTGTTCGGCACCGGCGCTGCGATGCGGCGTCGCGTCGCGTCCATCGCCCCCGACCCCCGCCGCCTGGCATGGCCGCCCGCCCGCCTCCTCTCAAGCACGCGCAGGACGGCCGCGGCCGGCGCTAGCTGCTGCCTGCCGGTACTTGGCATGGTAAACACAGTAGAGCACTGGCGCGACGTCGGCTCTGGGAATTTGTCCGCTGGCTCGACGCGACAACTCGGCCGGCCCTTCTCCAGTATCTCGTTGCAGCAGGGCAAGAGGTACACGGACCGAAAAACCCTGTCTGCTGCGATCCCTGCCCGTGCCCTGGAGCTGACGAACTGAGGCTGATGGGGGCGCCTGGCTTTTCCTTCCCCTGACCGCCGGACCTCGGAAGCTCGGCCGTGCACGCTGAAACAGTGGTGCTGAGCGCCTGGGTTGTGCAGAGCTAGTGCCTTTGATGGCGCACGGTACCTTTTTTTTTATTTGACGGAATTCATCACTTTCTCGTCAGATGCATCGTGCATTTCCTGGCAGCATATCAAAGAATGGGGTCTTTGCTTCGAGAACGTGACAAACCGTTCGTCGTCTGATCGGAATGAAAGCTACTACTGTCGCACTGTCGCCTGCAGACCTGGCACTATGTGGGCTTGGGCCGTATGTCCGTATCTGATCGATTCGAGGCCGAGAGAAGAGGGAACAACACCTTGGTTTGCTGAAGGCCCAAAAGGCTTTTGGTCATAATTAACCGGATGTCCTGACAAAAGCCCACCTGATGTCCATGCCCATGCCTTCCGCTCGCACGGCCCAAGCGGGGTCGTCTTTCGTCCCCTCGTCGGTTGGATCCCGTGGGCCACGCGTACCTGGATCCCTGAGACTACTGAAACGACCGCCGTTCCGAGCTGCCTCCTCCGTCCGCTAATTCCTCGGTCCTTCTCGGGGGCCGGAGAGCGTCGCTCCTCCACGACCACAAGAAACCAACACGGCAGCCTCACGAGCGACAACGACGGACGGGCTAACAAGAAGCTGCGTCACGATAGACAAACGCCGACTGACAGTGATACGTGCGGAAGAGCCTAAGAAACAACTTTTTCATACGCGCCACAGTTCAGCACAGAACAGTGCTGTGGAAGGGTAGAGGACGAACTGAATATCTGTCAAACTGCATCCGTGTCCACGTCCTTCAAGTCGAATTCATACTGTTTCCCTCAAATTTATTTTCTGAGCAATTCTGCGTTCGCACAATTGCACCGTTCCTGATGTCGCCCGAACGAATTTGCCCCAAATTTCAGGCATCTGCCTATGGTCTTTAATAAGGTGAAAAATACTGGCATGCAAACGATGTAGTAAAGTGAAAGGACCGTGATAGTCGTGTATTAATAACATCCTGCTTCTGCAACAGAGCAAACAGTTGTGTGAAGATATTTCTTTTGAGACGGTGATGATGAACTAGATTTGCTTCACCGCGCAGGTCCTCGTTCTTGGATCCACTCAAGGCCAGGGAAAAAAAACCTTAGCTTGCCTGCTAGGAGTAGTACCATGCATGGCATCAAATTTACGTCAAGCCTTTTCCCAATAAACAGTGTAATTGCGTCACACTGCCAAATATCGATCTGCGAAAAACAACGGCGTGAACTGGCAGCAATTTCCCAACAACTCCAGCCAAAGCCTGTAGGCTGTAGCTCTCGTGTTCCGTGGTACCCCATGTGCAGGACGAACTCGCCCCCAAACACGTTGCCATCCTTGGCTCCTTGAGGCCAGCGGCCAGCGGCCAGCGTCGCCTCGCTGTCCAAGCTTTCACCTCCTGCCAGGCGGCCAGCGTCGTGACAGGATGCCACAGCCCGAGCACGCTCGTCCGATCGTGCCCGCCGTGCATCCTGCCCGGAGTCTTTATCAAAACCGGTGCCACGCGGCCGGCCGGCAGCGACGAGTCGTACCACTGTACTTGTAAAAAATCGTACTACCAACGCACCGCGAGACTCCAGGCTCACGGCGGCGAGCGCCAATGCCGTCGCGCCATCCGTTTGGCCAGGGCGCGCGCACAAGAAAACAGCTGCCCTGGGCACGCACGCGCGCCCCCGCCGGGCCGCCACCCCTTCGCGCGCGCCGCGGCCACGGCTAGGTTCAGGCCCCCTCTCCGGCTCCGGCCACTCGGCCAGGCAGCGCGCCCGCGTACGGCCGAGGCCGATCGACCTGGCGGTCCATAGCCAGCCGCCTCAGGGCGCGCGGCCATCAATGCGCGATGTCACGGCGCGCGGTTAGCTACGTGGCCCGCGGCGCGCCGGCGGTTACCGGGGCGACGAGCGACGACAGCTACGGCGGAGGCAGGCCTGCTTTTGGGCGGTAACGACCCGCCGGCCGGCCGCGGCGCTGCCCTGCCGCCGAGGGAACGACGGCGAGCGCTGCGCCACTCACACGTGCTACGCTACGCCCCCGGGGGGATCGACCTGGGCTAGCGGACGAACGCTTGCTTTTTCTCCCGATATTTTTTTACGTGGGATTCGGCGGTGGTCCAGCGGCTGAAAGCTCGGTCTGGGGTTTTGACTGCAGGTGTAGGGTGGTAGCCCCTGCTTACGCGGCGCGCTGCGGCTCCTCCGGCGGCGGCCCGCTTGGAAGCTTTGACCGCTTGTTTGACGTCACGCTCTTCTCACCGAAATTTCCAGAATCTTCGTGCATGGTGCTCGTGCGGCTGTACGACAGTGAAACTCAATGACTCCTTCGGTGAAAACTCGTGGCTCTCCGCTCTCATCGTCATCGAGGTTTGCTTTGCTGGGAAAAGATGGCATTCTCGTTTTCCCTGCCGAACAACATGTCACCATGGCAAGGTCGCCCCGGGGGGAAGTTTGAACTGCCGCCACGACGAGAGGAACGATCGATCGATCGACGACGACGAGGATCCGGAGGCACTCCACCAGTTTGCTTAGGAGTTCTCAAACTTGGTCACTGCTGAAAACGAGGCCTGATCACGCACGCGTAGAGACGGACGGACCCCACCAGCAACAGCCCCGACCTACCAACCAATGACCCGGATCACGTTACGCATTGACTAGCATCTACTCCTACCTGTAACTAGCAGCTGGCGTGGCGGCCCTGGCATCCACACCCGCGCCGGAGATATTTCCCGGCCGGTGCGGTGGCCATATCAGGCCCCGCCACTTGGGCCCGGGCCACTGGTGTAGCTTGCAAGTCAGCATACGACCCTGCCGCCGGAGACACTTGTCCGGCCAGAAACCCGCCCCGGCTCCGGCATTGTTTACGCGCCCATCTCACGTGAAAGCGCGCGCCACTCGCCGGCTGGGATCGCGCCACCTGTCGATCGGCTACCGCTCGTGGAGGCAACTGGCAACTCCCATCCACAATGCAATCATGCAACTGTTCATACCTGACGCACTGTTGGCTCCCAATTATTGATTGGCCCAGTGGAAATTCTAGGCCCGCGCTGTTGCTTTTTCTGAAGGCGCAGATGCTAGAACAGAGAAAGAACAGGCGGGGAAAAGGGCCGGGGCTGAAGCGACTAACCGCGAGTGGAAAGGATGCGATGTCATCCACAATCTTGGTTGCTTTCGTATCGTCCATCTCCGGCGAGCGAAAAAGCCATGGAAAAGAAAGCCTCTCGGAGCACGCGCCGATCGCTGCTTTTTTTTGTTTGCGCTTTTAGCGATAATTTTGGCAGGCAACGTGGGGTATCAGGCGTGTATCTTATGCAGTTATGCTATAACTAATTAGCTCTCGTGGGGCTAGATGGTATAGTACTTTGTAGGAAAAAATAGATCTATACCATTAAAAGAACTAATCTTTAGCTATTTACCACCAAAAGATTTCTCTTTAGGTATTTAGCACCAAAAAATCACAAGTTACAGATATACAACACTCTGTTCCCTTCCGTCCTTCCGTTGCTAGCATCGTTTGTTTTCTTTTCTTTTGCCGATTAGCAATTTGTCAGCTTCCAATTTTGCCCTCCGGCTAAAGTTACTCAGGTGCAGATGCGCTCGTTGGCCCGGTAACCCGACGTCTTTAGCCCTTGACCCAAGCAACGCGAACTCATCCGCGCGAAAGAAGCAGGCAGCCGGCACAGTCGCAGTTCTTCGATCGCTGCACCGTCAAGCCGTCAACTGAGAAAGTTTTGTGTCTCAAAAGCTTGTTTCCTTTGATCGGCTTTGATTTAAAAATGAGTTTGTATTGCTCATTCCCGTCTTGATTTTGATATCTGTGGAGGCAATGGAGAGAGCTGAGCCCCACCGCCTCCTTTTGCTCTAAGCGATGAGCTGCTTCCCCTTCCGCTGCTTCAGCAGCAACGTCAAGAAGGGCAAGCGCTAGAAAATGCAAGAGCGGCCAGCAACACTGGCGTCCCCCGGCGGCCGCCTTGTTCCCTCCATCGTCTCCATGGGCACGCACTCCAACCTATTCTTCCCCACGGCATGGTCGGGCGTTGGCACTAGCCTGTTCGAGGACTCGAGCACCACGGCGTCGGGCTCAAACATCGGGCTACTGAGCGCACTTGCACCTAAGTAGTTTTGGATGGAGGGTAAAACTGGAAGCAAACATCGGGCTACAGATTCAACGAGCGCACCTGCACCTAAGTAGTTTTAGCCTAAGGGTAAAATTGGAAGCTGGCAAATTGCTAATCGGCAAAAAAAGGAAAATAGAGGTTGCCAGCGACGGAAGGGAACAGGATGCTACATATCTATAACTATAACGTTGTGATCTTTTGATGCTAAATATCTAAAGGGAAATCTTTTGATGGTAAATAGCTAAAGATTGGTTCTTTCAATAGTACGAATCCAATTTTCCTACTTTGTAATACTAAGTAGTTGACACCATTGCGTATGTTATTGGAACAGTTCACTGCCCTGCCAATCCCAGCAAAACTTCCGGCGTAATCCGCATAACAGTGCAGGCTTCACATGGCCTTAGCCATTTCCGGTATGCTTAGCTGGAAAGACAGTACAGGGTGACAAGTTCAGAAAAAGGGTCACTGACTGAAGCAGCACACCAAAGATCAAATACCCTTGTGAGAAATGTGCACACACATCCTTGCTCTGTTTGTCCCTCATGTCATGTGCTTGCTCTAGAGATCATGAGGCCCAGACTTTGTTTTCAAGCTAAGGGTGCAGGCGATGCTTATCCAGAAGAGGGGGAAGGCCGCCTGAGCACTCCAGCGGCACCGGCTCCTTTCCCCTTTCGGCACGAAAATGACACACATGTTGATGCCAACCGCAGGCAATAATGTGCGGTAGCAGTGTGCAGTGGGTGCCCATGTTCAGATCCCTAATGCTTCTTCCACATTGCAACAAAAAGCCTCCTGCTACACATCTTGCTTGGACACGGGCTGGTGTGCAAGCACAGCATCTGCCGCAGATACGCATGGGGATCTGCAGCACATCAGCAGCGCATGTATCCAGATTTTGCTGAATACCGTACTGTTTGTCCTGAAGAATCCGTGTAGAAAAGCTGGTCACCATGTTAGCTGTGGGGGGAAAAAAACCCTAAACGGCATTACCTCATCAGGACCAAAAGGATTAGAGGCCACTAGCTGTGGTGATTAAGTTAAATCCATGATTAAGAGAGGTTAAGCGTAGCTCCATCAGGAGGAGCCTTTGCTTTAAGCTCTGATATTTAGTAAGACCACCAAGACACTCCAAATGCGTAGCGATCTGAACCTAGCTAGCCATACTATGATGACCGGTGGCAGCTAGCCGGGCTTATTTAATCTGATCCGGTGCGCCTAAACAAGTGGTGTTTATGTCACGCTGTGATCCAGCGCTGGAGTTAGTTATGTCGTGACGTCGGGTAGGCCTGCAGCGCAGAGACTTAAATATCGGGACTCTTATTGAGGAGCAGCATATTTATATACACACCTAACACTGTTTTTTTTCTTAAACACGATACAAACAGAGATGCTAATATGTATGCACGTCGTCCCTATGAATATAAATACGTCGCCTACGGTCGAAAGAATTTCGATGCCGTTAGCTAAAAAAATTAGAAAAATTAAACACCTATGGTCAGCCGAGATCTCGAATCCGAGGGTGAGGGGACGTGTTCTATCATAAGAAACATAACCAGCTTAGCTTCTGCCATACAATAGTTATCTATGTTGATTCAAATTTGAAAACCACAAGTTATAACACGTCACCACTCCTAGTTCCAAATGCGTAAAGAATCCTCCATTTCACAAAGGGGATCGGATTATGTTGTGAATTCAGTCTGAAGTCTAGACGGCAACTGGCTGCTCCTCCAAAATTCTCAGAGCGAAGGACCAAAAGGGAAAACGTCGACGAAATGTCCGCCTGCCTTGACACTCGGGTCAAGTTTTTTCTCTCTGCCTTTACACGAGAATTTCAGCATGTACAATCAGCCGGGGACCGACATCTGTTATTCTATTCCGGACAGTCGAGGCAGCCATACAGGTGTCTCGATACGCTATTATTTCATTTTCAGAGCAGGGAATCCCCTGGTAGTTCACGTGATAATCCCCCCCGGCCGGCCGGGAGATCACAGGTCCGTCACGCCGGCACCGGTACCAGTAGGCGACTCCCGGCTCGCCGCAGCCGCCATGACTCACCGTGAGATCTTTTCTCCGCGGGTTTCCGTGCAGGCTGACCAGCTGTGCGCTTCATAATTGAGCGGGCCAGATTGCGTTCGCATCGGCGCAAAACCTTGCCCTTTAAATAGACACAGGTCATCTCAGTCTCAGCCCTGTAGGCCTCTCTTCCCTCTCTCGCTCTCTTCTCTTCTATCTGATTTCCTCCTCCTGGAGTCCAGCTCACCAGTGCAGAAGGAAGGAGAAGTTCCATAGCCTTCTTCGCTCGTCTGCCCGCGTCCACGCTCGAACAGTTGAGTCGTTCTTCCTCTCCCAAATCCCCCATTGTTACATCGATCTCCCTCCTGGCGTTCTAGAACCGGATGTACCTTTGCTCGGCAGCAAGAAGCAGCAAGCGCGTGACGTTTCTCCCCCGGCGTCAGAGGATTAGGTGGCTCCTCGTTTTCCCCCTGGATTTCGCGGCTCGATTCACGATCTTGGAAACAGCTTTTTTTTTCTTTTCTCCAATGTACTTTTATCATTTCAATACGGCGGAAGAGGCATCCCCGGCTAGGCATCCGGTGGTGATGCTGATGCATTGCTCGATCGCCTAGCAGCACTGGCGCGACCAGCAGCTAGCGTTTTTTTCTTTAGTTTTTTTTTTTGTTTCGATCCGACGGCACAACTTGCCGCTGATCCACCAGAAAAACAACGCCTTTTCGGGGGCGAAAAGTATGCCAATTTGGCCGTACATTACGCCAAGTTGCACTCCTGTTCCGATGTTGATTACTGGTCCCCCCCTCCCTTCCCTTCCCCTGCCAACGTTTCAAAGGATAAGACCTGCTTCGTTTCGTTTCGTTTCGCTCACTTGTGTTCGTCGTGGTTTGCGTTGTGCGCGCGTGCAGAGGCGGCCGGGGAGCGGGGGTAGTGGTGGTGGTGGACCTTGCTGGGTGGAGGTGGAGGCTTCGATTCGGGCGGTGGATTGTGGCCTGACGAATCCCGGAAAGGCCGCCGGAAAGGAAGAACAAAGGTGAGGGGGCTTTTATTGGGTTCTTTCCGGTTCTTGTTCGATGGTGTTCTCTCTGATTGGTTTGCGCTCGCGTACAAGCTACAATCTTGCGCGCTATCCTTTTTGCCCGAGCATTTCATTCACAAAGATATCCTTTTTACTCCGAAAGTTTCCACGATCCTCGTTTCTGTTTCTGCCGTGGATTCTTCGTGCCGTAAATTTCATTCAACTTCTTGAATTCGCGATGTGGTTTGTTGGTGAGTCTCTGATGTCGTGTTTGTTACAGGTAAGCAGGACGCCGCGAAGCCATGGGGTGCGGGGCGTCGAGCCAGAAGGACGCCGTCGGCGGGCACCGGAGAAGGCCGGGGAGCGTCGGCGACGTGGTCGTGTTCCTCCCGGGGCTCCGGGTGCCGAGGAGCGTCGACCTCGCCCAGGCGCTCGGCGGGCGCCTGGACAGGAGCATCGTGGAGCGGATGTCGGCTCTGAGAGCGCGCGTCGTCGAGATGGCAATGCAAGAGTCGGCGGCGGCGCTGAAGCCGAGGCGGAAGATGGCCGCGGCACGGCACGGTGTGTAGATATGGGGTGGTGGTGGTACAGCGCCTGAATTGGTAGCTAATTTTGTCTGCAAGCTGAGAGGACTTGCAGAGCGCTGACCTAGATTGCCGGTTTGCTTCTGTGCAGGGTCTAGTACGGCCAATCTCCTACAGGCCCTTGAAGATTACTTGCCATTTCTGCTAGGATTGGTAAAAGAAGGTGAGGAATTGCTGCACTAATCTTGCGGTCTGTTCTAGTTTTGGTTCACAGTTTTGCTGTTCTGATTCGTCCAGCATGCAAAATGTGCAGGTAGTACGTTGAGGCACACGGTGCAATTCACCTGGACTAACCAAGAGGATAATGCTGCTGAGGTATGTCCAGCCCTGAATATTGCGAACTCATTGCTGTTTTGTTGCTCCTAGGCAATATGTAAAATCACCTTTCCAATCTCAGGAGACGACCATGGAAGATGCCTGGTACGAGGTGCTGTCCGTGCTGCATTTGATGGCCATGATCTGCTTGCTTCAGGCCAACACCCTGCTTCTCCCCAGGTCATACGGCGATGGCTATGCACCAAGAGTTTCTGAAGGTGCTACAACTGTTAACTGTACATCCGAAGTGTCCTTGTCTTGCAGACTGTGCTCCGAGTTTGTGCATTTTAGTTATATTCATAGAAAAACACTAAAATGATCTGTTGTGCATTGAAGTATTTCTGTCTGTAGTGTTCATGTGCTGATATGGTGACATATTTCCAATGTGCAACAGAGAGCAGACGGGCCACCGTCGATGTTTTCTTGAAGGCAGCTGGATACTTAGACTGCGCAATTCGGCATGTAATTCCGCAGATTCCACCTGAACTAAGGTTCTGTACACCTTGGGAAGCTTGCTACTAGTGTTAGGCTTCAATTTAAATTTAAAGACATTTAAAAACATCTACTGAAACATTCTCCTTCAACATGTGGATTACAGGAGGCAACTTCCAGTAGACCTCGTTGAAGGAAATCTCAAAGCTCTAAGCCTGCAAGCTCTGGGTCAGGTAGTGTCTTCTCAACTAGGCAAATTGGATTACAGTCCATTTGATTTGCTTAACTTTTTCTGAAGAGAACACTGAACATATGCTTCAAAAAAGAGAGAGAAGAAAACACCGAATATATTATGCCTGCATGTAATTTTGAACAATACATTTTCTATTACTGCTGAAGCAGCAGAGATAGGTTGCGATATTGAATAACACTATTTTATACTACTGTAGTTGCAATTTTTGCTAGGAACAGCATAAGAAACCTAGTACTAGCATTCTGTTTATAATGATTTATCAAATCTACACTATGTCATGTTTGATACATAAAACAATTGTTACCTGTTCTTTTGCTGGCCAATACATTTGATATTAGATGTTTCAGTTTTGTTCTGAACGTTGGTGTTCTTCCTACAGGGGGTTGACATGCAGCTTGGTTTAGCTATTGATAGTCCAAAGGCCACTTTAGCAGTAAAACGGCGCTTAGCCTGTGAAATGGTCAAGTATTGGCAACAAGTTCAGGAAAGCATTCCAGATCTTCCTGGCTCTGATGGATGGGGGAAAAAGCATCGGCTGTTTGTCAAGTGGAAATATGTTGAAGCAAAGGTACATAATCTAGGCTACTACCTTGTCTTCTTGTCACTGACTATTTTTCTTTTCTCCCAAATTGCAAATTCTCTTCTCAATCAAAGAGACTAAATTTCACCAGATTGCATATCTTTCGTTCTAATGTATGATCTTTTAAGTATTTACACTGTATGACATCTATGTACATGTTTATCTCAGGCTGCAGCATACTATTTTCATGGTTTGATTCTTGATGAGGGAAACACGGAGAAATCCCACGGAATGGCAATAGCTGCACTTCAAGCTTCAGAAGAATTTCTAAAAGAAAGCAAAAGGGTTTCAGAAGCCTTCCATGCAACTCCTCCAACATCGAGGTAAGGGCATAACACCACACTTCACTACTAACCACATTTTGGAGTTTTCATTTTACATATTTCACATTCTCCAAGATAAGGGGTGCTCAATAATCTGTTTGAGGAACAGCTATTGCTGTGATTTGTAATAACACATTCATAGTAAGGGAGACTGAAGTCCATACCTGTACTTTGCAGGAGCCCTACTCCATTCGGAACAGCAAAATATATGTTTGATAAGATCCCAAAAGATGCTTCAAGCAAGGTCCGAATCAACCAGGACCTGTATACTCAAGAAAAGTAAGAACCACCAGTGCTGAAACATACTGAAATTGTGAACCCCATGAACTAATGTGTCATTTTGGGGAATTTGCAGGGTCATTGGAACTCCGCCTCCCTTACCAGATTTTGCATTGGCACTAACGCCAGATGACTATGATCTTCCTCCATTAGATCCACTTTGGAACAAAGAAGACAGACGTCAGTAGGTGTATATGCAACAGAATGGTTTCTTCAGACGAAAAGCTTGGTTTTGGAGAGAGGAGAAGAACGAAGATCTGCCATGTCAAAGCTGAACATGGTAACAAATGAAGTGTACAAAATATGTTTGAACAAAATCCTAAGTCAAAAAAAAATCCAAGCAAAATTTAGGAATGCCTGAAGAAAATCGGAAGAGCAGTGTACAGGCGATTTTTCTTCTGACAAGGGAAATGCTTTGTCAAAGGATTTGATTGACCATTCTCAATCCTGATTCCTGATGTTCCTGATGCTTGCATTTTCTCGGCAAGGGCATAGTTTTGTGCCTGTTCTGATTTATGTGTGGTCCCACAATAACTCTGCCAAATTTGATGATCACCGGAAAGCAATGTTTTGTGCTTGTTGGTCATAAACTCTAAACATTTGCATTGGCATCTTAAAACGTGCCTTAGAACAATCAGTTCCAGTCAAGCAAAATTATATGAATGAGCAAAATTGTCAAATATGAATCCGTTCCTACCATTTAAGGAATCCGTATAGTCATGAAAATGTATTTCTGAATGTCATCAAATCATCATTTTTCATATGAAAGAAGATATCCCCATATGATATCTCTTCATGTCATCTATGAGATGTAATCTACAACTAGATAGTATGACCCGGCTAATACAAATGATGCAATTCCACTACGGGCCATTCGTAGTCCAATGCCACGGAACAGAACATTCCTATCAGCAGGAGATATTCCTGTCTCTCTCTCTATCCACGTTCCTGGTGCTTTCCACTTAAGAAGCTTCCTCTCCATTGCAATATACTGCAAAGAAAAGGAGATGACATAAACAAGGAGTATCACAATATCACAAATATGAAAGAATGCAATGTCAAATTCGAGGGCAATTACACAAGAAAGATAAGGGTAGACTATAAAAAGCATGGACAAAGCCTGTACCTTAGGCACAACAGTACATTCTGAACGACTTTTTGCCGTATCAAATGTATGTGAAGCAGCAGCTGCAATTGCTCCTGCAAAGCCTGCAGCAACACTGGAGGCAAAAGGGTGTACAGGACCTGCTTCTTCTATATTCCTAATAAGAGACAGAAGGTTACAATAGATTAAAATGACAGGATAAATGATAAATATTGTTACCATGCAATCCCCATCTTTACTTCCAAATCAAATATGCTAACATGATTGCATTACCTAGGTTCAGGGTTCATATTAACTGCCTTCCAAGTGAGCATCGCTGTGTGTATAAATTGCCAAGTTGAAAAGAACATACCACCAAAGACACAGTCTCGAGCTATCCCTGGTCTAAGCCCTCTCCACAGAGCACCCCATCCTTCAAGTGATATCACTCTAGAAGGTAGTTGCACATCAGATGGTAATGGGGGCTTCCCAGAGCCGGTAAGCATCCATGGGTGCTGCTTTAGGGCACCCAACATGTCGGGATGCTTTGGAGAAAGATCAGATAAAAGGCTCACGGTGTTGCTCCACACCCTCATGTCAGGAACATATCCAGGCAACAGTTTGGAAAGTAGTGGAAATGATTCTTGTGCAACATTTGCAGGGACCACTGGTCTTGAAGGTATCACAGAACTAACTTGGTTCCGGAGTTTGAGAAGTTCAAATGGTGTGCAGAAAAAAGCCTCTACAGCACCAGCAGCTATGCCAGCCAACATAGCCTCAGAATAATAGACATAGTTGTCCTCCCTTCCATCTGCCAACACATATACAAGATGGTAATCATTTACTAGATTTCATCACGAGCTGGACATAGGAAAATTGAACAGGTTAGCAGTGCTAGTAATCACTGGCGGAACCTCATGGAGGCCAAACTGGGTGCTGGCCTCCTCCCACGAAAATATTACTAGTAATTATCTATCTCTAACACACGATAAGATCAGTTACTAGTATATATGCTTGTGCATGTACAATAGTTCTTAAAATTCCTTATGATCTGCTCATATTTCTTACTCAAATGTCATATTTCCTTTGCTTCAAGAGTATTTTACGTATAATAGTTGCTGATTGGCCCCCTCTTATCATATGTTCATGCTCTGCCACTACTAGTAATACTAGAGAATATTTTCCACTTGATAACTAGCTGTCATCATAGGTAGATTAGATCATCAGAAGATGTATCAAACTATCAAGGAAGGATTGCAATTCATCTCAGAAAAAAAAACAGAGAAAGGAGTGCAAATCAAAACAAACTGATGGTGGTAATAACAAAACAAAAGAAAAAAAAAGCAATGTACTGTGACACAATGCTTGAGAGGCAAGAACTAGACCTGTAATGTAAAATACTGATAACAAAGTGACATAGAACAAATTGTCCTAAACCATGAATCGTGGGAAATCATGTATTTACCTTTATAGAAAGCTGTTAAAAGTTCATAGGTCCCAAAACGTGCTCCCAACCCAGGAAGTTTTCCCATTATAGACCATCCAATTCCACTGTAAAACCCTAAAAGGCATAAAACTTATAAGATAATGAGTGAATTAAATTCCATACATGTTAAGTCACACATAACTAGATATGAAGCCATCAAACATGAACTGGAAAAGCTTATAAAAAAAATCAGGATTTATAAGGATTTCTACTACTTCACTCAAGAAAGTTTTTAATGGAACAGGCACCCAACGAAACTTGGGGAAAGTATTGGAACAGGCACTCTAGATTTTCCAACAATTGAATTCATAGTTTCACTCAGAACCCAGCATATCTACATTTGCATAAGGTCTTTCATTCTCTCTTTGGAATTGGTAGCTCTATCAGGTAGGCTCAACAATCAATCAATAAAATCATCAGACGATTCTGGCCTAGCATAACATGGCAGCTCAACACAATCGGCATACTAGCCTGCCAACTTCAACAGTTCACACACCTCGGTAGCAATGCAAATCAGGATGCAGTACAGTTACTCCAATCGCAATACACAGTCCCACTACCAAAATATCAAGCAATTAATCAACCAACCAAACCTGCAGGGCCGGAGGCGGCCATGAGCCGGTCCACCACCTGCCGGAGCCCCATCTTCTGCTTCTGCCCGGCCGCTCCCAGCTGCAGAGGCAAGAAAACGCCGCCCAGATGCCAAATTAGACCTTCAGAAAGCACTGGTACAGCAAGCAACAATAGGAGGAGATGCGGGTGGGCGCGCTCGCCTGGATGAGGGTCTTGACCGTGTCGAGGGGGTGCACGGCGACGGCGGAGGCGCTGATCGCCGCCGCGCCGGCGGCCGCGTGGCCCGCGAACACGCTGTCCCCCAGCGGTTTGCCGCCTCCCACCATCGCGGCGGAAGGCTGGAGCACACCCACCCGGAAATGGCGAAAAGCGGCGACGCGGAGGTTTAGGGGAAGGGGAAGAGGAGGAGGGGCCGCGGTGACTGAACCGGGGCCCAGTCACAGAAAGCAGCCCATCTCACTGATGGGCGGAATGGCAGCCGGCCCACTGAGTTAGCCGGGCCCTGCCGGCCCGTCCCTCGCATCACGCGAATCTTCGCACGATCGGACGGTCAGGACGCACCGACGCGAGTCCAACTCGGGTCCAACTTTTCTTCCGGCGTTGGTGGTGCCGCCGGCTCGACTTGGCCAACGTTCCAGCCGACCCCGCCGCCCGGTCGCTCTCGCTGCCATTGCCGGGTAGAGACGAGGTTGGCCGACGCCTGCTCCCGCTCCCGCTCCCTCTGCGTATCTCCATGGGCCAAGGACAGAGTCTGTCCGCCCCTCCGGCGGAAAAGCTTACTCCGCCCGCCGCGGAGCCGTCCTCGCCTTCTCCTGCCCCGGCGTCCTCCTCCCTCGAGGCGCTCGCCGCAGGTATGGTATAACTATGAAGCCCCGAATCTCATGTGTGTATAGTGTTTACCGCCTCCATATACCGTACTAGATGAGTTGCAGTTGCGCTGGGTTTTCGCGTTGCTTGGATTTGGTGGAACATTGGTTGAAGTGGGGAGGCCTTGGCTGGTAGCATTCGAATTGGAAGAAAAATTTGGGTAGCCAGACAGCCAGTAACGGATAGGATTCTGGATTTCTGGTACGGAAGTACAAGGATGGGATCGCACCAGTGATATTCTAGTATTCGATAATGCAGACCTTTTACTGATCACGATCCCTTAGGCTCTTACCAAATAATATTAGGATTCATTCATGCTGGAATTCTGCTAGAATTCACTGTTAAATTAATGTCAATGATGTAAATTAACTAAGCAGGGGCCTGAAGCCTGATCCTTGCTCCCGAGGAGCAAGCAAGTCTTAGGCTAGGCTGCTAATGTGGCAATGTCCATCCAGAATGACTAGCCTGAATATCTGATCGATTGATATTATAGCTCTCTGAGAAGTTACAATATACACTTCACTGTGGAAAAGTTACAATATACACTTTGAGGGTATACGGTTATGCCCAAAGCCTAGGCTTCTCGAAAGTAACCGAAAGTATATGGTACAAAAATACAGTTCAGACTGTTGGCCCTAGGGTCCTAGTTGAGGGGAACAAATCATAATTCAACTCAAAAGGTTACTGCAAATTCTAGTTCTCCTTGCAGCTAGCAAACTTCCTTTTTTAGATGTGTATAACATAGTTTTCTTCATTCAGGCCCCTTGTCAGCCAAGTGCTACATTGTTCTAATTAAGCATTTTTAAAAAATGTGCAGAGGCCATGTCATTTGATGAGGGTGATACTGAGGAGGTATGGCCCTTCCTTTTGCTTCTAGATAGATGCTTATACATCAGTCACCTATTTGCTTCACTATATCTTGGCATTCCAAGTGCCAGGGGTCAGTGAAATAGTATTTTGCTTGTGCAGTCAATTGATGAGAAGATACAAAAAGCTCTGGAGTGTCCATGTGTTGCTGATTTGAAAAATGGTCCTTGTGGAGGCTCATTTGTCGATGCATTTTCCTGCTTCCTTAGGAGCACAGAAGAAGAGAAGGTTGTATATCTTTTTAGTTTTCTACAAGTTACTAAGTTGATTCAACTTAAATCCGCCATATGCAATCTATATTAAGTGCATATGCATTAGGATGATAGCACGCTAATAAATGGCCTATGATTCAGAAGCTTATTAAATGATGTAATTTTGTATAAGCCTTGACAATTTAGCTTGTGACAGTTAATGTTCTATGATTTTATTTATTTATTTATTCATTCTGTTGCTTGACATGTTTGTTTCTTATTTTCCAATATTTGTGCTTTGTCTTGGTTTTCTTTCGAAAGTAATTCAACACGATTCTGTTTCTGCTATAGCGTGGGGTGTGAAATTTGTTGGCTTACTTGAAAGGCCCCCATGTTTTTAGCTGACTTAGTTGAATATAGGAAGATGTGTTGCCCTAGGGCGGATTTCTATGATTCATTAGATATAAACTGGAAGTCTGGAACCATTGTCGATTTAGTTAGACTACAATGCTAATGTAAGCCATTATAAGGTGATTCTGTTTAATCAAAAGCATTCATTGTGGTTGTTCTTTTACTTTTACATCAATAAAAAAATTATGCGTGTCCTTGTTCTTTGCATCTGAAAGGCTTCAAAAAAATTCAAGTGCTAACTTGATTGAACTTAGTTTCCTTGAATTGTTTCCTTTTCAAATTATGGCTGTTTACATGTTTCTGTACTTTCTCACAAAACTTGGATCCTTCATTTGAAAAATTCAAGTATCATGTGTATGAAAATAATATCTGACCATGTTGCACCATTAACTGTTCGATTCATGTCTTTTTCTTCGTGTAAATTAACTTGCACTAAAGTTTGCTACCTCTGCCTTCACAGGGATCGGATTGTGTGAACCCCTTTATCGCACTGCAGGACTGCATCAAAGCGAATCCAGAGGCATTTTCTAAGGAGATTTTGGAGGAAGAGGAGAATGATGAGGAAGCAGAGGATTCCAACCTGAAAGTTAGAGCCCCAGCATGGTCTAGAGAACCCAAACCCAAGGCTTGAGATTCCATGGTATTAACTGATGATACTGAGATTCATCCAGTTCACAGACTTCACCTTATTTCTCTGATAAGTTCTTCAGTAGACAGCAGTAGATTGATTTCAGAGCGCAAAGAGCCAAAGAGGCATCCGAAATCCATCCGCAGAGATATGCATACTTTGTGTGGTACAAATGCCCTGAAGTATCTTTTTTTTAGAATATACACGTTATTTCGACTGGGACCAGCAAAATTGTAATCTAAATAACTGGGAGTTGGGATTTGGAGTGTCGTGGGAACCATACGAGCAAGTAAAATTTCATGAAGAATCAGTTTCCATGATAGCTTATGTTGCTTTTTTGTATTGCTATGGTTTTGCTTTTGCTACAAGTTCTGAAGATCGCTTTTCATTTACATTCGTACTAATTGCTACCTGATCTCCAAGGCTCTGTCGATCCATTTCTGTGGTTTACCGCGATGCTCTTGCTCGTGATTTTTGCATACAGGACTAGTGCGGATTTACAAACATTGGAAACCGCATTTTTTTTTGTTCTTTGAAGCACACCGCAGGTAGCGGATGGCCAAAAATTAAAGAAAATTTGACACCGTACCCTTGAAGGCACAAAGAAGCTGTTTCTTACTGGGCCGCTCGGCCCATATTCCTTGCTCGTCGTCTTCCTCCAAACCTTTCCCGAACTCCGGACTCCGGAGTCGCAACAACTTCTTCCACCTGAACCGCGTACCACGATAAGCCCTAATCGCCAGTTAGCCACCACCACCTCCATGGCGACCACCTCCTTCTTCCATCCGCTAGCCACCCCGATGGCCGGCGGCGGCGGCTCTCGCATCCGTCGCTGCCCGCTCTTCCTACCCGTCCCCGCCCGCCCCACCCCCCGGCGGCCGGCGCCGCTCCTCGTCGTCTGCGCCAAGCGCGCCGACAGCCGGGCCCGCGCCGCCGCCTCGCGGCAGCCCGCGAATCCCAGCGACGTCCCAAAGCGGGACGCTGAGGAGGAGGTGGAGGAGGTTGAGGAGGAGATGCCGTGGATCCAGGACAAGGCGCTGGACCTCGTGGAGTTCACCGGCACCGTCACGCAGGCCATCCCGGGGCCCCGTGTCGGCTCCAGCCCCGTGCCGTGGCTCCTCGCCGTGCCGCTCGCATACGTCGGCGTCTCCTTCGTGCTCGCGGTCGTCCGCACCGTCCGCAGGTTCACCTCCCCGCGCACTAAGAAGAAGCGAAGGGTAAGTGTCCGCATCATAAATTTTTTCGTTGTTCCATGAGCGTATTTGATCGCGTGCTGGGGTATTTAAATACGGTGTGGATTTCCCTTTGCTGCTGCATTAGGACTGTGGATTATGTGCATTTTAGAACATAGGTTTGTGGGGATCAAGCCCCCACAATATGTGCCTTTACAAATTTTGCTTTGTCAAGGCGATGGGAAATGATAATTTCGCTCCTTCAGCAGCTAATTCTGTGTTTGCAAATTTATCTATTTGCATATACTGCATCAGTGCATTGCATCTTGGAATCATACTAATTAAATCATTTTACAGCATTTCTTAAAATAAAATTAAAATGAACCAGGAACTTCTGTTTTGCACCCTTTAAGTTCACTCTAAATCAACTAGATAACGTTTTAAATACGAAGAGATGCTAAAACAAATTTGAGCTTTCTTTCTTTGTTTATTGCAAGCTTGATGGTGAACGGATTGCAATCTTGATGTTAGACAGTTTGTCATTTTTTTTTCTTCGCATGTCTTTAGATACTGTAACTTCTGTGGTCTAGAACTATTTGGTATCTATATTGGTTGCAGTTAATAGTAAGCCATTGTTTCTCTGCAGGTCGGTAAGAATATATTCTTGTTGAAGTCACTAGATGACCTGTTCCAGAAGGGCAGGGAAGCAGTAGATTATCCTGCTCTCCAAGACCTCATGCAGAAGGTGTGTGTGCACCCTAACCAACCATCTATATCATTCTTGAGAAACTGATATAGCAAACTGTTCTTTTCATTGCTGATGGAAAATATTTCTTCCCATATCAAACAACATGCTCATGAAATTGTAAATACGCTTTTATGTGTACCCAGACAGGATTTGACATGGATGATGTAGTAAGAAAGTACATTCGGTACACACTGAACGAAAAACCCTTCAATCCTGATGTGGTCGTGGATCTCATACATCTTAGAAAGGCGTCAATGCTAGAAGATGCAGAAGTTGCTGAAATTTTGAATGAGATCTCAAGACGAATTGTTCGAGAAAAAGGTATCTATTGCTGCTTATTCTAGTTTCATGCAAGAGCTCAAATTTTTTCCACAATCTCAAGCTCTGGCGGATTTACCTTTGTCAATCTAGATGTGTTTCCTTTTCCTGCTCCCCTTTGGCTGAAGTTTCTTTGTGAAGCTACTAATATCCATTTTTCATCTGCCGTGCCATGTAAGATTGGACCCTCATTTTGTTTAAGGACGCATGCAGAGCTGTTTCCTTGGTTATTATCAAACTCAAAATCTTCTGTACAACTCCACAATTATGCATTGATGTAAAATTGATCCCTTGAAAATTTCTGTTCGGTCATTGCTGCATGCGAATGTGACTTTCAAGTCCTGCAAAGCATATCCAAAGAATCAAATGTAAAGGGCATGGTTGTTGGGGCAATCACAAGGCAACACGGATGCATCCTTGTACAAATTCATAGTTATTTTCCTATTCTCTATTAACCCACCCCCTGATATGGAATGCACCATACACTAATTATAATTTGAGAAGAGCGGTAGCATCTATGTTGTAATTTTATTTCTTTCCTATCGTTAGTATTCACTATATATTTTATTAAATTCAAAATTTTGGTTCGGAGATGTCATGCTTACGCAATATATTTTTGTATTTACAATCTTGCAGGGCCAGTAGTTATGGACTTATCTGGGTTCACAGAACAAGGTTTTAAGCGGAAGCTTGCTGTACAAGCTTTGTTTGGAAAAATCCTATACTTATCGGAGGTAACCTGTTGATCCTTCATTTTTCTTACTGATTTTATAATTCCATATATATTTTAAGCTAATCGTGATTTGAGCTGTAATGAAAAATAATAAGGTTTGATATCTCACTACTTGCTGTGGAACTTTATAATGAATGTTCAGTTTGACGAACCAGCTTATTCTTTGATGGGTCTAGATCGTCATGGGACCATTCATGATATGGATGGGATGGCATCATTCCCTGTTTTTAGATGAAAATGTGCAATATGATTTTGAAGCAATTCATTCTATTTCTCAGAAAGAATCAGTTTAGGTTCAGTTTCACCATCTCATTCCTTATATAGAACACCCCATAAATGCATTTGCCTCTTCTTGTTGACCTGTGCTCACTGCTGCCTCTGCTGTGTTAATGTGTCTAATCTCTGAAGATGCAGATGATTGATTAGATTACTGGTTTGTGCTTTGAGGAACATTGTCTTTCCATTCAGTTTAAAATGTTAGTTTCCATAAGATATCTGTGCAACCATATTATTACTTGCATTCAGATTGATTTATTCATTTCATCTGGTGCAATTTTCGAGTTTATTTTTATCATGATTTGTTACCGATTAGCTTGCACACAAGTTGTCATGATGGCTCAGGTCTTAATGGAAATTGTTTTTGATTCTCTATCCAGCTTCCAGAGTTCTGTTCAAGGGACAGCTCAGTTGTTGTCAAAGAAATCTTTGGAGTTACAGAGTATGGCTAAATTTACTATATGGGGAATTTTTGCTTTCGTTTTATCTCCACAGCCTTTTGGTAATTATTGTCTTCGATTTTCTTGGGTGCAGTGAGGATGCTGACAGTCTTCGAATTCACACCCTCTCTGCAACTGGTGATATTGAATCCATACAGAAGATGGTTGATGATTTAGACATAGAGCAGGGCCCCTCGTCGTCATCTTGAATTATAGTATGGAATAATGCTAAACGCCTTCATTTGATAGTGTTGCAACTTTAGCCTGATGCGAGTTTCTCCAGCCTTTTCGTCTAGATTGTTTTTTCAGCCGTTGAAGTAGGTGTTGAGCCGAGCACAGGGATACTTGGCTGGAGGTTTTGTAAATTGCCTTGTGATTGCCGAGTAGGGCAGTAACATCTTGCAGTGTCCCAAACCTGCCCATGACTTGAGGAAACATTGTCAAGAGAATGGTAGCAATGAGATTATAGAAAGGGGGAATGTTATTGAAATTTACTCCATTTTGTTATTTTTTATTCTATTGTGCCATCAAACGTATATCTGCGTTTATGTGAAATTATCTACTGATTACAGGGTGGCAGATTTATCATTTGTGTGCGTGGCATTCCAAAATATGTTTGGCCATGGTGCTGTCCTGTTTTCATGTGTAATGATGTATTAGAATTTAGAATGATTCGTAATTCACCATGCGCTTAGCACTGATATGCTGCATAGCATGGACAGAACTGAGTGCTGAAACCCCACCGATCTTAACGCAACCGGATGAAGCATCGAAAACCAGTTTGTACACGGTATGGCAGCAGCAGGTAGCAGGTTACGGACACACTACTACTCAAATTACCCAGGAACACAAAACAAACAAGACGATGTACTATTTTTTATGGACCGTTTGGCTGTAGGCTTTCATTCTTTTGAAAGCTGAGGCTGGAACTCTTTTTCCTTAATCTAAAAAAAAATGATGGACCGTGCGCACACTTGAAGCACTTCAGGTAGATGATGCTATTCTATTGTAACCACCAACTTGTTGAATTGCAATGCCATGTGGTGGTGATCCAGACCCGTTAACACAGAAGAATCAGGTCGAGAATATCCTATCATGAAGACAGGAACTGGCTAACCACATGAGGTCAAAGCAGATGAATTTGCAGGTTTTCCGGATGACCCTCAGCCCATCAGCGAAAGTTTTCATAAGGTTTCTCCAAAGACCAAAGATGTTCCTGTTGAAGCGTGTTCAGTGTTCATCTTCATGGTCAGGCCTGCATTCACGGAGCCCTCAAGTGCTTGTTGGGCCCCCAGGCTGAAGAAAGAGTCTCTCTCGCTTTGGTCCAGTACACAAAACTGTCTTCTTCGTTCATTGTCGCTGATCTTGGAGCTTCTCAAGGCCGTCGATCCCCGAAACGTCATCCCTCCCACACGTGTCCCTTTGCCCGTGACCACCTGTCACGTCCGGAGCTGCGGTCTCGCGCTGCAAAGAGCTCCCCAGCTAACGCTTCCGGCGCCGGAAAGAAGAGTGACCATCAAACCTGCAGAAGCCAGATTCAGAACCTACGGAGAAGGTAGCACCGTTCACCATGCTGCCAGGTCGCCACCCCGCGCGCCGTGCCGACGCCGCCGGCGCGGGACCCCTCCTGCCGGCCGCCACCCGCGCGGCGGTGGCGGAGTTCGTCGCCACGGCCATCTTCGTGTTCTCCGCCGAAGGCTCCGTCTACGGCCTTTGTACGCCATCCTGAACACGCATAACAAGCAACTTTACATGCATGCACGAGGTGCCGGTTAGTGTTGGTTTCGACTTTCGAGTGCGAGGCTTGGTGATCTTGCATCGCCGGATCTTGCAGGGAAGCTGTACAAGGACACGGGGACGCCGGGCGGCCTGGTCGCGGTGGCGATCGCTCACGCGCTGGCGCTGGCCGCCGCGGTGGCGGTGGCGAGCGACGCGTCGGGCGGGCACGTCAACCCGGCCGTCACGTTCGGCGTGCTCGTCGGCCGCCGCATCTCCTTCGGCCGCGCTGCCATCTACTGGGCCGCGCAGCTGCTCGGCGCCGTGGCCGCCGCGTTGCTTCTAACGCTCGTCTCCGGAGGCACGGTAATTCGTCTCGCCGTGTCAGATTATTTTACGATTTGATCAAACGTCCTGATAAAAACTAGTAGCTCTGAAAATCAACCTTAGTCAAAAGCTCAAAACTGTGGGATAGCACCAGGTTGTTGTGCCGTGCCAACATTGTAAGTTCAGAAGGATCAAGTGTTCAGGTTTGCAGAACAGAACCTTTGTTTTTTCCTTTCCCTGCTGGATTCCTTTAGTGTACCTATTTTTTTAAAAAAAAACTTTGTGTACCTATAAAAAAAGTAACCTTTTAACAACGTAACAAATGTTAAAGCGGTGGCTAGCTTACGAAAACTGCCAGGCCAGACCAGAACTGCACGTCAGTATTCAGGTCACATTTTTTTGTTTTCGTTCGTGCTTCCAACAAACAAAGTCAGAAATGGTTGCGCGCGTGATGCATTTGCTTTCGGCATACGCTCTGTGTGCAACCACGCGTACGCAACATGCCCGCCACGTCTCACTCCAGGAATGCATTGCTTGTCTTTGTCCTGCAGCGCCCCGTGGGCATCGGGCTCGGCCGGGGCGTCCACGAGCGGCACGCGCTGCTGCTCGAGGCCGTCATGACGTTCGGCCTCATGTACGCCGTGTACGCTACCGCGTTGGACCACCGGAGCCGCGGCGGCGGCGTCGGCGGCGTGGGAGCGATCGCGCCGCTCGCCATCGGCTTCGTCCTGGGCGCGAACATCCTCGCCGGCGGCCCGTTCGACGGCGCCGCGATGAACCCGGCGCGGGCGTTCGGGCCGGCGCTCGTCGGCTGGAGCTGGCGCCACCACTGGGTCTACTGGGTCGGGCCGCTGATCGGCGCCGGGCTGGCTGGCGCGCTCTACGAGTCCGTCATGGTTGAGCAGCCGTCGGAGGCGCCGGCAGCGGCTGCAGGTCCTCGGGTGCTCGCAGCCGCCGCTGAGGATTACTGAGCTGTTGCAACGTTTGTATATTTGTTGTACGTGACTTCCTTGTAAATCTAGGACCGAGCTTGCTATCTGCGTCAGAGCCCGAGCAGCAAAAGGTTTACATGGAATTGAGCCAAACACAGCTTCAGGGATACTTTCCAGGCTGACCCTTTTCAGGGAGACATGGACATACAGCCCTGATTCCTGAAAGCGTTGCTAGACGTTGTTCAGGTGCATCATCGATATGGGCGTTTTTACTAGAGGAAAAGTCTTTTTTTTTAAAAAAAAGGAGATTCACTATGCTTTTCTTGAAAGCGATAAAATGTCACAGTACACGAGCTGGGGTTGCCCAGGTGCGAGGTGCGAGACGAAAGCAAAGAAAGAGCGTACAAAAGGCTAAGTTTGTTATTACAACCAAGAACTAGATCAAGTAGAATGGTGTTGCACCGAAGTTGCTCAACCGGGCCTCCATCCTCTCCAGCGGCTCCGACACCTCCTGATCACCCTACCCATTAATTGGAAATTAATGACTACTTCATTCGTTCCAACTATAGATCGTTAAAGCTAGATTTATAATGTTTGTTATGCACCTAGATATAATATATGTTTAGGTGCATAGTAAAATCTATGAATCTAGAAAATTTAAAAATGATCTGTATTTTGGAACGGATGGAGTGCTAATCTAGGGGGAGCCATTTTTAGTAGCTTCTTGTTTCAGTTGTTTGTTGCCCATATTTAAGGGAGGTATTTATTATTACTATGCCAGGAAGAGAAGATAAACTTACAGCAGTCAAAGAGGGAAGTTTCATATTATTTCTTATAGACATATTTAGATGCTTTTAAGTGATTGTTATTGACACTATCTTTGGGGCAAAAAGGCTACTCTCTCCATCCAAAAGGGCGCATTCATATCTTTGTATGTTAATAAAAATATCCTAAAAATATTTTTTATTGATGGTTGGCCATATATCTACGAAGTATCTATTAATTGTGCCATCAATATAGATATGTATATAACTCCTTAAAGTTATATGTTTCTTATATTGAATAAATGTGAGCTCAACTACACATAGCATGAACTAGTGGGTATTAGCGACTTCATAATGTAAAAGAGTAATAACGAAGCATTGTGATGGACTATGTGAACATGAAGGTCCTTATTTCTGTATGGGACTTCAGTGCTTTAGGCACTTGGCATACATGGTTTTTACACATAAGTACAATAGGGATGGATCTAATTTTCATTTAGGTTCCTTTTGGTTTCTTAAGTGTTTTTTATGTGAGGCCATTATGGCTTGATATAAAGTTGATCTTTGTTTAATACAAACTAAATTGAACATAATGTATTGACACACATCAAAGTGAAAGTAAACATTGTGATGTGTAGCCTCCAAATGCATAAACATATTCAATTAATACCAGTAAACACATAAAGTTTGAAGAGTTACATAAAGCTACAACTATCATAAGTAAAAAAACAAGAAAAAGGATATATATGAAGACAAGTATCTACTACAACCATTTCACTGCACGCGGAGATGCGCTATAAACAACACGCGATACGCTTGAGTGATCAATGGCTAAGAACTTCTTGATTGGCCATTTTCATGCTATTCATGTGGATGAGCATCTGTAGGAGAAGTAGTTGAAGTCATAGTGGTGGATACTGCGCTTCTTGAGCCATGACCATGCTGCATCGTACAGAGAAACAATATGCTTTTGGTCCCCGGAGTCTGGATTAGCCCACACTTTGGCGTCTAGCTTGAATGTTGCAAGGCCGAACGGGGCAAGCGCCACATGATTGGAGTCGTGCACACGGTCTAAAGACACATTGTCTTCAAGAATCACCATATTATATTTTGTCAAAAAATTATTACAGTTCATTGTGTTGCTAAAATAGAAAGAAGTAATAATATTCTTTAATATTTTCCCTTCCACATAAGCATTCAAAACAAGTTTTTACTACTATATGAGATATTAGTGACAAAATGTACATTTAGAGATAAAGGATATAATATGTGTTGTTTTGTAGAAATATAAAAGGGACTCAAATCACATACAAAAGAAACTTCATGGCTTAGTACATCAGCGAAGACAAAAAAAAAATGCATGCGACTGAGCTATAGACACACAAACATTCCACCACATTTTATCATTGTTGCATACCTTCAGATGTTGAGAGGTTATGGTACGTCAAAAAGCAAGTATTAAGATCTTTTTGGTTCTTCGCAGGGACATGACTTGTTGGATACCTAGAGAACAAGATAAGAAAGTAAAATAATCAGAACTGTTTATTTACTTTGTTCGTCGAAAAAATGTTTACTTTAGGCGAACAACATATATGTACTGATATATTTGCACTTCAAGATAAAAAGTAAGTGATTATGGAAAGTTACCAATAAACTGACATCCAACTTGATGGTGAGAGCTCTAAACTGTTCAAAGATGTTATGAAAGGCCTTTCAGCGTATAGCTCGTACACCTAAATACATGAGAAAGAAAGGAAATCAGGGAGATCGTATAGAAAATAGGAATTTCAATGGACCCTAGACAGATTTACACTTAGGTGTAAACCTGCTAATACTTTAGAGGACTTTTTTGTGATTATGCAAAAAGTACAACAACTCTTGACCTTTTCTCTTAAAAATAGATATATCTAGTGATCGTAGGATCCAGATCGAACGAACCATTCCTTGTATCATTCCCTATATATACTCCCCTCCTCTTCCGCCATCCCTACCCCTAACCCTACCCACTCCATCGCCGTCTCCACCGCCCCACCCACATGTTATGTGCCCAAATTTTCATCCTAGTGCAGGCAAGATCCATCAACAGGACCAACCTTGGCTACAGCTATTGCCATCCAAGAGTTAGATGATGGTGTCACTCCTCGCCGCGCCCCGTGATGACTATCGCCTTCTTCTCTTGCTCCGGTGAGTTCCATATCCCAGATCAACATCTCTCTTGACTTCATGGGATCAGATCATAAAGCCCACCTAGATCCAACTCTTATTCCTCCAACCCTTTAAGTTTTTTGTGCTCCACCAAACTAAAGCAAGCAACATCGTTATCGGTGGTGCTCAACCTTGACCAGTACCTAAGTTCTAGTTTCCCCAGCTGCTATCTTGACGCTTGCTTAGATCCAAGCTAGCGACACCGTTGGCACTTATGCTCATCTTGATCCAAAAATTTCGGATTCCCCATACCCTTTGTTGTCTTTACGCCCGCCAGATCCAAGCTACCAACATTGTCGCTAGAGATGCACCACCTTGATTCAATCCCGTTTACGCCACCGCTCTACTTTTTTTTCAACATCCTCATGGGAGATCTAATCCCAAATTCGATCCATTTGGTGAGATATTAATACATATTCTTCTTTTCTAAAAAATAAATCTTGTGGTAGATAGATAGAAACCTTTTAAGTTTATGAAATTGTACATTGATTTGTCAAATTATGCAATGCTAATTTATTTATTTCCATCCGACATATGCAGGGGGGGGGGGGTATGTGTATACGTGCAAAAGTTTGAACCATGTGGCTGACAGAGAGGCAGCTAGATCTGAAGTTGTTAGCAGTACATGCTCTGCAAGGGGGGTTATCCTTCAAGTATTTAGAACCTGACCCACTTCTGAATGGACACCGGACAAGGCTTAGGTGAGGTGCAAATAATTAAGTGCAAAAAAATGAAAAAAAGGTGAATAATAGAGAGACAGATTTGAGCTATTGGGACTACATACCTTGTCCACGAAAGGTATCCTTTCGTACGGGGAGTCAGGTTCAAAATACTTGAAGAGTAACTCCCCCTTGCTTTCAAGTACTCCGACCTTGCGCATGTTTGATGGTGTCTGATATCCATGAGTAGTCCAATCTGTTGCACCATGCTGGTTGTACCCATTGAACCTTCCATCAAATACCATGCTGCAGTCATTACGCCAATCGATACTTTCAGAAGTAATCATGTAAGCAACACCTTTCTTTTAATTTTCAGTTATATACAAAATAAACAATTCTGTATACATGTACCAGTTGCATACCTGTTTGAAGCAGGAACATTTGTCTCGTTGGCGTACAGTTCCATGGCTGAAAGATACGGCACAAAGTATTGCTCTACTGTCTCACCCGGAGCAATGCACACTGAAGTACCAACACCGCAGGCGCTCCACTTGTAGAACGAATTCCAAAGATCTCCAAGGTAGTAGAAACATTTGACTCCATCTCCAATGTTTCCATTATATTCGTTTGGCTGCACTCACAAATAAGAGTTAAATTTGTTTCGCTACCATGTCTTAAGATATAAAAAACGCATCCAAGTAATATTTATAAATAAATATACCTCCGACGTAGCTGGTTCTGAATACGTTGTGTCTCTCTAAAAGAAATAATCATGGCATTATCATAGCTCAAGTGAATCGGTGTCTCCATGTGAACACAATTAAGCTAATTAGCTGGCCATGCTAATGTTACTTTGTCCATGACCGTTTCAGATTTTTTTTGGGGGGGGGGGGGGGGGGGGTGAATCCATTTTAGATGATCTCTTTTGGAAGGTTCCTATTAATTATGTCAGCAAGAATGGGAATGCAAATGCATCTTTTCTTGGGTTACAGGGAAGGCTGTGGGGGTTGAAACATCTATTGAGCTGTATAGTCAAATCAAGAAGAGAGACAAAGTGATGATGACTTGCTGTCACCTGAGTTCGTATGCATATCTTGTGAATCAATTAGCACGTATCTTGTAGCAAGGGATGCACCATAACGTGAAGATGTAACAGTAAGAACGAAAGGGACAGTGATGTGCATGTCACGTGAGGTCCTTCTGTTTGGATCTACCGATAGTACAGTCTAACCAAATGTTACTGTTGGTATGAAAAAGGGGGTAAGTTCTAGATGAAAAAAATTCAATGCACTAGATGCGAAAAAGGAATTGTCGCGGATTGACTTCAAGATAAAACTCTCATCATAACCTCCCGATTCAAATGATAGCGCAAGGAATGGTCCGATGACGTCCTCATAAAGACGTAACGGATACTACCCGGGACTATGTTTCGCGCCTAAAACATTTTGAATCTAAACTTTACAAACAGATCAGAGTCTACACTGACAAACCCACAAGTTAATATGCTTTTAAAGATAGAGTGTGAATAGAGCACGATCTTGATAAGCTCACATATCTAGTTTTATCCACATAGCCCTTGTAAATCAGATGCAAGCTCAAACAAAAGAGGTAATATATCCAGATCAAAGATAGTAGAGAGAAAGTAAGAAATTTTACAAAAGTACGAGTTCATGACACAAGGAGGAGGGGAATTCGGCAACCAAAAATAAAAGTTAGTCCAAGATATGCTTACCTGTGGAGGATAGTAGGGTGCCTTAGGAACCCTATATGCCTTAACAATTGGAGTCACACTGTCAAGAAAACATCTCAGATTGGAATGTGTCCCCACCGTATCATCAAAAACAGCACTAGTAGCTTCCTCTTGAATGCTAGCACTAGAACTAGAACCCGCCATCTCTCCACTCGCCCCCAAAATCCTCTGCGCTACAGTACACCTTGGTCCTACTTATATGCACTAGTCTTAGGCCTTGAGAGAGCACAAAGGCAAACCAGCCAAAGCCTATGTTGGGAGCGCTTAGCTACCTGGAATGGAGGTGTGTGCTCAGGTTTTTGCAGGGGAGGAGGAGCCTAGGCCTAGGCGTATTTGCATATCTGCCATCAATGTTTTCTAAACAATTATTCTATCTCCAGCCTCCACACCCCTCCAAGGATATGCTAGCTCTTAATTACCTGCCAACTTGATAGCCTTCCCCTATTGATATTTCTTGGCTTGGCCATATCAGTCGGGGATATTGCTGAAGTGGCTTTCTTAAGATCTTTCTTCCAAATTTAGTTTTGGCTTTTCATCATTTTATGCCTCGAGGAGGCGTGATGACCGATGTGACCTTTGAGACATGGTGACCTCCATTTTGGAAGAATAGATATATCCACTTTGAAAAAGAGAAAAAAAAAAGTTTCCATGGGTAAGGACTATGACGTTGGATCAGTACGTGTATGGCTCGGTTTTGTTTGCGCGTGGTTTGTGTATTTTTTTTGTGTTCACTTGATACATCCTACGTGGACAATGGTATATGTTTCTTGGTTTTTATAGGACCGAAAGTAAAATATGTGTGCTTGTACTCGTTCAAGGCAATGAAGCCGTCTAATCGCCACTCATGGCTTTTTCTTTTCTGGTTTTAAAAGTGCAATGTCTTGCTTTTCTTTTTGAAACTTTTTACCTTTCTAAGGTTTGTAGGTGGATTATTCCTCACTAACTTCGATTCAGACCAATATAAATTGTACTCTGAACTATAGTACAAACGAAAACCTGTACTCCTCTCTATGGCTCGAGTGGCTCACGTGAATTGTTCTACCATGGGGGCCATAGAGTATGTTTGGGGCAAGTAGTCAACTTTACACATCACCTTGCAGCCCTAAAGGCTAATTAACGCCCCCGAGGATTGAGAAACGCGTTGCAGGCCATGAAGCCCCCGAGGATTGCAAAATGCGTCATACTCATGCTCAATGTGTGAGCAAAGTGTGCCGGAAAACCGGCCGAAGCAAAAGCATTTCCATTTTCTTTTTTCCTTTGAGAGTGGAAACTGTGGTCTCGGGACGTTCCTCCCCGTATCCGCAGGCGGCTGACGCGCAAGAAACCGAAAAAACGGCAGCCGGTCAGTCAGAATGGGCCACCGGTGCTTTCTTCCTCTCAACGAACAGCCCACCAACCGACCTTTTCTGGCCCAACAAATACGGTCCAGCAGCAGAGCACCCCGGGCCCGCACAGATTGGCCGAGCCAGGAGCCCAAATACTGCGGGGGGTTGCTGGACGGGCCGCTTCAGGCAACGACTGGCCCGCTAACCCCGCCTCGCGCGTCTGCGCCCGCTCCATCCATTGCTCCAATCGCAAGAAAAATATCCTCCGTCGACCGTCGCCTCCGGCTCCGAGGCGAGGAAGGCTCCCGAACGGTCGAACACTGCCGGAGGCGTTTGATTGCTACCCATGGCGACTTCTACTGTTGCTGGTGCTGCTCTGCTCTGCCCCAGCCCGCGATTTCCCGCCGCGGTAAACCCCCACGCTTAGAACAGGAACCCTCGCGTACTTTCGCACGAGTTTAATTGGGTATAGCTTTGCTCTGTCGCTTGTAGTTGTCGAGGAGGGGGTCTCCCAGTGCGGTTGCTGGGCGGACGAGGAGGAGGAGAAGGGGAGCGGCGGGGGTCGTGCGAGCGTGCTTCAATCCTCTTGGGGACGAGCGTATCCTCCGAGAAGCCATTAAGGTAAATTTTCTCTGACTCATTTTCAGATTCCCCCCCCCCCCCCCCCCCCCCCCCCCCCCCCCCCCCCAGGATTGGGGATGGTTCCAGCTTTGGTTGCTTGTATTGATGATGACATGAGGCTTTAGATAGCTTCTCTGTGTGCGGGAATGTTAAATTGACCATTCAATCCGACTCTGACAGACTGACACCTAGATAATTGGTACCTGTAATCTCAGTTTCAGGCTTTATTCAGCATTGCTTGTTGTCTTTTGTACGCTTGTAAAGTTATTCTGGAAAATGGGGAATTTTATGCAACCGTCGAAATCCAGATTTGTTTCGATGTTCATGATGATGGAGAAACTTTATATTGATCTGTGGAGTTAAATCTTTCTTAATCAAACATTTATGTGGCCTCTTAACCATTGCGGTGCCCATGCTATGACAACTCTCATCAATGCAGGCAAAATTAACAAAATTGACCCTCAACTTGATATTTAGACTATTGTTTCCTTTTCTTTTTTTGTCATTTATGTTCCAATCTCGCCGATTTTGGGAATCAGGATGCTTTGTCGAAATGGAAAATTGCAGATATTTCAGGAAAGAGTAGCTATAGCGTTAGCAGCATTCATCAAACAATACTAATACACTCTCTAATCTGGAGTTTACTTTTCTTGCTTGTTGAAGCAAGAACAGATGATGATATTTAGCTATCATATCTGTAGGAGCCAGTTGCATTCATGGGTGGTGTGTTTGCTGGCCTCTTGAGGCTTGACCTGAATGAGGATCCTCTCAAGGAATGGATGACTCGGACAGTGGAGGCTTCTGGAATAGCTGAGGAAAACAGCTCTGAAGAATCAAGTGAGGCAGATCAAAATGATGCACCTCAGCAAATTGAGATCGAGTGAGGTGCACTGGCTACCTTTTGTCTGCGTAACATCTTTTCCTTGTAACTTATCCTGAATATCTGTAATACCTGAGTCATGACATGCTTGCTCAAAATTTTATGTGCTTATATTGTTTTTGAGTCAAAGTGTCAAACATTGGATTAACATTGATAATACAAAAATTTGGGCCTTGGTTTTGTTCTAACACTCCTGTTTCATAATATTAGGCGCCAGTCCTTGAGACATGTTCCTTCAAAACTGAACTTTCGCCATTAGTATAAGTATATAACTACAGAGTGTATTACCTGTACATGAAAATTATAAAACTGAACCAAGTGCAAATATGGTGTGTGTTTTTCCAACTAAATCTACAGATGATTGCATCAATTCATTTCTCAAATGTTGCAAACTTTGACTCTCATTATGTGTTGGGGTCCATATTGTTAGATGGAGGCAGTTGTTGCCCAACAGTAAAATGAATTTCACTTATACATGTATTAGGAAGTAGTTGGGTAATCAAACATCTTTCCCTTTCTACAATGGCTGGTACTGGTAAGCACCTGCCATCAAGTTTTGCCTGCGCTTCAACTTTATTGAAAAACAGTATATTTTTTGTCCTTCTTGTTTAGTTCCTGATATCAGAACAGTATATTGTTGGCCTTGTGTATTCATTGGCTTCAAGAGTTTTATGTGGGCATCAGTTGAATAAGTGACTAAGACCAAGTGGCCAACCATCAATTGAGAAAGGATCTTCCATGGGTTTTTGGGTGAATAGGATTTGAGTGTAAAGAACATCTGGATTTGGAGTTTGGGTATGAATGTCTTCTGACAGTGCAGTCTGTTGATTCATGAACTTGGAATGTTTTGAACAGACTTTGAACGTGTATTCAAACGGACCAGTCTGCTATACTAACTACCCTCAATAAAAGAAATCAGCTTTTCTTGTGGCATATAAATTACTTCTGTGTAGCACTGCTGCTTGTACATGGTTTTAGTTTGCATACTACACGGAAATAAGATATAAATAATTTGCATTGCAAATATCAAACTTAAATATAATATAAAGATCTCGGCATCTCCATTACACGATATAGATAGATTTTGTGAACAGGTGTTCTTAGACAGATTGTTGTGAGGAGAGAAAGGCGTGCATTTTTACTGACAAAAAGAACCAGATTTCTTTATAATAAAATAAAGGGTCCAAAAAGATATACTTTCATCTCACTGATATATTGCATATTTGTGAGGCATACTTGGTGATAATTTTTCTTTTGAATGCTATTAACTGTTTAGTTTGTTATGTCCTACTCTCTTGGTCTCGTCTAGAATGATTCTACATATTTAAGCTACTTCTGTGCTTCAACAGTGACAATGTTCTTATCATGTCCGATGGCTCCCTGACATATAATGTTAATGCTGAAAACCTAAGAGTCAGTATCTGATTCGAAATATCAACATTCTTGATTGAAGGTAGTGTCATTCTGATTGTCCAATTTAAGGAAAGGTCACTATTGAGAACATTGTTTTCTCTAACCACAATTTTAGAACGTTTTAGGTTATAAGGGATGATAAGATTATTGAGCGAATTGATGATAAGATTCTTGAGCAAATTGAATGTATCTGTATGAGCTTGGTGGATCTTGTCTTGCCTCCTGCTTGTTTGTGGGACACTCTTTTCATCTGGATTTCTCACACTGATAAGTATCCCCATATTATTATTTTCCTCGCATTCTTTTGTGTACATCTGGACAGGAAGTTAGGTCATCATATTTCCCAGCTGTTTGGCTTCTCTCATCACTGATCCATTTAGAAATACATTAATGGTTTTGGCGAATTTATCGGAATATCTGGTACTATATGTTACTACTTACAGTTACTCGTATGGTTCCCAAAACGCACCTCTGGCCAGACTCCGGTTATGGTATAAAATTAAACGTGCTTTTCAAGACAAATTTGCATACATCATCCTCATGTGTCCAGTCTACTAAATGCTTGATAATACATTGATAGTCATGTTTATAAAATTCGACATGTTACATCATCACTCTGTTGTGTTGGGAGAGGGTAGGTGTAAACACCATATGCATTGACCAAGACTAATCAGGTATGCCACAGTGGAGTCTGTTGTGTGTTTGTTGGGAGATTGGTCGTTTGTGGTTCCAAATTAAAATGGGTGGACTATGTTCTTCTGTAGTTCCGTGTACTGTATGTCGGAAGATTATTGTGCCATGCCTAGTAAGTAGTGAGAGGTGATATATGAAGGTTGGGCAGATTCCTTTTATTTTTTCCATTTGAAGGTCTCTGTAGAAGTCAACATTTGAGTTTGAACTTTGACGAACTCTGAATTGGGTATTTTTCTTCTACCTGCACATTTATTAATCATTGCAGTTTGGTCTCTTCTTTCCTTCCTCTCAACCGTGCAGGGCAAATCAGACTGTTGGGCGGTGCTTTCCAACTAATCCAATGATGGTCGCGGATCAAGCAGGAATGGCTATCAGAATATCCTTCGCCTGTAAGTCTCCAGCTCCAACTTGCGAGGCGAGCTGTTATGGCAGTACGGTTGGCACTATAGAACCGGAAGCTGTAACTGTTGATTTGATCTAAAGCCACTGACGTGAACCTGAGTGACATACCAATGCAACCACTAACCACTTGATGATGACTGGAACATATTTCCGCTAGACTTTCTATGCTTCTCACAATCTCACTTGATGATGACTGGAACATATTTCCACTAGACCTTTTATGCTTCTCACTGGAAAGGGATAGCCCTTTAACGCTGACAAAGAAACGGCATGACCTCAGGTTCAGAACATTTCCTGTAACATGGGAAAAGTACCATATATGATTTATCGGTTAATAATTTGGAATATGATGCTAATAGGTACCGAAGCGATGAGATTATTAAGAGTAAACGAACATTAGGATATTGTGCGCAGCACAGATTTTCATTTGCTACTTGACAGGCATTTACAGAGCATCCTTGAAGGCAGGGCAACTTAAACTCATCGCATTATTTGTGAAGACGAGTACCAGGAACATGTACAGTAACAATCTTTCGCAGCACCAGTGTACTGGGATTTCAACTATACTTCCTGTCCTGTCGCCGTAAGAACGCCATGATTGAAAGCGCTGCGACACACATGATACGTCACTGTTTTGTTATTCAGCTGGTCATAGAACAGACACCTGGCTGATAATCATGAACGAAATAAGTTGCTTCCTTTTGCTAGTATATATATAAAAATATGGCAATAGGTGCCCTGTCACCTGACATGTCCCTTTCTTTCTTGATTTCTTTTTACAAGTCCATTTCGGTACACCTATATTCCTGGTGTGGTGTGTGTGGAGAAGAATGGTATAATCATGCATGACAAAAGGGCCTACAACCAGCTCAAATGACCTCATCAACCTTGCCAGGAATTTTACTTCTAAGGGCTTATCTACTTCGATCCAACCCAGAGCCGAGACTTGGAAAGCGTGCCTCCGTCGCCGTTGCATCCATGGCGGCTCACGCAGTCACGCTTCACGACACGCCTGTTCGTCACCACGCATTCGACGTTCTCTGCAGTTAGGTAGCTCATGCAGATGTTTCCATGCCATCCTGACGACTTTCTCCTATATAAGAGGAGCGTTTAACAGTAAATCGATTAACGTGAGTTGATCTGCACGGCACGTACTGAACCAGCAACGTCACGGTCAAGGCGACCGATGACAGCAAGCATGAAGAGCTCCGGCGTCGTGCTAGTGCTCCTGCTTGCCATCGCCACGGCGAGCTGCAGGGGCTCGCTCGCCGCAGCCGCCGCGGACGCTCACGCGAGCAGCGCCAGCATCCCCGCGATCCTGGGCCGCGAGCTGCGCGGGTTCATCGCCAGGGCCGGCAACATCTTCCGGTCGGCGGGGGCCGGCGGCTGGCGCGCCGCGGCCGCGAACGCCACGGCCTCCGCCGCCGCCGAGGCGAAGAACCTGCGCGCCGTGGCGGCCCGGCGGAGGCGGCCCGCCGCCAGGAAGTCCGCCGCCGGCTGCGTCAGCGCCGCGGCGTGCCGGAAGAGGCGCGTGATCTGCGCCAAGCGATGCTACCGCGCCTCGCGCGCCGCCAGCCTCACCCACGTCCCCTCCCGGTGCGTCGTCAAGTGCAGGAAGTGCGTGCCCACCTGCTAGCTACTAGCTAGGTCGCCGCCGGCCGCCGATCCGATCCGCAAAACCTCTCTTGTCTACTATTCCCCGTCGTACGCCGTGGATTAGCTATAGCTAGCTTCTTGCTGCTTCTTGTCGATCGTCGTAGGCTCACAGTACGTGGAATAAAGATGCAAAACCCCTTCCATGCTGCAGTAGTAGGTGTGTAGTACTAGCAGTGAATAGTGTGATTTTCTACACTGTACCCCGTCAGCAACGTTTTGGAATTTGGATTCATCTTATTAAAAAAATTTGAATTCGGTTTTCTCAATCTTCAAAGATGCTTATAGGGTAGAATTTGCGTAAGTGGGATGGGTGTGCATGTGTTGTGAGTGTGTGAGTTATACTGTGTAATCGGAAAAAAAAAAGGAATTTGGATTCCATTTTCTCCACTTGAATGTTATTACGCCTACTCCCATGGCCACATTGTACTCCAGTGCTGCAGTACACTGGCACTTGTGTAGCTGCTAGCAGCCGTGTCGACACTAGTAGACACGCATCCGTGGTTTGCAGTTGTAGCTGTGGGGTATGGGCGCGTTACGTATGGCCCCCTCTCTGACCTGAGCTTCCTGACGGGAAAGCCGAACGAACTGCTAACCGTCTGCACTTTCAATCAAGGAGACACGTGCCGAGGACGGTGTAAGATGGGCACGATCATTGCTCGGCAGTGGCAAACACCACCCCCCATCTCACCTAACGCTGCCTTCGGGTCAGAAACGAAAGAGACCTCGCTATTACTGTGTGTGGTTTGCGGTTGAGAGTCCGATCGGGAGCTGCTGCCACAATTATTCCCCCATCTTCCCTGTTGCCACGAAGAACCTGTGCGCGAGCCGTACAGGGGAGCTGCTTCAGCTCGCGACGGCGCCTCCCACCACGCCCCCCAAACTCCCCGGCACGGGTCACGCATGGCCTGCCGCGCGCTCGCCCGGCGCTGGCCAGGAGGGAAGCTTTCGCGTCCGCGTCCTGCCATCGCGCGCGCATTGATTCAGCAGTGATCCATGCGGCAGCGCGTGCTGTCACGTCGATCGGCTACCGCTGTTCGTGCGGATTTTTCTACTTGCGGCGCACGTCGGCGACCGTAGGAGGATGCTACGACTGCGAGATCACTGTCTGAACTCTGAAGGGGAAAAAGAGAGTTCTGGGCAGCACTGTGGATGGATTTAGACGAGTCCTGTATTGTTAGCATGCTAGTACAACGCATTATCCCCAATTCGAAAAAAAAACTTCATAGTGGGCGCTAGTATACGTTTTCAGTCTCAGACCATGATGGCATCATAATGGTGGAGATGGGTCAGGGCCCAGGGATCCAAGCGGAGAACAGCTGCCGCCGCGCAAGCCGCCAGGGAAATCCCCGTGCGCTGCCCCTTGCCCCCCGGAATCGGAACCGGACGGCGCGACGCCCACCGCGCGCACGCGACCACCCGAGCGGTCGTCTCGCTCGGCTGCCGATCGCCATCGCGCGGTTGCGCATCGCCATTCCGTCGTAAACCCGGCGGGAGGGAGGGAGGGAGGGGAAGAGGATAGACAGATGCGCGCAGCCGCCGCGGATCGACGACCGACGTGACGCGCGCGCGGGCGGTTGGGTTGGAGGAGGCTCTTGGAGCGCAGCCGGATCGGTCGGAAGGCTTGGGGCCGGCGGGCGCGGGGCTCATTACTTGCCCGGCGCCGCGCGAGGCCGACGTGCAACCACACGGCACGGCACGGCACGCGCGCACCCTCCTGGCTCGACGGGCAACGCCACCCGCGTGAGCGCGACCACGCGGTGCAGCGGCGTGGTGGTTTCCTCCGGCTCTGGGTCGGTCACCCCATCCCCATTGGTCGCTGCCCGCGGCACGGGGGTTTCGTTCTCTCGCCCGCGCGCGCCTCGGCCAACGGCGTCGCCATTAATGGTCTCCCCGGCCCGGTGGCCAGTAGCAGCAGCCCTGGTGCTCTGTATGTGTGCAGGTAGCAGGAGGATCAGGAGGACTAGCTAGCGCGGCGTGGTCAAACCCCTGGCGGTCTCGTCTACCACTCGTCTTGTTGGGAGGATGGCAGTTGGGGCGATCTCAGCTCTTAGCTCTGGACTCAGCTCTGAACTCGATGCCCGTTGGTCAGCCAATATGGCTGACCACAGCAACAGTCAACTGCATGTGTCCGTCCGATCCGGCCGTGCGAGAGTTTTGAACGGAGTTTTGGAGGCATCATGCGATCAAGAGAGAGAGTAGCCAGGCAGCGGTCACGCATGGCTTGCCGGCGTGGCGACGCGAAACTTGTTGCGCCAACCGCCCACAGTGAGGTGGGTACGTAGGTAGCTGCTAGGACGGGAACTGACCGGTCGAACAGCCCGCTGCTGGCGCCGCCGCGCCGGCGGCCGCGGTCGGTTAACCTAGCAAGAGGCCAATGTAAGGAAGCGTGGGGTCATGGAAGTTGGAGGCGATTTGCTCTCGTCAACTTTGTCACCAGCTGCTGGTGCCGGATCATGTGATCATGAGAATTTGGTACTCCGTCGCGCCATTTTTGCGCCCGTCCGTCCTCTGGCGATCAGATTTGTCATGCCAAATTGCATTGACACACAGCCCATACGCCCCATTCATGAGCTACTCATGTCAGGCCAGTCATGCCATATGCTCCATCAGGCCAAGTATCTACACAACCGAAATTCAATACTACTCCGTATAAAAATACTACTCCCAAGTCCCCAAGTGCACGCCATCGCTGGCTGCCGTGCGCATCCATTCCGGCCGGTGAATCAGAAAAGAAGAGGAGACGGGCCGGCGGGGCGCGACGGATTGAGTGCTCGCGCAAGAACCGAGAATTATGGGGGATAAAGAAGGAGACGGGCCGGCGGCGAGTCGGAAGGAAGGAAGGGCATGGCGGTGAAGGAAAAAAAGTACAACGCCAACGTCTACCAGTGCCGCTATAAATGCGCGCGCCTGCCTGCAGCTGGCTGGATCTCTCATCCCACCCGTCTCCGGCCAGGCCTCCCCCTCTCCTCTCGCCTTCGTCATGTGGCCATGTGTGCGTGGACGGCGCCGCGCCGTCGCGCCGTAACGTGTCGGCGTTGCCGTCGTGGCCTCTCGGCGGTTCGCCGCTTGACTTCCGTTCCCTCGCTGCACTCCGATCCAGTTGATGGTCAACGTCGTTTTTCGCGGCAACCATGCGGCCGGAGTCGTGCGATGCCGCTGGGTGCTGGTGCACGGGTTTGTGCAATTGAATTGACCACCACGTACGACGACGACGATACAGCTCGAGAAATAGGCAGTGTGCCTCCAGGGCCATCAGAGGCTTGGAGGTCTTAAAGAACACAACAATTTCCCATCTACCACAAGCGTGAGCGGTTGAGCCAGATGGTGTGAATGAATGTGATGTGATGATAAACCTTACTACTAGGTTTCATCATTATATTTCCATGCTGTTATACTAACTAACAAGCTAGGATGATACGAAAAACGTACAACCGCACAACGCACAGTAGTAAGAACTGTAGGGGATACATGATTGGTTAGTGGTGAGGCGATGGGAGGAAGAAGACCCAAAGAACGGAGACAATTTGGTTGGCAGTTTGTTAAGTGGTGGCCTCACAGTGGCTCGCCTCTCTGATTGATCCATCCATCCATTAACTCCCCCTCTTTATTGTGCATGCATGCTTTCCTCCTTTATAACTCCTGCCGCGCTAGCTGCCTCTCCACCGCATCGACCGGGACGGTCTCTCCAGTCCAGACGCTAGCTAGCCTAGCCTCCTCTCTCCCTGACTTCCCAGCCCTCCCCCTCCCTCCGAGCTCTCCGATCCCCGCGCAGGCAGCCATGAGGCCGGGCGGAGGAGGAGACCCGCAGGGCGGCGACGGCGCGACGCGGCGGACCGCGGCGGCCGGGCAGGCCATGGTGGAGCTGCAGGCCAACGCGTCGGCGGCGGCGGGCGGCGCCGCCATGGTGGTGGGGCTCAGCCCGCTCAGCGAGACGCTGTGGCGGGACAGCAAGGCGCTCCCGCCGGGCGCCGCCCCCGCCGCACTCATCGGGGACGTGTCGGCCAGGCTCACCTGGAAGGACCTCTGCGTCACCGTGGCGCTGGGCCCTGGCAAGACGCAGACGGTGCTGGACGAGCTCACCGGGTTCGCCGAGCCCGGCTCGCTCACCGCGCTCATGGGGCCCTCGGGGTCCGGCAAGTCGACGCTCCTCGACGCCCTCGCGGGCCGCCTCGCCGCCAACGCCTTCCTCTCCGGCAACGTGCTCCTCAACGGCCGCAAGGCCAAGCTCTCCTTCGGCGCCGCGGTACGTGCTGACTGGTGTGCCCATTTTATTTGCATCCACCTGCTGCTTCCTTTCCGGTTCATTTCTGAGTGGGCTAAGCTCGATGCAGTAGTACTCTCATCTAAAGAAGAAGAAGAAGAAAAATCGCCGTTCTATTTTTGAGCAATCGGATATTCCGTACTTCCACTTCGGTTCAGAACTCCCGCTCATCCCGATATAGCAGCTAGCCATACCGTTAAGGGTTTCTTAGATAGGATCTGTGGACCGTGGAAGTTCGAATCTTTCACCCATAACTAGCATCTCGCAACATGCAAATCGTTCCTGAACTATCTGAAAGGATCATGGTCTGGTAATAATCTGCATGGTGTGCATGCATATCAGTGGTAAACTAAAACCATGCATGGTTGCTAAGTGTGGCTATAAATAGGTTTTCCCAAAAAATCAAGAAGATAATCATACGTAGCTGTTGATATATTCTCTTCAGCAGTAGTACTCTCTCTGTAGACCTACACTTGACTGGCTGCTACTCCTACTAGTGCAGTAGTGCCACAAGCAGGGTAGGGGCAAATGGCTCATTTCATGTCGGCCAAGGCGGGCAAGAGAGATCGGCTAGCCGGCAAGGTATTATTAGCGACGGGTACACGTCCAATCCAGTCGATTCGGGCCGTTTATTTTCGCATCCGTCCCAGATGGCGAAAGGGGCGGCGGCTACGCGTACTAGACTAGAGCCTCCTCCGATCCGGCTTGTAATGCAGTTAGGTGCCGTGGATTTAATTCGCCCCGGCCCAGCGGCTCCGTGGCGCCACCACTGTCAAGCCATTCAAACTCCTCAGATCGTACTCGCCGTTCGTGAAAAAATTGGGGCGAGATCGTCCGGTACCCTGCTGTCGATACGGCTGCCTGCAATGAGTGAGACTGGGACTGAAGCCACCTACACGGCATAAATTCTGACAGCTGGGCCTGCTCTCTCCGATCCTGCTCCGAATTAATGGCGATACGGGCCGTTCGGTTGCGGCGTTCGCGTACGCGAAAGCGGCTGGTTAATTTATCCGATTCGATGCGGCGGTTAATTACCGCTGCAGGTTTCCTAGGTAGAAGCTGGATTTTATTTTATTTTTACTACTGGTTTGTTGCGGGGCTGACGGAGGGAGATGGTGTGGTTTTGCGCAGGCGTACGTGACGCAGGACGACAACTTGATCGGGACGCTGACGGTGCGGGAGACGATCGGCTACTCGGCGCTGCTGCGGCTGCCGGACAAGATGCCGCGGGAGGACAAGCGCGCGCTGGTGGAGGGCACCATCGTCGAGATGGGGCTCCAGGACTGCGCCGACACCGTCATCGGCAACTGGCACCTCCGCGGGGTCAGCGGCGGCGAGAAGCGCCGCGTCAGCATCGCGCTCGAGCTCCTCATGCGCCCGCGCCTCCTCTTCCTCGACGAGCCCACCAGCGGCCTCGACAGGTACCTTCCTCTGTCAGGCTACTCATCTCATGCTGGCTACTAGTAAACGTTACCGGGGAGGAAGAACTGAAATTAACCGTGCTCCGATTGGGTGCATGTGCAGCTCGTCGGCGTTCTTCGTGACGCAGACGCTGCGGGGCCTCGCCAGGGACGGCAGGACAGTGATTGCCTCCATCCACCAGCCCAGCAGCGAGGTGTTCGAGCTCTTCGACATGCTCTTCCTGCTGTCCAGTGGCAAAACCGTCTACTTCGGCCAAGCAGCGCAAGCATGTGAGGTAGTTATTACTTTTTTCTCCCCACTCTTCATCACTGTCAGCGGTTGGCACCAGGACGCCATGCCTCCGCATCACTGTAATAATTAGACACAGCACAACAGCATGATCGAGGACGACTGACTCCTTGCTCGGCTGCAGTTCTTCGCTTCAGCCGGTTTCCCTTGCCCGCCTCTGAGGAATCCGTCGGACCATTTCCTGAGGTGCGTCAACTCCGACTTCGACAAGGTGAAGGCCACCCTCAAAGGATCAATGAAAGCAAGGGTAAGAAGCTAACTGATCTACAGACAAACTTGCAAATTAACTTTGACGCCTTGTTCTCTGCTGTAAATAAATGATCTAACGTTTGGCGTTCATGAAAAGATTGAGAGGTCCGACGACCCACTGGATAGGATGACCACATCCGAGGCCATCAGGAAGTTGATTGCATCATACAGCAGGTCCCAGTACTACTACGCTGCAAGGGAGAGAGTCAATGATATCTCGCGAATAGTACGTGCTCAGAGTCATCAAACGCAAACATTGATATGCTGTACCTGTTTCTCGTGTCCGTAACAATATCACATCTGGGGGCAGGAAATAACCATCTTGTTCGTTGCAGAAAGGAACAGTGCTGGATTCAGGTGGCAGCCAGGCCAGCTTCCTGATGCAGGCTTGCACCCTGACCAAGCGCTCGTTCATCAACATGTCACGGGACTTTGGGTATTACTGGCTCAGGCTCCTCATCTATCTCCTCGTGACTGTCTGCATCGGCACAATATACCTGGACGTCGGCACCAAATACACATCCATCCTGGTAAGAATAAAGAAAAGAAATCAGTTATGAGTTTCTGGGCTGGGCTGGTATGAATGTTCAATAATGTAGTCACATGAGCAGTCATGAAGGATATGAATGATTTTAATGCATTCACTACCTTGTCTCTGCAGGCCCGGGCTGCTTGTTCTGCATTCGTCTTTGGGTTCGTTACATTTATGTCCATCGGAGGATTCCCTTCATTTGTCGAAGAAATGAAGGTGAAATTCAGACAGTAATATTTCATCTTCAAGTTAGAAAATGCTATGAATTGTCTTCACCTTCCTTTGCTTCATTTATATAGGTTTTCCAGCGGGAACGGCTGAATGGGCACTATGGTGTTGCCGCATTTGTCATCAGCAACACCATCTCAGCAACACCGTTCCTGATTCTGATATGCTTCTTGTCGGGAACCATATGCTACTTTATGGTGCGCCTCCATCCCGGTTTCGAACACTATATCTTCTTCGTCTTGAACCTATATGCCAGTGTCACCGTGGTCGAGAGCTTAATGATGGCAATTGCCAGTGTAATTCCCAATTTTCTCATGGGTATCATCATAGGAGCTGGAATTCAGGTATGGCATTTTCACCCGTTTCTCATGTCATTTTCTGTGCCCTTATAACCTATTTTTGCTTGGGTTATGTGTTAGGATATGTGGTTATGGATGGGATTATAGAGAAAAAACTTGCAACTGCAACCAATTTCATTCGAATATCCCTTGAGTGGACAGGATCAAATCACCTTGAACAAATGCAAAAGAAAGAACACATAGAAGCTGGTAGCTTGTTCAGTTCAGCTGTTAGGTCTGCACTTTAAGTATGGCATAAGTTGACATATAGGACCATGTGACATTTAAGATGAATTCATGAATTAGAGAACCTCTAAACTTGGTACGGTTTTCTGGGGCCATTATACATCAAAGGACTTGAACATGTGCTGCTCCAAGAAGTCATCAAGCTTGTCGTATAACCAGTACTGACCAGTATTATTTGGAGCTTCACCACATATTGACCAATACAAGTTCAGAAACTTTAGGACAGCATGAGATATATTACAGGCGAACTTTTAGTTGCTATCAGTGGCAAAAAAATTGAGTTGCTTTGGCTATTACTGCAGAAGATATATTATTGGTAATCTAAAGTTTCAGTTATGTTGAAAGCTTGATGCCACCACACATAAACATCAATTTACTTCCCATAGAGAGTTCCAGCTTCGGGGCTTAGCAAGAAGATTTTTTTTCTCACAATTTTCCTTGGACAGGGAATATTTATGCTGGTGTCTGGATACTTCAGACTTCCGTACGACATCCCAAAGCCATTTTGGAGATACCCCATGCAGTACATCAGCTTCCATTACTGGGCACTGCAGGTAAATTCGGTTCCACACAGGAGCAGAGAAATACAATACACGCTAGACTCCAACCTGAAACTTAACATTAAACTCTATACATCTAACAGGGGCAATGCCAGAACGACATGAAAGGCCTCGTATTTGACAACCAGTACCCAGATCAACCCAAGATCCCCGGGGACTTCATCCTGAAGTACATCTTCCAGATCAACGTGGACAGGTCCAAGTGGATTGACCTGTCGGTTATCTTCAGCATGATCTTCATCTACCGCATCCTGTTCTTCCTCATGATCAAGATCAACGAGGACGTGCTGCCATGGATCCGTGGCCACATCGCCAGGAAGAGGATGCAGAACAAAGCCCCGAGCTCCACCTTCGGCAAGACGCCCTCCCTACGGGGCTACGTTGTGGATCCAGAGCTTGGCTCCAACGAGGGCTAGAGGACAGAGCTGGTTATTTTGGGTGGTAGCAGGAATAGGGCATTTCTCTCCCAGCTCTTGGTGTTATATTGTACGTATTTAAGAGATGAGAGGAACTGGTATCATACGTTTTGGAACCGAAGCTAATTTGAGTACAGGTATACATACATGTAATGTGAGAAAAGCGGCATCGGAAAGATGCAGAGTGACACATAACTGATTGTTCAGGATTTATTGGCTGCTTTTGAAAACAGACGAAGAAATGGTTGGAGCACTAAAGGCATGGGAGTACGCCTCACATGGCTGCACTGTATCGTCACATTGATTTTGCTGGCTTGAGCATTACACAAAGTAGTAGTACTACATATTGAAGCAATTGTAAATGCCCCCTAACAAGATCAAAATGGTACTATCTGTGATTAGTTAGGTTGACAGGTTTCAAAACATTTCACATGGACTCATTCAAGTCGTGTTTGTAATAACTGACAATTTCTATATGTTTCAAGCCAGATCAAGAACCCTAGTAAAGTTATGTAAAAAAAGGACGATAGTACAGAATAATTCAGTCTGGTCCCCTTTGTGCCAGCCCAAGGACATGGGTTCAACTTCAAAGCCTATCCAACTTTCCATGCTCCAAGCGCTAACAATTATCCCTATTTACCTGTGTTCTACAGTGCAACTAACACTCCAATTTTGGAATGAAGAAAATAATCAGTGCTGAATCTAATATGTTTTTGTGTCTTGGGCTCTTGGTTTCGTTAAAATAGAAAAAAGTTTACTAAAAACACGAGTAGAGAGAACCTGGGATCTGGAATAGAGGTGTCGGTCAGATAGATATGTGCTCTGGCATTCTTAAATGCCACGGTGGTAGATGCAGAAGGCATCTGTAAGTAGCACCAGATAAAGAGGCACGGTATAGATATCATGTGGTCTGCAGGCAGACGCTTGTTCAGATCAAAAAACGCAGTAGGACGGGGGGACACAGTCGAGCGCATGGGCTCTACAGAAATCTTCCAAGAAAGATTCGTAGCATCAACCCTGGGATCCATTTTTGGGAAACAGTTTTCTGTTTTTGGATTTTTCTGCACAGTTTTTTTCTTCACAGTGTTCTCAGCTTGAAACTAAATTGAACATCAAAAATAATCACAAGTTTTTCCTAAAGCAGGACTTGATTCACTGTGGCAGTTTGCTGATAGAAGATCCTAAACAATCTATGAAAACAAATCTTCAGGAGAAATTGATTATCCATATGTCCTCCCAAAACCTTGTTTTTTGCCCATTACTCGTACTAATTACCAAAGAAATATCTGGTTATACTTAATTCCATACAGCATGCAACCTTTCCAGAATTGGGACCCATCTACATCTATACTACTTAGGAAACCACCATCCTTCATGTATTTATTTCTTGAAGGCTATCACATCTATTAAGTTTGAACAGACAAATCCATTTTGTCAACAGACAAAGATTCATAACTCTAGCATTAGTATTCTGACTGGCACAAGCTAAACAGGTCCATTTATTTTTTTGAAAACTTACAGGTCTATTTATGCCCTCGCACTTCCTTATGATTATACTCATCAGAATGCTGGAGGATGACACATAGATTAGAGGAGCCTACAGTAGCAAGAAAGGGAGCTTTGAAGCAGGAAGAAATTGTCAGACAGAATCCCATAGCATTGAACGAGTCACGTGTACGCCTTACGTGTAAGCTGTCACTATAGTAATGGCAGCCATGGCTCTAATACACTGTTGTAATGCAATCGGTAAAATCCAATGCCATAACAAGTTGCCAACAAAGGTATATCATCAACAGAGCACAGCAAAACAAATTATGAAGAGTCAATTTCGATACACAAATAGGTAATACCAGCTTTAGTGCAGTAGGTTGTCAGTAAGTGAAACTAACAAATCCAAGCATATGTTTACATGTCAGAGTTAAAGTGCAACAGATTGCCAAAATGGCAATACGGCCATTACAATGCACTTTCAATATTTTTCACATAAAGCAGCAGATCACTAGCTGTGAAGCCAATATATTGCAGTCACACAAACAAGTCATAAGGTAGATGAGAAGGAAAAATATGCAACAGCTAATCTAATAGTCTTACCTAATATTCTTTGCTGGCATATAGAGCTAGTTATGTACAGTAAATTATTTAACTGGATCCAGAGTCAAGGACTGGAAGCCTGCAGTAGAAGCTGATTGACTTGTCTGCCAATCTAGTTCCCGGGATGAAGTACTGGAATACAACTGTCAAGCAAGCACCACCAGGAGCAATGCCTATACAAATAGCGAGAAAAATGTTAAGGAAAAAAGCCTCTGAACACAAAGTGTCACTGACATTACAGCTGAAAACACACCATAGAAAGTATAGTCTGGCTTGGCCAAGTGACAATGTAGACTCTTAACAAGGTGCTTCATATTCACTTGCTGCCAGAACATAGAATGAAACAAAATCAGTGAAATAGATAGCACGAAAAGAAGAGTGGGGGAGTAAAATAAGTGGAGCTTAGGAACAATACCACCGAGAGTGCTTCCCCTCTCTCAACCGCCATATCCATACGAGTCGAAGCAGTCAAATTTTGATCGCCAACAGGTGCATTTGCTGAAATGCAGAGCAATATGATGCCAACTGAGTTAAACAAGAGGTTGGAACATAAGGAAATTGATGCTGATTGAAACTACCAAGTTCCATATCTTACCACGATCACCAACAACCCGAAGCTTCCTGAATTCAGAACCAACCGTAACAAGAGAAGTGGAAACTTGAAGATGGAGATCGCCATATTGGGTAACAGCTACTGTTAGCAGATCACCAACATTTTTTAGACGATCCACTAAGCTTTGCAATTGTGGCAGATCAGGAACCTGGACTAGAGTCTGCACAAAGGACACCCACCATGTACCACCACCCATTAGGGCTACTGTCAGCTAAGAAGAAATGTCACTTTAGGCTCTTTTTTTCTAATTAACATGAGTGCACAGGCCTTTGGTCTTAATAGCATAAAAATGATTAACTACAGACCTCTCCAAACTGCAAGCACACTTCCCCTGAAGAAAGTGTACTTGGATTGTTTAAAGTTTAAAGTAGTTTGTCGAACAAGTATTAGAGATTGTAACTCAATTTCAGCACAAAATGAGCATTCAACCTGCAGTTGTAAACATAAAATATTCAAAATACATATTTGGTAATTCAACATTGGTATTCTTCTACAATTTATTGACATTGTTACTATAGGTTGCTCTTGTCCTATACTGCAGGCAAGTGCATTTTTACAAATTTGCTAAGCATGAATTCCTGGATCAAACCCCATTCTCTAAGAACAAAAATATCTTAACAAGTATGCAGTTCAGAGTTCAGAGTTGAATCCAAACATTATTCACTTCATGAACCAGCCTTTCAATAGGAATGTGTATATGAAAAGAAACATGGTACTAATTCATCCATCCAATAACAAATTAATCCCACTTAGACTTGCACAGTCAGCATCACTTACATTAGGTTCAATCGTTGTAAATTTGAATGTGTGGCTAAATTTGAGTCCGAATTAATCAGGTGAACCTGAACCATAGGACCATTTTTTGGTTTAATAGATGATTAAAAACCATAAGATGCTACGTGAATGCTACACACCTGAGGGAGATCCTTGGCGGCGTCAAGGGCCTCCTGCAACCGCTCGACGTCGGAGCGTGAGAGAGGGCGCGAGATGGGCACATCCTGCACGACGGCCGCGCGGGCGCCCTTGGTCTCGAAAGTGAGGAACGGCGTGGCGGATCGTGACCCTGCGGGCAGCTTGTTGACGAGCCTCACCTGTATCGCGGGGGCACCGGGGGCGTCCCCGGCGGCCGGCGGCTGCGCGTGGACGGCGAGCACGCTGCGGAGCGCGCGTTGGAGCAGCGCGACCTCGACGGAGAAGGCGATCTGGTTCCCGTTCCGCGAGGACAGGTTGTACTCTCGGAAGAGGAGGTCCTTGGCGAACTGCGCGACGCACTGCGGGCCGCCGCCGTCGGGCCCCGCGGCCGTGGCGCCGAGGAGGTTGTGGAGGAGCATGGCGTGCGTGGGCGTGAGGAAGACGTGGCAGACGCGGCCCACCTTGTCCATGGCAGGCAGGAACCCTGCGCGGCAGAAATCGCGCGGGACGCATGAGACGTGCTCGACGAATTGCGGGAGCGACGGAGGACGGGGAGAGGGGAGGCTGTGCTTGTGTAATATGGCGCTTACGTTTGTCGAGGAGGGAGATGCCATCGTCGGTGAAGAAGGCCTTGAACTTCATGGCTTGCGCTCCGCGACGGCCGCGGCGGCGGTCTCTGCCTTCGGCTTCCCGTCGTGGGATGAGGGAGTCACGGTGCTGGGGGCTGCCGCAGGGGGATTTGGCGCGGATTTGAAAAGGCTTCGCGCCGAAGAGTCGTGACTGGGTGGTTTGGGTTCCTTTCAAATTGCAGGTGGGGCGGGTTGCGGACAGTCGCAAGGCCACCACGCTCGCCGCAAATTAATTGAGCGTGTTTGTGACTGTCCGCAAATTTTGCCATGAGGGTAGCTAGCACTCCGTGGACTTTGTGGCCGATAGACATAACCCGCATGACCCGCAACCTAATACCAGTGTCAGTTTGTCACATATCATAAGCATGTGCTGAACGAAACTGTTATCTCTCCTCGTTGTACAAAACAGGTCAAATGAGCTAGGCAACTAGAAAATCATCAAACCAGAGTAGGCTAATCCTAGTGGCATCAAACAAGAGCAGACTGATCCCATGTACATCAAACAAGAGTAGATCGGTACTGCTGTCAGCAAATAAAAGTAGATTACTGTCAGCAGGGACATCAAACAAGAGCAAAGAATGTGTTGATTCTTCTTCCTAACTTGTTTGAGAGAGAGCCGGACAGTCTGTTCCATTGTCCACTGATCAAGCTTTCGACAAAGCATGATACTTCACGAAAGTACAGGATATTTAGCAGAGTGCATCATCCACCATTGTAGAATGTCCAAATTCTTTTGCCGAGGAAAAAGATCATCTTGCAAATATACTTGAAATATACTTGAAGCTCATTTTTCATTGCGCTGTTTTTTTTGCTGTAAGGTGTTGTTCCCAGTCTGCCCAGGGGTCATCTTCATCAATGATCTCATCATTGGATTGTGGCTGACAGTTGTTGTTTGCATCAGGTGTTTGTGATGAATATGCAGAAAATAAATCCTCCAATGCTGATTTCACTTTTGCAGTGTATGAGAGACATTTGTTGCCAAATCCTGCCTCCAAGCGAAAGGCTAAAAAATTGAACTTGAATGAGCACAAAATTTGCGGCGAGCGTGGTGGCCTTGCGACTGTCCGCAACCCGCCCCACCTGCAATTTGACTTCCAATCATAGTCCAACACTAAGCGATGACAGTGAACGAAAGAGTATACGTTGCCAATGTCACCGCCTGATTACATCTGAACAATGTATCACCAAACTAGCAAAGAATCCAAACGCTGAAAGACTAATCTGAAACAGCAACCTATCTTGCCATTAGAACTCCAAAGTTCAAACCAGAAACTACCAAGACCACCTACCATAACTCCTAAACTGCCAGTAGCATCCCTAAACAAACGAAGAACTCGCTGAGACACCACGAGCATCGGACCGGCCACTGACGGCGCAACCGCTGCCGCTGCCGCGGTGAGCGCCACGCACGCGCTGAAGCTGAACATGGCTAGCAGAACCACGGCGGCTGGGCTCCTGCTTGCTCTGCCATGACTGCTCCGTGACCTGCTCCACCTCGTCACCGTTGTACGACTGCGAGGCCGTCCTGGTCCGGTCGGTGGAGTCCACGGAATTGGGCTCCCACGAGCACGTCCACGCGTTGCCGGCGAAGCTGTTGCTCCCAGCGGACTCCTGCGGCTCGGTCTCCCCGACCCCGCGGATGTCACGCACCGAGACGTACTTGTGGATGCTCGGCTCCATGAGGTCGTCCTTCACGACGACCTCCGACTCGACCACGTGGGTGGTGCCCGGACCCTTGCCGCCGTACCTCCCGTTGACGGACTCCTTGTCGTTGACCGAACTCTCCAGCTCGAAGCTCTTGTTCTCGGACGACGAGGAGTTGAGGTCGGCGACGGCTTCAAGGATCGAGCAGGCCTTCGACACGCACGCCGGGAGCGCGAAGGTCGGCGCTGCAGCGGCGCTGGTGCTCTGCTGGTGGTAGTTTTGGATGTCCTCCAGGAGCAGGGAGGCGTACGAGTTGCCATTGTGGTCGAAGTCGCGTGAGGAACGCCTCGACGACCGGCTCCCCGGCCTCGGATTGGTGACGTTCTCGGCCACAATGCTCACTGAGTGGGTGGCGTTCATCCTTGCGGACGATGCTTTGGTGTCCGACGGCACGGCCTCCTCCACAATCTCCTTCTCCTTCGCAGCTCGGGTGCTGGGGATCTGATCCTTTGCACGCTCCGATGTCTTCTGTGGCAATGCGACGGCAGCATCAGCGGATTTCTGCAAACCATATCGAGGATTTAGCCAAGTTGGTGGGGGAACTGACTATTGAGGGCTAAAATCAAGAAAAGTTTGAAGCTTTCGCCGATCCGTACCTTTTGGAGCTTGCTGTTGTTGCCATTGTTGTGGTGGTGATTGTTGCCGAGAGCGTTCTCGTCGAGCTCTGCCATGGGGTTGCGCCGGCAGGGCGACTGCTCGGCCTTCCTGGAGGAGCTCCGGCTCGTGCGTCGGCTGCACCCCAGCGTTCTCATTCCCTGCGGCGGCCGCCCTCGCAGGCGAGTTCGACCTCGGAGACGGGTACCTCTTCCCAGACGACGACGCCTTCACCGGCGACGGCGCGCGCCCCTTGTCCCTCGACGGGACGGACACCATCTTCCCCGGCTGCTGCCTTGCGCCTCGCTCGCCAGTCCCCAAGCTCCCTGCAGCGGGGGCGACGTCCGCCCGCCGCCCCGGCGACCGGCTCACCCTCCGGCTCCGGCTCCCGCTCCCGCCGCCAGTGCGGCCATCGTGGCTCGCGGACCGCTTCCGCTCCGGCGTCCGGCGGCGCGGGGAGGGCCTGGACGCCGCGGCCCCCTCCCTGCCCCAATCGCACTCGTCGGCGTCGCCGCCGCCGCCGCCCCTCCTCTCGTGGTCGAAGTCGTAGCTCCGCTTGGACCCGGCGTACCTCCGGTGCCCGCCACCGTGCTCGCCCGACGGCGCCTTCCCGGACGCCGACGAGCTCCGACTGAGCCGGCCGCACTGGATCAGGATCGCGTCCACCTCCTCCTTGGTGCAGCTCGACGTGCGCACCGGCACCCGCCCCACCGCGACGGGCCTCGCCGCCTCCTCCTCCGGCGCCGCCCGCTTCGCTTCCGCCCCCTCGGACCCGCCCTTCGCCGCGGCAGCGACCTCCGCGGCCGCCGCCGCCGCCGCCGCGGCCTTGACGACGAAGACCGTCCTCTTGTCGGCCGCCGGCTCCTCCGGCCTGGCTACAGCCTTCTTGGCCGGCGCCGGGGCCGACGCCTTTGCCTGGGGCGCCTTCTTGGCATCGGCGCCCCTGCCGGATTTCCGGCCGCCGCTCTTCTTGGCATCATTGGACGGCTGCCCGTCTCGGCGCTTCGCTTGCTGCTTCTTGCTGAAACAGAGCCCCATGGGATTCAGGCGGAGGGGAATGCAGGTGGTGACGGAATGGCGGCGACGAGCCGACGCGGTGGTGGTGTTTGGAGGAGGGGGCAGACGGCGGCACAGCTTTGGCAGGCGTGGATTGGACTTTTGCGTTTGTGGTGTGCGCAGGCAGGAGAACAGTTTCAACAGACGCAGGCGAGCCGGATTTGCGGGGCGGCGGCGAGGGAGGAGCGAGAGGGATTTCAAATTTCCTGCTGCTTTCGTCGGGGTCTGCGCCCACAGCGGCCGCCGCACGATGCGTGCACACCACAGGAGAAAGCCGTTGAGGTTGAGGTTGAGCTGTGCCGAGTGCGGACGGGATAGTGACACAGCACAGTGAAGACGTGTGCAAGTACCACACTCAGCACGCTTCTGTCAAAATCTCAAATTCTTTTAAAAAAACAATTTTTGTTACCGTACTGTGTTGTGCCTCAGAAATTTACACATCCAAATTCTTTCTATCAGACTTCACTAGTACTTCCATGCCACTACTACCACGGTAGATCTAGCTCGACATCCGCTGTAATCACTGGCTGACATGGGCCGGGTCCCTGGTGCCAGGCTCGTGTTTGTGTAACGCCATCTCGGAAAGACGTCCAGGACTACTATAGCTGGATTCAAATTGGAGCAGCAATGCAGGAGAGGGACTATTGAGCTTTTTGCATTGTTTATATTTTTTTGAACGCAAAAGAATCGACCGTTGCAGGGCGTGAGCAGAGCTTACAATTCGAACTGGCCTCTGCCAACATCCTCACAAGTCACAACGCATCATCCTGTTCCACTGGCTGGCAGCACGGGGTCTTCTCCTCCCAGTTTCATCTTTGACGAATTCACGTGATAGCGCATAAGATTTGCCAGGTCTGGGCAAAGGCGAAGCCGTCACCCTTGATTCGTTTGACGCAACCCTTTCTGAGTCAACGCAGAAGGAAGCTAGGACCATGTCTATGGCTGACGAACCTTGCATAGTACCGAAGGTCGAAGGAGGATGTCACTCTTTTCGTAGTTGTGATTATGGAGCATTTCATTAGAGGTTTAATGGTTGAAATCACATAGATAGGAATCTCATAAATACACCAGATGGTTTACATGCATTTTTTTTTTGAAAGAATGTTTACATGCATATTGAATGCAAATAGTGTGTGTGGGAAAACCCTGCTCGAGTTGCAAAAATGGAAATAGTCCCAAAGGATTGAAAAGGCTGAGAGAGGAATCATAGGTACCTTTCAATCTTTGCCTAAATGGAATCCCAGGTCCTCAAAAGCATCAACTGAATGCTGCTGTGTAAAACTGAGGTAAACTATTATTCAAAAAGAAAACTGAGGTAAACGAAAAGGAGAGGTGTTGCCCAAAAAAAAACGGACTGCTTTTCTCAAAGCAAAAGCTGATTGCATGACTCATGCCTCACGGTTCTGCTCGAGGTAGGGCCCCACCGTGGCTTGGTGCTTCTCTTACTCTGACGAAAGAAACAAAGCAAAGCTCTTATTTGAGGCCCTCGCCATGTCACTAATCTGTTCTCACTCCTAGCACTGGCCGGATGGTTCATGACTCCACCATGTCAGCAACGTTAAGAATGTGTGGCAAATGATTGAAACCGTGCCCCGAAATAAAAAAGACAGCATATTACACGGATGATCCTTAGGATGCCAAATGGAACAAATGGTGGTACCATAAAGACGCTTTAGCATGCTGTAACCTTAAAGGAGTAAAAACCTTGGATCAGATACTCTGGAAAGTCACAATTCCATGAATTCGACAAATGAGCGGGCTCCGTGCCAACAGACAAGTTATGGGCAAGTTGGACTCGTTAACTTAATTCATCCCAGACAAAGAAATACAGTAATCAGTGTGTGAGTATGCACTTGAACTAGCGGATGACGAGCGCCGTAAATCTCAGATTGCACATGGAAAAAATATAAAAAAAAATTACTAACGTGGAGCCGCCGGTTGGCGTTCCACTCCGTCCGGTTTATTGATATCTAATTGAGTGATTAATCAAGAAGAAATAATGTTTACAAAGTGAAACATCAAAGATCATGTTGGGTTCAGATACTCATGAACAAGTATAACACGCTGACAGATATACACAGTTGAAGGGCTGAAAATGATTAGGCAGTTATGTTAATTCTCACAAGAACCAAATTTAATTTTTAGGTAATTCTTAGTTCTCTATTTTTCTCATTGTCTGCCACTCATAATCATTGATGTTAAGTTGCCTATACGGAAGAACAGAAAAGTAAATAAAAAATAATAACATCACCAACACAACATTACAACTAGAGACGAATTCAGCAGTTATATAAGCGGGCACCAACAAACCTATGACATTCCTAAGGGAATCCAGTATACAATACAGAATGAATCTGATCATCATGCTAAGATTCAAAAATCACATTCACATGGTACCAAGTTCCTAAATATTTTGAAATGATTGGAACGAGTGATTCACAAGCAGCAATCCCCTTTTCCAAAGCTGAAAGGTTCTGAAATGTATTCATTTCCTGATCTATAGAACAATGCATATCTAGATTCTGGACAGGCAGAACTGTTTACTGGCAGTTTTTTAATGCAATATAAACCTACATTAATAAATACCAGGGATCCTCTAACCAATAAAACATAATTAAGACTAAGAGCTAGAACATTCTAAGGGAATTGAATGGTAATTATCAAGTACATAGAAACTTATTGATACAACAACAACATAGCCTTTTGTCCCAAGCAAATTAGGGTAAGCTAGAGATGAAACCCATAGAAAAAACAAAGATCACGGATCTTCAGGTACGTGGATGGCGAGTCTCCAAGCGCTCCTATCCAAAGCTACCTCTTTGGAGATATTCCACTCTTTAAGGTCTCTCTTCACCGATTCGTCCCAAGTCAGTTTAGGTCTACCTCTACCTCTCTTTACATTTTCGGCCTTGTTTAGAACCCCACTACGCACCGGCGCCTCAGGGGATCTCCGTTGGACATGTCCAAACCATCTCAATCGATGTTGGGTAAGTTTCTCCTCAGTTGGTGCCACCCCGACTCTATCCCGAATAACTTCGTTCCGGACTCTATCTCTTCGTGTGTGCACGCAAAACCACCGCAACATCCGCATCTCTACTACACTCAGTTGTTGGACATGTCGTCTTTTTGTAGGTCAACATTCATCACCGTATAACATCGCCGGACGAATCGCTGTCCTATAGAACTTACCTTTTAACTTTTGTGGCACCCTTCTGTCACATAGGACGCCAGAAGCTTGACGCCACTTCAACCAGGCAGCTGAGATTCTATATCTAACATCTTCATCAATGTCGCCATCCTTTTGAAGCATCGATCCTAAATACCGAAAAGTATACTTCTAGGCCACCACTTGCCCATCGAGGCTAACATCTCCATCCTCATACCTAGTCGCGCTGAAATCGCACATCATGTACTCGGTCTTGGTCCTACTGAGTCTGAATCCTTTCGACTCTAACATGCGTCTCCACAGCTCTAACTTTCTATTAACCCCTTCTCTACTCTCGTCCACCAGCACCACATCATCAACAAAGAGCATACACCAAGGGATATCATCTTGTATGTCCCTTGTCACCTCATCCATCACCAAGGCAAATAAATAAGGACTCAATGCTGACCCCTGATGTAGGCCTATGTTAATAGGAAAGTCAGTGGTATCACCATCACATGTCCAGACAAACGTCATCGCATCCTTATACATATCCTTGATGAGGGTAATGTACTTAGTGATGAGGGTAATGTACTTATAGTGATGAGGGTAATGTACTTAGTTGGAACTTAGTTGGAACTTTGTGCTTCTCCAAGGCCCACCACATGACATTTCTCGGTATTTTATCATACGCCTTCTCAAGGTCAATAAAGACCCTATGCATATGCGAGATAAGTCTAAGAAATGGCTTACAGGAGCAGATTTCAGTATTCAGATTGGAACATATTTAAATAAGATTTAGAGACACTACATAATGTAAGATATTAATTTGAGATTGGATCCGAAATATAGAAAAATTCTTGCCTCCACAACAAAGCCACAATCTACAAGAAGAAATTGCTAGAGTCCTAAACATTTGATATCAAGCATAGCAACCATGCCAACTGAAACAACTACTCCATCAAGCATTCAAGCTATGTACCTGGCACACTCATTCTCAGTATAGCATGAGCAAGTATCAAGAACCACAAGCAAATCCAAGAGGAACTATTAACAACTAAATAAAAAAGTGTTGAACGATTTTGTCAGTTCATAGGAGCTCCATAGCACTGAACTATAATCAGTTTGACATACAGCAAAGACAAAGGCAAAATCATAAGAGCATTGTATGTCAACTCTGCTCTGTGTTGAGTAAATACTTCTAGAAGGCAATTATATACATGGCCCGTATCCAATTAACAGAACGCTGTGTCAATACCAATTGGGGTAAATTACATCCACAATACAACTTTGATGAACACCCACCATTAAATGCCGTAGCAATAATGAAGGAAATCAAGAAACATGTTGATGCAGCGAAATACAGAACAAAATTGTTACACCGATAATTTCTGACTATCCTCATTCAATTTGCACAGCTATCAGCAGAGATGTTGGCTTCTTAATTTACTTGGAACAAAAAGGCCACGCTGGGCCAAGATCAAGATCATTCCATCATCAAACAGATTTAACTACTAGCCTACTAGGAGTAGTTTCCATCATATATCACAGTATCGCTCACTCCTTGTAGGCTAGTAGTAACATTTTGTCTTAACAATCAATAGAACAAACATTCGAATAATTGTCACGTCTGAAAAATTCGATGCTGTAGGGAGGAGAGGGAAGAAGCACACCGCAAACAAGTAAACAAACGGCAACTTACTTGCAAAGTTGCAATCTCCTCACACCCTCGATTAACCTCCTCCTCTCGCACAGACACGATAGTATACAGATGCCACGGCCGCCGCTGAGAGCGCGTTATTCTGTAACCAAGAGCTCTACTCGTCTCCGACGATATCGAACTCTTGCTCGCGGAGGTGGGCGATGAACCGGACCGGCTTTTCCTGGCCGTCCAGCTTGAGCTCGAACTCCACCTTGAAGGGGAGATTTGCCGTGACGCGCTTGCCCTTCCACACGCCGACGTACTGCTTGACGACGCCCTCCATGCCGCGCAGGTCCAGCCCCGGCGCCTTGGCGACGTGGTGGACGCGGACGGGCGCCGTGACGCGGACGCGCTTCCCGACCTTGCGCGCGGCGGCGGCCTCCTCGGCGGCCACGTCAGGGTACGAGGACACGTCGCTGCCGACGGCCACCCGGCGCGCGATGTCGAGGCGCGCGCGCCACCGCGGCGGCGCGGGGAGGAGGCGGCAGCGGGCGGGAGGGAGGGAGCGGCGGCGGGGGAGGAGGGGAGTTGACGGTGTGGAGGTGGAGGGGGACGCCACGGCGGTGGTGGCCATCGGGCACGGGGAGGTTGGTGGGCGAGTGGGGAATTGCATCGAGCAGGCGGTGGGCACGTGAGATGCGGTGGAAGAAAGCGAGTGGCGTGAAATTCCAGCGACGATTGGTTGTTTGTTGTTTCCTCCCGGAAAGGAGGACTGCTGACCCAGAGCATCCCCAAGGGCCGGTCCAGAGCCCAGATCAACCGACTTTGGGATACTTTACCTATGTTTTCCCTTCAATAATTCAAGGGAAAATCACGTATATTGAAAATTAGAACGCATGTTTTGTGGAAACAGTCTAATGGGTAAATTTAACTTAATGGACAATAGAAATTTTTAATTCGGCATTTCAGTTTTCTTTTTGTTTCAGAAAACAAATCTAGTGATTGAGAATTTTAGGCCCCTTCGGCAACGCTCTGCTCCAACTCTCAGCAGCTCTAGCTCCGACTCCACTTGACTCCCGCTCCCTTTGGCTCCTTTGTCGCGAAATCACCGTTTGGTGGAGATTCTTCTCGCTCCAGCACCGGCGGGAGGGGAGAGCAGGCCTACGGCGCAGGCGGCGCGGCACCAACGAAAGGGAGCTCAGGCCGGTGGCGCGGAACCGGCGGAGGCGGCCGGGGTCTCGGCGCGGCATCAGCAAGCAGGCAGCACACCGGCGAGAAGGAGCTCGGGCCTATAGGCTACAACGCGGGCGGCACGGCACCGACAGCAAGGAGGTGAGATGAGGTGGGCAGGGGAGGTGAATCGAGTTCGCTAGCCGAAGGAGGGATGCGACCAAGGGGAGACGAATCGAGCTCCTGAACTCCTCGAGCAGGGAGGCGAGGGAAGGCGCGGAGGAGAGGGATCTTGTGGCCGACCTCGAGCGCCGCGGAGAGGGGCAGCAGAGCCTCGATTCGGATGCGAATCAGGGGCTGTGGCTCCAAATCAAGGAAGGGCCGTTGCAAAGGGATGTCTTGGGGACGAGCGGCGGCGGGGACGAGCGGCGGTCGGAGATGAGCGGCGGGACGAGCGGAGCGGAGCGGGCGTCGGGGACGAGCGGCGGTCGCTGCGGACGGGGGATGAGAGGGCGTCCGACGCGGGCGCAGACGAGCGGCCGGCCGGCGTGAACGGGGACGAGTGGGACGCGGATGGGGAGCGGAAGAGAATCGGGGGAGCAGGTTTTTTCGCTGCCCCTTGTACGTGGAATCGTTTTTCGCTCCAGGATCGACGCAGAATCGGCCGAGAAAATCGCCGTTTGGTAGCGCTCCGCTGATTCTCGCGCGGAGCGGAGCAGCGGGAGCGCTACCAAACAGGCCCTTAGTGGAACAAGTACCTGACTCTTTCTTTTGTATTATCATTTCTAGACGGTATTAGCATTTTATTTTTTCTCTCTGACCGGTTGTTCTATCTCTAAATGGGTGCAATATGAATTTAACAAAAAACTGGTTTGAATGTAGTTGGCTCTTCATTTGACCCATGATCGAGTTTAGGCACGAAACAAATATTGGCGGCACGTCGTCGGCAGGGCGCAGCCGCACGGGTGAGGGACTGAGCATGCCAAAACAAAGGGTACACGCGTGTCAGATGATCAGCATGAATGTTTTTTGCGAGAAACTGGAGATTCACATTGGAAGGAAGGATCTGACAATCCGAAGATTCTGTTTGGAAACAGAAGGATCGAGCCCGACATGCATGAATCTCCTCGCGGTGTGAGTCGGCGGCCGGGACAATGGCAGCGAAGCTGATTGCGCCCACCGATCGCGGCGGCCGGCGGCGGCCGTGGGCACGTCGTCCCGGGTGGACCATTTGAGAGCAACGGCCCCACATGCCAGCGTACCGTCCTGGTCGGCCGCTTGTTTGTAGGCCCAGGCAAATTGTGCGGCCCATGTCTAGGAAAGGACTACTGCGATGGCTGGTTTGTTTGCCTCAAGCATACATGATCCAAATTGGTTAAGCATACATGATACAATAAGGATGAAATTTACTGCATATCAAGTATATAATGATTAGCTCATCATAAAAATTTCACCATAATTGTACCACGGAACTATATCTATGAATTAATTATAGAAAAGTATATATATCTAAAGTACAACAAACTTTTAAAATTATATCATATTATATGTTCACTGTATAGATCTACTTATATGAAGTCCAATAAAATTGGATTTTCCATATTATGACTTTTATAATTTTCTATAATTTTTCAAAAGTTCAGCCAAAATAAATATAAAAGAAAATGAGAAAAACCACTAAGAGAAACCAGCTGGAGTGGTCATATGTCCCGTATTGGAGTTCGAGGAATCCAGACGGACGGTTTTATTGTCTAGGGCAGAAACCCGGATTCATCCAAAAGTTTAGGAGGTAAAAGGACCGTTTCCCGGTAAAAAAAAGTGAGCTGCGATAGGATTAGCTTTTGGACCAGCAACAGGGAAGCAAAAAATTGGGCAGACACCGATGACGGCCCATGAAGAGGCCCAAAATTGACACAGGCCGTAACGAAAGTAGCACAATTTTAACACCCTAATTATCAAATTAGGAACCTAAACAAATTTTGCTAGATTATCCTCAGGATCCATAAGATTTTATTTCAAATTCTTTTGGTTTTAGAACATTTACCGTGAATTAATAATAATTTACTTAACCATAAAAATAAATATAAGGAAATATAGGTATTGTGCATTTCATGCCGCGTTGCATTATTTTATTGCTTGTCTTTAATTTGAATTTAAATTTTAAATTTAAATTCAAATGCATTTGGATACATTTCTTTTTCTCCCTCTCTTAAAAAATCTCTCTTGGCCCGACCCATCTTCCTCCTCCCCTTTTCTTTTTCTCCCACACGGCCCAGCCGGCCCACTCTCTCTCTCTCTCTCCCCTCCTTCCTTCCCCACCGGGGCCCAGCCAGCCGGCCTTTTTCCTTTTTCCCCACGCGGACCAGCCCAGCCGGCCGCTTCGCCTTTCCCTCTCCCGGCCCAGCGGCCCAGTCCGCTCCTCTCTCCCCCTCACCCCCGGGCGGGCCCCGCCCGTCGGGACCGTCCCCGACCTTGAGCCAGACTCGGGCTCAACCCCGAGTCCGGCCGCGGCACGACGCCGCCTCCGCCTGCGTGGCACCCCGGGCCCGCACGTCGAGGCCCCTCGGCCGCCCCTATAAAGCCGCCGCCCCACGCCCTCGTTTCCCTCAACCCGCAGTCGCCACCCTCGCCCGCAAACCCTAGCCGCGCAAGCCTGCCGCTGCCGCGCCTCGGCCGCCCGACGCGTCGCCGCTCCGCCGCCTTCGGACGTCGAGCAAGCGCCGCAGGAGCCCCACGTTGTGGTAAGGAGCATCGCCGGCCCCATTTTCCCTCTCTTCCTCGCCTTCCCGCACGCGCGATTCTGCGGCCGTGCACCGCCGCCGTGCGCCCCTCTCCGGTTCCCGTCTCGCTGTCCCGAGCCTCTAGATGCTTTCACTGTCACGCCCACGTCCTTCCCATGCAGCCTGCGCTTGAAACCGAGCCCGGACGGTCGTTTTCGGTCAAGTCCAGCGCCCCCCCCCCCCACCCGGCCGCCGCCGCCAGCCCCCGCCGGCGCCGCCACCCGCGCCGCCCCGATCCTCCCAAGCCGTCGGTTCTCGATCCGACGGGTTAGATCTAATCTAGCCGGAGTCAAAACCAGCGTATCGGTCAAACCCTTGACCTTTTTGCAAAAGAAACCCTGACTTTTATCGAAATTAACCCGCAGTCCACAACAGTTCAAAAGTATTCACGAATAGATCTTTTTTCTTATGTTTAAGCCCATGTCTTTTTCTAAATAGAACCCGCCATCCCTAGCCCCTCTGTTTTTCAATCTAAACCCTAGATTTAAGGTTTAATTATATTTTAGCCCTTGGTTTCTTTGTCCAGAGCCCTTCTAGTTTCAAATCTTCTACAAATAAGCCCCTGGAATCATGTTTTAGCCATATCTTCTCCGTTTTAACTCCGTTTTCATCGATTCTCGCGCTCACGCGACCCTTGCAACGTATACAGTAGCTTTATAATGTTGTTTGGCTCTGTTTATATTGTTTGGTGTACTATTTCTTATTTATTGTACTTGTTTGTTTGTATGTACTTGTGTGTTGCGATAGACGGTGCACAGTTCGAGGGTCCGCAAGAGCAAGGCTTTGAAGACGCCCCTGAGCAGCAGCGGTACTTTGAAAAAGGCAAGTGGTCCTTGATCATTCCGGTCCTAATAACTTCTAAATACACACATTTAATTTATATGCATGCATGTGTTTATAATATGATGGATCCCAAACTAAGGATATGCCTAGTTTCTCTTGAAATTCCTTGATTAAACCGGGGTTGTTTACTTTATGTTGTAGCTACGCTAGTTGCTTTTACTTAGATTTTGGTTGGATAACTTGAAAGCTACGCTACACTTGTTTTACTTCATGTTCTGAAATACCTTTTTGGTGATAATTATAAGATCATTGCATTAATTGGAATATGGAGAACCACCTAGAAAAATAGTGCAACCACAATACTACATGGCTCTGGTCTTGGCTAATTAATTAGAAATTTTAGCTTGTGATAATCTTACCGAAAGGGCAAGAGGGGTTGCATCATCGGGGTATAGCTCGGTTCTCTTGAGGGTATGATATGATCCTGATTAAGGCGTCTGTCTTGTCAGGGGGAGTTATGACTGCTTTGACTTGAAACCTTAGCGGATTATCATGAGTTAGGGGAATCTTTGTAAAAGGCTTCGTAGTGAATCCCTGCCACTCACCTCGGAAGTGTTTAAGGGCCTTGCAAATTCGGGCATTAAGGGAAATACGAGTTGTGGGTAAAGTGTACAACCTCTGCAGAGTGAAAACTGATATATCGGTTGTGCTCACGGTTAAGAGTGGCTTGGACCCTCACATGATAATTGAACTTAAAGATGATATAAATTGATGTTCTTTATTTATGTTATTGTTATTTATCTCTGTTATTTATTTAAGGGTTGGTATATACTTGCTAAATAAAACTTGATCAACTAAAAATGCTTATCGCAGTCAAACCATGTCAGCTTTTCCTTGATTTTGGCCTTGCATGTCATATAATTTACTCCACCTGCTGAGTACCAACCATAAATGTACTCACGCTTATTTTATTAAACCAATGCTGCTCAGAACAAGATAATTGTTTGGAGTTCCCTGAAGATTTTGAGGAGTTCTAGGCGTATGTCTCCTAGTCATCTGCCTGTGAAGTTGAAGTCTGCTGCTAGTTATAAACGTTTATTTATTCGCTTAAGATTAAAACTTTCGGTTATGTAATAAAGTACTATAATACTCTCTTTCGTTATGACATTGTTTCGGGTATACACTTGTAACGTCTATCATATGTGTGGAACTTGATCCTGGTGCACATATGAGATTCATTCGAGATTCATTCGGTTCCTTTCCAAAACCGGGTGTGACAACAGTGCAAAAGAAAACGAGACACGACACACGGTAAAAAAAGAGCCACAGGTACACCACGTGTCACATAGCAATTCGTTCCTAAGGTAGAGCTATCCCCGTGCCGCGGAATTCTTACTCTATCAGATGTTACTTCCTCGGTTCCAAATCCAAATTGTAGGTCGTTTTATCAAATCTAGATAGGATTTTGCTATGCATCTAGATAAACGCTATGTCTAGACACGTAGCAAAATTTATGTATCTAGATTTGGCAAAACGATCTACAATTTGAAACGGAATGAGTAATAATTATGTTCCAGTCTCTGAATCAACGATGCCTTCAGTTTCTTCCAGTCATGGACACAAGCATGCCTCAACGTCTGCCGATCGAGCACATCTCGTCTCCTCAAAGATGGGTCAGAAATTACAGTAAATTAGTGTCATTATTTTGAGATTCTGGTGGTAGGTTATTGTACAGTGAAGGCGTGGAGATGGTAAGCCTGTAACGATGTTCTATCATTTGTGATTCAGTCAGGATCTGAAATGGGGGTGTTGGAATGGAGTTGGGGGTGCAGAAAAGGTCTCTGAACCCAGCAACATGTAGCATCCGGTCCCGGTGGCCATCAAAGTTTTTGCTGTTGGCCGGATGGCAAGCTTGGTAGCCTCAAATCCTTGTTCTGTCCGTCGCATTGTTTAGCTTTACTAGCAAGTAATTCAATTTCAGCTCGATGGTATAGCTATGGTAAAACACTCATGAAACATCGCACGTAGCGGAGCTGAAGCAAGCGCAGCGGGTTCAGAAAGAAGAACGGGATGGGACTGAAGATCGCGGCAAGGAGCAAGTCCGACGACTTCCGCCGCCCGGGTTCCCGCGTCGGCTCGCCATCACGGCCTGCTCGACCCGCATCCTCCACCGCGTCCCGGCGACCACCGAGCCACAGCCCACAGCCCACAGGCACGGCTGTGCCGGCGCATGTCGCCTTCCCGTTCCCAACTCCCAAGCATGCCAGCCTCCGCGGGCACGAGCTCGCCTGCGTCCAGACGCCAGACCAGAACGCCTCACGCGGTCACGCACGCCCGCGGTCTGCGGTGGCATCCCGCCGTCCTCGCCGTCGGGGCGCTAGGTCTCAGTCCCGGTGCCGCGACATCCCTGGCGAGCCAGCAGCTTCACCGGCGCCTGCTCCTGCCACCACCTCCCGCACAATGTTCCCCATCTTTTGGTGGAGATGTCGACGCGACAGGTGTGATCTGCGCCCGCCGGCGCCGGAATGCTGGCACCAGGGTGGACGGTATTTCAAATACCGTCCACCCCGTGGAAATTTCTCCTTTTTGTTCTTCCTCTACAGAATTTATTTGGCCGCAAAATTTCGTGGACACGTGCGTACCTACATTATCCATCTCTCTAAATTTTTGTGGAATTTTTGGTGAAGATTTGGATCGTCAATTTTTTAATTCCAGTATAGAACGGGGGTGGACGGTATTTGGAATACCGTCCACCCCACGAACATTTCTCTTTTTTATTTCTTCATCTACAGAATTTATTTGGGTTTAAAATTTCGTGGAGACATGCGCCCCTACATTCTCCATCTCCATACATTTTTGTAGAATTTTTAACGAACATTTGGATCGCCGATTTGAAGTCCAGTGTAGAACAGGGGTTGGTCTGTAACTCGGTATTTCAGACAACGACCACCCCGTGACCATCCAATCTCTTCAAGTTCTTTCTGTACAGAGCTTATTTGGGCATGAAATTCCGTGGGAATCCTTGGCAGTTGGCAATGCACGCGGCGATTTTTCCAATCGCAAATGCTCTAAGATGGAAGACAACTCAGGCTCAATTGGCGGGCAGTGGCCACTGGCGCCATCCAAACACGCCATGACGCTGCAGCGCTCATGGCCAACACAATATTGATCTAAATTGTGGCCTAAAATTAAGGATGCAAGAAGTGGCGCGGCCTTACCTGCAAGCTCCACTTAAATTGCTTTGTCGACTGATGTTGTGATCAGTCTGAACCATGCCTAGCTTTCCTGTCATCATCGTCAACGAAGCTGGATGCTGCTGTGGTTGAGTTCGTTCCAGGGGCACTGCCCTGGACGCACACAGGGACACGAATTACTCAGCAGCAAATGTTTAATCGGATTGCAGTGCCAGCTCTTTGTAGATAATTATCTTGGATATATATTTCAAAAAATAATTATCTTGGATATTTGACGGGAAGGAAAAAGATTCCTGATGAATTCCTTGTTAGCTACTAAGCTCAGTGATTCTGCTGTTTAGCGCTTGTGTTTCCGGAGCAGGGATTCGATTGCTTGTAAGCTGAAGATGCATGGGAGTTTTGTGTCTGAAAATTCAGGTCGGCATGGTGTCGAGTCCCCTTTCCTGCCTGCCTGGTAGTGGTAGTAGACTGAACATGTAAATGGATGCGCTGCGTCGCCGTCGCGTATAAGACCGGCGCGCTCGTCTCCATCGCCGAGTCGAGCAGGCCAGCGGTCTGCTCTGCTCGCTCTGCCGTTAAGTGCCAATAGTCCACGCAGCCACACGCAATGATACTAGAGCAAACGATGGTCCGAGCTAGCCGCCTCGTCGACCTGCCGCCACTGTCTCAAGGAAGCCAGCTCCCAACCCGTCGGCGCCGGCGCCGGCGCCGCACCTCCGTAGAAGCTTGGACCGTGAGCAACGCGCACGAGGAGAAGTGAAACGACGGTGTAGCGAGCGAATCTCGACGGAGCTCGCGCGGGACTCACGGCGGCATGGGGATAGCTGAGGTCGCCGCCGCCGGCGCGGGCTCGTCAGGAGCTCCGGTGCCGCCCAGGAATATTTCGGAAAAGGCCTCCCTATGAAAATGTCCTGATTATATTTTTCAAATAGACCCCTCATTTGGATCGCGATTATGGATCGCGATCCGATATAGGGGTCTATTTGTAAACTTTGAATTATTTATTTTCGAAACCCCCCTGATTTGGATCGCGATTATTGATCGCGATCCGATTTAGGGTCGTTTTGCAAAATACCGTATCAAATATTTGCAAAAGTCCCCTCATTTGAACGGTTTGACTCCGGCGATCCACCGACGGCCACCGCCGTCCGCCACTCCTCCCATTTCCCTTCCAGCCTGAAGCGCAGAGACCCTGCATCCTTCGATCAGACCCGGCCCTCGCATGGGATCTCCACTTGCTCGGTTTGCTCCGGCAGCAGGCCGGACCGCCGATTCGCCGCGCGCTTGAGCGTACGCAGGCGGGCGCGGCGGCGGCGACCTCTCGAACGCGGCAGCCTACGTGGCCGTCTTCTATATTCACTGGATCCTGTGCAGCAATCGCGCACCCGCTCGGTGCTCCTCCATGAAAGGTTAAACAGAGCTTTCCCAATGAAATTGGTTCGTGTTTTTTGTGATGAATCAAATAACCGTACGCTTTCCCCATGAAATGGTTGCGGATCCAGCGCATTACTCCTGATTTGGAGCGGGGCGGTGGCGACTAAGGCAATCGCTGTTCCTCTTCTTCATAAGCGGTGTAGCATTACGTTGTTGTAGCTTCATATTATCATATATCTGTCGCAGCAGTGTGCCCCCAGAGTGATCAGTGGTGTGCATAGAAAGCTGGCCATGCTTAGCGCTGTCGATGTCCAGCTACCCCGTCGAAGATTCGAAGTCAAACATTACTGTTGAATTTTTGTTTACATGTTTCTAAATTTCTCGTCATTGACATTATGAAAAGAAGTTACAAATTACTTATCTCTTTTATTGATGTCTGACGTTGGCAGCCCATCCTGGAGCGAATTATAATTTTCTCTGAATCTTTGTCAAACACATATAAGATGATACATATGAACCACCATGCTTGGCATCTGGAGAATCGATTCAGAAGTTACCGCCTCTTCCGTTTCTAGTGTCTGGGTTTATCCCCTTGTTGTTGTTACAGATCCACCTTAGCCTGCTTCTGCTCCTGCTGAATCTAATGATGTAGCTAGGATTTGGGAAAGGAGCACATTCAGTGAGTTTTTTCTTATACTGATATGGTGGTGCCATGTGAATGTGAATCTGACTAGCTGAGTGAATTTCTTTTCGTGCAAAATTTAATTCCCAGAACTAGAAACAATCAGTTCTTTTCAACCAAGTGAAATGCTTGGTGTGATTTTGATGAGCGAAATCCTCCTGTTAGCTGTTCAGTTTGAAGCACCGCTAGCTAGATGTGCTTGGTCCTATTATCTGTAGTAGATTCAAATAGAATGCTGCAATACTTTACATGTAATGTTTTGGCGTCTTTGCAGGAACCCATCCAAATGTGGCTTATGCAGTGTTACAGTTGCATCATTCGCTGATCTGGAATCACTTCAGTAAGTTCTCTTACATTTGCCACTTTGACTCAAAAGACAGTGATGCATTTTCATTCATGCATGGTAAGGAATGATAATTATATTCTTTGCCCAAACAATCTTAATTGTTCATTGAATTGCTGGTTGTCCTATGAAATATGTTACCTGAAATAACCGAACTAGTTCATTACCTTCATGCTTGATGCCTTGTATTGTAGTTCACAAGTATAAGCAGAATTGCAGTGGAGTTCTGAAACATTTTGCCCATGTTCAGTGTAGTACTGTAACAGGAATTGTAGCAGGTCATAAAAATACTTTGTCTGGTAACATCACTTATGCTAACTCACCCAATAACAAAAGTACATATATTGCTTGTTTTTGAGCTTCCTGTTGATGGTTCTGTATTTTATGAATTTATCTAACCAGCAAATCAGAACTGTGAAATGTAGCAGTAAAAGAAAGGCATGGTCTTTACTCTTTAGTTACATGCACCATGCGGATATATTCATCCATGCGCAAAAACCCATGCCTGTCTAGCCTATCCACCACGTCGCACCTTGCTCACTCCGATCCTCCTCCTTCCGCCAACATGTCATCCCCCAATTCTTCACTCTCCTCGAGCCTAACCACACCACACTAGCCACGACCATGTGCTTTTTGCTATTGGACCTCCACGTACTGTGGCTGTTCAAAGCCCCCAACTAACAGGATGAGGAAAGATACACTACTCTTGTTTTGCTTTTTCTCTAGTTGGACTGGTTTAGGGTTTTGAACACCCCCTACGATGATGTGCGCCCCCTATGTACCGCCACGGAGAGGCCATCTTGATGCCACCAGCTTCAAAATTTATCTGTTGGATGATGGTGAACCCGAACCGTAATCTCAATCTTGTGCGCATCGGACCTTTTGCCGAGAACTTCGTCAAGGTTGGAGAAGAAGAGCCAAGCATGAATCGCAACAAGAATGAGTGGTAAAATATTGTGAGTGTGAAAAGGAAATAAAAATTACCCGGTTAGGACTTAGCTTTTTTTTTTCTTTCACGGTTATGGTGTTTCATGGAGTTCTGTGGAGGCGAAGAAAGGTCAAATAGGCGCTCATGCTCATGCTGGAACGAACTGCTCGATCATTTGAAAGGGTCCTTTTGTGTTTACATTGTCTGAATAAAAATCAACCAGCATTATTCACAACTTTATTGGATAAGAGCGTTGAGATAACTATGTTCAGGAAGAGGAATATCCCTTCTACATGTACGAACTCTGAGGTAATCACACAAAACGTGCATGCACGCACACTTAATGCCTTATATTTCAAGTAATGCATGGTTGAAAACTCCAAACTTTGTAACAAGGTACATGAAAATAAATCAGAGCACAACATACATAAATAAGCTGCTGAACCCATTTTCCTAACACTAGAAATCCATAGCTGAATCAGTGGCCGGAGCCATCCCACATGAAGCAGTAACATAATGTTGCAAACAAACTGAAGAACGCTTTGAAGAGTCTAAGAAATATCTAAAATACACAGGAGTGTCATCTGTAGAGGATGCTGGATGCATGCCGTTGCACAACATGGGAGAGAGAAATTTACTGGTTGCCCTAGTAGCTGGCCTAAAAATTGCAGCCTAGAGCAGGGTTTCCCGTGGATTTCAGAAGAATTGTTTGATGAAGAAATGCATGGCCGAATGGTTCTTGAATGCTGCTGTGAAATGAATCTGTGTGATGCCGCACAAGTTGTCTTAAAAAACTGAACCTGCGTGCATCTCTATCCTAGCTAGTGCTATTTCTGCAGGCAATCGGAGTGCAGAAGAAACAATGGGATCAGCAAGATATCAGGGTGCGCTGCTTAGTCCATGAAGGAAGGAGAATGAGGAGACTGTGAGTGAAGAGGGGAAGAAGAAGAAGCAGGTGTTACCGGGACGTGATCGCATGACATGTCCGTCCCGGTTGCTGTTGCTGTGGTTCCTTGTGCGCTGGACTGCTCCATGCCAGCCTCATCACCGGCGAAGCGGCCATGGAGAAAGAGGCCTGGGGTGTTGTCCATGTCGTAGTCCCAGAAGGAGCTCCCCGGGCCCCACACGTTGAACCAAGCCTCGTCGGCCGGATCCCACTCGCTGCCATGAGCCACCGGCGCCTGAATCATTTCAGCCGAGACTGATGGCATGGTAGTGTCTCCAGGGCTGCCGCCTTGCTGCGACGACGATGTGTCCACCGGAGGCTGTGGCTGCTTGTCCGTCGATCCTTCTGCGTGGGGCGGCGGCGTTTGTTGTCCGCTTGCCTCGTCCGGCGTCTGTGGAGGTGATGACGACGACGACGAGCCAGACCCGGCGCCAGCGGTCTGGGCGGCTGTGGAGCTAGCGCTGGTGCGGCCGCTCCCCCCGGCGTGGCCCTTCCCGAAGAACCGGTCCGGGAAGTTGAGCCGTGCGTTCTCGCCGCGGAGCTTGAAGGCCTCGCGGTCGTACGCCATGGCGGCGTCCTCGGCGGAGTCGAACGTGCCGAGCCAGAGCCGCGTGCGGTTCCTCGGCAGCCGGATCTCGGCCACCCACTTCCCCCAGTGCCGCTGCCGCACGCCGCGGTACAGCTTCTGCGGCGGCGGGGGAGCCCGCAGCAGGTGCTGGTACAGCGAAGGCAGCACGGCCGCGGCCTGGCCGCCGCGCGGGCTCAGGTTCAGCGCCTCGCTCCAGTACCGTAGCAGATGCTGCTGCTGCGGGGAGCCCTCCGGCAACAAGAACTGCGCCTGGTACTGAGGCGGCGCGCCGAACGATATCATCTGCTGACTCTGCGGAGGCGCCTGCTGCGGCTGCGACGCGCTGGAGTGCTGCCACGGCGGGAGCTGCAGCCGCGGGGCCTCCCCACCCGCCAGCGCCGAGGTCTCGTACGCGAACGGGAAGATACGCCGAGCGGAGGGCGGCGACGCCGCTGCCGCCGTCGAGGCGGCGCTGGCGCGAGGGGACGGCGGGGCCGACGAAGACGTCGAGAGCGACGACGCGGAGCGCTGGAAGCGGTCCGGCCCCCGCCCTATCTTCTTGAGCGGGCGCAGCGACGCCACCGACGCGTCCTCCATGACCGGCGCCAGCTGCCGCCGCGGCTGTATGGGCGTGACGCCTTTGCCCTTCCACCTCCTGCCCCCACGACCGCCCCCCGCGCCGCCGCCGCCGCTCGCGCCGCTCGCGCTCGACGCGTCCATGCCGAGACGCCCGCGATACAGGCAGCAGCTGCCGCGAACGCACCGGTGCGAAGATGCGCGCGCGCAACCGAAAGCCCAGCGACCGGCCGCCCGGCGGCCGCTACGGCAATATATAGACGACAAGAACCTCGTAAAGAAACTGATCCTGAGACCAACTTGCAGCACGGACGGGCGACCGAACTTACCCGGCGAAATGATGGCGGCGCGACCGGTGCGGCCTGGCGAGCTGGCGTGCGCGCGCGCGGTGGCGTTTGGTTCTGGAGCTTCCCAGACGAGGCGCGACGGGGACGGTTTGCCTTATAAACGTCGGGGCATCCACGAAAGCCAGAGCGAGGAGCCGGCGGGTGATTCCTCACCTCGGCCTGGTGAACCGACCTTGCCGCGAGCCAGGAAAAATGATCTCACGGCCGGTGAGTCGGGGCCCACCCCGCATTGACTCGTCGCCAGCCCTCCGATGCCGACACGTCACGGCCGCACGGATCTTGACGCGACGGCCGGGGATAGCGACGCGGGCCTTTTCCCGTTGCTGTCACCGCGGCGTGGACGGCACTGATCGATCTCCTTCGGCTGGCTAGATTGACACCCCTCGGTTGCTTTCCTTCTACTCCAATCTGCCCCCGGCCACTTCGATGCGATCCCCCTCCCGAAAAGGTAGTGGCGTGACCCGATTATAAATTTGAGTTTCGGCAGTTTCGAACCAATCCCATCACGCCCGCAATAATTGCGTTGATGCTTCTAAGCTCCAACTGACAGTTTGGCAACGTTGTCAGTATTACCATTCAGGGTAGGTACGAGAGCATGATTAGGGGTGCCTCTAACATGTGTAAACAAAATGGATACCAACTAAATTTCTCAAAAGTTGTAAAGTTTGTCATTTTCAAACCAAAATGCCCATTGCATCGACGGTCAGGAATAGTAGTGAACCACCCACAAAAAATATCTGTAGAGCAATAGATAAAAACATCAAATTAAATGACTAGCTATAGCATACTCCAAATTAAACAGATCCGCTTATAAATAGCAAATTAAATTTTGCGTAAGCCTTAAAGTGGTGAGTGTGCGTGCGTGTTTATAAACGTCCGCGTCTGTATTATGTTTCGTAAAAAAAGAGTATAATATATTATTGACTGACAACCAGTTAGCAGTTAGTGGTCTTCTCTTTATTCATTATTATTTTCTCTTCACGTAGGCCAAATGCTGAGCTGCTGACCTACATGGATCATCATATAGCTAGCCCATATGCAGTAGGTAACGGAGCCTGCTACAGCCTGCGTGCTTCCCCCCTTGCCCGGCCAGTTCGTACGACCTGCCAGGAGGACGAATTAACTAGATCATCTCCTTGTTAAAACTGTATTATAGCTTATCCCTCCCGAATTGGTTAAGCTAGTGGTAGGCTTTGCCGAATAAACTAACGTGCTAACCTAAAGCCCTGCTTAATTTAGGGCCCCTCACCCACGTGATTTGTCCTGGGGATCGCCGCGAATTGCTCGAGGTGGCATGCTGTTCGGTTCCTGCCGTTTCCTCTCCGGAACTAACTGTGAGTGAGGTGTGAGCATGCCTGTTGCTCTGTCCTGATCATCGTCACCTTGTTATACGTGCTTCAGTTCGTCACAGAGGCTGCTGCAGTTGTAATATATATATGTGGATGCAAGCATGTTAACGTTTTGCTAAGATTAATACTGCTCATCTTGGTGAGGCTCTCTGCAGGATATGCAAGTCGCCAGAGCCAGGCATCGTCCTAGCTCTTCACTGACGACCAAGGGAGTTGTAGGTTAGTGGCTGAGCACGAATATGCTCGACCTGATTGCGTGCTTGATCATGTCCTGGCCAGGGCAACAACCCAGCCGCCGTACTGTACCACACTAGCACCAGCATCGATCGGTGCGTGGAGGACAACGACGGATCTGCAGCAGCCTTGCTGCCTTGGGCCTCGGCAGTTGGCAATGGTGGCCCGCGGCCGAGCTCCGGTGCCAGATTCTTCCGGAAAGTATGACAAAAAGGAAGAGATGGATCGATCGGAGCGGCGGAGGCTGCCAGCCATTGGACCTCTCTTTTTGGGCGCATTAGGGCTCCGGGGCACGCGTGCTCGAGGAGGTACTACCCCCCCGGCCGCGCGCGCACCTAACTCGCGTGGTGGCATCGCTTTCGGCACCCAACGGCACAGACGACCCAACAAAAAGATCTCTCGCTTCTCCTCGCTTCCTGCAGGAAAGGAAAAAAGTCCAGGGCTGACGGCTCCACGAACGCGCTCCTGCTGTGCATGGCGGCCACCACGGTCGTACGGGACGGTGCTCGCAGCCGCCCACCCACTCCGGGGCCCGGGCACGCAATATACACCCGTGTTAGTTTGTGTGGTCGAAGCGGCGGCGACGGCGGCCTCCGGCGGGGCCGTTGCGTGTTGCGACACGGAGGGGCCCCGTCATCAGCCGCAGCCGCGCCGGCCGCCGGTGGCTTACTGGCTTTGACCCAAGCGGGACACGGTTTCGTGCGTGCCGTGGCGGCACCCAGCTGGCTGGCTGGCGGCCGGCCGGCTCTGTCCATGGCGCTGACCTTGTTGCTACTGGTTTGTGCGTGCGATTAGACTTTTGCTTTGGCCGACGCACTGCACGTACGTCAATGCAAGTGGCACCAACGACGCTGCCGCAAAGGCGGTATTGATCAGGTGCGGCAGCCCCCAAGTGCGCATCGAAACGTGGCGCCACTTGCGCCGGACGATCGATGGCCACCGTCCTGCCTGGCGTGTTAGCATAGGTTGATGGTTACCCTCAGCCAGCCGACAAAGATGCCTTTGACTTGCTAGTGCTCAGAACAAGAGGATTTAAGGAGCGAGCGGGTCCGGTTACTGCCACTTACAAACCGCGGGTCAGAGTACTGGCCGACCTGTGGAAAATTTCACTTACAAGACAAGATACGGATGAACGAGCAGTGGCTTCGTGGTTATTTTACTGTATCTGTCAAAATCTTGCCGTGTGATGATAAAAGAACTACGCAGCTAAACGTGCAAGCGCTCTCGTAAGATTTGCTAGGAAGCGCGGCAGGTACAAATGATAGCAGGTTACAATATATAAAATTTATGCGGTTGTGGATTTGTGGTACAAAAGTATATTTAACGTCTAAATAATTGGGGGTTTTTTTCTAGAACACATGGGCTCCAACACAACCCCCCACCCCACCCCCAGAACTCCGTTGGAGCATGAGGTGAAGGAGGAGAAAAGAAGAAGAAAGGGAGGAAAAGAAGAGAATGTAAAGGAGGAATGAGATGAGAGCTCTCCTTATCCAAACCTGCATCCGCTCCTTATCCCTATAAACGTAAGCATGCATCAAGAGAATGGACCAAAAGATCTTAAGACTCACGAACTAAGCTGAGAGATCTTGGAACTGATGAACTAGGTGGAGAGATATTAAGATTAGCAAAGCAACCATGGACAGCTCATTATCGACTGTAAGAAACATGGCCTCGTTAGGTTATAATTGTGATTTTAGTGATTGTGTGACAACATAGTCAATGGGAGTAACAAAGTTTGTGAGATCATATTTATAGGATTTCTAGATCGCATGGATGGAGTCCAATTCATATACAAGACAGTCCAAATCGCAGTTAAGATGTCCAAGTTATAGTGAAAAAACAGAGATGAGTTAGACAAGGTTCAGCATGAATGCATGCGTCGTTTAAACCGATGGCATCAGGAATCAACGGGTCAGTGCATTGGAAAATTGCAACCATGATCAAGTGCAGAAAACCAGTAGCACCGGTTGAACCAACACTATGGAAGAAGGCATCGGTGCAATGGTTAGTTGATTACTCAAAGAGTATGTCAAGCGGCAGAAGCCTTTGGGAAGCAAAGTCATCGGTACCGGTTAAACCGACACCCGTCGGTGCATTGCGTCGTTGCAATGACATCAGCAAAGAAGGCATTTAGGGTTCAACGGCTAGCTTGTAGGCTCAGTGTGACTAGTTAAACCGACACCAATGACTTGTTTAACCGACGCTTTAAACTTTTCAGGGAAAAGGCATGTAACGGCTATGTCCGGCCCTCCAGCCTATATAAGGAGTTTCCCCAGGTATTTTGAGGCCGCTGAAGTTCAGGAGAAGCACATAGACACTGAAAAATACCTCCAAGCCATCCATAGTGCTAATTGATCACATTCATAGGCTTTAGCACATGCTTTGAGAGTGTTAGTGTTAGGTTAGGCCTAGAGTGAGTGAGAGACCAAGGTGTTGCTGCTTTGTGTTTGGTTCTTGAGTGTACCACAGTTATAATCTTGGAGTGCCGATCCCTTGGAGTCTTGGTGGCTACCGGCAAGTCATCAACCCTTCGAATTGGTGTGGAGCGGTGGCGACAGCTTTGTGTGGGGGACGAGAAGACCCTTCCTTCGTGGGAAGCTCCATAGTGAAAGCGGCGTCAAGGTGACCGGGGAACTTGGCGTAAGCCTTAGTGATCTAGCCTTTATGGCAAGTCAAGGAGTGTCCCGAAAGAGACTTGGTGACCGGGAAGCAATACTCTTAGTTAGTGCTTCAACAACGTGAACTAGTGGTGGCTTAGTACCTACTGATACAACGGAACAAATTATTGTGTCAAGAGTTTGCTTCCCCTCACTCTCTCCTTTACGTTTCTGCATTTCTCTTGCAACTTGTGTGACTTTACTTTCTTAGTGTAGTATCTTATTAGAATTGGCTATATGTTGCAAAATTTGTTTTACGATGAAGATTTCATACTAGTTGAATCTTAGTTGCACATCTAGATAGTATGTTCTAGTTTATATTTTGTGCAGTCTAGATGGAGACCATAGGTTAAGTTTTTAAGTTGCCTAATTCACCTCCTCTCCCTTTTAGACTACGAGCACCGATGACTTTCATCGGCAGACACCGTAACAAATGCCATCACTACAAGTTAAAGGGTTGCTATTGGTGCCTAGCTAATAAGACCTTCTAGTAAAATCTTTCACCTAAACTAAGGCAACATAGATCATCATCATCCACGGTACTTGGCCAAGTCTTCTGCGTCCAATAAAATGATAACGATGATTACTCGATAACTACTGCTGCATCGTATGTGTACGCCCCAGCTAACCAAAGCATATAACTAAGTTATCAGAACGAATGGTCCATGATCTAGGCCTCGTATATGTATTACGCACACAGCTGACAAGATCAGTTGGAGCTGGTAGAATCTAGCTAGGGTTCTAGATCTTTATACTTTTTGTATTCGGAATCATCAAGAAAACAATATATATACACACCCGGTTTGGATAGTCGCACTCAGTGGATTAGCACAGGTAAATTTAAAATTCCACGTCTTTGTCAAGCAAGCCTCCTTGCGTGTCTTCTTGTGCTAGTCGTCATCCCTACTGCTTGCTAGGGGGCGGCGAGGTGATGTACGCAGCCAAGCTTCAAGTAGAATTAGTCCCAGCAGACAGTAAAACGACAATCTCGATAAGCACAAGATTTTTAATCGAAGTTCGACGGGTTGCGTAAGGAATTGGTCCTTGCATGTTCTTTTGTTTTTCTTGATCAACAACGACCTTGACGTAGGGGGTTACCGAAGAACACAATCTGGTTCGGATGAGAGGACAGACTTATATATGATTTTACTTTATTTACCGGTTCATGCATAAAAAAAATGAAAAGTTGATAAGTCAATATGGGGACTGGGGAGGATCGGAAGGACACAGAATCATGTCATTGTGATTTCTCTAGTTCTCTTTTTTGATTTTGGTTGCAAAACGGTGGGTTATTATAAGTTCCCCACCTGAACGAACCCGTACCGCCGGTCAGAATTGGAGCACAGGCGTTCAGGACTAATCCGAGATACATAGAGGGCAGGGAAAAGCAGCACCAGATTAATGGAGAGATGAAGTGAACAGGATGAGCGTCGTCACTTGTATGACTTTGGTTATACGCCAAGCAAGCAACAGATCACAGAGCACGCATCATTACCCGTCGTCAGAGTGAAATGGAGCCGTGTCCTTGGTCCGAATCGACGCTAACTAACTGAAAATATCTAAAGCAAGCAGCACTGTCCAAAACAGCCGTCACGCGCTGCAAATTTCCAAGACTCAGACGCGCCGTCATACCTAACCGCACGCACTAGCAAAACGGAGGCAGGAAGAGACTGGCCTGTTAGCCACTTTGGTAGCTAGAGTGATACTCTACTTTGCAAGCAAACCTTTTGGCTCTCATGCATCTCTTGCTGAACGCTACTCGTGAAATATCTTGTGCTAGCTCCAGGTCAAAGAAACGGAAAGATGCAGGGTTCGCTGCTGGTCGCCGTCAGTACCTGCAGAAAATTCGGCGGCTAATCAGCAGCTCCGATGAAACTTCAGGCAGATAAAAACAAGAACCGGTGGGTCTTATATATTTGTCTCGGGCTTCTCCGCTGATGATTGGGAGCAGATGATCTATGCTACTAGATTATACCAGCTCGATCATCCTTCCCGTCCGCCGGAAGCACAAGATATGATCAGCGTCATCATATCGCACGGATGGTAAACAATGACTTGATTGGCTTGAACGGCACATGTACGATCGCTCGATACTAATTGTGCAATCACGCGAAATGCTAAGGAAATGCGACGTCTCATAATGATTTCCCTTTAACTGCAGGGGAGAGCGAGGATCCAAGGGGATATCCTTTTGAGAGGAGGATCCTGATGGCCGGCCCTCAGTCTTTGGAGAGGCTTAGTCTGACAGATACGAGCTATTCAGAAGAGCCCTCCTTAGCCGAATCGGTTGTGGCGATTCTTCAGCCTGCAGGGCTGCGGGCCTGGAGATCCACTGGGTCCAAACCAACAAGGTATGGGCCAGGTTGTGGCGTGGGGAGCAGGCCTTTAAGGCAAGTCCGTCGAATCGAGCCCGCTATACGAAATCCACGTCCAGGAAAGGGCCCGTGGGTTCCTTGCAAAAGGCCCATTGAGAAGTATTGCACAGGGGGAAGCGGTTGTCCAGTCTCACATGAAAGAACATCTTTCGAGCAATTAATCCATGTTTTTTTTTAGATCATGAGCAAGCAAACCATGCAAAATGCTCACTCCGATCATATAAACTAAGTCGTACTTATAAGAATTAAAAAGTTACATTTAGTAGGAATCCTAAACATGTCAAAAACGTATTTCACGAGAATATATTTCTAGGCAAATACAATCCGCGTTTATGACATGTGCAACAGTCCGTCAGCAGAGTGTCCACCAATTCCCTGTCAACCTGCTAGTATATCTTTCTGTTGAAACGCACATGAAGCTCGAGTGCCGAGGAGTCGAGAGATCGCGGCCTTCACGACCATGCAAATCTCCAAAACAAACCGACAGGAAGTAAGCCAAACAACGGGGCTGTACCTGGTAACCGGAACCACAGACTTTCACACAAAAAAAAAAGTAAAAAAAAAAAACTGAACCACAGAATCCAGCCGCGCCGAGCCGGCGTTCAGCGAGAGGCCCATCCCCCTGCTCCGCGCCCCGCGCAGTGGTGTCACCTCACTCGGGCGGCTGGGGTCCGGTCCAAGCACCACGCGCCGAGCCGCTTGCCCCTCACCAACCTGCCAGCATCCACGAATCGCGACCGGAGCCTGTGGTCTCGCCGCGTCGACGGCCTCTTCCGCGACCTGAGCCACCACGTAACCTTAAAAAGGCTAAGCCCTACAGCTGACCAACGACCGGACACGCCTATAGGCCTAGCCTAGGATCCTGCCGCTGGGCGCCCTACGCGATCTCTGTCCCCCTCGCGCGGCAGTTCCTCCGCTTGTCGCCGCCGCCCGTCTCGTTCGCTCCGCGCCCGGGATGGAGCAGTCAAGAACAGAGCGCGCACAATCATTGAGCTAGCGCACGCAATCATCTCAACTGTGGTGGACTGGTGGAGTCACATCGAATGGTTGCGTGGTACATGCGGGTAAAACTCGGCATGTTTCGCGTCGACGCTAAAATACGCAATGCGAAATCGGGCCAGCGCCTGCAGTACTCCTATGTGATCAGAATTCAGAAATGAGCGGGAATACTCTGCTTCAGTTCTATTGGCGCAGTCATGCGGATGTAATCTATGGTCGTATTCGCCGGGCATGCTGCTTGGGCATGTTTTCACAGTGGCAACCACCGTCAGCGCAGCCCCGGTCTCTGGTTGGCACCAGAGGCCTTGCCGGAGCCAGGAACCTACCCGATGTCACGCATCAGAAGTCTCGTCTCGCAGCGAGAACAGCCTCCGGCCAACGGCAAAACAGGGTTTCCCAGCATACGCACGACCGCCGTGCATCCGGTGAACAGGGCGGAATGGGGGAAAATGTCCGGCGAGCGCAGAGCGCAGCACCAGAAACCTGATTGTCGTGGCGTCCCTACATACGGACCATCCTAACGACAGTTTGAGCAGCGTAGTACTCGCTCGAACAGTTTGGTTTTGCAAGTCGAGCACGCGATAGCAGTACGATGCAGCTGATGCCAGGACAACCTTTCGCTTTCCGACTGGCGCGGCAGCGTTCCGGATTTCGGTTCGGTGCGTCAGTCACCGTCACTTTCAGGTTATCTTTTCTTCGCACGCACCTAAAGCTGCATCAAAGTATATGCTTTTGTATGTAAGAACACCATGTGTACGAGAAGGTTCCTTGAAAAAGCATGTACAGAAAAGAACCGGCCGGGGCAAGCAACAGGAGGTGGCGGCCCAATCTGACTGGCACCTAGGATTGGTAACAGTAACAAGCACCTCATGGTGCCAGTGGCCGCCACAGCGCGCGACGATGGCAACCGCCAACCGGACATGGGCGACCTGCCCGCCACGCCGCCACCGTCGACACCCCCACCCATCTGGGCTCCGCCCATCTCCGCCCCACGCGCCGCTATCACTCGCGATAGTGCAGCAGGGCCTGGGCTCGGCGGCGGCTGCGGAGTGGCTTTCCGGGCCCTAAACGCACTGACATGGACGGGCATGGAGGGAGATCGCCGGCATGACGCCGCCCCGGCGTCTCCCGAGCAGGCAAAGCACGCACGCACCGGTCGGCACCCAGCATCGTCCGAGCGTCGAGCTCGAGGAGTGGTGGGAGTGGTGCTCGTGAGATCGCCGGGCATTATTGCGCGCCCCTCTGCTGCTAACTTCCTGCTCCACTGCTCGCCCCTTTCTGAATTTATGGACGTGTTAGGGAGCTGCTGGGCCATCGCCCATACACGCCACATGCGCGCCATCATGCGTGTGCGCTTTCGAAACAGGTTGCCTATTCTGGAACGGACGCGGGTGGCCCGTGGCCGACCCCCGCGAGTAGCTCTGGCCTCTGGGTGGTTCCGTGGCACGATCAGGATTCAGGAGGTCGAGCGCGTGCATGAGGCATGCTTCGCTGATGGTCACTGATGATCCCAATTATATGCACACTGCTTATCAACAGGCTTACAGCCTTACAGGCATGTCAAATGTGGTAACGCCTGCCTTTTTAAAGAAGTTTTTTATGAAACCTTTTTTTTTCAAAAAAAAAGCTGATCCAATAATTCGTGTCGTGGTCTAAAATACTGAATTAGTTGGCTTTAACCGCCCAAAACCGATTCACCGAAACTTCCCAAAAGTCAAGAGCTATATATACTATGGAGATTCATCAACTTCTTGTACTCCGTAGCTTCGTAGCACCTGCGAGCTATGTGAAGATTCCGTGACAAAATTAGATCCGTCGTCTGAAAAAAAAAAGAATACATGGGTGATTCAGACTTGAGAGTAGCCCAACAAGTATCTTGGTCAGGCATGTGCATTGCATTAACGCGACGGCAGAATCATCTCCTCCCAAGTCCGTGGACAAACCCGGCGCATGTGACTGCGAGGATCAATCTGCAGTGTCGATTTTTCTCAATGGCCATCCATGGCAGTGTACCGTACACACATACGTGCTACTGTACCCATGCGTCATTCTTTTCTTCAAGCTAACGAGCGGGCTAGACCTGGTACGCGCTACTACCACCTAGCCCATGGACCAGAACAGAAGAGCAGTACGCGAGCTTAAAGACCTGCCAAAAAAAAAAAATTGGGGTCCGATCTCGTGTAGTAGAGCAGAGCCTACGTCGTCCAGGACCGCAGCTAAAGGCCCTGTTGGGTGCGCAGCCGCTGGCTGGACTCCATCAACCGGGCCGGTCCTCGGCGCTAGCACTGACGGATCGGGTAGCTAGCTGCTCGTGGCTAGCTGATCGACCACTTCTGAGTTCTGACCGGGCGCGCGGGCGTTAATGCGATCGATCCATGCCGACGGCCGGCGTGGGCCGTGGGCGCGCCACCTACGCCTATGCCCGGTCCACGGGGAACGGACGGACGGGCTCGCCGCAGCGCCCCCATCATTCGATGGCTTTTACTCGCGCCACGCACGGCCGGGTTCGATCCACGGATCTGGCGCGGCGGCGCATCGGCGGCCGGGCGCGCGCGGCCGCGCGCGCCCGCCTCGGTGCCGTGCCGGAGCGGGCGCCATGCCGCGGGGGCGCGTGCGTGAGCGGCAGCGCCGAGTCCGTACCGCTGCTGGGGGCGCAGGCCGATCGATCAGCCGGTGCGCGTACGGCACCCGCCCATGCCGTGCCGGATGAATGATCTGATCGCGCGCGCAGCGGAGTGGGGAGGGAGGGGTTCGGGATCGGGCGCGTGCATGCATGCGCTCGGATCGGGGAATCATTGGCAAGAGTGGTGGCCGGCCGATGGATCGATCCGTCCGTCCGTCCGTTGGTTTCTGGCCACCTTTATGAGCGCGGTACGTGATCCCTTGGCGGTACAATAATGCGGCGGAGGCGCTCCGTCCGGCCGGCCGGCCCCGGCCCGGGGCTGGCCGGCAGCGAGTGGCTGCCTCCGCGTCCCATGATGTGGCGTCGCGCTGCTCCTTCCTCGAGGGGTCGAGGACGTGCCCGGTTCTGCTCTGACAGGGCGCCATCACGGATCGGTGGAGTACCGGTGCTAGTCACCGGTCAGAGCGGGTCGATCGACCAGGTAGCCGCGGAAAGGTCAGATCCGGCGGCCGTTATGGCGAGAGGCCGGGACGAGCACCGCCGGCGGCAAAAGGGACAGGTCTTCGGTGCGGAAGTCAGAGCCTTTTTTGAGGTCCACCGTAATACAGCTCCTAGCTGAGCTAGCGGCTGCCGGAGTAAAGTTTCAGTGTCCTCCGATCCCGCTGCACGTATACGCTAACCGCGAGCCCAGCTAATCCTGAGTACGTAGAACCTGATGCACAGCGCAGAAGCCACCTGTCACCTGCGAAGTTTCTGAAACCACAAACAAAGAGCCCAGCTCTGTCTGTCAGCGGAATTAGTACGGCGCGCGAGACGGTCACGCAGCTGATGCCGCGTCACGCGTGACTCGCGCGCCCCGTGGCGGTGACGTGTATCCTCCGGCGATGTCGTGGCAGCTAATCGGTCAGCTAATATAACCGGCCGACACCTAATTGTGGTAATCTAGCCACAAGGATACGAGCGCGCGGTTCAGTTTGATATTCCGTTCTGTAAGCGATCGCTGCCCATTAATATTCCGTTCGCGCGCGCGCAATCCATCAATAATAGGAGAGCACGAGTAAGCCAAGTATCGGGGCACCAAGCTAGCTCCATCACGCCACCAACTGGGCGCCATGGTCTTTCCCGGATCCCTTTCGTACGTCCCTGCCGGCCTCACGGTCCAACTAATCCTCCCTAGCTGCCTAGCTTACCCGACGCGTGTCCTATAATGTCCCTATCACATATCTAAGCCCGGCCTTCTAGGTCTTTTTGGCTTTGCGCACCCTCTTTCCCTTTGCTTACATGCACGGTTGGTGAGACCGGCGGGCACGCAGCTGGCGCGCGGGTGGCCTAGCTAGGAGTAGCCGCTAGCGACCGAGCGGCGGCAGGGCGTACGGTCGGCGATTGGTAAAGCACCGGCGGTACGAAGCGCGTCCATGGCCCGCGACGTCGCCCGGGGCTCCTCCGCGCCGCGCGCGTGGCCCGGTCGGCTCAAGAGGCGCGACGAGATCGACGGACCGACCGCGGCCTGTTGCCGGCCGGCCGGCCGCGCATGCACATGAGCAAGCGCCCTGTCGATCAAGCGGCAAGCGCACGGATCGGCATGCGGCAAAGCCGCGGCGAGCGGCACGCATGTCTCCGGCTCCTCTCGACAGACCAACACACGGCGGCCGGCACGTCGCGGGGGGCGCCTCCCTAACCAACGTTCTGCCGGGGGGAGGGCGAGGGCCCATGATTCGGTCGTGCAAGCGACGAGGGGAGGGAGGCATCATCGATTGCCAGAGTGACCGGCGGGCCGCTTTTATCCTCTACAGCGGAGGGTGCCTGTTCCGCATGGCGCAATATGCTCTCGCCTACAGTGGAGCATGGCGCGCATGGTCCCGAGATCCATATCGTTCGTACTGCGTACTCTTGTCCAAAAATATTGGCGACGCATTGCCCGTAGGTCGTCACATGAGGTTTGCTGTGGCGATATCTGAAAGCTTAGGATGCTTTTCCACGCAGAAGCGTGCTGAAGAACTGCACAGCAGAAGGATTACGCGCAGACCGACACCTGCAGGCCACGCCACAAGGATGGCGATCGGCCGCAGCGAGCCGGAGCGCAGCGCCAGAAGCCCAGAACCCAGCAGGCTTTCTACATCCATTGCACCTGGTGGTCGAGCGAGCGCGCCACGAGCTCGCACAGCGCGCGCAGTGACTTGGAACAGCGGAACGAGCCGATGCCGCCCCCTGCCTGCCCGCTCGCGATCGGAGAGCTGGCGGGGACGACGATGCCTCCCCGTCCCGGGACAGTCGAAGCGCCGCGGCTCTTCGGAAGGCAGGCACGCCACTGTAGCCCGAGCGCCACGCCGCCACGTTTTCGCTCCGACACTAATGGCCTGCTTAGCTCGGAAAATGATTGTCGGGCGAGCTGCCACTACTGTGGGCATGCATGCATCATCGCCTCGACGGAGCAGTGATGGCCGCGCACTGTGGCCGGTTTCTGTTTGCGCTTTGCACTTTCGGGAACCTGCTGTCGCCCGTGCTCCTCAGCCGTCGGCGCGGCGGAGGCGTTACTGATGAGGGGAGCTGTCGGGTAGCCGGCATCGGCCGGCGAACAGCGCCGTACCACGCCCCTGTAACGCAGCTCTTGGACTTTTGGCGGTAAAGCACGGGCGGGCCGGTACGGGCGCCTCGCTCAGCAGTCTCAGGAGGGTTCTCTCTCTCTCTCTCTCTCTCTCTCTCTCTCTCTCACTCACCGAGGTTCATGTGCCCTGTGCCGTCTGGGGCAGAAGAAGACTTTAAACCGCAACCGCCGGGCATGCAGCGCTCGGAGTCTGCCGGGGCGACGAGCCGACGACGGCGACGCGGCACTGTTCGGGTATGGCAACGAGTCACGCATGCGGCAGGGCAAGCCACCGTGGCGCGGCATGCGTCGCGCGCGGTGGTGCTAGCTTCTGCTGATCTGCTCCGTATGCGCGCGCGTGGCGTGGACCGCGGCGGTAAGTCCAGCCAGCCAGCAGCCATCGGCGGCAGCAGCAGCGTCTGCCTTGATGGGGACACATGTTTTCAGTGGGGCTCTCTTCAGGCTTTTCCAGCCGGTACCACCCTCCGCCTACGCGGGCTACGGGCGCTAGGCTTTCCCCGGCCTGCCCCCCGAGCAGGGCTACTGCTCCGGTACACCCTCCATCCACTTTTGTCAACACGCAAAAGCTGTTAGCAGCAGCTAGCAGAGTTAGCTGCTGTAAGCCTGTTTGGGTTAATCTAATGACGGCCCTAGTGGCAAAACACCCATCTTATCCACTGTCGGCCTTCCCTTGCTGGCAAAACTCTTGTTCACGGGTCACCAGGCCAGTGGCATCAGACTGGGTTAGATTAGATTAGGTTAGACCTAGTGCGCGCTAAGAGTTACGGTCATGTCATCGTGCACCAGACCACCACCTTTGGTTAGTCAAAACTCCTGTGCTCTAAACTTATAGTACGAGATCCCAGGCTAAGAGCTAAAGAGGATTATACTATATCGCTAGCACGTTGGGGGTTTGCTTTTGCGACGACTAATGTATTCCCCAGCATCGTCCTTGACACGTGCGCGACTTGAGACGGGGTTTAAGTAGTGGTATTCGGTTCACATGCTGGAATAAAAAAAAAAAGGTACGAGCAGGATATTGCTAGTGCTGACTTTGTTGGTGAGCGCCACTCAGCAGGTATTTTCTTCCGGGATGTTGGAGATCAGCTTCAGGGATTTGCTTTTGTTTGCTTAGAGCAGCAGAGTCTACAAGAAGGCATGATTCAAGGAAAGGGGTAAAGTGGACAAGGTGGGTACGGGTATCCAATATTCAGTAGTCATCACAATCTGCTGGGAGCTGTTTGTTTGTCTGCTGATACGATCTTGGGTATGGAAGTCGGTATACCACCACAGTCCCCCGTTTCGCTAAAGTACCCTTGCGTCGCAGCACCTGTTGGCTGCCCGGTCCTTTTCTGGACATGTACAAAAAGGGTGGCCGTATCGAGGAAGAAAACACCGACGGTATGGGCTCGCTTTGTTGCGCCGCAATGATTCCAGCTTTCTGTATCCGTGGTGCTCGAGCCATACATACCAGGGATGGCGGCGGGTGTGGATTCACCGGAAGGAGAGAGACCGCGCCGGCCGGTCGGCCATCGCGCGAGCAAGGCCGGCCATACATGGATGGATGGATGGGCAAAACGGACAAAACCCGCGACGCAGCACCGCCGTCCGGGCTCGCTAATGTAACCTTGTTTTCACCGCGTCGTTTTCCGCCGAGCTGGCCAGACGCTGCGTGCCACGAGCCCACGAGAAGCTGCTTAATTAATCAGCTCGGGTCCCTTAACCTGCCCACCAAATCATGCCGGCCATCCGTGAGCAGTGACCGGTGCATGCGTAGGAGACATGGACACGAGCTGTTGTTTTTATTTTTTTGGCTGGGTTTTGGGCGTACGGGGATCGCCTGTAGAAAGAGGCGACGGTCGTCTGGCCTCTCTGTACGTACGCCAGTACGGTGCGCGTATGCGCTCCGGAACAGTGATCCCTGGATAAGCGAGCATCTTTAGCTGGAGCTAGAGGGGCAGCAGCTAGTAGCATGGACATCCCAGCTGCCCCTGGCTGCTCCGCCAGCGCGGGTAATTGCCGCGGGGACCCGGCCGGAGGAGCGAGGGACGGTGGTCCGCCCGCCGCCTGCGATTCGTAGCCATCTTTTGGGCGCGCCGGGGCGGTGGCCTTGGCTGTTGCGCTTGCGCGCCCTGCTCAATCATGGCGCGCGCGCCGGCGCGCGGCTCGGCGCCCCCCCGGCGGCCGGCGCCGATCCGCCGCCACCCACCCATCGATCGGGACCCGCGGTCGTGCGCCAGGGACCGAAGGGACACCAGATGCGTGCGTGCCGCCGCGCGCCCCTCCTGCCACTGCCACCCCCGGGATCGCGCGGCGCGGCGGCAGCGGTCGTACGCCTGCGGGTGCGCGGCACGCGCTCGGGGAGGGGGCGTTCAGTTCGGAGGACTTCCGGAGTCAATCGTCGCGTCGCGTCGCGCCGTCGCGCCGCGCGGAGCGGGACGGGGACGGGGGAGGGAGCTGGGCGTGTGTCGCCGCCTGCGGCTTCGTGGTCTCCGCTGGCGGGAGGGGCTTGAGAGGGACGGGAGGGGTGGTGGAGTGGGAGGCGCGGCGGCGTGCTGGCGCTGCCAGCATCGGATGCCTGCCGGCCGGCCGCGGGGAGACTTGGGGTGGATCCTTGGTGAACTGTTGCGCGATGGTCCTGACACGCCGCATGTGGTGCCAATCTGCTAGCCGTGGCACATGGCGCCCTGTGCGTGTTCTTTAATTTTTACGTGCTTTGGCTCACCGTCGTCGTCTTCCTTCTGAAAGATTTGGGCTCACCATCTTCATCTCTACAAGTGCGAGCGATTGTGCGAGCAGCTCTTGCACGAAAGAGGGCTCCATTGACACCTTCACCCAGATAGTGTCCGCCTGCTGCCCGGTCGCTGTTTCAATTCGCCAGCCCAGAAGAAGAAGTCATTTACACCTTCTGGAAAAAAAAAACGGGAAAGACGACAAATCAAAAGCCCATGGGTGGACGGAAGGACTCGGGTACAGATGACGTCGTCAAAGCGTCCGACGGCATGAGACCTTCACCAGAGGAGCAGAGGCCGGAGATGCGATGCGATAGGCATCTCCTCGCAACCGAAAAAGTAAAAAAGAACCCAGGCGCACGTCGGACGCCTCCTTTCGCCTCCCGTACTCACCCCCGCTGCGCCGACGCCTGTACAGCAAGCCACCTCACCTCTTTCTCTCTCTCTCTCCCAAAAGAAAAAAAAGAAAAAGAAAAGGAAAACCGATGGCCTTCCCGGCCTGCCCCTGGCACTAATCCACTTCCTCGAAACGGCAGGGGGGAGCGGTTACCCTTTCCCACTTGTCGCGCCCGGGGGGACCCGGCTGACGGCTGGGCCCCGCGTCCGCCGGGTTTTTAACTTCCCTTCCCTCCCGTCCCCCCTCCCTGCCCATGGGGAGGGAGGACGATTTGTACCGCCTGCCTACCCGACAGTAAACAGTAGCCGCTGGTAAACACCGCCACCAACAACGACGCACGCAGCGGCGGGGAGGGGGAGGAAGGAGGGGAGGGGTGGTGGCATCACCACCGCAATAACAACGACGACGGCACCAGCGCCATCCACCACTTTACGAGGGCAGGCGCAGGCGCAGGCACGGGCGGAGGCAGGCGCGCAGCACGGGGCAGGAACCCGTCGCGATTGGCCCGTCCGACGACGAACCGGTCGCGGGCCTCGTGCTCGTGGTGGATCTGACGCCACACCCCACGCGCGGGCGCGGTCGTCGCGGTCGCTCCGCTCCCCCCTCGGTCCTCGCCGCCGCGTCGTCGACGCGTGCCGGCCGGGCGATTCCCCGCGGGGGGGCGGCGCCGTGTTCATTCGATCTGCCCCGGGCTCCGCGGTCAATGCGGGCGCGGAGATGAGCGCCGGCGGCGGGGAGGAGGAAGAGGAGGAGGAGAGGTTCTACGAGTCGCGGGACCGCGTGCTCTCCTCCTCCTGCTCCTCCACCTCCGCCTCGGACGACGACGACCACGACCACCCGCGCTGGCGACGGGATGGGGGCGCCTCCGCCGCGGCGGCCGCGGCGGCGCTCGACGTGTGGACGTCCGAGCCGGCCCCCGTGCAGGAGCGCCGCCGGAGGCTGCTCCAGATGATGGGGCTCGCCGGGGACCCCGCCCTCGCGCGCCTTGAGATGGGCCGATCGGCCTCCTACGACGGGCCCGTACGCCCGGCGCCGGTCTCGCCCATCTCCCGATCCAGATCAGATGGCGCCGTCCCGACAAAGCCCCCGCTGGGGGCCCGGTCACGCCAGGCGTCGTCGGGCTCCTCCGAGGCCACGCCCGAGGGGGAGGAGGCCGACCCGAGGTGCCTAATCCGAAACCTCGACGACGGCAGCGAGTTCGTGGTCAAGGAGGAGTTCGACCTCCGCGAGGTCGGCACGGGCCGGCAGCTCACCATGGAGGAGTTTGTTGACCTCTGCGTCGGCCGCTCGCCCATCGTCCAGGAGCTCATGCGACGCGAGAATGTTGCCAACTCCGGCTCAAACAACGACCCGTCCACCCCAATCCAGAGGTCCAACTCCGGCTCCAGCAACGGAGCAACGCGACACAGGCGGCGTAGCAGCTGGCTTCGGAGCATCCGGAACGTCGCTGGCTCCATGGTGGTCAGCTCCCGCGACCGCCGCAGCAGCGACGAGAAGGACACATGCTCGGAGAAAGGCGGCCGCCGGTCCAGCTCAGCCACAGATGACAGCCAGGACAGTGCCGGAGCCGTGCACCATGGCCCGGTGCGCGTTAAGGTCCGGCAGTATGGAAAGTCGTACAAGGAACTCAGTGGTCTGTTTATGAACCAGGAGATACAGGCTCACAATGGGTCCATCTGGAGCATCAGGTTTAGTCCAGATGGCCAATACCTCGCGAGTGCTGGTGAGGACTGCGTGATCCATGTCTGGGAAGTGTCCGAGTTTGAGAGGAAACATGAGGAGAATGGGGTGTGCAATCCTTTTGTTGCCATGGTGTGCAATGGTTCGCTGGAGCCAACAATAGCGCTGGCCAGTCTGGATGGAAGCAATAGTGAGAAGAAGCGTCGGGCAAGGTTCTTGGAGAGTTGGAGGTCTGTGAGTTCGGACCGGCTCATGGTGCCAGAGCATGTGTTTGCATTGTCAGAAAAGCCGATCCGAACCTTTGTGGGGCATTCAGAAGATGTGCTTGATCTCTGCTGGTCCAAATCTCAGGTAATTCTAGCATAGCCATTTGTTTTAGAGTTGTCCCTAGTTGATATTTGACGATTAACCTGATGAATGCTGAAATTTAGAAGCAGGCTATAAATAATATAAAAATTATAATAGACAGTGATTGCGTAGTTCTTGTTGTTTATTTTACTCTGGAAATGTTAATGGAAAAATTTTATGAAGCTTATTATTTCAGCCATCTATTTTTTTTGTGGTAATCAAGTCCAACCATGTCAGGACAGAAATATGCCTTGGCCATGACTCCAAGACTCAACATAGTTTAACGCATTTACGGTGTAATGAGCGCCAAAGTTTAAGTCAATAGGTTGTAATGCATTAATGCGATTGTGTCTGCTAGCTACCATTAGCGTTCTTCCTCCATTGTTTTTTTCTTTTTGTATCTAGATGCACATATTGGCGATTTTTTCAGCATATAGCCATTATCAAGTCATGAAAAATGCTCGCACAATATTGTCTTATGATGGTAACTGAGTACCAAATTGCACATTAGCGGTGAAGTTTTCAGCACATTGGTGATTTATATTTAAAATTCTAAGTTTTGGTAACTTGGTAGCTCCCATTTTCTTTTCTTGTTTAGGCAGTAATATAAATATTATGTGTTCCACAATATTTTATGGACTAGGCGTGTGAACTTCTAGAAATTAAGAGTTACTCCCTCCGTCCCAAATTACAATTCGTTTTGGCTTTTTTAGATACATAGTTTTTGTTATGTATCTAGACATAGTGTACATCTAGGTACATAGCAAAATATACGTATCTAGAAAAGTCAAAATGAATTATAATTTAGGACGGAGGTAGTATCTTGCTTCGTCGTGTGTTTTCAATTTTTTAAACATTTATATCGACTAACTAGAAGTATAAAACGGACTTTGTTCGTTGCTCACAGTTTATGCAACATCATGAAGCAGCCAAACAAGCCATATGGCACTAAGTCATGTTGCATCAAGCCGTGGGGTCTCAACTCTCAATTTATGGTCCCTTAGGACACACATTTTATCCTTGTTAGTCAGATTCCAAACATCCTGAAACTAAGTCACATTGCATTAAGGATTCAGTAGAGTATTATACTATTTATCAGGTTTTGCAAATTTGAGTTACCCCTCACTAGTCACATTTATGAAGGGATTTCAATTACAATTAGCGACCAACCAGTTGCCTCCAAGAGCACAACTGCATGAGTAGATGCATAAAATATGTTGACTTAAGCATTAAGTTAGCACTTCGAGACATATATTCCTGGATTTACAGTGGTACTCTATGGCCTATACTCCATACCTCTCTATGCTCGCTACATATCAGGACTTGTTCTCGCCATCAGTGCTTTCATAAATTCTTTAAAAACTATGATCGCTAAAGTTCTACCAACTCCTTACAGAAAAAAAAGATCACTATGGTTATCCTGTAGCCACTATGATTCTTCTGTCATTACAAAATTTCCAAGTAACACATTTCTCAAATGCTTTGCAGTACTTACTTTCATCTTCAATGGATAAAACAGTGAAGTTGTGGCATATCTCGAGCACTTCATGTCTGAAAACATTCTCACATAGTGACTATGGTAAGAGATATCCACCCCTTGCACTATGTAATGTTTCTCACTCAGCCAGCAGTATCCTAAATTTTCTTATGTTAAACCTGTATCCCAGTGACGTGCGTCCAGTTCAACCCTGTTGATGATAGATACTTCATTAGTGGTTCACTGGATGAAAAAGTCCGGATATGGAGCATTCAAAACCGTGAAATTGTTGATTGGAATGATTTGCATGAAATGGTCACTTCTGCTTGCTATACCCCAGATGGACAGGTTCTAATCATCCATACTTCATTCTTTGGTCTAAATATCTTCATGTTAAGGTCTAACATGTTTCTTTCTTATTTGAAGAGTGCATTAATTGGTTCCCATAAAGGCAGCTGCCATATTTATGATACATCTGGTACCTCTCTCCACCTGTAGCATGGTCGTCATGTTTCCATGGTTTTTCTTTGGCTTTGACCTTACCTTTTCTTTTACTTTTCTGATCAGATAATAGACTTCTTCAAAAGAAACAAATTGATCTGCAAAATAAGAAAAAGAAGTCCAGTCAGAAGAAAATCACTGGGTTTCAGGTGCTTAGTAGAAACAAATTTGTTTTATACTTTACAAGCACAGTAATTTTTTTGTCATTAAGCCCCTGTCTTACTGAATAATAGTTTCTTGAATAGTTTCTCCCAGGAAATACTTCAAGGGTGCTTATTACATCTGCAGATTCAAGAATCAGGGTTGTTGATGGCCTAAATCTAGTTCACAAGTACAAAGGTATCAAATTTGAGTCTGGGAACTTTTCTAAGAGTAGGAGGCTTATCATATTAGACCTTTTTTTAAGGCATAGTTCTGTACTGCTACAGTGTCTTTCTCTGCTTCTAAGAAGTGATTTATGAAATGAAATTGAATTTCTACTAATAGTACCAATTATCTGGTTCTTTACATGTTAACAATCTATTCCTGGTTTGCTACTCTTAAGCTTGGTGCTGTGTTTTTCTCTAGTAACGCTGGGGAGCCTTGTGTCATTTCATTAACAAGATTTATGTGCTGTGTTACAATCCTGATGTCTGTAGTGTGATAGGCTTACAGTAGATCCACACCAATCAAATCATGTTGCGATCCTCTGCTGTTCAATAAGATATTTCCCTGTTCCCTTGATTGAATCATGTAGCGTTTTTGCATTTCCCCTGTCATCTCCTAGCTTTCAACAAAGTGACAAAACTTGTCAGCCTCCACTTTGTTGAGGTGATAGGTCCTCGTGTTCACTTAACATGATAACACAGTTATATCAGCTCATTGATGGGTCCAATATGCATATATATTTTTCCCCCTGAAACAACGATGCTTAATTTTTCTAGTTGTTTCCAGTACAAGGGCTCTTGACTCTTGTTCTGTGCTCTTTCAGGTTTCCGAAATACTAGCAGCCAAATCTCAGCCTGTTTAGCTGCTAATGGGAGGTATGTGATCTCTGCAAGTGAGGATTCCCATGTGTATATATGGAGAAACGATGATAATCTTGAACAAGGTAGAAGCAAGGGGAATGTTACTGTCACCAATTCCTATGAATATTTCCACTGCCAGGATGTGACAGTAGCTGTTGCTTTGCCATCTACTGGCTCGGCAATGGTATCAAGAACAAACTCCAGGAAGCACGATGAGCAGGACTGTGTATCCGAGCATCATCTGTTGCATGTTATCCCTGAGAAACTGCAAGCTTCCTGTGATTTCCAAGCCCAAAGTGGCAATATCCTAAGCACCAGTTCAAATCACAGTGGTGATAGAGCAACTTGGCCTGAAGAGCTCATGACGCCAACAAAGCAGAGCCCTCGGTCTAGTGCCAGTCTTCCCAGTGGTGCTGGTCAAGCTTCGAGTCGGTCCGCCTGGGGAATGGTAATGGTCACGGCAGGACATGGAGGTCAGATCAGAACATTTCAGAATTTTGGGTTTCCTGCTCGAGTATAGTAGCTATGAGGCTGCTGCCTGGACTCGGCATCTGCTCTGCAGCAAGCCGGGTGATTTTTGTGTATAGATAGGTGAAAATTTGGGTGATTTGCACAGCAGTCTGGGATGTGGGATTTTGTCGCTCCTAGGTGCACCTGCTTGTGAACTTCAACTAACCTACGACCTGGCAGTCAGGCACGGCGAATTCGTTTGCCCGGAATTGTACATGAGAATGGAGCCCGGGAAGGACGACAGGCGTCGGCCGGTTGGAGCGAGATCTCTTGGGATCTTTTGCCACCATCTTTTCATCTGTTTTCTCCAATGAGTCCAGTTTAGATTTTCTCTTGATGTTTACCCCTTTATTATATATTCTTGTAAGAAGAAATCTCAGTTCTACAGAAAAAGAAAAGCAAAAAGAGCTGCATGGAGTGATGAATTCGTTGTACTGGTATAGCAGGCTTGAGATGTTAATGGTACATGAGTATAGGAGTAAAGAGATGCAAAATTTTTGAGTTCTGAAGCTTTTGGACTTTGCTTCTGGACAAGGTTGGCCCGGTGCATTTCTGATGTATATCTGGTGTCGAACTGCCGGTTATCCAACAAACTTGTTATCGACTCTCTGTTTTCGATCATTGCTACATGCTCTTTTCCCGTTGTGTCGCGTGGTGTCTGCGCACTGTATACGTCCATTTTTCTTGTGGTTGCTGGAGAAAACTACTCCATTTCCTTGGTCTTCAACTGTTCAAATGTTTGGTGGCGAGTGGCGATCTTGCTCGCGGCGGAGGCGCGGCCACGGCGGGAAAAGAAAAATCCGGCTCCCCACGAGTTTGGGTGATCTCATCGACATGCGTATCGAAGTTGATCCGAAAGCTCACAGGGCCGTCTCTCGTGCACCATCAGGAATCAGGAACAGCGTTTCGGTGATTCTCTAGATCGTTTGATGTGATGCCAAACAAACAGGTAAAATCAAGAATTGGCTTGACGAAGGTAATCAGTGTGGTTTTTTCATGCTTTCCTTTGACTTGGAAGATTGTGCTAGGCTTATATGTTGCAACTTCTTTTATTAAAAGAAAAGATAGAAAAAAGGACTGTGCCACGCAGTGCTGATGCTGACGCCTCTGAACTGTATCTTTAGGACCACACAAACAAATTTGTCGGCCTCAATGCCTCATCACCGATCCAACCATCCAGGGGTCCCACAAAGCGCGAACGTTTGGTGAGGTGGGCTCTTCTCTTTCGGTAAGGTCAGACGGTTTGGTCAAACACCTTAAGAAAAAAGAATATATAAAGGGGAAGAGAAAAGGAGTACATCAAAAGAAGTCACCATTAAAAAACATATCCAAAGAACGCCTTCTGCTGGTAAATGTATGCGGATTTAGACCCAAGAAATGGAGTAATGGGCCAAATGATTCTAGTATGCATTATGCATCAATAATATTGATAATATGCTATTACTAATTATAAATATTTTCATGACAGTACTCATGCTTGTTAGGACGTTATACATTTCGAACAAAGAGAGTAACAACAAAAGAAATAATTCCCCAGAGGCACTTTATAAAATGGAAGGTATGCTAATTCCGCTTATAAGTCATCAAAGGAACACAATAGCAAAGGTTCCTTTTAGTTACGAGCATATGGTGGGTATTCTGATTAATACTACTTACTAAATAAATATCTTTTGTCAATCACATCCAACACTTCCTTATGTTTTTTTAATAGGAAAACAATAGGGGAGACCTAATTGTGGTATATCTTAGTCATTGCAATATGCCACTGTTTACGCTTAGCTTGACGAACAACCTTTACCACCATACTTAGTACTTCAAATTTTGCCCTTATATAACTAATTATCCTCCTCTAAACAAACTAAAAACATCTCAAGCAGTCCCCATTTCCAAAAAAAGCCTACCGATATTAGGAGATATCTCGCTCTAACAGTCCTCGAATAGATTTTTCATTTCTTAATATTTTTTAATTGACCACAATAATTCTCTTCAACTCTCTCCAAGTCTTGTCACACCAATACGATAGTCCAGCAAATTTGCACCAGTCACGAAGTCTTGTCACGCTTAGTACAAACCTCTTGCGTTTATGTTTTTCCATACGCTTTCATTCCTGCTTAACATCATCCGCATTGCTTGGTGTCCCATCCGGCCATCCATCTAGCTCAACTTGGTGACCCGATTGTCTAAATCCGGAAACCGCGCCTACGAGGCATTCAAATTTTCTCAAGAACAATGCACAGTATATATAACATACAAAAGGAGAATGAATTATACTATTTGTCATCGCTCCTTCCCCGCATTCATGTAATAAAGCGTCTTTGGTCTCGCTTTCTCCCTCCCAACCCGCATCGAGCCACTACCGATGAATTAGTGGAGCTCAGATCAGACGCCGCATATGTTGGACTAATTAGCAACCATATTATTAAATTATGAGTATAAATCATGATTTAAACAACTATATAAGATATTTTGTAACATTGAGCAGCACAAGCAATCTAATCATGATCACCAAAAATACGATTAAAGAGCGAATTAGACCACGACGTATGTACTAAGCGTTTGTACATGAAGATTTCGTGACTGGTGCAAATGTGTTCCTGCTGACGACGAGTCACGACAGCCAGCGAAGAGAACGGAGCGGATAGCTGATGTAGGAGGAAACCGAGCTATGGTGATTGGTGACGAACTTGAACAGTCACACGGACAACAGAACCGTGCAATGACCGGTGGAGAAGGGAACCGAAACACTTAAGCACTCACACAGGGCACTTCTCAAAAATCTTATTCACTCATTGCCAGTATAGGGTTACAAGGATAAGTAGTTCCGGCTCTTGGTGTACGCCAACATCGGGGAATGGAGAGATGTTACCTGGTGACACAGAAAAAAAAAAGGGAGTAAAGACTAACTTGTATGGGCTACATTAGAAATTATCAAATTTAGAAGACTCCGTATGTAATACCATGAGGGAGGATGATTCGTATTTATATATGAAGGAAGATTCTCACGCCCTCGTCTATAAGTAATACGGAACTAATAGATGATGTATTGGTCTACAACTAATATGCCTTTAAGATGAATTATCTATGGGCTCGGCCCATATGCCCATATATCTTACAGCCTAGGGTTTGCAAGTCGCCACCTACCCCCCGCCCCCTTCCCTTGTCCTCCCCCGTCCCCGAGCGTCCCCGCTGCCGCCATTGCCGCGGCTTAGCACGAGCTGCGCAAAACCCATCCTCAACCCACCCCGAGGCACCAAATCCGTCCGTAATCTGCGAAGAACTCGAATGCGATCCGAAGAAGCACCATAAACGCAGCAGCACGCGCGCATCTATCTATCGCTAAATTCCTTCTGGTTCTGGAGACTCGAAAAGAACAGATCCACCGGCGCGCAGATCCGTCAACCTGTTCGCGCGTGCGGACAGTGCGCGCGCGGTGCGTGGACGTGCGCGACAGACTCTGCTGAACCGAGGATTTGTATCTCTGGAACCACTCGGATTTGGGATCTGATTCGCCCGGTGCGATCTGATTCATGATCAAGTCCGTGGTTTATTACGGGAACATCCCCGTTGGGGAGGCGGAGTTGTGGCCCAAGGGCCTGACGACGGACCTGTCATGGGCGCGGGCGATCCGGGTGGACCGCCTGTCGCCGCCCAGCGAGCGGTGCCCGCCGCTCGCCGTGCTGCACGCCGTCGCGGCCGGCGCCTGTTGCCTCGTGATGGAGTCCAGTCCCACATCCACGGCTGACGAGCCCCCACCGCCGCTCGTCGCCATGCACACCGCTTGCCTCAGGGACAACAAGGTATACATGTGAATCATTCCTGGCACCGAAACAAGGAAACAGCAAAGAGAACTAATGGAATAAATGAACAAATCGAACCCCTTAACTTTACGTGGACAGCCTTAGCCACACAATGAGTCTTAATTAGCAGAAGAGAAATTAGTGAATCAATTATTCCTGGAATATTTACTGCATTAATGATTATTGTATTCAGCATGAACAATTTATTTATCTCTGGACTGGTATTTTTGACAAAGATGTGACTCGATTAAAAATACTGACTGGAACTTATATGAGAATTCACTTTCATATATAGAAACATGCAAATAGTTCCGTGTTTCATTGTTTTGTGGACAATGGACTTGGTTTTGACTTGATCTCAAGTAATAGAAACATGCAAATTAGAACCTGGCCTGATTGCTCAATGGATGAGTTTCAGGAACAGAGTTCCGTATTTCGGAAATGGAGCAAATATCAAAATATATTTTGAGATCTTGAATGCAACATATTGGTCATTTGGTTGTTGAGACGTGCTGGAGGTTATGAAGAATTTGCTGTTATTCAGCAGTTGACATCCTGACATCTGAACTCCACATGCTTACAGAGCTATTTGAGGAATGAGCGAAGCATTACTCGAATTTGAACGCATTAATGTCCAAGGCAATCATCTACTGGCAAGTTAATATGTTGCTGGATTTCATCGGACCTATATTCTTTAAAGAGCGCAAATGTATTAAGAAATATTATTTTGGTCCCTGTGGTTCCTCGAAGTATTGAAATTTATTGTCACTGTGAAATTTTTTGTTTTTTTTCAACATTTTAGATGTAAATGATGTTCATCTAATCCCTGCTTCAAAAATTTAGAACAATGCATTTTCCTTCTACCAGTTTTCTATACTAGATCTACTGCGCACATGTTACTCTGATATGCAGGGCTCTTTAATGGAAACTTTATATATGCTATAAGTGCCTTGTGAAATTCCATGTCTTTCATCGTGCGCTTCAAAGTTTTCACACTTTATTCCCTAAGCGTAAAACATTTACTCTGTGTTTGATCTTGTTCCCTTTGATGCATTATGTTTGCAGACAGCGGTTTTTCCACTTGGAGCGGAAGAGATACACTTAGTGGCGATGACTTCTAAGAGGAACTTGCCAAATCATGCATGTTTTTGGGGATATAAAGTACCATTGGGCTTATATAACTCGTGCTTGAGCATGTTGAACCTTCGATGTCTTGGCATTGTGTTTGACCTTGATGAAACATTAATTATTGCCAATACCACTCGGTCTTTTGAAGACAGGATAGATGCACTTCACAGAAAATTGGGTAATGAGACTGATGCTCAGCGCATTAGTGGTATGTTGGCAGAGATCAAGAGGTACCAAGATGACAAGTCTATACTAAGGCAGTATATAGAAAGTGATCAGGTTACTGATGGTGGCGAAGTGTATAAAGTACAATCCGAGGTCATCCCACCCTTAGCTGACAATCATCAACAACCTATGACACGCCCGATTATAAGGTTACAAGAGAAAAATATTATCTTGACACGTATAAATCCATCGGTACGTAACCCATAACATCAGCTTTGCTCTAAAACTGTTCAAAACAAAATTTTGTTCTAAAAGCATGTGCTGTTAAAATGTATGTTGCTTCCACTTTTTGTTATTAATCACACAATTCTTTTGGCAAACATAGAAATGTATTGCCTTATTCAGTTTATTTTGCATGATGTTCTAAACTGAACTGTACCACCATAAGTTAATTTAATATATTTTCAGACATCTCATTTACCTGATTTTACTTGGCATAATTTTTTCATGGAGAAGAAAATAATACACAGACCTGATTGTTGTTATTTTGTTCATTAGACAGTTGCTTTATGTGCTTGAATGCTTTATTAGCACATAGGGCTTACCATACTGTTAGGGCCAAGTTACATGGGGGGTTGTGGCTAACCAAAAGTTCAAACTTTCTTTCTTTTCTCTTGTAGAGCTGAACTTTATTTTGATAGTAGTAACACCTGTACCTACCAGGCTTTGATTCAACTACATTTGCATGACAATTGACTTCCTGGCTTATTTTCGCTTCCCTTCTGTTTTCTAGATAAGAGATACTAGTGTCCTGGTACGGCTAAGACCAGCATGGGACGACCTTCGGAGCTACTTAATTGCAAGAGGTCGCAAACGTTTTGAGGTGTATGTGTGCACAATGGCTGAGAGGGACTATGCTTTGGAAATGTGGAGGTTGCTTGATCCAGATTCAAAATTGATAAACTCTGTCCAACTTCTTGACAGACTTGTCTGTGTCAAATCTGGTATGTTTAAACATTTTTTCTTAAATACAAACATCAAGAGCATAATTTCACTGCTAAACTTAAGTTTGTTGATAGTATTACTCCCTTCTATGAATTTCCATGTGCCTGGACTTAATTTCTTGTGATCTTTCCAGACTTTTGACGTTTAATGCTACATTTACTCATCTAGGGTCAAAAAAATCATTGCTAAAGGTATTCCATGATGGATCTTGTCACCCTGGAATGGCCCTTGTTATTGACGACCGTTTGAGAGTTTGGGATGAGAAGGATCAGCGTAGAGTTCACGTTGTTCCTGCATTTGCTCCATATTATGCCCCTCAGGCAGAGGTAGTGGTCGATTCTTACTTCATAGCAACATAAAACTATCTTTTTTTATGGTTACTGAGGGTTCCTTGTCACTTTTTCTTCAATTTTCAGGCAAACTTCCCTATTCCGGTTCTTTGCGTCGCCCGAAATGTTGCTTGCAATGTTAGGGGTGGTTTCTTCAAGTAAGGACATATTTGTCTGTATGATCTTCTAAGTAATTAATTGTCATGACATTATCCTGTATCTGCTTCCGTGCAAACTGTCCCGTAGTATCTTTTGCCTAATAATAAGTTTTATGATTTATATTCTATTGGCAGAGATTTTGATGAGGGCATCCTACCCCGGATTAGTGAGGTTCGTTATGAGGATGAAATGGATGGCATTCCTTCTGCTCCTGATGTTAGCAATTATTTAATTTCAGAGGTAAACTTCATAAAGGAAAATGCTTCAGATTGACTACCTAGTGCCTACTTTCTACCAAGAAACATTAATTTTCCATTGCTAGGATGAGAATGCTCCAATTTCGAATGCAAACAAAGATCCACATGCTTTTGATGGTATGGCAGACGCAGAGGTTGTGAAGAGGATGAAGGTTTGCACTTTTACTGCCTTGTTCTGGATACTTGGCTACAATGCATAAATCTCGAAGTTAATAGAGATGAAGCAAGTATGGTGCTATTATAAGAAATCAAATTGAATGCAGTGTGAAATGAAGTATGGTGCTTCATTTCACCCCTGAACTATCGTGGTGTGATTGCATAACCCCTTAAAGTATGAAACCAGATATTTGACACCCCATGGTTTCTATTCTGTCTAAATAACCCATTAAGGCAGTTTTGACTTTTGAGGGTGGTTTTGCCCACCCTAGCGCATGACACGGACAATGATGTGGCGCCAACTCAATAGGTCATCTCTTGCATCCTTTTTCAGACACTCGGTCCCGCTTGGCATCCCTTTACGTTCCTTGTTTTCTTGCTCTGACACCGTTTGGCGCATGAATCAGGCAGTAGGCAGCACCACGAGAGCAGTAGGCCATCTGATGCGCAAATTAGATGGCACCACACGCCAGCAGGCCAAGGGCTTCAAAGCAGGCAACATGAGCACGTGGTTGTTGCTGGTGCCGCGTTGTCGAGGCCGTCATGAACGCAAGTAGATACAGGGGCACTGTACGAACGGCACGCTGTTGAGGCCTTGAGGGTGAGGATCATATGGCAGCGTCTTCTAGGCTGGAGACTAGGCATGCGACGTCAGCCAGGGGAAGCTGGCTCCAATTGGACTTCCAAGTCGATCTGATGCGAACTCCACTCATTAACTGATTAATAATGTGATTTGGATAGTATAGCTTGTCATGATTGCTGCTGTAGAAGAATTACATCACCATTTGGCTCCGAGCCAATTGATTGATGCGTCATTTTTTCTTTTTTCAGTGTGCTTGTGTAGTCTGCTTGATCTTTGGTGTCTCCCTGGCACTAACGCCGTGTTACAGCTCCCTCAGCATGCTCCTTTTTGGTGAGCGTAGACGTGGCGGGATTTGGTGAGCAGAGCAGCTAGGAGCACGGTTGAGTGACATCTGTTGTTCTTTTAGTACCATTGGGGGAAGGAGATATAAAACAGAGAAAGGAACAAGAGGATGGAAGATATGACATGTGGGACCTGAGTGTAATAGAGATAAAGTGAGAGGGATGGGACTGATATGCTGACTTGCTGTCATGTCATCATACATATAACTTGCCATGGTGGCAAAACTGCCTCCAAAACCGCCTTAGGGGGTATTTAGATGGTATTGAATACTTTAGAGGGTTCACCATCTGGTTTTACAGATTATAGTTCAGGGGGTTAGGTAGACGAGACCAATACTTTGGGGAGTTAAGTAGACTTTTTCCTGCACAATATGTCTTGCAGTATGCTTAGTGTTCATTTAGGATATTTATTCTTAGAGTTAAATCATCCATTTTTGAATATCAAAGATGTAACTGTTTAGTACTTATGTGCGATTTTTCTTCATTTATGTTATACCTTAAAAATGGATCGCAAATACAACCTTATAATTCTTACAGTTTTTATGAGCATAAAATGCATAACTTGGAACTCAACAGTGGGCACATTTCTTTAGCAAGAATGCAAGATACATTGAAAGCTCTACTACAAAATTCTGAGAGGTGCAATTGCAGCAGATTTTTTTTTGGGGAAGTTTGATCTATAGTATCCAATCAATTCGTCAAAAAGAAAAACCCATAATGTATTTATTCTATTTGTACCATCTTCTTCCACCTAACAACCAAATGGTAATGCTAAATAACTTCCTATTTATTAACAATGGCTTCCTATGGTTTTGTTCTTACATCCAATGTGCAGGCTTAACAGAAGTATTAATATATACCGTAAACCAATAACTTCAAATCTGCTAGCAACTGCTAATGGTTTTAGCATTCTTAAATCATCTCACCTTGTTTGTGTCTGAAATTTTTTCAGGAAGCTTCTTCCGGCGTTCAAGTTGTGAATCCAATAACAACTGACGTTCATGTGATGTCAGTAGCTGCTAAAGAACACTTTGCTACACCTGCATTCTCATCTACCCCAATAGCACCACCACTGGCCATGATTCCTTTGAATAATGAGCATGTTCCCCAGCCTCCTCCATTCAGCCAGCCAGTTGCTCAATCTAGTCTTGTGGATCCTTCACAAGGTTCTCCAGCTAGAGAAGAGGGTGAGGTTCCTGAGTCTGAGTTGGATCCTGACACTCGGAGAAGGCTTCTCATATTACAACATGGTCAAGACACAAGAGAAGCTGCACCACCATTTCCTGCTGGACCTCCTGCACAAGTCTCAGTACCGCCAGTGCAATCTCATGGAAATTGGTTTTCCTTAGAGGAGATGAATCCAAGGAACCTGAACAAGGCTTCAACAGAATTTCATTTAGAATCTGACTCTGTACATTATGATAAGAAGCAACCGCAGCATCCATCATACTTCCCTGTCGGGGACGATCCTATATCTGCAGATAGATATAGCTATAAGAACCAGAGATATCCTCCTCAGGTTAGTGATCGTTTGTTTTTTTATCAGAATTTTTAATTGATCTTTGTTAATGAGGTGTCTGTGGATGATATAGTGACACATGCTTTATTTATGCAGCCGCTTCACAGTGAAGATCATCAAGTGCTTCATAACCATGCACCAGCAACATATAGATCTTTTTCTGGTATATTTTTCTCTACTTTCGATGGTTCTGGTGTTCCTCTTGCAGTTGCAGCTGTTGAGCATATTGTACAGTCTACAGTGCATGTCTTTCTCTGTGCTTGCTTATCATATCTTAAGATTCATAGTGTATGCTAACCTACTCGGCTCTCATCTCAAACTGTCCCTTTAGAGTTATGTGTGTTTCCACTTTTCTCAATGCAAGCTTTGCACTTGTATTTTCTTTTGTCACTGTTATGTAAGCAGCATGCAGTTTGTTAGTTTGTTCACTAGTTTTTGGTTTTATTTCTAAACCAAATGAGAAGAGACTATGTATTTGGCTGGAACTTGAGGTTTACCTCTTCCGAGTTAGTTTAGCTGCTTCTTATATTTTGCATATTCTATTGTGTGTGGTCTAGTTGTCAAACATGGTTTGGCTGAAATCCCTATTGTTGCTAGCTAAATTATGCAACTCCTTTTCTTGGAATGTTTTGGGTGCGTGCTTAGTTTATAGTATTCTAAACTTGATTTGCAATGTGAAGGCGAGGACATAGCAACTCGTCATGCTCCTTCAAGACAAAGAAGCAGCCAAATGGAATCAGGAAGATACTTCGTACAATATGGAGGAATCACGGGTGTGTTGGAGGACATTGCAGTAAAGTGTGGATTTAAGGTATTTTTAAGATGAAAAATCATATTGCTATTTTATTCTTTATCTTATATCTTAACATGTCTCATATTTGTCACCTAGGTGGAGTACCGATCAACTTTATGTGATACGACAGAGTTGCAATTCTCCATTGAGGTAGATACAATATGTTACTATCTAATTTTTATATAGGATCATTTAATGGGGGATGTTAAGATATTGGGAGTTATGAAACTTGATATGGGCTTCAGGAAGTAATCTTGAAAGCAGACATTAAATTGTGCATGATCCTTGCTGATCTATAGCTCAAAGCATGTATTAATTTTTTTACCAACTGTTTAACTTTGTGACTGATTGCAAATCACTCTATTATACTTGTCTTATATTTTCTATTCAAACCTTCCGTTATACCTCTCAGGTTTGGATTTTTGGAGAAAAAATAGGTGAAGGAATTGGAAAAACAAGGAAGGAAGCACAGTGTCAAGCTGCTGATACATCCTTAAGAAATCTGGCAGGTGAATTGATGACCGACCTCCGTTCTTTTTATTCTCAGTTGGAGTTGCTAGGCAACGAACTACAGGGGGTTTGATTTTGGATAGTAATATTTCATTTGGAGTATATTTTATACTTGATTGGTCATGGGTAGTTTTATTTTCAGTAGTTGACTTCTGACTTTCTGAGGTCCAATCGAAGTGTCAAAACTGTGGAATAGTTTTATCATTCTGGTTCTCGAATCATGTTTAGCTAATCTAAGGTTGCTTAAATGTTTGTGTCTTTGTATTTTTCTACCTATTTGCATTTTGTTTGATGGCCTGATCATAGTATTCAGAATCTTGCTTTTTCCTTCCTGAATTAAGTACAGAATGCCTCTAAGAAAGGGTGGAAAATACAGAATCCAGCAATCTTCTCATAAAGCTTTGCATAAGTCTCTCTTCCTTTTGTATAAAACATGCATATATTTGACTTCAACTTCATTTGTAGACAAATTTCTATCATGGGACCCAGATAAGATGACAGTTGCGAAGGAGAATGGTTTTAATAGCTATCCAAACTCACATAGATATCCAGGAAGCAATAGAGACGATATGTTACCAATTGCAAGCACTTCAGATGAGTCTAGATATATGAATGACAGAATCGACAACTTAAGAAAACCTGGTGGTTCTGTTGCTGCTCTCAAGGAGCTTGTAAGTTGCTTCCTTAATTACCAGCTCTTGGACAATTAGGCTCTTTTAACTAAAGGATGTTATGGTACATTGCAGTGTACGGTTGAAGGGTATAATTTAGTATTCCAGTCTCAGCCTTCTACAGATGGTTCAGCAGGTAAAGAAGTTCGTGCTCAGGTCAGTACATCTGGATGAAATGATCACATAGTATGTCTAGTACATCGTATAATCTTGATATTATAAAGATCAATTAGTGAAAGTAGACCTGCTACTATTTAACCTTGTGATAGTACATGATTTGTTGTATGCTATTGTCATTGGTCAAGAGTTTTTCTTCTTTTTGATTCAATTTGATCCGATGGCTTAAGCAGAGAATCTTGTTTGCTTTCATGCTTACTGTAGCTCATTCTTCTTATTCCGAAATTGTGTTTGGTTTTTCAGGTAGAAATAGGTGGGCAAATCCTAGGGAAAGGAGTTGGAGCAACATGGGAGGAAGCTAAGCTGCAGGTTGTAAGCAGATTTAATAAATAGTTCAATCCTTTCTTTTGTTCTTGGGGGTCTTGAAATGAAAAAAATAAGCATGGGTCTTCATTTTCACTTGTATTAGGCAAAGGAGGATTTTTCTCTCTATTAGGCAACTGGTTGTCTTGTTTCAGTCAAAAGTTTGTTTGCACATTAAACAACCTTTGCTACTAGCTGGTTTGGAATCAAAGTAACCACTGAAGTATTGCTTTTTAAGAGACATGAAAAGACAACGAAAAGTACTGTCCTATTGTGCAATGTGATAAATGACAGAAATTGCATGAGCATGTTGTTTTTGTACAAAAGGAAGCCTTTTATTTTAAATGAAGTGTGCAGTTCATCTACACCCTCCATTATTGAACTGTTCATTTACATAATTCCTTTTAATAGGCTGCTGACGAGGCTTATGGAACGTTGAAATCCATGCTCGATCAACTTGCGCAAAGACAGTCTGCATCTCCAAGGTGATGGTTTGGTACTGTGTGTCTATGTTTTCCATTTATTCGAGGTTTAGCTTTCTATCAAAGACCATAATTTCTTGGCAATTTTTAGGGTGGATATTGGTTCTTGTACAACGTCCCAAGTCTTAGCAAGCTTGCTCTATAATATTTTCTCTTTGGACAGGTCATTTGCGCCCAATTTTAATAAGCGCTTCAAGCCAGATTTCTCGCAGACAATGCAAAGGATTCCTTCGGGCAGATATTCTAGAGACGACAGTCGTTTTCCTTGACAGTAGTCTGAAGTATGCACTTCTTAATCTCATGAGAAGAATCAGGAAACCTTGGCAGAGCCCCTCAAAATTCCGTAATTGCAAGCGCGGGAGGGCACGAGTTGTACGTGATGATGCCTATGTATTGCGTTTTCAGTTCGTGTACAGGTTTCCTCTCACCATCATCATCTTCAAGCGGCCATTACCCGTGATTTCAACTGTTGTTGTAACCTGATCTGAAGAGAGCTCTTGGAGATGTGTTCTGACTTGTGTCGAATCCGTATATTTCTGATGTCGGAACTGAGAGTGGATCTTAGAGCGTACATTCCTGATGCTGTTTGCGTAGATTACCATTTTTTGTACACACCTAGATCAGATTAGGCTCTAGTGGCTATTGGTATTCGCTGGGGATAAAAGCGGATCAGATCAGATTGGATAATAGTATAATACCTTTTTGATATGCTAATCCATTTTTTTGCCGGATGAGCGGATATTATAAGGATGTGATGATGGATATGGTTTTTTTATGATGTTAGAAACAGTGTGAAGTCCGATCGGTGTGGATTAAAATAGTTGAATAATACATGCTTAACATTTTATGAATTAGAATAGTTGGATAATTCATGAATCAAAGGTATACTCCAAGTAACATGCTCACCTGTATAGTCTACAACGCAGTTCATAAATCACATATAAAGTGAGCTTAATAGTTTTTTGACACTTCAGATGTAATTTAACAACTCGGGATGTAATCTAAATAGATTTTGGGATGTAATCTGATTTAACAATTTTCTAGTGCTTATCAAGTCACTTGGTATAACTCAGTCGGTTTGCCTCTCGACATCCACAGACATTCTGGGCCCACGTGGCAGTGAGTGGGTCGGCTGTCCGGCAGAATCAAAGCTCACCTCGCCGCCACCGCCGTGCTCGCCGCGGATTCCAATTTCCAACCGGAAGCCGCTATGGCCGACCGCTTCTTCCCCAACGACATGCCCGGCTACGTCGAGGAAGAAGCGGCGCCCGCTCCGGCCGCCGAACTCTCATCCTCGTCCTCGCTCCATACACTCCTATCCCTCCCCTACCCCGCCCTCGCAGCCCGCTTCCTCCACGCCGCGCTCCAACTCAAGCAGATTGCATGCCGCCGCTCCCTAGATTGCCTGCTGCCGTGCGCTCGTCGGCTCGTGTGGTGACGACTTTTGTCGTCCTCTGCCGTGTCAGGTTGTGCACGAGACTTGGGAGAAGCAGCGTCGCGCGGCGGGGGACTTCACGCTCTACACCGGCGCGCTTGGCACCGCGCTTCTGCTCTTCAGGGCCTACTCGGTCACCGGACACCGCGCCGACCTCGCCACCTGCGCCGAGATCGTGGCCGCTTGCGACGCGGCGTCTGCACCTGCGGGCGAGGAGTAAGTATATGTTCGCGAGGAGTTGATTTGGGATCCCTGCAGGTTCGTGACGTTCATATGCGGACGGGCTGGGGTCTGCGCGCTCGGTGCGGTGGTGGCGAAGCACGCCGGAGACGAGGCCACCGTCGCGCGTTACCTGAACTCGTTAAGCAGGTAACTGGGTGCGATGGAATGATGCTGACGTTGCCTGTCAGCTGCTTGTGAGTTGTGGCACTGGATTCTCTAGATCAATTGATGTTTGATGTTCTTCTTGTTCAACCTTGGCAAACTCGCTCGTTTTGACTGAGGAGGAGGTCATGAGGATGCTATGGCTGTAGATTCACCTCTGATGAATATTGATATGGCATAATGAACATTACTTCATTAGTGATTAGTGGTGGCCGAACTCTGTTGAAACTGTAGATTGCGATCTCATTTGATGTGCTATATTATGCTTACTATCCTTTTGTCCCCTGGGTCCTTTGAAACTGTAACCTATCTGAGCAGAATGATAAATTACAAACCTTCATGTATGAGATGGCAATTTCACCACTCGATTGCAGACCTAAATGTAAAGGTTCCCCTTCTAGATTGAGTCAACCTGTATAGGAATTACCTACAAATTATCCTTCACTCAGAATCTATCAAATAATTTAATTCTCCTGAAACAGATCAAAATTTGACATGTTATCTATCAAATATTGTAGCAGGCTTCTCAGATTTTGATAATAAATTTGACATGTTATCTATCAAATATTGCATTTTTAAGCACATCAGATGTTTCTCCGCCATTCTGTCAATAACTTAATTCTCCTGAAACAGATCAAAATTTCTAGTAAATTCCCTGATGAGCTCTTATATGGAAAAGCTGGATATTTGTGGACCTGCTCCTTCCTAAACAAACCGCTTGGTGAGAACACGATACAGCCAACCACCACAGTAAGTATGCATTTCAATCATAAATACCTTAGTTAAACATTCTTCATATTCATTGCAGCTGGTTGATAATCCACCGAACTTAAATTTTACAGGACATAGTTGTGGGAGAGATTATCAAAGATGGTAGAAGGTTGTCTACAAAAAGCTGCCCATTGATGTATGAATGGTATGGTGAAAAATATTGGGGTGCTGCTCATGGTCTTGTAGGGATTATGCATGTTTTGCTAGACATGGACTTGACAGAAAATGACAAGGAATATGTGAAGGGAACTTTGCGATACATGATTCAGAACCGCTTCCCTAGTGGAAATTACCCTTGCACCGAAGGAGATAATTATGATTGCCTTGTGCACTGGTGCCATGGGGCTCCTGGTGTTTCCCTCACCTTAGCAAAGGCTTCTCAGGTTTCCTTTTTGATCTTAAATGAGCTGAAGCCTTTATTGTGTGCTGCTGCTTTTTATTCTTTGCGATATGGAGCTTTCATATTGAAAGCACTTGTTCTCAGGTGTTCCCAGAAGAGCAATTTTTGGAGGCAGCGGCAGATGCAGCTGAGGTCGTTTGGAATCAGGGGCTTCTCAAAAGAGTTGGGATATGTCATGGAATAAGTGGGAATGGCTACACATTTCTCCCACTTTACCGCCTTACAAAGAAAAAGGAGTACCTCTACCGTGCTAAAGCTTTTGCTTGTTTTCTCCTTGACCAAGCTATCAAGCTAATTGCAGAAGGCATCATGCACGGTGATGATGAGCCATATTCGCTATTTGAAGGCCAGGCTGGAATGGCATATCTGTTTCTATATATGATTAACCCCCTTGAATCTGGGTTCCCAGCTTATGAACTTTGAGCAGCACTGGGTCAGTTAGCCGATGCTCTAAGGCATCAGTTTACACGTACGTCACATAAGCTGCAATAATTAGACATGATTGCATCAAGTCAAATTATATTTGTAGAAACTGCAAACCAAAGGGTGAAGTAGCCTAAGGTATGTGTTTGTGGGTAGACCTCTTGTGACGGCTCTATCTGTTGCATGGAGAAGACTTTCGTTTCTGCTGCAACAAGAACCAGGATGCTGACTCCTAGGAGCTTCACATCGGTAACTCATCACTGAACTCTGGAAGGGTGCAATTGCTGAAGACCAGCAGAGTGCACATTTGTATGTTCTCTCTATACCCTGATCCCATCATGCCAGTTCCTTGTTCTAACTACTTCACTGCACTTCATTTTGGTCCACTTGACCACTGACAGTGGATATGCATCACTGAAACAGCGAAACTTAAAACAGGCTTAGTGTGTTACCACCCTATCCAATTTTGTTCCTTGGTTGAAACACTGAAGAAAAAGCAGAGTTCTGGTGCTGTGAACGAACCGCTCCTGAGATCTCAATGATAACAGCTAGCTAAAATACAGGTCTGTACAATTGATGCGCATTTTTACAAAAGTTTTGAGATGGAGCCATTCCCAGTTGTCGCATTTTTTTTGTCTTACGTCTTTACACCGTCAGACCATTGCCTTGTTTGCTGTGTATTTAACTGTGACGTGTGTTGCATTTTACCCGCAGGGAGAATATCATCCATTTATAACATATCCCCAGACCACATGGAACTCGAGTCCAGCATAGTCGAACCGAGGCACGGGAGAGGTCTCTTCGTGCAGCCTGGGATGCCACTGCTACCACCTGCATATGGTGCAAGTGTCGCTCACTCAGATCGATCAGCTATGCTATGCTGTTCTCCTGCTGCTGCGTAAGATGACCGTCGTGAGATCCAAATCCAAGTTGTGGTCTTCAACATGTGCCCACGGTATCTTAGCACAGGTAGCCTTACGTTTGAACGTGCATGGGACTCAAAAGAATAAGCTTTAAGGTCCCCGAGACTATACTAATGAAGTAAAAGCTGTGATATTTTTTTCCCAAAGTGCACAACTGGAACAATCCTCTCATATATGGAAAGAAAGAATATAGCTTAGGCACACTGCACGTACAGGTTATCCTAATGATAAGTAAACGCTAGCTCTATCCTAATGACATCACACACCAGTGGCTCTGAAGTCTAAACAAACTCTGAAACTAGCAAGTGGCAAGTAGCAAGTGCACTTAATTTTAACCTGTCAGCGGCAGCTCATGCGAACGGCGCCCCTTGCCTTCCCCCGCTACAATGCGGAGACCGGATCGAGGTGACTGCTCACGTACACAAAGCCAAGGTCGCGTACGTGCACATGGCGGCAGCGGCGGCCAACGCGCAGCAAGCCGCGAGCTCCATGGTCGTCGCTCCCCCCGCGTCCCCGAGTCCGACGACGATGCCGGCGGCGGCTCGGAGGCCGCTGCACCTGCTCCTCCTCTCCCTCTCGCTCCCCGCCCTCCTCCTGCTGCTCTCCCTCGTCTTCCTCCTCTCGCACACCACCTTTAGCCTCCTCATCTGCCCTCTCCTCCCGCGGCCGCCTTCGCGGCGCAATGCGACGACCACCAGTGGTAGCGGTAGTGGCGACAGCCTTGGTGTCTCCATGGACAAGACCTTGCAGGCCTTTCATGCCTCGACACCGCCGTCCCCTTCATGGCGCAATGCGACGGCCACCAGTAGCAGTGGTGCCAGCCTTGGTGTGTCCACAGACAAGACCGTGCAAGCTTTCCATGGCTCGGTGGCTGTGGCACCGCCGCCGCCGTTGCCGGCTGCTCCTGCTTCTGCTGTTAAGATCGGCCGCAACAGCAAGAAGGCGTCTGCGAAGAGAAACAAGAGCCTCCTCAAGCTCCTGCTCAGGAACACACCGCAGACGCGGCGGTTCGCGGCGCGCGCGGACGAGCTCTTCGCGGCGCCGTGCGCTGCCCGCTTCTTCGTGACGTGGCTCTCCCCGCTCGCGCAGTTCGGCCGCCGCGAGCTCCTCGTCCTGGAGAGCCTCTTCAGGTGGCATCGCGGCGCCTGCCTCCTCGTCGCCTCCGACACCATGGACTCCGCGGGCGGCAGGGACAGGCTGAGGCCGTTCCTCGACCGCGGCCTCCGCGTTGCCGTCGCGTCGCCGGACTTCGCCTACCTCCTGAACGGCACGCCCGCCGAGGCGTGGCTCGGCGCGGTGCAGCGCGGCGGCGTCAGCCCCGGGAGCGTCCCGCTCGGGCAGAACCTCTCCAACCTCCTCCGCCTCGCGCTGCTCTACAGGTACGGCGGCGTCTACCTCGACGCCGACGTCGTCGTCCTCAGGCCCTTTTCCGGCCTCCGCAACGCCATCGGCGCGCAGGCCGTGGACGAGGCCACGGGCGACTGGAGGCGGCTGAACAACGCCGTGATGGTGTTCGACAGGGCGCACCCGCTGCTGCGCGAGTTCATCGCCGAGTTCGCCGCCGCGTTCGACGGGAGCAAGTGGGGCCACAACGGGCCGTACCTGGTGTCCCGGGTGGCGGCGAGACTGAGCCACCGGGGCCCTGGGCTCAACTTGACGGTGCTACCGCCGCGGGCCTTCTACCCCCGTGCACTGGAGCAAGATCGGCGGGCTGTTCGTTGCACCCAAGGACAGGAAAGACGAGAGGTGGGTGAAGGCCAAGGTGGAGAACATCAAAGGCGAGAGCTTTGGCATTCACCTATGGAACAGGGAGAGCAGGAGGCTGGAAATGGAGGAGGGGAGTGTCATTGGCAGGTTGATTTCAGACAGCTGCCTGTTCTGCAATTCTTCCATGTTTGTAAAGCAGGAGTAGCTGCAGGAGATTCTGCACATTTTCAGTTGCAGCAGATAGATGAATTGAGAGGTTGGTATTGTGTGAGATGGTGTACATCTTATTTGCAGGCAATGAATACTATAGTACAGAGGTTTTGAACTTGTAAGTATCAGAAACTATCTTAATTGAAGCTCTTTCAGAGAAATGCCAACTGGTTTAATTTTAGGTGTTCTGATTGTAGTATTGAACTATCCCAACGGGAACAGTGGGAATATTGATTGTCAGGAAATGGAATGACAAACCTGAAGATCTGACATGAGCACAAGCTTCCTTAACTTTACATTTATCCTAACGATGCCGCCCCCCCCCCCCCCCCCCCCCCCCCCCCCCACACACACACACACACAAGAAAGAAAGAAAGAAATATATTCATTCACTCTATATAAAAAAACCGGGATTTGTAGAAAGATTTTTTTAGCAAGTATATTCTTTTGTGGAAGATACCCAGTCGTAAACACGTGGGCCATCTTCCATTTAGGACATAAGAATATGAGGAAACTTTTAGACTAACAACATAATCAATCTACTGTCACCTATGCCTATTAAAGTACCAATGCCCTTCTGTGTCCTCAAAGTCGGTCATAGTTCACTGCAGCCTGATCATTTTTGAAGCTGAAGTTCGAATCCAGCAGATGATGAAAGCAGGGTGAGGTTGACTTGTCATTGAAACATGGAGCTACAGACTTCTTGTTAATACGGATATCAGCCAAGTGGTACAGACTTCTTGGTACTAGGTATTAGATGCTGTGTATCCTCAAGCTCAATTTCACCTCCTCTCCATTCGTCCCCACTTTCAAACATCATTTCAATCTCCTCCAGTGTTTTCCCTTTTGTTTCTGGCACACAAAAGTACACAAACAGGACAGACACAACTGATATTGCAGCGAAGACGAAGAACATTCCTGCCACTGATATAGCACGGGCCATAGAAAGGAATGACATGGAAACCAAACCACTGCTCACTCTACCGCCTACTTGACCAAGTGCTGATCCTTGAGCTCGTAATCTCAAAGGAAATACCTCTGATGACAAGACCCAACATATTGGTCCTATGCCAATTGAAAAGAACGCCACATTCCCACAAACTGCAAAAATTGCTAGATCGATCCCAATACGTGGAGACATAAGCCCCGCATCATGCTTTTGCAATGTAAGTGCCACTCCCAAGAGAAACAAGCATACAGTCATGCCAATTGTGCTGACATAAAGAAGTGGCTTCCGGCCAACTTTATCAATGAGAAAAATTGCAACCAAGATGAACACTGTCTTGGTGAAACCCACAGCGACGGTCGCAGCAAGAAGCTCCTGATCAGACTTGATCCCAGCATCCTTGAAAATTGTTGGGCTGTAATAGACAGTAGCATCAATTCCAGTAATCTGTTGGAATAATTGAATACCACAGCCAGCATACAGCATCCGACGAACAGCAGGAGAAGGGTTCAGAAGCTCTCTCCACACTTCCTTCTCCTCAGATTTCATTGATTTCATAAGACCTGCGGCTTCCTCAATCTCAGCCAGCCGTTCTTCAACTTCAGCTTCAGACTCACTTATCTGTAGCAGCACTGCCCTGGCTTCTGAAACTCTCTTCTCCATCACCAACCACCTAGGGGACTCTGGAATCACGAAAAGTGCAAAGCCAATGAAGACAGATGGAAGGATACCGACACCGAGCATAATCCTCCAATTGATGTGCTCAGAAAGACCGGAAAAGGCATAATTGGAAACATAGCCGAGGAGGATCCCCAAATTGATGCATATCTCAGGAAGGGACGTGAGAGTCCCACGGGCACCAGCAGGGGAGATCTCAGCAATGTACACTCCAGATACCATGGCACCAAAGCCAATGCCTACTCCAGCTAGGAGCCTCCCGATCGTAAGCACAGTGAATGATGGAGCAAACGTCATGATGGCGGCGCCTAACTGGAACACAATTGCACCAAGGCCCATTGTCCATTTCCTGCCAATTACATCAGATGTTCGTCCCCCTGACAGGCTTCCCAAGAGTGAGACCACGCTCAGACAGCCTACTAGTATTTCTTGCTGAAACTCGGTTATGTGGAGATCTTTCTGAATGTAAATGATGCAGCCACTCATGACACCAACATCTGCAGATAAAAACAGGAAACTCAGATCAGAAAAGTGTTATACAGCAAGAGGAGTTAATTTCTGAGCAGCGTGATTGACTGATTGTCGATACCCATGGCAAGGTCAATCAGCTTTGTTCCAAACGCTGACTTGTACAATCAGAACAGAAAGGTACCAAAATCCAACTTGTAGGACAATAGAACATCGAGGAAAAGAGAAAGTTAAGGATCGCAACTCGGGTCATGTGAAAGTTTGCCAAGAATCTCCAAAAGTTATCCACTTTTGTTGCTAGTAGCGTACGGAATGAAATCAGGAAATTCTCGTGGAAGGCCTGAAAAAAATTTCCGACAAATTGCAAACTGCTATCACTGTCGGAATCATGCTACGATTCTATTGGGGAACGGGGCGCGGGATTTTGTTTTGCAAAGGAAACGAGGAAGGCAACATTTTTGTCCCTAAGATCGGATCCCTGGCGCACCGCGTCATTGCAAGCACTCACCGTAGCCGAGGAGGATGGCGTTGAGCGAGGCGAAGACCGCGCAGGCGTACACGAACCGCTCCGTCCTCCTCCTCTCGCTCTCGGGTGCCGGCGGCCTCCGCCGCCCGTCCAGCTCCTCGCTCCGATCAAGAACCGCGTACTTGTTCCTGCCGCCATTGGCCGCCGCGCCGGCATCCGCCATCGCCTCGCTCCGTGCCCCCAGTTACCCGGTGGAGCCTCCTCGCGGCGGATTGGTGCTCGGTTCGGAGATCATCAGCGGCCGGCGCCCCGAGCTCCCCAAATCCAATGGAGCCCGAGGAAGGTGGGAGATGTCGATGTGGCGGTGTTCTTGCTCCGTTTTCTTTCGCTCCCCCGTCTTGCCTGTTTCTTTGGTAGGTGGGTGACGATGGTTCCCATTTCTTATCGAAGAAATCCTCAAGACTACAAATCCTTCCCAAAAAATCCTTTCCTGTAAAACGCCCTAGCTTAGCAGGGCTGAAACTACCATTTCGGTATCTGCTGAGGTTCTCCTTGGCATTTCGGTGGTTTTGTCCCGGTCAAGCACTCTTTTTGACATGGAAAAAAAATGTCAGAAGCAAGGACTTGGACAGAGACGCCGTGTTCTGACCACCTCCCGTCTTCCCGGGCAGGGGTGAGACTGTTCCATTGGGTCTAAAAAGTTACGAGCCAGATTAGCTTAATGATCGTGGAAAATGAGATGGTTTAGCGGCCTAAAATCTGCCGGGTGTGGCGAATAAAGATTGTATAGTAGCTTAGGGTTTGAATGAGTTAGAAAACTGCTAATACGTTTTTGACTGGCTTCTTCCGGAGTTCCGGGGGAGTCGCTTTCAAACGAGTTTAAGCAAAGCCATGGTGGTTTGGACTAATCAATCCGCGAGTACGAGCGGAAAATATCAGAGAGTTCCCGGGTCCACATCATGAAAGGCAGGTGCCCCCGTTCCATTGCCTTCAAGAATTCTCGTCAGAAGCTTCGCCTCGCCCGAATTTGCCGAACACGGACCGCATCACAGTCTGTTGGAGGCACCTACCTTTTTCTTTTTTTTCATTTTTTAATATAGATGGTTTGGTCTGGCTACAGTTCTTGAATAATGGCTGTTTGCATTAGCACTAGCACAAGGTTAAGGAGAGTAGTGGCGACGCTCTTGGCGTGGAACGAGTCAAACAACCGGCCTACTCCGTACGCCTGAACTGTCGCGACCAGGCGATCGAGAGCTTTTTGGTCGCGCGGACTGCGGGTTGTGAATTGATACCAAACTTATCACCAAGTGATGAAGTTAATTTGGCATGCCAAATTTTAATCGCCAAAATTGGCGCATGCCGTCCCTCCCAATAGTCCCAGAGGAGGCACCAAAAAGGAAAAAAAACAATTGCAATTCGTTGTCCATGCAAATTGCAAAAGAGGAGGAAGCATGTAGAGGAAGCGGGACGGCGAAGCATGGATGACTGACCGTAGCCGAGGAGGATGGCGTTGAGCGACGCGAAGAGCGCGCAGCCGAAGGCGTATCGCTGGCCCCGCCGGCGCCGCTGGCTCTGCGCCTCGGCGCGGTGCAGCCACTCCGCCTCGTCCAGCTCCTCCCCCTCCTCGGCGACCTCCATCCTCCTGTACTCCCGCTTCGTCGCCGTCCCCGGCCTCATCTTCACCGACTCCATTCGCCGTGTCTGGGTGCGAGAGACACAGAGGATGGAGTCAAGAGCTACCGCCGGTAGCTAGCTACTCTGTTGTGAGACCGAGACCTGCACGTGATCTCCTTCCTCAGATCTAATGCCAGGGCTCCAAATGCACGCCTGGCTCTGGCGTTCGCTTGCTCCGTTTCATCGCAAAAAGAATGGTTACTCGAGGACATGTCGAGCTTATTTTAGAGTCGCCTCCACGTTCACGGCAGGCCTTCGTTTTTTTTCGTATTCTATGCTGCTAGTGGCACGGGTACAGGCGTACAGCTCGCGACTTGCCATCAGAAGTTCAGATCCGTTTGATTACCCTTGACGAGGACGGTTTAGGCTAATAGCTAGTGGCACAAAAGTATCGGAGACGGCCGTGACCTTTCAACAAAAGTACAGAACGGCATTGTAGTACAAGCTCCCAGATCTCGAGACCTGGAGATTTGTTTCCCATAATGCATATGTGATAAGATACAGGAGTGATTAGAGAGAAACAATATGGACCAACAAACCGATATGTTAGCGCAAATATATTGATCAAGTGGCTGCTGTCCACTAGATGGATTCAGCAAGTGTACAATCCAGTTCGGGGGGTCAATGATCACCTAGGCGTTGAAAAACAAAATGGCAGCTACATGGTTTTTGTTTCAGATTTCCTTGTCCTTATCCTGATATGCTCTGTGCTGCGGATGCTTCTGCGTTGATTGGCCGAAATTTGAGGATCTTTTGAACGCTGGCGAGATGATTTACCTCCTTCGACGGAGCTTCCTTGCTGCTGCTGGCTGGTTTGTCCGTGGTTACATCGGAAGGTGTGGTCTCATCACTAGGAGGTTTTGGTTCAGCTTGTGACAATAGAAGAGGGAAAACAGTGAATGGATCTACTGTGATGAACTACATTAGGTCAAACAATATAGATTCTCAGATTCTGCGCCAACAAGGTTACCAAAGAACTGCAAGAGTTGACATTATTCATTGCATGATGACAAAGTCAGTATACACACATGGAAATTATATTCACTTGTTCGATCATACCCACATAACGGGGTATATTAAGGGCAAACCAAGCCATCTCATATGAAACTATTTAAAACAAACATCTCAAATCTTCAGGAAACAAAAATAGCATATTCACACGGTATCAGATCCATTTCTGGGAAATTTAACTAGCAACGAAGAAAAATATTTGCCAAATATTAGAAGAGGAAGGGTGGTTCTAGTGGCACTTACCACTTTCAGAGAATAAATAGCATGTGCCAACGGTTTCTTCGTATTCTCCAATCTGTCATTAAACAAGGTCATTAGTACTAGCACACTCGGTAAGCAGGTTAGAGCATGAAGCTTTAAGGTACGAATTGCAAATCTGCAGGCACTTTTTTGGGGATTAAGAAGCTCAATCATTAGCAGAAGGAAAAAAAATACCAATGCAGCCTAACGGGATACGTCGCTGCCGTCAGTGGAGAAATCAGCGATCTATGCATGTTTGGTACTAAAGGAAGCACAAACAACTTATGGGTTTCAAAAACATTGTGTTTCCATCTTGTCAGGTTGAAATTTTCTAAGGCGTAAGTACAATTATGAATTTTTTGGTCTTGATGAAGAAGCACTCCATAGTCAGACTCCAACAGTTGTACTCGAACAAGTAATTGATTTTGACCTGATAGACTAGCAATAAAAGCAACCTGGAGGTATGCAAACAAGATTTCTGAAGGTTGAAGCCAATAAATTAGGTTGTATGTTTATGAACGTGCAAATATGGTGTTAATAAGTTATTTGCACAATATGGTTGAGTACAGACAATAAAAAAGGCCCCATTCATCAAAAGTAGCAGTTATTCCTACAAGAGCAGAACATGACTTACCATCTTCAGACCATCACCTACTGTCAGGGTGGGAGTCAGTGTATCCAGACCCTGAAAAACATGATTACACAGAACTTAGTAATCTAAAGTAAAGGTGAAAAAAACAATCCGATATGAGCCAAGATATCAATGACCAAGAACTATACAAGTTATTTGCATAAAGTTTTAGATTCAGTGAAGAATCAACTTACAGAGAGTACAAACGGAGCACCTGGTAATATGTCTGAATAAAGACAATGATCCAACTCGAGCAAGACATACTCGTCTTCTTCCACCTCCTCTTCCTCTTCAATTTGCTTATTTTTCTCATGTGTTTCCGACATCTCCAATTGGACCACCAACACTAACTGTTCGGTCGTATTGATCAGGCAGGACACTATACCAGCAACCTATGTTAGAATAGAATAAGTAAGAAGAGCGAGCAGTGTAGCCATTTTAGTATTGTAATATCAGTATCAGCAACTCAGTATTAATTTTCAGCATCCTCAGATCAGTGTGCAACATGGTTCATAAGGAGTTAAGGTGACGCACCCCCCTCACAACGCCTAGGCGCATAAGGTGTGCGGCGAGGTGACGCCATAGACATATCCCAATCATAGTTTGAAAGCAATATCGCATGGCTCAATCAGTAAACAAATGAAGCACAAATCACAGAGGCAGTGACATAGCTAAGCTAAGGCAGTAAAGAAGCACAACTAAAGAGCAGTTAGGCTCATGATTTTGTAACTGCAGACTACAGGACAGAGCAAAGCCAAGTTGCACAAGCAGGAAGCAGCAGAGCAGAAGAGCACAGCCAAGTTGCACAAGCAGAGGAGCAGAGCAAGCAAGAGAGAGGGAAGACCGTGGAGTCGAGAGAAACATAGCTACCTGTGCCTACTTAGGAACAGAGTAGAGGAAAAAGGAGGATGCCGGTGAGAGGCGAAGAATAGGGAGCAGGCACGGACTGCCGGAGAGGAGCGAGCTGGCGGAGAGGCGCGGTCGTGGAGACTGGAGAGGTGTGGAACGGCGGGTTCGCAGACCCTCGCAGCAGCACTAGCTCGCGGCGAGATGCCGGGCCGCGGACTGCGCGAAAAAGCGCCGACGCGCGGAGGCGCGGTTGCGGAGAGGAGCAGACGCCGGGGCCGCGGACCTGCGGACGCGCGTCGCGGAAAGGAGCAGGGCCGCGGACTGCGGAGAGGAATTGCCGCCACCCGCGATTTTCAGCTAGCACGCGTTGGGGAAGCCGAGAAAGCTCCCGGGTAGCAGGCGGCGGCGCGGGAGTGTGCCGGGGCGACCGGCGGCGAGGGATTTGGGGGGGGGGGGGGGGGGGGGGGGGGGGCGGTGTCGGTGAATCGTGAATCGAATAATCTATTTGGGCCCGAGGGTTCATCGTTCGCCGTGTTTACGGAGGATTGATTATTGGACCTTTCATTGTTTGGGCCGATGTTAGTTAAGTAGTGCAAGAAAAACGGCCTAAAATCTAAAATAGTTCTGGGCCTAACTGGACTACCTTTAGGCGTGAATCTTGTACACTTCCGGAAGATTTTTTCCCCCCACCTACATTTGTTGGACCGTTTCCACCTAAAACCCTAACACAAACCCTCTCCTGCCTCTTACATTCGTGATGTCGCCAGCTTCGGCCGCGCCGCCACCGGCCCCGCGCGCTGCCGGCAGCCTCGCCGTACGCCCCTGCGCGCCGTCGCCGTCGCCGGAGAAGAAGATATGGCAATCCATTTTGAAAAAAAAAATGTTGATCTAGGTTTAGGTTTTGATAAATGTTGGATCTGTTCTATTAACATGTTGAAATAGTTTGTAAAAAAATGTTGAAGCTAGTATTTTTTCAACATATTGATTCTACTATTTTTAAATGTTAATCATTTTTAATAAAATGTTGAATTTAATTTTTGAATTGTTGAATTCAAATCTCTAATTTTGGCCGTCGTGCACTGTTTCTACTATTACTGAGTTTTGATGGGCTCTACAGATGTGTGACTTATCCACCTTCCGGAAGCTATACGGGGAACCCCACCTTTGGATCCACCACGGTCTAGGGGTATCTTTTGACAGCTAAGGTCCCTTTTGGTTCGGAGGGCTAAAATTTAGCCATAAAAAATAATCTTGCTATTTAGAAGTATTAAATAAAACCTGTTTATAAAATATTTTGCACAGATGGATGCTAATTCGTGATACGAATTTAATGAGCCTAATTAATCTATAATTTGCTACAGTGATAATACAGTAACCATCCACTAATCATGGATAAATATACCTCATTGATTCATCTCGCGAATTAGCCTAAAGGTTCTACAATTAGTTTATAATTAGATTTTATTTAATGCTACTAAATGATAAAAATTTTCTTTGATGTGATAGTGCTAACACCCCCTCGTTCCTCTACTAAAGAAACGACGTTTTGGGCCTGATGTGGACGCCTACGCAGGCTCGCGATGCGATAGTGACGCCCAGTACCCCGTGCACGCCTGAATGCAGCAGGTGTTGTCAAGAAAAAAAATACCCTCTTTATCTGCAAGAAGGAAAATGAAGGAAAGGTCCACTAAAAAGGCAACACTAGGGGAATTTATCACATATAAAAAAGAGGACAACTCGAAGTCTGGAATCTGTGTGATTTTTTACAAAAAAGAATTACATCTTTGCGTAGGCAAACTTTCATGGAAAGGGTTGTGAAAAGTGAATACAATGGCATAGAAAATTCCGACGAGCGTAGACCTTGTGCTGTTTTCCGAAACAAGAGTGTGTACGAGTAAACACGATGGCGCGCCTCAGCGCCCGGCTTCCTTACTTTTGGTGGATAGCGACTAGCGAGGCGAGGGGAAGAAACAAATGGCCATGCCCTGCTGCCCCAACCCCAAGCGTGGCCAAGCGCCGAAGCCCAAGCGCATGAAGCCTCGCCTCGCTCACCCCCGCCTGTTTGTCCTGACCGCACCGTGCTTTTTCTCTGGAACGGTCTCCAACTGCCCTTTGACCATCGACCACCGGCCATGATCCATGCTGCCGCCACGCCTCCTGCACTCCGGCGTCCGGCCGTCTCGAGATCCGCCGGATGCTACCTGCGTTTTGTTTACACGATGCCCGGAGAGGAACGAGGAACGCCGCTACCGCAACCGCAACAGCAGGATCAGCAGAGTTCAGGCAGGCATGTCTAGGATCGCAGCCTCGGCCCTGTAGCTGGAACCTGGAACCCCGGAAAAAGGCGTTCGTGTGTACTGCCACCTTCTGTCATGACCTAAATATTAAAAACATGATTAGCATTTAACTAGTAGCATCATGAGCATTATTAAATCATAATGGAGCATTATATGCATGTGTTGCATGAGTTGTTTAATTATTTTACATTGTGTGGATGAGTGTTTGTTAGGCTAGTTAAATTTTTGTTAAGCAACTGTGCCCTCAAAAATTTTATTCAAATACTAGACTTAATATTTTTGCTTAATTTTGTGGCAGCAAACCCGAGGCATAAAATTCTTAGAATGTTTAAAAACTGTTATTTTGTTTATTTTACTGTGAGCAACCTAGAGTGTATTTTTGAGTTCTTGTTGTTGCAGTGTGTTCTTGGTTGTTTGATCTTGCTCCAGAAAAATTTTAGTGATTTGTGGAGCTCGAAAAGTATCGGGGGGAAAGTAAACGGTCATCTAATGACTGTCTTGGCAACGATTATGGAGGCCCGGACCGACCCGCGACAACGACGACTATCGTCAGCCCAACACGAGGAGGAAGCGCTCCGCTTCGCCTGACCCCGTCCCTCGTGGTCGGACGCTCCCGATCCCCAGGCAGGCGGGCTCCGCCTCGCCCGACCCCTCGCCACGAGGGTCCGTCTCGCCCGACCCCTTGCCGCCAGGGTCCATCTCGCCCGACCCCTTGCCGCAAGGATCCGCCTCGCCTGACCCAGGGTCCTCGGGTCGACTCACGTGGGCCCGCCGGACGGAAATCAGTCTCGGGCGCAGCTTTGCCTTAAATGCTCCACGGCTCGGGCGTGCGGAAAGGCGTCCTCGCCGCTGACGTGACCCGTCACACCTACCCGCCCACGACCACGCCGCGCGCGGTACAGCGACTCAGTCTTCTCTGATTCGCTGTCAGGCCATCATGACCCACGTCGTCTGGCACAGGAGCACGCCTGACCGTCCACGCTCCACCTACCCGTCCTCGCGCCCCGCGATTCTGGCGACAGGGACAGGGCGTCCGCGCCGCTCAGGCCGCCTGCAGCACAGGGACAGTCGTGGCAGCCGTCAGCCCCGACGGGACGGAAGCCACCGCCATGATCACGCACGCTCGCCGTAACCAGCTCCCGAGGAGGACGGCGACCAGGTCAGTGCAGGCCGCCCGGCGAAGCAAGAAGACGGAAGACAACCGCGGCGCATGGGGAGCACAGATCTACTTCTTGGACTCCGTGTTTCCTCTCCCTCTCCATTTTCTTTCTCTCTGTGTGTGTAACCCCACGCACGTCTCGCATATGCCTGGTCGACTCCTTGGAGCTATAAAGGGAAGGCCAGGGCCCAGGAGACGGGGGAGAATTTTCAGACTCCCACACGCTCACACACAGACACTTCCTCACACAGGCTTTCTTCTTCCCAGCAAAGGAGGACACGCCTGTGCCATTAGAGCCCCTGTGCACACCTTAGAGACTTGGGACCGGTTCCCTCCCTCGCCCTTCTGTAACCCCTACTACAGAACCCGCGTGGGTAACACGAGCAGCTCCCCATACTGGACGTAGGGCTTCCTCACGCCCGAATCAGTCTAAATCCCGTGTCACCCGTGCAACCATCTGAGGCCGTACGCGCATAAAAGAAATTTTGTAGTCTAAGTCTTGATCACCAATCTCGACAACGACAAAAAGTAATAGTTTTTGAATTTTAAAGTTGAACAATTGTTTTTTCTTTTTCCCCTCTCCCCGAGCCCACTTGTCAGCGGCGCCCCCCACCTTCCTCGCACCAGCTCGCCCGCCGGTTGGGCAGCAGGGGCGGCAGTGCCATGGCGTCGTGCGCCCATTGGCGCGTGGAAGCCGAGGCACCGCCGGCCGCTCGCCCTCCCCCTCGATTTAAACCGCGTCGGTCTCCTTCTCCAAACTCTAGCCCCTAATTTCTTTCTTCTCCACTATTACTGCTGCCTCCTCCTCCTCTTCCCCAACTCCGGCCGCCGTCAATCCCCGACCTCCGGTGAGCGATTCTTCCCTTCCTCGCAGCCCCGGACTCCCCTCGTCCTCCTCGACCGATTTCGACGCTCACCCGGTCGTTTTCCCCGCCGCATAGGGCCTCCAGCGCAGCTCCTCCGCCACCACCATGGTTCGCTCGTCGCGCTGCCTCCTCCGCTGCTGATCCTCGCCCGTCAAGCCGCCGGTGAGCTTCGTCGCCCCCTGGAACATGTCGCGCGCGCCACCCCCGCCCGCTTTCACCGTCCATGCGCCTGCCCAGCTCCGGCCGAGCCTCGCCGCCGTCGCGCTCGCGCGTGCTAGCCGCGCCTGGCCACGGGTCAAGGCCGAGCCGCTGGCCTTGACCTGGCCTGGGTCCGCCCCACCCCCAGGCCCACTGGTCAGCAGCTCGGGTGGGCCCAGGTTGTGTGGATCTAGTGTTTTGATGTGTTTGTAACGCTGTGATCTTGTAAAATTCATAGAAATTCTATAGATCTCCAAAAACTATGAAAGTTGTTTCGTTGGATTCCCCTGAGTGAGATCTACCTTGTAAAATTGTTACGTTGCATGTTTCTATTGCAGTAAATTAGTTATGCCTTGTTTATGTGAAAGTGGTTTAATTGCTTAATAATTTCTCTGCTGATCTAAAAATTCCAAACTAAATTTTTTTAGACTCCTTGCGAAATATGCTATCAAGTAGTGCAGCTTGTTCTAACGTTTATCTGCTGTCTGATAAGGTTTTTAGTGTGATTTATTATTCTCTGCCTGCAAGCTTGTTTAATTCATAAATTTTTCTTGAAAAATGATAAAATGGTAAAACCTGTTCTGTTAGCCCTTTTTTTATGTCTAGATCCTATGGTAGTTTTATTAGAATTGCCAGTAGTGAATTGCATATATTTTAAGATTTAACTTGTTTTGAGTAGCTGAAATTTGTGATGTTCATAAGTAATTCTTAAAAAATGATTTTGCTGCAAATCCAACTCCCATGAGTTGATTTTAATGTTCTTTGTATGCTAAAATTAAATCTTGATTTATGCTTGCTATATGAATTTATTTTGATCAATCGTCGCTTTAGGTCCTTATGTTTAACAACATAGTAAGTGAGGTCTTGCCGCTAGCATTCGTGTTGCTTGTTTTTCTATGTACGCCATTCATGCCTCATTTCATATTATGTCATATTCATATCACGGCATCATGCTAATGCACGCATCTCATTCGTACATTATAACATTATAGTGACCGAAATGCCAGAGAACGAGCTCGTTGAGCCCGCCGAGACCGTCTAACCCGAGCTCGGAGTTGAGTTCATTGTTGAGCCGGAAGAAAACCAAGGCAAGCATATAAGCATGTTCCTTGACCCGCTTAATTTGATTTAGTTTAGTTATCTCACTTGGGTATATGTGGTTGTGCTATATGTTTATCTATTACATCGTTGATCCTACTTTTTCCCATCTACATTCCTTGTTTTATATATCCATATCCTTGCCATTTGTAGTTAGTAACTAATTGCCACTTAACTAATTAATTGATTAGATACTTAGCCATGCTTGTAGTTAGTAACTAATTAATTGATTAGATGCTTAGCCATGCTTAGAGTTGGTCTATAAAATTTTGGGAACAAGATCGCACTACACGCACTTGGCAACTTGGTTACCTTTGATCGCACTTGTTCGATTTTGGGAATGTTGGAAGGATGCGAACGGTCTAGTTGGAAAAGTGGTTTCGTGGTTTGGGCGGAATGCAAGGTCTAGAGAAAGAAGTCTCGGAGGCATAGTCCGTTTGAATCGTTTAAAGACCGTTCGTGGATGACCTCGGTTTTGAGAAACTTAATGTACTACTGCATTTGCAGTCATGGTATGGATGAGCCGAATACCTTCTATGTTTTAATCATTGAGGCACGGTCCTAGATGCGTGGCCATAGGACTTTGTAAATAAGCTTAGGGGTGTCCTCGGTGACCTAGGTGACTCTCCGCGCAAGTTAGACGTGATTTTCAACGGTTGAGACTTGTTGGAAAAGGTTGATGCGTACCCCCTTATCCAACGTGATCGGTTGGGTGAGCCGCATGGTCCTTGTATCATGTGGGTAAAGAAGTACACCCTTGCAAGGTTCAATAATTAATTGGAATTGCCGCGCTCTCGGTTATGAGGAAGCTCAATATCCAATAAATTTTTCGTAGGAGCATCGTTTATGTTTGGTTATGGCTCATGTCACCTTATGTTACTTTAATTTTTAATTGTTTAGTTAACTTAAGCAACTAAAATTGTGAAGTGGGTTGGGCAAGATAATTAAATTGCTAGAGAGATAGATGTTGGATTAGAGAGCTTGTGCTTTGCAAACTTACTTAACCCTAAAGCCTTTATCTTATTGAGCCCTCATTGCATACTCCTTGGTTATTAAATTGCGTAAGTCTTGCGAGTACCTTTGTACTCATGTTGCTTTTTAAACTTGCAGGTGAGCCAAAAGTTGTGTTTGGCCACTTCTACCCCGCCGATCCCGGTGCGGGGAGGAGTAGGTCGTTGTGGCCTCAATGGTGTCCTTGAGGAAGACTCCATTAGTTTATCATGTTTTATCAAATCTATTCGTTGCGCAGTCATGTCTTTTGCGAGAGCATGATAAACACTAAACTTTAAGTTCCACGTCTCTTTTAGTGCTAATTGTCCAAGTCTTGTAAATTGTTGCTGAACGTTTAATTTCAGTTTTGAACCCTTGAACTTGTAATGTTTAATTGTCGAACCTTTGGAATGCATAAAATTGCTCTTTGTGGTTCATCGGCAATATATGTGATTGTAAACGGTATGCATGTATGCTTGATCTTGGGCATATGGTGGAGCACATACCGGGACTACCAGATTTAATATTATTTTTGGCGAACAACGTGTCGGTTGTTCATATCTTTAGATGTAGGTTAACACGTAGCACGCTCTGGCACGAGCACGTGCTAGCCCATCTTATTGATAATAACTGACGGTTTACTTAAAATGGTATTAAATTAGACGGTTCTTGCACCTTCCATGGTCCAGAGTCAGTCAGTTAGTCAGTCGGACCACACGGTGCGCACAGGTTACAGCGATGCCGGAAGGCCTTCGACGAGGTTCATCTCGACTTGGGCAGGGAACCGCAGAAATTGTTGGTGTCATGCATGGACCTTTGCTCAACAGTCAACAGAGAGACAAGCGAGTGATGCAATAACCGAACGATGCTGCCGCCTGGTAGGACCGTAGGAGCGCACAATGATGCGCTGCGCATTGCCCCGACGGCGTGGTTAACTACTTGACTCCGACGAGCGATTTCTTCGCCGGCGCTGGCGTTGAGATTCCAGACAGTTCGCTCGGGGCTCGGGGGGTTCCGGGTTCATGATTCGATCCGCCAGCTCCAGGCTCCAGCCTCCAGGCTCTCCGGAGGAACAGCGGTTCACCCAACACGCGCAGGCAGCAGCCAGGCACGGCAAAGGCTGCCAGACCTAACGACCAGCACCCCCGCCCGGGTCACCGGGATCCCACTCCCGTGTCGCCGCCACGTGACTGGGCGACTGGCAATCTGGGACTGGGAGGTAGGTGCCCGTGGCGGCATGGCCTCCGCTTCGGTAGCTTTCGTCTTGTCACTGTGCAACGGCAACGGTCAAGCGAGCCGGGGCAGTGCGGCGAGGTGACGAGCGAGCGAGCGAGCGTCAACGGTCTTCCCAGCCCCGAGGCGCGAGTGGCTCATCCGTCATTTCACCTTGCCGCAGCACTGCGAGCCGCACATGGGGTGGTGGGAATTGGGATGGGGCCATTGGCCACGCTTGCAAACTGCAGCTTAGTTTAAGTGCTTAACCATGCACAACCAAAACTAAGCCAGCATCCTCCTACCTGCACAATCTACTCGCGCTGCACCACTCCTCATTGCCCTGACGCCCATGCCCGTGTTGCCATTTGTACAGATTACAGAGCACAGCTAGCTCTACCGAAGCCAGCCGGCCGAGCCGAGCACCTCTGAGCAGTGAGCTCTGACTGAGACTGAGCCATTGGGGCTGGGGATTTCTCGAAGCCATAAAAGAGAGAGCCCCAGAAAGAAGCCTACCAAAGTACCACCAGACCTCCGAGCAGCAGCCGCAGCACCACCACTCCAGCGAGGGAAGGGCAGTGGCAGCGCAGGCGGGGAAGAAGGGGGGTCGAGGAACCAACCCGACCCAACCCAAACCCACAATGGCTTCCCCGCGCTCCCTCGCCCTCTTCCTGCTCTGCATTCTGGCGCCGGCGCCGCCAGTACCAGCCGCATTGCTGTTCGGCGGCGGGAAGTCGGCCAAGGCGGCGGCGGGCCTGGACATGGAGTGGCGGCCGGCCACCGCGACGTGGTACGGCGACGCCGAGGGCGACGGCAGCGACGGTAAGCGCTCTCATCCCAGCTCCACACCAGCACACCACACCGGTCTTTGGCCTAGCTTTTACTGGGAGCACACGGACACATTGTAGTACGCCATTACCATGATAGAAAAATACTCAGGACGAGTATTGGTTCGCCGGGTTGATTATTGAAGGAGCTGGCCGTTGCAGAATTTTCTTTACCGCGGCTAGAAGGAAAGGTTTTTCTTTGTTCGGGGTAGTAAAAGAAGACGAATAAATTCCTCCCGTTGCGACATTTTTTTTTGGCGGGACCTCTGCGGATCCCATGAATCCCGGAGCGAATTTCGGTGGGCCCCGCTCTGGGTCCCGGCACACCTGTCAAGCGGCCAGGCGCTCCGCTCGCGCCGCGCCGCGCTGCCGCCGGCCGGCTTCGTCGTCTCCGCGTCCGGCTCCGGCGGCAAAGCTCTGAGCAGCTCCATGCAGTCCCGGCACCGTTGCTGAAACTGAAATCCTCACGACATTAATGCAGCATTGCTCTCCCTGGCACGGCCAGTCCCCACCGACACTGCCGGTAACCTTGATTCTACCACAGGTAGAAGAGGTTAATCCGGCGACGGACCAAGACCATGAGCTCGCTGTTACTGCTAGCATTTACGCCGTCCTGCCTGAGGACTGTGCTGGGGGGTACACCGTGCGGTAGATGGGCCTTCAGTTTTGTCGTTCTGTTTGTTTGACCCGTCTCGTAACGGTACAGTGCCACACCCGTGAGCCCCGCGACTTGTCCATCACCAGGCTCTGTTCTTCACGGCAACTTGCACCCTCGATGCGCTGCACCGGCTGTTCCCTCCTTAAGACAGAGTATTTTTCTGCAACTGACACTGCGATTAGCTTAACAAGCAATTGGCAGCTGCTACTGGCAGTAGTATTTTGCATGGACTCTCTTGTGTTTTATTATTAGATCATAACGGCAGCAACAGAACCATCTGATTGTTTCATCATCTGCAGGCGGCGCGTGCGGGTACGGGACCCTGGTGGACGTGGTGCCGATGAAGGCGCGGGTGGGGTCGGTGAGCCCCGTGCTGTTCAAGGACGGCGAGGGCTGCGGCGCCTGCTACAAGGTCAAGTGCCTGGACCGCGGCATCTGCTCGCGCCGGGCCGTGACGGTCATCGTCACGGACGAGTGCCCCGGCGGCCTCTGCGCGTTCGGCCATACGCACTTCGACCTCAGCGGCGCCGCCTTCAGCAGGATGGCCGTCGCCGGCGCCGGAGGACGCCTGCGCGACCGCGGCCAGCTGAACGTCGTCTACAGGAGGTGAGCCGCGCGGCGCGGCACTCTTCCCGTCCCCTGTCCTGTTGTTATATACTGCTTGCTATCTGAATACTTTCGTCAGTTCTGAATCAACTGCTGCATTTGCATAGCACCGATAGCAGTGGACAGGTAGACTAGAAACAGTGTCTCGTAAACCGTGATGTCGTGCTGAAAAATGGCCACCTGACGTCTGAAAACATCGCTGGACTGGACGCTGGTACTATGATTTCCTCTGTAGGAGTAGTACTATGATCCTGAATCCTGATGATGCGCAGTGAATTTATAATTGTCCCGGGGTTAAATGGGAGGGAATGCAGCCCAGCTGTCTGTCAGTCTGAGGGTTAAGCATGCCTGTCAGCCTGCGCCTGACGTAACTCATTCAGAGTGGCATCTAATCATCTTTGAACATCTCCTGATCAATCTCTTCTGAGAGAAAAGGACTTGTGATTAAAATTCAGTTAATAACCAGCAGCGAGATTCCCCGTTTCGTCTTCTTTCAGAAACTGACCGCTGCAGTGTCGTTTGTCTGTGCATATACTCCAGGACTGCCTGCAAGTACGGCGGGAAGAACATAGCATTCCGTGTGAACGAGGGCTCGACCAGCTTCTGGCTCTCGCTGCTCGTCGAGTTCGAGGACGGCGAAGGCGACATTGGATCCATGCAGATAAAGCAGGTAACCAACACAACCGAATCCTCCCATGCCATTTCCCTCCGGATTCAGAGACCTCTCCACCCTAGCACGCTTCTTGGCCTAGTCTCTTTCTTGCACGGCCCTTTCGCAACAAAGCGATTGGGAAAAGGAGGCTATCTCTTGTCCTTAACAACCTTTATTGCTTGATCGGGAAAAAAAACCTTCAGTGCTAGGGCCATTCCTCGAGATGCACCGGACCAAGAGAGGGCCACAGCTCACAGCGGCATTGCCTTACCGAGCATCCTGGAGACGCGCGTGCTGCAGTGTTGCTTGCTTTCAGTACTCTCGCTAGCATTGCCGCTGTTGTTTGGCCTCTACCCAGTCCTTGTAGCTGCAGATCGACCTGAAGAAGTGAGGCCAAAAGACTTGGCAGTTAAAAATATATTCCTTTGTTTACCCAATCTAAGGTTACACACAGCAAAAAGGCAGCACCTTATCTCGATCAGGGCAAACCAGCCACGCGTGGCCAGCCATGAAGGCGCGCTAGTGCTTTTCTACTTTCTTGCTTTGTCTACCACTACAAAGAAAACCCTAGTCAATGCTTTGCACAAAGACATACGCACGCACGACGCATGATCGTCTTCGCCGAATGATTCCCGTTCTGAATGTGTTGGAAAAGCGGCATCGCCTGAACCCTAGCCGCCCTGCCCCCGTGATGCTGTTTCTTCAGCTAGCCTCCCTGCTTAAGACGACGACCAGCATCAAGACTACAGAGTCTGATGGCCCCTCATGCCTGCTTTGCTTTTTGCGCTGCACTAGTGAGTGCTTTCACGGTGGTTGTTAAGTGATGAGGCCTGACAGCCATCCTGTGGCCTTGTGGCGAGCTCGTGGGTTGTGGGCTCGTCGTGTGGCCTAGTGGGCTGGGGAATCCAAAGATACCATGGAATCCCATGCAACCGTGCTATTGCTTTCTGTTGCTTTGTAAAGCTTCAGATGCTGCTGCTGTGCTTTGCCTAGTGGTGGGTTAACAGTAACAACTCGAGCTGAATAAGAATAATGCAGGCACACTACAGACAGCTGCAGAGCTGCTGACTGACTGCTCTTCCATTCACCTTGCTAATTCGCCATGCTTTGCGGTTTGCGCCTTACAGGCCAACTCGGTGGAGTGGCTGGACATGAAGCACGTGTGGGGGGCCACGTGGTGCCTGGTGCGGGGCCCGCTCGTGGGGCCCTTCTCCGTGAGGCTGACCACGCTGTCCGCCAAGAAGACGCTCACGGCCCGGGACGTCATCCCCAGGAACTGGGCGTCCAAGGCCACCTACACCTCGCGCCTCAACTTTGAGCCGTCCCTCTAGAAAAGAGGAGCCGCCGCCAGCCGGTGGGGGCGCGGCACCCCGGGGCCCACGTTTTATCGGCCCCGGACACTGCCATGTGGGCCCGCAAAGGCTGGTGGCCCACTTGGCAGGCAGCCAGGCAGGAACCCTGCCTATTCCTATTGGATGGATCGGCAGACTGTTTTTTCTGTATTCAGGCAGCTGCTTGGCCTGATCGTAGTATAGCTAGCTAGTGTATGCTGATGCATCAGACGTGTGTGGTGCTAGTAGTTTTGGTCGTGACTTGTGAGCAGAATTCGGGAGCTGGGCCAGGTACCAAGCAGCCGCCGTCTCCAAAGGAGAGAAGAGCGTTCGCTGCTTGCTGCTCGGGTTTGGTCTGTGGAGGCCAGGAATCCGATGCGGAAGCTGGTCGGACTCGGACCGTGAGGGTTTTGTATCCCTCGTGGGTCGTTTCGTGGCGTCCTGTACTCCTGTTTGCTCGTGTCGTGTGCGCGCGCGCGCGCTTGTGCTTGTTCTGGTGTTTCTGTTTTGTGTTTTCCCTGATTGAAACGCAGGGTTCGTGACAGTGTCAGAATCTTATCTGTCCGCAATGAGAAATGTGTGTGGCGCACAGAACGACCCTGTTCTTTCCATGTGAATGCCACAGTGTTGGCTTGTCCATTCTCTTGCTGCCATGTCAGTCAAAGACAGTTTTCGGCGGACCTCGTAGTCAAAGACAATGCATGCCTGAAGATGGAAAGAGATATCCACTGGTAATGCTGGCAGTGGCAGTGATGATGAGCGGTGTGCACCTGCTCAAGGTCAGGAACTCAGTACAACGGTATGACCAACGGCAACTCCGTTTCACAAGGGGGCGAGGATTAGGGGTGCCGGTGGCAATAACAAAGTAAGGTCGGCTCTGTTCCTCTTAAAATAAAGCTTGTTAGGGTCGCAAGACGAACTATATTCAACATTTATGTGAAGACCAGATGTAATGTCAATCTTTAAGCATGTCTTGCAGTTTCTAAAATGATCGCACATGATGCCATTCTGAAAATCACCATAACTGGTTAACAAAATTTACTAATATACTTTCGTTGATTTTATGGGTCGTATGGCTAGGTCAGTTTGGCAAAATTAATGGTAATGCAAGGAAAAAAGCTATCTCACCCACGAGTGTTTGGGCGGCCTTCAACACTCGATTTTTCATCCTTTGATATTGTCTCCAACTCCGGCACATGGAGGTTAGAAATCAAGCCAAATAAGTTGATAGAAAAAGGTCATGTGTTGGGGCGCGCTAGTGTGCTTCTTCTTGAAGTCTTTTTTTTTTTGAAACGACTTCTTCTTGAAATCTTGGTGAAAGTAGTAACGGAAAGTCTGACTGACCAGAAATCGTAAATGTGCTCTGTTTCTAGCCATATATAAGATTTCTTAAAAAATTTCTTTGAGCGCGTGTTGCAAATTGCAATAAGCATGAAATAGTTAAGTCGGAAAAAATGTAAGTTCCTCAACTAACGAGAACAGTTTAAAAATGATATCTTTTCGTACCCGTTTTTATCCCAGTTCAGTAGTGCGGTCCACACAAGGCCCGTGATTTGTACGATTTTTCCTTTCTTCTTCCTAGGCCTCACACAGCCCATGACCCACGGATCCGGGCCAACACCACCTGGGCTCAGGCCCAAATCCCCAAACCACCCTCCTGAGCCACGGTCATCGCTGTCCATGACATGCCGACCCCACATGCCAGCTTGACATCACCCACGACTCGCGTCACGTTCTCTTCCAGCCAGGGCACGTTCATGGTCGTCGTCACCCCCCGGATTCCCTGAAATAGACAAATTTCCCACCCCCTCCGCCGCTGCACGGCTCCACCCATAGCCGGGAGGAGTGGGAGATACTTTCGTCAAGGATAGCACGCAGGGTTCGCGCCGCCCCTGAGCCGCCCGTTGTAGAAGGAGGCGACGAATCTACCCACCCCGCATTCGGGCTCGGGCGCCACCCCGTGCCATTGCCGCTGCGTCCGCGAGCCGCCGCCCGTTCGCGGGGCCAGAGGGAGGGAGGGAGCAATGGGCGTGGGGATGGAGGCGGACGAAGGGGTGATGGCGACGGACTTCTTCTGGTCGTACACGGACGAGCCGCACGCGTCGCGCCGCCGGGAGATCCTGGCCAAGTACCCGCAGATCAAGGAGCTCTTCGGCCCGGATCCGTGGGCCTTCCTCAAGGTGCCGTGATCTGCCTCTTTTTTGCCCTGCTCTGTGCGTCTGTTCTCTCCTCCTTGTGTGCTGCAATGAGGAATTGGGGATTATTGAGCTTGCCGGAAAGTATATTTCATATTGTTTTTTTTGTTTCAACGATGCTTGGCGTTTGCGGTGAAGTGTAAGTTGGGTAGCCTTAAAGCCGAGATCTCTAATTTCCGTGTCTGAATTAAGAATCAGTATACGGTTCTTTACTGTTTCAGTAGGGGGATTAGTTTGGCGGTGTTCAGCTTCTAGTGCTTACGTTACTAGAGTTATTCTCAGGAATCTCAACTATGACAAAGTGATTGCAGTTATACCTTTTAAAGGAAAGATTGCAGCCATACTTGTTTTGATTTTCCCATTTTATTTTGTTAGTTGCTTGTTTCTGTAACAGTTAACTTGTTACCCTTGTCTTCAACCTGAAAATTTGATGCGCTTGGAAACTGTTAAGCTTGGGATTTATCGTGCAAAACAGAATAACTAGTAGTAACTAAGCAATGCATTTAAAGCAGGAGCTTCTTCCATTAAGCTAACTTGTTACCCTTGTCTTCAACCTGAAAATTTGATGCACTTGGAAACTGTTAAGCTTGGGATTTATCGTGCAAAACGGAATAACTAGTAGTAACTAAGCAATGCATTTAAAGCAGGAGCTTCTTCCATTAAGCTGTCTTATCCAGCCATAACGAGCCTAATAGAATTTGTTTAAGTGCCATAAGGTGGTCTGACAGTTCTGCTCAACCTTTCTTGTTGGTCCTGGATCAGTTCCACACTTCCAGCAGTAACTTTCAGGCCTGAAATGGTAGTTGCTTCTTCCGGTTGGCTACCGTGCACTTCCTTTCAAGGCATGGAATAAGCCTATGCTGTTAGTTAAAGATTATGACAATAATGACATCAGGACCAGCTAACAAATGATAAGATTCATTGTGTCAAGCTCCTCCTTTTACTCTAACCTCTGCGATAGTTTCACACTTTCACTCCAGTTGCCTCTTCCTTTTTACTTATTTGATTTGAATGTGGGTGCCACGAAGGAAACTAGCCCTAACTACTTTTTCCTTAAAGGATAAGCCCCCAATCACTTTGCCCATCGATATATCTGGCTGCTAAGCCTGCTGCAGTTTCTGTTTTGCATGACCAATTTGTGATGGTAACTTTTAAGCCAACCCTAAGGTGCAAACATATCTTGGTGGTGTCTCATAGTGAGAATGACAACAACAATAGGAAGCATTTGGGAAAAGTATATTTCTTTTTTTTTTCCTGTACAGAAGGTTTGTGAGAAATACAAATCCACTCAGACATCTTTGCTACTACTTGAACATGATAGAATTCTCAGATGATCTATATCTATAGATTTCAATACAATCTGAATTTATAAGCACAGACACGAACTCACTGAAGTTACAGTGCCCTGCACCATTGCTCTGCAGCTGTTTGAAACAGAGTATCCCTGTTCTCTCTCCTTGCTAGTAAGAAATTTCGAATTCATATGCAAAACTGGTATTCATATACCCCTTTCACCAACAACTGTTGTGCTGGCCATTGAACTCTGGCAACGGAAACTAGCAACTTGAAACAGCCAGTTTTGTGACCCTTGTTTGAAAAATCAGGGGCCTTGTCATCCTCTCCATAAGTTGTATTAGCTTGGTGCCTTGGTTAGTTTTGTTGTGCTGTAAGTTGTTCGTGCGTACATGGATGACACACTATGGTACCAACTGTCAATGGAATTTCCAGGGAATATGAATATAGAAACTAGAAACTCTATCATTCGATTTCATCAGAAAGTTATTACTGCAAATTGTAGACCCTTTTTCATTGAGTTTTACTAGTACTGTTTTCTGACGGCAATGCCAACTTTATCTGCAGATTGCTGTGGTTGTTTCACTTCAGCTGTGGACTGCTACATTCCTCCGAGATGCCAGCTGGTTGAAGCTCCTGACAGTCGCCTACTTCTTCGGCTCCTTCCTGAACCACAACTTGTTCCTTGCTATTCATGAGCTGAGCCACAACCTCGCCTTCACAACCCCATCCCTGAATCGCTGGCTAGGTATCTTTGCAAACCTCCCCATCGGTGTCCCCATGTCCATAACATTCCAAAAGTACCACCTGGAGCACCACCGGTTCCAAGGCGTGGATGGCATCGACATGGACATTCCCAGCCAGGCAGAGGCGCACGCCGTGAAGAACGCCATCAGCAAGTCCGTGTGGGTGGTGCTCCAGCTCTTCTTCTACGCGCTGAGGCCGCTCTTCCTGAAGCCGAAGCCCCCGGGCCTGTGGGAGTTCACCAACCTCGCCATCCAGGTCGCGCTGGACGCCGGCCTGGTCTACCTCCACGGCTGGAGGTCGCTGGCCTACCTGATCCTCTCGACGTTCGTCGGCGGCGGGATGCACCCCATGGCGGGCCACTTCATCTCGGAGCACTACGTGTTCAGCCCCGACCAGGAGACCTACTCGTACTACGGGCCCCTGAACCTGATGACCTGGCACGTGGGGTACCACAACGAGCACCACGACTTCCCGAGGATCCCCGGCGCCAGGCTGCACAAGGTGAAGGAGATTGCGCCGGAGTACTACGAGAGCCTGAGGTCGTACAGGTCATGGAGCCAGGTGATCTACATGTACATCATGGACCGGAAGGTGGGGCCGTTCAGTCGGATGAAAAGGAAGGCGCCGAAGAAAGACTCGTAGTTGATGGACCTCCTGCCTGCGGGTGGATTTTTTTGTCGTGTATGAACTCTAGCAGAGATGTTTCTGTTGGTGTAAACCTGACGATCCGTTGGAACTGTGTGCTATCACAAGTTTTGCGAGTAATTTTTACACGTTCCAGAGGTATACTCCAGCGTGTGTCACTTGATGTGTGCTGAATTAGAAGATGGCCACGGTTCTTTAAAACCTGATCCATCGTGCGCTCCTTTTCCCCTCGCCCGCTCCGTGAGTTGCGATCCTGCGGCAGCCTGCTTGCTGATCGCGGCTGCGGGCAGTGCAACCAACGTGGAGCTTAACTCATATCCTTGCAAGCACGCGAGTGCAGCCAATCCTGAGGGCCAAAGGGTACTGTTATTGGGTGCCCACGTTCTGACGGTGGGTGATGAAGAGTTCAGAAATACAGTTTATACAACTTACATTAGATCCTTCCCTTTAAACATTGTTTGCAGCTAGTTTTTAAAGTACCACTTGAATTACACGGCAACGATGTTAGCAGTGCAGATGTTTGAATATACAACAGAAATGTTCCAGTATTCAGCTTGAAAGTGCCTCATGGATCTTGACTCCACTAGCTGTCTGGCACAATGAGGAAAAGCGAACAGAACGCAGCATTCGCTCTGAATGCTGAAAGCCTCAGCAAAGCAGCACTTTTGTTCGTCTCCTTCCTGATTCTACCCATTCCAACTGGAGGATAGATCATCGATCCCTGGAAAGGCTACTCCGATCGTCTCGCGCTCCAGGATGTTGAAAAGATGGAGGGACCGTGCACTGGCACCACCACCGCTAGGGATGAAAGTGGAGCGAATAATTTCCGCATCCGATCCGATCCGAATCCAAATTTTGTGGATGTGGAGAAGATTTTTTGATATCCACGCGGACATGGATAATCCGAATTCGATTGTACGCGGATGCGGAGTAGGATATGGTATTAGAAAAATCCGGAGGATATGAATTATCCGATAATTGAACGCGAATAATCCGAGATTTATAATAGGATATCCAACTACTTTCACGAGCCCAGCAGACCGGCACTTTGTACAAATTAAGCGCAGTCCAAATACACACATAATATTTTTATAGCCCATTAACCAACAAGTATTTATATTATGTGCACATTAATCGGTAAACCCTACGGCTGATCGATAATATTTTTATTTTATTTTACATGTTTGCTCCATACACTTAAGTCTAAACTGAGAACCTGTAATGATTTTTGTTGGACGTCAAGTTTGAAGTGTCACCATCAACTTTGTGTCGTAAACTATAAAGGTGAGTATTTTATTTCATGATGTATTGCTGCTTTATAGTTTTGGTTTAAGAATTATTAATCAACGTAAAAAACTACACATAAATATATATTATCCGACCATATTAATTCGTATTCGGTCCGACACCGACCCGACTCCGCACCGCACCCGATATCCTCATAGCTCCGTATTGTAGCAGAACCACCTGAATTAATCCGGCTCAAGTGCGTTAACCATCACCACGAGGGCAATCAGGGCTAACTCGCACTTCAAACGGCGTAATCCATTGGTCTGTCGGGTAACCTCCTGATATGACCACGGGTTTGCCGATCGAAACAACACATACAAAATACTCACACGAAGGTGAGCCCAGAGAGCCACAAATTTTACATCACAGGGTTCAACATAAATTTATTATTACAGATCAAGTTTGAATTCGTAAAACAAGTACTTCAGAAATTAAAAGTAAACGAGTTCTTCAGAGTTCATTGCAGCGGAAAAACAGCGATAAACTACTCGACGATATATGATGTCTCGATGAAGCCCGTACGAGACATCACTCGGCATTATCATCATTGGCATGGGACGCATCCTATTCCACCGACCAACCAGGAGGAAAAGTACACGGCCAAGTCAAACTAGCAACCATATCCTCAAAAGTATCACCTGAAAACAAGCCACAAGTAAGGCTGAGTTTACTAATACTCAGCAAGGTTTGCCCGACTAGTGGAATATACTTAGCCGACTCCTAGACATGCAAGGCTTTTGGCTTAAGGGGTTTGTTTTGCCGAAAAGCATATACAAGTATGTCCTTACTTTCAAATTTTAGCTTCAGATTCTAGTTTTCTTTAACCATTCTAGGTAAGCAACTATCCAATATCATACATGGTGAAAGAATTAATTTGCATCCAACAAGATTAATCATCATCATTGTTCCATTTCTTACTCTATGTGGTAAAAGGGTCAAGCAGTCTCAATACCGCGAGAAACAGACGATTTGAATCGAATTTCTTAACCTTGCAAGGCAGGCCTAAACACACATCACGTGGTTACTCCTAGAGTCACACGTGCAACCTTTCCCCTTTCTTCCCGGGTTGTGGATCGGGGCCACCATCCGAGACTATAGAGCCCGGCTCTGCACCCACCATGTGCGCGCATAGAACTGAAGTTGGGAGGGTGAGGTGCTGTCCACTTGCCTTCCGATTAGGTATTCAAGCTTACCGATTACCATATTCTCGGCATGTGGTTAGTACGTTCAAACGCTTAACCACCACTACCACACACTGCGGCCTTAGCATTTTTCACTAAACAGACGGGACCTCAGTCACCAACATGAACATCGCACCATAGCCCCGTCTATCGACCTTATGATTGCAGTATGTAGTAAACATCCAACTCCTATATTCTCGCGAGTGACAGGAAATCACTCGACTTTTACCGGGTTCTATTAGCATAGCATTCTATCGAAACTTACATCTAGTGTTCAGAGCATGGGTACCTAGCATTATGCAACTAAGTTTTCATTCAACTCCTATAAACTTAATGCACAAGTAAAATAGAGTAATAAGTTGCATAATTTAGAAAAATAGCATTCATGCTCCGGGGCTTGCCTTCCTGAGCAAAGCTAGCCTTGGGCTCTTCCGAACTCGGGTTCGGGTCTTCGAAAAATTCAGCTAGATTCACTTGAGCTTCACGCTGCTCACTCTCGGACTCGGGCACCAGCTCGTACGTTCCGTCAGCGAGAGTAGTCGATTCTATATGAATGCACAAGTGTAAGTTGTAGTGATGGTATATGACGATTATTTTCCTTCACGATAAAGTTGTAGTCCACATAATATAGTTGTGAAGTTACTTAGTTACGATTTTCTTGGGCAATCGTTAATAGAGTACATCTTAAACTATTTAACTTCATTAAACAAGAAGGGGTTGTGTTATATTGGAAACTTAATTTTCTAAGCACAAGCATGGATTAAGCATAAACACTGGTCTGGGTAATTTCTGGTGATGAAATTTTTTTTAGAGTACATTATGCAGAGGCAAAAGCATTATAAAAATTTCATACATTTTTATGCAGCAGAATAATCATGAAAAATATAATACACAGCCAATGCTAGATAGTAGTTATTTTTATACAGAACAAACAATGCAAGTATTTATGCTAAAACTTTTACAACGTGTTAAAAATCCATAATACAGAGCATAATAAATAGGACAAGATACACCTATTTTAAAACTTTTTATAAAGTATTTTCTAACCCAAAATATCCTATAGTAAAAATATGAACATTTTTCAAGCACAAACACTGATTACTTTGATTTAATGCATTTTTCCACCACAAAAATTATATAAGTAGGTTAAAAAAAGGTAAAAAGTCCTAAACTTTTTCTGTGCCATAGAAGTATCAATATAATAGCCCAGAAAAAGTTTCATAACATGAATCACTATATAACAGTAGGAAAAATTAGTTCTATATCTTCAAGGCATAAAACAAAGTCTAACAAAAAGTTTAGATAGAGATGGGTTCTTGTCCTGAACTTTTTACACTGGTCTACACATCAAGAAACTAACCTACTGGTTCATCACTTTTCTACAACAGTGGGTACAAATAAAGGCTATTAAACTTTCCATTTAATCTAGAGCAATATATAGAAAGCAACTGAAGAAATGCATGTAACAAAAGTTGTAGATATTCCTCTAAAGATTACAGAACAGTTCAGTTTGTATTTTTCCGATTTTTCTAAGATTTTTAAACGATTTTCAAAATTTGCTGTTTTGAATCTAGAGGTGGAAAACGTGGTTTACAACAAGGTCCTTCAGTTCTTCAGAAAACCCCCTAAAACTAATCCAATCCACGCAATTGGGTCCTGTCGCCATGGCTGACCGATGGAGCTCGGTTTGGCCCAAAATCCGGCCATCTCGGACCACGTCGGCGAGGGGGGAGGTGGGGAAAATGGAGAGGGGGACATGGAGCACCTGTAGATGGTTTCGGTGTGGTCTGGGGTGGACGGTGGCGGGCTCGCCACGGTGGAGCAGGGGCGGCGGCGCTTGGAGCTCGGCTCCGGCGAGCTCCGGCGAGGAGGAGCGAAAGGGGCTGGGCTGGGAGGCTTCGTGGGGAGGTAGGAGGGCGATTTTGGGGTATGGCTCGGGTCGAGGAGGGGCGGAGGAGGGGGTTCCACGGCGGGCGGCGGCGGCAGCGGTGGCGGCGCTCCAGCGGGGCTTGGGGGGGGGGGGGGGGGGGGCGGCCGGGCCAGTGAGCTTCGGGGGGGGGGGGGGGGGGGGGAGGCAAGGAAGGGGCCTGTGCTCTCGGTTTGGACTGTGCAGAGGTGGAGGAAGGACAACGCTGCGGAGCCGAGCTGGGCAGCGGCATCCGTGCGCGCGCAGGTGAGCTCTGTTTAGCCTTCATAGGTGCAAGGGAGGGAGGAGGAGGGGCTAGGGGTGCCGGCAGGGCTGGGGCGCGCCATTGGGCGAGCAGGGCGGTGCACAGGGGCGCAGCACGCTCAGGCACGGCTTGGCACGGCGTGGGCGCGCGGCATTGGCCGCCCCGGGCGGCGAGCAGAGGCGCGTCACTCCGTCGTGCGCGTGGCAGGCGCGTGCTGGGCAGACTCGCGGCGTGGGGGAGGGGGTGCCACGCGCGTGCTGGGCAGACTCGCGACGTGGGGGAGGGGGTGAGGGCAGCCCGCCATTGGTTTGGCGCCTAGCGCCGGTCAGCATCGCCGGCGACGTGGCCGTCGAGCTCTGCCAGCGAGCAGAGCCGGGGAGGGAGGGGGCCGAGCGGAGAAATAAGGGAAAGGCGAGGGCCTGAATTGAAAAATACTCTTTTTCTCCCATTGTTGTGGTGTAACTCAAAAGTCTATCAACATGAAAGTTTTTCAAAATGAAAAGTTACACAAGTTTAGTTTCAGGTCAAAGTTCATTTGAGTTCTAGTTTGAAAGTTAATTTAAAAACTCAAAAAGCTTGATTCGGAGGGCACGTCATTTCCTGGGCAAAATAATATGTATTCTCTCCTAAGCTTCAACTAGACTTTTGTTTATCATGTCACTGATGGTGTGCCTATTCAATTTCGTAGCCATATTTGCTTTGACGTGAAAGTTATTTAATTTGTTTGATTAAAGTACATGTACTTATGCACATATACACATACTTTCAAATTCAAGCAAAACCAACTCATAATTTATTTTCTTTAAATTTTTCTTAGTTAGTTAAGCATATTGTTATGCTAATGAGACTTTGTTTAGCAATTTAAACACCTGAGGTGTCACACGTATCCGTAACCGTATCCGTGTAATATCCGCTCCGCTCCGCATCCGATAAAAAAATATGGATGAGGATATGGAACAAGTATTATTCGCTCCGATCCGATCCGCTTTCATCCCTAACCACCACCATCTGAGGGGCGCATCATTGGCTTCTTCAGAATCCATGTTTGTCCTCTACGACCTCTGCCCGTGTCTGATGGAATTGAAGCCTGACATTGCGCTTAATCAAGGCCTCTTGACTTGGAAGAAGCACAGGAACAAACATCTTCTTCCCAATTCCCGTGGTTGTACATTGTCGTCGTCTTCGTCTTGCCCATGGTGCCGGAGCCGATTTGAAAGCGGCGGTTCGGTGCTGAAGGAAGCGGTGAGCGTGTCCTATGATTCCGGAGCCGGAGCCGCGGCTCAATTCGCCCTGTTGATGGGGCGGCGACGCAGGACCCATCACGCTTCACGCGACCCGCCGGTGGCCGCGCGAGCTCGTCGGCCGGCCGGCTACCGGCCTGGAGATCATGCAAAGAACCCCCGATTTGGATCCGGTATTTACAAATACCCCTTGATTTGGATCACGATCACAAGTTTTGCATTTAGACCATTAACTATTTACAGATATACCTCTCATTTAGGTCGACGTCTTTCTTTCTCCTCTCTTGTCGGCCATCGCCGCCGCCGCCGCCCGCCCCGCATTCCGTCCAGTGGGAGGACCAGGCCCGACCTATCCATGTCGTTGTCCTCTCCCTCTTCAAACCCTAGAATCTAGAATCTGGTATCCCCTCCGTCCCCGCACCAAAGAGAGGAAGTGCGCATGCGATTCGCTGGGACCAGGTAGTGCGCGCACCTCGCCTCCGATGCTGTCGTTTGAGTGTAGGGAAACACGTTGAAGCAATCCGTACTTGATATCGAACGTTTTCCAAGGCGAGGAGTGGATGACACGACACTGAACAACTTCCTTGGAGTAAGTTTTTGAAATTACTACAGATATAGACATGTACCTCTCGTTTAATGTTCTGAGGCTCAGGCTCCAGATGACAGAGCTCGTCCAGGTCAGCAAGGACTAATTTTGAGGATAGTGGTGGCGTGGACGAGGAGGACGGAGCCAAGGAGATTGGAGTGTCTCAGTTGGAAGACGCTCTTTTCATACAGCCTTCACAACAGGTAGCACGTAGGCAGCGCCGTCCACGTGACCCTTACACTCCAGGCACCGACGCTCTTGGTAAGGGCAAGGGTAAGACTAGGAGGCAGTGAGGGTTAGTTCGTGGATACTATTGACTGTTCAGCTTAGCTTGTATGGACTATTCCGCGCTTATGGACGACTATGGACTATGGACTATGCTTCTAATTTGTGTGGATATTCTGGTTCTTGGTGGATATGTTGGTGGTATTTCGTTGAATACATGTTTGTATCATATTATGATGTATTATTTTCATTGTAAATGCTCGTAAAACAAGTGAAGCTCTTGCGAATTTTCCCCGTGATTCGTTCATTGTAGTACAAAAGCGCATAACATGACTTTATGAGCAGCATGCCTCCTTTCCAACAACATGTAATGCACTAATTTGTTAGTCTTGATTCCATTACGTTACCAATTGAGGTTATGAAAGAAGCAATAAATGACAACAAAAAAGTCAAGTACATGAGAACACAATGACAATATTATTACTTGAATAAACCATACAACTAGCAAATCTTTCATACTACTGAGTGCAACGAGGCCACTTTCTCTTCCTCAATGCATCTGGATTCTCCATTGCTGTCTTCGCACGGCGAACACGCTCCAGCTTGTGTTCCCTCTCCTCCTTGTGCTGAGCAGCATGCATCCTTTCCGACTCTTCTTTTTGTTCTTTTTCTGCTGCCTCCTCTTGCCGTCTCTGCTCCAACAACTCCTTCCGCTTCGTATCCCACACCTTCATTCTACGCAGATACTCCTATCCTCCTCTTTGATAAATGTCGATCCACTACTCAAAGTCACAAAGTGGGGGAAGGGTCTACAAAACATTCAATTGATACACACCTGCTATCACTCATGAGGCATACATAATTCTATATGACAGTGAAAATATTATAAACAAAATAAATATTCTTAACAGCAACCCAATGCGAATCTGATGAGGAGTAGCGTCGAATGCATAATTTTCACACATCCAATATCTCTGGTTATATGATTCATCTTCATCTGACTTGGCTACCTTGCAAGAATCACCACAGAAGCACATCGGCACAGGAACACCACTAGGCAGCGGCAAACGGGTGAAGGTTGTTCCAGTCATCACCTTTGGTTTACTAGATTTACCACGTCTAGGCATCTAAGGTTGCATATTACACATATTAATAATTAAACCCTAAACCTTAAGCAATTACACTGAATAATACACATAATATAGATCAAATCAATACGTAAAATTGAGGAGGGGAGAGGGGATACCTTTCTTTTGAAGATCTATAGATCAAATCAAAGTTTTCAAGGTCAAATACGTTGATTAATGAGGTTGGGCGGGTGGCGGAGAGACAGAAAAATTGAGATGGGGTAAGAAATATGGGTAGAAGGCTCGAACAGGGGAAGGAGGGCGTTATGATTGCCAGCTCGATGCCACGATCTGCAGCGCCAAGCTCGGGCGCCGAGCTCGGCGCCATGATCTCTAGCGCCGAACTTGGCGCTAGGTGGGTGAGCATGTGGCAGCTGAGCTAGATACCTCGGTGCCGTGAGTCTCAGCGCCGTGACTCACGACGCCAAGCCCCAGGGTCCAAATTCGGAAATACGTTCTCTAGAAGTCCAAATATGAATTTTTTTAAAAAAAGAGCTAAAATGCAAAAGGTACGGCTGCGGCTGCTCGCCTGCTCGGGATGGTGGAGTGCTTTGGCACTGCAGCAGGCTAGCAGTGTTGTTAGAGTTGTGCTTCTGCATTAGACATCTTAATTCGCTTTACTTGCAGACATATGTGCTGCCCAAAGTTTCTGCAAGCATTTTTTTTTTGCTTTCAGTGCTGAATGCTGCTTTGTTTGAGCTTATCAAATGACTGCACACATGACTCGTGAAAGAAAATGGCTGCACGTACCCACCATCTCTCCAGTCTTTGATCTCCAATAGTCTTTCGCTGAGGTGCTAATTTCCTTAAAGCTTTGGCTGAAGTGTCAGGATTCCATATTTGAATACACGATGTAACTGGATGCAGATACAAGAAAACATGCTGCAGAGATTTTCATCAATTGGATTGGACGCAAGCCCAGTTGTAGGGTTGCAAAAGGAACTGCCCCAAATACGTTCACCAGACGGTTCCAAATCGTATCATCGTTGTTTCTCCTTATACACTCTACTGTCCTGGCTGACAGCTTGTCATACAGGCTTCGCGGCGTTCACATCTTTTGCAGATTTCGTTGCCTCGAGCCAAAAACTTGCCATTTCTGGCGCTCCCCTGCCAAACCAGCGTGGCCAAAGCCGTGCCACGGTTTACCTTCAAAAACAAAAAAGGAGCCACGGGCGCACAGGACAGGCGCACGACGCAGCGGTCATGCCGTTGCGCCGGCCCACGACGCCGAGAGCCCCCAGACACGGACGACACGCGAGCGCTCCAGGTGCTCGGCGATCGCGTTCGCGTTTGAGAGCAACACCCATGTTCTGGTGGTGGTTTCGTGCCGAACCAACAGCCCCGACCCCGAGCACATGCAAGCGGGCGAGCACGAGCGTCGAGCGATCAAAACGGCGCAACAACTTGTGAGATCAGAAGCACGAGTCCACGGGAACCCACCACCGGCACCTCGGAAACTCGAGGGTTCCCATCAATAAAAAGAAACTCGAGGGTTCTCGATACCTCCCTCCTTTTGCCAGTTTGTTCCTTGGAGAGTGGATTCGTTACCAGAAAGACTAAAATCTTAAGCACCGGGTGCACCTGAATCTTTCTCCGGGTCACCAGATCTGCCGAAAATCTCGCAGGACCGGTGTACAGCTTCCTTCAATCTCAACGAAAGAAGCATCAGGAACAAGCCGTAGCTCGGGCGGCAATTGCTCCAGGTTGGGGAGCTGTCGGTCGTGAGTTCGACTCATGAATCCTATCGGGATTTTTCCCCAGTTTCTCCTGCGCGGCTGCCTCACGCGAGATTGCAGTGAATTCAAATACTACATCTTGCACTTGAAGAGTTGACGCATAAAAAAATAAGAAGCATCAGATTTTCATCAATTCAAAAAACAAAAGCCACGCGCCGGACCCACGTGTCAGCCAGGATTAACACCTCATTAGAAGCGGTTTCCTACATATAATAATCTAGTACAAGGAAAAAGATACTCAAAACGTCAACCGCCGCTCTTGACCGTTCCTTGAACGCCGACGCGGCCGCACAACTCATCTCCAAAGCTTTACAGATCGGCTCCGAGCTCGCGTCCACACCACACCGCCCAGCGGCTACTTTTATATCCTCCTCTCTTCCCCCTCCACACGCCTTCGCGACAAAGTCGGCAACCGCCGCCTCTCATTTTTCCTCCTCGCCTCTCCTCGTCTTCCTCCACGAGACGCATCCAGCGGCGGCGGGTTCCTCCCTCCCGATCGAGGAGCGAGGGGAACGGACGAAGGAGATGGGTGGGTTCGACCAGCAGGTGAAGGAGCGGACCAAGGAGCTGAAGCACCTCAAGGAGAAGGCGATGAGGGGCATCAAGGTGGCCGGCGAGTCCTGCAAGAAGGCGTGGAGCAAGGTCAGGAGCAGCATCAAGCGCTAGGCGGTTGAGTTCGCTCGGATTTCGACTGTAGCAGCGTGCTATTCTGAGTTTTGGTTGTGATTTTGCTATTATTGGATCTATTTATTTTAGCAACTTTATGTGAAAAATGAAAAATCGTACGTGTGTGTATGGCTCGTATCTATCTTTTGCTCGTCCCTTGCCTGTGATCTTCGTGCTCTTCTTCCGGTGGCAAACTTTGCAGTTTGCGAGAGATGATAGATCTGTTGCCGCGAAGTTCGCAGAGAATCTCAACGTCTTCACTTAAAAAAAGAAGAGGCATAACCACGTAGCTGTCGATGGTCCGCTACACCTGATCATCGTTCATTGAAGCTTCCTTCTTCTACCACCACTATCAAGGCTCTGAATCGTGATGTCCATCTATCGCATCAGAGAAATCAATTGAAGCAATTACCACCGGTGTTCGTCGTTAGCCTGCTTCTTAACCTGCAGGGCTTAAAACGAACCGAACTAAGATCTGCCACGACCCGCGGCTGCTCCAAATCATGTGGAGGTATTTCTCCCTTCGCCTTAACAAGGCGCGTGGTTGAAAATGCCCAAACAAGGGACAATCAAACCAATCCCGTTAGCCTATTGTAGAAAGCCTTTTAGAGTGGTACAGCACTAAAGAAATTCTCTTTCAGCCATTGAGTAAGAGCAAGTATTCAACAGCTTTACAGGAAACGAATCGGTTGCCTCAGTATTCATTTTCATTATTCAAGAGAGAAAATGGCAGTCCAGACGGATCCTAATTCATGCTGACAGCTGGTGCCGTTCGTTCACGTAGGCTGCTCGTGTAGAACGACGAAGCTCGAGCTGACCGGACAGCCGGGTCTAAGAATAATAATGCAACACGGGAGCACACAGCATGTGAAGGACCAAGGACGACGAGGGTAGCTGCAACAGCATGTGAAGCAACCTATAACAAACACGAAAAACCCTGCACACAAGGGTAGACCATGTGAAAACTGGCAGTATCTGGAATTCAAAATTCTGCTGATACAAGTACAGCAATCGACACGCGAACTACACAAAGAAACTTGGGTAAGAAACAGCAGTTTAATATGCTATTACTAGGTATGCTCGTCCTACAGGTCCACAAGGAATAACTGCAGGGAATTAGGCTCTCTGGGCCGACTACTGCAAAGGGGCATCAGGATCCAATCTTTTTTGGATTGCAGCTGCAGCCTGATAATGAAAAAGATTTGCTTAAGTTATAGGAGTATATGTTAACCCATTATATCAGGCTTGTAAGTTGAGAAAGAAAGAGCGTACCTGAAAATTGCCCAACCTGTATTGATAGTTCATTTCCTCACGTAGACGGGCCTGCTCCTTCATATCTTGAGCCTAAGAGCAGGTAAAACATGCAAGATAAGCACAGCTTAATTCGCCTTCAGTTACTATACCATAATCCTACTGTAATATTTCCACAACAATACTCTGCTAGGTATATTAACGGAAAAACCTAGAGATAGATAAACAACACATTATTTACTACAGCATGTATTAGTATTATAACACATAGATTGAATAAGAAAAGCAAATAAATGTGTGCCGCGTTGGAATCGAGTATTCAAACAATAAGGTCAAAAGCAATAATTGTCGCTAAATTTGTTTCAGGAAAGGAATGGGCATATCTAGGTCCTAGGAGACTATGATACAATGAAATATCCTAAAAGGTAGTAAAATTGTACACAATGGACTGGGATGCCTGTGCAATCAAACTTGGTTGATCAGACACAAGCAGTAGATGTCAATTACAAAGGTCTTCATATACTAATTCAGTGAAAGAGCTGTTATGTGCAGACAAGTTATTTGTTCGCTTCAGTCACATAGTGCATTCTCTATCCATTGCATATCACTTCCCATTATAAGTAGTTTTTTTTTTGGGCAAAATAACACATGACATTATAATAGCTGTTCCTAAGCCATATCCATTTAATGCTGGAGCATGATCTTAAACTAGTAGCAAAACCCTTCACGATCATTATAGTATTTAATTGACATTTCAAAGATGAATCAAGGCTGACAAAAGAAACACAAAATTGATCTAACCAGTCCAGCTTGCATGGAGCGTTTTAAAGCTTCCACTTCTTCCTCCTTTCGTCTCTCACGTTCCTTCAACAGTTCCAATCTGCATGATTTTTTAAAAAAGAAGTTAAAAAGGAACTACTCAACATATAATAGACTCCAAATCCAATTAAAATACAAGGGTTTCATAATATTCCCTTCATTGAACATGCAGGAATGTGAAAAGATAAAAGCTCACAAACTTATAATCTGTGTTCCATGTTTTAAAAAGAAGTATAAGGATAACATTATAGAAATAAACAACAAAACAAATTCATGTTAGCGTACCGTCGTTGTTCCTCATCATTAAATATTGTACGTTCTGTCACTGAGGTCTTCAAACCCTTCTTTTGCTCTTTCTCCATCGCTTTGCGATGATAAGCATCTAAATTATAATATCTGAAAGATAACATAAAGAGATAAATGATAAATCCCTATTTTGAACCTGTCATCTAATTCAAAGTTATACCCAGAAGACAGAAGCCATTACTTTTTCGATGGGAAAGTGGCTGTATTGTGATCCTCCATGAATCTGAGATACAAACACCATATGTTAAACATCGTTGGAAAATCAAGGACACGGTAGGAAATACTTTTCATGGTACATCAGAGGGCCATGTAATTATTCAAGCAACTTCATAGCAGTAGAATAACTTACTCCTTAAACATTTGCTTCTCTTCCCAGTTTGACAAAGCTTCCAAATTAACCTGGGGCCACATTAACAAGAAAACTAAATTGAACAACTGGATTACTCTGGTCTTAAATTTTAACATAGACCTCCATTCATGCCTCACTGTGTATCTACATGTATGGAACGGCAGAAAAGAAATATACCTGCTTGACTTCTAATAACCATGCAGTGAACTCTGGTCGCTTGCTCCTACAAAATATGTTGCACACTTAATTTATAGAAATGTGGTAGAAATAATTTGGTACTTCGGATATAATTATTTAGTGTGATAGTGTCTAAGTTCATCTCATTTTGTCATAGATACGACATGTACTCAGTACTCAGTAGTAGTATAGAACTGTTTATACCTAAATTGGATATGTGAATGCATAAAATATTTCTCAAATTTTCTACTTGCATCATTCCTATGAATTTTGAGAGGTGAACTAAAATCTGCTTGAAAGCTAGTAGAATAGGAGCTCTATAAACTCTAAAGATACTAACGAGCATTCCTGTAACATAACTACTCATCTTCACTTTCAGTAAGCCTACGAATTAGAGACAACATTTGCATATTTCAGATTCAGCTATACAGTGCCAGTGTGCCACACAAACAAAGTACAGCTGAAAAATTCGATGTAAATTCATAGCTTGACATGCCAAACCCTGAAGTTTCGAATTAAGCCACTCACCACATATCGACCTCACGGATGATACCATACTTCCCCCACGAGTTGGTCACGGCGCCCTTCTTCCCCAAATCCTTCTTCTCCTCCTTCCTCCTCCTCTTCTTCTTCTCCTTCCTCCTCCTCTCCCTCTCCTTTTCCTTCTCCTTCCTCTTCCGCTTCTCCTTCTCCTTCCTCCTCCGCCTCCTCTCCTTCTCCTCCTCCCTCTCCTTCCTCCTCTTCCGCCGCCGCCTCCGCCTCTCCTCCTCCGAGTCCAACTCCGACCCGCTCTCTGACTCCGCGCTGGACCCCGAGTACGACGACTCGGACTCGGACTCCGACGACGAGCCCGAGCTCTCGCTGCGGCTCCGGCGCCGCCGCCGCCGCTCCTTCTCCTTCCTTCGCCGCTTCCGCCGCTCGCTAGAGTCCTCACCGGAGCTCTCGCTTCCCTCCTCCTCCTCTTCCCGCCGCTTCGACTTCCCGCGGTGGCTCCGGTCCCGGCTTCCCTTCGAGTGCCCCTCCCTATCGGCTTCTACCGACTTGCTGCCGCTGCGCGCCTCCTCCTCCTCCTCCCCGTCGCCTCGAACATCACGGGGCGAGCCGTTCTGGTCCTTCGCCATGGAGTCGCCTGACTAGGGTTTCGCGCCGCGGAGGCGAGAAGGGAGGTGGCGAGGCGAGACAGATCGGCTCGCGAGAGAGCCGCGAGTGGTGGCGGCCTGGGACTGAGCTTGAGAGAGAGGACGAAGTGGCTTGGTTGCCTAGCCTTGGGAGAGCCTTGGTGGCGTTCGCCTATTTTCCCTGGACCTCACTGACAGGTAGGTCCAGTTTTCTCAAACAGTGGTGGCCCCATATTCGTTCTCTGTTGCCTCTGTACACGTCTCCCACCTTCGCGACCCGTCTCCCTCTCGCGCTCGCGCCCACCTCGCCGCCCGATCTGACGCGCCGGCGCGGCGCCGCCCGCCGCCGATCCAGCGCGACGCGGTCGGCGCTTCCTGCCACCCCCTGCGCTTTCGGCTCATAAGCGCGCCAACGGCGCATCTCGTAGGCTTACGAGCGCCCCTGGATCTGACCCGAGGAGGCGGCGGCTGCTGCTGCTGCTGCCTCGGCGATGTCGAGGGTTCGGGACAGGACGGAGGACTTCAAAGAGGCCGTCCGCGTCGCCGCGCTCTCCCATGGCTACACGGAGGTAAGCTTCACCCCAGCCTCACCACCCCCTTCCCCTCAGGAAGCCGAACGGTCCCCAATTCGTCACGCTCCGTTGTGTTGCTGTGCAGGCCCAGCTTGCCGCGCTCATGTCGTCTTTCATCATCCGGAAGCCGTCCCCCAAGTCGCCATTCACCAATGCCGCGATCAAGACGGTAGGAATCTGCGGTGAATGTGTTCCTGTGTTGCGTGTGGGGAGACAGGTTGCGAGAGTGATTGATGATGGGTTGTGTTGAATTGTAGCTTGAGAGTATCAGGGAACTCGAGAGGTTCATAGTGAAGCACAGGAGGGACTATGTGGACCTGCATCGCACTACAGAGCGAGAGAGGGACAACATCGAGCATGAAGTAAGTGTTGCACACTTTCACACTGTGTGTTGTTCGTTTTGATTTGCTATTTCTTTTCTGATGGTTATGCATGTATGTAATCTTAAATGTGTGTGTACTCTGCAACCAATATATGCTTAATGTCCATGAGTGATTTCCTGTGCCCATAAAAAGACTTTAGTTAGTGGGTTGTTTGACATTACAAGAGATACATGTTGCTGCAGTACGTAGTGTTCCTTTTTGTAAGATATACTTGCTTGCCAAGTATTATTTTCCTACCTGTACAATCTAGTCTCGGATTACAGTTATTGAAGACCGTAGCCCTGAAACAATGTTGAAGAACATGCATATGCACAATGACTTATCCTCTTTGGCGCTTCACATTCAGTTTGGGTAGCTTGTGCATCTTTCTCTTCATTCTGTTAATCTATGTTTGGATATAGTGATGAGGCATTCCTCGAGTATGCACCATGCTGACAACTTATATTCATTCTGGTACACAGTGTATTGATTCATGTAATATTATGCTGTTGCTTTCTGTTCTCAATTTAGTAGCTATGTCTAATTACTCAATGTACATTAGGTTGGTGTGTTTGTAAAAGCATGCAAGGAACAGATTGATATCCTAAAGAACAGGATCCATGAAGACGAGAAGAGTGGAAGTGCGAAGACATGGCTTGGCACTAGGGATGAGAGTTCCCGGTTGGACTTGATAGCTCATCAGCACGGTGTGGTATGATTATTTTCTTTGCCGTTGGTGTTATGAGTTTTGAAAGCTCTGCTGGGTTAATTTGTTTTTTGAGGAAGTATACAATAAAGAAATAGGTAGCAGAAGAATATATTTTTGGGTAGCTTACTGGTCTGAATGTGTACCATTCAGAGGATCAGATCAAGTAATTTCTTAGGTATTACTTGCTATATTGCTATGCTTATGATGACAAAAGATGACGTTGCTGCACTTATGATGACCAAAAATTTCCTTTCATTGGAGCCAACTTGTTTAATAGATCAGATCGTCCTGAGGATTGATTGTTTGAACATTTCTTTTCGAAATATTTAAGTTGGGTATATGCTCTACTAGTTGGTAGCAGGCTATCATACCTCCATTGGCTGATAGCATTTGGTAGAACGATAGATTATGCTGTGTAATTTTTAGAGGACAGATTGCCCAGTCGCATCAAGTGAATTTGAATAACATCTAGTTTTCTTGTTCAGTGCTGCATCAAGTGCATTATTCTGGCAAACACATGTATGTGTTTTTTCTTTATTGTTTTTTTCTCTATATTCATATTGTAAGTAGCACTTAAACATCAGTTTTAGGGTTCTTATGTCCAGTCCAGCTAGAGTGAGCTATTTGTTTTGTGTACAATGTTAACAGGTTTTAATTTTGAGTGAGCGTCTCCACTCGGTAACTGCACAGTTTGATCGGCTTCGGTCCATGCGTTTTCAAGATGCTATTAATAGAGCAATGCCAAGGAATAAGATTCAGAATAAACCAGAAATCAAGCCTGCTGAACCACCCAAGTCCAATCTTGTTCTAAAATCTGATGTATCAAAAATTGGAGATCAGGAAGTATCTACTGCACCCATGAGAGTTCAAGAACAACTATTGGATGATGAAACAAGAGCTCTCCAGGTAATATATAGATGGTATACAAATTATGCGTTAGTGAAAAACTTGGCTATTTTACATCCTGAAACTCTTCTCAGGTGGAGTTGACAAGTCTTCTTGATGCTGTCCAAGAAACGGAGACAAAGATGATGGAAATGTCAGCACTTAATCATCTTATGTCAACGCATGTTCTACAACAAGCTCAACAGATTCAATATTTATATGATCAGGTATACGATTCATCTAAGCTTGCTTTTTTGTACTACCAGTTTATATGTAGTACATGCTGTATCTTGTGTTTCCATATGTGAAAATAAACATATAGATTGTCAGAATCTACCCAAGATGGATAATAGGCACATGAAGCAAGACCGCTAAAGAACTTCGTAAAGTCTAGAATTAAATCAGTGTCTCCATCCGCTGGACTATTAAGGATCTGTAGAGTTTGTGTTCCCTTGTTTCTACCATTCCTAGGTATTTAGCTGTAAGATATATATACTTGTTGACTGGTCAACTGTTAAGTATAACTTAATGGGACTGTAGTTTGTGTGTGTCCATAGGGTCAGATTTTTCCTTTACTGAAAGAACACATAATTCGGATAGGCACTAATGAAACCTGATCATTATCTTTATGGTCTCATGGAACATCTTTTGCATTATCTCAGGCTGTTGAAGCTACGAATAACGTGGAGCGTGGGAACAAGGAGCTATCCCAGGCAATTCAGCGGAACAGCAGCAGTAGAACATTTCTCCTCCTCTTCTTCTTTGTTCTCACTTTCTCCGTTCTTTTTCTTGACTTGTATAACAACTGAATTAGCGCATGAAGACATTGTAATTATTTTGTTTATTCGAAATGATCAAATTACCAAAACCACATGTCTCTCTAAAGTCTAAAATGTGACCTTTTAGGCACTCTGTATTACTTCCCAGCCGTTTTGTTCACTGCGCTCTCTATCTGAATATGCTGGGATTATGTTTTATTTCAAGTATGCACATGTACTAAAGATGCAGTGGCACTGTGCTATACTGCTATGTCTGTTTAAATTCCGTCGTATACATGAACGAGAAAGATGCCGTTCGGAGCTTTCAATCACTTGTAGAGATGATAGACAAGGTCCCACGTCTGTCTGCAGACTGTATGAGCATAACCTGGTCATCCATTTCATGCTAATCAGACCATTATCAGAATCTCAACATCTTGGATGTGCAGTGTACCTTAAGTAATCAAGTGATACGTCTCCTTCACTCTTCCAGTTAGCTTTGGAGCAAACAATAGTTGCTTCCATCTGCCTCGGATGCATGAATCACGTACAGAACAAAAACTGCATCTGATTGTGAAATTGCAATCTGCGTATCAAGATGCATTTTGGAATAGGGAGTACAGTGGACACGGGATAGACATTGGTAGCCAAACATCATTTTCGATTTATATACAAATCCATTTGCCCTTGGCAGTGACACTAACCAATGAACATGATGCTAACTTAAACACGCCGATAGGTCAAGTAGGCAACCTAACAAGCCGATGGTGACAAGCCAGCCAGGCAAGCAAGAAAAAGGCAACAGCTCCTGACATCAAGATGAGAAGTATGAAATCCGCATTTCACCTCCATGTCTCATCATAATACAACTCTATTATCAGCATGCTTACGCACATGCTTATCGACACAGACCATTACCCTCTTCACTATACGCATCATCCATTAGTATCCCCCCTCCCACTTTCGATATCTACAGAGAGGTGCACAGGACAGTCTCATCTCAGAACAAGAGCAAGCACAGCACCACAAACACAAACAGGAAGAACCAGATCTGGTGCAGGGACCTCTCAATCTCCATCTGATGCCGCCCAGCCTGGGGTTCACGTTCTGTGCCGCGACATGGTAAGGGCTTGTATAGTACAAGCTTGCTGGCAGCTGGCCACGGAGCACCAACGGGAGGACAGCCTCTGCCATCCCTCCAAGCACCCCTCCGGCAGTTGAGTGGATCAAGCCACGTCCTAGTGGTGCGGGAGGGTAGATGAAGTCAAACCCAGTGGGACTGGGATGGTAGTGTGCGTGCCGCAATGGCTGGTGCGGAGGGTTGGTTTCCATGCTCTGGTGGTGGTGCTGGTCATCGACGTTGCTCTGTGTGTTATGATGCTCAACAGTCTCCCGGTGCACCATGGGACGGCGCGGGATGGCCACGCCATTCAGTGATTTCTTTGAGCTCCCTCCACGGCCATATAGTGGCACTAGTGTATCCAGGGAGAGTGTTGCCTTACATACGGGGCACTGCCGCCTTGCTGAACTGCTGTTGTCACTGGCAGTTGACTCCACCGCCTTGCTGAACTGCTGTTGTCACTGGCAGTTGACTCCACCCCAGGGCGCAGCCACTCATAGATACAAGGCCAGCAGTAAAGGTGACCACAGAGGGTAACCACAGGTTCTGCTGCAAAATCAAGGCAGATGTTGCAGTCGAAGCATCCACTTCCCATTGGTGCAGGCATGTCCCCACTGGCTTTCTTCACTGCCTCAACATCAGCCACCAAAGGCTGGCTATTGATAGCAGCCATGCAAGGCTGATCCATTCTCCCAGCTTCCATGACAATCAAAGATACTTAACTCTTGAAAAGTGTTTTTGGTTCAGTTACTGACACTACTGCAGCAGACAAAATAAATTAACAGGTCAGTAAGAATACATACAATTGATAGAGCAACATAGAAATTGGGCCATAGCTAATTGCACAAAATGTTAAGGGAGTCTAAGCATTGGAAATGTTCATAATGCGAAGACGCCTACCTAACCATGCAGGACTATAGAAATAAAAGAAATAAGATTGAGAGCAACAAAGCAAACCACATGGCAATCTCTATCTTATCTTCAAAAAAAACATGGCAATCTATAGTTTTAAGATATGTGCAATTCTGCAACAGACGTGGAGCTAGGTGTACAGACAACAGACAACAATTAACTAAACAAAGGGGGGCATGTGACAACTGAAGCAAATGTTAGGTAAATCTCCAAAACATGTTAAGGAGCCAGAAACTTTGCCCTAGTTATGCTTGCACTAAACAATCCATCTTTCCTAGTAGCACAAGTCAGTAGTCATGGATTCTCTAATATTATAGTACTGGGGACTACATCTGCTGCACTTTGTTTCTATCCCCTTTGTTATGGTTATCCCCGTGCTACTTTGTGTTCCATTGACATGTTATCCATGAAGATATTTTATCAGAAGTTAGGAAACCTATGTCAGCAAGGAAATGAAACTGCTTGCTTTATCTCCAATGCGTGCAACGGCGAAATGTTGACTCAAAGTGTTGGCCCCATGTTCAATGCAAGGGCCATCATTGCCAGCTCGAAATTGCCTTGGGCAGAAAATAGAAAAGAATAAGTTTTAAAGGCCGCCCTGCCGCTTGCAAATGTAGACTTTGACAAGGCTGGCAGGTCCTAAAGCTGATCCTAACAAATTATATATTCAGATAAGGGATGGGGAAGACCAAAAGAACAGAGTTGAATAAACAAAGGAATGTATGAGATAGGCTAAAGGCATCGGTCCTAATCTCCAATATATGCTTGCAATGACAAATAATTCGTGTTTTCTTTTTTGTGGTTGTGGAGCTTCTTCCAAGGAGCATCATTGAAAACAACAATAAATGGGGGCACTGATGTGGACTGCCACAATGACGGAGTAGCTACAACACTTGGCATATTCAATGGAACCAAACACACCGAAAAGATGATCACTTAACATATCTAGTGATCAACAAAAAGAAAGAATAACCCAGTGATAATTGCACCCACTGTATCAGGATCAGGAAACAAAGAATGGCATTCCCAACAGCTTCCTGGAAATTTCTTAATCACTCTGGCCCCATATGTACCACTAATATTATTTTTATACTGGTAAAGCTTCCGCAAGTCTTTGTAAGTTAAAACGCACCATAATTACATCAAGTACCTACAGATGAGGCTCAAAGAATATCATCTCCCTACAGTTTTAGTTTGTGGGCTGATGACTAGCCTAATAGATATAGGCAGTACGGATTGATACTGAAGGTGAAGGCTGTGCTCGACCAAAAGAAGCTGTGAAACTCCAGAAATAAACAACATGCTAAGTTTGACACATATCAGATACCATACTACAGATTTTAAGCACATTTCCACGGCGATTGCTCTAATTTAGGCGTCCCAGCAAGGCATCAAATCAGGTGCTAATCCACATTAGTTAGAACCAAGAACAAAGAACTACCTCGATCCCCCCTCTCCAATCTATAACACAGAACGATCAATTCATAACACGCAGTCACAATTCGCAAGGATACTAGGTCACAAAAAAAATTACATGGGCACTAAACATAGGGATCCCCTAAACATACGCACCTACAAGAGCAATTTCTTCAGGCCCAGGTATTAAATACAATCACCAACTAAATTTGCAAACTGACGCTGTTCTCTCACCCCAGGAACAAAGGGCAGACGAAAACATTTTGGAAAAATAAAGTGGGATAGGCGCTCCACCAGCAGCAAACCAATCCGTCACACCCACAAGCTGGGCGGATTGGAGAATCCGTCCCGGGAAGGAAGGTTGAGATTTGATTTCTTCGAATACAAGAAAGGGCGAGACCGGAACGAAACTAACTCCTCGGAGCAACCCAACAAATCATTACCAAACAAAGAAAGTACAATCCGTGCAAGCAAGAGACAGGGCTCCTTACCAGCAAAGGACGAAATCAATCCGAGCTCGGGTGGATCTGCTCTCCACGCAAGTACAGCGCCACCAGCGAGGATAATGATGTTGACGACGAGGAGGCAGGAATTCGACGCGACGCGCCTCGGTGGAAGAGAGGCGTGAAGATGGGTTCGGCGGCGCGGTCGGTAGAAGAGGGGGTTGGCGCGGTGGTGGCTTGAGGAGACCCGCGGCGGCGGCGGCGCCTTGCGAAGAACGCGGGAGCGGGGAGGAGGATGCGGCGGCCCGGCAGGCGGCGAGGTCAATTTGGTTGGGATAAGGAGGAAGGTGGGAGGAGGAAGCAGGGGCGATGATGAGAAGAGAAGACCGAGTTCAGGAGGAGGAGGATTTCGGAGGAGGGGCTCCGTCAGGGATATATAATGAGTTGGGGAATATCGGAATTCGGTGGGGGAATAGACGGTGGGGGTGGTGGTTTTAAAACTAATCGGCCGCCTCCGGGTGATCCGTGCCTTGCAAAACTAATTAAGCACCCGAGCACTCTGATAAAACCATGCCTTATTTTGAGAACATTTAAAGCAGATCTCGCTCGAACACGTCGTCAAGGGTATGCTGCGCGAGCATCGCCTACGGCATGGTGTCTGCTCACTCGCTGCTTGGCTACGACGGCAAATAGCCTTGCAGCCGTGCGATGCCCACGTCACGGCATTTGTTCGGCTCCAATGCACGAATTGATCTGGCCTTAGGTTATTGGGTGCCCTGTTGCTTTCTGTAGAGGGGAGTCCAGGCCAGTCTCTTTTGGCCTGTGATGTTGTTGCTATCAAAACTCCTCTTCTGCCTTTAATGAAAGACAGAGCTCTTGTCAGTTTGTTTAAAAATAAAGTCATTGCGTGCATTGCACATCTTGCTTGGGTAGAATAAAATCTCGCTTTGGTAAGCTTGATAAGCAGAATTCGTTCTCGATACCGTGCACAGCTAATACCATATCCCACGGAGCTAATCCTGTACAGGTTCCGGAATTCAGTAGGAGCAGAGGTTCCAGTTGCCAGGCTCGTGAGAATTCGCCGTGGTAAACAGAAGCGATCACATCGCGCCAGCCGGCCGTGGCCCACGGTCCCCGTCCACAGAAGCAGCCGCACCTGCAGTAGATTTCCCGAGCGACGTTGCCGCTTCCCGTCCGTACTCTTCGGATGGAGATAAGGCCTATCCGTCCCCCACTTTCGCCATGTCCGGAGCCGCTTTTCGAGCGCCGCGCGACACGATAGTGAAGGAGATGCCCCGGCCCGGGGCCTCCCGGCGGCTAGTGTGCACTTGCGCTGAGGCGGGCGGCCCCCCACTGCCTGGCCCTTCGCGATCACTAGCCCCGGCCACTATCTTGGCTCGAGATCGCGTGCGAGAGAGAAAGAAAGAATATGCTTTGTAGATTTTGCTTGCCATTATCGGTGGCATACGATCACGCCCCGTACATGCAATCATGTCACCTCTTGTTGTTTGCTACTCCTACTTCTGGATGGTTTCTGCAGCGCCCTATCGCTTTCAGCGAGAGTGTTGCTGCTACGGCATCGCGCATTGCCAGTTCCCAGTGCCAGTTGCCATTCGAGCGCAAGCAGACAGGCGATCCGTCAGCCACAAGCAAACAAGCCACGGCCACTCGATGCTGGGGTTTTTTTTTTGACAATCTTTTTTTTTGACAAATAAATAAATTTTTTTGACAAGCAAATAGATTTTACAATCAATCGATGCGTTCGGCCTTTCCATGGCATGGTAAACACGGACGCCCACAAGATTTGACGCTGGAAAAAGGGTCAGGGGAACACAGGCCGCGCGGACACGTACCGCGGCCGGATAGGCTCGCAGAGCCGCAAGTGAGCTGTCGCGGTCACTGGTCCTGGTGACCAGCCAACCTCCGGGTTTCCAGTTTCCACGAACCAGTGTGCCACACGGACGGATCAGTAACCGTGTCAAGCCATCTGGATGCGCGGAGCCGTGGCCAGTAGCAGCAGCTTCCGTGCGGGACGCGGTTCCTGCTTGGATGCGCAGAGACGGAGCGGCATGTGCGCGCGCCTCTGGCCGCGGCCGTCCGATCCGCGGTGTGCGTGGCCGGCGCGGCCACGGCGCCAACACACGCCATCGCTCCAACTCCAAGCAAAAGCTGCAAACTTTTGCAAGTCTGCTGCGTGCTGCCCCATTGGTCAAACAAACAAGTCGCCTCGGCGGCCGCAGATTCGCGTGGCCTTCCGTCAGACACGGTCACCACCCCCTGCTCCGCGCCTTCTCGCCGGTCACAAGCTCCGGGCTCGCGCCTTGCTTTGTTTAATCCCCTGTTCCGCCCGCCACCAGAGTTTAGTTTAAGCGTACGGTGCCGTGCGCGTCGCCGCCGTCGCGGGGATAAGGATCCCGCCACCGAACAGTGGCCGCAACGGTTGGTGCGCGTCTGATCCGGTCGGGCGTCGTGGCGCGACAGGATATGGGGGCGCCGCGCGGTGCGCGCGCGCGCACGAGCAATCAATCATTCGGGGCCGGGTCCGGTAGTTGCGGGGCACCCGGAGGGCGCGTCGCGGCCTCCCGGCAGCCGCGTTCCGCCACGCCGACGGCGAGCGGAGGCCACCTGCCAGTGCCAGTGCCCAGGCGCCGGAGTCGGGCCATGTTGGCATGTGATCGAAATCCCCCCTGATCCCTGGCGCCGACGCACGTTTAGGTTTAGCACCAGCGGGCGCGCGAGGGTTCTTGTTTAATCGCTCGACTCGACAGGTCCGTGCCTTTTATTCGAGGGCTGTAGCCTGCTGGTGGGGTGGGGTGGCGCTACCAGTCGTCTAGTCCGGTAGGGCACAGCGAGGACGACGGGACCGGAGATAAGGTCTGCATTGAATCTAGGGGAGTACAATACGCTACTGCACTGTCCACACACAAGCGTCCACTGTACAGCCCAAGATCGCAGAGCCATCCAAAAGTACGAACCCGCCCACCGTTTGCAGCGTCTGCCCGTGGATTAGACACAGGTTCGTGCAGCAGTTCACTCGGGCGCCGGACCACGGAATGGATCGTGGATCCACCGGTCGATGGTTCTTCCCTTCCCTGTGGTCCTTGGCTGGGATCTCAGGACTTTGACAAATCGACATTCTTCCAAGAGATTTAGCATATTCAGACATTCAGGAGTAAATCTGTAAAAGTGTCCCAGACTGAATGCAACGCAGTCCAGAGTTCGGGCTCACGCATGATGATATATAATAATCGAATGAATCTCGGAAACAAGACGTATATCTCAAGCACATATTGCATTATGTGGAAATGATCAATAGGAAAGATGTACATCATTCTAATAAGAATAGAATGTGGTTCTTGGCCGTCCATGTCACACATTTCGGAGCCAGCAAAGATCGGGAGAATAAAGCCAGGCTAGGGCGGACAGCAACCCATGCCGCTTTCCTCAAACAATAATCGAATGTGATTCCGATATCTATACAACCAGGTACTATATAAACCTGTTCTGCGTATGGGTCCAGTGATCTGAACACAGTTTTCTGAAAGGCAGCCGTGTTCAAGAGATCCGTTGGGCATTTTACCTCTCAACGAATTTCTCGATGCATGCGGTCAGCGTGCTCTCAGGGACAGCCCCGATCACCGAGTCCTTCTTCTCGCCGTTCTTGAATATCATCATGGTGGGAATGCTCCGCACCCCGTACTGGCTTGCTATGCCTGGGCTCTCATCTGTGTTGAGCTTGTAGCACTTCAGCTTCCCCTCGTAGTCCTTTGAGAGCTTGCCAACAACTGGATCTATCATCTTGCATGGCCCGCACCACGAAGCCCAGAACTCAACAAGGACAGGAAGCTCACTTTCCATCACAAGCGATTGCCATGTTGCCTTTGTCACCTCTGGGACTGCAATTGAACAGCTGAGAAGTGAGAACACAACAATTGACGAAAACATAGGTATAGGTACCAAGGAAGAAAAATCAACAACAATTAACACAAACATAGGTATAGTACCAAGAAAGAAAAATCAAGCACAATTGCCACAAGCATAGGTATAGTACCAATAAAGAAAAATGAAAGACAATTGAGTTGACACAAACATAGGTATAGTACCAACAAAGAAAAAACCAACGACAATTGACACAAACAAAGGTATGGAACCAACAAAGAAAAACCAAAAACAATTAACACGGATATACGTATAGTACAAAGAAACATAGCAACAAAGATAGTAGTTCTATGAGCGACTGGAATGAAATGTCATCAACATGAAGCTTGTAGGATCAGGGAGAGGGAGATATCATGCAAGCTCTGCTGTAGCATCACAAAATAAAAAAAGTAAGAAAGACAGTTCAATATGCAAGGATAGTAATTTTTTCCTATTTATGTCTCTTCAAAATGGCACCGAGCTATTTTTCTCACTTTTATTTTTTAATACTACTACATTAATAATACAGTTTAGGTAGCCCCTCATATCAGTCCATTAACTACAGTTCTAGGCACAGCATATACATTGATTTAGGCATTCAGCTTTTCATTCTTAGCCGACAATACTTCAAATGTTATGCAAAATTGCAAAGGAGTCTGTTATTAATGTGTTTGCAAAGAAGCACTGAGGTTTAAGGAAATTATATTCTAAAAATAAAATATTTTGCCCAAACACATATTCTTCAAATTGATCAATTGACAAACATGGTAGACTAAATATCAGTACTTTAGGGTAATAGATGTATAAAATGGAAGTGCCCAAAGTTAGAAGAATCTACAAACATCACAACCATTGCAAAAATGGGAACCCAATATGATGCGTTTGAACAGTTAGAATATGCCTCTATTTTGTGCAAAGCAAGATGCGTATCAAAAAATTAAGAAGTGATCAACCTCCTGAGCTTTATTCATGGCTAAGCAATAAGCATCGCTGCTTTAATCTTTGCAAATTTCAATGTAGTAAATAGCTTTAGTGTCAAACCTTAATAAAATTGTGGGAACAACAGTCACACTAAAGGGAGTGAAAGGAAACGCATTCAATCATCAGAGGACCAAATAGTACGATACATCCTCTTACAGTTAAAGGGACTAGTATTTCACATGCCGCCATAACAAGATGATGACAAGATAACAAGGGGTGCATGAACCATGCGTGTGATACTTACATACAGAAATCAATAAACTTAACGACTATGGAAAAATTTAGGACTTATAGCAGCTCAACTTTATCAGGTATATGCTTCCATATGTGGATCATAGTGCCCCACGACAAACAGAAAAGGGTGCACGGCAATATTAGGTATTGTGATATATACTATAAAGCAGGTCATCCATTCACATGCCTAAATCTCTGGATGCACCAAACAGGATGGTGCTTACCCGGCAATAAAGAGTCAACCTACATGAAGGTTGCTGCCTCCAACACAACACAGCCACTACATTTGCATGTGCTTGGTCATCCATGGGAAACGCAACTACAAATCTATGCTTGAAGAAAATGCTAGATTTGCTGTCTCTATCTCAGGCATGCAACACATGATGATGCATGCATGAAGGCAGCCCTTCACATAGAACTAAAAGCACAGACGTCGGGTACTGTTGCTAGCAAAACCATAACCTTTACATCCAGAATGCTGCGCCCGTTCTGTTCTAACCTTCGATCCCCTAATTCCTCCGAACAGTTGCCTACATCGAGGATACCGCGCGATCTTAAGTTCTAAGAGGCGCGACATCCTACTGTCCAATTCCTGGAACCAAATGAAAATCGATGTGTAATCACACTAAAAAGCAGGATCTCACTTCTATACGCCGACGAAACCCACGTACACGCGTCACCCGGGTCACTAGCTCACCACCTAATTTCACAACAGATCGAAACACGAACAGTAACAGAGTGGTGACTGCCTGACTGGTGAGCCACCGAGCTCGTGCATGGATAGTTAGATACCTTCGATGGTCGTGTCCTGGCCGTGGACGGCGCACGCTACGGACGCGCCACGCCGGGCGGCCCGTCGATTCCCGGGCAGGCCGGTGGTCGCGCGGAGCGGCGAGGATCTGAAGCTGCTGCTGGAGGAGCAGGAGCAAGAGATCGCGCAGACGCGGCGCGCGGTGTAGGCTGACGCGGAGGCACGGGCGAGCGGAGGGGCGGCGATGGGGACGGAGACGGCGAGCCCGGCGCCGGCCATGGTGGTGCGATCCGCGACGGGGCCGAGGGGAGAGTTCGAGAAGGAAGGGGAAGGTGGGGGCGCGTTTGTTGTGGGGTGCGAGTGCGATGCCGGGAGGGGGGGGGGGGGGGGGGGACTGGCGGGGAATGGGATGTGGGGAGAAAGATGGGCATGCCATGTGGGGCAGCTCCGATCCAGTTCGCGTGTGGTGTGGTGACAGCGCGCGTCCCCGCGCGCCTGGGCTGGGCCCGGCTGATGGCGATGGACGCTGTGCGCCTGAAATGGGAAGTTTTTGGCTCGAGACAACGAAATCTGCGAGAGGTTTGAACACCGCGAACCCTGCCTGTATGGCAGCCAGGACAGTAGAGTGTATAAGCAGAAACATTCCAGGCAGTTCCTATTGCAACCCTGCAACTGTGCTTGCGTCCAATCCAATTGAAAATCTCTGCAGCATGTGTTACCTGAACCTGCATCCAGCCTAACGATGAGTGTTTACATGGTGTATTCAAATATGGAATCCTGACACTTCAGCAAAAGCTGTAAGAAGGAAATTTGCACCTCAGCGAAAGACTGTTGGTAGATCAAATACTGGAGAGATGACGGATACGTGCAGCCATTTTCTTTCGCGAGACATGTGTCGTGTGTGCAGTCATTTGATAAGCTCAAACAGAGCAGCATTCAGCATTGAAAGCAAAAAACGATGCAGAAATTTTAGGCAGCGCATATGTCTGCAATGCTAAGCGAATTAAGATGTCTAATGCAAAAGCACAACTCCAATAACACTGCTAGCCGGCAACAGTGCCAAAAGAGCAGCCGCAGCCAAACGTCCCGGGCACGACAGCGCCGGAGCAGCACGGCGGCGGCGAGGCGCACTACCTGGTCCCAGCGAATCGCACGCGCGCTTCCAGTCTTTGCCGCGGGGGCGGAGGGGATACCCGGTTCTAGGGTTTGAGGAGGGGGAGGACAAGGTCATGGGTGAATCAGGCCTGGTGCTCGCACTGGACGGAATGCGTGTCAGCCGTCGGCGGCGACGATCGCCGGTAAGAGAGGAGAAAGCAAGGCGCCGATCTGAAGGAGGGGTATATCTGTAAATAGTTAAGGGTATAAATGTAAAATATCGGATCGCGATTGCGTGATGCGAGCCACCGGCGGGTTGCGTGATGCGTCCCGCGCCGCCGCCCTGTCAACAGGCCGCACTGTGCCGCGGCTCCGGCTCCGGCACCGTAGGACACGCGCGCAGCTTGCTCCAGCACCAATCGCCGCTTTCAACTCGAGGAGCCACCCCCGCCTGGAGGCCACCATGGGCAAGACGAAGACGACGACAATCTACAACCACGGGAATTGGGAAGAAGGTGTCTGTTCCTGTGCTTCTTCCAAGTCTAAGAGGCCTTGATTAATCGCAATGTTGGGCTTCAGTGCCATCAGACAGGGGCAGAGCTCGCAGAGGACAAACATGGATTCTGAAGAAGCCAATGATGCACCCCTCAGATGGTGGTGGTGATGCCGGCGCACAGTCCCTCCATCTTTTCAACATCCTTGAGCGCGAGACGATCGGAGTAGCCTTTCCATGGATCGATGATCTATCCTCCAGTTGGAATGGGTAGGATCAGGAAGGAGACAAACAAAAGTGCAGCTTTGCTGAGGCTTTCAGCATTCAGAGATAATGCTTCGCTTTTCCTCATTGTGCCAGACAGCCAGTGGAATTCAAGATCTGGAACATTTATTTTGTATATTCGAACATCTGCACTGCTAACATCGTTGTCGTGTAATTCAAGTGGTACTTTAAAAACTAGCTGCAAACATTGTTTAATCATAGACAATGATATTATACGATTCAGAATGGTGTGATGGATGTATTTCTTACAGTTTATACTGCAATGGCTGCAACTGTACTTGCATCTAATCCTATGATGAATCTTTACAGCATGTTTATTGTACTTGCATCCAGCTCAATGATGAATCTTTACAACATGTTTCTTTACAAGTTTCATCAAATTATTCCAAATTTGAACTCCAGAAAGACTACATGTGTACATCTGTCAAGTTTCGATGAGCAATTTGAACTCTTCATCACCCACCGTCAGAACGTGGGCACCCAATAACAGTACCCTTTGGCCCTCAGGATTGGCTGCACTCATGTGCTTGCAAGGATCTATGGTAAGCTCCACGTTGGTTGCACTGCCAGCAGCTGTGTGGACACGCTCAAAACCAACCAATTGTTTTATAGGAAAGCCTGGAACACTTGATTTTGACCTCGCGAACAGTAGAACAGCATGGCTCCCATCCATGTCACCGTGATTCGAAACCGCGATGTGAACAGAGAATACTAGAGCTTCACATGATGCAACATCTTCGATTTTCACAAAGTCTAGCCCAACCCTGCTTATATACGCAGGCTTCCTACTGATAATGTCCGGAACTGATGAATGTGGAACGCTGATATTCTTTGGAGCCGACAAGATGCTATACGAATATCTGGAGTAACTTAAACCATATCCAAAACCGTACACTACATCTCCAGTGTAGAATCGATATGTTCTTCCCGGGTAACCGCGTGAAGAATCAGCTCTCATGTTCATATCAGTCATTGGAATAGCAGTGAAGGATTCAGGGTACCAAGTCATTGCCAGCTTTCCTCCTGTTATTACAGCACACCAGATTAGTCCAACAGCCACCACAACTTTTTCATTGCAATATATGCAAGTCCTGTTCTAATTCAAGACGTTTAAGTTGTTTACTCACCTGGGTTGTACTTCCCAAAAAGAATTTCTGGAAGGACTTGCCCACCGACCTCGCCAGGATATCCAAGCCAAAGAATGCTTGCTATCCGTGGATCGTGCTTTGCAAAAGAAACGTCAACAGGACCACCACCCAAGAGAACCAATACAAGGGGCTTCTTCGTTACACTAGCAACAGTATGTATGAGGTTCATCTGCTTGCCTGGAAGGAGAAGGCTCACTCTATCAAAGTCTTCGCGCTCTTCTGTCAGGTTCAACCCAGCAACTACAACAACAATATCGGCTGCTTTAGCTGCTTCAATGGCTTCGCCAAACAAATCTGTTGAGTTACAGGAAACATCCTTGCATCCAGCAGCAAAGGTTGTTTGTGCAACATAGGCTTGAATGCCTTTAAGGAAGGTTGTCGGATTGCAGGGAACACCTGAATAAAGCGAATCTAATGTTAAAAATGTATTCGTGATAGTAAGGTACCAAAATGTTTAATTAAGGCAGTGGTTTTAGACCTGTATAGTCTCCACCCATTGCATATGCATCATTTGCAGATGGTCCAACGACAGCAACATGCCTAACTTCGCTTCTCTTCAGAGGCAAAAAAGCATTGTCGTTCTTCAAAAGGACAGCACCCTGCCTTACAGCTTCTGCTGCAAGTTCTCTATGTTCTGCCGTGCACACATTATTGGGCCCCAATTGGGTGTCCTTGGGCTTATCAAATATCCCAAGACGCAATTGAACCGAGAATAGATTAAAAAGGGCACGGTCGATATCTTGTTCTTGAATCTTCCCCTTCTCGATTGCTGACTTTGTATGCCGAACTAGGAAAGAACCACAGTTGAGATCCATTCCTTCAAAAAAGAGAGTAATCCTAACACTTCAGCAAAATACTAGTTGATAGATTGAAGACATAAATGGTCAGATGCTCTACGGAATCTGTTTTGACCAGATCTCGAAACATCCGAACAATAATGTTGTCAAGGAATCAATGGAAGCAGAAATGAGAAGCCTCAATATGGAACAAGTCTGTAATTATCTTTCCGATATTAGGGGTTACCACAACATGTTTTAAATTAAGTGGAATTGGCAACCGTTTTGCCTATAAACCCCTAATGCCTACTTTTAAAATGCTAGAGTTGAGCAAGAAATCAAACTTCTAGTCTATAAAGACAAATAAAATCACATTTGTGTTTAAGGCTACTAACCTGCCCTAAGAACAATTGCTATTGAATCCTCATCTGAAGTAGTGTATGTCTGGTTCTCGTGGATAATTGCCACAGCATCACAATCAGATGTAATGTACCTTCAACGAATCAAATGAACACACATGAACAATATTGAAAATGCTGGAGTCTGGGTTTGATATAATGAAATTCATTGTCGTTCCTGACATATTCAGGGTCCAAGGTTCAAGACAGACAAATTCAGAGTTAGGGCAAGCTGCGTACCCCTTGAAGCCCCATTCATCCCTGGTCTTCTGCAGAAGATCTTTGCGAGCACACATTGGCACACCATTAACCTGGTTATATGCGCACATCAAGCAGCTAGCACGAGCCTCCTGGATGCAGGTCTTGAAAGGAGGCTGGTACGTATCCTCCAAATCTTGCGCAGTTACCTGCCAGTAGTGGATTACAATCATAACAAATTCCTTTTTTTTATCTCATTACAATCACAACTTGTTATAGATGTTCACAAGAAATATGGTGATTCCAAGCCTGTAGTTCAACTTTTCAGTCAAACACATGAAGAGAATATTTTGATCGGAAATTAAAATCTCAGCCCAGTTTTTCATGAACATCTCAAAATGCTCCCTGGAGCGGGACATGTCAGTGTTTCTCTATGTGTTGACTAATAGTATAATAAACTTCTATATGTATGCATTATATAAGTTCAGAGAAATGATAAGGCCTGAATGTCTTCACCTTGGCATTGAAGGTGTACCTCGAGAAGCCCTCCCACTTCTCCATGTCATACGCTGTATAGTGCTTGCAGCAGGCCGAGAGCCTAATCCTGCCTTCCTCCCCGAACTCCCCCTGGAACCCCTTGACGTACTCGAGGGAGTACGCGGCGGCGACGGCAGGGTCCTCCCCGGACGTCTCCTGACCGCGGCCCCAGCGCGGGTCGCGGAAGATGTTGATGTTGGGCGCCCAGTACGTGAGCCCGGCCTGGCCGGCGCTGTGCATGCCGAGGGCCTCCGTGGCGACGGCCCCGGCCATGGCGCGCCACAGCGAGCGGTTGAAGGCGGCGGTGGAGAGGATGACCTGCGGGAAGGCGGTGGCGGCGCGGACGGGGCCCGAGGAGAAGTTGACCCCGGGCCCGTTGTCGGCGAGCCCGTGGAGGGACTCGGACCACCACTGGTAGGGCGGGACGCCCAGGCGCGGGACCCCGCCCGCCGTGTTTGACAGCTGCGCGATCTTCTCGTCGAGGGTGAGGAGCGAGACAAGCGCGCGCGCGCGGGCCGGGATGGAGAGCGAGGCGTCGCAGAACGGGTAGGCGCTCGCCGAGTCCGGCGACGCGCACGGGCGCGCGTTCGCCGCAGCCGCAGCCGCCGCCGGCGCGGCGCCGCCGGGGAGGGCGAGGAGGCAGAGGAGGGCGAAAAGCATGGCGGGGTCTAGCCGTTAGGTGGAACTGGGGGGGATGATTCGATCGAGCAAATTTGGCTCTGCCCTCGAGTGGCTTGCGGTTTTAAGCGACCGCTGCCCACTGAGCTGCAGTGCTTGTCACGGGACGGCGTCGAGACCTCCGAGAGACGGAGACTGGGACAGTGAGCGGAGACTGGCGTGTGGGGCCGGCCGACGGCGTCGTGGAATAGAGTGGAGAGCGGGAGAGCTAGCTAGCTGCCCAGTGGTATGAATAGCCAAATAGGATAGGACCAGTTGCTTGCTAGCTCGGCCTATGCGTAATTCATTTTTGGATAGGCATGGCCAGGTCATGCTCCGGATTATCAAAGGACATCAGGAATCATGTATGGACCCGCAGCAAGATATTCCTTCTCTTGCTGTTTATGCGGTGCTCCGTTCATCGTCGTTGCTAAGTGAGGGTAGCATTTGTTTGCTATTGCTCGTGAGAAGATGCTGTGCTGACGAGCTGCCTAGCTGCCGGCCATAATTCTTGGCTTAAGCTCTGGCTCTCTAGTTCAGAGGGGGTCACTGAGTGTCACTAGTTCAGATGGGAAGGAACTGATGGTCGTCGGCCAATCGCTGTTGTCACCGACTTAGCGACACCGTACGTTTGCTCGCGCTATCACGTCCACAGTGGTGCCAAATCCTTAACCCCCCAATACGATACGAGGACAGGACACAGGAGCACGCATCTTGTTTTCTGTGTTTCCTCATCCCTTTCTCACAAAGTCTTGGTGATAGTATGACGTGTGGGCCGAATTTCCGGGCACTCGACGAAGCTGGCCCGGCGGCCCGCTCCACATAAAATAGTTTTCGTGGGTTTTGTCTTGTGCCGTGATTAAAAAAAAAGCTTGACCTGCTGTGCAGGTCCTTCCTCAGTCCACGAGCGGTCCAAAAAATTAAAAAACAGGAGATTCACACACGCGACAGGAACGCGGCAGTCCCCGTCAGCAGACGCTCGAGCAGGCACTTCCACCTCGCAGATAGCTGCATATCTAATATGCATCCGGTTCGGTGCAGGACGATCGGATACGATCGGTGGTCAGATCATAAAGTTTTAGTACGTCCCGAGAGGGCACCAAGAAAGGTGACGCCCCAACGACGACCGCCAGTGCGCCTGTGACTGCACGATAACAGCCGCTGGAGCAGGACGTCTCATGCGGTCCGCGAGAAGATGTTGTAGTGGATTAGTACGAGTGGTAGTCATACCAATAGCACATGCTACGGCGTGTCCCTACAGTAATAGTAGCACGCAAAAATACCCCCTTTCCGATTTTTGAGGCTTCGACAATCGACAGCGCCGTTTCCCATTTTTGAGGCTTCGACAATCGACAGCGCCGATGCAGTCAACTTCTTGTAGACATATCCGATATTGTATCATATAAGATTGTATATCTGCACATAAATTATATTCCGCCACGAATTACACGAACATGAAAAAGCATGGTTATATTTTGTACACAAAACAGCGGGAGGCAAGTAGAAGTCATTGATAGGTATATCTATTGTCAGATAATTTGGGATCAAATCAATAAATGATATGAAATTCTTACCTAGTTACCGTAACAGAAAAGTAATTATAATTCAGTGCAAGTGTGCAGCTTACTATGGACTAGATCGAAAGAACAACCATAACAATATCAAACTGACGGAAAATGCTTCATCTGCTCTCAAGACGAGCTTTACATTGAAACTGATGACGCTGGATTGTAGTCAAATGGCTTTGTACTGTACTAACTCCATCCCAAATTATAATTTATTTTTATTTTTCTAGATATATATATTTTATTTCGTATTTAGATGTACATTATATTTAGATACATAGAAAAACTAAACTAGATATTTAAAAAAATTAAAATGAATTATAATTTAAAACGAAAGAAGTCGTAATTCTTGAACGATAATAAGGTCCGTTTGGCATAGTTTTAGCTTCTCGCTTCTAAAACAACTTCTCTGGTGAAGCAGCTTCTGCAGTGAAGGTAAAGCTGTTTTCAAAATCGTTTGGCGAAACGTGGACCTGCTGGAGAAGCTGGACGAAGCTACGATTTTCAGCTTCTCCTCTCGTTGACGCCGTTTTTTGGCACGTGTCAAGTTCGGTGCCGGAAAGAAGTAGGAGGGCCTTTGTGGAGTGAAGGAGGAAAATCAACCGATTCAGATGACTGAGAGGAGATAAATGGGGACCGGCCGATGGGGTTGCCGATAGGAGGCTTGGCTGATTTTGCACAAAGGGTTCAGCCGATTGCCAATTGAACGTTACTGTCGATTGGGCCGAATTGGGCCAGTGGCATTTTGTAGTCAATTAGGGTTTTGTGTCGAGTCCGACTCTTGCATGGGTCGATGAGATTGTTTAGAAAATTTATTTTTTTAGCGTCAAGTTTTGTGTTTGTCATGATCGATAAAGAGTCTGTATCCTAGGATATAAATGGTGATCCTACGTGGTCTGGTCTTAAGAAGTTGAGTACACACCAATATAAATAAAATTCTACTTTTTTCCGCAATCTACTTTTCGCACTCGGTGACTTCGTCAAACTTTTTTCCTTTTCCACGAGTTCTATCGAGCTAGCAGAGCTGCATCGCTTCGATCTCCGGCTTTGGTGAGTTCCGCGTTTACCGAATATTTTTAGGCTTTAACTTCAGGCGCATCGCTGCCGTTCCGTCTAGATTTATTCATAATTTATCGATATTCGCTGGATATGCAAGTTTTAGTTTTTATCATCAATTTATCCAGCCTGAAATAGCTTCTATCGGCTAGATCGGACCAACCAAAATATACTATTTCACAACCGATTTAGATCTGTTTCAAGTGTTGTTTATCGAGCTCAGTTTAGGTTACGTTTTAGTAGTATTTTATATTGGTTACATCATCATAATCGGCTCCCCTAGCCGTTTGTCTTTATTTGCATCGGCAGCTTTTCCGTTAGGCCGTCCGATTTTTTGCATCAACATCTGCTCGGTGTAAGTTATAAACGGCTTTATTATATGCTTCATGGATGCAGCCGCAGAAAAATACCTTTTAGCATAGCTTCACGTGAAGCTCAAACGTCTAAACCGCAAAAGCCTAGTGTAGAGGATGCCCAGTACCAGGCAGCTCCGAAATCGTTGGGCTTGGGCCTAGCCGCACGGCCGCACCCCGACGATGGGGTTGCTTCTCTCCTCGTCGAAATTACCAACCAAACATCCGGAGCGAAACGCAGAAACCCAACCAAAAACCCGTAAAACCACGGGGAAACCTCACGCGTCTTCCTCCGTCCAGCCTGTCTCCCCGGTCCCCCGCTCCTTAACGCCGCCATCACCCCCCTCCCAAGTCCCAATCTCGTCTTCCCCCACCCGTACCCGTCAAAATTCCATTCGCTCGATTCTCAGGGAGGGGGAGCGGGACAGAAGGACGCCCCGGGGCCGCAATGCGCGTCCTCGCCGTGGTCCTCCTCGCCGCGGCGTGTGCAGCGGCGGCGGCGGCGGCGGCGGCGTCCGGGGGCGGCGGCGGCGGCGGGGAGCTCCCGGAGTTCCGGGAGGCGCCGGCGTTCCGCAACGGCGCGGCCTGCGCGGGCGCGCCGACGATCCACATCGCGATGACGCTGGACGCCACCTACCTGCGGGGCTCGCTCGCTGGCGTCCTCTCCGTGCTCCGCCACGCTGCTTGCCCGGAGTCCATCGCCTTCCACTTCGTCGCCTCCTCGACCTCCCCGGCGCGCCGCCTCACGGCCCTACGCCGCACGCTGGCGGCCGCCTTCCCCACGCTCCCGGCCACCGTGCACCGCTTCGACGCCCGCCTCGTCCGCGGCAAGATCTCCTCCTCCGTCCGCCGCGCGCTCGACCAGCCCCTCAACTACGCCCGCATCTACCTCGCCGCCCTCCTCCCGCGCTCCGTCCCCCGCGTCCTCTACCTCGACTCGGACCTCCTCGTCGTCGACGACGTCGCCCGCCTCTGGGCCACCGACCTCGGCCCCGACGCCGCCCTCGCCGCGCCCGAGTACTGCCACGCGAACTTCTCCTCCTACTTCACCGACGCGTTCTGGCGACACCCCGAGTACGCCGCCGTCTTCACCAACCGGACGCGCGTCCCCTGCTACTTCAACACCGGGGTCATGGTCATCGACCTGGACAGGTGGCGCGCCGGCGGGTACACCGCGAAGCTGGAGTACTGGATGGAGGTGCAGAAGCAGGAGGCCAGGATATACGAGCTGGGTTCCCTCCCGCCGTTCCTCCTGGTGTTCGCCGGCGAGGTGAAGGCCGTGGAGCACCGGTGGAACCAGCACGGGCTCGGCGGCGACAACGTGGCGGGCCAGTGCCGGGAGCTGCACCCGGGCCCGGTCAGCCTGCTCCACTGGAGCGGGAAGGGGAAGCCGTGGCTGCGGCTGGACGCCGGCCGGCCGTGTCCGCTCGACGCGCTCTGGGCGCCCTACGACCTCCGCCGCCGCCGCGGCGCCCGCGACGACCTCCTCGCCGCTGTCGCTTAACAATGCTGGGCCCACATCGCTGGAGCGATCCTTTTGCTCGCGTCCGATCGGATCATATTCCACGGCGCTTGGCTGCTCGCTTCGCCGTCCCACCCACGGGTGAGTGTCGGCGTTGGGGTACTGAGTCATTGTCACGTTCACACTAGCCACTGCGCCTGGGTCCCTTCCTGTGTCCATGCTGTCAGTCGTAAATGGCGTTGGTTGGAGTAGCCCCATCGGTACTGCCATTCATCGGGCCCACACGTTGGTGACGGATGGGGGTTTTGGGGTGGGGGGCCGAGGTGAAATGCAGCCATGGGCTGTGTACAGCTGTTATTTTGGCCTTTGAGGCAATGGTTTAGATTCTATATATTCTTTATTATTTGCTTGTTAGATTTTTGAATCTACTGGTCCATATGATAGCAATGTATAATACTGCAGGCACAGTTTTAGCACCACTGGAACAAACTTTGGGAATGTCTGAGTTAGGGTTTCTTTAATAAGTTCGGAGGTTAGGGCTCGGGAGGTGGAAACAAGGAGTGATGTTCTTGGGAAAACCGATAAAGCTTGGTGTAACTTTACTTCTTTTTTTTCTGTACGAATGTAACGCTGCTAGTTTTAAAATTTCTTTGAGCACAGTGCAGAGCGAAATCAGATGTGTGATGTCGTTTTGCTCTGAGAAGTTACACAAGAAATAAAGAAAAGGTTAACTGGATGCCGTCTGGTGGCACAAATCTCAATCCTGGGGGCTCCAAATTTCTCAGGAATCTGATCTGACTTTCCCGCTTTTTGTTTAAAGCCTGATCCACGGATGATTTCAGTGGAGGTTGGTGCCATGTGATTCGAATCGGCGTTTGCCAAGTGCTCAGTGGATCTTTGTAAAAGGCTGGGAAATTCGTTGCTTCTCCCGTGCGCGACTGCGAGCGAGAGAGAAGAGGGGGAAGAGAGAGAAAAAAGGTTCAGTTGCTTTCAGCCTTTCCTCCTCGGTTGCTATCAGTTTGCTGGTGAGGGAATGATCGCTCGACTGCGGTAGCGTGCGAGCTGATGTTGTCGACCGAAATGCTGCTTTGCGCAGGATTACTGCAGCTGTGACAGGCAGCCAAGGTGCTCAAAGAGAAAAGAAGAAAGAAATCTACAAAGCTTTCCGCTAGACTGATGATGTGAATATGCGATGATATCTGCGGCGTAAAAGTTGCCACGTCTCAAGGGAAGGGATGCACCCTGTACTACTCCACTACTATTTGAAACTTGAAAATAGCAAAAACTCCCTGATGTCTTGTGCTGCTGCTGTAAGCAGGGGGGAGATCTTGTCTCGGTCTGCAGAACTGACAAAAGGCAGCAACGACAGTCTCGGCATTTTGTTAGGGAAATTTCATATAGATCTTTCTACGAGCTCATATAGTATTTGTAGGGGAGTGCGCAGTTACAAGGATGCAATGCGACGTTTGAATCTGATAGATCAAATCATTCTCAGGTGCTCATCGAAGAAGATGCTTATCACGTAGACTTTTGTTCAGAAAAAAAGGCCTGAAACTACACACTTCTGGCCCAGGCCCATACGAACCTTACCTTTCTCCCGCTAGGCCGGGACTCTGGCCTAGCTGGCAACCTGGCATTGACTGGCCCACATCACATTCCTCAGCAGTCGTAGAACAAAAAAGCCTCGAAATGGAATGATACCCACCGTCACCAACACGACGATCCGGATGGATCAGAAGATTCAGAACCCGCCCTTCGGCACGAGCTAGCGGCTGCCGGTTTCTCCGGCTTTGCGCTCGCGAAACTGGCGCGAGAAGCAATCATCCATCGTCACCCGTCGGTGCGGCGTGGGCGTTGACTCGCATGCGTTCGTAACGCCGACACGCCGGGGAGGCGGGGAAGCCACGCCGCCTCCATGTGGAGAAGTAAACGCGCGCGTCCTGTCTCAACGCCTTCCGTATAAATAGCCCGCGAGCTGGGATCGGGTCTCGCGATCTAGGCGTTTCGTTTGGCTCCGCTGCGAGCTCGAATCGCGTGATCGATCGAGCGGCCGGCGGCGGAAGAATCGGGTCGAGATCAGGCAGGCAGGCCGGCCGGAGGTGAGGAGATGGCGCAGGGGACGCTGGAGGTGCTGCTCGTCGGAGCCAAGGGCCTCGAGAACACCGATTACCTGAGTACGCACGCTTCGGCTCTCCCCCCACCTCCGATCGTGGAAATTTCTGCAACTTTGCTGTGGTCTCACCGCTCTTGAAAAGCGGCACCAATTCTTGCTAGCTGATAAAAACTTTGGGGCTCGTTGCAGGTAACATGGATCCCTACGCGGTTCTGAAATGCCACTCCCAGGAGCAGAAGAGCAGCGTTGCATCTGGTATTCGTGTCTATTTCGCTTCAGTTTCTGTACTCGTATATTACATACTCTAATTTGCTAGAAATGTTGTCTTCAAGTTACAATGTCATCAACAGTGCAAAAACAGAGTTACGATAGCAGGTAGTTCTAGTTCAGGTCAATGGTACTGGCTTGAATACTGATCATCAGTCAAATGTAGAACGACCCCTGTGTTTCTGTGAAAGGTTAGTTTGAAGAAGTGAATACATTGTTTTTCGGGAATTTCTATTCATCGCGCGCGCGTCGCAGAAAACCCTGTTCATCTTCCTCCTCCAGCCAGCTGTGGTGGCCGGACTTCGCGGAATGGGGTCGCTGGGGGCGGCTGTGGTCCCCATGTTTTTCTCGCTGGAAACATGCAACTGCGTTGCTGATAGAAACCTAAAACACCGATGTCATGTTACCGTTTCATGTGAACAAGAAACATACACTGTGCAAGTAATATGCCAGCTTACTTGAAGAGCCGAAGATATCTTGAAAAATTACAACTGAAGATGTGCAGAAGGATAGGTTCAAACCAGAGGAACTGTTTATGTTTACCTTCCCGCAGTAGTCACATCTTGTACCAACCAACATGAATTACCAACCTACCGAAAAACACAATAAAACAGGATCCATCATGCCATTCATTACCGAAGAGGAAATGGTCTTGCTTGGCAACCGCGAAGCATCTTGTGGAACGGTTCTGTACCAAATGGATATTGGATGGTTTCTTAGTGCTAACGCTTTTGTGTCCTTGGCTTCCCTAGCAATTTGTAACTTGATGTCTTTGTGCACTGCAGGGAAAGGAAGTGATCCTGAATGGAACGAGACCTTTGTGTTTACCGTCTCCGACAGCACAACGGAGCTATTCATCAAGCTCCTGGACAGTGATGGTGGCACGGATGACGACTTTGTTGGTGAAGCAACGTAAGTACTTGTAACCGATCATGCACGCACAAGTAAAATGTTGAGAAGTCAGCGCCCCTAACCTTCACACTGACTTCTGAGAAGCGATACCAGATACCATTTTTCCATAGACCCTATATCCACACTATAACGATGAGATCTTCACCTGGACACCAATATGGGAGACCAACTCTCTACAAGGAACTCAACTTCTCTATTCACAACCCAACAACCCTTGCACTTTTATATGGCTACCCTACCACACTCTACTCATGCCATCCAATGGTATGTCACTCAATTATTCATAGTGGCTACCTATGACATCTTTAAATGACTTCTACTTGACATGGCTTGGAGGAGAGGAGTGACCCTATATATATAGGACTCCATGGCTCATATGGTGTTGCCTTGTGTCCACCTTCTACACTCTTCTACAATTCTAGACTTTTCTCCATATTTATCCTATCATACAAATATCTCTTCTGTAGAACATTCCACACTTCACCATGAAGCATGACAACTGTGAATCATACATGTTCTTCATTCTTCTAGAACCTTCTTACTTTGTCATGATCTTATTCTTATCCTTATGGATTGCAAAGGTAGTTTCTCGTGATTTTCACAATCTTCTAGAATATTCCAAGTATGCATTGCATATTTAAACGTACAATATATAGTGATGCACCACCAACAATAAAACTGGTTTTCGTCGCTCTTGCGGTTTGCAGTTTTGAAGATGCTTTGGGATCAAAACTTTAACGTTTGCAGTGTTCATTTCAATTGTGTGCCCTGTTTCTGTAGGGTTCCTCTAGAAGCAGTTTTTACAGAAGGAAGCATCCCTCCAACTGTTTACAATGTTGTGAAAGACGAAGAATATCGCGGGAAAATCAAATTTGGTCTCATATTCACTCCAGAGGTAATTGTCTTACATAGTCACATCCATTCGAAAGCTGGATTTTGAAATGTGATACACTGAAAGGTCTGTATCTTTTATAAAAATGCTTTTGGATTAAACATAAACAATCTTTTCCATAAAACCTTTTTTTAAAAAAGATCACACGCAAGCTTTTCACATTACTGTTTGCTAGCAACTTATGTGATAGCAGCGCCGTCTGTGGATGTCTCTTCTGCCTCCTTTTGCTTTTTCCTGTCTAGTTTCTGTCTATGGCAAAGATAAGTACTTTGCGTATTTTGCGTTAGTGGGTACCTTATCTCTCTTTCTGTTGCTTTCCATTAGCCTGAAGATTAGGAGCAGGGTTTTGCTCTGAGTTCGTCTACAGCCTGCTGAAATGTCTCTTCTGATCTATTTGCAGGATTCTCGTGACCAGGGTTTCTGAGAGCCAGTCTTCAAAAGAAGCACATTCCATGATGTCTAACCACAATCTGAAATGTCTGCGACTTGTTACTCTAAAACAAGTCCCCGTATTGTTGGCTTGTTGTGTACTGAAAGTTTGTAATAATGCTGTTGGCCACTTGTATGAACTACGGCTGAACCCCGCTCTCGATGTTCATCAGTTAACCTGTCGTAATTCCAACAGGCCGTGACTGCCGCAAGATTTCACTTGTCTGCGCTTTTCTCTGAAGGTGTCCGTTCCGTGCTCAACCGGGACAGGATCCAAGAAATTATCATCTTGCGTTGCAGTATGCACTAGGGACTCCGGACATCTCATGCATGGTAATCAGCACCGTGCATGCCTTGCCCTGACACCCATGTCTCGGATGATGAGACTCGACCGTGGCTTAGCGTTCACTCAACCTCATGCAGAGAGAGCCCCCCGGCCGCGGCCGGTCTTCTTTGACCTTCCAGTTCCAGCTGCTGCACTTCACGGCCGTATCTCTCTGCCTCCCCCTGTCTCTCTCTGCTGGGCCAGTAGATTAACCTAAGCCACTAGCATTTTTTAATCGTCCTAGGCGACGATCCTTGCCATGTGATCTGGGCGATAAGATATGTAGGGATGCTGTTGAGGCTGGCGTGGTCGCAAGCGAACAAAAAGGCTAGTAACTCGAAATCATAGTTTCAGCGGGGCGGCGACAAAGCACCAGCTTGTCCGGGCTCCCCATGTCCGCTTGCTCGCCGCGGCGAGCGGAAATGACGCTAAAGACCCCTGGACTGGCCTGGAGGAAGAAAACACAGGCGGGGTTGCTCCGGGTGCAAACCTCCAGCAACAAAGAAACAAGGCGAGCTCACGATCATTGTTGCTGTCTGAATCAGATCTTTGCTCGGAAGAACATGGCAACAAAGAAGTATGCATGTACAATCTCCGCTTGTGTTGGATTAGATTCAGAGTTGCTCTACTGCTCTGCTAGCTAGTTACAGTTACGGGCGAGCATCTATCGCCGTGTGTGATTGAGCGAGAGAGAAAAAAATGGAAGCTGAACCTAGAACGAAGAACCTGCGCGTCCTCGATGGATCCTAGTTGTGCAGCGGGTTGGAGCCCTGCGGCACCAGCCTCTTGGACTCGCCGAACACCGCCTCGGCGTCCCGGGCTGCGGCCGCGGGCGCCGTCGCGCTCGCCGCTGCTACCGTCGTCGTCGTCGTCGCCGCCGCCACCCGGCCGTGCCGCCTCCACGCGGCCACGTCCGCCCTGGGAATTCGGTGGCCGCCGCAGCAGCCGAACGCGGCGAGCTCGGTCGCCAGCAGCAGAAGCATCGCGAGCAGTAGCCGCGCGCTCGTGCCGTGCCTCTCCATGCTCGCCCGGTGACGCGGGGGGAGGCCGGGAGGGAAGGAGGGGAGGGACGCTCTCGCTGGCCTCGGACTCGCAGGAGGAGCGCTCTGCAACTGCAATGCCCGCACGCGCCGCCGTGTCGCGCTGCGTGTCCGAGGCGAGCGTGTCTGGTAGTAGTAGGTGCCGGTGCGCCGGCGCTAAATAAGATGGGGCCGGCCACCGTTAGTCCTGACTCCCGAGTGTGAAAGGCTTGTGCTTTGTCTGAACGAGAGGTGGTCACTTGACTCGGCGAAAACAGCAGCCGACCAACTTAACCCCCATGTTCGTGTGATCGTGTCGCGCAAATCTCATGCGCCTGACACCTAATCGCGAGACAAGCTTGCCGACGTGCCGGATGGGGTGGCATCGGTCGTGTCTGGTTGCCTATGTTTGCGCGGTCATGTCCCTGTACCTCTCTCTGTACGATCCGATGCTACCAGTCATGGCGACTGGGCGACAGTGGTACGTGTTAACGCTAGATTTTGGCACGTGTTGAATCGGTGTTAGGAGAGTAAGAGATTGACCAATGCGGCAGATTTAAAGGCTACAGTTGGAAATCGGCCGATTGACGCTACAGTTAGGAATCGGCCGATTGGCGGCTTGTGCCAGCAGATAGGGGATGAAGCCAATGAAATCCCAGCAAAGGATCCCAGTCAAAGATGACCTGACGTTGGTCAAAGAACGACGCCAACTCGGTCGAAGAGCAATGGAAAGAGTCCGGATTGAACTAGGAGATGGCAGCAGAAGATTCTGCGGGAGCCCATTTCCTTTAGGAAAGTCTTATAGATATAGTAGTTTTTATTTAAATCAAGTTTGTAACGGATCGCAATAGATCAGAAGTCTTAGTCCTAAGGTATAAATAGAAGCAGTCAGGATTTTGTGGAATATACACATCAATCAATACAAACAATCTACTTTTTCATCATACTTTACTTTCAAGTCGGCGACTTCGTCAATAATTCTTTTTGTTTCACGAGTTCGTACGGATTGGCAGGGCTGCATCGACACGATCTCCGGCCAATTGGTAGGTTCCGTTTATCGAATAACATCTAAGCTTTAACTTCGGGCGCATCGCCGTTGTTTCGTTTAGATTTATTCACCAGTTATCAATATTTACTAGAATTATTGGTTTTACCTATTCTAGTTTTATCACCGGTTATCCAGCTTGAGATCGAACTGTCGGATTTATCATTATTTTTCCTTGTTTATCATCGTATAGCCGATTAGATCTATCTCAAGTGTTGCATCTGTAGCAATTGTTTAAGTTACTCCAGTAGTTTCTTGACAATCGTTACGTGATTATCGGCTGATCTATAGCCGGCCATCTTCATAGCAAATCGGCCGATTCGCTGATACGCTTTTCGGGACAGATCGGAACGCCAGCCGATTGAAACCCCCGGAATTTAATACGTTTCTTTCCTTGTCAATCAACAGGTCAGATTGACTGGCACGCCGTGCGAACCGCACCAGGGCAATCACCCGAACAGGAGTTAAGCAGATTCTCCCGGGTCGTGTGTCCGACGCTGAAGGTCATCGGCCGATTCCCGGCCGATTTTTAGCGCCAACACACTTTTGACACGCCTAGTGGGACCACCTCAGTATCCAACATGTCAAAGACCACCGAAATCTCTGAAAACAACATCATTGAGGTTACAGAGGCAGATCTCAAGGACGACCAGAAAGAAGAACTGGCAAGACACCTAGAAGACTACAAGAATGTATATCTACAATCTTTCAGTCGTACCAGAAGCGGGGAGACCGTCAAGAAAGCTCCTCTTCCAATTCCCCGCCAGATCACCATCGCTGAGGACTCGGGCAAGATGTCCGATATGATTCAACAGTCCGTTTATCAGGCTTTCATCGACCAATCCTCAGTAATGATCAACACGGTATACAATGCCGTCATCGGTTCTCTGGTCAGCGGAGTAGCTCAGGGATATCAGGGGCCAGCATACGCCCCACCTATTGTAGCTCCAGTCAGAAGCTTACCAAGCACGTCTCACTCGGCTCCTCAGGTGATATCGACACAACACGGAGGATACAACACTTCATTGCCGTCAATGCCTCCAGGATATAATGGTGCACCATGCTTTCGATCACAAGCGCTGCCTCAGCCTGCCCAGATTTCTTCCGTGCAATCACTGCCCTCGAACTCAGTACCTTGGGGGGCACCAGCAATGGCGGCTGTTCCGGACCAATCAACCGGTCATGGGAGCTCTCCGATGCAGGCATCATTCCATTCGGCTGTCCGGCCGACGGTCCCTCAGTATCAACCGGCCACGTTAGAAATCGGCAGGGGGGCAGATGCTGCGGAAACACTCAGAAGCGCAGCGCCGATGATGCTGTACAATGTGACGGCAGATTCGCTACATCACCAGCTGTCAACTGCTCAACCGGCCACGCTGCAGCAAAATCCGCCACACGCTTTGATCCATCACCCGGCCGTCCCACCGCCATCCACCAACATGTGCCGATCCCCGACCAGTTGTTCCTCAGCAGCAAGTGGATTGGACAGCAAGGATAGCGGAGGTGATTCAAGACTGTTGGCGCTAAAATCGGCCGGATAGGAATCGGCCGATGGGTCTTCAGCGTCGGACACACGACCCGGGAGAATCTGCTTAGCTCCTGTTCGGGTTATCGCCCTGGTGCGGTTCGCGCGGCGTGCCAGTCAATCTGACCTGTTGATTGACAAGGAAATAGAGTATTAAATTCCAGGCGCGTCGATCGGCTGGATTTCCGATCTGTCCTGAGGAGCGCGTCGGCGGTAAATCGGCCGATTTGCTGTAGAGATGATCGGCTATGAGTCAGCCGATGATCGTATGGTAATTGTAAAAACTGCTGGAGCAATCTAAACAATTACTATAGAGGCAACACTTGAAACAGATCTAATCGGCTATATGGCGATGAATCGAAGGAGAACGATGACGAAGCCGATTACCCTGATCTCAAGCTGGATAACTGGTGATAATACTAGAATAACAGGTGGAACTTGCAATTCTAGTAAATATCGATAACTTGTGAATAAATCCAAACGAAACCACAGCGATGCGCCCGTAGTTAAAGCTCGGATATTACTCGATAAGCGGAACCTACCAATTGGCCGGAGATCAGGTTGATGCAGCCCTGCCAATCCGTACGAACTCGTGAAAGAAGAAAATATTGGCGAAGTCGCCGACTTGAAAGGTAAAGTACTGGTAAAAAGTAGAAGTATTTTGTTGATTGATGTTGGTTGTCCTTCGCAAAACCCTAGCGACTCCTATTTATACCCTGAAACTAGGACTCCTGGTCGATTACGACTTGTTACAACCTTATTTAAAACAGGAAAACTACTATATCTATAATAACTTTAAAAAAGGAAACGGACTCCCGCAGAATCTTCCGCCGCCGTTTCCTAATCCAATCAGGACCTCTTCAATTGCTTTCCGGCCGACTTAGCATGCCGTGTTGACCAACTTTTGACTAGGATCTTTTGGAATAATCCTATCCTGTTGGCATAGGCTGCGCCACCAATCGGCCGATTTTCAACTGTTACCCCGATCGGCCGATTCCTTACTGTAGCTTTCAGATCCGCTTCATCGGCCAACCTTCTCCTCCTGACGCCGATTCAATACGTGTCAAAATCTGGCATCAACACATGCCTCCCAGTTTCGGAGTAAAACATAACTTTTTCTTCGAAACTCTTTCTTTAATCCTTTCCTCCGAAATGAGCGCAGTAAAAATCTTCTTTCGTTCAAAGCTCTTGTGAACTCTTCCCCTTCGATATATGCATTTCCCGGAGCACATCGGCTGATTCTATACGGCCCTTCCCAAGTGGGCGACCATTTACCGAATTTGGGATCCTTAGACCCTATCGGCAGCACCAACTTCCATACCAAATCTCCGTGGGAGAATTGTTTAACTTTGACCTTCTTGTCGTACCACCTGGCCACCCTTTTCTTGTTTTCTTCGATGCTAATCAGGGCTCTTAATTGCTGACCCGCCAAATTGTCGAGCTCTCCCTTCATGAGGAGGGAATAGTCATCGGCCATTAACTGATCTTGAAGTGATGTGCGCCTTGACCCCATCCTTAATTCCCAAGGCAATACTGCCTCGTGACCATATACCAACTGATAAGGAGATATCTTGGTGGCCCCGTGGCAAGCCATCTTGTAAGCCCATATAGATTCGGTTAAAGACATGTGCCACTTTTTGGGGTCGTTCCTCTATCTTCACCACCTAATTGAAGCCTGATCATGAATTCTCGTGGGGAGAAGAACAACGCAAAGCGTTAGAAGACATCAAGCAATATCTAATTTCACCACCTGTATTAGTCCCGCCACAGGCTGACAAGCTGTTCAAACTATACTTATCGGCCGACGAGTGGGGTATCGGATCAGCGCTGGCACAGGAGTTCGAAGGAAAAGAACGGGTGGTATATTATGTCAGCAGAAGACTTCTGGACGCTGAAACGAGATATTCCCCGGAGGAACGACTGTGCCTGTGTCTATATTTCTCGTGTACCAAGCTCAGGCACTATTTGTTATCGGCAGAGTGCATAGTCGTATGCAAGGATGACGTGGTGAAATAAATGCTATCACTGCCAATTTTGAATGGACGGATTGGAAAGTGGATCTTGGCTCTGTCAGAGTTTGACCTAAGGTACGAATCAGCCAAAGCTGTCAAGGGTCAAGTTATGGCCGATTTCGTGGCTCAGCATTGTGGACCAGAAATTGCTGTCGTTGAACCAGTTCCGTGGACTCTATACTTCGATGGTTCTTCGTGTGGAGCCAGATCGGGAATCGGCATCGTTCTCGTATCGCCTCAGAGGGCAAGCTATGATTTCTCTCTACCGATAGAGGCATCTGTGACCAACAACCAGGCGGAATACCGAGCCGGCCTAAAAGGTATCCAATTGCTAAGAGAAATCAAAGCCGATGCGGTGGAAATTTTTGGAGATTCCATGCTCATTGTGGATCAATTAACGGGGAGATCTGAATGCAAAGATGATGTCTTAAAGATTTACTACGAAGATTGCCTCCAACTGTTAAGGGAATTCAAGTCTGCGGTTATTGAGCACATTCCCAGAAATTACAATGAAGAGGCCAATAGACTGGCCCAGCACGCGTCCGGGTATCGGCCGGTTCAAGGGGCCATGATTCTGGTACTTGCGGCCGACGATTGGCGAAAGAAGATTGCCGATTACTTGAAAGATCCGTCCAAGAAAGTGGATCGGCGGGTGCGTTTTCAGGCCACAAAATATGTGTTGCTTGAAGACAATTTGTTTTACCGGACGATTGATGGGGTTCTTCTCAAATGCCTGGGAACGGAAGAAGCAAAGGTCCTGATGGGAGAAATCCACGAGGGCGTATGCGGAGCTCATCAATCGGCTCACAAGATGAAGCGGATGATCAAAAACAACGGGTATTATTGGCCGACGATTCTCGAAGATTGTTTTAAATATTATAAAGGTTGTCAAGACTGTCAGAAGTTTGGCAATGTGCAGCGCGCACCAGCCTCGGCTATGAATCCGATAATCAAACCATGGCTGTTTAGAGGTTGGGGGATAGACCTCATCGGACAGATTTACCCTCCATCAAGCAAAGGGCACAAGTTTATATTAGTAGCCACTGATTATTTTACCAAATGGGTGGAGGCAGTTCCGTTAAAGACCCTGATATCGGCCGCTATGATCGATTTCGTGAAGAATCACATTGTTTATCGGTTCGGCATCCCTCGAACCATCACAACTGATCAAGGAACGATGTTCACCTCTGGGGAATTCGAAGAATTCGCTGCCGATATGGGGATTAAATTATTGAATTCTTCTCCGTATTATGCTCAAGCCAACAGTTAGGCCGAATCATCTAATAAGGGGATAATCAAGTTGATCAAGAGGAAGATAGAGGAACGACCCCAAAAAGTGGCACATGTCTTTAACCGAATCTATATGGGCTTACAAGATGGCTTGCCACGGGGCCACCAAGATATCTCCTTATCAGTTGGTATATGGTCACGAGGCAGTATTGCCTTGGGAATTAAGGATGGGGTCAAGGCGCACATCACTTCAAGATCAGTTAATGGCCGATGACTATTCCCTCCTCATGAAGGGAGAGCTCGACAATTTGGCGGGTCAGCAATTAAGAGCCCTGATTAGCATCGAAGAAAACAAGAAAAGGGTGGCCAGGTGGTACGACAAGAAGGTCAAAGTTAAACAATTCTCCCACGGAGATTTGGTATGGAAGTTGGTGCTGCCGATAGGGTCTAAGGATCCCAAATTCGGTAAATGGTCGCCCACTTGGGAAAGGCCATATAAAATCGGCCGATGTGCTCCGGGAAATGCATATATACTAGAAACTATCGAAGGGGAAGAATTCACAAGAGCCTTAAACGGGAGATATCTGAAGAGGTACTATCCAAGTATATGGGTGGGTGCATAACTTACGATAGGGTACATCAAGACAACATGGCCAACTCCTATTGGCTTTTGTCTATATAGCCGATGTAAATATGACATCGCCTTAAGGATGAAACATTAGATTCAGTTTGACCGATTCATTATTCGGTAAGAACAGCAGGGTACATGGCCGACACGGTACAAGTCGCCCTTAGAACAAAAGTACCAACATATTTATTGACCGTGCTTTTTCTTAATCTCCCTCTCGATCCGGCCTAATTCTATCAAGAACCAGGTGCTCTTTTCCTCCAGATCCTCCATGGCGACTTCAACCTCGACTTGACGAGGAAGTGGGTGGCTCCTGTCGAGAGGTTGTTGGGATGTCCCCGCCGCAGCATCTTCAAGAGCGACTGAGCGAGGGAGTGGATGACTCCTTTCAGTTGGCAGCCGCCTGGAGCAGTTAGCGTCTACATGGTCCCAGACCTTCTGGACGTCAGCAGGGACATGACCTTTGAGTTCTTCGAAATGAGCTTTGATCAGATCTCTGTCCGCCTGCGATAATGGTTCGTCTGAATGCATGACTTCAATCGCTCGTTCCAGACTGGGAGTAAGGCATTTCAGCTAAAAGGAGGGCAAACAACCACCCAGCGTCAGAATGATTGAAATGTCAAGAGAGGAAATAGAGGAGGATTTCACACCTGGTTGACGGAGAAAGAAGAAGACGAAGAGGACATCTTGACGTTTAGTCTGGGAGGATGGAGATCAAGTTGTTAGAGGGAAAGAACACGGGCAATACGGACGCCTTTGGAAATGATACGGGATCTCATACTTATAGAAGGAATAGGGTGAAGGAATGGTAGGATGCGTCTCATCGGGATAAAAGGATAAACAAATGAAAAGCTGCCAAAGAGTACGGTCCAAGTTTGAATCTGCACATCAACGACAAGAAGACATTAAATGTTTACAGAACTTTTACAGTTCACCCGAGGAGGGCATCAATAGCCGCAATCGCTCGTTGCCTAACTTGATCGGCCGAGTCTACGATTCTCTGGTCGTCATCAACCGATCCAGGGACTTCTGGCATTTGACGATGGATTTTTATTGCTTCGTGGGCCAGGTTCTGCCTGTCCTGCTTCAACTCAGCGATGACGGATGAGAGATCTTGTAGTCTTTTCTCTTCAGCGGCTATGGCCTGGGTCACCTGCTCCATCTCCTTGGCTAGCTCTGCCTTTCACCGTTTAAGGCGGTCTATGGCACCGACGATATCTGGGCGAGAGTTCTCAAGGAAGCTGATTCGCCGATGCACCTCTTGAGCTCGATGTTTGTAGGAGTCTTCCTCCTCGCGGGCTTTTGCTAGTTTGGCGCGATCGGCCATATGGTGCAAGGCCCTGAACACTGGAGTCTGCATTGACTCTATCTATGTGGTAGGCTCCAGAGCCTCTGTTGCTTCCTATGGAATTCGGCCTCTGATTTCACTAAGAAGTTGCCGGATCGGCGAGGCGTCTCTCACTAATCGGTCGCTGTCGTCTTGGAGGAGGGTCTGTATACTCTCGAGCTTGGCACGGACGTCATCAGGGATTGAGCTCAGTATGACTTGGCGTGAAGCAACCTCTTCATCGTCAGAAAGGGCAACCGCGAAACAAAAAAGACTGTTGTTGGGAGTGTCCTGCTCCCGTGAAAGAATAAAAGAAATAAAAATACGGATTAGCAGACGGTAAGGGGAAATCGGCTCATTTTGGTGACAAGTTCCTTACCTCTTTGAAACGGATTTCTTTTGCTTGCGGCGGAGGAAGTGCCACCCTCATCTCGGGAACTGGCGCGATTGGCTCGTCAGAAGAAGAAGATTCGACGACTATCAGTGCCCTGCTCGGGCCAGCCTCCTGGAAAGGTATGGGAAGCGGATTTTCTAAGTATAATGCAAATGATTAAGTCTGATGATATATGATGCCTGCCGTACCTCTGTAAGTCTTCCGGCCGATGTTTGTTGGAAAGGTACAATCGATACACCCAGAGTAGCCTGCATCAAAAATTGGTTAGTTTTTGGTTGACTATCAAGAAATTGAGTTAAGAGACTCTCTACCTCGGTGAGGGGAAGTGCTGACGTTCCGGTTTCCGCCTGGGATGTAGCCGATTGTTGCGGAGACTGCACTGGGGCGATTTGCGCAGCCTAGCAGAAATAAGAAGTTAATATCGATAGAATACTTAGAAGTATGTGAGGTGTGCGAAATTACTTGATCAACTTCTACTAGCAATGATGCAGCAGCCGCTCCAACTTTTGTAGCGGCCTGGAGATCGACTTCCTCAATAATCGGCAGAGTTGGTGTAGCTAAAGGTTCAGCCGATGCCGCCGCCGATTGATCAGTCGGTTCAATACGGGCACGCACTCGGCGGCTCGTTTTCTTTAAAGAAGGTCTCTTTGGTTTTTGCTTCAATCGGCCGGTGGTGATGTCTTTGATGGTTGGGGCATGGTAGCCGATGAGTGGGAATGGTGTGTATGGGCGGCTATTCTCTATCGGCCTACCACTTAGGCTCCGCGTCGGAGGAATCGACTTTCGGACTGAAAAGGGAAATAAGAGTTAGCAACAAGTTTGTAGCATAAAAAGGAATGACAGCAAAATCGGCCGGGAGAAGGGCAGTACCGCTTCATTTGAGTCGATGTTGTCAGGATCCACATTATTGCAATATGTTGAAGGAGATGCACAGAAAAGATGCTGCTTTCATTCTGCTCACCATAACTTGAATTGTTGGACAGCAAAAGGAGCCACTATCCAATTGCTTAGATCAATGGTACTGGAGTCTGGCACTAAATTGCACAGCCGACTATAGTCGAAGCCCTTAGTGAGCTCATCTCGGAATTTTGCGCGGTCGGCCAAATAAATTTGAATCAGCAGCTGACCAAGGCCGAACTGCCGTGCTGCAACTAATGGGTTGTAGAACTCATAAGTTGGGGAATCTTTCCTAGAGAAGAAGTTTGCTAGTAAAATTCCTGGTTTGATCAAGACATCCATGAGGTCATTATCAAAGGAGTTGGACGACGAGTCATAGCAGAAGGGAAACTCAAAAAGTGGCTCTGTCCTCTGGTACGGATACCAACTGGTGGTTTCTTCAATAAAGCTGTTGTAAAAACATCTGAAATACTCGGCTGTTTGGGTGGCGGTGAACTGGCAACCAGGAAAAACTGATGCCGCTTCGCTGAAAGAGGTGCACCGTCGTCGTATGGTGGGGTTCTCCTCTGATTCAATGTTGGGGAATGTATTGGTCTCTATCTGCTGCTGGGAGACTTTGCTCCTGTACAAGTTAAGCCAGAGGGTGATGAACCACCAGGGGCCACCAGGGTTACCAATCGGCTCTCCCTTTGATAGTTTGACGCCGATTTGGTGCATCATGTGGTAGGCCGATCCTAGAAGATGCTTCCCGAGGGGGATGGTGGATCCTCTTGACAGGGCTTCGGCCAGAGCTTGTGTATTGGAAGAAGGACTAACTGCTCCGCCGCAGAAGAGGTGCTTCTCTAGCCACATCATCAAGAATGTTGTATGTTCTCTCTCCAAAATCGTCCCGGTCCTTATATTTTTGTTGATATACCCTTTCCACCCGCTGATTCCTTTCGTCTCTAGCCGATGGGTTGGTTTGATCAGATAATCAAAGGGTGTATCGGGGGAGGATATGTCAAGGCCAGTCAGAATCAGGACATCGGCCAGAGTTGGGGTCATGGGTCCGTGCCCAAAGACAAACGCGTTGAGCGGGTCAGACCAGAAATAGGAGGCTGCCATTACCAGGGGTTCATTCTTCTCCATCTGGGATAAAGAGATATTGATGCACTGGCCGATTTTTAATTCATCCCATTGAACTCTCTTAGAGTTGGCCATTCTTTGGTACCACTCTTTCCAGCCGGGGGTTTCATTCGGCCAAGATCTAAAAGTGTCTGACCACTGACCCAAATCCATAGGTGATTGCTTGAAGGGGATTCTATGGGTTTCTAAGTTAATCAGATCAGTCGGGTCTGGATTCCCCATAGGGTCTAAGCAGATCAGACCAGGAGCGTCGGGAAGGGGAATAGTGATTTGGTGTCTAACTGCCTAAAAAAGGTAAAAGGGGGGGACTAAGAATAGATCTAAAAGATGCCTGGGCGGTAAAAAGTAAAAAGGGAAAAGTTTCGGATGTTTACCTCTGGGATGAAGCTCATCGTCGCCGATGGAGTCGCTGATGGAACCGCCGTCGCCGATGGAGTTGCTGGCGGAGCTTCTGTGGTTGGCGGGATTGCTGGTGGTGCCGCCATTGAAGGAATGAAGCGGATTGTAGACGAAAGAAAGATCGCCGGAGAATGCGGTTGGAAACCTAGAAGGCTACAGTTGGGAATCGGCCGATTGACGCTACAGTTAGGAATCGGCCGATTGGCGGCTTGCGCCAGCAGATAGGGGATGAAGCGAATGGAATCCCAGCAAAGGATTCCAGTCAAAGATGACCGGACGTTGGTCAAAGAACGACGCCAACTCGGTCGAAGAGCAATGGAAAGAGTCCGGATTGAACTAGGAGATGGCAACAGAAGATTCCGCGGGAGCCCATTTCCTTTAGGAAAGTCTTATAGATATAGTAGTTTTTATTTAAATCAAGTTTGTAACGGATCGTTAGCAATTGTTTAAGTTACTCCAGTAGTTTCTTGACAATCGTTACGTGATTATCGGTTGATCTATAGCCGGTCATCTTCAAAGTAAATCGGTTGTCGTCGTCAAGATTAGCGGATTAAGACTAAGACTAGTAAATTTCTTTTATGCGCGTAAGGCTTCAGATGGTGGCGTGGGAGACACGGGGTTTAGACTGGTTCGGGCAGGAAGAAGCCCTACGTACAGTATGGGGAGCTGCTCGTGTTGCCCATGCGGGGTCTGTTGTAGGGGTTACAGGAGGGCGAGAGAGGGAGCTGGTCCCATGTCTCTTGGGTGTGCACTGGTGCTCTAGTGGTGAGAGTGTGTCCTTCTCGCCAGAGAAGAAAGAGTCTGTCCGAGAGTCAGAGTCCGAGAGAGAGAGAGAGTGAGCGAGAGAGCCTCCCTCGTCTTAGGGCCCCCGGTCTTCCCTTTATAGCGCAAGGGAAACCCGAGGTTACAGATGAGCCAGGCGTGCGGAGAAAGTGAAATATAGAGTACAAGGGGAAGAACCAAGTCCCCGGGTCATCGCCCCCTGCTCCGGCCTTCGGCTCCTGTCAGCGCGTCCACCGGAAGAGGATGGCTGCCTCCGGATCCTGTCGTCGTCTCCTTGGGGGCCGTTGCCGCCAGGCGTGATGATGGCGTTCGGTCGTGGCATCCGTGCCCGTCGGGGAATGCGGCTGACCCTGTTACCTTGCTGACAGACCGTGGGATGCGGACGTCCTGTCCCTATCGCCGGATTCGCGGGGCGCGAGGACGGGCGGGGCTTCCTCCTGTGCCGGCGGCGCAGGCCATGAGTGCCCTGTAGCGAATCGGGGAAAGCTGCGGCCATTGTAGCCTGTACTGGGCGGTCGTGCTTGAGTACTTGTGGCGGTTCACGTCGGGGGCGCGGGCGCCTTTCTGCGCGCCAGAGCCGCGGCGCATTTATGGCGAGATGAGCGGGGGGCCCACGAGATCCGCACTCCTGTCTTCCAGTCTGCGCCCGAGGCGGATACTCGCCATGTGGGCCCGGGTGAGTCCGACCCCCTACGCCCCGGGTCGGGCGAGGCGAAGTCTGGCCGTCGAGGGGTCGGGAGCGTCCGACCCCGAGGCACTTGGTCGGGCGAGGCAGAGTCTGGTCGTCAAGGGGTCGGGAGCGTTCGACCCCGACGCACTTGGTCGGGCGAGGCGGAGTCGGACCGTCGAGGGGTCGGGAGCGTCCGACCCCGACGCACTTGGTCGGGCGAGGCGGAGTCTAGCCACCAAGGGGTCGGGAGCGTCCGACCCCGAGGCACTCGGTCGGGCGAGGCGGAGCAGGGCACTCCCCTCCCATGTTAGGCCAACGACGGCCGCCATTGCCGCAGGTGGGCTTGGGCCTTGATGATTGTTATTTTAACGGTCATTAGGAGGTCGCTAATATTTCCTCCGGAGGCTGTTATCGTCGTTCGTCGGGAATCTCTGCTCGTCGTGCAAGCTGCAGTTAATCAGGGATGGGAAGCATTGTTTGTTCGGATTGGCCGGGAAAGTTGACTAGAAGGAGAGCCCTGTGGATGTCTTGGCGCGAGAAGATTCTCGTTGTTCCGTAGGACGCCTTCCGTCTGGAGACCTAAGGTCGTGACCATCCATGGGGTCATTGGTTGCGAAGCCAGCCCCCGAGCTCCCGCCCGTTGCAGGAGACCGGTCGGGAGGCCAGATCGACTTTTGAACGTTACCCCTCAAGCGTCCGTTCGCTGGGACGGAGGGGGTGAGCCGTGCCACGCTATCCTCGCCGGACGAACCGTGGTGCTCGTTGAGCTGCAAACGGGTCGATTCGAGTGGGGTCCCGGTCCCTGTTTCGGGGGGGGGGGGGGTCCAGCTTGGGCCAAGCTGGTGGCGTACCCTAGATTCCGGCCGGCCAGTTCATATAGTTCCCGAGTCCCTTCGATCGGATCCGGTGGCTCGTTGCCTTTCTTCGGGGAAAAACCATGAACTATGGCGCCGGTCCGGACTCGAATGTGAGGTCGGGACGCCCTAGGCTGCCGTGCGCCCGGGTGATGGCCGCTAGCGGACCCGTCCCTTCTCACCCCTCGCTCGGGGTCATCCTGGGGCGGCTGTCGAACCCATGGTAGGCCAGGCTTCGAACCCCTTGATCGTAACGGGCCGTAGGGGCGTTTTCATCCCCGTATCCCCTTTTTACCTTTTTGGTTAGCCTTGGGCCGGATGCGGAGGAGGTTGTGCGCGCGTACTCTCTGGGAGGCGAAGTGGTGGAAGGCGCCGACCCGCTAAACGAGGGAGGAGTGGATGTTTCCTGCAGCACGTCGTGCGCACGATTTCCAAGAAAGGAGCGGGCGTGACGGGGCGTACCTGGCGCCGCATTTATTGCGATGGGGGCATCTGTTCTGCTTCCCACGCGCCCTCCTATAAGACGGGGAGTCCGCCTCGCCGGTTCCGCCCGCAATCTGCCCCCAAGTCTTTTCACCTCTTTGCGCGCCCTTAGCTTTCTTGTGCGCCGTTTGTCTTCCTCCGCCCAGTGCTCCAACCTTCCTCGCCTTCCGCCGTTGCGCTTTTCAACCTTTTGCGATGGGAACCTGGGAGCGCACCAGCTTTGGCACCTCGCGCGCCGACGGCCTCACGAGGAAGGGCCTCCTTTGTGAGAGGACCGAAAGGGGCGAATGGCAGTTCCCGGGGATGCAGGAGGTGCCGAGTCCGCCCGCCGGCTATGTCGTGTCGTTCGCCCACTTCCACGAGCTGCTGCACTACAACGGGCTGCTGCACTACAACGGGCTCGAGCTGCAGCACCTTAATCCCAACGGGATCCAACACATCGCAGCGTTCGTCGCGCTGTGCGAGGGGTTCCTGGGCATCGAGCTCAACTTCTCGCTTTGGAAGTATTTTTTCGCGGTCAGCCTGTACTAGAAGGCCGAGAAGAGAGGGAGCCAGCAGCGGGCAACCCCGGTGTCGATAGGGTGCGCCGGAATCCACCTCCGCCATACCCGCGCCAACGAGTACATGGTGATGAAGACCGCGGTGTCCGACAAGGGGTGGCATCAACAGTGGTTCTACGTGAAGAACTACTCTGACTCCTTGCCGGAATTTACCGGCCGCATCATTGAAGTGGCGCCGGAGCTGTGGTCGTATGGCCCGGTGGAGAAGGAGAAGAAATGGATCTCCGGCTTGCTTCAGGCCATCGAGTACCTGAAGGGAAAGGGGCTGACTGGGGCCGGAGTTATCGGGGCGTACCATGCTCGGAGCGTGGCGCCGCTGATGCTCCGGGTCCGCTCGCTCGCCGAGATGTCTCCCGTCGCACCGACCCAGGGCACCGTCCTTGCGACGGGTGCGCTCCCCGCCTCCGAGATCCGGCAGCGAGTCCGGGAGGCGCTGGAGGATAAGGACGCTGTTTACCCGGTGCCTGGCCACCCTCCGATGCGCCCGGACAAGGATTTCGTCGATCTGGTGAGGACTTCGCACGCCCGTTTCTTTTTTCCGCGTTTCTTGTTTCGTCGCTTTGACGCAGAGCTTTCGTGCCTGCAGGGCCTCATGACCAATGTCGTCGGAGGACCCCGAGCGGCGGCTGCAGAACCGTCTCCTTGCCGAGAAGCAGAAGCAGCGCAAGGACAAGGAGACGGCGAGGAAGAAAAGGAAGGCCGCCAAGGTGTTCCAGCGGCGGCGGAAGGGTCAGGTCATATCGGACGACGACGACGACGACGACGACGACGACGAAGAGGAGGAGGAAGAAGACGAGGAGGAGGAAGAGGAGAGTTCATTCGGGCCCCCCGGCCGGGCACGCTCATCATCCGGGAGCAGCGCTCCGAAACGGCCGCCGGGGACAAACCGAGCGGGCCGCCCGCTCGGGACTCGACCGCGCAAAGTTCTGGGGCCGCGCCATAGGGGCCGGCGCGGGGCGCGCCTCAGGAGTCGACGGAGCCGACCCCCGTCCCTCTGCCTGTGGCCCAGGAGCAGAGGAGCAGCGGCAAGCGGCCGTTGCCAGATGCCCCGGGGTCGGCGTCAGGCTCGGAGGCGAAACGCACCCGCCGTCCTCGCGCTGGGGGAGTGTAAGTTGAAATTCCTTGCACGTCTCGTTCCTTTCCTGGCATCGAGTCATTTTTGCTGATGTTGTTTGTTGTCCCACAGCGCCGCTCCTCGAGGCCTTGTCCCGCCGCTGGCGCCGAAGAAGGTGCTACGGGTCGCGGAGCGGACCTCGACTCCGCCGGCAGCGAGCGACGGTGTCGCCGGGGAGACCGCGGAGCCTACCGCGGAGGTGGATCCTGCAGCGGCAACCGGTGGGATGGTGCCGCAGCCGGGCACGGGGCAGGGTCTGACCCCTGCTCCGCCCTCTGCCTCCTCGGCCGACCCCGTGGGACAGGGCATTGCCCCTGGGGGCCCCCGACCGGGGAGGTGATAGACGTCGACGACGAGGCGGAGGAGGAGCGTGCGGCTCCGACGATGGTGGCAGCGGAGGAGAGAGAGTCCACCCCCGCGACCACGACGGGGACAGCGGCGGCGGGGGAGGCGAAAACGCCCGCCTCGGCGGCTGCGGCGAAGGCGGCGGCAGAGGCGGGGACATCCGCCCGGGAAGCCGTGGCAAAGGCAACGGCAGCGGAGGAGGCGGGGGTGCCTGCTCCGGCGGCCACGACGGGGGCGGGGACGCCTGCCTCGGTGGTCGTGACGAAGGCCGCGGCGGCAGCGGGAACAGGAACGTCCGCTCCGGCAGCCGTGACGGAAACAGTGGCGGCAGCGGACGGATCGGGACGCGCGTCAGCGTCGACGACGGCCGCGGCGACCTCGACAAGGACCGGGACGCACGCGCCGGGACCGTCGACGAGGCCAGCGGCATCCGAGGCGGCGGTGCCTGCCCCGGCGGTGGCATCGGGGACGGCGGCGCCGGGGGCGGCTGGAGCGGCCTCTACCCTTGTCTCGGTCAGTCCCGTTCCCAAGGCGTGGAGTGCGACTACCCTGCGCTGGATGTCCCACGATGACTCGCAGAGACCCCTCTTCACGCTGGATGACGCCGAGGAGTGGGGTAAGCGGCAGGCGGTGCATGGTGGACTTGCAAACTTCCGCGCTGCCCTGTCCTCGTCAATGGGGGAGCTGGACGACGTTGTCCTTCCTGGTGGCCAGGTATGGTGTTGTTGACGCCAGATTTTGACACGTATTGAATCGGCGTCAGGAGAAGAAGGTTGGCCGATGTAGAAGATCTGAGAGCTACAGTAAGGAATCGGCCGATCGGGGTAACAGTTGAAAGTCGGCCGATTGGCGGCGGCGCCTATGCAGGGTATAAATAGGAGTCGCTAGGGTTTTGCAAAATACAACCAACATCAATCAACAAAATACTTCTACTTTTTACCAGTACTTTACTTTTCAAGTAGGCGACTTCGCCAATATTTTCTTCTTTCACGAGTTCGTACGGATTGGCAGGGCTGCATCAACCTGATCTCCGGCCAATTGGTAGGTTCCGCTTATCGAGTAATATCCGAGCTTTAACTACGGGCGCATCGCTGTGGTTTCGTTTGGATTTATTCACAAGTTATCGATATTTACTAGAATTGCAAGTTCCACCTGTTATTCTAGTATTATCACCAGTTATCCAGCTTGAGATCAGGGTAATCGGCTTCGTCATTGTTCTCCTTCGATTCATCGCCATACAGCCGATTAGATCTGTTTCAAGTGTTGCTTCTATAGTAATTGTTTAGATTGCTCCAGCAGTTCTCTTTACAATTACTATACGATCATCGGCTGACCCATAGCCGATCATCTCTACAGCAAATCGGCCGATTTGCCGCCGACGCGCTCCTCAGGACAGATCGAAAATCCAGCCGATCGACGCGCCTGGAATTTAATACTCTATTTCCTTGTCAATCAACAGGTCAGATTGACTGGCACGCCGCGCGAACCGCACCAGGGCGATAACCCGAACAGGAGCTAAGCAGATTCTCCCGGGTCGTGTGTCCGACGCTGAAGACCCATCGGCCGATTCCTATCCGGCCGATTTTAGCGCCAACAGGTGTTCTCCCTGGCAGTTATTTTCCTCCCGTCGCTCTGTTACTGAGTATAAATTGTCTTGCAGGCCCTCCAGGAGTGCAGCTGGGGGAAGTCCGATTTCCTCCGGCTTGAGTGGGGGCTATGGGAACGCTTCTCTGCGGAGAGGCAGCGGACCGGGGAGCTGACCGCGCAGGTTGCCGCCGGCCAGCAAGTCATCAACGACCTACAAAGGCGCGAGCAGGCGGCGCGGGAGGACGCGCGGCGGGCGTAGGACAAGTTCCAGGCCATCGTCGAGAAGGCTCGCCTCGATCGCGAGGAGTTCCAGGCCGCTGCTGAGAAGGCCCGCCTTGATGCCGAGGAGCTCGTACGGCTGAAGGGGAAACATGAAGCCCTTCAGAAAACCGCCGAGCGCATCCGGCACGAGCGGCAGAAGGCTTGGAAGGACCGAGACTTCAAGGCGGCCCGGAAGAACGAGGCCGAGAAGATGGTGGCCGAGCTCGGGGCGGAGGTCGGTCAGCTCCATGCGCGAGTGCAGGGGCTTCAGACCGCCATGGCCCAGGGGCTCGACCGGGAGCGTGAGCTGAGGGCTCTGTCCGAGAGTAAGGCTCTTCTTGTTTCTTTGCCTTTGTGGTGTTGTGATGGTTTCTGATTTGGCGAGTTTTTCTGGACGGACCTTTCATACGAACTTGCCCGACTGAGGGAGGTCCTCGACGCGGAGCGTTCCGAGCATGGCAACCTGCAGGACGCGGTCCGTGTCGTCTGCGACGGCCTCGGCGTGGTCCAGGAGGAAGGGACGAGCTCGTTGGCGGGTCGTGCCCTTGTGGTGTACCGGCGGGCCCGCGAGATCGCTCGGGAGACGCTTCATGTCGGCGTGAGGCGAGCTTTCGGCGTCTTCGGCTCCCACTACTCCGGCATCAACTTCGCTGGGATGAGCAGGGGATACGCCTCCGGCTACTCCGAGACCGAGCTGGACGACATCGATGCGTTGGTGCTCAACCCAGCGGAGGCCTTGGCGAATCTTCTGGGGGATGAGGCCATCCCGCCGGAGGACCCAGGGACGGGTTAGCTGCATCGGGCTTAGACGCCCTAGCACGTAAATAGGTTAGTTAACTTTGAACTTGTTTTTGTGATGGCCGCGGGGGCCTTTTCTATAACTTGTCGAAAGACTTTTTCGATCTTCTTTCTTGCTTTTTGGGTTTGGAAAGTTTAGAGTGCGGGTTGGACGCGTTGGTAAGCGCTGATGAGCGAGGGCACCGTAGCCGCTGGGGTGTAGGTTTTTTCGCAATCCGATCAGTCTTGCTTGGGCGTCGTTTGCACACTCTCTCCTTTTCACGCACAAACGTTTAGGAAGAGGCTCGGTTCGGAGAAAAGGTGTTTTAAGAAGACCTCGAGTGACTTGGGCCGGAGCCCCTTATAGCCCCCGAGGGATATGCGACCCTGAGGTAGGGCCAGAGTCGGATATCCCTGAGCTCAGGACGAGACTCGAACGAGGTCGACTCAAAATTGCCTTTTTCCGTGGACTAAAAAGTTACAGAAGTATGTATGTACAAACTTGGAAACAAAAGTTAAGGGTAGAAGCGTCTTAACTGTTCTATGTTCCAAGCGGTGTCGAAGATCTGCCCGTCTAGGGTTGCCAGCTTGTACGTGCCTAGCCGCAGTACTTGCACGATGAAGGGACCTTCCCATGGAGGGGTCAGCTTGTGCCGACCCCTGTTGTCCTGGACGAGGCGAAGCACCAGCTCACCGATGTTGAAGGCTCGGCCTTGCACCTTGCGACTGTGGTATCGTCGTAAGGCCTGCTGGTACTTGGCCGAGTGCAGCAGGGCTACATCACGCGCTTCATCGAGCTGGTCTTGCGCGTCTTCGAGTGATGACTGGTTCCCTTGTTCATCATACGCCTTGACCCTCGGCGATCCGTACTCCAGGTCGGTGGGGAGGATTGCCTCGGACTCGTAGACCATGAAGAACGGGGTGAAGCCAGTCCCCCTACTGGGTGTCGTCCTTAGACTCCATAGGACCGCGGGGAGCTCCGCGACCCACCGGCCGTCGAACTTTTTGAGGCGGTTGAAGATCCGTGGTTTGAGACCCTGGAGTATCATGTCGTTGGCTCGTTCAACCTGCCCATTCGTGCGGGGGTGCGCCACAGCCGACCAGTCCACTCGGATGTGGTGGTCGTCGCAGAACTGGAGGAATTTCTTCCCGGTGAACTGCGTGCCGTTGTCTGTGATGATGGAGTTGGGGATTCCGAAGCGATGGATGATGTCGGTGAAGAACCGTACCGCATGCTCGGATTTGATCTACGCGACCGGTCGTGCCTCGATCCACTTGGAGAACTTGTCGACGGCGACAAGCAGGTGGGTGAAGCCCACGGGCGCTTTCTTGAAGGGCCCGACGAGGTCCAGACCCTAGACCGCGAAGGGCCATGTAATGGGGATGGTCTGGAGCGCCTGTGCGGGCAGATGAGTTTGGCGCGCGAAGAATTGGCAACCTTCGCACGTGCGGACTACGTGGGTGGCGTCGGTGACCGCCGTCGGCCGGTAGAAGCCCTGCTGGAAAGCGTTTCCAACGAGGGTTCTTGGCGCGGCGTGGTGACCGCACGCTCCGGCGTGGGTGTCCTGAATCAGCGCCTTTCCCTGTTCAATCGGGATGCAGCGCTGGAGGATGCCGGTGTGGCTCCGCTTGTAGAGCTCCTGGTCAATGATGACGAAGGATTTGGCGCGGCGCGCAATTCTTCGTGCCTTCGTCTTGTTCGCCGGAAGCGTCTCGCGGATGAGATAGTCGAGGTACGGGGCTCTCCAGTCAGGCGGGGGGTCAGGTCCCGCTGCTGGGTCCGCATCGATCTCCATGATGTCGGGGTTGGAGGGGTCGGCCTCCGAGTCCAGGACAGGTGGAGCATTTCCGACCTCGCCTGGGTCGGCGCCCAAGCCCGGGACAGGTGGCACGTTGCCGACCTCTCCTGGGTCGGCGCTCAAGTCCGGGGCAGGTGGCGCGTGGCCGACCCTCCCCGGTTCCTGGTAACAAATCGAGGGCTTGAACTGGTCGCTGACGAAGACGCCGCCGGGTATGGGCTTTCGGCCGGATGCCGCCTTTGCCAGTTCGTCAGCCGCCTCGTTGAAACGCCTTGCGACGTGGTTGAGCTCTAGTCCGTCGAACTTGTCTTCGAGCTTGCGGACTTCGTTGCAGTATGCTGCCATCTTGGGGTCATGGCAGCTCCACTCCTTCATGACTTGTTCGACGACTAGCTGGGAGTCGCCTCGGATGTCCAGCCACCGGATGCCCTGCTCGATGGCGATGCGAAGCCCGTTGAGAAGAGCCTCGTACTCGGCGACATTATTAGATGCAGGAAAATGGAGGCAGATCATGTACCTCATGCGCACGCCGAGAGGAGAGATGAAGACTAGACACGCTCCGGCGCGAACCTTCATCAACGACCCGTCGAAGTACATCGTCCAGTACTCCTTCTTCTCCGGCGCCGATGGCGTCTGGATCTCCGTCCACTCTTCTATGAAATCGGCGAGTACCTGGGATTTGACGACGGTGCGGGGGGCATAGGTGATGCCCTGGTCCATGAGCTCGAGTGCCCACTTCGCGATTCATCCCGTGGCATCCTGGTTCCAGATCACTTCGCCGAGGGGGAACGACGAAACGACCGTCACCGGGTGGGAGGTGAAGTAGTGGTGCAGCTTCCTCTTCGTGATGAGGACGGCGTAGATTAGCTTTTGGATCTGCGGGTAGCGCGCCTTGGACTCAGACAAGACCTCACTGACGAAGTATACCGGGCACTGCACCTTGAGGGCGTGTCCCTCCTCCTCTCGCTCCACCACCAGAGCTGCGCTGACTACCTGGGTGGTCGCCGTGATGTAGAGCAGGAGGGGCTCCCCGTCGGTTGGCGGGACTAGGACCGGGGCTTTCGTCAGGAAGTCCTTGAGCCGGTTAAGCGCCTCCTGGGCCTCGGCGGTCCACCCGAAGCGGTCGGTCTTCTTCAGGAGTCGGTAGAGAGGGAGCCCCCGTTCGCCGAGGCGCGAGATGTAGCGGCTCAGGGCCGCCAGGCATCCCGTGATGCGATGAACTCCCTTTATGTTTCGAATCGGCCCCATGTCACTGATGGCCGCTATCTTCTCCGGATTGGCTTCGATGCCGCGTACGGAGACGATGAAACCCAGTAGCATGCCCCTAGGAACACCGAAAATGCACTTTTCAGGATTGAGCTTGATGCACTTGTCTCTCAGCCTTTCGAAGGCTAGTTCGAGGTTGGGGATGAGCTGGTCGCCCTTCTTGGACTTGACTACGATGTCGTCGACGTAAGCCTCAACGGTCCGCCCGATGAGGTCCACAAAACACTTAAGTATGCATCGCTGGAACGTAGCCCCCGCGTTTTTGAGGCCGAATGGCATCTTAACGTAGCAATAGGGGCCGAAGGGGGTGATGAAAGAGGTTGCGAGCTGGTCGGACTCTTTCATCACGATTTGATGGTAGCCGGAATACGCATCAAGGAAGCTGAGGGTTTCGCACCCGGTGGTCGAGTCGACTATCTGGTCTATGCGCGGCAAAGGAAACGGATCCTTTGGGCACGCCTTGTTGAGACCGGTATAATCAACACACATCCGCCATTTCCCATTCTTTTTCGTACAAGAACAGGGTTGGCTTGCCACTCGGGGTGGTACACTTCCTTGATGAATCCGGCCGCCAAGAGCTTCTGGAGCTCCTCGCCGATGGCTTTGCGCCTCTCCTCGTCGAAGCGGCGCAGGCCTTGCTTCACCGGCTTGGAGCCGGCCTTGATGTTCAAGGAGTGCTCGGCGACTTCCCTCGGAATGCCGGGCATGTCCGAGGGTTTCCACGCGAAGATGTCGTTGTTCGTGCGGAGGAAGTCGATGAGCGCGCCTCCCTATTTGGGAGATAGGGTAGCGCCGATCCGTATGGTCCGGCCGTCAGAGCTGCTGGGGTCGAGGGGGACCTCCTTGACGCCTTCGGTGGCCTCGAAGGAGGTGGCTGACTGCTTGGAGTCGGGCTGGTCCTTGGTGCTCTCCGCGAGCTGGACCGCCGGATCCACCGTGAAGGTGATGGCTGCGGCGTATTCACAGCACTCTACGTCGCACTCGTACGCCTTCTGGAAAGACATGCCGACGGTGATGACCCCGTTGGGCCCCGGCAGCTTGAGCTTGAGGTAGGTGTAGTTGGGGATGGCCATGAACTTGGCGTAGCTCGGCCGCCCCAGGATGACGTGGTAGGTTCCATGGAAGCCCACCACCTCGAAGGTGAGGATCTCCTTCCTGTAGTTGGACGGAGTCCCGAAAGCAACGGGCAGGTCGATCTGCCTGAGAGGCATTGCCTGTTTCCCCGGCACGATGCTGTGGAACGGCGCCTTGCTGGGGCGGAGGCGGGAGCGGTCGATCTCCACGGCGTCGAGAGTCTCGGCTTAAAGGATGTTGAGGCCGCTGCCTCCGTCCATGAGCACCTTGGTGAGGCGCGTCGCGGCGACGACGGGATCGACAACGAGCGGGTAGCGTCCTGGCTGCAGGACGCGCCCCGGGTGGTCGGACCGGTCGAAGGTGATGGTGGATCCCGACCAGTCGAGGAAGGCCGGTGTTGCAGGCTCGGCCGCGTAGACCTCGCGGCGCTCCAACTTCCGGTGGCGCTTGGAGTCGTAAGCCGTCGGTCCGTCGAAGATCATGAAGCAGCCGTCCACCTTGGGGAAGCCGTCTTCCTTCTCTTCTCCGTCCTTCTTCTCCTCGTCGGGCTTCCATCTCCGGTCGCCCTTCACCGGGTTGCCTACAAAATACCTCTTCATGAGGTTGCAGTCTTTGTAGGCGTGCTTCGCGGGGAACTCGTGGTTCGGGCACGGTCCCTCGAGCAGCTTGTCGAAGAAGCCGGGGGTGTCCTCCGGGGGTGGCTGTCCCCGCTTGCGTTCAGCAGCAGCCATGAGGGGAGCCTCGCGCCGTTGCTTGTTCTTCTTCCTCTGTTGACGGTTGGAGGTGCCCTCGTCGGCGTCCTCCTTCCGCTTTGCCTCGCCCTTGGAGCGGTCGAAGATTGCTCCGACGGCCTCCTCGCCCGAGGCGAAGCTGGTGGCGATATTGAGGAGCTCCTCCGTGGTCCGTGGGCCTCGGCGCCCCAGCTCGTGGACGAGGGGCCGGCAGGAAGTTCCTACCAGGAAAGCCCCTATGACGTCGGCGTCCGCGACGTTGGAGAGCTCAGTGCGCTTCCTGGAGAAGCGTCGGATGTAGTCCCGGAGAGACTCGTCCGACACCTGGCGGTAGCTCCGGAGGTCCCAGGAATTGCCAGGGCACATGTACGTGCCCTGGAAGTTTTCCACGAATATCCCCTTCACGTCGTTCCAGCTGCGGATCCGACCCGAAGGGATATGTTCCAGCCAGGCTCGCGCCGAGTCGGCCAGAAAGAGTGGGAGGTTGCGGATGATGAACAGGTCATCATCCGCCCCACTGGCCTAACATGCAAGCCGGTAGTCGCTGAGCCATAGCCCGGGGTTCGTCTCCCCGGAGTACTTGGCCACGTTCATTGGCTGCCTGAAGCGCGGCGGGAACGGCGCGTTCAGGATACGCGCGGAGAAGGCCCGGGGCCCCGCCGGGTCGGGGCTCGGGATGCGGTCTTCTTCGCTGTCGTAGCAACCCCCACGGTGGACGTGGTAGCCGCGGTCCACCCCCTCCTCCCTATCCGCGCGGGAGGGACTCCGCGCGTCCAGGGTGTCGCGGGCGTCACGGATGGGACCGACGCGCCAGTGAACGGACTGAGCCCCGCCTCCTGTGGGTGGCGGTGTCCGTCAAGTGGGCGCGGCCTGGTTCGCCCAAGGAGGAGGCTGGTGGACAGACTCCCCCCGCCTCTCGGAGGGTGCGGTGGGCGCTGCCCTGCTGCCGTTTTGCCCGCGTCGCCGGGACGCGGAGCTCTCCGCCTGCTGGACGGCGGCGCACTCGAGCAGGTCACGCACCTCCCGGTGCGCCTGACACTCCTCGGGCGTCGCTGGCTCGGGGAGTCGTCGGAGTAGGGCCGCCGCTGCGGCGATGTTTTGGCTGGCGCGGGCGAAGAGCTGAGGGCGATCTTCGTCTGAGCAAATGCACTGCTGGACGTCGCGCGCCGGCTGTCGTGCCCGCCTTCATTGCGGGGCGCCGCACGCGCCTCTGGCTGTCGTGGTCGCATCGGGGCCCGGGCAAGGGCTCCAGTCGTAGCCGCGGCGCGCGGAGGGGGAGTCCGCTGCCTCCTTTCAGCGCCGTCGCCATTGGATCCCTCGGAGTGCACGTCAGCCATGAAGCACTCGCGCGAGGGGTGGGGGCTCCCGTTGCTGGAGCCGGCATCGGAGGTCGTCTTCGCCACGCCCGCGAGCTCATTGCTTGCGGGCGGCACGGTCATGGACCGCGTCAGGAGACGACCGTAGGTCGCCGCGGCATTGCGTAGCCCGAAGAGCCGCCCCTCCGAAGGAGGCCCCTCGGCGCGCGCCCGGCCGCTCGCCACCATTCCGGCAGCGGAATTGGAGATGATGAGGCGAGCGGGCAAGACAACGAGAGGGATCAACTCGATCCCCTCCCCGGTGGCGAGGAAGTCCAGACTCCTGAAGCGGACCAGGGAGCCCGGAGCGAAGCTGGCGTCATGGCTGGCCATCTGAAGCCGGTGATGTACGCGCAAAGGTCCCCTACCTGGCGCGCCAACTGTCATCGTCAAGATTAGTGGATCAAGACTAAGACTAGTAAATTTCTTTTATGCGCGTAAGGCTTCAGATGGTGGCGTGGGAGACACGGGGTTTAGACTGGTTCGGGCAGGAAGAAGCCCTACGTCCAGTATGGGGAGCTGCTCGTGTTGCCCACGCGGGGTCTGCAATAGGGGTTACAGGAGGGCGAGAGAGGGAGCTGGTCCCATGTCTCTTGGGTGTGCACTGGTGCTCTAGTGGTGAGAGTGTGTCCTTCTCGCCGGAGAAGAAAGAGTCTGTCCGAGAGTCAGAGTCCGAGAGAGAGAGAGAGTGAGCGAGAGAGAGTGTGCGAGAGAGCCTCCCTCGTCTCAGGGCCCCCGGTCTTCCCTTTATAGCGCGAGGGAAACCCGAGGTTACAGATGAGCCAGGCGTGCGGAGAAAGTGAAATATAGAGTACAAGGGTAAAAACCAAGTCCCCGGGTCGTCGCCCCCTGCTCCGGCCTTCGGCTCCTGTCAGCGCGTCCCCCGGAAGAGGACGACTGCCTCCGGATCCTGTCGTCGATCTCCTTGGGGGCCGTTGCCGCCAGGCGTGATGATGGCGTTCGGTCGTGGCATCCGTGCCCGTCGGGGAAGGAGGCTGACCCTGTTACCTTGCTGACGGCCCGTGGGATGCGGACGTCCCGTCCCTGTCGCCGGATTCGCGGGGCGCGAGGACGGGCGGGGCTTCCTCCTGTGCCGGGCGGCGCAGGCCATGAGTGCCCTGTAGCGAATCAGGGAAAGCTGCGGCCACTGTAGCCTGTACTGGGCGGTCGTGCTTGGGTACTTGTGGCGGATCACGTCGGGGGCGCGGGCGCCTTTCTGCGCGCCAGAGCCGCGGCGCATTTATGGCGAGATCAGCGGGGGGCCCACGAGATCCGCACTCCTGTCTTCCAGTCTGTGCCCGAGGCGGATACTCGTCTTGTGGGCCCGGGTGAGTCCGACCCCCTACGCACTTGGTCGGGCGAGGCGAAGTCTGGCCGTTGAGGGGTCGGGAGCGTCCGACCCAGAGGCACTTGGTCGGGCGAGGCGGAGTCTGGCCGTCGAGGGGTCGGGAGCGTCCGACCCCGACGCACTTGGTCGGGCGAGGCGGAGTCTGGCCGTCGAGGGGTCGGGAGCGTCCGACCCCGACGCACTTGTTCGGGCGAGGCGGAGTCTGGACGTCGAGGGGTCGGGAGCGTCCGACCCCGACGCACTTGGTCGGGCGAGGCGGAGTCTAGCCGCTGAGGGGTTGGGAGCGTCCGACCCCGAGGCACTTGGTCGGGCGAGGCGGAGCGGGGCGCTCCCCTCCCATGTTAGGCCAACGGCGGCCGCCATTGCCGCAGGTGGGCTTGGGCCTTCATGATTGTTGTTTTAACGGTCATTAGGAGGTCGCTAATATTTCCCCCTGACATCGGCTGATTCGCTGATACGCTTTTCGGGACAGATCGGAACGCCAGCCGATCGAAACCCCCGGAATTTAATAAGTTTCTTTCCTTGTCAATCAACAGGTCAAATTGACTGGCACGCCGCGCGAACCGCACCAGGGCAATCACCCGAACAGGAGTTAAGCAGATTCTCCCGGGTCGTGTGTCCGACGCTGAAGGTTATCGGCCGATTCCCGGCCGATTTTTAGCGCCAACAGTATGTTATCGATATCTCAGTGGAATATAGATATCTCAGTGACTCAGTGGAATGAGCGAGGCGATTGTTTTTTGTGATGTCTGTGAAGATACTATTGGGCTGCAGTTTGTGAAGAGAACCTTGCTTGCATCACACAGAAAGCTTCGAAAGCGACGCTGCCGCATTTCGCTGTTGCCTGCTTTTATCCCGTCGGTCTCACATCAACTTTGCCCATCTTTTGAATAGGCAAACCACTGCTGAATTACATGACACAAAAGTTTTGCTAGAAAAATTACACTAATTAAGATGACTGGAGAAGTGGAGATAGCAGTCAGCAGCAGACTAGCAGAGCTTCCTATGATTCTGAGGCAGACACGGGCCAAAGTGTGAAGTGGGCCAGAAGGCTTGTCTCCTCCCAAGCCCGCTGTCTCGGCCCACCAGATGGGAAATGGACAGTGGGCACGCTTTTCAGCAGCCCGGCCCAAACCCAACCAAGGACAGACCGGAGAAGGCACGGTGCCCTGCTTTGCTCTGCTCCCTCCCGCACCACAAGCCCGTGCGCGCCGCCAAGTTTGCCTTTATTCTCCCACAGGCCACAGCAGTTTTCGCGGCGGACGGCTCCACTTCGCCTCCAAGTTTCGCGGGGCAGGAGGGGCAGGGTGTGTGATTGTGAAGAGTCAGAGGCGGAGCAGTCGGCGTGCGTGACGGCTCGGCGACGCGGTGGGGATGGAGTACCGCGACAAGCTGGTGCTCGCGCCCATGGTCCGCGTGGTAACTCCCCTCGACCCGAGCCCCTCCCACGATTCCGTCTCTGGATTTACTTAGCCGTCTCTCATCCGGGGGCATACGACTTCGGATTTGAGCTTTAGTCTCAAGCTCTGGATCTCTAGATTTAGGTCTCTGTTTTCTTATGAACATAATTTGCTCTCGATCCAGCTCTACGCCTTTTTGTTTTATGTCGGAAGTGGAATAATTATGGGACTAAGCTGTGTCTTGGTAACCATGCTGTTGGATAAATGACTGTAGTAAGCATGCGACTAGGTTGTGGTTTGGTTTCCGCTTTTCCTGCTGCCAATGAAGGAATGAAGTTATTAATCATTTCGTGGATTACAAGCTACTGTAGTAATAAACAAGTACTGAATTAATCAAATACATTTTAGTGGGGTTAGCTATTTTTGCCAGTGCTAAATTAGGGCGCTTAAATTTTTCTCTCCTGTACATCTGTTAAGTTTATGAACGGACAATATCATTTAGTAAATGAAAATAGGCACCATTTTCCTTTACCAATAAATTCCCATGCTTCCACTGCCAGCATCATATTGAGTAACCATTTACAACTTCAGAGGTTTTGATTAACAGCTCAAGAGTACCAGCACTCCCTTTGGCATGGGTCATGCTGTACATCTCATGCCTATGAAGCTTTTTTACTTATCTACTCTGTGTGTCTGAATTTTCTTTTCCAAACTTACTATGTAACATCTGCCTTATTTTCTTACTTATCTTTGCAGGGCACCTTGCCATTCAGGCTACTGGCTGCTGAATATGGTGCTGATATTACTTATGGAGAAGAAATAATTGATCACAAATTCTTGAAATGCGAGCGTGTTGTAAATGGTATCATAGTTCGATTCATATTTGGCATTCTGATGTGATCTATTGGTCCTGCAACTATCTCAATTACATTAGCAGTTTGGTCTACTCATCATTCATCAATTGTTGTTACTATCTAATATGTTGGGTATCATAGTATTGCAAATAACTTTACCCCATAATATTGCATCTGAAGTTGATATTGGATATATTCATCTTAACTGACTCTTGGATGATAAATGTCTTGTAATTGGGGAAGGATAGGGCAAATGGCTGAATAACTTTATGAAATTTATGAATGATTTATGATTTATGATGTGAAGACAATGCTATTGACCTGTGAAGCTAGGGCGTTTTCCATAGCACTTCAAGTAGTTGTCTTCTTTGTTCCACCTGCTGTTTAGATTTATTGGACTTGCACTGGGCTGTATAATTTTACACATCCTAATCACCTTGCAAATTGTTTGCCAGAATCTCTTGGGACTACTGATTTTGTGGAGAAAGGGACTGACAACGTAGTTTTCCGTACATGCCCACAAGAAAGGGGTAGGGTTGTATTCCAAATGGGCACATCACATGCTGTGAGAGCACTTAAAGCTGCTGAGATAGTGTAAGTTTTGTTTCTGAGACCTTTTAGCATCCAAGTTCTGAAGTAAGCTGACATAAATGCTGTGTTTGTGCCAGGTTTGGTGCATAAATTTGCTTGATCTGATAGCATTAGATATATGTTACTTCTTGTGTTTTGCGTATTTCTTTAACTATAGTATTTCATCCTCCCCAGGTGCCATGATGTTGCTGCTATAGATATCAACATGGGTTGTCCAAAGTCTTTCTCCCTTAGTGGAGGAATGGGTGCCGCATTACTCTCCAAACCTGAGCTTATACATGATGTACTTGTCTTAATTGTTTCCTTTTGCTTTTTTCATACCCCATATATCCACCGCGCTTACTCAGGCTATGCATAGTAATGTAGATTTTGACAACATTGCGGAGGAACTTGGACACAACAGTGACATGTAAAATCTGTCTTCTGAACACACCTAAGGACATTGTGGAGTTGGCACGCCGCATTGAAAAAACTGGTGTTCCTGCTCTTGCTGTACATGGAAGGTAATGACATATAGAATTCTACTTTTGAGCTAGTGGTCTGGTTGATAATTGCAACCATTCCTACTCTAGCGTTAGAAGCGTGCGATGTGCCATCTGCATTTTTCAATCATGTCCTTATGTTCGTCAAGCTAAATTCTTGAGTTTGAGATTTCTGGTTAATTGCAACCATTCCTACTCTCGCGTCAGGAGTGTGCTATTTGCCATCTGCATTTTTCAATCGTGGTCCTTATGTCTGCCAAGCTAGATTCTTGAGTTTGAGATTCCAAATGCCCCTGGCGGCACGGGTGAGGTGGTTGGGTTGCTTTTTTTTTCCCTTGTTGTGGTCCCATCTTGGGGTGGGTGTTTCAGTGTTGTATTGCCTTCTCTTTGAATAAATGGCAAAGCTCCCCTTGGTTTGCAAAAGGATTCAAAATGTAAAATTTATTCATATGCAGAGCTGCAGAGTTATTGGCTCATAGTGTCATTATAGTGTCTGTAGTATGTAGCTCAATTTCTTTGGAAGTTCAAGTTGTATGACTGTCTGGTACTCTTGTCATGAAACTGAATATACTTTTTTTTACTATAACGAAACTGAATATGATGCAGGAGATGTCAAATATAAATATTTCATTTTTTTTCTCTGCTCTAATTTTATTTTTGGATACAAATCAAAATTTTGTTATTTTTTTTTGGATAATTCCCTTCCCCAGAACCCACCTCCTCTGGGAACTTTCAGTACTGAGTATGCCCTTTTATAACTGGTTTCCCTTATGTTGGTCCTCTTTGAAACTACAGAAAGATTAAAGACAGACCAAGAGATCCTGCTACGTGGGATGAGATAGCAGATGTTGTGTCAGCCCTGTCGATTCCAGTTATAGCTAATGGAGATGTCTTTGAGTATGAGGATTTTAAAAGAATTAAAGATGCTGCAGGTTTGTGTTTCTATTAAAACTGCCATTTATCATCAGTTTGTGTTTTAATTTGGGTTCTTCAGCTCTATCAGTTAACAATCTTGAAACTGCCTTTTAATATGCATTTATTGGCACTTCCACAATACTTCTGAATGCCATCAAATATTAGCCATAACTTTGTTATTCATGATGAGCAAGCATGCAGGAAACATAGTTTCTGAAAAACTGTGAATTGATATTACTGCATCCTTGCTACCTGTGTTGCTTAAGGTGCATTGGCAGGATCTTTGTTTCTTGTTATTATCAATGATAGTTGATATCTTTGTTCCGATAACTGTTAGGTGCCACTTCTGTTATGGTTGCTAGAGGTGCCTTGTGGAATGCCTCTATCTTTTGTGCCAAAGGAAAAACACCTTGGGAAGAGGTCAAAAGAGAGTATGTAAGAAAGGCATTTAATTCCAGTGTTGTTTGTTTATATGATGCCCTATTCATTTCGAATTTGTGCAGAAACATTCGAAACTTGTATGAGTGCCTACCAAAGTTAGGAGTTGCATGTTTTTCTGTTTGCATTTAGTACTGATATCATATTACTCTTTGGTGGCAGAGCATATTGTGGGATAATGATGTGAAGAGCACGAAACATACCTTGAAAGAAATGATAATGCACTATTCTTGCCTTGAGCTGCCTGAAGGGAAAGGTGTTATAAAATGTGACACTTCTGCAGATTTAGCGTAAGTTCAGCCGACTTTCATTTGTTTTCTTTTGCACATGATGTGTTAACAAAGGAGTATATTTTTACATTATTTGTCCATCTATGCTACTTGGAGGTTTACAACTCGTTTGCTAGTTTACTCATCATAATGCTATCCAGGTTGTTGTGTTATGAGGACCATTTGTATTACTAGAACATTTCCTTTGTTATTCCATGGTTCCATTTACCTGGATCCAAATCTTTTTGACACAAGTGACCTGTTCAAGACATGTTTCTGACAATACCCCCCCTCTTCTCTCTCTCTCTCTCTCTCTCTCTCTCTCTCTGGCAATGCATATCACCTCAGTGCCTTGAATTTTGGAAACCACATCATGGAGCCTGTAGTTGTTCTATTCGATCTCGATCTGCAGGATTTTTTATGAAAATTCAGCAGATTTTATTTTGTTTAAAATATTCATAAGAGGATGATTTTCATGTCATCACTTATTCTGCAACATAGTCCACATATCCTGCATGTCAATTCATGTTAATGACCAATTTCTTCAAATGTTTCAGGAGACTATACGGGGAGGAGGACTACTATAATTTTGTTGTTTCGAATAGGAAATGAACGCAATTTGATGTTGTGAGATCTCTTGTGGACCAGGTATCTATTTTCATGTACATTGGGTCTAGAGCTAGTGAAAAGGAAATAAAATATTGTTGGAAATTAATGAAATTTGTAGTTTCATATATCGGAGTACTTATATTACTGCTAATAACAATTACATGCACAAATAAGTATGTTTTCTGACCAGGATTTCAAAAAATTAAACGGTATTTGCTCCACTTTGTTGGCCAGGAAGTCTTTCCTAACAGTGGCATGTTAGCTGGTCTATATGGTATATAAATTAGAGGTAGAGGCTGTGCCTGTCCGATATTGATCAAGAAGACAAGAACTGGCTAAACTAAATGGCATTTTCCCCAGAACCAAGCAAAACTGGTGAAACCTGTCTGGAACTTAAAGAAAGATGTTGTTCACTTATATGTGTTATAACTTGATATAACTTGTTGTTCACCTAAATTGTAACTTTAAAAGTTTCTTTAACGATATACAGTAAAAAATTTGCTATAGTTCAATGATCGTTAGGAAATCGAGTAATGCTTTCGACTTCATGAATGATTGAACCTGTATTTCTGCCTAACAAGCCTAGTCTCTCTGAAATATTGAAAGTTTTCATGGTATATCTTTGATTTGCAAATATTGAAAGTTTTCATGGTATATCTTTGATTTGCAAGCCTGGCACTTATTATTTGTCACCTCACCTCGTGGCTCGTGCAGTATGTTAATGCCTCATACAGTCATACAGATCAAGCTCACAATGACTTTGGAGGGGAGGTGCTTTGGCACCTCTACTCCCCAAACAGTTGTGGTCTGACACTTGTTGCTGCATGGTTGCTCAGAATGGAAAAAAAAATTGTTACACCAAATGCTTTGGTGGGGCTTCAGTCTACTTCAAATGCTTTCTATCTGCATCTGGATGGGTAAAAACCTGCATCAGCCATGACATCACAGATGATTATACTGACATGTGCATCCCACGGTATTCCCTTCCAGAAATCCTCTCTCTTTCATATAGTTTCTGCACATAGACCAACAATTGATGTGGATGCCATCTTCGTGGTGCCCAAGATGCAGAAATGTCGTGCAAATCAAGTAATGTTACCGAAGAACACTCTGAGACATAACTAAGTCGACAAGCCAGACCTAGCGTTCAGTTCTCGTGGACCGAAATGGCTGCAGATCAGAAAAATCGTATCGTGAACCGTTGGGCCAAATAACTTTTGATACCTTCAGAACGTATGTACTGGAAAGTTCTGAAGCTTGGCTTCAAGGCTTAAGCAAGTTGAATTACACGTCTGAGTAAGAAAAGAAAGGACGAAATCTGCAGGCCCCCTTGATACCTCATGCAAGTTCTGCAAGTTCAGTGATTCAGTCGCTCTCGCTCAGTCATGTGGAGCGGCTTGCGATCTGAGAGATCAAACCTCAATCTCCAGTTGTGATCAGCAATTTATCGTCTGAACATTAAGCTAAACCGAGCACATCTTTACATTCAGGTCATTCACACTATATTCAGGCGCAGAACTACTCTATAGTATAAGGTTCTGAATTGCAGTCTCGAAAAGGGATGGTAAGGGTCTGAAGTTTGAACTAGCACATAACGAGAGTAAACTCTGGGTAGTTAACTATAGTCAAGTCACCCGACGATCAAAGATTCAAGGCTCATCTCCCTCCGGAGAGGTCAGAAATGGCGCTGGCGCCCGTCGTGGACGTCATCGGGAACGTCATGACGTAGGGGTCGAATCCCTGGTCCTGCATAAGCGCCAGCATGTTGAGGCCCTGGTACGTCGGAGAGAGCTCCGGCAGCGGCACGTCGCCGTCCAGGTACCGCAACACCTGCCGCATCCCCGGCCGCGCCCCCGGCAGCGGGTGCGAGCACAGCAGGCCCAGCCTCAAGCACCAGGCTCGCCTCGCCCTCGGCGAAGTCGCCCCCCAGGCGGCGGTCCACCGTGTCCGTCACGGCCCCGGCCCGCCATCGGTCGAGCACCCAGTCCACCAGCACCAGGGGCGTCCTGCACCACGGGCTTCCGCCCGCACGCCACCTCCAGCATGAAGGCGCCGAACGCGAACACGTCCGACGCCTTGGACGCCTTCCCCGTGTGCCCCAGCTCCGGCGCCATGTACCCCATGGTGCCCACCACGTGCGTCGTGTGCGGGTCGGTGCCGTGGTCGTACAGCCGCGCCAGCCCGAAGTCGCCGAGGCGGCCGTTCATCTCCTTGTCGAGCAGGACGTTGCTGGCCTTGATGTCGCGGTGCACCACCACCTGCTCCCAGTCCTCGTGGAGGTAGAGCAGGCCGGAGGCGACGCCCTTGATGACGCGGAACCTCTGCGCCCAGCTCAGGGGGGCCTTGCTCTGGTCGTGGAGGTGCCTGTCGAGGCTGCCGTTGGGCATGTAGTCGTAGACCAGGAGGAGCTCGCCCTTGCGCCGGCAGTAGCCGAGCAGCTGCACGAGGTTGCGGTGGCGGAGCCGGCCGATGCTGACGACCTCGGCCACGAACTCCCGCATCCCCTGCCGGGACCCGTGCGCCACCTTCTTCACCGCGACCTCCACCTTGGACGCCAGGACGCCGCGGTACACCCGCCCGAAGCCGCCGATGCCGAGCAGCCGCTTGTCGCTGAACCCGTCGGTGGCGTGGTACAGGTCCTTGTACGAGAACCTGTGCGGGCCGAACGTGGCCTCCCAATCCTCCTTCACCTCCGCGTACATGCGCCGCCGCCGCAGGAGCGCGAAGACGGTGGCGCCCACCCGAACACGAGCACCGCCGACGCGATCGGCAGGACGATCTCCAGCGTCTTGGACCGCGGCTTGGGGGTCGTGGCCGGCAGTGTGGGCAGGGAGGAGATGTTCAGCGCGGGGGCGGCGCCGTCCATGCTGAAGCTCCAGCCGAGCACGTAGTGCCGGCAGAAGAGGATGCCGGACGCCGACGAGAAGCCGACGTACGCGGTGTCGTCGATGACGGAGGAGAGGTTGACGGTGGTGGAGAGCAGGGGCTTCTTGGGCCGGGGCGCCTCCAGGGGCGCCATGGTGACATTGACCTGCATGGTCTGGCCGTCGAAGTCCACCCACACCTGCATCGCCTTGCGGCTCACCAGGCTCAAGTTCCGGAACGCGCCGCCGGTGGCGTCGTCGTAGTAGCCGGCGTTGTCGGAGTCGACGGAGTTGAGCCCGTTGACGTCGATCCCGACGTGGTTGCTGCTCATGTCGTTGAACTCGGAGTTGAGGATGGTGTCGAACTCGACGGCGAAGAGGTGGTTGGTGGCGGAGCTGACGAGGCCCAGGAACTGGCCCGGCAGCGCGGAGGTGAAGTTGTGGCTCTTGGCGACCACGAACGCCATGCCGTGGCTGCTGAGGTCCACGTACGCGCCGATGATGCCGATGACGAAGGCCGTGGAGAAGGACCGCATCGCCGTGCCGTTGGGCGTCCGGTGGAACCGCAGCGGCGCCGGGTAGAAGGCGTGGCCCTTGAGCTGGGGGATGGCGTTGGTGAGCAGGAGCAGCCCGTCGGGCGTCACCGTGGCCATCCCGTCCAGGGTGAGGTTCACGCCCTTGAACCCGTCGAAGACGAACCGCTCGTCGGCCGCCGTCGTCACCGCAGGCAGGAGCCCGCCGACGCCGATGAAGAGAAGCAGAACAAGCAGCGGCATGGCTGCAGCGCCAACCGGTCTCCGTGCAGTGCACGCTCGGGACTACCAGTCAGTCTACCACTAACCTCGAGCAAAGGTGGTTCGGCTGTGGCCTCGATGGTGGCGCTCAGTGCTCCCGGCGGTGTTTGTTTAACACGGCACGGCCGTCGGCCGCCGTGTGCGTCTTCACCTCTTGGCCTCTGGCCGTGACGCTGACCAGATTCGCACGTCAGGACTTGGGAGCACCACTAAATCCTCATTAGTCATCAGCACCTACCTGCCGTACCCGCGCTGATGGCGAGAGGAGTAGGAGGGAGGGGTAAAATTAAAAAATCTCTCATCTCGGGCCGTCGCTGTCCGAATCACCTTGCGAAATCATACTGCCATTGGAACGAACAATCAGGTGCGTGCGTGCGGCCGATGGTGTGGACGCGTGCGGCGTGCCCCCGTGCGCCGTGATGTGGGTGCCTTGCCCCTCGGTTCCCAGCCGGCCGCTGATCTGATCCCGGAGGTCAGCGGGCAGCCGCAGGCCGCGGCGTCAAGCTGTCAACGTTCCCGGCCTCCTGTTTCTCGCGTCCCCACGGACGGAAGTCGCCGAGGACGACGCGACCGCCGGACTCGGGAGGACGCGATTACGCGAGCGCAATAACTTCGTCCCCTCCAGTCCCGGGCGCTCACCTGCTGCCGGCTCACCTGCCCCCGGCCGCTCACGAGAGGGCAGGGGGGCAGCGCGCGCCGCCGCGGCAGCGGGCTCCTGGGGGCCGGGGCCTGTCGCTTGCCCGCTCCACCCCCACCACCACCGGCCTCATCTTCTCCGGTGGTTGGGGCTCGAAGAGACGCGAGTCGCCCTAGGGCCAGCCACCAAGAAATTCACACTGATCCGCGGCGAGCGTGCGAGATTTTAGCGCCGGTATAATATGCTAGCCCCTTTTGACTACCTGCGATTCTGGGTCGTGTCGAGAAACCTTAAACAACCTGGCTTGGTAACGAAGCACAGCAGGAAGAAAAGCCAGCGGCGCGGAGTCAAAAGGGCCGCAGCCCACCAGACGGCACCAACCCAACTTGGCTACACTCGCCCAGTACTGGTGCAGCGTGACGCTTAACCACTCACTGCTGTCATCGCTGGCCAGGATATTTTATCGGCATTTTCCTTGACTTGGATCAGCATCTTCAGTAGTGCTGCAGAAATTCCGCGGGACGCGCCTGTCGCCCGGCAAACCTGTGCCTCGTACTGTGACCGTGGACGGGTCTGATTGGTCCCCGTCACCAACGAACGCCCCTCTTGTGAATTGCGATCAGGCGGCCGCGTTGAACGGCGAGTCCCCGTCGGGGGTCAAAGCATCGCCACCGTTCACACCAGACATTGCGAGGCACAGAGGGCCCAGGCGGAAGCTCCGTCGCGAGCTACTCCGCTACTTCTTCAGTCCAGAATTGTTTCCGTGGAGAGAGAGCCAGTCAATCTCGCAGCGTGGTCTGGTACGCCATGGGGTGTCTCCGCTTGGTCGTCATCCTCCTCCTCGCCGCAGCCTGCTCCGACCATGCGGCCGTGCTGGCCGCCGAGGAGTTCGCCTACAACGGCTTCGGCGGCGCCGGCCTCGCGCTCGGCGGCATGTCCGTGGTGGCTCCGAACGGGCTCCTGGTGCTCAGCAACGGCACCAGCCAGATGGCCGGCCGCGCGTTCCACCCGGCGCCGGTCCGCCTGCGGGACCGCCCCGGCGGCGCCGTCCGGTCCTTCTCGGCGGCCTTCGTCTTCGCCATCGTCTCCAACTTCACCATGCTCAGCGACAACGGCATGGCGTTCGTGGTCGCGCCCAGCACCAGGCTCTCCGCCTTCAACGCCGGCCAGTACCTCGGCGTCCTCAACGTCACCGACAACGGCAGGGACGGCAACCGCGTGCTCTTCGTCGAGCTCGACACCATGCTCAACCCGGAGTTCCAGGACATGAACAGCAACCACGTTGGCGTCAACGTCAACAGCATGAGGTCGCTGCACAACCACAGCGCCGGCTACTACGAAGATGCCACCGGGGTGTTCAACAACCTCAGCCTCATCAGCCGCCAGCCCATGCAGGTCTGGGTCGACTACGACGGCGCCACCACGCGGCTCGACGTGACCATGGCGCCCATGGGCGTGCCCAGGCCCAAGAAGCCGCTCATCTCCGCGCCGGTCAACCTCTCGGCGGTCGGGACGGACACCGCCTACGTCGGGTTCTCGGCGGCGACGGGCGTCATCTACACGAGGCACTACGTCCTGGGATGGAGCTTCGCCATGGACGGCGCGGCCCCGCCGCTGGACACCTCGAAGCTGCCATCGCTGCCGCGGTTCGGGCCCAAGCCCCGGTCCAGGGTGCTGGAGATCGTGCTCCCGATCGCCACCGCGGCGTTCGTCCTCGCGCTGCTCGTCGGCGTCTTCCTGATCGTGCGGCGGCGGGTGAGGTACGCCGAGGTGCGCGAGGACTGGGAGGTGGAGTTCGGCCCGCACCGCTTCTCCTACAAGGAGCTCTACCACGCCACCAAGGGCTTCAAGAACAAGCAGCTGCTCGGCACCGGCGGGTTCGGGAGGGTGTACAAGAGCGTGCTCCCCAAGTCCAACCTCGAGATCGCCGTGAAGAGGGTGTCGCACGACTCGAAGCAGGGGATGAAGGAGTTCATCGCCGAGGTCGTCAGCATCGGCCACCTCCGGCACCGGAACCTCGTGCAGCTGCTGGGCTACTGCCGCCGGAAGGGCGAGCTCCTCCTGGTGTACGACTACATGTCCAACGGCAGCCTCGACAAGTACCTGTACGACAAGACCAAGCCCGTCCTCGACTGGGAGCAGAGGTTCCAGATCATCAAGGGCGTCGCCTCCGGCCTGCTGTACCTCCACGAGGACTGGGAGCAGGTGGTCGTGCACCGGGACATCAAGGCGAGCAACGTGCTCCTCGACGGCGACATGAACGGCCGGCTCGGGGACTTCGGCCTCGCGAGGCTGTACGACCACGGCGTCGACCCGACAACCACGCACGTCGTCGGCACCATGGGCTACCTCGCCCCCGAGCTCGTGCGCACGGGGAAGGCGACCCCCGTCACCGACGTGTTCGCCTTCGGCGTGTTCGTGCTGGAGGTGACCTGCGGGCGGCGGCCGCTGGGGTGCATCGCGCCGGAGGACCAGAACGTGCTGCTGGACTGGGTGCAGGAGCACGAGCGCAAGGGCGCGGCTCTGGACACGGTGGACCCGCGGCTGTGCGGCAAGTACGACGCCGACGAGGCCCGGCTGGCGATCCGGCTGGGGCTCGCGTGCGCGCACCCGCTGCCCGATGCGCGGTCCGGGATGCGGCAGGTGGTGCAGTACCTGGAGGGCGACGCCGCGATGCCGGAGGCCGCGCCGACGTACGTGAGCTACACGGTGCTGGCGCTGATGCAGAACGACGGGTTCGACTCGTTCGCCATGTCGTTCCCGTCCACGGTCACGTCCAGCGCCAGCCCCGTCTCCGGCGGGTTCTCGGCCGTGTCGGGCCTCTCCGGCGGGAGGTGAAGATTGAACAAGACGGTCGCTTTCACAGCGACAAATGGGTACTAGTTTCTTGCGCGTCATGGCGATGACTTGACCTGCCATTTCTGTAACATATTTGTACCTCGACTGGGTAAATTTCTAGCAGTACAGGTTTAGTACCGGTAAGTACAATAACCGTGGACAGTAAATATTAGCGTGATGATGTAACCTGGAGTGCGATATGCGAGGCTCGAAGCAGACATTCAACGATCAACGTCATGTTCCAAAAAAAAAAAGATCAGCGTCACGGCATCTCTGAAAGAGAAGCGGACAGACCTGTCCATCTTATCTTTTGACCTCAGGACAGCGCTGCCACGGCGGCGCGGCCGCTGGCATCGCACTCGCGGCCGCCGCGCTGGTACTTGAATTATCGCGACGCCACCGGCGCGGCATGCTTGTCGGTTGTCGCCGGCGGCGGCCACAAGATGGCGGCGACGGCCGTTGGTTTCTTCCGGCATCGGGCAGCGCGATGCGATAATGAGCGCACGGCCGGGCTGGGCTTCCACCGCGCCCGTTTTTTTGTGTCCAATTGCAGCACGCACGCGTGGTGCTTGTGTTGATTCGTATGGTTGCTTGCTTCGTTGGCTGCTTGGCACGCTTGTTTGTTCATTGCCTGTTCCCACCAAACTCATTCAGATAAAAAATACCTCATCCATCTCAAAATATAGCTGCTTCTGACATTTAAATTTTAGCTCATAATATAGCTATTTTAAGTTTCTAATAAATTTTTTTATGAGAGGTCTAAAATACCTCTTCTTGCATGCAAATTAATTATAGGGTGCAGATCTGCATGCAACCCAAATAACAAAGCCATAATTATTATCTTAAAGAAGTGTAATATAGATTTTTACTTACCATTCTTAATCTGCCTGAAAAACTCTAGAGAAGAAGTAGCTATATTACGGGATAAAGGAAGTACTCGAAATTTAGAAATTTAGAGGATTGTTTTTGTTGGGTGTGACCGTGTGAGCATGGAGAATTCTTCTGGTGAGCAGGTTCCGTGCAAAGGCCCAAAGGGTCCAAGGTTTTGATACCATCCTCGTGCTGAGAGCCTTGCTTTGTTGTCGTTTGATGCGATTTTTCACAGGTTTCTAGAAACGTTGCCATACACGATTTCCGCGCACGCAAGGTGACCCGGGGCCGGGAATCCTGGTGCAGGCAGGAGCCGCAGTTCAGGGTGGAGTCAGCAGTCAGCAACTAAATTGAGAAGCCGACAAGACTGATATCCTGTTGGGTATTTGGTTATGAAGGGCTAAACCCTATCATATCAAAGATAATCTTATTATTTATATATAAAATTAATTGAAAAAGCTCTAAATTAATTCGCGAGACGAATGTAATAAGGTATATTAATTTATAATTAGCGGATAGTTAATGTAGCATCACTATTATAAATTATGAATTAATTAGGTTTATTAAATTTATTTCGCAAATTATCGTTTATCTATAAAAAATATAAATTTATTTAATTTTTCTAAATAGCAAGATTCTCATTATCAAACGGGACCAAAGTTTTGCCGATGCGTGCCATTACTGAAGCAAGTGATGGGGATTCAGCGGATACGGTCCCACGTCTCCCGAAGATTTTTTTGAGTGACTCCACATGGGTCGCGTTAAACAATCCTGCCTCGAGCATGTGGTGTGCTGGCATCCCTGTTCCTCGCAGAACAGTGATGCTCTTCAAAAATGGGAAAGAAAAAAAAAACAACTACAGTCAGTCCCGGAGACTTCCCGTCAGTTACAGAAAAAAAAAAGCCCAGCCCGAGGAGAGACATCGGGGGCCTGCTTTGCGCACCCCGACCGTCGCGTGACCTGGGCTTTATAACTGGGCCGATCTGGACCGCAGGGCCCACAACTCGTAGGCTGATGCGGCGCACGCCGGTCGCCGCCACACACGCGCACGCCACAAGCGGTGCGCCGCGCGGCGGCGGCTATCTCGGCACACTAGGCTGCGCGCAGGCCGACAGTGACTGGCAGACGCCGGTCACCGAAGGGAAAGGTGCCGGCCCGCATGGCAATGCCCGTGTCCACACTCGTGGATCACCCTCTCCAATACAACACCAAGGCTTAGCGCTAGCATTCCTCACACCCACGCCCGCGCCGCCCCGATCGGAGAGGAGGAAGCATCAGCATGGACGCGGCCGTCTCGAATCCATCGTCGATCAAGAGGTACGCCGGCGGAACCCCCACTTTCTGCCCCCCTTCAGTTTCCGCCACCCGGCGCCGAGCGAATTCTGCCCCCGCTGATTTCGCGAGTTCGTCGGCGCTGCCGCGCCGGGTGCATTCAGGATCGCGCTGGTCACCGGGGGGAACAAGGGGGTCGGGCTGGAGACGTGCCGGCAGCTGGCGACCAAGGGGCTCAAGGTCGTCCTCACGGCGAGGAACGAGGCGAGGGGGCTGGAGGCGGTCGAGGCCATCAGGCGCTCCAGCGGCGGCGGCGCCGCCGAGGTTTTCTTCCACCAGCTGGATGTCACCGACCCCTCCAGTGCCGCCCGGCTGGCGGATTTCGTCAGGGGTCAGTTCGGGAGGCTTGACATCCTGGTATGGCTCCCCCTTGCTGCTCGGTTCGCTGGCTGATGTCATGATGTGTGCTCTGTGAATTTGGGGAAGTGGGAATCGGTGCTGTTCCAAATACTAGCAGAAACACCGGCAGAGATATGCATTCCATTTTGCTCTTTCTACGTTAATTGAACTTGGTATGCTTAAATATATAAAAGTGGCAAAACGACCTCGTACGCTGTTGTGCTGAATTTTGTTTGAGACACATCAGCATCACTTTTTCCCTCCTGTTGTCTGTAGATCAATAATGCTGGGATTTCAGGTGTTGACCGAGATCCAGTTTTGGTTGCCAAAGTCAAGGATCAGGTACTCTTAACTAAAGCAAAACATCACATACAAAGTACTGTTGCTTTGCAGGAGCAGTTCTTGAGCAATTCCCATGTAATTCTTATATATTTTTTTTGAAAGGTATAATTTTCATATTTCACAAGAAAGCAAAAGTTAATGTAGCTATAGTTGCTGTTTCTATAGTTGTTTGCTGTTGTCTTTCAAAATGTTGAGGTGTTATGTGGACATCTTCGTTTGAGATTGACAATCCTTGAGTTATTAATTCAGCAAACCAACCACCATGTTTAAGTGAATTGCATGTTAGACTGTACCTTCACCTAAAACCTGATTATTTACTGAATCACATGATTATATTTCTATGCAATACCAGAAAACTAAAAGTATCTGTGTGATTGGAGAATAATAAAAATGTTTATTCAAGGACAGGTTGAAGGCATGGATGTGAACCAGAGAGTTGAATGGATGAGAGAAAATTCAAAAGAGACGTATGAGGAAGCTAAACAATGTATAAGGACGAACTACTATGGTGCCAAGATTGTCACGGAGGCACTACTTCCCCTTCTTCAGTTATCCTCCTCCGGAAGAATTGTCAATGTTTCGTCAGGCTTTGGGCTGCTGAGAGTAAGTTCTGTAAATACCAAGCTACTGCCTTTTGCAGGTCATTGCCAAGAGTGTTTTGCCAGAATATATCTGCAGACTGCAGTAGCATGCTTGAATGCCTCCCTTTTGTTTTTGGGTTTATTTATTTGTTGCACAGCAACAAATAGTCTTTTGGAGAAGCATTCTTGTCTGTGTCCACATTCCACAATTTTCTTTCAATGAACCTTTTTCTTTGCTTTTCCTTTAATGGTGGTCTCTACATTACCACAAAAATTTAAGTGATGTCAATGAACATTTCTACTGGGGGTTGCATGCAATAAAAATGTACACTTTGTTTCTGTCCACTTCCCTTGTTCTTGTTCACTTTCGATTAACGAAGGTCGTACCTTTTCTTTTCAAGCAGAACTTCAACAGTGAAGAACATAGGAAGGAGTTTGATGACATCGACAATCTTACTGAAAAGAGACTGGAGGAACTGTTAGATTTGTTCCTAGAAGATTTCAAGGCCAACTTATTAGAGGCGCATGGGTGGCCAACAGGTGGATCTTCAGCCTACAAAGTTGCCAAAGCAGCCCTTAATGCATACACAAGGATTCTTGCTAAGAAGTATCCTACACTGCGTATCAACTGTCTGACACCTGGTTATGTCAAGACCGATATGTCTATGCACATGGGAGTATTGACACTTGAAGAGGGCGCTCGCAACCCTGTAAAAGTCGCTCTCTTGCCTGACGATGGCCCAACTGGTGCTTATTTTGATCTGAATGGGGAGGCGCCCTTTGTGTGATCATATTATATGATCACGTTTCCCTTACTCAGTTTTAGAATAAATGAAAGGGTTATAGAGTAGTTGGTGCTGCTAGTATTGTAGTTTAACTTGTGTACTCAAACTAGCACGTTGAGGAAATTGTCTTGCTCCACATTATGATTCGTCGTCTTCTATATGATCTCTCTGGAGACGTTTTCATATTTGCAATTGACCGCTGATCTCCCAGGAGAAGTTTGCATATTTTCAGTGGACCACACTTGGCATGTTTGGTCGCACCAATTCTTTACATTTCCCCCCTGAGAGGGCAACTACTTCCTAGTTCCTACTACTGTGGGCTGTGGCCATGTTGTTCTGGGTTGGTGTCTAAATGCATAGATAGATGGTAGCATACGATGGTTAAATGCTATTTCTTCGGGAGCATGAAGCATGTCTTTTTGACTTTTCCACGGATGCAAGTGAGTTTGTTCATAATCACAAAGCAGGTGAGAATTTACACGACTAGTTCTTCCATTTTTTGCTTCCAGAAATTGTTTGAATCAGGATATATTGCTTCTGAAATAGTAAATGCTCCTGCTTTTTTTGCGAGGTAGTAAATGCTCCTGCTTAGTCAAGTTTATTTGACGTTTTGGACAAAGGAAACTGCTTCTTTTCTCCTTGTTTTTGTTGTCTGAACGTCACAGGAGGTAGTATATTTTAAGTAAGTTGGTGGTCAGTGAACAAATTTATCAAACAAAAGCTGCTGATACTAACAAATGCTCGGTTGCTCACTGTATGAAACTTTAAATCAACCCTCTTGGTAAGAAGTACCAGTGAATCGCCTGTGGCAGTGCAGTAGCCTTTTTATTTGGAATGTTCACACCTAAGTCAGGCTTTTCTGCATTCTATCGTGGGAACATTGTTTTCATGTTTGATCTCTGCATGACGTCAGTGTTTACCTTTAGTCGGTTTATTCTGTGTCTTTATTATGCAGCTGTTCAGAATTCAGAAGATTTCCAATTTCTTGCATGGATCACCTGCAATCTGATGCTGCCACCATGATTTGTCCCAGATGAAAAAAATACAGGGACCTGTCTTGTCATCTCTGTTAACATGCCCCACGTGAAGAATCTGATTTCAATATCATCTAAATATAAAAAGAGTATAAAGTTGAGAAGTACATGTAAGTCTCCTTTTCCCTTTAAATTAACCTCTTGATAAGGCCTGCCCATAGAGCACTAGACTGACCAGAGAAAGTCATCTCCTAGCGCCTTGTTGGAGCAGAGCTCGTGGGGCACGCTCATGGAGGGAGCCATCTCCAGTTCCCCAAGCACAAGGTATGCATCTCTCTCTTGCCATGTTGGCTTGCTACAAACCTGAACTGTGTTACAGAGTCATGGCGGTTGCATGCTAGGATTGCTATGGTCACCGGTGGTAACAAAGGGATCGGGCTAGAGGTGTGCCGGCAGCTGGCTGGGAATGGTGTTACCGTCGTCTTAACGGCTAGGGACGAGACGAGGGGCGCAGCCGCCGTCAAGAAGCTCAGGGAACTGGGGCTTTCCAATGTCATTTTCCACCAGTTGGACATCACGGATGCATCAAGCATTGCTAGGTTAGCCAATTTCTTGAAGACCCGTTTTGGGAGGCTAGACATTCTGGTAAGTCTTCTTTCAAAGTTTTGAAGGTTCGCTGTATATGGCTGCAGACCTGTAATGGCGATGGGTTGATGAAGGTGCCCTGTTTGTAGGTAAATAATGCTGCTTTTGGAGGCGTTGAGTACGCCCGAGATCCTGCTTACGCATCAGTAACCAGCGATGAAGAGGTGAGATTTACATCTTCAGCTTATCTGTGCATGAACTTTTTAGTGAACAAGCTTGTTTGTTGATGCGTGTGACAGCTGAGGGGCATGGATAGGGACCAGAGGCTTGAATGGTTGTGGAGAAACAGCCGGGAGACTTACGACGCCGCAAAGAAAGGCCTGCAGACAAACTACTACGGCACAAAGCATGTGAACGAAGCCTTTCTGCCTCTGCTGCACGCCTCCTCCGATGGAAGAATCGTCAATGTTTCATCCGACTTTGGGCTGCTTAGGGTAACCTCTTTTGATCACACTGTTCCAAATTCCAATCCAATGCTATCAATTTCATCCAATCTCTAGCCCTTCTATTCTACTAGATAGCACGAAACGGTGACAAAATCTCTTCCCGATGCAGTTTTTCAGAAACGAGGAGCTGAAGCAGGAGCTGAACGACGTTGGCAACCTCACCGAGGAGAGGCTGGACGAGCTGCTGGACATGTTCCTGAACGACTTCGAGGCCGGAAAGGTAGATGCGCGCGGGTGGCCGGCAGCATTCACGGCGTACAAGGTGGCCAAGGCGGCCATGAACGCGTACTCGAGGATCCTCGCGACGAGGCAACCCGCGCCGCGCGTCAACTGCGTGCATCCCGGCTACATCAAGACCGACATGACTGCACACTCGGGGCTCCTGACGCCCGAGGAAGGCGGGCGCAGGGTGGTGGAGGTGGCGCTGCTGCCGGAAGGCGGGGTCACCGGCGCCTTCTTCGAAGACGGCGAGGAGGCGTCGTTCGTGTGAGGCTTGTGGTCTGGCGTTCAGATTCAGAATAAGGAAGCAAGCTGCAGGTGCCTGGTGTGTGGATTACTGCTGAGCTGCGTACACATCTGAAATTGAAATGTTAAGTACAGCCTATGAATCGCATATCATGAGAATGCGATCTAGCGTTATTATTTTCGATTTTTTTCACAGCTGCTTGAAGTGTTTCTTGCCATGGGAAACGACTTGCAGTAGCTAGCAGTGTTAGCATTTGCTTCGGCATGACGTCACTGCTTGCCTAAGATTCGGCTCCGCGACAGCTGCTGCCGTTTAGACCACTTTCCGTGTGCCATGTACGTGTCAGCAGTTTTATAGGTTGTCTTATGTAATTTTAGGTAGGATTTTTTATGACGTGGAGAAGAGAAGAGGAGGAGAGAGAATAAGGTGGCCGCCTCATAAGCTAAAATTAAGGATTATAATATCGCTTTTCACCATTATTGTACGAGTTGTTGTTGTCATACTACCCATACTATTTCTTTTTTTATTCCACGAATTAAGGAATATGGTGTACTATGAGATAGAAAAAAGATAATCTATTATAGAGATTATCTATTAAGTCATCTTAAAATGAGGTGTTATTGCATGAACGACATAAGACGGTCTATTAGACGAATATGAATGTACTTGCCCTTATTCCGTTATCCGGCTATTCGGATTTCTGACGAAGTAACGATATCCCATCTTTGACCGACTTTCCAATTTTGTAAAACTTGGACGATTTTCTCCGCCGCACACGTACATGCATGCATATATATGTAGCCAACTAGCCATCCAGATGAAGAAACTAGGGCTCTTGACTCGTCGTCTACCTCACACGTGGATCGTGTGAACGTGTCCAATCTCGTGCAGTCGTGTTCACATGTGATATTCTCTCCTGCGCCGTGCTCAAGTGCAATTTACCTACAGAGGAAACAGTCAATAAAAATGGCGATCGTGATCTGATCGATCCCCATGACTTGTTTGGAGCTGAGTTCGTGGAGCACGCTCATGGAGTCATGGCCTCATGGGGGAGCCATCTCCAGTGACCCAAACACACACGAGGCCTATATGAATATGGTGTAGAAAGGCCCATTCGGGTTGACCTCTACAGTAGGGCCGGCTGCAGGAAGGGTTAATTTTACTAGGCTCTATAAATGGCTGTCCAGGCCTGGTTTCTAGAAGAACGAGAAAAGCCCAGTTAAGTTTGAGATCTCGTTAAGTTTAGGCTCTAAATTCAAGCAAGAAAATCAGCAGCATAGGCCTAATTAAAAACTTCGAGATAACCTCTCTGCAGCCAAGCCTGGCCCAAAATAGCCACTGGAGACAACTGGTCCGGTCCTCTATGGGCCAGGCTCATTTTTCTCAGGACATGCCACCATTTAATCACTGAGGGTCTATTTTGGAATGAAAGAATGAAAAATAGAGGTATGGAAAAAAATACAGGAACTAGTTGTAGGTGTAGTAGTAATAGAAAAGGAAAAATGTCCTGTTTATATTTTTGAATTATCATAAAGGTCTAATTTTAAATCTTGAACTATAAAATCGAATAACAAGGGCCATACAGCTGTTGAAACCGGATATTTTCGGCCCTTGAGTAATTTTAAAGGTGATTTTTCACTTTAAGAAAAATAAAAATATTCAAATGTCTCTGCTACTAATAAAACCGTAGCGTCAGCGTCGCCACCCCCGTAGCGGCACGGCACCCATCCACCCGACTCCTACCGCATCCGCGGAGCCACCGCACGCGCCCCACCCTACCGCGGACGGAGCCACCGTCCCCGCCGCCCGGCCCGCCAAGGGTCGACACTGCGCGGGACGCCGCCTTCCCCGCCGCTCGGTGCCGCGCGTCGTCCCCTCGTGTGGATCTGACGCCCTCCCGGCCCGTCCCCGCCGCTCAGGAGGTGGTGCTCAGGCGGACTCCGGACAAAAAACCGCAGCCCTCCTCCTCTACCACCTCAAGGTTCAGCTCGCACGCGAGCTCGCCGTCACCGTCGCCCCCCTGCTCGCCGGCTCCTCGCAAGCGAGCCCGCCATCGCTGTCGCCGTCGCTCGCGCATCCCCCCTGCTTGTCCACTGCTCACAGCGCCGCCGCCGAAGGGCCGCTTCTCCCCCAACCCGCGGCCGACTCCAAGCTCCCCAGCGTCATCGCCGCCGCCATCCCCACCCCAGACGCCACCGCAGAGGTTGGAGACGGCGCCTCCGGCCTCCCCCTTTGCTCGCCGCCCACTGATCCGCCGATCCGCCACATCGCCACGCCGCCGCGATCCCACCGTCCCACCGTGTCGCGGTGCTGCTATTTTGGGACGGAGGAAGTACGCACGGACAGAGCCGGCGCCCGTGCCTGTCGCCGTCGACGCGTGCTCACCTATTGCCCAGCGGCGGCGGCCTCCGCACCGGCGACCGAGTTCCATGCCCGCGCCACGCCCCGGGTCGCGGGCGCCGTCCCGGTGCCGCGCAATGCCCGCCGGGCGCCGGTCGTCCTCGCCGCCGCCGCGGACACGGACAGCCCGGCGCTCTCTACGACGTGGTGGGCCTCGAAGTCGAGCGCCTCGTCGGCGCCACCCCCGCAGGACGAGGTAGCGCCGGCCGCGCTGGGCCCGAGGACGCGGCTGTCCGCGGCGCCGCGGCTGTTGTGCCATATCCCCAGTCCCAGGCAGTAGGCCGCGGAGCAGAGAGAGCATCGCGGCGAGGAGGAAGGTCAGGAGGTTGCCGCGCGTGGGGGCACGCCACCTTCTGCTGCCGCCGGCGCGCCCGCTCTGCGGGACGGTGTTCGCCATGGCAGGCGAGGCGTCGTGAGGAGGAGGAGCAGCTTTGGAGCAGGACGACGACGGCACGGGGAGGCAGAGGAAAGGGATTAGATACTGCCTGGCTCGATCGGCGATACCTCATACAATTGAATAAATCTTGACAGTGGTATGGTTAGCTGCATATGTGTTCCAGCTGATGGAACAGTGGTGTATCAAATAGATAGTTAAGGATGCAGTACATGATCTTGGTTTAAAAAAGAACTAGATCTCAAAGGTACCGGTATACTACAGACCATGGTGCTTTGACCGGTTCATTCTGTTCAAAGGAAGACTGCATGGTTCAGAAAGGCAGCACCTAACTTTGCATTCCAATCTTGTCATGAATTTCGTAAAGACAGCCTCTTCTTCTGTCAGAACAGCTTATTGATTCATTTAGAATTATCCAAGCCACCTTGGGTTAGCTATTGTAGTATCTTATAGCAAGTAATTGTTGTTGGATACAAAGATTGCCCCTTTCCTTCACATCTTTCTAAACCGCCTACCTAATGAATATTTGACTGTAAAAAGATTATTTTATTGGAGCAGGGTAAGTCTTGATATTGCACTGACCTCCATTAGAAAGGATGGAGGAGAAGGTAGGAAGAAAAAATGTTAGTTTAATCATTGATTTTTATAGTAGTACTCTCTTACGGAGGATCAGCAGCACAACAATTTGTGAATAGCAGAACAGAATATAATGCCAGTGACTTGTTTTACTAGAATAAGATGGGATGAGACTTGGGAGCAAGGAGGTCGATGTGGGAAGGATGGGGATATCTATCTCATTGGTTGTTAGGCTACACTGCTCATTTTTCTTTCGACATTGTGTGGGGAAGATTGCAATAAAGACCATTTATCTTTTCATGCTATATACTTTGCAGAGTTACAAATTCTTCTTGGTACTCTAAAATTGTTGCATTGAGATTTAGTTATATGTGTGGTTAAGCTTCAGTATGAAGGATTCCTTTCCAGTGAAGTGCCTGCTTCCCAACAGTCAATCTGTAGCATTTGTTATGAACAAATCGATTTCCTATATATTATGAACAAATTGATTTGTTTGGTGTCAAATGATGAAGATACTTCTGAGGACATTTTGTGCCATCTATACACTTTTATACACGCGTGCTAATGCTGCCATACACATATATAATAAACATCCACATTGTACATGTATATGCTGTAAATTTGAGTTAAGTATGCTTTGATTGAGTCGATCATTGCTAGCATCATTTAAACATATGACCTCCGCATATGTGATGAATGTCTCGTTGCATCGCACGGGCGTTAACCTAGTAAACTAAAGAATACATAAGTAATCCAGTTTAAATAAAAATAATACAAAATAGATACCAGCATTTTTCTAATAATGTAACCTATCTATTGGCATTCTACCTGTTCACTGTTCAGATCCAATTTTTTCATGTTCTTAATATTTATTTGCTTGTAATTATGTCTATTATTTCTAAATAAATAAAATTCAAATAGAGCACCAACATATAGGTTACATTTTGAGAAAAAAAATTTGATACCAATTTTATGTTTTTCTGATTTAAAATAAATTATTTTTAATTTTTTAGATATAACTAGAATTTTTTTTAGAAAAAATTAAAACCATTTAAATAGCTAAATTTACGTGGTTTTGATAGTTGGATGGCCTCTATTATCAGGTTTTGTAGTTGGATGTTGAAAATCGGACTATCATGCTATTATGCTAGTTTGAGGTTTAAATTGGACTTTAGGAATAGATAGAAAGAGGTGTTCGGAACATATGAACTTTAGTGATATCTACTACTAATAAAACTGTAACGTCCACGTCGCACTCTCGTGCCTCTGCCGGCAGAAGCACGGGCAGGCGAGCCCCCCCCTCCACCCCCCACCCCACCCCCACTCGCGAGTCTCGAGCGAGCAGTTTCCATTTCAGCTCTCCGCCGCCCGCCGCCGCCTCCTCTCTCTCCCTCCGCTCGCTGATGCCGCCGTCGCCCCCCCTCTCTCCCCTCGCTCGCTGCCGTCGTCGCCCCCGGTCCCTCCCCCCGCGCTCGCAGCCGTCGTCGCCTCGCTCTCCCCCAGATTCCGTTTCAGCTCGCGCGCCGCTCCGGCCTCCCCCTCGCGCTCCGCTCTCGCCTCCCCCACGCCCTTCTCCTCAGAGCCGTCGCCCTCCCCCCGTGCCCTCATCCTCTCCACACGTTACCGCCTCCCCGATCCACAACCACCGCCGCGGCCGCCGCCGCAAGCAGCACCCCCATCCCCTCCTAGCCTTCACCGCAACCGAGGCCGACCAACCAGCTCCGCTCCTTCATCGCCAGGAGGCGCGGTCGCGGCGCGGAGGATGGCGTCGAGCGCGGCGGAGGCGGCGGGGCGAGTGGCGGATCCAAACCCTACTGCACGCCGACACAAATCCTACCGGCGCCCAAACCCTACCCGCTCCCCGCACGCCGGCTCACCGTCCCCGCCGCCGTCGCGTCTCCACCGTCACCACGCCCGGTCATCCCGCCACCGTAACGCCGACCCTGAGGTGTCGTCCCGCCGCCATCGAAAATAAAGACGCCAGCCATTCCATCTCCGTCGAGGTATCTCCACTTGCAGGGCTGCAGTGTTGGGTGGCCAGTGGCCAGCAAAGCTCATCCTCGATGGCGGCATGCAAGATCCGGTTCGAGGGCGTCGAGGCTCGCGTCGTCAGCCGCCAATTACTCCTCGTGCAAATTTAGTCCACATGCCTCCTTACTGACAAGGGACGAGATGTAAGAACACGTACGGCCGATCTCGGACGGCTCCACCTGTAGCGCTGCAGGTTCGTGTAGTCCTGCCTGACTTGGGTTGTTAATTCCTGGACACCAACCTTCGATCTGTGAGCCGCTCGAAGGTTGAAAAATTGATCTCTAATCTACGTGTGTGCTTGCTGTTTCAGTGGATGCTTCTACATCTAAGTCGGAAGAGGTGAAACGCCTGCCTGCTGGTAAGGTAAAGAAAAAAGTTTGGGTCCCTAACACAGTTCTTAGAATTCACCTCACAATTGAGTCATGATGATTACTAGCCTGCTAAATCTACTGTCAAACACATAAACGTTAGTTTGAAGTTCAATTAGATGGGATCCATCCCCCTCAGGTACGTTAATGTACCTCCAGAATTAGGTCACTGCACGACGGTGTGTTGTTGTGATGAGTGATGACCAATGGAAAATCTAATCATGCTAATTTTTATGCCGTAGGCTTCATCATTCTCTCGTGAAAGCCAATTTGTTGGCTCACCAGCAAATTCATGGTTCAATGATTGATAGTTGATTTATGTATTTTCTACTTGTTAGTGTGCAATTTATCCCTTGGTTTTTGGCTCACCAGCAAATTCCTAATCTATTTGTCAGGTTTCATTTTGTAGATCAGTCGATCAGAAAGCAGTAGCCCACTGATTTACTACATTTGGAGGCTTAACATTTATGCTTTACATGGTCAGTCACTTATCATTCTTTTTTAATGAAAGGTTGACTTAAAATGGTAAGTGTATGGCATTTGCAGCACTTGGCAAGGTTTAAGAAAGCACACCAAAAGCAAATATTGGAGGATCTATTATTGTAATTTATTCTCTGGGTGGATCCAGTTAAAACAAATTAAATTTAACTAGGCAAGATCCTTGTTGTTTGCTGTTATATGTATGAGACAAATATGCTAAGTTTCTTTAAATTCATTTTCTAATTAGTGCAGAATTTTGGAAAGTAGAACAAACAACTTATGTACAGTAGTATGAGCTTAAAAAACTCTAATCTCATTAGGTTAGCTCAATAGTGTCTTGTCAGCAGTTTTTTTTACATTCACCTGAGTTATATATGATTTTGATAAATATATGGTTAGTGGAGTTCTTAGTATTCAAAGTGCAAGACTACTTTTCAATTTTAATTCTGGAGATGCATTATCTTGGTTGTTAATATAGTAGGCCTATATATTTTGGTAGAGAAACTGGTAACAATTATTTCTTGTGGCAAATTATAGTCTTAGGTGCTCTGCAATTTTTTTCTTTCAGTTGCCTCCATTGGTTATGATGGTAGTGTGATGTATGCATCCATATCTTAGGTGATGTAGAACCGGAAACATTGTTTGTTTGGTGCTCGAATTGCTGTCCTCATATGATTGTGGTGATTTCCTGGTGGGTCTGTCATGTTGGTAGGGGAAGAATGTATTTTCTGTTTGTTAGTTTCCAATTTGATACTCTATGCCTATACTGTTTTGAGTTTTGAGTTCTTTAGGTGTCCAATTTGATACTTTTGACCTGTACTGTTTCCATAAGGCAGTAGCTATCACAAGCCTATAGCTGAACAAAATTAATTGATGCCAATGGCTCGGTGCGATGATCAATGTTGAGATAGGGTATGGTCGTTTGATCTGCATTACTAAATGTCGCATTATGTTAACACTTAGCGGAGGCATTGTTAAACAACCCATGATAATGGTAGGATGATATATTTAGTTAAATGCATGTGTATCACCGGTATGCAGACCCTCTAAACTGCAAATATACTAATTCTCTTATTTGATCGGCACACAGGGAATTTAGCCATGGAATGTCACTAACAAGATCAAAAAGGCATTATCGTTCAAAATAAGATAACAAAGGCGTTCCATTATTCTCTGCTTTTTACACAGCTTAAACTCCTGGTATAAATATCATTATTTCGCCGCCATGCTTAAGCCGTTTTCATTATTCTGTATATACTGAAGAAAAGCTCAATGGTTATATCCAATCATTTGTAGATACAAAAGAGAACATATCACAAGGTTATCAGGTAGACTTGCACAGGTTCCAGTGGCCTTTTCTACGCCTCAACGTACAAACAGAAATCATTTGTTTATTGTGGTTAATTTCTGTTTAATCTTCTATGAACCAGGTTATCTACATGGAATCGGCACAAAGCAATGGTGCCAGGGCTCCTTTTGGCGATCAGACAAACATCAAAGATAGAGGTCAATCTTTTGCCCACCTTGGTGTCCAAATAATCAAGTTTCGTAATAAATAATCACAGTGATGCATAGGTGCCCACACTGCACCTAGTTGCCGGTCGCAAGATGCTGATCGAAAGAAACTGAAAAGACAGAGAGGGGGCCCGGTATAGCAGGACACCATTGGTTGATGAGGAACCATAATGAATATGAGATTTTGCTTAAGATGCTATTTGCGTAAACTATTTAGGAACATGACAAGTGATTATAGAACAAACGATTTCATTCTTATTTTGTTTCGTTCAGGTTCATAGGCGACTTCTATAATTGTGACATTATCTCCTCTCCTTCAGTCGCTGCACCGTAGCCTCCGCAGCCATGTTGGGTCCCTCTTAATACCTCAGCTACTTGTATGGGTGAAGTATCATCAGATTTAGATGGAAACAGGTAATCTTGGTGGAATCAGGTTGCCTAAACGGCCCAGTATTATGGAATCAAATGTTGCCTAAATTTAGTTTGATAATGGACATCTTGTATTAGAGTGGTGGATTTTTTCTGCCCGTGGTAATGCACGGGCACGGACCAAGTGAATAATAAAAACATGCTAGTGAAAAGCACATGTTAGTTCTGCGGCGGTGCTGTTGCTGCGGTCTGCAGGCAGTAGATGAATGACTTTGCTCACCTGTATTGTCGTTCTGCCTGTTGTTGATGGCTATATATTGACTTCCTCGCCTGAATGACTTTAAGAAACTTAACTGTAATCACACATATGAGCCACACATATGCTGGGTACTTTCGATCCACTCGAAGGTTGCGGGTTGGCGGAAGCACTAAACAGGCACGGAGCTGCTGGCATGTATCACGTTCACGTGTACGGATGTCGTCCGTCGTTGTCCACGTGATGGCCAACTGATTAACACGTGCCAACGACACTATGCTACGGAAATAGATCGTCGGTACTACCCTCTGTCTCTCATAACAAACTTAAATGGTATTGGTTGGTAATTTTTCAATTCATGGCGTAGATATTTTAGTCCTTCATCAGCTGAAAATTGATGGGTGGAGGCAGCTAGCTGGAGAGCTACTGTAAGGGCAGCTAGATAGATAGTTACTGGCTGGATAATTAAAAGTTATTAGCTAATAAAGCTAGTGGCCTTCTGGAACTATATCTATCGACAAGTATCGGAGCAAGACAGCTCCCATCCTGTTGCTCGAGCTCGCAGCGCACGCTCATGGAGGATGCCATCTCCCGTATTCCTCGCAACACAAGGTACGTGCTAGTATAGGATCCGGTGAGTTCCGATCGTTGAGTAACACATGCGGAACCACTCGTCGTGGTTTGTATTATACTTTTGGCAGAGTTGCCGTGGTCACCGGCGGGAACAGAGGCATCGGGCTAGAAGTGTGCCGGCAGCTGGCGAGCAATGGCGTCGCCGTCGTCCTGACGGCGGTGGACGAGAAGATGGGCGCGGAAGCCGTCGAGAAGCTCAAAGGATTGGCGGTGTCCGACGTCCTTTCCCACCAGTTGGATATCACGGATGCTTCCAGCATCGCTCGACTGGCCGATTTCTTGAAAACCCGGTTCGGCAAGCTGGATATCCTGGTGAGCGAGCCTCGTTTTCCCCAACTTCTCGAAAGATCGATTAATACGGCTGCCGGTGACTGATAGTAGAATTTGTGAGCTATTAATTTGTAGGTGAATAATGCCGCGGTCTGTGGGGTTGTGTACTTCCAAGATCATGCTGATGCTTCAGTAACTAGCGGTGAAATGGTGAGCTTTTTTACATCTTCAGCTAGTCACACCTTCATGGACGTGTTCTGTGCTCTTCTGTCTAACACAGCCAACTGAATTCTGCTCTTCTATCTGTTGTTGTGTGCGACAGTTCAAAGGCATGGATAGGGACGAGAGGCTTGAATGGTTGTGGGGAAACTGCCGGGAGACGTACGACGCTGCCAAGGAAGGCCTGCAGACAAACTACTACGGCACAAAGCACGTGATCGAGGCGCTGCTGCCTCTGCTGCAAGCCTCCTCCGATGGAAGAATCGTTAACGTCTCCTCCGACTTTGGGCTACTAAGGGTAACTTATTTTGATCACACTATCCCGATCCAGCCATTATTGGTAGTTCCAAATTGGACCAGATCGAGTTCAGTCTTAACAAAAGTTCTTCCCCCAAATTACAGTATTTCAGAAACGAGGAGCTGAAGCAAGAGCTGAACGACACTGACAACCTCACGGAGGAGAGGCTGGACGAGCTGCTGGCCATGTTCCTAAAGGACTTCGAGGCCGGCGGGATCGAGGCGCGCGGGTGGCCGTCGGCGTTCGCGGCGTACAAGGTGGCCAAGGCGGCTGTGAACGCCTACTCGAGGATCCTGGCGCGGAGGCACCCCGAGCTGCGCGTCAACTGCGCGCATCCCGGCTACGTCAAGACGGACATCACCTTGCACTCGGGGCTCCTGACGCCCGAGGAGGGCGCGGGCAACGTGGTGGAGGTGGCGCTGCTCCCGGAAGGCGGGCCGACCGGCGCTTTCTTCGAGGAGGGCAAGGAGCTGGCGTCCTTCGTGTGATGTTTGATTGGGACGACATGCTCTTGTTCATCCGCCGTGTGTTTGGATCACTCTCGGTATGTATGGCTTGCTTGATTGAGAGTATATCGTAGGTCTCGAGCTGTACGATTGTGGTGATAAACATTTTATGTATGTGAATGATTGTGGCGATGAACTGACGATGTGTGCCACTATTTTTTGTTTTTTCAGTGACGAATTTGCATACATAGCGTGTACAAAGGTACCACATGATCAAATAATTGCAACCACGCGTCCTATCGATTGAAATTTCATTTCTACAATCGAGCCTATTTCAAGAAAAAAAAAATCTGGTCAGGTTCATTTCTGTTCAATATAAAATTGAAATTCACAGTTAAGAAGTAAATAAATTTAGAATTTCTTATATTATTTTTCGATACAAGATGTGTCAGCAGTATTTTCGAATGATATAGTATTTGATGAAAGGTGTACTTGCGCGTGGGCTAAGCAATGTTTGATGTTCAAGACGGACCATTTTTTTAAATTAAATAATACAAATTTTATATAAAAACTGGTTTAGGACATATTTGGCAAAGCTTAAACTTTAGAATTCTTGGAGCCAAGTATTTGTACCTCCAAGAATTTGGAAAGCTGGGCTATTTTAATTTTTACTTAAAAAATAAAGATTCTAAAAAAATCAAAACATTTTCACAACAAACCGTAAGCCACTAGTTTTGTTGGACCAATTATCACCCACACGTGGGAAGAGAGGAATTTAGCTCCTACAAAGTATCTCCAGCAATGGCTGTCAAATCAGACCCTCTACTTATTGAGTAAGAGCTCCCTCTATTTTTTGAGAGCTAATTTTTTTACACTAGTACAAAATCCTCTATTTTTTCAGGGCTAGTTTTTTTACACTTGTATAGAAACCCACATTCATTTTTCTCATTTGTCTCGGTAGACTTTAGATCCAGGACTAATACTCTTGAGTTCCGGGTCCAAATTTTATGGACGGCAAATGACTTTTAGTCCCGATTGGTAAAGTATCCTTTAGTCCCGGTTGGTAATCTCAAGTCGGACTAAAGAGTTCTTTGCATGATAGTTTAAATGGAAAGCATCCCATTTAGAGTAACATGTGTTGTGTAGATGTCATGGGTTCAAGTTAGGCAGAACGCAGTGGTGCTAGCCAATTATTTTGTAAGACCTGGGTATGGGGCTCCTAAGGCTAGTTTCGAGTGAGCATACACGCATTTAATACTACCAAATTAAAAAAAAGTTGATGCAAAGCGACCACATAACATTTTATAAAACACTATCAACATTTACTTGAATTCAGTCTAACGGACCAAAATGTTTCAATCCTAAAATAAACTTACACATTAGGGAAAATTACGAATCTACTGAAAATGAAACCCTGAACAATGAAAATATAAACGAGAAAGATAGATGCTACTACTAGTCATCACCAACCCTAATTATCATTTTTGGGAAAAGCTAAAGGTCACCCGAGTGATCTAGAGCCTTCTGTCACTCGATTTTACAACCGTTTGATATGTTCTGGCGCTTCTCCTCCTCCTTCTGATCTGTTTTGCTGTGTGCATTTTTCTTTCTTCCATTTTACGTGGGTCCCACTTGTCAGCGCTGGGTACTGTTTTGTGTTTTGGAATGCAGCCTGGTTTTCTGGATGTATCTCACGGATGAGACCATTTCATCTTCCCCGTCCTCTCTGGTTTGAGTCAGAGGAGGTGATTCTAGCATTCGGGTGATTTCTCCTCTCCTTTTCTATGTGATTCCAGTAGATCTATCTGTTCTTCATGAATTTGTGATTACTTGTCTTTGTTCCTGATGCTCGTAGATCTGACTCAATTGAGTTTTTCTGTTCGTATTTATGTGTTCTTGCAAGTGCAGATTCATGTGTCTCTTGTGGTTCGTAGCTAGCTTTTCGCCCGGATAGTTCGGATCGACCTCGTCCCCTCCGCTCAGCATTTTGCCCTTTCATCTTACCTTCCACGAGTTTGTCTAGGTGAGTCTAGGTTTAATTTCTTCCATTTCTCAGTCTGATTTCTTCGCTGGTCGATGATATCTGTGTGTGTGTTTGCTTCCTTGTACCTAATTTGCTAGCATTTGGTCTTACTCGAATTCGCATCCAGTTGATATGATTTTTGGCTATATGTGTCTTTAGGTATGTTTGCATTTGCTATCATTGGCAAAACTTTGTCGTTGAGTATGGACGCGGGCTTCTGTTGTATCTGCTTAGGGGTTTGTGTAGAGAAGATTTGGTTTGTTTGGTTTCCTCTTCACTTGACGCAGCTCCTCCAAATCCGTTGGTGATTTCAGTTCTTGCCCAGCTTGTTGATGCTTTGGGTTGTTGTGGCCGATGTGAGGCCGGGGCTAATACGGAACGCTAGCAGGAGGTGCATACTCGGAGGCCTGGGTATGCATTTGTTCTTGCTCACCGTGGATAACTAGAGCTTGATTTGAGAGATTTGGAGTTTTGAGGCTGTCACACTTCTGAAATTTTAGGAATTAGCATAAACCAAGCAGTGGAGAATTGGTCATCTGCCCTTGCTCACTTTAGGTAGCTTCTATCTTATCTGCAAGTTTGCAATTTTGATTGATTACCAGAAATTACTAGTTTCAGCCAAGTGCTGTGAAAGCAAACCATTAATTGGCTATTCTGGTTTGGTTTAGGTAAGTACAGACAACTTCCTGACAGTTAATTGATATTCTTTTTCTGATAGTCTAGTTTGATCTTTAGTGTCAGAGATATGTGGAATTATTATGATTAATTTCATTAATATGTTGATTAGGTCTTCACCTCATTTGATTTTATAAACTAAGATGCAATATGCTGTTATTTCTGTTTGGTCTAGGTAGTTTCTTTTTTGCCAGCTTTCACCTTGAATTGTAGGGTATCAGTTTGCTTCAAGCTAGTATGCCATTTGATGTCTACTTAAAATAAATTTATTAATTTTGTTAACACTTTATGAATATGCAGTTTTGATTAATTTTGGCCCTTATGTTAGGTTCCATTTAATAATCATGCTATACGATATCCAGTTTATAATCTTATAGATGGACTTTTATGGATAACCTGACACCTTCTAAATAAATTTGTTCACTTGCTATTATCAGTATTTATAATGCATGCCATTTTTTCTAGTTGAGCTCATATATATATAAGTTACATGTACTTTCAGTTGGAGTTACAGTCAAGGTACCAACGAGTTCCAGTCTGTGTCTTGGTGTAATTTTTTTGAAGTGTTATGTAAGTGGAGTGATAATAAATATACGATTTAAGTTCTATTTCTGTTTTCACACCAGCCTACATATTAATGTATTATTAGTATATCATTCCATTTGATGATTTGTAGGTTATCTGAATCTTTAAATTTGATATTTGCATTTGTGGGGTTTCAATTTTTCCCAAAAACTTTGTGAATTTGGATACCATAGAATAATTTTGAGGAATTTGTAATTATGTTTTTCTGCATCTCTGTGTTATAATTTTTAGGATGATGTAATTCTGGGTTTTGCAATTTTTGGAAACCATATTATAATTATTATTTTTGAAAATAGAACAATTTTTTTAGTACTTTGAATTTTTGTCATTTGCATTGGGTTAGTTGCAATGAGCTCCAAACATCTTTTTGTTTCTGCTCAACACTGAATAATTTGACCTTTTGTGACCTAATATTTGCATTTGTTCTATAGAAATATTATTATAACTTATTCTATGTCTTCTCAGCTTTGATCTACACATGTTACTAGTAAGAGTTGTATAATAATCAAGAGAACATGTTTCTTCTTTAATGTAGAACGAATGTTTTTTTTCAATCCATACCATCTTTATAAGTTTTGGCTTATACACTTTTGATACGTTTTTATAATTTATAATTGGTTCATTTTATAAGATTTTAGATCAATCTCTTTTTTATCAGCAGCAACTTTCCCAACTCTTCTTATTCCCCCCATTAAGAATTACTGCTTGTAGTTTTCTTAGGTTCCGATCCAATCCTAATTGTATTGTCATTTTTTATAGTTACAGTTCATGCTTGCTAGAATTACAGTGGTTATTGTACTGGCATTTGTATGTAAACAAGGTGTAACTGTTAAAATGTTAGACAATGTCATGTTTCGCTGCCATTTTAATATGATGGCTTTGTTTGTAGAGATATTTGGATATTTCTATCCACCTGTTCGGGCATTGTGTTTCATCGGCAATCATTTCGGCATTGAGGGCACTCAACAGCGCCTTGTGACGACCTGGCGATTCGGTCGACAAAACTTTTGTCTAGTAAAATCGTGTGTATTTGTGCTCACATGTTGTAGATTTGTACGAGCTATGTGTATTAGTACAAATAATTATTAGCTTGCTGTCAAAACTGAGCCGTTGGTTTTTAATCCTATAGCTGCAAAATCGAGTGTTGGTTTGTTTTGGAACACTCGATTTTCTCAGCTGCATTAACCGTGTAATTTGACATTACGAAGCACTCGAGTGACCAGATGCTCTGAAACACTCGGGTTTGATATAGACAGATCCTTTTTTTTTTCTTTCTCCTCATATACATCTTAGTAGGTAGATGAGACGTTCAGGATGGACTGTCCAGATAGAGTACAGTGTCGAAGTTGGACTAAGTTAACAAGTTGATTCTGGAGTTTTGTCATGTAGGTCCTTGTATCGCTGTACATCAGGACTGTTGATACAGGTCAATTCTCACGTGTATCACGTTGTTCTGGCTTTGAGCCGCTCGGCTGCAAGCTCCCAGCAGCTGCATCGTGATTGGCAGGGTCGATTTTACACCGTGAAGGAACAGCTTGACTGCAGCGGCTGTTGCTGGCTGCTGCAGCTGCAAGCTGTTCCGAGAACTATTGACCAGTGCAAATTAAATAGCTCCACTCAACAAGCGACCGAGCATGTTGCAAAGTTGCAATAATAAACCCACCAGCCACCACACTACAAATTAGAAGCCCTTGCTTGAAGCAAAACGGAACCCATACAAAATGGAGGCCGCCCTGACATGGAAGCCTAACTTCGTGGTCATCCCATGGCCAGCCACCAGCCACATCACCCCTATCGTCGACGTCGGCTGCCTCCTCGCCGCGCACGGCGCACCGGTCACCATCATCACCACGCCCGAGGCTCCGCCGGCGTCATTGTCACGATCATTCCCCCTTCCCAGCCTCTGAGTCCGGGTTGCCTGATGGCTGCGAGAGGATGGATCATCTCCTATCTTCCGACCTCGTCCCAAACTTCTTTGACGCCGCCACGCGGTTCGGCGAGGCCGTGGCACAACACTGCCGACTCATGGCGCCGCGCCGGCCGAGTTGCATCGTCGCCGGAGTATTCAACAAGTGGGCACACGGCGTGGCTCGTGACCTTGGCGTGCCCTGCTTTGTCTGCCACGGATTCAGCGCGTTCGCCTTGCTGTGCTGCGAGTACCTGCACACCTACAGGCCGCACGAGTCTGTTGCGGCGTCGATGGACGACCGCATCCACATTCCGGTCCTGCCGCCTTACGAGTGCAAGCTCGCGATGAGGCAGCTACCGGTGCAGTTCCTTCCGTCGTGCACCATTCTTGATGGCAGCCGTCGAGAGACTCGGGAGTTCGAGATGGCCGCGGACGGCATTGTCGTGAACGGCTTCGAAGAGCTGGAGCACGGCTCGGCCGCGCGTCTCGCCGCGGCCACGGGCAAGACGGTGCTCGCCGTCGGCCCCGTCTCTCTGCTCGGCGCACCTAGCCTGCTCGACTTACAGGCTGACTCGGTCGAATCCAGGCGATGCATGGCCTGTCTGGACGCCAAGAAAGCCAAGAGTGTGCTCTACGTTAGCTTCGGCAGCGCTGGGCGCTTGCCCCCGGCGCAGCTGATGCAGCTCGCCCGAACGCTCGTGTCGTGCCCATTGCCTGTCCTCTGGGTCATCAAGGGCGTAGACTCGCTGCCAGGCGGCGTCAAGGAGTGGTTGCATGGTTGCAACGTAACACCGACGCGGACGGCGTCGCGGACAGCCAGTGCCTCGCCGTTCGCGGGTGGGCGCCGCAGGTTGCCATCCTGGAGCACCCCGCAGTCGGCGGTTTCGTGACGCACTGCGGCTGGGGCTCGACGCTGGAGAGCATCGCCGCGGGCGTGCCCATGGCTACCTGGCCGCTCTCCGCGGAGCAGTTCCTGAACGAGAAGCTCGTCGTCGACATGCTTGGTGTCGGCGTGCCCGTCGGCGTGACGAAGCCCACGGTGGGTCTGCTGACCAGCGGCAAAGGCGGCGACGGCGAGGTGAAGGCTGAGGTAGGGTCATAACAGGTGAAGACGTCGTTGGATAAGCTGATGGGCGGAGGCGTCCATGCGGAGGAAAGGAGGAGGAAGGCTCAGGAGCTTAAGACCAAAGCCAAAACTGCTCTGGAGTATGGAGGATCTTCATACCTGAATCTGGAGAAATGGATCCTCAGTTATAGTTGATCTGATCAGTCATTTTTTTTTCTGGTCTATAACTTTGTGCCGTTGCCTTTTAGTTTGAATAATAATTTTGAACGAGTTCGATAGAAGAATGTGCTATTTTTTTTATAACTTTGGCAAGGATATTTGCAGAGTGTTCATAAAAGAATCAATGTGTCCAGAAACGGCCAACGAACAACTCATTTTTTATTTTTATTTTTTGAAAAAACGCACACAACACAATAGGTAAAAGAAAAAAAAAGCGAACCCGATCAACCAGCTGAAGGCCCAAATACGAAGAGAAAGCCACGAGGATGGGCCGATGGGGGTGGTTGTATGCTGTTTTGTTCCTACCGAGAGAAGCAGAGCGGTGCGAAAAGATGAGTTGTAGCCCATGGCCCATTATAAAATAACAAACTCGGGGCTCCCGACGCCCGAGGAGGGCGGGGCCCGGGTGGTGGCCGTGGCGCTGCTTCCGGAAGGCGGGCGGACCAGCGCGCTCTTTGACGGCGGCGAGGAGGCGTCGTCGTTTGTGTGATCGAATATCTTCCGGCACGGCACGTCGGCACGGCTGGTTGCGGCGTCTGCGCCGCTCGCCGTCCACGCCCGTTCTCACGAGGTCAGCGTTGGATCGCTCGGTGCTGCGTGCCGTGCTGATTTGGAAGTCCGGTAGGACTGGAGACTTGCAATTGTCATCGTGCCGAACTGACGATGTGATCAGCCGTTGGATTTGACAGGCCGTGTATGAACGGATCTTCCGATCTACTGCGCCCATGCTCTCAAGACTGATCTTAACCTCGTGCTTCTGAACTCATGTTCCCTTCCCTTAATTTCGTCAGCCAAGCATCGTTAGCGATGGACATGTTGAGTCTGAAGAACCGTGACGTTGAGTCGCTGACACGTGGGACCGCAAGCTTTATGCCCCACATGTCAGAGACTCAGCACGCGGCAAGTACATACGTCTCCTTTTTTCCCTGGATCGGAACGTAACGTACCTTTCCTGCTTTTCCTGATCTGCCATTACGGGAGGTGGTGGCCGTCAATTTTGAATTCAACGGTTGGGACAGCCCAAGATGGCCACACATAAGAATACCGGTACGTGCAAGTTTTTGTCTCCATTTCAGTTGAAGAGCATCCCCTTTTTTTCAAAAAGTTGTAGAGCATCCACCAGCACCAGGGCGACACCGAGACGTATATCCTCTGATCCTCTCCCTGCTGCTCGAGCTCGCGGCGCAAGATCATGGTGGACGCCATCTCCAGTCCGGCGAGCACTAGGTACGTCCCGTAGCATATGAACTCTTCTAGTAGTGCACGTTGGTGGTCGATAAATCAGGCATGGCGCTAAGTAAGGCGTAGGATGTATGTCACTCTGGTTGCGGTTTGTAGCAGGGTCGCCGTGGTCACCGGCGGCAACAAAGCGAGGGGCGCGGCGGCCGCCGAGAGGCTCAGGGCGCTGGGGCTCCCCGACGTCCTTTTCCATCAGCTGGACATCACCGATGCCCCGAGCATCGCTCGACTGGCTGATTTCTTGAAGACCCGTTTCGGGAAGCTGGACATCCTGGTGATTATGCGGGCGTCTACGAGCTATAGCTTCTGATTTTGGTATCGTCAGATAGCTGATGGATTGATGTGGTTATTCTCTAATTTTGTAGGTAAATAATGCAGCACTTGGTGCGGTTGAGTATGTTCATGACACAGACTATGGATCAGTAACGAGCAAGGAAAAGGAAAAGGTGAGTTTTTCTTCTCCGGCTATCGAGGTTCAAGAAGGGGCGTGTCGTCAAATGGTGTTGCAGGAGGAAATCAGGGCATCTTCTCCCGTGCAGAGTTGTCTTGTGGGTTTTCTGAACCTTTCTGTTCGTACGCCAAACTGAAGTAGCTCCTTTTTTTTCTGTTGATGCGTGCACCAGCTCAGTGGCATGGATATGGATCAGAGGCTGGGATGGTTGTGGGAAAACAGCCGGGAGACTTACGACACTGCAAAGAAAGGTCTGCAGACAAACTACTACGGCACAAAGCAAGTGATCGAAGCCTGTCTGCCTCTGCTGAAAGCCTCCTCTGATGGAAGGATCGTTAATGTCTCCTCCCACTTCGGTCAGCTAAGGGTAAGATCTTCTGACCACTAAGGAATAGTAGGTTGATGCAAGTTGCAACAAAATCAAGTTTTAGAGAGGTTTCAACCTAGATTTAAGCATCTTGTAAGGTACGCCTTCTGAAGCAGGATGCGGTAACAGCAGTTCTTCCCAATATATCTGCAGCTTTTCAGAAATGAGGAGCTAAAGCGGGAGCTAAACGACATTGATGACCTCACCCATGAGAGGCTGGATGAGCTGCTGGACACGTTCCTAGAAGACTTCGAGGCCGACGCGGTGGATTCGCGCGGCTGGCCGAAGTACTTCTCCGCGTACAAGGTTGCCAAGGCAGCCATGAACGCCTACTCGAGGATCCTGGCGAGGGAGCACCCCGAGCTGCGCGTCAACTGCGTGCACCCTGGCTATGTCAGAACCGACATGACCATACACTCGGGATTGCTGACACCCGAGGAAGGCGGGAGCAGGGTGGCGACGGCGGCGCTGCTGCCGGAGAGCGGCGTGACCGGCGCGTTCTTTGAAGACTTCAAGGAGTCGTCGTTCGTCTGATGTTGGCCGGCGTGGCACGTGGCAGGCTGCTTGCAGCGGCACCTCGTCTCTATTCTTGTGAGATGTGGTTTAGCATTCGCTGTTTAACTTCAATGTAATGCTAAGGAAGCTATTTTCGCTTGAGATGAAAGATTGTTGGATTTGTACGCCTCGGTCTTGTATGAAGAACTATGCATGGGAATATCGTGAGGGAAAGGTAATGTACGTACATCCTAGTTTGGCGCCGCCGGAGCAACTTTCCAAACATATCTCTCTCATTACCAAGATTAACGTGACAATGAAACGCCACTAAATGATTCCAAGAAATTAGTCTACCTCCAACTATTAGCCTTTAAAAATATATATTCAGTGGTAACTAGATCATTTATAGGATTATTGTATATATTTGGATTGAATGCAAAGATAATGTATATTTCTAGTTAGAAGATAGAATTTTCGATAAGGTTACTTATGGTGGAACCTGTCCATCCAAGTTTTAGTCCTCGACTCAGCACGGGTGCTCGTCGACTTGTATTTTTTTTGGATTTATTCCCGGATTTAACCGGCACTATTCTTTCGATGGTAGGCGACATGCACGTCGACAGCGAGGCGCATGTGGTGATTTTTATCAATCTTGAAGATCAATCGACTCAGTCTATCAGAGGTACTTGTAGGGATAGCATGTATTCATAGGGGTGAGTGTATTTAACCGGCATATTTTTTTCAGCGGTAAGCGACATGCACATTGACAGCGAGGCGCCTGTGGTAAGTTTATCGGTCTTGAGGATTAGTCATCTTAGTCTCTCAAAGGTGTTAGGATTAGTCATCTTAGTCTCTTAAAGGTATTTATAGTAGTAGGATTACGTGTGTATTCATAAAATTGAATGCAGGTACGTATATATGGTCTACGTATATACTGTGTTTGATAAAAATAAAAGAAGATAAAATTTGTGCTAAGTCTAGATTATGGGTGAGACCTCGACGATCACGGCCTCACCATACTCTTAGTGTTCTGGTGATGTATCCTATCATGGGATTAGATGTCTACCTTTATTTTGCATCCTAGCGCAACATCTTTTATTTTTGACTGACGGGGGTGCTATATAATTAAAGTTTGGGCAATTTTACGGTGCTTAGAAATTACAATAGCCGTTCACGAGTTAGATTTTAAAACAATTGACACAATTAACAACCTCGAAACATCACTTAATTTTGGAAAAATTCCGATTTACACCCTTTAACTATTATAAAAGTTCAATTTTGAACCTTCAACTACAAAATCGGATAATAGGGACCATCCAACTGTTGAAACCAGATAAATTTGACATTTTGGATAGTTTCAAAGGTGGTTTTTCATGCAGTGAAAATTGAAAATATTCAAATTTAAACTAAAAAATTCTAAGTAATTTATTTTAAATAAAAAATACGAGATGGATATCAAAAGTTTTCTAAAAATGTAACCTATCTGTTGGAATTCTATTTATCATTATTTGGATCCATTTTTTTATATCCCTAGTATTCATTTGCTTGTAGTTATACCTATTTTTTTTGAATAAATAAGATACAGATACAACAACAACAACAAATATGTTACATTTTAAGAAAATTTTAGTACTAGTTTCATATTTTTCTAATTTAAAATGAATTAGTTTGATTTTTTATCTAACTATAATTTTTTTTTAAAAAAATATAAACCACTTTCGAAACCGTTCGAATGGTCAAACTTGTCTAATTTCGATAGTTAGATATCTGTTACTATCCAGTTTTGTTGCTGAAGATTAAAATTTAAAATTTTACGATAGTTCGAGTGAGCAAACTGTGGTAGCAAAGTGCACGGACCAAACAAATATCTTAGGGTAGCACGTAATTCCAGCGGTCAGATGCGCAAACCGGAGGCCAAGATTGCAGTAATAGTCAGAAGTGACGGGGCCCAACTCGAAGCGGACTACTTGATTACGACGAGGCCAACAAGTATGCATCGACTCGCCAAACTGTCCAATCCAATGAGCGTGGACAGATGACCGAACGAAAACCGCACAAAGGTTCAGAGCTGCTGGCGCGCCGAATTTCCATCAAACGTGTGATCGCCAGTCTTTTCCGTCAGCATCTGCAGTACTAGTGCACTACGCCATTTCCTTCCCAAAGAAAATATCTAGACCATTACCCTGAGCGCTCTCCTTTCGCTCGAGCTTGCAGTGAAGGGTCCCGGAGATGGAGGGCGCTATCCCCAATCCCCCCAACGCAAGGTACGCGCCATACCTCCATGCTGCGTTCTTAATTGCGTGCGGTTTTATTTCATTTTAAACTAATTTAATCTGGTATATGAAATTAATTAACCTACCGCAGATTTTTTAGTGATTCATGGTCGCTAAGTAACTTACAGATAGAATACTACTCGTGTTCTTGACAGGATTGCGGTGGTCACCGGTGGCAACAGAGGGATCGGGCTGGAGGTGTGCCGGCAGCTCGCCGGCGCCGGCGTCACCGTCGTCTTGACGGCGAGGGACGAGACGAGGGGCGCGGCCGCCGTGGAGAAGCTCGGAGAAGCAGGGCTCTCCGGTGTCATTTTCCATCAGCTGGAGATCACTGACGCTCGGAGCATCGCTCGGTTGGCTGGTTTCTTGAAGGCTCGTTTTGGGAAGCTAGACATCCTGGTGCGTTGCGTTTTCAAACTTCTAGTAGATAGAGTTCGATATGGCCAGGGACTGACAAGACTCTGAACTACTCTGTAGGTAAATAATGCTGCAGTCGGTGGTGTTGAGTACCTCCTAGATCCTTTTGATAGTTCACTGAACAACGAGGAAAAGGTGCGCTTTACACCTTCAGCTTGTCAGAGGAACTAGAGAAAAATAACACTGCTTAATGTCTGATGCTAAGTAAAACCGATCCTACTGGAAGAAATCACTGCATGACCTTTACCAACATAAAACTTCCGTGAAGCGTTCTGAACTTTGACCATATTTTTTTTGTTTTTGCATATGCTCAACTCCGTCTGTGTTGGTTCTCAACATAGCCGGTCCCAAACCCGGATAAAGGAGGAGGGTTGTGTTAGATTTGGCGAACCAGCGTAAAAAAATAGCCACTCTAATGGATATAAAACCCATAAGAAACTCGTTGGGGCGTAATCCTTTTAGCGACGCGCTATATCGGAACCCGGGTGTGGCGTTAAATGGGCAAGGGCCCGGTCGCCATATCCCCAAGGACGCGTCGTATCGTGACCTGAGTACGATGAAAAGTGAGTAAGGATCGTGTCGTCACAGCCTAAGTGGCGCGCTACATCTGCGCCCGGGTGTAGTGGAAATGAGCAAGGGTTTTCGCACTTCCCTCGACGGGTGCGAAGGGTAAGGAAGTTAGCCGAGCCAATTAGGATTCGCATAGGTAGCTGGAACGTAGGATCCCTAACAGGTAAGTTGCAGAGCTAGTTGATGCATCAATTAGGAGGCGTGTAAATATTCTATGCTTTCAGGAGACTAAATGGAAGGGTCAAAAGGCGAAGGAGGTTGAGGATACTGGCTTCAAGCTTTGGTACACGGGGGCAACACCGGGTAGAAATGGTGTAGGTATCTTGATCGATAGGAGCCTTAAGGATGGATTCGTAGAGGTTAGGAGGCGAGGCGACCGGATTATCCTGTTCCGGATGGTAGTTGGAGACTCAGCCCTGAATGTGATCAGTGCCTATGCCCCCCTCAGGTAGGTCTCAGTGAGAGCACCAAGAGGCAGTTCTGGAAAGACCTAGATAGCATGGCTAGTACCGTTCCTAGCAGCGAGAAACTCTTCATAGGAGGAGATCTCAACGGCCATGTGGGTGCGACTAATGTAGGATTCGAGCGAGTGCACGGGGGCTCTGAGTATGGTCGCAAGAGTCAAGAGGGGGAGGATATTTTGAACTTCGCGTTGGCCTATGACTTGTCGATAGCGAATACCCTTTTTAGGAAGAGAGAATCTCATCTTGTAACCTTTCATAGTGGACAACACTCGAGCCAGATCGACTTTATCCTTGCTAGGAGGGAGGATAGACGGGATTGCTTAGATTGTAAGGTAATACCCGGGGAGTGTGTTGTCCCTCAACACAAGCTTGTGGTGGCGGACTTTCGTTTTCGGGTATGTGTCCATCGAGATAAACGCGACAAGATTGCGAGAACGAAGTGGTGGAAGCTTAGAGGGGAAGCGGCGTAAACGTTAAAGGAGAAAATGCTAGGTGAGGGGCTCTGGGAGGAAGGAAAAGATGCAGAAGATATGTGACTAAAGATGGCAACATGTGTTCGGAAGGTGGTCTCAGTGGTGTTTAGCGTGAGTAGGGGAGGCAAACAGGTAGGGAAAGACACCTGGTGGTGGAATGACGAGGTGCAAAGGGCTATTATTGAGAAGAAGGAGTGTTTCAAGCGCCTCCACCTTGATAAGAGTGCAGCCAACATCGAGAGCTATAATTTAGCGAAGAGGGTTGCAGAGCGAGCTGTGAGCGTAGCAAAGGGTAAAGCGTATGATGACCTGTATCAGCGGCTAGCCACGAAGGAAGGGGAGAAGGACATCTATAGGATGGCTAGGATCCGCGAGCGGAAGACAAGAGATATCAACCAAATCAAATGAATCAAGGATGGGACAGATCGACTTCTAGTGAAGGATGAGGAGATCAAGGACAAATGGCGAGAGTATTTTGATAAGTTATTTAATGGGGAGAATGAGAGCCCTACCCTTGAGTTAGATGACTCTTTTGATGACACCAACAGACGTTCTGTGAGGAGAATTCAGGAGGCTGAGATCGGGGAGGCGTTGAAGAGGATGAAGGGGGTAAAGCGATGGACCCTGATGGTATCCCCATTGAGGTATGGAGATGCATAGGTGCCAAAGCGATAGTATGGTTAACTAAACTTTTTAACCTTATTTTTCTGTCCAGCAGGATGCCTGAAGAATGGAGGAGAAGTATATTAGTACCAATCTTCAAGAACAAAGGAGATGTTCAAAGTTGTACTAACTGCCGTGGGATTAAGCTGATGAGCTATACGATGAAGCTTTGGGAGAGGGTTATCGAGCACCATCTAAGAAGAGTGACAAGTGTGACCCAAAACCAGTTTGAGTTCATGCCTGGAAGCTGGACCATGAAGACGATTTTCTTAATCCGACAATTGATGGAAAGATATAGAGAGCAGAAGAAGGACTTGCATATGGTGTTTATTGATCTTGAGAAGGCGTATGATAAAATACCGAGAAATATCATGTGGTGGGCCTTGGAGAAGCACAAAGTCCCAACTAAGTACATTACCCTCATCAAGGATATGTATAAGGATGCGATGACGTTTGTCCGGACATGTGATGGTGACACCACTGACTTTCCTATTAACATAGGCCTACATCAGGGGTCAGTCCTTATTTATTTGCCCTGGTGATGGATGAGGTCACAAGGGGCATACAAGATGATATCCCTTGGTGTATGCTCTTTGATGATGATGTGGTGCTGATTAACGAGAGTAGGGAAGGGGTTAATAGGAAGTTAGAGCTATGGAGATGCACGTTAGACTCGAAAGGGTTCAGACTCAGTAGGCCCAAGACTTAGTACATGATGTGCGATTTCAGCGCGACTAGGCATAAGGATGGAGATGTTAGCCTCGATAGGCAAGTGGTGGTCTAGAAGGATACTTTTCGGTATTTAGGATCGATGCTTCAAAAGGATGGCGACATTGATGAAGATGTTAGATATAGAATCTCAGCTGCCTGGTTGAAGTAGCGTCAAGCTTCTGGCGTACTATGTGACACAAGGGTGCCACAAAAGTTAAAAGCTAACTTCTATAGGACAACGATTCGTCCGGCGATGTTATACGGTGCTGAATGTTGGCCTATAAAAAGACGATATGTCCAACAACTGAGTGTAATAGAGATGCGGATGTTGCGGTGGTTTTGCGGGACACGCGAAGGGATAGAGTCCGGAACGAAGTTATTCGGGATAGAGTCAGAGTGGCACCAATTGAGGAGAAACTTACCTAACATCGATTGAGATGGTTTGGACATATCCAACGGAGATCCCCTGAGGCGCCGGAGCGTAGTGGAGTTCTAAAGCAGGCCGAAAATATAAAGAGAGGTAGAGGTAGATCTAAACTGACTTGGGACGAGTCGGTTAAGAGAGACCTTATGGGGTGGAATATCTTCAAAGAGGTAGATTTTGATAGGAGCGCTTGAAGACTCGCCATCCACGTTCCTGAAGATCCATGATTTTTATTTTTTTTATGGATTTCATCTCTAGTCTACCCCAACTTATTTGGAATAAAAAAGACTTTGTTATTATTGTTGTTGTTTTGCATGTGCTCAACAGTTCAGGAGCATGGATAGGGGTCAGCGGATTGAGTGGCTGTCCGGGGGACCTACGACGCTGCCAGAGAAGGCCTGCAGACAAACTACTACGGCACCAAGCATGTCATCGAAGCCTTACTGCCGCTGCTGCAAGCTTCCTCCGATGGGAGAATCGTTAATGTCTCCTCCGAATTTGGGCTGCTAAGGGTAAGATTTGGGCTCTTTCGGCAACACCTACGATCTAGTAGCAGTACGTCTTATACAACAGACTGACAGAGGTTAAACCTGAAACTTTCTTCCCGACCGGTGTACGTAGCTAATCAACAAGAAGGAGCTGAAGCAGGAGCTGAACGACGTCGAGAAGCTCACCGAGGAGAGGCTGGACGAGGTGCTGGACACGTTCCTGAACGACTTCAAGGCCGGCGAGCTGGGGCCGCGCGGGTGGCCGGAGCATTTCTCGGCGTACAAGGTGTCCAAGGTGACCATGAACGCCTACTCGAGGATCCTAGCGAGGAGGCACCCAGAGCTGCGCGTCAACTGCGCGCATCCCGGCTACGTGAGCACCGACATGACCATCCACTCCGGGCCCCTGACGCCCGAGGAAGGCGCGGCCAACGTGGTGAAGGTGGCGCTGCTACCGGAAGCCGGGGTCACCGGCGCCTTCTTCGAAGACGGCGAGGAGGCGTCGTTCGTGTGACGCTCGCACTACACGGGCACGGCCGATCGGCAGTTCGGCACTGGCCCCGTCGTTCGCCGTTCTCCAACTGCCTGCTAACAACGTGCAACGGAAATAAGCTGATGGATCTTTAGTTCCTCTACGTATCGAAGTCCGAAGTTGTTGGCATACGCTGGTATTTTAGTTTCTAAGACGGAAGTGTATTTGTTAGTTTGAGGTTACAGTGTACCTCGAGCAAAGCACAATTCACCTAAGGTGCCGTTTGGACCCCGCGGACTAAAGTTTTAGTCCCATCATATCGGATGTTTGACACTAATTAGAAATACTAACCTATCAATCCCTGCTCCCGCACAAAATTTATATCTAATAACTATAATTATCTATCCCACGTTCTTTTTCATCTATTAAATACTCTAACGCAAATACTCTAAAGATACATATATTTATTATTATCTAGTTACAATAGGTGTAAGTTAGTAACAGGTTTTTTCACTTTGCATCACACCTGTACATTATTTGATATGTATTTTATTGAACCCTTTGTTTGAGCTATGTAAACAACATGAAAATCAGTATTCTTATCTCTTCCTTCATATATGAATACATGGTGACACAAATCATGAGTAGTATTTTTATATAAATAATAACATAAATAATATATTAATAATAATAGAAATATTAATTTAAAATTTTATATCGGTGCACTTTAAGATTTTATTATAATTATATAATTTGAATTCAGATTTAGTTTTACTTTAATTTTTTAGGTTACTTTAATTTATATACAAATTTAGGGGTTTTTTAACATTATTTTTATAATGGTAGATGTGGGTAATTTAGATACATATTTAAGAGGTTAGTTTAGCCTATTTTCATAATGGTAGAGGTGGGTAATTTATTAGAAAATAAAATAGATCCAATAGCTATTACGATTAGAGTTGTTGATTGATGGCCAGATATTTCTAGTTTTTATGAGAATTTCTCTATCTTTTCAGGGTATCCATCTAGGATAATATGTGGCTTCACGTGAAATTTCTTTATTTTTTTAAATGTTCATCTAGGATCTAGGTGGCTTCACGTAGAGTTTCTTTATTTTTTTTATTTTTTAAGTGTCCATCTAGGATAATAGGCTTCACGTGGAGTTTCTTATTTATTTATTTTTTTAAGTGTCCATCTATGATCCTAGTTTCTCTAAATTTTTTTTTGAATGTCCACCTAGGATCCTAGGCTTCACATGGAGGCTTCAAAGGGAGCCTCTAATTAGTAACATTAAGATCAAATGTAGGCTAATTACAAAGCCAACCGCATAAATGAAGATTATTTCACGAGACGAATCCATTAAGCCTAATTAAACTATAATTTGGTAACGTTGTGCTACAGTAAGCATATGCTAATAATGGATTAATGAGTATCGATGGGTTCGTCGCGATAATTAGCCGCGACTTATGCAATTAGTTCTACAATTAGCCCTTCTTATTTGGTCCATCTAATTGGTGTCATAAGAGAGGACTAAAGTACAATTGTCCCTAGGATCCAAACGGACGGGTCTAAGTTGCTGAACTTTTTTTTGTCGGCTGTTGCATCTTACCGGCACATATTTCTAGATGCCCATTCAGTTGCTTCATACCTATGGTGCTGCCGTGCTGCTGTCACAGTAAATGACCACTGTCCAGTCACTACCAACCACCACGCTAGCAAGCATAAATGACGAGGGGGTACCCCATACCTGTCATAGTCATTCTTGTCGTCAAGTTTACCAAGTAGCTGAGCAAGACATCTCGGCACCTCCTATCCTGTTGCTCGAGCTCGTCAGCTCGCGGTGCACAGGCTCATGGCGGCCGCTATCTCCAGTCCCCCCAGCGAAAGGTACGTGCCATGCGACGTTCTGGCGCGTAGTCTTTACAGAAGTTGTTGAGATCTAGCGCTAGCGATTAAGAAGAATTTGTGAGTTCCGGATCCTAAAAAAGAAAGTTTTTGGGAGCCAAGGTGTCCCGGTCGATAAGTAGTAGCATGCAGTGTACTACTCGCTGTGGTTTGTGTACTTTGGTAGGGTTGCTGTGGTCACCGGCGGGAACAAAGGGATCGGGCTGGAGGTGTGCAGGCTCTGGCCAGCAATGGCGTCACCGTCATCTTAACAGCCAGGGACGAGGCGAGGGGCGCCGCCGCCGTGGAGCAGCTCACAGCAGCAGCAGGGCTCTCCGATGTCATCTTCCATCAGCTGGAGGTCACCGGTGCTCAGAGCATTGCTCGACTGGCTGGCTTCTTGAAGGAACGTTTCGGGAAGCTAGACATCCTGGTAAGTCGTCGTCTTTCTACCTTCTGACGAAGGCATTTTACGGCAGCCAGTGACTGATAAGATGAAATTCACTGTCTCTATTAGGTAAATAATGCCGCTATCGGCGGGGTTCAGAGGCTTCCCGTCCAAGATCTGAGCGCCGAAAAGGTGAGGTTACATGTTCCGGCCGTGTTCGGATGACGAGCCCGTAGGCCAAACTAACTGAATTGGTTTGTCTGTCGGTGTGTGTGTGCAACAGTTCAGTGGCATGGATGCGAGGCAGAGGGCTGAATGGATGTGGCAAAATTGCCGGGAGACGTGCGACGCTGCGAAGGCAGGGATCCAGACAAACTACTACGGCACAAAGAACGTCACCGAAGCACTGCTGCCTCTGCTGCAAGCCTCCTCCGATGGAAGGATCGTCAATGTCTCCTCCGACTTCGGGCTGCTAAGCGTAAGTTCTTCTGATTCCACACCATTCCAACTCAACAACGCCAGCGCGTCATACGCAGGAGATGAAAAATCTTTTTTTTTCTTGCCAATGCAGCATTTCAGCAACGAGGAGCTGAAGCAGGAGCTGAACGATGTTGAGAAGCTCACCGAGGAGAGGCTGGACGAGGTGCTGGCCATGTTCCTGAAGGACTTCGAGTCCGGCGAGGTGGAGGCGCGCGGGTGGCCGTCGGCGTTCGCGGCGTACAAGGTGGCCAAGGCGGCCATGAACGCCTACTCGAGGGTCCTGGCGAGGAGGCAGCCCGAGCTGCGCGTCAACTGCGCGCATCCCGGCTACGTGAAGACCGACATGACCAGGCACTCGGGCCTGCTGACGCCCGAGGAGGGCGCGAGCAACGTGGTGAAGGTGGCGCTGCTCCCGGAAGGCGGGCCGACCGGCGCGTTCTTCGCGTTGGGCCAGGAGGCGCTGTTCGTGTGACGAGCCACACCATACAGCTGGTGGCCGCGCGCGGCCCATGGGCCATGGCCACTACTGGGCCCCCTCGTCCCGTCCGCCGTCCTCCTCAACCGCCTGTTACCTATGCAACTTAATTTCCTGGTTTGAGAATGCGAATAAAGGATTGATGCTGGCTCTTAGTCGGTTTTTATTACTAATCTTAGCCAAAAGAATCTACAAAATTTGGCGCATACAGTGATTTGAACTTCGCCATGAAGAGTTTATGCCCGTGCTAGTGAGGATCGGTGACTGCTACGCAAGTTAAATTTTTTAGCAATCCCTATTCCCCATTCCCCAACCAGTACTTGATATAAGTCACCATGGTCGTCGGGAGGGTTTAGAAAATTTTCATATTAATCTAAAAGAAGAAGAATTTGTATCGTTGAATTTTATGAAGAACGGTCTAGAGTACCCTAAAGAACTCATATCATACGAGTACTGAATATAGAAGCCACTACATTTGCCGAGAGCCATGTTAATCGTAAAAAAAAAAATATATACGCCGTCGGATTTTATAAAGATCTAACAGTATCTTAAAAAAATCCATATCTAATATACCTAAAATCAGAATTAAAAAAAAACTAAAGTGCGCGTCAAGGTGACACGCTGAGCCTAGCCGGACGGACAGCTCGGAGGCCGGCTCGGAGGACAGAGAAGGTCCAGATCGACCCGAGTCAGCAGACTCTGCATTTCGGCTTCGGTGAGCTTCTTGCATGCCACGCAGCTGCGGCCCATAGGCCATAGCTCACGTTGTATGCTACAGTTCCTGGCGTAGCACTAAGAAAGATCAGAGCAAGATTAACCATACAGAAGAAAGTTATCTATAGCACCCTACTCATTATTTCGCCCAAAATATGCTAGAAATCATTTCTATGTATATTTTAGTGAATGAATATAGTGTCTTGAGCACAAGTATTTTCATCGGAGAACTAATTTGGCAAGTTCCATAAGAAACTAATTCGGCAAGCACATGCTAGTCAAAAAGTCTGCCAAGCACGTTGCGCATAGTAACTCATGTCTACACACAATTTGCTATATGCGGTCATTGCTTTCACGAAGATGAATCGCAACCTATCTATGGGAGCAACAAGTCCATTCTTGCCACCTCACAAAATCAATATAGACTTGATGTAATTATGTACTATTATAATTTGGGCCCAAGACAAAATAAATAGTGTAATTTTATTTATTTCTACTAATTAACATGAGAATTTCTAGCACACAAGAACCAACGAAATGGTATTTTAAATTTGAAAGTATTGATCTTTGCAGGGGCTGCCTCTTCTTTGCCCTTTTTCTTTGTTGGTGGTTAGAGCAATGCTCTCCTCCATGCTGAGGGCATTTGTTCTCAAGGACTAGAAGTTGCCATGTTAATTTGTGGATCTATAGTGTTTTGATATATCATGGGCCTACGTTACAATAATGTGTTAATTACATCAACACTAGAGAGTCCATAAACTATGCAGTCAAAAGTTTACAATAAAACAACAAAGGAAAGGAAACCGATCGATGCTGTTAGTAGAGTTGTTGTGTGTAGGCTAAGTTATTAGAAAATCAACATCCAACGTTTCCTTGGAAAAAACCCGCATGTATTAATTATTTTAATACTTAAGTGTCATACGAAGTCATGCACTCGATAGGACATACAAATTACCATGCTTATTGGTGAAAGGATAGGGACTTCTCCATGGTTGATCCCAGTGGGTCCATATCATAACAGCTCGGATTATTTTGATACCGGTAAGGTACAAGAGTATAATCCAATCCAAAATAAATCTAAGCCTTATATCAAATGGATTATTTCAATACATGAATATAGTATGAGAGTATAAACATAGCCTCTCGAGGAAGAAAATATTAGAGATGAGGGATTAATACAATGCCGACGAAACAGAAGAGTAGAAGAAAAGATATAAGGAGATGATGCATCGAGGATGCTGGGTGACCGGATGAGGAGCAGCTGAGACCTAAGCCTACAAGGAATGATGACACAAGACCCGTTATAGTGATGGCTATGTTGCACACAAGACCCGTTATAGTGATGGCTATGTTGCATACCCGCACGTGGCAAGCATGCTTGCTAGAAAGGGTAAAAGAAATAGGTCGTGTCATGATATTAGCACGATGTCTAGTGCAATGGTGCTCCAATGCTAGGAAGATAGTGCGACAAGAATCACCTATTTGTCAAGTGTGGATTTTAAAAGAGAATCAAGAAAGTGAGTGAATTTGAGGGATCCAGAAGACGACTTTGGTGAAGAACCAGCCAAGAGTCATAGAAGAAAATCTTCATTTTGCCTCTACATCAAATTTCACAATTATGGCATTGGATGGGAAACTAAAATAAGAAGAGAAGAAGGAGATGTCGACTGCTTTAAGACAAGGGGTTAAATAATTCGGCAATCTTGATGTTAGTAGTTGGATGTAGTAAGCATGTTGTACATGGCTGGGCGTGAGGCTTAAGCCGGAGCGATACATCGATCAAAGCTATCAAATGGTGATAGAATGAAGAGCAACTACGACAGTACACAACGGAAGAAACCCATAAGAATAAACGATTACCGTCGGGTACTCAGGCACTTGCTAATTAACGCAAAAGATGCCAAAGGCCATAGCCAAACTCGAGCAGTGGTGCGAGCCGGCTCATATTCTGAATAGACGATTCAATTTTCTATAAGATTTTGATTATAAGAACTTTCACACAAAAAACTCAAAACTTTAGATGAATAAATAGGCATAGGTTTAGAGCGTCCAGAAAAAATAAGATAAAACTAACTGGCACCTACAATCAAGTAAATGCAACAAATACTTTCTGAAGAAAAAATCATCAAAAAATCTTAATGTTACAATTGGACTAGCCGTTGGGGTGTATAGAGAAGCTAAGAATTAGTCTTTTTCGAAAGGCCAAAGCAAGGATTTTTTTACATAGGCAAAAAGTGAAGATATATGACATATTATGCATAATAAACCCACTTTAATTGACCCCTCCAAAATAATCATATAAAAGATTAAAGAAATACTGCTAATGATGAACATAAAAGGATCAAGTGCACCTTATAATGGCTAGAGCGAATCTCATACGATCAATGGCATTCGGTGAGAAGTGGTGGTGAGGATATCCAAAATCCTAGCAGCGGAATGAACAAAGATTAGTATGTAGAGCAGATGTAAGAAACAAGGAGCGGTTGAAATTTGAATAACCTACCAGAAGGTAGAGGCTTCATGCTGCATGGGAACCCACAATGTAGTAGGCAGCCGTGTATGACACTTAACAGTTGAAGTGTGGGGGGGGGGGGGGGGGGGGGGGTGGGTTGAGGAAAAGAATTTTATTTCCCCATATCTTTTCCAACTATTTTAGAATTAGAAAGATTAAAATTGAATGTTGCGGTTGGTTTTTACATGGATTCGGAATTGCAATAGTCAAATAACACTCTATTTCAAATAGTTGTTTCAAATATAAATAGAAGCGATCATGATTTGTATGTAAATAAAAGAAAAAAAATCAATAAGCACAAATTAATGCCATCGATCTATTACAAAAATCATGTGGTTAGCACGAGAACATTGGTGAAAGCTTCAAATTTTATGATGACTAAATACATCTAAAGGAAAAAATAGATAAATTCATAAAACTATATTTCTACACAAATAACCCCCTTTATCATGAAAATGAATTCATGTTCCACACCGCAGAGCATCATGATAATATGTTGGTCTGGACCACTTCAATAAAACAATGATAATAAAAAAATAAAATCATTAAAAAGAATTATTTTTAAGGATAAAAAGTCGAAATGTTAGCATGAAAAAAACTAGCTGTCCGGCTATTTGGGCACGCAAACTTGCTACTTCAGTCGCTCTGAACGATTACAGGCGCAGGCCTCCATCAAGCTCCTTATAAAGAAATCAGCCGGCTGGGAACAATGCAACCTTGTGCTTTTTTTTATATATATGTTGGCAGTGACAGATACTAAATCAATTTGTCACGAATAAAGAACACGGAACGCATTCGCAGGCTGATCCTTTTCCAAAGCCCAAGCAGCACATCGCTGCTGTCTTCCCTCTGGCCTTGCAGCATGGCGAGCCTGGACTTGGTGATGGACAGGAGCAGCTGCCCCGATCCTTCTGACAAAAGGCATCCGCATCCCTGCAGAACTTTGCTCTCGTGTGCAAATCAATATTTACATCTCAGCTCTGTGTGAATTTGTTTCCAGGGTTGCTGTTGTCACCGGAGGGAACAGAGGAATTGGGCTGGAGGTATGCAGGCAGCTGGCTTCCAGGGGTGTCATGGTGATCCTGACGGCAAGGGACGAGAAAAGGGGCTCAGAAGCAGTGGAGATGCTTCATGAGTCAGGGCTTCCTGGTGTTCAGTTTCACCGGTTGGATGTCAGTGATCCATCCGGGGCGGCCCGTCTGGCTGAGTTCATCAAGGAGAAGTTTGGCAGGCTAGATATACTGGTAGGATCCTCCTTAATCTTCTGCATAAATTCTTATCATGTACACCTTTCTTCATGGACTGAACCCCGATGGTGGTGGTGGCTCTGCAGATCAATAACGCAGGAGTTATTGGTGCAACTGCACAGATTGATACCACAACACCAATTCAGGAAATGGTAATCCCTTTGACTACTCCGAGATCGTTGCTCATATTTTGACAGTAGAGACTAGAGACACTAGTGTTTGTCTGCAGCTTGCAGCAGTGCAGCATCCCTTGTCATGGTCTTCTGAGTTAAAGTGGTAAACTAGGATTAACTGGGTGCATCAAACAGCTCGTAGGCAAGAGCGCAATGGAGAGGCTCCAATGGCTGCTGCAGCGCTCCGCGGAGAGCTATGAGGAAGCAGAAGAATGTCTGAAAATAAACTACTTCGGCACCAGATATGTGACCGAAGCACTTCTCCCTACCCTTTTATCCTCCTCTGACGGACGGCTCATCAACGTGTCATCCAACTACGGACTCCTCCGAGTACGCCGCTCTGAACTAGCACAGCTATCAGAGTTGTCAGGCCTTCTCTGTGCACTAATCCGCAGAATCTTTGTTCCTTGTTCTTGCTCAGTGTTTCAGCGGCGAAAATCTTAAGCAGGAGCTGAGCGACGTTGACAATCTGACAGTAGAGAGGCTGGACGAGATGTCTGAACTGTTCCTGAAAGACTACATGAATGGCCAGTTGAAATCTAACGGATGGCCTGACGATTCTGAATACCTGGCCTACAAGGTGTCCAAGGCTCTGATCAATGGCTACACCAGGATAATGTCGAAGAAGTACCCGAAGTTGCGCATCAACAGCGTGCATCCTGGCTACTGCAAGACTGACATCAACTTTGACACCGGCGAGTACACCGCAGAGGACGGTGCCAGTTGCATTGTTTCGGTGGCCCTATTGCCGGAGGGAGGCCCGACAGGTGTGTTCTTCTTCCGCACAGAAGAAGCACCATTTGTGTAACACGTGAGGGAACCCTGTCAGTTCCTATTGTCACTCTTCGGTCGGTGACAGAAAAAAAGTTCAGCAGGGAAGCAATAAAACACTGCTTGTAAGGACAATGTTGTTAGGATCATATATTCAAAGTAGTAGTTTTGCTTACAAAGTTACAATTTGTCCGTGAGGCTAACACAGCTCCATGCCAAAATTGCCATTGTCATGAGCCTCACACGTAACAACGTAGGCATCTGTTACACTTACACAGCTTGACAAACCGAGTTCACAGAGAGGGTAAGGGAATAAAGAAGCGTCGTAGAGAAAGAATCGCAAACGCAAACTCCTGCCTGCGTGATACTGTATGCATGTGCGGGCCATCGTTCGCCTCCTAGTTGTCCTCTCCCTTCTCTTCTTGCGGCGGCGCCGGTTCCGGCGGTTGCTCCTCGGCAGCCACGTCCGGGATTACCTCCTGCGACGCGCTCTTCTTCTTCATGTGGCTGTAGCTCCCCTTCTCCATGAACAGCTGCGCGAAGTGGATCTTGCAGTACAAGACGCCGTTGAGCGCGGCGTAGGAGGCGCCGGTCAAGATGCAGCCCCCGTGAGAGCACTTGAAGCAGCTCTTGTGGTAGGACTCGCCTTCCAAGGTCAACTGAATAGCATGACAGTTTTAAGCATCACGGTGTCGTTTGTCACAAAGGCGTACTAGAAATTTTATAGACGCAGAAAAACTATTTAGTGTTGTTATTAGGTTTGGGGAAGTAAAAAATATTCAGCATTTTTTTGTACCTTCTCCAGCGGGTACACTGTTTTCTGGCATGCTGCGCACTTGTCTTGGGTACCAGAAAATGCAGATGATAGCTTGCTTGGGGCCCTTGCCTGCAAAAGGATTCAAATTTTCCAGCATTGCAAACATTTTTCAAGATACTACAGTACGTAGATCAGAAGACACTCCGAAATCAGTCAGGAATGGTACTAGTTTTGTGGGGCTGTACCAGGTCACTCTTGTCTGAAGATTTGCCACCTGGATTATTACAGAACAAATTAAGCTTTCATGATAAACTTTTTGGCACATCAAGCATGATTGGTGTGGCAACTTAACGCTGGAAGATCACGTCCTGGCGTTACGTTACCTGGCGCGAACTTCTTGGAGAAGCTCCCCGTCTCCTTGAAGAGCTGCTCGAAGTGGGTCTTGCAGTACAGCACGCCGTCCATGGAAGAGTAGCTGCACATCTGCAGGCGGCCAAAATGCAGCGTCAGAAACTCTCATTTCTTCAGGATCCTCGGACAGCGCGCGCAGGTAGTAGCAAGAACGTACCGAGAGGATCCCTTTGCAGTGGCTGCACTTGAAGCATGTCTTGTGGTAGGGGACGGCGTCGGCCGTGAGGAGGTCGATGAAATGGACGGTCTTCTCGCAGGCCGTGCACTTGTCCTGCGTGCCGGTGAAAGACATGGTGCCGACGCCTTCTGGCTGTGGCTGCACGTACGCACTCGCCCGACGATGGAATCCCAATCGCTTCTCTCCTCCGCTCGGGTAAGTGAGTAAAATAGACGAAGCGCTGGAGGTAAGTGACGGTGGCCACGGAGAAACTGGGACAGGGAACGAGAGCTCGGGAGCAAGCATAGGGCGCGGGCGGGCTCTGCGCCGCATAGACTTCGTCAAGCGAGTGCTTGATTTAGAACTAGAAATAGAGGGGGTGGTGACTGATCTCAGCTCCATCAGGATCTTTTTCGGACAGGGATAGCCCTCACTTCTTTATCTGGCATGAAGCCTCTCCTCCCTCCCTTTCCTATCAGATGAGTCATCAACTGCGTGCATGCGTTACGCACGTCAGCCGTTTCATATTTTCATGTGCACCAGTGCATGCAAGTTAGGGGGCCGGGTAAAATAGCTGTAACTAGGTACGGTATAAGCAAAAATTCTAGTGTTGCAGGCTATAAAACACTTGAACTTTTCTTACATTATATACTCACCATTATAAAAGCACAAATCTAAGACATCAAAGTTCATGCGTTTGATCCTCCTAAAATACTCGTGTGAGATTTAGGTTCTCAAAAAAAAAAAAACGTTTGGCCTTTCGTGGCATTGTCCCAATGTTTGGCTCGAAAGCCCATGCTTACGGCCCATTAGGTCCATATATGGTTCTTTTTCTTTGAAAAAAATATATATGGTTCTGCAACAGGCCTACATAGCTTCCACCTTTCTTTATCCTGGCTTTTCCTTTCTCTGCAACCACCAAGAGCTGCCTCCTTGTTATTCTTGATTTTGTGATTCGTGTGCAAGTTATCCATGCTCAAAAGGGTGAGAGGAGCTGTACAAACAGATGATTGCTACTGTTCTAACAATTGTGAAAGTCTGGTATTCAATGTGGCACCCAATGAACCATCAACATTATCCCTGGCAGCTCCAGACCCTTCCCTTATCTGCGCCGGTGATCATCTATGCCGCTTGTGCTGCCATCATAGATAAGTGTTATCTGTACCAGCGCTAATTACGTGGCGGTAACCTATTAATTGCAAACCGACACGGAACCGGTTTGTGAGAAGATTCGAGCATCAGTTGAAAATGATCTCGTTGAAAATGAAGCAAGAGCACAGCCTCCTCTCTCTCTCTCTCTCTCTCTCTCTCTCTCTCTCTCTCTCTTCTTTTCTTTTTGACGAACCGGGCGCAGCCATGTACGGCTTGGGGCCATGGGGAAGGCCAGTGAAGGTTATGCAGCGCCACTGAATTATATAGCAGACCAAAGCATTCAATAATTGGAGGTGCAGACACACTGCCTGGGCTGGGCGAGTCGAACAGAGACGAGTGGCATGCATGGCGACGGCTGCTTCCTACTTTCGACGACCCTGAAATCCAATCCGGTGACCTACACGCACGCTAGCGAATGCGTGCGTGATTGGGTGGACAGACTGAGGACCCGTGCAATGCAAGGGCACCGTCGCCTTGTAGGTGGCCGCCGCTCCTGGATTACGATAGGATTGTCAGATCGATTTGAGGTGCCCCTCCAGTTCATGTCTGTAGCCTGTAGGTGACCATGAACAGTGCTCATTTTGCTCACGCACGCAACTCAGCCCGAGAAAGGTCGCCGGGTGACTCGCCAACAACAAACACTCCTGCTCAGTCCTGATTCCTCATTGGCATGCACAAATTATTCGCATCTTAAATACTCCGGACTGTCGATGTTTTGTTTAAGGCAAGCAGTCGATGTTCATCGATCGCATAGCCGCAGAACAAATTGAGTTTCTGCAGCCTGTTTCTCCACGGCATGCAGCAACTTGCATTGCGATACACAGCCACAGGAGGTGGAAGAAACTCTTGGCAAATGTTAATTGCTCATCCGGCCTGCTAGCAGACTAGTGCCAACAACTCCACGAGCTACTTTTTTTTTCAAAAAAAGAAAAAGAAAACGAAAAAGAAAAAACAACAACTCCACGAGCTAATTGAGCACACTATTAGCTCGCCATCTTACGTACGCCGAGAGGAGAAAAGACAAAGCAGTCCAGCTCTTTTTTAACGGTGATGTGGATTCGCTCGTAATTTCCCCGGCACTGTCGCGATCGCACTTGATTTCCAGGGCGGTGTGGTCCGGGCCATGCAGAGATGCATGGTGTGCGCTTGTTCCATCCCTGCTCTAGCGCCTAGCGCACTGTGTGCACAGCTTCTGCATGATTCTAGTAGTGTTTTAGCTGCTAATATGCTCTCCAAATTGGTATCTCAGAGCTAAGGGATCGGAGGCTATATTTTCCGTAAGCCCAGTGTCTCACAAATCAAAATGTGGCTTTTTTAAGCCAGTTCAAGACAGCCTGACCTTTGTTCGTAGCAGCCTGACAGTACTCAACGCTGTAGATAGCATAGCAGATTAGCAACGATCGAGTAAAAATTTCAGTTGGTATTTTTTTGAAAAAAAGAAATTTCAAAAATTTCAGTTAGTATGGCTCTCTCTTTTGGGTCAAGTACGTCAACCTTGACCAACCAGCTGGCGCCTAACAGTGGATAAAGAAACCCAGTGGTGGACAGGAACAGCGAACAAACTGTATCGATCATTTGTTTCCTCCCAAAAACTATGCATGCTACTGTTCTGCGTGACCAGTTATTTGCACGGTTCTGGGGCACATAAAAGAACTGCATGGTTAGTTGTGTTCTGTATGTAAACCAGTCAATGTCGTCTGTAATCTAATTTATCCAAGCTCATATATAGCCTTGAATCGACTGTGATCGCCTACCTCAACATGCAATTACAAGCTTACAACTTACAAATAGAATACAGGTGCTGATAATAACAAGACAGCTGCTAAATCACTACACTGCTCAATCTCGCTCTAAAATTGCGGCAGTAGCATTCTCGAGAGAAAAGAACGGTGTGGTAGAGTAGAAATGAACACTCGAGTCCATAAAAATTGAGTTCAGTAGCATGGATCCAAGGTCACTGCCGTCCATAGCCCTCATCACAAATGCGACATGTCTTCTTGTTCATTTCTGCATGATGACACGAAGCAGGTGCATATATGGTATCTTGTGGCAATAGTTTGTGACCCAGTGAGATCATCCTCTCGGAATAGTTCCTGTTCTGTACAATGGATGGCCTTGTCTGAATCTGAAGGGTTATGAATGACTCTCGGAGGTTTTAAACAAAGGGGATGGCCTCTTAACTTCTCTCTGCTATTCTTAGACAAGTATACATACTCACCTAAACTGCAGCAGCAGTCTTCTGTAATCTGTGGATGGTTTAGTACAAGTGCAACCCACGGTTATAAATCAAAATTGCCTATAAATATATTAATTAAAAATAGCGTGCAATTACCTTGTCTGTTCACTGACGGGGATCGGAAGAACACAGCAGCAACAAATTGACAGCAACATCTGTCCATGTGTTCTGAAACAAAGTTAATCCTGATGGGATACCGAGAAAACAGGGGCAATGCTATTTAGGTCCTATTTGGATCATCCCCAACTAATGGTTAGCTAGCTAATTGATAATAGTCTGCTTTAGCTAGCTAAAGATTAGCTAACTAGGCTAGGTATGTTTGGATCCACCGACTAATTGTTAATTGTTAACATGAATAAATCATGCTACCCCTGTGTTGGGAAATTCAACAAAAGGGTTCAGAGTAATATGGTCTTTTGACATTTTTAGATGGGATTAGCTGTGTTCAATCAGCTAACGAGATAACACTATTTCAATTAGCTGGAACATCATTAGCTAGTCCATTAGCTGACCTGTTTGGATCCATAATACCTAAATTTAGCTAGCTAACCATTAGCTGAAGGATCCAATCAGGACCTTAGATAATTTTTGTATGAGTCACAGTTCCAAAGAGGAGCTGCCGACAGTTCTACAAAAGTTGCCGTAATAGCCCTACCAAAGTTCCTGTCCAGACTCCTCCAAAGATAAAATAGATTTAGACCGGTTGTGTTCTTTCCTTGGAAATTCTTAGTTGTCACTTCCACGACAAGTTTTTTCTTCATCCAAAGGTCACCTTTACAATAAGTCTCAGTCATGAAAAGTAATGTAAGAATAGCACGAGAGATTTGAGCAGACATTAAAAGTTTGTGTGTGGTGCCTGTATTGGTCGATCAGATAAGTCCACGATCTTCCTCTAAATATATAAATTGTTGCATGTTCCAAGCAAAGTGATAAGGAAATTTCCTATGCTATTGGCCGTAGCACACGCACTTTACCAACCACAGAATTAAGAAATGCTTCACATCATTTGTTCAATCAGAATCATCTTTTTGTATTTGTCTGCCTTAATATCTATAGTCCATCGTACCAACCACAGGATTAACAAAGGCATCATCAAGTATAACTAATTTTTACATCCCCGCTTCCTCAAAGCAGAGGCTTGTTCTGTACCTTATGCTGATTCCTGCCATATCCATTAGGCTGCATTGTCTGACGCGTATTTTTTAGGCCAATGGCCACATGGACACACAAAAGAAATTCTGACATGAAGCTTTGATGTGTCCAAATATAAAATAATTCCTAGTTAGAAACAGGTAAATATTTTTTTATTTCCTTGTACAGGTCTATATTGTTTGATGCATATTTTTTAAAGATAATGACCCGACGAACATACAAAAGAAATAATTATGATATGAAGCTTTGATGTATCAAAATATAAAATCTTTTCCACTTAAAAGACCTCAAATCAAGCTTCGTACCCTAAACATAATGCCATGCCTGAATAACTCATAGTATGTAACTAAAAATGATTTGACATAGAAATTTTGTTGATTTTTTTTTTGCACTTCTTTTTTACTTATTCTTCTCTACGGAAGTGCAACCGAAGACAGTAGACAAGAAAGTAGGAGACCATAGAACATCATAGGAGTTTGCAGAAACTTCTTTAATTAAGAAGAAGTGCACCATGGGCTAACTATTTTGTGTTAACTAATAGACACACACTTTTATCCAGGGTGATAAATGAATGGCCAATAGTATAGATCTGTTGGTGTACAAAAGTATTATTGGAATTTCTCGTTGGCCTAGAATTCTTGGTCGGGAATTTTTATAGCAGTCACACACTGTCGGCCACATGCTACTAATGCTTTGAAAAAAGTGTCATTTCGTGTAATGAGTGATCAACCATGAAAAAAATATAGGAGGTAATGCCCATGTGATATATAAGTGTTTCCATGGAAACAAGTTTCTGCACCAAATAAACAAGATATAGTGGAGGATATACTTTTAAAGATAGTGACCCGAAATGCCCACATATTATAACTTTATAAGCAGGAGTGTCGGCTTTACATTATCAAGTATACCATGTAAAGTTGCACACCCTTGGAATTATTCATTTCTGCACAAGGAAAATATTATTAAATCACTAGAGCGATAATCTTACCCAACAGTTTCTATTTTAAAATGGCCAGTAGTTTCTAGTTTTATGTTTGTTATCTATCATAACTATCGGTAACATGTTTGTTGGAAATAATGTTGTTGGCTAGTTGTCAAAACTGATGGGAAGGACAAAATAAATACTTTAAAAAAATTCGGCCACTGAAGAAAAATTTAAAGGACTTCTACTTGGCCACTTATAAAATAACTGTGGCCTGCGGGGAAAGATTAGAACTTTTGTACTATAGATGTATAAAAAGAACAGAGGGTGGATTTCAATGACACCCCCATACATAATCCTCAAATAAAAAATGCGGAGGAAAAAAACAAAACTAAAACTTTCAGTAGTTTTCCTTAAATTTCAAGCAAATTGGAGCATAGTATAAGCTGGGGCATCAAGTGTTGTCCTTGAAAAGGGAAAACTGTCACCAAGTGGTGGCTTTGAAAACCCCTTGTCCTTGGCGGCGGATTATTCGAATGCGATCCTTTTTTAGCGAACCTTTTTATCCTGTAACCACAGTATTTCTCCCTTTTTTCTACCCCAAGCTTTGCAATATTTCGAAATCAGGAAATTGCGACAGGAACGGGTGCTATTAGAGAACAATTAGCGGATTTGGATTTGCGAATTATTATAGAGAATTCCTTGGTTGAATGGAAAGAATTAGAAGACGAGGGGTATATTGGAGATGAATGGACCTTTCTAGCCTTGATATGTGCGGCTGTGTGTCAATACACGTCACGTTTTAGCAAAAAAAAAACGCACGTCATGTTCCAATAAGAAGGAAAAAGCTCGTGATGAAGTGGTATTTAAGTGCTCATTTCAGCGGCTGTTCCGCATTTTCTTTTTAATATATAATCAGTAGGGGATAGCCCCCTCCTGTTTCCATAAAAAAAAGAAGTTTGAACTCCGTGTGTTAGTAGTAGTACTAGCATGTTTCAGTCTTTCAGAGCATTGCACGGGGCGGCCGGGCGGCGGCGAAGGTTCTTCCTTCGCCGCTGCCAGTATAGCAACCAATAATTGGAGGTGCATGATCTGGAGGCCTTGACGAATAGAACGACGAGCAACTGGCACTCTGGCATGCACGGCAATTCCTTTTGACCCTGCAAATCCCATGACGAACCTACAGGGTGGGCCAGGCTAGAGAGAGCTAGCGGATGATTGGGGTGGGACAAACTGAAGACCCGTGCAATGGAAGGGCGCCGTCGTCTTGCATTGTTTGTACCGGCTGCTTCTGGATGCCTGGATGGATAGGAATAGGATTTGAGTTGTCCCTCTGGTTCATGTCTGTAGGTAAAGGTGAACCGTGAGCAGCGCCTACTGCCCGGTGTTTGCTTGCTTGCATCCACACAACTCGTTCCTGCAGTACGCAACCTGATCCCAAAATTAAGTTTGATGATCAAAATGTGCCTTCCCAGTTCCCACACTGAACATGCTATGACCAAAACCATTCCGTGAGCCTGTTCCCTTTCTGTGCTCGCTTTGCTTGGTCAACCAAAGTACCAAACATCCTTGCCTGTGGCGACGCGCATGCATAAAAGATCTGCATGTGGTAGTAGATTGGATGCAATAACATTTTCTACCGTCCCTGACTCCCTGTTGCTTCTGCATTGATCCATCCAGCTCCAGCACACCACCGTACGGACACTGAATATTCAGCAAGAGCTAGAGCATTCCTTCTCTGAGTTTTCTCCCATCCCTGTATGTGCGAACGGGGGCCGTCGGGCCTTGTCGTCAAACTCGTCAGGAATAAAGATATCGCACACGCAACTCAGGCCGAGCAAGGTCGCCGCCTCGCCGGCTGACTTATTTGGGCCAGCAACGATTCTGCTGCTCCGGGAAAACAGAAAACGACGATCCTGCTGCTCGTTGACACAGATCATTAGCGCCTTAAATACTTCAAACTGCGTCGCTGTTGGTGTCTACTTAAAGCCGGAGACTTTCGTAGGACCAGAAATCCAAAGTTCTGCAGCCTGTTTCTCCACGACAACAGCTTGCGAACTGCGGTGCAGAACCGCTAGGGGACAAGGCTTGCTCTAGCTACTGCTATTAACTACTCATTCGTCAGGCCAGCCGGCTAGTTGGGGAGTATCCGCACATTCTTCTGGACCGGCTGACCTGGCCCTAATGAGAATTCTTTGCTCTTAAGCCATGGCGCACGCGCCTCCATCATGCGAATTTTCTAAAGCTCGTGTGGAAACGCTTGTGAAGTTGTTAATGGCTAGCTGATCTGTGGCGTTAACAACTCCATGAGCAAGCTACTAGTAGTCGCTGATGATTAAGCAAACTAGCTAGCTGGCTATAGCCTTCGTTCGTTCGGGGACGGAGCTGGAAGAAGACAAACTAGGCGATCCAATGGCTGGGCCTTACGTGCTCTGAGCTGGCCTTGGCCGATATTCCTACATGCTGTTCGCTATCGATGATGCCGATTCGCTCGGATTTTCTTTTCCCCTGGCACGGTCGCGATCTCACTTGATTGCCACGGCCATGGTCCGGCCCGGAGACGCGTGGCGGCTTCCCTGCTTGCTTTGGCGGCTTGCCTCCGCTTGCTGCCTACCACCGCTTCAATTGCTTCGGTGCTTGAGGCGGCCGGTGAAAGTACAGAGCTAGCCGAGACTTGCATCGTTCGTGCGTTCAGTCTCAAAACGACTGCGGCTGCCTGTAGTGAGTTCAGACTTGAGAGCAGCTGACCTTGGTCGTTAAACCTGAGCGTGTGGGTAATTGTGATCAGGGTGCCCGGCCCAGGTCAGCCTTGAACACGCTTGTTCACCTAACAGTGGGATCGGATAAAGTACCAGTAAACACAACCAATGAGCAGGTGCAGGTGTAACAATTTGACTCGTCAGAATTAAGAAATGCATCAACTGTCGAAATATTATGCTGCTGTTCTGCGTGACCACCAGTTCTTTATAACGCCGTCCTACATGATTAGCTGCAAGACTAGTCAAATTCTGAAGGTTAATTCCTCCAGGCTCATTGGCCTGGGTTACCGAAATATATACTAGGCTAGCTCAGCATGCAGTTAGTTGGAAATAGAATACCATCATAATCGTTGATGCCAACAAGAGAACTACTAGTGACAGTGTGACACTGAGTTTAATTACTCCTACTGAACTCGCTGGTCAATTTCGAATATTGGTGCAGTTGATCGAGCACAGATAATAAACGCCCAAGGATTACTTGGAATCTCAATAGCATGCATGCATGATCAGTCACATCGTAGACATCACTAGGGGACATGTGTTTTCTTGATCGTTTCTGTGAAACGGGAGGCAGCAGGTGGATAGGCCAGCAGTATATGGTATCTTTCAGAACAGTTCGATCGCGAGCGAATGAAATCCCAGACTAACTGAAGCATCTACAGTAGTATATGCGGTAGTGTAACCCTTGGAACTGTTCCTTTCTTTGCTGTTTCCTTGACCTTGACCAGTGATGAATGTTTATGAATGACTACTACTCGTGGAGGTCTCAAAGAAGAGATGATGGCATCTTAGCTGCACCATGCTGGTTGCTGGATGCGCATCAACTGATTAACACCAGGCAGCAGCAAGCCAGCCAGCAAGAACAGCATTTCCCTGCACTGAGCAATGGGCATCTGTTTATCAGGTGTGAAACAAACCTGTCCTCATTGAACACCCAAACTGGGACCTATTACGCGCAATATTTGCATGATAGAGCCCCAGAAAGGAGCCACCGACAGTTCTGTAAGTTTCCAAATTTTTCTACCAAGCTATCTGTCCAGATTTGCCCCCAAGAAAAGATATATTTAGACTGGTTGAGCTCTGTCCTCTAAAAAGTTTATGTCATCACTTCCACAAGAAGTCTCATTCAAGAAATGTAAACAAGTGTATGCTTAGAATAATATACGAAGCAGTCCTAAAGATATAATTGTTGTGTTTGAATTGGTCCGTCGTCACAGAAGTCCATGATGCTTTTTTAAATATGAATATTGCCTTTTCCAAGCAAAATGAAGAGGAGGTTCCTCGGAAAAAAAAACGAAGAGGTTTTGTAACCACTTGGCTGAAAATAGCCTCTCTCTAATTTTTAATAGTACATTGTACCAACCACAGAGATAACAAAGTCATCTTCATTTGCTCATGAAGAATTAACTTTTAGGAGCTCGTGCTTTTCATTGGCTGCTCCTGTACCTCCTACCAAGACCCAAATATAAATGTCGGATTCTTTTGATAACTGAGGTTGTTACGTCACACTGACACTTTGCTATCAGGCTGTTGCTATCAAGAACAATTAAACTGACAGAAATATTCAGTTCGGTGGAGTTCTCTGAATTCTGAAAAGGAAAACAAGAGCCTCAATTATGCAGTCGACACGAGCTGGACGGCGAACTGTCCCTGAAACTAGGATTTTCATTTGCTAATTGACCACAAACAAATCGTCAAACAATTAAAAGTGGTGTCTGACGTGTAGTGTAATCTTCTGAGGATATTTCGATGTGGACAAAGGAAATGATTCCGGTGCGAAGGCCTGAAGTAAAATATAAATTATTTCCTGTACAACAAGATTTCAGCTCAATTATGTTGTCTTAAACTTAAGTTGTATGTAAAACGATTCCCAGACTCTTAGAATCGAAACTCTTACTCTCATCGAGAGGATGACACTAGGAGTTGGGGCAATTTTCTAATTTACTTCTCACACAATGCCATGCCAACCCGAGGGGTTGGGGTTACATATTTATAGCTGGCCAAGACAGCCAAACATATGCCAAGATGCTAGTCTAAAAGCTAGTGATGCTTAGTCTAAGATGCTGTCCTAGATGCTGTCCTAAAAGCTAGTCTAAGATGCTAAATGCTGTCTTGGTAGATGCTGTCCTGGTTGGGGTAGCAAGACCACCATGCCGAGGACCACAAAGACCAACAGTACAAAGACTTATCACATCATTCTCCCCCTAAGTCTTGTGCGTCGTCTTGTGGGAAAGTTGGACCATCCCGGTCCGGGAACAAAGCTCAAGAAACTTGATCCTCCCAAGGGGTTTGGTGAGCAGGTCCGCAAGCTGGTCCTTGGTGTTGATGTAGCTCGCCTTGATGCTCCCTTCCTCCAAGCAGCCTCGGATGAAGTGGTACCTCACCCGGATGTGCTTGCTCCATTCATGGAAAACGGGGTTCTTTGACAGGGCCAGAGCGGACTTGCTGTCCACCCTGAGTTCCACCGCTTCAGTGTCTCTTCCGAGAAGATCACCGAGCAGTTGAGCGAGCCAGAGCGCCTGAGTCGAAGCGGTGGAGGCCGCTATGTACTCAACCTCACAGCTGGACAGGGCCACCACCTGCTGCTTGACCGATTGCCAGCTAACGAGGCACTTGCCGAGGAAGAAGAGGATCCCGCTTGTGCTCTTGCTGGTGTCGATGTCGCCGGCGTGGTCGCTGTCGCTGTACCCGACGAAGTGTGCCTCCCCAGGACACCTCGAGTAGTAGAGACCGTGGTCGAGAGTCCCCGCAACGTAGCGGATGATCCTCTTCACAGCCTGCTGGTGCTCCGTCATCGGTCGCTGCATGAACCGACTAACGTAGCCGACGGAGAATGCCAAGTCCGGCCGTGTGTGGGCGAGGTAGCGAAGGCTCCCCACAAGACGCCGGTACTGCGTAGCGTCCACCTCCTCCGTCGTGCTGTCGCGGCTCAGCTTCAGCCTCTCCTCCATCGGAGTGAGAGCTGGGTTGCAGTCGGTGAGCTCAGCCAGCTCAACGACGCGCTTGGCGTAGGCGGTCTGTCGAAGCGTGATCCCAGAGTCATCCTGGTGCACCTCGATTCCCAGGTAGAAGGAGAGAGGTCCTAGGTCACTCATCTGGAAGGTGGCCTTCATCTCTTCCTTGAACGCCGCCACCTCCGCATCCTTGGTGCCGGTGATCATCAAGTCGTCAACGTAGACACCCACCAGCAGGGCATTTCCTCCATTGCCCCTCCGGTAGTTGGCCGCCTCGTGCGGGCTTTGCTTGAAGCCCATCCCCTTGAGCGTGGAATCCAACTTGGCATTCCATGCCCTCGGTGCCTGCCGCAAGCCGTAGAGAGCCTTGCGCAGGCGTAGCACCTTGCCTTCCTTGCCGGGGATCGCGAAACCCGGCGGCTGGTGTACGTAGACCTCCTCCTTCAAATCGCCGTTAAGGAACGCCAACTTGACATCCATGTGATGAACGCGCCAGCCCTCCTGGGCGGCTAGCGCAAGGAGGAGTCGCACGGACTCCATCCGTGCCACGGGGGCGAAGGCATCGTCGAAGTCGATCCCCTTCTGCTGCACGAAACCTCGTGCCACCAAGCGGGCCTTGTGCTTCACGATGGCGCCGGCTTCGTCCCTCTTCAGCTTGAACACCCACTAAAGGGTGATCGCGCGGTGACCGCGAGAAAGGTCAGCAAGCTCCCAAGTGCGGTTCTTCTCAACCGCGTCCATCTCCAACTGCATCGCGGTATGCCATGCCGCGTGTCTCTCGGCTTCTGCGAAGGACCGAGGCTCATCGTCGTCACACGCAAGGTGCAACTGCGCCTCCAGGTCGTGAGGCACCAGTCCTGGCACCGGCTGGTCGCCGAAAAGGTCTTCCATTGTGCGGTACCGCAACGGCTCGCCGTCGTGGTACACGTCGATGCGCTCGTTGTCGTGGGAGAGAGGAGTGGCAAACTCCATTGGGTTATGCTCGACATGGGCTGGTGTTGGAGTAGGCGTGCCCGGAGGGGTAGCTGGTGGTGTTGGAGGCTGTGGGGTCACCGGCTGTGGTGGAATCGGCGAAGAGCTCATCGCAGTCGAAGTCGTGGCTCGAGAGCGTGCCGCTGCCGAAGTAGCGGGCGCCGGAGTCGGTGGACACTCGGGGACTGGGGTAGGCACACTCGGTGAGGAGGAGCTGCCTACTCCCCCAGCTCCCTCGAAGTGGATGTACTCGACAGTGAAGTCTTCGTACGTCGGTGTTGAGCCGTCGTCCACCGTCTTGTCCCATGCCCATCCTCGCCCTTCGTCAAACACTACGTCGCGCGCCGTGCGCACACGCTGTGTCTCCGGGTCGAGAATGCGGTAGGCCTTCGAGCCCTCCACGTAGCTGATGAACACCCCTGGAGTGCTCCTGTCGTCGAGCTTGCCGATGTGGCCAAGCTCCTTGGCGAACGCGAGACCGCCGGCTTGCGCCCATGCCAAGCCTCGTACGGTGTCCTGCCATCGAGGGCCTTGATGGGCGAGCGGTTGAGGATGTAGACAGCTGTCACCACCGCCTCTCCCCAGAAGACAGCCGGCATCCCCCTTTGTTTGAGGAGGGCCCAAACCATCCCCACAACCGTCTGGTTGCGCCGCTCAACGACGCGCGTTCTGCTGCGGGCTGTACGGCGCGGAGTAGTGGCGCTGAATGCCGTCATCAGCGCAGTACGACGCGAATTCTGCCGCCGTGAATTTGCCGCCGTTGTCGGTGCGCAGCACGCGCAGCTTGCGGCCGCACTCCACCTCCGCAGCAGCCTGCACGCGCCTGATGGTGTCCGCAGCCTCTCCCTTGCTGCTGAGGACCATCACCCACATGTAGCGGGAGAGGTCGTCGACGAGCAGCAGGAAGTAACGTCGTCCTCCCGGTGTGGCCGGTGTCACCGGGCCACACAAGTCCCCGTGCACGAGCTCGAGCTGCTCCTTGGCTCGGAAGCTCGTCTGCTGGGGAAAGGGGAACCGCCTCTGCTTCGTCATCACGCAGACGTCGCAAAACTGCTCCACGTGGTCGAGGCATGGCAGGCCTCGCACCATCTCCGTGGCACTGAGCCGCTTCAGGGCCTCGAAGTGAAGGTGCCCGAAGCGCTCGTGCCACTGCCACGCTTCATCATCCCGACGAGCGGCGAGGCAGAGAGGTTGTGCCACCTGCAGCTTAAGGATGTAGAGTCGATTCGCCAATGGTGAGATGGAGTTTCCCGCCAATGGTGATAGGCCCCGAGAGAGGTTGTGGCTCATCGTTGTCGACGACCTTGAGGCGACCTATCGCCTCCTCGATCGTCATCGTAGAGAGGTCCAGCAAAGACTCGATCGAGCGAGCGATCTGCCTGTACTTCTTGGGGACGTAGCGAAAGAGCTTCTCGATAGCTCTCTCTTCGTCGTAGGTGTCGTCGCCGTACTGCACCATCAGGCCATCAATGTCCTCACCGGGCCACACAAGTCCAAGCAGAGTGTTGAGACGGAGAGCAAAGTCATCAATGTCCTCACCTGGCTTGAAGGCCAGGTTCTCCCACTCCTTGCGAAGTGCCTGCAGTGTGGACTTGTGGGCGCGGTCGCTGCCGATGCGTGCTGCAGCGATGGCGTCCCAGGCGTCCTTGGCGGTCCGCTTCTTGGAAAGCGTGAATTGCATCTCGGTCGGGACTACAGCGATGAGAGCATCCAGCGCCCGTCGATCTTCATCGAAGTCGACCTCGCCGAACTGGACTGCCTCCCACATGTGCCGCACCTGGAGCCTCACCCTCATGATCGCGGCCCACTCGACGTACTTGGTCTTGGTGAGGGTAGGCCACCCACCACCGGGACCAAGGTCCCTGACCACCGCCTGGACGCCATGGTAGCCATGGCGCCGGTCTGGGGAGGGAGAGCCGCGCCGCCTATGAGGGTCGCGCTCTTCGTCGACCCGGCCGCCGTCACCAAGAGCACCGCCATCGTGCGCGCTCCCGCCTGGGGCTTCGCCGGCACGTCCGCGCCTGTCTGGGCTGCCGCCGCCACGCCCGCCCCCGCCTGGAGCGCCGCCGACGCGTCCGTGCCCATCTGGGCCGTCGCCACCACCCCCGTGGGGGTGCGCAGCTGCCCACAGCCTCGCCCGCTTGCGAGCTGTTCCCTTGCCAACCCGAGGTCCACGTCGGTGCCGCCGTCAGCGGAGGCAGAGCTACCGGAGCTGCTGCCGCGCAGAACCTCGAGCTCCGCTGCCGCTGCCTCCACCTTCGCACTTGCTGCTGCCAGCTCCGCCGCTGCCAGCCTTGCCGCCCTTGCCGCCGTCGCTGCAGTTGCTGCCGCCGCTCGCTCGCGCTCCTCTGCCGCGGCGACCTCGGCCTCCTGTCGGTGCCGCGCGCTCGAGGAGACCGAGCGCTGAGACTGCCCTTCGGACATGGCGTGCTAATGGGGGGCTGCTGCGTGGGGAGGAGGTTGCCTCAGACGTGCTGCTGCTGCTGCTTGTCTGTGCAGGGGAGGAGAGGTGAGCAGAAACAGCAGGTGTTGCTGCTGCTGGCTGAGAGCGAAAGGAGACGTGGGAGGGAGAGGAATATGAGATGTTCAGACTGCAGGAAAGAACGACTCTGATACTAGTTGTTAGAATCGAAACTCTTACTCTCATCGAGAGGATGACATTAGGAGTTGGGGCAATTTTCTGGTTTACTTCTCACACAATGTCATGCCAACCCGAGGGGTTGGGGTTACATATTTATAGCTGGCCAAGACAGCCAAGCATATGCCAAGATGCTAGTCTAAGATGCTAGTCTAAAAGCTAGTGATGATTAGTCTAAGATGTTGTCCTAAAAGCTAGTCTAAGATGTTGTTCTATATGCTGTCCTAAAAGCTAGTTTAAGATGCTAAATGCTGTCCTGATTGGGTCAGGAAGACCACCATACCGAGGACCACAAAGACCAACAGTACAAAGACTTATCCCATCACAGACCAAAATTATTTGATAATTTGACATGTGGCAGTGCAGACTTGGCAGCAACAATCCTTTTAATGTTGGTCCAATGTAGGATGGAGTTTGGGAAGCATTTTTTAGCGGAACCACCTGAATTAATCCGGCTCAAGCGCGGTAACCATCACCACGAAGGCAATTAGGGCTAACTCGCACTTCAAACGAAATAATCCACTGGTCTGTCGGGTAACCTCCCGATACAACCATGGTTTTTGCCGATCGAAACCACACATACATGTACTCACACGAAGGTGAGCCCAGAGTATACAACATTCCACAATTTTACACTACAGGGTTCATCATAAAATTATTATTACAATGGAGTTCAAATTCGTAAAACAAGGTACTTCAGAGTTCGAAATAAATGAGCTCTTCAGAGTTCAAAGCAGCGGAAAAGATAACGATACTACTCGACGATACAGGATGTCTCGATGAAGCCCGTACGAGACATCACTCGGCATCATCACCGTTGGCCGGGGCGTATCCCATTCCACCGACCAACCAGGAGGAAGGGTACATGGCCAAGTCAAACTAGCAATCATATCCTCGAAAGTTTCACCTGAAAACAAGCCAAAAGTAAGGCTGAGTATACTAATACTCAGCAAGGCTTACCCGACTAGGGGAATATACTTAGCCGACTCCTAGACATGCAAGGCTTTTGACTTGAGGGATTTATTTTGCCGAAAAGCATATACAAGAAGGTCCTTACTTTCAAATTTTAGCTCCAAGTTCTAGCTTTTTTTAACCATTCTAGGTAAGCAACTATCCAATATCATACATGGTGGAAGAATTATTTTGCATCCAACAAGATTAATCATCATCATTGTTCCTCTTCTTACTCTATGTGGTAAAAGAGTCAAGCAGTCTCAATAACCGCGAGAAACGGACGATTCAAATCGAATTTCTTAACCTTGCAAGGGAAACCTAAACACACGTCACGTGGTTACTACCAGAGTCACACGTACAACTTTTCCCCTTTCTTCCTGGGTAGTGGATCAGGGCCATCATCCGAGACTATAGAGCCCGGCTCTGTACCCACCATGTGCGCGCATGGAACCAAAGTTGAGATGGTGGGATGCTGTCCACTTGCCGATCCGATTAGGTACTTAAGCTTACCGATTACCATATTCTCGGCATGTGGTTAGTACGTTCAAAGACTTAACCACCACTACCACACACTGCGGTCTTAGCATTTTTCACTAAACAGACAGGACCTCAATCATCAACATAAACATCGTACCATAGCCCCGTCCGTCGAACTTATGATTGCAGCATGTAGTTAAACATTCAACTCCTATATTCTCGCGAGTGACAGGAAATCACTCGACTTTTACCGAGTCCTATTAGCATAGCATTCTATCGAACCTTACATCTAGTGTTCAGAGCATGGGTACCTAGGATCATGCAACTAAGTTTTCATTCAACTCCTACAAACTTAATGCACAAGTAAAGTAGAATAATAAGTTGCATAAGTTTAGAAAAATAGGGTTCATGCTCCGGGGCTTGCCTTCTTGGGAAAAGCTAGCTTGGGGCTCGTCCGAACTTGGGCTCGGGTCTTCGAGAGCTTCAGTTAGATTTACTTGAGCTTCACACTGCTCACTCTGCTCACTCTCGGACACGGGCACCAGCTCGTACGTTCCGTCGGCGAGAGTAGTCGATTCTATATGAATGCACAAGTGTAAGTTATAGTGACGATATATGACGATTATTTTCATTCACGTCAAAGTTGCAGTTCACAAAACATCAATTTGGTTGTGAGGTTACCTAGTTGAGATTTCTGTGGGCAATTGTTAAAAGAATATAACTTAAACTATTAACTTGATTAAACAAAAGGGGTTGTGATATATATTGGCAACTTAATTTTCTAACCACAACATGGATTAATCACAACTTCTGGATTAGGTAACTTCTGATGATGAAATTTTTATTTAGAGCACATTAAGCAGAGACAAAAGCACTATAAAAATTTCAGATATTTTTACGCAGCAGATTAATTATGAAAAATAAATTACACAGCCACTACTAGAACATAGTTATTTTTATATCGAACAAACCATTCAAGTATTGACACCAAAAATTTTACAAGGAATTAATATATCCATCAGTGTGTTACTGTAAATTTTTCAGATTTTACTGAGTACGATACAAAGCATAATAAATAGGACAAGATACACCTAGTTTAATAAAGATTAATTTCTATAGGATGTTTTACCGGGTTTCTGTGTATGAAACTTTTTACACAATAAGATTTACTCTAATTTTTTCCACAGTAAAGAGTTGAACATTTTCCAAGCAAATAAACTAATTATTTGAATTAGTGCAATTTTTCCTACCATAAAATTATATAAATAGGTTACAGAGAGTAAAAAGGTTCCAAACTTTTTCTGTGGTATTTAGGCCTTAATACAATAGTTCTGAAAAAGTTTCACTACAAGAATCACAACATAACTGCAGTTACAAATTAGTTTTATTTCTTCATGCCACAAACAAGTTTTATTAAGAAGTTTAGCTAGAGGTGGGTTCTGGTCCTAATATTTTTACACTGGATTACAGATTAAGAAACCAATCTACTGTTAAATTTTCAAGTTTAGACTTTGTCTATTAAACCTTCCATCTAATTTATAGCAAGATTTAGCAAGCAACTGAAGAATTGCATGTAACAAAAGTTGTAGATTTCCATCTAAAGATTCCAGAACAGTTGAGTTTGTATTTTTCAGATTTTTCTATGATTTTATATGGATTTTACAAGTTCGCTGATTTTGAATCTAGGGTTAAAACTTTCGTTTACAGAGGGGTCCCAGGAAACTAGCGTGCAGACTCTTTTAAAGATTTCAATCAAAGTAATTGGGTCCCTGGGCGGGCTGGCATGGCGGCCGGCCAGATTCCGGCGAGGGGGCTCGTCGGCGGCAAGGGAAAAAGGGTCGGGGAGATCCAGGGAGGTGAGTGCTACCTTGGGGTGGCCTTGGTCGGGGTTGGGGGTGGCCGGAGGTGGCTCGTCGGCGCGGAGCAGAGGGCGGCGGCGGGGCGGAACGTCGGCGACGGTGCTCCGGCGAGAAGGGGAGGGCGTGGGCTGGTCGATGAGCTTCGCGGCGTCGAGGGGAACCCGTTTTGAAGCTTGGCTTGGACGGAAGAGCTTCGGCGTGGGCTGTCCATGGAGCAGCAAGGAGCGGCGGCGGCGCGGGCGGCGCTGGCGGTGCTCCGGCAGCTCTGGACGACGATGGGTGGGGCAGTGAGCTGCGGTGGGGTGCTGTGGTGGTGGGGGGAGACTCAGCTCTGGCAAGGGGTAGCCGGAGAGGTGAGCTCCATGGTGAGCTGGGCACGACGGCGGTAATGGTGGCGGCGGCGGCATTCTGACGTTTGGGCGCGCGAGGGGGACTCAGTGCGGCCTTTTGTAGGCAGCAGAGAGGCGGAAGGAAATGTGGGACTTGACTGCGAGGCGCGGGCGCGGGCGACACGACGGGGGCGCGTTACTGGTCGCGACGGGCGGCGAACAGAGCCGGCGCGGCGTGCGGCGGGCGCGGGCAGGGGATTGGGCGCTGAGGATTTGGCGTGTGGAGCTGGAGATCACGCGGCGCACGGGTTGGGCGAGGAGCTGCAGCAGCTGTCTTGCCGGGCTACGAGCGCGGCGACTGGCGGGGCGCGGCGGAGACACGTGCACGACGCGACTTGCCCATTGGGCGCGGCAGGCGGCGAGCAGAGGCGCGCAGCGCCGGCGCGCGCGTGGCGTGCGCGGACTGGGGAGGAACGCGGCGTGCGGGCGCGCATGCGGGCGCGCGTGCGGGCATTGGCTTGGCGCCGAGCGCTGTCAGGCATCGCCGGCCAAGTGGCCTGCGGCGACTGCGCTGCGGGCGGGGGTCGGACGAAGCGAGGGCCGCAGCGAAGCCGAGGGTCGGGCGAACGTAGGGTCGGGCGACACGGAAGGGTCGGGCGAGCGGCTGCGCGTCGGAGGGTCGGGCGAGGCGGAGAAGAAGGGTCTGCAGCGAAATAGAAGAAAAGGCAGGGACTGGTTTGCAAATCCAAGTGTTTCTCAAATTTTTGTGTTGCAACTCGAAAATCCTTCAACACGAAAGTTGTTCAAAATGAAAAGTTACACAAATTTTGATTCAGGCCAAAGTTCATTTGAGGTCTAGTTTAGAAGTTATTTTTAAAAAAAAAACTCATTTCGTTGAAACTTCTCTTAATTATTTATGCACCGTGTTAAGCTAAAGAGGCTTATTTCGTAATTTAAATACCTGAGGTGTTACACATTTGGCGCCTGTATTTCTCATGGTGTTCTATACAGGAGTGTAACCGACAGAATTAGACTATAAACTAGCTACTTCATGCGGCTTAGATACAGTGGACATGACTCATGAGGAGAAAAATAGAGGCTATGCACAGTATGCTCAAGTGATATGATTAATTAGTACTATTTGTATTAAATAGAACAAATGGATCTGTTAAAGGCGAGAAGATACGACGGGAAATATACTTTTAGAGATCGTGACTGGAACTTCAACATATTATAAGCAAGAGTGTCGGCACTATTTTATCAAAGTGTATCCTGGAAATGTTTAGAATTATACATGCTCCTATTGCCATCCCTGTGCGGATAAAATAATTTGAAGGGAGTGAACTACGAGTGAAAATGATACTATTGAATAAATCATTTCGTCATCTTTTTTTATAAGGAATTATTTCGTCATTGACTGATGAGATGAAGTGATGAACTGAGTAGCATTGTATTTATAAACAAACACACAATCTTTTTTGAACAGAAAATGCACACACCTAGATGTAAAGAAAAAACAGATTGGTGGGTTCAAACTACTATAATAACAAGACAAAAATACACTAGAACTTCTCACTCTAACAGATGTTGAGGGTAGTATTTTTCAATATGATAATGGTATAGCTTAGTGAGAGCTAATGCTGTTGTACACAATACATACAACAATACTTTTAATGAAATCATTAGAATTTATGCAAGTGCGTTCTCTAATGTTGCGTCAAAGCAATTGCACAAGCTATTTGGTTTTCAATAAGATGAAATGTTAACATGGCAAAATGTAAACCTCTTTTTTATTGAAAAAAAAGATACTCGATCTAGTTTTCTAGAAGAAGAAAGGAAGATGGAAGGAAAAAGGTTTATCTTCAATGCTATGGTTCCTTCGTAATATAACCTGAAGTCTGAATTTTTATAAAATGAGCTTGAGTTCGTTCTAATTTCCACGACACACAACACATCTATGGAGGATGCACTACTACGGAATGCACCAAGTTTCGCAAATTTTTGAGCGATCAAAATATGTTTCCGGATGAGTTTCCACTACAAAAGGGTATGAAATAAAGTAGTATACCAACTACACATTGCCAATGAAAGATGATACGCCTTTTCAAGGACACCAAATATATTCCTCGCAAAGCTCTCCCATTTTGTTAATGGAATGCCGACGTGCTAACCGGACAAAATGTGCATGCCGCTACCTACCACACCCCGCATGATTTCGCCAGCAAAACCATTGCAGAGCTGATGTTTCCCTTGAATCGCAAGCAAATTGTCGTTAACTTTAAGCAAGTTGGCGCCCTCTAATAACAACGAAGGGAAATCCACCACATGTACCAATTAGTGGTTTCCTGGCTAGAAACGTTGTCCCGGGGGGAACGAGAACGAAGTTGTTCGCGGCAGTCCTTTTTAGCGAATCGCGAGTTTGTCAGCGCTCGCTTGACCAGCATCAGGGTCTCCATAGTCCAGACACTTGATGGTAACAAACTCGCTGATGAAAGCGAGCCCTCCTTCCCTTTCAAATGTTCCATCATGGAGAGCCAGGCCACAGCTCGCTCGGGAACTTCTTCCCCTTTGGTGTCGCGCATTAAAAATCCATGCTTCACATGTCGCGTTCCGGAGTAGAGGAAGAACAAGAACTTCGCCATGGGATTGCTTGAGCCGCTGACGACCATCTCCGCCTCCATGCGAATCTTCCGTGCGCACCGAACAAAACGGCGTGCAAAACGCGAGGATGGCAACGGGGCGCGGGTCACATCCACGGATCGGAAGCCGACAAGAGCTTGGCAGCAGCCCCCCCGGCCCGCGTCCTGGCGCGCCGGCGCTCGTCGTCATCGTCACGCACGCATGGGTCCTTTGTTTTCCTTTTCCCCTTCTATTCTATCTACCTTCCTACAGCAACACCACGTTGCTCACTGGTTGGGTTGGGCCTCCCTTTGTTCGCCGCCGGGACGACACATCGACAGGGCAAACTGTTTTGCATGCATCTCCTAGTCGATCGGCTGGCGCTAGCCCCTACCGCGCGTGCGTGACCCAGGTTCGGAACCCGGCCAGCAGAAGCAAGTGCGCGCACGATTTACAGCCGGTGCAATGCACGCGCCCGGCGCCCGCGCGTCGCCCCGGACACAAGGGATCAGGCTCACCGGCGTCGCGTCGCGTCGCGTGCGGTCTCGTCGCTCCTCGCTCGCTCGCGGCCAGATCGAGCGCCGACGCCGGCCGCCGGGAAGCCGCCCCAGGAAATTCACCACGCGCGCGCACGCACGGGCAACGGGCACGGGCGCGGAGACGACGGACGACCCCGGAAGGCCGGATGCCGATCTGCCTCTCCCATTGACCCTGTTTTGGCGCATCCGCGCGGGCCAACGCCTCGGCAGCGGACGGGATCGCCGTGCTCCTGCCTGCCGTACGTCCCGGCGGGGCACGTGAGAACGCCGGGCGCATTGTTTTCTTTTCTTTTCAGCTCATCGTCGATCCCTTCAACGAACGGATCCTATTGTTCCCACAAAATAGAACACCGAGCCGAATACGAAGCCACCAATGCCTGGAGGCCTTCGGGCATACAGAGTGGACGAACGAAGAAGGCCGGCGTTGACATCGAAGCCCTTCGCAGCTCCCGCTCCGTGTGCAGGGACGCAACGCGAAAAGAAAATTGCACAGTGCGTGCTGTTCGTCGTTAGGAAGAAGGCGCTCTGAATTCTCGAGCAGCTGCATCATTTGTCTTTCTTTTTCCTTTTCTTTGCAGCAGGTGGAGTCGTAGGAGGTGAGTGTCTAGCTAGAGCAACACGCGCCTCGTGCAGTAAGGCATCGGCCGTCGCCCGTTTGTTGCCTAGCGCCGCTGCTGTTAGGTGTGGCATCGAGGAGTGTTTCCAGAAAGTTTACGTCCTTTCAGACACGCGAAATCTTTTCATTTGGTCCCGTTCGCTGCCGGTGCATGACATCTCGAAAGGCGTCGTCGCGTGTTCCTATGCCCACAGGGTTTTGCTTGACTAGGCATTCCACACGGTGGCCGTCCCCTACCCATTTCAAAAACACATGTTTGGTACCGAAACACGTTAATAGACGATAAAAAAATAGAATAAAACCAAGTAAACGGTATTGGTTGAGACACCAAACCTGCAAACCACAGGCACATAATCAAATCACAAAACGGAATAAAAGGGGCGAGTCTTGTGAATAATTCAGCAATTTGCATGTAACTATGCATATAGTACTACTTCACCGTACGAATTTTCTGCATTTACATGTGTACCCTTAAACGGGGGGCCATGTGTACGTTTGGGTTCTTTTTGGTATAGTTTTCCTTCTCAAGAATGTTTCTTCAGCTACAAATAAAAAGAAATGCATTGCTTGATTTGTACTCTTGTGGACGAGCCATTGGCTTGAAGAAAATTCAGCAGTGGACCTCTCATTAAGAATTCTAGCGAAAAGAAGTACGCAGATCAAAATGGACTGAAGCGGACGGGGATTGGTGCTTCGGTGTTGATCGCTGTTCATAAATGTGGTTGAGATCTGACTTCTAACGAACAGTGTGTGTCATGGACAGATGGGCATAGGAGCCCTCAAAAAAAAAATACAGATGTGCATAGGAGTCTGTACTTTGCAGTGTAGTAGGTATCCTATGCGATGCAGAACATGCACGCTGTATAAAAAAAGTACTTAACCTTAATTACAGTCGCGAAAAAAAACTAAGAAATGGTGACAAGTAGAGGAAGAGGGAGTGAAGCCACACGACCATCATGTCATCACATGCCACTTGGTCTCTTGACTCGAGAAACATCCAAAACACAAACCCCGCCCCGCTGGATGTGGATCGAGCTGTGGGTGTGCATTGCGCGGAGAGCGATGGCAGGAATGACGCGAATTGCTACGCATGTCGATGTGCTGCAGCGGTGACACAAACATGCACAGTGACATGTGCTGAGGCGGCCGGCGGCGAAGCCCTCTGCCGATGCTTCCCGCAGCATCGCAGAACTGAAGTACTGAACTGCAACTGGCAATAGGTACTCCTGAAAGAAAAAGTCCACTGTTGCCTTCTCAGCTTCTCACCCTGCGAATGACAGTTGCTTGTTCCCCTGGCGCTTAATGTCCTTGTGTGCCCTGTTTACCGGACCTCTGGAGATCATCGTTTCAGGAAATGCAGGTGTATTATCTCGCGGAGTTTTGATCGGACGAGCCACAGCGCAAGCCAAAAGAAAAAAAATGGGTGTACAAGGGACCTAATCTCTTTAATAACTCGGCGATAAGGTGTGTTATAACAAACTCATGATTGGTTTCCAGCCCTATAAAGTCCTGCGCCCAGCTAGCTCTCTGCTCCCACGCCAACGCAGACCGACACCACAGTGCAAGCGCACCCCCCAAATCCGCCTGCCGCGCCACTGCTCCTTCCTCCTCCCTTCTCACTGCCCTGAGCTCTCGTCCTCTGCGGCGGCATTCCTTCACTGCCAACCAAGCAGGAAATGGGGTGCAAGGCGTGCCAGAAGCCCAAGGTGCAGTACCGGAAGGGCCTGTGGTCGCCGGAGGAGGACGAGAAGCTCCGCGACTTCATCCTCCGCTACGGCCACGGCTGCTGGAGCGCGCTCCCCGCCAAGGCCGGTAAGAACCGCAGCTCTCTCCGCACAATTCGAGGGGAAATTTGAACCAGTTGCATCGCGCCGAGCTCTGAGCTTGCAGCGATTAGGCTCTTATTTCTCCGGTGCTTCTTCTGCTTCCAAATGTACCTTGCCTTTTGGGAAACGAAAAAGGAGGGAACTTTAGCAAATTTTTGCCCAGTTTTTAGAGCACAGGACTCGTTCGATTTCGCGTGCTCGCTCGCTTGGATTTTAACGAGTCCCCTGTCAAATGCACCTTGGCTTGTGTGCTGAATTCTCCGTGAACTCTCGGGTGCAGGGCTGCAGCGCAACGGCAAGAGCTGCAGGCTGCGGTGGATCAACTACCTGAGGCCGGGGCTGAAGCACGGCATGTTCTCCCGGGAGGAGGAGGAGACCGTCATGAGCCTCCACGCTAAGATGGGCAACAAGTAAGCACCCGCGCAGACTTCTCTCAGCTTCCAACTCTCCTTTAGCCTTTACAGCAAGAAGCGGATTGCTGACAAGTAACGTTAACACCTGGCAAGCTTTGCTAGTTGAGTCGGATAGAAAATTACCCGCCTCCCATTTCTACCTGCCCGCTTTTATCCTGGCTGCTAGTTTCTACTTGGCACTTGACAGTGTGGTTAAGCTGGGAAATTCAGATAATCTAGAGTAGGAAAGGGTTAATCAGTCAGTGCGAAGGGGAAAGGGAAATGCTGATGTTTGCCGGGGACGCCGCTTTAAGTGGTGGAGCTGATGCTGACATCCGCGCTATTGCATCTTTTCCGAGTGCTCGTTCTGGTGATTGTGGACAGGCATCTCTTTCATTTTTGTTTAGTGAAAAGTGTGCGCTTAGTCACGGCGAGCCTCTTTCTAGACCTGGGGAAAAAAGAGAGATAAAGAAAGTATAAATGGCAAGAAAAACCTGTGTCTGCTACTTTCTCTCTGGACAGGTGCAGCAGCGTTGCTTGCTGGTGCAAGCAAAGCTTATGCTTTTAATTTGCCCCGGTACTTTATTTAGTTCAGGTTTTATAGGCAACATTGTACGAAAACACAATACCGTTCTTGATACGACGATTTATAAATACAAATGTCAACCATCCAGCCCAACTGGATTGGAGCTCGCCTCAGGTTTATGCTATAAAAATCTTCTGCTTTGACGATCTGAACGAAGACTTTGTAAGTAGTACTAGACAACAATCGTTTTTATACTGAACTAATTCGGAATTGTATGATCTTAGTATAGCCTACCAAAGGAAAAGAATCAGATGCGTCACGGTTCTTACGAATACGTCATGCTCAACTATTTGTCTGCCAACGTAGTATAGAAAGCAGAAAGCTACGGGAGGAGGAACGTCGAGATGCCAGAAACGTGGCGCACTATCAAAGAGAAAATTCATGTCACGTAGAGCCCGCCGACAGAAAGTTTCATCGTCTGTTGTAAATGTTAAAAGTGAAAAAAAATTTATGGTTGCCTCTCTGACACGGTGAGAAATGCTCGTGCTGCAGGTGGTCTCAGATCGCGCGGCTCCTGCCGGGACGGACCGACAACGAGGTGAAGAACTACTGGAACTCGTACCTCAAGAAGCGCGTCGAGGGCGGCGCGCAGGCCAAGTGCGCGGCGGACCCGGCGACGCCCGCCGGTTCGTCGGACGTCCGCGCCGGGAGCCCCAACCCCAGCGACAACGGCCAGGGAGGCGCCAACCGCCCCGCGAGCTCCGACTCGTCGGAGCCGGTGGAGTCGTCGTCGGCCGACGACTCGAGCTGCCTCACCGTCACCGAGCCAGCGGGCGCGGCCGCACGCGCCCGTGCTCCCAAGGTCATGTTCGCGGACTGGCTCGACATGGACTACGGCACCAGCCTGGTGGCGCTGGGTCCGGACGCCGGCGTCTTCGACGCGAGCGGGCGCAGCCTGAGCCACCAGGGGTCCGTGCAGGTCGACGGGCCGTGCGGCGCGGTGGATTCCCTGCACGGGCTCGGCGACGGCGGCATCTGCTGGGGGTTCGACGACGCGGCGGCGGATCAGATGGACGTGCAGGGAGCAGGGTTCTGCGATCTGCTCTCCATGAGCGAGTTCCTTGGGATCAACTAGGCGTCAAGAGTGTTCTTTCCAACGGTTCGTCGCGAAGCATTCTGTGAATCTGTTTCTTCCGTAGGCGAAAGTGTAAATTGTGTGGTATACCAATGTGCAGTTAAATATAATATATGCAGAGTTGAGTACAGTGCGCTCTGGTCTCGGATGGTCGGAATTTCATGGTTTCAAGTTTATTTTTCCACCTGTTGATTTGGACGAGTAGATAATAAACTTTGTGCTTGTACAGCATAGGCGCAAAAGTAAAGGGATCCTCTGCCAATGCAAGAGTGCAAGAAATGAAACAACCAGTTACCAGTGACACTGACATCTGCATATGTTAGCTTGCATGATGAATTATCGCAGCCGAGGGTTCCTCAGGTCAGCACATACACGCGAGAAAAAGCGAAATGGTGCACCATGGACTGTAAAACAACTTTGGCCAACATGGTTATACAAAGCAGTTATGAACTTATGACCTGTCATAGGTGCTTATGGTTAGGGTGTACGAGTACATTAATACGAGTGAGTTTGTGTGCGTGTATATGAGTATCTACGTTCATTCTGTATGGTTGAAAAAAAATCTTCCACAAAATACTAGCGAAGTGTATAGGCACACGATATAAATAAATACAATACAATATAGGTTTTCTCTATATCTATATATAAACAAATATGAAATATATTTTCTTCAATAGTACCTTTAATCACCTCGTAGTGAACCCCTAACTAAGATGCTCTCCATGTTTCATGATGTCTTGCCACAATTCACAAATAGAGTTCTTTTATACTTTGTTTGGATGTAGATATTTAGGTGGGGGAATTGCATTGGTGGAGGAATGCCAAAGCGGAGTGGAAATGGAAATGACCTTCAATGCTAAAGCTGTTGTTTGGATGTCTATGCAATTGCTAGTGGAATCAAATGGTAGCAGCCAATTTCAATTCCTATTTGGATGTGCAAACTTATGAATTGTAAATTTTAAGAAGTTTGAACATTATACATTGTTGTACATGTATGAAAATATAGTTTTATAAACATGAGGATTATAAGAATGGTTATATATCACTTTATAAATAGAAAAAAAGAAATGATATTCTGAACAATTATAAAAACAGTAGGAATACCATGAAAAAATATGGCAAAAAATATTAAATGCAACAACATCACAACAGCATTATATACGCAATAGCATATGGCATCAGTAGCTTCCAAGGCATCTTGTTGGTGCTGCGCGGGGAGAGGTGGGGGAGCAGGGAGGATTGGGGCGAAGTGAACCCGTGGGGGGAAGGAAAACGACAGAGGATGGCTAGAACCTGGAGATGTCAGAGGATGAGGAGGGAGGGGAGGGTAAGAACTTGCAACAGCGCTGTCGTCTTCCTACAGTCTACACAACACATGGAGAAGTTGGGGAGGAGAGATTGGGGGCAAATTGGACCAACAAGGAGAGGAGAAACGATGGAAGATGGTCGGAGATGCCAGAGGAGGAGGTGGAGGAGGGAGGGAACTGGCGGCAGCGGCGTCTTCCTCTAGTTACCCCTTCCGTTCCCTCAAGCGTTAGCGACTTTTGTTTTTCGCGAGCACGAACGAAGAGCTACGCACGGATATAGAGCGGCGGGAGAGGGGAAGGAGCCGATTCAACCAAATTAGGGGGGGGGGGGGCTCGGTATTGTAGGCGGGCTCCCGCGAGCATGGCCAAAAGATTCGTGGCATTGTGCGCTAATATCTGGATCATCCAAACAACAAAATTGGTGGGTATCTAATGCCAATGCTTGATTTTGGGTCTCAATACCAACATCCAAACATAGTGTTATTCTCATCTAGATTCATAACTATCAAAGTGGATATCTAAGTCTTCAAAGTTTTCATGTCATTGGCTCTTTGTTCAATTACAGACTTGATTCATACTTGGGATGAGAATCCATCAAAAGTTTTAAAGACCCGCTCCTTGGGCACACTTCACTCTTCATAAAATATGGCTTCACTAGTCGTAAAATAAATTGTAAAATAATAAGGAAATTATTCAAGTTCAAATACGCACATATCAAGTTTGAGAATTCATGACCACTTGAATCGCAATGTACCGATTTTTTTTGAAGGGCAATGTACCGAGTTGAATTGTTTCGTAATGTAACTCAACTTCCCACCATGACCGAGCTGGCGAGCCATATCTGCAGAGGAAAAGGGAAGGGCCATTCTGTAATTTCCCGACTCTAATCGTCCCTGTTCGCCATTGCCCTAGGTCACTCTGGATCACTTCGGCGACGCTTCCAATCCAGCCTCCCCCTCCTCCCCCTCCGGCCCAGGCCACGAACTCGCCAAAAGAGGCAAACCCTACGGAAACCGCCCTAAAAATTTCCCAATTCCAGCATCCAACACCTGATTCGTCCTGCCGAGTCGTCGTCTTCGGGCCGGATCTATCCGCCAGCCTGATTTCTCCTCGATTTGAGGGCTCATCGTTGCGATGGATCCACGGGCCAGGTACCCTCCTGGCATCGGGAACGGCCGCGGCGGGAACCCCAACTATTACGGCCGTGGCCCGCCGCCGCCGCAGCAGCAACACCACCACCAGCGGCCGCCGCCGTCGCAGGCACACCACCAGCAGTACATGCAGCGTCAGCCGCAGCCACAGCGGCAGCCCTCGCAGCACCTCAACCAGCAACAGCAACAGCAGCAGTGGCATCGGCGGAACCAGATCGCTGCAGAGGCCGCGGGTGCCAGCGCACAGAGGGCACCGCCTGCTGTGGATGGCATCGATTCAAGGTGATAGGAGGAACGTGAAATGTCTACAACTTATTTTGTAGTGGTACTGATTGTTCGGTAGTCATGTGATTTATAGACATGGAATTTCGTTAGCTAAGGCCACTCCGAGTAGTTAGTGGAATTTTACCTGTAGTTCTCTGAGGTTTGTACTTTGTAGTCAGACTTGTGGTGCTAGATAATAAATAGGAGAATTACATAGTTTTTTTTTGAAAAACTAGAATTACATAGTCTAATCCAAATTTTGTGGAAGCGTGGTAAGCACAGAAGCTTTCAACAAATAATCAGAAAATTAATGTCCGACTGGCTTCTAACTCCTTGGGTGCGGTATGAGCCAGCAGCCTCACGGTGTGAGTACAACCCAGAAGCATGTGTAGACCACCGGTAGATGGAGCAGTACATGGGGGACGTACACAGCAGTAGCACGTATAGTATTTTCCTTGTCAATAGGACTGTTGCTAATGTGCGACTGATGGAGCAAGCTGTTGTCTATATTTTGGAAAAACTTCTACTCCCTCTGACCCAAATTATAGCTACTTTTAGGTTTGTCCTAAGTTAAATTCTATTAGGTTTGACCAAATTTATAAGAAAGCGTATTGAGATCTATGGCATCAAATTAGTATAATCAAATCAGTCATGAGGTACATTTTCATGGTGTTCTTATTTGGTGTTGTAGATGTGAATAATTTTTTCTATTAATTTGGTCAAACCTAAGATAGTTTGACTTACGACGAGCCTAAAAGTAGCTATACTTTGGGACATTGGGTGTAGCTGTGAGTTCTGTTCATGGGAAACATGGTTCTTATCATTTCCAGTTTAGTTTGCATAAATTTCATTTGGGGTCATTGAACTGAGTTTAGTAAAAGGATGAGAAGGCTGATTCTAACCCAGGACCTTTAGGACACAAGTGGAATGACTATACTACTGCGCCAGGGCCACCGTTCTGGCTTGAGTTAGTTGGAAGTAATATATTCACTAAATAGAAATTGTTTTGCTGTCTGTGATGACCACCATGCTGTTCATAGTGCAGCCACTTAGTTCTATCATGCTAAGTCTAGGGTGTGGCTGGCTGGCTGTTGCATTCTATGATTTAATATGCCTTTTGAAAATACATTGTAATGTAGTAGTTATATAGTTATAATGGCGGCTATTATGTAATTCTTCTTTTTTACTTTCATGGCATATGCTATAATTCATATAATAGAAGGCCAGCTATTAAATTTTATCCTTTTGCAGTTCACAAGATTGGAAGGCTCAGCTGAAGCTTCCACCTCCAGATACACGCTACAGAACAGAGGTAATTTATTGAACACCCCCCGTCCATGTCAGTACTCAGTACTAGATAGTATGCTTGCTATGGACCGTCAAATTTGTTGACACTATTAGCATCTATATTATGTTGTTCTTGAAAAGATTGTCTCTTTTCATGGGGTATACATGTTTTCAATCACGAGAACAAATGATAAATTAACAGTGTAGTTATTGCTAATTTGGATGTTTAGAGTAGATATAGTTTTTGATGATATATCTTTTTGTTCTGTTCATTATTACAAGCAATGATATCTCAGAACTACGATATTAGCTATTGGACGATGAAAGAAGGGTATTTTGGTGCAGCTGATGCTCAACATATTATCATATTAAATTTGAACCCCATTCAAACTTTTCATATATCCACTTTATTTTTAAGAATACATTGTTGAGTGCTAATTGAGTCAAGTGTCTAGTTTGTTTGATGTTTGTTCCTTTTGATCATGATATGTATCTTCCCAATTTTCGCTGACCCATGTGGCCATGCCATGTGAATTTCTCTATTTCTTACGTTCTTTAAAAATTTGTGAATTTCTCTATTTCTTACTTTCTTTAAAAATTATCTGTGCAGGATGTTACTGCAACCAAGGGAAATGATTTTGAAGACTATTTTCTGAAACGTGAACTTCTTATGGGAATATATGAGAAAGGATTTGAAAAGCCTTCACCTATCCAAGAAGAAAGCATCCCTATCGCATTAACTGGTAGTGACATTCTTGCAAGAGCAAAAAATGGAACTGGCAAAACTGCTGCATTTTGTATACCTGCACTAGAAAAGATTGACCAAGACAAAAATGCTATTCAAGGTGTTTTACTATTCAAGATATTGCATTATCCTGCATGGGGCTCATGATCAATATGAATATTTAAGTTCTAACTTCTTTCTTCTGATATTCAGTTGTCATATTAGTCCCCACAAGGGAATTGGCTTTACAAACTTCGCAAGTCTGCAAAGAACTTGGGAAACACTTGAGAATTCAAGTAATGGTCACTACTGGAGGAACCAGCCTAAAGGATGATATTATTCGGCTTTATCAACCTGTTCATCTACTAGTTGGGACACCTGGTCGAATTTTGGACCTTACAAAGAAAGGCATTTGCATGCTGAAGGATTGTTCTATGCTTATAATGGATGAGGTATCACATAGTTTTGTTGCCATATGGGATTGCTTTTGCTCGTAAATAAATAGTCACTTAATTATAATATTTTTTCTGAAGTATTTTTATGGTCTTGTATAATCTCCTTATAATCTATGAACAGACGCACAAAACAAAAGTGAAGGCAAAACATTTGCAATGTTTTTTCAACCCTTGGAGATTTATTCACTTTCTGTACTCCAGGCAGCTTAATTTCCCCTTTTAACCTTGTTCTCAGTTTGCTGGGCCTTGCAATGAGTTACTTTTCTATTTGAGGCAAAGTGGATTAAGAAAATGCTGTTTATGTCTTTGTTTGCTCCTACAGGAGCAGAGTTATATCTCTGTTATGATTTTAATTTATAAGACAACCAAAAATGGCAAAATCTGATTATGTGAACCATGGCACATTGCTCACTATGTATTATATATTGGATGGAAGTTTCGCAAAGCAGACTTAAAAACCCTAAAGAATAACATAAATAATTGGTCTCTGAAGAAAAAAAAAGGAGAACGATACTAAGAAGTTAAGTTTGAATTGATGGCGTGGTGAAAGATTTGTCAATAGATAGGCCTACACTCTTACAGCCATTTGTTTCCTTGTAGGCGGACAAGCTTCTTTCTCCAGAGTTTCAACCTTCTATTGAACAGTTGATTCGATACCTTCCATCAAATCGACAAATTTTGATGTTCTCAGCAACATTTCCTGTAACCGTCAAGGAATTCAAGGATAAATATCTACCTAAACCTTATGTTATTAACCTTATGGATGAACTTACGCTTAAGGGAATTACACAGTTCTATGCTTTTGTGGAAGAAAGGCAGAAAGTTCATTGTCTTAATACTCTCTTTTCCAAGGTTTGTTTTTTCCCATATAAACTTCATACTTATATGCACCTCTATGTTCTGTGACCTTGAATACAACGATATGTGACTGATGCATATAATGCTCTTTTTCATACAGCTGCAAATTAACCAATCCATAATATTCTGTAATTCTGTAAACCGTGTCGAACTTTTGGCAAAGAAGATTACTGAGCTTGGTTACTCTTGCTTCTATATCCATGCTAAAATGCTGCAAGATCATCGCAATAGGGTATTTCACGATTTTCGCAATGGTGCATGCAGGAACCTTGTGTGTACAGGTATCAGACTTTGCTTTTCTAGGCTCTCTATCTTTTCTTTTCCCTTTCTTTTTGGTTGATTGGAACTATTTTATGGCTAAATAATTTCATTTTCTGCTCACGAGCTCTATCATATCTGTAATTATGGACATTTTTTTGTGCCCATTCTCTCATTTCAATTAAACTACTATTTCCGTTTTCAAGTAATTGATAGTGTTGGCTTTGCTTTTCAACAACGGAGGTTATATTTAGGCAGCATGCTATCTTGGAATTGCTTTGGCCAGTCCATGTTTAGGACTTGGTATCATAAAAATCGTACATGAGGAGGTTTTTTGCTCTTCAATGTTCTTTTGGTATGTAGCCTGTCTGGCAGCACTTACAATAACTGCCTGCCTAGTGCCTAGTGCTTCTGGAAACATTCCAAATGAATGAGCAAGATTTTGATCCTGTAGAAATGTAAATTAGAGTAAATGAGGTATTTGCTATTTAGAGTGATATGGTTGTCTCTTGAAATCTTTAGACTAAAAGAAGGTACAATTCTCCACTCTAGACATGAAATGGTAGAGAATAGATCATTGTTTTTCTTAGTTGCTTTCAATAGGTTAGCTTATGAACTGCTATAGTTCATGGAATGTCTTTGCCTCAATGACTCCTTGTTATTGAAAGCTGTTGTTTCCGCTGTTGAGCTTAGCTTTTTATTTGAGGAAATATAATTGTTATTTGATCTCTGGTTCTAACAATTTGTCTTTCCCTTGCAGATCTTTTTACGAGGGGAATAGATATCCAAGCTGTCAATGTTGTCATCAACTTTGATTTTCCCAAGAACGCAGAAACATATCTTCACAGGGTACGCAATGAAAGAACTGAAATTTTAGTTTGATGCTCAAATGTAACCTTCCAAGGATTCATTTCATCCTCAGAGAAATAATACTCTACCAAGATGGCTGTAGGCATATGAGTGGACATATTAGAGGAAATGAGTATATGTCACCTTGCAGAATTGAATTATTTCTATCCATGTTATCATCTCTTCTGCTTTTCCCCATTATGAATAAGCAAATTGGCATGGTACCACGTGGTGGTGCGTCACTTTGTATGTGTTTACGGTTTCCTTGAATTTTTATTCATTTACAGGTTGGTAGATCTGGGAGATTTGGCCACCTTGGTCTGGCTGTGAACTTGATCACATACGAGGATCGGTTTAACTTGTATGTACTTTCTCATAACTTCTGTAGATATTGTCTTTCTCCTTGTTTTCCTATAACTTAGTATTTTTTTGGTGGTTACAGGTATCGGATTGAGCAAGAACTTGGAACGGAGATAAAACCAATACCTCCTCAGATAGACCGAACTATATATTGCCAATAGTTATATTAGAGAGTGATCTTGTAGCCAGTCTCTTGAAGGAATAAGACAACTTGTGTAAATATCAGCTCACCAGGTATGATTCTTCCACCATGAGTGGCTACATAATAAAACAAAGTTACAGACTTAAAGTTATGGTGTCTACTAGTTTTTATCCTACCATGGCCCACTCCATACTCTTCAAACTTCACAACCTAGTTGTATATCAATGCTGAAAAAAATCTATTTTATACATGGACAGTAGTTGATATGATATTATGATGTCAGGGTGTCATGTGTCACCATATCCCAAATTTATAGGGAAAAAGTTAGTAGAATTAGATAACTAGAAGCTTACAATTGGCACTGAGAAAAAATTGGATTTTGGTAAAGTTCCCCAAAGCTGTATCAATCTGAATACTGTGGTTGACTCTTCCATTCGCGGTGCAGGTTTCATTCTGTTATATCGTATGGTGTATTACACCCAAAGTTGTGGGGCACTCGGTAACTAGTGACATGTAGCCAAGCTCACCTAAATTCAGACTCGGTGATGCATGTGGATGATCACTGCTAGACATCAGTGAACGTCGCCAAAAGCGGCCTGTACTCAGGCTGTTTGCCCCCAAGCTTGTCATACATGTGCTGGACAATGTAACGGCTGGCTTTTTCTACAGGACATTTTAACCCTGGTACCTCTCTGCGTTGTGATCTCGGCGCGAAGAAACTGATCATTCCACTTAGTCATGTATTGTCAATTGTGTCAGTTGTGTCAAGCTATATAGATCTTGGACACCTAATTAGACTTCCATTTTCCAGTATTTTGTATTTACGTCATCCTGTGCGTTCCCAGTGGCAGTCCTGTATTGTCTAGATTGGTTCAGTACTGTGTGCTAGTGTGTCTTTACCTAGATCAGGGTTTTCATTTGCTTCCCTTTTTTTTCCCGTAATGTGAGAATGTACCTTTTGATGTCGTGGTTCTAGTCGAAACAGTTAAAACATGTTGTCTTCGTACTCCCAGCTATGGGGATGGAAAAGTGGCACTAGACAGAAGTTCTGTTATGACGACTGTGCCTTCATTTTAAAAGGAAGAGCATGTTATTGTGTCTTTGCCCTCAGGCGATAATTAAGCATTGTAGTTGGAATTGAATTCCTGCTTTGAATTCCAATTGAAAATTGCCTGCAGGAATTCACCGAAAGTTTTTGGTAATCGTTTGATTATTGTCCTTCATATAGCTCGATGGATTCTGACAGATGAATCTAGCCAGGCCAAAATCTGAAGTATTTACATCCAAAACGAATAATTAATATACTTCCCATGGAAGCAGAGGTAGTCTATCTGAATATAGGCACCATGAACAGCAATAATCATCTTGTTTCAGCTAACTGGCCAGTGCATAGCAACATAGGCAGCTCTACAGCTGCACTGTATTGACTTCATTTATAGAAAAACTTAAGCACAAATGAACTCTAGATCCAAGGAATTCAAAGGCTGGTTTTCTGATTAGAGAGAAGCCAACTATGTTAAGTATTTACATATTGACAATAATCAAATAAAGCTCCCGACGCTAGTTATGCTCAGAGTTGAAAGAACAAACAAGCACATCTGAGTATCTGAAGCTTAAAAATCGGAGAAATGGCTAACCTTTGCTATCAAAGAAAGAAATGAAAACTGCAAGTATGTACTAACAGAATACTAAGAACCCCATCTGTCACGACCCAAATTTGATAAACATGATTAACAATTAACCAACATCGTCATGAGCATCATTAAAGCATAATGAGGCATCTTGTACGTGTGTTGGCATGAGTTATTTAATTTTTGTGCTTTGTTTGAATGCTTGCTTATGAAGTAAGTTTAATTTTCTCAATTTTGTGATAACGAACCCGAGGTATAAAATTCTTGGAAGTTTCAAAAACTGCTGTTTTGTTTATTTTTCTGTGAGCAATCTAGAACGTCTTTTTGAGTGTTTGTTGTTGCGTTGTGTTCTTGGTAATTTTATCTTGCTGCTATTAAAATTTGGTGATTTTTGAAGCTCGGGAAGTGACTTTTTTAAAAAAATTAAAGTCGAACCAACGTTATTCCTCTTTTTCCCTCGCCCAGGCCCCCGCCTGTCAGCCCCTTCTCCTTCCTCTCGCTTCTCTCTCCCACGCCTGTTGGGCGAGCGGCTTCTGCTCGCCACGTCGCGCGCCTCATTGGCCGGCGAAGCCCCGGGCAAGCGAAATCCCACCCATGCCCTCGCTCCGCTTCTCCTTTTAAGCCCGTTCACGGCCTCCCCAAACTCTAGCCGCATTTTCCCCCATCTCCACCATTGCCGCCGCACCTCCTTTCTTCCCCAACTCCGGCCGCCGTCGATTCGCCCTCTCCGGTGAGATCCGCCTCGATTACTCGCGGCTACGTCTTCTCCTCGCCCTCCTCGACCCATTCCGGCCCTAATCCTCTCCGTTCCTCCATCCTGCAGGGGTTCCCGACGAGCTCCTCCCGTCGCCGCCGTCGTTGCCGTGGAGAACCCCCGCCGCCGTCTCATCGCGCCTCCGCCTCTCACTGGTGAGGCTCGCCGCACCCTCTCGCAGCCCATGCGCGCGCCTTCGCCCCGCCCCGGCCGTCCTCACCGCCGGCCATCGGAGCCGCGCCGCTCCGCGCCGCTCCGCGTCGCGAGCGCGCGCGAGCGCGTGCTGGCAACGCCCCCGGTTCGGCCTTGACCCGGCCTGGGTCTCCTTTGACCCCGGTCCCGCTTGTCAGCCTTTGCTGCCGGGCGGAACACGTAGATCCAGGGTTTCCCAAGGGTTTTTGTGCAAAAACGTTTTGAAGATTTGTTTTAATCGCTTTAGATCTTGTAAAATGTGTAGATAAATGTGTAGTGCTCCAAAAATGTTTATTCTTACTCTGTTGTATTCCTTGCACTGAGATCTACCTTGTAAAATTGTTGTATACCTTGTTTCTGTTACAGTAATTTAGTTATGCTTTATCTATATGAAAGTGATTTAATTACTTGTTAAATTAACTGGTGCTCTAAAATTTCCAAACTTAGTTTTTTCAGATCCCTTGTTAAATTATCTATTCCATGGTGTAATTTGTTTTGCAAGAAACCATCTGTTTGTTAGGACTTTAGAATAATTTCAAGTTTGCTGCCTGTAAATTTGTTTATTGCATAACTCGTACCTGAAAACTGTTAAATTAGTAAATCCACTTGTGTTAGCTTATTTCCTCTGTCTAGCTCTCATGGTAATTTTCTAGAAGTTGTTTGAAGTGATTTGAATGTCTTTTAAGATTTAATTTGTTTAGAGTAACTGAAAATTATCATGCTGATAAATAATTCTATAAAATTATTTTTGCTGCAAATCCAACTCATGAGCTCATAGAATTATTCTCTGCATGCTCAAATTAATTCATTATTTATGCTTATTGTATAAATTTATTGTTAATATTTCTTGCTCTAGGTTCTCTTGCTTAAAGATGCTTGATTGTTATTATTTGTGAGTATGTTGTTTATCATTCCATGTTGCACCATTCATTCTTCATGCCATATCATCTCATGCATGAATCATGGCAGCATGCTAATGCATACACTCATTCATGCATTATACCACCGGAGAACGAAATCGCGAGCCAGTCGAAGTTGTCGAACCCGAGCCCAGTGTCGAGTACGTGGTTGAGCCGGAAGAAAATCAAGGCAAGCAGCTAAGCATGATTTTTTTACCCGCCTAAATTGATTTAGCTTTAGTTATTTCATTTGGGTATCTATGGTTATGTATTATGTTTATCTATTGTATTGTTGTACCTAGTCTTATTCTTATGCATTACTCTCCTTGAATTGTGTCGTGTGGGTAAAGAAGTACACCCTTGCAAGGTTAAATAATCAATTTGAATTGCCGCGCTCTCAGTCATGAGCAAGCTCAATATCCTATGAATTCTTCGTAGAAAGTTCGTGTATGTTTGAAGTGGTTCATGTCACTTTTATGATCAAGTACTTGCTCTCCCTTTAATCAACTTAAACTTGTGTGGTGGTTTGGGCAAGATAATTAATTTGCTAGAGAACTAGTTGTTGGATTAGACAGGTCATGCTTATGTAATGATTACTTAACCATAAAGCCGCATCCTTGTTGAAACCCCTTTGCATAATCCTTGTTTATTTATTCGCGTAAGTCTTGTGAGTAACTTTGTACTCATGTCGCTTTTAACCTAAGTTGCAGGTGAGCCAGAGCTTGTGTTTGGTCACTTTTATCCCGCCGATTTCGGTGCAGGAGAGAAGTGAGTCGTTGTGGTCACAATGATGTTCTTGAGCAAAGACGTCATTGTCTTATCGCGCTTTAGTTTCTTTTTCCACTGCGTAGCTCGTCTTTTGTGAGAGCATGACAAAAATATTAAACTTAAACTCATGACTCTTTTAATGTTTAATTTGTGAGCCCAAGGCTTGTAATGTGGAGCTTGAACCTTTTAATTTCAGATTTGAACCATCCTTTTCATAAACTTGTAAATCTTATCGTTGGATCTTGTGTTATGTAAAATATGCTCTCTATGGATTTTATGATAATGTGCAAATTGTATGACGGTATGTGTGCTTATTTCTTGGCATGTGGCAAGCATGTACCGGGACTACCGTGATTTGATATCGTTTCAAGTGAATGACGTGTTAGTTGTTGAAGTCTCTAGATATGAGTTAGCACGTGACACGCTCTTAACCGGATATGTGCTAGCTTTCATTTTAAAGATAATGCCCGGCGGTTGAAAGGATCTTTGTGTTGCCTAGAGGGGGGGGGGGGCGTGAATAGGCGTACCTGAAAAACCTAAAAAATTCTTCACAGGAGTTAAATGTGTCGGAACTTCCGACACTGGACCGAAACTTCCGAGAAAACTAAAGATTTATAAGAAATTCAAAATTAAACTTGAAACTGCAGAACCTGGTTGAATCAAAAGTTGCACAATGATGCTAGGAGACTTCTGCAGGTGATCTTTGCAAGCACAACAACTCGAGTATATAGATCGACACAAAACAAACTTTAGATCAATGAGAACTAAACAAATGCTATAATCACAAGACACAAGAGATTTGTTCCCGAAGTTCACTTCCACTAAGGAAGCTACGTCTCCGTTGAGGAGCTCAGAAAGAGCCGGGTCTTCCACTAACCCTTTACCTCACTCAATCAACCACAAAGGAGGATTGAGTCACTTACTAGAAAATCCACAAAGGATAGGGCAATACAAACTTACCGAGGCGCGCACACACGAGAGGACGCTCCACAGGCGATACCAAACCGTCTAGAAGCAAGCTTCAAGAGTAACAAATGTGAATCAATCGATGAAGATGCTTCAAGTGCTCTTGAGATGAACTTGGCTGCCCTCACACTCAAATGGTTAAGTCTCACACCTCAATATTGCTCTCACCCAAGCCCTAACTCAAATCAACTAAAGGAATAACTCAATGAGGGATTGGGGAGGAGTAGTAAATGCTCTTGGAGGTGTTTGTCTCGGGTTAGGTCAGCAGCAAGTGAAGGGGGGCTGAGGGGGTATAAATACCCAAGCCCCAAAAACTAGCCATTAGTGCACTGGTTAAGTGATTATCGGAACTTCTGACACAGGGTCAGAACTTCCGACACTTTTAAAACAGCTGATGGAGGACCCCTTGTCGGAAGAATCCAGCTTCTTCCGACAAGTGTCAGAACTTCCGACCTGGGGTCGGAACTTCCGACAAACACTGAAACAGACACAAAACTAGGTGCACAAGTGTGTGATTTTGTGTCTCTCCTTGATGGTTAGCATCTCAAATAAGCACTTTTGACACTTTCATGCTATCCATTCACATCCTTCTTAATACTATGGTGTTTCCTAAACTCAAATTCAAAATATAAAATAAGTAATGATCTTCTTTTAAGACAAACACCATCCTTTAAGCAAATTTGGCGTCTTTTCTTGCTCTTTTTCATTTCATTGAATTTTAACTTGTCCAAAACTCGATAAACTCATTAGCTCCTTAATTTTGTATGTCATCAACACCAAAACCCACTTAGAAGGCCAAATGCACTTTCAATCTCCCCCTTTTTGGTGATTGATGACAACACAATTAAGGCTCACAATAAATTCAATAAGATATTTTGAATTTAATTATATAGTTGAACTCCCCCTTGATATGTGCATTTATCAAGATAAATACAAAACTAGCCTCAAATGCTATTTGCACATATTAAGAAAGATCTCTTCTATATAATTGCATTCGTGGGGCGCAACATGTGATAAATATCAACGTGATGCACATGACAAGATGTATCACAACAATAAAGTGAAAATGAACAAGCACCAAGTCAAAAGTCATGAGCATCACAAAAGCAATAAGGTTCTAAGATCACACTAGCATAGAGAAACTCAATTAGTTCTTACAACTTTAAAGATCTCACTTGGCACACCACATGTCACATAAATACAAGTCTCATTTGTCCACAAGCACAAGAGTTTAAAGTTTCAATGATTCAATGACGAAGCTAAAATAGATAAAGCAGCCACAAAGCCTATGGTGAGCTCACTCCCCCTTTGCAACAAGCACCAAAAAGGAGAGGCCCTTCCATAGCCACTACTCGCCATCGTCGTCGTCATCTTCTGCATCATCTTCTTCCTCATCGGTGGGTGTGTTGGCAGCGGGAATGTCCTCTTCTTCGTCCTCATCCGACTCCTCACGCCCACCCAAGTCTTCTTCAATTTCATCCTCATCAACTTGGGGAGCGCCAAACATCATGGAAGGTCCACCCATTTCTTCCCAAGGGTTGTAGAGGTGGAGGAGGAAAATCCATAGGAGCACGAAGAGGTGAGTGAGGCATGTCATATCTGGCCATGATTTTCTTTTGTCTTGCCACAATCTTAAGAAGCTGCTCATCCACATACTTCTTGTGGTCATGGATTTCTTTTGCATTGTGATGACCCACATTGAAGCATGCAAACAATCCTTGAGAAATAAAATTGAGCATGCCCTTCTTCTTTGGGGCGCGAGGGAGAGGACCACAGGAGCTCGAAGGACCTTGAGAGCTAGATGGACCATGAGAACTTGAGGGATGATGAGAACTTGAAGGACCATGAGAGCTCGAAGGACCATGGGAGGGTCCTTGAGTGGAGCGGCGAGGTGCATGTGCTCCAAGCTTGAGAAGACGCTCAAGTTGACCTTTCTTAGGCTTGTACACTTGATGACCCTTGTCAGTCAAGATGTTGACGCTTGTCACTTCTTTAATCATGGCTAAGATACAGGGAGCATAGTGACAGCCTTTCTTCGGTGAGACAGAACAAATGATGATTTCCTCCCAAATGAAGTCAAAAACACAGAACTCATTCTTGTTGGTAGCCATTCTTGCAGGCAAGTTCTTGGACATGTTTGAAATGTTGTCCGAGTCACCACTTTTGGGACACAGAGTGTAGCGGAAGAGTTGGTTGAGCAACTTGTAATAAGGTGTCAAACCATGTATTGTCCCAAATTTAATATCACCATATGCACTGTCATACATGAAGTGAAGTTCTCCATCATCAAGCACATTCTCCTCCTCATGAATCCTCTCTCTAGTAAGATCAGCATTGGAAAACCCAAGAATACTAGCAAAGTAAGCATATTCAACATAGAACGTCCCGCCTTGAATAGTCCAATGGAAGGTCTTGGTTGAGCGGTTGACATAGAGAGTGGAGTAGAACTGAGCGATGACCTCCTCATTCCAATCACAATTGAAGGACATGATTGATGTGAGATGCATCCTTCTACAAGCATCTTGGACTTCCCTCACCACCGGCAGGTCAATTTCAAATAGATATTCCCAGTTGATGGATTTCATCTCGGTAGTGGGGTGAGACTTGCAAAGAATTACTCATGAATACCAATCAGCATGAAAGTTCATCCAAAATCGAACATCTCCTTGATGCTCTTTGGCATATTTAGATGGATCATCATATCTCAATGCATATATATTATGCTTGCCCTTTTTGTAATCCACTGGACGAGTCCCATTGAACTGTGAAGCAGTTAGCCTAATTGGGGGCTGCATCCGAAGGATGATCCTCTCAAGATATTCTAACGACTCTCCAGCATCTGACATGTGAGTGCCTGGAGCAGAAGCGCGCTTCATGCGTGGATGAGCACCATGAGCGGAAGTACCCTGTGGATTAGGTCTTCCACGAACACGAGAGCGCAAAGGAGCCTTCGCCACAGCCTTTCGCTTGCCAGTACGATCAGCCATAGGTGAAGCTTCTTGAGTCGCTTCGGAATCAGAAGGAGACGATTCAATCTCGGGTGAAGACGCCCTCTGCATTCCTCTCCTTTCATGAGCCATCTGAGTATGTAAGATGAAAATTAGGATAGACCCAATAGGGGTGATGAAACTCAATCAAATGGGACAGTCAGGGCACTTGTCGGAACTTTCGACGTGGGGACGGAACTTCCGACGGAACCGGAACTTCCGACCCCGTGTCGGAACTTCCGACAGGGCCCGAGCAGACCCAAAAGATCATGAATCAAGAGATTTTGCCCACCAAATTTGATAAGATTCTAGGCATATGATCAATGATGTACCAGAAGGCTATCCCTAAGAAAGAAACTTCTAACTCCTTCTACATTGAGAGATCAGGCGACCGGAATTTTGAATGAAACACCTTGAAGATTTCCCGCGTGAATCGAACGAGAGATGATGGGGATCGGATGTTCCAAAGAGTGGAGAATCCAAAGAACTCCAAAGAATTGAAATCCCACGGTTGAATCTTGGTTTCCCCGCAAGATTTTGAAAGGGGAGAAGAGTTGGCGTCGCTGGTGTGTGTGAGTATGTTAGGGTTTGAGGGGGCTGTCCAACGGTATATATAGGTTCAAGTGAACTGTCGGAAGTTCTGACGGTGGATCAAAAGTTCCGACGGATAAGAATTTTCGAACCCGAGGACCCCCGATCGGAGGAATGGAGAAAGTTCCAACGAAGACTGTCGGAAGTTCCGATGGTGTGTCGAAAGTTCCGATGAATATTAAAATGATCTACTGAAGACCCTTTGTCGGAACAAGCATGATACTTCCAAGAAACGTTGGAACTTCCGACCTTCCGACCATGGGTCGGAAGTTCCGACCTATACTTTTCTGCTCCAAAAAGATAGATTTTTAGAAAAATAAACTTGGAGATATAAACGATATGGCTCGTAGACAAATGAGAAACTTGAAGCTTAGTGATCAGCCACACACAACATTACATAACAATGATCACAAGAATCAAGCTTTTATCCAAAGATCAAAATCCAAATATTTTAAAATAACTCAACACAACTAAATTCATTTTTCGTATCTAAGCAACAATCAAGTACGTGCAACAGGTCAAGCCAAGTTACGAGAATCCAAGATAATTAGTTCACTCCTCAAAGCACAAAACCTTTGCTCATCTAGAGGCTTAGTGAAGATATCGGCAAGTTGTCGTTCGGTGCTTACGTGACGTAAAGCAATATCTCTTTTGGCCTCATGATCCCTTAAGAAATGATGTCTTATATCTATGTGCTTTGTTCGGAAGTGTTGTACCGGATTGTTTGCTAGCTTGATAGCGCTCTCATTATCATATAAGAGCAGAATCTTGCTAAATTCACAACCGAAGTCACTCAACGTTTTCTACATCCACAAGAGTTGGGCACAACAAGCACCCACTGCAACATATTTAGCTTCGACGGTGGATAAAGCAACCGAATTTTATTTCTTAGAGCTCCACGAAACTAGGGATCTTCCAAGAAATTGGCAAGTCCCCGTCGTATTCTTTCTATCTATCTTACAACCGGCATAATCCGAATCGGAATATCCAAGTAGATCGAAAGTGGAGCCTTTGGGATACCATAAGCCAAGGTTAGGAGTGTGTACCAAATATCTCAAAATTCTCTTAACAACAATTAAGTGACATTCTTTAGGATTGGCTTGAAATCTTGCACACATGCACACACTAAGCATAATATCCGGCCTAGATGCACAAAGGTAAATAAGAGAGCCAATCGTGGAGCAATATACCTTTTGATCAACCGACTTCCCTTCTTCATTGAGATCAAGATGACCATTTAATGCCATGGGTGTCTTGATGGGCTTTGCATCGGCCATGTCAAACTTCTTAAGCATATCCTTCACATACTTGGTTTGACATATGAACATCCCTTCCTTTATTTGCTTGACTTGAAATCGAAGGAAGAACTTCAATTCACCCATCATGGAAACCTCAAATCTCTTGGTCATGATCCTACTAAATTCCTCACAAAATTTCTTATCAGTAGAACCAAATATGATTTCATCGACATATATTCGGCAAATAAAAATATCTTTATCAACTTTGTGAGTAAAGAGAGTAGAATCGGCTTTTCCCATTACAAAGTCGTTCTTTAGAAGAAAATTCTTAAGTCATTCATACCATGCCCTAGGAGCTTGCTTAAGCCCATAGAGCGTCTTATGGAACTTGTACACTTGATTTGGAAATTTTGGATCTTCAAAGCCTGGCGGTTGTTCTACATACACCAACTCGGATAGGGGGCCATTCAAGAATGCACTTTTCACGTCCATTTGATAAAGCTTGAAATCATGATGAGTGGCATAGGCTAATAGTATACGAATTGATTCAAGCCTAGCTACGGGTGCATAGGTTTCACCAAAATCCAAACCTTGAATTTGTGTGAAACCTTTTGCAACTAACCTTGTCTTATTTCTTGTGACGACACCATGTTCATCTTGTTTGTTTCGGAAAACCCACTTGGTGCCAATCACATTTTGCTTTGGTCTTTCAACCAACTCACATACTTCATTTCTAATAAAGTTATTCAACTGTTCTTGCATGGCAATGATCCAATCCGGATCATCAAGTGTTTCATCTATCTTGAGAGGTTCTAGAGAAGAGACAAATGAGTAATGTTCACAAAAAGTTGCTAAACGTGAACGAGTAGTTACCCATCTTTGAATACTTCCAAGAATATTGTCGATGGGGTTATCTCGTTGAACACTTTGATAAATTCTTGGGTGCGGCACTTGTGATTGAGGTTGAATAGGTCCATCATCGTCATTTTTTGGTTGTGAAGCATTTTCTTGAGCTTCTCCACCTTGTTCTCCCCCTTGATCAATGTCATGACCTTCATCGTCACCATGAACTTGACTTTGATCTTGAGGTTGTTGAGAGCTTGGAGGTTCAACTCTTATGGATGATGATGGATCATTGTTTCTTTCTTCAATTGGAGTTTGAGCTTGAACTTCATGAGGTCTCACCTCCCCTAAGCCCATCCTCATGATTGATAGACTCGGAGGTTCCTCTTCATCTATAATATTTTTATCAACTTGCTCTACTTGAGTGCAGTTGGATTCATCAAAAGTTACGTACACCGTGATCTCAACACAACCGGTGGTTTTGCTGAAGACACGATAGGCGTGTTCGTTAGTACCATAACCAAGTAGAAAACCTGCGTCAACCTTTGATGCAAACTTTGAGCTTTTGGTTTTCTTGTTAAGTATGCAAACTTTGAGCTTTTGGTTCACTTGAGCCTTGGGTTTGTTACCGTTGATTATCTCGTAGGATGTCTTGTCCATGTATTTGTGGAGGTAGAGACGGTTGATGGCATGACACGCCGTATTGCTAGCTTCGGCCCAAAAGATATCCGGAGTCTTGTAATCATCAAACATTGTTCTTGCGGCTTCACAATGACTTATTCTTTCTCTCAATAATGCCGTTTTGTTGAGGTGTCTATGGTGCGGAGAATTCATATTTGATTCCTTCTACATCAAGAAATTCTTCAATATTGGTGTTCCGAAATTCCGAACCATTGTCACTTCTTACATTCTTGATTTTCAGCTCATATTCATTTTGAGCTCTTCTAATAAATTTCTTGACAATTCCTTGAGCTTCACTTTTATCTTGCAAAAAGAATACCCATGTGAAACGAGAAAAATCATCAACAATTACAAGACCATATTTGTTACCGCCAATGCTAATGTAGGCAATGGGTCCAAACAAATCCATGTGTAGAAGCTTCAATGGTCTTGATGTCGTCATGATGTTCTTGGCACGGTGTGGGGCACCAACTTGCTTTCCAGCTTGGCATGCGCTACACATCCTATCTTTCTCAAAAACAACATTTGTTAGTCCTAGGATGTGCTCGCCTTTTTGAAGTTTGGCCAAGTTCCTCATCCCGACATGGGCTAGTCGGCGATGCCAAAGCCAACCCAAATCAGATTTTGCCACTAAACAAGTCATGGGCTCAACTATCTCCTTGGAGAAATCAACAAGATAGACTTTGCCCTTTAAGAGACCCGTAAAAGCAATAGAGGAATTCTCCTTTATAAAGACAGTCACACCCTGATTAGTAAAGAGACAATTGTAGCCCATCTCATAAAGTTGCGAGACCGACAACAAGCTGTTCTCCAAAGTTTCAACCAAATAAACATTTGAAATAGAGTTATCATTTGAGAGTGCAATTTTACCCAAACCAATCACATCTCCTTTGCTATTGTCTCCAAAGACAATAGTTTCTTTAGGTATATCATGAGGCTCTAGGGATGTGAACAGATCCTTCTCCCCGGTCATATGATTTGAGCATCCACTATAAAGCAACCATGCGGTGCCACCCGAGGAGTAGGCCTACAAAACAAGTTTAGCTTTGAATTTAGGTACCCAAAAAGATTTGGGTCCAAGAGGGTTAGATGGATACACTTTTGGAACCCACACACTTCTAAGGATTGCCCTCTTAGTGTAAGCCCCAACATACTTGACCACTATTTTACCATTGTGGTCCATTGTCACCATATAATCCATGGTGTAGTTTGGTGATGGCTCATGCTTAGTGATCTTTGCCTTGATGGGATCATCAACTTTCTTCTTGGCTTGAGAGGGCATGGTGGTCACACCATGCGCAATGTTCATCAAGTTCTCAAGATTTGATCCCTTGGTGAACATGACACATTCCTTACCATTGACTACCTTCCGGTCGTTTACCTTGCCTCCCTTGTAGTGACCAAGCCCATCCTTCTTGTGGGAACGTCCCCCTTCCTTATACGCAACCTTAGGCTTGGGCTTGGTATCACCTTCATATCCGTTTCTTACTAACTTGTTTAGCCTCTCAAGTTGAGCATTCTTTGCTTTGATCAAATTTTCTAGCTTTGCCAAGTTGGTAATACACGCTTGAACATCGATTTTATAACATCTTGAGCACCCTTCACTTGTGGAAACATTTGAGTCAAGAGTTGCTTTAGAATTGGTTTTGGTGCTTTCCCAAAGAGCATTGTAGCTTCTTGTAGTCCTTGCTCTTTTCTTTGTACCTCTTCTCTTTCTTTTCTTTGTTCTTCAATTGTGGTTGTAGCTTCTTGTAGTCCTTGCTCTTTTCTTTGTACCTCTTCTCTTCCTTTTCTTTGTTCTTCAATTGTGGGCAATCGGCAATGTAGTGACCCACTTCTTTGCATTCATAACATCTTCTTAGTGATGGCTTCTTCTTGTCATCACTACTTTTCTTTTAGTACTTCTTCTTCATGAATTTTTTGAAGTTTCTCAATACCAAGGCCATCTCTTCATCGGTGGATCCTTCATCACTTGAAGTTGAATCTTTCTTTCTTGACTTTAGAGCCTTGTACCTTGATTCAACCTTGTCACTTGAGCTAGCATTGAGTGCCACATTCTTATTCACATTGTGACTTAGTGACTTGGCCACATCCCTCTCAACCAACTCTTGATGTAGGATTTCACCAAGAAGTTGATTAGGTGTCTTGACCTTAAATTTGGGATCTCTTCTAATTATTGTTGCAAGACTGGGGTTCCTTGGCGTGAAGGCTCTAGGCAACTTCTTTGTCACCTTGTGATCTTCCCTTTCCGTGCAACCAAGAGATCTAATGTCCGATACAAGGACCATTAATCTATCATACGTTTGCCTCACGGTTTTTTCATCGTGCATGACAAAGTGCTCTAGCTCTCCTTGCAACAAATCCATCTTGCCTTCTCTAACTACATTGGTTCCCTCATGACCCTCATGGCTTGCACATTGCGGAAATAGTCTTGAGCTTGTTCAGCCGTGGGTACACCGTTCGTAGGAGGAGTCACACCTACAACCACAACTTCCCAAATAGAGGGGTGAAGCCCATAGAGATGCATTTTCATATCATAAGACCACTTGGGATAATCCGTCCCATAAAAAAAGGAGGCTTTCCCAAGTGAACCGATTGAAATTGAGAAGTAGGATATTGAGATGAAGCATAGTTATGAGGAACTTGATTTAACCCGAAGAAAGGATGCTTCTCGCTTTCTTCCTTGATTCGCTTCATCATCAACTTCTTGGCCTTCTTCTCAATTTTTACCTTCATCTTTTCTTTTCTCCTTCTTCTTTTCTCACCCTCGCTTTCATCGCTTGAACTTGAGTCGGCATCATGGATGGAGGGTGGACGGCTTGTTTGCTCGAAAGGATTTCCAGCACTATCAAGTCCGGTACCGGCATCGATTTGAGCTGCAATGGTTGCGACGGTGTCCGCATCATCCCCAACTATGGACATCTTGATATCCCTTAGCGGTTAAGCCTAAATCAAGAGAATAGGCCCTAATACCAATTGAAAGGATCTTTGTGATGCCTAGAGGGGGGTGAATAGGCGTACCTGAAAAACCTGAAAAATTCTTCGCGGGAATTAAATGTGTCGGAACTTCCGACACTGGACCAGAAGTTCTGACAAAACTAAGGTTCTTATATGAAATTCAAAATTAAACTTCAAACTACAGAATCTGGCATAATCAAAAGTTGCACAATGATACTAGGAGACTTCTGCAAGTGATCTTTGCAAGCACAACAACTTCGGTGCAGGAGAGAAGTGAGTTGTTGTGGTCACAATGACGTTATTGAGCAAAGACGTCATTGTCTTATCGCGCTTTAGTTTTTTTCCAGCTGCGTAGCTCGTCTTTTGTGAGAGCATGACGAAAATATTAAACTTAAACTCATGACTCTTTTAATGTTTAATTCGTGAGCCAAGGCTTGTAATGTGGAGCTTGAACCTTTTAATTTCAGATTTGAACCATCCTTTTCATAAACTTGTAAATCTTATTGTTGGATCTTGTGTTATGTAAAATATGCTCTCTATGGATTTTATGATAATGTGCAAATTGTATGACGGTATGTGTGCTTATTTCTTGGCATGTGGCAAGCACGTACCGGAACTATCGGGATTTGATATCGTTTTAAGTGAATGATGTGTCAGTTGTTGAATTCTCTAGATATGAGTTAGCACGTGACACGCTCTTAACCGAATATGTGCTAGATTTCATTTTAAAGATAATGACCGGCGGTTGAAAGGATCTTTGTGATGCCTAGAGGGGGGTGAATAGGCGTACCTGAAAAACCTGAAAAATTCTTCGCATGAATTAAATGTGTCGGAACTTCCGGCACTGGACCGGAACTTCCGACAAAACTAAAGTTTTTATACGAAATTCAAAATTAAACTTGAAATTGCAGAACCTGGTTGAATCAAAAGTTGCACAATGATGCTAGGAGACTTCTACAGGTGATCTTTGCAAGCACAACAACTCGAGTACGTAGATCGGCACAACAACTCGAGTACGTAGATCGGCACAAAACAAACTCCACGGGTGACACCAAACCGTATAGAAGCAAGCTTCAAGAGTAACAAATGTGAATCAATAGATGAAGATGCTTCAAGTGCTCTTGAGATGAACTTGGCTGCCCTCACACTCAAATGGTTAAGTCTCACATCTCAATCTTGCTCTCACCCAAGCCCTAACTCAAATCAACTCAAGGAATAACTCAATGAGGGATTGGGGAGGAGTAGTAAATGCTCTTGGAGGTGTTTGTCTCGGGTTAGGTCAGCAGTAAGTGAAGGGGGGCTGAGGGGGTATAAATACCCAAGCCATAAAAACTAGCCGTTAGTGCACTGGTTAAGTGATTGTCAGAACTTCCGACACTTTTAAAACAGCCGTCCGAGGATCCCTTGTCGGAAGAATCCAGCTTCTACCAACAAGTGTCGGAACTTCCGACACACACTGAAACAGACACAAAACTAGGTGCACAAGTGTGTGATTTTGTGTCTCTCCTTTTGCATCTCAAATAAGCACTTTTGACACCTTCATGCTATCCATTCACATCTCTCTTAATAGTACGGTGTTTACTAAACTCAAATTCAAAATATAAAATAAGTAAGGATCTTCTTTTAAGACAAACCCCATCCTTTAAGCAAATTTGACGTCTTTTCTTCCTCTTTTTTATTTCATTAAATTTTAACTTGTCCAAAACTCGATAAACTCATTAGCACCTTACTTTTGTATGTCATCAATACCAAAACCCTCTTAGGGGGCCAAATGCACTTTCAACGGTTTGATCAAAACGATTTCAAATTGGACGGTTCTTAAAACCATCCGAACCATGCCCATGAAACTGCAAAAGACTAGGGAGTATTATCAGTTCTCAGTTCTCACTACCACAGAAGTCTATAGAGGGCGGGCATTCCCAAGAAACAAAGAATATATTAAGGATTCCCCACCAAACCCTCTAGTTTCTTTGCAGTAAACCAGCCATCATCCGCATTCAGGTGTTGACAACATGACGCATTTGTGCTGCCGTTTCAGGCTACCAACATGTTTAGACACCTGAATACACCGTCCCGTTTGTCAGCTGGAGCATGCGAAGAAAAGGAACAGAAAACTGCTCTCAGCAGTGCTAGATCCGCAAACAGTTCATCTGGTGGTTTGATTCATCCCGAAGCAAATCCATCCGATTGTTAGGTTTGGCGAACGGAGAGACGGATAAAACAAACATTTTGCGGGGAAAGCTCTCTTGTTCGTTCCACCTCTCATGGGGGCTATGGCACGGAACCAGCAGCCACGGTCGTAGCACCGGGCAGGTGCGCGGTTGCGGCGCTGGGTCCCAGGAATGGAGACGACGGGCGCGTAGGCTGCCGCGCTCCGGGAGGACACGACGCCGCCGTACCCGGCTGCGTGAGCGTATTGCCTGCGTGAGCACGACTGGCTCCTGGGCTTCTGGCTCGGCGCCGGTGGCGCGGCGATCTGCGTGCGCGTATTGCCGCTGGGAGCAGTGCAGTAGAATGGAGATCTCGTGCTAGGGAAAGGTCTGATTGAAGGATGGATGTACGCGCTTCCGCGGAGAACAGAAGGTGAGGAGGAGGAGGAGGAGGACCGCAGCGGCGGCGGCGGCGGACGACGGTGGGCTGGCGGGCGTTGAGACTCCCGAATCAGCGGCCCACTTAAAAATTTTGTTGAAAATAAACAATGCATACTTGAGAACATTCTAAAAGAATTTAGAAACAATAAGAGTGGAGAGTTACCATGCTTCATGATAAGAGTAAAATTCTATAGAATTAGATATTTTGCATAGTTAGATAAGGATGAAGAAAATTATAGAGATAGATATTTTGTAAGGAAGAGTGTGGAAGTTGCCACATGGCAACACCACAACATCCATAAGCACCTATAAATAGAGGTGTTCTCTTCCCTTTTGCTATACCATGGCATAAGGGGTCTCAAGTAGGAGTGTGGTATGATAGCCATATAGTGTAGTTGTATCATGTTAGTGTAGCCATATAGAGAGTATATGAGTCTTATGTTGTATCAAGTTATAGTAGTGAATAAAGAGTTGATTTCTCTTGTAGAGAGTTGGTCTCCCGTATTGGTGTCAAGGTGAAGGTCTTCTTGGTGTGTGGGTATAATGTCCACAGAACAAGTGGTATCATACTACTTTGGTACCGCTTCTCGAAAGTTGATGTCAAGGTTAGGGACATCGATTTCTCAACAACGTTTGATCAGGAAATTTAAAAAAAATACCCCTAAATTGGATCGCGATTAATAACCGCGATCCAAATTAGGGGGTTTTGTGAAAATATATGATATGGTATTTTACAAAGAACTCCTAGATCGGATCGCGATCCGTAATCACGATCCAAATAAGGGAGCTATTTGCAAATACTTTATTCAAAATTTTACAAAAGGATCCCTAATTTGAATCGCGACTATTAATCGCGATCCAAACCAGAGGGTGCTTTGCAAATGTTTCGGGGGATGGCGCCGGAGAAGCCGACCAGGCCGCGCTTGCTGCCGGCGGCAACCTGTACTCGCCCCGTGCCGTCGTGTGCTCCGCGCGATGCCCCGTCGAGATTCGCTCTCCAACGTCCTAACAGTTCCTCCGTCTCCCCTCGTGCGGAGTTGTTGGTGCGGCGGCGCCGCCGGGTCAGGATCGGAGCTTGGTGCCCTGAAATGGTGACGGAATTTCAATATTCAGAGCGGCGAGGCGGCTATCGGGGGCAAGCTTTTGCTCCATCATTCTAGCGTGGGCTGCTTGGCTGCGGCAGAGCCAGCAGAGCACATCGTGCGGTCGGTCTCGGCGACAAAGACGCGAGCGCCGGTCGTGTGCTTCACCTCAGCGAATGCGTCTGAAGCAACGACATGCCCCCAAGTGCAGAAACGACATGGATTTTCAGATATAAAACTCACGCGATGCAGCACCACTGCCAACATGTTCAGAGTTGATTCCTGTCGTTGTGTGCGTCCAGGTTCTAATCTGGAGAGTGGAGACTGCAGCGACCGAAACATTCAGGTATATGCTGTTCAAATCATAAGAAAATCTAGGCATTGATGGACCCAAGCAGTTAGGATTCAGTATCGTTGCTGACAGGGGGGAAAACGGAGAGAGCTAGGCTTGGTCATCTGACTGATCACAAATCATCACTAGTGCGGCATATAGCAATTCATCGACGGGGAGAGGGAAACAAGGGATGAAGGGGAGACCCAGCACATGAATGCATCTGACGAAACGAAACACCCAGTCATGAGCAGCTTGCGACCCCACAGCCACAAAACGCAGAAATGTTTCTATGGCCGCAGCAGACGTGGGATTTCTTATTGGACTGAATTTTCAGACACCCACAAAGACATAAAGTTCGGATCCTGTTGCCATGCCACAATGACCAGGCAATCAGGTTGCACTACATTTGGATCTGATTCGGCTCCCATCACAACAACATGGGGTTTCCACAAGGAGCAGCGCGTTTGCGTTTTCCTGGTAACCTGATGTTGGCAAGAACATCTGCTGCGTCGCCTGGGCACGTACTTCGGAGTTTGTGTGGGTGTGGGAGCATGAGCATCCTTGCATTCTGTCAAGCGGCGCCATTCCCTCCAAGCCTCCAATCCTCCGTTTCATCCCGCAGAAATGGCAACGCATGCGCCATGCAATGCAATAGACGCGCGGACTTGTCACGGAAGGAAAGAGAACAGACGATCTCCCTTTGCTCCGGCCCCCAGAACAAGCAAGCAAAGCCTACGACGGCAAAACGGGACGGCGGCAGCAGCACTCACCAGTCAGCACGGACCAGACAAGACAAGAGGCAAAACGCGGGAGGTCCCATCACCACCAGTCCCCACGAGACCACAGCACTCCGCATGTCAGGGCTGCGGCTTTTGACAACACCAACACGCACGACTCCCTGTCCCGTTAAATCATTGCCCTGCCGTGCCGCTCTTACCGCCGCTAACCACGAAACCTTGCCGCCAGAACCCTGCCACCGCCACGGCGCCACGGCACGTCACCTGCCGCGGCGGCCGTGCCGAGCCAACAGCAGCAACAGCAGCCCTCGCCCAGCCGCCCAGGAGGCCAGGATCGACCCCTCCACCCGCCGCCCCGCGCCGGCCACAGCCGCATTTACTTCGCCGTCCGCCCCAGCTGCGGCGCCCTGCCCTCTCCCCAGCCCACTCCGCTTCCGCCACCGCCTGGCCGCGCCAAAGTCCGAGCCGCGCCCGTGTGGCAGCCAGTGGCAGTGGCAGAGCTCAGCTCGGGCCTCATTTATGGCGTCCGGCCGGCCGGAGTGCTGTGCTCGACCCCTGCTCCACGTCTCGGTCCCATCGGCGGATCGAATCCACCCGCTTCGGCGCTTCCCCTCCTTTCCTCTCGCCCCCAACTATTAATTAGCTGCAGTGCGGTAGTCCCGCCGATCTCCCCGGCCCTGTGCGTCGCTGCTGCTGTGCAAACGCTGCGCTGGATCAATCAAAGTATCAAACCTATCTACTCCTACGCAACCACAGCTACGGTCTACGGTGGAAATGATATATACGGCTAGTGATCCCGTCCCGTTCTTCTGGGGTGGCGCTCTGTCGTCCGTGACGACTCTGAAATCTGAATCTCTGACAGAACCAGCACGCACATTTCGCGTTGGCGACGAAATCCACGCCCGTTTCCAATAACGCTCTCCGACTCCGAGTTTAGACTATAGAGCTAGTACTATCCTAGTAGAGTTTTACATGAAAACCCGGTGAATTCTCTGCATCTCCAAACGGAAATTGGTCGCTGGTAGTACTAGCAAAAACTGACTGCGTGCTGGTAATTTCGTGGGCAGGAGGGAGGCAGTTGTACGGCGCGCAACAACAGACAACCGGTCGTCCCCTACCAAATTCAAGTCTCCGTCTCCCCGCGGCCCCGCCCGGCGTACTTGCAACGAAAGCGCCTTTGCCCCCATTAAATGCGTGGCCCGGCTGCCCGTCGACGGCTCGCTCGCTCATAATTGACCATGCCCCTTCCCGTCGTCGTAGCAGGCTTGCAGCAGCAGCCAGCAGCAGGTGAAAATCCGTCGCATTTATGGCCACCGGGATCCTCCTCGGCCTATAAATCCGTCGGCATTTATGGCCACGGCTCCTCCTCCTCAGCCTCACTTCTCGTCGTTCCCGTCGTCGCTGCCGACGCCATCGAGGGGAGAGAGAGGGAGAGCGACCGACGGTCTGTTGCGGCGGCGGCCATGGGGAGGACTCCGTGCTGCGACAGCAAGGGGATCAAGAAGGGGCCGTGGGCGCCCGAGGAGGACAAGCTGCTCGTCGACTTCGTCCAGGCCAACGGGCCCGGCAACTGGCGCATGCTCCCCAAGCTCGCGGGTACGTGCTCATCCCATCCAGCCGCTTGAATTGGTGCATGCGTGATCCGGTTGTTTTGGCTCGTTAAGCTCTCGAGCGATCTGGGCTGATGAGGCGATGCGATGCGCGTGCATGCAGGGCTGAACCGGTGCGGCAAGAGCTGCCGGCTCCGGTGGACCAACTACCTGCGCCCGGACATCAAGCGCGGGCCTTTCACCAGCGAGGAGCACAATTCCATTCTCCAGCTCCACGCCATCGTCGGCAACAAGTGAGTGTACTCCTCTCTTGCACAGGCACATTGATTCAAGGCAACTCATCACTCGTGCGTTCATGTAACGAACATCCATCCAGAGTACACCACGCTTACGTGCTGGATGGTCGTGATCTCTCAGGTGGTCCATGATCGCGGCGCAGCTGCCGGGCCGGACGGACAACGAGATCAAGAACTACTGGAACACGCACCTCAAGAAGCAGCTCCGCCAGGAGGCGCTCGCCGGCGCGGACGCCGCCGCCCAGCAGCTCGCCGCGGCGGGGGCCGCGTCCTCCTGCCCCGCCGCGCGCCACATGGCCCAGTGGGAGACCGCCCGCCTCGAGGCCGAGGCGCGCCTCTCCCTCCTCTCGTCCTCGGCCACCACGACGGTCGCCTCCGCCACGGCCGCCTCCTCGTCGTCGTCCACCGCCGCTGCCGAGCACGAGGCGGCGCCGGACATCTTCCTGCGCCTCTGGAACTCCGCGGTCGGGGAGTCCTTCCGCTGCTCCGCGCAGGGACAGGGTGCAGCCGCAGCGCATGGTCCGGCGGCGGCGAGCCCGGCGGCAGCTGGTACGCCGGCAGCGCGGCCGCCTGCGGCGCCCAGCGGCGGCGGCGGCGACTCCTCGGCCGCGTCGACCAACGGGACAGAGGCGGCGGACGACTACCAGGCGTTCCTGGACATGGCCGTGGAGGAGCTGGCGCTGCTGCACGGCCGGCTCGGCGTGTCGTTCTCGGCGTTCCCGACGGCCGAGGCGTCGTGCCGGTTCGCGCCGTTCGAGTGACTTGAGCTCGCTACCTAGCGCCTAGCAGTAGCTCTCGTCATCACCACTCACCAGTCATCGCGTATCGCATGCGGCGTTGCTTGCGTACGCGTACGTACATACACATGTTGTACACTACACCACCCGCTTGTCTTTTGGCGGCGATGGCGTGTGTACGTGCCTGTACGCGACGAGCTGATGCATGCCCGAGCTTGCGTGTGCCAGTACGTAGTCTGTGCCCTAGAGCAAGAGGTTTTTGCGACTGCTCTAGGCTAGCTGTGGCATTGCTCTGGTGAATGCTGTTGACTTTGAATACTTTTGCGTATGTGTGTGTACTGTGTACATAGACGTGGTTTGTGCTGTGTGCGAGCTCTGACTTGTTGGTTTCTGATGCACGTAGTTTGGCCGGGATGGGGAAAAGAGTTTTGCGCGTTTTGCACGATCGAGGGAGGCCATGCGTGCGCTGCACGGCGATGTATGTCCAGGTCCAGTCCAATCAAAGCAAATCTTGCGAAGTTCCTGGATGAAGTGGATGGTACTCACTCCGATAAAAAAGCTGCAAACAACTATATCTATAAATTGTTATCTATATGTTAGTTTCAAAATTTCAAAATGGTACGAATAAATTTCTCTTAAGAAGTACATTGAAAAGTATACTGTTGGTACAATAAAAATGCCGGTCAAATTTACCAGCAAAAGAATAGCGGTCATATTGATGTTTCCTAGCGCATACTTTTGCTCTTTTTTTATAAGTGTGCAGAACAAAAAGGAAAATTATCCCAAGTTAATTTTTAATATGATGTCCAAGACTCTTTATTTTGATTGGGAGGTTTTGCTGAAGACATCCAGAGTTCCAGACCCTAATTTGGTTGAAAGCATCTATGCTCATCTAGGTCGATCGAGTTTCGGTGACGCTTCATGGACTAACAATTTTATTTCAAAAATGATATAGGTTAGTCGTAGAGATAGAATTTGATCTAGTTACTAGGATGCTATGATGTTAGCTTTAATTTGCTGAGAACATAATGGATCCGCAATGTTCATTTATTTGATGATTCTACAGTAGCTATTTTTCTCCAACTTGCACTGTATGTATGAGGACTTAGTTTGAGAGAATGGAACGCCACTCGTACAGAACCGAAAAGCAAATGCTCATCGTATAGCTAGCTAAGGCTGCCACTTCGCCGTATGCATAAATTTTACATTTTGCCCCATACCGTTCATTAAACAAAAAACTACTCTTAACTTCGACCATGCTGTTCATCATATATAATCCGCCCTACGTACGTACATAGGCAATACATTACACCACTAGTAGGGAGCGGCAACGTTCAGGTTCTGGACCAACGTGCTGGCGTGCATGCGCATGTGTGTCAGTCATGGCCGGCCGGCGCACGGCCGGGGCTTGGCCCAGCAATGAGCAATCTTCCCCACGACCTCGTGCAGGCAAGCGTAGACGGTCGACCCGTGTAACACGCTACGGCCTACGGCGAAACACGCCATGATACGCTCGACTAGGGCTTGGAGAGCCTTGGACCATCCACAGATTCGATCATTCCGCTGGGAATGGAAATCTCGGCGCTCTAGCTCCTCGCATGCATGCATTATTCCCCCGCCGATACCCGATACGATAACGCATGCACGCCGTTGCTTTTAATGGCACCAGGCCGCCAACCATGCATGCATGCATGATGCCGCCACGCATGCAGCGTCCATACCTGATTGTTCTCTTCCGGAGCTCGAATGCTCGATCACTGTACTACGATGGTACGAGTGCCTATGTAGCAGCTAGCTGCTACCCTTCTCCTGTGTCGTGCTTGTTACTACTTGTTAGGCTTGGGCACAACGGCAATTCATGCGTAAGAATGTGCGTGGGATCGCCTACGCGTCACTACTGTAGAACTAGCATGTACGGCAGCCCGAAATCGATCCTCTCGAAGAACATTCTCGCATGATGGATGAGCCTGCGTAAAAAACAAGATTTGACGTGATTAATTTTTACCCCCAATCAGAGGCAGCTAGCCTTTGGGTTGGCGTACGTGCGTACCGGGACCGTGCACACAAACATGTGTGCGTGCCGTCCGTATGCGTACGTACGGGCAGTGGACGCCCGAGCCGGCCGGCCCGACGATTCAGGATCTGTGCGTGCCATCTATCTAGCTTAGGGTTCTGGATTTGACTGCTGACAGATTGATCATCCATGCCCGGCGATGGCGCGTTTCACTTTCACCCCTCCACTTTTCGACCGCGAAACCAAACGCGCCCGGTCCCCGGCGTCTTCTTCTCTGTTCTCTCTCTCCGACCATACCAACGAGGTCCACGACGAGCAGCCCCCATTTCGATCCGTTTCCATGCACGCCGTCGCGTACGGAGCTAGCTGCACCGACCGGATCGCTGGGACCACCACCGGCGCGGCGACGGCGAGGACGAGCGCATTCATTGCCGTCGGCTGACTGACCCCTGGCCCTGACACAATGGGGGGAAAAAGGAGTGCGTCCGGCCAGTCGCTGCCTGCGGTTTCATCGGCAGGACGCAGCAGGGTCGCTCTACGTACGCCTGAAGGTTTTCTCGTACTCATCTCGGACAGCTTAACTAGCCGTGGTAAGAGGTGAGCAGGCGCCATACGGATCATAGGTCGGGCAGTGCTCATCCTGAATTTACAGCGGTGCCGTGAGGAGTAATCCCTGAGGTGAATTTTAATTTGAAAATGTCAATTTTCTGTATTTTTTTTCGAGAAAAATTTCTGTAGGTTTTGACCAACAATTAGTCAAATTTTATACATATTTAGTTAACAAAAGGTAGTATATTAATAGAGTATTACTTCAAAGTTGCATCTCATTCAAAAACCTTTGTGCGCGCGTCAATGACAACAAAATGCCCGAAGCCCACACTGGGGAGGCTAGTCTACTTTCAGCCCAAACTAGTACAGGCGTACAGCACTGCATCCAGCCCAAGCCGCACGAAATTGCTCCTCTTCGTCGACCGATTCAGGCCCGCCTCATTTTGGACGCCCATACTTTCAGCCCACCTATGACCCTACTTGTTTTACATGCGCGGATGCAGCGCATTCAGCTCAAGGGAATCCCAGCAATCTCAAACCCAGATGGTTACATGGCAAGAACTCAACAAAAGGGCAGCCCGAACAAAGTAGAATCCAGAGCTTGAAAGCACTTCCGGTGAACAATCGTTGGGTTGCGATCCCAATCTGTCATATAAACATCAGAACATGCTGTTAGTATACTACCAGAGTTGGAAAACATAGTGCAACTACTGCCAACATAGAAAAAATTGATGTTTGTGCTAGCTCTCAGGTGGTGCCATTGTGCCAACACCTTAATCTTCATATTGCTTGGTGCAAGGGCGGTGATCTCAGCCTTCAAGATGTGCGCTCGCAGTTCTTGACTTCAGTGAGCTGTAGTGTATAAGCAAGTATAGACAGAGGAGTATGCTTGTTTTATTGGAAAGTACAAACAAAGGAGAGTGCATTTAACTGGAGAAATCATGGAGCCTTTGAATGAATAGTAGATCTTCTCTTAATGAAACAATATTCACAGAACATGAAAAATGATGGTTGCTGGTTACTGAACCTACTGAACCTGATAGTAAACATGGCAACGATCACCATTCACAAAACTTTCAAAGACTAGTAAGCTCAGTTCATAGCAGTCATTCCATCTACCAATTTGACCAATTGTGAAGGACAATAAATACTTTGTGTTCCTCATCTGGCAATTCAGCATCACCTGTGCAGGAAAGGTGAGCGTATGAAACTAACTAAAGCATTTGCATTTATAAATGCTTGTCCTCTAAGAATTGAGCAACCATGCAACCTGCTGTTAGTCACTGGAACATGTGGCAAATGAGGTTAACAGGACGTGAGGCGTTGGCACTGTTAGATGCTTGACTTGCTTCATGAAGCTACTTTAAGTTCACTCTAGACTTCACTTATGAGATGTCACAGTAAACCATAAAATCTTGTGTTCTTAGTATAGAATTCAATCATTCTACTTCTGTTGATTTGGGTATAGAAGAACTAATATGTTCTTATTATCAAGCTAATATAAGAAAATAGATATAACGCGAATAGTACAAGGGTTATGTAGAGGCCAAATCTTTACTCGATGATCTAATCTTGCCACTTACACAGGAAATTGAGGAAGAAAGGATCTGTGAGGTTGAATCTGGAAAGGAAAAAACGAACACATTTGCCAGCTACAGCTGGCGCCACTCGCGAGCACCGACCAGAGGAACAAAATTGAGGAACAAAGGGGAGGAGTCGCGGCAGGCTGCTGTCAATTGCCATCCCAAGCCGGGCGCCGAGCTCCTCTCCACGCATCAACGGAGCGGCACGCCCAGGCTCCGCCGCATGTATTAAAGAACAGCAATTGCTGCCACTGCCATAAGCTTCGACAGACCAAAACGGAGAAATCTTCTTCGATCACTGCAGAGCGACGGTGTCGAAGATGGTCAGGCCATCAACCGCCCCACCCCTCTGCACATGCTCCCGCCTCTGCGAGCCTGCGACGTCGGTGGCAGCTGCTTCGCGACTTGCATCAACAGCGCCGCGTCATCTCGCCGGCGCGTCGCCGCCGGAGGTGGTGGAGGCGGAGGCTGTGCCCCCGGCCGGGGAGGACGGGACCGATGTGCCGTCGAACGGCGCCTCGCAGAAGGTCATCATGGGCCTGGTTTCGCTCCCCGCCGACGCCACAATGGGGGAGCTGATTCGATGCGCTGGTTTCACTCGGAGGATCGTATCGATCGCGGGCGGCGTTTTTATGGCGAGCGCTCGTAGCTTGCTGACTCCGTGGCTCGTTCCCGCGACGGCGGCGGACGAAAAGGGGCGGCCATGGCCGCCGTGGAAGAGAACGGGAAGGATAGCAGGAGCTGGTGAGGAATCGGATCCAAATTAGGGGGCTTAGTGTAAAACGGCCATCCATATTTTACATTAAGCACCCTGGATTAGGGGGTTTAGTGTAAAAATGCCACCCAGTATTTTACACAAGGCACCCTACATCGGATCGCGACTATTAATCGCGATCCGAATTAGGGGGTTTAGTGTAAAACTGCCACCCAGTATTTTACACAAGGCGCCCTGGATCGGATCGCGATTATTAATCGCGATCCGAATTAGGGGGTTTAGTGTAAAACTGCCATCCAGTATTTTACATAAAACACCCTGGATATTTGCGGCGACCCCCTCCAGTCCCGGCTGCCGCCGCCCCTGTTCAGGGCGGGGAACCCGTCCCGCTTCGATCTTCAATGGCTTCTCCCAGGGACAGAAGCGGGAGCCCGACGCTCCTGTTGCTGGCCTGCTGGGGAGCCTTCCCGCCGCGGCCCTCCTCGCGGACCCACGGGAGGACGCCGCCGCGCTCCCGGGCAGCTGCAGCTCCACGACGCGGGGGCCGGCCTGGGACTGGGAGCACGCGACGGTTTCGCCGCCCCGGGGTCCGCGCGGGCACTCGACGAACCTGAGGCGGCGAGGTGGCAGAAAGCAAGACGACCTCCGATTTGGAGCTGGGGGCGGCGGAGGGCGTGGAACGCAGAGCGGCGGGAGCGGAAGAGGACGCGTGAGAACGCAGAGCGGGAGCGCAGAGCCGCGGGAGCGTAGAGCCACGGAAGCGGAAGAGCGACGGGAGCCGAAGCGTGAGAACGCGGAGCGGAGGTCGGGGCGCCGGCGCCCGGCGCCCCACTCGAGGCCGTGGACGAAGAGCTTCCTGCTCGCGGGGTCGGCCTCCGTGGCAACCTCCACCTCTTTGTGAGGCTATCTCCCGCTTCTTCTCCGCATGGCTCTCAACGCGGATGGCATTCTCTGCCACTGCAAGGCAATGTGAATAGCCCTCGCTCCTCGAATCCTCCCTCCGAGGCAATTGCAAGGTCTGGACGAAGTCTGATCTGTCGTGATATCGACATGATAGCAAAGTGAAGAACATGGAGGTACGCTCAATCTTACTCAAGAATGCCTGTTCCTTACAGATTTTAAGACTAATGTTTCAAATAAAAAAAGTTACATCTCAGATTCAAAATCTTTTTTGAGTTTTCACCATTCACCTCTTACCAAAACACAAGATTTCCCAAACTGAATCCTTTTAGGTTCCGGTATTTATTAAATATGAAGGCTATTCAGGTGCTTTGGAAAAGAACATGACAGATGTGCATATATACAAACTAAAATCAACAGAAAGGAACAAAGAGAAGAGACAAAAATAGGAGTAACACTAGGAAAAGAACAAAATGTCTGCTTAAATGTCAACAACAACAAGAATGTGACTTCTTAACTACACATAAGAATGTTGCTCGTCAAGCATTCAACATGTACACCACCACCAAACGCCTGTCTTGGAAGTAATATTGTGTATATACAGCAACGGTAGGCTTTACACACTTTTAAAGACACACTACACACTTGATAGAGCGAGAGAACCAAGCAATCACGGATTTGACGTTATTCACTTTCTGCTCGGTGTGACTCGGGACTCGGGACGTTTCTTAGGCTCCAAAGCATCCAATGAGCTTCTTAGGAGCGTGGCCAGTGGCGCGGTACTTGGCAGCCATCTCCTCGGCCTTCAGGACCTCCTCGCCGCGTTTTGCTTCGACCATTGCCCGCTTCTCTTCGGCTTCCTTGTGGATGATTGCGATCTTGTTCTTCATCTTCTCGGCGTATTCAGCCTTCTTCTTTTCCAGTTGCTCCTGGAGAAGTGTAAATTAACATAGCTGAGAGGTTATCATATTTGAAGGGAAAATGCCATATAGTTCTACCGAACTATCCTTTTCTGTGCAATCGTTATCAGCGGGGCTCAAATCTCTGTTCAAATATGAGGTAAGGTATGCTTAAAAGTTAAAACTTGAGAGGTAAAGGAGGGAGAAAACTAAATTACCTCAATCTTCTTCAGTTCAGCTTCTATGTTCGCTTTCTTTGTGTTCTCCCATGAAAGAATAGAAGATATTTTTTTAGCAGCCCTGTCACAATTGTGTCCATTGATTCAAGTTAGAAATTTTCAAATCACTTGCCTGCAGATTATATCAACGTCTACTGGATATCAAGAATATACGTAGATGTGAAGTGTTTTTTAAATAGTGTTCCAGCTTAAAAACTGTGTTATCCTTTTTGCTATTCTGGTTTGGATTGAGTAGAAGTTTATATCCACACTACCCTCTGGTCGTAATGCTAGAAATACCATTCACATAAACTTGTACAGAGCATCCAATTCCCTTGATGAAAGAATTATAGGTAACTGAAGAATGCTTTTTGCAAAGATGCATCTACTGTAACGGACAAATAATGGTTCCACTGAAAAGGAGTTCAGGGGAATTGAAAGAGGTAAGCAACACACTTGTTATCAGCTTTTGTCTTCTCATTCTCTTCCCATGCTTTGATCAAAGAATTCCTCTTCTCAGTTTCCACCCTTGCAAGAGCGAGATCTGCAGACCAAATTTAGGTTCTTAATAGGCATAGTTGTACTTGATAACAACAAGACAATTATTCAATACTTACCTCTGTCATTGGAGCTCCCTTGCTTCTCAGCTGCAGGATTCTCTGCAGCAGGTTCATCTGCAACCTCTGGAAATACAGAAAAGTAGAGAACTTTATGAGCTATACAGAAGCATGTTTGCTTTTGGGCAAAAAATAAACTCAGATGCATGAACAAAATTTGCTGAACAATTTTATATAGAAGAAGCCAGCAACTGTCTGTATATTGGTCAAATGATCCGACACAACCCATTAGCATCCAAGACAAAAATTATAATTTTTAACTATACTACTATCTTTGCAGAGGAGCATGTGCTTGAGATTGCCAACACAACTTATCTCTATCCAGGTCCTGTGCACCTGCTGCTCAGATAGCTTGTGTAGTAAGAAAGATTGTACATTTTCCCCTTTCTCTTGTTTGACCGGTACATCCCTGCTTGCATCTTGCGTCAGATTGATCTTATTCTAAACGACACGAACTACAAAATGATGATAACCGTAGAAACCTACTTCAGCCTTTTCAGGAAGGGGGAATGACCAAATGATGACATAGTGTACCAACTCTAAGCACCCAATCATCAGTCTTCTGAAGATCCTTGACTGGGTCACCAATTTTCCAGCACGGTTAATGAAAATAATATCAAAGAACTGCTGAACTAGTGACTACAATTGTTTATGGCGTGAATCTTCTTCTACGTATTTGTGCTGTGCTTAACAAATTTTAGAATATGGTTGGTTGGTTAATTAGCTGTATGTGTTAGACGCAGTGTTCTGCTTGTATATAAGTCTCTTGGCATCTTGCTAAGTTTCCTTCCCTCGAAAAAATTATCTAGTTCCAGAAAGGCAGCTCTGGTTTTGCATTAGTTTGGTTTTGTAGGATTAGATATAGGCATATAACAAAAGATGGATCGGCATGATAAAAGAGAAACCAGGGGACAGCAAAAATTGTCTGGTTTGCCAGCTCAAATTTGGCCACACAGCCACACATTGTGTTCTGTTGATTACTTGTTCATTATTGGCCATTTAAAACAATAGAAGTACATTGAATTTCCACGTTATTTTTTATCTCTGCATAAGCATTAGGGAAAATGAATGCTTCAGAGCGCATGATTTCATCATTTGCCCAGCTATGCAAGGAACCTCTGTGGCTCTGTACATGTACATCTTTGAAGATGTAGCAGTAACAGAAAACAACTATCTAGCTGCTGTAAGCTGTGAAGGGCCATATTCATTGAGTATATATCTTTCAAAAGAAGCCAGTAAAAAGTATCATAGCCTTGTCATAATTTCTATGTCATTTGAATTTTGTACTCACTGTTCCAAATTTTATCTGTTCTAATACCCGAATAATTCTCCCAAGATTTGAAGAAATAGGCAACAACTGTCAGATAATTCAGAAGCAAATAAGCCCTACGGTGGAAAGTTTTTTTTTATGTGCCTTTGTTTCTTCCGATTCTTTTTCTCTCAGCATAAAACTTTGAATCTTTCTGCAGAGTATTTTAAGGTAACTGGGATGGATAAAGATAGGAGAAAGATAAGAACAGAGCAAGAAAGGGTACAAGGTGGGGAGAAAGTGGAGAACTCAGGAAAGTTCCAACTACCATCTTTTCTTGATGGCTCACTAAAAATAAATTGCAAGCAAAGGAAATACTACATGTCTAGCATCAAAGAGTTAGCTCACTTTTAGATCCCCAGAGTAGCAACCTAGGATGGACAGTCGTCGTAAAACGGATTGTGTTAAGATGCGAGGCAAAGGCTACCATAATGTTGTATAGGCTTTTTAACCCTGCAGAACCTGACATACAGTTCCTCCAGGGTCCTTGGCAGCCATGGCTACCACTTTCGCAAAAGAAAAACCATTTAGCAAGGTGAAAATTTAACACGCAAACTTGCCCGGGCCTTTGGTTCTAATAAAAATTTGCAACCAAACACAAAGAATTCTGAATTCCTAAGAAGAAATTTGATATCGGACGTATAGGTTCCACAACAACCAAATAAAAGGAATCATGTCAACAACAACCCGGGAACCCAAGAAAAGAGAAGCAAACCAGCTGTCAAGATCGCAAGTGCCTAGTACCGCCACTGTACAGCTACCAGAAAGTACAGAGACGACGAACCAAGCATACAGAGGAGGTAAGTTTCTCCCAATTCCTAGCACAGGCAACACAGACCAGTACCACCTTCCCATCGCGAGCCTTCCGGAGTTCCAGTACAGAGAGAGAAAAGGAAGCAGAGCAAGTAGTACTCACTCTCGACGATGGCGAGGGCCTTGGAGTCGTCGGCCGGCTTCTCCTCTGCGGCCGGCGGCTCGCTCGCGGGGATGACGGCCTTCTCCTCGGCGACGTCCTCCTTGGCCTCCTTGGCCGGCTCCGCGGCCGGCGCCGGCTCGGGCTCCTGGGCGACCTCCACCTCCACCTTCTTGGCCTCCTCCTCAGCCATGTTGCTGTCTTGTGCGTGTAGCCTAGCTGTTGCTGTTGAGTGCGTGGGGTGGGGAGCTAGCTGTGCCTGTGCGAGCGTGGTGGCGCGTACTAATAGCAAGTTAGCAACCGGTTTAACTGTCTGGACGAAGCCCGGGTGGAGTCGGAGAGTAGTTTAGGCCGCAAGGGAAGGGAGGGGAGAGGCGTGTTTTGTCTCTGAATTCTGACAGAAGAGGGCCTCGTATTCTATCCAATTGGGGCGTGGGTCTCAACCTTCCTCGGTTCAGGGACGGTTTTATAGCCCGAATGCCAGCCAGCATGTGCAGGAGGGTGGGTGGTACTGGTACGTTCCTGCAGAGTTGTTTGTAGTACCTTGCTTTGCTGGTCCTCTGGAAAATGACTATTGTTAAATTGTTATCCTAGGAAAAAAATAACTATTGCATCCTTTGAATAAAAAAATTATTTCATGCTTTCTTGTAAAGGGCATGGAAAAGGCTTTAAATTTCCTCCATCTTGTATCAATAGGCTTCTCCATTTCTAACACTTGATCGTGTATGTTAGTTAATAAAAAAAATTCAATTTTATGAAAAGATAAATACCTAATTTGTGAAATGAAGCTGAAACTCTCTCATTTTTAGGAGAAGGAATTACCATATCAAGAAGCACAAAAAAATGCAATTAGTTCTCGGTCCACGCAATCGGTTACCAAAATACTAGAGTTTCGGAGGGACCATGGGTAAACAGATACTGAAATGTCCATATCCGGACCCGGTGGCCTAGCTCAGCCGTAAGCCACTGTTGGTTAAAAGAGGAGCCGGCAAGGAACCCATGGGGCGCGTACGTGACGGCGACCCAGCCCGGCGCATCATGCCCTCCCGGGGCCGCGCGTTGGCTCTGCGAGGTGGCGCCCCCGCGCCCCGCGCCGCTGGGCGCCCGGATCCCGTGAACGCGGCGACTCTGGTGGCCGTTGCAGGACGCGCGTCGCCAGCAACGTCTCGTTCCCATCCATCCGCATCGCCCCGTTGGCCACTGCCACTGCCACTGCTGACAGACGTGCGACGCAGAGCACGCGGCCTGCCCGCCCGCCCGGCCGGCTGGCTCCGTATAGCTTAGCCGGGCGAACGTGGCCAGACCACTGGGCGGGCACGTACACGCGCGGCAGCAATGTGGGCGGCGGCATCGGCGTCGGCGTCGTCGGCGAGGACCACCGCCATCGGGGATCATACCCTTCCCCCGCATCGCGCGTGGATTTTAAACCCGCCCGCGCGCCATCGTCGCCTCGCGGAATCATTGTTCCTGTTGATCGGCAACTGGTCTGCTGGGACCGCCGGGGCCGGGACGGCAAGCACCAACCTGGCCGCCGTTACGGCCGTTCCAGGCCAGGAGCAGGGGCGGGGGCACGCGCATCTGCCCGCCCGGATGCCGCGGCCGACAAGTGTACTGTGCGGGCGCTTTCGGGGCACGGGAAATTGCGCGGTTTTGGGCGGTTTCCACGCGAGCCCGGCCGGTGCCATCCCACATGCCTGCCTGCCGCGCCGCATGGACCACCACGCCCGCCGGGGCTCGGTTACCTGATTGCCTCCGCCACACTACCAAGGCTCACTTCCACTGGCCTTCTGGCCTGGCACTTCTTCTGGGAGTCCTCGTGTTCTAAGACGAGACCCTGCAGGCTGCAGGTGAAAAACTCGTATCCGAACACACAATACAGCTTGTCAGTTTGCGCATGATGCTTGTTCGTTTGGTAGCACGCGGCGGGACTGCGAGGAATTCTTGGCCCGTCCGGGCTGGAACCTCGGCTTGAACGAACGGCTCCAGCTGCCTCATCGTTTCGCGTGAATCGTGACCTTCGTTTCCACGAGAAACTCCTTGTTTTTTTCAGGAGCTGCTGCTGCTGCTGGATTTTGTTGGGAGTTTTGATCCGGTTAGCAGTTGTGCCGTTGGCAAGTCATAGGATAGCTGGCCAACTAAACCTTGTCGTTCTAAAACAAGGAGGGCCCTGGGCAGGCAACTGTCCAGCAATGTGCTGGAACAATCATGTAGCTAGCAGGCAACTGGACAAAGAGGCGGAGGAAGATAGATAGATGCCTCGCTGGCGACCGGCGAGTGCGGCCACAGCTACGCGATGCGTCCAATTATTGCTGCAGACCCAACTCCGGCCGAGCTAAACGGAGTGGAGTGAATCTTCCTCCTCCCTGAATAAGCAGCTGGAATCTGATTCGACTTCCCCTTCCTCTACGTCTTCGATCGGCGCCTACGTATATGGAGTCGGGGCTACGCACGCATCGCCGTCTCGTCGAAAACACGTCAACCCTCGCTGTCTCCCCGTTGCTGTTCAATCTGCTTCTGACGGACTGAAACCTCGCTGTCTCCTTCTCCCTTTGTTAACCGGCGAACTGACGGAAGCAGGACTGTAGCGATATCCAGAACCTTACCAACAACAAGCTCGCAGGTCAGCAAACGGAAACAGAGCGAGAGGGCTAGACCACAGTGAGATGGACGGAAGGGGCTAGGCACGCGTGAAGGCCACGGCTTGACAGGCCTGATCTTCCTTTCCTTGCCGCTAATACCGAAGCACACAAGGCAAGGCAAGGCAAGGCAAGCAAGCAAGGCAAAGCTCCTCAAAAATCTTTGCATCCACATCCTCCCGGGCCCCGCCGGCGGCGTTGGACGCATCGCGGCTCGACAGCGACCGTGTCGGTAAGCTACCAGTCCGATCCCGTGGCCATTCTTTCTCCTCTGCGATTCCTTCGGGAGCATGCCTAGTCTAACCGGTTCCCTTCACCCAAAGATCCACACCGATATCGCTGCGAACGTTGCAGCCACTAACCCAGCCATTTGGAATAATCCATCAGCCCAAATCCCTGTCAGCCAGGCTCTCACCTACATTTGCTGGCTTCCCCGGCCTTATAAACCCCGTTTGGGGTCAGGGGGGGTCGTTTTCAGCTGCTTGCGCGCCATCACCACCTGGCCCCAGCTTGCCCCGGTGCCTTCTAGAGATTTTCTTCCGATTCCTCTCAGCTGTTCTGACGTTCTGATGACTGCACGTTTTTTAAAAAAAATAAAAGAAAGAGCAATTCCGTGTGCGGCATGGGCTGTATCCGGCTTTTTCTTGATAATAAAGATGTATTGATTTCTTTATCTTCAGGCTAGGGTTTACAGGTGGAGGGATGGAGCTGTGATCTGGAGGCTTAGTGTGTTTATGGGCCAAGTCACCTGGACTTTTGCATTATTCCCGGGTCTTTAGGATTTATGCAGTGCTGGAGATTCTGCCAACAACAAAGCATTCCAAACGGAAACTTTTAGTTGTATCCAACAATTTCTCAACTACGAGCCCTGAAATGCGTACTAAAATAGACTTGCATCCTTACTGAGCATACTATATGTTGTCTGAAGAAAGACAGGTCAGTATCCAGTTGTTCAGGTTGGAGAGAAGTCTTGACAACAGATAGGCTTGGCCTTGACAGCAAGTAGGAGTGGGATAGTGCATGAACGGCCGTTCATCAGGCGTGCGATTCATGTATGGGTGCAGTGCTTTTACGTTGACATCTCTGAAAGTTTTGAGGCGTCAGTTATCGCCAAACCGGACAGTGTTATCAGCTTCATTTGTCATGAGGTTGGCACCTAATTCGCAATTGTGAAACGACGAATGACTTCTCGCTCACGTTACTCAGATCCGTCACTACTGTAATTAGGTGAAGAGCTGGCCTCTTCTCAGCTCCTTTTCATATATTTTGCCTCCTTTTTCCTCACGGGATTTGGATAAGATCTCTTCAGTCAAAGGGGTCAGGATCAAGTTCACGTTTTACATCCACCCCTAGTTGAGGATGTTTGAAGCGCATGCAAAATTTCTACAATTTTTTCTTGGGGTCACCGATTGAATTGATGTAGCAAAAGATGTGTGAAAAGTGTGGCGTTCTTGTTTTCAGTCAGTGATCAAACAGGACATTTGCAAAGCGGTTTGCACGGTTTCCTTCGGCATGTACATGAGCATCAGTGAGTACTAGGGTATTGTTTGCTGGAAAGCTCACATGACAACAAAAGCACAGGTTCAGAACCCACAAATAAAAGAATGGTATATTGCTGTCCGTTAGTCCAAAGCAGATGATAAATAAAGAAGGGCTTGATGGCCCATCAGAGTTCTTTCATCACCGGAAAACTAAAAGCAGATGCATTATGTGATGCTTTTCTTCGTTGGCTCAGCTCAATTGGCCACACTGGAAAGAACCGATTGGCCATGGTTCTCAGAAGGTGATACTGTCAACAATCGCTCATTTAACCTAGAAATGTGAATACAAGAGGATAAATTCTTGTTTACAGGGTCTAAAACTAACTGTTCTAATCCACTGCAGTGGAGCAAACTGAAGCACTAGATGCACTTGCAGCTGCAGTAGTGCTGAATATATGGAGTGTATTATTTGTCCTTTTCACTTGGTGATCGATGATTTTCATATCTCATTTTCAGGCCCCAATGTATCCTTTTCCTTCAAATAATATAATGGCATACAATCACAATTGCATGATGGTAGATTCGGGTCTATCGCAAAAATCAGAGAAGTGCTGTCTGTGCTTTACAGTTAACTAAGTACACACGGCGACCCTACATGGAATGTGCCTTGTCCTTTTCAAATGACTTGGCCAAGAGTATGCTACTATGCTTACTCTAAGCGTTTGTAAAGGATCAAAGAGTGGGCATGAATAATTATTTTTTTCGTGTGTAATGATTCCAGGAGTGTTTTTTTATGCACGCGAGATTCGATGAGCTCACAAAAAATCTGCTTGTAGTATCAACTTGTTCTGTCGTCGTCCACTCGTCCTAACCAGTTGAACGCTTAAACAGTTATAAGGCGGTCATGTTCACTTCGTTATATGCTTTACAGCTACTGAAAAATGACTATTTTTATTCTTAAATATCAGATTAGAGATGATCATAGGGGGGAAACACGTTCGCCGCCTTCTCTCCCCCAATATTCGCCTCCATTTATATTCTTAACATTTTCCTTTTTGGCCCTTCTGACTGAAATTTCTAGTGCAATGCATCGCAACCCTTCATGCTCATTAGTATTTTTTTTCTCAAAAAAATGCTCATTAGTCATAATCAGTGTCTAACTCTGCCAATTTTTTAGAAAATTGGGAGCAACCAAAAGGAGCAGTTTTTTTTTTTTGAGAGGAGCAAAAGCTTCTCTGGTTCTTGAGCGTGCCATTAGAAGTGGAGCCTAGCCCAGCCCAGCCAGCCTCGAATGGGCAGCCTGGCTACAAAATGTGAGGCCTGGAACTAGCCCAGTTATGTGTTAAAACCTGAAGCTAAACCGGGCCTATGTGGCCATGTCCTTTTGTCCTACGTTTTTTTTTCTTTTGGCGAGAGTGCATGGAAACGAGAGGTTTTATTGCATTTGCTAGCACACCCGAGGACCAGAAGAGTGTTCAAATTACCATCTCAAAGAAAGAGAGAAAAAAGAAGAGCGTTCAATTATCAAGTGCTCCAGATTTACACATAAATTCGGATGTTTTTCAGACTTAAGCCAGACGCCTGATGTCATCGTTCAAACTGAGCACAGCGGCACTTTTCTGAATATTTCCCTTCAGTAACGCCCTCTTTAGTTGACCGGAATCTGCTCGTAGCCCTGCGGTGCCTCATCGTGCGCCGGCGTGACGGCGGCGACGACGACTGACACGCCGAACAGAACGACGACGAGCGCCGTGAAGTTCACCAGGAACGCCTCGGTGCCGTACTTGTCGAGGCCCCCGCTCTCCAGGAAGGTGAGCTTCTCCAGGAACCCGAGCTCCGCTGTCGCCAGCGCCAGCACGTAGACGAAGAGCCCGAACAGCGCGTGCCACGGCAGCGCGCTGCGTCTCACGCTCGGTGCCGCGCCGGGGAAGAAGAAGGTCACAAATCCGAACACCCACTGCGAGCATCAACAGCATGGTCAGACGATCAGATGATTCGCCGGCAAGAACAGGGGCAAAGCTGCAGAGTTCTTGGGGAACTAGGCGATCGGCCGGCGTTTTGGGAAGCGTTACCTGGATGCCGTACAGGGAGATCGTCCCGATGCCTAGCCATGAGTGCAGGCTGTAGAGGTTGGCGATCCCACTGTCGTTGTGGAACTTGAAGGCGCAGTAGATCCCGAAGGCGCCGAGGACAGTCGCGATGGCGTGGAGGATCAGATGCGTCAACTTGGCGGTGTCGTGGTTCAATTTTGGGAATACCTTGTAGATCATAATGGCTGCGAGAATGGATGAGGAGCAATCAGAGTTTCGTGCTCATAGGAGGCAGATCGAAGAACTCAAGTACTATGATTTGTTTTGATTTTGAGTTTTTGCTGTTACCTTCACTGCCTAGGATAATGTAGCCAATCAGCATAAGCACCGGGTGAACCTGCAATGGACAGGCCACAAACACAAGAGAAGTTACAGCCAGTGAGGGGTGAATGAAAAGTGTCATACTGAAGTATTTCAAACTTTCTACATTAATTTTTTTTAAGCACAACTTTCTAAATTATTTTCACAATAAGCATTTCAAAACTACTACCTCTATTTCAAAATGTACAAGATGATAGTTTTATCCTAATTCAAACTTGTATAATTTTGATTAAGTTTATAGAAAAATATATTAACATGTACTACCTCCGTCCCAAATTACAATTCGGTTTGACTTTTCTAGATATATATTTTTTGTTATGCACTTAAATGTACACCATGTAAAAATTATGTATATAAAAAAGCCAAAACGAGTTGTAATTTGGGACGGAGTGAGTACAATACAAAATAAATGCATTATCAAGATATTTTTCATGACATCCTCACTAAAACCAAGTAGATATTGTTGATGGAGAAGTTCAATGGATCAGTCCCATGTGCATGTGCTGTTGACTTTCTTATATTATGCTACCTATATCTAGGCATCTTTTCCATCTCATTTCCTATCTCCTGTAAACTGTATGTGAACATGAGCTGCAGGCAAAGAAAAAGACCAGTGTTATGGCATTTTGAAATTGTTGGATCTGTCTTTATGAATTGGCTCAAAAGAGTGCCTCTATCTTATCAAGTAAAAAAAACGAGTGCCTCTATTATCCAATTGCACTATTGCAGGGTTCTGGAATGATCTTTCACATGCTTTCTTGCACGAGCATGACACATGGTAGTAGACTACAGATCACTAGTGCAAGATCAAATCTATCATACAGCGCTGGACAAACCAAACACTCAAAGCTCATAAAGCTGAGTGTTTCAATCCAAAATCCCAGATTTTGGGAATAGTAAGATACACTAGCTAGTAACAAATCAAACTCAGCTAGAAACAGAACAGAGAGAGAGCGAAACTAAGAGACCTGAGAAGCCAAACTCAGCTAGAAACTAAGAACCGAACAAAATACTAGGGTCCGATATTCCTCTTTGTTGCTAAATCCGCCCCGCTGACGTGGCTCGTAACAAACAGGCAATGAACGAATTGAACAGAGAGAGAGAGCGAAGCCAAAAATGGGGAAAGGGACAGGGAACAGAAAAGAGCATGGGGGGAACGCTTACGTTGAAGATGAGGTTCTTGTTCTGGGCCTCGAGCGCGAGGCCGCCGCGGAAGCGGACGCACCACACCAGCACCAGCACCGCCGCCGCCGCGGCCAGCGCGTGCGCCGCGTACGTGAACGGCGCCGCCTTCACGCCCAGCCCGGCCGCGGCCATCTCGCACCCCGCTCTCTCCTCCCTCCTCTTCCTCCGCCCTCGCTCCCGGCCGTACGGTGTCTCGCGCTCTCTGCCCGCCACGGACAGCTCGTCGACCGACGGGAGTTGAGAGAGAGACCTGAGAAAGTGAGAAGCGTGTGGAGCACGTACGGCGGCCTCGTGCTTTAAGAGAAGGGGGGAAGACACTGACACAGAGCGAACAGGATTCCAGTTCTCTACTTCTCTCCCCTTCTGTTTCGCGCTGTTTCGTTGTGGTTGGTGGGAGGCTGCTGATGCTAAGGCCGGGAAGGCGTCTCTGTTCTTGGGCGGATCTGGAGAAGTGGATGTGGAGATGGGGATTTGACCGGAAGGTCACCCCGATCCGTTCTCATCGAACACCCCTGGTCCGTTTACGAAAGGAATCGACCTCGACAACTTGGCGCGTGGGGCTCATGAGGATCGGGCCGTTGGGGTGTTTTGTTTATTCTGCACCCCACACATGATGGTGGGAAGGTGATCTTATTCTGAACTCTGATCCATGGCAAGTTGGCTCCCAGGTCTTTGTATTGGGCTATTGGCAAAAAGAAAAAAAAAACTCTACTAGTCAAACGGGTTTTTCGAGCTGCTGCCAGAGGCGTGGCGTTCGGTGTTAGAAGATTATATTGCCATGGCAGGGGAGGAGACGAGGAGTAGCCCTGCGGCGCCATGATCTGAGTTCGTGCTCTGTGGCAGCGAACGAGGGCAGGGCCCAGCCGTGCGAGGCCGATGCAGGCGAACACGAGCGAGATCGGGCGCTGTCGTTCGAGCACGAGATCCACGAGCTGTCGACAGGTCAGAGAGCTCTGGGATTGGAACGGCAGCAGGTAGATGAATAAATCCGTGCACAAAAATGTAAGAGTGGCCCATACGTCGCATGGACCATTTGTGCAGGCCCAGTGACTGTTGGCCCAGTGAACAAAAATATACTTCCTAGTTATCGGTTAACTAACGCCCTTTCAGTTTAGCTGTTTAGGAATGTAACGTATACATTTGTTCTCCAACTAGTATTACAATTTTTTATCTTGACTCTTTTTAATATATATTTTATTTTGAAGGGATAAATCCTAGCGTAAGGAATCTAACCAATTTTATCTTGTGTGATATTCCTGGTTAGAAATAGTTGGGAATGGAAAGCTAGTGTTAGCCGGGTGTCGTGCCGAGGATCATGTTCTCCTCAACGTTAAATTTTTGTTGCGTGTGTAAATGCATTTTATTTACTTTTGTTCAAAACGTTACTGCGATATGACGCTCTGTATCAATGTATGTGACAGTTTGGCACAGTCCACAATGCGAACATGAGCACCGGGTTGCCTAAGTTGGCTAACACGTTGAAGGCGGCATTCTGTAATCCGTGTCCACTAGTTCGAAGTTGGATTCCTAAGGCGGTTCCTAGTACGCGCTCCCGTCTATAAATACAACCCCCTTGGCCCCTTTCCCCTCTTTTCCAAATTGCACAGCACAAACACCGCCAGGCTTAACTTGCACCGTCTTGCGCACGTTACCTCAGCCAAACCACCGAACCATATATACGAGAGATCGAGTTCCCCGCTAGTGATTCAAATCACATCACAGTAATCTAGCTGCCCGCCATGGACCAGTGCACGCGAGTCGCCTGGTTCCCCGGCATGGAGGCGATCGCCAAGCACTCCAACTTCCTCTTCTCCCCTATGTCCCACCGGGCCGGGCTCGCACGGTCCGATGCTGCGCCAGCTGCTCACGTTCCTGGGCTCCGAGGACACGCGCCACCTCGACGAGGCCAGCGCGAGGCTCCTCGCCAACATGAGCGCGTGGCCGCAGCTCTCGTTCGCCGCCGCCATCTTTTTTTAAGAAAAAGGTTTCCCCGCTTTATTACAAGAACAAAGCCTACATAGTGTTTTAAGCGTGATAACAGCAGCGTTTTAAGCGCGCCCGCTCAACCAAGAACCGAATGAGCACTATCAGCACTAACAGCAGACAGAGCGGAGTGATGCGACTCTCGGACTTGCGACAGAGGAGGCTCACGCTCCTCCTGAACTGCAACGCTGGAGACCTGAAGGGACTGAGAAGACGAAGACGTCCCCCACTCTAAAACCCAGGCGATCCTCGGCATCCTTGCTCTAAGTTGCTCCAGTCTTCCGATGAAGGCATCCATCTCCGAAAGCTTGTCCTCTTTGATCAGAATCTTCCATCTGTCCAGCATCTTTGCCACTAGTCGCAGCAGCGGTTCCACTCCACGCCAGCATTTTCCCTGAAAGCACAAACCGTTCCTTAGTTTCCATAGAACCCAGAGAGCAGCATCACAGACACAGTTCAGATTTCCATTTTTTTTTTGTTGCTCACCCACCAACGGGCAATTGATTCAAAATCCTGCCTAACACTCTTACCAACAATGTTACAAATCTCCAGCCAAAGCAATTTGACAACACAATAATCAAAGAACAAGTGCTTAATCGACTCTGGTTCGCTGCAGAACAAACAGGTCTGGTCATCAAGTTTTCTAGCAAGATCTCTGGTTAAAAGTTTGTTTTTAGACAGCAACCAAAGGAAAATATGGATCCTAGGTGGGATGTTTAACAGCCAAACAGAAGGAACATCACTGGAACCACACCTCTCGAGCTCACAATAGAGTATAGAGATTGCACCGAGTAAGTCCCCTTAGATTCATACTTCCAAATGATGTTGTCATCATTCTCAGAAAACATAATGCTACTAGCAATCTGCAGAAGCTCCTCCCACATCAGCATCAAGCTTTCCGGGTCCGCTCTCCTAAAAATCAATCTTAAATTGACTCCGTGCCAAGCCCTCTCAACCGTTATCCCCTTCTCATTGCTAATGATAAACAGCAACCAGTACTGGACAGCCAGACTAGACCCCCGAACCATTGATCTTCCCGGAACCTGACGCTGCGACCATTTCCAATGCTCCAGCACGGCATCTTCGTGGACCGCTCGCTCAATCTCACGCCGGAGTTCGCGTCCTTCGCCGCTTCCGCTCATCAGGCCGCGGCACGGTCCGTGGACTTCGAGAACCGGCCTGCGGCGGCGCTCGCCGAGGCGAACGATTTCATCGATTGAGCGGGCCACGGCGGGGCGTCTGCGCAACGTCCTCCCCGGGGACGCCGTCGGCCGCACCACCAAGATCATCCTCGCCAACGGCCTGCACTTCAAGGCGACGTGGGCGCGGAGATTCGACCCGTCGGATACCGTCCGCCGCGACTTCCTCCGCCACGACGGCAGGCCGCCCGTGCGGGTGCCGTTCCTCTCGGACGCCGGCAGGCAGTACGCCGAGAGCTTCGACGCCCCGGGCCTGGGGTTCAAGGTCCTCCAGTGCTTCTACAAGATGGTGGGGCGCGACGGCAGGCTGGACTTCGGGGCGCCGTGCTTCTCAATGCTCGTCTTCCTCCCGCACAGGCGCGACGGGCTCGCCGACCTCCTGCGCCTGGCCGTCACCCAGCCGGACTTCGTCATGCGGTGCGTGCCCCGGCGCGAGCAGCTCGTTTGCCCGTGCATGGTCCCCAAGTTCAGGTTCTCCTTCAAGTTCGACGTGCGGAACGCGCTCCGCCAGCTCGGCCTGACCGCGCCGTTCAACAAGGACGTCGCCGACCTGTCCGGGATGGTGTCGAACATGCCGCCCGAGGGGCTGTACGTGTCGGCCGTGCGGCAGACGTCCGCCGTGGAGGTCGACGAGGAAGGCACGACGGCAGTTGCAGCGATGTACTCCGCTTCAAGCCCAACTTACAGTGCTCCGGAGAAACCCCCGCCGCCGCCGATGAGCTTCGTGGCGGACCACCCGTTCATGTTCGCGATCGTCGAGTACGAGAAGGCCGAGGTCTTGTTCCTAGGCCACGTCATGGACCCTTCCAAGGAGGATTGAATCGGCTCTGCAGTTTTTCTGGCTTGGGCTTACTCACAAAGATGAGGCTAATTGGGCTGGGGCTTTCGGGCCTCATTTTGACCGTCTTTGTGGCATCATACGTTGAGATCTTTGCAGCATTTATATTGTTGTACAAGGAGATACCAAAAGTATACTCCGAGATTGGTACCTCAATCATTCTAGAAAAAATGATTGGTAACCAAGTAGCAAAATATGGTACCAGGATTTCAAATCATTTCACCTCTTGAATTTTAATTAGCGGTAACATAAGGATGGTAAAATATTCATGCGACGTCTATGAGCATTCCAGATGAACATGTCAAAAGCCGACGTCATAGAATCATTTCGATATTTATATTGCTAACTGGTCTTACCCTATCAGATTTCACCCTCGAATGAGTTTAAACGTGATTCAAGTCAAGGAAAAATAGACTGGATCATATCTGAACTATAATTAAAAAAATAGTTTTATAGAAGAAATTCTCGCTATTTCAAGTTCCAAGAGTAGTCTGAATAATATGGCAGAAACGTGCACAGTTGGGTGCATGTTGTAAATGGAAAACATAATAGTAGTAATCAAAGCCACATATATACCATGTGTTGTATAAAATTAAGTGGGTATTCCTACCACCAATGCACTTAATTTTTAACCATACATTTGCATATACCTAGATGAGAGACTGTGTACACCAACAAACTACATTACTACTAAGCAAAACCTCAAGTTCTGCGATGTATGTTCATTCTACAGGGAGAATCAGGGGCATCCATGGAGGTGACACGGACGCTTGGTCACTTCTTTCCGCTTTTCTTGTCGTCCTTCTTCTCATCCTTGGCCGGGCCAACCGAGACGATATCTATCTTCCCGAACTTCTTCAACTTCTTCGCGATCTCAACAGGGTCCATGTCACCGATTACAGTCATCTTCTGCTCTTTGTGATCGGCACCTATCGAGTCGATTCCTGTTTATCAAGACAATATAAATCATTAAAAAACAGAAGAGGAAGAAAGAACCTAGCATATATGCTCATTCATATAGCATATGCCCAATTTCAGAACAGAGACAACCATGACTCGCTGAAAAAGATTACAACCGAAGAAACGACGATGGAAGTGACAGATCCCACCGTACCAGTTGCAGCTAGCTTAAGTTAAAACTTTCCCTTACCGTAGATATCCGCAACAGTTTCCATTGCTTTCTGCTTCACCTTCTCGTCGCTCATGGAGGAGACCTTCAAGACCACCTTCTGCTGCCATGGAAACAGCCAAGGAAATCGATTAGAACCCTATCGAGGAACAGTCTGGAAGCAGAGAAACGTGCGACGAGCTGCGGAACGAACTGGAGCCATAATACCTGCGCCGGCATCCTGGTGGAGTAAGGACAGAGACAGCTTGGATTTTTGTCGAACTCTGCAATGAGCCAAATGAGCCCGTTGGTCCCGGGAGATGTATATAGACGCGAGGCTTAGACACTTCACCCGCGTACACGTGTCTCCCCTTTATTTTTCTCGCAATTGCGCGGTGGGCCCAAGCCCAGGGCATATGTTCACCACTGACGAGCGATGCGCGGAATGAGAACAATAGCCTAGTGTGGCCGTGTCAATGGCGGCGGCTGTTGAAGGTTACTTGATTTTTCCGGCCTGCTAGCTTCGTCCCCAGATGAGGTCAGGTAAAGCTGGTTGGTTGGGTGAGTCTGGTGGCTGCTCACTTCCTACCGCAACGAACCGGAGGAAGGCAAACCAACAGGAGCAGCAGACGCAGCTGTAACCAAGAACGTGCAACCACTTTTGCTATCCTGTTGACATCAGGGGCGGGCCCAAGGCCCGGCGAGCCTGGGCACCGGCAGGCTCCTTTATCTCCAACCCAGTGAAAAAAGTATTATGGACTGTTGGCAGTCGAACACAAAACGCTGCAGCCCAACAGGTAGATATGGTAGAGTCAACAAGTTTGGTCCAGGCTCCAGAAAGGCGTGGTGTTTCCGTGCTACGGCGATAAGAAGGGGGGAAGAAAAAGAGGACCGCGGCGTGGTGTTTCCGTCGCCTCACGTGTCCGTCCGTCGCTGGTCCCGTTCTCGCTCGCGGAAAGGCGGAGGCGTATGCCGTCCGGTCGAGGGATGGAGGCCGCGGCGGCGAAGGCGCCCCGGCAGCTACTGGCACGGGGCGGCCTGGCTGCGGCGGCGCCGTGCCCGGCGGTGAACGGCGGCGGCAGCGTGGTCGTCTTCTTCGCCGCGCTCGTCGCCGGGGCCCTCGTCTCCGCCTGCTGGATGTCTGCCAGCACCAGAGTAAGGTTCCCCTGCAAACACATACTACCTTGTTTTCTGTGGCGCATGCAGTTTCTCTTCTATCTCTCAGAGTCTTGACCCTCGACACACATGGCGAGTAGTAGTAGTTGGATGATCTGTTCAACCGTGACCCTGGTAGTTGAATAACCAGGTTAAGAACTGTGGCACAGCTGCCGACAAGTTTGTGCCGTCGTGCAGCTGAAACTTGCACTTGCACACGAGATCGTCAAACTTGTTAATTTGCGAAATTGCTTCTCTTGTCACAACATGTATGACGAATCTTATGCGAATTTTTCTACTGATCCTTAGTTACAGGTCGCTCAGATCACCCCTGCCGCGACCCCAACCATAGCGCGAAATGCCGCAACGGGGCCGGAGCCAGCGCCGGGCCCGCCACGGTTCGCCGGCGGCCGCACGAGCACGAACCAGACACCGTCCGCGGCCGCGCCGGCCAATTTCGCTCCACCGCCTCGTCCTCGTGAGCTGCCACCCGCCCCGTCGCCCGCCGGAGCAGCAGCACCAGCGGCGCGGGAGTGCCCGGCCTACTTCCGGTGGATCCACGAGGACCTGCGGCCGTGGCGCGACACGGGGGTGACGCTCGACGCGGTAGAGCGCGCGCGCCGGTACGCGGCCAAGTTCCGGGTCACCGTGGTCGCGGGCCGCCTGTACGTGGCGCGCTACGGCCGGTGCTTCCAGACGCGGGACGTGTTCACGCAGTGGGGCATCCTCCAGCTGCTCCGCCGCTACCCCGGCCGCGTGCCCGACGTCGACCTCATGTTCGACTGCGAGGACCTGCCCGTTGTCGGTGCTGCCGACCAGCTGCCGCCGCTGTTCCGGTACTGCGGCAGCGAGGCGACGCTGGACATCGCCTTCCCGGACTGGTCATTCTGGGGTTGGTAAATACGCACATTGCAATTGATTCCTCATCGTGACCGTATCGTACGTAATGCTCCGTGATTTGAGTGACAAAGTTCTCCGTCCTGCTTTGAACTTGGAAGGCCGGAGCTCAACATAAAGCCATGGGAGGCGCTGCGGAGGGAGATAGAGGAAGGGAACTCCATGGCGAATTGGACGGAGAGGGCGCCGTACGCGTACTGGAAGGGGAACCCAAACGTGAGCACCGGCCGCCGCTTCCTCCTCCGGTGCAACGCGTCCGGCAAGCGTGACTGGAACGCCCGGATATACGCGCAGGTACTACACACCTCTATCCCTGAATCGCGCAGGCGTACACAAACACACTTGCAGATTGAAGAACACTAGCCACGCCAGAGCACCTGATCTGTGACACAGGAGATGGCTGCATCCTTTTCAGGACTGGGGGAAGGAGCTGCAGCGAGGATTCAGGGAGTCAGACCTGTCCAAGCAGTGCACGCACAGGTAGAATAATCACATGAGCCTGTTCGCGCCTTAAACTTAAACATGAGTAGCACTGAACACTTCACAGGCACAGCTGCACTGCCATGGTGCCACATTTTGTATGCTAGCGCACGTGTGTGACTGTGTGCAGGTACAAGATTTACATCGAGGGGCGGGGCTGGTCCGTGAGCGAGAAGTACATCCTGGCGTGCGACTCGGTGGCGCTCATGGTGCGGCCCAGGTTCCACGACTTCTTCTCCCGGGGGCTGGCGCCGCTGCGGCACTACTGGCCCGTCCGCAACCGCGGCGTCGCCATGTGCCGCTCCATCAAGTTCGCCGTCGACTGGGGTAACGCCCACCCGGACAAGGTACATTTCCTGCCCGGCGTCCGGCGCCAGGAGAAAATTGCGATTATAGAACTCCAAATAATATGCTTCGCAGTTTTGTCATTTGTAATGTTGATATCGTAGAATTGGAACTTCAAACATGCGCCCTTTGATTATACTATCATTTGGTATATTTTTTCTCTTTTCTTTTTTCTTTTCAGGTATTTGGCAGGCTGAAATGACCTTCTTGCCTCTCTGTATTGCATGGACCTTTAGACGCGTCGTATTCTTGTTTTTTCACCGGATCAGTGACCGGCCGCGGCTCCCGCGCCCCACCACCAGCTGTCGCCGCGCCACGCCCGCCCGCCGCCGCGCCCGGCGTCGGCTTGGCCGCGCCCGCCATGGCCGAGGGGCAAGAAGGTCATGCAATACAGAGGGGCAAGAAGGTCATTTCAGCCTGTCAAATACCTAAAAAGAAAAAAGAAAAGAGGGAAAATATACCAAATGGTAGTATAATCAAAGGGCACATATTTGGAGTCCCAATTCTACGATGTCAACGTAACAAATGGCAAAACTGCGAAGCGCATTATTTGGAGTCCTATAATCGCAATTTTCTCCGGCGCCAGACCACCGACACGATCAAGCTCAGAACAGAGACCAAACATTGTTGTCTTTGCCGTGCCCGGCAGGCGCGGGAGATCGGGCGGAACGCGAGCAGGTTCGTCCGGGAGGACCTGGCGATGGGCCGCGTCTACGACTACATGTTCCACCTGCTGGCGGAGTACGCGAGTCTGCTGCGGTACAGGCCCACCGTGCCGCGCGGCGCCGCGGAGGTCACCGTCGAGTCCATGGCGCGGGGGAGGCGGGGGCTGGAGCGGCAGTTCATGATGGACACGGTGGCGGTGGCGGACGACGGCGCGGGCGGCGAAGGGCCCTGCAGGCTGCCGCCGCCTTTCAGTGCCGAGGAGCTGGTGGCGCTGCGAAGGGAGAGGGCGGATGTGGTAAGGCAAGTGGAGGCGTGGGAGAGTAACTGACAGACGACATACACGTATAGCGTTAATACAAGGGAGAAAGGCTTTTGCTGCAAAATTTAAGAAACTAGCAAGGTGCCTACGCAAATAGCGTGGGTACCTAGTTTTTTTTCCAAACATTTAGATTTTTTTACTCCAAAAGAAATGAATGCAAATAGTTTTATTTAGTTGTATCTTTTTTTAATTGTTTTATCCTAATGGTCCAGACACGAGTGCAAAGTGCAATCGTTATTTTTTCTTTGTTATATTTTGTGGTGTATTTTTATAATAACTAGTAGAGTGCAGGTGCCGCACGTGTTTTAAAAAATCAATAAAAAAGAATTTATTTTTATAAAAAATTAATAAATAATGATTTTATATTTATAGCAAATAAGATGCTTCTATAATAGTCATAACGTCATCAAACACCATGAATAGAGGACACTTGTACAGGAGAGCAAGTCCTCTTTAATTTCCACCAGAAAAGGTGGTGAAATGCTTTAGGAACAATGTAAAGGTTATAGCTTATACTTACTGAATAGCAGTAGTTTTTCAGAAGAGCTGGAGATTCAATTTCTCAGACTTCAGACATGCATGTATTTTTCTGATCAACAAGGTTAGTAAAAGGTAAATTGCCAAAAATGCTACAATAATCAAGCAAATAAGAGTGTTGAAATATTTAGAGAAATGAAACACTGCACAGCTCACCGTGATCCCATTTTTCAGGATGAAAGCTAGTATATCACATGAAAAACAACCAATATCGTTATCTGAGATTTGTTTTTTTCCCCACCCACTGGAATTTACCAACCAGTTTCTTATAGCAGTGCAACCAAACTTAACAACGACAATCCCACTGTCAAATTCGTGAACTACAAATCTCTTGCTAATAATTAAAACATTCCCATCCCATATGAATAAGGAATCCAAGAAGATGAACTTAACTCGATAAACTATCTATTGCTAAATTGAAGAAAATTTAAAAAAACTACAAGGCCCTAAACATCCTTCAAGGCCTGTACCAACCCTTCTATGATTCTATAATCCAGCACATTTGAAGCAAAAGCTAAGCTTGTGGCTCGCTAGTGTTGCAGTGGATCTTCTTATCTCTAGAGAGGAAAATTTGGACTGCACCTCAATCTCCTCCTGAATATTTCTCGTCCCATGCTACTAAGGGTGATGGTGCAGCGGTAGACCTGTCTGGTGGAATTGAGAAAATCAACATGCATGACGCTAATTAGCTGCATAATTGTCTCATGTTGAAGCATCAAGGATAATTCTTTGACCCTAGCCAATGCAAATACCTCATCACAATATTTTGGGGTAGCACAAAAGGTGGGATCTCTGTCGGTCATGAGAAAACTGAAATAATATTGCACCTGCTTAGCAAAGTTACAACCATCCTGTTGAACCTTACAAAGAGCCTTGTTGAAGCAGATGGTTTACTGGATCTCACATAAGGAGCCAAGGGCCCCCACAAGCGCAGTATCAACAGCCTCCTCAACAAAAAGATCAGCAGCGTACAGTTCAAACAGTGCCCAGAAATTCTCTCCCTCTCTTGCACCTCAGCAAATGTGGCGCAACAAGAGTCGATTACAATCTGCATTGAAACTAAAACTCAATTTATCAACTACAGAAACCTCTCATACTTTGCCCACCTCTGTTCCAACATTGAATAGAAACGACGGGTCGGCGAGCAGACAGTTCTGGTACGCGCACCGCTGTGATGCAGCCGCGCAGGCCGAGCCTCTCGAGTGCAGCGTAGTCCTCCGCGATGGCCCTGCCGGATGGCGTCGTGCCACGGAGTGCCCCACCCTTGTCCGCGGGCTCCTCGAGTGACACGCGCCGACGCGCGTGAGCAGGGACCAATCGGGCTGGAGGAGGAGGTGAGCGCACCCCTCGTCCGCGCCTCCGCGGGTTCCTCGAGCGACAGGCACTGGCCGGGTACAAGAGCAGCGGCGCATAGGTCCCGTGCTAGGGTTTGGAGCCCCACAGGCACGGAGCCCCACGGCCACAGGTATCGCCACAAGGTTCGGCCCCACGGCGAGCACGCGGAGGTCAGCGTTGATGCTCGTGTTGGCCCGAGCAAACAAGGAGAGGAAGAGCACGACGGGGTCGGGGAGGCGGCCGCCGCCGCTGCCACAGAGGCACAGACCAACCTGCCGTTGAGGGAGAAGCGGGCGATGGTGGTGGGATTGACGTAGAGGGAGATGCCGAGGCTGTCCGCCGCCGTCGCCGCCGCAACCTCACGCGCTTCTTCGTAGGCCCGTGGGCTTGGGGCGACGGAGAGACATGGAGGCACGGGAAGAAAAGGAAAGTGCTGCCAGCGATGGCGTGATGGGCAGGTGGGATTGGAGTGGGTGCTGGGGCTGGTCCAAAATTTTTGCCGTGACAAAGTCCATGTAAAAATGCAGAAACATTTTAGAAAGTGCTGTTTGTTTAATATTTTAAAACTTTTGCTTATCCCGGACTGTCAAGTGGGATCATTGTAAGTGGTAGATGGAAATTATTTGGATGGGAAGTGTTTTCAATTGTTATAGATAGATTTGAAAAAAAATTAAATGTTTTATATAGAAACACATCTTTTAGTTATTTACTGAAAGTAACTAAATATTTATATATTTATATTAATATACATATTACTTTTTAAAAAATACTTGCAATGTACAATTTTTTTTGAATGTTGTAGTTACCGTGCATGATAAATAAATTATCCCTAGATGTGAAGATTTAGGTAAGTGGTTCAATATATATACCAGAAGTATAATATACTTTCTTTCATTATCCTCCAATCACACTTTGATATAGCCCCGTAATGCATGCTCTCGTATTGTTTATCTCCATTATACTTCATTATACTCCAAGAATCTTTACCCGTTATGTCAGGGTAATTGCAGATGCATCGTTGATAGCGCACATCATTACCTTTCGTTGAACATTGGCTTGCTATGGACGGACATGCATGTTAAACATCAATTTTCAAGATGCTTTGTCCTAAATCTTGCATCATCACTCCACAGTGGTTATATCATCTATTGTTTCTTCTCTTCTAAATTTTTTTAACTCTCGACTATCAACAAATGACAATGCTACATAACAAAACATCACCCTTTCGGTGCTTCTCATTGTCTCTAGTGGTGATCGTCATGCTTTGATAATAGAGACATATTAGAGTAATCTTCAACTTGATGTTTGGGCTAAGAGTAATCATCAACTCAAATTTATAATTTTATTATTTATATTTGATCTATACTATTTATCTAGCTATTTTCCTTCCTAATTTGCTTCTTAAGCGCTATACAAGTTAACTACTATTTTTTATATTTTTCTTGCATTTATCTATTTATTAGCCATATTCGATATAAACTCTTCGATCAACAGCTAATTTTCTTATATTTTAATTTCGAATTTAGCTATTTTGTTATCTTTTTTATCAAGTATAATACTAATTTTGTTATTTCTTAATCCTAAATTTAGCTATTCACTAATTGTATTTCATATGGACTATTTGCTTAAGTTCTAATTTTCTTATTTTTTAATTCTAAAATTACCTATTTACTAATTATATTCGGCGTGGACTCTTTGGTCATATCCTCATTTTTCTTAATTTTTTAAATCTAAAATTAACTATTTATTAATCATATTTGATATGGATTCTTGAGTTAGTTTGAACCGTTAGATCTTCATAAAATCCATGCTAATCCTTTTTTTTAATTAATCTGGGATTTCTAGACCCTCTTGGTGAACGTGGCTTTTATTAACACTCTTTTAATAATATAAGATATAGTCCGAGTTATTTTTTGAGAAACACAGTACAGATACAAACGCTTACATACATGCAAGTACACTCACCCTGTGAATACATGCACGTAACCCTACCTCTATGAGCACCTTCGAGAGACTGAGCCGGTAAATTCTCGAGATTGACGAAGTCACCATAGGCGCCTCGCTGGCGACGGGCATGTCGCCTACCACTGAAAGAATAGCACCGGTTAAATCCTGAAATAAATCAAGAAAAATACGAGCACATGCCGAGTCTAGAGCTCGAATGGGCAGGTTCCACCATAAGAAATTTTACCAGATGGGCTACGCTCAGTTCGCAATATAATCTGAGTTCGTAAAGTAAATATCTTTTGTTTACTCCTTTTCAAACCGTTTAGGGGAAAAACTTAATCGATTTTTTTCCATATTCATATATCATCTCCAGCGTATTGAATTTTTACTACCAGGCCAAACTATTGACAACAAAGAATGTATGCGCATCATAGGGTACTACTAAGCGAGCTCTTCTACAAAACACCTGTCCAAATTTCATGTAGCAACTAACTCATTTAAAAGCTTAAGCATGTCCCTTCGACGAATGATAGACAATACTCACTCGATCCAAAAAAATCATGATTAATAATAGGGAATTCTCATCCCGTGCCTTTAAGTGCCTTTAATGACTATTGCATGGCATTGGGAATTCAGGTTCAGCATTCTATTCCATATATACATACCCAAAAAGGTTTGGCTGAATCTCATTGCAAGACCTTTGTTAATAAATTGCAAATTGCCTACATCTTATTGGGGTCATGCAGTTCTGCACGCTGCTGACTTGATCCAACTAAGACCAACTGCATATCACGAAACCTCCCCATTACAATTAGTACATGAGAATCCTCCAAGTATTTCCCATTTGCGTAAGTTTGGGTGGGCTGTGTACATACCCATCTCACCACCTCAGCGGACATCGATGGGCCTTCACAGGAAACTGGGGATCTATGTGGGATATTCCTCTTCGTCGATCATTAAGTATTTAGAACCTCTTACTGGGGATCTATTTTAATGCCCGGTTCGCTGATTGTATTTTCAATAAGGATCATTTTCCGGCATTAGGGGGAGAATTGTACCAAAAAGAATGCCAGGAAATTAATTGGAATGCTGAATGCATTTCATTCTCTGATCCACGTACTTCAGAAACTTAATCACAAGTTCAAAAGATTATTGATTTATAAAATATTGCAAACAATCTGCCAGACGCTTTCATTGATTATAAAGGTGTCACAAAGTCTCTCCATCCTGCAAGAAATGTGCCCGAAAGAGTGGAGGTACCTAATAAAACCACACATCCCCAACTTGGTAAAACGAAGGGAAAAAGCACTTCAAAGAAGCAAGATGTGATTGCCGGCAAGCAAAAGAAGACCGTAAATATAACTCAACCTCCAGTTGAAAGATATCTAAAGGACATACAATATTATGTGGATAGATGTGATCCATAATCCAGCTCAGTTATGGCCATAAATAATAATGCTGGAACATCGGAAGACCCTAGATCCATTATTTCGGGAAGTCATGATGAATATTTAAGGGTAGACGAAATTGCTATAAATTTCGTAGAGACTGGAGAGTCCTATGATCGTAAGTTCATAATAGTCGACTGTTGTTTCTCTGAACCAGTTTCAAATATCCTTCAAATCGATTCAGATCCTAAGTCTATGACAGAATGTAAGAAACGCTCGGACTGGGATAAGTAGAAGGTAGCAATTGAAACAGAGATGGCCTCACTTTATAAAAGGGAAGTGTTTTCGGCAGTAATGCCAACACCTCCTGGTATCTTTCCTGTAGGATACAAATGGGTTTTCATTCATAAAAGAAACGAAATAATGAAGTGGTGAGATATAAAGCAAGGCTAGTGGCACAAGGTTTTACACAAAAATCTGGTGTTGATTTCAACGAAACTTACTCTCCGGTAATGAGCAGAATAACGTTCCGATATTTAATATCGTTGGCAGTTCAAAATCATCTATCTATGCAGTTGATGGACGTAGTGACCGCATACTTATATTGGTCATTAGATTATGATATATACATGAAAGTTCCTGATGGAATCGATATACCAAATGCTAAGGCAAATCGCAAACATGTATTCTGTCAAGTTGCAGAAGTTATTATATGGCTTAAAGCAGTCGGGCCGAATGTGGTACAATCGGTTAAGTGAATTCCTTAAGTTGAAGGGATACACAAATAATGATGACTGCTCATGTGTCTTCATTAAAAAATTATCAACAAGATTTTGCATCATATCGGTGTACGTTGATGATCTCAACATCATTGGCAATGAACCCGATATTAATGAAGCACGTCATCATGACGGAGTTTGAAATGAAAGATTTGGGTCAAATCAAATTCTGCTTAGGTTTACAACTTGAGCACTTCGATACAGGTATATTTGTATACCAAGCTGCCTATATCCAGAAAGTATTGGAGAAATTCAACATGGACAAATCATATCCAGCAAAAAATCCGATGTTAGTCAGATCTATAGATATTAAGAAGGATCCTTTTAGACCACGGGAAAAAGAAGAAGAAGAGATATTGGGACCACACTACCCATATCTTAGTGTTGTTGGAGCACTAATGTATCTTGCTAACAGCACCCGGCCGGATATTGCATTCGCAGTAAATTTGCTAGCAAGACGTAGTGCCGCTCCTAGCAAGCGTCATTGGGTTGGAGTCAAGACTGTAATGAGACATCTCAATGGCACTAGAGATCTTGGATTATTCTATATCAGAAATCAAGATCGAATTCTATTGGGATACACAGATGCTGGTTATTTATCAGATCCCCACAACGGCAGATCACAAACTGGCTTTGTATTCTTGCAATGTATAACAACAATATCTTGAAAGTCATCAAAGCAGACATTGGTGTCTACTTCTACCAATCACTCTGAAATAATTGCTTTATACGAAGCATCACGCGAATGCGTATAGCTTCGCAAAGTGATAAACCACATAACTCAATCATGTGGTATTGGTGCACTTGAGACACCAACGATTATCTTTGAAGATAAGTATGTGTTACTCAAATGGAGTTAGGTTATATTAAGAGCAATATGACTAAACATATTATTTCCAAATTATTTTACCCCCATGAATTCCAAAAGAATGGAAAGATAGAAATATTGCAAACTAAATCTTGTGATAATCTAGCAGATTTATTCACAAAGTCTCTACCATACTCCACATTCCATAAATGTGTTGAAGGAATTGGTATGAGAAAGCTTCGAGATTTGCAAAAATCAGGGGGAGAATCTCTCTAAATATAACTTACTTCATATGTCAGATTACGCTCTTTTCTTTATATGAGTTTTACTCTTCTCAGAGTTTTCTCGTATAAAGTTTTTAATGATGTAACACTTAACACATGGTAGATGTCATATTATCTAATTTTTCCTACAAGGTTTTTCGAAGATAATATACATGACATATTGATCTCTGATCAATTATTTTTAGATCAAGTCTTTAGGGTCACTAGAGGGTCTATTAACATTGGAATTATACATATATATCATGGTGTTTCTCCTTGTTTTTCCCACTGGATTTTAAGGAGTTTTGCCTGGTATATCGATATACTTTGGTTTTTTCCCACAGGGTTTTTTTCCAAGGTTTCAAGACGATAACTGATGAACAGCAACGGTGCCTACATAAGTCAATTGATCAAGCGGGAGTGTTAGAATTAATTAGAATTAATTAATTAGTGATCAATAGACATCTTTTCTTTATAGACACCTCTTCCTTGTATAGACACATTTTTCTTGATAGGCACCCTTTAGGACTGTATATATATGTAAAAATTATAAAAAAATAATCATCAGTTTCAACCACTTTCACTTTTCACCAACTTCTAACGGTACCCAAGAGATTTCGTTCTCAAAGTTGTGAATTTTTAGATTAGCAACCTTCTGTTTCCATCATTCTTGGTGAAGGTCCTTTTGTATTGACCTTCAAATTTACATCTTTGTATCCAAGATTATGGATCTTGATGTACCTAAGCTCCTCTAGCACTACTTACAAAAGAATTAATTGCATCACCCGTTTAGTGAAGAGATTTGCCATGCTGGCAACTATTGACGCTGCACAACAGAATCTGACAGTCTTGCTCGTGGGTGGGCAGCAACCCATATGCGCATAGAATCCGCGATCGTTTTTCTATGGTATTGGATTTGTCCTCCTTAGTTACATCATTATCATGACTTCGTTTCAAAAAAAAACATCACTATCATGACTGAGCGTTCAAGACCTATTTAGATTAGTCGGATAGTCATTTTGCTTTTGCTTTTGTTTTTTCCTTTTAAGATTTGTCCTTCTTTGTTATGTCGTTACCATGAGTGAGCGTTGAAGACTTATTGATATTAGTCCGATAGTCACTTTGGTTTTGATTTTGTTTCTTTCCTTTAAGATTTGTCCTTCTTCGTTTAGTCGTTATCATGAGTGAGCCTTCCCTCAATTTAAAAAATAAAATAGCAAGACTTAGCCCTATTATCGGAACATGAATGGCAACTTCCTGCTATGGCCATATATAGCCAACTGCACGGCGTAGAAGTGCACTACAGTCCTAGTATATGCACGTTGATCACCGGTTCACCTTCTTTTACTGGAAATGATTTTGTTAGTTCAAACATCTGTCTCTCAGATAGCTGTGTTTATGTCTTTATATATGCAGTTTAGATATGTCAGTAGTTCACCTGGTGTCGGGTGCAATTTAAGGCTTGACACTACTTTGCTTTCCTCTTAAATGACAAGCAGCACTACTAAAAAATAAATTTTAGAGCCGGGTAAAAACGTACTTTTAGGGATTTGCAGGTAAAAATGCTATTTTTAGGGGGCGGGTAATGCGCCCGCCTCTTCACCTACAAATCAATTTAAAAATAAAAAAATTGAAAACAACAAAATATTGCAACCAACATCGAGGTACAATCTGTGACAAAATCACCTCAAGCCTCGTGTGTACCTTATTCTCCACCACACTACACAGTCATTTGTGACTCTATGGGGTATGTTATTCTTTTGTATTAACTCTGAAATTCATTTGTAGGGGCGTGTGACGCCATCACCCACCCCAAAAAATATTTTTCTACTTTATTCCGAAAATTCATTTAAATGTTTACATATATATGTCAGTGTATATAAAGGTTAAGATTGTGAAAACCTCAAAGTATGACTTGAGTTGTATGAGATATTGTACAGTCATAGCTATTAGACAACTTATAATAATTTTTTGGACTATTAAATGACCTTAAATTAAAAGTTATCAACTACAAAATTGTAGGTCTCGTCAATCTCTACAATTTTGGTATAAAGTTTGACTTCATCAGAGATTATATGATAAAGTTATGAATTGTTTCGCGTGGGACTATTTGTAGAGGCAGGTCATGCCATCATTCGCCCCCTAGAAATGCATTTTTGCCATCACCCACCCCTGGAAATGGTCATTTTTAGGGGCGGGTGATGGCGTCACCTGCCTTGGAAATGGTGGTCATTTTATGGACGGGTGACGTCATCACCCGTCTCTAAAAATATTTTTAGAGACAGGTGAATAGTTACGGTAACTGCGCTTATTTGAAGCAGTGGGTTATCTTTTAGACCGCCGCTAGGGCGGCCCAAATATCATTTTTTAGCAGTGCAATACTCCCCTTAAGAAAAAAAAGGCTTGACTTGTCCTCCACCGAACCGACCGACAGAGGGCTGGCTTCCACATAACTTCGTCCATCTATCGAGCTCTGACTTTTTCTTATTTACATGCTATTATACATGTCAAGTTGTTTCCCTTGCTTTGATCACCGGCTGCGCGGCACATGGAAGAGTTGTTGGCAAGACGTGTTGATAAGGAGCCTTCATTTATATGCCTGTTTGTTTGCAGAATTGAGGTACACAATTCGCTCTACACTTTTAGCATAAAATTCCTCTTAGCTCTGAACAACATATCAAGCTGGTTCTCAGGAATCATACCTGACCCTTGCCTGAAGATCTATCAAGAACCTGCTGCATGCCTAACTATCCGGTGTCTTCCTGAGTTCATATCTACCTATATATCAAAGGCCCCCATATCAGTATACCTGTAAGTTCAGATATCCATTTAAATTATGGTTTTAGCTAGAGATACCTGTGTGGGATCGTTGACGATTCTTCGTATTTTTCCTAACTCTGCACAGCATATATTGGAGATAAGGAGAAGCTGCTGTACACACATAGCCGTTTCATGCCTATCGTAGGATTTCTCAAGAATCTGCTGCATATAGCCTATTGCTGAGAAGCTCCGATGGTAGATCCTCTCACACTTTCGGGAATTGCATGGGGCATATCCACCGCCGGGTGGATTATCTCCCCCATCATCACCAAGCTTGTGAACAAAGCCTTGTCCCATATCAAACCCGGCAAATCGAAGGACGAGCTTCATGAGCTCTTGACTCACACTCTCCCTCGTCTGGCTCTTACTCTAGAAGCAGCAGAGGGCAGTGCACATAAGGATCTCTTTGAGAAGTTGGTGAGAGATCTCAAGTCTGCCTTCTACGACTTGGAAGACATGTTGGATAAGGTGGAGTACGTTCTTCACGAGAAACAGCTAATCGCTCAGAAAAAGAGCAAGCGGATCATGTTTGCATCGCATGATGATGCTGGCTCCTCGGACCAGGTCGTTTCTTAGTATCCTCAGTTTGCAATCCGCATATACTCGAGCAATACCTTCGATAAATCAATTGTACTCTATATTACCCATGTATCTTTGTATAGACTTGAAGATCTAGTTATAAATATGTGTATTGAAATAGGATAAGTTATTAGATCATAGAAATTCAAGTATGGATACTTCATGTTTTAACCCTACTCACCTGGACTACAGAGTTACCACTTATAATTTCAGCCTAGTGTTATTTTGCGGGGTGTCAATATCAAGCCACGTTTGATTATCTCTGGATCTTTAAATAGTATGTTGAAGAAAAAGATAAAGAAGATAAAAGAACTCGTCGGTGAAGCACAAAAAACTATTGAACTAGCAAACCTGCCATGCCACAAAGGAAATGGAAAAAATAGATCAACGGTTACACAAAAGCGCACTACTTCAGATCCAGTGGAAAAGGTGATTGGAAGAGATGAACTTCATTCGCAGATAATAGAAATGCTTCATGATATGGTAGGTGAGTCTGAGCGAACCGCAGGCTATTTCCACCTTGTTATGTGGATCCATGTTTCTCAGAATTTTAGTGTGGACACTATTTACAGAGAGATGTATGAGGCAGCTTCAGAAAAAAAAAACAAAAATGCCCCAAGTTTAATAGCCTTGATGTTCTGAGACAAGAATTGGAAAAGAAACTATGTGGAAAACTGTTTCTGTTGGTTCTTGATGATATCTGGTGCAATAAGGATGTCGGTGACGTTGACCAGCAGTTGCCACTGTTGCTTTCTCCATTCAAGGTCGGAAGCCTAGGAAGTAAGATACTTGTGACAAGCCGAAATGCAGATGCATTATCAGATCTAGGTATTAGCAAAAAAACTATCATCCCAATACCGGATTTGGATGATAAAGTCTTCTTTGAACTGTTAATGTACTATGCGCTTGGAGATTCAAGGGTTGATGACATGTATCAAAACGATTTTGACGTGATTGGGACTGAAATAGCACAGAAGTTGAAGAGATCACCTCTAGCAGCTAGAACAGTGGGTGGGCAACTACGCAGAAGACAAAATGTTGAGTTCTGGAGGAGTGTTCGAGATAGAAATCTCTTGAAGGAGACAATAGGAGCTCTAATGTTGAGCTACCAATATCTTGGTGTCAGAAGCGATGCTTTGCTTATTGCAGTATTTTTCCCAGAAGGCATAATTTGCACCGCGATGAGTTAATAAACATGTGGGTGGCAGAAGGGTTTATAAAAACTACTGATGCAGAAGAGGAAATGGAAGCTGTTGGTCGGGATTATGTTGATGAACTAGTATCAATCTCGTTTCTGCAAATAGTAGGAAATAGATACCCCACATGTTATTTAGTTCATGATTTACTGCATGATTTAGCAGAGAAGGTTGCTGGAAGAGATTGCTTCAGAATTGAGAATGGTTGGACAGGAGAAGTTCATCAGGATGTTCGCCATTTATTTGTTGAAACTGTTAATGAACACGCCATTATCGACAAGATTGTCAAACTAGAAATGCTACGCACGCTGATCATTCGTATCGGCAAGAATAACATTATAAGCGATGAGACCATTGAGAAGACTTTTACGAAATTAACTAATTTGCGAGTATTGGACATCCTATCAGATATGGGCCCAAGATACAGGTTCTCCTTTCCAGACTGTATTGGTAACTTAAAGCACCTGCGCTACCTTTTTTTCTTAAATCATGGGGGATTCAACTTAACTTTGTCAGGCAAAATTTCCAAGCTTCACCATCTGCAGGTGTTACATTTTTGTGGATGCTATAATTTGGTACTTTCATCTAAAAAAGACATGTCCAATCTCACCAATTTACGGGTCCTTAAACCTGTTCCAGATTTTCCGAACATAGGCAGGATGACTTCTCTAAAAGAGTTAAGAGTTATTCAGAGTAATGAAGGAACAGGGTTATGAGTTACAGCAGCTAAAGAATCTAAACAAGCTTCAAAGAAATCTGTGTATCGAGGGTCTTGAACTTGTTGGAAGCAAGGAGGAAGCTCTTGAAGCTAAGCTATCAGATAAGGAACGACTAAGAGTTGTCCATCTGGCCTGGGGTAATAATAGTAGCTGTAGTCTAGAAGTTCAAGATGTTCTTGAGGGTCTTTGCCCTCCTAGGTTCCTTGGATTTCTTGAAATCAGGAACTACCAGGGTTTGAGGTCTCCAGATTGGACTGTGGGTAATATGAATGGCGACAACTATTTGCAGAGTCTTTGGCTCAACCGTTGCAGCCGGTTCGGACCTTCTCCTGAACTTGTGGAGTATTTGTTCACCTGCGTGAGATCATCCTCACAGAATGCAACTGGGAGCCTTGCCAGATAACATAGAGCACCTCAAGTCTCTCACCGTACTGCGTATCCAATATTGCTTGAATATTCGGTCACTTCCAGTACTGCCACAGTCGCTGAAGAGGATTGAATTCTGGGGCTGCGATGAAGCATTCATGAGGTCGTGCGAAACACCTGGAGATCCTAACTGGCGTAAGATTAAGCACATTCCCAGTGTATGTTTTGAAGGTAAATTTAGTCGCTCTCATGATGCAATCATTTTGTATGCTTCGAACCGTTACCATATATTTTCTCTGTCAAAAGCTGTTATAATTGTTTTACTAACATGTTAAACACCAGGCCGACAGATGGGAACGGGATTTATAGAAACCCAATCTTTACACTGGAAGCAATACGTCTCCCTGTGAGACTGACCACATTTACACGATGACAATGGAAGGGAATAATATGGCTCTTTGTAATCTGTAAGCCTTCCTGCCTGCGTCGGTATCTGCCTTCTCATGTTCTCCACATTGTTGGTTGTGGCTGGCGTGCGAGAGAAGCGTGTGCCACTCAAAATGTCATGGATAATCACATAATTTTGTTTGTTTATTGTTTTCTGTAATAATATCCCAAGACAAGCACCGTTTTTTTTTGTTTGGCATGTAACGGCGTTGCGCAACGATGAATACTGGATTTATGTATTTCCTATAGTTTGTAGTATTGTTGGATGCTGAGCAATATGGAATTTATATGCTTTGCATGATTTACAATAGAAAAAGTCCAAATTAATTTCTCAGAAAAAAGTCCGGATAACCCCTAGACTATTTTTTAGTTCAATTTAATCTCACAACTACATCAATTGATCCAAATTATCCTTAATAATATTTATATTTTATGTTTCAACATACACAAGTGTGGAGTTTTAAATTAAAATTTTTGCAAGGTAATAGTGTATATTATAAAATTTTTATCATTACCTTTTGTACAATTATTTATCCCAAAGATTAATTTATTATTAGATAGCCTATCCTATCAAAAAATGATGAAAAAAATCATAACATATTTTTTAAATATATGTTATGATGGCTTCTCTTACCCTGCAAAATTTATCTTAAAACTGAGTTTTGCTCGGGTCGTCCCTTCTATAAAATTTGCACGAATATTAAAGCAGCTATTCAATTAATTTTATTTTTTTCCCACATGGGTATTGTTTGGGCCCGGCCCTACCCGTGCCCTGAATAGGCTTGATCCATGACCGATCCATTCCATCTGGGAAGCAGCCGATCCGTTCTCATCTCACGTTCATCTTCAACCTCAATCTCTGTTTCCCCAATTTCACCCTGCACCACGTCCCTCACCCCTCACCCCGCCTCACGTGCAGCTGGCCGGCCATAGCTGTTAGCGCCTGCACTGGTGCCGCGCCGCCTATACCCTAGCCTCCCTTGCCTCACCGATGTGACAACCCGCTGGAGGCCTGCGACCACCACAGACGGCCGACGGCACGAGCGCTGCATTGCTGCCAGCCGCGGCGGCGGCATCAAGCATCCGGAGCGACGGCCGCCGGCACCTCCCTCGCGCGTCCCCTTCCCTCGCCGATCCGGTTTTGTGTTGCTAGTAGCTTCTTCAGTTTCGTCAGAACAAAGTGTGGACGGCTAGGAAGAAGGCAGACAACCTGAATATGTTCACAAGGAATTGCTCTTTCATATCTGAATATCTGATCTTTGTATATGCTTGGATCTTTTAATTCATTATTCTTTGCGAAGTTTTCCATTTGCATCTGCAGCAACAAAGCATTGCTTATGTGCATGCATCATGAATGGATAGGCTGCCTTGCCATATTCATCTCTCAAGACCGTCAGGTAGAGACAAATTTCAATACTAAAATCTGATTTGTTATTGCCTTACCTGATGATAGTTGTTTTCTATGTTCAGTTCCAATAGTCGCAGCTGTTGTTTCTGAAGATGATCCAACAATTGTTGTTGCGCTGGTTAGTTGGGTTGGATCATGGATGACAATTAACAAATGTAAGCTGAGTTAATTTTGGAGTTGTAGGTTTCCTCAAAAAAGTTTGGAGTTGTAGGGTAGCCTGCGTGCCATATAGCGCCAGACCAAGCCCTAGGAGGGCATCAAGTTCTGGTTGTTGGAAAGATCACTCTGATACGCAGCTGTGTTTTTTATTGATTCGAAAAAATAATTTGAAAAGCACTATTATACTCTCGATAATTTGTTGTGACTGGAGGATTATTCTGCAGTAGCTTACTGCCTAATCAATGTTAACTTCTAGAGTATATTTTTCAGTATTGACCCTTATCATGTGTCAACCCAAACATCATCGTTTCCTCTCATAAAATCAGCAGCAGTTTTAGAGCATCACACATCACACATGTTTCCTCTCAGAAAAACATCATCAATGCAGCAGGTACCAGGCATCATCCATAGCCGCAATCTTATCCCATGGAAGAATTATGCAGCACTTCTTCCTGTCGAAGCAATTCTTATCCCATGGAAGAATTATAGATATTCATCAACCAACTTTGTTAATAGTACAGTACAAGATGGCTACATAATTGCCACAAGTGTGAAGGAATGCCTAGATAACAGCATAAGGGAATGTTATTATTGATATCCTGCTGAATATCATACAGACAAGACTTTAAATTTGTACAGCACAAGATTGACCTTATAGTTAGTCCTATTTTCTTCAGAAGCTGCCTTATGCACAAACATCTCACAAATAGGTTAACGCAGAGGTGAAGGCAAATGACAAGCAAATTATACAGCAAAAAATTGGCAGAAATCTCCAGTCTATTTATCTTCAGAAGTCTCCATGGGAATGTCCTTGATGCTTGCTCTCTCATATCAAATTCAGTAAAGAATTCTAGAAAAATGTTTTTGAAGGATCCATTTCTTCCGATACCTGTACAATCATGACACAAAGAAATTATAATTCCTACCTAGTGTAAAATGGAAAGAAACTGAAACAGCAACATCACCTTTTCATGTCAACGAAGATTGCAGTATATTGCAAACTGGGTACAATCTGCAGGGACCTTATTGCAGACATTTGGCACTGGTAACACCACAACCCTCTGAACCGTACAATAAAGCATTTTTTTAGCAGATGTACTAACTTCTCAGCACCCAAAATGGCTTCTCAGAGTATATACTCTGAGTGCTTGTAGAGACGAAATCAATGTATAGCACCACAGTGCCTGATGAGTACTGTTCGGCATCATCAGTGCAGAACGAGATGTTGTACAGAATCCTAATTAGCCAAATCAAGGGAACCAATATATGTGAAACATGGATCTGGTCAACCAAACCTATCTGTAAAACAGATTACAAATCAAACAAGACTATCTGTAAGAAAGATTTTGAATGAACTAGTCGTAAGCACCCCAATGGACAGAGCCGTAAGCTCTTACACCAATGGACAGAGCCGTAAGCTCTTACAATATCTACTTGCAATGGAGCATAATGGACAGAGGACGAGGCCACGAGGTAGATACCCGGAAAGCGCTGCTATTGTGGAACGTTGTCGCCTTCAAGTGCTGCCGCACTCCGTCCGCTCGTCCTCCCGTAGGCGGATAGGGAGGGTCTGAAATCGCAAGGGAAAGAGGGAGCCACCGGCGCGCCCGAAGAAATCGGATCGGGTGATGCACGAGACCCGACGAAATCGGATCGGCGAGGGAAGGGGACGCGCAAGAGAGGTGTCGGCGGCCGTCGCTCCGAATGCGTGACGCCGCTGCTGCTGCGGGCAGCAAGGCGGCGCTCGTGCCACACCGGGCGTCCGCGGTTGTCGTGGACATGTAATCGTTCGGCTCTTTCTGGGCCGCGGGCCTGTCAACGTGGTGTGATTTTTGCGGCTGCATCCGTCTATACGTAAAGCGAGACTCGTGATCGGCATGAAAGAAATGAACTGATTCCTCTCATGCTCCATTTTTGCTCTCTGATTTCTCAATTTTTTTTCTCTAAATTCCCCATTTGTATCGTGATCATCTTGGTCTCGCGACTGGGATATCACAATTGGTATCAAATTTGGGTTCCGATTTGGGGGTATTTCCTGGTTATCCTCTCGGCTTTGAGTAGGAAACGCCGCTGGTTGGAGATCTCCGTTGTGCTCGATCTCTTTGTAAATCCAGTAACCCTCTGCTCGGCTTGGAGCAGGAGTCCACCACGGCACCTAATCGCCAAGCCGCGCATACCTACCAGGTGTGTGACGCCATGATGGAGATGGAAGATCACATCGCCAAGTTGTTCGACGAAAAGTTCAAGTTGCTGTCGGAGCATCTTGAGGCAGTGGCCACCGTGAAGACCCAGATCTCCGAGTTGGACGCCAACATCACGGATCAAGCCGGACGCCTCGAGCAGCTGCAGGCGAAGGTTTGATCTGACGATGACGTCCGTGGGGAACTTGCAGCAGGAGCAGCTGAAGGCCACTGCACCGCCGAAGCTGTTGATCCGAGGACGCGACATGCCAGGGCTGATGGGCGCGCATCCACAGTTTCCTCCTCCGCCACCGCCGCAGTACCATCCCTCCTAGGTGGTGTTTCCCAGTTCTCCTGCTATTCCTGATCTGAGTGCTTCTAGTTCAGAGTCGGGTGCTCTTCCGGGTGCTGGTCAGCTAGTTCCAGTGGTTACTCATCGTATCCAGGAGGAATCGTATCCAGGAGGTTAGGGTAGATGATCATGCACCAAAACGTGTTTGGCTTCCTAAAATGGATTTTTCTAAGTTGTGAGGGATCTGATGTCCGAATTTGGCTAGATAAATGTAAATCATATTTCTCTCTGTTCCAAATACCTGATGCTTTTCGAGTTACGGCTGCTACTATGAACTTATCTGGTCGAGCATCTCACTGGTACCAAGCTCACAAGGATAATTAAGGTGCTCAGTCTTGGGAGCAATTCGAACAATCTGTGTTGTCTAAATTTGAGGTGAACACACACACGAAGATAAAGTGATGGAGCTATTAACTCTGAAACAAACAGATTATGTTGATGATTATAAGAAGCAATTTGAGCAGTTGGTCTATCATATTAAGTTGTTTGATAGAACTGTTAGTGGGATATTTCTAGTCTCTCAATTTGTTCTTGGGTTAAAGGATGAGCTGAGGTCTGCAGTGGAGATGCAGCTTCCTGACACCATGCTCAAGGATGCTACATTAGCGGCTGTTCAGGAGTCCTTGCTCAGCAGAAACGAGAAGAATTATGCTAAGCCTGTGTCCATCAAACTATTTTCACCTCCTGCTAAACTTGATACTATATCTTAGTTTTCTGCTGGTGAATTATGAAAAGCTCGACAACTGAGGGAATTCAGAAAACAAAATGGTCTCTGCTACAAGTGTGGAGAGAAATTTAATCCTGGCCATAAGTGCAAACAGCCAGCTAACCCACATTTAAACTTCATTGTTGTGGAAGATGGAGGTGATGGAGGTGTCATATTATCTGATGAGCTGTTGGATGTTCTTGAGTCTTCACATAATATTTTTGCTCCTGAGGATGTTCTAGTTTCCTTGAATGCAATCACTGGTACAGAAAAGAGTAAGTTGATCAAATTCAGAGCCCTGACCTCTAATCAAGTGTTGCTTCAACTTCTTGACACTGGTAGTTCTCACATATTTATCAGTGCTAGAATGCTGGAAAAAGTACCTTGTACTGTGATGGACATTCCACGTACTGAAGTCAAAGTGGCCAATGGCCAAACTATCCTCTATCATCGGGCAGTTCAGCAGTTCAGTTGGTGGATTCAGGGGACTTCCTTTACAGCTGATGCCCTGGTGCTTCCTCTTGGTGCTTATGATATGTTGTTAGGGATGGACTGACTCGAACAATTTAGGCCAATGACTTGTGATTGGCAGGAGAGATGGGTTAAATTTCACCATCAAGGGAAACTGATCAAGTTGCAGGGTGTAGTGCCCAAGTCTAATCTTGAAGCCACTAGTATCTCTGCTGAACAACTGGTCAAAGCAGCCAAGGGCAATGATATATGGGCAATGGCAGTGGTTCAGTCAGTACCTGGGCATACTGTTGACACTGTGCCTTCTATTCCAACTGCTATCAAAATGTTGATTAACCAGTATGATGAAGTTTTTAAAGACCCCAAGTCTCTACCACCATCAAGAATGTATGACCATGCTATTTCTCTGCTCCCTAATGCTGCTCCAGTTAACTCTAGACCATATAGATATTCACCATTGCAGAAGGATGAAATTGAGAGGCAGGTTAATGAGATGTTGGCTGCTGGTTTGATCACCCCTAGCATGAGCCCATTTGCATCCCCTGTTCTCCTTGTGAAGAAGAAAGATGGCTCTTGGCGTTTTTGTGTGGATTACAGGAAGTTAAATGAGATTACTGTCAAGAACAAGTTTCGCATGCCCATCATTGATGAACTGTTGGATGAGTTGGCTGGGTCCTGTTACTTTGCTAAATTGGACATGAAGTCAGACTTTCACCAAATTAGAGTGCTTCCTTCATATGAGCACAAAACAACCTTTAAAACTCACCATGGTCACCTCCAGTTCAAAGCGATGTCATTCAGCCTTACTAATGCCCCGGCCACATTCCAATGCTTGATGAATGGTACTTTTGAAAAATATTTGAGGAAGTTTGTGCTTATTTTTATGGATGGCATCTTGATGTATAGTCCCACTCTGGAGGCACATTTGGAACATTTGAAGCTGGTATTTGAAGTTCTCAAGGAGCACAAGTTGGTGGCTAAATTCAGTAAATGTACCTTTGCACAAACTAAGTTGGAGTACTTGGATCATATAATTTCTGACCAGGGGGTGTCTACAGATCCTGCAAAGACTCAAGCTATGTTACAGTGACCTGTGCCTTCTAATGTCACTGGGTTGAGGGATTTTCTGGGCCTCACAGGATATTACAGGAAATTTATCAAGAACTATGGGCTGATTGCCAAACCATTGGCACAGTTGGAAGCAGTTCTCTTGGTCCCCTCAAGCCCAACATACTTTTGAGCTCTTGAAACAAGCTATGATATCAACTCCTGTTTTGGCATTACTTAACTTTGCTGAACCCTTTAAGATTAAAACTGATGCCTGTGATTCTGGTGTGGGAGCAGTGTTATCTTAGGATGGGCACCCTGTGGCCTTTTACATCAAAGCTTTAGGGGTCAATAATCAGAAGTTGTCCATATATGAAAAGGAGTTTATCGCTATCCTTATGGCTGTTGACAAGTGGAGATGCTACTTTCAGAGAGGTCAATTCATCATCAAAACTGACCATAAGAGTTTGTGTTATTTACAAGACCAAACATTGTCCACTGATTGGCAGAAGAAAGCTATGGCCAAGCTTGCTGGCTTACAGTTTAAGCTCCAGGGGCTCTGAAAACAAAGTGGCTGATGCACTTTCAAGAGTGGGACATGCTATGGAGTGTTCTGCAATTTCAGGTGCTACACCTATTTGGCTGCAGGAGGTGTTGAACTCCTATGCCAATGATGTTACTGCCCAGCAGCTGCTCACAGAGTTAGCTATTGTGAATCCAAATGCTGAAGGATTTTCACTTAAGCATGGTCTTATATACAAAGGGAACCAGATGTGGGTGGGCAACAATACTGCCTTGAGAACAAAAATTATTTCTGCATTTCATTCCACAGTAGTGGGTGGACACTCTAGGGTACAGGCATCTTATCAAAGGGTCGAGAAATTGTTCTGTTGGACTAGCTTGAAGCAAGAAGTGGAGTCCTTTGTCAAACAGTGCTCAGTCTGTCAGCAGGCCAAGTATGAACACTGCAAGTACCCAGGTCTGTTGCAGCCTCTACCAATTCCTGAGAATTCTTGGCAGGACTTGTCTATGGATTTTGTGGAAGGGTTGCCCAAGTCTGATTCCTTTACAGTAATCATGTTGATAGTGGACAAATTCACTAAGTTTGCACATATTTTCCCTCTAAAGCATCCATTCACTACAAAGATGGTGGCTCAGGTGTTCTTTGACAACATAGTGAAGCTTCACGGGGTTTCTAAAACTATTGTCTTTGACAGAGTTAGAGTTTTTACTGCGACCTTCTGGAAGGAGTTGTTTTCTCTGTTGGGAACCAAATTGCAGATGAGCTCTGCTTATCACCCCCAAACTGATGGCCAGACCGAAAGGGTCAATCGGTGCTTAGAGATGTTCTTGAGGTGTGCTGTTCACGGTTCCCCTAAACAGTGGCACAAGTGGCTTACTTCTGCTGAGTTGTGGTACAATACTAGCTATCACACAGCACTGAAATATACCCCATTCAAGGCTTTATATGGTGTTGAAGCTAATCATGGTGCTGTCCCAGTCTTCAACATGGACGACCCTTCTGAAGCCACACCATCCTTGCAAGACAGGCAGCTTATACTGACCACTCTGAAAGAGAATCTACGCATGGCACAGAATAAGATGAAGTCATATGCTGACAAACACAGAACGCCTCGCCAGTATCAGGAAGGGGATCTGGTGTATCTCAAGTTGCAGCCATATGCTCAAACTTCCGTTGCTAAAAGGCCATTTCCAAAATTGGCATTCAAGTTTCTCGGCCCATACAAGATACTGGAGCGTGTATTGGTCAGACAGCATATAAATTGGACTTGCCTGCTATTGCCCAAATTCATCCAGTATTTCACATCTCCCAAGTGAAGTCCTCATTCCCAGATTTTACCCCTGTGTTTTCAGATGTGTCTGCTATGCCTCAGCTTGACGCGGTGGAGGTGATCCCTGAAGTTATTCTTGATCGTCGCCTGGTGAAAAAAGGTGATTCAACTACGCAAGTGCTGATCAAGTGGACTAGTCTTCATATTGATATGGCGACTTGGGAGGATTATTATGCGGTGAAGGCTCGGTTTCTGCCTGCACCAGTCTGGGGATCGACTGGTTCTTCAAGGGGGGATGATGTCGTGGACATGTAATCATTGGGCTTCTTTCTGTCTGGGTCGTGGGCCTGTGTGCGTGGTGTGATTTTTGCGGCTGTGTCCGCCTATATGTAACGCGGGACTCATGGTGATCGGCATGAAAGAAATGAACTAATTTTTCCCTGCCAGCTATCACTTCCTCCTCCTCTCGTGCTTCACTTTTCCTCTCTGATTTCTTGATCTCTTTCTTTAAATTTCCCATTTGTATCCTGATCATCTTGGTCTCGCGACTGGGATATCAAGTGGTGGTCGCAGGCGATGGCGGCAGGCCTCCGGCAAGGCGACATGTCGGCGAGGCAAGGGAGGCCGGGGAAGAGGCGGCGAAGCACCGGTGCACGTGCAGAGAGATAGAGATTGAAGATGAACGTGAGGATCGGATGTGCCACTCAATGGTGCGGGTAGAACGGATCGTCTGCTTCGTAGGTGGATCAGTCACGGATCAGGCCTCATTAGAGCACCGGTAGGGCCGGGCCCAAACATACCCAGGTGAGGGAAAATAAAATTAATTAAACAGTTGATTTAAGATTCGTGCTGTTTTTATGGAAGGGGCCACCGGAGCAAAACTCTAAAACTCTACTGCATATGCAGGTACAAACCTCCATCCCCAGATCGCGCAGGCGCACATAAAAACACTTGCAATCCGCAGTAGGAGCACTCGCCACGGCAGAGAACCTGACGCAGGAGATGGCTGCATCCTTATCAGGACTGGGGGAAGGAGCTGCGGCGAGGATTCAGGGAGTCAGACCTGTCCAAGCAGTGCACGCACAGGTAGAATAATCACATGAGTAGCACTGAATACTTCACAGGCACAGCTGCACTGCCATGGTGCCACTCCGTGCCACATTTTGTAAGCTAGCGCACGTGTGCGACTGTGTGCAGGTACAAGATTTACATCGAGGGGCGAGGCTGGTCCGTGAGCGAGAAGTACATCCTGGCGTGCGACTCGGTGGCGCTCATGGTGCGGCCCAGGTTGCACGACTTCTTCTCGCGGGGGCTGGCGCCGCTGCGGTACTACTGGCCCGTCCGCGACCGCGGCGTCGCCATGTGCCGCTCCATCAAGTTCGCCGTCGACTGGGGCAACGCCCACCCGGACAAGGTATTTCTCGCTCGGCGCCCGGCGCCAGACCACCAGCACGATCGAGTTCGGAACGGCGACCAACCGTTGTTGTCTTGTCTTTGCCGTGTCCGGCAGGCGCGGGAGATCGGGCGGAACGCGAGCAGGTTCGTCCGGGAGGACCTGACGATGGGCCACGTCTACGACTACATGCTCCACCTGCTGACAGAGTACGCAAGGCTGCTGCGGTACAGGCCCGCCGTGCCGCGCGGCGCCGCGGAGGGCACCGTCGAGTCCATGGCGCGGGGAGGCGGGGGCCCGAGAGGCAGTTCATGATGGACACGGTGGTGGCGGACGGTGCGGGCAGCGGGCCCTGCACGCTGCCGCCGCCTTTCAGTGCCGAGGAGCTGGAGGCGCTGCGAAGGGAGAGGGCGGATGTGGTGAGGCAAGTGGAAGGGTGGGAGGATCATTGACTGTCGACACACGTAGAGCGTAGTGGACTAGAATACAAGGAAAGGATGCCAAGACTGTTGGTCGTTCTTAGAAAAATAACAAGACTTCTATTGCAAAATTTGGTCAAAGAAATATAGAGTGACTTTGTTTCTGCCCCGACCGGCCGTACTTGAACGTGACGAACTGGTCAGAACTTGCGAACGGATAGCATGGCATATCAGTGCCCCTTGCAGTTGCAGCTCGCGTCCGGCCTCCCGTGCGGCCGCGCCCGCCTTGAACCGTCTCGCTCTCGCGCCCTGCCGCACTTGCCCGGGCAAGGCCCTCATAAAACCAGCCGTCGACGTCCGCGCCGCTGGGGACGTCATAACTGAGCGAGCTCACGGGAGCGTCCCCCGCTTACTGCTAAGTCCCCTCTTCCAGAAGCAGGGGAAGCAGAGAACACCCCCTCCTCTGCTTCACCTCACCTGCGCCTAGACCCGAGAGCGGTGTCTGTCGTGGCCCCCAGCGGCCATGGCGACGGCCGCGGCAGACTGCCGGCGCCGCGCGACGCTCGCCGGGGCGCTGCCGAGGACGAGCGCCGCCTTCCTCTTCCTGTCCGTCGTCGCCGTCGCGGCGGTCGTCTCGGCTCGCTGGATCACCGCCACCGCCGCTGTGAGTCGAAAAGCTCTCTGATTCCTTCTTGTCGTGTCTCGATCGGCGTCTCTACTCTCTACCGTCCCGCGGTGCTGTCGCTCCGCATGATCGCGAGAATCTCTCTCCTTTTCTTCCTTTTGAGATTCTTGGGAGACGGTGTAGGAGTAGAGTTTTACTTAGAAGCATGACGAGCGATGGAACAACTTCCTTCACTTTCTGGGAGCGAAGAATACGCGAATTAACTTGCTTTATTGAGATCAAAGCAGCGCCGCCAATGGTTTGGCTGGCCATGTTCTGATTTCGGGCGTAGGGATGGCAGTTTCTCTTTTTTCAGTACCTCCCGGCGCTGTTGAGCACTGTTTTGGACTGCAAATGGTACCTGCCGCGCGCGGCAGCACGAAAGCACTGTGCTGTGCGCAACCAATTCTCGTTAGCCGCCTAACCGGACCGCCACGTCAACCAGGGCCTCGGCATGACCTAGAGTTATTTTCATGGCTTTACTTTGGGTGAAAAAAGTACATCTCCCCCCTCCATGATTGATGCATGATAACCTTTGAAACGATTTGTTATAGCCGTCCAAAGTTCGTTCCTTTTGCTGACTTGAGGAAGCGTCCGCCGTCGCTTGTTATGGACCTGACCACCGAGGCAGTGAAGGTGACTCAAGGAGGCGCTGCCGCTTTGTGCTTGAAGCCATGAACGCTAGGGGACCCCCGGAGCTGGAGCACCGTGCTCTCCGATCCCCAGGGTTGTTGCCATGCCCATGCACTTCCTCCGGTCGACCAGTCCGCCGTGCCGGCCCGGGAAGATCGGTAGGTAAGACCGTAGGGTAGATGCGTTGCGGTTTCTCTGTATTCTATTTTGCCCCGCACGTCATGGTGCTCGTTTCCACTCATGCACGCGCAGTGCCGAGCACTGTAGTGGGGGGGTGGGGCGCACGGTGCAAAAATGTTTGTTGCTCGAGAGTTCGTGTAGGTTAGGTTGGCCTTTAAAGAATGAAATGAAACGGGAACAGACAAAGGGCGAAATAAAAGACCGGAGAGCTTTCAGTCTCCTGCCACAGGCATGTGGAGCCTGGGAGCTGCAGCTCGCCACGTCTGTGGTGCGAGTCCGGTGAGTCAGTGACATGTGCCGTGACCCCAAGCGAGATACCCCGTTGCACGGATCAGCGGGAATCTTGTGCTCCTTTCATGCTCTGGATGGGCCCGGGGGCTCCTACGCAGCCTGTGGAAGCTGATTGAACAATATAGCTTTAAAGTTTATTAGGTCTAAATTAGAGATTAGGCTCAAATTAGAGATCTAAATCCAATATTTTAAAAGATTAGATTCAATATTTTTAAAATATAGATCAACATTTGAAAATAGCAGATTCAACATTTTTTCAGAAACACAAATCAACATTTTAAAAACAAACACTAACATCAATATTTTTCACAACCTATTTTAATATTTTAAAAAATAAATTCAACATTTTTCAAAATCTAGATCAACATTTTCTATGAAATAGATTCTTCCTTCTCTTCTTCTCCAGCGACAGCGGCGGCGCGCGGGGAGCAGCCGCAGTGGCGGCGGGCAGAGCGGTGGTGGTGGCGCGCGTGCGTAGGGGAGGAGGGAGCACCAGGGGGTGGTGGCGGACGGTAGGAGGAAGAAGAAAGCTGGGCATCAAATTGGACGGACTACGTACTTGCGCACGAATCTCAAAGACCAGTAGTCATCTCTACTTAAAAAAACCAATTGAGGGACAATTTTTTGGTGCAACCCTCGCGCCTCCCCCGTTGTCATTCTGACGTGCGGACGGCGCTCCAAAAAAATCGTGACCCACATCGTCCTCCCACTGATCCTGCATGCAGCGCGAGCCGTCCACCTCCGTCGACACCATATCGCTTCCTTTCAAGCCTCGCAACGCACCTGCTCCTTCACGCTATAGCGCCACCGCCAGAGCTCCATGTAGTGCCGCATCACACACGCCCTAGACCGCCCAGAACAGATCTACCGCTCTAGAAACCCTTTGCTCATCGTGACTCTGTTCTTTCTGTAAGCCGGCGGGCTGAAGGAAGAAGATGACGAAGGGAGGGATGCTGCGGCGAGGGATTTGGCTCGGGAACGGCTCAAATCGATGCGTGAGGTGGCGTTGAGGCTACTGGGGCAGGGAATCAACGGGAGACCGCTCCTCGGAGACGAATTTGGCGGCGAAGCGAGCTCGGCCGAGGAGCAGACCGGCGAGAGAAGGAAGACGATGGTCCTTCAGACGGCATTTATTCTCATCCGCAGCGCCTGAGTGGCCTCCACCTCCTGCTTGCTCGACTGCTGCTGTCCCTCGCTCGAATCGACGCGTGGCTCACTTCAATTTTTACCGCCATTGATCAGCGGTGGCCATGTCGAGAGCATAAGCTGGAGCTGCGGTGTTTCTATCTCTGAATTTTCTGAATGGTCTCGATTGCCCTCTAAGCCAACAAGTTTGAGCTCAGTTATCTCCCTGAATATCAAAATCTGTCAAAAGCAATGTTGTAGCCCCGATATTCCTCTACAACTTTTATTACAGGTACCTTTCTTGGTTTGGCCTCGAAACCATTCTAAAATGGCTCTGAATATTGCTGTTTGCATCGAGTTAAACTGAATATTCCTTAACCTGAACACTGCAGTGTATTATTCTCCAAATTCTTTCACTGAACTTCAAAATCTCCAAAAAGTAAAGTTGTAGGTTTGACAATTATCTACAACTTTTGTTTTGGACACCCTTACTGATTTGTCCTCTAATCTTTCCAAATTTTGCTCTGAACAGATAGGGTTCATACTGTTTTTCTGAATATTCAGCTAAATCCTTTCAAGCTACCTCTGTTTGAATTTAAATTTGAATACCTTGCAAAATATTTTCATGGGAACAAATGACATATTTGCATAGCTCATCCAACCAGCTTTGAAATGGGATACTTGTTAGTTATCTCATGCAACGATATTTTATTTGGCCTTAAAATTGACCCTTTTTCACTGAAAATTTCAGACTTAGAAATATTTTAAATGCTGAGCTATCAAACTTTGAACCCTTCAAATAAATTCTTAGCATCTACAAATCATCCTAGCTTTGGTTCTATTGCTTAGTAAATGCTTTATACTGTTATTTCATGCTGACCAAGTGCTCTTCATTTATGCTGTTTTTCCACGCTTGTTATACATATTACTACTATCTACCTATCTGTTCTTGGATGACACGTTGAATTTCAGAGATAAGACTCTGTTCTTGGATGATACATTAAATTTCAGAGATAACAGTAGGATAACATATAGTCAGATAGGCATAAAAAATATATTTTTATAAACTATATTATTTTGCCTTTTCCAAAATTACTATTACCATCCGTAGCAACTCACGGTACGCACCTAGTATAAGAAAAAAACTGCTGGAAGCCAGATAGGTTTGACGTGGGCCCTGTGCTCCGCTAATGCCTCGTTAGCCCAGAATGTCGAGCGCTAGGGGCCAAGTTGGAGTCAGCCCATAATTGGGCTAGGAGGATGATGGCAGAAGCACATGTAAGTTGGGCCTTGGGGCCCAAATGATTTGCCATTCTAACGATTTCGTTTCCTTCCTTGTTGGCAGTTGCAGGGACGCCTGACGCGCCTCCCCACCACCGCGGCCATTCCCGCCGCCGCGGCGGCCGCGCTCCACCCGGAAGCAGAGCACCCGCAGTACCCGCGGCCGTCAGCAGCAGCACCCTCGCCGCCTCCCACTTCCCGGCCACCACCTCCCGCTCTCTACACCATCTCCTGCCCCGCCCTCAACCTCTCCCACTCCCACCCCACCGGACCACCCAAAACCTCCCAAACCCTCGCGCGCGCGCTCTCCTCGTCCTCCACCTGCCCCTCCTCCCCCGGCCCGCCACCGCCCGCCTCCGCCGCCACCCCTTCCTGCAACCGCTCGTGCCCGTCCTGCTTCCGCTTCATCCACGAGGACCTCCGCCCATGGCGCGCCGCGGGCGGGGTCACGCGCGCCATGCTCGGCCGCGCCCGCCTCACCGCCACCTTCCGCCTCGTCGTGCTCGGGGGCCGAGCCTACGTCCAGCGTCTCCGCCCGGCGTTCCAGACGCGGGACCTCTTCACCATCTGGGGCGTCCTCCAGCTGCTCCGCCGCTACCCCGGCCGCGTCCCCGACCTCGACCTCATGTTCGACACCGTCGACTGGCCAGTCGTCCGCACCCACCTCTACCGCGGGAAGTACGCCGGGGTCATGCCACCGCTCTTCCGTTACTGCGGGGATGACAGTACGCTGGACATCGTCTTCCCGGATTGGTCCTTCTGGGGGTGGTAATTTTACTTACCTGCTTGTGTTCGACTCGTCAGTTTCATTCCTCGTCTTCCCGGATTGGTCCTTCTGGGGGTGGTAATTTTACTTATCTGCTTGTGTTCGACTCGTCAGTTTGATTCTAAAAGGGATGAATGAGGAACACCGAAACTTTGATGGCTCCAGAATGCTTCTATATGATATGTTCAAATCAGCAGCCATGAACACCAGGCTAATTCCTAATGTCTTCAGTATCACTAATAGAACGACCAAATTTAATTCATAGTTTCCATAGCTTAATTTTGGACATTCATGCTCAGGTATTCATATGAAGTACAACATTTTAATTGGCACTGACTCTTGGTTGGCAGGCCGGAGATCAACATAAAGCCATGGCATGCCTTGCAGGAAGACTTGAAGGATGGTAATAATAGAGTGAGGTGGATGGATAGAGAACCTTATGCTTACTGGAAAGGGAATCCATCAGTTTCGGCGACACGGCAGGAGTTGGTTAAGTGTAATGTATCCAGTACACAAGATTGGAATGCAAGGATTTACGCTCAGGTAACTGTTAGTTTTTTCATCCCTGCAATTAGGTATCCTTAGGGAAAGTATAGTCGCTCCCTTTCCTCATAGACTAAAACGGTTCAATTTCAAATCAAATACTATTGCATTCTCGCCACTGTAAATTTTGCTTTTGGTGATGAATACTTTAGATATTTAGTATCTTTGTTCTTGTTGTTTGGGGTGCAGGACTGGTTCAAAGAGAGCAAGGCAGGGTATAAGGACTCAGATTTGGGTAGTCAATGCTCACACAGGTTCTTCTCTTTTCGTTTGGTTCTTGTGGAGTTGTAGCAAGCACGGAGTTATGTAACATAGTTTTATTGGTATACTATAAGTTTTTAGCATTTACTTAACCTTTAACAGGTACAAGATCTATATTGAAGGATCGGCGTGGTCAATCAGTCAGAAATATATATATTAGCATGTGATTCAATGACACTGCTAGTTACACCAAAATACTATGATTTCTTTTCAAGATCACTCATGCCAATTCAGCATTATTGGCCTGTTCGGGATGACAATAAATGTGCCTCCATAAAATATGCTGTTGACTGGGGCAATTCTCACAAGCAACTGGTACTTTACATATGCAGTTATCTACATTTGCAGGCAATTAAGTTTTGCGGTTTTTAAACTTCAGATATGGAGACAAAGTCAATTTGATTCAATAGAAATCCAGTTGATGTGCAATGTACAGCTATTACTCAAGATGTATGATCTTCTGGGCTGTCTTTGTCTTCCGAAAGAGTTCCACACAAATAATTTCTGCCCATAACAGTGCTCTGAGGAATCAATTTACTGTCATGGCATAACTTCGAGCTTTTGTTTCTTTGTTGAAAAGCAAATACCATCAGAACTAACCATAATGTAAGAAGTGAATGATGGTAGAATGTTCGATAGAGCAAGCTGTGACTTGTTAACATTTGAGCATTGAATTAAGAACTTCAGCATGGAAGTTCTCGTCCAAAATTTGTAGCACTATACTCATCAACTTAGGTTGGATATGTGCCTACCACTTGCCTTCTCTTGACTAATGACCCTTTGGAGTTTTCTGTAGAGTTAATATATTTCTTAAATGGTACCTCTGGTCCAAACCTTGGATGCATGCAAACAACCGTACATTTTAATTTTGACTGAATAAGTACTTTGGACAATACTATAAATTAAAACACCGATATTTGTCACGTGGAACTTTATATAACCATCGCTCAAATCGTTTCACTCTTGTAGTGGTTTTATAATGTATTCCTTAGAAAAAGGAATAGTCAAAGTTGAGCATTAGAGACCATCAATGTTGTAAATAACTAGTAAATCGGACAAGTGGCAGTATTTTTTCACTGAGTAGCCTATTTAGAATTTTAAGTGCCTTTATGCTAGAATCTTGTTCTTTTCCTTTCAATTTGTCTTAAATGAAATACTGTTCTCATTCTTCAAAGCTTTTGTAGGCACAGCGTATAGGAAAGCAAGCAAGCAATTTCATTCAAGAAGAGCTCAGTATGGACCAAGTTTATGACTACATGCTTCACCTTCTAACTGAATATGCCAAGCTTTTAAGGTTCAAACCAACTAAGCCACCTGAAGCTGTTGAGGTCTGCTCTGAGTCTTTGGCATGCCAAGCTGAAGGCCTCGAGAAGAAGTTTCTTGCCGATTCCATGGTGAAGTCTGCCCATGGTGCAGGTCCATGCGATCTGCCTCCTCCTTTCAGCTCTCATGAGCTCAAGATGCTAAAACAGAGGGGAAAAAATTCAGTAAAGCAGATTGAAATGTGGGAGCAAACAGCTTCGAGGGCATAGATAACAGGCTTTGAGCGCTGGAACCCTGGCTCTTTTTTTTCCTCTTCCAAGCATAGGCATAGATAATGCTAACTGTTTGGGACTTACGGTCTAATTCAGCGTCATTGTAGTTCTAACAAATATGAATCATTCATTCACTGAAATCTATGTGTAAGCATCTGTAGAAATTTGAGCAAATATCAGCTTTTCTTCAGTAGTTTCTTCTTCTTAAAGTGATTTTGGTTATAAACATTATTTTTCTGTATTTGATTTTTGTTTGAACTACTGTTTGTAAAGCCATTGTAACCGTCACTGATAAATCCAATAAGTATTCAGAAAATATGATTCTTGGTGCATCCTCATGTTTCTCTTTGTTTTCACATTTGATTGTTTGTATGATATTATTAATGCTTTTGCTGCCTCACTGAGATAATTTGGATGCAATAAACAATGATACCTATATCACAGATATTTCTGTAATAGTGCGAAACAAGTATGCAAAGACCAAAAATGAAACCAGGTATGCTGTTGTATTCAGTCTGAATTCCTGGGTGTTCTTGTACAATGTCGACTGAGGATAGTTTGATGCAGCATGTCAAAGCCATCTACTTGGCAGGTAAACACAATCTCCTCAGCTAATTAATTTTACTCGAGATGTTCTCTTTCATTGGCATGGCACAAACAACTGCTTCACCACTATTTTCTGCAGAAAACTCTTGAAGCAATGGTACTCTGATGCACCAATGCAAAGGAAAGTGGTGCCATTACTTACTGAGGGGAGGTTGGTTGATACTTCTGATCCATTTATGATTGTATCATTTGGAGTTACGAAACTTTCGTCAGATTCTTAAGTGTCAGTGCCACTTATGATTGTACAGGGGAAGAATACAGGTTTCAGTTCTCCACTACGGCAGTGCAATGCTTATTTGTGTTGATTCCAGGTAAAGTTTGTTAGTTACTAAACTTGGCTTCTCTGTCTTCTGCCACCAGCTGAGTGCATGAACTAGCGCTGATCATGGGTTTGGTTGTTGTAGTGAAAATTGAAAACTTCCCCTTGTTTGACATTCTGCCACACCTACAGCCCATTAAGGAAAAAGGCTATGGGGCATCAGAGTATATGATATAGCTCTTGCGATTGCTTTACATGTTACTGCCAATTTTTATAGTTTGGCATCAACAACCAGCTAGCTAGTAGTCAATGGAGTAAAAGAGGCTTTGGGAGCAAGTCAGAAGCGTAATTTCTTTGAGCATTCTTCATAATCATATTCTTCTTTTGTTGTCAAGTAGTTTTCACCTTTTACTGTTCTGTTTGTTGCTTTGTCCATTACATTGCCTCCTGACTGCATTTCAGGTTATGTAGTTATAAATTATCATATACACTGATAGGGTTAAGAACAAGATATCAGCTAATTTTCATTGGTGGAACAAGGCACTGAGAAACAAGGAGGGTTGAGATTTGAAGAAATTCAAAATCAGTTTTGAATGAAGACTGAGGCTGGAGATGGGACCGGCCAACATGCTATCTTCAGCATTGATATGTTTCTAGAGGTAACACATCTCTTTCTGTATCCATGCTCTTTCAGGGAATTGCAAGCGGTTACAAGTACTCGATGCTCAAGCTCAAAGGTGGGAAGCAGCCACTTCTTTTTGAAAGGCAAATGCAGAAAGAAGAGAGAAAGTAAAGGATGTCATTCTCAGAAGAGCAGAGAAACTTGTGTCTGAAGGCTATATCCCAACCCCATTCCATTTGCCAGCCACGGGAATCATGATTAGTCTTGCGTTGATTTGCTTCGAAGCAGCACTATCTCACTTTCCAGGACATCTTTAAGCTAAACAATCTCCATAACCCTTCATGTGCGTATTCTCGCAATAAAAAAAATTATATCCCCTGGGCTTCAAGAATTTCACAGACGCGCAAATCAATCTGAACACTGAAGAGTGAAACAAATGGCTTCGTTTCTTCTTTTTTTTCAGAAAATGCTTGTGACTTGCGAGTTACTCATTTCATCTGATCTACTAGCGTACCGTACCGTTTATTTCTTCTGATCAACTAGTGTACTGTATCGTTCATTAAAAAAAAAATCTAGTGTACTGTTCATTGCTTTTCCTTGCAAGCTGACATTTCGCTTGGTTACCGCATGATGGCGCCCTGTCAAATATAAGTACGACAATGGTGATGTGTACCCATCTCTGATTACTCTAGAATTGTCGTAACTTTCTGCAATAGTGGTTGCAACAACTCTTCTCAGGTTATCGCGTCATTCTTTGCAATAAAAATGCCCGAAGACCTGGTTGCAAGCAAGTGCCAGGAAGCGACCATGGCACAAAGAAATATTCGGTCCGGCCGTGACATGGAATGAAACTGTATTCTATACCCTGATCCCCAGAGGGATTTTGAATCGTCACCTAACCGGTCGTCTTCAGGACGTCTGCGTGAAGGAGCGTGTCCGGACTGCCAAGCTGAAACCTGAATTGGCCCGGAAGATTTCAAACTTCGATGGAGGGAGGAACACCAGAACTCTGAACAAAGTGATAAGCTCAAGTGTCAGCTTCAGGTCAAGATGATTTGCCACCTGATCTTGGGACTCTGGAGCTGGGCGTGTCACGCACGTGTTGTGTCCTGCCCTGCGATCTCTACTCATCTGCACAGTGCTTTTTTCTCAGATTTGGTGCCATCTTCAGGTGGAGTGTCCTTAAACCTGTGACTTGAGTACTGGTGGTGGAGGAGCATTACCATCTCTAGGCAAGGGCGTGTATGTCACGTGCAGGCCATGAGACCAGTGTGCGGAACGGTAGGTACGCGGCACGTGCCCCAGGTGTACAAACTCAGCTCCAGTAGGTACAGCCCTCGTAGAGTGAGACCCAGAAAAACAACAACAACAACCAAGCAAATAGAGATAAAACCCATAAAAAAAACAAAGATCACGGATCTTCAGGTACGTGGATGGCGAGTCTCCAAGCGCTCCTATCCAAAGCTATCTCTTTGGAGATATTCCACTCCTTAAGGTCTCTTTTCACTGACTCGTCCCAAGTAAGTTTAGGTCTACCTCTACCTCTCTTTACATTTTCGGCCTGCTTTAAAACCCCACTACGCACCGGCGCCTCAGGGGATCTCCGTTGGACATGTCCAGACCATCTCAATCGATGTTGGGTAAGTTTCTCCTCAATTGATGCCATCCCGACTCTATCCCGAATAACTTCGTTCCAGACTCTATTCCTTCGTGTGTCCCCGCAAAACCACCGCAACATCCGCATCTCTACTACACTCAGTTGTTGAACATGTCGTCTTTTTATAGGCCAACATTCAGCACCGTATAACATCGCCGGACGAATCGCTGTCCTATAGAATTTACCTTTTAACTTTTGTGGCACCCTTCTGTCACATAGGACGCCAGAAGCTTGACGCCACTTCAACCAGGCAGCTGAGATTCTATATCTAACATCTTCATCAATATCGCCATCCTTTCGAAGCATTGATCCTAAATACTGAAAAGTATCCTTCTGGGCCACCACTTGCCCATCGAGGCTAACATCTCCATCCTCATGCCTAGTCGCGCTGAAATCGGTCTTGGTCCTACTGAGTCTGAACCCTTTCGACTCTAACGTGCGTCTCCACAGCTCTAACTTCCTATTAATCCCTTCTCTACTCTCATCCACCAGCACCACATCATCAGCAAAGAGCATACACCAAGGGATATCATCTTGTATCCCTTGTGACCTCATCCATCGTCAAGGCAAATAAATAAGGACTTAATGCTGACCCCTGATATAGGCCTATATTAATAGGAAAGTCAGTGGTGTCACCATCACATGTCCGGACAAACATCATCGCATCCTTATACATATCCTTGATGAGGGTAATGTACTTAGTTGGGACTTTGTGCTTCTCCAAGACCCACCAAATGACATTTCTCGGTATTTTATCATACGCCTTCTCAAGGTCAATAAAGACCATATGCAAGTCCTTCTTCTGCTCTCTATATCTCTCCATCAATTGTCGGATTAAGAAAATCACCTCCATGGTCGACCTTCCAGGCATGAACCCAAACTGGTTTTGGGTCACACTTGTCACTCTTCTTAGACGGTGCTCGATAACCCTCTCCAAAAGCTTCATCGTATGTCTCATCATCTTAATCCCACGATAGTTAGTACAACTTTGAACATCTTCTTTGTTCTTGAAGATTGGTACTAATATACTTCTTCTCCATTCTTCAGGCATCCTGCTGGACTGAAAAATAAGGTTAAAAAGTTTAGTTAATGGTACTATCGTTTTGGCACCTAGTCATCTCCACACCTCAATGGGGATACCATTAGGGCCCATCACTTTACCCCCTTCATCCTCTTTAACGCCTCCCCGATCTCAGCTTCCTGAATTCTCCTCACAAAATATCTGTTGATCTCAGCTTACTGAATTCTCCTCACAAAATATCTGTTGGTATCATCAAAACAGTCATCTAAAGGTACGGTCCTTATTCTCCCCATTAAACAGAGCTGATGGATTAATATCTGGGGGTGGGTTTGGTTGCCCCCTTTGTCCTCGTACGATTAGACTAGTGGTAGAAGCAGCCTAGCTCATCATCGCTGCTTGGTGTGGCCGTTAAGTGCAAGCACTGTGCGGCTGCTTCGTCTTCTTCCACGCGGCCATAAACACGCGCGAGAAGCTCGCTGACCATGTGAAGCGGACGACTCTGCTTTCCTCTCGATTTGCTTCCAGCGGGCCGGCGCCGTCTTGTTACCTCCTTTTTCTTTGCGGTGATTCTCCGTTTCCCCGGGTTTTTGCGTGCTCGGCAGAGGAGAAGCGGCATGCCGCCGGCGAGGCTGCTCGGGATCTCCATCTTCTGCTTGCTTCTCGTCAGGAACTCTGAATCTTCTTCAGATGACGGTATTGCTCCTCGCATATGTTCTGTAATTCTTTCTCTTCCTGGTGTATTTCAGTTTGCTTCTTGACGGGTTCTGAAAATTTTGGTTTGTGCTGTGTGTGCTCGCGTTGCGTGTGCAGTATCAGCGCTTCTTGCGTTCAAGAGAGCCATCTGCGAGGACCCTCTGTCCAAGCTGTCGGACTGGAACTCCAGGGACAAGGATCCCTGCACATGGTCCGGCGTCGGGTGCTCGGCGTTCAACAGCCGCGTGGTTACTCTGTAAGAACTACGAACTCATCGCTCTCGTTTGAACCCATTGATGCTTTTTCCCTTTTTTTCTTGCAATCTCTTATGATTCTAACCAAATTTTTTAAAGGTTTTGTTTGATCATAACTTGGTTTTTTGAGGCGTATAGGTATGGCCTTTGCTATCTGCTTGTCCAAATAGCATAGTTGAGATGGAGAACAAAGTTGCTAACCATATGCCAGCTGTTTTAGAGCTTCTTAAAATGGATAACTAAGTGATGTCCACTGTTGTTGAAACTAAACACTTGCTGGAGGTAAAAGTAGAAGCCTCTCTGCATCAACGGCAGGACAGAATGATGCATGTTCTTTCACAGTAAAAGTGGGTAAAGTTTCTGACACACGATAAGGCACCCAGCTGTGGAAGCTATGATTGAAACTTTATCTATTACCTTTTACTCGTGTCTTCAGTTGACTCTACACGAATCATTCACAAAGTTTCTCCCTAGAGCTCTCTCTCTAAAAAAAAATGTTTCTCCCTAGAAAAGAAATGCAGTAGTTTTGTGTATGTGGAATTGTGGGTTTTGTGGTCCTTCAAGAATTCTATCAGTTTTCCGTTTTTTTGTGTTGAAAGAAAAATCAAAGACTAGTCGTATTCCTCTGAATTCAGATATTGAATGTTGGTGTTTGAACAAGAAAGTACCATATCATTTTTCTCTCTCTCTGTTGATGCACATGATGTTTGTCTCATAATAATGTCTGTTACCTGTCACTGTCTAGAGAGTTGTCGAATTCATCTCTCCAAGGATTCTTGGCACCAGAAATCGGATCCCTGAGATATTTGCAAAAACTGTGAGTACAACACTCCATGTAACTCTAATTTTTAATTTCGTCTCGAATGAATACCGAATGATAGTATTGGCAAACTTCTTACAGCGTGTTGGATCACAATACACTCATGGGCTCAATACCAAAAGACACCGGCAAGTTGAAGAACCTGATCGAGCTGAACCTTAGCAGCAACCAACTTGCGGGGCCCATTCCCAATGAGATTGGTGACATGCCAAATATCGCAAAAATGTACAAACAAGAGCCAAAGATCAACTTATGCTGTTCTCAGAATTTCTTCAGTTCCATAACTCATCTGTTCTCTTATGCCCTAGAGACCTTCACGCAAATCGGTTGGATGGCGCTATCCCTCCTGAGCTTGGCAAGTTGGGAAGCCTCCTTGAGCTACGATTGAGCAATAACCGCCTTACAGGGACTATTCCTGCAAGTAATGATTCGAACATGTAAGTAACTGTTTCCATGCATTCAAAGAAACCCCAAGAGTTGTTTTCAGTATCCACGAACTTGAAAGAATGTTATTTCTATACAAAAGGAATAAAGGAATTTAGTTAAGAAGTTAGCATCTATCAGCACTGACTGCATTTTGCCAAGCTTACTGTGCATGCTTGCAGTTTGAATTTAGTTAGCTGTCTGGAGATAAGCTGAATGTGACAAGAAACAGTGATCAAACTGTCAACTCCAAAACCTTAACGGTACTCTTCTATTTAGACATCAACTGATATGGCATATGAACAACCAGTTGTACTTGTAATTCTTCTTTCAGGGAATCTACCAACAGTAATGACCAAATTGGATTATGTCAGTTATCTCAGCTAACCGATATTGACCTCTCGTATAACTTTTTGGTTGGAGATATTCCGACATGCTTAAAGCAGATCCAAAGGTACGCCTTCGCCTTTTGTGGCTTAAATGTTTCAGTTTAGTCTTCCAGAACTTACCTGTTTTACAGTATTTGAACAGATCAAGCTTGGTAGGGAATTGTTTCCAGGACAATGACACATCAAACCGTCCACTCCAGCAATGTATGGTGATATATTATATTTTAACAGTCGATATATTATAGTAAATTACAATTTGTCCTCTTTTTGGCTGTTGGATACTTTTGTTCTGTAATTTGACAAGAGCAATACATCCACATCACTATTGCTCAAAAAAGAAATCCACATCACTGGTTGCAAGATACAATTAACAGTTCCTGGTGAAGATCCATGTGCGAGGAAAAAAATTAAATATCTCGTAAATTTACTTTATCAATAAGCTGTTGCTGCAGCAATCCTCTATTAAACTACATATTCTGTCAAATACCATTAGGCTACCCTCTCATCATCCTAGAAGATGAAATTGGGTTCATTTCTGGGCTCGAGGACATAGTGCAATGATAGAAGCCTAACTATAGGCTGCTAAAATTTATCTGACTTGACATGAGAAAAGTATTACTAAGTTACGGACCATTTGGGACCTATGGGATAGTAACCTTAGCTATGCTTGTTAAAATAAAGACCTGAACTTGACACTTTGTTTGCTTCCTTGTTGGATTCCAATATCCCATCTCCCACATTCTTCCTTTTGTCCTTATGTGATTTGATCTTTAGTCCAAGGCTCCTCATTTTTGTTTGTTGTTAATAGCCCCATCTTGTTTTTTAAAGATGCCCAAATTGATTTTTGTGTTTTCATATGCTTGTTACGTTTGAGTGGTACAGTATGACTCATACCTGTCTACACATACTGTCATAAACTCAAAATTGAACGTTCCCAGTTACTTCTGTGTTACTGCAATGCGCTTTCCCTGAACACTGAGCAAGTGCACTACATCAAAATTACAGGTGAAATTAATCAGGACACAGGCAAAGACAACCATACTGATGAGAATGAGCAGAAAGGCCTGCCAGAGCCAGTTTGGCTTCTCATTCTGGAAGTCATCGCAGCAGTTTCGTTCCTTTGTTTGTTGACACTTTGTACCATCACTGGCCTCCGAAGGTGCAGAGCTAGATCCTCAGGGTCCGGGAACAGTGCTCCATGGACAAGAGCCGTGAGCTGGAAGGAGAACACCGTAATATCAATTGGTCGGTGCCTAGTTTTTATGCGAGTTAGTGACAAAGCTAAACTGTACACTCAGTTGATTACCACTCGTTTCTTGTGTAGATGATGATCTCCTGGTAAATGTGCCGAAGATAAGCCGGCAGGAGCTTGCAGAAGCTTGCGAAGACTTCAGCAACATAATTGGATCTTCTCATGAGACAGTCGTGTACAAGGGAACTCTGAAGGATGGCCGGGAGATCGCTGTTGTGTCCCTGTCCGTTTCAGTGCATTACTGGAATGACTATGTGGAGCTGTACTTTCAGAAGGAGGCAAGTGCTCACCAGTTCCATTCTTCTACAGAACCCACATTAAGATTTTTCCTGCTGTATAACAGATCTAATAGTATGCGTTCAAATACTTCAGGTGATTGAAATGGCTAGGCTGAGCCATGAAAATGTTGCAAAGCTGGTGGGATACTGCAAGGAGTCTGAGCCGCTCTCGAGAATGCTGGTCTTTCAGTACCCACCAAATGGGACACTCTATGAGCATCTTCACGGTAAGCATATAAGCTGTTGCTTTGTTATATATGATTCCACAGCACGTGAAAAAACATTCAAAGCATAAATTTGATGCGTTATTTACTTGCAGATGGGGAAGGGTGGCAACTATCTTGGCCCAGACGGATGAAACTGGCACTCGCCATCGCGCGTGCTCTCAGATACTTGCACACCGAGTTGCAACCTCCGTTTGCTGTTGCTGCACTGACGTCCAGTTCAATCTACCTAACTGAAGATTACTCACCAAAGGTCTGTGTTCGGTCTGCACTCCTAGCGACACCGCTAAATCAAGAGCAACACTTTCTTCTCGAATGGCAGCATGAACATCAGGGTCTAGTCCTAGCTCTTGTGACAACTGCGATCATTGCTTTTCCTTTTGTAGATAATCGATTTCGAGAGGTGGAGATATCTTGTGACCAAACCAGGACTTGGCTCCGTAAATGGCGGGCCTGTCAACAGCATTACGGATTCTCGGCACAAGCGCTTCATGGACGTCCAGGCAAACACCTTCGCGTTCGGGGTGATCCTGCTGGAGCTGATCAGCGGCAGAGCCTCGGTTTCCAAAGATACAGGGGACCTGGTGGACTGGGTAAGTGGCTTGCTTTGGCTCTCCACTTTGCTCATTTGTTCAAGCTTCCCTGGCCCTGACACCTTGGCACCTGGCATGCCAACAATTTCAGGCAAGGAAGCACCTGGAGCACCCCGAGGAGTTCAGCAAGTTGGTGGACGAGAGGCTGCAGAGGCAGAGCGTGAACCAGGAGAGCCTGGGCATCGTCTGCAACGTGGTGAACCTGTGCATCGACCCGGAGCCGTCGCGCCGGCCCTCCATGAGCATGATCGCGGCCATCCTGGAGGAAGGCATCGAGGCGTCGGCGGCCACCTTGATGAGGGACTCGTCTCTGGCCTGGGCCGAGGCCGAGCTGGCCATCTCCTAGATGCCCTTCGCTCGTCTGGCCCTCCATGTAGTTCCTTGACAGTAATGGTTTGACCCATTGTTACTCCATTTGGCATTGTAATGGTTTTTGTCTTGAGAAGGAATGGCACAAAGATCTGAATTGAAAATGACTCGCCTTTTTTATTTGACCAGCTTGAGCAGAGAGAGTTTTTTAAAAAAAAAATATCAAACACAAACAGAGGGAGCGTTTCCCTTTTGCCCCTCGGTGCTCTTTCTTTTCTTTTTTTTTTTAGGAAATTTTGCTGCTCTGTGCTGGGCGTTGAGGCCCAAGGCAAAGACAGGCCATGAACTATAAGGCCCAATTACTACTTTGAAGGATCGCGGGCTCGTGCAGGGGACGCATCGAAGAGAGCAGGCCTTAGGGCTCAAATCGCCAACACACGGCCCACAGGTAGGCCCTGCTGCCCTGCACCACCTGTTTCCCGGAGTGAGCTTTTCTCTCCTTTTTTTTTTGATTTTGAGAAAATGAACAAGGGCCCAGGGGAGAAGCGGGGAGAAAGAAGGGCAAGGTCTTTTTGCCGCCGCGTCGCCATGGCGGGAGATGAAACCGACGAATCCTTGACGGAGTACGAGAGGCAGCGGCTGGAGAGGATACGCGAGAACGAGGCCCGCCTCGAAGCCCTGGGCCTCCGCGGCCTCGCAGCGTCCCCTCACCTCCGCAACCCGTCTCCGGCGGCGGCGGCTAAGGGGAAGCAGAAGAAGCGGTCCGCCGACGAGGACGAGGAGTACGTCCCGTCCGACGACGGCCGCGGTGAGGAGGACGAGGACGAGAGCTCGTCGGAGAGCAGGCAAGATGACGACATGGATGGGGAGGGGAAATCGGCGTCTAGGTCTCGTGCCAAGGTGCCTCTTGTTTCCCCCTTTTCTCTTTTAGACTGTTACTTTCTGTGTCATGATTGATTGATGGGGCTAGCTTAGTTTCGTGATGATAATAATATGGCTTCTTATGTAACAAATTGCGGTTGCCAATGCCAAGTTAAATCCTCTTGAAGTATTTTAGAAAAAAGAGAGACCCTCATAATTAATAACACAAATGGCAACTTTTACAGCGCCATGGGTTTGAGATTTGCTGATGTAAGAATACGATTTGGTATCAGCTGCTGTATTATATCAGATATATGGGCATATTGCATTCGTAATACTTCTCCTTTTGTTTCAGGGAAAGAAAAAGAAATTGTCAAAGTCAAGTAAATCTACAAAGAGCGCAGCTACAAAAGGTAGCTCTTCTTCTACTGATGTCGTGGATGATGATGATGCCTTACAGCAGGTATTGTGATAACCACAAATACAACCACCAAACAACATTAATCCTAGAATGTCATTTAAACCCTAAACTTCTGTGCTAAATTTTCATTGTATTATTTGATCGGTACTTTAGCTATGCTAATATGCAGGCAATTGCTCTCTCCCTGGCTGAATCTTCAGAAAAGTCTGTGACTGCAATTCGCGCAGAAACTTCAAGCACAGTAAAGGAAGCAAGTGAAGGCACTCCATACAAGAATAATGGCAAAACATCGGTTCAAGACTCAGCTAAGAACAGAAACATCAAAATGCTGGTACATCCCTTCTGGCTTGACATTTATTAAGCTTCACTTGTCTCATGTATGTTTATACTCATGATTTCTGCTGTTTTCAGGGTAAGAGCAGGATTCAACTGACAGAAGATGATGCGGTTGCATTCTTCTTCTCATTTGATGGTACTCTTATCTGACAGGCTGACACCAAAATACCAAATTTCGTTTCCTACATATCTGGCAGTCATGCAGCTAGGATTAATCATTTCCTCATCCGAGGATAATGAATAGTCTTTCCAGGAAATGTTGTTAACTCAAAGAAACTTTTTTTTGAGCCACTTCTTTTTGTAGGAAATCATGTGATCTTTGGTGCAGATGTTTTTTTAGTTTAGTTTGGTACCTCATACTTGTTTTGAGCCCATAGAATTTCCCCCCAAGTCCCCATCTACATTTGAGTAGCTGTAGGTTTAGATGCAAAGTAGAACTGCAAACCAAATTTAGAAGGAATCAACATCTATTCTATAGAATAGTCATGTTGTTATCCTGATATGTTGTTGCACCTAGCCTAGCATGGAACTGATACAGGGAAGAATATTTGTGAAGTTACTTTAGTCTATAATCTATTCGCTGCACAATATTTGCCAACAGGTGAGTACAGGATGTCAGTACTGCTTTAGATTTTTAGTTATCTGACAAGGCAACCTGAAAATATGAGTTTTTTGAGGGGGATGTGATTATCTAAGGAGCAAGCACATAATTGACATAATTATTGCTTATACTTGTGGCGTGCTCTGTAAAGCTTCATTTTTTGTTGTTCTTTGTACATTGCTTGTGCAAACAGTATGAAAATATCAATTGGTTCACGTTTTGATTTACAGAAGTTGGTAAAGGATATATCACACCGTGGGATCTTGAAAGAATGGCTACAATAAACGACTTCATCTGGACAGATTCTGAGATATCTAAGATGGTCCGTTGCTTTGATAGTGACGGAGATGGAAAGGTTTGTCTTTGTTTTCTAATTAAGTTAAAATATCAGAGTTTTTCTTCAGAATCCACTTTGGAAAAGTAGAACCAGTCTGGTTCCTGGCAGCTGTTATTTGCTGAAACATTCCCCAGAACTTAGAAGTAGGCAGAACTGGCAGGTTTTGCTTCCTCCTTGCTATATGCACTTTTTTTTTGGGGGGGGGGGGGGGGGGGGGGGGGGGGGGGGCGGGGGTAATGCCGTTTAAATATCGTGTCCCTAAGCATGGTTGCATGATGAGGATAGGACACACAGAAGTGTGTCTGTTATTGTATGAACATCGCTAGTTCATTAGAGTTTCTGTATTATTGTTCCAAACTAAGGCATCTACTTGTTTGGTTCATGATTTACAAAATGATCAGCTGCTATTTTGTAGTATTATTGAAACAAAAGGTATGGGTCCCTCCCTTCTATATCTAGCCAATTTAAGCAGACACTAGCTAGCATTATGGATATGCACTAGCAATTCCAATTGGGGAAATACTTGTGCATGAATTTCTATCCAAGGTCATCAAAGTTGCACAGTACCAGGATGGCAATTTCTCTTCCAACTCAATTCCACAATACTTCTCCCCCAGTTTTTTACATCTTGGCTTTGCTTCTCCACAGATAAACCTCGAGGATTTCCGGAGCATCATATCTCGATGCAACATGCTGCGGGAGCCCGAGAAATGAGGATGAGGCATGGTGGTGGTCTGAAGAAGATACCAGCACTGAAGTATTCGCACTGCTTCCGTACTTCCATAGTCCGGTCCGAGAAAGTGCATGAAGAACTATGCGGAGAAGAACGAAGAATATGAACCGACGAGGGGCGGTAGTGTAGCTTTTTTTAGTAGCCAGTTAGCCACTGTCCAGTGTCCACTGAAACCAACTTAAGCTACGACATGAGCTTGTCAACTGAATAGAGATTTTTTTGTTGGGCATGAGTGCTGATCTCTGCCACGTAACAAACAGTTTCTGAAACTGACAGTTGTTTTCTGTCGCTTCACTTTGTTTATAAGCGGCGCACGGGGAAGAGTCGTGCCAAAGAGTGGCCATGCGCACGACTCGCCGGCTCGTACCATCGCATTACATTTCCGTTTTCTTTTGAGGTGTGGACGTACCGTAACTAGCGTACGTCCACAGATTACTCCGGATCGCCAATTCGCCACATGGCTCAGCGCGTGCCTTGCAGCTCGTAGCGTACGGCCCGGACAGCGCAGCGTCCCCGCGATCGTAACCAGGGATAGCCATTCCACTGAGCATGTGAAGCGATACAGAGGGTGCTACGCCGTTTCAGCCATGTCTCGAGTGCAGAAATTATTGCTTCCTTACAAAAAATAAAAATCGCCACACTTTTCCTTGATCAACACACCAGAAGGATTTCTCAACAGCTGCCCACAAAAATATCAATAGTTACCCAGTATCTTAGTTGCACAAGCTGACATAAGAGCTAACACAAGAAAAAGGAGACAGGCTTGTTGCCTGGGTGAGGTAGCCACTACGCAGGCAATTGCTGAATTTTTGAACGTGAACGCAATTACTGAATTCACCAGATCCCGAATATGCTATGGAGTTGCACTGTAGTACATGTGAATATGCGTTGGACAGAATACAATCTCACGAGGGAAGCGGTCTAAGAAGATGCAGATTAACACCAGCCCATCTATCGCTTCATGATAAACCCTAGCAGAATCCCTAGGAGAGCAATGGCCGCCACACGACCGCAAATGAGAAACCGCCGTTCTGCTTGCTGAGATCCCTCCTTACAAGGTCCTGTCGAGATTTGGTACAGAATTTTTAATTACAACCACAATACTGCTATAATGGTATGTGCACAGCTTTAATGAGCCACTGGTGATAGCAATTTAACATGTTTAGTTTGAAATGCCATGGATATTGCATCCTTGTGGAATGCAGCTGGTTATGTGAGCCAAATGAGATATAAGCAAATATTCGTAAGATTGTAGCTTTTACAAAATGACAAGAGAAGATGAAATACAGATGGAATAACAATCAAACTCACTACTGAAAAAGAATACTGCCGCATTTGGACGTTGCATACATCCAAACGTTTGAATAAAGATAGAATGCACTAACCAGCTCCTGTCGAAGCTTATTGCTCTGCTGAATGGCAGAGTTCCTCTCTTCTGTCAACTTTGAAATCAAAGCAGATGTCTACACAGAGAACAATAGGAATAAGGTGCCTTATTCAAAGAATGCAAGTCAAATGTTGAACTGAAGCACATTGACTACTTTGTGAGAAGTGAGAACGGGTTAGTGCAGTACAAATAATATATAACAGTGCAAAATATTTTGTGAGATCAGCTAAACAGACAAATCCACACTGACTACAAAGGACCAATGGGCAATGGATAATACATAAAGCATTAGCAAAACTAGATCCTGAGAATATAAGGACCATGCTAAAATATACACAGTAGCATGACAATAAGTATAAAGAAGCTAGAAGCATCAATCAACACAACAGTACTCAGTTGAAACTTAATCAACTCCGTTGTACGGGTGTTGACGCACAGTGCTAAAATTTCATGCAAGTATGACAAATTAACAATGACTAGGCGGGCTAGAGCCTGAATACATTCACTGCTCACTAGTAGCTTACGTCTATCTCCTTGCACAAGGATCTATAAAAATCAAAATCCCAAACTTTCAAGTCCAATTGTGTAAGAGAGCAAAACATCATCTGCTGCAACTATGTGCTTAATGTTTCTGTGCTCACTTTTGAAATAATTGCTATCAACTTGTTGTAAAGTGGTTTCAGGTTTCAACATAGGTGCTCGACAGAATGCTAACACACTATGTGAATGCGATTTCGGTGCGTCTCTTTCTAAAAATCTTAAGATATGTTATATTTACTTATATCATTTACAGACACCACAGAAATTTACCAAGTCGACTTCACGTCACATTAACATTTAACTCCATCAATACAAGTGTGGCTCTCTAAAACATTTATCATTCATAGTTATAAAGCAAATATGCTGCAAAAGCCTCAAGATAACAGCTACATTTGTTCCAGATATGTGGTTTTTAGGTATCATCAGTTTAGAAATGGCCATGTTGTCATTGTGGTGGTAAACTGATACTCAAGAAAAGCAAACATTATGATTTTCTTTGCAGAGAGCTCACCTCAGAGGTAAAGCCTTCTTGGTCTTTTTGAGCTTTTACAGCCTGTAACCAGGAACAGTTCAGTTCAACTCAGTATGACAAAGAACAGTAATCAGTAAATGCACATGAAAGTTAAGATACTAACAGCCAAAGATGGTGGATCATCTGATTCCCTTGTCTGCATCTAAAGGGAAACCAATTACAGGAAAATCATTTAAGGGTTAACAAGGAAATGAACCAAGCAATAATATTTGTAGATCTCACCTCTTGGGAATTGAACCAAGCAGTAATATTTGCAGATCTCACCTCTTGATAATTCAAGTTGCTTCCATCAGACAATGAATGTCTAGGTGATGAGCCTTCTTCAGATCCCTCGCGCACCGGGGATGGCGGTTTGGGTGGTGGGACGTAGACAGCCCTCAACTTCACCTCATTCACCACATTACCTGATCCTTTGGTAAACTACACAAGGTACAACCATAAGCACTGCAGAAACAAACATCCAGCAGGAATATCTCACAAACAAAATTCAGAATGTGAAGTACCATATCTCCAGTTATGTCCTTTGCTGATGTGCCTTCAGCCACAATGACACTTTACACTAGAAACTTGTCCTTGCATTGCATGTCCGGTGGTGCCTCCTTTTGCGCTTGCATTGACACTAAGAAATTGGAAAGGGCGTCAAGTGTTACAGAATGATAATGATCCGGGAGAGACCCATGTAAACTGAACTTGCAGGGATGGAGATGAGGTTGGAAGTACCAATGACATCACTGGTGGACCGTGGTGGCACAATGCCACTGTTTGGTCGGACGCAGTACTTCTTCGGGCTCGTCGTCTTAACCTGACACACAAAATCCATTCAAATCATGCATCACTGTTCGTGATTTCAACGTTTTGTGCAGTTCCTGACTTCTGTAACCTTGGCAGAGCGAACTAGCTGAATAGAAAAGGTGGCTTCAGAATGCCGAGTTTACCTTGAAGCCGATGTAGTCATCCGTTCCGTTCGTTAGCTGCATAGAGCATGAGATCTGCTTCTTTGTCTCGACTGCATGATTAAAAAAGATAGAGAGAATAAAATTAGCACGGCAACAAAGCCGAAATTCCCTCGACATTCTTATTCTCGAATAGAAAAAACGCGCGGGAGAATCTACGAGCAGCCAGCCAACTATCCAAGCATCACACCCAAATTCCGGTCCCAAAAAAATAAAACAGCAACGCAGCCGCATGTGCAGGGAGCACTTAATTAATTACGGCACGAGGGAATGTTCGGAGGAGGAGCCGTACATGGGAACCGGAGCTCGAGGGGCTCCATTCCGAGCAGCTCCTTGGAGTCGGACCCCATCCCGCCGCCGCCGCCGCTCGAATCCGGGTGGGAGACGCTCGCTCGGGCGCTGTACGGGCTTGATCCGGGGCGGCAGCGACGCGGGCGAGCGGGGCGCTAGGGTTTGAGGAAGCGAGGCGGGTTTGCGGGTCGCCTCAGGAGCGGAGCGGAGCGGAGTGGAGTGGAGGAGCAGATGCGAACTTGGAGTCACCGAAGGCAACGGAGGGGAGCGTCGTAAATAAAATTAAGGGGTAATTTTATTTATTAAGTCAACAGGAGTTTGACTCCAACCGCATCACATACACGATTCTCCCTGTACGAATCCGTCGTGTTCTTTAGGGTACAGTTACTATTTACCATGTATATATACATAGTCAATGATCAATAGAAAATCTCTCGGTTCTTTTGCCATTCACTGTTCATTTCACGATTACATTAAACACGTTATTAGCACTTTGTTCTTCCACTGAGAAGAAAAAGAGAAGGAGAAATAGAGGGATTGATCTTCATTGATGGGAAATCGGCTTCGACTCCTTGTGAGGTACAATGCCGAGACGCTCACCACCAATTGATGCAATTGTTGGCTCTGTTCTTCGCCTTCCTCGTCGCTAGCGCGCTCGTCGTTTTCGCCATCTTCTTCACCGGCATGTTCGGACCGCCGTACGCCATAGCCGTGGACTAGCGGCCAGGCGCGCCCTCACTGGTGGGCGCGGCTACCTCGCCATGAGCACGAGAGGGCCTCATGGAGGACACAGCCGCAACCGCAGCCGTGTCGGCCGTCTCCCTGTCTCACACCGGGCTGACGCCCTTGAGGCACTGCATCGACCTCTCGCGCCGCTAAACAGTTGCATGGCGCCGGGGAGGATCTTGATACACTCCCCAAGCCACTGCCTGGAATACGGGTGGACGGCGACGGTGCGGCTTGAGGGCCCTCCTCATCCGGCCATGGCACCACAGGTGGTAACTGCGTACTGCCCTCGGCATGGATGGACGCGCTTCATCGCCGGATTTGACGAGGCCAGCCCTTCTTTCGCAGCACCGGTCACTCCTCCACCATCGCCGCCTCGAGCACCTTCGCCACATCTCCCTTCACCTACGCCAACCGGCCCTGAGTGCCGGGGCACGAGGGCCGCACGCCGAGGCTGGCCTCCCTTCTACAACAATGATGGGGAGTCCAGCGGCGCGGCCTCTATCGACCCTGCCTTCACCGCCCCTCCACCTTTGCCGCCCACTCCGGTCTCCGCGCGTCGCAACGCGACGGCGGCGGTGAACCGTCGCCCCGGCCTTCATCCCCAAGCAAATGGGAACGTCAGCAACGGCCGACGACCGGACGGATACGAGTCCTCCTCCAAGGAGGGGACTTGAACGGTGGTGACGGACTAAAGGGGCGGAGGGGGCGTCAGGTCCGGCAGGGCCATGTGTAGATCTTGCACCTACGGCCGGGGATCTGGCGAGGGAGACGGTGGAATGGCGGCGATAGCGTTTGGAGCGGCGGCGGCGGAGATTGCAAGGCAGCGGCGGTGGCGGGCGGTTGGAGCCTGGTGGAGTGGGTGGTTAGGGTTTGGAACCCTAACCGACCGGCCTCTTTATACTGTAGCTGCGGGCCGGACGCCTGCTGGGCCAGTGTGCTCACCAGGCTGGTGAAAGGCTGGTGGGCCGGCTGGTGATACAACAGGCTAGTGGCAAGGCCGTTTTCCTGGGCTGCCACGGTTGTTGGGCCTGAGCAGCGTTGCTGCGGGCCAACGCGCGCACCAGAGGCTCGAGTGGTCTGGAATTACTTGGCAGGCTGCCAGGGGCGCGCGGGTGGCGGGCCGAATTTGTCTTTCCGGCCTGCTACACAGTTATCTTTACTGTTTTTTTTTCTGCAGTACTTTCTTTTATGTCCTTAGTAATGCATCAGTAGCTTTCTGATGATATACGTGATTGTAAATATGTGTTTGTACTCAAGTTTGGTCATATCATATAATCTTTCAATTAATATTACCTTGCAAAATATTGTTTTGGTCCATTATGTGTGTTTCATAAAATGCAATACATTGATTCTCTATTTGGAATAATTTGTTCCATTTTCTTGGACGTTGGTCATACATGAGAAGTATTTTACCTACGTTCTCGATGTTCATCCAAGTCAGAATTTAGACATACATCATATTAGAGATTACCTTGATTCATTTTTAAATTGGTCATACACAAGGTAGTATTTTCATACTACTGTGGGATCTTGACTATGTTTTACATAGTTATTATCCTCAACGTATGTAGCCAATCTTGAATTTTGGATTTTAAGGTCTACTCTATGTTGATGATTGCCATTAAAATTATTCCAATTCGTTAAGAATCACCGGAATTCAAGTTCGCTGAATTCACATTGATATGTATTGCTGAATGCCAAATTATTCATGTTTGGCATTTGATTTTGTAGGAAATAGCTGCCAAGGAGTTCGAGGTTCTCGCACTCGATGGGCACAACTTTCCTCAATGGGCGACAGACATCAAAGTGAGTCCGTCGCGAGTTGGACTTTACCAGTGCTTGGCACCACCTGTTTCGGGTGAACCGCCAATACCAGATACATACAAGTATGGGGCCTTGATCATATCCACCCGGACTTAAGGTCTGAGTGTATGTTGGAGATGGACCCACCCAAGTTGTGGGACTCCCTAAAGCAAAGGTATGAACAGCAAAAGGAAATTATTTTTTTCCGAGGCTTCCTATGAATGGAGCCAATTGCGTTTCCAGGATTTCAAATCCGTGGATGCATTCAATCATGTTGTTCATAAGATAAGCCAAAAACTCAAGTTCTGCGAGAAGGATCCCTCTGATTTGGAGAAAATTGAGAAGACATTGTCTACAATGCTTCTATCAGAGCAACTCATAACTCAGCAGTACCGTGAGAAGCGTTTCACAGTCTATACTAATTTGATACAGACATTACGTCAGGTAGAAAAGAATCATGAGCTCACCGTATGGAACTCACAGCAGCGCCCTCCGGGTACTGCTCCTTTGCCTGAAGTACATGTCACTCAAAAGACTGGGAGGGATGGTTCTTGCAACCACCCTAGAAACCAATCTGGTGGTAAGCGGAAGAAGTTCCGCAAGCCTCGGGGAGACTTCAACAACAAGGGGAAAGGCATTTCTAAGCCAAATAACGACAAGAAAATGGCTTGTTTCAAGTGTGGTTGTCACACTCAGTTGGCTAAGAAATGCAAGACTCCTCAGCATTTGGTGGATTTGTATTTGAAGTCTATTGGACATGGTGAAAGTACTAAAGGGAAGAAGTATGAAGCACATTTTGTCTCTCATGTGGCTGAGTCTGGTACTTCGGACCCGACATCCAATGAAGCGGGACCAAGTGGTACCAAGAGTCTGCCTCAGGGGGAGACTCCTTTGGATAATGATAAGATGGTCGTGGAGTACGAGTCCAACGACATCTTTGGGGACCTTCACTAGACTCGATATCATACATAGTTGATATTCGGATAGTTATATTTGCAAGGCTTGTAATATTAAGACATGATGTTGTCCTTACTTTATTTGTATGAAGCACTCTGTTTACAATCTCAATGATAATAGTTTGTGTTCCTTATATTTGCATGATTTTTATATTTAAATTCTGCAAACTATATAGATTTTTCTACGGGAGTCGATCTGATGGAGTAGGAGATGCGCCCAGTGGACAGTTGTTCATTAAATAAAGTGCTTAGGTAAATAAAATATTTTCAGACTCTCACCAAGAGAGAAGGAAATGTTTTAACGATCGCAGGACGTGATGCTATGATAGTTGGTTCAGGTCGAGCCACTATTATACTCCCTATTATACTCCCTATAGGTACGCAGATTATCATCAAGGAAGCATTATTGTATCCTAATGCAACTCGTACTCTCCTACGCTACAAAGATATCCGTCGTAATGGTATTCATGTTGAGACACATGAAGAGAATAAGGAGGAATTCCTCTTATTCACCAAGGACAACGGATTAGGCAAAGAAACACTTGAAAAGGTGTTATCTCTTCCGTCTGGATTGTATTACACATACATAAAGTCCGTACCACATGTTGCACACAAGGTGATTTTCCAAAATGTTGATGCATTCCAGATTTGGCATGATTGACTTGGGCATCCCGAAGTTCGGATGATGAGGAAAATCATTGGCAATTCCATTGGTCATAATTTGAGCAGTGCTAAGTTCCCACAATCTTCGGATGTCATGTGCACTTCGTGTGCTACTGGAAAATTAATTTTGAGACATTCGTATCTCAAAATTAAAGATGAGCCTCTCAAATTCTTGGAGCGTATCCAAGGTGACATTTGTGGACCAATCCAACCTTTATCTGGACCGTTCAGGTACTTCATGATTTTGATCGATGCTTCACGCGTTGGTCACATGTGTCGTTATTGTTGACACGCAACCATGCTTTTGCTATATTGATCGCTCAAGTTATCAAACTGAAAGCGCATCATCCTGAACATCCGATAAAGTGTATAAGAATGGATAATGCTGAAGAGTTCTCATCACATGCCTTCAATGACTATTGTATGGCACAAGAAATTGAACTTCACCATTCGATTCCATTTGTTCACACTCAGAACGGATTAGCAGAAGCACTAATCAAGAGGATAAAGCTCATTGCTCGACCAATATTGCAAGGTTGTAATCTTCCAACAATGTGTTGGGGTCATGCAGTTTTGCACGCTGCAGACTTGATACAACTACGCCCAACTGCATACCATACAGCTTCCCCGCTGCAAATGATGCGAGGTGATCCTCCAAGTATTTCCCATCTACGGAAATTCGGTTGCCCTGTGTACGTACCGATCTCACCACCTAAGCGAACATCGATGGGCCCTCACAGGAAATTGGGGATCTATGTGGGATTTATATCTCCGTCGATCATTAAATACCTGGAGCCCCTGACAGGGGATTTGCTCACGGCCCGGTTCGCTGATAGTATCTTCAATGAAGATCACTTCCCAGATTTAGGGGGAGAATTTAAGTACCACACTGAAAGCCGGGAAATAAATTGGGATGCAAAAGGCATTGCCACAGAGGATCCTCGTACTCAGGAATCAGAACTTAAAGTTCTAAGGATTCTAAATTTGCAAAATATTGCAAATAATCTGACAGATGCATTTACTGCTGGTAAAGACATCACAGAGTCCTATATACCCGCAAGGAATGTGCCAGAAAGAATAGATGTACCAAAGAAAACTATTCAACTTACTTCTTCTAGTAAGAGTGGAAGAAGTACGGCAATTCCTGCAGGTGCGGCTTCTCGTAAGCGCAATAGGAAAGAGAAGGATACTCCTTCTGAACCAGCAATAGGAAAGAGAAGGATACTCCTTCTGAACCAGCAATAGGAAAGAGAAGGATACTCCCTGCTTAATGAGACAATGGTGAACGTAAGTATATATATATGTCGTATTTCTAGTTTTCCCCACGGGATTTTTTTATGGAAATATAAATGACATAGATTTCTCTTTGAATTCTATGGGTTTAGAGAGAAATCATGGTATAGATATATTTCTCTTTTCCCACAGGGTTTTTGAGGAGTATTTGGAGAACATTGATCTATGATGAGAATTCGATCAAGGGGGAGTGTTGTAAATAAAATTAAGTGGTGATCTCATCTATTAATATGGTCAACAGAAGGTTGACTCTAACCGCATCACATACACGACTCTCCCTGTACGAATCGTCGTGTCCCTTTAGGGTACAGTTAGTATTCACCATATATATATATATAGTCAATGATCAATGGAAAATCTCTCGGTTCTTTTTCCATTCACTGTTTATTTCACGATTACATTAAACAGGGAGTAAGGTTTGTTGGTGCGGTCGGAGTCGGACTGGGGAGGCAGTCGACGCTGGGTCGCTGGAGAGTGGAGACGACTCAGACGAGCACGAGTTGTTGTTGTTTTGTTTTTTAAAAAAAAGACGCCACGCCTTTATCACCCTTTCCTTTCTCTGGAAAACGGCAAAAAAAAGGTTCGGTAGGTGAATGCATATTCTGCCATCTGCCTGCACTAAAGAGCCGTAAACACATGGCGATTTGAGGCGTTACTGCGTTTTGACTTTTTCCCAAGGTTTTATTGCAAGCAAACTATCCTATCAGGTTACCGCAATTGCATGCGTTCCAGACGAAACAGGAACCCGAATTTCGAAAACCGTTTGAACTTTAGCCGTTTTCGTTGTCACCATTGAATTTTTTTTTCAACTTGGCGGTTCGAGCGGAGAAGTTCACTCATTAGGACTTTAACCATCTTCTAGAGCTATCAACTGTCTTTGACAATGGAAAGTTGCTTTCTGAATTCGATGGATGTAGGTTTGAACTTTTGACGTGACTAAATATTGCTTGGAACCGTGACACGCGATGAGGAAACTGAAAGATGCAAGCATTCGCAGTATACAAAAGCCGAAGGCAGCTGATTCTGTTGGCATTTGGCAGCAGACATAAGAAATGCAAAAAAATTGCGTAGGCAAAGGGAATGGCTTCTGGGTGATGTAAAGGGTGTATACATATACCATATAAGTAAATATTTTTATATTTGTTACACAGTGATGTTTCTGTGTTCAGTATGATGCTCACTGCTCAGTAAAATGGTCTAGCTCCTGCACTACAAGAGTTATACAATTCAAAGTATCTTGGCCTAGTTCCTGCTCCTGGATAAGAGTAGCCGCACTATTTACCCAAGGCAAGGTGCCTTGCAGGTTTTCGACGATGTTCAGGCCTTTCTGTACCCAGCACGCCGTCTAGCAATTAAAAACGTGCCATCCTCAACATGAAGAGCGCCGTAGCGGTTGGAACTATCATGGGTGCCAAAAACACACTGGGAATTTTGTTTTCTTATTTACTGGTTCACATCATCACTGACCCCAAACCTTGAATTCCTGGCGAAGCTGAGTCCAGCAAACCAAGCAACGCGCATCAATTGGATTCCAAGGACGAGTACCCACCAAGATACCAAGCCACGAAGACTTTGCACCATCCAGCCAGGCGCACTGATCTCATCAGCCAACTGAAGTCCCCTCATCAACTGTAGTACTCGATAGCCAAAATAAACCACAGGAGCCACCAACCATACGGGCGATTTCCAGCGCCATGTAAGCATCTCAGTCAACATCTGTACCGACAGGAGTAAAAGATATGGTCCAAGCAGCACTGCAAATGGAATGAATGGTAGCTGTGGCTGCAGAGTGCCCCTACAAGATGCAAAAAACAGGGCAAATGGAGCAATAAAGCCTGCTATGCTAGCAGTCAGATTCCAGAACCTATAGGAAACTGAGACCTGCTTTTTCAGGTCGAAAATATTGTTCTCTGGGCGACCGCATGCGTCGGCCATAAGGAAAAAAAGCATTGCTCCCATGTTGAAAATGAAATCAAGTCCAGCTAGAGATAGAAGGCCAGCGATGTTAGGACCAAGAAAAACTGAAGGCAATGGCAGCCATAGAGTTGGAACTATACCCGTAACCAACAGAATAGAAGGCCCTATCAGCCACATTGGCAGTTTGAACACTGTTAGCTGCATGGAAGGTTCGTTCTTCACCCCCACCGCATCTTGATTACTCTGGAAGATCGGAATCTCTGGAGCTTCTTCTGTATCAATAGGTTCAATAACATTTGGACCCTTGATTATGCTGGCATCATCCTCCATGGAAGCATATGGAAGGGAAGACTCCCAAGACAAATTCTTGGCGCATCACAACATAAGATTTTCAAAATGGCCTGATTGCAAAGGGTTCCAGCGAAGAGACCTTGCCAAGGTTGCTTGTCCATTCTCAGCAACATTCCTCCTAACAAATGCTTTGCTTAATTTTATTTGGGAACAAAGTAAAGACGCCATGGCATAGGATGTGAAATATGTGTCTCTAGAACTACAGACTGCAGAGAAGTGGGAAAAGAAAAAGGGTAATTATCTGGGGTGCCTCAATGATCGAGAGGTATTTAACAAATTAACAGTCAAGAAAAACTCAAAGTGTGGCCTAAAAAGAATAAACCAGCAAATCATAAAATGTAATTCAGTTTGATGTCAGATTGAGGAAAGTAAAGCAAAAAAACAAAATTTGGATATAACATTTGCCTTAGTATTTGATTGCCTTTTCATGAAACTGTACAAAAAAAATATCAGTGCATATGACAAGCAGATAGTCCCTAATATTCATAAGTGCAAAGCCATCAAAGTGTTGTGATAACCACGTTAAAAGGCACAAGTTGTAACATCGAATTACAAAAGTCTAATAACATTAAATTCAAGAGAAAGACAAACTGTCAAATGGTTATGTGCTTTAGAATTGCAATTTTTAGCTCCTAGTGTTATATGTCAAACATTCAAGGAATTGATCATTGTAGAAATTCAGACATGTCTGATGACAATACGAAACTAATTACTAGCAAATTCAGAATAAGCTTTGCGGTAGAAAAATAAAATGAGGGCACTCGCAATAAAATCTCCAAACCAGCAGAATGCACAATCTGCACATCTAGAATTTCACAATCATTATCGACAGAAGTAAGTCACTCCGCCTGAAACCTACTACCTGTACTCTCATATATACTGGACAGCACAATGGGTTTTGTTTTTGGGGACAAATAACCATGAGAGCTGCATATTCATTCATTGGACAATGGACGGTAAAACAGAATCCTTGGAAAATCATCCAAGATCCTAAACAGCCCTTTTCCTCAGTGATCTTAAACAGCATATCCCCAACCAAACACCCGACGGTAGGGGCATAATAAAATCCAAAACGAACTCGAATTGAACATACACGAGGCTTGGGTTTGCAACGCCTGCGCTTACCGGATGCAGCCAGTAAACGCAGCGTGCAAGATAGTGTAATATCCTCATCATATGTAAACAAATCCAGCGAGCTCCACCAACCCAGAGCCTCGAATTTGATCTGATCCACAAATTTCGCAAGACGACCTGCTGTTCGCGGCTAGCCCTAGACGAGTCAAACCGAGGCATGAACGGGACAGAGCGGAAGGCTAACCTGACCGGAATTCCCTTGGCTTCTCGCCGGAGCCCGGTGGCGGAAGGGGGAACGAGGGACGGAACACGGAAGCCTCCGCAACCGGAACTCTTCGGTCTTCACCTCCGCCGGACGAAGGGTCGCGGGGCTTCAGAAGGTTCAGAGAGGCAGAGGCGAAGCAGTACGGCCCAATAAAGGGATGATAGGGCCTGTGGTGCTCATTCCTGGGCTTTTAGCCGTGCTGCCGCATTGGAGTACGGCCCAAGAAAAGAATTTAGAAATTGGGCCGTAAGATCTGATTCATGGGATCTCCCGCGTAAGAATTTAGAAATTTAGAATCTGATTGGTTGGATATCAACTTTTGCCAAATCAAAATCAGGACATGCTAATAAAATTTAGCTACCAATTGGTTTATATCTAAAAATTAACACTTCAATATTTATGACCAAAATAATGGCAAGTTATTAGAAATTTCTTAAACCTTACAAATTGGTTGCCATGTTTTGGCACTAAACCAAATGAATACCTAAATTTTTTGCCAACACTTTGGCATGCTCTAATTTGGGTAAGTCAATACCTAGGCTTGCCATGATTTTAGCTCGGCAAAAATTAGCATCGAACCAATCAAACTCTTATGCACGGAGAAGTTGGTCCCGGAGTTTGCTCAGTCCACACACATCGTTCTCAGTCCTCACAATTCGGGTAAACATCAATCCATTATCCATCCTCGGCGAGTCATGTTCTAGCTCTAGCCTTCCAGGCATAATCTCTTCCATTTTGTATGACTCACATCCCGACCCTGAAGGATGAAGCCAAATAACTGTCAGGAAACACAGGAAAGAAATTTCAGTACCAAAAAGCACTTGTTATCTTGACACTCAACAACGCTCCGTTCTGCTTGTTGCTAGGCCAGAAAAGAATCCCAAAAGGCACCAATCCGCTTCTGCTTGTAGGTAGGCCAGAAAAGAATCCAAGAGGTACCAATCAGCTTCGCTTGTAGCTAGTAGGCCAGAAAAGAATCCCAAGAGGCCCGCAACAAACCCAGGCACCGATCAAGCTAGCAAACAAAGATGAGGGTCTCCTACTACACGTCTACATCCCCTTCTCAATCCTCATCACCACCAGAAAATTACTTCTGGCGCAGAGGACAAGAGCGCATCCTGGCCAAGTACCCGCCAGGGCCTTCATCCCAAGCCAGCCACGCGCACGCCGCCCGCGCGCGCTCACTTCCTCGCTCCCAGCATCACCTATGCGCGCGCTTCGCCCCCTGAGCTCCAACGCCAAGCCCTAGACGGACAGCATCTAGCTAGCCTGTCCCCCGTCGCGCGCCATGAGCGCCGGCGGCGACACGCTCGACAAGCTCGTGGTGTTCCTCGCGAAGCGCGATGGCATCGACAAGCTGGTCAAGACGTTCCAGTACGTGTCTAAGCTGGCGCACTGGGGCGCCGAGTCGTCCCGCCCGGAGTTCGCGAGGCGCGCCAAGAGCTGGGAGACGGCGTCCGGGCTGAGCCGCAAGGCGTTCCGGTCGGGCCGCTTCCTGACCGGCTTCAACAACCTGCGCCGCGCCCCGCCGGGGGAGTTCGGCGCGCTCGCCGTGCTCGCCAACGCCGGCGAGATGGTCTACTTCTTCTTCGACCACTTCACGTGGCTGGCCCGCGCGGGCGTCCTCGAGCCCTGGCTGGCGCGGCGCTCCTCCTTCATCTCGGCGTTCGGCGAGTCCGTCGGCTACGTGTTCTTCATCGCCATGGACCTCGTCATGATCAGGCGGGGGCTGAGGCAGGAGCGGAAGCTGCTGATGAGGGAAGCCAGCGCCGGGAAGGGCGCGGACAGGGAGAAGGAGGTGCGCAGGATACGGATGGACAGGGTGATGCGGCTCATGGCGACGGCCGCCAACGCCGCCGACCTCGTCATCTGCATCGCGGAGGTCGAGCCCAACCCGTTCTGCAACCACGCCGTCACGCTGGGGATCAGCGGGCTCGTCTCCGCGTGGGCCGGGTGGTACAGAAACTGGCCGTCGTAGAATGGGCCGGTCCGGCCCATGATCGTATTCGTCTCCCCTCCTCCCTTTTTATCCGCATGAGATGATTTTGCCCGGATTTGCGTTGTCCGTTTCGCTAAGCAGGCATAACTCATGAATACCACCATGTAATGCTGCGATCCAGAATCGAAATAAATACTGAACATAGCGTTAATAGTGCATTGGGTACAGCCCCATAAACTATTATGTGTTGGAGCTTCGGATTTTGAAATGGATTCGCCCAACGCCATTGCCTTGCCATCCCTACTTGTTGAAAGCTTGAACTCGCTTCAATGATCCATGAGCTCGATCTCCCCAGTTTCTCCACTTCGGTAGTTCGTTCGTCTCACTAATCTCTCAAGGCATCGACTCCCCAGGCCAAAATCGAATAGGGAGCTGAGGAAAGGAGCTCACGGGAGCAACATTAAGGCCTCGTTCGTTTGCGTAGGATTCAAACCACAGCCGGAACAGTTCCTGGAGAGGAACCAGTTAATCCGGCTGTGGTTTATTTTATCACAAGGATTTCTTCCAGTGGAATAATTCCAGCTCCAGCAAGCTGTTCGGCAGAACATGTTTCATTCCGGCCAGATTTCAAGCCATATGATTTCAACAGTATTCATACCTGATCAGTACCATTAGTTCGCACCGAATGAACATTCATTGATTACATCCTACCAAAAAATGAAAAATACAAACAACTGACTTGAACCGCATCATTTCAACCGTATGATGCTGATCAAACATACGATCTACTGCCAGTATGATGCTCTCCCTCAAAGTCTAAAAACCAAATGATCAGTACCTGAGTTCGACAGAACTTAAGCTAGAAAAGCATCCAAGCTAAATTAGTAGAATTTCAAAACACTAACTTGAACCAGATAAATTAAGAACAATATAGTTCAACACTAGGGTCAGTAGACAAGCCCATCCACCAAATCCTGGTCACTGAACTTCATAATTCCTCTAGTCAGCCGCTAATCTCACAAGCACACGATGCACCAATAGTCACACAAGAGTTTGCTGCAAAACAAACAGGAAGAATAGTCACAAGAGTTACCTAACTCTAACCGCTGCTGGGGGAATCTTCAAGAGAAAAGAAATGTTAGGTATAAATTATCTCATAAGATACAACCCCCTAAGGAAATACAGCACTCAAGAAAGGAACAGATGTTCCTGTATTAAATATCGACTCATCTCCGGCATAACAACTATTGCTTGGTAATGCTAGCTAGCTCCTAGATAGGTATGGGACTTTTATAATTATGCCACCCTTAAAATGTTAAACAAGAATTATAGGCACAGTTCAAACAAGAATTGTAGGTGATGTTGCGGGGACTGAAATAGCTCAGAAACCAGAAGCGCAGCAGCCCTCATCTCAGGCTCCAGTCGCCAATCACGTTTGAGGTTTCCATTATGACACAGGACCACACACTGCAGCTAAGTTTAGCTTTCTTCTATCCATTTTTGAAGCAATAGTTTCCATTCATACAGAACTCCAAATTATCCAAAGTGGTTATTAATGTTCTTAATGTTCTTTGATTGACTAACTTAATGTGTGCTATTTGCAAGTGAAGTTTTGCGAAAAAGAATGGCACACTTTAACATTGTGCAAAGAGAATGGTAGACAAGAGCGTCTAGAACTGTGATCAAGCTTGAGATTTTACCTGCTAGACCATCTCATTTCTAAGCCAAATCAAAGTTGATTCCACATCTGCTTCACAGTCAGAAATAAAAGCCTCTATGTTTTCTTTCTTCTTGATAAAGACCGCATATGCTTTTGCCTTTTCTTCCTTCGTCACTTCCAGCGTGTTCAGAACTGAGATGCATCTTTTGATAGAGAAATCATTACTTTCAGCAGCTTTCTTGACGTGCATCTTCTTCTTCTGCTTGCTTGGCCCGACGTGCAGATTCTTCTTTTGCTTGCTTTGCCATAAGTGCAACTTCTTCTTCCCTTGTTTCCAGGAATCTCGCCATCATTTCTTCTATCCTTGCACCCCTCTTAGGCCTCTTCTCTTCCTTTCCTTATATGTTTCTTGATGCAGTAGTAGTTCTTCGCACTCTACTTCTTTGAACAGTTGTTACCTCACGGATGTCATCCAAATCTTCTACATCATTCCTTTGCTCCAACCCTTCAGTGGTCCTTCTTTGATGCACATCTTCATCCCTTTCTGTGGTTGCATCATCTTCTTCTTCATCTGGTACCTCAGGAATCTCTCTATCATCCATGCCTTCTACATCATGAATTTGTCGAAGCGGCTGTTCCTCTTGTGGTGTCTCCATAGAAGTGAAATTGTAAGTCCATTCAGCCAAATGACCTACACCATAACAAGAAAATAGTAGCTAAAGAAACAATATTTGACCGCAATCATATCACAAGTACTATATCATGGTAGCAGAACCTACCATCATAAAGATCTCCTAAGGCATCATACATAAGAAAACTTGCCTTGTTATTATGAAACTTTTTTTATTTTAGAGAATGTCTGCACATTCAAAGAAAATCATTGTTCAAATATGAGGTTATCACTATGAGATTATCCATACAATTGCTTGAAGAAAGCAACTTACTACAACAAGGTTATCCCACATAGCTGGTGGTTCTTCAACCATATTCCTTTGTTCATTCTAGTGGGACCCACTCTGCTTCCTTGCCTCTTTGAGCATCTTGTTGTCTCTCTTCAGCTGGCCTTCTTTCTCCTGAATTTGAGCTTTTATGTAGGACACATACTTGTTCCTCAGATGGAATTCCTTCACCATCTTGTTCCACCCTTCAAAGTTCCAACCGTTGTCACCTCTGTAGCCACTATCTTTATACTCATGGAGAATATATCTACAAGGGTCTTCTGAAGGCTTGGATTCCAATCTGCCCTTTGTTTTACTACAAAAACAATGAAATTATTTCGGAGCATCAATAATAGAAAATTTATAAGAAAGCATAAATAATAGAAAATTTCAGATGTACGACGTTTCTTGCCCCCCCCCTCCAGTAGAATCCATAAGATATAATGCAGGGAAAATAAACAACATCATGTCATCGTCTTCTTCCTCCCTCCTCTTTCAAATACGATCTCACAATGACATACTCATTGTAGAACTAAAGCGTATATAATTTAATGTCAGATAGATGCTAAATAGAAAAAATAAAAGGCTGAACAGGTTAATATAATATTATGAACCATGTTGTAACCATAGAACTAAAGCGGACCATGTATATATAGACAGAATCCAGTACCTTTTGGAGTAGGTACCGGATCCCAAGAAGGAGGAGCTTCACCTTCTCCAACTTGAACCGGTGCAGGAGGGATCTACAAGTAAAAACGAGTTGACAGAAAGGAGCATTTTCAGATTAGAGAACTACAATAATCTGTTAAGCTCCTGCTATAATACTAATCCTCAGCTATCATAACTACAAGAAGCTAAGTAATAAAAAGAGGAGTAGAAAAATATGTGGGAGTTAGTTACAATATATTTAGGCTTACTATGGTTGCATATTTCACTGGGCAGAGCATACATATAAAATGAATATGACCTAAATAACATTCTTTCTTTCTAGCACATTAAGCAAACAAAGAAATTGATCCAGAGGTTTGAATGTGCTTAAGCAACTGTATCACATTCGTAAGCTAGTGACATGGATCAGTAATGCACATGGATCTATCGAATCAGCACAACTATTCAAATCAGTACTGATCTATCGTATCAGTATTAGTGCTCACAGCCTGCAGAACTGTTTGCTAGATTTGTGTTACTCTTTAATTAAAAAGACTAATCTAACAACAATCAGCTAGCCATACTAGAGTACTGATCCAGGAAGGCAAACATCAATCAGTTTCCTCAAGCTATGGAGCAGCCGATCCATGTTACAGGCAAAAAAAGTGCCGTTGTGATTGTGGTAGAAAATCAATATTTAACTAAAATTAAGTACCAAAGAACTTATCCATAGTCTCTGAATCAGGATGTAAAGCATTAGCTCTACTGAAACACTTAACAGCTTGCGCGGTGGATCTCCCTATCATGGATTTATAACCCAAGGGACCTTGATAACGATAGCTGATGGACCCTTTTTTCTGTTCAGAGATCATGATAGGCTAGGCCAGATGCTCACAAAAAAAGGATTAATCGACCTGTCTAAAGGACTTTGAAAAAGAGGGAAGCTAGCATGTCGTGATCGGAAAGAAGCATAAAAACTAATTGGAGACTAACGATGCCTGACATTTCTGAATGAGCTTCAGGTCTACATTTGCATTCGACCTGGGGTTGTTAGAGTTCAGCTTCGGTGCTGACCCTGTTTCGACGGCGAAACAGGACGCAGCACCCAAGCTGTGGCCGTGCCGCGTGTGTCGTCCGCCACTATCTCGACTTGTTGCGGCGTGCAAAATGAACTGCGGAGCCTTGGCAGGTTGTCCCGGCGCCGGAGCTCTGGCCACCAGCCAAATGCCTACCAAAACTGTTGCGCGGACACGCCGCCAGCCCGGACCTAGTGACGGATCTAGCAAGAAGGCAAGAACTCCAGCGCCGGCGAGAACCCTAGCACCGGGGAGGGAAGACGGCAAGGAAGATGAGGGCGTTACCGGTGAGAAGGCGGCGGAGAGCATGGACGATGGATGGGAGCGGTCGCCGTCGCCTCCCTCGCGCCGCGCCGCATCGTCGCGCTGCCCCCAGCCTTCGCACGCGAGAGCTCCACAGGATGCGATCCAGAGGGTGTGAGCTTCGGAGCTTAGGCACGAGTCGGAGGTTATACTTGTCCACGTGTCGCGCTTTGAGTTGGCGACGTTTGGACTTCCTCTTGAAGTTAGCGCCAGTTGCTACAGTTCCTTTTTGCCCCCTATATAAGCGAAGGGGGTTGCTTTCACCTTTTCCTCCGGTAAAAACCTTCCGTCTCGTTTTCTCCTTTGACACGTGTGGTGAGCTGATTTGCTGTCACCTTCGAGAGGAAGATTTCGTTTGGTTCGATCTTTGTAAGTTAAACGAAGGTTTTGCTTTTTACTTTTCTTGGGCTATTATTCTTTGGTCTCATCTTCGTTGTTCTTTTTCTAGGGATGGCTCGTTTGAAAGAGAGTGCTTCGCTTATTGAAGATGAAGAAGTTAACACAACTGTAGAGGATCTAGTTCAACATTCAGGGGACGAAGAGGACTTGACTCAAGTGGACGCCGATCTATCTGATCTGATGGGTCGTGAGAAGCCTGAAGCAACTCTTCGATTTGGGACATCGCTTGTGTCATGAAATCTTATCAACTTTTATGTTGACAAAGGTTACTTCAAGGTGGGGGAATGTCGACCCCCGAAGAATGAGGATACCCCTAATCCTCTTGAAGGCGAAACCGTTGTGTTTCGTGATTTTTTCACTGCTGGATTGCGCTTTCCGCTTGATCCCGCTCTCCCTGAGATCTTGGACAGATTTAATGTTAAGATGCATCATTTGACACCGAATGCAATCATTCAGTTGTCAAAGTTTTTCTAGGTTGTGAAAACCTTCGGCGCCCCGTTGTCTCCAGGCACCTTTTGCCGGTTTTATGAGCTACATCCCCAAGGTTGTAAGATCTCTTTTGAGGGTGAAAATGAGGTGTATCATGAGCAGAGCAGTTGTTGTACCTTCGTTCCGAGGCTGAACAACAAGGTTTTGAAGCTGGATCGAGTTGAGATTTCTTATAGTCAGAAAATAAGTGGGATGATGACTAGGCCCGTTACTGGTTCTACGCCAAGATTGGTTTCACTAGGTCAGATGGTTCACAAGGGGAGACATTTCCTCTTGCATCGAAGGTTCTTCCATTTCAGCACATTCATCAGTCTGACTTTGATAGGACTCTTGAATTCAAGGATTGTTGTGCCACGTTTCGAGAGGTCGCGAAAGCTATTGGTGGTCGCGATCTCGTTGAAGAATACTTGGCGGCTAAGATTTGACCATTAACCTTCGGCTGGTCAGCAAGGTCATTCTCGAAGATTAAGTTTGGCAGAATGTGTCAACTTCTTCCCTGCCCCCTGTTTGGGCTTGAGAAGCCTGCTGGCCTAAGTGATGAGATGATAGTGGCGGAGGTTGAGCGTGAAGCGAATGTACTGCTTGGGGGCTACAACAACAAGGAACATAAAGCTATTCTGGTTGTCGTTCTCTCGGTAGCCGCATTAATCATTGTTTCTTTGAAATGGGGTCAGCTATGAAGCTCGGCCGACACCTCTAGAGCCTGTTAAGAGTAGGATATCCGGGAACGTGGTATTGGAGGAGCCTACGGTTAAAAAGGGAAGAAAAGACATTGTTTCGGCGGCTGGCAGCTCCTCCAGGCAAGTTGCATTGGGGAGACTTCCGAGGGGGCCTACATCTAAGCAGCTGCCCAGTCAAGCTGCGGCTCAGAAAAAAAAAGGTATTGAAACTTTTAAATACCCTTTCAAAATTGTTGAATGCGATACGGGTAGCCATTCTTTTATGAAGGCTTCGAAGGAAACTGAACATATTGTTCCTTGGAGTCTAGAGAGTACGGGAAGGCCTATAGAGATAGGTATTGAGCAATTTGGGTCTCTTCACGCAGACCCTAGGAGCATTGGCGCCGTGATTATAGATCTCCATCGGAAGCCTGGTGTTTCGGCTCGTATGGTGAACTTAGTTGATGAGGAGAGTGATGAGGAGGCCTCGAAGGTTCCTTCGAAGGTGCTTCCCAAAGGTGCTTCTTCGGAGGTGCCCGAGGGTGCTTCTTAGGAGGCTGAACCGTAGGTCTCGAAGAAGGCTGAAGTTTTTTCTGTGAAGGTTTCCCTACCAGCGTGCTCGTTTGATGTTGGTGTTGAAGATGATGCTACTTTGGAGGAGTCAAGGCCGGCAGAGGGCCATGTTCCTAAAAGTTTTCCGGAGCTAGGTAACATTTTGACGACTCGTCATCTTGCTTTTCAGGGGTCTGATATTGACTTGTACATCCGCTATGCTCTTGAATTAGATGTGGCGAAGCTTATGACTGAGCTCGGTGGTATCATTGGTGGGCCGTCGGGCACTGGGACTTCTACGGCGGCTGCTACCTCTTCCTAGGCCGGAGGCGTCTCTATTGGGATCCGAAGGTCCCCAAAAAGAAAAGAAATGGAAGAGTTCTCTTACTCAAGTGAAACGACCTTATATGCACTCACAAAGTAGGGGGTATTTATACCCCCCACCTTCGTTACATGGTCCCGGAAATACCCTACCTACCCAGAATATTCGCTGAAGGTTCTGGCTCATTGGTCATTTCTGGAGGTTTAGAGTATACAATTTGACAACTACAAGGGGTCACGCCTTTTGTGTGACATTGAAGGTCTCCTGGAACCTTCGAGCTACTCATTCACGTGCACCATCGCCCGCTCATGCTCCGAAGGTTCCGAAGTAGTCGGAAGTTGCGTCGGGTGCTTCTATTCGTCATTCGGAGGCCTCTTCACACCTTCGATACGCCTTTCCGTGGCATCGAAGGTTCGGTGCGACATTCCAGACCTCCGTTGGTACCTCCGGATAAGATCACCCTGCGGCAAAAAAATAGAGAAAATAGCAACTGTTATGATGTCAATGGCCCCCGAAGGTTAGGGTAACCTTCGGCGAGTCCATCCCGTAGGTGGCGATCCCCAACAGGGGGTTGTATCTTATGAGACGATTTATACCTAACATTTTTTTCTCTTGAAGATTCCCCAGCAGCGGTTAGAGTTGGGGAACTCTTGTGTGACTATTCTTCCTTTTTGTTTTGCAGCGAACTCTTGTGTGACTATTCAGAGCTTGTTGGTGCATCATGTGCTTGTGAGATTAGCGGGTGACTGGAGGAATTAGGAAGTCGAGTGACCAGGATTTGGTGGATGGGCTTGTCTACTGACCCTAGTGTTGAACTATATTATTGTTCTTAATTTATCTGGTTCAAGTTAGTTTTTTGAAATTCTACCAGTATAGCTTGGATGCTTTTCTTGCTTAAGTTCTGCCGAACTCATGGTACTGATCATTTGATTTTTAAACTTTGAGGGAGAGCATCATACTGGCAGTAGATCACATGTTTGATCAGCATCATACGGTTGAAATGATGTTCGGTTCAAGTTAGTTTTTTTGTATTTTTTATTTTTTCGGTAGGATGTAATCAATGAATGTTCATTCGGTGCGAACTAATGGTACTGATTAGGGTATGGATACTGTTGAAATAATATCGCTTGAAATCTGGCCGGAATCAAACATGTCCTGCCGAACAGCTTGCTGGGGCTGGAATTATTCCGCTGGAACAAATCCTTGTGATAAAATTAACCACAACCGGATCAAGTGAACCAGCCGGATCAACTGGTTCCTCTCCAGAAATTGTTCCGGCTATGGTTTGAATCCTACACAAACGAAGGAGGCCTAACGTTCAAACGAACACCGCACTGCCGCAGCATAAATGAGAGCCGAGCTGGATTGCATCTTTGCTCGTTACATCCCGGCATGGACGCCCGACTGCCCGAGTAGCGACCAGCACAGATCAGATGAAGCGGAGTAATCGCTCGTCCTGGACCAAATCCAATCATTATGCGTGGGTCAGGCGATCAATGGCAGATCAAAGCGGTTCAGGCAAAAGATACTTTGGTTCGGCCTCAATATGCATCGACAGCTCATGCGATGCAATCAGATTATCAGGTCCATCTTCGTCGACCACAGCATTAAGCATATCCTAGTTCTGTAATCTAAGGACGTGGCAGCAATCCCCTGTCTGAATCAAGGCATGTCCAATTCTTGCCCTGCTCCTGCTACACTTGGACTGACTGATGCCAAATCGATGCCAATGTTGCCCATGCCATGAGCCCATGACCCACTCACGAGCTTTACTGTAATTGAGACCGCGCCGGTCAGTGTTTACTGTTCAGCACAATCGATGCCGTATTTGCTGGTTCAATGCGATTGAAGGCGAGGTTGCTGAACTCTGAAGTTGGCATCAAAGCCACTGAATCGGCACCAGCGGTTTCAGCAAATGCGTTGCACCTCACAGCACTAGATTGCAAATTGCAAATCCTGCGTTTGCAGTAGTCCAGTCCTGTTGCTCCTCCACACGCCTTCAAAATCCAACGGTGCCTCAGGGCACTCGGTGCGGCTACAGGCTACAGCCAAGCAGTACTTCTTCGACTGTCGAGTCGATTTGATGGCAACAGTGCAACACCTAGAATCAAAGCTTCTTCTTTTTTTTTCACCCATTTCTTCATGGACCCTGTCCATCCGTTTTCCCCTCTGCTTTCCCCCAAGAGCCTGAGAGGGAATACGATTGTATGAAGTTGGAGGAACAGAGTCTGGTTTCAAATTTGAAGCAGGAAGTAGTTCCGAGCTCCAGCTGGCACGATCACTGGTCCAGTGTTACTTGGTGAGCCCAGCCAGCCTTCCCAATGAGGACCGCCCGAGCAGATTTCCCAACGTCTCTTCCTTGTCGCACTGCGCAGCCAGCGCTTTTATTTTCTCCAGCCAGCCTGCTTGAGCTCTCCACTCGAGTAGGAGTACTGGCACGTGCTTGCTCGGTTTAGCTGCACGATAACCTGCACTACCAAGCAGACGAGGAGAGAGTCCTCGCAGCACGAGCATATCCTATTCTTACCTAAGCTGATCCGGACTGTACATGAAGCCATTAAGCTAATCCCCAATAAGAGCCTCTGATCCAAATCCAATGAGGCGCCCATCTGTTGTTTCCACACACAAGCCAGGCAGGGGACGCCTCCAGACGCTTCTGACGCACGTGGACCACGCAGATTCAGAAACTCTCTGTACCGTATCGAGCCTCGGCGCCTTGCCCTGCCTTTCCAGCAGGAGACAAGCGGCGCCAGCTCATGCTCCGCTCACCACTCCACACGTGCGCGGGCACCCGTGGCCGTCCGTACGCCGCAGCCATCATCCATTCATCCTCGCTCGCTCGCCTGCAAAAAGCCTGCCTGCTACGTAGCGTTCAAAAGGATTTTTTTTACGGCTCCAGCTTGACAAAATCCACTGGCTTTCCAGCGCAACACCAAGGGTTTTGTGTGTGTGTGTGTGTGTAGAACTGCAGCAAGGCGTTGTGCTATTGCTCTCCGACGGGGGCAGGCAGGTCTCGGAACTTGGAAAATGGAAACTGTCGAACAGCATCCGCAGGACAGTGATGCAAAATGTGCCAAAGCTTCGAGTCTGTTTACTGCTGAATCTCTGTTGCTAGCCACCCGTGGAGTAGGGTCCTTTTCGATCTTGGCCAGAACACAGATTTCCATTTCCTTATGGACAATGCTGGGTACTGAAGGTTCCATTTACCTACAAGAACAACATGAGAAAAGGAGAGAGAGAAAAACTCACAACAAACAAAAGAGATGATCCTACACACACATCGCACTAAACACAAGTGGCGGCAGCTGCTCTGTACAAGAGGGACAGGCTAATTGCTAAGCTAAGTGATCATACGGATACAACACGCGGACACTGATGAACGGGGGTGCATCACCGGCGCGAGAGCGAGTCCCAGATGTCCGTGCACCGGCGGCGGGCGAACCCGAGGCGGCCGGCGTCCACGTCGTACACCACCTCGAACCCCTGCTGCTGGAAGTTGCCCAGCGTGCCGGCGGGCCCGTCGCCGTCCCCGGAGGACGCGTCCCCGCCGTCCATCAGCATCAGGCACCCCACGCCGCCGCCGTCCGCCCCCTCGCTCCTGTACCCCATGAAGTAGTTCCGCCGGGGCAGCGCCACCGTCGCGTTGCCCCGGAAGTGGAGCGCCAGCGGCGGCACGCCGCGGTCCGTCGCGGCGTAGCGGTAGCACGGCCTCAGCCCCGTCTGCGCCTCGGCTCGCCCGGCGCGCGCGAACCCCGCCGCGGGCATCGCGCGGGCGAACGCCTCGGCCACCCGCGCGTACGTCTCGCTGGGCAGCATGGTGAACGTCGTGCCCGAGTCCACCACCATACCGCTGTTCCCGGCGCGGTCCACGCGCCCGAGCTCCGGGCGGGCCGGTATCCTCGTCTCGCCCACCGAGACCGCCTCCAGCGCCACCGAGTAGAAGTACGGGTGCCTCGGGTTGTGCAGCAGCGGTGTGTACACGAAGCCGCCGGCCTCGGCGCGTCGTCCGGGCTGCGGCCCAGGATGAGGGGGCTGGGGCGGATGAGCCGGTCGGCGCGGAAGGAGTGGGACACGAGGCAGTAGGAGAACCTGCCGGAGAGCGACGGCGAGAGCTGCGCCGGCAGCGAGAGCGGGCCGCGCCCGAACCCGGCCACCCCGACGGGCTCGCCCAGGGCCGTGTGCGCGCACGCGAAGGTGAAGTTCTCCACGGCCACGGACGCGGCCAGCCCGACGCGGCCGCGCCGGAGGTGCGCCACGAGGCTGCCGTCCCCGTACGCGTAGTAGAGCGGCGGGCACGGGTGGGACGCCGCGCTGCACGAGGCGGTCTCGATGTCCTCCAGCGGGCACCCCGCCGCTGCGCAGAGGTCGAAGGGCGGCGCCGAGGCGTGCGCCGCCGAGTAGAGCGGCGACGCGCAGGGGACGCGGCGCGAGCCCGGCGGCGGCAGGAGAGGCGCGGAGCCGCCCGGCGTGGGCTTGCCCTCGCAGAGCATGCAGGTGAAGGGCGCGGGGGGGAACCAGACGAGGTCGCTGCCGGTGTCGAGGAAGAGGGGCACCGGCGCCGCGGCGGACGCCGGGCCCACGGACAGGGACAGCGTGTAGTCGCTGCCCGGGGAGAGCGGGAGCGAGAGCTGGCGGTGGGCGGGGAGCTGAGGCGGTCGCGGGCCTCTATGCGCGCGGTGGCGGCGGCGGCGCGCGGCCGAGCGGAGCGAGGAGGAGCGGAGGAGGTGGTGGACGGGGACGGGCGTGGTGCCGTTGCCCTCGCGGAGTGAGGAGAGGGTGTTGGTGAGCGGGACGAGCAGGCCGTGGCACTGGCGGCGCGGGAGGAGGAGCGCGAGGGCGAGCAGAGCGGCCAAGCAGAGAAGCCGCATGGCTGCGGGCTGCCGCGTTGTCGCGTGTGGAATCGTCGGGTATTCTGGGCCTGGCGACTGGCGACGATGCTCTGCTCTCGAGGGGTTTTGGGCTTTTGGCTAGGGAGGGGTTTTTGAAGCGCCCGACGGCCGGAGAGGCGGAGACGGTGCCGCTGGGGCGCCATCGCGCGTGGGGGAAGCCCGTCCGGGGACGGTGCATGCAATGCAATGCATGGAGGACACGCTGGCGCGGCGGCCGCTTTGGTCCGGGGCCCTTTGGCTGGAGCAGCCGGTGCAGGGAAACGCCGGACAAAGCGAGCTAGCAGGTGCCGGCCGGGTAGTGGCGCTGCCAAGCGCGATGGGCATTCAGCTCAGTTGTGGCCGCTAATCTCGTCATCTCACGGTCACGGGCGACCTGACGCAAGATGTGACGGCGTGCACCGTGCTTCTCTACGGAAAACAATGTCAGGGGTTTTCCGTGCTGTACTAGCGTGCGTGCATGCATGATGAGTTCCAGAAAACCTGCGTGCATGAATATTTCCTCTTTTTTTCACTTGAGTTCAGCCTAATTATTTGCACGATGCATGCTAGGTCATAGCAACAGATCAGCAATGGCTGTTAGAGAAGGGGGGGGGGGGGGGGGGGGGGGGCGGGAAGGGGACCAAACCAATGTTTACTGTAGTTCTTTACCTACTGACAAGGACGCTTGGGCATTTTGAAGCAGTTAGGAGACTAGGACAGAGCTGTTAAATCAAACTAAAGGCGTCCTGCAAAATTACAGGGGACCCCAAATGCATGCTAGTGATCGCCGGTGTTTAGGTGCTGGATCCGACAGTTGATGGCACTGATCAAATCAAGCTAGCACCGTACATTGCTTGCTTTTCCCGTCTCATCCTTATCGTGGTACAAGTACTACAAACCATACTCCTATGCAAAGAGCCGAAAGGACCTCAAGGGTGACCCTACCGAAGTGGATTAGTTCGATTGATCTTTCGCCGGGTAGTAGTGTCTCCATCGAATTATTAGGCACCATCGTGGCAGCTTTATTATGAGCACAGTGAGCTGGAGCCAGTGCAGTGCTCCAACCAAAATTTATCTCCAGGTTTTTCAAAAAAAAATGTAGCTCCAGGTTTTTGTGTGTTTTTTTAATGTCGTGATGAGTGAAGGCGTACATGCAGGATCGTATCACTTATCAGGAATGCCTTTGCGCTTGTTCAGGCACCGTCGTCCTTCTTTCGTCGGCTGTAGCGGTGTGCGCATTCCCAATTGAAATGCACGATGCGAGAGGTACGGATACGGACGTCCTCGTAACGTAAACGATAGGAGATGTCGAGATGAGAGGTTAATGAGGAGCCATTGCTCCTCCATAAAAAGGTGTGCAAGCAAAAATGCTTTGTTATTATCACCTACTGAAATCTCTCCATAGGATAGGAATTCGAATTTCAAATGCCATTCATCATGCAAAACGCCAAATCCAGACCACGACGCCCATTCGTGCAAGGGGGTGGAGGGGGGTGGGGGGGTGGGGGCGGTGGGGTTGTTGATGCTCGGCGCCGTAGCACCCAATAGGCAGGTGACAGCAGCGGCCAAAGCTTGAGAAGCAGACGCAGAGACAGCGAGGGCGATGTCACCTTCCTCCTCCGTCGCGTCGTCCCCTGTCTCGGATTCCCATGCCACCGCGACACGGACTCGCATACGGCGGCCGGTGGGGCTCGATCCACGGCGGCGCACGGAAAAGGAAGGCGGTGAAGGACATCTGGTGACCTGGACACGCGGCGCGGGAGCGTCTGCTCATTCGCCGATGCATTGCCCCCACGGGGTCGTTACGCTGCCCGGAGGAGAACAGCTGTGGACAGCTGGGCACTGCCGTATGGCCGAGGCCATGGGACCCTGGCAACCTGCCGTCCTGCCGTGCCGAGGCAAAGCTAGAGTCTGGTGCTGCTCCTCCGGTCCGTGACCGTGTCCACAGCCGCGAACGCACAGCCAGCGGAGAACCCTGCAGAAAAGAACATGTCCAATTGTTCAGGAATGCAAGCGACTTCAGCCATACTGGTGCATATACAACTTGAAATGCTGCATAAATCCTCCCAGCAGGAACCCATTAGGATGGGCCTTCGAACATGACCACCTAACGAATGATGGGATAAGTCTTTGTACTGTTGGTCTTTATGGTCCTCGGCATGGTGGTGTTGCTACCCCAACCAGGACAGCATCTATTAGGACAGCATCTAGCATCTTAGACTAGCTTTTAGGACAGCATCTAGGACAGCATCTTAGACTAGCTTTTAGGACAGTATCTAGGACATCATCTTAGACTAAGCATCACTAGTTTTTAGACTAGCATCTTAGACTAGCATCTTGGCATATGCTTGGCTGTCTTGGCCAGCTATAAATATGTAACCTCAACCCCTCGGGTTGGTATGGCATTGTGTGAGAAGAAAACCAGAAAATTGCCCCAACTCCTAGTGTCATCCTCTCGATGAGAGTAAGAGTTTCGATTCTAACAACTGGTATCAGAGCCGTTCTTTCCTGCAGCCTGAACATCTCACGTTCCTCTCCCTCCCACGTCTCCTTTCGCTCTCAGCCAGCAACAACACCTGCTGTTTCTGCTCACCTCTCCTCCCCTGCACAGACAAGCAGCAACAGCAGCTCGTCTGAGGCAACCGCCTCCCCACGCAGCAGCCCCCCATTAGCACGCCATGTCCGAAGGGCAGTCTCAGCGCTCGGTCGCCTCGAGCGCGCGGCACCGGCAGGAGACCGAGGTCGCCGCGGCAGAGGAGCGCGAGCGAGCGGCGGCAGCAACTGCAGCGACGGCGGCAAGGGCGGCAAGGCTGGCAGCGGCGGAGCTGGCAGCAGTAAGGGCGGAGGTGGAGGCAGCGGCAGCGGCAGATGCGGCGGCGGCGGCGGCAGCGGAGCTCGAGGTTCTGCGCGGCAGCAGCTCCGGTAGCTCTGCCTCCGCCGACGGTGGCACCGACGTGGACCTCGGGCTGGCAAGGGAAACAGCTCGCGAGCGGGCGAGGCTGTGGGCAGCTGCGCACCCCCACGGGGGTGGTGGCGACGGCCCAGATGGGCGCGGACGCGCCGGCGGCGCTCCAGGCGGGGGCGGGCGCAGCGGTGGCAGCCCAGACAGGCGCGGACGCGCCGGCGGAGCCCCAGGCGGGGGCGCGCACGACGGCGGTGCTCCCGGCAACGGCGGCCGGGTCGACGAAGAGCGCGGCCCTCACAGGCGGCGCGGCTCTCCCTCCCCAGATCGGCGCTATGGCTACCATGGCGTCCAGGCGGTGGTCAGGGACCTTGATCCCGGTGGTGGGTGGCCTACCCTCACCAAGACCAACTACGTCGAGTGGGCCGCGGTCATGAGGGTGAGGCTCCAGGTGCGGCACATGTGGGAGGCAGTCTGGTACGGCGATGTCGACTTCGATGAAGATCGACGGGCGCTGGATGCTCTCATCGCTGCAGTCCCGACCGAGATGCAATTCACGCTTTCCAAGAAGCGGACCGCCAAGGACGCCTGGGACGCTATCGCTGCGGCACGCATCGGCAGCGACCGCGCCCGCAAGTCCACACTGCAGGCACTTCGCAAGGAGTGGGAGAACCTGGCCTTCAAGCCAGGTGAGGACATTGATGACTTTGCTCTCCGTCTTAACACTCTGCTGCAGAAGATGGTGCAGTACGGCGACGACACCTACGACGAGGAGAGAGCTATCGAGAAGCTCTTTCGCTGCGTCCCCGAGAAGTACAGGCAGATCGCTCGCTCGATCGAGTCTCTGCTGGACCTCTCTACGATGACGATCGAGGAGGCAATAGGTCGCCTCAAGGTCGTCGACAGCGATGAGCCACAGCCTCTCTCGGGGCCTATCACCATTGGCGGGAAACTCCATCTCACTCGAGAGCAGTGGGAGGAATCCCAAGGTGGTGGGAGGAAGGGGGAGTCCTGTTCCTCGACAGGCGGCCGCAAGCGCGGCAAGCCACGCAAGGCGCGCGGAGGCGCCCAGGCCGGGGCGCGAGGACGTACCGAGGGTGGCGCTCGTGGAGGCGCCCAGGGCGACGCCGCCGGCGCACGCAAGCCGGCACGAGACGACACCTGCCGTAACTGCGGCGGGGTTGGTCATTGGGCCAGGAACTGTCGACAGCCACGACGCGGCCAAGCCCACATCGCACAGGTGGAGGAGGAGGAGTCGGCTCTCCTTCTGGCACACGCAAGCATCGAGCTACCTCCAGCGGCATCGGCCGCAGAAGCTCTCCTCCACCTTGACGAGTCAAGGGCACACGCCTTTCTCGGCGACGCCTCCAACAACGACAAGATTGATGGGTGGTGCCTCGACACCGGTGCCACCCATCACATGACCGGTCGGCAGGAGTTCTTCTCCGAGCTTGACTCCAGCATCCGAGGATCCGTCAAGTTTGGGGACGCCTCCGGCGTAGAGATCAAGGGTGTCGGTTCCATCATCTTCACCACCGGGTCTGGTGAGCACAGGCTGCTCACCGGAGTCTACTACATCCCCGCGTTGAGGAACTCTATCATCAGCTTGGGACAACTGGATGAGAACGGTTCGCGCGTAACGATCGAGGACGGAGTCATGCGGATTTGGGATCGCCATCGTCGCCTTCTTGCCAAGGTAATCAGAGGCGCGAATCGACTCTACATCCTTAAGCTGCAGGTGGCACAACCTCTCTGCCTCGCCGCTCGCCGGGATGACAAAGCGTGGCAGTGGCACGAGCGCTTCGGGCACCTTCACTTCGAGGCCCTGAAGCGGCTCAGTGCCACGGAGATGGTGCGAGACCTGCCATGCCTCGACCACGTGGAGCAGTTCTGCGACGTCTGTGTGATGACCAAGCAGAGGCGACTCCCCTTTCCCCAGCAGACGAGCTTCCGAGCCAAGGAGCGGCTCGAGCTCGTGCACGGGGACTTGTGTGGCCCGGTGACACCGGCCACACCGGGAGGACGACGTTACTTCCTGTTGCTCGTCGACGACCTCTCCCGCTACATGTGGGTGATGGTCCTCGGCAGCAAGGGATAGGCTGCGGACGCCATCAGGTGCGTGCAGGCTGCTGCGGAGGCGGAGTGTGGCCGCAAGCTACGCGTGCTGCGCACCGACAACGGCGGCGAATTCACGGCGGCTGAATTCGCGTCGTACTGCGTTGATGAGGGCATTCAGCGCCACTACTCCGCGCCGTACAGCCCGCAGCAGAACGGCGTCGTCGAGCGGCGCAACCAGACGGTTGTGGGGATGGTTCGGGCCCTCCTCAAACAGAGGGGGATGCCGACTGTCTTCTGGGGAGAGGCGGTGGTGACAGCTGTCTACATCCTCAACCGCTCGCCCACCAAGGCCCTCGATGGTAGAACACCGTACGAGGCTTGGCATGGGCGCAAGCCGGCGGTCTCCCACCTGCGGGTTTTCGGCTGCCTCGCGTTCGCCAAGGAGCTTGGCCACATCGGCAAGCTCGACGACAGGAGCACTCCAGGGGTGTTCATCGGCTACGCGGAGGGCTCGAAGGCCTACCGCATTCTCGACCCGGAGACACAGCGTGTGCGCACGGCGCGCGACGTAGTGTTCGACGAAGGGCGAGGATGGGCATGGGACAAGACGGTGGACGACGGCTCGACACCGACGTACGAAGACTTCACTGTCGAGTACGTCCACTTCGAGGGAGCTGGGGGAGTAGGTAGCTCCTCCTCACCGAGCGTGCCTACCCCAGTCCTCGAGTCTCCACCGACTCCGGCGCCCGCTACTTCGGCAGCGGCACGCTCTCGAGCCACTACTTCGACTGCGATGAGCTCTTCGCCGATTCCACCACAGCCGGCGACCCCACGGCCTCCAGCACCACCAGCTACCCCTCCGGGCACGCCTACTCCAACACCAGCCCGTGCCGAGCATAGCCCAGTGGAGTTTGCCACTCCTCTCTCCCACGACGAGGAGCGCATCGACACGTACCACGACGGCGAGCCGTTGCGGTACCGCACAATGGAAGACCTTCTCGGCGACCAGCCGGTGCCAGGACTGGTGCCTCATGACCTGGAGGCGCAGTTGCACCTTGCGTGCGACGACGGCGAGCCTCGGTCCTTCGCAGAAGCCGAGAGACACGCGGCATGGCGTGCCGCGATGCAGTTGGAGATGGACGCGGTTGAGAAGAACCGCACTTGGGAGCTTGCTGACCTTCCTCGCGGTCACCGCGCGATCACCCTTAAGTGGGTGTTCAAGCTGAAGAGGGACGAAGCCGGCGCCATCGTGAAACACAAGGCCCGCTTGGTGGCACGAGGTTTCGTGCAGCAGGAGGGGATCGACTTCGACGATGCCTTCGCCCCTGTGGCACGGATGGAATCCGTGCGACTCCTCCTTGCGCTAGCCGCCCAGAAGGGCTGGCGCGTTCATCACATGGACGTCAAGTCGGCGTTCCTTAACGGCTTGAAGGAGGAGGTCTACGTACACCAGCCGCCAGGTTTCGCGATCCCCGGCAAGGAAGGCAAGGTGCTACGCCTGCGCAAGGCTCTCTACGGCTTGCGGCAGGCACCGAGGGCATGGAATGCCAAGTTGGATTCCACGCTCAAGGGGATGGGCTTCGAGCAAAGCCCGCACGAGGCGGCCATCTACCGGCGGGGCAATGGAGGAAATGCCCTGCTGGTGGGTGTCTATGTCGACGACTTGGTGATCACCGGCACCAAGGATGCGGAGGTGGCGGCGTTCAAGGAAGAGATGAAGGCCACCTTCCAGATGAGTGACCTGGGACCTCTCTCCTTCTACCTAGGAATCGAGGTGCACCAGAATGACTCTGGGATCACGCTTCGACAGACCGCCTACGCCAAGCGCGTTGTTGAGCTGGCTGGGCTCACCGACTGCAACCCAGCTCTCACTCCGATGGAGGAGAGGCTGAAGCTGAGCCGCGACAGCACAGCGGAGGAGGTGGACGCTATGCAGTACCGGCGTCTTGTGGGGAGCCTTCGCTACCTCGCCCACACACGGCCGGACTTGGCATTCTCCGTCGGCTACGTTAGTCGGTTCATGCAGCGACCGACGACGGAGCACCAGCAGGCTGTGAAGAGGATCATCCGCTACGTTGCGGGGACTCTCGACCACGGTCTCTACTACCCGAGGTGTCCTGGGGAGGCACACTTCGTCGGGTACAGCGACACCAGCAAGAGCACAAGCGGGATCCTCTTCTTCCTCGGCAAGTGCCTCGTTAGCTGGCAATCGGTCAAGCAGCAGGTGGTGGCCCTGTCCAGCTGCGAGGCTGAGTACATAGCAGCCTCCACCGCTTCGACTCAGGCGCTCTGTCTCGCTCGACTGCTCGGTGATCTTCTCGGAAGAGCCACTGAAGCGGTGGAACTCAGGGTGGACAGCAAGTCCACTCTGGCCCTGGCAAGGAATCCCGTTTTTCATGAACGGAGCAAGCACATCCGGATGAGGTACCACTTCATCCGAGGCTGCTTGGAGAAAGGGAGCATCAAGGCGAGCTACATCAACACCAAGGACCAGCTTGCGGATCTGCTCACCAAACCCCTTGGGAGGATCAAGTTTCTTGAGCTTTGTTCCCGGACCGGGATGGTCCAACTTTCCCACAAGACGACGCACAAGACTTAGGGGGAGAATGATGGGATAAGTCTTTCTACTGTTGGTCTTTGTGATCCTCGGCATGGTGGTCTTGCTGCCCCAACCAAGACAGCATCTATTAGGACAGCATCTAGCATCTTAGACTAGCTTTTAGGACAGCATCTAGGACAACATCTTAGACTAGCTTTTAGCACAGCATCTAGGACATCATCTTAGACTAAACATCACTAGTTTTTAGACTAGCATCTTGGCATATGCTTGGCTGTCTTGGCCAGCTATAAATATGTAACCCCAACCCCTCGAGTTGGTATGGCATTGTGTGGGAAGAAAACCAGAAAATTGCCCCAACTCCTAGTGTCATCCTCTCGACGAGAGTAAGAGTTTCGATTCTAACAACGAAAAGGGTGAAGCCAAAAGAAAAGAGACGTGACAGTCACTTCAAAGACTCTCCGACTTTGCGGGCAGTGCACGAAGCGAGCGAATGCGAATGCAATTGAACGTGTGCACATAAGTGGAGCAGAAGTGCAGAACGCCATCGTTAGATTGCATCAGGATTTGGCTCCTGGGACTTGAAACCTGCTATAGCCTGTAGATAGCCTTTCTATGATAAGAAACCTGAACACGCACTCCGCAATAGGGGTGGTTGAAAAATCTGAGTATTTTCTGGAGCACTATGTGCTGTTGATCACTCAGACTTGCGGGTTGCGACAAAAGCAAAATCTGCTAAATCACACGCTTCGAACAAAGCATCGGCTACCCCATCATTAGTATTTGGTTGCTTGCAATTGCAATCATATAGCGATAACCCATTTGTTCTATCAATCACTTTAGGATACAAAGTATCATCACCACCTGGTTTCCTGCTTGCCTGTTGGTGGTGGAAGCTGGTACAGGCGGCCACATTATTTTTTTTTCAGGGGAAAAAATACCTTATGAGAATTGGGGCACGAGTTTTACGGTTTTCCATACAAGATGATTGGTAGTAGTATAGTACATTATCATAAGCAGTACTAATCATACGGCATTCATGCAACAACAACACAACAGGCAGCCAGGCAACAGACCTGTAGCAGGTAGCCGCAGACACTGGAGCATCAACAGAGGGAAGATGGTAATTATGCAATAAAAAGCGATGTTAAAAGGGAGCAAACAACAGAAGGTCTCTATGCTGTGGCACTTCCAATAATGCATTCAGCTGGGGACCAAAGTCCCAGAAGGCAGAAGCTGCATTTTTTAAAGAGGTCCAAGAATAAATGAAACAGTGATAGGTAACTGGGAACAACCATATGATAACGATGAAAGCTAACTGGAAACAATCATATGATAGTAGCAACCTGCCTAACCGTGATGACTCTGAAACATGCCAAGAGCCAAATCCAAAGGTAGATAGTCTTCCCTGTTTGTTATGCAAGAGGCTGTCAGGCCTAAAAGGAAACTCCCTATACCAGCCTCTGATGCAATCGCAAGTATACCGGCCTGATGCAAGCTCACCAATGAGACCTTCAGTGAACACCATTGCAGTCGCATGCTCATAGCAGGTCTGTTTCGAGTTTATTTATCACATTGTTCATCCCAATACCTAACTTCCTGACTTAACAAGTAAGTTTACCAAGGAACTGTTTTTCCCACATATTCATATGGCTTACTTACTAGTATCTGTTTGACTGAAACTTACATTCTCAAAGCACAAGGGATAGGTTATGAATAAAATTGCGAGTAACTTCCCGTGCATATTATTGTGTTGATCGGCAACTTATTCAAATTTCAACACATAACCACAAAGTAAAAAGCTCGGTTCAACCTCTAGAGTGGTTAGGATCATTCAGTTCTACAATACCAGATCTAGTCTTTTGAGTTTCCAGAAGTTCAAACAATGGCCACAATGCACAGCACATACAAATGAGAATACAGGATTAGAAACGAAGGAAATAGTGTAAACGAACACATCATGTACTATAGTATATGAACAAGAAAGAAGAGGTACAAAGAAGTCAAAATAAGCAGGAGTTAAAGTATGGATGCTAACTGTATACTCCTGCTTCTGGTTTTATTCTTTCCAATAGCTTTTCAGCTACAATAAAACCCCCTAAAGGTCCCAGAGGGGTATATTTTACTTGCCTCCAACTGTAATATGAAGTGATGCAAATAATTTTAAGTGTGAGTCAAAGGTCTGGTTCAAACTATCAGTCCCACTATTCCAGAAAAAGGAAAGCATTAACCTCTGAAATCGATTACCTGGGCATAAATGGCAGTGCCAGGCAATGAAGATGAAGGTGATCAACACTATTAAATGGTGGCTGATGAAACCCAAACCTACAATGCAGGACGCATACAAGAGAGCTGAGGAATAATGTATAAATAAGTATCTTGAGATATAAGCAATATTATAATGGTTGCCTGTATATGAAACAGCTTTGGAGAAGATATGTTCCTCATGGTAATACCTGTGTTCCTCAGAATTGGGAGCATCTTGATTGAGCAAGTCTTTCCCCACCTTCACCATGTGGCTGACTGAAAGGACAATAAAAAATTATACTGCAGCTCACACCTCACCAAGTCTGAGTTGCATTATAAATTTATAATGCATAGTGAAATGCAGTAGCAAGCCAGTCATATGATGAAAGCCAAAGAATACACACCTAACTGGTGATCATCTTTGGTTCGGCGGAGGCTATTTATAGTTGGTATATGATCAATGGGTATGACAAGAAAGTGCCTGAAAACATGGCACAGAATATTACATAATAAAATAAATCTTCAAGCAAATAATTGGGCGTCTCCAAGTACAAGCGCTCAGAAAAATAATATACCAACAACAATAAAAAGCTTCATAGTTGGAAGCAAGTCGGGGGAGGCTAGAGATGAAACTCAACACGAACAAAAGAAAAGAAAAATAAAAGAGGGTAAAACAAAGCAAAAATAAGGTACTACAGAGTACAGAAAGCAATAACGAATCCAAAACTTCTAGCAATGAATAGGAGACCTGAATTCCAATTGGCTCTAGCATATCTAAATCTTATCAAAGAAAAGCCAGCACGAAATGCAGGAACAGGTCAGTGTCTTGTGTTAGCTTTGCAATTTTGCATCATGTACACAATGGTGTGACTAACCACACATCAATGTTTCTTCTCACAAATTATAGTTATTCCATTGTAAATCAACTATCACAAACCAAAATGCCTAATTATAACAATATACTGTATTGATCTCAATAAGGCAGTAAAAATGTATGATAATGTCTTGTGCAAAAATTCCTTTCCTGACTTCTTGCGAGAAAATGTGATGCTTCTGCTCGTGTACACTCAGAAGTTCATATAAATGAACAGAAACTTGTGTATAGGCACCTCCACACTGCTAGCTCTCCAAAGAAGCACTAATTGTTCGAGAGGATCCTTAAACTCATATAACTATGGACATGAGATTAGTATATATGGCGAATTATTGCCAGCTGATATAAGAAGAAATAAGGAACGATATCATTTTTTTCATGCATAGCTGTGAATGTGAACGAAAACATCGAAGACATAATCTACAGTGGAGGTAGGTGCCTAGAAGGCCAGCACCCGAATAAGTTCAGGAGACACGGTAATACTAGACAACAAGAGACCAAGCTACAAGCTTAAGGCAATCAATTCAAGTGGATACACAGAGAGAACATAGCAGGCTAGCACATAAAAAATAAGCTCCAATCGAATACTTCCACCTTTCCCTACTTCGTAAAAGATGGCCAATTCAACCTAAAACGCATTGCCTGTGATGCTTGCCAGGTGTTCGACGATATGAACCCGAGCCCTAGTTCGTCCAACGACTCATAACGCGACATCTAGACCAATCCTAGCAACAGGGCGCTGTCCAAACGAACGCACTCTCAGCAAATACCTGAACGCCGACGGGTTGATGTCCCGGAACGCGACGACCCTGTCATCCTGCGCACAGGGGAAAACAACAAAAGAGGGATTACATTTTCAGCAGCCAAAGCAGCATTAGATCCGCGGTGGTGATGGGGGCAGTGGTACGGAACGGAGTAGAGAAGGGCGGTGGTGGAGGTGAGGGCGCGGCGGGCGATGTCGCAGAACACGCACCCGTCGGCCATGGGCGCCCGCTCCGACATCCTCCTCGCCACGCGGCTGCCCCCGAAGCAGAAGGTCTGCCTCATGGCGCCTCCCGCGGGCTGATCCGAGGTTAGGTGGGAGTGGGACGCCGCCCGACGCGGGGTGGACTTGACCGATTCAGCAGCACTGCTCCGGGACGCGGCGGCCGGCTCCGGGGACCGGGATGCCGCCGCCGACGTGTCGGTCGTCGATGCCGAAGCCTTGGTTTTGGTTTAGCAGTGTGATTCCATGGCCCAGGAAAAGAAGCTGGGCACGGGAGTTATATGGGCTTAGGTCCACTGAGTGCTACTGGGTTGGGCTCACTTAGTAGGGTTGCAGCTCTTCTTTTAGAGGATTGGCGTTGATTTTTTTTTTAAAAAAAACATGGTTTATATCCTGTGGTAGTATAAACTATAGAGTACTGACCAACAGCGTAAAAATACAGCTGTTGTTGAACGCTGATGAATAGAGAAATGTCCAGGATGAAGATAAGAATCTTCCCACCATGGCGTAGGAGGTGGCAAATTCAAATCCCACTTGTGTTTGCAAGGATTGGACAGGATTACCTCGTAATGACACTTGACACGCCAAGAAACTTAGCCGTAACAAGGTACGGTTCCATGCCGCGGGAGTTTTCAGCAACCGTGAGCCACGAATCATCAAGGACTTGACGAGACCGGCAGGTTTGAACGTCGGGCGGAATGTGTTGGGTCCGTACACGGCTACTTGTCGGTCCACACGGATCAACCACATGGAGGAATCGACACCAAGCAGACCGGAGATGTGCACGGCAGAAACGGATTACCTCATTGCTTGGCTCGGGAACTTTTCGTGTCACGGTTGCCCACGCTGCCACGGAGAATCAAGGTCGTTTTGTCTAATTTTTCTATTGTGCGTCCGGTGCCTATCCTTGGACTTTGGACATGCCTACGACCTTGTTGCCTTTTCTGCCCCGTGCGAAGCATGACCTGCAGGCTTGACCAGCAGCTAGCTAGCTACAGATGTCCACAAGTCGTCGTCGTCGTCAGAGGCTGATGGGGGGATCGGGTGGCACGACGACGAGACTTGGACTAGCCACGGTTAGTTCCAAGCTTGTCTGTTCGCGCGTGTTCCACGGGAATTTTCTTGCGTAATTCATGTTGGAATGTAGATGATGTATCAATTGCATGGTTTGGGGGCAAGGCAACCACGATGTTTGAATTCTTGCGATGGTAAAACACATCTGTGCAGAAACTTCGGAGGTGACCTTGGCACGTAAGTACGCATCGTTTAATCGTGGACGAAAGCTTCTCGAGCACATGCAAATCAACATGTCTGCTCCGTACGTAACATCTCGTCGTCGGCGCACGAACCTTCTCCGGTCGATTTCTGAATCGGCACGCCATATCCCAGCATTTGTCAAACGATCGGAGGAATTTATCGTCTCCTTCTTGGTCGCCACCGGCCACACCGGCAGGGTCGTCGTCGCCGGCGCCGGATCGGAGGAGACCGGCCGGCGGCCCACGCCTCGGTCGATCGGGTACTCTACTTAACTGCACATATCATCATCCACCCACCACGAGTCGTGCCCCTGTCGACGTATTGAATTCCCTGCTGGTCTCGAGCGCTTGGACGGGAAGCGCTCCACGTCGCACGAATCGAAATACACACCTGGCCGCAGTACCTGCTAATTATTTGGCTGTCCAGCTGGGCCGATCCGGGCGCGGTTTGATCGATCGATCACGCGCGGCAGATGATCCGGATCTCGTGTATATCCATCCACTGGATCCACCGGCTGATTTGGCAGTTGCTTGTTCCAGTTAGTCACCTCCTCCGATCCGCAGCTCCATCTCTTGATCCGCAACGCTGAATTCTCCAGCCAGCTCGCAAAATTTTCCTAAAAAAAGAAATCCCATGGCCGCAGGAGGGCTGAATATTCGTCTGCAAGTTTCTACGCCAGCTCTGACACACAAGTGTACGTTTAAAATATATTATCAGCAAATTAATAGGTATACTGCTGGTCAATAAGCACAGGCACAACCGTATACGTACGTACAGCGACTTCTCTCGAGCTTTTGCTTTGGAGTGAGGCACAAACTCGATGGTAGGAAGCACGATGTAAGCAGCATGCGTGCTCGCCAGCTGAAGGGCACAACTAGTAATATTTTTTATCGAACAAAGTGATAATATTTTAACTTTTCAGGCCCGGAAGATCTGTAGGAAAAAATATAATATCGCGAAAATAACCCTTCAGAAGACACTCCAATGGTCAGTCTTCAGAAAATAATGGGCCATTTTTTATTCAAATAGTGCCGCAATCGATCGTTTTCGGTTGCTTATCAGTTGTCACACACAGCTTCTATTTTAATTGCATCTATCTCATCGTGCGCAACATGTGGAATTGTAGAGCTACAAAATCAATAAATGAAAGCAGTGAACACACGGTAAGCGGTTGCAATCATAATGGAGTTCTTCCCACATGCATGGCGAGAAATTGACAGGGTTGACGGTCATCTATCTAATTATTTGCCCCAGGACACTCTTAAATCCTATATGTGGATATTTGTTGGAGGACAGGATTTAGTATCTTTCAGCAAAAGTCGAGAAGATGGATCTTAGTTGAAAGATGGAGAACTGTGCCCTCCAACAAATAGACTTCTCAATGTCTCTGAGCAAAAGCCTCAGATTCAAAAGTGGCATTTGCAATTATTTTGCCGCTGTCTAATCACATAGGCAGATATACCTCATAGTTCGATGTAGCTATATCCTTGCATAGCAGCTGTAGTTAAGCTTGTTTCTCGTCTTAACACAAATGTTGTTAAGGGTGGCGCACTTAATTTGCGTATGAAAGATTGTGGCCTGTCCGCTTAAAATTTTCAATAATTTGGCTGTTGGAAAATTTGTCATAAATGGTTAAATTCATAAGCTGAAAGATCAAATGCAGACAAAAATGAAAATCAAGAATTTTTCAACCTTTTGCAGTCTAGATGAAAATTCCCCTTTAGCTTGGAAAAATAACTAAATCTAAAAACTTCAAACACCTTGTTGAAAGTTTACGCAGACAGATGGAGTTGTGGGATTTTTTTCGAAAGATCCGGAAAGATTCCGGTATGTATTAATAAGAAAAAAGCAGTTTACATGACAAACCTACTTAGAAAGATTTTAAAAAGACAAAGCATCGGAAAGCTCTCAACTAAGGAAAAGAAACAGAAAATGATTACTCACTACTTGGGTTCACAACTAGGTGTTTTGCACCCACCCGACACCACAACCTCGCGTCCTTGATTTCCTCAACGAGCCTGTCAATCATCTTCTCCGTGTTATTGAAGACACGAGTATTCCCCTCCATCCAAATGGACCTAAGTCACCAAGATAGCAAGTGACCACAAGTTGTGGGACTTTTAATAAACTGATGCATTTCGACTGTTTTGGTTAACCAACTCCAGTAATTGTAAGGTCGTTCAATAAATGGTCATTATTATACTAGGATGGTTATTTGGACTCCTTGGTTGCATCTGCTATCCTGCTTGTTGCTCACCCGTCTTACTACCCGGGTGACCTTTTTCTTTTCCATGAAAATCCTAGTGATCATCACTTGCTACTTGTGTTAGCTTAAAAACGTATTCGTTATGAGTAACGGAAATGGCTTATGTTCCCACTACAGGTGGTACCCTGGATTATATATACATACATATATACATATATATATATATATATATGAAAAATCCATTCTACATGCACTTGTAGCTACTCCTACATGTGTATCTCATGACGTAAGACGTATCTGACCCAACAAAGAGCATGTACATAAAGTATGTGATCATACTAGAACATCTATGATTGTATATACGTTGGGTATGTGACTATATATATAGTATATGGACATAATAATTTTTATATACTTAAGGCATAATTATAATATATTTAAAAAATAGGGGTGGTTTTGAAATATTTTTGTATATATTCTTTTGTATCTTAGAGTATACAGATATACGCACAGTGGTATACTGATGGTGAGAGTAGCTACATGTGAGTGTAGATAAAACTCGTCATACATATATATATATATGTATGTACGTACGTATGTATGTATGTATATATATATATTCGGAGCAGAATATTTAGGTTCTCAACTTATCAGACGAGTCTTACAAAACCGTCCACAACCTTGAACTTATCATGTTGTCCTGATTATCGTTTTTTTGCCACACGCTTATTAATTTTTGCACCAATTTTTATATACCAAATGTTTTTTTGGCAAAATGTTGGTCTCGGCTCTGGTGCATCTCTATTTACCGTAATTTTTGTGGTACCTCCGAGTGAAAGTCTCTCTTGACGTAGACTTTGGGCGCTAAGTTTTGAATTCGCTACTACTCCTATAAGGGTATTCAAATTTTCTATACAATGCTCTGCTGATTGTATGAACCACATGAATCGGACCGTGATCTTCTGACTCATCCTCCTATCCGCTCGGCTGGCCAATGGCACCCCCCACAGAACCCGTTTCCGCTGCGTCCCAACACGAGAGGGTCTCGCTGTTTCTTTTTTCTTTCCCGATTCGTCCGGTAGCCGCGCTTGGCTTCCAAACAATCCGTCCTTCCAAATAAGGCTGGTCGGCTATAAATACTTCTCGCTCGCGCTCGGTTGCTCAACGTTCACCTCTCTCCCGTTCATACTCCCCTTCCGTGGTATGAACATGCCCACGGCAGCCACGACATAAGGCGTTGTGCCATCGAGCGCATGCCTCGATCGATCTCCTCTACCATTAGCTGAACCCTAGACGATACTAGCAGGAAATTAAGCCTGGTGCTTCCCGGAGGCCGCCATGATCGCGCCCATTGCTGACCCGACGATGATGGACGGGGACGACGCGCGCGCGTCGCTGCTCCCGGAGACCGCCCCTCGGCGTGCTGCCCCCGGCGGCGGCGGCGGCGGCGGGCAGAAGCGCCCGTCGTCGTCGACCGTCCTCCCCGCCGTCGTCTCCGCGGCGCTTCTGCTCGTCCTCGCCGCGGTCGCGATCCTCGCGTCGCAGCACGCCGACGACGGGCAGGGGGGCGTCGCCGCCGCCGCGGGGCGCGTCGTGGAGGTGGCCGCCTCCCGCGGCGCGGCGAAGGGCGTGTCGGAGAAGTCGACGGCCCCGCTCCTCGGCGCCGGCGGCGCGCTCCGGGACTACGCCTGGACCAACGCGATGCTGGCGTGGCAGCGCACGGCGTTCCATTTCCAGCCCCCCAAGAACTGGATGAACGGTTAGGCCCGCCCGTCGCCGTCCTAGCTGATCTCGATGCGATCGTTTCCTTTTTCTCTCGATCTGGCGCTAACTTGGTTTCGTGTTCGTGTCACGGACGCCTCGTGCACATGGCGCTGCCCCGATCTGCCCTGCTCATCTTCCTCGACCGGCCGGCTTCTCCAGATCCGAACGGTAAGTTTGTTGGCCCTGATCGATCATCGATCACATGTGAACTCGATCGAGATGCTTTCCTGCATGTGTGGTTCGTAGCATTCCAAGGGTCTCATTAATGCCCGAGCTAATAATCGTATGGCATTGTTGGCGATCCCATCGGCTGCTACCTTTCGCGTATTGATGTCGTGAAATAAACGTGACATTTCTTCACGCGCCACCGGGCTACCCTTGTGCAGGTCCGCTGTATCACAAGGGCTGGTACCACCTCTTCTACCAATGGAACCCGGACTCCGCGGTGTGGGGCAACATCACCTGGGGCCACGCCGTGTCGCGCGACCTCGTCCACTGGCTGCACCTGCCGCTCGCCATGGTGCCGGACCACTGGTACGACGCCAACGGCGTCTGGTCCGGGTCCGCGACCAAGCTCCCGGACGGCCGGATCGTCATGCTCTACACGGGCTCCACGACGGAGTCGGTGCAGGTGCAGAACCTCGCGGAGCCGGCCGACCCGTCGGACCCGCTGCTGCGCGAGTGGGTCAAGTCGGACGCCAACCCCATCCTGGTGCCGCCGCCGGGCATCGGGCTCAAGGACTTCCGCGACCCGACGACGGCGTGGCGTGTCCCCAACGACACGGCGTGGCGCGTCGCCATCGGGTCCAAGGACCGGAGCCACGCCGGGCTGGCGCTGGTGTACCGGACGGAGGACTTCGTGCGGTACGACCCGGCGCCGGCGCTGATGCACGTCGTGCCGGGCACCGGCATGTGGGAGTGCGTGGACTTCTACCCGGTGGCCGCCACCGCTGGCGGCGAGGAGAACGGGCTGGAGACCTCCGTCCCGCCGGGGCCCGGGGTGAAGCACGTGGTGAAGGCCAGCCTCGACGACGACAAGCACGACTACTACGCCATCGGCACCTACGACGCCGACGCCGACGCCTGGACCCCCGACGACGCGGCGAACGACGTCGGGGTTGGGCTCCGCTACGACTACGGCAAGTTCTACGCGTCCAAGACCTTCTACGACCCCGTGCTCCGGCGGCGGGTGCTGTGGGGGTGGGTCGGCGAGACCGACAGCGAGCGCGCAGACATCCTCAAGGGATGGGCGTCCGTGCAGGTACGTAGCAGCATTTGCTCCTCGGATAACCTTTTTTTTTCTCCAGCTAGCGATTTTTAAATCAGATAATAACCTGATGATTACATTTGGGCTGGCTTATTACGATGGGTGATGGTGTCACGTAACGTGACTCTGTTTAGGCTGGTCTGTGATGGGCAATAGTATACTAGGGTTAACGTATAGTGACAGCTCTACTAATCAATTCTGACATCGGATTAAACGAGACATTGATAGGATCGTGGACTTTTCCTTATTTTCCCCCCTTCCTGGAAACGCGTTATACAGGTTAGACTACGTTAAAAGATCCCAGTAAGATGAATCACAAAGTTTCGAATTTTGAAAACTTCCAGTTAATTTTGGTCTATTGCGGCGTCGCTAAGCTTTCTGGATATACCTCTAGAGTTTCATTCCTACATTTCTTTCTATGTTTGAATCGTCGGAAAAAAAGAAAGAAGAGATCCGATAAACTTGGAAACCCCATATAGAGGCTTGCTGAGAGAACATCTCAGAAGAGTCTCGCTTGATCCATGATGCAAGCCTAGGACCCTGTAGCTTGTACTACTTGTCACATTACAGTACACCGTATCACCAAGTTACAGTGACACAGACATACTTGTGCTGTGTCGATCACACACCTGTACTGTACAGCCCCTCCCTCTCCGTTGCACCACCCTGTTACCAATTGTCTCCGCCACGTGAGGCACGCAGCTTTCCTGTGATCCTGTCCAACAGCTAACCGTTCTAGAGGGAAAGCGAGAGGAGCGCCGCGGTCCAAGCGCAACGCTTTGCGCGGGCCCGGGCCCACGGCCATTTTATCCGAAACGAGCTGCACGATCCGACTTGTTTAATCCCTCTCTCCAGCAAGCAACCGCCCCCAGACAAAATGAGGGCCCAACGAAGATTTCCTGGAGCCCAATGGGCACGCCAGAACACGAGGGGGCGGCGATGCCGTAAGCGAATCGGGAAATATTTTCTGGTGTGTGCCGGGCTGCCGGCCGTGTCGACCTGCTTCCTGATTGGCTGACAGAGGCAGGCTTGGTAGGATTAGCTTGCTGCCACGTCTCGTCCAGCGTAGCAGTAGCAGCAGGGCTTGGAGTCAAAGCCTCCAATGAGGATACAGGAGTACGAGTCGTATTTGTCTAATGGCGTGCACGCCTACTTGGATTTTGAGCATTTTTTAACGCTAAAAGGGACTTGAGAAGAATTGAGTTCTTGAGAGCTCCCATTTTTCAAACTGGATTTTCAAATGGTTGCTTCTTCCCATTAAGTAGGCATGTGGATATGATGATGTACGACTAGTCTGTGAAGGTCGGCCACAGAGCTGTCGTCGTCATTATCAATATTTTTAAAGTAAATCGTCATTATCAGTAATTCACTATATGTGATGTTTGTATATTTGTTTTGAGTGGCTTAGCACACAATTGAAGACGTGGAGGGCATATTAGCCTCTGCACGCCGAGCTTAAATTATTTGGGCGCTGCCTCCAGAACTGGTTCAAGTTCGTTCAAGAGGCACTGTCTTGCCCGGCTGGCGGCTGCAACATGACCATAATTGAACTAAAATAATTGAACAGATCTGTCTGGAAACAAAATCTGCCATATGTCTACCAAAAAAAATGGAATCAATAAATCTAAATAATTTTTGTTGGGCTGTTTATGCTATGACCGAGCATTTTTTAGCAGCTGTACACTCGATTTTTTTGAACCGTTGGATGAAGATCCAATGAACCACCGTTATCTTCAACCTCCAGCGGTCGTCGGGCATGGTCTTCTTCCTCCTCTATCCTGGTCCTGCCGCCGCCTCCCGCCACCACCATTCTCATCGTCGTCGCCCCCGCCCCAACTCCGCCCACCGGATGTCCACCACTGCCCCGCTGGCGGCATCCCCGCTGCCTTGCCCCGCCGCCCCCGCGCCCGCCACCACCGCCGGGCCGGCCTACCACCCCGGCCTTCCTCTAAGATCGGCTCGGCAATGGAGAAGCTCACCGGAACCGTAACCTCCAACCCCCGAACCCTAACCCCCAACCCGAACCCTAAATCTCGCCGGAGAGCTCACTGGAGATAGAGAAGAAGGCAAGAGGAGAAGAAAATCTCGGATTGGTGATAGAAGGACAAGAAATAAAATTCGAGCGTGAGAGGCAAAGAAAAGGCTCGAGTAGAGTACAGCTTTCCCGTTTTTGTTTGTTTTCATTCAACCATCAACTCCGGGAGTAGGTCACTGGTCATCGCGTTTGCAGTTCACCAACTCATTTCTCGGGCTGTACTTTTTTTTCGAGCCATGATGATCGTGTAGATTATGCATGCATTGCATGCACATGAAAAGGATGACTCGGCTGCTTGCTAATTACCATGCACGTTCCTCTTTTTTAACTTTTTTTTCCTCCACTCCATGCACGTGCAGTCAATCCCGAGGACGGTCCTCCTGGACACGAAGACCGGTAGCAACCTGCTCCAGTGGCCGGTGGTGGAGGTGGAGAACCTCCGGATGAGCGGCAAGAGATTCGACGGCGTCGCGCTGGACCGCGGCTCCATCGTGCCCCTCGACGTCGGCAAGGCGACGCAGGTGAACGCCACGAGCCCGGCCGTGACGCTGCATATATAGAGCAGCGAGCGAGAGCTCATGCCATTGCCATCTTGATCGTTCTCTTCTCTAGCTGATCGTGTACTGTGCATTGTCGCAGCTGGACATTGAGGCCGTGTTCGAGGTGGACGCGGCGGCCGTGGAGGGCGTGACGGAGGCCGACGTGGGGTTCAACTGCAGCACCAGCGCCGGCGCGGCGGGGCGGGGCCTTCTCGGCCCGTTCGGCCTGCTCGTGCTCGCCGACGACGACCTGTCGGAGCAGACCGCCGTCTACTTCTACCTGGCCAAGGGCACCGACGGCAGCCTCAAGACCTTCTTCTGCCAGGACGAGCTCAGGTACGTCATCTACAGTGGGCACCTGTGAGCTGCTAGACACTCCGATCCGCGCCTAACTTTGAACCTTCTCGCGGCGGCGCAAGTTGACTAATCAATAATTAAATATAATCTTTGTAAATAAAATCTTCTCTGTTTAATCTTCTAGGGCATCAAGGGCGAAGGATCTGGTGAAGAGAGTCTACGGAAGCTCGGTCCCCGTGCTCCACGGGGAGAAGCTGTCAGTAAGGATACTGGTAGGTGTCTGCACTCTGCAGTGTCTAATAAGTCAATGACCAGCAGCTAGCCTATCCATGTGCCCGGTGTATGTTCCTCACTCGTTGCTCACATCGCGTGTCGCCGCTTCCGTTCGCGCAGGTCGATCACTCCATCGTGGAGAGCTTTGCGCAAGGCGGACGCACGTGCATCACGTCGCGCGTGTACCCAACAAGAGCCATCTACGACGCCGCCCGCGTGTTCCTCTTCAACAATGCCACGAATGCTCATGTTACTGCAAAATCCGTCAAGGTCTGGCAGCTGAACTCCGCCTACATCCGGCCATACTCGGTGAGTTCTCTATGAGCAGGGTGGCAGGCCGGCAGTGCCTGTATGAACTGGTTTGTAGAGTAGGGATTGCTTAATTGTTCGGCTTTTCTTGCTCTTCCTCTGGAACTATCACACAAGCAGCAAATTGATGAAGAGGGAAGAGAAAGAGTGTAATTTTTGGGGGCAACAATGTTTCATTTGTTGCATGAATAATGCGCATCAACATGTGTAACATTCTTTTTTCTTCTTTTTACTAGTGCGTAGACTAATAATCTTCACAGGCCATCTCCTCAAAAAAATCTCCACGAAATAAAAATGTTATGGCCCTGGTGTAAAATTGAGATTTCTTCCAACTGGTGGGCTTACTTGGTAACCTTTTTTCGGGCTGAATATAAATAACTAGCTTGTCCAGGTAGAAAAAGCCCAAGATTCAGATACTTACTCGGCCCATATGGCGACCAATTGCTTAACAGGCCGTGACGGCGCAGTTGGATGCTTCCTTTTGTGTTTTCTCCAGGAGGGAGGGAGAACTATAAAGGAAAGAAACGCGTGCCTACGGGTTTTTGTGTCCATGGTGTGAGCCGTGATGGTGACGTTATTTTGCAGAGTTTTTTTAAAAGTCCATGACGATGTTCTATTTTTAAAATAACGGCTCTCTAGCTCTCTCTTCATCTCACTCATGTTTCATCCAGTATTAATGAAGGGATCTATTATATTATATTAATAAAGAAGTGTTAAAACAAGCCGCCACTTTCGCTGAGGGGGTCTAGAAATTCCCAGATTAATCTAAAAAAAGGTTTACACCGTTGAATTTTATGAAGATCTAATAATCTAATGATTTAGAGAAATAAGAAAATTAGGACTTAACTAACGAGTCCATGTCAAATACAGTTAGTAAATAGCTAAATTCAGGATTATAGAAATAAAAAAATTAAGAAAAATTAGGACATAACCAAAGAGTCCCTGCCAAATAAAATTAGTTAGTAAATAACTAAATTCAAAATAAAAAAATAAGAAAATTAGGACTTAACTAAGGAGTCAATGTTGAATACAATTAATAAATAGTTAAATTTGAGATTATAAAGATAAGAAAATTAGCATTAGGACTTGACAAAAAAAATTACTATTAGCAAAATATCTATATTCGAAATTAATATAAGAAAATTAGCAGTTAACCAAAAAATCCATATCGAATATAATTAATAAATAGATAAATACAAGAATTAAAATACAAGAAAAATTAACAGTTGATTTGTATAGTAATTAATAAGCAAATTAGAAAGGAAAATAGCTAAATAGATATATAGTATAGGTCAAATGCAAATATTAAAAATCCAAATTTGAGTTAAAAATAAGACTACACGTTCACAAACATTTCATGTCAAATAAAGTTAATAAATAGCTAAATATAGAATTAAAATTAATAAAATTAGTAGTTACTTTGTATATGAATTTTGAACAAAATGTTAAGACAAGCCATCATGTTCGCTGAGAAGGTCTAGAAATTACCACATTAATTAAAAAAGAGAAAATTGATGAGTTAGCCATGAAGAAACTCAGCCGAATAGTAGCATACTCTGCACAATTAGAACATAGAAAAGTTGCTAAGAAGTGATTTTGATTTGGAAAATGATGAGCAGAAGAGAGCCTCTAAACATAGAAAATGCATAGGTAACTAGGGTATTAGGGGCATAGCAATGATTGCACGGTGGTGCAACCATGTCGTAGCCACAACACAATCTTACCCCAATCACCAAGTTGATGATTACTCTAACATGAATTGCATTGTTGCTATTACCAAAGTGTGGCGATCACCACTAGCGACAACAAGAAAAACGGAGACGGTGATATTTTGCTTATGTATAATTGTCATTTGTTGATGGTTGAGAGCTAAAAAAATTTAGAAGAGAAGGAATGATAGATGATACAACCACTGTGGAATGATGATGCGAGATTTAGAACAATGCAACTTGAAAACCAATGTTTGACATGCAAGCCCATCCATAGCAAGCCACGGATAGTGTTCAAAAGTAATGACATGCACTATCGGCGATGAATCTTCGATTACCATAGTATAGCGGGCCAAGATTTTTGGAGCATAATAGAGATAGCTATACCTAAGATAATATAAGAGCATGTATTACGGGGTGATATCAAAGGGTGATCGAATGATAATGAAAAGAAAGTATAGTATAATGTTGGTGGTATATATATTGAACCACTTACCTAAATCTTCTCCTATAAATCTAGAAATAATTTATTTATCATGCACGGTAACTAGAACACTCAAGAGAAATTGTACGTTGCAAGTATTTTTTTTAAAAATAATATTCATTCTAAAATAAAATATATAATATTTATTTACTTTTAGTAAGTACCCAAAAGATGTATAAAGCATCTATTTTTCTACTAAAATATTATACAAAAATACACTACAGAATATAACAAAGAAAAAAAATAAAGATTGCACCCATGTCTGGACCACGACCATGAGGAAAAAATAATTACAAAGGAACAACTAAACAAAACTATTTGCATTCAATATTTTAAGTAAAAAAATCTAAAAGTTTGGAAAAAAAATAGGTACCCGTGCTATTTGCACGGGGCACCTTGCTAGTTGTAAGTATTGTGGCATCAACAAATGGTGGCAATTGAGCATACCTAGATTAGGCTTGGAGCAAGCACCTCGCCCATGCTTTCTCCAACAGTTTTCATAGATCTTTTCTTTGGGATGGACGACTGTATATTGGGTCTTTAAAAGCCTTTGTGATTAAGATCAGCGGAGATAAGTGCCTATCTCAAAAGAAAACTGTAAAAGTTCCATCTCTGTCCAATAAACCCTTGGTGGTGGTAGTTGCTCTGGTTTTTTATCGTCTGGCAGTTTTGGTTTGGAATTTGCAAGCCCTCGGTGGAGATGCTCATAATGTTTTGGTGTCAAAAAATACGTAATACTCCTTTTGTAGATCGTTTTGGTAAATCTAGATATATAGTTTTTTCTACGTATCCAGATATAGTATATATATTTAGGTGCATATAAAAAATTGTACCAAAACGACCGGAACGGAGTGGGTAAATAGTAACAACCTTCTAACATATTAGAGTTGACTTACAATGGTATGCGAGCTAGCCAGCTGCATTGACATGCCATGCTGACCAATCTAATCTGTCATATCGATTCCATGACCTTATCAGGATGCTCTACGAAACCATCCTCAAATAAAACGGCATATTACTGCCTAGTGCCTAGTGCCTAGCCTGACCTTCCAATGTTGTTTCCATTATCCGCCGCGTGCACAGTGGCAGCAGCCTTGGGCCTTGGTCCTTGGATAAGCGAGAGGATACATATATGATAAATCAGTATAGATCACAGCCAGCAGACACTTATTTTCTTGACAAGGCTCGTCACGGGGTCATCGCGCGGAAGCGCCAAATCACCTGCCGATTCGACCGAAACAGTGGCCGGCCCGGCCGGGCCCGGCGGCGAACGCGCGTCGTATCGTCCACACGGCCGGGACGGCATCGACATGACGGTTCCGATTCTGCCGCGCGAACTGTGCTCGCAACATGGCATCCGGGAAGCAGCAATCATTGAGCCATGAGGAGGGGAACGCAACCACGATCACATCAAACCGGTGCAGCGTCGATCGATCATCGCTCGATCCGTTCCATGCATGTAACCGGGGTAGGCGGCCGGAGTACTCCCTGGGAGGGCGACGGGCGGCCGGCCGGTGGCGAGTGGACAAGTGAGAAGAGGAGGATCAGAGGAACAGCACGCGACAGAGGGGGAAAGAGAGCGCAGGCCCAGGAGGGGAGAGGCGCTAGCTAGGGTTAGGTCGCAGCAGTGCAGCTATGGCGAAGCCTAGGTGTAGACATATGGGGATGGTCGCACCGTTATATCCCTGTAGATGCTGCTGGTGCGCAACGCAAAAGGGATCCATCACATCGGCTCGATCGCTAGCCTCCCTCATAATTGCGCCAGGGGCAGCACCACACAGCAGCAGCGGCAGCCGCTGGCTAGCCATGCCAATGCCATGCTCGCCTAGTGGCCTGGTTGCCTGGTTGCGCTCGGCTCCCCAAACTGTCACCTCACGCGGCCGGCCGGCCGGCGCGCTTGACTGACTCCTTCTGCCTGCTGCTGCGCCGCGCACAGGCTTTGGCAGCCGGCCAGCCGCAGCCTGCCAGTGCTCTGCCGCCTGCCGCGTCCGCGCCTGCGTGGCCGCAGTTCTGATCGTCGGCTAGCGCGGCACGCTGTAGAGAGGCTGCCCTGCGACCCTGCCCCCCCGGCCGCGCGCCTGCCGTGCACGCGCAACGAGATGTGCTTTGCTTGGTGCTCGCTCCTACGCCGCGCCCGCACCGCACTGCACCCCGCGTGGCGCCGCCGTTGTATGCATGCGTGGAGCACTGTCTTCTTGTCGTCGTGGGGAAGTATGCACGTACTTTTTCCGGGGATAGGGACTCGTCGCGGCGGTTCGCCAGTAGTAGATGTAGATGGATGGATGGCTTTGGGGACGCTGGCCGGGTATGCGTGCTGAATTAACGGCATGTTTATTAGCACCATCCTCGATTTATTTTTTTTATCGAATACATAAGAGAACTCCGTATCATTGCATTATTATAGGATAAAAAACATTTACAAAATCAACGCACTATGCCGTGGCATGTGCTGCTGGGAGTCAGGATCACAGGCCGTGCCCACCGAGACAGCCCTTACAGACAGACACTAAGATTACTCGTGAACTAAGCAACCTAGATTAGAAGCGCGGGCTTGGATCCACAACTCCCCTTGCCACTTGATCCTGGAAATCAAGTCGGTCACCGAGGTTGCACCGTCACGGAAGACGCGGGCCGGGCATTCCGCTCTTTCCAAATTTACCAGGTGACAAGGGTGAAGAGGGAGTTGAATCATTTCTTCTTCTTGCCGTGATGAAAGATGTTGAGAGAACGCCACCAATCCTGGATAGAACAGCCATTGACGGGAGGGGGCACGGCTTGCTGAACGCCGATTGGATGTGCCACCACACTTGTCTAGTGTTCGAACAGGAGACGAAGAGGTGGGCACACGACTGATTCTCCTGGTCGACTTATTATATGTCATCTTTTGTGGTGATAAATTTGGCCCTCAAGGTACTGCATGTGTCTCAAGGGCTATATGGATGTAAGTCACTTGTCATGCATCAATTGATATATTTCACTTTAATAAAGCTATCAGCAGAAAGGGTACGTTTTGATGCCATGCATAAGAATACTGTAATGATAATCAAAACTAAAAACATGTTGTCTCATTTCAGTGAAGGTTACATTAGCTACTACAATGTTAAAATATCTCCTGCCATCCAGGGCAAAATACAATTTTTAGAACATGTAATTTCGGTGTAAATATCAAAGGCAGCTGCCATGCTGCATACATATCGGTGACAAAAATGATACAATGGAAATAATGAAAAATTTACTACAACATGACATAAAAAAGGTCTTGAAACACGACTTTCAGCAACAATACTTTAGTAGTATAATTATATGGCACCATTAAATTCTAATATTGCAAAAACATTTTTCTTGACAAATACATATCTATGATTTTTTGTATTTTCATTTTAATGTTTCAGAAAGATATTGGTAGCCATTATTATTGTTTCTTAAAGCTTGCCAAGTTGTATTTTTTGGCAAAACAAGACTATATATGTTTTTGTGACCGAGGGAGTAGAGGTGAAGATTAGGAAAAGCTAAAGTCGAAGATGTTCGGACAAATATCCAGCTAGAATTATCTCCATATTGTATATAAGAGGCAACATACGCACGGCAACCTCATGTTACAGAAATTGAAAAAAGAAATGGACCTGAAGCAGAATTAGGTGGAGAAAAAGAGTACAACACATAGATACGGTTACTGATCGAGATACATTTCGAGATCCTCTGGAGGAAACATTAGAGCTAGTACTTAACTAGCTGCTAGCAGCGGGATATTGAGGGACCGAGGCGGAACCCTAGCATATGAAGGTGAAGCACAATGGTAGATCATTTTCGGCCGGTGAAGGTCAAAACGGAGCAATGCCCGTGGTAGATGCTGCTGCAGCGGCAGCGGCAGCGGCGACGTAGAGACCATCATTGAAAAGCATGCATTCACCTCCCTCCTAGAAACCGCAGCAATAAATTAAAAGCATGCTTGAGGTTTCGACTACACAGTAGTATATGATCAGGGTTTGGTCTTCATAGGATCTTACCTGACTTTGGATAGAGGTCTTCTTCATGCCCTGATCCGGCATGAGACCGAAATGGATGTGTGGGAAATGGGCCCACTGATGCATAGACGAGAGAGGGAAATTGAATTTAGCCAACATATCATACACTATTTTTTTTGAACGGTATATATCATACACTATAAATATGGACTATGAGAATGAACTTGGAAGATCTCAGATGCGCTTGAGAAAGAGAGGAGCGATTTACATTCTTGGCAGCTGCGCTGAAAGCCTCCCTGTGGGTGATGTCCGGATTGCTGGCCTTGATGCGCTGGATCTCATCTCTATAGATGGCCAAAATAGCGCATGGGTATTAGCAAGACTGTCAATTTGCTATAACTGCATGCTAAAGGGAAAACAAACTTATAGTCTTGTATAGTGAAACCAACGAATAAACTCACTTGATGAATCGGTTGTACGCGGAAGGAACTCTCTGCCGCTTCTCTGCAGCTGGAGGAAAAAAAACACACAACAAGTCGAGTTAAATAAAAGAACTTTTTTTTTTGTTGCAAAGATAGAGAAACTACATCAAATAGTGTCAGACAACAGGAGCGACTCGGCCAACAATGTTCTGCAGATGCATGTTTTGTTATCGGTCCCTAAAGATATATCACTGTTGGATCTCCTGTGAGTTTTGCACTTGCACATTTCAACACTTTATTTCTGCTCTATTTTTTCCGTACTGTGCGTACTTAATTTTAAAGTTGGGGTTTGTGAAGAGTCTCCGTGAACGTACTGTGAAAAGAATCGCGCATACAGAAGCCACTATTTAACTGACGTGCGAACTATTTACCCTTGACCTCTAAAAGATAATGTCCTTTAAGAAAAAGAGGTGGGGGGGGGGGGGGGGGGGGGGACGACTGGTCAAAATCTCAAGAGACAAGAGGATCAAGCTAAGCTGCATCCCTGAATGCGTGCTCACAAGAACTGTGTGCAGCCCACACAGCCACTGGAGCTCCTCTCTTGACTATAGCTCGCTACTTCCCGCTATTGCACTCAAACGATGAAGAGGGAAATGGGAGAACTGACGAGCTGGCACTCACGTTTGTTACCCGACGCCGCGCTCTTGGGCAGCTGCTGCGGCTCCTGCGGTGCATGTTTCACCGGCGGCGGCGGCGGCGGCGCCATGGACATGACCGACGACGCGTTGTTGCCGCCGCCGCAGCTGTTGTTGATGCTGGTGAGGGTGCTCACGCAGGCGCTCGCCGGTTCAGCACTCGGCAGGCTCGGCGCTTGGAGCGGCATCGTCATCTCGTCCTGCAGGAAGATCGATCACGCATCAACGATACGGTGAAGAAGAAGGGCGCAGCAGCCAGCAAGCATTTGCGAAGTTACGGTGCGTACAAGCAGGCCGTGCGGGGAGGTTGGGGAGAGGAGAGCCTGCTGCTGGCCGCCGCCGAAGGGGAGCTGGTTGTTGGCGGCCGCCGCCGTCGGCAGCAGGAGGCCGCGGAGGTTGACGGAGAGCAGGTTGGCGCAGTGGCCGCAGCGCACGGTGACCGTCTTGAACAGGCTGCTGCACGGCACGCCCACCTGCAAGCAGTACATGGACGACTGAAGGTAAGTTTCCTCGTCGCGGAAGCGGCCGGAACCATGCATGAATCCGATACGTACCGCGAGGATGGTGTCGCAGCACTTGCAGTGCACGTAGCAGAGCTGCTCCTGCTCCGCCGGCTGCTGCGGCGCGAGGTGCTGGTCCAGGGCGAACGTCTCCGGCACCGGCACCGACGACATCATCGCGCCAAGCTTTTGTGCTGCTTCCACGGAGCAGTAGAGACCTCTCCTCTTCCCAGCCGGTGGGTGCGGCAGCCGCGCAACAAGCTGTCCGGTACTCGGGGTGGCCGGCGCTGGAGAGATCAAGGCATTCTACGACTAGGAAGAGCAGAAGGCCCTGCCTTGGCGAGTGGCGAGTGGGATGGATGGATCGGATGAGCACGGGAGTGAGGGGATGGGGCGAGGGGGGCTTTATATAGGGGCGTGCAGGACGGCCCGCCCAGCTCGGTCCCCCCCTGGCCCGGGCGCTGGATGCGGTGCGGCATCTCGATGTGACGAGCTGGTCGATCGGCGCTGGATCTGACGCGAGAGCGGCTCGTCACCTGACGGATTTGATTGACGGGCCTGCCCGATTCGAGAAAGCCTCGGATCTGTTGTTGCCTGCTGCCCCCGGTTCGTTTGATTGAATGAGAGCCGAGAGAGGCAATCGGGGCAGAGAGAGACAGTGGCCGCGAGGCTGCTTTGCTTCGGGTCATCGGGCGGTGAGTGAATGTGAATGGGCGCAGGCCGGGGGCAAAATTGGGAAGGGCATCGAGGGCAGGGCAGGCAGCAAAGCCGAGGGAGGGCGTCCTCTCTCTCTCTCTCTCTCTCTCTGGCTGGTCTGGTCTCTGCTAGGCTGCGGGAACAGTGGCGGCAGCAGTAGCCGCTAGCGACTGTTTGTCTGAAAAGCGGGCAGGGCCGGAATGAGTGGTGGGGATCGGTGGCGGACGACAGAGCCAGTAGTGGGCCACTGGGCCGGCCCGCCCCCGCCGGCCCCAGCTAGTTAGCGATCGGCCTGGCGCGTGATGTGGTCTTGTCCTGTCCCGGTGCGGTCGTCGCAACTTTTGACACGTTCGTTCGGTGCCCTTTGTTACAGTACCACTGCTATAATTTCCGGCCACCGATTAGCATAACTGCCCACGTCACCGGTTAGGCGGTCGCCGTCGAGCAAGCCGTGGACAATCTAGCTCGGACATGTTAGCTCCAATCCAGGCGCGCGCGCGTGCACTGTCTCATGCGCCCTCACACGCAGGCGGCGGTCCTATCAGGGCGGAGCTGCCACTGTTGACGCCGCGCGAGCTGAGGTCCCTTCCGTTTCGATTCGGTGCCGCCGCGCGCGCGCTAGGTGAGCTACTCGCCCGTCTGCCAAGGCTGAGGGCCGGGCGGCCGGCCAGTGGCCGCGCAGGCATGCGACCGCAGCGTGCCAGGAGCAGCAGGATCGGCAGGGCTAGCTAGACACGGCGGCCTGCGGCTGCGCCCGAATTGATTGCCCCAACGCGAGTGGTCTGTGGTGATACAGAAACGTAACCCGCCCGGCCGTATCCTTGCCCTGGACGTACGTACAGCGACGAGCATTGAGCACGTACGCCTGGCCTAGCTAGAGCCTGCCGCGCCGATGACAAGGCGTGGCGCCGGCGTGCCCTGTGGCCGAGGCCGGTCAGGTCTGTTGAGGCGAGACGGAACGGTCCCCGTAATTGGTGCCCCGGAAAAACGACCTAAATGGAGACAAAAGCAGGTTTAGGCAGGCGCGGCAGAGCCCAGAGGGAGGGGGTAGCTAGGATCAGTCGCCGCTCGCCGGGACCGCCGGCCAGTGCACTTTCGTCGCCTGCTGGGGGGCGCCGGGCGCGGCAGCGAGAAATGTGCAGCGCGTGGCATTGCATGGCCCCTCCTCGCCGCTCTAGGCTACCTCGTGTTCCGGTGCATGCCCCAATGCCGGCCGCCGTGCCGGAATATATATGTGCCGGTCTGCTTGTGTGCACTGGCCATCCCACCAGACCGTACAGGCCGGCGGCCGGCCGTTGCCTGCTAGAGAAACAGGGCTCCGTCGATCGCGAGTGGCAGGCGCGCGCGGCTGCGGCCGCGGCCGCGCGCGTCCTTGGCCGTGTTTGCAGCGCGTGGAGCGTTGTTTCGCTCTCGCAGGAGCTGCCAGTAGTGGGCGCACTTCTTTCCTGGGGAGAATCAACCATTCCACAGACCGCCAGGACAGGAGCTCGTCGTCACGTTTTCCTTTCCGCATTCAGTCTTCCTGCTCGACACGTTTTTTCCTGCGATCTGCCGGGACGCAGCGTGCTGCGTTGCTGCATTATTGCTGCTAGATAGATACACCAGCCACAGCGATAGAAGGCTAGGCAGCTGCCGGAGCTGAGCCTGGCCGGGAGCACAGGCAGGAATTCCCTGTCGTGTAAAAGCGTGTACATCCAGCGTTGCTACGAGTACTTTTTTCACGTTTGGCAACACACAGCGTACATGCATGTACGTAGCCGGCCTCGATGGAAGGGCTACAGCCTGCTAGCTAGCTGCGTGTTTGACAGTTTACACAGATCAGTAGATCACCGTAGCAGGGCAGCAGGCTAACCGCAACTTTGCCTTGTCTAGGTTCTACGCTATGCACGTAGCGGTACCAAGGTCAACTTAGCCGATTCCTCATGCTTTTTTATTCCCTTGGGGAATAACCTTGCATTTGCACGGACAGTTAGTTACTTTATGGAGATCAATAATATAATGGCATGGTGTAGTCACAAAAATTGAAATAAACTATTTACAAGTTTTGCATCAAATTGAGCTAGTCATATACTTAAACATTTAAAATTAAATACCGATCTTATTTCATTTTGTTAGGACAAGCATTTGGCCAATAAATAATCTATTAATACTCCAATTCATATTAAAAAATACTTTCTTATGAGCATACTTTTTGCATCACATGAATAGAAACACATTAATAGATTATTTTTTAGAGCCTCCTCTTGTTCTAACAAAACGAAATACCTCTTGCAAAAAAGACTGGAGGGAGTACTCCGAGGGGCGGATCTACTGTACGTGCGAGGGGGGGGGGGGGGGGGTACAACTGTACCCCAAATTTTTTGCAAAAACACCCGACATATATACCTCTGAATATATTGTACACATACAATGCCTTGCAAATATGAAGCCTAAGTGCTAAACGTGAGCGAAACAGTCACAAAGAGCCCACTGCTATCCTCCAGGGTGATACAAGCATTAGTTTTGTTATGAGAATGCAACCAGCTTGACAAAGGTAGTAATTTGAATCTTAGTTGTGCTCATTTTGTTCATTTAGGTTCAATTCTAACAGAACGAGAACGCTATGTAGTTCCTTCCAAACTCTAAAACTGCTGCATATCCCTCCTGTTACTACAAGCTGGTTGCTGCGGCAAGGTGAGAGAGTACCTTTTGACATTGAACCTTGCAAAGATGGATCGCTAAGGCTATTTTCCTCAATGCATTATCAATGAAGATGTTATATCAAATACTAGGAAATATCAAGAGAAAATTATGTTTTTTTACAATATACAATTTGATATCGTTTCACTTTCACGGCTTGTATCCTTCGAATTTTGGTGGACTGTTCGTAGCCCCATAGTTGAAATCCTAGATCCGCCGTGGAAATGTGAGGGTGCGAGTACGAGCCTACGACTCCTTATGCCAATGCTCAAACCCTGATGCCTTAAATGGTGCACAAGAGATTGCAGATGCTAAGGTAGCCTTAACTGTAAATAAATGGCTTTTACAGGGTATTGCAGGGAGCACAGCCTAACAGAAGGCCTGAAGAGTAGTACACAGGTCAACAGGCTAGCTACTTTCGCAGAAGCAAGGTCAAACCGTTCATCGGTTTAGTACGCCTCAACAGCAGCATGGAACGCTATTACGTGACGGCGTGACGCGATCAGAAAGCTAGTGAGTGCCTATATAAATAGTACCAGGAGAGATAAACCCATGTTGACCCACTGGGCCGATACTAGCTGGACGCCTGGCGTAACCTTGGCCCAACGCGTACCGAGGCCCAAATCCTCCTCCCGCGCGGCCGGCGGGCCCGACGAACCATGGCGAGTAGCCAACAGCCCAACATGCCAGTCCCCACGCTGCGGGCCTGCGGCGTTGCGTCGAGACTCCTGGGTCTGGCGCCGGGCGGCCGGCGGCGGCGCAGGGCGAGCGGCGCGTCATGTCAGCGCATAGGCAGCTACGGTGAGGGCGCCCGCCGCCGTCCGGCGAGCGCGGGCCTCATAAATGGGATCTTCTCCGCGTCGGCGCGTTTGTCGTCCTCCGGTGAGCTGTGTATTTCTCCTACCTAGAAAGTGATTTACTTCAACATATGTCATACTCCTATATGACATCGACACATGGTTTTTGCATCCGCAACAAAGATCTTTTATGGGGCCGTGCGAGTTTAACTTCCGTCCGTGTCAAAATAGTATTTGCATTTGTATGTTCTAATCGAGGGGTGCTATTTTGTTAAACTGAGCAACTTAATTAAGTTTTATGCTCACCCAAGCCCAAGTAACCAAGCGATATATATAGCGTCCAGAATCAGAGATTGAGAAATATTTTTCTTCCTTAAACAAAAGACAGGCACTACTAGATGACGATAGACTAAAGAATGACAATAGCTACACATATATACATGCATGGACAATACAAATAGGCATCGTCTTTGACACCTCGACGACTATAAATCTTCACGAATAATTGTCAGGTCAGTTGCTAAACCGTATCAACATCAGACCTTAATTATGCCAACTTACACATGGAAGTGCAGCCTCACCGGTTACACTTTATTATGTACAACCTTTTTGCCGTGACACATTGAATCGGTTGACTACTTATACACTAGGTTACATCAATCACACCACAATGTTACCGGGGCTTAGCTTGTACGAATGCAATGCATTAGTGATTTAGTGTGTGCATACCGTTTGCCCTGTTATTTCCACAAGTCGTTATCCCCTCCGCAGGAGGCCGACGTTGACACGTACTCCAAGGCCTCTTCTTCCTTCTCCTCAGCCTGCTGAAACACCTGCACCGCCGGATCGGAGTAACCGGATCCCTGCTTGGGGGTGGTGTCAGTGTCACCGTGGCTGATGAACTGAGACGCCACGAACTTGTCGAGAGCCCTCCAATCCGTGCCCGATGCGTCCCCAGCCGGCAGAAAGACCGGCTCGGCATGAAGCTCCGGCACGGTGTAGCGAGGGGCGCCGTGCTCCTCTGCAAGGCTGCATGGTTGGAGAGTGGTGGCTACTTGGCCGCCGATGAGATCCGGGAGCTTGTTGGGGCTCTCCAGCTGAGGGAGCTGCTGCAGGAAGTGCTCCTGGGGGAGGAGGTGGTGGTACTCCAGCTCCACCTTGCAAGGGTGGTAGCTGCTGCTGCTGCTCTGGGGCCTGTGGTACATCGCAGCAGCGGTCTGCTGGTGATGCGCCGCCTGCCTCGGCGAGCCGAGCAGCTCCGGCGCCATGAACCCGGCGTGGTCGCTGAACCAGTATGGTGAGTCCCCTGCCATTCTTTGGACGGTGGCGAGTCGCTTCCTGAACACCCTGCAGACCACCCATCCTTCCTCCTGAACGACATGCATGTAACCTTTTGTTAGGCACGTGCTGAAGAACGAATGCGCAGGATCGATGCTGACATGCATCATGTGTACATGTCGAGATGAACAACAGTACAGTTCATGGGACTGCGAATCTTACATGTGGAAATCCATTTTCGTTGGTCTCCAGGCGATACTCGTGCATGATCCAGTCTGATTTCTGTCCGTTGGGCGCCCGGCCCTTGTAGAAAACCAGTGTCTTCCTCATCCCTACGAGACAGTTCTTCACATAGATCGGCTTGTCCCTTCCGGTGGCCTTCCAGAAACCGGCCGTCGTTGCTCTGTTGGTGCGAGTGCCTGTAGGGTATTTCTTGTCCTTGTGACTGAAGAAGTACCACTCGTTCTGCTCTTCGTTTCCAATCTTGCATTTTTCTGGTTAAACAACATACATAGAAGTTGGTTTAGAGCTTAAGTTCATTGAGTTTCATGCACGAATGAGTTCACAAGAAGCGTATCATTATACTAATAATCTTTCAAATATAGATTTCTATGTATGCATGCTTGAAGCATCAACAGAGCTGAGATTACCTTGTAGATCCCAAGGTTCAATTTTGTACAGATCCACATCTTTTATGACATCCAAGTCTATCTTCCTCAGTGCTACCTTTTTCCTAAGGTAGTAATCAACGAGTTCCTCATCGGTAGGGTGGAAACGAAAGCCTGGAGGAACATGAGTGAAAGCGTCCATCTCCTTTTTCTTCTAATCCAAGTTATTATTCTGCTAGATGTCGAACAAACCTCACTGCACCATGATTAATAAAGTTATCATCTATCCATAATTTTGGTTATCAGTTAATATCTTGTAATGTGTGGGCCTATCTACTTTATACTAATTCACACAAACTAACAAGTTTCAGTGATACGAATGCATGACTCGATCATGTTCAAGAATATATGAAGGTCTGGACAAGAAACAAATTTCCAATTAGCAAAACTTGACCATCAGTTTCTATACGGATACATGAGTTTTAAAAATTCAAAAGCACTTTTCCTCTAATGTTTGATGGTACTCCCTCCAGTAAAAAAACCTATATTTTATTTTTCATGGTTTTCGTAGTGCGTGCCATTTCCATCACTATTTTCCAATGATGCATATATATCTATATAATCTAATAATTTATGAGATTATAAAGATACTTTGGAAACAAATCTATGCATCTAGCCTTTTATATTTTCGAACTATATTTTAAAAAAATTATCAGTCTAAGTTTTAAAATTCTAGCCGGAGAATACCAAGTATATGTGACCAGAGGGAGACCTGCAATCTAGATAATTTTGTATGCTCTAGCAGTCAAACCTAAGACAGGTCAGCCAAAATCCTAAAATGTATAATTCTTATTTAGCTGTGAAGAAAGCTTAAATGTTTATAGGAAAAAGGTGGGAATCATTGTACGTGGCACTATAGGCAGAAGCAGGCTCATACTTTCATCATACGATTACCCATACGAAATCCAATATCTTGCTTTGTTTATGTATCTTTTGTGTCTATGAAGCTAGATTTCTGTCCACGAGAAACTTTACATTGGACTCATAAATTCTCTAACTAATAGATGAAATAGTCAGAACACCCACTTACAGATTAAAACTACAAATGATAGCGTCGTAAAAAAATTATTAAAGACTCAGTATGCTAGCTAGCTAGGAAAAATTGCAACTATAAGCAGCTAAATCAGTTCAATTCAGTATTGGAATCAAAACTTAATTTAGGCCCTGTCACCCTGAGGAAAACACATCATGTATTAATGATAAAGACACCCTAAAGGCCTTGAACCATATTAGGGCATGCTTTTAAAAAAAAAAGAAAAAGAAAAAAACGAAGGGCATGCATGCTTGTTTTCCATTAAACCAAAGGAGACACTGTAAAGACTGCAGTAAACAATCCCCAAACACAATTTGCTTTTGTTTTCTGAAAGAATTTACAACTACTATCCAATAGTGTGTCCTTGCGGATCCCTGCTATTGGCTTGTCTTTCAGATACGATTGATAGACGGGAGTAGTTGGACTATCGGAACCTACGAATATGTGAGCTGATTACCTGTGGTAGCTTGTTTTCGAGCTAGGCCTCAAGCCTTATTAGTCTCCGTATATCACGCCGACTGCGAGTGTACTGGAGCACCGGGCCAGAGCTTCGCCGCTCCCTTTCCTCGATCGCCGTCTTCTCGGGGGCGATCCGCGAGCCCCTTGTGCCACGAAGACGACGAAGAAACAGCGACTGTGGGCGCGCAGACATGGATCAGCAGTTCAGCAAACGAGCGACAGCACGAGAGATCATTGAGAGACGAAGGTAATGGAGGCTGCTCTACCTTGCCCGGAAGCCCCTCCCCTTCGCTTTCGTCAGCCGATGATGGATGGATGGATGGATAGATCGAGAGGCGGGATAAGGCCGCGGCGCGTGTATATATGGCGCGCGGTGGCCGGCCCGGTGGTGGGTGGCGCCGGAAAGCGCGGATGGATTGCGGGCCAAGGCTGGGTGCAATCCAGGAGCAACGCGGGCGGACAGCGACGCGGAGATCTCCCCCGATCTCTCGCTCCCCCCCGCGTTTTTCTATTGGCCTTGGCCTTCTTCGCCGTAACCGCCACCTCGCCTCACCCGCCGACGACAGCGACCGCCCCGCCCCGCCCCGGCCACGCGGTCTGTGCCGCCCGGCCTCTCACCGATCACCTCAGCTCCTCCGTGTGTGAAGCTTATGTAGTGGTGCTCCACGCGAGTCATGGCCCTTTCGGTGCGACACGCAGAGAGTGAGGAGAGGCTGGAGAGGCAGCAGCAATGATGGCCGATGCCAGAGCCGAGCTAGGCAGCAGAAAAGCAAAGGCCAGAGCAGCTGCCACCATTCTTCTTCTAAAATTCAGAGACAGGCCGGGAGGCGGGTCTGCAACAAAGATGTGGTAAAAGGTTTGCTGCTGCTACTCCTTTCGCCAGCTCGTCGGTGATGGGCAATTGTCACATCCGATCGAGCCTTGACCGAAACGTGCATCGGCGTGTGTGGCCCCGAAAGCCAAGTTATCATGGCCATCAACGGCAACGGGATGCGTTTTCATGATTGCAAACCTAATCGATCGATCGGTCGATTGCTGCACTGCGCGATCGCCGGGGCTCTCTGAACCAGACGCTAAACAGGTGACGTTCATTACATGCTCATCCACAGCTCACTCTCTCTGTTCTGTTAGTGGCTGTGGTCCAGGACTACCGATCGATCTGTGCAATTATACGCGGAATCATAGCTCCTGCTAGGCACTCCAAAACGAGAAGTATAATTGTATCTGTACATGGTTTCCGATCTTCTACTTCGTTCATCATAGGTTAAGCTCTTCGTCAGTTAACGCTAGCTGCACCTGTGACCACGGTTGATCTGTGCAAATTTTTTTACTGATGCTGTGGTAATCCATGCCGTGGACACTTGAGTCCCACGCTAGCTGCACCTGTCCAGGGTTGGTCGTGTCATCTAGCTAGCTGTCAGTACCAGAGGAACTCAGCTAGCTCCGGAGGCATGGCTTCTCCTCGATGGTCGCTCTCAGGTGGGCTAGCCGCGGCCGGGCCCGTTTCTCGACCGACCTAAGTATATTTTGGATGGCGACCTTCCTCCAAATGGAAACCCGGCGCCACACAAGGCAAGCGCCTCGCACACTGCTCCGGCTTGTATCCTTCCTGAAAAAGAGGCCGGAAAGGATCCCGAGCCTTTCAAGACACGTCACGGTTTAGCAGGACCAGCAGGGCTGGTTAGCTAGCTAAGGCTAAGTTAATGTCATGTGTCACTAGCTGATTGATTTTACTATCCTGGGCGAGGCTAGCTGCTGATGATGGGTCCTGCTGATGTGCACTGTAACTGTAAATAATGTTTACCAGGCATCCATCTGATACGATCTACTCCTGCACCTGCATACACACACACACACACACACTTTGTACACATGCGTCATGGCATCGATTCTTTGTTTCAGAGTTCAGACCAAGCTGTGTACGGCAGACAGTAGGACTATAGGTTCTTAATTATGTGAGGTGTTTTATCAGTAGATGCAAAGTACGGTAGTGGGTTACTAAGTAGACGAGAGATGCGATGGATTGAGGCTACATGAAGACGTTGTAAGATTGAAGCGGGAACAAAGAAAAAGACTGAAGGTTAGTCTTCTATTTTTCTTTCTTGGTTTTATAGCTTTTTTCTTGTAATTGTGAAACTCCTCATTTGAGGTTTAGAGTCTAAGAACTCTTATAACTCTTTTGGCTGTAGTCATTCGCATGTGGATCAAGGTTGGAATTTTTCCATAATCTAAAAAAAAGTACGGTAGTGGTTGAGTTGTGCTAAACCTGATTACTACTTCATGAGTCTTCAGAATAAGCAGTTCTAGATAAGATGGTGAGGGCCGGCCGGCGTGGTGCAGAGTTGCAGAGGCGGCGGCGGGCGGTCCGGCGTGGGGTCGACCTCATCATTGTCCATCCCTGCTTTATTTGCAGCTCTTATCAGGGCCTGTGGAGCCAGTCTCTTGCAGGGAGACTGTACTGCACCACACACCGTCAGACTCTGAACTGCCCTCAGGCCTCCTCCAACGGCCGGCGATGTCGCTAGTTTTCTCTGAGCTGGTGGAGGGAGAAACAGCAGAAATTTTTCCGCTAGCGAGTAACTCGCCGCTAGCTGCTGGCACGCTTCCTGGAGCGGTGAGTGAGGCAGCCGGAGTTCAGTAATTCGTTTTTCCTTTGTTTATTATCTCTCCCCTCCAGGTCAGCTGACGATTTCGTCAACACATCTGGAGTGCCCTAACTCTTAGCTAGTACGAACATGAAGCTAAGCTAGAGCAGAATATCTGTTAGCTAGACATCAAACTCAATAACTCATATCAGATGGATTGCATTGCTGACAACAACTACATGTGTATTACTGAAACAGTAGCAAGGCAAGCATCCAAACAAAACCAAACAACGGTATAGCAATAATCGCAAAGTTCTCTGCAGGCCCCTGGCTATATGAAGCAACTGATCATTCTCTTCTACATAGCTGTGGTCCTCAGTGTGCCAGCACGCCCTTTCCTCGCACGCAAGGATGGAAGCTATGCATTAGCTTTTGGCATTTCACACCGCTGCTGCAGGATCGGTTCACACATGCTCATTTAATCCGATCCAACGAACGGTGCGCGCGCGCGACCGCACACATCTTCCACGTGCTTCTTATCGATCACGACCAGCAACCATGATCAGACGGCAGATCAATAATCCTTAGAGCTGCCTGCCCCCAGCTACTACAAGCTACAGCCGCTGCCTGTGAAGTTTCTTGCTGCTCTCCTCGCCATGGCGCCTTGATTGTTAAAGGCTAGTAGCTACTAGGGTTCTTGGCAGTCGACACGTGCTACCTGCCGCGTGCTTAAACTAATGTGTGGCCGCGAGACAGATGGCGATGGTCCGGAGCAGCCGGCGCTGGCGCTGGGGAAGAGCTCGGCTGGCTGGCGTGCATCCTTTGGCAGCACACAAAGAACGGAACAAGTGGATAGAGTTGGAGATGCCGATGCCCTTTTGCCCAGCTTGGATGGCGATGCATTCTCGGATGTTTTTATCTGGGTGGACAGCAGCCTTGCTTGCGAGCGGTGGTGCGCTAGCTGCATCTTGGACCTGGGGGAGAAGTGAAGCAAAAGGACTGTGCGACACGCGGCGCATCATCTTGGCCAGCTGCCGACGTCACATTATATTGGCCCGGGCCCTTTATTTTTGTTTTAGTCATTTTTTAATGATGTCATCTAGCAGTTGCATTGTTTCTTATGTCCGTTCATTGATTCTACTATACCGGAGGATATGTGTATCGGTCGAGCTCACAGGAATGAACCGGCTAGCTAGGTCTCTTCTGCTCCTGCTCGAGCTTGCTGCAGATCCTGCAGGTTCATGTAGGCGATTCTTGCGGTCACGATTTGGAGCTGTAAGCGGTAAGCAGATGGAACAAGGTCTGCCTTGCAGCAGCGACGACTGAGCATGCAGCATACAGTGACTGGGTGACTGTCAGTCCCTGCTAAAAGGCGGCGAGCAAGCGGGAGGCATAGCCGCATTGGTCAAAAAGTTTCAAGCGCGTGCTCATTTCTGTGCTCCTACTGCACACTCGAGTATACTACTCCAGTAGCAATGTCTGCTGCAGGCGTGTTGGTTCAGGTGTTGTTTAGAACTTAGCAGCTTCAACAAGGTGTAGAGAACGCACTAGGCAGTAAGGATGCCGAGGCTCGAGGCACGCGTGGAGAGGACATCAGCTAGCTTACTGTATCAGAATTCAGAGATGTCTCAAGTGACAGTCTGACAGACCATTGATACCGTAACTAAGACGAGCGAAAGCGTCCATGGTATGTGGCTACGGGCCCAAGCTAATCTTATCAGAATCGAACCGGACAGACGTGCATGCGGCACCTTCGCCGCCTTATACATTCGGAACATTCCTGCTGCAATACAATGCATCAACAAAGACACCCGGCATCATCAGCGCCCTCAGCACTAGCAAGACGCTCCCCGCCTTATCCACTTCCACGCAGCATCATGCGATGGGTGGAGCTGCTGCACCTCGCTCGTTTTTCCACCGCTCAGCTCGCTGCTCGATCGGAGCTCAAGTTTGCTAGCTGCCGCGGCCGCGTAAAGCCTCTTCAGAGTCAGCAAGGGCGGGCGTCAATCGTAGTGCGGGAGGCACCGCCGCAACGGTCACAACCGCCCGGCCAGCCAATCGTAAGACGGCGAGCGGCCGCCGGCCGGCGACACACACGGCCACCCGCCGCTCCTGGCCGGCGCGCGTACAAGCCCCCGGTCGAACGATCGATCTATCCGGACAGGCCAGTTCTGGTCGGCCCATGTCGGCCCGCCGCGCAAAATCGTCGGCGCTGCCGTGAGTGCGTACGTGCGCGCGGTCCCTTCCGCGCCGCGTGGCGGCACCCGACTGGCCGCGGTAGGGGGGCGGGCAGCCAATGGGGAACGTTGCGGGCGCGGCAATACTCCCCGGGCCCCGCCGCGCACCCGCACCTGCCGACCCGCCCGCGCACACCCGCCATCATGGCCGCCCCCGCGCACGAGGGCACGAGGTAGCGTAGCGTCCGCCGCCACCAACCGGCCGGATCCATCGGCGGCCAGCGCCACACGGCGCGCAGCGCAAAATGCCCAGGCCGCAACACGGCAACAGGCAACTGAAAAATTGACGCCCAGTGTGCAGCGATTTTGAGATGCATTTCCGGTGGGCCACTAGTGGCGGCACAGCTCGCAATGCCGGCGCGTCGCTGCCTTCTGTTTTTATAGCCCATCAATAGCGTTGGGCTACTGGGTAACTGGGACCTATTCCTTCCTGTCGTCACTCTGAATCTAATTGGGCCGGCCCACAATAACGCGTACCCCTTCACGTCAATGATGCCGTCGTCTTCCTTCTTCTGACGCCAATGCCCGCTGCGCCTCAATTCCTCGAGCTGCAGCAGCTCTCCGACGCCGGTGCGGAGATCTCGGAGATGTGGCTGGCCGCTGGTAGAGAAACGATTTTCGGGAAGAAGAACAACAACAGAGCATCATCAGACGGTACGTTTCTGTTGTCTTGTACCCCTTTTTCCGATCGAGCTCTAGGTGCTCCACTGAACATATTTCTGATTGTCCAACAGGGAGCTGCAAACTGCAAACAGCTTCATGTCTGATTGTCTGTTCAATTCAGTTGTGCTCTCTGCCTCTCAACTCTGAAGCTTAAGCAACCCGGTGCCACACTGCCACGTTGTTGTGGCTGGGGCACTCCTGCCACGCCACCAGTTCACCTGGACCGTACGGCTCTGCCGAATCCGGTATGGCTCCCCGTCTCCTAGATCGAATAGCAGCAGTAGGAGGCGGGCCAGTGTAGCGATGCCGATGCGTGGCGCACGCCTCTTGCCTTTTTCTACCCGTAGCTGTCTCCCCGTCTTGACAAGCAAACAGATGGCCGTGCTGCCGACGCGATTCAGTACTGGCTGAGAGCCTGAAAACATGATCCTTCTGAGCACGGCGCTGCATCCGGTAGTATAGACTAGTCACCAGTACAGGCCCACATTTTCCCTTGAGGATCGATGGCAGGGCCCTGCACGCAGCTTTGACTTCCGAGAGGGGTCTTCGCTGTATCGCGTTCCGATTCCGATGTGTGTGTGGGCTGCCGTTGAGGTGGCTCCTCGATGTACCTGTACGTACAGCCTGTGCTATTTTGTTTTGATGTGTCTGGTGTTGGTTACAGGAGCTGACTTTCGTCTCGAGGAGAAGGGAAAACAGATTACAGGAGCTGACCTTGCTGAGAGCCTGAGACAAGACTTCAATCTTTTAGACTTTGCCCCGCGCGCGTACGGAAGCAAATAAACGGCCGTACGGTTCCCTTGGACGAAAAACAGTGGCTGCCGTACGGTTCTTTGCACGGAGAATAGCTTGAGCCCCGTTGCTGCGTCAGTCAGACAGCCTTTGTGGGGGCTGACTATTCTGGAGCCCACGAGTGGTGCAGTAGAGTACTGGTGGGTGGCGGACTGGTCCCTGGCGGCTTCGTGCGTATCTGATCCTGGATACGTTTGGATTCTTCTTCTAGCTAGCTTGAAGAATTGTAGCGCCCGATCCAGACCCCACAAAAAAAAGGGGGGGGCCTGGCTTATCCTGTAGTAGGCGAGCAGCGATATCGGATACGCATGCTCCAAGTGGTCACAGTTGACTGACAATTTGGGGGGCAATGCATATATGATGGAATGCGGCATGTGTGCAGGCATTCTGGAGCTGCTAGACAAAGCATTTCTCGGAACTGGGAAATGTTGTATACGCTGTATGTGCCATATCCATATAAAGATCTGTAAGATCGCAACGGATTTCTCGCCACCTTCATGGCGGCACATTTTCGAACCAGACACCGGGAAGCGGAAGTGCTGAATTGGCATCGCCGGTGCTCAATTATCAGTCACCTGATGATGCTTGATACGCTGAACCTGAAGCGTTTGATCGGAACTTCCGCCAATCCTCGTTAGCTCAAATAAACAACGACGGTCGACGGCGTGGCCTCGCCGGAGAAGGCAGGAACCAGACAAGCTCTGCGTTGCTTGTGTTGTCCGGGCTGCACTTGGCCCCTGCCGCGAACCTTCGCCATGTTTGGTGTGTAGCGTGTTATGCACCCGCGGCCCGGCACCAACAGCACCTATAAACTATGCCGGTCGGGACGGTGTCTCCTCTTCGTCCACACCACCTGACCTGTCTCCCCCGCTACACCTCCGCGGCATCTCCAAACTTGTCGTGACGCGTGACATCCTAAGGAAATTTCTAATGATCCATCCGCGCACGCACATGATGGAGCCGTACAGGCAAGCAAGATCTAGCGGTAGTACTGTAGCAAACAAATGAAAAGCCGCAAATAATACTCAAAAGCCTCTCCGTCGGCATCTCAGCCGCCGTACACGGGAGGACGGGCCGGTCGACACGGCGGCAGCTCCCGTGTCCGTTTGCCTGCGTCCGCACCCGTACCAGCTCCCTGCCGCCGGCAGCCCAGCGAGCGCCTCGTCTGAAGGTCCCGCGCTCCCCGGCGCCGCGGCGGGCGGCGGCTGCGGGCGCTGCTACTCGCGCTCCGCGCCCGCGCGCGGGGCCGTCGACAACGGCCCGCTCGTCCACCAGGCCACCACCCTGCCTGCCTCCCTCGGTTGTTGCCTCGGGGCGTCGCCTTTTGTCACTTTCTACCGACCCTCCCTGGCACCGCGCACGGAGCGAGAGAGCGAGCGGAGCAACTTGTGCGGGGTGCGCCCGCCGCCCGGAATCTGGGGGGATTCGCGCGTGGGCCTCCGTAAAATCTACTCCAGTTTTTCCTGCGACCGGTCGCTGCAGGCGCCGCACAACTTGTAGCTTCTTCGCCAGCAGCCAGCGCCGGGCGCCGGCTCGACGACCACGACGTGCGCGGCGGGGGCTCGGGGAAAATCTGCCTTTTCCGTGGTAAAAGTAGCGGCCGCGGGGGAGCCGTGCGTTTTTCCTGCCGAGATTCCTCGCGGCCAAAACGTCCGGCGGCTACCGGACACAACGGCGCGTCCAGATATTTCCGTACGAGAAGGATAGTACTGACGACCGGGCACCAGTGAGCACCACCGGACGTCCAACGGCTGACGAAGTCGCTGGTCTGAGCTGACGTGGCAGAGAGAGAAACTATAGAAATTCTTACACTAGCGCTCGTGTTTCATCGCTAGCTGGTGGTACAATTGCCGAAGAGTTAAGAGGAGAGGTGTAAAGATAAAGAAGCTTATACGATAATTCTTTTCTTTTTATTATTTCTCGCGTCCAGATCAGCCGACGAAATCGTCACGCTGCTTGGAGGCGGGCACACATGCCATCAGCTATCTGGCGGCTCCGGCAACTACCACATCAAAACACAGTTAGTACCCTCACTGGTACATGTCGTGCCGCGAAGTCGCCTATGCGCGAGACTGCTAACGACACATCAGCGTGTCCACCCGTCGCTGATCAGTCGCTCTACCCGACGGTACCAGTTCGGCCCCGCGCGATGCTTCTTTTTTGGCCGGCATGCCGACCTGTACGTGTCACCTGACCGATCCAGCAACGCAAACATTGGAAGCAGGAGAGTAGCAGCTAGCTACTGTAGCAACAGCCACTGATCATCAGGTTCACGACGCGCCCGGAGCTGCGCCGTGCTGAAGCCGCCGCGCCTGCGTCAGCGCGCACATCACGTGCGTACGAAGTTACCGCCGCCACTCACGCCAGTAAAATTTCTTTATACAAAGATCACGCCAGTAAAAATCAACGAGGCGTGTTTTCACCTCGCCGGGATGGCCGGGGCCTCGCTCCTCCCCGCTGCCGTGTCGTCGTCTCCAAACTTTTCACCGGAGGGGGGGTAGGTGAATGCATCTGCTTCGCCCAGGCGTTCAACAAGCACAGCTGGCGGGATGACTCACCGGGCACCCTGCAGGCACCGAGAGTGACGCTGACGCCTGCATATACTAATCGCGGCCTAGCACATGGCTAAACATGGTGTCAGGTGGTGTTAACTCATTGACAAATCAGAAAAAATGCTGTCCACTGAGCTCGTGCGGTCTCCCGTCCACGAACGTTCGGCGTGGAGTGGCAACCGGCGCAGCTCGCTACTGGGGGCGGATTTCAGAAAGCAGCACTAGTTTCCGGTGGTGTTCAACAAATAGCACTCCAATTCCATGAATTCACCAAACAGCACTAGTGTCACAAAACCAATTCATAAAATAGCACTTCACATACTTTTTCCACAGTTTTACTTCTCTTTTGTCATTTCTTTACACACAAATAGAATAAATTACCCCTGCTAGCACAATGACCTCCCTTTCTAGTCTTTTCCATCCAGATTGAACAGCGGAACAACAAATTTTGCCAAGCCCAAAAAACCACACATGCATATGTGCTGTGCCTTTCACCATCCGGCAATTCGGTTAAATTACTTACGAAGATTTCGGTTTTAGCAAAACGGCCATCAAATTTGCTAGAAAATCAAAAACAGACCAAAATCTGTTATGTTAGATTAGTTTGGCTAATCGGCCAAATGGAATACATATTATATCTCTACAGAAATGCATCAACCAAAAAATAAATACAAAGAAATTGTTAACTCCTCTAATAAATAGAGTCTCATACATATGCATCAAATAAGAAAAATGATTTTAATGTCTCATATCACACCAGCACACATATTTTGGTTAAATCGTCTAAATCGGTTAACACCGTGCAAAAACTTAATAAATTACCTATCATTGATTATTGATAAACATATTGCACTTTTTAGACTCGTACCACACAAGTACACATAAATTTTGGTCAGTTAGACTCTAGCTTGGGAGGTAAAGGAGTTACTATGCTGGGGAATGAGTCGGTAAACATGAAGGACAAGTTGGTCTTTTGTATTTGGTAAAATCATGGGGGGAAATTAAAATAGGGGAAAGTGAGGACCAGTGCTGTTTTTGTGAATTATATGGATGCTTGTTGTGCTGTTTTATGGATACACAAGTTACCGGTGTTGTTTGTTGAACACCACTTGAAACAAGTGCTGTTTTCTGAATTCTCCCCTAGCCTGGGAGAGTGCAGCCGGCCAGGGGGGATCCTGGGATCTCCACACGTCGTGTCCCCGCCTTTCCTGCCCAGGATGTGGCCGGCACGGTTCCGGTTCTGAATTTTTTTCAGAATTTAGCAGGTGTCGCCGTGCTGGGTAACTCCGTGGCAACAGTCCAGGCTTTGCTCCGTGAATGCCTGACACCGTTCTGGGTCTGGGGCGGACAGATCGGAGGCCAGGGCAGAAGCTTCTGTCGCCTGGTCTGTGACCGTACGGATCGGCGGATCTCAGTTCTCAGCATCCTGCGACTGCCATGTGCCTGTGTCTGTTCCCCCTGTGGCGCGCTGTGGCTTCATCGCAGATTCGCAGCAGCATGGGAAGATGGTCACACACGTGTGCCAGATAAGGTCTGGCGTCTCGGCGTCCCCAGCGTCCCAGGTCCCAGCAGCCGCCATGATTTTTCAGAGTCAAGCCGATCCAAGGCACGGTTCACTGTCCGAAGAGATAAGTTCTTTTTTTCTTACGCAGCCAGCCAGAAAAAGTGCGAGTGTTTAGTCACCTCGGTGAGAAATGACAGTGCGGGCCGAGGACAAGTTTCTGGCGAGCCGTACGAAAACGAGGTGGATTTGGACCTGGGCCTGGGGTTGAATCCAGTGACGTGACCTCTGAATTTGTGAGCAGCAGCAAAGGGAGATTAGGTTCCCGGTTACAGCAAAAAAAAAAATGGTACCGGTACTAAAAAATCTACACTTTAGATGGAAAAAAGGAACTCGATCCAATCAACGATCGACATGGACGATAGAGGAACATAGGTAAACTTCGGCAATGCCACCACCGTACCATCTAAAAAAAGGGGACTCTTTTCGCCAAAAAAAAGGTTAGCATCAGTACATCAGTGGCTAACTGCACAGCTATCCGGCGCCATAGAAAACTACTCGAGTATTTTCAGCAAGTAGTGAGTGGTACTGTAGTTTAGCATACTCTAAAACAGCACTTCTTCAGCTTTTTGCTGGAATGGAACCTAGCAAACTGGCTCTATCCTTGTGTGCTCAGCAAACAAGCGATTTGAAAACAACAACAACAACATGAATAGTACTACTGCGATCTTTTTTTCTTGTGGATGTCGAGGAACGGGAACCAAACAACCTAAGACACCCAAACGGAAATGGCCGGGCAACCTCTCTGTCGAGCCCGAAGGAATCATGGACCACGCGCCGTCCGAGTCCGAGGCGCGCACCGGCCATTACCGAACAAACGCCGCCCGGCCACGACGGAACCCCGGCGAATCCGAGCCAAACGCTCGCAGGAATCGAGCCAGTGGCCAAGGACGCAGAGCCAGGCCAAAGCCGGGAGCCCCATGAACTCGGCAAAGCAAATCACCGTCGAATTTTCAACTCCGGGGACGCGCAGCCAAACACCACGGCTCGATCACTCGCTCGACCGCGCCCAGTGGCCTATGAAAACGGCCCGGCACCCCCCCCCCCCCCCCCCCCCCCCCCCCCCCCGCTCGTCACACTCCTCCCCCTCAGCCTCGCGACGTCTCGTCTCCTGCGGCTCTCCCGTTCCCGTTCCACCCCAACCATTGACGATTTGACGCCCTGCTCAGGATCAGGAAAGGAGAGACCTTTGTTTTCGGCGGTTTCTTCCAATCCTCGCCATGCTCAGGAGGTCCCACGGAGGGTTCCGGATCGGGCGGAAGCTGCTCGGCCTGTGGCGGTGGGCGCTCTGCGGCCGGCGCCGGCGCCGGGGCGGCTACATCCGCCTGCGGCAGCGTGGCGGCGGCGGCTGCTGCGGGGAGCGCGCGGCCAGGAAGCTCGCGCCGGTGCTGCGGTGGGGCCGGTCGCTGTGGCGGCGGCTGAGCCTCGGGTGGAGGGCCGGCGGGCACCGCGCGCTGGACGACGGCGGCGGCGAGCCGGCGGTGACCACGCCCAAGGGGCAGGTGGCCGTGTACGTGGGCGGCGGGGAGGCGTCGCTGCGGTACGTGGTGCCGGTGGTGTACTTCAACCACCCCATGTTCGGGGAGCTGCTCAGGGAGGCTGAGGAGGAGTTCGGGTTCCACCACCCCGGCGGCATCACCATCCCCTGCCCCGCCGCGCGGTTCGAGCAGGCCGCCGCCCTGGCCGCCGCGGGGAAGAAGGGCTTCGGCAGGTGGTAGTAGGAGTAGAAGGGCGTCACGCCGTCACTGCAGCAGCCGGCTTAGGAGGAGGGAGGGAGAGAGATGCCCCTGGCCGCCGCCGGCGCGGATGGTGTACATATGTGTGTTTCCATCGGAAAGGGGCCTATCTAGCTGATTTTGTTCGTTCGATTCTTGGTCCTGCGATGGCTGATGCCTGCTGTCCTTTTGTTTCTCGATGCTGTTCGATTATGGAGGCTGAAATTCTTGTTCAGAACACGCTGGTTCGTCTCCACATCAGATCGCCAGAATTTCGCCTTGTACGCGGTGCGTTCCTTGGCGAATTGTATCCGACTTTGGCTGACCGAGTGTGATGAATCTTCCACGCTTGCCAATTCCAGTAGTAACCGCAGGCACGAGCTTATCCAAATCTCGCCCGGGAGGCCAGGAGAGCACGCTCTGTTTTCCTTGTGCGTCTCCTCTGTCTGCAACCTGCAGATTAGTCAGTCGAGAGCACCCACCTACTTCCCCTCTTCAATTCGTCTCATGCCTATAGTACTTCTGAATCGGATGCTCGGGAAGCGTGCCATTCAGTGTTCTCGGACGGCGGAAACGGTAACCCCAACACTGTACGAACCGTACGCCTTCGTCCGTACCCCACCACCCCCACGCACAACGGGCCCGTCGGCAGTTGGAGCACGCTGTTTGCGGCCGCGCCACTTTTCCACGCAGCGCGCCAGTGTGCCTGCCCCGCCGGCGTCAGCTCGCACGCTAGGCATGAACGGCCACGCGACTCGACGGCGCGTCGGCACCCCACCTCCTCCTGGGCCTGGGGCATCGCATCATGTCCTGCTCGCGAGGAAGAGCACACGCGCTTTCTGCACTTTCGTGGTGAGGTGTGGTGCGGTGTGCGATGCGATCTGCAACTGTCGTCCGTGTGCCCGTGCCCGGCAAGTACAGGGCGCCGCCCCCCTGGCGTCTGGCGGCAGGCCGAGGTTCCCCGGCGCCTGATCGACAGCGACGGCGCCCAGCGGCGCTAGGCTACTGTGCACTACCGGAATTCTACAGCAACAATCATGGGGCTCGTACGAGGACGCCGCTGTCCGTTCACGGGGCGAACGCCGCACGCGCTCTGATTCTGATCGATGGCAGCAGGACCAGGACCAGGAGGATCTCGCTCGCCCCCTCCCTCCCGGCTCGGGCGCGCGCGCGGCACCGGAGCCAGAAACACCCCCGCCATCCCGGCAACAAAAGAGAGCCCGCGCTCACCGTTCCGGCGTGGGCGCTGCACGGACGCAATCATCATTGCGGCCGCGCCGCGCACCGCCGCGATACGCAAGCGCCGGCCAGCCGCAGGCCCGCAGCCGGAGATTGGACGGAAAGCTACAGGCGCATCCCCGCGACAACGCCCCGGGGGGGAGCTTTGCGAGAAAAGTTGTGATCACCGTTCCGCGCGGCGCGCGTGGCGTCCGCCCCGTCCCTTTCCGATCGTCTCCCTCCCTCCCTCCCTCCCTCCCTCCCTCCCTCCCTCCCTCCCTCCCTCCCTCCCTCCCTCTCTCTCTCTCTCTCTCTCTCTCTCTCTCTCTCTCTCTCTCTCTCTCTCTCTCTCTCTCTCTCTCTCTCTCTCTCTCTCTCTCTCTCTCTCCGGCCGCTGCCGGTGTCGTCGTTTCGCCGCCCTGGAGGCTGGGGCCCAGGAGTGGCGCGACGGAGCGGGGTACGGACGGGACGGGCATATCCGCGTTCACACCACCCGCCGGGTCCGCAGAAAAAAACGACGCCCTGCTAGTATGCGTTATTGAGGCGATCAGGAAAGCTGAGCTGCAAAATCTGCCGTCCATCTTTCTTTTTCGAAAGGTCTGTCGTCTTTGGCTCTTTGCAAAGGGTGTACGGCTCGATCGGGTCGTTTTCCAGCTCCGTCCTGCTTTGAGCGAGGAGAAGAGCGCAACATGGTTGGAGAAGTGGAGAATTGAGCAGATGAAGAGAGCAGGTCGGCCTCCGTTGCTGCTCTGCTTAGATCCCGATGCCAGGAGCGGTCAAGGCAAGTACAGAAGATGGGGACTTCCGTTACGGCCGATGCGCAGGTGCGTCATGGCAGAGCTGTGCCCGATGGCAATGTGACGTGTATATATCTCTATATATGTACTGGGTTTAGTGGGTTACGTGGTGTTATCCACATGCATCTTCCATTCTTTCTGCATTGGGAAAATAGGACGACAAGTCGACAACAAGAGGAGGAGGAGGACACGGTGCGGGTAGTAGGGGTAGCTCTGTTCTTCCTTCCCTTCGCTGCGGATCGAGTCAAAAGGAAATGGAATACTAATAAGCAACAAGCATAGATAGATCCGGATGAATGATCATACTATATTCAGTGCGTCGTGATTGCGTAGTTACAGTACGGGTACGGTTCAGTCTGATGCGATGTGCATGGAGGTATGGCCCAGCCAAGGACTACTATTTCAGCGCAAGCGCAAACAAACTGAACTATGAGGAGGGAATATCCAGGCAGTATCGCACGATCTTTCTGGAAAATGACAAGAGGGGAATACAGAGATTCCCGAGGCTACCCGTAGTCACATATGTGATTGGAATCTGATTCATCAAATAAGCTTCCCCCCGCTTAGGCCCGGTCCACGCGGCGCTGCTCCCCCGCCTCTCCTCATTTTTTTCCTCCCAACGCCACCCCCTCGTCCACAGCCCCAGCCGGCGGCTGTTGCCGCCGTGTCGCCTGCCCATCCATCACCGTGCTGCCCGCCTTCGAGTCCGACCTTCTTCTTGCCCCCGCCGGCGGCCACCGCCCACCGAGGGGGGCTGCCCCGGCCTATTCGGCCGGCGGCGCTCCTGCGCCGTCTCGCCTCCGCCGCTGGCCGAACTGCCACCACCGACCTTCCCTCTACAGCCGCTAGCCATGGAAGCCGCCCCCACCCCTAGAAATCTGAAACCCTAGTACCGCCATCTCGACCACCACCCCGGCCGGCGGCAACCTCGTCGCCGGTCGCTCCCCATGTTCCATCACCCCTCGCCGGCATCCGCTCCCCCGGAACCCTAACCAGGGCAGCCCGGGCAACGCGGCGGGCGGCGGCGGGACGTCCACGGTGGGCCGTTCCTAGACCTTCTGTGATGGGTTGAATTGCAGTCACTGCTAATATTTGCGGAGATTTCTAGCCGTATCTCGTATCTCAGCCGTAAAGAATCTAGCACTAGTAGCAGGCTAGCGCACAAGTTGGAGTTGGACAAAAAGAAAAGTACCCTGATTCATCTGATTCCTCGAGACTGTCAGTGTCGGTTGCAGTTGCAGCTTCCCATCATCTCGCAGCCTTCAGAGTTTCAGACGAGTTGGAGCCTGGACACACCAGAGCGATAGAAAATCTGGGAACTCACTGCCGCCGAAAGGGTTTCAACTTTCAAGATTTTAGCCCGCACCGCTACCGTCCAAACGCCAAACCTTTCTATCTGCAGACCTGGAAACAATTTGCTGCAGATAGCCGTAGCTCAGTGAGCCGGTGAGAATTGAAGACCTGGGCCAACCGGCACGGCACCTCCAGTCCAGCGCCAGAGTGTTTTCCAAATCATATACTGGGCCTCGTTTCAGCAGTTCTGGCCCTCTCGTTCCAATAAAGTACTCGGCCTTGTTGTGTGTGTGGCTGGGCACACAGTAGCAGCCATTTCGACCCATCCTAGGTCCCTAGATTGAGCCCATTTCACACCCGGCGCATCTTAATATTGAGGAAGTCACTGGCCACAGGCAGGCGGTGCTAGGTGCTTCGTAGTTGTACCAAGGTCGACAGATTTTCATACAATGATGAACCTAGCTAACTAAGCTATAATTTTACAATCTATGTTTCGTAATTTCGTTCGTTCCCTTTTGCATTTCTAATCATATGAGCATTTATGAACTTATTACTATTGAGCATTCTAACTATTTTCACAAACCCTGTCAATGATCTTCATCTCAACCAAACCCCATGGCCTTTGGAGCCAGGCGAAGCAGCGGCTCGAGCGTGTCCGGGGCGAACTTTCTCGCGAACAGGAAGCAGACGCCGCTCGCCCCGTCATTGAACGTGCAGTTCCCGCGCGTCCCTCCCCTCCTGATCCGCCCGATCAGCTCCTCCGTCACCTCCTCCGCTCCGTGGGTGCGCGGGTGGGACCCGGTCCGCCGCTTCGGGTCCCAGTCCGCGAACGTGAGCGTCCGGTTGGCGTTGCGCCGCCCCCACCCCAGCACGCTCGCCAGCGTCGGCATGTAGTGCTCGTCCGCGACGCAGAACCTCTCGCCGGCGCAGTTCTCGCGGAACGTGGGGAAGTAGGTGCCGTCAGCGACGGCCTCGGCGGCGAGGGCGCGGTCCACCTCGAACCACTGGGAGCCCTTGCGCCACCGCTCGACGGAGACGTTGCTGCGGGCGGCGAACAGGGGCCTGTACGTGCCGGCGTCGCGATGCTCTCCACGAAGCTGGCGCCGCCGGAGCCGGTGAGGACGGCGCGCACGGTGGGGAAGTTGTAGAGGGGGATGCAAGACTCAGATAGCAGCGCGAAGCGCTCGTTGCCGAGGTCCAGCAGCGCGTTCGCCAGGAGCCGGCGCTCCGCCTCCACGAGGGTGACGCCTCCCCACGCCGTCCTCTGGCTCGGGATCGTGCGGCCGTGGAACACGGAGCCCCTCGGCGGCGAGCCGGTGTAGGAGGGGTTGGCGTGCACGTAGATCGAGTAGAGGCCCTCGTGCCCCTCGAACCTCTCCCACAGGGGCCGCAGGGGCAGGTCCCCTCTCACCAGGAACATGAAGGCGACCTTGGGCACCCGGTGGTACGGCGTCCCGTCGAGTCTCGGCGCCGTGGACGCCCACCGGAACAGCTCCTCGTCGGTCATGTTGTGCATGGCGCTGCTCATCGGTGGCAATGACGACGTAGGCGGCGACGGCTTATTAGCAGAGGGCGACGGGTTCACGAAAGGGAAGTGGAGATTTTGGAAGCTTGCGGTGGAGGTCGTCATGCCCAGGACAAATCCCAAGGAGAGGAAGAGAAGCGCTACCGGTAGTGGTAGCACGTAGAGGACTACCCTGCCTGGATGAAGCAAGGCCAAGGGCTTGTTTCTGTCGGTCTTCATGGCTGACGGCTTAGCGCGCATCATCAGAGAGAACTGCAGCCGCCTTAGTTATACTACCGCCTCACCGAGGCATCTGCGCAGGATTCCGGCCGCTTTGCTCTCTCTGAAAGCTAACAAATGGCTTGTTGGTGCAAAATAATAGCGTTCACTAATTCGTTTCGTCAGTAGCAGGGGTACATCTAGGAAGCAATCTGGTTCAGCCTTTAATGTGGTCTCGTCATGAATGACCGGGAGAGATGTGCGAGTGAGGTGGATCGGATTTCTCGTGTATGAATTGTGCAAACATTGGGCTGATCAAATGGGGAGAAACTAAAGAAATGGCACATTTTGGAGCGTGGCATAATACAAGAGGCCAGTAACTGTTGCTTGTGCATACACAAAGGAGATGCCTGCCAGAAGGTTGACCTTGCCATGAGCCCATAATGCCATCTACTGCTGATACACCCTTGACGCAACCTCGCGAGCAAGGTGTGTGCATGCTGGGGCAAAGCTCGACGCCGAAGTCGTAAGGATTAACAATTTAAAAGATTCACCATTTGATACAACATACAGACGGCATAGTTAAGCCTGTGGACAGTTTGATGTGTATGTATGCAGCTGTGAATTACTGATCAGCACGATGGCCCAGGCTAGCTACAGAGTTCTTGGCTTTGTTCTTCTCGAGAGGACAGGCAGCTGCAACAATACAGGCTAGGACACTGCTTGCTGCAGGGAAGCGCCACGGCCAAACGGAATAAAGGTGCACTTCACAGCTCGTGCTGAAGTTCTCCAATGAGAAGTCGTTGCACATTCAGAACAATTTCTGATATTTTATACTCCCTCCGTCTCGGAATATAGCTAGCTTTAGTATTTTTCAGACAGATTCTAGGATCCAGTGAAAAGACTATATTGTCCTCGGTTAAATACCACGGCTACGCAAGCAACCATGCGCTAATTTACAGGTGTGTGATTGCGTAATGCATGGCTCCATATCTGACGCAACAAACCTTCCTAATATGTTCTGACTTGCCAAACATGCACGTATTGATCCCAGATTGAGTTGGCAAGCTAGAAACAGGAACGCACGCAATTAAAGCTAGTAATTAACGTTCAGGCTGGTGGGGAGATAGATTGTGACGGGGTATTTTGGTCAGTTTATATTCACAAGGTGGGTTGAGAACTCTAAAGATATATTTGGGATAAATTTTGAACCTTTAAGATAGCTATATTCCGGGACGGAGGAAGTAAGACGTATGGATTGGACTCTGGTCATAATAATCGAACGTAACAAACTATTTTTAACGCAAATTAATTCCCGAGCCTTGTCCACCACGCATGCTCTTGTCCTGTACCGGTCGTGCGCGTGCAAATACAAGGTGGGCTTAAATCGCACAGCTCGGACGTTCCTCCGCCCGGCCCAAACCATATTGGGCCCGTATGCCAAGTCAACTGGCAGGCAACCGCAACGCGACAGTTCAGTGTTCAGAATCAGAGGCCCCTCCTCCTGAGTCGTCCTCTCCCTAGGATGGCTGAAGTCGCCGGGAACACATGCCGGCCGGTGGACGGAACCGCTCGGCGCTCGCGTGTTCTCAGGCGCACGCACGGCCATGCCGGGGCCCCTGGCCGTGGCGCATGCCGGGCTGCGCGTTCCAGGGCGGAGCCCGGCCACCCGGGGCGCTACTGTTGGAACGTTCGGGAACAATCAAACGCGCTGAAAAGGCGGGGACGACCGGATGAGCGCCGTCGCTGTCTCTCTGCCCGCCTGTTGCGAGAGCCCAGTCGGGTCTCGACTCGTTCCGTAGCTTAGCTTAGCTGCTGCGCGCCTGAACCCCCCGCGCGTTAGCGTGTCGCGACTTGCGACCTAGTAGCTTTTACGCGCTCATCATCCCTTATCGCGAGGAATCTAGCAAAGCGAACCCAACAACACTAGCACCTTGCAAGGTTTCATCAGCAGCAAGTGGCGACGCGCTTCGTGCTCTGCCTCTGGACGCTTCTACACCGCCCAAGATCACGCGTACATGCATCCATCCATCATTCCATTCCCATCTGATGCGAGACTGATACTGTTGTCAGTCATGGAATGGAAGCGATCGCACCCGGACAAGTGACGATGGCCCCGACCCCGCGTCGCCGGCCAAGAACCGGTCGTCAGGTGCGCGGACACAGCTCGCCAGATCACGCGAAAAAAATGGGTGTCGCGATCGCCGTGAACCGATGAGCAAACCGGCCATTCCGAGGGCACGCGAACTCGACGCACCCGTCAAGATGGTTTATCTTCAGATCGTACCGCGCGAAAGCAGTCGCGCTCTCGCCACGCCACTACCCATGCTGTGCATCCTATCACCAGCTGGGGGAGGCAGGAAGGACGACTGACCGCTCCCCTGTGCTTACGCCTCGCGCGGCCTCGCCTGACGCTTCCTGCTCATGGACGGGCGAGCCCGGCGTAAAAAGATTCTCTAGAGAGGCCGCGCGCGCCACAAATCCTCTAACGGAAACGCGCATTTATTCCGTGTAAGCTCCCCACCACCTTTCTCCTCACTGCCCAGACAAGGACTCGGAAAAGCACCGGGCGATCGCCGCTGTCCCAACCAGCCATCGAAGCCACCACCCACGCCCTTCACACGGCCCGGCAACGCACGGCAACAACGCGCGCGGTTCCGTCTCACCAGCCATGATGCATCGGCCCTTCCGCGCCGCCGGCGCCGTCCTCGCTGCCGTCGTCGCGGGGCTGGTGTGCGCGGCGGGGGTCGCCGAGGCGGGCACCGGCACGTTCATCTACGCCGGGTGCTCGCCGTCCAAGTACCAGCCGGGCACCCCGTTCGAGGCCAGCCTGGAGTCGCTCCTCACCTCCTTCGCCAACGCGGCGCCCAACGCCGGGTACAGCACCTTCACGGCGGGGGCCAACGGCACGGGCGGCGCCGCGGCGTACGGGCTCTACCAGTGCCGCGGCGACCTGGACGGCGGCGACTGCGCGGCGTGCGTGCGGGACGCGGTGGGGCAGCTGGGCCAGGTCTGCCCCGCGGCGTCCGCGGCGTCGCTGCAGCTGGAAGGGTGCTACCTGCGGTACGACGGCAGCAACTTCGTGGGCGCGCCCGACACCGCCATGGTGTACCGCAAGTGCAGCACCAGCACCAGCAGCGACGGCGGCTTCCTCGGGAGCCGGGACGCCGTGCTCGGGGAACTGCAGCAGGGCGCCGGCTCCGGTGCCGGCGGCTACAAGGTGGCCAGCTCCGGCAGCGTGCGGGGCGTGGCGCAGTGCCTGGGCGACCTCGCGGCGGCCGACTGCACGGCGTGCCTGGCGCAGGCGGTCGGGCAGCTCAAGGGCACCTGCGGCACCGCGCTGGCCGCCGACGTGTACCTGGCGCAGTGCTACGTCAGGTACTGGGCCGACGGCTACTACTTCCGCCCGGCACAAGGTACGCGAACGTGCACGTGCAGTTCTCGCCCTTCGCGTTTCAGCCTTTCTTTTCATCAGACGATTAAAAAAAATCCGGATTATTCGGTTCTACTCCTAGTCCACTGCGGTTGCGCGTTCTTAGCACGAGTTGCTGTACGAATTGATTCCAGTTGGCGATGGGTAAACCTCCCAAAAGTTAAGAAGGAGATGTGGCAGAATATGTCCTCTGACAGCCCTTTTCTCCATATGGGGCATGTCAGGAGAATGTCCGAGCGAGGCTTAGTAACTTCCCAAAGCTAAGTTTCGCAGGAAAGTTACTTTTTAAACAAATCGCGGGAAAGTTCACTCCGTGTGACGCAAAATTTTCAATTGCGTTGGATCAGACGTGCCTGTAACTTGAAAATTTTAGCTGCCCAGTAGATCAAGCAGGCGTGGCTAGTAGATTAGCAAAAGAGAAAGAGACAAGATACCAATCACTTGACTGCAGACGACAACCGCGCCGCGCGCAACGTAACAAGTTAACAACCCATAAGCATCAGAGACCAGGCCCTGTTTTCAGCCTATCAGGTCAAATCAGTAGTAGCTGAGCTCGTCCAATACATCATGGGTTTTGCTATGCCAATCATCTTGAACTTTCTAGTGGGCCGTATGCTAGGCTTCTAATAATAGTTGGACCCAGTATAATCAGGCAGATGCAAGCTTTGGTCGAAGCGACAGTAACAAAAGAAAGGAACTTTGAGTATGCTATGCCGTCGAATTCTTTTTCTTTTGCCGTACATACCGATCGAAACTCGAAAGGTCTGTCCTGGTCCACTGACGGCCACTAAAAGAAAACCCCTACTCCTAGTGCCCAAGCATATCGATCAGTCGGGTTTAGGGCTGCGCGGCGGCGATAGGCACGCACGTTGTGGGATCGGGGCTTGACGGCGGCAGCCAAAGCCAACCACTCCCCATCCACGCCGATGAATATATTCCCGATAGATAAACCAACAAAGGCAGGGAGCACTCTCGGGCGAGTGCGCGGCTTTGAATATGCTCTTCTAATCCTGCGCGCACCCGAATCGATCATCTGATGTTCCGATGTCCTCCTATGGCCACAGATTCGCAGGACGATGTTGGGAGGACGCTGGCCATCGTCGTCGGCATCTTGGCGGGGCTGGCACTCTTCGTGGTCTTCGTCTCTTTCCTTAGGAAAACATGTAACTAAGCATCTTCTGTGCTCGCAAAGCGTCGTGTACCACCTGTGCCCCTGAGTCTGTCTGTACTCAGGGTCCGATGGCATGGAGAACCAAGGGCTCAGAAAAGAGATGCACCCTCTAGCATAGCCTGCAAAAAGCTTCAGAAAGCGCATGTAATCTCATTTTGTTAGCAATAGATGTGGACTATCGGATGAGCACTATCTTGATTTGGGTCATCATTTTTGGTCCACTGATCATGGCATACTTAGCAATCATTTTTCGCAACAACATTCGCATCAGGTCATAATCATTTCGGCAGTTGGCTGCAGATCAGACATGAATGGTATCAGTTCACACAGGTACGAACGCACGGTACACGATATATACAGCTGATTAACCAACGCACATTCTGAGCGGTTTTCGCTTTACAGCCCCCAGATTACACGAGTTCGCACAGGATAGACCTCGGGACCTTTGCTACAGGCTGCATCTCATCAGGCGCTGTGTCCCTGAGCCAATGGGCTCCACCTCGCCGGGTTGTAACCGCCGCAAGCGCTGATGCTCGACTCCCTCATCTTTGCCTCGGATATACCGCTGTTGCAAATGTTCGCAAACGCTCTCATTGACTTCATGCCGTACTGAGTGAGCGAGCCGCACTGGGATTCGAAAATCCTCACCTGGCAATAGCAATCAAGATGAAATAAGTTCAACAGGACACAAACTGAATGCGAATGCACAAGCAGCAAAGATATGGGAGAAAGGGAACTTCATGCATGCCTTATGCCAGAGCCCAATAAGAGAGAGCAGTGTACTCACCATCCTCTTCAAACAATCCCAGTCATCAACTAATGGTTCACCAGAGGCTCTAACGGCCTCAAGCATTTTAGGCCCATTCTCAAATCCAAAGACAAGTCTCCCAATGAAATTGATGCTGCTGTCGAGATGCTTCCTGTGTTGAACAGTTTCTTTAATCTGTCTGAGAGCCATCAGCTTCTCTTCAGATCCCCCGTTTAACTGCTCGTACTGAAAGCAAGAAGTGAATATTAGCAAACAAGGACAATAGGAGGCTACTACAAGTGATTCGCAAAACTTGGGCTTGACTTAAGAGGAGAGAGCTTGACATTGGAATAATAAGTGTACAAGCTCTAACCCTCTCAAGTGCAGTACCTTCTCAACAAGAGCACAATTGTATTAAGAAGTTAGTTCTTCCTCCTATATTCTATAAGAAGTAAGAAGCCCGTCTATATGAAAGTTAAGCCACTCCAAACAAGCGAAATAGTTCCAACTTTGATTGGTAATAGGTAAGTTGGAGGAAACAGCAGAACAGCTTTTAGTCAGAGATAGGAGAAGCAAAACCCCTTCCCTGAACTGTCTTGTCAATTATTCTCTAAAATTCTCTAAAGCAGAGGTATAAATGTGTCAGCTGATAGCGCCTATGCTGTTTTACGAAATAAACACTTTTAAGGACTTATGAATTTGCACGTGGCAATAAAACAATTTAAAATGGTTGTAAAAACTAAAGCCATGATCCTTATTGCCTTCAACACAAAAAATATGATCTCTTGTGATAAAACCATGTCTCGAAAACAGCCATGTAAATGAAAATAAACAACTCTATCCATAGAAATTGGCATAACGCACATAAAGCTAGAAGAAAATATATATATTATTATAACAACATAATGTTATGATGCTATCTATGTCAAATAATGCAGCATAATTTCCAACAACAAATAACTAATCGTCTAAAATGAAATATTTCATCTACAAAATGGTTTATGCATCTGGCACAACAACATATCATGTTTTAGCTCAACAAAGTAGAGGTCAAGAATGAAAAACAACAAACAACCAATAGTTCCGCTTGTCATGATATTACTCAGAACAGCATCCATTTTGTTCCTTTCAATCAGCAACTATATATCATTTGAGTTCTTCTTTTAGAGGATCAGTTAAAGGGTGATGGGGAGACTGAAAGGATAGCTAGAATTTACCCTCTTCCACATGAAGAGAAGATCAGCATCTCTCTGATTGACTGCACCCTTTGGGCCTGGCCAAAGCAGCGTGTTTGCAATGTTGGCATTAGCAGGATCAAAACCTTGATAAAGGAAAAGCTTCTCATTCTTGAAGGTCTTGTCACCATACTCGATGACATGAGAACCCTCTTTGTACTTATTCGAGTTAGAGGTTCTTGTTTTCACCTGTCCAACAAATTATATGATTTTCTGAAGTTCTCTCTTCCACCTTCCTAAGAAAGCAGTATGGTTAGCTGTAACCAATATGGAAGTGAGCTCAAGATTTACCACTTCATACTGATCCTTGATGGTTTCCTTCATTAGATTGTGGGTTTGACTGCCAATTAGAATCAGTCAGTACAAAACAGCAGGCCTAGTAGGTAACAGTCATAATAATTGCTATAGTAAGCTTGTATATTCAGGTTGTATCGACCAAAAATGTTAAGCACAAAGCAATATGCCTTTGCTTGTCAACACTCAACAGACCCCTGGCTCCTCGACAAATGATACTTCCCCGTCTTTTTTAATCATCTGGAGTTTTTTTCCATGTATTAGCTATTACCAATACAATCGAGCATTGTGTTGTGCAAATACCTTTTAAGCTAGTAAAGCAGATGATTATTATACTAATTAACACCTACCTTCATATGTAAAATGTACTGGCATTTCTTTAACGTGATATGAGAACAAGACATGTTGTGTGCTAGAAAAGAATTAATGAAAAGGTTCCAAATAACAGTGCTGATGCAACGTTCAGCTGCATAGAATGAACAAGTAAGATAAAAGGCAGTTTCATTTTGGGCAATAACACAATAGTTCGAGCTTAAAAACACCTAATGTAACTGGAATTGTATCACACTACATAATTGAAAAGAGCAACAAAAACAACATATCAAATATGTAGTCTCCATATGGAACTTATTTTGATCTAATACAATATAAATGCCGTACATCAATGGATTTCAAATGAGTCTTATGGTGTATGGTGTTACCTATCTTCCATCCAAGAAACGCTGTACAGATCACCTAAACAGGTAATGTACTCAGGAGGGGGTGATGGGTCCATCCCAGGGCAGTATGTTCCCCAACTATTTTCAACTGGATTTGCGGCAGTTGTGACATAAATATTTAGGTCTTGTGGCATTAATCCCTCAAAGATACTGCCACTTTCGCATGCTTCAACATATATAACCTGAAAAATAACATGAAATTTTCGTTTCAATCTAGGTGTATGAATTCCAGAACGGACCTTTTTTTGAAAGGAAAAAAAATGAAGAATCTATACCATTTTCGAGTAGCTATTGGAAGCATGCTTCTTTTGTAAAACCTTGATGAAGTCACCAGCATAGAGATATGGCAAGTTTGGCATACCTATAAGTTTGACCAGTTAAGTAAGCACACAGAAAATCGACTAAACAGTATCTCTTATGCATTAAGTCCAAACACATACCAAGAACTCCAGGACCCCCATGATCTGAGTAATAGATAAATATGTGGTCATTTGGTTTACTGTCTATAACCTTCTTACTCCCTCCAGTAATTGCACTTTTATTGCCCAAGAGCACAGCAAAGAAATTTTCGGTAGTGACCTGATCACCTGTATAGTCCTGCAAATGCATGTGTATTCGCACAATGAATGAGCAGTAAGAACTGTAAATCCATACATGCTCGCAAAGCACAATTATCTTTTGACTCCGATAGTAAATTACTCAAGATCTTGTGTGGAGCTAAAATTGAAGAGAAACAACCAATTATTACCTTTGGAACACCAGTATATACATTTTCACCTTTAGGGTGGTTAATGATAATCCCAGGCCTTGGGTTCAGAATGTTATGGGCAATATCATCGTACATGAACACCACAATGTTCTCCTCCTTCACTCCTCCCTTCCGCAGAATCTGGTATGCATGGCATACATCGGCCTGCCAAGCATCATGCGTACCACTATTATAAGTAAGCACTCACAATAATTTTATACCATCCATTTTTTAGTAAGCACGCAATAAAAAAAGTATAATTGTACAGAAATCACAACAGGACAACTTTTCATGCGTGGCATTCAATCATTAGCAGTATATTCTAAAAAAATAAATCCCAAATAGCCCCCACATTGCTAGTCGATATTCAGCCGAACAGAATTTCTGTCACCAACGAACCATGTCTCTTCTCACCTAAAAATTATCCACCAGACAGCAAGCACCTGAAACAGCTGAGCCGAATCATGTATGGACACTTCAAGCAAAGCAAAGCAACTATTGATTGGATAATCCGGTCCTTCATACCTAAATTTTACAGGCAAATAGTCCCCACACAGTCAATTTCGAACTCAGACAGCGACCGCAAATGCAGATCAGTTTACAATATCCAACAAATTCGAAGCAGCGGAACTCCAAACGCCTCCAATCGATTAGAAAGTCACAGCACTACGCGGGTGTGGAGGAAGTCGATCGAATGCTTGAAATTTTAGTCCCCAGTCCCCAAAACGTAACCCACACTCTCGTCTCTGGCTCTCTGCCCTTTACCCGCCCCCTCGCCCTCCCAAGTCCCAACTTCGCACAAATCACAGCACTACTGATGAGGCCGCCGCGGGCTCACCTGGTGCCGGTAGTTCCCGTAGCCGGAGGATCCCGCCACGAGCACGGCCCACCTCGTCCCCACCTCATCCTCCGCCGCCGGAGCAGCAGCAGCAGCGTCACCCCCGTCCTCCGTCGGCATCCGTATCAGCGGCTCCCACTCCCCATCCGCCACCGCGGCGGCCACCGCCAGGAGCGAGATGAGCCCACACAGCCACGCCGCTGCTGCCATCGCTGATCGCTCGGGGGGCGGCGCGAGAGACCGAGATAGAGCGAGGCGAGTAGGTGCAAGAGCAGGAGCTGTGACGGCGACGCTGGGACCCGGGGGGCGCCTTTTAAAAAAAAACTACCCGGACTGACGTGTCGTGTCGGCAGCAGCAGCATGGCCGGCGAGGCAGCCGCGAACGCGACGCCGGCGCGGGCGCAGGAGCAGCACTGCAGCAGGGCCTGGAAGGAAGGATTGCTGGAACTGGAACGGGCCCGTCGCGTGGGCACAGGATAAGATTCGGAGGCTTCTCGGCTTAGAAAATTGCGCGCACCGGGTCGTCGTCAACTGCCGGACTCCGACGAGATTTCTGAAGCGAGGAACCGACGGCGACCGCGCGATCTGCTGAGCTTTTTTGTATCGCCACGAAAGGGAGAGGTGGGAAAGGCAGCGAAACCGACGCTTCCTGATGGCGAAGTGGCAGTGGTGGCTCCTCTGAACCTCTGACTTGGAGAAGCGCTGGAATCGGGTAATCGTGGAACGTTTCCGTCTCTTCTCGAGGGAACGGGCATGATTTTGCGCCGCTTTTGCGAAAGGGCTTGCTCGACGTTGCCTCCGGAGGTGGTGAAGGCGCTGGAAAGGGCAACGCGATTGCTTCACGCGTGATCAGATCGACCGCGGATTCAGTGTGCGGCACGCAGTGGGCTCAAACTGTGCAGGGCTCGTTGTTGTTTTAATCGATGATGAACTAACCTTTTTTGAGAAATGGTTGCTGCAGTGTGCAGTCCTGTTTGGAATTTGGACTTGTAGGCGAGGCATGCATGTTTCGGTTTTTCGAATATTCTCCCTTGCATCTTGGACATTTACATACCAAAATTATTTGGGGCCTTAATATGTTTATTAGGAGTCTGTCCCTTAAGAAAAAGCCCAACAGCCCACTACTCCGTCAGTTGCCTTCTGGCCATTGTACACCGAGCTGCTGCCAACTCAGGACACAAGCATAAGGGCCCAAATCAAGAGAGTAGAGCGTGATAGGCCCACATATGTCTATGGCAACAGTTCAGTATTGGAGGCCCAAAATCATGTAAGTTTGAAACCTCTCAAGGAAATCATTTTTTTAAAAGAAGACTTCCAAGATAAACAGGAAGATTTCCATGGTCACCGATGAAAAGGATAATAATTTACAATTTGCTAAGTACTTAATTTCATTGTGCAGGTTTTAGTGGGTCAACCCACCGACCCAATACCCAAACTATAAAGTGTAGTGTAACTACCTAATAAATTGGCCCACTTAATTTTAGTTCCAATTGGGGTTGAGTTTGCTGGGTTATCGGGTAACCCAATCGCCATCCCCATGTCCTACGTCGCCTAGCCGGCCTAGGCCCCGACGCTACCTGCGTCGTCAACTCGTCCGTCTCGCCGCCTCGCCGGCGCTGTTTCATTCTACACCCTAGCGCCGTTTTCTTCTACATCCCGGTCAATACGCCGGTGGATTTGACGGCGGGGCACATGCAGTGGTTAAAGGAGCTTGCGCCGGTGCTGCGAGTGCAGGCATGCAGGTAGCCGTCGACTGGTTGCCAGTGATCGCAAGTCCGCAAGTGTATGAAGAAGAAGTTGCCTGATTTAATGGTTTGATTCTGTGTGCTACTGCTAGTCTGCTGCTCCAATCTGTGAACTGAGGCGTGCAGCCGTGGAAGCCAAGCCAAAGGGTTGCCTGGCGAGGCCGGCACTGGCACCACGAGGCCACCGTTGGGAGGTGAGTTTTTCCTGCCTGCGGTGTGGTTTTTTGCACTGCCATGATTGATTTGCTCCCCAATGATTTTGCTAACTGATTTAGGTCAACTAAATTTTAGCTTGCTAAAGTTTAGCATCCTGAACTTTAGCAGGGGTTATTTAGATCCTTTGGCTAAATCCTTCCGTATAACCATACTACCCTTCATTTATTACTGCCAACTTCCACCGTTGGAGTAAATATGAGGATATTTTGGACTTCGCTCACTTTTGGTAAGTTTTAGCAACTCTTGGTTGGCTAATGACTGAAGCTCTCTCTTTTTTAAACGAACCAGGCAGGAGAGCTGTCGATTATATTAAAAAGAAGGAACAACGCCCAGACTGGGCACAACAAACAACGACAAAAACGACACCGGCCGGTTGTATTGGGACATCAACACGGCCACACGATTCCACCCGAACTCTACTTAACAAAACCACCACTCCACTCGACAACGGGAACAAAACCGAAGCACTACCGCATCACTCACCCACAATCCACACTCTTGTAGTCGTCGAAACCTCAGGCGTGACCATACGTCGATAGGAATCGAAGGAGGCAGACGTCACTGCACCAAGAAAACCACCGTCATGCAGGACCCTTCGCCGCGATACCGCTGCAACATCACACTCCACCCGACGGGGTGAAAAACACCGGATCCAGACCACTTGCAGGCTGCCTCGCAGTCGTCACCACGACAATACAACACGCGAAAGCCTCGCTGCATCCGCCATTGGACTCCACCTCTCTCTCGATTCAACTAAAGTTTAGCAACATTTTAGGTGGATCCGTTTGGATCCAAAATTACTAAATTTAGTCAAGTAAACTTTAGCGAGGAACACGGCCTTAATAAGAGGGAAACTATTTCTCTATACTTGAGCCGGAGAACGAGAAGCAGGTTGGCTCAACGGTTGCTATGGCAGCGTACACTGCTTGATGATGTTTCTCTGGGTTGACCCAGAATACCAATACCCAGCGGAGGTCTGGACTGGATCAACCCAAAATCCAATAAATATTTGTTGGGTACTGTAGGTTAGTGTTTGATCAACCAACGCCGACCCATTTTCACCGTGAGACCTCATTGGTGATTTGTTGAGCGACAGATTATAGATCGCTGCGTGGATTTATTATTATTATTTTGAAGTCAGGAAGGGAGCTTCTACCTAAATTGCATTGATGAAGGAGAACGCCGCACAAATGCATAAGCGAAGAGGCAAACGAAGCGTTTCAAAAAAAAAAGAGGCAAACGAAGAATCGGGGAGAAGAGGAAAAGCAAGAGAAAGATCGCTGCCTGGATTGAATGGCATACTATCACTTATCCCCCGATTTAGTTTAAAGGCATCTTTCAAATCAGCTTGAATTGACAATAGCAATTTACCCGCCAACTCAGTCTTTAGCTCTTTATCGTCTTTCAAAATAAGAAAAAACTCTTTAGCTCTTATCGAATGGGACACGCTCCACCATTTCCATGAGTAGAGGAACACTGTGAGGTAGTGAAAATGGAGAAAAGAATGGGCACGATCTACCGCGGGTGACATTTATACACATTTATACTATTTCGGTTTAGCTATTCACCTTGTTCGTACGGGACAGACATGCCCTCGTCGGTTTGGCTCTCATCATCATGGAGGTCTGAAGTTGGAACGGAACCGGGAGGCAGTAGTAACGGATTATGATTCTAGTAGTCTTCATCATCCAAAATTACTTATATATTTTTAGCTTATATAATTTTTAGTTTAAAATTATATAAGATATGATGATTCTTAAATTATTTAGATTAAATTTTATAATCTTTTACCATCTGACAGAGGCAGGGCTACCTGCCATACTTGATACTACCATCGATGGCGATCGGTCTCGCGACTTCCCGTTTTCTCCCGCCCTCCGGAACCTTCCAGAATCGCTGAGGACCGGACGGGGCTAGAACCCGCGCCTCCTCTCCCGTCATATTTTACTCGCCCCCGCTCCTCGACGATCCCACCAAAAGGCCCGAGAGGCGCACACCAACCGATCCGGAACCGACGCTCTCGATCGTTCCACCTCCCCGATCGCACGCCAGATCAGCACCCGCCGCCGCCGCCGCCGCGATGGCCGACGAGGCGAAGGCGAAGGGCAACGCGGCGTTCGCGGCCGGCCGCTTCGAGGAGGCGGCCCGGCACTTCGGCGACGCCATCGCGCTCGCGCCCGACAACCACGTCCTCTACTCCAACCGCTCGGCGGCGTACGCGTCGCTCGGGCGCTACTCCGAGGCGCTCGCCGACGCGGAGCGGACCGTCGCGCTCAGGCCCGACTGGGCCAAGGGCTACTCCCGCCTCGGCGCCGCGCACCTGGGGCTCGGTGATGCGCCCAGGGCCGTCGAGGCGTACGAGAGGGGGCTCGCGCTCGAGCCCTCCAACGAGGCCCTCAAGTCCGGCCTCGCCCAGGCGCGCCATGCGGCGGAGACGCGGCACCCGGGGGGTTCCGGCTCGGACGCCTTCGGCAAGGTGTTCCAGGGCCCCGAGCTGTGGACCAAGATCGCCGCCGACCCCACCACGCGCGCCTACCTCGACCAGCCGGACTTCGTGCAGATGCTGCGGGAGGTGCAGCGGAACCCCGGCAGCCTCAACACCTACCTCTCCGATCCCCGCATGGTGCAGGTGCTCACCCTCATGCTCAACATCAAGCTCCAGCCCCAGAGCAATGGGGCGTCTCAGCCGGCGGCAGCGCAACCGGCCCCTCAGACGCCAAAGCAGCAGCCGGAGGCAAAGGCAAGGGAGCCAGAGCCGGAACCTGAGCCCGAGCCCATGGAGGTGACAGAGGAGGAGAAGGAGCGGAAGGAGAGGAAGGCGGCGGCGCAGAAGGAGAAGGAAGCGGGCAACGCCGCTTACAAAAAGAGGGATTTCGATACTGCGATCCAGCACTACACAAAGGCCATGGAGCTTGACGACGAGGACATCTCCTACATCACCAACCGCGCTGCTGTTTATCTTGAGATGGGAAAGGTATCGCCCTTTACGTTCTACTTTAATGGCAAATTGCTCGTAGATTATTGTCCTAGTTAAGAAACGTACGAATTTGGTATAGTATCTGTGAAATGATCAGCTAATGAGACCTTTTCACCGCATCCTGCAAACAGCTTTTAGATATGAAATTGGTTAAGTATTGTCTGCTCTGTTGGAGTAACACAGTCAAAGGCAATTCCACATTTTGTTTGAGAACTCGAGTCTTATGTTTTGTAGGAGTTAATATGATAGGGACCACTTTAGAGTTTGATGAGTTGGTCAAGCCAGAATTCGCGCTCCTGTCACTGGTATATGCTTTGACAGCAATGCCCAAGGCTATTTGTGATTGTGATATAACTTGGGCATGTCCTGTTTCTGAGCTAATTTACAATTCAATGATATCTCGTTTTATGATTTTCTCAACCCTGCATTGCATTATATGATTCAGATGATTCTAGTGTCCTCCGAAACTAATATTTTGTCTTTCGTTTCTAGTATGATGAGTGCATCAAGGATTGTGATAAGGCTGTTGAAAGGGGAAGGGAACTACATGCTGATTTCAAGATGATCTCGAGGGCACTGACCAGAAAAGGAACCGCTCTTGCTAAACTTGCCAAGACATCCAAAGACTACGATGTTGCCATTGAGACTTTCCAGAAGGCGTTAACTGAGCACCGAAACCCAGATACCCTGAAGAAACTGAATGATGCTGAACGAGCAAAGAAGGAGCTGGAGCAACAAGAATACTACGATCCAAAAATTGCTGATGAGGAAAGAGAGAAAGGTATGCCAATGTGGCACTGCCACAGGCATCCTATTTGTTATCGGTGTTCATTGTTCATGCAGTTTTTTCCTGCTTTAATAGGCGATGCTGATGATGAACCATATCTTTTTAACTCTTGTGCAGGTAATGAGTTCTTCAAGCAGCAGAAATATCCAGAAGCAGTGAAGCATTACACTGAAGCTCTCAGGAGAAACCCAAAGGACCCGAAGGTAATTTCTTCGTATTCCAGTTTCAATTAGTTCAACAAAATATTTGTGGAAACCTAGTTCATGCAAATCCTAACATCTGTTGGGAAATAGATAATCTGGAAATGAATTTGTGTAACATATTGAACTCCATAATTTAAGGGTTTAGTAGTGCTAGTACACACACTTTAGGTCTACTACTTTCTGCCATTTTTATGTCATCTGATTGATGCATTGGGCATTTTTAAGCTTCTATCCTTATGGGCTATTTTTCAGGTATACAGCAACAGGGCTGCTTGTTACACCAAGCTGGGAGCCCTTCCTGAAGGTCTAAAAGATGCTGAGAAGTGCATAGAGCTAGATCCTACATTCTCCAAAGGATACACAAGAAAAGGTGCTATCCAATTTTTCATGAAGGAATATGACAAAGCGCTGGAGACTTACCAAGCTGGCCTAAAGCATGATCCGAAGAACCAGGAATTGCTTGATGGTGTAAGGAGGTATAATGGAGATCATGACCATCTTCAGATGTTGGTTTACACTAAGCAGCAATACTAATCGTTGCTATCTTCTTGGTTCAGGTGTGTTGAACAGATCAACAAGGCAAGCAGAGGTGAACTCAGCGAGGAGGAAATGAAAGAGAGACAGGTAAATTGATTCTTCATCTGAAAAAGCTTCGCTTCAGTCACTGTGGAGCACGTCATTTGCTCCATCCACTACTACTGCAAGAACACAATGGTTAACGGTCCCCCCGTTTTGTTCCTTAATGCAGAATAAAGCTATGCAAGACCCTGAAATCCAGAACATCCTGACTGATCCGATCATGCGGCAGGTAACAACAGACGTCTGCATTTGATTTGAAATGTGCTTATGTGGAGTAGGTAGATAAGTCTGCTGGAGATCTGATTATGTGGAGCGTGCCCTGCAGGTGTTGGCCGATTTACAGGAGAACCCACAGGCTGCCCAAGCGCACCTCAAGAACCCCGGAGTGATGCAGAAGATCCAGAAGCTCGTAAGCGCAGGGATAGTTCAGATGAAGTAGTCTGTGGCTGCAAGGTCTGGATTCAGAGTTGAGACCTTTGCTGAAAATACCGTGATCTCATTTTGGCCACTGGATCGGGTTGTGTAAGCATAGCTTGGTCATGGCGGTGTTCCATGTGATTTTCCACTAGACATGTTCCGGATTTGTGTCGTATTTTTGGGAATGCCTGTGAAAGTGTGAAGAGAGTTCCATCTCTCGCATTCGAGCATATGGTAGCGTCCTGTCAACTGCCGCAGCGGCAACGTTCCCTTTCCCTCGACGTGCACCACCCGGTCTCAACGACGGATCAGCACTTCAACAGCAGCTGCCACGCCCTCATCGACTCGGCTCTGCGCTTGCAGCCTGAACTCGACGCACCTTCGAAGCAAGCGTGACGCTATGAACGAGAAGAATACCGTCATCAAGAAAATAGTGTTAGACATATTGTACTTTGCCCTTTCAAATTTTCTTTACTGGTCTATGAGGCAATGCTGCCGCCACGAACTAGCAACCTTAAGAGACACAACTGTTCATTGTTAGTTAATGCAGTTTTTTCCTGCTTTAATAGTTTATGGACAAGTTTGAAGCTCGCATCTAATTAGTCAACCTTGTTTATAATGTTCGTCCTATCATTTGCCTATTTTCCAACACAATACACATGTATACAGACTATAATGTTTATTATCTGGTCTTAAAAGCTCGGTGACCAATTTTTCTATATGCCTTGCAATCCTATTGTCATACCAATAACCTTTTCCCTTTGTATCAAACATCTATGTATGTTCGTTGTGTGTTTAAAGCTTAGCTTGAGGCATGGATTTTTGTTGCAAGCCATTTGCCATTACTTCAGTAATTAAAGCAAACTGAGGTGAACAAGGAGGAAATTTAGGGAAAGACAGGTAAATTTATCGTACTGAGAAATTCGCTTCAGCTCCAGTGAAAAATTCGTCAGTCCATACACTACTTCTGCAAAAAAAAAAAAAAACAGTGCATGCTACCATTTTAAAGTTCTGAACAAAGCGTTGTAGGATCCTGAAAACCTGAACATTCTGACTGATCCGATCATGCAGCGGGTAACAACGGGCGTCTGCATTTGATTTGAAATGTAGGTGTAGGTGTAGATGACCATTTTAGTATCCTGATGACGGCCTGATAATGCCGAGCGGGTCCTGCAGGTAAACCGACCTCGTTAACGCAGGGATAATCCAGAGCTCCAGGGATGGGATAAGACCTGTGCTCGACTTGCTGTGAACTTCTGATCATCGTTTCACAGTGGCAACAGGTTTATGTGAGCACAGTTCGTCGAAGCTATCCAAATGGAACACCGCCTTGCTCTGTTGGTCGCAATGGCGAACAACCGCTGCAGCGTTCCCCTGTTCACCACCGAAGCCCGCCGGATCAGCAGCGGCAAGGTCATCCCATCGACTCCGCTCTTGTTCCCATCCCGGCGAATCGCGTTGATCTACTTCAGCCCGCACTCCGCACTTCTCATTGCTGCGCAGCCCGTAGCCCGGTCGGAGCAGGCAGATATGGTGTCGCGCCCGCCGACCATCCTCACCGCCGCCTGCATGTGGAACCATGCGAGGTATGCTGCGCCTGTACTTGCGCGCTTCCTCCTCGAACGGGGCCACCGGCGGGCAAGCTGTTCCGCCCGATGCGTCGAGCTGCTCCTCAACGCCGGGATTTCGTCCTTAGTGCAGGAGTGGAGAAGTGAGGAGCTAGTGCTAGGGATTGAGGAGGAAGAGGGGTGGATGGGTCGCGGCTTGCGGGAGGAAAGCGCGGCGGTCGTCGGCGCCGCTGGGCCGTCGATTGGGGAGAACATAGATGGCCCAGACGGAGGGGTTATTTGAAAAATATCAGGGTCCTTTTCGTAAAATATCGGATCGCGATTATGAATCGCGATCCAAATCAGGGAGCAATTTGAAAACAGGCGATCCAGATAGGGGGTATTTTGGAAAAAATCGGATCGCAATTATTAATCGCGATCCAAATGAGGGGGTATTTTGAAAAATCTCCAGGCCGGCGATATGGCTGCCGACGAGGTCAACCGGCCGCCGGCGACCACCGCAGCCCCATCGCCGTATGATCCGCGTCACCATTCTTCAACAGAGACCATCGAGACGCTGCTCCGGCGCCGCCGCCCATTCCTCCGGCCCCACGCGCACCGCTGCCTTCGATTGGAGCCACCCGCCGCCTCGACGCCGCCATGGACGAGAAGAGGAAGACAAGCGGCAGAAACCTGTTTGTACTGAGCTTCAATTCCTGCAGGGCTTGGTTTGAGCTCGAGAGAAATTGCTCTTCCCTGTTTTCTCCCCCATTCAGTAAAATGGCAAATTCGTCGCATCAGGATGTGCAAAGGTCCCCTTCCTCAATAACGTTATACTGGTAAACTCGCCGCTACTCACCTCAGAGTCGGGCGTCCGTGAGGCATATTTTCACCCCATTCTTGGACATCTAGACTGGAGCATGAAAGATCCCAGATGAAAAGCTGCATTTCACCTTTGCCGACTGTCTAATGCTGGACGTTTTCTGCAGGTGGTGTGCGATTTCCAGGAGAATCCCAATGTCCAAATCTGTGCCTTGCAAGAATGCCCGTATGAATATGATCATAATCACACTAGTGCTAACTCAGTATCTGTTGGAGCCACCAGCAATAGTCAGGACCATGTCCCCAAGGATGCATTAGTCTTACACTGTGCTCATACCTCGTGTGCATTAGTCTTTACACCGTCAGACGTGAGAAACAACAGACAACATATCTTTGTAGAGGATGCAAGAGCAACAAGCAAAAGAGAACCGAACAAGAAAGATGGGAGAATGAGGCAAGAGTTCTCAACAGGAGCAAGGAACCAAAAACTTACACTCACTGTTTTCTAGTTCTTAACAAAGCGCTGTAGGATCCTGAAAACCTGAACATTCTGACTGATCCGATCATGCAGCGGGTACCAATGGGCGTCTGTATTTGATTTGATATGTAGGTGTAGGTGACCATTCCAGTAGCCTGATGAAGATGTGATAATGCCGACTTGCTGAGCGTGTCCTGCAGGCTGCACGCTGCAGATGAACCACTACCTCGTTAACGCAGGGATAATCCAGAGCTCCAGATGACGTAACCACTACTACTAGACTGGGACTGACAGTGATCGGGGATGAGACCTGTGCTCGACTTGCCGTGAACTTCTGATCATCGTTTTGCGGTGGCAACTGTTTTGTGCGAGCACAGTTTATTGTGGCTGTTCAAATGGAATACCGCCTTGCTCTGTTGGTTGCAGTGGCGAACAACCGCAGCAGCGTTCCCCTGTTCGCCACCGGAGCCCGCCGGATGGCATCAGTAGCAGCAAGCCGGCAAGGTCGCCCCATCGACTCCGCTCCTTGCTCCCTTCCCGGAGAGTCGCGTCGATCCACTTCCGCTCGCGCTCCGCACTTCGCATTGCTGCGCAGCCCGTAGCCCCCGGTGGTTCCGCCATCGGAGTAGGCAGAGATGGTGTCGCGCCGGCCACCAGTCAACCATTGTCGCCGCCGCCTGCGTGTGGAACGATGCGCGGTATGCAGTATGCTGCGTCTGTCCTTGCGCGCTTCCTCCTCAAACGAGGGCGCCGGGGGGCAAGCCGTTCCGCCCGACGCGTCGAGCTGCGTGGCCCGCCGTGCGCCGATGTACGACGGGTGCTTGAGGCCGCTCCTCAACGCCGGGCTTTCTTCCTTCGTGCAAGAGCGGAGAAGTGAGGAGCTATAGTGCTAGGGATTGAGGAGGGGAGGGACGGATGGCTCGCGCCTTGCGGGAGGAAGGAAAGTGCGGCGGTCGTCGGCGCCGCTGGGTCGCCCAGTGGGGAGAAGATAGGTGTCCCGGACGAAGGAGGGGTTATTTGAAAATATTCAGGGTCCTTTCCGTAAAATATCAGATCGCGATTATGAATCGCGATCCAAATTAGGGGTTATTTGTAAACTTTTGGATCGGAATTACAAATAACCCCCTAGTTAATCGCGATCCAAATGAGGGGATATTTTGAAAAATCTCCAGGCCGGCGATATGGCTGCCGACGAGGTCAAGCGGCCGCCGGCGACCACCGCAGCCCCATTGCTGTATGTTCCGCGTCACCACTCGTCAACAGAGACCATCTAGACGCTGCTCCGGCGCCGCCGCCCACTCCTTCGGCCCCACGCTCGCCGCCGCCTTCGATTGGAGTTGGAGCCATCCGTCGCCTCGACGCCGCCATGGACGAGAGGATTTTTTGCAGAAACTACTCAAGCTTCGGTTTTTGCAGGGCTTGGTTGAGGTCGAGAGAAAGCGCCCTTCCCAATTTCTCCCCAACCCCGTAAAATTGCAGAATTCGTTGCATCATGAGGTGGAAAAGCCCCCCGCCTTCAACATCCGTGATACTGATAAGCTCGCCCCTACTCACCTACTGGCGTCAGAGTCGGGCGTCCGTGAGGCATCTCGACCGAAGCATGAAGGATCCCAGATGACAAGCTGCATTTCACCTTTGCTGATTGTCTACTGCCGGCACCGAGCTTCCAAGAGAATCCCTACCACCGTACCAAATCTTGGAAGAATGCTCGTATGAATATGATTGTAATGACAATAGTGCCAAGTCAGTACCTGTTAGAGCCACAAGCAATGATCAGGACCATGTTTCCAAGGTACAGTATTTTGTGCTGTGCTCACATGCACTAGTCTTTAGAACGTCAGATGTGAGAGACAGCAAATTTTTCTAGAGGATGCAAGAGCAACAAGCAAAAGAGAACCGAACAAGAAGATGGGAGAATTGAGGCAAGAGTTCTCAAAAGGAGCAAGGAACCAAAAACTTACAATTACTGTTTTTCTCATCGAGAAAACTTGACAAAGGCCATTACCAGGTCCAAAATCAATGGCAAATAATGTCCTCTCGCAGGGTTCGACACGCTACGACGCTACATACACCTTGACGTCCTTCCTATCAACCTGCTCTGCCGTGGCCGTATGTGTAATATCTACGGGGGGAATGAAAATTAAGCAGCAGCTTCCTCTGTTTTCGCCGCGGAGAGCTGGTTCTGGATGTGCTGCGGGACGACGTCGAACTTGGCGAGCTGCATCGTGTAGGACGCGCGCCCCTTGGTCATCCCCCGGAGGGTGCTGACGTACTGGAACATCTCGGCAAGTGGCACGAACGCATCAACCACCTGTGATCAATAGCATTGTAAGGTAAATGTTTCAGGACACACTTCAATTAGCAGACTCTGATAAACTAGGCTATGAAGGTGGAGGATGTACTGTTCCATACCTTGAGTCCACCAGGCTTATCCCCAAAGCTGTTAACTTGACCTCTTCTAGAGTTCAAGTCACCAATAACATCACCCAGATGATCTTCAGGAGTTACCACTTCAACTCTCATTATTGGCTCCAGAAGTCTTGGACCAGCTTTCCTCATTCCTTCACGGAAGGCGCCTCTGGCTGCAATTTGGAATGCTAAGACACTTGAATCAACATCATGGTATGAGCCATCAACCAGCACTGCTCGGAAGTCCACAACTGGGTAACCAGCAAGGACACCATTGGGTAAGCTTTCTTCCAATCCCTTCATAACTCCTGGTACATATTCTTTGGGCACTGACCCTCCCTTGATTTCACTCTTGAATTCATACCCACTTCCAGCTTCCAAAGGCTCAAAGCGCACAATAATGTCTGCAAACTGCCCAGATCCACCAGATTGCTTTTTGTGGACGTATTGCACCTCTGCGACTTTGGAAATACTTTCACGGTAGTTGACTTGTGGAGCTCCAACGTTTGCTTCAACCTGTACAGATTGTTTGCAAAGAGTTAAGGGATGATGCAACATGGTATAAAGCTCGTACATAACAACAGTCGATCACCAATTAAACAATTATCAAATTTCTATATAGAAATAAGGAAGCATATGACGCATGTGCTGCATAAATGTAGCTAATCAGAATACTAACCTTGAACTCTCTCTTTAGTCTGTCTACAATTATATCAAGATGTAATTCTCCCATTCCTTCAATAACAGTCTGGTTGGTTTCCTCATCTCTAGAGAAGTGGAATGATGGGTCTTCTTGAGCAAGCTTGATTAATCCAGTAGCCATTTTGTCAGCATCAGCTTTGGTCTTGGGTTCAATAGCAACCTTAATGACAGGATCAGGAAATTCCATACGTTCAAGCACTACAGGCTTGCCTTCCTCACATAGTGTTTCACCGGTAATTGTGTCTTTCAGGCCAGCAAGCGCTACTATGTCACCAGTCACAGCAACTGTTATATCTTCCTTACTGTTTGCATGCATCTCTAGAAGCCTTCCGATTCTTTCCTTTTTATCTTTATTCGCATTGAGGACATATGAACCAGCTACCAGCTTCCCGGAGTATATGCGAACAAATGTTAGTGACCCCACAAATGGATCAGTCATGATCTTGAAGGCTAACCCAGAAAATGGTTCATCATCACTTGGGTGCCTTTCAAGGATCACTTCAGGATCTTCTGGGTCAGTACCCTTCATTGCAGGTAGATCAAGTGGAGATGGCAAGTAATCGACAACAGCATCAAGCAATGGTTGGACACCCTTGTTTTTGAAGGCTGAACCACATAAAACTGGGACAAAGCTGGCAGAAATTGTTCCCTTTCTGATTAATTTCTTAACAGTTTCCTCATCTGGTTCAGTTCCTTCAAGATATTTCTCCATCACATCATCATCCAATTCAATAATAGTTTCCAGCATCTGGACACGATAGTCTTGAGCCATCTCTTGGAGATCAGCAGGTATGTCTTGATATTCAAATTTCGCACCCAGCTCCTCCCCTGTCCATACAATAGCTTTCATCCTGACTAGATCAACAACTCCTTGGAAATTGTCCTCTGAACCAATAGGCAACTGAATCACCAGAGGCTTGGCACCCAAATTTGCAACTATCATGTCTCTAGTTCTAAAGAAGTTAGCTCCAAGGCGATCCATTTTGTTCACAAAACATATTCTTGGAACCCCATATTTATCTGCTTGACGCCACACGGTCTCGGATTGTGGTTCTACCCCGGCAACACTGTCAAAGAGACAAATAGCACCATCCAACACCCTGAGAGCACGCTCAACCTCAAGAGTGAAGTCGACATGCCCAGGAGTATCAATAATGTTGATCCTGTGTTTGTTCCAGAAGGCAGTGGTTGCTGCAGATGTAATGGTTATTCCTCTCTCCTGTTCTTGTTCCATCCAGTCCATCGTAGCCGTTCCCTCATGAACCTCACCAATCTTGTAGTTTCTTCCAGTGTAATACAGAATGCGTTCTGTAGTTGTCGTCTTTCCTGCATCTATATGGGCCATAATACCGATATTGCGATAATCCTGCAAAGGCACCTGGCGATCTGGATACACAATGAAAGCAGGTCAATATCTATCTCATAAAGACAACAAAGTGGATAAGCAATGAATTATTTCGAAAAAAATGGTGGATGTGGCAGTAAGAAAGTGTAAACTAAAAGGAAGTGACTTGCAATTTTCAGGGACGCATTTGGTAATTCTTACAGATGTATATGGAAAGGTTTAGAATTGATATCCAGTCAAATTGTTGAGTTACATATGAAGAAATTTCCAGTATCAAGTGGCATCAACAGCAAAGCACATTGATTTCCCCTCTGTACTTGCAGCAAATTCACATCAAGCAAACGAAATAGAGAGCCATACTCATTTTACAAGGCCTCAGACACTTTTTTCCTGAATATTTGCAGAACTTTCATTATTGGACCTCCCTATGCCCTGCTTCCCAGTATGTTTTAACTTTCATTCGTGAGAATCAAATTTAATTACCACAACAAATTGTACAGAAATGAAGTCCAGCAGCAAGTTATAAGTCCATCAGCAGGCTATGAACTCCAGCATTACTTTACTACAACTCTGAGCAGTATAGTTCCATCGATTTTCAAGAAACAACTTTTAAAATGTTTATCCGGTAAAGCACACCCTTTAACAGCCGATTAACAAGCATAATAGAAGCACTGCAGGGATAATGTCCTCAACAAGCAAACTGCTCTCTTTGGGTAAGGCGGTCAACAGTAAGCAGCGCAAAAACTAACGAACAATCGTAAGTTCATCATACTAAACTGCAACCCACCGGAACTCTACAGAGATACTCTATTGGTCATTTCCACAAACACCATCGACGCATAGAACACTCACGCGCCATCGACAAGACTCGCGCCAGCGCACTACAGCAACGACGCGCCGAACAAGAGAACGGAAACTTAAAAAGTGGGGAATAGCGCTCGCTCACCACTGGCAGCCATGGCCACGACCGAGAGCCGCGGCCTCCGCGGGCGCGGGCGGAGCCCGGCCGCGGGGCTGGCCACCGCTGCGCGCCCGGCGGCGAAGCGCTGCGCGAGGAAGGGGCGGTGGCCGAGGACGGGGCGCGAGGCGGACGAGGCGGAGACGACGGCGGCGGCGGCCGGCCGGCGCGCGGACCGGGCCGCGGCGGGGGCTCGCACGGGCGCCTCGGCTGCCATGGAGATTGCCTCTGGTTGTTTTTGTCCGGTTCGTGGCTCTCGCCGCGAGCTCTCTCTCCTTGCCTCACCTGCTCGCCTGCCTGCGCCGCGAGGCTGTCGCGGGCGGAAGGCTGCGGGTTTTAAGCGCGCGAGCGGCGGCCGCTGAGGCTGAGGATAATGGGAGCCGCGGGTGCAGCGAGGAGGACGCCTCCCCGTCTCACGTTTTGGATTGGCGCTTTTTTTTTTGGTTTATTTGATAATCAGCATGTTTTCCTCTTCTTTTTGCCTGTATAACTAGGAAATTATAGCCTGCGTTTTTTTTAAAAAAAATAAGGGTCTGTGTGTTGAAGAACTGAGAGGCAAATGATTGGAGTCTTGGAGACATGACGACCTTAATTTCTAGAAAATATTATGAAAAAGAATATAATTTGAGGTGTCTCTAAGACTCCCCGTTTAGACACCGGACAGTAGTATGACCATGTTGATCCGCAGTAAAACTTTGTGAACCTTTTTATTCAAAAAAAAACTTTATGAACCGGTATACTCCCAATTCCAAACCCTGGCACAGTTCTGCCACAATACTCTCAAACACTGTAAATTGAGATTCAGTCATCTGCTACCTCGGTTGAAGAACGGCCACACACACAATCTGATCAGGAGTAAACCAGTTAAGCGAAAAGGCATTCCTACTGAGAATGGAGTAGGATCAAATGGTGCCAGTGAAGCGGCCACGTCTCCACATTTCCTACCACGAGTGGCCATGCAGCCCCAAGCAGTCATCCAAATTTTGTATGTTCCTGCCTAGTCCTGTCTGTGCTCAGCTCAGCGGCCACCGGCCCATCACACAATGGCATACCGCACCGCCAACTTGGAGGCCCTGCACCATGGCCCACTCGCACCCGCTGCAAGCCTGCAACCCCTCGAAATTTTACCAATTTTTGTCGCGCATTTTTCTTGGCAGAACGGCTGCCAATTCTTACCGCCGGCGGCCAGACACTTTGCTTTCATCTCCGTAGTCACACGCGCTTTTTTCTGACCTGTGACTTGTGAGCTCAGTTCTCTCCCGTACATGAGTTTCGATGGCCTGGTACCCGGCCACGCACTCGGCACGTCTGCCTGGGGTTGCATGGCGGGCACAGGACAAAAGCCAGTGTTTCTGTCACACGACACGACTACAAGAGCTAGTTGCTGGGTATGGCGCAATCGTCCGTGACGTGTCTAGGAATATGCAGGTTTGCTACTATGCGGTAAACAGTTGAGAGGCGGCAGCCGGCAGCCACCCGTTTTCGCAAACAGATCGGTTTGATTTTTGCAGCTTTTATGAGATTTCGTAATTATTTTGTGCGATCTAGATGAGTGCACGCCTTCACAGTCTTGTACAGTATTTTTTTCTGTCTTTTAGAGGATTTTTCCCCTCTTTGCTTGCTATACATACTTGCTGACAAGTGCACGAAGCTTACGAGCCCATGAGAGGCCCTGAACTGATCATCGAATCTCCTCTTGCTGGGCTGTTCATGCGCGCAAAAAAGCTGATGGGCCGTCCATGCGCACAAACGAGGAGCAGGCGGTGGACCAGCCCAAACAAGTAGAGCCCAGCTAAAATCCACACCCTATTTCGTGGTGGGCCTTACCCGCGAGGATGCGAGATAAAACTACGAGCTGCCGCGCGCCCGGCCTGGCTTTGCCGGTTGCCGCCATCCAGGCTGATTGGCATGCGTGACACTGTGATGCGAGACAGGTAGAGAGAAGTTACGTCAGGCCTGACATTATCATCGGACCCGCCCACCGGATTAGGAACCCTAAACCGGTTTCGCTGGCCACATAATAATGCAGGCGCCTTCCCAAGTGGGTAATAAGCTGCATCGCGTCCATTAAACTACGTCAACGACGCAGGATCTCGCTGTCCCCTGCTCCTGCAAATGACTACTACTCCCTTCTATACTGTGCTTTTTGGTAAGGGAGGACGCCTGATTCGTCAGCTATGAGCTAATCACGTCGCTTTCCTTTTCTATTGTTTGCGTTTGCAGTTTCGGCGGTCAAGTCAATACTAGTCCTTCACTACAAGTATGCAATGTTGCTCGTACCACGAGTACGTTCTGTCTAGTACAGATAGGCACATTGTGTGCATCCAGTGGAAGCCAGGAACTCCTTTCCGTACACGCTGGATGCTGTGACTCACTTACGATGTCAAGGCTGTTCATCGCTCTCGCAGTCTCGCTTGAGATCCAATTCCAAACTACAGCCAACCGATACGTCTACGAGAGCTGCATATATAGTATATAAATACATATAAATTTGATGAAGCACTTGAAGGATTTAATTTGGGGCGAAAATTTGACAAATAAAGCTATCTGAAGACTAGAGATCGATGAAGGTTTTGCATAACTTAGCACTGAACTGAACTCAAAAATTATATATAGGCGAACTGAAGAATAACATACTATATCAGACCCGTCGACTACCTGCATATGATGTACAGACACGCCGGCCGTACTACTGGCTCTGGACATCTACAAGAATACCAAATGGCAAAAATCCCCCGAAGGAGAAGCTCTAGCTAGCTAAACACACAAATGTCCGGCTCAAAAAAGAAAAGAAAAAAACATCTGCCACCGCGGCTAGTTCATTTCTGCTGGGACGACGACGACGACGACGACGACAGTATGTCCTGCATGTACTTGTCCGTCCGGTCGAGCTCCTCCAGCATGGCGGCCACCTTCCGGTCGGCCTCCGTCACCGTCTCGCTGAGGTGCTCGCTCAGCAGCCTCGCGTACCCCATCTCCTCCTTCACCTTCATCCACTCCTTGCGCACCTTGGTCAGGTTCTTCTCCAGGTTGCGCTGCTCCTTGTCCTGGCTCCGGCACCCGTGCGACCGCCCGCGGCTGCTCGACGCGCCATGGCCGGAGTCGTAGAAGCCGAACGGGGACGACGACGCCGACGACTGGGAGAAGCTCAGCATCCCGTTGCGAGTCCACCGCTGCATGATGCCTGATCTGCCTGAAGGTCTCAACGGAGCCCGATGGTTGTCCTGGTGCTACCTGCATTTGGTAACATCAGATGTTAACAAGAACTGCTAGCTGTTTCATGTGGAAATAGCAGGATTTTTGACAGTGCAGACTTCGAATCATGTAGAAGAAAAATATACGGATGAGGATCAATGCAATCCTTGTGCTAAATGCTTGGGGTCTGGAAATTTCATGTCCAGAGGATCATGGATTTATTGTTTCAGGAAAAATCTGACAGCCTGTTGAGATGACTAGGACTACACATTCTGGCTTTATGCTGTCAGAAGAAATACTTCTGATAATGGGCATTAGTTTTTTCTATTCCTCAAATTCGACAGCAAGATGATAAATGTCACTGAATTAAGTGGAAACAAAATAATCCCAGATGATGATCGGTTCTTTCAAAGGACAAAATGTCAGATAACTCAACATTCGGCAGTGAGGCAGGAGATCAGATTTACTGAACCATATCTTGTCACAAATCGCAACACTGTGTAAATGTTTGCGATTTGAAAAAGAAGAAACAAACTTGCAAACAACCCAAAATATATATGTGCAGTTTATGCAAGTTATTGACGCAGTAAACACTTGCAATATGAAAAATGTCAAGAAGAAAAAGAAAACTTGAACAGCTCAAAGTATATTCTGCTTACCTTATAAACTCTCCCAAGGTATGCGACTCTGACGCTAGCTCTCTTCTCTTGGTCTGAAAGGCTTTTGCGCGCTCTGGGATGGGTATGTGGTGAAGAACACAACTAGGGGCTCAGCTATTTATAATCACAAGTTCACAACACTTGGTGAAAACCTCCTACCTAATCTGTCTGGACTGTCTAGCATTTGCCAATGAGGTGAGAAACTTTTCCTGGTCAAGGATGGACTAATTAGTGCCACTGGGTTAAAAGAGGGGTGACCAAGTTAGATGTATCCAGCTCATGTGATGGCACTCTTAGTACTAAATTAATCCGAGGCGCGTGGCTGACACGGTAAGGCTTGGATAGTCTGATGCGTAGCAGGAATCTTAGGCGCTAAATTACTCGCGAGGCATGTGGCGAGTACGATGACGCGCTCTAAAAATGCAGAAGATGTAGGTACGAGCACAAGGAAGGCCAAGGGAATCAGATAGCCTGAATTGAAATCCTTACTTAATTTGTGCTGTTGTTGGGACCGACCTTATTTAAACTGAATTAGGAGGAGAGTGACTAAAGTAAAATTACACCACATAAAGTAGAGTTCTTGATTACCATCTATGGACAGTAAGTTTGTAAGGCTATTGTATCCCAGTAAACAAAGAGTGCAGTATTTTGTAGTCCTTCCCTTCTATTCAATAAGTGGGGTCTGAGGGTGCGTTATTACATCTGCAGAATTTTCCTAGATGTTGTGTTTGCAGTTGTTTTGCTTCAATGTCTTTTCTCCCTTTTGTTCTAAGTGGTGATGTTTCATTTCTTATCAGATAAGAACATGATACTTTCACCCTACACCATTTGGGAGACAGCAATGTGCCCATATCGGTTCTTCAGAAACTCTGGTATCAGTTCCCTGTACTGTGCCATTGATGTTAGAACCACAGTGCTAGCTACAGTAGCATTAATCAAGTAATCAGTTATGTGCTCTAACGCCTATTTTTCTTGCACAAAGCATCGTTGGATTTGAAGAGACAACGTACTGACTGACTGAAGTTCCGAACTTCAACAATGCTATGCTAGTATGGTGCTAGTCTCTGAAGACGTAGACTGAATCAGAACCAGAATCAGAAAAGCGCCACGAGAAAATGCAGTTAAGTTGGTATTTCAGATGAATGCATACTGATTTTCTGGTATTCATTAGCACATATGCATTGGTAGCATCAGGGTGACAGTAGTTCGGGAAAATCTGACGCTCGTTTCAGGCCCATAATTTTTTGGGACTAGCTACTTGCCATTTTGTCAGTGCGTTGGAGCTCTTCATGCATCGCATTGCATAGACGAACCCCTTTTCTTCTAATCAGTCTTGTTTACAGATTCGTTTGGATGTTGGCCGCATGCACAACCCTTTGCATATAAGTATGCAAGATTGGACCGCTGGTGCTTGCAGAAGCGTTATCTCGCACGGCAGTGGATGCTCGAATGAATGCTGCCTGCTTGTACTTCTCCTTTTTCGAACTCGCCAAAGCTTTGCTCACACCTCTCAACCTGAACTGGGGGATTGGATTATCATCATGCGGTGCGATGAATAAAAATCTTGGCCCGACCGATCTGAGAGCCATACGGGGAAGAAGACATCCAAGGTTATGCTCCAATAAGCAGAAGCTGACCAAAATCCAAGGCTAAAAACCTCTCGCAATCACCTAACGCGTTCCATAACGGGGCTTATAATAGTCATCGATCTGAGGTAAACTTTCGCAGGTCACGCACGGCGATCGAGTGGCTGACCGGAGTGGAGCAGGTCGCGTGAAGCGTGTCCAGGTTCGGCGTCCCCTTGCCACCATGGGGATAAACTTAATCGCCGGGCGCGTGGCCGCCACGCCGAGACCCAGTTTTCTGCTCGGCCCAGGACGAATCTTGCGCGCAGGCAGGGACTAAACTACCCAGGGGCGTGTGGCGACCACGGGAACGGCGCGAATCCGATCCCCCGCCAACGACCCGGGGTCGCCGGCAACGGCGTGGGCGCGGCTCATGCCGGGGGCCCGGGGCCCTGGCGCCTGGCGGGGAGGTTCAGCCAGTGAAAGGTTGCGGTGGCCACGGGAATTCATCAGGAATCAAGGGGAGGGGCGTCAGGGTGACAGGGGTATATGGAAAACTGTAGCCGTCAATCCGTCATGGCCGCAAAAACGAGCAGGTCACAGGCCTCCCTCCCAGTCCGCACAACAACGAGACAGCTACGGCACTCGGATTTTCCGAGGCCTAGTACTGCGACTTTCCGAAACTGAATGTTCAGTTTTGCTTCTGAAATGGTGCGCCAGCGATGAATCATCAATGCAAACCGTTCGGTTTTGGCTATGATTAGAATATCAGTCCTAGTAAAACTGTAAAAGAACGATCAGCTGTTATACATGTAGTATTTGCTCACATGCAACCATTGAGGTGCCATTTCCAAATGAAAACTTAGTGTTTAAGGCTCATGAGCTACTGAGATTGACTTGAGCCGGCTGATACCTAGGTTATATTTGGGTAGTACATAAAAAGTGGGGCTGCCAACCTAGCACGGGGTGTTTTGGCCATATAGTTCCCGAATTTATGAGCATGCGTGCAATTCCTTGTAAAAAGGAATTCAGATATTTTTTAGGTTTTCAGCACCTGAATCAATGTGTTGAAAAATTCAAGTTTTTGAGAGGAGTTTAATAGTTTTAGTCACACCATGCCTGCTTATTTTAAAAAAACATTAATAACACTCAAATTTTGTTTCCATCTCCTTCATGCACGCTACTCGGGAAGAAGAAAGAAGGAAAATTTTAGGTGCCAGAGGAAAAAAAAGCAAGAAAAGAAGCCCGGTCATCACATGGCAAAACCATAAAGGTTCTCCCTTTTTGTTTTCTTAGCAAACTTCCATTCCCTTGATTCTTGAAGTTACCAGGAAAGTGCTAGAAGGATAATAATGTCAGTAAGCACTTTAAGTAAAGATTATGCGGGTACGGCGAGGCCCAACTTTACCGGATTGTCCACTACAAGTTCATCATTCATATGTACAGAGATGTCTCTTACATTCTTTTTTGGTTTGTTATTCCAAACCGGCCTACTTATTGTTCAGCGTCCAACCGCCGTCAGGATAGGTGCTGAAGCATGATAAACTGAGAGGTGCGTGACAACTCATCTTGATCCATCTTTAGCTAGAATGTGGGAGCAGAGGTCATGCGTCATTTCCGAGAAAGGATTACTTGTATGATTGTATCTGGCTATCTAAAGAAACAGTAGCTAAAAGTCTCTGCTGATCAATCTGAACATAAACTAGCACAATCAGAAAAGCAGAAGCAAAGCAAGGTATCGATAGTTTTGGATAGCTCCTACTGGGGTTACTGTTTGTGATCTGTGTTGGACAAATCAGCTAGTCCATTTTGTAAAATGCACGCCAAACTGAAGTCGCGCACACTTGATTATTTCACAGACCACGGTATTGCGCGTATATTCATAGCCTATGAACCTTTTCAAGATTTCAAGACGAATTAACTTAAACACAAACAACTGGCAAGCGAGGACGAGCAGAATTAATATAATACAGTAGATATTTTGTCTCGTTTTGATTTTTGTCATCAGATACCATATATTAGCCCTGACATTACATTACAGTCAGGTAGATCCACCACACACATACACACCCATGGAGTATTACTTATTCCCCTTTCCCCGTCCAGGCGACTGCTAGTTTGCTACACTCAAAGACATGCAGGGTTTTTTCCATCACATCCCGATCGATGTCAAGAGCTTAGGCCCCTGGCTCTCATTATTCGATTCCCCCATTAGCCCCAGCCGCCAGCCATCACACCGACGAGACGTCAATGTGGAACACCACCCCGAACAGCCGGAGCACGCCGTAGGTGACGAGCATGGCGAACCAGCCGCCCAGGAGCACCCTCAGCACGGACCTCCGCATGCTCGAGCCGCCCAGGTACGCGCCCGCCGCGCCGAACCCGGCCAGGCCGACGCCGCTGGCGGCGGACACAGCGATGAGCCTGGCCCACAGCGACGGCACGAACACCCCGGACAGCAGCGGCAGGAGGGCGCCGAAAGCGAACGCCAGCGCGGACGCGAGCGCGGCCTGCGTCGGGCTCGGCAGGGCGTCCCTGGCGCCCTCGTCGCCGTCGGTGCCGTCGCGCTTCAGCTGCGAGACCTCGATGTCGTACTGCGCGTACACGGACACGAACTCGCCGATGGCCATGCTGCAGGCGCCGGCCACGAGCCCGGCCATGCCGGAGACGAGCATGGCCTTGCGCGACCTGTTGACGGCGCCGACGCCGATCATGAGGGAGGCCACGGAGACGAGGCCGTCGTTGGCGCCCAGGACGGCCGCGCGGAGCCACTGCGCGCGCGCCATGTAGTCGACGCCGCCGTCCCCGCCGTCGCCCGGATCGGCTGCGACCGCGGCCGCGGCCGCGGCCGCGTTCGTCGTCGGCGCACCACCCGCCTCGACGTCGAGGATGACGACCGCCGCCGGCGGAAGCACGGCACCTCCCGCCTTCTTGCCGTCGGGAGAGCCACCGGCCGCAGTAGCCTCCGCGGCCGCCGCAGCGGTGGCGTGGACGTGGGAGCTGAGGTGAGGGTCCATGGAATGGAACGGATCGAAGCCGCAGGCGAGCGGAGGCGGCCGAGGAGGAGTGGGCAGAAGACTGCTGTGGACAGATCGATGGAGATGGGGATCGGAGCGTGGCTGCCACACGCCCCGGGGCGGGGTATTTATAGCGGAATCCGCTCAGGTTCTCAGGAATGGAGGGCCGGGATCGCGCCGCCTGTGGCGAGCACGCGCCCCCATGCTGAGGTGTGCCGTGTACGTGAGCCGGAGCCGCGGATCCCGCGCGCACGGCGGCGCACCACATCCGTTGCAGCCGCTGCCGCAGACGACATCCCCCAAAGGCTATGACGCGGCACGCATCCCACTGCTAGCCTCGCTAATTTGTTTGACTAATTCACGTAATCTTTTTAGGTATATGTACTATAAATGCATTGCCTGCCGGCCAATATATAATATACGTATATACATGTATCTAAATATGCATATCTACTTGCTTCGAAAAAAATATGCATATCTACCTTTTTAAGAAATCCATATGTAAAAAATATCCCAAAACATTCACCCACGAGATCGATGGCCTAACTGTTAGCACTGGTCTTATGGTCCAGTCGGAGCGCATTACTGCCCGGGTCACCACTAACCTCGTGGGGTTAGCATTGATCTACTAGTTAACTGATCTAGTGGTGGTACAAATCCACGTTGAGCACAGCGCGGCTGTCTTGCACTTTATTAGGCCGTTCGGGCATGGCAATGGTCGAGAACTGTAGCGATTTCTGCATCTTTTACTCGGGAAAAGCCTGCAGTCAAGCGCCGAGTGGGTGACACAGAAATGCTCGAGCTGTTCGTGTCTTGTATAAAAACTGCGGAATGTTCGTGGCGCGGCCACTGGCGTCAGGAAAAAGGTCAGATGGGCGCGTGGCCACCACGGGTAGTGCGTCCGATCCCTCGTGGAGTAGACAACGGGAAATAAAAGCTATCACCTATCGCCATCATCAGCCAAGTGCGCGAGGAATTATGCGACGCATTAGGCTTCAAGCGCCTGACGTACGTGGTGCAACGAACGGATACACAGTATATAATTAGTGTGAATTCATTCAAGGGGCTGATGACATTCGACACATACGGCTCGTGAACTTGGACGGTAAATAGTTCGAGGACATCGTCGTAGGGACAAGAACAATTTTAATTAGTAAATTACTCGGCTGTGCAATGTGCATGCACTTCAAGCGTATGCCATCCAGCCCGCACTGATTAGGAATTCTGGGAAGTGCTGCATGCTCGATCGATCCGCACCGTTGGATGCGTGCGGCCGGGTAATCTTTTGCGTGCAACCATTTGAGTGCGAGTCGCAAAATAGGCGGCCGTTTTTAAGGTAACGGACAGGTCTTGCGAGATTGGATCTACTTTTTTTTCAATTTTAGTTACTAGCCATGGTGGTGCTTCAGTTCGATGATTAATTGTGTGCGGGAAATGTTTTGCGTGTGAAAAATTGAGTGCGAGAGCTGCGATCCATGCTAGCGACAGTTTTAGAGATGTTCACGGAGGCAATAGACAAGTCTTGCGGCCGGGATTGCGTTTATTTTTTCAGTTACAGTTACTAGCTCAGACCCCGCACAAAGCGGAAGATCTGTGCACTGGGTACGCCCTTTTAGTTACTAGCTTACGATAAACACTTTGCGTACAACTATTTGAGGGAGAGCCACGATCCGGGTGGCGGTTTTAAAGATGGGCGGATATTGCAGGATTAGGCTAGCTGTTTCAGTTTTGTTATGGTGATGCTTCCATTACAATACAACTAGCTAGTGCTAGTTGCCATCTGGGGATCGGAAAATGAGCTAGGGGAGGCGAGGAGCATCTCTTGAGTTAGACGGCTGATTAACTTGCACAATCTAATTCAAAAAAATATCACTAGACAATAAAAATTTTGGCAAATTACTTTATAAGAAAATAATTTTGGCAAAATTATTTGGTTTGAGCCTATAAACATTTGACATATCCAGATTAACGAATGTCATCCCGGCCGCCACAGCTCATAGGAATTGTTCGGAGGATGCAAGCAATAATATATTATTACGTGCATGCCGAAATATCAATGTATGCGTATAAGGAAATACTTTACGTGCAACCATTTGAGTGCGAGCCGCAATCCAGTAAGGCAAAGTGCAGGCCTCGCGGGGATTATATTTTTTCTTTTCAGTTTTGGTTGCTAAGCCATGGTGGTGCTTCCTTTGCAACTAGTGCTAGTTGCCATCGGGCTGAGACAAGGACGCGTCATCCGTACGTGATACTACTATAGTTGCCCTGCAAACGCATGTTCGTTATAGTTGGTTTGGATAATAAGAGAGGTGGCGCGTCACCTGATCTTCCGAACGCGGAAGCAAAGCTGGCGGGTGGCCCGGCCGGTTCAGGAGCAAATGCACGGTTGGTTATACTCCACCGATGCCGATGGATCGAATCGGTGGGGTTATTTTCAGGTTTGGCTAGTGATGTAGCCATGGTGGCGCTCCGGACCCGACCGGTGCTCTCCTTGGCAACCTGGCATCTTGGAGAGGCGAGGACGTACGCGTCCATCGTGATGATGCACCTCCCTGACTTTCGTGTGCGTGCCGACCGACCCGTTGCATCGTCTGTTCGTCTGGCTAAAAGCGGCGTCGCGTCACCCGACTCCATCGGCGGTTCGCGCCCGACCCGACTATTGAGAAGAGGTGGGTGGTAGGTACGCGCCTGACTATTTGCTTGCGGTTGGCGGCCGGGCCAGGCAAATGCAGATGCGGCCCGCGGGCCCCTATGGAAAACCCGCAGCTACCACACCGTGTGTGGTAGCCACGCGAACAGGTTCTCAGCCCACCTATAAAACAGCAGCGCTCGGGTTGGGCCTGTGCAGCGGATCGCGATTTAGCGCTGACTGGTTGTCCCGAGGCCCAGAGGACGAGTGGCTGAGAAGCAGACAGACAGGTCACAGGGAAGAGAGCTGGGAAACTCTCTGACCAAGACCGCCGGTCAGGCGCAGGCCGCCTCCTACCGATCCACAAGACAACAGCATCAGCAACATTTCAAACCGGCGACAGACTAGCGCGTTTGTTGAAGAGCAGATAGGTATAAATGAAATAAATCCGAGCTCCTCTTTGGGAAATTCTCGCCTTGTTTACCTCACATCTGGTTCTCTGGACTGCGAATAGCGACAAAAGGTTTTTATTTTCTTGAACTCCTTCATGTCATTTTGCATTAAGATAGGAAAAGGATAGACACCAAATCACAACACACGATATATCTAATCCTCTTTAACTAATGCAGACAGCCAATCCATAACTTTCCAGATCAAACAGAAAGATGAAAGAAAACTAGTCTTCTGAAGCGCGAGCGATTCTCCAAAGATTGGTGTCTACTGAACACTTGGTTCCGAGCAGTTACATAATTTACACACGCACACCCACACACTAGAGCAATTCATCCATCACAGGCTCCCTCCCACCTACGCGTATCTACGGCTTCACCTCCCATATACACAAAATAGTATGAACAGCGGCAGATCACGGCCCTCACCCTTTAAGAACGATGGGTGGGGTGATTCTGTCGCTGAAATAGGCTGAAGCTGGTTCCTTCTCTACAACCAAAAGCACCAATTTCAGCAGTCATATATACATGAGCACCTCAACAGAAGAGAGGAGGCTGGCTTAGCTCACCGTGCATACTGTATTGTTGTTTGGGGTCTCTTATCAGCGGTGATGTTAAGAGAAACAAAGGAAAGAATGGTGGCTATGGTTTCCCTGGTGGCTCTTGATGTTTTGCGCTGCTCCGGGACTGCAGTCGCTCCCTTATCTCTTTGAAGGACTGGAGCTCCTCAAGTGCGTCAGATGTCCTACGGGACGTGGTGGAGCTTGCTGAGGCTGCTTCGCTGGACTCAGCCCTTGATGTTTGTAATGAATAGCTAGGATCTCGCAGTGGACGCGCGTTCCTCAGCAGGTAGACTAGAGAACCGACTTGTGCATCTTGAGATTTATGGGACGACGAACCTGCCTGATCACTTGTTTCCTTCCCATCACTGCTCCTGTATAATCCACAGAAAAAAATTAGATTCCTAGGAAACTCGACAGTGGAAATAATATTGATCACAGGTGGTCAGTCAACACCAAAACATTGCCAACGGATGGATTATAAGGTGTATTTCCTGACAAACAAATTGGATAACCTTGTTTTGTTGATTGGACAGGGAAACAGGCATATAAAGATATGGCCGTATTATTTACTGCACAACTGAAACTCTGGTTAATGCAGGGAGCTGTCAAAAGGGACTGCCTTATGCTATCAAGTCGACTGAGTAACATCTTGCTAACAATAAATATAAGACAGATTATTGAGGAATGAGTGTTGCGCGGCGCACCAAATAGCACTGTATTGCAAAATTTGCCAATAAATAGTCATGATTCATGATCACTAGCCAATAGCCATTAGAAAAGCTTGCGGTGCTACTATGGAAACGCCACTTGGGTGCAAGGCCATCTAGGATGCGTTCGTCACAGTTACAGCAACGGAACAAAAGCTTTCAGCTGCAGGCCCAAACTAATTGCCAATTAATTGTGCTACTACTGATGGCTGATTTCCAATATTATATTCTGTACACTAATAAAAACACTAACTTATTAACTACTCTATGAAGTTTGTTCATGCCAAGGTCTTTAAATACTCATAGTAAACAACAAATTGATGATGTACAGAATTTTGACAGGATCATTCATGTGTCTGCGTACAAGAGCTGAAAGCTTGCACATCAGTCAAGAATATAGCTCTAACATTATTTACCAGTAGATCCATGAGTGGTTGGCTAAATTTGCTCAATCTTCTAATTTCCACAGAAGCCTGCCCCAACTTTCTTGGGACTAAAAGGCTTTTTAGTTGTTGTAATCTCTACAGACAGAATACTCCATGAAATTCCTTTATCCAATGCACTAGCGCGCTACCAAATGACAGTAGTCGACCTATCTATATGCAAGGAAGTTGTAACTGTACTACTGCCTACTGAGCACACAAAAGGTATAATATTTCATTCTATGTTCTTTTAGTCAGGACCAGATAAAGCCACTAGGGTTGAATTAGTGAAAATCAAATAGCAAAATGATCTAGAAAAGATATTATTTTAAACATACCCAGGTTGGGAGACTGGGGGATCAACATCATCCACGAAAAAAGGATAATCATCCAGATCGTCTTGCCGAGGGGAATCACATGAGGAGAGTGCAGAGAACCTGCCAGATTCATCTTTGTTGTCCTTGCCCTGGACTCAGCAAACAGTGTCAATGGAGAGTAACAGATCAACTTAATTAACATTATACAATTGGAAGTCAAACTTGCTGAGAGCTATTTCAATTTATAATTAAGATTTAGTAGACCGCATAGAGTAAATTTAAGCCAGTACAGTACAGAAGAAGTACCAAGACAAGAAAATTACTCAGAAAATAGAAGAGAAGATCCAGAATCCAAAGCAGGTTTTGGCAACATGAATAAAATGAGATAAATTGAGTATCTTGTTATAGGTTATTGGTTCAATACAAGATTAGGTATCTTTGTATGTGCCATGGAAATTTCCATCAAACATGGTAACTGAGTGAAGTTTGGTAAATAAACTCAGCAAGAAACATGATCTAAAATATTAGGTTTGAATTTAATGTTCATGTAAATAGCTGTAGTTGTGATTCTTGGGCTCTGAATAACCCCTTTTTATATCTGTTGTCTGCGTATTTCTGCTCCACCTTGCTCTAGAATATGAATTGGTTAACTGAGGGTGCAAAATATGAACATGTTAAACTAAATGTAGTAACTAAAGAGCAAAGATTATAAGCTGACAATTAGTGCCTTATCTACTTAGATTCCAACACATATAAGAAGGTAATTCTAGGTCAGGGCTTCAGGTATCCTAGATGACTTTGGTGTCATTTTCAAAGCTCTCCTGGTCAGAAAGATTCAATCAAATAAACTCTGAATAATTGACGCTCACACATAATTATCGATACAGCTGAGCATATGCAGATCAGTAGAAGTAAAGTCATGAATCACCTTATGTCTGGGTGACAATCTCCCAATCAACCGGCCCATCTCTGATGGAGACTCTTGAGCACCTGCTGCCCCCATGTCTCCTCTTCTCGGAGATGGCGGTGGCAGCGTGTTCTGGCGGTGCACAGGGCTCCTCCTCTCAACCACCTGTGGTATTGGCATTGGCGCTGATTCCCCCCTAGTGAGACGCTTCTGCAGGTACCCACCTGGAAAATGGGGCGGCGAGGGCGTGGGCGAGGCGTAAAACACCTGCTGTGCTGGCGTGTACGGCCAGAACACAGGCGGAGCCCAGCTGTGCGGGCGCTGCAGCTGATAGGACGGTGGGAAGGCGGAGCCCGTGGCTTCGGTAAGCGAGGCCGGGAAGGCGCGCATGGGCTCGGCGGCTGGGCTGCCGACGTAGTCAGGGATTATCCTGGAGGGCGAAAGGGAGGTGATCTCGAGGTTGAAGGAGGCAAGGCTGGGGAGGTACTGGACGGAGACGACGAGGCGGCCGAGCTGGGTCTCGACGGGGATGAAGCGGTGGGAGCGCATGGCGGCCTCCTGGGCGCGCGAGAACGGCTCGGCGAAGGTGTCGACGCGGTGAACCATCTCGTAGTTGTAGGAGTGGTTGGCGCAGAGGAGGCGGAAGACGCGGTACGCCGGGAGGACGCGGAGCACGGCGTACACCGACCTGAGCAGCGTGAAGCAGTGCTTGTACGCCCGGTTCACGGCCACCTCCTCGCCGCCCGCGGCGTCCGGCCAGGGCTCGCACGCCACCGTCCACCTCTCCACCACCTCCCCTCCCGCTCCCGCTCCACCGCCGGCGGGGGACAGCAGGACGTCCACCACGAGCGGCTCCCCGGGGGCCAGCGGCTCCAGGCGGTCGGCCGCCTCGGGCGGCGGCGGCGGCGGGTCGTGTAGCGGGAGGTGGAACCACCTGTCCCTCTTCCGGAACGCCGAAGCCGCTGCTGGCGCCGCGGCGGCGGCGAGCGGGCGCGGCGCGCGCACGGCGAGGACGGCGTGGAGCACCTTGAGGTGGAACTGCTCGACCATCAGCTCCGCGCCGGCGCGCCCGCCCCCCGCGGAGTCGGACATCCCGGACATTGCCGGCGACGCCGAACCCGAACCGCCCGAGCACCGCCAGGCCCCTCCTCCTCCTCGTTCAAGCTCTGGCCCAAGCTGCTGCCGCGCGGCATGGCTGGCGCTCGCGGCAGTAAGACTGCATAAATCCGATCCGCTGGCGATCGGCCTGCGCAGGTGCCTGGATCGGACCGATCGAAGGATCCGTGCGCCGCTGACAGGAGATGAGAGGAGAGGTTGGAGGAGTTGGGGATTTGGGTGGGGAGAGGGAGAGGGAGAGGAGGTTGTTTATCTGCAGGCAGGGGGGATTAAGGATCGCTGGCTCCGCGCTGGGTTTGGGTTAATACGTCGCTGTTTGGTGTCGTCACGATGGGATGATTATGGCGGTGCCGGTGAAGACGAACCCAGGGACTTTATGCGATGATAAATGCGATTTTTCAAAAATTTAAGATGCCAACCATCATCATAAATTAAATTAAATTAAATTAAATCCTTTTTGATCGAAGGCGATTGATTCCATGGGACCGATGAGCTTGTCAACTAATTTCGCCTTTTATTTGTGTTCCTTTTCTTTTTTCAGGGACTGGACAGAAAATTCCAACGAAAAACAAAGCGACATGGTCATTTAATTCTTGTTTTGTCTATACACTGTACACGTTTCTTTCGTAGATACTCCTATTACTACTACACCGACAATAAAGACTATTTAGATATATTCCAAGTAAGTCTTTTAACTCTGACCATAAAAAAAAACTACAGGTTGACAACACAAAATAATGTTAGGTGCATCATGAAATCACTTTTATACGCTATACATAATTCTCTATACTTTATGGTACATAGTGTTATTATATTCTATAATCCGTATTGATATCCTAACCTAGTGTATTCGGGATCGGAGAACTAACTAAACTTAACACGCACATGAAATTGACGTACTATTGTTCTTTATTTTATTTTAACGAAGAAGAAGATAAGATAGTTGGCTTGCGATTAGAGAATTGCGCCTGTCTGTTCAGTAGCGTAAGACGGAGGTGCCGTGCATTCTTTCGAGTGCTCTATCTATCTTTACTGCGTTGTTCGATTTTTCTTCTTTCCGCGACAACAAAGAGTTGATGAAGATGAAACTGGGATGCTTTTGTGCCTTTTGTGGGATGCTCCGTAGATTCTGTCAGCGCCTAATTTTTCTTTTCAGCGCAACTTCTTCTTGTTTTTCTTAATGAAGGATTGATTGGCCATCCCTGCCTTTTCTTTAATCTATCACGTCTTCCTTTCTGCAAGGAGATTCTCTCTCCTTCATAGGCAGGAGTACATCTTTGACAAAACAAAGTTCCGATTGATGATTGCTGCTCAACCCTGAAAAACCTTCCCTGAAAGCAAATGCATGTGACTCAGCCGGTGGGCAAGATTGCAAGAAGCTTATCCATCAGAAAGGGTTTGAGAACATGAACACAAGATCAACTACCCTGAAACGACCTGCCGGCGCCTGAATGAAACAACTGCCTTGTTGGTAGGACGACTTTGGAGCGATCTGCTTGACTGCGTCATGATCGAATTAATCGTTCACTTGCACCTGCAAGAAACAACGACCTGGAGCGACGGAAATGCAGCGCACTTGCGCATATAATACCAGACGCCCACAAGATAGATGTTCCTTCCACCGCCGTAATGGCACCAAGTTCAGTGCTGATCCCCTTCCTTGTCATCCAGCATTATAAAAACTGCTTACCAAGTTACCAACCATTCTGATTTCTGAAGCATTACTTGTTCGGACAACATTCCGGCGAAGTCATGTTCTATGCCTTTTACCGCGTCCTGATCTGATCCCGGGGAGATCTCAACGAGTTGTCAAGTTCAGAACAGCTCACTGCGCACATGGGTGTATCGACGACGAGCACCACCCAGTCTGGCATGCTAGAATTCTGGACTCTGGAGGCTCGCAACAGAATTTTTTTTTTAGAGTTTCAGGGAGGGAACACGTTCCCCGTCCACATGTATTGCAGCAGAGCATCTGACTCTCGTATCATCTCGTTTTCTCTGTTTCGTGATTCGGTCTTACTGCACTAAAAAAAATAGAGATGCCTATCTGTAAAAATACTGATTAATTGTGATTTTTTTTGTACAAAGTCAAACTTGGAAGTTCTCAAAACGTTCTTTTGTAAAGTTCTCAAAGGTTGTGACCAACGGATGTAGAATGCGTTCTGGGCTCCAACTGCATCTTGAAGTTCTCAAGGAGGCCCTGCCACTTCGTGGACGTCATGGTGTGGGCCGCGGTCGAAGAGGCCACGCTGGGGGGAACGGCCCACGGCGCGGCGGTCCATCCCGTGCCCGTCGCCGACTCCGGCGACGGCAGCGGGAGACCTATCTTAAAGTAATAATAAAAAAACCATCTTAAAAAAAAACCGGCAGCGGAAGACGACGAGACGTGACATTGGATGGTCTATGGATATCTAGCTCGGTCACATTGATCACGGATCGTCACGGCGTTGGCTCTGTCGTCAAGAAACAGTGGTGCCGTTGTTTATTTCTCTTAAAACTTAAACTTATACTCCCTCAGTTCTAATTATAGATTATTTTAGCAAATCTAGATATATAGATTTTACTATGCATCTATATATATATAGCAAAATTTATATATCTTAATTTGCCAAAACAAACTACAATTTGAAACGGAAAGAGTATTTCACTCAATTTCTCCTCGATGGTTCGTAAATTGCATGTAATTTTAGAAAGCGTAAAGCTTGATATGTAAATGCTACGGAATTTCATCGCGATCCATGGCACGACTCGTCACAAAAGAATGTTCACGAATTTCTATTTCCAAGAGGGCGGCACCAATCTAGTACATAAACAACGGAAAAAGGAACATCTTTTTTGTCAGCAGTTCGATCAGTCCAGAGAAGAACGGCCATATCGCCAGCTATTGTGCGATCTCCGGGTGAACTGCCGCGGCGCGAAGCTGAGTCCAAACATCTCCCTCAGGGCCTTCCCCGGCTCCAGGAGCCCGATCATCCTGGCGACGAGGGACGCGCTCTCCCTGACATGCTCCAGGTCCTTGGTCTCGGTCCAGAGGCGCCGAGCCACCTGCAGCCGTCTCCTCTTGGAGGACAGCGAGACCCCCCACTTGGTGTACATGCTCTCCCGTTCCTGGATCGTCAGCCGCTTCTGCATCTGCCGGCAGAGCATCTCCCTCTCCCGTTGCAGCTTCTTTGCACTGCATGAGTGCATATCAGGTCACTGAGTTCGGTTGATGCGACGAAGCAAAGTTGTGCGGAAATATGGTGAAGCTGAGTTACCTTGAAACCAGAGAAGTGTTCAGGCCGGCTGCTACCACATTACGTCCCATGCTTCCGTTGGAGTAGTTATCTTTGAGGAATGATAGCCTCCTAAGCTCTACTTCCATGTAGATCGCGTCGGCTGGGTCCCCTTTAAACAGCAAGAAGAAGTAAGTCCTGTGGACCAAGGAAACGTTGCATCCATGCCACAGGTCAATGATCTCTTGCTGTTTCTTCTCGAATTCCAATGGCCAGTGTGAGGGTGATTGCAAGGCATCCGTTATCGGATCCAGTCCCACACTCCTTATGGTTCCTTCTGCTAATTCTCCATTCTCACCCTGAGAATCATTACATTATTCTAATGAGTAGAAATCAAATTATAGTAAGTAAAGCATCATGTCAGCTAATTAAAACTGTAGGACAATAACTGCATTCTGAATATTATGGAATTTGAAATAGTAAAATGAGTCGTGTCAGCATGAGCACAAAAACATTTCCAGTTACGCACCTGATCACTGCGTTGCTTCTGATACTGAACCTGGGCCATTTCTTTTAGCTCCGCGACAAATTCACCTATGCCAGCAAATTCTGTGTCACCAGCAACAGAGCCATTTGCCTTGAGTCCATCCCTTGCAGTGGTAATTTCAGAAAGCATCGACCCTGCCCTTGATAAAGTTTCACTCTCTGAGTCATAATTTAGTGCAGATACCCTTCTTTGACACCCTTCAGGTCTCCCTGGGTGGTCCATGAAACGTCTGCTTGGAGGGGTGCAATCTTCCTTCTCCAAGTCTTCGAACAAAGTAGAACCCATCAAAGACCTACAACTCCTACTTCTGCCAATTACTTTTGAGCTTGACGAATTACGTGTAGAGGATCCCAGATCCATGACAAGATTGGCAAATGGTTTTTTGACATTCTCCAAATGTTGTTCTAGGGTAATAGGAGATACATCATACTGTCTAGAATTCACAGATGGATTTGGATCATTATTCCCATGCATACTAGAACCCACATTTGAATCTTGCAGACTACTGCTTCCCATAGCCGACGACTCTAAACATTCATTTTCTTCTGTTTCATTTGTCTCTATACACCTGACTTCTTTGCAAAGATCCTCTGAATCTTCATTAGATACTTGAGAGTGATCATCTCTGCCGTTAGTTGGGGGCATCCCACTGAATGGAGGACTGCAGACTGAATAGCCAAGTGGTAAATGTGCATTATTTTCAGATTGCTGCGACCTATAATCCCTTTGTGCTATCTGTCGTCCTTGAAACCTAAAACTTTGGCCACTGCTGACCACTTCTGATGCTGTCGATTGCTCATCCTCACATGGCTGAGGAACATCGAAAGTAAAGTTTCTTCCAGAAGCCTATATTTGTGCAGAGATAAAAATATCTTTTGTTATGAGCAACAACTAAGACTAGTGAACTAGAGTAGAAAGCAGTAAAGTGCATGTACCACGGGGTGCTTCGAACCATGGTTATCTCCAACAACCTGGAGCAAGTCTTGCAGTCTAGATTGAGCAAGATCACGTTGTAACTTCAATTCCTTAATTTCTTTCTCCATCTGCAAAGAAGAACACATGAAACTTTTGTGGAGGTAAGGAAGTTGTCCTATTTTGGCACTTAAAACACCTGGAACGGTAATAGTTCACTATGGTTTTTAAGTTGCTCCATGTACAAAGAAGTACTGAAATGAGTACAGGAAAAAACAGTCAGAAGTAGCAGTTACCTTTCGGATTTGGTTGTCTTTTTCCTTCACCAATGTTTCAAGACCGGAATATGAAGTTGGGCATCGCAATTCACTCTCCAACCTTGCAAGTTCTCTTTGCAATTGCTTAACTAGTGCTTTATCAGACATAACCACGTTGACCTGGGCATTCGTGACCACTTCCTTTGCACAACTTGCAAACAACAGAGTATTTCTTGACTGTTCCATATGGCTTCGAGCTGGGCTCATTGTACAAATAATTGCTGTTCTTGCATTGCCTCCCAGAGAAGGCTGTAATATGCGTGTGAGCTTTGAATCTCGGTATGGTATGTGCCCATTTCTTACCTTGCTGCATAAATGAAAAGAGTTAATCAATGAAAGTTAAGGTTGATCTTGGCGGTAATAAACAAGGCTTCCATCCTACGAGGAGCAAACTAAACTAGAACTCAAGACAGTGCAAAACGTCGAGTTAAGGTTGTAACCTTAGTTTTCGTATGACAGTTCCCAGGGTAAGTAGACTTCTATTGATATGACAACCTTCCTTCAGCCTAGTACCAGCTGATAATGCCTGAGATGCACGTTCACTTCCAGCCAAATCAATGAAGTTCTGCGCAGACAACAAAACATGATTACACTTCCCATTTTATGATATGAAAGAAATATGAGCAAAATATTAGTTCCTACCACACTAGCAACAAGTGTAGTTGACTTGTCCTTACCCACAAACTCACGAGCAGAACTTTCAATAGTCTGAAAGAATCAAAACAAGTAATAAATGATGAAATTAGGCAGCAACTATTTTTACACAAATCTGCCTAAGACCTTTTCATTCTATTTGTACATGCCATCAATTAGAAGGCAAACCAGCTTAAGTATCTGATGTGATCTGGAGCTGTTTTCGTTTAAGTATGTCTCCCCAGTTCTCCTTTGAGCTGGTACAATCACACAAAATACACTGAGATGTCAGTAATCACCATATATTAAACGAAGGACAAATAGTACCCACCTTCACACACAGAAATAAGTTCTTTAAGGTGGTCCGAGTCCCTCAAGATAACCTCAGTAAGGTTTTCTACATATGTTCCCTTCTGTAGAATACATAACATCAAACTATTATCAGTGCATGGGCACAGCAGGATACTTTTTACCACCCCTCTTTTAAATAAAGGTAAGTGTTGCTCTGACCTCTGCATCGTCCCAAAGCCTAAGAGATGTGCTTTCTGCAGTAAGAAGATCCCTTACAACTTCATTATATATTTCAATTGCTGAAAATTTCAATACAAATGCTCTCTCCTCATGCTGTAAAAAAAGGCATGCTTATCAGTTCACAAACCAGAACACAGTAGAATTTCAAGACCTGTTATGAATTAAAGCATTAGGAAGAATTCTTCGGTTACCTTGGCAATGTAATCATAGATATCTGCTGCTGTATGTTCCGTTATTCCAGTCATGGTGTATGTCTTTCCACTACTTGTTTGACCATATGCAAAAACACTTGCTATTACAGGCAAGTAAAGGGGGAAAACACATTTTAGTGAGTTCATGGAACACTTTGATTTAATTAAATCAGAGTAAGATAGGCAGCATGGACTTACAGTTAATACCACTAACTACAGAGAGGGCAACTGCCTTGGCCCCTTCCTCATATACTTCTTTGGTATTGCAATCAGAACGGAATACCCTATCTGCAAAGGAACAGAATTGTGTCAAAGAAGCTGCACCAGGACATAGCTGGAAAGTAATGCATACTTGTGAAAAGAGCAAACTAAAGCCTCACTGACAATCTGTACTATAGTGAGATGAAAATCTGTCCACTAGACTAGGATCATCCAGGTTAATTTGTAAACTGTAGTTAGTGATTTAGTTCAATTTCAGGGGAGTTTCTTTATGGTAGCTTCTTAAGGGACATTCTTGCTGCACCGACATACTGGCTTCAAGTTGTTGTTGTTGTTGTTGTCAGAGCATTACTCAGCTTAGTCGAGTATATATCGCAATGGACAACTGATGATCTGGGAAAGGAGTTCAGACAGATATCAAAGTTTCGAGCAACGCCTTCTCCAAAATACAGCTGACAATTGGTATGTGAATGTACCAATTGGACAGCCAATTTCTGAGGAAAACTTGCAGAGCTAACAAAGCATGCATACAGGAAAGACCAAAACAAACGAATATATAGCAATACAATTTGGTAACGAAGGGCACCAACCAGATTTGAGATTTGAGAACTACTAACCAAATGAATATGCAGTCGGTGCAGTCGGCCGGTCTGGGAATGTGCTCCGGGAGATGATGGTAGTGTCGTTGATGCACTCCCACTCTGCCAGGTCCCCCCTCGCAATCTCCTTGTCGCTCAGCGGCCTCAGCCTCACCGAGACCAGTATCTTCTCCAGCCTCCCCGCACCGCCTCCCCCGCCATTGGCCACCTCGGCCCCGTCCACCTTGCCCCATTGCACCGGTTCGTCGCCTCCAATCGCCCCCATCTCTCCCTCCCCCTCTCCTCTCTCTCACTCCCCCTCTCCTCCCCTTCCCCTGCGCTACACCATCTGCCAAGATCACAGCATTATAAGCGACAAGCAAGCGCACCCACATCGAAAACAAACAAAAAGCCGGCGAAAGCAACTGAAAGGGGAATTCGAGCGCCCCCGCCCGCCCGCCCTACTCGAGTGATCTGGAACGGGGGAGGGGAGCTAGCTAGCGACGCTGCCGGGCGGGCAGGTAGTTGCTCTAGTAGGTGGCGGAGCGGAGGCGGCACCGGCGTGCGGCCGTGCGGGCACTCCTCGCGGTCGCGGGTCCCCTGCTGCAGCTGATTAGGACGGTGGTTAGCGTGTCGCCCACTCCTACATCGGAATCACACTGATTAGGCCGGGGACGACAAGCAGGCCCGAATCTGCCAGCGTAGCCCACTCATGGCAATGTGTTGACCCTTCCTGCTTCCCGAGAACGCCGGCAGAGAGCCAGCCGGCCATTTTTTACGATCCCACCGACGGGAGCAGGATCGCCGAGCTCATGGCGGGACAACCTCCCTACCGCTGGTAGTTTACCCGCGCCTCGCCTCGCCAGCCATCGCGGTGGCACCAAGCTAGTGCTAGATCGCAATCACCACGGCGAACCTGTAATGCTCAAGCGACAGCGACGCGGGAGCTGGTAGCAAGGGGGCGGAGTGAAATTTACCAGGCCTAGAGACGGGCCCGTGGCGCCGGCAGCGCCGCACACGGCGCGGGGGCTGAGCTCGGCGGCGGCCAGGGGGCCGGGCGCTGCTTGCTTGTGCTGCGGAGTGTTTCCCGGGCAGGAGAATCGGGAAGAGGAGGATTTGGCACTGGCGGTTGGGGGAGCGAGCGAGCGAGGGGAAGCACGCCAGGCCAGGGCACCCCGCGGCGAGCACCACCTCGCCCACGATCTGGTCGTGTCCGCTTGGGAGGATCGCACAGGACGGTGGCTAGCCTTTCCGTCCCCTTCCCCCGGCTTCCTTTTTCCTCGCCTGCTGGCTTTTGCGTTTTACCCCACACCCCGCACGGAGAGGGGACCGTTGATTTCCCCTTGTTTTTTCTACCGCCTACTTCGCCGCACGTTTTGCGCGCAGGCCCTCGGCTCGCAACCGTATTGCGGCTTCGAACTTGCAATTGCTCTGTGCCCCGGTGGCCGTGGCTCATCATGCATTACTTTGGTGTCTAGATATTTGATTTGACGGGATTAAAATTTAGTTCAAGATAACTAAACAAACCCTAAATCTCCCGGCCGGCCGGGTGGACCGGCGGGAAGGTGCCGGCGGCTCCGTCGGTTGCCGCGGCCGGCACCGCGGGTATGGACAACGGAGGCGACAAGCGCTCCGATCTATGTATCACCAAAAGCAGGTCAGAATGCAGCCACTTCTCGCGGTCGTCTCGATCGGCTAGAATGAGAAAACGACACCTTCTCTTCCTAGTAGTAGTTCTTAGTGATCCCTACGCTGCTACGTAGGATTCTGAGATAGCCGGAACCGGTATGGGCGGGAGAGGAGATTGCACGGGAGCACTGTATTTCCTCTTGAAAAAAAAAAGATAATTCAGTGTTCGATCACGTCGATGGTTCATATCATATGCATGGGTTAACATCTGTTTTCTTTTGTCACTGAACGAAAGACGAAATACCTTGGCCAGGGGCGTATTTGCTATTCCGAGAGAGTTAAGGGGCGTAGTTTAGAAGCTGGATGCAGATACTTGACGCAGTCCCGTCCTCGTGCCAGATCAAGAAATTTCTGTTCTTTTTCTCTGCCGGGGTCCAGTGGGCGACTGGGCGTACTTTGGCATGGCAGTAAAAACATGTGCCGAGAATTCTTTCCTTCAGTAAGCCATGCGCTGCTACCTGCAGAGTGCCAGAGTGCGCGCGCTCCAAGGGACATCAAAAATTCCCAACTCATTTGAGATTCGGTAGGCTCGGGCGCTCGGCCTTCTGCTTCTTTGGCGAGCTGCAATTCGTGCATCCAGAATGGAATCCGCGCTGCTGCGGCGCCAGAATCGATCGTCAATTCTGGTGCATAGACAAGTTGACATGTTGGTGCAATAAAATTTTGCGACGCGTTAGCTTTTTGATTCTTTCTGCGCTGTCGTCCTGCGGTCCTGTGCGTGCGATGTTGAAACTTGAAAGCTACCGTCCTGACAGGAGGGGAGAGGAGACGGTGCTGATTGACGCCGAGCGTGCATGCTTACCTTAGCTTCAACTCTAATCAAAGTGGAGTGTCTGCCGTCGACCATATCGCGGGTAAACATCGATCGAGTACCACTGCTTGCTAGCTGCTGCTTACTCTTCGGAGCCTGCGTGATTTTGAGACGCATCGCCATGTGAGCACTGCAGCTTTTACCACGACGCAGACTACTCACCAAGGTGAAATCACTTGTCGCAGCTGCCACCGGGTTGGTCGTGCGAGCACTGCACTGTCCACTGACCAAGCTTTCTGGGTGATCATGCACTGCACCCCGCCCGTTCAATCATTCCGCTCTCGCTCGGCCTGTCAACTACTGCCTGCGCTTTCCTAACAAAATCACTGCAGCGAGTCCAGCCACCACCGGACACCAATAATTGTGTTCTGCGAATGCAGTAACGTACTACCTGTATATCTCTTTCTAGGAACACACAACTGAACACTGTCCCGGAAATCCTAGTCAGAAACTTTATTTTCAAGAGAAAACAACTCGATCATATCCCAAACTGCGCGTACGTACGAATACGAGTACTCGGCAAAGCGGGGACTGTCGTTGTAGACGACACGTCGTATTGTGCACACTGCACAGAGAATCCGAGAAAGCCTTTGGATCCCTCGGCAGCAGCTCCACTGCGCAATGCGCACGGGACACTGCGTCAGGCCGACGAGAGCCGCGCTTCTTCCTTCTCCCGCTTGGAGCGAAGCGAACCCGGCGCGCGCCGGCAGGGACCGACGAACCCCCGCCCACGTGCGCGCGGTTTTTGTCGGTAGCCGCGGACGGGCGCAGGGCTAAGGCGACAACCGACAGCCTCTTCAATCGATCGCAATTCAGACGACGAAAAACAACATTGGTCCCCTCAGACACCCTAAAAGAGTGGTTTGGTCTTCAGAACATCAAACTCATCAATTTTGCCTGCAGCACACTCTAAATACATAGATTTGCCTACAACACACCATTGCAAACAAAATAATAATTTCCACCTGAGATGAGCGGCAAAAAGACCACTTTACCCTCTCTTGTCCAACGCCAGCTTCGTCTGAATCTTTCTTTCCCTTCCACCAGCTCCGCATGGTCGCGACCACGCCTCCTACCTTCCGTGTGCCCTTTTGCTGGCGGCGTGCCTCTTGAGTGGCGACATGAGCGAGCGTCGCATGGAGCGGCGCGGGGTGCAGGAGGGCGAAGGCGAGGAGAGGCCACTGCGTCCTGCTGGGCGGGTGCTGTCAGACCCGGGCACACGGGACTGGCCACGTGGCACACTTCACCTAGGATTCGGGATGGTTCATGGTCCACGCCTCATGTCCATTGTAACTACTCGTAATGCAGTAGAATTACTCGTACGGTAGTTAAACTAGTTGCAGTCGGATAGAGACTACTCCAGAAGTAGTCGGGTGGGACTCCTTGGCTTGTACCCGACTAGGATTCCCATGTAAATCTGTCCCCCGGACTATATAATGGCGGACAGGTACCCCCTCGGGGACAATCACAATCACCACCATCAAAGGCAATACATACCACACAGGACGTAGCGTATTACGCTCCCCGCGGCCCGAACCTGTCTAAAACCTTATGTTCCTTTGCACCTTCGAGTTTCTGATCTCAGCGACACCCAACCAACCAAACTCACCACCTCGGGGGTATCCCTCGGTGGGCGTGGCGGTAAAACACCGACAGCTGGCGCGCCAGGTAGGGGAGCTCATCGAAGATCCACCGGAGAACTCGATGGCGTCGTTCAACTTCACCAGCGCCGTGCTCGACAAGAGCACGACTTTCATCTTTGGCACTTGGATCTGCATCGCTGATGGTTTGGGTGGTTTCAACAGCCACCTAGCCAATTCCAAGCAGCCGGAGGCTACTTCATCGACCACAAGCGGCGATCTTGATGACTTCGTCGACAACCTCGACGACACGCTGCTTTCGGATCTCGCTCAGCAGATCGAAACGACGTCCGTTTTCAAAACGACTTCAACTCTAGATGAAACAAATCTACTTGACTCGGATTCAAACTGATCTACAAAGACCCTACGAACCAATTCCCTCTCCGACTTGGAGGAGGATTTGGATCTGCTGCTCCAAAGCGGGGACGTGGGCGTCACCGCTAGCCGGGAGGCCCCTGTTCTCGACTTCCACTCGGACTCCGATGCAGAGTATTCCACGTGCAGGACTGTATCTCCAAACCGGATCTGAAAAGGACTCGGAGGCGAGGGAGCCACCACCCGTCGGGCGGCCCCCGCCCTTCAAAACCAGTCGCAACCCGATGGCCACCCCGAATTCTTGTCGGGCAGCCATCTGGGTTTAACGATTACATCAACGCCACAAGGACGTTTCATGTACTAGAAGGGCTTTGAGCCCTTCGAACTACTCGATTACGAATCTCGCCTTGTGGCCTTCACGCAAGAACTACCCTTCCAAGAGGGTAGACCTCTCTCGCCCATCGCGGAAGAAGGTGAGAGTAGCACAGAGCTACTCGACTACATCCTTAGGGCTAGCCACTCGCCGGATCGACAAGTCTGCATGGCTTCCCTTCGCAACGCGGAAGAAGACGAGCTGGGCACCCGGTACGACAACGAACAACTCGCGGACATCTCAGCCGATGAGCCCACAGCAGACGCTCCTCAAGATGAAGACGAGGAGCACCGGAGGATCCGGCGGGTGAAGAATGCCAAACGCGCTCAACGCAGACGCAACGCGCAGAACCACGCCCGTGGACCAAGGGACATCACCAACGCCTTCGCAGCAGTCGCAGATCGCGAGTACCGCACGCCGATCGGCGCGATTGCAGAGGCAGCACTTTTAGCCCAACAACTCCCATCTAACCCCTAGATCCAAAGGTTGCAGTACTTGATCTAGCGCGCGCTCGTGCAACTCGACGGGCAACATCCAGTGTCATCCACTCGGAACCAGCTCTCGAGGTCTGAGCAACACGGGGATACCGCGCTGGTCAGTCGCACTCCCGAAGGAGGCCAAGGGAGTCGGAGGAATGACAACTGCCAGCGCAATGAGGGCCACCTGTCCGCGCGTGGCAACAATGAACAAGAAGTACAACAACCCCCTTGCAACCAGCGTGGGGCAAGGCACCGGGGCCAAGATCCAGTCGCAACCAACCTCCAGGACGCTCCCACGATCGACCTCAGGCAGAAGATCAATGAAGGCCGCGACGCGCGGCTTGTCATTGACGCAAGGAGGAAGGAATGTACTGGCAGGCACTACGACGACGACAACAGCGACCGCTTCCTCGCCTTCACCACCACCATTACCGACAAGTCCTACCCCAAGGACTTCAAACCAGTCAGAATTCCCAAATATGACGGTAAGCAGGACCCATGCCAATGGCTTCGTTGCTATTCCGTCGCTATTGAAGTTTCAGGGGGCTCCAACTCTACGAAAGCACTCTACTTCCCGGTGGCCCTAGAACCTGCACCCCTCACGTGGCTTGAAAGCCTCAAGCCAAACTCCATCGACACGTGGGAGGACCTCAAGCGGACCTTCATCGACAACTTCCAGGGGTCCATGATCAGGGCAGACACTCGTCATGGCGTGTCCCAGGTGAAGCAGGAGATGAACGAGACCCTGAGGTCTTACACACGCTATTTCTTTGAGACGCGTGCCACCATCGCCAACATCACCGATGAGGATATCATCCGCTGCTTCCAACACGACATCTTCTCGAAGAACACGTACCATGACTCCGGGCGCAACCGCCCAACAACCGTCGTGGAGCTGTGGGACATGATGGCAAGATGGGCGGACCAGGAGGACGAGGAAAACGGCCGCTTCCCCAAGCGCAACCACGACAAACAAGGGAACGACAACGGCCACTTCGATAAAAGCAAGTGGAACCACTCGGGGAACCCCCGAAAGCGCAAGCCAGACCATGAAGTCGCGGCTGTCGAGTGCAACCCACGCGGCAAGAAGCCGGGGAACAACCAGTCGGAATACGAGCAAGTCCTGGACAAGCAACGCCCGATTCACCCGAAGTCGCGTCACACGCTCTTCGAGTACGTCACCATCCGCAAATCACTCAACGCTCCACCCATTCATCAAGCCGGAAAGCGAAAGGACAAGGAGGACGATGACGAAGGAGGTGACAAGTTGGGAGCCCAAGATTTTCATGATCCGAAGAACGTCGTCAACGTTATCATCGGTGGAGACGGTGGATTCCCCACCAAGCGCGCGCAGAAGTTAACCCTGCGCGAAATACTCTCTATGGAGCCGGCTACGACAAGGCCTTTGAGATACAGCGAGGTCCCGATCTTTTTCTCTAGAGAGGATCAATGGACCAGCTTCTTCGAGCTGGGAAAATTCCCGCTTGTCTTAGACCCTGTCGTGGCGGCCTCACAGCTCACCCGAGGACTCATTGATGGCGGAAGCGGCCTTAACTTGCTCTTCATGAGTACTCTCAAGAAGATGGGACTGGACATCTCAACAATGCTCACTCCCAGCAAGGCTCCCTTCTATGGGATCGTCCCAGGCAACGCGGCTACACCACTCGGATCAGTGGTCTTGCCAGTCACCTTCGGGACCAAAGACAACTACCGCACCGAGTACATCAAGTTCGAGGTGGCAGATTTTGACTCGTCGTACCACGCCATTCTGAGCAGGCCGGCACTAGCCAAATTCATGGATGTGCCCCACTACGTGTACCTACTACTCAAGATGCTGGGCAAGACAGGCGTGCTCACACTCCGTTGCGACCTCAAGAAGTCGTACGACTGCGACCAGGAGGCGATCGAGTACGCATCGACTTCACGCGTGTCAGAGCCATCTGCAGAAGTACTCGCGGCCGCGCTAAAGCTGACCAACACAGAGCTGAAGATCTCCAACCAGCGGCCAAGCTAGTCGAGGGTTAAGCCTAACCCCAGCGACGTCGGCATCAAGACCATCCAGCTGCAGGAAGGCAACTCGTCCAAGACTGCTCTGATTGGAGGCGGCCTAGGTGACAAATAGGAAAGCGCGCTCGTCAACTTCCTTAGGGCCAACTGCGACATATCCGCGTGGAAACTTGCGGATATGCCAGGGGTGCCCAAGGAATTGATCGAGCATTGCCTAAAAGTCGACCCTAAGGCCACTCCGAAGAAGCAACGATTGCGTCATTTTGCCCCCGACAAAAAGGACGCTATCAAGAAAGAGTTAGAAAAACTACTCGCGGCTGGTTTTATTAAAGAAGTTTACCACCCAGAGTGGCTAGCTAACCCTGTACTTGTACTCAAAAAGAATAATAATGAATGGAGGATGTGTGTGGATTATACTGATCTCAATAAACATTGCCCGAAGGAACCCTTCGCGCTACCACGCATCGATCAAGTCATCGACTCCACGGCTGGCTGTGTTTTGCTTTCCTTCCTCGACTACTACTCGGGCTATCATCAGATAGCTCTCAAGGAGGAAGACCAGATCAAAACGGCATTCATCACCCCCTTCGGAGCATATGCCTATACTACAATATCTTTCGGGTTGAAGAGCGCAGGAGCCACTTATCAACGGGCCATCCAATTGTACCTCGCAGATCAACTTCACCGCAACGTTGAGGCTTACGTGGATGATGTGGTCATCAAGACCAGATCCCATGACGAGTTCATCACTGACCTCGAGGAGACCTTCAATAATTTGCGACGGTTTCGATGGAAGCTCAACCCGACAAAGTGCGTCTTTGGCGTCCCTCAGGGCGTCCCAATCCAGAGAAGATCAATGCCATCACAGCAATGGACGCCCCAAAGACTGTCAAAGACGTCCAGAAGCTAACCAGCTGCATGGCAGCTTTGAACCGATTCATCTCCCAACTTGGAGAAAGGGGACTACCCTTCTTCAAGTTGCTCAAGCACCACGACAAGTTTAAGTGGACCGAGAAAGCAAACAAGGCGCTACAAGACCTCAAACATCACTTGCAGTCGCCACCCATCCTGACGGCTCCCTAACCAGGCGAGAACCTGCTGCTCTACATCGCCGCGACTACTCACGTTGTCAGCACAACAATCATGGTGGAACGACAGGAAGAAGGCCACGTCTTTGGGGTGCAGCAACCGGTTTACTTCATCAGCGAAGTCCTCTCTGAATCCAAGGTTCGTTACCCGACGATTCAAAAAGTTCTTTACGATATCCTCATCACTTCCAGGAAGCTTCGCCACTACTTCGATGCATACAACATCCTGGTGGTCTCCGACTTCCCGTTGGTGGATATCCTCCACAATCGGGACGCTACCAGGCGCATCTCAAAGTGGGCGGTGGAGCTGGGAGCCCTCACACTTGACTTCAAGCCCCGGACAGCCATCAAGACACAAGCACTAGTCGATTTCATGGCTGAGTGGCGAGAAAACCAAATGGAAACCCCAACCAACAAGCCGGAGCATTGGGTCATGTACTTTGATGGTTCACTCAAGCTCGGTGGCGGTGGTGCAGGAGTACTTTTCATCAGCCCGAGAGGAGAACAGCTCAAGTATGTGTTTCAAATTTTATTCGAAGTCTCCAAAAATGAGGCTGAGTACGAGGCACTGCTGCATGGCCTACGCTTGGCAATCTCCTTCGGCATCAAGCGATTACTAGTCTACTGCGACTCCTTACTGGTGGTTCAACAAGTCAATAAGGAATGGGACATCAACAAGGACACCATGGATGCCTATGTCATGGAAATACACAACCTCGAGAAAAAGTTCTCAGGGTTGGAGATTCATCACGTGGTTCGCGACAACAATGTGGGCGCAGACGTACTCTCCAAACTGGGTTCTGATCGTGCTAATGTCCCATCGGGAGTATTCGTTCATGAGTTGTATCACCCTTGCATCAGGACACCAGACTCAAGTTCCATCGTTCAGGATCCCAAGAAACCCGACCGAGAGGTCTTGATGATCGAGGTCGACTGGAGGGTGACCTTCATCGACTACATCCAGGAGCACAAACTACCCCCTGGCGTCAACCCAAAAAGTGCCGAGGCTACTCGCATCCTATGGCGTAGCAGAGGGTATGTTCTAGTCGGGGGCAATTTGTATAAGCGTGGATCAGCATCAGGCATACTCATAAAGTGTGTCAGCACGGAGGAAGGCAAAGACATACTCCAAGAGATTCACGAAGGCGTGTGTGGGAACCATGCTTCTTCTCGCACACTAGTCCGCAAGGCATTTCGCTCTGGTTTCTACTGGCTGACTGCTTTGGCAGATGCCGAAGCGCTCGTTCGCCGGTGTACCAACTGCCAATTTTTTGGCAAACAGCACCATGTTCCGGCTCATAATTTGATAACCATACCAGCTTCATGGTCATTTGCATGCTGGGGCTTGGATATGATTGGACCCTTTACAACTGCACCAGGAGGTTTCACACACGTATTGGTGGCCATCGGCAAGCTTACAAAGTGGATTGAGTACAAACCAATCGCAACGCTCACGGCTGATCGAGTGGTTACTTTCATCTGCGACATCCTACACCGCTTTGGTTTTCCCAACACAATTATCACAGATTTGGGGTCAAATTTCCACTCGCATGAGTTCTGGGATTTCTGTGAACGCAGCTCCATTGGAGTCAAATATGTTTCGGTGGCTCATCCGCGGGCCAATGGCCAGGTTGAGCGTACCAACGGCTTTATTCTTGATGGACTGAAGAAAAGACTTTATGACGAGAACAGCAAAAAGGGCGGCAAGTGGATCTACGACATCTCATCAGTAGTCTGGGGGCTTCGCACACAACCAAACAAAGCCACAAGCCAGTCACCTTTCTTTCTCGTGTATGGGTCCGAGGCCATATTGCCGGTTGATGTGATGTGGAGGTCTCCACGATTGGAGATGTTTGAAGAAAGCGAGGCCGACACTGCAAGACAACTTGAACTTGATTCAACCGAGGAAGTTAGATGCAATGCACTACTGCAGTCGGCTCGTTACCTACAAGGAGTCCGTCGTTACCACGACAGGAACATTCAACGGCGTTCTTTCAATGTTGGAGACATGGTACTTCGCCGGATCCAGGATGATACTGGCTTGCACAAACTCAATTCTCGATGGGAAGGACCTTTCATCATGCACAAGGTTACAGGCCTGGATCTTATCGCCTGCAGTACTCGGATGGCCAGAAGGTACCAAACTCGTGGAATATTGAACACTTGCGTCGATTTTATCTGTAACTCAACTAGGGCTATCATACTTTGGTGCCAAGAAGTTGATTGTTCCAGTACAACTCCGTTTTACCGGTTCACGACTGGTACCACGCGCAAGTTTACTGAAGGGGCCTTGCTACCATACTTCCAGTACCTAACTACTATTACATGACTAGTATTTTGGGTTTCTGAAGGGCCTTGGTGCTTATACTTCCAGTATAACCGAGCACTTCCAGTACAACTCCGTTATACTGGTTTACAACCGGTATCATGTGCAAGTTTGCTGAAAGGGCCTCGCTTCCATATTTTTCCAGTAACATATTACTTGTTTTTGACTTGTACACTATGTTATTGAAGGGGTCTTGCTTCCATGACAAGAATTTTACTTGTTTACGACTGGTCCAATACCTGTTCGACTACTTCGACTACTTGTCTTGACTACAATCCTAGTCGGGATCACTTCCGACTAGATGGCTTCATTACTTGCTCTACGCTGGGGCTCGGGGGCTAATGCCACCTTTCTGCATCGACTACTTTATGCCCCTGGGGGCTTAATGTGGAAAAGCTCTCAGATTGCTTTCAAAGGCAGTATACATGTCCCCTACTCGATACCGCATGATTATTCGACAAATACTTGAACCAAGAGGGTTTTAAGATTTATCTTGGGTTTATGTTTGTTAACCATTATTTCAGGGATTTTATTTCGAAATAAGGGGTTTGTTACATTTATTAACGAGAGGATTTATTTGGTCATTGGCTCGGGCACTAAGTGCGGTTTGAGCGGTAATTTTGGGTGCTCGTTGGGGGTGTTATTTGTTTCACCATCTTTTCAGGGAACTCATCCCGAAAAGAGAGGTTTACAAATTTACTACACCAATTTTTCCATGTTTACCATCAAATCTTTACCATATTGCATGCCACGACTCTTTGGATCCTAGATTCCAAAATTTGGGGATTTGGATTCAAGGCTCGGGGGCTGCGGGATACGTGTCATCAGCGATCTATTTTTCAAATTTGTTGGAAGACTAAGACAGAAGACTCAAGTTTAAATTGACCCTCAACCTGATTCTACGAGTCAACCTAAGGCTCGGGGTCTACTCCATATGGAGTGCGAGTTACTCGCACCCCATATAAAGAAGACTGACCAACTACTCGGGGCATGAGCACCACACAACCTCGATGCAGCCAGGAAAGTACTCGGAGGACACTTTCAAGACGAAGTTCGCGAAGAATTTGAAGACGCCTTCATAAGTACTCGGACATCTGCAAGTACTCGGCTACGAAGAGCTCGGGGGCTTGTCAGATCCGGGCACACGGGATTGGCCACGTGGCACACTTCACCTAGGATTCAGGATGGTTCATGGTCCATGCCTCATGTCCATTGTAACTACTTGTAATGCAGTAGGGTTACTCGTACGGTAGTTAAACTAGTCGGAGTCGGATAGAGACTACTCGAGAAGTAGTCGGGTGGGACTCCTTGGCTTGTACCCGACTAGGATTCCCATGTAAGCCTGTCCCCCGGACTATATAAGGGTGGACAGGTACCCTCTCGGGGACAATCACAATCACCACCATCAAAGGCAATACATACCACACAAGACGTAGCGTATTACGCTCCCCGCGGTCCGAACCTGTCTAAAATCTTGTGTTCCTTTGCACCTTCGAGTTCCTGATCTCGGCGACATCCAACCAACCAAACTCACCACCTCGGAGATATTCCTCGGTGGGCGTGGCGGTAAAACACGGACAGGTGCAAGTTCGAGCCCACCGTGGCTTGCTCGAGGGGGCCAGGCACGTCAACGAGGTTAACCATTCAAAGAAGAAAGAGAAGGCTCAAATGGAGGAAATCGGCTTGGAGAGCACCAACAGAGGAGACCAGCTCGCGGTGCTCCATATCCAAGACGAGCAGCAGCCAGCAACGCAGAGGGTAGCAAGGAGACCGGAGCGCTGAGCTGTATCTGTCCTTGTATCTGTCCTCCAGCTTAGTGGAAGAAGAAAGCCATAGGCAACAAAGTCATTTAAGTCATCGTCTATCTTCCAAATGATTATTTTATTTGGTGTAGTGTCTTGTAGATAAAATTACAAAATCGCAGTGTCCATCAAACAAATTCACCAAGTGAAGTGTGTTGTGGACTAAACCACAATTTCCTAGTGTCCTACGGACAAAAAACCCAAAAAACAACCACTTCCCTTATTAAGTTTGTAACGCCGAAACTTTAAGATACCAGGGTTTTGCTTAATTTTCTTGGCGGCACAGCCAAATCACTAGTTTAATGTGCAATTTTCTTGGCGGTTCTCATCACCTATAAAAAAAATACATTTCTTTAGCTTTTATTAGCACCTCCAAGTAGCGACGACAGTTCTTCTTGGGAGTTATATTATAGGGATGTTTGGTATACCGGAGAAGTAAGAATATTGAATATTTGTACATTTTTTTACATTTGGGAACATGGCATCTAGCTTGCATTTGTATGCATGCCAAGGAAGGCCCGTGTGATAGTTGCTTCACAACGAGGTAACGTGCTTAAAATTCCTTCTTGGTTGAGTTGACCAGAGTTCAGTATAAGATAAACCTGCCTTTCTGTTATCTTGCAACCTTATTGAAAATAATTTATAAATATAGGACCTACGCAAACAATGTACCACAAGTGAAAGTAAGTTAGTCCAGTTGGCATCCCCCAAGCATAACACCATAACAAGAATATATAACTATTTTATAATCATATTACCTGTGAGATTGTATGAGAGCTAGTTGCCATTTTTATAAGCTAGTGACGTGCTCCTTAATTAATTGCCTCCGAGAAAATAAGCAGTAATGCTTAACTGAAGGAGGAGTCTATTGAAAAGCAGCCCAGCATTGACAATTTTACATTGTCAAGTAGGGGGATCACGAGTCAGGTGAAAGCCAAGGTACTAATGCAATGTACTACAACAGGTCGGTCGACGGGTAAGGAGATTGGTACCAACCCTACGTGGATGTCAAAGTCTACCATGATCGTGATTCCGTAATTTCCTCATCGATTTCTTGCAAGAAGTTGATGGGTGATCAATCATGTCATAGAACTTGGAATCGATCAAATCACTAATAAGGGAGCATATTATTTGCTAGATCATGAACATCGACGACGGCACCGTCATGTACATTTTGAGTTAATATTAATAATGATTAAAGTGAACAATTTAAAAGCATGTATATAGAGTATTTTATTTTTTGTAATGTTAAAAGTAAGTAATTTAGACACGGGTTTAGTGGTTGCTTTAAGTTATTATTATTATAATAGTACACGTGGGTAAGTTTATTCAGATTTAGCGCTTACTATGTGCTATTTTTAGTATGATGAACCTATGTAGACATTTAGGTGTAAAATTTAGGGGTTTATTTATAATGGCAGGAATGGATACTTTAGATGTATATTTGTGGTGTCACCTTAGTTTATTTTTCATAGAAGTGGGTAACTAGCAGAAAATTAGATTCGGTAACTAAGGGTCTGTTTGGATCCACCAACTAAACTTTCTAGCTAAATTTAGCTGCTAGGGATCCAAACAGCCTAGATAAAAGACCAGCTAAAGTTTAGCTAAGTTTAGCTGTTTCAACATAGCTAAAGCTAGCTAAATTTTAACTGGGTCTATTAGCTGGAGGATCTAAACACCTCAGCTAAAATTTAGCTAGAAGAATTTTTAGCTGGCTAAAGTTTAGCTTTAAAATTTTAGCTAGCTAAATTTTAGTTGGGTGGATTCAAACAGATTCTAATTGTTGTCGGTAATCATAACAAAATAAATTGTCGGATATTTTCTTTTCCGTACAAACCTCTCTGTTGTTTCTGGGGTGTTCTGTGAGTATTAATGTGAATAGTCCTAAAAAAAGAGTTCAGCCTAAAACAATTATTGTTGTCCTTTTTTGAAATTACTTATTTTTGTCCCGGACTGGAAGGCTGGAACAAAATACTTAAGAGTGCAGTATTTGAGACATACTTGGGAACAAAATACTTAGCAGTTTGCTCCAGAATGGGTCAACGTCCTCACGGTTCCTTGTTCGGGTTCATGGAACAAAATTCCTTGTTTGTAAAACGCGTTGCAGATCTGAGTGAAATCAATCCAGTCAGCATCACGATCCTAAACCCATGAGCAGAAGATACGTACTGTAACAGAACCTGTCGCCATTTTCTAGAGGCTAATGCTCCGAAAGGGAAAAAAAACAGGCACTGCTTCGCAGCAAATAGGAGCTTATGGAGAAGCAGCCGAGCATCGACATCGTCAGATCAGGGCATCACGGGTCTGGCAAACGCATGACGAAGCAGGTCAGCAACAGGCACGTCGGTGGACGACGAGTAAGGGGATTGGTATCGATCCTACGTGGAGGTCAAGGTCGTCTCACGGCATCTGGATTCCTGATTTCGCTATCCATTTCTTGCAAGACTTAGCTTAGATGGTTAATTGTGTTTGCAAGTCTACTGCAACTGGCACGCGCAATCTATAAATACATGGCCTCTATTTTCTTCCCCCCGACCTGAACCAGAAGTGCCGGCCATTGATTCACCGGTCGACAGCTTTGTATGTAATTCTCCCGGGAAAAAAAACACCATGGCCATGGGGTCCGATGAGGAGCCTGGCGCTGCAGGGCCTGCCCTCCCCCTCGTCCGCCTGAACCACGTCTCGTTCCAGTGCGCCTCCGTCGAAGAGTCGGCCGCCTTCTACCAGCGCGTCCTCGGCTTCCAGCTCGTCAGACGCCCGGCGTCCCTCGACTTCGGAGGAGCATGGTGAGCAGCCACTTCGTGCTGTGCCTGCTAGGCGTCTGCTACGCTGCTAGGCGATGGAAATGCTTGATGTTTTCGCGCAAGGTGAAACATTGCAGGCTGCACAGGTACGGCATGGGGATACACCTGCTGCAACGTGGCTCGGATCCCGACGCGCCACCGGTCGCGAGGCCGCCGGCGGCGATCAACCCCAAGGGCAACCACATTTCTTTTCAGGTGAACGCCGCGGTTTCAGTATACAGGCCCCAGAGCACAATGTTACAGATCCGCCGCCCTCGCTCGTCGTTCCTCCACAGCTAACGTGCGCGCTTTGTTTGCCGATGGCATGCATGGTGCAGTGCGCGGACATGGGGCTCATGAAGGCGAGGCTGGGGGACATGCGGCTGGAATTCGTCGCGGCGAGGGTGCGCGACGGCGAGACGGTGGTGGAGCAGCTCTTCTTCCACGACCCCGACGGCAACATGATCGAGATCTGCGACTGCGAGAAGCTCCCCGTGGTACCCCTCGCCGATGCAGCATCAGCCGGCCTCCCCGATCTGGTGGTGCCGATGCCAAGGGACGTGCATGGCTAGTCGTTCGTGGTACTTCCTCGTAGCTTAGCACGATTATTTATTTGATTCGTTGGATTTGTGAGTTGTAACAAGAGACAGTTCGGTACGCTACTGTAGCTCATTTAATTTGTTGCCAAATGCCAAGTGTCCATAATGTATATATATACAAGTTGGGAAATTTTCTGTTTACTACGTACGTACGCGTCTTCCAAGCTGAATTTGGGGCTGCCTTTTGAACAGAGGATTCCCTCCCGGGAAAGCTAAAGCCCGTGCAGCAGCGGCAGCTTTCGCTTTGCCTTCCGTGCGACGCGATCATCACGTAGACGAAACATTTCTTTTTTTTTTTGAAACGGATAGACGAAAACATTTCCAGCCGTTGCGGATCTACTGCTGCTTTTGCAGTGACGGTAAAAGTGGCTTACTGTTAAGAATAGGCGTGCACCACATGCGAAGCTTTTTTATTTTTCTGAGAAAGGACTGACAAGCGACAGCACACGAGCTGGTCCAGTATCCGTGAGACACGAAACCGCGTGTGTACAGTGTACTCAGTCGCAAGGCGGCAAACGGGCGCCAGCGTTCACGGCCCAATATTACTGGAAGCCTGCCTGGCCCAATTGTTCGTGTGGCGGAAACAGCCCTTATCCACTCCAAGTACGCGACAGCGGCACGAGCCACGCCCGGTAATAGGACGCTTGTGGCTGCAGTGCACGGCAGCCGCTGAGAAAAAGGCAGAGGAAACCATCACCGGCCAAGCAGACGCCAAGCAGATAGAGGCCACTGGCATGGCGACCACGGCGTTCCTGTCCCCGGCCAAGCTGGCGCCGCAGGGGTGCCGGTTCGCGGGCGCCAAGACGCCGGGGCGCGTCAGGTTCCCTCCGGCGCGCGCCCAGCCGCAGGAGCAGCAGGTGAAGGAGGAGGAGCCCGAGGCGCCGGCGGCGGGCGTGCCGCCGGCGCAGGGCGTCGAGGAGCCGGCGAAGGCGAGGAAGGGGGACGCGCAGTCGCTGCCGCGGCAGCCGCTGGCGGAGAGCAAGAACATGAGCCGGGAGTACGGCGGGCAGTGGCTGAGCAGCGCGACGCGGCACGTCCGCATCTACGCGGCGTACATCGACCCGGAGACCAACGCGTTCGACCAGACGCAGATGGACAAGCTGACGCTCATGCTCGACCCCCAGGACGAGTTCGCCTGGACCGACGAGGCCTGCCAGATGGTCTTCAACGAGTTCCAGGACCTCGTCGACCACTACGAGGTAAAGTATCCTCTCTTCACTGCTCTCGCTGCTACATGTCTCAAAAGCAGAAAGATTTGAATTCAAATACCATGTTAGAACAACCATGGCAACAAAAATAACATTGCTGAATACTGTGAGGATATAGACCTGTATGATACTAGATGGCTCAGCAGGGCACGTTGATGCTACCTGATTCGTTCCTGCGTTGAAACAGGGGGCTGAGCTGTCGGAGTACACGCTTCGGTTGATCGGATCTGACCTTGAGCACTTCATCCGTAAGATGCTGTACGACGGGGTGCTCAAGTACAACATGAGGTCCAGGGTCCTCAATTTCAGCATGGGCAAGCCCCGGGTCAAGTTCAACAGCAGCCAGATCCCAGAAGCAAAATAGAATGAATCCAGCACTGAAAGAGAATGGTTTCTCCATTCAGTTGCTGAGCGATATGAATACTTCGCAGTTCCTGCTCCGGGACTCAGACTGCACAAGTGCAAAGTCATACACGATTTCTGTTACAACATTTCGTCACTCTGCACAGTTGTACCCACATAAAGAGTGGCTGGGCAAAATAACTACTGTCTAAACTCCAAACAACACTTCTGTTTCTAGAGACCGAGATTGGGTACCGGTTCTGCAACCCCATAGTTTTCATAGTTTCTTCTAAATAGTTATTACCGATGACTCCATGAGTATTACCAGCCGAATTTACGCACTGGCTGCCACGCTAAATCAAGAAAAGACTTTGTTTCTGAAACAGGAGGGAGTTTCTGCAACCCTCTCACGTGAAGGAAACAACTCGGTATCTTTTGAAATCATCTGTCCATGGCCTGAATTGGTCTTCTCGCCCAACATTCTACAAAAGTAATACAGATAGAGAATAAGCAATCGAATTTTGCACATATGCTATGCTGTTGCTGAGTAGCATGCACTGCATGCAAGTAAGAAGACAGTACAGAGTAATGGTACAAATCAAATGATTAATCATGAATTAATGAGTGACGTCATTCATAGCCTCATTTTAACTGTATTTTGTGGAGCTACATTTTGAAGCTAGAGCCTATCTCCACTGAAAAGTATGCCTTTTCTTTTAATTCTACCAAGAGAGCGTTTCTTCTAATCAATAGTTACTTGCTTTAACAAAAGATAGAATTATGAATTTTAGATGTGTGCCAATACACACTCAATTTGCCTAGATTATTATCAATAAAGAAATTGTATGCAGTTACCTGCAACCAGAAGAAAAGCCCACGCAAAAGAGCCAAGCGATTGGGATAGTTATTGTCTTGAAGTCTGAATTGCTCGGCAAGATCTGAAATTCAATAAACAAAGAGGTGTCAGTTAGTACATATGCAAACCAAAAAGTTGGAGAAAAATAGCATTATCCCTCCACTTTTTACAGATCGAGATGCGTAGCCGTACAACATCACAGAAAGAGCAAACACAGCTTGCTTCCCTTGGGGTAAATGGAAAAAAAAAGTTACAACAAAATATGATGGATCTACTATGGACATTTAGGCTAGCATTCAAATCATGGCACTGACATATGCGTATGTGCTGAAAGTTAAAACAAACCAACTGTCAAGCCAACACAATTTATCATCAGTAAATATATATAGTACTGCATAAGAAACCATTTCACAATATCAGAATAAAACTTTAAGTGCTTCAAGTTTCAAAGAAATCTTGCGCTCAGATGAATACATAGGATGTGAGGCATTAGAACTACAAAATTCCAGGATAGTGCAATAAGACAATGATGACTGTTACAGCAACACAAATAACTTTTCCCCCTTTCAAACAGCTACTGTTTAAGTTTACAAATTAAGAAATCCAGGTGTGGAGTGGAAAGAATATTTCCACAACTATAATCAGATATTAAAGCAAACCATCAATAAGCTCTTTTAGGCATATGCTAATTTAACAAGGATATAAAACATGCAGACACAAAACAAACAATGAAGCAGCACAGTGCTCGGCTCAAGGTTCAAAATGAAAATAACAATTACAAACAATGGCACATACAAGTTTTATGAAGTGTAATAGCTCAGTACAGATCATAGAACGAATTTGCTTTAGCAAGGAGATAAGCAATAAGCGTTACAAAATTCTACATAAGGAAAACAAAAACGACAACAAAACATAACCAAAGGCCAAACAACAAAAGATTACACTGAAAAAAATGCAGTGTGCATGATATAAAAGCATACCTGGGTAACTATCAAAGTATGACTTGCCCATCTCATGCTTCCAGGGATAGTACACCACATTATTACGGGTCCTTCGTTCCTTGACAATCGGACTGCGATTAGTGGCCAGGGCAACATACCTATCATATTCTTCCTGTTTAAATGGTTTGTTGAGAATCTCCATCAATTCTTTTTTGAAAATTGAATTTGGCCTCTCAATAATATGTCGGGGCCATATAACGCCTTGTAATTCCTGTGAGTAAACATCAGCAGAAACAAGAATACTGCATGAGACATAGATTTGGCCTTATCTTTAAAGAAAAAGTGAAAACAGATCATCGGATATGAACAAACATACTAACTGTATTACAAGAGACATCCGCTAAAATAATCCATTCAGTGCCTAGAAAATAACATTAGAACATCCATATATTACAAAAAGGGAAAACAATTTGAAAGGTATTAGATGATAAAACATTATAGTGTTTGCAATTTATTCCTTTATGACGAGCTCATGCAATAAATATCAAAGTCCTAAGACCTGCATAAAATGATGTTTTTATTGCTAATCTACATTATCTAGAACCATCTTGATTGTTTTTAGTGTACCATGCAAGCCTTGAAATCTATTATGGTATGACAGTTATTTAAAAGGCTAAAACTATTGCAACAAATTATATGTAGTAAATAAGTCACAAGAGCAATCAATGTATGGAGAAAGATGGTAAAAGAGAAACACTCTAATTGTAGACTCCTATTTGACAGCTAAGGACGCGTCAGTAAAAATCAGAGGAAAAAATATTTGTACAAAGGGGGATTGCTCTGAGAATTAGTAAAGCAAAGGGATTTGTATTCATGCACCCCTATCTGAAGTTCTAAACAAGCACATAACATATATATGCTAGGAGCCTAGGAAGCATGGCCATTTATCCATTTAACAAACAATGCATACTGGTAAAAACTATAGCATGTACATAAACAAATAATAGTTTCGATGACATCTACTATAATAATTTCTAACCGAAGCATTGTGAGGTGTGGCCGGATGTCCCTTGCTTGAGCCTGCTTCCCTGTTACATGGCTGCGACTCTGTTATTCCCTTGATTGGCGCACTCAAATTCTCTCCGACCTCCTCCTCCTCCTCCATCTATTTGGCCAGGCACAACATAGACGTGACCAGAAAAGAATGATATGGAATCAGTGGCGTCGGACACAAGGAACCTGCTCCTTGAGACATGACAACAATTCACAAGAGATGGGAATGACATGGTGTTACCTCAAATTCCATAACATTGACAATCTGTAAATCTGATCCAGGCCCCACCTCCTTCCCCTGCGTGTCCTCCTCGCCCTCTTCTTCTTCGCTCACCTCCTCCTCCTTCACCTTTAAGCCAGACGAGTTAGAAACAACACAAGCAAAAATAGGGGTTGGGAATAGGTGCGTCAGAGGCATGCAAAACGGACATAACACCAATTCACAAGAGATGGGAATAGCGCCAGTACCTCTAAATCAAAGACGTTCACGATCTGCATATCAGAATCAAGCCCCGCCTCTTTCTCTCCGTCCACGTTCTCCTCCTCTTCCGTACCAACACTGCCCTCCCCTGAGTGCCCTGACGCAAGAATGGACACGTCTTCATCTTCCTCAGCGTCGCTATTGTCTACGGACGGCTCGTTCCCCATAAGGATGGTTGCATTCCCCATCTTCACCACGGCTGTGCCTTCATTCACCACACGAACGTGGCGGAGGAAGAGGCGGTAGTCCTCGTCGATGCCAGGCCGGGAGTCGTACCACGCGGGTTCCCGCGCCGCCGGCGCAGGGTACTCTTCCACGGGGACCGCGCCGCTCCGGGCCTCGACGCGGGGGCTCGGCTCTGGGGCCTTGCGCTTGCCGCCGGAAGAGCGAGGGGAAGCCAAGGAGTCCCCCTCCGACGGGGGAGGGTCCCCTTGGCCCCCGTACTCGGAGCCGGCGACGGGGTCCCCGACATTGCTGCCGGGGAGGGGTTGCTCGTACCTGATCACCTCGGGAGGGGAGACGCCGTCCTCGGACGGGATGTAGAGCGCGTAGGCGTCGCCGTCCAGGCGGACGTGCTGGAGGAAGAAGAGGTAGTCGGGGTCGACCTCGTCGGCCTCGGGCGCCGCGGCGGCGGCGGCGGAGCGGGTGTAGGGTTTGCCCGGCGGCGGCATGATCGGGGGTTTTCGGCCGCGGCCAGCTGGTTTGGAAGGGTGGGGTGGAGTCCGCGAGGAGGCGCAGTGTAAACAGTAGCGTGACTGTGTCCGTGCCTCTTATATGGTGGGACCATTTGAGCGAGACTTCGCGTAGTCCGCGCTGAGTTCTTGAAGCTTTGAAGGATGTCGGCGCCCTCATGTCTATCTTAAGACGCGGTAGATGAAAAGTCTCCTGCGCGAGAAATGCTCCGATGGTTTTGTCTTGTTGATTCGATGCTTCGCACCCCGTATTCGATCCCTTGCCAATCCCATCGTGAAGACGCACGTAGCGCGTGTAGCAGCCAGCCACGTCTTGCCACGCTACGACTGTAGCGGCGGTAAGCTGAGCGCCAAAAATCGACGCCACAGCTACGATGTGAAATAGCAATGGAGCTTTTTCACTAACCAAGCACACGCCAACTTTTCATAACGGAAGCGCAACTTCAGCGTGGTGAAGTGTGGTTGTTAGCCAAGCACCCTGTAGTATTGTATGACATTTATATATGTAGCAAATATATTTAATATAGGACTTCGGTATTTATGAGCTCATGAATGGAAGAATAGCATTTTAATATATATATATATATATTAGCCGTTACTAATCATTGGCTTCATGAACTCATCCCTTTTTTCGCAATAAAATTATATAAGTGTTAGGTAGATATATATATAATATTATGATGCGGTTAAATTGAGAGGACTTTCCTGCTTAGTAATAATGGGAGGCATTGGTTCTTTTTCGGTCCATATTCATTGAACTTACACCACCCCTCCATCTTTCTTTCTCCTTCGTTGTCTCACCCACGCTTATCCTTCTTTCTCCTCGTGCATTGCCTCATACGAAGCACTTTCGCATGCCATCTTTCATGTTACCGATGGCACATCTACCGTCACCGGTAAGAACCACCCGCCTTCATCCGCCTCCTCTTACACCATGATTTGAGCTCACACGCCTCAACCATCATACTTTCTCCTCATTCACTGCCTCATACCATCCTTCGCGTTACCGATGGTGCATCTGATGCGCCGGTAAGAACCACCCACCTTCATCAGCCTCCCTCACACCATGATTTGAACTCACACGTCTCAACTATCATCACTCTCGACTCTGGCAACACCACCACTACCAGATCCACTACCCCCTCGACCGTTTCATCTCTAATCCGGCCAAGCTCGATACCTCCACTATCGGCACCGCCTTATCGCAATCATCCACCATAGCAGTGGGCGACGCTACCGCCTTCGCTCGCAACCACTAAAGAGCCAGCAGCCTAGAGCTAACCTCTAACCTGGAATTTCTGACCTAAATCCTTAATCTTAATGGATAATTTAATTCCGCCGTGGCTCGATTTTATTTGGAGAGCTATCATAAACCGAGATGCCCCTCTATTTAGATTTTCCAATAATTCTGTTCATATTAGATTGGATGCCTAATATTTCCAAAATATCGATAATTTGGAGGTATCATAGATTCATAACAGGCTAATAGCCTTCTGTCACCATTGGCTGGTCCGAACTTCTAATATACCATTTGCATGTGAAAAGAAAAAAAAAGGGCAAGAAGCATCTTCTACATCTACTTCAATTTGCAATCCATTCGTCTCGTCATCAACAGATCTCCTTGTTCCATAATCCTTCGTCTATTCACCATAAGACCATTTCATCCTCCAGGATAGCAACTCCTCTGCTCTCACTATGCCAGCGTTCTCAGGCGACCACTGACTGCCCTCGGCTTTTGTACCGCCGCCACCACTACACACCAGTTTCTGGTTGTTATTTGGAGTACGATTTTGCATGCGAAAGTTCTCAAAGCGCCCCGCTTGGATGCTGAAACTGGCTAGCTGGAAGCGTAATGTAGTCGAAAGTTCCGGAAATTTGGATAAATTTTACAAGTTGAGGTTTCGTCAAGGTGTTAGAGGGTGACGGAGGCCAACAACTGGCCGGCATGGCTTCTGTTGAGATTCAGAGGAGGCACGGCGGTTCATCGTCGCGACCTGCCACTGCGCGTGGCGGTCAAGCAGCGCAAGGGAGCGTTGAGGGCGCTGCTGAACTAAGTGTGGTGGACTGGCGGTGGTGGTCATCTGTTAAACTGGCAACCCTGGACTGATCTCTGCAATCCTGCGGTCATACGAGGGGACAGATTTAACCGGTTCGTTCTGGATCCTGTTTTCAGCATAACACTCGTAGACTGCTCGATGACAGGGAGATCAAGTACGAAAACACCTCAGTTACAAATTCCAATCTGGGCGAAAGGGTCACATCCCAAACGTAATCACGTAAGATAGAATATCTATTACTATTCCAACAGGGAAATGTTTACTCATCCAATAGCTGATAGAATGTTTATGAATTCAATAGGGAATTGTTTATTATCCCGATATCTGAACGGCACATGCATTTGCTATACCAAGAGTGAACATGGTATTCCAGAATCGAGGCCTCACTTGTGCAAGGCCGCACACACTCTGCTGAGGACAATTGGTCACAATCGCAGAGTTATTATCTCCATAGAGTGAAATCAAGCAAACTAAGGGTATAGCCACATAGTCGGTGCGAGCTCAGTCCATCACAGGAATAACCTCTTGATCTTTGGAATCATCGACCCATGGCTTGAACTGATCGTCATGAGCATTGTTCTGCAGAAGGATGATATGGAGCTCAAAATTTACAAATTCAATTTGAAAAGGAACAATGGTGCTGAGGCATGCAATGGCTTGGCAATGAACACAGTATGATACTGATGCTGCAAACAAACTGATTTCACTACAATTGACATCAAGCCTGCTTAACCAGATCTCCTAATGGACTATATTGACTTACAGCTTTGCAGGACAGAAAAAATTCTATTTCAATAAAACCTTTACCCAAAAAGTATATGCACTCTAATTGTGAGCAATGTGCAAGTGAATAATAAGTAGTTCGCTATAGGGAACCAAAGTTTTAGGTCGGGCAATTGTGCTTGCACATCAAGTGGGTAGAAACATGTGGAATTCATATATATGATAACTGTTTTCAATAAAGGAAAAAAAATGATGAAGAGAACAGGCATTGGCTAAATAGTTATTAAGAAATACAAGAAGTACTAATAGGTTACCTGCAACCAGAACAGAAACCCACGCATCAGAGCTAGACCATCGCGACGGCCACTGTTCATAATTTGTTCAGCCAGATCTGAAGGAAAGTAAAGAAAATGCATTAACTAGTAGTACAAAGAAAATATGACCCGTCAAGAACAAACATCACTCTTTCTCAAACAAACACAAAATATTTTGCTTAATGACAACTACAGATGTGCTTTGCAGTTGGTTCTGTTGTTACTACAGAGTGGTGCCAAAAAAATAGTTTGGTCACTAAAAGGAAAGAAAAAACTTCCGATGTAGTATAAAATATATTGTAATCCAACAGAATGATTCTACTGTGGGTTGACCATTCCTGCCATGATGCTGATTTCAGCATATAAACTCAGAGTTCAAATGAAGCAATTTCTAAGCTGAAATGAGCCATTTATCAATTGTAGGGCTCAACAATAAACTAAGTATGACATTTGAAATGTTGTGTAACACAAATTAAATTGCTCCAAAATCATAGACATATTTCGCACAGGCGACTATAGAATTCAATAACTGAAATTGAATACTTCAGCGATAACAGTTGTTCAATAACAGTCATTGTCCACTGAACTCCTGCTGTTGAGCTTACAAATTCTAAAGGAATAGCCAATTATGTGAAGGTGTGGCCTCAAAAAAGATTATGTCAACAACCATAGATCAGTGATTCAACAATATCATCAATAAGATGTTTCAGTCGTGTACCATGGAACAGGGAAGTAACACACTGTAAATATGATGAAAAAAAAAGGGTGTAAACAAACAAAATGATTGGATACTGTTGACAAAAATAATAATAGATACTCATCCAAAAAACAAAACGAATAACAGTCATGGACTAATATCACAATAATAAAGTTGAAGAGGATATGACAAAACTGGGCATGAATTACAGGAATACAGATAAGACCCAACACATACCAGAAATCTACTTGCGGTTTAGTTAGAAGATCATTTAGAATGTTTATCAGAGCATTTTAAAAATGAAAATGTAAGTAGCGCTTAAAGGAAAAAGCAATTAGGAGACATCGTTCATGAACAGAAAGTATGCAAGCAATACAACACTGTACCTGGGTAGTGATCCAAATATGAACTGCCCATTTCTTCTGTAGGATAGAATTTCGTTTCATTGCGGACCTGCCGTAGCTTCATTAATGGAGTACGGAGAGTAACCATGTCAAACAATCTATAATACTCTTTCTGAGCAACCGGCTGTGTAAGGGCCTCGATCAACCTACGCTTGAAATCTGAATCTGGCCTTCGGGTGATATGTGTTGGCCATACAATACCTAGTTCCTGTTCTACCTTTTCCCCCTATATCAAATGAATAGGAAGGAAGAACCAATCCAAGGCAAGGTAACGGATATGTCAAACATTCATCTTTTAGAACAATAAAGAAATTAATACACATAACTTCTATGAAACATTCCATCCACATGGTGCACGTTATTATTATGTTAAAAGAAACGTACTGGTATATTTTTAGAATCTTGTCTGACACAGCTCTGGCGCTGTCCACTGAGAACAAGCACGGATGCACACAAGAAGAAATTCTTTGCGCACTGAGAGCTAATGGAAGTATCAGAATCTCACCGAATTTGTACGGCGTCCGGCACGACGGCCGTCGCTTGAGGTCGCCTCCCAATGCACGCCCTTCATCGTGCCTGCATCCGCTGCATTCGACAGGCCCTCATCTCCGCCATCCTTCCCCTTCACCTCACGCCCTGGTGACGGATCCGCGCGCCAATCGCACGCGTACTGCTCCGGAACAGCTGTTGCCGGAGCACCGGAGCCAACCTCAACGCTCCCCGCACCAAAACTGACCCCTTTCCCCGGTGAAGGAATGGCCGCCTCTACCACCCGCTGCTTACCCTTCTCCCTCTGAGGCCCCTCCACAACCGGCTGATCGTAGTTGATGACGACGCCACCGATCTCGAGAACCAATTGGCCATCCACCAGGCGCGTGTGCTGCAGGAAGAGGCGGTAGTCCTCGTCGACGTCATCGAGAGAATCGTACCACGCAGGCCTCGCCTCCAAGGAAGCCGACGAGTCCCTCTCCTCAGCGCGGCCGTTGGTGCTGAGCCGGCCCGGGGAGGGGTCGGAGACGCACTCGCCGTCGGAGGTGCTGCCGGGCGGGGCCTCGTACCTGAGGACCGAGGGCGGGGAGGCGCCGTTGGCCGGGAGCTCGAGGACGTAAGAATCGCCGTCGACGCGGATGTGCTGTAGGAAGTAGAGGTAGTCGGGGTCGACGTCGCCGGCGGGGAGGCCGCCGCGGTCGAACGGGGAGCCGAGAGCCGGCATGTTGGGCAAAGGGTTTATTGGGCTTTGACGCTGCTCGGGGTATGGCCTCGTGGGAATTTGTAGAGCGGGTTGGCTGATTCCAATATGGAATGTGTAGTTGGCAGATCTTCGCAAAACGTGTGGGCCTCATCTCCTGGTTTCCGGCCCAAAATCAGCTGCGGCAGAATCATCTGCCGTGCCGAACTGAAAATAAGCACAATTCAGCGTCCTCTGAAAAACAAACTTGAAAAATCTCACTCCTAAAACCAGCAGTACTGCCGACGGAACTAAGCCAGTCAATTGCCCGTCTAAACTGGTATTGATTCAAAAACGGTTTGAAACGCTTGGCGCAGAGCGGTAACTACATTTTGAAGATAGAGACCTTTGAGGGATCGAGCTACATTCATGCAGCCTTCCGGTCAGGGACGGATCCAGAATTGGTGCTTTTGGAGGTTCATCTCTCTTCTTCTTCCTCCGGTCCTTCTTTCTTCTTCTCTTCTCCCTTCTTTCCTCTTCTTCTCCCTCCTCCTTTCCTCTTCTTTCCATGGAGTTCCTGCGGGTATGGGGGTTTGAGCCCACCCCCCCCCCCACCCTGGATCCGCCCCTGCTTTCTTTTGAAACAATTAACGACTCATATCGAAGCTTAGCCGTGGAATTGCATTTCTTCACAATATTGAATCTTTGTGGACGGCAAATTTTAGAGTGTTTATCCCCGTATGAACCATACAATTATTGGAGCTAGCTAATTTACGGTTGCTCGCCAGCTGTGTGTTTTATTTGGCTGTAGCAGCAATCAGATCTAAACGCATCCGATGCAAGAATCGGTTATCATACTGACTTTGCGGATGCAGAGAAAATCTTCATTTCTACCTGGCCAGGCTGGTAAAATAATGGGACAACTAATTAACTGCTCTATTTAGCCATCTTGTAGCCTGTGACAACGAGATGTCAACTATTCGCATGGCGTCAGTTAAGAAACTAATCACGCCCTTAGTGATTTCTAACCATTTCTTTTAACATTCGCGATCATGAGGAAATGGGAAATAAACAATGGATAGGGGAAATAGGAATCCATTTTTTTTTTTGCAGGTGACTGATATAGTTAGTTTTAGTTGGTCAAATCATGAACCTCAAATAAAACTGCCCCATTATAAAATTGGATGGGAGTACGTAGTGCTTTACACCTACAGTAAACGACAAGTAGTCACATTCAGTATTTTAGTTAGCTCTGAAAATCTCAGCGTCAATTTTGCGGAGGAGTGTAGAGTGTAGTACACCGAAAGCATCGAACCGACCGGTACTACCGCGGAGGCGCGGACGTACGCATGAGTAGGCAACAAGTCTTCGCCTTCACGCCAACAGCCGCGCGGCGTTTATGGCCGTTTTACTGCTGCCCTGCACCGCGGGGCGCGGGCAACCCTACGAACCAGAAGATTGATGAGGCTTGGTCCACGAACGGTCCGTGGACCAGACAGCCAACCTCGAGTCGAAACCGAAGCAAACCTCGAGTCGAAACCGAAGCAGGCCGCGCGCGCGGTTGTCTTCGGCTCTTCGCTCGTCGTCCGCTCTGCTCGCCGCCTTTGAAACCGCCCTGCTGCGTCGGGCGGTGAGCCCGGCCCAGGACCATGACCATGACCCGGTCCATCGTCTTTCGAATCCCACGGCGCGCGGCTGGAGCCCACCCAGCCGACTGCGCGCCGCACCACGCCGACCAACCCAGTCGGCGCCAGCCACGTCGCGACCGTGACGCGTCCTCCCGCCTGCCAGGTCGGATGACTGACTCGGCACCGGCGGGACCTTGGAAGCCGTGCCCGGACGAAAGGATATCATTGCTCCTGCAAATCGTCCACTGGCGCGTGGTCCCCGGGAGCGACGGGTCCCCCGAGCCAGCGTCACGAGGGAAGGGGACGTGCGGCCAGTAACCGCTGCCCGGGCCCCCCACCTTTGCCTGCTTCGCCCGCGCGAGGTGGCCTTGCCAGGAAGCAACCGGTTGCCGAAACTACCCACGCGCCGCGCGCGGCAACTGCGCGGTTTCGCCACCAGCCGGCGCGCGCGGGCATGGGGCGTGGCCCGTGCCGCTGAGGCGGCGCCGGCGGGCCGCCCAGATTTTTCGACCCGGGGCATTCCGGTAACTTCGCCGGGGCGGAAGGAAGCTCCAGTCAATTTTGGCGATTCCACGTACGCCCGGCGGGTGGAGCCACGCGAATGCCGCCGCGGCATCGCGCAGGACGGCAGGAGGGGGGAATCGTCTTGAATTCGTTTCGGAAAACTTGTATAGATTTTAAAAACCAACGTGTTTTTTAACAAGGATAAAATCATGGATGTGACGTTTGTTAGTTTGCAAAAAATTTGCCAATACGCATCCATAAATCCGGTATACCATCCCTTTCGTGTGGGTAGAAACATGGCATATTCTCGATATTTCCTAGAAAAATCGACATGGGAAAGGCCAAAACGAATCGCCAAAGACCGGTAGTTGCATGTTTCTACCGGTTTCTGATAAACTCGAGTTTGCTTCGCAGGCGAGGAAATAATATATTCCGGCTCTCCGCGTCTATCACTAGTGAACATGCTATTCCCGTGCTTGCCCGCGTAAACTTCCTTCCGGCCGCCTGCCAGGTACTACAAGATGAAACCATCAATGGCGCGCGAACAGTTTCCAAATCCAGCACGAACGCATTGATTCTCACCAGCGTGGGGTGCATGCATGAGCCCAGATGCAGTGCGATATCGCTTCCGTATCCGCCAAAACAGGATACAGCCCATGAATTATGAATACCGCCGTATCCAAAATCTTTTCGTTTTTTTTGAAAAAAAAACAATTATTTTTGGAGACGATCTTTGCAAGACGATGAAACTGACACGACGCACGCACGTCCGCAGAGTCCCCCAGGAGACCCGAACTGGAATCGGAAGCCCATGCCATGCGGCCTGTGTGCGCGGGTCCAACCAAAGTTCGAACGCTCTCCCCCACCATCCAAAACCCCCCCGTAGCGAGGGCGAGGCGCCGGGCCGACCGCGGGCCCACCACGTGCCCTCGCCCGGGCGCGCGCCACCCCATCCGGCCGTCCGCTGGGTCGTCAGCGCGCATCACGACGCGCCGTTTCACCTTTCTTTTTTAACAGCACATCTTTGGTTTGGCTCCATTTCTTTTCGAAAGTGGGAGGGCGCCTATACAAAAGTGGGGCGCGGTGGTAGTAGTATCGGATAGCGAGGTGGCGGAAAATAAAATAACCCGGAAAAAATCCATAGGATATCGCGGCGGGGGAAATTAAAGCGAGGGGGGAAAGCGCCAAAGGGCCAAGGGGGAGGAGTCGAGGCCGGTGTGAAATTGGCGAAACGGGAGGGGCCGAGCGGGAAACCGGCGCGTCGCCCCTTGTTGAGCCCACGGACTTCGGCAGCCATTCAATGCTCCACCAAACGCTCATCCCTTCCTCCTTTCCCCCCTCCGTCTCCGCCTCCTCCTCCTCGCCTTTCCTCCACGCCTCCGACGCCGCCACAACGCCACCGGGTGGTTCCTCCCCCCCCCTCCCCCAGCACCTTCCCGCCAGGCTCCGCCATGCCTTCCCTCGCGCACCACCATAGCCCCCTGGTAAGGAAGGGTGCCGGCCGGCGGGGATAGATGGTTGATTGATTGAGGGGGGCCGGAACAAGATTCTCCGGGTGTTTTTTTTTTGAGATAGAAAGAGAGGGGAGAAACGTTTCTTGAACCGTGCTGCTTGGTATCCTGAATTTGTGGTTTTGATGTGTGCGTGTTTTTCCGGCCCGGCGGTGAAGGATGATGGGAGGATGGACGCGCTGAAGAGTAATAGTAGCTTCCCGCCGGAGGAGACGGCAGGGGACGCCGCAGCGGCCGCCGCCGGTGCGCTTGTTGAGAAGGACGGGTTCTCGGTTGAGGACCTTCTGGACCTTGAGGAGTTCTGCGAGCCTGACAAGACCGGCCCCGACGACGTAGAGGCGCCGCCGCCGCCGGCTGCCGCCGCGGCCGAGGTGAAGTCGAACGAGGACTCGCAGCCGTTGTCGGTCGTGACTTACGAGCTGCCGCCGCCACCGCCGGAGATGGTTGACCTCCCGGTGAGTTTCCGGGGTACCCTTGACCGCTTCGCTACTATTCGCGGAAAGACGGCGGCTTTCGCGTGTCTTCTCCCTTGCGTTATCTTGGAAAGCTGATTAATTTATGCTTCCGTGCTCTGCGTTCCCGCAGGCGCATGACGTCGAGGAGTTGGAGTGGGTCTCCCGCATCATGGACGACTCGCTCTCCGAGCTGCCGCCGCAGCCGCAGCCCCCAGCGGCGTTGGTGGCGTCCATGTCGGCGCAGCCCCCGCTGGCGCAGCAGCGGCGGGCGCCGCAGGTGCACGACGGCGCGTACCGTGCGCTGCCGTCGGCGCCCGGCCCGCTGCGGACCCCGACTATCTGCGCGCTGTCCACGGAGGCGCTGGTGCCGGTCAAGGCGAAGCGCAGCAAGCGGACGCGGGGCCCGGGGTGGTCGCTCTCGGGCGCCTCGTTCTTCTCCGACTCGGCCTCGTCCTCGTCGACCACCACCACCTCCTCGTGCTCCTCGTCAGGTTCCTTCTCGCCGTTCCTCTTCCTGGACTCGGCCCCGTTCAGCGGGCTGGAGCTGGGCGAGGGCTACTACAACCACTTCCTGCCGGCGCCGCCGTCCAAGAAGTCCAAGCACGGCGGCGGCAAGGGCAGCAAGCACAAGCCCAAGAAGCGGGGGCGCAAGCCGAAGCATCTTCACCCCAACCCCTCCGCCGCCGGTGCGGCCGCCCCGCAGCCGGCCCCGGGCGACCGCCGCTGCAGCCACTGCGGCGTGCAGAAGACCCCGCAGTGGCGCGCGGGGCCCGAGGGCGCCAAGACGCTGTGCAATGCGTGCGGCGTCCGCTACAAGTCCGGGCGGCTGCTCCCGGAGTACCGCCCGGCGTGCAGCCCCACGTTCGTGAGCAGCATCCACTCCAACTCCCACCGCAAGGTGCTCGAGATGCGCCGCAAGAAGGAGGGCGGCATGGTCGCCACCGCCGCGCCGGCCGTTGCGTCGTTCTAGCTGCCCCTCCCTGCCAACAACAAGGAGGCTGGCCACCAAGCAGCAGCGGTGGCTGTACATTTTTTCCGGTCGTAATAGCCTTGTACCGTACCTGAATTTCCCCTCTTGCTAGTATCGTCGTCGTAGTCCCTTGGGTTAATTAGAGTTTAGGAGCTTTCGATTAGGTCTGGTTAGGTTTAGCTTTGGTTCCTGTTAGGGTTCTACTGCGACAGCAGCGGGCGCAGCACTATCGCAGAACTTAAAATTTCTAGCATTTCTTAAAAGGCAGCTTTTCTTTCTTCTTCCTTTCTCTGAGCTACTAGCTGTATAGCTTGTTTGGTCCATGGCATCGATCAATGGCGATTGCCTGGTCCTGAGGCAGTTGAAACGGAGAATCAGCAACCCTGCGTCAGTGCACCTGGTGCTGGAAAGGAAGACGAGACTGATCAATCGCCCGAGGCCGAGGAGCAAAGGGTGCAGCTTGCACCGTATGTATCGGGAGCAGGTGCGTGTTGCGTGCACCCTTGGTTACATCACATGGTGTTGTCACCTGTAACGACGTGGTATGCTTAGTTAGGAGGGTAGCAGAGTGGAGATAGCGAGATGTGGAAGCAAAGCATCAAGGCTGATGTTGCCATCTTACTTGATCATAGGCATGAGCTGTGAAGTGGGGATGGATGGATGGACCGATGGAACAGGAACTCGGGGCTCCCTGGCCGTTTGATCTTGCTGGGTTAAGGCGACAGTCTGCAGCTTTGTAGGCTGTCCGTAGTGGTTTCTTCTGACTCGCTGTACCTGGAACAGAGCTAGTACTGGCGAAACGAGCACCTAGCGCTTGGCTTGGAGGCTTTGCGCCATGGGCCATCGGCTTCCGCGCTCACTGAGGTCTTTAGCACGCCAAGCTTTTGGCTCAGGATGGCGCCGGCACATCCCTGGCAATCTGTGGGGGTGCTCCTCGCTCGCTGCTTGTACTAGCACTGTCAACCGCCATGCGCCAACAGCTCTGCCCCGAGCCCTTGAAATTTCCACGGAGACGACGAGAGATTTTTTCCGCCCTTCCCTCTCAGCAGCCCTGCAGGCAGGGTGTTCCGGGTAGTGGTGGTGGCACTGTCATTGGGCGGACCCAGCGTCCAACTTACTTCCAACCTAACCTGGACGGTAACGGCGAAGTGGCGATTGGATTGGTGGGGCACCCAGGAGGAGGAGGTGGTGGTGGTGGTGGTGACCGCGACCGGGGCCTTTTTCCAATCGATTGCGGTGGTGGGACTCGCCTCTGCGCCTGTGGCGGTGAGCCGACGAGCTCCACCACCACCATTCGCAGCCGGCCGCCCCGCACGCGCCGGCGCCGCGCTGCTCCACTTGGGCGGCCGCCGCAGCCGCACACTAATCCCGTGCCTTATCGTAAACAGCCACGCAATTCGGCCGCGCTTTGCTTTGTTCCTTTCTATCGGTTCTTGTCCATCCGGATTCTTTTCTCTCTTTTTTTCATCCAGTTTTCGTGCCGGGCTGTTCTGGTTCGAACCCAACCAGTCGCGTCGCGTCTCCTTTTGTTAGTGACTGTGAACAGAACGGCTGGTGGACAGGTGGGAGTGTGATGCGTGCCTGCGAGGCTGCGACAAGAGACTGGAAATGAAATTGGAGGCTCGAGCCTGAACATTTTTCAATGGAGCGTCGAGATGCGTAGCCGGCTGGCCGGCCGGTGGCCGAGCGTGTGTGGGGAGGATTGTTGATGCCCGGGAATTTCGCGACGAGGAACCGGGGATGGGTTTGGACGGGATCGTGGGAAGTCAGTGAGCAACGCGCGGATAAGGCGATCATGCACGCGGCAGCAGCGAACACACCAGTCCGCTGCTACTACCGGTAGCAAGATTTTTTTAACCCTTTGCTCGTAGGTACACACAGTAGGTCACGTGAGCCCTCCGGCCCCGCGGCGTCGGCGCGACCGGCTGCCGGCATTCAAAACCCTTGGCGCCCAAGTCGTTCCCTCCTTGCGAGGTACTCAACGAACCGCAGGCGCAGCGGCGAGCGGCGGGAGCAGTAGTAGCATGTACGGAACTACGGGTGGTACGCTTTGATGGCGGTGAGGCCAGTGTGTGTACCCGTGGAAAAATGAAGCCGCCCGCTGGAGCAACGCATGAGGGTCAGGGGACTAGCTTTTCACGGTTTTACTGGTGTTGGTCCGGTTTTTATCCAAGCATTGAAGCATAGGATGCTTGGGCAAAGGGTAACAAACAATCTGTGATGTCGCCAGCTGAATTTCATTTCACTTTCACTGTTAAAAAACTGCATGATATAATGGACAGCACGCTATCAGCAATCAGCTCTACCCGCTTTGGCTGTTGTTCAGTTTTGACCTCTATGGAGGTGCCCAATTCTAGAGTCCGCAGGCTCCAAATGTCCAGTTCCCAACTCCCATGGATAGCGGACACCTTCCATTCGATCCTGATGGGGCCTGACGGCAACTCGTCCGAGAGAAACTAAAATAGGGGTGCCATCGGTCATGGGCCCATGAGTCTCCCTGTGGTGCAAGGACGGCTAACACTAAGCATTTTGATTACTTTTAGAAATGGCAAGCTGAGCTGCAATGTGCGGGGCCGTCTATTTGTCACCTTCTGCGACTTGCCTTGGTTCAATCGCCAATGTCCGGCTGTCATCTTCTTCCTTTGACCATCCTCCGCCCCGGCCGGCGGCTCTCGCTGCTGCGCCGTCCGCCCACCACCTACCGCGGCCTTCGACCTCCCCCTTCTCGACCTTCTCCTCGCCCCGCCGCTGGCCACCGCCCACCAGATGTCCGGCCTCGCCCCGCCGCTGGCCACCGCTCACCGGATATCCGGCCTCGCCCCGCTGCTGGCCACCGCCCACCGGATGTCCGGCCTCGCCTCCGCCGCCGGCCGAACCGTCACCACCGGCGGGCCTCCTCCGCCGCCGAGCTCCTCCTCTAGGGCTGGTGGCCATTGAAGCCCCGAAAATCCGAAACCCTAAGCTCCGCCGCCTCGACTACCACCCCGACCGCCGATGGCCGCTCCCCCCTCCCCCTCCCCTAACCATCGCGAGCTCAAGGAGGAGTGCTCGCCGGCCCACTTGCAACGACGGGGCATCCCTTCTGCGACGTGGCGCCTCCTAGCTGCGCGCGCGAGAAATAGATTTGCCGGTAATGGCCCTGTTTGTTTCACCTTATGGCTGATTTTGAAGGTTCAATTTTGAGAAATTCAAAAATCAGATGGCTCCCAAAATCGATAATCGGGAATCTATAATCAGCTGAATTCTCGGAGTCATCTGACTTTTAAATTTTCCAAAATCAAAGCCTTCAAAATCAGCCAGAAGCTGAAACGAACATAACCAATGTGCAGCCATCTTAAGCTTTGGGCGAGCACCGAGCAGCCGGGAAAGATTCGAATGGCTCGCACAGTTCCTGGGCTTTGTCTCTTACACCGGTCAACTTGTGGCTTCGTGAGGGGGAAAAAAAAGAGGGAATGACGCACGCGGTGGTGGGGTGGGTTGGGGGGGGGGGGGGGGGGGGGGTTTATGCTGCTGACTGTTTCTATGCAGATAGCAGATTGCAGAATTCGAACCAACTTCAGCGCTCTTGCCCAAACATTGCGTTGCGCGTGACCGCAGTTTCGTTCGGTTGTGATAGGGAAACAATAGTAAGATTTTTTTTTGCTGTTGTTGGTAAACACCTGTCGATTTGCTCTCTCATCCCAACCATCAAAAGTCTTGCACCGAACATGCGAAATCGACAGTGCAGGGAAAATCAGCACCGGTGGAACCGTGGAAGGGCGATCCAAATCCAACACGGTTGACACAGCACAGGAGTGAAGAAAAATCTCATCAGCCTGGCCGTAGCTTCTGAATTATTGGGCCTCCCGCGTGCGCCGGCGGGGCGAGCTGTGACGACTCGTAATGGCTCGCCCCGTAGTGTCGTCCACGACGTGGTCACATGGACATGGAGGTGGAGACTCCATTATACGCCCGGTCAGTATCAAAAAGAGAAAAAAAAACGGAGAGAAAACTTATACGCCCAGCACGAGCAGCTCCTCCCGGAAATGGGACGACACCGTACTCGTCCAGATGCTCCAACCACTGAACCAGCCACACAATTTCCGGATACAGCGCCTCCCAAACCGTAGCTCCAGTAGACTTCTGGTTCCACTCGGCGTGACATTCGCAGAGATCGATCCTGGAGAGCAACACCATGTGCTGCATTCCAAGAAGTCAACACGAAGAAAGAAGGGTCTGCCAGTTTCACGCCCGGCCCTGTGCCCTTCGCTGATTTCCAGCGCCAAGCCACCGAAACCGCAGTACAAGCTATGGGGGGCAGTGGACAGTGGTAGTTCAGTAGTGCGGTCTACCTCTGCTGCACTGCGCTCCTCTGGCTTTCCTCCCTGTCCGTTCGCCGCTGCAATTCATTCCGGCAGGCAGCAACGCAACGCAGCATACCAACACAGGTCGGTCAGGAAGTGGGTCCAGCTAACCCAACAAAGTTCAGGAAGGTTAGGAGCAACGGAACGCGAAAGCGGGGAGCCGGCACGCACCCATCCGGCCTGTTCCTCGCCGTCCATGTGGGCGTTGGACTGGAATGATGGGTGCCATCCGAAAGCGCGGCAGCTGCTCATCGCTCCCTGCAGGTGCAGGGCGCGCAATGATTAGAGGCCCAGGGGAGGGTTAGCACTCGCACGGTAACGGAGCACGGAGCGGCGCGCGCGGACGGCCGGCGAGGTATTTTTGGAACGGCGTGCTGGCGTCTCTCGCGCGTCTCCGTGTTTTCTTTTCTCTTTTCCCCCTCGCGCTCGCTGCATCTTTTGGTCTCACGATTCTCGCCCGTCGCCGGTCGCCTCGCCTCTTTCCCTGAAAGAAATCCTCACCTATCACCTCGCCCCCCGCTCGCTGTGATTGAGGAGACGCCCTGGCCGGCCTGCATCTCCCTTTCCCTTTTGGTCCCGTGGCCCGTGCTGCTCGTCCTAGTCACCGCCGCGGCAGCTGCTTTTGACCCCCTCCTCTTTCCACCCACGGACGCACAGCCTTTCACTGCCAACCGGGGGCGCCGCGTAGCTAATCATCTCTCACGGTCACTACAGATCGCCCCATCAAAGCACCCTCAAATCAAATCTTCGGAGTTTTGCTGATAAGTTGATTCGTGGCGGATTGGTTGAACTGGACATTCCTCGTCCTATCGGCCAGCTCCGTGGCGTGGAGCCGTGGTCCGTGGACCCTTGGCTGCTGTTGCCTACTGTGCATCCCATTTGGCGACGTCCTGGCCAGGCAGGCCCAGGGAGCTCGCTGACACTGACGGCGTGGTGGATGCACAGTCATACGCGAGCTCCGCAACGATGAGTGCCGGTGACGTGTGGCTAGCGGACGTGACGGCCGTGCCCCGTGGGCCGGCGCCGTCGCTGCCGCTGCCGCTGCCAGCGACGTCCGGCTAGGCGCCAAGCTGCACCGACGTGCGTGGCGGCGGCTACCTCGCCCGCGGCGCGAACGCACGCGATCGGCGTCGAGGGGGGCAGGGGTCGATTGGCCGGATCGCTGGTCGCTGCGCTGCGTGCGACAAGCAAACTGATTTCGGTTTAACCACCGCGAGACGAGGTACCGGATCGCGGTAGGTCACCTACGCCGAGGTCACGCGGCGTGCGCCGTGCGTGGCCACCGGGGGCGTGCGGGTGGTTGTCTCCGTGATGTAATTCCGGTGATTTGCTGGAGCTGAAAGCGAAGGTCTTGACATGATTTCTCTCGCCTTAACTTTGTGGATGCTGACAATAGAGCTCACAACGCGTCCGGAGGCTTTGCAGCAGGACGGCATCAGGTTAGTGTAGAGTGGGCAGCAAGACCCGAGCATGCAGTCTCCTGTTTGTTTCATAATATGAGAGCTTAAAAGAACAAATCTTCACAACTTATTATTTATATATAAAATGTTTAATACGTCTCTATCAGTCTGGGTGTTTGGTCTAGTGGTATGATTCTCGCTTCGGGTGCGAGAGGTCGCGAGTTCGATTCTCGCAACACCCCTATTTTATATTTTTTATAAATATACATTTTTAAATCTGCTAAAGCCCAACTAGTTGCGGGAGTGGCCCAAGGCCCAAATGGAGCAGCAGGAACAAGAGCCATGATGAGCACCGCCGAGCAGCCTTTTGCACATTTTACAGGTCATTTTTTTTCACCTTTACAGTTTACACCAAGGCTAATACCGATTTACTCCTAGATTACCTGCATCCAATTCGTTGAATTACCTCCAACTGCCCAGATGGGGGCTTTCTTCCAGCGGCGTGCAAAACGGGACGCTTTGACCTACCCTTCGAATACGTTGCCCATTACTGCAGACAGAGGGGCACCGGTGCACAGCTGCTACTGACCAGTGCAGCGGGCAACCAACTTTATGTTTATCGCTCCGGGGAAAGGGTACAAAAGCCGTTAGCTCGCAATGTCTGGATCCAGTAGAATAGGGGGCACCCAAGGTTTGGTACCCAACAGAGCGGTTCGTTCTATCTAGGGCAACTTTGATTTCCCATGAACAAACCTTGATTTCCACGCAACGCTGTCCGGGCGGTTGGTTGATTCTTCCAGTTCCCACAATCAAATGGTACTCCTGCGGTAGTAGCTTACATTCCCATGCAACTTAACTGTTTTGCGTTTTACCTCGAGAGACTCGAGCAGCGAAATCGTCAGGTGGTTGTGCAGGTTGCTGTTACTTTCGACAAGAAACAAAAAAAGATGTTCGCCTGCCACTGTTAAACACAAAGTTATAAAAATCATGTATCTATTTCACCATTTCAAACAACATCAAGACAGCTAATGTCCGATCAGTCTCCCGAAATGTTTACATCCAGAATCTAATCGAAACTAAAAAGGCTGAAATCAAAATTTTGACCTATACACATGACACACGGTAAGTACATCGCAGAAGCTAAGGCATATAAATAGAAGTCAGCTACTGTTCCAGCCTCCAACAATATAAAAATCAAAACCACGTAATTGACAGTTCAAGACTCCTAAAAGATATGTGGAACTTTGCTTGCTAAAACACGTTCTCGCCTTTCAATATAGGCATGAGGGAACCATCCAGCTTTGCCCTTGCACTCGCCTTCTGCCCACCCATTGCTTGAGATCTGTGTTTGCACAAACAGCATTAGACTACTGGCAGCCTGAATGATAATATATGCCTATCACAGCTGCTGGTGAAAACATAAGCATTTTACACAACCCACACTTAGAAGAAGCAAAAGAGGAAAAAAAAAGACCACTAGTTCAGATGAAGTTAAAGACTGGCATGGCAGCCTGAATGATTGATCATATATGCTCATCACAGCTTCTGATGAAAACATAAGCATTTTACAGAACTCACTACTTTGAGGAAGCAATAAAAAAAAAGGGCAATTGGTTCAGATGAAGTTAAAGACAGCTAAATGATGGTGTGTTTATCTGCTAAGACTGCATTTAAAAAAAGCTAAAAACGGTATCAGCAACGTGGAGGAAAGAAATGATGGTTGTGAAAACATATGATACCTTTCGGACAATTACAATGTCACCAGCTGACAACGTAAGCTCAAACTCGCTTTCCGCTTTGAAGGAATCAAGAGCCTGGAACACAGAGAACAATAGTCATATTCAAGAAGCATCTGAGATAACAATAACAACTTGACATCTGGACAGCTGGTGAGACAATTCTTTATTGAAAGTATGTCGCACCTCTCCTAGGAAGAAATCGACAGATTGGATTGTCTCATTAACAGAAGTGGATGCAAACACTCCATTAACTTCATCATAAGAAGGTGGTGGTGGTGGCATATAATTTTCTGCCACTGGGGTAGGAGGTGCTTCGATTTTTTGGCGCTCAGACACCATCTAACAATCAGAATATAATTGTCAAACGAACATATAAAAGATTCTGCATGTTTTAGAGTTCACAAGAACCGTTCCAACAGGGCAGACCAAGCTGTAAATCTGATCGAATGATAAAGCAGATAGCATATATACCACTTCTTCCAACTGATCAAGTATCTCCAGAACTCTCTGATGGTAAGCTCTCTCAGCCTCAACCTTAAAAGTCAAAACAAGAATGATTAGTAACCATGAAAGTACAGCAACCTGAAGGATAAGAAAATGTTGCACCAAGGCGCGCCTTTGATGATTACCAGTGCAATAAGGCGCTGTAAGGTCAACCGTTGCTGCTGAGCCTCAACAGCTGACATTGCTGCAATAGCTTCCTTCCCTAATCCCACCATGCTAGATTTCAGTTCTTCAAGCTTGTACTCAGCAGCTTCCAACTTTGATATCATATCACCATTCCCAGGTGATTCCCTCACTCTGTTCTGCCGTCTTGATACTTCGACAACCTAAAAAGAGACAAAAAAGGAGGGGGAGAATAAGAGAAATAGTACTGTTTTATGCTGTAGAGAAACAGAGACTTCGCACAAACAACAGATTAGTGCAGCTGATTCATATGATCAAAGAATGTAATAGGATTCTATGTACAAGAGCCTCGGTGTAACATATGATTAACAGGACTGTTGAGGTTAAAGGACTTGGCTTCCCCATTGGATAGTGGTAAATACTATAATGATATTGTTACATTTCTACTAACAACCACATCTTGCAGTTACCAACCAATGAGGTTATAGTATAGCATGGACCATGTAGCTGTTACCATCTTGCAGCATGGACTACATGGTCCAGCTACATGTTCCATTGGTCGGTCCCTGATTGGCTGTTGCCATCAACTCTTAGAATAACTCTTTTATGTAGTAACTCCAGCCCTAAAGATGTCTTCTTCCATAAACTCTAACCGTGAAGAACAAAGTTTCACCATTGCAGGGAACTTAGCCTATAAGTTCTCAAAGATAGTCACCTGTGCTTCGGCTTCTTGCCTCATTCTGTCATATCTCTGGGCCAGATGTCTAGCATCCTCTAAGGGTGCACCCATTACCATTGCTCGCAGCGGCTCTGCCACCTAGAATTCAAATAAAAAATTGTAATTCAGTTTGCTAGAATTCTATATACCTTGTCTACATCAGTGCAAACATTAAGAGAAACTGTGAGATTATGCTTGAAATATAGCACAAATTATGAGAAACCAAATATCAATAGATATTTACAAAAGTTCAACATTATTTGAACAGATATCGTGTGCAATATTTTTAGTAAACTAGTACTACCAGCACTGCTAGTCCGCCCTTCCATGAAGTAGGGGGAGAATTGCTCACAAAACAAAGTAGGGGAGAGAAATTATTACAAAGGCCCATCAGATAGTCTGGTAATTAACATGATATGTAGACGACAATTACAGCTTAATAACTCAGCTATCAGCAACTTGCAAAAAATAATGAAAATTCAGCGGATTAAGAAAAGTCTAGTTTGAAGTCTCAAACAAAATAATTTCAATCTTGCAATTTCATTACGATCTAGTACGCAACAGCAAATCCAGAGTTAGGAACACAGACCTGTGTGCCAAATGCTTTCAACATGTTGCCACGCTCCTTTTCAATCAGTGAACGCGCCTTTCCGAAGTATGTAGCAGCTTTGGATAAAGTATCGCCACTTGTACATGTGTTTTCAACACCATATTTCTTGCTGTCATCAGACAATTTATTCCCTAAATAGATTGCACAGCTTAACAGTTAAAATCAATTTACTCAGACGACAATTTAACTGACTAGTACTGTTTAGCATAAAAAAAACTTCATTCGGCTGATAGATAGTAGAAGCGAACTACCTATTTCAACTTGTTTGGATCCTGTGACTATATAGCCCTCCACGCCCCGAACGATGTCCCTTTGAAAATGCTAGCAAAAGATGCCAATACTTTTGTCAGGGAAAAAGGAAGATACATAGAAAAGGAGATGAGAAATATGCCTTCATCATACTTTAGCCGCACGAGTCGATAAGTAAAGCTTTTCCAATCTCTGATGCAGTTTAACCTCTGACTCATCTGCAAACGAGTTGTCTGAATTCCCATAGCCAAACTGCTTGAACACACCCTGCAGTGGTGTTGACAAAATAAAATTACATCACTTCTAGGTTCTAGCGAGTTACAGAAAAATATTTGATACATTTAAGACGGATAATTATACACTTATTTGATGTAATCAAAACAGTAAGAAAAATTTCAAAGAAAATGTTATATGTAGTATAAATAGGCTATCACTGAGCAGCTAGTGAGTGGTGATAATATGGGAAAAATATGCAAACGAGTTCCAGGTAATATCTATTTTGAACACGGTATATGTAACTTGAGGCAGGTAGGTTTGATGCTCATGAATATGCAGCAAGTTTTGCAAATTACAAAAACAGGCATTCGCAGTTCAGTGTCACTTTCAGATATTAGCTGAGAATCCCTAAATCAATTTACCAGCTGGTCTTGTCATACATTGAGGTAGGTACAGCATCTGTAAGACAGCATCTTATCATACTTTGAGTTAGGCTTCTATACGCCTAAAATCTACATATTCTAACAACTCATATATCTCATCAAGAATAACGATCGAACGAGGCCACCTGATCATTGCCTGCTACTATACCATATCGGCTTTTTATTATTTTTTATCTTCATTTAAACACTTGTAGGGCTTGTAGCCCTCTAAGCTCTAATACATTCACTTGGGCGTTCCTAAGGCAGCACAAGTCCAGATTCCGGTGAACCATTTCAAGTCTGTTCAAGACAAATGCAAAGCAATAGAGTGGCAATCACTGCAACGATGCATGGTGAATAACAGAGAAAATGTCAATACGGCTCTTTGTTTCGACAAGGAAATGAGAATAAGTCGACCACGCCGATCGCAGCCTTTTCCCCTCGAAACCGCGATCCAGCGCCCACTTCACATGACCAATAATCGTGGACACGGCTAGATCCTATGCAGTGCAGGCAACCTCGCACGCAGAAATCAGGGACCGAAACAAGCACAGGCTCCCCTTCAAGCGACACATGTCATCAGAAATTCAGCGTCCACGGCGAGCCCGGTGCGTCCTTACGGATATGCTCAGACGGATCGCGATTCGGGAGAGGGTGGTCGGCGGGACTCGGGAGCGCGTGACTGACCTGGCGGGCGACCTGCTCCTTGAGCCTGGAGGCCTGCTTCCACAGCGCCTCCATGCGCGGGGCGGGCGGGCGGGCGACGAGACGGCGAACCGGACCCGCGGAGGCGACGAGGGACCTGGGTCCGGCGGTCTCCGGCCCCTTCTGTTTTCTGCCCCCGATTCGCTCGCCTCGCTTGGATTGCGTCGTCCGTCCGACTCTCCGGCGCTTTCGTGGTGGTTGGCTTCCCGCACGGCCCTTTCAGTTGAGGCCAGCCAGGCCGCTGCGATGGAACCGCGTCCGCGTGCGTGCGCTCGCTCGGTCGGTCGCCCCGTCGTCGACCGGAGGAATAATAAAAACGGCTCTGGCTGCCAGGCCGGGCCCGCGGGACGGTTTGCCCGTGGCTGCAGGACGAGTCCGTGTGTCGTTAGTGCCTGCCGGTCACGCGGACGCGGCAGGCTCGATCCAACCGCCTACCGCCCCCCTGTCGGCGCGCGTACGCCGAGAAAACAAACACAACACTGCTCGTTACTCCAAGATACTGTAAAATCAATCGAACCACAGTAACAGTTAATATTACTATTAGCAGGTAAGGAACATTCGAAATGTGCTAGTGCTACCTAAAGCCAGTTTTCTGCATATGCTCTCCAGGGAGCAGTTATCGAGGCCCGATAACTTCTGGAGAGTAGAGCTAGCAGTTTTTTGCGTCCTACAAATGGTCTTTCTTTTTTGTGAATTTGTTAAAAATGTTAAACACAATGTGATTTAAATTTTACGTGTCTGTAATAGTTACGGTTTTGAAGCATGAACGCTTTTTTCTACACTAGGGCAGGAGCGTTCACGAGACGTAGCAGTTAATGTCTGTGTTTGCTCCGCCTGGTTCGAAAGGAACAACGAGCTTACTACCGTCTGGTCGTTCAATGGAAATAAATTCCATCGGACGCTCTGTGGAACATCACTAGGTAACCTATGCAACAAACCCATTCAATCTCTGCAACACAGTCAGATTTTAATATAAAAAATATGATACAAAAAGTTAATCTGCCGACTAAAATGAGTTCTAAACATGCCTATCATGCTCCCACATGCTTATGCACATGAAGATCTAGCACAAATTTTGAAAATACAAATAAATTTAGATTGCAACTGCCGCAACAAATAAGAAAGCCAACCGCAACGTGTAGGAATATTTATAGAAACATTTTAGAATACACGATGCAACATTGGAGGTACTGACTTCAAAATAAGAGAACCATGTTGCAAAATAAGAGAATCCGGATAATTGAAACATTTTCCAATATATCTCATAACAATCAATAAACCTATGACAACACCACATGTTTCTGTAGAAAGATTGGGCAAAATGACACCCGCAACATGGAAAAAAAGTCTTCCTGCAACAGTTACAAAATGCATCTGTAACATGTCTACCGGAAAATGACCCCGCAAATGTTGCCCAGGGATCCTCACCCTCCGCGCACCGTCATCGCTGCCGCGAGCCGTGCTGCTCCCTCGTTGGTGCTATTGACGTGGTGTCTTTATACCGTGCAGTGGCTCAGGAAGGTGCATGCCATCTTAGAGAGGGCCGAGCAATGGAAGGCAAACAAGGAGGACGCATCGAGCAGCAGGAAGGACAACCCCCGCAGCGGCACCGCGTGGGGGAGGAGCAGGGGCCACCGCAGTAGAGACGGCCGGCGCCAACCGTGGTGGAGGTGGTCAGATCGGGGTAGGGATCCACCTCGAGCGCCCACGATTTGACAGAGATTGAGTGGGGCGTCGGATTTCAGCGAGGTAGCATGCGGATTTAAGGTGCGTGAGGTGGAAATGATTAGAATGATGAGGGAAACGAGGGAGTTGAGAATAGACTGGAAGCACGAGGAAGCGTCCGATATTTGTTTACCGCTCGGACGTCAGGATACAAGCATTGCCGAAGGAACAAACTGGCAGACGGATTGAACAAAAGGGAATTCCCTATATAGCATTGAAAAAAGATATGATTCCCGATATAGCACTAGAAAATTTTACTTCCCTTCATTGACACCAAAAATCTTATTTCTATTCTTCTTTAGCACTTCCATTACATCTGTTAAAATATTCCATTAAAAAGGCACTGCTGGTTATATTGGAATTTGATCTTTGGACAAAAGTAACCCTCCCTCCCTCAAAACCCCCCCGACCCCTCCCTCAATCCCGACGCCCACTCCCTCTCATGAACTTCTTCCCCTCCCTTTTTGTCACATCCTTTAATTTTAGGATGTGAATATCTTTTAGAATATGTTCATCCATATTTAAAGTTTCTCGAGAATTTTCTAGATTTTTCTGACAATTATTCTCTTTTTCGGTAGAGTTAAATTTATTTATTGAAAAGTTCTAAAATCTTTTTGGATCTTTAAGGTTTTTCGAGAATTTTCTAGATTTTTCTAGCAATTATTCTCTTTTTCCGTAGAGTTAAATCCATTTATTAGAAAGTTTTAATTTTTTTTGTTCAAATTCCAAGTATTTTATTTGGAGTTTCGTGTCCCAAACCATCTACTGGATTCTTCTAGAATTTTTGAAACTTCGGGATATATTTTTTTATGGTCTAGAATATCTATATAGAATTTTCTAGACTAATTTTAAGCTTGAAAGTATGTACTGGAAAATAAATTCGTTTTCTTTTCATCTCGAGCTAGATTCAACTTATTTTGGGCCTAATCCGCCTTAAATTCTAGAATCGTGCCGCGTGCAAGCTTGAGCTTGACCACCGTCATAATCTCATCATCTGTCGCGTTTTATTGACAAAAAGTAAATCAAAAGTTTCTCTTTAATGACCGAAGAAAACACTCTTGTTTTTGCCTTTTGTCCTCCCTTTTCGAAGCTTAACATCTCGTCGAAGCTAGCTGACCTCCACTCACCGCCATCACCTCCCTCCTCCGTTGAGTTGGAGTTGTCCAGAATTTTTTCTACGAGATGAGGAAGCTCCCAAGCTCTTTTTCCTTTATTTTTCTCATTCTGTAATTCTCAATTTCCCATCGTACTCAGATCGATCCTTTATATCACCATTCTCTCTTTTTCCTCTTTCCTATCCGACATCCTAAGATGCCTATTCAAGTTTTCCATTCTCTAATCTTTCTCCCCGATCAAATCACGCTCGAAACGGAGTCGTAGCCCGACTCCGGTGTTTTCTGATGATGGAACGATGTCGTAAGTGTTTAGCTCTATGACCTATGTCGCCATTGCACGGCCCTGCTCTGACTCGCCAACACCTAAACCTGATCTGATCCCGTTTGGCCACCACCATTCCCATCCTCTCTTTTCCTTCCTCGACACGGCAGTTATGCTATGCCAAACTCAGCTTTTTTGTGTGTGCGTGCTAGGAGTCGTTAATCGATGTGGCCACACATACCGACTTTATTGTATGCATGTACGCCACCTGCTAGTTGAGCTAGCTGTTCGCTCCGTGCCGTTCTCGACTTCATTCAAGACCGGTCGGCTCTCGCAGCTGTCCAGGTGTCTATGTCACGCAAGTCTGACTGTCCGCACCCTATAAAAAGTTTCAGCCTGCTCACCCCTTTCTCTCTTTCTCTTCGGTTCGAGTTCTCGAACGGCTCCATCGCTTTCGGCAAGCCTGTTTTCATTTTCAGCCCATGAAGAAAGCTAGTTCAGCCCACACAATCCTGTTTCTGGCCCGACTCAAGTCCACCTCGGTCACATCCTCTTTTTTGGGCCGAACCAGGCTAATTTGGCCTGTTTGGAGAAGCCACCGAAGGCCGCCCGCACTCCTGCAAATGGACGCGTGCGTCGGCCGCCGCCGCGTGTGCTAAGGCGTGCGCGCCACACTAGGGTCCCGAGCGCCCTATAAAGGGCAGAGCCCTCGCTCGCCTATTCCCCTGCTGCCCCGCGCATCCCCTGCAAATCGTCCCTGCCCAGCGCTGCCGCCCAGGAACGAAGCCAAGCAGAACCACCGTCGCTCCTGGCGCCATCGATTCTGGTCGCCATGGTTCCTCCCTGCCGCCGGTAACCCTAAAATGGAACGCCCTCGACCTCCTCTTTGTTTCCCCCGCTTCCCAAAGCCTACTGTGCCCTAAATCGCCGGCAATTTGACCCGCAGCGAGGTTCTGTGCGCCAGCCATCGAGATGGCTGAGATTTGCAGATTAGTCCCTGACGAAACATGCAATTTTCTGTTGTTTTATTTTGCCTTGCAAAATTTGCAGAAAACCCCTAGTAGACTGCATATTTTCAACCCAGCCCCACCAGGATCTTTTTCACATCTAACCCTGTCCTTTGACCTTTTTGCGAACACTGTTTCGTGTGTTTTGCAAAAGTTTTCTGCTAGCCCTTCACTTCTACATTTAATCGCGACTAGGTCCCAGCAGCATTGTTTCATGTGTAGTTTCCTCGTTTTAGATCCGTTTTAATATGTTCTTTTTGCGTTAGTCTTCTAATATCGTAAGCTTTCGTTGAGAAACACTTTTGTTCAATAGTTCCTGTTTTTAAAAATAAAAATAGATTTATTTTGATTAATGTTCTCTCATCTAGTTTTTCTAACTAAAATTCAATTAGATGTATACTCCGGTTTTTTCATAATTAATGTAACTAGAATAATATCAACTCAAATGTGTTTGTAATTTAATTTGTTCAGTTCAACACGAACCATAAAACTCAACTTTTAGATGCTCTCACCAGTCTTTTTAATTAATTATTTAATTTGTATAATTTATACATAGATAATTATAAATAAAATTTGACTAAGTTTTACTCCGCTTTTACAAATGCCAAATATAATATAAGTTAATTATAATTTTGGATATTTCTTTCAAATATCATTTAGATTTGTTATAAATAAAATAAATGAAGCTTATAGTTTCTCTCTTCTCTTTCATAATGTAAATCTTTCGATAGCCTTTTTTTCAACCCTAGCTCCGTTTTCCATGTTTCTTGCGCTCTCGTGACCCTAGCAACGAGCTCTATCCTTTAAGTATGCTCTTTTAAAACTTTTATTTTGTTTGGTGTATCTGTTTTTAGTTGTTCTTGTTTATTTGTTTGTTGTTTTGCTTGTGCCTGACGCTTGTGTGACGTTAGAAGGAGCGTGATCGAAGAGTTTTGAAGATTAAGAGTTTTAAGAACAAGATTGAAGATTCTGAGCAGCCATTCCTTGAAAGAAAGGCAAATATTTCCTTGATCATTATTTTGTCCTTATAATCACAATTAATACAACTTTTACTTATGCGTGCATCTGTCTTAATTTTGATGGATCCTAATTAAGGGTATGCCTAGTCTTTATAATCATTCCTTGTCAACCTAGATTTTATCCTCTTGTTGGGTAGCTTCTGCTTAGTTGCTATAACTGGTTCCGTTTTAGGAATGATTTATAACCATGATTATAATAATGATGATACTACACCTGTTTTATCCATGTTCATGGATAATTTGTGTTGTTAATTACAAGATCATTATTTTAATTGGAATATGGAGAACCACCCAGAAAAACAGTGCAACCACAATACTATATGGCTCTGGTCTTAGCTAATTAATTAGAAACACTAGCTTATGCTAATCTTACCGAAAGGGCAAGAGGGCTTGCATCGTCGGGGTATAGCTCGGTCCTCTTGAGGTTATGATATGGTTCTGATTAAGGCGTCTTCCTCATTAGGGACAGTTATGACCGCTTTGACTTGAAATCTTAGCGGATTGTCAGATGTTAGTCACCTTGGAAGTGTTTAAGAGGCTCGCGACCTCGGGCGACATGGGAGACACGAATTGTGGGTAAGTGTACAATCTCATCAGAGTGAAAACTGATATATCAGTCGTGCTCAAGGTTAAGAGCAGCTTGGACCCTCACATGATTAACAAACTTGAAGATGAAATAAATCGTGGACCATGTTTATGATTATTGTTATGCTTCTGCTATATCTCTTCTATTTTCCTTTAACGTGGGTTGGTATATATACTTATACCTTAGTAATCAGGTGCTAATAAAATTTGACCAACTAAAATGGCTTATCACAGTCAACCAGTCTGCCTTTCCTTGACTTTGGCCTTCATGTCATATGATTCCCAATACTTGTTGACTATCAACCATAAGTGTAGTCACGCTTGTTATAATTGCTGCTCAGAAGATAAAGGTTATATGAAGTCTGTTGAAGATTATGCTGAGTTCTAGGTCTACGCAACCCCTGGTCGATTGCCTGTGAAGTTTGAATCCTTTGTTTCTAGGATAAATTGTATAACTCTGATAATCTTTATAGTCTTTTAGTTCTCTTTTCGTAATAATGTTGCTGATTATTCATTGATGAAGTCACTATATGTTTTAAACTTGATCCTGGCATACATATAGTTGTGCATTCGGTTTTATCCTTAAAACCGGATGTGCCACTCTTGCTCCTTGTCTCTTAACCCTATCTACAGCGGTGGCAGCGGCCGGCAGGAGGCAGGGCTGCGGACGACACAGGCTTCTTCTGGATGCGAGGGGCGACCCTTTTTGCCGGCCTTCGGCATGGGGACCCGCGGCTGCGGTCTCAAGCAGGCCGCAGGCAGCGGCAGTGGTAGCGGGCAGGCCGTTGGGGGCAGCGGCGACGGGCAGGGTGCGGGCTGCAGCGACGGGCGGCGGCGGCGACGGGCAGCGCGCGGGTGGCTGCGGTGACGGGCAGGCCTCGGGGGAAATTGACGATGATGCAAGGGAACAACTGTCTGCAGCATGCCTTCTCAAAGATATCTAGGCCCCTAAGTGAGTTTTGGTGTTTAGATGTCAAAACACATGTACGTTTAATCTCGTTATCTAGCATGTGTGCGGATGCTAAAGCTGAACAAGCAAAATATATGATGAAGTACGACCCCTCAAAAGGAAATAAAAAAGCGGTGGTTGAAATTTACTCCAAGAATAGACTTTTATTTTATTTTTTAGTATAGGAACTCCGAACTATCAAGAGAGACTTTGATCTGCAGATTTTGACTTAGAACTAGTGCTCAAGAGAATCCATACAAATACTTGTGAGCCACAAAAACCACTTCAAAATGGTATTTTGAGAGTGTCTCTGCCAAAACCGGAGTCTCCGGGTCTCTGTCCGGAATGTCCGGGAACAATGTCCGGAGTATCCGGACATATACCCGGAGTATCATGGTACTCTTTCACCAATGGCTAGTTTTTATGAGTGAGGGTATAAATACCCCTATACCCCTTCAGCCAGCTCTCTCTTGCCCATTTTTCGAGCTGAACAACTTCACAAGCCCTTCAAGAGCTCTCTTACTCCCTCTCTTCCTTTCTTGAGAGATTTCTTTGAGGGATTCAAGTGAGAGTGTTACAAGTGAAGAAATCCGTGCTAGTGTGCTGCCATTCCATCCTTTAAGCACTTAGTCTGCGTCAAGCTGGTGGATTCAAATTTGTTACTCTTGGAGCTTTGAGCTCCTAGACGACTAGGCGTGCTTGCGAATGCTCTGCTGAAGTTGTGAGCATCACGGGAAGTATGTAATCACCTTTCCTCTTGGAGGAACTCATAGTAAGTGACCTTGGGCTTGAGCGTTGGTCTCGCCTGTGGGTGAGGAGCATAGGAGTTTTTGAGCATCGTCTCTTGAACCCTTCCTCAACGGAGACGTAGCTCCTTTGAGAGTGAACTTCGGGAAACAAATCTCTGTCTCTCCGTGTGCTCTTTACTTAAGCTTTTGTCTATTTGCTTGTGAGACTCAATTTCTAGGGTTTGAGCTTGATCTATTTATTTACAAGCTTCTAGCTTGAACCAGCTTGTGAGAAACGCTTAGAAGGAACCCCTGGTACTTGCAAATTTTCTCGATCTAAATTTCCTGCACCTGTACTTTAGTATTTGTCTTTGAACTTTCATACCCGGACATTCCGGATATAATATCCAGAAACTTCGGATCTCAAGTCCGGAGTATCCGGACATATATCTGGAGTATTTGGACATTTGGGTTACTGACTGTTTGAAAAGTATATTAAAGTTGCAGATTAGCCTATTCACCCACCCTCTAGGCATCCTGAGGTCCTTTCACCTTCAAGGGTTAGTTTTCCATCCTGATGCATCAATTTTGATTGTCAAACATTAGTGCTAGGATATTGCTCACGCTCAAGTAGTGCTATTTTTACTCAGAGGATGGATCCAAATTCGTGCTATTTATTAAAAATTAAGCTTCTTGGCAACCCAGAAAAAGTTAGAAAGGAAAAATATCAGATGCTTTTTATTTGAGAAGTTTGTTGATTGTGACACAATAAATTTTAAAGAGTTTATTGAATCCATAGTGGACCAGTACTCGCCGGGTTACAAAGAGGTTCTTCATATTTAGTACTATGATGATGTACTGAGAATCTATCCAAATGTTAAAACTGACCAAGAATTAATGGGAATGTTTGAGCAATATACTGAGACAAAGGTTGTCATCATATTCATTGCATGCAGTAATCTTTCTAAACCGTATCAGCCGATTAAAGAGTGGGTAGTGATGAGCAGAGTCAGCCTATGCAAGAGGAGACTAATAATAGCACATAGTTAGATGAGGATGGTTACCTACAAGATCCGTTTTCAGAAAATGAACTTGTTGGTGCTGATGAGGAGATCATGTACTTACCCATTGAACCTGTAAATGCTCTAAATGTGGTCCAGTGTTCTGATAGAGAAGTGGATAGGGACTATATTCCCGAGGATGAGTATGAATCGGATTTAGAGGTTGAGGAGGATGAGTTGGATGGAAATTATCCTGAGACAGAGCATGTAATGAGCAAACAATTGTACCTGTGAACGCAAAGGCTATAAAGAAAAGGAAGCAACCAGCTAAAAAACAAGGAAAAAAATCTTATGCTCTCATATGACAGCCCAGCAATGGCCATGTCTGAACTTATTGTAGTGATTGAACATATCACTATTTATGAATTGTTCTTATTGGAATCTACTATACTGTTTGAACCTATCATATCGATTGCCTAAACTTTGATCTATTGAATTATTAGATGTGAGGACAATAATCTTTATTTTTCTACCATTGAATATTTATGCATCGTTCATATTTGAATATAAAGTAACAGAATATAGATGTCAATAGAATATGAACCATCGTTTAGTAGACAAGATAATGGGTAAAAATGTTTTTTCAGGTTAAACTTAACAACCCAGTTAACGGAAGTTCTATAAAAGGAACCAAATCAAAATTACAATGCCAGTTTGGGAAGACAAATTTTTCTAGTGCCATATAGAGAATCATGTTTTTTTCAAGTGCTATATAGGGAATTCTCTCGTTGAAAGGGAAGGAAATGCGCGCTTGCTACACGTTGGGCCGGATCTTAGTTACCTAACCCACTTGGATCAGGCCCAGATGAAAAGAAACATGGGCCAACGATTGACGCTTTCCAAGTCCAGGAACAGATTTTAAAATGCGCCGCCGCTGGTCCGGACAGCTGAAACTGAAAAACTTAGTGTGAAGATTGAAGATGAAAAATCCTCTCATAAGAAATCTGAAGAAAGAAAATAGTCTCCAAGGCAGTAGGGCCACTCGGAAAAGAAACTCGTGCGGGATACAGGGAGACTCATCATCCAAACCATCGACGCTCCAACCAGGTGTCCACTTCTCCGCCAGCCAAGAGGAGGCCACCAGATACAAGTTGTGTACAGCACTATACTACCAGCAGGTACCAGCTATCGGATCAAGATCATCCATCCAGAAAAATAAAAATACAGAAAAAAAATATATAATGTACCCGGCATAAGAGCATCTCCGAAAGTGCCCAAAACTCACATCCAAAAACTAATTTTATGAGCAAACCACAAAAACACCTCTCCAACAGTAGCCTAAATCGGTACCAAATCTTTTCGCGCGCCCAATCCAAGCCGCGACTCGAGCCAAATTCCCGCCGCTAGACTGAGCTCCCAATCTCCGATGGCCTTCAGCTTTTTTTTCCTTCCTCCCGCGTGATTTCACCTCCTACGCGTTGCTTTTCCTTCAGCCCGTCGACCTTTCTGAATCTTCACAGACGACGCCAACGCCAAATGCATCCGCTCTCCTCCTCCAGAAGGCCATGGTGCGGAGTGCGGATCCTGCATCTCCCCAATAGCTGTTATCGTCTTGCTCATAGGTAGTAAGGAAGAGACCTGGGAAGCCGCCCCAGATTCTGGACCCGTCACCACACCAATCCGATCCCGCCGCCCCACCTACCGTCGCATCTCCCCGCCATGAGAGGTCATTGGAAGTCGAAGAGGGCAGAATCGAAGCGGCGGTCGATGAACTAGGGAGCGGGAGCAACTCATGCCTCTGCAGGCGCACAAACCTCTGGGAAGTCGTCATGCTTATGCCATCGGTTGCTTGTGCCATCCGTGAGCAGATATAGGTTGCTTGTGCTCAAGCTCATCTTTGACATCGGGATAGGTTACTCAATAATGCTAAAATTATTTTAGACCCTGCTTTGATTTTGTGTATACTACTAGGCATCAGGCCATTAGCAAGGATGAATGAGAAATTCGTAGCTGAGCTCGCGGTAATAACTTTCAATGCAGATACTCTCTGTCGCCAGTGGAGATAGTTGTTGAATTGAATGAACCGGGAGTGATAAACATGAACTATACGTGCGCAAGCATTCCCAGGAGCACATATAGGAGAGTTCTTTTTTTAAATGCACCAGGCTCTTGTGTATCCAATGTGAGTCTCCATCAAGGATAGATGAGAAGCAGCTCGAGTGGTCGGATCGGCCGGGAAGAACACTGAGATGTGCTCGAGTAGGGAGAGGAAGGAGATCCAAAGGAGGGGCGTGGTGGGTCCATATTTGAATGATGTGGCAGCAATTAGATCTATTTTGGGATCAAATTTTCACGAACCATTGGACTTGGTAGTTTTTTTACCTATACCATTTTGAATATCTATTTTTTATGCACTGTTGGAGACGCTTTGACAGCGTGTCGATTGATCGTGGAGAGGAAGATGACAAAACCAAGCTTTTCACGGGGAACACGCGATCGCCGCGCAGCAGCCGCAGCCGCAGCCGCAGCCGCAACATCCACCACGCACGCCCGCACGGATAAACCATCGCCTTGTTCTTTTCATCTCGCTGACCAAGAGGAAGTTCCCTGGCCGGCCGGCCGTCGCTATGATCCCACGCGTACGCCGTCTTATCGCCATCGATCGGGCCCTGCGATAAGGCGCGCCCGGCGGCCCATACCTCCGCCGACGGCGACGCCGCGGGGGTGGGGGTAAAGCGACCCCCCTGCGGCAGAACGGCATGTCCCGCTCCCTCCTCGTCCGGGCGGGCGAGCCGTGCCTTTCGCTAGCTCTCATGCCCGTCGCCTTCCGGTGGCGTCTCGTTTTCCCTCCTGCCCGCGGCGCTACGGTCCTGCGGCGGGGGGCGCCGCTCGGGTTGCCGTCCCGGCCGGGGAGGTCCAAGCCTGTGATCACCATGGGGATTAATGGGGCGTCACGTCCTCAAAAGGCTGGCTTTCCCTGTGATCCTCCCCCTGATCAAGTGGAGTTATGATAGAGCTTCAATGCGATGGCTGGCGTTCACTCTGAAAAGGAACCAAGAGCTCGCACCAGGCATCGCTAATCGTGCTTCTGAATGGATGCAGAACCTGGTCGCCTGATTGATCAGGATGCCTTCTTCAACATGAGCCAATCGACCAAAAACGCACGATGGCGCTGTGGTTTTGCGCGGATGGATCGATCGGCCGTGGTGTGAACGGATCCGCCGTATCTTTCTGACTGCGGCGGGGCTCTGGTGACTGGTAGTTGCAGCGGCGCAGCGCTTGCGGGTTGAGAGGACAGGCCGCTGCATTGTTGGACTTGGTCGAGGCGTTAATTCCTATCGGTTCGGATTGCCTTTTCGTCCACGCTGGCTCCGCGATCGCCGATGCCGTGCCGCCAACTGAGAAAGCGAGCACGGCCAAAAATGCCCTTTTCGGCCGCGAGGATGGATGGACCAGCAGCGTTCTTTTGTGTGTGCTTGCCTCACCAACACTGTGCTCTGCCTCTGAATTAGCAGTCCCTTCGAAGTATGCGGGCAGTGATTTACATGTAACGAGGTGTTTGGTTCTTAGGGCTTATTTTAAGCTATGTCACGTCGCATGTTTTGATGTCAATTAGAAAGATTAAATATAAACTAATTATAAAACTAACTGCATAAGTTTAGGCTTATTCACAAGACGAATCTATTAAGTTTAATTAATTCATGATTAGTATATGTTTACTTTAACATCATATGAACTAATCACATACTAATTAGGCTTAATCGATTCGTCTCGTATAAGTCTAGGATTTTAAAATTTATTTTATTATTAGTCTATATTTAATACTCCTAATTAGTATCAAACATGTTATGTGCTGTATCAGCGATCTGCTCGTGCCACGGAACTATCTGCACGTCCAGTGTCTCGTCCTTTTGATGTACAGCTCGCTAGTACGTTTGAAGTTTGAACGACCCTGCCTGCCCATTTCAGTTTCGAGCAAGGCCTTTAAACCGTCAGCCCGTCACCCAGATCATACGCGCGGGGGAAGCAATTCTTGTTCTGCCACAACCGTACAACCTAACACATCCCACATAGTATATGATTTATCTTGTACTGCCACTAACAGTGTATGATCAAGCAGCAGCCTTCATTTGATTGATGGATTCAGGTTCCAAACTCTGGCGAACCGGGGCGCCTGAGGCAACATGGATTATTGAAAGGAGAATTGGTAATGAGGTCACCCGTGACCTCAACGGAAAGGCATTTTGGCGAAGCGGTTGGATTTGATTATACACAATGCATAGGCAGACTATGGGGGACCATGGTATGGTTCTGGAAACATGGGCGTACTTAATCAGTAAGCTGGCCATAGTTTAGCCCTCGGCAGTCGGCGCCCGCGGTGGTCCTGTACGCAGCGCAAATGAACTGCGCGATCTGTGGGAGCAACTGAGTTTTTATTCACGGGAAGTGGCAAAGGCATCTGCCTTTTCTGCAGGGGAAAAGGGTAACAATTGCGCCGCTCTTGTTTAGGGGAGAATTATTGTACTGCTGCTCTGAAGCTTACCGAAGACCGGCATGGAATCATGTACTTTATCATTTACTCTAGTACCAACCTTACAATACAAATAGGTCCATTTGAAATTTCGAATTGCTAGCGTCGAATTTATAAGATACTTCCTCCGTTCTAAAATATCGTTCGTTTTAGCTTTCTACATTTATAATATTTGCTATGTATCTAGATATAAAAATGTATGTCTAGATTTTGGAATGAAGAAAGTAGCTATATATATATAGAATATGTAGAATGAATTTTTCATATATATATATATATAACCCTCTTTTCAAGTCTAAGCGGGCAGTATCCATTTCTAAAGCAGCAACGCTACCACGAGAAAGTGCATGAACGGATCGCCCCGCAGAGGCCCAGCATGGCATCAAGTTGCAGGACGGTGTCCCTATTGTGAGCCTGACCTATGAGCGCCCATGCGGCCATGTCTGAGCTCTGACCCTTATCGCCTGCTGCCCATCCGCGCCCATCAGCAACCCACGGACGGCTAATCATTGGGCCGCAGCCGGTTTGAAAATCTCCCACCAAAAGGAAAAACGAGATAAGTGGGGTTAACCTAGGAGACACCCACCAATCCTCTTGATCAGTTTTGAAAATATCACTGCATCATTGCTCACTGAAAAATAAGAGAAGCACCACTGCGGCATTGCCGCCTTCAGTTGTGGTAGTAGTAGTAGGCTTCACCTGCATGCGGAGGCGAGGCGAGCTTCGCCGGCTTCAGGCTGGCAGACCCTTGATCTTGATCGGGTCTAGTAGATTGCAACAACAGGCTGGTGGTCCCGGAAAGCGATCCCTCTTGTTTTTTTTTCATTTTCCGCATTTTCTTCGCTGATACGGAAGCACGAAAGCAATGGCGATGGTAAAGAAAAGTTGTGACGCTTCTCTTACACCTCCGTACTGTGAGACCGCGCGCTAGCGTTGTGCTCGATACGAGCTCTCCTCCTACCTCCTGGTCGGGTCATTTCACCTCTCGATTCGTACCGTCACGGCTCATCAATTCTATTGGAAAACCAAGGGTGGTCGGTGCAGACCCTAGCCCTGGGCCTCCATGCTCTTCTTCGTTGAACCTACCGATTTGCGTTGCTTTAAGCTAAACAACCTCGCATTGTTTCCCTTTTCACCAAACAATCTCCAGACTCGAAACAGGTCACACGCCTACTTTCCCACTACCCTCTATATAATATATTTATATATATAGTATACATGACTCCATTGCTGCCTTTTGGGACCTCCCAAACAATATATATAAACGCGTCATCTCCTGTTCCACTATTCTAGTTCTAGGGCCTTCGGTTGCAACATCTCTAGCCGAGACATTGACCTGAGCAAATCTTATCTACCTCTCCCACTCCCAACACCGCCTTTCACGCTTGAATCATCAGCATCCTTTTTGGGCAACAGCAGCGGCGCGGATCGACATCATCGATCGAACCATCGAGGTGGAGTGGCCGGACTGGTAGCTAGCGAGGCGGCGGCCGGCATGAAGGTGCAGTGCGACGTGTGCGCGACCGAGGCGGCCTCCGTCTTCTGCTGCGCCGACGAGGCCGCGCTGTGCGACTCGTGCGACCGCCGCGTCCACCGCGCCAACAAGCTCGCTGGGAAGCACCGTCGCTTCTCCCTCCTCCACCCGACGTCCTCGTCGTCGTCCTCGACCGCGCAGACGAAGCCGCCGCTCTGCGACATCTGCCAGGTACCTATTGGCCGTTTCCGCTGTTGCTTGCTTCTGAAACCGATCGATGGTGGAAGTGGTGCTAATAACGGAGTGTGGCCGTGGACTTGCGCGCAGGAGCGGAGGGGGTTCTTGTTCTGCAAGGAGGACAGGGCGATCCTGTGCCGGGAGTGCGACGTGCCGGTGCACACCGCGAGCGAGATGACGCGGCGGCACAGCCGGTTCCTGCTCACCGGCGTGCGCCTCTCGTCGGCGCCGGTGGACTCCCCCGCCGCGTCAGAAGAGGAGGATCATGAGGAGGAGAACAGCGGCAGCCCCTGCAACGCCGACTCCTGCAGCGGCGCCGGCGCCACCGCCACGGCGAGAGCGAGCGACGGGAGCAGCATCTCCGAGTACCTGACCAAGACGCTGCCCGGGTGGCACGTCGAGGACTTCCTCGTCGACGACGCGTCCGCCGGCGCCCTCGGCGCCTGCTCCGACGACGCCCTCTATGACTATCAGGTCAGTTCGATCATCTCCATCCCGTCCGCCTTCTTCAGTAGCACGCAAATCTGCTGCGAACTACACCTAGGTCCTTGATAGTCCGCCGGGCGGCGGGCCGGCGTATGAACATGAACAGCCCCCTGTACCTCTCACTGGCACGCTCCTGAGAACGCCATGAACCTTCACGGCACGTCACGGTCTGGTCCTGCATGCCCTGCGCCGCCAGGTGCACAGAAGCCAATGCGCTATACACATCGCCGCCGGCCATCTACCCTAACCACCACTACCCTCCTTTGGCAATACCAATATTTGTTAGCTGACCATCATGGAGGCGGCTTGTTGCATTAAGAAACCCCCGGTTCGCTGGACCAGCCTGGCAGGATAATATCTCGTGGGAGACCACCTAGATACGATATGATCTGATGTGATGATACAAACGAACAGCTCGCGTATCCTTTTCTCCGTGTCAATTCTCGCATTTGAATCATCAGATTTAACCATGCATGCACTACATGTAAAAAATAAACAAAAAGTAAAAAAAAAAGAATCAGGGAATTCGCTTTATGCTACTAGGACTCATCACTTGGCGTGTCGGCGATTGACTTGCGTTTTATTGTTAGCAGGGAGAGCAAGGGCAGATCGGCGGGCTGCTGCAGGATGCTTACACGCCGTGGACGGGGCGGGAGCAGCTGCTCGCCGACGTCGTCGTCACCGCCGACGAGCGGGCCAGCCGGGAGCGGTGGGTGCCGCAGATGCACGCGGAGTTCGCCGGCAGCAAGCGGCCCCGAGCGTCGCCTCCCTGCCCGTACTGGTGAAACTGAAAAGCTCGCCGTCTTTTCAGCAAGATGATGATGATCTGTACTAGACTACTACCTCTAGAAGTTAGGAACGATGGAGGGGGAAAACCGAAACGGACCGTTGCTTCTCTGGTGGATCAATTGTGTCGATCTCGATCGAGTTCTTGCAAATTTTTCGCTTCCTCAAACTGGACTTTGTGGATGTATGGTTGCGTGTGGGCCTACGGGGGAGACGGGGAGTTGTGACTCAGCGTGACCACTTCCATGCTGGCAGCGCCGCACTGTATTGTACATCTGTACCGGCGAGGATTGGCCATGCACCCATGCCTACCGGTCGAATGTCGCCGAGGCCCGGGGCGCCGTCGACGAGACAGAGGATGTTGACAAGGTAGCGCGGGAGAGGAAGCGAGCAGGAACTCCACCGTGGCGATCGTTGCCGGCCCCGGCGAACTCTCTGGCTTCCGCTGCTGCTGTGCTGCTTGCTGGCGGCGCTCGTCTCGCTCGCGTGCTCGATGGCGAATAGCCCAAGTGCGCAACCTTATGCCGTCTGGACGTGGGCCTTACAGACGAGGGTCCAGCAGCCTTCGGGCCTTTTGTCTTTCTTTGCCCACTCGTTTCGGCCCTGGTTTCTCAAAGCGCCATGCGCTCTCACGCAGAATTTGGCCCATAGGTGGCTCATTTGGCCCACAATTTTTTATTTTTCAAAATTGCTATTGCAGAATAAATAAATAATGGTTGCAGAATAACGGAGGGGGTAACTTTTAGTACACTGCTCCAGATACGTTTACCACTGGCCACTAAATTTCTGCCACAATGAGCCAATGAGGTGAGAACAAGAGATTGCTAGTTTGCTACTATGTACCGAGTCTTCGCCAAAGACCACTCTCCCGCATCCACTGACTTTGGCACCAAGCGAAAAAATATTCGGGAGGCACGTCACCTCTCCGTTGATCGGGCCGTCGGGTCCTCATCCCTGCCGTCTATAGCCACGAGCAGGTTTACATGCGAGGCTGCTGCTCGAGCCATGATGTGAACTCCTCTTTGCCCCGGGACCACACGCCGGCGAGAGCGTGACCCCCCGGTTCAAACCTTCCCTCCAAATGTGGCAAATCGGCGTGCAGCGCCCTGCATGCCCCAATCCGGGGTGGCTTTCCAAAACGCGCCGTGGTGACTAGTGAGCGGGCGCCAACTGGGCCGCCACCAGCAGTAGGAGGAGTAATCAATGTTTTTTTTTTTTGCAGTGGCAGCGGCGGCGTATCTGCCTGCAAGCAAAACCTCCCCGTCTTCGGCGTTTAATTCGAGGCGAGTGCCGCGATCGATCGATGGGAGGCGAACGTCACATCGGCGATCGGATTATCTACGGACCGAGCTCCCGGTGTCTTGTTCCTCGTAACCCTCTCGTCTTCCCCTTGTCTCCTGCGAAACCGAGCGTCGAGCGCGTTCAGACGGAAGGGATGCTCCGGCGTCGGGGGAATTCTATCGGCTTTGGACCGATGGGGATGGGGCGCTTCGTCTTCGTCCTGCTCGTCTTCTCGTGCTGTTCTTCCTCCCGATTTGCAGGTGACCTTTCTTTCTTCCTTTCTTCTTCGTGCGCATTTCGATCTGGCTATTGCTCTCGAGAAATGGCCGGCCGAATCGTGGTTGTTGATTGTTTGATCGCGTTGGACTGGATCAGATGCCTATGACCCGATGGATCCGAACGGGGACATCACGATCAACTGGGATTTCCAGAGCCTCGACGTCAAGGCCGCGAACACGTACACGGTGCGCATTCGTGATCTTGAGTTGCGAGTTCTTTAGCGCCGCCATTTTACCACACGGGTGATGGATCCAAAGAAAAGATTCAGACTTCTCTGCCTCCCTTGCTGCTAGCCGTGTTTTTTTTTTCCATGTTTCAAGTTGCCATTTCCCCCCAATTCCTCGCGGTGAAAATTTTGTATTTATCCTTGCATCCGGAAAACTCAAATCGCCTGAGCGAAAGAGGACGATCGATTTGCTCTGTGCGCAGGTCATGGTGAGCATCCACAACCGCCAGCTGTACCGCCACATCGAGCGGCCGGGGTGGCGGCTGAGCTGGAGCTGGGCCGGCAAGGAGGTGATCTGGGACACGAGGGGCGCGGAGGCGACGGAGCAGGGCGACTGCTCCCGCGTCGGCGGCGGGAGCCGCCCGCACTGCTGCCAGAAGCGGCCCGTCATGGTGGACCTGCCGCCCGGCACGCCGTTCAACCAGCAGGTCGCCAACTGCTGCCGCGGCGGCGTGCTGTCGTCCCTCACCCAGAACAACCTCACGTCCACGGCCGCGTTCCAGATGGTCGTCGGCGAGTACGCCGCCGCCAGGGACGGCGGCGGCAAGGAGCCCGAGATGCCGTGGGGCTTCGACATCGGCGTGCCGGGGTACTCGTGCAGCAACGCCACCAAGGTGCCCCCGACCAGGAGCAAGGTCGACAGGAACCGCCACGTCCAAGTGCTCCGTAAGGCCCCCCGTTCGTCGAGACCGTGCGCGCTGCGCCTGACCTGCTCTGACACGTTGTTGCTGCCGTGCGTGCAGTGACGTGGCGGGTGACCTGCTCGTACTCGCAGTACCGGGAGGCGGGGGTGCAGTCGTGCTGCGTGTCCCTGTCGACGTTCTACAGCAGCGGCATCGTGCCGTGCCCGCGCTGCAGCTGCGGCTGCCAAGGCTCCCCGACGCCGCCGCAGTGCGTCAGCGGCGGTGAGCCGGCGCCGGCGGGCGCCGGCGACGACGACGAGCCGGCCGCGCCGCTCGTCCGGTGCTCCGAGCACATGTGCCCGATCCGGGTGCACTGGCACGTGAAGGTGAACTACCGGAGGTACTGGCGGGTGAAGGTGACGGTGAGCAACTACAACCTGGTGAGGAACTACAGCGACTGGAACCTGGTGCTGCAGCACCCCAACCTGCGCAGCCTGACGCAGCTCTTCAGCTTCAACTACAAGCCCCTCGTCGAGTACGGCACCTACAGTAAGTGCCCGGCCGCCACTTGCCAGTAAAAATGCAGCTCGATCTGCAGCAGAATTGTTGAGTTCCTCGTTGTTGCAGACGACACGGGGATGTTCTGGGGGATACGATACTACAACGAGATGCTGCTGCAGGACGGGAACGTGCAGACGGAGATGATACTGGAGAAGAGCGAGGGCGAGTTCACCTTCTCGGGGGGCTGGGCGTTCCCGAGGAGGGTCTACTTCGACGGGCACGAGTGCGTCATGCCGCCGGCGGACCAGTACCCGGCGCTGCCCAACGGAGCGTCGGCGACGCGGCGGTGGTCGCTGGCCGCCGGCGCTTGCATGGTGCTGCTGTCTTTCTTAGCTCTCGTGTAGAATTATTTTTCCACCGTGTAACAGGGTGAGACATGTCCACATCTTTACCGGGACAAAAGGTCACGAGAGAGAAGAACGAGTGCAAAATCAGGCGTCGTATGATGGCGGCGCAGGAAGCGAAAGGTAGTTGTACCACTAGAAACATAGCGCAACGTTGCCGCGCCTTACACTTGATTGGACCAGTGTAGAATTTGGTGTTTGCCTCTCGGCGGAAGTGCAACAAATGGAATGGAAGCTTGCAACATTGACGGTGATATGCATAAACAGGAAATCACAATTAACAATGTCTGTAATTTGTTTAAAACTTTTGATGGGACTCAGGGCAGCAGCTTAAGATTTGATTATGTTTTAGATTCAGCACTAAAACAACATATTTTGTATCCAAATATTATTGAGCCTAATGATCTTGTTCACAAACATGTGTGCATTTACATCGTATTGCATTTGGTAAGACAATGATAAAATTTCAAGTGGGCTGATTTGGATTATGGCCTACTTGCTTGGATGCCAAAATGTTGGCGGGCATGTCAAAACGTGGGCATGCCAATTTTTTTTACCAAAATCTTGGCAAGTTTAGAATAGCACTTGGGTATGTGGGCTGCTTTTTTAGCCTTCAACCAGCCAAAATTTATGGACTTACCCATATTTTGGCATGCCAATATTTTGGAAGCGAACCGATCAAACCCTATGTTATGCATATAAGATCGTGGCTTGTCTATGAGTGGCAGATGTAGTAAAAGATTGTGTGTGTTTTCAAACAAAGAGAATGACAGCTGATTCAGATGTTGTTAACTTATATGTAGTTGGATAAATTTCAATGGTCTATCAAAAAACACATCTATAGCTTATAGGAAATACAAGCAGGTATGAGCTGCACTTCATTACTTTAGATGCCATTAACTTAGTAGAAAACAAAGATTTTTAGTTCCAATTTGGATCTGTCCAAGTACGAAGTGGTTATCATAAACACAACTGCTTAAAAGGACAGTCTTATGTGATCCTGCAGCAGAATAGAGGGTAGTAAGGCCACAATCTAAATCTATTTTGACTGAAGAAATAGTAATAATACAAATCAATGAAAGAAAATGTGAGATAACCATGTAAAATAATTAGAGCTATGTGGAACAAATAAAGTAGAAAAAAAGAAAGAAAGAAAGAAATGACCACAAGCTGAATACAGAAGAGCTTCAACCATTGACATTATGGTGTCGTCTTGCACATAAAGTACAGCAGCTTGATTGCCGCCATTATCTTACATTGAAGTTAATCATATATCATCAATGCAAGATGGTGTGCAGAGGCGAACAGTCCTAAGCTTCAGTTGTGCTGCTTATCTCGGTCAAGAAACTTCTAGTTATATCGTGAGAATTATGCATCAGGTTATAATACGTTGCGAACACATATGGTTAGCTTAATCACAGTATAAAAAAACATTGACTTGTATGTGGTTTGCTATGAACTTTATTGATGTTTTACTATGTACAAGTATCATCTACTTGAAAAATTCAATAAACTCATGTCCGAGCAGTGCTACCTTAGGCAAGGATAGTAGCCTGAATTTCCCTGCTTCATATTTGCTTCTTTCATCAGGTAGAATTCAGCTGCATATATGGTCATATTCATTTAGTAACTGAAACAGCTGCAGAGGCAAATCATCGAGCACAAGGTGTGCATTGCCCATGAGTGAGGCCTTGGTGAGAAGCAGAAGATTGAATTGGAGCGGGAGCAACCACCATGGTCTCCACTGGACTGCACGCCGAGCCCAAGCATGTACAGCTCCAAATCAACACTTCCCTGGGCGGTGCACCGCGGACTCCACTGGTATGGTGGCAGTTTTGGACAGCAATGCTTTCAGGTTGGCCGAAGACACCAAATTCCCTCCCATGGCAGAGCACGGCATGGGGGCCGTCGTTGTGGAGGCAGTGATGGGTTGATGGAGGGGGAACCAGGCTTGGCCAGCATTTTAATCTTCAATGACATAGCAAACACAAACGCAAGCCCCTCTCGGACATTTCATCGAGCATCTGATGAGCAGCAGCTGTTTGAAGGCGAGCACAACAGAGGAAGCAACAGGATTACGGGAATGTATAGCTTGGCAGACTGTAGAGACGCTGAAGAAGCAGTCGCAGTTTAGAGCCAGCTTGCCTTCGCATGCACGCGCCTCCGCCTGCTCTGGCCTCACGTCCGAGAGAACACCGCCGCGGGTCGCCGGCCATGTGCGCCGACCCATGGTCATAGAGATGGCTCATGGTCGCGCGCATTCGCTGTAGCCCCCTTGGCGCACCTCCTTCACGCGCGCAGTTGCCGTCGTCCCCTTATCACATGACATGATGCTGTTTGCTGCTGCCCTGCGCAGTCGCCCGCCGGGCGCGGGCGCTTTGCTGGTGATGACGAGGTTGCCGCTGCCACTGCCTTCCCCACCGTCGTGGCAGGCTCCCTGCGTCTCGTTGCGGGCGCCGACGCGCTCAAGGCAGGGCCCGCGGTCTCCAGGCTTGCCATCATCTCCCCAGCAGGCGCAGTTGCCCGCGCGGCGGAGCTCGAGTGCGAGGCGCGGGAGAGGGGACCCGCCGCCACGTCGAACGGAAAGAGAAGGGTCGCGAAGATGCTAGCGGTGATGGTCCGGGATCTCGCTGACCACGCCACATAGGTCGAGCCCCCATGACGCAGCGAGCTTGGTGATTTGTGCGACCCCGGAACGGCCGGGCCGGCACTACTTCGTCTCCGATTTGTGCGCCCCCGGCGCACGGGTGAGGCGGAGGCAAGCGAGGCAAGAAGCCGCGAGGTAGGGAGAGGCGCGGGGGGGGGGGGGGGGGGGGGGGGGGGGGGGAGGACAAGCTCACGCTGCCAGCCGTCGCAACTGGAGAAATCGGGGGGACACGAAGAGTCGAGACGCCGAGATCGTGCCCGACTGCCCGCGCCTGTGCTCGGCGCGGGGGGTGCTTCTAATGCGGCGGCGGGGAAGAAAGGTAGCATGGGCCGGCCACAGAGACGAAGCCGCGCGACGCGTCGAGAAGCTGGCCGAGGGACGGCTGGGCTTGCGCCTTCTCACCCTAGATGCCGGATCTGACGACCAAGAGAATTCTGAGTGACGTGGCCCAATAGTTTTACCCGATTTGAACCCAGGTTTGTGTTTTGAGAGATTAGCTGCACTGCAACTAGCATGATTGGGATTTGGGAACTGACCCTGACGACGAATGAATGAATGATGCACACACGAAGACAGAATGCCTAAAGGCCGCGAATGTTTGCCGTCAGCCCAGATTTTCTCCCTTCGTCCAAGGGGACACTAGCCCAATAAGGAAAAATTGGGCCCATTTCTGGCCTGTTTAGTTTTTTCGGCTTCTCTTGCTATTGGGTGGCTCAAAGAGTCAAACCGGCCTATTTCCCTTTTGTAGTTCAAAAAATGGCTGGGTGGTCTGAAGTCTAAACTGGTGCTAAAAAATAAAACGTGATATTATTGGCTGGCGGAACAGTAGTGTCGGTGCACGAGTAGCGAGACTGTGGGAGGTTGGGAGCAGTCCTGAACGTCGATAACGGGATACGAAGTTTAGCGACAGCCTTCTTTAAAACTTTAAAAGCTATAGAAAACTATAGCGGACTATAACAAAAACTAAATTATTTAGCGGAATAATAAAATAATTAATAATTAAATATAAAATTATAAGCATTATTGGTCTAACACAAAAAAATAAACTCTAACATATCTCTTAGTTGTCCAACGATACCCATGGTACGTTGTCTACGGTTCACACTACGTTTATTTAATTGAATCGATTCTTTGGACTGTGTCTTTGAGCGAATGACACCGCTAAAATCTACTAGCAACTTGACATTTAACGCTGCTAAATCTTACAAAAGCCACTTTAGCGGGCATTTATTAGCGTTGCTAAATCTCGTAAAACTCCTTTAGCGGATGTGGCGGACAAATATTGCATAGTATAGCGGTAGATCTCTAAAAAGCTAATAGCGGGCTATAGCAAAACTATAGCGGACTATTTCCAACATTGAGTACAAGACAAAGAATTCCAGCTGTGCAAGAGCCGGAGAAGAAGAATGTGCTTGATGTTTTGTATATATAAAATAAGCCCAAGGCCGGAGCCCCACGCCGCAATTAAGCAACCAACACGAGTGTCCCTCTTCTGTATTACAAAGGACAAAAAAATCAGACATATTTTTAATTCAAATCCTTCGCCCTAAAAACTTATATGCAGTAGTATCGATCGTATCCAGCGGGAAAGATCTCCCATATATACTTGTGCCCACATGATCTATTTAGACCGTTTACTGAAACATTGAAAGGTATCCGACCAATGCGCTGCTATTTCGATTTCACATTTTTATCTCACTAGAAGCAATCATAGATCGGGTGGCACATATACGGTATTTACTCTTCACAACGACATGATTACTGCATACTACTATTCTTTATTCGCTTATCATTCATCCTTCATTCATCATCAGTTTATTGGTTCAAATAAATTCGTACGCAACTTCTTGCGGCGATGCTGGAATGTTGCTCATCTCCTGAGGCCGAGGAAGGCGAGCACGAACGCGAAGTAGTTGAAGCGGTAGAGGTAGCGCATGAGGGCGACCTTGCTCTCGTCCCAGGGCGGGTACCTGAGCGTCAGCTCCAAGAGGTAGCCCCGCTTCATGACCGCCTTCTTGTGGCTGAACATCTCGAACGAGTGCCTGCCGTGGTACTGCCCGAACCCGCTCTGCCCGACGCCGCCGAACGGGAGCCCGTCGATCGCGTACTGCACCACGGCGTCGTTGAAGGTGACGCTCCCGGACGACGTCTCCTCCACGACCCGGCGCCGGAGCGCGGCGTCCCGGGTGAAGGCGTAGATGGCCAGCGGTTTCGGCATGGCCTTCACGAACGCGATGCTGTCCTCGATCTTCTTGACCTGTTGGCAGTCAAGCAGAGGCAGCGTTTCAGTTCGCCGGAGCAAGAGATGGCAGCTGTGGCAGCGTTCAGGAATGTACCGTGATGATCGGGAGCAGGGGCCCGAAGATCTCCTCGGTCATGATGGCGGAGTCCAGGGGCGGGTTCAGCAGTATCGTAGGCTCAATGTACCTGGGGGCAGTTTCGCCAGGAGATTAGATCAGCTGGTCACCTTGTAGTCTGCATACCTCAGGGAAGGCAGCGCAGTTGCAAAATCATATCATTCGGTGTCGAGAAGAACTCACAAGTTCTTGGCGTCCATGGAGCCGCCGTGCAGGATGGACGGCGCCACGGCCCTGTCCTTGAGGAGGCTGCTCAGCCGCTCGAAGTGGCGCTGGTTCACGATCCGCGCCATGTGGTCCGCGTCCTGGAAGAACCTCTTGAGCGTGGACTTGAGCACCTTGATGAGGACGGGCGCGAACCGCTCCTCGACGAGCACGTAGTCGATGGCGATGCAGGCCTGGCCGGCGCAGGGCGACCACTTGCCGGCGATGATGCGGTTCGCCGAGACCTGCAGGTCCCGCGCGCCGGCCGCCGCCGCGTCGAAGATGCACGGGCACTTGCCGCCCAGCTCCAGCGCCACGGGCGTCAGGTGCCTCGCCGCCGCGGCCATCACGGAGCGCGCGATGCGGGGGCTCCCTGCTCGTCGGGCAAACGGAAAACGGCGCGCGCATTAGACTGACGGCTGGCCCCAATCGGACGTCTGTTCCGCGCAGCAGGAGAAACTTCGGCGGCTGGATTGGCTTACCGGTGAAGAGGACCTTGTCCCAGCGGTGCTCCATGAGCTGCTCCCCGACCTCCGGGCCGCCGTTGACGACCTTCACCGCCGAGGCGTCCATGTAGTTGCCGATGTTGTCGGCGAGGAACCTGGCGGTGCACGGCGAGAGCTCCGACGGCTTCAGCGCCACGGCGTTCCCCGCCGCGATGGCCCCGATCAGCGGCTCCAGCGACAGGCCTGCCAACGCACGTACATGACTGAGCACGGGCACGGGTACGATTATACAGCCGTCCTTACGAAACTGTGCCCCGGCCTGATCCTCGCAGGTACCGCGTACAGTAGGGTAGGCGATCAATTTGCGATTGGCTGGCAGCAAAGCAGCAAGCGCGCGTGTGGTTTCACGGACCAGGCTTTGGTCTCTATCACATTAAATATTTAGTTACTAATTAGAAGTATTAAATATAGTATTAAATATAGAGTAATTATAAAATTGATTGTACAGATGGAGACTAATTTGTGAGACGGATTTAGTAAGCATAATTAGTCCATGATTTGATAAGATTAATTAGTTTTAATAGATTCGTCTCGCAAATTAGCATCCATCTGTATAATTAGTTTTATAATTATCTTATATTTAGTCATCCTAATCAGTATCAAAAATTTAATGTGATAGGTACTAAATTTTAGTCCAAGTAACCAACACACAGGTAACCAAAGGCTGAAACGACGAGCAGGGGGGTTACAAGAAGGAGGACGTTTTGGCCAGGCCAACAGAGTACGATCCGCCCGCTGGCTACTCCGCTGGCTGGCCGCCGCGCGGGTAAACGCGCTAGCTGCATCGGGCCGGTGCCAGCGCGCGTCTCGTCTCCGAACGGAAGTGCCGCCACATGCCGCGTCTGCGTGGACCGCCGCGCTGGGCCGGGCCGGGCACACACAGCCACAGCCACAGCCACAGCCACAGGACAGCACGGCGCAGAGGCGTCCCTGCTGCGTGCCTCGCTAGTGCACAACGAAGCAACCCCACCCTATGAATCCCTTTTCTTAACCCAGCAGCACCATTCTAAGCTTTGCTCGCATAATTTTTTTTTTGTTTTGAAATAATTTGGTCGCATAAAATTAGCAGCTACGCTAATCTCGGTCACGGTCAGTAGCCACTCCAGCTCAAGCTCTGCGCAAAGCCACTCGCTGGTATCGCGAGCGCGCGGTCTCTCTGCATGTGGCCGCTGAACCGGTTGTGCTTGCGCTGCTGAAACCTTCAAACTAGGCAGCCGAACAGAGGCACATGGAGGCAGCCTCTGAAAGTCTGAAGCCTCTTGCTCTCTTGCCCCTGCTCCAGGTCCGGTACAAGTAAAACTGTAAAACCACGGATTCGTGTGCTCCGGTCTGGCCCTGCTTCGCAAGTTATTGGGCTTTGCTGGTACATGTGCCAGCTAGGTTCACACGTTTTTAATGGGCCGGTACCGGTACCAAGTCGTCGAGTGACCAGACCACTCCATCAATTCTGACAGCTCCAGCGTACTATTAGTAGCAGTGAACTAGTGAAGGCACACTATTTCATTGCTTGCAGTAGTTAACCAGTAACAGGCTAATTAGTACTAAACACTGGAGCTGCCCTAACCCGATGGGCACAGTTCGACTGTGTGTACGTGTGCCCCCGTGTTCTCTCAGCCGTTGCATGGAGTTCTGTCCTACAGTGCGATACCTCTGGGAGGGAAGAGTGGCGGCCCCACGACAGGGCCAGGTACGTACTCATAAACAGAGCATCAAAATTGATGCCGCGATACCGCATCAGTCGCCGTCGGTAGGGCTCGTGATTGCTCTCGGAGGTGTCTTAACACCGCTACTGAGCGAGCGCTTTGAACGCCACCAAACCTATTGACTCCAGCGAAAACAAAACCAGACAGGTACGTACCATGACTAGAGCGCAGAAGAGTACAGCGTGCACGTACACACTACAAGAGGCGTCGGCAACGTGTCGGAGAACAGAACTTGACCTTCTTCTAGCTTCTAGGTGTGCCACACATACTAGGTGAAGACGGTGGCATCGCAATTGCAAGGTTGGCATCACGAATGGTGTACGAATAGGTGATGCAGGGAAAGAGGTCGATATGGTTGGTGATTCGGTTCATACCCAACGGGAAGTTCCAGCAGGAGAAGATGAGGACGACCCCGAGCGGCTCCGGCACCACCTGCGCGGTCGCCGGCCACGCGATCAGCGGAACCCACACCTGCACGCATCCGCAAACCGATACACAGGGCGTCAGAGAAGTGGCCGGCCGGCCGGAGAACGGCGGCTCGATCGATCGGTTAGACGCTTGCCCTGTCCGGAGCCATCCATTTGCCGAGCTGCTGCAGCGCGCCGTTGGCGGACTTGATGAGCACACCGACCTGCCAAAAACCGAACCAAATCATCAAGAAGAAGAAGAAGAGGAGGAGGAGGAGGAGGAGGAGGAGGAGGAAGACGACGAGGAGGAAGAGGAAGAGGAAGAGGAAGAGGAAGACGAGGAAGAGGAGGAAGACGAAGAAGACGAAGAAGAAGAAGCTGTGAACTGGATGGGGGCGCGACGCAGACCTCGTCCCTGTAGGCCTCGGCGTGGTGCTTGCCGAGGTCCTTGTGGAGCGCCTGGAACGCCTCCGCCTCCTTCTCCTTGAGCAGCCGGAGGAGCCCCCGGAGCTGCGCCTGCCGCCACGCCAGGCTCCGGGTCCTGCCGCCCCCGTAGGCCTCCAGCAGCTCCCGCACCGTCTCGCCCAGCCCCCCGCCGGCCTCCGCGCCAGCACCCGCCATTGCTCCCTTGCTCATCAGCTGCTCAGATGCTCCACCAGCTCCGGGATGCTCAGCTCGTCGAGCTCGCAGTCGCTCTCCTACAGCTACAGATGACACCGCGGCTCGACGGTGGCGCGCAGGGAACGCCCGGCCCCCGGGTGGCCTATTTATTGCAACTGGTGCGCACCTGGGCTCTGACATGACGCTTCAATGTCTGCTCCCGGAGCGGCCGTGGCTTCGCCTCTCACTTCCTGCCCGAGAGGGGGTACATGAATGTGCAGCCTTCAATGCATGTACCGGGGGTGGTTTGCTGGAATTATCATCCTTCAATGCGGCGATCAGAGCAAGAGCTTGGGCTTCGACGAAGATAGACTACGGGATCTGATCCAAAGTTGGCAAGGTGTTCAGCGTGTGGCAGGGTAACCGCCTCGTGTGCTGCGCAGTGTTTCTAGCCCTGCGGACAGCGAGTGTTGCAACGTCCGGCGACCGGGCAGGTAGCGTGCCATGTCCTGGCCGTACCGCGGTCGCCGTCTCTCGCGGCGAGCTGATGAACCCTGTCGATGGATCTCTCTCCACGAATCGGGCGTGAACGGCTGAACGCAGCAGCCGCGCCAGCATGGGTTCGCCGATGAGACACGCCGGTGGCACGGTTGACCCGGAGTTGTTGTCGCATCAACTCCGGGACTGTGCTCATGTCCGCCATCGACTTGACAGGCGACCGGCCGGCCATGCAGTTCTTTTGGATTGCCCGATCACGATCTTGAGCTTGAAGGTCGGTTAACTTGGGTTGGTTAGTGGTTGCTCCACTGCTTCCTGCTCAGAAATGCCAAGCTGTGTCTGTGTATACGACCGACCAGGTGCGGCATGCGGCTGGAGACCGTTGCGGGCTGCTTGGTGGGCCGGCCTGGGCTGGGGTCCATGGACCATCGGCCCATCACATTTCATCCTCCGCGGCGGCGCGCGGCAGGAAGGAGGAGAGAACTTGCTGGGCTGTGACCTTGTGGGATGAGGGGCGGGGTAACACGAAACTTGTTGGCTGGGCTGCGCGCGGAGCAAAAAGCCCGCTGCACTCTGCTCTGGTAATCCACCCCCCCCCCCCCCCCCCCCCTCCCTCGTGGCAGTGCCCTGTGCCAAGGTTAGCCGAGTCCCGGCTCGGCCTGCGCTGTGGCAGTGCCGGTGCGTATCGGGGTGTCCGACTCCAGGACGGCACACGGGTCGCCCTCGCACTAGGGCGGCCAGAGTCTCCGGGAGCCAGAGCTATACGTCGCTTGTCCGATAAAACTGTGATCCGTCACCTGAAGCGTGGCATACGGGCCACCACGGGGAGTCGGTCTAATAAATTTCTGCCAGCTCAGCTTGTAGGTCCGTTTAGATGAATATGCATATTACTATGTACTGGCAAGTTGCAGTCTCGTTGCGCTGTCCACACAGCATGCATACATGTGAATATTTTAGCCCAATAAATTGGACGAGACTCCTAAATTAAATTTCTGCCAGCATGCATGCACGCACTCTTGGCCTAATAAATCTTTACATGCATGGAGTATGCATGCAAAGCTTTAGCTTTTTTCTCGTCCCTTTTATTTTTTCCTCTATGTTTCGTTTTTCTTTTCCAATTTTTTCTTCCTTCTTTACTTTATTTCTAATATTTCTAATCTAACCATGGATAATTCTTCGATAGTCTGTCTTTCTTTCTTTCCTCTTCCCATCTTGATTTATTTTTCTTTCTCTATTCTTTTTCTTATGTCTATTCCTTTTCCTTATTGTTTGTTTATAAGTTTGTGGATAATTTTTCTTGGTACAGTAGCTAGCAACAATTACTGATGAATTTTATATTTTAAACTAGTCTACCACTAGTTGTTGCTAATGGCTCATTTATTTACTATGATGACTTATTTATTCACTATGCATTTCTTATTTATGTAAAATATTTGTCTGCGTGTAACTAATTTGTTCGCAGCACCAAATTATTTATTCGCTTTGTAGATTAAATTATTCCGTAATATTGACTTATTTGTTCGCGATATTCATTTTTCATTATTTACCCTATAAAATCAAATGTTTGTGATGCTTTTTGTTCGTTGTATATTATTATTTGTGCGTTATGCTTAACTTTTGTTCAAAAAAATAATCATTTATTCGTGTTGTTAAAATATTTTTCCCAGTAGCCGAAATTTATTATTGAGTATTAGAAAAATATTTTTTAAAATATTATGCAAACATAGGCAAGTGCGGACTTGTTTTGAGGGTCTCATCATAAGAAAGATAATGGTGAATCAAAATTTAAATTAGATGCTCGGTTTAATACTTATAACTTTTTTTAGTTTCGAATTTGCATACATGTGGGTGATGTCATCATCCCTATCCTCTTTTGCATGTGCAGAATCTTTCCTCTTTATATAGAAGTATAGCACGCAAACCGTCAATCATAAATAGGCTTAATTGCAGCCTAAAATACCATCCTTCGGTGCGCTTGACCATCACCTAATATATAATCGCACACGTCTCGGGGGATGGGGGGGGGGGGTGGGAGGGGCGTTGGCTGATGCCGTCGCGCCTATATATGTCCAGAAAGAGCAGCCCGGCAGCCCGCCCGAAAGCACGGATTTTTGGCATGGTCCGAGCCCGGCCCGGACCGGCCTTCGTAGTGCCCGGGCTGGCACGACCCGTTAGATAGTGCCGGGCGTGGGCCGCCACCCCAGCACGCCGGGCGGCCCGGCCCGGCACGGAGAATATAGGCCGGCCCGCTACCCCCCCCCCCCCCCCCCCCCCACAACGGTCGGGAGCGAGCGGCCCAGCCAAATGGTCAGGCGGGGAGGGGAGGCTGGGAGGCATACCTCCCCCTCCCAGTCCCCCGGCAGCTGTTCGCCTCGCCCCCCCCCCCCCCCAAACCCTAATCCCATTCCCCGCCGCCGCCCTCCGCCTCCTCGCGAGTCGCAAGTCGCGACCTCGCTCGCCTCTCCCCTCCGCGAGACCTTGCCCTCTCGGCTTCTCCGCCACCGGTGACTCGCCTCCGGTTCCCCCTCATCTCCGGTGAGTAGATGTACATGTAGGCCTCGCCGCCTCGTCGCCTCGCCTTCCTCTGTCCTCTTCCTCTCCTCCTCCCGCAGTCCAGTCCAACGCATGCCCACATCGCATCTTGCTGTCGGCCGTCGCGTCTCTCTCCTACTCCGGGCTCCGGCTGCGCAGGTAACCGGCTAACCCTAACCCTAATCCCTAGATCTAGATCTCGAGTTCGTATTCTTGAATCTTGAGTCCTGACTACCTTTCCCCTTCTTGATTCTTGCCTGCAGGTCTCGTGCTGATGTTGCGCGGGGCTGCGCGTTGTTGAGGAACGGAGCCGCGGAGGCCGATTGCAGCAGGCAGTCGTCGTCATGGACGACATGGAAGAGTACACCCTCAATAATGACCTCAGGGCCTGTGGGCTCCCCGGCGACGACGAGGACGACCTGGCGTCCGACGGCGAGGCATTGTTTGGTAGCAGTGCTGCTCCGATCAATGTTGATGGCGGTGATGATGCCGATGCTGCTGAAGGTGCAGATGCTGGGACTCCTGAGCCGTCGATGATGCCTTCCTCCATCTATCAATACTGGCACTAGCATTCGGTTGAAGCGTGTGAGGTCTGGTGCCTGGAACGACTTCGAGGAGATCTTTGAGACTTTGCCCACCGGCAAGAAGGTGAGAGTTGCTGCTAAGTGATGTCATTGTTCTCATCTTCTTTCTGGGCGTTCTTCTGCTGGTACTGGGCATTTGCTCCGGCACCAGAAGGTATGTGTTGCTAAAACTAAGCAAGCTGCTCTAGTTCAGTCTCGTTTACGATACAATAGTGATGGTTCTGTCCATACATGGGAGTATAAGTCTGATGTTGCTCGTAGAGAGTTGTGCCGTTTAATTGCTAGACTTGATTTGCCTCTCGGTTTTGGTTTTGAAGATGCATTTGAGGAGTACATTCAGCGTGCTCACAATCCTCGTTTTGCTAGAGTCTCTAGGCAAACCACAACTAGAGATTTAGAAAAGCATTTCCTTGAGCGTCGACATTCTCTGATTGAATACTTGAAATCTGTTTTATCTATTTGCATTACATCTGATATTTGGTCTGGCAATGCTAAGGAAGACTATCTTAGTGTTGTTATTCATTTTGTTCTTCTGATTGGGAGTTAGAGAAGAGAGTCATTGGTCTTAGGCTCATTGATGTCTCCCATACTGCTGTTAACATTGTTGAACGTGTTGAAGCTGTTGTTACTGAGTTTGGTTTGAAGGATAAGGTTTTTTCTGTCACAATTGACAAGGCTTCTTCAAATGCTTCTGCCATGGCCAAACTCATTCCTAAATTTATTGGTTACCTTGGTACTAACCCTGAACCACTTGACAAAGACAAAGACAAAGCATTGCGTGGTCTCTTGCACCAACGCTATGCATGTCACATTATAAACCTCATTGTCAAGTCTGGTTTGAAAATGATCAAGTCTTATCTTGAAGCTTTTAGAATTGCAATTTCTTATTTGAACTCTTACCAACGCATTGCTGAATTTCATAACTTTTGCATTGTTAAAGGGTTCAACCTCGTAAATTTGGTTTGGATATGGATGTGAGATGGAATTCTACTTATCTCATGCTCAAACACCTTATACCATACTGATATACCTTCTTTGTCTTTATTGGTGCTATTTATGGTTTGGTTAATGGTGAGCCACTACTCAGGGATGGTCATTGGGTTGTTGCTGAGAAGATTATGAAGTTTCTTGAAATGTTTTATGAATCAACTGTTGCTTTATCTGGTGTTTACTATCCAACCAGTCCTTTGATGTTGCATCATATTCTTGACATTGCTGGTCATTTACATACCCAAGAGACTGATCCATTGCTTATGAACATTGTTACTCCTATGAAACTGAAGTTCCTCAAGTACTGGCAGAATATACCTCTGTTGTATTCCTTTGCATTTATTTTGGATCCTAGAGCCAAGATGAGAGGTTTTCATAATGTTCTCCAGCTACTTTCTCAGACTATTGGTACTGATTATTCCAGTTACTTCAGAACTGAGTTATATAAACTGTATAACAAATATGAAAACAAGTTTGGTGCGGTTAGGTCTCAGAGGTACTCTCAAGCAGGAGGATCTATTGGTAAGAAAAAACATCATGGGTTAAGATATTTGGGGCTCCTAGTATTTCCATTGGGGCTGGTTCTTCAACTAGTATTGCATCTACATCTGCTCCTGCTATAGCAGGTGTTTCTGAGTTGTCTTCTTATTTGGACAGCGACACTGTCACCTGTTTTGATGATGACTTCAACATTCTAAATTGGTGGTATGAGCACAAACTTACATATCCCATTATGTCCATACTTGCTAGAGATATCATGTTTGTTCCAGTTTTGACTGTTTCTTCGGAGTCTTGCTTTAGTCTAACTGGCAGGGTGATCGAGGAGCGGCGTCGACGGTTGCTGCCTCATTCGGTGGAGATGTTGACCTGCATCAAAGATTGGGAGTTAGGAGATGCAAAGGCACAACATGAGGTCGAGAAGGGGATGCAAGAGCTGGAGGATGCATTCAACAAGCTCCTGGAGGATGGAGAAGGCAAGCTGGTGATACTCAGTAAGTACTTGGGCTACTGCCCGATCAATACCTGATGATGGTTGACTCTTTGTTTGCTAGGCCTGTCTCCACCACTAGGTCTGCGTCGTCTATCTAGGAAAGAAGTGATGGCGGCAATTCTTTTGGCAAGCAAGATGCAAGAGTGCAGGTGCATGTGTGGAGTCTGGAGCTAGGAGCTATCTTTTGCATTTGTGTTCCATTCTTGTAATCATGTGATGTAATGAACATCTAAACTTGGATTATAGATCTGAGCTGTACTTTTTTTCGCTTCCTAGGGTTTCTCACAAGGGTGAGTTTTTCCTAGGAAGGTTTTTAATGCGGCAACCAACACTTGATCACACAAATCAAGTGTTAAAACAGATCTATAATTTCTTTTGAAGTGGTGATCTTTTGCTTATTTTGCCTCTTGTGCCTGTTGTGATTTGTGATGTTTGGTTGTGAGTTGTGAGTTGTGAAATGTGAGTACGTGACTTTGTGATTTCTGAATGGCTGTTGAATGTTTGTGAAATGAGAATGGTTGTGAAATTTGGAGTTGAGGCAGTGGTGGATGGCTTGGCGGGTTGTGGGCTGGCCCGGCCCGCTATTTGTGCTCGTGCTTTACGGGCTGGCCCGGCACGAAATAGGCCCGTGGGCTCGGGCTTGAGCCGTCAACGCAGCCCGTGGGCCAGCACGACACGGCACGGTGGACAGTAGTGCCGGGCTAGGCCCGGCACGAAGTTAACTGGGCCATGCCGGGCCCGTGCTAGGGCCGGACCGGGCGGCCTGAATGTTCTATAGTCGCGCCGATGTGGGGCGCCGGCGCAGCGTCATCCCACCCAAGCGGACAACGCGCCGGGCGGTTTGGGAGCAAACAACCACGCGCCCGGCACTCATCTGCCCTGGTTCGAATTTTAGCGGGCAACGAAGGCCGGTGAGAACTACGAGACGCAGTAGCAGGACACCCGTGGATTCAAGAGTTCAGAGCGGCGCATGATACAGATCAACGTCAGTACTACAAGCGATGGAGAAGGAAAAGGAGCTTGTGCTGTGCGTAACCTGTATTCAGTGGTGTCGGTCCTTCCATCAAAAGTAGGAGCCCCTTCGATTCGTCCGTGTTGAATCATCCTGGTCTTCATCGACGATCGATCGTTCTTCTTTTTCAGCGAACGCATCGACGGACACGGATGGTTTCCACACACGGAATACGTGTTCTTATTGCACACTGTGCTTGAAGCGCACACTCATTGTGACCACTCGCTGACGCGCATACCAGCCTTTGTTTACAGCAAAAAAAAAGTAGGATCGGCAGTGTGCAAGCATTGTATCCTTTGCTCGCCCGCGAAGCTTGCCCGGAAGCTAGATCTGCCGGACGTGATTTTATCAGAGCCCCTTGTGCATAATAAACAAGCAAACAGCGGGCGATTTGGGAGCCACGGCACGCGTACGATCGCGAGCAGGAATGGCGTCCTAGATTATAGTAACGCGGAGGGCCACCAACAGCACTAACAAGGCGGAAAAAAAACTCGCACCAAAAGCAACCAGATCTGGCCTTGCTTCAAACGGCACAGTACTGGCTGTCAATAAAAGAATTCTGAACCCACCAATTCAGAAGTCCCCGAACATGAATGACATGAGGCCGCGGCGCCGCGCAATCATGAGCCCTCCTACGGGGAACGGGGCGATTCACCGAGGTTTCGCTGGCCACGCGCGGCACAGCTCACGGCTCAGGTCACTCGCTGACTGCTGACGGGGGAGTTTGTTCGCATCAGTGACTGACAGCTAGCTACCCTCAGCAAACGGCGGAGCTCGGAGCTCACCCGACGAGCTCGGACAGGTACGGACAGGCCATGACTTCTCCCGCTGCAGCCGTGGCTCTGGCAGTCAGGCTGTCACCGGGCACCTACCCGTGCCGTATACGGGCACTGTCATGCGCCGTAGCGTAGCACATCAACGGCTAACAATCCAACGCATCGAGTTTGGGCCGTCAGAAATGCAGCACATTTTCTTCCTGCTTTGCAGTTGTATTGGAGCAGTGTTTCTCTGGTCGTCGACGAACGGGTTGTTAGGATGTCACAGGGAGCACCTAATCAGCATCGTTTTCGTGCAAACCTTTCGTATGAACCCTGTTATCTTTCGTTAATCAGTGATGGAGAAGCATCGACAGAAAGCAAAGGTCTGTCACGCGGCGCTCGTGTTCACCGTGCGCGCGGCTAGTGGCCTGCTGGGCGCTGCTGCCGTTTGGGCATCTTTTCTCGTGGGTTGAGATTGAAATTTGCAAAAGCGATGATCAGGAAGTTCCTTTCTTCAGGGCAAAGAAAAAGCACACGCGAAGTCTGCAAAAGGGAACGAGCACTGCAGCGCCTTCAGTAGGGGAGTAACGTCAGTAGGACAAATGGGCAAGAAGGTTACATGGAGCAAATTTTAAGGTTGGTTTGTCTATTTTTAACTTGAGGAGTCACAACACTCTCCTAAAAATAGATTATCCTTCTTTAGAGTTTTTTGCTTGATATTTTCCTCCTATTTTTTTTTGAATCTGAAGAAAGCATGTATGATTACGAATGATTCAAACAGATCAGAAGTTCGCTGTTGCCGGTGGGAGCATGTGCCTGATCCAAAACTGGAGCTGGAAAGACGACCGTCGTGAAAAAGGAATCTGGCTTTGATTGGCGCAAAAGCTTTCTGGTGGTGGCACTCATTTTGGAGCGCTTACTGGTGAAGCTAGCTAGCTCAACATAATTCTTGGAACAATTCGTCTTGCCAATAATTGGTCATCTTAATCCTGTTTCTAGGTTCACGTCACATGCATGCCTGTTTTAAAATTGTCGTTCGTTGGAGCAGATTAATCTGACCATGTCATGAGAAGAGCCGGAAACTGAATGCTAATCTTTCAGAACATAGTCCTCACCAATAGTGTCAGAAGTCATCTAAGAAATCTACTCGTTCAAAGTGGTTCGAGGACCCTAAGAAATTACCTATTGCTTGCACCCCACCTACTGTGCGATATCAACAAGACCACAAGGCAAATTGATGAATGAACAGGTACTACGATGTCGCCGGTTCAACAAACACGCCATGGCATGACAAAATTTTTCTCTCAGATCTAGTGATCTACAAGCCTGAATTTTAAATTTTTCTACCTCACCTCACTAGGCAAATCCTTCTCCTAACTAGCCTAAGAAGAATTCTAGCACCAACAAGGAGTATTTACAATCTACGCCATGCATCCAACCTAGGACATCATCTTGCGGTCCGAATTCGATCCAGCGGCGGAGGTCTTCTCCTGGAGCACGCGCACCACGTCGGCCATGGACGGCCGGAGCGCCGGGTTGTCGCCCACGCACTGCATGGCGAGCTCCGCCACGGCGGCGGCCTCCGCGGCGTCGTACTCGGCGCCGAGCCTCTGGTCCAGCACGTCCGACACTTTACCGTCGCTGAGCTTGGGCCCCACCGCGGCCGTGAGCCGGTGCCCGGTCTCGCGGCAGACGGCCTCCTCCCCCGTCAGGAGCTCGAGCAGCAGCACGCCGAAACTGTACACGTCGCTCTTCTTGGTGGCCACGCCGGAGCGGAGGAGGTGGGGGTCGACGTAGCCCGGGGAGCCCATGACGGCGCGCGCGGAGGGGCGGCCGCCGCCAGCGCCGCCCGCCGTGGAGGAGACGCCGACGTGCGCGAAGCCGAAGTCGCAGAGCTTGGCGTCCAGGTTGGCGTTGAGGAGCACGTTGGAGGCCTTGATGTCCCCGTGGATGACCGCCGGGTCGCGGCCCTCGTGGAGGTACTCCAGCGCCGCGGCCACCTGGGACGCGACTGCGACGCGGCGCGCCCATGGCAGGGCGCTGCCGCCGTGGAGCCTCTCGTGGAGGTCGCCGTTAGTCGCGTACTCGAACACCAGCACGCCCTCGTCCCGCTCGTCGCAGTACCCGAGGAGGCGGACGATGTGCGGGTGTCGGAGCGAGAGGAGCACGTCGAGCTCCCGGCGGAACGCGCGGTGCAGGCGCTCGCTGCTGCAGTGGACCTTGACGGCGCCGAGGCGCGAGGCGGGGAGCGAGGCGAGGTACACCGTGCTGAACCCGCCGCGGCCGACCACCCGGGACGAGAACCCGCGCGTGGCGGCCTCCACCTCAGCCCACGCCAGCTGCCGCGCCGCGCCGCCGCCCTGCTCTTCCGCCTCCTCCGCGCCCACCGGCTCGGCCGGCGCCACGCGCGAGCTCGCCCAGCCCATCTCCCCGCGCTTCCGGAGGTCGCCGCGGCCCCGGCCGAAGAGACCGCAACCGCTAAACATTGTGAGATCCGATCCGCGAGCCCTGGTAGGAGTGCCGCGCGAGTGAGCGAGCGAGCTATCCCTCGGCAGAGCAGCCCCGCTGCCCCTTTAATCGCCTCGCAAGCTTGTGTTGCTGGTAAGTGACGCTGGGGGTTCTTGGCTGTGCCTTCCTGGATAAGCTGTGGACAGGGTGGACAGAGGCGGCGGCAGATGGAAGACGGAACAATGGCTGGCTCCGTGCTCTTGCTCCAAGTCAAATGCTCTGCCAGTGCATATATATGGCGCGCGCGCTCTCGCATCTCGTGTTGTTGTTGGCTTAACCCAGTGGACCACCCCAACTAATCATTGCGCGAAAAGAAAAAGGCAGGACGTCATCGATCGAGACCGGCAATTTTTTGGGTTTGAGAATTTTTTTATGGGTTTTTATGCCGTGTGCGTCGGTCATCAAACGTGCTATTGACCGCTCGGGATGATTATTAAACGACGATCGTTCTGAAACCGTGCTTCGTTAGAATGTTTGGAAGCGCAACTTGTTCCTGTTTGTTTTTGTTTTCTGTGTGAAGAGGGCTGCACTCGTTCCTACTTGCACCAGACTAGAACTGAACTAACCCTCCCTGCAAATAACTAGCATGAACATCATGTGTCTACTTTTATGCTTTTTTTCTGGGCTAGAAGCAACTAGAAAACAAGATACCAAAACCGAGTGATGTAGGCTAATTGACCGTTCTTTGAGATTTGCAAATAACCAACATGAACATCATGTGTCTACTTTTATGCTTTTTTCTGGGCTAGGAGCAACTAGAAAACAAGATATCAAAACCGAGTGATGTCAGATTTGTGATCGATGCGAGCTTGTCAAAGGAGAAAAGAGAAAACTGAGCTATTAGAGAGAAACAACATGGTAATAATAGGAAAAAAGAAAGAAAGATTGCCATCATATCTTTTATGAGATCGCAGCTAAAATTTGTCGTTCTTTTTCGAAAAAAAATATTTGTGAGATCCTCGAAATTCTTATAGAGTATTTTGAGGTGTTCCTTTTACATGGCCTTAGTTTTACACCTCGAAGTGCCCATCATAAGATCCAATTTATAGCTCTTTTGCCTCTCCTTTAATAAGAAGATCATGATCATCTATTTCATTGTCCACCTCTCTGGTCCCCGCTATCTTGTATTCTTGTTCAACATTGAAGATAGCGGTTCTGAATATTTTCACCAAGAATGTCGTTCATGATGAATTGTTGTAAAAAACTTTTTTGAACGAACGGACACGAGGACATGCCTAAAGAAGCAGAAATGCCGTCATAACAATGAGCTGTAAACTATATGCGTAAAGAAGCAGTAATGGGCTAGTGGATTTTTTTTTTGATTTGTTATTTTCGGCCCTGAGCTCGTGGACAAGTTGTGATCTGTGGACATCTTCTTGCGCATTGTACTAAAATTCTCTTTTTGAATGTAAAGATACACAATCCTCTTGCGGATTTGTAAAAAAAAATATTTGCTTCCTTTTATTTCAAAAAAACATTTCTACGATCTACCTGAGATGTTTAAACCGACAGTCTCAGATATAAACACAAGGCTACAACCGTACGCCATCCACGCGCCTTAAAAAACAGGCGTGCAAAACAAGCAAAAGGCGAGCTGCCCACAAGGCACAGTTGGATTCCTCCAGCTACGGGCTCTACATAAAACCGCAGAGTAACTAGCCGCCCCGTGCACTAGCTAGCAGTACTAACTAGCCGCCCACGACGACGACAGCACAGTTCCTTGACTCCTTACACCCCGCTCACGCTCACGCATCATGCGTCCGTCAGGCACGCCGCCGCGCTCGTGCGCGGCGTGCCGCACAGGAGGACGACGGGAACCACGCCGTCCGCAAGCCCAGATCCCACCAAAAGCCATCCACCTTCCACCACACGGGCGCGAACACGGCGAGCAGCCGAGCGGCGGCAACCTGCCCTGGGTCCTGGCCTCCTGGGACACGCGTCCCAGCGTTGTTGAGTCACCTAACGGAGCTAGCAGCTGCTCCGCTCCTTACAGAAATGGTGCGCCGCGCGCCAGCCACCCGTGCGGGTGCTCCGAATCCGACCTGCGCGGTGCGGGTCGTTGGGGGGGGTTTGGGGGCCCTATCCGTTGCAAAATATGCAGCCGGGAACGTATCGTATCCGTGGCCGTGATCAGGTGGGTGAGGAGTGTAGGAGACCGGGCGGGGCCAGGCCCGCACCGCCGGTGATCGCGGTCGTCGGTGCAGCAGCAGAGGGGGACCTGAGGTCGCGGGAAGCTTCGTGCCGGGAGGTCGGAGGCCAAGGAAGCGGGGAAGCTCCGAGCGAGCTCGGATCCAGGAGGGGTCGAGCTGAACGAACGAACGTGGCAACGACTTTGGTTGGGACGGGACGACTTGGCGCACGAAACGGGGGCCCGCCGGCCGGCTAGCCGCTGCAGGGCTTTAGTCAGAACTCAGAATCGACGTCCTTTTCCACCCCTTAGTTTTAGATGACGCGACGCGATCCGACGCGGATGCTCCTGTGCTCGGACCAGCAAGCAAGGCACAGGTTCGTCAGGGGGGAGATGCCCCTGTCGGTGTCGCGCGCCGGTCGTGGAGCACAAGCTGCGGAATCCGGCCTGGTCTCTGGTCTGGTTAGTTCCGCCTCTCGATTTACTGGGGATTTCGTGGTCGTCAGTGTCTGGGGTTTCAGACTGCAGGCACGAGAAAACAAATGAGCAGTGGACCTTCTACCTGCTGCAGTTTACTTTACGTGTAACAGTGTGCAGCACGTACATATGAGTATGCGGCACGAGCGCATCATGTAAAGGATCGCTTGTGGTTGCCGTAACGTTGACATTCATTGCTCCCCCGGAACCACATTTTCCGCGCTTGATGTCAAATTATTGACCGTACGCGAGCAATAAAGCCGTAGAAAAGGAGTGGTGGTAGCAAGGACGGCACTCATTGAGGCAGCAGGAGAAATCAATCCTTCCATGAAAGGAAAAAAAAACATCACGGCGTTGTGCATAAATCCATTCATGCCACACACTGCCGGAATCGGAATCGTACGTGCTGCTGTCTGTGTCCGGAACGGATGACACGACACGATCGGGCCGGTGCAATAGGAAACCTCGACCCAGGATGCTGCGTGCTTGGTGCTACGACGATCGCACCTAAGCTGGAACCAAGTTTCAGAAAAACATTGTTAATTGCAAATTGGAAACTCCTGACCGATGACAAATCAGAGGGTTGTCAGTTGGCGCGTCGGAATCCGTACCGTTCGAAGAGGGACATCAGGGATAAGAAAAAACAGATGTCGCAAAAACAAAAGGATAATGTGGATGGGTTTTTGCTTGTGTTTGTGAGACATGGGGATCATGCGTCAACGCATGCTGGATGGCGTCGGCAGCTATCGACAAGCGAACAAACGTATATTTCCTGTTGGGTTATTATGTGCATAAGAAAATTAAGGGGCATAGAGTCATAGACGTAACTCTAAGCTTGGGCAGAGCCGCGTCGCCTATATTTTGATCACTGTGGGATTTTGATTGGGCCGTTCGAAAATATTTTTCAAATCCTTCATGCTGAAAGGTAGTCTATCCCACCGGCTCTCCACCGCAGCCACCACCCCTTGCCCCAAGAGAGCTCGCCCAGCACCCTGAGCCTAAGGCAGAGGGTCAAGAGGTGCTCGAGCATGCAGCAATGGTGCCGTGGCCCGCAAACCTTGAAATTGGCATGTCTTTTTTCAAAAAAATGTTGACTTAACACATCTAGTTATTGTAACCAACAAGATTTCTAGGAACATGACGTAAAGATAAGTTTGTTGGTTATCGTGTAAAAATGTTGGATCAATTTTTTCAAAGAAAATGTTGGATCGATGGTTTTAGAGAAAAATATTGGATCATTATTCCTTTTAGAGAAGATCAAATTTTCTTAAGAAAATGTTGGATTAAATTTTCTTCAAAAATGTTGGATTGTCTTGTTGGAAGAAGAAGATGTGATAAACTTTGTGAAAGGGAAATGTTGGATAGATATTGTGGAAGGAAAAAATGTAGCCTATAAAAAAAAAAGGGAAAACGAAAAAAACGCACACCAGCCCATCTACAGAACTTGGGCTGCAGAGACCAGGCCATCTAAGAGCAACTGTGATTGACAGAACAGAGAACAACCTGGCAGCGGTGAAGGAATTCAACCTGGTGATCACTAGATATTTTTCATGATGGTTGACCATTGCATAGCAAATCGCGGTACGTCCATCTCGCTGGCTCGAATAAACGGACGTCTGGATGCTGCTCCCATTCCACCGGCCTCGCCAAATTCGAACCCGCTAGAACCCCCGCCGGCGTCGCCCTCCCCCAACGGATAAGTCCCCAAACCATTTAGAGCCGTAGGACCACCAGGCACGAACCCTAGGAAATCTACCCAGAAATGCCATCCGAATCGGGACTGTATCGTAGGGAGTAGTTGTCGCGAGGATCGGACCGGCGCGGATCGGGGAGGAGCCGAGCTAATCGTGTGTAATTCTGCGGCTTCATGGAGGATTCGGGGTAGTTTTGTTTTGTTGCGACTTCACGAGCGGTTTGGTGATGGGGGTTTTCCTCTGGTTCTGTTCTCGCAGGTCTGCGGAAGGGTAAGGTTTGGCGTGCGGGATTCTGAGCGGCGCGGGAATCTACCAGAGGTAAGAATCGCGAAGCGGGTAGGGATGGGGATTTGGTTGGTTCTTTGGGTTGATTTTGCTGGTTCGCCCCCAATCGCTCTCCTCGGAAGCGTTTCTTAGGGTTCTTTATGTTCGAATCCCTGGGGCGGTAGAGGATTGAGGTAGGATTATGAGTAGAAAGATCGCGGATTAGGTGGTTTCGGTGTTTCTAGAGGCAATTTCTTCATGCTGTCGATGCTTATCCATGGGTCTTGTCTGTGTTGCGCCGTTCTTGCAGGAGGTAGGCATCTTAGAGTCGTAGGAAAGAGCAGAAGCCAAAATCGGGACCGAACAAGAGGTGTGTAGATTCTTTTTTGGTGTATTAGTTGTTCGTGTATTCTCTGAATTCTACTTGTCAATTTCGTCCGAAAACTTGTTGCATGGGTACAGGAGAAATTTCGCGCAAAGATCCAGAAGAAGATCGACAGGACTCAGGGCACCAAGAACAGGACAAGAGTAGAATAGCTGTAAGAAAATTGTGATTCCTGCGCCCATTTATTAATCTGATGAGGCATTTATATGAATCTTGAGTCACTGATGTGCTATATAAAATTCTTGCAGAACTACAAGATGCCTGAAGTGAGGACTGCCACCAGGCTGCCCCTCGCCGGCATCTCTGGTGGTGGGTTCTTTATCAGGGGGGTGGCATCGCCAGGAGCTGTGCTGGTGAAGGGTCCTGCCAAGCCGCTGGCTCGACAGGCCCATACAGCATCCAGCAACAAGGAGAATGTGCCACCAGTGGGAGTTTTGAGGACTGCACCAAAGAGGAGGAGCCCCTTACCTGACTGGTACCCAAGGACCCCACTCCGTGACATCACATCAATCGTCAAGGTGATGAATTATTTACTTACAGTTTATGCAATGTTCCCTTAATTCTGTACCTGCCGTGACCATTTTGAGTTCTCTGGTTTGTTGTCTTTGGTGCATAAACTGTACTCTAGGATATGCCACAGTGTTCCAATGTTGTTGTTAGTCACTGAATTCGAAATGCCTGGTTAGCAGTTACCAAAGTAGGCTAAGGAGTAAATTAATGGAATGAGCCCAAGTCTTATCTTTTATCATTAGTGTGATTCATATCGAAAGATTCTTATAATTCAAATGACCTCGCAACAATTTGCTAACAAGGCATAACCTATGCTCTTTTGTTCTGTCTTACTTGCAACTAAAGGTATTCGACTTTAGGTGCCTGGCAATTTAAATGTGATTTTAATTCACAGAATGGTCTAGTAAACAATAACGCCAATTTTATCTGAATCCATTTACTTCATGCTCCCATATGGTCATATTAACCCCAGTATATTAGAGCCTGAACATTTAACCAATTGTATTATAGGTTCACTTATCACATGATTGTATTGTTGTACTTGCTTGGTTGTAGAAACTATGCACTGCAACTACAAAATTGCATACTTTCAGTCTGTTCTGTTAAGAACGTTGCTTCATGTTCAAAAAATTGTGATTTGTTCATCTACAGTCATCATTTGCCTATAATGTGCTTTTTCAGAAATCTATAAGAGGTGGTTTTATACCGCTATCTGTAAAGTGTTCAAAATTTGTTTGTCCATTGTTAAGAGTAGGCAGGAAAAATAACTCGACGACAGGGATGGCAGGAACAAAATATTTGTTTGGATGTTAGATGCATACCTAGTTTAGTTTAGAGATCTACTTATACTGATCTACAAACTGCAGCTTGCAGACTCTTGAGAGAAGTCACCTACAGGATGCTGCGGCTCGGCAGCAGATCCAGTGAACAGCAGATTCTTCTGTGGATCCAATAACTGCAGTACAAGCTGAAAGCACGCCAACCACTGAGGAAGCTCAAGCTGTTGCAACCCCTGCAACTTCTTTGGCCGATGGCAAGCTGAAGACATCTTCTCCATCTGACTGCTCCTTGCAGGCCACTCCATCCAAACCAAATGATTCAGCGCTCGCTGATCTAACGGAGAAGAAGCTCTCTAGATCCATAAAGCAGATCGAAAAGATTGTGACTCAGCTACTGAAGGAAACTCCGAAGGCCACTCAGCCTTCCAAGGTGGCTGCCCAGCGGCGCACTCTGATGTCCATGCGATGAGCTGAAGTTTTGAAATGAACCACTAGTCTAGGTATATGGTGCCTGCTCAGTTTTGCCTTTAGAGGGTGTGTTCCTGGTTCTCTGCTTGAGGATCGTGGGGTAGAGGTGGGGTGTGTTCCTGGTTCTCTGCTTGAGGACCCTGGGGTAGGCGGGGTGGGAGGGGCTCTAGCGCTTCAGAGCATGATCAGCTGTGCCAGAAACAAACCATTGGTGTACGTCTTTTTGTTTGTATAAAATATGTGGCTTCACTACGTAGCAGCAAGACAGGGTATTGTATCTTGGTGGTGTTCGGTTAACTGAATAGATAGATGCCATAATTAGCAGCAGCTTGACTTCTTCAGTTGTAGAATATGAAATTGATACAGTTTGCCTTGCTTCTTATTCCAAATTTACTTGGCTGTCGTGGCTTTCCTTAGAACGCATTACTGGTGTCCAAAAGCAATATATGTTTTTTTGGTTCGTTTTACAAGATCCGAATTCCAGAATCCTCCAGCTTTACTGCCAGTTTCCGGTGTTCTCTTGGCAGGTGGGTGTTCATCTACAGAGGCGGTAGGCGGGAGCAAAGGATGTCGATATTATTTTGAGTCGTTGCACTCCAAAAGTTCTTGAATGAAGCGCTAATAGTGTTTAAGGCGTTGCAAAAAAGTAGTTGATCGTGAATCAGTTCTATATTTGCAAGCTCGCAACTTCACAGAAACCTCCTCCTGGTTCCTGTACCCGAAAAAGGGAAGAAAACGGGGATATTTTGGGCCATATTTCGTTTCAAAAAATGTGAGCCGTATCATACAAAGAGTTGTTTACAGCCCAAATAAAAAGCATGATCGTTTCTGCCTTCTAGATTTTCCGTCTGGTCCAAAACCAAAGCCTCCAGTTATGGGTGTGGCTGACACCAGGGCGTGCAGAGCCGAATCTTCCAAGGCCCTTGGCCGTCTCCAGATACGTTAATGGCCTAGTGCCGATTAGGCCTTTGGCCCATTAGTAGTTGTTTTTTGGAAAAAGTGGGCCCGTTATTATTTCACTTTCGGAAGCTGCTGCTGACTGCCTGACTCCATCACGTTTCTGGCATTTTTCTTTTCTTGTGTTTTCCTCCTTTCGATCGTCTACCTGCGCTCCTACGCTATGGCACAAAACTTTACCGTCAGACCACGGTGACTTTGACCTATAAAGTATGAAAAGCCGCCGCAAAGCGTTGTGCTGCTAATGCTGTACTACAAGACTGAATGCTTCGTACCTGCAAACCCAGGATCGCGGTCCTTTACGATGTTCCGAACCCTGGAATTTCTCAGCTATGGTAGTGGTGTCCAGGTAACCTTTACTTCATTACTTCACACACAGTGGAACAAGCAGTTCAATTGAGTTGTCTACATAGCATGCCACGGTAAAGTTAAGAATTAAGAACACGGTGAAAGGAGGATCGGAGCACATTCTTGGAAAAGAAGAACGGGGACAGATGACTAATCCATAGAAAATTGAAAAAGGGGTTGAGACCTGTCGCCGTCAGGAGAAGCCATGGCTCAATCTGTTGACATCAGCCGGGCCGTCGAGTGACCCATAAAGAAAACTAAACTCGGCTGAGGATGCCGCACTGACTGACACTGAAAGCGAGGTGAAATCAAATGGTTTCCTCGGCGCTTCCAAGTTGGAGGTCCCCACTTCCCCCCAGTTGCCGCCGCTCGGCACCCCCGGGACGCACCGTCGACGTCACGAACCGCTCATGCCCGACTAAAAGAAGGATAGAGCTTTGGGGGGGGGGGGGGGGGGGGGGGGGGGGGGGGTGTTGGAGCTGGCGTTAAAGCAGAAAAAAAGAAGCCACCGCATGGGCCTTTTGTTTATCGTTGCCCGTCCAATCCGAGCGACGCTGCCACTGCCAGTGCCGCCGGTGATGCTGTCACGGCGACGGCAACTCACATTACCCGGCCGGAGGAGGAGCCCCCGGCCATTCGAGTTCCATGGGCACGCACGCATGTGATGGCGACTTGGGATCAAAGCATAATCACTCTCCTTCAGATGGAGAGCGAGCTAAGCTAAGCTCGGATCGTGAGCATTAGTTTATCAATTATCAGGCCAGCTCCGAAAGCAGGGGCCAATCTGATACCTGCATCTGATGAGATGTGGAGTCATTATAAAACTGCTACCACCACCACTACTACCTGATCAGGGATGGGCGGGCATGGGCCTGCCCTGCCCCCCTGAACCCAAACTGTAAATAAACACAATCCAGGCGCCCGTGACGTCACCGCCCGCGAGAGCTTGTGCGGCGGTGGAGTTTGGGCGACGCTTAAAGCCGCCACCTTTAGGGTTAAAGAAGACAGCCTTGGTTTCGGTTGGCGCTAAACTAAGATGGAGCGGGCGGGCATCGTGGTTATCCTGCTGACATGTCCCCGGGCCCCACACCACGCTTCTGGTGTGCGCGCGCGTAAAAACGGATCAGATCAGGAGCCGGATCGTGGCAACAGCTCGGAGCGAAGCATCAAGTTGCATTGACGCGGGTGATGGATTAAGCAACCGAATGTTAGCCCGTTTGGGCTGGTCCACCCCTATTAAACTGAGACTTGCAAGTTACATCTTCCGCCCGCAGGATGGCCGCCGTGCAGCTGTGCTCATCCGCTTGGGGGAGAGAGAGGTGTGTGTGACGTGCCGTTGTTGTTTTTTTGCCAACCGTGGAAGATACTTGCTACAGAGGCGATTCCCTATGTTTGGCCTAAAGAAAACGAGGTGGTATCCTAATGAGATAGGCCCCCGTGGTATGCTTACACCTAACCGTCATTGTTAGCAACAGCAACGACAGCTGTTCAGAGGATGTGTACATATGCAGCTATGATACCCCAAAGCCTTTTTTTTAAAAAAAATTGTTGGGTTTTCTTTTTTTTCTGTGGGAGAATTTGATTGCTCTGCTGACAGAGTGGTGGTCGCCATGCTAACAGCACTGCCATTGATCCTCCAGCTCGGCCGTTTTTTATGCGTCTGATGATGCTCCAGGCAGGGAATAATAACCCAACAGAAAATCGTAAAAGTAAAACCCAACAGAAGGGATTTGGCCTTTTTTCCCCAAGAAGCAGAGGGGAGGCAGGGCATAATAACCAGATAAACAAGCGGGAAAGCGACGACCGCCCCCCGGCATATAAAATCCGGCGCGCATGTGGCCGATCCGTCATCCGGCGACGCGGGCGAACTCGGCAACACCGCTCGCCGCCGCCCCCGGCCCGCGCGTATCGCACAGACAACGGAGCGCTCGTACACCTCAGCGCCCTCCGATCCCCTCGCCAGGTCTTAACCTACAGTAACAGTAGCGTGCCGCGCAGCCAATGCAAACGCGCGGCTCCCGGCTCCGCATCTCGCCTAACCGGCGGCCCGTTCGGTCGCGGCCGGGCTGGCGAGGTTGCTGGCGCGCGGCGTGCATGGGCCGGCGAATGCGTTGCGTGTTACTCCCGGCGGTGGGGACGGCGCGCGCGCGGGCGGGAGGGCCGGGGGGATTAGCGAGCTAGCGGGCTAGCTAGTGAGGCATGGGTTGTGATGCACTGTGCGCGCGTGCGCGACATGCCATGCCACTAGTGCCCGACGACAGCGGATCATGGGAGGAGGAGTCATGCCATTCCCATGCGTCTCCCCTCCCCCTTCAACCAATCTTTAATCTGCAAGCTGCTGCTGCTACCGTGCGCAAATCCCGGGACTAATCCGGCCGGGCCCCCACGCCAACCTCTAACCAACAGGGGCGAGCACTGCAATCAATCGACGAGCGACCCATCCAAGAAATCCCAAACGGGCACACATGGCCGGGAGATCGAGCTCGCCTAATTAATCTCAGGTTTCAGTTCTACCAGACCGCTTCTTCCACGCCGTCCGAACAAATTCGCAGCGCGCCGCGGCACTAATTGGCGAGGCAGGTGCACGGGCGAGACGGGTCGGACAAGGTGTTTCGTCGTCGTCGCACCGTGCACCGGTGTCACGCGTCGCCATCGCCATGTGTAGCCTGGCTAGCCGAGCCGAGCTGAGCTAGCGCATGCATGCGCGCACGTGACAACTCGCCAGGCTAGCGATCGTTGGGTGTGCGGTTGTGTGCGCCACGCACAGGCGCCTAAGATTCTAGCTAGCTAGCGGTGCGCCCCCATAGCGGTCGATGGGTGGTGGGTAAACGTACGTCGTCCCGTCCGTCCCCGCTGCAGTGACGCGGAAGCGCTTGTCCCTTGCAGCGCCCCTAGCTACCTGCTGGCTACCTACCTGCGTTCCGTTCCAACGCCTTGTAGGCGCACAGTAACGGGCCGGGTAATCCGGCCAGATTAGGAACGACACGAGGCAGAGCAGAGACGAGATCTCGATCGTGGTGGTGGTCGATCGGGTTGCCCAGGTGTGGAGGTAGCTAGCTAGCTGCCCTAATCCATACGGCACCATCGGAGGAGGAGCTAGCTACCATGATGGGGCACATGTTCCTGGCCTGGTCATCAGGTCAGGTGAAATCACTGGACAAAATGGGGTAGCACCGCCATCTCCAGGTGATCATCAGCTTCACCATCTGCAGAGAGACAGGGAAGAGGAGAGCGGCGGCCGGAGCGCCATGGCGTCGCCACCAGCAGCGCCCGCTGACACGCGGGACCCACGGCCTCGCGTCGGGGGCTTTCCGGCTTTCAGTGTCAGTGTGAATGGAGATTTCAGTAGTAGGGCGAGACTGTACAAGGGAGTACGCAGAATTACGTCACCGCGGAGCAGACACCGGGGGTCCACGAGCGAGATGCCGAGTTATTCGTGGGGCGCATGGTCCCTAGAACGAAGGGCATGGAGCCAACGCGTACTGGTGCGCAACATAATGACGAAGAAATGGGACGAGCGCTAATCAGAAGAGCATCGCCAACAACCGGTAAATTACTAAATCCTCTTTCTGCTTGTTTTATTCGGATAGTAATTATGAAGAGGGAAAAAACATAATAATCGTCGCTGGCAGATCGATCCAGTGTCGGCGTTCGTCCCATAGTACATATAAATGCTACTGCTCCTAAACAAATGAACTAGTGCTTCGGTACTTACTTTTTGACGCGTTCAACTTTCACGGTAAAAACCTGCCGAACCTACCTGATCTAATAAAAAAAAGTCATCGCGCTCAACAGCATGCTCGGGGTAAAAAAAAAAGAAATGAAATGAAAAGTACAAAGACAATAGCGGCGTACAAGTAACTAAGTGGATATGCATATGCTATACTAGACTAGACTATGGGGTAGCATGTATAGACGCGGCTGGTGTGAACGGGTTGGTGTCGCCTTGTTAGGCCGGGGATGGCGGCCCACGGGGGTCATTATCGCGCCCACTTACCACCAAATTTACCGTCCCTTTCCGCGCCCTAATGATTCCCGCGGCTTCCGATCCAATCGCCGCCCGCGGCCGTGCCCATCTTCCCCTGCTCCCTGCTACTATTAAGTACCCGATTGATTTCGTTCCTGTGCTGCGCACGCCGCTGCCTTTCAATTCTCTTACCTATCAATCCGCGACCAGCCTGGCCGGGCCTTCCTCGGCTTGCCGTCTAATCCTGTGAGTTTCCATTCTTGATTATCGATCGGTCCGTGTTACTGTTGCGGTGTCACCGACCTCTACCGGTCGCCTGCGGCTTCGATGATTGGAGAAGAAGGTGAGCTGATGATGGTCTCGTCTCCGTCGTCTACGCTTTCACCTGCCGCATCTTTTGAGCTTTCCTCCTTTTTTTTCTGTGGATCATGCGTGCATGTAATTCTGGTGCGGTAAAATAGTAAATACCCATACAGAGGACAGAACATGTTGTGGTACTACCGGTAGAGTTTTTCTACTGAGCGGATAGGCGGCATCAGGCGTGCACAGCAGCAGCAGCAGCTCTGAATCTCTGATAAACAAATGCCGCGGCAGCACCGGCTGTCGACATGACGTGAAATTTGATTTGATTTCTGTTGGTTCCGTGTGCTGTACCTCTACGTAGGACGCACCGGGTCCTTCTTTGCAAATACTTGCGGTCCTCCGGGGCCGGGACGCAAACCGCCACGAGGTGGGGCCGCCGCCCTCAGTCAGCGCTGCACGTGCCGACATGCACATCACTTCGTGCCCCGGTGTCCTCCTGGGTCGACCGAAGATCACGAGAGCCGTATGCGTATGTATAATTGTACATAGCCGGATGCCCGGGCCGGGCTGTATGGTCCGGCCAGATGGGCGACGGTAAACAGTGTACTGGTGTACTGGAGCAGTTCCTTTCACTGGTCTTCAAGACGTATGGTACGCTGCTGTACACAGTGTACACCAACCGTGTGGTGCCTTGTATGGTTGTATCGAGTTAGCTACTGTGTTATGTAACATCGCTTATGTAAGACTATGAACTTGCTTCTCCACTCTTAAATAATATAGCAGTGCTTCTGCAAGCTTTTCAAAAAAAGTTAGCTACTGACAAGATTAGTCCCAAAATGTGTTGTCGTGCGAGCTGTAATGGTACCCGGCATCTAAAACCTGATATGATAGACGGTGCCATCAGAGTCAGAGTATTGTATTAAAAATAAATAAATTACTGGCCCACACCTGTCACATACACACCAATCTCATTATTCATTAAGCGTGCATTTTTAGAGAGTTTGCTAAAAAATATGTTAAAATAGTTTACTATGGATTTCCGCAAAGATAAAAAAAACCACTCCACCTTTAGACCGAACCTCATACATGGTGATTGTCCAATTTGCACTATTTTCTTATACATCTCTAGTGAATAAAAATCCGAGGCTTTAGGGTCCCGAGTTAGGGTCTTCGAGCAAGTCTCCCTAGTCTCTGGATTTAGAGAGAAAATCGGGGGTGGTAGGTTGATCAGTAGCGGCTGATAGAGGAAGGAAGGTGAGGAGAGGGAAATATTTGATCCAAGCGGTTCATTTCAGATCTACTGTAATAATTAAGGATTAAAGAAATAGAGTGCCATGCTCCAAACACTTGACAACCCGTGCAAACTGCCCATAATGAATAGTGTTCATATAATTCCTTTGTATATTCTACTGAAACATAAGATTGCTCTCATTTTCTCCTTAAATGAATTAGCGGTGCTCATGCTTCCTTTTAGAAAAAAGATTGCTCTCATTTCCTCTTTAAATGAGTTAGCACTTAGTACTGCTCCTGCTTCCTTTAAAAAGAAGAATTGCTCAATATTTGCAAAAGGGCAGAATACTAGAATAACAGCACCATGCATGTACACTGTTACAGGTAACAAGATTTATATCCACTGTAAAGAAAAAAAAAGACAAAAGGTAAAGCCCCCACGGCAAAAACACCTCACCTCTGCAAGCGCAAGTTGCTTGAACTGTATGTAATTCTTGTATACCCGTATACAAACTTGTATACCGCCGTCATCGGGTAGGGGGGTAAAAAGGAAAAAGGAAAAACATCAGGGACTGACTGTTACATCGATTTACAATTTCTGTTTAACACGATCGACGATGACCTATAAATAAGTTACTGAGGGATCGGACTGACTCTCGCTGTTTGCTCTACCACCGCAGCCCCACGCTGCGTCCTCCGGTTAAGGGGCCGTCAGGATGGGGCTCTTATTAATTACCCGAAACAAATCAATAAATAATGGAATGGCACGGGGAGGAGGAGAATTACAGGATGAACGAGAACAGTGGTGTAGTTGGTTGATGGACTGATGGTGCTTTGGTGGACTGGTGTGGAGGAGGAGGTGACGCTGATGGCGATGCTTGCAGGTTTTTTGTTTGAAAAGCATATACGTACGGTCTATGGAGGTGCCGGCCACGCGCGCGCGCTCCTGCCTATTGAACCATGGCGAGGAAGGTGCTCGCCGGAGCCGAGGTCGGCACCGCGGGTGCGGCCGCCGCCGTCGATGCCGGTGCTGGCGCGCTGTTAGCGCCGCCCGGGTTCGTCGGCCTCTGGAACTGTATCCTGTACTGCATTTTGCCGTCGTCCTCGCCCTCCTCGCCGTCGTCGGTGTACTCGTCGCCCATTTCGTCGCTGTCCGTCTCGTCCGTCGTCAACTCCCGGGGCGGATGCTCGTTCAGCTCCCTGACGATGTCTTCTGGCTTAATTCACAGCAAGAACATATCCGGTCAGCCTGCGTCGATCGGGCTCGAGAACGCCTAAGGGAACGGAGGAACTAGTTGGAGTGGAGCACACGGTGTCGTTACCTTCTTCATGCCGCTGTCAGCGTCGAACGCGGCCGGCGTCGTCGGCGCTTTCTCGCCATTGCTGGCCGGCACCTGCGGCGCGCCTCCGCCTGATCCTCCGTTGTTCCTCTTGTCGTCGTTGATGTTCTTCCCCTCAATCTCGTGCCGGCTCGGGTTCGGCTGCTCAGGGCGGGCGGGAGGAGCGGGGGGGGCGATGACGACATTGGACGCGGCGGCGGCTGCGACGCTGCGGAGGTGCTTCCTGTTGTAGATGGCCTCGAGCTGGTGGAAGTATGGGCAGGTCTTGGAGTCCTCGGGCCGCCTCTTGTTGCTCTCCTTCACCTTCTTGTAGTACTTGTTGATGTTCTCCCACTTCTCCTTGCACCGCTTCGAGCTCCGGTTGTATCCCAGCCGCCGCATCCCGGAAGAAATCTCCTCCCAGAGCGGGCCCTTGGGACCCGTCTCCTGGTAGCGCATGTCCAACTCCATGCGCAGCTGGATGAGCGCGTGCACCTCCGTCTTCGGCCACCGCGAGGACGACGCCGCCCCGCAGTCTCCACCTCCAAGACCGGAATCGACGTGCTGCTCCGTGACGGGCACCAGCTCCAGTGACGCGCTAGAGGTCGGGGGCGCGCTGCGCGGGCGTGGCAACTTCCCGGTGTGGCGTTTCCTTCGGCTGCTGCTGGAGCGGCGCGGCTGAGATTGGCTTCGACTGCGGTGTCGTGACCTGCGGCGACGGCGGAGGTGGGTGCTGCTGTCGAGGAGGTTGCTTCGGCGGTTGCGGAGTCTGGACTGACATTGGGACGACGACAGCGGGAGGCGGCTGCACGGACTGCCCGCCGATGCGCTGGAGGAAGGCTATGATGGCGGCGTCACGGGAGGCCGCGGCGGCGCGTTCCTGAGCAAGCTGCTCCTGCTCGCGGTTGAGGCGGGCGACCTCCTGCCTGCGCCACGCCTCCTCCCGCGCCGTGCGCTCCGCCTCCCGCTTCTCCATGGTCTCCAGGAACCGTCGCTGCATCTCCTCCTGCCTCTCGACGACCTGCTGCATAAGCCCCTCGAAGAAGGACATCATCTTCTTGCTGCCGCCGCCGCCGCCGCCGCGCTTCCGCTTGCCGAAGCGGTCCTGGCTGCCGCCCGTCTCCGCGGTCATGTCGTCGTCCTCGGATTCGTCGTCCGACTCCGACTCCGACATGGACGAGAAGCTGAAACCTGGCAGGTTGAGGGGCTGATGGGCGGCCGAGGGCATCTCCACGGGCACCGGCGCCGGAGCCTGAGCCGGGGCCGCCGAAGATATTGGCGCCGGCTGCATCGGCCCCGGCGGCGGTGGCGGCATTGAACTCATCGGCTGCGGCGCGGATACTGGCGCCGCGAAGGCGTGGAGCGGCGGGGCGGTGCTTGCTGGAGGCAACTGGTGGTGCGGTGGCTGTTGCTGCGGCTGCGGCGCGGCCGCATGCAGCGCCTCCAGCTCGTCGAAGAAGCGGTAGCTCTTGCCGTCCTGCCTCCCGGCGCGGCCTTCCTTGGTGCGCTTGTAGTACTTGTGCACGTTCTCAAACTTCTCCTTGCACTTCTTGGCGCTCCTCTTGTAGCCCAAATCCGCAAGCTTCCTGAAAGGCACAGCAGCGACAGAGACACCGGTCAGCCATTACTTGCGTGCAACCAAGGACTCGAGTAATCGGCGAGGATGAAGAATTAAATGGTGGCAGCGTTTACAGGCGGAAGCATCTAACGCAGTGGCGAGGCCTCTGGAGGAAAGAGACAAGCAGATGGAAAGAATTGGAAGGACAGGGAAGGCGAGGAGCGAAGCTGAAGAAGGGAGGGGAGGGAGAGGAAGATATTTAGAGAGAGAGAGAGGATATGCTGCAGAACGGAATTAGATAATCACACACACACAGGCCATCTCGCCTTTTCAGGGATCAGGATTCAGAGGAGATGTGTGTGAAGTTGATAGTGAGCAGATGAAATGGAGTGAGAAGATAAATTAACAGATGGAGGCCGCATTGGGATGGGAGAGAAAGGCTGCCTTCCTTCTTTTCCCAAAAACTGGAGCCATGAAAGCAAAAACCAGTGGCAGACTGCAGCCTGCAGCGGCAGCATTCAGCAGCTGCCTGCCTGCGCTCGCACTCACACCGTGGTACGATCCCCAGGCGCCTAGGCCTACTACTCCTGTCTCCCTTTCTCTCTCTTCCAGCTCTCTCTCTAGTCTCTCTCTCCCCTCCTGCTCGCTGAAATCGAGAAGCGTTTGATTAGATCAGGACGGAAATGGAAAAAAACGAAACAAAATTCGAGGGAATTGGGTTGCATTAACGCAGGATGATTATCCATCATTTCATGTGGGGCGGCTGCTAAATTCCACGAAACCGTTAGCCGCTTTCTGCAGGGGGGAGATCATGCCGGAGACAGGCTTCTTCCGCCGGACAGCAAATGTGCTTGGAATTCCTCTCCCCCACTCTCTCTTTCCGACCTCAATTCCCCTCCCACACACTCTCTCCCCCCCTCGATGGATGATTACCTGGAGACGTCCTCCCACAGGGGGCCCTTGAGCGTGGCGTCGCGGAAGGTGGCGTCCATCTCCGACCGGATCCTGATGAGCGCCTGCGTCTCCTCCCGCGGCCACCGGTTGCTGGACGCCCCCGACGACCCGCCGCCGCCGCCGCCCAGCATCTCGTCGTCGAAGCCGCCGGCACCGGCCCCGGACGACACCGCGGCCAATTCTTCGTAGCTCGCCCTCGGCTGCTGCGGCTGCGTCGCCGAAGGGGGCCTGCTGCTCAGCGGCATGGGGCCGGAAGCCGGCGGCGGCGAGAAGGGGCCCATGTCCGGCGGCACGGCCCCGTACTGGGACCCGCCCCCGTCCTGGTGCTGGTGCTGCTGCTGCATGGCGGCGCGCGGCCACCGAGTCCTCTCCCCCGCCGCGGCTGATGCGCGGGAAGAAGGCAGGCGCAAGTGTGGCCGGCCGGCTGGCTTACCTGCAGAAGCTGCGTACTTGTAGAAGTGCGTAGAGATAGCAACTGGTGGTAGAAGTAGGAATTGGGGAGGGAGGGAGGGATGGAGGGATGGAGGGGAGGGAGGAAGTACTCCTACCTAGCCTGGTACTAGTACCGAGTTGTAGGGAAGCTCTAGGCGCGCCCAGCCAGCCTAGCAGATACCTCCCCTCCTCTCTCTCTCGCCCCCACACACCGAGCGAGAGTGGTGTGGGCGAGGAGAGAGCCGGAGGGCTGCGGGAGGAGTGAGGAGAGGGCCGGGAGGGATGTGGGGGGGGGGGGGGGGGGGGGGGGGGGGGGGAGGTGGTGAAAAAGATGGGAGCGTGGACAACTGGAAAGGGTCCAAAGGGAGGAGGGTGGGAGGAAGAAAGAAGCAAGCAAAGAGGCCGGCCGGGTGTGTGTGTGGGGAGGACGCCCCTCGCTGCCTGGCGGGCGGCCGATGAGAGAGAGAGAGAGAGAGAGAGAGAGAGAGAGAGAGAGAGAGAGAGAGAGCCTACAAAAGGAAGGGCTGGTGGCGCTTGTACTGCTGCGTTGCACGCATGTGTATCTCCATCTACCCGCCCCGCCCCCGCCCCCGCCGATCTGCTGACACTCCCGCTCGCTTCTCCCTCCCAGCACGGAATGCAACGGCGGCGAGAGCAGAAACCTCGCTCTACAGACTCGACCGGACTCTACCGGCCGGTTTACTTCACGAACTTCCCGTACGCGAACCTGGAACGACGGAGTGGAATGGGGACTCGAGGTTGTTGCCTGTTACGGCGGGGGCGGTGCCGTTTTATAGCCTGGGCCCGGGGGCCGGCGGCCATGGTGGTGCGTAGCATGGATGCGGGGAAATTGATGAGCCGGGGGGCAAGCGGACAAAACCGGAGGGTGTGGACTGCGCAGGCAGGCGGGCGGGGGCTGCCAGTGCCAGCAGCTAGCGGAACGGAACGGCTGGCCTGCGCCGCGCGCCCTCTCGGCGGCCGGGACGGACACGTACCCTCCCCCCGTGCCGAGGTGGGGCGGGCGGGCGCGGACAACTGGGCCGCGCTGACATCGCCCTCCTCGCCCCCGTTGCCGCACGCCCCCCCTCGCGCCGTCACGCGTTGCATGCATGGGGCGCGCGGCGGCCGCCCCCCGGCCCCGCCGTGCGTGGCGCATCCCAACGTCCGCGTGCGCTAGCTCGTATCTCCTGCAGCCCATCTGCAACGCCCCGCGGTGGATATGCTTGCGTGGGCTAGCTATAACCCCAGGAGATATCGCAGAAAAGATTTTGCCTTGCCGCGGCCGCGGCCGCGTACGTGTGCGCGTGTCTATCCCAGCGGAGGCTAGCCCTTTTGCCGGCCGCGCCTCCTGTATTCACCGGCGCCGCGCGCGCCGCCGCCGCCGGTGTGCGTGCCGTGGATATCCGCGCGGCGTCCATCTCCAGGGCTAGCTAGGATCGGCGCCGTATCGCTCCCCGTGTCGGCAGGTGATGCCGTGCATGCTCGCGCGCGTGGCGAATTGTATACTCCAAACTCGCATCATCAGCAGGCACTAATGCAAGCGTACACAGCGTAGCTTGCTTCTGTTAACACAACTGACAACCCCCATGCGTATTGATACGTGCTCATTAATCCGGCAAGATATGCGTATCTCCTTTTCTCCATGCTCAACCGGAGCATCTGCCGAGATCTGCAAGAGCAGCTACAGGAGCGTCGCGGCATGGCTCATGGCTGGCGAGGTTAGGCAATCAAACCCTTGCATGGGCCAGTAACTGCGCCTGTGCTGCGCGCGGCTGTAAAATCGGCGCCGGCTTTCAACAGGAGGGGGTGGAGACGGGCGGCGTCGGCCCCGCGCAGCCGGAGCGGACGGTTGCGACGATGATGAGGTGGGCGCGCGCGCGCGGCGGTAGAAACGTGGTTGGCCGCGGGCCGGCCCGCGTGCATGGTGCGGGGGGTAAAGCGGTCATTTCCACCCTGCTTCGCTTGTGCGCGCAAACCGCGTCCTTTTATACCCGGACAAAGCAGCCATGCAGCAAACAAACTTTACCCGGCGAAATCTACCTTTTGTATGCGTACACATACACTTGATCTGTACGTATCCGCATTCAGGAGGCGTATGGTGTACAGCCGTACTTGTGACTCGTGGTTCCGGTATACGGATACGGTAAAATACCCCGCGGCGGCCGGCCCACGGCAAAACTAAAGTCGCCCTCTGTTTTCCGGATTATTCCGTCAGGAGCGTCTAAGTCGCAGGGTTCACATGCCATCAATTAATCGTGTTTACAAATCTGTCACGTATCAAGTTATTGGCTGTACTTTTTGTATCTATCCTTCCAGTAGGATTAACGGATTGGTATGTGCATGCATGTGCCGTATGCATCAACCATTCAAAGGAGTCGCGGGATAAATCCAACCGTACATAACAAATAAGATTAATAATGAATAGCGTATGGTTTGTTTGATTGGAAATTTCAGAGCTAACTAGCTACTACCAGCCTGGTTAACCCATCATCATCATCATCTTTTACGCAGCTAAACTAAAACTCTGTACGTAGCCTATCCTCCGATTGGCGACTACGATTGATGTGTGGCGTCACGGTAAAATGATTTGACCCAACATGCATGCATGTCGACCTGAAATGGTAGATAGGTGATTAGTCGCGCTGTATTTTCGGTAAATATATATTTGTTCACATACACCACCAGTCCATCAGCCCATGCGGATAATTGTTAAAGTCATACTAGCTCCCTTTATCCTAAAAAATTAATCATTCTAGTTTTGTTATAAGTCAGATTTTTAAAGCTTGATCGTGTGTATACAAAAGGTACAAATATTTAGAATACCAGATAAGTATCATTAGATTGATCATGAAATATTTTCTCATAGTTTGCATATTTGGTGTTATAAATGTTTATATTTTTCTATATAATAAATTTGGTCAAACTTTAAAAATGTTTGATTGAGAATAAAACTAGAACAACTTGTTTTTTGGGATCAGGGGTAAGTATTAGATACCCATATGATAAGAATCTTAGAGAAGCTGAGAGTTCACTGGAATTTGCTGGATGAGGAAGAGTTTCAGGAATTGGAGCCTTTACACATCCACCTTTGTTTGGACCGGATGACTACAGATGACGCGACAAAGTTTTACTACTGTTTTTATGGAGAATCTGGTATGCAATGAACAACCTAACCCATGATGATGGGAAGGTACCATTCTAACAATCATGCATGTTTTGCTGTTCCTTATTAATCCGATGAGCTTAAGTACCGCCCTTCGTTTTTCATTGAGATAGATGTAGTATACCACACAAGAGAAGTGATCACGAGATGAGCGGAAAATTTCCTCGATTGCCAATCGAATTGCTTTATTTATGTGTCACAATTCATGTAACTTTTCGTCGCTCCAAACCAAACCTTAATTTGGCAATGACAGTTTTATATGGATGTGCCATTCTAACCATTTTGCTCCTGTCCATGATTATAATCCGTGATTAACTTAATGTTGGTATCTGCCAAAGAAAAAAAGTACATAAAAATATCTGGGAAACATACCCATAGGCAGCCCACATGCATCTTGCAACATACGCATACTCGCTCAAATCAAATCACGGGAGGGTGCAGCTCGAGGAACCGGCCGGTCTACACTAAAGTAACACTGCGGTTCAAGGTTGGCGTGGAGCATGCAACCGCAGCGCATTCCTGCTGTCCCAGCCAGCCAAGCCATCAATCCATCATTAACCCCCTGATACCGCTACTGTTACTGGCAGTTCTCTAAACCTAATCATAGGCCGCTAGCTGTTGATCATTGCCCAAGCAAAGTTAAGAAAAAAAGGAGGACGGGGTATTTGCGTGCGCTGGTGGTGTAATCTGACCCTCCTGGCGCACGACCTCCCGCACTCGGCGCTTCCGTGATTGCGCAGCGTGCGTGATCCATGTTACCGGCTCGAGATCGAGGCAGTGATGATTGGTGATGCCGATGCCCTGAGCTTGCTGATGAGCGCGGGCCGGCACGTAGACAAATGATGGCCGCCGGGCACGGATGGATCGGATAAAGCGGCAGCGGATTAAACAAGAGCGCTTTGTTAACTTTAATTAACTACCAGCTGATGAGCTTGCTTGGCAAACTTTGTAGAAGTATCAAAGAGGTGGATTGCTATATACTGAATGCAGCTAGCTATATCTTCAGAAAACGCGCTCGCAAAATCATAGGTGCTTACGTTTACGGTTTGCGCACGCATGATGGTGTTGGATCGGTTCTGATCTGGGTTTGCAGGAGCACGCCGTTCGCGTGGTCCGTGCCGTAGGCAAGACGCGCAAGGCACATCTGTATTTGTCGAGGCAGGCAGAAATGTGATGATCTCATCTGAAGGGGCTAGGTAGAGATGCACATTCCAAAGTTACTCACGCAAGTTTTACAAAACTAGCAAGTAGCAAGAACGATAACGCCATCGGATCAGGTTTTGTGACATTTCAACATAGTAGGTACTACGCCTAAAATACAGTACTGTCTGAAGAAAAATCATGACTCGCCAATGAATAACAATCAGTATTGTGCGAGCCACTATACTTTTTGCTCTCTCTCTCTCTCTCTCTCTCTCTCTCTCTCTCTCTCTCTCTCTCTCTCTCTCTCTCTCTCTCTCTCTCTCTCTCTCTCTCTCTCTCTCTCTCTCTCTCTCTCTCTGAGGGATCCAATCCATCGATGTGAGATGCAGATCATCTAGTCAGCAGACAGTAGGGGTAGCCCATCCCGTTCCGGCCCTATTTAACTAGAAGTATCTGCTAATCCATCCTCGTTTGTACCGGCAAAAATAGGACAAAATTACTCTAATGATGTCAATTAATTCTACCATATTCGGTTCAAAAAAACTTACCATATCCTTTTACGAGGGATTAAGCCTATCAGAGGTAGGCCCTGATCTCCATTTCTCCGCAATCATTTCTGTTTCTGAAAGCGGCAGGCTAGTGTAGTTATGCTGCCCTGTTTCAGCTATTAAATCAGTGAACAGCAATCCTATAAAGATCATGTTTAGACACCAATTAGAAGTATTAAATATAGTCTAATTATAAAAATAATTGTATAAATGAAGACTAATTCGCGAGATGAATCTATTAAACCTAATAAGTCCATGATTTGACCATATTTTGCTACAGTAAACATGTGCTAATAAAGATTAATTAGGCTTAATAGATTCCTCTCATGAATTAGCACCAGCTTATGCAATTAGTTTTATAATTAGATCATATTTAATCCCTCTGTTTGGTATCAAACATCCGATGTGACCCGGACTAAAAATTAATACAGTCAAAAACTTCCTGCCGACCAATCTGAAATACTTAACTAGTTTCAATAGTATACCGCGACTAAACGGTTAGAACGTAGCTGTCACTCCTAGCTGAAAATGTTGCCGAAGGACGGGCCCATGAAGCTCAACTTACCAGCCGTAACCCTGTAACAACGACGAAGACAATCATGGAGGACATGATGGGTACCTGTGTAGTATAATCGAAATCAAGCAGACACTGGCTTGTCTGAAACTCACAAAAAAAATTCGCTCCGGTTCATCTGTGTTGGCGAGGCTAATCATTTTACAGGATGCCCCCCCAAGGTAAAGTAAACTAAGGGAGCCATGCCTCGCATGACGCTGATTATTCTCCAAAACAATTATGACGATCAGATGATACGTGAGTACTATACAACTATGCAAACCCTCTGTTGGGGCAGCAAAGTCAAGCGTCTCCGCCGTGTGTTGGCGTGGCCCGCGTTCGGTTAAGTCATTGAAATATGATGACGGCGCTTCCCTTTTTCCCGTTATCGCACGGCTCTTTTTCTCGACCGGCGGCGAGGATTTGGAAATGCATGCCGTCCCTTTCCTCTCCGGTACTTTTTTGAGGCTTTGATCATGGTGATAGCGAGGAAGTCAACGTGGGGAGAGTCAAATCGTAGCGGCCATTTTTTTTCTTTCTGCAGTTTACTAACGAGAGAAACTCTGAATCTCGCCCATATATACCGGGTCCAACGCCATTTCTTCTGCATCTTTGCAACCCAACTAACCTCAGTTACTGAGCCTCAACAAGGCTGTCAGTGCTCTAGTACCCCGCCGACATGAGCGTGAATGATAGTTCCGAGTACGACATCTCCGTAGGAGTGGTTCGGCATGTCTGCATGCCAGACTGTGGAGTCACAGGTTAGGCTTCATTTTCCCGGTGACCTTCCCTTGCACAGCACAGGAGACCCCAATCCAGTGTGCATCCACAAGCGGCTTGTCCGGGGACCATGGACAAAGTTTGCCGTGGAAGTTACGAGCTCCATTCCGTGCCTGCCCTGCCAACAAGAGGGCGTCGGGCCACCCCTCCCTCCAGTCTGTACCCTGAAGTGTCGCGACCCCCGCTCACTCACCTCCCCCCTCCTTGGATGCGTCGCGCCGTCTCCGATCATCGGCCGGGGACCACCCCCGGCACGCAGCTGGTCTTTTTCATCTCCCCCCATTCGCCCTCCCCGTTCGCTTCGGTTCCTCCACCGATCGATCTCTTCTTTGTTTATGCTCGGGCAGATCGCATCTGGACGCGTCTAGAAGCGAACGAAACTCGTACGCAGAGGCAGAGTGATTATTTAACCCTCACTTGGTTCACGTCTAATCCCCTGTTGCTCATGCGGCACTGATGAAAAGGTTCAGGCTTGGGTTCCAGCAGGTCGCAGCAGCACAGCACCTGCTGGCCCAACCAGAACTACCAAACGCAACTTGGCGCGCCCAACCAGCTCGCTCCTCCGTCTACAAGCGCTGGCTTTTACTCGGCTCCGCGCTCATGCGGGCACATGACCCTGTTCCTCCTCTCAAGCTCCCCCGTCCATCAATGTTTACCAGCAGCAGCCCGGGCGCTCGCGCTTTGCGGAGGGCTGCCGCGGCTGTGCGATGCGGTCGCAAAAGCGCTTTATCCCCGCCCGCGGGAAAAAGGACACGGTGCCTGTCTCCGGTGCTGGATCGATGGACGACGGATCCACGGGCGAGCCGCGCACCCGCACCGCACCGGCACCGCCGCGCATGTTACCCTGTTCCCCCCGCCCTGCCTCGCTAGCTAGCCAGGCTATAGCTCCGTCGAGCTCGGCCCGCCCTTTCTGGCACCAGCGGCGTCTACCGGAACCGGCCCCGGGACAGTGCGGCTTCGGCTGTGGCGCAAACAAGGGGCGGCACTGTTCCACGCACCCATGCGTGCGAGCGCGGCGCGGCGCGGATCTGACCGGAGCTACCACGCCTTCGTCCGCCGTGTGCCGGCGGCCGGCCCCTTGCCGTGGGGGCGCGCGCGAGAGCGAGAGGGAGCGAGCACGGCGGGAATGGCCAGACAGCGGTAGCGCGGAATAAAGCCGCGGGGGGCCTCCCCTCCCCACATCCTCATGTGCGCCCCCTCGCCGCGCGGTGGCCTCGTGCGGCTCTCCCCTCGCTAGTCGCTAGCTCTAAGCAGCTGCCTTTTCGCGACGTCCTCTCTCGCTCCCGGGCCCGAGCCGCGTACCAAACCTTCCCTCTCCCGCGCGCGCCCAATTCGACCGTTGGCACGCAACATTCGTGCGCATGTGGAGTTGCAAGTGCGCCGCGCCGGTGCCAGCGCCCTGCCAGCCCCTGACCCGTTCGTTCCGGGGCAAGTGCCAGCAACCGGTGTGGTGTGGGCGAGCGCGTGCGGCCACGCAAGTTGCTGCGTCCGGGTGCCAGCGAGCGTCATAGTTCAGGGCGAGTGCTAAACATGCCAAGTGGGCGTCCTACTGCCATGTCGTCCGGCACATTCTTAGAAGATGTTACTACAGCCGATCAGTTTGCTAAAGATAAAGGACAAAAATTAAAAAGGCAGTCACGCTGTCACGGCGTCAGCTAGAATGCTTCGGTGGGCGAAGTGAACTCGACGAGGAACAAGTGAACAACCAGAGCCCATGATCGAGGCGTCCGGAGTCCGGACGCGCTCCAGCTCACGGGGGCGCGCGCGCGACAGCCCGCGACGCTGTCCCCATCGGCGTTAGATGCGCTGCTCACTGGCAAATCGAAGATGACAGAGCACTGGTCGATCGGATCGTGCGCGCACCCCACCGCTCCACGCCAAGAGATCGATATCCACCGATCCGGCCACTCACTCACTCCTCCATCCGTTCGTTTCCTTCACCCATCATTCATCTCCCGAACATCTCCATCGGGGCAACGGCAAGCCAGCTAGCAGCCGGAGGAGGGTAACCGATTCCGTGACGTGAAACCGCGCACACGTTCGGCGTGTGCTCTAGCTCGCGCCCCCCGCCCGGGCGCGGCCGGTGCCGCGCGCTGCCCCGTGAAGCGGGCGGCGCCGGCGTCGAGCCAGAGTTACCGACACGGGCGCACGGTTTGCACGCGCAAACACAGCGACCCATCCGTGCGCCCATGCATCACGCAACCGCACACGGGCAAGCCGTCCAGGGAGGATGAGCTGGCGGGGCACTGTTCGCGCGAGCAGCGCCACATGCCGGCGTGCCGCGCGCGGTCCCTTGGCTAAGGCAGGCGGAGGAACAGGAGCGCTAGCTCCTAGCTGGGCACCCGGCGAATTAGTACCTTAAGCAACAATCACATCCACCCGTCGTCACAGCACAGGGCGAATCTAGCAACAATCGCAGCTTCTTTCAGAAAAAAAACAACAACAACAATCGCAGCCCACGCCCTGTCGCGTAAAGAGAGAGGGGATCCGTCGACACGCCCAGGAATATGGCCATGTGCCCGTCGTCCCCGGCGCGTCTGAACAATAGTATATGGTTCCCTCCTGTACTAGCTTCCTCACCTGTGAATCTGGTTCCCCGAGGTGTGCATGTTGCGCTAGGTCGCAATGCCCCAATCGCGTCATCGACCAAGCGTCGAGCGGTCCGTGCACGCACCGTGATGCCGGATCGATCGGTCGCCGCCGGTGAGTGAGGAGTTACACGGCACCACATCGCCCCCATCCCTCGCCCACGAGCAGGCTTGCCACAGACAGGCACGGGATTGGCTGGCCCTGGCCTCGCCACAACCGTCAACCACTGGCCGCATGGAAAAGCCGGCGTGGCGCGGCCATTACTCGCCGTCTCGCGCCGCCGCCGCCGACCGGCGCGCAACCGTAACCCGCCGCGGACGGCCCGGGAGCGTGATACGCCGTAGTAAACCGGGCGCTTATGGCCGTTATGGCCGCGCCGACAAGTTAGAACCGCGACCTTTTTCGCGGGGCACGCGTCGCGCGGATGGAGTGGGGCGGACGGGCGGGCGAGGGGCGACCCCGCTCGGCCGCTCCGTACCGTACCGGCCGGGAGCGTCGGGCCGGCCGGAACGACGGGGCGGGAGGGCGGGCATGCCAGCCCTCCGGGTGCGCATGCGCGCCGCGCGCCGCGCCGTTCCGTGCCGCGCCCATGGTGCCCGTGGTCTCCCGCGGCACGTGAGGCCGATCGGGATCGCGGCAGGACCCAGCAGGCGCACGCAGCCCCAACTCCGTTTTATTGCGGTTACTTACCTGCCCATTTATGGCTCCGGCCTGGCCGCATCGCGGTGACGGATCGCAGTCGTCACCCCGTCAGGCAGTTGCGGAGGCAACTGGGCACGACGCGACCTCGATCACCTGGACCGCCGGCCGGGCACGTGCGTAAATGTGAGGCACCCTACTAGAACTGGCGGTGGCACAGCGAGCGCGGCATGACGAGATCCAATCACGGGAGTGCCTCCAGATCTGACACCCAGGATTCGCAAGCGAGCAGCAAGCCGAACTCAACTGGCTGTGCGCCTGTGGCGGCCGTCGGATTCGACACCTCCTCCACTTTCGCATCGCATCGATCCACCGGTGGACGTTCTCTGCCGGTTGGAGCCTGTGATCGATCGCTAGCTTAGCTCCCTCACGGCGGGGCCCAGGGCGTCCAGGTGAATCGCGTCGTGCCCGGCGGCAACTTGGAGGGCATCTGAGCCGGGGGAGAGTAAATATGAAAGGCACGGCATGGCGCAGGCGCAGGCAGGCAGCTGCCTGCTGCAGATCTATGGATCAGAGATGTATTAAAATGGGCCCATGACTCGGCCATGATTCCGAGCCGGGGGTGGCAGCTTGCAGCTGAAATCCCTGGAACTGATGTACTTTGCTGCCTCTTGCCCGGAGTAATATAGTATCGCGGTACCATGATTGATCGTCCTGAATCCTAATCTAAGGCTATTTGCAACGGTACCCCCCAAACCACCCTGAACGGGTACTGTAGTGATTTTCTCCCCCAAAATCGTCCGCAGCGGCATCCTGGATCCCACCCTCGATTGTCCAGGGACGCCGTCCCCTCCCCCAAATTTCGGGGAGGCCTTCTCCTCCGCCAAATCCCCCTTATCGTTGCCTCCCTCTCGCCGTCGCCGCCTCCCCCTCGTCGCCACCTCCCTCTCACCGTCGCCGCCTCTCCCTCCTCCATGAAGTCCTCCACCCGCGCCGGCCCAGCACCGCCCCGTGCCGTGCTGCTCCATCCACGGCCCGCCGGCACCGCCCACCGCGCCCGTCCCCGGCAGCGACGCAGCACCCACCACGGCGGCGTCTCTGGAGAGCACTGGATCGACCCAATCGCCTCCAAAGTGAGTATTTTTCCTGCTCTACTGCAAATCATTAGATCTAGATTCACTGTGTCTGATTTTTTCCTATGAGCACTGCTGTGTGGATGAGCCACTTTGGTCCTTGCCTTGAACTTGCCTGTGTTGAACTTGATTTGAACTACGACTGTGTGGATGAACTTGCCTGTGTTGAACTTGCCTCTGTGTCGAGCTATGATAGTTTGGTGGAAAGCTCGCTGGTGTGTGATGACTGAATTTGGTTTGGACTTACCTAGGTTCAGATTAGTTCGCATTTTGTCCACCTCACCACTTAACATGACCTTCAAAATTCAAATCCTACCATGGATCTTACATTTTAAAGAGGGAGGTGTCAATCACACTGTAACTCTCATTGGAGTTTGCTGTTGCAAACTATCTGAATGTTATTCTTGCTATATTAACAGCTGGTGGTTTGGTGTTAACAGATTAGTTCATGCAAGTAGTCATGTTTCTTTTTGCAAGTCCAAAAACAGTAACCATGCTTCATTTATCCTGCCAAAACTATGCCTGCCCCAATGATGACCATAGAATCTACATGCTCTAATGTGAAAATATGGTAGATAAGAATGTCCTGATAACAAAGCCTCCAGAACCTGATAATAGCACAATGGCTTTGAATGAGCTCAATAAAACTGAGCTTTTGCATCACTGTATATATTTTTCGTGGAAACAACAATATTGGTCCTAACTCTATTGAAGTTTCTAGCCAACAGCATTGATCATCTTGCTCTTTCTTTACTATATATGTTGACTACAATTTCCTTTGGAACAATGTAGGATGGATGATTTCTTTATCGATCTCAACGATGCAGCATAGGGTGTTGGTGTTGGAGCAGTTTCTGAATCTTCCATGAGCGGTTCTGCTTTCAAGGTGGGGGCAACAAGGAAGAAGCAGACCAACTTCTCAGCATATGAAGACAACGCGCTCTGCAAATCGTGGGTGGAAATTAGCTGCGATCCTGTTGTCAACACCGGCCAGAGGAAGGAAGCCTTTTGGATCCGTGTGCTCAACAGATACAATTCCAAATGCGGCAGCTATCCGACGAGGACCCAAAAATCCATTATGAGTCGTTGGGATCACATCAAGGCTGAAGTAACCAAGTTCTCTGAATACATGGCTGAGATGATCCGCTCCAATCCTAGTGGCATGTCGGATGCAGATAAGTAGATAAGTCAGTGGTTGCTGCTGCTTCTGATTTTGTTAGTGTGGAGAAGCACAATTTCACCCTCATGCACTGCTGGCAAATCCTGAAGGATGAGCCCAAATGGATGGAGCTCAAAAGGAAAATGGACACCCCTCAAAATAGTGGTTCCAGGGAAAATGTCCCCCCAGTGAAGTGCTGAACTGTGAATTTGGTGTACTCTTATGTGTACTCTACGCTTCAGTCTGAACAAGTGCTGAATGTGGTGATGGCATCTTTTGCCCAGGAATTGAATCTACGCACTTCAGCCTCAATTTGAGCTGTGTGCATGTCCGAGTTTAATAAATTCTGCAATTTCCTTACTTTGAGCCTCAATTTTGCCCAGGAATGAGTGAAGTCATGCAGTTTCTTTAAGAGCTTAATAAATTCTGCAATTTTAGCCTGAGTTTGAGCTGTGTCCATATGACAGCTCCAACAAGAATTTCCCAACAGGAACTCTTATCTAGAATTTGATAGTAGGTATGTGAATTTTCTTACTGAATATCAACACAGCAACAGCAGGACCTCTTACAAATATAGCTCACATTATTTAACACAGATATTAATTTATTACTCAGACATTCTTTACAATATTCTTTCCATTACAGCTGAATGAATAATTTAGAAATATTCTTATCTGTCCATATAATCCACACAATCACTCAGACCAAAAATTATTAAAACAACATCTAGGTTACATGAACAAAGGCATTACACCCATTGACTATGACATCTAGATTGAACCATAACGCATCCAGTTGTGCTCGATGAGGTCCTTTTGAATTTGGATATGGAGATTTCTATCACGCAACTTGTGATGTGCAGCCACAAATGCTCTTCGTTCTGCAACATTTCCGTTTCTTGGATTGACTCGGGTGCCAATGTTGTCGAAGTTGGTATTGGTGGCCTCAGACTTCTCATCCTCGACAATCATGTTGTGCATGATAATACATGCGGTCATAATATCAGAAAGTTGCTCCCTGTCCCATCCATAAGCCGGCCCACAGATTACTGCCCACCTAGCTTGAAGAACTCCAAAAGCTCTCTCAATATCCTTGCACGCACCCTCTTGCACAGCAGCAAAACATTGTGTCTTCCTCTCCATAGGATGGCGAACACTCTTGACAAATGTAGGCCAATCAGGGTATATACCATCTGCAAGGTAGTACCTTATGTCATATGTCCATCCATTGACAGTGAAGTGAACAGGAGGTAACTCTCCTCGGATATATGCAGAGAAAATAGGCGACCTCTGCAGTACATTGATATCGTTGCAGCTGCCTGGAAGGCCAAAGTAGGCATGCCATATCCAAAGGTTATGAGATGCTACAACCTCCAAGATCATGGATGGGTGCTTCCCGCGTCCAGTGAACATGCCCTTCCAAGCAGCAGGGCAGTTTCACCATTCCCAGTGCATACAATCTATGCTACCAAGCATACCTGGGAAACCTCGACTCTCACCCTCTTGTAGTAGACGAGCCACATCGACAGGGGTTGGATAACGTAGGTATTCCTTCCCAAAGGCAGCTATAACAGCACTGCAGAAATGCTTAAGAGCCTCACAAGCAGTTGACGTGCCAATTTGCACATACTCATCAACAGCGTCTAACGGCAAACCATACGCAAGTATGCACATTGCAGCTACCACCTTCTGCAAAGCACTCAATCCTAATAGCCTAGTACAATCCTCACGTTGCTGGAAGTAGCTATCCACAGACTGAACTGCATCAAGAATGCGGATGAACACGTGACGCTTCATACGGAACCTGCAAGATAGAAAATGTAAGCGACATGCACATATTGAGAGAAAAGATAATAATTTGACATGCCATGTTCTGTACCTTTCACGAAACTTTTCAGGAGTGTACACAGGATTGGCAGCAAAGTATTGGCGTATGATCCTTGCCTCTCCATCAGCATGGTCTCTGGGGACAAGTCGTCTCTCAGGTATTGAGCGGCGGAAGGAGTTCTCTGCATCCATGGCTGCCACCATACTGTCCATCTCTTCGTCGTCATCATCAAGCAACTCAAAATTCGGCTTGTCCTCTGCAATCAAGTAACGAATCAAGGTAGAATTATCTTCTTCTTCCACTGTTTGCTGCAGCCGCAACGATGGGCTCAGGAGATCCATGGTGAACAAATGGCACTGGAGGGGCCTGAAATGGTTATTTCTGCAATTTCAGGAGTATTTTGTCAACTAATGTGCATGGGTGCTTTCTCTACAAAGAGTCATATAAGCAATTGGCAGTTACTGCCAACAGTCAATTAAAGAAATGAAGAATAGATCAATAAAAAGGCAGAGAGGCAATATATTGCATTTCACAGATTTGCCTACTGATTTCTGCTGCGATAAGAATGTCTGAGCTACCAATCATATCAAGCTTAGCCTACTGATTGTCTCAGGAGATGCTCAAATCTAACTTGTCTGAACATTCATCTAACGACCGAATAGTAAGTCCTGTGCGCCACCACCAATGCAGGTGTGCAGTTCCTCTCTTCAGAGCTGCAGGCTTTCAGGTTTAGATACATGTTCATGAAATGGAGTTACGTTACCGTTGATCCAGTTCTTGGGAGGCTGGAAGTGGTACCCGGCCCTCAGCTAGGGTCGACGATGGACGGCGGCACGGCAGCCGCCGCCTCCTCCAGATCGAGCAGGTTCTCGTAGACGACGTGGAATGCCCCAGCGAGCTGCCGCCGATGAGGGGAGGAGCGAGGGCGCGGCCGCCGATGTGGGGAGGAGCGAGGGTGCGGCCGCCGGCGAGGAAGAGGAGGGGGCGTGGCCACCGGCGTGGGGGAGGAGGGGCCGACCGGCTTCCGGCGCTCGGCGAGGCGGCGGCGGCGGCCTGGCGCGTCGATGGCGGAGGCGGCTCGGCGGGGCAGCCGGCGCGTGCTGCAGTGCAGGGGGAGCGGAGGTGCACGACGACGAGCCGAGGACGCGGGCGAGCGCAGGCGCAGGGCGAGGGCGCGTACAGCGGCGGCGTCAGCGGCGACGGTAGCGATTGAGATACAGGGCAGTATAGTAGCTAAAGTTGCAATTGAGATTAGATTTAGAGGATGAAATATTTTACAGGTACTGAAATATTCCTTTGGAGGGTGAAATATAGGGGCCATCGTTGCAGATAGCCTAATACCCCTCCGGAATCTGAACCACTGCGACGCGTGCTTTATGGCCGGCCGGCCGCCGCCGCGGCGTGCGCTCGGGCACTGGGCAGGCACGCCGCCGACCGGGGCGGATCGCATGTTCGCCGCCGTGCGCCGCGCGCGTCGCGTCGCGTCGGGAATGTTTGGCGCCGGCCGAAAGGAGGCCACCCCGCGCCGTCTTCTCGTGCGGGGGTTACTGTAGCGAGCTACCGCGGGGGGGGGGGGGGGGGGGGGGGGGGGGGGGGGGGGGGGGCGCTTTCTTCTGCTGATCCGACCGAAAGGGTGCGCCCCATGGCCATCAAAGCCGGCCGTGTGCCCCCGCTGATATCTCCAGGAATCTTTCGCTTTTCCGGCGCCGTTCGGATCGGAGCGGCGTTCCCGGCTCGTACTAACTGACGGGAGTGCTTTGGCGCGGCGAAAACGACCCGTCGTGACTCGTGATACGTACGCAGCACCTGCTGCTTGGTACACAGCACGCCGGCGCCCGTGTAGAAAGGACCTCAAGTGGGGTGGCTTACTGCGCGTGCGAGCAGGGCTTCACGTTCACTGACGCTGCTACAGGATGATGAGCTCTCGGGGCCTCTAACAGCGAAATGAAATGTGCCAAGGTTCAAGAACAAGAAGCAACATGTGGTTCAATACTTCAATTGCGGAGTTTATGCCATTATGGACAGTTACACCAGCTGCTTGAAAAGAAGATACATACTATATGGTTGCTGCTTTTTTTTTCTGCAGTGTGAAAGAAAGGGGATGAGCTTTGTAGTACTGTAAAGTCAGTCACCGAAGCTGGAGGAAAAGAAGGGGACAGCAAGCTTGGATGCTTTAGGCCTTTAAGCAGGCTTCTGACACAAGAAGAATCGGTTTTGGAGCGTCATGATCCACAGCTCATGAGCCATGCGTGACCAGGGCCCAGAATAATTTGATCAAGATACGTCCGTGCCTTTTGAGTGAGAGGATTACCTTAGCTTGCAGAAGGAGATGGGAGGATGATGGTGGAGATGATATGCTTTCAGCATTACGGCCCAGATAGGGTGGCCCGTGCGGCTCTCGGGTTGTACCATGAAAAGGCCGGCCTTTTTTCAAAGCGAAGCCTTGCGACTTTGCGAGCCCATGCTCCCCACTTGTGGGTCGGTCGGTCGGTCTTTTATCCTCTGTCCTGTATTGTCCCCACCCAAAAGGGAGCGGGCTACAATATTGAGCCGTATTACATGACTGTAGCCGATTCTGAGCACATCACTGGTAGCAGTCGTAGCCCGTTTGCTACTCCTTTCTATTTTCCTTTTCTTTTCACTTAATTGCGAAACCTGCAACGCTTTCAGATGGGCAAACGGCCAAACGCTCTACCTGAAAAAAAAATGGTAGAATGCTCGCAGAGTCCCGGTCCTACCTGAAAAAATAATCATATTCTCACAGGAGGTATCCTATTTGTTCAAGGCTAACAGGGTGTTTGGTTCCCTAGAGACTTATTTTAAACCCCGTCACATCGGATATTTGAATGCTAATTAGAAGTATTAAATATAGACTAATGATAAAATAAATTCCATAACCCCTAAGCTTATTCGCGATATGAATATATTAAACCTAATTAGTCCGTGATTAGCTTATGTGATGCTACAGTAAACATATACTAATTATAAATTAATTAGGCTTAATAGATTTATCTCATGAATAAACTCTAGACTTATGCAGTTAGTTTTATAATTAGATTATATTTTAGTCTTTCTAATTAGTATTGAAATATTCGATCTAAAATGACTTAAAATAAACCTCAGGAATCAAACACGTACAGCAAACTGAGCAAACTGAGTAGACTTCCATCTCGAATAAAATATAGGCAAGCTTTAATGTTGTACCGCACACGAGAATGTCAAAGAACCCGCTGTCCAATCACTCGATCCAACCACTTCGATCCATCGAGCTTTGCTTAGTTGCAACCTTAGTTAGTTGGACTACTTTTATTTGGCGATAGGGCCGGGGAGAAAAAGACAGCACTACGAAACTATGATATCCTCGCTTATCAACAGCCAAAAGGCCCAAAGCAAACAAATATACCACTATTGTTTTTTTTGGAAAAAAAAGATATACCACTATTGACTATTGTAGTAGTATACTAGTAGTACTTGTACACCGCTAAAGAGGCGAGGACGAACATGTCGGTGCTGAATAGCTGATCCCCGCAGAGCGAACGAGCCATGTTGGTACGAGCGTTACTCCCCAGCAGAACTGAAAATTTGCATGCTAGCATTCACTGGTTTGGAAATGGAACGTACGTCAGGCTGAAAATGTTCTTCCATTCCTGCGACTGCGAGGTCTTGGCCACAATCTTCGCCAGGAAAAAAACATAGAGGTCTCGCCAAGTTGCCATTCAAGGACCTGCGCCCAGCCTTCCATCTAGGAACACGGCGACCACCCCTTTTTCTAGACAAAAAACCGAACCACCGGCCAGTTTGGACCGGGGCGTCGAATTTGGGAACAGCAAGCTGTCCGGTCAATCCGCTGGGCCAATCTGATCCGCCGGGATACGGTGATCGCGTAACTAATTGCTATCCTTCCTACTATGTGCTACGCTAACTCGAGTAATCTACGGAAGCCGGACAAAAGCACCACGCGGTTAAAGAATCATCACCACACGAGCGATACCGGATCAACGTGTCGTTCTCTAGCCTCCGTTGGGGAAAGCCACGCATATCCAAAGTCTCAGGCATCGTTTTCGCCTCGCGGCCCTCGTCAAATCTTTGCGGTGGGCGGCAGCGGTGCGCAAGTCATCGTCAACACTCAACAGGCGGTGGCGGCGGTGCGCAAGTCATCGTCAGAAGCGCCCCCCCCCCCCCACCCCCCCGGTTACCCAACCATGCCGGCACGTTGCGGTTTAGGGTCTGTTTGGCATGACTCCAACTCTAGGTGGAGCTGCTCCACTCCAGAACTCCAGATGGAGCTAGACTCCAGATAGAATTAGAGCTGTTGGAATGAGGTGTTTGACTACATAGTACTTCTAGCTCCGGAAAAGAGATTTTTCAGATTGGATTGCCATTGTTGCCCCTATCAGTGGCCCCACATGTCATTCTTTCACATGCAATTGTCTTCCTCCTCTCTCTCATGGATGGTGGAGGCGGTGTGGCTAACCACGCCGATGGTGGCGGCGAGCTGCGGGGAAGGGGCCGGCGGCGGCTGCAAGCTGCGGGGAGGGGAGGGCGACGGCTGCAAGCAGCGGCGCACGACGGAGGGGAAGGAGGGGGGCGGCGCCGGCTGGGGAGGAGCGGCGGCCATCGGGCATGGCAGGGGCGGCGCCAGATGGGGAGGAAAGGGGGAAGGAGGTGGAGGTGAAGGCGAGGGGGAGGAGCTGCGGCGGCGGAAGGTGGGCAGGGGGTGGCGCGTCCTGGCCGGCGGCGGCGAAGGGAGCAGGGGCGCCGGTGTTGGGAGGTTGGAGAGGAGCAGGGAGGCGTCGGCAGGGAGGGAGTCGGAGGATGCGGGCGGTAGGGCGGCGGCAGGGCTGGGCCGCCGGCGGGGGTAGGACAACAACCACGCCGGTGGTGGCGGCGAGCTGCGGGGAAGGGGCCGGCGGCGGCTGCATGCTGCGGGGAGGGGAGGGCGGAGCTGTAGCCGCTGGTGGTGAGGATGGCGTGGTGGCGCAGCTAGGGAGGAAGGGGCCACCGGCGGCGGTGGCAACGAGATGCAGGGAGGGGAGGGTGGCCACCGGAGGCGGTGGCAACGAGATGCAGGGAGGGGAGGGTGGCCACCGGCGGCGCACCTTGGGGCCACGACGGCCGGGCCGGGAGCGCGCCTTGGGGCCGCGGCGGCCCCCTACTCCGCCGCAGCCGTCTGGCCCCCGCCTTCGGGGGCCGCGCGACGGAGGGGAGGATGCCCCTGCTCAAGCTGCGCGCGCGCCCGTCCAGGGAGACGGCAGCGGCGCACGACGGAGGGGAAAGAGGGGAGAGGCAGCGGCGCATGGCGGAGGGGAAGGAGGAGGGCGGCGCCGGCTAGGCAGGAGCGGCAGCCGTCGAGCATGGCAGGGGCGGCGCCAGATGGGGAGGAAAGGGGGGAGAAGTTGGAGGTGAAGGCGAGGGGGAGGTGCGGCGATGGAAGGTGGGCAGGGGGTGGCGCGTCCTGGCCAGCGGCGGCGGAGGGAGCAGGGGCGCCGGCGTTGGGAGGTTGGAGAGAAGCAGGGAGGCGTCGGCAGGGAGGGAGTCGGAGGATGCGCTCGGGGGGAGAAAAGAAAGAACGAATCATTTTTTCTGTAATCAATGATATTTGTAGGTAATTATTCACCAACTCCACAAGAAGGTTCAAAAGTGAGGGTTTTGGAGCAGCAAAAGAGGTGCTCCAAAACTCTACCCCTATTTACACTACAGTTTTATAGAGTTAGCAGCTCCATAAAATTTTAGAATTGGAGTGTTTGGCTATTTCTTTTGCTAAAGTCGTTGAAGTTATAGAGTGAAACTATACCAAACAGTCCCTTACCGCATTAGCACCCCGCCGCGCGCCCAGACGCGGGCGCACGCAGCGTCGCGTAAACCCCGGGACCGAGGCGAACGAACCAACAGCGGAGACGAGAGAGGAAAAAAGAAAAAACAGAGCAAGCGGACGGGCGCCGCGACCACCACCGATTCACCGAACCCACCAGCTCTCCGTCTCCATCTCTCTCCCTTCCTTCTCCGAGTCCTTCCTCCCACTCCCCCGTCCCACCGCACCGCACCGGCCCTCCCTCCAGCCTCCCAACAGCCGCGGCAGCCGGGGACGCCGCCTCGTGTCCGGCACGCCATTTTTTCCCCTTCCCTTCCCCTCCCCCGCCCCCCGCTGCTTTTCCTCGCTAAAACCCACCGAATCGGCGCACGCCCTGGCCTGACACCCCCTGCTCCCCTGTCGCCACCGCGTCGCGCGCGGGCTGGTCCCCCTTCCTCGCGCACCACACCCCCGCAAGTATCTCTCCAGCTCCCGCCGCCGCCGCCGCCGGCGGCGGCTGAGGTGGCGCTCCAGGTCCAGGAGGCGCGCCCCGCTCGATCCGTCGCGGGCAGGCGCGCCCGCCCGCCAGGCTCGATCCCCGGATCCGATCGCCCACCGGGGCGGGGCTCGATTAGGTACGCCCCCTCGCGAGCTTCGATCCGGCTGGTGCTTTCCTTGCGGCGGAATCTTCGTGTTAGGTGCGGTTGGTGATGATGCTCGTCGTTTTTTTCCCTCTCTCTTTCCCTTCTGCTCCCTGCTTCGAGTTTGTCTGGGACTCGGTGCTCTGCGATTAGCGACTTCGGTGAGCTGCGCGTTTAGCATTTTGAACTGTGTCGGGCGAGATCTGGCGTCGATAGTTCTCAGGTGCTTGTGGTGTGTTGCGATTGTTAGTTTTGTGAGTCCCCTGTGCCTAGATGGAATACCAAATGAGTCCCCTGTGGATGCGCTGTGAACTAGTAGTCGGGCTGATACAGCCCCAGGTATACTGTTTCTCGTTTTCTTATCATTTGATAGTGCGCATACTCATATGAGTTGGAGAAATGCTTGGTGTTAGCATTCAAGGCCTTGTGTTTTGTGGGTTGAAGCTATCATTGATATACTGTACCACTTATGTTTGATGACATGTGTTCCTCTTCCTAGAACGTTTGTGTAGGCAGATGATTCCCCTGATAATAGTTCAGCAGCATTGCTTTTTTGATGGCCCATTTTGAATTCTTGATGTTGGTATTCAAGGAGTAGGCTGCAGGAAAAAAAAGATGCATCTAACCCCTAGATCAATTTCTGAGAATTTACAGTTGAAAAGCTAAGCGTAACTAGCTTGTTTGAGTGATGAGACAAGATTATACATAGATTGAGATTGATATGATACTTGGACAGGAATATGCATGGTGAGGTCCGTTTGCATAGGAAACCATTGGGGTGCACGCTTGCTTATGTGCCAAAAGTTAGTGTTGACTATTGACACAAAATTGCTCCTAAGATGTTCAAGACATTTTTTGTTTTGCTGAATGTGCTTCAGCAATGCGATTGGTCAAGGAGCTCGCATAGCAGCTCACTTGCTCTGAACAATTGCCCACTATATGCACTAAAGATTTCCTTACTATGACCGTTTCCTTTTATTGCAGTTTACTTAATTATACTGACCTTCTCATATGGCTTTGGAGCCGTGATGCCTCATCCATCCCTGGAGCGGTATAGAATTCATTGGCAAGACCAATGTTCTGAAGGGCTGTCTAACAGACAGAAATGGACGGAACTGAGCTTGAAAATCCTACTTCAAGAAGCTCATCCCAGAAATCTAGCCGCCATTCTAGTAGCAGGCGTTCTCAAAAGTCAGCTGGACAGCATTCTTCGCCCAGTACTCAGGAGAAAAGAAGCAAAACAAGATCTTCAAGGCAGAAGCACTTGGCTATTGACGACAAAGACGCTAAAAAAGGAAAAAACCATGACCACAAAATTGATGTGGCAGATGAAAGGTCCAATTTTCTAGGTTACGAAGTGTATGCTGGAAAGTTAATTTTTGATAAGAAAAATAAAAGCACAAGCAATAATAATCAGTTACCAGCAAATGGGAAAGCTGATGCGGTTGATGCTAGACTCACAAGTAAAGCTCTGATCTGGGGTTCCTCTGTACTCCTCCTGGAGGATGTCGTCTCTGTAAGTTCAGATGATGAGATGTTTGTATTATTAATTGGCTCTGTTGGATCACTTTGCTGATATTTTGTGCTCTGTTTATATTTTGGCAGGTATCATATAATTCTGGAGCCAAACATTTTACAGTGCATGCATACCCAACTCAAAAGTCTTTATTTGGAAAGACACGCAGAGTTCAGAAAGACTTCTGCTTTATAGCCTCTACCTTAGACGAGGCCATTTTGTGGGTGACATGCTTTGCTGAACAAAGCATATATGTTAATTTACTACCTCGCCCTGGAGCGTCTAGTATCAATCAAGACTCAGATAACCCCCTCAGTGAGTCTTTATTTGACCAGCCACCGATTAAATGCAAACCTCCACAAAGAGTACTTGTTATATTGAACCCTCGATCTGGACATGGTAGATCAAGTAAAGTTTTCCATGAGAAAGCAGAACCTATATTTAAGGTACTTTTGATGTCTACATTAATGTAAATGTATAAACAACTGGTGATTGAGTAGCGATGTTCAACCATTTTTCTGATAGGGTTTCTTCCTGAGACTTCATTTTGACCATTCTGTTTCTTATGTTCTTACTGAATGTCCTCTTTCGTCTTGAAATTGCAAAGATCTGGATATACTTTTTCATGGTTTGAATGCAAACTTGTTGGATATTTTGTATGATTTCAATTTGTACATGTGTAAACTGAAAAATCATACAGATCTTCTGTTTCTTGGTGTCATTGAAAATAAATGAGACCACATCTATCATCTATGAATTCTAATCTCTTCATCCTTATGACTCTGTAGTAGTAAGGAACTGCAATAATGGATGCAGCTCTGGGACTAGAGTAAAAGGTTGTGTTTGTTTCATTATGTAGTGACCATTTAATCTCCTTACTCTGGTTTTACAGTAGCAACTTACTGTTTTAGATAAAAAAAGAGCAGTAGCCAGTTTCAATTGCCTGTGTGGCATCATTAACTCTTGAGAAGGAACATAAAATGGTGTCTTTATCAACGCTTATTTTCTATGCCGCATTTAATCTACTAGCTTGTGTTAAAATCTGTGCATATTGTTATGCTTTACTGCATACATATTTTTTCCTAATAATTTTAGCTACTACTAATTGAGTGATAAACTTGATGCAGCTTGCAGGCTTTCAGATGGAAGTAGTTAAAACTACTCATGCTGGGCATGCAAAATCTCTTATATCTACTTTTGATTTCAGCACATGCCCTACTGGTATGAACATTAAACATATAGATATATGATTTATCTTGGTACAGGCAACCATCTTAACTGGTCTAATGATATCTTGAATATTTTTTGCAGGAGTCGTGTGTGTGGGTGGTGATGGAATTGTAAACGAGGTTCGACCTTGCTGTTTGTAGTATAGTTGGTTGGTAATAATTATATTATTTGCTACCTCATCATTTATAGCTCTACAGGTGCTCAATGGTCTTCTTCTCAGAAGTGATAGAACAGAAGCTGTATCGATTCCAGTTGGAATAATTCCTGCAGGCTCTGACAACTCACTCGTCTGGACTGTTTTGGGAGTTAGAGATCCTATTTCCGCATCATTATTAATTGTTAAGGTATGCTTAGTTTCTTCTTTTTCTCAAAGACCCCATTACTATCGTTACTATAGGGTTCTATCGTGACTTACTATATGAGGAGAGTTCTAGCAGTATTATTTTGCTTAGTTTGATTTTGTTGAAATAAGGTTGTCACTAAATCCTGCTCTCATGAGAATTCCTTCGTAACAGGGTGGGTGTACGCCTCTCGACATCTTGGCTGTCGAGTGGATTCAATCTGGTCAATTACACTTTGGCTCAACTGTTTCATACTATGGTTTTGTTAGTGATGGTAACCTCATATCTAAGCCATTATATTTATTTCATTTCAATGTTTTTAGTTCTGATTTTCAGATGCATGTTGTAACTGATTTGTTGGTTAGATGCCACATCTGTTCATTTTGAAGAATGCCATGAAATCTCATGTGTCTTAAATAAATACTAGGATGGAGCTTGCTCTTCACTGTGGTCATCCAATCATCCCTTTGCAATTTAGTTTGGGAAACTATTGTGTTATCAACTACTAGAGGAAACTGGTCTCAGGAAAAAAAAACTACTAGTGGAAACTCTTAGGTGTAACATCATAATAAATTAGCTATGCACGCCTGTCATGGAAAGAAAAATCTATTGTTTAGTTCCATTTTATTTGAAATATGTTGTAGGCTCTGAGCTGCATTTCTACTGATCTTGTCATTCTAATTCCAAATCGTAAACAATATCTGTGTTGACAGCATGCAGTTGCTAATCGTGATGTGAATTAGCTTTCTTTTATTTATTGCATGATATAAAGTTTTATAAACGAATTACCCGCACATTATTACGTATAACTATTCTTATGCCTTTCCAGATGATAATATATTCGTATTTTTTATTTTTTAATTGCTAAAAAATCTTTGTCTGAATTGACCGAGCTCATTGCATCAGTGAATTTGATGGATGTTGAGAAGTAAGCTGAAAACATTTCTTATTACTTTGCTGCAGTCCTGGAACTTTCTGAGAAATATCAAAAGAAATTTGGCCCTCTTCGATATTTCGTGGCTGGAGTCCTGAAATTTTTATGTTTGCCTAGCTACTTCTATGAGTTAGAATATCTTCCTTTGTCAAAGGACATAGCCGCGAATGGAAAAGGCACAGATCAAGAAAAAACAAACTTGTCCAATGTCTACGGTGATGTAAAGCACAGCAGATCAAAGCGAGAAGGAATTCCGCGGGCATCCAGTTTGTCCAGTATTGATTCTATTATGACTCCAAGTCGGATGTCACTTGGGGATGTTGATACATCAGGTAGTACAGTGGCAAGCACTGAACCGTCAGACTATGTACGTGGTCTTGATCCGAAAGCAAAACGCTTGTCTCTGGGCAGAAGTAATATTGTTTCAGAACCTGAAGAAGTGCTACGCCCCCGACCACATCATGGATCATTCTGGCCAAGAACCAGGTCCAAAGCAAGGACTGAGAGAAATTCAGTTGGTGTGACGTCTACTAATGACACACGGTTGTCTTGGGCAGCCCCATCAATGCACGACAAGGAAGACATTTCCTCAACAATATCAGATCCAGGACCTATTTGGGACTCTGAACCAAAGTGGGACACAGGGCCAAAATGGGACAGTGAGCTAACTTGGGAGCCTGACCACCCCATTGAACTTCCTGGACCACCAGAGGACAGGGAATTCGGAACACCAATGGAACTTGTGCCAAATTTGGATGAGAAATGGGTAGTTAGGAAAGGACATTTTCTTGGTGTCCTAGTATGCAATCACTCGTGCAAGACAGTGCAAAGTTTGAGTTCACAGGTTGTTGCACCGAAAGCAACCCATGACGACAACAGTTTGGACTTACTTTTAGTTGGCGGAAAGGGAAGATGGAAGTTGCTGAGATTTTTCATACTTCTGCAATTCGGTCGCCATCTTTCTTTGCCCTACGTGGAATATGTAAAGGTATCTTAACTTCACTCTTTGCTCAAGCTATTGTCCATTTCTCCCATTTTTTGCCATAGTCTAGTAGCTTTGTTTTGACTTTCTGAAGAAAAATTTATTTCATAGAGGTAAGGCTAATCTTATGGCATTATCTACTTGGGGATTCTGAAGAACTTTAAACTAGATCTATGTCATATTGTTTTGCATCAACTTGAGCATGTTCTTATGCATTCTAAGTAGGCATATCTTCCTTTCTAAATGTATGTTTTCCTTCCTTTTTGGAGGAAAAAAATATTCTTATGATCAACATGTCCCAAATGAAACTATTGAGCCTGCTAATAAAGCTGTAAGTTGTATCCCCAGCGCTTCTTGTTGACCTTGATTATTTGAGACCCCAAACAGAATGGTGCATTGCTGGTACCTATGTAGCTGCTGATGATTGCCCGTTGTTGGGTCTGTCATGTTCATTTACATGCTCTGTGTCATGAGCATTAGCTTATAAAAGCAGCTGCTGCATTTTTTTTACAAATATTCTGTTTATTTCCGAAGAAGAATGCTGATTCAATCTTAATGCTGATCTGACATTGACACAGGTGAAGTCAGTTAAGCTTAAACCTGGTCCAAACACACACAATGGCTGTGGTATAGATGGCGAGCTTTGTCGTGTCAAGGGACAGGTACTCTGCTCCCTGCTTCCAGAGCAATGCAGGCTTATTGGCCGACAATGTAGACAATCTATTTAAGTGCTGTGTTGTTGAATTTCAACGGTTTTGGGGTCTCTTTCCACTTCTAACAACTAATGTTTATATATCGATACTTGTTGATGAGGGTCGAGCATGGGCTGGTCGTGCAGATCTTGAGAGTTTGAACTGGGCAGACAATGTTGTGAGGTTTCTGTATATTCGAGTGGTTATAGGATGATATGTTGATTCTTTTTATCTATATATAACTTTTGCTTATATATATTTTTTATACAGTAATGCCCTTTCCCTTGTCATGGCCGGAGTTTTGGTGGTTTTGATTTTTGACTGCTCGAGCACGTGACTCCCTTTGATCAGCACACTAACTTTGCATACAGATGATATGATTTGACTGAACCTTAAATTTGTTTGCTAATCATTCTTGCTCTACACCTTAAGTAGTATTATTAATTAGGTGGTTTGATGGTATGGTTGATAGTATTACTCGACAGTGGCGGTTGGGGAGTGATAGAGGTTGCATGGTTGATATTATTGCTCGAAAGTGGCGGTTGGGGAGTCTGGATGTGTGGAAAGGGGACAATGGATCCACGAAGGAATTCATGAGGGCCGCGGGGGGGGGGGGGGGGGGGGGGGGGGTGGGGGGGGGGTTGAGATAGTAGGATTAAGAAGTATTCCAGTTATTTTTTTGTTTTGGGATGTTGTCGTTTTCCCCTCTAGTATTTTTGCTAGAGGCTTTCAGGAAGGGGGAGAAAGCGTGACTGAAGCGTCATCAGCATAAATGAGCTCTCGGAGATTATGTGAATTTCGCTGGAAATTTGCAGGGTGTTCAGATAGTTTCTTTTCCTCAACAACATTTTGAATCAGCTCCCAATTCTTGTTTGTTTTGCAACCAAATTTTGCCACGCCACACTTTGTGGCGCCGCCACAAAAATATTACCCTGTTTGGTTGATGAGAAAGCTTAGGCAGCCATAGGAGAAGACAGTGCTTTTTCTACACATCGCCACGGTCGTGGCGCCGATTCTGGGCGCCTAAGTTGAACCTTGCGTGGCAGACTGTGGCTGGGTACCAAACAGCCCCCTAGTCTTCTAGGTACGTAGTATAAGATCTGTGTTAATAGAAAAAAGGATGATGTTACTTGTTTCTGTTCCTAGTTAGTCGTGCACATGAAGATTGGAGAAAATTCGAATCGTCTAGGGGCACGACCACGAGTGAGAGACCAAGAGATGAGAACCAAACTTACGTCTAAAATTCTGATGGTCTTTAAGTTCCTGCCTGCCTGTTCTTCCTCTGATGCGCCGACAGCGGATTCCGAGTCATATGGTGCAGATATGTTTCTTTAATACGCAACGCCTTCTTGATTGGAAAAGTTCTGCCATCGGTGGAGGTCAAACTTAAACAATGGAATAAGAGGGGGTACTGCAAGCTATCTGGTAGGACCAGCCAATCAAGATACAAAATTTAAATTCTTATGATGAGTGCGATTTTTTTTTTTTGCAACATGATTAGTGCGATTCTTTTCAGAACATGATTATAGTGCGATTTAGTGCATTTGTGCAGGCTTTGCGAGGCCGCCCCCGCCTAACCAAATCCTAAAAGGTTCACCCTTTAATCTTACCTTTGAAGGAACAGAAACATGTCTGTACGATTATATATGAAAATTAATATGTTGTCACGTGTTTTTTTACCTCTCCCTTCTAGTTTAATCTCACTGTTAGACAGGTACAACTAGGATTAGGCTTTCTCTTCAAAGGCCAGCATATATATATGCTGGCAGGACATAAACATGCGAGTATGTGACGCTCCAAATGGCAGGAAGCAACTAACGTTGTCGGAATGCCACGGTGCGTCGTACAGTCCTTGGGCAAAAACTTAGGTGGGTTATTGGCAACTTGCATGAACAAGATAAGGGTCATCCAGAATAGCTTTGGAAGAGGGAGATAAGCCGGGGCGCTACACAGACAGCACAGTGCCACCATCCAAACGAGAAAAATCGAAATTCTGACTGCCTTGTCGCCCCGTCCCAATCCCAAGCAGCTGATTCATTTCCGCCCGGACCACCCTAAATTAAACCGCGGCCGTGGCTTCTGCGATCGACGCCGCAGCGCGGGCAAGAGGGAGGCCGGCCCCGCACCGGAGCGACGCGCCAGGCGAGGCGTGGCCACGCGGTCGCTCGAGCTCCTGATCCCCCACAGACCAGCCACGAGGCCCGCGCGCGACGCTGACCCCGGACCCGCCCGCGCCACTCGCCCGCCGCCATGTGTCCCGCGTGGCGCGGCCGGGGGTCGACGTCCGCCGGGCCCCGCCGCCGCGCGCAACCCCTCGTCCAGACGTCCACCTCCTCCTCCTCCCCCGGCTCCATCCTGGTCCCGGCCCCGGGGGCCCCATCCGCCACCGCTACGCCTCCTTCCTCCCCTGCATTAACCCACCGCGCCTGTCTTGCACACCTCGCCCGCCCGCCCGCCTCCTTCACGCTCACGCGCACGCGCACGGTCGTCGCCGCGTGATTAATCGCGGTGTGACCCGGGGGAAAGCCACCCGGGCTGACGTGCCCGCGCAGCTTGGCACCGGCGCGCGCGCGCGCGCGGCGCGGGACGGATCGCTCTCCTCCCCGGACCCCGGCTTCCCCGGCACGGGATCCTGTGGCCGCGCCAGGACGAGCGTTTCTTGGCGTGGAGGATCACTACGACTGCCCAGTGCTAGCTCCTGTTCCTGCCTAGCTACGTAGGCCATCGATGGCTAGTACTCGAGCACAGCGACCGGCAATCATCACCGCGGCTTCTCTGGTCTTCGCGAGGGCTGTCGAGTTCGTTTCGTACTGCTGCCGGAATCGATCTCTTCGCGGGCCGAAGCAGACGTCGCCTTTGCGGCGGAGCAGGCAGCCGGGGGTTGCCGGTAAACCACGTCGCCGTCGCGTGCGCGCGCTGAGCGTCCCGGAGTTCCACGGAGAATTGGTTGTTAATCGTATCGGATCACCGCCTTTTCACTTACCTGAACCGCTAGAACACGCATGGGGGAACCGGGAGCACGTTTCCATCCATCGCAGGGAGTAGTGAAAGATCCCGTCGTCCGTGGATCGTGCGCGATCCGTCGAGATAAGCCCTGCTCCCCGCTCGCGCTCGCCAATCCGATCGCGTCGTGCTTATCGTCTACTAGTAGTAACCTGGCGTTTCTTTAGTTTTTCTTGTCGTTTTTTCACGGCGGCTGGTGGGGCGCACGGCCTGCCGGCAAAACGCTACGCGACACGGGGGAACAGGCCTTCGCCACCGGGGCACGCCTGGTCCAACGGACGCGCGCGCGAGAGCTCGACGGTGCACCACCCGATCGGGCCACGCCGGCCGCCGCAAGGGGACAAGCGCGGCGCGCCACCTCGATGACCTTTTCGGGGGAAGCCCCCGCACAGCTGGCGCGGGGCGACGGCGACCGCGTGCCCTTCCACCGGACCACCTGTTCCAATGGCGCCCGCCGCCGCGCACACCTTTCCGCCGCCCATTGGCCGCGCCCGTCCCGCGTATATGCACGCGCGATTCCGTCCGGTTCTTTCCCAGGCTCCGACGGGCTCGGCGCGCGAGCGGCTCCCCCAACTCGCGCGGCACACGGGAATGGGAAGGCGACCGGCCGGTCGGTCGTCGCAAGGAACGGAACGGAAGCAGTAAACCACAAGCTTAGCCGAGAGGAGAATATCTCGGGCTCGTGCTGATGGCGGGCGCCACGTGTCGGGTGTGCGGATCCCGAGGCGGCCGGATAACCATCGGTCGACGGGCCGCCTGCCGGATTCCGGACACTTGGCGGGGCAGCAAAAGCGGCTTTGCCCGCCTGGTGTCATAATGCGCGGGCCCCACCGGGGTTTCTTTATCCGCAATCGCAAAGGCCACATGTTCGCATCCCCGGACGTGGACACGTAACGCGCCGCGCCCGGTATAAAACGGGGCGGGGGATGGCCGGGAGCCCGGAGGAGAGCCCTGGCTGGGTGATCGGAGAAGAACGGCGGCTTTGCTAGCTAGGATCGTTCGATCGATCGGTCGGTCGGTCCGTCGAAATGGACAGGCCAGATCGCCACCAGTTCTTCATGCCGGTGCAGCAGCCGCAGCCGCCGCCGCCGCACCACCACCACCAGCAGCAGCTGTGCGCGCCGATGATGGACGAGCAGGCGTCGTTCTTGGCGGGGAGGGGCGGCGGAGGTGATGGAGGTGGAGCGGCGGGGAGGGGGGGGAGGAAGCGGCGGTTCACGGAGGAGCAGATACGGTCGCTGGAGTCCATGTTCCACGCGCACCACGCCAAGCTGGAGCCCCGGGAGAAGGCGGAGCTGGCGCGGGAGCTGGGCCTGCAGCCGCGGCAGGTGGCCATCTGGTTCCAGAACAAGCGCGCCCGGTGGCGCTCCAAGCAGCTCGAGCAGGACTACACCGCGCTCCGCGACAAGTTCGACGCCCTCCACGCCCGCGTCGAGTCCCTCAAGCAGGAGAAGCACGCCCTCACCGCACAGGTATGTAGCTGAGAGCATGATCGTCTCTCTCTGGTATCCCTGAACCATGAACGATCACGGTTGCTAACTTTGGTGCGGTGTTGTGCTTGAGCAGTTGCAAGAGCTAAGCGAGAGGCTGAGGGAGCGGGAGGACCACCGGGCCGCTAGTGGCGGCGTCGCGGCGACGGCTAGCAGCAGCAGCTGCAACGGCGGCGGCGGCGGCGAGGAGGCGGAGGACGACAAAAGGAACGTCGTCCTTCGGTGCGTCGACATGGAGCCGCCCGAGAGCTGCGTGCTCGGCGGGGCGTGCGCGACGCCGGCGGACGTCTCGGTGGAGTCCGAGAGCGACGACCACCGCCTCGGCTACGACGACGGGTTCCCGGAGTCCTTCTGCGCCACGCCGGAGCTGTGGGAGCCCTGGCCGCTCGTGGAGTGGAATGCGGTCGCCTGAGACACGGTGGAAGCTAGTACATAGGCTTGCGTGTGTAAGATACGCCGTACATGGTGCCATGGCGCTCTCAAATGGAACCGGAGGAGAACGGGGACGGGCTGTGCCAATGACGGGTGGGCCCCGGCATCAGGCCGGGGATGAGAAGACGTACGTTCAAGCGATGGAACCTTGGAGACGATCAACCAGTGGGATTAGTGTTTTCAATCTGCAAAGGTTAATGGTATTCATTAGAGACGCAGACGCTCATTGGTAGGTCGACTGCTAGAGTTGCACACTAGCATGCAGCTTTGTTGTTCCCTTTGGAAATCAAAGTTAGATAATATAATCGAAGCATATATGTTCGCTTGATAAAAATATATATTATTCGCGTGTACGTATATGCTTGCGTGCAAAGAGTCAACCTTGTGGTTTTGAAGCTAGGATTCTCCAAATTTGTCATGATCACAGTTGATTGGGCATTTCAGTGGTTCGATTTGTTAAGTACTCCCTCCATCCAAATTATTAGTCGTTTTGGATTTTCTAGATACATAGTTTTCTATGCATTTATATATATATTTATGTCTAGGTGCATATATATATTTATATCTAGGTGCATAGTAAAATTTATAAATCTAGAAAAGTTAAAACGACTAATAATTTAGGATGGAGAGAGTAACTCATAGAATGATATTCATATATGACATCCAACCAAAATTTTCTTTTCGTTCTCTAATTTGGTGACTCCCATCAACATGTTGCTACCCCTTTCAAACATAAATAGTGGAGTCCATATCATTTATAAACTTGTCGTTATTAATATTTTCCCTATAATTTTCATTATTATTAACAACTTGACCTTTCCGTCTCGAGAATTAGTCCACAAATAAAACTGGAGATATAGCTATAACTAAGAGAAAAAATGAAAAAAAATACAGAATCTCGATAGCCAACACATTAACAACCACTATAGTTTCTAGCTTATCTCGCAAACATTGATTTTTGATCAAGTACATTTCTGCCGGTTGCATTTTGTGCATCTTTTAAAATTTCAGGTCTTCCTGACAGGTAAGATAAAAAAAATTAACATTGAAAAGGGAATTAAGCATGTTGATACTTCAATAGCGGGTCCATCGACATCACAACAGTAAGGGATGGGCTAGTGGGGAATTTAATGCAATTAAGATCTTTCATATATAGATGGAATGAAAATGTAATGCCATAATCCGTGCCAACCATCAGGGTATTTGTGCCCGACAAGAAAAAATATTAAGACCTGAAAAACATTACTAGGACAACTCGCTGACAATCATTTGAACATAACATACCCACAACGATCTTACCCCTAATTATACTGTAACAAGTTGTTTTGATCAGACGAGCTTACACTGTACAGACAGCCAAATAGGCCTGGCCTAACCCAGATTAATTTAACTCTACTGAAATCTGCATAACGTTCTATTCCATGTTCACACCAAACACTGTGCGTACAACAGTCCACGGTAGACATCCACCCTGGAGCAGGAGAAATTCAGCACCAGGTGAACACCCTGACAAGAAGGCGCCCGTGACGAGATAGACACACGTCGACGAGAGAGAAAAAAGACACGTCCCTGTTCCACCCTTCCTTCCGCCCGGTCGACATCGGCTCGTCGCTGCTCCGCCCACAGTAGACGACGAACACGTCCTCGAAACCTTTGGCCTCTGGAGCCTAGCACACCCCGAAACATTCGGCTCGTGCGGTGGGCGCTGCGCCGGCCGGCCGGCCGACGTTCCCGTCCCGTTCCTGTGCAGGGGGGAACAGGAGAGGGGAGGAGGCAGGAGAAACTTCTGGACCCGTGCGGCCACGGGCCCATGCATGGCCCCGGCCGGGCGAATGGGTGGCTGAAAGGGGTCCTCCCGGACAGTGTCGCGACGCCGACGCACAATTATGCTGCGAGAGCCAAGCCAGAGGGCGAGAGGGATTCTTGCGAGCATTCTCCCGTCTCATCTGCGGATCGTTCCGTCCATGGACGCCCGAGACGGCACATGGATTTTCTTTCGTTTTTGGGAGCGTTTCCTTGGGGGGAAACGCCGTGGTGTTTTGCCACCAGATCGGCTATGGATTGTTCAGTCGCCTGTGGTGAGACCGGACCGGAGCTGCCCCGGATCGGGACAAATCGTGGGGATTTACTTCGGGGATTAATTCGGGGATGGGGACTAGCCAGGGGCGTTTTTGCTGGTCTGCAGTGCTGCCCTGTAGCTGGACCGGCGTTCTGCTTCCAATCGGTATGGCAAATCATGGGGTCAGAGATCGACACCGACGTTCTTTATTTAGTAGAAACGGCTCTCATGCCTGATCCGGATTAGTGCCTGTTCAGTCATCGTAATTAAGGCAGCAATCCCATCATCATATGCATTTAGAGCAATAATTGCCGTTTGCATTGGCTGAGAGTTTTTTTCAGGCATGCGATGTCTAGAGCACCATGGAGGACGAGCAGAGGAGGTGGTTTAAGTTAACTGACAGAACGCGTTCGTGAGTACTATCTTTTTTTTTTTGAGAAGATCGTGAGTACTATCTCTGACAAATGTCTTGCCGTAATTCGTATGCACTAGTAGAATGCTACTGTGCAGGTGCACTGGACTGGATCATGCGCTCTGTCTGAAAGACCGAAACAATGGCAGTGTTCAATCTTGCGGAAAGCAACGGCTGAGTTTAGTGCATTTTATTTTGGTATTTTTAGTATGGCTGGGCTGCTCTAGAGTTTGTACGAGTAGCAGGCAGCCACAAACCTGTCGCTGATCCACACCCTGTGCGGCCAATTCCAACAAGACAGATCGTGCACACTGATTTGATGCTATTGGAGGGGGAGCATTATCCTCCACATCCGTGCCTGCTCGATCAGTGACCGCCGATTCACCAGATCAAAGCCGCTTTGGCACCTGACAGCGACGAGCTCAGAGAAGACGAAGCAGTCCGAGTCGACCAAAGTTGTGACCTGGGAGAACACCTCACCTCACCTCACTCCTAGCACTTTGATACGTACTCTAGAGTTGCCTCCTCGGGCTCGTGCAACCTTCTAGAAACACGGGAAAAATAAAGGCGTAACGGAAAGCCGGGCCCTCCTCCTGTGGAGCTAACCGCCCCGGGCGCCACTTCCGGGTGACGTGGGTGGTGACCAATGATTTGGCTGTCGCGCTGTTTTGGGGTCCGCGGCAGCATCCGGCCACAGTGCTCGGGCCGTTGCTAGTCCTGTTCCTGATGCGTTCTGCCCTAAGCCAGCATGATGGTAGGCTCCTGTGCCCGGCACGCGCCGGCTGCCGCGTGGACGGTCGCGGCGGTTTGCTTCGCCGGAGAGGCCACCGCCGGGCGGTGGCGACCGCGGGCCAGTGCGCCATGGCCACCATCGGAAATCTTCAGGAATCTCTCCCGCTGTGTCAGCAGCGACGGCGCTTTCGCCGACGCACGCACGGAAACCCGGCCAGGGGCGCGCGACCGGCCCACGCGCGCACTCATCTGGTTGCATCCGTCCATCATCGAGCGCCGCGTGAGGTGTCTCGCCGGCACGGCGCCCGACAGGGACCAGACGAAGGCAAAGCTCCGCGCCGCGCCATGACGAGACGCGGCGTGATGAGTTGCGTTGAAGCGCACAGGGCAGGCAGGGGCACGTCAGGCTCGCCTGACGGCGAAGGAACGCGTCGCCGCGGCGCTACCTGCACGGCTGCCCCCCCCCCCCCCCCCCCCCCCCCCCCCCCCCCCCCGCCCGGGACGGCGCGCGCGCGGCTCACCTTGGACGCGTCGACCGACGTGTTCGCGCAGCCTGACGGGACGTGTGCCGAGTTGTCACCTTCGACCGTGACCGGTCGCAAGAAAGGCGCCCCGTCCCGGTCGCCGGCGCGTCGGAGGTGGCAGGCCACGGCCGCCTAGCCCGATCCGGATGAACCTGTCGCCTGCTCAGCCGGCGTCCTAGACGGTCTAGACCTCCTTTCGAACTGGGGAGGACGGCGCACGGCGGGCCGAGGTAGTGGTAGAACTTTAGCGCAGAAAAGACGATGCCGGTTTGGTAAGTGTCAGTTCTACGTAAGCGCGACGGCGAGCACAGACGGGCCGGCCGAGCGAGGCCTTTGCTTTCTTTACCGAGTTCGAGGTGCCGTGGAGGCACGAGTGGACGCGGGGAGTCGTTGTCTAATCCGGCTGATTGACTGGTTGACCAAAACTTTTAGTATATGCTCGGTAGAGGTTGAGCACCACAAGTAATAATGTCCGTGGACGATCAGCGCATGATTCCAAAGGATGACTCGACACTTTCGTACGTCGAAAAGTTATTAGTGGCAAACAATGGAGGGGCAATTGAGAGTTTGAGACTGATCTTACTCCTTTTCTTAGCGCGACTGATCTGGCTCTTAATACTGCTGAATGCAATCAGCAGGAGTCCAGCCCAAGTTGTTTTCTTTCGAGAGGAGCCCAAGGTTTATTTGGGCCCTCACCTTTGAGAAACCGTGTGCCAGAGCCATCCAGGCCCTTTTCAGCCCATTTATTATGGAGATGTTCAAGTGGGCCGAATTGCTGCCACAGCCGCCCACCTCACTATTTCCGGCATACAAACTTGATAAATAGTGAGGTGGGGGCGGCTGTCTTCCCGGCCCACCTCGTCACCCTCGCTCCTCTGTTCGCATTCGCCATCAGCCCATCACCGTCACCCGCTGCCTCCGCCTCGCTCCATCTGCAGAATAGAGGGACCAGAAATCTTCCGTCGTCGCGGGATGCCAATCCATGAATCCATCCAAAGCTCCCGTGACCGTGAGGCCGTCGTCCGCGTCATCCAGAGGCGCCGCAAACAGAAATGCGAAAATATACAAAAGTACAGGGCGTATACCGTATACGGTTACCCCATTTGACGATTTGACCCACAGTACGGCGAGCAGTTGATTGGCAGCTGGAGCAGAGCGCAGGGCACATCGGGCAGAGCCGCCGGCCGGCTCCCTGGCTTCGTCGAATGGGCGAGTGCTTTCCGTGTGTGTCACACTATTCATTCAGAGCAGATCGTACCCCTGACCGGCCGTCGTAGCCCATTGGATCGCATGGGGTTTCGCTGTTAACTAATCCACTGAAAAGGCAGCCTGAACCTCTGTCAGTTTCTTAATTCTTCTGTTTAGCACCTTCCCACGTCATCTCCTCTACTTAAATTATAAGTACTAGCGTACTCCAACTCGTATTAGTATCACAGGCCTTCTAGTAGACAGGTACGTAAGCACATGACACTGGGACCCACGGAACCCCGGGGCCACCCGTCAGACTCAGATGCGCGCTGCACAAACGGTGCGAGTACAGAGCCAGCTGACTCAGTGTCTCAGTCACTCCACTCACCGAGCCCCACTGGCGAGCGCACCATCTCATGTGAGCACGCAACCCCTGATGCCCCTGATCCCGTCGTCGCGCGTGCACCACCCACGGACCCTTGACGCGTGAACAGTCGCTGACGCCCGCGGCGCATCACGGCCCGGCCCCACATGTCATGTGCGGAACATGGCGTGGTGACCTGTGCGCGTTCTCTTTGCTCCAAAAAGCGAGAAGAATAACACGCCTGCACTGCTACGCACCGCCTTGACCTTTTTTCCCACTGACGTGCGGGTCCCGAGTTTACGTGGTCCCGCGCGTCATTGTGAGAGGTAGATTTTAGTTACGCCCCACGCTGGTTTCCTTAAACCGCACGCTAATGCCAAACCCACCCCGGAGAAACAAGGACAAAAAGGTCAAAAGGCGGAGGGCCAAAACCCGAGACGCCCACCCCCGCAGGCCGCAACCACCAGGGGCAAGCCGATGCCACTATGCTCCCGGGGGGAGGAGGCGACGGCGGGAAGCGCCGGGACCGGGGCGTCACCGCCGCCGCCGACGAGGACGCGGACGCCCGCCACATCGGCGTCGGCGGCCTCCCTGAACGACCTCTGCGCCACCGCCACCGGCGCCGGCGGCGCGAGGGCGCCACCGCCGTTCCCGAGGGCGGCGGCGTGGGCGGTCGCGGCGCTGCTCGCGGTGGGGCTCGGGGTCGGCGCGCTCGTCCTCGCCGCTGTGCACAGCGCGCCGCGCTTCTCGTGGTGGCGGTGCTCCTCTCGGCGGCCGTGGCCGCATTCCTCCTGTGGAACGCGGCCGCCGCGGCGTCAGGCCGCGCGCTGCGGCGGTTCGTGGACGGGCTCCCAGCCTCCAGCCTCCGCGTCGCGGCCGATGGCCAGCTCGTGAAGATCACCGGAGTATGCTTGCCGTTTCCTCGCGCATTACGTTTCCTTCGTCACGAAATTTCCGTTTGGTCTAAGAAACTGTTCTGTCAACTGTGCAGCATTTATGCTTTGCAATTGAGCTGGGGTTCGCCATTGCATTACATTTCTCTGCACTAAATTCACTAGCATTAGATGTCTTTGAAGTTTGAACAGTAGGTGCAGTGACCTTGCAAAGTAGGCGTTAGAGACAGCTCAACCTTATCATAATTTGTGTTGAGTAGTTCACAGTACCTTATCTATTTAGAGCAGTTACTTCGGTAATTCAACGCACCTTCTGAATAAGGGCAAGTAACTGCTCCGTTTCAGTTATCAGCTTGCCATTTGACAATTCTAGCACCATTGTTGCTGTATATGATCTATCCACGTCAGTGCCAATATTTGCAATTATGCATGAGTTACTTTCAGTATTCCTCGTGTGCTAATCTCAGATGTGGTGTTCATTCTTTCATGCAGTTTGTTTCATGTGGTGATATCTCACTGATCTCTTCATATGAGAAGGTTGAAAATTGTGTATACACATCTACTCTGCTAAGAAAATGTACCAGATGGGGTTCCATGATACTAAATCCTTGGAATCGACGGTCCAAATGGAAATTAACACATGCTGAGGTAATAATGCTTTGTTGGCTTATGCTTGCAATTTCGATGTCTTCTGACATGTTTTCATGTAAAACATATAGATCCTTTCCTTTGTCTTCCGCCAATCTGCCTTAGGTCCTGATGAGTTAATTGCTTTGTTTGTCAATGTGCCTTAGCAGTCTAATGCAATTTAATGTCATCTGAAACATACTATTATTTCTGCATGATACTGTTAGTGCTAGGAATAGAATAGCTGAAGTGTCTTCCTATTGCTTTAGTTTCAGATCCAGCATATAATGTAACACTCACATTCTTCTATTTCTTGCAAGATACTGGAAAAGTTCCGCGGGCAAGTTTTGCACAGTAAATTTTGCGTTTTTCTTCCCCTGACAAAAGTTTTATGGTAGTGTTTCTCAGTTATAACACAGCAAGAAAAACTTGTAGTTTAATGTTACATTAATGAATAATTCATTAGTAGGATCTTCCAGTTCCAGCATTTCTAAAGATTATTGTCTCTCTGGCTCTGCCATTACTGTATACAAGTAATACATAATAAGAATTTAAGATGCCACATATATGTATGATGTATTTCTTATTCAAACATTCTGTGGAGTTGGACAGAGGTTTGCTGCTGATTTCTACATAACGGATGCAAAATCAGGTAAAAGAGCCTTGGTGAAAGCTGGGCATCACTCAAAAGTAGTACCACTAATCGATGAAAACCTTCTGGTGACAACAAGCAGAGATACCGAGCTATCTTCAACTTTGAAGTATTGGCTCGAAGAAAGAAACCTTTCTTCTGAAGAAGCTCAGCTTATTCGTCTTGAGGAGGGGTAATTGAGTTGCTCCCAAACATCTATGCCTTTTATCTGCATCTTTGTAGGTTGAACCTTCAGAAACATAAAGTACTGTTGCATGTGCTTGTAGGTATATCAGAGAAGGAATGCAGTTAAGCGTGATAGGAATGTTGAGCAAGAAGAACGGGGATGCCATGATACTTCCTCCACGGGAACCTCTATCGACAGGCTGCGTGCTGCTGTCCTGTCTCCTTCCAATGTATTTTGATGGAATAGTACTGAGATTGGTCGACAGAAGTTACTTCGTGCCAAACTCTGGCGTCTCATGAAGATCTGTATGTGAGGCCTCGGCGAGATGTAACAACTAACAACTCTTGTGCCGTGCCCTTGCCCCTTGGGATCTTCTTCCTGTACGGGTCCACATATTTTGCTTTTGGGACTCGATCATGTGGCTCTTTGCAGGTAACCCTGATGTACATTCTCACTTGGTCGATAGTTGTAATGCCTAGTCATTTCTGGGGATGCATTGTGTATCTTGTGGTTTCATTCGGCTGATTTAATGTCCTTGTTTTATATTGTTGCTTGGCATATCTTGCCGGCCCAACCGTCGGCATGCTGGAGCCTAACAGGCCCATCGCTGCCTAGCAGCATGTGAAGCAGCTGGAGCCCCGTTTCATTCGCAACCTCGTTTCCCTTTTTTTTTCTTGCAAATTGGCAATCAGTATCAGTAGGCAGAACTGCAGGAGGCTCGTCAGTCGTCATACACTCGCACTGAAAAAAAAAACCCGAAGCACTGCATCCATAGAAACTTGTGACTCATGGCTGCCGAGATCCGGTGTCCAGCTGTCCAGTTCCCGTTGTCGTGGCTGGTACGGGGTACCTGTCGCCGTCGCTGGTGATCCTCGCTGCTCCTGCTCATATCCCCTTTGATGGAGCCCTAGAGATCGTTTACCTTCTTCACCCGAAGACCCCTTACCACCATCCGTCCATCCGTCCTGATCGAGCCGAGAGATTGACCTGCCTGCTACCTCCTCCACGCGAGACCCTCTTGACCCTCCCTCCACATCCGTGGGAGGTCGCGCCATCCCCATGGCCGTTGCTCGATTGCTTCTAGCCATCTCAGAGGCATCGTCGTGGATTATGACCGGCACAATGTATCTAGCACACTTATTGGTAGAGTGTGAGTCCATATACGTGTTTTAAATACACCACGCTTTTCTTATTTGTACAGTACATAGCTTTCGTGCCGGTTACTAATAAAAAAAACGTTTCAGTTTCAGTAGTGTAGCGCACAGTCGAAGCATCTGGATGTGAATCTGAAGCATCCAAGGAAACTTCGATCCCGCGCTATCCAAACAGCAGAAGCTTCGGTTTCGCGTTACCATCTAAAAAAGCACTAAATTTTCCGGCAAATCAGATCGCAGAATCTCAACTCATTTCTTTACGCTTGATATATATATAAAAAAAGAAAAATCATTTCTTTACGCCTAGTCGGGCTCAATTCTCCAGCGGAGAAACAAAGTTTGGTTTCGCCTCGTCATACAAAAATCATTCGAGCACGCAGCATCAGACAAGTCCCAGGAAGCACTTGTGATCCGGCGTAGTAGGCCCTCCAGTCTCTCAGCCATTCAGTCGCGTCCAGATTTTTCTTTTTGTGTTATTAAATGATGAGGCGCCGAGTGCGACGCCTAATTTATTTTCCTCAACCGTCTCTCCCTTGCCCCCAATGGAAAAATTGCGGGTGGTGGTAGGTGCCCTGTCAATCGCTAGCCCCCCGTGATTTGTGCGGCGGATGATGCATGTAGACACAGGGTTAGTTTAGGTACAGCAAACGGATAGGACTATGTTTAATCGCTAGCCAAGCCAAAGAGCCAATGATCGCCGAGATGTTTTACCGGCCTGTCGCCGTCGATCTGCCGTCGCCACCGGTGTCGTGTTCCTGCGGTCGCCGCGCTTCCAATTTCCCCGGGCGGCGGCTCGCCGCCCCCCCCCCCCCCCCCCCCCCCCCCCCCCCCCCCCCCCCCCCCCGCCTCCCGGGAATGATTCCAGGTGCAGATCGTCGAAAAGCTGGGGACGGGTGTATCGGCCGCGGCAGACACCGTACCACCGCAATCCCGGCGCGCGCTCGACACGGAGGTCGCCAGCGCCGGGGCGACCCGTCTCGTCGCCATCACGCCCCAATAATTCACTGCCCCGCCCGCCCACCCGCCGTCGCCACCACTGGCCTGCGCGGCCCGCCAATAATAACGCGCCTAAAGGAGAGGCCGAGACCCGCTACGTGCAGGGCGCCAGTGGCGGCCACCACACACGCACACGCGCGGCCGAGGAGCGGCGCGCTGCCGGCCATGTCCACGCCCCCCCGCCGCCTGGCGTCCGCCTCCCCGTCGCTCCGCTTCCTCGGCCTGCTCAAGCAGCCCGACGACGCCGGCGTCGACGACGCCCAGGAGCTCGAGCTCGACGAGCACGACGTCGTCTGGTCGTCCAGCGCGACGTCGTCGTCCTCGACCTCCGCGGCCTCCTCGCCGTCGCCGACCCCGTCCCCGTCCGCGAGCCTCGGCAGGCCCATATCGACGTCGTCGCGCCACTTCCCGTCCGGCAGCGTCGGCCTGTCCGCGCTCCTCGCCGAGGACCGCCACGCGCCCACCGCGCCCGTCGCGGCCGCCGCGCGCCCGGAGAGGCAGCGCGCCCCGCAGCCGTACCACCAGTCCGCCCCCGTCGCCGTGCCTGCCTGGCCCAAGGCCATGGCGGCGGCGGAGCTGGACTTTGCCGCGGACTACGAGGACGACGACGGCGAGCCCGTGGTGCCGCCGCACGAGATGGCCGCGCGCCGCGCCGCGGCGGCGGCCTCGGTGATGGAGGGCGCCGGGCGCACGCTCAAGGGGCGGGACCTCCGGCGCGTGCGCAACGCCGTGTGGCGCACCACCGGCTTCCTCGACCTGTGAAAAAGGACGCTCCTTTTCCTTTGGAGGTTTCGTTTCGTTTCGTTCGCCGGCTACGTCACTCCACTTCCACTTGATCTGCAGGGATCGCAGGCCAGCTTCTTCTTGCGTAGCGTAGTGCGAGTGCCAGGCACTGGAAAAGGTGGGCGTTTTCCTACTAGCTTTGGAGTTCTAGGGGCACTACTATGAGGTGTTTTTGTTGTGCAAGTATCTGCAGGTGCTACAGTATTTTTCCTGAAGAACTACGGTGATCAGCCTGCAACTGTTTTAAGATCGCTGCAATTTTCTTTGAGAAAAAAAAATTAGGCAGATGATGCAGAATAGCTAAATCCGCTGTGCAGCAGAGGCCATGTGATTATTAAACCTGTAGTGTAGTGTGCACAAGAGTGCGTTCATATCTTTTGTATGTGGCTAATAGAGTGCATTTTCTAATGTCCAAATTCAGAACAGGCACTCTTCTGTGCATATTGCGTTTACTTGCACCAATGATTTCCTTTTGCTTACAAAACGTTTTTTTTTGTTTGAACGAGAAGATAAGTGATGTCATACCCCTCATAAAACATTACTAGAAACTTTCTGAGGGTTTGATTGGTTAATCCAATCCGTATAGAAGTTAAGAGGGGTTTGGAAGACGTAAGGATCACCCTCTTCCTCTCCCTCCACATGCGGGCACATTCTCTTCCATTTTCTATAGGGGAGCGATCAACCTGACAAATCCTGAAAGTGAGTTGATACTTGTAAACATCTCCATACTTACACTGTGACCAAATTTTTCAGGCCACATACTGAATTTTTGTAAAATCTTGGATCAAAACCAGCGTCAACTTCAGAGAAGCTAACTTTATGTTTTACAACTAAAAGACTAATTTTTGAATCTCATGTAGAAAACTAGGAATATTTTGAATCACTTATTGTGTTCCCTTGGGACATTCCTAGAGCTGATTCCAAATTCAATTTTTGGCACAAATACACGCATCGCCTAGCTTTAGTACTCGTTTGGGTCAGTCAGAGTTTACTCCCACCTATTGTAAATAAGTTAGAAAGACCCAAACAAGAGAGTCTACAGGCCATAGCCCATACTGTTTCATGGTTTCAGTTTAAGCCGAAACATGTTGTCTCTCATCGGGAGAAACAATTGCAAACTCTGGAATTGACACTCGCAGCTAGAAGACGAACGACATCGCGACGCGCTTACAGTAATTTGCTTTCCTGGTCTCCTACAGGACTTGGAGCCGAGAAGACGCCGGGTCACCTCCTCCCGGTCCACCGCGCAGGCGTTTCTGCTTTTCCCTGAAGGCGACACCGCCCCCATCCTGATCGCTACCGGGATGGTGGTCATTAGCCTTGCCCATCCCAGAGAAAGTTGAAGAGAACCATCGGTAATTGCTGCCAAGATTCCGCATCATTGCTCGGCTCACGTCAAACTGTCGATGAAGTAGCAAGGACCGGGGGGGGGGGGGGGGGGGGGGGGTGTGGTTTGCTGGAATCTGCTAGGATTTCGACTCAAATTACTGGGTTCTTGTGGTTCCCCTTCTCTCTTTTTTTTCAAGAAATCTGTTCTGACCCACAAAGATACTTCTCCTTGGTGGCCCTTGAAGTCTGAAGATGAGCGAGCCCATGACAGCGTTCGAGCGTTGCGGTGAGACAGGCCGACCGACCAGATGACAAACTGAACCAGAAGGACAGACGACAATACGCCAGAGTCCTGTGTCGAGCATAGGACAGGATGCCCTTTCCCATGGCTGAATCGAGGCAGCCCCGGACCATTGAACTCGAACGGAAGTGCATGCTGTACCAATCAAACAGCGGCGGGGCGCACAAGTGTGTTGCTCCTCCAAGGGCGCAAGCCGATGCTAATCTCTTCTAGGGAAGTAGGATACCAGTAGGCCAAAGATTCCGGGAGACCCTGCGCCACCAGTACAGGCCGGCCGGGCCGCATCTGAGACTGTTCAGGCATCTTTGAGTAGGGAGCACTCCAATCAGCGAGGACATCAGCGAACGTCTCAAGTCTGAACGATGCCGATCGCCAATCGGCAAAGGCATCGGCGGAACGTCTGAACGACGGCGATCCACGCCGAGCACTCCGGTGGGAGGCCTGGCATGGCACCTCGCGAGATGCCCCCCGTCCCTTTCACGAGCCAGCGTCATCTGGATCGCGACGGCCACAAGAACAAAGCACAAGGAACCAGCAACCAACTGCAACTGATCAATTCACCGCATTGTTTTCGACGCAATCTGTGGGCTGCAAGCATCACGCGTACCATCTTTCAAGGTTGTTTTTCGAACAAGTTTTGGCCCAGGAAGTCATTTCCACGTCTGGCCAGGCACATCGGTGAATTATCTTACTGCCTTCTGCGCTTGGCCTAGTGATGTAAGCATGTGACCCTGGAAATGGACAGGTGGATAACTCAGAGGGTTACTTCTGGTTCAAGAACCTTATCATGGGAAGCCATTGGAGTCAACAAAGCTAGTCAAGCCAAACTGGAGGGTCCCCCCGCCTCCCCCTTGCTTCAATCTGGAGGGTCCACCCCGTTTGTCTGCCTTGAGAAAGAGCCAAGTAGTAATCTTATCCTCGAAAGATTGCACTAAATTTTTCTGATTTGATGGGAGCAAAACCCCCACTTTTCCTTGAAAAGGAATGATCATATATAGAGATAACGACACAAGCTATGTTCACCTTTGAACGTTCAACCATAACTCTTTTCTTTTTTTGAAGTAATAACCCACAACTATTTTTTTAAACAACATATCATTGCACTGGTTTTGTTGAATGGGCACATTTTTTCCTTCATAAAACCTGCTTAAGTGCTGATATACATGGACATATATGCATGGTTTGCTAACTATTCACAGCCATACCACTAAATCTGTATTGTCATATAACTGACATCATTTTTGTTTTTTCAAGAAAGATGGAAACTGGCAATTTACAATTGTATTGGATCCCCAATGAAGATGCTTCTTACTACACGGCACCTTGTTGATCCAGGCATGGCAAACACATTCAGAAATTTATATACATGGTTTGCTAACCATTCACTGGCATGCAGCATCTGAAGACTCATTGAATCTGGCTGCATTTCTTTTTACCGAAAGCAGCTGGAAACTGACAATTGACAATAGGATCAGTTGACCTTGGAAGCATGGTATACTCAACCTGTGGGTCCCGATTATTGGGGAAAAATTTCGGCTATTCAGTAGCTCCCGCATCCATCACTCACTAATGGTGATATGAGATTCTCAAGCGTAACATTGGCCATTTGTGAGGAATCATCTTGCGCATGATAATTTTACTGCGGCACCACCTTACATCATTATATGTAGGTGACATCCAGGTAGGCACTGCACCTTCTTGTGTCACATTCCAATTATTTACTGACGATATTTCTTCCTACTGGAATGATACTGCTGTCAGATGTTGAGCATGTTTGTTACTCCTCTAGTGTGTAGACCTGAATGCCATGCACAATGGTGGATTGATCTTGGCCAAGGCAAGCAAGGATTCAGGGAAGATCCAAAGCCCATCGCCACATATCAAACCAGATGCAACTGCTGGGACCATTAATGATGCTTTACTTCTGTCGATCATGTGCCAGGTGAAGACTATCAAGCTCCCAACACACATGTCGATGGCAAAGCTCGCGCCAACTAAGAAGGGAACCCCCATTGCCATTGGTAGAGGAACCCATTTGCCATACTTGGGTGGCAAGAGGTCCCTCATCAGATTGGCTGCCACTGCAAATCCAAAGAATCCATAGCACAGCTGCAAACAATGTAGCGGCAGAGCGGAGAAGCCCTGGACACCAAGAATTGCCATATTGCGGTAGACTAGAGCATATGGTGCCTTCCAGTACCCATCTGGGTTGCCAATATCAAAAGCCTTGTAGAACAAAAGGAATGTCAGCGGTCCAATGACGCAGCCCATGGCAGTGCCAATAGCCTGAGCAATAATCATTGATCTAGGTGATGTTAAAGTAAGATGTCCAGTCTTAAAGTCATGCATCAGATCAGCAGATATTGATACCAGCGATTTTACCAACCCACAGCCCACTAGGCCAGCAACTACACCAGAGTCCTTACCGGCCCAGGCTGCAAGAATGAAGAGAGCGACCTTTCCATAATTGTAGGCCATATTGATGTCAGTAAGGCCAGCGCCATAGGCGTTGCAGAAACCCAACGCAGGAGCCAATAAGTATGCTATGACAACATAGTACCATTTCATCTCATGGAACATCAAGGGAATAGCAAACACTGCAACAACTGATAGTGCAAGATATCCAGAGAAGGCTAGCCAGGTAGGGATACTGTCTCTTGTGAAAACTTCGTTGCGATGGATGTCATCGAGCACCGGAATGTCTTCCTCTGGAAACAGGATGAGCCCCACATCAGATAAACTATACATCAAATATCATATTCACATGAATTAGGCAAACTATTCACCTTTCTTTGCACTCTTCAGTCTTGATCTGTCAAGCAGACTCTTAACAGTGAATGCAACAATCTTAACAAAATTGTATAGACCATCTCCTAAGATGAGCGCTATGCAGATGAAGGCCTAAAGAACAAGAGAAGGTAAGTACGAAATGAATGTAGTAGATGTGAACATAACAAAATTGAACTGTGAAACAAACCTTGTAACCTTGTAAACTTCTCATGCTGCTTTCTGGTATGTCTGCAGGATACCAATCCCCTTTCAAATCACTGATCAGTGGCCACATTACCCCCCATGAGAGAAGCGCACCAAGAAGGAGAGACAGATTAACAAGGTGGGAGCAAATCATCCCTGCCCCAACATATGTTAAGCTGAAATCGAAGAAAAATCTGAAATCCAAGTATATATTTCAATCAGGTGAAATGATTGCTAGCCAGGAACTAATTCATTGACTAATGAACCAAAAGACTGACGTTTGTTTCCAAGCTCTTAGTCCAAAAGTGGGAAACTGTGAAAACCCACAATTGCCTCCACCTGAGTAAAACCACTGGAAGAAGCTCCAGAAGAAGCTGATTGCAAAGTATTTTGTGAATCCATTCACTTGCTGCCTATTGTGAACATAACACAAAAACTATTCAATCATTGAAATTTTATATGATTCTGCAGGTTGAGCTATGTGAGAGAAGTAGAGAACCACATGCTTTGCTGTTGCATCTCCATGAGTCGTGTGGAATCCATTTATAAGCACAGCTGTTGCACTACCACTTGGGTAAGTTAATTTGTAGTCAATTATCATGATCTGAAATGGTTTACAATGTCAGTAGCAGATTTCATCATCCATTTATACTGAAATGCTTAATAACTTGTTGAAGTTCTTGAAACAGAATATGGAAGAGCTCGGAGGAATCAAGTTCGTTTAAGGATCACAACACATATGTTTAGCAGTCGACTTTGTGTTTGAGCTTATCAAATTATGTTTGTGTGGTGGACTTGCGCTGCTTTTTAACTTCTATTCTGCCAACCTATGGCTGTAACAATGTAATGAGTGACGGTTCAATGCATCTATGGATTTGGCAAGTATATCAAATTGCTATTCAAATATTTAATAGTAAGTATATCATTACTTTTTAAAATCTCCATTTCATTTGGCAATGTATACCTCAATCCACAAGCAAAGCAGCTAATACTCTGAATAGAGATTAGAGAAGCACCACACAGCATAGGTGGTTTGGTGCCTTTCTTTCATCACCGGTCATCATCAAAGTATACGTGCCAGACTGCCCTGACATAACTAGCAATCACCTAGCTGGTTAAACAACGGAAGCAGATAATATGCCTTGAGACAGTGCCGATCGTATAATGTAGCAGCACAATTCAATCAGCAGATGGAGTTAACTAAAATGTTTTGGAAATGTCAAAATACTAGCTATTGCTTATTGGGCCACACTAGAGCAGTTAACTAAATCAAAGAATTTTTCTCCTTTTTCCTGCTTAGCAAACCCATGAGGAACTCTTCGCTAAAACTGAAATAAGCATAAGCTGACGTTTTACGGAACCAACAAGATAGCACGACAGGTGAAAGACTCACGCATGCCGCTGAAGGGAGAGAGATACAGCCAAGAAATTATATTGTCTTTTGTGATTATTTTTTTCTTCAGTTCTGTTTTGTAATCAGATAAATTTGTTAAAAGAAAAGAGCAGGATGGTGGAGAGATAAAAGTTGCTCCTTTTACTTCTTACGGGACTAGCAACAGTTGACCGGGCAACAATGGGGAACGGAACAAGATTGGGGAAGAAAGGTAAAGTCCCAGTTCTTAAAATGTAGCTCGGCTCACCGACCTTCCTGAGAGGGATCAGCGCAACAATCCCAACGAAGCTGACGGCGAAGAGGAAGCCGGTCATCCAGCCAATGCCGGGCTCCTTGTAGCTACCCGGCACGTTGCCTTCCGTCTCCTCCCCCGCCATTTCGTAGGTCCGCTTGTTGAGCCCAAGCAAGAAGGAACCAAACCCACCTGCGGCAGAGAAACTCAGGGAATTTCATCAATCCAAGATCTCCACAGACAAGAAGGGAAGATTCAATCATAAAAGTCCGCACGTCTCTGACCTCCGACGGCGATGCTGTAGCAAGCGACGGCGCAGGTCTGGACGACGGTGTTCTCCTGGCGCGTGAACGGGCGCGTGGCAACGCCGAGGCGAGCGAGCGCCTGCGTCCAGCCGCGGAGGATGACGAAGGCGATGAGCGCGGCGGAGACATTGAGCGTGGGGATGAGCCCCGTGGTGAGGCCCAGCTTCATGACGATCACGCTGTACATGGCGCCGACGGCGAGGCTCGCCACCATCCCGCGCGCCGTGAGCTGCTCCCGCCACGGCGGCACGCGCCCCGCGGCGCGGGCCCCGGTCTCGGCGTCGCCGTCCAGGCAGGCGGCCGCCTCCGCCCCCTCGTTGACCCCGCCGTCCCGCGCGTGCGCCATCGCCAGCTCGACGTGCGGCGGCGGCCTTGGTTGCTGCCTCCTCCGGCGCTCCTGCTTCATGGCGGAAAGATTTTGGCGGGGTCAGATTCGTGGCCGCGGGGATTGGGATTCGGAGGCGGCAGAGGGGGGAAGAGTTGGTGAATTGAAAAGAGGAAGCCTCTCATGTCAACTAGTTCTTGGCCGTGAGCAAACAAGAGTAGGATGCCAGTGAGTTGTTCACTTGTTCTACTGGCAGAAGTGTGAGTTCATATGAGCAGAATTGAGATCGCCAAGGATCAGAACATCGGAGCAAGAAATCCGTGAGCCAAAAAAGATTAGATTTCGATGAACAATCCATGGAGTTATTTTCAGTGGAGCAGAGAATTCCAAGAGACAGATTAAAAAAAAACTCACCTCACCTTGGCTCGCCTGTTCCAGCCACAGGGACAACAGCAGTGAGCTAGTGACCAGAACAAGAAATGAAAGGTGGGCGATAGTACAACTGACCAGCACGTCACAAACTAGAGGGGAAAAGGATGGGTAAAAAAAGGAGACAGATCATCTGCAGTTTTTGGACAGGCCAATAGCTAGCAAGAATCATCAAAGTAAATTCCCCACCAAGTGTTAAAAAAGGAGAGCAAATTCCCCACCTGGGTTATGCTCTTCGGTGTGAAGTGCTCCTCCTCACGAACTAGACGTAGGCATAGCACTTACTATGCTAAAAGCTAAAATAAAATAAGCGAGGGAGAGTTCCTCGTCGGCACACAATGAGATGCTGGGCTGTTGAGTCGAGCAACGTTCCGTGCAAGAAACACTGCGGCTCCCTGTCCCTTGAAATTTTCGGACGAACGGAGATGGGGTGCCAAAATATCAAAATATTGTTGGGCAAAAAACAAGGAGAAGTCAACGCATTTTTTTTAGGGCAAATGAGGAGAGCTTTCGTTCATCATCATGCAGGAATTTACAGTCCCTTTTGCTTATCTCCCTCAACCAATCAGGGTAACAGCTAGTAAATCAGAATTGCAACAAAGTTACACTTACACCAGGGAGAAATCGCCCGGCAAGATCGAACTTTGTTGACTTCCAGGAATCTGTCCTTTAGTACAGTCAGTGTCCTTTAGTACGCAAGATACTTGTCCTCAGTTTCGCCCTCAAAATGGGCGTGCGGCAGCATGTACGCTTGCGCCGGTGCGCCCCGGACGCACACCACCAGACGGCGCAGTTCACGCACGCACGCAAAGGGCGCCCGCATCTTCCTGGTCATGCTTCGGCAGCACGCGCCGCGCCGCCCGCTTTCTTGTTGGTCCGGTGAGGTCTCGGCCTCTCCTCGCTCGCGGTCCCCCGCGGCCGGTTGCTCTCGCGGGGCCGGGGCGTGTGCCCGCCCGGCGCCCGCGGCACCCCACCAGGCCACCAGACCCGGCTCGCCGGGCGGCCGGACACCCGACTCCCCGAGCGAGACAGAGACGGCAGAAACCGACGCCGAGCCGCCCAGCCCCCAGGTGCGCTCGAACCGCGCGCCCCGCCCGCGTTTCTGCCGTGCTTCTGGTAGTCCCGGACTCTCGACGGAGTCGACAAGTAAGCAGAAACTGCAGTTTTACTTCAAGAAAAAAGAGAGCAGAAACTGCAGCAGCTGCTTCGGTTTAGCGATTGGGTCGTTCTCATGTGCCCTTGCTTTCGAAGGAAACGGGACGGTGCAAAAGTTTTCATCAGAATAAGCCCTGACGTATATCTCGACCAAGCAATGAAGAATCAAAAAGATGCTCGGTAATCGTAGACTGCGTCCACACTTGTTTAATTCTATCTATCATATTGCGTGCGAGCGTAGAACTAGCCAGGGCGATGTCGCGTGGTCCGTGGGTCGCTTTCCCCCCGCCCACGCCAGGCCAGTCAGCGCCGCCTCACCCGGAACGGAAGCCAGGCCAGAGCCCGACGTCCGCTCGCGTGTCCTTCCTCGTCTCCACGCTACCGCTCTACGGCCTACGGGCTTGGCTGTTTGCTCCGGCCGTGTGACTGCACCGTCGGTCTGTCACGTCCTGATGTGGTTTTTCTCATGTACAGTTGCTTTCGGATGGACAATAAACGGGGCATGTTCCCATTAGAAGATGCCCATGATTGACGTGCTCGTCGATAATCTCGCCAGCATGTCCGTAGTACGTCCATACGTGCTATTTTGTATTTTCGCTGGTTTTATATCAGTCGCGTGCAAGCCTAGAGCTGCTCGGGTACATGTCACACGCCTGGCTGTATACGCAAGTTCAGGAATCTAGAATCCGGAAACAGATATCCCTTGGTTACTGTTCGGGCCAGTGAATAAAAAAAAATAAGGAGCACTTATTACTTGTGCAGGAGATGCCGATAAAAAAATATTCTTCTAGCAATAGGAGGTGATTCAGCAGATTACCAATACCATCACTAATAAAAAAAATTAGTGGTCGCCAAAACACACCTCACTCTTGCTCAAATGCAGGGAGATTCCTCCTTGAATCCTATCCATTGAGTAATCTGCTATGACACTCACTACCAAAAAAAATAATATTGGTAACGGAGAGAGAAAATATATAGAATATAGAAGATAGGTAATCTGCTAAAAATATTCTTCTGAACCCTTTGCAGCTCTAATCTAAAGTTTCAGGCCTAGTTGGCTACTAGTTTGGATCATCGTCTAGGATGGTTTCTTTTTTCCTTTTTCGCAGTAGCATTTGATTCTACATGTCTGCACCCTCCAATCTGGATACGCGAAACGTGATATGTGTCATATAAAATTTCCAAGCACTAGAAAATAGAATTCCATGGTGGAAGATGACATAGGAGTAATCATATCTTTTTTGGCTCCAAGCGGGGCGATCCACAATTCCAGATCGAACCGCGCACAGTGCGCGCACCAAGTGCAAACGGCACGAAGCACGCCGTTCACTGGGGGGAAATGACTAGTAATCACAGTAACCACTCATGATCCCATCGCAGCAGGGTCAACTGGAGCAGCATCACACGATCTCAGCTCCTCCTCTGCCTCCGAAGTCCGGAAACATATATGATTTCACGTGTCGTTGTCCCGGAGATCCTCCCGGACAAGCCTTGACAAGTGGCACATCGTCCTGCCTATATATATGCCGCCTTTCCTAGCTGCCATTCGCAGCCAGAGCTAGCTAGAATGGCCCCCCCTCCCTCCTCTACGGAGTCTAGGCCCGCGCGGCCGTGCTCCTCCATTCGATTTTGTATTCCCTGCCGTTTTCTTTGTTGGGTGGCCGTAGGTGCTCGATCGCGACTCGTGAAGGCTAACTTTCGGTAGAGGACGCGCACATTTCGTTTCGGTTCCTACACTGAAGGCCTGAGATGATTTTGCAGTACAAATGTACTACACGGAGTGCCGCCGAGGAGAGGTCTGATGCGACGGAGCGTGGAAGTAAGTGGCAAGTCAAAGCAGGGGACATGGATCCGATGGTTGGTGATCGGCCTAGGTTGCAGCTTGTGGTGGAAAGATGTAGGAGGAAAGAAAACGGGCATGACCGTACCAGAAGAAGAAAGGCAGAAGGGAAACCGCTTCCAAGAACTTGCAAATGCGCGCATGGGCCAACCCGAGCTCGGAAGCCCTGACAGGGTGAAAAGCCCAGCAGCCCGTTGAAATTTCATGGTTGGTTACTAGGTTTCCATCAACTTCGTGCTCCGGCACAAACTAGTATTAGAAATTTGGAGTGCTAGAGAATACAAAATCGAATGGAGGAGACATAGGTATTAGAAATTTATGAAAAATTTAGAAATTAATGGAAGATGTGTGTAAACTTTTTCAAAAAAAGCATAATATATTTGATGTCTATTTTTATCAATGACCAGTAGATTCTATCAGATTGACGATCGGCATTGTTTGGATCCTCCAGCTAATGGTTAGCTAGCTAAATATAGCTATTGTGGATCCAAACAGATTAGCTAATGAATAGCTAATTAAAATAGTATTATCTCATTAGCAGATTGAACCCAACTAATCCTAACTAAAAACGTTAAAAGACTATATTACTCTCCACCCTTCTGTTGAATTTCTCAACACAGGAGTAGCATGATCTATTCATGTTAAAAATTAGCAATTAGTTGGTGAATAGCTAATGACTAGTTAACTAATTTTTAGCTAGCTAATCATTAGTTGGGGAGATCCAAACAAGGCAGAATTTTAGGATATACTATTTTTCTAGTGTATCTCGTGTGGATTCTTTTAGAACGACATTATCTCGCGTAGATTGAAATACAGACTTTAAAATATGAGTCTACGATTAGTAACGGTATAAGGTTCCACAAACAACTGGTGGCCAGAGTTACCGATTCCCCCGCCAAAAAGGATGATCGAACCTGCTTCGACTGTAGGTGCCAGTCGCCGGCGCCGCGAAAGTGGAGCTCGAGCACATGGCGTGTTACGTATATTCGTTATCACGACACACACACACACACACACACACACACACACACACACACACACACACACACACACACACACACACACACACACACACACACACAGTGCAATATATATGATGCAAACGGCTTCCCAATCCTTCCAAATCGTTCAGCATGCATGCCTATCCGTTCCGGCCGCGTCCGAATGTAGTGCAGCACGACAGCAACACCCACGACACCGGCAACACGAGGGTGGTGGCGCGAACTATGCGCTGCGTTGAAAACTTTGCGAGCACTTTCACCGAGACACTGCAAATATTCTTGCAGCCTGTTGATCCGGAGCTCATCACTCATCAGAGGCTACCCGCCACCGAATCGAATCAGTACGAGCCAAGCTCGGACACGGCTACTGCCGCTGAAAGCGGAACTGGCGAAAGGGATAGCTCACGGCAGGCAGCCGGCCTTTTAGAAAAAGCAAAAGGGCACAGCTTCGTCGACGGGTATCAGTTCACTGCGTCAGATTGCCGGTTTGCGCCTGCTTGGAACCTCTTGGTAGTGACGGTGAGGCACCTAGGGGGGATAAAGGCGGCGGTGCCGGACCCCGAAGCCTGTGGTGGCAACTGAGGAATCGCCGGGCAACTTGAGCGAAGCGAACCCCGGCGGTGGACGGGGGGATCGCTGATGCCGACGGGTTAGGCGGGCACTGGCATGCGCGGAGCGCGGAAATTCCGTGCCGGGATTTCTCTTCGGAGAGGAAAGATAGCACCGCGCTGCCGCCTCCATTCCGGTGCAAGATCGGAGTGGAATCTGCTGAAAAGGTGGAAATCATGTCTTCTTACAATTAGTGCTATTGAAAGTTTGAAACACGATGGTGTTCACTGTACTGACAACAGGCGGTTCTTCCTGCCGTCCTTCGAATTTCCATTTTAACTGAATTTCCATTTTAGCTGAATTTTACACGGTGCACGATCCGGTTCATATGAACAGAAGAGCACGCCGGATTTTTTTTGGGAATTTATCTGGAATTTCCCCAAAAAGACCGAGGTCTTCCTTACTTGAAACTACCTCTCTATCTGTATGTATGTATTGGCTATAGGCATTGCCCTTGGATAAACTAGGTGTCTACTAGATCGTTGTTCCTAATACTCTCTAGCTTCCCGGCGTGAACTTCATGCAGATGGGCGGCTTGACCTTGGCCAGCGCGAGCAGCGACGACGGGAACGTCCAGATCCCGTCGCCGCAGATGAGCCCGGACGCGACGGCCGGGACCAGCAGCACGGCCTTCTTGCTGTCGAGCCTGTGCCACACGAACACCACGAGGCTCCCCACGCACATGTCGATGGCGAAGCTGGCGCCCACCAGGAACGGCACGGCCATGGCCATCGGCAGCGGCACGAACCGCGCGAGCCGCCGCGGCAGGAGGTCCCGCGCCAGGTTCGCCGCCACCGCGAACGCGAAGAACCCCGCGCACAGCTGCAGGCAGTGCCTGGGCAGCGCCGAGAACCCCTCCACGCCGAGGACCGCCATGTTGCGGTAGATGAGCGCGTAGGGGGCCTTCCAGTACCCGACCGGGTTCCCCACGTCGAACGCCTTGTAGAAAAGCATGAAGGTGAGCGGCGCCAGGATGCACCCCATCAGCGTGCCCACGGCCTGCCCGACCAGCATCGACCGCGGCGACGTCAGCGTCAGGTGGCCCGTCTTGAAGTCGTGCATCAGGTCGGCGGAGATGAGCACGAGCTGCTTCACCACGCCGCACACCACCAGGCCGGCCACCACGCCGTTGTCCTTGCCCGCCCACGCCGCCAGGATGAACAGCGCGATCTTGCCGTAGTTGTACCCCATGTTCATGTCCGTCAGGCCCGTGCCGTAGGCGTTGCAGAACCCCAGCACCGGCGCCAGCAGGTAGGCCACGACCACGTAGTACCACCTCACCTGCCGGAACATGATCGGGATGATGATCACCGCGATGACGCCGAGCAGGGCGTACCCCGTGTAGGCCAGCCAGGTCGGGATGTTGTCCTTGTTGAACACTTCGTCGCGCTGCAGGTCGTCCAGCGCCATGGTGTCCGCGTCCGCCACTGCAACAAGCTCCAGCCAGTCAGCATTGGCCAGGACGAAATGGTAATACCGTTTCTGTGAGGTAAACAGATGTTTCCGCTGCTTTCTTCACCTCTGTTCAGGCTCTTGCGATGTGATCTCTCGCGTATGTTCTTGACAGAGATTACCATGACTTTGACGAAGTTGTAGAGCCCGTCTCCGACCAGCAGAGCAATGCAGAGGAAGGCCTGAGCAGGGAGCAGGTCAGGGTAAGAATGGAAGCCATCGTGCCAGAGGCCAAGAACTAGTCTAAACAAGAACAGGTGAATCCATGAGCATAGTACCTTGTAACCGTAGATGCTCGTCATGCTACTCTCAGACGCCTTGGCAGAGTACCAGTTGCCCTTCTGCTTGCTGATGAGTGGCCACATTACGCCCCAGGAAAGGATTGCGCCAAAGAGCAATGAGAGGTTGACAAGGTGTGAGCAAATCATCCCGGCGCCAACATACGTCGGACTAAAGTCGAAGAAAAACCTGACGATTCAAAATAGCAATAGTAATGTTTTTTTGCACAATTGACACTAGATTAGTAACGACAAAGGTAAATTTTTTTTGGAAAAGATAAGATGATTACGTTTGCTTCCAAGCTTTGAGCCCAAAAGTAGGGAACTGGGCGAATCCGCAGGCGTCTCCGGCGGTGTAGAACCATTGGAAGAAGCTCCAAAGGAAGCTGATCCCGAAGTACTTGAGAAATCCACGGACCTGCTTTCTGACAAGAGGGTGAAAGTAAATAGTTCAGGTTTTCCATTACATGGTGTCGGTAAAGTTCAGCGAAAAGATTTCGTCAGCATGACTGAAAGAAAAGAGCTTACTTTGCATTCTTGTCTCCATGAGGTGTGTGGAACCCGTTTATGAGAACCGCAGTAGCAGTCCCACTTGGATAAGTTAGTTTATAATCGATCACGAGCACCTGAAAAATAATAATTTTCGAGCTCGATCTTAGAAAGGTGAGAACAAGAGAAAAGACCCAAGATTCCCTCCCTAAGAAAGTTAAACGATGAACAGTCGAACTGATTGTGGTCAGTGAATACTGCTCGGATGCAAAAAAAAAAAATCCAGAAGTTCTGATAGCAACAGCAACCACGGAAAATTCAGAAAACGCGACTCAAAATAGTAAACGCTCAAAGATAGGACGGCAGGAGTGTAGGACATGGAAGATCAGAGAGAGAAGAGGACCACGGGTGTCTGGTACCTAGTAGTAGTACCTTTCTGATTGGAAGCAAGGTGAGGAGCCCCACGAAGCTGACGGAGAGGAGGAATCCCATCATCCAACCGATGGCGGGCTCCTTGTAGCTCCCCGGCGCGTTGCCCGGCGAGCTCACCCCGGACTGCTCGTACGTCCTCTTGTTCAGGCCCAGCAAGAAGGACCCGAACCCACCTGCAGATTCAGCGAGCCAGACGCTCACGGTCAGATGGGTCTGAACGGCAAAGGCCACAACGGTGGTGGGGAGTGACTTGCCGCCGTATGCGATGGTGTAGCAGGCGACGACGCATGTCTGGACGACGGTGTTCTCCTGGCGGGTGAAGGGGCGGGAGGCAATGCCGAGGCGGTCGAGGGCGCGCGTCCAGCCGCGGAGCGCGAGGAAGGCGAGCAGCGCGGCGGAGACGTTCATCGTGGGGTTGAGCCCCGTGCTGAGGCTGAGCTTCATCTGTATGACCGTGAAGACGAAGCCCATGAGAAGCGCGGCCACCATGCCGCGCGCGGTGATCTGCTCGCGCCACGGCGGGACGCGCTCCGCCGCGCGCGCCGCCGCGGGCTCCGACTCCATGTCCGGCGCGGCGCGGCCGGAGGGCGTCTTCTCGATCTCGTGCGCGCCCGGCGGCGGCGCGCTGCGCTGCTGCTCCATGGCGGCGGCGGCGGCGACCCTGGGGACCAGCAGCTCGAGCTCCGAGGCGGGGGCGGGTGCTGCAGCGTGGAGGCGCAGCCGTGAGTTCATTTGGTCACGCGAACCAGCAGGATGCCAGTATGGCATCGTCCCATGTGCTCGTGCATTGGACTTGGACAGCAGCAAAAGACGCGAGTGGTTGGATGGATCTTGGATGGGCTCGAATTGTTAAACCATTCGGATTTTTTTATGGCAAGTTTGTGACGAACCCCCAAATTCCCAACAAATCAAATAAAAGATCAGGAAGGATGAGGAACGTATGGTCAAACTCTGACGAACGTATCCGATCAGAGGAACGGAGCCGCAGCACCAAATTCTTCACAAGAAACGTATGGTCTTTTCTCAATTAAAAAAAGGATCTTCATACAGAATATATACTAGTATATAGTATAGTGTATAAACAGATACAAGAATATGATCAAATTTGGAAGCGGAACTCCCCCGAAACGACGCTGGAAATCAAGAGAACCATACAGGACGACGGAAATGCCGGGGGCAAACGAAGCAACGGATTCTGGATGGATATCACACAGGGGAACGCGTAACCACGGACGCAACGCAGAGGAACGGGAAGGCCTCACCTGGATGGCTTTCCCGAAACAGCGGCGGCGCCTGACCGACGCCGGGCACGGACGCCGAGCTCCCCCTGCTGGCTGCTTGCCACGAGCCCCCGCGAGACGAGAGGGCGGAACGGCAGGCCCGGTCAGTTATATAGCGGCAGCGGCGCTGTAGTGCGCGGGGGCTCGCGTCGTAATTTCGTGTCCGGGCCCGGGTGCGGACTCGCGCGGGGCGCGAAGTACAAAAGGCGCGGAGGCTCCAGCGCTGCATTACAACCGGAGTGTGGGGGACGCGCGCCGGCGAGCGGGTGGGCGAGTGAGAACGGCAGGTGAGGCGAGTGGCGGGGTCGGTCAGCGACGCGTGCGTGCGCGCGCGCGCGCGCGATCTTTCTTTCCCAGCGGGGGGACGTGGACGGACGGGCCTCGCGGCGGGCGCTGCTCCTGACTTTTTTTCTTTGTAATTTTGGTTGGGCGTGTGGCGACGGCGACGGCGGCGAGCCGGCGACGGGGACTGGTCCTCGGCGCGCAGCGCAAGTGGTCTTGGTTGTTCCTCTCGCTCTCGGGCGAACTCGCATCGGGTTCACATGGTGTGGAGGGCGCGCGAGATGCTCGACCAAATTCGGTTGCCGATAAGATGGCGCTGGCGTTAGACTTGTTCGGGTCGTCGTAGTGTCGCGCTCGCATCAGGCATCTGCGGTTCTGGACTTGTGCGTTGAGGCGTCCGTTCGCAGAACTCATGTGGTGCCATACTGCTCTGTTTTCCCCAACCAATGATTTTGGCTGCTCCACACGACCACACTCCACTGGCGGTCTCCGATCTAAAATCTCGTGCCACTAGTTGTTTCGTGTAGTATAAAACTTGCACCTGGTGCTAGCGAATGCTTCGATTGTTTGCCATGGATTGTCTGCTAGCCACCCTCATCAAGTCGGCACGCAATTTGAAGCGCAAAATGTGTGTAATGTCAGAGCAATCAAATAGCAGTCGGTGGATTTTGGACACCTCAAGGTGACAGGGTGCGGCCGCGTCGCGCGGCGAACCTACTGTATCACGTTGCGCAGCTTATTGGCATGCAGTACGGCAGCCGGCGGAGCCAACGCGAGTTCACCTGGCTCATCCGACAGACCGACACGCCACGCCACGCCACGCTATCAGATGGCAGATGTGGGTGTGGCCGTCATCGTTGGAAGTAAAATGCTTGTTTTTGACCGAGGAAGTCAGGTGATTGCTTTCGAATAAGAAAGTCAGATGCTTACCTTTTACTCCCTCCGTCCCAAATTATTAGTCATTTTGTCTTTTTAGATACATCGATTTTGCTATGCACCTAGATATGATATATATCTAGATACATAGCGTCTAGAAAAGTCAAAACGACCAATAATTTAGGACGGAGGGAGTAGTGTGCACATGCAGACACGCTAAAGCCATGTGGCCAGGTGATTGTGTGTTTCCGGTTGCTTAATTGAGTAACGAACTGAAGGCAGGCAGGAATTGTGGAATGTTCGAAACAAACGGGGCGATTCAGGGTGTCTTTCTGCAGGAGCCGGTTGAAATGTTGTTCAAAATTTTTGCTTGTTTGCAGAGATGGGGAAAGCGTTTGCGTGCTGCTGACCAGGAGCGGTCGGAGCGCTTGGTGGCTTCGGTTCGAGCCTGGTCAAATGACTTCATGAAGCATGGTCGAGCTGCTAGGGAAGAAGACCTCGAGTTCTTTTAGGATAGGAGCTTCTGTTTTGGCGGTGAGTCGGTTGTGGTGTTCTGTTGGTAGGGCTGGTTGCGGTGCGTTTCTTGTTTTGGCTTTCTGGAAAACTGGCATCCCCAGTTCTTGTATCAGACTTTTTGCTTTCTATAAAAGCAGGGTTACCCTTTTTCGAAAAAAAACTTTGTTTACGGCGTAAAAATTTCCGCTGTAAACGATGTCCCTCTTCCCAAGTTATCTTGGGCCTGCGTGAATACTTGATCCACCAGCAGTATATCATCCAGATTTTATATTTTATACAAGCCTCTGATGTTGAAAATCGTCTGAAACCAGACCAGTGGATGTTTTCAGCGCGCTACTACATAGAAAATTCTGTTCTTTAGCAAGAACCTCACAAGTTTGTGATCGTAGGAACAACTGATAGGCTTAGGAACCTCTGGCCACACCCACAAACCAAACCACATAGTACAAGGCTACGTGGGCTGAAATGGCCGGACATTGAAGTCCACCTTCTCGGTCTGATTCGGTCCGTTCACTTGAGCCAGGGCCCAGCCTGCCTCATGAGCCGGCGGCGCTGTCGGCCTCTGATCGCGCCGACGGCCCAGCGCAGCTGTCCAAGTCAGCGAAAGGCAGCCGTTCAGGTTCAGCCAATCAACGTCCCGAGCTGGCCGTCGGCAGCGGGCAATTAGCGGGAACCTCCTCCCGCGATCGCATCCACCCGTCACGACCACCCACCTGTGCAAAAGTCTCTGTGAGTTATTAATCGCGGGATCAATCCAACCCGGCGAATCATCACGGACGGGATGATCCCGTGCGCGTCGCAGGCCAAGCCACTCGATTAGTGGAGTCCACCAACCAATCACGCCTGCCTCCTTCCCCGTCCCAGATCCCAATCCCCAGCAGGCCTGCCAGTCGGATCCGTCTCCGGCTCTCCGCATCTCCCCGCTCCACCGTTCGCGCTCCTCGGGCAAGCCATGGAGGGTCTCATCAAGGGGTTGGTCCACGTGGCGATCGACGCCGTCGAGGACGCCGTGCGGGACCGGGGCCACGGCGGCGGCGGCGGCGACGACAACGACGAGGCGCCGAGGAGGGGGGCGCCCCAGCGCGCCGACCCGGACGCCGACGGGGAGGAGGACCGCGACGAGCGGTCGCGGTCCACGTGGGCCGAGGTGCGCGCAGCTCGCTGCTGGCATTTACGAATAATGAAAAATGGTTGGCGTCGTCTGGTCTGAGCTTGCTGTGGTTGGTCTGTGCCGCAGGTCGTCTCCGAGCACAAGGGCGGCGGGCCGGACGACGAGCGCCGGGACCATCGGAATTCTTGGCGGGTTAGTGCCCGAGCGCTGCTGTTTTGGTGTCGGTGAGCGATCGGTGATTCTCTGGGTTTAATTATGTTCTCCACATTGATTTTATTATCGCATTTAGGACAAGAGGCATGAGAGGAGGGATGACGAGGGTTGGGAGAGGGTCGGCGGCCGGAACCAGCAGCACCACGGAGGACGGCAAAACCAGGTTGCCTGGATTTAGGGTCCTTTGTGCAAACTTGAGTTTGGGTTTTTGGTTTCTTCGTTGGATCGCAGCGTGCTGATAGAGCTGCTCTGGGTTCTATTTGACAATTTCTGCAGTACGATGGAGACGACAGGAGGGATGGCAGCAGCTGGCGGCCGCAGCAACAGCAGCAGTCACAAGGATACGGGAGGCAGCAGCAGGTTTGATTTTTCTTTTTGCCTCATTTTACTTTCCTAACAAGGATTGGGCAATTCACCTGCTCGTCTTTCATTATAACTTGTTAATCGTACTTACAACCGATGTCCACATATTGTAAATTTTGGGTTTGTGTTTTAGTCGCAGGAACAGTGTGGTATGTTTATGTTCTGTTGAATGAATGGTTCTCCGATGCACCATTGAGCTGATAGGGTGGAGAATGCACTAACATAAGCTGCAAGGTTTTTATTTGCTTTTGGAAATCTTCCATAGAACAAAATTGCAATAGCACAACAGCTTTCTTGGTTATCTTTTAGAGCTTTGCCCATGCATAGCTTGTTCTACCCGTTTTGGTTGAAGATGCCATCAGAACTGGCAATTCATAAGAATTAGAATCCCAAACGATGGTTGCTTCTTAGAGTGTTTTGTTGAGCTTATGATTTGGAATATTTTAGGAAGGAGAGAGGATAAACGATGGAGGTTGGCAGACCGTCGGTGAGAAAAAGAACCATGGAAGACCACAGCAGGTCTGATTTCTATTTCTTTATTTTGCTTCTTCATCATAAATAGCTGTGAATATGTTGAAGCTATTGCTTTTGTTTTTTTAGGTTCTTGTGTCTCCATATACCGACTGACAACCAAGTACCGGCATTTACAGATATGGTCCTTTGTCCAGTTACTGATGCACTGAGCCACTGAATAAAAAAAATCAGTTGAGTGTTACAGAATGTGACCTGTTAAAAATGCTACTTGCCAACTGTTCCCTCTTTGGTCGTCAGTTATTGATTAGTATTATAACGTGATTGTAATTAGAATATGAACTGAGCATAGATAATTGCTAAAATTTTCTGTAAGTGGATCATTCCTGTGAAATGCCTCAACCTGTAGCACACCATTTTGAGCTTTCTTGTTGGTGAAAGATCTGAGCAAACCATGGTGTTGTTACACAGCTACACCCCATTTAATTCTTGTAAGACTGTCATTTTTATGCCCACATAAACAATTGAAATAGTTGCATTAGAAACATCTGATGGTGATAATAGCATGTTCTGTCTTCCTTGTTCTATCTGAACTCTGAATTCCCATCATTGCATAATGCAGTCTGAAGCATGGAATGGATACAGAAAGCCACCATCAGAACAACAATACTCTGAGGATGTCGATCACCAAGGACTCAATGTGGAGCCTACCAGGGAGGAGCTGAATAGCTTATCGAAAGCATGCAGCAGACTATGGGAGCTCGATATGAACCGCTTAGTTCCTGGTAAGGACTACAGAATCGACTGTGGTGAGGGAAAGAAAGTTTATCAGAAGGGTGATATGGCATCCGAAAGCTTGTTCAGCTGGCTAGGTGATGATGTGTTACGAAAGCCCACCTACTCTCGTTTTTGCGCACTTCTTGATAACTACAACCCACACCAAGGGTACAAGGAAGTTGTTACCCAGCAGGATAAGCACGAAGAAGTAGCATTCATTGAAGAGATTGCCAGAACAGCACCAATTAAGTACTTACACCGGTACTTAGTGCAGAAGGGGGAAGTATTTCAGGACTATGAGGACTTCAAAAGAATGCTGGCATCCCTATGGTTTGATTTGTATGGAAGAGGTGGCAACTCTAACTGCTCTTCTGCCTTTGAGCATGTGTTTGTTGGTGAGATCAAAGGACGGGGACAAGGAGAGAATGAGGTCTCAGGCTTCCATAACTGGATTCAGGCAAGTTCTTGTAATGTATCATAAGCCCTTGTTTTCTTATTCGAACGTACTTGTAACGGGTATTCCATGACTAATTTGCAGTTTTACCTAGAAGAAGCCAAGGGAAATGTGGACTATCAAGGTTATATATTCCCAAGACGTCGCGGTGAATCGGTGAGTATGTTGTTAAAATTGATGCACTCTCTTTGCCAGCAAAAAAAAATGATGCAATGCTGTTGCATGCGAATACTGTTAGCTAAAATGTTATACCCTGGTCCTTGCAGCCTGATTCAGAGACACAGCTGCTGACTGTTCAATTTGAGTGGCACGGTGTGCTGAAATCAGTATCCAGCACGTTGATTGGTGTCAGTCCTGAGTTTGAGGTTGCACTCTACACATTGTGCTTCTTTGTTGGAGGGGAAGATAACCGTGTCGATATCGGTCCATACACTGTGAACATCAAGTGCTACCGGTTGGGGAAGAACAAGATTGGGTCAGCCTTTCCCATTGCAGAGAACTGATTATTTGGTGGTCTGCTTCTGCAGGTTTGTAATTCTTTTTTTTTCTGTTTCGTCATCACTTTTGTGAAGCTAATATTGTACTACTGGTATCTAGCTGTTGTGCATGAAAAAGTACCATACTCTTCAATTTGTTGCTACCAGCTACAACCGTATCGGTATTGCTACTGATGACTGAGACTAAAATTACTTTTTCATGTTTCTTTTTTTCCCCTCGGTCTGTTGAAGCTTTGCCCTGAATATTTTCTGGCTTTTTATATCAAGTTTATTTACTGTTATGCTGTTTGTTGATGAAAATTCAGTAGACCAATGGACGGTCTGCTCAGATGTCGGCACAAGAACGCCTTGGTCACAGGAAAATGATGTTACTGAAAATCAGCACTATGTTTCAGCTTCAAAATTCTAGGTATTAAAAGTGAAGCCATTATTGTTTCATGGAAAAAAAGAGTTATTGATATTTTGTCAAAGTTTCCAGACTGAATTTATGAACCCACAAAATATGCTAACCAGAGAGGCATCTACTGCCATTCTGTCAAGCATTTGACTCAGCTGCTTCAGACTTTCTCATTCAACCGTTTACTTATGGAATGAGTCCAATCTTTTTTTCATATAAATTTTGCCTTTTGTGAAGGATCTGTGCCTACTCTACCTTCCTATCTAGGACTTCCATATACAAAATATATACTACTGTGAAGCATAGATTGCTGTCAACAGAGAATTTTCTTAGTATTTAGGTATTTAGATTCAAAATGTCAAAGGGGGGTATTAAGAACTTTCAAAAATTTTAAATAAGAATTAGGGATTGGTTTGGGTTGCGCTATATCGGCAAGGTGGCTTTGCGTATTACAGTAGGACAAGAAAGCACATTTTTTTTTCAATTCAATTTTTGCGGTTACAGTATCACGTATGCTATGAGGTTGAGAAGAAAAAGGCAGTACTGTAGTAATTTCCACACTTCCCAAATTTTTCTTCCTTTTTCAAACAAGTACTCTCAAACACTGACCCATTAGATCAGGCAACGGAAAAAACCAAATGCGGACTATCTGACCCACACACAGCAACAGAAAAAGAGAATGCCGAAAGTTCAAAACTAGGCCTATCGAAACGAATTTTTCAGAAGCTATATAGGTTCAGACGGTGCACGAATGAAGTCAGAGGCGTCAACAGCGGACGGCGATCACGTCGGGGCAGCGGCGGCGGCGGCAGCCCACATCAGCATGAGCATCGGCAGCAGCAGCCCCTAAAGCGGCCAGATGAAGCATCCGCCGCGGCGGCGCGTGCATCCTCCGCGCCCGGCGTCCCCGGCGCCTCCACCTCCTTCCCCTGATGAGGCGGCGAGCCCTGGCACTCCACGGCGCCCACGGCACCGTCCATCTCCGTGTGCCGCATCGCCTGCCTCAGCCGCTCGACCACCTCCCTGGCGTGCTTGGCGGGGCAGCCGTCGGCGAGCGCGGCCACCTCCCTGGCGCCTCGCGTCGGGCACCTCCCTCGAGCCGCGCGTCCATGATCTCGCCGAACCGCCTGCTTCCGGCGGAGTGCCGCCGCACCCGGTCCAGGAGCTTCTGCTCGTTCCTGGGCCGGTTGCGCTCGATGGAGCGCCGCGCTGCGAGGATCTCGTACAACACCAACGCCGAATCTCCAGACGTCGCTCTTGGTGGTCAGGTGCCCCGGCCGTCTGGACGTAGTCCGGCGCGGCGTAGCCGAAGGTGCCCATGACCTGATCGCAAAAGGAGCACAGAATTGACGGTCCATGTGAAAACTTTCAGAATGTGCATCCGCAGCATAAGGAAGTTTCGTCAGTTTGGTGAAAGTTTCCATTGCACGTACCGCTGTGGACACGTGAGTCTGGCCTGCTTTGATGGCCCCTCCCTGGCTAATCCAAGGTCTGATAACTTGGGTCTGAACTCCTCGTCGAGCAACACGTTCGACGCTTTGAAATCACGGTATATGATCTGCAGACATCAGGAGGTCAATGAGCAGAATGAATCCTGCCATGTTCTGACGAAACACGGGCATGAAAATTGCTACCTGAAGTTCCAGTCCCTCGTGCAGCCATTGTAATCATTCTCCATTATCCATTGAAAACAGCCATTGTAACCATTCTCCTAGCTAAAAAGATAAAGCTCTCATCTACCTGAAAAATATATAATACATTTATTTCTAAAAACATCTGTAGTTGTTATTCCCTCGCAATTGATCAACGCTCACTGCTTCACAAGATTTTTACTACACATTGGAATTAACCAGGCAACGCTTAAGCAAATCAGCCCGGCAAACCAATGACAAGTGGTCCAGACACATGTTCAGCCCCACCTCGACTGATGTCTAGATAACACACTCACCAATCCAACGAGCACTCACCGATGCTTCTTCACTTCTCCGCTTGCCTGGACGCCCCTCGAAGAGAAACCTACGCGGCTATGCGCTCTCTTTTTTTTAGACCAAAGCTACGCGCTCTCTTCTCGACGGTCCCCTCTCCATTCTGCACCACAGTAGCCTCACCGCCGCCTTCTTTCCATATCTGTGCTCCCATGGACCATGGTAGTAGGCTACAGGATGGACGCAAGGAAGAAGAGGAGCAAACCCCGTAATAACCTATTCCATTTTCTTCCACACTTTTATTGTGTCCTAAACACTGTCCTGAGAGTGAAGATGTGCTACAAATCTCAAATGATAAATGTACTTATGGCTAGACAGAACCAAATAACCTTTTTCATTTTCTTTCACACTTTTTGTGTGTGTCGTAAACACTATCCTGAGAGCGAAGATGTGCTACAAATCTCAAATGTGCTTATGGCTAGACACAACCATGTAACCCTTTTTATTTTGTTCACATTTTTTTTTGTGTCCTAAACACTGTTTGTAACTTTTCCCCTTTAGTATAATATAGTAAGTACGGGAATACCCTTTCTGTTTCTAAAAAAGAAATAAAGCTCTCATTTAACCTGAAAAATATGCCATGCATTTCTAAAAAGGAAATTTACAGCTGCCATTCTTCCCTGGACCGATCAATGCTCACTTTCACTTTATACGAGCTGGATTTGACCTGCTTATTACACCTTGCCATTCCGATGCCTTTACGTTTCCACCCAGGCACTCAAGCCCGACGCGTCCCGAATAAACACCTAGCTAGCGCTCTCTCCCCGGACATCCCCCCATCCCAACTCTACATACTTCATCTCTCCCTCGCCACCGCCGTACGTCGCCTCCTACAGGATGGACGCGAGGAAGAAGGAGAAAATCATGGTTCCACAGGCGCGGCTCAGCGCATCAAGGTGGAGGTGGAGGGTCAGTGTATCTGAGGCTGCGCTTGGTGTTCTGCAGCGCGGCGGCAAAGGGAAGGCACCGCGCCGGCCGTCGTCAAGGCCGAGGGCAAAGGAAAGGAAGCTGCCGTGTCCGTTGTGGAAAAGCACCCGAGTGCCATTTCGGCGCAGAAGACAATGGCGATGGAGAAGAAGAAGAGAGCGGGTTTGGTGGCTGCGCGGGTCAAAGAGCACGCGTCTGCCGAAACGGAGTGAGCCATCAACAAGTGACTTAGTGAGCGATGGCAGGGACTGTAGAGGAGACTTGAGCCATGGGAGGAATGCTAGCTAGGTTGGACGTGCTGCAAGGGGCGAGAAATGTGTGGCTTAGAGGAAGTGCATGGAAGGCCAAACATGGAAGTGCTTGGAACCTAGTGCCCGCATGGAAAAAAAAAGAAAAATATACGCTCATGCATCCAAGCATGTTTCACTCGCCTTTTCGTCTATGTATTGTTTTCACGCCCAGTGTCATCATAGCGCATTTTCCGGTGGTAAAAACTGGAATACGCTAATGCCAAGTGGTTCATGGCCCCATTACTTTTCATGTGGTAAGGCATGTCTAGACTTTATACATTTCTTTAATGCATGTCCATGTCGGTGTTTATACTTATTTAGAAGTAGATAGGATCTTTATGTGGCTAAAGATAAAATAAAAGTAATAAATCTTATATAATAGCTTTGGACCTTGAGGAAAAGTTTAATAACTTGAATTGAAATTTTAATTTTTAACTTAGTAAGTACTTGTACCTCATAAATTTAATTAAAAGTTTGGCAATCTAAGTCAAGTGGGAGATTTTTTTTGTTAATAGTTCTACGAGTACAAAGTTTGATCACATGAATTGAGAAGTAAAAGTTGTTAGTAAATGTCTTAAAATCGAAGTAAAAACTCTGACGATCAAAGTTAAAAGCAAAAGGATAGTTATTAATAGCTCATAAATCCGAGTGAAAGGTTGGATAATATAAGTTGAAATGTGAAATTATTTAGTGAATAACTTTCAGATTCAAGTGCACACTGTTGGATAAGTTATAAAGTAAACATATTTACTCAACCTATTGAAATATTGCTAGCCTAATCTGAAAGGCTTAACTCTTTTGATAAAACTCCGGAAGTCAAGTTATAAGCTTTGATTTAAGTTGAGAGTAAATATTGGACAAACATTAATTAGAAAATTTGAAATGTGCAGCTTTTTTATATAGAAGATCAACACGGATGCAGTTTTCAGGTAACATTAGTTGAATAGCAAAAAAAGTGGCACAGGAGCCCTGGCTTTCCCCCAAAGGCGATGCCATTGACTGCGGCTATTAGTGTAAGCTCCTTCACATGTATGGTTCCTCTTGGAAGTGATCTGGTCCATTAACGTGTTTGTTCTAGTCTCCCATGCAAGTACTACCTTCGAGCACATGACGTTATCATTTCAAATAGGAGTAATAAGCAAAAACAAGCTTGGTTCCATGTCTTAACGACAAGTAATTAAAGATGTCCAGAGGGAGTATATGTATGTTGGAGCACTTGTAGCTAGAATGATGGACGCTATTTAAGATTTTCATCATAAATTCCTTTGTATGTGCTAATTGACATGTTTTTAACGGCTAAACACAATTATAATTTAACTAGCTATGGGTTTCAACGCAACCCATGTCTAAGAATACTCCAAAACCGCATTAGGGAGCCACAACTCAAATAAACATGGTGTGATTTGCCAATAGCATGTGGAATCAGTAAGAGACAGATCCGATATAGGGGTAAATACTTTACTAACAGTAGCAGCCGATAGTATCTTCTAGAGCGGTCCATCCACTAATCTCCAGTTACTAATCCTGGCACAAGTGGTTAAGCGCCGCCTGGGTCTTCACACGCGTCGCCTCCTCCCACCCGTCTCGCCTTCTTCCCCCACCCTTCCCTCCAAATTTCCCCCTCGCCTTCCCCTCTCCCCAACCCCAACTCAGCTTCGCGTTCGATTTTGTCCGGTCTTCACCGCACCGACACTAACCCTAAACCCCGGTGGCTGCATGCATCGCTTTGCTTCATCCCGATCATGTACGGCACTCTTGGAATATGGGTCGTTTCATGTTTCTTGTGATTTTTTCCACCCTCATTCTCCTCTAGACTGTATCATCTTTTTTTAATCTCCTTTTGCCCTCCATCTTAGGAGCCTCATCCCATCCTCGAAGTTGCATGTTGCTGCATGTTTGGTTAATTTTACATGCATTGTAAAGATTTCTGTGTGATCATGCATCATGGCGTTGTTCGCAACACCGCGAGGGTCATCTCTGCAAACTCTCTCTCTGTTACATTTTTTTTGGCAAATTCTCTACATGTGCTCAAACCGTAGCGAGAAATTTCTGAATCGTTTTTAGCAATTCTTTCTTGCACTTTTCATTCTCCTGTTATTTACCTGCACTTTCTCATTTCCTGTTTCTAGCATAACCCTAGCTGATCATCTGGATTTATTGTGGCGAAAGCTTCAACCTCTTTTATTTCTTCGTAGAGATCGCATCGAAGCAGGAATATATGTACAGGAACCAGTTTAGGTCGGATCGATCGAACAATCACACCTCCACCGCGCGAAGGACCGGCCGCGGAAGCGGCAGCGGCACGCATTGGGTCGTCTCCAGCGGCCGAGGAAGCACTGCTCCGGCTGTGCGCCCACAATCGCCACTATACCAGAGGTAAGACATATGCCACGTGTTTGATCTCCGTGATGACGCATGTTGATTATAATGTTTATGTGTGGTTTCGGTGTGCCAATTGCATTTGCAGCGGGAGACTCGGGAGTGTGCAGCAGCAGTACATGCCAAGGTCACCGGTGGGTGCACTGACCCAGGGGAATGCCAGTAGTTATGCTCCTGCTGGGAGTGACGATGCTGTTGTTGCTGAGCACGTGGAGCCAGTGAACCAAGGTGCAAATGCTCATGGTATGTGTGATTTTGTAATTGTTTCCCATGTGTGTGTATATATATAAGGAAAATTTATTGTACACGCATTTATAGCTACTCCCACATGTGTATCTTATAACGTAGGACGTATCTGACCTAACGAAGAGCATGTACGTGAAGTATGTGATCATACTAGAACATCTATGATACATACAGTATGTGGACATACTAATTTTATATACTAGTAGTAAGGTATAATTATAATATATTTAAAAAATAGGGGCGCTTTTGAAATTTTTTGTATATATCCTTTTGAAGTATCTTAGAATTAATATATGAACATACTCAAAGTGATAAATGAGTATGCGGACATACGCACAGTCATATACTGATGGTGAGAGTAGCTACACGCGAGTGTAGATAAAACTCGTCATATATATATAGTATGTTCATATACTAATTCTAAGATGCTTGAGAAGGATATATACAAAAAATTTCAAAAGCAACCCTATTTTTTAAATATATTATAGTTATACCTTAGTACTGGTTTATAAAAATTAGTACGTCCACATACTGTATGTATGGTTACATACCCAACATATATACCATCATAGATATTCTAGTATGATCACATATTCACGTACATGCTCTTTGTTGGGTTAGATACATCCTACACCATGAAATACACGTGTTGGAGTAGCTACAAGTGCGTGTAGAATGAATTTTTCACACACACACCCACACATATATATATGCATTCTTAAATAATTGATGTGCATAAAAGAGTGTGGATGCAGATCATGCCACTATTGAGCATGCAACAGTATACTCTATTATTTTGCCTCTAATATTTTCTATATGACCTCGTAAGCATGACATATTTTCCTGGGATAAGCTTTTAGCACATATTGATGAGATCATAATGTTAGTTAGGAACGTATTACATTTCTCTCATGTGATTTAGCTAATATTTTAGCATAAACTCTTTTACTAAAGCTCTCTCTTAGTGAAATTGTCTGATGACTCTCCCTTTTTAGCATCTTTTGGGTCAATAGATAATGTGAAATCTTCCGAAGTGCCTACTCAGATCGATGTCCTAAACTCAATCTCTGCCGAAGGAAGTTGGGTGGCAGATTCGCTGATCCCAACAATACCCACAAAAGGTTATTTTCGGCATAACATGGTTACAACAGCAAGCCTGCTAGTTTCATTTTAAATTGATTAATGTTAGATAAGATTACATTCTTCTGAATTCTGATGATGTTTGCTCCAGGGCATTTATCCACTGCATTTACTCTTCAGTTTGGAACTTTTAGCCCAGGAGTTATTAACAAGCAAGTATGGGCTAGCATCCATATTCACCTATTTTTGTGTGGCTTTTGTTTTGCTATTCATTAAAGCTTCATCCTGATCTTCTTATAGCATACTACTACATGCACATCCTCAGCCCCTCCTGATCTCAATGGGAACAAACATTCAAAGGTCCATTCATTTTTCATGATTTAGTTTATTGAATGAAATTATTTGTGCTTCTATTTTGCACTTAACTTTACATGTGACGAATTCAGGCCTGCTATGGATTATCTGACAAGCCTAATGTAGTTTTATTATCTACCCATAAGCAGGAAAAGCAAGAAGCTACAGATAACTTGGTTATTGGTGGAGGAGCTGACTTAATTGACAAATATGAGAGTGTTCGTGTTCCTGAATCACATGGGACATCAATGCTGAATTCTATTCCTCCAACCAGCAGAGTTAGCACCTCAACCAATCTGTTCTTAGTTGCTTTACAACCTGTTTTGCTTACTTTTATCCTATACGGTTCATAGGTGTACATGGATTCATGCGAGCTATTTCCCAGAACTCCGTCTCCCCCAACTCAACAGCAGTGCAAAAACCAAGAAGAAACAAAAGACAGGGTTCATACCAACCAGTCTGACACTACATATAAATATCCTTATACTAAGCCTAAGATAAGTGTGCAAATTCCAGCTTCCTATACTCCCAATTTGACGCCACCACAATTTATGCTTCCAATGCCTGGGAGATCAATGCATGTGGCTTTCCAGCAGAAGCAACCTCAAGTGCCCATTGAATTCAGGGGGGCAGGCTTTCAAATGCAGTCTATTGGTTGTGTATCTAGCTCCTTACCTGTGAGAATGACCATCCCTGTGGGCAATGCACCTCACATACAACCGATGTTTGTTCATGGTACTCAGCCTCGTGCATTGCATCACCAAACCTTCATCCACCAAGGACAAGGCTTTGGATGTGCCCCTCCAGCTAATTGTCACCTTCCTCAGTTTGTCAATGCTAGATTTGCACAAGAGTTATCTCAGCAGAGTCCTAGAAGTGGTAATGAACAGAGGAGAACTGTCAAGATAACACATCCAGAGACACACGAAGAGCTGATGCTGGATAGACGTGGTCATTCCTTTATGGGTATTCCTATTTCTAGCCAGATGCCTCTACATAATATAAACCAGCTATCTCAGCCTGTTCAAACATTTTCTCCAGTTCAGAAAGTGTATTATCCTAGACCAGACACATACAATCCAGCACCTATCTATCTTCCCAACACCACTAGTGTCCCTCTTGCAACTAGGCAAATTTCCTCCAAAATGCAGCCCCCGATGCATACCTTTGACTCCACTAATAGCAACCAGCCAATTACTTCCATGAAACCTCCAATGCCGATATCCTGGCTTGATGCTAGTTCCAGGGCAGTGACCAATTTGCATACTACTTCAGAAGTCTCTAGTTTCAAAGGGTTACTTCCATCAAGCTTATCTGCTCCGGTTCATGTTGAGCTAAAGCCACCTATTACATTCCCTGTTGAAAAGAAAGAGGTGCCATTAAAGTGTTCTGATGAATCTGTTATGTCAAATCAGCAAAGCAATCATAAGATTAGACTAGCAATTTCTCCTGAAGCTGCAAATTTAGTTTCTGCCGAAGGGAATCTTAAGGCTCCAGATATAACTTCTGATATTAGTTGTAATTCAATATCTCGGAAAGTTCCAACCCAACAAATACAAAGTCAACAAGCTTTAGCTGATCATGACATACCAATTGTGGGCCCTCAAATTATCTCTACTGGTAACCAACCTTTGGCATCTGCTACAAGTTGTATATTTTCAGTAAAAGCAAAGCCTAGTGAGATGGAAGAATCATCAATGATTACAACACGTTCATTGTCCCAATTAAACCTCGAGTCATCATATACTGAGGCTTCAAGCAGAAGTGATAGTGTTGTTTGTATTAAAACTTCACTCATTTCCAATATTGACGTGGCATCACCGACTAACAAGAATTCTAAATATCATGGCAATAGCATTTTGGGGAAGCCTCCAATAATTTATACACAAGAAATGGTGCCATCAAAATTTCCAGGATCTACTACACTCATAAAAGGTCTAAGAAAGGAGGAGGTGAATCTAGTTTCCTTTCTAGAAAAAAATCCTGAACTTAATGGTTCAGTTCCATTGCATAATCAGGACTTTCTGGTTAAAGAACATGTTGTAACCAAAAAAGAGATGTGCTCCATGTCAAAGACAGAACAAGTAGATGCGACCACGCTAGATATTGCTTTTGGATCAGAGGAAGGCATTGGTGTCGCCAAATCAGGAAGGTTTCATGCATCTGATGAATCAATTGATTTGCATCAGTTCATATCCATTGATCTGCAAACATCAAACAACAATCAACAACCTTTATTGGATGCACAAATTGTAACATCTCAACCAAAGAACAAGCAGAATAGCAGTATAGATGTAAAGAGTTCAGCACCTATTTCTAATTCAAGTAGCTCCCTAAGAAAGATAGGGCATGACAATGTTGATTCAAAAATATCTAATCCATGCTCCACTGCTGCACCTTCACTGGTGCAAACAAAAAAGATTGATTTGGAATCAACAAAAGCCAAAAATATCAATGGACGACGAAAAAAGCGAAAGGAGATGCTCCTTAAGGCTAGTGGACAAAAGTATTATGATCTTGATACTGCACCTAACTCCTTGAGTGAGAACGTTGAGGGATTTAATAACCCACATGATGTCCAGAGTTTCAACTTAAAGCAGAGTTGTTTATTGGATGCTAAACAAGATTGTTCAACTTGCGAGACTGATAACCAGAACCAGACTAATTTGTTTGACTGGGAAGATACAACCGGAAATTCTACTGAAAAGTTAAAAGAGTTTGGGTATATGTATTCTATCAATAGAGCAGAAGTAAACAAAAATAAATGTGAGTTTGAGCAGAAAAGGTATTCTCGGGATTTTCTTTTAACATTGGCACAAAGCTGCATCGAACTTCCTGCAAGTTTCAAGATTGGATTTGATATTTGTGAAGTTGTAATGAGTGTACGTGTTGGTGCTCCATATATTGACAATATCGAGCTTAATCCAAACCATGCAAGGATTAAAGATCAAGGTTCAGCAACTTCCCGAGCTAACCGTCATATGGCTAGCAAGTTTGATGATGATAAATGGGGAAAACAATTTTCTTCTCATCTTTCTGGACGTAACTCTCTTTTAGACAATGTTCATCAGCCTACCTCTTCTAGTTGGGATGCAATACAGCGTGTTGGGCATGGATATACAAGAAATCTTTCACAATGCCAGCCATTCATCAGTCAAGATAGTGGTGAGGTTCTCTCTAGAGTTGTGAAAGAAGTAGTATCTCAATGTAGCATGTCACGTGGTTCTGCTGAAGAGAAATGGCAGCATAGAACTAATGTTCAGAGTATTTTATCACCATCTCAAGTATCTATGCTACTTATGCACAAAGCTGAGAAAAAATATGAGGTTGGTAAGGTGTCTGATGAGGAAGAGGCTAAACAAAGGCAATTGAAAGGTATTTTGAATAAGTTAACACCCCAAAATTTTGAGAAACTCTTTGCACAGGTCAAAGAGTTGAATATTGACAATATTGTCACACTTACTGGTGTGATATCTCAGATATTTGACAAAGCCTTGATGGAACCCACATTTTGTGAGATGTATGCTAGTTTTTGTTTTCGATTGGCTGGTGACCTACCAAACTTTGTGAAGGATGATGAGAAAATCACCTTCAAACGATTGCTTTTAAATAAATGCCAAGAAGAATTTGAGAGAGGTGAAAGAGGGCAAGCTGAAGCAAATAAAGTTGCGGAAGAGGGTGGAATGAAACACTCTGAAGGGGAGAGAGAAGAGAAACGGATTCGAGCACGCAGACGCATACTAGGAAATATTAGATTAATTGGGGAGTTGTATAAAAAGAAAATGTTGACCGAGAGAATAATGCATGAATGCATAAATAAATTGCTAGGTGATTATCAAAACCCAGATGAGGAAGATCTAGAGGCTCTGTGTAAATTGATGAGCACAATCGGGGAGATGATAGATCATCCCAGAGCGAAGGTACATATGGATATTTATTTTGACCTTATACAGAAGCTGTCAACAAATTTAAAGTTATCATCTCGAATAAGATTTATACTGGAAGATGTGATTGACCTTAGGAAAAACAAGTGGAGGCTGAGAAGGAAAGTGGAAGGGCCAAAAAAGATCGATGAGGTCCGTAAGGATGCAGTAAAACATAAGTTGGGCCAATCAAATAGGTTTGGCTTCTCTCCTAACTTTAACTCATCTGTTGCCTGCAGAAGCTCTGGGTTAAGACCAGGGCCTCCTGAAAATAGCACACGTGGATCCTCTATGTTGTCTTCTTATGGACCATCACAAGTACGTTCATATGGATCCCATAATGTTAATCTTGATGCTAAATATCATCCTTCGAATAGAGCCTTGCCAGTTCCACACCATCAAAGGCGTTCTGATAAATCCATTCACATTGGTCCTCAAGGTGATCTAGGAAAAGGCTTGTTGCTTTGTGGGAAGCCACCTGTTTCAAATGATATTTTGCCAGAAGTTCATTTGAACAGTCATCATGGTCAATCATTGGAAAACTCAAGAGAAGGTTTAGTTACAAGAGCGGCTCGTAATCGAACAAACTTCAAATCTAGTAATACATCATGGGGAACATCAGATTATGCTTCACCTCAACTATCAACTGTTGGTCAAATACATACGTCATACACAGTCAGAAAGGAGATGTGTGCTGAAGCGCAGACATTTCCTAAAGAGGTTCTTAAAAAAAATCGATATTAACCATAAAAGAATTTTACAAGCAAGCTCTCATCTATCATGATTTATTTATATGTTGAAACACTATAGTTGTTTACATTTCTCAATTTTTATGAAATATATGCTGATATGTAGTCATCTGTTAGCACCTTAGCACATTTGGTTATTCATTTTTTAATCTGTATGATGATGAAGATGATCACATGTAGCTATTGTCCCTTTTTTCGAAAAATGACATGCTTGTATCATGTTGTATATAGTAATATTTTCTTTACATTTCAAGTAGAAAATATTTTGCCACAACTGATAGTATATTCAACCTTTAGATAGCTATATTTTTAAATTAGGTAATGAGTCCCATCTTTTAGTATGATTTTTCTTTTTGTAAAAAAGAAGGATTTTATTTCGTCCACTTCGCAATGGTTCTTTACTACGATATATGTATATTTTATAACATCTATTCACACATGCATAATTATTGGCTGTCAAAACAAATTTGTGTGTAGAGCATGTACATAATCAAATGAATAATAATTAAAGTGTTATGTGTGGTGTTGCTTATTAATATGTCTGATACTTTTGGGAAGCTGATTAGCCTAGGGGGCAAACATAGAACCTCTCATTTAGTTTCAGGTTGTCATAATCTTATCATTATACTAACATAATATTTACCCTGTAGTGCTAAGGACGAGCAAGAGGTTGTTTTGTGCATGAAAGAATTCAATGCACCTAGCTTTTACCCTTCACTCGTGTCACTTTGGATCAATGACTCCTTCGAAAGAAAAGACCTGGAAAGGGAACTCTTGGCCAAACTTTTGGTGTTCTTGTGCAAATCTCAAGAGAAATTGCTAAGCCAGCAGCAGCTACTCCATGGGTATGGTCCATTTGCATTTGACAAAAAGTCTATTCTATAATTCATGACTTGTTACCAAAGCCACACTATTCATAATCTGCCTATTTTGTTAGGTTCCAACATGTTATATCCACCCTGGAAGATGTTGTGACTGATGCGCCGAAAGCGACCAAGTTCCTTGGTGAAATATTTGCCAAAGTTATAATGGAAGATGTGATCTCGTTGACAGGTGTAGGAGGGCTGCTGCAGGAGCCGGATGGTAGGGAAAAACCTGCAGAACGTCATGCCCTGGACGACAGCCTCGCATCTGAGATTTTGGGGAGCATGCTAGAGTCCATCAGAGTGAAAAGGGGTGACTCTATCGCGGACCATGCAAAATCCAGCCTGTAGTGTCCCAGGCGGCCCGATGTGTGTGTCTGACACCTGATCTGGGTAGGGAGGCAGCGAGCCTGGATTGTTAGTGGTGCATTTGGTAGCAGGTCATTGGGGTCCTAACCTTAGAAGAAAGGTTAGATGGAATTTTGTTGGTTTTTATTTTTCTTGTGTTACCACTACTGTTCCAGAATGACTCATTAAATTTCCGGCGTAGCCACATCCATGGGCTGTCTTAAAACTTCACCTCATCTTGGTGTTATCCTCCATTTATTCGTTCTATGCCTTGACCTGTTGGAGCTAGTGTTATGTTGCTTTCTAGGGGATGGCATCTAGTGATAGTCCATGGTGGCACCAACTCAATTATGGAAGTATTATAGACAATTAACCGTATTGAACAAATATGCAACTAATCAATCTACAAGTTCGTCACAGACTCACACAGGAATGAAAAGCACACAATGACACAATTGGAGTAAAGAATACAAGTCCATCATTTTTGACATGACAACTAAATACCACAATAGAGGGAGAATAAACAACATCACATATTAACATTTTGCCTTGTTTGGCAACTATAAAATTCAAATATAAGACCTTCTTTTAAAGAATATGAATGGTTACCTAGCCAGCTAGGCTAAACAAACCACAAGTATCAAATCAGAATAATCAGGCCACGGGCAAGTCAGAATAGAGAGGTTACCGAAGGATCAAGTATACTCCATGATATATGGACATTGCAGGAATTAGAGCTGCACTAATCGAACAAAACAATAAACTGTAGCACAAAGACATAAATTAGCAGGTCACAAGGAGCTATTGAATGCAGATGAGTTTTTTACATTCTTTGCATTCCAATTTCTCATGGATCATGAATTTAAACCCAAACATCCTAGGGATGTATTGCAGCATAGGCTTTTAGGACTTCAGATGCGGCCATGCAGGTATGGCATCAGAAACAAGTGAGGAAATGTTGTCCTGAAGTACGTTCCAATTATGTCTACGTCAAGGAAAGTCCAGAGTGGCCTATTTTCCAAATACAAAATTCTTACAATGGTACATAAAAAATAGGCCTTTTCAATTCTTACAAATTACAAGGAAAAAATGGAAGCTTTTTTTGATGGTCCAAAAATAATTCTTAACATGTGTAATATATGACATTTCGTTTTCCTTCAAAATATATATGTCATTTCGTTTGTTCACAAGTTTTCTTAGCATCCAAATTATACATTATCCAGAATCATATTAAAAGTTTGTTTGATGAATAAGTATATTAAAATTAGAAAATATATTTAAAGATTTGGGTAGGAGTCACAGATGAGATCAAGTCGTGGACGGACAAGTCGGACCAAAACACTTTGCGGACGAGACGTCGACCCAAAATAGCAGATCCATCCTATCAATAAGATAAGTGGATCAAACCAAAAATGAGAGGCAGAAACCTTACTTGCTTTAAAAGTAGGTAAAGAAAAAAAATTCAACACATATTAAAACACACCCACTCCACACACCACTTTAGTACGAAACATAAAACGTGGCTTGTGTGCACTTTACTCTACTCTCTCTTTACACATCCAAACAAATATATTTGTGATAGGTGTTTCAACCTGTACAATATGGTGGAGTTTCATGTATTTTTTAGTTAGACATAACAATAAATAGAAAGCTAATATGTACCACACATTTATTCGAAGTCGCGTTGCAACCGTGTGGGATTAGCTTTTATCGATAGGAGAAACTATGATGGATAATTTCTGTTTTGATGCTGGTTTTTGTATATTATCTCTACTAATAACTTTTTGTAGATTTATGTTACATAATATTCCAATTTATAATAAAGAAAAATCGTATATCTATGGATTTAACTATTTTTTGTCAATAACTAAAATATGTCATACCCAAACCCATATGAGAAAAAAGGCATAGCATCTCTCGTTCCTTTTCTACATAAACCTATTGTCTCCTCTACCTTATCAAGCATTTGTCATTTTACAAGCATCGCTACCTCTGCCTTCATCCACCCACGTGCCATAATCATTGCTTCATACTAATGTTTTCCAATGTTGCCTATCAGCCATCCTCTACATTTTCTTCCTTCTCGCACTGTCCATTTTTAGTGTTGATGTTTCATTATTCCTACCTTCAATGTCGAATCGCCCATATCTCGGTTATGTCCTCCATCTCCGACAACTCTTATATCATTAGACTTGTCAATACATATCTTTTGTATTCACAATGTCGTCCCCATCGCAAACCCCATCTACTTTGCAGCAAAGCAATAACCTCATTATTCCCCCAATACTCGCCACCATCACGAGCCCAGTCATATATCTTTCTAAGCTTGAGAACTTCCACCTTCCACTTTAAACTCCCTATTACAAGTAACTCTAACTCTAAACTTCATAAAGATCCGAGATTGCTTTAGGAGATGAAAAATTTGTTCATTAAAAAGAGCATAAATCAACACCAATACAATGGTACAAGAAAATCTAGCATTCTTCTATCAGATCGTACTTGGTACCATAGAACTTATTACTATATTGGATTAGATTAAGATTTGTAGTTTCCATGATTCATTTTATCTAATTTAAATTTAAAGAATATATTTTATTTTAAAGAAAGACTTGATCACAATTCCGAAAGACGGCAGAGCGAAATTCCTTAACACCGACTTACACGCAAAACCATATTCCACCTGAAAAGACCAGAACACCTCCATCCCGCAGGAAGCGGCCATCGAGAGCGAGACGACTTGTTAGCAAATCCGTAATTAACTCCAATTCCGGCGTCCAATTTGACAGGACACGGATTTGCCCCGGGGAAAGAATACCTAGGCGGCTAGGCCACGTAGGCCTCCGTGTCGGGTCACGGCAATCCAAAGGGCACACCTTTCGCCTCCGGCGCTAGGGTTTCGTCCCCCCCCCCCCCCCCCCCCCCCCCCCCCCCAAATTCGGTCCGCGAGAGCTCGAGGTACGCACTGAAGATTTCACCCTCCGCACCCCAGCTTCGTGGCCTGGTTCCCCTAAATCTACGTTTTTTTTGGGGGGGGGGGGATGATTTCTAGGTGATTTTTCGTCGAAGCTGTGACGTGGGAGATGCCGCCGAAGTCTAGGAGAGGCGGCGCCGCCGCGGTGAGGAAGGCGCCGGCAACGAGGGGCCGGGTGGGGAGGGCGCAGGCTGCTGCGGAGGAGGCGCCGCTCGTGGAGGAGGCGAAGGAGGCGCCCGCCGAGGAGGTGAAGGTCGCCGAGGAAGCCCCGAAGATGGTCGAAGAGCCGAAGCGCCAGCCCTCGCCGCCGCCGCCGTCGCAACAGCCGGCGGTGGAGGAGAAAGGCTCCGATGCCACAGCTAACGGTGCCAACCACGCGGAAGGTCTTGTGTTCCGCCCCTATTTGTGCATAGGATGTTGACTTCATTTGTGATCTGTGCTATGGCCTGTAAGGATTTAGATTTTTGTGGTAGCTTGTGTGATTGTATTCTGGTCCAATAGTAGTTCCTTACTTGAGTAGCATGAACGCTAGGTAGATTTTGTTCATTCCATTGATGGCGAGATGGGTGCTGGATGCATATGTGGCCATGAAGTTTCTGTTTTGACAATGGCTACTTCTGATTTTGCCTAGTTTCATACAATAGGATTAATACGAACCAGGCAAGAAAGATTATACGATTGCTGTGATTGTGGTTGTGGAGCTCTGCTCTATGCATCATATCTTGTGCAATTTTTGTTAAGACGGCGCGATGGACCTTATGGTTAACTCAATTTTGTAGATGAGGGAGCTGTGAAAGAAACATATGAAGAAGAGGACAAAGGTGAACGACTAGAGTTTGAGGACGAACCAGAATACGAAGAGGAGGCTGCTGTGGACTACGATGAGAAAGATTTGGAGCACTACGAAGAGCAATATGAGGATGGTGATGAAGAGGTGGAGTATACTGAAGACGTGGTTGAAGTGGAGACTGATATGGTTGACGAGGAAGATGAAGGTGGCGATGATGGCGAGGGGGAAGGATATGAAAATGCTGATGAAGAACATCATGTGGATGTGGATGACGAAGAGCATAGTGAAATGGTCAAAGAGCACCGCAAGCGGAAGGAGTTTGAAGTTTTTGTTGGTGGGCTAGATAAAGATGCAACAGAAAGTGACCTTAGGAAGGTTTTTGGTGAAGTTGGTGATATAACTGAAGTTCGTCTGATGATGAATCCTGTCACAAAGAAGAACAAAGGCTTTGCCTTCCTGCGATATGCAACTGTGGAGCAAGCAAGGCGTGCTGTTTCAGAGCTAAAGAATCCGCTGGTTGGTTTTAAGATCTGACTATTTTGTGTTTGCGTCATATCCTTTTCACAAGTGACTTCATGCTCTATTTAATACTTTAGGTGCGGGGTAAACAGTGTGGTGTTGCTCCAAGTCATGATAATGATACACTCTTCGTTGGCAATATCTGCAAAACATGGACAAAAGAACATGTAAGATGGTTGAGAGTTGTTTTTGCGATTTTTGTTTGCTTCTTTGTTGAAGAAATGACTTGTCTTGGCATTTGCAGTTGAAGGACAAACTGAAGAGTTATGGAGTAGAGAATTTTGATGATTTACTACTGGTTGAGGATAGCAATAATCCAGGAATGAATCGTGGCTATGCTTTGCTTGAGTTTTCTACTCGACCTGAAGCAATGGATGCTTTCAGAATATTGCAGAAAAGGGATGTAGTTTTTGGAGTTGATCGTAGTGCAAAGGTTTCCTTCGCTGATTCCTACCCCCAAGTTGATGATGAAATAATGGCACAGGTGACTAATTTTGCACAGTAGTTCCAACTTTAAGTGGCTCTGTGGGTTAAAAAAAAATTCCTAACATGGATTGTCCATTAGCTCTTGTCCCCAATAATTTCAGATATCTACCATTTATCATTGAAGTTGTTGCATCCTGATTTCTATTGTTTATGATTCAGGTCAGAACTGTATTTATTGATGGCCTTTCTCCCTCATGGGATGAAGACCGAGTTAAGAAATATCTCAAAAAGTATGGAGCTATTGAGAAAGTGGAACTTGCTCGAAATATGCCGGCTGCCAAGAGAAAGGATTTTGGGTTTGTTACCTTTGATACTCATGATAATGCTGTTGCATGTGCCGAAGGGATAAGCAATTCTGAGATTGGTGAAGGCGATCACAAGGTCTGTTATGCGACTATATTTGCAGCACCCATTTAAATATTTGCTCTACTTTCAATGCATGTCATCTTGCAAATCCTTCTAATGAGTACAACCCCGTGGTTCAGGCAAAAGTAAGAGCTAGATTGTCGCGACCCCTACAGAGACCTCCTAGAATGAAGCATGGGTTAAGAGGAAATTTTAGAGTTGGGCATGGTGCTTCCCGAGGTGGCCGTTTACTGTATGCTCGCCCTCCTCCACCTCGCAGGCCTCCACCACGTCTTGTTCGGCCTGCTGTAAGCCGCTTACCGCCCATCAGGAGCCATCCATTGAAGAGGCCTGTTGATATTAGAGATAGGCGACCTGTTATGTCAATGCCAGATAGAGCTAGGCGTTTGCCCCCTCCAGAGAGATCTTATGACAGGAGGCCTCCAGGTTTGCAGGCTTTATGTGCATTCGGTTTATTTCTGTTACAGTGTAATGCATTATACCCATATGTATTTTCCCACATTTCGTTTGTGGACAGCTCCAGTTTACCCAAAGAGAAGTCCAAGGAGAGAATACGTGAGGCGTGATGAGCTTCCTCCACCAAGGAGCAGAGCTGCACTTGACTACAGCCCAAGAGTTCCAGTTGATAGACGTCCCTCTTTCAGGGATGATTATTCACCCCGGGGATCAGGTTATTCAGACCTAGGTCCACGTAGCGCTCCTCGTCTTTCTGATAGGCGAGCATATCCTGATGATAGTTATGGTGGGAAGTTTGACCGGCCTTTACCGGCCTATAGGGAGAGTCGGGGCCGTGATTATGACACCATTTCTGGATCAAAGCGTCCATATGCCGATATGGTAAGTGTGATTTATTTGTTTAAATGACCAGAACTTGTGGTGTGGTTCTGAATTAACCTAATTGTGTTGATGTTCTGTCAAGGATGATGTGCCTCGGTATCAAGACATCAGTGTTCGTCAGTCCAAGGCACGGTTGGACTACGACGTTGGTGGTAGCAGTGCTCGATATGGAGATACATATAGTGAGAGGTTGGTGGACATTTAGAGGTTGCAGTATTGTTTTTTTGCCTTGTGTTTTCTTCTATTCAATATGCTATGTATTTTTGCACTTATAGGCCTGGACGATCACATGTGGGATATAGTGGCAGTCGATCTATCTCTGGTCATGATTCAGCATGTGGTAGCAGCCGTCATGGCGTGAGTTATGGAGGTATAGTCTTGAAGCTCTATTATTTGCTAGGGCACCTTTGGTCATGCACTTATTTTAATTTTCATGTCAATTTGCATCAACTCTTGCAGGTTCTGCTAGCGGTGGTGATGCTAGTGGAATGTACTCATCAGGTTACAGTGGTAGTTATGCGTCTCGTGGATCTGATGTGAGTATATTTGAAATATCAACTCTATTGTTTACTACCCTTTTTTGGTTTCCTCAATTCATTTGAATTTTCCATTTGAGCAGGTCGGTGGGAGTTCATATTCATCACTTTACTCGGGCCGTAGTTTAGGTAGCAGCAGTGGTGGCTACTATGGGGGCGGCGGTTCCAGTTCATATTACTAAGGTGCAAATCTCATTTATATTTCCTTACCCCCCCCCCCCCCCCCCCCCCCCCCCCCAAGTTTGTTCATTGTGCATCCATTATTTTCACCACTCCCCCTCTCTTTCGCTGTCACATCATGGTGCTAATTGTAATGCTGGGGGTGGCAAATGTTTCCCCATGTGTCAAAAGATGTGGGAAGTCCGGATCAACAATGAATTAATTTAATGACACAGATTTGGCATCGCGTCATCTTTGTGGAACAGATTTGGCATCGTAGGAGTTGGTGTAGGCCTGCATTTTATGGAGCTTCTGAATTTGAGGCCTACAGATCTGGAAAAGAAGTGCCAAGTACTCAAGTCTGGGCAATGTTTTCAAATAACACATGTTCAAAGAAGCCAGATACATCAAGTTGGTTGAAGCAGTAGTCTGGAGGATGTTCTGGCTTGTTTATGTAATGTAAGGATTTGCTTTATTTGGTCAAGAGTTATGAACATAAGGGCCAGCTATGGTGTTTTATAAGTGTTTCGACATGTTTACTTCCAGTGTTTCTATAACCTTATTGAGACAGTTATGGAGTGTACTTTGAGGTAGTTTCTGCAATTCAAGGTTTTTGGAGATTCCATCTTGTGATGTGCTGGCCAAAGATCAGACTTACAAATGAAGCTCTACAAGCAGTGCTTCTTGTAAGGCTGCTAGTTTCTGAAAACCTTCTCTTCTTAGCATGCTTCACCTGTTCTCTAGAGGATCAATATTTGGACAGAATGTTGATTGGTCAGACCTAAATTCTGGACCCCTTCCATGTTGGATTCCATGGTGTTATCAGTTGCCAAAATTTGAGAGAAACTGCTTGTGTAGCTGATGTAGTTCTTTCACCAAGCAGTTACTTTGGCTTCCCCAAAGTTTAAGATAACAGAATTTGCAGCAAAAGGACATTTGAAATTTGAGTATAGTCCTGTGATACTTTTGACTTTATAGAACACATTACACAAGGCACCAGTTAAAAAAAAAACAAGCAGTGCCGACACTGATCAGCCTGGTTTGATCACCCACCATCTATGAAATTTCTTTGAACTGCTATATGGAGCATGGGTTAATAACATTTTTGAGCTTAATGGGCATTGGATGATTGCAAGCTTCAAGAATCTTGCTGGAGGCATAACACACTAACTGATCAAGTTACAGAAAAAGTTTGGTTTATCTGATACCATAATTTCTATGATAATTTTATTTACCATGGGTTATGACATAACATTTAACTCAGTCTCGGGACACTTGGCTTTCAGCCCATCACATGGGGGATATATTTGATTGGTCAAATTTGTGATACCTTCATGATTGTTTTGCATAGATTTTTTTTATCAAATGATGTCGCACTTTGCTAAGAATATACTAGTTTACTGTGTTTCAACAGTAACTAATTCTATTTGGCATTCTGCAAAGTAGATGAAAGGTACCAATACCAGCTATACTGCAGAGAGCTTACAAACTGCTGGTTCCATCATTGTGTGAATCATAACAAGGAAAACACATTCGCTAACTTCGAGTTTATTTGATCAATTGAACTAGGGCAGTAACGTTATTAGGTCCTAAGGTTTAAGGCAATTAATTTTGAGTTTATTTGATCGAATGAACTAGGCACAATAACATTATTGGATCCTGAGGTCTAAGATATTTTTGGCCTTGAATTGGTTTCTTGAAATTACATATTTTTAGTGGTGGCGCTGAGTAGGAAGAGAGGCCGGTATCTAGTATCATTGAATAGGCAGCTTTGAGATGGCTTTTGCAGTATTTGGAAACAACATTCTGTGCTTATCAATGTACTTGCCAGCCATTGTTTAGTGCTCGTGTTAGTAGTTTGCTGGAATATAGGACTTAATAAAGGAAATTGGTTATGGTGCTATGAGATCTAGCAAAACTATGTTTGATTGCATGGAAGGAATAATTTATCCAGCTATATGCAATGGCATCATTCAATTTGGATACTGGGGGCCATTATGTGGGAATCAGCACATTGCGACTGGTTGATCTGGTGCCCATTTGAGAAACAGGGGGTAGATGGAGATTGTTATTTATTTACAGGGCATGGGTGAGATCTGAAAGCAGGCATATTAAGGAAACATTTTTTCTTGAAAATAGTAATCAAAAGATACTGCATTGAAGTTCTGAACTGAAGGGTCTTGAATCATTCTCAATTTTTGAAGCAAACACAAAGAGAACATAGCTTAGTCTAACTATATTTAATTAAGTATTCAACAAAAGATTCTTTAAAGTCAGAACAAGCAAGCTGCCAAATATGTCATCACTATCTGTTTCGGAATTCTTAATCTGACCATTTGAGTGCCTGAGCACAATTCCATTGCTTTTATCCCGTCTTTCATGTTTGTAGTAATGTTACTATCAAAGAAGCTGTTGATGCTTATTATTTTCTGTCTTCCCCAGCATGCTAGCATTTTTAATCTTTTATACTCTACTGCAGTTTAGATGTTACTTGGTTTTCATGCTAACTTGGCTTAATTTATCCTGTTTTTTGAGCGCTTCGAGAATTCTAGCCAGCAGCATTCTCCCCTGAAGACAAGCATTGAGCTTCAAACAGTTAGGGTGATTTTTTTGTCTTATGCCTCCAGGTTGGTTTCTTGAATGGCTTCATGTGGTAGCTGTGATGTATTGCTTTCGTGTTACTGATTTGAGCTTGTATAAGAACAGTGTAACCATGGAATGGACTAAATGTACAAAACATGGCGTGTTTATAAGAAAGATCATATGGAGATACACTGATTCTGTCATATGCTCACGCGAATGTGATTGTGGTATTCTCCGTTGGGCCTGTTTGTCAGATTCACTGGCCACGCAGTGCGTCTGTCCTGATGAGATGCAGCTGATGAGCTCTACGCATCGACAGTCTTGTGTGCTGATGAGCTCAACCTGTGATGGAGCATTTGTTCATTTATCTACTTCTGTTTTCAAATATATGACGTTTATGATAAGCTAGATAAGCTAGTTAGCTCGTCCGGAGAGAGTATGAAGAAATATGCCTTTTTCACTGACAATTGATACGGACTCTGCTCTATTGGACTATTGGCATCACGTACTAGTATGCCAATTGGTCAGGAGTTTCTGGAGCTGCCGGTGATGGCTAACTCGAGCGAGGTCCGTGCCCGGACCGACTCTTGCTGCCGCGTCGGCAGCGCGCTTTCCCGTCTCAAACGCGCGCGACGTTCCACGCTGCCGGTTCCCGGCCGGCGGCCGCCGCACGCAGCGCGGCGCGGCCCCTCGTCAAACCCACCACGCACGCGGCCGCCGCAGCCGGCTTTCCCACGCACGCTGGCCCCCGCAGCCGGCCTTCCCACCGGGGCCCGTGTCAACCGTGTACAGCCCACCGCATCCGCACGACGCCGACGTCCCGATCCCCCCGTCGCGCGCTCCACCCGCCCGCGCACGAAACACGCGGACGCGGCACGCTACGTCGCCCCCACGCCGCGCGTCGGCATCGGCGGCACGGCGCCCCCGTCGGTTTCCTTGGTCGCACACGGCCCCTCCGCGCCCGCCGAGGGCGCGCCGCGCGAGTCGCCTTGCCGCTGCCGCACGCCACCCCTCGTACCCCCCCAGGTCGCACCTCGCACGGCGCCGCATGCCGCCGCGCGCGGCCGATCGCACAGGACGTGACCACCGCTCGCCCCAGAGGACAAATTCCATTTCGCCCCCCGGGAAAAGTTTAAACCCGGTGGAGATCGCGGCAAGGCAGCGGCAGCCATGGAGAGAGAGGAATCCACGGCTCGCCCGTGATCATCCGACGGCCGTCCTCCACCAGCGCCCGCTGGCGACGCATCGCAGCCGCCCAGCGGCCGGAAAGGGGGACGGGAGGGGAGCCCACCGCGAAATATTACGAGTCGCACGGCCCGCGCCGCGCGGGGTGTCGGTCAAGGTGCCCCCACGCCCCCGCGGTTGGCGCCGCCGCCGCTGCCTCCCACCGCCGCCCGCGTGCGCCCACCGCCACCTGTTGCCGCCTAAGGGGAACGCCTCCGTTATAACCCACCGCACCATGCCGTCCTCCACCACCGCCTCCGCCTCACCATCCACGCCAGGTCCACCCCCGCCATGGCCTCCCCTTCCCCTTCTCCCCCCGCCCCGGCCTCCGGCCGCCGCGTGCCGCCCCCGTGCTGGACGCCCGACGAGACCCTCGCCGTCGCGCGGGCCTACACCGCGCGCCGCCTCGCCGTCGGCCGGGAGCACCTGACCTCCGCCGACTGGGCCGCCGTGGCCGCGGCCGCCCCGTCCAAGACCGCCAGGCAGTGCCGCCACAAGGTCGAGAAGCTCCGCCGCCGCCTCCGATCCAGCCGCCGCCGCCCCTGCCCGCTTCTCGACGCCATCGATCTCCTTGATGGTCCTTCCCCGCCCTTCTTCTCCAAGTCGCAGTCCCGGTCCCCGTCCCTGTCCCCATCGACACCGCCGGCGATTTCTCCGCCGTCTCCCCCTTCCCCTCCCGCCTCCCCGCCCAGGAAGAGGAGGCGGGACGATGCCGGGGACGAGGATGGACTGAGTGATGTGGTGGGGGCGCTGAGAGCCATCGGAGAGGGGTTTCTGCGGGCGGAGGAGAGGAGGATGGAGGCCGCCAGGGAGACGCAGAGGATGCGGATGGAGATGGCGCTCCGGCACCTTGATGCGCAGCGGAGGCTCATGGACGCGCTCGTGGGCCGCATCGTCGACGCCTTGGAGTAAAGTGGTGGCGCAAAGGTGTCTCCTCAAGTTTTCTTCCTTGTCCTCGTTTCGTAACGGCTTGTGTTTAGGAGTTTCTTAGAGCTGTTCATATGTAGTAGCTGGGATGGATTTGTGATGTAGTTGAAGTGGACAAATCTTAGTGCTTTGCAGTCTTGTATTTGCTGAAAAGAGCGTTTTTTTATGGAAGAAGAACAAGTTATCTTCCCATTTTCATGTCAATTTTGCTTCAATTTGTTAACTTTTATGTTCTGAAAAAAGTAACATATACAATGATAAAATAACAACTCTAGAACATTGAATGTGGATTACAATTGTGTTTGGGGTACCTGGACTTTTATTTACCTGAGAAGAAAGAACGCACATGTCTCTGCTATATTAATGACATACAGCATGAAAACCTTTGTTATCTTTTGCATAATAAACTGAATCTAGGAACCACAAGGATGAACTGGAGATGTCGTTTGTTAACAACTGTATTTTTCTTTCTCCTTTTGCTAGTTCCTTGGCGCTTCAACTGAGGCTGATAGTATCTTTCCTATTTTTCTTTTGAGACGCTGAGTGAACTCACTACTGGGTTTTACTTCGATGGTTGGGCCAGCCTATATGTTTCATTGTTTTGAAATTTGAACTGAGTCATGCCAAGGTTTCATTTTCAGTCATGTCCCGGCAGAGTAGCATGCTTTTATAGTTCTGCTAGAGTTTTCACTTTGTGAGGCTGAATATTCAGCATATCCAGTTGGAGTACCAAATATAACCCTATCCTGAAGCTGGATGTATTTTGGTGACCCTTTCAAGCAATTCCAAACGGGAAAAGGATCAGGCAATATTGTACCCCAAAACCCGCACATTAACATTACTTGGGTTGATGATTGCTGCGTCATATATACATTTTGATTTTTGAATAATTATTGGTACCCAAGGTAAAATCCTCAAGAAAACTCGGATGGGCATATGAAGATTTCTGTACAAAAGTGACCAGAGACAAAAGTTTGTGTTCACTTCTTGTATGTACAGGTATTGCAAACTTGGAGATGAATTCTAAATTTTTCTTCTTTACATAACGAGGTTATTACTTATGACATGTTCTACTTGAGAATTTGCATGGTATCAGAAGTGAATATGTTCTATTAGCCGCATGATAGTGTATGTTGGTTATTAGATGCTTGATCGGGATTCGTTGCGGTGCTTATAGGCTATTATCCCGACCTTCGTTTTTATCCTTTATTAACCAACTTTTGTTAGGAAAGATAAGATTCTTTGGATAATGTATGCTATCTTATTAATTATTTTTATGTATTTCCTTGTGTAACGGACACTTCTGTCTGTTTCTGTGAACAATTCTGTTGTTCTGTTTGTCCTTTCATTCCTTTTCCTTAACAAATATGTTGCTGTGTGCACATACTCCGAATGGCAATAGTTTGGAACTTCAGATATCCCGCGACCTGCTACAGTTATCTTGTTATTGTTTAGCATCTCCTTATCCGGTGAGATCACTAAATGGGTACTTAAAGTTTTCCGAATACTATAAGTTCATACAAGGAAAGGTTTTATCTGTCCACTACCCCAATGTAAACAGTTCCATTTGGTGTCAGCGGATTTGCTGCAGATGAAGGCACCACTTGAATATGATCTAGGACCACCATCATACGATGTGGTCCTTACTCCTTAGTATGCTGGCATCCACTCCTTTAGCTAACTGTGCTGTTCGACAATTGGGCTACCACTTGAGATTAGCATCAACAAATGAAAATTGAGGTATGCACATTGACTCGACGATGCACGCTGATTTGAAAGCAGGAACTCACTCCATGATGTTTGGCTTTACTTCCGCATTCCATCGTGTGTGATCCTTTCAATACAATTCTGTATAAGAATCATTATTTAGGTTTATCGGATAACATTATTTAAAAGCCTAGTCTACTGAATAGTTTCATCTCGCGGGTCCTTTGTGTGCAATATACCATGAACATGCCCTTCTTTCACAATGAACCATGTATTTTTTGAGACTTGTGTGGTGTCTCTTTTCTTTTATAACATAAACACTACTTATTAAGTTCCCAAAACTGAACATTTCTGCCATGGCTGTTTGTGAGAATTCTCTAGTGACATCTTTTCTTGGACCAGTAGAGGATATGCGCATACGATCTGTTTGTTTTTGGCGAGTAACTAACATTTAGGCATCAAATTGTATTACATGAAAGGTGAATGGTATCCATGTGCTAATGATATCCATGTGAATCCTTGCTATATGGTTATGGAAATAGTGTGAGTGAAATAGCATCATTAATTACTCTGAACACAGAATATGCATTTCAGTTTCCTCTAGTTCTCTCCGTGAGAGTTAAACAGAAAAGGAACATCTTTTAAATTCATCTTCCCATGTTTCATGAATAGTGATTTTTCTTAGGTACACAAATGAAATCTTGTGCATTTTTTGGATAGAGTTTCCAGTAAACTTGGATACGATTATCTTGCTTTGTATCATCATCTCCTGTTCCATCTGCAGGTATGGCTAGTTGCACCTGAAAGCAACTTCTAGATTGGACAAATCAGTCATTCTGCTGATGTTTGATATTTTCCTGTATTCTTGCCTTGCCATTTGTTGTGGTGAAAATAGATAAATTCAGGTCTCTGGTCAAACAAACGCATGCCTCGCACAATCCTGCATATACACCTTGAGAAAAAAAGTAGGTACATGCCAATAGTTTTGGGCCAATCAGCAAGCACAAAAGCAGGAAAAAGGAGGGATTAACCTAAAGCAAAAGTAAGCCTCTCTTTTGCACCATCTTCTTTAGGCCTGGGACCATTTCCAAGATGGACTAATTGCTATCTATTGAGCTCAAATGTAACTTGTGGCATATAATTACCCTGCTACTTCTAAGATATGTCCAGATTTGAATGATGGATCATTGCATTGACGTCATTTTCTTCTGCAGAGTATGTAGAGTGCACCCCATAGCATACATAGAAGACTATGATAACAAGGCTCCAGATGCCGAACCTCTGATAGGACCTCATCTTGAGGGTGGTTATCAGGAACACGTTCAGGAAGACAGATGCAGCAGCAGGCCAGGGCATCAGAGGGACCGACCATTCTGATGGTGGTCCAGCGATGTCCTGCCGTGCTGTGCAATGGAAGATTGTGGTGATTGCTATGGAGATGGCCCCGAACAATGCCATCCCCCATATGCACCACCCGTCGATCTTCCTCGAGAGGGAGAAGCCGAGAGAACTCAGCGTGAGGAGCAGCAGGAAGAGGAGGACATGGAGCGGGCGGTTCACGCCGACCTTCACATACCGGTGGTAGTGCGTTGGCCACTAGGTAGAAGACCAGCAGTGTCCCGATTGATATCATCTCGAACACTATCTGCAGCTCCGTGAAGAGTGCTAATGATGCAGTGCAGAAGCCTGGGCAACCAAAGTGCTTGACAGTTAACTAGAAAGTACTGTGAAGAAAAAAAGATGCTGGCAAGTGCATTGGAATGTACTTGTTAGACTGCATTATCTTGTGATACATCTATGAACATGAATATACCATTGCCGATATGTTAAATTCATAAGACCTTGATCTCACTAAAGTTACATGTACTAATCTTAAACTTCTTGACCTATAGAAACAATAAGTTTATCTCAATCATGGATGACACTACTTGTTATTTGGACTTTATTTGCCCTGAAATGTTGGAAGTCCATATCAGAGCATGAAAAGAAAAGCAAGGCTCAGAGCTAGGGCGAGAGGGTTTGCTTATTATACGTATCACTCTCGGCTAGACTAGGTTTATTTTTGTAAGTTATCTTCCGGGGCTTGTGGTTCACAAGCCTGTGACTTTAACCATTACTACTTGCTAGAGCATGCTATTTGTTTGTAACCATCTCAATCACTCTACTCCCCATTGGGGATTTAAAAAGCACTTCTACTCCAATGCTGATACTACTAGGCTTGCAGAAATTATTTAAGACAAAAATATATTCAACATGTAGAACTACTGCATCTTGATTGCCGAAGTATCACTCACTGAGCCATATTGCAATAAATGCTGAATAAATTGATGCTGTTTGAAAGATTTAGCAGCGTCGTTTTGGGTACCTAGAAAAATGGTGGCGTTCATAGGAGTGCCTGTGGAAGGGTGGACCTTGGCGAGCCACGACGGCACCAGGCGCGCCCTGGCGATCACGCACAGGTACCTGGCCTGCCCCAGCATCGCCACCAGCAGCGACGCCACGACGCCGAGGCTCGCGCCGGCGCCGACCACGCTGCTCGCCCACCTCCAGCCCACCTTCTCCCTGAACGCCGACGAGAACGGCGCGGTCTCCGTTATCTGCACCAATGCATCGCACGGTGAGCCGGGAAGAACAAGCAGCACCGCCGTTAGATCGATCGGAAGGCAACGCTTGCATATGTGCGTGGTCACCTCGGTGTAGGGCAGCATGACGCAGAGGGCGACGGACATGAGGCAGTAGAGCGCGGACACGACGAGCACCGAGCCGGCGATGCCGACGGGGAGCGCGCGGGCGGGGTCCCGGATCTCCTCGGCCATGGTGGATGCCGAGTCGTACCCGATGTAGCTGAAATAGACGATGGCCGCGCCGTCCAGGATGCCGCGGACGCCGTAGGGCGCCAGCCCGTGCGGCCGCACGAGGTTCCTCGCGCTGCCGTTCCACAGGCCGGCCACGATGATGAAGGCGAAGAAGAAGCAGGTGGAACACCGTGAGCACCATGTTCAGCATCGAGCTCCCCTTGGTGCTACAACAGTTGCAAATTAAACCCAATGCCAGTTTTTTTTCTTTTTTTGGTACATGTGTTTTGCTAATCTCTGCCTAATATTTTTTTGGGAAAAAAAATCAAAAGAACAGGTGTGTACTCGTACGTCCATGTGTCATCTATCATACTCACACTGATAGCAAGTCATGCACGCACAGAACTTGTACTACTGTGTTCATCATAAAATATAGGGGAACCACATGCTAACGAAGAGGACATTACATTATCAGAGGAAAAAATAAAAAAACTAAGATAATGTGAGACTAGATAGAAATTAAATGGTTTAGTAATGTGCCTACGTTTACCTGTAGCACAAGCATACGGTTATGATGACGATGAGCGCGACCGCCGGCACGTCCAGCGCGTTGTACCCCTCGGCGATGCTGGCGACGACGATCCTGCACGCGTTGGGCTCCGTGACCCCGAACGTCGAGGCCAGGTAGTCCGTGAAGCTCCTCGCCACCGCCGCGTTCGACATCACGTACTCCATCAGAATGTTGGCTCCACCAAAGAACCCCACGAACTCGCCTGACAAAATAAGATAAAGGGGTTTTGCTTCCTTTGTCCAATCTATTTATTGTCCTTTTTGCTAGGACATCAACACATTTTATATGGGGTACATGTATTGACCATTGCATTCCAATCTTCAGGTATATGTTACAAGTACTTCTGATGAGAAACCCAACCTTGTCATGGAAATTTTTCGGAAGAACATTAGTACGGAATTTATTTTCTCATAATATTTCGGTTGTAGTTTCAACAGGAACGGCGGCGCTGAATGTTCTGCAGGCAGCGCGGAACCAGGGCGATGAGGAAAAGGGTTTATGAATTACCGAACGTTACTCTGAGGTAGCTGAAGGCGCCGCCGGCGACGGGGACGCGCACGGAGAACTCGGCGTAGCAGAAGGATGGCAGTAGCGCGGAGACTCCGGCCATGACGTAGGACGCGAAGACGGCGGGGCCCGCGGTGTCGCGCGCCACCCTCCCCGTGGTGACGAAGACCCCCGCGCCGAGCATCCCGCCGACGCCGAGCCCGACGAGGTCGTACCACTCGAGCCGCCGCTTCATGCGCGCCCCCGACCTGTCCCGCACCTCGTTTAGCTCCTGCGTCGGCGTCCACGTCACCAGCGCCCTCCTCCGCAGCCGGCACCGTCTGCGCGATCGACAACAGCACGTCGCGCAGCGCCATTGGCCCAGCCGCCTAGCTTTGTTCGTGGCTTCCTCCCTCTCCCCTCTCTCCTCCTTGGCTCTCTTGACAGTTTCTTTGATCAGTGGCCAGCTGCTGGGTGGACGTAGCCGGGACGATCGAATCGAGCTCGCTACTATTTATAAGAGAACAGAGGAGAGCATTCAAGTTCTTAGGCACTCGGACGGTGGGCAATGAAGTCTCTGCATCCGTTTAGCTTTCTGGGCGTACGGGCCTCGCGAGCTTGCTAGCCTGCCTAGCCATTAGCCAAGCCAGCCCAGTAGTGGATGGATGTTTGTGTCCGTCTGTAACTGGAGGAAACCCTTTGCCCGCTGGCTCTACTGGAGTATCTAGCTCGCATGGTGGAGCAGCATCAAAATCAAGGACCTGTCTCTTGCTGCTGCTCGGTGCTCGCTGTGCAGCGACCGCTCGGAGCTCAGCGTGCACCGTGGCCTGTCTGATGCCAGGAGGGCGCCGTTCGTCCGTGCGCGAGTCATGTGTTCGCCTCGAAAAGCACTCCACGCAGAGCGCGCACATGCTCGACGCAGCTGGAGGAGAGGACTAGCAGCTGTTAGCTGCAGCGCGAGATGCTGTTCTTGTGCCACTACTTCTCTGAAAGCTTTGAAAAAAATCTTGGAGCGAAATGTGTTAGGTAACTTCATCTGAGATAAAACATGGTTGCAGATTCAGGCATATATTCTGGACTCGCCTGCATTTACTTAATCCTGTATGCACCAGCTGCTCGAGCTGCTGGTACATGTAAATGTGCGATTTCTGACGGCTCCTGCATTTTCTATGCTGCTACGACTGAAAGCTCACACATGGCACAGGATTCAGGCTTTCAGCAGGTAGATGTGGATGGATCTTGTGGCTGTTTATAAACTGTGATGAAATCAATACTAGGATGTAGAGCACAGATTCCTGTACCTCTCATGTTGACACCTGGTCTGGCAGGCAACATTTATAGTGCTTAATGGAAAGCAGGGAGGTCAAATCTACATGAGCCCTATAAGGAGACCATCAGACCACCAATATACTAATGAGCATGTACTAGCCACCACAAGGTGCATGAGCATGGCGACGTGTCGACGTGCAATTGGCCCCTCGGGGGAGAACAAGCCACAGGCACTGTCAGCTGCAGGTTGCTCCAAGAAGTTATCTTTTATCTGCCTGAAGAAGATGTCGTTTTGAGTTTTGTTTCCTGCAAGTAGTACAAATATCAATGTGTAGCTACCAACTTTCAATTACCACGAGACCAAATGCCAGAGCTGAACTGAAAAGCGAGAAAATGCAGAAACAAATTATAGCAATTAATTAGCAAACAATATCTATAAAAAACAATAAGAGCTGCAGCATCCATAATAAACACTGAACCTAGTAATCATGTATTTTAAAAGGGTTGAGAAAAGGCGTCAGAGGATTGAAATATTAGGGGAAAAGAAACTGTTCTGAAAGTGAGCCAATGTACTGTGATCCAACCCTGATCGATCAGCTTCTTTTCCGAAGGAACCTTGATGAGCTTTTCCAAGACGCAATCTCTGTAGAAAGATAACATAGGAGGATAGCACCAATGATCTGACGGCTTGAAAGAGAGGCCAGGCGACGTCCAGAGTAGTCAAAGATTCAGAGAGCATAAAATGATTAGTCTGATGCTCTGAAAGATATATACAGACGACGAACTGCTGCATGAAAGCATCAAGATCATCACTGCTACAAAGAACAGCTTTATTTGCACACCGGCCGTATAATACTTGAGAAAAGGTCGACGCTAAAAGGTTCGTTGCAGGAAACAAGCAGAGATCGATCGATCTGCAGGCTGCAGCCGCACAGACCTTGGATGCTCGTATAGCGGCTGTCACTATAGGGGGTTCCCGGAGAATGATCGAAGAACACGCAGACACACACTCGCAGAGGCTGCCACTAATGATGGCCCCGAGAGAAAGATGAGGCGACTTTGCAATTGTTAATCCTTTGATTTGGCACGGATTTGGAATCGCCTTGTTAATCACAAAGGGGAGGCGTAGGTTAGATGCTACAGGGTGTAGGCACGCTTGATGCTCCCTAGCCTCTTCCCTTTGGAATAGAATTGAATGATATCCTAGCCAAACTGCATTCTCATGTCCATGTGGGTATGCTATTTTTGCTAGCATGCGTAGTAGGTGTAGTTGTTGAAACTAGAAAGTAGAGAGTAGAATGGAATTGGAATGAACAAATGATTAATTGATTGATTTGAATGAAGCGTGTGATTACATATTTATACATGGTGAAAGGGTGTATCCAAAGGACATTTCCTTTCGGGGTTTATGCCCATTCGTGGAAAGTCATGTCTATCTACTAATGGGTGTCTTTCTATGAAAGAGTGCAAACTAATTGATCACTAATAAACTTAATTCTAACACCCCCCTTGATCAATTAGCTCCTTGTATGCTTCATGTAATCTTTGTTCAATCATCCTTCATTATTGTATGGGAAAAACTCCTCCAAAAAATCCTGTGGGAAAAATCTGAGAAGAAACCAAATTGTATATTGATATGCTATTAAAACTCCTTTAGACCCCAGTGAGAAAATAGAAGAAAATGATATAGCATATATAGATTATTATCTCATCGCAAACTCATATGAGAAAACCTCGAAAGGAGAAAATCATAAGAAAGTTTGGAGATCAATAATCATGATTTGTGGATCATAATCGAATAACCTCCCCCAAAACCCAATGGAAAAATATGAGGAGGAATAATATCTTTGATATCCTCTTAAAAACCCATATAGGGAAAACAGAAGATATGACATCCAATATATCTTGAATATCACCTTTAAAAACTCCGATCCGAAAATAGGAGATATGACGTATATTCTTGTATTGATATTGCCCCATTAAAATCTTTACGAGAATTCCGAGGAAAAACTCATATAGGGAAAAAAAGTACAATATGATGTTTGAACAGGTTATAACTTAAGAAGAGTCTCCCCCTAAGCCCTGCAAAAATCAAAGTACTTGTATACCGATTTCAGAATTACATTTCTAGAATATAATTGTTGGTAATACCTTTGTGAGCGAAATTCACAAAATTATCTTATAATTTAATTTTGCAAGATGTTGAGCAATATATTTAGTAATACTATTTTTGTATAACCTTTTGTCATCTAAGCAATACAAGTCATATTATCCTTGCAGATAAGATAAGTGATTCGAAGGAATCACAATTAATTATTCAGTGAATTTATGCATATTCATGTAATGCTTTGGAATGATACGTGAAGTTACCATTACAATTTATTTTCATAACTCCAATAAAAATTTTACTAGAGTCTGGCAATATGAGGACTAGTTAGCCAACGTCTTGGTATCTCACTTGTCACATCATGATTTATTCATAATAAATTAAAACCTTTCGCTACCATTTGATATCTGTGGATATCCTTCTTGACTCCCACCTGTATGGTGTTATTGAGTTGCGCTATCTTGAGGTATAGCAAAATATCTGCTAGTGCACTATTAGGCATGTTGCAATTTATAGGATACATAAGCGCTTTGATGGCACTAAGGATGTCATCCCACGTTCCTTATCGAAAATGATCCATCTTTAGGGATTGACTGACTACAAGTGTTGATGGATATAATCTTCCAATATTATTTGAATATTGGTGTACAATATCAATTCTATATTGATAAACTGATGTTCCTGCTTAAGTTGTAGACTTAAATATAGTTTGGCTTTACCCAAATTTTATCTCAAAATCTGTCTTAAAATGATCGCTTGCTTGTGTGTTGAGATGATAAAATTCATTTCAAAATTTGTTTATAGACACACATATGCAAACATAATAATTGGAGGAATCCTTGTATGGAAGATACTCACTTGGTTAGTTGTACCACATCAACTCAACCTTTTCAAGTCCTCATGACTTGAGTTATACACAATATATGTTGCGACTTTAATTTCGATTCAGAAAACAAAATCCATTGTATATCTGAATCTATCAAATCCATTTGATCTGCCAACAATTGAATATGGGAACATAATTTTCACACATACCATGCGGGTATGTTGCTCACTTTCGGCGTGAAACTATGTACTACAAGTTCTCACCATTTCACCACCTTTCTTTCATAAAGAAATCAATATGAGAAGATATTTCTATCCTGAGTACTTCTCCCAATTGAACGAGAACATTTATCCTTAATTGTCACCTTTGATTTGACCGATCTGAGTGCTTGGACACTCTGCCTAGGACTTTTGGTCTGGATACAGCTGAAAGTGTATGACAATTTTGATAAGGAGTATATGTCAATAATTTATAGTTTTTATATCATTGATTCGATGGAACCAATATAGCTTGTGAAAATATCTACCCTTCACAACTCCATCTCATTTCCCACTATTATAGAGTTAGGGTGTTCAATTGACCCAGTTCCTAAATTTATGTGCACAAATACTGGGCTTTTAAATGTTAAACAACATTCATAGACTTTGGATTTGAATATCCAGAAAGTGTCTAATAACATGCATGATGTTGATTCACATTTACTATCTTAGAGGATCTCTCCCCCTCTTATTTTAACCTGGGGCTGAGTGATTTGTTAGGTACTTTCACTCTTTCTGATACATTATCAGTAGGGATCGGATGTGATGACACTTTTTAATGAGTAAATGCATGTGGCAGACTATTTGTAATGTGTTACAAATATAAAATATTCTGAACTATGGTTCAGATATTCTTTGGTGCGTACGTGAATCTGAGTGTTGAATTTGTATACCATTCACTTTGGATTCCTGGCATTATATATGGTATTTATCTCCCCCTAATGTCAGGAATTACCCTCAATAGTGTAATCAGTATACATGTTGTAAATTAATCCTCTATGAGCGATCAAAGGTACTTATGACGGATAATAATACCTTCTTATAGATCCTCAATGCCATGAACGTATACTGAGATGGTGATATCGTTATGTGTAAAGCATAACCGACACGAAGATGGAAAATATTTGGCTGAGGCCAATCCTCCACGTACTAAGTGCAACGGAGGGAGCCGTATGATTGTAGTCTAATGAATTTGTTATAATAATACGATGTGTAAGTCCGTATTTATCAAGATAAATTGCAATTCTATTTCATCGATCATACATTTTAAATTATCTCGATAAGAGATTCAGTTAGCCAATAATTAATATGGACATAGATTACTCAATGTTATAGTTCCCAAAACCAAATAATTCCATAAGATTGGATTTGATTTCTTGTCCGGCATAATTTTCTCTAATTAAAATACGAGCAATGAATTGTGGTGCCTTAAGAGTAAGGGACACATGTGAAACTACTTTTAAATGCGTTAACAAGCATTTTAGATTTTAGAGTAACTACATAATCCATTGAATGGCTTATTTTTTTTTTTCAAATTTTAAGATAATAGGATCTTAAAATCAATTCCCTTGTGACACATGAGATGTACATAGAATCTGAGAATTACAGGAATATATGCCATGACCAATAGAATTGATAATAATTTTTCTTATCATCCCTTATGCAAAATGATCAAGACTATCATGCTAAGTCTTCTATTAAGATTGAAAAATTATATTGCACGTAACATGTAATATGAGATTGATGTATGCATAATACACCCCAGATGCTATGAAAAGATTTTTTTTATGAGTATTTAGTTTTCATATCCATCATACCAAGTTGAGTGCTATATTTCATCATCACTCTTAGTAATAGATTTCAATATGAAATCATATAAATGCATATTGTGAAAACATATAGCGGTGATGCATGAGTGCATCCACGATGAGTAACTTAATACCCATAACGAGAGTATGATCTCCATGTTGATGTTAGCGGTGCAATAATCCACTAAACAAATTTCTTTTTCTATCTGGTTGGATCCCAAATGAACTTTAGTATGAATTTTAACTCATACAAGATATGAATATCATGTATAATTATATGATATTTACAATGGACAATATACTACGTGTGTAGTATAATATTTAACTAATGTTAATTCCATTATAATATGGAGATTTTTGTGGATCTCATTTGTTGAAGTGAGCTTCAAACTTATCCCCTTAAACTCGACTACCTCCAATGGATTGGAGGAATGATTCAATCAAATGTTTAATTTGGTATGCATGTAAGCTATACAACCACACCTTTGGACAAGTGTGAGACTTGCCATTACGATATCATATGTGTTTAAAAGATCCATTGCTTTGTAAATTACCATTTCACTTAAAATCATGATAGATGACTAAGTGAATAATTACTTATGTTTGGGCAATATTACATTCTTTGTTAGCAATTCCGAATGGAAATTGCAAAAGTTGATGGACCTTGCTTCTTTAAATACTCATCTTTTTTTAAAAAAAAATTGAGTAGACAGAACACACTATGTTGCATGTGTGGTTACTTTTGGAATAGGATGAGAATTTATTGGGTAGAGCTATGGTGGCAATGCCGTCATGAGTAGCCCAAAGATATTATTTGTATATTGTGCCTCTACTTAGAGAATTAATCCCATTCAATACGAGTTTAGGAAAAATATCCATTGCCAAAACATTAGCCATGTCCTACATGAACTGATCATGTATATAATTAATTTACTTGGATCATAAATTACATAGCATAAAATATTTATGTGCATATTTCTTAACCAAGATTATACTTGAGTATAAGCGGACTATCCAATAATTAACAATGACAATTGACAATAAGTCACTGCAATTGTTTTAAACTCTATTCTACGATGAATAGACAATGCAAGAATCATTGACAAAATGTAGACTTTGCTTATTTGAGTAGAGATAGTCACCAAAATATGTTGCATTATTTTCTGCTATTTAACTAAGCAAAGAGTAATGCTTTAAACTATGAATTCAAGATGAGTCTTGAATTAATGTATGCAAAATTTTATAGATCCAAAATGCTACTTGATCTACGTGTAGTGTGTGGACCTCAAAGATGAATGATACTCATCATCTAGATATCAACTCTGTCATTATGTACTTGCAATTTAACACATCAAAGGTCGCACCTGAATGGTGTAGACCTCACATTAGTGGACGAGAAACTCGTTGATATAGGCATAGTTTGACGAGATCGCAATAAATGCCTTAGACTCCACTCATATGTGTTATACTAGTAATGGGTGGTTACCATGTTGGTGTAGACCTTATTTAATTCGTATTCAAAATTGGGTACGCACTTTGAGGATAGTCACTATGTGATAGTGTAGATCCCGTAGTAGTATTATGGTACTACCTTGTGTGTGGCCAATATGAAATATGAATTAAGGTAATCACCTAAAAGGAAGGTGTAACCTTTAATCATTCCAAACTTTAATATTAGGTATACACGTTGAGGATAGTCACTATATATATCCCACAGTAGTAATAAGGTACTATCTTGTGTATGGCCAATATATAAGGTTTTGGAATTTTATATTGTACAAAATGATGAGGTGACACTTGTCTTTTGCATATAGTTCCATTTCAATAAAGCACGCCATTACATGATATTTGGCGCTTAGTTAAGTTGATTTCTTTAATTAAGCTTGTTACGCATTATCAAATGTTTATTGCTTAATTTTCGTGATCATATAATTCTTCTTGAATTAAGCTCATTGATCATTTAACATGATATTTGGTGCTTAATTACGATGAATTATTACAGTTAAAATTGCAATAGGTAACAAATTGCAAAACTAACAAATCACTAAATGTATTGTATGCTATAGTGATTGCACATACACATCAAATTTGCATGGCTTAACAAATAGGGTCTAGAGTGTGAATTTGCATGGCTTAACACGGATGTAATTCGAGTTTAAGCCGAGGACTTAAACATTAAAATTACTATGCACAAAATAACCAAGGTGTAGACCAATCTCATATCTGCAAAATATTTTTTTGGAAGCACACGTGTATGTAATCATCATAAGATATAGACATCTCAGTGATAGACAAGTAATTTGCTGCCTAAAAGGTTGGTCTCAGGGCAAATAAATTCTTTGTAAGAACATATTGTAGTCAATGCCTGTCTCCATCACCTTGTGTTCTAGTTCCAAGTTAAAGACATGTAGTATATTTTGCATCGAATACATCATTAATTAAGTAAAATTTAATTAAGAGAATTCTATTTGTTAAAATACGATTTACATAGTAAATTGCAAAATTAACAAGGCCGACGTATTTAAATTTTAGTATAATATTTAGTGCATAGGAGTAAAAAAAATTACTCCACCATACAAATTCTTATCCCTTCGCCGCTGTGGATTTATAGTCCATCGGCAGCTGTCATGGCGAGCGAACTCTACCGCCGTAGAAGCGCTGGCGGGCGAGCATGCCTGATTGTCGTCGAGGGCCTCATGCAAGCCATCATCCTGATGCTCGCAACTGGAGCGCGGCCACGCGGGCTCTACCTCCGTGATGGTGACCCTCTGTGACAGTTTGGGGAGTATATGAAAGCCGAAGGCTTAATGCAGAATTTGAAGAACCGCGGTGCCATGGTAACTCACCAAAAGTAAGAACATATTGATTTGCGTCCAATTTGAGGCCGATTAGTCCTTAATGTCTGTTTGATGAAGATGCTACTGGTTGCTTCCAGCGTCGAGGCCATGTCGAAGATGCTACTTGGCTGATTGGCTCTTGCTAGCGACTGGCCGCATTCTCTCTTACGTGTCCTCGCTGCATTCTTCCTTCTTGTCTCGCGGTCTCGCCGCTGCCATAGGGGCACGCGCTGGCGGCCGCCGCCTCCACAACCATTAATGAACAACTGCGGCACAAAGGCGGGCTGTTGGTTCCGGCAAGGATCTTGACGTTGTGGCTGTCGGCATCATCGTCTGCTCGTCGTTGTTCATACAAGATCAGGTACCTCTATTCTTCTCCGACCGATTCCATTCTTGTTCGAGCATTTCTTCACGAATGCAGGCGATTTGCCGTGTAGGCATCCGGTGTCGCTAGTTGGTGACGAAGATGTCGAAGGGGATCACATCGTCTCCGCTCGTCGCCGGCGTCGTTGATTGCTGTGTCGTGGCCGAACTAAGAGGCTAGTAGAGCAAACAGTGATGATAACGTGTTGAAACTAGAAAGTAGAATGGAATTGGAATGAACAAATAATTCATTGATTGATTGAACGAAGAGTGTGATTACATATTTATACACGGTGAAAGGGTGTATCCAAAGGACATATCCTTTGGGGATTTGTGCCCCTTCGTGAAAGGTTATACCTATCTACTAAGAGGTGTCTTTCTATGAAAAGGTGGAAACTAATTGATCACTAATAAACTTAATTCCAACAGTAGTTAAGATCAAGGTGCGTCAGGCATACTGGAAAAGATTGTGATTTGTTTAGACTCCAAGTCAGAGACCTTGTGGATTTTGTATTGCGCTGCAGCGCTATAGTACACCTAGGTAAATTGCACCTGTTAAGTAGACGTGACTCCTAGTTTTTTTAGGTGGTGTTATTTCTTTCAGAACGCACATGTTTCTTAGTGAGAGGAACTGCTCCATTAACTCCACTACATTTGGTTAGACGAATGTATTTATTAGATTATCTGCTCCTCATTATGCATTAGCAATCTGCTTATGATAAGGAATGATTCTCTGTATTAGTTTTGTTTCAGCTTTTATCATTTTGGGCTGCAATCAAAACTTGACCCCACAGTAGCATGTAAGAAAGTTCAGTCCATTTATAGTCTACCTGGCCCAGCCCATACCAGTTTGCGTAAACTTTGGCCCATTAAACTAACACCTCAGAATCTTTCAAAAAAAAACCAACACCTCAGTCGGCCCAGCAAAACATCCCAGCCCAAGGCATACATACAACTATACAAGGCGCAGTCGAAGGAAAGAGGAGAGCAGGAAAAGGAAAAGAATGGCGAACGCCCCGGAGACGCCGCGACAGGCTCCGTCGTCCCTCCCTCGTTCAAGGATACGGAGGCGTCGCCACACACCGGCAGACCGCAGACCTCGCGAACCTTGGCCACCATGCCCAGCCAGTGGGCGAGCACAAGCGCGCGGCCGGGCACGCGAGCCCACGGCGTCCGGTTGATGGTTCCTGGTGTTCAGCGGCGGGCGATTGCTTGGCGGGACAGAGGGCCTCGCGATTCCGGCCGGGACAGAAGGCCGGGGGCGATGGCAACGGCGGTGGGCAGGGCACGGCGGGCGAGCCGGAGGAAGGAGGAGCAGATCCGAACTATGGGACCAGGGGTCTACATACAAAATTCCGGATCGTGATTAGTAATCGCGATCCGAATCAGGGGGTTATTTAAAGTTTTATAGGGGTCTATATACAAATATTCGGATCGCGATTAATAATTGCGATCTAAATTAGGGGGTTAATTGAAAAATACTGGGGAGCTATATGCAAATATTATCTTTCTTAAAGTTTTGCCGGTCATCTCCACTCCATGGCAGCCAGCGCCGCTGCTGGCGACATCTACCATCCCCGCCGGCAGTCCCGCACGAGCCGCCGCCCCTCACACGCCAGAGGTCCAGTCGTGGTGGCATTGGCACTCCCCGGCTCACTACCAACCATCCCAGGGTCGATTCCGCCGTGTTAGGGTAAAATACTCCTGGCTTCATGCGGCGCCTTGCCGGAGCGCCGCCATACACCGGCAGACCTGGTGATTTTGCGGCGGCGAGGTATTAATTCTGACATTGGCCTGGTGTTGTGGATGTTTTCTTTTCCCTCTTTGCCCGGCACAAAGGGTGTTCCCGTGTGATTTGGTAGCGCGGGTAGAAAGCCTATATCTTTATATGTTTGTTTGATGCAAAAGAACAGTGTCAACTGTCAAAGCTTCACTGGTATATTAGGTGTGTCATGTGGTCAGTGGTTCCAAATCAAATGTCTGTACACAAAGGAGGTGATCTGAAAAACTAGGCAGGTTCTTGCTGCCACGCAAAGCATGCCGAAGGGGGGAATTTGTATTGCTTGTTGCAAAGTGTTGTAGCCTTTGTAGGTAACCAGACAAGATACATGGTTCACCTGTGATTTAGTTCTTTATATGCCTTTGTGCAAAACTAATCTAAATAAACCGAAATGTGTTATCATTGATTAATATTGGTTTGATGGACTGCGCCGGTTGCGTGGCTTATATAGGACGCTTTCTCATATTCCCCCCACAACGCTTGGATTTCACCAGGGCAATTAGTCAAAGAAAGGCACATGGAATTCAGGAAGCGCCCATTGCATGCATTTGGTGGTTCAGAGACGAGCAAGACAATTCTTGATGTATCAGGTGCGTGCTTCATTTTATTTCCCTCTAATTCCCACCTAACATTCTTTTACATGAGTCCTGTTCTCGCCCTTATATAAGAACCTATGTGCAAGCATAGGACTTTTGGAAGGCTTCATACAATCATTAAGTGACACTACCGTTATGGCATTTTTCAAGCCATCTCTAGTGTTATGTTCAATTCTTACTTTCCTCAGCCTGAATTGTGGTCCATCTCATGTATCTGCCAAGGTTTATATGGTGGTGATGGAGGATGATCCAGTCATTTCTTACAAAGTGAACCGCAAGCATGTAATGTATGTGTTTTCTGTATAGGAATAGGTTGACTTATGTTATCTCCGGGAAGGCAAGTACCACTTAACAAAAGAATTTCATTCAGGAGAGGCGAGGAAGCTCAGAAGTACAAACGAGTGGCCACAACAAAGCATGACAGCTTCCTGGATTCATTTCTCCCAATAGGATCTTACAAGAAACTGTACAGTTACACTCACTTGATCAATGGATTTGCTCTCCATGCTGAATCTGAGAAGGTGCCTTTTTCTTAGCCCCGAAAGTGCATAACATTACTTCTATTCTTTAATCTGTTACTTGACATTTAGTCCGGGAAATAAGAAAAGTGTTCTACAATGAGCTTTCATTCCCTCACCTGATAGAATAGTATTTCCAGTACCAGGAATAAACATAAATCATGACTGGATCTGCAGAGATACATCATAATATATTTTCATCAGTGAACGATATAGGCGAACTCATGCAAATTTGGTTATTTTTTTTAATATTATCAGGAGTACTTTTGCAATGAATTCATAAAGTCTGGTCCAGATCTGCTGCTGCTCTACTGCAGTTTCCCTGAATTATAAAAATGATCCACTTTATTTTCTGAGCAATGAGCAGTATATGACTTAATACTCTGTGTACTTACAAACTAAGACCCATAAAAGACGTATGTCCACCGCAGCATCACGAGACTCATCAATGATCAAATGCAAATCCGTTTGCTCTTATACTTTGCCATCCTTTTGCAAGTTTCCTTAAAGAGTTGATGATCTTATTAGTGAAAGATGGTTGCTTGTTTCCATTGAGATTAACATCTGTTAAATGTGTAACAGACGGTTAGACTTCTTAGCCGTGCAAAAGGAGTTAGACTTATCCAAGAAGACATCAAAATGGCCAAGATGACAACGCACACTCCAAATTTCATTGGAGCTAGTGGAGTCTGGCCACTCCTGGGTGGTGCTGAAAATTCTGGTGATGGGGTGGTGATTGGCATGATTGATACTGGCATCGACCCCAAGAACCCAAGCTTTGTTAGCATTAACATGTCAAGCCAAGCAAAATCACCACCAGCTAGTTTCAAAGGAATATGTCGTTCTGGGAATAGGTTTCCTCCAGATTCATGCAATGGTAAGATAGTGGGAGCTAGGTGGTTTGCACGTGCTGCTCAAGCGACTGGAGAGTTCAATGCTACAATTCACTATGCATCTCCGTACGATTCGGATGGTCATGGCAGGTGTGTGCAATTATCTACTATACTGATGACTGTTAATTCATTTTTAACCACAGAATGTGTCACCCGGCTGATCATAACAATATCTTCACAGCCACACTGCATCGATTGCAGCTGGGAATTTCCATACGCCAGTAATATCCAGAGGCTACAGCTTTGGGTATGCAAGCGGCATTGCCCCCGGAGCTCGGTGAGGAAGATTGAAAGAACAATCCTTTTTCAGCATTTCAGATATTGGAAGCAGAGAGGGGAAGCAATGTATATAATCTCACTCTTTGTTGCCTCTTCTGATTTCCCTGACAGACTTTCAATCTACAAAGCTGCCTATCCTTTCGGTGGATATATGTCAGATGTGATAGCTGCAGTCGACCAGGTTCTTAGATAATATACTCTTTACAGAAAGCTACTACCATCCGTAGTTGTATGCTAAACTGCCTGTGCTACTTGTCTGTAGGCTGTAGAGGATGGTGTGGATGTTATAAGTCTTTCTATGGCTCCTTCTTCAATTTCACCTGGGCCAGCATCTTTCCTCAATTTTCTTGAGGCACAACTTCTCCTTGCCACCAAAGCTGGAGTCTCAGTTGTTCAAGCAGTTGGCAATGGAGGCCCCAATGAGAACACAGTCGTTTCTTTCAGCCCATGGATATTAAGTGTTGCTGCTTCGACGACAGACCGGAAGTATAGAAAATCAATCATAACTGGCAATGGGAAAGCCTTCTCCTGTGGCACTCTTTCTGGTATTCATTTCAACCTATCTTGGTTGTTGATCAATAGTTTGTAGCTTTCTGCGAATTTATAAGCACAATTCAATACACTGCAGTTTTTCCTTATGCTATTGATAAATTTTAGCGGATAGTGGATAGGATAAGAGCTTTCTTTCCTAGCTTACAGCATCATTCTGTTACCTGTCACATTCAAGTAGATTTAATGATGATTGACCATATCATAATGTGCCAATGTTTGTTTTGACTCCCTTCTTGCCTGTCTTGCCAGCACCAACACCAGGTGAAACAATGTACCCACTAGCATGGGCTGATGATGTGATAGTTGAGAATTCAACCGACGAAGGGTCTAACAAATGCCGAGATCCAAAGATCTTCATTAAACCTCTTGTCCAGGGAAAGGTGATTATTTGCATGTTCGACTCATCAGACTACTACGATGACATGAGCCTTGCAAGCATCGTTGATACGATTCAGAAAATTGGAGCTGCTGGAGTCATTGTCACTGATCGTTCTACGCATGACGTTGACATTGATTTTGAGCCTACATTTCCCACAACAGTTCCTTCAGCCATAGTCCTGAAGGGTTCTGACATGCAGGTAATTTCCTGAACAAGCAAAATGTCATTAGAAAAAGATCTGTCCCTGGGTCCTGATTCAGTTATAGAGCTTGTGTTTTGCGTTACAGCAGCGATTGGATCTGTACTGAAACTCCAAATATTCTATTTTCCGTGATTCGGAATGTTTGCGTGACTGCATTGTCTTTTGCAACTGGGTGCAGGCTCTGATGCAGTACTATAACAATAACACGGTTCGAGATGAAGACGGAGACGCTCTCAGCTTCGGAGCCACTGCTCGGATACTGGAGGGACGGCGTGCAACCTACACGGGAGAAGCACCTGTCGTCGCCGATTACTCGTCGCGGGGACCCGACGTGGAGAACTCGCTGATGCAGCCAGCAGAGGTGCTGAAACCGAACGTCATGGCGCCAGGGCATCTTATATGGGGAGCCTGGAGCCCGACGAGCAACGCCCTGCCGGAGATCCACGGCGAGAGCTACGCGCTGCTGTCGGGCACAAGCATGGCCGCCCCGCACGTCGCCGGGGTGGCGGCCCTGATCAAGCAGAGGCACCCGACGTGGAGCCCCGCCATGGTCATGTCCGCTATCATGACGAGCGCGGACGCGACCGACCGCTCGGGGCGGCCCCTGATGGCTCGGGGCGACGAGGGCTCCCTCGGCCCCGCGACGCCGTTCGACATGGGCGCGGGCGCCGTCAACGCGGCGCGCGCCTTGGACCCGGGCTTGGTGTTCGACGCCGGGTACCGGGACCACCTCCAGTTCCTGTGCGCGGTGCCCGGCGTGGACGAGGCCGCGGTGCTCCGCGCGGTTGGCGCGCCGTGCCCTCCCCGGGCGCGGGCGGGGGCGGCGCGCTGGTGCTCGGACCTCAACTCGCCGAGCGTGACGGTGGCGAGCCTGGTGGGGTCGCGGCGCGTGGACCGGCGGGTCACCAGCGTCGGCGCGCACAACGAGACGTACATGGCGTACGTGCGCGCGCCGAAGGGCGTGGCGGTGCGCGTGTCCCCCGCCGAGTTCGCCATCGCGCCAGGGGCGGCGCGGACGCTGCGGATCGTGCTCAACACCACCGCGCCCGGGAACGCCTTCAGCTTCGGCGAGGTGGTGCTCAGGGGCGACAGGAAGCACCGCGTCCGGATCCCGCTCGCCGTCTACCCCGCCGCGGCGCTGAGCCCGTGAACTCGCAGCACAGAACCATGCCACTCCCAGCTCAGAATACGCGTGTACGCACAAATAATGAAATAAAAAAAGCACGTGTTCCGATGCACACACGTTCCCGTTTGAACAGGCAGAGCCAGCCTTTGTGGGGAGCGCGGGAAGTCTCCTGACATTCGAATGTTCGTTCGGGGAACACGGGCAAACCTTCGGACAAAGATAGTCTTGGCTCTTGAGATCGTGAGCAGGCAAAACCACTCCCCATTTTAAAATGCTCTTTGGAATCCACGTGTCCCGCGTGGCAATGAGCTGGACCTGGTTTGAGTGCTTTTCCTTGCGAGTTGCGATGAACCGACGATGACTTGGAAATTAGAATAGGGTTATCCACCCATCCATTGACATGAGAGCTGCGAGCACGATTGGGATGAGGATCTGACTACGAGCAGCAGCGGATGACGCCGCGGCGTCGGTGCGACGCGGCGAGGCGGCCGCGCTTATCCGCGACCGGGCTTCCCAGCTTCCACGCCTCCACCTCAGCGCGGACGCGGCGGCCGGCCGGTGCGCCGCACCTCCCCCAGTTGACATCGGGAGCCCAAGGCCAAGGAGCAGCGCGAATCTGCCGGGGTTTGACCCCGTTTTTATGGAGCTTGTCCATGTCGACCGCGGGGCGCGCGCTTGCGTGCACGCGTGGGCTCCCATGGCCAAGCGCAACAGGGAAGCCATGCCGTCCGTCCGTCGACGCACCCGTCCACGTCCACGTCCACGCGGCCGAATTGAACTGGGCGCTGGGCCTGGGAGGACAGCGATGCCGCGGCGGTGTCTCTGAGGCGGCAGCGTTGAGCTGTTGGTCACGCAGGTGCAACCAGGTCGTCAGCACCTACACGTTTCGGCCGAGACTAACAGCAGGGTGTAGATTTGACAGACGGCCACATACTTTAGTTTACCCGATCCATCCACGATTAGCGCGAAGGAAAAAAAAGGATTTCGTCCACGAAAGACCAGCGTGCTCGCGAGATGAAGCTCCGCACGATCAGGCGACGGGGACCACACTGAAAAGGGGGCTCTTGGTTTCTTCAAAAAAAAAGAGGGGGGGGGGGGGGGGGGGGGTGGGGCGCTCTTGGCATGTGATCCGCCCCCACCGAACCCCGGGGAAGTGGGGGCACGGCATGGAACTGCCGCTGTCTAGCCAGATACGGCCACAGCAACCCGTTCCGTGGCTGCGTGACTGCATCCGTCGTCCACCGGCTCCACCTGCCCGGCTGCCTCCATTTGGGCAGCTCTTTCCCTGGGGGAGGCGCCTCCCGGAACGAGGAAGATCTCGGTTCTCGCCTGCCTCAGATAGCCAGATGCCTCCGCCCCCTCGCTCCCCCCCACACCGCCCGTCCGCCTCGGCCTCGCTGAAAACCGTGCGCCTACGCTGTCCTACGTGCAATGACCACCAACTGCAGCGGGAGTAGGAGCCGGAGCGTACCAGATGACAAGTGACCACACGAGACGGCGTGGCAACAACGCCCGGACCTGGACATTGGAAGGAAGGCACGTTGCCGTGTCAGGGTGATGCTTTGAGTTGACTGCACGGCTGCAGGCTGCAGAGAGTCCGTGGAACCAGAGACAAAATCCTGAGAGAAAAAAACACAGCACGCAGACTTTTCAGATTCTGACGGGTGAGGTGAGGTGAAGCATCGGAACGAAAAGAGGCACCGAAAAGGCCGGGCGCGGCACGGCACGCGCTGGGGCACCCATGTGGGCCCGGTGCCGGACGGGACCCACAGGGAGAAGGAGAGAAGCAGAGACCGGAGAGGCATCAGGTGACCATCAACGGAGCACGAGCACGAAATCGCTCGTGTCCTCCCCCAGAAATTTCCTAATGAAATGAGCTCGCGATCTCCCTTCCTCATCCGGCATCGGCGCGCGCCACTAGCGAATTCGCGTTGGTAGCCAACAACCCCTTCCCGCCCGGAAGACGTGCTGCTGCCTCCAACTCCGATCCAAATCGAGTTCCAGTCACCACCCTCCAACGTTTGCTGCGAGCAGAGTTCCTGTCCGACCTCCCAACTCCTCCCTCTCCTTCCCTTCCCCCAAGAGTTCCAGATTCCTTCGATCTTATCCCTCGCCCTTCCAGCTCCGCCTCCGCCCGCCTGGATCCACCCTGCCTCGCTATTAATACCGCCCGTGGTTCTTGCCTCCGATTTCCGTTCCCAGGCCTCTCTCCTCATTCCGCCGAGGAAACGCGCCGCCTGCAGCCCCCGCTCTTTCCCTTTGCCGTTTTTAGCTCGCGCTCGGATCTCGCCCCCGTCGCGTGCGCCTGCTGTTCCTGTCGGCGCTGCTAGAAAGGCGGGCCCTTTCAGCCGGCCGGCCTCTCGTGAGCCGTGATCTTTCCTTCTCCTCCTTGGACCCGGAGGAGGTGCCGCCGCCATGAACGCGCTCGCCGCCACCAGCCGCAACTTCCGGCGCGCCTCGAGGCTGCTCGACCTCGACCCCAAGCTCGAGAAGAGCCTGCTTATCCCGTTCCGCGAGATCAAGGTGGGCTCCCACGCGCGGTTGCTCGCGCCATCCGTGCTCCGTCTTTTCTGTTTTCATGAGGATTGTTTCCGTCCGTGTTGACGGCTGATGGCTTCTTTGCTCATGGGACGCCCTGTTCGTCGTCGCAGGTGGAATGCACCATCCCCATGGACGACGGCAAGTTGGCGTCCTTCGTGGGGTTCCGCGTGCAGCATGACAACGCTCGTGGGCCGATGAAAGGCGGTATCCGCTATCACCCTGAGGTGAGGCATCTCCCCTGATGCGATTCTGTTGTTGATTATGTCTAAACGTGCTAAGATAGCTTTTGTAGCCATTGTGAACTTAGTTCATTGCTTCTTTTTGGTCTGGTGGATCTGCGATACGATACAATACTTTTCTGTAATTTAATTTGGGGTATTTTTTTTACTGTATATGTGTGAATAGTGTCCTTTTTCGTTATGAAATATCTCGTTTTGTTATACTTCTATCTCTGTATGCTTATGTTGATATCTGTCTCAGTCCAAACTGAAAGAATAACTTAATTTGTATTTTTTTTCTATGTTTTGTTCAACCACTCTCTAAAGACCTCGGATGTCCAAAAGTTACTACTTCCGCACAGGCTAATGCTACTGTATTCCATAAATAACTTTGCTGAAACATATTCAAAATTTGTACCGGGGTTTCGTGTTCTGATTTATCTATTTTGAAGTTGTTCTGATGTTTTTTTCAGATAATTAACTGAATACGTTGTGGCTGTTTGGGTTAAACATGTGACTAACCAACTGATGTCATCAGTTTCTTTTAGTAACAGAAGGCACTGTTTTCTTTTCTAATGCCATTCCTAGGTGTTTGTTCTTTTGTTCTACATTTTTAAAATGTTAAGCAGAAAAAAAATCAACCGCAGAATTTCTTGTTAACGTTCTGTCTTGTATTTTATTCCTTGATCCAACTGTTTAACTGTCAAACAATGATTTTCAATTTTCGGCTTGACAGGTTGAGCCAGATGAAGTAAACGCACTTGCACAACTGATGACATGGAAAACAGCAGTTGCAGCAGTTCCTTATGGTGGAGCAAAGGGAGGGATTGGGTGCTCTCCCGGTGAACTAAGTAGAAGTGAATTGGAGCGGTTGACACGCGTATTTACACAGAAAATCCATGACCTTATCGGGACTCATACAGATGTCCCAGCTCCTGACATGGGGACCAATGCACAGGTGAGCCTGGCATTCCTTTTGTCATTGTTTGTGATCCACTGTCATTTTTTGGTATGCTCAGCTACTTCCCTTAGTCTTGGCACCAATTTATCCAATTATGACGCAGACCATGGCATGGATATTAGATGAGTACTCGAAGTTCCATGGACACTCCCCTGCAGTTGTCACAGGGAAGCCAATAGTAAGTGAATAAATATTAGTTATTACAGCAAGTTACTTTGTGCAAATAAAGTCAATACGAAGTATGATAAGAATTCAATTTTTTTGTTGTAGGATCTTGGTGGATCCCTGGGGAGGGATGCAGCCACAGGGCGGGGTGTGATGTATGCTACCGAGGCTCTCCTGGCTGAATATGGAAAATCCATTTCTGGATCGACTTTTGTTATTCAGGTAGGTCATAGTGGACTCCCAAAGTACTTTTATAAGATGGTAAAAAGAGAATAGCATGTTCAAGCTTAAACAAGAGCATGAATTCCTACTGTTTTCTTAGAGTGTTGACATCAGCTCAACTAGCAAAATGTGTTTAATTACTATGTATATGCTATTTTTCTATTTTGCTAGTACAATGTATATAGTCCTTATAATCTGTAAAACTTGCAGGGTTTCGGTAATGTTGGTTCATGGGCCGCGCAACTTATCCATGAGAGGGGTGGTAAGATAACGGCCCTTGGGGACGTGACAGGTTCAATTAGAAACAAGGCTGGCATAGACATACCTGCTTTGATGAAGCACAGGAATGACGGCGGTGCTTTGAAAGATTTCCATGGCGCAGAAGTTATGGATTCTGCTGAGTTGCTAGTGCTTGACTGTGATGTTCTTGTCCCCTGTGCCTTAGGTGGTGTTCTTAACAAGTAAGAACTAGTGGTCCTTGTCTATTGTTACTTTCATTAATTTTCTGTCAACAATTGTTGCTCATTAGTATGGCTTTCTCAGTACCTTCTCGTGACCTGAGAAACTATGCCAATCTTGTTATGAGTCGAATAGTATGCTTCTGATCTGTTTCCTAGTTTAGTAGTATAGACTCAAGGTTGCTGATTCGGCTTAATTGATTTTGTGAAGGGACAATGCTCCAGATGTGAAGGCCAAGTTTATAATTGAAGCTGCTAACCATCCAACTGATCCAGAGGCAGATGAGGTACACAGAAAGATTTATAATAATTACTATCTATGAGATATTATTAGGAACACAACCAATTTGGCAACCATGTTTTCTGAGCCCGACTCTTGTATATGTAGATTCTCGCCAAGAAGGGAGTAATTGTATTACCTGATATCTATGCTAATTCTGGTGGTGTGATAGTTAGCTACTTTGAGTGGGTTCAGGTAAATTAGCTGTACATTCTTCGCCATGTTATTGCACATCCTGCTTCCTTGTTTTAATCCAACACCTTTGCACTATTTTGATGGTGCAGAACATTCAAGGTTTCATGTGGGATGAAGAGAAAGTGAACAATGAACTAGAAAAGTACATGAGAAGTGGTTTCCACCACACCAAGGCCATGTGCAAGTCTCTAGATTGCGACCTTAGGATGGGGGCATTCACTTTAGGAGTTAACAGGGTTGCTCGTGCCACCCTCTTGAGAGGCTGGGAGGCATGAGACCATTAATGGCATACAGATTCATCAGATTCGACATTCGATAATTCATGTCCAACAATGTTGGATGACCAGTGTTAGATCTGCTAAAATTCATCAGAAGTGGCCGGCTTGGAAGGAGTCCAGTCGAATTCAATAATTCATGTCCAACAATGTTGGATGACCAGTGTTTCATCTGCTAAAATTCATCAGAAGTGGCCGGCTTGGAAGGAGTCCAGTTGAAATAATATTCCGGGTGCTGTGCTTTTTTGTACCTTCTTTTTTCACCAATACACTGTCCTGGGTTGCAAATGGTCACTTATCCAGTTTCTGGTGATGGTTAATGGAAAATTTATTTAAAGCATTTTTGTGTTTAAAAAAATTATTGTCTACAACTGATTCCAATAGAGTTCCTGTATCATGCCATTCTTATTGAAATTCTGGTACCGGTTTGAAGACCCCAGATGTGAATGAATTGCAAAAACTGCATAATAAACTTGAATATTCCAGCAAGACACATTTCCAGAAGATAGTCACTGAACCGACACTTTAGATAAAGCATATAACTCTACGAATCTCTCATAGTTCATTAAGAAAACACATTGAAGTTATATACAACCCCTTGCATTTAGAAATTCTGAAAGTGTTTAGGCATACGAGATGCTTCAGGGAGCCCAGGTTTTGCAGCTACGCGTTCGCTGCCGCCGGGGTCAGACAAGGCAGAGCGAGCAAACAGCACGCCGGATCATCTGGTATCTCGTCAGCTGTCACTGGGTATAGTTTGCGAGCCTGGATGCCGTCCTGGTTAGCAACAGACGCCGGGGCAGAGCAGCCACCGGCAGTCACTGGTGCCAGCTTGGGTGATGCAAATGAGAATGAGACCTTACGACCTGCCTTCTTGCCAGCAACTGGTGCAAGAGCAGAGCGGTCGGTAGCCCCGCCGCCAGTGTGCACTGCCGGCGATGACCCTTGGGTGTAGCTGATGGAGCCTTGCCGCCATCCTTCTTTCCTGCAGTAGGGACAGAGCCCGCCTTGCGAAGCTGACGAACACTCTTGTTGGTTGCATATGGAGCCTCCTCAACACCCAGCAACACAGGAACAGAGCCGTCATCAGCAGCCACGAGCAACAGCTCGCAAGCCTGGCTGCTGGACTCTGGTGAAGTGGACGCTCTGCAAATGTCATCAGTCTTGGCCACGAGCGCCAGGTCGAAGGATGGAGCATCGCGACCGTCCTTCTTGTTGTCTATGGCAGGCGTTGCCACAGGCACAGGCACGTCGGTGGTGGTCACCAGGGCCAGCTCGAGAGGCTGACCACAGTCCACGGGCATAGTTGGAGTGGCCTCGGTGCATGCCTTGTCCATGATCGATGTTGTTGCAGAGCCATTGCCCATGATCACTAGTGCCAGCTCCTTGCCCGTGGTGTATGGAACCTCACTGCTGTCTTTCTGGCCTGGGACGAGTGCTTTGCCGGAGCTGTTGGTGGCCGTGGTCATCCCCAGCCTGTGAAGCCGGCCACGGCGCTTGGGCGTCGAGGATGCTGCCTGGTCTCCGTCCTTGTCGGCAACAGCAGCAGGTGAAGTTGGAAGAGAGTCCTCGGCAGCAGCCAGTCGTGCAGCGGCTTGACGCTGCCCGCGACCCTTGGGCGTCGAGGACACTGCCTGGCTTCCGTCCTCCCTGTCAGCAAAAGCAACTGGTGACGCTGGAACAGAGTCCTCGGCCGCGGCCAGTCCCACCACGGCACGACGCCGTCCGCGGCGCTTGGGCAGCGAGGACGCTGCCTGGCTTCCGTCCTTCTTGTCGGCAACAGCAACTGGTGACGCTGGAACTTACTCCTGCGCAGCGGCCAGTCCGGCCGCGGCGCGACGCTGTCCGCGGCGCTTGGGGATCGCGGACCGTGCCCCATCCTTCCTGGCCTCCGCCACCGGAGACCCAACGCACGCCTCCTCGGATAAGCCCGCCGCGCCCTGCTCCACCGGGCGCTCCACATCCGTGCTCTCCTCGGGGTTGCGCAAGTACCGCCCCGCCGCGGTGCACACGAAGAAGCCCTCGACGACGTGCTTCTCGATGTAGTGGCGGAGGAGCCTGTCGTGCGCCGGCGGCACGCCGGGGTGCCTGGCGCGGATGAAAGCCGAGATGGAGTCCTCCGAGCCGCCATCCTCGCACAGCTCGTCGATTGCCTCGCCGATCATCTGCAACCGAACGTGCCCAACAATGTCAAGCGTGGTGATAGGCGTCCGCCCAGACAAATGGCTGATACGAACTCAATTGCAACGCCCTTTTCTCATCTCAAAGAAAGAAAAAGAAAAGGAGGGGAAAATATTCCATTGTTGGGATCAGCCGATCAACGTTAGCATAAGCTATTCGGTAAAGCGGCAGTATGGGTGGCTTTTCCATTAGAGGTGCCGCCAAGTTTGTTCGATTAAGCACAGATGAACAGGACAAATTAATTGCAGAAACAAAACCAACCACAAGCCGTACTATAATAAAGTACAAAATGCAAAGCAATGTCATGTTTTTCTGATGAATCATCCAATAAATAAAGGAGGAGCAGGGAGTAATTTGGGGGTGAGGTCCGATCGAAGAATCCGCGGGGAGTAGGCTATTACCCAGCAATAGGGTGGGTGATCCGGCGTGGGTTGCCGCTGCTTCCGGGGGGCCCCCACCGGATGCGGCGGCGGCGTCTTCCCCTTCTCCTCCGTCGCCTTGTTCAGCTTCGCCGCTTGGCCCGCGTCCACCTCGACGACGGCGGCCATTGCTGGGTAGGTGGATGCGGAAGATCGGGTCCCGCCGCTTGTTTGGGTGGCAGACGAAGGAAAGAAGAGGAGGGTTTAACGGGGAGAAGCGAGAGACTGCGGCCGGTGGCTGTGCTTGTGGTTGGGCCGGGCTCTTCCGTCTTCCCTGCTGTCCTGCTGCCTTTGATGGTGGTCACGGTCAGAGCCTGGGAAACCCAACTTTTCGTGCACCATACTGCCCTTGGCCAGTGTAGCCTCTAGCCTCTATCTCTTCCTGTTACGTTATCCCCCTCTGATTTTTGCTGTTCACCCGGTGAGTTGGTTACAAATTTACAATCAAGTCCCTACTTTATTTCAAAAAAAATAAAGTCCCTGCAAGGGACTGTAAAAGGATAAGCTCCAGTACAAGGTCAATCGCATCGAAATAAATCAGTGGCAGGTAGCACTGTAGCAGGGGAGAGACCATCTGGGCCGAGCTACCGATAGTCCGCACGGCCCATTAGCCCAGGACTATTTGGGTTGCCTCTGATTTTCCTCCGCACGCATTACGTCATGCCGTGAGCCGTGTGCCCGTGTCAAAAGAAAAAAATAACTCATGCTGTGAGATGACTTGCTGCCGTCGTCTTCGTGGGAAAACAAGAAAAATCAATCAAGCAAATGTATGGCCATCCATAGCTAAAGGAAACATCGAAACAGAGGCCAAGACTTGATCGCCATTCGCCAGGCCACGTCGTGGTCGGCTGGTCGCCGCGTTCCTCTCAACAGACAGTTCTTCCTCTTTCCTGCCTTCCACCTCTTGCACTCACCAGTGGGCGGGTGCGGGACTGCGGGCGGCATGGACGGACCGAGGGGTCCCGCGCCGGGGCGGGCCGGCGATTCCGGGTCCAGGCAGGACTCCGGCCCCGACGGCTCGTGGAGTTACGGCTGGGGGTGGGCCTCGGGGCCCGGGGGTGGCTGGGGCTACGGCCACGGCTCCGCGCAGGGCCCCCGCGCCGCTGCAGACGGCGCCGCGTACAGCGGCGGCGGTGGAGGAGGAAGCGGGCGTGGGGGGTTCGGGTTCAGCTTCGGCGGCCCCGGCGGCGCGGGCGGCCACGCTGGCGGCTTCAGCTGGGGAGCCGGCGGCGGGGCGTCTGGGACTGGAGGTGATCACGCGGCTCACGGCGGCTGGAGCGCGCGCGGTGGGTTCGGCGGTGGCGGAAGGCAGCGGACACCGCGAGGACGCTGTCGTGGCGGCAACTGAAGAAGGCCAATCAGCATCTGGTGGTGGTGCTGTGCGTTGTGCAACTGCTAACAAGCATGCATTCCTGGCTTCATCCTGTGTGACTCTGTAACTGTAAGCAAGAAATACCTTTGCTTCAGACTGTTGTTTTGTTGGTAACACTAGTACAGTACCGTGTTTCTGAACCTTTCTAGAGAATCGAATAAAGGTAGCACATATGCTTATCCACATTTTTTCCTGGAGGTACATGAATCATAGCCCGGTTAAAAAGACTGCAATCTGCAACCCAGGTTTCAAGCTGTTGCTGTTGCCGATGCTAGGAAAAAGTTTGTAGAAGACAGAATAACTGGTATCAGTAGTACACTATCCCTGGAGAGGAACACGGGACAGGTTCTCATCCATTTTCATGAGTGACGTCTGACGATCTAAATCATCTCTGCAGCCTATTGGTTCCCAACACATAAAGTCAGGTGCTGAGGTCCTCCAGCATACATGCATATAGGCCTAGAGCATTGAGGTAGCAGAGGAAGGGCGTGCTTCAGAGAAATACACACTTTTTGGAGTAAAAAACTTTGGGATTCAGAAGTACTCAGTGGAGGAGTTATTTTCTTTGGATATTTATTTCCACACTTGGTTCGGCCTTTTATCTATTCGATAATTCAGCTTGCAGTTGCATTTGAACTTGACAAGTGAAAACAGGTAACCAAGTAGACATAGAAAGATGGTATAGATGGTGAACACTTACTCAATCTTACCTTTGCATTCATGTTGTTATCTGACATCATCGCGCCTGCATGTGAGGTTATAGCCATAGAATCCAATGTGCATAAATAATGCTTTCAGGACAAGCAAACGCATGCAAATTCTGAAAAAACTCAATGATAGTCAATAACAGCGTTTTAAAATCAGGCCGGACTTATATTGGGGCATTCTAGCCAATCACTGGCCATTAAGGTGTCCAGAACTGAGCAGTTTTGGATTAAAATGTCAACCACAAGGTATGAGTCTTTGCTGGTGCTTTGAACTGAATAAAGTTGCCATGTTTCTATGTGTACTATCGTGACCATAAAAAATCTATTCTTGAGATGTAGGGATTACCCACATTTAAAAAATGATGCCACAAGAATTTCCATACACAAAAAATGCTCTAGCAATAGGTAGCATCAAGTTTTCAAAAATGCTCAAGGAACATTGTAGTAGTACCAACAAAATGTTGCAACTTGCACGGTTCAGAAAAACTCGATCAAAAAGGTACACGCACTATTAATCTGCTGATGCTATTAATCGAAACAGAATGTTGTGAACAGTTCAAAAGACAATGAGAAAGGGCAAATGAAGTTAGAATTCTCAAATAAGAATATTGAAACATATAGTGTTTTCGTTTCATATTGCAAAACATGATTTACAACTATCTACATAATTTGACTGAGCTACTGCAACATAATTGATCACGATAAAAAAAAATCATCATGCCCTTGGACGGCAGTCATAGCATGACCACAGATTATTCCTCATATGTAAATTAATGGTAGTTAAGCATAGAGCAACCAATAAGGGATGGAAATTGTCAAGAAAGAAAATCCACAAACTGATTGGGATGTATATGTGCACAATTGTCTACACATTAATGCTAGACATACAAAACAACGAATAGGATGGGAACGAAGGAAAAACCTTACCCCATCGATAACCAAAGCATTGATGTATATCTTGCATCTGTAGCCATAAAAAAAATCTAAAAGCAGACTAAATGAAACAAGTTCAGCTAAGACAAAAATACTGCACATTCTAAACTTAATACAACCAGCCATCACACTCCACTGAGCCACAAAGGCATTTTTTCTTCTTGATGTTACCATTGGCATCATGAACCTGATCTATTTTATAGTTGTAGTGGTATGCCAGTTCTTGATGGGGCCGAATATCGTCACTAGCAAAGAACATGATATGAGGCACACTGATGTCTTCATGATCGTAGAGGACGTTTTGTGCATAGAGGTTGGGGGTGCAACTATGATTGATAAATTTTGCAAAGTTTCCCATCACTGAAGCATCAACAGCAAATCCAGCTTCATCATCTTTACCCGGACCCTTCTGAAGTGAGGGTATAGATCTTGATAGGCCCTCCCAAAGAGATTCATCATAATAATTGTGACCAATAGCAAATAAGTACTCGTCAGTCATCCTTTTTTGTGCCTCTTCATCCTCCAACACTTCTCCTATATATTCACACACAAAACTTCCAGATGGTATGAAGTCAAGAGTTCTCACACCCCAACCCATTGATTTTGTTTTGAAGACTTGCAGCTGGAACTTGAGGCCATGCTGGCCAACTCTGTTGTGACATGTAGGAGGGCACTTGCAAGAAGGCCCACACTCATAAACAAGAGGTTTTGCTTCTAAAATGCGGCCTTTATCATTGAAAGGTATTTCTCCACCATTTTTCATTGCACATGCACATTTTTTTGAGTCTGAGCATCCGCCTACACAACCACAGCCTGCTGGTGGAGTTGGCTGATAGTTACGGGGATATTGAAGGTGTGAAATGTAGCGATAAGGCATTGGGCACTCAGAGGATATATTGTTAGCAACAGATACAGGGACCCTCTCCAGTCCTCGGGACAGATCTTTGATGATAATACTATTGTTTGATCCATACTTCCCTGTCTGCAGAATTTCTTTGATGTCAATGTGTTTCTGTCCTTCCATTCTTCTCAGTCGGAACATGTAAACATAACGGTCTTCACGCTCTTTCACCCTCCAGTACTTCTCAACATGGTATAGACCACCATATATATAAGTAGGAAATTTCTTTTTTCCATTACCAGTGGTGAACCCATGGATAACACGAACTGGCGTATTAGTGTCCATGCTCATTTTAAGCGCCAGGTTCGTGCCCTCTATCTTCTGATTGACTGTAACTGCCACTGATCCAGAATACACCAAGACATCCAGATTATAATTGATGTCGGAAGATTGTGCATTAGACACAATGCTAATAGCGACACTAGTCCCATCATGCCTCTTGGTATAATCAATACCTACCCGATGTGGGCGATGGAGACCAACAACACAAAGCTCTACCCTCAAATGAAAGATATCGCCAGGATAGATTCCAGGCACGCTGCCAATATATTTCTTATCATCACACTCTGTGGAAAACCGCTCCCTGAAAATTCTGTAAGCCTGTAGATCAGGCCGCACGTTAAGCACTTCTTCCCTCGAATTCTCTTCCTCTTCGTCTAAAAGCTCCCGATAAATTAACCGGAAATCCTGTAGAGACCGCATGATGTTCTCTCTAACAATGACACCTCCATCATTTGGCATTACTTTATCCTGATCATTATTATTGGTTTTCCTCTTCGTACATTCAGAACCAGTCTCATTTTCACCTTCCACTGAGGAGAAGTCACGCTCACGCATAGCTGAAACTCTAACACCAGAATGAGCACTTGCGTAGTACCGCACACTGCTTCTAGTTGCTGGAGTTGAACTGTCATCAAACCCATATGCTGGACAATCAGGAGATCCATTATCAGAGCCAAAAGCTTTGGAGAATGATCGCTTGTACCCAACCTGGAATCTCCATGGTACGATTGCCTTCCGCCCCTTGCGGCAATATATTCCATTACCATTGTCATCAGGAGTTGCAGTGCTGCAACCTTTGGCTGATGCATCACTCTCCTTGGCCGCCCCATCTCCCATGCCACACTCTGTTGCAGTGTGACAAGCAGAATCTCCCAACCCAACATTTCTCTCTGGGTCCTCCGACCTGAGATTTGAAGCAGAAGAACCATTGCTCTTTAATCCAGTCCGATCCACAAAAGACTCCTTCAAACCCTCAGCAAAGCACTTCTCCACTTCTACATTGCTCCTAGCCACCTCAGGGTCACAAGCTGCTCCATCGCCGGTACCCCTTGAATCCAGTGTACCAGCATCCTTCACACTGCCATCACAATTGTAGCTCCCCAAATTGCAGTCCTCTCCAGCTTCAACGCCGACATTGGCGCCCCTGTTATTTCCAGTTTCATCCAATCGGGGGCTCTTCGCCCCGCCATCCCTACCAGACTTGCCCAGATCGCAGGCATTTTCGTGTACAGGGCGACCCCCATTATCCACGTCAGGGTTCTTCAAACTCGGACTGGGACTGCATCCCTCCGATTGCCGCTCTCCTCCCCCAATCGCCCTGCTCTTGCCGCCGCTCGGCGCTCCACCCAATCTGCAATCTTTCGCGTCCCGGACGCCGGCGGTCTCATCACCGCTATTCGGCGCCCGACCCGATCCGCAATTTTCAGTTTCCGGATCGCCGACGGTCTTACCGCCGCCGCGGCTGGGCGCTACGGCGCTGGCGGCGGCGGCGGCGGCGGCGTGCTTGAGCGGCTCCCTGACGAAGCCGCGCTGGAAGCGCCAGGGCACCAGCACCTTATACCTCCGCGCCCCGGCCGCCCTCGGTAGCACCGCCGCCGCCCCCATCTCCATCCAGCGCCGCCGCCTACTCTGCTTGGAGCCTCCGAGGCTCCGACCCACCAGCAGACCCCTCCGAAATCCCCTGGACGCGGATTAAAAAAATAAACATGCGATGCCTCAGGCCTCAATACGAATCGGACGGAAGGGGAGATAACCAAAAGGGCGAGCCAGTAGGCCGGAGGTCTCCCCGATGCGTACCTGAAAACTGCAACTGCCCGCGGTGCGGCGCGGCGGGCCGGGGCGGGGCGGGGCGGTTCCGGGACGGAGCGGGGAGTAGAGAGGAGCGGCGCCGATGGAGGATTTCCTTCCCGTATCGATGGAGCGGGCAGCAGAGAGGAGAGTGGGACAATGGGTCTTCCTCTTTGTCCCCCTCGGGGCCTGGAGCGGTGAAAGGGGACGAGCCGCGCGGCAGCGGAGTTGCTGTTGCTGAGCGCCTGAGCGGCTGAGCCCCTTTTCCTGTTCTGATCGGCTGCGGTTTTATGGCGTTGTTCCACTTGTTAATCGGATCCGAATTTATTTTCACGGTGGGTGAGTTCTCCAATTCATAGCTTGATGAGTCGATCTATTAAATTGATTTTGATTAAACCATACCATATATTGGTAAAACTGAGTCGAGAATTAACAACTGGTTATGATTTGGAACGTCACGAGATTGAAACGATTGGTATCATTTTCTAAAAAATAATTATTAATAAAATTAGGAGGCAACCAGATCACGAAGCATCTCCACGCAGCACTAATGCGAGAACCCCCTCCAGATAAAATCCCACGTGGGCCTCACTTATCTTATGCTTTCCTGCACGTCTTATGCATCCGTCGACTCAACCTCTCCCGCCCCCGCCACTACCGTCCGATCGGCTCTGGCAGAGACGGCGCCGCTGAAGCCACCGCTCCCAACCCCAGCCTCCTCGACCACTAGCGCCCGCATCCACGGTCAACGCGGATCGCCGGAGTCAGCACCCCCGCCGCCTCCCCCGACCACCGCTTGTCTCCCATTTCCCGGCGGGCAGCGTTCCCACCGTCTCGCCATCCCGCCCATAACCCGCCTCCACCGCCGGGTTGGCAGCCACCCCCTAGCTCCCTCTATCCCCTAACATCCTAACAGTACAGCTAGCCCCAAACCCCCAAACTCTAACTCAGCCGGAGCGCCGGAATGCCGCTCATCGCCGGAGCGGCTGCTATGTTATTTTTTTCTTGGTAAAGTTACTTTTTTCCATGTGCTTATAAAAGTAGAAAGTGGGCTCTCGAGATATATCTAAATGGAGAAGCCTCTCCAGCTAGCTTTTAGGATAAAATTATACTTAAGATGTCTGAGGTATGTGCTGCCTTCTCTTTTGGATTTATGAAAATTAAATTCCACGTTAGATTGAGTACATACAAGATACATTTAGCCATTTTTAGCCAAATAATTAGTATATGACAAAAAAATATTTAGCTGTTTTGAATGTCTATCATGTTAGATCTACAATTCTTCATTAGTATTTTTTTTTCCTTTATCAAGAAAACAAGAGAGTCAAGCTACCGCTAGACTAAAAAAATTAATCTTAATAGCTGGAGCTTAATCGGTGCTATCATTTACAATTGGAGTTGGATTGCGCTAGTCTGCTTTCTTCTGATTTTCCACGGTATTGAATACTCACTCCATTTCAAATTGTAGGTCGTTTTGGCAAATATAGATATATAGCTTTTGTTATGCACCTAGATAAACATTGTATGTAAATACATAGCAAAAATTATGTATCTAAATACATAGCAAAAATTATGTATCTAAATTTGCCAAAACGACCTACAATTTAGAATGGAGGGAGTAGATTGGTATAAAATTCCTAAGGACGAGTAATAAAAATATATCTTAATATGTAGGTCACTCGCATGCTCCTTTCATGAATTTTTGGTGATTCAATCCTGCAAGCCTTATATTTGGTACATGACAGAAACATATTTAGCTGTTTTAAGCATTTGTTGCATGGGGGCAAAACGAGCCAAATGGGTAGTCCATGACAAAAACAATTTAGTTGTGTTGGGGCATTTGTCATGTGAGAGCCGCGATTCTTTTTTTAGTTATGTTTTTCACTTCTGAAGAAAATGAGAGAAGAACGATGTTAGACCAATTTATCACCATTGAGCTTTTGTGGGACAAGCACTTGATTGACTAATCCTGGCTTAGTTGCACGCTCTGTGTTCATTGGTGGATGTGCTGGTTTTCGATCAATGGAAAAACTAGCAAAAACTAAGCTCGGAATAGTCAGGCAAGTGCTGTTATATCTCAGTCATTGATTTTATCACGATGAACGGTTCTTATTTATTCTAATCTTGATAGTTATGTTTTCTATAATCTACACTATAATCTAGCTGTTTGGATTTTTTATCTGGTTTTCATAATCTGTAACTAATCCAAACACCCCCTTGTAAAATGAGTTGAAGAAAGGGAAGTAAAAGTTGTTGTAACAATGTCTTGGCGTACGAGACTCTCGCTGGACGGCTTGGAAAGCGGAAGTGCAGATTCAGACTGCAGAGTAACGCCAAAGTTTTGCAGGCCGAAACAATCAGCCCAAGTGCCCAACGGCATGGTCCGGGGTGTGTGTCATGCTGGCTCAGTGGCTCGACAGTCGGCACAGCCGTTCAGTCAGAGGCACTCTTCACGATCCCAACAGTGATCTGGACCCGTCAACTTCCTTGGACGACGCGGATGCGCTCCGCCTGTTTCTGCAGCCGCGCGGCGTTCGGTCTACCCGAACCAAACCGATCGGTTCTTCGGGTTTCGACAGATTTTGGTTATCTGAAATTGGGATCGGTTCCTAAAAAATTTCAAGACCGAGCAAATTCGGTTCGGTTTCGGTCTATGACCGAACGAACCGAACTGCACGTTGAGGAATCGAAGAAATCACAAGATTGAATACAAATCGTATGGATGAAGCATAAATGCGAACAAATGGAACTAAATGGAACACCAATTGCATGGATCAAACACAAATCAACACAAACGGAACTCAAAAAGCATCCTCATGGAGTCGTGCTCGCGGATTGACTTGGAGGACTCGCCGGCTCGCCGCGTGCTGCTGCCGTCGTCGTCGAGGTGGTGGGAGCGGCGCCGCGGCGCTGCTGCATCAGCATGGAGAAAGTCCGCAGTAGGCCGCCGGCCGCCGTTGCCCGGATCTAGCCGAGCAGCCCTGACGGGCCACCGGCCGGCCAATCCAATCGCTACAGCTCGTGGGAGACGCGAGGAAGGAGGGGAGCCGGATTAGCTCCTAGCAGACGCCGGACGGGAGTCGCTGGCGCCTGGTGGATTGGTTCCCAGCCTCCCAGCGCCAGCGATGGGAGCCGGAGCGGCCATGCGCCTGTTCCCGAGGGACGTCGTCCGCCCGTCCATGGAGTCGTGGAGAGAGAGAGAGAGAGTAGTCCAGGAGGGAGGGTGGCGCCAGGTGAGGGAGGTCGGGGCGGGGGTGGCCGGGTTAGGGTGAGGTAGTGTTTGGGAGGATGGTTTGTGCCTTTTTTGGCTGATACGAGGTCTACGAGGAAAGCTGGGCTTTTCTAGATAAATTCCGTTTGTTCGGGTATTTCGGTTCCCCAACACGTAAAACTGAATTAACCAAGATTAATTCGGTTACTTAAAATCTGAAACCTAATTTGTAATTAAAAAATTCGGTTTCAAGTATTTCGAGTTCTTTTCGGATTGGTTTCTCGGTCTCAGTTAATTATGCCCATATGAGCCGTGCTTCGTCTCTACTGCTCGGAAGCCGTTTTCCTTAGCAGGCATGTACTCGGACGCACCGGAGAGCAAGGTAGCTGCGTGCCTGCGTGCGCGAGAGACCGTGGAAACATTGGTTACCTGGTGTACTGGTTCAACCAGATCGATCGGGTCATGACTCATGAGCATGCTCCTACTTGCAACTTGGCACGGATCTTATCCAGCGTTGCTCTAGGTGCTTATTATGCCACTGATTTGTCCATATGTGCACGCCAGTAGGATGGTTAAAAAAATGACCAAAAATCACACTATACGGAGAGTGAAATTTAAATTGCTCATTTCGATTTTTCGATCTCCAAATGAACAACAAGAACAGAAGAGCATATAGAGGGCGCCTAATGACAAGCTAAAGCTAAGCGCTAGACAGGAAATCAATCACACGCAGATGTGATTGGGGCTACGGTACGTGCGCACTCCATGCTTGCTTCCAAGCAAGCACGTCTGTACTGTACGTGGACAAGTGGCCGCACATGGCTGCTTGCTTGGAAGCAATGTTTTGTATTGTATTGTACCTGTCTCTATGCAGCTAGCTGCTGCTGAGAACTACCGCTGTTGCTGCTGGTGGTGGTGGCGCCGTCGTCTTCGGACAGGCAGCAGCTGTGGAGCCTTGGACCGGCCGCTGCAGCAGCCGGAGTCGGCGGCGGCGGCGGCGTCTTATCCAGCTCCAGCCACAACATCTCGGCCTGGAGGACGGCGCAGTAGTGCCCGAACGTCTCCGGCGACACGTTGAGGTCGAACCCGACGGCGAACAGGAAGTCCACCTCCAGGTAGTTCATCTCCGCCAGGGTGTTGCCGCCGACCCCGGCGAAGTAGGCGTTGTTGTAGCACCTGCGAGAGGTAGCGCGTGGCCGTCAGGTCAAAGCTTTGTTTCAGAATTCAGAAACCAGGCTTAGTGCTTGCCAGCAGTGGGCTGGCTACCTGACATGCACCAAACCAGATGGGCGAAGGATAGGCATCACCGGACCAATTCTTTTAGAATATCAAATGGCCAGTTGAGTGATGGTTTGAGAGGATGTGAATCACTCCGATGGACGATGGGTAATTTCTTTCTGAAAGAGACAGTAGGGTTCAGTTCAGAACTTCAGATATGATGCCCTTGTTGGCAAGGAGAGAATTGGGCCAGTGAGCATCAGCAGGGGCAAGTTGCCAATGTCCCACTCTAATTCTATCACACAACTTGGCCATGGATTAACTTCCAAAGCGAGGAAAGGTTGTGACGGGGACAAAGAGGGTGAGGATCTTTATCCTATGTTTTTGGGTCCCCACTCCCCAGTGCGTGTGTGGGCAGTATGGGAGGAACTGGATGAGCATATTTTCTTTGTTGGACGCGCATAATTTTCCCCATATATCATAACCCTGAAAAAAAGGCAAACTCAACCTCTAGAGAGGATAGTGAGATAATATTTGGTGTACAATTAATACACAAAGTTGCTGCATTTTTCAATGGTCAGTTTCTCAAATGTAACGTGTGGTCTTGTCATAGTTGCTGCATTTTTTTTTCAATTGCCAGTGCATAGGATGTAGGTACAGCAAGTACCAGTTAGAATTTAGGCAGCAAGTTGTTGAGCTCTGTTCCTTGAAGAATTTGCTCTGCTAATGCATCCTACTTGACTCTGGATTTTCAGAATCTGTTGGCTATCGTATCTCATCAGAGAATTCCATATTCAGAAGACCCAGTTCACCAATCTTGTTTGTCACGGCTTAAGTAGAAGTCATCTGTATTACGACATGGACACCGATTTGAGAGTGAGCAAAAAATTGTTAGCACACTATTCCAAACCTGGCCGACAGTGGTTTACCCATAACCGATACTACCTTGCAAAAAGGAAGCAAGATAGTGCTATTCTTGCAAAAATGCCTGGTCTCAAAATCAGTAGCTAGGTAAAATATATAATGATCCAAATTAGAGCAAAAGAACATGATCGCGTGAGGCTCTCTCTCCATTGTTTTGCGTATTAGGACTCCGTGTATATCTTAGTTACTGTATCTGAATTCCTCTCGTAGTCTATGCAACTTCTGCTTCCTGAACTTCATACAGTTCAAGGGCACGGATCCTACATCTCTACTCGTTGGCTGATTCCGGCTGTTGCTGTAAGGTGAGAATTCAGGTGTGGAGCACGGACCGGAAACAAAACTGAGCACCATCTTTTAGTTGTTAATCTAGGATCACCAGCAGTAGCATTAACTCGGGATTGTCTTCTTGATCTAGTTCTACATGCATTCACTGGTGTGCGTGTGTGTGCTAGATGAGATCGACAGAGAGAGAACAGAGAGTATACCTTGATCGGCCGAGGACGTCATTGCGCGTTTGTCGGTGTAGTCTGCGCTAGGCAGCAACGCGCTATGCTGAGGTCGGTGCAGGTCTGCGCTAGGGCAGCGTAGGTCGAGGTCGTGCAGTGCCGGCGGCGCTTCCCGCCGCCGGAGCGCCCCCTCTCGATCGGTCTAGGGTTTAAGAGTAGGTGGGGATTGGGGTCACGGTGAACCTCGGTGTACGTGCCTCCGGCCCCCACCTCTCTATTTATTGTGGCGCTGGCGACGGGGGCCCACCAACAGTAGTTGGGTTGGGCGCCCCCGATCAGGACGCGGATCAAGGGCCCAAGGCCTTTGGGCCTTAGGGGTCAGAGATCAATCCAACAATCTCCCCCTTGATCTCACATTACCTTTTCTTTTACTTTTCTATTTTCCTTATCTCATCACAGATTTATGTATAGGGCATATCTCATCGTCACTCGCAATAGTCGATAGAATCAATAGCCACAATACACGCCTCTGTTCAGAAATAGATTCTATAATCCTTTTAGACCTCTATTATCCAGAGATCATAGTCTGTACCTCATTCCCATGCCGGCTACGTGTTCCATGAACACGCTGGGTGGTAGGCCTTTCGTTAGCGGATCCGTAAGCATATCATTTGTTCTTGTATGCTCGAAACTTATGGTGTGATCCTGGATTCTATCTTTTATTAAATAAAATCTTATGTGTATCGACTTGGTAGCCGTGCTCTTCTTGTTGTTATGAGCATAAAACACTGCTGGCTGGTTATCGCAATACATCTTTAGTGGTCTTTCTATACTGTCCACCACTCTTAAGCCACGTATAAATTTCTTTAACCATTCTACCTGCCCGGAGGCCTCATAGCATCCTATGAGCTCAGCATACATCGTCGATGTTGCTGTGACCGATTGTTTTGAGCTTTTCCATGATATAGCTCCCCCTGCGAGAATGAAGATGTAACCTGTCATGGATTTTCTGCCATCTTCATCTCCCGCAAAGTCTGAATCTGCGTATCCTTTAATCTCTAATGAATCAGTTCTTCTGTATGTTAGCATGAGGTCTTTTGTGCCTTTCACATATCGCAAGGCTTTCTTTACAAGTTTCCAGTGTTCTAGACCTGGATGTTTCTGAAATCTGCCAAGCATATTAGTGACAAAGGCTAAGTCAGGGCGTGTGCACACTTGAGCGTACTGTAATCTTCTGACTGCCGAAGCATACGGAACAATGAAACTTGAGCGTACTGTAATCTTCTGACTGCCGAAGCATACGGAACAATTTTCATCTGTTCTTTTTTAGATTTGTTTCTAGGACTCTGAAAGTCTCCATATCTGTCACCCTTGACTATCGGAGCAGGAGTAGGCTTACTCGCATGCATACTATACTTTTCTAGAATCTTTTGTAGGCATGTCTCTTGTGACAAACCTAGTACCACATTTCTTCTATCTCGGTGAATCTCAATACCTAGCACAAATGAGGCTGCACCAAGATCTTTCATGTCAAAATTCGATGACAAGAATTCTTTTGTTTCATACGGTGTTTTAGGCACCGCTTTACTGGGTACTCTGTTAAGAATATAGACAACGATTTTCAACGCCTCCATCTATAAACTCACTGGTAGCGTAGAATAGCTGATCATGCTTCGTACCATATCCACCAGGGTACGGTTCCGTCTTTCAGCTACTCCGTTCTGCTGAGGATCGCCCAGCAGAGAGTACTCAGCAGAGAGTACTGGGCAACTATTCCTTGTTCTGTGAGGAACCTCGCAAAAGGTCCTGGAATCTATCCGTATGGGGTATGCCGACCGTAGTATTCCCCTCCACAGTCGGAACGGACAACTTTTATCTTTAAATTATGCTGATTCTTAACTTCAGCCTTGAATTCTTTAAATTTATCCAACGCTTCTGATTTCTCTTTTATTGGATAAATATATCCATAGCGGGAATAATCATCTGTGAACGTTACGAACGAGTCATAACCATCTATGCTTTTAACTGAGAACGGACCGCAGATATCTGTGTGAATTAATTCTAAAACACCTGCGCTATGCTCAACATTTTTCTTTGTTATCTTTACACATTTTCCTTTTATGCAATCAATGCATTTGTCTGAGTCTGAGAACTCAAGAGGAGGTAGAATCTCATTCTTAACCACCCTTTCTATTCTCCCCCTCGAAATATGGCCTAAACGACAGTGTCATAATTTCGACGACGTGTCTTGAGTTCTCTTTCGTTTTTTGTTATTATCTGTGGTTGGAGATACAATCGCATTCACATCACATACGGAATTCACACTTTCACATAGCGATAACAAATAAAGATCATTTCTTCTGAAAGTAATAGTAGCAACTGTATCATTAAACTCTATTACACACATGCCATTTCCAAAACGACATCCAAATCCATAATCATCTAGACGAGACACACTTATTAAGTTTCTCTATATCACAGGACACAAAACACATCTCTAAGCAATAAACTAAAGCCAGTGTCGAGCTCTAAGAGGAGATCTCCCGCCGCCTCAACATCTACCTCGACTCCGTTCGCGACTTTAATTCTTCTTTCGTTTCTTCCCGTAGTTCTCATCAAACGGAATCCCTGTAAGGAGTTTGCAATATGAATTGTTGCTCCTGAGTCAATCCACCAAGTAGATTTTGAATAATCTGTATATAGGGATTCATTTACAAATGAGATAATGTTCTCACCTCGTTTCTCCGTGATCATCTTTAAGTAGTCGGGACAACCTGACTTGTAATGTCCCTTCTGTTTGCAGTAGAGGTACTGATACTTCTCTACTATAGCTTGCCCAAACTTGGGCCTGTGCTGGCTGTGCTGCTGGGGCATCTGGGGTTCTTTTCTTGTTCACATAGTTGATAGAACACCATGTGCTGTCTTTATTCTTTCTTCCTCTTGAACACATATCGCTATGGTCTTCTCTATATCCCATTTCTCGGGATTCATGTTGTAATTGACAACAAAGTTGTCAAACTCCTTCGGCAACGAAGCAAAGACCAAATGAAGTATGTGTTCTTGTTTGAACTCCATGTCCATCGGTTTAAGCTTGTTGTTTATGTGAACCAAGCGATGAATGTGTTCTCTTATCCCACCTCCCAAGTACCTTTCTGTAACCAGTTGTTTGATCAACTAGGTAGCATAAGTCTTTGAGGAGCCAGTGTACTAACTCCTTATCTTCTCAAGGTACTCAACAACAGTGGAAAAATATGTGATTGCCCCCGGAATGGCAGGCTCTATCGTGTTCTTCACCACTGCCAAGCATTTCTTATTGGTAGGGTGCCATTTGGCATGATCAGCATCATACCTCTGTTTGCTCGCCTTATAGGAGAGCTCTGTTTGCTTCCAAGCAGCATCTGTGACATCATCCCCTCTGACCAGCCTCTCAGGCTCTACTGGAACCGGTGCAGAAAGAACCCAGTCTAGCTCAGCCATGGTAAAGAAGAGATCCAACTTCTTATACCACTCATTGTAGTTGTCTCCTCTCAAGATTGGAATGTCCTTGATGGAAACCATCATAGGAAAACCAGCTGAAATGGGTTTAGCTCAAGTGAGAACATTATAACAATAATGATAACTGCATGTCTCAATTTCAACTTTGGTCAAAATTAAAACATATGAAACTTTGTGCATTAAACTTTATCACCTTTTGGCAGAAGAAAACAATAATGCATAAAAAATTATCTATAAAATCATAATATCGTTATTATCAACTTTGGTCAGAAAATAACAATATTACAATTTAATCTGGAAATAATCTGTGACTCGAAATTTAAATTATTCCTTTGTTTCAAATTTAAATTCAAGTCGAAATAATTATCTGTGCAGCGGAAACATGAATAAAATAAATTCTATTTTGAAGCAAGGTATGTGTAAATCTTTATTTCTATTCTCTAAACATTTATCCCTTTGGTTTAAAATAAAAAGAGATCAAATTCTGTGCAAAATCATTCAAATTTGCTTTAAAATAGAATAAAAGGATCAAATTGCACTGTTTATCTGCGAAACGGGCCAAAACCCAGCACTGTGCAGCCCACAACCGCCTCCACGGCTCGGCCCATTCGCGAAATTGGCCCGGCGACCGCTCGACTCGGCTCAGCGGGCCGCAACCTGGGCCTGGGCCGCCAATTCGGCCTGTCCGCGCCAACCGCGTGCCCCGCCTCGATCTCGGCCGCTCGTCGCGATCCGACGGCCGAGCGCGCGTTTCGGCTCGTACAAAAGCCGTTCGGCCGTCGGACGTGCTGAATTCCTAGTTCATTCTCTCCCTCGCTACTCTCTTTGTTCCGGTCAGAGGCCGCGCCGCCACGTTCGTCCTCGACGCCGGCGGCCGTGCCATGGCCGGATCTGCTTCCAATACCCCTTTCCCCTCGTTTTCTCTCGATTTCGGCTCGGTGTGCGTCCACACAAAGCGGATCTGTGCCCTATGGGCCTCCTCGCCGGAGTCGCGTACGTTCGCGCACGGCTCCGTCGAGGGGATCTCTAGGGTACGGGAAAGAAGAGGAAGCGGCGGAGGGAAGAGGGGGGGGGAATAGAAGGAAAGCGAGAAGGGCCAGGTAAGTGGCGTTTCGGGTAGATCTAGGGTTAGGGTTAGGGTTTTGAGCTTCTGTTCTTCAATTTTCTTTGAATTTCTCTTCTGTTTCTTCTATTGGCTCGATCTGAAACTCTTTTCTCTCTCTGCTTCCGAGTTAATCTACTAGACTAGGATGGCTCTGATACCATTGTTAGTTCTTAATCTAGAATCACTAGCAGTAGCATTAACTCGGGATTGTCTTCTTGATCTAGTTCTAGATGCATTCACTGGTGTGCGTGTGTGTGCGCTAGATGAGATCGACAGAGAGAGAACAGAGAGTATCTCTCGATCAGCCGAGGATGTCATTGCGCGTTCGTCGGTGTAGTCTGCGCTAGGCAGCAACGCGCCGTGCCCAGGTCGGTGCAGGTTTGCGCTAGGGCAACGTAGGTCGAGGCCGTGCAGTGCCGGTGGCGCTTCCCGCCGCCGGAGCGCCCCCTCTCGATCGGTCTGGGGTTTAAGTGTAGGTGGGGATTGGAGTCACGGTGAACCTCGCCGTACGTGCCTCCGGCCCCCACCTCTCTATTTATTGTGACGCTGGCGATGGAGGCCCACCAACAATATTTGGGTTGGACATCCCCGATCAGGGCGCGGATCAAGAGCTCAAGGTATTTATGCCTTACGGGTCAGATATCAATCCAACACCATCACCGTCAGAAATGGAAGAATTCGATTGTGTTCGTGATATGATCGTATTAGAAATGAAAGCTGTGACCAGGGGATCAGGCGTTAAGCAGGCACACTCACACGTCATCCATGAACTTGACGGCGGCGAGCACGGCGGTGATGAGGAGGCGGTGGACGCTGTACGAGTCCACGGCGAGCGCGGCGCGCCCGTGCCGGCCGCGGCGCAGGAGGCGGTCGAGGTAGACGTACGCCACCACGTAGCACGCGGGGCTGCACCCGGCGAACCGCGCGATGCGCGCCATGTACGAGCGCACCGAGATGTCCGGCCTCGCCGTGGCCCGGAACGCCGACGCCGGTGCCAGCGACGCCGCGGACGCGGGCGCGTCCCCGGCGGCGAGCTCATCCGCCGCCGCGTCGTTGCGCTCCACGACGCGCTCCAGCAGCTCGGAGAGGACGCCCACCACCCGCGGCGTGTCCGCCAGCTGCTCCTCCTCCTCGGCCGTGAGTACGGTCTCTTGCCGTCGTTGCCTTCTAGACGCAGTGTGCGCGGGTGCTTTTGGAGAGGGGGACAGGGGGTGGACTTGTTGATGCTGCCGAGCTGAAGAGGTCGTTATATAAAATGGAGGGAAGAAGCTTAAACACTGAGCGCCTATTCATTCAGGGTATACAAAAACTTTTCATCAATTTTTACTGGAATCTGTACGGAACATTTCCATGTTGAAAGTAAGCGGTAGAGCTACAGGAGAGTCGGCATCAAGGTTGGCGGCGATATCGATTTCCAGCATTTCAGGCCTCGGTGTACTCCAATTCGAGTCCGTCCGTAGTTCCGAATAGAATCAGTATTCAGTAAAGATTTTGAGCCCTGCTTGCAGGGTAAAATGGGCAGAAAATTTTCCCTATCTATACCACGTCTACAGAATTTTTTCTAGTTCATTAATGTCCTCCAAAAAAGAAGCCCATTATCCACTTCTATGGCCTGTGTCTTATATTTCTTTCGCTTTCATTTTTTTAGAATGGAATATTCCTTGCACATCCTACATGATTGGCGCCTGTAAGTATGGCTGGTTGTTGATTTGTTAGGTAGTAGCTTGGTGAGGTAAAGAGACCAAAATTCTTTCTTTACATCTGAGTTGCACGCTCGGTTGTTCTTACTCGAGATTGGCTCAATAGGGGTGTTTCACAGTCGTATCAAAATGGTGAGGTGTGACGCTCCAAGAGTGCCAAAATCGACAGACGCCTCTTTCACACGATTCCAGTCAGTTGAAAGGTTCTCCATGCTTCTTTTCTGTTTCGAAATTTTTTTCATGTTTTTTTTAAAAAATGTTTACAAGCCATGTACTACATAGTTAAGTTGGACGTGTCAACCACATGCCTGCAGCTCTGTTTCTCTTCACAAAATTCTTCAGTTGGAAATTGTGATCACGTCTTACTAAAGGTCAAACACTCGAGCGACCAGTAGCGTAACACCACCGCGCATCAGAAATGACTTGTACTAAAACCCCATCGGGTGCCTCGCTTTTAGCGTGCGCCTCCAGTCACTGTAGAATCGCCTTTTTCTAATGTTGCTACAGGCTGCGATTTGTCTCTGATAATTCCGAAAAAACATGTTGCGTATACCTTTAGTATTATTTAGGAGTTAGCCCTACATGCTGTATCCCTTTTAAATGTTGGCTTTCTTGCCAACTGCTCCTGAAGATTAGAGCGAGGGTCTAGATCATGTCCTCACGTCCTTGTCTGTATTATTGTCCAGGACAAAGATGCAGTACACTCAACTTTGTGAAGGAAAAAATATATGGATAAAACGAGCACTTGACCTTCCTTTTTCATCTTTGCATGGCTACTGTTTGTTCATCACCTACCTTTGAAGGAATCTGATCATTATTTTAGTTTTGCACCTTAATTTTAATTCGGATGCAGCCAGGTGACTGCAACTACCCTTGTGTGGTCTCTCTAGTGACCCCCACATGCTTTATTTCACATTGCTATGAGCAATCTGCTACAGATAAGCTGCCTTTTTGAAGGATAGAGATTGGTCAGCAAAGTAGCAGCAACTACTCGGGCGAATACCGGGTCTTCTGAGATTTGCGACAAATCCAGCTACCATTATCCGGATATCAAGATCTACAGAAACCTATATGCACCAATCAGAATAGGCATGCCAATCATACGTGAAGTTAAGAGATGATACATAATTATGTGATATGAAGTTTGCAAGCCGTAGGTAAGAACGTAAGTGTGAAGCAAAGGGCCATAGTAAACCTAAGCAGTGTCAAGTCAAAGAGTGACAACGTGCGAGTTGAAGTACCCCTTCGATCCCAAGAACAAGAAGTGACCAAGAGGAGAAAAAGCTTCTAGTCATGCATCCTCTGATTGACTTCAACGGTAATCAAGCAAAGCAATCGAATCTAGTTTATGTACAAATTAAGAAACCGGTTTGTAGGCAGAAAGTAAACAACCTCAACCAGCTGTTGATAAAATTATTGCACCAAGAAGGCTTGATTAATCCTCAAAAATAATGTAAATATACATTTCGAAAGTACAAAGAAGCCACCTAATTGGCCCCTTGTTCGTGATTTTAGAATTTCTAACTGAGCCAAGGATCAGAAAGATCTATGTACCTTGTTGTCTTGCTTTGTCTAGCGAAATATCTGATCAAATGCATGCAACCCCTCTGGAATTGACATAACTGTACCAGTTGAGCACGCATGTTTAGAAAACATTACAGGCAAGCAATGCGATTGTTCAATGCATGGTACTCATCATATCGTTACTCTTGCTTCCACCATTATGTGCCCGCAAAAGCATAGGTGTCAATCAGTGACTTGTATTCTTCGTCCTCAGCACACCCTCTACTTGTAAGTACACTCACTAACCTGTCTGCACCCTCTGTGTCATTCTTCTCCTTGAAACTTGCCAGAAGACTCTCAACATTGGTGGGTCTTGGTTTCCATTTACTTGCACTTTTAACTGCTGTGGCTTTCTCCATGCATGACAGAGCTTCTGATATTTTATTATCCTTCAGGTAGGCTGTGGCAAGGATTTCCCAGGTGTTTGGCTTGGGGTTTCCACCTTTCTCAACAAATCGGTTGAGAATTTGCTCACCCTTGGTAATCAAACCTTCTCTAGCATACCATGCCAATAAAATGTTCATAGTCTTAGGATCGAAACTAGAGCTTTTGGATTCCCATTCCTCGTATAGAAGCTCAGCTCCCTCAATATCTCCTATCCTTACAAGGGCTGATAGTACCTCTTGGTAACCCAGGTTATGAATTGTAGGGAAAGTTGCTTTATACCAGCTCCAAATACGGTAAACTTCTTCCTTCTTGCCAAGATGGCTGTAGAGTGTGATGAGATAGTGAAAACACTTTTTCTCCCGACCTGTAGTTCTCTTTTCAGCTTCTTTCAAACATTCTTCTGCCTTCTCAGAGTTCCCAAGCTTAATATACATGCTAGCCAGTGTGGTATAAGTTGTCCAATTTGCTATAACAGACTCATCAGCAATCATCTGGCAAAAGACTCGCTCCATTTCATCAGGATCTTGTTTGGCTGCACAGCTCTTTATCCATATGTTGTAAGTGCATACATCAAAGGAAACATTTCTTTCCTTCATCTCATCGATAATTGCCGACACTTTTTCAGGCTCCCCAACATCCACATAGAAATTCATCAGCACATTACAAGGTAATGTGTCAGATGCAAATCCCTTTTTCCTCATTTTCTCAAACGTGTCTTCTGTTTTCTCTTTCATCATAGCTTGGGCATAAACATTTAGAAGGGAACCATAAGTCCGCTTGTCCTTCATGGTATCAGGAAGATCCTCAAAGTATTTCTCAGCAAGTGAAACACCGTGTACCTTAGCAATCAGATCCAACTGAATTGCCATATCGCTTGTTGAGAGTGGAAATCTATCTCTGCGCTCTGCCATCCAATCATAAACCTGTGTAGGTCATAGAAAACTTTGGATGAGAACCAATATCAAGGTTATCATTAGTACGCTTGGCCATCAGAAGGCATCAAGAATATAGTAAATTCTAATGCCTAGTCATCAATAAGCATTATCATAGGCTGAGCACCGAAAAGGATTTGTGAGAACGTTAAGGAATCAAGCTACTGTTTCCCGCCCCCTAATTAGGCCATCGTAATGCTCGAACAGTGGCTGTTTTTCAGTTCAGCCCCCAGGTTCATGAATAAATAGGTGCATTGGCTGAAATCGAAGGGGAATGAGACGCCACGTAGCCGGATCGCAACAGCATAGCTACCTGGAGCGCGAGGTTGAACCTCCTGAACTTGCGGAGCTCCTTGGCGATGCGGCAGAGCTCCCACTTGTCGAGGCGGCGCTCCCCCTCGTCCCAGGCCCCCAGCGTGCGCCCCACGGGCCGCCCGCCGTGCCCCACCGCGATGCGCCGGTACAGGGTTCCCCACCGCAGCGGAGCGCGACGCTCGTAGTCCACCGTCCCGTAGCTGTGCACCTTCGCCACCTGCTGCCCAGCAGCAGCAGCCTCCGATGCAGACGACGACGGGGTGCTCGAGGAGGACGCTGCGCACCTAATCGTCACCGCCACCGCCGCCGCGGAAACGCACGGACGCCGCTGCGTCGAGGGGCGTGTCGTGGTTAGGGGAGAGGAGGAGGTCACGAGGTGGAGCAGCATGGTGAGCGACCGGGCGGGCAGGGAGAGCGGCGAGGAGGGCGGCTTCCGTTGCGGATGAAGGAAAGGGGATAAGAGTGGCGACTGGCGAGCCGGAGGCCGGGTTTGGGGGCTGGGCTGGCGCTTTAGGATTCGTGTGTCAGAATCCGCAAGATCTGGGCCCACAGCCCTCCGCCTTTGCGTCTTCCCGCGCGGATTTGTATTGGTGGGCCGTGATCTGTTTACCTTTGGGCCGTGGTTCGGCCTGTAACATCCACGACGGCTCTGCCTCAGTACTAATACCGCTGGCAGTCCTCTCTATTTGGGAGACCTGGTTCCCTACGAGTCCAAGAAAAATAAAAGAAAATAAAAAGTTCATTTACATCATTTTTTGGGTCACTAATTCGGCAACTATTTGGTTCATTAACATTTTTTTCCAATGTGCTTGAAAATTCTATAGCAAAAATTCTATAGCGCGTTTACATTAAATAGGTATGGATGGCCAGGTCAGCAATAGCTTTTATTTCTTTTCTCGATAAATCTTTCATTCCTTGCGCATCATACTCTCTTCCCCTGGGAAATCTATTCCTCGCATATACGAGTGAAATTGATCCAATCGCAGAGAGCGCCCCCACCCCTGTTCATCTTCCTCCCCAAGCTCCGGCGGCCGGACTTCGAGGAACGGGGTTGCTTGGGCGCCGCTGGCCACCGGCGGCCTTAGAACAGGGGGAGGGGGAAGCCCGGCGGCGGAGGTGGGTTGCTGGGCGGCGGCTTGACATCTGGTGGACCAGGGACCGGACGGGGAGCTTGGTCACAGGTGATTAGCGGTGGTGGCAGAGGTGGGGGAAGGTGGGGGCGTCGGCGTGAGTGATTGGATCAATTCCAATCGCATATGCTAGGAATAGACGCCCCGCTCTCCCTCCCCACCCTCCGCCTCTCGACTATGCATACCTAACCTTCACCCGGAGCACCAAAAAGAAAATGAGGTACCCATACTCTATCATAGGGCCATCGACTAGAAGCTCACTATCTTCGCAACCCATAATGCGTAGATGCTTGTGTTACCTTGTTCTTAAGGGGAGAACACTACGTGCTGCAATTGCAACAGTATGTTGACTGCTTGAGCTGCCCTAAGATCTCACCATCGCTAGGTGTCGATGTTGCCACATTATCTCAGGTGAGAAGTTCTAGAAGCCGATTTGAAACTTGAATCTTTAGGTGAACGTTTTGATTGGAGCTATTGTTAATACGGAATTCGACATTTCAAGTTGGAAGATTTTGGATTTGAGTGGAAGGAAAAAATTTCTTGTCATATGCTTTGGATCTGAGTTGATGATTTTTCGCGCATCTTATTCACCATCCCCACCTTCCGCTTCTCGACTACGCATAGAGCCGCCAACCAGAAGCTTACTATCTTCATCCTCCGACTTGAAACACGAATCTTCATCAAAAGTTAAAGAGTTATGGCAGAATTCGATATTTCAAGTGGTAGTTACCACAGAATCCAATTTCAAGTCTGTAGTTTCGAATTTGAGTGGAAGGGAAAAAAATTACATTAAAAAGGTTTGGATCTGAATCGAAGGTTTTTTGTGCAGGCTGAAAGTTATGATATGGAGTTGAAATTCAGACAATTATTAAAGATATTGCCTTATTCAAGTGGAAAGATGGGATATTGGATTGGAACTTGAAGCTGGCCTTCACACAGGAAGGGAGAGGAGGTAAGCTTTCTAACTATATAGCTAATACGAAACTTCAACAGTTTACTTATCAATTACAAGCAACTAGTTATCAAATAATAGCGGGAACATACTCTGATAAAGCTATATCTGTTGAAATGTCAAAATACATAGATAGAAAATAAAGCATAACGTGTCGGAATTCACTTCAAATCATGTACTGATAGGCATAAGACACCAGTTAAAAAGAACAATATCCTGCCCAGAAGATTCAACAAGAAGCACTGGTTGAGATGGTTAGAAGTGAAATATCATTTGGAAAAAAAGGATGTTTAGTTTGCACTTTTAAGTACTCAGACCAAAGTTTTGGCTAGCCGCGCTAATACATGGGCAATTTAAAGTTCCTGGTAAAATAGTGGTGCTTAGCTTATAACCATGCTAAAGTTGCAGCAAGATTTTTTCCGTACCCAGATTTGACTCAATTCAGCCTAGGAGTAGTCTAGGCAATGCTAAAAATAAAATCATATAATCGAATTCTAGCATGGAACCAAGTGCTGACCAAATTGAGGTCTCTAGTGATGTTGCTAGTGACCTAATGCCATGTCATATAACCAACCAACGCTGTCATCCAGCATTGTCTTGGCTCAAAGAGTCAAGAGGTCCTGCAATGCAGACACGCACAGCTTGCTCAACCAGACAAAACTGGTGAGCAACAAGCACTTCAGCACCGACTGCAAAGTGCATATCACATACATAACTCTCTATATTCTTCTTTTCTCATTTTCCTGCCATAAGATGACATATTTTCCATACAGAGACAGCTTATGATCTCTCCACGAGCCATATGCCACAGAAAACCAGCAGAACCCGATCCAAAAGCATGCTACAAACGTTAGCTAAACGGAGTTGCCAAATTGGCGGACGACGCACATTGTTATCTGGACCGCAAAACACCCATCGGTGGTTGGTAAATAAAGGCACCATGATCCAGGAACCTAAAGAAAACTACAGCTATCACCTGTTCCTAATTGCTTGCTGATGGGACCTGGGACTATGGTTGCTTGAGACGCCCCTCTCCTCCAGCATCCCCATCCACGGAGGTGTTGCTCTGAGTTATTGAACTCAGCTGAGAAGGTTGACAAAGAAGTTCTGCCTCCGCGTGCCATGCATTTAGAGGAATCTCCAATAGCAAGTCTTGATCAAAGTCGCCATCGGCATATTGTGGAGGGACCAACAAGGATAACTTTTCTGGGGGTAACATGAATAAGTTAAGTGCTCCTCCAGTGCAGGTTGAATCTTTGGTGGCATAGCCAGATTTTAGCAGAGATGAGCTTTTAAATTCAGGAGCCAAATCCCCAGATTTTAAAACTCTTTTAGGACTCATCATGGTACCCTCTAGTTCTGCATGTTCACAAGCAAAAGCACATAAGAAACCTTTGATGTCACTGGCATGTATAAATAGTGAAATAGGAATATACTCCTTTAGATATTTTTGGATGTCACATCTAGGAACTTGAAGCAAGTCAGGATCAGAGGAAATAAGATTGCTAACCTATGTCACTCTGAATGTGGGTGTCATGGGATCTTTTTAGCAGATTCATAGTGGATTTGGTAAAGACTTTTGATCCACAGATATTCTCCACTCTCCCAGTTGCCTTAATCTCCTTTTCCTGAACCAAAAGAAACCACTATTTAGCCAGGTACAAGCAAGCGTCCTGCTCAAGAATGAGGAGATATCCAGTGGCACTATGCAGATAATATCTACAAATCATTAACCTGAACAAAAAAATCATCATAGGATGGATACCTCTAAACCTACTGAAACTAAAGGTGAATCAATACTCTCTGGGATATGCTGATTTCCGTAATGAAGTTTATCCCTGCAGAGACACACAAAAAAACTTAGATTGATTTTTACCAAAGCAACTTGTTTTAGACTATTGAATGAACACAGAGGATAAATACAATCCTAAATTGCACACTTATGCTAGTAAGAACATAAAAGGTATAATACCTTCTAGCATTATCTTCAATATGCAGCAGCGACCTATTTGGCCTTGCAGTTGCAGCATTTAAGTTAATTGCTGCCCTGTTTCCACTGTGAGCAACAAATGAGGCAGACCCAGAATAGGATTCACTTGTAATGTATGATTTGTTATCTGCAGGAATGGAGCTTGCTTCTGATTCTTCTTCCAGTGATTTCAAGTTCGGATGCCTTAGAAGCACACTTCCAGAGCCCATCTCAAACGAGCCCACATGAGTTTCACTATGGTACAGTAGGTCTTCCTCTGAGGATCCTGAAAGGTAATATAGCTGTTCTTCATGCATGATGGAGTTAAGATCTTTTGCAAGCTTTTCTACTGATGAAGGCTTTTGACGAGTGGCACAGCTCCTCTTTCTTGATGGCACTAGGTACTCCCAAGCATGTGATTGTGCTGAACCTGAATTGGCAATATATCCGAGAGTCAACATTGCAATTGTAACAAAAAAAAGGTCATTTCTAGACTAAGTAAGGTAAATTGATATTAGATCTTTATTTTTGTTTCATGGGGTCGATGTCATCAAAAATCACTTCAGAGACGTGATAAAGGAAGACGTGCCGTTGCATATGATGCATCAGGTATTGATATTTAATGGATCATTATCTTTGCTAGACATTAAGCGCCATGCCGTCTGAACCAAATATCTAGATCACAATCCTTCACATTTACCTCTATGATAATAATGACTAATAAGTAGCTAATGGTTTATCAAATCACCATAAATTCTGAACTTCTCATGAACTCATAATTCTAGACTACAGATAGAACTGGAGTTTACTAAAAGAAGTTCGAGTGGCATAAATGCGTTCATGAAAAACAGAGGATAAAATTCAGATCTGCATTACAAACATAATACTAGTATGATCTCTAAAAGGGTAGCAATATAAAGATGTCTAAAGAAAATTTTAATGTTTTAAGAACAACTTCGTAGACAAAGCATCCAAGAATGTACTTCTGACATTAACTCTATTACTCATCTTAAACTAAATCAATGCACATACCCACAAAGAATGAGAGGGCACACAAATTATTTTATTAAGCAACAACAAAGTAGGCATTGAGATCACTGACCAGTCATTTCGCTTGCATCAGAAGCACCATATGGCCCACAATTCTCAGAGTATGATACTGCAGATCCTGAACTAGAACGATAGCTTGGGTCAGCATCCCCCATCTTTTGGAAATTCTGACAAGAAAATGGCCCATTCTCCATTATGATGTGATTTGCTTTTTTCTTCTGTGACTTCGACTTTGATGTTGGTGGCTTCAGCTTGCTAATTCTAGGTTCATCATCATCAATATCATCCTTGCGATGCATTGGGGTGTAGTTTGCCAATGAACCCTTCGTTCTCCATCTCGAGCCACATGCATTGCACAGCACCGGCTTATCTGGTGGCCCATTTCGCCAAAGGGGTGTACCTGATTCAGCATTTCCCATGAGAAATCCATCAAAAATCGATACACAAAAATATGACCGGTGTACAAGTTCAGAGTTTAATGACAGTGTCCCACATCCCACAGGAATTGATATCACAATTCAGATGTATCAAGAGATAGTGCCATCACGGTAGGGAGCATAAAAAAACGGTAAGAAACTATACACTATCAATGAATGTATCCGGAAGACATCATGTAACTAATCACATACTTTCAGATCAAATATTTCAGATATTGTTTCAACACCTTAATGGTTAGTTCAACAGTACATGCATGCAATACTTAATCTGCTGTTCTACAATGGCCATATTGAATGCAGATAGCCACTTCAAAGGAGCATTTGCTTTAGTAGGAGCTAAGGAAAGTTCAGACCATATAATGCTGCTGTCACAAGATGGGATAAGCTTCTGTATATTACACAGCAAAACAAAGTTTTCACTTCAATGGCACCCTGAAACTAAGCATTTCTGTAGCAGCAGCAACAAGTTAACTCTAAATATCTGAATGGCAGAAGCAACAAGTTAACTCTAAATATCTGAATGGCAGAAGCAAATGGTTATTTTCTTCTTGTAGAATAGGAGTCCCAGCTGCATCTAATCTCTCATTATCTCCAGAAGTTATCTAAGAAGCGCATATCCTCCGTAATCAAACACAAGTCCAAATGTGTTCCATGAGCATGGTATAATCTGTTCCCCACGTTCAGAATTTTACAGACAAAGGCCTCTGAAACCTTAACTATGTGCACAGATTTCTCTTGAACACTCCTAGCAGTACAACGAATCCAAAGTAATAATAACCATCAACGAGACAACGAGCGCATAAAGAACATGGAAAGATGAGGAATTCGAGTCCCACGGAGTTCAAAGATTTCGTCTAAGGCCCGCTTCCCAGATGCATAATTGGGGGAAATCATCACTTGAAAAGTACAACTTGCTGAGGAACAAAGGGGAAAAGGGGAGGAAAACAAGAGAGAGAGAGAAAAAGAAAAACTGGATGAAAAATTCTAGCTTTATTCAAGAACAAGAGCTCACTTGTGACTCCGCAATGACGGCAGGGTCCTTGCTTCCCCATGATTCCGTCAGCTCCCCACCTCCCCACAGGTGAAGAAGAATGGACCGGAGGAAAATCCCAATAAAACAAACACGGAAAACAAAGCAGAAACAAACAGTTCTCCTGCACAGGTAAATTCTTGGGGGAAAAGGGAAAAAACAAGAACTATTTCTCTGTATGAATCTCGTCAAACCCAGAGGGGATTCCTGGGGGCAATTCCACAGCCCATGGAGTGCTCAAAAACCAAGTCTTGCTTGGTAGGTGCTCTTCTTTCTTCCTTCCTCTCCTCTATATTTGTTTTCCCGTTGTTCTGTATCCCGTCTTTTAGAGAGAAGGTAGAGAAGAGAGAGAGAGAGGGGAAAGGGGTGGAGAAATAATGGAGGAAGGAATGCAGCAGCAGCCAGAGGGGAGATTTACAAAGGCCAGGTGAAAGGCATTTGGGGAGGAATCCAAAAGAAATATAGTTTAAAAGCTGTAGGTTTTTGTTAAATAGAGAGAGAAGCAATGAGGAATTAGGAGGTAGGGAGGGAGGGGCAAAGCTTCTTCTTGTATCTTTCGGCCTTTGGGGGGTTGGTTTTGCTCCGTTTCATTTCATTTAATTCAATTTCATGATTATTCATGTGGATGTGACTAAGTTGAAGTTGAGGATCTTTCATTGCACTAATTAGTCAATTTACTTACCTTTAAAGCCCTCCGCTCTAGGTACCATTAAAAGAATCCTTTTGCTTTGGGCCATTTGCATCTTACCCCCTTGAGAAAATAGCATATGTTCAGTCCAACGAAGTCATGTACCATAGTACAATGTCTGGATACGCCACACTAGTTTAACCAGAGATGGATTGCTGCATAATGGAGTTGAGATTGAAAAGTCATTATTCATAGGGTAAAGCATTTTTCTTAGGTGCAATGCAATTTGCTGTGTGCAGTTTAGGTAACTCTCAGCTATAAGAAAAACGCGGGAAACCTACAACTCTTCGAAAAATGTATAACCGTCACAACTAATTGATATATACTCAAAGTAGCTCGATCATATCTTGCGCAACAATTTAGGCTTACATTTATGAATGTGATACTACAAGTTCTTTTATTCTAAAAGTAAGATATGATTTCTAAAACATTTAATCTATGCTAGCTTATAAACATCTAGGTGTCAGTTGTGGATATAGAGTCGAAAAATTTATAGACACATAAAGATTAAGGATGAAGAGATGAGGCATAAAGGTGACACATGAAAGGTGAAATTTACACTGAATCAGTGTTGCTCGATGGATGATCTAAAACCCAAATGAGCCTAAAGGTGTATGGAGATGGAGCGATGCTATGGCACAAGGAAGATGTAAATATCATAATGTGATGCTTTAGAATATGCATCGGGCATAGGAGGTAGGATCCATAGCATTCGCGTAGAACGGAAAGAGAGGCCCGGGAAATAGACTCGAAATTTGATACACCTTTGAAATGAGTAAATAATTGATCTTTCAAAAAAAAAGAAATGAGCAAATAATTTGTTTGCGAAAGCACAGGTTCCGAATATGGAGGGCTGCACAGGCCAGTCCCAAAAGCTGTTTTAATGTGTTTGCCAGAAATAATAACTACAGTAGGTGATTCCCCTACAATTCTGTGTGTGATCTTGCAAGACAATTGCTGAATTGGCAAAGGTGCAGTGATATCTTGCCTTTTGTTCTCTAACATATCTGGAATTTCTGGTGCCACCCAGCATTTCACACCCAAAGACAAGCGACTCTTCGCTGTATCAAATCCAACTAACAACAGTCATACACATTCCAAATCTGACCACATGAATTGCCTCTAGTCAAACTACCTACTATCCGTTTCAACAAGGCATTAAATTCCGCTAGAATCCAGAGTTTGGTTTACACTCGAATTTGAATTTGGTTGACGCGTGACTTGGTGTTTTTTTTTCTTGAAAAAAAGAGAGAGTATGCATCGCTCCTTGAAACTAAAGTTGAATGATAATCAAGCAAAAGAATTAGACCGTGTTGTCACCCATTCAACGGCAGCCACATCTTCACCACTAATGAACAGCGTTAACGAGAGGTCTGAGAGAGTACCAGTGATTCCATCAGCTGACGTATTTTTACACCAAAACAGGCTGCCAATATTCAAATCAGCGATGACACGATCGAGACAAATGCTGCGTCAGAAATCAGGCGATTTACATCCCAAGGAAATTAGGCATCATCAAGACAGGGTCACCTCGTACGAGCCATATTTTACTCAGAGCCCACCCAAAGGTCGGTCTCTTCCGGGTTTTAACGTGGTGGCCACACTAGTTGTTAGTACAAGCCAGTCAGACCGCCCAGACTTGCTAGTTATACCAAACAAAGGGCTATTGCTAATCCGAAGGCACCTAAGATAATATTAGGAAAATGCTGGACTAATATATGAAATCCAATGCATTTCTCATAGAAATGAAATCCTGTGGATTTTCCCACAGACAAGAAATCCAATGGATTTTCTTGAAGAAAAAATAAATCCTATGGCTTTTTAGAAAAGGAAATCCAATAGATTTTCCCAAAAAGAAAAGAAACCCAATGGATTTCCCAGTTACACAAGGCTCTTACGTGAAACGGTCGAACTTCAACACGAATCTCGCGCGAAATAGTTAAACTCTTACATAAGTCATCCATTGAAGGCTCTTGGAGTAATTAAACTCTTGTACGAGTTTTTTAGCGAAACAATTTGACAAGAGTAGCAGTTCATAAAAGTTTCCTATATTAAAGATATGACTGTGGTTCAAGAACTTGCGGAAACAAAGATATTCCGGCCCTGCATTTCAGTGGTCACCGCATAAGTTTTTTAGGTGTGAGTTTAGCTCAACAGGGGTAGAAGGGGACGGTGACAGAGCATGAAAGGGCCCAAGGGGAAACGAGATAGAGAGAGAATATTTGGTGTACATATTCGTGTGTTGACCTAAGCATGGAGGCCCTGGTTCCTTTCTCTCTTTCCCTGGAGATAGGCATGGCTTCGATGTGGTGGGTCTATTTGTTTTCTCTTTTGGAGGGGATAAGAAACGGAGGCATCAAATAGGAAGTCGGCCAGGTAGTGGTGCCAACTCACCCCCTTTCATGATTAAGCAGTGTTCAATGTTCCTTTTCTTTTTTATTTTATTTATTACTTCATCTTGTTTAGCCTCGAGTTAATTCAATAATTACATCAATGATGGACTGATTTTGTGAAGGAGTAAAATTGTGGTTAGTGTAGATACCTGATGTAATTGATTCGGAATTACTCTGATGTTGAGGTGTGCGTGAAACGAGTCCGCAGACCGAAGGAATGGTAGTTTGGTGGTTGTTTTCTTACGTGTACAGCATTTCCGACCGACCAAGTGGCCTTATAGTACGTAGTATTTTATTAGAGAAGCTTAAGTTGAAGTTTTCAAGATCGAGCTGGATCCTAAAGCTTTGTGAAGCAATGTCGTCATCCAAATCAAACATTCCCAAAGACTGCAAGTTTGGGTGGGTTCTTTCCGGTCGGTTCTTCACATTTCCTTGCGTATAAGCAGGGGTCTCCCGGTTCCGCACTGATAAGGAAATCGCAGCTGTTTTTCTTTTCTCCGTGTTCTAGACAACCCTATCATATCAGGAGCTTCGTCGTGTACACTCACTCTCCCCCGGGGGTCAGTAGCACGGAATGCTGCTTAGTGTAGTGCCGACCAAATGGTGCACTGATCAGAGGCCTGTCTGCAATGAGTTGCAAATGCAGATCTGTCAAAGTTGTATTTTACCTTCAGTACAGAATGGTGATGGTACTGGTACTCCTGTCGGGTTATTAGGAATGATTTGCAGTTGGTATTTATTTGGGTTGGTTGGGGGCTACAGCTTTGCAGTGCTCACACTATGACCACATCCTGACGCTGCATAGGCCAAAACCAAGAGGGCATTTGTGCGTTCATGTCAAACAAAAAGAACTGAAAGATAAAAGTTGCCATGGATATCTACCACTCTATCAGCAATTCAGACATCAGCCAGATCAGCTGGACACGCGGATCTGCCGTGCTCCCGCGAGAGAGTTCAGGCGCTAAGCAAGGAATGCTCGTTACCATTAGCCAGGTACTAATAAAAGTTTCTGAGCAGATGGTGATTAGCCAGAGTCAAAGCGCGGTTGCTTGGCACCGAGGCGGCAGCGACCTTGTAGTGCTCGCGCTACGGGTCAAAGGGGCTGTTGGCATCTACCCGTTCAACCTTGCCGACTCTACTGTCTCGGACAGATTAGTAGAGAATTGGTAGAACCCCGTCAACTGGATAATTCCAGATAAGATGTCCCAGAAGAAGGTTCAACCATGGCTACTGGCAGGAGCAGAAAGAAGAATAAAGAAGAGAAGCATTTCTGTTCGCTGGAAGCCTGTGGTGCGGGGCCCACGTCCATGTGGGCCCCGCTGTGACACGCTGCTGATTAGATAGAATAGATATGATATCCATCCACATGTAGGATGTAGCAGGAGGATTAGATTAGGCATCTCGATTTGCTGCTGGTGATGGAGTGATGGGGTTGGGTTGCGTTGGCTGCTGGCTCCTCCTGTATCTCTCTGGGTCTCTTTTTCTCTGCCTCCCTTTCACGGCGAGCGGTGCGGGGCTTCCGTGCGTGCGCTCGTCGCGTCGCGGCCATGTGACGCGCCCCCCTCGCTCCCTCCCTCCTTTTGTGTCGTCGCGCGGCTCTCTCTGGAATCTGGATCCGCCGATCTGGTTTGGCGATCGTCTGAAGTCTGAACCAAACCAACCAAACAGACTGCAGCAGTGCCCGCGCTCCTCCCCCGCCGCACGGCCGCATGACGCATCCGCAGCGCGGCACCACCACATTGATGGCGTGCGTCCAGGCAGCTGCGCATGCGGCGTTTCGTCGTTGGCTCCACGTCATGCGTGCACAGTCCGTGCAGGCGGTGCAGCCAAGTCAGAGCCAGATCCTACGCAGATCACCGTGTAAAGCAGCTGCAACTCGTGAGCGGTGAATCGCTCCGTGTGCCCGGTGGATGTCAAAGTCACCAGTCACCGCAAAGCACAAGTTCGGTTCGCCCTCCCGTTCCCGTTCCCGTCCCCGGCGGGCACATACATAGCACCTGGACGCACTCCCAATTATGCAGGCCAGAATCAAAGCAAAGCAAGAACGAGTGACACTAGCCCCAAGTGGTAATCAAAGCGGCATCAAACTGGATGGATCGGCTGCGGGAGCCAGTAGCCACCGACCAAATGAATGATGGTGGTCCGAAAGCGTGCCACGTGTTAACTCACATCTAATGATATGAACAACCGATACATTGTTTGTCAAAAATAATATTAAATCCGGTAGTTCCGGTATGTGCTCCACCATATACGAAGATCAAGCATACACACGTACCGTTTACAATCACATATATTGCCGATGAAACACAAAGAGCAATTTTAACCAATTCAACAGCAACTTACAAGCCTTGGGCTCACAAATAGCATTAAAAGAGATATAACACTTAAAATTTAGTGTTTAACATGCTATCCCAAAAGAAACGACTACGCAGCGGATAAACTTGATAAAACATGATAACCTAATGGAGTGTTGCTCAAGGGCACCATCAAGGCCACAACACCTACTCCTTCCCCGCACCGGGATCGGCGGGGTAGAAGTGGCCAAACACAACTTCCGACTCACCTGCAACTTAGTTTAAAAAGCAACATAAGTACAAAGGTACTCGCAAGACTTACGCACCAAGGAGTATGCAATGAGGGCTCAACAAGATAAAAGGTTTTAGGGTTAAGTAAGTTTGCAAAGCACGAGCTCTCTAATCCAATATCTAGCTCTCTAGCAATTTAATTATCTTACCAAACCCACCTCACAATTTTAGTTGCTTAAGTTAAAATTAATTAAAGTAACGTAAGGTGATATGAGTCATAACCAAGCATAAACGATGCTTCTATGAAGAATTTATTGGATATTGAGCTTGCTCATAACCGAGAGGATGGCAATTCGAATTGATTATTGAACCTTCAAAGGGTGTACTTTTTTGGCCACACGATACAAGGACCATGCGGCTCACCCAACCGATCACGTTGGGCAAGGGGTACTCACATCAACATTTTCCAACAAGTCTCAACCGTTGAAAATCACGCCTAACTTACGGGGAGAGTCACCTAGATCCACCGGGAACACCCCTAAGCCTCTCTACAAAGCCCTATGCCCACGCATCTAGGATCGTGCCTCAATGATTAAAACACAGAAGGTATTCGGCTCATCCATACCATGATAGGATATGTGGTAGTACGTTAAGTTGCTCAAAACCGAGTTCATCCACAGACGGTCCTTAAACGATTCAAGCGGACTATACCTCCGAGACTCCTTTCTCTAGGCCCTACGTTCTGCCCAAACCACGAAACCACTTTTCCAACTAGACTGTTCCGATCCTTCCAACATTCCCAAAATCGGACAAGTGCGATCAAGGGTAATCAAGTTGCCAAGTGAGTGTAGTGTAATCCTATTCCCAAAATTTTCTTACAAGTTATAGACCAACTCTAAGCATGGCTAAGCATCTAATCAATTAATTAGTTACTAACTACAAGTGGCAAGGACATGGATATATAAAATAAGGAAGGTAAATGCAAGAAAGTAGGATCAACGATGCAATAAATAAATATATAGCATAACCACATACACCCAAGTAAGATAACTAAATTAAATCAAATTAAGACCTCACTTACTATGGTACAAAAGGACCTAAAGCGAGGATTGGTCAAATTAAATTCATACAGCAAGCATGAATCAAGATTTAATTCTAGCATACAGAGAACATTAAGAGAAACTTATGGGAGTTAGATTTGCAGCAAAATTATTTTTGTAGAATTACTTATGAACATCACAAGTTTCAGCTGCTCTAAACAAGTTAAATCTTAAAAGATATGCAATTCACTACCAACAATTCTCAGAAAAACAGAGGATCTAGACAAAAAATAAGGCTAACAGAATAGGTTTTGTCATTTTATCACTTTTCAAGAAAAAATTATGAATTAAATAAGCTTGCAGGCAAAGAACAATAAATCACACTAAAATTTTATCAAACAGTAGATAAACATTAGAACAAGCTGCACTAGTTGGTAGCACATTTCGCAAAGAGTCTAACGAAATTTAGTTTGAAATTTTTAGATCAGCAGAGAAAGTATTAAGCAATTAACCCACTTTCACATAGACGAAGCATACCTAATTTACTGCAGTAGAAACATGCAAACCTAACAATTTTACATGCAAACATAACTAATTTTTGGAGATGTATAGAATTTTCTATGAATTTTATAAGATCACAACGTTACAAACACATCGAAACACTAGATCCACACAACCTGGGCCCACCCGAGCTGCTGACCAGCGGGCCCGAGGGTGGGGCGGACCCAGGCCAGGTCAAGGCCAGCGGCTCGGCCTTGACCCGTGGCCAGGCGCGACCTGGGCGCGTGAGGCGCGGTCAGCACGCGCGAGCGCGACGGCGGCGAGGCTCGGCCGGAGCCGGGCAGGCGCATGGGCGGCGAAAGCGGACGAGGGTGGCGTGCGGCACGTTCCAGGGGGCGACGAAGCTCACCGGCGGCTTGACTGGCGAAGAACGGCGGCGGACGAGGCAGCGCGACGAGCGAACGGTGGCAGTGGCGGAGGAGCTCCGCCGGAGGCCCTGTGCGGCGGCGAAAACGACCGGGTGAGTGCTTAAATCGGTCGAGGAGGACGAGGGGAGGCCGGGCCTGCGAGGAATTGAAGAATGGCTCACCGGAGGTCGGGGATTGACGGCGGCCGGAGTTGGGGAAGAAGAGGAGGAGGCAGGAGTAATAGTGGAGAAGAAAGAAATTGGGGGCTAGGGTTTGGAGAAGGAGGCCGGCGCGGTTTAATTCGAGGGGGAGGGCGAGCAGGAGGCGAGCGGCCAGCAGTGCCTCGGCTTCCGCGCGCCAACGGGCGCACGATGCCGTGGCGCTGCCGCCCCTGCTGCCCAACCGGCTGGCAAGCATGCGCGAGGAAGGTGGGGGCGCCGCTGATAGGTGGGCCCGAGGAGGAGGGAAAAAGGAAAAATGATGGTTCAACTTTAAAATTCAAAAACTAGTACTTTCAGGGCTTCAAAAGTCACCAAAAATGTTTCTGGGGCAAGATCAAGCAATCAAGAACACACTGCAACAACAAGAACTCAAAAATCTACTCTAGGTTGCTCACAGTAAAATAAACAAAACAACAGTTTTTAAACATTCCAAGAATTTTATGCCTCGGTTTAGTTGCCAAAAAATTAAGCAAAAGTATTTTAAATTTATAATTTTAAGTCTAGTATTTGAATAAAATTTTTAAGGGCGCAATTGCTTAACAAAAATTCAACTTGCCTAACAAACACTTATCCACACAGTGTAAAATAATTAAACAACTCATGCAACACATGCATATGATGTTCCGTTATGGTTCAATGATGCTCGTGATGCTACTAGTTACATGCTAATCATTTTTTTAATATTTAGGTTGTGACAGCTAGAGCTCGAGCGAGTTGCAGCAGCGGTGCTTAGCCGCTAGGCCCGGCCGGATCCCCCATCCTTGACCCTGACAAGGAGGAGCAGAGGACACTGTTAATGCCGGTTTGCTTTCGGCTGTCCCATGAGGCCGGCCATAACCTCTCCCTGTCCTAACCTCCCTCCTACACCACGACCTGTCGACCTCCGATCCGTTCCGACGAGCCGAGGCAAGGCCAAGAACGGCTGCTGCCGCCGCCCGCCGTCCGTCCACCGGTGACTCGAGTGGCTAGCTAGCTAGCCCGCGGCACGACACGACGCGCCGGTGCGTCGTCAGCCGCTGGCAGTGGCAGGACTCGGGGGCTCTTATTTAGAGGCTACTCCTGATGATGATGAGATCACCAGAAGCCGGGGCGCGCGGTTCCGGCGTGCGGCCGAGGCGGATTTCTGTGTGCTCGCTGCCGTCAGCCCCGGCCCCAAGCCACGCCGGAAAGGGGAGGCGCGGCTAGCCGGCTCCGGGTTGGTGGCGCCACGCGCTCGTTTGCCGAGGAGATTTTACATATCTGGCGTCTCGCATCGCATGTTTGTACAGCGCGGACGCTGCCAGCCTGCCACCGAATAGGAGTCGCAAAGCGGGGCTGCAGTAGCTAGAGAACATGTTTTAGTTCGTATATCTTATTATTAAACCCAGAAAGTTTGCATCCAGCACGTACTCCTGCTGACTAATAAAGTCTGGGAGCTGTCTCGAAAAGAAAAAAAGAACTAGCAAGTTGTTACAAGATTGTTTGTGATTCCACCTATTCATTTTAAGAAACGAACCAGTACTTTTTCCCTGCTCGAAAATGTTGCAGAAATTTTCACCTAAATGGCAATCTCGTAAGAGTTAAGCCTTAAAGCTGTGGTTTGGGAGTTGGGATCTGGGGAGGAATCCATCTAGATTTACAGGTAGCAGGGAGTGCCAAGACCCAGGCCAGATATATCATGTCTAAAAAAAAAAGATATATCATCTGTATCACACAGACTGACTGAACACATCTTCATTGTTGGCAGTTAGTGGTCTTGCGACAGAAATCTAAGTGTTTCTCTGTTCTCAGGGACAACCGGGCCAATTCAGTGAAAGAATGTCAGGGTCTCTCAGGTTCCCATGTGCAAACACCTTGGGCTCTTTCACCTGTAGAAAATGTGCAGGCAAAGAGGAAGAGAGTAAAAATTCCTGACAGAAGAGGAAATAATATGATGGAGTTGTTACTACAAGTTCCCAAACTTGGATACTGAATTTGACGAGCTAGTTACCATACCAGGGAAAGTGGGGGAATTCGGGGCTGAAGTTTTACTCTGGAGAATCCATCCACAGCAAACAAGCACTTGTACCCACTGATGGACTGGTGTTCACTGTTACATATATCCGAGATAAGAGAGAGCATTTAAGCATCATGATGTGAAATCATATCAAATATATCAAAAGCACAGAAGTTGCTGGGAGCATTCAAAAACATGTTAGGTGTCCAAAATGATTGAATGGTCGATTTTAACAAACTATTAAACTCACTTCAGTAGATAGGTCAAATTCCTTTCCTGAAATTCTTCAATGGAAATTTCTTCCTCCTTAGAATACCTGCCACAGAACAAAAGATTGATTGTGCAAAAATAAAATTGTTTGAGAATTTCAATGTAAATTGATGAAACCTCAGAAATGGTGGTGTCAAAATTTACGAAGGATCAAAAGAGTACATGACAACAAAGACAGATGTCATCAATTCAGAAGTTCTGACTTGCAATGCTTCCGAATATAAATTAGTATGCATACATTTCCAAACAACCCAATGCAATTTAAAATATCAAAAAAAACAAATATTATACAATTTAACTATGAGTCCAGCACTAGATCCAACCTCATTATAATTAAGGATGGCAGTATTTGACATATGGCTATGCTGGGGCAAAAGCATAAAGATTAGGTTCAGATGAAGGAAGGAGGAGCAGCCATGTGATTTGAAGTACTGGATAGACCGATAATTTGTTGGTAGAGCAAAAAAGTAACATGTTTGATGGCTAACAGGGGGCAAGGAAAGAAATATGTAAACTGAAATGAAAAATCACTAAACATAGTTGCATGGCTATCTTGTTGTGTCGCTCCACATGTAGAGCTGTCATGGGGACATGAGGAAATCTGATGTGTTGTGAGGCTGGCTAGCCTAATGGAGAAGAGATGAGGGGGTAAATGAGGTCAATTCACAAATCCTTATTCATCTTAGACAACTCTTCGCTGATGTAGCGCGACACATGGCAAGCCACATAGGATAAAGGGATGAATTCGAAGCCAAAAAAAAGTTTGAGGACTGAAACGGTCAATTTAATAATTGAGGGACCAAATGGAGCCTCGAGAGAACTCGAGGACAAAAATACCTATTCTGCCATTTCAGAACATGATATAATTGCCCATTCAGATTCTAGAGTGCAAACCAAACTGGACTATTGCAGAAAGTCTACACTCAATAAAAGTTGGGAAAACTCTATGCTGGACCACATAAGCCAGACGTATCGTGTAAGGATATCTAGTGAGCCTCAGAGGTATATTTTGCCAGATATAGTGGATGTATAGTTGGCAAAGAAAGGTAAGACCAAGTGTAAGCTAGTCAGGAGTAGCAAAGAGGCATGCCTGATTCAGTATTTCAATTCGCATCCTACAATGACCACTACTATGAGAGTACTCGTAAAACTATTAAGACTATTTGAGGAAAAAAACTAATAGGACTTAAAAGTTTAGCCTGACAGTCCAAAATTAACAGTAGCAAAAGATAAGACTAATGGACTGGTGATATTAATTAATAAGGATACTGCTCTTGATAAGTCAACTAACTTTGTCATATAGGAGCATACCTCCAAGGATATTCATTTTCACAGAAACGAGAAACCCCACTCATCGCGGTGAACGCATCAATATGTACCATCTTTTCCTTCACTGAAGAATCTGGTAACAGAGGAATGCAAAGATCAATGGCTAGTGGTATCTGCCAAACAAAGGACACCTATTGTCCACATACCCCATAGTCATAGTAGAGGCCAATAAGAGTATACAGCTGCTCAATTTGTCATCTTGTGCTTGCAATTTATCCAAACTTAAACCTTTTTAATAAATTGAGGCACCTAAGCCTTACTCGTAGTTTGACCATAGGATACAAGTTTGTAGTTTCATGTATTCCACTTTAGTCATATAGCCCTCACCTGCTTCATGTAGAGCCTTTAGAGCATAGCCACCAGGATAATTGTTGTAGGATGCCATGAAAGTCACAGCAGAGTATCCTAGACTACAGGAACCATATGTAAGTTAGCGATGCTAAATACATTATACTATTCAAAAAAACAGTTTGTGGATTAAAATCATCAAGGCAGTACCTGACAAGAAAGGCACCAAGCATCAGAATATAAAGTAAATTCCACCCGGCTTTCTTTCGGTTATTGTATCTGGAAGTGATGAAGAAAAATAAATATTGAATAGTGCTACGACACTTGAACATCAAGGATTTTTATAAAGGAAGTAGGTAAATAAGTGATGCTAAAATTCCCAGCTTGATTTGTCATTTTTTAAAAAAATGGTATGAAATAGATACGATAGTTGCTCACAATCTGCTAGCTGCTAGTGAAGCGGACACATTAAACATGGGAATTGAGCCAATTATGAAACGAAGTTCCTGAAATATAAATGATGACAATTATTATGTGCAATATTGACCTAGTGAATTTCAGATATAAGAATCAGACTACTATCCAGAGATGAAGAATTACCTTATGTGGAAGTTTTGAATAGAGTACAACAAATAAGAAGACAGGAAGCATGTATGATACTATCCTTCTATCAAGAAGGGCACCAACCTGAAAGTGAACTAAAAGGCTTCATAAGATCTCCAGTAAAACACCAACCGGTAAATCAGTAATGCCTTAACAATTCCTCAAATCTGTACTAGCTAGTTCGTCGAAATTTAGAAACAAATGATTGCCTTTATAAATTCAATGCAATGCTAACCAAAGCTTAGAAAACACCATACCTTTAGACACAGTTTCAAATTCAATGCAATGCCAATAAATCCTTGGGTAACCCTTATAACATTAATCCCTTACAATTTCAATCTATCTTGAAGTAAAACTGGAAATGGAAAATATGGCTTTAATTGTCATAATCCTTTAGGTTTTATACTTATATGGCAACACCAAATTTGAAAGAAAAAAAGTACCTAGGGTCAAGAAAAATGGCATGCAGACATTTCAAAAACACTATGGTCTAAGATCACTCAAATTTCAAACATCAGATCATATGATAGCTCTAACCAATAGAATCTGTCTTACCATGCAAAGAGGGTACGCCACAAGCATGGAGCGCGGAAGTGCTGAGGTAAAGTACCAATGAATTGAATGGGTCTTAAGCTTGTTAAGGAGAACATAAGTTCCAGTGGATTAGTACAGATGTTTCATTTGTAAATGCACATTGAATAAATTGAATGGAACGTTCAGCCGCAGAGAGAAAAGTAGCATAATGTAATAGGATAACAAATTGGATATTTTGGAAGAGGAAATAAATATAAGTGTAGTTTCACAAAAGCATAAAGGATACACCCCATTCTGAACTTCGATTCAGAACTGAATTAAACCAGAGAACTTCAAATTCTGGCCACAGGATTCGACGCCACATGATAGAATCAATTAGCATTGTAAATCCTGAAAAACAAAATATTCATAGTGCAGCCGGAATTTTCTTAAAGGTTTTGTGTGGCAATTCCATTACAGAATATACAAAGGTAACACAAAGAAACATACCAATGCATACAAGGGCGGTGCTTACGCAATATTTTACTGCTTCCAGCAGAGAAACAGACCTGCTCTGTAAATAGCATAGTCAAATTCATATGTTAGGGTAACTCAGCCCCAACAGCACAGAATGCATATAGAAACAAGAACAAGGTGTACGGATAATTCTTATAGTAGCCAAAAGTAGACATTACTATACACCATAGTGTAACAGCCCGAAAATTCAAATTCAAAAATCACTCGAATTCAAAACTATTTTCAAAACCTATTTGCAGAACTTATCTCTTGAGCTCAACTCCTTCGTCATTACCTAAATTCCATTTAATTATTTCCTCTCTCTCAATCTATCAAGGCAGCCAATCATCTTCCTCCTTTCCTAATCTCTCTTGCTCCCTCTCTAACCAGTACACTCTCACGCACACGAGCTGCACACACTCAGCACTTCTTAGCAGCATGTATATGTTGACAATGGCTTCGAGCGACACCCATGTGCATGCAAGCTTCGCAAACCAAAGACTTTCTTGTGCTCGCTCTCGCTCCCGCTCCAGCAGGCACTGCAGCATCCACACGCGTGCAAGCTCGCCAAGCCAGGCCCCCCTGCTGTGGTTGCCCTCACTCCATTTCACGCGACGCATGCGCGACATGCCGGCTCCGCGACACGACCGCACGCTGCAGCCTGCACCACGCCGTGCCGGCCACCGCCGCGTTCCCACCTCACCCACGCCGCTGCAGCCGTCCTCGCCGGCTTTGCCGCCTCGTTGCTCGCACTTTCAACGTTGCCGGCGCCCGCAAGTCGCCGCGCAGCCACAGTTGCCGGCATTAAAGGCGCCCGGTTGAACCACCAGCCGAGCTCGCCGTTGCCCGCCTATAAAAGCCACCCATACCTGCACTCCCTCGCCACCACCGAGCTTGCCGAGTCGCCCACTCCGCCGCTCATCTTCCTCCCCTCTCCAATTTCCCCCTTCTCTGTTCCCGCATAGAAAAGGGCCGCCTTGTCGATCTCCGGCGTCCGGCCACCTCAGCTCCATTGCCTCGACGGTGAGCACCTCCCGACCCTCCTCTACCAGCCCCAACCCGCGGCTTTCCCTCTCGCTTCCACCAGCAAGCTCCTCACGAGCTCCAGAATGTCGTAGCCATGGCTGCCTCGGCCGCCGGAGCCAACCTCTGTTTCCCATGCCCGAAGTCACCAAAGTGAAACCCTCTCGTCCTCCTGTCTCTCCCCATGCCCTCGGCTTCGTGAACGGAGGCCGGGAGCACCGTTCCGGCGGAGCTCAGAGGGCTCGTGCCCGCTGCCATGGCGGCGCAGAGAAACAGGGACGACGTCCCTGTTCTTTCCCGTGCCCCCTCTCCCCTGTTCCCTAGCTGGGCCACAAAATAAGCCCGAACCAGTAGCCAGGTGCTAATTTGAGAGGCCCAAGCAAGCAAAACCCACCCAAGCCAATCACGTGCAAGCAAGAGTCCAAATTATCTTATTTTCAGGATTTAATTAGAAGCTACCAATTACAAATTCATATCTCCACCATCTATACTCCGATTCACACGATTCTTTTTCCTAAATTCCTATGAAATCATATACTATCCATTCCTTATATCTTCATCTCCTTTTGAGCTTATTTTATGTTGTGTTTGTTGTGTTTGTTGTTTGCGCCGTAATCGCCGTAGCCGACAAAGTGATCGAGGAGGAGCACGAGTTTGGAGGCCAGCACTGCGAGCCGGAGGACGAAGGCTAGTACCGCGAGCCGGAGCCAGAAGCCCCGTACCGCGAGCGGGAGCTGCCCGAAGGCTTTGAAGACGGCAAGTCCAACCTATTTCCTTTTGATCATATTTATCCCATTTTTCCAACACAACCCGTAGAAACCTAATACTTCTTGCATCCAGTTATATATAAATATATGCTTGAATTATTTTACTGCTTGGTTTAGTTATAAACCCAGTTGGATAGCCACCCCTTGTTTGCCATTACATCGCTGATGATACATAACCTAGGATTTATCGCTAGATATGATGCGCTCTGTTTATGCGATCACCTTGATACTAGCTAAATGCTTAGGATCTCTTATTCGACATTTTTACTACTCATTTTACAAATGCAATTGGTTTCAAAAATAAAATGTGTTGAGTGTGTTGTTGGTATACACACGGGTTGGGATTTTGGAAAGTGTTAATGAACAACCAAGTGTTGGTGATTACATGGAGATGGGGCGGATCAAGGTTGCTTGTGTGGGACGTCTGGGAGTTTGGCTCGTGCCTTTGTGGCTGAGTATGGAAGATGGCCGCTTTGTCTTGTTTAAGGACCGAGTTGATGTGTCATCTTGCCTAACCCAATTCATCGTACAACCACTCAACCCTTGTGTGTGGCAAGGGCTTAGTCTAAATCCCACTAGCTAACCTGTTAGTCGTCCGTAGGCGGGTGCGCAGCAAGAGGCTAAGGAGAAGGCATAAGCAAGTGCAGGCTTATTCGTGGCCCGGTTGTACGCCTCGTTGGAAGGTCAGGAACCCCTTAGTTTGCTCTTGCGATGACTAATCAGGATGATGCTATGGTGGGTAATGGCTTTGATGGATCCGCGCTGACGCTAAGGTGATCATATTGCGGCACCCTACTTGTGGGTAAAGTGTACACCTCTGCAAAGTTAAAATCTATTCGAATAGTCGTGTCCACAGTCTTGGACGAGTTATGGCTTGGTCACTTTGATTAGTTTTGGGAATGGGGTAAACTCCTTTGGTGTGAGTAAAGCGTGTTGGATTTTGGAAATGCCGGTGAGTGTGCCATTTGCTGATGTGGACGGGGTGTCCAGTAGCAGTTAAAATTTGGATCCTTTGTGTAGGATCACCCTACTCTTTCATAATTACCATCATTATGGCAACAACTTGTTTTACAAAAATCAAGTTACTAGATAAACCCTGCATGTGTATAAAACTAGCTTTATGCAAAGCAAACCTCAACCTTTTCCTTGAATTATCCCTATGCATGTATTCTTTTATCCCCCTCCATAGGGCGGGGTTGGATTTGCTGAGTACGTTTGTGCTCACCCTTGTTGCTATTATAGAGGAAGATCCGGACTTCATCGCCGGTGAAGATTTCGAGTAATTCGTCGCGTCTGCACCCAACTTGCCTGTGGCGTTGGGCTATTAAGGATGATTCCGCTGCCGTGCAGCCCTGAGTGCTGCATGTGGATAATAGTAGTCGTATCCAGCACCTTTAGTTTGATTTGGTTGTATCTTGTTTGGCTTTGGATCACTCGGCCTTTACCGAGGGATTCGTATCGAGACTGAATCATCTGATGTAATAACTGTGTGTACCAGCCTTCCTGGGACTAGTACTTGTATCACATTTAGTCCCTGTGCAAACGGGAGCGCTTCACATAGTGACCCTACAACTTCAACTTCAAGAATATTGCAAGGTGTGGTATATATGGCTATAAGAATGACGGAGGTTGGACATAAATTCTGAGGGGGGCTATCTTGATTATCCATTGCTTAAGGTACTTTTTTTGACAAACAAATGATGGCAGCTTGTGCTTCCTTAAGCAATTTGTAAATTCAAAAAGAGGGGGGAGGGGGGGGGGGGTACCACTAGATCAGGTACTACTGATTCAGGATGGAAACTAAAAAACACTAAGATCTTTCCGAAGATCCCTGAATGATTCCTCTTGTATGTTCTGAGGGTTTGTTGTTGCTCCTTCAAGTTCATAGTCATGGATATTCGTACCATCTAGTATTCCTCAAAGTTCAGGACTAGAGTTATGTTTCTACTATTTAGTGGTGGTCCCAACCAGGTTCACTTCTAGGCAAAGTAAATACTTTAAACATATAGACCCCCCCCCCCCCCCCCCCCCCCGCCCCCCCCTCGCTTTCAATAATGCTGTTGAACAACAGTACCAATTCCTGTACAATTTACTAAAAAGATAGAACTATATTGAAATATGAGTACAACTGTACAAACATACAAACAATGCAAGTGATGAAACGAAAACAGCTTGGACATCTGGTAGGCCAGAAACTCACCAGCAAAAGTGCAAGCCCTATTGGGCCAAGAAGAAGAATCATATCACATCTAAAAACAACTGCAGCAACAATCCGCAAGAAAATGAGAATTACATATAGTTTGGTTTAATTTAGTTACATAAAAAGCTTTAAATCGTTGTTGACCCTGATACTTGGTGCTGAAACTTGCACTTGTTGCAATCATGCCGTGTCCAGAACTTTAGATTGAGTTTACTTATTTGCTGTGTACCAACTCAAATTTTGAAAAACAAGAATCCACGTGATAAACTTTGGAAACAAGACAATCTTTAGAAAATGTGAAAACAACACCATTCAAATTCAAAGAGTATATCTAAGGTAAAGCATACCAGGGCCTGTAATGTACATATGGTGCTTCCCTTAAACCATAAAGAGTATGCCAAGTTGACTGCATAACATACACCATAGAACAGTCATTTTCTTTTTTGTAAACTCCTAATTAGTTTTCTGTTGTTGCCAAAAACTTGACAGAAACAGATTTCAGCTTTGTTTATACATTGTGCCCTGTGCTTACCTAAAGCTAAAGCAAAGATATTTGGAAGCGGACGACTTGAGTAGAACAGCAAGTGAAACTGGATAGCAGTTAGTACCACAAAGAACACTTCAGATTGATGACCAAACTTCTTTTTTACCTGCTTGTTGTTAGCCAACAGAACCATGATCTCCAATTAAAATAGTATGAGAAATCCAATATAAACTCTTAAATAAGAAGTTATAGAACCACCTAATCAAAACTATGCATGCCGAAATGGTATCTATTCCAATCAAAGGGGGAAAAACAGGCGAGGATATTAAAGAAGACCAGAGTATTGATGCCCGATGCTCCAGATAAGCGAACCGCGCATCTACAGCACATAATCGACTAATGAACAACTACACCAGTCTAAATTAAATTTGGTTCATGGTATTAAAAGTCTGCATGTACTATATTCGAATTTACAAGCAAGATTCCTTTACTAATCTTAAATTCTTGACCATCTTTCTATGAGCTGTTTGCATGCCTGGCGTTTTATGTCTTATTCATTTTCATTATACCACTATGTTTTCAGAATATGAATAACAACAGAAACCGGCAAGTAGTAAAGCACTAACAGCATCCGGTGTCAGATATAGTGAGAGATGAAAGGAGAAATACCTGAACTCGGAGAAGTCTCAAACTCATCAAAGTAACAAAGCTCAATAGTAATCGAACTACCAAAGAAAACAGAGAAAATTCAGTCTACCAAAACTGCATCCAAGAGAAGTTATTAACTTCTCAAGCCATACATCAAAATAGAATAAACATTCATGGAAGATATGTACCGAGCTTTAATGGTCACCTGTAAGAAGACTATAAAACTTTGGAACATGAAGTAAACGCATTACAAGGACTGCCGGCGATGAGAGAATAGAGATAACAAATGCTCCTGAAAATATTGACAGTACATCATATAATGTGATAATGTCATATAGAGACCACAAGCTCTGCAACCTAAAAAGACACATATGAATATCTTGTTTTGAGGAAATATTGTTGAATATCTTGTTTTGAGGAAATATTGTTTCATGCTGCACGAATCACGGGTTTCAAGCCAACATGAACTTTACCTATAAATGTTCGAGGAACAACTCCAGGAAATTCTAAATGATCGTACTGCACAAAACCATAAAAATACATAGTGGAAATCAATTAATAAAAACCACAGATATTCTCCAAAACAAAATTTGGAGAGTTGCTAGCATCAGTATTTACCTTCTCGATGTGATAAGTGTGATAAAGAATATCATGCATGGCCTACAAAATAAATGAATCATGTGATTAGCTCGACCATAGGAAATGCATGACAGTAAAAATGCACCCTCAAACAATAGACAATGTAAAAATATTCCACCAGATGAAGTTGAAAAATGTAAGAATCATGTATAGCCAAACTTAATATGCAACTAAAGTCTTCTAAGTTACAGGACGCAGGGGCTGTGTAAAAGAAACATATATTGACATTTGATAATGGGAAACACTAGACATTTGTGCAGCATATGTGGTTGATTGCATACCAACAATATACAAGTCCTTGTACCAACTAAATGTCTATTCAAAGTCATTGCAAAGAATGCCTGCATTTACTGTCATGGCAGCGCCTTAAGTTATTAAGTTCTTTTGCGATAATTGCTCTACAAAGTATCATGCATGACTGCAGGGGTAAATAATCCACTTTGATTGGTCGGTGTGAACTCATACTACCATCCAAACTCCACCCTCCCAGAGACAAGCAACACATACTACAAAAGCTTCTGTTTGAGCTCGAAGAAATTAGCAATTATTCATCCTCCAGAATCTGAGGTGCATAGTTACGAGTGAACACAACTACTTGCTCAGAAGTCAGAACATTAACATCCGTAACTGCAGAAATGGGGAACTCCCTACTGCTCGCGGGATGAATGGGCAATAGCAGTACCCCATAATTAGGTTTAGGGGTTAAGCAGCCCAACAAGTCAGGGTGGGCAGGGATGAGCCGGCGAAGCAGCGGCACGGGTGCAACGGCGGTTGCGTCGAGTATGAAGCACGCCGGGCAGGGGCGGAGGAGGTGACCGGCCGCCAGAGAATGAGAGGACGTGTAAGCAGCCAATTGAGGACACTATACTAATGCAGCAACGATACTGCGACCAGATTTCGACGCTGTGGGCCGAGGCGAACAAGGAGGGAGCAGGGGTTGGAACCTGCACGTTGAAGCTCTCCTCCACCTTGGTGTAGGGCGCCATGACGGCGTAGAACGCGGCGATTGATCCGAACATGAGGTCCCACCCCCATCCTGCGAACCAGCCGCCGCTGCTGGCAGGGGCGGGCTTGGGTCGGGGCATGGACGGGAGCGGGAGCGGAAGCGGAAGCGGAGTTTCGACTGAGAAACGGCGAGCGGGGGATCCGGCGCTCCGGCAGAGACAGGGGAGACCGGGAGAGCGAGCCGGCGGCGTTGTCTCGGCGGCGGCGTCGCGTGTGCGGCGGAGTTGGTGGCAGGCCGTGTTGGGCTACATTTGTTGGGCACGGCCCAACATAAGAAACGGCCCGGCACGTGCAGTGTCGCTTTAAATTCAACTTATTACTTAAGGCCCAAGGGGATATCCTATCCTGAACTCGAGCGTCTTCGGCCTCCTTTTCTTTAGACCAGCTTTGTGTTGGCCAAGGCAATTTGTAGGGAGGTTCTTATAGGTTTCATTTCAATTAAATAGGTGATATGCCAAAGTACTTATGGGAAGAGAGTTTCGTCATAATGAAATTGGTGCACAACCAGACAGAATGCTTCTAGTACCCGTTAAATAGCGCGGTTAGTAACGGTAGTAACGGCTAACGCAGCCTGTACCGTCTGGCCGGTACTAAATGCATTTAGTACCGGCTACAGCACGCGGTACTAAACATATCATCTAGAAAAAAAAATGAAAAAATGCTTAAAAAAAAGAAACAGCCTGTACCGCCGGTACTAAATGGTCCTACCAATCGGTCACCCCTAGGAGGCTAGGTACTAAACAAGTCACGTGAATTTTTCACGCGTAAATACGCATGCACAGGGATTCGAACCCACAACCTTCAGTCTCGCGCGTATATTCTTTACCATTCTATCATGTCATCCTTTAGTACCAGATGGTGTCATTGACCGGTACTAAATGGCCGCGCCATTTTATATCAGGCCAGAACAGCACCTGGCACTAAAAGTGATATTTAGTACCGATCGATATTTTGGCCCGGTACTAAAATGGTTCCGAAGGCTTTCAAATTTAGCGTCAGTACTAAGGATCTGTTTGGTTTGGCATGGCTCTGGAGCTGAACTCTACCAACTCCAACTAATTTTCTAGCCAAACACCCTTGCTCTAAAACTTCATGGAAAGGAGCACCCTCAACTCTGGAGCTGTAGTACAGATAGGTTTGGAGTTTTGAAGCACCTCCTTTGCAACTTCAGAACCCTCCATATCTAGATGTGAAGTTCTAGGTTAATTATCCATCGCTGCCATGAATTACAACAAGAAAACGATTCAGTTTCTTTTTTTTTCCATCCCACCTCCGTCTCCCACCCACCTCCCTCGCACCTTATCCCAGCCGCCGCCGCCTCACCCTCCCGCGCCTCCCCATCCTTCTCATCAGAGCGCGGCGTGGATGGCCGTCCGGCTTCCTCGTCCCTCCGCCATCTGGTGCCGCCGCCGCCGGACGCGCCCCCTATCCTGCGCCGCACGTTCCCACCCGACGGCCGTGCTCCTACCGCCTCCCACCCCCGTTCTGCCGGCGCCACCATCCCGCCGCTGTGCCGCTCCCGCAGGTGTTCGCGGACGGGCGGCGCCGAGGAGGTCCGCCGCCTGCACGAGGCCGGGGCATGCAGCACCTGGGCGGCGCCGAGGAGGTCCACCGGTGGCAGCAATGCCTGCTGGCAGACGCCGGCAGCGGCGTCGTGCGCGTGAGCCTGGTGCCCGTGCACGTGGTCGCCCTGTCGTGCCCGGAAGCGGCCCGCGAGGTGCTCCACGGCCGGAACGAGAGCGCCGCCTCCGCGCAGCGTGGGAGGGGGAGAAGATAAGGCAGAAAAAGAAAAATAAGAAGAAAAAAAAGACATGTGGGTCCCGCAAACCAAGGGCAACGATAGCAATACACCCTAAAAAAAACCATATTTTTTGGAGTTAAGAACGTCCTTGTAGTTAAATACCACATTCAGACAGCTCCAACTCTACCCAGAGCTAGCTCCACGTGAACTTATGGAGTGGTCGGGACTAACAAAGCGTATAAAGGTCATTTTATTTCTAGCTGTGGTGCTTATCATTTCGGATACGGTTAAATATTTATTGAAACTCGCATTCAGAAAACATGCAACGTTTGAGGTAGTGAGGTGGCACGGGCTGGCGTATGCAGCGGTGGTCGAGCATGCCGCCGACGCCAAGCATATCAAGAAGAGGAACTGAGGAAGCTGCACTATAAAATACAATATAAAATACAATATGTAGCAACGCTCTGCAGATCAAAAGGTAATCCGCAATCCGCCTCTACAAATAGAGCAGGGTACTATAGCATCCGATCCGCCCCTGTAAATGGGCATCATTTTCAGAGGTGGGTCATGTCATCACCCGTCCTTAAAAATGGTATTTCTAAGAGCGGGTGACGCCACCACCCGTTCCTGAAAATGGTGGCACGAGGGGGTGACCCGTCTCTGATAATTGGTTTTCAAGGGACCCACCCCTGCAAACAATATTTGTAGCTGCAAGAAACATAAGCCGTTACTGTGCCTGTCCCTAGAAATAGGTTTTTATCCGTCCCTAAAAACTATTTTTTAGTAGTGCTAGATCCTATGTGAGGAAGAGGAGCAAGGAACAAGAAACACCGCAGCAATTCGAGCGAGCTAATCAGAAGTGGCCTAACCTATCAAGTAGTAAGCCTCAAGTTCTTGCCCTCCCTGATGCAGTCAGCCGTGTCAAACATACACGTACGAACATGTGAATGGAGATTTGTCTGAGAGCTCATGTTCGTTTTCCTTACTTGCATTGCAGCAACTGCTGTGGTGCAGTTTCGCAATCATTAGGAGCTGCACGCATGATCAGCAAGGAGCTGCCCTTCTTTGTACAATTAGCCAGGTGAATACAAATGTTTGTACTGACAGCAGCAGCAGCAAGCAAGGTGGCCTGGCCTGGTCTGGCCTCGCTTTCTGTGCCTTACATGCATGTATGGCAGCCATGTCTAAGGCTTTAAGCAGGCACGCGTACCGTTCCAACAGCATCAGAGATGTTCTGACGCAATCATGCATGTAACCAAAGTCACCCGGCCCGTAGATTAGGATCGTCGATGGGCCTGGCAGCTACTGCTGATTGCTTTCTACAAACGTGCATCCACAAAGCATCAACATCTTGGCGTGCGTCGTCCGATCCATATATATCCAAGCTAGCATTGCTGCATATGCTAATAGCATCATCATCAGATGTGCAAGCGCGCGCGTCGTCGATCTCTAGAGCGAGGTGAAGGCGCAGCTGCCGGTGTGGTCACCGGCGCCGTCGGCGTCGTCGATGCAGGGGGAGTGGGTGTGGCGGCCCTCGTAGGTGGTGATCACCATGCGGCAGTCCTCCGACAGCCGCTCCACTCGCTTCTTCACGCGGCAGTTACTGTGGGTGCACCGGTAGTAGCTCCTGCCGCACGCATGCAGAAAATGACATGAAGGGCAGATCAGCGAACTGAAACCATAAATTATGGATCTTTATTGATTTTTTTAGTAAAAGTAGCACTTGGGCATAAGCATTGTCAAACTGCATCGACCAACTTTATGTGTTCAAGAAGTGCTCCGTTACATTGTTCATCAGATAATTTTTTTAAAGATATCACTGTGACAATAATACTCTGTAGTACCACCAAAAATATATATGTTGGCTAACATATTTCACTATGTCCGGAGCATAATGTAAAACAAACAATAAGTGGTCAGTTTTTGAGACCCGCATATGTTTCGGTCTCAATTATGCATGCATGGCAAAGATTAAGTTTATTTCTTTCGGCATGACAAATTATCAAAACTGCATCAAATTTACGTGGCAGAGAGCCCCTATATATATATATATATATATATATATATATATATATATATATATATATGTGAAGTTGCACTGAATCTGATTGGCCAGTTTTATATGTGCGTTGATTTTAGAGAGTATTCTGGCATATATATTATTCAAAGGCTTTTTTTTTGAAAAAACAAATCAAAAGCATTCCAAACACAGACAAAACATGAACAGGCGCGGCCGGCATAAGTTCAGTCTCTATACTCCATGCCCTCTAGCTAAAGAAAACACTTGCGAATGAGATATGTAGCTTGAACGAAATTTCAAAGATACTATGGGCCAACAATCATATGGACAGGTCGGTTTGCCTTTCCTACGGCGCATTGAGTGTCTGAAGAAACATCCTTCTGTGAAAATGTGTGCACAATTTGGCATTTTTGTCCCAGCGCATCCATACGCACTGCTTCATGTGCATGCGTGTCCTATTGTTGCAGATCATGAATGATGATAGGTTTTACTAGTGCGTGCCGTGGATGATGCATGATCAGAACTTAGACCTAGCAGCAGAGGAAAAGGATGTTTACAGATTCTTGAAACTGATATTTTAGAGACTCCAGCAATATGCATCTGTCCTTTCACTTTGTAGTATGGCATTGCCTGACTCTTTTTTTCTTTTGGAAATAGGTTTTCTTAGGGCTCTTTTGGAAATAGGTTGTGTGGTGTGACTCTCATCACAGCAACAATTTTTCTGATGTATCCTTATTATATGTTATGTTTATTGGTGAAATGAATGAAAAAGACTTATCTAACATCAGCGTAGCATAGATGGGTTTTGGGCATCTATGATCTATCACTGATGACGCATCAAGCATGCCCAATGGCACATATAGAAACGATTCAATCTTGGGATAAAAGAATTATCAAAAAGAAAAATCTTTGCATAAAGTTTGCAACTGTGCATGTGTCTGAAATATTCATGTTAATATGTTGCATGTGTCATCTATAACAATTTTTTTCATGCGAGCGCACATTTATAAAAATACATATCATGAAGCACACCAAAAAATGCATCAGATTGGATGTTCCTCTTCAGGCAGTATTCTTTATGATGTCATAATTTTGTTAGCTGCTGTCTCTCGCACTAAGAAGCTAGTGGGCACTATCGTTCAACAAAGCAAGGCAGCGAAAATACACATAATTGCTGTCAATAATCTGCGGTCTATGATTTCCTCTCTATTTGAGATTACTGACTTTTATTGGTCTCTAAAATGCGAAACCTGACACTATTTCCATACAGAATATTATAAAAGTTATTTATATATGGCCAAGCTAGAAAATTTGTAAATATGTTGCGGTCAAAATGTCAAATTTAGAAAATTGATTGAGACGTTCTAAACTATCAAATGGATCTCAAGCCAAGTCTTTGGTTTATTTTATTCCAACTTTCACTGCCATTCAAAAAAACGTCAAAATATCACTGCTATTGAGAGAGAACTCAGCTTGAAGACAGTAGTCCACCGAGCAATGCTCGATGCTGACTCCACTGCCTTTGACATGCTACCAATTAGCTTACCCGTACCCGTAGTATCACCTATGATTCAAGGTTTGGCAAGTTTGCATATAATTTTTGACATCCAAAACAAGATCATGCATCAGGCGGAAGAGCACCTGCGCACACTCCTGAAGTGGGTTATTGTTTGTGGGGAAAACGAGACAATTAGGGATTTTTGCAGGATTTTTGTGGAAAACGTCTCAATTTTTCCATAGCGGCGGGGGGTAAACATTCACACTCCAAATGTAAACAGAGCATTAGGTTTAGCATTCATTTTTTGCCATTGCGTGTTACTGTGTACTCCTATGAACTAACGAATTATAGAGTAGTACCTTGGATGGAGGCTGTTCTTGACAACCTTCTGGCCGTACTTCCGCCACTTGTAGCCGTCGTCCAGCACATCCACGTCGCTCCTGGTCTGGAAGGAGAACCTCGGCTCCCTCATCTTCCTCCTCACTTTCATCCGCCCTTTCTCCCCGGCCGCCGCTGCCGAGCCCTTCCACCTGTTCATCACCACGTCAGGAGATGCCGATGTGATCCCAATCAGTTCAACGCTAAATCCCCGACCCCAAGCCAAGAAACCCTAAGAATTGGTGAACCACGCCACGGTACTACTCCCCCATGTGTTCAAGAATCAAGCGGCGAGTTACGATGCGGCCCTACGTACCATGAACTCGAGCCGTGGAACGTGGCGGTGGTGGTACTAGCGATCTCGCCGGCGGCTTTCGCCGCTGAGGTGCCCGCCTGCGAAAACCAATTTTACAAAGGATCAAGGAACAATCCAGATCATGCCATTTAATCAACCAGGCGCGCGCGCGTTGCGTTGCGTCATTTACCTCGCCGGCGTCCAGCACGGCGAAACCAGTGGGCTTCTCGCCGGCGCCGGCGCTAGAGTTGCAGAACGGGATCCCGGGAAGAAGCAGCGGGTACAGGCCGCCGTGGTGGTCCGAAGAGAGCATCACGCCATGGGTCCCGCCCTGCTCCTGGAACAACGGCATCTGCAGAAGCTTGTGCTGGTTCGGCAGCGGAGCAAGAGGAGGAGGAGGAAGGGCGCCTAGGCTGAAGAGGCTAGGAAGGCAGGTCTCAAACTGGCTGCTCCCCTCCATGCACGCATATAACACAAGATCGATCTATCGACCATGCAGGTGAGGGTGTCGTGGTGATGATCAATGGATTGAATGATCGATGGATCAAAGTGGTCTTGGGGCCATGAGTGAGTGAGATGCCGAGGAAGATTTCTGTCCTTTAGGTTTAAAAAAGGAGTGGTGGACAAGCTTGGTAGCCCAGCTGCGAGGTCTGGACAAGACATCCCCTTTAAAGAGCCTTTTGCTCAAATGGTGGTGTGATGGCAGTACCTGTTCCTGTAGCGGTGTTGTACGCGCTAGGCTAGCTAGTACAATAGTGCTAAGTGCTTGCATTCAGATTCATCATCCAGCACTCGCTTTTTAGGTTATGGCTTATTGGCTTCTCTACTCTCGATGTCACGTATAAACTAACGTTGTCCCGGACTTTATGTATGGTTTCTTGCATCTAGAGGAGTTGTGCTAGAATATTTGGTGGGGGGAAATGGGTTCTTATAACCCCTTCTTTTTTGTTCCGATCACATTTCTTAACCTCTGAATTCAAATAAAACCATCGCCAATCATCCCAAATATCCATTTTTGAATAGCTATACATCTACTGATCTCTCAACCTAATTCTTCTAATCGTAAATATAAGTATATATAGGTTTATTCTAATTCAAACTATTTTAACTGTGATCATCAGTATCTAAAAGTTTATATAAGTTGAAAACACAAAATGACAATACTAATTCATTTTATTTGGAAAAATACTAATTCATTATGAAAATACTTTCATAATAGTATATGAAATTTGATATAATATATTTTAAATTTTTTATACTTATCTTTGTGATAGGAGAAAGAGAGATAAAGTGATCATGCCAAGCCGCCACTTTTGCCCACACTGGATGTCCACCTCCCTTACCTCTCCTTCAGGCGGCGATCGAGGGCAATGAAAAAGCCATAGGCTACTACGTGCTCTATTCATTTTAATTAAATGGATGTAATTTGACTGCACAAAATCGATCTTTGGCCCTCAATTTTAGCTGAAAAATCATATTCACTAGCACATGCTTTTAAATATGAACTCAGCTATATAAATTTTATGCAAATAACGTAAACATCGCTCATTAGACTAAATGTAGTTACAAAGTGAATTTTGAAGTTAAACCACGCCTTGTAGGAAGAATGGATGTAGTATGTAGTAGCTAATCCAACGACGACCAAACTATTGCAAGAACACCATGCATAGCGTGGTGGTAAAAAAAACGGCATTAGTACTGTTTTTCAAAAGAACTTTTCCCCTGCCTTTGAGCAAAAGATTTCATGAGGAGCATGGCTTTTTTTAGGGCAATTGAGGAGCATATGTTACTGGAGCGGTCGATCAGGGGTACAAGAATGCAGTGATTGTACCTTTTGTTCCCTGCAATTGCTCAATAATTGTGGGGCACCACTCCACCAAAAAAGCACGGGCACACTCGATATGCAAGCCTGTAACCTGGATACATCTGCAGCCAGTACTCCACTCTCGAAACTCCTCCATCTACCTGTAGTAGCTCCTACCTGCAGATGTGTACATGTGTGCATGCAAATGCATGCTCATTATTGTTACTATGCAACAAGAAGCATGGATACATATGCACGCAGCATCTACGACGACGTGGCCGGATGGTTTGTAGACGCAGTACTACCATGGTACAGCTGACACAACGGTCCAGTTACTATTTGTAATGGAATCTTTTTGCTATTCAGGAGAGAAAAAACAGCATGGCCACACAGGCAGTCATCTTTTTTTTTTTGAAGAAAAACACAGGCAGTCATATTCGATGCTGCACAGGAGAGGAAACGGGGCCGTGCAGCTAGCGTTCGTGCCAATCATATGTCTGCAGTGGCAAGTGGCCCTGGTCATGCGCATGATACTCCGATTGAAAACTTCGGGTTCTTCCCATGGGGCGAAGTGGTGGGCCTAGCACGCCATTACCATGAGGAGCAGCCATGACAAACCAAATGCAAAGATCGCAGGCTCGCGGCAGCGCGCGCACACGCAGCTTGCAGTTGCAGCGGCGGCAGAGTGACCCGGTGTTTCCAGATTAGGATCTTAGCCGCTGAGGCAGATGCAGAGGGAGAGGGATCGAATTTTGTTATCATTGCAGCTGCTGCAAAAGCCTCTTCTTCAGGGCCATCAGCCATGCCTCCCTCCCCATTTGGGCCACTTGCCTCCTGCCTGTCTGTCTGTCGTTTGCCTTGCCTCGTCCCGATCTCTTTCTCCCCAACCAAGCAAATCCAATGAAAGTTTCTTTCAGGATCGCATATTCTCATTGTGATCAGTGTAAAGAACTAGGCTACTGGAGATCCTCAGATCCAAGTGCAGTGATGCGCGGATAGGTCATGAACCAGTCAGACAGGAAAGCATGCATGTGAGGACTGAGGAAGTGAGGGGTACTACGGGTACTAGACGCTGTAGTTATACAGCACTGCAGCTCGATCCGTTGCCATCTGTTATTGCATGGTAGCACTCTGTACTCAGTACGTTACGCACGTGTTCCTAGGAAGGAGTACACCAGAGTCCGGAGTACGTGCCGGGAGTCTACTGCTACAGAAGCGGCCTAGAGACCTCTACTGGTTTGAACAGCAGTACGAGTAGTAGCAAAGCAGCAGGGGGACAGGCAAAGGCAGGTAGCTACCCTAGCAGGGAGCTAGCGGATAGCAGTGTCGTTGCGTGCAACGAGCAGTTCTCTCTGTTCCTCAGCCTCACTTTTCATCCGGGCCTAGCTAGTCGATCGTTGCGTTCAGAGTCATGGTCATCTTGCCATCCTGAGTTCCTCCCTGACAGCAAAACGGCCATCATTTGTTCAGATAGACACGGCACCGGTGCCGTCTGCCCCGGAGGGGGGCACCAAAGAACTTGCCTTCGATTTAACTTAAACCAAAAGTTTCATGGGCAAATTAGCTTCGACCGAGTACTACTACCAATCTAGAGAAGGACTTTTCCTCTAATTTCTCTCCTGTTCTGCTCGATCGGTCTCGCCTGATGCACAGATGACCTCTGACCGGAATCATGAACCATTCGAATACCTCCAAATCGCCTTTCCAGGTTCCACCGCTCGCCTATTCACACTCGACCGGCCTAGAGGTCAGACCTCTTCCCTCCGTCCCTCTCTCTCTCTCTCATGATGGTGATTTGGCCCCTTGGCCCCTGGCCATTTTCTTACCGTGGCATCGGCTGTGACTGTGAGCGGGAGACGTGTACGTTCCAGTCGCGGCCCACGAAATGCTTGCTCCCTCCTCACCTGCTAGCTCGATCGAGCAGGGCCTAGGCATGTTTCTCCCCTGCCTCCCACCCTCGGCGTGATCATCTATACGGCCGGGCATTCGCATCTGCAGCAAGTGATGGCCACTCATCTGTTCCCCTTGGAATGGGAAAGCGACCGATCCGTGTGGTGCCGCCGGGCACGCAGGTGGTGGCCGAGTACAGTTCGGTGATGTGGGCCGCGGGCGCTGCGGTCGCAGGCTTTCGGCGCCCCCTACCACCAGCGGCCGCGGCCGCGGCAGGAACAGCATCATTTCGTTCGGGGGGCAACACGAACACGAGCGGGCACCCGGCGCGCGCGCGCACACACAACACACGTACCACGGCGTTCGCTCCTCGCCCCCGACACGCGCCCACGACACACGCGGCTTGCCCCGTCCTGGCGCGCGCGTCCTCTCTCCCCAAGCGGCCAACGCCCCCCTGCCCCACCCCCTCGGCGCCGCCGCGGCTGCACCCGCCCGCCGGCCGGCCGCTCCCGCTGCGTTGTCAAATCAGGCGGGGGAGCGAGGGAGGCCCGTGCGCCCGTGTCCACGCGTGCCGCCAGCCCGCGGCCGGCCATCTCCAAACACCCGCCGCCCTCTGCCCCTCCGGTCGCGCATGGTTCGGGCTCGGGGGATGCGGGGGCTTCTCGTAGTCGCAGCCGACCCGTCTGCCTCCTCGCGGAGTCACAGGAAAGGCTTCCAGACGTCGCCGTCCATCCGTCGATTCGGTAGGCGAATACTTATATTGGCCTAGGTTTATTCCACTTGTGACACGATCATAGGTAGGTAGTGGTAGGTGGTTGGTGTTGGATATCCCCTTCAGCCTTCAGCATCTGCATGCGTGTACCCCCGAGGCAAGAGGTTGCACGCATCGGGAAGGAAAAGGAACAAGGGGCTCGTGTAGTCCTCGTACCGACCACGGTGACGGAAGAAAATCCAGCTCCAAGATTTCTCGTCAGGATACGCACATGTTAATGTTATACAAGGTTAAACGTTATTAGCTTCGCTCGTCAATAACTGAAAGGTCATGTAGAATGTAGATTGATAACATAATGCTACTAAACTCATCATTCCGAACATACAGTACCTTCGAAATATGCAGTCCTAACTTTTTATGTAAAACAATTGCGCAGTTGGGCTTCTCCTAGCCTACCTTGGGAGCGGCAGGCACTGCGCAACGGGGAGCGTGACATCTAATCCGATCCCCCCCCGCCTGTCTTTCGGCTGGTCTCGAGACGGCCCGCCCCCCTGATGTGATCGCAGGATCCCATCCGATCTCTGATGCCTTGGATGGCTGGATCGATCGAGCTCGAGCCCCATCCCCGTCTGCTGACGTGAGTATTTTATCCCTTCTCCTTGGCCTTGTCGCCTCCTCACTGGCGAGGCGCGCTTCGTCGTTGCCCCGAAAGCAAGCGAAAATCAGGCCAGCGTAGACGCGACGGCTCCGATTGGACGAGAGTAGTTTAGCTAACCCAGTGAGATTCTTCTGAATAAAAAAGATGGATTCAAGCGTCGAGATTCTTGGACGTATGCTTGCTGGAAAGTAGAGTAGGACGGATAAGTTTTTTTTTTTTTTGAGGGGTAGGAGAGGACGGATAAGTTGTGAGCTAGAAATTCTGAAACTTTTTTTTTGAAGAAGGGCTGCAGTTCTAGCTTTTTAGGCCGAACCAAAGAGGCCATTGGGCTCCAGCGAAGGTACCCAGCCCAAATCAAATGATTGTTGGGCCGGCTCAATCCGAGCTCGGCCTTTTACAGGTTGTCGTCCGCTGCCAATGTACACCGTCATGAATGATGAACGCATACATGGCCACATAGCATTTCCAGACGACTTTACACGATCCTCTTGTTTACAACGAAACCTAGGATCTGCCGGTATGTCGCTCAAAAGAAAAGGCGTACAAGGGTAAAGCCAATAATAACATCCCAGCTGCTGGGTCTGTCAGGGTAGCTAAACAGGACAGCACAATCCTATGAAGCACATCCACAGTCCACATTTATCCTAGATTCCTCCAGCATTGAGCTCAGTGTACGTGGTTCCAACGTTGTAATTCTTCACGTGTATGGAGCCGCGCTGTCTGTGGCAATGCTAGGTGTGTGACCGAGTTCAGTCGCTAGCGGGCGAGAAACCTGTATGATGGCATGTCCTCGATTCTCTGAATGTCTTCGAGCAACAGCTCCCTCTCGAGCTGGCGCCGCGTAGATTTAATAACCGACTGCAGCGATTGATCGACGATTTGGTCAGGATGGAAGGTGCTTGGTACAAAGAAACGTGTCCAAAGGATTCCGTATTAGAAAGGAAAGACGTACATTAAAATCCATGTAACTGGCGTGCATGTCGAGCCATTTCTGGTCCATCAATTTGAAAGTTATGCAGTAAAGAATGTCAAATGCTCGATCATTTTCTGAAAAAAAAAACAAAGGTCAGATGGTCCTACCTGGAGGTAATTGTGAAAACATGATTGCTCTTAACCAGCTTCTATTAAAATCTAATAAAAAATATATATCTCTAGAGGGCCTCACACAGGTGTTAACCATTACACCTATAATGCTGTATGGGTTTCTACACCCTTACTGAAAGTAATTGCAAAAATTTAAAGTGGCCCTAGCTAGCTGCAGTGTGTTTCTAAGAAAACATGCATGTTAGACGCAACTAGGCAAGTCAGCTGGGGTCACTGAAGTCCTCCAAATTTATAAGAATATAGCTATGTTGACAACCACTAACTATTCGGTTAAGTCAGACTGTCAGAGACTGAAAGACATTTCGGGATAAAGGCCAAAACTAAATCAGTTCTGTAAGATGTCAGTCCTATACAAACGTAAAAGTAAAAGAACGACTTACCTTTAAGTAGATTTAGGAACACTGCTCCAATCAATGACTTTGGCTTAGCTGCAGCGAAATCAACTTCAGATCACAGTTGTTCATGATGATTGCCAAACTACGTTCACAGTTCAGATCAACTTAATAAGAAATGCTGAAAAGTTTGACAGACAAACCTGCTTGAAGCTCAAGCATCTGAATTAGCATGAATGTAATATTTACACCAGCTACAGCAAAGGGATACTCCCACAACGCTCTATCACCATTCTTCTTACCAAGGAGCTCCTGGAAGGATTTCTGCAGAGAAAGGGACTCACTGAGCTGAATTGGAGGCCCAATTTAAAAAGATGCAGTTCAACATAGTGGTGGTAACTGGATTTCCCGTGGTTTTTTTCTAATTATATAGTGCAGCATAGCTGGACAAATCTTACATTTTTACAGGATCTACAAGATAAATTATCGACCATTTCTTCATTTAATGCAATCATCAATGGATCATTGGCTGTTCAATTGCCGCAATAGGAAGAAGGCAGAGTTTCAGTGAAATTCCAAGGAACATGTAAACTATGTGAGTCCTTTAGATCCTTTCGAGATCAAGCTCAATAAATAACATTTCAAGCCACAAGGGATGCATAAGCCAACATTGCAGAAATGTTGAGATGAATGTGAACAAGCACTTGGGTCAAGTGATTTTTACTCACTGGAAAGTTCTTAGAGAAGTACAGTAAATTCTCCAAAGATATATAACCACCACCTCTGTAAATTCAACAGAACATATGATGACACATTTGAAATTTAACAAATGAATGGCTTGGTAAAGTGCACACATTGGAATGAAGGGAGGAAAGACCTGAAATCTGTAGATGGATCTTTCCCTTGCCATCCCATGTCCTTCCACTGATCTGATACTAGCCCTAGAAGTTCAGTTCCAGGAAAAGAAGCACGCCAAAGGGCCTTCAGTGCTTTCTAATGGAAATATGTGTCAGTACATAACCAAAATTAGATAGACCAGGAAAGGGAGATGGAAAAGTATGCTCTAGATTCCCATGCAAAACTGAAACACAATTCAGATATCTTTATTTCTTAGGGCATGGGAGCAACAGTAACAAATTATTACTACAAGGATAACAATTCATAAGCAAGCATATGATTGTTGTACACTTGGATCAACTGGCTAATTTGAGGGGGGTTCTTTCCTCCTTTTTTTAATACCTACATGTGGCTAATTAAAATGATGGATTGAAAAATGAAATGTGCAAGTGCCTTCAAGCTCATTGTAGATATTAGACATTTTCACCTTCCCCCGAACCTAAGCATGAGAATGCAACTGTACTGTTAGGTATATAAACACACGTTATACCATGCGAGTTGTCATCTTGAATTTGGAAACGGAAGCTCATCACAGCACATTCGACGGTAACAAAGAAAAAATGTGCATTTCAATTATCAGCTAGAGCTCGTACCTGATGCTCTAGATTTGAACTATCATACTGCACTTCTATCCGGTTCTGCAATCTATGCAAGCACTCTTCCTGAAACAGAGAATGATCAATTATTATTGCTGTAGGAATTTTCATCGTCCCATGAATCATACATATATGACAGCAACAACAGGCAATGCAATCAGAAAGCCATCAATCAATACTACAATTCACGTTTCCATATATTGCCCCCTGGTGGAGAGAGCGGGTTAAAACTTTTCAGGGGAGGATCGATCATTCATGTTTCAGAATAATGATCGCGTGCAATAAGGGGATAAAAGATGAGAGAAGATGTTGCTAACGCCTGCGTGGAAAGTATACAAGCCATTACGGAATGAAACGAGAAAGAGTTTTTCACCTGAATGGCGGTCAGATCGAACGAGAGGCGCGCGTCGCTATCCCTTCTCTGTGCGCAGACGCACGAGAGCCCCCTCCCGATCCACGCCGTGGACACGCCCACGACCTCCGCTGCGGGCGCACGGAAAGGGAAGGGGGGGAAATCGTCACCGTGAGCCTCTGCGCCGAGACAAACAGCGCGATCAAACGATGAAGCCACGCGCGTACCCGGCGAGGAGTGGTGGCGGTGGTGGTGGACGGCGCCGGCGCCGGAGAGGCGGCGCACGGCGACGAAGGAGCCGGCATTCTGGTCCATGCCGAACGAGCGCGCGCGCGCGCTGCTCCCCGCCTCCTCGACCTCGCCCTCCTCCGTCTCTCTCTCTCCTCTCTCCCTTCCCGACCTCCGCGTCTACGCGCCGCGATCCGCGCGGGAAGCCATGCATAGCTGGGGCGAAGGGAGGCCGCGGCTCCCCAATCCTGGCGTGCGCGAGATCCCACGGCCGGATCGACCACGAGGGCTGTCCCCACGACGCGCCGCGCCGGTGGCGCACCCCCCTGGTTTAGCTGGTTCGTTTGGCTGGCAACTTGGCGCTTCTCAATTGGCTTGGCTCCGGATGGTGGCGCGAATTATTGCTGTAGCGTCTCGCTTCGGCTTGACGGCTTCCCTGTTTGAGGCGGCAAGGACGTTTAGCGTGGAAAGCAACCCTCCTTTCCTAGCCAATCCCAGAGGCTTTCAAGCAAGGAGGATAGAATTGAATGAATCTTGGTGTACCAAATGAATGTCTTCAGGTTGCAATGTTGTGTTTAACAGCGCCAAAAGAAGACTGAAATCTGAATTTCACTGAAGAATATGGTGTCCAGTGATAGATCAGTTTATCAAATAATAAAGGACACCAAAGAGCTTATCATGACCATCAGTCTCGCAATCGGCAAAGATCTAGATCAACAACAGTATGTGTTCCCAAAGACTGTCAGCATATTCCAGACCAAGTGGCCAAAATATATCATTCATAATTAGTCAGCCTATAGCTGCAGCATAAAATATATTGATGTACGTGGGAAGCAAGATGCATAGACAAACAGCAAATGAGCTTTTTTTTAAGCTCAATTTTCTTACTGATGAAACCAGAACATCCACATTCTACAGAGGCAACACAAATTTACAAGTTATCTATGAAGTACATCAAACCTGTCACAAAGGTTTGGTGTAATTCATACTCCATAAGCATCATTGGAGATTGATCCTACACTCCTATTCAGAAACAAGTAAGTGATTCTTTGGGTTATTATGGAACTGACTGATACCACCGGCGTTTTACTTCAGTTTTCATCCGAACCTCCCTGAGCCTTCCATCAGTTCCATAGTCTCTCTCCATCACCAGATTGATCCCTTCTTCTGAGTACCACCCAACCCCGATACAGAGCACACCGTCCTCATTGATGTCAACATAGGCAGTGACGCCACCAGGTAACCAAAGCACGGTGACATCCTGCATGTCGAGTATCTCCTCCTCCCCAAAGACAACTGAGCTCTCAGGTAAGGTTCTCTTCTTCACAGTCTCCATGCACAAGTAGACGAAAGGAGAACCGCCCTCTAGCTCTTGCATTTCATCACTGAAAATCGGTGTTGCACTGACTTCGTATACTTTCCAGGAGCCTGTCAGTTCTGATGGTTTGGTCCGGCTTCTTTGGGAGAATGGTTTAAGCTCAACAAGTGTATCACTGCAGAGGAAATAAATGCAGTTCCTTAGAAAATTTGTAAAGCCAATATTGTTCAAAATTAGACATTATTTATATATCCAGACCACATGAAACAATTTATGTTTTTCTTTAGAAAAAATCATGGTCGTTCATGACTTTACATTCCGCCCATAGAGAAAATCTGGAGTTATTTAGTCAAATGGCTCCTCAGCTCGTGTTTGGTCTTCCACTTCTGTTTCCGGTAAGTGTCTGCATACAGTTACTAGTGAACCAATTAGGTTTGAAACCCTCAAATAATTGACCAGACATACAAGAAAACTGTACCTAGAAAAGCTTCCTGTATTTCTATTTTAGTCTCTATGAACTTGATGTTCTAGTTTTGAATCATACAGTCTAGAATCTGTACTTTATGGACCCCATGACCCACAAAAAAAAATGGCGGCGCATATGGAGGAAATATTTGATATGGACACAAGAAGATTTTGTTGCCAAATACAAGGAGGTCAGCATCTTTTGGAAGACAGTGTAGCTCATCAGGAACAAGAGTGAGCACAAAACCTTATAGAAGAATGTCACCATATCCTGAAGTGAATCACACACAATAAAAATTTTAAATAGCCTTGATTGAAATCTTTTTAAAACAGTCGTATCTATTATACCATCCCTTATCCTTTCTTGATTGGTCTGAACAACCTTGAACTATTATTGTCATGAGCAGTAAAGCAAACGGATAAATTCATAGGATAAGGCAGAGCCTTACTCTTCAACATGGATATTTGCTGGGCTGGCCCATTTTTCTTCATATACAGCAACCCTTACAATTTGTATGTTAGCTCCTCCTTCGTTAAACTCAATTGTATGCACAATCCGCAACCTATTGTGGCAACCTTTGACAAGGCACTAAACACAAATGGATGTCATAAGTCATCGATGATAAACCGAAGTACCAGACCCACATGCAGGCATGCAGCATTAAGTATCATGAGGCAACAACCACAGAAATTTAGATACAAATGGTGTCCATATCTAATGGACACAGGAACCTCTTTCCAGAAAGACAATATTGTTCAAACTTGAAAGTTGCAGAACAGCTGGTTAATTAGTAACATAATTCACATATATCCCCACAAGACAAGTCGGGAAGGATTTTTCCTTATCCTTACAAAGTAAATGCATGGCCGGTGAATTCGCTATTTGTACATGTGTATAATTCAATCGTAAAACTCATTAAAATTGCCTGAAAGTGCCACATTTATTGAACACTAGAAAAGTACTTTAATAAGCAACAAAGCCACACAAAAGGAAAATGGTTTCTATGTAACAGGTAAAGAAAACAACATCGCGAAGGGAGAAATTAGCACAAGATGGTTTCAAGCAACATATGATACCAATCGACTTAACAGCAACAGAGCCTTATAGCAAATTTCGGTTTGGAAATATCAGCGACTTTCTGTATGTCAAAACTATAGCCTTTCAAGGTACTTTGCTTGGGACAGCAAAAAGGTTCATCTAGCAAAGCAAAACTAAGTTATGGCATCCACATGTAAAACAGAAAGAGAAAAGAAAAGAAGAAGATATATGGCATGCACTGGCCTTGTAATTTTCTCCAAGAAAAGATGTTCATGTACAGAAGCAACTTATTCTACTTAGCATATAGAGATAAGCATTCTTATCATTCAAGCCTAGACCTTTGAGTGCTGTTTGTGAAAAATGAAAATGGAAACTTAAGTGGAGTAGACATACTTGCTCAAACTTATATGTTGGTGAAAGGAAGTATTTAGATTCATCATATTCACCAATTGCAATATCAACCGGACCTCTAGAGTATGATCCATCCTGAAAATCAAATAACAGTGGCCAAAAGAGTAAGTACTGGGTTATTCACAGACAAGAAGACATAAGCTGATTATATCCCAGTTTGCCAGAGAAGTTAATGACTAGAGAATAATGCACTTGAACAAGAATGGATATATAAGGCATCAATGTCTTTTAACTGAAACTCACTGAAGAATTACTTGCTTGTAATGTAGCTTCTCAACGCTTTTGAATAATGCAGGCCTCAATGTATAATAGCTCTAATAATTTTATAGCATTACCTCACAACTAGATTCTTTTTCTGACAGAGAAGCCCATCTAACTGTTCAAGTATTGCAAGGATGAAATACTAAATTCACATTTTGACATACGAAGATCCTGGTAGGCTGGTGGCTAACAAAAGTGACAAAATTCCTGATTTTGCAAAACATAGTAAGAAATATTGATGACCGTAGAAAATATGCCACGGTTTCAATTAGCAACGAATATAAAGAAAATGCTGCATATAGCATCATTAAATTTCATACAGAAAAAAATTGGAGGCAAAGACAAAAGAACCTTACCTCAAAAAATACGATTCCAGGCTCCATAGCAAAAGTTTCTTCATCAAGCACAGCACTTCTGTTAAGATCAAAAGACTCATATGAAGGCAAATCAGCTGTTCCCTTCCCACTAGAAGCATCATAACTCCCACCGCCATATGATGCGATCTGCTTCACAGCTTCCCCGAAAGGATTGATAGGGACCCAATTTGTTCTCCTTCGGATCTCGGAGCCATGACCACTATCAAAACATTTCTCGATGTGAGAAAGAGTGTAGCAGTCATAAAGGTACTCTTCTTTGCTCCCAACTCCAACAGGCTCCATCTCTGCTGTGATTGGCGAGAAGACAGCTCCAACACCCTTCCAGTTACCACTTAAGCTACTCGCAAATGTATCCCAAGAAGGCTTTATAACAGGTTCCTAAGATTGAAAACTAATAACATCAGAAGCTTCCATCAAATTGTTAGTAATAATGTATGTCGAATTATTAAGCAAACAATTTGGTAGGAGAATGTTGTTCCTCCCAGCTTAACCCCTACCATTCACCGCTATATGAACCCTACCAGAACTAATTAGAATGCTTGAACCGAATGAATTATCCAACCATCAATTAGTGTATCTCTGACGCAGCTATTGGCTTAAGTCTAATAAACTAACTTCAAACTGTTGACTGATGTAGATAACTAAAGCCACCGCTTGGATTTCGCAGGATTAACATGAGAAGCCCTCCACTGTTCCTCCAAATGGTAATACACTACTGCTAGAAACACATCTATATTGTATCCGCCTTATCTTTGTAATCAATGTCAATTACATATGATGGACAGATTGGGAAGCAGCATGACAACCTGAGTTTGGAGCACGGTCTCGACCTCCACGAGCATGGCTCCAGACACCAGAACCCTGGAGTCCGCATCATTGCCCTTCCTCCTCGGCGGCGGCGGCGGGAGGCGGCGTCCGCCGGGGCGCCTCCTGCGGCGGTGCTTCGGGCCCCGGCCCGCCTCCTTTGCGGCGCGTTCGTTGTCGACGCTCCAGACGTTCTCCTTCCCCCTCGGCGACGCCTTGCCGCCCCCGGCGGAGCACGAGACGGAGGCCCTAGGCGGCGCGACGCCGCGGGAGGAGGAGGAGGAAACCCGGCGGCGCGGGACGGGGAGGGCGAGCCCGCCGCCGCCGCACGCGCCCAGGCACGGCGGCTGCATGCTCTGCTGCTAGGTGTAGTGCTCGATCGATGGTCGCGTGCGCGCGCGGTGCCGCTCGGCGAGTGTGGGGGAAGCTGCGAGGTTGGGGATAGTGCCTCGGAGAACGCGGCGAGATTGACATGTGGGGCCCCAGGCGCGCGAGAGCCTCATCTACGTGGAAAGCGGCTCTTGAGATACACGCCTTGTCTCTTTCAAAGGGAAATACGTGTTCTCCGCTGAGAAGCGCCAAGCGAGGCATACGCCTTCTCAGATCAGTAGTGGAGTACATTATAGTAGACTTGTAGTATAGCATGCTATAGTTTAGTAATTTTGCAAAAACCTTGACGCAACGTGAAAGCAGGTGGAGCTGTACGTAGTAAGTACAAACATTTGCGTCACACAATCAGCTCATCGGTGGCTGTAGTAGAAGACACGAAAATTGCAGTGCCATAAACAGCAGCGAGCTCTGTATCTCGGAGAGTCCGAGGTGCAACCGCGCAAGCCAGCAGTAAGCGTACAAGTAATGTATCTCTTTCTTCCGAGGAGCAAAAATACAGTACAGTATTTCGCCAAAGGAAGGCAGAGACATCCTCGTCGTCGTCAGTAGAGACAGAGAGGCATGTCCTGCCTGGCTCCTTCAGCGCGGGCGGAACTGAGCACCTCCACGGGCCACGGCTCCACCTTGTCTGAAAACTCTGAACCCAAAGTCCACTCCTTTCAGTTCTGCCGCGTGCATCAGTCCAGCTCGACGGACCCCGACGCTGACCGTTCGAGACCCGACCCACAAGCTTCTTCTTCAACCAAAACCTAACGGGGGAGGACGCGTCGTGCCGCTCGCCGACCGAACCCTCTGCTCTGCTCTGCTCCTCCAACAACAATGCCGTCGCGGGGGGGTCCGGCACCGCCGCGCGCGCATCAATGCTCGGCCCGGCGATTATGGCGCACGGCGGTTGGTTGGCCCAGCCCTGTCGAACAGCTCCCGGTACCCGATCGCCGGTAAAGCTTTCGCGCGATCGCTGCGCGTACGCCCGCCGGCCAGCAGGTTCGACCGGTCCAGGAAAAGGCGACGCCTATTGAATTGAAATCCCAATTATGAGGAGCTGGAGAGAGGAGGGGCTTTAATTCTCCCAGCACGTCAGCTTGTTCGTTCCGGCCGATGGATCAGCGACCGGAGCACGCCCGCCACCGACAACTCCAGCGCCAATCCCGGCAACGCCGGGCAGAGCAAATGGCTCCAGAAGCGTCCAGCGTTGGTTCCATGCGCAGCACATTTTTGAGTTGCGTCCAGCCATCGGCGACGCGTGTGTCTCTTGACGGATCATCACTTGGCATCATCTTCTTTCTTCCTGCATGGTTAAAAGGGGCATCATGTCACCTCCATTGGCATGGGATCGTGAATCATTGGAGGCCCTAGAAAAGGCATATGCCGTATATAAGAGTGCGCCGCGCCGCTGATGCCCAGGATCCGAGGCGGCTGATGATCGGAACGGGGTAGTTGGAGATAAAGTCGGAGCGAAAAATGATTAGCGAAGAGCTTAGCTTTGCTTTCCTTGCAATGCATGCAAGAGCTAGCGCCCCTCAATCGGCGTCTCCATGTCCTACACCTGTTACACTTTCACACACGCCTCACACGTATCAAAACGGCACAAAAAGGCAGGGGAGAAATTAACCCCGGCCGGGCCAAGCGTGGTGGTGGTGCACTAATGCGTGCGCTAATCATTGTACCGCAGATATGAATCAAGGGTGAGCCCAGGCGCGACCAAACGAGGAGATGCCTTAAGAGCTCGGAGCGGCCGAGAGGACGATCCAGGCTGGCTGTCCGTGGAGACTCCTGGGCCAGAGATCTGGCCTCCTGTTCGCGAGTCCCTTTCAGGTACGAGCCGCGCAAGGACGACGGTGGGAGGCTCAGTGGTTAGACAAGGTTAAGTCTCTGACAGTAGTCTGTAAGAACGTACTGTGGCATTACCATCAGGGTAGATAACTGACGACTAACTGCCCAACTTTATTTGATCTGCAGTTACCGGAGCTCAACCTGCGCAGGACAGCAGTGGGTGTATTGTAGTGTGTACCCTTCTCCTTGTGCAGAGGCAAATGCTTCGTGAACCATCAGAAAGAAAGAACAGGACGATGCTGGGGCCGATCGTGCTCGTCGCTTTCGGCTCTGAATGCTGGATTTGTTGAGTGCTCTGAATTGAACAGTCCAGAAACCATCCTGGTCTGCGGACAGTCTAGAAACCGTCGTGGTCCGCGGCATCAAATGAGGGGGAACTGGACCGGACCGGAGTCCGGACGTGTCGGTCGCGGCAGAAAACTTGAGGTCGAGCCGGGGCTGAATCGCTTCAATTTGGAGAAAAATTCAGTTCGTCTTGAACGAAGTGCACGCATGGTTCAGAAGATGCGTCCGTTCACAGCTCGTCTCCATCTTTTTTTCACTTTCTGTTGCCTGCAAGCATTCTACTACTGGTACACTGTTAGTCCTTTAATCACTAGACTGTCATCCACCAAAGTGCCTGTTTAGCAAAGAAGACACTTGCATTGGTACGGTACACTCAGGACTCGCGACCACAGATAGGTAGATGTCGGCGCGTGAGTACTGAAAGGTGGCCCCATCAGCTACGAAAACCGTACGTATACGCGTGCATGCCGGTTCCCTAAGTGGCTACGTCATCATTAGAAGCTGGCCCCCACGCTGAGCTGTGACCCGTAAACATGGCTCGTTTTCTCCTCCCCTCGATCGAGCTTTCCCTACCTGTCACCTCTCGATAACGGTGGGTTTTACACGCGGTCACGCACGATCAGCGGAGCGCGCTATATATAGCGCATCGTCACTGGAGCTCGCTCTCACAGTCACAGCACTGCTCTGCTCTGCTCAGGTCAGAGCACGCAGAGGCGCGGCAACAGAGAGGAAAGCTCGTGTGCCGAGCAAGAAGGCACGAGGAAGCTGAAAGGAGAACGAGTTCGGGAGGGAGCCGGCCGGGTAACAATGGCTCTGCTCCCGCTCTTCCTCTCGCTCCTCCTCGTGTCGTGCGCGGCGCAGTCGCCAACCTCGTCACCGTCGGCGTCGAAGGCTCCTCCGGTCAGCGCCTCGGCGCCGCAGGCCTCTGTCGCGCCACCGACCACGGCAGCCTCCGCGCCACAGGCCTCTGCCGCGCCACCGACCACGGCGGCCTCGGCGCCTCAGGCCTCTGTCGCGCCACCGACCATGGCAGCCTCGGCGCCGCAGGTCTCTGCCGCGCCACCGACAAAGGCAGTCTCCGCGCCGCAGGCCTCTGCCGCACCACCCACAACGGCAGCCTCAGCGCCAAAGGCCTCTGCACAGCCACCAACAACCGTATCCGCGTCGGCGCCGCAGGCCTCTGCGCAACCGCCAACAACAGTAGCCGTGTCGGCTCCCAAGGCCTCTGCACAGCCACCAACAACCGTATCCGCGTCGGCGCCGCAGGCCTCTGCGCAACCGCCAACAACAGTAGCCGTGTCGGCTCCCAAGGCCTCTGCCGCGCCGCCAAACCCAGCGGCCTCCGCGCCTCAGGTCTCTGCCACGGCGCCAACTACAGCAGCCTCACCGCCGACCACCGCTGCCTCGCCGCCACAGGTCTCTGCCGCACCTCCTACCACCGCCACCTCGCCGCCACTAGCCTCCGCTGCACCGCCGACCACGGCCGCCTCTCCGCAGCTGGCTGCCACGTCACCTCCCGTTGCCTCTCCGCCACTACTAGCCGCCGCGTCTCCCGTCTCTGCAACCCCTCCAGCCACGTTACCTCCGCTCGCATCGCCACCTGCGGCCACGCCGCCTACCGTGGCCGCGCCAGCACCCGCGATGCCGGCTCCAGTGGCCTCCCCGCCCCTGGCAATGCCACCGGCGTCGCTTCCTCCATCCACCCTCCCTCCAGCAATGGCTCCGACGCCGCTTCTCGCTGCCCCGATGATGCCGCCCACCGCCGCGCCCGTCACGGCTCCCGCTCCAGCCCCCGTGTCCCCGGCTCCGAGCGTCGCCCCGACCCCGTCGCCCACGCTGGCGCCGGAGCTGGCGCCCGCGCTAGCGCCTTCGCTGGCGCCGTTCAGCTCGGTGTCGGTGAGCCCGACGCTGGCGCCGGGCCCCGCGCTCGCTCAGGAGGACGACTCGGCGGCGCCGAGCGCGCGCGCCGGTGGCGCCGCCGTGCTGGTGGCCTTGGCTGCCGCCGGGCTCGTGGTCTTGTTCTAAGTAGAGCTGCGTTTACCGTTGCCTCCGTACTGCCCGTCGCACGATCTCGTTCTCATGTTCGCGTTTTATGGTTGCATGTATGATTCTTGCTGTACAACACATTGATAATTTATTTCTATTTACGCATGGACGGACTGCTTCCTTTTCTTTTGCTCCGGGGAGAGAAATCTTGCGTGCACCTCTGATTCGCCATGGATCAGTCCCTCTCGGCTGTTGCTGCAACTACTTGTGCAGCCGTGCAGGCGCCATTGCAGAAGCACGTGAGTGAGGCTTGATATCAGGGGCGAGATCCGTAGGGACACTGCGGCTGCACCCACCAGCTGAGCGGACAGACAGGGCGGACCGAGGCCGTGCGTCCCACTTCTGATCCCGAAAGTGGACGAAACAGCAGGGCGAAGTCCTATGATCGCATCACCCAAATCATTGAGGCACCCACCTAAATTCACACTTGGCATTTGGTAATCCGGCGCACCACTAGCAGCAGATGCCCAGGTACTCCAATGTGCCACCGAGAAAAGGAAGCTTCACCGAGACCGAGGGAAGGCTCACGAACTCGGGAGGGGCAATGGGGAGTGGGGAGCAGAGGAGGCCCGGGTGCCAGTGTGAAAGAAATGTGTGCCTCCGCGTGGTCGAGCTCGCAGGCGCGGCGCAGACTCGCCTCGCGCCATCAGCCTGAGGCTCCGTCGCAGAAACGCCGCACAAACCCGTGGAATTACGGAGAGCGCATGGATCTGCGATTCTGCAGTGCAACATGCGCAGGTCGGTGGTGTCGGTTGGCGCTGGCCTGGTTGGGAGAGGTCATCGTCGCACGTACGTATGAATCACGAGCAGCTGGGCCTGGGGAGCGATGGTTCGACGTATACATACGTGCGAGCGCGATCGTCCGGAGCTGGTCCCAGAGCCACCTGCCCCGATGTCTCGTATGCCCTGCTCGCCGGCCCCGGCCCCGCGCGCGGTTTGGCGCCTGACACCGCCGTCCGCCGGCGCTTCCCGGGCTCCGAAGCTGACACAGCCCGGTGATGCAGGTTCGACGGCCAGAGGGGAGAGGTGGTTTGGCGTAAACGGCCGCCGTTGCCACGGCCTCAGATGATTCTTCTTACCCGCGGGGACGTCCAGCAGAAGCTGCTCGAAAGTTGAGAGTGATACGCCAGCCGCTGCTCCTGTCCGTGCTTGACACCGGCCTCCCCAGCGGTGCGTTCCGGACGTTCTCCCATGTGGGCGTAACGCATGGCACTGTGGTGCCCTAGGACGAGCACAGATAGGCGGAAAAAGGACATCCCGAATGCGTTAATCTGACACAGCCAGTTTCGCCAAACCGCCATTTTTTTAGCACAGAAAGAAGCCAAGTACAAACTCGGTGAGCTCACGAACTCGTGCTTGAGTCGCTACTCGCGTCGCGCGTGTCGCCCTTGCGAATGTACAGCGCGTAAAATCAACGGGCACCTCTTCTTCATACTACAAGCAGAGCCGTAGCTACGAGCAGCCACGCCGCCAGCAGCGGCCCCGCCATGGTCCGGCGGGACCCGCCGAAGAAGAGCCTGGGGACGCCCGCGTCGTCGTCGGTGCCGGGCGCGAGGGCGGCCTGCGGCGGGGCCTGCGGGGCCCCCGCCGGGGCTCCTCCTGCTCCTCCCGCCGGCTGGTTGACGAGCACGTGCAGCTTCATCCCGCCCAGGCAGTGCAGCTGGTTGCCGCAGATGAAGTACCGGTCGCCGGGCGCCGTCAGCGGCACCGTCGTGTTGCCGTCGCTCCGGGACAAGACCGCGCTCGCCGCGCTGCAGTTCTTGAACCCGGCCTCGTCGACCTCGTCCAGGGTGTGGTACCTGGAGTATTGGAACACTGGATATCAAGGAGCACACCGTGAGCAAATCGTGTCGCGATCAGGGCCCTCGTTGGCTTCTGCATTCTGATCGGACAAGCTGTGAAGGAAACAGGCTCTGAACCGCAGCACGCGGTTCCTCGTACCTAGAACGTCGCCGACGTAGAAGGTTTTGCCGTTGGCCCACGACGGCAAGTCCGCGCTGAGATCCCACCCGGCGCTGTTCCCGACGTTGTACGAGGCCGCCTCGGCTCTCCGGGCCACGCCGTCGGCGAGCAGCAGGACGCACAGCGCCAGAGCAACGTGAGCTCCGGCCATGGAGGACGGGGGTGCGCACCCGGAGATATGCTTCCGGTGCAGCGGCTGGGATCCAAGGTATCCATGCGTGGCCAAAAAGCTCGGATATATACGGAAACGGCAGTTCTTGTTGAAGATTGGTTACCTAATCAGCTAATCTCTCGAGCGCGTTCCGCAAGGTGGGGTGCCTGCTAGAGCTCGGTTTTGGAGGGTGTAGCACGCGAGCGACCACGCACAAGTCTGCAGGGTTCCAATTCCAATTGGGAAGGTGAAGCGGTCGTCTGATCTTATTTTTTCTTTTCACATGATGCGATGGTTTTGATGATTTGAAAAGGTGATGCTGGGGAGGAAATCGGGGTGTGTTTGGTGAGGTTTGGTGATGCGGTTTCTTGTGTGTCGTTGCTAGTACTAAGGTATTGGCGGTTAAGCTGCCTCTTCCTGCTCCGAACTTTTGTTTACAGAGATGATGTCATGGGTTCGGTGTTCCTTGCTCGAGCAGGCAATCTCCTTCACGCCGCTGCTCTTGGTTGAAGCTGGCTGTTAATCCAATCGGAGCTCGATGCGCGCACGGTAAATTCTTGTTGAGCTGCGCAGCGTAAGTGAGTAAAGAATAGAATTGCCGATTGTTTTCGGAGGCAATTACCTACATGTCACTAAAGAAGCGGATATGCCACGGAAAAAAAAGTTACCATGTGCCATCTTTCATGATTTTTTCGCCACAAATAGTATCATGGGTATCTCTATCTCCAATAGATCCCCATTCTCCAATCCAACTATATTTTAGAAATATTATAAAATAGTATATTCCATTTACATTTTTCTCCTTTTCAATTATTATTGGAATGAATCAATAATCCACCCTAACTCACCCAATACGGTAGTGGAATTGAGATGAAATTATTGAAAAATTGCAAAATAACTCTCTAAATAGTTATTCGCAAAAAAAAAACTCTCTAAATAGTTGCTCACCATAATAGTTGGTCCTGTTCATTCAGGTTGGGTGGCTTGGGACGTCGGGAACAAGGGCGGTTCGGTGAGAGTATGAGGTGCGACGTTCCTAAACACAGGACAAAAGGGCTCTTTGGCCCACCGTCCACGGCAGGGATCAAAGGAAACTACGCTTTTTCTCCCCAATCAATGATTAGTTGATCTACCACTTGTATATTTACGGTTTCAAAATTGAAGATGTTGGAGGATGAGTCGACCGTACCACTGACCCACTGTTAAAACTAAAAGTTTCCTCGCTAGACGCTGTATATATATATATATATATATTTTATATATATATATATAAGGATAAAGTTTTTTTTAAGAAAAATGTAAGGGCCTTTCGGATCCCGGACTAGTTTTTAGTCCCATCACATCGGATGTTTGGACATTAATTAGAAGTACTAAATATAGGCTAATTACAAACCAATTGCATAAATGGAGACTAATTCGCGAGACGAATCAATTAAACCTAATTAGTCTATGATTTGGCAATATTGTGCTGCACTAAACATGTGCTAATTATAGATTAATTAGGTTTAATAGATCCATCTCATGAATTAATCTCTATTTATACAGTTAGCTTGTATTTAGTCCACTAATTAGTATCCAAATATTTGATGTGATCCGAAATTAAAAATTAGTCCCGGATCCATACATGCTAAGGATAAAGTTTTATTGTCCGTGATCAACAATATGAACCGTACCACGAGTAGCCAAAAAAATCACAACAAAAACTTACAGAACAACACGCGCACGCACATCCAGACACTTCGGAGATAGCAGTAACCTATGCTAGTGCCGTAAGCTCAGAACATCCAGACACACATCCAGACATGTTCAGCTCGCTTCGGGCCCTCGGAGGACGACAAATGAAGAGATCGGAAGGAAACAGGAGGCCTCCAAGTCAGCCCATCATGGCAGCGAGGCCCACGGCCCCGAGCAGCAGGCCCGTCGCGAGGCGGGCCCCGCTGGCAGCAGCCGCACCGCTCGCGCTCGAATCCGACTCGGTCGCGGCCGCCGTCGAGCCGGCCGCGGGCGTCGCGTTCGTCGACCGCATGGTGGGACCCGACGACGCCGTCGTCGCGGGGGCGCTGTCGCCGCCGGAGACGGTGACGGCGAGCTTCATGCCCGCGGCGCAGTGGCCCGCGGCGCCGCAGATGAAGTAGCGGGTGCCCGGCTTGGTGAGCGGGATGGTGGTGCTCTGGTCCCGGTGCGACCGCAGCGGGTTGCTCGCCGAGCACGCGCCGTGGTCCGCCTCGCTCACCTCCAGCACCGAGTGCGCCGCGTCGTACTGGAACGCTGCGAGAGAAGCCGCGCGCGATCAGTCCTCGTGCACGGTCCGATCCATGGCACGGCCAGCGAGCCACGCACTGAGATTTCTAACGAACATGCTTCCTGCCCCAATGGCAGAGCTAGCTTTGGCAGCATATGCATGTAACTGAATGTGAGAACGAGCTTCGCATTGGTGCTTACAGAGAGTGTCGCCGACGCTGAACGGCTTGCCCTTGGCCCAGGCAGCGTAGTCCACCCCCGGCTTCCACCCGGACGAGTCGCCCACCGTGTAGTCCTTCGCGGACGCCGGCACGCCGGCGACGACGAGGAGGATGGCCAGGAGCAGGCCGCGCTGAGTGCCAGCCATCTCACGAGATTATCTGGTGAGATATTGAGCCAACGACGCCCAGATTACAGGAGAGAGATCGAGAGCTGCTCAGGACAGGGATCAATGGACAAGACTGCTGGGGGCGTTGAGAGCGGTCGTTGTTAAATAGGCCGGAGTCGGTTATGATCAGCTCTGTCCATTCTGTCTTTGAGGGATTCTAACGTGCAAAGGCGTACCAGCTTTTCTCGTCGCTTTAGTCCTCGCGCAGATGAGTACGAAGAAGGTATTTAGTGCCTGCCTTTGCCCCAGGGAAAAGAGAAGAAAGGGCCTGGAAATGAGTTTAATGACATACCTAATACAAAGGTGCACCGTAAGTACTTCGGTAAGTTAGACGACGATGATGGTTGAACAGACCAATAATTGTTTTTGATAGGGGGAACAAACCAAACAGTTTGATCGTTTGTGTACTGAAACATTTTTTTTTTGGTGGAACATCGCCGTTGAATGAGTTGCTTTGCTTATTGATCCGGGAATAAGGACAGCAACATGGCGCCATAACTATTGCAACGGTAGGGGGATTAGTGAAATAGTTTTTCCTCAACGAATTCTTATGAAATACTACCAGCAACTAAAAAGGAGTCTAGAACTGCTGCTGCTGGTGGTGCTTGCAGAATGAGCCACACCAAAGCCATCTAGACGTGCTATTATTTTGGCACTTTAGTTTGTTGCCAGTACAGGCTCCTTTTGGCATCTTTTAATCCAGGGTTTCTGCATCGTCGTCTGACTCAGGTTTTGCTGTTCGATTGGACTAACCTGGGAGTAAAATCAGCGTAATAAATGTACATGTTTGTGGAATATCTGAATTCTGACCTGAATCTCTCTTCTTTCTCTAACTAACGGCCCCTCTCCATCGAGCTCTGCCAGGTGGATGTCCAGGCCTCCCCACGACAAAATTCGCAACAAGATTTGAACCAACCCAAGCATCCACAGACAACGCATCCCTTTCTGTGTGGTCTCATATAGACAACGCATCCCTTTCCTTTTCGCAATGATAACACTTGACGATGCAACAAAAACAATAGCCATCCCAGCAAACTGAAAAGCATAGCGCAACAAGCCTAAATCAAAACGGAAGTTGCAACAGGTTACAGGTAGAAAATATCGCTGCAGGCCTGCAAAATTCAGGAGTTGGCATTGCAACGTACAAGCAGTTCGAGTCGTCCTAAACATTGTTCAGAGTTCAGACCACACATACATATAAAAAGAGATCAAGAAGGATGTTCAAATACAAACTCACGAATCCTACTCTTGAAGTACTCCAGCAGGCAGGCGTTGTCCTGCTCTAAACAAGTTTTTTTTTTTGGGCGAGGAGTAAAACAAGTTCATTTTGAACTCCATAGCTGTCGAGTTGGGCCGATGGCGGTCTGTGCGTGCTTTGGCTTAGAAACCGTACTCACCTTAGATTGAAAAGCTAAAATTCAAGCTCGATCTGGACTCTCTAGTCCCCAAAGAAACTCGAGTATTGATTGTATTGGCACTCCAAAAGCACAATATTGAAGCCTAAAGGATTTAAAAGAGTACATAGCATACCACAGGCGGTGAACAAGTGATTACGTGCTATCATGAAACGATAGGTCGATAGCGCAGGCCGCAGGGCATTTCGAAGTTACATGTAGTTCGGCACGGTCGCACTGATCAAGAGCTCGGCACCACCTGCCGGCATGACGACCACGAGCCCCTCGTCGGCGCACGGCACGACGCAGTACGATACCTGCACGGGCTTCCTCCCCTCCAGCGCCAGGTCCTCGAGACCGAGACCGAGACCGGGCTCATCGCGCCAGAGCGCAGCTCGAGGCGCGGGGCACGGCTTCTGGTCACCATCCGCCGCGCACGTCCGGACCTTCAGCCCCTCCGAGCCGTCGCGGGCCACGACCGTGAATCGCGGGGGCGCCCTGGCACCGAGCCTCTCGCTGGCCGTGGCGACGCAGGCCGCCGCGAGCGCGCGGTGGTCGGGCGTGCCGGCGGCGGCGGCCCTGAAGAGCACGGTCGTGGTGTTGTTGTCGGTGGCGGTCGCGGTGTCGAGCAGGACGGACTTGACGCGCTTGGCGGCGGCGCCTGTGCTCCGGATGTAGCGCGTGTACTGGATCACCGGGTTGGCGACGAGCTCGCCCTGCGCCTGCAGCTCCGCGAGCTTGCGAGCCCACGACTTGAGGAAGCGGACGAGGGACAGCGGGTCGGCGAGGAGCAGGCTGCAGCTGGCGCCGACGGCGTAGCCGCCGTCCTGGAATCGTGTCAGCTGCGAAGGGGAACGCGACATTGCTGTGAGTTGGGTTACCGGTTGCCCCCATTAATTTCTGGTGAGATCTGCCTGTGACTGATCGGTGGGCCCAAGGCCGGGACTATCACCGTACCTGCACGAACAACGGCGCGCAGATATCGGGCTCGTGCGCGTCCACGTCGGTCCACAGCGCCAGCGCGGCCTCCTTCCTCTCCCGGTCGGCGCCCCTCGCCTCCAAGAACGCCGCCATGGTCGCCTCCACCGAGGCCTGGACCAGCCGCACGCCGGTGTCCCTGAGCTTGACCTCCCACAGGCGCCCGTCGCCGCCGCCGCGGCGCAGCCGCCCCGCCATCTCCGGGTGGTCGACGAGCGCCGCGCTGAGCGACTCCTTCACCCACGCCGCGGCCTCCAGCTCGCCGCCCGCGCCGGCGCCGCGGTAGTAGAGCACGGCGCGGAAGCGGCGCTGCAGCTCCGCGGCGGCCAGCGGTGGCCCCGACACCGCGATGGGCAGCGACCGCCCCGACCCGGCGTCGCGCGCCGGGACAGCGGTCTGCATGGACTCGACGTGGACGAGCACGGGCGCCGCTGCCGCCATCTCGGCGTGCTCGCTCGCTAGCTGCCTTGCTACCTCTGGCCGTGCAGAAAGACTAGGAACTAGGAAGTTGTTCTTGGCCTGACAGGATTCACAAGAAATGTATGGTGCCGTGCGTATTGGAGTTTCGGAGCAGGCCTCGATTTATACGTGGAGATGCAAGTCTCAGGATCTGCGCGTCGATTTGCAATTGGGAAATACACTGCCCAAACGCAAAGGCGCCAAGGCCTTGGAAGGTTTGGGTGAATTTCAGCAAGAATGGAAGCTATCTTATGAAATTTTAGTGTGGAGTGTGTCAGTTTGACTAGGTGTCAGTATCACTTGGGAGCTGGTGGAAATGGCAGGATTAAGACGTTCGGTCTCGTTAGTTTGGTTTTGGCTAGCTACTCACGGCAAATTGATGGTTTGCTGGTCACGCATATGTTATGTGCTTATGGTGAGGAGTTGATTTTCTGCGGGAGTGGATTGTTTGGATGGCAACGATCAATCACTCGCCGCAAGTTGCCAAGTTGGTGCTGGAAAACTGGTGCTTGTTGCTGGCTCGCTTCTAAGTTAGTCCTGAACTCTGATGCGCCTAAGGGAGGAAGACAAGTAACATATCCTGGAGTGAAACCCCCGGTTCGATAAGCGGATTCTTACTTTTGAACTCTTTCAAAAAGATGCGGGAGTGACTGGAAGAGGTGAGAATTCGAGAGGAGGAGGAGAACGAGAGTTGGATCAACCGCACCTCTCATTGATCACAAGAGTGTTACACATATACACAGACGAGCTGCAACTGCAAGCGAGATTACAGGCGGAGCGCGTGGCGCCGTGCGGAGCGGGCGACGCCGTTCGTGGTGAGCGCGAGCCACGCGGGCATGGCGAGCACGGGCGTGGCACGGAGGCGAGCTGGTCTTGCGGACGGCCGTTGTTCAGCTGCTAACACCCCCCCTCAATCTCAGCGTTGGCAACGTCGATGCAGAGATTGTTCCTGAAGTCGGAGAAGAGGGCCGTCGGCAGACCCTTGGTGAACACGTCCGCTAGCTGGCGTTCGCTTGGCACTTGGACGACGTGGACCTCGCCGATGCCCACCTTTTTCCGGATGGAGTGTATGTCAAGCTCAATGTGCTTCGTGCGCTTGTGGTGGACTGGATTCCGAGTCATGTATATTGCCGATACGTTGTCACAAAACACGATCGTGGCCTTGGAGACGCCTCAGTGGAGTTCGCCGAGGAGATGTCAGAGCCAGGAGCACTCTGCGACGGCGTTCGCGACGCCTCGATACTCAGCCTCTGCGCTTGACCGGGACACCGTTGTTTGTCTCTTGGACGACCAGGAGACCAGCGCGTCGCCGTAGAACACGGAGAAGCCCGACGTCGAGCGTCTGGTGTCTGGGCACCCCTCCCAGTCCACGTCTGATTACGCGGTCAGCTCTGGAGACGGAGTGGCGTGGAGGGCGATGCCGAGAGTAGGTGTCTCCTTGACGTAGCGGAGGATGCGTTTGAGCATGGCGAGGTGGACGTCCGTCGGTGAATGCATGTGGAGGCAGGTCTGTTGAACGGCGAAGGCGATGTCGGGCCGTGTGACGGTGGGGTATTGCAGTGCACCTGCCATGCTGCGGTAGAAGCTGGCGTCGGCGATCGGTTTGCCGTCAGTCGTCGAGGCCTTGGGCCTTGTGTCGGCTGGTGTGGCAACTGGCTTGTAGTTCGACATTCCAGCACGCTCGAGGAGGTCATCGACGTAGTTGGCCTGGGAGAGGTAGAAGCCGTTCGCGGTGCGCCGAACGTCGATGCCGAGGAAATACTTGAGGTTGCCCATGTCCTTGACGGCGAAGGCCGACTTGAGCTTTGCGACAATATGTTCTAGGAGGCCTGTGGATGACGCCGACAGAACCATGTCGTCCACGTACAGAAGGAGGTACGTTGTGCCTGTGGAGGAGTGGAGCACAAACAGGGACGAGTCCGAGCGGGATTGCGAGAAGCCGATGGATGTTACGAACTCGGTGAACTTGGTGAACCATGAGCGCGGGGCTTGCCGGAGGCCGTAGAGCGAGCACGACAGCAGGCACACGGCATCGGGACGTTGAAGGTCGGTGAAGCCGGTGGGCTGCTGGAAGTAGACGCGCTCGTTCAGGTTGCCGTGGAGGAAGGCGTTGGAGACGTCCAGCTGATGTGCCGGCCACTGCTTGGAGGCGATGATCGTGAGCACTGTGCGTATTGTCACCGATTTGACAACGGGAGTGAACGTTTCACCAAAATCGACGTCGGGGCGTTGGTTGAAGCCTCGCACGACCCATCGGGCCTTGTATCGCTCGAGGGAGCCGTCGGCGTTCAGCTTGCGCTTGAACACCCATTTGCCGAAGATGACCCGTGCGCCCAGAGGACGATCGACCAGCGTCCAGGTCTGGTTGCAGAGCAGGGCGTTGTGTTGGTCTTTCATGGCGGCAAGCCAGTGAGGGTCCTCTAAGGAAATGCGCACCGTCGTCGGCACCGGAGAGATGGTGGGTGTGTTCGCCGTCATCGTGTACTTCGGGTTTGGCTTGGAAATTCCTGCTCGTGCACGCGTGACCATATGGTGTTGACGAGCCTCGGGTGGGGGAGACGTCTGCTGTGTGGGCGGAGGAGTTCGTGGCGGCGGTGACGTTGCCGACGACGTGGCGTCGTTGGCACTGGAGGGCGCGACGTCTTGGGCGCTGGTCGGCGGTGCAGCTTCGCGTGGTGTGAGCAGTGCACGGTCACGATGTCACGGATGACGCGGTTGGGGTGGAACGGCATGGGTTGCTGGCATCGCATCGTCTACTGGTGACGGCGCGCTCGCTGCTAGGGAAGGTGTCGCCGGCGGGGGAGTACGGAACGGGTACTGGTGTTCGTCGAAGACCACGTGGCGGGACGTGATGACGCGTTTTGTAGCGAGGTCGTAGCATCTGTAGCCGCGGTGGTCGGGCGGGTAGCCGATGAAGACACATGCGGTGGAGCGCGGGCAAAGCTTGTGCGTCGTTGTGGCCGAGAGGTTGGGGAAGCATAGGGCACCGCAGACCCGCAGCGTGCTGTAGTCGGGCGCGACGCCGAACAGCAGCTCGAACGGGGTGGTCGTGCCGATGGCACGACATGGGCGCCGGTTGATGACGTAGGTTGCGGTTGCCTGTGCTTCGGCCCAGAAGGAAGCTGAGGCACCGCTGTGGAGGAGCATTGTGCGCAGCGAGTCGTTGACGGTGCGCAGTATCCGCTCGGCCTTCCCGTTTTGCTGGGAGGTGTATGGGCACGACAGCCTGAACGCAACGCCGTGGCTGGCCAGGAACAAGCGTAATGCCGTGGAGTCGAACTCGCACCTGTTATCTGTCTGCAAAGCAAGTAGACGAAGCCCGAACTGGGTGCCAATGTAAGTGTGAAAATCACGGAGGATCGGGAGGACGTCTGATTTCTGTCGCATGGGGAACGTCCATACGTAGTGGGTGTAATCATCCAGAAGAACGAGATAGTATTTGTAACCGGAGAGGCTTAACACAGGTGATGTCCAAACATCGGCATGTATTATTTGGAAGGGAAAGAAAGTAGCAGAGGTGGAAGGAGTAAACGGCAACCTAACATATTTGCCTAATCTGCATGATTGGCAAGTATGTGGGTGTGTCTTATTACAGTGGAAATCAAAAGCTAACTGGGATAAAATATGATGCCTCGGATGTCCAAGCCGCAAGTGCCAGAGGTCCGCCTCCGAGGACGCACTGAGGGCGAGCTGCGGAGGCAAGCGCAGGGGGTAGAGGTCGCTTGTGCTTTCACATCGGAGCGTCACCTTGCGGGTTGGAATATCCTTTACAAAGAAGCCATTAGGATCAAATTCAATGGATACATTGTATCTCGAGTAAGCTTACGAACAGAAACCAAATTCTTGACAAGGGAGTTAGAAACAAGGACATTGTTCAAGAGAAGGGGAGAGGAATTTGTAGGAATGGTGGTGGAGACCGAGTGAGAGACAGCCAGCCTTTCACCGTTTCCAACAATGATAGAGGTGGAGGGATGAGCTGGGATGGCGGTGTAGAGATTACCGGAGCTATTGGACATGTGCGTGGAGGCACCGGTGTCCAAGTACATTCAGAGGAGCTTGGCGGAGCTTGGTTCTGGGCGCCGGCGGTGGAGAGCGCGTTGAAGAAAGGCGTTCTGGTCCCAGGTTGGAGGCGCTGGAGGTAGCGTGCCGGAGTTGTTGGGCAGGTGTTGGGCCATCATGTCCTGCTGCGGTTGGAACGGAAGCCGCGGGCCCAGCACGCCGGCTCCTGGCGCGCGGAAGGGCATGGGCCAGGCTTGCACAAGCCCGGTCCATGGGTTGTAGCCAGCGGCCCATGGTTGACCAGAGGGAGGACCCTGTTGCTGCTGGCCGCCGCCGGTCTGGCCGGCGTTGCCATTGCCTCCGCGCGATCCGGATCCGCCGCCGCCCGAGGTGGAGCCGGAGCCGTGCTTCTTGTTGCGCGGCTTGTTGCGGTAGGAGCCGGATCCGCCGGAGTTCTCGGTGTTGCCGGTGCTTGGGGAAGACTTGTGGCCAGCGTTGTACGCCTGGCCGGCCTCCGCCGCCGAGTCGTGCTTGTCGCGGAGTTCCTCCAGCAGGAGATATGAGCGTGCGCTCATGAAGGTGTGTGGAGGAAATTTGGAGGTGATGACAGGCTTAATGTGGCGGTACTTTGGGTGCAATCCGCGAAGGAGGTTGAGCACCTGGCTGGGCTCGGAGACGGGTTGTCCGAGATCGCGAAGGCTATCGGTGAGGGTATTCAGGCGCGCGGTGTAGTCGGTGACGTTCAGTTGCTGCAGGGTGCGGAACTCGGCTTCGAGGTAGACGGCGCGTTGCAGCTCATTGTCGTGGAAGAGACCCTCGATGTCGTTCCAGATGGAGTAGGCGGAGGAGCGTGGCTTGTAGACGATGTCGAAGACGCTTTTGTTGATCGTTGTGTAGAGCCAGTTGACGACGCTGTGCTCGTTCTGGAGCCACTCGGCGTCGCGGTCGGCGGGCGGCGGCGACGAGAAGAGATGCGGTTCGAGGCTGAATTTGCCGAGGACGGAGTTGAAGAAGCACCTCCACTGGCTATAGTTCGATTGATTGAGGTCGAGAACTACATGCACATGGGAGTGGATGTTCACTTGCTGAACCACGGAGGCCGGAGCAGAGGGCAAGGGCGACGGCGCCGGTGGTGGAGTCGGAGGAATCAGAGTGGGATGGCGAAGAACCCATGGAAGCGGAAGGGTAGACACGAACAGGTTTGATTGTTCGGTCACTGATACCATGAAAGAGGTGAGAATCCGAGAGGAGGAGGAGAACGAGAGTTGGATCAACTTCACCTCTCATTGATCACCACAGAGTGTTACATATATATACATAGCCGAGCTGCAACTGCAGGTGAGATTACAGGCGGAGCGCGTGGCGCCGTGCGGAGCGGGCGACGCCGTTCATGGTGAGCGCGAGCGACGCGGGCGTGGCACGGAGGCTAGCTGGTCGGCCGTTGTGTCAGCTGCTAACAGTGACAAGTGACATGCTCTTGCAATCCGACGAGGAAAAGAATTGAAATGGGATAGGCCTGATTAGATAGGAGTACTGGCCCAACAAGGTAGTGGGGTTCCGGCCGAGCCCAGAAACACAAACAAGGCCTGAGTTCGATAATTCTAACATAGTCAACATATCCAATTTAGCACAATAGGATTGGATACGAGGGACAGAGATTCGGAGGAACCTCTTGAGTGATTTCGAATAAGTCATCAATAAAACTTTTATTTAAAAATCATTTAAGTATTTGAGAAGTGAAATAGAAAACGTATTACAAGCACATTATTTTTTCAACCCTTGAGGGTTTATTCGACTAATCGCTTTTCACTATAAGGTTATGGTATTAGATAAACCAAAATAGGAAGCTACAGTTCAAACAAAAGACTGCAGTAATCTTCAATCCGGGACAGGCGAGTACATTACTACACGTCAGCGGTCTTATATGTCATCTCATACAAGTTTACGTAGAATTTTTTATTAGGTGGTGGAGAGGGAGGGAGGAGAGAGAATAAGATGATTGTTTCACGAGATAACCGGCTCATAGGCTAAAATTTAGAACTATAAGATATTTTCTCACTATTTACCATGCAACTTATAATATTTTCTTTATGCATATATTATAAAATTATATACTTATAAAACAACTTATTGTATATATTATCTGTTGCATCGTCCAAGATGATGTGGTAATATATAAGATCGTCTATTAGACTAATATAGTTGCTGTTAGTGACACCAACACCATAATACAAGAGATTACGCTGTTTGACTTTAATAACATGTGATTTCCCGCGAACCACGGAGGTCAAGTACACGATCCCAGTCACCCACCACCGCCGAAGCTCCTGTCTCCATTGTCATCAGCGGCCTCTGACACCGAAGCAACACACGAGGTTAACACGGCACCAGGCCGAGTGCTGCACTACACGTGTACAGGGGCAGTCCCGTAATTTGCCCCGCCCCACCTATATGACTCGCCGTTCCGCCCACCTCAAAATTTCCCCTTTCCAATCCCGTCGCCTCTCCTGCCCCCCGCGATCGACGCCTCCGCCCGATCCGCTCGTCGCAACCGCCGGAGGAGAAGGCGCGAAGCGGGAGGCAGGCCAGGCCGGACGGCGGTTCGACCCGCGGGGCTCGATTCGATATGAATCCCGAGTAGTAAGTCCCACGAATCCTCCCTCCAGCCGTCTCTGATCCGCGTGCTTTCTGTATCGAGGTTTCTGTGCGTGCGTGTGTCGCAATCGCTTGGAGGTGGAGGGAGTCGTGTGTTTGCGATTGGGTAGAGGTGTGAGCTGGAGCTGTTGCGAGGATGCGATCGGGCTCGCCGAGTTTGGCCTTGTCCCGGGTTTTTGGATCTGGATCTGATGGCTACATCTGGGGTTGTTCTGTTGGAATATGCGATTGATACGTGAATTCTTGTGCTGGAATGATCGTGACGCGAGTTGCACCCCCACCATTACGAGGCAGGATTTGTTCAGTGTGCAGATCTTCCTTTTTTATCTTCATTGTCGCCGCTCATTGAAAATTTGTAGTAAAATGGGCCGAGATAGATGAGTTTATAGAGAATTGGGTCGTCATTGGACGGTATAAACGCAGGGCGCTCGTTGAGCATGTGTACGCCCTACAGGCAGGATCATACATGCAGCTGTCTCTGCATTTTGTTAACCATGTCTTAAATCACACATTTGCCTCGTGAATACGGTCCTAGCTCAAATTAAGACAACATCTTGACAGTTCTACCATTTATGAATATTATTAATCAATTCTGCAATTTAAATGTGTAGCTGTAGCTTGTTCACTGAATTCAGCCCATGTCTGCCTGCCCAAAGAATTCTACACTAGAGGTTTTTAAAACTAGTGTGTCAAAAAAAAAGTATGCCATGGTTCGTTTGCATTAATTGGAGGTAGTTGTGCTCAGTCTTTTGAGTTTTGGTGCTGACTGGAGGAGTACAGAAAATTTGGATTCGGCCGCTTATAGACCACTCTCCATTGGTTTGTTTAGTGTTACACATTACTAATTTTGTTTTGACCTTTGTGTGGGAAAGTGAGTTGAACTGTGAACTGACGAGCTTCATACAAGATGCCTAAATTAATCCACTTATTGTCATTGTCGTACCAATATAACATTAGCCTGTGTTCTGTTGATTTTCAGCGACTACCTCTTCAAGCTTCTGCTTATTGGTGATTCTGGTGTTGGCAAGTCATGCCTCCTCCTGAGATTCGCGGTATGGGTTGTATGTCCTTTGTGTCATTGTGAAGTTATTTCGGCATGCTGTGGCATAAAATTTATCAATTTTCTTGTTCATCACACCGTTAGTGCATGATACATGTAAATGTGATTTGGTGAAAGACTGAAAGTGCAATATGCCACTTCAGTGCACAGTGCAGACTGCTAGCAAACATTTACTGGTGGCTTAACTCAAAGCTATTTTCTGAAACATTGAGTCTAACAATGAAGGCATAGCATGGCATCATGCTTGCACGTATATGCACTGCTTTCCTTCATAAGTGTGTCTATGATTTATCTGACATGTGGCCTCATTTATCATAGGATGACTCGTACCTGGACAGTTATATCAGTACAATTGGAGTTGACTTTGTGAGTTTGCTTTTCTTTCATTTACTCTGAATGTAGGTTCATGCAATGCAAAGTAGTAATTTCATGATTTCTTTACAGAAAATTCGTACAGTTGAGCAGGACGGGAAGACCATCAAGCTTCAGATTGTAAGTCTTAACATGTTAGCTTCTATAAACTATTTTACTGTGCCAAGTCACCGAGAACTAGCAAACATAAATCCTTTTTCTTAATCTAAAAACTGTGGTCATTTAAATCTGTAAACCTGTATTACCAGTTCCTTCTGTTCCTGACTATGAACTAATTATCTTCTTAGAGTAACGACTTTTCCAGCCTTTTTTTTAATAACTTCTATTCAATCATTACAGTGGGATACTGCTGGGCAAGAACGTTTCAGGACAATTACCAGCAGCTACTACCGAGGAGCCCATGGCATTATCGTACGTTGCTCACATAGCTAATAATTATTCTTCAGTGTCCCATGATAAGTATATAACTTTGCATTTTATTCATGGACCTGCAGATTGTATATGATGTCACAGACCAAGAAAGCTTCAACAATGTAAAGCAATGGCTGAATGAAATTGATCGTTATGCAAGCGACAATGTAAACAAGCTCCTTGTTGGGAACAAGTGTGACTTGACGGCAAACAAAGTTGTGTCATATGAAGCAGGCAAGGTGAGTTATGGAATAAACTGTCCGTCATAATTGCGGGAATGTATCTTGTGAATCAAGAGAGTGGTAACAGAAATGGAATTTGTGATGAGGTTTGGTTAGGCTAACTAGTGTGAACAAATGTCAAATCTGAATTGCGACTTAACCCGTGCTGATTCTTTGCTATTAAGTACATAGGTTTGATTTATTGTTTGCTCATATTATCTTCGCACATCATGTCTGTTAGGCTCTTGCTGATGAGATGGGCATCCCATTCATGGAGACCAGTGCCAAGAGTGCTACTAATGTGGAGCAGGCTTTCATGGCTATGGCTGCATCCATTAAGACCAGGTACTTCATCACAACTCAAAACTTATCGAATAATGATGACCTGTTATGATCATAACCACGGTCTTTATTGTCTCAGGATGGCTAGCCAACCTGCTGCAGCTAATGCCAGGCCACCAACCGTGCAGATTCGTGGCCAGCCCGTTAACCAGAAGACGTCCTGCTGCTCTTCCTAGATTATTCATTTCTTTCAGTTCATGTAAACTTTGATGCACTGTTACTACTGTTTGCTTGTGATGCGTTTGTATTATTCCCTGTTAATTGTCTAAATAGCATTTTTCATATAGTTCAAGTGATCAATTATCTTGACTGAGCACTTCAGTGTCCGTTCTTGTTTCCACATCTAAATTGCTGTTGCTGTGGCCCACATGGCAAACTAACAAATCGATTCTGCCAGCAAAATCTAACCTGCTAACTTCTCTCCAATCTTTTGTTCTGCCGTCTTTGTTGGTCGATTGTGTGTGTCGGGCAAGGCTTACATTCCTTTACAAGTCTGTTGAACAAATGACTTAAAACGGCTGAGCTTTGTATTCTCTGGGTACTCCAACACCTGACTCCATTGAAACGAGTGGCTCCAAAGAACGTAAATCGGATATGCATGCAAATTATATGACAAACAAGTTCACATTCATGAATGAACGAATGCAGCAAACAAGATCACCAAGCATGTGGAATCATTCAGTAAGAGCATCAGATGATAAATCCCAAGAAAAGATCAAAATAAATCCCGTTCAGAAGGTCTAATTCCCAAGACTCAGCAATACTACAATTTAGAGATCCCGTTCAGAAGGTCCAATTCCACTGGAATCGTAAAAATCTGATATTGTGAGGACATATGTCGTGGAAAATGAAACGAGCATGGAGAGTGCCAACCCTCTCCTCACATTACAGAGATCTGCTAAACGTGAAAGGTACTATGCAGATATGTAACCAGCGTCCCAATACATGATGACCACCCACGAACTGTACCGTACTCCTCCCTTCCTCAATCTTTGGCGTTCTGCAAAGCAACACAAGAGAGATATTGTCATAAGCACGAAGTGGCCACACGTTTCATAATTAACTGGAAAATATCGAAACATTTCCTTGCACTTATGTTGATCATTACAGTAATAAACTAGATGTATGCCAATGCAGAGGAATTCCAAATTCTTTGAAGGCTAACATTCATCACTGTACAGTTGTTTGTACTAATGGCCCTTCTCAACACTAATTTCTGGCTTCCGAACATAGTTCTTCATGTTACTAAAAGAAGCTGTGTAAACCAACAATAAAAAATTGCCACAGCAACAAGTTTGTCATGAACCATGACAATGACACTGCAGATGAGCATCACGCTGTGCATTGGACATCTGAACGAACTGATATGATGCAACAGGAAGGAAATGACAAACAGTTTGCCTACAGTTTTGAACTAAATTTGAATACAGAAACCAAATAGCTATTATTTGTTTGACAAACACACATAATGATCATAATTCTATAATACTTTTCCTGTGCAATTTCTGTGCAGACTGTTTCACAAATTCAAAATCCTACACAGATGCAACAGCAAAATTGGGAAGACATTCACTCTGGTGGTTGATCAAACAACAGAAGTTGCAGTGACGAACCCAGGAAGGCAATGCAGCTAACTACTGGCAGATAATAACTGTGCGAAAGACCAAACTAGCCATGCACTGGTTTATACTAGCAAATAAGATGATCTGATATGATGCTATAGGATGGTAAATGAAGATAAATGGACCTAAAACTCTATTTCACATGCTGCAGCCACAAATCATCAAGTGACTAAGCTCAATTATCACCAACTCTGCAACGTTAATGTCCATATTTCAAAGTTTTGCACCAAATTAGCATACAGAGACCAATTAACCATCATCTGATGCACAAAAACGCATAGCAGTATCAATTCTATTGAAATCTCCTGTTCAATTTCTCTGCGGGTCGTCCACAGATTGAGAAAATACCACACACCAAAACAAGACACACATCATTGCTGAAATGACTAATCGAACTACACAAAGCTGTCGGACAATCCACAACTGAATCCAAGTACCGTGCAAAATTCAGATGCAGCAAACATAGATGGATCAGGAGGATCACATACCTTACGGCCTTCCTACACCTCGTCCTCCCAGTCATCGTCCTCCTCACTGCAACAAACCCCAGAAAAACAGATCGCAACATCATCAACAACGCTCGAACTGATCGCCGACACAAACCCAAATAGATCAAAATCAAGTGGCGCACGCGCACCATGCCGCATGGCCCGCATGTAGTCCGCGCGGTGCTGCTCCCGACGAGGCGGAGCGTGCGCTTCCCCTCATTCTTCCTGCACGCTGACATCGCAAGCATCACAAATCAAACCCATCAAAATACCGAAATAATCCGCATGAAATTCACCGTCACGCGGGCACTCCAAGTTGCAATCGACAAGAGGAAGCAACGAGCGAAGAGCAACAAGATACCTGTGTCGTGTGCGGCGGCCAACGAGGGGGCGGCGGTCGAAGGGCGACTTGAAGCGGGTGTAGCGGAGTTCGTCGTCGTAGTAGTAGTCGTAGCTCACCGCCTTGTCCATCTTCGCGAGATAGCGCTTGACCTTCTTCACGGCGACGCCGGCTCCCTCTCTCGCCTCAGACCAGGGGATCCCGCGCGGGTGGAAGCCCTGGGCGACCTCCAGAAAACGTGGGCTCCCGTACCCATCTGCAGCACACGCCGAGCAAGGCAACCGAACCAAATCCGTCAGAGATGAAGCAACCAAGCAAGCCAAATCCGCGAGGAAACGAAGCAACCAAGCGAATCCGCGAGAAAACGAAGCAACCAAACCAAATCCGCGAGAAATGAAACAATAGAACCCAAATTGGAAGCGCATTAGGGTGATCAGATACGATCGGGCAGCGAACGTACATCGGTAGTACAGCACACCATCGGTGAGGGGAGGAACGAGCTCGGTGCGGGAACCAATCCCTAGCCTTCCAACGCTAGGAGGGCGGAGTCTGAGACGATGGTGGCGTGGGTGCGGAATTGATCTCGTGTAAGGCAAGGTGCAGAACTCTTCTCTGTGAGCTGTGTCTGCGAGGGGAGGAGGTCACGTGATCCATATGGAGCAAGAAGACACGAGCTCGCTATGGTTTTGGACTTCGTGCGCGGGGACTACTGTGTTGTAGTGGATGACTTGTGGGGTCAGGAGAGTATTGGTTCCCAGAGTTTCTGGGAAAGTGGAGAGGCTTTGAGCTTCTGGGTATGGAATGGGTGAGAATAAACAAAGGCAGCAGTACTGGCGCGAAACCCAGGTTGTTGAGCCAGGAAAGTGGTCACGTGAGAGGCGCTTGTTGATGTGGTTGGGCCGCGTTTCAGCCTTCGATGAATTTGAAAGGAGAAGAACGTTTTTTTTTGGGAGAAAAAGGGGAATGTTTGTCTCCAGGGCTTAGGCTGTTTTGCCCGACACTCGGGTTCATGCTGGGTGGGCTTTCACCTTACACTTAAAAACAGCCCACTAAAATGACAAATTCACCTTCCACTAAAAAAAGAGAGGGGAAGAAAAAAAAAGACAACAAACGAGATCACCAAGCCTATGGAATCAAGCAATAGGGTTATCACAAGATAAATCTCGAGTAAACAAAGGCTAACAGAATACCAAGGTCTCTTTTCAGTGCAGGCATTGGAGAAGAATCTGACAATTTAGAGCAGAGGAGACGAGCATTGAGAGTGCAAAAATTATTACAGGCCAGCTCTCTCCTCGCATTGTAGAGATTGCAGAAATGTAAAAGGTACTATGCAGATATGTAAGTAGCCCAGCGTCCCCAACTCCCAAGCCAAGAGACTTCCAAAGAACTATACACTCCTCCCTTGCTCAATCTGTTGGTTTTCTGCAAAGCAACAGCAGATAAACGTGGTCACAAACGAGAAATGATCACACATTTCAGAAATCAAATGAACTAATTTAAAAACATCTCCTGTTACTGCTGATGCTCATCATTAGTAAACTAGCTAGATCATACAGATAAAAGTGGTCAATGCTGTAATATTCAGAGTTCTGTCACTGCCAACACATATATGCCTTGGGCATATGATGGGCTTGAGCAGAGCTAAGCTACAATGTTGTGTAGCAGTAATTAAACATAGCCACGTCGCTGTATTTGGTGGTGGATTCGGTCCTTCATTCTTAACATGAACGTACTGGTAAACAGAATCAGGCAAACAAAGCAAAGATAAATAGTTCACAACATATCATTCATATTAAATGGCAGAGACATGTTTTTTCTTCTCCTTTTCACATGTTTTTTCCAACATATAAATAGCAGATACCAATATCGGTAATCAACAGTGATAAGTTTATAATTCAATGGAAGAATATAAGTGTGCTAAAGAAAATAACAAGCTCCGATATAATTGGACACTAAGGACATGAATTCAGAATGATCTGATCGGTGCAATAGGAAGGAAAAACAGACTTATCACTCAAGAATCGATTTCACATGATGGTAATCACAAGTCATTAGCTAAGCAAGTTCAATCTAAGGTGAACTCCATTGTATCACTGCCAACTATTTCAGAGTTTGCACAGGCATGCAATGGTCAGGTAACCATTATGTGCTACAACAAATGATCCCTGTTCTTAGTAGTAAATGCAAACACGGGTGTTCTTTTGCCAAGGATAACCAAGAATGGAAATGACCACATCAACAATACTACAAGGCAGTGAAAAGGTAACTGTGCAAGAGAACAGGACAAGGGCTATGATGCGACGGGAAGAAAATGAAGATCATTATAGCCTTTTGTTTCAAAAGAAGAGAGAATTCGTCCCGAGAGGCCAAGACTCTATTACACATGCTATTAGTCACAAATCATCAAGTAACTATTCTCAAATTATTGTAAACTCTTCAACAGTTCAAGTCCACTATTTCAGTTTTCTTTGTACTAACTTAGCAAACCGAGGCCAAATAACCATTATGTGTTGCACAAGACCACATGGGGATCTCAATTACGTGGGAACATCCAGAGTTCAAACTACCAAAAAGGTGCAGGTACAAAACTGGGAACACATTTTTACTCTGATAGTCTGATGACTGATCAAACACAAATCTGCGGTGACAATCCAAAAAAGAAACAAAACGAAACCCAAGTACCGTCCAAAGTCCAGTTCTACCAATGTTGGAAATAGCCCGCTATAGCTTCACTATAGCCCGCCATTAGCTTTTTAGAAGATCTACCATTACGCTATTCAACATTTGTCTGCTACATCCGCTAAAGGGGTTTTACGAGATTTAGCAGTGCTAAATGTCCGCTAAAGTGGATTTTGTGAGATTTAGTAGCGTTAAATGTCACGTTGCTAGTAGATTTTAGTGGTGTCATTCCTCGAAGGCACAGTCAAAAGAACCGATAGAACTAAATGAACATAGTATGGACCCTAGACAACGTAGCATGGGCACCGTTGGAGAGTTAAGAGACATGTTAGAGTTCATTTTTTCATGTTAGACCAATAATGATTATAATTTTAAAAGTGATTATTGATTATTTTATTATTACGCTAAATGATTTAGCTTTCGCTATAGTCTGCTATAGCTTTCTATATAGCTTTTAGATAAGGCTGCCGCTAAACTTTATAGCCTACTATTTACAACATTGATTCGCACGTAAGAAAACAAATGAACCATAGGTGCCCCTGTTTCGCATGCTGCTAGCATAAATCATAAGTTACTAAGCTCAAAATTATGACCTATTTTGCTTCACTAATGTTTGCTATCTCAATGTTTGACCCTAACCTAGCATACAGATCCAAAAGCTATTATGTACACTTCCCCAATTCAACTTCTCTTTGGATCGTCCACAATTGAAACAACCACACAGATGCAAGAGCAAAACTAGTAACACATGTTTGCTACAGATCAAACAACACAAGGATGTACAAACAAGACAACCAGGATCCAACTATTGTGCAAAATTTCAGATCCGTATCAGAGAACAACTACGGTATATCGTAGGTTTATGCAGAGGCTAGAAATAGCAGGATCACAACCTGATGGCCCCTCCTACACCTCGCCCTCCCAGTCGTCGCTGTCATCAAAATCACCAAATGCAGCCTCTTCACTGCAACAATCACGAACCAAAACAGATGGCAACGTCAACAACAACGCTAGAATCACAGGGTCCTCGTTCGTCGACACAAACCGAAACGACCAAATCAAGTGGCGCACCATTGCCGCAGGTAGTCCGGGCTGCTGCTCCCGACGAGGCGGAGGGTGCGCTTCCCCGCGTTCTTCCTGCACGCAGACACACCGCAAACACCACGGAGTAAACCCATCAAAATTACCAAATAACTCCCCAAAATTTATCGCCGCACGCGTGCGTACAAACCAACAAGCATGAGCGCAAAGCAACACAGCATACCCGAGGGGCGGACGACGGCCGATGAGGGGGCGGCGGTTGAACGGCGACTTGAAGCGGACGTAGCGGAGATCGTCATCGTCGTAGAAGTCGTAATCCACAGCCCTGACCATCTTGGCGAGATACTTCTTGACCTTGTTCACGGCGACGCCGGCTCCCCCTCTCGCCTCGGACTTGGGATCCCGCGCGGGTGCAAGCCCTGCACGATCTCGAAGAACCCAGCGCTCCCGTATCCATCTGCAACCCCGATCGAGGTCCGAAATCAAATCCGTCAGCAACGAGCGACCAAACCAAATCAAAAGCTCGTTGGGATGATCAGAGGCGAATTGGGCAGCGTACATCTCTGGGAGAAGGCCATGGCGGAGGGGGAAGCCGGCTTGGTGCGGGAACCCTAGCCTCCCGTCGCGGCGGGGACGAAGCGAAGAGCCTGAGACGATGGGGTGGGTGGGTGCGGAATGGTCGGCGAGGAAGGCGAGGTGGGATGGGTTTGGAAGACGGCGGAGGGGGTTTAGCAGAACTCCCTCTTTGTGGGGGAGGCCACGTGACATGCACGGAGCAAGAAGACACGAGCTCGCCCCTTGGTTGGGCTTCGAATTCTTTCTTCTCAGACAAGACACAAAAGTGAGCGGGAACGGTCGTGGTCCTTAGTCAATGACTAGTGGGCTCAAGCACATGTGGTCCCACAGTTTCCCCCAACGCTCTGGCCTTCGGGTTAGGAAATTGGGTGAGAGCAGGTGGTACTGGCACGAAATGCAGGTGGTGGGCCCGTAACAGTGGTCACGTGACAGATGCTTCGCGGACTGGTTTGTGGGCGGTTCGCACAGAAAGAACCGAGTACCTCCATGGGCCTGAATCGTCATGTGGGCCTGCGCTTGTATGCCCGAAATATGGTCAGGTTCGTCAAAAGAACACACCACTCACACTAGCGATTTTGTGCGCTGCTGCCTCTGCAGAGGAGCATCGGCGCTCCCTCCTCCGCATTTCCTCAAACACTTCGCGCGCCGCCGCCACTGCCGCCGCCGCCGCCCTCCGGCCACCGGCCTCCCCTCTAACCCCCCACAAGGCCCCAACCCGACCCCCCTAGAGATGCAGAAGGTGCGGCTCAAATGGGTGAAGAACCGGGGCCTGGACCACCTGATCGAGCGCACCACCTCCATCCGCGCGTCCTGCCTGCTGCTCGACCACCTCGCGCGCCTCCCCACCTCCTCCCCAGTGCCAGCGCGCTCCCTCGCGCGTCTCCAGAAGCCGCTGGGCCTCACCGTGCCCGTGCTCCGATTCCTCCGCCGCCACCCCACGCTCTTCGCCGAGCAACCGCACCCGCGGTTCCCCACGCTGCCCTCTTTCTCCCTCTCGCCGGCCTCACACACCCTGCTGGCCCGGCTCGCCGACGCCTCCGCGCGTGACGCGCACCTCCGCCTCGCGCGCCTCCTCCTTCTCACCCGCTCCAGGTCGCTCCCGCTCGCCTCCGTGCTCCCTCTCCGCTTCGACCTGGGCCTGCCGTTTAACTTCGCCGCCGCGTTCCCTGCCTCCCACCCCGGTGTCTTCGCCGTCGCCAACAACCGCATCTCCCTACTGTCCGCCTCCGGCCTCCCCGAGGACATCGCCGTCTCCTCCCTCCAGCGCCGCCACGCCGCGGCCATCGACTCGGCGACCTACCGCGCGCTGTCCCGGCCGCCGTCCTCGTCGAGCGCCCCGCTCGCGTTCCCAATGCGATTCCCGCGGGGGTACGGCGGGATGAAGAAGGTCAAGGCCTGGATGGATGAGTTCCACCGCCTTCCCTACATCTCGCCGTACGATGACGCGTCAGGGATCGACCCTGAGAGTGACATCTACGAGAAGAGGAACATCGGTTTGCTACATGAGCTGCTTGGGCTAACGGTGCACAAGATGGTGCGGAGGAATGCCATCCGGCTGCTCCGGGAGGAGCTGGGACTGCCGCACAAGTTCACTAGGTTGTTCACGCGGTACCCTGGGGTGTTCTACCTGTCATTGAAATGCAAGACAACGACTGTGGTACTTCGAGAGGGGTATGAGAGAGGGAAGCTCGTGGAACAGCATCCCCTGGCAGCGGTGCGGGACAAGGTGTATTATGTAATGCGCACTGGAGTGCTGTACCGAGGGAAGGGTTTGTCCAAGCTTGTTCTTGATGAGGATGTTGCTGAGGAAGAGGGTGAACTGGATGGAGAGGAGTTTCAAGGGGAGGGAATGGATGAAGATGCTGATGTCGAGTGCTTTGGGATGGACATCTTGGATGACGATGGGCCTGCTGATGATGAGGATGATGAAGGCGATAGTGATGGTTGACATGGGCTGATGATGCTTGCCTTCTGAATTTCTGTTGTGGGGGATTGTGGCTTCAGCCATTAATTCCAGTGAGTGGGTTCGATTCGACTTAGTGGCTCCAAATGTGAGGTTCTGCAAAGCATAGTAGACTACTGTGAGTATCATGTTCTGTCAAAATTTTGGTGTATGCTACATTTAGCTGCTTAAGAAGTAGCAAGCTAATTTAAATATCTATTTTCTTTGGTTGGTTCTTGGTTGGAGCAGTAGAGCATTACTTGTGGTTCTGTGTATAGCATGAGAATTACTAGCAATTCCACAGTTATGAAGATAGTGAAGTCAATTCTTTTATGATCTTGTATCATTGTATGAAAGCTAAGGTACGTGCAAAATCAAATAGGAGTTACCTTGGCTTTTCTGATTAGCCAAAGTGCCTTCTCTGCATATAATAAGGTAAATTCCTCGCCGATTGCCATTCTACCATAGTCTATTCCAGAGATTGCATTTGTTTCATTAGTCTATACTTCACAGGATTTTCTTACACTCATGCTATAGGGGAAAAACCTGACTCTTAGTTACAATCTAATGCTTGGGTTACCTTAGCCTTCAACTATTTATTGAGGCATTCAGCTATAAATAACCGAACCCAATTTGATATAGAAAGTGGGATACTGGGATTCTCACCTCCATTGTCAACAGAAACTCAAATCAGTGTATTTTAACCTTCCATCATTTATTGAGGTACTCAGCTTTTGGGAGAAGCTTAATGCCTTAACCTTCCTTAGAAAGACACCGTGGACTTTTATCAAGGTAAGTAGAGGTCCTCTTTACTAAGGTGCGTGATGGTTTTGAATTGATTTATTTAGGTTTAAACAGGCCACCAACAATCTACACGTAATGCTCACAAGCTAAACAAATCTGCTGACAACCCAACGACTTCAGTGATCCTAACCGAGTTCCCTAACAAACCAAAGTAATCCAAACCAAACTTCCTTACAGCCAAGTGAAGGGAAATGAAAACTACTACACCGTGCTGGCACGCTCCCGCGTCATTCACACTGACCCGCTCATGACAGACTTCTTGGTGCACTGGCCATAGATGCAACCCCACATAACACTCCTAATCTCTGTATAGGCTCTCAGCCTCTCACCAATGATGGTCATGGGTGTGGCAATTCACAATGTTGCTGACCCTTGCTCCTCACAATCATTCCGGCTAAGTATCATGTTGTTGACCCAGGAACCTTTGCAATCCTCATGACTACATTTGGAACACAGTGGAATCAAATTGCTATGAGAGCTGTCTCGCTCTCTTTGTGGACGTGGTATGTTTGTGCTCTTTCTGGTTTTGAATTGTCACCGTGAAGTTTTTTTTGTGAAATTAAATATAAGATACTAACAATTTACCTTACTTTCTACCTAAATGATGGACATTAGTACATTACTAGCTCTCTTAATTGCCTGTTTTGTAAATTCCTGGAAAGTCTCACAATCTTTTCAGATTTCCTAGTCACTTAGATGTGCAGCTAGTACCTTCAAGAATTGAGAAGCATGTGAATATGCTCTTGTGCCTCAAATAATGCAGTTGATTTTGTTGGTATGCCAGGCAGCCAGCTTCTTAGCTCCATATTGGCTTATCAAATAACATATCTGTCAGTACTCTGTTCTAATGCATATGTCTACTTGTGTATGGCTTTCTTGAGTTCATAATTTTTTTGAAAAAAATAATATTGGTGTTTCTTAATTTGTTAATATTACATCTCATCTTTTTTATTTGTTTACTATCATTGTAACTTTTGAGATGTGGCTGATTTGTGTAGAGCACTCACTTGCAAACTGGCATGAGTTTGACCTCTGTCCCATTATCATTCACATCTTGTAGTTTTAGCTAGATTTCTTGCTTGCTCTGCCTAAAACACAATTTATGTGCTCTGTTAGCATGATTCTATTTGTGAGAGCAAATATTAGATCCGTTCAATATCAAACTGTTTCTGCTGCAACCAACATGCCAGTTTACACGTTTTTCTTGTAAGCACCATCTTATTTGGTTAAGAATATTTTCAAGTTGTTGGATGCCCAACAGTGTGATCCACAAATAATAAGTTTGTTTGGAAGTGGTATTCTAAACTTTCCCAGCAATTTAGTACATTTCTTAATCCATAGGAAAGCGGATGGAAAGAAGTGACATTTCTTTGTCATATATATTGAGGCGGATTGGTTGTCCTGTTTGGACTAATCTCTGTACTAAAATTTAATATATTGCCGTTTGCAAGTCTAGTTCAAGCCCTGTTTGGAGCTCATGCTGTAGCTCTCGGAAGAGCTAATCTAGACCAAGCTTAATTCCAATGATGCTATGTTATCCTATTTAATTCTATTAAATTTAATTAATTATGCTGCTTATGTATCCCAGTAGCTATCAGCCTGCTTTACTTTCACGACACTCTACTTGATTGAGAGTTGGAAAAGAGAAGGGATCAATTATTCTTTCCATGCATTGTAAACTATTTTTTTTTGTCTATTGCATAAGAGTTATTGAGCAACACAAGGGCATGGTATCATCTTGTTGAACCCAGAGCAGTTGTTCATGATCAGTGATTTTATTTGTCTGAGCAATCCATTTGGAATTGACAATTTTAGTACTTATTTGAACTGCTTGGTGCTTAGGTGGTGCAGTTCACTTGATTTTTGGCTGGTGCGCCAGGATTTGAATCAACAGCTCCTTTAACAAAGATCCTTCTCTGTGAAGTTTCATTGTTTGTGGTACTGCCTGTTAGTCACCTAAGACGCAGCTTATGCGGTTTGCATACAATCTTATTCCTCTTGTTGCAATATTTATTAAACACAATCCACTATCTTTTGTGTTTCATTTCCAATGGGATGGCAACAGACTATTATCATAATAGCAATAGCAGTACAGACCATCTTTGAGATGTTCTTTTGGCATTTCGCATTTAGCTAGTGACATTAAATTCATAATAGGTGGCAACAGCATTCTAATAAGAAAGCAATCCCTAGTGGACTCTCCATTTTTTTCTTTTCTTTTTAGTGTTATTGATCCCTGAGATTCGTGTGTATTAGATTAGTTTTAGTGCTTGCATTACTTAAATACCGACTCTTGGTATTGTATTCTCCAACATGGCAAATATTATGTTATTTCTGCTGCTTATAAAACTGAATTCTCCAACATCACAGTTGGACCTCTTTTTTTCAGAAAACTCAGGCAGCCTAGTATAGCTGACAAACAAGAAGTCACCAACTAAGAAAGCAAAAATAGCTCTTGTTGTTGTGTGTGTGAAGCTGCACGGCAGATCCAGAGGCTGCAACTCTGCTGCCTGCTGTGCAAGAGCAACCATGATGAACTGTCCGGTTCTTCAGGCCAATGCTTCTCTTGACTTTGTCACGGTGGCTGCGAAGGGGAAACCCCCATAGCCTCACGTTCCCACAGCCTTTTTATCAGGCTAAAAAGTAGCTGGGCATCATAGGAGAGGTGAGAGCAGATGCATGCCCCAGAAGACCACAATTGGGCACTGCACTTTCCTGGATTCCAATGCCCAGATGGATGAAGGGCCAGGGAACAACCAGAAAAGGAGGAAACCAATTTGTTACTCTATGCCAATTTGCCATGAACTTTGTCAAAAAGAATCGGCCGGGGGGCCACTGGTTGTTGGCTTGTTGCTTGAGTAGGGGTAATCCCAATGCCTCATACTACCTTAACTAATGGGGCCAGCTGATATTAGAATGCAAAGCTAATCATTACATCATGCCTCCTCCCTGATGATGATCCCTTGCTTTTGCACCCTGCCTTTTTCTACTGTTCACAGCATGCATCATATTGCCTAGGGCAGAGAGCATATTAGGAAAAACTACTAGAAGGAAATCATCACGGAAATATTCAGCAGCTTACATTACGAAACCAGAGCTGTGGTACCTAAACTAGTGAATTTACTATTAAATCCACGCTATAGTCCAAAATATGTTTACCCCATGAAATTCAGCAATTAACCATCATGTTTTTTTGAAGATATGAACCTAGCAATTTCTTAAGCCTGCTGGCATGAACTTAGAAGGATGGAGCAATCTAATTCATGACAGTGGCAATTTTTTCCAGGTCTTCTTTCCTGCAAGCTCACATGAAAAACAGAAGCTATCATTCACACCGTATGCTGATCATGAAACTGGAAGGTGCAGGTGTGCAGGCAGCAGGCAGAGCATGGAAACTGGGCACTGGACATCTTGTTGCAGAATTGGGCAGTGTGGAAGCATGAGAATCCTATGAATCTGGTACCTGCTGATCGCATTCGCATGCACATATGAATATATGATGGGTTGTTAACTTGCTATCCAGGATTCCAGGTCCGTGATTCGTTTCTGGCCGTCTTGGATTTTCCTCCCTCCCTTTTTCCTGCCTGTTCGGGTTTTTGACATGTCCACTTCGGCAATACGTCAGATCTAGTTCCAGTCAGGTCACTTCAGTTTAGATCTCTACATGCTATGCAAATTATTTAGGATTCGGTAAATGGCTGCAGACTCGGCATCTCGTGTCGTTGTTTCGATGCGCTAGTTTATTTATAGTGGGTTTGTTTCTTGCCACCACCCGGATAAACTATTTGGTCTATGTGCCTGGGGTCCTGTATGGAGTTTTCATTGGTCCACTGACATATTACATTTATGCAAATTGGAGGCTGCTGTTTTTCTCTACCACCAACTTGTTTACAGTTTCTTCGATTAGACGAAGATTAGGTCTAGTGGCTTGGGACAAATAGAAGTTGAACAAAATTACATGCCAGCCCGAGGGGGGTTGGGTATCTTCTTTTTGGCATAATGAAACCGCGCATGCGGATGCCCTGCTTGCTATCCTGGAAAACAGGAAAGCTGCCTGAAGAGCGTTCGACGTTAGAGCAACAAGTGGTTTCAGTTGACGAGTTATCATTGGGACTTTTCATGTGCTTTAACCGATAATCGTTTCATTATTGTTCGATAAGCTTCCGTGTTTCTTTAATTAATTGTATAAGTCTATATACTCTCAGTTTGCTTCATCCACTGTCCATCCCAGATACCTTATTCTGATGCTCTCCAAAATACTTTTGTGAAGGTGCTAGTAATACAGCGACACACAGGGTGGTGATGGATCAAAAGGAGCCTGAGGGAAACCTAATTGTCGCGGTCAACAGACAAAACCGGTCTAAAAAGCAGGACGGTTGCTGTGCCATATGGTCCTGCAGGGGTCATTAGGGCACGGGAGAAGAAAGGAGGGCAAAAGGAGGGGAGGACAGGACAGCCTACGCTGGGTGAGTTGACGAGTTGTCCTCTTGTCCCCACAACCACTCCCGCACCGAGCTGCGCATCACGGGCTATCACCACGCACCTTATCGTATCGAAAGCCAACCTATGTGCCGTAGATCCCTTTGATTACTCTGCTAATTGCGCTCGCTAGAAAGATGCTGAGCGTTATGCGCACTTGGTATGGCACATACCGATAAGAGACGCTGTTGATTGATTTTTGAGGATGTGACTTGCTCCCCGTTCTGTGCAGCGTACATGTACGAAACGAATTATATTCTCTAGCAATATATTATTTCATATATTGAAGCCGAACCTGTAAGGCTGCAATAAAGGATCGTAGAAAATTGGGTTTTGCATCTCAGTATTGATTTATCTTTTTTTTGTTTGTTTCTGAGATAATGCAGGAGCCTTTTCGTCTTTTCCTCGCTAAAGTTCCACGATAAGCATGATTAAAGAGTGAACATGCGGTTAGGCGTTATAAACGGCATCGCCCAATGGGTCAGGCCAGGCATGGTCCTTTCTTTGCGTGATTGGGACATTGGGTTTGGGTCGCAGGACTCGCAGCACCCCATGAACAAGAAGGGATGGTGACAGATGGGTCCCATGTAGTCCCAAAGGGTTGCAGCATGGTCCCGCGCCCCGGGCCCAAACGTCTTCGAATGCTCCGACGCATTCGGCATTTCAATACAGCAATTACTTCACTTTCGGCGGTACTTATGGCTTTAATTAAAACCAATAGCTTTATATTCCCAATTATAAATAATTTATTTGTTTACGGTACACTTTTATTTTTAATATTTCCATTTGCAAATATCCAGTATTGATCATGTTTCATAAAAAAAAACTGCAAGCCTAACCTTTGCTGAAAACTAAAGAAAATGCGATACAAAGAGAGAGAAAAATCCATAGATGTTTATGTTCACTTTTTTTTTACCTCAGCCGCTTATATTATTAAGATATCACAACAAATACGTTAGTTTCCGAGGGTTGCACGATGTACCGTGGACCACCCTGCTTACTGCTCACACAGAATAAATATTTTGTGAGTATTATGTATGGATAGTATATAACATCTATTTAAGAAATACGTCATCCCTTCAGTTACAGTTAAGTGGCATATCGGGTTATTTTAAGTCAATTATTTAAAATTTGGTTGCATAGTTTATTTCTTGTGTGTTGAGTTGTTTATGTATTAAAACATAATACACGTAGATTTGTCTTTAGAGTATGCCTTTTCTTTTGAAGCAATGTCTTTAGAGTATACTCATTTTCTTTAGTAAAATGTCACTTATTTTTGTTCAAAAAAAATGTCACTTATACTACAACAACTGACAACTGTTTCCTCTTCAACTCAGGTTTTGCTTAATAAAAGAACAACCAAGGACCAAAGTGAACAAAGCTGCGTGATTAGTGAAAGTGAACCAGAGATTAGCGGCTGGAAACACTGCTTTAGGAACGTACTCTAGGCCTGTAGCAAACTATAGCACCCCACGCGTGGCCCCTTTACTGCATTTTCTGCATGTTCCATTAATTTCTAAAGGTGAAACGGGAAAAAAATAAGGCAAGCGAAACAAATACGCCGCCCCCACCTTCGACTCCAAGCTGAGGCAGAGCTCCACAACAGTTACCACGCCTTTCGCTTTTTCTTCTGTCCTCCACTCCACTTCCCCTCCTCACGAGAGGAGAGAGAGTGCGTGCGAGTGCGGAGCCAAGAACACGGAACGCCCCGGGATCTCCGCTTCCCCCCGATTCGAGGTGCTTCTTTCTTTCGTTTCGGGTAAGCTTCTTGGGCCGGTGTGGCTCTTGCTTTCTTGGGGATGCGCTGGTTTCCGCTCGTCTTCGTTAGGTTTTTCCCCCTATGATGTTTGTGTGTGGGAAAGATCTGAATGCGGGTTGGGTGCATTTCCGGGTAGCAAGTGGGGCATTCGGGTGTGGTTCTTGCTTCTTGGGATTTTGCCGCGGTGGGGGAGTCGTGGGATTTAAGCAACGTAGGCGTAATTTGGTGGGTTGTTGTTTTCGCAAGAGAGTAATGTCTAATCCGGTGGATTGAACGGCACCTTTTGTGTTTCGACAGGGTGGAGTTCGTCCTACTTCCGGGAGTTGCTTCGCTTGGTGCTGCCCAGAATTAGCGCGGAAGCAGGTTGGATTCTTGGAACTCTTTGGATTGAAGGGAAATTTTGGTTTCCTTCAGCAACTTAATCTTTGTCCTTCTTTTTAAATAATGAAATCTTTGTGCTGTTTGCAGGTGGACTGCTCTCTGCGCTGAAATCTGCTCTCCGGGTGCCAGGAAACAGGCGGTTGGAGAGAATTGCTTGGGAATTCGCCAAGAAGCGACCGAATCTTTCCAGGTGCTTGTGCACTTGTTATGCTGACACTGAATGGAGGCAGTAGATAAGATTGCCGAGCCCAAAGACCCTTTGGTGCTCACTGCTCGGAAGGTTCAGAGCTTGGAGCCACCGATACCGATAAAGGCGTCGTGGAAAGGGAAGAACTCCCAGCAGCAAGAAGAGAAGGATTTGCCAGCTGATGGTGAGGAGAGCTTCCGGAGCCTGGATTCTTCTGATGAGGGCGGTCGGAGCTCCTTCTCTGGGGCTAGTCACCCTCCAGAGCCTATTGATATGGATATTATGAAGACAGTCTATGTTGCAATTGACGAGGAGAAGTCTGAGCCACCGGTGTGTTTAGTGCGGGGAGTGTCGATGAAGGGGCCTTTCATGGATGACCTCTCGGTCCGTGTCACAGGCACAAAGGCAAATCTGGTGGTAGGCGCCGGTGGTGCCGAAGGTTTGGCTGAAGAGAGGAAGGTGTCTAGTTCTGCAGTGGCATCACTGGCCACAGCGCGCTCATCTCAGGCTACCTCTTTGCCTCAGGACTCGGAAGAGAAGGAGTGTGTCTGGGATGCTTCACTTCCTCCCAGTGGCAATGTCAGCCCTCACAGTAGCATTGACAGCATGGGTGTGGTCACTGCCATGAGCACCCTTAACAGCTGTGCAAGCACTTATAAAAGTGAAGCTGTGGCTAGTGAAGGAATGCTCGCTGTGGAGAGAAACTTTGAAGGTGTAAAGAGTGTTCGAGGCGACTTACAAGAAAGTGCAAAAACTAGCATGAGTCGAGCAAGTGATAGCAGTGGTGTTAGTGATGACAGCAGCTGGAGCCATATAACTGGAGGTGCCAGCAAGCCTCACAAGGGGAATGATCCTAGATGGAAAGCAATTCATGCTGTACGAACTCGTGATAGCGTGCTTGGAATGAGCCATTTTAGACTACTCAAGCGTCTTGGTTGTGGTGACATTGGCAGTGTTTACCTCTCAGAATTAAGTGGAACTCGGTGCTACTTTGCAATGAAGGTAATGGACAAGGCATCCTTGGCAAGTAGGAAGAAGTTAAATAGGGCTCAAACTGAAAGGGAAATTCTACAGCTTCTGGACCACCCATTCCTCCCAACCTTGTATACACATTTTGAGACCGACAGGTTCTCTTGCTTGGTGATGGAATTCTGTCCGGGTGGCGATCTGCATACTCTGCGACAGAGACAACCAGGGAAACATTTCTCAGAGTATGCTGCAAGGTAATGTATGTTAAGCATGATCTATTCTTCAGAGAAATATAACTTGTTTGGAGTACAGTAGATGATTTCTCATGTACGCCTTGTATTACTGAATGCCTATTATCATATTTTATTCACATTCACCTGCAGAAAGAAAATTCTATTCACATTCAGCTATAAAAGGAAAATATTATTCATATCCCAGGATCTTGTTAATCTAATTTAGTAATTTACTAGTAGCTTTACTGACAAAGTGATTTAGTGTTACCATCCTAGTCTTATTGCGCTTTTTGGAGAATCTAACTTTTCCCAGTTATGCTCTCTCCAAAATTCTCAAATAGAGTTTAATAGCTCTTGAGTGATGTGTAGAGAACAAAGTGCACCTAGGGAGGTATCCTTAAATGTTTCCTGAATTACTTTCATGGACTAAAAATTTGTACAGCAGGGCCCATGTCATGAGTAGCATCAATAGAGATATTAGGTCATGCTAGATTCTAGTTTTGTTACATTTGTTTTACAATTGAACAGTTGCCAGTTATGTTGAGTAGCCTATACCTTCTCGTAATTGCAAGCATTAACATGGAGTGCTCTGATTCTCGGCAGGTTTTATGCTGCGGAAGTACTTCTAGCCCTGGAGTATCTACACATGTTGGGTGTTGTGTACAGGGATCTGAAACCAGAAAATGTTCTTGTGCGTGATGATGGGCACATAATGCTTTCAGATTTTGACCTCTCCCTGAGATGTGCAGTCTCACCTACACTCATCAGAACATCAGCTTTTGATTCTGATCCCAGAAGAGCAGGTGGTTCTTTCTGTGTACAACCTGCTTGCATGGAACCTACTTCAGCGTGTATTCAGCCTGCATGCTTCCTTCCCAAATTCTTCGGTCAGAAGAGCAAGAAAAAGACTAGAAAGACAAGGTCTGAGTTGGGACAGAATGCTGGCACCCTGCCCGAGCTTGTTGCTGAACCAACGTCGGCTCGGTCAATGTCATTTGTCGGGACTCATGAATATTTGGCACCTGAAATCATCAAAGGCGAAGGCCATGGAAGTGCTGTTGACTGGTGGACCTTTGGCATCTTCCTTCATGAGCTGCTGTACGGCAAAACCCCATTCAAGGGGTCAGGAAACCGTGCCACACTGTTTAACGTGGTTGGTCAGCAGCTGAAATTCCCAGAGTCACCGTCCACAAGCTACTCTAGCAGAGACCTCATCAGGGGGCTCCTGGTCAAGGAACCACAGAACCGCCTAGGAGTGAAGCGGGGAGCGACAGAGATAAAGCAGCACCCCTTCTTCGAAGGCGTGAACTGGGCTCTCATCCGGTGCAGCACTCCACCTGAGGTCCCAAGACCCGTTGAGGCCGAGCTGCCAGTGAAGTATGGTGTGGCCGAGGCAATCGGGAGCAACAGCAAGAGGATAGTTGGCGCGGACTTGAAGTCGGGCGGAAAGTACCTGGACTTTGAGTTCTTTTAGAGTAGGTGCCCAGTGGCTGCTATTGTTTGCTTACTGTTGGTGTATGGTCAGCTTGATGTTGTGTGATTCGATATGGTGGTTTGTGTCTCACCACCGGTGCAAAATTATCAGGTCTGAATTGACCAGAATTAGATAGATGTGTTTGCCTACTAAAGTCTCCAACATTTTACATTTCTGTAGCGGTAGACATTCTCTAAAGCCCTGAACTACTTGCTCACTGGTGCATTGCTGTAAAAACTGAAACCAGTAGGGCGAAACGTTCTCGTGCTCATACAGATGCAGAAATACGCTGTAGCTGTTAAGAAATGCTTCCTCTTTGCTGCTTGCTTAATGCTTACTATGCTATATGCCTATATGGCTATGCACGCGTTGACCCTTGATGAGTCCCGGCGAGTGTCCCAGAAAACGGTGCTGGGCCTAGCTTATGCGTCCGCCGCCCGTGAGCTTGCCGACCGGGTTGCGCTTGCTCCTGCCCGTGCCCCGTGACGGTGTGGTCATTCGAGGCGCACACGGGCCGCTGGACCGGACCGCCGGTTCATCAGGGAGGCGGTTCTGGCCTGCCTTGTGGCGGCGCCGACGCGTCGCCGGCAGGTAATGCTGCCTCGCCCACCGATTGCATTTACGGAGCACATCACACGCGAGTTGACGTGTTCTCCAACGGGCTTTGCCGACCGGCTGATGTCAGTCATCCGCGACGGGCGGACGCTGGGTTGGTGGCTGCCGTCGTCTCTTCTTGGCTCCGCCTACGAAGGTTTTTTTCTTTGTGCAAAATGAACGGGCGCAGCGGCGAAAGCAAGACACGAGCAGGTGCATGCCACGGATCGCCGCCGGCGACGTGGTAAACCGCGGTGGAAACAGACGCCATGGATGTGTCCTCTGGGCACGCGGCGCGTGGTCGGCACCAGAGATCAGGACTGCCGAGCGACTGCGGCATCTCCACAAGCGCATCACCTCGTGTCGCGGTGTTAGCTGGCGCTCGTTGCCGGCCAAGCGAGGCCCTCCTCTCCTTCTCCTGAGCCGGCGGACCACCACGGTCTTCGCCCCCCTCCCGGCTTCCGCGCCGTGCGCCGGCGCCAACGAGGAAAAACGCTTCCCCTGCACTCATCTAATCTGAGCTGCAGAAGTCGGATCGGACGGATCTCGGGTACACCCGGTCGGCATCTGAAATACCGTCCACCCGGTCGGCATCTGAAATACCGTCCACCCTGGGGCGCCGCCCAGAGACGCCTCCCCCGCTTCATGTCGTGCCTCGCCGGAGCGCTGCCGCTGTCCCGCAGTCCCTTGCGCCCCGTGGCTCCCTTGCACTTCCCTCCTCTCGAAGACCTCGCGGCCTGCCCTCACGCGACAAGCACAGCACAAACGATGGCGGCGCCGTCGGACGCGGCCAGGACGATACGGAACTTCGGCGTGGTGTGAGCGTCCGAACCGTCGACGCGGGCAGGCAGTGCCGCCACGCGCCACCGAGGCCACTGATGGAATGTAGCAGATCACGTAGAAGTTGCAGCTTTTACCAACGTGCGTGTCGAGCGGCCGCCGGCGACGCCGGCTGGGAGTGCTACTCGCTTCCACCCCCACCGATGGCACTGATGTTGATGGAGCCCATCACGTGGAGTTGCAGCGTTCTACAACGGGCTTGTCCGGCGGTTGAAGTCATCCGCGACGAGCGGAATCGCGGATGCTGGGCTGGTGGCTGCCGCCGTCTCTTCTTGGTCTTGGCTCCGCTGGTCAGCAATAGACGAGCAGCGCGCGCAGCGAAAGTAATAAACGAGCAGGTGCAGGCCATGAATCGCCGACGCCGGCGTACTAAACTGCGCTGGGAACAGACGCCATGGAAGAGTCCTCCGCTGCAGACGCCGCGCGGTCGGCGCCGGAGACCAGGCCCGCCGAATGCCGAGCGCGTGTGGCATCTCCACAAGCACATCCATCACCTAGGGTCGCATCGTTAGCTGGCGCTCTTCGCCGCCCACGTTAGTGACCCACCTCTGCTTCTCTTGAGCCAGCGGACCGCCACGGGTCCACAGCATCCCAAAGCGATTTTACCGAATGCATGTTCTCAGCACTGACTACCTCAACCGTTCATCCAGCCTCGTGTGTAATCCGGCGTTCCTGTATTCGGTCTGGATTGGGTGTGTATCCGGCGATGGGATGAGAGATCGATTAAAGGCTTAAGATAAAATGCATTTCCATTTGTTTGTTTTTGAGATTTATTAACAGGAAGGAGCTGGTGGAGATCATGTACGGCTAACTATGACTGAGAGCGGCGATGCTCGCGCGTCAGCCGTTGAAGATTAGACTGGCGCGTCAGAAGTTGAAGATAATATTACGCAGCAACCTATGCCATTGCAATCTTGGTACGCTACAAGGTTCTTTCTTTCTGAAGTAGAGTTTAGTAGATTTTGAAACAACCTATTGGTAGACTGCAACTGCTGTTACTATTGCTACTGCTACTGGTAGCAGTAAAGTGAAATTTGATTTTTGTACAGTTCACCTGATGGGAGAGAATCGATGCTTGGTCTACTAGGAGCAGCAAGTGATGATTACAGTTTTTATTCTATATTAGGCCATCCAATGCCCCGGCAACTTATGGCTTCTGAAGGTTAAGAAAACTAAATACTGCAGACTTTGTTATACCAAAACCTAGTCTTACAATAATAACTCTTCCTCAGGCAACAAAGCAATGGGGGATGGATGTTTTAATGTAGGGCAGCTTACTTCTGCCCAGTCTGAGTTAGATGCACTTGGGTCAGGTGAAACAGCTTTTTATACAAACAATTTTCTAACACATCAATTTTTTTGTTGTAACATTATTTCAAGTTTCTACTATTTGATATGTTTTTTTTATCAAATCAGGGAGGTATGGTTCTCTTCAAGGGTTGATTCAGTCTTTTAATTCAGCAAAGTTTGGTGCATTAACTAATGACATAGATGGGCTTAGTTCACTGCCTGGAGATAAAAATGGCTGCGACCCTACAACGTCGAGTGAGACTAATAATAATTGATTAGAGAATAAAAATGGCGCATTCTTTTTAACTGCAGTCTTCCCAATTCTTGCGCCACTGTGGTTGGTACTTGTTCTAATGAAACAGAAGCAAAAAAAAAAACAGTGGCGGAGGCACCGTCAAAGGGAATCACTGTAAGTGTTTTATGAGTCATTGTGCTTGTCAAATTTCAATTCTCTTGCTATGTAATACCTACAATTCATGTGTGTGGCGTTATGAGTTTGGCTGTGCCTATCTACTGTTCCATATATGCATGCATACCGAAAGCAATATCAAGTAAATTGGTGACAACATATCGCTAGTTAAGTCTAGTCTCATTTACCTTAGCTGAATTACTCACGAGTGCTTTGTGCCATGGGCTTCAAAGCATGTTCCTTGGTTTAATAACTTGTCGTGTCCACCATACTTGTAGGAGAACTTTTGGTTCATGTTAACTAACAACTAACAAGTAGTATGTAGAATTTTGGTCTTAATGATTATATTGATTAATATACATCGTTTCAGCTTCTCACAGCTCTTGGTTCCTTTCCCATTTTTACATCATTGCAGTCATGTTGCTTATATAAAAAAATGTGTTTTTGGAGAAAAAAATATTAAAAAATGTGTCCTTTCTTGTGAATTCCACTCTGATGTTCTTTTTTCATTCCTATGATGTGTTAGGTTCGAGCAATGGTGACTATAAATCCGGGAAATCCCACTGGCCAATGCCTTAGAGAAGCAAATATAAAAGTAACTTTTGCAATTTTGCTACCATGAAAACTTGGCTCTGCTTGCAGATGAAGTGTACCAGCAGAACATTTATCAAGATGAGCGCCCGTTTAAAACAGCAAGAAAGGTATTTCTGATTTCTGAAAAATCATGCTTTGTCATGAACTCATGGTTGCAACTTGACCCAAAACTACAGTTTTCATCCGACAATTCTCTAGTATTTGGCGAGCTCACTAAATATTCCCTTAGCACCACAAACAAACAACTATATTAAGAGCTAGCACACACGATTCTCTTTCTACTGTGGTACACTAAAAGATTGACGGTCATTTCAAAAACTGTTGCCGACACAGCTTTTCTCAACTTTTTCCAGGTTTCCTTTGACATGGGTCCACTACTAAGCAGGGAAGTTCAGCTTGTTTCTTTCCACACTGTGTCCACAGGGTACTGGGGAGAGTGTGGACAATGTGGTGGATACTTTGAAATGACAAATCTTCCCCCAAAGGTAACATGTCTCTGCAGCATTTGTCAGAATTTTTCATTTATCTCAGATGTCCAGAAACATGTTCCTAACTATATAAACTTAATGAATGTATGAAGATTGAAGAGTTGTAACTGAGATATTAGAAAAATTAGAAAATATTGCATTATTCATTCCCAGCTGCAAATACATTAAGAAAATGCACATCATAATTACTTGGCTATGCTGCTGCCTTTTGACTTATTTAATTATAGATACTTTGCAGAATGCAATTTAGCCCAATGGCCCAGAGTCTTCTTTGTCAAACTTTCAGAAACTGTAGAGCAATCAATAGCGTCCACTGAAGTTACATATTTATGCCACCGTGATGTACATTTACCAACTATTATCTCTGTGCAGTCTAAACTGTAGAGTAGTGTTGAACAAGCTCTGAAAACGTTTAAACATGGACAGTTAAGATTTTGACTTTAAACAAGCTAGGCGCTTAAAGAAGGCTTATGCTAGATTATATTGTACAAAAAGGCAATTCGAAGGTTCGCTTCCTGAATATGATGGTCATGGTACCGATGCTAACCGCTCTTCTGATTTGAGCTTGCAGACAGTAGACGAGATCTACAAGGTTGCATCAATAGCACTGAGCCCGAATGCTCCTGGGCAAATTTTTGTAAGTGAAACAGTGCTCATTGTCTGATTCGTTATTCTTTTGCTCTTGTTTAAACTGGTACTCTTTTTTGGAATGACGTACATTTGCATTCCTCCCGTGGCCTCATAATGACTGAATTCAATCCATGGAGCATCAAGCAAATTCTAAAATTTTTAATGGATTGGATAAGAGTCAAAGTAGATCAGAACTTCTTAATATTCTCATATTTTTGGTGCTCATAATTGTGTGGTGAGTGGTGAGAAGTGGATTTAAGCTACTTTGCTTTACCAAGTTATAAAATGGTTTTGAATAACCCTGGCTTTTACAGATGGGAGTGATGGTTAACCCTCCGAAACCTGGTGACATCTCATACCTGAAGTTTGCTGGTGATATCTCTGCCAAAATGATTCAGAACATGGGGATAAGAAGATGGTGACGGTGAACAAGTTCTGGAGAAATATCGAAATTAGGGTGTAGTTTAAGCAAAATCTATGTTTTATTAGACTTATACATCCTATGTGAACTGTGATGTTGGAGTATATAATCATCTGTTAGAAAAGCTCAATATGTTCTGTTGGAGTATATACTCATCTTGAATAAATGCACGCTGTTTCTGAACCTTCCTCTGCAAAAACATTTGGTTGCAGTACGGTCTGGACAGCACCCCGTTCGGCTGTTAGTATCAAAGAGAGGATGACACTAGGAGTTGGAGCAATTTTCTGGTTTAATTCTCATACAATACCATGCCAACCTGAGAGGTTGGGGATACATATTTATAGCTGGCCAAGACAGCCAAGCATATGCCAAGATGCTAGTCTAAGATGCTAGTCTAAAAGCTAGTGATGCTTAGTCTAAAATGTTGTCCTAAAAGCTAGTCTAAGATGTTAAATGCTGTCCCGATAGATGCTGTCCTGGTTGGGGCAGCAAGACCATCATGCCGAGGACCATAAAGACCAACGGTACAAAGACTTATCACATCATTCTCCCCCTAAGTCTTGTGCATCGTCTTGTGGGAAAGTTGGACCATCCCGGTCCAGGAACAAAACTCAAGGAACTTGATCCTCCCAAGAGGCTTGGTGAGCAAGTCCGCAAGCTGGTCCTTGGTGTTGATGTAGCTCACCTTGATGCTCCCTTCCTCCAAGCATCCTCAGATGAAGTGGTACCCCACCTGGATGTACTTGCTCCATTCATGGAAAATGGGGTTCTTTGCCAGGGCCAGAGCGGACTTGCCGTCCACCTTGAGCTCCACCGCTCTTGTGTCTCTGCCGAGGAGATCACCAAGCAGTCGAGCAAGCCAGAGCGCCTGAGTCGAAGCGGTGGAGGCCGCTATGTACTCGGCCTCGCAGTTGGACAGGGCCACCACCTGTTGCTTGACAGACTGCCAACTAACGAGGCACTTGCCGAGGAAGAAGAGGGTCCTGCTTGTGCTCTTGCTGGTGTAAATGTCGCCGGCGTGGTCGCTGTCGCTGTACCCGATGAAGTGTGCCTCCCCAGGACACCTCGGGTAGTAGAGACCGTGGTCGAAAGTCCCCGCAACGTAGCGGATGATCCTCTTCACAGCCTACTGGTATTCCGTCATCGATCTCTGCATCAACCAACTAACGTAGCCAGCAGAGAATGCCAAGTCCGGCTGTGTGTGGGCGAGGTAGCGAAGGCTCCCCACAAGACGCCAGTACTGCATAGCGTCCACCTCCTCCGTCGTGCTGTCGCGGCTCAGCTTCAGCCTCTCCTCCATCGAAGTGAGAGCTGGGTTGCAGTCGATGAGCCCAGCCAGCTCAACGACGCGCTTGGCGTAGGCAGTCTGTCGAAGCGTGATCCCAGAGTCGTTATGGTGCACCTCGATCCCCAGGTAGAAGGAGAGAGGTCCCAGGTCACTCATCTGGAAGGTGGCCTTCATCTCTTCCTTGAACACCGCCACCTCCGCATCCTTGGTGCCGGTGATCACCAAGTCGTCGACGTAGACACCCACTAGTAGGGCGTTTCCTCCAATGCCTCGCCGGTAGATGGCCACCTCGTGCGGGCTTTGCTCGAAGCCCATCATTTTGAGCGTGGAATCCAACTTGGCATTCCACGTACTCGGTGCCTGCCGCAAGCCATAGAGGGCCTTGCGCAGGCGTAGCACCTTGCCCTCCTTGCCGGGGATCGCAAATCCCGCCGGCTGGTGCACGTAGACCTTCTCCTTCAAGTCCCCATTAAGAAATGCTGACTTGACGTCCATGTGGTGAACTCACCAGCCTTCCTGGGCAGCCAGCGCAAGGAGGAGTCGCACGGACTCCATCCGTGCCACAGGGGCGAAGGCATCATCGAAGTCGATCCCCTGCCGCTGCACGAAACCGCGTGCCACCAAGCGAGCCATGTGCTTGACGATGGCGCCGGCTTCCTCCCTCTTCATCTTGAACACCCTCTTAAGGGTGATCGCGTAGTGACCACGAGGGAAGTCAGCAAGCTCCCAGGTGCGGTTCTTCTCAACCGCATCCATCTCCGATTGCATCGCGGCACACCATGCCGCGTGTCTCTCAGCTTCTGCAAAAGATCGGGGCTCGTCGTCGTCGCACGCAAGGTGCAACTGCGCCTCCAGATCGTGAGGTACCAGTTCCGGCACCGGCTGGTCACCGATAAGGTCCTCCATTGTACGATACCGCAATGGCTCGCCGTCGTCGTACGCGTCGATGCGCTCCTCGTGATGAGAGAGCGGAGTAGCGAACTCCACCGGGCTATGCTCGACACGAGCTGGTGTTGGAGTAGCCGTGCCCGGAGGGGTGGCTGGTGGTGCTGGAGTGCGTGGGGTCGCCGGCGGCAGTGGTGTCGACGAAGAGCTAGTCGCAGCCGGAGTCGTGGCTGGAGAGCGTGGTGCTTCCGGAGTAGCGGGCGCCGGTGGAGGCTCGGGGACTGGGGTAGGCACGCTCGGTGAAAAGGAGCTTCCTACTCCCCCAGCTCCCTCGAGGTGGACGTACTCGATAGTGAAGTCGTCGTACGTCGGAGTCGAGCCGTCGTCCGCCGCCTTGTCCCATGCCCATCATCGCCCTTCATTGAACACTATGTCGCATGTCGTGCGCACATGCTGTGTCTCCGGGTCGAGAATGTGGTAGGCCTTCGAGCCCTCCGCGTAGCCGATGAACACCCCCAGAGTGCTCTTGTCGTCGAGCTTGCCAACGTGGCCAAGCGCCTTAGCGAACACGAGGCAGCCGAAGACCTGCAGGTGGGAGACCGCCGGCTTGCGCCCATGCCAAGCCTCATACAGTGTCCTGCCGTTGAGCGCCTTGGTAGGCGAGCGGTTAAGGATATAGATAGTTGTCATCACCGCCTCGCCCCAGAAGACAGTCGACATCCCCCTCTGCTTGAGGAGGGCCCGAGCCATCACCACAACCGTGTGGTTGCGCCGCTCGATGACGTCGTTCTGCTGCGGGCTGTACGACGTGGAGTAGTGGCATTGAATGCCCTCATCAGCGCAGTACGACGTGAATTCAGCCGCCGATGTCGGTGCGCAGCACGCGCAGCTTGCGGCCGCACTCCGCCTCCGCAGCCTCTCCCTTGCTGCCGAGGACCATCACCCACATGTAGCGGGAGAGGTCGTCGACGAGCAGCAGGAAGTAACGTCGTCCTCCCAGTGTGGCCGGTGTCACCGGGCCACACAAGTCCCCGTGCACGAGCTCGAGCCGCTCCTTGGCTTGGAAGCTCGTCTGCTGGGGAAAGGGGAGTCGCCTCTGCTTCGTCAACATGTAGACGTCGCAGAACTGCTCCACGTGGTTAAGGCATGGCAGGCCTCACACCATCTCCTTGGCAGTAAGCCGCTTCAGGGCCTCGAAGTGAGGGTGACCGAAGCGCTCGTGCCACTACCACGCCTCGTCGTCCCGACGAGCAGCGAGGCAGAGGGGTTGTGCCACCTGCACATTAAGGACGTAGAGTCGATTTGCGCCTCTGGTTACCTTGGCAAGAAGGCGACGATGGCGATCCCAAATCCTCAGGACTCCGTCCTTGATCTCCATGCGCGAACCGTTCTCATTCAGCTGTCCCAAGCTGATGATAGAGTTCCTCAACACGGGTATGTATTAGACTCCGGTGAGCAGCCTGTGCTCACCAGACTCGGCAGTGAAGATGGCGGAGCCGACGCCCTTGATCTCCCCGCCGGAGGCATCCCCAAACTTGACGGAGCCTCGGACGCTGCAGTCAAGCTCGGTGAAGAACTCTCGCCGACCGGTCATGTGATGGGTGGCGCCGGTGTCGAGGCACCACCCGTCAGTCTTGTCATTGTTGGAGGCGTCGCCGAGAAATACGTGTGCCTTCGGCTCGTCAAGGTGGAGGAGAGCCGCTGCGACCGATGCCGCTGGAGGTAGCTCGATGCTTGCGTGTGCCAGAAGCAGAGCCGGCTCCTCCTCCTCCTCCACCTGTGCGACGTGGGTCTGGCCGCGTCGTGGCTGTCAACAGTCCTTGGCACAATGGCCAGCCCTGCCGCAGTTGTGGCAGGTGTCGTCTCGTGCCGGCTTGTGCGCGCCGGCGGCGCCGCCCTGGGCGCCTCCGCGGGTGCCACCCTCGGCATGTCCTCGCACCCCGGCCTGGGTGCCTCCGCGCAACTTGCGCGGCTTGCCGCGCCTGCGGCCGCCTATCGAGGAGGAGGGCCCGTCACCCTAGCAGGCCTCCCACTGTTCCCGAGTGAGATGGAGCTTCCCGCCAATGGTGATAGGCCTCGAGAGAGGTTGTGGCTCATCGTTGTCGACGACCTTGAGGCGACCTATCGTCTCCTCGATCGACATCGTGGAGAGGTCCAACAGAGACTCGATCGAGCGAGCGATCTGCTTGTACTTCTCGGGGACGCAGCGGAAGAGCTTCTCAACAGCTCTCTCCTCGTCGTAGGTGTCATCACCGTACTGCACCATCTTCTGCGGCAGAGTGTTGAGACGGAGAGCAAAGTCGTCAACGTCCTCACTTGGCTTGAAGGCCAGATTCTCCCACTCCTTGCGAAGTGCCTGCAGTGTGGACTTGCGGGCGCGGTCGCTGCCGATGCATGCCGCAGCGATGGCGTCCCAGGCCTCCTTGGCAGTCCGCTTCTTGGAAAGCGAGAACTGCATCTCAGGCAGGACTGTAGCAATGAGGGCATCCAGCGCCCGTCGATTCTCGTCGTAGTCGACGTCGCCGTATCGAAATGCCTCCCACATGTGCCGCACCTGGAGCCTTACCTTCATCACTGCGGCCCACTCGATATAGTTGGTATTGGTGAGGGTAGGCCACCCACCGCCGGGGCCAACGTCCCAGACAACAGCCTGGATCCCGTGGTGACCATGTGAAAGGATCTTGGTGATGCCTAGAGGGAGGGGGGTCAATAGGCGTACCTCAAAAACCTGAAAAATTCTTCGCAGCAATTAAATGTGTCGGAACTTCCGACACTGTGTAGAAAGTTCCGACGGGTCGGAACTTCCGACAAAACTAAAATTCTTATACAAAATTCAAAATTAAACTTGAAACTGCAGAACCTGGCTGAATCAAAAGTTGCACAATGATGCTAGGAGACTTCTGCAGGTGATCTTTGCAAGCACAACAACTCGAATACGTAGATCGGCACAAAACAAACTTATGAAATCCACAAAGGATAGGGTAATACAAACTTCCCGGGACGCACACACACGAGAGGACGCTCCACGGGCGATACCAAACCGTCTAGAAGCAAGCTTCAAGAGTAACAAATGTGAATCAATGGATGAAGATGCTTCAAGTGCTCTTAAGATGATCTTGGCTGCCCTCACACTCAAATGGTTAAGTCTCACACCTCAATCTTTCTCTCAACCAAGCCCTAACTCAAATCATCTAAAGGAATAGCTCAGTGAGGGATTGGGGAGGAGTAGTAAATGCTCTTGGAGGTGTTTGTCTCGGGTTAGGTCAGCAGCAAATGAAGGGGGGGCTGAGGGGGTATAAATACCCAAGCCCCAAAAACTAGCCGTTAGTGCACTGGTTAAGTGATTGTCGGAACTTCCGACACTTTTGAAACAGCTGGCCAAGGACCCCTTGTCGGAAGACTCCAGCTTCTTCCGACGCATACTAAAACAGACAGAAAACTAGGTGCACAAATATGTGATTTTGTATCTCTCCTTGATGGTTAGCATCTCAAATAAGCACTTTGACATCTTCATCCTATCCATTCACATCCCTCTTAATAGTACGGTGTTTCCTAAACTCAAATTCAAAATATAAAATAAGTAAGGATCTTCTTTTAAGACCAACAGCATCCTTTTATCAAATTTGGCGTTTTTCTTGCTCTTTTTCATTTCATTGAATTTTAACCTGTCCAAAACTCGATAAACTCATTAGCTCCTTAATTTTGTATGTCATCAACACCAAAACCTACTTAGGGGGGACCAAATGCACTTTCACCATGGCACCGGTCCGGGGAGGGAGAGCCGCGCCGCCTGTAACGGCCGCGATCTCCGTCGACTCGGCCACCGCCGCCGGGAGCGCGGCCGCCGCGGGTGTCCCCGCCAGGAGCGCTGCCGGCTCGTCCACGCCCGTCTGGACTGCCGCCACCACGCCCGTGGGGGTGCGCGGCTGCCCACTGCGCCGCCCGCTCTCCCGCTGCTTCCCTCGCCTGCTTGAGTTCCACGTTGGTGCTGCCGTCGGCAGAGGCAGAGCTGCTGATACTACTGCCGCGTAGAGCCTTGAGCTCTACTGCCACCGCACGCGCTGCATCCGCCTCCGTCGCCGCTTCCACTTCCGCCCTTGCTGCTGCCAGTTCTGCCGCCGCCAGCCTTGACGCCCTCGCCGCCGTCGCAGCGGTCTCTTCCGCCGCTTGCTCGCGTTCCTCTACCGCGGCGAGCTCGGCCTCCTGACGGTGCCGCGCGCTTGAGGCGACCGAGCGCTGAGACTATCCTTCAGACATGCCGCGCTAGTGGGGGGCTGTTGCGTGGGGAAGAGGTTGCCACGGATGAGCTGCTGCCCGTCTGCGCAGGGGAAGAGGGATGAGCAGGGACAGCAGGTGTTCCTGTTGCCGGCTGAGGACAAAGGGAGGCGTGGGAAGGAGATGAGCAGGAGATGTTTAAGCTACAGGATAGAACGGCTCTGATACCAGTTATTAGTATCAAAATTTTTACTCTCATCGAGAGGATGACACTAGGAGTTGGAGCAATTTTCTGATTTACTTCTCATACAATGTCATGCCAACTTGAGAGGTTGGGGATACATATTTATAGCTGGCAAAGACAGCCAAGCATATGCCAAGATGTAGTCTAAGATGCTAATCTAAAAGCTAGTGATGCAAGTCTAAGATGTTATCCTAGATGTTATCCTAAAAGCTAGTCTAAGATGCTAAATGCTATCCCGGTAGATGCTGTCCTGGTTGGGACAGCAAGACCACCATACCGAGGACCACAAAGACCAACATTACGAACACTTATCCCATCATCGCGGCATTACCACAGCAAGTACTCGTTCGAGATGTTCAGCCACAAGAAGGCAGTGCTCAAGAGGAGCTTCCTCATCGAGTTCATGTTCCGGTACCCGCTGTCGGATGAGAGCAAGATCGGCATGCTCAGGCGCGTCTACCGCTCTGACTACGTCTCGCTCTTCCTCGCGCTGATCGGCCCCAGGAGATGAAGAAAGAAACCCAGCCAGGGGAAGAGGTCGGTGGTGACTGAATAACCGAGCAAACACAGAGTTGCCCTGCCGTTGCTGATTCAAGTGCGTCAGCAGGAACGGTTACTTATGGATCCGTTTATACTGGTTGATTATTGTTTAAATGTGCCCTGTATACGCCAAAGACTATACATTATCAGTTTATATGTGCCCTTCAGTTATTTCACAAACAGATTTCATAATGGAATGTGCTTTCAGTTTGTGCTTTTCTCATTGACAGCCGCCACGTTTTGCCACTTTTACCCGGACCAACTCATGGTTAAAGAGCAGATAGCCATAGTCACTGGAAGTTTAGAAATTTTCAATTGTCCTACCAGTGCTACTTAAAAGTTCCATAATGAAGGTAAACCAACAAAATTCCATTCATAGAAAAGAGAAGGGGAAGTAGAAAAGATTGTACAATGTACACGTTAAGTGATGTACTGAACTCCAAAAATGGAGGGTGCACGTTAAGTGCTAATTTATCTTGCAAAACATCTATTTCTACTTGGTGGTGATGTACTGAAATCCAAAATGGAGGGTGCACGTTAAGTGCTAATTTATCTTGCAAAACTTCTATCTCAAAAACAATTTGCACCGACACCAGCATTGCCACTTGCGTTTGGCATGGTCCAGTACAACAATGCCACTTGAATTACCAATTGCGTTGGAGCTAGGCTAAATAAGCAATGATCAAGACAACACTGCCACTTGAATTGCATATTACATTATTGGAGCGAGACTAAATAAGCAAAGATCAACGAGTACAAAACAAAAAGGTATAGTTGAACTTAGAGAACACCAACTTCATGAATAGCAACACAAAACGCAAAGAACAAAAGTAAAAAAAAAAAAACCCTGCAAATCCCTAAACCACTGGAAGGTCTGACAACATAGTCTTGGTGGATTGACCTTCTGTCGCTGAAGTCAGATAGCTTAAGTAACTTTTCTTGCTGGGATATAAGTGGTGTGCAAGTAACTTGAGTTTTGAGAACTTAACAAACTTTGTGGCATGCAGGTAAATAACAACTCAATAATAAATGACAGTAGTTATTACATGAAAACACTAACTTGGAATTGACAATGGCTCACTCATGCTACTAATGTTTTCAGTAAATTTTTACATTCCAATCTGAACATCTCGATTCATTGTTCTTGATGCTTTGGAATTCTGTGTATTGTCTTCTCCTGTTGAAATTGGAGTTCATTTTCAGCACTACATATCTCAATAAAAAATCTAGAGAAAAAGATCTGTATAAAAGGTCATGAACAAATAATGATGATTTGTCTATCTAACTAAGTAGGCTAGTAAAACAAAATTATTCTAACCAAGTATTTTGAGAAAGGGGAAACATAGTGCTTCAGTGCTAATTTTGGAATTTCTGATCAATATGTGTGAGGTAAAGTTTGATGACGAAATAAGGCGCATCTCTGTTTGTAACTAGAAAATTTCGAAGACCAGTAAAAATCACACAAAGCGGAAATATAGGTTCACATGCACAACAAAAATTAGTTCAAACAACGAAATGAGTAAGATAGAAAAGGACAATTGTCTAGTAACCCAATTACAGCTATTCTGGGCTTACACAACCCAATTACAACTAATCTGGGCTTACAAAGTCACCAAAATAAGTGTCACAAACGGGACCATAGTCTTTTCGCTGTTTATGACTCAAGAGTCTAGAAGACTACCATTAAAATGGACTAAAAGTAGTCATCGATAGTCTGAACATAAACGGAAGGTGGGGTTCCTCTGTTATCCTTCAGACCAAACAGTTCATAAAGCAAATAGTGCTTGAACCTGATAAGAATTGCCTGGAAAAAGATTTAAAACATAGAGTTAAAGTTGGAAATATAAAACTTCATTATGGTAATCAAATCAAAACAGAGGTAGATGACCATGTGCTAACCTCGGTATCATGGATGATTGGGTGACCACTGGAGTTTTTGATGCAATAGAGAGTAAAAAAACATGTGTCAGGACTACAAAACAGTAGGACATGTGTCAGGACTACAAAACAGTAGTACATAAGTGTGATTGAAGTAGTTGGTGCAGGTAATACTTTGGGAATCAAATTATACATATGGCATGAAAATGATGGAATTGAAACAACTTCTTCCTCAAAATCATCTGATGCGGTCTCCCACCGGAAAACAGGCAGCCAATAGTAGACCTATGCATCGAGCAAAAGTTTAATAGTACCACGGTGGGCCATCAACACTGAAGATTCCTCCTTGCTGCTTGATGAAGGATCAATGATGTATACAGAGTGCTCTCTTAAATCAAAAGCATAACACCACCATGACCCACGAGAATGGATAGGTACAAAAATCTAGATTTTGATAGAAGAAATAGTATATATAAATGAGGGATAAAGGCTAGATTATGAATCGGAATAAAGGCTAGATTATGACGAAAATGAGGACAATTAAAAGTACACATACCGGGCATGTAAGAAATCGACGACTAGGGTTACAGCTAGTACCGGATCTACGGATAAAAGCATATCTTCCGCAGCCACACTGAAGAACAGAAGCTGTGTAGGGTCGCACATTTCCAAATGCGAATACAGAGGTGGGGGAGCGCTGCACACGTCCATAGAGCAGAATGGACGGTGTGGATAGCCACCTCTCAGAACGTACGTTCGGTAACACATTTTCGCACAGCATCCCGCACTGCGCCTGAGGAAGAAGGGCCTCCTGGCAATTCATCTGATCTAAGCTGTCGCAGTCGGATCGGACGTATCTCGGGTACCCAACGGGTGGACGGTATTTCAAATAACGTCCACCCGGTCGGTATTCGAAATACCGTCCACCCCGGGGCGCAAAGAAAAGCCTCCGCCGCTTCTTGCGGTACCTTGCCGGAGTGCAGCCGCTGTCCGGCAGTCCTTGCGCCCCGTGGCTCTCTTCCTCTTCCTCTCGAAGGTCTCGCGGCCTGCCCTCTCGCGACAAGCACGGCACGGATGATGGCGGTGCCGTCGGACGCGGCGAGGACGATATGGAACGTCGGCGTGGCCTGAGCGACCGAGCCATCGACGCGGGTAGGCAGTGCCGCCGCGCGGCACCGAGTCCACTGATGGAATTGACTGGATCACGCAGAAGTTGCAGCTTTTACCAACGTACGTGCCGAGCGGCCGCCGGCAGGTCTATGGCGGCTGCCAGCGGCTCCCGGCTTGGCTCCACAAACTCGTCTTGTCAGTTGTCAACCTAATGAGGCTGGAAATTTACCGATAACGCTGAGATTGGAAACATCAGCCGCCGGGATTTTTTTAGAGGGAATAGTTTCATTCCATTAAACCATGGACACAGCGAGATCGCTGGCCATCAAAACCTCTATGCCGTCCGGCTGATCCTCCCAGAATTGGTTGGAACACGCGGGGCACTTGCAACCATAACCAGCTAAAGCGTGAGCTACTTGATTACAAATTCTATAACAATGGTTACACGAGAAGGAAGTAAAACAAGACGCAGCCGTTTCTTTGATTTCGTGGATCAATCCTCCCACTGCTGAGAGCCTGAAGCTGTCATTCGCGAGTGCAAATTTGATCAGAAGTGCATCTGTCTCCAGAATAATCCTCATAGCATGTTAGATTTAACTGTGCTTTTACAAAAAAAAATCGCTTTTGAATCTTCATAGCATGTTAGATTTCGCATTTAAACTTGCTCCTCCAATTCATCTGATCTGAGCCGCACGACTCGGATCGGACGGCTCTCGGGTATCCAAAGGTACCGTCCACCCGGTCGGTATCTGAAACAATGTCCACCCTGGGGCCCCAAGAAACGCCGCCCTTGCTTCGTGTCGCGCGTCGCCGGAGCGCCACCGCCGCCCGACCGTCCCGCCGCCGCCTCGCGTGCGTGCATATCGACTAAGTGCCACTGCCACGTATCTGCGCCTGTCGAGGAGGTAGGTGACAGAATGGTGAGAACTGGACTAGCTGCAGAGATAGAAGACGCATGGCGAGAGCGAAACGATGACTCTTGTGTCCGCCGCCGTTGCGCGTGCTCCGTGTGCGTTCATGGTGCACGCCTGCAAGGTGAGGACTGGACGCCGCCTGGGCAGGCCGTTCAGTGAGTGAGAGTGAGCGGCCCACCCGCCGCCGATGGCGTCGGCCGGGGGCAGGCAGTGCCGCCACGCCCGCACCGAGCACGGATGTCGTTTGATGCGATGAAGCTGAATAGCCGATCAAGCGGAACGGAGTAAGTTCAGTATCGTCGGACTGGCTTGCAGAGCGGCCGCTGGCCGGCTGCCGGCTGGCCTTGGCTCCGCGTGCACGGCTTTGTGCCGGAAGGTTTCTGACGCGCGGTGAGCTAACTCGTGCCGGCGTTATTGAGGACGCTGGGCTTTGGAAATGTCGTCGGCCGTCGGTCATCTTGCCGGCGGGCCGTGATTTGGGCGTTCAGAAAGGATACATTATCTGCAGAAATACAGTTATCTGCAGAACTACATGCGGGAGGAGATACATGTTTGTTCAGAACTTCAGATAGCACGTAGTTCCCCTAAAATTTCACACTTCAGCCTTTTTTTTTCCGCCCTACATCTTCATAGCGTGGCAACTCACATTTGAACTAGCAATGCAAGATTTCTCGCTGGAGCATGTGTTGATCTTGATGGCTTTCCCAAATTTGTTGTCTCTTTGTTTGGCCTTGGACCCAAATTACTTGATTCGAGATTAATCCTTTCAGAAAAGAGACTCTAATGTGCTGTACGCATCCCAGATGGAAGGAAAATACAGGTTATCTGGCATATTGGTTTACAGACATAGTAAGCTCTGTTTGGCATGCTACAAACTTCAGTTGGGCCTTGGCGTTGGGTAACCGAAGTTTAGAGTAGTCAATTTTTATTTTTTATTTTTCAAATCTGGGAGACTAAAGTGCAATTAGGTGAAAATTAACAAACGCAGCGGCGAAAGCGGGGAAAACCCCCCAAGCCCCAACAAAGACGCCGACTCGCCGCACAGCAGAAACAGAGAACCGCAGGTTCGCAGCCTGAACAAAGCGCCGCCTCTGCCTTCCCTTCCTCCGGCGCGCCAGCTGCCATGGTGAAGCGGTGGCTCCCCCTCGAGGCCAACCCTGACGTCATGAACCAGGTACTCCACCTCATCCTCCCTTCCGGTACCCGTGGTTGGTTCCGCTTCCGCCTCGGTCTTTCCTCGCTCACGGCGGCGCCCTGCCCCTTCACGATCGGCGCAGTTCATGTGGGGACTGGGGGTCCCCGAGGACGTGGGGTTCTGCGACGTGTACGGCCTCGACAGCGAGATGCTCGCCATGGTGCCCCAGCCTGTGCTCGCCGTCACCTTGCTCTACCCCCAGGTGGATCCCCTGTTCCTAGTTGGCCCTGCGCTTCCTGAGGTTGCTTGAATCTTCTGCGCGGAGGAGCTTATTACTCTGACGTTTTGGTGGGCAGGACCGGATCAAGGAATCCCAGTCTTCGACTGCCTCGGTGGACACCAAGGTGAGCCTGAATTGGATGATGGTTCAGTATTTTTTTTTGAACTGACAATTGTTCAGTAATTGGATTCCATTGAAGATGCCCAACGCCTTTATTGATCCGATGCAGGGACACTGGCAAAACTATTTTTCTTTTTTTAAAAGACAAAAAAACTATTTTTCTAACTTGTATATTGAAATTTGTTGTGTGATTTTGCTATTTATATTGTAGGTGGACACCAATTAGAACAGTTTTATTGTCTGTACATACTGTTGTCATATACTTTAGATTACTTATCAAACTTATATTATGAATGGTCATATTATTGAAATGTAAGCATTCTCAGGATTGTTTTGATGAACCGAACTTGCTTTTTTTCTCTTAAATAAAAATCTGGCAGTTTTATCTTTCTCGGGTGGTTTTGATATACATCAGTAGCTTGAAGTTTCAATAGATTTGAGGTTTACAGAGTTAGAAGTATCAATTGGTAGCCAAATTAGCTCATCGATGATGCACTCTTAGCGCATAAATCTAAGGTTTCAGTTTCATCAAGTACTTGAATCTGTGTGTGAGATAAAGGTGGGTTTTACCAACTAACTGTTGGATTATTACTGAACTTTGTTAACTGTCAAGAGTATAGTTATGCTTTTTTCCTCATTAGTCCTAAAAGGCTAAAAAAATGAAGCAGGAGCCCAGTAAGAAGGTATATTTCACAAGGCAGACGATTGGAAACGCCTGTGGAACAGTTGGTATTATTCATGCACTGGGGAATGCTGCTTCCAAAATCAAGCTAGGTATTCCTTTTTCCTTCCAGGAGTTTTGAGCTCTTTAAAGTTTTCATCTACATGTTTTGGATAATCATCTAATATGGGAGAGGTTATCTGGTGAAACTCCAAACATTTGTGAAAAGTGAAAACTAATTGCCACAAGTAATCCCACATACTTGGCTTAATCATGTAAAATTATTAGTCTAGCTGCAAAGGACATATCAATGTTCAGGTCAATTTCCTTGTCGGTGTTACAATCCATTTGGTTGCCAACAGGCAACAGTAATTGCTTATCAAAAAAACAGGCAATAGTAATTTGCAATGCTCTAAAAAACAAACAGTAATGTTCAATTCTGCATGATCCTTAAGACCATGCGATCCTTCAAAAGCAACCATTTTACTGTAGCTACCTTTCACTTTTAGTGAGATCTGATCAGCACTTCGTTTGCAGGTGAGGGGTCATATTTTGATAGATTTTATAAACGAACTGCTGATATGGATCCAGTCCAGGTTAGTGTCGTGTGTTACAATTCAAAGGCTTCCATGAAGAGGGATTGCCTCTGTGTTCAACTAACATATTGGATGCTTCATAATTTCAGCGTGCTGCATTTCTCGAGGAGGACCAAGAAATGGAGGATGCTCATTCTGTTGCTGTTTCTGCTGGTGACACAGAGGTAATAGCATCTGCCTAGTACATGAATATTTGCACAAGATGTATGGGTGTTGCTCCGTTGTTAGTTACTCGTGCCATTGCTTCTTTTTTTCCTTATTGCCAGTGCTTCTTAAAATCAAAATGGTTCCCAGTTATCAGTGACCATCTTGGAACTAACTGCTAACACCATTTTGCTCATCTTAAAAAAAAACAGTTCGCTTACCATCCAGAGTTACAGATTTGCAGCCAGATTTTCTGACCATGGGCTCACATGCCATGTTTTCCTTGCCATCGTGTGATTGCATTTGTCAGTCAGAATATCTGCATTCTGTGTCATTGTGAGTGACAATTGAGTATTTTTCGTTCATTCACAGTATCATCTAAAGGGTTGTTATTAAAGAACTGAGAATCACAATTATTTAAAACTGTGGTGGAAGGTACACTTATACAATATAGGCTCCTCAGCCTGAGCTTGTTTCATCTTTGGTTGCCATCTGACAGATCTTATTTTACTGTGCAGGCCAGGGATGGAGTAATTGAACATTATATTTGTTTCTCTTGTGTCGATGGTATGTAACACACAATCGCCTACCAAGACACCGTAGTTGGATTTATAGAAAATTTCCAACCATTAGTCTGTTGATCACTTCTCACAACCCTTTCTTTATCCAGGAGAACTTTATGAGCTTGACGGAGGTAACTCGCGGCCAATATCCCATGGCCCCTCGTCCCCTGATACCTTGTTGCAGGTAAGCTGATGCACTCATGCTATTTCTTTCATCAGCCACAGCCCACATTGTGTTCCCGGCTTGTGATTTTGGACATCTTTCTGTGCAGGATGCTGCAAAAGTCATAAAAGGAAGACTTGCACTGTATTCTGAGTCGAACAACTTCAATGTCATGGCTCTTTCAGGCAGGTGATAATGAATACATATAGCTCGAGATATCAACCCGTAAAGGTTCTCGTTTGCTGCAGCCTCAGTTGAGACATAGAAGCAGTATTTAAAATATTCTTCTTCCGCCTTTGTTTTAATATTCGAACACGGGGAAAACGAAATAAAACGGTGAGAACAAGTTGTCTATGCAAAACTCGTTGGTGCCCTCACTTTGTGTCTGTACATAGAAGATTCAGATTCAGAGAACGGCATTTTATTTGCGATTTTCTGGTGAAGAAATGCATGGTACTAACGGAGGTTGGGCAGCTTGATGGCAGTCTCATGCATGTCGCATGCGGCAGGCGCTTTTGTAGCGGTGGCGGAAGCGGATGGTTGGACGAGTTGCGCGCGGACCGACCTCCATAGTCCATCCTCCTCCCCCACCTGCCGATGGCAAAGCGGCGAGGCACGGGGTCTCTGCTGTTTGCCATTGAGCTTTGGGGGCGGCAGGAGATCGAGGCGTTGCCGGCACGGGGCCGAGCTCGCCTTCCCGAGAACGAATTTCAGAGGGACGGCTGCAGAACGAGACAAGGTTCAAAATCAAATAGCACGCCAGCACCAGCTGTGATGGCCATAGCTTCGCCACGTTGTTCGTCTCTCGCATCGAGCTGCATACGTGTCCGGCGACTGGGGAGCTGATGTTCATCCAAATTTCCAATCAGGCTACTCGTCCGAACCCGGCACAGCCTGCACTGCGGGCAAGTCTGGTCCACCGCTCACCGCCGTGCGCGCGTCAGGGGCTCGTCGCCATCCGGCCAAGATACCTTTCCCATTCCCGGATAGCTCTATTTCCCCTCTGCATGCTTTGTCGTCTGGGTTGGAAAATAGAAGATCTTACATAAGACGACGCTCGCATGACATGAATGCATGGCCAACAAGCCATGGCATCCAGAGTAGACATCCAAATACGAATAGCATTGCGGATTGAAACTCTTAGCAAATCCTGAACACTGCGTTTTTATTTATTCCTCATTATAAACATGACATCCAAACTAGACATCCACCATGCAGTACATCCGATCCGCCACTCCGATCAAGAAACGCACTTACTACACAGCAAGCCCCCGGACACATGCACATACAAAGCACAACGTATCATAACGACTAGCTAGCTAGCGCGGCGACCCCAGACGCTACGGCGGCTGCCGTAGGCCCATGCCGCGCCGGCGGCGGTCGTGCGCTGCCGCCTTCGCCCCGCACCGGACACGCATGACGCGCGCGATCCGCTTGCAAATTATGCTTCTCAAGACCCCTGGGCCTGGTCGATGCGGTGCTGCGCCGCATCCTTGATGTCGCGGGCCTTGGACGCCAGCCGCGCCTTGGCGTGGTCCAGCTGGTCGGCGCCCGGCGGGTGCTTGCCCGTCAGGTACTTGTACATCCACGAGAACACGGACAGCGCGGCCACGCCGAGGCCGCCGGAGGTCACGAACCCGGCCGCCATGAGCGCCAGCGCGATGGCCGCCGGCACCAGCACCGGGCTGAAGATCACCAGCACCGGGGTCGCCACGGTGAGCGCGATCACGGTGCCGGCCAGGATCAGCCCGGACAGCACCAGCATCGACCCGCCGGCGGTCGCGGCCGTCGCCGCCTTCAGGGCCGTCATCATGGCACCCTGCCTCTGCTGCGTCTCGCCGCCGCCGCGGTGCAGGTCGCCGTAGCCCCCGCCGCCAACCCCCATCCCGCCCCGGTGCTGATCGGCCATGGCAAGCAAGCAGAGCAAGATAGCTACCGCGCGCGCAAGATGCCCAAGAGCGCTACTGCCACTACCGGTACTACGAATGAGATGGACGAGGACGAGGGCACGAGGGAGCTGGGTTTATAGCAGGAGGGGCGCGCGTGGGGATGCGCGGGGGCGCGAGCTCGCGCGGCCGCGTGGGACGCATGCGGGGCTCGTGTCGGGCGCCGCGCGACACCTGGGGTGGTGTCGCGGCACTCGCCATCTCGGCCATTTCCTGAGGCGATACGTACGAGGTTCTGCGGACGCCGTGCCCATCGTTGGATCGGCCGCTCGACGCCGGTGGCGGACTAGGTGGAGGCCGCATCTGGCGTGGGCCGCGCTTCTACGGGCCGTGGTGATTTGAGCCTTCCTTCTCCTCCGTATATAGGTGGGGGGTTGGGCTAGTCTTTGCTAGAGACTGTCGACTGACGTGGCAGGCCGGCAGTTCATTCAACATCGATCTGCGTGCCCGTTGGCCCATTCACCTCAAACCCAAAAAAGTCGTATAAAATTCATTCCCATTTCCTACCATAAATGGAATGTTTGGTATGGTTTCCGCTAAAAATAACAAATGTTTGGTATGGGCTGATTGCCTGATTCTGATGCTGGCGTGGAAAGTCAGAAGACCTTGGAAATTGAAAAGTTGTGACTAGGATTCTAGGCAAAAGTTGGAGATGAATCAACGGCTCGCTTTGAAGCCGTTCAAACAATGCCGTGGCCACATTAGGTCGGTCACATAGGCTAAGCAAGCTTGCTTTCTCAGATGGAATCATAGAAGCTACTTGCAGCATCAAGCTTTTGCCGGTCCCCTAATTACAGCACTCTCCCTTGTCCCTCCCCATTCTATACCCCAACTAGCCCACTTTGCCACACTGCTCAAATTGGCCAGCCTGATTTCGGCTGCGAGCAATTTGAGCCAAGTTTGTTCTTCGGTGGTTCGAAACTCTTCTTGTAGAGGACAAGTTGGTCGCCACGGCACCCCAATTGGCCGCTGTCCAAGTCCAACCTTCCTTTACGCAACGCCAACGCATTGTCACTGCAACCAAAATTTGAGGCACAACCTTTCCCACTTCAAAGCTCAATCCAAGCATGCCTTTGCCCCTTCCTTTCCCTTTTCAATATTCCTTTTTGCTAATAATAAAAATACTTGCACAGCACATCATTCCTCATGGGGCCACTATTCACAAAACAGTGGCCTACTTTTGCCCATGACCTGTGCTCAATCAGGTGCCATACACATCGGCCGGCGGCAAGTAGAGGATAATCATATACCCGCTTTCTCCTTTTGATCCCACCTTTCCACCAAGAATACCGAACAAGTTGGAAACCCATCCCATATACTTAGTATACTACTATATTACTATGTACACTCCGGCCGATGGCCCCCAGCTTCCAGCTGTTGCGCAACACGACAACACTGTGCTGGACGCTGCCTGGGATCAGTGGCGGCAGTCGTAACCTAATCTAATCCTCATGGTCAGTGTGACGATCAACTGACGGACCGGACGCATGCTCATCGTTATCGCGGCGATAAATCTTTTACGTAGCGGATAAGCACGGGGGCGTCTCGAGATTTTTATGGTTCGTTAGGAGTAAAGACGAGGGCTCCCGCTTCTTTCGCTGCTTGCGTGCTGCGTCTTCTACCTCTCGTCCTCTCCAGCACGATGGCGACGCTGACGCCCTCGCCCACTTGCTTGCCCCCACCGAGCTATCGCCACTGCAAGATCTTTTCCTAATGTTTTAGGAGAAGGATTAGTTAAATCCTGCTGCCGTGAGCAAGCCTGCTGCTACGTGAGAACCCGGCCCTGGAATTCCGGTTTCATTCAGCCAGCAGATTTGGATTTCGATTTGGATTTCGGGTCATGAGTTTCTGGTCACTGTTCAGTCGACTTGCGCTCCTGTTTAGCCGCTTGATATTTATCAGACGATGCCGCACTCATTGGGTGTTGACGAAGAACAAAGCGGATTGTTCCAAATCTCATCGTCTCCGATCCCTTCTATTTTTTTTTGTACATTTTTTGAAAATCCTATCAGAAGCACAAGCACTCTGACAATGACGCGAACACCGAACGGAATAACATTGGGGGCCCAAAATTCGGACAAGACACTTGGTTACACACAGCTTCTTCCACTTGGGCGAGTTGCACGGCGCAACAGCACCATCCAGAGCTCGTCCGGACCCCCAATTGCGAGTTGCCCCGCCAAGTTGCCCCCGATCTTATCGCGTTCCATCCGGTGGAGCTTTCACCGGGATGCGCGCCCCGCCCCCCGCCGTCGCATTCGCGTCGCCAGTAGCGCGGCACCGTGCAAGTGCGACGCCGGGGGTCTTGGCTGTTCCTGCGCCGCGCCTCTGCTGGCGAGTCCGTCGTGGCACGCCTCATTGCCTTCGCCGCGCGCCCGGTGGATGGCGTGACATGAGAGCTCCGGTCGGCGCCTTAGATGACCAGCTGCTCGACGCGCGGCGCCATGGCCGCCGGCTCGGCCGCCGCGGCGGGGAACCATGGCTGGGCCGGCCGGTTGAGCTGGGAAGGCGGGGGCACCAGGGCCATGGCCATCGTCGCGGCCGCGGCCTCGCCTCGCTTCCGGCGCTTCGTCGAGCCGCTCGTCGAGCAAGAGGACGAGGAGGACGTGGAGAAGGACGAGTCCGAGGACGTCGCGGGCTCGGGCGACGGCCGCTTGTCCCCGGCGGCGGCGGCCGCGATCTCCGAGCCGATGCGGAGCGGGAAGTTGAGCAGCGCGCGGGAGCCGCGCATGCGGTAGGCGGCGCGGTCGTAGGCGAGCGCGGCGTCCTCGGCGGTGTCGTAGGTGCCGAGCCACACGCGCGCGCCGTTCTTGGCCGGGTCCCTGATCTCCGCCGCGAACTTGCCCCACGGCCGCTGCCGCACGCCCCGGTAGTGCTTGCCCCTCGCCACGCCCGCCGCGGCCCCCTCCGTCTTGGGCGTCGCGGCGCCGCTGCTCGGCGTCATCGGCCTCGGGTCCGGGTACGGGAGGCCGAGGCCGTCGTAGGAGTAGGAGGAGGAGTCCGGGGACGGGAGCGGCTCGGGCTTGACCCGCGCGAAGGAGCCGTCGGGGAGCCAGCCGTAGGCGAAGGCGTCCCGCAGCGCCCCGAACACGACCATGTCGTCGGCGTCGTCGGTGCGGAACGGCAGCGAGCCGCTCCACTGGTCCGCCACGAGGCTCCCGAAGCTCTCGCTCCGCCGGTACGCCGGCCGCGCCTCCGCCGGCTCCTCCAGGAGGTGCTGCCGGATGGTGTCCAGCACCAGCGCCTCCGACGGCTCCTCCAGCAGGTGCTCCCGGATGGCGTTCAGCAGCATCGTGCCCTCCTGATTTGCCCCTGCTCTCTCTGCTCCGGGACTGGCGACGAGGTCTCTCTGTTTGGTTTATGAGCTGACGAAACCCAAGCGAGCTAGGTGGGTGTGGTGTGGAGTGATCGAGTTGAACGGCGAGGGCAGGGCTGGGGGCGCGTTTATATAGAGGGGGGCGGGTTCACACCGGCGTCGCGGTTCGTTGAACCGTCCTACCCTGGAGCCACGTGACGGAAAGGGTTTTTCCGGGTAAAAATAATCGCGGGTCGAGGCCCAGTTAGGCGACCGCTAATGCTAGCGCTAATTCTAAATTTCTACTAGAGTACGTAATAATCTACTACTACTCGAGTAGTTTGCGGGGGAGGCCGCTTGGCGCTTGCTTTCCGCGCCCGGCCGTTGGTTAGATTAGCAAGCAGTCTCGTGGCTGGTGGCCGTGGCGTGGCGTCAGCAATGAGGTGGTCGTCAGCTCGGTGGTGGGGGTGAGGGGGCGGGCGTGTCCTCCTCTGTTGGCCCGGTTCATCCCGTCGCGTGGCGTCGTGGGGGCGGGCGCGCGGGGATCGTGCCGCGGCGCTGTTGCGCCCGTGCCGCCTCGCGACGGTTTCTAGATGGTCAAGGCAGCGCCAGCGCCCCGCCCGGCGCATATCCTCGCCGGCTCGGTTTTGTTCCCACGGCGATCCCGTGATGAATGAACCTTTTCGATCGCTTTTGCTGACGATAAAAACGAGCTCTTTTGAATCGGATCTCCTCGATCTCTTGATTAGCCAGCTGACTTTGTGCAGATCACACCGAACCCCTGCATTTCTCTCGTGTTTTTGTCGACGACGGCGAGCCAGCGAGATGCCGGCCGGTGCTCCGCCGTAACCAGATGAAAGCGAGTGGGGTGGGAATCGACGGACGGAGTAGCACTGGCGAGGCCAACGGATCTGCATTGAATGAGGTGGCCCCGAGGTTTGCCGTCGCAGGAAGAAATGGCGTGGAAGTCACGTGGTGCATTGCTTCTAGACCGTCTCGTGGCTGCACCCGGGCACGGGAGGATAGAGACGGGCAACAGCTTTGCTGGCCCCCCGAAAGGCGAAATCTGTGAGGAGAGACAAAAACAGTAGTGCTCTGAACGCAGGAACAGAGTACCACCCTGCAAACTGTTGCTTCTGAGCGAAGGCCTACCGTGCCTTTCACTTGCCGAGCTTACAGTAAATAAGTACCAGCATCTAGAACCCAGCCACAAAGCCCGTAATAACCAGATCATGGAGGACGGCTGATCTGATCCATGATTGGGCCGGAAAACACTGACAGTTTTTCGGCAACCGATAATGGTGCGGTGGGGTGACCCATGACAGCTCAACCTTTTGCAGCAGCGTCGCGCCAATGGAACTCTTGCTTGCTTGCACAAGCATGCTATCCGAGCATTGTTTTAACAGCGGAGCACGTGATTTTCTCCGGAATCACGACTCCGGGAGGGGGGGGGGGGGGGGGGGGGGGGGCGAATCGGTCGGCTTTGTGGAAGTCGCCGAAAGGGAACGGTTTGCAGAGAGAGGATTTTGTTATAGGGTCCGATCGCGACGCCCCTGTCTCGCTGGGTGGAGCGTAGTGAAGCTAGGTGCTTGTCATGTTCAGGAACCGTGCGAATAGGTAACACTGCAAAATCCAGTAGCAGAATCGCATTCCGACTAGTTTATGGAATGGCCGCACATGCACTGATAATTCTCATTTTGTTTGAAACGAATGCACTGATAATTCCTAGGTCAAGGTCCATAGAAAAGTCTGCTGATTGGAAACCGGATAGCGATCCTTTGGAGCTGCATGCTTATAAGGTCTGAAACTCTGAATCGGCACCGAAACTGGCAGCTTACAGCCTGCTTATCATTTATCAAGGCTGATCATGACAGTCCTTGTTAACCAGTCTCAGGATTTGATGTCACCGCTCGACACTTCGAATCCGCTCGGAGCCGGATCTGTTCCTGCTCGGCTGCTCCCACGCCCCACTGTCAAGACGTTGGTTTCCAACGCAACCAACGATTCCTCACTGTCCAGAGGCCACAGGTTTCGTAAAAAAAGAAACCCTTGGAGTAGTGGCGTAGCATAGCTTCTACTCCAGAAAGGCAGAAACAGAGAGGGTTAGACTAGTCAACGGTCAAGGCCGACTTTGACCGTGGACTAATCAGAAGCGGCAGGTACCCCATGTCTCGGCTAATGGCGGGGAGGGGGGAGGATATCCATCGGATCGAGGTCGGGGGCGCAGCGAGCAAAGACTTTTGGCCTGTCGTGCGTGCGGGAGACGTCAGGGTCCACGTCCCCCGCGGCTGCTTCTCGGCTCCTTCCTTCCCCGTTGCGATGCTTCCGCCTGCAAGCTGCAACCGTAACTGCTAGTACAGGTAACAGTGCTTCGTGTGCCGTCGCCCTCGTCCGATCTGAAACGGACGCCCCGTATTGACTTCGGCTGGCAAACAGGGCCGGCCAGGCGGCCACGTACACGTCCAGGCGTAGGGTATAGTATATCCATGCGACTACGGGAGAGGACCTTGTTGACTCGATGACCCCAATCTGTTCGAGCTTGACGAGGTTTGGCGACAGCCGACAGCAACATCACTGTTCATCCTTCGGAGACCCGGGTCTTCAGCGTGCTGCAGACTCCAGTACCTTCCACCCATCCTTTACCAATTACCACCACCAGGCACCAGCATCTTCCTTTTTTTTCCTTTCTTTACACTCCGGTCTACAAAAGCGTCGCTAGTTTTTGGCCGGGGAAGAAGGGCAGTCCATCTTGTCCACGGTCTTCCCCTAGACTCTGACGGCAGTGTACTGCACACTCGGTTCATGGCCATGCTTGTTAAGCTTTTTTCTGAAAGAACCATGCTTGTTAAGCTTTGCGCCGAGAATTGTCAAGGGTGCCATGCCATGACAAGGACGGCGCGTTTTCTAATCGGTGAGGAGCTGCGGGTGCGACCTTTCCACGAATAATCCAACAAGTTGGAAGAGCGCGCTCCGTCCCTGCACCGGTTCAGGGGAAAGCTTTGGAGCGAACCTGCTCGGCGCTTTCCGTTCCGCTAGCGGCCATGTACGGTCGATCATCGACGGCTAGGTGGCGTGGAAAATTGGACCGAATTCAATCCGCGACAGGGTAGTGAGCCAGTAACTAGCTCCGCGTGTCAACGAAGGTAGCAGTATCACATAGTAGTGATGATCCGTATAGGACAACGGATTCCGGCGAGCGTGTCGCCGAACCCGCACCCATGACCACGGGAGTCCGTCCCTGATCCACGACGACGACCCTAGAGTTTCGAGCGGCGCGGCGACGCCCCCGTGGAGAAACGGAGGGCACCTTTCCGCGAAGCCCTTTTCACACTCATCAGCATCAAAACAGTTTCCTTGTCCGGAGTCCTGATGTGACATGCATGGCGGATCCAGAAGAAATTAAGGAGGAGGAGGAGGCACTGGCTCCAGGTGGAAATAAAGAGGTCTCACCAAGCAAAGCTAAGAGTGTTTGGATGACTGATGTACATCAGATGGCTCATAATCCTCATTCACCATAAATAGAGCTTGAGAAGCCTAGTCAAACACTAAGGAGGACAACAAGTCAAAGCAAGCCCAGCCCAAGGTATGCCAATGCTGCCCTTGTTAATGAATTACTCATTAAGCCATCTCCTTATGAAGAAGCAATAAAAAGCCTGGAGTGGCGTAAGGCAATGGAAGAAGAGATTAAGGCACTAAATAAAAATCAAACGTGGGATTTAGTGCCAAAACCGAATGAGGTAAAACCCATATCATGTAAATGGGTCTACAAGGTGAAGATCCGTCCAGATGGCTCAATTGAAAGGTATAAGGCTCGACTTGTTGCTTGAAGTTTCTCTCAACAGTATGGGCTAGACTATGAAGAAACATTTAGCCCGGTGGCAAAAATCATAACCGTTCAAGTCTTGTTAGCACCGGCTGCTTGCAAGTCTTGGAAGTTGTAGCAGATGGATGTCAAGAATGCATTCCTACATGGTGAACTTGATAAAGATATTTACATGGAGCAACCAAGAGGCTTTGAGAGTAAGACCCACCCTGAGTATGTTTGCAAACTGAAGAAGGCACTCCACGGCTTGAAGCAAGCTCCACGCGCATGGTACGCGAAGATCGATGAGTTTATCGTACAGAGTGGTTTCAAAGTCGCTCCATCAGATTCTAGCTTATTTGTGAAGGAAAAGGAAGGAAGACTAGGAGTAATCCTATTCTATGTTGATGATTTGATTATCACGGGAGACTACTCCGAGAAAATACAAAGTACAAGAGAAAATCTCTCAGTCCGCTTTCAAATGAAGGAGCTTGGAAAGCTGAAGCATTTCGTTGAACTTGAGGTGGACCGCACAAAGGAAGGGCTATTTCTAGGCCAACATAAATATGCCAAGGATCTTTTACAAAGGTACGGAATGATTGACTGCAACCCTATATCTACTCCTATGGATCCCAATGTGAGGCTACAAGAAGATGAAGGGCATGACTTGGAGGACATAACTATGTATCGACAACTGGTTGGGAGTCTTATCTATCTTACGCTAACCCGACCAGATATTTTTTACCCAGTTGGAGTAGTCAGTCGATACATGAGCAATCCGAAGAAGCCTCATCTAGATACAGTCAGGCGTATCCTCAGGTATGTCAAGGGCACCATCAACTTTGGTATTATATATAAGAAGACAAAAGATTGCCAGGTCATAAGATATTGCGATGCCGATTATGCTGGGGATAGTGGCACACAACGATCAACTACTGGATACTTCTTCAGTATAGGATCTGGAGTCATATCATGGTGCGGCAAGAGACAACCAACTGTGGCATTATCTAGTACTGAAGCAGAGTATCGATCTGCAGCAATGGCAACACAAGAAAGCACCTGTCTCAAGAAGTTAATGCAGGACCTCCACCAGCCGGCAGAATACCAAGTAAGGATTTTCTAAGATAATCTATCTTCGATTCGTTTGGCAGAAAATCCAATCTTCCATACAAGAACCAAGCACATAGAAGTTCACTATCACTACATAAGAGAAAAGGTACTTGAGAGAAAGGTTGAGATGGTGCCTACCAGTATACAAGAACAGATTGCTGATAGCGTCACCAAGGGTCTTCACAAGGCAAAGTTGAGAAGTTTTGAAAGGCACTCGGCATGGTCTGCAAGACGACTCTAGAGAGAAGTTTGCCTTGATGGGGAGTGTTGAAAGGAATGCAAGGCAACCTTCTAGAGTATTCTCCATCATGCAAGAATGTGATATTTTCTATAGAGACTCTAGAATTAGTAATAAATAAATTTAGAAAATGTTAGAATATTTTAAAATTCTCTATAAGGGGACACTTGACTTAATACCATGGTCCCTCTTAGCCTATAAATAGAGACCCCTCCCTTGCCGTGGTATCCATCCATGAGCATGGTAGATAAGAGGTGGTAGTGCTAGGTAGAGGAGAAGGGTGAGTGCTAGGCTAGCCACTAAAAAAAGATAGTGGTGTGTACTCGTGTGTACTCTTGTTGTGTTGTAATAAAGTCTTAGTGTATAAGTTGTGATCCATCGAAGGTTGGCTCTGTCACCTGGGATCACAAAGGGTCTGGGTTTTATCGTAGGTTGGCTCTGTCACTCGGAAGTCAGTTTCATCTGCTGGTATAGCTCTGCCACCCGGAAGTGAAAAGATGGCTCTGCCGTCAAAAGGATCCGATACACCGAGTAACTAGAAATTAAAGAGATTAAAAAGGTTGACTGACTCTAGAGTAAATTTGTGTGTTATAAGTGTAGGTTCTCAATTTAGTGGGGATTAGAACCGCCTCGATTTCCAACGCAGAGGATCGATTGGGATCGGCGAAGAGCTTCCTCTTCCTGCACTGAGCAGGTCAAGTACATTTGCAGCTTGAGGCAGACGGGCGCGCTGCACTGGACACGACGTCCAGCCAAATGAACTAAAACCAACCCAAGAGCAAGACCAAGCGTGCGGGCCTCTTGCACGCTTCTTTAGCATCATTCGGTGTCGCTGTGCCAGGAAGCTGTGGAATTCCCAATTCCGGCAGCCACCATCTCCGCGTTGCGATTGCGAAACCCTTCGCGCATGCAGAGGAGCGGAGAAATGCACAGTAATTCCTGCACTAGAAACTGTGAGTCAATGGACGTCCACATCGAGATGCTACTTCCATGACGCTCTCTCCGGCCGTAGAGAGTTTCCTGCAATCTCGGGTTCCTTTTTCCACGCTCGATTGAATTGAATTGGAATTTGGAAACGGCTCCGTCGCGTACGTGGATTAGGATGAGGCTGCAACGGCTAATGGACACGCTGACAGGTAGGCCGTGATCATGCGATCGTCTCTCTCACGTGCAGCGGCGAGTACACGCACCACCACAAACGGGCCAAACGTGCGCAGGCGGAGACTTTTCCCTATCCTTCTCCCCTTTCATGTCGCCAATCAGGTGTAGGAGCATGTTAGTTTACGGGCGCGCGACGACGAGCGCTTGAAACTTTTGCACCACACGATCCCACGAATTAGGGAGCGGGGACGGGAATGGCTAGTGATGGCAGCAGCGTACACTGAATCTGGAGCCTGTCGTTAGGTTCTTCAGCTCCGAGACTTTTCAGACTCTTCTATCCATGCCAGGTACTATAAAATTGTGCGCTTTTTTTTTTTCTTCTTCGTCCTACGCTTAGCTCCGTGGATTGTTCATCGATGTTCTCGTGAGCTTAGACTTCGCGGGGATAAGAATAAGATTGGCAGCACATCAGGGATCATTTGCGGGATCGACATGGACGTGGCGCCAAGTTGGCTCCTGCCCTCGTTGGGTTCACTGCATCCGGGCCGGGAAACGAAAGCCCCCACCTGAATGGAAAGCATCATCTCGGTGACAAAGTCATGGTCCTTGGCATGGACAATGTGAGCCTCTCCTGCGGCATATACTAGCACATGTGTAAGGGAGCAGATTCCCCTGATCGGCCGGTGCTGGTGCTACGTGGAACAGGCAAAGAAAGTGAAATCTCTACTGTAGAAAGGAAAAAGGTTTTGATCTGAGTCCCTTTACAACATGTGACATTTGAACGACTTTTCCTCTGGGACATGATAGCAAGCCAGGCTAGCTACTGCGGGAGGTTAAACGAAATGTTCCCAACATCCATATTGTACTCTAGCTCTACTAGACTGTAGGATATTCCTTTTTTTTTGGATAAATTACACACATGGTTGTTGTGCGTGAGATAAATGAATAGACATATACTGTGTAGCCACTTGGCCAGTGTATGCACAGGCTCCAGCTGGTCGCTGGCCCCAGTGCATGGCTGCATGCAATGCACACCAGAGAAGAGAAGAAGGAAGTCCATGGCACTTTCAGAAAGCAGACGAGGCTCTCATCACCCCGTCCGTCTAGATGCCTTGAACCGTTGCTTGCTACCACGTCAGGATGTCAGGACTCGGGACCAAAGGGCCAAGTCGTCCCGGTGTCGCTTTGCGCTTTCGTGGCCTGCAGCTACCAGTGCTCCAGTAGCACCACCCACCAAGCGTGGCTGCCTGCAACGCGCCGAGCGATGCCTTCTGGCTTCTGGCTCATGGCTCGAAACACCCAAACCTAATCCTGCGGGCTATTTATCTATATTCAACTGCAACTAGCTAGCTAGATCGCGTTGTTTGGTTTTGTTTTGCCCCTGGAAATAAAGTGCCTTCGTGTTAGTAGCGCGTCATGTTCATAGGCACAGCGATTTTGTAGCTACCAGCAGAGAGATGGTTGGGCTGCCACTGAAGGTAAAGATGGAAATGCCGAGTGGCTTGTGCGGGCGGGGCGCACCTCTCGGCAGTGCGATACGCTGCCGCCGCCGTTTTATAAGGAGAAACCGCGGCGCGCTTGATCGCACACACGTGTTGCTTGTCAGTTCGTGGGTGCCGTAAGCTTCACCGCCTATGGTTACATAGATAGAGTCGTTTTTGCCAAGCACCTGCAGCATCAGATGCTCTCTTGCGTGGTATTGACATACCTTTCTTCTTGATCTTTTCGGATCCTTTTTCTAATAGGGAGACAGGGATTTTTGTATGTTCTTGAGATGATTTTTCCCATGATCAGAACATTCCTGGGCTGAAAATAGTTTGGCTTGGTGGAGGCTGGTTTTTTCGTTGTTTTGCTATGTGCTGTGTGGAAGGACGTTTGTTCTTACTTAGGACCGCTGATCGGCAAAAAGGAAGGATTGAAGGAACCTAAGCATGGAGCTGCAGGCCGAGAGAGCCCTTGTGTGATGGCCCGTTGCGGAAAGGCACGGCCCATATTCTGAAGGGCCGAATCCATCATGGAAGCCGCGTTGTTTTGGGGCTCGTTGCCGTCAGTCGTTTCTCTACTGCAGCCCACGATGGTGCCCCTCTCTGTTCAGGGTCCGTTCTCTCTAATAGGCGGTGAATGGGTCAGCTGGCCCTTCTTGTGTGGGGCAGACGCGACATAACTTACTGGGCCTGAAATCAGCGGCACATTGGCTTAGGAGTGTTTGGTCTCTGAAGGCTAAAAGCCCTATCACGTTAAATAAAATTTTATTATTGGCTTAGAATATGTTTAGTTCCTGAGAGCTAAACTTTAGCTCTATCATACGTTCACATAATAGAGCTAAAGTTTAGCTCTCAGGAACCAAACACCTCCTTATTGCCATGCAAAAAGACACGTGACTCGGCGTGACCCAACAACTCTGACGCCAGGCTGCTGTCTTTTTCCCATTTTTTTAAAGAAAGAATCCGTTGACGAAAAAATCCTGACAAACGGCTTCCCGTGTGACCCCACATGAGGACCTAGGAATAAGACAATATTAAATACTAGAACGTATCGACTGGTATTCTGAATCGTTCCTCAAGAGGGATCCTCTAGAAGTCCGATACAAATCAATAAGCAATCGGCTAAGATCAGCCGGTTTTGCTGTGAGAATAGTATTAATTTGATCAACAACGATATGTAAATAACACCTAGATTTACATCGAATCGACTATACTTGACACAATGAACTAGAATAATAAAATTGTATTTAAAAGCTTATTAATGTTTCGAATCTAAGCAGGATAACCGTAATAAAAGCTAAATAAGACAAGACTAGAAAACTTAACCTTGCAGTCTAGCAAATATCGATAACTGTTAAATAAATAAATAGATCGAGAAAAAAGCGATGCGCCGTCAATCAAAGATCTAATTTACTCGGAAAACTCGAAACTTACTAGCAAGTTGGAGACCGAAGCGATGCAGCCCTGCCAACCAGAAGAATTCATTGAAGAAACAAAAGAGCTACGAAACTAGAGTTGGGCTAAGTCGCCAAGAAGCAATTGTTATATTGATTGTGTTGACTGTCTTTCATTGTCTTGGATTACAAGTTCGTGGGCCAATATTTATAGCCTAAACAAAAAGTTCTAGTCGATTACGACATCACATAACTTGCTCTAAAAGAAAATAATCTTTCTGTAACAAAACGACTCACGTAAAGTCTGGACTCCACACGATAACTTGCTGACGTAATGTATAAGCGTCAATCCCAATCCATCGGTTGCGATGCCATATCGGGTGATTTGCTCCTCGCCTTCTATCAGCTGTCATCTTTTGCTCCAGCATCGGTCGGACATTTGCTAAAAAACGGTGTCAATAGAATCTGAGTTTTGAAAGAGATTTTAGCATATTTTTTTTAAAAAAAAGAGATTTTAGCGTCTCCGCCGGAATTACACCACGCTTACGCTTGCTGAGGTTTCGAAACCGATGCGCGCGAGCTCGCGCTGCACCTGAAGCCAGTTGCGGGCACGTGAGTGTGGACATCATTTCAGGCTTCGCAAGACTTCTTTCTTCGGCGCACCTGAGCTCGCCTGATGCATTCAATTCTGCGCCCGTCTCTCGAACTCATCAGTATGGGAATTGGCAGTTGAGTGTCGCGGTCACGCCCGGGCTGAACATTCCCACCGCTGAACTGCTCAAGCGCTCCAAATCACCTGACGCATGATACGTTGATACCTCGTCCGTTCCTTTCCCTCGTTTGTAGTACAGGTACAGTGGGCTCATTCCTAGTGCTGGTCTGCACCTGTTCAAACTTCCCATCGGAAAAGCCTCATCGTTTTCTTGCAAGCTTGGGACTCGGCGCGGACGAGGCGACGACGATCCAGTCCCCTGTCCACACTGTCTTTGTCAGCGAGAGCCGGCCGCAAGGTCCCCAGGACGCATTGAAGATGGTAGAGACCTCAACCCCGCCGTCGTTTGCTCCATCCGGCTAGGTACGGATCCCATCCGGATGCGAAGCTGATTGCGTCATCTCAGGCCGTGGCCGCGTCATCACCGACCACCGGTTTCAGGGCTGACGCTCGCGGCTTTATTCGTTAGCTGTTGCCGCACGACGCAGACCACCGTGATCGACATGTGAACCCCGGACGTAGAAGTAGAATGAACTCCATCTCTCGGTGTAAACCGAGCGAACGAATCAAACGCATACTGCTGCTGTATTCCTTTTGTCTGAATATATGCAAACCTGATAGTAAACGCTTCGGGTTCTCGTCTGAAGAGGTCGGTCTCCTCGAGTCAGAGTTGGTTATGGCGAGTTCCTTAGTTCGACGGATCCAGCGGTCGAGCGATTGCTTTCGCCTGCCGGTGGCGCCGAGGTCGTCGCTAACGGAGACGAAGCTTGTTGCTGAGGCACAGGTGTGTCCTCACCCTCGCTCCTCTGGAACCTGCATTGTTGTGCTCACCGATCTGATCGAACGCTGAAGAATACCGTGACGGATCGGATGACGCTGAGCGGTGACAGGTGAATGTGATTGATCGAACGTTCAAAGCTATGCTGCGAATTCATGCAAGTGTAACATCGTGGTAGTTTTCCCTTGGTTGGAGCTTAGCGGGACGGTGGACTACTTTATCCATCTACTCTCGTTATTACCCAAGAACTGGGCCCGGGTCAAATATACGTTTATTAGGGTATCTCGTAACTGAGCAGGTACTGTATTTTTCTCGTAGGATGGTGACGGGGTACGTAGTTCTGTACCCGATCTGCTGCTGCTATGTTCTTATCTGTAATTCTCGGACTAACCTTTCTGCATCTTTGCCGTCTTTCAGCCCGTGCCTTGTGAGCATAACCAGGTAGCTCTCATGACAGGTACATCCTGCAAGGGACTTTTGGGCTCACTTTGCAAAGAAAGACAGTCGCTAGAAGACTGCTTCAGTAGTAGAATATTTTACTGTACACACGCAAAAAAAAAACAAATGAAAATAACAGACTGACAGTGAACGTTGGTATTATCGATGTGACCAATGGATAAGGCCTAATCGTAATACATGTTAGTGGCGTGTTAAGTGACGCAGGAGGGGAAAAACTTGGAATGCTTTAATATCATTACTGCAGGAGTCCTGTGGGACTCTGGCTTGTGAGAAATGACATGATCTTCCGTGACCAACATTGGCAGGATATAAAAATGGTGCTCAGGAAGATCTGGAGATGCATGTCAACCTGGAAGCCGATGTACAAGGAGTCTCTGGAAGTTGGCGCTACCCAATGGTGCAACTTTCTGGAATCAAAACTCAAGGCGCCGCTGGAAATCGGCCATTCATGAAGAAACTCAAGCTGGGACCGCCGAAGCTGGGATAGCCGGTAGTTTGTTCGTTCTGGTAGCAGCTGCGCCTGCTTGAGTTCTCTTTCAGTTCTGGTTCAGTTGCCTGTTAAAGCTTTAAAAGTTTACTTGCTGCTGCAGTGGGTTTAGGTCTTGTTTGAGCTGATGGCTCTAGCAGACCCTCCCTCTTGCCTTTTGACTCTGTAATGCAACAAACAGTTTGTGCTTCGTTCTAATGAAATGGGCCGGGGCGAGGCCGCTTCTTACTCTAAAAAAAAGTGACGCAGGAGGGTTGTAGTTTGTCCCGTTGAAGTTGTTCTGAGGCCCGTAAATCTCAACCCTCAGGACTAGCTCGAACACACATGCAGCCAGCATGCAGCTGCACTATTGTAGAAACAAACTCACTACGTACTGTAGCTCGCGCCTCTACTTGTAGCGGACCCCATGTTGTCACGTGGTGCCAGAGCCAGACCTGGAGATCGAAATATCTTTGCTTTGGCAGTGTCCACCAGGCCGGCAGCCTGAAAATTCTATCTTGCGCGAGATCACGGGCTTCGAGCCAGGAGGACGCGGTCCGCGGCCGGGAGGAGTCACGTAGGTAGGACGACTGCATGATCGTGGTGTTCGCTCACGGGCTCTCGGCGTCCGCTCCGTCATTAGACTTGCTAGGCTAAAAAAATTAAGATCTTTTACCACCTCTAGATTAAGGTCAACCCGGCCGTTTGGGGCGACGTGGACCTGCGTGTGTTGACCTGGCCGGCAGCCCGGCTGACATGCAGCTCTGTTCCGTTACGACATTTTGGACCGTACCAAAGTTGGCGAGCGATAGGATCCCAATGGGTTTGGATGTGAACATGGACTCTGTCTCGACCCGTCCAAGGTTTTACTAACTCGAAATTTTGTTGCTCTTTTGTCTTCCTCGTTGGTCAGCTGATTGTTGAAGATACCGTACAACTGCATAGAGATAGAAGTTGTGGTCACACACGTTGGGGCTTTGCGGGGCTACAAGCTACATGCTGCGCATATAGCAAGCTGACCCATTCTTGATGATGGGCTAATAAGGTTCGATCTCTAGCCATCGTTATCGGATGCGCACGTGTCCTTTCTGCACCTGCCGTGTTGGCCGTCGCTGTTTACGCTCCACGGATCGTCGAAACCAGCGACGGCGACTGGCGGCGGCCCTACCGCATTACTTATTTGACGTTGTGGATTCAGCCAGTATATGTGTTGCGATCAATCACGTCCGTCCGTCTCATGCATGGAGAAAAATGGACTCGCCACAAGTTGGGGGCTTAGCCACTGATCGGATTCAGTAGTTGGATCGGCACATGCACGAGAACGAGTAAAATCGAAGCCGCCGGAATCTCTCTAGGATCACTAGTTCTTTAGCTAGTTGTAATGTCTGACCCCGCACAGCATAGCGCTTGGAGATTCATCAACGTCGACTTCTGATGAACTAAAGCTCCTAAAAACAGAGACCTGAGTGGCTTCGTGGGACCTGCGGCAGAATCTGCATGGCTGCTATGTACTTAGCTGCATGTGCTAGCTGGGATTAGCTAGTCCTTTGTTTTGGATGAACTAGGTCTAAAAAATAATTGGATACCTATAGCTGGTGGATCAAAGAGGTTCTAATATAAGCTATATGCTACACAATGTCTTTCACATGCATGTATGCGTATGCAGTCGTTCGAACTGATAATCAAATTTAGACTGTCAAAACGAGCCTCTTTTAAGCAGGAGAACTAACGACGCGGTCCACAATTGCATGGGCAACTAGCAAGCCAACGAGACCTCGCCTCACCACCCTGCGTAGTTGCGTGTGTCCCGTCATCCCGGCGTGTCGCCAAATATGAGTAAGGATCTGGAGGAGCTAAAATTGGATGGTAGCATCTATTAGTAGCACTCATACCTTATGCTAAAGTTTTTAGTTTTGACTAAAGTTTAGTCCACTCCATTAGTACTTCTGTTTGAAAGAGATAGTGCTAAAGTTTAGCACTTTTAGATATTAGCACTTGGATCAAACATAGTGGCATCCCAATACTTTGTTTCAAAAAGAAAAAGAAAAGAGTAATAAACAGCAGGAAGCAATCAGCTCTGCATGTGCGCTGATATATACCTGCTAGCCGTTCGATCTCTTGGAAACTTCGACCGGTCCGATCAGGATGGTGAGCACGCAGGTTCCACAGTTCCAGGAATGTCTGATAGATATCTCCACGATGGACCTACTCCGAAATCACTTGGAAATTCCCAACGAAAGTATATTTGTCGAAATAAAATAGCTTCCAAAAAAAAAATTCCTTCCCTCAAAAAAATGTTTTGTTCCGTTTGTATTTATTTTCCAAGTAAATTCCGTTCCTCTTTTAAACAAGTAGCAAAGCGCGCATAGTGATTCATGGCCAATGAGAATATATCTTGCTTCTTCGATGGCCTTATTTTTCTGATAGTAGAATATTGGTAACGAGCAGAATGGTCGCAGCAGCACCGGCAAAATGCTCCAGCTGTAGCAAGCTGTTGTTTGTCGACATGCTTCCGGCGAAATGCTGATTTCGGAATGCTTTGGCACGCGTATATTGGATTCGACCCTGTCAGATTCTACAATTGGCAGGGCACATCCAAATTAGCCCTCGACTAATCACCGTACATATGTATCCAAAGTTCCAAACAACGCGTCCTTGTTTTTTTCAGGGAAAAGTCACAAACCTTTCTAATTTAGCAGCGACGCGTTGTCATGGTGGCAGATTTGCAATATGTTTTGGCTTGGTTGTTTCTTTTATCTTTTCCCTTCTGGATTTTAGGTTCGAGAAACGCATGTCGTTTGTAATCCTGTTTCGGATTCACTGAGTATTTTTCTTTCGTCCAGCTCAAAAACTTAGCACCACTGACAAAACAACAATCCTTTTGACAAAAAAGCGCAACAATTATTGATCCCGTAAATAGTTTATGGATGGAAAAAATAGCTTATATTTATGGATGGAAAAATAGTTGTGGGCGAGTCACCGAACATAGTAGTAAAATCTGAAAGCGTCGAATATCTCTACATATAACAGCAGAATTATGCATGTGCGTGTGGTTATGCATGCCACATCTTCAAAACCATGGCGGTGTGGTAACCCCGGATCACCCAACTAGATGGCTAGTGCGTTCACTCTCCCCGAGCCACTAATAATCAAGGGCGGTCAAATAAATTCATCGCCAAAAAAGCCCCTAAAGCCTTCAGTCTCATTCTCTTCTAGTAGCCTCCCTGCCCTTGTTTCTAGCCTATAAATACAGGATCCACCCCGTAGTCTTGTCCTCAGGGTAGCTACTCGATCGACGCGCGCACATAGTACAACAAGCAGATAGACACGGGACACCTCTGCCGTTGAGAGGTTGAGTTGTCCAGCCATCTCTCATTTGGAACCTACAGCTCGGCAGATGAGTATGGAGTTCATCGGAGACGCCGACCGTTTCGGCCTCGACTTCATCCGCGACCTCCTGCTCGGCGGCGACGGCCGCGTCGCCCCCGTGGCGAGCCCTGCAGTTTCCGACGACGTCACCTTCCCCGTCCTGCAACCTCAACCGGAACTCCTGCCTATGCCGTCGTTCTTGCCGCAGCAGTACCAGCAGCAGCATCAGGGGTACATAGACCTGACGCGCGAGTACATGGTCGCTCCTCCGGCTGCCCCTGCTGTAGGCGAGGCGGCGTTCCGGGCGCAGGAGCCGGCGCCACCGGTGATGATAAAGTTCGGGAGCGAGCCGCCGTCCCCCGTCAGCGTCAGGCCGCCGCTGTCCATCTCCGTGCCCCCGAGCTCGTACGCGTGGGCCGCAGCGGCGCCCGCGGCCGCTCCCGCCGCCGTCGAGGACTACCGCAAGTACCGCGGCGTGCGGCAGCGCCCCTGGGGCAAGTACGCGGCGGAGATCCGCGACCCGAAGCGCCGGGGCTCGCGCGTGTGGCTCGGCACGTACGACACGCCCGTCGAGGCCGCGCGCGCCTACGACCGCGCCGCGTTCCAGATGCGCGGCGCCAAGGCCATCCTCAACTTCCCGAACGAGGTCGGCACCCGCGGCGCGGACCTCTGGGGCCCGCCCCCGCCGCCCGCTCCGGCGACGCAGGCCGCCGCCGCGGCGAACAAGCGGAAGCGGAACCACCGGGACGACCCCGACGACGTGGAGGTGGTAGCGGTCGTGAACAAGGCGGTGAAGCGCGAGGAGGCGCCGCCGCCGCCGTCGACCCAGGTGTCCTCCACGTCGCCATCATCCATGTCGACGCGCGAGACCACCGCCTCATCGACGGTGACGTCGACTGCGACAGAGACGGGCGCAGGTGCGGAGTGTCTCCCCGTGACGCCGTCGAGCGGGAGCTGGGAGCAGTACTGGGAGGCGTTGCTCGGCGGCCTGCCTCCGCTCTCGCCGCTGTCACCGCACCCGACGCTGGGGTTTCCGCAGCTCATCGTTAATTAACTGAGCCGTCATGCCCGCGTGCTGATCGAGGAATTGCACACCTGCAAGGGGGTTGGGCCACATATCTATACGTAGAAATAACTCACTAGAGTTACAAATAGGAGTAGCTCGCATTGTAAATTCACGGGAATGTAATATAAAAAAATGAACGTACAATTGACTTGTTTTGCAAAAAGTTTCACAATGTTAAAACTTAAAAGCTGTGGGAAATTTTCAGGCCCGCGCTACTGTGTGGCGTTACACCCCTAAGGCCCTGTTTGGGTGTTCTGAAAATATATGCACCTGTAAATTATTTACACCTGTTTTTCGTTGTGCACAAGGAAACCAGACAATTATTTTCCGCTTGTAAAAATGTTGTTTGGATACACAACTGATATCAAACAGCTGGTGCGTTGGATTCCCTCCCGTCTCCGAGGATTCGCTTGCCATCTTTGATAGGATCGCTCCGGCTACTGCCACCAGCCTCCGCCGAGTCCAGCAGCACGGGAGCCCGATATTTGTCGTATTTTTTTCGAGACCTCATCACACGATTATTTCTACCCGACGGTTTTAGTCCAAAACAGCTGTAAAATTAATCGGCTCACCGGTCATCCAAACAGCAAATTTCAGCCTATACCGGAAAAGCTTCCGGAGGTGTAATTTAAAAGAGTTTTAGATTGAATACCGGACTTCCAAACAGACCCAATGCACATCAACAAATTGTTCGTCTGATGTCCCTAGAATTTATGTTTACATCCGTAGGAATCAGGTTTTGCGCCCCATGCCATCTACCACGTATTCACGCGTTGGGAGAAAAAATGTTCATAAATAAATAAAAAATCATAAGTAGAAAAATATAATTTCAAAGTAGCCTATATATGTGATCCATAACTTTCCGGCTTCCCCCTACGATGACTAGCATCGGGAAATTCAAAAACACATTCAGGTGTGTTTTTCTCCCAACCAATTCACGCAGTTTAAACTGAGATTCCTGCTGGTAAAGTCTCCCTCCACCTCCAGCAAATGTCCATTTATGCTAGGATTTGGGTTCAATATAGATGAGTTCGCGTGGAATTGAGAGGAGACAATTGGATAGCCTACTCCATTTAGATTTGTAATCGATGGGCTCGAAGCGGTAGTACACTTAACGCTTCTTGCAATGACGTAAATCTGAACATAGTTTAGACTTGCAGACCTTCTTTTCGGTCGCCTATTCTGACCTGATGCATTCTCTTATCCTCTGTCCATCATCATTCATTCATTCGGACTGTGTAACTTATCCGTCTGCATGTCCGGATCCATGTCTGAAAACTCTGAGCGCTGAACCGCGCAGAGCACCCCCAGATCAGCTGATGTATTAGAACCTCGACCGTCCCCTTGTTTGCGCATCCGTACGTGCGTGCGCACGTACTGCTGATTGGTGATTGCACCTGTTGAAAGTTTTCACCTGAAGCATCATTTTCAGAATTTTCTTGTCTACTCGGGAGTCCCTCATTCAGTCATCCTCGCCATGCATCCTTGTCAGCGATGGTTGAAAGGTCCACGGGACGCATTGAAGATGGTATAGCTAGGAAAACCCAGGTGCGACGCCGCCACTGTCTGTGCCGTCCGGCAAGGTCCGGCAAGGTCCGGCTGCGCCTCGTAACCCACAGGGCGTAGCGTCTGAACTTCCGTGCGATCGAGCTGCGTGAGGTGTTCGGTCAGCCGAACGCAGACCGTGTGTAGAGCAGCCGATGACAAATCTGGCGTTGAAATTCAGCAGATGCTAGTCTCCGTTTCGTGCTCCCTGAGGTGTCTCCCAGCACCTGAAACAGTCGTCGTCCACCTCCAATCCAGCCTCGCTAGCTGTTCCATCTGCTTCCAAGCAGAAGCTGTAACTTTCACATTGCGATGACTTTGTTTACGTCGGTCTCTCAGGCGGCGACGACCCAGTGGTCAGCGTGTCGTGAGGTGACCGGATCACGCCGGTTTTCTGGGCGATTTTGAGCTCGCCGTCTGTTTGGCAATTGCCGCACGAACGAAGCAAACCACACCGTGACCTGCAAACTCCGCTGCCCCGGCCGGACGTAGAACCAACTCTCCCGGTAGACCGACCGAATGAAAAAATCGAACTTGTGCTGCTCCGATCCGGCAAGTTTCGTTTTCCATTTGAATATAAACAAACAAGCAAACACCCCCGATCGCCTCGGCTTCCCGTTTGGACTTTGAAGAGGTCGATCGATCGGTCAGCTCGGAGTCCGAATCCGTTACAGTGAGGTCGACCCTATCGCTTTCACCCAATTCACCGTGCCCGCATCGATGGTGCCGAGGTCGTTCGATGGAGCAAAGCTAACCGAAACGGACGCGCATCTTTCTGGTAACTTTCCAGGATAGCCTGGTGTACACTCCCAGAGAAGAGTCCCCAGTCCTCCGGAACTGGCATCGTTGTGCACGCCAATCTGATCGAGCCCTGAAGAAGACCCTGATGTTGAGTGGTGGTGACAGGTTGCACATACGTTCAAAGCTATGCTGCAGTTTTTAAATCCAGCGTCTAGGTAGTCATCGCTCGGTTGGAACTTAGCGGTGACGGTGGATTACTTTAGCCATTTAGCCGTTGCTGCCCAGGAACAGAGTCAGATATACTACGGTATCTGGCAACCGAAGTGGCGTGTCAGATACTGAATTCCTCTTCAAGGATTGCGACCTTGTACTACTGCTGATATGCGGTCATTGTATACCTGTACTGTCGTCCCCTGCCAGTATATTCAGCTCATGCCTAGTGAGTATGTGTAACCATGTACGTAGCTCTCAGATGCAGGCGACTTGAGCTCGCTTTGTAAAGAAAGACGGTTGATAGAGGAGTAGACTGCACAATAATCTTGTCCTATGTGTAGAACTGTAGATACAGACTGCAGACAGAAAGCCTCGGTATTATCAAGACGAGGATTGATCGTAAAATTGTGGTAAATGTTACGCAAGGAAGGTAGCTTGTTCCAATGAACTTGCGAGCAAGTTCGTAAAACCTAAATCTCCAATACTTTAACTAGCTTCCTTTCTACGAAAAAAAATGAATACTAATCAAGAGGCCATCAGTAAACGACTTGCATGCGAGTTCCACCATAATCCATGTTTATGGTCACCTGACCTTTTCTGGAAAAAGAAAAACTCGGTGCACCTGCACCTGCAGCACGGCTGCATTGTAGAAACACATCTGGTCAGCTCGTGCCCCCAGCTGAGCAGGACCAAGCCCGGGTGCGTCAGAATTTCAGGCGGTGCCCGCGCCCGTGCCTGCGCAACGCTGAGCGGGCCGGCTTGAACCTACCGGACAAGCAGGGTCCCCATGAATCAAATGATAAATTGACAAAAGGCTCTGTGCTTTTGCGCGGAGATCACGGGCCGCGAGCCGTGAATCGGTCCAAGGACGCCCGAGCCGTGCGCCGCCGTCCGGCGCGGCCTGGGTGTGGGTGGTGGATGAGTGCGGCTATCCCTGTCGCGCAGCAAGCCATCGCGTGCCCGACGGGCGAACCGGGAATGTGGGAGGAGGAGCCGTGCCGGGTTCGTGGGCTTTTGCTCTCACTGACAACGGGGCACGAGGGGTATGTGGGTCGGTGGGCCCTCTAGTCAGTTTCTGGTGGAAATGTGAACGCGGTGAGCTGGAAGTGTCGACCTGACCGTCCGTCCGGTTGCGTGCTCTCCTCCGTTCCGTTGGGATGTTTTGGATCGTACTACCAAAGTTGGCAGGCGGCTCGAATACGGGAGGAATGTGAGGCTGCCAGACTGGGGACACGATGATCTCGATCCGTCCCAGGTTTGTTAACTCGAAACTTTGCTGTCTTTTTGTTTGTCCTTTTTATTCAGTGTGCCAGCTGTTGAAGATGCCCACGCATTTGCGCGGAAGCTATGGACTGGGATTTTTCTTCAATAAAGAGAGCTATGGACTGAGATACGCATGTGGCCCTAGTCATGCATGGTGCAAGGCGATTATGAAGGTGGATGTCAGTAGGACCAAGCAGTTAAGGTCACTATTCCGCGAACCGATCGACGAAGCACGCGACCGGCGAGGGCCCTACGCCCCTACCACATTAATCATTGGACGACGATGCGCGGTGTGTAACCAAACATTCCCTATGCAAAATGTGTCGGTGTTTTACCGCCACGCCCACTGAGGGATACCTCCAAGGTGGTGAGTTTGTAGGTAGGGTGTTGCCGAGATCAGGAACTCGAAAGTGCAAGGAACACAAATTTTAGACAGGTTCGGGCCGCCGAGAACGTAATACCCTACGTCCTGTGTGTGATTTGTATTGCCTAAGGTGTTGATCGGGAGATCTCTGTTTGAGAGGGTCCCTGCTCGCTCTTATATAGTTTAGGGGGATAGGAATACATAGGAATCCTAACCGGATACGAGCTCAGAAGTCCTACCCGAGTACTTTTCGGGTAGTTTCCTTCTGTTCTGACTAGTTCTACTACGGTACAAGTAGTTCTACTACGATACGAGTAGTTACAACTGGTGTAGAGCGTGGGCCTTGTTCCACCCCTTATCATGTAAGATGTACGCCATGTGCACAGTCCCGTGGGTCTGGGTCTGACAAGTCCTTGAGCTCTTCGTAGTCGAGTACTGCAGGCTTCCGAGTACTTCTGAAGGCGTCTTCGAGTTCTCCAGAACTCCATCTTGAAGGTGTCTCCCGAGTACTCCCTTGGCTGCATCGAGGCTGTGAGGTGCTCATGCCCCGGATAGTTATCAGGTCTTCTTTTATACGGGGTGCGATTGAACTCGCACTCCACATGGAGTAGCCCTCGAGCCTTAGGTTAATTCGAAGAATCAAGCTGAGGGTCAAATTAGTCTTAAATCTTCCGTCCTCATCTTCCAAAAGATTTAAAAAATAAGTCGTTGATGACACGTGTCCCGCAGCAGCCGAGCTTTGAATCCAAATCTCCAAGGTTTGGAATAAAGGATCTAAAGAATTGTGGCATGCAATATATGTCGATAAAGATTTGATGGTTAAGATGGGCAAATTGGTTCAGAAATTCGAAAACCGCTTTTTTGGATGAATTCCCTGAAAAAATGGTTAAAAAATAACTTTTCCAAAAAATATCCTAAATTACCGCTCAAATCAAACCTTGTTCCCTGAGTGCCGTGTCGCATCCGGAACCCGGGCCTGGAAGTTAGATGAGTCGCACGAGATACACCTAGTAGTCAGTGGCACCAGCCCTCGAGCCTAGACATTGGCCAAGTTGCCTCCGGATCTTGAACTATCGATGAAGCCGACTAGTCGGAGTCGATTCCGACTAGTTTTTTAGGCGAGACGAGTAGTCGAAATAGTCGTTGACCGTTGTTGATGAACCCTACTAGTCGGAGTCGAATCCAACTAATTGCAGTCAAGCGATCAGTGTGCCGACAGCGCGAGCAGAAGTCGTTCTGAGTAGTCAACGTAGTAGACGATGCAAGCTGAAGTTTTGTCGAGTAGTCATTGTAGTCGGCGACGTGTAGCCGAGCGTTCTCGCGAAGTCGAAGTAGTCGTTGGCGATTGTTGATGAATCCAACTAGTCAGAGTTGAATCCGACTCGCCCAACAGCATGGTCCAGGTCAGGTCCCTGCAAGGTAAATATAAAAGTATGTTGTAACCGATATACATGATATCGCGTTGGGAGCAGATCCCAGCATTGTAAAATACATGTAATTTTTTTTCGCGTTTTGCTCTTGCTGGGTCACATAATTTCCCCGAGTAGTTAGCTTGTTACGTTTAAGCACCTGATCTCTGTTAGCCGTAGCCCATAGCGCACGGAGCGTGGCCGCATGCACGCGCAGGAACATACCCGTACTAAAGAGTCGAGGTTTCACGGATTAAAGCGTGTGCTACCCGGGTATTTTAGTAACCGTTAAGAGAAAACTAGAGCAGTCGGCGGTGCGCGAAAAAAGAGAACGCTCGTGGAGTGCACTTATAGGGTTTAACCCGACTGCCCGTGTTGCAGGGCGGGCCGTGTAGGCAATCGGGAACAGGCATGACATGGCGTGTGAAGAGAATGCGTGTAGCGCAAAAAGTAGACGGTGAAGCGTAGCTCTGGAGGGTTTCATGCCCATCGAGAGACGTACACAGATAAGTAGTCGATCATGTGAAAAACAAGTCAGAAAAGGTACAAGTGACTTAGCTTGATTCGTGGACGATTGTCGACGAAGCCGCAACGGTTGTCGATGGAGCCGCGACGGTTTGTTGATGAAGCCGACTAGTCGGACTCGATTCCGACTAGTTGTTGACGGTGTGAAGCTCACTCCCGACTAGTTTTCTAGTCGATACGTGTAGTCGAAGTAGTCGTTGGCGCAAGCAGGAGCCGTGTCGAGTTGTTGTGGTAGACAGCGACACAAGCTAGGGTCGTGCCGAGTTATCGTGGTAGACGACGACATAAGCTTCCTAACCATATGACATCAGGTGGAAGTCGACAAAGCGACTCCTCGTGCAGAGTCCGCGCGGGCGTTCCATCCCCGGCCGTAGTGGCTGTCTTGGGCCGACGTTTGATTGGAGAGGAAGTAGCCAGTATGGACTCGCAGTAGTGATTAGTGGTAGTTATCGTCACTGCGGCGCGAGCTAGAGTAAAACCGGGCAGTCGAGGTCGACGGTGGCACGTCAACGTTGTAGCGTGAGCTGGAGTCGAGCCGATCACGAGTAGGAACCGGGTTGGATCCAGACTCGTCCTTACGGTTTCCGATTAGATGGGAAAGTCAAATTTTGCCGAGATCATCGGCGAGGTTGTCGTTATTGCGGCAGGATGCTGGAGCAGATGCCCGTCGGCTCCCTAGTGTCGGCGAGGTGGCTGTTGAAACCACCACGACCGTTGGTGATGCAGAACCAGGAGATGAAGGTGAACGTCGTGTCCACATCGAGCACAGCGCTGGCGAAGTTGAACGATGCCATCAAGTTCTCCGGAGAATCTTCAATGAGCTTCACTACCTGGCGCGCCAGCTGTCGATATTTTACTGCCACGCCCATTAAGGGATACCCCCGAAGTGGTGAGTTTGTAGGTAGGGTGTCGCCGAGATCAGAAACTCGAAGCTGCAAGAAACACAAAGTTTAGACAGGTTCAGGCCGCTGAGAGCGTAATACCCTACGTCTTGTATGTGGTTTGTATTGCATTAGGTGTTGATCAGGGTAATCTCTGTTTGGAGGGGGTCCCTGCCCGCCCTTATATAGTTTGGGGGGATAGGGTTATATGGGAATCCTAACCGGATACAAGCTCAGAAGTTCTACCCAAGTACCTTTCGGGTAGTTTCATTCTGTTCCGACTAGTTATACTACAGTGCGAGTAGTTCTACTACGTTAACGTTATGAGTAGCTACAACTAGTACAGGGCGTGGACCATATTTCATCTCTTATTCTGTAAGATGTACACCATGTGCATAGTCCCGTGGACCTGAATCTGACAGAATGAACTCAGATAGAAGTTGGGCTTAGCCGCTAGATAGCTTTGGGCTTTGGCGCGAGAATGGGTAAAAGAGAAGCAGCCGGACGGGATCGGAATCGTGCTATCTTTCCATTCGATCAGTAATCTCTGACCGGCCTCACAACGTCGTCGCTGGCCGCACTTCGCGGTTCAACGCCGGCGACTTCCTTCCGATCGACCGGCTGGAAACGAACACCAGAGCTGAGGGAGCTTCGTGGGACCTGCAGAATCTGCATGGCTACCACTACCAGTACCAGGTGGACGCTTGCTTAAGCAGGTCGTGGTCAGAGGATGCTGGATATGTCTAAGCTAGATGCTGCACATGTACTCGATGTATGCACATGCATGTACTACTTGTATCTAGACCGTCAAACAAGAAACTGCTAATTCTGTACCAAGTGCTTTATATAAACAAATATGAACATATACAGAGCTGACTAGTAGTGGCTAGATAAGTTTGTGCTTGTACCTGTGCCTGCCGGGGTGGCGGTTACTGTCTTATTTATGAGTGCACTTGCAGTTTAACCATGTGTACGAGAGCGAGTATTAGCGGGAGACCCAGTCCTCGCAGCAACGGTGAATTGACTAGTGTACACTGCATTGTGATATGATCAGACGTCACGTCTAACGGGTATCAGACTGACACACTGAAACTATACGTACGCGGGAGACATCAGAACCGTACGCGTGGTACCACCTCATCTTCAATCCAGCCGTTCGCGACGACACTCGGTCCATAAGAGGCGTCCAAATCAAGCAATGGAAATGGGCGTGGTTACTACTGGTCACTAAGAGCGTAAAAAATTCATGTTTTTGGAGGTGCTTGTACCCAGCTCTAAAAATTTTTGGAGCTAGAGTTATAAATAAATCAAAGATCTTTTGCTGAGTCATTATATTTTAATCTATTTTACAAACTTCAGCTTTATCATGGATCTTAGAGCTGAGTCATGCCAAATAGACCTAATTCAGGCCATCTTACGAAGAACAACCAGCTCCATCTCTCAACTGGCAAGGAGCTAGCAGAATTATGATGATGAAACTAATTGTTCTCAATGGAAATCTCATTCGAGTTTCATAATCTTGATAACTGTGTACATCAAATTTGATCAGTATGAAACTTAACTTTTGTCTTTCTCTTTATAAATTTCATATCATGTCACCGACTTTGCCTACGTGTGGCATGTTATTTGATAAGGATGAAACACCTATTAAACTTGTATTATTGGCAGATGTCTTCAAATTGCAGATGTAGTAAACTTAAATTTCATAATCTTGAATGTTTCTTCAAATTGCAGATGTCACATCTTTGAAGCCACGGATGTAGTAAACTTGAAGACCCAACTAGCTAAAGGCGTACGTTCACTCCCCACCTCGATTAATCCAACACTACGGTGAGCTCAAGATTAATGGTGAGATATCACGCAAAGACTAGAGCGAGTCTCCAGTAAAAGGGTGGTCAAAGAAATTCACCTGGGAGGAAAACCCTAAGCTCGCGGTCTCTTCTCTCTTCTACTCTTCCATTATTGGTCCCTCCTCTCTGCCTGCCTCCACCAGCCGCCTCCCTATAAAGCATAGAACCACCACCCAAGTTTTGTTCTCAGACCTCAGATCGAGAGTAGCAACCAGCTGAGAGTTTGAGTTCTCGTGTCATCTCTCTCCTCGGTGCGTAGTGTGTACAGTTCCACAGCTCCATCAAGAGACGAACATGGACTTCGCCGCGGACTCCGACGGCTTCGCCCTCGACTTCATCCGCGAGCACCTGCTTGACGGTGGTTGCGGCGGCGTCCCAGTGCCGGTGGGCAGCACCGGAGTTCCAGACGACGTCACCTTCCCCATGCTGCAACCTCAGCCCGAGTTCCAGCCCATGTCGTCGTTCTTGCCGCCGCCGCTGCAGCAAGGGTATACACACCTGACGCACGAGTACGAGGGCGCCGCCCCGGCTGCCGCTGCCGCGGCGTCCCGGGCGCGGTATGAGCTTTCGGCTACGGTGATGATTAAGTTCGGGAGCGAGCCGTCGTCCCCCGTGAGGCCGGCGCTGACCATCACCGTGCCCCCGAGCTCGTACGCGTGGGCGGAGTCCGTCACCGCGGCCGCGGCCGTTGACGACGACTTCCGCAAGTACCGCGGCGTGCGGCAGCGACCCTGGGGCAAGTACGCGGCGGAGATCCGCGACCCGAAGCGCCGGGGCTCGCGCGTGTGGCTCGGCACGTACGACACGCCCGTCGAGGCCGCGCGCGCCTACGACCGCGCCGCCTTCCGCATGCGCGGCGCCAAGGCCGTCCTCAACTTCCCCAACGAGGTGGGCACCCGCGGCGCCGACCTGTGGGCGCCGCCGCAGCCTCCGGCTGCGACACAGGCCGCCCCGGCGAACAAACGTAAGCGGCAGCAGGAGGAACGCGACGTCGAGGTGCTCGCGGTGATCAACAAGGCGGTGAAGATCGAGATGCCGTCGTCGTCGTCCACCTGGCCGTCGTCCATGTCGACGCGCGAGACCACAGCGAGCGCGTCCTCGACGGTGACGTCGACAACGACGGAGGCGGCGGGCGCAGGTGCCGATTGGCTCCCCGTGACGCCGTCCAGCGGGAGCTGGGATCAGTACTGGGAGGCGTTGCTCGGCGGGCTGCCGCCGCTGTCACCGCACCCGGCGATGGGGTTTCCGCAGCTCACTGTTATTTGAGATGCTAAGACCGTCAAGAAATGACTAGCGGTGATTGGATAGGCAAGGATCGGACCTACAATTCTTTTGGATTGCCAAGGAAATCGGTTAATTTCCTTCAAATCCAAGAGGATTATTGGGCCTAATCCTCCCGCGCCTAAACAAGCCAACCGGCGCGAAAAAATAATTGACAAGGAACCAGCATGACGAAGTATTTGATTTTATGAATAAGCTGATATACAGAGGTACGTGTAGATCGTTCGATGCTTGTGTAAAAAATAAGCAAGAGGGTGTGTCGTTCGATATGACCTGCCAGTGTCCAGCTTGATTCAAGTTCAATTTATTTATGAGCTCATCTAAGGAAATGATTTATTGTTGTCTATTCTGCTGTCGTTTGTATATTGTTTCATCCCTTGATCTATCAAGCTGCAATTGTGTTCTAACAATGGTTAAATTGACGAGGTGGATTGTTCGAGTTAGTAAAATGTAATTACTCCATCAGATCAGGTTCTGTTTAGCTTTTACTAGTTTTGTTAGAAAAAATTCCCTACATGCCACTTGTTAATATTTTTTTCTGACGCTTATTACGACCAACCATCTACCTCAAGTTCTGGTACTGACTATATACTCCCTCTGTTCCAGAATATAGCTATTTGTAGGGGATTTTTTTCAAGTCAAACCTTTTAAACTTTGACAATAGACGGTAAAAAAATATAAATATTAACAACATGAAAAAAATTTATTCATAACGAAATCAACTATCATAACATGCAATATTTTTTATTTAAAAATAATTATTTTTGAAGATATTATTGATCAAAGATGAAAATGTTTAACTTTGATCAAATCTAAAAGTTGCTATATTTTAGAACGAAGGTAGTATATGAATTGTACACACTAGTACAAATTGTAATCTTAGTTATGTTGGATATATATTTCAGATAGTGCATGAGAGTGGACATGATCTGGACATATGAATGAAAAAGCTAGACATTGACTTAGGCAACAAAAAATGTCAGGAAAGTTGATTTTGTTGGCTTGCCTATTCATATGTTTACTGATTATCTTTTTTTAAAAGAACACTCAATATGAGTGACACGATTTAAACAAAAACTTTGCCGTGCTATATTATTAAACAAAAGAATAAAACGTCCATTGTATATTCGAGTTGCATTATGTGATTTCTATAAAGAGATGACACAAATTAAACAATTCAATTTGGGTGTTAATAAACACCTAAAAAGACAGATTACTTCTGAGTAAAACAACTGGCGACATACGTTGGGTAGTGTGTATTCTCATCAATATACCGATCTATAGCCAGCGTTGGAGTACGACTCACACATCGGAAACTTTGAACCGGTCTTTGTTCGTTTTCCCAGCAGATGCGGCGAACGAACATGCATACCGAACGTATCCTAGAAGATTAGCCCTACACTGTTCCTGTTAGCAGGTACTACACCACTGAACCGATATTCTACTGATGGTTTCCCAGGACTGGACAAGATAAAGAGACCCATACCAAAAAAAAAAAATGAAATCAACGCTGGTAATCTTGATCTGGGACGTGCTCCAAGACGATTAATTAAACTGAGTCGGGGAGATCTTGAGCCTTTGACTGTGGACTAACGTAACGGGCTAGGGGAGCCGGACATGTGAAGCACGGAACCGATAAACGTCACAAGTCAACAGCAGACTTGCCGGGGTGGCATGCAATATGTTATTCCTGTCTGACGTACCAGTAGCCGCAGCTAGTATGATCATCGTAACCAAGAACGCACAGATCCGGCCCATGTCGTCGTTCTTGCCGCAGCAGCAGCATCAGGGGTACACAAATACCTGACGCACGAATGCATGCGCACGAGCTCTGCTCCGACGACTGGCGCGGCCCCCCGGGCGCAGGAGCCGGCGGCTTCGGTAATGATGAAGTTCGGGAGCGGCAGCCATCTTCGCCATAGCCGGTGATGCCGCGCTGATCATCGCCCTGCCCCGAGCTCGTACTCGTGGGCGGAGTACGTCGCCGCGCCTGTACCGGCGCCGGCCGCGGCCTTCGGCAAGGACCACGCCTTGGCTGTTGCCGCACGATGCAAATCACCGTGTCCTTTGATCTCCGCTAGCTGCCCCGCCCGGACGTGGAACCAATGCAACTAACTCTCTCCCGTTAGACCGAGCGAGTGAACGAATCAAACGCTTACTGCTGCTGTGTATCTCGATCCTCTGAATTCGATCGGCTTCCGAGTTCCGACTGGAAGAGGTCAGCCTCAGCCCTTAGTTCGTTAATTACAGTATGGGCATCACATCCTGCACCACCGGTACGGTCGCTCCGTGTAGCAAGCTAGCTGAAAGCCTGAAACGCGCGCGTCTTCTTTGTAAATTCATTTGATAGCTTAGCCTGGTGTGCACTCATCAGGAGGTAGTCCTCTGCTCGCTTCACTGCAAGTCGGCAGCACTGGCATAGTTTATGGACGCCACCGTTCCAACTGAGCTCTGAAGAAGTCCATGGTACCAAGTGACAGCTTCATTCAACGGTATGCTGTGGTTGTTTTGAACTTATGGAAGTGTAGAATCTTGGTACTTTTCTCTCTGTTGGAACTTAGCACTGACGGTGAGTTATTTTAGCCATTTATAGTCGTTATTTCCCAAGAATAGAGTCAAACCTCCTATGGTATCTTTCCTTCAAAAAAAAACATCCTATGGTATCTAGCAATCGACGTGACGTGCCAGATACTGTATTTTTCTCGTAGGACTACTGTGACCGAGTAGGTGTTTACTCTGCTGCTTCTGCTGTTTTTTATTAACCTACAGCTGAAACATTTCTACATCTTCACTTGTCTATATATTCAGCACAACCTAGTGAGTATAACCATGTATACAGCAAGCTCTTCAAGCTGATGTTGTAATAAGAGACCTGAGATTGATGAAGTAGTATTTTACTGTGTATGTATATACAGAGAATGATGAAATAACAGACGTACAGTGATGGGCGTTAGTACTATCAATGTGATGGGCGTCTATTCTCCACATCCAATAAACACATTCAACAATTTTTTTGAGGGGTCATTCAACAATTATTTTCTTATCGTAATAAAGTAAGCTCCGGCATCAAGCAATATTTTGCTGCTTTTGGCGAGAAAATTTCAGTGACAACATTATGTTGTGAAAAGAATTAAATACATATGTACATTATTTGTGTCGTTGCCCACAAAAGATTCTACATTTACCAAAAAGATACCATTGTGAGCAAGTTCACAAAAGCTGGCCACATGATGACCTATTTCATTTGTCTGGATCGGGATACAAAATAAAGTACATAGCCAGAGTTTTCTAAGAGAACATAACATAATTAAATAGTTCGAGCATATAGAAATGTAGGAAAAATACCACACAATTAAGGCCGTCTCTAGCCATCGTCAACGAGACCATCAATGAACACTGATCCACAGAGCGATTTAACCAGAGACGGCGAGGGCCCAAGCTCATTACATTAATCATTGATGTATCATACTTCGTTAGACCTTGATCAGGGATATGTGCTGTGATCAATGCATGCCTCATGCATGCACAGAGAAAATAATTGAACTTACACAAGTTAACTAGGCTTAGCCACCGTTTTCTTTTTTCTTGTTGATAGCAGGGCTTAGCCGCCTATTAGCTAGCTCTGCACATGCGCGATCCACAACGAGTAAATAAAAGACATGGAAGCCGCCAGAATCTTTCCTGCTCCCTCGGTCCATCGATATATTGGCACATTTCAAATTTTAAACTCAATTTTAAAATGTTGAAACTTTGCAAGTTTAGCCAACTAGTAGTAAAATTATATGAGTGTTTGGTGAGGAAATAGTATTTTAGATTTGTTCTTAAAGTGCATCTAAGATAACATTGATCTCATACCAGGTGGCAACATATTGTAAGAGAGTACCTATCATTTTTAAAGAAAAATATTAAATGTTTTCTCCTATGAAAAATACGCCTTGCTGGACTTCCGATCGAGCGGCCGAAAAAAGACACAAGAGGGAGCTTCGTGGGACCTGCGGAATCTGCATGGCTGTCAGGTGAAAGTAGAAGCAGGTCGCTTCAAAAAAAAAAAAGGAAGAAAGTCGAAGCAGGTCAGAGTATGCATGTACTCGGGATCGAATAGATTCTAGACATCTTCTAGTCTAACTTGGAAGTACAGCCTCATCCATATCTCTCAAGTCTCAAGTGCCAAGGAGTGCTGGATTTATATACTAATCACTGAGCATTCGAAGCAAGAGAGGCGACGACCCAGTCCACAACCGCATGACATGATGGGCAGCTACAACCAACGCGAGCTCGGACCATCGCCACCTTGCGTGCGCCCCATCATGCAGGCGTGCCGGAGGAGTAGCTTCTCATCCGACCTGCTGGCAGTTTGATGATCCATCGATGGCGGTCGTGAACAGGTCCCAAGAAACATCAGGGGGGGAGGGGGGGGGGGGGGGTAAACTAAACTGGACACGTTAAAAAGGACGAGTGCTACGAGAAGCTTGACCGTGAGCAGCGAGGAGTACGGAGCTGTTCTTTTGTTGACGCGTTTCCTGCAAGATGACAATTCAGGTAACGCTAAGACAAAGCTTGTCGTAATCGATCGCCCTGTCAGAGTGTCAGTTCTAGATTCTACAGTTGCCTCAGCGGCTCAGCCCCATCAAAATTAGCCTCGACTACCTTGTCGTGTATCCAAACACGCGCAGTTAACTAGGGACGAAGCTTTACAAGCCTACGCGTTTTTATGGTCGCCGGCCGGCTTTGCAACACTTAGCCTCGTTGCCTAAATTTTATTTGATCACCCTCGATTTAGGTTTGAGGGATGCATTTGTCTGAATCTGTTTCCAATGAGACGGCTTGTATTGATATGGGATACGGATCACCTATGTATGCATCTGTACATAGATTTTTTGGGCAAATGAAACATCTACAAATTTTTTTGATTTTTATGACATGTTACGTCCAAACCTCCCTCTAACCTGAACCTTAATCTCACCGCAGAAGAAGGCCGCGCAAATATTTACGCAAATCTTATTGTAAGAAACTCGGCGTATTCTTACACCTAAATCTGTCAGAGACAGAAATCTTGCTAGCGTCTCTTATATCATCATTTTTATTTCTTCATGCTCAAAACTAGCCATCCGTATTTCACACTAACAGATCCAGCAGTGAATAGGTCAATGCCACTTGAACTATTTCCATATGCTGGGTCACATTTTCCAACCATGTCCATAGTAAAACCGAAAGAAACAACTAGTAGCTAGAGACGTACGTTCACTCGGGAGGCCAGCTCGATCAAGTGATCTGATCAAAGCTCCGGAATGACGACCTCATTAGACCGGGAGGATCAAGGTTAGTGATAAATTACGACCCAAAAGACTGGACCCAGTCTACTACCTAGGAGGTTCTCAAAGAATTCACCAGCAGAAAATTCTTATATTCTCTGCCTCTCCGCCTGCCTCTAAATACGAATTGAGTGCGGCCCAAAGCTTTGTCCTCACCTCATATCGAGAAGCTCTCGTCGACAGCGAACACAAACAGGCTCACACACGGGACACCTCCACCGCACCGAGAGTGAGTTCGAGTCCTCGTGACATCCCTCCTTGCTACGTACAGTCCGGCAGCTCCAGTAAGAAACGGGGCATGCCTTCACGGGAGACGCCGACGGTTTCGCCCTGGACTTCATCCGCGAGCACCTGCTAGGCGGTGGTTGCGGCGGCGTCGCCGCGGCGGATAGCCCAGTGGTTTCCGACGACGTCAACGTCCCCGAGCTGCCGCCTCAGCCGGAGTTCGAGCCCATGTCGTTCTTGCCGCCGCGGCAGGAGCAGCATCATCAAGGTTTCATGGGCATGGATGACCTGATGACCGACGAGTACATGGGCGGTGCACCGGCGGTTGGCGAGGCGGCGGCGTTCCCGGAGCAGGAGCCAGCGGCACCCGTGATCATTAAGTTTGGGAGCGAGCGCTCGCCCGCCGTCAGGCAGCCGCTCACCATCGCCGTGCCCCCGAGCTCGTTCGCGTGGGCGGGAGCGGCGTCCGCCGCCACGCCGGCAGCACCGGCGGCCGCGGCAGTTGTCGAGGACTTCCGCATGTACCGCGGCGTCCGGCAGCGCCCCTGGGGCAAGTACGCGGCGGAGATCCGCGACCCGAAGCGCCGGGGATCGCGCGTGTGGCTCGGCACGTACGACACGCCCGTCGAGGCCGCGCTCGCCTACGACCGCGCCGCGTTCCGCATGCGCGGCGCCAAGGCCATCCTCAACTTCCCGAACGAGGTCGGCACCCGGGGCGCCGACTTCTGGGCCCCGCCGCCCGCTCCGGCGACGAAGGCCGCCTCCGCGACGAGCAAGAGGAAGCGGAAGCAGCTGGAGAACTCCGACGACGTCGAGGTGGTCGCGGTGGTGAACAAGGCAGTGAAGGTCGATGCGCCGTCGTCATCGTCGACCCAGGTGTCCTCTTTCACCTCGCCGTCTTCCATGTCGACGCGCGAGACCACCGCCTCATCGACAGTGACGTCAACTACTGCAGAGACGGGCGCCGGTGCTGAGTGGCTTCCCATGACGCCTTCTAGCGGGACCTGCGAGCAGTACTGGGAGGCTTTGCTCGGCGGCCTGCCGCCGCTCTCGCCACTGTCACCGATCCCAACGTTGGGATTTCCGCAGCTCCCCGTTAGTTGATGACCCCTGTTTGGATAGGCAAGGATTTGGCCAATTGGCCTAATCCTTTTGGATTACCAAGGAAATTGCTTCAGCTCCCTTCCAATCCTAGGGAATCGGCACTAAACCCCATCTGCCTTAACAAGCCAAGATGCTGATGAGCTGTGTATAAACGAGGAAACAATCCGAAGAAACATGAAGAGAAGTACATACGTGCAGATCGTTCGATACATGTAAAGAATAAGCAAAGGATGTGGCGTTTATAGGATCTACATGTAACTTAATTCGAGTTAAATTTGCAAAAAAAAATTCAATGTATTAGTTCATGGCTTCTACTCTGTAGTCATTGTATTGTTTCATTCTTTGAGGTTCTACGAACTCCTTGCACATCAATGTTCATTTTACACACTGTAGTGCAAAGGCCGAAGAATACCTCTATTGTCTCAAAGATTCAACCAGTTTTGACCCAGTAGTACCACCTTTGCAAGGCGTAGACCAGAAAATGGAATTTGCAGATTAGTTCAGTGTTGTGTGCATCCTTTGTATGGACTTTCAGCTTTGCGATGTAAAAGGATTTTTCAGATGTGAATTCACTCATTACATAGGATATCCAGTGTATAGCAAAACTATTTTAAAAAAAATATATAAAAGATTTACCCAGCTTTATTGCATAGCTTAGATCCTTTCATTTTTTATCAGCTTTATTTTTTAGAATACTTTTCAAAAATTCTGTATAATAATTAAAATAAATAATAGATTATTTCGCAGGAAACTAGGAGGTTGCAAATATTAAATGTATTTGTTCATCTACAATTTTCCAACTGTTTTTTGTAATTATATTCGAGCCTTGCACTGTTACTTTTTTTTTTCAAGGAAAGCGGTGGTTTGCAGTAACCTATACGTTTTTGATGTGATAAAATTCGTCTTCACGGCTTAGTCCAAAAATTGCTACGAATCCCTTTTCGGCTTGGTATCGTTATTGGGTGCTGTGTATCCCCTCGTCGAAACCTGATCTAAGCTAGCGTAGGAGTGCTAGTAGACTCACACATCAGAAACTTTGAACGATTCGATCTGTCGTTCCCCTGCAGATGCGGCGAGAATCTGATTAGATGTTGCTATTTAGCAGGTACAACACTGAACTAAAAACAATTCTAACATTAAAAAAAGTACTTGACATGTTCGAGAGTAGCATACTCCTACATGCCGGTGGCTTAATGTATATCTATACAAAATTGTAATCAACGCTGGTGGCCTTGATCTGGTTCACCGTTCACGCTAGAACGGGGCATGTCAAGCACGGAACTGATAGCGTCATTAGTCCACACTAACAGAACTGCATGGGCAGGGCTTCTGATTTGTTATTACATTGCTGCCTGACGTGCTCGTACGAGGCCCAATACTCGTTCCGGTCAACTTCAGTTTGTCGGACATGAAGCAGTCCATGATCGGCAGATGAATTTCTGAATGTTTAATTATTGAACCCGTTGCCCCAAACCGGCAAGCATGAGTTAGAACGGAGGGAGTGGTAATAAGAAAATTCGAGGCACCTATAAAAATAGGAGTTTGAACCGATTTCAAAAGTAGTTTAGGTTCAAAGATAGTATAGTAACGTCCGTACGTGCGCCTGCAGAAACCTGGGCAGGTCCTGGCGATGTCGACGTGTTGGATTCCAGGTCAACGAATGGCACCTGCCCCGGAAAAGATCACAGCACGACCAAATTAGAAGCTGGTTACGCTTGACTTGATGCATGCGCTAAGAATTCCACAGGTAGCTACACAAAGCAGTGACATGTTAGAACATCTCCCGATTTTTTCGTGGGTGTCGTACGTCGCCGATCCGGTTGTCTGTAAGTGTCGAATTGTTCAGTGTTTTCTTGCGTGTTTCCTCTGTACAAATCCATGCCGGCGTGGCGGTTGTGCTCGCTCAGTGCTGGTTTACTTTGACGGTTTGTTTACTCTTCTTCCACTGATTAAGCCTGTAGCCTGACAGTTCGGCCGGTCAGCGCTTACCGCCGGTCAGTGCTGGTCAGCATTACATGGTCTCGTATATCTCTACGTGTGGCTCGTCCACAGGATGTGTATCCTTTTCCATGTGCCCAGGGCAGATTTTGCTGCGGCCGGTCAGTCCCTGGATAGCGTACAAGTGCAGGCCTGTCGACCGCATCGATCGGCTTGACCGACGACATGCGTGCGTGCTTACTGCAAACGGCATGGCCTAATAACTAAGTACACTGACTAGGTTTTCATATCATTGTAAGTTTGTAACCCAGAGAGAAGGATAACCTGATCAAATCAGCGAATCTCAATTTTTTCCCCTTCGAACTAGTCTCGTTTTGTACGCTAAACCTAGCTAGGCATTGCCCCCGTTTCGCCGTATGCCCATGCCTACCATTTTAAGAGACTAAGAGGGTCAGAGTTGTCGTTACCGGAAAGTCGAGCTCCTTTTTACACGACGCAAGCTCGAGGTCGAGGGCTTACTGTCTAGCAGAAGCTGCCGCGGAGGAGGACTCGCGGTCCCATTCGCAGGTAGATCGAGTACGCTTTCTGGACGCTGCCGTGCTGGCAACAGAATGTGACTGCAATTAAGAGGGCCTCGATCAGCTGAAACTGAAACTAACAAGAGCCACAATTTTCAGGTTCCAAGGTGTCCTAGGACTAGGAGCTAGTAGCAACCTTTGCGACTTGCGAGTCAGAGGTTCTAGCTACTTAGCTGCAATAAGGTTGACCATTCGGTAACCGATCGTCCATGCCGGATCGGTGACTCGACTGGCCGGACGACTTCGAAGGCAAAGCATGAACAAAAACAGCGGCGGCGGCCGGCGACGACGGCCGTACGTAGCTGGAGCGAGCACGCATACGATACGATCGCAGGAACCGACGAGTCCTGCTGCAATGCACGACCAGACGCCACCGCTCCCGTCGCCGTCATACAGAGGATCGAGAGAGAACAGTTGACAAAGACGCTATGCGTATCGGTGCGGTATCTGTACTACTGTGTCTCAGGCGCGTCGCGCCGCAGGCTGATCAAAGAAGAGTAGCTAGCCGCGCGTCGACGGACCTCGACCGGTTCGTGGCGGTGCAAGCGACCGATCAGGCACGGCGCGTCATGGCGAGCAGCATGGGCCTTGTTGCTTCCTCCCTTCGGCAGCTCGCGGCGTGGCCGGCTTGGTCATCCGATCCGTTGGACTCAACAGAAAATAAAGAAAGAAAAATCTTGCTGATTGTAAATGATTGGCCCTGGGTTGACATGTCAGCTCGATCGCAGGCCAGACTTGGCAGGTTCAGAAGCAGACTGAAAAAAGGCCAGAGAAGCGATCCGTTGGACGCAAGACGCAAAATAAAAGAAAGAGAAACTCCGGGTGCTTGTTGTCGAAAAAAGAAATCTTCGTTGCGACGAAGGCAATAGCAATGCACTAATTAATCACTCATCTTGTGATGAACATTGAGAAGAATATTTACCAACAGATATGCAGCGGAATAATAATAATCACGTGCACAAAAAACACAGCGATTTACATAAAAAAACCTCCTCAAGATGAGGAGTAAAAACCCACGGGACCAATCGATCCACTCCAAGCTTCCACTATAATCAAAAAATAATTATAAGAAATCTTCTCTAGGAGCTCTAGAGGATTACACTAGCAGCAACACATTCGCCATAATGCAACTTGGCATCAACAACAACAACTACAACTACCTAGCAAAGAGGTATGCTGTCAAATAAAGAAGCCACAGATTCTACCCCTTCGATAATCAGTTCATATCTCATAAACTACAGGTTCACTATGCACAAATTTTGGTAGGAAAGTAGATCCACGAGTCCCCTAACCACTGACAAAGTTTCAGCTCAATTGGACACCGTTTCACCACCCAAACTAAATATCTACTGAAACTGCTCTGTGCTGAAACTGCAGTCACCTAAACTGACGAAACCTTTCTCAAATCTGATGCTCTGCTCAACCAATCCTCAAACCAACTGACCAGATCGAAGTGCTCTAAGTGTAGAATGAGCTCACCAAGTTTGACGCAAATCCAAGCATGTTTGAGCGGATCGGTTCACTTCATCTCTTCTCTCAAGTTATGTTGTGTGTGCTGCTCTCCCTTCACTCTCTAAGCGACATCCAGAACTGGGGTGTGTTGAGGTTAGAATTTTCTCGTGCTTTATACTTCCTCTTAGAAGTGTTCTCAACCATTAATCAAGTACGAAATCAACGGTGTGCAAATACTGAACTTGTGGGCGCTGCTGAGTTTGATAGGCTCTAAATCATCCTCCGGATAGCCCAATAATCTTTTCCCGACCTGAACTTTCAGTTCCACGTTCGTCGTCGATGGTAGTAGAACGGGGGATGCTACTTACCACCCAGTGCCCACGGAAGGTCCGAAGCATCCAGAAGTTCAAAAAGAAAATTAAATCTTCCGCTGTTTGGTTCGAGAAGCTTTCGCCAGGGATCCCCTCCGAACGGGGGGAAACGCATCGCGGAATTGAAACGTCTGCTTCCGCGGTGGCTTCTCCGTCGCCGAGGATGGAAAAGTTTTCCAGTGTTGCAGTCTGAAAGACTGACGGGTTGGCGCCTTGGCGGCGACGGCCTGGCGGTGTTTCTCCAATCCGGCGGTCTTACAGGGAGTGGCATCAACCTCAAGCATGCTACCCTCGCCGGACACGCGGTCTCGCTCTCACCTACGAGCCCTGATGTGTGGAGGTCCAAGCTCGGAGCTCGCGTCCCCGACGAGCGAGGCGTCCGCGTGCATCAAGCCGGCGTGGCGGCGTCCATGTCTATATGGAAGGAACTGCGCGCGCAGCTCTCGTGCACGGCGGCCACGGCACCCGGCGGCGCGCGTCGACCGCGACCTCCCGAATGGGAAGATCACAGGAACCAGTAGTTTCGCCCCGACGTTCTAGAAGCCCAATTAGCAGTGGCAGCATCTGCAAAAGAACTTTGGGTCCCATATTCTTGACCCAACGTTTAGGCCCAAAAGGCATTCGTGCGTCAGAGACAAATCTCTGGCCCAAGAAATATTTTCTGCAAAATCCTAGGCCCAAAAGGCTGCAGCCGAAGCCCCTAGGGAATAAAAAGTCTGTTAGCTAGCACGCGGGTATGGGCTTAACAACCCAACCGAACCGAATGACTCGTTGTTATGGCATTGACCTTGATTTGAACATGGACCCCGGTGGTGTCGGTTCGGCCGGCGGCGGAGACGAGTCAGCGCGGGAGCGCCGCCGGTCGGGTGGGGCTGAACCCTCCTTGTGCGCGGTGGGCGGCGGCAGGGATAAAAAGAAGGCCGGAGATGAGGACGAGAGGGGTTGGCGGCGGCGGCGGAGGTGGGGGAGCCTCATACGACGCTTCCCTCGCAGTCACGTATGTATCCCGGAAAACGGCATCGAAGCCAATCAAAGATGGCAGATGGCGTTGCGTTTTATCTCCCATCATCCTTAGTTCTAGCAGACCACGATCCTAGAAACCCATATACTTACTTGGTTGAAACTGTTGCCGGGGGCCCAGCCCACCTGGATAGCACCGCAAACTACAGTAACATTCCGTATATCTCGTCGCTTCAGGCCCTTTAGACCTCGTAATGTGAGGGTGACCGGTGAGTGCGTTTTTGTTCGGAACAGCCCGCCAGCAGTGTCGCGAGAGCTCGTGAAGCATGTGCCGAAAGCATGTGGCCGGCCACATCTGGTGGAAGCCGACGTCTGTGGCTCGCCGCCGCCCATCTATCCAAAACTCGGAGCCGAGCTCGGCACGCTGCTCCGACCGACGTGAAGCCGTCTGAGCGCTTCCCTTCACGCGGCAGCGGAACACGTCGCCGGCGTGCCGGGCGCCCGTGGCGCTGACGCGTTTAACGGAGGCAGCTCCTCCGTTCCCGGAGCAGCCCGCGGCGTTCCCACGTGTTGCCGCGTTGGCGCAGCGCCGTCGCCTTCTAGAGTCGTCGGGCCCCCGCACCTTTCCCGTGGCCCGCAGGCCCCGCCGGGCGCCGGCACCACGTAATCCGGCAAGGAGCAATGCCCAAACCACACACGAATCTGTGGCCTGCGCCCTATCCGCGGCACCGTCACGCCTCCATCGGTCACGTGCGCCCCTTCCTGCGACTCTGCAGCACGCTGCACGCGATGCAACAGAGACACGATCCGTTTCAGAGAAAAAAAAAATGGAAAAGAATAGACTCGATCGCTTCGCTTTTGCTTCCGGAAAACCGGTGCAGCTCCGGCCTCCGGCAATGTTCGGGAAAATCTGCGTAAATATCTTATTTTCAACGTAAAAAATGTGCGTAAATATCTGGGATTTCATTATCGCAGCAGTTACACACGCCCATATCAGCCTGTGTGAGCCACGAGGGATATACGGTCGCCGTGAAGATACGGCGTCGCTAGCTATCACCGGCGTCGGTCGACGTGAAAAGGGAGAAAGCTCTGTTCGGATTTCCGATCAGGCCGTCAATCAATTATCGATCCGCTTATCGCACTCTGACTCGGAGCACAATCACGCGGCAGGGGAAAGGCGGAAGCAGCCGTACCCCCCGCTACCCAATCGCGCCCACTAAACCAAAAGTAATGCGGCGCCGGAGCCGCGACCTAACCGGCGATCAGCGTGTGCCCCGCCCCGCCCCGCCGGTCCCTGTCACCCGCCACCCCGGCCAGCCGGACAGCATTTCTAGGTAGCCACATGCGCTTGGATTATGCACGGGCCCAGCATCAGAGATCGGGATAAGAGCGCCCCAAACCCCTCGCAAGCGGTGACGACGACGACGACGACGACGCGCTCCCGCACTGCTGCTAATGGGGGTTGGTTAGCTGACGCAGCCGCGAGCTAATGGATGTTGTTAATCCGCGGGCGCTCGAGTTGATCGGTGTCGTATACGGGGGCGCCGGGCGGCAGGCATTTTTTTTTTTTTTGAAGAAATCGGGCGGCAGGCATCCGGGGCGGAATTTCTAGTGATCTGAGCCGGGGCGCGCCTGCCTGCGCGGGGGTGGTGGTGGTAGTCCTTGCCCGCTCCGGAACGCGACAATCCCCACGCATACGGCGTGTCCGGCTCCGGCCCCGGGGCCCGGGCCCTCGTGAGGCCGACGTGGACCCCCCACCGCGGCGATTTTTTATAAGCTCCCGGCAGCGTCGTGTGGAGCTCAGCCATTCGGCGAGCAGGTAGTTCAGTTCAGTGACCAGTAGGCGGGCAACAGGCGCGCAACGGTTGCATCTCAGCAGCATCTCCGTTCCCGGCAGTTTGGGGGCGTCTCTAGCACGCTTGGAGTGGAGTACGACGGAGCTGAGGATGGAGAGCAGCCTGCTCGACACCGCCGCAGCTGCCGCCAGCCTCTGCCCGGCGGCGGGCGGGCGCCGCCGCGCCGGGACCACGGCGGGCTTCCTCAGCTGCTCCTGCTCCTCCAGAGGTACGTGCACCGTTTCGTCGCCGGTTATCAGTTCCCGGATTGCTCTCTGCCTTGCCTCTCAGCGCATTCACAATCTGACGAGTGAGCTCGACTTCCGGTTTCGGCGGTTCAGACTGCAGGGTGAGCGCGTCCTACTCCCACTCCATCAGCCGGATTCTGAGCGGGGTGCGGTCGGCGGCGCGCAGGAAGCTGTTCAGGGCCGACCCGGGCGACCTGCTGGGCGTCGCCAACTGGCCCGAGGCGGGCGGCGCCGGGCACCAGCAGCAGCAGCAGCACTGGTGGGCGGCGCTCGAGCACAACTTCGTGCTGGAGTCCACCGACGACGAGTACGGCGGGGTCGTCGTCGACGCCGACAGGCTGCCGCACGACAAGGCCGCCTTCGCGCGCTCCCTCGCGGCGTCGCTTTCCTACTGGAAGTCCGTGGTACGGCCCAGGCCCCGGCCCCATTTCTCACTCTCCATCCAAGCGAGAAGGTTTCAGTACTACAGCTCACTAGCTCAGTGCCTTACCTGAATAGCTACGATTTTGGTGTTGCAGGGGAAGAAAGGGGTGTGGTTGAAATTACCGGTGGATCGTGCCGAGTTCGTTCCCTTGGCCGTAAAGGTACAAAGCTGGTCTTCAGATTCTCAGTACCAATAAGTCCTGCCATGTTAAAATTCAGAGTTTTTGAAAGAATAAAATTCAGAATTTACCTATGATTTTTCTGAACCGCTGTCGATCTGCAGGAAGGTTTCAAGTACCACCACGCTGAGGAGTCGTACTTGATGATGACGTACTGGATCCCTGACGAGCCAAACATGCTCCCAGCAAATGCATCTCACCAGGTTGGGGTTGGGGGCTTTGTGATCAATGATCAAATGGAGGTAAATCACATGTACACCGTGCTTCTGGTTCGATGGGGACTGATATCTGAAAAGCTGTGTCTTTCTGAATTCTGATGGCATTCTCGTGAACAATCTCAACAGGTCCTAGTGGTGCAAGAGAAGTATTGCGGTTCGTCGCTGGATGGTGTGTGGAAACTCCCCACAGGTTTCATTCTCGCGGTAAGAATGCATCCAAGGTCGTCCTCTTTGCAAACTAAGCATGATTTGGGTCGCTGTTACTGAAACTTTGTTTGGTCACAGTCGGAGGAAATCTATACGGGAGCTAGCAGGGAGGTGAAGGAGGAAACCGGGGTAAGAAATGGAACTGACTAGATTCCAGCATTTCTTTCCAATACGTCTTCCTCGTAGGAATCGATTCTCACAAGTGCTGTGATTGCGATGCGCTATGCAGGTCGACACCGAGTTCGTTGATGTCGTTGCTTTCAGGTAGTTAGTTACTGTACCTTCTTTGTTCCAGCGATTATCCCGATATAACTGTATCTTAGTATCCCCAAACTCTAGTCTGAATTTTTGCCCCATTTGTGATGCCAGGCATGCCCACAACGTCGCGTTTCAGAAGTCCGACCTGTTCTTCATCTGCATGCTGAGGCCTGTATCGAGTGAGATCAAGATTGACGAGACAGAGATTCAGGCAGCAAAGGTGCATCATCTTTGAACTGAACCTGCCCATTAAAACATCTCATTTCCAAATATTTAGTACGCCGTTCAGAGCATGGATTTGGATCAGTGAAATCTGCAAACAAAATTACTGACATTGCCAAACGGTTCTTTCAGTGGATGCCGCTGGAGGAGTTCGTGAAGCAGCCCTTCATCCAGGAAGACCACATGTTCCAGAAGATCATGGACATCTGCATCCAGCGCCTGCGCAAGTGCTACTGCGGCCTGACGCCGCACCACGTCGTCTCCAGGTTCGACGACCGGACGTCGACGCTGTACTACAACGTCGCCGAGCCAGAGGATGTGAACTGCAGCGCCACCTGAACGGAGGGATCGCCGCCCAGCCTATAGCTTTTGGTAGTACGATTGCTGCGAGCGTGGAAACAGCTGAAAGCGCAAGGCAATAGTGTTGCCGAGCCTGTAAATATATTTCTAGGACACTTAGGCGATGACAGATCGGTAGCTGCAGTTTGGACAGTGAATATCTTTATTCAGATCCTCGGCAATAAAGAAGTCCGAACCTGTGCACCCGATCCAAAAACAAGAGTCGTCCTCCCGTATCAGCAAATCAGCAGTTTACAGCACGAATTCAGACGGATCATTGCACGTAAACAAATCCAACGCGAATCGTAGGTGATCCAGTTTGTCCAGGTAAGCAGTTTCAGTCTGAACTCTGAACCAACTGAAGAAATTTATTTGTTCATCGTGCGATTTCTGGGCCGGATCAGATAGGACCTCGTGATTCTGGCCGGAGCAGAGGCCGGGGGCGACGGCAACGGCGGCGCGCAGGGCACGGCGGGCGGGCCAAAGGAAGGAAGGAGGAACCAGGGGTCTAAATGCAAATATTCGGATCGCAATTATTAATCGCGATCCAAATAAGGGGGTTATTTGAAAATAAGTAGGGTCTATATGAAAATATTAGGATCGATATTAATAATCACGATCCAATTGAGGGGTGTAAATGGAAAATATCGAGGACTATATGCAAATATTATCTTTCTTAAAGTTTTGCGGGCCACCTTCACTCCATGGCAGCTAGCGAGATCCCGCCGCCGCCGGTAGTCCCGCACGCCTCCGTCCACTCTCCGATCCAGCCATTGTGGCACTCCCCGGCTCACTCACCAACCATCGAGGACGCCGGCAATGCTGCTTCCTTCGACAGCCGCTAGGAAAGGAGATGTCGGTTTGCCAGTCCGTGGAACATCGCCTCGGCGCCGCCTTGAGCAACAACGAAGCGAACGAACGCGTTCCCACTCCTCCCCAGTACGACGACGGCAGCGACGAGACAGCGTCGGCCGTCTGCAATGCCCGTCGACAGTCCACGCAGCCTGCAAGGTGTACGCTCGATTGACGTGGACTACTGGACGAGAGGACCTACACTTTGATCCTCCGTGCGTCATCTTGCCACGTGCCATGGATTCCGCGGCAAGTCTGCAAGTTGCATTTGCAGCACGTTGAGCGTCAGATTTTTCAGCAAATCGAAATCGATTTCACCTGGCAATCAGGCATGGACCATCGATTTCGCTTCTGATGAAGCTTATACAAGAGCGCCCCTTCTATTCTTCCTGAAGAACGAAGCCTCAGTAATTGTGCAGGTTGCAAGAGCAGGAAGAAGCGGGCGCTGATTCGATCTGAACTGAACCTGAAGCTGGAGTTGCAGCGCACCAACAAGGGAGTCATGCCTTCCTCGCCCCTCGCAGTTCATCCGTGGTGGTCGTGAGTTCTGAACTCTAAACCAACTGAAGAGATGTGTTTGGCTCGCTATTAACATTGTGGCTAGCCTAGTGAGTACATGTACAGATGTCAGGGCTAGATCCGGCAACTGGGGCAATCCAATATCACAATATCAAATCATCCTACGAGCCTACAGTATTTTTATCTGGTTTGAGAATGCCAATCTTTCCACATGTAGTTTACACTATCATTGTAACAAATGATGTCCCATCTAGTGTTAGCAGTAGTTGTGGTTCTTGGAATCATGGAGATTTCATCAATGCTAAGCAGGAACAAGACTCAAGGGCTCAAGGCTAAAACAAACTCAGATGATAAACGGCAACATCTATGCAATCATCCTGTGGATGTACTTCGAGAAGAAGCTGGATCAGCTAAACTATGATATGATTGAACCTGCATTTCCTATTGGTACTGAAAGCCATATCTTGTAGTTCCAATTCCAGATCTTGATGTGATCCATCCATGAGATTTTACACTACTTTCAGGCTTGACACATTATGAAATGTCCTTGCATTCTGCCTCGTGTCTATTCAGTAGGAACTGAAGCTGATATGAACCAGATCACAAGTAGAAACTGAGACTGATACGCACACATGCATGTTGACAGGAGCAGATTAAAGGAGACCAATGAATTGCATCAAGATATTGATTAAAACGGTAAAGGTTTCACCGGACACAAACTGAAAGTGAACTCTGAAGAATCTGAAGCACTGAAGATTGTAGAACATGCCCGTTGGCATCCTGTAATTTCATTCTTGCAGACAATTACACGCCACTACCCTAGCGTTTGCAGCCGCGCACGCTCCGGGGGAAGACGAACGCACGAGGTGCGAGCCATGGCCGCCATGCCCAGCCAGTGCGAGCACAAGCGCGCGGAATGGGCTGCGGCTTTGCGGGACCAGAAGAGTGGAAAATCTTGATGGTTCTTTGTACTCAGAGGGTGGGCGGGATAGGGTCTCGTGATTCCGGGCAGGACAGAGGACGGGGGGACAGCGACGGCGGTGGGCAGGGCAGGGCGGGCGGGGCGCAGGAGGAAGGAGCAGATCCGAACCATGGGATCAGGGGGTCTATCTGCAAAACATCTGGATCGCGATTAATAATTACGATGCAAATCAGGGGGTTATATAAAACTTTGTGGGGTCTATATGAAAATATTAGGATCGCGATTAGTAATCTCGATCCAAGTCAGGGGCTATTTGAAAACTATCGGGGGCTATGTGCAAATATCATTTTTCTTAAGTTTTGCGGGCCACCTCCACTTCATGGCAGCCAGCGAGATCCCGCCGCCGGCGGCGGCGGCATCTGCCATCCCGGCCGGAGGTCCCGCACGAACCTCCTTCACTCTCCGCTCCAGTCATGGTGGCACTCCCCGGCTCACTACCAACCATCCCATGGCCGATCCCCCCGTCAGGGTAAAGCACTCTGATCCTCTGCTCCATGCAGCGCCTCGCCGGAGCGCCGCCACGCACCGGCAGCTGTTCCGCACCCGCTCGGAGACGAACGGCCTCGCCTCTTGTGAAAAGAGTGAACAGATGGAAGCAGTTGTTCCGCCATGCCTGAATGCTACCCATACAAGTCTGTTTCTGAATCCGATTACTATTAATTAGGGAATTGCCTTACCGCTACCAATACAAGTTTATTTTCTGAATGCCTTAGCTAAACCATGCCGAAATGAAAATATTTACGTGATGATGGCTTAGTTTAGAGATTGCTAGAATGCTAGCTGAAGCTGCAAGTTGGAACAAATGTAACTGACAACGTAACATCCGAAAAAAATGAGCTGGGCCTTACCAGTTGTGCCTGTTCTGAATCTCAAATGTTTGAAGTCGTGACATTTCCTAGTGTTATTTTATATGCTGTAAAAGATCTGAAGCCTGATGAAAAACTGAACTTCATGTGAATCCGATATTGATTTTACACGTCGAAACAAGAACTGTGCACAGCTTCGCTACTACGTCGCCCCAATACATGATCAATAAGGCAATGCTATATATATAGAAATATATGGCTTTATAGAAACAAGGATATACCAACAAATGATTCGTAAATTATATACGTAGTAAATACAAAAAGGAATATGCAACAATAATATAGAGGTTGATTTTGAAATGAAAATAAGATATTTTTTGACCTTGTCCCTCGTAGACTAATAAACCTCACTAAATGAAAATAAACTACACACATGACATTATGAGACATGACACAACCATCGAAAGTTGCGATCAAATAAGTTCCAAAGTTGCGATCAAGGAACAGTACTGGACGTCTCATTTCTCAAAATGAAAACATTAAAAAAAGGCAGTGGAGCTGGAGCTACTATCGAGTACCTTCACTGATGTGTTCATGCAGAGACAAAGCAAATGACAAAGAAAGAAAGAATCTTTGTTCATCGCCACCAACCAAAAGGTGCTTAATTGCTACCATGAATAAATCACACCCCTGTCTAGTTTAAGTTTAGGATAAGAGCAAGCATTGGCTCACATACAGGTTGATAATAGATTATGTCCATGCTTTTTTTTTAAAAAAAAACAAAGATTACGACCATGAGCAATCTAGCAACTTTGGTCTCCAGCAACACAATGAGCAACTGCTCCATCCCTACTACTAGTAGTGACTAGTGGGAGAGCTGTGTAGTGACCACTTCATTACTATGGTTGCTGCGGGGATTTTTCTTCTGAAACTGGTGATCACCAGCGACTAGCTCTAGCCTACCACCGATCTCCATCAATGGAGACGATGGTGGCTGGGGCTGACCCTGATCAGCAGGCGGCGTGGCCGTGGGGATGGTGGCTGGCCATCGCACTGCTCCCGCCGCTTCTCGCGCTCGCCATCTGCCACGGCAACGACGCCTTCCACCGCGCCGCGTTCGCGCTCAAGCGCTGGCTCCACGGCCGGCCGCGCGCGAGGCTCCCGCCGGGCCACATGGGCCTGCCCTTCGTCGGCGAGAACCCCGCCCTCAAGCGCTACTTCAGGCGAGCGCGCCGCCCCGACGGCTTCGTCCACGACAAGAAGCGCAGGTACGGCGACGCCACGGGGGGTCTGTACCGGACGCACCTGTTCGGCTCCCCCGCGGTCCTCGTCTGCTCGCCCGCGGCCAACAAGCTCGTGCTGCAGTCCCCCGATAGCTTCGGCGTGTGCTGGCCCGCGCCGGATCTCGTCGGCGCTTCGTCCATCCTCAACGTCGACGGCGCCCGCCACGCCAGGCTCCGTGCCTGCGTCGTCGAGGCGGTGAACCGGCCCAGCTCGCTGCGGAGCATCGCGCGCGCTATCCAGCCGCGCGTGGCCGCGGCGCTGCGAACGTGGGCGCGCAAGAGCACCGTCACCGCCGCCGTCGAGACCAAGAAAGTGAGCGAACGATCTGATCAACAACAGCTATGACGAATTTCGTTTCAGTTATCTCGCTAAATCGCCTCTTCAATTATCGACTCTCACTGTGCAGGTGACGTTCGAGAACATCTTCAAGATGTTCGTGAGCATGGAGCCGTCGCCGCTGACAGAGGAGATGGATGCGTGGTTCGCCGGCTTGCTGGGCGGCCTCAGGGCGTTTCCGCTCGACCTGCCAGGGACTGCATTCCGTCGAGCTCTCAGGGTACAAGACCAAGACCTACAGCCCTACAGTCTCGTTAATTGAGATCGATCAATCTGTCAGGTACTACTAGCCATAAGCTACTTGGTTTCTGAATCCTGACATGGAATGGTGTGCCTGGCTGCAGTGCCGCCGCAAGTTGAGCGCGGTGTTCAGGGATGAGCTGCGGAGGAGGAAGGACGCGGCAGACGGTGGCGATGACCTGATGAGCGCGCTGATGAGGACGGAGGACGAGGGAGGGAGGCTGCTCAGCGACGAGGAGGTGGTGGACAACATCGTATCGTTGGTGCTAGCGGGCTACCAGTCCACTGCCGCTGCTCTCATGTGGGCTGTCTACCTCCTCGCCAAGACGCCACATGCCCTTGCCAAGCTCAGAGTAAGCCAACTGCTCACTCACTTTGTCTTTAGCTGTTCATTAGTCAGAGCTCCATGTGAGCTCTAAGATAGATGTGCTGTTTCTTTAGGAGGAGAACGATGCGATAAGAAGAGACAAGAATGGGGAGTTCATCACCCCTGACGACATCCCAAAGATGAAATACACTGCTAAGGTAGCACTGACTATCAATGCAACCTCCTAATGCCGCACAAATAGTTTTACTATTTAGCACTGAAAATTTTGGCACTCCCTTCTTCTTTACCTAGTCGAGTATCATGATCAGAGGAATCTTGCCGTGTCAGGTAGTTGAAGAAACACTTCGAGTAGCCAACGTCGCGGCAATGGTTCATCGTGTAGCACTCAAAGATGTCGAGTACGGAGGTTATACCATACCTCAAGGGTGGAGGGTTGTGGTCTGGCTGCGGTCACTGCATACGGACCCCAATTACTACGACGATCCGCTAAGATTCAATCCCGACAGATGGGAAGTAAGTTCAGTACTTTAGTGTCTCCTTCGCTTCATACAAAACATACAGAACACACAGAGTTAGCTAGCTAATAACACTGAATTTTGCCATGGGTGAAATGAACAAGCATGATGATTCGACAATTTCACATTTTTTTAGGAACCGGCAAAGCCAGGTACATACCAGGTGTTCGGAGGGGGATACAGGATGTGCGCGGGGAACATGCTCGCAAGGCTGCAGCTCATAATCATGCTGCATCATCTATCCGTTGGCTACAAGTAACTCCCGTTAACTTGTCTGCATATCGCTGTTCTGCATCTGCTTATTGTTCTGGTTGGACTTGTTTTTCAGATGGGAGTTGCTTAATCCTGGTGCGGAAATCGTATACATTCCACACTCATATCCTTCCGATGGAGCTCTCATTGCCATCAGTGAGCTATGAGTAGCAGAAGAAGGCGGTTCCATTGCTTCAAATTCAAAGCATCGATTCAGAAGTTTGAGCTATGCATGTGCCGACTGCCGTGCTTGAATTGAGAAAAGCAACGGTCCACTGCACATAAAAGAATCTCATGCCACTCTGCACATCAGAAACCCCACCATTGTCCCCGGATTCTGCCTTGTCCGGAATGTATGATCAGCTCAGAAATTCAGACGCCTTAAAAGAAAAGCTGAGAAATTCAGACTACTTCGTGTATCGGAGCACCTTTTTCTACTATTTTTTTGTAATATCTGAATCACCGCGATGCAGTATGATTCTGCTCTGTATGCACCAGCACACCTGTGAATGCAAGTAGCTCTGTTAGCAGCGACGGGATTCCTCTGACGTTAAGGACACCGTGATCTGGGCACGGTTACTAAAATGTTTTTTTTCTATAATAAGCGGTTATTAAAATGTCAGAGGAACTGGTTCCCTGATAGTAAAAGAGCAGCAGTACAATTGGGTCGCTACTCGCTACCTATTCTACTGCACGTCTTCTTGTCAATAACTTTATTGTAGGTCACCCGATACCAGGAATTTTAGAATTTTATCTCCCTTGTCAAACAAAAATTTCAAACATTTGAACACGAAATAAAAAGAATAAAGCCCTGATCTATTTTGGATTTGTGCTGCCACACTGTTAGCATTTCTCCCGAATTTATTTTAGATGTGGGACCCATATAGCAGTGCTCAATCGGGGGGGGGGGGGGGGGGGGGGGGGGGGGGGGACGCTGTTCAAAGTAGGACGGGGAATTGAACTCACAGCTGAAGGTATGAAAGGAGGCTGTAGAACGCTGGAGCGTTTTTGCTTGACCCGCTGATGCTGTTACAGGGAGGCGCTGTAAAACAAAGGAACCAGATTACATCGTTTTCATTATTGCAGGTAGGTTTTCATTTCTTTAACCTTCATTGTAGTTCATATGAAAGTGGCATTTGATGTACCAGTGTACCACTGTCCTGGTACTAGACTTTCCTCCGCGGATCGTGAAGGAAATGTTCAAACTTTCGGTGAATCCAAATCACCCATGTCCGTTTGAGTAGCTTTGTTGCTAGCATATCGCACAATCCAACAGACCAAGGCGTGAGTTCGCTGAAGCTCTGTTCAATGCCGTTTCAAGAGATTGACTAGACGGCGAAGGGTATTTCGCATTTGGCAAAATAGACATTAGTCCCTCAACTTTACCTTAAGGATCAAATTTACCCCTTAACTTTTAAATTGGCCAATATAGTTCCTCAACTCAACTTTTATTTTAAGGTTAAATTTATCTTTGTGTTGATATTATACTCCATAATAATATGAGATAAATGCAAAAAGTTCTTTCTACCCTTAATTTCCTTTTTCCCCTTCTCAATATCAACTGTTTGTGTCACTGTTCGCTCCGCAGCATTTTATATGGTGGTACATACTTATGCAATAAGTAATTTTAATTTTACTCTACATGCGCCCGCAATACATACGATGCATATGCAAATAAAATTCTATGATCCAAATTGACCCTTGGATTATATTGGCCCGCAATACATGAGTTTGACTTAAAAATAAAAGTTGAGGGATTATATTGGCCTGAAAGTGAGGGGTGAAATTGACCCTTGGATTAAAGTTAAAGACTAAAACGTCTATTTTGCCTTCGCATTTCTTCCATCACATTTCATCATAAAAAAAAGTAGCTATGAGCCTGTAACTGTAACATGGAAGTTGTTTGACGCGTACGGTGTGCCTGCTGAATCCACCTAACACCCTTGATGCACAGTCAGCACAAACTTGTCAATGAATAAATTCTTTGTGTACATTGAAAAGAAACCCACGTTTCCCATCATCAAAATTAATAAATAGTGATGTACACGCTGACCCGGGCTACGCCCAACCAAGCAAATCCAAACTGCTCCCACATGAAAAGCGTAAAGCAAATCAAAACCGCTCATCCGTCGACGCCTTCCATCTTCTCCGAGCACCCCACCGCACCCACCGCAGGTGCACGACAGGACGTGAGACCAGAGGAAACCTCACCTCGAGCCATCCATGGCCGCCTCCGGTGCCTCGGACGACGAGGTCGTCTTCGAGGTCGCGCACCGCATCCGCATTTGCAGGAGCGGGCGCGTCGAGCGCTACTGCGGCTCCGACCCCTTCCCGGCCTCAACCGACGCCAGCACCGGCGTCGCGTCCAAAGACCACGCCATCTCCCCCGACGTCGCCGTCCGCCTCTACCTCCCGCCGGCAACCAGGGATGGTGGAAGCAGGCTCCCCGTCCTGGTCTACTTCCACGGCGGTGGCTTCTGCCTCCTCAGCGCCTTCAACGCCATCATCCACGGGTACCTCAACTCCCTCGCGGCGCGCGCCCGGGCCGTCGTCGTCTCCGTGGAGTACCGCCTCGCGCCCGAGCACCCCCTCCCCGCCGCGTACGAGGACTCGTGGCGGGCGCTCGGCTGGGTCGTCTCCCACGGCTCCGGCGCCGGCGAGGAGGCCTGGCTCGCCGACCACGCGGACTTCTCCCGGCTGTCCCTCGCCGGCGAGAGCGCGGGCGCCAACATCGCGCACCACATGGCCATGCGCGCCGGGGCCGAGGGGCTTCCCGGGGGCACCCGGATCAGCGGCGTCGTCCTGGTCCACCCCTACTTCCTGAGCGACGCCAAGGTGCCCTCCGAGGAGAGCAACCCCGCCATGGCCGACAACTTGGTGAGGATGTGGCGCGTCGTGTCCCCGGGGACCAGCGGCCTCGACGACCCCTGGATCAACCCGCTCGCGGGCGGCGCGCCGGCGCTGGGCGCGCTGGCGTGCGGGCGCGTGCTCGTGTGCCTCGCGGAGGAGGACGTGCTCCGTGACCGCGGCAGCGCGTACTGCAAGGGGCTCCGGGCGAGCGGGTGGGCGGGGGAGCTGGAGGTCGTCGAGGCGGCCGGGCAGGGCCACTGCTTCCATCTGTTCGACTTCACGTCCGGCGACGCCGTCAGGCAGGACGAGGCCATTGCCAGGTTCCTGAATCTGTAGAGACCCGTGCGGCCGTGTCATCGTTCGTGGGTCTTCCTGGGGCGCATTGCGCGATCTGCTTGAATACATGTCGTGTATCCTATATGACTTGCGTTTGGATTTGTTTGGCTGAAATGTTACGAGATCGTGTTGTCATTTGATACGTTGTGAATTTGTGATCATCGGTTGCTCCGAGAAGGGCTTGCTTTGTGGTGGAGGATGTGCACAAGCACACTGCACGCATTTGCATCGGCCATTGGCCGGCATTCTTCTTTGACTAGTGAATACGCTAATTGTGCGCTAGTTATCGCCTTACGGCCTTATGGTGTTCGGTCCAGTTTTTGCGCCATCTTGGGCAGCTCCTCGTCAATTGCTCAAGTCCCAAATTCCCAAGCGCACACCTGCAGTTTACGATCACCAGCGCGACTTGGGACTCGATTTTGACGGTTTGACCGTATCCTGCTGATGACCCAGGCACCCAGCTTCCGGCGTGCAAAGCTTCCTACAGAGTCTTTGACGCTAACAAGAAAAAGTCAAAGAGCGGTCGAGCCTCTTTCCACGCGGGCCCGCACGTCAGTACCGGCCCAACGCCGGGCTCGCGCCTACTTGGTGGCGCCCCACTAAAAATCAATCAGCAGCCCTGCTTTTAAGCCCAGCAGCGTCCATCAGACCATCACTAATTGCAACCTCCTTACCAATCGCGCGAACCTTACGCCTCAATGACCCATCGGGCCCACGTTTGGCGGGCCCCATACGACGGTGGCTCCAACAGGCATAGCGCCACCGCCATCACCTAACAGGAAATATCTTCAGAGGTCAAGACTGGGGGCGTGCTAGTTGTTCCCCGGTTAGTTAGCGCTCTTTCCCTTCCTCGATTCGAACCAAATCAAATTCGGAGCGGCGAAGCGAAAGATCCCCACGCCTCCCCCCTTCCCTCCGATCCAGCTCAACCGGGCGCTGATCGGGAAGCTAATGCCGCGCGAGTCGCGGGATCTGTAGCGCCACCGGGCTTCTCCGGCACGCGCGGCGGGCATGGAGGCGCAGAACGGCGGCGGGGCGCCGGTGGTGCTCAACGTGTACGACCTGACGCCCATGAACAACTACCTCTACTGGTTCGGCCTCGGCATCTTCCACTCCGGAATCGAAGGTGCTTAGTATGTTTCGGCTTCCTTTTCGCCTTGGGCTGCCGGAATTTGAGTTTGTAGTTGTTTTAGATAAAGTAAAATCCCGACCTTAAAACATGCACAGGTGAGTGTCTACAGCCAATCGTTACAAGAGTTCTTAGACTCTAAACTTCGAAACTGAGGAATTAGTACAATAACAAGAAAGAAAGAGACTAAGAAAGAAAGCTCGAAAGACTAAGCTTCAAACTTCTCTTAAGTGCTTGTTTCAACCTTATCTTGATATTTGTTAGCAACAAAAACTCTTCGTATCTGTTATTTTCTTAGAAACTTTTGATGTGAAGATCGTTCTTCCTGCTTAACTGCCAAACATTTCATGTATATATCTTGTCGCGTAGACACCGCACTAAGTCGATCTCTACCACGAACTCCATCACTCTCACATCTTCATCCCTCCACGTAGACCATGATCGTCCTCCCAAGGACTCCATAGCGACGCCCCAGTAGGAGAGCAACACATCAAAATGCCGTCGTCACCCGAACCAACAATTCAGTTCTTCGGTTTTTACCTAGAGCAATCCTTGGAGGTTGAGGTCCTCACAACAACGCCCTCAAGAAGGAGAACGATGCACCATGGCACCGTCGTCGCCGGCAACGGTCGAAGACCGAGTAAGACTTTCACCCGAGAACCTGCACAGCCTAACGACCACCCACCTCTAGCATCCGCCACCACAATCGCGCGACCCAGACAGCAGCGGGTGCGGGACGCCGGGGGTCGGGCAGGGCGCCGCCACCATGGCCCGGAAGATGAGAGCCTGGGCTAAGCCGAGCCCCTCCATCACCCACATCGCGTCCCGGGTTGCCGGATCCAGGCGGTGTGGATCCGGATCCGCCCCTAGTCCGCTCGGTCCCCACCGCTGTCGTAGCACGTCGGGGGAGGCAGCCGCACCGCCGGCCTCCACCACGGGCAGCTGTGCTACCGGCCACCGGGCCCCCGCCACGGGGAGCCGCACAGCAAGCCGCCACGCCCCCACCACAGGGAGCATCCGCCGTTGCCGACGCCCGTGCTGCCACCGCCGCCGCCCACAAAACATGGATGACGAAGAGGCAGCACGACGGCGCGAGGTTGCCGCTGCCGCCCCCCAACCCGCTGCCACTCCGGCTCCTCGGGCGAGGCCGGATCCGGCCTCACCGGCCCTGGATCCAGCGCTGCCATCCCCGAGGCTCGCCGGATCTGGCGAAACACGACCAGCTCCGGGCTGCAGCAGTGGGGAGCGTCGCCGCAAGAGGAAGGGTGAAGGGAGGGACGAGTTGGCACACAGGATAGAAGAGGCCTCGCCGCCGCCGTCCTTGCGTCCGCACAGACTTCCGGTGGCGCGCTCGAGCAGCGGTGAGGTCGGGAGGGAGTGGAGGGGGAGCGGCGGAGGGCGGCGCCGGGGGTCCGCCCGAGCGGACGGCGTGGGGAGAGGTGCCTCAGCCAGAGGAAATCAGAACGTTGAGTTTGTAGTTGTGCTGCATGCCTTTTAAGCTCTGTAGATTCTTGTGCAGTAATCGTTTCGAGTTTGTTCGATGATTCGTAGTTATTGCAGTAACTGCAAGGAAATTCAAAAGGAATTTTGTGCTAGGTTTGTTTGTGAATTTACGGCGTGTTAACAGTTTCTGGTACTTCTCAGCGAGTTAGAGATACCGTTTTTTTAGCACGAGTGAGAGATTGCTACCGGAGTCATTTTTTTGGGTGGTCTCGTTGATAGGCGATCACGTAGCTTTGGAAGTATCTAGGGCGATTCTCAACGGATCCAGGTAAAACTTTGCGAAGGCAAGGGACATAAAAAAATAAAAATTGGAGAAAACGGTCCGAATTTTGTTGCTTGATAGGTGTACCAGGTATGTGTTGGCAATTGTTGGAACAGAATCGCTCGTGAGTTTTGATTGTAGTGTGGCCCCTGGTAGAAAAACTAAAACCCTTGATTTTAGGGGTTATTTACTGTTGTCAAACTAAAGAAATTGTACCATCACTTCTTGTCAAGAACAAGTAAAAGAGGAAGAATGTGCTATCACTTATTATTTACTGATACTTATCTGCAGTACACTAGTACAAATGTACGAGTACTTTACTTGTCTTGAGTACTCTGCTATATATGCTTGTAACTGTTAGAGTATATTAGGCAACTCCGGATATGATTAATTTAGGATTGATTGTAATCTCGGGATAACCTTCCTTATCTATAGGAGAGGCTACTTGCCCTCCAAGCCATGTACTCCTATATAATCAGCCCAAGGGACTCAAGCAATATATCCCACGCATTATACACAATCTTACATGGTATCACGAGACTAGGTTCTAACCCTAGGCCTCCGCTTCCGCTGCCCTCGCGCCGCCCCCGGGGAGATCGATCTCCGCCGGGGGCAGCCCTCGTAGGATGCGCGGCCGATCCACCTGATCCGCTGCACCGTCGTGGTCAAGACACAGCAGAAGGGCCTACTACCTCGACCTGTGGCCGATCCATGGCCGCACTGCGCGTTGTCCTCGTCGGGCATCGCGTCGCCATGGGGCCGCCGCCAGGCCTGCCTTGCCTCCACATCGTCGTCAGCCTAGCTCCGATCTGGATCCGCCGCCCCTTCCGCGCCACAGGCCAGGCTCCCCTCCTACCGGCGCCGCCGCACCTCTGCCCTGAGCGCGAGTGCGCGGCTGCGGAGGTGGGGTCGCACAACGCCGGACGACGTCGCCATCGGGTCGCAGCGCCGTGGGGCTCTGCCCCTCCCACCCTCCATCGCCGGCTCTCACCTCCGCGCCGCTGGACCTGCTGTCCCCTTCCCCCTCAGCGCCGCTTCCGCCGCTGCCATAGAACACGAGGACGCGGCTGCGAGGGGCGACTCGGGGGCCGCCAGCCTACCGCGCAGCTGGAGCGGAGACGCCGCTCGGGACGCACCTCGCCCCCCTCTGCTATGCCTCTCCCTCCCTCTCTGTCTTCTTGACCGACGGCAGATGAGATGGGGATAAGTTGGGGGCATCACTTGCACCCGAGATTGTACCTACGGGCCTCTTGCTACTGTGTTTCTTTTTTCCCGATCAGAGATTGGGTTTGCGTCGCCCTGCCATTTCGTCATCGTTACATCGTCGACACTACCGAGGATGAGGTTTTTGTTGCGCCCTCCAGGCTGCAGCAGCGACGCTCGTGATCAAGCCACCATCGCCGGCGTCACCGCCTTTTCAGGCAGTGGCGCCACCCATGCTGCTGGTCCTCGTCAAGCTGGCTCTAGGTCCGAGTCCGCGCCTATTGCCGCATGCTCGTGGACACCGACGCTGATGTTGCTGAAGGAAGATGCAGTCGCGCTCTTTAGTTGCACCATCTACCATCGCAGTCGGGTCATCGTCCTGCTGAACCTGTCGGCAAGAAGCTGCTGATTTTGTGTATTCGGGCGCCTTCGCTGACGCTTCGGACCCGCGCCCTCCTCCACGGCTTCAACCACGTCCACCTCGACCTCGGCTACTTCGGCACTAAGGGGCTACCATCTGCTTGACAAGCCTCTTCGGCTCCCATTCCAGCCACAACATATGCGCCGCATCGACGGTTGCGATTGCGGGGGGATGCCATCTGTTTGGCTTATTCTCCAGTTTCATCGTCTGCGCGCTCCCGTTGTGACTACGGGGGGATGTTAGAGTATATTAGGCAACTCCAGATATGGTTAGTTTAGGATTGATTGTAATCTCGGGATAACCTTCCTTATCTCTAGGAGAGGCTACTTGCCCTCCAAGCCGTGTACTCCTATATAATCAGCCCAAGGGGCTCAAGCAATATATCCCACGCATTATACACAATCTTACAGTAACGTTGTACGATTCAGCTTTCACTTACTCTTAAATCTTGACCTGCATTGTTCTAACCAACTGATTTATATGGCTTAAACTCAAATATCGTTGTACTTTTTGCTCAAATAAACAGTTCATGGGATGGAATACGGATTTGGAGCACATGAGTTCCCAACAAGTGGGGTATTTGAGGTGGAACCAAAAGGCTGCCCTGGCTTCGTGTATAGAAGGTCTGTGTGGATGGGCACAACTGACATGTCTAGGGCAGAGTTCCGCTCGTTCATTGAAAATCTTGCAGGAAAGTACAATGGTAACATGTATCATTTGATTTCAAAGAACTGCAACCATTTTACAGATGATGTCTGTAGAAATTTGACCAGGAAGTCAATCCCTGGATGGGTGAATCGGCTAGCTAGAGTAGGTTTGTATCACCAGTTTAATCTGTCTTTGTCCTGACTTGCTCGAGACTTTTGGTAGCTGATTGTGTGTGTGTGTTTTGGTCCTGACATTGTTAGGTTCGTTTTTCAACTGCCTCCTACCAGAAAGCATCCAAGTTTCTACAGTCAGACACGTCCCTACTCATCATTCATTTTCTGGTGAGTTCATGCCTGTATTTCGTCTATGATGATTTATGCTGTAATCTGAGGTTTTTAAAAAGAACTGTATGCAATTTTTAGCTACACCTTGTTATGGAATTTCACATTTTTGCTGGCTTGTATGCATCGACTGAGCGACATTTTAAACAGTCGTTTGACTGGATGGCTTGGTGTATATTTTGAACAATTGGCCATAAAACTCAACTGACAAGCAATCAGATAGCCTTTTGGACGTTTTGGTCATGTGCAAAATGAACATCAGAACACTGCTTGTTTCCTTTACGCTTTTGACTTCGGTTTGTTGTACATCAGGCAGAATTTTGTGAGTGCTGTGTTTGCTTCACAGCAGCTGGTAAACATAGAGTGATCATGTCTGCCTAGCGACTTTGATATGGTTTAATCAAGAACACTACAGATCATTGCTTTCTGTGAATCCAGTTTCCTTGGTTCAATACTTCAATATCTTGTAGCTATCTTCTATAAGCCACTTTGGATCCTGAGATTGCAAATAGCGGCGGCTAGTTTATAGACGCTGTGTCATTTTGTTTGATTGTCTGTCTGTTATCTTTTGTATTGACATTTATCTGTTCTTGATTATTCTCTCATAGATGATGATATGGATTCAATATCTTCATCACTTATTGGGGACAGTGATGTGGAAGAGTTGGACCAACATCTGCTGCCACAAGACGTCCATTCTATAGATGTACCACCAAAGCTAGCGAAAGATCTTCTCTGAATTACTCTACCCTTTTGGATTCCCACAGCAGGATGAAGTTCAGCTGGTGCAGTTGATGTCCGTGAAGTGCTTCTCTTGGTCGCTCGAGACTGTAGGGGTCTAGATGAATGGCACTGATTGTATTGATTCTTTGCCACAGAGTTTGCTGTATAGGCACTTATTACTGCAAAATGGAAATGACATGCTTTTAATTCTTTGCCTTTTATGGTATTGTTAGCAACTTGTGTTCAAGTTTATGTTGTAAGGTCCTAGTGAATGCTGTCATTACATGTGGAACACTGTAACTGGCCTCTTGCGGCACCAGGCTGTGGATCCTGAATTCCTGATACAGAAAATGACCTATACCTTTAAAATTCAACCCATGATGTGCACCAATTAACCAATTAATTTTTATCTCTACCATCCAACCAAATATAAGAATGCAGAGCCTCAATGGCATGCGGGATTTGCACTTGAAATCTTGCCTATTCGATTCCCACCTCTTAATACTGACAATTATCAATTTATCATGCTAGCAAGTAGCAAGCAAAAGGTTCATTTCATTACACATTTGGTGGTGGTTGGGGGGGGGGGGGGGTGTGCTGTAAAGAGAGACGTCATAGCATGCCTTGCAGTCAAACATGCTGCTGTTCACCCCCAACAATTTGCTGATACATAAATATCTGTACAAAGATTTGTAAGCAGAAAGTGCTCCTACCAAAGGGACAGCAATGACCCATGGGCGATATAGGCCATTATTTGAATACAAATATGGATACGGTGATGAAATATTTATAATGACTGTACAAAGATAAATCTAGCTACTCATGATAGTAACTACCAACTCCATGATCACTGCTTTTCAATGTGTACACCAGGTTTAGAACACGATAGTCAACAGCTGGTGAGATCTGGTGCAGGGTTATGATAATATGTTTGGCTGTATGGGTTGGTTGCCATAACGAAATAGTTGAACATTCGCTGTACAAACACCAGCTGCCATTTCATTTACCTGCACAAGTTTGAATTGATTCACATCTGCCACCCATGATCATCGCTGAATTCCGTCTGGGCGATTTAGAATGATATTGCATCCATCCTTGAACGTCCTATTTTTGTAAAGTGCGCAAGTTGGTGTGAATTTTTTTCTCCAACAAACACTCATTTTGCATACAGATGACCTTGACAATTGTAGTATGGCCAGCATCTTGATGATTCCCCTCCAATTCTTGCACCTCTTGTATGTTTTCTGTAAGCTCACTAGGCATTTCAGAAAGCTCACTAGGCATTTCAGAAAGCTTTAGGTTCCTGAGATGCATAAGGTGCTCTAGACCTTGGGGTATGGTCATTAGATTGGCACACTTGCCAAGAATCAACCTATGTAGATTGACAAGGCCCCCCTTTTGAAACTCTAGGTGAGTAAGATTAGCCAAGTCCTGCAATTTTAGTTTTATAAGGACCGGAAAACAACCTGCTGCAAAGGTCAAACTGTTCCCTTTGTATGCATCCATGAGGCTAAGATCAAACAACTTAGGAAGCGATGAAAGCAATCTGATTGAATCTTCCTTGAGTTCAGAAGAATGCAACTGCAATTGCATGAGGTTACTAAGGTGGCCAAACCATGAAGGTAACTTACCCCCTATTAACCTCCCTGATATGGTTAATTTTTGTAGCTTCAGCGGTGGTGGTGAAAATGACTCGAGGTCCAGTTGTACATGATCGTCCCGACTTACAATTCCCAAGCATATAAGGCGGCTCATTTTGGAGATGGATGATGGCAAATGAATCAGATTCCCCTCGTGAACACCAGATAGCTCTAAGCTCCTCACTGTTTGAAGCTTCCTAAGGATCTGACCAATTTCTCATCAGCTTCGATGTATTTCAGAGTCTGCAGACAGGTCAGATTTTTCATTCCATCTGGAAGCACAACTGATTTACCAGGGAATCGATACCTAAAATCTGCAGCTTGACGTCTAAGCAGTATCAGGTGGCGCAGACCCTTCAGCTTTGTTACGCTGCATGGTAATCTCTGGACCATGGACCACTTGGCATCTAAAGTTTGCAACTTATGTAATCGTCCCAATTCATGTGGTAGCTCTTTGATGAGAGTGGAACGGATGCCAAGATAACGCAGATTGAGAAGATAGGTCACTGAACTAGGAAGTTTATCTGTTGGAATGTACCATAAGCTCAACACAGTTAATAAGCTGAATTGAGACAGCAGTGAGGCATCCAAATCTGTTTTAAACCCGTGGAGGGACCGAAGGAATGCCAGTTTTGGAGTTGGGAGGTCGCTAAACCTGCACTGATCAATTATAAGATGACGAAAATTACAGTTTGCCTCAAATGTCGCTGTGCACTTTGAGAATACAAAGTCTCTCCATTGCTGACCTACTTATAATCAAATCCCTGATCAAGCCATGGATTTGGAATCGCTTGGCACGTCCAAACTCATTTTTCCTAATGACCTGCAGCAGGCTGCGTTGGACTAGCTGGTCCAGGTAATCATCGGCGACATCCTCCATTGTAGCATCCTTTTTCTCCTCGACAAAGCCTTCTGCAATCCACATTCTGATCAGAATCTTCCTTTTGACAAAGAAATCCTCGGGGTATATGCTACAATAAAGGAAACATCTCTTCAGGTGGTACGGCAGATCATCGATACTCAAATTCAGTATGCTTGACACTTGGCCAATTCTGTGATCAGAGCTTTCATCCCACACGAGACTGTCATGGACGTTCTTCCAAGCAAACTCACTTTCCTCCTTCAGCGCAAGGAGATTGCCCACTGACACAATTGCCAATGGAAGACCACTACATTTGTCCAGTATCTTCAAAGCCCAGAGCTCCAAATGCCGTGGGCACTCGAGATCTGTGTCCTCCCTGAAAGTGGTATTACAAAATAAGGTCCATGCCTCCTTCTCAGATAGCGGCTGCAGCAGGATAATCCTAGTGGATTTTGCCAGATTAGCCACTTCTTGACTGCGTGTCGTGATGATTATCCGGCTCCCTGTTCCATTTTCAACAAATGCACTGCGGATCTCATACCATGCACCGGCGTCCCAGACATCATCCGGCAACACCAAGTACCTCTTCTTGAACAGAAGCCCTTGCAAAGCCTCGACCAGGGACCGGTAATTCATCTCGTCCGCTTCCGTCGGGACGCCTGTATGAACATCCCGGTGAAGTTCTTTGAATACTTTCCTTAAGAGGTCTTCCGTGGTGAAGTTCTTGGAGACGGACACCCATGCGGCGCAATCGAAGTGAAAGCTTGCGGCGAGTTCCTTGTAGACGCTGGTCGCTAGAGTGGTCTTGCCAACACCGCCCATCCCCAAGACCGCGACCAACGTCCGCCGGGGCTCCGCGTCCTCGGCCAGCCATTCTATTAGTAATCTTCTGTGCGCCGCAAAGCCAACGATCTCCTCTTCTCCCAGAAAGTGCGCTGTATCTGCTACCTTCCGGCTGATGACGGTCGCGCTGCGCCAACTCCAGGCAATCTCTCCGCGGAGGCGACCGCCGGCAAGATGTCGTATTCTTCCTTGGCGACCGACAGCTCGCGAAGCCTCTCCCGCGCCCTCCGTAGTCGCCTCGAGAGCGCGAACCAGGCGCCCAAATTGGCACAGCCACGGACGAAGCCCCGGCCAGAGAGGAAGGAGTACTCGTCCGCGACGTCCTCGAGCTCGAAGGCAACGTCGCGAACCTGGTCGATCCAAGCGGCGGCGAGCGTGTCGGTGCCGCGGCGGGAGTCGGCGAAGCGGAGGAAGGCGCGGAGGAGATCGAGCTCGCGCGCGGCGGCGGCTACCCCCGAGCGAATGGCGAAGAGAAAGGAGAGCTCTACGGCTGCCGGGGCGGACAAGGACGCGGCGATCTTCGCCGAGAGGGATACGGCGATCATCTCCGCCATGGAGGCTAGCAGGGGCTGAAGTCAACGGACGCAAAAAAAATCTTTGATTCGAAGTGAGCTGTAAATGAACATCCGACGACTAAATTGTTAGGTAGGGTAGGTGGCTCGGTGGCTGTGCTGGAAAATATTCCATGCTCGCAGATGCACCACGGCCACCCATTGAAGATGGATATATTTCTGTTTGTCCAACATACCCTTTCGATAAAAACTATAGAAAAGATTTTTTAAGGAAAAAATTCACATTTACCACCTGAACGTTTCAACTTGTTTATTTATTTAACACCTAAATAAAATTGAGACTCCACTTGCTCTCCAATGTTTCTGTTGGTCCATTATACCCCATATGAGACTTGTATTTTCTCTTTCTCCTCGTAAGATGAGTTTAAGTTCAAATTTGAGGGCGGACAAAGAACACAGTGCCTGTGTTAGAAAAATGCATCGAATTGTTTCATGATTGTTTTCATAGGTTAGGGTCGTTTAATACAAATTTGATCCTGAAGATAAAAAACCGTATAAGAAATAATCATGAAAAAATACTAATGTGCATTAATAACATCGGACATCCAGTTCTAAGCTTAATTCGTACATGGAGAGAAAAGAAGAGAAAGGAAAAATATCAATAGATAGTAGATAAAACCAACCGAAATAGTTTGGAAGCGTAAACCCATCTCAAATTTTATTTAGGTAGTTAACCGGATTGATTGTTTGGAGTAGTAAAATTGATTTTGATTTCCTCTTGTTTTGAAGAAACGTGAACGATGCAAATTCCCATTCCAATTCAGCGGCATCTCTTCTCTTTTCTCCAACTTCTTTCATCTTTAGAAGAAGATTATACTTTTACGACCATGAACACTATGGAGTTCCTAATTTAACATCGAATGTGAGTAAAAATACTTGCAAGACCACCTCATTACGCAATCCTCACCATTCACTACTAACTGCTTTGATGTCATGGCAACATGTTTGATTGGGAGTATATTTTAATTACTGTATTAGATTTTTCTGATGGTTAATTTGGCAATGAGAGTCTAGCGTGGCGTACAATTCAATTGAAAACCAGCAATCCAACTGGATTTATGTAAAACTATTCTGATTTTATTGCTGGAGCTTAAACCGAGGGTTGGAAATGAACCAAACTAGAGAGGAGACAACGGGCCTTTTCCAGCCTCATTTGTAATCGTTGGCCCAGCGGAGGTAGTGGCGGCCTGGTATGTATGTGGCCCACGTGCACGCCCATTCGGCCCACTACTTTTTTAACACCACCACAAAATCCGACTACTTCCATTGATTCTCTCCCGACCCTCTCGACGCCGCCTCCTCGTTTCCCACCGCGCAGGGTTTAGGGTTCAGCGGCGGCGGCACCAGCTCCCTCCGCCCTCGGCCACCGCCAACGAGGCGAGTTGCCGGCAATGGCGTCGATCGCGTCGCAGCTGCAGGCCATCAAGTCGGCGCTTGGAGCTGCGCCCGAGGCGGCGCGGCGGCCCATCACCCGGCCGTCGGTGCTCTTCGACGCGAAGGAGGCCGCCGATATTGACCTCCGCGCCATCCTTCCCATCGCCCTCTCCGGTGCCTACCACTAACCACTCATCCGATCGATTCCAGAGTGCTGTTTCTTTGTTTACTTTGCCTTTCTAGAGCAGCCAAACATTTTTATGAACAGCAGTTTGGTGGAGTTTTTTTTGGCGAACCCGAGCGAGCTAAAATCACGTTTGTCGAAGCTCTTATTCGAGCTCCCCTATTACTACATTAATTTCGCTCACTAGTTTCGCCTGGAATTTAACTGCTATTTGCTGTTTGATGTACACCGAATTACATCCTTCTGCAGTTGTTCCCGTGTTTTTTTAAACATGATTTTCTTAAACTTCACTAGTATCTCAAATCGAACTAAAGTTCTGTGTCACTAACATCTCGAATCAAACCAAGTTAGTCTGGCATATGAAGTGCATCAATCAAAAGCATCCCTTCCGATACAGTATTTGATTCAAATTAATTTGTAGGGTTGGAGCACCTTGCCAGTGTGGACGAGAGGTTTGCTAGGTACAGCAACACTCTGTTCAGGGAGACTAGCCTTGAGGTGAACCGTGAACAGCTAACTCCCAAGGAGAATGATAAACTCAACAAGTCCATCTCCACCTACCTTCGCCTTCTAGCTGGTTACTTGCATCTTCCATCCGCCCTCAAGACCCTTGAGTACCTTATCCGCAGATACCTGTATGAACCAAGCTCAGCTACTTTTAAGATGATCCTGTGAGCTTTAGCTGATCTCTTTTTGCTGGTGGAAACGTTCATTTAGGGTGCATGTATACAATTTGGATGAGTTGCTGCTGAGCGCACTGCCGTACCATGATACACATGCATTTGTTCGGATTGTGCAGTTGGTCAACTTAGGGTGAGTGCGATGGTTCTGGATTGACACTCGTTCAACCCCTTTGTCTCCATTGATAATTTGAGGTCTGCTCAATGATGTGTTTTCAGGAATAGTAAGTGGGCATTTCTTGATGGCGTGAAGTCCTCAGGTGCACCGCCACCCAGGAGTGTTCTAGTGCAGCAGTGCATCCGGGATAAGGCCGTGCTGGAGACCCTCTGTAACTATGTAAGTCCAAAAGTTATTTCACTTTCGTCATGGTAGGCTTCCGCTATGCTTTTGGAGCTTTCTAGTTGATGATTCTGTTTATTTCCAGGTAACACCAACAAGGGAATTCAGTCACTCAAGGACAGTCGTCTGCTTTTGCACTGCTGTGATCGTGGAGTGCTTGGGCGCTGTTCCAAAGCTTGACACAGATATAGTACAGAGGGTCCTGGGATTTGTGTTTGACTCTCTTAATCCTGAAATTACGGGAGATCAGGATTATAAGGTCAGCTTGATTTTGCAATTTTTGTGGCATCTAAAATTGATTGATTTTTTAAAGTTTTTTTATTTTCTTCTTTCCTTCTATTTTGCAATACTTGACTGAATTGTGTGTGTACACTTATCATTTACCACCTTATGAACCTTTTATTGTGTTTTGTGTATCCACTTAACCTTAAGCATACTTATTGACATCTTGCTTTCTGTGCTATATTGTAATACTGTTGTGATGGATCTTTGTGACCAGGCTGGCGCTCTGATGATTGTTGGATTACTTGCAACGCGGGCATCTCTAGCGCCAAAACTTGTCCAAAATTTGATTTTCTTTGTTGCAAGGACTGCACAACATGATGCATTTGAGTCAGTTGACTTACCATGGCTTCGTGTCACAGTGATGGCTATTATAAGTCTTGTTCAGGTATGGACTTTTAACTAATTGCCATACATATCCTTAAGAAAGGCTGCCGTACTATGCGAATATTGAACCCAATACAGGTGATGCCAATGTAGAAGCATTGATAACTTTCCTTTAATTTTGCAGTCACAATCGGTCCATGACTTCCCTAAGAAGGCATTGATGATTTTGAAAGACATCAGGTTTACCGATGTTTTGTTCGTAGCATACACAGTATAATATTTGTTCTTTTCTGCTTCTCCCTTCTGCCATCAAGCGTTGAATTCTTGCTTTAATCTTTTTTCAGGGATTTTTCTGGTGTACTTTCTGTATTATCCAGTGAGTACAATATTGAGAGATTTGTAAGGCTTTATGTTGAATCATTGGTTGACTACAGGTGATCTGCTTATCAATGTGATTATTTTGCATAGTTTCCCTGGTGTTTTATGAATATTTGACTCTTAGCACGTTAACAGTACTTCTGATGATTCCTGCCATACACACCTCATTGAAACTATTGAGACTCTACCAATGGAGAACTCTGTTGAAAGAGTTGTGAGCAAGGTTCTTGGTAGCTGTAGCAAGGTATCTCGGACCACTGAAAACCCGGATATAAAAGGTAGCTGTAACACCTTCAAATCTTTTTTGAAGTAATTGAGCAATTTGATATTGTTGTTTGTGCATATATTTATTTCAAGTATATCATGGTATTCGCTACAATCAGTTTCATATATATTGTATCATCTATGGTATGATTGTTTCCCCTTAACTAATGTTCTATTATTCTTCAGGAATTTGGGCTAAGAAAATCTTGAGCACGATCGAAAGAAAATATCCACTGGAGCTACATGATGCTATTCGTAAATTTCTTGAGGTACATGATGATAGACTTTCCACTAACCGGGGTTATCAGTTCTTATCGCTGCAGTTTGACTGTTGTTTCTCCTGTTCTTGTTAACCTTCTTTGGAATTTGACATTTTTATTTATCAGAAATCTGAAATTAACTCAACGGGAGGGGATTCTTTATCTGAGGTGTTTGGCTTAGTGTTTGATGAAAGCAAGAAAATTCCAACTGAAATAGCTGACTCAAACATTTGGTTCAGCCTGGACCATCCAAAGGTACATGTTGACTGAGCTTGGTGTGAATTTACTTTTTTGTATAAATTTTGGTGAACTTATCAGTCTCTATATTCTAGAAGAATTACTGGCCCTGGTCCACATTGTATTTGTTGAATTATGAGTACTTTGCTATAATTAGCCCTTTCCAGTATTAGTTGGTCTTGTTATCTTTTCTAGCCTTTAATGAAGTAAAATTTTATCCACGATGCAGGCTATGGTACGCCAATCAGCGCTCTCAAAAATTGCTACATCTGGCATCTTCAACAACAGTGCTCTAAATCCACAGGTAATCTTCAATATTGTTGTCTGGACATGTGTTTGGTATTATAAGTTCGTTGTTCGTTTGAAGCTTTCCCAAAGTGATGATCATGTTTACGTTGTTATGTCTGATTTTCTGCAGAAACTTATCAATATGCAAGATGCAATATTGCGCAGTATGTATGATGATGATCTAAGTGTTGTCCAAGCTGCCTTATCCATAGAAGGACTAGCAGCTGCTGCTGCCTGTCCTGATAGCCTTCTAAAAGCATACGATGACGTGCTCAACAAATGCATCAAAATCATTAACAAAGGTGAGTAATATTTCTAATGCCTACCTTGTTGCTAGCGTTCCAATGGTGTGAAGTTATTTTGTGACTTCTGTGAAAGAGGTTGTGCAGGATTATTTTATATGGTTTAGTGTTGTGGACTCTTTCATTGGCCGGGTGTACAGTAGAAGGCCCAAGGCGCCAAAATCAGATTAGGCGTCAGGTTGGAGATAGAGTCCTAGTCAGATTAAAGTTGAGTCCTAGTCCTAGTCAAAATAGAGTCCTAGTCCTAGTCAAATTAGAGATGAGTCCTAGTCAGATTGGAGTTGTTGGCTGGCTCAATATAAGGGCCCTAGGCGCCAGAATTTAGACAAGCAGAAGTAGATCAATCTGTTCAGAGCCTCCCAGGGAGGGCGAACCTGTTCTACTGCTGCGCCATTATCATCTAATAAAACCCCAGTTCCTGTCACATATCATTTAGCTTCTTACAGCGCCCATCTACTCACAAGACATCATAGCTAATGTGCACTTTGAATATATAGCCATAAAGTTGGCACTAACTAGCCTATTCATGTAAGATGTTAAAAAAATAGATATAGAGATTGGCAGAAAATGCAACAAATAACATCTCGGTAGTCTGGACCGCCTCTTCCTGCTCAATATATTTATTGAATCTAAGGTTCATTCGTTCGTCTTCCTATAGTTATCCTTCTTACGATCCTGATACTCTGATATGCCACATGGCAAATGTTTATCACAACTCAAGGAATTTTGTTTATGTTACTGCAGGTGGTTCAAAAGCATCAAAGGCTTCTGATGTTGCTGTTTCTTGCTTGGAAAAGATGGTTATTGAATATCAATCCCATCATGTGGAGCATGCCAAGGACATAGCTGCAGTAGTTTTTCGTCTCCTTATTATTCACCCAAAGGTTAGCTAGCTAACTTATTACAACATCTCCCATTTTTAATTTTCCTGCATTTATTTTCACTCTCAATGTTTTAATGAAACAGACCCTTAGAGTGAACTTAAAGGCCCTGGAGCTAGCTAAGAAAATACAATGGGAATTCTACACAAGTAGTTCTCTTGTATGTGATGAGGTCACTGTTCAAAAAATGAAGGTGAGGTTTCCTACTTGCCAGACAGCTAATCTTGCCTGTACGTTGATCTATAGTGTAAGCATATCGGATGAGGGCGATTCGTTTCCTTTCCACAATTGGCACATTGTTGCACATACTTGGTTCGCATCTTGAACCCCATACACATGTAGGGTTAGATAGGTGAGGATGTAATGTTTATGGTTGAAATGTCTCCTGATATTTCATTCTAGATGATCTGAATCTGTTCTGTTTATTTCTAAGTAATTCTTGTGTTCATTATGTTGCAGGAGAACATGAGTGCAGACTCCATTGCTTCCATTAACATGAAGAATATCAAAGCTTTTGCTGAGACTTTCCTAGCTAACCCAAATAAGCATGTAGACTGGTTGGCTAACTCTGGAAATGGGACTAGATTTTCTAGAACTTTGTTTCTACTTGTAGTATTGGAAACACTTGTTGTTCCCTCAGAAGGTACGCTCGTCTTTGCTGTTATGCTTTGATATACTATTGTGACAGCAGTTATGATAGTTGCAATAACAAATCTGTGCTATACTACTTATCTTTTGTTCTATAATTGAAACATCCTGAAAAATGCTTATTTATACTCTTTAAAGTTCTTAATTGTGTTTTATTTCTCCTGGTGACTTAATAGCATTTGGCACCTGATGTTTCTGATGTGCGCACATACATCTACCCTAAAACGTTGTGTCTTGAATCGTCCTTAGTGCAGCATATAATGCCTTCCAGTTCTCTCCTGCCTGGAAATGCTGGCTACTCTGGTAAGAAAACCACATAGGATGACTGTCTTTTCTTGATCCTTTTCAGCTTTGGACAAGCAAGTGAGTCTCTGTAAAGCTTGTTTGCCAGCCCTGAAGGATGAATGGCATCACATACGGCATGAAGATAATGGTGTTTGTGATGAGGTGTTTACAATTTACCATTCAACGTTGAATGATTTGCCTATATTCTTTGGACTTGAACTCTCGTGTTTTTCTTTGCAGATAAGCATTGATAAGCTTGAGAAGTGCAGTTTAGAATTGGTGAAGCATATTTTCAACAGTGATACAGAGGCATTGAATGCTAGAATCCTTTCCTGTATATTTTGGGGACTTCTAAAGGTGCAGTCTTCGTATATTAAAAAGAATTTTATGGTATGTGTTAAGCAATAGCTACATCACCTATTCTTCTCACTTCACTTTTGAGAACATCATGATCTATGCTGTATTTCTGTCACGTGCAGATTGGCAGTGATGAAAATGCAATGCTCGATGATTTGTTTCTCTTCTTTGTTACATCACCTGGCAAAAATGTCTTTCAGAAGCACTTAGAGTATCTCATCATTAATTGCACTGGAGCACCTTTTCAATTTATTTCGAAGTACTTTCTGGATGAAGGTTTGCTACGTTTGCTCTCTTAAGCAAAGATTATTCTGTTACTCTACAAGATTAAGCCTGTGCCTACCGAAGAACAACTGCCATATTTCTTAGTGTAGTGCTTTTATTTAACCTTGGCATTATGCTTTGGCTTTGTTTTTACGGGCCTATTTTTTATATTGTTTCACAACCAGCCTACTTCTATATGTCCTTAACGGTTGTTCTATCAGGATGTGATTCCCCTCTTTGGAAAGTTAGCTAGGCCCGGATTCCACCTCCCCAACTGCAAGTGGTGCATGATGGGTGTTCAAAAAATACAAAAAAAAATCACAATTGTTGTGTGGATTTTATCACTATCCATTAGATATGCAACGAAGAGTAGCAGACTAGCAGTCATGATGTTATGGATTGGTTGGATCCTTAGCGAATTCAGATTCAGCTGTCCTACCTACAGCCAGCTGAGATATATACCATATTTGTAGCTTGATACTTCTATGTCTTAGCTTATCTAGCACTTCCAAATATAGTCATATGGTACCTGGTAGTAGCTAGCTTGTTTAGTAATCAATCAATTAGTATTCTTCAAAAGTGTTTTGCCCACCAATCCGGTGTCTATCAGAACCTCAAGTCGCACGGGAGTAGCCCGCAACCAGAGCGCGACCTGCCCTTGCCTCTGTTCTTTCCTCCTTTGCTGTATCGAATTTCATGTACTAGTCTTATTTGGTTTTAGGTATTAGTGAAGGATGCAGAATTGAACTTCTGCAATGTTCATAATATTACATGTTGTATGGCCTTGCCGTTTCTTTATGTACTTGTTGCAATGAAGGGATGGATGCCTGGGGTGACTTTCTCTTATGGAATGTCTGTGCTATTGTTATGGATAATTTATTATTATAATAAAAAGCACATTACTCAACATGTTCGGCTGTTGACTCCAAGTTTAGAGCCCAATACCTGTAGCTGTGCTGTAGCCTGTGGTGCTCATCCAAGCTCCAAGGGAACCCACATTGGACACTTGCTATGGTTCTTGGCCTCCACAGTTCTGCATGGCTGAGTTTACTGTGACAAGCATTATACCTTGTTGCCATGCCAAGTCTTTCACCGTTGTAACCAAGTTCATCGATGGCCATGATCGAGTTAGAGAAGACATTGTCTGGTTTCTCTTCTAGTATTTTTTGTTCAGTTCATTATCCTGTAAAACAGCTTGTCCATACTCCATCTTCATCTTTTTGCCAAGTATTGATGAAAATCCTTGATTTGATGTAGATTCGTCAGATAGAGTTCAAGTGGAGAGTCTTCATATGTTTGCTTCTATATGTTCTAAGTGTGCTTCCTCTGAAAGTAGTAGCTTGGATGAAAGCATATGGATGCAGCTTCTGCTCGGCTTTCCTTCTGTTATTCTCCCACTTGCTCATGAGAACAGGGTATGAATATGGTTCCGTTCATACTTCTTATGGCTGGCAATCTGCGAGCTACTAAATTCTGCTGGCTACAGTTTGTCTATTTAATGTATTGTACATTTTTATTTTTCTTACATTGTAGGATATAAGGTCATCTGCTATTAAGTGTGTTGAGGGGTTCTCTTTGGTGTGGCAGCGCTTGAGCACTTCTGTACCAAGAAATGGTCTGTCAGCACTCTTTTCATATTTATTTTTCAACCTGACCAATTTGATGTAGTGTTTTAAATAGTGGGCTATAGCGGCACTATAGCGGTTTACAATTATGACAGCTGCCGCCACAACAGTGTTGTACTAAATAGCGGCCTATAGCGGGAGCTGAGCAGAGCTCTCTGCTAAATTCTATAGTCCGCTATTTAAAACATTGATTTGATGTCGTTGTTTATTATCTTATCTAACATATCAACAGGTAACACCATCAAATTGCCGCAATGCATGTCATCTCCAACTTTTGGTGTTTTCCTCGAGTCGTTGGTTAACCAAAAGACCATGATCTCCTCAGATGCAAATTTTTTTCCTGCATATATTTCATCAATGCTAAGCCCACGCCAGGACATGATAATTCCAGAGAACCTTCATGAAAGGTTGCCATCGTTTCTTTCTTCTACAAATACATTTTTCTTGAATGCTTAATTTTAATAGGATGTAAATCTAACTTCCTTTTCTATTATCAGATTTGACCAGCCAACAAAAGATGCTCTCCTTCATTTCATCTTGCACTCTGCTTTGAAGCTCATTCCTTACGGAAAGGTCGGTTGACCTGCAATCTTAAGTCAACTCACTAAAGTCAGCTTAGCCCATTGACACCAGCACAACATCACACACCCCACCCTAATCAATACCACAGAAAATAAAGGCAAATGCATATGCATGAACTTTGATGATTGTTTTTTATGCGTGTTGATATTTTGAAACGTGTTGCAGTTCATGGTTCTGTCAATCCTGAAAGGAGTAGGAGGCATCTTATTTAAGGCAGAGGACGTGAAGTCTTTGTTCTTTGATCTTCTGGACTGTCGTGATCAATATCAGAATCGGCGTGATTCTAGGCAAAGCTTATCTACCCATGAAATTCAAATCCTATGTTTGCTTTTGGAGGTACATGTGATCATGTTTTTACCTATATGTCCATTCATGCTCTTCTATACAGTTCAATAGATTAACATTAAATTAAATTTGCTGCCCATTTGGTTAATTCAGTGGTGTTCTGTAGGTTTTGTTCTCACTTCCAGATCGTGCAAATATTGATTTTAACATGTCTGAACCTCTGGTGAGAGCGTTAAAGGTGAGCAAAATTATGTTCATATTTGAAAATTATCTTCTGGATTCAACTGACTTTATAAAACTTCAGGTTGATGCTCTGTCTCCAGGTGATCCTGTTGTTGTAATGCCATGTCTTACTGTCCTGCGGACGCTTCAACCAGTGTTCTTTGATAATTTGGAGACCGATACTAAGGTTTAATGTTATGTCATACAACCCCCATGTTGCATTGAATTTTCATTAAAAAAACTGTTTGGATGGTGCTATTTCCATTTTTTTCACAACTTAATTGGAGAATCTAGGGAGTGCATAATGTCCTTGCCTTTTTACCTTACTGAAAATTTTCTTGTATGCTGGTGAATTATTCTGCATAGCGATTTGCCATTATATAGCTAACTTTTAAGCTAAGCATACTGCAAAGCACACCAACAAAGGTCTTATGTACTATGTATTATAGGGGTCGCTAAAGATGATATTGTTAGTAGGTGACGTCTGATATTCTACCATGAGCCTATGAAATATGAATGCACTAGCTAATAGATGATCTATATTTTTTTCCCTGAGTACGCAGTTACTAATTTATGCACTCTTTCTCTATAACTTGCTGGGTCTCGCATCTGTCACATGTTTGATTCCAATTTTCCAACATCTTCTGTTCTTAAGTTAGTTTACTTCTTTGGCATCTGTCTGTACCTGTTAATATTATCATTTCAGCCAGCTACGTTTTTTTTCCTTCAGAAATTAGTAGATTGGGTAAACATAACCATCATGAATATTATGCTAATTTAGGTAATGTACTTTTGCAGGAAAAAGTTTTTGGGTGCCTTATTTCTTTGTTTCGAACTGAAAACATCGAAATTCGAAATGCCACACGGGATGCTCTACTGCGAATTAATGTTTGTATCTATATCCCTTTCTTCCTTTTCTTAATACAAGCCAAATTACATTTTCCATAAGTTAAATCCATCAATTCTTTTGGGCAGTCTGCATTTTGTGTCTTGATATTGATCTCCTTCTGTGCCGAAAAGCCGAAATCACTAATAGCCTATTTGGTTTACATTCTTCCTATTATTATTCTTTGCTTTTCTTTCATTGGTTTTTGGCATTCATGCAAAGTTGTTTGCTGCAAGTTGTTCAAGTGGCTTTAGCAACAGTATCATTAATGTTGTAATGTCATTATCCGTATCCTTGATGTTTACTGAATCAGTTTTGGTCAATGCTTATGTTATTCTACTCGTGGTAGGTTGATGCTTCCACTGCGGTGAAATTTATTGAATTAATTGTTGCACTTGGTGATGCAAGAGGACGGTCAAAAAGAACAAAGAGAAAGGATGATCTGAGTCGTGATGCATTTAGCAGTTTTGAAGAGTTATTTGGAGAAAGCCCTTTAGCTTCTATTCTGGTTTCTCTTCTAGATATTTTGTTTCTTAAGAAAGATGTGAACCAAAGGTCTGGTAGTCTGGTATTACAGAACTACTATTTTTTGTTAGTACCCTGTGTTGCGTATGTCTGACGTTTCACCCTCGTGCAGGATGTGTTTACTACAACCACTTTTCCAGATTCTATCAAAGCTCCTTTCTAATCAATGGATTTCAGAGATTGTTTGTCAGTATACCAACCAACATGATACCTCATCCGAAACCCCTGATAAATCCAACTCCATGAAAGAAGCTCAGCACTTGATACTGCTGGTCCTCAAAGATATTGCAGATACGTTGCATTCGCATTCGCATCACCAGGTACTTAGCTATGCTGATTTTCAACTGCGTATTCCAATGATGTTTTAAAGGCCGCTTTCTTTGTTTGTATTCATGGATTACATATCTGTCTGCAGGATGCAATGTTCAGAAGCTCAGATGTTGATCTTCTTATTAATTACATACGGTCTGTCAAGGATGTAGCAACTCGGAATCACGGGTTTTCCTTGATAGCTTCTTTGGGAAAGGCTTGCCCACAACTGTTGTCAGATAGTATTGTTGATTTATTTCTGGTTATTGGAGATGCTATAAAACAGGTTCGTGTAAACATCCTTTGGGGACATATCTTTGTGCAGTTTGTTGTTGAATGACCTTCACTATGGAGTTCCTCTGGAGTTATTTCTTGTCTTACTTTTATAAGGGACTTTGTTCTAAAGTGTCGCGAACCAATTCGTGCTCATAATCATTGCCTATGTTTATTTTATTAATTTATTTATAAAATGGATCCAGTATTTTAAGTGTCTTTCTCAAGCCAGTGTTTTTTTTTGTATTTCTTCATGAAATTAATTCTACCAAGGTTATTTTAGTCTTATGTTTTCTGAATTTTGCAGGATGACAGCCATTCTCAACGTGTTTTGGAGGATTTACTGTCTGTCTTGGTTCCATGTTGGTTATCGAGGAACACAAGTATAGAAAAGCTTCTTCAGGTTCTATAGTTTTCCTTGAAATTCCATTCTGCTTTACATGTTATTGACCATAAAGTCATTGAATTAATAGACTGTACTGATGCTGTTACAGATATTCATTAAAGCTTTAGCAGATATTCCTGAACATAGGCGGTTGACGCTAATGGTTTACCTCTTGAGGTATTTTCTATCTTAAATTCTTTAACATCCTTGTATTTCCTATACGGTAAGCGGTCTAATTTGTTTATACTGTTTCAGGACCTTAGGAAATGAAAGCCATTTGAGTACTGTGATCATGCATCTGCTGCAATCATTGGTTAAGAGGATTTCACTATCTCTTTCTGAACATCAGGGAAGGCGTTGGAGTGCTTTGTCACAGGAGTGGGAATATGGATTGGCAGTCAATGTTACTGACCAATATTCCTATAAATTATGGTTTCCTTGTTTCAGTATGCTACTAAAAGAAATCAGGGTGCATGGGAAGCAAGGACATCTAATGCTACATTTGGCAATGAAGCTCGTTCTGTCTAAGTTGCAAGATACAGAGTTGATTTTTGAGCTTGAATCTGATGAGGCTGCTAATTTTATCCAGGTTGCTCATTTGTCCAGACTGCTGCTCTTTTAATGCGTTTATCTATGCTATGTTCTATTTCACTCTAGGAGCTTAGTTTGTAAATATTTATTGTCGTATTCATTTCACTGTTATAGGGTTCTCTTGGAGCGCTTATGGAGGAAGTTGTCCTGTGTACTGTGTATACTAAAGACAAAAAAAGAGAATTTTCTGGTGATATTATAAAAGAACTCAGAGAGTCTGCAAATATGATACTCAAAACGATTACAGGATGGATGAGTGCTTCAACATATTTCAGAGGAATTACCCAGTTGTTGGATCATTCGGACAACCTTGTGAAAAGAAAGGTACTTTTTTGTCAGATGAACTTTTTTTTTATTGGTTGTGTAGTACCTTTTAACTAATTGAGTTCCTTGAAATCAAAACCTTATATGCCCTGTGATTATTGATCTGAACTTCTCTACACAGACACTTGGGATATTGTCTGAAACTGCCAGAGGAAACAGCTTGGTTCAGAACAAGCAAAGGAAAGCACGAAAACTGAAGCATAGCTCTGTTATAACTGTTATCAAAGTGGACAAGAGCTCTGGTCCATATTTCAGCAACTTGTGCTTAAAGATTCTTGAATTGATTGACAGAGTGGTTGATTTGGACACTTCAGTGAAAATTGCTGCTATTTCTTCGCTTGAAACGCTAGTGAAAGAATATCCCTCTGATTATCCAGTTTATAGCAAGTGCCTCTCAACAATCATCAATCACATTGGCTCTGCTGATGCAGCTGCGTCTTCTGGATTAATTCATACTGTTGGCTCTCTGATAAACGTGCTTGGATCAAAAGCATTATCAGAGCTCCCATTAGTTGTGAAAAATATAATGCTAATAGCTCATCAAGTTTCATGTTATCCTAGTGGAAGTTACGCCCATGGTTCTACTAGAAGAGCCACCAGACTTTCTAACCAAGATACAGCAATACTGCTATCTTCACTGAGCACGATTGAAGTGATTGTGGAAAGGCTGGGTGAATTTGTTAATCCATATTTGAAGGAAATACTCGATCTGGTGGTATTGCATCCTGAATGTTGTGCTCATATGGATGCCAAATTAGATGCAAAAGCAGCAGATGTTCGGAAGCTACTGATAGAGAAAGTTCCAGTATGTTTTCATCTAAATTATTCAGTTTATTTCTGGGTCCTATGAGAAACCATGATTGCTTGGATTTTTCCGTAGATCTAATCATGTTATTCGCATTGCAGGTGCGGCTTATTCTTCCTCCTTTACTGGATCTATACTCCGTTGCTACTAATTGTGGGGAAACAAGCCTTTCATTGGCATTTCAAATGCTTGCTAGTCTTGTTAGTACAATGGACCGGCTGGCTGTAGGAACTTACCATGTGAAAATATATGAACATTGTTTAGCAGCACTTGATATCCGTCGCCAACATCCTGACTCTTTGAAGAATATAAATATGGTTGAGCAAAGTATTATTCATGCCATAATTACTCTCACATTGAAGCTTACAGAGGGCACTTTTAGGCCACTTTTTCTTCGTACTCTGGAATGGGCCGACTCTGAAGTTGATCAGTCATCATCAAAGAAAAGTTTAGACCGTGCAATTGTTTTTTACAAATTGATCAACAAACTTGCTGAACAACACAGGTATATCCATTTATGTATCTGAAAGTTATGCTCAGAGCATACTCAGAGAAATGATAGCCACTTCAATGATTCTACCTTTTTGTTTTTCCTGCCAATACCCATGCTATCACTATTTTAGGATAGCTCGTTGTTCTTAGCAACGTGCAATAAAGTGTGTTATTCTCAACTACCTCCTGCCTTATGTTTTCTTTACCAATTAATTATTTAATTTGTCCACGCAGGTCCTTGTTTACACCTTATTTCAAGTACCTACTTGAGGGATCTGTACAATATCTGTTAGAAGATGATCCTTTGGTCGGTTCCAAGCAAAAAAAGAAGAAGGCCAAACTTGATGTTCAAGTCGAACAGAAGGATAATTTATTTGGACTAAAACTGTGGAATTTAAGAGCTCTGATTTTGAAGTCCTTACACAAGTGTTTCCTTTATGATAACGAACAGAAGATCCTAGATTCCTCTAATTTCCAGGTTAGTTGGCTCATACTTAATAGTGCAAGTGCTTCCTTACCACTGCCGGCATGGTTTTGCAAGACACTGGGTAAAAGTTCAGGGCAACTGACCTTTCATGTTCTGTTGTAATTTGAATTTCCTACGACTTGGATTAGAATAGGCAATGTCATTGTTCCTATATGATATTCAGATTACTTGGCCAATATGCGAATATTGTTCAATTGAACCATATGTTCTGCCTTTGTTTTTTGCATGCAACTTTTCTGTGAATGCTGTTATATTTAATATATTTGGTGTGTGCAGGTTCTCCTCAAGCCAATAGTTTCCCAATTTGTTGTGGAACCACCAGAATCTATTGAATCACTTGTGGATGCTCCATCGGTTGAAGAAGTAGATGAAGCTCTTGTTTTGTGCTTGGGGCAAATGGCAGTCACTGCACGCTCGGATGTTCTTTGGAAGCCTCTTAACCAAGAGGTGCGAAACTAACAACACACCCAGTATTTCATAAACTAGAGATGCACTAAACATGATGTAAAAAAAGCTCATCCAAAACCCTGAGGCCTGGTTCTGTCCTCTATCATTGTATGCTGTTCCTGTGCCTTACAGATTTGTCATAAAACTGCAGGTGCTGATGCAGACTAGGAGTGATAAAGTTCGCCCCAAATTGTTGGGCCTGAAGGTTGTCAGGTACATGGTCCAGCACCTGAAGGAGGAATACGTCGGTCTCCTCCCAGAAACCATCCCATTCCTTGGCGAATTACTTGAGGATGTGGAGCTTCCTGTCAAGACACTGTCGCAGGAGATCTTAAAAGAGATGGAAACCCTCAGTGGCGAAAACCTCCGGCAGTACCTGTGAGGCTGGTTGGCAGAGGCTGCTCAGTGTCAAATCTAGCCCCTTGCGCTGAACTGTAGAACATCAGGCATGCTCATTTCCTGTAGACCACATCGAACATATGCATTCAATCTTTAGGCAAGATACCCTTAAAAAAGTGTATGTACAAAAAATAATTTTGAATCTGTTTGGCCTTGAATGATGTTGACCTTTCGGGATTACGTTGTCCTATGTCAAATCACGCGTATAGCAAGTGATGAGCATCTCTACTTTAATCTGTTGTAATTTGTAAATTTGTATTTTTTCCTAGGCTGTTAAAGATTGGTTGGTTGTGCCTGTGGTGACTTTTTGGGTGATCCGAACCGCACCCTCTGCATTAGGGCACCATGTAAGCACGTGCAAGGAACAACAGCACATGGAGTAGTTAAAGCTTCTGAAACCCTTACTTCTTTTATTATTTCTTCGGTCTAAATCAGTGCCCCGTGATATTCTGTCATTCCGAGTGATTGTTTTTCTTTGCTCGGCATGATTGCCGGAATTGTTTGTATCATTACGTATGGCAGATTGGATTGGTTTCTGAGTTCTGACCGCCACAAGAAAACGTAAGGCCACATGGTTGTAGTAGGATCTCTTCGGCCCTGACAAAGGGTGGCAGGTAAAATTGAGATCTGGAAGTGAAAGCCTACCTTAAGTACCTTACCGTCCAGATGACCCACTTTACTGAGCACGTACCGTCCTTTTGACTTGCTGTTAGGTCGAAAATGCAATAACAAACCGGTGGCGCAGATTCTCCAAAACCTTTTGCAATGGTGCAGCGAAAACGTTCTCGAAATTATATTAGTGATGAAAAAACTGTGCATTCTTGTGCATCTTCCCAACTAAAAAAAATCGAATGCTTAAGCAACTTTTAAAGATAGGGTTAAATTTAACGTTTCATGTAGCCGCGCTAGTGATGTCGACATGCCTGGGACCGCAAAGCTATGAAGCTTCGAGGCCAACAGTAAAGAGACGTTGACAGGATGTCACCAGGCGCTGCCTCCAAAAGAGCCGACGTACTTCATTGCTCACTCATGTTTCTTGTGGAAAGATGAAGGATTGTTGATGGCAAGGAACCAAAGGACCAACAAAACCGAGGCGTAGAGGCCTGGGCATCTTTTGACCAATCGTCCTCTTGCCTCTTCAGTTGGGTATAGTACGAGAGCATGCATCATTGCTGTCACTAACTTGCAATAGTAGTAGAGTACATAGCCCGTTCCTTGGTCATGCCTTTGGACAAAAATCCATCACCAGTTCAGCAGCTGTCAGCATATACTGTCTGATGCATGGAAACTGAAATCACATCCTGTCACTTTCAGTTTCAGGCAAGGCATGCAATTAACAAAATCTTCAAGAAAGACAAATGCAGACATGCAGTTAAGGAAATATTATAGTAATTTTCCACGTGGAAAGCACCAACATTATATGCTCTGATGAGTTCCTATGGAGTGGCGTGGAAAGTATACTCTGCTATACATGCTTGTTGTTCCTAGCTTAGGTTACCATCATTCTCCAAATGCCCCAATACAAACTCTGTTGTATGCAAGAAGTAGCAGACAATACAAGAGACAACCAAGCTATTCTGCTGCTATAACACCACACTTTCTAAATAGCATTGGAGCCACACCTCGCAAACCCACCTATTATCTTGCTATGTCTTCAAGCCTTTTGAGTATTTTCTTTGTATCCGGTCTCAACGACGGTGAAGGGTTACAGCAAGCTGTTGCCAATTCGAAGTAGGCATTTAGATTCTCCTCCTTCCCAGAATTCTTGCTTTGTCTGATCAGTTCGGAACTGAAAGCATCGGATATCTTCCTCTCGAGAACAAGATCCTTGAAAGATGCTGGCAAATGGATGTCGCGGGCATTAGGCGGTTTATCATTTACGATCTCCTTTTGAGCAAGCATCTCGAGCATAATCACTCCCAAGCTGTAGATATCGCTCTCCCTTGTGGCATCCCTCATCTTGATCAGCTCTGGAGCCTTGTACCCCTGCATTGCAGATGTCTCAAGCATCTCTTGTGCAGCAGCAGGATTGAGGAGGAGGTAGAGGCCAAAGTCTGATATCCTGGGCTGGAAATCGGCGTCAAGCATAATGTTATTTGTTTTGAGATTGCCGTGAATGATTGGTTTCTGCGATGCTGCGTGAAGGTGGTCCAGTCCTTTGACAATGCCGATAGACAACTTGCAAATTATCTCCCATCTCTGTGAATCATTGATTCCCTCTGCAGGTCAGAAGAACAGATAAAGATGAGAACTTGCAAACGAGAAAAACAGTAAAAAGTGAAGAATTGACAGAGACTAGCTAGTTATTGATTGACACTAGTAATGGGTGAAATTCCTTTATAACCAAAAACTGTCCTCTTCAAGACCTTGATGTTCCAAAATGCAAATGGCCCAAAGTTCATTGCGATAGAACTGAAAGTTGTTTTGTGCATGCAAGCAATAAGACCTATTATGCGAGTCTTTCTCTACGTGACTAATTGATGGCTCAACGATATACTATATATTTAACCAGAGAATGTGATCCAACAACTCCCTGAAAACGAGATGTGACAGATGCAGGAAAACACAAACAGTTCAGAAGTGCCAGCACTCCACCAACATAATGCCCGGAAGTAAGTAACGAAAACACTTTAAAAAAAGAAAAGCATTTCTCACTCTGATAATAAAAGAAACATTAATTATGCCTAGAAAAGATACCACTTTCCTCCAAAAAGCCTTGATTTGATAGAGGACTTGCATCACCCATTTTAAGCGACGATTAAAAAGCTTGAAAGTGTTATACCATTGAAAATTGAAATGAAGTGAGGTTGGTACATGTAAACCCACGATCTTACGCAACAAGAAGAAGATGCTCTGTGAAGTGTTGGAGCTAACAACCAACCAGGAAAATTTTACCAAGTGCTTTATGAACTGTCCCTTTGTGTAGTTGACGACAAGAGCACAAAGCGTAACAGTGAAGACACATGGCTAAAAGTAACAAAAACCACCCTGCAAGGCTGTAACAGAGTACCCACTCCACAGCAATCTGCATAATCCGTGAAGCATCATTGCCTGCGAAGCTTTTACCGCAGGAGTCGGATGACAAAAGCAACTAATCATCTAAATCTGAGGTGAATTTCAAGTTCCGCAGCAAATCCAAGCAATGGAACGCCAACACTCCAGTCAGCAATCAAGGAATCATTTCGCATGATTACCCTTACTCGGAGCTGGCTTGGGTCGAAAGCAAACGACGTGGAGGGAAACGGACACCGACCTTGCAGGAAGCGGCGGAGCGAGCCGGCGGCGTAGAAGGGGTGCACAAGCAGCTTCTCCCCGCGCGGGCCGACGTAGAGCGCGCGGATCGGCACGAGGTTCGGGTGGCGCGCGGCGCCGAGAATCCGCGCGGCGGCCGCGGCCTCCTCGGCGCCCGCGGCGCAGGCGGGGCGCACGAACCGGAGCAGCGCGACGGCCTCCCCGGCGCTGAGCCCGGCGCGGTACAGCGTGCTGTGCGCCGACTTGGCGACGACCTCCCCGGGCGCCTCGAGGATCGCGGCCACCGTGAGCGCCTCGCCGCCGGGGAACCGCACGAGCGCCTCCTCCCCGCCGGCGACGTACCCGCCGGAGCCACCGGGCGCCTGGAGCCGGTCCGCCCTCGCGCCGCCGCCGCCGCCGTGGGACGGCAGCACCGAGCGGCCCCCGCGGCGCCGGCGCCGGCGGCGGACGAAGTAGAAGACGGCGAGGGCGAGGACCACGGCGAGGGCCGGGAAGAGTACGGCGTTGATGACTGCCTTGCGCATTGCTGCAGATCGGAGGAAGCAGGGAGCGGCGCGCTTGGTTGCTGGGGGGCAATGGGGGTGGCCGGTGGGCGCGGTGGTAGGGTTTGGAGTTTGGGAGAGACCTCCGAGAGAGAGAGAGAGAGAGAGAGAGAGAGAGAGAGGAGGTTTGCTTGTGCGTGCTTGTTTGGGGGCTGCTCTGCTCCTGCTTTGCGCAGCCTCTGCTATTCTTGCCGTTGCGATGGAGGAGAGCCTGCTCAGGACAGGCAGAGGCAGGCTAGCTTCAGATTCGTTTCGTTCCGGGAGGAAATTTCTCTCTCTTTTCTTCTCTGGCGAGAGAGGAAAGTTGTGTGTGAAAGGTGAGAATGTGGGGGTGTCTGGGGTGAGGAACTGAGGATGGATGCTTTTTCAATGCCCTGTTTGGCTAGCTTGAGCTTTTGTAGTTTGGACTTGAAACAAGCCACTTGTGAGTTGGAGGACATGCTGGGATATTTTTGCTGTGGCTCCTTTGCCTACTACCAAAGTACTAGATCATAACACCATCTGCTCTTTGCTCATACTGTTTCATGATCCCAAGCATGGAAAGGAGAATGCTACATCTGGATCGTGGGAATGGCTGATTCTGACGATAAGTATGGGCCTCGCGGCGTGTGATTGGAGCTGGCATTGACTTTACACGCCGCTCTTTAGTTTTTGCTAAATAAAGCGCGAACATATGCCCTTGAAAACATAACCGATGCTGCGCAGAAAATTGTTTTTTCAAAAAAAAAATGCTGCGCAGAAAAGCTAGCTGCGCGTTAGGACAGGAACAAATAAACTCCCTCTTTTTCGACAAAAAATGAAAAGAAAGGTGTTCTGTCGAGAGAACGAATCTCCTTGGTTCTGCTGCTGCTCTGACATCGCTGTACGTAAGACCCAAGACCCAAGACCGGTCCTTGTTTTCTACACTCGCTTAATTTTCTCTGTTTTTTTTAGAAAAGAAACCATGTATACTCCTCCGTACCTAACGAGTGGTGTGATACTGATACGTCAACCGTAACCGACGGGCAGCAGACGTATACGTACGTACGTATTTCGCCGATGTGTACGGCATACTGGCAACACTGATCCACGTATGGCACGCTGGCGCCGACGCAGTCTACGGCGGCGGCGGCAGCTTTTCCTTTCGGCCGCGGCTACCGGGAGGCGGGAGGGGACTCGGGGAGGGAAGGGAAGAAGGAAGAGCCCGCATGACCCGCACGCAACAGCGTGCGCGGTTCCCGCCGTGCCGGGCGAGGCGTCGCGCACGCGCCGTGGGCACGGCGGCGCCGGCAATAAGCGTGGGAGAGAAGCAGAGAGCCGAACGAACTCCGTGGGCCGCCCTGCGCGGCCGGCCGGCGGGGTGTGGTGCTGTGGTGTGGGCCGGCTCGGAGGCTCAGAAGTATGCTTGGGCCGGGTGCAGACTGGGCCAAGCATTTCCGTTTATGTTGTTGGTTCCCATGGTCTGGGCCGCCAAATTCAGGCAGCCTTTGAAGGCCGTCTTTTACCTCGTTCCGTGGAAGCAGCAGCTCTCTCTGGTCCTCTGGGAAACGAAAGTTCTACCAACTGCAGAATGAACGGCACCCACAGGATGAACGGACATGTTCATACTTCAGTCAGCGCAGAAAGTCAAAGTCGCCAACTGCTGATCAACCGCATAACGATAATAATCCTAATGCGATAACCATAATCCCCGGCTCCACTTTGTTAATTTACACCGCGGCTCAGGTCGTAATTACATCGGGACACCCAAAAGGAAACAAGAAACAAGAGAGAAAAAAACGTCGTCGTACACGAGGAACTGCACGGCCAGCCTCGCCACGAGCTTGCAAGCAGACCGTCGAACCTGTCTGCTCACCTCCTGGTGCCCGGCTCGACCCTCTGCATCCTGATCTGCTCCCTGAACTTGGCTATGAACTCGTCAGCTTTCCTGTCCACCTCGTCCTCCACATCCTCCTCGACCTCCGGCCCCGGCTTCGTCGCTAGCTCGAAGAGCTCCTCGTCGCACGAGCTGCCGTCCTCTTCATCCACGACCTCCTCATCCTCATCGCCGTCGGTAACCACGTCGCTGCTGAACGAACTTTCTGACGCCGCGACTGCCTCATCTAACTCTGCATCGACGGCGTCATCGTCGTCGTCGCCGATTGGTACCACTGGGTCGTAGCCGGCGAAGGCGTTCCTCGTCGCCTGGACCGCCGATTTGGACCGTAACTGTTTGCCGTCGACGCCGTGCAGGCCCAGCCTTTCGTTCGTGCTCCTGTTGCCGATCGCTCCGAATTCGTTGAAGCTTCGAGCTTTGGCCTTCCGGAGGCTGCGGCGTCCGCGGCCGAGGAACGGTGGCGGCGGTGGCGGAGGGGGAGGCGGGAGCAGAGGCGGAGAGGACGGCGAGAGCATGAGGTCGGCGTCAAGGACGGAGGATGGCGAAGGGATGGCGCGCTCGCTGACGCCGTCGTATCCTGCCTTTGGGGCAAGGATCTCTTCCTCCTCCTCCTCATCCTCAATGCTGTCGCTGATATCGTCTGTCAGTGCCGCCGAGTCCTCCGCCGCCGGCTTCAGCTTCCTCATCGGCAGGAGGAGCGGCTTCTCGCCTAAGTTGCCATCGCCATCGTTGGTGTCGGCAACGATCACGAGCGGGTCGTCTGGGAGGTACTGAGAGCTCCACGCCTGGACGCCGACCTTGCTGGCTCCACCGCCATCATCGCCGTCGCGGTCGCGGTTGTTGTTCTCGAATACCAGCGGCGAGCCCTGCATCATCTGCGATACGTAGGCCTCCACCGACGCCTCGTCGTCGACGGGCTTGGCGTCGGCGGCCGCGGCCATCTCGGCGTCGGCGTTCTTCTGGCCGAAGACGCCGTAGGAGATGATGATGCCGAGCAGGAGCAGGTGCGGCAGCTCCCAGATCCTGGGCGCCTGGCTCGTCGGCAGCAGCGGCAGCAGCGCCACCACGAGCGCGAACAGCGCCGCCTTCGCGGCCAGGTTGGACGGGAACAGCAGCGCCAGCACCTGCTGCAGCCTCGCGGAGACGACATCGCCGGTCGCCGTCGCAGCTACTCCAGGTGCAGGCTGCTGCAGCTCCGTGGCCGCGCCGGCCGCCTCCGCCATTACCGCGGACGCGAGGGCAAGGTTGCTGTTGGCGCGCGCGCCTCTTTCGTTTTCGCCGAGGCTGTGTTTGTTCACGGGCACGACCGGCTGCTCCTCGAGGTGGAAAGCTTGGACGACTGATCCTTGGCTTTCGGGCGGGGAGAGGAAGCCACACAAGACTTGGTCGGGACGCAAGCAACGGGAGGGAGGGAAAGAATTTGATCGCGGATCGGAACGAAGAGCGAGGGAGGCCGGCCGCTGTCATTTTAAATCTGACGACAGCAAAACTCTCGCTAGCTCTCCGGAGAGAAAATTAACTGTCGACGAAACCGCCGGAACGTGCTAGATGAAAAGGCAAGATCAATTCGAGGAAAAGGACCTGGCATAGTAACATCTAGAACTGCATGTGCCTTGTGGAGTTGTGGTCTCAAGCTCTGCCGCTCTAGCTGCTTAGCCACCCAAGATGGTGGAGCCGGCCGGTGCGCAAGCATGCATGGTCACTGCCGAAGCACACACGGCATGAGGGATAGCTTCGGCAAGGTCAGGCGATGGGCCATGCATGGCTCACCAGTGTTTGGAGGATTCTGATGGTCTCATCCCGTAGACGCTTCTAGGAACGGCCGACCATGCCGGGTTTCGATGTGCCGAGACGGGGAAGAACCACTTTTCAAAAAAAAAAAAAAAACGGGGAAGAACCTCATCCACCTCATCAGGACCCATCGAGGCGTTGGCTCAACAGCTAGTTTCACTACCGGCGAGCTCCAGAATCACAAAAGCTATGGTGATCATACGCGCGAATTGAACCTTTATTTTGACAGCTTTCTTCGCTGCTGCTACCTTCTAGCTCAGAATATTCTTGGATGTACTGTAGCACTGTACGGTCGTGCTGAATTTGAAGACTAAGCTCCCAGATCAGCAAATCCCAACGGTCGACGTGATCTGATTCGCTCCTTGGATGCGACTGCGATTCGCCTTCGTGTCATCTGAGATGCGAACGCCAGCTTTCTGAAGAGGTGTGTAGATTTCAGGAGCGGAAAGGTAGCTCCATCATATAAGGCTTTTCCGCGCATCGGTGGGTTATCCTTTGCTTAATTGGGCAGCTATGCTTTACCGCCCCGGGAAAGAGTAAGAGATTCTATGCGTTTCCTTCTGCTTCTTAATGGCGGCGGTGTTACTAAAAGATAGTTGAAATTACTGGAGTAATCAAGCGGGCAGTAATATTCCACTTCATTCCAGTTTCTCCCGGCACCGAGAGAAGAAAAACCTAGTACTGTACTTTTTAGATGCAAAAAAAATCCAGCTGAATGCTTTGCAGTAGAGGACATCAGGAGGAGATAAAAGCGATGCGAATTCTGGACTGGGGGGGTTTGTCATGCAATCCATCAACGGCGCTGGACTGGCCCACAATTTTCTTTAACGACCACTGCGCATGGGCCAAAATAGCAGCTTGACTTTCTGTTTTTAGTACTGGGCCTGGTTATAGTTGGCCAAATGGGCCGGGTCAGATGGGCGGTCCAAACCACGGTCCGGAAAAGCACGGTCCAGGCACGGCCTGGTACGGTTGCCATAGTGTCTGGGCCGGCACGGCCCCATCGAGCAGGCCGTGCCTAGGCCGCCACCTTGGCCTATAGTGCTAGCTCGGGCACGGCCCGACTAAGAACCAGGCCCGACAGCGGCCCATTAGCAGCCCACATGTTGTCATATATATACTTAACTCTCTCCCTCAACACTATTATTTCTCTCCCTCCACAGACGCCACCCGCCGCCTCTCTCTTCTCTTCCTCACGCGCGCCTGATGGCCGTCGGCCTCTCCGCGCCACCCTTCGCTCCGGCGCGGGCCGCCGCTCCTCCGTCCTTCCTGCGCCGCCCTCCATTCCAGCCGCTGCTGCTCCGGCCTCGCCGTTCCGCCCTTCCCTCCGGCCTCCCAGTGCCACCCCTTCGGCCTCCCTGCGGCGGCGCTCTGACCTCGCCGCTCCGCCTTTCGCTCCGGCCATCGCTCCTCTAGCCTCACCGCGCTGTCGCGCGCCTCCGGCCGCTCGCTCTGCCCTCCACTGGCCGCCGCCCCTCCCCTCCGACGGCCGCCCAGCCTCTCCACTCTAGCCTCCCACAGGCCGGCACGCCGGCATGGCCCATCATGCTCGCTGGCCCGGCCCGGCACGATTAACCTGCCCTGCCCTCGGGTCGTGCCTGGGCCATTGGAGCAGCACATCGGGCAGCCCGGCACGGCCCGTTAACATGCCGGGGACGGACCGGGCTGTGCCGCGAATGGGCCGTGCCAAGATGAACCCGTGCCGTGCTGGGCTGGCGGCCCGTTTGGCCATCTATAGGCCTGGTATCCTCTTCTTTCCCTGCGAGGCAAAGGTTTTGAGCATTGAACGAGAACCTTCGTCGCTGTATTTATCCACCAGACCACCACGATAGCTATGGATCCCTTACCGAATCGCTGAAACTTTCACGCGCAATCAACAACGACAAGCATCTAGTAGATTCCAATCGGGAGCTGGGGCTTTGAGAGCACGCGCGAGATGTTTGAGCCGCACGCGCCGGGAGAGGACCGGCGCCACAACATGTGCTGGCGATGCCCGGCCCTATAGCTCCCTACCGGCCTCCCGCCCGCCGCAGCACTGCACCCGGCGGCGCCGTTCCGCCGGGGCGCCGCCGCCGAAGAAACGGGCGGATCGCGCACGCGGCATCTTCTTGTTGGCCTCTCGCTCGCCGTCGTCGCGCGTGGCCGTGGGATGTCAATGGACACGTTGCGCAATCACACTGCTATCGTGGAGCAGGCACCTAACCCCCGAGTTGTCTGTCCTCCGGACCTTGACCGTTGAAGCGGCCCGATCGTCGTCTCACACATCACTGCACCGGTAACCACCTCTGCAGGACGACTCGAACAGCATCTCGCAGGAGCTTATACGTGAACTTAGTCAACAAGTCAGCGGTATTATATGAAACACGAGTTTCCATGTTCTGCGGATAGGCTGGTGCGGGTTCATCCATAATAATACGTGTTTCTTCCACGTACTAGTCGATAGCGACGATGCTGTTTTAACTTGAATATAATGACACGGTCAGGCTAAATCTTCAAGAATCAAGACCAGGTTTACTGGAGTAGCGGGTAACTACCAAGTTAGTTAATTGGAGGGGATAGCGGGCAACTACCTAGGGTTAACAACGACACATTATTTGCTTTAGTAGGCAACGATGGTACCGTCGGGAACCCGCCGCACATGCCAATAATTTTAAGAGATACGGGCATTTTTTTTCTCGAATACGCAATTTTATATTAAAAAGAAAAATATAATGTTTTTAATACAACAGCGGAGCCAAGCTCACACTAAGACAATAGGGCACGTAGTAAACCTATGACCAGAGCCTGCCCAGCCTTCTCGGCCACACACTTAAGCGACTACTCACACTATAAACAACTAAGAGATAAGAGCATTATAAATAAACTCATATATTGTAGTGTACGTAGTAGTTCTCATGTTAGTATGTACCCAGTTGTGATAGATTTTAGAAAGTAATGACTTGTACACTTCTTTATCCATATTTATAGTTTTCTTTCACTTCGCATCGCACTTCGTATGTGGTTAGCATGTGCTTAAATAAATCCTTAGTTTGAGCTTTGAGTTTAACTTATAAATTGGCAATTTTCGCTCATCGCTTCCTGCTTACATGGTATATACGGTGAAACACATCATTCATGAACACCTTAACTCCTTAAGTTAGTATTTTCCATATTAACAATACCATAAATTGTTAATATAAATCATATATTGGTGTACTTTATGATATTTTTAATAATTGGTAACACGATATTGATATTATTACTTACTAGTTTCACTATAAACAAATAGTAAGTCCATAGTATATGAATATTTATTTCGGAATATTTTTATAGATCGCGGGTACAACATCAATCATGTATTAGAGATCATGCTAATGCTCTACTAAAAGGATGCAGGTAATCTCAAAATCGTTGGAAAGCTCGCAAGCCACCTATAATGGCCCAATGCCAACAATGAAATGAAATAAGCCGCTGGATATCAGGAGTGACGTAAATCGCAGAGCATCCAACATTCCTACGTACCTACTTAACCGGTAGTCCTCCTGGATCTGACTCTTCTAGGTTCTAACTGCTGATGACCCGGCGGCGGCTCGTTCGGCTAACGCCGTCACCAGTAGGCCTTGCCGCTTTATTACTATTACTTGATGAGAAGCAGTCAACACACGTAGAGACCAGTTTGGCAGTTTCTCGTTCTGGATTGGTAGGTGAAGATTCATTTTACTGTTCTTTCCCAGTTGCTGCGCTGCCAGGGATACGTGGTGGATGACGTTGAATATACGTACTAGTACTTCTATTCCTATAGCGTAGCAAAAGCCTTGGCGACGAAGTAAATTAATCGAAGTAGGGCAAGCAAACGCGGGAGAACATTCAGCTCGACAACGACGATGACGCCCGAGAGAGGACTTGTTCACGAGGCGTTGCAGCAGGGTGGGGCTGGGAGCTCTATAACTACCTCGAGTAGTCTCTCATCTCTTGCCACTTGCGTTCCCGTTACCCACTTAATTACCCGGCGAGGCGAGCTCAGCAGCTAGCGACGTACGGAGCGCTGCGCGAGTGCGGCACAATGGGCGCCGGCGACGGGAGGACGGAGGCGATCATGCGCGAGATCGCGAGCCTGCGCGCCCAGAGGGACGAGCTGGACAGCCGCATCCGCTTCTTCGAGTCCCAGCTCCGCGCCGGCGGCGCTGCGCCGACCACGCTCCCTCCCAGCCTGTCCACCAAGCTCGACGCCATGGGCGTGCACGCAGCCGCCGCCGGGGGCGGCCTCAGCCCCGACATGGTCCGCCGGTACAGCCGCCACCTCCTGCTCCCCGACGTCGGCGTGCAAGGTTGGTATAGCTGCTATCATGCATGATCAATTGCTTCATTCTTTCCATTGTCTAAAAAATCATGATCAATTGCTTAGCTTGCTCGGTACTGGTCGAACGATCAATTCTTGTTTTGCACATAAAGCAAAGTTTTGAGTTTTTTTTTCTGAACAAAATGGATGGCAGGGCAACGGAGGCTCTCCCGGTCATCAGTTCTTGTGGTCGGAGCAGGAGGGTTGGGCTCGGCCGTAGCCCTGTATCTGGCTGCATGTGGCGTTGGTAATTAAAGTTATTCTGTCTTGCTACTAGATTTGTTTCAAATAAAGTTCAATTACATACGTAGATGTGAGTTTGCTCAGAAACTTGACTCGGTTTCCTGAATATATCTATTTAGGTTCCTTAGGCATTGCTGATGGAGAAAACGTTGAACTCAGAAACCTCCATGGACAGGTTTATTGTAAACTGTGGTATACTCCACATGATCCGTTCATACTCTCATAGGACAGTCTTCTGCTGTCCTTGTCATGTACTACCTCAGGTGCAACCTCAAGTTGGCTACCAATTTCCTGCAACTGATCAGACTAAGTCGAAAGGACAATTTATTGCCTGAGTCGCGTCATTGTATTTGTATAATTAAGTAGTGTCTGTTTCTCAATTTAATCAGTTATATTCAAGTAATTTTGGACTTTTCCACATGACCATTTAGACAACAATAGCTAATAATGTACCGCATCCCAGAAAGTTTTGAGTTCTCAGCTGTTTGCACATGAACTTTTACTACAATTGTTATGTTCTTTATGTATGTGTGTTTTTTTTTAAAATTTTGCTTAGATATATCCTTCACCTGACTACCTTTACTTTTCAGATTATACACGTAGAAGCATATGTTGGGCAACCAAAAGTCAAATCAGCAGCGTCTGCTTGCCGGGCGTAAGATATACTGTTATTCTGATAGCTTGCTGTATCTATATTTTAAACCTTTTATGTGGAATCAAGTAATTGAAATACTTTTTTATTGGTATCATACCAGGATTAATTCCTCTATCAAGGTGTTCGAGCATCATCTCAAACTGAAGTCCAAAAATGCTTTGGATGTTGTGAGGCAGTATCCTTGAGAATGTGAAAAAGGAATTCAATCCATCCCCCTATGGTTATCGTTGTGTAAATATATTGTACTTGTTTTCAACACTAAATAATCGCAGATATGACATAATAGTTGATGCGACAAACAGCCCTGCTAGTCGGTACATGCTTAACGATTGCTGTGTCCTTCTCCATAAGGTAGGATACTGTGTCAACCTTATGTTTTGGGAACAATATACATAAAGGAAATTTGATACCTTATCATTTGACAATCCATACCTTGTATTCTGCTGATTTGAGCAAATGCTAAACAAGTGCATATTTATCTATCAAAATGTTAATCTTTTGTCAAAACATTTTTTTAATTGATTGTGTGCTGATTTTTTGCTACCTATGACTCTTCAGCCTCTCATATCTGGTTCAACAATTGGTCTAGAAGGACAGGTAATTCTTATTGTGGCAATGGCTTACATTTCACCTTAAAACTCTATGTTCATTTTAGTGACACTTTTCAAACTTATGTAACAGTTAACGGTTTATAACCATAATGGAAGTCCATGTTACCGGTGTCTTTTTCCAAACCCAGCAGCATGCCAGAGTGGTTCAGATAATGGAATTCTTGGGGTTGGTAAGTAACAAAATTCTCTATAATACCCCATTCCAAGATCTTATTGCTACCCTAAACAAAAAGCTATGATATTATTGATTTCCATATTGTTTGTGCATGATCTAATAATTACGTTTATTGATCAGTTCCAGGAGTGATTGGCTGCCTACAAGCTCTTGAAGTTATAAAGGTCGCAACTCGTATCGGTGAACCCCTTCGTGGAAGAATGATACATTTTGATGCACTGTCCTCCCGTTTTAAGACTGTATGTCACTCCATTCTATGCATGCGTTGCTTCGCTACAATTAATTGATCGATCTTATCATGCTCTAATACTTGGAACGTGCTTATTACATGCTTGCAAGATAAAATTTTTCATAAGAACTATTGTCTCACCCATAAAGCCCATACATTGTTTTGAAACGATAAGCTCATACATTGTTCTACATTATTTTCTGCAGGTTAAAAAGATCCATCAAAGGTCGTCAACTTGCATGGTTTGTGGAGATCATCCTAATTTGACTAAAGACGATTTTATGATGTTTGACTATGACAGCTTCGCAGAGTCTTCAAATTCCAGTAAGGTATAGCACACATTTTCTTTCAAATAGCAATTTGTTTATTATGTTCCCTTTTATTCAAAGGTATAAGCAACAATCGAACATAAATTTTATACATTGAAAATCCAAAAACCTACATGCAGCCGGCGCCAAGCCTGAACCCGCTCCCAAGTAACGCCCAGATCACCTGCAGAGAATACAAGCGGCTGCTCGACAGCGGCCGGCCTCACCTGCTGCTGGATGTGCGGCCGGTGCACCACTTCCAGATCGCCTCCATAGCCAACTCCGTGAACATCCCGCTGCACGAGCTGAGGGAGAAGCTTCCCCGGCTCAGGGACGCCCTGAGCGAGGTGGCCGGCGTGTCGCGCTGCAGGCACCGCCCCCTTTACTTCATCTGCCAGCGCGGCGACGACTCCGAGGTGGCCGTCCACATCCTCCGGGAGAACGGGTTTCCTTACGCCAGCGACGTGATCGGCGGCCTTGAGTCGTGGGCGCGAGAGGTCGATCCCGGGTTTCCTGTGTACTGGTGACATGCCGATTTTTTTCCTTTAATTTGGTTAGGCAAATTTGTATTCTCCACTCAAGGTCCTCGGTTACCACCAAATTATAACAGAGGTACCCACTAGGTAGTGTTTGGTACTAGTTTCTTAGATATATATAATTTTGTGGGACCACCTGAGGAATGTAAACGAACCCATCTTACTCCAATGTAAAGATTTTTTTTTGGAGGAACCAATTAGACCAGCAGCCCACTTAAACTTTGTATTTCGCCAGTCATCTGAAACCAATTACACTGAGTTCAGCGTTTCCTGTGTGACTGTTACTCCTGCTTTCCTGATGGCAAGAGAAAACTGGAGCAGCCAAGGCTGAAGAAGGCTCAAGAGGGGAAGAGGCAATTGTGTGGAAGCAGCAGCTGCAGGAGGCTCGCAGAACAGCGCAGCACCCAGAAAATATACTGGGCCGTAGGCCGATGCTGGATTAATTTTAGATTTGGGCCTACTATCCTTTGGCCCATATATACTACACTGTTCGGCATCGCTTCACAAACCTGTTCTCCATTTCCCCTCCTTTTTATGCGACCCTATTGAAAAGTACAGTAGGCATTTCAACACGACGACGACAGTTGCACAAAACTGGCCCCGGTCCAGAACTCTATCTGCCCCCTGCTGCAGGTGCGCACAGAGTTTTGACTCCCGATCATTCGGCGAGTTTTTCGCTCTGGGCTCCAGCAGAGCAGTGCAGGGACGGTGCCGCGACCAACCACGTGAGGACACTCCCCCCTGCGAATCATTGTGCTAGCCAATCTCGCAAAAGCCGGGCCTCTCCAATGAGGAGCAACACACGGCAATGACCAATACTTATACACACCATACTATACTCCACTTAGCATGCGACATGGAAGGATGGAGTTGAGAGCTCAGAGAAGCCCCAGCTTTTGGTCCACAAGTTACGGTGGGCGCGGCCGCGTGAGCTAGCACACCAAAAACCTGGCGCTCTGGCCTTGGTGCTTTGCATTGTCCAGGTAGCATATACCACAAGCCTGAAAAGCTCATATGTGCTAGCAGCCTAGCTACCTGCTGGGTTCGTCTGTCCAGTGGGAGCTGACTGCGACCGCGCGCAACCAATGCAAGAAAACCGCCGCCGCATTATCTGCGTGCAGAATATATATTCACGCACGTTGGAGAGACAAACTAGGCGTAACCCAACTACCTACTCCTCCTTACGACAATGGATCTGCCCACATTCCCGATCGAGTTGGGGCGCGTACTTCTGGATGCAATGCTGACGGTTTGACGAATAAAGCGGCGGAGACGCAGCAAACCGGCGGGAGAGATGACGACGGAGACTGCTATCCGGTGGTAGAAGATGATGGATTGATGGGGATTATTATTGTGGAAGGAAGGATGATCGATGTCAATGTGCCATGCGCGCGCGCGCTTACTATGATGACCTGGACGAAGCAGCTATATATATTCCTCCTGCCGGCAGCCGGATTCGTCTTCCGAGACTAGACACACTTGTTCCTACCTGCGATTTTCATGCCGCGTCCTGATCGTGCTGATGGGAGAGACGCAAGATTAACAAATTGGTAACGACCACCTGCTGGTACGTGGTACAGGTGCTGCCGATCCATCAGTCTGGATATTTCGATACGGGTACATATGCTCGTGCTGTGGTCTATGAATGGCATATCCGGATACATACGGTTCCTAGGTTCCCAGGACTCTCCGACCAAATCCGTCACCGACGGGCCGGGGCAGCTACCTGTTCAATGTCCAGAATGGGCAGTTGCAATTCGCACAAGGGAACAACCATCTATTATTCCAATACTAGTTGCTTATTTTCCAACCATGCACGGATGTCTAGACAAACAACTTAATTCCAGCCGCGTGCGTGCTTGCTTTCTCATCAGGACACAGACTGATGAGCCAACGCCTAGTATAATTAAGCTAGATTAAGCTGCGACTGCGAGTGCCCATCGGATTAATTAAGCCAGCAAATAAATTGAAGCCCATCACGGTACCGAGATTGGAAAGGCGATGGGACACGGCTATCCGTGTTAAACAACGCTAGAACGAAATCAATAATCAGGCTTCACGGGCACGGGTGTCCAGCAAGCGAGAGCTGAGCCGGCCGGTGGACGACGGCGACCGGTCGTGCACCATCGCCGGCCGTCATCATCACCTCCGGGGGGGACGCAGGTCGACAGGGCAAACCACCGTGCCATCCCCTTGCGCCCCACCCTCCCTACACCCGTATCCCACCATATCCAGCTAGCCACCCCGCTTTCTCACAGGACCAGCTGCTCGATATTCCCTGCTTTCTTCCCTGCACACACACGTACGCCGGTCCAGTTCCCGGCCGGGAACATACACACCTCAACAGCATAATCTGCTCGCTGTTCATGTTCTAGATGGCTATCTAGCTAACCACTCGACGACTAATCAATAAGACTAGCTAATCTGCTGGGCCAGGCAGTGGTACACACAGAAAGAGAAGAAGAAGATTAACAACGAGCGAGGAAACAGTTTGCACGATCGAATAAATGCGCAGACTGTTCTGTCGGCTTACACGTACGGTGCACAGCTCTAGGTAAGCTAGTGTAGAAGTATGCTAGTAGAAGCTACTGGTGGCGGTGGCTCGACGCCACGGCCGATCGTTAAGTTTTCGTCGATCGGCCGTCATGACTGCTGCGGCCGGACGGCGATCGGGCGGTGGCAGACGGCGGCGCCCTCGGCGGCGGCCGTGCTGATGACGGCGCCGGCGGCGCGGCGGTCTGTCGACGCGGCGGCGGAGGAGCTGGCGCTGGAGGAGACGCGCTCGCAGGAGGGGCACATGGTGAGGGTGGTGGGCGGGGACATGTGCATGTAGAGGTGCGGCGAGACGAGCTTGAGCGCGCGGAGCTCCTGCACCTCCTTCTGCAGCCGCCGGTTCTCCTCGGTCAGCGTCTCGCAGCAGCGCTTCAGGAACTCGCAGTCCACCTCCGTCTGCTTCAGCTTCGTCCTGCGCGACACGAACACGAGGGAGGGCGGCCGGGAAGAGATCATTATCAGAACAGGCGCAGGCCGGCCGGCCGGCCGGCTGGGGGATGGGAATTAAAGCTGCGGCGACGTATGGTATGTATTGCATCGCATGTGCCGACGTACCTGGCGCGTCTGTTCTGGAACCACACCTCCACCTGCCGGGGCCGCAAGCCGAGCTGCTGCGCCAAGGCTGCCTTCTGCCGCTGCACGCCATTATATTAAGCAGCTGCGTTTAGATGGAGAACCAGCTAACAAATGATTGAGGACCGCTAGCTGTTCATCCGGGATGATGAGTCTCGCGGCCGGAGCGGACGATGGTTACTCACAGGGTTGAGGGTGGGGTGCTCCCGGAAGCTGTCCTCGAGCACGGCCGCCTGGTCCTTGGACAGCCGGAGCTTCTTCCTGGAGCCGTCGATGCCGCAGCCGCCGTCCTCCTCGTCGCTGCCGCCCCGCAGGCCATCCTCCGCCGTGACCTCGCTCCGCTTCGCCGGTAGCAGCGGCATCTCCAGGAACCTCTTCCCTGATGATCAAGAGTATGTCATGAACAGTACTGGCTAGTTGGTTACTGACGACTGCTCCTGTACATCAGCTAGCTCACACACTAGCTTGATAGTAGTGTGCCTAGCTGGAGCTGAACGGAGCAGCTACTACTCCAGAACAAAGCTACGTATAGCAACTTGTTGGTGCATTTACCTGGCGATCGGAGCAGCATGGCGGCGACATGGTGAGTGCGAGGAGCTGCGGCAAGCGAGGAGCTGAGGCTGAGGCTGAGCCCTAAGTCCTCGGCCCTCTCCATCATTGATCTATCTCTCCCTTGTAGCTTCTTGCTTCTCTATGATCGACCACCGCGTGTATGTGTGTGGAGCTGGAAGTGGAACTGGGGATATATATGGTGCTATAGGGAGAGCTGGGATAAATGGAAGTGATAAAGAAGTGGGGGAGAGCTAGCTAGCGAGGGTTTTAAAGAGGCGGAGCTAGCTAGCACGGGGCAGGCAGACCGGGCGGGAGGAATGTTGGATCTCACTTCACATAGTTTCTGGGACAGCAATCATTAACTTGTGGGCGCGGGCTCCTTAATTGGTGCTATCATAACTTCCCCACCGCCACCTCCTCCTCCTCCTCCAGAAGGCGAAGGCAGCAGCTCGAAATATATTGCTGGCCTAGCTAACTTCAGCTATTATTCTCCACCGTGACCAAACTAGGATTTCTTTTCGGCGAAAAGGCAGGCGGGCATTGTATTTCCCCTTTGTTGACGACCCAGAAACTGTAGCTAGCGCGTGCCTTTTCATCTGTGGCTCGTGAGCGTACTATATGCTGCCTGCGTGTGGTGCAAAAGTAGATTAGATTGTTGTGTCTGCCGTATAAAATAGCACCGTCTCTAAAAGTTTCAGATTTGGGACCGCTTAGCTTACTACATACTTTGAGAAATGCTTATTCGATTTATTTTAGCGCATAACCAGAAGTGTCAGCGTCTTTACCCTTCATATACTATTTGGCTCCCTTTAATTCATTTGGATTTTTGTTCAAGATTTTTCCACTAATACGGGGATAGAATCTACTCCCCCCGTTCTGTCCAAATTATAGATCGTTTTAGCATTTCTATGTTCAAGTTTTTTTTAGGCACATAGATATACATTATGTATATATGCATAGTAAATTCTACGCATTTAGAAATACCAAAACGATCTATAGTTAGTTTGGAACGGAGGGAGTAAATGGAAGTAACTGCGAGCTTTTTTGGACCGTCACTTTTCCATGAATGTTTTGACTGCAGAGTGGACATATATGGATATCGTCCTAGCTGCTAGCTAGGCTGGGATCGATGATGCGCACATCTTATCTCCCTAGCAGTACTACTTGCTCGCTTTGGGGCTAGCTAGGACCAGAACTGGCCGGCTACACACAGCAGGCAATGATCGCGGCACGTAGGAGCAGTGCATGAAGAAATGATTGGCTTTTCGAGTTGGTACCAACCGAGAACGCCAATAAGGCTGCCCCGGTTCGAGGATGGACGGCATCATTGCAGAGGGCGTGCTCGCACTGGTACGGTAACGGTAGGGCATGGCGCACCACACACAGCTAGAGACCGCAAGGAGGATGGGACTGGGAGACGAGGCGAGTTCAAGTTCCCATTCATGCGAGCGCCCGCCTGGCGCGCTCATCTCATCTCCCCGCCCATCATCATCCCATCATTGCACGCCTGCCGCCCATCGATACAGCCTTTGGACATGGCAACGCGCTTGTCCTCCGTCCACTCTACACGTACTTGAAGCTAGCTAGCCTGCGGTTCATACGAGTTGCGTGCATGGTACTCCATCTCTCGGTTTCATTGATTTTTTTTTTCTTTATGAAATAGTTTCATTAATTTCACCAACGCTTTATTCTCAGCTCCATAGCTCGTGCATGCAGCAGTGGATTTAGGACCTAAAGGAAGGGAGCTTCATGCGCTGCATCAGGTAGGGGGCTGGAGCCCAGCCCCACGCTGGATCCGCCCCCGCATGTAGATGTAGGTGTGTCTGTTGGAGACTCTATTAGAAAAAATATCTTCATCATGCCAAACTACATCTAAAATAAGGGTTTAAGATAGGGAGCGGAATGTCGGTTATTTATTGTTTAGCTATATATTCGAACTGAACCAGCATTTAAATAAGTTAAGCGGCCACTAAACAAGCTAAACAGGTAATTAAAGGAACATGACTAGCTACCGTGTAACATTACACGACGTGTAAATGGGCTGAATGGCCGTGTGGCAAGCATTGATCCGAGGCAAAGTACCTCAACATAACCCCTCAAGAGATTTTGTCATCACAAAATATATATCTCGAAAAATTCTTACGATATACCACATGAACATATCACATGATTGAGAGTACGTCTTTGATAATTGTGGGACCACGATTCAAAAATGATCGTCATTTTCTCTCATAAATAGGAATGGGCGACCATTAGCTCCTTAACTAGCGATCTCTCCTACTCAATCGAGCCTTCCAGCAGTCTAACCTACCATGATTAAGATTTTCACCGAGCATCTAGTCTACCGGTTCCTCCTTTTTGCCTCGATCGATCCCACGTAATCAACGGCACAATCTATCAGACATTCCATCCACTCGTCCTCGTGAAAAACCAAGGTTATCTTTCCAGAAAGGCAAGCTTAACTGATTAAAGCGCCGCGATTCCGCAGCTGCAAGCAGCATCAGCTGGCGCAAAATTAACACCCTCCTGACAGGAAAAGTACGTCCTGAGCCGACAATCCGTCTACCTGTGGCGGAGATTCTCTCGCCCTGCGCACCGCATCGATCGCTCGCTCGCTCGCTGCCTCAATCATGCGACGCGGTGGCCAAAAGAGGAGCCAGGCGGACACGAGGGCGCGACGGCGACCCGCGGCGGCGACGACGGGGGTGGTGGTGCGCATCCTCCCGGTATAGGAGATCACGGGGTCGGGGTCCGGGCGATCCCGCGGGATCGACACGGGTGCGGGCCGGCACGTGGGCGCGCGGGCTCTCCCTCCCCCACCGGAGAACCACCTCTCGATCTCCTCCCGTCCGCCCGGTCCGCAGGCGGGGAGATCTCTCGCTCTCGCCTTGCATGCAGCGCCCAATGCAAAGCGAGAGAGGAGGAGAAGCCCAGGTGACGGAGGGGCCTACTACTACTATACCCCCGCGGCGGGCCCGGCCTCTTCCGCGCCACCAGCAACCCGCCCTCATGCGTGTCGTCCTGTCGCCTTCGGCAGGCATCCCACCGCCGCCAATCATTGTTGATCGCCCCAAATCTCCCCCCGCCCGGAAAAGATATCTCGTCGTCATCGTCGTCTATCCCCCGACGACGCAGCCGTGTACTGTGCCGGTATTTCTGTGCCTATCATCTGAACGTGCTCCGATCCGGATGAGGTCGCATTTCGCCGGCCTGCTCGTGGGATGGATTCTTTCGGAATGTCGAAAACGACAGCGGGGGGTTCAAGTTTCTCCGGATGCGATCGAAACCCTAGCCCGTCGATCCATTGGCTCCCGGTCACGTCGGCACGTTTTGGCATCCGGTACCTTTGAGCCCTGGATCGAGACCTGCGGATCGGAGGAAACCTCTGAAGGAAAAGGAGAAAAAAGGGATATCTATTTCCGATCTGGTTATTCTGACGGGAACTGACGGCTGACTTGCTAGTGCCACTGGACGGCTAGGCCGTTCCCGGCAAGCAAAGCCCCTGGACAGAAGCGGGCGATGAGCACCGGCGGCGGCAGGCCTGAAAGGGAGCTCGAATTCTCTCGATCGACGGCGGAAAAGTTACCACCAGACACGCGCATCACTTTCACCGCGTGACGGGGACAAAGGTAAATGCGCGCGCTGTTGCCCGCAGGTGTGTTTTGTTTACCGCCCGCGCACGCCAGGTTCAGTGGCGTAGAAGCGAAGGCGACGGCGACGGCCACGGCCGGCGGCGCAGGGCGCAGAGTAAAAGCCGTGCGATGTGTCGCTGCACTAGAAACCTGAACCCTACAGACTGCACTGCAGGGGATCATCTCGAACGCAGCACACAGAGCCCTTACTGGCAAGCAGCTAGCCATGCCGAGAAATAAACGCCTGCGGGGATCATGCGCGCATGCATTGCTTGCCATATGGCCGCGCCCCCGTGGGGCGTCAGAATCATGGGCGCGCAGGCCACTCAGGCGGAGCCAAGTAGCTTGATGGCCAGCTCCATGACTACGCAACGAGTGAATGCTGCAACTTTTGCAGTCAAGAACGCACCCAGCCTCCGTTGACCCTTCAAAAAAAAGAAAAGAACGCACCCAGGGCAGAACCGATCGATCGAGTAGACGACAGTGAAGGTCTATCAGTTTTTGAAAGGTCTGTCACTTTGGCTGGGCAAAAACCATTGGGTCCGAGCACAAATTAAAGCTGGGTACGCGCCGCGGCGTAGCTTGATTTGCAAGGAACGCGATGATACGGACTAGCTAGCTCAGCAAGCGAGCACCTGTACGTCTCTCCGTAAGTGAGAGACCACCGGGCGACGGCAATAATCCGAAACGGGCGGAGAGGGAGGCGAGAGCCCTGCCGGACTGACATGTGTGCGCACACCAGCCACTGGTCCGCTGCCGCAGCTCTCTCCGGCCGCGCGCCATCATGCCCACCGCGCTCGCTTCCCCATCATGGCGGTGGCGCGGGATCATCATCATCATCCTCTCGCCGCGACAGCGCCGGGGCCGCCCCCGCGCGCGAGCTCATCGGTTGACCGGGCGCGCGCGCGCCCTCTGGCGCTCGATCTGGTCGTCGCACGCCGCGCGCGGATTGCCCTGCCCCTGCGCAGGTGCTGTCTGGGGGGCTCCTTCGATCGGTCGCCGGCCTCTCGTGGAAATCTGATGAGATGAGCCGTGGGAAAGTGGAGGCGCGCGCCGAAGTTTCATTGGCATGATGCTGCTGGGAGCTAGCCTGCCTGCCCGCCTGCCTGCCTGCCTGCAGGGCTATTCTGGCTTCCCCCTGAGGTGTGAGGGAGCGATGATGGCCGCGTTTTCGAAAGAGCTTATCATGGCCGCGTTGAAGTTGAGCGGATGGGGACGTGGGCAAGCGTTGCGTTGGCCCAGTGGTGTGCAGGCTGGGTGGCTGGGCCGATATGCGTAGTCGGGCTAACTCTAGACTCCGTAGGCCTTACTGCCCAGATAGTATAGGCCGTGACTCTCTCTCAGCACAGGGTTACACAACCAACCAACCCATCCCCCAAACCAAACATAATCTCTCCAAAGGCCTAAGGCCTTATTTTGCTCAAGTGTCCGGCCGGCCCCTCCTTCCTTCCTCCTCGTAACGAAGGCCCAGTCAAAAGATAAAACGAGGCCCAATCCAGTCGCCCACAAGCTTGAATGCCTCTCCTTCCTCCTCTCTCTCTCTATCTCAAAAAGAAAAGAAAAGAATGCCTCTCCTTCCTGTCTGCGCGGCGACGAGATCAGAGTATCTTTCCGTCTCGTCTGACGCTGACAGGTGACCGGGGATCAGGAGCGCCGACGCGGGGAGCGGGATGTGATTGCTGCAGCAGGCGTGCTCCAATGGCCGCACGGGAGCACGGCGGACGCGACGAACACTCCAACGGCCAGATCGGGATTGGGTGGAGTGGAGGGCCGCCGTTCTCCTTCCCCCCGAGGCCGACTGCGCCGTCAGGCAACCACCGCAGTAGTAGTACTCCCTCCCGTACCACATGACAACATGACATGGTCCCTCCCGGGTACGCACGCCATTGTCGCGTGTCCCGCAGCGAAACTTCAGCTGTGTTTGTGTTGCGTTAGTGCCTGGCAACTCTATGCACTGAGAGAGGGAAGGGAAGAAAAATCCACAGAGCCTCTGAATAATGTGCGTGAATTGTGATAAAAGTTCTTGTTTCCGAAGATATGAACAGCAGAACAGAGTTTAAGTGCAATTGAAAACATTTTTTTTCCCATACAACTGGGGCCGGGCGCTCCGTTTCTGCGAGGTATCAAACGAAACCCAACGAACAAGAAGAGAATCATTGAACCATCCCTCTCTACTGAATGCCTGGTGACAAGCAACTACGACTACAGAAAAAACTGAATTTTCTTACAGGAGGAGCATTGCTGAATAGCACACCCAACAGAACGAAGAAAAGCACGACCGGAGTATGCTGCTGCTGCTACATACGTACACACAGGGCTGCACAGAATATGAACACGGCCGGCGATGGCGAGTTACCGGAGGAGGCTCCCTCTCACCTCATCGTATGTTGAAAGAACTGAAGAAGAAGGCCTCGCCCCGCGCGCACCTCCATTTGCAGGCAGGCCGCAGCGGATGGAGGAAAGGGACCTGAGCCGCGCGCCTCCGCCGCGGAGCTCCTCACATCATGATGCTCATGGTGTGCAGGCCCCCGACGCGGCCCCACGCCCACGCGTCCGGCGGCGGCGACCGCGGCCGCATGATGCACTCCTCCAGCTCCTGCAGCCGGGCCACCAGCACCACCAGCCGCCGGCACGGCACGAACACCAGCGTCACCGGGATGATCCAGATCGCCAGGTCCAGCAGCAGCATCTCAATCTCTCGCGCCGCCCGCCTGCAGGAGCTCCTCTGGCCTGACCTCCACGGCCACGGGGCGAACGATGGCCGGCCGCTTCCACTTCCTCCCCTTCTTGCTTGCTGGACAAGTGTTGCTCCTCTGCCTTGCAGCAGCAGGGAGAGTTGCTTGCTGGGATATATAACCTCCGTCTCCTTCTGGCACACCTCCATTATCTGGGCGTCTTGGATGCTTATCGATATTCTTATCGCGGGTGGTGGCTAGTTTAGTGTGCTCCCCCCCTGATCAACCGAGCCCCCGCCCATGTTAGACAACGGGGCACGCACAGTACGCCCGAGGGGCTGTATGCATCTCAAGGTCCACTTGTGTCTTGTTGACGGCAGGCATCGTTGCCGTTGGCGGGGTATCACATCCTCCAGTCGGGCAATGATTTGGGCATGAGTTTTGGGGATATTTTTCCTTTTTTTTTTCTTGGGTTGTCGTCATGGACGGAGATGTGATCGCGTCGCGTGTCCCGCCGAAGACGTTTTGGACCCGTCCGCGATCGTCGAGCACGCGGTAGCTATCGCGGGGCCTTCTTCCTCGGCGGGCACCCGTCCTATCCGCTGCCCCCACACACACACCAGAGATGCCTGCTGCTGCGTGAGCTAATGCGGCGCCTCCGTCATCGCGTCCTCGACCCCATCCGCGGCTGTTCATCCAGGGAAAAAGATCGAATGGCATCTGGGTACTCTGGCTTGGCTAGGTAGTAGGGCCGTCGTGGCCTACGCCGTTTGTAAAAGGGAATGCCGCTTGTAATTTTGCGATTGGTTGCTTGCGCTGTGGAAGTTGGCCGGCCTGCTGCATCGAAATTTTACTGGCTTCTGTTGACATCTCACCGTTTTTGCCTCGTCAAGATATATGCTCCTGACTAACCGTCATGGCCTAATGTCAAGCGAAGGCTTGCTTCATTTGCTCGCCACACTCGCCGACGGTCACCGCCACGGCGCAGCATTCTGAAGACTCTGGCTAGAAGTAGAACCATTTGTCGCCTGATTTTGAAAATTCTACCCTGGATGTCAAAAGTAAAAGTAAATCCATGGCAACATAGGGCGCGGGAGAACTTACGATTAGACGTTGCTTTCAGATTTGACGCGGATCTCATGCTTCCAAGAAGATATAGCACAGAAATTAAATGGCTCTTCGGGGTCCCGGGGGCCATGGCCATCGCAGGAGCCCGGACCCGGAGCACTCGTTGGCAGAAACTCTTTTTTTTTTGTGATACTCATGGCAGGAACTCATTATGATGAGATCAGCCAGCAGCCCAGGATGTGACAACACAGCATCGTTTGGATAACGCACATTCATGTCGTGCAGGCGTGGTTGCAGGATGATAGTCCAAAAAGAAAAAACAGAAAAGGAAACAAAAACGAAAGGTGAAGCAACTATAATCGTGGCCATGGCCATCGCTGACCACAGTTAATGTAGCTGAACGGGCAGTTCTTGCAGACTGACACGCCGTTAGCCAAGATGCGGAATTGGCCTGTCCTTTTCGGGGATAATAAAAGAATAAAACTGTTGACGAAAGACCTCATACTGCTAGAGTCTCATAAAGAAATAAGACAGACGATTATCTTTTTATCAATGCAACTAACTCGAACGATAAAGAAACCAAATAAAACTATTGACGAAAGAGCGCACACTACTAGAGTCTCATAAAGAAATAGGACAGACTATAATCCTTTTGTTAATGTAACTAACTCGAACGATAAAGAAACCAAACAATTGAATTGAGAAATAAAAGCAAAAAGGCAGGCAGAGATCCCTCTCAGCATTCAGGAATCTTGAAAGCTGGAACACCCGCAGCTTTAAATTTTGTTCCAGTACACTAACTATGATAATAAACATGATAGTCAGTCTCCATGATGAAGTTGACTATATGCAATTCTAACTTTTCTATAATCAAACTCTGAAACTGGGTAGATCCAATGGAAGAGGGGTTTGGAAGCCTTTCAACCACTTTAGAACACAATTAGGGTCAATTCGCTACATATAATAAGGTCCCAGTTTCAGAACAATCGGCTTAACAAAACTATCGGAACAATCAACACAGAACATTGCTACATCATCAGTGAGCATCGATGAAGAAAATAATGTCCATCACCACGACTGAAATACTCTGTCTGTCGACGAAGATAACTTTTGACTTCCAACAACTGCCACTGATAAGGATATACTGTAATGACCTCCACGTCATGCATGCTGGAATTCCTTACCGAGTACTGGAATGTACAACCATGGCATGCCCCAGCATGCACTCCTTTCTTGTTGACTGCAAATACAGCACCAACGAAATTTGGGAATTTGCGGGCAATTCTTGATATAGCATCCATGGCAGCGTCCTGAGGTTCCATCCCTCGTCTCATGCTCTCGACCACTTGATAACTGCAACAAAATTAATGATAAGATTGACTTGAAGCGCACGAAACTCGGTCCAGTGTCAACACGGACATCTGTGTAAATACGCACTATACGGACTAGTCTATAGAGGGATGTGCAAGATGCATGGTATTGCATATCATAAGATCGCAAGAATCCAAGAAGCAGCTCTGCCCAGAATACAACACTCCATCCGTCTTTCTTTTCTGTGAGGTTATAGTTGAAGCTAGTCATGACATTGATCCATCTTTTTAGGGACAAAAAACTTTTAATACTAGTCATTTCCTCATTACCATGGAAGGAAGCGCATCATAATATCACCATCACCAGATGCTCCACAAGCTTCGACCTCATCATCACCATATGAAGAAGATCCTGGTATTGGTCCATCACCTACCCTGGAATCAAATGATCAGTCAGTAATTCCCATCAAGAGAAAACTACAATTTTTCACCAGTATCATCTTGTTGTAAAACATATACAGCATTTTTTAAGGTAGACTAAGAAATTAGTCTGCTCCTTGTGCAAAGAAAATTCCATTGGATGTTTTACAGGATGGTTATAAAGATGGATAGGCAGGACTCAGGAGCCATGCCAAGCGAAGTGGCCTAAAACCTATAGGCTTAGCAGAAGTTCCTTGGGCAACATATTTAGGGGCATGCTATTTGGTGGTGCGCCACTACTTAGCTAACAGTGGTCACCCTAAAAAGGAAATTATAGCTCCTTTTATTATAAAATATTGAACCACTAAATGTTGTCTCAAAAAATCTGTAGAAAAAGTTGTCACCAAGAAAAATGTTGAATCAACAAATCTCATAAGTGAAAAAAGTTGAGTTAACAAAATATACAGGGAACAAACATACTAAAAATGAAATATCCGGAAGTAATAGCCCAAAAAGGAAGAAATGGGAGAAATGCTAAAAAACAAAAGATGTGGGAACATATTGGCCAAAAATAGAAATTGACCACAACTTAGTGGTGTACCACCAAATAGCAAAATCCCATATTTATGTCTCTACAGAATTAATGCATTCAACAGACTCAGCAGCTAGTCTTGAATGTTTCAGAATACAATAAAATAACTTTGTACGTGTAACAAAAAGCAAAATGCATTAAATAGATGCTAGATACAAACAGAGGCCAGGACATTTGTTGGATTAACATCATTTTCCAACAGACCAACACAAAAACGTTCAAGTAGACACAGCAACTACAGTGTTACAAGACCAAAGCCTCTGACTAAATAGTAACTACTACGACCAACAGCCACAGGAAAGATGCAGCAAACAGTACAATGGCATGCTACGTAGGAATTAGAAGCACTGAGTAACTCGAGAATAGCATGAAGAGATACAGGGCAAAATGAAAAACTAGTAATTTAGCTTAAAGATGTGCCCATGCTAGATTGCCATGTGAAATGGGCCAACATCAGGGAAAATGCTCACCTTCCTGGAATTTTAAATGTAGCACCATTGGTTGATGTCCCAACGGCTACGTGACCCATCTAACATAAAACAATACCAATATAAGTTTTTCAACAACAGAAAGAGTCAACTAATATTGAATACGAGCCACCTTGTCAGTCACAGCCATAGAGATAGTGTCATGGTTGTGGCAATCAATAAACTTCAAATGGGAGTGTATTGGCTCCAGTAAACTATCACTTTGGAACCGTTCCTGGCAAACACCTCCTTGAATCCATTCTACCTCATGCTTTGCAGAGTCCAAAGCTTGTGCTAAATTGATAGGATGATATGGGCCACAACTATCGGCAGGAGCAACATTTTTCCAGAAGTTAGGTTGGCAGTGATTCTGTCTCCAGTTTGCCCATTTCTCAAGTGACTCTGGAGAACTGAGATTAATTGGTCCTGGAAGACCCATTGAAATTGCAAAGTTTGTTGCCTTCTCTCCAACAAGCAGAGTATGCAAGCTGTGCTGCATTACCAACTTTGCAGCCTTAATTCCATCCTTAACATATCTCATGGCAGCCACCGCTCCAATTTCCATTGTTGCCCGCCAGTTTCCTTAAGCAAAAATAATGCAGTGTATCACATCCATTATGAATGCTGGAACACAGCATCAACAAGTACTGTGGCAAGTAGGTAAACCAACTGTTACCCCATTCATGATAAGAGCATCTAGCGTAGTTTCACCATTCTCATCTGGACTTCCACCTGGACCAACTGTGTGAAGTGTAAAAAATAGTCAATATCATCAGAACCAGGTTGATTTATGAGGCATACTAAACAGGCAAATTGTTCGAATAGATTTGTTGTAGGCGAGGAAGGAGTTCTGCATTAGGAGTTAGAACACTAGGAACAGATGGGGAGCATTTCTGAACACAGCAAACCTAATATCTAAAGCACCTACTACATGATAGGAATGATATACAGCTCTCTTGCGTGTTCGAGAAAAAAAAAATGTCTACATGAGTAGGCAAAAACGTTATGTTTTTATGCCAACTATCTTTTTATCTTGGTGAGGTCAAATTAGTGTAGTTAATGTAAAACCTCACCTATACATCTCATTACTTGGGTTAACTCTTCATAGTCACAGATATTTGGTTTTACTGTCTCAAAGTAAACTAAACTCCACACTTTCCAACTGAACAAAAAAAACCCATCAAACCTCAGATATCACAACCATGTTCAAAGAACTGCTAGAATCTTTAGTATTGCCAAGTGTAAAGAACAAGATGCCAAATAACTGAGAATGATTCAATTTTAGCCCAAATCCTGTATTATATCAATATGTTTCATCACATTGAAAGAACATAATCCTGATTCAGTGTACAGCTAGGGGAACTCAAATGGCACCAACGGTTTATGGGAAACATTTTTGCCACGAACGCATTCAAGTGTTGTGACACTCTATACCAGCAAGAGTATATATGGTCTACGGAGAAATTGTAATCCACTTTGTTATACTGCTATGCAAACTTAAAACCTTTCCATCTATTAGCCAGATTATGACAGTTAAGAGACTTCATGAACAAAGCATTGACCAATGACCACCATCCAGCACATCAGTCAACGGAGAGGTAGCAAAGAAACAATTACCTGCAACTGATATAGGAAGCAATACAAAACAGAAGTACAGAAAACACTTGTGCATGTAGCAATGCCGGCATAGAAATACAGATTAAAAAAATACAATGCAAACGGTAAACAATTGGTGTGTTTGAACATTTGGGTTTAAACAATTCGATTTTCTAGTGTAATTCCAGATGTTTGAAGTTGCGTGATGCGTCTTCCAGTCTGCTGTTTGTGTATCAAATATGCTTTAGAAAGCAACACCACTATTTCTACCTAAGCCTCCCGACCTCGCGAGCTACGATTGTGGCCTCGCTCCATTTGCAGCAAGGAGAATGACACGAGCAAGCGCCTGACCTGTGCCATCGCAGCGGAGCACCTCGCAGGCATAGCAGCCGGCGACGACAGCATCCACAGCCGAACCCCCTCCGTCACCGGCCGAGACCTCATCCCACGCCGCCCTGACCGCCTCCCGGAACGGCCAGGTGCTCACCACCACCGGAAACACCCCGCCCACTTCCCCCACGCCTCCGCCGTGCACCGCCTGATTGAAACCCCAACAATCCAAATCCATCAACGATGCAGAAAACCAATCCAAACTACATAGACCGAATCGAATCGAATCTCCGCTTACCAAGCACCAGTTGAACCGTAGCAGCAGGAGCCCAACGAGAAGACTCACGGAGCTCCGCCCCATGGAGGAATCCTGGGTGCTGGCGAGCGATTGGCTGGTTACAGTTGCGGGTGCCTTGGTGAGGTCACCTGAATTGCCCACACAGGCGTTTCGGTGGTGACCTGTCCCACGTGTCAGTGGGCTGGCAGGTGGATACTTCCAAGCGGGTCCTACCTGTCGGTGAGATTCCGCGCTTGTATACGGTGCCACTCCCGCAGCAGAGAGCTGACCCCCCGAATACCCTAGTGGCGGCGGCGATGGACGAGCGAGGCGGCGGCGCGGAGGCGGAGAGGTGGCCGTGGTGGGCGGCGGCGAGCGCGGCGCAAGCGGCGGCCGGGGTCGCGTGGTTCCGACGGGGCAAGGGCGGCACGGCGGTGGCGATGCCGTTCAAGGCGTTCGCCATCGCCTCCCTCTTCGTCGGCGCCGGCGCCACCGCCGCCGCCGCCGGAGTGCTCGCCGCGGGCGTCGGATCGGTACTCCTCCTCCTCCAAAATTCCGGTCCATTGCGGTGAATAACTCTGCGGTTTTGCTGCACGAATTTGCGCTGATCTGGTGCGCCCGCGGTGGTGTCCGTGTCCGGCAGGTGGAGGACATGAAGGGCGTGGGCGCGAGCATCCGGAGGTGGATGGGAGCTCCTCCTCGGCGAGTGGGAGGTGACTAACCCGCACGCCGCGACTGTGATCTGGACGACAATTTTCAGCTCTGCTAGGAAGCTAGAATTCAGAGAGGTGGATGTGATCTGGGTTGCTTCACATTTGAGAGCTAGGTGTGTGTCACTCTGAATTGGTGTGCAAATGAGTAATAAGATCACTGTTGTAATGTAGTACCTTGTATCACAAGCTTATTTTTGATCAAAATTTATGCTCTCCTTCGTTCCATAGACCACATTGCACTTTGCTATCATCGTTGATTTTCCCCAAATGCAAACTTGCTGAAACCAATTTTTACCAGATCGGCGATCGGAAGGACCGCAAGTTCGTGACCGGATGCCAATAGAACGCCTGAATTTTGGGCGCACACGACAGCAGAATGTCAAAATGTTTACTACACGGCACGGCGGCTGGACACGGAGCATACTTGGGCCGCGGGAATCGGAGGTTGTGGGGATGGAGGAGCGGTTAGCCGCCCGCGTTCGTGCGCCCGCGCTCCACCGCTGCCTGCGCCGCTTCGGGAATCAAACCCGCCCGTCGGATCTCCAGCGGACGCTCCCCGTCGCGCCACGTGCGCCACTCGCTCTCCTGGTGGGTCCATAAGGAGCAAGACGATCGACGACGACGCAGCGCGTCTCCGGAGCAGTTCCCTGAGGAGCGAGCGAGACAGAGAGAGATCGCGCTCCTGCGGCGAGGCAATGGCTCGAGCGCCCGGCGGTGGCCGCCGGCGGGGCGGCGGCGGCAGGAGGAGGGACGCGGCGGGTGGCGCGGAGGCGGTGCGGAAGGGGCCCTGGATGGCGGAGGAGGACGCGGTGCTGCTGGAGCACGTCCGCGCGCACGGGCCCCGCGACTGGAGCTCCATTCGATCCAAAGGCCTCCTGCCGCGCACCGGCAAGTCCTGCCGCCTCCGCTGGGTCAACAAGCTCCGGCCAAACCTCAAGACGTGAGCGCGAACCCTCTCGCCGTTTTGCCCCCCTGATTCGGTTCTCGTCTTCTCTGCTTAGTATGAGTGCACTGGGCGTCATGATCGAACTGCATTTGTTAGGTTTTAGAACTGCATTTTGCTTGGGTTTAGGCTGCATTGATCGCGAAGACGTGAACCATATTCCGCATACTATCTTCTCTGCACTGCGCTGATTTGTTGCCGTCTGCATTTTGTGCTCGGTTGATCTCGAATTCACGGTGGTAATTGAACTTTTCGCGACAGTGGCTGCAAGTTCTCTGCCGAGGAGGAGCGCGTGGTGCTGGAGCTGCAGGCGCAGTTCGGGAACAAGTGGGCGAGGATCGCCACCTACTTGCCGGGGAGGACGGACAACGACGTGAAGAACTTCTGGAGCACCCGCCAGAAGCGGCTCGCCAGGCTCCTGCGGGCACCACTCCCCGCGCGGTCCAGCAGGAACAGCAGCGGCAAGGCGCCTGCGGCCTCGTCTCTGGAGTCGCGACCCGCCACCGTGGTAAGCACATGCAATTCGCATTGCCCACTCCTTCCAATTCCCCCAGCCACTGATATTTTCCAGGAAATGATCATGAGAAATTTGCAGCCATTTGCGCCCCGTATTTTTGTAATAAAAAATTGCGCCCGGTACTATGAAATTGCTTTTTCTATTCCTTTTTCTAAAAAAAATGAAATTTCTTTTCTTCGTGTATTAGGGTAAATTTCTTGATGCAAACGTGTGCTGTCGACTGTCATCAGGGTCCCTGCCTGGATCGAGTTCCATTCGGGAGAAACTCCAGCGTCCACCCATGCAGTGCAGCAACACCATTCATGAACACCCAGAATGCTGCACGGGTCCCGTATGATCAGTCGGCCTCCGGACTTCTCAGCTTCAACGGAGCGCTGCCGCCGTTCGCACCGGTCACCGACAGCCACGCGTGCTCGTCGTCAAACGCAGCCCCGTTTCTTCAAAAGTCGCCGTTCGATGAGCCTCCGTACCCTCTGGTCGACTACCCAGGGATGCCGGAGTGTTGGAGCATGGCTCCCGGCGGGTTCGTCAACGCCGGCGCTATGGACGATCTCGCCTACCAGGAGCTGCTTCCCATGATGGCGCAATCCGCTCCGATGATGTTCCCGTTCTTCGGCACGGAGTGCGCGCAGGGTGGCGTCAAGCCCGAGCCCCCGGACGCGCCCGACTTCTTCGACGACCTCCCGCCGGACATGTTCGACTCGCTTGATCAGGTGCCCCCGCCGTTGTCACCGCCTGCGACGAGCTCTGGGTTTTGAGGTTGTCCTTTCCGATGGACGAAATCTGCCATTCATCATTCTTGTCTGGCAATGCATTTGGACTGCCTGTTCTGACCAGTACTAGCGGTTGCTGAAAGTTTTAGCCTTTGCAGCCGGCTTACTTAACCTCGCAATGATTCAGATTCGAGCTTTGTGCTGGACATGGAAAGTGCAATACTTCTAACCTTAGATGCAGAATGTAAGATGCAAGTGTTGATCAAGTGGCCGTGGTTGTAATGTCTGTTAAGCTTAGCATGCTGTAGGATCGGTATCAGTCTAGTACAAGAGATGTAAGAAATTTAGCATGTGCTCATGTTTGTTAACAAGATGTCCTTTTGCTATTTGGGTCTGGTGTTATTGTGTTTGTCACGAGGAAAAGGTGTACTGTTCAGAATCTTTATCTGACAGGTTTGGAGTCCGATTGTTTACTAAATAAGGTGACACGTCGTAAGCACACATGACTACATGAGGTTGCTCTTATCTGAGTCATGACTGTGAAAAGGACGGTCAAATGACTCAAGAATGTTTAAATTTGAGTTCTCGTTGTACAAACAACAACGGCTCAGTGTTGAGGCGGCGAGGCGCACGGGCGACCCAAAGGCGCGCGTGTTCGCTCAACGTCGCGCACATGGCGGCCGCCCCTTGGTTGACGCCGTCGAACACCATGCGGTTCCGGCTTTTCCAAATGATCCACAGGAGCAGGAGGATGGCCGTATGTCGGAGAGAGCCTGCAGGAACAGGGACGGTCCTCAGCAGGTCCGGCAGCCCTTGCGGAGGCGCGGCAGGGCAGTTGGCTGTTTCTGATGACAAAACAAGTTGGTTTTGCAATATGAGGTCCACCGACCACCGCATGGGCATGGCCTTGTTCCCGAGCAACATCGTCAGTGCCCATACCTCCTCAGAGAGAGTCGATGCAGCTTGACAGATGGGCACAACAGCCACCGTTGCCTCAATAACAAGTATCCTCAGCGCAACACTGCACTTGTGTGCTTCGCTGAGCATGCCGACGTAACGGCCATGGCCATAAGCTTGGCGAGCTTGGTGTGGTCGCTGACGCCCGCGTCGCCGGCCGAGCGCAACATGCGATTCAGCAGCGCGAGGGCGTTGTTCAAGCAAGCCGAGATGGAGGCAAAGTCAAGGAGGGATTCACAGTGCTCCGAGCATGTATTTCATCGAACACCCCGGGGGCATCCCTCGAGCGGCTGCAGCCTCCAGCAGGCGTCGCGATGATGGGTTGAAGGGGTCCATGTTGACGACGGCGTTAGAGCTCCACACCCTGGCGCCGAGCATCACGAAGTCTCGGCCGGAGTCGAGGATCTGCTGCCGGAGGCCGCGGCGGCGGCGGCGGCGTTCGTCCATCCACGCCACCGGTAGGAGGTTCTCACCGCCGTCGTTGGCGCGGCGGGGATTGCCCATCTCCGGTGCAGCAGCGGCAACGATTTCGCTTCTCAGGTGCGCTACGAAAGTGCCCACACGACGCCGGTGCTGCAGAGTGCAGAGTGTGTCAGTGTTAGTCTGGGGGCTCGGCATTTTGCCGGGGCTTCGGGCTAATCTTTGCCTCTTTTCCATAGTAGCATAAAGAAGAATAATTGTACTAAGCAATATGCTCCAGCAAACACGTTTGAGACATGAACTGATTTGTTAACCTTTTACATGTACCCCTGCACATCGAATGAGAGTTTTATTTGAAGTGCCCAACCTTGGCCCAGCTTAGGCCAAAGAAGATATGGCTGAGGAAGTTGTAAACATGTTCGTTATAGCTGTATCTTTACTAATAAGCGGAATAAGACAAGTTGAGGTCATCCAAAGGAGGAACATAGCTAGTGCATGCATGAATCCAGTTTTTGCCCCCACAAATAACAAACTCTGGTCACACTACAGTAACAAAAGGGATTCGGCAATTGAAACAGTACTGGATACATTAGGGGAAAGAAAGAGCCAAGGTTAGTGGCCACAATGCAGTTTTGCTATGAGAAACTTCATTTAACTGAAACAAATATTCAAGAGCATCAAAGTAAAGAAATATTAAAAATAATTCCATGCTGAAATCAACCTAAAATTGGCCATTCCTAGAAACATTACAATGAACAGGTTTTCTCAGACAAGCAACATATGTAGCTACACTTGGTCAGCACAACTTGAGAATATCAGGTCAAAAATGAAACAATTACAGCCTTCTGTCAGAACATGACCTCATAGTGAGTGAGTGATGAAATGCACAACCAACCTGTTTCTTCTGCTTCTAAAGAAAACTCAGTGTTAGAAAAGTACCGGTTCATATCAGCTTAAATTGACTGGCAAAACCAATCGAAGTGCAGCCTGAGAATTGAAAATGTAGTCAATTCATAAACAAAAAGATTTGGCATACCGCTAAATTAGTAAAAAATTATAACAGCTGTTCTTGTAGGCTGCATTCAGCTAGATACATCTTAAATGCACCTTTAGAACTGTAGGTGACAGACTATAGAGACAATGGCTGGAAGTTATGCAGCTAGCTTCCACAATAGAACTCACTGAAGAGGAGGATGCTATGATTTGGCAATTCTCTTCTTCAGGGATTTATTCTTCCCAAACTCTTTATAAAGTGATAACCTTTAGAGGTGTGATTCCTGTGTATGTCCCTAACATCTGGGACTTAAAGATTCCCCCAAGAGTTCAGTTTTTTCTTTGGCTTCTCTTTAAGAATAAAGTTCTGACTAGAGATAATTTAGCCAAGAGACGGAAAGTAGAGGTGGATACCTGTCCGTTTTGCAATGAGAAAGAATGTAGCCAGCATCTCTTTTTTGATTGTGTGGTAGCTAGTAAGATGTGGAGCTTGATCTCACAGGCTATGGTGTATGTGTAGGTATTTCTTTCGAGTCAGTAGGTTCCAAATGGCTTAGAATAAGAGATTTGCTGCTGTTAATATTATTAGTTCTGCTGCTCTTTGGAGAATTTGGGAAGTGAGAAATGATTTTTGCTTTCAGAATATGGAGTGACGAAATATGGAATTCCTACTATGAGAGTAGTGATGCTGGCTCAGAATTGGCTAATTGTGTCCTGCCAGCAAGAAAGAGGAGCTCTTGGAGCATATAACAACCGTGTCAGCAGTGGCAAGAAAACCAGAAATGATTTTGGATGAGTGATGGAGCTGGAGTAATCCTGGATGGCTGCTGATTCAGTGAACGTCACCAAGGAATCGCCGCTGAACATGAGGGACTGGGTGCTGCAGATACAAGAGTTAGAGTACTTGTTGATGGTGTCCTGGTCGAAAATGAATCCGTGGCTGATCGTTTTACTTAGCTTCCTTTTGTTCTGGTTTTGGCCCTTCACTTGTATCCACTATCCAGGTTACTGTTGGCGTAGTCCTTCAGTTAAAACTATGCTGTAAAACATTCTCTTGTCTTTTAAAGGCGGCTTGAGCCCTAAAACTCAAAAAAAAAACTTGGTAACTGTAATAGCTTTGTTGTTTGAAAGATTTTATCAAAAATATGTAGTAAAGACAACAGTTTTTCTAATAACAATATCATATAAACCATGATGAACTCTATACATTTGTCAATTTGAAAAGAGACTCCTTGCAGACCAGCACATCTGTACAAGAATAGCATTCTAGTTTGTACTTCACTGCCTCACTATACAGGCATACCTATGGTAGGTTCAAAAGCCTAGCATTGCAATTTTGTAGCAATTAACTCACACTGAGGTTGTAAGTTGCTATTGTGATCACACTTTTTTCTGGAAGAACACTGTTTTCCGAGTTCCTTGGTTAGGAATTGGGAGTGAGGTTTGCTAAACTTCGCACTGCTGCTATCTTTGGTGCAATGGCATATGCTGGGACCTTGGCAAGTCAACCTTTGAGATGTGGGAGTCTGAAACCGGTAGCATGAATACACGGCGAAACCGCCGATAAAGTCCATGAGCAGAGCATGCTTTGTACGCAAGAATCTGATTTTGTGGTTCATACCTGAGAAGCGTCTAAAAAGGTTGGGCGGAACTCCAGAAACCAGCTGGCTGCTGTTGACCATATCTGTATTGGAAACCACATGACCACCGTCTGCGGTCTGTATGTTCCCTTTCCCTGAATGGCGAGGTCAAAATTCCGGTACCTCGCAGATCATGATGCAGCAGCAGCAGTACTGAGTACGTGGCTCGGTGTTTCGTTAACCGTTACTTTCGCCGCCTTAATACGATTGACATTAGCATACCTGATTCCGGAATTAGCTGCTGCATTTCCAGTGGAGGTCCGCAGTCTGTCTCCGTCACCATTGGCACCCTCGTTGCTGCACTGAGAGGCTGCGCCGAACTGACAGTAGCAAGACCTGAACGTACCATGCCCCTCTCTTCAACCTTTCAATTCTCATTTCTCTCAACACCATCGGACCTGAAACCACAAGCTATCCTTGCGTGTGGACAAACTGTCACTGGCACTGTAGCGGCACTCCATTGATCGTGGCGCTCGCCTCGAGCTCTTTGGTTAGGGTTCCTGATTCCAATGACGAAGAAAGTTGGCCGCGGCTTAAAGGCTCCATTGATGGTGTCAAATTAAGTAAGGCTCTGCGTCCTGCGTTGCTCGTCAGATCAGCAGCGACGAAAGGGCCGGCGTCGCATGACTCGCATCGGGCAACCGGTGGCGCCCCTTAAACTAGAGCCGTTTACAGCCTGTTGCGTTGACAGGCCGCGTTGATGCGCCCCCGCCTCAGCTCGACCAGCCGGAGACGCCATCGGGGACTGGTAATCACGCGCCGAGATTAGTAAATAAAGCTCTGATTGCATCGAGCCAGCACAAGGCGTTTGACCCCGGGAGTATTGTAGGACTGGCGCTGTAGCAGCAGTACGCTGCTACTAGGCGTGTGGTTACTGTTGCCGGCCGTGAACTTCTCCCATCTGCCGGCGAACTAAAGCCCTGTTTGTTCCGCACGTCTAAATTTTAGTGTTGTCACATCAAAAAGAATCTTATTATTTATGGGTATTAAATAAAATTTATTTATAAAACCTTTTGTACAGATATGTGCTAATTCGCGAGCCTAATTAATCTATAACTTGCTACATTGATGTTATAGTAACCACCCGCTAATTATGGATTAATATATCTTATTAGATTCGTCTCGCAAATTAGCTCAGGAATCCTGCAATTAATTTTATAATTAGACTCTATTTAATACTGCTAAATAATAAAATTCTCTTTAATGTGATAGGGCTAAAGTGGAACCAAACACTCCCTACCAATGCAGTAATCTGCTGAGGTTGATGCTACGACGAGATGGATAGTTAGCATTGATGGCCCTGCCTTGGCATCTCGGACACTCTGTTCAGGCTGTAACATTGTTTAAACTCGCCGTAGGCAGGAGTAATAACTCCTGTTCTTGGTACCATCACGAGCTGAGGGTTTTATATTTGCCCATGACCATCTATCTGTTTATGAGCTCGTACTGAGGCCAGTTTTAATGGAAGTTTCATTCTCATTAAATGACATGTTACATAGGTAAAAATGATGATATGGCAAGTAATTTATAAAGAAAGAGAAGAATAGAATTTTATGGTGATAAAACTTGATGTATACAGTTACCAAAAGCCATAAAACTATATAAAACTCCATTGAGAGGATTTAAGTTTTATCAACAGACATTTATCAACTTCTATTGGTCATATGGCATATTTGTTCACAACACCAATCAACAATTAAATATGATAGCTTATCTATGAAACTATGCAATAAAATTGTGCATTGAGAGGATGGTTTCATTCTAGCGTCAAGCTGATGTGGATAAAATTGTGCATCTTGGTAACATTATAATACGGGGAGTGTGTGCCGACGTTTGCATCTTGGTAACATTATAATACGGGGAGACTGTGTGCCGATAGAGTATTTAAGTTGGATACTGGTAGCTGTGGGAGCTGCACCTGCAGCTCTGTACTCCTTATTTAGCTTTAACTAATGGAGGTCTCATATACTTACTGGTAGCGTTATACTAGTAGCAGTACATTAGTGAAGTTCCGTACAGGTTACATTTACGGCTGGTTTTTTCACTCCCGCCATGCAGCATCAGCATTCAGCGACTAAGAGGACCTCTCTAACAGTTGGCTCAACCTGTACAGAGCATATCCTTCACTTTAAGATAGTATAGCAGATAACTTGCCTAATTTATCAGCACATTCGTGTTGCCCACTAACTAGTCATCTTTGATAACTTCCCCCTCCACGTAAACGCTTCAAAGATTTTTTTTGTCCGATTTTACTGACTCGGTAAGGTTGAAGCCTGATACGGAAGTTGGTTGGAATTGGGTAGACGCGCGGGCCAACTCTGACGGCGAATTGTTACTTGCAAGTTAGGAGCCTGACACGTCGAGGCCATCCACAGGAGTAGCTACACCAACAAGTGTGCACCGTGATACTAGGTAGCTAGCTACAACGTGCGTTTATATAGACGGGTATACATGCATTGTGAGTGTCTGAGTTATACTGTGTAATTGAAAAAAAAAGTACACCGAAATTATCGTAGAGCAGTACTCATGTGTAGCAGTGGATGCAACCTATCTGTAAATGCGTTGGTGGACAAGCTCTATAATAACGTAGAAGCAATGCGTGCGCCGCGACAGTACGCGTGTACCGCCCGAGCGCTGATTTGCTCGGCCCCGTTCGGTATAGGGACACACTGATGCGATCACCGTCTCTTTAGCTGACCCAACACTAGCTCGAGTGGGATCACCCACCTTCAACCGCGTGCACGGTTTCACCTCAGCTAGCACGTCGCCGACGGAGAACCCGTCACGTCCTTGTGTGTCTGTATCCTTCAATTCACCCGCATCATCCCTTAAGATTGCAGGCCTCGCAACCACAGGTACACGCGCGGTTCGGGTCGCCACTCGGCACCGCCCGCCCGCCGGCGGCGCCCGGTGGTCGGTCGCTGCCCTGCCCGGCCCCCGTCCGTGTTCCCTCCTCTCCCCTCTCACGACCGAGCGCGACGCGCCGTCGCCCAGCTGATTGGAGCGATCACGCACGTCCAATCCGCCCGAAAACGAACGAAGGGCCAGCCGGGGGCCGGCCGGGCTCCTCCACGCCACTCGGCTGGCAGCTGGCCGCGCTCGGCGCGCGCGCCGCAGGCTCCACGCTCACGTGGCTCCTCGACGCGGACGCCATGGCTCCTCGCGCGGCAGGGCCCTGCTCCTGTCCTGGGGAGCCGCGCGTTCCGCGTTCCCGGAGGTCAAAGGGTCAAGCGCGGGAGCGCATGCCACGAACGGAACGTGCCGCACGGGCACTGTGGCTTCCTGGCGGGAGGGGAGAGCATCGGCACCCGTAGCGTGGAGTGCGGGCGGCCGCACGGGAACCGTGCAAGGAAAAACGCTCGCGACGAGTACACCATGAATCCGTTAGGGAGCTGTACTAGAGAGCTCAGCTCCTGATCCACTGCTCCCGTCTCGTGATAGATTACTCTTACCGGAGCTTCTGAATTCTGGACCCGGGTACAGTTCCCGTGCGTCCGGTGGTAGCGGCGCGCGCGAACGCACCGGCGTCGGATGACACGGGTGGCGACACGAACGCGTGCAAGGAATCCTACGAGTGCAGTGCAGGCTCTCCGGCCCGACCCGACGGCATTCAATTCGTCTCGCCAGCTCTATGGGAACTTGAGGACGATCTGGTGGTCATCTTCATCTCGATAGAAAAGCCTTGCATTTCTGGTAGAGCGGCAGCATCCGTTTTGACCTGCGCTGAGCTCCGCTGGAGTTAATGGAGCTGTACAATACAAATACAAAAACAGCCGTCTCGAGAGGTTGGACGAAGCGTAGAGAGACCACATCCCAATCCGTATCCGTCCTCCTCCTCGTCGTCTACACGTTCCAATCAGGCGGAACTGAAATCTGGCGAGGATGGTGGAGCCCTGGCCTAACTCCCTTCCATCTTTTCCATCCTTGTCCGGCCGGCCGGCCGTTAGAGCTCAGACGACGAACTAAACTAGAACGGGGGGAAGTCAAAGGCGAGAACCTGACAAAATCGAACCCAAATCGGGCTCCTGAATCGCGGAAGAGCTAGTCGCGACCGGATTCCGGCGAGATGCATGCTGGCCGAGACTTGTCCAGCTTGTCGTCAGGTTGGGCGCCCGGGCAATACGCCGGCCGGCCGGCCGGCCGGCAGGCAGGCTCGCACCCACGAGGATCGGCGAGCATAATATTTGCAGCCCCGCCTGCGTGGCATGCGAGTTCTGCACGCAAGCGCCACCGCCACCACTGTACGATCCGGCTGCCTGCCCCTCTCTCCTGATCTCCCGTTGCATTTTTGTATGCAGGCATCAGCGCCACTTGGCTGCGCCCCTGATCTCCCATTGCATGATGATTGCGCTGATGGAATCACGTTTATTGATCGGTTCAGAAAAAAAGTTTGCTGAGGGAACTGGTTAGTCTATTTTCCCCGGAAGGAGGTGCTGACTTGCATATTACTCTACTAGTTAAGAGCAACTGGAGACGAATAAGATGTTTTGAAGAATTAAGACGAGTAAGCTAGATCGACTTGAATCACAACTGTACAACTATAATAGTAGGTTAAGAGCAACTGGAGACGAATGAGATTGACGGATCACAAGCGCACGGTGCTACCATACAAGTCGTATAGGAGTAGGAGTAGCATTTTTTTTTCCTTCAGTCTAAGTGCTGCAGAGATGGGTTAGTTGCTTTTGTTTTGAGACCAAGCAGAGGTAGTTGGTTATAGTACAATAATACGCTCTTGGTCTCCCTTTGCATTTACTGTACGTGCTGATAGCATCACGTTTGTTGATCGCTTCAGAATTTAATTTGTAATGGGTTTGTCTATTAAGACGATTGACTTGCCGTAGTAGACTAGTATTTAACAGCAACTGGAGACGAATAAGATTGACGGATCTAAAACAACAACAGGTCTTATAGAAAAAAACAACAGGTCAGATACTTTTTAACAAAGTGCTGCAGAGATGGTTTGCTTTGTTTTTTCAGACCGCGCAGAGATGGTAGGTTAAGTAGTAGTGCTTCTTTAAGCCCGTTGAGTATTACCAACAGTGATTGTCATTTGTCAATGCTTAGAACCTTCTATAAAGAAATCAGCCAATTGGTACGAAAAGCTATAGAATAAATGATTCTCTTTTGTTATATGCACATGAATGGCACTTTTCAAAGAGTTTTTTTTTCCTGAAAGCTGTATCCTAACTAATTGTGAAAATTCGTCAGTTCGCTTTCTTCTACTACTGATATAATAGAATGTTTATTCTCTCTTGCTATATTTGTTTTTCTTAAATGAAAGGACGGTGTGCTCTGGCCCATCGTTGAAGAAACAACAATGATAAATCATGTGGCCTTTTCAAGTTTCTTTATTTGATTTCTGCTCATACTATAAATTTCTGTAGCTTTCCAAGCATCTCTATCACTCTATTGTCTCTGGTATGGATGGCTGAATTTTGATTCATATAAAGGTGACACACATTTCTGTTACATACTATAAACTAGTTCTGCAGCTTATTATATTAAGGATAAAAGTAACAGCTCCTGTTCACTGATCAGTGATCACTAACCATAACGTACACTTTTCTTGGAAGAAAAAAAAAGAAATTTAGATGTCTTGAACAATATGATAACCTGTAAAGAAAATACAAAAGGTTAAAGGAGGCCCCACAGCGCAGAGCTAAGGTACCAGGCTACCGCTATTTATAGCCGGGGCACTCGCTGCCATCTCCTAGCTACAAGCCATGGAAGCTACAGCCCAACGAGACATGGAAGCGAACGCAAACGCAACCCATGCAGCCACCACATCTTCTTCCTCCTCTTCGTCCTCCACATCTTCCTCCTCCTGCCTCATCAATGCCGCGCCGCAAGAGGTGCCCAAGAGCTCCAAAACCACGAACAAGCGGAAGCGAGCCTGTTCGCCGGATTCCCAGGAAGTAGAAGCCAATGGCAGTACCGGCCACCAAGGCGAGGAGAGCAGCAGCTGCTGCAGCACCGACGATAACGCGGTGGCGAGCGGCGGCAACAAGGCCCAGGCGGCGGCTGGGGCCGGCGGCGCCGGGTCCGGCAGCCGGAGCGGGTACAAGCACCCGTCGTACCGCGGCGTGCGGCGCCGGAGCTGGGGCAAGTGGGTGTCCGAGATCCGGGAGCCCCGCAAGAAGTCGCGCATCTGGCTGGGCACCTTCCCCACAGCGGAGATGGCGGCGCGCGCGCACGACGTGGCCGCGCTCGCCATCAAGGGCCGCGCCGCGCACCTCAACTTCCCGGACCGCGCCCACGAGCTGCCCCGCCCGGCGTCCACGTCCCCCGCCGACATCCAGGCCGCGGCGGCCCAGGCTGCCGCCGCCGCCGAGGTGCAGTGCGACGCGCCGCCATCGCCGTCGCCGTCTTCGTCTGCCGAGCTGCCGTCCTCCCCCGCGGCCGACGCGTCGCCGGAAGCTGCCTGCTGCCCCGAGACGACGACGGCGCACGGCGGCGACGGCGGGCAGTGCCAGGACAACGCGCTGTTCGACCTGCCGGACCTCCTCCTGGACCTGAGGGACGGGCTGTGGTGGCCGCCGGTGTGGCCGGCGGCAATGGCCGGCGAGGAGTACGACGGCGTCGGGATGCACGAGCCGCTCCTGTGGGCGGAGTAGTTGCCACTCGCCTAACCTTTTCTACGCACTTTCGAGTATTCAATAGATACCACACTAGCAATAGTAGTAGTATACATCTATCTTCCAAAAAAAAACAGAGAAAAAGTGGAAAAAGAGAAGGAGCTAGCTACCACCAGACCGTATGTTTACTTATTCTTTATCTTAAATTAGCAGTGCTTGTGCTTGATTTGGCCATGGAGCTGCCGTGTGTTCTTTCTGTATCAGCTTGTCAGGACAAAGAGACGCCGACTGATCGATAGCCGCCTGATGCGTCTGCAAAATCGCAATTGCTTTCTGTATGGTTGCATCTCGCATCAACAATGACAGCATTATTGTTCATCTTCGGAGAGGGAGAGAGGGAGGGAGAGAGAGAGAGAGAGAGAGAGAGCAAAAAAATAAAGAAGAAGAAGAGGGAACAATACAATTCTCCGGGTGACCTGTTTATAAGTGGTGAGCTGCCGTCCGTTCGGGGGTCGTTTTACGGCCCGGGTCGCCGGTGAAAGCAGCGGCGCCCATGTTAACGTTGGGCGGCAGATTCTCACTCACCGGACAGCTCCAGCCCGCAACGCTCCGGCGGTTCCCTGCCGCTGCCACGTCGTTATTACGGCCGGAAATCCAAGCACCTTTCATACAAAAAAAAAGGAAATCGAAGTGCCTTTTTAAACCTTATCACGCCAACTGGACGTACTTGCCCCCGCGGATCGCTGCATTTTCTACGTGCTTCGGTGCAGAGGCACCACGTTGTCCCTCCGAGGTTAGTACGCTGGAAATTCGGTGAGCTGAACGAACCCAGCGCAAGAAACAAAAGGGCAAAGGGGACGAAAAGTTCCAACGCCCAGCGCGCCATATTCCCTTGTCCCCTTCCGCGGCTGGCTCTGATGACAAGCTAGAACAGTAGAACGAGCCGCGGCGAGCGGGGGCGCCAATCGCCGCTGGGTTAGGTTCTCGGCACCGGCACGCCGAGACGCCGAGTTACCGGCTCCCCCCGCCCGTCTGGCGCCGGGATATTCCCTGCGCTCCACGAGCACGGCGAGACGGAGAGCTCGGCCACATTCCTGATCCCTCCGTCGCGGCGTGACACGTAGGCACAGCGGATCCAGGGGGGCGCGCCACCCCCGGACCGGACGACCGCCTCACATGCCCAACACATGGCCAGCGCGAGCGCGCGTCGCCCGGCGTCGCGGCGGCGTGTCACGCACAGTTCGCGGGCACGGCGCGCACGGCGAGCTGCCTGGCGCTCGGCTACATTAATCGGACGGGCCGGCTCGCCGCGATGCCGCCGGGCGAGGGTCCTATGCCGCGCGGGGAGGGGGGCCTCGGACCTTTGTCGCCGCCCGGTGGCCGGCCGGAGCGGGGCGAGGGCCCCGCTAGCGCCGAGCGGCTCCGGCGGCCGCTCGATCCGCAGGGGCACGGTAGGTGGGTGGTACGGAGCACGCGCTCTATGATGGCTCGATTGGTGCCTGGAGATTTTGGGTGGGGATCGCCGGATCAGAGCGCGGGTTCGGACAGGCCGGGGACACCGATGCTGCGACGCCCGCGCACCTAGCGAATAATCGGATGCTTAGCTAGCGCTCACCAGCATGCCGGTGCGTGCCTTCGTAGCCCGATCGATCGGTGCAAGTTGCGCGCCCCCCTGATTAGCTCCTGATGATCTCCCGACGCGTTACGTGCCTCTCTTCAAGTTGCGATGCTCGCTCTGTGCGATGCCCTGGTTGAGATTTTGCAGGATATGCTACGAGAATTACAGGCGACTGACTGAATGAGGATACCGAGAGATTCAGTAAACGGCACGAAAGGAATCCATCCAGGTGATGGGGCAGTACCACGTTCCTAAAGTAAAACTTGCTCGCGGGCTGAGCTAGACTGCACATGTGGACTGTATTGGTCGTGCCCGTTCGTCGTAAAAAATTAGCAAACTGAATATGAACCAAGTAAAGACAAAACATGGAGCCAAACTTTTCCCTGAAGGATCTCCCATCGTCGCCGTTGCCATCGGCAATGAATCCCGACCAATCAGTTGTGCAACTTTTGCGTCCTACTAAAGGTTGAACGAAAACCCCAACGAGTTCGCATCAGATTCGCAAGAGAAAAACGCAAAATCCAAAGCCGGAGGGCACTCATCATCGATCAGAAGGCGAAAGAGAAACCGAGAGCGAGGAGCGACCGCCATGATTATTGGTCAACAGGCATTTTCTATTACGATCAAACCGTCAAAAGAAAATGCGCGTAGTAACTAGCATATAATCGTACATGTCGTGTTGAAATATGTAATGCATACTTGGAACATTCTAGAAGATTGTGGAAATCACAAGAAACTACATTTGCAATCCATACGGATAAGGATAAGATCAAGGTAAGAAGATTCTAGAAGAGTGAAGGACATGCATGATTCATAGTTGTCATGCTTCATGGTGAAGTGTGGAATATTCTAGAGAAGAGATATTTGTATGATATGATAAAAATGGAGAAAAATCTAGAATTGTAGAAGAGTGCAGAAGGTGGACACATGACAACACCATATGAGCCATGGAGTCCTATATATATAGGGTCACTCCCCTCCCCCAAGTCATATCAAGTAGAAGCCATTTGAAGATGGCATAGGTAGGCACCATGGATTAATTGAATGACATGCCATTGGATGGTATGAGTAGAGTGTGGTAGGGTAGCCACATAAAAAATGTAAGGGTTGTTGGGTTGTGAATAGAGAAGTTGAGTTTCTTGTAGAGCGTTGGTCTCCCATATTGGTGTCCAGATGGAGATCTCATTGTTATAGTGTGGATATAGGATTCATGTAAAAATAGTATCACACTACTTTATTGAAAGTCGGTGCTAAGGTTACGCGTGTCGATTTCTCAACAATACAAATAGCAGATCCCGGCCGTACTATTCTCGCACGTGACAATCATGCAACGCATCGGATCCGCCCGTCGAGGCCGCTGGTTCCACCGCGAACGGCCGCGTTTCCCAGGCCCCCCGTCCTCCTCGCCAGCTGATCTCATCGCGCCATTCTTGCTCGCCGGCGATGCTCCGGGCGGGCGTCGCGCCCGTCGATCAGCCGGCTGGAGCGCGTAGCTTTCCGCGACGGCGAGGGCGCGCCCTCCAATTATTTCTGCCACCCGTCCCCATGCCATGCCGCGGCGCAGGCATCAGGACGGCCGCCCGTTCTCCGGTTGCTGTAAGAAAATGACCACTCGTGTCGTGTGGAAGTTATACGCGATGTGCTAGTGTTAACCACTCTTTAGTTTGCAAATATATACATGGGGGGGTTTCAATTCATTGACGTGCTAACCGCCGGTCGACGCAACTGGCCGCGGGTGATCGACGAGCACGTCGTCGATCGGGCTCGTTGTTTTCACTGGCACTGTCACCTCGCGACCGATCCAATGGCATTTCGTGTTCCGTGTGTTCTATAGAACAGTTGGTCGCTGCTGTCACGTCTCCCCGGCTTGTCTCTACTGCTGCCACTCAAATCAGCGAAAGACCAGGCTAGCTACCTGCTACTACTCCAGTACTGGCGTGATGACTAGCTGCTCGTCGTCATAGCTTAATCGGCGTGCACAAGTTGGGAGGGACTGCGTCCGCGTGCAGGGAAGAGGAAGGTCAAGTTGGAACGGAAGAAGCAACGGCCGTATGAGGCGCCGCCCGTCGTTATCAAAACAACATAAGTTCCTGTGATGCTATGTGAAAAAGATACTAGTTTCTTTTCGTCTTCGTCTTCGATATATATATATATATATATATATGATATGTTTTCGATGGATCTTTAATTGCCGTGCGTAGGAACCGTGGTCCTGCATGTCGTAGCTCCTTCTCGTTTGATGGTCGTCCTCGCGTTGCACATTAGTAGGTAGCAATTCGACCCATCGTCGTCTGGGGCTTTTGATGCAAAGATTTTCGTCGATAACATGTCCTTTTGACCCGGTTAAGTAACATGTTGATGATTTCGCAAACAAAAAAAAAAGAGTAACATGTGAATGTACTACTCATGTCATGATTATTAGTTGAGATCCAGATTTGCTTTGAACGTATAATGGCTAAAGGGAGAGCCCATTTTCATGATATAGTCTCACACTTTCACTTTCGGTCCCTTTTCTAGTCTTTGAGTTGGTTCCCTTTTTAAAAAAAATTCCTATATACATGCTCCGGTCACGTCTCCCCGGTTTGTCTCTGCTGCCACTCAGATCAGCGGAGGACCAAGCTAGCTGCTACGATAGTATTAGCGTGACTGGCAGGTCGCCGTCATAGCTTAATCATCATGCAAAACTAAAAACTGAGACTACGTTTGCGTCTGCGCAGGGCAGAGGAAGGTCAAGTTAGAACTGAAGCAAGTGCCTTATGAAGCGCCGGCCGTTCAAAAGTGCCTGTGATACTATGTGAAAATACCACTCGATCTCTCTTCTTCTTCGATGGATGTATAAATAAAGTTTTCCATCGATCTTTAATTGCCGTCCATGGTCCTGCTTGTACCTTCTTCTCGTTTGGTAATCGTCCTCGCGTTGCACATTAATTAGGTAGCAATTCAACCGATCGTTTGAGATTTTATTTGATGCAAAGATTTCATCGATAACATGTGTTTTTTATTTGGTTAATTAACATTTGCTTTGAACGTACAATGGCCAAAAAGAGAGTCCATTTGCATGATACGGTTTCACTTTGAGTCCTTTTTCTCGTCTTTCAGTTTTTCATTTTAGAAAAGGGAAAGTTTCTCGGCTTTCAGTGGGTTCCCTTTTTGTCGATTTTTTTGCTAAACACGATATTGTCTTTCAGCACAATTAAGTGTAGTTTTGTGTGACGTGCAATAAACATGTTTAAATTCTGACCACCAATTTATCTTCGAGTATTTAATTAGTGGTTGAACTAGTGGTCCTGAATATTTAATTCTGACCATCAACTACTGTGATTTCAGTTGGTTCCCTATAGCAGCATTTTCTGCAAAGGGAAAAATAATTTCATGGAACTCCAACATTCCAAGCACGCTCTTTGCCACCAGTTCTCCTCGGCCTTTTTCTTTGTGTAGCCTGCATTACAAGTTAGCCCTGATTCAAGTCATGTGCTCAATAAAAATTGGCACGCGCCTATATTCACCTCCGGTACGGTCCGTCTCAAACAGCATTGCAGAGTCTAAAGCACAGGTACGGTGTCCATCATCTAAAAAATAAAGCGCTGGTGCTACGTCCAGGGCTTTTACCTGTCTCCGTCGCCATTCTAAGTTTCTCAGTAAACACTCATGGTGCCAGGTGAAATCTTGCGCCCAAAGCACGAGATGATTGCTCGGCCCCCAAGCCTTTCCCATAGGTGCTTTTGTCGCCGCGGCTTACGAAACCTCGTCAAGCTTTTCGGGTGTGATCTCAGGAAGCATCCGATCGAGCCTCGGATGCGCGCCGCGAGCTCCTCCCGGACGGTTTTATTTGTTAATGCCCACACGCTGGAATCTGGCAGTGTTTATACTGATTGTTCCGCTCCGCAGACCATAACACACGGCGAGCTGCAAATAGTTTAGTTCCGTATCAGGCAGCAGAGGATAGAGCGAGACCGCTTTTGCTTTGCATCATTTCGCCTCGATCTCACTCGCCATCCTGAAGCTTTCCCCAACAAACACAACTCGCTCTGCTGGTGGACGCGGCCAGCAAGCATTTCCCTCGTTGCCATTGTATAATGGATCGAGCAGATTATTGTAATACGATTATACAAAAGCTTCCATTACACCCAGCAGGTGTCCAAATCTTGTGGATCTCTGAATTGGGGATTTGGTGCAGTTTAATACTCCACGCAAGGCCCACGAATTGGTACGGCGCGGAATAGTTGAGGAAACTTTAATCATTACTCGTCCAATCCAAGGAACGCAGCATCACATTTTGCACGAACCTGAACTGTGCGCTGGGGCACGCATCCTTGCTGATTGCTGGGACAGATAAACAATGGGAATCAAAGGTGGGTTCAGTACTGTTGACCACCACGTACAGAAGCGCGTAGCCGGAGTAGGACAGAAGAGTCCCTTGGGTTTCGGTTCGCTACCTCTCTGATGCCCTTCCTTTCGACCCTTTCTCTGTTCGCAATGCCATTCACATTTTCTTTGGGGCAGGAAAACTGAAAGAAAATGTGCCACTCGAATTGCGGTTTCCACATTGACTTTCCGGAGATCAGTCCAAGTGTGGCCTGGCTAGGAATGGTATATATTCGAATGGTGCCTCACATATCGCAGTCACCAAGCACAGCGATCAGTTGAGTTCTAAGCCGTAGCCGCAGCGGATTAAGTCGCAAGAGACGCTACTAGTCCGTCGTCATCAGCAGCAAGCGAGAAGGCTTAGTCGATCGCCGACCATCGTCAGCGCTTCACTTCTGGTCACGTCAGAGCGAGGAATAATGGAGCACGAGCAGGTGTTGCCGCAGGTGTCGTCCGAGGCCTGCACCTGCAGCGACAACTCGAGCTCGATCACCTCCCTCAACGCGGCGTCGCCGAGCTCCAGCGACGACTCCGGCAGCGCCGGCGGCAACAAGGGCACGAAGCGGCCGCGCAGGGACCTCAAGCACCCGACGTACCGCGGCGTGCGCATGCGGACGTGGGGCAAGTGGGTGTCGGAGATCCGGGAGCCCCGCAAGAAGTCGCGCATCTGGCTCGGCACCTTCGACAACCCGGAGATGGCGGCGCGCGCGCACGACGCCGCCGCGGTCGCCATCAAGGGCCGCGCCGCGCACCTCAACTTCCCGGAGCTCGCGCACGAGCTGCCCCGCGCCGCGTCGGCGGCACCCAAGGACGTGCAGGCCGCCGCCGCGCTCGCCGCGGCCACGCTGGTGGCTGCTGCTTCGCCCGTCGTCCCGTCCTACAACAACGCCGACGCAGCGGATGCCGACACGGCGGCTGACCAGGCGGTCGAGCAATACGATTACGAGCAAGCGGCGGCGCCGGACTTCGGCATTGAGAATGCAGCTCCGTCGTGCGGCGGCATGGGACTGGACCTCGCGTTCCTCGACGTGCCGGATGCTCCTCTGGACTTCGGGTACATGCTGTCGCCGCTGCCGCTGCCTCCGTCTTACTGTGGCTCGCCGTGGGATGACATCGCCGACGAGCTCTGCTTCGAGGAGCCCTTGCTGCTCTGGGAGCATTGACGATCCAATCCAAGAGTAGTAGCTAGGTGCATGCACGAGATTCTTTTGTTTTTTCTTTTTTCTGTTTTTGGTCAGTTCGTTAGTGTGCAACTAACATTGTCGTCACTATACATGCTAACAAATGTGCAACGTAGCTGTAGTTAGACTGAATCATATTTTAAAAAAATTTGATTCCGTTGCAGGTAATAAGATTCATATCGCTCCGTGCGATATCATACATGTATATATGCATATGTCCTCAGCAAGCTCCTATTCAATATTTTACCTTTTTTTCTGTAACTATTGTAAACTTTGTTTCCTGGTTTTACTTGTTCCGCCCACACAATAGCCTCTAAGAACCAGTTCATGCAGCGAGTAAACAGCTAGTAGCACCTACAACTGATCTACAAAATATGATGCGCACACCATGGTTTACAGTGGATGCAATCATGCAACGCACGATGAATATTCTAGGACAGATAAAAGCGAATTGCCGTTCTGTCTCTTGTTGTCTTGAGCCGTCTAGCCATTCTATGGGACAAGGCCAATCATGTTCCAGATCGTAGCCAACGTAACTAGCCATCCCTGGAGCTCAGTCATATACTACAAATTTCCTCGCCAAAAAAAAGTTGTGAATGTACACTCCCTCCAACTACAAATATGTGTGTCGTTTTGGAGTGTACATACAATCAACATTTTTTAACTTTGATCGCCAATATATCTTCATATAACATGGCTAGAGTTGCCTTCAAAAGTTTTAGAATATTATTTTTTTCTGTTATTTTAATTTGATTTATAAAATTATTTAATGGTTAAAGTAGTGTGTCTGCAATGGCACTTATTTGCCAATTTGTGCCTTAAGGGAGTATATTTAATTTAAGATGTGGTTAGTGTAGTTAGTGGCACAAGGTTTTAGACGTTGAGTGACAATTAGTGTATTGCATTGTTGGTGAGGCCGTGCATGTGGTCTGCCTGCCTCAGCAAAAGCAGCCGATTATATATATATATCTTCTACACGGCTACGTACGTACTCCGGTTTAGGTATGACCCAATGGAGCCACGCCATCTCGCTACGAGGTGTCGAGGTTAGTTGAGTCGCGTCAAGCAGCGCATGCATTCTGGTTCGTTAATTAATTAATGTCCAATACGGTTACATCGATTAAACAACGAACCGGGCCGGCGTGACACGGCCACCAATGGCGCCTTGTGCAATAGTCCGGGAGCATGTGAGCTCCGGAGGACCAAGTTTTCTAGTGCGCGGCTGGAGCCTGTGGCCGGCGGCGTCATGTATGCTGCTGCAAGCTTTGCTACTTGCTAGGGCATGGGGGCGCTAGAGCTGTTGTTTAGTGTTGAGCTGCCTGCTATCATCTCAAGTGCCGTCTTGTACTGACCTGTGGCGCACGCTATGGCAGTGGCGCCTTCCGTGCTCGGTCATGTGGGCATATTATTGCCTCAACATGCTTATTATTGTATTATTGCATCTTAATGAGAAGAATTATTGTGCAAATTGGATCCTTGGTTGTGATGGGACGTTTCAACTGACCATGTGAGTAAACAAATCAACGCATGTGTTGCGGCCAATGGGGAACAAGCTGTTCTGAGGTAAGATGTATTAGTGTACTGTTTCAGCGTAAATTCAGCAGTCCTAACCTTTTGTGTGTGTGTGTGTGTGTGCAAGGATTAATTGAAGACTAGTTGAAGGAGTATTCCTAGGTGCTATTGAAAGAGTGCGATGTTGTGCTTGTGCCAAGTTGGGGAAAAGGTTGGGGGCAAGTGCTTTTCGGTATGAAAGAAGCCTGGAGTGATTAAGGGTTAAGTTCCTTCAATTAGTTCACGACTTCCTGTTCACAAACTTGTTGACTTGTTGTGGAAGCAAAAGTGACAGCTAGCTAGCAAAGTCAAGAAGAAAGCAAACCAAGGGGAACACTTCTGCTAATTTAAAAATGGGACATTTGTCCCGTGGACATCCTAAAATAGTGGTTTGGTTTACACGGGACATCAAACTCGTTGATTTTGCAAGTAGCCCATTGTAAATACATGTTTTTGCCCAGGGCACACCGCAGCAAGTAAAAAATAATTTTCAGCTAAGAGGAGAGGTAAACAGATCACTTTACTCATTTCATTTATTTTCCCTCTTACTGACCGGGCCCACCTGCCATCCTCTTCGTTCTCTCTCCAACCTCTCTTCCCGGACGCCGCCGGCTGCAGGGTCTGAATCTCTCTTCCCCTTCCACGGCCGCGTGCGGACGCGGCCACGTCTCGGAGTTCTGTGTCGAGAAATGGCAACGAACTAAAACAGCTAAATTACCAGATCCTCCTGGCCTGAATGCTCTCAGGCTACGTGCGAGCAGATCCAAACATAGATTTGCCAAGCATACGATTTAAGTCCATTAATTATTGCAAGCAGCATCGATCTTTAACCTCAAGCACACGTACACCGAGGTACAAGATGGCATGGTAATGGTGTTCCTTCCAATCTTTGTTCACCAGAGGCACCGAATCAAGCGATGTCAAGCACGCACAGGTGCCATCCTCTTCCTGTCTCCTGATTGGTCACCGGGCGATTCAAGCAATGTTGCTTGCAAGAATCCCGGGAGCAAATGTACGAGGCACACTTATTGAGCACACGACAGGCTAATGCAGGACTTGAAGAACCATTAGGCACAACAGAGGACCAACCAAGGATCATTAAACACGGTGTCTCCCATGACAGCTGGCTCCCTTTGTTAGCTCAAGGCAGTAAGAGCAAGACATTGTTGCATTACAAAGCCGTAGCGCACGCATCAGTGCATCACTGAAGCACGACGCAGCAGACCTAGGCTTGATCGCGCGCCATCACGGAACCGGGGACGGCAGCAGCGTAGCGGCCGGCGCCCTGTCCGGCTGGCCGAGCGCAGGAGGCATCGTCCACGGCCGCGTTACGATCGATCCCGTTGGGTTCTTGTCACTAGCACTAGCACCTGCAGTGGTGGTGCAAGGCCGCCCGCTAGCGCCCAACAGTTTGCGAGCTCGATCTATCGGTCCGCAATTATATGGTACGGCCACAGCGCCGCGGGTGGATGATTGTGGCCGGTCGATGGCCGTCGGGAGAGGGCAGATGGGAGGTGGTTGCGAGCTACGCCACGACGCTGCTCCGCCCGGTCGATCGATCGGTCAGCTAGCAGTTCGGCAGTAGCAGCAGGCTGGGGCACCTGGGCGGAGTCGCTGGCCCGCGCCCCGTTTCGGCCCGTCCTCTCTCTCGACCAGTCGACCCCCGCCGGGGGGAGCGACGCCGGCCGGCTGTGCTTCTGCCTGCTGGCCAGTTCGTCGCTCTGAATGAGAAGCCAAAACCAGAACGCGACATGCCCACCGCGCCCGGACGCGGCGTGGGGAGAGCAACGGGCCACGGGAGCGTCGCGGGCTCGAGAGGTGGTGGCGACTTGACTTCATCAGTGTCGTGCAGAAACGAAGGTGCCGTTGGTTTATGGCCACTTGCACGTACGACTGCACGAGCACGGAACGCCTTGATCGGACTTGGCGGGAGCTCCTCTGAATCGTGCGCGAGAATTCAGCGTCCTGACCTTGTCCATCGATAGCTTTTTCCTAACCAAGGACGTGTTGCACAAAAACCTAGTCCAAGCTAGGACAATAAGTCCACTGTGCACACGTTAGACAGCAGTTGAGGGTTTTCTCCTCTCTTTTTTCCACTTGATCCTTTTCAGTTTTTGAATTGAACAACTAAGTACTCCGTATCCGGGATTGGTGGCTATTGACCATGGCTTGACTGTCAATAGGCCATAAAAATACTATGATAACCAACTCGCACTCTGCACCATGAAAACTGCAACCTAAAAACAGCTTCTTAGGCAAGTTTCTAGTGGCAATAAGTAGAGTTTGAGCTGTGTTCACGAAGTTCAGGAGGGGAATTTCGTCTTGTCTTCGGCATATAAAAATGGGATTGGCCCTCCTGCAAATTGACGGATTTGTAATTAAAAATGCATTGACAGATAGGCAGTGTAGTGCGCAGAATCCCACAAGATAGAGACCCAAAAGAGACAAATGTTAACATAAATAAATTCGGTTTATATAAAATATTTGTTATACTTCTCTTACAGGGGGGTAAGGCAAAGTCTTCCAGCACAAAACTTTGAACTCATGAGTATTTGTTCAAAACAATATCTATATATAATTATATACCAAAATGGCAAGCATTTCTTGTCTAGCCCACGCATCTCATCCAATTGCAAACTTGAGTTAGCTTCGTGGGATGTACATTGAACTGAGAAACGTGACAATGCTCGCGTCGTCTCCGCACGGGCGACTCGAGCGTCCCCTGGAACCCTAGCCGCCACCCTCTCCTGACGCCTCCGCCCGCCGCGCCGCCGCCCGAGCAGGCTGCCGGAAGCCCGTGCGGCTCACGAGGAGGGCAGCGGCGGGCCCCTTTCCCCATCCTCCGGTGGATTTGGGCGGGCGCGGCCACGTGAATCTGCATGAGGAAGCTTGCCGGCGCGGACGACGTTGGAGTCGTCAGGGCCACGGATCCACCACGGTGCCGGCCGGATCCGGTGGCTATGCTGCCTATGCGCGCGCGACGCGGTGGGGGCGTCGGCCGGCGTTGTTGGTGGCCAGGGACGCGAGGGCGGGCCGGCGGCGCGGCGTTCGCGCGGCTGCGGGCTGGTGGCGTGGCGTCCGCGTGTCTGTGGGCTGGCGGCGCGGCGGCCACAGGGCTGTGGCCCAACGCGGTGTCCACGCGACAGCGGGCCGGTGGCGCGGCGTCCGCGTGGGCCCCTGCCGGATCCGGCGGCCAAGTGGCTTGGGCGTATGGGGCGACCGGCGACGGCGCAGGCTCGATGGAGGCCGCGCGCGGGAGGAGATGGTGTGCGCAGGGCCGGCCGTGACTTGGATCCGGCCCTCCGGTGGCCGATTTCGAGTGACGGCGGAGTGGCTGTGGGGCTGAGGAGCGACGGCGGGTCTGCGGTCTTGGCGGCGTGGAGGTGCGGCTGTTTGGAGGCCACGTGAAGGAGTTGGACGCGGCTAGAGGAGGCACGGCAGCGGCGCTGCACCCGGGAGAGCTTCCATGGTTGCGGATCCGGAATGCCGGGCCGAGTGCGTGCAGCTAGAATGGGATTCTCCGGGCGAAAGCCTTGCCGGTGTTCCTGCTGGTGGCGATGGCGATGGCGTCCGAGGGCGTCGTTCCCCCCGTTGGGGGTGTCATCTTGGAGCCCCATCCCTGATGCACGGGGTTCTCTGGTAAAAACCCTATCCGTCTATGGACGAGCGACGGCGGCGCCTTCGGCATCGTCACCTCCTTGGAGGCGTCATTTGCAGAGACCCATCTCGGCATGTGGCATTACCGATGTCGGCGTTGGTCATGGGTGGCTTCTGCCGATGGCGCGACAAGGTAGCTGGTGCGGGTGGTTAGCTGGAAGGGGATCGCCGAGCCCACGTGGTGGCGGCCAAAATTATGGGATCGTCACATGGGTGTCGGCTTGGGCTGCTTGCAGCTGACCGCGGCGGCTGGCGTTGCTTGGCAATTGCCAGTGTGGTGTGGGCCTCCGTCGGAGGACGACGCTCGCAGCAATGACACCGTGGGAAGACTAGGTTTGTAGCGGACTGCGGCGGGTTGCTCAGCCTCGCTCGGGGACTCCGGTGCGGTACATCGTCGGAAGACGGCGCAAACGACAACTTGGCTTGCTGGCATGACAGCGGAGGCTGTGTGCGCGGGTGGTGCAACGAGATGCTGTCGTCCGACGAGCACGGCTCGTTTGTTTTGATGGGGTTATTGAAAACAGGGCAACACTGTTCTTCATCCTGACAGCGACTTAGTAAACGGATTTGCGACTCGGAGAGCTGAGGTGGGCGTGGCGAGGCCCCGCGTGAGGCGAGGCTCAAGCGAGGTGGAGTCCAACGGCGGATGTGGCAAGACCCCCACGCGTTGTGTTTTGCGGTAGCGACTGCGAGGCAGCCTGTGTGTGGTCCGGATGCGGTGGTTTCACCCTGTCGGATGGTGTGTGGTGTTGCAGGGGGACTACGATGGTGGGTCCCGCATGGCGGTGGCCTTTTTCGGTGCGGTGCAGTCTGTTTCTTTCGTTTCCTTTTCAGCGCGGGGCTATATCCGACGACGGCTACATGAGGTGGAGAAGGTTGTTAGCCGCGGCGGCTAGGCTTCGGTCTGTCTCCGTTGCCCAGCGGAGTGGTCTCGTCCGTATCGATGTCCCAATCCGACCGGGCAGTGTTGTCTCGTGGAGACACGTTGTGTGGCTTGTGGCGACGTCCCAATCCGACCAGCCTGAGCTGTTTGAGGGGAGTTAAATTCGGCGCGTGTTGATGCCCCAATCCAACCCGCTGGTGTTGTTGTCGTGCTTTTTTTCTTTTTTTCCTGGTTATGGCCTCTCAGGGCTATATCCTTGTACTTTTTTCTCCTATATCAATAGAAATGCACTCGTCGAGTAGTGTTCGTTCAAAAAAAAGAAACGTGTCAATATTTTTTCTTTTTTGTTCGAACTGAGAAACATGAGTTATCTTATAACGTAAGTACAAGCACCTATGTCAAGCTAAAGAGTTCGAACCTGAATAGGTAGGTTCTATCACAAGGATTGAACTAATTGAGCTCACACAACATTTGATATATATAAGAAATCACAATGCTAGCAAAAAGTTCAATGGACAACGAGGTATAATGGATTTTGCAAAGAAAAACTGTGACTACAACAGTTATTAGCCCTTAGTAGTAACATTTCATTGCCGCACATGACATCATAAATCCAGTTATGTTAAAGTTGTAATCGGGGTACAATGAAAATTTATATCCAAGAATGCTGTGACAAAGTTGTGTTGCACATAAAAATTTTGAATTATGCGACAAAGTTGTGTTGCACATGAATATTTTTAATCTTAAGAGTTGTGCATATGCGTGACTAAACTATGTCCAGTTCCTGTGTTCGCTCCATTTGATTGTTAGAGTCGACCTAATGAATGAAAAACTACCGGGACTAGGCTCACTCAAAGAAAATCAGTTCCAAGTGTGCATAGCACAGAGTTGTAATTACCATTTTTGAGTGCAAGGGAATAATTTTAGAAATACATGGAAGAAGAAACGAAACAAAGAAAATCCAAAGAACGATCAATTTAGTGGTGTCAAACTAATGTCAGCAAATAAGTAATTGCGTCTATCTAAAAGTAAAAGCCATACTACCCCGTCCCCTTTTTTGACGTAGTAAGATGTAAAAAATAGTATTTTATAAGTTTTGACAAACAATTAATGCAAAAGGGAGAAGAAAGTACTAAATAATACATCAATACACCAAAGTTTGATTAGATCTTTGGATTGTAGGGGCGGAAAAAACCATTTCAGGGTGAGGCCGTGAGGGTGAGACGAGTTCCCCTCTCATGGTCCCGGCTGAACGGGCCCCGTCCTATGTTTCATCCGTTCCCACTGCGACGCCACGTCGCCCTGCCCTCCGCGCGCGCACCATAAAACCGGACCCCCGCTCTGCTCCTCCCTCCCGTCTCCAGCTCTCTCCACTCCCCAAGCCCAAGTGCGGAGTGCCCAACAACTCCACCGCCGCCGCTCCGCACCGCAGATAGCAGCAAGCCATGGACACGGACGACACTCACGAGCCTGCCTCCCCGGCCTCCGCGTCGTCATCTTCGTCGTCGTCGTCTAGCCCGTCGTCCTCCCAGGCCCCGAAGAAGCGGGCGCGCCAGGACGGGAGCCGGCACCCGACGTACCGCGGCGTGCGCATGCGGAGCTGGGGCAAGTGGGTGTCCGAGATCAGGGAGCCCCGCAAGAAGTCACGCATCTGGCTGGGCACGTTCGCCACCGCGGAGATGGCGGCGCGCGCGCACGACGTGGCCGCGCTCGCCATCAAGGGCCGCGGCGCGCACCTCAACTTCCCGGAGCAGGCGCACCTGCTCCCGCGCCCGGCCTCCGCGTCCCCCAAGGACGTGCAGGCCGCCGCCACGCTCGCCGCGGCCGCCGACTTCCCCGCTCCGCCGCCGCCGCCCTCCACCTCCCGCGGCGGCGCCAATGCCAAGAGCCCTGAGAGCAGCAGCTCCGACGACGCCAGCGCCCCCGCCTCGCCGCCCCGCGAGCCGGCCCCGCAGGACGCCGGGCCGGACCCCGACGAGGCGCTGTTCGACCTCCCGGACCTGCTCCTGGACCTGAGATGCTGCGGCCCGTCCTCGTGGGCCGTCGACGACGACGTGGCCGGCGGCGGCGCGTTCCGCCTCATCGAGGAGCCCCTGCTGTGGGAGTACTTACACTGATCAATGCCGCCAGCTCCGCCAGTTCTCGGAAGCAGTCGCCAGTCATCAGCACCTCCTTCCACACGCGTCGCCGCTATCGAGTATTAGAATCGATCTGACTCGGACACATGTAAATGCCGCCGCTTTCGTTCTCTCCGTTTCCCTTTCTCTTCTTTTACTTGTTGCAACTTCTTTCTCTCCGGAATTGCTCCGCTGTTCCGTTTCCCTTTGCCAGATTTAGGAGCCGCGCATGTACAAAGCTACTCCCTTTTCGCCTTCTCTTGCTTGATTTGGGGGACAAGAATATGTATAATTAACGAGCATCTTATCTTCCATCCACTTTCTGGCGCCCGTTGTTTAATCTAGGTGGTGGTAAAAAAAAGAGGGTTGATCTGGCGAAGATTTGGACCAGATGGACAGTGATACTCACGCATCCGGCTTTCCGATCATACTATCAGCTGCTGCTCGTCACCTGCCTTCGTCTGAAAAAAAGAACCAGGAAAAGTCTCCCGCCTTCCAAGCCACGGCAGGAATCGACGCCTCCTCGCAGCGCAAAAGCGCACTAATAATTCGCCCTTGAATGCGCATAATATCCCCCATCAGACTCCCGCTCCCAACGGTGACGTGTGCCGCGCCGAGGAGCGGCCGGCCGCGGCGTGAGAGCACCGCGCTTAAAGGCCGCGACAGCGACGGCCGCCGCGTGAAAAGAGCGGCTTCCGGGTTAAGATTTGAGCCACAGTTAGCGCAGGGCCTCGTCACGTAATCACACGGGCACGACACGACGCTCCCGGCTCCGGCTCCCCGCTCCCTCGCGCGCCGGGCGGGTGCGCTGCGGATTTCCCTGCCCCGTCGCCATCGTGTCCGGCGGCCAGTTTCGCAATCCCCGCGCGCACCCGACTACGGACTGCCCGAGGGAACAAAAGAAAAAAGAAACGCTCCAGGCTTGAGCTTGAGGACGGCGCCCGGGGTCTGGTCTGCGCGGCGCAGGCCGCACGCGCCCCTGCTGCCACCCACCCGCCGCCCGCCCGCAAGACGACGCCGCCCATGCGCCCATGCGGCACGTACGCGCGCGCACGGAAATCAGAAAAAGTCGCGGCCTGACCAGGGCCGCCGGTGGCTAGCGGGAGCGGTACATGTGAGCTGCGCAGGCGCCGATGTGGCCGCGCGAGGCGCCCGCCAGCTGCCCGCCGCGGCGGTGCGTGAGCAGTGCGCGCTGCCGGCTGCCTCCCGTGCAAGGGACCTGTGCGCCGAGCGAGACGGACGGACGGACCCTTCTCTCGGGGAAGATGGAGAAGGAGACTACTTAGCAGCTGCCGCGACTACTTGCTCCGGGGTTTAACTTGGCATCACAAGACAAGGAAAAGGCTAACTTGCCACGCTAGATGCCACTGCATCCACGCACCTGCCTCGCTTTAATCCCCGTCCTCTTTATTTTTTTTTGGTCCATCAGTTTGGCTTGCAGGCAGGCATGGTCGATGGCGTGACCCTTTCGGTTTCGGACCGAGGCGGCCATCGTTGCCCGAGCCGGGCCCTGTTGTGCTAACCGGCGGGCGGGCGACCAGGTCATTGCTGCTTCATCAATCCCCGTAGGATTGCTCGAACCGGCGGGTACGTGCGCGCTCGAGGCCGGTGGTTTTCGAGGAGATTTTAATAGTTTCCGCTTGCCTACCTGGCGGTCAGGCAGCTGTCGGATTCCCATCGCGGCGACACTTGAGTTCGGCACAGGCCACTCCGCCGCCGCCTGGTGATCCGGGCTCGCCTGCACGAACCGCGGAGTACTTTCCACAATTAACTTTATCCTGGAAATTAGCGGCAGATCCAACTGGAGGATTACGTGCACGTACTCCTCCTGGCCGGCCTTTTTGTTTTTCCGAGGAAGAGATTCCGGCGCGGGGCGTGGCGGCACGACAGGACGCAACATGGGTTGATGCCTTCTTCCTTGGAGCGGAGCAACGCTTGCCGTCGTGACGACGGGCACTGGCTGGCGTGATGAGAAATCACATGCCCTCGTCAAAAGAGGGCGCGCACGCCCGCTGCTGGCGCCTGACCGGTGCCTTGGAGTGGTGGACACGTTACGCACCGGGCCTGGACCTTTCTTGCTCCTCACTTGTACAAAGAGGATTTTCCAGGCGGTTTCGTCCATTGTTGCTCCAACTGCGAGATCAACCGTCGCCCATTTTTTGCAGTGTCACAGTCCCACAGAAATTAGGCACGGTGCTCGCTGCTTGTCTGCTTCCGTGAGGTGCTGACACGACGACACTTGGTGGTGATGGCTCACTCCTCCAGGGACCAGGAGGCAGGATCCCGTACGACGAGGTCAAACACAGTGCAAGCTCTGGTGAATGCCGCCTGCCTCCTGCAGGCCGCAGCGGCGCCAGGTGTCCCGTCCCTCGACACTGCTGTGGGGGTTCGGGGTAGTGAGTGGGTCCAACCCGGCAAGGGCAGTCAGGTGTCAGGCTCGCAGCGCAGGCAGATGCTTGGGTTCCAGGCTGGCGAGTGCGGGCGCCCCCCTCACCCTGGCGGTACGGCGGCGGCGATCGCCCCCGTACGGAGACTCGGCACGCGGCATCGGCCATTGGGGCACAGCTACGCACCTGCTGTGAAGACTGAAGACGAGCCAGGGCCGCCAGGCTGCTCGTCCGGTTGCTCCCCGTTTCCCATTCTTGGGAGTGGGGAGGCGGAGGACTTTGACCGGAGCCCGGAGGTCGGAGGACACAGCACAAGCAGATGAGATCGCGAGGCATGGCCTCATGGGGATGGAGCGGAGTGGAGACTGGAGACTGAGAGTGGACAACACTTTGCGAGTCTACTTGCTGGTCTGGTCCGGTCTGGTTGGCGGAATGGCGGGGTGTATGTACGCCTTCGCCCGTCCCTGGTCATCTTCGGAGAAGCGTCCCGACGGGGATCGGTATCTTTTTCCCTGTACAAACCTGTAGCCCTTGGGAGCATACTAGCGGCGCTGCTAGCATCTGAAGCGGGAAGAACCAGGAAGACCTTGCTGTGTACAAAGCCTGGAGAGCTCCAGATTCTTTTTGCAGATGTGGATGCGAAATAGAGGAAAATACCAAACCTGCTGGATTGCGCTGCACCAGGGCCATCGGGTTCAACAATTGGGGATCTGCTGCTCCACGCAAATGCTACGGCGCGGAAAGGTCAAAGCACTCATTGCGGCAAAGCTGTAGCAGCACGAACCTAAGCGCGCAGAAAATTCGCACCAGAGCATCATTAGCGTATTGCCCCCACTGAAACCGAACACCGTGGACCATTGTGTTTGTCTCTGCACGTACGCAGCCGGAGAGGGAAGAGAACTAGCGATACTGTAGCCGCCCGCGCGCAGGAAGTGGAGCTGTTGCCACACGGCACGCGGTCAAATGCCGCCTAGTGGTAGATAGCTGGCTGGAGTCATGCCCGGCAGCTGCTGTGCAGAGGGCTAGATTCATGGCGCCGGCCGGGCGCGTGTCCTCGCGGGCAGAAAGGCTGCCGCCAGGCCTGCGCGCGTCGAGCTGGGGCCTGGCCGCCTGGCAGCGGCGCCCTCGGTTGCTACGCGCCCATGGCTGCGGCCTCGCGGGGGGCGGGGGCGGGTTTGAACTTTCAACGGAGTCTGCTACGTGTCAGGATTCTGGGCAGGCCCGGTGGTTGTTGGTCCCATTGATTGGGAGGCTCCGAGAGTAGTATTCAAAGCAGCATACGCCGTACGCACGGATACACCATCCCAGTAGATAGGAGATAGCATCAGTACAACGCCCAGCTAATGCATTAGCATTAGCAAGCCACCGATACCTCGCGAGGAAAAATGGTGAGAGAGGAGACGAAGAAAGAAAGCCACGAGCCACTGCTCGACTCGGCTTCATCTTCGTACGCATGTGCGTGTTTGCTCAACGGGACCCAGATCCTTCTCATCTTAAATGGAACCGTTAGACGGTGATGAGTCCGTTTTCCTGCTTTGACCGTTTCCACGATCAGCGACTAGAGACCTGCACCAGTATAGGAGTATCTATAACGTCGCCGACGATGGATGACACTACACGTGACGCGAAAGCTGTGTCCATTTCCATTTCCCCGAACTGAAAGCGGTAGAAACAACCAGTACTAGTAGTAAGCGTCAGCATCCACCTAGCGCTATCACGGCAACGATCAGAGCCCTCTCTGTCTGCAATACAAATAGCGTGGCTGCCCCCTGCTAGCTGAGCTGCTTCCAACTGCGAGAGAAAAAAAAGAGAGAGAGAGGAGAGCGGAAACGGCCAGACGCTTTCCAAGTGGCCGGCACGTCCGGGTTCTACGTCGACGATGCCGAGTTGGCCACTTGGCCATCACGCCTGAAAAAATTGTTTTGTCCCCGCGGAGGGGGTTTTCCACCGGGGCGCGCAGCGTCAGCCGGATGTTCACCGGCGACCAACCAAACCTCGAATTCAATACCCGAATCGCCACCCCCGGAAAACGACCGCGGTGTGATGCCCGCCCTGCGAGCTAGGCTAGGCCTACCGGCCTCTAGGCGCCGGATGGATCGGTTGATATTTTGGGGCCGGGAAATTCTACGTGAAAGCAGCCTCATGCAAAGGAACAACGTCGCTGCCTGGCTCCGCTTTCTGATGCGATCGTTTTGTTTGGCTGATTAGTCTGCATCGCCTCCAAGTCAACCGCCTCAATACGAGCTAGCGCGTCATCTCCGAACGGATGATTGATTGATAAACCTTTCGCAGCTAGAAAAATGGGCATTCGTGGTGCACATAATTATCCGTTAAGTTTTAGTCTGGTACTATTTTGCTACGGAATCATTTTAGTATCGGGTTCAAATTTGAAAACCCACGGAGGACCATTTAGTACCGGATCAAGATACTACCCGGTACTAAATATCACCCTTTAGCACCGGGTGTTGTTTTGGCCCGGTACTGAAATGGCGCGGCCATTTAGTACCTGTTGTTGTCAAGATTGGTGATCAAGACTTAGACTAGTAAATTTCTTTTATGCGCGCACGGCCTCAGATGGTTGCGCGGGTGACACGGGATTTAGACTGGTTCGGGCGTGAACAAACCCTACGTCCAGTATGGGGAGCTGCTCGTGTTACCCACGCGGGTTCTGTAGTAGGGGTTACAGAAGGGCGAGAGAGGGAACCGGTCCCAAGTCTCTAAGGTGTGCACAGGGGCTCTAATGGCGCAAGCGTGTTCTCCTTCGCCGGGAAGAAGAAGCCTGTGTGAGGAAGTGTGTGTGTAAAAATTCTTTCCCCTGTCTCTTGGGCCCTGGCCTTCCCTTTATAGTTCCAGGGAGTCGACCGGGTACATGTGAGACAGGGACCCAGAGAGAGAAAATGGAGAGGGAGAAAGAGTGCGGAGTCCAAGGAGGAGATCTTGTCCTTCCCGGGCGTCGCGGTTGTCTTTGGTCTTCTTGCTTCGCCGGGCGGCCTGCACGATCTGATCGCTGTCCTCCTCGGGAGCCGGTTACGGCGGGCGTGCGTGATGATGGCGGTGGCTTCCGTCCCGTCGGGGCTGACGGCTGCCACGACTGTCCCTGTTGTGCTGCAGGCGGCCTGAGCGGCGCGGACGCCCTGTCCCTGTCGCCGGAATCGCGGGGCGCGAGGACAGGTAGGTGGAGCGTGGACGGTCAGGCGTGCTCCTGTGCCAGGCGACGTGGGTCATGATGGCCTGACAGCGAACCAGAGAAGACTGAACCGCTGTACCGTGCGCGGCGCGGTCGTGGGCGGGTAGGTGCGACGGGTCACGTCAGCGGTATGGACGCCTTTCCGCACGCCCGAGCCGTGGAGCATTTAAGGCAAAGCTGCGTCCGAGACCGATTCTCGTCCGGCGGGCCCACGCGAGTCCGACCCTACACCCCTGGGTCGGGCGAGGCAGACCCTCGTGGCGAGGGGTCGGACGAGGCGGAGCCCGCCTGCCGAGGGACGGGGTCGGGTGAAGCGGAGTGCTTCCCCCTTGTGTTGGGCTGATGATGGTCGTCGTTGCCGCAGGTCGGTCTGGGCCTCCATAATCGTTGCCAGGACAGTCATTAGATGACCGTTTACTTTTCCCCCTGACAGTATCGGTCAATAATCCCAACAGGTATTAAAGGGTGACATTTAGTACCGGATGATGTATTGGCCTGGTATTTAAATGGTCCTCTACGGATTACTTCGAAAGGAAAGCATCTCCCATCCAATCATATGTGATGTATAGGTGGGATAGTAAGGAAGCTACGCGCGAAGCCGGAGGTCGGCCGTGCATGTGCATTTATGCGTGAAAATTCACGTGCGAGCCTCAGGGGTTCATTTTTTTTCATTTTTTCTAGGTGACGCATTTAGTACTGGTCGTTAGTACCAACCATGCGGTACGGCTGCGGCAGCCGGTACTAAACGCGTCATATGACCGGTACTGGTGCTAGATTTTCCGGCAGTGTTTGTACCGCGGCTAGTGTAATGTGCCTGAACCTGCACTGCACAGCGGTACAGGTAGGCAGCTTGCATTGGTCTGGGAGTACAATTGTGCTTCTTGAAGCCTTTGCTAACGGCAGGATTCGTTGCTGATCTGTGTACAAATCAAGCCATGAAGTTAGAAAACTCGACCGGTTTCTGAACGCCAGGTTAGGTGAAACATTCGGAGCTGACCATCGCACAAAGCTCGGTCGTGAACGGATAGGATAACTATGGGTATTAGGTCTGCAAGCCTTTGTTTGTAGCAAATGAAGTCGCCTGCTAGTATATATATCTTTCAGTAGAAAACGATGAGCTCTTCTGATTGCCGGCCGGCCGGCCATTGGCACGGCTCTGAATTAATCCTGATCCATCTCATCACGGTCTGCTGCCTTCTGTTTAGTGCGCGTGTCGTGTGTACAAATATACGCATACAGCAACCAGTAGGTGAGACGACAAGGGTTCCAATCTGCAGGTCGACACAAAAGTACGTTATCTAAGGGAGGGCAGATTCCTTTTAACCAGAACGCAGGCAGCTAAATAACTACTACTCCCTCCACGCAGAAAAACAATCCGGCCGGACAGGTGTTCCGGCGGCGCGTAGAATATCTGCCGCCGCCTGGCTCCAGGCACATCCGGCCGCGCCCGTCGCCGTCCGGCGCCTCAACGTCTCCACCTAGCTTCGCTTACCTCACCTCACGCGCGTGCGTGCGTGCCTGCCTGCATGCATGCAATACGAGGCCGCCAACTGCCGCGGGTAGTTGCTGTTAATTATTCGTTCAGAGTTTCAGAGTTCAGGTAGCGCTGGAGTCGTAGACTAGACGCAATCACAAAAACTGTGCCGCAAGAGGTGCGTGCCAACCGCCATGCCAGCGCCGAGCGACGCGCGCACTGACACGGCCGGCGGCGAACATGCACACCGCCGCCGAGGCGAGGCGGACAACGTGCCAGGGGCGGCCGTCCGTTCACGTGTTACGCGCCGGGGGCGATCGGCGACGGCGGCAGGACGGACAGGAACGCGGCACCTACCCACCACCGCGCGCGCGGAGCAAGGATTTGATCATTTGAGGGCCGCGACTACAAAGTCACAGAGACATCAGACACGAACGCTGGCGAATAATTAAAGGGGGGCTGGAGTTGGATGGATGATGGGCCGCAGGGATCGGCGCGCGACAGCCGGACGTGGCGCGACGCGATGCAAAGCCGTGCGGTGACTAGACTTCCGCCGGCCAATGGGCCGAGGGGAATCGCCGCCTAGCCGGATGCCGGAGCCACCATCAAAAGGCCGGGCGCCGGCCGGCGACCGCGGCAGGTAAAAAGGGCAAAAGGGGACAGCGGTAAAGAGGCGATGAAACTTCATGAAAAGATGGCGTATTGCATATGCAGGCAGGGGCGGAAAAGGAAAAGAAGGTGGAGGGGACACCAGGGACGGGCACCGGACAGTACTAGGATGATGGGAGGGAATACGAGGCCGCCCGCACTGTTTGCTGCCTCCCAGGTTTCGGCTTTGCAGCGGGTCCGGCCAGGTAGGCATGATTACAGGCAGGTAAGGTTGCAGGAAGTTTGTTAGCTAGGCGGCATGCATGCGTGCACACGACAACGATGGCTTTATCACCAGTGGCTTTCGCTCTCAATCGTTTTCGTCACCCCCGGCTCTTTCCTAGGAGATACTAGTAGGTTGGATGGACAGTAGGACCCCAATTATGAAGCCAGCATGGGAGTCGCTCCCGTTCCTACTTGCAGGTAAATTGGCTGGTGTTACCCATGGATGATCGATCGGTGAATGCATAGTGTCAAGGACGGTGCTGTCGCTGCTGTTTGGGGCCCCGGCCGGGCAAGAAGCAACGACGGCCGGAGGTCGCCCTGGTCCTGCTGCTGCGGTCCTGTGGTCTGGTCCCTGAACGATGAGCCACTGAACTCCCCACATTCCCATCAGCGAAGAAGCGACTCAACAGTGAACTCCGGGCCCCCCGTACCAACGTACTAGTAGTAGTACCGCTGCACATTCCCTTCTGGTAGTAGTAGCAGCACTCATCTTTTGCATGCGGACGAAGATTCGGTGCGTGAACCGTGGCTGCCTGGCTGGGGAGGCGGCACCGTGGCAGGTTATCGGAGGATAACCTGTCTGATCGGATAAGACGCAGCGCAATATGGTGGCTTGTGGGTTGTGAGGAAATCGTGTAGAAATCGCTGAGTGCATGCATCTCTCTATCAACAAAAGAGATCAGTCCTCCTGTTCACTTGGACCAAAAGCTCTGGGCTGCACTGGGCCCCCGGCCCGGCCACCTGTCGTGTCAGGACTGACACGTACGACGACTCCGGGCTGCCGGGCGCCGGCCGGCGACGGGTGAAGTGAGTGAAAAAGGACTTGGCTTTAGCACCTAGGACGTCGGATCGCGTGCGCCGGCCATTGCACGAGGGGTGGGGACAAGCTAAACAACTGTGACGGCTTCCACTGCAACAGCACATGATGGTAATGGCATCTCCTCCTTGTTACGGGCATGTTCGAGGTTGGGCGTGCCGGGCTGGAAAAGGGCGAGTGCGCGACGCGGCCCACGCTAGCTACTACAGCCATTCAGTCAACAGCGCACTGGGCCGAGGTATCGGCGCACGTGTCTGACGGGAACTTGAACGCACTGCCGCAACGTTCTGGATCGGAGGGGACAGAAGGCAATCTTGTTGGTTGAACTTTGCAGGTGCCAGAAGTGCATGCCCAGAGAAGGCCGGTTCTACACGTTCTACCCAACTCGAACAGCAGGTTGGGGTACTCGATTGCCGTCTGGACCCCGGACTCGTGCGAGCTGAAGACTTGCAGGCCCTTGACACCTGGGCGCTGATCCTAGCCAGTAGTAGCCAATGCTTGCCTGGGGACCGGAACCGCTTCGCCACTACGGCGAGCACAACTCGCATGCATGGTCTCGCGTCATGAACCGGCGGACATCGTCTCTCTGAATACGCAACGCGCTTACTTAAGATGATAGGATCGATCGGCTCTAGAAGAACAAACACGTCCATCGACTTTTCCGCGAGCAGTGGGCTGAAAAGCAGGGGACACTTGTAAGCTCTATCCTCCTACACTTCGCTTCGCTATTTCTAGAAACGGAGACGGGCTTTTCTTTTGGATCTTGAAAAACGGGGGTCACGGCCTCGAAACGTCAAAACGCGAATGATGCAGCCCAAAGTGCGGCGACTTTCGAGACGGTGACTCGTCACAGGACGCCCGCAACGACCGCTGCTCGTTTCCGAGAGCGTCAGGCGTCAGCGCGTATGAGAGAATGGCCATGGCGCTCGCGCAGGATGAGCCGGCTCAGGTCGAACCACATGGATCCGGTGCGGGAGAAGCATCACGAATCGACTCAGGTCAGCAATGAGGAAGAGAACAGGCGATGGGAATGCGAAAATGGAACGAGGAAAAGGACTATCCATAATCCATATGCTCGTGCGCTCGCCACCAACCTGCCACCACTCACCACACATATAAAGGCTGTAGGGCACTGTGCATCTAGCTGAACGGCCGCGACGGCCTTTAGTTGTTTTTCGAAAGGAACGTGGCGTTGGTTGTCAACGTCTGCCTTTGCTGATGGGAATAGGGACACCCCAAAAGTCAGAAGATGTTGCGAAAGGAAATGGTGCGTCGCAGGTCGGAGAGGGTCGAGTTCGTACGACAACGAGGAGGGAGCGGAGTAGCGGACATGCATTGCTTTTGGTTTGTGTGGCGAGAATGGCCAAGAGATCGATCTGCTTTTACTGATAATGAGATCGATCTGCTTTGGCACAGCGAGGAGAAGATCCTAAAACCCAAGACCGGGAATCGGGATGCCACGAACAGAACAGCGAGGAGGGTTGACGTAGTAGATACACAATCCTGCGAAACTAACTGTTAGCCGGCAGCCAATGGAACTACGGAAACCAAAATTTGAGCATCCTCAAGGGAGAAAATGGTTTACGTGCTGGATCATGTTTTATTTTGGAGTTTGGATTATTCATGCAAATCTTTTTTTCCTGATTATTATTAATACAAATCTGGTGTTACGGCTGGGCCTCATCATCATGGTGCGCAGCCCTCTCAGTTGGCCCAGCACCGGGAGGGAGTGGCGGCCTGGGCCTGTAATGTTGCCCATCACGGGACCTTTGTGCCGCGACACTCACTGGACCATGTCGAAGGGGGAGAAGTAGGGAGGTAAGTGGGTACCCAATGGTATTTTATGTGTCAAGGTAAAAAAAAGAGAGAGGTCAGAAGGAGAAAAGCGTGGAAATGGGCCGTGGGTAGGAGCCGATGAAAACGGGCCGGACAAGGGAGTTTCGGCAACACACCAACACAACACAGGACGCAGCAAAACCGCTACACAAGAAACCCCAGTCAGAGGCATTTCGTCGAACACCACCAACGCGGAGTCGAGCCCCAACCACCGCAGCCATGCTCCTCACCAAACCCCACCTCTCCAACCCGCTCCTCCCGTCCGCGCCGCCCTCCAACCCCGCTCCCAGCTCCAGCCATGCCAGGCCCCTCGCCGCCCCCACCGCCCGTCGTGGTCGCCTCCGCGTCTCCGCCGCATCAGCGACTGCGCCGGCTCCTTCGGCGGCGGCGCCCGCCACCGCCGCCGCCGCCGCGCTGAGCCGAGTCGACGTGCTCTCGGAGGCGCTCCCCTTCATCCAGCGCTTCAAGGGCAAGACGGTGGTGGTCAAGTACGGCGGCGCCGCGATGAAGTCGCCGGAGCTCCAGGCGTCCGTGATCCGCGATCTCGTCCTCCTCTCCTTCGTCGGCCTCCGCCCCGTGCTCGTCCACGGCGGGGGGCCCGAGATCAACTCCTGGCTTCTCCGCGTCGGCGTCGAGCCGCAGTTCCGCGACGGCCTCCGCGTCACCGACGCGCTCACCATGGAGGTCGTCGAGATGGTGCTGGTCGGCAAGGTCAACAAGAACCTCGTCTCCCTCATCAACCTCGCGAGGGGCACCGCGGTCGGCCTCTGCGGCAAGGACGCGCGCCTCATCACCGCGCGCCCGTCCCCCAACGCCGCGGCCCTCGGATTCGTCGGCGAGGTCGCGCGCGTCGACGCCACCGTCCTCCACCCCATCATTGCCTCGGGACATATCCCGGTCATCGCCACCGTGGCCGCCGACGAGACTGGGCAGGCCTACAATATCAATGCCGATACGGCGGCTGGCGAAATCGCCGCTGCCGTGGGCGCCGAGAAGCTGCTGCTGCTCACGGATGTCTCTGGGATACTGGCGGACCGTAATGATCCTGGGAGCCTGGTGAAGGAGATTGACATTGCCGGGGTGCGACAGATGGTGGCTGACGGGAAGGTGGCAGGTGGAATGATACCCAAGGTGGAGTGCTGCGTGCGCGCCCTCGCACAAGGTGTGCACACTGCGAGTATCATTGATGGGCGCGTCCCACACTCGCTGCTGCTTGAGATTCTCACAGATGAGGGTACTGGCACCATGATCACTGGCTGAGGTGGTTATGACTTATGGTATTTTCTTGCGTTTCCCTGCTGTTAGACATGTATTTTATGGTATAATGTAGACTTGACTCAGGATTGCAATAAGAATGCATTACTCACATTGTGAGAGAATTAGTTTGGTTGAGGTTGTTCTGCGCCCACTTATTTGTGACTTTGTTGGCTTCTAGTTGAGAAAATCTAGAGATCGTGTGGTTTGTTTAGTAGTGATCCATTCAGGTTAAAATCTATTCAAATGAAGCAGTATTTGTTGTACTGGATTCAGATGAAACTTCTTATGAAATTGGCCTACAAAGGTTGTAACTATGCAATACATATTAGGTGCACACATCATGAGAAGTGGTATGATGCTTGGACTAGTTAGTGTTTTCCTTGAATGAGAGAACAGAGAAGATGCATGTAAACAGAGAGAGGTGCTTTCAGTGAGTTCAGTTTGACAGATTAAGTTTGCAAAATAAGGCGTTTGCTTTGCATCTGAGATAGCAATTGGATTTTATAAATGCTCGGTTGTGAATCTTTTATATATGTAAACTTGAGACAACTATAGTATATGCCTAAACAGAATTGGTCTAAAGTCACCTAATGAAATGTTTCAGTTCTGCTCTTCTGCCCACCATCTGCTGTCCTTGAGGCACCACCATACTGCCATCCTCAGTTGACTATACTTGATGATTTGATGCTTGTAACAGTAACATGAACTTGAACATCATTATTCCAGTAACTCACTAGATAAAACATCAGAGATAAATAGATGGTGAAAATGGCACGAGTCACCACCTCAAACATAAGGACCAAAAGAGTGCCCTTATGGAGCTATGAGCAGTCTCGCCAATACGCTTTCTGTAATCTGTAATTTTGTCAATCAATTTAACATGAGTTAATTTCACAGAACTACAACTGTCTGTGTCTAACTATCAAAGAACTAGTACAACTTTTAGGATCAGTTTCACGTTACTACAACTTTTAAGTTTCACAAACTTACAACATTCTACATGGACTCACCTATAAGCACACAAATTGACACGTGGGTCCGTACATAACTTGTGTGGCTTACATATGTGACATGGATGCTTCAAGTTGTTTAGTTTTATGTAACTGATCCTAAAGGTTGTAAGTTTTTCATAGTTATGCACAAATAGTTGTACTTGTGTGAAATTAACTCATTTAAATTTAGCATATACCTTATAGTCCACGTAATGCCTGAAAGTTTGTACTTGGGAAGGCCTTGTGCTTTCTTCTAACTATTGATGTTGATTAAAGGATGCGATCGATTGATCATTGCCTCCATGCTACCCTTTTGGTCTGTATGACAGTCATTCATCTTTTCTTTGACATTTGTTATTGTCTATGGCCACTTTCAGCAAGAGACACCAGTGGAAGAAACGAAATTTAAATTGGTAAAATGAGAAATTTTTCAACTTTATATCTAAAATAAACCTGTTAAATTTAATGAAACTAGTCCAATCTTTGCACAAGGAGATACTATGCTCTCAATCACATCACGAGAATTCTTATGAGTAAACTGCAAGTCACCCTTTTCTTTAGAGAGATCTTATCCGAGAAATCTCCTAATGTGGCTAAACTGCTAAAGGGATTATTTTTTTTCCTTTTCCGAATAGTGGCTAAAGAGATTCTCCTCTTTAAGAAATTTGTTTTTTTAAATAAACATAAAGATCAAATTGTCCTATGGCCTGCGGTACCTTAGCCTAGAACACATAAAAAAGCATATCTCTGATACCTTGGAGTCGGGATGATATAATTTCCTTGACTGGCATTTTTGACTTGTGCCAAATGCAGCAGCCCATGCATAGGCGTCTCAGCCTGGCAATTGTTTAGAATATCCTGTCTTTTTACGAAAGTTTAACATATCTTTTACTTACCTAAATCTAGTCCTGCCTTTTTTTTTGTCGTGCATATTTTATTTTGTAATATTGTTCCATGGTTCCATGGCTTGATCTGAATATAGATCTATCTTTTACTTCCAAATGGTTTTCTAGCGTTGATGTTAAGCATAAGATTACTCCACTTAAATGGAAAGTAACTCTGGAGTGCAGAGCATAGTTGGGTCGTGGAAACCGGAAAGTGATGGTTCAGAAATGAAGTATTTTGGCCGGTGGCTAAAATAGTACATACTCCTGTCTCTTGTTCAGCTGGTTCATGTGCCTTGTTGATGTTCTTGAGGTCTTGGCTCTGGTTCAGCTCCTGTGTTCAGTGGTCCACTTGCTACTGTTGTGTTTGGTTTGTAAACATAAAACAAATGTGGTAACGACAAATGACAGATCCATGTCCAAAAGCATCAAGATTCCATTTTTCTGCAACATTCAGACTACGGTTGTAGTGCCAATCGAAGTTACAGGACCCGTATCCACTCCTTGACAATCATGCTATAACGTGAAAGTTTTTTTTGAAGATCTGAGCATGTTTTTTATTAAAACGAAAGAATTAACGAGGCGACTACGAGAGAACCCTCGTAGCGCAGAAACTAACCACCATGCTATAACTTAAAAGTTACAAGATAAACACTTCATTTTGTCCAGTTTCTCTTTTTTCAGTGAATAGTTATCCCAGTTGCATTAGTAGGTATAGGCGGCTTGGCAGAGGTGCGGTGCTAATTTGCTATGGATTGGAGAAAAGACTTGACATGGCACCACTACATCAAGGCCCATTTGTGCTACTCGCAGGGATTGCTGCCAAAGCTGAAGTGGTGGAGCCTGAGGTCCCGTTGCAGGCAGCATTTCTTCTCTTTGCTTTCCACAAAGATCACAAAGCTTTCCACAAAGATCACAACAGTCGTACAGAAAACTCCACTTGGATCCAATGGACGAAATGCCTGGCTTTTGGTTCTTGACCACTGCACTCGTGGAAACTTTCTGCCGGCTCACAGTACATTCCTGAGTCCGTGAGGACACTGGACACCTCCTAGGTATTTGGATGAACACCCCATCATCAATAGTTGACAATATAAGATGGTTTCTCTAACACTCTGACTGTTGCATATTACCCAAAGTATCATAGGCTTGCACGTGAGCCATTTTTTATTTACTCTCAACCCTCCTATCTCTGGCAATTGTTCACACAATTTGATCCCGTGCAGTGGGCAGTGGCAATAGGCACCGCAACTGCAAGCATGTGATGTGAGGGGGAACACTGCTCACAGTCACAGCTCACCCCCTGTGCGGTATTGTGTATCACTGTGTACCCGGGTACTGTGTGCAGTGTGCTGCTGGTGATCACTGTACTGTAGCATAGAGTCTGCACCGTCGGCCGGGGAACTGGACGGCCAAAGATGTCGTGCAGTCCTTGACGTGGCAGTGGGAGTGGCCACAGCACCGGATCTCCGTCTCACTATAGATGCCCTCCTGAGTGATCGATGATGCTTCGAGAACAGCGGGGAGCTCCACCCATTCCTCCTCCATTCAGCGGTGGTGGTCGCTGAATCTATTCCCTCATCATGCTATTGCTGTCCATATCTCTACTGTCCATATCAGCGGTGTTGCCTCATGCATAGTGTATTCTAGTGCTGTCTGCTGTGCTTGAGCACTTGACCCAAACCCCTTGCTGTTACAGTGACAAACCCTTTTAAAATCTCTCCCCATGCCGAGTCCATTATTCTAGTTCTTGGCTCAGCAGACGAATGGGCGAGGCTCGCTTGCAGAGCTACAGCCCCCCCGTGGCTGTAATCCGAACGCTCGTTTGTTCTACGGACCGGGGGGCAGTAGCAGGTGTTCTAACCCTTTCTCGTGGGAGGGGCTGCGCTCTCGTCCCCCCTTCTCTCTGTCACTCACCCGAACAGGGCACGCGGCGACGAAGGTGAACGGTGTGCCGGCGGCCCTGCTCAGCTCCGGCCGGCCCACCGCCGCGCCGGTGATTGGCTGCTTGCGTCCATGTTCTCCGCTCCCGTACTCGCAGCGCGGCGTCCTCCGGCCGGCGACAAACTTAGCGCTCACAGTCGCAGCACGTTTTCCCGTCACAGACCAAACGTGTCCGTGCCTGTTACTGTTAGCATCGCCCCCACTTGTCTGGTAACGACGACTCGGGTTATTTTCAGCGTCCCAGGGCGTGGACTTACCGGCGAGAGGCTGCGGACAAACCGGCGAGCGAGAAGGTTCCTCACAGAAGGCATTCGCGCACAGGCGCCACGATGATGCCAGCAGCAGACGAACGACGCCCTTGGATTCCACTCCCGAACGACAACGATTCCATCGGCAAAAACCTCCAAAAACTTTTTGTGCCCCCGGGATGCAACTGGGTATATTGCCATTAATTTTTGTTAAGCGCCCACGTCACGAAGTCCAACCCGTTCTTGTACTACGCGCACATCATTGGTACTTCAAAAGATGCGCAGATGACGCGACCGATTGCTTAGCAAGTGCAGGCTCCCAAACCAAAGCGAGGAAGATTGTGTCCTCCTGCCAAATTTGGGCAGGCGCGCAACTAGCCAGCGACCGATCGAGACCGTTTGGTTCGCGGCACGAGGTGAGTGGGGTCTAGCAGCAAGTCGCGAGCCATGCAGCCATTCCCTCCGCGGGAGACCAACCCACGCCGGCCGGGGGCCACCCGTGAGAACCAGACACGATATATCAAGGACCCGGCAACCCTTCCACGGCTCGCGGAGGCCCAAGGCGACCCGGCGCAGCACGGACACAGCCAAACATGTCTCCACACACCATTGCCGCCATGCACGCCGTCGTGCACCACCACCGCGCCCCGCCGCCTCACCGCTGCTCGCGCGGCGGCGTCCGCGCGGTCCGAGCCTCGGCCGCCACCGTCCCCACCACCTCCGCCGGGGCCGCGGCGGCGGCGGCGGCGGCGACGGACCCGCCGTCCGCGGCGTTCTGGGACTACAACCTCCTCTTCCGGTCGCAGCGCGCCGAGTGCCGCGACCCCGTGCCGCTCCGCGTCGCCGAGGGCGCGATCCCGCCGGACTTCCCCGCGGGCACCTACTACCTCGCGGGGCCCGGGATGTTCGCCGACGACCACGGCTCCACCGTCCACCCGCTCGACGGCCACGGCTACCTCCGCGCCTTCCGCTTCGGCGGCGGCGGCGCGCGCTACTCGGCGCGGTACGTGGAGACGGCGGCGAAGCGGGAGGAGCACGACGCGGGCGGCGCGTCGTGGAGGTTCACGCACCGGGGGCCCCTTCTCGGTGCTGCAGGGCGGCGCACGGGTGGGCAACGTCAAGGTGATGAAGAACGTGGCCAACACCAGCGTGCTGCGCTGGGGCGGGCGGGTGCTCTGCCTCTGGGAGGGCGGCGAGCCGTACGAGCTCCACCCGCGGACGCTCGAGACCCTCGGCCCCTTCGACATCCTCGGCCTCGGCGGCGACGGGGCGGCACCAGACTGCAGCGGCGGCGCATCATCGGCGCCGGCGGCCGTGGCTGCAGGAGGCAGGCATCGACGTGGCCGCGCGCCTGCTGCGCCCGGTCCTCAGTGGTCTGTACCATCACCACCTCCGCGTGCGGTTGGCGCACCAGACCGGACCTGACGTTTGTGCGCGCGTGTGGCTCCCGCAGGTGTCTTCCGCATGCCGGCCAGGAGGCTGCTGGCGCACTACAAGATCGACCCCGAGCGGAACCGGCTGCTGATGGTGGCCTGCAACACCGAGGACATGCTCCTCCCCCGCTCCAACTTCACTTTCTACGGTCTGCACCTCGTTGCACAAATCTTCACACCACCTGCTCGATCACTGACGTTGACGTCGACGACGCGTGCTCCGCCGCAGAGTTCGACGCCGACTTCGCGCTGGTGCAGAAGCGGGAGTTCGTGGTGCCGGACCACCTGATGATCCACGACTGGACCTTCACGGACAGCCACTACGTCCTCCTCGGCAACCGGATCAAGTTCGACGTTCCCGGTACGGCTTCGGATCAGAACATTTTTTTTTACTCGCTCGGAGGCGAGTGTCATTTGGCGGCGTGCTTCACGTGAATCACGTGGGTGTTTGGGGGGCAACGCCCAACAGGGTCGCTGCTGGCGCTGACGGGCACGCACCCGATGATCGCGGCGCTCGCCGTGGACCCGAGCCGGCAGTCGACGCCGGTGTACCTGCTGCCGCGCTCGCCGGAGGCCGAGGCCGGCGGCCGCGACTGGAGCGTGCCCGTCGAGGCGCCGCCGCAGATGTGGTCCATGCACGTCGGCAACGCCTTCGAGGAGCCGGACGCCCGGGGCGGCACCACCGTGCGGCTCCACATGTCCGGCTGCTCCTACCAGTGGTTCCACTTCCACCGGATGTTCGGCTACAACTGGATGAACAAGAAGCTAGACCCGGCCTTCATGAACGTCGCCAAGGGCAGGGAGTGGCTTCCCCGCCTTGTTCAGGTGAGCAAACACGCTCCGATTTGGCCAGTACCTTTCGATCGATCCATCCATCCATGATGTCGATGTGCGAGGAGTTTTGTTGCAGCGACAGCTGACAGACTGACATGGACCGTTTGTACTGTACCTGGCGTCCAATGATCCAACGCAGGTGTCAATCGACCTCGACAAGGGAGGGGCGTGCCGGGGATGCTCCGTCAGGAGATTGTCCGACCAGTGGACCAGGCCGGCGGACTTCCCGGCGATCAACCCGAGCTTCGCCAACCGGAGGAACCGGTTCGTCTACGCCGGCGCCGCCTCCGGTTCGCGGAGATTCCTCCCGTTTTTCCCCTTCGACAGCGTGGTGAAGGTGGACGTCTCTGATGGATCAGCGCGGCTGTGGTCGGCGGCGGGGCGCAAGTTCGTCGGCGAGCCGGTTTTCGTGCCGATCGGCGGTAGGGAGGAGGACGACGGCTATGTTCTGCTGGTAGAGGTAAGTTCAACATTTCCTCCAAGCACCAAGGGATAGATGCTGATCCCATTTGGCACTGCTTCATCTTGTTTGGCTTGCTTCTTTGCAGTATGCAGTATCTGATCACAGGTGCCATCTGGTGGTGCTGGACGCAAGGAGGATCGGGGAAAGGAATGCTGTGGTGGCAAAACTTGAGGTGCCCAAACGCCTCACCTTCCCAATGGGATTCCATGGGTTCTGGGCAGATGAATGACACTACAAGCATCCAATCTAACTCTAGCGAGGCCAGAAGCAGTTGACAATTGCTCAAGCAAACCGGAATACAGGATACTGTAAAAGTCTGAGCAAGTGTTGACATGAATAGAAATAGAAATATGTAAATGTTTATACTTCTTTAGCAACAAGTATTCGTATCACTTTTCAGATCTTGCCTCACCACACCTTTAAACTGAACCCATGTTCAGGAAGCACACTTGATGTTTAAGACATAAATAACCCCCACACGATAACCATTAGAGTTTCCACTACGAACACTGGTAACGCAACCTCTGGACCTCACTGACACCAACCACGGCCACTGCCAACCATGCGACTAGGACTAATTCTAGAACTAATCCTGTACAAAACTAAGAAACCACCGGAAGTGGAGTCGGCGAATTGCTGTGCTCATCAGTGTATACGAGCTATAGTTACCACGACGAAGACAAACACGGAGAGCATGAAGGACATCCTCACTACATCATCAGACACATCGTAATCCTTGTCCCCAGCTTGAAACAGCTTGTTCACGAGCCCAAGTATTTTCTCAAGGAATTCCTTGATTTTTTCTTGGGTGTTTTCCAGGACCCACATCATGAATCCAGGAGGAGCAGTAGAGCTTTCCTTGAGAACAGTCTCCTTGGCTGAAAAGAGAGGATAAGTTGCATCAGATAAAGATCCACCCAAGAGTCCCACATAGCTAAATGGGCTATTTCGTTTGTGCGTTGACAAAGGTTTATTGGGCTGCTGGTGACCTAAAAAAACAGATTAACATGGGCTGAAAGATGATGCAGATTCATCCAACATATCAAGCAAGACTCCAACTTCTAAATGGGTTATTTTATTTGTCGTTTTCACAATGATACAAAAGGCAGAATCACATACCATCCTGGAAGGATCTCTTGAATTCTTGAACCACCTCGTTGTTTGTCACAGCTTGCCATACAGCCTTGTCAGTTGACAAGGCCATAACTATTTTCTGCATGAAGGCAACATGTCACAGTTCAGCAGGAAAACTAGTGATTTTTGCAGACAGTATATTTCAACGGGTGCTAATAATGTGTCAATATTTGGTGGCACCAAATTAAGTTTGCTAGACGTGAATAATAAAGTCTAGCCATATTAACCTGAAGGGAAGGATCTTCATTCAATAGGCGGAATGCATCCAGTACACTCCGATGTTCCTTTGTCAAAAGAGCACTTGAGTTATGAACAAGCATAGCAGATTCACTCCATTCATCTGATCCAACCTCTGACGCATCAGAATCTATAGCAAAGTGATTCTCAAATATCCCAGATGAAGTGTGCCCTGAGATGGGCAATGCAAGCGCTACCTCAGGCCCAGCAGAGTCCACAGCAGAAGGTTTCTCAAACACCCTGCAGCAGGAATCAAATGGTCAATTTGCTTAGATAGAAAAATCATGTCACCAAGATTGAATTGAATCGGTTAAAGAAATATGGAGCTCACATGCTCTAAATAATATTGATGACAACTTCATCACTAAACAACATAAGAAGCTCTAACTAGGCAATGACAGAGCAGGCGTGTCAAAATCCTACGGAAAAAGGAAACAAAGTTTCGCCCCTCTTAGCAGGGAAAAAATAATAAATTGGACATCCAGACGCTTGACGTGATATTGCACATCTTGATAGCAACGCAACGCGTACACTCTTGAACAATTCGAAGGATACACGAAACAAACTCAGAGTGATTTGGGGTAGCTAACTTCTGCATGACTAATTTGCAATTTCGTGCAAAATAAATTGCAACTCACGGGAAATTTCGCCATCTAGTTCTGTAAAAAACACCACTCCACCAGGCTAAAGTATGCAGCAAGACTGACAATTTCCGATCTTAAACTATCGAGATAGATAAAAAAACAAGTCTTACTGTTTGATGCTGGCCACGGCGGCGCGGACCTCGTCGTCGGTGGGCGGGGCACCGAACACAGCGTCCTGCTCCTCCGTCGCCTCGCCGCGAGAGCCGGGGGCGGCAGCCCTGCCTCCGGCGGCGACGACCTCCTCCCAGTCATCCTCGCCGTCGCGGCGCAGCGAGCGGGATGACACCCATGAAGCGGCAGAGCCGCGGATCGAGCACGGGGGAGGCGGCGACGTGGCGCGCAGCGGGAGGCCCCCGGCGCGCGACAGGGAGCGGCCGGCGATGGCGGAGGAGGGGAAGGCCGGCGCGGCGGCGCTGGTGGTGGCGAGGCGGACGAGGTTCTCACCGGCTCTCCCTCTCCCTCTTCCCCTCCTCGTGTGCACCACGTACACCACCATCGAGCCGCCCTCTCGCTGATGCGTCTCGCCTCCGCGTCGGCCTCTTTTCCTTCGCAGCTATTTGATTGTTACTTCTTTAAATAAGCCTAGGGTTTACAGGTTTCCTCTTTATACGGGACTGAACGTCATCTCTTTCTCCTAAATAAAATTTACATTGCAATTGCACGTTATATTCGCTATCCCGCCGGGAATAAAACAGTGTCACAGAGATCCACATGCGTTTCTTAATTCGTAGAGATTGGTAATAATGCAGTAGTATAGTTTGCAGCTCTAAGTGAAAACGTATCACATATTTTAATCTCGTTAGCTATCTCAATCTTAACCTTTGTTTGTTATTATTAAACATTTTAGAAATATAATCCTAAAATAACTTGAGCTACCTATTCAACTCTTTAACTGAGTGAAATAATTTGCTTTGCAATACTATTCATCCTACACAAGCATATGAATACATCCTAACCGCCCATTAACTCGGTGCAATAATTTTCTCTGACGGTACCATTTTAGCATATCGTTTGGACTTTTAACTACCGTCTAGTTTCTTGTCAATGAAGTAATATAAATGACGTGAGCGATATGATCTGAAGTCAGCGTAATCTTTTCTTTTTGTGGAAGAAAACCGTGTGTTGCGTGATCTCAACAGCAGCTTATATAAAGTACCAATGAGCCACTGTCAGCTGTAGTTTTCGTTTTGAAGAAGCAATATCTGTAATTTGAATAGCACCGCCGTGCCGTATGAGGTGATCGTGTTTTCTTTAATAATCTTATTATTTTCAAAACCGGGCATCCATGATCAGTGAAGATTTTACCTATACGGCTATACGAGTGATCAAGCACGAGAAGGAGCAACGATCAAAGGCGATGTTGCTGATAGATGCAGAGGATTCTCGCCACGACAAATAGGCTGGATCGGAAGGGTGATCGTGATGGACTCGAGCGAGCGTCCGAGCCCCAAACGCGATCGACCGATGCGCTATATTTCCGTGGATCCAGGAAGAGAGCACGGCATCCAAGCAACGGCCGGGCCACCGCGCAACAGAACCCGCCTTTCCCGGGCGACAGCGCCCACAGCCGCATTTGCCCGCGCGTGCGGGACTGCGCCCGGATCAGCGTGTCAGATGAGGACGACTCGGGCTATGCTAATCAGCGCGCGCTCGCCAGGATGGCTAGCAGCGCTCGATCGGACAGCATGCGATTTTCCAATGTTTTTCTCTCCATGATTTTCTACTTCTAGAAAGTTACTTACAACATACTGTATGTATATATGTATATGTATGTAAAATTTCTTCTAGACAACTATATAATAATATTTTTTTAGCATAACTATTACTCAAATTTTAGGTCGTTTGCGCAAACCTCGATATACAATTGTGTCTAGATGCATAGCAAAAACGAACTACAACGGAGTGAGTGAGTAGATGATAATTTTCTACACAACTTTTACAATACTTATAACTTTTGTGTATAATTTTTTTCAACCAACATTTTATAGGATAATTTTTTAACCAGACACGTACAAATCTTACGCACAACTTTTTTAAACATTACTTCCACAAAAACTTCTCACACAACTTTGATGCATAGGTAAAAATACAATTTATCGAGATAAATTTTTAGCATATTTTGTACGAAATATTTGTCAAAAGAATATCTCAAAAAAAGAACATAAAGAAGGTAAAAAAAGATTGAAAAAAAAGAAAGAGAATAATAGGTAGTTTGAATATATAGGCGTATGTATATCTAGGAGGATGTGGCTAAGATCTCTCATGTATGCAACTGGCATAGCCATACAGACTCTAATCTCCTATATACATGCATAACAAGCATACGTACCTTCCATCGTATCCCTCGCACACCGCGAATAACGCAAGCCGGTTAACGAGCGAGGATGGAATTGCATGACAAATAAAAAAACGTTAGCAGGCCCACCCACGTGAAGCTGAGTTGGGCGGTCGGGAATCGAGCGCCAGGATGCTCGCTAACGCTCGCCTGCGAATTGGATTCTCGCAGTTATTATCAACATCATCAATCCAACTGAACATTGTTCCTTAAATCATCTAGAGAAACTACAACAACAATCAAGCAAACCTAAACTGCACAGTGCACACAAGTTCAGCACATACGAGACGAACACAAGTACACACACAGAGAGATCCCTCTACGTTCACCACGACGACGACGAGAGGACGCACGCTACCATGTATCAGGCGTCAGACCACCACCGTCTCGACGTTCCCGTGGCGCGACAACCCGGCGGCCGGGGGGCACGCCAGGACCTGGTGCGCCAGCGCCGCGACGGCCGCGCCGATCATGGGCCCGGCCCAGTACACGGTCTGGTTCTTGTAGTCCCCGCTCACGACCGCCGGCCCGAACGAGCGCGCCGGGTTCATGGACGCGCCCGTCAGCGACCCCGCCGACAGCACGCACGCGCCCGTCACCAGCCCGACCGCCAGCGCGCCCAGCGCCGTCGCCGCGAACCCGCGCCGCTTGCCGCTCCCGCCCGCGCGGAGGTCGCCGGCCACGTGCACAGTGTACACCAGCATGAACGTGAGCACGCCCTCGATGATCGCGGCGCCGAACCCGGTCATCTGCACGTCGATCCTCGTCGTCGGCACGGCCTGCCGCAGCGACCGTCAGTAACGTGTCATAAAATAAAAGCAAGTGAGCGGAGAATGCAGCGAACTGAACGGCGGGCGGCGGTGACTAGTTGTGCGTGCCTGGCCGGCGGAGATGTAGTGGAGGACGAGGCAGGCGAAAGAGGCACCGAGCATCTGCGACGCCCAGTAGAAGACGGCGCTCGCGGCGGCGACGTGCCCGCCGAGGGCGAGGGCGAACGTGACGGCGGGGTTGGAGTGCCCGCCGGAGACGTCGGCGGCGATCAGCACCGCGGCGAAGAGCCCGAACGCCTGCGCCACGGCGGTCGCCACCAGCGACGCGGCGTCGGGGGCGGTCCCCTTGGGCGTCGCCATCCCTGCCAACACCACATTCCGAAACTCGTCATCAACCGCTCACAATGCAAACAATAACGAGCGAACACCATCAATAAGCGCGCGGCGAAAGCGAGACTCGGCGTACGGGCGGAGATGGCGGAGCCGACGGCGGTGAAGACGAAGAGGAAGGTGGAGATGAACTCGGCGCAGTACGCGCGGAGCGACGCCGGCGAGACGCTGCGCCTCAGGTGGGCCACGAGGTTGTTGGAGGAGGACGCCATGGCAGAGAAGTTGTCTCCACGAACTTACTGTTCCGATCAGTGTAGCGCGCGCTCAGATTCACCCGCACGGGGGATCTGGAGAGCGTCCCGGACTTTATAGCGAGGGGGAGGGGCGCTCCGTAGAGTGAAACGGCGCCTGATGGGGTAGTTCGCGGCGGTTGCTGCCGCGCGCGCGCCCGTTCCGAGTTCACACGCCCGTTGAGCGCTGTCCAGTGTCCGTGCTGCGGCGGCGTATACACATCCATGTTGTTGTCGTACAGAAAATGTACTTGGAAACGCTGAACCGTACATGTATATAGATCGAACGGTTCTCATACAACTTGTTGACATGCACCGTCGTTGGTGAAATCCAAAGGAGACAGAACATTATCACAAGACGAGGCGAGGTGCCGACGACGACGATGGATGGTGGGCCCGGGATCCGTGCTGCTCATGGGTACTCCTGCTGGCCGACGGGCTGGTAGGAGGCGATGAACACGTCGCCGTAGACGAGCCCGGCGAGGCCGCCGCCGATGAGCGGGCCGACCCAGTAAACCCAGTTGCCGGCGAAGTTGCCGGCCGCCACGGCGGGGCCGAAGGAGCGGGCCGGGTTCATGGAGCCGCCGCTGAAGGGGCCGGCGGCCAGGATGTTGGCGCCCACGATGAAGCCGATGGCCATGGGGGCGATGGTGCCGAGGGAGCCCTTCTTCGGGTCGGCCGCGGTGGCGTACACGGTGTACACCAGCGCGAAGGTGATCACGATCTCCATCACCACGCCCTCGATCTCGCTGATGCCGGAGACGCCGTGCGTCGGAATGGCCTGCACAACACGTACGAGAGCCAGCACTTTAGTTTTTTTTCTCTCTTCTTTTTTTTTCCCGGAACGTGTTCACCAGTGAGAAGAACCGAACCTTTCCGTGGGTGACGAACTGCAGGAGAAGGCACGCCACGGAGGCGCCGAGCAGCTGGGCGACCCAGTAGAAGATGCCGGTGAGGATGGTGATGTGGCCGCCGACGGCGAGGCCGAAGGTGACGGCGGGGTTCAGGTGCCCGCCGGAGATGTTGGCGGCCATGGAGACACCGACGAAGAGCGCGAACGCATGGGCGATGGCGATGGCCACCAGGCCGGCAGGGTCGAGCGCGCCGCCCTTTGTCAGTTGCGCTGCACGGGACGATTTTTGTTTTGGGGGTTAACAATGAGCAAAAATCCTGGATGGTCGATCGACACTGGCAAGCGTGGTGTGAAATGAGATTTGAGAGCAGGTGTTTAAGATAGAAAGAAGCAGCTCACAGTAGGCAATGGCGGAGCCGACGCCGGCGAACACGAAGAGGAGCGTGGCAATGAACTCGGCGACATAGGCCCTGAGGGACGCCGCGCTGGAAGAGTCGCCCAAGCTTCCAAATGCAAGCTTCACCATCTTTTCCCCTGCTTCTCTGCAACTCTCTGACAGTAGTAGAGGAGCCCCTGGGCTGTTATTCAGAGGAGACGGCTACCTTATCTGATGCGAGGAGTTCCTTGTGCTTAGCGTGCTTAAATACTCGTCCTAAGGCGCTAATGACCTGGTGCCCAGCCTCAAATGTGCATTACAATATTATGGGCGGTGTGCAATGATCACCGCAAGATTGATAATTCAAATTTTTGATCGCGTTTTGTGGCTGATATTGGCTGACCAACCGCCCTAATTCGCCAAGTTTTTGTGCTTATTATGATTGTTTAGATGGAACCACGTTAGGATACACCATAGGACGGTGAGGAGAAAGATGACTTTGGAGCATATCTCATCTCCTGCTTAGTAAAATCATCGGCGGTGCATTGGCGATGGCTGAACTGCTATATCTGCAGTCCTTTAATTATGAATATTACTTGAGAAAAAAAAGTTCCTCAATAGTGTGATTCTTGTTCTGTTGAAACAAGATGGTGTGGTTAACATCAGAAGAAGAAAAAAACTAATTCTATCCTAGAAGTAGTAGTATGGTACTATAGTTGGGGATGGTTACTGAGTTGTTGCATGTATATGTAGGAGCTGTTTCTCCAGCTCCCCTACAACATATGAACAAAAGGGAACTTTCCTCAGACCTCAACCTATCCTAGTACATGACCGAGTAAGAGATTAACATTGTAACAGCTCTCGCATTCAGGAATCTAACCTTCACTGCATACTGAATTCTGTAGTGGTCTATCATTCATGTTAAAGATGTGATATAAAGCGCAGTTTAGAGAAAGGTCGGATCAGGGACTGAGACAGGAATCCAATGAACAAACCCCATTTGGAGTAGATGAGGCAAACAATAATAAATCATTGGAGCTTGCGGCTGGTACAGCAATTGAAAACTGCAAGTTGCAAGCTGATGACAGGGCTCCTATGAGTGGCAATGACTTCATTACACAAACGGAGACGATGAGACAAAATAAAACAGCCTAACTTCTTTATGATTATCCTTCGTGGTGGTTCAGTCCCTGTGCGTATAGAGTTTTCTACAGCTCACTTTTGCATATAAAACTTATGCGCTCCGTGCATATCAGACAAATTATTTTGGGCCAGTGAGTGGGAATATCCCTGAACTTTCTCTGAAAGGAGCCTGGGGTTTATCAAGAGCACTACTGTCTGATGACTTGTGCACAGCTCAGCCATTAGCAATATTTAAACAGAGTAGCGTACTGTATAGCAGTACTATATATTGAAGCAGAACATGGTTTCGCTGAATCCCAGTAAGTGGATAAGCTAATTCGCCGTGAAACTAGTTTCTGATTATTCACCGTGAATCGGAGTAATGGCGACAGCCCAGTCTGCAGGCGCGCTGACATTCTGTAAGGACCGCTTCGTTCTAGAACCATCATAGCTCCCGATCAGATGAAGGATTGTGATCAAGCACCAATTGTCAGTGTTCCGAAAATCAGTTTAATTTCCTTGTTTCAAAAGAAAAGAATCGTTTGAGTTTCAGTCATTAGAAGGTGTGATATATTTTTTCTGTTTCTCACTAATCAACCATATTAGAAAAGGCTGCTTTCTCAAAAATATTAAAAAAGCCTAATCAAAGGCCTAAATTTCATAGTGAAGTGGTTAGCACTTTTGGCAATAATCCTAACTCCAAAGTGAAGCCAATAATGGCTAAGGGTAGGTGCCATGTCCTGCTCTCGTTATAATTCAAATTTCTAATGCATCACTATGTTTTGGCCAAGGTATAACCATGCTCTAATGGTTCTCTATGATATTTCATTAGGCATATTATTGAGCCAAATACAGCACATTAGAGACCGGGTGATGCATACCCCCCCCCCCCCCCCCCCGTCTTATTTTTTTTTACTTCAAACACACGCTTCTGCATTGGCTGCCAAATCGCTGCATTTTCTAGTGCAGCGGCCTACAACTAAACGCAACAATCGCCTGTCAAACAACTGAAACTCGTGCGGACACCATCTCCCAGCGTGTTCCGTAAGTTTGTTTGCATTGGATAAATTCTTATGCTTTGTGTGTAGAAATTGCATGCTCATTCTGAACCTGCCTACACATCTGTTTCTTTACAACAAAAGTTTATGAACTAAGCATCTTATTGGCTAATGTTACCTGCTATGGGTTTATTTTTCTGGATAAAATTCAGTTGGCAAGTCATATGATGTATGGCTTCATAAGAAAAATTGTTTTAGCTTCAATAATTGATGAACCATTTTAAATAAAACGCTGTTGAAATTTATGTTCTCAAAGCACTTACAAAATTTCAACATAAATCTGAACCTGCATATAGAGAAACAAAAATGACAAGTCTTAGTAAAGAGTAGATTAGACTAACTAAAATAGTTTAGGGAGTAAAACAAACTTAAATTTTGTTCGGGGTTAAGCGGAGAAACAAAAATGACAAGTCTTAGTAAAGTGGACTTTAAAAAACATAAATAGTTATTTCAGTGCCTTGACACCTCCAACCTTAGATTATTTCAGCATGGAATTTGAATCTGGGCCTTAGGCCTCAAAATGAACCAAAGTAAGGCATCAATGTGTGGCCTACTTGGTGCTATTTGTACGAGCTATCCCAACTCATTCAGATCAAATTCATCGACCCACACAAGGAACGAGCGACGTTCCGAAAGTTCATCATCATGCTATCTAATTCTGTCCTCCAGAGGCTGGCAAGCTGGTGCCCGTGGCTTCTCAGAGATGAGCCGAAGCTGAAGCAGCCTGTCAAGGTTCTCGTCACCCGCGCCGCGGGTATGCGATTCAGAACTCGCAGGCTGAAACAATCAAACAACCGTTCCAATCTGCAAGCGTAGCAGTGAGTTACACTTCTGGATCGAAACTCTGAAGAACACAGCCTCATCGAACAGTCTGGACTGTACTCTGCAGGGCAGATCGGGTACGCCATTGTCCCCATGATCGCGAGGGGCCTGATGCTCGGGCCGGACCAGCCGGTGGTGCTCCACATGCTGGACATCCCGCGCATGGCGGACGCCCTGAACGGCGTCAGGATGGAGCTGGTCGATGCCGCCCTGCCTCTTCTCAGAGGTCCGTAGCCTGGCAGCCTCGCAGCTCCCGGTTCCCTTGCTGCGTTCAGTGTTCATCGTTTGTCCTCGTGCGTTGCAGGTGTCGTGGCGACGACCGACGAGGCCGAAGCGTTCCAGGGCGTTAACTTCGCCGTCCTGATCGGTGGATGGCCGAGGAAAGAAGGGATGGAGAGGAAGGACCTGATCGCCAAGAACGTCGCCATCTACAAGTCCCAGGCCTCGGCGCTGCAGCAGCATGCCGCGCCAAACTGCAAGGCATTGTAGAATTAGAAGAGTTTACGAAAGGGTAAAAATTAAAATTGCCATCTTGATGAACTTTAACCCTGTCACGGCGTGGCGGGCTCTGCAGATCCTGGTGGTGGCCAACCCTGCGAACACGAACGCGCTCGTGCTGAAGGAGTTCACACCGGCGGTGCCCGCCAGGTACATCACCTGCCTGACGCGGCTCGACCACAACCGCGCCCTGGGCCAGATCGCCGAGAAGCTGGGCGTGCACGTCGGCGACGTCAGGAACGCCGTCGTGTGGGGGAACCACTCCTCCACGCAGTTCCCCGACGCCAGCCACGCCACGGCCAGGACCGAGCACGGGGAGAAGCCCGTCAGGGAGCTCGTCGCCGACGAGAAATGGTAATCGATTCCCGTGTCCTGATCAGGGGCCCAGCTTGGTCGTCAGGAAACACTGTTACATTGACTGCGGCTGTGACGATGCTTCCGGCTTCCCTGTGACTTGGCATCGCAGGTTGAGGGAGGAGTTCGTCGGCACCGTGCAGCAGCGCGGCGCGGCGGTGATCAAGGCGCGGAAGCAGTCGAGCTCGCTGTCCGCCGCCAGCGCGGCCTGTGACCACATGAGAGACTGGACCCTCGGCACGCCAAAGGTCCAAGACTTCTGCATTCTTCTCATCCTACCTGGCTCGAATACTCTGAATTTTGCAGTAAGATGGAAGCGTTTTTGCTCTGCAGGGTACGTGGGTGTCCATGGGCGTGTACTCTGACGGGAGCTACGTCGTCCCAGAGGGCATCTTCTACTCGTTCCCGGTGACGTGCGAGAAGGGAGAGTGGTCTATCGTGCAGGGTGAGTTCCTATCTTTCTGCCAGGTTGATAGCACCGTCAGCACCACTTTCCTGACATTCTGTTCGTTGTTCCAGGCCTTCAGGTTGATGACTTTGCACGATCCAAGATGGAGCTTTCGGCGAACGAACTCGACAAAGAGAGGTCCATGGCGTACGAGTTTGTCAGCACTTAAGAGATCAGTAGATCCCTTGTGTATACAGAATCAGAAGGTAGACGAAAATGATCAGGAGCTTCGGACCATTGTTGCATAACCACCAATAAAACAGACAACAACGAAATGTTGCGTATCAATCACAAATACAGCTTTCGATAAACAATACTGGCCTGTCCTAGCTGATATATGACAATCGAGTAACAAGAACACACTTCAGTTATCTTCTAAGAGGAACAGAGTACAGTAATGACAAAATATGGGGGTAGCCAGTGTTATTGTTGTACTTGTCCATTTGCCCTGGGCAGATAATTGTAACTGCCCTGAGGCTTTACTTGGACAGAAGATCATGATACAGAGGCACACCATATTCAAAGAATCGATCATGTATGTCTAAACAACAATTTACAGGCACGGCAGATCTCCAGTTGGAAAATCTCCTTCACGTGGCAGTTACCATGCATCTCGTCTTTCATCTCTATCGCACCATGCCACCATGGCATCTATTTCTTGGTACATGCATCATGCATCCCTGTCATGTTGATCCCACCATGTTTCTTTCAGAGCAAATATATCTTTTCTCCCGTGCAGCAAGCGCAGGCACAACTAGTAGCATCCTCCTGTTGTCTACTGCATGTGCTGCCAAGCTTTCAGTTCATGTTGTGACCGATATGCTCCTAGGTTTTCTTAAGCAGATGCATGCCGATGGAAATTCATGGAAATCATCCTGTTTTGGTCTGATATCATCAGGTTCTCCCATAAGACCCCTCTGGACTTTCTGCACCTTCAGCGAAAACATATCCCAGCCCATCTGATTCCGTCTCTGAAACAGTACATTGAGTTTCTTTGCATTTGGGCGAATAGTTCTCTTGTGGCCCATGTATCGCCTACATATTTAATGGAGGGTTGAAGAAAGAAAATAGCATCTTAAAGAAAAGAATGAGCACGCATAGGAAACTACACATGATATAAATCTACAGAACATAACAAATTCTGTAAAGCATTACAAGATTAATAAAGAACTAACAAGACAAAGGTAAATTGGCAGCGTGCATCTTCAGCCTCATGACACCTTTTCCATTGCAATATATCTAGACAAAGGAGACGGGCGCATACCTTCGGCCAGCTAAAACCTTGGCCATGTTTCCATTATTATTTGTAACAAAGACATCACTTTCATCACAAACAATGAAGTCAATTGCAGCCAGCCGTGAAGAAAAAGGAAGGAATGGTTTCAAATCATCCCCAGCAAGATCCTCCTTGGTGTAGTAATTTGGAAAGAGTTCCCTGAGAGGTTGGAGGGTTTCCTCTCCGCCATATATTTCTCCAGAAGCAACATACAGGATTGTATCGTTGCCAAAACCAAGAGCTCGGAGCATTAAACCAACTTCATGAGGAGTCAATGGGCATTTCCCCCTGCTGCGCTCATCCTCGGCACTCAACTCCTGTTATGAATCAATCTAAAATCAATTCATCATTCAAAACTTATATCAGGTGACACAAATCAGGCGACCATGATAGTATCAACTCTGGCACTTAGCATGGTGAATAGGTGATTATCTCAGTCAATAACAATCAGAAGTAAAACTAAAAAAATAAATCTATGCAGATGGCAGGCTGGTATTTGGCAAACATATAATAGGGAAATCTCACCAAGTTTCAAGAGTCTTACAGGTAATGTATCCCACCGTTTCCTAATTTCACCCAGTTCTTTTCTTTCTTTTTCACCACCATTATAATAACAGCCAGAAAATGCAAGCATATCTGGTTCAAACCTGAAGAACAAAGCAATTGTGACGTTTGGAAGTTTATACTTCCAGGTTGATCCTCATAACTTCCATTCCCGAAAAGCACATCGAATTAACATAAACAACTGGAGTTTACCTCAAGTGAACTGCAACATATCGTGGGCTCATGAGTCTCAGCTTATGAACAAGTTTCTGACCCAGAGTATGTATGGAATTTGTAAATCTTAATGCATGAAAATTTACTCGGCAACGTAGCTTTTGCAGATCTTCATCGAGCTCACTAGTGAGTCTATAATCAAATTTAGTTAATTGCAATGCCTGCAGAGATTAAAACTGCTGAGTCAATAGGAAAGTATGGCTACTTTACATTTCTCTACAGTCACTTAGCAGTTGAGACATCCATTTGTGATGAATACACCTTTAACAAATATCTTCATAAAGAAACTATAACATATGCTCATATCCAAACCCATGATGCAACCATGCACTAGATAAGCTACTCTATACTACAAGGACAGCAAACTAAGAAGGAAAAAGAAGCACACACTAGATCAATATCAAGACAATATGCAAGATAAGTTCCAGATCATTACGTTGGTTTATTATGTTACTTACTCGCCTTCGCATGAGTATTGGCAGAACTTCATCAATGTAAAACTCGGGCATTGATTTCCTAGGCGCTCGCATGGTCCACGGGAGTTTATCCATTGACAGCATCACTTCATAAGGGATCCTTTTAACAATGGTTACATCCTTTGATAGGTAGGAAATGAACCAGTCCACGTCAAAAATATCAGAGAAGTCACTGCATACAACATATTCAATTTCAAGTTAAGCTGTTTTGTTAGGAGCAGCGAACTTTAGAAAACATCCTGTGATCCAGTTCTCGGCTCACCTTTCATCCTTCCAGAATGAGTGGTGGTCTAACTCAGGTACAACAAGTGTGGCATTCAAAATCCAGGCAACTACAACAGCATCTGTAATCTGCAAACTGAAGATCATAAAGGTAACACAAGGGATGATAAAAGCAAATCAACCGGAAGTTGGAGGACAACTTACCCCTATGCGCTGCTGATTCAGCCCCCCGCTAGTAGCAATCAACAGGTAACCAGTGGAATTGTTCTCCGGCACAGCAGCTGAAAGACCATCATGGAAAATCACTCAGCGTTATTTTTTTTTCTTTTCCACACTTTTAGTTCAAAAGGAGGAAGTGGCAGATTATACAAACTAACATCTGAAATTCGTGCTTCTCCCACTGCAACCATAGTAGATACTGGAATACCTCGATTTCCAAATATCAATTGGTTCGTAGATTCTAACCTGCAAATTTTCAGGATTGTAAATAATCAATCGGCCATCACCAATATGGACATAGACATAGCTAACACGCAGGATAGTAATGGTTGGATTTGCGAAATGTGGTTACGAGCAACACTTCAGGCACAGGCACCCAATATTTAGAATTTCAGATACGCTCGTAGCGAAACTTTATTTGCCAGAAAATATTAAACTGCTACCACTCACTTTCCTCAAATTGTTCCCAGCGATGTGACAAGTGTAGGTGTAGCCGTCCAGAGGCCAAAAACAAAGTCTCCTCTCTCTCACCTCTATCAGGTTACCACACACGAGAGACCACGCAGATACGAAATTCCGTGCAATTAGACTGTAGAGCGGTGGAAATCCTAAATAAAGTACCTGCTTGGATCGCCACCGGCTCCGGATCCGCGACCAGTCAGCGTCGGTGACCACGTGCCCCGTGAACAAGGACACGAACCCTAGAACGAACAGCGCGGTACCCAGGAATACTGGGGAAGGCGGCGCCTTCCGCGCCGCCCTCGGTGAGGAGGCGCCGCCGCCGCCGGAGTGGTGCGGCTTGGCTACCGCGTCAGGCTTCCTCCCCATGACGCGCCGCACCAGATCGTGCCCCCCAGACGGGCAGCTCTCGGCGTCCGACGCCCAGGCTCCGTTCAGGTTCGCCGCATGACGCGCAGCGCTAGATCGTGGAGGAGCCCGCAGAGGGCGCGTCCATGGCGACGGGAGGAAGAGGCAGGCAGGCGTGTGAACGGGACCGGGGTCTCGGGTGGTGGACACGAGCCGCAGGTGGGCTGAGTTTTACTCGTGGGCCGTCGACAGTTGGTCCACCACGTTGCGGCCGGCCTGTAAGAAGACATGGTTTCTACATGGGCCTCCTCCCCTGTTCAACACGCCAGCGCCAGCCCCTGAATTCGGCCCACGCAGACACTGGGACCGATGGGCCGCACAACGTGGCGCACGAGAGGCAAGACAATTGGCCCGGTGGGAGATGGTCATCGATTGGACGCTGTTCAAGCAAGTCTCCGCCGACCGTGCTTGCGGGAGCACCAGTTTCCACGTTGTCTACAGTGCCGTTACTGCCTCCTGCAAGTTGCGCCGCGGTACGGCGCGCCGCCCGTACCCTCGCCTCGCCGGGCGCGGAGGACAGCGCCGCTGTTTCCGATCATCGATGGCATCCATGTGGATAGGGTCGTGATCCCTGCCACGGCTGGCGACCATAACAACCAGCAGGACAGGCCAGAGGCCTCGCGGTCGAGGCACAGGCACTGCAGCTAGCTGCGTCACCACCACGGCGGCCGGCCGGCCGGCCAACCCCCAGCCCGCCAGGCGCCAGAGCCACAGGCACAGCCGCACAGGCAGGCAGGGCTCACGCTAAACCTACCAGACCAAGCTCGACCACCCCCAAACGCCAGCGGCAATCATCCAGAGCGCCCCGTCTCGCGCGCCTGCCAGCGGGAATTGAAAACGAGCGCTGCATGCATGCATGCCTTGCCTGGTGCCCTGTTGGTGGCAGTAGAGGATACGAGCACGGCTTGCCAAGCACGTATGCGTACGTACAGCCGCAGGGGATTGCTGGGCTGGAAGCGGCCGAAATAGGGGTACCCCGTACGTATCTCCCCCCCGACGCCCAACACGGGGGTGCCATTCCCCCCCAAACCGCAGACATACCCCCCGTTCCCCAGCCAATTGGGGCCTGGCCCGCGCTGTAGCGGACACTGACCACTGGACCGGGCCGTACGGGCCCGCGACGGCCGGCCCTGCTGCGTCTGCGTGCGCGTACGCCCCCGGCCTGCCCCGCGCGCCAGGCTTTTTTCCCCACCGCTCCCTCGCTGCGGCGCGGTCGCTGTGCGAAGTGCCCTTTGACAGGTGGGCCTCCGTGACGATTGGTCCCACTCCGCAGCGGGTACATCTGTTGCCGATTCGGTACGTGGCGCGCAAAATCTTTTGTGGCGTCCGGTTCCGGATATGGGATCTTTCGCTCAAGTGGCAGAGCCGTTCCTTTTCTAACCGCCACCGCGTTAGCCGTACTCTCAATGACAAATGGATCCCACCCCCGCGAGCCCACATGTCAGTGAAACAAATATGTTGCCTCGTGCGCCTTCCGGGTGAAGGAAGGAGCGGGGCGTATAGTCCACACAGCGCGCAGCCTTAATGGGCGTGGCAGTGATGCCACGCACAGCAGCTGGCGGGGCCCGCCTCCGATCGAACTCATCAATGACACCCCTCCATGTGGCCGCGGCCCCGCGGTCACGAGCCCGCCTCGTGGCCCCACGGCTCCTGCCGGCCTAGCTAGCTGTCTCGGTCCCTGACGGGAGATCCCACATGTCAGTACGGCGCGCTCGCTTCCCATCACCGCTTCCCAGTGGCCTGCCTGCTCCTCCCCGGGAGGCTCGCCTCGCTGCCCGGTTGCTTTATATGGGGGTGCCCACGCCAGTGCGGGTCGTAAACCTACCGGCTGTACTTGCAGCAGCAGCGGCCGCCGCCGCCGCCGCCGAAGCGATTCCACTTTGCCTCGCCGCACCGTCACAGCCGGCGGCAGAAGGAAACTTGTTGCGCGCGTGCGTGTCGTGACGACGACGCGGCGGGACGTAGCCATGGAAGGAAACGGCGGCGGGAGCGGGAGCGGGAGCAGCAGCGCGAGCGCGGCGCCGCCCTGGGATCTCGGCATGCACTGGGCGCCCACCGGCTCGTCGCCACCATACCCGCAGCAGCCGCTCGTGGCGCGCCCGGGCGTCGGGGCCGCCAGCCACTACCACCACCAGCAGCAGCAGGAGCTGACCTGCCTCAAGCTGGGGAAGCGGCCCTGCTGCTGGGCCGGGGGCGCGGGCACCCCAGCGGCGCAGGCCAGTACTGCTGGCCTGCCGCCGCAGGTCCACGGCAATGGCGCCGCCGCCGCTGGTGGCGCGAGCGGGGCGGCGGCTGAGGGCAGGAGGAAGGAGAAGGCGGGCGCGGCCACGGCGGCAGCGCCGCGGTGCCAGGTGGAGGGGTGCCACGCGGAGCTGGCGGCCGCGAAGGACTACCACCGGCGGCACAAGGTGTGCGAGGCGCACTCCAAGGCGCCCCGGGTCGTCGTCCTCGGCGCCGAGCAGCGCTTCTGCCAGCAGTGCAGCCGGTCCGTACTACGTAGTACATTATTATCCCGCATGCCTGTACATACATACGTGTGCGAGCTTGTAGTATAGCAACTTTTAACTTTTTCTGATACGTACACCAGCTGAACTTCGCTCGTGTGTTCTTTTTCTTTCTCGGCGTATATACACGCTACGCTCCTACTTGCAGGTTCCACGCGGTGTCGGAGTTCGACGACGCGAAGCGGAGCTGCCGGCGGCGGCTGGCCGGGCACAACGAGCGGCGGCGGAAGAGCAACGCCAGCGAGGCCATGGCCAGGGGCGCCGCGCACCCGCACGGTACGTACGTCCTGTCCTAGCGTACGCACTCCCAATGCAGTAATTCTTGCGCCCAGGACGTGGAAATTAAGTGACGCAGGGCGCCGGCAGTGGTAAAACCACGCGGTGCACGCCCACAGTAGCTACAGGAGTGTGCGCAGTCATAAAAAAAACTTGGCAGTGTGGTAGGTGGTTTGATCCCGGGAGACATGGAGAGAGAGAGAGAGAGAGAGAGAGAGAGATGCTGCCAGCTACCTGCTGGGTTCCTCGATCGGGATGTGCGACGTGCAAAGCCCGTTAGCGCACGGATTTTAACGTGCACCTGCCCGCTGCTGCAATGCCGGTGAGTGGGCTGGCTAGGCCGACCGTGCTATCATGGCTTAACAGGAGGACGCCACAGAGCGGTCGACGTTGCTGGCATCGGCCATAGCCGGCCGCGTCGCATTTGCCGGAGCTGCAGGCGGGCCGTGCGTCGTTTATACGTACGGGGTACTGCTACGTGGTGGTACGATACGGCTCTACTGCTGCAGCCTGTGCTTACTCTCCCCAGTCCCCTCCTCCTTTGACAGTACCTGCCTGCGTCTTCAGTATAATCTTTTGAGAACTTTGGACATAGCTAACCCCAGGTTCAACGAATCCGCGTTACGTGCGTAAATGGATCTGGTATTTCCGCTCCTGGCTTGATTTTTGTGACAGCACATTAGACTTTTTTGTAACTCCTTGATTCGCGTATTCGTTGTGAACATGTAGCGTGCTCCCTACAGGGAAACACGATGCTGCATTTACTGGGATGTCACCACGGCCGGCCTCGCGTTCACTGACAAACGTGTGGTAACGTAGTACGTTACATGCCGCAGGATTCGGCCACGGCTTCCTGCCGCCGTGCGGCCTCCCGGCGGCGTCCCCGGCTGGTGCTCTCTCTCTTCTGTCATCGGCCAGAGGCGCGGGCGCCCCCTGGCTGGTCCCGGCGCCCGACATCTCCGCCCGCTCCAGCGCCGCGCTCGACGAGCTCATCGCCGAGAACCGCGCCGCGCTCCTCGCGTGGCAGTTCTTCGACCGCTCGGCGCCCGGCCGGCATCATCTCGCCCCTCCGTCGTCCGCGGGCCGCGCCCCGCCGCCCCACGATCATCAGGCGCCCGGTTGGCCCAGCCCGCACCACCTCCACAACGGCGGTGGCGCTGGCGGCGGCGGCCGCTACTTCCACGCGGCGCCGGCCAGCGCGGGGCACACGACGCTGGACCTCATGCAGACAGCGGCAGGGGCAGCAGCCACCATCGCGGCTCCCGCTGGCGCGCCGCCGTTCCGCCCCGTGCCGGAGCGGGCCGGGGCGGCCGCGAGGCCTCCCAGGACCAAGGACAACGGCGACGCCTCCGGGTGCAGCTCGGACGCGTGGGCGCCCGCGGGCGGAGGTGGAGCCCGCGCGCTGTGACATGCACCCTCACGCGGGCGCGGGCGGCTTCGGCCTTTGCCCTTTGGCGGTCGCGTCCGTGCAATGAGCTTGAGGTGATTGCGTCTCGTCGTGTAGCGGCAGGTGGTGCGGTCGGCGACTCGGTGTGCTCCGCTCCATGTTCCCCGAGGGACGTGCGATCCAGTGTACTTCAGTCTTCAGCTCTGTGCATTGTGCTAGTAGGTCACTAGGTGTAGTGGTGGAAAATTGGCAATGGCGTCCCACTGGCTCTCTAAAGAACTGAATTTTACAGCAGCCTTTTTCTTCTTTTTCACCCAATCACCACGAGCGACGAAATGGTGCGGCACCTTGGGTCTCCTTGAGCTTTATGCCAGGGAATCGGGGAGGGGAAAACCAGATGAATGATTTTGGCTGGGAGAACCAAGATCTTACACCGTACGCTGATCTGGGACGCCTAGCCACCGATCAGGATTAAGGAATCGCTCACGTGACTCTATCGCGCCGTGGCATGGCAGAGAAGAACGGAGGGCACAGAGCGCGAGCAGAGGGACTCCATGGTGAGCCGTGGCTCGGCTCCATGTTCCCCAAGCAATCCAACGTACTTCAGCTAGTGGTAATGGCGTTTGCGTTTCATTCTGAGGCGCTCTGAACCACTGAATGTCACTGCTATTGGTACCAGGAATGTCAGTTGGTCATGCCAGTTGTGGCGAAACTGAAAGCTGACTGATGTTATGTCCGTAACTGGATGGAGCAACAATAATGTGCTCTCCCCCGTGTGAAACTTGTAAACTTGGGACTGTTTGGATGTGCTAAAGTTGAGTGCTAAATTTTAAGCATCTATTAGCATTCATGCTCTTGCTAAAATTTTTGAGTGTTAGCAAAAGGTTTAGCCCATCCCATTAGCACTTCTATTTGAAAAAGCTAGTACTAAAGTTTAACACTTGTAGGTATTAACACTTGGATCCAAATATCCCTTTTAACGCCGCTATTTTCTCTCTGTCCGGTGACCACTACCGACGAAATGGTGTCGCTCCTGGGTCTCCTTGAGTCTGAGACCAGGGGCACAAGGATCTGGGGAGCGTAGCCATTGGCCAGGGGATTCAGGAAGTCGCTCACATGACCGTATCCATCCCGGTATCCCTCCGTGGCAAGGCAGAGAATAGAGAGCACGAAACATCCTGTCATCATCTTAATGTTACTAATTTAAGGTTTTTTTTTAAAAATCTCCACGTGAAGCCACATAAAATCCTAGGTGGACACTTCAAAAAATAAGAAATCCTAAAAATTCTCACAAAAATCATAAATATCCGGTCATCAATTCAACAACTCTAATCATAATAGTCATTGGATCTGTTATATTTCCTAATAAATTAACCACCTCTGCCTTTATGAAAATAGACTAAAGTAACCCCAAATGTATGTATCTAAATTACCCACCTCTGCTATTATAAAAAAAATCTAAAGTAACCCCTAATCTTCGTGTAAATTACCCACCTATACCATTATAAATATAAAACAAACAACCCCTAAATTTGCATATAAATTATGCAATTATGTCATTATTAAAAGTTAAAGTAACCCCTAAATCTGAATCTAAATTATATAATTATAACAAAATATTAAAGTGCACCAAGATAAAATTCTAAATTACTATTTCTATCACTATTAATACATTATTTATTTATATAAAATACTACCCATGATATGTGCCACCATGTATTCATGTATGATGGAAGATATAAGAATACCAATTTATAAACAAATGATTCAATTAAATATATATCAAACACATATGGAGGTGTGATGCATAAAATCTATTGCAACTAGATAATGATAAATATGTATTTTAGAGTATGTGTTAGAATATTTAGTAGATGAAAGAGGGCGTGAGATAGATAATTATAATTATAAACTATAAATCTTATTTTTATATTAATTCTAATTAGTCATGTGCTTCTGCACGAGTTGATAGGCTAGTATATGCAGTCAGTATGAGAGACTTAAGCAAGTCTTCGAGTGGGGCGGCCGAATCCATTGTTGTTATACAAGCTGATACTCCTGCTATCTATTTGCCTCTTTATGTCTTGAGTTTGTTTCACAAAGAGTCCAACCAAACAAGTGATTTGAGGAGCATTATCTATAAATCATTAAATATCTAAATCTATTGCGGGTGTGGATGACTCTAATGTGGCATGGCATGTGCATGTCCTCGTGTCTACAACGAACTAATGTTGGAATAATGTAAATGGTTATATTAGCAGTGTAAAATCCATATGGCCATTCTATGCATGGACCGCAGCCCACCCACGTGGACTGGGCTAGGATTTGATGCAAACCAGGCCTATGTTGTCCAGGACATGGACATCCCAACAAGGGAGTTAGTGAAGGGAGATGATGATATGGGAAAGAAAGAGGGAAGTGCAATGGTACATTATCTCCACTCACTAATATAAGTTATTTATAACACTGATCTAATCTATTAAGGGAAAAGTCTAACTAATAACTTTTATGGAAAATATAATATCTGAAATTAGAGGGATTGTATGTTATGAACGTACTTTCCCCCCTGAAGATATGAAGAATCTAGTAACATCAATCTTACATGACCAATCTATCTAATTCTTTATGTGTTGATGGTCAGAGTTTCTTTCTTTTACTATTTGGAATCCTGAAACGATCTATATATACTGAGGATCAGTACGTGGAAGTCTCGGTTTGGAGTACGTGTACACAAATTGTTTATGTGCTTACAATATTATCTCACTCTGCAAACCCGATATGAAAATCACTATTCGAGTTCATATCCATTTGGAAAAAAAATGGTTAGAATCGGATTATCCAAAAGAACGGGAGCACTACACAATTTCTGGTAGCTAGGAAACTAACCTATTAACAGATCTAAAAGAGCATGCGTTATGCTAATTAATACGTGAGGACCACAATAATGTATACAACAGTAATGAAGTGAAATATAGCATCAAAATCCATAGCAAAATGAGTGGATGACACAATCGATAGGTAAAAAGGGATCAGGACAAGAGATATTCCTTCTTTTTGTAGGGCTCACAGGAACGGAAAACCACGCTATTGTAGGCGTGTAGCCCGTAGTACACTAAGCTTAGTATGCTAATTCTGGGCTCATCAGCAGTTAGCACGCGACCTAAGCTTAAAGAACTTGTCGTTACAAGAGGTCTACATACTGATAGCAGCGCACTATGATTGTGTCAGATCGAAGTACCACTACAGTGTGAGTGACTAACAAGCGACGTGACAGCAACCTACCTCGCTAGACAATCTAATCGATCTGGCTTAGCACGATCCTAAGCTTTTGCAGAAAAAAAGCACTTTTGAGTACTGGCAGAACACAAGGCCCCAAACGGAGACCATGACTCGATGTCTCTCTTCAATTCTTATCCGTAGGAAGTTTAAGCATCACGCCTCAACGAAGGACTGGCCATCATTATTCATTAAATGTTATAAAATGCTTGACACTGAACTCAAATCCTGCACCACATAATACTCCCTCCATTCTCATGATCAACACCGTATTAGACCAAACGATCTCAAGATTTACTGCATAAATCAATCGAATAATTTGAAACAAGTGGATCATTTAACCGGTTTCTGGGAACTGATTCCAGTCAAACAATTCCTGCAAACTTACCCACGCGCGCGCGCATGCAGCTCCTACGGCAGCTGTGCGAGACTAGTACCCACAATGAATACTCACTGGTGACCACTGACGAGGCTATGTACACGAGCAAGTAATGCGCCTATCTAGCCATAGCTACATATGGTGCTCTGCTAGCTGCCCGCATGGCAGCGGGCAGTGGCAGAGGCCGGCCGGCCAGGGGAGGAAGAAAGAACAAGGCAGGAACGGCCGGCCGGGGGAGGAGCTGAGCACTGCAAGGGAAACTTAACCCCCAGTGGCCAGACCACATTGAATGAGCATGTGAGCGTGCCACTTGAGTTAGCAAGGACACATCACCTCCGTGCATGCATTCACACACCACAGTACAGTGTGGAGATACTAGCTCCAAGGCTCAGCTCGTACTGGTAGGGATATATAGGAATAAAAAAGGTCGATTCAATTCTCTTCAATGCAATACCGGCCCTGCGATGCAATGCATCGGGCCCGGCTGGCCAGGTTCCATCCGATTCTCCTAGAGGTACGGTAGATGTGATCCTTATCCATATATCATTTGAGGTAGCAACAGCTTTATCAAGTAGTGTATGCAGTCTATGCAGTTCAAGCGTTTTAATCAGAAGCAGGCATATATATGTATGTAACTATATCTAGCCAGCTGCTAGCTCTCAAATTAAAGAGTGATCAGCAAGATAGTGCTAGGAGTACTTGGTTTGTACCTACAGGCAAAGCAACAAGCAAGCAAGCAGCTGGGAAGAAATGCTCTCACCGGAGGAAGACGAGCTGGAGAAAGAAACCTAGCTAGCTACAAAGGCCACACTGTCCGGTCTTTTTTGCTACATGACACCTAAAAAGGGCCAGGCGTAGTACAGGTGCACGGTAGGGCCGCTGCCGCTGCGACTACTGTGGGCGAGCGCAGCTACCTCGCTCTGGTCCTGGTGGCCATCGATCAGCTGCTGCGTGCCGCGATCGCCATTAACCGTACCCCCGGCGCCCCCTAATCCTCGCTCCTTTCCAAAATAAAGCTCCTCCTACTGTTCACCCCAGCAGCAGATCTGAACCCTCTGGTACCCTGGAATCAACAGGCAACGAGGCAGCAGGCAGGCAGCAACACTGATCAACGAGCATATTCTACACCGACCGTTCGTTACCAAGGTAATCGTCGCGTTTTCGTACTAATTCTTTTCCGCTTAACGAGGAGAGAAGCTTATTAGTTTTAGGACTCTGATGGATCAGAACACGCGCGCGCGCGCGCGCACGCACAGCTTTTCTTTCACGGTGGGCATGCGGCAGCGCATCGTTTGGTTCGTTGCGCCCAGAAAGATTTGCCATCGGATCGAGGCATGGCAGAGGACGCTAGACCTCGATCGGCCACAAGTGGAGGAGCCGGCTCGGGCTTGAGGTCTGTGGAGCATGTCCTTGTCGGCCACTACGTTCTCCGCGCGTACGGATCGTTGACCCCTACATCAACATGGCTCGGCTTGGCAGCATGCAACGTGATGGCCACAGCCCGGCCTCCTCCTTGAGTTCCCCAAATCACATGGTACGATCGATCCGGAGAGCAACTAGTATCTCGCTAGCTAGTACTACATGCATGCCTGATGTGTACTGCTTCCTAGAAATTCCTATCTTTTTTCTTAGCAGTTCATGACTGCTTTCTAGATAGTGAGAACGGAGAAGACCCGGGCGAAGAACTACATGCGGTCAAACGCATGGATGCTCAAAGCCTCAAACTCCCAAACAAAGCAAAAGCAATGCCAATTCAACCAAGAGTTTGTGTGGTGCATGTAAGACGGTTAAGATCGATCGATGGTTATGCTAGCGTACTTCTAAATGTGAAACCATGCAATAATATGATGAGCTAATAATAACAACGGTAGCTTGGAGCTGAAAGGAACAAGAGAACAACAATATATATATGCTAGCCAAATACTACTAGAAGAAGCATCCATGCATACATATAGTATAGAATATAGATAAGAAACTGGCTAACAACCATTCCTAATCCAAGCAAACATACATATACAAAAGCACATAGTATGTACACACACATCAGGCCAGCTAACTCGCTCGGTTACTAGGTCATATATATAACTACTCGCTAGTCGTACTTAATACTGCCGGGTCCGTCGCGATCTAGTATTAGCTAGAATCTTCACGATGGTAGACTTCATCACCAAGGCCCATGACCTAGCTAGCTACAACTAGTCAACTAACACAAGACGTCCTTGAGCAGCTTGTACCTGCGGCCGGCCGCCCTGGTCGTCGTCGCCCGCCGCCCGGCCGCCTCGGCCTGCTGGTGCTGGTGGTCGCCGCAGCCGGGCTGCTTGCCGCCGCGGCCGCTGCCGCCGCCGGAGCTCGTGGTGGACGACGACTCCTGGCTGCTGCCCGCGGCGTGCTGCTTCCCGGCCGCGGACGACGACCACCTCGCCTTCCCGGCAGCCACGTCGCTGAGGCACCAGTCGCACGTGTCGGAGCCGGCCGAGGCCGGCGCGCCGTCGCCGTAGTAGTTGGTGCAGTACCTGCATGTCGCCATGGCATGCACCGTCAGTGGAAGAGGAAGAGCTGAGGTTGGGAGCATGCATGCAGAGAGAATATATATGTATATACGTACGAGTGCTGGAAGCGGTGGCGGCAGCGCGCGCAGCGGAAGAGCTTCTCGGGGAAGCCGACGTCGCCGCACATGGAGCAGACGGTGGCGGCGGCGGCACCAGCCATGGAGACAGACCCGCGGAGGAGGAAGCGAGACTGCGAGAGGGAGAGACAGACGAGGAGAGGCTAGGAGAGGAGAGGAGGATGGGAAGGGGGGAGTAGAGTAGTGATATGGAAAGGCAGGCAGGAGGAGAGGGGTCGGCGTTAAATATGAGAGAGAGAGAGAGAGAGAGAGAGAGAGAGATGGGGAGGCGTACGTGCATGTAAATAAAGAAAGGAAAAGAGGGGAGAGAGGCCGGGGCGGGGCCGCAGGGGAGGCACGCGACACGACAACCTTAATCCAGCGGCCGGCGAAGGGAGGACGACGACGACGACGCGCCGAGCCGATCGATCTCGAAGCGGCCCGGCCGGGATAGAATATCTTGGTCCGTCGCCGCCGCCGGTCCCGCTGATCTGTGTCTCCAAGTCGGCGCTTCGCTTGCAGGCAACCCTCGAGAAGAAATGATAGATCGTGTGCACTCATCGATGAACCTGATGCGCGAAACGTACGGTGGTGGAGCTGAAAGGCTTTCTTTTTTTTTTTTGAAAGGAAACATTCGATTTGGGGAAGATGGGAGAACTACTGAACGGCGAGGAACAGGCGATCGGTCAGTGCATGATGCACGAAACGTTCAGTCGATGACTGCTGATCGCCCAAGTCTGCGCTAGCTGAACCGTGCACGGCGGCGCCGCCGCCCCCCCGCCGCCGCACGTACGTACGTGGGCACGATGGCCCTGCGAATATTATAGCGCGATCGATCGAGCGGCAAATTGAAGTGACGCTTTCGCTCAAGCTATCGCTAGACCGACATGGAGATGAATAATTAAAGATAACGCATCGATCGCCTGATCCTGATTATATTAGCAAAAGATCCTTCGATCTATTGGAGACGAAAGCGTACGTACTAATATAATCTATTCTACTCGACTTTTTCCTGTGGATCGATCGATCGGATCTCATCATCTGACGGGTCATAGAATATCCATGTATATTAATCTAGCAGAACGAAAGAGGTGCGCATCAATCCATTGCTGCGGCGGCTACTAGCTGTGTGCGCCGCTGCGCCGTCAGGTTTTCCATGCCCACCCAGTGCCCAGGAAAGATGGCCGTGCCGTGCCGTGCCGTAGCATGTTTCCGGCCAGCCGACGCCCCAGCTATGTGCGCCTGTAGTACGTGCTGCTGCTACTGCCGGCAGCTCAGAAGGATCTCGCTCGTCGTATTGTAGCTCTGTCACCGCTCGCGGTCACACGTGACAGCAGCGACGTGGGCACATGAATGATGATGCCGCGCGCATTGATCCTGATGTGTTACACACAGGCGGAGCAGCATGCAGCGCTACTAGCAGCAGGGCGTATGAGTACGCGTCGGCCACACGATGCCACGTGCATGAGGCCTTAGAGCCAGGTAGGACAAACGATCGATATAATGCACTGGGAGATGAGCAACGATGATGAGGCAGGCGCGGCTAGCTACTACTCGACAAGCAAGTACGTACGCGCCGCGATGAGAGACACGGTACCGGTACTGTTGTGCATGCTGTACTACGCACTTGCGTACCGCCTGTGGTGGCATTATTGGCATGGACGGGCGGACGACGTCCCTCGGGAACAGGCGCATGGCCGCTCCGGCTCCCATCGCTGGCGCTGGGAGGCTGGGAACCAATCCACCAGGCGCCAGCGACTCCCGTCCGGCGTCTGCTAGGAGCTAATCCGGCTCCCCTCCTTCCTCGCGTCTCCCACGAGCTGTAGCGATTGGATTGGCCGGCCGGTGGCCCGTCAGGGCTGCTCGGCTAGATCCGGGCAACGGCGGCCGGCGGCCTACTGCGGACTTTCTCCATGCTGATGCAGCAGCGCCGCGGCGCCGCTCCCACCACCTCGACGACGACGGCAGCAGCACGCGGCGAGCCGGCGAGTCCTCCAAGTCAATCCGCGAGCACGACTCCATGAGGATGCTTTTTGAGTTCCGTTTGTGTTGATTTGTGTTTGATCCATGCAATTGGTGTTCCATTTAGTTCCATTTGTTCGCATTTATGCTTCATCCATACGATTTGTATTCAATCTTGTGATTTCTTCGATTCCTCAACGTGCAGTTCGGTTCGTTCGGTCATAGACCGAAACCGAACCGAATTTGCTCGGTCTTGAAATTTTTTAGGAACCGATCCCAATTTCAGATAACCAAAATCTGTCGAAACCCGAAGAACCGATCGGTTTGGTTCGGGTAGACCGAACGCCCACCCTGAATTATTGGCATCCTCTGCTACCCTGCTAGGGCCCCCATATATAGGCCTCGATCATCCATCTTGATGTGTATCGATCGCTGCTTGGCTCAAGGCCGACCTTCATCAAAGTTTCAAGTACTGCCTAACACAGGGTGTCATGCCTCCTTCCTGCCTCATCAAAGAGCGCCGAAACCTATTCTGGTCTAGAAGAGGGTTAAAACCTAGTGCTATAATGGGTAAAACCTAGCGCTCGCTCACCTGGTAGAAGATGCCAGGGAGGATTTGATCGGTAGCCCGAAGCTAGCCGGCAGGCAACATACAGGTGCATGTTACTGGTTTCTTCACAGAAGAAGCTTGCGTTGCATGCTCAGCATCCGGTCCCCCTGACATGGCATGCTCCGGTAGATGAGGCGGCGATCCTCTGGCGAAGGTGAGCCGAGACCCTACGCGCAGGCATGCACGCGCAACTACTGGGGGAAGGGGAACGCGAGAGCACAGCCAGACAACGCATCAGGGAGCAAACGGTCGCCATGGGCAGGCGATCAAGGACTGTGACCAAGCAGCGTGCGGCCATGATGGTGTCGACGGAAAAAAGGTGGTGAGGCGGGGTCAGCCCAAAGGCGGACGGACATGGGGCGGGCCGGTCCGCCGGGGAAAGTTGCTGTACGTGCGCAAGTACCAGGACCGCCGCTGTCGCCTGGCCCGGCCCGTTCCCAACCACAATAAACAACAGCAGGCGAGGGGGGAGGAGGAAGGAAAAGGAGGCGGGCGGCGATCATATCGCCGCGGACCGGGCTGGCTCGATCATCGGCGACGGATGGCGTGCATGGGGCCATGCCAAGGCATCTCCGCGCCCGCGCCCTGCCCTTGCCAAGCCAACCCGCGCAGCGCGCCGGCTGGGATTTCCCTTTCTTGGGTGCTACGACAGCCGCGCCGCGACGGAACCATCGCGCGCCCGCTGGCGGCCGGCCGGCCAGAGCCAGCCGCTGCGCCCAGCCTAGCCTAAGCCTAGTACAGGTCGATCTCGGTGCCGGGATCCGCGGCTCCGGAGCAGGCGGCACCGCGCTCCTCCGCCGGCCGGACCGGCCGCTGGGCTCATCGGCTCGGGCCGTGCGCGCGCGACCAGCAGCCGTACGCTTGGTCCAGGAGCCTAGCTAGCGGCCGCGCCTGCCGCGACGCCACCTGCTAGCGGATAACTTTGCCGACTAAGGGTGCGCACTGCACTGCCTTTAAAGTAGCGTGTCCAAGGAACCACGAGCAGAACTGAACATCAAGATTCAAGACCCCTGGGCTAGCACGAATAATTCAATGATACTGGAATGCTGAGATCTTGTTTTATGAGCTGGACTACACGAGCCTTGTGGATCGGAGCCATTATATTTATGCTAGTCAGGGCACCTAAGGGTAGGGAGCTTGAATTTCGGCTTCGCAGACCTTTGTGCAAGTTTATGATCATTCAGACTCGAGTATACTGGTTTGAGAGATCTCAGCAGTCCTGAGTGATGTAATTTTGTCAACATCAAATTCAAAGCCATCCTGAAGGTTTACATCAGCCTATTTGTGTGATATGCACTAAAATGGACGAGTCACCAACTGACAGCCTCGACTTATCAGCATAAATTAAGAAACTACTAAACCCAGTTGCAAAGGTATGTTGATATGGACACCGTCGTGGTCTAAGAGGTACACTTTTGACCACTAATGTAGTAATGTGTAAGTTGTTAACAAGCAAAATGCTATGTTTATATGGAAGTACCTTTCGTCACAATCTAGTGATTCCGATTTCATACGTTGATGCTATATTATTTTCTGCATATTAACGGTCAAAGCAAAAAGAATGTATGATAGATACAGGTTCCAAGACGAATTAGATTTGCAGTCCAGGATAACAATCTATCTATTATTAGGTGTCACTTGAAGGTTAATTATCTAGCCATGAGCAGATCATGAATAATTGATCAACATCAATGAGTAATCATGTCAGTATTTACAATTATTTTACGTGGAAAGGTATGCTAACCTGGGTGATTACAATGTAGAGTTGAAGTATAAAATGTGTATCAATATCCATAGAACACCAGAGTTGTTGATCATCCGGACATTAGCACTTGGTCAGGGCCATGGAGAGGTCCGATTCCGGAACGAAAGCCATCGTCTTCTAATCTTTGATTGAAATGGCTCCAGGCTGCAGTGCTTGGTAGGCCCAGCTCTGGCCAAATAAATAGTTCTTAATTATATGATTAATCCCAGACCTAACCGAACATACCAAAACAATTGCCGTGATGGACCTCGAGCAACTGATGAGCCAGCGAATAAGCATGTTACCTTTCTGCACAATACCGAACACTACACAGTACAGAATATGCTGCAACACTATATAGCCTGGCCCGGGGGTCATGGTCCAACCTGTCCTCCGAAACCCTCCCAATGCTGTGCGACTGCGACTCAGAACCTGCAAATAGCGGAAACAGCATCAACAAAACCCACTTTATTAGTACAAGAGGGGTGACCGCCAGAATAGATAATTGAAATAAGCTGTTGAAAACAAAGGTGGTTGTTCAGTCCAACAGTAGGAGAAAACTTGAAGCATTTTGCACCAGTAGTTCTGATGATCTGACCTCAAATATCATATAGCGGTGATGTTCAATCGATCCATTGCATAATAGACCTATTCCCTGACTTATCTATAAACTAGAAACAGGACATCCAGGCTGAAAAAAGTTTACTTCTGATGAATAGCAGAGAACCTCACAAAAAAATTACTTCTGTAGAGCAGAGTATTCACAAATACAGAAATGACCAAATAAAGTTAGTCACGGAAATAAAAACAGAAATGGTAAATCGATTTCTCTCACCACTGCACTGCACATGCCATTTGGACTCCACAGGTACAACACTTGAACATGAAGTCCAAGACCGGCAGTATGATCCCCTGACTGGCAGAGATATAGTAAAAAAATAATTGCATCTGAGACACACTTCTACAGTTAGTTGTCAAATGGTAAGTGGTTACAGATCCTGAATCTTATCTTTCAACATTAGATTTGCTACTTTTCCCAAAGCAAAGTTGGGTTTCAAGAAAGCAATGCTGCTGCTACTACCCTTACATAGATGATTGTATTCATTGACCTGATTGCATGAGAGCATACGTCACATGCACAAAGCCACCAATTAGAGCTACTGTGTACCCAGTAGTTTTAAGCTAAAGCCAACAAGCAAAGTAACGCTAGCAAAATAAACTGCAATCGTCCATAAGTCCATCATGGCTGGGCCATAGCAATGCAATACCAAGTTCAACAAGTAGAAGCGTGGTGGATCCTTCTTTACCATTTCATTATGCATTCAAAGTACTTTAGAGCCTGATCCACAGCATCATCAAGTCAAAGCAGCTAATATACTTGAGCAAGTTGGTGTTCTTTTCACATAGGAAAACATATACGGACAATATCAACTTCCTTTATCAATTTCTTTGGAGAATATCTTACAGCAAGTACAGCATGAATCGGACTTACCACATAGTATCCGTAGAACAAAACAATGTACAGGAAAAGAAACGGCATAGTAAAATGTGAAGTCTATGCTAGATTGCTAGGAAAGCATAAGGTTCTCCAAATGTTCTTTTGGTCAGCTTTGAACTTCAGATACTATCCATCCCAAGAATATGGAGCGCGCTCAACTACTAAATAGTCCCCTCTTATGTCCTTGGCGACCCGTATGTCATCATCCAAATAGACAGTGTCAAACCTGAAAGTTGGGATAATGATTCAAGAAAAAAATTGAAAAGAACTGAAAAACTAAAAAATGTTCAATACAGATGTTCCGCTTTTCTAGCTTTGCAGGAACCCTGCTTGATGAAAGTACCAGCACCAAGTAGAAAGCTAACATTATAAAACATTTAGCCTTTCACTAGTCAGGACATATTTTTGCATTTTTACCCAAGCACTGTCTGAAGAAATCAGATTGGGTATTAAAGGCGCTTAAGCGTTTACTCCAGCCCAACTTAATACATAAGCAGGGAATTTTTCTTATGGTGGATCAAGGACAAACTGAGTTTGTCTGAGAAGCCAAAGTAAACAAAACAAGAGCAAAAATGAGGACCTAACAAGACAGGAATTCTTTTGCCACATCTAGTACCAAGAAGGGATAGCAGCATTGCTAAGTTTAGTTGTTACAATGATTCAGGGAGGATCCTATGCACCTTTTTTTTTCAATCTCCCGCTCAGTTCAATCGATATGCCTGCAAAATTCCTTTTGATGTACACGGTTTCTTTGAATGGCGGTGTACACGGTCTTAAGTTTCTCAAGTTGCTGTACTTGCATTATTGCTCTAGTTCCTATGCAATAAAATGATTCCATCGCAACCAAAATATTCAAGTCGACGAACATGCTGCACTCACCATCCTTTCCCAAATGGTGGAAAAGGTACCTCCCAGTTGCTTCCTCTCAGCACAGCGCGTGTGAACCTAGAACAAGCACATCAACATTACACAGTAAAATGCTCATCAGTCGATCCAATTACGACCAGGCGATCAGACAAATGCTATATGGTAACGAACCAGCATAAAAAAAACCTGCCTAAAATTGACTCGCTGGGGCGGCTGCACCTCGATGTCGCCATTGACGACAAATGCGCCTGAGGGCGGAAAGGTGATGACGTTGTTGAGCGCGCCGCCGGGGACATCGATGACCTGGAGCACGTCGCCGGCGGCGGTGCGGAAGAAGGGGGCGTTGCGCACGATGAAGAGCTGCTCCTGCTCGGTGGTCCATAGCAGGCGCCAGGTCCCGGAGAGCTTGGCGGCGTCGGAGACGGTGTCCACGCCGGGGGATACCGCGGCGAGCGCGTCGACGCAGGAGACGATGTCGGCGAGGCGAGCGGGGTCGGACTGTGTCTCGAGGCCACGGCCCTGGTCGGCGATGAGGCGGAGGAGTTCGGCCTTCGCCGGTGGCGGGCGGGCGGGGAAGAGTCCGCGGAGGAAGGCAGCGGCGGAGGGCGGTCTGGGCGCGAGGCGGTGGCGAGCGCGGGGAATCGGTGGTGCGAAGGTTTTGGGGACCGCTTGGGAGAGGAGTGGCGCCATCAGCGAAGGAAGATTTGGTTCGGGACTTCGGGTGGTGGAGACGGCGAGGAGCAGGCGCAGCCTTGACCCTCGAAGGGGAGTTGGGCCGAGTGCCAATATATGGGCCCGTTTTCTGCCTTTTTTGAGGGCCCGTTTTCTGCCCTTTTTTGAGGGCCTGTTTTCTGCCTTTTTTTGAAGGCCCGTTTTCTTCTTTGATGGGCTGCAGCACTAAGCCTCCTCCTACAAGCCCGTCAAAAGGTGGATAAAAGGACTACAAAAAACCTCCATCGCTGCATCGAACCCTAACCCCGCAACCCGCAAGTCGAATCTACAAAACCCCATTCGAGCGTGACCGAAGGGCTCCTCCGCCTCGAACTCTCTCGCGCTTTGCCTCCACACTCCAGGCCCTCCACCCACCTCGCCGCCGCAGCCATGGTGGTCACGCCCGACATCCTCGGCGAGCGCCAGTCCGGCCAGGACGTCCGCACGCAGAACGGTAACCGCCGCCACCCCTTCCTTTCCTTGCCATCAGATTCCGCCGGCGGGCGTGCGGGGGTCTCTGAGATCTAGTGGCCCGAGTCGCCGTTGGGCGCGTTCTGCTTTAATTACTGAATCTTCTCGTTTGATCGCAGTGATGGCGTGCGGGGCAGTGGCCAACATCGTCAAATCCTCGCTCGGTCCCGTCGGGCTCGACAAGGTATGTGTGTCTTTCACTTTGATCTATTTGCTGTTTGCATATCACTCCTGCAGCCTTTGATGGATCCAAACTTTAGATTTGTAAATCACGGCATCATCTCATGATCTGTATTACTCGAAGTCTAGAATGGTATTCTGCTCATCTGAATGCAGCTTCGTGCTGAAGATGCTGTTGACTCAAAACGTAGTTAGCAGGCAACTCATTGGTTGCTAATATACATAGATTGGGCTCAGTGTCGTCACAGTTTGAATAATTCTGTAACAGATCAGAAAAATCGCCCATAAATAAAAGAATTGAGTCTATGGTACTCTAAGCAGGAATAGTGAAAACTAATTCAGCATATTCTCCTTACAGATGCTAGTGGATGACATTGGTGACGTTACAATAACTAATGATGGAGCAACCATACTGAGGATGTTGGAAGTCGAGCACCCAGCTGCCAAGGTGACTCCTAGCCGCAAAATCTGAAAATTGAAGTCTTATGTTTTGATTGCTTCTGTGTGTTTATATTTTTTGGTGTCTATCAATTGCTAGGTTCTTGTTGAGTTGGCTGAGCTCCAAGACCGTGAGGTAGGAGATGGAACAACTTCAGTTGTCATCATAGCAGCAGAGTTGCTCAAGGTAAGATATGCTTTGCTTCTCTCACTGTTTTTGATTTCCCAACCAGTTTTCAGGTGCACTCACACAGTTCTGTTTCAGAGAGGAAACGATCTTGTGAAAAATAAGATCCATCCGACCTCTATAATCAGTGGCTACAGGGTGAGTTTTCGGTTCTTATTACAGCTATAGTAGCATTTGAATGTTAAATGGTCATTTTATTGGCAAGATGACTGTGGTTCACATGTGGAATGTTTTTCCTTCATATTCTACCAGCTAGCTATGCGTGAAGCCTGCAAATATGTGGAGGAAAAGTTGTCAGTTAAGGTAAGATACTTGTCTCCAAGGCAAATGTCAGAGGAATGCTGCCCCATTCCATGCCTATTGTCATACTGATTTGAATTTGAATTTTTATCTACACTTTCAGGTTGATAGACTTGGAAAAGACTCCCTTATCAACTGTGCAAAAACTAGCATGTCATCGAAATTGATTAATAGTGACAGTGATTTCTTTGCAACTATGGTAAGTTCCTGCGGTCATTTAGCTTTTAGGTTAGCGGACTCTTTGGTTGCTTCATTTAGCCTTCTTGTTCATATACACAGGGTATTCCATTACTTCTGCGCATGTGATTACTAACTGTAAAATCCTTATTCCTTACTGGCTCTCTGCATTTGTGCTCACATAGTTCTCTTGAGATCTGTAATAATGTGCTGTTATGGTTTCCGCCTGACAGTTTATTTATTCCCAGAGTCAACTACTAGGATTTCAACTGTCTTTCAGTTGGTATTGCGTTCAGTTTTGAGTTATCCTGACATTTGTTTTTTAGGTCGTTGATGCGGTTCAAGCTGTGAAGACTACAAATGCCAAGGGGGAAGTGAAGTATCCAATCAAGGTCAGTCAAACACATTTTTGGTTACAGCACTGCCCAACTAAATTTATTCTATCATAAGGATTTGCTTTATTATGAATAAGACATCTCTGTGGTTAATCCATTCACATTCACTGCTTAAGTACTTTATATTGGTACTTGTTGCCAATTTTGGACAATGTACTGTACCATAATATTCATTTTAGATGATGTTAGATGTTACATACAACCACAGGCACAATGAACTCCTTCTGATTTTTGGCTGCTCAGTACATGGGCGGAAATTTTCAAACATGAAATATTGTTCTCTTTTAAGCTCCTGGGTTTTGTGTTAACTATTGTTATCATTGAGCTTTTTCATAAAACTAGCTTCTAACTAGGTTTTATCTGATCTGCAGAGCATCAATATTTTGAAAGCTCATGGTAAAAGTCAGAAGGATAGTTATCTGCTGAATGGGTACGCATTAAACACAGGCCGTGCAGCTCAAGGAATGCCTACTAGAGTAACTCCTGCTAGAATTGCTTGTCTTGATTTTAACCTTCAGAAGACAAAAATGCAACTTGGTGTCCAAGTTCTTGTAACTGATCCAAGGGAACTTGAGAAGATTCGTCAAAGGTATTTGCATCCTGTATTGTGATACTTTATTATTCCTTTGTCTATTTCTGATTTAATCATGCTCTCTTTAATACCTTTTCCATAGTTCTTGTATCTTATTTGTTTGCGCTGATATCCCTGCCTTTTTTATTTGAAAAGCTAGCATTTCATTGATCATTCTATTTTAAGGTCTCAAATGTTAATCCTTGTAATATATTTGTTGGCAGAGAATCTGACATAACAAAGGAGCGAATTGAGAAAATTCTCAAGGCTGGAGCTAATGTTGTGTTGACCACCAAGGGAATTGATGATATGTCCTTGAAGGTATGTTTCCATTACTCAGGCAGAAGTGAGTCTGACATTTTCCCTGATACTTTGTGTCTAGTTGTCCAGCACCAAATCATTTGTTTTGTTTGGTCACTCTGGTCAAAGTTGCTTTTGTGCCGGTATTATTTTGGTCTTCTGTTGTCCTTTTGCATTGCACTTGAGGACTTAAGGTAGTATACTCCCTCCGGTCATGAAAAGTTGACATCCGGACCAGTGATTTAAAGGCGGTAAGGCGAGGCGAGGCGAGCTGGGTACGCCTGGACGCCTAGGTGGCGCCTAGTTGATGCCTAGGCGACAAGGTGGAGCTGTAACCCAAGGCAAGCTTGGTCCGCCTGGACGCCTAGGCGTTTCCTAGGCGACGCCTTTAAAACACTGATCCGGACCGGAGGAATTAGTTTAATTAACGAAGGAGTTAGCTGTCTGGACATCAAGTTTTCATGGGCTGAGGGAATATCTTTTACTTGACTATTTCATGTAAAGTTCACCGGAGCTTTCACTTCCATATTTTTTTGTGCCTGCGTCGCTGTGGTTCATATGACTTTTGAGATCTCAAGATGAACCTTCCCTTCAGTGATTTTTCATTAAGACAGCTATCAGGATCTTTTAGTGTTCGCTTGCTAATGTTTGTACGCAGACTTATCATGATGACGACTGTTATTGGATAACTTTGGAACTGTGTCATGAAATCTATTTCAGTACTTTGTCGAGGCTGGAGCAATTGCAGTAAGGCGTGTGCGCAAGGAAGATTTGCGTCATGTTGCCAAAGCCACCGGTGCAACTATGGTATGCTTACACAACAGAGTTTTCAAAAATGCTGTCAGAACTTGTATTCATGATGTTCTCTAGGATTTAAGCAGAAGATTATATTTAACCAAGTGATAATTTTACACGCTTTATTAGTATGGGCAGTGGATAGATGGCTTAATAATTGAACCTTGCAGATTACTACTTTTGCGGACATGGAAGGCGAAGAAACATTTGATTCATCATTCCTTGGACATGCGGAGGAAGTTGTGGAGGAAAGAATTGCAGATGATGATGTTATCCTGGTGAAAGGCACGAAGAACACCAGCGCGGTTTGTACTTCTGTACCAAATTTAAATTAGCTTGCTATGGGATGGACAACATTAATTTGAAGATAATGGCATAATGCTTGGTTTTCTGTTTTCTATTGTGTAGGTGTCCATAATACTTAGAGGTGCAAATGATTTCATGCTTGATGAGATTGACCGGTCCTTGCATGATGCCTTATGCATTGTGAAGAGAACCCTGGAGTCAAATATGGTAATGCTTTTGTTCAATTTTTTGATGTGTTATTCACCTCCATTAAATAGGTGAACATATAGTGACATTTTTACTGTTTCTTTATTTGAGGCAATGTATGAAAGCCTGAATAGTTGTGGACTACTTGCATGCCTGGAAGAATCAAACAGTTCAATATGCACTTTACTTTTATTTCTGAATAGGCAAATACTACTTGTTTGTAATGTTTGTATGGTGCTAGTGTCTTGAGCATGTTTGTAATGGTTGTGCAGGTTGTTGCTGGCGGTGGTGCAGTTGAAGCTGCATTGTCAGTTTACTTGGAGAACCTTGCAACAACCCTGGGATCTAGGGAACAGTTGGCAATTGCTGAATTTGCTGAATCTTTGTTGATCATACCCAAGGTTTTGACCTGTTCTATTTTACTTATATTTACATTTTTCACCAACCAACATAGCATATTAATGGTTAGCATGACCTCGCGCTGACAGGTACTCTCTGTTAATGCTGCAAAAGATGCAACTGAGCTTGTAGCAAAACTTAGGGCATATCATCATACTTCTCAAACAAAGGCTGATAAGCAACATTTCTCAAGGTAATGGTAATTATAGAACTTGTCTTTTTTTAGTTATTTGATTAAAGTGGCTCTGGTTCATCTGTTTTATTTCTGAAGTCCTGGATGCATATTCCTATCAATTCCTTTGAAGTTTTCTAGGTTTTCCATTATATACTGCAAGGAAAAGAGATATACCGGCTCACTATTCAATATATATGCGCTTAGTCATATCATCTCAGTATTTTTTTTTACCGTGTTACAAGCTCCATAAAATGAGCATTGATGTATAGTTAGGTAGCCTCATAATTTGGTACCCATCGATGGTTCTATCTACGGTACTACTGCAATCTGTGTGTGCGTGCTATTAATGTTTGTTTCTTTGTTTGTGCAGCATGGGTCTTGACCTCTCTAAAGGTATCATTCGCAACAACCTCGAGTATGGTGTGATTGAACCCGCGATGAGCAAAGTAAAGATTATTCAGGTTGGCCCACTCGTTACCCTGTCATCATAATATTTGTAATGCCTGAGATCGGTTCAGTCATCTTTTGCGTTCTTGTTGCAGTTTGCCACCGAGGCAGCCATCACTATCCTGAGGATTGATGACATGATCAAGCTTACCAAGGAAGAGGGTAACGAAGAAGAGTAACCAGCTTACCAAGGTTGTGTGATGGTTGTGATAGCATGTAATATTTGTCTTTAATTTTTTTGCTAGCTGTGGACATTTTAGTAGGGTGTTGTACGAGAACTGCAAGTGGATCTGTATCCTAGTGAGTTGACGTTATTTGGAAGGATGGCTCACGAATGAATCAAATTTTTGTGTACTGTTGGGGCCAAAAACAGTTACATTTTCTGGGCCTTTTAAGCCAAAATGGAAGTTCTTTCATGGTGAGCTCGGTCGGTTGTGTGTAATAAGCTAATAGCTGGGATCAGGATTTATGTAACGCAAACTTATACTGCGATGGTCTCCTGGTCTTTCTTTTTCCTGGCGCGTTAGCATCTGCGACCAAACATTGCGGTTGTTAATTTTCACCCAATTGCACTTGGTCCCCCTAATTTGAGAAAAATGACTACTGTAAACTTCGATTCCGCAAGCCCAAGGCCCAACTGAAGTTTGTAGCATGCCAAACAAATTTGGGAAAAGCCATCAAGATCAACACATGCTCCAGTTTGAAATCTTGCATTGCTAGTTCAAATGTGAAAGTTGCCACGGTGAAGTGTGAAATTTTAGAGGAACTAGGTGATATATATGAACAAACATATGTCTCCTCCCACATGTAGTTCTGCAGATAAATGTATTTCTGCTGAGAAAGTATCCTTTCTGAACGCCCAAATCACGCCCGCCGGCAAGATGGCCGACGGCCGACTTCCAAAGCCCAGCGCCCTCAATAATTTCGTAGCCTCGACACGCGAACACGCCGGCACGAGTAGCCCAGCCCACCGCGCGTACGCCAGCCGGCTAGCGGCAAGCCAGTCCGAAGACACTGAACTTGTGGTGTTCTGCGCGATCAGCTCATCGCATCAACGGCATCCGTGTTCGGTGCGGGCGTGGCGGCACTGCCTGCCCCTGGCCGACGCCATCGGCGGCGTCGGCCGCTCACTCTAACTCAGGTAACGCAGCGCTTCACTGAACGGCCAGCCCAGACGGCGTCCAGTTCTCACCGTGCAGGCGTGCAGCATGAACGCGCACGGAGCATGGGCAACGACGGCGGCGAACCAACGGACACCGGGGGATGCTCACTGCTACATCTGTGTCAGGCCGTCTTCGCCGTGACCTACAGGCTACGGTACCACGGTCCACGGCAAGCCTTCCTGTGACGAGCCATCGTCTCGTTCTTGCCGTGCGCCTTCTATGTCTGCAGCTCGTCCCGTCCTCACCGCTCTTGCATCTGTCTTCTCGATAGGCACATATGCGGGGGCCATTAGCCGATATGCACACGAGCAAGGGCGGCGACGGGACGGTACCGTCCACCCCTTGGTACCCGAGATCCGTCCGATTCGAGTTCTACGGCTCAGATCAGATGAATTGCGGAGGCGTTTCTTCCTCATCAGGCGCGGCGCGGAAGACCGTGGTGGACTGGTGGTCCGCCGGTTCAGGAGAAGCGGAGGTGGGCGGCTCACTTGGCCGGCGAAGCGCGCTCGGCATTCGGGGGCCTGGTCTACGTTTCCGACCGCACCGCGTCTGCAGCAGGACACTTCCATGTCGTCTGTTTCCAGCGCAGTTTACTACGTCGCCGGCGGCGACCCATGGCCTGCACCTGCTCGTCTATTGCTGACCAGGCGAAGCCAAGAACAAGAAGAGACGGCGGCGGCCACCAGCCCAGCATCCGCGATTCTTCCCGGCAAGCCCGTTGGAGAACGCAGCAACAACCACGTGATCGGATCAGTGGGGTGGGGGCGAGCTAGCACTCCCAGCCGGCGACGCCGTCGTCGGCTTGGCAAGTCAGGCCACAGCCGCGCCGTCCCTGAACGCCCATCCAGAGCACCGAACGGCGTCTGGACCTGCCCACGTGCACCCCAAACGAACACACCGCCATGGAACACGGGCAAGACCAGAGCAAGTGCACCGGTTCCTGAGACTCTTGCCCGGTGGACTCATCAATTGTTGCGAACTAGCCGCTAGCGGAGCGTGCTCTCAGGTAGCCAGCCCGGGTTCGAATCTCGCATCTTCTTTAATCAAAAGCGTTGTGTGTTGGCTGATCCTCGCCCCGCCCTTTCTTTCTTCGTCTTTTCTGGTAGATCAGAGCAGAGGAGAGATGGATAGGCAGGCCCTCAATGCTGGTACGGTGGTGAACGTTGATCAAGCCGCGGGGTGGCACAGATGCCGACACAGCAGGCGTGACGCTCACCATGCATCTGCGCCAGCCGTCCGCCCGTCCCGTCGTGCTGTCAGTCCCCAGCAGAAAAGAAGAAAAGGCGACCGGCTGCCTGCGAAACTGAAATCTGAAAAGGTTTCAAATTATTTTTCAAAAAGAAGAAGAAGAAAAGGTTCCAAATTTTCTTTTCAATTTTGATCCACCATTTACTTGTTTTCTTCTTTTCCCATCTGCCGTGCTGCTGCTGGATCTCTTGCTTTGGGCCGGCCGGCCATTAGCTAATGGCCCGTGCACTGCAGTTGAGGTTATGTAACGGCCGCCATTAATTAATCCCGTCCCACATAGCATCAGGATCCGGCCTGAATAATAAATACTAATGCAGATTAATTAATTAACCAATCAATCACGATGCACATTGCAGCTTGCCGCTCGTGGGAAATGAATTCCTGTCGGAGACGCTGCTGTAACTTGATCATGATCTAGTAAGATCTAACCCATTAACAGTGCGTGCATGACAGGAGGAGAAGGATGCTGGTAGGGTTGCACGACCGATGAGCCAGCAGGAGGCCGAGCCATGCTTGCCTGCCCAGGTCTTGTATAGCTGGCTAGCAGGCTAGGTCGTCATCGTCAGGCCCCGGGAATCCTGCCTCTGCCTGCTCAGCGGGCATCGCCCCAGCGCCTCTCTCACTCTCTCTCCTCACGCAGCCTCTCTCCGCTCCGGCACCGGCAGGTTGCAAACTTGCATCCCACTCCTCCATGCCCACCGGCGGCCCCTTTCCAGGCCAAGGACCAGCTGGCAGTAACAGAAATCTATCACGATCACATTGTGCATAGAATATGGGTTAATTATATACATGTCATTATAATTGTTCGAGTTCAGAGATCTACTATTACTATTCGTCATATTATAAATATAATATTACAATTTTACAACTCTTACGAACACACTACTACTTACCCCTTCGATGTGTTTCTTAAAATTATGGACCAAAATACCCTCGTCATCATCTTCTTCCTTTCATCCCATCCCTTTCCTTTCTTTCATGGCACCGGTCCATCACCATCAGTCGCATGGCTGTTGGCCTATTGCACTTTGCACCTGCAAAGCACGCAGAGGGTCAGAGGTCCTTGCTTTCTTTCCTGTGCTCCAGTTCTCTCTCTTCCTTGACCGCCACCCACTGACCCATCGAATGCGAACAAAAAGAGTCCCGGCTGCGGATTGTCTGTGCAGCTTCTCCGGCACCGGCAGGATCCCCTTCACATATAAAAAGGAAGGGATTCCCTTACGGCTTCACCTCGTGGCCTCCACCCCCTCTCCGCCCAGGCACGGCACCCACTCCCTCTCCCTTCTCCCACCCAGAGCAGCAGGGCCAGAGGCCAAAAACCCCAAAACCCTTCTTCCGGCGGCCCGCCCCCCTCCCATGTTCTTCCCTGGCCGCGACCAGGGAGGCCGCGGCGACCAGCGCCCTCCTCCTCCTCCTCCTCCGCCGCCGCCCCCGCCTTCCACGACGCATCCGCTTCCGCCTCGCTCTACGACGACGTGGATGGTCCACCGCCCGACCATGGCACTGCTGCCGGTCCTGCACCGGCCACCTACGCCGACGCCTTCTCCGCACCACCGGTCCTCTGAGCCGACGGAGGCCCTCAGGAAGCTCCTCGGGCCCAAGACCGCGCTGGCGCCGGTGGTGGCATCAGCTGCTTCCCACGCGCCGGACGCGAATCTGGCGCCTCCGGCTCGGCACCAACTGACCGTGCTGGCGCCGCGGGGGGCAGCTGGGACCGCGGCCCTGCATCTGGCGCCGGTCTCCAAGCAGGGGCTCCCGCGCCCTGCTCGCCCGGGCCTCGGGGACTGTCGGGAACAAGGCGATGATCCGCGCAAAGAACTTCCTGGGCGACGTCGCCGACAAGCACCTACACCGCTACGACGTCAGTTCGCCCTCCGATCCTTTCCCCTCTCTCCCCCAAAATCTACTTGCCTGCCTGCCTAGTCCTAGATCTGATAGTCTAGTGTGAGATACGTGTATTTAGTTCATCCTGTGGGGTTTGATGGTCGATCCATCCGGCAGAGATCGATCCAGTGTAGCTGTGTTCTTCCCTTCGCAACTACTTGGTGGCTACGAGGGGAACATGGATGATGAACAGCTTGCGCTTCCGATCCCATCCTGCTGTTGGAGCGCACGTCCACACGGGGGTTCTCTCTTGGGGCACTGCGCACCATAGCTCTCAATCCTGCTCCCAGTTACCCCTCGCTTCTCTTGGATTCTTGCTTATCTCAGCTGCTGGGTTTCCTCCAGCAGCATATGCATGCAGCGGCACGTTTCGGTGGTCCTCCACCATCACTTAATTAATGTTTGTATTCAGCTGCACGCATCAGCTTTCTTTGCAACAAATTGACGGTTTAGTTTCTTGTGCGACTGAAGGAAGCAGATCAATTCCCCGTTTAGACGTTTAGTCTCTTTGCGGGAGATGGCAGGCCTGAGTATGACCATTGGCGCACATGCCTTGTAAATCGCATCCTGCAGGTACTCGGCCGCTTGCTTGTGTTGCCGTCGTTTAGGCAAAAGATTTTTCATGTAGCGTTTTGGCTGTTTGATTTTCCTTTTTCGATTTTTTGGCGTTTTTTCTTGGGATCGTTTTCAATTTGGCCTTTTGCTCGGCGAATACAGTGAGCCAGGTCGTACAACATAGTAGTTTCAAAACGATTGATTGTTGTGCAGAGGCTTCAGCCGTGCTGTCTTGAATTTTCGTGCTGCTGTTTTTTTTGTTTTCCGTACGTAATTTGCATTTGCTTTGAAAGACAGATGCAGAAGTATATGGACGCAGGTTTGGATCTGTTTTCCCGTTGCTTCGCACGCGACGTAGCGGCCTGTCTTTCTTTACTAACGATTTTGTTCTTCACTAGAGAGATTCCGTGTTGTTCCTTCTTTTGGAACAATTTTTGGAGCCGTTCTCATCTTTTTCCAAAAAAATTAGATGCTGAGATGAGTAATTAGTGGGTCATTCATCGCCTTGGTTTAGAGTTTAGCTGTGGTCACTTGGCAGTCCATTTGTCTTCTCCGTTTCTCTCAACACCGGAACAGATCAGATCGGTCGGACCTATGGAGAGTTCGAGGAGTCGCCGACCAAGGCCAGATCTGGCGCCCGCCAGCGGCGGTGCACATGTGTCGAGCGGTTACCAGCGGTTTCCGGGCCACCAGGGGGGGAATTTGCCCGGGGTTACTCATGGAGGCGAACGGAAGGCACCTCTCTACCGGCTTGAATCCTCGGGGTTACCCTCGGTTGCCTGCGAGCACCGGACCGCCCGATGGAGTTCCTAGGGGTTACTCGCGGCTCCTGCAGTGTCGGGGCATTTCTTTCTTCTTTCTTGTTTGTACTCTGGCATGCATCAATGTTCTTCATATGAACCTTCTTTCTTTTGTTTTCCCTGTCCATATAACTGCTAGGGAAGTGAATTGTTTTGCTTGATCTTGCTAGATATGTGCATCTTCTTTTTGTCAGTCCTACAAAACTAAAATATCTTTATTGTACAACTAAGTTCCATAATTCGAATGAACCATAAATGAGAACTTATGCTTGAATTTGTAATGGCATGTTCGGATTGGTACAGAGCCTGTGCTGTTTCTTTCTCTTCAGTTAATCTTCAGTTCAAATGATTTTACTGTGCTAGTCTGTACAAAATTGTATCTCAATGGCACGTTCCTCAATGTTTCAAGTTTTGTGCCATTGGTCTTATACATTCGTAATTGTCATTTAGCATCCTGCAGCTTCTTCTGCTGGTTGTATCATCCCTATGGGGGATGTGTTGTTTTGTTGGCTGCCATTTCCGCATCCCTGGCTGTACTGTCGAATAAGGGAGTCCTTGTTCTTAGTTCCTTTTTTACAACCTTGTTGGAGCTGTTGTTATTCTTTACTTAGATTTTAATTGACTGAGAGATGAATTTACCATGTCCTTGTCGACAATTTTTCCTTGTTGCTTTGTAATAACGATATGTTGTTTGACATACTTGTTATTGGTGAACCATTTTTCCTTGTTGATTGAGCAATACATGGAATGCATGTTTTGTGGTTCACTTGGAAAATATGGTTTAGCCATTTTTATTGTCGGTAACTAATACTTGGAATGTGAGAACGCTTCAAATTAAAAACTTCTTTATGTAAGTAACCTGTTTGTTATCAAAGTTATGTTGTTCACGAAATTTGTTCTACCCAGTTATTTTTATCTACTGTGTTTCGTATACAAATGTTGGGGAACAAAGAATTTAATTCATAAAAAAGAGACGGGAATATACCAAGTACCATTTTGAATTAAAAAGGGACAGGAATATACCGAGTATCATTTTGTCTAGCAAAGTTAAGCAATCCATATGATTAGACAAAGCAGACAGGATTCTTGATAACATGGAACTGATTCGATCCGCTCGCTGCGGCTGCCCGATTGGAGCAACCCACCCGACTACACGCCAACAGTCCGTTGCTGGATCTCCATGACAGTGTCGCCAACCAAGTGCGCTTCATGCGCTCCAGTGCACCAGGCAACTCACACCACGGCCACTACCCTTCTGTAGTTTAATTGCCTTGTCGTTCCACCTACAAGTTGACGGTTTTGTTCACACATTTGCAGTAAGTTATTTAAATTTGCTTATCCATTGGTCTCTGGATGCATGAAAGTGAAACATTTGATCTTAATTGCTACTAAATTCTCATTTTTGGGGATATCATCACCCAACTATCTCTGTATCGTGTAGGAACTACTATGCTGTCTTGTTAGCTGAATGATGCGTTTTGTGAAATCGAGGTTTGGTTTATCTCAATAAATAACTTTGTTTGGTTTACTTTACTTTAGGTTTCTATTAATCCTGAGCCAAAATCAAGAACAACAAATAAGAGGGTTCTTAATGAGCTTATCAGACTGCATGCGAAGACAGCTCTGGGCAGCAAATTGTCTGCCTATGATGGAAGTAAATGTCTTCATACTGCTGGTACAACCCCTTTTTCATCACAGGAGTTTGTGGTTACACTTGTTGATCCAGAGAAGGACAACAAAAGGTCTGCCCAGATCTTAGTTTTGCATTTTTACAATACTATGTAAAAGTTGTTTCTCAATTGCAGCTATTTAATCCTTTTCAATTCTTAGGTCAGCGAGAGACTACAGGATCACAATTGGAATATATGGGAGAATAGACTTGCACTACCTTAAGCAGTTTCTGGGCAGAAAACAGATGGATATGCCTCAAGAGACCATACAAGAACTTGGATATCATTTTTATGTCAATCTTTATTGTGCCCTACTCCCTTTGTTCTAGAATATAGCTACTTTAAGATTTGTCCAAAGTCAAACATTTTTTTTATCGTTGACCAACATTAAATCTAAAAATAATTTATTTCAAATAGAGAAGGTTACATATTATGATACTTCCACGAGAATCTGTTAGCATCATTTTACATTGTCAATCTTTATAATAATTTTGTTATTAATGGTTAAAAATAAAAACATTTGACTTAGGACAAACCTAAATATAGCTGTATTTTGGGACGGAGGAGTATGTAGATATTAACAAGCCATCTAAGCAAGGCCACTATGAAAATTATTGCCAGGCTTGCAAGGAAGCCAAGCATGGTCAATCGCAAGGTTACTTGCTTGTGCTTTCTTGCTTTTCTTTTGACATGTAGATAACAAACAATATCTTACACTAAATCTTTATATATCAACCTCTGGAAATAGAGTGGAAAATTTACAGGAATGTTGTGAACACTACTTTATAGCACTTGCATGTCATAGGCAGTTGAAACCATTTCATATGAAGCGTCTAGAGTACAGATTTTTTTTCTTTTTTTGCGCATATGGATCCTTCCGAGAGTGTCATTTAGAGTCCTGGTTTAGCTATAGTCTGGCATATTAGAATTTCTTATCTTTACTCCTGTTCAGCATAACAGACTTATGAATCTCTATTGACCGTTCTCTAAGGAAATTTACTACATACATACACTCTTAGTACTCCATTGGTGTATTTATTGTTCTCGAAAGAATTTTACCATGCTTATGCTTAGCTACATTTTGACTTGGTGAAAACTTGTATTGATCATGTGTTTTATTTCAGCAAAACATGGCTGCTGTTGCACCAACACCAAGTACATTGAGGTCAAACAAGGAGTTGGCTATTCAGTATCCCCGCACCAAAACTCTGACCGCTGAGACCATAGCGGAGGATGTTGAATACTATTTGATCCATCCAATTTTATTAACGTAGATGCTACAACCTTGCACCCTTAATACATTCTGGTGGCCTTCTGAATGTGCTGTCGTGCCGACACATCAATCAGTTTTCTGAATACTGGTCCCATGTACTTTGCTTGATTTATTATGCTAGTATCTAACATTAAACTTGATGTAGGGTAGACTAAATTTATAAGCACTATAGATTTTTCTTAATGAAGTTCTGTGTTTATCGATACTGAATGTGGCTTGCAGCACATCTGCATATGAGTGTGTGCTAGACATTGTTCAGCTGATTTTTTTGAAGATATTGTCTGTATTGCTCTAGACAATGTTGACCATATACATTATTTTATGTGCTTCTTGTAGGATCAATGTTGGCCCTCAGTGATACCTGAAGTTATCGTATGCAGGCCAATTGTGATGATGCATTATCGGCAATTGGATGAAATACTTGGTGAATTTATGAAACTATTCGAGCATGTCATGCTTCCACCGACTCCAAGAAAACCGAATATGAAAGATAACTTTGTATCCTTCTTAAATGGCTTTTCACGGTATATTATACATGCTTTATTAGTCTGTGTATGCCGGGAAGGGCAGGAAGTCCGTAACATTTGCTGGGGAGGTTCTTTCGAACTGAAGGACATATGGATGAGTCAAGGGCACCTCAAAATTAACCCCAATTTGGAGTTTCATCAGTACAACCTTGATGACGCTTGTAGGGACTACGAAAAGCTGCACACACTCATCCAGTCAACTTTTCATGACCCAGCCATACAAGGGCATCCTTGGTGTATTTATTGTTCTCGAAAGAATTTACCATGCTTATGCTTAGCTACATTTTGACATGGTGAAAACTTGTACTGATCATGTGTTTTATTTCAGCAAAACATGGCTGCTGTTGCACCAACACCAAGTACATTGAGGTCAAACAAGTTGGCTATTCAGTATCCCCGCACCAAAACTCTGACCGCTGAGACCATAGCGGAGGATGTTGAATACTATTTTGATCCATCCAATTTTATTAACGTAGATGCTACAACCTTGCACCCTTAATACATTCTGATGGCCTTCTGAATGTGCTGTCGTGCCGACACGTCAATCAGTTTTCTGAATACTTGTCCCATGTACTTTGCTTGATTTATTATGCTAGTATCTAACATTAAACTTGATGTAGGGTAGACTAAATTTATAAGGACTATAGATTTTTCTTAATGAAGTTCTGTGTTTATCGATACTGAATGTGGCTTGCAGCACATCTGCCTATGAGTGTGTGCTTTATTAGTCTGTGTATGCCGGATCAATGTTGGCCCTCAGTGATACCTGAAGTTATCGTATGCAGGCCAATTGTGATGATGCATTATCGGCAATTGGATGAAATACTTGGTGAATTTATGAAACTATTCGAGCATGTCATGCTTCCACCGACTCCAAGGAAACCAAATATGAAAGATAACTTTGTATCCTTCTTAAATGGCTTTTCACGGTATCTTATACATGCTTTATTAGTCTGTGTATGCCGGGAAGGGCAGGAATTCCGTAACATTTGCTGGGGAGGTTCTTTCGAACTGAAGGACATATGGATGAGTCAAGGGCACCTCAAAATTAACCCCAATTTGGAGTTTCGTCAGTACAACCTTGATGACGCTTGTAGGGACTACGAAAAGCTGCACACACTCATCCAGTCAACTTTTCATGACCCAGCCATACAAGGGCATCCTTGCCTGCTCGATGGTTTACTTGGTCTTCTGCTTGCATGTCCAGACCTGATAAGAAGGGATCATGATTTCATAACATTTCTCATTAATCACCCGTGCTTGATGTCTTCTGCGGATCGGTTAAAGATTTATTTTGTGCTAGACAGGATGATAGCAAAGCTTGAGTGGCCCTACAGTGTTCTTGTGGATAATCTTTTGAATAACCAACAGTATCATGGAGGTGGCCTGAACGCTGACATGACCTTCCCGCGCCGCATGTCGACGCTGATCACATGGTGTTCTGTCAGATATAGGTAGGCGACATCATTTTAATTTGGAGCATGTTGGCATGGTGTTCTCCGACACGGGACGACCCCAAGTTGGGGACTTGGGGTCCCGGCGGCTTGACATGGCTGGGGTCGCTGCTGGTGAAGTGCTGGTCTGGAAGCGACATTCGTCCAAGACTGAAGGAATATTCTTTCGACCACACAGACTTGGACACCGGATCAGACAGACTGAGGCTCCATTTGGTGAGCATCAGTTGATTGGCGGGACGGCCTTCCAAGTAGCCATCAAGGGAGACGAACTTGATGGTGTGACTGCTGGATAAGAGCTTGACATTGCAGGACACGGAACGGAAATCTTCTGGCCGGCCCCGTCCGTAGGGAGGGTAAAGCGTCGTGTGCTGGGGCACTGGCAGTGGAATGAAGCAGAACACCAGATCTGGGGCCAGCATGTCTTCACAGATCAGGATGCCCATCAACAAGTCAACCCAGCAGAGAGAAGTGTTCCCCACCGCGAACACGGTGTCAGCAATGAAGATGTGTGCTTCATGAGCTGTGGGGAGGGGTAGGACAACTTCCTTCTGGATCCACCGGTGGGCGATCGGGCCAGAGGAGCACCACATACAGAGAGTTGCATTGTTTGTAGGTTGGCCTCTGCTGTCGTTACGGGTGAGAAGCTCGGCGAGGATGTAATCGCTAGGCGGTGCGTGGCGCAGGACGGCGGCCCCAGACCCGATGGCGCGGTGAGAAAACCACGAGATGGAGGAGCGCGGCAGCTGCGGGACGGCAGCGAGCAAATTGGCCCAAGCATCATAGATGAGGTAAAACCCTGGCGAAGGCATACCAGGTCGGTAGGGGCCGACGTACATGGCGAGTATGTTGTGGTGAGCCCCAGCCAAGAAGTCGCCGCCGCCATACTTGTGAGCGGCGTCGGCGCTTAGTTCGGGCGACACGCGGAGCGCCAAGGAGGAGACCGCGGGGGCCTCGGAGAGCCCAGAGAGGTCGGGTTCCAGGGCGGTCAACACCTCAGCGTCTCTGCCGCCCAAGGCCACCTTGCGCACCGCGCTGGGGTGGGCGGCCTTGTACTCGCGTAGGATAGCCGTCGTCGGCCTCTCGACATTCGACCGGTAGCGGAGGATCTCGGATGTTATGTCCCTTTGTGAGGGGGCGGCGTGCCTCGACCCCGCCGGCACCGGGGCGGTGGCGCGTTCGCGGAGGTCGTCGAGGATCGACGCCAGCGACGGTCCACCCCTCTGGTCGATGAACTCTGCGAGCTCATCGATTAGGGGGACACCCCGATCCAGCAAAACCTCCAAGCCAACGAGGAGGCCGTCGCCGAGGATTCTGTGTTGACGATTCTCTTGGGAATTCATCTTGTGCGGGTTGGTGGAGAGAGGATTTAGGTCTAGATCTGATGATGGAGAAGGGAGCGCAGGAGGAAAGAGGGGCGGCGCCGCGGGGTGGGTGGGGGTGGGGAGGCAAAAAAAAAATCCAAGTCATCGCCTGAAGAAGTAAGTAGAACGTGGCCAGATAGGATACGGATAAAATTAAATTCAGATTGTATGTTTACTATATTTTAATCTGAATAAAAATACTACAAATACAGAATAAATGGAATAAATCTGCTTTAATCCTGGTATATTAAGGTTAAGGTCCATCTACTTAATCCCCTTGGCTATAAAACTGGATATTCTACACCCCGAGCTATCTCACACTATCCAAATATCCTCCAAAAGTAATTTTGGAGGTGGCTTTACCTCTGTAGTGTTTCATGTGAACTCTAACATGGTAAGGAAACATTTTGAAATCTACTTCATTACCCCTAAACAATTTAGGTTTGTCTACATAACCCCTCGACTATGTAACTGTGTATTTGGCCCCTCAAAATATTCAATACCGTCTAAAACTCTAAATCATTTGCTGCACACGCAAGATGGCTTGGCACTGATCATCTCTCTCTCCCTTTCTCTCTCGCACACACGCACACAAGTATAACTTACTAGTTATCTCTTCACTATTTTAGCTTATCGGCAAAGTATGATAAGAACTCAAAATGGAGATGAAGTTGATATCAAGTTGACACGAAGCTAAGAATAATATAGAGATAAGTAGTAGCAGGATATGCTTGTGTGTGTTCCAAGCTATCTCATGTGCAACAGATGATTTAAACGGTACTGACTATTTAAGGATCCAAATATACAATTATATAGTTGAGGGGGCTATATAGACGAATCTTAATAGCTCAGGGGGGTGAAGTAGATTTCAAAATGTATCCTTGCCACGTCATTGTATACATGTAATGCCATGTAGGCAAAACCATCTCCAAAACCATCCGAGGAGGTTATTTGGATGAGTTTCAATAGTTGAGTGGTAGAATACCTGATTTTATAGGTGAGGGGTTAAGTAGACAAACCTCGATAGGTCGGGGGTAAAATAGATTTATTCTCAAAATAAATAGTTTAAATTTCAATTTGGATTCGGATACCTTCGATTTGGAGGATAGCATCATCGCTAATACCAATTTGTTTTATCAATGATTTTATAGTAAGATAAGAAATTTTATACAACTCCGGAGTAAAGAATCGATATATAGCACATTTACATAAGTATAGCTAATAAAAATAACATACTTAGCAATATATAATTTTTATATCTAAATATATCAAATTAATTATAAATATAAAGTAAATATATATTTTAATAGAAATATAAATACTTCACGTGCTATTCTATACCTTAGGTGTAGTTATATCCAACTAATTACTGGATAGATTTTCAGCAATAGCTACTGCGCGCGATTAATGACACTCTTTTATTAAATTTGATTCAATAATACAGATATTCAATTTAGTAATTTTGGGTCAGTTTGTTTAGTAATTTGATTGTTGGGCGTAGAACAAACGCTACATCGGTGTAGAATAGCATTACCAAATAAATACTTAATAATTACCACATATAAAAGATGATTTCATCATTTATAAATAAATATTAACACATATAAAATAATTTAATGATAAATAAATAATTTAAGGTAATTATATTTATTTTTTATATCAATACTAACATTAGAATTAATATTATTGGTCATTTGTCGTATAGATAACTTTTAAATACTTTTAAATGATGTATATAACTAAGTAATTAATCATAGAGATAAGTTTAAGATGGTTTCACTTATTCTTTTTCTTTGCAGATACGTATATGATCGGATATTTCATATTTTTTTTGAATACGGATATGAAATTAGATAGAGAAAAACACTGAAAATTGGATTCGGATACATCATGTAGCATCAATATTAAAATTGGATACAAATACGGATATCAATATTGATATTTTTAGTGGATACATATACGTATAGTTTGGATATTTGGACATCCATATCTATTCCTACTTGCTCGGGGTCAAGTTCTCGACTCGGCGCGGGTGCTCACAATTTTCTAAATTTATTTAGAATTTAACCAGCGCAATTCTTCCAGTAGTAGGCAACGTGGCCGTCTATAGCGATGCGTCTACGGTGATTTCGTCATTTTCAAGATCTGTCAGCTCAGTCTCCATTGATCCAAAGAAGTTGCCAAGAATATTGTATAACTTGGTGATACCAGCATTGTTCCCTTAGGTATGTACCAGCTCCTTGGTGTACTTATTAAGATGATAATGTGATGATCATTTCACCATATGATTGTGACATTGAATGATTATGTATTGCATTGTATGCCACAACAACCCATCCGTGATCAGCGGTATGTTCTAACCGCAACGTAGCGGGACAATCTATTAGAGTTGGAGTTGAAGTAGTCTTCAAATTTTTTGAAGGTTTTTAGGTGTTCAGCCCCAACTTAGCACAGTCAATACTTTGCACAACAATATAAAATAATTAAAATAACTAATGAATATTAAGGAGGATTATCTTAGTGTGGTTGCTCACTATCTGAATGTTGATTGGCAATTAGAGAAGAGGATCATAGGTCTTAGGCTGATTGATGTGTCACACAATGCTGAAAATATTCTGAGCATATTATTTCTGTTCTTGCTGATTTTAGATTAACTGACAAAGTATTCTCCGTTACATTAGACAATACCGCTGCTAACACTAGGGTTATTAATCATCTTAATTCTATTCTGTCTGGTTATGTTGGTAGCTTGTTCCTGCATCAGAGATGTGCTTGTCATATTATCAATTGTTAAGGAAGGCCTTGATGTGTTTAGGCCTATTCTATCGGCATTTAGAACTGCTATATCATTTCTAAATTCATCTAACCAACGCATTGTTGCATACAAATCATATTGTATTGTTGTTAATGCAAGATCTCGCAAGTTTGGCTTTGATATGAATGTGAGATGGAATTCCACTTACCTCATATTAAAACATCTCTTGCCCTATAAGAACTTATTCTCTGTTTTTATCACTACTAACCATCCTTTGATTCATGGCCAACCATTTTTGACAGAACAACACTGGTACGTGGCTGAAAAATTATTTGAATTGCTTGAACAGTTCTATGATTCCATTTTTGTTCTCTCTAGTGTTTATTATCCCACATCTTTATTAATATTGCATCATATTCTTGAGATAGCTGTCATCTAAATGCTTATGAAAATGACAGAGATTTAAGAAATGTTGTTACTCTAATGAAAGATAAGTTTTTACAATATTGGTGTGATATTTCTATGCTTTATGCCTTTGCATTTATATTGGATCCTAGGGCTAAGATGAAAAGTTTCAGCAATGTTCTTAGATTTTTATCTCAGCTTAAGAGTAATGATTATTCCTGCTACTTAATTGTGGTAAGGGCTGAACTATTTGTTGTTTTTGCTAAGTATGATGAAAAGTTTGGTGCTGTAAGGTTGCAAAGGGCTGCTCAACCAGGCCCTACAGGTAAGGAAAGGACTGCTTGGGGTAAGATCTTTGGGGCTGATGCTGCTGGTTTTTCTGCTAGTGCTAGTGCTAGTGCTACTGGTCTTGGTGGTTCTTCCTCCTTGCATAGAAGATCATTTGCTAGTGCTTTGCTGCAGGCTGCTACTTCTGGTGCTTCTCTAGCTGCTGCTTATTAACTTTCTACCTACCTAGATAGTGATACTGTTAACTAGTATGAATTCAACATTCTGAACTGGAGGCATGAGCATAAACTATCATATCATGTTCTTTCAATCCTAGATTGAGATGTTATGACTGTGCCTGTTTCTATAATATCATCAAAATCTGCTTTTAGTACAACTGGCAGGATCATCGAGGAGCGGCGATGGTGTCTGGGCCTTGAGATGGTGGAGATACTGGTTCTGGTGAAGGATTGGAAGCTAGAAGATGCAAGACTTCAGCATGCCGTGGAGGATCAAGAACTTCAAAACTCTTTTCAGAACTTGTATCTTGATGAAGAATCTGTGTGGTGTTGCTGGTGTGGTATGTGGACATGTGGTTCGGAACTTGAACTTGAACTTGAACTGATGTAATTGAACAATTTGGAGCTGGCTGTACTCTTTTTTTCCTTTGTAGGGTTTTATCCTCACGAGGTGTGAGGTTTTACCTACAAAGATTTTCAACGAGGAAGCAAATAAAACAACTCAAGTTAATATATGTTGTTTTTTTCAAATTTGTGAATGTGTGTGTGTGAATGTATATTTCAATGTGTATGTGTGAATAAAAGTGTTTGAATTTTAGAATGTGTTAAGATTTCAATAAACTTCTTGTCAAATTTGAATTTTTGAGACAATTCTGGATTGTAGAAGGGTTTTATGGCTACATGGGCTCGCGGGCTGCACAGCACGCAGAGTCCGTATGGGTAATCGGGCCGGCCCGGATAACAGGCCTCCGTACCGTGCCTGGGCTAAGACCTCGGCACGTGAGCTGGCCCAGCATGGCACAAATAAGTAATTGAGCGAATCGTGTCGGGCATAATCATGCCGGGCCTAGTTGGGCCCGGACCGTGCCGTGCCGAGCAGCTCGAATAGCCAACTATAGTGGTCAGTGGCGGAGTCAGGGAGGGGCCAGTAGGGGGCCATGGCCCCTCCCAAGATTAGCGGTAGTTTTTTTATAAGTGCTGATCTATAGTTATAAGTATGCATGGATCACAAATACTGTTTGCAATATACGCTTAAGTAGGCGAGAGATAGACCCTACAAGTAAATCTTCAAACCTCCATTCCTCCGAGGAAGAATAAAACTACTCCAACCCGGACTCTCCATTGTCATTCGCATTGTAGCGATACTGTAGTATAAATCTGTTCCTCTTGCTTACCCTAAAATTAACCGGCTTCTATGCCAACTATAGTAGAAAATTGCACTAGCTAGGATTAGTCATCCAAAATATGCTCGTAGTTGTGACTAGGTAGTAGACATATAATTTTGGTTTGTTGAACATTTACGGCAGTACTAGTAAAAATAGCTTTCTTCTATTTTCCCATGTTTTGCATTCCACGATATTTTTATGCACACAACACAGTTTTCTTTATGTCAACAAACACATCTAAATGCTCAATTAGTGATCGCACCTAATAGCATCACTAGTACACCATTTCGTAATATTTTTTGTCCATACTATATTAGAGTCTACTCTACTGCTTGAATTTTTTTTCTTGTGAGTTCAGTTCTACTCAGTCTCTTGGCCCCTCCTATGGTTAAATCCTGGCTCCACCCCTAGCCGTGGTGGTCCACCGGCTTAAGAGAAGGAGAGGAGGGCTGCTCACTTGGCCGGCGAGGAGCGCTAGCTAACGCCACGCCACGAGGTGATACGCTTGTGGAGATGTCGCTCGGCGGTCCTGATCTCAGGTGCCGACTGCCGACCGCGCGCCGGGTGCCCAAAGGACACATCCATGGAGTCTGCTTCCACCGCGGTTTACCACGTCGCCGGCGTCGATCCATGGCTTGCACCTGCTCGTTTGTTGCTTCCGCCGCCGCAGATGGTTAGTTTGCTCATAAAAACTGCGTAGGCGGAACCAAGAAGAGACGGTGCAACCACTAGCCCGGTGTCCGCCCGTCGCGGATGGCTGCCATCGGCCGGTCGGCGAAGCAGGTGATGGGCTCCATAAGTACCATCGGTGGGCGAAGTCCAGCCCTTTGAGCCTCCCGGCAAGCTCACCAAACATACCGAGGAGTCTGACGCGCTTGGCATTACTTGGCTACTGGCTGCGCTGCCGCCCCTATAGTGAACACGGAGGCAAGTGTATATGTGTTGCAAAACAAGGTAAAGCTTCATTCAGGTTTCAACCTTGTCATACAAAGAACTAGGTCGTGTGATATCCCAACCCGTGGGCCAAGTTGGGCCAAATTGTAGCTTGGTGGCAGGTGCTGCTCTAGAACTTTAGTCCCAAATTAGTAGATCATAGAAAGCTAGACCAGCTTAAAAGGCCGGTCTCAGCCAATTATTAACTCTGGTTGCAACTTTTTACGCGGAGTGAGGACAAAAGCATAAGAGGTCCTCGCTCTCGCGGCCACGGCCTCTTTGCTCGCGGGCCCAGCGGCGCCCCTGCGCCGCAGTGCCCGAGGGGCCGCCGACCGCCAGGCCCCTGGTCCCCCGCCCCTGAGGGGGAGCCAGCCTCCTGCCGCAACACTATAGAAGGGCAGGCCACGGTGTCGGAGTACAAGGGTCCCTTCACTCACTTTTTGATATGGTGGGATGAAATGGACGGCAGTGTCATTGGAGAAATAAAATCAAAATTTAGAAAAAAATAAGCTATCTTCTGGTCTTACACAGGGAATTTTCTCAATAATAAGCCACATAACGAATTAATGGTATGTGCACCGAAATCCGAATTCACCTGAAGAATTATATTACATCACTGAACACGTCCACCATTGCTGCCACTTTTTGACATGGTGGGATGAAATGGACGGTAGTGTTATTGGAGAAATAAAATTAAAATTTAGAAAAAAAAAATAAGCTATCTTCTGGTCTTACACAGGGAATTTTCTCAATAATAAGCCACATAACGAATTAATGGTATGTGCACCGAAATCCGAATATTTCCAAATTCACATGAGAATTATATTACATCACTGAACACGTCCACCATTGCTGCCACCGTAGAAGTTCTGGTTCCCCAGCTGCTCGCCTCCGGGCAGTGTAAACGAGGGTGATGATGGATCAGCACCTGCACCCGGCCACCGTTGCCCCAGAGGTTCAGCCTGCTGCTCTTGCCCCCATCCGACGATGCCGTCCTGAGACAGTGGCCAGGGATCCATCAGAATGTCGCTGGGAAGACCGGCTGCCAATGTCGGCGCCGGCGCCCCTTGGAACCCGCCATTATTGACCATCAGCTGCTCCTGGCAATAGTACGCTTGCTTCTCTGCCGGCAAATGTACCGCCTGCTGCTGGTAAGGTAGCTGCTGCCCGGTCAGCAAACGCGCCGCCTGCTCCTGCTGGTACTGTAGCTGCTGCCCGGCCGGCAATGGCACCGCCTGCTCCAGGTAACGTGGCTGCTGGTCGGCCGTAAAATAAACACCCTGCTCCTGGTAAGTTAGCTGCTGCCCGGCCGGCAAATGCACCCCCTGTTCCGGGTAACGTGGCTGCTGATCGGCCGGAAAATAAACCGTCTGCTCATGGTAAGGTGGCTGCTGCCCGGCCGGAAGATGCTCCTGCTGATACTGTAGCTGCTGCCCGGTCAGCAAACGCGCCGCCTGCTCCTGCTGGTACTGTAGCTGCTGCCCGGCCGGCAAACGCGCCGCCTGCTCCTGCTGGTACGGTAGCTGCTGCCCCGGCGGCAAATGCGCCGCCTGCTCCTGCTGATACGGTAGCTGCTGCCCCGGCGGTGAACGCGCCGCCTGAAGGGGCCACGCCACCCCTTGGAACAAGCCGTTGGCCACCGGCTGCTCGTTCTGCAGCTGCTGTTGGGCCAGCGTAGGTGCCGCCACCGCCTCCGCCTCCTCGGCCCAGCCCATCTCTCGGAGCCTGTCGTTGTACACCGCCTGCTGATCGTCATGTGGCTGCTGCTGGCCGCCCGGACAATGCACAGCCTGCTGGTGGGGCAAGGCGGCGCCGGCAAACTCAACGCCGCCTCCGGTCGAAGATCTGGCCAGCAGGCGGGCGAGTTCCCCGTCCAACCACGCATCCTCTTCCGTCTGCTGGCGCGACCACTCCATGCTGGCCGCGGCATCCGTTCCCATCACGGCGGCGGCCGTCGGCGCCGCCTCCGGCGCGCGCGCCCCGGTAGTTGCGGCGCTGCCGCCAGCCCGGTACGCCTGGATTAGGCGGCCAAGCTTCTCGCGCTGCTCCTTGAGGTCGTGCATGCTGTAGTACTCCCTGAAGAAATCGTGGTTCTGTTCGCGGAGCTCCTTGAACACTGGACGCCGATCGAATCAAGCGGACAGCTGGTCAGAGAGAGATCGATGCGTGCCGATCGGCGAATGTGGAAATTCAAGATAAGACTTTAAGCGAAGTCGAACAAGACGCATGGTGATCTACGTGTGATCTCACCGGCAAACGCGATCCAAGTGGGCAGTCCCTCCTCGCGGATCACCCGGAACATCTCGGCCTTGTTCATGCGTTGCTCCAGGCATCTTTCGATTGTCTTCTTGACCTTCAATAATTAGACCAGCATTGGAGAGGTGGGTTAAGTTCAGGCACTCATGGCACCATCAGGATTTGAAGTCCATACACTTACTTTCAAGATGAACTGGCGTGCCTCTTGATGATCTCCCTTCTCTGCAGGGCCTCCCTCAGGGATAAACTCGACGTCGGGCATGGTGGTTGAGCGACGACGCTTGGCAAGATCGGTCTTTCCCTCCCGGAGAAGAGGAACCTATAATCTAGCAACGGATGAAGTAAGTAGGGTATTACGACGGATCACAGTAACTCACAGCTGCATGCTAAAAAGAACGAATTGGATTTGGTTGCTTGCTTTATTCACGTCAAAGAAAGAAGAATTCTATTCCTGAGCCAGGGGTGGAACGATGCATGTGTACACTTGTAATCGGTCAGATGCGAATTTCGTATACAAAAAAAAAAGCTTGTACTAGGGCTTCGTGTGCTCAATTTCGCACAGCAGGAAGGGAAGGGAAGGGTCGGGGGATACCTGATCCTGATGCCTGGCGGATGCTCGTCGCCGGCGAAAGGCAGGGACGGACGAAGACGAGACGAAGGGGCGGTGCTGCTCGCCCAGTCGTCAGCCGCTAGGACAGATAGGCGGAGTCGCGGAAAAATAAGAGGGAGCACACGCGGTCGGGCCAGACTCTATTCCCCGTCAACATTCTGCTCCATCAGATGGGCCCAAACTACACGGCCCGGATCGGCCCGTCTTGACTCTGCCAGCCTGCTGCTGCTCCCACCGCGCGGCCCACCCGAACCAAACCACCTCGACATGAAGAAACGGCTGGACGCGACGCGCGAGCGTCGTCGTCGGTGCGTGCTTGCACCGGCCACCGGTGCATGGCGCCTGACGGCCGGGGCACGTCAGCGCTCGCAGAACTCTCGCGGAGCGGATGAGCTCGCGCCTTGCGGTTGGGTACGAAGCCGGCAGAACTATCCGGGATCACGGCAAGGTCTGCTCTGCTGCTTGCTGCAGGGGACGCCGCCGCCGTGTGTGACGGTCGTGACTTAGCGAGGACTTGATTGGGGGACGACGATATCTCCGGCGGTCCCTTATGGTGATGGATTAGATACGCGCAAGCGCGGATCTGGGAAGGCGGCGCGGAGTGTAGTTGACCGGGAAGGGGAGAGCCGTCTCGGGATTAGCAGCCGTGCCCAACTGAAATAACGGCCGTTCTGACCTGCCAACAGTAATGTTAGCGCAAATACTTGCTAGCGTACTCCAATAAAAAGTCGTCGTGCCTGCTGGAATCGAGAACCTCTCTCACCTCTCAGGGTCCCTGAAAGTTACAGGTAAAAGCATAGTATGCACCAATGCAGGCAGAGTATTTGCCCTTAGTTAGCGATCTAAATTAGATCATGTTTGGATCCAAGTGCTAATGGATGAAAGCGCTAAACTTTAGCATTAGCTCATCCAAACAGGAGTGCTAATAGAGTAGGCTAAATTTTAGCCAAGATTTAAAAACTTTAACATGATTATGATTGCTAATATGTGCTAAAGTTTAGCACTCAATTTTAACTCCTTCAAATATAGCCTAGTGAAACTGACAACATTTGTCTGCTGGCTTCTCGGTTTCACCAAGTAGTTCTAGGCTTCTAGCTGTGGATTGTCTATCTAGAAGGGCGAAACGCAGAGCAGGCATTGCCATATTCCAATTTCACCAGTCACAGCGAGGATCGGACAAGTGAACTGCACACAAAAGGACCGGCCTACTACTGCTTGCTCGCTAGGTCAGTTAACTGGTTTGTTTGTCAAATTGTTTCATCTGTGCTCAACAATGTTGACCCTAGCCATGTCCATGTGCACCCGATGCACAATCCAATAGAGGAGATCTGCCTCCATTCATGCACGCATGCACGGCCACACAGTTTGCTGCCTATAAATACAGCAGGAGCACAAGCTTCCACCCACACACAGCTCACACCACTTCTCTCCTCAGCTCCCAATCGTTTGCAAAACCCAGCGATCAGAAGCTAGCTAGACACAGGCAAAAGAGCCAGCAGCTATGGCTTCCAAATCCCAGCTCATGTCCTTCGCTGCCGTCGCAGCTCTCGCCTCGCTCCTTCATCCCTGCACATCCATCGAGTTCCACCGCAAGCTCTCCAGCTGGTCCGACGGCGGCGCCACGTGGTACGGCGCCGCTAATGGGGCTGGAAGCGATGGTATATACTGCATGCCCGAAAATACGCGGTGTCAGTTAACTGAAAAGAATTCATGTCTCAGCGAAACATGCGTGCTTGCTTTGTGCATGTAGGTGGCGCGTGTGGGTACCAGGGTGCCGTCGACCAGGCGCCGTTCTCGTCCATGATCGCCGCCGGCAGCCCTTCCATCTACAAGTCCGGCATGGGATGCGGTGTTGGAATTTTTTGGTGGTTCAAAAGGCTGAAAATAAAAGAAGAAGAAACGGATAAGTAAAAGCCTGTTACGTATCTTGATCGGGGGTCTAAGTTCACTGATGGTTATAGCCCCAGGTCGTTCAGCGCCATATTAAATAGTGGGACCCGGCGTTTTTTTATTAACCTAATCATACTAAGAAACCCTAACCGCCCATTACAGCCGTCCCGATCTACGGCGGCGCTGGAGCCACCTGAAGGCCACCGCCTCCGTCTGTCGTCCAATATGGGACAGTGCCAGCATAGGCCGGAAGGACGACGGTACCGGCGACATCGACTACTTCGTCTACGTCGGGAACACCTACGAGAACGACTACGGAAGCGCCGTTTTCGTCCCCAACACAAACCACCGCCGAGATGTCGTCCTCAGCGGCTCCTACGATGACTGGCGGTCGAGATCTAAATATTTCTTTATTATTTATTCATATCGTTCTATAGGTCGAGCTCATGTTTTAGATGTTAGATTGAGTAAGCCGTGTTTTATCTAACATGCGGCTCTTGCTTCCAGGTGCGTACCTGTGCACTGTATATATATCTAGCTGAGGGACATGTTTTTTTTTTTCAGATGTACATGCTTACACAAGATGTATCACAAACCATGCATTCATTTGCCTTATCACCAACAGGTGAAATGCACCGGTAATGACGCTTGCTCCGGCACCCCGGTGACCGTCGTGATCACCGACGAGTGCCCCGGCGGCCCGTGCCTGAGCGAGCCGGTCCACTTCGATCTGAGCGGGACGGCGTTCGGCGCCATGGCGAAGCCCGGCCAGGCCGACCAGCTGCGCGGCGCCGGCGTCCTCCAAATCGAGTACACCCGGTAAGCACTGGCCCGTGGATGCAAATTGCAAACACATCGTCGATCTACCAGCTCGCTATTTTTGCTAGCATGTCGATCTCTCCGTGGACCACCACACACGGGCACATGCACGGTTCCGGTAACCGCCATGCCACGAGCTGTCCTTTGTGTATCCTTCTAATGGCGTCTGTGTCTCGACGAGGAACGCACGTGACGTGCAGCGTGCAGTGCAGCTGGCCCGGGGTGCAGCTAACCTTCGTCGTGGACGCCGGCTCGAACCCGAACTACTTCGCCGTACTCGTCAAGTACCAGAACGGCGACGGCGACCTCTCGGGCGTCGAGCTCATGCAGACCGGCGCCGGGGCCGCGTGGGCGCCCATGCAGCAGTCGTGGGGCGCCGTCTGGAAGTTCAACGCCGGGTCGGTGTTGCAGGCGCCCTTGTCCATCCGCCTGACCTCCAGCTCCGGGAAGCAGCTCGTCGCCAGCGACGTCATCCCCACCGGGTGGAAGCCGGGCGCCGCCTACCAAGCAACTGTCAACTACTAACTATCCATATAGGCATAAAGCCATTTCACCATAACCTGATAACCTTACATATGTTTGATACATGCGTGTAGCTATGTGCTGTTTGTGTCATTTGTATGGGACTGAACAAGCTCGATCTATTACGCGCGACGGCCTTGTTGAAAAGAAAATATATAGAACTGCAAGCAGTGTCAAAAATGAAAATGGGCGACGTCAGCTAAGCGCTCCCTTGTTGCGCTAAACTACTAAAAGTTGGCCTAATTAAGCACGAAAGCACATGCATAGGTACTCAGTACTAGTATCGTCGTACGAACAACGATGAGATCAGCAGCGAGTCACCATTTGACGAACGCGCAAGTTTATAATAATCAAAACCTCACAAATTGCGCAAATATTTACACATGCTCAACCGATGCGAACTACCTTGTCTTATTTGTTTACTTGAGGCTCAGGAATTGACCACAATATATGAACTCCCACAGTCCCACACCCTTAAGAAGACCAACAAATTGCCACGTTCGTGCTGCCGCTGCATGTGCACGTATATTTCTCTCACGTTTGTAAGTCGATCGTGACGTGATCCCCCCCTAAAACCATCTCCTAGCTGCTACTTATATATAACACCCAATCGAGCTTCAGGTTCAGACGAGACCATAACAAGCCTAGCAATCCTAGCAGCTGCTCCGTCCATATATACACGCCCTCTCTCCACAAGGCCAGGAGGAGACAAGCAATGGCTTCTCCGGTTGCATTACCCATTGCGGCGTTCGCCGTGCTGCCATTCCTGTCACTTCTTGCAAGCCCCATTATTCCCTGCTACGGGAGTCCGGGGCCAATGTCTCCTCGGAACTACACCGCCACCAGCCGGTACACCACCTCAGTGCCGGCGGCTGGGTGGTCCTCGGGCGGAGCGACGTGGTACGGGAGCCCTTACGGCGCCGGCAGCGACGGTAAGTACATGCACACCCGGACACTGATCAGTGCAGGTGAAGCGTAGGTACCAGTGACTGCTCCTGTAATGGCATGTCGGTTCCGTTGCAGGCGGCGCGTGCGGCTATCAAGGCACCGTCAGCCGGCGCCCGTTCTCGTCGATGATAGCCGCCGGCGGCCCTCCCCTCTTCAAGAACGGCAGAGGCTGCGGCGCGTGCTATCAGGTTAGTACTTACTACTACTGAGTTTCTTTAGTGTGCATGTACATTCTTGCTCTAACACTGTCTGTACTGTTGTGCTAATACCACGAAGATTAAGTGCACCGGCAACAAAGCCTGCTCCGGCCGGTCAGTGACCGTCACTATCACCGACTCCTGCCCCGGCGGGGTGTGCCTCGCCGAGGCCGCGCACTTCGACATGAGCGGCACGGCCTTCGGCGCCATGGCCAGCCGGGGCATGGCCGACCGCCTCCGCGCCGCCGGAGTCCTCAAGATCCAATACAAGAGGTGCAACAATACATTGAGTTCGAACTGATAATTCCAGTGAAAATGTTAATCTACGCGCACGAGCGTAACGCAACGGAGCTGCCTTTTCGCAGGGTGCCGTGCAACTACAACGGCATGGGGATCGCCTTCCGGGTGGACGCGGGCTCCAACCCGTACTACCTCGCCGTGCTGATCCAGTACCAGAGCGGCGACGGCGACCTCGCCGCGGTGGACATCATGCAGCCGGGCGGCGCGTGGGCGCCGATGCAGCACTCCTGGGGCGCCACGTGGCGCGCCAACTCCAACACCGGCAGGCCGCTGCGCGCGCCCTTGTCGCTCCGGCTCACCTCGGGCGCCGGCAAGGTGCTCGTCGTCAGGAACGCCATCCCCGCCGGCTGGCACGCCGGCAGGACCTACCGGTCCACGGTGAACTACGCCACTTAAGGCATTATTGTTAGTCCAGAGGTGATTAGGTTAATGTTCCGGTCTGTGAGCGCTTGCCCTGTCAATTGGCGAAAGTAGTTGGTCACGTGGGTCGGAACTGTGAGAGATGGTGTAAACATTTCTCTGCGCGGCGATTTGCAATTCTTTTTTCCGAACAACATCGGCGAAAAAAAATCCCCACCTACTTTTTATATATTGCTCGAGGGCAAAAGGTGCTTTACAAACAAGGAATCAGAATGGCGATTTGTGACGTGCCAATATATTAATTTTTAAACAAACAACTCCCTCTATTCTTAGATATATGACATCATTAATTTTTCTTAAAAAAATGTCAAACAATATATACTTACTCATTTAGTTAAGTAAATTGAAATAATTATCAATACATCTATCATAAAATATACTCTAGGTTTGACTCGTAGATTTATCTATTTTCATAAATACTTATAAAAAGATTCTTTTCTTCAATACGCAGGAGAGATACACATCTTTATAATAAGATGCACACCACGTGCAGCTCCTTATACGGATTACTCAAAAAAAGATGACCTAGGCTACAAGCTCCTGCAGCGGTCCAAAGATCGACATCGTCTTTGATGCGTTGCACAATCGCTGAGGTGCCGGCAGCTTGACGCTCGAAGAGACGTGTGTTATATATTTATAGAAAGATGAAAAGTCAAAAGAAAGAAAAATGATCAATGGTATCATATATTTATGAACGAAATTAGTAATTGTCGGGAGCCTGTTGCATTGTTGCAAGCTTAGCAAATTACATGTCATGTGATCCAAGTAGTTACTGCATCTCCCCCAACCAAGATCATCCCTTTCTATGCGGAGCTACGCGAACTATCATGACCTTCAACTTTCTCCACCATCTGCTTCTGCTCCTCTCTCGTGATACACAGTTGATTCCTCACCAGTCACCACCGAACCAGAGCCCTCTGCCTCGTTGCCTTTCCCAACCAATTAGACGTTGTGAGGGCAAACATCGTCGGCGACCGCTTTGGTTGTGCTTCTGGGTTGACGAAAGACGCGAAATAATTTCCCTTGGATCTTAGTCTTCTGATTTTAAGATTTGAGCTGTAAGTTTCAGGGACTTCATAGTTGGAAAGCTGGCCTTTTCAGTTGGACATCAGGAGTTTGAAAGTCATTTGGGCTCAAAACTATCCTCACCCTTCGGCGAAAGTCTATGTTTCTTAATTCCAGTCTTGCCCTAGTTTAGATTTCACCCCCTAACTCCAGTACTGATTGGTCTTGAAATAAAATCCTCAAAAGATGTCCGTAACTTAGCGAAACCAAATGACACAATCCCAATTAAATGCCAAATGCTTATAAACAGATGAAGCGGTCAAAATGAAATACAGCCCATGTCCTCCGTTGCAGAAAAGATACTGCTGGGATTAGGGGCCCATGTAGTCAGTTCTGGATGGGCCTTATCTGGGCCAACAACTACAACGACGTCCGGCCCATTCCCCCCGGATGTGCAGGGCTGCCGACTGCCGTGATCCATGCGTTCTTGACTTTGGCCACACACAGAACTCCACATGCTGAATTGCTGATGGACGCGACGCCGCCGCCGCGACCCACTGTGCCGCGCTCGTAAGCGGATGGCGCCCGGAGCCGGCCGGCCGAGACGCACGTTAGGCGCCCGCCGAATTCCCGCGGAGCGGAGGAGCTCGCGGCGGTTGGCCTGGCCGTGGCCGGGGACACAACCGGCAAGGCGGCCAGGATCGCGGCAGCCTGCCGCCGCTCGTTGCAGCGTGACGGGATTGAGACTTGGGGCGGCGTTGATTGGAGAACGACGAGATCGAGATATTTCCGGCGGTCCCCGCCCGGTTGATCTGGGAAGGCGGCGGAGACTAGCTGACCGGGGAAAGGGGAGCCGTGTCTCGGGATTGGCAGGCGTGGACAACTGAAATAACGGCCGCTCTGACTCGCAAACAGTAACTGGCCTGTGTGCTCATCAGATACGGATCATCTCGTGCCCGGCTGCAAGCCCCTTACCCTGGTCGTTCTACTTGCCGTGTAGTGTTCCACCACAGATTCATGCCTGCATGAATTGGGAACACCCTCTGCTGGACCTGAACTCATGTGATCTGAAAGTAACAGGTAAACATGCATATACAGTTATACACCATGCCTTACGAGCCAGGCACAGAGAGCAGGATTGAGCTAAATTGGGCCGACAGGGGACAGTAGCTCTAGCTCTAGGAACTAGGAAGGCAAAACAGAGAGCTGGACAAGTGAACTACACACAAAAGGACCGGCCGGCCTAATGCTACTACTAGCTCGCTAGGTCAGTTAAGCAGTTCATTGTTAACTACGAGTAGTCGAGTTCGAGTACTTCTCATCTCTGCGCTCAGCATGTTGACCATAGCCATGTGCAGGCGATTCGCAAATCCAGCAGAGGAAGCAAGCGCCCCGTGAGATCTGTCTCCATGCACGCACGCATGCATGCCCACAGTTTGGCCGCCTATAAATAGAGCAGTAGAACATGCTTCTACCCACACAGCTTACCCACAAGCCTTTCATCTACTTGCCCCTCCTCGCCTACAAATCAATCTTTGATCGAGAAACGAAGAGATCAAGCAAACAGTTAGACGCAGGAAGAAGTAGCAATGGCTTCCGAGTCACAGCTTCTGTTCTTCGTTGCGGTTGCAGCGATCGCCTCGCTGCTCCATCCTTGCGATTCCATCGAGTTCCATCGCAAGCTCTCCGGCTGGTCCAGCGACGGCGGCGCGACGTGGTACGGCGCCGCTACTGGGGCTGGAAGCGATGGTATGTTCTGTCAGAGCATTCTGCCTAAACTAATTAGTATTTCTTGCCTCTTTTCTAACCGATCGACATGCTGAATACACGTAGGTGGCGCGTGTGGGTACCAGGGTGCCGTCGACCAGGCGCCGTTCTCGTCCATGATCGCCGCCGGCAGCCCTTCCATCTACAAGTCTGGCATGGGCTGCGGCTCTTGCTTCCAGGTCCGTACCTTCCTGTGCACTGTATATCTAGCTGAGGGACATGAGATTTTTTTTTTCAGATGTACATGCTGCGCACACAAGATGTATCACAAACCATGCATTCATTTGCCTTATCACTACCAACAGGTGAAATGCACCGGAAATGATGCTTGCTCCGGCAACCCGGTGACCGTTGTGATCACCGACGAATGCCCCGGCGGCGGCGCGTGCACGAACGAGCCGGTCCACTTCGACCTGAGCGGGACGGCGTTCGGCGCCATGGCGAAGCCCGGACAGGCCGACAAGCTGCGCGCCGCCGGTGTCCTCAAAGTGCAGTACACCCGGTAAGCATACTACCGCCACGTAACGAACCGTCGTCCTTGTATATTCCGCCCAATCTCCTCTGGCTTTTCTTACAACGATGCGCGCGTGTGATGTTGTACACAGCGTACCGTGCAGCTGGCCCGGGGTGCAGCTAACCTTCGTCGTGGACGCCGGCTCGAACCCGAACTACCTCGCCGTGCTCGTCAAGTACCAGAACGGCGACGGCGACCTCTCGGCCGTCGAGCTCATGCAGACCGGGGCCGCGGCGGCGTGGGCGCCCATGCAGCAGTCGTGGGGCGCCGTGTGGAAGTTCAACGCCGGGTCGGCGTTGCAGGCGCCCTTGTCCATCCGCCTGACCTCCAGCTCCGGCAAGCAGCTCGTCGCCAGCAACGTCATCCCCGTCGGGTGGAAGCCCGGCGCCGCCTACCAGTCGGCGGTCAACTACTAATCGGTCGATATAGCCATAAAATGTAGTGTGCGCGTGTAATATTTGGGTACTGTTTGTGTTTTGTGTGTGTGGACTTCCAAGTGATCATCACAACAGTGGTTGCATATGATTGGCAAAGATTAATTGGAAGTAATAAGGGCAGGATTTAGGCAGAGGAGGAGGAGGCGCAGGTGTGTACGAGCATAGTTCTGCCCTCTTCGCCGTTAGTCAACGCCGATATATTGAGACGTGTTAGTGTGTGTATCATTGTTTGTAATGGCAGCTCGGTATCACTGCTAAATGGAATGCTGATAATTGATGTGTGTGTTTCTTAATGCATGTTCCCTCTCTCTCTCTCTCTCTCTCTATATATATATATATATATATATATATATATATATATATATATATATATATATATATATATATATATATATATATATATATATATCAGAATAAATCGCATCTATTGACAACAAAAATGGCAATGTATTGTGTAGATGCCATAGTAGGATGTATATGCAGCCAAATTATTGTACGAATGGCGAACTGAGGTAGGTCTTCGAGTCGGCAGCAAAGGTGCTCACTTAGGGGTAGCGGTGCGAGCTACGTTCATATAGCTAGGGATATGTAACGTGATTGAAAAAATTATATGAAAAAAAAATTAATAGCAAAATTATCACCATGGAAAGTACTTCAACGTTTATGAAAGATATAGAAGGGGTGCTCCGGTGTCATTATAACATTTTACTTCAGACATGATACTCCTTCGAGGAAGAAAACAGCGCCTAAAAACCACGCATTTGGAGGCTGATAAGGATGTTCAGAACAAGCAGGTCCTACGCGGCTTCTCAAAATTCTGACGTCTGAAAGCTCAAAAAGAAAATATGAACTAACCTGTACCTGGGTCTGGGCCTATATTTCCAATTACACATACTTACTTCGTATGCCATCATGGCCCACATGTTAGTTGGGCTAACGTAGTCTGGGCCTCTCCGAATAAAAACTCGTCTGTTCCAGATCCATGGCCCACTCGGAACTCGGGTCTAACGGAATGCACGTGCAGAAAAGATAAACAGAAGTTCAGAGAGCTGACCACAGTCGTGCCACAGAAGTGCAGAAAACAAACTCCACAGCCCATAAAAAAAAACAAACAAACTCCACAAACCCCAAAAGCGTTCGAACCACCAATCACGGACCAAACGAAGCAACGTGCGTACAGAACAGTCCCCCCGCTCACAAAGTCAAATAAGATGCGAAATTTTGCCCGTTGGCGCAACCACCCTGTGCTCCAATCGCGGCGGCGACCCTCCCGAACTGGCGAAACCAAAGCGACGTGCGCGGCCAGGGGATCGGAACCGGCACCGTCTGAAAGGATACTAGAGAGGGAGAGCTTTGGGCTGACGCTGATGAGGCGAGGGACCAAAAGCTCGGCGTCGAGCCGTCGTCGATCCACGGCCCGGTTGCCGGAGCGTGGCGCACTCCGTCCCAACTCATCCACGAGCTGGTCGGTAGAGTAAAATACATCGCCGGTTATTAAATTTGGCTGATAACCTGACTTGAAGTGTTATTCCGATTCTTAAATTTTCAAAATACACATTCAAATCATCAAACTTGCTAATCGCATCACGTGCGATCCAAATTAGTTATTTAAGCTAAATTGAAAGTTGCACAATTTGTTCAAATAAAATATTATATACATATAAAAATAATTTATACCAATTTACTTATACAAATATATTTAAATATAAAAGATCTATATAAAAATTTGTAAACAAGAAATTCATATGACCAAATTTGTAGGAAAAGATTGAAAGTAAAAAAAAATTGGAGGAAATATTAGAAAAGAAAATATTCGGAATAAAGTTTTAAAAAAAATATAGGGAAAAAATAGAAAATATAAGAGTTGATCAAAAAAATTAAAAAATAAAATTTGGACTACATGTAAGCTCCACATAAGTTGAAACACTTTCACCTTATGATTTAAAAATGATGATTTGGACTTCACGTTGATGCGATTAGCAAGTTTGATAATCTGAATGTGGATTTTGAAAGTTCGAGGATCGGGATGATACCTTGAGCCGAGAACGGCGGTGCATTTTACTCTAGATAATATGACCTGGGTGCGGATAGCGGGTGGCACGTACTAGCCAACACGGCGCACGTACAACAAGCCATGCGCAAGTATGGCGTACGTATAACATGTGGCTTGTTATATAATCATCTGTCCCAAAATACGTGTAGTTTGAGGATTCAAAATTTATCCCAAAATAAGTATAGTTCTCGTTTTCCAATACAACTCTATCTCTATCTCTCTCCTCCTCTATCCCTCCTTATTTCATGTGCACACTTTTTTTACCCCTCCTTAATTCCCGTACCCGAATCCTAAAACTATACTTATCTTAGGATAGAGGGAGTATTATTGAACGTACACGCAAAATCAGATACGTACGCATACGCATGCCGGCCGACTGATGCACTACTGCACACTTGTACGCGATGATGAGCACAACCGTTTGACGAGTGCACGTTGCAAAACGAAATGACAAATGGACAAGTACTCATGCCGGGACTGATCATTTGTTTATCCAAGTCTCCGGGAGGTTGGAGGGAGGGCGCGATCACCTCCGGATCAGCCGACCCGGCCCAGTTGACCTCCGTGCTCCCCAAATCCGGCCCGCACGTCCGCCTCAATTATGCACCGAACACACACGTATTTGCTGCCACGTCGTCCGGGACCCTTAAAACCATCCTATATATACGCCACCCAAAACCAAGCTACAATCTCGCAATTCACCAGCCTCTCATCCTCTCAAGTCTGATCAACTGACCTAGCAAGTCCACTGCAGACTGGATGGCCACCAGTAGTCCAAGCGCGTTCCGGTATGCCCTGGCGTCAGTGATCCTATCTCTTCTTGTGAGCACCATCTCCTGCGACGACGGAGCTCCGGAGGAGTCCAGGGTCGAGCACCCGCAGCGGCAGAACGACACCACCGGCGGCAGCAGGAGGGGCCTCTGGGCGCCGGCCCGGGGCTACGGCTGGTCCTACGGCGGCGCCACGTGGTACGGCAGCCCGTACGGCGCCGGCAGCGACGGTGAGTTGAGTTCTATTACCTGTACCAAGCATTGCACGATTCGGACCAAGATATGGATGGATTCAGGACCTTCGTCTCGTAACCTGTTCGTTCGTTCAAACTGGCCGTGCAGGTGGCGCGTGCGGTTACCAGGGCGCCGTCAGCCAGCGCCCCTTCAGGTCCATGATCGCCGCCGGCGGGCCCTCCCTCTTCAAGAACGGCAAAGGATGCGGCGCGTGCTACCAGGTCAGCATCCCTCGCTCTGTCGTCGCCGCTGTTATTATATTGGAGTTTGTGAAGCACGTGTACAGAACCTGACCAAAAATGTCGATGCATGTACTGCGGTGGTGTACGACCAACACGCAGATTAAGTGCACCGGCAACAGGGCCTGCTCCGGCCGGCCGGTGACCGTCACCATCACCGACTCCTGCCCCGGCGGCGCCTGCCTCGCCGAGTCGGCGCACTTCGACATGAGCGGCACGGCCTTCGGCGCCATGGCCGACCGCGGCATGGCCGACCGCCTCCGCTCCGCCGGAATCCTCAAGATCCAGTACAAGAGGTGTGCCATTTACTGAGTTTCAACTGACGACAATTCCATGGCTAGTGATGATAATGCACATGTACTGAAAAGGTGCTGTGTGTAGGGTTCCGTGCAAGTACAACGGCATGGCCATCAACTTCAAGGTGGACGCGGGCTCCAACCCCTACTACCTCGCCGTGCTGGTCATGTACGTGAGCGGCGACGGCGACGTCGCCAAGGTGGACGTCATGCAGGCCGGCTGCAACTCGTGGACGCCGATGCAGCAGTCGTGGGGTGCCGTGTGGCGCGTCAACTCCAACGACGGCAAGCCGCTGCGCGCGCCCTTCTCGGTCCGCATCACCTCGGGCTCCGGCAAGGTGCTCGTCGCCAGGAACGCCATCCCCGCCGGCTGGGGCGCCGGGGCGACCTACAGGTCCACGGTGAACTACGGCTACTGAGGCGGAGCGAGTGGTGTTCCAAGTTTAGTGCTCCGATTTGGGAGGTCTTGCCTAGTCAGTTGTGGAATGAGTTTAGTGTGAATGTGCGTCCGGGAAACGCTAGAGGCCGCGTTAGAAGAGGAGGTTCGGTAGTGTACGTGTTCTTCCCTCCACGGTCTTGCTGGACCTGTGTTTCCCTAGTGATGTTCCGGTGTCTCCAATGCAGAAACTGCAGAGCTGGAGTTACAGCACCATCAAGTGTGTGCTGATCGATGTAGCAAAGTATTGTTAAGAACTCTCTCCTAGCTTTCGTATGGAACAAAGATATGGCACTACAGAGTGTTAAGCGTTGGTGCTATTAAATAAAGTGGCTTAGTTTTATGGATCCTTTTGGCTGATACAGCATATAGAATGATTTAACTATTCTGTGGAATGTCACTGTTGAGTACTTGATCATGATGATCTAAGGATGTATTACTGTGGGATGATAGCAGCCAAAGTAATTTGTAACTATAATTTGGTTTGGCTAATTTGTCCGCACCCGATACATTGTGCCGCTCACTGGCACCACTCCAGTAAGCAATGCGGATCTGTTCATAAACCCGCATATAATTCATTTCAAGTGTAAGGGGTTTGTTCGTGAACCCACCACATATAGTCCATTTTGTTTGTGAACCCGCACATAGGACATTTCAAATCGATGAACAAATCCACTTGTATCCCTACCCACCTACAAAGAATCCACTTATGAGGCCATATTCATCTCCGAGGATCCGCACTACTATAGAACCTTCATGTTCACATTGTTCAATAACATAGTCACGAATCATTTTTTTACATAACTGGCATGCTAAATTAAGATAACATTCCGTTGCAATTTGAAGAACCACCACTACAGTATGAGGGCTCTACAACCGATCATGGAAACGCATTTGAAGATTAGGTTTGAGACTTTGTTGTTGTGGTGCCTGTTTGGGCACCAATTCCCTTATTCTAGGGAGAAATCTATAGGTCTGATATTAGTTGGTTTTACCTGGCAATGGTGTTGCTGTCTGGCTATCGATGAATTTGCTCTCCAAGGTGAGAATAAATGATCCAGCCTTTTACCAATTAATCAGACCATTGCAACGATGCTCCTGTATGCCATCTTTTTTTTTCCTTGGAGGCGTTGTGTTTTTGGGGGAGGGGGCTTACTATATATGGTGGTGTAAGAAACTGAAGATTATTTTTGTGTCACTACCCCAGATCAGCTTTTCCGTGACTGATACATCCGACAGAGAAAGTACCCAAAACCGTCATAGATAGTCTTCCCTGACGGTAACCGTCACGGATGGACTGTCAGGGAAGGCCACCTTTCCCTGATGGATAACCGTTAGGAACTTTTCCATGACGGTTCCGACCGACATGAACAGTCTTCCACGTCGGTGACGATGTAAAACGTCAGGAAAACATCGTAGCTCACTATTGCATCATATCTTGTGATTCTTCAATAATCATATTGTGCTTCCTAACTAGGAAGAGGTCATGAGTGATCTTGGGGTAATTATATCACCTTGATGTAATTGTTAAAAGTGCAATAAAGTTTCCGTTGTAAAAAGAAATACAAACTGATGGTACAGATGGGGATATTTAATTTCACCAGGTCCAATGCAAAAACAGTGTGTATACATATCATTGTCTTGGTTGATTCTAGGCACTAGTCGACTGTGATAATGGCTTATTTTTATAATTGGTTCTAGCTTAAAAATATTCAGTAATAATAGATTTAATCGAATTTGTGGTTGTATTTTGAAAATTCATACATAGTTGGATATAGACAACTTTTAATAAAAAATTGTATTCTAAATTTATTTATGTAGAGTCATCTTGATACGTAAATTCTGGTTTGCAGTCAATTTGGCAGTCATAATTTGTTGTGGTCGGCTTTTTTTGTCATTTTTCACTCATTGCAATGCTTATAACTCCTAAATAGGAACTTATTAGAAAATTAAATATGCTTTACATCACTAAAATAATTATTAACATATGTGTATATAAAAAGTATTCACGGGATTATTTCAGTTCTAAGTTGGATGTAATAATTATTCTCAATAACATGCTGGTCCAACCGAATCGAAAACAGAGTCACTGTTTGAGAATAAAAGACATTTCAAGTTTGAGATCTTAAATAACTAATCGTGCACCTACCCCCCCCTCTAATCAAACTATGCCACATGCCATGCACAGTTAGGTTGTTCTCCTCCAACCTTATCTCGGTCCTCTATTTACTTTTGCACTGGCTATAATCTCAAACACCAAGAGATACATGAGCTGAAATCTTGCGGAATATGGATATGATTGCCGCATGGCATGCATGGTGTTGTGCTCACGTATCTCGTCATCAATGACTTACTATGTCCTTGATTAATGGCAGTAAGTAAAATGATTATCAATTCAGGCGATATCTCGGATTGAAGATGGCGATCTAGTTCGCGCTGATCAGATGGCATGGCTTGGATATTTTTGTTTTTGAACTGCTCAGGAAATCTGCCAGCACGTATTGAGAGAGAGAGAGAGAGAGGATTTCAAATAATTTTACAACTAATAATAAGTAAATAATTAATAAACACAAAGCACCACCGAAACCACCCTGCACGTCGTAGCAACAAGCACGAGCGAGCGAGAGGAGAACACAGTGTCTTCAGCCTAAGTTATATTCAGGCCATATACTTATCAACAAGTCTATGTCTATGATGAAGTGTTGGGGTTGTGGAACCGTTCCTTGACATGTCGACATTGATTCTGTATCTACTAGCTCCAAGTTCAAGGCTGTCAGTAACGTGTAATGGCGTTATGCTGGTGGCTTTACTAGTCAACTTGATTGTTTAGTATAGAGTTTTTTTTCCTGTGCCTGTGCTCTATCCAAATACACGTACTATTCATGCGGTCCTACCAATATTTTAGAAGGAAGATAACAGTTAGTACGCTTTAGCTTATTTAACTGCGGTCCTAATACCAATAGGGACAAATGGACACCAGGTTCCTTTCTCCTTTTGCAACTCTGAACAAACTGGTTTCGTTGTTATAGTTCAGCCCAGAGCTTTTATTACGTACAATTTGCTATGTATGTATGTATGTATGTATGTATGTATGTATGTATGTATGTATGTATGTATGTATGTATGTATGTATGTATGTATGTATGTATGTATGTATGTATGTATGTATGTATGTATGTATGTATGTATGTATGTATGTATGTATGTATGTATGTATGTATGTATGTATGTATGTATGTATGTATGTATGTATGTATGTATGTATGTATGTATGTATGTATGTATGTATGTATGTATGTACGTACGTACGTACTTCATATTTTACAAACAATACAAATCAGCCTTTCAAGAAAGAATGAAATAAACAACGCAAGTGAGAAATAGTGAAGCAGTAAATATTTACCCACAAGAAGAATATCAAGAGGGAAGCGAGCCGACGACTCTCTCGTCCCTCTATTCCGCCGCCGCTCACGAGTGTTCACGCCCAGATGGCTAGCATGGACATCAGCGCCGTCCCAAGCAGCAACGCGACACTGAGGATGACCTGCAGCTTCCAATTGTTCTGCACCCTAGGGTTCATGAAGTCTTCGGCAAGAAGGTCGACGAGGGCCATGTAGTTCAGGATACCAGCGGCGGCCGCGGTGAGGACCCCTTCGGTGATCAGGGCACTGGGGCTGTTCTCGTTGTAAGCCGAAGAGATGCCGATGCCGATCGCCACTCCAACAGGCGTGGTGAGCGAGAAGAAGAGCGCCATTGTCACGACAGACCTGAGGCGGAATCTGGCCTGCAAGAACCAAAAAACTTCATCACCTAATGATCATTATTTTATGGTTCTCATTTATTAGTGCTACGTCATCCATCTCTTTATTGTCTCTATTGAGTTTACTTCAGAGGGAGCTTGTTGAGTTTCTCGTTCCATGAATTATCCTAGAGGATTTAAATTTGTCACTCAATGCAACTTCGGGATTTATACTTCTCTCTCGATGACTCACTAACATACATGTAGGTCCAGGAGGTTATATGTAAGTGAGATGAGGTGAGGAAAATTTCTTATATGAGGGAAGAACACACGACTTAAATGAAAATTTATTTTTCCTATGAACATGATTGCGTTATTTTGGATTGGCTGGAAATTAAATGTGTTTGGTTTGCAAAATCAGATATCAAATTTCTAACAAGTACAAGATTGAACTGTTTCAAGTTTTATTTGTAATTAATATTTGTCATGTCATAATTCCCCTCCTAAAACAGCATGCCATATCTGAAGGAATTCAACTAGTAGAATATATCACTATAGTGATTTGTCTTGCATACATACATACAATAATACTAAAAACGAATTTAGATTTTCCAGGGAAATCTTACAGATTTTTCAGAAATGGGATTAATTTGAGAAATATCACGGGGACTTTATCAACAAGGTATATGTCTAAATTCAAAAGCTCCCTTTGCCTGAGATTTAATAATTCTACTGGGCATCTAATTAAACGGTAGTATTTAGAGTTTTAGACTATTGACATGGATCTTCCAAATTTGTGATGAGTTGATCAAAAGCACCAAATAAATTAAATTTTCAAAACTAAGTATGGAGTTTCCATGTGCTGATGATATAAGTGACTGTTAATTTTTTGGCCTCGATAAGTCTTGTAAAAGAATACAATCATACCTGCACAATGCATCCTCCAAGCCCTATCCCTTCGAAGAACTGATGAAATGTTAACGCAGCCAAGAGCGGTCTGATCGTGCTGGAACTCTCAGATGCACCTAAAGACATTCCGATGATCACCGAGTGCACAATGATCCCCAGCTCCAGCACCTTGAGATATTCATTCAGTGACAAGGCGGTTACATATGAGAAAATCAAAGCACTTGCATAAATTTTAGATTTCCAATAAACAATTGCAAGTATAATCTTAAAATTAAAAGCACTTTGGAGGCATCTACCATACAAATTTTTGCTACTTATAGGTGAAGGTTTAGCAATAGGATTTGTGTTTGATAAGCCCTTCACTACTATCTCGGTAAGTCCGGGCTTCCGATATTGATTTGTCTAGCTAGCATATGTTTGATACTTTTAGTAATTATCTTGGTAATTGGTATGTATTTAGGTGCTGGGATATATGATTTGTTTGTCCCATTATCTAAAAGCTTAAAGTGCCTTCTGTACTTTAGCAGCAAAAGTTTTATTTGATGCATCAATACCTAGCCACAAGCCCACAAGCCACCTATATACTCCTAGTGTGCTTGTACGGATTGCTCACCTGTGAAATGACGCGGTGGCGTATGATCAGCTTCGCGCCCTCGTCGGTGTTCGAAGTCGATGACGACGACGCGATCAAGGCAGGCATCCCGTGGCTGTGGCCATGGCCATGGTGCGCGTGGTCTGGAGTCTCCAGGTCTCCGACGGCCGCAGCGCTCTTGGCGTGCGCGCGCTGGAAGTAGCCCGTGGCGATGGTGTCGACGACCAGAGTGGCGATGGCGGCAAGCATGGCGACGAGGCCCGCGAACGGGAACTTCTGCCAGGGCCCGTCGACGAGGCACGGCGAGCCGAGCTTCTCGAAGGCGTCCGGGAGGATGTGCACGAAGGCCGTGGCGAGAATGACGCCGGCGGCGAAGGCCTTCACGGCGATGAAGAGGTCGGTGTCCGGGTGGAGAGCGGGGAACCTCCGCCCGAGCGAGGGGATCGCACAGCCCACGGAGCTGGCGACTAGGATGGAGAAGATGGCGATTATCTTGAGCGTGAGCGCCCTCCCCTTGTCGCTGTCCTCATCGCCGGAGGCCGTGCACTCGGCGATGGCGAGCATCGGGAGCGATGCCACGGCGAGGAGGCACAAGCAGGCAGCGAGCTTGAGATCGGCAGCGGCCATGTTTAGGTTCAAGGGAGAGAGAGAGGAATGGCGACGAACAGCGCTAGCTCACCGCGTATGCGTAGTACATATACTAGTATAGGCATATGATGATAGCGCTGCCAAAACCCTGATCAAGGACGGAATTAAAAAAAAATATGTAGCGAGATGCCAATGCAATGTCAACATAATCCTGTAGAAAATTTCTTGAAAACTGACAGCACGGCATCTCGATTGGTCAGATCTTATCAAAAGGATCGGAGTAGGTCATGGACATGGTTTAGCTAGGACAATGTGATGGCATAGTACTAAGTACTCCATCATCCGTAAATAGTTTGATTTAGGACAGCTCCAGAAGTTAAATTATTTATGGACGGAAGGTGTAAGTATATTATATTATCCGTTTACGACGTCAGCTACATATCTGGCTTGTACTGCTTGAACGGCAGCGGTTTTACCCGTATATTCGTTTTGCTTGACAGACAGATGCCCTTTTGCTTTGTCCTTGTGAATCCACTTGTTGTCACAAGGAGGGAAAAAATAGTGAAATTTCAGTGGTATTTCTGAAATTTCTTGATTATCGTTGGGCCCGGGTAAATTATATTATCGAAATTTCATGTAACGTGTCTATCTAACGTGTTAGACACGTAATATATTATCTTATTTCTTTGTTGTTATATGATGTATGATAGATTAGGGAAGTTTTTATTATCATAAAAAGATAAGGGAAAAATGTTGGCGAATTCCAACGATATTTTTGAAATTCGGTGTAAGTTTTATTTCACAAACTTTTTTTCTGTCTTCTCCATGAGATCATCAGCTGCACCAATCACCAATCTTGGAGGGTGCAGTTTTCTTTTTAGGGAAAAGTCCATTTTCAATCCTGAACTATCATAATCTTTTGAATTTGAATTTGAAATTACAAAACCAAACATCCTACACGAGCGAACTAACAAAACCGTGCAAATTACCTCCAACCGAAACCACCCCGGTTTTGCTATCACGTGGCAGCTGTTTTCTGACGTGGCCACCGAAAATTACCAAATTGCTCCTTATCCTCTCTTCCCCTCGTCTCCGCTCCTCTTCCCGGGCACCACGCGCCTGCACGCATCGGCGCCGCCGGCCTCGGTGGCGGCGTTGTGCCCGCCACACCTCCTCGCGGCGACGTCCTCAGCCTCCTCCTCTGTGACGGCAGCGCTGTGCCTGCCGCACCTGCTTGCGGTGTCATCCCCAGCCTCCTCCACCTGCATGCGCCGGCACCTCCTCGCGGTGATGGACGACGACCATGACAAGACCCCGACGTGCCATCGCCGGCTGCCGCCGGAGGGCGATGCCCGTGCTGCTGCTCCTCCGCCTCGCCAGCCGTGCCGTGGCGGCGGTCCGTGAAGCAGAAGCTGGGCACGGAGAATGGGGAGGGCGAGGGCGGCGAGGGGGAGTCCGCGGCGGCGCGGGTGGACGCGGTGGAGGAGTCCGCGGCGGCACGGGGGAGTCCGCAGCGGCGTGGGTGGACGCGGTGGAGGAGTCCGCGGCGGCACGGGGGAGTCCGCAGCGGCGTGGGTGGACGCGGTGGAGGAGTGCGCAGCGCTGCTGGAGGCTGAGGCGGCCGCGCAGTCCACGGCATCAGCGTTGCGGGCCGAGGTCGGGGAGGAGAGCCTCGCCGCGGCCAGCGCCGCCAGCGACACCATGGCCATGATGATCCGCCTACAACGTGAAAATCCCGAGGTCCAGATGGAGCTCTGCTGCCGCTTAGCTGACGAGAAGATGGCGCTCGACGCTGCCGAGATCAACCAGCTCCGCGCGCTCCTTGCCGTGAGGAGGTGCCTGACACATGCAGGCGGAGGAGGAGGCCGGGGACGCCGCCGCAAGGAGGTGCGGCGGGCACAACGCTGCCGTCGCGGAGGAGGAGGACGAGGACGCCGCCGCCACGGCCGTGCAGGCGCCTGATGGCCGGTGGCCGGGAAGAGGAGCAGAGACGAGAGGAAGAGAGGATAAGGGGCAGTTCGGTAATTTTCTGGTGCGACGTCAGAAAACAGCTGCCACATCATAGCAAAATCGGGTTAGTTTCAGCTCGGGGGTAATTTGCACAGTTTTATTAGTTCGCTAGTGTAGGATGTGGTTTTATAGTTTCGGGTTCAAAATTGAACGATCGTATGTTCAGATAAAGATGAAGCAATTTCCTCACTTTCCTCACTTGAGCTCGACTCTACTCCTACTGGCTACTGTTAGAATATACTCCCTCTATCTTATAAAAAGTGCAATTCTAAGTTTAAAAAAATCTTATAAAGAGTGCAATCCTAACAGCAACTACATGTCTTATCCTTTCAAATATATTTTTAGATTTAATTATTTGCATGTTGTAACTAACTCTATGAAATTTGAACATCTTCCATACCTAAATTAATGGGACTAAGACAAGTACTGAGTGTAGCATGGTCATTTGCTAGTAACACTAATCTGTCTAAAAAGATTAAAATTGCATTTTTCATGAGGACAGAAGGAGTAGCTGGTTTCACTACTACTAGAGAATGGTCATTCAATCTAGCACATATATGCCGGCCATTGATGCAACCAGTACTTACGCGTGCATGGGTACCGGTTACAACAGTAATAATCTCATCTCATCACGGGTCAACGCCATGGAAGCATGCATGATTATCGCTGCCTCTTTCCATGCCGCCGTCATGCGTGCAGCCTCGATCGATCCCTCCCTGAGACGCGGCTAGCTAGCTAGATTCAAGATTCGCGTCAAACGAAGCACGCACTGCGCGCATAGGAAATGTCGCTGGGGTACATGTACATTGTCATGATGTCGACATCCCGCAAGCAGAACCACAGGCCGTGATTCAGCAGCTAGCTTGGAGCCATATCACATGGAAGCTAGCTTGGGCTGGCTAGGCATGTTGCATGGCACTAAAAGAACTGGCCCTGGGCTGGGCTGAGCCTCGAAAGGGATCTGAGGGACCATGAGGCAAAACTTCTTGGGGAAGGAATAGACCTCAGGGCAGAACCGATCAGGCCTGTCAGTCATTGACACAAACAAGGGGGCTTACCGGTAGATTCTGAAGTTTTTGTACTTTTGAAAATAGGATTCTAAACCCTAGTCATATGAGATGGTTTAAATCTGTGCACACGGGGATTCGAACCATGGCTGCTAGTTCCACTCTACAATGAGCTAGCCATAGAGTTCTTGTACCGATGATTTCATTGTTTCCTTGCTCATTCAACCTCACCCGCTCAGCTGACCATGAACAAATCTTGCCATTTGATTTTTGCAAAAGCATTCACAGGCCTTTGGCGCCTCCTTCTCCCATGTTGGAAGCAGACTGCAAACAGGTGATGACCATATATATACCCAAGCAACAAAATTTACTCATTTTCTTCAGGTGACTGCAGTTTTTAGTGATCAATGGAAAGAAAACATTTTTAGCTCTCACAAAAAAAAAGAACAACAGACAACTTGCTTAGTAGTATAGCCCATTATGAAATCGTTTCTAGGCGGCGGATCCATCCAACTGGCCAGGCGTGTCACATTTGGGATAAAATAGACGGACGTCATGATTTTGTAGTGCAAATGTTGACAAAGATTATAGGGTCGTGACATCATGTACGGCAAATAGGAGTACTATTATACAAACGCAACTGGAGAGATGTTGGCAATCCAGAAAGTCCAACTTGGCAATGCCAGCTTAAATATATTATCATCAGAAATCAAGCTCTGCTTTCTTTCTGTAAAGTTGATATGCATTCAGATAGTTCCATCGTCAGAAGGATTTGACTAGGTATCTCAAAGCCCCAAAAATTGTATTTGAACCATGCACAATTACGGGTGATCAGCTGACTTTAACATGTTGGTGTTACATGTCGTGTGTGCATTTCATAATGGACATTTTCGTTTAGTCAGATTTGGCTTGCCATTTCACTCTTCTAGTAGGCGACTTTCTAATTTTCTAAAAATTCAGGTTGAGTGAAAAACCAAAAGTCAACAATATACTTTTCGAACTTCTCCATGTGCAGAAGAATCTGTTGCATAGTCATCAAGAAACATAAGATATTTGGTTACCTTGGGGTTATAGGCCAGCCAAGGATCCGTTTGGCGTGCATCATACATGAAGAGAGTTATCTGCTTGATCTCTCTCGGGATTGCTAGCGCCAAGCTCCAACAAATCAACTATGACCACTGAAATTGATCTCAGAAATCCGCCCAAGATCGTATTGTTCTGAAACTCAAATCTTCAATCTTGGCCGATCGACTTGACACTATGATTTTATAGACAAAGTCACAAAAAAAACACAATTTCTGCAGATGGAACGTAATCTTTTTATCATTGTAGCTGATAACACTAACGAAGTATTTGTAAGTAACTGACGAGGAGAAGAAAAATGTCAATTAGAACAACCAAGCAAAGGTTCCAGGAATCCGAAATGTCAAGCACTGCATCATGGAATGGACCGACTGACTAGGGACAATTGTTAGACAGCAGCAGTAGCAGCAGTACATGCACCGCAACCTTCACAGGTAACACAGAAGCAGAGATTTAAAGATATGACATTTAGAGAGAAAAGATCCATGTGAAAACTCACAGGTCACTAGTGACAATGATGCTGTACTCTACATGCAATGAGATAAAAAATTCAATGTCGAATTCACACCATTCAGATTTCAGAGTCTGAATCTAGCGATACTGGGGTACAGTACATGCGAAGTTCACCTTCACCCATCTCAGTTGCAGGTGTACTACGCCAATCTCAGGTAGTCAGGTCTACTAACGGGATGCAGTGTTCATGCAGCGCCGTATTTAGTTAGCAACTAAATCTTGTTCCGTCACTGAAGTCTGAACTGAAGCATTTGCCTGCAAACTCGGCAAGATTGCAGTGCATTCAGGCTGTAGGGTCTCGCCCAGCAGATTGAAGCGAAAGCATCCAAGTTCAGGCACGCGAACGCGATTGGGGAAGGAAGGAGACGGAAGGAGGCACTTACACAACTGAAGCCAAAAGCTGGACGTCGCCGGTGAGGGAGCAGAGGGTTCGCCTGGAGCTCTGCCTCCTTGGACCTACGGCGAGCCACGCTGAGTCTCGTAACTGGTCAGGTGACACGGCCGGCGCCCGGCAAGCTGCCCGCTGCCCCGCTCGCCCCAACCCCTCCTCCCCTGCCGGAGCCGGAGAGTCGCCGTGCGGGCTGGGGTCAGCAAAGTTTGCATTGAACACCCCGATCTGCATCGCGATCCCATATTTTACACAAACCTTCTAAAGTAGATTGAGAATAATAACTGCGATCCATTTATTTATATATAGCCCCCTAAATTGGATCGCTATTAATAATCGCGATCCGATAATTTTCATAAAGACCCCTGATAATTTTGAAAACAGTCCCTAACTTTTCAACGCCAACGATCCAATACACCGCGCTCCTCCCCTTCCGGCGATGGCGATGGCGACGGCGATTCGCGCTGAGTGGGCTCTCCTCCAGCTCTACCCCTCCCCCTTCCCCGCCATAGCTTTCTCATTATCCGTCTCCAACCGCGGGATTTCGTTCTCGATGGTCCGTTCGTCCAGGAGGACGCTGTCAGGCAGGCTCGCCGTCGCTTCTCTCCGGAACAGCGAGCTGGCGTCCCTCTGGTACGGTGCGGCGGCGACCTGCCTTTCTAGCTTCTTCGTCATCCCCTCCGGCACAGCCCCTCTCCTGATTCAACGCAAGCCTCGCACACATTGCAATTGCCAGCCATCGGTACTGAACGTTTTTACTGCGTTCTGAATGCTCACCGTTTCGTCAGGATTGGCTCGTGATTGCAGTTGCTTAAGCTTGAGTCACATTGCAATTTCTAGCTATCGGTTCCTGAATGCTTGAGCTCTGGTCTGAACGGCCATCGTTTATCAGGATCAAATGCGATGACAAGAGGGATGCAGACTGCCATCGTTGCACTGCAGATTGCCACTACATCGTCAGCAGAGACATTCGCACCATTGTCTCCTGCAGAGCTTCCATTCGACGTCTGAACAAAGGACATCTCTGCTAACTGCCATCTCATAAACAATATTTCAAGCCGGCAAACAAGAGATTTATAACGATGGAAGAAATGCACGGAACCATGGCGCAGGCTGAGGCTATTGACCCGGAGGATTAATTTCTGCGATCCAACGGCTCAGTCAAACCATGGAGAATCGCTTGTCCTCTGTGATCCACGAAACAGATCCTCAGAAGATGGTGGTACTTCCGTTGACTTGGCTCCTCTGAAACCTGCCTTCAGATATGTTTCGCTTGGCTCCTCAGAAACAGAAACGTGTTTGGACCAAGCGTACGTGCGCGATGTTTGGCAGCTCGACATCTGCATTGTGCAATACGGATGTCGAACTTACGTTCATAAATGATCAAAGCTGGATTGTCATTTCTATAAGCTACAAGCACCTAATTTTCTAATTTTTCTGAATATTCAGGCTGGTCTAAAATATAAATAGCATGGGCAGAATTTGTCAGATTGTCAGTGCAAGCTTCTCCCTGCCATCAAATTTTTGGTTGGTTAGCTGCCATCACCACAAGTTCTTTAAGACAGAGTACTCATTGAATTTGCAACTAACTGAACCACGCCTTTTCTGGGGACAAATTTTAGTGCATACAACAACTCATCATCACCAACAGAGATTTCTGTTCAAGAAAAGACATTATCAACAGATCAAATTTTATATTCTTGCTGCAATCATTACCGAGTCAACTCATTGACGCTATTGTCCTCTGCTCCCTAACACAAAATATATCTCTAATAACCGTCCTAATAGAGCAAACAAACCTGTCGGCAGAGAGGGCCTCTCCTGCAAGCGCCATCCTAACAGAACAAACCTGTCTCCTGCAGGTCTGAGCTTTGACGTCTTAACCGAAGGATCCCAACTAACTATTCATCAAAAACTAGCTTATAAAACTCTTCTCTATCAATACACGCCGGACAGAAAATCTGCCGGCCAGTTTTCAAGGAAAAAAAAAACTGGCTGAACAGGTTGAGACATTAAATCCACTGTTCTCCAAAGACTCAGCCCCCCAGGGCAAACCTTTTCACTATCCAGTTACTGTTTGGTAGCTGCAAGTAGCCCCACCAGGACACCTGATCTGAGGTTAAGGAGTACTATATCTGAAATTAACTGAAGCATGCAACCACGAGCCTGCGGTTTCTGCAAAACAGGCTTGTGGAGTGCATTTTTTTTATTTAACTTATTCGCCATGCTGGATGCAAACAGGACATGGCCATACGCAGGCACGAAAATTTACATAAAACTAGTGATAATTTCTGTTGAAAAAAGTAGTAGAACTTTACACACGCTGAGGTGACCGCGGTGTTTAGTTATCAACGGAAAAGAAAACAACTAAACGGAAAAGAAAGCACTTTTGTACACTCCAGAAATGAGACTACTTGCTTAAGCCCATTATGAGATTAGATTGTATCCAGACCCATCCATCCAACTGGCCAGACGTGGCATATTTAGGAGCAAATATAAATTATAAATTTTTAGTGCCATGTTGACAAAGATTTAGCTGATTATACCATGTACGGAAAATATAATACAAAAGCAAGTAGAGAAAGTGCCAGGCAATAAAGTTCAATTTGGCCAATCAACTTGTAGTGTAGGGCATATGACAGCTTTGATCTATTATTATCAGAAATCAATGCTCTGCTTTATTTCTGTAAGCTTGATCTGCATGCAGATACTTTCATCTCAAGAAAAACAAAATGTACTTGGACGAAGCATACTTACAGGTAATCGGTTGTTTTTAACATATTGAGTGCTGCACTCTGCCTCATGCCCTATGAATGTCAAAGTTTACATTTTCATATCATGAGATTTGTTAGTTGTTACTTGACCTGCCATTTCTTAAAGCCTGGAAGACGACTTTTCTAATTTTCTAAAGATTAGGATTGAATTTAAAAAACAGAGGTCAAAATTGTCAGATAATCAGTGCTCCTCTCTCACTCCAATGCATACATTGTTTTAGTAACCCAACAGTTTTTTTGTCGTTTGTACATGCTGGAAGCCTGGAAGCTCAGCACACGATCTGACCTTGCAACTGAACGAATGCATCATTTTCCGGAGGCGGTGCTATTATTGCATACATGCAAACATCATCTTCAACAGATCCATTTTTGTGTCCTCCCCGCAATCACCATATCAACTCCTCGATGCTCTTGTCCTCTGCTCCCAAAACACAACATCCACGTCATCTCCAGCCTCCCCAACGATCTTCGACGTGTCTGCACCTGGAGCCTTTCCTGCGATCGCCGGTGGTTAGAACGCCGCCACCACCCCGAACAAAAGACGCCTCTGCTGCTAACTGCCATCACAAACAACACTTGAAGCCGGCAAGGGAGGGATTAAAAAGGAAGAAGCTGTTCTTCACCAGCCAGGCCACGCGTCATGACGGTGGCAGGGAGTGCTCGTGTTCGTGTACCAGGCGAGCAGGTAGCACGTACGCTCATGCGGGCCGGGAGGGGAAATGTTAATGGCGGTACGGCCAGCCACGCCGACAGGATGATCTGCAGGCGGTACTTGTTTTGTCCGTCGCGATTTGTCATAAATCCAGCCTCGCCGATCACGGATCCCCCCCAACCGCGCTACCAGCCGGGGCGATCGATCAAGCCTGTCAGACGATGCACCTGAGTTTCTTTAACGAGTATCTTTGCTTCCTTGCTCCTTCCTCGTGCCCACTTCGCCCGTCCGGGTCCAGCCCCGCCATTGTTTATAGCTTCCCCGCCCCCACAACTCGCCGACGCCTCGTCCGTGTATAAGTAGCCACGGCTCACGAGCTTGCAGTGGCAGCGCAGCGCGGTGTAGGCGTGTGTGGCCGAGAGTGCAGCTCGCCAGTTGATAGCACAGATCCCCGTGACTGTGAGTCGTGAGTGTTCGTGACCACCACCGGAGAAGCCAAGGAATGGCGTCGACTCAGCTGTCGTCGGACGCGTTCGCGTTCCCGTGCCGCGACGACGGCTCGTCGGCGGCGCTGTCGCCGGAGGTCGTGATCACGGTGCTCGCGTCCATCCTGGAGCGGCACATCGCCCGCAACGAGCGGGCCTTGGCTGCCGGGAGCGACCGCGAGGCGGCACCAGGAGGCGACGGCGGCGAGGCGACGGCGGCGGCGGCGACGCGGCGGCGGGTGCGGGCGTTCGATAGCGGCACGGAGCTGGACATGAGCCTGCGCGCGTTCCTGGAGCGCTTCTCCCGGTACGCGCACGTCTCGCCGCAGGTGTACGTGGTGGCGTACGCGTACCTGGACCGGCTCCGGCGCGGGGACGCCGGCGTCCGCGTCGTGCGCGCCAACGCGCAGCGCCTGCTCACCGCGGCCATCCTCGTGGCGTCCAAGTTCGTGGAGGACCGCAACTACAAGAACTCCTACTTCGCGGCGGTCGGCGGGATGGCCGCGGCGGAGCTGAGCGCGCTGGAGCTGGACTTCCTGTTCCTGATGCAGTTCCGGCTCAACGTGTGCACGAGCGTGTTCCAGAGCTACTGCCGCCACCTGGAGCGGGAGGTGAGTCACGGCGGCGGGTACCGGGTGGAGCGGCGGCTCGAGAAGGCGCTCGTCTGCGCCGGAGAGGCGCGGGCGCAGCAGGCGCAGCACCGGCGGGCGGCGGCGGCTTAGTAAAATCCAGAGCGTCAGGAAGCTGTAAGCCTGTAACTGTAATAGTCGAAGCCAGGGCATGCCAGCGTGGTCCATCGCCGGCGACCGGGCAAGAGCTGCGCGGATTGATCGCCGAGGCGCCGCCGGAGGCACGCTGGTATAGATGGTGTCGGTGCCCAAAGGGCTCCACGGCACAAGGATGTGCATAGCATAATCATGGCTTGCCCATGAGTTAGGCTTGCAAGCATTGTAGAAAAAGGGGATTCGAAGAGGAAACGTAAAATAACTTCTTCTCGATCTTTCTTGGAAGAACACCAATTGCTTTTAGCACAACCATAAACAATTGCTCCCAGCAGCTAACAGAACCGATTGGGACTGGCTGCTCGACAGAAATGAATCGCTAAATCAGATTAACAACAGCAGGGACCGGCACTAACTTCGCCATGGCCACTGCTTTACCGCAACTCACGGTCACGGGGCGCGGCTCAATGGCCGAATTGGCAACCGAATGATTCAATCGGACGCGGAAAAGAGCAGGGAAATTGTAGTATATTTGCCTGATGCGATCGTGTTGTCGGTGCGACATCGCCGCCAGCTAACTTTGCAGATCATAAAGTCGGTGGGCACGGCACAGGTAGGGCACACATCCCGCGGGCTGCAGCGACCCAGCTGCCCCGCCCCCACCGGGATACGGGAAAAAGGACGCGCCTCCATTCGCTCGCACGATCAGAGCAGAGAACTTCACTACAGATTTTTTTTTTCTCCAAAACACAGAAGAGCTGCGCTTCTTTATATTAAGAAGAAGAGCTTCACATGGTAAGGGTAATAGGATGCAGTTATACGTTACTTGTGCGATAAATAAAAATAAGAATCATCTCATGGCCCAATAATGAAACAGGCTCGGACAGCGCTTCTTCCTCCGCGAGACCCTCCCCCCCCCCCCCCCCCCCCCCCCCCCCCCCCCGATGCAAGCACATCCTTCTCTTTCTTCTTCGTCTCCGGCACCACCCACCACGCCCACCATTCGTCCAATGAGCTCGCACCATCTTTCCTCTACTTATCCCGTACCACCCTCCCGCACCGTCTTCAGTGGCTCCTGCTACCAGATTCACCGTCACCGGCCATCGCCACCCTAACCCAACTTTGCTGAGGATCTTATCGAAATGCCCCGTCTCCTCCACCACTACCCACCAGACATCTCCCGCCACTCACGGCCGCCGGTGCCCCGCCCACACACTGCCACCGTTGGAATCCCAAGGCTCTCTCTCTCTGGCCACGTCCTTACATATGCAACCTTCCCATCGTGAAAATCTGATGCCGAAGCTCTAAATCCTAACCTATCACGGCGAGGACAAGCGCTGCACGAGGAAGAAGAATGCCGCACCATTAGGACGAGTTCTGCCAACCATTGAACTCTATATGAAATTAATTAAAGGCCTGCTTCATAGATCTCTACTTTAAGATTTTCAGAGTTAATAATTGTCAACTATAGAAATATTGGATGAGCTATGAGCAAATTAATGGCATCTTGTTGGGTCATGTCATTCTTAGTTTGGAACTGAACATAAGGTTTATGGTCATTTACTTTATCCAGCGATTTCCAATTCTTATGTGGATCTCGGAGTGAGCTATTCCCACCGTCCAATAAAAAAATATAATCCTAACATTTGGGAAAAAAAAATTTCACAAAAGAGTGCAATTCTAGGAATCTAGCAACAATTACTACCTAATTAAGTGGTCAAATTTAATCTGTATGCCAAAAATTAAGTCATGTCCATAATTTTAGAAAGTCTGGTCAGTTGCATGCAATTAATAAATGAGGGTACGGTGTTCATTTCATGCAACCACTAATATGTCTGAAAAAATAAAATACTAGGATTGTACGACGGATGAAGTATGACAAACTAAGTCGGACCAATCCGTGTCATACTATTTCGTAGGATCGTATTTATAGGAATCGTACCATCCTTGAGAAAAGGAAGATGAATAGCTAAAGAAGGCAAGTGTAGGAGGGCTAGGAGCGTATGCTAGCTTAAATAACTTGTGGTTAATCGCAGCTTGACCTTCTCAAGGACCAGTGATTTTGGATATTTCTTTTTTCCGATTACTGCGGAAGAATTCTTTTTCACGAAGTACTTCACGATTGTTAGGCTGACAGGTGTGTCCAAGACTGCTGGGGGACGTAACCACCCCTGGTTTCCTTGCCACGTGTCACTAGCTTGACCAGCGGAAGAATCACAACGCTGCCAAAAGAGCTTATATATATAAATGGCAAACACTCCGATTAAGCAGTTGAAAAGGCTTGCTGCAACTGTGACCACGAGAGGCGTTTGCCGGCCACAGCTCGCGACCAGCGAATCTGTCGGGTCGCGCGGCCATGTGTGAATCCTCCTCCCTGTCCCTGGTACGTGCATGCATGCGCAGTTCTGCACAGCACATTATCTATCGATTGGATCTTCTCCCTCACCACAAGGTTGCCATCACCAGATGCCGCCGTCCCCGTCACCGCCGCGGCCGCCGGGGCAGCCACCGGAGTTCAAGCACTTCTGCCGGGTATGCAACAAGGGGTTCACGAGCGGCAGCGCGCTCGGCGGGCACATGCGAGCCCACGGCGCCAGCGACGTCGACGGGTTCGGCGCCGACGACGACTCGCTCGGCGACGAGGCGTCCGCCGCGCGGTGCCGCGGCTCGGATGATCAGTGGGACGCGGTGGGGACATCGTCGTCGGCGACGCACGCGTACGCGCTCCGGGCGAACCCGAACCGGCTGATCAGGAGCTGCCAGGTGTGCAAGAACTGCGGGAAGGAATTCACGTCGTGGGAGCTTTTTCTTCAGCATGGCAAGTGCAACTCCGAGGACGAGGGGGACGAGGTGGCGGGTGGGTCCGGCTCGCTGCGCTCGTCGTCGCCCCCGTCCGACGCCGACGGCGAGGAGGATCCGGCGGTGGCGGCCGCGTGGTCAAAAGGGAAGCGTTCGCGCCGCGTCAAGTTGATGATCGGGGGAGAGGACCATTCATCCATGGCGTCGTCTCGACAGGACACGTCAGGAGAGGAGGAGGACCTTGCCAATTGCCTTGTCATGCTCTCCTCATCGAACGTTGGCCAGACAACAGTTGTCCACACCGACAAGCAGGAGCGGTGCGCATCGACTGCTAAGGAAGGTGACGGATCAGGACCGGCATTGCAATTGCAGCCGATCTCCTTTTTCGTCCCACCACCGGAGCCGATTGTGGCATTGCCCTCAGCAGTGACGCCACCGCCACAATACATCACGCCCTCATCACGCAACGTATTCGAGTGCAAGGCCTGCAAGAAGGTGTTCACCTCGCACCAAGCTCTCGGCGGGCACCGAGCCAGCCATAAGAAAGTAAAAGGTTGTTTCGCGGCCAAGTTCGAAAGCAATGCCAGTGAGCCAACACGCCACTCAGCCCTAGGTGATTCCAACAATATCACCGGCAAGGGTGCGATCGTGGATGAAGTCAGTACAGGCGTGAACAGGGAGGCTAAGACAAGTATTTATGCTGCTACTAGTGATCTTGACACCAAGGCAGGGACAAGTGAGGTAGCAGCATCACTATCAATGTCGCTCGCGCCCGTTGGACACAACTCGCCGGTCGCTGCGCTCACCGTCGCAGCACCATGTAAGAAGAACTCCAAGATGCACGAGTGCTCTGTGTGCCACCGCTTGTTCACCTCCGGGCAGGCACTCGGAGGTCACAAGCGATGCCACTGGCTGACCTCGAGCACGGCGGACCCCTGCAACTCGGTGGCTAACATGATCCCACCTCTAACTGAAGACATCATCGGTGTAGTCAGGCACCAGCTTACCCTCCGACAAATGGTGGACACGCCGGAGCCGGCGCTCGACCTCACCATCGCAGCGAACCCAGCAGCACTAGCAGCTTCCGTGGCGCGACCCGAGGCCGGAAGCAGCTCTTTCCATCTTGAAGCTCTAGCACCGGTACATTTACAGCCACTGGCCGTCGCGGTACCTAGCACTGGAAGCCACCGAAAAAAGACTACAGCGACAAGCAGCCACCACGGCGCCGACAAGGTCGCGGAGGACGACGAGGCGGACAGCACCACAGCCAAGAGAGCTAAGCTTAGCGATCTCAAGGATGTGGTGAGCATGGACGGCGAGCCCACGGGGCCATGGCTTCAGGTTGGCATTGGCTCCTCATCGGCCGGAGGGGATGACAAGAGCCGGGAGTCAGCTATTAATTAACCTATTAACCTACTAGTATCGTATATATACTATTCTACTTATTAACTACTAACTCTAGCTCAGAGCATGCATGTGTAATTTGTGAGTATATTGATCTTATCATGTAAGTGATTTGTTCTTATTTTTCTTTCCTGAATCAGTAAACTTACATCGTTGCATGGAGATGATATGTCAAGACTAACTGTGCTTCTATGAAAGAAAAATCAAAAGAACCAATATGGAAGATAGTTTGCTTTTTTTCAAGTTTTGCCTTCCGAAATTTCTAAAAGCAGCATCTATGGAACAAAGAAACATGTAAGGAAAAAAATTTCCGTTGCCGGGACTCGAACCCGGGTCTCTCGGGTGAGAGCCGAGTATCCTAACCAGCTAGACTACAACGGACCTTGGATGTGACCAACTGCAGTTTCCTAATTGTCGTTTCACCTAAAATGGTCGGAGCGAGCAGACAGCTCCAGCCCATTACTTCTGAACATTCAGCGATCGGTACACTGGCCACCTTAACCGAAGATTCTACAGCATGCTTCAACAGTAATCATCATATGGGTACTACTAACTAATTGAGAGATAATCCCGCGTCAGCCAGGAAGCTGGTCGCTGCTGTGGTTACAAAGGGGCTCCCTATTTGTCTTCCGGAAGGCAGTAAGGTGATGTATATTTGATCCGGCAGCAGCCCAATATATACATATGTAACAGGCCAAAACGGCCCACAAATCATAGGCAACCTGGAGTGCTACTTGGTTTTCCGTTCGCGATATGCCGTTTGCTTGAGCAAAACAGTTTTTTCTTTTTCTTTTTTTTTTTTGCTTGAGCAAAACAGTTTAGGATAGCAGGACCGTAAATGAACCCAGCAGAGGGCAGAGCCACGCCACGAGGACAGCCGTGGCTAATAAAAACAAACTATGAGCGATCACCATGTAGGCATGGTACATAATTTTTATTGTTCCTTTTTCGGCTCTCGTGGCTTCCAAACCATGTTGATTACACTGGCAGTAGTGACATTCAACATTATTTTTTGAATAAGTCATATTCAACATTTTGAAACAGTGAGTTCAACATCGCTTGAAACAAATTCAACATTTCTAATAAACTAGTTCAATATTTTACATAGCAATGTTGAAATAGTATAACTCAAATGTTGAATTACAATATTTTAAAATGTTAACAGTTATTAGAAAATAAAAAATATAGGCATATTACATCTCATTCTGTTATGAAAATTCTAATAAATATTGTGGTTTAAACATAATTAAAATTGAACGAAGCATTAGCGAGGAAAACAAGTTTAAAGTTTGAAATCAAAACCTTCCGTAGGCCAGCAAATAGCCTGCTACACGTGAACCTATCCCAACATGCTACTTGTTACATCAGGCCCCACTTCCCACCATCGCACAAGGCCCACGCACCGCACATTCCCCAACAGCCACATCTCTCCCAGCGCACGAGACGAGAGAGAAAGACGGAAGAAAAATCCCTACCGTTCACTTCATTCAGTCGCACAAATCTTAAAGTGGAAGCGTTTCCACCTTCCGGAAGATATATAGGATTTCCGGGTTACAAACGTTGTGCTGGATAGAGCCCAGGAAGGATCACAGGCTGGGCCGTGCTCCGCTTGTCATTCGGCCCACGCTAGACGAGCTCAGAGCCACCCTCGATTCCGCGGCCCGCAACCTGACGGCGAGCTCCATTCTCGGCAGAGAACTCGCATGCGTTGAACCAAGCAACGCGTGGTCAGTGTTTAGCGTAACGGGCTAGCGGTGATTCTCTCCATTAAACCCCTTTTATTTATACGGTTATTTATTTGGGTGGTTTTTTTTTTGCGGGTAATTTGGGTGGGGTTTGGTGGGTTAATCATCAGGAAAGTCGCAGTGGAGAAGTAGTATGTACTCCCGGGGTAAGGTGGGCGATCGCCGTTCTCGTCTAGTCAAACGTCAGAAAAAAAAATAAGAAGAGGGCTTTACATCCAGAGATCAGAATGCATTATTTTTTTTTTATAGTGAGAGATCAGAATGCATTCGAAGTTAAAGTATATGCGAACAGTGGTCGTAACCATAAACCAAAAAAAGAAAACTCGAGAGACGGGCATCCGGAGAAGAAGAGGGAGGAGGCATCAGGAAAATGACAGGGGATGAAAGGACAGCCCACAAAGTCCCGCTCCTGGCTGGGCCTGTGAATGACATCATCGCTTGCCCAAGCCAGGCGGCCTCTCGCACTCGCAGGGCAAACCCAAGCCCGCCTCCCCCGTCCACGGCGACTTCGAAGCGTACGAAGCGAGCCTTTTTTTTTTTTCTTTGAGCAGCCTGCGTGCCGAATTAATACTCCGTTCCTTTAGTCGTACGCAGCAGAGGAGGCAGCCCCCATCCCCGTGTCATGAGCCGTCGATTGACACCGGCGTTTTTGTCTTCGGAACCGGCCCGTGCTGGTAGTGGTACCGCCGCGTCGATCGTACGCACGAACATGATGACTCGATGAGGATGCTATAGCACACTGACGGCTGCTGATGCTCCCGCGACGCTTGACGGGTTAACTTTGGAGTAGGTGTTTAGTGGGGTAATCATGCGAACCGGCGCGCACCTACTGCCAGGAAAATCTCCAAAGCGGTTGGTTGGGTAGGGTTGGGTTTGGGATTGGAAAAGGGGCCCTCCCTCGCAGGCGCAGGCGCAGGCGCACCAAAAGCGCTTCCCTTCCACGTCGCGCAGGCAGCGGCAGCCGGACCAGAGCCAGCCAGGGGGGCGGCACGCTTTGCTCGCTTGGCGGCTACCCTAGTACCCTGCACCCCTCGCATCCCGGTCTCAGGAAGTCCTGGTAGTTTTCCAGAGAGGGATTTTACAGGAAGGAAGTAGCACCGTGCCTTCCTATGCTTGTGTGGTAAAAACGGATGGAAATCGGTGCAAGCAAAGCGGGGAGTAATTTCGGCCGGGGTGGAGAAATCACCGGGAAGGAGTAATGGCATGCCTTCCCGTTCCTGCCTGCCTTTCTTTCTGAGTAAGCTACTACTGATGATCGAGCGACTAATCAATAGTTGCCCAAAAACGACCGCGAGCTCTGATCCCCGCAATCTCGCAACCGCCGGGATCATAAACTAATCGGAAAGGCGTAGAAACAGAGGATGACGCTTCTGCGCCAGGCCTCCAGCCATCTCAGTTGCATCCGATCCCATCCCATCAAATCCGATTAAACTTGACGCGTTCTACTAATCCTAACCGTAATCGCCCGAGCTACGCTCCACCGCCGTCGGCCACCACCGTGCCATGCATGCTTCCCTTGTTTTCGTCCCGGGGGTCTTCCTCTCCCAGCGCCCTGTTGGCACCTACTCCTTGTCCCCATCCATCCCCTGCTCGGAACCCTTCTCCGGCTCTCTCATCAGTCTCTCGCTCAGCTCGCCGCACGCACGGCGGCGCGCCAGCAGGGAGGGTTGGAGCAAGTCAAGCAGGCGAGGGGGCGAGCAACCGGCCAACCGCACTTCCCAGTCGTGATCCGAGTGGGGTGGTGGCTTAACATGGAAAACCCCTAGGCCTATATTAAGCCGCTCCAGATTAAGGGGATTTGACAGCCATGGTATGGAGTGGAGGCACCTCCCAAGATCAAAGGCTGGCGCTGCACTAATGCTCATAATTCTTGCATTGACAGTGTAGGAGACTCATATTCTTCACACGCTCTAGCGGTTTCGTTCATGAGGTGGCGTGTATGTACGAGTAGTAAGAATTAGTATCTGACCACCTGTATATGGCTGGGAATACTGAGTACTTAATTGGTGGCCAAAACTGACCACTGCGCAATGGATACGAGACAGGGGAATTGGACCACGAGATACTGAATTTCGTGTCCTCCATACGAGCAACAATTAATTCATACAATTTAATCGGCAGTTATAGTCTTGCTTTAGATATCTTTTCTGAGTTAGTTCTCACTACATCTTCAGAGCATAATTATCTTGAGAAGAATTTCCTGGATGTGCCACTGTAAATCTCGTCTCCATAGCAGTATCTCTTAAGATTAATGTTTAGGGTGCGCCAAAAATATTGTTCTCCTGTGGGAATGCAATAATCAAGGATACGAGGAGCCACCCACAAAACAGAAGAAATATTGGAGAGGAAAAGAAAAGGGAATAAATGTGGGGGAAGCTTGGCAGTTCCGCTATATTCTAACTCCACCACGGAGGCAGGGGGCAGTTCTCTCTCTCTCCCCCCCGTCGCCTCCAAAAGCTCGCTCGTATTTTTAGCTCTCCCCTGAGCTCTCTCTCTCTCTCTCATCAAGCTCGCTCTCCCAAGCTCTCGCCATGGCCAAGAACACATGCAAGCTCTGCTCCCGCCGCTTCGCCAGCCCCCGCGCCCTCGCCGGGCACATGCGCGCCCACTCCATCGCCGCCGCCAAGTCGCAGATCTCCTCGGCGTCGTCGGCCTCGACCTCCCTCGCGGTCGGCGGCGGCGGCGGTTTCGACGACGACACCGACGCCAAGAAGCCCGGCCCCATCCAGGGGCACGTGCTGCGGGAGAAGCCCAAGCGCCGCGCCCGCCTCGCCGCGTCCGACTTCTCGGATCGCGAGAGCGAGACGACGGACTACTACTCGCCCGACGCCAAGCGCTCGCCCGGCGGATCGGGGGACGCCGAGCCGGTGAGCTCGGTCTCCGACGGGGACACCCCGGTGGAGGACGTCGCGCTGTCCCTGATGATGCTCTCCCGCGACTCCTGGCCCGCGCCGCCGCCGCCGGCGTACTACTCCGCCTACCGCGCCGACTCCGACGACGAGGGCGGCGCCCGCCCGGCTGCCGCGGCGCAGAAGCGGACGCGGTACGAGTGCCCCGCGTGCAAGAAGGTGTTCCGATCGTACCAGGCCCTTGGGGGGCACCGCGCCAGCAACGTGCGCGGCGGCAGGGGCGGCTGCTGCGCGCCCCCGCTCAGCACCCCTCCGCCTCCCGCCCCGCTGCAGCCATTGCTGGAATGCGACTACGGCGGGGAGGAGGACCCGTCGAAGGCGCAGCCGCACGAGTCCCCCTACTGCTTCCGCGTGTTCCCGTCCGGGCAAGCTCTGGGCGGCCACAAGCGGTCCCACCTCTGCTCGGCCGCCGCCGCCGCCGCCGACCCCTCGATCGCGATGAAGAGGCTGGGCTTCATTGATCTGAACCTCCCGGCGCCCTTCGACGACGTGGAGCACTCCGCCGTGTCAGATCCCTTCCTCTCGTCGAAGCCAGCGGGTTCCTGAAAGCAGAGCAGAGCAAGCAAGCCGGCTGCTTTGTCCCGCTCGCCTTTCGGTTGATTCCAACGGAGACGATTCGAGCCAGGGATCAGAAGGGTAAGGAAGAAAGAGTTACTGCTTAACAAAGCAGCAAGAAAGGTAAAGAAACCGATAAAAAAAAGGATTGGCGACATCTTTGCTTGGGTCGGGTAGTTCTTTTCTCCTAGTATTTGTTCGCAATCGCATTGATTCAATCAGCTACAATATCGCTGTAGCCCTCCATTTCGTTCTGTCTTTTTGTTCGTTTCAAGCCATGGCGCAGAGTAGCGACTGGGGCAGCTAAACAGAGCCAAGCTAGCTAGTTCTTGAATTCTCATCTGGAATCAAGCAGGGGAAATATCCCGAAAAGGAGCTAGGGAAAAGAAGATGAGAGAGAGAGAGAGAGAGAGAGAGAGAAAACCACTCCAGCTGAAGTGTTGCTTTCTGTTGCAGTCTCCAGCTGTGCTCGCTCCAACTGTCCGTAGCTTGGGGAGCTTGGCATTGGCAAGCCACCAAGGCGACCGCAGTCGCTAGCCGGTAGCCAGAAAACACCAGCACCGGAATGGCGATACCAATGCAGCAGGATCGGGCCTGGCCTTCGTAGTTACATCCACATGCGGCTGCAGAGACTCTGCTCGCTCGCTTCCTTTCTCTCCTTTTGCTTCGGCCGCCGCCTGCTGGATGCTGCCGGCTGCCGCCCCACCACCGCCACCTCCCCACCTGCAGTGACCAGTGAGCAGCAAAAAGGTTTGGAACAGTCGCGTACTGTGCCCAAATCATCTCGCTCTCCATTCCTTCTCTCCCTGCTCTGTGGGCCCACCCGGCACGAGCGAAACGCATCCCAACAGATTGTCCGTCGCAGCAACTAATGAAAACGTAATGCGGTTTTGAATTAGGTGTACAAATACCATTATACGGACGTATATACATTGGATATTAGCAGTACCGCCGCTAGCCTGCTACGAGTATTGTACAGGATGTTGGTTGTGCTGGATAGATGCGATCTATCTGACGAGTCGGTCGGAGAGGCTTTCGATTTTACAGGAGCTGCTCTCTCCACGTTCGGCGGGGAGGTGGTTATACGCATGGCCCACCACCCGCGTCCACGTGGCACCCGTCTCTCTCATCACCCCTTCTCTTTCTCCTACGCTTGGTTCGCATCGGCCGGGCTCTCAGGTCAGCGGGCAACGTCGGTTGTTAATCTGGGGGATTAACGCGCAGTTAATCGGGGGCGGTTATTCTTAGTTAAAAAATGGGCCCGGTACTGTTACCATACCTGGGGGCGCGGAGCCCGAGGCGGATCTCGCGGGCGAATCGGTTGGTCCACGCCGCGTGGGGAGGGAACCGGGTATGACGCGTGGGCCCTCCCTTGCTCCCGCCGCCCGGCCAGGGTCGCTCCGCTGTGCACTCCCCGCGTGCCGGGACGGAAAGCCGCCTGGGGTGGGGACGGGCCGGCGGGGGAACGCCTCACGTGGCGGCGGCCCACGAGATCACGGATGGACGGCCGAGATCAACCGGTGCCTCCAAACTTTCCGATCGAGCGATCTCCGATTATTCTCCTGTTCCCCCTGCACACTTTCCTTGTGAAAATCCATCTCGGCGAACGTAGCAGCGTCCTACGAGAACAATTTCCGTGAGCGGCTCACTACGGAGGAGTAGCGAGGCCAAAAGAGGCGCCCGGGAAAGCGTGTTCGGTAGCGACAAGGAACATACGCAGCGAGCAAGCAAAGCCCGCAGCGGGGCACACCGCGCAGGCGCAGCATCTCGTCGATCCCGGTGGCGGCTTTAACTTTTGCCCGGCGCAGGGGTCGCTGCGCGCGAGACTTTCGTGAGCCGCAGAGACTCTTCCGGCCGGGTCTCCGGCAAGCGGGCAAGGGCTTCAGGCCGTCAAGGCAAGCCAAGCCAGCCGGCCGGCCTCACGCCGCAGCCTGTCCCATCCCGGCAGGAAGGAAATTCCTGCTCCCTTTGGACCGGTCTTCTACTCACAGCTGCCGCACAAAGTTACCGGTACCCGTGCCGATAGCCTTTGTCCTGTACCCCTGCACGACGACCCGACCCTGCGTTCGCGTACGCAGGCACGTAGCAGGTTCCAGGCACGAGTATAATCTTCACTTTCACCTGCTAGTTGCAACGGCCGCTACCGCTGAGCTTTGTAGCCACCGCCGTCAGGAACCGTCCATGACTTGCGCGGGAGGTGCCAGGCAGGCGGGGTTACAGGGACTGTCCCGTGCACCGAGCAGCGGCTGACGGGGGAGAGGCAGCAGCGAGCAGCCTGCCTGCCTGACCGGTAGCCTCGTGAGAGAGTGAGGCGTCGACGTGGGGCGCAGGCCGGGGAAGACGGTGACTGGCGACGCCGCGCGCACGGGCCACGGCGGGCGCGGCGGTTAACGCGATCGTTGGGAAAAAGGCGTCGCTTTCTTGGCACAGTGGTGCCTGCAGCCTGCGTAGGTTAACCACCACCCGTCCGCGCTTAATTCCCCGGCCACACCTCTTCGTTCGTGCGGCACAGCGCGGCGTTCGCTCGCGCACTGTTGCGATCTGGCCATGGAACTCGCCTTCGGCTTCTACAGTGCTGAAAAGGAGGACACGATTCTGTGCAGATGGATGCCGCCATTACAGCTAGTAGCTTCGCTTCTATCCTCTCCAGAATTCGGCTTCTGAAATGACTTAGCTTTTGCGAGCAACAGAGCCGTTCGCGATTAGTCTCTGCACTGTAGTGCTGCACCGCACTGTGCCGGTATCTCATGACGGCATGGGCAATCATGGGGGACCTGTCTTCTGAAAAGCCGAGGTGTAGTGTATTCAATGGCACGCGGTAGCTTAGCCGTATGCAGGGCACGCACGCACGCACATGTACACGGGATGAGTACATTGATGGGGGTTTCCCCGTGGAGCACAGCCGCAGCGCACACAGAGCAGCAGCTGCCGTCGCCAGCCCGCTCACATAGTCACATGGTAGGTGGCCACCGGCGCCCCCCGCCGCGCGTCGCGAACGGGCGAGCAGAGCAGTGAAGGGGCGCGTGCTACTACCCTGTCATGCGTTTGCTGTCTCACAATTAGAACGGCATCGGCATGCCATGCCATGCCATGCCATGCCGCATCTTCCTCTGCTTTATTTCCCCGTTCTCGCGCTCGCCTCACGGCGGATCTCCTTGTCCGCCGGGGTTCTCACTCGTTCGAGCCGATCCTAACATGGAGCGAGCATGGCCAAGGAGTGATTCATTATTTACCAAGCCGATGGCACTTTTTTTTTTCTCTAGTGTCTGCCTGGACATTTCTAGTGTTTCTGAAAAGCGCCTGCTTGGTCCGTTTCAGTGACATACCAGATTCCGTAGCACACTCGGAAAGTAAAACTGCTGCTGTGGCTTTGTCAAGACTCGAGGAGATTTGCAGGTGCCATGCCAGTAGAGTATCGCTGAAATTACCTTTCTTATTCAGATAAACACCGCGTACTTTCCTGTTAGTTTCTTGCGCTCTCGCTCATCAGCTTGTGTCTACCCCTTCCATGCGTGCTGCCACAGCGTCATCGGTGTGCCGGTCACGAGAGTTTTAGTCGGTGCAGGTCTCCGGACTGTTGGGGGGCTACTGTTAGTAGGGCTGGATGGCGCGCTCGGAGTGGTAGGATAGGATGCTTGCTTGCTTCTGCAGCCAGCACGGTTCCTCCAACCTCCTCCCTCATGATCGGCCCGGGCGAATTTTAATCGCCATCGCAGTCAGTGATCCTGAAGGGGAAAAAGGATGGGTAACATTTGCAGTTGTGGACCTTTTGTTTGGAAAAGAAAATACAAGGATCCATGGTAAATGGCAATTTGTGGGGGCTAGTGAAACTTGGCTTGTAAGGCATCATATATATGCCCCAACTGAGGGCATCAGAATAATGGAACAGATTGTCCCCCTTTTGTTCTTGGTTTGGATGTTCCTGATCTAGTGATCTCTGTATGCTTGCTGCTTTACTTGCTTCATTTTTACCAGTAAGAAGTATGTTTAAAAAACAGTTAGAAGTCATCTAAGACAAACAGTGAGAAGTAAGAAACAGTTCAACTGCAACTGAATTCAAACTGAATAAAACAGCGGCAGGCTTCCCAAAAACGACAATGTAAAGTTTCTCTTTACCGAGGTAAAGAATTACTATGCTAGTGTGGCAGGAGGTAGCGGATTCTGGCACAAAGGGAGAAAACATCAAGAGGGCGATGATGCTTTTCAACCAATTGCAGGTTGGTGAAAGATGGAAGAAAAAGAAACATGGACGCCTGTTTTCTTCAGGCTGGTACTAACGGGTAAGGCTGTGGCCTAGGACGTAGCCTACATGTGGGTACTTTGAAGAAGTGGTAGAAACGCATGTCATGAAGCTAGATGGAGAACTGATGAATACTGCAGATTTTGTTTTACAGAACCACAGTAAAGGGGCTGCTACCTTGCTTTTTTTTCTTAAAAAAACTTGAACTTGGTTTCTGCATCATAATATGGACTAAATTGATGGAAGCAAAGTTAGAGCTAGTCAAACGAAGGATGTAACATTGTGGTAACCTTTTGAGCAAGCTAACATTGTAGTAATAACCTAAAGTAGATCAAGTAACGTAGCTAGTGAAGACTTCTTCGCGGTAGCAGGAGGATAGGAATAGCCTCGCATTGGTGGAATATGACACGGCATATCTGCTCGTTGGGTTCACATGAATATAGAAACAACTGGCGCCATGCTGAAACTGAAAGAGATGGCCTCTGCACCATCGCCACACAGAACAGGGCAAACAAAGAAAGCGCTGCGGAGTGCAGAGGCAGGAAGCATCTCCGTGAAGAGCTGAGGAAAGGAAGCCGGGGGCTAGAAGAAAGACAGGGAGAATCATTCCCTTTAAAATCAGCTTGTTTTGTTTCTGCTTGTCCATTAGCATCCGCTCCACTGGCCTCTCACCCTTCCCGCCCCAGCCTGCAACCCCCATGACCAGGAGTCCATGAGGCGGTGAGCTGATCCGGTGAGCAACCAGCTTTTGTTAGCCCGTGTTGGAGCACTACTGCACTGGTACTTTGCCATATCTCACTGCAGCGTGTCTGTACTTGGCCATTAGCATCAAGAGGGGGCATGTGAAGAAGCTAAACGCATGTGCATCTCGTCCTCTCCTCCGCTCCATGCGCCCTCGGTTCCCTGACCATCCCTTTTCTGCATGCAATACAAGCATGAAAGCAAGGGATGTGAGGCCGGCCCATTTTTTCAGGTTACAAACTCTGAAGTCTGAACAGAAAAGAGCGTGATATACAGGTACAACGGTACCTGCTAAACTCACGGTACAACGGTACAAGCATGAAAGCAAGGAGTACTCTGAATTCCGAGTGTGATATTCAGTACAGCAGCTGCTTTGGTTTGCTTTCACTGACGCCAAAAGTGAAATAGTGTACAGTACTTTCGAGGGAGTTCTTCAGCGGTGAAAGAGACGGAGTTGCGTGTCGAATTTCTGGGAAGCCTGCTGTTGACTGCAGTCGGTTTAGCCGCCATTCGCGGCGGTGTCTTCTCAGCTCCAGCAGCTAACCAACACCAATGCTGCCGAGGTTTGTGAATTATGTGGGGATTAAGCCCTTGATTTCTCGTGCCTCTCTCTCATGGTCTTACGCCCGTGAGATCTCGGTCGCGTGCTTCCGGTAGCGGCTGCATGTGCGCGCCGCCCGTACGTGAAGTGGACGGCTCGTAGGCAGGGCTGCGGAAGCGGCGGTGCGCACCCATTTCCAGCGGCTGGCATGCTTGCAGATTAGTGCAGGGGAGAAACCTTATGGTGCGATTGGTTTGCGTACAAGTCTTAGCCTAGCTCGTACCTGGGAACCAGGCTCTCGCTGCCGCTGGACAGGCCGAGCGCATGCGACACTGTCATGTTTGGATGCTTGTACGTGCTCGGCCTGGTTGATGAGATGATATCTGGTTGCCCGCATAAGAATATGTTCTTTGATATAAAAGTAGATCAAATGTTATCTTATACCTCTTAATTCATCTTCTTACTCCTTAACAGTATTTGCCTGGTTGATGAGATGATAGTTGGAAAAAAAGGGAAGCTCAAAGGCAGAATCATTTGCCTAAATTCAGTTTGTGCTCTTTTGCTTGTCTATTGTCCTGCACGTTCTGCTGAGTGCTGACCTCTAGTCTTCTTTGGTACCAGCCTGCACGCCCACTGCGCTAGTACTTGCCATATCGCACTGCAGTCGCGGCAGTTTCTGGCAATTAGCACCACCAACACCAAGAGTGGGCATGTGAAGACCGAAGAAACTTTCCTTTCAAAAAAAAAAAGACTGAAGAAACAAACGCATGCTGGTCCACTGACGCTCCCTTTCTCCTACACCAGCTATGTCAGACCGCCCCAGTCGCTCAGGTCGAAGAGAAGAGAGGGTGTGTGTACTAGAGCCCAGGCTATCATGTAGGTGTACCAGCTAAATTTACGAAGAATCACGTGGAAACGCACGGGATTAAGCAAGGAACACTCTGAATTCTGAAGCCTGGCTGCCTTGTACACCTGCTTTGGCTTGCTTTGCTTTGACTGACGCGAAAGCGAACTTCACGGTAGTACGGTGCTTGAGATTGCATTGCGTGTCGAGTGCAGCCAGTTTAGTCGCCATTGCCGTGGTGGATGTCTTCTCCAGCTGCTAACCAATACCCAACAGCATAGCCATACCATGTGGACCATGCTGTAGAGAGGCAATGATTTATTACAGGCGAGGCAAGCGAAGCAGTTGCTTTGGGTAGCGGCTGCATGTATGGGCGGGTCCGTCTGCGAAGTGGACGGCCCGTAGGCTGGGCTGCTCTCTCGGGTTGACTACACTTCGGTGATGCATCAAATTGCAATTTGCCGGCGAACGTTGGGACGATTGATGTGCAGTTCTGATGCTAATGCCCTGATAACATTGATAAAAGGTGGCAGATTTTTTTTATCAGTTTTCGAACTAACATGGTTGCTCTCATTCAGACTGGACACAAGTTGGCGTTCATCAAAGTGAAGGTGTCGCAAAATCGCTGACCACCAACTAGACAGGCGGCAACCTTGTCAGAATCGAGAATGTTGGGACACTTGGAGCGCCAAGGAGGATGTTCGCGTGTAGAATTTGCAGCATCTTGCTTGTGTTACGTTTACGTCGTTTGACTCAAGTATGGATGTCGGTGTGAGTTAAACACTGCATATTCAGATTCTGTTCTCGTATATAAACCTTACTGGATTCTGGCATGCCAAAAATTCAGAGATGTCTAGGTGCCTCATCAGAGCTAAGCGTGAGACCAAGCAGATTCATTCAGAAGCATAGCAGGAAAGGATTTAATTCAAATAATGCAATCCGCATCACTGTATTGACGACATTACAGGAGTTCATCGACGATCTTTTCATTCAAAAGCATAGCACGAAAGGATTTAATTCAAATAATGCAATCTGCATCACTGTATTGACAACATTACATTACAGGTGTTCATCAACGATCTAAGTCACGCAGACAGCATGTATGTGATGTATCCTCCGTCTTTTGGGCAACCGCGACAACACCTCCACTTTGTTTGGCAGCGCCAGCGCGTCGATCTTGGCGAACCAGGGGTGCTCGAGCGCGGCAGCCGCCGTGAGCCTCTTGTCGGGGTTGCACGTGAGGAGGCCGCTAAGGACCTCGAATCCTTCCTTGGACAGCTTCGTCTCGGGGAAGAGCTCGCGCAGATGGTTCTCCCGCTGCACGTCCAGTTGCGGCATCACCGCGGTGGCGAACGCCGTGGACGAGAACCACGGCCATGTGCTGTCGTCGGGCGCGCCGAGCACTTCGAAGATCGCGCTGAGCTGCCCTTGGCCGTGGAAGCCCTGGAACAGAGGTCTCCCGTTGCTGATCAACTCCGCCATGACGCAGCCAAGGGACCAGATGTCGACTTGCGTGTCGTAGTCGGGCTTCTCCAGCAGCATCTCGGGCGCCATGTACCACAGCGTGCCGGCCGGCTGGTACGGCGGCCGCTCGTCGGCGGACATGGCGAGCCCGAAGTCGCAGATCTTGACGACGCTGCGACCCTCGCCGACGAGGATGTTCTGGGGCTTGACGTCGCGGTGGACGATGCGGCTGGCGTGCATCTGCTTGGCGGCCGTGAGCAGCTGCCACATGGCGGCGCGGACCGTGGCCTCGGGCAGCGGGAGGGCCCCGCGGGGGAGCTGGCGAAGGACGTCGTGGAGGCTGGGGCCCACGCAGTCCATGACGAGGCAGAGGTCCAGGGTGCCCGGGGCGCGGACGACGCCGTGGAAGCCGACGACGAACGGGTTGGCGCCGCCGCCGCACGCCTCCTCGAGGAAGCGCGCCTCCCGCAGCGCCGCCCCAGGGCCGCCGTGGACCGCGCCGAGGCGCTTGATGGCGACGATCCGGCCGGTGTCGCGGTGCCGCGCCTTGACGACCGTGCCGAAGGCCCCCTCGCCGAGGCGGCAGGCGGTCTCCTCGTACTGCTCCGTGCTGCCGACGGCGACGCGCCTCCTCTTGAGACCGGCCGGTCCCGTGGCGGTGTGGTTGCGGACGGCGGCGGCGGCGGGCTCGGCCATCGCGAGCGGTAGAAGGCGGGACGGCGGATTGCTTGCCCTTGCCCTAGGCACCTAGGCAGCAGAGGATGACGGCGCGAGGCAGGGGAGAGGCGGTCGAGGTCGGCGGCGATTGTGAGTAATGCACGCGCGAGTCGAGTGCCGAAGCAAGACGAGCATTTTATTGTGGGAGTGAGTCCGACCGCGAGTTGAATTGAAACCGATGTCAACACGATCCATCCCTGATGCCTCTCGCGGAGCAAACGCAGATGCGATCTGCAGACGCGGGAGCCTAATTAGCAAAGGATTGCTTGCCCGTAACGCATCTCTCGCTGCGCATGGTTTGCTTGCCCCGCTGCCAGCCAGCTCTATCGCGTCAGTTCCTTTTCCTAATCTAGGCGTATTTTCAAGCAAAAATGCTAGTAAAATATATTCATTTTTCAGAAATTTGTTGCACAATATTTTTTCCCAGCAACGGAAGTACACTTGAGCATAGGAAGTGATTACCACTTGACCGGAACCCAATCACCATCAGCCTATACCATCCTTCAGGCTACAAACCGGAGAAAGACCAGAGAAAGAAGATGAAACTGGAAGTGCTGATGGCTGTAACACTTGTTCTGCAATGTTATGTGTAAACTTTCAGAGTTTCGACGTTATGCTGACTGTAAAAATCCATGCTGTAAAATCTCTATAGTGGTATTTCCAGGCCAAACTTTGTAAGAATATCTGCTGCTGAATTCAAAGTTCACCGCTTCTGGGGTCAGTAATTTCCTCCCAAAGAACAATGTAACACTGATTTTTTTCAATCTTTTTTGAACTTTGAAGAGCTTGAGATGTTGCTGTTTACCTCTGCACCGAACTTTGAAGAACTAGTGAAGGATTTCTATAACTTCATATATGTGTTACTTTTCTGATATTTTTTTTCTGATATTGTAAATTCATTTCTATAACTTCATATATGTGTTACCTCTCCATATCTATACAAATAGGGTCTGTTTATATGGACTGCTAAGTGCGGAGACGGGAATCTAACCCGTGATCTCAAGGTTATGAGCCTCATGAGCTACCAAACTGCTCTACTCCGCTCTGTAGGGCCGAAAACAGGTGGACGAAAAAGGTTGAATACTTGGACAAGCTGACAAATTATCACTCACACTAGGTTCACCTGGTAAGGGATATTTATATTTAACTGAAATAGATCAAGAATTGCTGTTAGCTACTATTATATTATCATGACAACATGTCCATGTATTTTGCAATATACTTATTTACTTCCTAAGGTCACAAAAAATGGGATATACCCATGAACAGGGTCAGAAAACATTGACAAGTGACCTTAATTATGTAGTGTGGGAATTGCTCCACTGCTTTGCTGAGGCACTGACCATAGGATGACCTGATCTTCGATCCAACTAGCTGTTGCAACCATTCCACTACAAGGCCTGTGCTTGAACTGGCCTGACCAATCAAGCAGACATCATCCCTCAGACGGTCAGACCCTCAGGCTGGTCAGAGAAAGAAGATGATCCGCAACGGTGGCATCATTCTTTCATACGCCAAGAGAAGAAGACCATGTAACTGGAACTAGAAATGCTGATGACTGTAAGCCTGTAACGACACTTGTCTGCAATGCAATGCAGAAACTTTCAGAATGTCAGACATTATGATGACTGACCATGTTGAAACTTGTCTCTGTAACTGGCATTTCTGCTCTAAACTTTGTAAGACGATCTGCAGCTCGATTCAGAGTTTACCCCTTTGGGGGCAGTTTCCTTCCAAGAGAAAGGTTAAAAATGTGGTCTTTTTAATCGCTAAGGTGAAGATCTTGAGAATTGAGATGTCGCTGTTTACCTCTGCGCTGCAGGCTGCGCCGTTGATTACTACCGCACGTCCGGCCGGCTTGCGCCAGGCTCACCGTTCGTCCGGTGGCTGAGCCTGTCGGCGTCGGGCGAGAAGGGGACAAGGTGATCTCATTTCCGTTCCCTAGATTTTGATCTGCGGCGCACGCGCGGCCAGCGACGGCAAGGCGCAGCGGCGTCGAGCTCGATCCGTATCCGTAGCATGGCCTGAGCAGAGGCGGCCTAGGCGCGAGGGTATACGGAGGAACTCGATGGAGGAGAGCGCGAGAAGAACGGTGGCGGGACTACCGCTGCCCACCGGCGGCAGGGCGATCGATCCCGTCGGCTGCAATGTCGCCGGCAGGCCCGGCGCAACGTATTTGCAAATAGACCCCTGATAGCCCTCCGGAACTTTACAAATAGACCCTTATTTGGATCGCGATTAATAATCACGATCCGAATATATGCATTTAGCACCCTGAATCTTACACAATATCCCCTAATTTGGATTGTGATTAATAATCGCGATCCGAATATTTTCAAATAGCCCCTGGTAGTTTACAAAGTGCCCCCTGGTATTTGCATAAATACCCGTGGTTCGGATATGAACTTCCTCCCAGCCGTGCGCCGCCCGCCGCCGTCGCCGTGCTCCCCGCCCTCCACCACCGTCGCACAAGCAACACCCTCTCAAGCCTCAGCACCCATCCGCTCCAACAGCTGCGCACCATTCGCCGCATTCTATTGGGTTGAGCATGGCAGCTTTCAGAGGATTCAGGTGCTGGTTTGATTGTCAAGAGACATAATTAAGCATGAAATACCGGTGTAATACGGGCATCATTTGCAGTTTCACACATCAGAGGCACAACCAAGGCATTCCCAAATTCAGTAATCCCTTATCCCTTTTTACTGAATCATTTCAAAAAGTTGCCCAAGCATTCAGACGAAATTCTAGAATTCTGAGCAACAAAGGCAATATACCATGCAGTACTGCTAAACAGCTAAACATAACAACGGCATTCCTGCAACTCTCAGCAATAAACCCAATGTATAAGATGTTTCTGTTATGGCTTACACCATGCCACTAATCAAGCCCCTCGTCTACAATCAAGTGGACAAGCATCCTTCAGGCTTCAAATCAGAGGAAGAAGATGATCAGCAACGTTGGCCAGCTGTATTTCATAGACCTAGAGAAGATCTTGTAGCTGGAAGTCTGGAACTAGAAGTGCTGAACCGCTTGTTATGTGTAGGTCAGCTACTAAAACTATCAAAAAAAATCTTCAATTGGAGCAGTATGCAAGGCATAGGATCCTTCCCCTTTACCCCCAGAAATCTTCTGTTCCTTGAATCGCCATCTCAAGAACCTACGCGCCCTCCAGAGATTTTGTACCTTACCTGACTTCCTCTCTGCTATCAAACTCCTCACCGTGCGAAGGAGGCAGGGGCTTGCGAGCAAGGAGGCGGAGGCGGCGTCACAAGAGAGGAGGCGGAGGCGGCGCAAGCAAGCAAGGAGGCGGAGGCGGCATCGCGAGCGAGCGAGGAGACGAGGGGGAGCGTTGCCCGGCCTGATGGGTCGTGGATTTCTTCCCCGTGAAAAACGAAGGGAATCGGGCCATGAAACCCCATCACGCAGACTTCCAAATGCTAGGAAAATCTGCACGGGGAGCATTACCCGTGGGCTTCCCGGCCCGGGGAAAAGGCCGGGAACCCGGCCGGGTTTAGAGTTTCCAACAGAAGCCTAAAAATCCCCCTCGGGGGTTTCGTTCCAGGGGCTAATAACCCTTTGCTCCCAAACTAAGCCTCACAGTCCCCAAAAACCCAAAAGGCATCGCCAAATGTTCAAAATGAGACCTCCACCATAACATTACTATAAGTTTTACGGAGTATTGACCAGCTTTACAACTGGGCATGAATCACATTGTCGTGGAAATTGATGAAGCAATCCTTGGCGAAGCAGTCAGATCATCAAGCTGGGACACAGGTCATCAGCAGGGTTTCAGCGTCGTCTCATCTTCCTTTATGTCAAGAGCCCGGTAGCTATAAGGGTTTCGACACCGTTGTACTGATAACATGTTCAGGGTAGTGACCGCGCCAGAGACCGCGTGTGATGTTCTGGTGAAAATGAGTATCGCCCCAGAGCCATGCCTCTGGTGACCTGGATTGTGATCGTGTAACAGCGCCAGAGACCGTGTGTGGTGACCCTTCAGGTAATGCCTTTCCTGACAACCAGCAAATTTGGAACATGGATTTGTTATAACATACGTAGTAATCTTACCAGCGCTGATAGCGTGGCACCAGTGGCGTTTTTTTCTTTTTTGGTAACGTAGGGTAAATTCAGTGACATGGATAAACAGGTACACAATTACTTTGATTTACTGATGGATGGCTGGGGAAATGGTTTGCTGGTGTGGTTGGAGTTGCATTTATGCTGTAGATTGCAGATTAGTTCGTCATTAAATAGCGTTTCCAGGCCAAAGTCATTACAATTTACAATCAATTTTGATGTGACGGTGAATCATCATGGGTCATGGCGTTTGTTCAGGCTTTTATTTCGGCTTACTGATGTCATTTGTTTACTTACTGCTTGGCAGGGCTGGCTTATTGAAATTGATGTTAGTTTTACTGCACATGTACACTCGCTATAAAAAAAAAGTCCTCTGGTTCAGTTTCTGTTTTCCCAAAACTAGATCACAATGAACTTCGTCCTTTAGTTTTTTTAATTTGAAATCACTAGCTCAAGATGTAACAAGAAGTTTTTGTCAATCCAGTGAATTCTATAGCATCACAAATAAATGAGCAGTCCTTGCAGTTTGTCTTATTTGAATCATGCTTGCTCGCTTGCTTTAGAGGTTCAGGCTATAGCCTGAGGCATCTTGTAGGTGAATCGTTTTATGCTTATTTAGGTGATTTTGATACTCTGCCTCTCTGCCCCTCCAAGAATGTTTGCAGCAGAAATACGATGGATTCTAAAAATATATATGGACAGTCATTAGTTTTTGTGCTATAAACATCTATATGCAAGCATTGCAGTTTGATTTGCTATTGGTGTGCTGAAGAAAAGTGTCAAGGTAGCCCAGTGTAGGAAACACGAAAGGTCGAAATCGTCATAAACATATGTTTGGTTCTGGATGCTTATTTTTGAATGCATACCCACTGCATCCATATATAGATTTTAAGAATATTAGTGTGGAAGATTGTTTTTTTTTTGAGGAATTATGATACCCTGATTCATCTACATTGGTAATTCAATGCGCCAAACCACGGCCGGCCGGCCCCGGCGCGCCACGACGCCGCTGCCCCTCCCCGATCACGGTTTGGGGGCTGGCAATGGCGGAGGGAGGCGCGCGCGCAGAAGGAGGGATTCGGCAGGGGAAAAGGGCTGAGATCGGTGGTAGGAGGAGTAGTGGAGTTCCGCATGCGACGGCGAGGCGGCGCGTCGGTCACCAGAGCCCGCCAGGAGGGAAGCCCGTCAGCAGTCATGGCAGAGGGACCTTTCTGAAAATATCCAGGGGGGTTTTATGTAAATAATCGGATCACGATTACCGATCGCGATCCAATTTAGGGGGGTTTCTGTAAATAAAAGGATCGCGATTATTAATCACGATCCGAATGGGGGTTTTGTGCAAATGTTTGGATCGCGATTTGGTCGTGTGGGCTTCCTACAAAAATGTTGAACGCCGCGGAAGGCGCCGGCCGGCGGCCATGGCCGTCTCCAAATCCGAGCCCCAGGTCTCCGAAATCGTCTCTGTGCTTGCGGCGCCGCCTCCGCCTCATGCTCCCCGCCAGTCAAGCTCCATCCTCAAACCATCCGCACAAACTCGAACGACGGAACGCGGCTGCGCTGCCCGGCCCCACGGCGTGCGTGGCTGCAGCAGCAGGGACGAGAATGCCATGGCCGCGCGAGGAGGCCCTCGAGCCCCTTCTCCCTCCCGTCTCTCCGGTGGTGATCTCGTGACCGACGGAATGCAGAGGAGAACGCACGGCGAGCGGAACTCAAGGCGTCCGGCGGCGGCGGCGGAGGAGGAGCCCAATGGCTATCGCCTTGCAGGCTTGCAGCAGCCAGCAGGCGAGGCTCTCGCTCGTATCTGATAATCTGTCCATGGGCATGTTCATTTGTGTGTTTGGGCTAGTACCAGTGCCGTCTTCACGGCCCAAAAGCCCATGAGACAAGTATCCCCTCCTCCGCGCACCACCACGCCACGCGATTCCCCATCTCTTTCCCCACCCACCACCCCCACTCAGCCTCACCGCCGAGCCGATCTCCGACGACCGCCGCCATGTCGCCCGCCGCCGCGCTCCTCCTCCGCCCCACCTCTGCCACGACGCACCCGCTCCTCCACCTATCCAGCCCCAAATCCGTCGTCCTCCGCCTGCACCCGTCTCGCCGCCGCCTGCCCGTTCCGCGCCTCTCCCTCACGCCCACCACCTCCAGCAACAGCAACAATTCCCCTACCCCGCCGTCCCCTCCGGCCCCCTCGCCCGAGCCCGCGGCCCCTCCTTCCCTGTTCGCAAATTGGTCCCCGCCGCGCGCGATCTGGCGGGGCCTCTCGGCGCTGCTCCTCGCGGGGCAGGTCTTCCACCGCGTCCTCACGGGCAGCGTCCACCGCCGTAACCTCCTGGCGCAGCTCCGCCGCGTGGGTCCAGGGAGCGCGGGGGTCGCGCTCCTCACCGCCGCCTTCGTCGGCATGGCCTTCACCATCCAGTTCGTGCGCGAGTTCACGCGCCTCGGCCTCCACCGATCCGTTGGCGGCGTACTCGCCCTCGCGCTCGCGCGCGAGCTCTCGCCGGTCGTCACGGCCGTCGTCGCCGCCGGCCGCGTCGGCTCCGCATTCGCCGCCGAGCTCGGCACCATGCAGGTGTCCGAGCAGACCGACACCCTCCGCGTCCTCGGCGCCAACCCCGTCGACTACCTCGTGGTCCCACGCGTCCTCGCCTGCGTGCTTGCGCTCCCGGTGCTGACACTGATCAGCTTCGCGCTTGGCCTCGCCTCCTCGGCATTCCTGGCCGACTCCGTCTTTGGCGTCAGCGTCAGCATTATTTTGGAGTCGGCGCGCAGGGCGCTGCGGCCATGGGACTTGATCAGCTCCTTGCTGAAATCTCAAGTGTTTGGTGCCATTATCGCGGTGGTGAGCTGTGCCTGGGGTGTCACAACCCATGGAGGAGCCAAAGGTGTTGGCGAGTCTACAACATCTGCAGTGGTCGTTTCTCTGGTTGGGGTTTTCATTGCAGACTTTGCTCTGTCCTGCCTGTTCTTCCAGGGTGCTGGTGATTCGCTCAAGTATGCAATGGGTTGAGGCAGGGCCACTGCAGAGGAAATTTTTGCTTTGTAGGAGCGTAGCATAGTCTTGTACATTAACAAGAATGGTGCAGCGGATTCAAATAGGCGAACAATGCAACATCAGCCACTCTCCAGGTGACATGCATTAGTTTTTCCCCTGATATCCGCAAGAAGTCATTTACTGTTTTCTTATGCCTTTGTTATGCTAAACTGCCGCTCGATTATTTGCCATTGATTCATGTGTAACTTATTCACGGAACTATTGATCGAACCTGTGTAACACATACTAATTTAAGTATAAAGAAAATCTGGTTACTGTCTGCTTAGGGCAGCTATGTAAATACAGACTGCTTGAGAGATCTGCTGCTTTCAGAACACAATAATGAAATAATATTGCCGTGCCTGGAAAAGCACATATACTCCTATTAAGAACATTGCTTTCAAAGCAGTGCAGATAATCATGCCTTCTTAGCATTACGCGTCCATGGATGATAATACATTGATACCTGAATATTTTGTTAGCAACTCTGGAAAATAAGGTGGTTGGACAGCCTTGTTTATTGAAACAAACATAAGTGCCTCTAGGTTCCAATATGATTGCCAGATTAATGGATGTGTGAGACATGGCTATACTCAGCAAGATAATGTTTTTTTTCTTTTGAAAAAACCCAGCAAGAATATCCTAGATGTTTTATTCTTTGGGGTGACTACATGCTGGAATTTTCCAGTTGAGCGTGCACACTATTGGTATCCTAGATGCTTCAGGTGATTAGCTGTTATTATTGCACATTTCACCTTTGATTTGCACGTACACCTCTAGAATAAAGCTTTGAAAACTTCTGTAATTATTGGTAAACCAATTTTTTATGTTGCCAGCCATTGCATCATCAGGATGTGTCAGCTGCTTCTCTGGAATGACGAATTGGACTATTTCACCTTCACTTATATTTGGTTAAATTTCACCATTATTTGTTTGTCATGCTACCTAGGTAGGTTCTACTCTTCCTCCAAAAAAAGAAGTTAACAGGATTACTGCATCATCTGGACATGTCTCTGGAATAATGAATCGAACCATTTCACCGTCATTTCTTTGGTTAAGTTTCACAGTGTGGTCCTAGATTTGTTTGTCATGCAAAATACTCCCTTCATTCCAAATTATAAATCGTTTTGCCTTTTCTAGATACATAGATTTTGCTATTCACCTAGATGTACGCCATATCTAGATACATAATAAAAATTCTGTATCTAGAAAATTCAAAATGACCTATAGTGTGGAAAGGAGGGAGTAGGTAGGTTCTACTCTCCTTGCAAAGAAAAAAAGTTAGGTGCTACTCTTGCCACAAGATTGCTTCTAAGTAGCTGGCCACGACCTTATACAGATACATCTTGAAGTATGAAAATTATCTCATGAGGTGAGTTTGTAATAAGGATCTGCAGTCTCTTAGAATTATCATTATAGTCGCAGTCAGCATATACTGTTAACCCGTTGGTTGACAACATAGTATGTTCATGAACTTTACTTTGCCTAATAGTTTCTCACTTTCTCTGTACAACTATTGCAAATATCAAATATTAAGAACCATGACCTGATTTGCTTTTACAAGAAAATAATTGAGGCATGGCATCAAAGAACCTTAGAGCATCTCCAACGGAGCTCTTATCCAATCCAAGACCTTACTTTGAAGGCAAAATTGATGAAAAGTCAATCTTCAACCAGCCCTCTATCCCTCATTTTAGAGATGAGAGGCCTCGACCTCACCTAGCCCCTATCTAATTTATCGCACCAACCGTTGTGCCTTACACGTCGCCCCGAACTTGTTCCAACCACAAGGCTGCCATGGGCGCTGCCCCGGAGTTGGTGATGATGGTGGACTCTCCGGCCTCCATGGTCGCCAGAGTGAGGGGCTCGGCCATGGCTAGGAGAGAGAGGGAGCTCGGGTCTCAAGCATAGAGGGAGACATGGAGAAGGAATAGGAGCTGGTGTGCGCTGAGCAGAAAAGAGATGGAGATGGGTATGTTGATGTGTGAAGTATAGGAGGGCAAATATGATTATGAGGGGGTGGTATGTAGGGGTTGTGTCTAAGAGACCTCCTATTTAGGGAAGCAAGTGGAAAAAATAGAGAGGTCGGCTGGAGATGCTCTTATGATATTTTTTGTTACAACACCAACAAGTTATCTGAAGAGAAGTTCCGAAATATAGAACCCTATACTTGTACCGCGGTTTCAATTCCCTTATTTATTTATATGTGTACCTCATACATTGTAGGCACAAAATTTAGCGAAACGAATGGAACCATAAACACCATGACATCATAGTAAGACATCGCGAAAGCAAGCGTAGAATACTGCTTTCTTCCCGTTCTCCCTCCTAAGATTATCTTCCTAATCTCCTAGGCGACTTTGCAGGAGAAGGCCTCCATCAAACTCGCTGACAGCTCCGGGAACACCCGAGTTGGACGGAAGTCTTTGTTGAGGCAAACAGCGGTCGCCCGGCCTTCCAACACGAGCTGCCAAGATTAGCAAATAAAGGTGTGATGAGACACATACTTACGATAACATGCTACCAGTTCATGTGATGTACCTTACGATCCGGCAGGGTCTCGATCATGTGCTCCACCATAATCCGCACGCCTTTGATCAGCACGGGCTTGACCTTGACAACAAACATGTCACCGCTCTGATGATGCAACACATATAAAATGTTGAATTAATTATAAGTAAAATTCCGTCACAGGAATTTGCCATGGGCCCATGAGTACGCTCACACAGCAAATGAACGAAGCTAGACATGTACCCTGAGAGGCGCGAAGTACTTGAGGTTCAACTCTGAGAGAGCCATGGCGTTCCCCGTTGACGTCCAGTAGCCCACGCTGATGCCCAGCTGCTCAAGCATCACGTCCCGGCCTGCTCAGAGAATTCATAGATAATCGCAGAGAGGCACGTGTCATGTGTCTACTATATGTAGCTAGGAATGGACAATCTTTTCAGAGCTGCTAACGAGGAACGGACGATGGGCTCACCACTGTGGAGGTAGCTGGCGTAGATCGCGTTGTTGACGACGCCGTACTCGTCAACCTCGTCGTCGCGGACCTCCATCTCGATCTCGAAGAACTTGTCCTTGCTCATGGCGGTGGCTAGCTGGTTCGACGCGGTGTCGTACTTGCCGGGGTGAGCATGCTGATCGAGCAGCTCGCGGCTGGTGTCGCGGGCGGCGACGGCGGCCACACCCCGGAGCCGGCAGTACTTGGGCCGCGCATCCACGTGCGCCGCCGCGACCCTGCCGAGACGCGCCCGCCGGCCAGTGCGCACCACCACGCGGTGGTGACCATGGGCGCCGCCGGAGCTGAAGCTTATCCCATCTGGCGCGCGCAGACGAGGGGAGAGGCCGGTGGGCTGACGAACGAGGGCGCCCATTATCTGCTGCTGCATTTGAAGATCTTGCGAGCGAGCAACAGTGGTGTACGTGGCACGTACGTTCTTCGCCGAGCACGTTCTGGATATTGGTGGTGGCTGGCTAGCGTTAGATACCGCCCAGATACTTGATGCCTTGATGGCAATATGCGTGCGTGGCGACCTAGTTATATAGGTGATGGAGAATCAAAGCATGGGCATGAAAATGCCGGTTTTTCAACTGTGTCCTCCTCGTGGCCTGTGGAGTTTTACTCAGAAAATTCTAATCCTGTGTGTCGGCGAGCCATTGGGCTTGCTCAGCCACTCTCTTTCTCTCTGCTCGGAAATTCTCGATGCAAGGAAGTTTCATGTATATATAGGGATTTTAGTCTCGATAAATAGCATGCCAACATAGATAACAGTGGCATGATATAAAATTTGTGTGGAGATAAGAGCTGGATTTGATCGGGATGAAAAGAGTGTTAATGATTGCCGTAAAACTAAGATAAAACCCCATTGAGGGAAATTCCTTTCTCTCCATGCGTTTTACTGACCCCATTCGGCCGTAGCCCGTAGCTAGTATGCTATTCCCTCCGTTTAAAAAAAAATTAGTCACATTAGGAATTCTATTCTATAACAAATCAATACTATAACTGTATTTGTCTCTATTTATTAGCTATATTTAATATTAACTGATTGCTACATGCACGTACTAAATGGTGCTAAAATAATTAGTTTTTGGTACAAATTTTGAATACTAGAATGACTTGTCTTTTTTTGACGGAGAATTTACAAGTGGTTGCATAATTCATATGGTATGTTTGATCTCAACATCATATAATAATTGTAAGAATTTGTTTTATTCATCAGACTAAAACTATAAAATTGTATGACAGTTTCTTGCCTTGCCCAATCTAAATCTAAGGAAATAAAAAAAGAAATCTGCGTAATTGGCCGGCAGCTCAGTTTAGCTATTGTGCGGCACTGCGGCGGGTTGACTACTGGAGCACGGGACCAGGACCCACTGGATTGTACTCGTGGGGTTGGGTTTTCCACTGTTCATCTAGCACGGGCTTGAGACGCTTGGGAAGCGTGTGAATCCAGGTCAAGCTGGAGGCACGTGGCCTTGACGGCTTGACCGTCGATGGCTTTGGTACAGCAAGCTGCCGCCGTTTGCCCTGGTATTCCTGGGAGTGGCTGGCGGGCGTGGGGCCACCTCAAAGTGGGTCCGCCGAGCCATTTTGCAGGAAATGCATGAATGCATCAACCTAAGTAACACGAAGTTTAGAGCAGAGACGGCAATTATCACGGTGAACACACTGTAGCGATGATTTTTTTTTTGAAAATCCCACACACCAGCCTGTCAATACAACAACATTGGTGCTAATTAACTGTTCATGAAATGTTTATGTTCATAATCAAGTGGAATGGTTGACCTCTACGGAGAAACGCAAGCACCAAGAAATCGCGCAAATGACCGTACACTCGCTTCTTTCTTCGTTGAAGTCCTTGGTCCTCCTAGGCCTATTTGGTAGCTTCTGACAGGAACTGTCTTTCTTTGGATTTACTTTACCAAGGGACCGTCATTTGCTTTGATCGTCTCCATCCGTGTAAATGGACGAAAGAATGAAGGAGCTACAAGGAACAAGGACGTCATCTGTTCTGTAGCGGTACGAAACAAGCAGAAGCACATCGTTTGTTTTGCCTGGTTTCCAACTTCCAACACCACTTCTTGGCTTCTTGCGATTTGCATGGGCCGTGCTGATTGCTGTGAGCGGCGCCGGGTCTAGCGAGGATCGGAGGCTTCCCCGAGGAAGGGGGTGGGCGGGTGGCGACGTCGGCAGTCTGGGGTTAGCAATGGGAAGTATAATCTCACCTTCCAGTTCAGGTCATTCAGGTCGATGGAGCCTCGCTCGAGCTTTGATAATTGAGGCGGAAGGGGATTTTTTTTCCTGCAGAGTTGCTGCAGAGTTTTTTTTGGCTTTCTAGGAGCGTAGTATAGGGTTGTATATTGTCAAGAATGGGCGCAGTGGTTCAAAGAGGCTAGGACTGAAACAATGACCAGTGACCAGATGGAGTCCCTGTAGGATATAAAACCTTACCGAGTAATTAGATTTACAGGATCTAAGCACCTAAACACGTAAGCGCAAACTCAAATAACATGAACAAGGACTGAGAGTTTGACCGGGAGCGATCGCAGATGGATTTCCGGCGATCTTGGTTGGAGACGAAGTCGATGTAGGTGATCCGTAGTCGTTTCCGGAGTCGTAGAAGGTTGCGGGTGCCGTCGCCCTTCGGGCCTCCACCTAGTTTGCCCGACGACAGCGACAGCAGGTTGACGGCGGCCTTCAAATCGCTCCAATGCCACCAGAGATCGGGGCGGCTGTAGGGTGGCAGCTAGGGTCTTGGCTAGGTTCGACTATATCCAAAAAACGTTGGGTCCTGGCGCGAAAACGACATCTTTTCTTCTTATCTGTTTTTCTCTTTCTCTTATTTTTCGGCCTCTTGACCACCGAATTTTTCCAACAGCCCCCTAATATTCATGATAAGTCCTTCAGTGTGCTACTGTGCTCTACCTTTGTTGTGTTTAAACTGCCGCTGAATTGTTTAGTGTGATCTACTTTTGTTGAACCAGTGTAACACATCCTGATAGAAGTATGAAGAAAACCTGATTACAATCTGCTTAGGCAGCAACGAGATTTCTGCTGCTTCCAGAAAACAACGGGGTTTTTTTGTTGTTCAACTGCAACATATAAGCCAGGAAAGCACATATCCGCTGCTATTAAGAACCTCTGGTTTCCTGGCAGTGTAGATAATCCTGCCTCAATGCCTCATTAACTAACTTTAGCATCCATGGATGAGAAGAACTACAATATTTTGTTAGCAATTCGTGTTTGGCTGTTATTATTGCCCCTTTCACTTTTTGATTTGCACGGTTTCACCTCTACAACGAAGCTGTCACTGCCTTTCGTAATCCATGGTGAAGTACCTTTTTAGCATTTGTTCATGGCATGTTCAGAAGCTAGATCCTGTTAGGCACGCCTATGCCCAGGGAAGATCTCTCACACAAGCTGATTCAGGAATCCCAAGGGAAATTCGGACCTTCTTCATCGGCGGACAGCCCGAGGTCCGGGTCGAGCTGCCATGCCCAGCGAACAGCCTGAGGTCAAGCAAGCACGCGGCTGCTCGCTCGGCTCAGCAGCGTCTGCCTCCGCCCTCCGTCCCTGCCTGGCTTGCTGAGGGAGTCAGATGGGTGGGGAGCTAGTCGGTGCTGCAAGGGGTGGCCTGATGGGTGGGAAATGGTGACGCGTGCCCGACGGGGACAACGGCGGCTGCGGGCGAGCCGGAGGAGGGGCCGAGGGAGCTGCCGGAGGAGACGAAGGACTCGGCCGTCCAAAACCGGGGGGCTATCTGCAAATATTTGGGGGCATTAATGTAAAAAAGCGGATCGCGACTAATAATCGCAATCCGAATTAGGGGTTATACGAAAATACTAGGGGTATTATATAAAAGACGGATCGCGAATCGCGATCCAAACTAGGGGCATCTGAAAATAGTCAGGGGTATTTTGAAAAAAAAGGGATCGCGATTGCAAGGGTTCTGCGCCGGCTAAGTCGCGCCGCCGGCGCGGCCCCCGTCGAGTACACGCACATGATCCATGCCTCCGTCCCCGCGGACGACAGCGACGATGAGCATCCATGTTGCCGGCCTCCTGCTCCCGCGAGGTGGCGCGCAGCGCTGGCGAAGGCCGGCGGGGATGGAGCGACGCCTCTGCCCCCAATCTCCGCTCCTCGCTGCACTTGCTGGTAAGGCTCGCGTGATGCCGGAGTTGGCCTGAGTTGATGCCGCGCGCCATGGATGGACACGTGACGGTGGAGGAGGTTGGCGGGGTGTAGCTATGGACGCGCAGCTTTTCCTTCTCTGTTGCGGCAGCGACATGCCATGGCGAACGTATGCGGTGATGATGTGCGGCGAGACGGTTGCTCCGGACCGGCCTGGGAGCGCAGCCATTCGAGAAAGCTATGGTTTCGCTTGCATTGGCCACCTCGAGCCGCATCGCATCGTGCGTTGCTGCTTGCCAATTGGAGGAGAGGCGGGGGTGTCGGGCTTGTCAGGTTACTGCCGCTTGCTGGTGCAGGGCCTGAATCGAAGGCACACATTGCCTGCATCGACTTGAAATCCGGAGCTGGATTTGCTTGTGCTGCAAGTAGATTTGATGAATCCTTGAGAGATTTACTGGGATGGTTATAGCTACGTTGTGAAAGATACAGAGAGACGGCCTGTGCATTTACCCGTTTTCCTTGGCTCAGATTCGCCTGGGAGACAGCTGATGAGTTCAGAACCATCAATCTGCCTGCGTCGATTTGAACCCTGATGTTCGCTTGTGCTGCAAATAGATTTGGATCATAAAGAGATTTTGCTTGAATTGTGAAAAGCAGAGATGTAAAACGATGCAGAGAGCCAGCCAGCCTGCCTGTGCAGCCCGACGCGCCCAACACCGCGAACGGCTCCCTCTCCCCGAGCACCGCCACCACCGTGCACCCCTGCGACGCGTTCCGCGCCACCGTTGGGAACAGCTCCGCAGCGTAGATCAAGCAGTACCGAGGCAAGCCTTGCCGGAGGTCCGATCAGGTGCTTCAAGGGGTGGCGGATGGGCGGGAAGTGGTGTCGCGTGCCGGCGGGGAATACGACGGCGGTGGATATGCAAATATGAAGGGGTAAATGTAAATAATCGGATCGCGGTTAATAATAGCGATCCAAACCGGGGGCACTTTGTAAATATTCTTCGCCGGTTAGGTCGCGCCGCCGCCGCGGCCCCCCGTCGACCACACGCATCCGACCGCTGCCTCCGTCCCCGCGGGCGACAGCGACGATGAGCATCCATGTCACCAGCCTCCTGCTCCGCGAGGTGGCGCACGGCGGTGGCGAAGGTTAGCGTGGGATGGGCCATGCTCTCAATTGGAGAAGAGGAGAGGGAGGGGGTCAGGCGCGTCAGGTTACTGCCGCTTCCGCGGGCATCAGGGCCTGAACCCAAGGGAGCAATTCGCAGCACTAAGGGAACGCGATACTTCCAGAGGTGCAGGCAAGCAAATTTCATGGCTTACGAACACCCAGGAAATATGAGCAGAGTAGATGTAGCAGTGGCTTCAAAAACATCAGAGGATGCCATCAGCCACGAGCAGAGAAAAATCAAACCCAGTTCAGATCTGCCTCTCTTCTCTTCTTCCTCCCATGTCCATGCTCCCTTCCTTTTTTTTTTTGAGCGGCCATGCTCCCTTCCTGCTTGGACCTTCAGCAATCCAGTATCTGAAATACTGCTTCCTCTTCTTCAAACACATCTACTGCTGCTGATTTTTTTTTTAGGAAAAGTACTCACCTCACAAATCTTAACGTGGACGACAACTTTCTTCTTTTTTTTCTCCAAAGACCCGGACAGATTCCGGCATGTGACGACAACTTTCACTAACACGAAATTACAAAAAGATCGAAAGACCATCCGATTCCTTTCTTCTCAGCTCCCAAGGTTCCCCTCTGATCGCCTCAGCAGCTCAGCTGATCGACCTCGATCCAACAAGGCTCTTCTTGTCCCCTTCCTCCAGCCCGGCCATGTTCATCGTACAGGGGCTTGTTCATCATCTCCAGGTGGAAGACCAACAGCCCGCCGACGATGCCTGACGTGCCAGACACTGCGAACGGCAGTACGGCATCATCTCCCCGAGCACCACCACCAGCGGCGCCACGTTGGCCCCCACCTGCCGGCGCCTGCGCCGTGCACACCCCAGCGCCGCGCTCGGCGCCATCGTCGGGAATAGCTCCCCCGTTGTAGATGAACAGCAGCACCAGGGCAAGCCATGCCGGCGGCCCGAGCAGGCGCGGCGTCTGCGCGAACACGTCTCGGCCGAGCTCGCGCCACGGCGCTGTTCGCAGCCCATGCGATCCCCCAGCTCTGCTTCTCCTGGGCCGTGAGCCTGCAGACCGCCGCGGCCTACGGCTGCCAAGCCTGACGTGGAAGACGATGCGCCTCATCTGGGCCGCGAAGGTACGATCGGACGGCTGAAACGTACCCAGGGGGTGGACGGTATTTCAAATACCGTCCACCCGGCATCTGGTGAGTGGTGAGCGGCAGGCATCGCGGTCGCCACACATGCAAAGCGCACAACGATGCTCCTCCAGTCCTCCTGCAGTCTTGCGTTCTGCAGCTCAATCGGTCAGCGGCCAATCGGCGTAGTTTGAGTGTTTGGACCCAAGGAATTAGCAATCGCGCTGGGCATGTATTACGCTCCCAAGTTCTGAATCATCGGAGCCGTGAAAACACAACTCTGTTGCCCCGGTTGTCAGCTGAGACGGCTGTACTGTATCATCAGTTCGTTCAGTTGCATCCTCACAAGCAAGCAGCTATAGCATCATTCATAATTTCATATCACTAGCTGGTAGCTGCTCCCAAATACAGTACAAGAGATTCTGACTACATTTACTCTTCCAAAGTTAGAACCCCATATATTTCTGTTCTGAAGAGAGGTGGCACTGCCACTTAGCACTCCCAATTTTTTGTTTGTCATGCAAGTTATGTAGGTTCCACTCGCCACAGAAATACATCTAATTAGCACCCCAGGGTAAGATACAAATACGTCCTGAAGTATGCAAATCATCTCGTGATGTGAGTTTATAATAAGAATATGCAGTCTCTGAGAAATTAACAAAGAAAATCATTATGGACGCAGGCAGCGAAGCCTATGTTAACCCGTTGGTTGGTTGACATCATAGTATCGTGTTCAAGTACATGTTCAGAGACTTTGGCTTTGCTTCGAATAGTTTCTCACTTTCTCTGTCCAATTATGGCATTGACTTAGGCAACCAACAAGAACCATGACAATATGACATGTTTTACTTTTGCAAGAAAATAAATGAAGAGAGTCATAAAAAAAGTCTTCTGTGTTCTGTTTTGCAACACCAACAAGTTAACTGAAGAGAAATTCTAAATTAAAGAACCTTATATCGTATCCCGGTTCGTGGTCGCATTGTTGAGACTTGAGAGCTATCATTTTATTTATATGCATGTCGTACATTGCAGATACAAAGTTTAGCAAAACGAATTGAATCGAACCAATATACACCATAACAGCATAGAAGATCTATGATCTATCTTGAAAGCAGTCTGCAGAACATCGTCACTTTTTTATTTCAAAAAAGAAAGAATATCGTCGCTTCTGTCTTCTTCTTCTTCTTTGTTTTTAAATGCTACAATCTTAACCTTTTAGGCAACCTTGCAAGCGAAGACCTCCATTGCTCTTGCAGATAACTCCGGGAACACCCGAGTTGGACGAAAGTCTTTGTTGAGGCAAACAACGGTCGCTCTGCCTTCCAATACGAGCTGTTGGCAACAGTATGTAACAAAGGTGTGAGATTTCTACATCGTTAACAACCTAACATATACAGCATGCTTCCAGTTCACGCTCACCTTACGCTCCGGCAGGGTCTCGATCATGTGCTCGACGATCATTCGCACGCCTTTGATTTGCACAGGCTTCACCTTGACGACGAACCTGTCGCCACTCTGACGACGAAGACGCAAGATACATAAATATAAGTAAATTCTGTGGAGATTTCCCGTGCATTTGTTCGTAGCGAATGAACGAAGATAGACATGTACCCTGAGAGGCGCGAAGTACTTGAGGTTCAGCTCTGACAGAGCCATGGCGTTGCCCATGGATGTCCAGTAGTCCACGCTGATGCCCAGCTTCTCGAGCACCACGTCACGACCTGGTACGTACGGCTCATCAGTGAATCGATAGTCGATAGATACTAGCAGAAATGCATGCGCCACGTGTCCTACTAGGAATGGATTATGGATAATAATCTTTGAGATGAGATGCTGCAGTAGCTAGGAATGAACGATGGCCTCACCACTGTGGAGGTACCTGGCGTAGATGGCGTTGTTGACGACGCCGTACTCGTCGAGCTCGTCGTCGAGGACCTTCATCTCGATCTCGAAGAACTTGTCCTTCCTTCATGTGTTCAGAACTCATCAGGAATTCAGGATTATTCAGCTATACTGAACATGGCGGGTTCCTGGAAACAGAGCAAGGGATCGACGCGAACCTGACGGTGCTAATAAGCTGGTTCGGTGCGGTGTTGCCGGGGCGAACGTGTTGTTGATCGAGCAGCTGCTGGCGGCTGGTTTCGGGGACGGCGACCGCAGCCGCGCCCCGGAGCCGGCAGTACTTGGGCCGGGAAGCCACGTGCGCCGCCGCGACGACCCTGCCGGGACGCGCCCGGCCGGTGCGCACCACCACGCGGTGCTGCCCATGGGCGCCGCCGGAGCTCCCATCGGCGGCGGGCGGCCGAGGGGAGAGGCCGGTGACCTGACGAACGAGGCCGGTCATCTGCTGCTGCATTACGCTTCAGCGAGCGAACAGTGGTGGTGTAGTGGCACGTTCTTCGCCGAACTCTGGATACCTTTGGTGGTGGCTGGCCAGCGCTGGATATCGCACTGATCGTTGATGGCGTCTTATATAGGTGATGGAGAATCGAAACATGGTCAGGAAATTGCCGGCTATTCAACTGTCCTCGTCGTGGGGTTTTACTCCGAAAAGTTTCCAATCCTGTGTGTGGGCTAGGCTAGCCATTGAGCTTTGCTATTATCTTTGCTCTGACATTTGTTTTCCTAGAAATATAGTACGTTTTTGTGCGGGCGAAGAAATATATATAGTACAATAGACAATAGACAATGCTCACACACATATGTACGCTTATCCTATAATATACATATATTTAGCTTACTCAAGAGACTAGACTGATAGAAGTTACCACACACGTCTTGCTGCTAATGTATCCTTATCCTATAAATATAATGATAAATATAAGCATGCTTACCTCACTCTAGAGACCGGAATGCTAGAAGTCATTATAGACGTGTCGCTGATGAAACATGCCATCTGTTGACTAAATGAATAACATCATTTATTTCTAAAATAAATTCAAAGTTATGCTGATACTAAGCCTACAATTAATCCCGAGTGAACAGGTTTTTTAAAATAAACATAACTAATTGGGGTATGACTGAATCGGTCTACCTAATCCAACAAAGACCAGTTGCGAGTTTGGGCTACGTGCTGACTGCTGGAGCCCATGACCACTGGATTGTACTTCTCGTGTAGTTGGGTTTCCGACTGTTCAAGTACCTCGAGCTTGAGCTTGAGGAGGCGTGTGCGAACCGAGGTCAAGTTGGGGGCGCGTGGCCTTGACCGTCGATGCGTTTGGCGGGTGCTGCCGTCGCCGTGGAATTCCTGGGTGTGGATGGCGGGTGGGACACCTCGAGGTGGGCCCGCCGCGTCATGCAGCGTGAAGGGCTAACATCACGTGCAGAGGTCCGTGTCTTGATTAGTTAGGGGTACTCATGACTAATGAGTAACGACGACGAAAGCGCTCCGGAGGATTAAACTAGCCAGTCGTGTCCCATGGTGTTGAATTTTTGTTGCGGCGACGCCTCACAAATGAAAGGTTGCTGGAAATGCAACAAAAAAAGAAAAAACCAAAGGAGCACAAACATGTTAACTATCATGGTGAACACGCTTTAGCGATGAAAATTGCAAATTCCACGCCTTTCTTAGTAGAATCATCACATTGGTGGTAACTTTTAATTTACTTTCAGAAACACTCTTGCAAGTAAAATGGTTAACCTCTACGTCAAAACTCAAGCACGCAGAAATCAATTTACTACTGGTGGTGTGTAGTGTAGACCAAGGTTTTAGGATTCAATTTGGAAAAAAAATTCGGTTCCAATCGAAATGGACGAATTTCGATCAATTTCGGTCGGTTTTCGGATAGATTCCTAGGAATATTCGAATTTTGAAGTTCTAAATTCATTTCGGTCCCAACCGAAATGGGCGAATTTCGGTGAGATTCGGTAATTTCGGACCGAATCCCACAACCCTGGTGTAGACTGCTTTCTTTCTTCGTTCAAGTCTAGCCATATTGGCAGCTTCCGATAGAAACTTTCTTTCTTTGGATTACGTACTAATGATTTTCTACCAAACAAGATACAGGCATTTGCTTTGATCATCTCCGTGTAAATATAAGAATTAAAGGGAGCTCTAAGGACGTCATCTGTTTTGTAGGGGTATAAACCAAGCGGAAGCATGCAGTTCATTTGTTTTGGCCGGTTCCAACACCACTTGCGATTTGTAAATGGCAAGTGCCCAGCTGCTGAGGCCGGACGTTGTGAGCGGCACAGTTTGTTCATAGTGATGACAAAGTCCAAAGATATCATGAATCGGTATTGAAACCTGGAACAAGCAAGAAAGAATTGGATCACTTCCATCTTAGTATTAGTAGCCTCTACATTGATCGTCATGAGATGAGCTAGAAATATTCTACAGAAGAAGAAAGGATTATAACCTTGGATTTTTTATCATTATTTTGATAGGCTAGAACATATAATGATAAATTAACATAACAATACAAAATTGTACGAAAATTTATAATGCATTTTTAACATAAGTTATGCTGTCCGCTATGACCCCCACAAAATTTTAACTTAAAACTTCTCTTGTGCATAGAGAAATAAAAAGTATAGATTAAACCAGTGATATAGTTGGGAGGGGATTATAATCATTATATCGAGTAAAAAATAGTTTTTGGATTATTCAGACTTTGACTATACTTGAGAGAAGTAATTTGTATAGAAGATCCTTAAATATCACTTAGGTGTTGACAGTTTTACGCAATCTGTTCCCACATCTGATCCATGGGCACTGCGTGTTTCGTATTCTTAATAGGAGGTGTGTACTGAAGCACATGGAACTGTTGCATCCACCAGTGACAAACAAACTTTCTTCACTAAAAATATCAATTGCAGTCCCAAAATCAAATGCATCAGACAACAATTACACACTTACAAAGTTACAGTGCACACGGATTGTAGCTCTTCTATTACTACGAGCCTCTGCTAATCTGCTGAAGAAGTGCTGTAGCTTGGATACAATTCTGGAGATACAAGAGTAGAACGGTAGTATTTTTTTTCAGACAAAACGACTGAATCTTTGCCTCCACGATTAGCTGCAACTGTTATTGCGATTACTAACGCAATCACTTAAACCCCCCCAACTCTGCTGTCCTTGGATGAAAAGACTGCAGCTTGGATAACAACTCTGGAGATAGGACGGTACTCTATTGTTCAGACAAACGGCCCTTGTCTTTGTCTCCAAAATTAGCTGCAACTGTTTTTGCGATTGTTCGCGTCGTCACTTGACCCTTCGCTGTCCTTTGATGAGTAGAGCTGCAGCTTGGACAGTAGTTCAGGAGGTATGCGGGAAGGACGGTAGTCTTTGTTCAGACAAACAGCTGTTGCCTTTGCCTCCAGAATTTGCTGCAAAGAGAAACAGGATGTGGAAATTTTACTATATGCATCTTTCCCTGTATAGAATGGTTTGTGTAAAATAGCATGTAGCTGCATGTGGTGACTGGTGACACAATCCCACATTCCCACCCAGATTGCGGCTACATAGTAACATTTTTGCAGAAGGGCTTGAGATGCAGAGAGTTTCTAATTCTTCTGTTCTGAATATGTAACTGTCTGTTCTACATACCTCACGATTAGGCAGCTTCTCAATGATGTGCTCAAATATCATCCGTACACCTTTGATGCTCGCAAGCCTCACCTTAACAACAAACTTGTCACCAGTCTGGTAGTCCAAAGAAGACAAGGGGCCATCATAACTAAGAGAAACAGCCATGAAGTGATATGCATAATCCATGGTTTCCAGCCCGCAGAATTTCATCAAATTCTTGAATTTTGGTTTTCTGGACAGGTTGGGAAAGTTACCCTCAAAGGAGCGAAGTACTTGAGGTGCAGGTCAGAGAGGGCCAGTGACTCACCACTGCGCGCCACTGCATCTGCACTGATGCCCACACTCTCAAGCAGCTCATGACGACCTGCTCAATATCAAGGCATAGAACTAGTTTCATAAGAAAAAAAAAAGACCAAGATAACAGGATACAGGACGTGAATTTTTTAGATACTATCTAAATCAAGTGTGTACTGACTAACAGTATTAACATAAGCTACCAGTTCATTTTGACTTCTTTGTTTATGCTCACCATGTTGGCAGTAGCTAGCATAGACTGCATTGTTAACAACACCGTACTGGTCAAGTTCATAGTCGCGCACCTTCATCTCTACTTCGTAAAATTTATGCTCCAATCTGAAAATCACAAGAATTAACAACAGTTCTGCATCCATGTGCATTTGAGGTTCAGTTTGAATGAACGTTACTGAAGGAATCATGGTCAAAGGTTCCAGCTGAAGATATTACAGAATGGCAAATATCACTTTCGGAAATGAATTTGCACACGCTAATACTACAGCATCGGCAAAATTACTAGATCCCCTTCCCAGATATCTACAGAATTCACCACGGACTATGTTCTTCTCACTTCGATTCCGTGGACAGAGTAAATTATTCGACCGCAATTTGGCAAAATCTACTTCATGTCAGAGGAATAAGAAACTACGGCAAAAGGAAAATTATAAAAAGTACGAGAGCTTCATATACCTCAAACCGGCGGCGGGGCTAGCAGATTGGGCGGAGACGGCGAGGGGACGGTACGCGCGCCGCCCGACCGCGGTGAGCGGCGCCCCGCGAAGCGCCGCGGCCCAGTGGACGGGTGGATAGCTCGGGCCGGCGGCTCCGGCGTGGATTGGTGGGAGCGCGGGGCGGGCGGTGGGCACGAGGCGCGCGAACGGCTGCTGCATTGCGGCGGGCAGGCGGGCGGGGGTGGGCTGGTGCGGCGCGGCCGCTTGCCAGCTTGCCCAAGGTACTAGTAGCTGGAGGCAGGCCACCCAATAAACCACCCGCGGAGAACCCCACGACGCGCCGGCACTCCCGAGACAGCGCCGCCGCTAACCGTCGCCTCATCCGTTCCCCCTCCTCCTCCGATCTACCGGCACCGACCGGCCTCTCTTCCGCGAGATTCTCGGCCCCGGAAACACATGCGTGTATAATGGCTGCTTATGCCAGGTTAGAGCTTTGATGATTTGTGGTTTTGATTGCTGATCGAATCCTGTGTTCAAGGAAGATGATAGTGCACTTTTATGAGATCGGATCCAATTCTAATCCAAATGAATCTTTTTGGGAACATTTGTTGCTATATATCGGCAGATACTGAATTGTCGTGTTCTGTATGGATATATGCATCAATTCCATGTAAAAGAAATCGACATCTTGGATAGACCAGCACACCAAGTCACCAACCATGTAAAAGACTTCCAAATCTTGCGTGGCATATGTGGCTGGTAAAGCTTCCATACTTTGATGTGATGCTTTCTATGGCATGCTTTCTTCTGCGATGCTTTATATCGGAGAATGATGGCCCTAGTATGCTGCACTCTCTCTTGAATCGCAGACTATGGAGCAACGTTTTTAAGTCGTCCGACCAGCCACGATTACTCACGTATCGGTCCGCCAGTACCGATCATGCCTACCGAGACGGCTATCTTGACTAGAAATCTGGTCGTCCGACTAATCATCGACTAATTATAATTAGTCGTCCAGTTAGTGGGTTATTGATGGTTTTGATCTTTTAAATTTTGAAGTTTCCCTAATGGTCAGTATATCTACTTTATCATGGTGTTATTTTATATCTAGTCTGGTGCTCTTTTGTCTACTTCAAAAATCAGAACTCACAAATTACTAAGATAGTGACCATATGACCATCAATATTATCTTAAGTTTTGCTTTAAACAATATGGTATATGGTATATCGGTCCGGATGACTAGACTACAATTAGGACCGACTAGGCTTGATTAATCGGACTGATCAATAACTAATTGTGATTAATCTTCTTATAATCTTTTTATAGGTACCCTTACAACTAGACACGATTTTACAATCTGAATATATTGCTACGGAGGCGTCTGGATTCATGATTTATTTAGATGACCCGCTTCGTCACTTTCCTACCGAAAAAAAGTTAAGGATAAGGCAGCAAGGGACGACCCATTCCATTCTTTACAAATGTGCTTGGTTTGGATTCAGCATTTGTTGGCAAAGTCAAAAGTATTAGGTTCAGAATTAGAATACCCATACATATTATCAACCTTTGAGTCGGTTCCAGGATTTTGAACCTGCAGTAAAACTCAGACGTCTCTCGACTGCTGTTGCCTTGCAGGTTTCCTGGTATCCTCGAAGGACCAAGCTGCTGCATACTGTGAGATGGTCAAAGCATTTCAGGTGTATTACTCCTTTTACAGTGTATTCAAACAGAATGAAACAGTTCGTAGGGACAATGAGCACCAATCTCAAGGAGACCAGTTGGTCAGCTTGGGTACCTCCAAAGTGCAAATTTTTCGGTTGGCTTGCTGTTCAAGAGGGAATTTAGACTGCGGACAGACTGCATGCGAGAGGTTCGGCCGCATAACTCAGTGTGCCCTGCAGGGATCCTGAGACTGGCAAGCACCTTTTCTCCGAATGCAGGTTTACAAGACTCATTTGGGCCGATTTATCCGCATGGCTCGCGGAGTCATGGTTGCAACCGACAAATTGGGAAGACACAACCTCAGTTTATAAATGGTGGTCGGCGATGGTTAGGACGCAAGAATTAAAATCTCTAATCATTCTAGTGTGTTGGGAGGTTTGGAATAAGCATAATGCCCACATTTTCAATCATAGAGAAACACCTTCATTTGTGGTGTCTGCAAAGATCAAGGATGAGGCTTCGTCATGAATTTTGGCTGGAACGAAGCACCTTGCACGCCTTCTTGGTAGAGTGTGAGCTTTCTTGTGAGTTTTGACCATTTTTAGCAACTGTTTCTAATCTTTCTATATAATATTGTAGCATCTGGGCTTTCTCTCTTCTTATTAATAAAACCGACAGCTCGCTCTCCTGCCTGTTCCGTTTTAAAAAAAATAGAATGAAATAAATTTTTTTGGCTTGCATAGATAAGGTGTCATTTACAGGCGTATAGCGAACTCACTGCTCACTGTATAGTTACATTAGTAAACATGACAGAGTTTTTGGAACTCTATAAATCTTGTACAGAATCGAGCTTCACTTTTGAACCGAGACGAAACGAATTTTACTATATATTCTTGCTGGATCGTTATACTATGTATGAAGTAGCTTACAAAAAAAAATGGTGTTCTACAATATATATTTTCTGCGTTTGTGTGCTGTACGAATGAATAAATCTGGTTCACTGTATCAGAGTATCAGACAGATCTGTGGCAGCTCTATTTATGAGCGTCTGTTCAGACGTCAGGCGTGAGCCAGTGGTATCCGTTGACGAAGCTCTTGCCGAGGAAGGGGCGCGCGGCGAAGTAGTCGAGCTCCCGCGCCCACGGCACGCCGTGCACGGCGTCGACGCCGGGGCCCCAGTTCCTGTACATCCCGAAGAACGCCGTCCTGCGCGCCGCCATCAAGAGGCAACAGTCGGCGTACAGGTTAGCCGGCCGGGAAACTGAAAGGCAGCATGTGCAACTGATGGGAGCTAGCTGAACTTCGTTTTGGCTTACATGCTCTTGTTGCTGGTGTGGTCCCAGTCGTCCCAGCCGCCGGGTGCGATGACGCTGTCGAAGTAGGTGTAGGCGTAGACGATGCGCGAGTACTGGCCCATGGCGCGGCCGACGTAGAGCCTGCCGGTGCCGGTGACCCGGCAGTTGACGAAGGCGAAGCCGATGCGCTCGCAGGGGTCGCGCCGGCCGTGCGCCGCCACCGAGCCGTACCGCTGCGCCGTGGAGCGCAGCTCGCAGTCCTTGTAGAGGGAGCGGGCGTTGCCGAAGACGAAGTCGATGGAGCCCTCGATGTAGCAGTCGCGGAAGTAGTGCCGGCCGGCGTCGTCGCACAGCGTGTCCTGCGCGCCGTAGAACCCGCACCCGAAGAAGAAGGCCTTGTCGCCGGAGATGCGGAACGCCACCGCCTGGCCCCCCTGCGTGCCGGGCATTGGTGCCGGAGCTGTGTTCTGCCAAAGCCAAACAATGAACGCAACACACACAGTTAGTTGCATGGCATGTACTAGCTACTTAACCGGAATCTACCAAAATGTGTTGCCCTCGCCCAGGCAGATTATTATTGCAGCCGATCGAAGCTGTAAGAATCGAAGGATCGATGTCATCCTCTCATGAGCTGCAGCCTGCTCCAAGCAGAACTCCAACAAATACAAGACTCTAACATCTTGTAGTGAAAGCTCACGGATTCAAAATTTCCAAAGGAAACAAGAGTTAGCAAGGATTCACGGAGACGGCAGCGTTTACAAGCTCAGACTTGTGACTCTGAACCGTTGTCACTTTGTCTGCTCCTGCACCGTGCTGCGCGGCTGCATGATGCACCAAGCCACGCATCCCTGTGCGTCTTGTGACCTCGCCGTACGACGACGCTCTCGTCATGGACCACTGGGCAAACGGGTGCTCACCTTGAAGCTGATGTTCTTAGCGGTGAAAAAGTTAGAGAGGACGGTTACGGAGGCGGTGTTGTAGGTGCGGAGCGGCTGCCCGTCGGGGCCGCGGTCGCTGGCCCGGTCGTGCCACTCCACCACCGTCACGTCGCGCCCGGCGCCGTGGAACGTGATGTACGGCTTCGACGCCGGCACCAGCACCTTCTCCCTGCGCGCGCGTTCATGGTCGAGCTTGTTACTAAGCCAGTCAGCATGAATTAATTGAAGGAGCTACACAGCTACGGCTGTTACAGATAGCTACGACATGTGAGCTATTTAACTAAATCTCTAGCTTACCTGTAGGTGCCGGCGTTGATCTGCATGATGACGCGCACGGTGTTGTTCACCGGCACGGAGTCGACGGCCTGCTGGATGGAGGTGAAGTCGCCGGCGCCGCCCGCGTCCACGACCACCTTCCGCACGCCCACCGGGTGCTTGTACCCGTGCCCGGCGTGCCTCGGGTACTCGCACCTGGTCGCCGCCTGGCTCGCGGACGGCGGCAGGATGCTCGCGAGCGTGGCCAGTAACAACACCAGCGAGAGTACGCGAGCCATGCTGCTGCCTTCGCTCGCGAATCTGAGATCGATCGACGAACTAAATGCTGGTTCTCGTGTTGGCAATGCCCGTGCGAGAGTGGCAAGCAAGAAGGTCTCTTTGGTTTTTGTGTGTGTGTATGTCTGCGCTTAGCTTGTGCCTTGTCACTCTAGCAGTATAGCTTTTTTGCTCTCACCCTCTCTATCTCTCTCTCTCTCTCTCTCTCTCTCTCTCTCTCTCTCTCTCTTCACATGCACACACAACATATGGTGAGGGCGAAGCGAGGTGCTACACGGGCGAGAGGGCGCGGAATATATAGAGGTGAGGGAGAGGCAGGGCGAGGAGCCAACGGAAACAATGGAGGCGAGGGACGGGAACGCTCCATATGATAGCTTAGCTACCTTGCAGCCGGTAGGTGTTTTTTGGAAGAACTTGTCTTGGTCGGATGCCAACGGTCATGCTTTCTCTAAGTTTCACCTGCTGGGTTAATTAACTAGCTAATACTAGAATGCAACTAATAACATATAGTCTAGGCCAGTAATAAGATTTGCAGTTGTTTTACTAGTGTCCAGCGGTATTTACAGGGCCGAAGATTTTCCAGCCGTTCACACAGCGTCGTCGTACCTTAGCTTTTGTTGTATACTCGGGTCTAATCGTCTTTGTGTTTGCTACTACTCACTAGTCACCTTAATCTAACGGCGCGAGCTTTCTATCCCTGCATTTTTACTGGTGTCCTGCACTGGAACATGTGTTGGCCTGGTCAGTACATTCTTGCACGTCACGACGACATAGACTATCACTTCAGTGCCCCTTTAGGTGCTCCGATCCAGTAGTGCTTCCTCCAATAAATATTACATCTAAAAGTACCATGATTTTTTTTAAAAAATATAGATAGAGCATGCAATTATCCATGTTCATATAAACTTGAGCTTGAACGGAGATTTATGCAGAGACAAATAAAATGAAAAATCAGCATGTCAATCGAAGTAGATTGCACTATTTTTGCTCAAGCTTAAATTTTGTATGAACGTAAACGATCGTATGATCACTTTATCTACATTTTTGTTAGAATTTCCATACACTTTTAGACGCAGTTTTGATTCGTGGGAGCATGTAAAGAGGTGGTGATACTCTCTCCATGTGTACCTGTACGTAGACTGAGAGCAACAAGGCAAGCCAAGCCCATACCCGTATACAACGTATAAATCGTGCAGTACGTGCATCCGATAGAACGTGTGCGTGTGTGACGTATCAACTTTACCACATCCCTAGGCGGCGATGGTCCTCATCGACGGTGGGCGCGGGGCCCCGCCGGAAAGGGTAGATCTGATGGAATATGCAACCGTACACGGACAGGAGCGCACCGAGATCGAGCAACTGGAGCATGCCATGGCATGCAACTGTACGTGCAGAGAGACAGCAAGGCCAGCAGCAGGAGGGGTACGGCGCGTGCCGCGGACGGAACAAAACGGCTGCAGCGTGCCGCCGATTTAGGTCACAGCGGATGCCCGAGAAATGCCACCGCAACGCACGAGATAGAACCGTGCGAACACCCCTGCCACCTTCGCACATACCCGCCGCAGGCTCGCGGCCACGGGATACTACAAGGTGCTCCGCTACCCTACTGCTGGCTGATCGTCTCTGATCAGAGTAAACTAATCTGCGGGAACCTTAAACAACAGCAACGATCCAAGGGTTAACGTACGCGCGCGCATGCCGGCCGGCCGCCGTGCCCATGCACGCCGCCGCTGCGCGCACATGCGGGGCATGCCCGAACGCACGCCGCGGGCGCGCGAAGAGCAGCAGGCCAAAAGGCCTCTTGCACGCGTTGGGAGCCGCGCGCGGGCGCGGGCGCGGCATGCCGGCCGGCATCGGCATGGCGACGGTGTGCGGCCCGCCCCGCAAATAGCAAAGTCCAGGCGCTTTCCAAGTGCCTATCATTATCTTTGTAGCAGTTGCTGTAGATGAGTACTAGTCCGGGGCTGCTGGTATTAAAAGGCTAACCTTTTCATCGTTCATCCTTGTTCTCTTCTGGATTACGGCCTCCTAATCATCACGTCCGGTATACTACCCGATTTGTCTGCTGACGATCTGATCGATGATAAGGACCACAGATGCATGGTGCTGTGTCAAGAAAGAAAGCGGCCGGTACCTGCAGGCTGCAGTGTGCGTTGGCAGCAAGCCCTGCCTTTCTGGGTTGGATCCATGAATGCGTGCATCCTGCTTTTTTTTACAGCGCCATTTCAGTCTTTCAGAGTGAGAGAGAGAAAGTAAACCTTGGATCGGTGAATTCATCCGTAGCTTTTTACTACGTTCGTGAAGCTGCTGCATCTACTGTGTGTGTTGCCACTGGTGGACGCAGCTGAGCTCCATTGTTCCGGAGTAGCTAGCACGTGGCAGCTCCTTGAGCTGCGTTCCAAGAATAACGTTACGCACGCAGCAGATGCAGCCGAGAGCAGGGCGGCAGGGCGCGGAAATGGCCGGAAATCCTCGCAAGAGGGCGCGCAACCCCGTACCCGCTTCTCGATGACTGTTTGTTTGGGCCGCCGCAGGGTGGGTGGGGAGTGACCACCGGTGCACTGCACGGCACCGCAGCAAGAGAGGCCCGGCGCGCGGCTGCTAGGCAAGAGCAACGGTCACTTGCCGGCGGCCGCGCTCGGGAGGCCGGCCGGCGGCGGCCAGCGGCCACCCATCCCGTGCGAACGGGATGGCGCCGCCGCGGCGTGGCCTACTACAGTGACGCGACGGGCTTCTCGCGTGCGGTTTTTTTTTGTACGGTAGCAGAGCGTCGCGTCGCGTCACCAGGGGCCTAGCCTAGAGGTTTTTAAACGTTGGGGACTGTCGGATGGCGATCCGGGGTCCGGGGGGCGAGAATGACACATCGGACCAGAGAGAATCGGAGCTCCCCGGTGCAGACAAAGTCCTAAGAGGGGAGGACTACATGACACCGCTGCTGGCCTCGCTTTTGGTCGATACACTACTCCTGTTTGCAGCAAATTCCATTTGAAAAATGTTATACCCTTATTAGTTGTACAAATGAAGCCTTATGTGCTCAGGTAAGGTACACTGAAAAGTGCAAAGCCACATGCAGTGCGGTGTTGAAGTTGCTGGTGCGCAACATCGTGATGGAGCTGATTAGCTGAACGTTAACATGGTGCTCTTGTTGGGGGAATGGGATCGAAGTAGCTTGTTGACAAGAGATGATAACCACTTAGCCTGACAGCAACAACATTTGTCACATCTAACGTTCTTGTCAAGATGAAGCTAATCAGGTGGATGCTGTGCAGCCAATCAGCCATACTTGCAAAAGCTTTATTTCTTTCAAAAAAAAATACTTGCAAAAGCTTTGCTTTGTAGTTTGCAGCGTCGCCATCCCGTGAACCTGTCAGACAGGCAGGTCTGTCCAGGTCATGTGACAAGATGTGCGTATTCGGCTCCCAGACAGCACCTTATCTTGGCAAATGGAAGGTTCACACATGCAGCACCATGTTGCCGTTCGAACTCCAATGTTCAAAGAAACAAAATTATACCACAATAAAAAGAAAAGAAAAACGAGAAGCGTTTCCAACAGCGCACTGTCTGAACTTTCAACCCTTCTCTTGATTTGGTGAATTGTTATGGAACTGATCATATCAATTACAGCAAAGCCAAAAATGTGTTGGCTTTTCAGAGGAACAGTAAGTCAAATAACCAAAACTTGCCCCCGGCCCGTTCCTCTGCAGTTCCTCACCAACTCTACCCCCTCCTTTCCCCCCTTGTATATCACCTACATGGTTACATGTCTAAGACAACAGTAACGGGTTCCAGAGGTTTCCAGGTGGTTCCAAAAGGTACAACAACTCTAGCTCCCACAGCCTGCAGTTTTACTTGTACAACTAAATTGGCCATCAGAATTGCCAACGTGAATGGAGATTAGCTGTTCAAATTGAACCACAACTGAAGTGATCATCATATGTATCTGCCCTGCCCACCTCAGTACAGCTTCGTGAACTCGGCGTTCTGGTTAGGTTCTCCAAGCCTGAATGCGTCCCTCTCGACAAGAACCTGTAAGGAGCTCATTGTCTTGACCAAAGATGCCCAGATCAAGGGTGCGCAGCAGAATGCGTACGCAAACACCGCCAAGGCCCTGACGACACCGTTTAGATACCAAGGGAAAGACATCACAAAGAGAGCGCCGATGATCCCAAACCATGTCGTGAGGACAGAGAGCGGGTGAAGGAGGAAGATGTTGATCACAAGGGAAGAAAGTGAGAAAGAACCGAGCAGGTACAGAGGCCATCCAAGCAGCGGATGCACAGTCCTTGGGATGATGAAGAAGGGAATGGTGTAAGCTGCGAGTATGGACCATGCCACCACTACTCTGAGCAGGGAGAGCAAGAACATAGTGCTTTTCTCCATTCTTCTGTTGTAGCACATCTTGGACAAGCTAGGCCGTGCCAGTCGAGTAACTGCTATGACTCCAATGTACAGTACAGCCTGAATTAAAACCACTGGTATCTCCGACGAGTACCTGTTTTGCATCAACATTAACATGTCATTGAAAACAGAAAAAAACATATTTTCAGTGTACAGAAGGTAAAAGTTAGTATCCTCATCCAGCATGACCCCAACCCCCTACTTAATGCAGTAATGTTATACTTTATCGTTAATTATGGCAATCCCCTACCTTGTGGAACTTTATATTAACAAACATAATAAAGAACATGACAATTGCTTTGCCTTATGCAACTTTATCCTAAAAGACAAAAGGTATGATAGTGCTTTGTTTTTTCTATTCATCTTTATTCTAAAGATTTCTTCACGACATGTCACCAACCACATCAGGATATAATAACATGGATGATACCATCATCCATCATGAAATCCTTATCTGGTTCTGTAGGATGGGCTAAGTTGTTTGAGCATGCAGTAGAAATAAGCAGTACAAAAAGGAAAAGCTAAAGAAACCACTCACCCTAGGTTTTCACGACGTTGTTCATGCCAAGAAAGCCCCAAAGGTAAAACTGGCCAAGACCACCAATACCATGGTTTAAACCATGGAGCACTTGGAAACGTAATCACACTGTTTGGCCCACATGGAATACTCCAACGAAGCTTCAGATCTGAAAGGTGTAATCTGTTAGTATGAACCAACAAAATGGATGAGAATGTGGAATAATCATACTGTTACTCACAATAGTAAGATGCATCCATCTGGTAGCCCAGAGGGAGGCGATAAGTTCCCTCAAGTTTGGTACCATTAGCTGGTGGATGGAACATTGGCTGATCAAGCAAATCCGGGAAATAACTAGCAAGGAAGCCTTGGTCTGCACCATCTGGGTTTTCGCGTCCAACAGCTAGCTCGTGTAGCATGTTCTTAAAAACATCCATTGAAGGCTGGAAACAAAATAAAGTTGAAAAAAAAGGTGATGCAGAGGACATCAAGTTCAGGTAAAAGAAAAACACCAGATTCCTGAGAAATGCTAATAAGTATTCAGGCAAACTAAACCGCACCTAACTCCTGAAGTACTGAACCAACTGAAAAAAATCAATACTAAACAAAGAATCAATTAGCAAACAGCTAGATTTCCACTACAGAGTAATGAACATCAAAGAATGCCACTAGATGCGATGTAGGTTTGTTTCTAACCACCCCCAAAGACAGAAATAACCTATTTTCTGATTTGCAAGAATTTAAAAGTTTTCCAGAAAAACAGAATGCCTGCAAAATCAGTAGCCCTACCTTTAGTACAAAGAGGCCTGTATGGAAGATACATGGATTGATGAAGACAGCACAAAACCGACCACACTGAAATAACTCATCAGTATTCTGGAGGAAAATGTTGTCGGAATCAAGCATAACAACTCGCTCATATGAAACTAAGCTCCACGCATACAGCTTGTTTAAAGTCAACTTGAATCGCATGTTGAAATTTTCTTGTTTCTCATAAGGATTCTTCAAATTATCCACAGAGACCACCTTCACACCATCATCTTTCCTAAAGAAACAGTTTCAGTGCATATATTACTAACAGAGGGAAACCTGATGTAAAAAAAAGTACACTTTACTGAAATGAACAGGTCCAATTTTGCAGAAAGAAGACATACTTCAGAGCATCTGAAATATATTTAGCAGCTGTAAATGTATGTTCAATGCTTCAAAATATATGTAAACTGTAGCAACATCCATCAAAAGGCATCTCACCAGAAAGAAAAGGGGCTCCTTCATGCATGGTTTCAAAGAACAGTGCCACAGGATAAATTGGTGTCAACACTCCTATTTTCAACTTCACAGAGACAAATTCTGTGGTCCTTTACCTATTCTTTTTTTTTCACTCTATACAAGCACTACTTCCATTTCACGATTAGTTCCACTTTTTTAATGCCAAGAACAACATACAGTACTGCTACAGTGCTGTCTTGATGCCCACAAGGACAACAACCTCAACCAGTACCATATGTTTTATTCTACTAATAAGGTATAGCAGTATAGTGGTAACCATTTATTATGAGCAATTAAATATCCATTCATTAAAGTTCACAATTTAAGAGATTCTCAATATAGCAATCAATTCAAGATTTAATATTCTAAGAAACAGGGAGGAACCGTTGGACCACTAAGATACAAAGAAACCAGACAAGTTCCAAACAACAAGCATCCGCTGAAGCTACACTTGCGAATCACTGACAGCCATAACACAGAAAAATCAGCTCCAGTCGGCATCCACATGCTGCCATTTGGACAATACAGCATTTTACATGTTAGTCCCACTGAAATATTGTTATAGGATCATGCAGTCCCAATCAGCTAGGTGCTAAGCAGAACGTAAGGTAGTGGAAATTATCAGGTCAAATTTCACAACTGCTCACCTAATATTTTAGATAGGCCAAGTCAGTAGTCCAGCGCAACTACCGTTTTATATAATAAAGCAGTTGCAATCAGTGCAATTTGCAGAACAAGACTGAGAATTCGCAGCTGAAAACTCGTAAGCTGTCAACAAATATCTCATAACCCGTACACGGTACTCCCCTCAACAAACTTCATGGCCTTAGTACTAGTAAGTCAACGTGAAAGGGAGCTACAGACTCAAAGACCGTTGAATTAAGAGACCATTCCCAAAGATGCAGCCAGAGCATGAACACAGCCACCTGGCCCTTTCACACAAAGTACAGGACGGAACAGTAACAAGGTTCGGCGCGTCAGAGAAGTTCAGTTAAGTACGGGGAAGACAGTGCAGCACGACTTGATCCAGGAAGAGAAAGGAATCACCTAAACTACAGGGAACAGCTGATGTTTAAGGAAAGACATCGAATAAAATAAAAAATGAACCGAACAAGGAAGGAGACAATCTATATTGAGCAAACCAACCAAAAGGACCAAAGTTCGGCACGGGCGTGAATTTGACCAAACAGAGCATGAAAATAGCCACGAAATTTGCTTCCGTGAGCTAAACAGGCATCAAGTCAAACCCTGAGCACTTCAAAAAGCATCCCAAGCTGATCGGAAGCAGCAAAGTTTGCATCAAACAACCGCAGGGCATCCGTTCCGGAACGCCCAGCAATCGAAGCAAGCGCCACCCGCGGAGCCGAGTGGCGCGGACACAGAGAGCAAGACGAGAGGAGGAGGAGGAGGTGGGGGAACTTACAGCGCCTCGACCCAGCGCGGCGGGACGTCGAGGGACGCGACCACGACGCGGTCGGCGCTGGCGCTTAGCCTTCCCAGGGACCGCATCATGACGCGCGTGGCGACGTAGAACTCGTAGTCCCGGGGCGTGCCCATGTACATCATCGCCGCGTACGCGTGCCGCCTCGGTGCCGCCGCCCCCACCGCGACGACCTCCCCCTCCGCCCCCGCCGCCGCCGCCGCCCACGCCGCCGCCGCCACGAGCCACCACAGCCTTACGGACCACCCCATCCCCGCCGTCGGCTGAATGAATCCCACCACCTCCCGCTTCCCAGCACCACCCTTCCTCAGATCTGGCTACGAGCGTGGACCGCCGGGCCCTTGCCGCGCCGGGGGTCCCGTGAGCATCCGCGGGCGGCCGGAGCACGGCCGTCGCCTCAGCGGAGTCGCCGGAGGGGTCGCCCAGTCGCCGGCGACGTGCCTCGCGAGCGGTGGGAATTTTTTTTTCCTCTCTATTTCTCGCTCTCCTTTTGATCTGTTTCGCTCGCTTCAACGGGAATGGGAAAGGCGGAGTGGAAGTGGAGGGAGCAGTAGAAGAGACGCGAGAAGGGGAGAGCTGCGCTTCTTCGATCAGACGGGCCTGACCGTGACCACGGGCCACGGCTGAGCTTGAGCTGCTCAGGACACAGCACCTGCCTGACCGTATAATTACGCGGCGTGGACTCGTGGTTCCGCTAATAATTGTGGGTCACGTGTAGCGCCAGTTGGATTTGTGTGTAATCACGGTGGCACTAATGATTGGGCGGCTGGGCCGGGCCTGTCACAGCGAATGCACGGCCAGCCCAGTTATACAACCCTGTGAACTGGCTGGGTGGATGGGCCAGGTCAAGCCGGGCTTTATCTGATCCGCGACGCGAGACAGAGCGCGAATCATTCATAGCATACTTTGGGCTGAAATCTTGTCTAAGTGGGTCCATTTCAGGGTGATCCCCAGACGTGACCACGATGGGCTGAGAATTGAGATCCGCAGCTCCATGGGCCCGGACCAGTTGGATCAACGAATCAGAAACTCGGAATCACACGATACGAGACAGAACCAACGGTGGATGCCGCACAGTCGCCGGATGCGACCCCGCTGCACGGTCGCTGGTTCCACTTCCGGCTCCGGCGGCCGCCTCGAAAGGGCTCCTCTTCCCTCCGGGGCCAGTGTCTCGCCGGCGCCATGGCCCCCGGCGCCGGTACCCATATCCTGTACCCTCCTCGCCGGTGCCGGCGTGGATCAGCTCCTTGAGGTTCTTTGCGTGGGTGGGCACTGCAACACCTGTTTCTGCAAAATTGCAAGTTCACGAGGGCTGCGAGTTCCTCCTATGGCAGGTCCGTGCTCGTCTTCTACAATTCTCCATTTGAGCTTTTAGATGTGCTACACATATGAACTTGAGATCCTTTTATACATCTTCAAGCCTGAAAAGATCTGCTGCGTTTCTTTTTACAAGCCTCCTTTGCATGGCAATAGGGCAAAATTCAGTTGTATTAACAGGACGCAACTTTTTGTTGCTCCAGTCTGGATCATAGCATACTTCTAAAAGAAGTTGGATTCGATGGAAAAGCTTTGAAGCTGATATCTCACCGGTTATTGATTGCACAACCACTACCTGATGGGCTTTATTAAAGAAAGGACGGACCCAAGAGAAATTGCTTCATCCTGCAGCTACAGAGCACCATTGAAAATATCGCCTTGGAAAAGCACCATATCACAAAGAATTCATGAAAGGAAAACCCCAAAACGAAAAGGTTACATCCAGCTAATCCCAAACCCTGTCCATCAGAACCGATCGAGCACCAGCTAGAAAGATTCCTAAACTAGTTACTAAACCCCACTCCAAAGTCCTAATCCGTATCACATTATTCCTCCCTTCCACGAGCTGCCCCTCCACCGAATCCAGGTCATCATCATCACTGCACTTTGTTCGTGTCATCGTGTACTTTGCTTCCAGAGCCAGAAACCACAGCAACCACTTCTCGCTTCCTCCAGCTCACTGGTGTTCTTGCCAAGACAAAGGTGGAGAAGATCGAATCTTTTTGCTCCCACTGTTCCTTTCCTGTTCTTCGTTCAGCGCCATGAGCAGTACGCTGCTTCGGGTCTACCCTTCCGAGCTCAAGATCCCCTGTAAGTTCTTCATGAACCCATCGCTTGTTGATGCTTTTCTAGGCTGATTGTTCCCATCTTGCTTCTTTTGCCATGAGAAGATGAGGTGAAGAAGCAGCGATCTTGCTGCATGCAGCTGACGAACAGGACCGATCAGTTCGTGGCCTTCAAGGTGAAATTCCATGCCCTTATTGTTCCGTACTGCTAGCCTGCTACTGCGATGCACTGGGAAGGAGAATGATTCGTTTAGATGTTCCAATCTGTAGGTGAAAACAACGAGCCCGAGGAAGTACTCGGTCAGGCACAGCTGCGGCATACTGCTTCCACGGGGCTCGTGCAATGTAACAGGTTTTATTTGAACAGTGTGTGTTCAATTGGTTGATTGGTTTATTTGCTTCGAATTGTCATTGAAGTTCTGTCATCGATCTAAGTTACTATGCAAGCACCTATGGAGATGCTATCAGACCACCACTGCAAGGACAAGTTCCTCGTGCAAAGCGTTGTGGTGCAGGACAGAGCGACGATGAAAGACTTTGGTCCTCAGTTGGTACATTCTTGCGGCACCAGCACTAGAGTTCATTGTTTTCAGTTTCTCTAGTGCCTGAGTGAAATATTACCGTTGCGATCTGTAGTTCACTAAAGCACCAGGTAGGCTAATCGAGGAGTTCAAGTTGCGAGTGGTGTATATTGCTGCTAATCCTCCCTCACCAGTTCCGGAGGAAGAAGAGGAAGAGGATTCATCTCCTCTGTCAGAGGTGGTCTCTGGAGTAAAAACCTCATCTACATTTGATGTTGTAAGTAATGCCATTAACGTTGTCCTTTTGGTGGCCTGATGGCTATTCAAGAAAAGTACTCAGGATGCTGCAACATGAAAAAAAACATAATAATGTAAGGATTTTTTTTCTTTTCATTTTTCAGGCAGATAGATGTATAGGTGCTTCTGCAGCAGAACCTTCTTGTTCTGAGGTAACTCTGTGCTCACTATAGCATTACTTATTATGGCACCATGTCATTATTTTTTTTTCTTTGAGAAATCAGTGCCATGTCATTGTCAGATTCGATATTAATAAGAATTCGTACATCTGCTCATTGTTTTGCCAATTAATCAAGTACTACTCACTGTATTGGAATACAGAGAATGAGAGAGAAATGCGGCATAGTTATCCATTAGTTCACTACTTCACTCTCTTTTCCTTATTTTGGCTGTTCAGGGTACCTCTGTAATATCGGAGCTGGTTGGAGAGAGAGACTATGCAGTAGACAAAAATCAGAAGGTTCTGCAAGAAATGGTAATATCCCTTCAAATACCCAGATTGAAAGAATACGCAACTAAGTTCATTGCTGAACAAAGCTAACAATTCGATTACTCACCTTGATTGAAGAACCTCTGATTGCTACTTTCTATTGACGATCTGTTTAGAGTTTCCTGACGTTTTTTTCTCATAACTGGAAAAGTTTTCTTGGGTCACGCTGTACGAGTTTGCAGACAGAAAATGACGTGCTTTAACACCGACTCTGGTTCCCACATGCATGTCGTCTGAATTATTGCATGAACAACCTCCCGACGCAAGCTTGATAACTTTTGAACGCTGACAGATTTATCTTTTGTATGACGTAACATTTTCTCTATGTTCTGAATTTTTTTTTCTGAAGGATATATTACTCTCATGTATGTGAACATTTAAATTCATTATTGTTTCAGGAACTGCTTGGGGAGTCAAGGTCATCTCAACAGGGATTCTCACTGATGTTTGTAGTGTTCGTCTTCATGTCATCTGTGTTCATTGGACACTTGATGAACGAAATCAAGGTCTAGCCAAAAAAACAATTGTAAAAAGAAAAGTAGGATCTGCATTTCTACCAACACTGTCACCGACTCGAAGTCGAGTTCTCCATACAAATTTCTCTTAGTAGTTTCACATTTCATCATAGCTTCACTCCCTATAACACGCAGTACTATTCTAGAAACAGAAAGGGTTCATCAGGAACCTGTTGTTAATTTGTGCATTCAGATGCATTTTCTGATGGTAGTTTTTTATGAATAGGTTTTGAGAGGATTTCTTGACAAGGCTTGTTTGGATACTAGTTGTTTAGAAGCTAAAAAAAGTTTATATTTGTATAGCATCCAAACAACCCATAGCTTTCCGAAACCAAGGTCTTTCGCAAAACCATTATATTTTTCAGAAACTCCAAAAATACTTCGCATCCAAACAGGGTCTTATGTTTGCTCAGAGTAAAGAATTCCCAAGCAAGATTTTCAGGCAAGCATAGGCATGGTTCAACTTTGCAACGGGGGAGGACTGAACCCCATTGATTTGTCTGAGACGTTCCGATGCAGATAGATGAATTACATGGTGTCAATAAGTCAGGTGAAACCTAATACAATCTGTTGTGCTGAAATTATCCTTCAGAACTTAACCGGATGCTCAATGTCGTTATGAATCAACCATAATGTGATACATCCAGGTGTGACAAATTACCAGCAGGCAAGAGAACAACGGCGTGAATAAGCTTCCATGATCTAGTAGTACGAGTACCCTACGTCGGCACAACGTAAACACTTACATTGTCATGGGCCACCGCGGCCAGCTCCACCGACAAGCCGACGGCGACGACCGCGACCACGCTGGCAGCACCGCACCAAGCGGCGCCGCGCCTCCACCAGCGCCGCTGCACGGTCCTCCTCCTCGTTTCCGCCGCGGCCTCGCTCCCGGCGTCGCGCTTCTTGCCAGCGGCGTCCTTCGGCTTCACATCGTCGCGTGTTCCCATGGCCTCGCGCTTCTTGGCGACGGCACCGGACGCCGTCTCCCCGCGTGTTCCCGCGGCCTCGCGCCCGGCGTCGTGGCCCTTGCCGGCAATGCCATCCGCCGTCGCCTCGTTGCGTGCTTCGACGTCGTCGCCGGCAACCGCCTCCTGGCAAGAGTCGGTGCACGAGCACGTGGACCCCGAGGACTCGCAGCCATCGGCCTCCTTCTCAGGCTCTCCCACCACCGCCTGCACCTCTGCTTTAGGCGCAGCCACTGCGGGCCGCGCCCACTGGTCGAACGTGGCCTCGAGGACGGCGAAGCGCGCCTCGGCCTCGGCCAGGTGCTCCGGGCGCGCGCCGCCTTGGCACTCCGCCTCGGCGGCCAGGAGCGGCCGGAGGAAGTCGGTCTTCGCCTTGATCTCCGCGACGAGCCGCCCCACCGCGTCGGGGCCCCGCCGCCGCCTGGACGACAGCGCGTCGTCGAGGCAGGCGCAGAGCTCGTCGAGCTTCCGCTCCACCACGGTGTTCGCGCGCCGTCCCTGCGTCGCCGGCGGCATGTCCATGGGCACGGCGCTGGCTGCCGGTTTCTGTGCGCGTGCCAGGAGAGCCGCGATCGAGCACTCGTGCGGCAGAGGGCGGTTTCTTTGTGGCTTTGGGGCGGCCGCGCGTGAGGTTTTGAGGAGTGGTGGCAACTGGGCCGACGCTTCGCCTGAACGTGGGCGCGCTTGCTTGCTTGCTTGGGTAACTGCACGGCACTGGTGTCCGGGTGTGTGTGCAGGGATTGATTTCATTTGATCGATCGCTTTGGGCCTTGTGAAGTGGTGAGATGGCACGGTAGCACACATCTCTGGATGGGAAGTAACTGCAACTCTGAGGCATCAAGAGCGCGAGATCCGGTGTGAATGTTTCGGGGAACCGGAACGACGCATCTTCTTCTTCTTCTTTTTATGTGTTCTTTTTTTTCAGAGAGGGTGAACGATGATGGGTTTCAGCCCAGATTTCACGGGCCGGTGTCCAGGCCAGTGATGGTTTCAGCCCAGGGGAAAAAATTTCAACGAGACGTTTTTGGAGAAGTCGGCCTAGTGGGCTCAAGTAGTCGTAATAGTCCCGCCCAACCCAAGACAAACTGGGCTCAAACACCCACAGCAGTTCGCCCTGCCCAGCGAACCCAGATTTTTTTTCTCCCTTCCAGTTCAAGTGAAGTGACTACTATCTCAAAGGGGGGAAATGATTTCAAGTGACTTAAATTTAAGAAACTCCAGTCGATGTGAAGGTTCGGGATTTGTGAGCGTTTCCAAGAATGCCGCATTATGCTACTAGATTTTCAGTATTTCCCAATTGTTTCTTTAATGCCCGATGTTTGTTGGGGGACATCTAATTTACGGGCGACCTATGGAGCGCTTCGTACAGTCGGAAGCGACCAGCGACCAAGCAGTAAGTTAACTACCATCCGTGTGTCCTCCAACATCCATATAATTTTTCACGTATCCTTTTTCTCTTTCTATTTTGATAAAAAAAACTATATACACAAAACTTACATACAAACATTTATAGACACAAAGTTTGATCAAACCGGAAAAAAAATTGTAGAAAAGGAAAAATTATACAAAACATCAGAAATAAAATTTGCAAAAAGATTTGGAAAAACTTTTGAAACAAACTTTTGGTGAAACTTAAAAAAATCTAGAACAAAATTTTAAGAGAAAAAGTTTGGAAAACAAAATTTAAGAACAAATTTGGAAGAAAAAATTTTGGGAAAAAAATTCAGAAGCAAAAAATTTGAAAGCAAAAACTTAAGATCAAACTTGGGACACAAAGATTTTAAAAATAACTTTTGGAGAACAAAAAATTAAAAGCAAAAATTTTGGAAGCAAAAACTTAATATCTAGTTCGGAAGACAAATTTAGGGGACTAATAGTCACCGGTTGGAACTAGGCAAGGAAAATAAAATAAAAAATAAAAGAGGAAAAGAAAAGGAGAAAATATATTACATGGTGGAGCGGACAGCTGTTGTAGGTGTTGTAGGTCCGCCATATGCTCCACGCAGCGCGTCCACCACCGCGAGCGCTCCGCGCGGTAAAGCAGTTTCTCGTGTCTGTTGGTGTTTATAATTTTCTTGAAAATGGCCGAAGGCTCTTCAATCTAAAGACAACTTAGCACTTTAGCGGTGTGGCAGTGGCAACATGGATCCAGCAACAAGAGAGCCACCGGAGATGGGGATGAGGATGAAGAGGCGTGAAAGGCTCTCTGGCAGCTTAGCACTATGAAGGGAGAGGCTGTTTTCAGTAGACTGAAAAGTTAGTATCTCCCTTTTCAGCCCTTCTCCTTCCATTTCCAACCACCGAAGAGCCGCAAAAGAACAGAGTGGTTAGCTGCTTGGAAACTACGAGCAAGCTGGTCATTGCCGCTTGCGTCTACGATTCCGCGCTGGCTCTCATTCCCGATCGCGAATGAACGATCGATCGCCATCACAACATTCTTAGACCGGTGGTGTTTGGCATTTGCGCATGTTACCAGGTATAGACACCGAGCATCCTAAACGCCAAGATCGTCCAGTAGAGTAATCAGCAGCAGCCAGACGGGAACAACCGTAAACATGCGTCCACCGCTGCAGCAATCTTGTTCGCTAGTGCTGCTCCGAGTTTCTGAACATGTTTACGGGCCACCTCAATTTTTCAGCGGCCTGCTCATCAACCTCACATGCACGCTCACTAATTGATCACAGAGTCGCTGCTTCCTTCTCCTATAAATACCGCACCCGAGCACCGCCTCGAACCATCACAAGCACTCAACAATCGATCAAGAGCTCCTCTTGAAGCTCACTCACTCTGCTCTGTGCTTGTGGTCAGGCTACTATTATTAGCTGAAAATGGCAGGCAAGGCCTCGATCGCGCTGTTCCTCGCCGTCAACATGGTCGTGTTCGCCATGGCCAGCGCCTGCGGCGGCCACTGCCCTCCTTCGACGCCGTCCACCCCTTCGACGCCGACCCCAACCCCGGCCTCGTTCGGCAAGTGCCCCCGCGACGCGCTGAAGCTTGGCGTGTGCGCCAACGTGCTGGGCCTGATCAAGGCCAAGGTCGGCGTGCCTCCCACGGAGCCCTGCTGCCCGCTGCTGGAGGGGCTCGTCGACCTCGAGGCCGCCGTGTGCCTCTGCACCGCCATCAAGGGCAACATCCTCGGCATCAACCTTAACCTGCCCATCGACCTCAGCCTCATCCTCAACCACTGCGGCAAGACCGTGCCCACCGGGTTCAAGTGCCTCTAAGCGCTGACCGTCGCGTTCGTGTCTGGCATGAGCAGAGCATGCCGACGTGTTCTTTAATTTGATTTTCATACGCATGTAGCCGGTTTTACCACTTTTCGCTTTTCGGTGTTTCCTGGGTGCGTCGCTCGTCCTTTGCATGGACGTCTCCCAGAACTATTTGGATTGTTATTCTTTTATTTGTATCCGGCAATCTGTTTGTATGAATAAAGTTTATATTTCTTCCTATATGCTCTTAGCTACTCTCTTCGTTCCAAAATGTAGATTGTTTTGGCAAATATAGATGCATAATTTTTGATATGCATCTAGATGAACATTATGTCTAGATACATAGAAAAAACTATGCATCTAAATTTACCAAAACGATCAGAAAAAACGATATATATTTTAGAACGAAGGAGTACACTTTTTTATCGGCCCCAACGATCTCTGGTCGGCGCAATCATGACATGAATAGCAAATTCCATTAACTTTTGTTCACAGCTAAATCACTGATCGCCAACCCACAAACTGGACATACGACACGACCATATGTACGTAGCCACAGTGTGCATAACCCTATTAGAGTTTCTAGTGATGTGCTGAACCTCACAAGTCACAAGTGATGAAATTCAGCTATAAAAAATTCTTGGAATAGCTCACAAATAATTCCACCGACTGAAGGCAATTTATATTTTGAGCACTCGAGAGAATGCTTGATGATTAGCAACGCATCTGATTCCACTAATGGATCTTGCGCTCGCGGAGCGACTCCGATCCGATCCGCAGCGGGGCGTAGTACGCTCTGAGCTTCTCATGCGTCAGCCATCATGACGTCGCCGTCGTAGTCCCTGCGGACGCCGCCGAACTCGTTGGCGCTCCGACGCTCGTCGATCCACTCGCAGTAGACGTCGATGGGCTTGGTCAGCGCGTCCGCGGCGGTGTGGTAGCTCGCCTCGCAGGCCCAGCACGAGGCCTCGGCGACCTTGCGCTTAGGGTCGATCCGGCACTCGACGCTCTCGGCGCGCTTGCAGATCGGGCACCGGAAGACCGTGCCCAGCTTCTTCTGCGCCTTCTTCGGCGCCGCCGCCGTCACCTCGGCCGCCGTCGGGCTCGTCGCCCCGGTGGATCCCGCGTTGGCGAAGCTCTGAACTCGCAGCAGGAGGCGAGACGACTCGTCGGAAAGGAGAATGGAACGAGTTGAACTGCGCTGCTGCCTGGTCATCTTCTTCTCGCAAGAATTTGCCTTCCGAGAAGATCGATTGTGCTGCCGACAAGTGCCGAGGGCTGTTGGTTATATGATCGCTTCTTGTTTGTGTCCGACTCGAACTCGAACGTGCCCAGTCGGACTCCAATCACCATCCGTGACCCCACATGTCATTGGCCAGAGTTTTGATTGGTCCTCAAGCACCCGGGCCCGCAATGACCCACCTGCCAGTGGAAGGTGGCTCCACTAGTACGCCAACAACCGACTTGCCGCTCAAGTCCTACAATTTTGAAATGTCATGCTAGGGAATGATATCTTCCCTACAGTGCTCTAAATTTTTCTAGGGAACGAAAGAAACTGTAGGAAAACTAGGGAATTCCAGTAGTGACTACTATATGGCCAATACAAGGCTCAGCTGAGCCGCTATGTATTGAGTGAGCAATCGTTCCCAACCTCGTTCAGCGGCAGGCTATGTCGGCACCACCGCAGTACACCCAAACGTTACGCTGGACTGTAAATTCTAGTAACACGGCTACTAGCGCTAGTGCAAATATCTTGGACCAATATAGCTCTGTTGGCATTAGCTTGTGATTATGGGGAATGTTGTTTTGGAAAGCCGGTGAAAAGCGGGTTCCACCTATTCAGTTCATTCTTGAATTTCCGCTTATTTATAATCTATTGTTGAGTCCTGCCATTTGGTACGGCTTCATCTGCTTAATTTGTGAAAAAAAATGGAGGGATAAGATGTGCCCAAAATTGTTTTTTAGCAATGTATGTGTGGCTAGATCTTTACAAAATAATCTTAGTGACGATCGAACATCATGATTTATTAGAAAAAATATTATGAAAAATCATTGTGAACCAAACGACTAGTGAAAATTAGCTATTTTATATCTAGACAGTAATCTAGCTTGTCTATTGTTGTATGAAATGCTGACACGGCTACATGGACCAAGCTATTGTTTGTGAGTTCATTCACTCTAAATGTGGTTAAGTAGTAAATATGCTTTTTACCCATATTATGGTACTTTATACAATATAGAAATTTATTTTTTTCCTTGAAAACGCAGGAGAACGGCGCTTCTTTGTATCAAGAAGAAGAAGATAGAGTTTGGTTACACATCGCGGAGCATCACATGCTCACGCTAAGCTGATTCGAGGCTGTAATTACGCTGAAACCAAAACAACCAACTACACCATGATACAAGAAACAGCTAAGCAGCTAACCCACAGCCAACTCCCCTAGGCGCCGAGCAACAGATTACCCGTACAGCACAACGAAGGGAACAATTCCTTCGCAGCACTGAGATGGGGTTTGCTCAGCGAAGCATCGAAGTATTCTGTGACCGCCTTCTTCGACGTCGGCAGCAGCTGAGTCTGCGGTGGTACTTCACCAAACTTCTGCATGAGTATGATCTCAGCGCGCTTCGAGGAGGCTATCCTGGCCAACGGCTGATTTGCAATCCGCCGGGTGCGTTTGGGCAAGGTGGAGATCACTATGTAGCAAAAATATTTACGGCAAGGTGGAGAAGGCAGGCGACGAGTGCATCATCAGTGCATGGGAGGTGGGGGGCCGGCAATGGACGGTGCCGGCAATGGACGGTGCCGGCAATGGGGAACACAACAATGGGTCGTGTAGGGGTGGTGGGGGTATCTTTGGTGGCGGCAGAGCCGCTGGAGGTAGCAAGCAGGCGGGTCGGAGGAAGAAATAGCTCTTCAGATCTGCCTGAGGAAGAAGAAAGAAGCTGAATGGTCAGATATTGATCAGACGTCTCATATTGGTTTCCTAGAAAGACAAAAGAACAGGCATATGAAGGCTAGCACGTCCCATATTTTATAGAATAACCACTAGGACATGCGAACTGAAACAGCAAAACTTAACGCAAAGAGTTGCTATAGAAGAATGGCAACCCATTGTTGTTGTTGGTATGCTTTGCAAGCAAATTCATGCCTCTGAATTTACATGCCCAAAATTGAACGTAATAGATGCTGACCCATTCGTTAAGTACCGCAGGAACCACTTCAGGCAACTTGGGCGTCCGTTATCATGGTACCTCTGCTGTCCTTGCGACCAGCATAGTTCAGTACAGGTACAGGAGTACATTCTAATTTCTAAAACCAATTTTGCTTGGCATTCGAGCATGTTACAAGGTACAAAAGCAGCCACCTCATAAGCCAAGTTGCCCAACTAAACTATGACTACCCATCAAGAGATGAAGAGAGAACAAACGTTAACATGCATCGCCAATGAAGCAATCTCGGCCACTAGTGCTGTTCTACACTGGAACCTCTTTATGGAGCACCACCCCCAAATATTTGTAAATCAAATGCAGATCACCCATCTCATCACCCGCACATGCAACCATGCTCACGGGAATGCTAACGCCCCAAAAACTAATCAGTATTGCACCCATCTTTCTCCTATAAATGCAACACTCCAGCGCCACCGCAAACCCATCGAGTCATTAAGTCCCAGGCTTAATCACTCTGTTTCGAGCTTGTGGTCGAGCAACTGTTGCTGCGTAGCAATGGCAGGCAAGGCCTCGGTCGCGCTGTTCCTGGCCGTCAACTTGGTCGTGTTCGCCGTGGCCAGTGCCACCCGCGCCAACTGCCCCCCGCCGCCGTCGACCCCGTCGACACCGACCCCGACGCCGGCCTCGTTCGGCAAGTGCCCCCGCGACGCGCTGAAGCTGGGCGTGTGCGCCAACGTGCTGGGCCTCATCAAGGCCAAGGTCGGCGTGCCGCCCACGGAGCCCTGCTGCCCGCTGCTTGAAGGGCTCGTCGACCTTGAGGCCGCCTTGTGCCTCTGCACCGCCATCAAGGGCAACATCCTCGGCATCAACCTGAACCTGCCCATCGACCTCAGCCTCATCCTCAACCACTGCGGCAAGACCGTGCCCACTGGATTCAAGTGCCTCTAAGCTAACTGATGGATGCATGAGCCGACCATGCCAACATTCTTTTGCTTATCTGTTTTTTTTAGTGCAGGCTTATCGGTTGCTATGTACGCATGTAACCGGTTTGACCAGCTTTCGCTTTTCGGTGATCCCTGTGCAAGTCCTTACATGGACTAGTCCCTAAACTACTTGGATTATTCTTTTGTATTCAATCCACTCGTTATATGAATAAAATTTTGTTTCCTTAGTTTGCTATTTTTTTTCTCTTGCTGCGTTACAGCTGCAGCAGTCTCCTTTGCTCACTTTTGTTTTGAGAAATTCTGTTGTCTGAACGCTCGCTACTTGGGAAGTTCTGAACACTTTCAGTTTTGTTGAAAACTGATAATAATATCTAAACTTAATTTTCAGTATTATTTTCCTATTAGGTTAGCGTTTCGGGTGAACTCGTTGGTAAATGATATTAACATGGTGTAGAGGTTTTTTTTTTGCGGATAGAGGTATTTGATTGGAATAATTCTACCTAGATCAATTTAAATAAAAAAAATATAATATGTTTCTATTCCACGTGACCATGTCCAAGGCCTGAGGGAGTATATACAAGAGGGAAGTTTTACATATAATTGCGTTAACCTACCTTTGTTAGAGTTATTAGAAATTCTCTAACCAACTTAATCTAAAAATGTATAGATAAATTTTGACATAATGGTACTACACAACTTAACATGCAATGTTCTACAACGCAAACAGTCATATCCATCTCATTTTCTAGTCCAAACAGTAGGAACATGAATACCTGATTACATACACTGCAGCTCGACCATCATCAGTCAGTAACATCCCAAACAGTATGGTCTAGATTACATATGATGCAGGGTGCGCGTCACTCCTCTTTTCCATTTCCAACTTATCCATAAGTGCACAAATGATTCACATTTTAATTTAGTTTATTTCCTCTTAATTTCCCGTTTGGGATTAATGCACAAATGACTCCTAGCAATTAAATTAACCTTGTGATTTATTTTGATTTAATTGAATTGAGTTACCATAATACCCAATTAAATCTAACACTTCTCTCATCAGCGTAGACTTTTGGAGTCAACGAAACTATGAAAGATACAACTACCTGGATGCATAGTAAAATTGGTTATTCTTTAGGTCCTACAAAAAAGTTAGTAATTGTTACATATGTGATTGCGAACATGAATTGTGATGCTAGTATTGTTTAGTTTTCAACGAGTTGGATTTTGTACCCAGGCTATGTCATTATCAATAAATCCTATATGCGACTACTCATTTAATTGGTCTGATACAATATCGGAACTAGCCTAGCTGGTGCGCCATGGTTCTTTTGATGCTGCTCCAAGGCCAAGCAGGCAAGCACCGCAACTGGGAGAGGGGAGGGTTTCTTCTGTGAAGCTGCATCACCTTCGCTGGTCCCTAGCTAGGCCGCTAGGGGGCGTTGGAGTCACCGGAGTGAGCACGTTAACGATCAGTGCGTGATCAGGACCATTGGTTCCAAATCAAACTGTTTAGTGCAGTAGTGCTAGATGGAGAAGGTGTTCGTATATAGTGCTGTGAGAGAAGTCCCCTAAAAAATTGTGGCATGGGAACGAACCCCTTCACATCTAGAGAGACATAGTGATATGCAGTATATGAGAGCAATTTCACCTAAAAACTCTTGTTCTCTCCATCAAGCACCACAACAAGTAATTGAGCGTCCTCCCTGATCAATAATTCAGTACAACATTCGTAAACCCATTCTTAGGTGTTTGATTGTTTGAAGAAGTTACAAGGTTCAGAACAACCAACCAACCAATATGCCAGGTTTTTTATTATTCCAATATGCCAAGTTGCTACACTATACTATGATCCACCATCAAGCGAGAACAAACGTCAACATGCATCAATCAATGTAGCAATCTTGGAAATTCTTGGTCACTAGTACCGTTCAACAACATTATTAACTTATTTCCGGACTACCACCCAAACATTGCGAAACAAATCCGATCACCCATCTAATCACCTGCACATGCATACATGCTCACGGGAACCTTAATACACCGCCAACTAGTAGCCACCGCGCCCGTCTTCCTCCTATAAATTCCGCGGCCAGGCGACGCCATAGACCATCACAAGCACTTAGCAATAATAATCGAGTAATTTATGCTTTAATTTGTGCGTGTGGTCCAGTAGTTTCCGCATAGCAAAATGGCAGGAAAGGCCTCGGTCGCTCTGTTCCTCGCCGTCATCCTGGTCGTGTTCGCCATGGCCAGCGCCTGCGGTGGCAACTGCCCCTCGCCGACTCCGTCCACCCCATCCACGCCGACGCCGACGCCGGCCTCGTTCGGCAAGTGCCCCCGCGACGCGCTGAAGCTGGGCGTGTGCGCTAACGTGTTGAACCTCATCAAGGCCAAGGTGGGCGTGCCGCCCGCGGAACCCTGCTGCCCGCTGCTGGAGGGGCTCGTCGACCTCGAGGCCGCCGTGTGCCTCTGCACCGCGATCAAGGGCAACATCCTCGGCATCAACCTCAACCTGCCCATCGACCTCAGCCTCATCCTCAACTACTGCGGCAAGACCGTGCCCACCGGGTTCAAGTGCCTCTAAGCAGCTAGACGTATACATGCATCCATCGTGGTTTGGTTTGCTACGTGCTGTAAGTGCTAGCTATCGGAAGCTTGCATGCATTGTGGAGAGGCAAAGGACGTGCGCACGAATGTAATGTAACCGCGTTCGATTTGCTTCTGTTGTTCATTTACATTTGCAACTGGATTGTATGAATAAAATTTGTTTCCCATATTTTGTGTCCGTTCTGTGAGTGCGTTGAAGAGCTTTTGAATTTAGTTCTTTGAATATTTGTTTGGAATCGCCATTACAAAAATAAAATAAGAGTATTATGTAGGGGAAAGAAGTTATGAGAAATAATGACCACAGTACGTGTATACCACTATTTTGCAAACATGCTATAATCCTGAAACCTAACATATTTGAAAAAAAATGGACATGAATTTGAAGCATGCTATTCTACATCACGGTGAATAGGGAATAAGGGCCAATTTGGGAAATAAAAGTAATAACATGAATAGTCCCACATGAATTTCGTAGAAATTTAGAATGACTCAATCAAGAGTTAGATATTCCTAGCTGTAATGCGGGACAATCTAATTTACGGGCGACCGTACAGAACGCTCCGTACGGTCGATTTTCCGGTAGTAAGTAGCGTTCGTGTACCCTCCATTCCCCTTCACGGACACCCGCAAAGTGTTGGAATATAAGGGCCACGAGTTAATATTGGGGAGTTAAGAGGTGGTTAATACCTTGTGAGTAATTGAGGAGAGTAATGATTGAGTTATAATTGGTGATTAAAATAGAGAATTAAATAGTTGGTTAATGGCACAATTTGATGACCATTATTGTGTCTAGGGTCATCTTTTTCTTCTCTTTGATCACCTATATAAGAAGACAGCCTCCTCTCATTGAGATCTCTCAACACCCTATGATACTTCTATTAAGGAGACCTATCTCTTTCTCCCTCTGTTTTTCTGCTGCTAGCATTCTCATCGCTAAAACTGCACGCACAGTTCTGGCGAGAGCAGGCCTCCGACATCCTGCACGCTGAAGGTCTTGCACAGGATAGCAGGCAATCAGATTTTTGGAGCGTCTTCACGCGACTGCTTGCCTGCTCCCGTTTGACTACTTCTCCTCCAAGTTGTACAACTATTTCCTGAAGTTGTACGACTACTTCCTCAAGACGTAGCGCCCCGATCAACTACATCCTCGAGCTGAACGACTACTTCATCCTCGAGCTGTACGACTACCTCTAGACGGCCGTTGTAGCTATGTTCCTCAAGTGAACATCAAGGTCATCCCGACTACTTCCAGACGGTCCTCTGTACTACATCGATTCAGTTCGACTACATCAAACAACCCGTACCGACACAATATCCATTGCTGGAAATGGCGCAACTAGTGTCTCCGGCACCGGTCCGGCCTTGGGGTATTTTCCAAACATTCTCTGGTCTATCCTTTTGCTCTTATTATTTGGTGAAATTAACATGAACACAAGCACATATTTTGTCATCACAAGATCACTAATTTGCGTCATGAATTTGCTAGTAATATTTGGAATTAAAATATGCCAAAATTTAGCTAATACACAAACTAAATTAACTCATAGTAATTTCCAGCGCCAAGCTGCCAGCAGCTAATCACCGGCCACACGTGCTCGTCAAGCGCATTTGAGTTTTTCTTTTCCAACACCCGTATTATTTTTCATGTATCCCTCTCCTTTTTCTCTTTTGATAAGAAACTATACACACAAAAATTAAACATTTATAAACACAGAGTTTGGCAAAATTGCAAAGATAAAAATTATATAAAAGGTAAGAAACAAAAATCGTGAAAAAAATTTTGGAAAAAATTTGATACAACCTTTCGGTGAAATTTCAAAAAAAAATTGGAACAAAAATTTCAGAAGAAAAAATTTGGAAAACAAAACTTAAGAACAAAATTTGGAAGAAAAATTTCGGGAACAAAAATTCAGAAGCAAAAAATTTGGAAGCAAAAACTTAAAATCAAACATAGGAGATAAAGATTTTAAAAATAACTTTTGGAGAACAAAGAATCAGAAGCAAAAAATTTAGAAGCAAAATTTAATACCTAGTTTGGGAGATAAATTTCGGGAATAAACTTAGTCACCGGCTGGGATTAGGCAAGGAAGAAAAAATTAAAAAGGGAAAGAAAAAAGAAATTGGAGATAAATGTCTTGAGATTGATAAACTTTGGAAAGAAAATTCGCCGTGCAAAATTTTTGTACAAGAAAAATTTAGGAGCCAAAAAAGTTTAAGCAAAAGATCTGAGATAGGGAAATTGGAGATAAATGTTTTGACACAAAATTTCAAGACAAAAAATTAAAGAAACAAAAAAGTTGAAGATAAAAATTAGAATACATGAAAGTTAGAAAAGAGAAGGTGAAAGTGGAGCCGGGAATGGCACAGACAACACGTGGTAGCCATCGTGCATGGCCCACTGGCCCCACGTGCACGGGCAGCGCGTCGACCGCAAAACCAGTTTGGGGGGGGGGGGGGGGGGGGGGGTCAGGCTAGTGTTCCTGTACGAGGTCAAGAGTATTTGTCCACCTACCACCTTCACCCACCTAGACCTTTGCAAAATTGGTAGCGTGTGCAGCACACGTGTCTGAATCATCAGTTTGTGCAGAAAGTGACTAACATATTCATTCTCTATACACATATTATTTTCTTTCGAAACAAAATAGGTTTCCCTATACAAATACAGACATCCAGATACACATGCACAGTTATCTGCCCCTAGAAATGCACATACGCAATCACTGAAAGAATAATTAGCCGAAAGTATGAACACTCAAGCTAAGTCGGAGAGAATTGAATCTAAGTGGACAACGTGCAGCTCAACATATGTTGTTCTTCTAAGGATTCACTGAAATTCATCAAGTTTCAGTAGGCAGCTTTTAGTACAAAGAGCTGATGCATATCTTTGTTCACGAGCTCCACATTATATAGTGCATTAGTTTGGAAAATCAGCCAGAGGATTGCAGTTTCTGTGACCACAAGGATTACCCAGATTTGTGAAAAGAAAGCTAATTTGGTCTCTTGCCGTTCATTTTTTTTCTAGCTAGGAAAAAAAAACACTGGTACCTTCACTGAGCACTGTTAGAACTTGAAGCAGCCTGGACATCCACGTCCTGCCTCGCATGATGCACACGACTGCTGCCCTCCGTCATCAATCATCACCATATAACATTCTTAAACCTTAAGTCCATACTGCTGGTCTTTGTGCATGTTACAGCATATAGAGCGGCCAACCCTAACGCCAAGATGCCAAATTAAACTATGGTCAGCCATCAAGCGAGAACAAACGTCAACATGTATCCATCAGCGCAGCAATCTTGGTTGCTAGTGCGCTACTCCACACTATACCAAATTCCAGGCATCGAGGTTTTCCTGAAACAAATCCAGATCACCCCATCTTCTCACCCTCACATGCATGTCTCGCGGTCCATGCTCACGGGAGCGCTAACGCTAGCTCTAATAATTCAGTGATCGCTGCACCAACCTTTGCCCCTATAAATACCACACCCAAGCACCATCCCAAAACATCACAGGCGCTTAGCAATCGAGTTATTAAGGCCAACCAGCTTAATCACTCTGCTTCGTGCTTGTGGTCAAGCGACTGCTAGTGTGTGTAGCAATGGCGGGCAAGGCCTCGATCGCGCTGTTCCTCGCCGTCAACATGGTCGTGTTCGCCATGGCCAGCGCCTGCGGTGGCAACTGCCCCACGCCGTCGACCCCGTCGACTCCTACCCCAACGCCGGCCTCGTTCGGCAAGTGCCCCCGCGACGCGCTGAAGCTGGGCGTGTGCGCCAACGTGCTGGGCCTGATCAAGGCCAAGGTGGGCGTGCCGCCCACGGAGCCATGCTGCCCGCTGCTGGAGGGGCTCGTCGACCTCGAGGCCGCCGTGTGCCTGTGCACCGCCATCAAGGGCAACATCCTCGGCATCAACCTGAACCTGCCCATTGACCTCAGCCTCATCCTCAACCACTGCGGCAAGACCGTGCCCACCGGATTCAAGTGCCTCTAAGCAAACCGAACTACCGAAGCTAGTTGCATGCATGCATGCATTGCATAGAGGCAAAGTACGTATGTGTGTAGCTGGTTTGATCAGCTTTTGCATCACCGTGTTTCCTGTTATTCAGGTCCTTGCGTGGACGTGTCCCTGAACTCTTTGGGTGATTCATTTGTATCTGGCAATTTGCCTGTATGAATAAAATTTCTTTGCTACTTGTGCTGTGCTGCTTTCGAGCTACGGATATTTCTCATTTTTGTGCGCATTTGTGTTAATAGCGTGTAGAAATTTAATGAGCCAACTGAGCACTACTATTGAAACACCAATGCCAAACATATGATTGCGCTGATCCATATAAAACCAACGGTGATAACACATTATTGCTAGTTGAATTCGAAACACAAACTAATAATAATATGCCATTCGAAAAAAAATAATAGTGATAGCAAGTGTCGATTCATCCAGTTTGTCTTCCAAAATTGTCAACATTTTCAAACAAATTCAGGGATGGAGACAAAAAAATTAGATAAAAAGTTCTAGCTCTCAATAAAATTTACAATTTTTAGTTGACATTTTTTATTTAAAGGCATTTAGATTCCTGAACATTTGTTTAAATTTTTCAATAAAAGGATCGAAGGAAAATATACATCGTCAGTAGCAATCGGTGATAAGTAAGGTGGTAAGAAGACTTCATGCAAAGGGCAGAGTCGGGGGTTTGACTACGGCCAACCACTCGCGTGTATATTTTGCACAAACAATATCACACAACTTGAGGCTTCAAAATAAACTGATCATTTCAGACAATTATCACTGACTTTAATTAAATATGAAGCATAGTGGTAAGTGTGTTAGAGCAACTTCACGTGGCAACGGGTGATGAGGTACTCCGTATTCTGTTGTAGTAGTGAGTATCTTCAATATCTTCGAGATATTGGAAGTGATTTCTGAAGCCTAGTCTAAAAATTTTCATATTATTTAGGTAGCATTTTTCATTCATTAGGATATTAATGATCAACTTGTTGAAGTTTTTAAGATACATAAAAAGATATATCAAATGGATCCTATTTTATTCATTTATTTATAAACAGTAAACACCATAGAACGGTAGGTGCACCTCGGTTTGAAAGACAAGATGCATTGGATCTTGGAAATTACTTAAAATTCAATTTCCCCTCGTCCAAAATGGAAAATGTCACTACTCAGATAAGTAATGAAAGTAGTTTGTCAAAATCCATAAGGGTCTGTGCGGAAGGAATTTTGATATTTCACAACAATGTAACAAGATATAATAGTATTGTTTCTATCAGGAAGCCTACATGCATGATCCTTTCTAAAAAAAGTTCAAATTCCGTAGGTTTAATGTCCCTTTTTTTTCTGAAAAAAGTGTCATGTTCTTTTTAGTGCAAAACCTTCAAGACACCTACCTTGCAAAAATTCAGCTTTGTCACCAACCCAATTCGAACTATTCAGGATCGAACAACTCCACACTTACATGGCCAAACTAAACACAAAGGAAGCCACGTACCATTCCTCAATAAGTACCGAGAACATGGGTCGCCGGGTGTCCTTGGCTCTCATACTTCTGCTGTCCTCCCTGATCAACACAACATTCTAAAACCCACTTCCTTGGCATTTGCGCATGTTACAAGGTACAAAACGGCCAGCCTATATGCCAATTTACTAAACTAAACTATGATCCACCATGGAGAGCGAGAACAAACGTCAACAGGCATCGACCAATTCAGCAATCTTGATCGCTAGTACCGTCGAGCATTATACCTAGCTGCAACAAGTCCAGATCACGCATCTAATCACTGTCACATGCATTCAGGGTCACGGGAACCGTTAACAACACCACCTAACTAGCCAGCGTTGCATCAATCTTCCTCCTATAAATGCAGTGATCGAGTGACATCGTACCATAAACCATCACAGGCACTTAGCAATCGAGTTAATCACTTCTGCTTTGTGCGCCTGTGGTCTAGCAATTTCTCTGTAGCACAATGGCAGGCAAGGCCTCGGTCGCGCTGTTCCTGGCCGTCAACATGGTCGTGTTCGCCGTGGCCAGCGCCTGCGGTGGCAACTGCCCCACGCCGTCGACCCCGTCGACTCCTACCCCGACGCCGGCCTCGTTCGGCAAGTGCCCCCGCGACGCGCTGAAGCTGGGCGTGTGCGCCAACGTGCTGGGCCTGATCAAGGCCAAGGTCGGCGTGCCGCCCGCGGAGCCCTGCTGCCCGCTGCTGGAGGGGCTCGTCGACCTCGAGGCCGCCGTGTGCCTCTGCACCGCCATCAAGGGCAACATCCTCGGCATCAACCTGAACCTGCCCATCGACCTCAGCCTCATCCTCAACCACTGCGGCAAGACCGTGCCCACTGGATTCAAGTGCCTCTAAGCAATCGGCCGCGTGGCCGCGAGTTTATGCACGCGTGCGTTGATCGTTTGAATTCCGGTGTGTTTGGTTAATTTGCATTCGTGGTGGTCGGCATGCATGGATGTACGTATGTGCTGTGTGTGCTCATACATGCGGTGGCCGCATGTATCGATCGATCTCTCGTTCGATCAGCTTTGGTTTTCCATTGCTTGATTTATTGCTCGTTTCCCGTGTACTATCTATCCAGTTTCCGTTTTGTATTCGTTACTATGTACTAGTATGTATGTATGAATAAAGTTTCTCTGTTCAGTTGTCCACTGTTTCTGAATTCGTCTGCAGATTTGTCAACGGGGCACGTGCAGACGTACTGTGTGAAAAGTTTGCTTGTAACTGCATGCGTTCTGGTCTGCATTACCTAAAACATAATTAGGATCCGTATTCCAAAGTCTGAACTCTGAAGTGTGCACGCGACCTGATCTGGCGGTTGGAAGCGGCGCGGAGGACGGGTTCACTCTTTCTGGGCCTGCGGGGTGCGGCCTAGAGAGAGCATGATGGGCGAACACAGTACGATGGGCCGGTGGCATTGGAGCTTGGTGGGGTGGGCTTTTGCCGCGCCGCGAGCCTTGCCACGGGCTGTCTGAAATGGAGAGGTGCCTTCCTTGGTCACAGTACCTTGAAGCTCGTTTTTTTTAAAAAAAAAAAGGGTGTTCGTCCAGCTCCAGCCGCTTGAATTAACAGGGCACGCGCTTGCTGATGCTAACCAACTGAATATGTAGTTACTAGTTAGCCGAGTTACATTCCACACAAAGCACGGAACGCAATCCATCGACGCACCATGCACATCGCCAGAAGGCCATCAGAGTTCAGAGACGAAGCGCTCCTGCAGAAGCACACCGTAGCTCCCTGCATGCTCCACTGCTCCAAGTCCAGAGCGCAATTACATATCGATCGCCAACGGAGGTCTCAGGGCGTACCCGTGGCCCCGTGGCCGGTCATCCCGTCCGCTCCCTCCCTGCGAATCCGCATCCGCCCGCTGTTCTGAGTTCTGACGACGAAGAGGGGCGCGCGATAAGGTCGATTCAGACCTTAGACCCGAATAATGGAGGCTGTGGATCCCGATCCGATCCCAGCAGGGCAACTGATGACCTGTCCAAACACGTTCTTGTATTCGTGGATCGGTGCCGGCCGATCGATCAAAATAAACCACGCATGGAGTATACCTTCCTCCGTATGTCATACCAAACCATCGGGCAGTGGATGCGTGCGTACGTTCAGCGGCCCGTGACCGCCGGGCTGGAGCCGCTGGACGATCCGGGAAACCAGCGACGCCGCATACGACGCCGGAGCCTCCAATCGGCCAGATATTTCAGACCTCGCACGTACACCGGTTCGTAGTAGTAGTTCGAGCAGTGCATCATGGCGCAGAACAAAAGGAGTACCAGACTAGATTACCATTCTACCAACCAGGACCAGCTAGCTGGGAGCGAGCTAGGTACCCCTGAGTCCTGACACGAATGGGACGCGCCAACTGTCGAATCCAATGGTTAAAGATACAACGTAATCTCAAAATCACCTTGAATATAAATATATTGATGCGAATTTTATGCATTATATATATATATATATCGATGCAAATTTTATCCAATCTCAAGATGAAAGACGTATTTTGACATAATTTTACAAAAACTTTGATCTATAATTTAGCTAATTAATATACGTCAAAGTTTGTAAAATTCTGTCAAAATATGTCTTCCATTTCTGGAGGGAGCAGTCTCTACGCTCTTACCACCGCACGCATGCAGATTGCGTATGTGAGGAACCCCGAACTCCAGTTGGAGTGGAACGAGCCCCACGGCAGCATGATGAGCCCGGACCAACCGGGTCTTGTCTTCCCGAGATCACTGTGGTGTCTGCAGCAGCCAGATTCTCCTCGCTCCGGCGCCGCAGGCTGGATTGTTCGCTCCCACTGTGCGGCCCGTGACCTCGCCGGCCGAGCGCCATCTCGTCTCGGACGATCCAGCTGGGCGGCGACGGCGACGTGCCCGTGGCAGGGGGGTGGCGAGATGATGGCGACGCGCCGGCCGGCCGGCCCCATGGTCCGGACTAGCTTCCAAGCCATCTTCTCAGCTTTCGCTTGCCACGACACTCCCGCCAGCTCAAGCACCGTACCCCCTCGGCGGCTCGGCTCCACCTCCACATGGGATTCTAGCTTTCTCTGCTGCCTACCGTCTTTTTTCTTTTGCGATGTCTCTGCCTACCGCCCTGATCAGAGCAAGGGAAAGATCGAGTGATCAGAAAGGCGAAGCACAATCAGAGTAGGTTGTCATAACTCATAAGTCATGCAAGGATGATTACACGGCGTGGTTCACTCCTCGCATGTTTTTTCTTTGCGAGGGGAAAAAAGATTGATCATTAAGCTTAATGAGGTCACATTACAATCTAGGAGCACAGCATGCTGTATACATTTAGGAATTTCTGTTAACCAAACCTCTGAGCTGAAAACTCATCTAGCATGTTGTGCCAATTCATATGCTATTGTATTTTGCTCTCTATTGATCTTGACTAGACAAACATTTCCCCGCATTCTCATGATATTTTTTCTATCTTCTACCAAGCTTGCATAAATAGAACGATTAAATCCATGCTTAGCAAGAGCAGCCACACAACTAGAATAATCAGACTCTCGAATCACTGGGCCGTGACACCATTGATGAGCCAACCACAAGCCTTCCCTACATGCAAGGAGCTCTGCTTCTTCCGCCGAGGAGCACTGAAACATGTACCTCCATGAATATAGAAGGACATATCCCTTGTGATCCCGAATGATGACCCCTTACAGAGGCTTCTCCCGTCGTCTCAACATAGCTTCCATCAATATTTATTTTAACCCATCCTTTCTTCGGTGGTTGCCACAAGAGCTTGGGTGTTTGCTTCTCCAGAGGCACCTTGTGTTTTTGTTTTCCTGCAAAAACATTGAGAGGAGACTTTCCTTTCACATCATCTATAATGTTCTGTTTTTTTTTTGCAAAAAGGTTTTTGCAGGGCTTTTAAAGCAAGAGCTGAGGCATCAATAGAAAGTCGGCCTCCTCCATGAGTCATAGAATTGCGGTCACTCCAGTTGCGCTAAAAGATTAGAACGATCACAGAGCGTTCTTCATCAGACAGCTGATCTAGCAAGAGTAAAAACCAGTCTGGATATGAGAATTGAAGTAGAGAATCATCCGGCACAGGCCAATCTGTACGCATTGCTTCCAGAAGAGCACGAGAATGAGAGCAAGCGACCACTGCATGGTAAGTTGATTCAGATTCCATACCACAAATATTAGACGTATCATCCTTCAAGATATTCCTAGCTTTCTTATTTTTATTGGGAAAGCATTTCTTGCTAAGCGCCAAGCAAAAATTCTGACTTTTGGAGGGATATTTGCTTTCCATATATGCTGCCACAGACATGTACCATTTTTGTTCTCACTGCTTGAAGCATGTGTCTCAAGGGTGCACTGCTCGCATGTTGATCGTTTCTATGCTAGAGGTAGAACTGTGCGTATATGCAACTCTGCCCAGCCTGCTATAATGTACTCCCTCCGTATCAAAATATTTGTCGCCGTTGACTTTTTTCTTACAACTTTAACCATTCGTTTTATTCAAAAATTTATTACAAATATATAAAAAGTTAAATCATACTTAAAATACCTAGTATATCACAAAAACAAAGTAGATGGTATTTACATAAATTTTTGAATAAGACGAATGGTCAAAGTAAAAAAAAGATCGATGACGATAAATATTTTGATACGGAGGAGTATACGAGTCTTATTTCTGGTCCATATTTAGTGCACTTGAGTAGTAAGTACATATATGTTGGAAACTTGGAATATATTGTCACGTTCGGCGTGCAGTAAGATAACTACAGCTTACTTCTGTTAGAAGTACTCTCAAATTTTATTTGGTATACATATCTTTTTAGAGATATCAATGATACGAGAATCACTTTTGGTGCTGTTTGGTTCGCTAAACGCAAATACAATGTTAACGATATCAGGTGCACCGAAACCGGATAAGGGAATACAGAATTTGTTTGGTTCACCTCAGTAATGATATCAAATACGTATCAGCTAGGAGCACCTCTCATGCTGATTTGACTTGAACACCGTCATCGAGTATATCAGCGGCGATGGCGAATCACATGCCGCACCACTCCTTCCTCGGTCCATGTCTCTGTGCATTTGCACGTCCAACGACGGAGATGCAGCACAGCACAACTGCTGCGGGGTGGCCAGCGCACTCAACGCGGTAGATTTAACGCTGCCGACATTAGTTGCTCATCGTTAAACTTGATGATGCACCACCTCTGCAGTCTGCTTTCCAGGTAACGACATAATGCCATATCCATAGCTTGCTGCCGGAGTAGAGAGAGATAGAGGACAGTCTCGTACATATGCAGACGGAGAGGGGATCAAGGAAGCGAGCCCGTGCCGCCGCTCACGGACGCGACAGAATCATACTCGGTCGTGGAGGCGAAGTAGTCGCGAATTTCTCATCGGCGTGGAGGCGGTCAGGCGCTCGCAATGGAGAAAGCGGAGAGCGGCGGCGCTAGCTACTGTTTATCAGGAGGAAGAAGATGTCGTGCCGTATCGTTTTCTATTAACAGTCGACAGGGCGCGATATTATATTTGTATAGACCCGTATTTGTATCCGATACCGTGTAAACTGATTACTGCGCTTCTCAAACAAATGTTTAAGGGTATCGGTTGCCACCGTAATCCATTAACGCCAACCAAACAGCACCTTTCCTTCATCTTATTTTTGTGCTGGCTCAGTTAGCATCACATACACTTGAGAATTCTAGAACATTCTAGAGTGCTTTATGAGCCGCCTACTGCCTAGAACCTAATACAACGACAGGTATAGAGCCACAAGACTGTTAAGAGATACGGAGTAGTGAGCACGAGCAGCATACAAATGGAACGTATCGGAGTATTCATCCACTGGGCTAGAAATTTGAGGAGGGATGGCCCAAGTATATTTGTTGTTGCCTTGGATTAGTGGGCCAGCAACAGGGCGCTTCTTAGGTGGTGGTCTAATTTGCACGTACTTTTTACTTAAGCCCCAGAGACCTTTCAGAAAACCCTATGCTTTTTTAACTTTTCAAAAAAAAACTATGTTTTTTTAGATTAAAAATCGCTCAGATATGGTCTCAAAGAAAAAGGAAATAACATCGGAAGTACAAAATTTTGTTATTATCTGAGGTAACAATTTAAGGTAATAGTAGTTTTTATCTCTTCGTACCTGTCCGCAGACTGCAAAAAATACAGGTGAGTAATTCTGTCTACTCAAAAATAGTTAAGTTATTCCTACTAAAAGCTGACGTCTGTGCCAGTGAATAAACACTATGCTCATGTTATTCAAGGAAAACCTAACATGCTCCTCAGGTAGCATTGCTCAGAAAAAGCTCATGTGAAAAATGTGGCTTTGAACCAAATTAAACGATCACACATATGTATCCACGTGCATAGCTAGCTCCCTACATATCGTGCTTAGTTTGTATTTACAGGACCCATATATGTAAATTAATAGTTCATGGTCTTAGATGAATCCCGGGGGCAAATTTACAGGACTGTTGCTGCATTTTACTCAAAATGAAGTATCGCAACTAACTGCTTTCAAACAGCTTGTCGTGAATAAAATGGACTCGTACTACTGCTTATTAATGCGATAAGCATTCGAGCTCTTGCAAATTTATCTTTTTACAAGGGGGGATTTGGTAGCTAATAAACAGAAAAGAAGAGCTAGGGTTCTGGTTCTATAAATACCCATATTCTCCCCTCCCTAAACCATCCCATCTCACTAGCTAGCACTAGCAGTCGCTTGCTGCTACCCAGTTCTTGTAGCTAGCATAGTGGTCAGCGGAGCTTACAACCTAATTAAGGCGTAAACCATGGCATCCAAGGCCGTCCTCTTCTTGGCCCTCAACCTCCTCTTATTCACGGTGGCCAACGCCTGCGGCAGCTGCCCGACCCCAACGCCCCCGGCAGTGCCGCCGCCGCCGCCGCCTTCTACCCCAACCCCATCCAGCGGCAAGTGTCCGGTGAACGCGCTCAAGTTCGGCGTGTGCGCCAACGTGCTCGGCCTCGTCAAGGGCGAGGCCGGCAAGGTGCCCGCTGAGCCGTGCTGCAGCCTCCTCGGCGGCCTCGCCGACTTCGAGGCCGCCGTCTGCCTCTGCACGGCCATCAAGGCCAACGTGCTCGGCGCCGCCATCGACATCCCTATCAAGCTCACCGCCCTCGTCAACTACTGTGGCAAGTGCGTGCCCAAAGGTTACACCTGTGCGTAAACACTCCGCGGCTACACGCTCGTAGCCGCTCGCGTCCGTAAGCACGCACCTGCATGGCATCCATGCGTTGGGTTTGCTGCTGAACTCTTCTGTCTCATTTGTGCAACTTCGGTTCTGCAACCTAGAACCATGCATTTCGTCCAAATGCTTTGTCAGTTTGTGTGTGTGGTGTCTCTTGACGAATTTCCTTTCATTTTTGCATTTGTTCATAAGAGGCATGCATCTCCTTGAAGTGAACAAGAGGAGTGTTGCTTCTAGTTTTTATATTTACGAATCATGTAATCTATTTGAAAACATTTATTGTGTATGTAAAATCAAGTGCTTGAACTACCTGCTGTAATAATACTTATTCCATTTGTTAATTTTTCCTTCTCTTTTGGAGGGACAATGAAGCCGTTTGGTTACTCTCTCAAGGTTCCTCTTTTTCTGGTGCAACTCTGTCGGATTATATTATAGCATGTCATTTTTTTCTTCCCAAACATTCAGTTTTGAACCCACCTCTATCCAACAACTAACATCGCTTAGTACTCCATGTATATCTTAGACAAACAAATTAATCTATGGTAATCCTAGCATGCACCTACCCCACTCCGTTTTTACCTCCCCTAAGTAGGGATGCAAGTGGGTACCCAATGATATTTTACGGGTCAACTAAATAATTACGATAGCATATCATCCTAGTTCATTTCTCCTCCTAAATTAATTACGCACGATGCCATCCTAGTTAATTTTATCAATTTTTAGATCGATCCAATAACCCAAAATAAATATAACTTGCATTTCTACCCTTAAGGCACCTTGACCTCCCCTTATGCCCACCACCATATGTGTTTTACCCAATGTTCAGGATTTCGGCTGTGAAATTCGCCATTTTTTTGGCGAAATCCGGTCCTACCAATAGTCACCAGTAAATGAATATACCGGTAGTGCTGGTATTTTTCTGTCAGGAATTTCAGTTCTCTGTTAAAATTTTATCAGATCTCAAAAAAAATGATCTACCAGTCATATCGCCCCGCTTCGGTATTTTTTACCACCCCAATGCTTGCACCACTGTCTTCAGTCTCATCTTGATGCCACTAGCTATGAAAAGTGGTGGACAATCGTTTGGGTGATGTAGGGGTGGTTGGTGGCGGCGATGGACGACTAGTAGCATGGAGCTATGGATACGAGAAATGTGGGTGGGACAAGGACAAGAGTGGCATGGAGAGCAAGCAAGCATGGCATGCAAAATTGTCGACTATGAGCAACAATGAGCGGGAAGAAGAGAAACCCTAAGAGGTTGAAGATGAAAGTAGAGTTTTTAAAATCTTGATCGAATGAATAATTAAGTGCTAAACCTTCTCTGGTCCTCTAGAACACTCAATGAGTCTGTGGAAGATTAGGCTGGCCCTTTTTTCGGTAACCTCTTCCATTAATTATATAGGTGTTTTACTTAGTGACACAAATGAGCTGTCTATATATAACTCCGTCTTCATTTATATATCTTATGTAAAAGAACTCGAGAAGCTAGCTTGCAGCTTGGCCACAAAATTTAAAAACAAAACTCCTTGAATTATGGTCTTCTGTACAAAAAAAAATATTAACAGTTCTCTAACATTTCGTTTTAAACAAAGACCACAATGGATCCATCCCCAGAGAATTGCATAGCCCGTGACTATGGATGGTCCACGTGTACATCAAGGGCAGAGGTCCGGTGGGCCCAGACGTTGCAGATAGCAGTACCTTCTGATAGGCTGATCCCGGATTACCAGCCTGGCAGTCCAAGCCGGAGCCGGGATAGCGTAGCTTGCACTACCAGTAGTCCAGTACCAGAGCACCAGCACCAGCACCAGCTTGGTGTGTGCCCGGCCCGGCCCCCATCCACGCTGGCGCGTCACTGGATAGGCACAGTGCGCTAAGCCCGTGAGGCCGCGACACGACATCCCTTAGCCCGATCAATCCGTCCTGCTGAATGCTGATGGCGTTCGTTGTTGTAGAGGGACAGTGCACGCCTGCTGCCTGGCCCTGCTCGCCGCATTGCTGCATGTTCGCGACTGCCTGGCCCTGCATTTTCTTTTTTGATAAAAGAACTGGGTTTTTCTTTGAGAAGTGATAAAAGAACTGGGTGAACTTGACTTCTTACGAAAGGAAATGTAGATCTCAGCCCATGGTCGTTATCGTTTTAAGGCCGACTAGCCCATCCAGGGCCCAGGATTTATCTCGGCCCATGAAGCGAGGAATCCGGGGCCGACAGATTACGTGGGTCGCGAGAAGCCCACGGCCTGGCAGTTAACGCCGCGGAACCCGGATTCGCACGTTACGCGGCAGGCGGCACGCACGTCATGTCCCCCCTCTCGGTCCCCGCCTCCCCGGTCTCGCGATCCGATCCCTCCCCCAGACCTCTCCCCTGTCAAACGAAGCCGCCGGCCGCGGCACGAGAGGGCGTCGGCGGCCAACGACGCCGGGCGCGGTAGATCCGATCGGCCGGCCGTGTCCCGCGCTTTCCTCGCCGCGCGCCTCCTCCCTTCCCCTCCACGTTGGCCAAATCCGACACGAGCCCCGCCGGCCGCCGCGACCATCTCCCCCGGCGCAGCGTCGTCCGACACGAAAGAGCACCGCAACCAGTTGTTCAGTGAACGCTTCTGTCGCCGCAGGATCTGAATGCCGACTTCGCAAATTCTTCCAGAGTTCAGACCCTCAACTGATCGTTGACGATCCGGCAAGGCCTGCGCAGCCGGAGGCTTCGGAGCAATCGTTCCGGGTTTTGCTGGGATCTGAGGTTTTGCATCCTAATTCCTGCTGCCATGTTAAATCACTTCATGTGCTGGGTGATTGCTGGTAAGATTGAGGGCGGCGAGGGAGGAGGGGTGGGGCTTCGTGAGGAGCATGGCTGCGGCGGGGGCCGTGGTGCTCGACGAAATGCCTCACCCGGTTGACGACTTGTTTGGTGAGGTCTGGGGTGTCGAGCGGGAGCGGGCTAGTGCTCGGCGCTGGATGTGCCGCTGCGGCGCAGCGGGAGTGGCTAATTGTAGATGGGGACGGCGGCGGAGTAGGTGGAGAGTGGCGACACCGGAGCTGGTGGAGCCGCCGCCGGTTGACCCGAGCACGTGTTTTCGTTTTGGGATCGACTTGCTCGCAGATTCGAGTTTATAGTTTCGCGCTCTAGCTTTGACTAGTAGTAGCAGCACATTTGATTGAGAAATTTGTGTCAAGAATCTGAAAAGTGCAATTCCAGGCAGGAGATGTCTTGGTTCATACTGAACTTTCTGATGGAGTTTCAGTATTCTGAAGCCGGCTCACTGAACAAAAGAAAATTAGGGTTTCCTGACGGGCCCGGCTGCTGTCTCAGGCCGGCTTGGATATACTAAGGTCGTAGTCTGTGCCGAACTGTCTTTGAGCCCAAATCAGCTTCCTTCCATTATGAAAATAAACCCGACACCGTTTTTATGATGAGTTAGGTTTGGTCAAGCCCATTGACAATACGAGATATGGCGAGGGCCCGATATCATCATCGTAGATTCTTGGGCCGTGGATTGGCAGGGTGACCCATTTTTGGGAGTTTTGGAGATGTTGGGCTGTCGTGAATTGGCTGTGGATCGCCGCCAGGGTAGTGCGATGCCGCCATGCCCATGCAGCCATGCTTCCTTGCACTCTCTCCGGTACCAGGAGTACAATTGAAACGTACCATACATTTTAAATACCCCGTTTGTAGCTCTCTCTCTCTCTTTTTGTGGCCGGGTTGTATGCAGCCAAATGCAGGGTTTAGCTGGTGTTTATGCAGTCAAATGCAGTTTGTTCGTAGCAGCGTACAAAACAGCCAGCAAGCTTATACAAAATCTATGTAAATCTATGTCAGCTAAAATACTTCACCGTGTATCTGGGGCTGTCGGCATACCTACACTGTGCATTCAGTAATCATTAGTTGCCTGGCAGCGTGTTTTGGACGGGCCCGTTTGTAACCTCTGAACGTTTTACAAGCTCCATCCATTCGCACATTGATGGTTGGTTTCCCTTGTTCCTCTGTGGAGACAGGTTGGTAAAGACTGCAGTTTCCCTCCCCCTTTTCAGCCCCGTACTGCTACGCCGGAGAGTCATGTCAATCAGCGACGACCCCGCCCCCGTATTCATTGCGGATTGAAGCCTGGATACGCCCTGCGCCTCTCACTGGGATCACACCCATTCATTGTGGTAAGCTCCGTCTGCTGCTGCTTCCGATGTGGTTCCGGGTGGTTGGTCACGGCAGCCGGCCGGCCGGGCCGGAGGGGTCATGTCATCAAAGGCATGCAATGCACTTTGAATGAATGAATGGATGGGGGTCTTGCGTAGAAGTATCATCCCCGTTTTGACCGCCTAACAGTGCTTTGCTGCCACAAAGCGTGCGGCTGTCTGGGCATTCCTCCAGGCTCGTGTTCATGTTGCGCGCCACCTGTTTTCTTTTAGCAGTGTGATAGAATCTTCATGTGCATCCCTGTCCACCATGCTCTGTAGCAGCTAACCGGGGGCTCGGGTTTTCAGGTTTTGCGGAGTAGGCTGCGTAGTCTCAGCGGTTGGCACCTCCGGAATCATCCCAAGGAACCACTTCTCCGAGGGGGATAAACCCTCACAGTCCTCTCGGCGCACAGCGCGGTTGACTGGGTGGGTAGTAGACAAGCAGTCGTGACGTGGTTCACTCTGTTCCGCTAGTCTGCGGACCAACACCAGCCGATTTTTTTCGACTTATTCTCTCTCACATGATACTATTAAACCAGCTGATTTCAGCTAACTTTTAGACCAGCCGAACACAGCACCGATCACCCCCGCGCCAGCTCCGGTGTCCGGACCAGCACGGCAGAGCCGTCCATCTGCCACACGTCCCGCCCGCCGTGCTCCCACACGCATTCAATTCCTGTCGTCGTCCCCCACCCTCCCCCCTTCCCACTCATCCATGATCCATCGAACCCGCCCCCGGAACAGGAGCGGCGCGAGCCCAACAGTCGCCGGCTCATTCCTGGCCCGCGCGCCGCTGCTCCTGCAGTCCTGCCTGCCGATCGCGCGGACCAACTGAGAATCTGGGACGGCAGGCCCGGCACTGGCACGGTGGCGGCACGGCGCGCCTGCGCTAGCCACGCGGCCCTCACGCCCTGCTGCTGCATTGGCGGCCCGCTGCCACGCCGGGCCGGCGGCACGCGCGCGCTCCAGCCCGAGCGGCGGCCGCCAGAATCATCATCAGGAGGCGCCGCGCGTTTTGAGTCCCGATCGCAGTTATGCGTGCGTAGCTAGCAGCCGTGTGACGCCTCGGGTGTGGACGGAGCGAGCAGCCGAGCACTCACGCCGGCTTCGCGTTGGCGGCGGTAGGTGAACTGTGAATGTCGTGACGAACTCCGGCAGCGGCCGGCTAGCCACAAGAATGAACGCCCCTCGCTTTTATTTCTTTTCATTTCATGATGAATAGTGGACGGAGATGGATGTGGTGTTGGGTTGGGCTGAGTGAGACTGTGAGAGCGCCCTGTCGAGCAAATCATGTGGCCCAGCCGAGACTGAACGAACGGGACGCGCGGGGGCTCCTGCTGTGACCGACCGACTGCGAGCTGGCCAGCCGGGCGGCCGCCCACCACGTAGCACGCAGATTGATCTCCTGCTCCCACTGTTGCCATCCTGACGAAGGCGTGTTCCAGCAGGCGCCATCGTTTTCTCATGTTAGGTACCCAAGCTATCCTCTCTGGCCGCCTCTCTCTACGTACGCTGGAGGTCGACTCGTACAACTTCTTCGCACAAAATAACGCGTGTGAAAAATCGAGTCAGCCCCGAGCCATACAAGCAGGTGACCTGGTAAAAATGTTTGCCACGTATCAGTACCACGGCAATGAATGGCGCTGAATGACACATCAGCCTGCCGCGCAGTGGTGCCGCATAGCTACAAGCCTAGGTTAGGTCATTCCTTCCGTGCTTCGCGAGGGACCAACGGTGTGCCCGGATGCTTTGCCACAGAGGCGCCTCTGGGAATCGTCCCCGGATTCCCCAGTACCATGCGCAGCTTATTATTACGCGTACGTTGCAATAACTTTCACCTACTGTTTTAGTGTTTTGCACATCATTGAAGCTAGCTGACCCGCCTGCATAACCGTACTGTGGATCCTATCGTGTGTTAAAAGCCGAGGACGAGGCCGTACGTGCTGCATTGCTGTGCTGTGCGCACACTCGTGGCTGGCGTTGCCGGAACTGGGGGCCGCCCGCTGGCCTGCCTGAAGAGCGCCATCAGCCGCCATCACAAGAGGTTGGAATCGGATTCCCGTTCCATTGCCCCCTTTGACCCCCACGGGTAGGCCTGGGCATTTTTTTACCGAAAAAACCGAACCGACCCGACCCGAACCGAACCGAAATGTCGGTTTTTCGGTGATTTCGGTTCGGCTTCGGTTCACTTTTTGGTCAAGTTCGGTCTTCGGTGTCGGCTTCGGTTTTTATATCACACCGAACCGAACAGCCGAATCAGCCCACCTCGGCCCACCGACGTGCCCACCTCAGTCCAACGTCCCACGGTCCATTCATTTGCTCCCACAAACCCTAACCCAATAACCCAGTAACTCCCTATCCCCAATCCCCTAATCCTCTCGATCCCTGGCGGCGGCGCGGGCGAGCAGGGAGCGGCGGCCGGCGGTGCGGGCGGGCGGAGCGCACGCGGCGGCCGGCGGTGAGGGCGGGCGGAGAGCACGCGGCGGCGGCCGGCGGTGCGGGCGGGCGGAGCGCACGCGGCGGCCGGCGGTGCGGGCGGGCGGAGCGCACGCGGCGGCCGGCGGTGACGGCGGGCGGAGAGCACGCGACGGCGGCCGGCGGTGCGGGCGGAGAGCACGCGACGGCGGCCGGCGGTGCGGGCGGGCGGAGCGCACGCGGCGGCCGGCGGTGAGGGCGGGCGGAGAGCACGCGGCGGCGGCCGGCGGTGCGGGCGGGCGGAGCGCACGCGGCGGCCGGCGGTGCGGGCGGGCGGAGAGCACGCGGCGGCCGCCGGCGGTGCGGGCGGGCGGAGCGCACGCGGCGGCCGGCCGTGTGGGCGGGCGGAGAGCACGCGGCGGCGGCCGGCGGTGCGGGCGGGCGGAGAGCACGCGGCGGCCGGCGGTGCGGGCGCGCGGAGAGCACGCGGGGGCCGGCGGTGCCGGCGCGCGGAGAGCACGCGGCGGCCGGCGGTGCGGGCGAGCGGAGAGCACGCAGCGGCTGCCGGCGGTGCGGGCCAGCGGCGAGCACGCAGCGGCGGTGCAGGCGTGCGACACCAACCCACGGCAACCTCTCCGTCCGGTACAACGGCGACAACAACCGAGCAGTCCTCCAACGTATGTCCTCTCGATGCTATGAGGTCCTCAAAAACAAGCACAACTTCCATGTGATGTATTATTGAAACCTACTGAAAGTATGGGATCTCTAGACATGAAAAATGGTTTAAGGACCACACTAAGCTTGGATATGATGCTCGGAAGTCTACTAGGCTGAATATTACGTTTAAAAAATTGCTTTAGCAAATGTGCATTGATAGGTGCTTTGCAAATCTGGTGCGCAAGATGAAATTAAGCATTAGTGGACAAAGAAAAGAGTAAATTGCCTGCTTCTATCGTGGATATCACTAGTTGCCTGTATGTATTCGAAGCAAAGAACAAAAACAAAACTATATAAATGAACAATCATCCCATTAAATGAAATGAGCTCTGTATAATGGGCAGTTTGGGCACTAATCTCATTCTCCACCATAGGCTGACCCCATGTCAAACAAACAGAACATTAAGAGTCAACATCAAAGGCAACACATAACCAAAACAGAGAAATCACAACCATATGCCTTATCTCAATATTATGGAGATTTTATGAATCTGGTGCCCTCCAACTGTAACGTATGTCCTCTCTTTTTCATGTTTTTATTTGCAGATGGGGGACACTGAAGAAACCGTGGGAAATCACGTGAATGAAGTGACAGAGATAGGTAAGGAGGATGAGCAGCAGCCTGCAGATGCCCACAAAGAAGAAGGCAAGAAAAGAAAAGTTATGGCTCCAAGATCAGATGTCTGGAACCACTTCACCAAAGTCAAGCAGAATTCCGGAGAGGATAAAGCCAAGTGCAAGTATTGTGGAGGTATGTACATGTGTAACTCAAAAACAAATGGCCCGTCTTCTTTGAATGGCCACTTGAAAGTATGCAGAAAAAATCCAAACAAGAAAGTAGTTGATAAACAAGGCACTTTGCAACTACAACCTAATCCTGGCAATAGTAGTGTTGGTACTGTGTCCACTTGGAAATTTGATCTTGAGGAGCTGAAAATTAGTTTTGCGGAGATGTTAATTGAAGATGAGCAGCCTTTTGTCACATCTGAACGGCCTGGTCTTAGAAAGTTTTTAGCCAAAGCATGCCCAAGGTTTATCATACCCTCTAGAAGAACAGCCACTAGAAATTGTGTAAAAGTCTATGATGTCCAGAAAGAAAAGCTCCAGAAATTTTTAAAGGAACATTGTGAAAGAGTTAGCCTCACAACTGATACATGGACAGCTAACACCAAGCAAAATTACATGTGTGTGACAGCACATTTTATTGACAAAAATTGGAACCTGCACAAGAAAATCATTGGTTTTTTCCCCTCAAAGGGCCATGGAGGGGACGACATTGGAAAGTGCTTGGAGACTTGCTTAGCAGCATGGGGAATTGATAAAGTCTTTACTATAACAGTGGATAATGCTAGTGCAAATAACAATGCTATAAATTATATGAGGATGGTCTTGAATGAATCCAAGGGCTGCATGGCTGAAGGAGAATACCTACATATGAGATGTGTTGCACACATTACCAACCTGATTGTGACTGAAGGCCTAAAGAAAATTGATACTTCAGTTGCTCGTGTCCGTGCTGCTGTTAAGTTTATTAAGGCTGGAACATCTAGGTTGGTAAACTTTAAGAAATGTGCTGAATTAGCAAAAGTCCAGACCAAAGCCTTTCTAAATCTAGATATTTGCACTAGATGAAACTCGACTTACCTTATGTTAAATGTTACACAAAAGTATGAAAAGACATTTCAAAGGTACAGTGATGAGGATCCGTATTATAAGCTAGAATTAGAAGGTGAGGGTCCTGGAGTTCCAGTAAAATCAGATTGGGATAAAGTTAGAAAGATGTCTGACTTTCTTGAGCACTTCTATGAACTTACTCTTCGTGTTTCTGTAACAAAGCGTCCAACTTCTCACACATTCTTCCATGAAATTGCTGATGTTTTGGTTTTGTTACGAAACTGGTGTCATAGTGAGGACAGATTGTGTCAGTAAATGAGTAAGAGAATGCTGGTGAAGTATTACAAGTATTTTGGAGAGAAATATGGAGAGAAACGTTCAGATAGAGAGAAGAGAGGTGAGAGAGATAGGGGGGATCAGTTGCTTAACTTGGTTATTTTTTTCTGTGTGGCTGTTGATCCAAGGTATAAACTTTCTAATTACATAAAGATGGCTACTATGGTGATGTTCGGTGATGAAATTGGAGAGAAGTTGTGGGAAATAGTGAACACTTCTTTTCGCTCTTTGTTTGAAGAGTACAAAAATATGTATGCTCCAAGAGAAAAGGTGCAGCCACCTTCTGATTCTCAAGAACCAGCATCAAAGAGCAAGAGCTTGATGAGGTCTATCATTGATCAACAAATGAGCAACAATGGTGGTGGTAATGTCACAGTAAAATCTGAACTTGACAAGTACTTCTCGGAAGATAATGAGGAGGATAAGAAAGGGTTTGATATTCTTAAGTGGTGGAAGGACAATGCAAATAGATTTCCAGTTCTGTCTCGCATGGCCCGTGATCTCTTAGCCGTCCCTATTTCCACAGTTGCATCTGAGTCGGCATTTAGTGCCGGTGGATGGGTTCTTGATGACTTTAGAAGCTCGCTCACACCAACAATGGTTGAGCGTCTCATTTGTGCAAATGATTGGATTGGATCTGAATATATTTGTGTTGAAGAGAACACTAAAGAATTGACCAAGCTTGAAGAAGGTAAATCAATTTTGTGATCATCATGGTTTCATGTCAATACATTCTTTTCTTTAATCTAGCTGACAAGATTTGCTATTTTTTTCAGAACTTTGTGGGTTGGCCATTTCTTCCAAGAAGAAGGATAGTACACCTGAGTCTAGATGCTACTCTGTTGCGTCCAGGTAGACTTGACAGACAAATTGAGTTCCCTATTCCTGACCGATGGCAGAAGAGACTTGTGTTCCAAGTAAGTTTTGTTTTCTGAAAGCTTGTAGTATGTGAAAGCACTACAGCTTGCATGTTAATGTGAAGGATTTTATAGCCAGTGTGGATTGCTTCAGCAGAGCAAATCAGTTTTGTTTATGTATGAATTTGTTTTTTATTATGCAATGGGATTGCTTGCTGCAGTTGTTTTACTCGGTTGTCGATACTAGACATACTACAATCATTAAAAATTAGCAAGTACATGTATCCCTGTTAAGCAAAGTGGTATGTTATGTTTATGTATCAGTGCTTAAAAACATGCTCAGTATATTTCTCTCTTTCTTGGACTGTCATTTGATTAATGCCATAGTTTCTGATCATTATATAGTTTGTACAGAATATCTGATTATTATATATGTGTATAGATCACATCTAGTTCTATAACACGAGTGGTGTACAGAACATTTTGAATTCTGCATATTGTTTGAACTGATACAAGAACCATACAGATCAGTAAAGTTTTTACAAGAAGAAATAACATCTTTCACAGTTAAGCTTTGAAATGACATCTTTCAAAAGGTTTTACAAGAAGAAATTGTTTCCTGAATTTACAAGTAAGCTGTCAAGTGATAGTGTCATTAATTTCTAAATTTCAGATGTTGCTCAATTTGTATTTCTGTCATTCATTTATGTAAAGTCTATTGCTTCATATAAGAACCAGGCTGAAACAGATGTTGCTACTATGTTTTTGCATCATAGTGTCAAGTGATAGTGTCAAGTGATTTCTGTCTTTCATTTGCACTAAAAACAGATGTTTGCTATTTTTTCTTTAATGTCAATACATTCTTTTTCTTTAATATGACATGATTTGCTATTTTTTCAGAACTTTATGGGCTGGCCATTTCTTCCAAGGAGAAGAATAGTACTCCTGAGTCTTGATTCTTGAACATGGTGACATGACGATGGTTGTGTTGAGCAAGAACAATAATGGTGCTGCAGAAATGACATGTTATTTGAGTTTACCCCCTTTGCTTGTTTGAAGACTTCATTGTAAAATTGTGTGATGTAAACTTGTAAATTTGGACTTCTGTATGACTGCTGTTTTGTATTGTTATTGTACATTGTACTACTGCTTGTTATGCACTTATGCTGCTACGTTTCATACCCGAAGTAATATTTTGGCTGTTGTCTGCATGACTGCCTGAAATGTCTAAGCTATTGCTTCAAACCTGTCTGTCACGAGTGAGCTTCGGTTTTATTCGATTCTACCGAAAAACCGAACCGAGAAAACCGACACCGAACGCGTCGGTTTTTGGTTTTCTGGAGCACCGATCGGTTTTCAGTTACTGAAAACCGAATTACTCTCAAACTGAAAAAACCGAACTGAACCGAACCGTAAAACCGAACGCCCAGGCCTACCCACGGGCGCCCGCGTAGGATTCCCTCTGCTCTCTCTCTCTCTGCCTCCTTGCCTTTGGTTTCAGTAATCAGGATTGGAGGTGCTCCAACCCCCAATGCTCTCGTCGACGATCATGCGCTCGCGGCCAAGGGAAAGCGAGTTGGAGGGAGCCGGGGGCACCTGGGTGGGTGACGCGACGCCGCAGTCAGGTCGCCCAGGGGCCAGGAGGACCAGCGGATCGGAGGCTTTAGCGCAGCCGGAACGGAACGGTGATGGGTGATCACTGGTGTGGTGACACGAGCGCGTACTCGCCGTGCGAAATCCCGAGGCCAACCGCCGCAAACCGCGACATGGTTTTTTTTTTGAAGAAATAAACCGCGACATGTTTTCGTACGTCTTGCGAAGCAGCCGGCGATGTAATTGAGCACGTGAGACCCCCCCCCCCCCCCCCCCCCCCCGCGAGAGAGAGAGAGAGAGAGAGAGAGAGAGAGAGAGAGAGGTGGAAACCTAGTACAACGTAGCTGCTTTATTCAGGCCTCTTTCTTTGTTCTCACTTTTGTGCTTTCCCGTTCAGGCTCCGTCTACTACAGTACTCCTACAGTCTGCTTTAGTCTAGAACCAAGGACCATTTCTTTGGACTGTAGCAGGGGTCCTGTACGCTCTTTTTGTGCGTATATATTTCCTTTCCCTGCTTTCGCTGCTGTTTTTATCAATGCAAGGACGACAGCTACACATACCTCACCACTGCTCCCAATAAATGAAAGGAATCCATCGCCAGTGTGCGTAGCTTACTGTCGATGTAGCTTTAGCGTAGCACCTTCCTTTCTCCCTACGGATTTTGTCTAGCTCGCTCCATCATGACCACCAAGAATAATGTATGTGTATGTAAGACATGGACACCATATCATCCTGGCTAGATTTTCCTGCCCACTCCTTATTACCAGCCATGCATGCCCACCTCTAAGTGCACGCGTGCGTGGCGAAAAGTAACCGGATGATCGAGCACGATGGATCGAGGCAGCAGTGTCCCCAGCGATCCGGTACGCGATCGATGGTAGCCTTCGTTCCACTCGGCCAAGCGCTGGTCGAACTGGAGCCGGATAATGAGCCGGCTCGGTTCAGCTCGGTTCGTTATCTTAACAAATAGAAAAGTCTGCTCGGCTTGGCTCGACCAGAGCCAAATACTGGTGGCGCCTCCCGTGGCGATTTGTACCACGTCGCCCAGGGGAACAAAGAGACCGAGAGGTCGAGGGCAGCCGATTTGACTGCGCAGCGGGGGAGACGGGGGTACGCCGACGTCAGCGCCTGTGAGTCTTGGGGCGGACGAGCGGGTCTGGGGCCGAGCGGACGAGCTAGGGGAAGAGAAAGCCGCGTGAGGGCTGGGGGACCGCGGAGCGCCGGCGAGGTTGCACAGCCTAGCGGATCTAGGAGCGACGGTTGGGCGGGCGGACGAGTAGCGTGCAGCTGCGCCCACACCTGCGAGGCCGCACGAAGGTGACGAGATAGTAGGCGGACGACCAGCTTGCCGTTGCGCCCGCGCCTGCAAGGCCGGGCGGAGATGAAGGATGCGCCGCTATAGCCTCTATAGCCCCCTCACTGTTAAAATCGAAGCCGGAGAGAGATGAGGATGACGAGAAGATAAGGTTAAAACTTGAAAGGCTCACTCTGGCTCATTTGCCTTGCCTCCTAATCGCTGCTGAGGAGCTCATTTTCTTTGGCTCGTTAGGCTCGCGAGCAGCTCGAGCCGGCTCATTATCTCTAACGAGCGAAAATATGAGCTTGAGCCTAGCTAAGCAGACCACGAGCCGAACAAATTAACGAGCTACGAATTTTTCGTCTAGTCCTAGGTCGAACCATCGGCGTGCTCCTGCCATTAGTCTCATCGCCAGCCGGTCCCCACAGGAAGCTTGAGCCTCCTTTTGCTCACTTGCTCGGGGGTGCTCGTGCTCCTCGAGGAGCCGGTGCTCCAGCCATGGGATCGATCGCCCCGCGCAATCATTGGGAATCTCATCTCTTTGAACGCCGCCTTTGATCCACGTCATTACGCACGACACTTTATTCACCCTGTCTCTACTCGGTCTACGTGCGGCGTCTCCCCATCGGAACCCAGCTTTAGTGCTGGTGTGGTGGGTAAGCCGTGCTTTTCCCGCCGTACGTCACCTCCTGTAACGCCACAGGAGCGTGCAATGCATGCTGAGGCTGGGCCTGGGGCTAAGTAACTTGGGGCGCGTTTGGATCCTAGGCAAGGATGACCCTGGCCTCGCTAGGCTAGGCTGAGCGTTTGGATTCCCCTAAAAAATCTCGCTTTTGGGGGCTACCTTGCTTCCCAGGGCTAGGAAAAGCTCGCTTCCGAGGGAGGCTCGCCTCCAACGGCAAAGTTGGCGATGCGCGTAAAAATTGAGCGCGAATCCAGGTCCGTTCCCAACGAACTCCATCTCTTTTGCCTGTTTGCCTGAAATTATCATGCACGCAATTGTTGTTTTGCTAGTGAGTAGCTCCTTGAATGAATAAATAATCCATTCTAGGGAACAGATGTGCTTTGACTGCAAGCCATTGCTCTTCAAATTTAGTGTGGTTTCTTATCTGATTCGATCCCATTGCCTTAGATAACTCTGTAGATATTGCATTTGATTTCACTGTAATGGTACATCATTAGTTCAGTTTAACATTTGATCCTATTGTTAATTTATTCTAGATGGACGACAGTGCATTAGTTAATAGAAAGATTGCATTCTTCAGCGCATTTATATTGGCATACTGGATATTGGTGATATATCGAGAAAATAGCAGAGATCCTATAAGATATTCTTTGTTAGAGAGGAACAAAGAAAGGATGAAATATCTGCAGAAACTCTACTGCGGTGAGGAGAAACACTGCATCGCGGAATTACGGATGGGAAAGTCAGTGTTCTTCAAGTTGTGTGAAAAACTACGTATTGTGGGAACTCTTAGATATACTTGGCATTGTACCGTAGAGGAACAAATTGCCATGTTTCTCACTACTGTTGGCCATCATAAGAAAAATAGTGATATTAGTTTTCATTTCACAAGATCATATTACCCCTTCCCTTCTCAAGCACGAGTTGTCATAGCATGTTGCATTCTTCACAATTGGATCCTACAAAATGGCGGACCTGATGAACTAGTATACAATGAACAAAATTGGACTCAGAACTATCCAAGATCAGTTGGGCATGTTCAACGAGATTTGCGTGAGGAACAGAGGGGGGGGGGGGGGGGGTTCTTCGAGATAGGGATGCCATAGCCTCTAGGATGTGGAGAAATAGGAATAATGTTAGGGATGTGTGATATGTGTAGTTCAGACCTCTTCGAATGTATCTGCTATTTTTATGCTACTGAACTCTTATCGTGTTAATTGCAATCATGGTTTTCTAGTATTTAAGCTGGACTATTAGACACGAGATATATGATTTTCTTATCTAAAATCCCCTGACCATTGTCACATATAGGATATGGCAGGGAACAATGTTGTGTGGCAGCCCTCGGTTGTGGAGGACTTGCTGCGATATTTCAAAGAGAAGATACAGGCTGAGGGAAGACACATGATTTTTCGGGAGGTGCATCATGAAGAGTGTGCAAAACAAATCAATGCAAAATATGGTACAAATTTCACTCATCGGAAAGTTTACCATAAGTTCCACAAGCTAAAATCTCAATGGAAGACTATAATGCAAGCAAAGAATTTAAGAGGAGCAAACTTTGACGAAGTGGAGAAAAAGATATTGTATGACCATACAGAGGTCGTGAGGATGTCTAATGTAAGTATTATTCCCTTATATATGTGGTTTCATTATCTTTCAGTATGATATATTATTGTGTAGGTCAATATAATATAAATTTTTAATTGAATATGTATAGGACAAAGATCCAAGGGCGAAGTTTATTAACGTCCCCATCCCGTTCTATGATGAGATGGAATTCATCTTTCAAGACAAGCATGCAACTGGGGAATTCACGATTCTTCAAACACCATATGATTATCCATCCACTCAAGATGCAGATTTAGTGGGTGATAAGCACCCAAATCATGATGACGCCGATCCTAGTTTGCAGTATGATTCAGATTGTATTCCTGAACCAGAGGGAAATAATGGAGGAAGCTCATCTGCCAAACGAACTGCTGCTGGCAAGGCTGATAAACGGAAGAGGGTTAAGCATGGTGATGGTGTAATTAAAGAGGTAACTCATGTTCTGCGTGATATGACTGACAACATGCGCTTCACTCATGTGAGTCATCCACATGAAGAATTATTCAAGACAATTGATGGCATGGAGGAATACCCATTATTTGTTCGATTGGAGTTGCAAGAGTATCTGGCAAGCAATGAGAAGATTGCTGGTATGCTGAAGGGAAGGCCATTAGAGGCTATCAAAAGGAGTATGTTCAGAGATGGTTTATGCGTACCTATCCATCTCCGATCTGATTTTATTTTTGATCAAATTTGTGCTTGCCTTCATCCCTTCGGTAGAAGAAAAAATAATGCATGTACGATGCACTTCATTAGCTTTTGAACAATAGGCCTGCAGCTTCAGATTAGTTAATGCTTTGTAATAAATGTATTTCAATATTATTTTGAATTGCAATCATCTCGTGTGCTCTCTGCAAATTACATGAGGCAGAGAACTCATTCAAAGTTTCTAGATAAGAGTGCTAATTGTGTTTTTAATTTGCTGGCAAAGGGAGCAGTCGGCAAACAATAATCAATACCAAACGGTGGTGCTAGCCGGCCAAAACTACCAAACACGCTAGCTGGGCAAGGTGGGCGTAGCTGGAATTGGCTAGCTTGCCCAGCTGAGCTAGCGCTCAGCTCAGCAAGACTACCAAACGCACCCTTGTTATCTCTCCCCCAAACTAAGTGTTTGCTACTAGCTATGGTAGTCATGTCCGTTAGATTTAGGCTCCCGATCTGTGGTCTGGTGGGAAGGGAGGGGGGAGGCATTCTGCACGCGCTCTGGCGCCCGCGCCGTCGTTGCATCAGTGGGCATGCTGGGGAGAGCAAGAGCAACAGAAAAGATCGAGACGCCGTGGCCATGCACTGCACCCAAGCATGCATCTCCCGTCACCCGTTGGGCATCGCATCTCGCCACCAGAATCCTGATGGATGACGCCCGGTGTTAAGAAATCGGCGCCCCTAACTTTAACACCGACTTCCGAGAAGCAATACCAAAGTGGTGTGATACCACTTTTTCGTGAACCCTATACCCACATTATAACGATGAGATCTTCACCTAAACACCAATATGGAAGACCAATTATCTATAAGGAACTCAACTTCTCTATTCACAACCCAACAACCCTTACACTTTTTACGTGGCTACCCTACCACACTCTACTCATACCATCCAATGACATGTCACTCAATTATCCATGGTGGCTACCTATGCCATCTTCAAATAACTTCTACTTGACACGGCTTGGGGGAGGGGAGTGACCCCATATATATAGGACTCCATGGCTCATATGGTGTTGCCATGTGTCCACCTTCTACACTCTTCTACAATTCTAGACTTTTTTTCATCTTTATCCTATCATACAAATATCTCTTCTCTAGAACATTCCACACTTCACCATGAAACATGATAACTATAAATCATACATGTTCTCCACTCTTCTAGAACCTTCTTACCTTATCATGATCTTATTCTTATTCTTATGGATTGCAAAGTTAATTTCTTATGATTTCCGCAATCTCTTAGAATGTTCCAAATATACATTGCATATTTTAACACCACCACCGCCCCGCGTGACTATGGCGCCGCCCCGGATGCGGCCGGGCGGCGTGCCGCCGTACGACGGCGACGGCGACCGGTCGCATCGTACAGGCGTATCGTTTCGTTTTCTTTTCTTTTCTGGAGGCCGGGGTGGTGGTTTGGCGATGGGCATCACCGCATCACCATGCGCCGGGCGGTCTACGTGGGAGACAAAGGAGTCGCTCAGGTGATGGCGAGCGCGACGCCGACGGGACACCCACCCCGCGCGCTACCGGCCACGCCACAGTACGCGCCCTCCGTGTTACTATACTTGGGGGGTACGGGAGCGACTGTACTGTACGCTAATAGTATCGCGACCTCGACGTGGCCATGCATCAACTGGCACGAGCGCCACTGTTGCATGGGGGAACAGAACACCGCGTCCTGATTCGCCCGGCCGCAGGGCGACAACCAACCACCGGGCGGCTTCCGGCTTCTTCCCTCCTCCCCTCCACGGGAGCCGCCCGATCACCCGTGCCTGGCGTCATCCCCTCCGTCGTGAGCGCACGCACGGCGGCGCCCGCTTTGCAGTTGCAGCCTTGCACTCGCAGGCAGGCGCTGGCTTCCGCGCTGGCGGCACAGCACTGCCGGGTCCCTGCCCTTGCTGCCCCCACACCTGGTCTGCCCACTTGCCGCGGCATCGACCTCCCCGTTGCCGTTTCCACCTCGGCCCGCCCTGGCTGCAGGGCCGATTTTGACCGCGCGGGCGCGTGCAATCACGCGCGAAACCCCACCGTACCACGGGGTCCGCCGGGGGGGTCGGAGGCAGCACAGCCCAGCGTGGCCGGCCGGCGCAGCCATTGAAGCGAGGTCACCTAGTCCGGCGCATCATAAATGGCAGGCGCCGCTACGGCCGCCGGCCGTACGATGTGAGCCCGCTCAGCCTGGTGGGGCTCTTGGCCATTTCCGGGCGCGCGCCCGAGCGCCCCTACACCACCAGGCCGGGGCCTCCTCGGCCTTGGCCGCTAGCGGCAGCGCTGGTGCCGGCCTGCTCGGCTGCCCTACCGCCAATTATTGATGGGACTTACTGGCGTGTCCTGGCGCATTAGTCCATTTAATCTCGTGGACGGAAGGAAACGGAAGCGACTTGGCGTCGGACTCCACCCGAACTCGGCGAGGCGAGGCGACACGACAGCATGGCCCCAGCCTTTGGAACGGGGAGGACGGAGAGAGACCGCTAAAAATGGAGGCCGGGCCGTGCATGTTGTGTGGGCGCGGTAGCTTCCCGTAGGTCGCTACCCTCATGGGCCGCCGTAGGACCGCCCGACGGGCCCATGAGGCCCGCACGGTAGGTAGGTGGGTGGGTGGCGGGACGTAGAGCATGCGTCACGCTTCTTGGACCAATGGACCCACCGGAAACTATAGATGAATTCTCAAATCTGTGTGTCGCTGCGTTGTTTTATTTTTATTTTTTTGGGGAAAAAATCTTGCTGGGTTGGTTATACCAGCGTTCTAGTAGTAGCATTAGATCTTTTTGACATGGGACAAGAACCAGCCACGATATGGACAAAGAAAAGATCTGTTCTCGTTTTTTCTCGATAAACAATCGGTGCTCCTAAGATGCTGCTGCCTAGCTCCCTTTATTCCTGAAGGCATTAGCTTAGATAAAAAAATAAAAAAAGTTTGGCATTACATATAGGTTCCCTACAAAAAAAATAAAACGATATTGTATCATCTGTCGTCCGAACCTACTTGATTAGCAAGATCGTATTAAATTCTTATTAGCCCACGTACAAGGAATTTAAAACAGGCGAAGGAGAGGTTTTAAGAAGTAGTTAGATTCGTACCCAAATTTTATGATACAAGTGCCAGTACCAAACGATACCTTAATCATAGTACTATTTGAAACATGACCATGTGCAAACACATTTTCAGCTTTATTAGCCGGTACTTACTCGCTAACAACACAAAGAAGATGCCGAAGCATGCCTGTACTTGGCAGTAGTGGTACTTGAAGTAGTATAATCAAGCGATTCACGAACTAGAATTTCACTGCAGTACCATTCCTCGCAAAGCCTCGGACGACGAGGCGCAGGCATGCGCTTCGTTCGTTCGCCGAAACAGTTCTCGCGGGGAGTGCGGGACCAGTTCAACGACGAGGCACGTCACCCGGAGTCCCGGACGGCATTGCTCCTCTATACTTAACTTTCCTCCATTGCCCTTTTCATAACCTCCATGTCCAAGTATAAAAAAAAAACTCCATGTCGGTCAAATGGTCAATAGTAGGATCAGCGCTGAACTGAAACCACAGTGCAGCTTCCAGCTGACAAAATCGCAAGTCGAGACGAAGATCTGTGGGGGCCTCACAGATTCTAAGTTGGAGGAACTACGGAACTAGTAGCTAGTAATTTGCATCCACTTCAACTCTCGCTACGGAAGAAATGTAGGATCAGTACTAAGCTGAAATCACTACTCCACCTTCCAGCCGACAAAATCACAAGTTCAGTGCGGACGGCGACGGCGGCGGCGTCGCAGCCGGGGGCCTCGAGGACCTTCTGCCCGCGCAGCGCCTCGGCGCGGAGCACGTGGAGCCAGGCGGAGAGGGAGCCGTCGCGGACGGCGGCGCGGCACTCGGCGGCGTCGGCGACGGCGCGGACCATGGCCACCAGCTGGCGCAGGCGGCGGCGGCGCTGGTCGACGCGGGAGCGCGCGGACCACCGGGCCTTGAGGAACGCGATGAACTCCCACAGGAGCTGCGACTCCATCATCTTCACCCCGCTCGCGATCAGCATCGCAGCGGCGGGGTTTTGCTCAAAGATCAGGACCTTTTTTTCGCTCGAGAAAAAGGGGAGAGGAGGAGCAGCAGCTGCAAAAGCAAGCGGTTCGAGGGCTTTTGGGTAACTCTGCTGGCTCCGCCTTGGTGACTGAGCGGAGCGCAGAGAGTAAAAGCACAGTTACCAAACCGATGCGACATGGGTCCACAGGTCAGCGACAGGTGACACAACAGTGCAGGACTGGAGTCCAGTAAAGTCCACTGCGACGGACCCGTATATAGCCGGCTAGCCGTACAACGGACCGTGACACAACAGTGGCTTACGGGAGAAGGTTTCTCCTGTGGATCTTGTGATCATTGGGCCGCGCTCTGTTTAGAAAAAAGGATCGTTGGGCCGAAAACGCCTACGTCTTGCACCCCCGAACTTTCTTTAACATGGCCGCCCATATACATTGCATAAAGGAAAAACGTCATATTTACCTCCTTTAGATCGAGTTTACGTTTCCACCTTAAACTCAAAATCCGGGTATTTTGTCTTCTCGAACTCGCGAATCAGACATATGACCTCCCTGGATATTTTTTCTTAGTGGTTTTTCTTCTTTTCTTTTATGTTTATTTTGGATAAATCTTTAAAAAATTATAGCAAATCACAAAAAAATCATAAAATGGAAAATAAAAATTTGTTGGACTCCACATGAGTAGGTCTATGGAGTAAACATATGATATGATATAATTTAGTAAAAATTGTATTTTAGTTTTAGATATATATTTTTCAATAATTAATTCATATTTACATTTTTCATGGTCCTATTACGGTGAAATTTTTATGGTCGCCTAATAATTAAATTTTCGAGCTATAGTAAAAATTTCATGTTCATTGGATCATGTATGCTTGAGTTATAGATTCAGAAGTTTAATTTCAAGCTATACCAGACTCTTCAGTTTGTCAAGAATAAATGATCCAATGACCATGAAATTTTTACTGCAACTTCAAAATATAATTATTAGATCACCAAAAAAATTTACCATAATTGGACCAAGGAAGATGTAGATATGAATTAATTACAGAAAATTATATATTTAAAACTAAAAATATATTTTTTTTACTAAATTATATCATAAAATATATTCAGATCTACTCTTGTGGAGTCCAACAAAATTTAATTTTTTTATTTTATAATCTGTCTGTGATTTACTATGATTTTTTAAAATTTCATTCAAAATAAAAATAAAAGAAAAAGAGAAAAACCACTAAGAAAAACCACCCCGAGAGGTAATATATCCGTTTTTTCGAGTTCGAGAAGGCAAAATATCCGATTTTCGAGTTCAAGGTGGAAATGTAAACTGCCATGTATGGCTGACACCACCCACATCAAATGATTGGTGTATTACAACTTCACTGGAGGAGCGGAGGTGGCACGGGATGTCGGGAACGGTGTCAGACTGTAGAACGGTAGAAGTAGTACAAGTACCTACCGAAACCGTCGTTTACCCACTGCGTGCCACCCGGAGTAGCTACGAAATGCCAACGAAACTACGAAAGCATTCGGAAGTCGTGGGGAAGGAGGGAACTGCCGACGCCAAACTGGACACGCAGACGTAGTTCGCAATCAGCGTCAACGAGCACACGTGAGCACCCCATCCAGACCCGCCCTGCGATCCGTAACGGATCCGGCCCGGGCGGCCCGCCCCCACCGGCCCGGGCGCCGCCGCCAGCCAGTGGCGCGCCTCCACGTAGCAAATCTCGCTTCGAATGGACAGGTCAGCTGCAGCAGCTTTTCCATCCCATCCTGGGCTTCCCCTGGCTCCATTCCCGTTCACTTTCTCCTCCTCGTGAAGCGAGCGCCGCGATTCCATTTCCATCCCGGAACGGCTTCGCAAATCGCAGGTCGCAACGGCCGCGGCGCAGATCCACACACAACCCACGGACAGACAAAACCGCCGCAGAGGTTTTCAAATCCCGGGGCGGATTTCCGGGCAGGCAGAGAGAGAGAGAGAGAGAGAGAGAGAGCGAGAGAGAGGGGAAGCCGGAAGCCGATCCCCCGCCGCGCCGAGATCCCGTCTTCGAATTCGTCGTCGTGCCGAGCCGGCGAGCGAGCGAGCCAGCTAGGCAGCGGTAGCAGGAGGCGCCCATGGGGAACAGCATATACCGGTTCCTGTGCGGCCTGTGCGCGCCCTCGTCGGAGCACGGGCTCCACGGCGCGCACCCCGCCGTCGCCGCGCTCGGCCGCGACATCCTCAGCTTCGGGGCCAACTCGCAGGTGAGCAGCCCAGCTGAGAATTCCGATTGCTAGCGCTGCCGTCGTGCGCGCCTTGGTGCTGCTTTGGCTGTTACATACTGCAGTCTAGTACTGTACGAGCTTAACAGTTTCGCTAATTTTGGGGGCGCTCTGCGGATGGGATTTCTCAGGTTCCGGACGGGCTGAGCCGGCACGTCGTCTCCTCCAAGAAAGCGCAGGCGAATTGGTAACTGAACTACGCTCGATTTTCTATTCGTTTTCCCTTTCCTGCTTGATTGCTTCGATCTGCAATTTCTGCATACAGTCGCTGTCGTGGTGGTGAGGGATTCGACGAGTTCGAGCTATGAAAGCGACGCTTTCTTGAAAAATAATGCAAAGTTTAGTGGCAGTATAGAATTTGGTGACCGGACTGTGTATCATTTCAGTGCAGCCTTATATGGCAAGTGTGAGCAGGACACGTGGTCAAAGTATTTGTACTACTACTAGTCTACTCCAACTACAAGAAGGCTGGAATTACCATAGCAGTTACACTGAATAAATGCTTGCAGTAACGGGCACTAGGCCATGAGTTCAGGGTTCACCACGAATCCATGATAAGCTAGCTCGCAGAGCACCAACGTTATTTTTAGTTATCACCAACATCCTGTTAGATTTGTAAATTGCTGTCATGCTAAGATTGCTTGCGCTCATGTAAGGTACAAGAAGCTGCTGGTGGCATGGAAGAAAGCCCGGCCGCCGCCCAAGACGCCCGAGGAAGCCGCGCGCTTCGTTGTGCAGACGCTCAAGAACCATCAGAAAGCAGATGTCGAGGTACCTGATCAGCTTCCAAAATGCATCCATGATCCATGGCCCCAAACTACGATGGTGATGTAAGGTCAATAACCCAACATTGGTTTGTGCTTGTGTTCGTCCAGGGCTTCTTGGCTTTCTACGGCCTGCCACATCCGAACGCGGCAGGAGGCGCTCCCGCTGCTCCTGCTCACCCGCCGCCCAAACCCCAGGGCGCCAAGTTCGAGCTGCACACGCTCCCCGTAAGACTCCGGCCGCTCCCTTTCCCATCAGTCGTTTGCTGAACCTTTCCATGGTCTTGCATTCCGGACTAACGAGTGTTCTTGCCGGTTTCAGATTGACCCCAAGTCTGTGGCCGACGGCGACACAATCAACGTGTACGTGGACACGGCCGACCCCCGGGAGTCCGGCAGCGTGCCCCGCGAGGTGCAGAAGGCGGCGGCGGAGCGGACCAAGGCGCGGGCCGCCAAGAACTACCAGAAGGCCGACGCTCTGCAGAAGGTCATAGTGGACGCAGGATACAGGTTTCTTGAACTTCACATCGATCATCTTTTCTATCTGTCATAGTAGCAGTTGGCTTCTTTTTCAGCTTAATTTTTTTCCCTCTCTCGAAAACACATTTTCTTATGGTTCAGGTTTTCTGACAGCTAAATTTTGACATCTCGGCAATGCAGGCCAGTCCCTAACGCGAGAGGCGAAGAGGTGCTCGCCAAGAAGTACAGGATCAGGCTAAGGTTTGTGCTATGCGTAAAAGCTGACCAACGATCAGGAACATGCGCCTTGATGCCTTCAGTTAAACCTGATGCAAGGAGAGTTGGAATGTGCTTGTGTGCAGGGGCATCGATGCGCCGGAGAGTGCGATGCCGTACGGCAAGGAGGCCAAAGAGGCGCTGCTGAAGCTTGTCCAGGGGAAGAGTCTGAAGGTCTATGTGTACGACGAGGACCGGTACGGTAGATGCGTCGGAGACATCTACTGCGACGGCGTATTCGTGCAGGTAAAATTGCACAGTTTGCACTTGCACTCTTGCAGGCACATCTTGTAGATAGGTTTTGGCTGAGACTAGAATAACTGGAAGCCCTGCAAAGTACTGCAGAGTTTTGCACCATGTGCCGTTGGCTTACACGGCCAATTTAAATTAGCTCTTGCAATTTAGCAGCTGTAGCTTTTCTCTTAATGAAATACGTGCTCACGTACGTTTGCAAAAAAATTAGCAGCTGTAGTAAGTCTTGTGATAGAATTATAGTCTCTTTTTTATTTTGGCTTCTGCACTATGCAATGAAGAGTTAGAAGCTGGGGACATTTCAGCTCACTGCAATGGCGTGCTGAACTAAAAATCTGTAGCAGTCATGCTCTTAATGCTGAGCGCTAATTTCTTCAAGCAAGGAAGATGTAATCAGTTTTTCCTGCTTCATGTGTAGGAGCAAATGCTGAAGAAGGGGTTTGCATGGCACTACACCGCCTATGACCAACGCCCGGAGCTGGCCAAGGTAAGCAAGTACTGATTGATCGATTCAGAAAAAACAATTGCACAGACTGAACTTTTCTGCAACCATTTATGCAAGTTATCTGAAAAGTAAATGTCTTTTCCCCTACCAGTGGGAGAAACAAGCACAGACTGGCCGGAAGGGCCTGTGGGCGTCGTCGAAGCCGCAGAAACCATGGGAGTGGCGGAGGGACAAGCGCAACGGGACGGCATGAACATTGGACTTGGACGGGCCTCGGGGTGCAGTGTGCGTGGTGTGTCATGTATAATGTATTGTAGCCATGAGCAGCTGATTATTTTATTTGAGTTGCAGAACTGCAGACCTTTTGTTAAGCACAGAACCGTTGAACTGAGCACCATCGTAGATTGTGCAGTGTTTTTATGTGTACACTGGAAGATCCGTACAGCAATGAGCAATTGGTTACCGTGATTCCTATCTCCATATTGTATGGTCGTACGGAGATTCGTTAGGCATAGAGAAAACTGAAGCCTGTATAGTGTATTGTTTGGAATTTGGAAGTCTTGTTGTTGAACATGGATAGAATGACTGAATGCCTTTGTTCGATCTGTGATAATATATACCTTTGATCAGTGCTTCTATTGCTATGATAAATTATGGATCTGATTTACCCTAAAAAAATCATGGATCGCAAATTCAATGAAATTTGCTGATCGAGGAGCCTTGTATTACCCTTACATGCTGCTTACACCGGAAAAGGAAGTGCAGCGGCGGCGGCGCCTCACCACCGAGAGAGCAGCTCTACGGGCACACGGGAACCATCCAAAACATCTGGCGCGCGGGAAGCGGGACGTCCTGATCTGGCCCAGTGAGCTCACGAGTGCCTTCCCTGAGGTCAAAGATGTGGATATCGTTGGTGACGCCAAAGAAGTCGAACGCAAAGTACACGCACCCCCTCTTGAGACCATGCTTCCCGGCCGAGCACGAGGCCGCGAAGCTATGGGGACCAAGAAGAAACGCTCTGTCGCCGATGTCGGTCACCTTGCACCATTCCTTCTTGGAGAAGTCCATCTTGTAGGCAGCGACCTCCTCGACGCGCTCGAAGTTGCAGCCAAGGAAGAAGAGGCAGACGAGGAACAGCTCCTGGGAGGACTCCAGGAGATAGGACATCGTGGCACCAAGCGTCGCGGCGTGACCGTCGAACCTGGGCATGGTAGCGCCGAAGCTGCTCATCTCCAGGCGCGGCTCCGGATCGCGAGCGAGGCTGAGAACCCCGACCTCATCCACCGTCTCCATGAAGTAGTAGAACTTCCCCTGCACGGCGGCCATGTTGCAGATCTCCTTCCTGGTGGGGGCGGAGTGGCTCTCCGGCACCGTGTAGTAGCCAAGGTCGTAGGGCTGGCTGACCCACGCGCTCCCCTCCTCTCCGCCCCTGACGTGGCAGAACAGCAGCTCTAGCTGCGTGACGTCGTTGATGAGGACGAGGCAGTCTGGAGAGGAGACGGTGTCGGAGAGCAGGCACCGGCAGTACTCCGGCAGAGCTCTGTCCAGCGCCGGCAGCGCGATCTTCTCCCCGGTCTGCGGGTTCCACAGGGAGCACTGCGAGGAGGTGGAGTCTGCGACGAGCACCAGGCCGCACGGAGTCTCGAGGCACGCGCACCGGCTGCTCCTCAGCTCCGGAACTCGGCAGGTGCGCGAGGACCCGTCGGCGACCGAAAACAGGGTGTGGGAGTTGTCCGGCTGCTCGCCGTGGTCGTACACCAGCAGCGGGAACGACGCCGCCAGCGAGGCGAGATCGTCGGTGGCCGTCGACTCCATCTTGCGCGAAGGCGACGCGTGCGCGCACAGGCAGAGGCGAGATCGCGGAAATCAATCTGGTGCTGTGCTGCTCGCCTGGCTCGGCCTCTTCCTTCTCTTTAAATTGGGGAGGCTCTTCGCTGTCCCGACTCGATCCGTGGTGGGAGACGGAGTCCCGATCGAATCGACGATGGGGGGGAGATCCCGTGGCCTCCGACGGCCAGGACGAAGGCACTGACGCACCTTTGGTGTCGTGATCAGCAGCAGGAGGCAGCTTGCGCCTGCGAGCAGTACTCCATGGAGAAGGGGGAAAATTCAGATGGGTGAGGCGGCGGCGTCGCGTCCCCTTTTCTACTGGGCCTTTTTCTCGGGAGCACACTTCTAATGGGCCTGAGAGAAGGAAGTTCCCATTTCCAAACGGAACCTACGATGGGCCCATGGGTCAACTGGCTTTGGGCCCATGGTTTCAACTTTCAAACGCACAACGCTAGAAAGAAAACGGGCGTAGCAAGCTAGTTGGACTGTCCCACACTCAAAAAAAAAAAAACGGGCGTAGAAAAGTTATCATACTCGTACCCGCTCCACCATCTGACATACGGGGCTCATTTCCTCATCCCCTCCCCCAACCAAACGGGCAGACGGCGACCACCTGCGCGCGCCTTGTTCTTTCTTTTTTGAACAGGACGAAGCCCACAGCAATGCAGAGGACTGATGTTGCTGCCTGCGCGCGCGGTAGCCGGCCGGCTCCCGGGCTTCGCCCGCCGCCCGGTGCCGCAGATGCCCAGCGTCATGAGCGCCGCTCCCTGGCGAGTGGCGACTGGTAAGATTGAACTTGAGAGGGGGACACTCTCGGGAACATTGAGAAGACTGTCACAGCAAGCTGGGCATATTTTACTAGGTGTGCTCCGTATAGTTTTTGCTCCAACGCACATGGATCACACCTCGTGCTTGCAACCAGGTGTAGAGACAAGTCGCAGAAACCGAAGATTATCTCTGTACTCCTGTCGGGTCAACGGTTAGTACAAACGTCCCTTGCAAAGAAAAAACAATGTCCCATCCCATCGAGCTTCTCGTTAACTTGCCCTGAACCAAAAGGATTCATGTTAATTTGGTGATCATTGCTGTTTGCTTCTGAAGTCTACTGTTGCCGAAGTGTCAAACTGAATGTAGTACATGCATGGGAACTTGATGCAGCATGCTTGCAACTGTTGGTTTCAGAACTTCTCTAGTCCTGACAGTGATCGGGACTCCAAGTTCAAGTGAACAAGCTGGACGCGTGCGGACACTGTTGTTTTTACTTGAAGCGAGGGTAATGTCCTGGATTAATTTACCAGGATCGATGGCAAGTTTACCACTGGACAGCAGCTCTCTCGAAGACATGCAGAGGCTCGCATTACTGTCTGCAGAGGCTCGCTGCGTGGCACTGTAACCTGCCGGCAGGTTCTGAACAGCAAACCGCAGCACTCCCAGCCTGAGCCAGTCCGAGGTATGAATTCGACACATCAACACATCCCAGCGCAAATCATGCAGCCTGTTGCGACGCATTCGTTTTCCAATGCTGACTTTGATCTATCTGTGACGCTGACGCGCGTTGCATATGCTACGGAGACCATACCTACGCACCGGCCAGTAGTAATTGCTACCCGGGCAACACCGCGGCGTGCACGCCACGATCTATCTGAGATCGCGGCGGCCGGCCTGGGTCGACGAGGATTGAGGCGGCGGATGGGCGATGGAGGAAGCTTGCTCCCAAGATGCATCGCAGCTCCATGTGAGTGAGGTCGATGTGAGAGTTGAGAAACGAGAGAAAGGTGAGAATCGATATGTAACTGATAACTGTCATCATTTATGATCGGGCACTCTATCAGAGCATACATCGGTAGAGTACATGTGTGTATGATGAGTAATCAGTACCTTATTGCGAATACTACAACACGGAAAGAGAAATATGATCATGTGTGGTTATACTATATACCGTCCAATAGCACATGCTCCCTCCATCCCAAATTATTAGTCATTTTGGCTTTTTTAGATGCATCTACATATATATTTGTGTCTAGATGCATAGCAAAAGTTTCTAAATCTAGAAAAGTCAAAATGACTAATAATTTGGGACGGAGGGAGTATTATGCAAGGCTATCTAGAGTGTTGAGCATGGATGCATACTTAGATGAAGTTCCTAAAATCCCAAATAGTTTTTTTGTCTTGTTTTGAAGCGGCTAAAACCCAGTTAGTTTGAAACGCTTACCTTTGTGTGAAATAGGCAAATAGCACATGAAGGTCCTAAGACTCCATTGATTGCAATTGATCTAGTGATTTTTATATGGATTATTCTAACGGTGAAGCTAGGGATGAGATGATCATAACATTGTGGAAAATTAGCTGATTTTATATCCCTCCAGTCAGTTGGTTTTAGGTGTTCTGAACGTCAACTATTGTTGACCGGAGGTAGTATATGACTAGATAAAGCTATTACTACTAAATGATAAGATACTCTAGAAAGTATTGATCCTGACATTTAGTCAACATTTTTACATAGAAAATATGGTCTATGTATGTGCACGCTCATGCTCAAGCACATAAACAAAGAAATGGGCAGGATTAACTCGTGATCATAAACATGATCTGGTAGCTTGATGAACATATACAAGGTTATCTCACAGGGAAAGCACATATATGCATGTATACATGTCTGATCTGTCTCCTCTTGACCCAACAAAATTTCCAGTAGTGTAGCCAGAGTACTCTACCAACAACATACCCAAGTTAATTAAAAGCGGACGGCTCTACTCCAACTAAGATTATTGGCAGGCCCGTGCCTACAGGGCAGCACAGGCAAGTGTAGGATCTTGGCTTAAGAGTTAGCTAGGGCTGGAGAACTCATGTACATAGGTCGCCTTCAGATATGAAAAGAAGATTAGGAGCGGAGGAAGAGTAGTAGCTAGGTTACGGACTGATCTGATCACATTAGTTGTGAGAAGGGGTATGTGTCCTTGGCCCGGCATAGTCCAGATGAAACCCCGTGTCCTCCCGTCGAGAAAGCCGCTGCGAAACTCTAAAGACAGGCGTGGCTCCAACAACGGTGCCTGCTGCGGTTGATGATGCCATTGCCACTCCCTCCTCCGCCTTCGCCTTCGCATCCGCCTGAGCCATCACGCGATCATCTTTAGCAGTGTGGACCGTTGATCTAGCTTCTTCTGTCTGCCTTGTCAGCCAACCATTATCAGCCTTGTTCATGCTTGTTGTCTCCACATCCTGCACAAGACAAACGAGATGGAATTAGAATATGCAACCAAGATGAAACTTTTTAAGATCACTGCGATCGATCGAGTGAATTGGACCGACAAGCCATTATTTCCTCATCAGTGATACCAACCTTGTCTGGTAGATGTGACGATTTGCTGGAGCTGCTGCTGCCCTTGCCATGGACGACACGAAGACCTCGCGCCTCGCACGAGCTCGCGAAGAGAACGACGGAGAGGAGGACCAGGAGAACGGCGGCGGCGTGCTTCGTCACCATCATGGGCTGCCCCTTGGCCTTTGGGGCAAGAGCAGAGCTCACGCTAGGCATGGCAATTGAGGCAGGCTAAGCTCCAGTGTGAGAAGCAAGAGAAGTGGATATGAAGGGAGACATGAGGGAGGAGATCATCTGGAGGGTCGTGTAAGGAACTGGCCGAGCCCGGCGAGTACGCGCGCGCGCGTGAGGAAGGGCCACACACCCACACGGTGAGGTTGGCCTTGGGGATATATACAATACAAGTAGTAGTGCATGAAGGTGCATGGGTGAAGCCCGATGGTTCTTAAAAGCTGTTGGTTGTTTTTCCCGAGCTAGCAATGTTTGTCTTTGTATCCGGAAAGGTACTCGTGAGAACGCCAAGAAGACGCACCTCAGCTTGTGCCCCAGCAATGGACATGCCTGTGATTAATTACTCCTTGCTTAATCTGGATTAGCGCCCTAAAAGGCTAAGGATAGGTGTGCTCAGCCCGGCCTGCTAACGGTATCTGCAAAGGTTGTTCACTTTCGATCATCTACTGGAACAGTAAACTAGCTGGGTGTGTATTTGGAAATTGGTGGGATGCATCCGGTGTACTTCGGGAACTGAACTGCTGAACACATAAGAAGAATTCCGAAAACGAAGACAGCAATGGAATGATCTCTTTTCTTCAAAAAAAAAAATGGAATGGTCTCTTCGCATTTTTCCTTTTCATTTTGCGAGCATTGCTGCATTAGCATGAGGAACTTCAACCACACATGCACGAATGTCTCCATCCATCCCAGGTACATGCACAAACACCTCGCTTGAATCCCTCTAAAAAAATCTCATCAGATTAGTGCAGCATTTTTTTTTCTAACTGTTCTCCCTGCAACCTCCAAAGTGCTGTGTTTATCGCGCCAGCATGTGCCTCCCAATTATTACAGTGTGTGCGCTAGCAGCCTAGCAATCCACTGCTCTCCGTTACCAGCTCACCACGCATCCATGCCGCCATGCGTCCGCCGAGCACGCCGGGCGGCCGAGGACACTGTTTCGGGCCGCTCCACTGGGAAAACCCAGCGATTTGCGCAGGCTGCCATGGGAAGAGGGTGGGCGTTTGGGCCTTGGGGGTTGGAAAGAAGAGATCATGTCGGGGAAAGGTGCCGCACGAGCGCGCGCGTCTCGCGCCGTCGCGCGCGCGCCACCGATCCCCCCGCCTCCGTTGCTCCCACGGCGCATCCACCTACGTACTGGCTACTGTAGCAGCTACCCTTCTTATGTGTACTAGTACGTATGTACTGTGAATGTATACGCACACTGCACACGTACACGTGCGTGCCTGGCCATTACGCTCCGTTTCCGTGCTTTCGACCTGGACGCTGCTGCCTCACCTTTCCATACGCGTCGCGGACCCAAGTTTTTTTTTTTTTTGGCCGGCTCAAATTCAAAAGATACTGGATGACGCCTGATGGAAGCGTTACGTGCAAACACCTTTCTTCTCCTGAAAGACGAACGTGCAAAACACTAGTACTCCTACAATTTTGAATTTCGATCACTCGGTTGTCGCCGCCGCCTACTCGACTCTTCGTCAAAGAGGCCCATTTGAAGACTTCAGACCCGAACAAATGGCCCACTAAGATTCCAATACCAAAACGCCCATGGGCCCCTTTTCCGAACCACACTGATGACATGATGGAGTTAGCCCCGGGCATGACTTGGTGTTGATTTTGGAACTACTTTCTTCTCCTTACAATTTTTGCGATTGACTATGTGGATTATGAAATGAACATACGGAATGATGAAGAGTGATTACTGGATTCGACATATAAACCGCAATGGGTGGTTTTGACCATGTAAATTACTGAATTTTGCAGCAATTTACATGAAAAATTGTGCTGTTATTGCTACTGCCATTACTTAAAATGTTTTTTTCCTTTCTGCTCTTTCTCAAAACGTTGATCACAAAAGGCTTTCCAGCAAAAAATACTGGACAAATAGATCTGGATAATATGACCTCTCTCTAGCGTGAAATCATCCTCCAATAACCTTTGATTCTATTTTGAAGTTAGCACTCCTTTGTTCCACAAGGAATGACATTCCGTCCAGCAGCAGCAGCAGCAGGTACCCTTCGTATAATTTCGGTGCCTTCTGGGAGGTACCACCTTCTTTTACGAGCAGCTGGCTCCCACAACCAGTAGGAGTAATAAAGATCTAAACTTAATAACCATGGAACTGTTGCCAACTCCCGGTCGTTACTGACGCAGATGACAGGGAGATGTCCTCACCTAATGACCCAGCAAATTAATGTCGACCTGCCTCTGTCAAATGTTATGTGCACAGTGAATGCAGCGGTGACTCGTCATCTGGCGGGTGAAGATGGTAGGCTGAGCTTCTCGTGCAACAGGTCCTTAGTACGGATCTCGTACAGTATGATGATAGTGGCAGGTCCCTCCACGCACACAATTCCACATGCATAACACGGTGTGTTGGTTATTCTTTTTTTCCTTCTCTCTCTGAACAATTGACAATAAAATGGCAGGAAAAACAATGGAAGAGTACCCAACATTTTCATTTGTTTTTTTACCACGAATGCAAGCGCTATTATGCATCGGACGGGTGGGTGCCCGCTTATTTAATCCGGGCAAGACTCGTCTTTTTTACCACCGTACTTTGGTCCATGCTGATGTGCAGCTACTGCATAGGAGCGAGGAAAACTAATTACGGAACTGTAGATTCTGCCTGTAAAAGCAGGACAGGGGCGTCGTGTCCCGTCAAGTCATACATACTAACACCGTGAATTGTCCTCCTGCAGCCGTGCCCTGCCGCCCTGTGGAGCTAGGACGTCCTTGTCCTGCTGTTTTACATGTGGCCTCGGCCTACGGCAGCTATCTTCAGATATATTTAACACGTTCGCAAAGCATCGCCGTGTGCTGCTTACCGTGGAAGCCTGCGCAAAAAAAAAAAAACGTTTTAGCGGGACTGTCACCGCTCACCTGTCGCTACTAGTCATTACTAGTTACTGGCCTGTCGCGATGTCGCCAGCCATCGAGATCAGCGGAGGGCGATCCAAGTACAGAATGCAAAAATCGTGTCGCGGCGTCCAGTTTCAGTTTCAGCAGGAGCGTCGCGCCCCCGCGGCTGATCAAAGAGCTCGTCGCGGCTCGCCTTCGAACGATCACATCCGGCGACGCCGCCGATCGGAGACAGCGCGAGTTGCAGCTCGCGCCGAGACGTCCGTGTCCGTGCCCGCGTGGAAAAGCTGAAGCGTCCGCCTCCCCGATCGAGGCCCGCCGCCGCTACACGGGAGGGTGGTGCGGTGGTGGGCTGGTGGTGCCCCCGCTAGGCCGCTACGCACGGCGCGGGCGCGCCCCCGGCTACCCCGCTCTGTCGCCGCCACCCGCCGGCCGAAAGCGTCTTTGGATCCATCGGGGCACCGCGGCACGACGCGACGCGACGGCGACGCGGCCGCCCGATCGGCTTCCGATCCGTCCCGGCCGCGACGGCGAGCGGGGCTAGATTGTTCTCCCTGATCTGATGGATGGAGGGTCGGCGGCCGGCACGCGGGCGCGGGCGCGCGACGGGCTGAGCGTGACGTTTGCTGCCGCGAGCGGGCAAAGCAGCAGCAACGGCGGCTGCCGGCGGACGCGCGCGCTTCGGTTGGGATCCCGGGCCGCGGCCCATCACCCATGTCGACCTGGCCCCGGCCCCCGGGCACATGCACGCAACTATTTTTTGAAAGGCCTGCGAAATTTCCCAAACGGCCAGCGAGCGTCGGGAGAGCGGGCGGGTTGAAAAGCCAGGAGGGTTTGATTTGTTTTCGTTTGCCTCCAATCCAACATCGCAAAAGTTAGTTTCAGATCTGTTGGTAGGGATGAACGGCAGTCGGTGACCGACCCAAACAGGAGCGTGGTGGTACTGTACTGGTGACATGCACGGCGCAACCAAACGGAACAACTAACCGTCAAAAGCGTTCCCAGGACCAATGAGCACGTACGAGGTCGGTCCGGGATTTTAGTTTCGCGGGAAAACCAGACCGGATAAGAATTAAGATAACCCACCCAAAATCCCAGGCGGGGGGGTCGGGGAGCGGAAATGGAGGGGGAGCGCGAGGTGAAAAAACAAAACGAAAGCGGGGCCGGGGCCGGGGAGAGGATGGATGGGGAAAGAAAGATGGAGAGAGGAGGGGCGCACGCTTTATAACCTTTTTTTATGTTGCACGCATCCAGGGACCATGGCAGTGAGGAGGGGAGGCCAAGGCGGCACCACCACCACCCGACGAAACAAGGAAGCACGAGGCGGAGCGCGGAGCAGGGCTGCCGCTGAGAGGGAGGAGAGAAAAGAGGGAGAGCGCTAGTAGCTAGCGCAGCTGCAGCAGGCGAGAGAGCACGCACCGCTCCTCCCCCCCTGTTCCACGCCCACGCCCGCAAGCAAGCGCCTAGCGCCGCACCACCACCACCGCCCGAGAAGGAACCGCCTCAGATCTCGCCGGCAGGGGGCGCCCGCGCGCTAGCATGCGCGAGTAGGTAGATGAGGGCGGCGCCCTTCAGTGCCGAGGGGAACGGGGCGGGGACCATAGAGGCGCTGCTTTGGCCGGAGGGGAAGGGCGGCGGAGCAGGAGGACGCGGAGGGGAGGACCTGCTCCTGGCGGAGCCGACGTCGGTGCTGGACTGCAGGAGGAGCCCGAGCCCGCCCTACTCGACATCGACGCTGTCTTCGTCCCTGGGCGGCGCCGCGGGGGACTCCTCTTCCGGCGTGGTGGCGGTTTCGGAGAACAGCGCGGCCGCCGCCGAAGCCACCAAATGGGCGGCGCCCGGCGAGCACGGCGGCGGCGGCGGGAGGAAGGAGGAGTGGGCCGGCGGTGAGCTGCCGCCCATACCGGGGACCCTGGACGTGGGGTTCGGCGGCGAGGAGGGCTGGGACGCCATGCTCGGCGACGCCGCGGCGGCGGTCGGCCAGGAGCAGACGTTCCTCAACTGGATCATGACCGCGCCGGGCGAAATGGAGCCGCCGCCGCCGCCACTCCAGCACCACCACCAGCTCCTCGGCAATGCCGCCGGCTTCGGGTTCCCGGCCTCGGACCCGCTCGGGTTCTCCCTGCAGCATCACCCCGGTGGCGGCGCCTCCGGGGCGCTCGCCTCCGACCTGTCGTCCCCCGGCGCGAGGTCGCTCACCAGCAGTAGCCGTAGCAGCAGCAAGGCCACTTCCACTTTCGGCCTCCTCCCCACCGAGGCGCCGCTTCAGACGCCGACGACGACAACCATGCCTTTCCACGACGGTGCCGACATAAAGCCCCCGCTCCTCGGCGTCCCGTCGGCGTCGGCCAGTCTACTCCTCAACCAGCACCAGCCGTCGCCGGCGGCCTCCTTCTTCATGCCGCTCCCCTCCTTCCCCGACCATCAGCACCAGCCACATCTCCCGCCACCGCCGAAGCGCCACAACTCCATGCCCGACAACCTCTTCCTCCTCCAAAACCAGCTCCAGCCGCCGCCGCAGCAGGGTCTCCCGTTCCCACCACTGCATACCACGGCGCCCTTCCAGCTCCAGCCATCGCTGCAACCGCCGCGGGGCGCGATGAAAACAACCGCGGCGGCGCAGCAGCAGCAACAGCTTCTGGACGAGCTTGCTGCGGCGGCAAAGGCGGCTGAGGTCGGCAACTCCATCGGCGCGCGAGAGATATTGGCGCGGCTCAATCAGCAGCTTCCCCCAATTGGGAAGCCTTTCCTCCGCTCCGCCTCCTACTTCAAGGAGGCGCTCCTCCTCGCGCTCACCGACGGCCACCACGGCTCCACCCGCCTCACCTCCCCGCTCGACGTCGCCCTCAAGCTCGCCGCTTACAAGTCCTTCTCCGACCTCTCACCCGTGCTCCAGTTCGCCAATTTCACGGCGACCCAGGCGCTTCTCGACGAGATCGCCTGTACAACTGCTTCGTGTATCCGCGTCATTGATTTCGACCTCGGTGTTGGCGGCCAGTGGGCTTCGTTCTTGCAGGAGCTCGCACACCGCCGTGGAACTGGGAATGTCTCCCTGCCAATGTTGAAGCTCACAGCCTTCGTCTCAACTGCCTCCCACCACCCGCTTGAGCTGCATCTTACTCGGGATAACCTCTCACAATTTGCTGCAGACCTTGGCATTCCATTTGAGTTCAATGCCATCAATCTCGATGCATTTGATCCCGCGGAACTCATCGCTCCTACTGCCGATGAGTTGGTTGCAGTTTGCCTCCCAGTCGGTTGCTCTGCGCGCACTCCACCGCTCCCTATGTTGCTTCAGTTGGTGAAACAGCTTTCTCCTAAGGTAGTGGTGGCTACTGACCATGGCAGTGACCGGGGCGACCTCTCATTTTCGCAGCACTTCATGAACTGCTTGCAGTCTTGTATGTTCCTTCTCGACTCGCTTGATGCTGCTGGCACTGATGCGGATGCCGCCAGTAAGATTGAGAGGTTTCTGATCCAGCCGAGAGTGGAGGATGCAGTACTTGGGCGGCGAAGAGCTGAAAAGCCAATGGCTTGGCGGGCGGTGTTTACTTCTGCCGGGTTTGCTCCAATCCCTCTCAGCAACCTTGCGGAAGCACAAGCTGACTGCCTCTTCAAGCGGGTGCAGGTCCGGGGATTCCATGTGGAGAAGTGTGGAATGGGTCTAGCACTCTACTGGCAGCGCGGTGAGCTCGTGTCTGTCTCGGCATGGAGGTGCTGATCATACCTTGTCCATTGTCATTCCTACATCATTTGCAGGCATGTTTAACTCCAGTAATATGCATTTTGTCTTGCAACTAAAACATTGCAAAGAAACTATTGTCTTGGTTGTTGCACACCTCTGATTGCTTTACAGCTGTTGTTTATTAGCTAGGCCTAATGAATTTAGCAATCTTGGTGTGGCTGTCTCTGTAATGTAACAAGTTGGTCTAGGGTCTCACCAGGCTGTTCTAGCTCTCTTCTCAGTTAGCCAGAGGACAGTTTGGCATATTTGTGGCAATGATGTTTGTGGTTTTACTAGGTAAATGGATCAAGACTGACATATGAACGGAAATGGTTGGATATATTATATTTATTGGCCTAATAATCCAAAAGAATAATGTATAAATTTCTAAGCATGGACCAAGGAGTCATACTGTAAAAGCATTACAAGCTAGATTTTAAGAGAGACAATTTTGCTTGCTGGTGGAAACCACATGCAAGTGCTGTTTTCAATTGTCATCACAAAGGGTTGAAGAATTTATGCTCTGAAATTTCAATTGAAGCATGTCGTGATGCGACGAGGTCTTCAGTTTAAATTACCATTATCAGAATTATTTTTCGATAGTGACCATTATCAATAAGGTCAACACTTTAGCTAATCTGCTGGTGCTAGAGGAAAAACTCATTCGGCTGTAGAACACTCTGGGAACTTAATATAGTCCTAATCCTGGATCCTATTGATATATGCCAAGCTCGATGATTGGCATATGGCGGGATGAAGCTTTCTATTTCTGTGAAAGAAACAGCGAATAAGTATGACGATTGTATTTACAGATTTGCCAAACATCTGGTGTGTGCAACACGAGCAGTTCCCTGGTCATGCTGTTCTATTTCCATACTAGGCTAAATTCTGAACATTGCATGACGAATTGGCGATGGCGAATTTTGTTTTAACCTGTAAATTATATCTTTGATAGCCCTATAGACAAGCTTGCAATTCGGTGAACTCTTTTCTTTTTCTAGTGGGAAAACAACATGACTTTTAGGCAGCTACGGTTGCATCCGTTGCACTCTGCCCCTCTCCTATTTAACCATATTAGGTCACCTTTGTGTAAAGTCGTACTACTGTGTAGTACCTGATATGCTATAATTTGTTGTTTCCCTATTACTTGACGACATCCACCAATCGGCTTGAAATTGCTGGATTTTTTTTACACACATATGGAAAAATCAAATACTTCGTTTTCTGTGTATTTCGTGACTCACGTCTTCCATTTTTTCTATTTGAAGCTTCGGTAAAAAAACAATGTACATATAATGAACTTTATGGTTTCTCCTTAACAATAATAAAAATATTCCTTTTTGCGAAAATAAAAAAATACTTTTGGTAATACATAATTTTTTTCACTTGTTTCCTTTTTTGCTGGTGGAAAATCATGTGGGACTGTTAATTCTGTCCTCAAAGGAGAGGGCAGCCGACCTGCAGCATCTCACACTGTCGTTCCACTATTGCACCACCGAGACCGACGCTGGTCGCCACTTGCCAAACACAGCAAACTTGCCTCGCGTCCGGCTCATCACGCCCTGCTTCCGCCCAGACACGGGCTCGCGCTCGCTTTGTTCGCGCTGCCCGTTCGTTCTGATAAAAACACGGCCATTGCTGGTGCGCGCCAGTCAAACGCTTGTCACCCTCCAGAACGGAAACCCCAAACCTTCTCTTGTTCCTTGCCCTAATCCGTCCCCCGCACCCCTCCCGCCAGGCCCCACCGCCCCCTGCTGCTCCTCCTCCATCGGGCTCGGTTCGGCTCGGCTCGGCTCGGCTGTAGCGGTCTGGTACAAATCTACGGGGCCCCGGTCCCCGCGCCGGACCACCGCGGGCGGGATGGGGACGGACGGCGGCGCGGCGGCCGGACATCCGCGATCGGGCGGCCAGCCGGGCGCCTGGGCGTGTGGTCCATGCGCCGTCCCGTCGCCCATAAATACTCCTACTTCGCACTTGCGCTGTACCGCGCCCCCTGTTCGCGATTAATTGCGGGCGCCTTTATTTCCGATGATTAATTTCGCGGCTTGACCTCTCGCGCCCACATGGCCCGTGTCCCCCCTCCTCCAGTCCTCCTGCTGCTGGAGCCTGGAGCTGGGGGACGGAGCGGAGCCCTGTTCAAGCGCTCGCGCGTCGTGATCTCCGGCGCCTGATTGGCCCCGCCCGCGGCTTAAACAACTCCGCGAAGGCCGCCGCCGCCAGCGCCAGCCCATCAGTTTTTCAGCAGGAGCTGCCGCTGGCCTGGCCGGTTTTGTTTTCTCCTGGAGCTCGCGAACAAATCTAATAGGATTTGAAAAGAGCGCGAAAGGCTCGCCATGTTACGGGTGGTGATGGGGGGCGGGTTAGCTCCGTGCCTGCTCACGCGCGATTTTTTTTTTCCTCTCCTCCAAGGAGCTCCGCGGGAGTAAACAAGCCGCATGAGAACGTGCTATCAGATCATGAGGCTGACCGCTCCTTTTCTTTAAGCAAAGGGGGGTGATCAGTGATGGCGAGCCCTGGGTAGCAGCAGCGTTTGTTTAAGCTCGCCATGCTCCCCTGCCTTTCCCTCCCACCGGTGTCGCAAGCCTCTCGCTCTCGCGTACGTCCTCCCTCGCCGGGCTGCCTGCCCTGGTGCTGGTGCGGGCACGAGCATTTGCGTACTCCTCTGGTCGCAAGTCGCCACTCTGGAAGGCCACCAGGCTAAAGTTGCTTGCCTGCGTGCCGTGATCGCTGCTGCCGTCTCTCGGGTCCGAGCATTATTACATCGAATATTTTATTACTAATTAGAAATATTAAATATATATTAATTATAAAATTAATTATACAGATAGAGGCATCGCTTGAGCCAAGGAGTCGAGTGCGGACCGACCCTTAAATGAATTCTTTTAAAGCACACCCACTGCTCCTCTGGGTCTCTGCTTCCATCATTTCACCCAGGGCAGGCAGGTGAATGGAGGGGGGTTGCTTTGATCTGTAACAAGACAACCTGTCGTCCTCGCCGCAGCGCGTTGTACTTGTACACCAAGGCAGCGTTTTAAACTTGTTTTAAATTATTGGGGAAAATAGAGAAGGTTGCAGCAAGAGCTGCATTTTGCAGCTCCAAGCCTAGATCTCATCCTTGACGAGTTCAAAATCAGCGAGCCTCTCTGAAAGTGAACAGACTTTATTGGCCAAAAAAAAATGTAAGTGGTGGTGGTACTAGTATATTGTGGGCGTGTAGTATAAACTTTGTACAGGGTCAAAAAATATTCATCATCGCCAAAAAAAAACCCGCCCCTTTCCAAAACGACCCTTCATGCGAAAGTTCTTTCGGGACTCAAGATCTGCCCACGCTCTGACGCCGCCTCGTGATGCGCGGGCGCAGCCGACGCGTCCTCGTCAGCGCCAGAGGCGAGGGACCCCGGAGCGGCCGGGGGGCGCGCGCGGGACTGCGGGAGGGAGAGGGCGCAGAGCGCGCGCGGCCCGGGCAGCACGGGCGCATGGCGTCGGCGGCGACGGTCAGGCGGTGCTCTCAAGTGTACGTGCCCACTGCTCGGCGCTGCTCGCTCTCGGACAGTGGGGTGGCGCCATCCATCCAGCGCTCCCGCTCGCCCTGCACGGCACGGTCAGGAGGGTCAGCTAGCCAGGCAGTCCTGCGCTGCTCTGCATCGATCGGCCACAGCCAAGCCAGAGGTCCCTCTCTCCCTCACCAGGAGGAGGGGTGGGCGGGGGGGTCCAGTCCGTCCGTGTCCGAGCCCGAAGGGCGCGGGTGGGCGACAAGGACCACATCCACGGCACTGTTGCGCAATATGGTTTTCATCTCATTTGTCACCTTCAGCCCGTCATCCATTCGTCCCGGCGGCGATCTCCCTTCCCCTGTGCAGTCATGGGATCCTGGACTCGTCCTCCGCGCTGCACAGCACCGCTCGCGCGCGCCCGGAACGCAACAGGCGATCGGCCGTTCGGTCCGGCTGCGTCTTTCCCGCGCTCTGTCCACTTCGGTTCAGCCATTGCCCTCGGCGGCCAACGCAGGCCCACGAGATCGTTTTGATCGATCGATCGGTCGGTCTCGGGCCACGGAGAGAGGCCCCACCGGTCCACCGCCGCGCAGGGTCTGCTCGATGCTCTCGTTGCAGTCGCGCGCCGGGGGGGTGAGCTGGGACGGCCGGGAGGGGGCAGCCGCGGAACATGATTGGCGTCGGGAGATCCCGGGAGGATAAAACCTCGCGTGTCGTGCGCTTGCTTGCAGAGCGGGCGCTGGCGCTGGAGCCTTGTGCCTTTCCTGGCCTGCGGGCAACGGACAATCCGGAGGAGGAGTGAGGCGAGGGGAAAGCCGAAAGCACCCACGAACGGAACCGGGCCGGGCGCTTCCGTGCGGGCAGGGGCAACGCACGGCGAGCGGCGAAAACAGCCACCGCGGCGCCACGGTCCACAAGACCTGCTGCTGCACGCCACAGCGCGCACGCTCTGGCGCTCCCGACGAAGCCCAGCACGGCAGCACGTACGTACGCGCGCAGCTTGCCGCCTGCGCGAAGCGATCTTTCTCGTCATCACCGTCGTCGCCGCGTTCATGATGATGGGGGTCGGGGACCGTGCGTCCCGTACCCCGTGCCGGTACACGCCGGCCCCCGGTGTCGGCGAGCGAGTGACCACCGGCAACGACGCGCGGCACGGAGGCGCCCGCCCGCGCCGCGAGCTGCGCACGCGAAGGCCATACTCGCCTTTCGGTGACGGCGACCTGAGACTCTGAGAGGACGGGTAGCCTACTAGCCTCCGTAGCCCGTATGGCCTAGGCCTTGATGATGAGGAGGAGAGGCGTCGTCAGGTGCGGGAAAGAGGCCGCGCATCGCGTCGACCGCGACAAGTGCCGGCGGGCTCGCCCGTTAGCTTGCCGGTAGGCACGAGAGCGGGCGGGGTAGATTACGGATGCCCAGAAATGGCAAGTGCTCTCAGGCTCTTAATAGTGCCCCAGGAGCCTCAAGCCCCCACCAAAATGGCCATCTCTTAGTATTCTCTCGTGCGAATGCTCTGATAGTCTGATGCTCGCTCGTGGTGCTGATCGATCTGGTGCATGCCCTCTGGCCTCTGCATAGGTTTTTGGATTTTCAGCTGCCTGCTAATCTACAGTAGCGTTGCGAGCTTGTGACTGCTGTTTCGTCTTTACTTTGACGGCTCCACCTCGCACCTCGCAGTTAGAAAATTCAGTCCTGATGTGAATACTTGGCTGCTCCCAAATCCAAATAACCCTCCCGGACCTTTTCTTATAATTATGCTATTGTTGGAAGAGCATACTTGTGACAGGATGGGGAATGAACCGCCAAACCTGAGGACTGAATTTTCTGAAACTGATTGACATAACTGCGCTAGGACGTGCTGAACTTTCTAAAACAGATTGGAATTCTGGCACTGACGCATATAAGCATGTACTAGCCCTCCAAAAACTTCAACAAACAGATCGCTCCAGTTCTTGGCTAGAAGTAGGAAAAGGGAGTAAAAAACAGTAGGTGGATGCAGCACTGATGTAAAAGAGCTTCGTTGTCCTTATCAAAGAACACTACACACAGGCTTTTCAGTCTTTAGAAAAATATGCGTGCCTTTGTTCGTTTGATCCAAGGGAAGGCAAAAAGGAGATAAAAGTCAGGAGAATCTTAAAGTGGTCAGGTCCATGTAGTATGCAACGTAAAGGAACCCCGGTCCTGACTCCTGAGTGAGTGCTTCTGTATATATAAGCGTTAACATCTAACGTCAGTCTAGCTAGCACCGGCAGTACATACGATGCGTATCCCTTGCAAAGCTATGCAATAATACAGACTTTCTCCTACCTAAAAGGGGGTCTAGAAAAGCAGAGATGTAAAGATAGGATAGATGCATATATGAACAAAAGCGGTGTACACAGCACGATCATGGAGCTATGCAGTGGTGGCATAGGGGGAAAAATTAGCTCGGAACAGGCTAGACCAAAGTTGCAGTAGAGAGCATGTTGATCCACTAGCCATGATCATGGCGAGCAGAGCTACAGCCGTAATGTCTTTTAGCTGGCCAATCGGCGAGGAAAGGAGGGAGCAGGGACACGATCATGAAAGGGAATGTGTGAACATGCATGGGTAACACATAGGTCTTGGACATTTTGCTTTTGTACTGTCATGGTACTGTGTTTAGTGAGTAGTGATGCGTGCTGGAGCGCTGCTTTTGGGCAGGGAAAGCGCTAGTAGTGGTGTTACTGCCAGCCAGCGGCTCTGAATCTCTGAAAACACAGTGCCGATTTTCTGAAATGGAACTGCATCAGATGCTCTTGGTGTTTCTGTGGCTGCAAACTATGCTCTCTGCACAAAAGTCTGGTGAACTAAACGTAATGGTAACCCCATGCCCCATGAGGCCACTGGGGAGTCAAATGGGCCTAAAAATATGGGGCCTGTAGACTAGTGTGCGTGTCACTGTGAGGAACAAAGATATGCCAGCCAAACCCCATCGCAATGGAGCATGCAAAGTTTGCAAGGGCGACGGGTTCGGCCTAGCTCTCGATCGAAGCGTGTCGCGTATGTGCGCGTCTCGCTGCGTGTGGACAGACGCCGGCGATGTCGACGAAAGAATGTGAGGAAAAAAGTAGCGGAAAATAAAAGTGACGTGAACTTGGGATGGGTTCATTCAGGACTAGATAAGCGACGGGGGAAAAAGATGAGCGATGAAAAGGCTAGCTCGTTGCACTGGGCAGCCCGAAAGGAAAAAAATAAAAGAGAAGAAGAGCTTTGCACGCGCGCGGTTGCAGTCATACCACACGAACACGATCGTTTGAGATGCCTCGCTCGTTGCCACTAGATACCGGCCGGTGTCTTTCATATTTCTAAAGCAGTTTTTCCAGAGCCAAGAAAGCAGAAACTACCATCACCGTTGTAAAAGAACACACGAGAGATCTCTCTCCAGACTGAATAATCATCGGTCTAACAAACACTACCAGTCAGTCAGCTAGCTGCATGCAGTTCGTTGCTGCGTGTATAACCGGCCGGCCTGAAAATCAAACATTTTCTTTATCCTTTTTTGTGTGTGATTGTGCGCGTAGAACTGACGCTTCCTCCTCCTCTTCTTTTCAGAAAATCTTCCGCGTACCACAATCCAAAAAGAATGCGCTTATGTCCATGGGAAAAGCTATTCGAGAGAGAGAGACAGGGAAGGAGGAGGGGCCCCAGCCTCGCTATCTGCCACTCTGCACTTCTGAACATGGCACACACCGCTCTCCACCAATCTCGATCTTCTCCTGTCACTCGCTTCATGTGGTCCCGACCTGGTTATCTAGTATATATCCGTTTGTTACAACATAGACCGGTTGTTTACTGCTGGCCAAGAGCACTGAGAGGACCCGGTCAGTGAAACGTGCCTTTCTTCGGATAAAGAGACCATCACGAGGCGTACATGATGCATTTTGTATACACGGCGCCATTGTATTAGTTAAAGAGGACGTATGTGTAATTGTGTATAGTAGATAGGAGCAAGTAGGGTGGGGGTACACAAATGGATTGGAAATCCAAGCATAACAACCAAGTCAACCTCTAAACCTTCCTAAAGTTGGACGCATCATATATGCAACCACCACTTTATAAACCTCAATGTACGGTAGCAACTTCTTTCATGGCAAGAACTTTTGTCTACGACACAGTTGCAGCAAGCAAGCGAGCGATAAGAGCCAACGCAAAAGTGAAGATCATATTGGCCCGTGGAGTTCTGGTCCCTGTCGCCGTTCTTGTTCTCTCGCCACACAAACCAAACCGGTCCCGCCGGTCACGCCGCCGTCGCTCGCCTGCTTCCCCTTCCCAATCGCCTTTTGCTTTCGCGCGCCGGTCAAATGCAGCAGCTCGCTCCTCTCCTCCCAGTACCATGCCATTGCCATCATCCTCGCCAGTGATGAGAACGTGGAGTTGGTGCGGAGGCGCTTGGCGTCTTGCGCCGGCGGAGGCCGACATCACCTCGCCTCCTCCCTCCGCCGGCCATTTTTCCCTTGGGTGAGAAACGCCGCGCGCGCTCGTGCCGTGCGTGATCCACCGGTCGATTTGCCCGCTCGCGCCATCGTTTTACCACACTGCCTTTCTCCACCCGACGACCCCCGGCGGGCGGCGGCCGGTCCGGCTCGCTCGTGGTAGCAGGACAAGGGCAAGTGGCCGCCGCAGGCTGGGCGGGCCTGATCCGCGCGCGCGCGTACGTGCGCCACTGCTTGGAGATGTGGAGGAGGGGCGGCCGATGGCGAGAGCTAGGTCGATCAGGCCGATCAGCCGAACGCTGTTGGCGCGTACCAACTGTGATCGAGCCCCGGCGGCGTGTTGTTTTGCACGTTGGGAGCTCTCGGGTCTCGGCTGGGCTGCCGCACCGGCCGCTGTACGTGCGTACAGACTACCGACCGAGCCGTTTCCTCGTTGGAGCGTAGCGGCAGCGGCGAGAGCGAAAGCGTTGCTCCTCCGACCTGTAGCCTCGGAGCAGGCTCGTAGTGCTGGCGGAGAGAGGCCGGGGGGCAATCGCATTGGTCGAACGGGCGGGGCACGAGGTCGCGGGCTCTCGCTTTGCGGGGCTGTCCGAATTCCCAATTGCTTGGACCAGCCACCAGGCCAGCAGCCGTCAGTAGCCAGTAGGTGAGGTGAGGAGGAGCAGCTGGAACAGTACCAGCACCCTGTACCGCACCGCGCACCCGCCCACTGCAGCGAACAGCAAGGACCGGCGTGTCGGTACGGCGTCCAATCATGTGGAAGCCCGGCGGCCAGCGCGAGAGGCATGGGCGGCCACGCCGCCGTGCCCAGTATCCGGAGCCATCGATCGACACCTCTCCCTTTTTTCCCCCCTTTTGAATTCTCGATCGATACAGATACAGCCAGCCCGAAGCGGCTGGTAGCAGGAGCACGAAGAAGAACCTCCCTCCGGTGAGGTTGCAAATCGCATTTCTTCACATTGGGTCGTTGGCAATGCGCCCGCTGGATCAGTTGCTTTCGCCGGATCGCCGGCGGCAGGATAAGATCGCGCGCGGAGCCAGGTCGATCGCCCGGGTGAATAAACAAGTAGCAGCAGCCAGCAGCAGGGCGAGACGCTCAAAAGGTTCGTGGGTAATGCGTGTCCAGCTCCGCGCTTTGCCGTGGGCATCTCCCCGCATCCGATGCCGGAACATATTCGTGCCGGGCTTCACGAGCAAGGCTGTTCCGCCGGCGCGCGGTGGCGAGGCCACGGTAGTGCGCCGTGCGCGCGCCGCGCTGCCGTGTCGTTTCTAGCAGCGACCGCGGTTGACCTAACTGTGCTGATTGCGGATCGGAATTCGATTCGGACGGAGGGGATCGGAGGGAGGATTCAACTGCGAGTCTTTGCGGAAGAATTCCTGGCCCATTGGTGGCAGAAAGGAGGGTTTTTCCTTTCCTTTTGGGGAAAAGGGATTCTAGGCCCAGGTATTATTCTTGCCCAAGAAAAATTCAAAGCCTTATTCGCTGTGTCCAAGCGCAAATTTCCAAAATGCAGGCCCATTGGTTGCAGAGGAGTTTTTTTTTTGTTTGGAGACAAGGGTGTGTTGTTGTTGAATAGCACGGCCTGGTTTTCGAATGTCCGACTCAGCCATTTGGGCCTAAACGGAAGCCCATCAGACACTGTCCGCCGCTGCAGATAAATCAGTCGCGCGTGTCAATCCAAAGCGAAACGGAGGTGCCGGGTGCGTTTCTTTACGATACGCGAGCTTCGTCGCTTCGGTAAAATCACTGCGGCGATGACAGGTAGCACTTGGAATTCAGCAGTACAGGAAAACTGAGCCTCCATTAGCGACAGTCCGTCAAATGGTAGAAGTGTGAGATCCCAGAAACTGTCGCAGGCAAAACGGCGACCTTGACGGCAACAGAACAAGTACGATCTCAACTCCAGGATCATCACAAATTCACAATGCAAATTTGCGACATGCATGCCCTGATGCCCCCAACCTTTTCGCAGCTATAGCTCATATATGTTCTGCTTTCGTGGGGTTGGATGAACTGAACCACCTGCACTCATTTCTGGAGTTGCATTTGTTTATAGAAAGATCGTGTGACTCTGGCCGGTGGATGTTCAGTGCAGCTCCAACAAAAGAGCAGCAGAGATGCAAACTCCCCGCGCTGCAGCCCGACCACATTTCATCCTCATCGGCGACCACAGTAAGTCATTCCATATACATATACCATGACGCACAACAACCACGACACACCAGGAGCAAGATCCCACAGTTCTTCTTCAAATCAGAGGTGGTCTGCTCTCCCAGTCTCCCGCCGCCATTCCAGCTCTCCACGGAAACGCAGCCCAGCCGTCTCCACGATAGCCTAAGGTTCGTCCATGGTGGCGGTGGACACGGGCAGGTCGCTGGCAGCGGGGGCGGGCGCCCTCCGGGACTCCATCTTGGCGACCACCTCCGCCACCACCAGCCTCGTCAGCAGCAGCCCCGCCACGAGCGCCGACGCCATCAGCATCGTGAACACGGCGCTCCAGCTCCTGGAGGAGATGTACCCCGTCAGCAGCGGGCCCACCGCCGCGCCGATGGAGCCCGTGCCGTCGATGATCGCCGTCACGGTGGCCAGCGCCCGGGAGTTGCCGTTCAGGGAGCTGTGCGTGCCGAGGTCGGCGGACACGGCCGTCGTGATCAGCGCGTAGGGGCCGTTCACCAGCATCCCCGTGATGAACATGAGCGCGATGTTCCACGTCAGCGAGACGCTCCCATAGATGCGGTAGAAGAAGAGCGCTGGGATCGCCGAGAAGGTGAAGCTCGCGGCCGTCAGCGCCCGGGCGTCCAGGTGGTCGGAGATGTGGCCGGCAAGGATGCCGCCGACAACGCCACCCACATCGAACAGAGTTGACAATACCCCAGCGGAGGAGTCTGACAAGTATTGACCGCCAATGGCTGAAAAATCGAAACACATGGGTGATGTCAGTTAAAATATTCAGTGATTTAATAAGGAGATTCACTTCTACCAACCTGCATTTTAGTGCAGTAAAACTATCAAGTTTTATATGATCAACGCGCCAATGGCATGATATTGAATTAAATCGGAATTTGTTAGCTTGTGAGCTAGTCAACAAATTCTTCTCTTCTCCATTCATTGTCTAGTGTAAAAATAAACAGCATGTTCGAGAAAAAAGAATAAACATCATACTAAATGAATTTAAATATTCAGGTAGCAGCATATTGCCACACTATAGCCAATGAAATTCACATCATGTGTCCCTTTTTTACGATTTGTTTAACTAATACCTTGCAGTACCAAAGCAGAGTAAGAAACAAGCAACATGCCAATAATTCATTTGTTTTCTCTACTAACAGGTCAAAGAGCACCAAGTTTGCCAAGTGCATTCCAGTGGAATCTAGTCCAACTTAAGATAAACTAACTCTGGATAAGTGCATGGTGCAACTTCCAGTAGTTAATTAATAGAATAAGAATGCTTTTAATAACTTCCTGTGGTTGCAGAAATGTCAGCTTCAGTTCTGGTGAGTGCTTGCCAACATATATAAAGGGTTGGAAAGTTTGATTTGCACATCACAAAGAGCTTACAGTTTTCAAATATCTGAAGCACTCGTCCTAACTAATGACGACATCATATCATAAGGTATGTAACTCAAATGCAAAATAATCCTTTGTGATCATCATAGTGCCAAAAGGGTTCATTTGGTGGAAAGCCAAAAAACAAAACCCTGTGGTAACTGCAAAAATATAACTTGACGAACCTGTGTGGCTGATATAAAAGGGAAGCCAATACAGGAACGTATAGGCCACAAGCTTGCAGAAGAAAAGGCAGAGAGCGAAAGGAGCTACACCAGGAATTCTCCACGCCTCAATAAATCCAACTGCCTTGTCTTTTGCTTCCGAGCGCCATTCCAACAAAGGGGTGTTCATATCAGTCTTTTCAGAGTCCTTCAAATGGAGATCCTCCTGAATTCCAATCACATCAGGACTAACAGGCAAGAACAGAAACACCGTGAGCCCGACTAGTGCGATCATGATACCGGGCACAGCAAAGGACCAAGACCATCCATACTTCAACATTGCAGCAGCAATCAGAGAGCCAGATATGTTTCCAAAAGATGTGTGAGCATTCCAAATTCCCATTATCAGCCCCCTCTTGCTCTTCCCAAACCAATTGCCAACCACTGCAACTACTGAAGGCCATCCAGATGACTGAAACAGGCCAGCCATCATCTGCATGCCCAGAAAGTAGTAGAAGCTGTGTATATTGAACCAGTAGCCGGCTCCGAAAGCAGCAGTGAACAATCCAGTTCCTACCATTCCGATAGTCAGCAGGATCCTCAGATCCACCCGGTCGCCCAAATGCCCAGCAAAGAACATGCCAATTGCATATACACCAAGAAAAGCCAAGTCAATCTCGCCAAGCAATGCAGTGCCATCTTTGGCGTTGAATGGAGCCCAGCCACTAGAGAGAGTTGTATTGTTCTCAGCGCCTTTCAAATTTTGAAGATAGAGATGACTGGGCCAGTGCAATATACCTAGGTTTGTCTTAGGATCAAGAACACTCTTAACAATGCTTGTAGTTTTTCTAGTGGCATGGTAGCTGGCATATGATAAGAACGTCAATACTAATACAAGAGCCTGGCATGATCTGAAGGAGATAGGACTTCTCCGGACACACTCAAAAAGTTGAATTCCCAAGGGCTTTTTGGTACGCATTCTGCCTTTTTGATGACTTGAGGAGCCCATGAATGAAACTGAATTATTGGTTTCTGCAAAGATAGCTCACACTAGGAAGAAGGCCGGCCGATATTATGCTATTGCCTTACTGGTGAAGGTGTTGCCTGAAAAAGGTTAATAGAGCTGACATCAGAACCAACCATAATAAAACCATAAGAATTGGCAATTATATTTTGTAATACAGAGTAATAATCCCATGACAATAGGAAAAATAAGCTGGTCATCATTTTGCAAACAAATGATTGCATAAATATTTCAGTTTTAATATGACTTTGTATAAGGAGTTCTAATATGATTAGGTGGAGGATGCTACGACATCAACAATGGATTCCAAATTATCATTGCAGAACAATTCTAAATTATCAAGTCAATTAATTGAACTGTCCTTGACATCAGCATAAGCATACACCTAAAATCAAGCTTTCACAGAGTGTCGAATAAATAATCCTAATTGCACAGGGAAGTCAGTTAATACTATCAAACATTCCCAATCCCCATCAGATAAGTATACAAAACAATACAGATATAGTTTCGTAAGGTATATCAAAATACTTATCTGCAATAACTTGACAGTACAAAACTCTCTTGACAGACAGCAGAAATTTTAATGCAAATTGGAGGAAAGATCTCAATAACAGGGGGCAAAATTTGGGTCAAACATCGACATGAACATCAAAGCAAAACTGAATTTGATCAGGCTTGCTACTATAACAGTTTAAGGTACCAATCCTCCGTACAATCAATCACCAAATAAGAGGGAAAGGAGCGCACTTTTCGCATTGGGGAAAACGAAATAGTTGGTGGCATGAACTAAATAAGCAAGCAGGAAAGACAAGCAGAATCCATTCAAATCAGGAGCACTAGTATATCACACAACCAAAACCTTGCCAGAAGAGCCAAGAAAGGAACCAAAATCAAATCAGGTTGCCGCCAACTCTCAAGGGGAAGAAAGCCGGCGATCCGTTAGCGCTCATCTCACCGGTAACTGAACAGCATGCGTTTGGGGAAGGAACGGAACAGCACGAACATGGCATAGAAAGATTGCAATCCCACCTTCAAGCTATGAGAAGAAGCGCCGGCCGCCGCTGTCCTTGACGTCTTCCGAAGGAACAGCAGCTGTTCCTGGCCGCGGGGAGGCGCGTGTGGTGTGGTGCGGAGGGAAGCTTTCTGGGGCGCCTCGGCCGCGTCTTCCAAGGAGTTGCAGGTCTTATAGGGGGGGAGAATTCCCTGGAGGCTTTTTACCTGGCCGTGGTGAACTGGGGCTTTACCTAATTACCTCTGGTTCAGGTCAGTCCCCGGTGAGGTCACACCCACGATCCTGTTTGCGGACTTGCGGTCAGATTGTTTACTCTTTTGTGGTCCTCTTGCGCGGAGCCTGAGATTCTTTTACCTACTGTCAATTTTGTTACAATAGGTACTAATTAGTGAGGTGGAGTTGTTTTATGCACAAATATCCCAAGTGTGTTTTCTGATTTTTTTCCCTTACGATTTCAAATACTCATTGGAACTTGGAAGGACCATGGAAATCAAATGAAGCTAACCGACGATCGCAAAAGCAAGTGATGATACTCATGGCCAATATTATGTGCTCCATGTCTTAAAATATGTGTTTGTTTTGGAACAATCGAATTTTTTAAAAAAGTTGACCGACGCAAGTCAAAGCATAAATTTGTTAAGTCTATAGAAACTGCGCAACTATATTCATGTTGCATCAGTACTATGATGGTTTTGCATCTATAAACTTATATTATCATGTTGGTTTCACAGCACATTGGTTAGTAAGAGTCTCAAATAAACAGCTCCCTACTATGGCCATCTGTGCAGACTACAGTAAACAAAGGCGCAAGATTCCCAACTTCCTGTCATGGTTTGCGGTGTTTTTCTATGCTCCCGCAGTGCTATCTCAAAAAAGGTAACAACTAGCAACATGCAACCTGCACTTCACTATTAGACAAACTGGTCCTATTCTTTTCTTTTAACCGGAAACTGGTACAGTGGTTGTGGCCAAGGCGTGAAATCAAGCAAAGAAAGGCTGCCCCTTCCTTAATCCTTATTCGCACCGGCTGGTGATCACACGCACCTAACCTTGCCCATCCGGCAGATTTTGCTGGTGGCCGGTTGAAAGCCGGGAACAGATGGTGGAGAGAATATAGCCAGCGGATATTCCCCTGGGGCCGGATATTCCCGGAGCTAAACGCCTCCTAACCGGATCTTCTCCTCAAGCCCCCCCACAGCTGTAGGGCCCTCGCAAACACGATGCCATGGCTGATGCGCATGCGCCGTTTATTCTAGGGCAGAATCGCAGCTACCGTACCAACCTTCGATGTTTAGTTTCCAAAAAAGAAGAAGAAAACAACCTTCGATGTCGCTTTGGCTGATGGCTGACATTATTATTGGCCACAAAGATCTAGCTCGAACGAATTGAACGCAGGTAAATTCAACGAGCAATGATAAAAGAGCAGGTAAATTTCAATCGTTGGGCAGCAGGGAATGTGGCAAAAAGAGGGGAAAAAAAAGAACTTGAAGACGAACCTTGACGAGGAACATCTCTTGACGGATGCGCCAAAGCCGTGACGACGTGCCTGCTCGTGAGCATGGGGGAGGGTATAATGGCAAGCGTCCAAGGGGACAGAGAGAACAATCGGTGACGTGATGAGATGAGCAGGGAGGGAGGGGTACCTTCGTACGTCGTCTAGAAAGGCCATGGATCGCCATTGTTGGTAGAGAGAGAGAATAGTAATAGTAAACGGGCAAACGGAGGAGGAAGAACAGCTCTCTCGCCTATTTGCGTACGGACGGGAGAGGGGTAGTAGCAACAGGCGACTCTAATTGCCGGTCGATTATCCATCCAGAGAAGCAAAAGGGAGGATAACCCAATTTTGATAGCCCTATTTTGCTACTGCATGTTCAAATACAAAACTTGTGCCTTATCAAAAACAACAAAAGTAAAACTTGTGGAACACATGGTGCGACAAGACGGAGAGGAGTCTGATAAGGTTATCCGGAGAACGTGACGGCCTGTTATCACGGCACGCGCGAGTTCCTAGGCCACCGACCTGAATATTCTAGGGCCCGGCCAGCTTCGCGTTGCCATCGTCGATCGACCCGTCAGACGGAGAGGATGCCGGCGAGGCGACACGGGCGCAGCAATCACGACGCGACGCCCTGTGTTTACGTGCAAGTGCGCAACCAACCGGCCACTCTGGATCGGAGTCGTGATCCCGTCGCCTCCTCGCGGCCGAACTGCCACGGCAGCGCGCGCAGCTGCCCGCCCGCCCCTCCGCCTCCGCGTCCGTCCGCGGCCACAAGTTTTTTCTAGGCGCGCGTTCCGTCTCGTTCACGCGCGCGGCGTGGAGGGCGACCCGGGGACACGCCCGGCACCCGGCAGGCGGCGGCAGCCGGCAACTCCTGGACGAGAGCGCGCGTCGTGGCGGGGCCGGGCGGGGCGCGGTTCTATCCGCGTGCCTGGAAATTAGTTCGGTATCCGTTTCTCTTGGCGGGGGATCGAAGGAGGAGAGCCGGCCCGGCGGGCTGATCCCCCCCGGGCTCGTGGCTGGCGACGTCGTGGTCTCGTCTCGGCTTTGTTTCGACGGGAGGATGTGGGTGGTGGCTCGGCAAGGCATGATGGCGCTGGCGCTTTCTTCGTTTTCGTTGTGCTGGGTGAAGGATTGTTCGGCGCCGTGATCGCGACGGACGCCCGACTTGCGGGGTGCGGGCCGACGAACGGGCAGCTCGCGGGTGACGGGAGGCGCACGCGCACCGGGAATGACCTGCGGCTAACTGGATTGAGCCTTCTCGTCCCATCGGTGGATGGACACTGTTGCACGAGCAACGCAGGATGGCACGACACAGGCGGCTCGTCAGGGATTTCGTTCGTCTAACTTAACAAATAAATACTCCATTTGCTTTATCCTAAATTAAAACGGTCGGCCAAATTTATAGAGAACATTAACATTTAACACATCAAATAAGTAAATCATAAGAATATATTTCGTAATAAATTAAATTATTTTTATTTGTCATTTAAAATATTATTACTTTTTTCTACAATTTTGGTTAAACTTACAATAGTTTAATTTAGAATAAATCAAAACATTAAAATCCTATATCTTTCTTATTCTTCTTCCATCTATCTATCTATCATCCCTCCTTTTATCCATATCCCTTTAGTTTTGCTTCACAGCTTATATTTTAGAACGGAGGAAGTAATCCACCTGAGCCATGGGTTGCTGATATAGTCGTTTTGAATCGAAACACTGCGTGTGTTTCGTCAAAAAGAATACGATCAACTTTTTAACAAAAATATGCAGTGGGATAATTTTGTTCCGTTATTAAAAAATTAACCCAACGATAGATAAAATACCCCCCCTACAACAATTTAGCCCAGCCTTACTGAGCTCGGTCTGGGGTTTTCAAGGCCTGGCTGGAAGGCCGGTCCAGCCCAGCATGCGGACGGGCTTGCTCTGATTTCCGCCTAAATCCAAGTTTCGGGGTCTCTTGTGGTTCTTTCCACTCGTCGCAATTTTCTGTGCGCCCATCGTTCCCGACGCCGACGCCGACCCTCCCTTGCCGCCGGCGAGGGGAGTCGTCCTTCTGGCGAGCCCCTACTCTCGTGGAGAGGCGTCACGCCTGAGGTGGAGGGAAAATCCGTGACTGGCTTCCTCCGTTGTTGGTAAGTAAACCCTAGCTCGCTTGGCTGTGTTATTCTAGTGGGTTCGTCCCGGGGCGCGGTCACACCCGTTCGCATCAAACCCAATCCGCCCAGCCTCTTCCTCGCTCGCTTGCCGCCGTCGCTCGGGAACGCGCCGCCCGCAAGCTCGCTGGCGCCCAACGCTCGTCGGAGCACCTGGAGCCGATCAAGCTCTCCCACGCCGTCCCCGCGACCAGGACGTCGGAGCAGCCGGAGGCGTCCAAGGTCGCCTGTGCCGCTGTTCCCGTAAGTTCTCGCGCCGCCGCCATCTCCGCGCAGCGCCTCAGCTCCATCTCTCCCCCCACCCCCAAGCCTCTCCCTCTCTCTGCTTCGATGGAATCAGGGAGAGAGGAGAGGGATTGCGGCCTTACCCGGGACCGGGAGGGACCTCGCTGGGAATCATGGAAGCCGTCCACGCTGTTCTGGCCGCCCTTCCTCGTGGAACCGATTTAGGGCTCGATCTGGGTACTGAGGCACCCAAACGGGCATATGATGGACCCTAGAGAGAGATAGGAAAGAGAGGAGGGAGGAGCATATTCTGTTCTGGAGAGAACAGAACAATGAAGCGTGGTGACCAAATTCTGAAATGTCTCCAATCCATCAAGTTGCCCATTTGTTTGCCGCGCGGTACCCTAATGATCTAATCAATCCGTCCATGATTCGATTAGGTTCTTCTCATTCTCAATGAGCAAGTTCGGTCTCAGTAGATATGATAGGATTGGATTCCCAAGGTCTCTGTGCTGTTTAATTTCTCAATTTTTGCGGTTCAGCTTAAACCAGCCCCACATTTACTCTGCTTCTGTACATCCTCAGTTTTACTTGTAATTTGCCCTTTTGCTTTAGTTTGAAGTTTGGACTAAGTTACTATATATTAGAATTCACCTGCAATTTTTCATCTGTTCTAGCCTTCATATTAGCCCATGTTCATTCCACAATACTCCTACTTTACTAGCATTGCACCTCGTTACAATACCTGACACTCCTTAACCTGCTGTTACAAATTAGGCTGAGCTGCTCCGATTCAATCAATAAAGAAGGGCGAAAGGCTATGCAAGCTCTTGCTGCTGCTTAAACAAATTACTAAGGATCATGGTGAGTTCATTTCATCTCCTGTTGAGTATCTTCTGCAATATTCAGGCTTTTTTAATTACAAACTTCTATTTTATTGTTATTTCATTTTATTTATCCCATATGGTGCCACTTCACAGGCGAGCCTTGCTGATTCTTTTCTAGCGGATCTTGATGAACTGTCAGACAATGAAGGCTATCCTGTGAGTTGATTTCTATTTGTCTTGAAAGACGAATTGATCTCTATTTCGTGTCACTGAATTTTCAATTGCGTTTTTTGGAGGTTTTGCTGACCTATTGTAAAAATTTTCAGGAAGAAGACAATGCTGAGGCAGCTGGTATGGAGGATGATGGTGATGATGATATGCCTGACCTTGAGTCCCTTAATTACGATGATCTGGATAGTGTCTCAAAGTTGCAGAAGACACAACGCTATAATGACATAATGCAAGTGCGTAAAATTTATCCCCAATTTCTCGAGCATGCCTTTCTCTTTTATATATATCTTGCTTGTGATTTATTTTCATTGTGAACATAAATACTGCATTAATGTGGTTCGATAGAAAATGGACAATATATTAGGTTGCACAATGTTTTGCACCAGAGCATTGTTTACAGCTTGTTTAACATGTATCTTGTCCAAGCATTCACGCGTGTGTCTGGAGTGTTGATAAATAGCTTTGATTAATGGTGCAATGATTTGTACAAAAAATATATGATCCTACAGTGTCTGAGTATGTGTGTGACAGAGGTCTTATTATCCCACTGTGTGACACTAGACATCTTCGTTGTTTATTTGTAGAAAGTTGAAGATGCACTCCAGAAAGGCACCGACTTCTCCAATCAAGGTTCCATCCTGGAGGAGGATCCAGAGTACCAGCTTATTGTTGATTGCAATGCTTTGTCAGTAGATATTGAGAATGAGATAATCATAATCCATAATTTCATACGTGACAAGTATAGGTTGAAGTTTCCTGAACTGGAGTCCCTTGTTCATCATCCGATCGATTATGCCCGTGTTGTTAAAAAGATTGGAAATGAGATGGATTTAACACTTGTAGATCTGGAAGGGCTTTTACCTTCTGCAATTATAATGGTTGTCTCAGTGACAGCATCAACAACAAGTGGGAAGCCTCTTTCCGAGGAAAATTTGGAAAAAACAGTTGAAGCTTGTGACAGAGCCCTTACGCTCGATGCTGCAAAGAAGAAAGTGCTTGATTTTGTAGAGAGCAGAATGGGTTACATTGCACCGAACCTTTCTGCCATTGTTGGCAGTGCTGTTGCCTCAAAACTGATGGGTACTGCTGGTGGTCTGGGAGCACTTGCAAAAATGCCTGCTTGTAATGTTCAGTTACTTGGTGCAAAGAGGAAAAATCTTGCTGGATTTTCTACTGCCACATCTCAGTTTCGAGTTGGCTATCTTGAACAAACTGAAGTATTTCAGAGCACACCTCCAGCTCTGAGGACTAGGGCTTGCAGGCTTATTGCTGCAAAGTCAACTCTAGCAGCAAGAATTGATTCAATTAGAGGTGATCCAACTGGAAAAGCTGGACGGAACTTATTAGAGGAAATTCGTAAGAAGATTGAGAAGTGGCAAGAACCGCCTCCTGCAAAGCTTCCAAAGCCGCTTCCCGTTCCAGACTCTGAACCTAAAAAGAAGAGGGGGGGTCGTCGGCTTCGTAAAATGAAAGAAAGGTAAACTGTTATAAGCTTCCATGTGGAAATAGCGTGCATACTTTTAATTTTAATCAAGTGTTTCTTTCTCATATGTGAAACTTGATTGTGCAGATATGCGCAAACTGATATGATGAAGCTTGCAAACCGGATGCAATTTGGGATTCCAGAGGAGAGCTCATTAGGTCAGTTAGCATTTACGCAACATAGTTTATGTCATTATCGTATATTTTCAGCATTCCTTACACTGGATGACAGCTACCTGTTAGACATAATCACATTTTGCTGTTGTATCAGGTGATGGCTTGGGGGAAGGTTATGGCATGCTCGGACAGGCAGGAAGTGGCAAGCTGCGTGTCTCAGCTGGACAAAGCAAACTTGCTGCTAAAGTGGCCAAGAAGTATGTTACCTTTGTTCTTTATCGATTATGATATTTTGCACCCATTTGTTATTTTTTTTTAATTTTATAGTATTATATTATAGCAATAAACACGACACTATTCTACAACACCTAAATGAGATAGTGTCTAATGCAAAAATATTCTTTCCGATCTTCTGTTTTAAGTCCATATGGAGAAAATTTAGAAAAACACTGGATTTTGGTATCCTCCTTTGTAAGATATGAAGGTGCCTTGCTACTGTATTTTCATAAAAAAATTATATAAAGGCACACAGTAAGAAGTATAGCTTTTGTAGATTTCTACTTGTTATAGTTTTCTTTCTGATTCACAAAGCTTTCTTGATAATTCAATGCATTGCAACATCCCATCCTCATTGTCAAGTGGTTCTTTGCACAAATCCTATTCAAGTTAGACACTGCATGCATTCTGTGTAACAAGCACAATTCCAGTAGCCTAGTAGGGACTAATCCCTCTGTTTGAACTGACAAGGTAGGGACTAATCCCTCTGTTTGAACTGACAAGGTGTGTTTCGTTTTGTTAGGACAAGCCTTTGACCAACAATTGTTCTATTAATACATAATTTTTGTGACACAAAATTGATGCCATTATATTCATGTTAAAAAAATATACTTTTTAATTATAATTTTGTATCACATGAATGAAGAGCTTTTATCGATCAAAGCCTTGTCGAAACTAAACGAAATATACCTTGTAAAAAAAGACAGAGGGAGTATTATCATGTATTCTCATACATGTGTCACTTTACTGCACAATATCTGCTTGTATTTGACATGTTTTTTCCACAGTATCCTGTGCTGCAACCTCACTTGATTGTATATTGCCTTCGGATATCAGATTCAAGGAGAAGAGCTATGGTAGCAGCGGTGCAACTTCAGGATTGACATCTAGTTTGGCATTTACACCAGTTCAGGTGAGAATCCTGTTTCTTGAGTTGTGTTGTGGATCTGTTTGACTCGCATATGTTTCGGGACACTGAAAAGGGTAATGAAACAGTTTTCGTGTTCCATCTTGGTTACCTGCTGGAATGCTGGATAGCTCTTATGTTCAGTTTGTTGAAGCCTCTATTGAACCCTTCATCGTTTAGTTATGTAATTAGTCTACGCTATGCTACTACCTTACACATGTTTGATGGTCCCCTTCTCTCTTCAAGATCAGGCGCTATGTAGCTTAGTAGGATATATTATGTACCATGATTGTCGGAGCACCTTGTACTGATGTTTATTGCTTGGCCACACTAGGGATGCATTTAACATCCTACAGATTTGGGAGCTAACTCTGTTTAATTTTGAAGATTAAGTACATGAAATCTCCCTGCCATTATTTTACGTCTGATGTTAATTTTCCCTTGTGCAGGGAATAGAGTTGTCAAATCCACAGGCCCAAGGGAACCCGCTTGGAGGTGGAACTCAAAGTACCTACTTTTCTGAGACTGGTACATTTTCAAAGATCAGGAGGACCCAATAGATTTCCCCGTTGCAACCATCTCATCTCATCTGCACTGCAGTTGTTGAAATCCTTGGGATGCATTGTTGAAAAAAATCCAAAAATCCAGCTTGTGAATTTTCCCAGTCTTGTTTTTCAACTGATGCAAATTCCAGAGATTTTATGATACACGGTTTTTGTTTGGCTTCAGGCACCTTTTCAATCCGGGATGTTTGCAAACTACTAACCTGTTCAACCTGTTGCAAGTTGAGTTGGAGATACGTGTCGTACATAGTCCGAACGACGATTTTTATCTCACAGTTTGTACTGTACACTCGATAGGTTAACTGTGGAGCATCCGTTGGGTTGATGCGATGCATCTTGCATCCTCAAATTAACGTAGGTAATTTGTCATAGCTAGAAACGGATCTATATAGCAAATTTGAAGCAGAAATTCGAATTGTAGCTGGATGGCAGTCACTCATGTACGGAGGAAAACAAACGACGTGCGATAATAAGGATCGATACTCAAACGTCAAACACGGGACCCGTTCCAGCCTCCCTTCGTCTGGTCAATTGAAACGAAGATGAAATCCAACCGGTTCCAAATTGTGAAGAGCCAAATATACAAGCTTTCCAGAATCTCTCAAAAATACCAAGGGAACATTTCAAGAACCGGAACCAGTCCACACTTATGATACAAAGGCAAATGCTATATGATAGAGTGACGTTGCAGGTTCATTAGATACACCATGTTGGAAATGAAATGTTTCGATCCACCATTTCAACATTTGGCGGCTGCTGCCAAGTCATAACAGATTCAAACATTCACGTATACAAAGTGTTACAGGGTCACTGCAGACAAGCACTGTACGGCAGAGTGACAGACCAACGAAAGAATGCGTAGCAAAACTATGTAGAATTACTATTCACCCATTCTATAAAATCATTTGAGTTTTTTACAGCCTACTTCACTACTAAGTCCGCTGGTTTCCTCACCTAAATTACCTGTTGGATACAGAGTATATGACCTAGCCTTTGCACAACCATTCTAACCCTCCTCGATTTTGTACAAATGGCGTGTCCCACGCCTTCTCTTTCATTACTTTACTACTGTCTATGATAACTAATAGGCTTCAAATCTTGAAGCAGGCAATGATCTGCTGGACATCGATTCTTTGCCATAGGTCATTGCTGAAGTAGCCCGTCACCTTCCCAACCAAGACGTAGCATCTGATCCACTACCTTCAAGCTCAACTGCAATACAATCAACTCTATCACGAAGCAAGTTCAAAGTGATTTGAAACTTGGCAATATCACTAATTGTATTTAAATAATTTTTACAGCAAAAATAAATCATATATTCAGTTAATATGGGAAATAATTAGATGGATTTGGTCAAACAGTTAATTAGGAACTGACGATACTTACAGCAGGATCAGTGAAGACTATTAGCTGCTTATCAGCAGTAGAAACTAGAAGATTTGTGTTCTCTTTGTTCAGAGCAATTGCTGTGATGTCCTGGCCCTTTGCCAACTTCAGTGTATGAAAAAACTGAAAACATATCTGGTGAGTATAGCACAAAGGACAACAATGAAGGTAAATCCAAGTTCTTAATGCCAACCTTAAGTTTATGCAGATCAACAAAGCAGATTGAAGGCACATGAACAGATTGCTCAGTTTGAGATTGTTCTGAATCTTTTGATATATCATCCTTGCCATTGGGTCCAAGTTCAAGATGCCCAGTTTCAGTACTCTCATCACATTTATAGTTGTTGAACAAAGATGTTCCAATTAAAGCAAAATGGCCGTCAGTAGAAATCTCGATGCAACTAACTTGTCCAGAGAAAGGTAATAGAACCGAGGTAGCAATAGGGAGTCCGTTGACAGTGAAGGTAGATAATGTTTTCTTTGATTCATTCCAGACCACAATGATTCCTTGAGAAGATAAGCATATTGCATGTGCCTCAGCGACATCAAGCTGCCTCATCAGCCGGCCCGTGCGCAAGGAATGTAGAAGAACACCTGATGTGTTTGATGAGGAAGCAACAAGTCCCAAGTCAGGACTAACAGAACAGCAGGTTACTTCCCCAAGATGTCCTCTCATTACATGCATAGGACCTTCGATTCGACGTCTCTTTGTTTCTGAGAGGCTGCTAGCACTGCTGGATAGAGGACTGCGCGGTGTCGATGGCGTAGTCGGTTGAGGTTCTGTAGCATTTTTCTTATGTGAGGAACCTGTCCGATGAATCCTCCAGAGTATAACTGTGGTATCTCTTGACCCTGTCACAAGGTAGTTGCTATCAGGGGACAGTGCAAGGCATGTCACAGGAGCGAGATGTCCAGAAGCAGTTTCAACCGTCTTTGCTCCATCTGGAGATATCAACTTCAATGAACCATCAACATGTCCACCTATCATTGAGAAAAACAGTATTTAGAATTATAAGCAGATTTAAGGAATGATGACAAAATAATGGAACCAGCTTGTAGCTACCATATCACACTCCATTAAGATGATACGCAAGTTTAGAACAAGTTATATAGCCAAGGTTGTGTAGTGTGGACTGCCAGCCTAAAAGTCTTAACAGAAAAACAATACTTTAATTTATGTAGGAGAGTTGCTCAATCCCCTGACAACTCACAGTTTCAACATACAATCTAAAAGATACATAAAACTAAATTAGCACTGTGAGTCATTGTACATCCTACAATGTTTCTTCTGTAGACTTAGTTTAAATTTGGAATATTATGGCAGAAGGCTGCAATGCTTTCATGAATTCCAGAAGTACAACAGTGTGCTGAGGCAGTCAGCAATGGGTGCAAAGTAGGGCCATCACAAAAAAGTGAGAGATGAGAAAAAAAAAATGAATGAAGAGCAAAGTAAATATACATAAAGAAATCTACAGAGATAGTAAGGAGCAGAAAGAAATAATCACCAGTAATTGTCTCTTTGTCACATGTGACAGCAACAACTGCTGAACTGCGGATTGCAGATGCGGCAAATGCTATAGCCCTTGGGAACTCATAATCTTCTGCAGAACCGGCAGATCCTTTGAAAATGCGCATGAGTGCGCCACTGGTTGAATTTGAGGCATTTCTACCATGATGGAAAAGAAAAGGTGTCCCTTGACCATCTGGAGTATTAGGCTGCCAATGGTGAAGTGCCACACGAGCTGCTGGAACATTTACATCTACAACTACAATAGAGTCGTTTGATACAAGCATAGCACTGGCAGGAACATTGCAACGATCTGAATGTGGAAGCATATAGGATTTAAGTTCATTTGGATTCCGGAATATTGTCTGCACAGTAGATTAAAGGGTCAAGCCATGCCAAATATTAGTGAGCCACATAACCTATTATACTATGAATAGGAAGTATGAGTGTCAGTGTATGACAGTGCAGGAACACTTAAGTACTATTTATATTTAGTGGTTACTTATGCAGCATAGGAACTGCCAGAAATGTTTCTCTATCACGAAGAATGACAAAGGAAATAGAGATAATGGACATAAATTTTAAAATAACTATATCTTTAGAAATGGATGGCTAGATTCATATGTTCAATAAATCAACCATTGTACATCTCTACCACCTATGTTCGAGTCCTCACCGACTCGAAATTTGGGTGCCTATTTCTCCTTATTTACAACGGCACCTTGTTCCACCTAGGTTGATAAAGATTCTTTTTTTCTTTTTAGAAAACAACCAGAATGCAATCAAGACTTGACCAATTTTAACCCTGGTTTACCACCCGCATAGATCCAAAGCATTTTGGGCTTCCATCCCTGCTTTAATGGATTACCCCGAGTGATATGGTTAGCTCTCAGTTATCTGTGCATACTAACCCAACTATCAACTAAGGCATACAAGACTAATCTCATTGTAATAAACAATTCACATGAGGAAACCAGCTTCACTGGTGAAATTGTGCCTTAATACTCTTCCAATGGAAATGGAGTCACTACGATGGTCTGCTGCTAGAGTGCTAGTGGATTCCCAGCAATACAAATCTTCATTCCGTACCTTAAGTAAATTTGGGTGCCGTAGGCTAAATCCTGGAGTTTATTTTCATATATATATATTAGTTGCTTAATTGCCATTGACATACCAGTTCACACCAGCAGTCAGCCTAGAACCCTAACACAACTAACAACAGGCTAAACAACAACAATACTTAGTTTTAAATATAATTAGCTTGTCCAAAACGTCGTATATTTTAAAACGGAGGGAGTATTAAAATTACCTGTAGTTGCAAGACCTCTGCCAGTGGCTTCCTCTTCATGTGAGGGACAGTCAGAAGTTGAGATGGCGTCTGTCCAAAGTAAGCTATTTGATCTTGTGTAGCTCGGCGTTCCACCTAAAGAATTTCCAATAAAACATGAAAAGCTAGACAAAAGCTACTCGAAAACATGTACACTAGCTCATGCAACCTGCTACTTACTGGGTCTGTAATTTTGTCAATGTCAACAGTTCCCTCATATGTGATGTAGAAGAATACATTGTTGGCCATAATGGCTTCTTTGCCCCTCTGTTTATAACTGCAAAAGGGAGTCGTCAACAATGAAAAGGTAATGTATGTAAGACATGGTGAAGAGAACATAAGAACTGGGCGCTCAGAATAACTAACAAAAAGGATGCCTGACATTTTATCGATGGATGCTACAAGCAAGAAATTCATTGATGAATTGCTAAAGCCAAGAATAATCCATCCAGATCATTTTATCTAACTTAGGAGCCAAAAAATACGAAAGCAGCCAAGTCTATTGATGGGCGAAAAGATGCTGACAAAGACAAAATTTCCAATAAAGAATATCTCATAGTTGTACATTAATCTATCCAACTCAAGATATTATTGTACATGCAACTCAATAGAGGTCATCAAAGATAGGCCAAAACACCCATGGCATACACCTACACCATAGTTAGGGTACGTCTGTGAAACTGCAAGCACACAAGAAACTGGTAGAACTAGAATAACATGGAGCGAACCCAAATATTAAATCAGCCCACTAATGCAAATGAACAGAGACAGAAGCATGGTACAGCTAGAATAACATAGAGCGTACCCAAATATAAGATCAATCCATTCATGCAAATGAGCAGAGACATGCTCACTCTCAAGAGCCTTCCGGTGTTTATGGACAAAATCCACATGGTTCTCAGCCCAGGGAGGCAATTGTACAGAATCTGCAATGGTACCCAGAATTGCATAACGTATTTGTGTATTCAGCTGTATAGTTGACATAAGTTTAAATGCAATTACCTAGCTTTCCTCCAAGTTGAGTTGTCCCAAAGTCGATACAATTTATGTTGGTAAATACCTCAGGAAGGTAAAACATCTCAGGTACCTAGATGAATACCATCAGATAATTAGATTGCTACAACCTACACTTAATTTATGCACTAACCAGTAAACATCCATGGAAAGTACCGCAGACACTTGTCGGTAGACTTACTAGCTCTTTTACATCGCTCATGTCTTCGAGAACACTATCCCATGTACCAGAAAGATCAGAAAACATGCGATCAGCATGGTCAAATTTGCCGCCTTGTAGTTGTATCGACAGTGTCGTAAAAGGCTCCACCCTGAAAAGGTAATACAAGACCTGCAAGGAATAATAGTAGTCATTAGTCAGTACACAAATCAAACATTGCGACGATCAAGTATGCACTGGACAATAATCAAATATCAAAATTGCAGGCCAGGTAGTCGAGCGAGAAATGGCGACACACCTTTTGTTTTCTAAGTACTAGCAAATATGCTCGTGCGTTGCTACAGGAAGCCATATAAATATATTGATTAGCTTATAAAAATGTATATATTATATACCGTATGTATTTTATAATAGCATAGTACGTGTCGGGCGAAAACTTCAGTCTTTTTCTATTTTACTCGCCAAGCGCTAATTCTAAATGGTTTCGGACCCTTAACTCATCATACGGTCACCCAGATTCCGCTTAGGACTCCGATCAACAGACCAAGGAATCATTGCTTGCTTTAGTAATAGTAGATTAGAACAATATCAACAAGGAGAATTGCAACAAACCAAAGTTATACAAAGGCGAACTCACAGTTATATATTGATACTAAAAAGACACACAAACACAACCTGTAGACCCTTGTGCTTATTACAATTTACAAATTGATCAAGCACAAGAATGTTGGGTACCCTATACAGAATTAAAATACAGCCCAAAGTATTTCTGCACAGCATAATGCATACTTGCATAGTCAGTATTCTAAGTAAACATTGGATTCATCTTTATTAAGAAGATATACCGTGCCAGCGCTGGAGTAATGTGAACCGTAATGAAACTTTGGGATGATTGGATCCTCGAATGTAGAGTACCGTTCTTGGAACTTCTTTATACGTTCAGGGTTTAGTGCTCCAATTGGCTGCATCAAATAATACCTGCTATGGTTAGTGATTAGCAAAAGACAGGAGCAACAAATAGCCAAATAGGTACATGACAACCTTTGAAAGATCTCTATACGTCGAAGGATCATCCAGATTCAACACTCTGGATTTGTAATCTGCTACTATCCAGGGAAAAACAGGGTACTGCACAAGCAGATAAAAAAATATTAGAATGACAAGTCACCAGATTCGAGTAGAAATACAAATTGTGCAGGATAATGACCTGAGTAATATCATTGTAACTGCGCCCAGCCAGTGTGTTCAGTTCCATCAAGTACTCAAAATTGCTAATCTGAACAAATCGGACATAGTTAGATATCAAACCTACCAACAAACTGCATAGGACAATGTCTGTGTACCTCCCAATTAGCCCAGCGCTCCATCAACTGAGTTCTTTTAAGAATCTGCTCAGCTCTCTGAAATAAAAAGGGTCACATGATTGCCTATTGTTGCATATTGTAATGCTAGTTATTAGTTAAAGTACTCCGAACACAAACCTGAGTAGCTAGAAAGATGTCATTCAAGTTAGGAGGTTTGGCATGAACAATCGCCCGATAAGCATTTTTACGTGCATCAATGTCCTACATTGAGTAGACATATAGGTATTCAGATGCGGCAGGTAAGGAATTAAAATTATGAAGTGGTGTTTCATTAAGGATGTACCCCAAAGTCAAAAAAGAAATTTGACCTATCTACCATGAATAATTCCAAAGCACTTCGCCGTAGCAAGTATCTGCAACAAGTCATTTCGACCCACAAAATGAGTGAAAAACACATGAAATAAACTATATGGTAAGGTAATATGTTACAAACGCAGAGTGCAGTTTATTCATCTCAATAGAAAAACAATTTTTCCCCAACAGAACTGATATAAGCATTAAATGGTAGACCAGAAAACAATTTTAACAGTAGCACAGATCAGAAAGTAATGTTTTACCGTCTACTATATATCTGATGAAGTGATGAGATCAACCAGCTTCGATCTTTATCTTGTTGATCGCATTGCCCACTAGTAGATGAAGCATCATCAACGTTACTGTCACTTGAACGCTCCTCAATTATAAAGTTAATCCTCTTTGAAGTTACCTGGAAACAAAATTATAGGGGGGCAAATGACATCCATTAACAGATAAAGTTGAAGATGATAAAAGAAGAACGATCAATCATTAGTAAAAATATTAAACCAAACAGTTCCAACAAGGTTTGATACAAAATGACAGCTAGGGAAGCAAATCACAAACTAGACAATAGAAATATTACGAATTTTGCACAATCTGAAGACCAGAATATAACATATATCATGATAAGTAGCATAGATAGTTTCACAGAATACACTGAATCAAAGAAATACCAAGCATTTTAGGCCATTGCTACAAAAGTGATAAGTATTATTAACATTATTTATTCGTACAAGAGAAGAAAAAAAGATGTCAACATTGCCCATGAATTCACCGCCACATCATATGAGAAAAGGGACCCTGTAGATTTTCATTCTAAAGAGTCCAGAAACCAAAGAATATTGTTGGGTTCCTAATCCAGGCTCTCCTATTTAAATAGAATTACAATGGTTCACTGTACCCTATAGTTACTGAAAACCTGAAATGTAGAGTTTTTCTTTTAAGTATTTCAACTAGAATATTGCGACACCTAAAATTGTTGCAGTTGAAAAAGTACATAAATAAAATGTTATAAAAAAAGACACATGCATGTCACCAGAATGTCAGACAATGTACATGGGTCCTTTTGCATTTTCAGCTCAAATAAGATGTTAATTTTAGTGCATGTATCAGCAAGTAACCACCAGAATATTTTAACTACTTTGCAGCATACTTCAGTAACCAGGATAAGGATAACGCTGTAATAAAATTAACTTATTGTAGTGGCCAAAAATGGTATCTCGCTAAAGTTGATGAGATATTTGTAATAATTCACCAAGACATTTTTACAGAATTGCATACTATTGCACCAGAACTACAATGGTTCACTGTACCATACCACATAACATCGGAATGACAAAAAGAAAAAGAAAAAATTGCAACTTTGGGCATGATTTGCTGTACCAATTCACCTTAGGTGTGGCTTATGTTAGACATCTGCAATTTTTCCTGATAATGTCTGCAATATGCTATACTGAAGCTTAAGTATGCAATTAGCTAATTGGTATAAACTGATAGGCTTAATAATGGAAATCAGACATTTTAAATTATGAATTCAAAGAGAACGCGCTACTGACAAGCATGCCTATAAGTCAATGCATGAAAAATAAAACTCAGCTGTGAACTTTCAAGAACTGCTCATGACACAAGTAAACTTCACGACTGATTAATACTTACTTGGAAGGTTCCTCGGACAACTTTCAATGGTCGCACCATCAAGGATGAGAGTTCAACAATAATTCTCTCATCAGCTTCACTTGGCACATAACTGGGTGCAAGAACTGTAGATCTAACCAAATTCCGATCAGCACAAATGTCAGAACTTCTTGAACCTACTGATCCTTTTACTGATTGTTGATCTGCTGCTGAAGAATGCTGAAGCTGATCGTCATCAATACTGCTGTGACTAGTGTGGGTTTCTAGCTGCTCATTTTCCACATTTCTTTCCGACATGGCATCAGCCATGATTACAGAAGCAGATGATGGAAGTGTGTTTGTTAGTGAAGAATTAGCATCCTCGGAGTTGCATTCATTTGATTGAGCAGCAGCACTAAGAAGCTTCCTGTCCTCATAATCAGCAGCTGCGCCTAGATGATCAGATCCCTTGTAGTTTCTTTTCATAAATCTTCTCATCCTTGAAGAGCTTTCGGTAAAATCTAATTTCCAGAAAACCTGCAACACAGAGTAGGGAAAATGGATATTGAATATACCGAGTAGAAACATCACATGGGTTCTCATATGTAGAGCATATTACAGAGCAACTTGCCTAGTTCAGAGTCAACATTGTGCTGTTTCCATGAAGATGAAACAGCGCAGGAAAACAGAGAATAAAAATAAATTATTATCAGTACGTACACGAACAGGAGTGCACATAGGTTGTCCAAAAGGTCCATATAGTCTACCCATCTCTGTTAGGCAATGAAGAAGGTGCCGCCATGCTCGAAGTCCAGTTGATGCACGATGCCGATTTGACACATCAACTAGTGTTTGCCTCTCCATCTGCATTTTCCTAAGTTTATGTGACATATAGAAAATTATACAAATAACAAAACATTAAGAGTTCCAAGTCGGTTTACCTCAACCCGTTGTAAGTTTCGTGCTAAGGCTAAACACGAAACAAGAACTGCGACATATTTGTATGAAAGGGCTGAAAAATCTCTTCCTGCAACTGACTTGGAATCAGCTGATTGCAGGCATTCCATCCAAGCAGCACTCATAGCTTCTGAAGTATTCCACCTCTTTGCACGCTCGATATCACCTGAACTCCTCCGTTGTCCTGATGTTGCCATTGCTACAGCACTAAGGCCCCTTCTTGAACCAATCTTAGCAGTTCGTTCAAGGTCACGAGCAGCGGCCAGCGCAGCAGCTTTTGCTGCTGCTTTGTCCTTTGGGGTGGACCCAGGCTTGTTAGCTGCTGTTTCGATAGGCTTCTGGAAACTTGAGAAAGTCTGTAGTTTTGCCACTGCTTTGCGCTCAGGCAATGATGTGTCACGCCTATTCAAGGTATTCCTAGGAGGTATTCTTGTTTCTGTCCCTGAAGCACCAGCAGCCATCATGGCCAATGCCATCGCAACTGGTGGTGATGCAAAAGCAGCAGCCCAACCAGGTGATACCATCAAAAGTGCAGCCTGAGGTCAAAAGAAATGAAACAAAAAGATTTCCAATCAATAGGGAATTCTCTGGAGAAGACATGATAACATACTGTATTAAGTTACCAATCTTTAAACAAAACAAGACCAATAACCAGTTTTTTCTAAAAGTTCTTCACAAGAATTATCATGTAAATAACATAATGTACATCGGAATATTTGGACATAGAGATCAGTTTTAAGTATCAATGTCCACAACAGTAAATACTATGTTTAATAAGAAGCAAAAAAGTAAAGCATGCATGATTAATTGATTATTAACAGATTAGACCAAATATCAGAAGTTGTGACTTGCGGCATACAAATAATTATAGCTTCTGGGTTTCACAACAATGCTCAGATTACCAGATTAGGTGAACATTAAAATCATTCTCCCTCCATTCTTTTCCCCTTGATATTTTATACATGTGCACACTTATTAGGGATAGCACAAGATGACCATATACCCCAACAAAGCTTTGTGTCATCCGCAACCACATCATATGTGGATGTCCTTTAAACAACCCTCTTTAAGCCTAACGAGCAATGGACAAAGAGATTTTAATCTTGTAAAACGTAGAATTATCATAAATTAAGGTTCAATTTGTGATGCAGGAACTTTTTTTTCGGATTACCATGACAAAATTAACTGTTCCCTTTGATATCCTTGCATGCATTCCAAACAGGCCCGATATAGCCATGTATTTCCTAGAAATCCTATACCATATAGAACATTTTTCACCCCTAAAACATCAAACGAAGAAACGCACGGAGCGCCTCATTAAGTTGAAGCTACCAGCCTGTGGTTAGTTACAGATGATTAATCCAATTATTGTCTTTCATAATTCTATAGCAAAAGATAAATATTTTTCAGATTTGCAGCTTTTCCTAGTTTAAAGACAAAATATGGGTAAAATAAGGACACTGCACACTTAGAGTAGTATCAGAATGTCATCAGCACAGAATTAAGCAATAGCACTGTCTCGAGTTATGATTGGCTTCCAGGGAGAAGTAACTAGTACCTCAATGGGTAATGCATCTGCTGCCAAAGCACGATCATCAGCAATCAGTGGATTTTGACCATCTGAAGAAGTAAGCTCGTGAATACCAGCCAAAAGAGGCCGCCACCTTCTAAGGATGGCTACAAATGGTGGTAAAATCAGCTCAATGTATCGTTTCCTTAGAGGTTTCCTGTCCCTGCCAATAGCGTGCCATACCTGCATCAAGTGTAACATAGCACAAACTCTAATGACCAACAAATAATACCTTCTTTATATCCCTAGAAATAGAAATAGAATTACTAAAATATGAATAACAAAACATGAGAAGCCTAAATGATAAGCACGGTACGCCCATTAATTTACTACCTCATCATTGACTCGATAATGATTCTAGTATTTGGATGAGCAAAGATAAGATATTGTTCAAAATAATTTGCATGTACAGCACAAAAAAAACAACGAAACTAGGAGAGGTCAAGAATAACTTCCAGTTTTGTCCCATCATGAAAATCTTGACTTGAAAAGTATTGTGAACATTGAAAAGTAAACAAATCAAACATCAAAACAGGAGGGAGGGAAGAGGAAGGTGGAGGCATGAGCATGCATTTGTGCATGTTAGCAGATAATATTGCCATATCGAAGATAAACACTATTATAATACCATATTACACGTTGAGATAAGGGCTGATCGCCTCTAATCTACAGGCTTCTCCCATTGAGAAGAGGCTCTGATCATAGCCAAGTTCGGTAGGCAAATCCCTTTACAAGACCGATTCTTGATTGACTGATTTCTGAACAAGACTAAGACTACCTTTTGTTAGGAAGATATGAAGCAGACTAGGACATGGGATATCAATCTAAATAAACTAGGAAACTACTATGTCTGTAGGTCCCGCAAAATATGGTTTCACAATAATCGATTTTACACTAGTGAGGGGCTAGAAGGGTGGGTGGGGATAAAAGAAATATTTCAAAACATGTTAAGGCACATTGGATCGCCAACAAATTCCAGAATAAGAGAAGCACTTGCATGAAGAAAAATGTTAGAAAAAGGCAGAAGCAATGTTCAGTATGCTCCTCCACTCAGGGGCATCACTTTTAATTCATTATGAGACAGACTACATGCTTAGGTGAAAAATGCAAAAGAAACTCACCTCCGAATAGAGAATAGAGGAAGCAACCAAAACTCTCTGTCTCTTAGACTCTGTAATTGGCATATTGAGGATAGGGCCAAGCACACTGCAGTCACAACCCATGAAATAAGAAGAATGACCAGCTATAATAGACTGAAAGAACACCTAGATGTTATATCATGTAATATATTGAGCTGCATGTATCAACCAATTGCACCCGAAAGCCTAAGGGGAAAGGTTGGCAATTTACTATACTCGACACTCTCTCCCATGTGGAGGCTTCCTCAGGCCTTGGAAGTGGAATAGGAGCGGGCAAAAGATTCTTTTATTAAATTGCGCCGGCTAAGATCAAGAGTTCAAGACCTCTCGCCCTAATACCATATAGATCTGCATACATTGAACAGTTGCACCTAAAAGCCTAGCTAATGGGGAAACATGGGCAATTCACTTATACTTCAACATAATATATGAAAGTACTTACTACCACTGAAGTTCTGATCTTTACTAAATTATAACAAATGTCAACTCCTAACAAGCAGTATTAACACTTTTTTTGAGAAACTATTAGCAGTTCAGCACAGTTAAATGTATTTTGTTAATTCAGCCACAAGAAGAGAGCAGTGAATCTGACTTTGCTACATGATGAAGTTACCTCCAAAGAAGTGCAGACCGAGGTTTTCTCGGAGATGAATAACTGTTACCATCAAATGGCATCATGCTTCCAGCCTGAGGACTCGTTCCTTCTGATGCTACATCCTTTATGCTAATGTCTTTCGTAAAAGCATCAATTTCACCATTGTCATCCTCCCTCATCGAAACAAGAACCATTCTGAGCATGCAAAGAAATGGTTGGTCGCTATCTAGCAACTGATATAGGGCAGTCATAACCCCCATACCAGGGCCAGATCCCCCTCCAATACCGAGACCACCACCAAGTCCAGATTCATCTAACAGAAGTGCCTGCAGCACTGCAACTGATTTCTTCACAAGTGGAAATTCAATCCAAATTCCATTTGAGTCCTTCTCTAGAACAGATTTCCAAGATTCCCAACCACTTCCACCACCGCCAAATATATCAGATTTGGGTGGAATGCCAACACCATACCACAAACGGCTTCTGTACTTCCAACTTTCTCCAAGATCTGCTATGCAGGTCCCATAAGACACAAATGCATGCTTGACAGATTCATATGGCTCAGCTGCTGTTGCTGCAGTAAGACGTTCCATCACAGCAGCAGGTATTTGTCCATTTGCGTCAGCCATAGAAGTAAGCAACTGCTTCAATAGCAGGCAAAAATGAAAAGCATTCATAAGATAAAATTCAACAATCTGTTGGCAATAGTCTATTAATATAAGCTATTTAGGAACAGTCAACAGTTAATTATTTTTAATTTTCACTAGATAACAAGATATGTACAATTAAATGCTTTTATTGAATCCAGGAATTAGATCATCCAATAGCACCTTCAATTTGAAAATATTTCACACTGTTGCATTTATGCGTTTAGAACTTTATTGCGGGATTTCTCTTTAATGAAGTACCAGCAATGGTATTAGCATGTTAATCAAGCACCAACTATCATGCCAATAATTTGTTCTCACCTCGTATAATGAACTAATAGGACCAAGTAGCCTAGGCATCTAAGGTAAATAACTGCTCTAGAGAAATACTCAGGCATTATTACCCATATAACAATTATGAAAATTGGTAATGGTAAGCCAGGAACATGGTACAAGACTGCAAATCATGACAGACAGTGACACATTTTGCAATGACTTTTAGCAATAGTTAGAAGAAAATAGTAAAATGTTTTTTTCTCTCAAACACAAACAAGTAAATGCAAGATGAATACAGCGCACATATAAGTATAACTGCTCAAATTTGAAGAGTGGTTAGGACAGCCAAATAATTAGTTCATCAAAATAATGCTAATAAATGACGAAATGTAATTACATATAGCCATGGCATATTACATACATCTAGCGGAAGGCCACCAGCATCACTGGACAAAGATGACCGTCTTGAGGCCCCAGCAGCAGTAGGTTCTTTACCAGCTGTGCCCAAAGAATTTGACCGACTGGCAGCCAATGAAGCCATTGAGGCGGAAGATACAATGCTATCACCTGTAAGGGATGTGCAAAAATGTTGACCTTGTGACCTCAGATGATCTTCTACAAGCATCAGAATAACTATTGCATTCTCCGCTAGCGCTACTGAGAGATGAGCAGCATTCTCAGCTTGAATTTTTGCTTCTTCAGGAGAAAAACCCTCAGCTGCAACACCAGCTGCAGCCGCTGCAATTACTTCAGTCTGCTTTACATACAAGCAACAGAAAAACATTACAAAACAATAGCCACATAACTTGGGGCAAAACTATCACATTGCAGCAACCTGCGTCAAGATGATATAATGTAAACCATTCAGGATTATAGTAAAAGTATTACAATGACAGTCCAGGATCAATCAGCTCAAAACAGAAAATGTAGCCAGGTGTCACTGACAACATAACAGAAAAAATGTCGTTACATAGCAGTGCTATTGCATCTAGGTGCCAACATGTTATATTCTTGTGCAAAGGGAGTAGGGAAGGTAGTCAAAGCTACCAACTCTACTAATTCGATCATAAGAATTACCCATAACCATAATCCATATAGCTTCTGAATGTATTCCTATTTTCCCCCAATTATTATCAACAACACTTTTTTAGAAGAGAGATAAAGAAAATCAACAGTTCAACGCATGAGCATGGCAAGGAGAAAACTAGCTACAAAAGGTAGCAACAGTGAAAGATAGAAGATACAACTGTCCATATCATGTAAATAAAAGATCCATGCTCAGCAGGCAGATCATCTCGAGAAAAGGAGAATTACCTGAACTTGAAGCTCCCTGGCAGAAAAATCAAGCAGGTCACCCAGTAATCTCCTTTTGAAAATAGGTAATGATTCTTCACGCCTTAAAAAGAATAGGTGCAGAAGGTTGACGTAAAAAAGCAAGGTGAAAATCCCAGTAACCAGAAAGGGTAAAGATAGTGCAGAGAAAATAATAGGCCTTTGGTGTTTGAGAATTAAATCCTAGGCTTCTGAGTGCAGATATCTTAGAATAAAGTTCTTGAATTATTCTTGAACAAGTTACCCAAGAGTAAAGGGGCTACCTGATTCTTTGGTCTCCAGTGCTAGATCCTCCGACCATTGAGAGCCACTCTGCACAATGAATTGTTGCCTCCACGTCCTAAATAGTTGTATGGACAGAAACAAAATAAGATCTTATTATAAATTCAATGCATTTGGCCATGCTACAACCATCATAAACCTATCCACAGAGAAGGGATAGGCGATGGCTGAGACACTACAACACATGTATATTACTGAGAATATTCTGCTTAAAAAATTATCTTGCCTTCCACCCATCTTTTTGTCGCATTGAATGCTCCAGCATGATAATCAGGAAATTGTGTATGAGGTCTTCAATCTCACTCATGCTTACACCATCAGCTTTTTTCTTTGCTCCCATCTATAGTAAAATTCAAATTAAAAATACGGCGAAATGACATAATGCAGTTTATGTGCTGTTTCACCTGAACACGATTCTCATTAGAAAATACGATAAAAAGGCTTGTGACACTAACCTCATGATTAGAAATCAAAACCTCCAAAATCCATTCTGGCCACTCTGCAATTGAAGTAATCGTGGTTCTATTATCTGGATGACTGCAAGCCAAAAACAGAAGATCCTGAAACGATATAGAAAGAATTTCGACATCATAAGAAAGTAAACAAGATCTAAAAAACTGATAAATTAAAACGATATAAGTCTTAGTCTGTAAATAACAAAGAGCATATAAACATACAGCCCAGTATAAATGAAAATAAACATGCAGGTGTTTGGCTACATGGTTTTTAAAGATGCCCTTAACCTACGCAAGAAGCACAGATGTCTGATTTGGCTGACTATTACTGACACGCATGGCAGCTGGGATTATAGATTTGATGGAGATGTATGGCATCCAGATGTAAGCCAAACTTGCATGTGATTCAAAGATTCCAAAATTTAGACTGGGACTAGTTTAAGAATGCACTTGAAGCTGGCTAAATACAGCGCAATTTTGAAAATGGTAGATTTCTCTATCTGCCAGACAAAAATAAGATATTACAAAGAGAAAGGGCAAAACTATACACAGCATATAGGAATAACAAAGTAATTCTGACTTTGTTAAAGAGTCAAGTACTTATGGGAACATCAAAAGTACTTGTGTCCATAACATATAACGCATGTTTAAAGTAACTTTGATGACAGATCTAGTGGTACTCATTTCACATTACTTAACTAATTACTTGAATAAATACTGTTGGTCAAAGTTTGAGCAAAAATAAATGGTGTCAAATATTTGAAAACGGAGGGATACAAATCATGTAACAATTCACTGTAAGTCAACGAAAACACACCTGTATAGCACGAGCTTGGAATGCCCTAGATGCATATGGAAGTGAGCGGAGTAGGACCAGTAAAAGTTGGATATGTTCAAAACGGTGACCAGAATCATAGAGATTAAGACTTTCATCAACTGATGAAACATTAATCTGCATTCAAGAACATGGCAAAGTCAAAGCTATAAATTTATTTTAAACTGTAAACAATTGGTCAATAGTTCATCAACAAAATAAGGAGGAAGGCGAATATCATTAAACTTGAAAAGTTGTGTGCTTGTATGCCAATACAAATCAAGTGAGCAAAAATATCAAATCACATATAACAAAAACGAAATGAAAATTGTTATGGTTCCAGACAGTCATTTAGGTAGAGTTAACTTAGCATTCCTGCTCATTTTTATTTGGATGGCCATTGAAGAACACATCATTAAATTCTTTTTTTTATTTTATATCATTTTTATTTGAAGCATCATTAGTAGGGCAACGATGGTAAGAAAAGGGTTTATTGTACTTCACAAGGGGGCTGAAAGTAGAGACAGGAAACCAAGAGCAACTAACTTTGATTAATCACATGAATCCGATCAGTTCGGGTAAATAATCATATCTAATTATGTAGCATTCAGGAAAATAAACCATACCGCAGCAGAAATCAAAGCCATATAGACATTTGCAGTCATAAGCCTCCTTGGGGCTGCTTGGAATACTTTCTGCAATGCAAAAAGTAACAACGGCAATCTATCTTCTGACATAGGATTTCCTTCTTCATTAAGGGTGGTCTGACTATCACCAGGTATATTTGGACTTGCAGCACCAGAATCAAATTTAAGATGCCCTGATGCAACTAGAGCACCGAGAATGTGAATAATGCCCACAACAATGCCATCACCTTTGTCAACATTGTAAACATTATTCCGGACATTATCAGAAGTAATTGAAAAGCTAATGCCACCCAGATTCTTCAAGAGCCCATTCTCAGAACCAGGTACCTTACTTCCAATATGTGAGTCCAGCATATCATTTACATTTGTGGCTTCATGTTCAGCGGCTTCTTCATGAAAGATTGTTTCATGATGCTCAGCTGATACAGTTTCATTAGCCTGGCATCTTGTGTCAGCACTATCAGCTTTTCTGTTGAAACTTCCATCCCTGTGTACATCATTTTCACTCAAATTTGCACCAGAATCATCCAAAATATTTTTATTACCAGTTTTAGCTTCCCGTTGTAAAAGAACAAGAAGTGCTTCCACACCACCAGTAGAGATGAAGGATTGAGAAAACATGTCGGCTCTAGAGATGTTAGGCTGTACAATCAACCTATAGATGAGATGCAACACCCTTGCAACCTGCCAATAATATAAGCACATAATTAAGAATCAAGTCATTACTAGATCACCACTAAAGCTGCTAGATAAGGAGCTCCTTCATAGTCATAGAATAGGTAACACATATGAAATAAATACTTAGATTAAAGATTTCTAGATGAGCTTTAAGAACAAACAGGTAACATGATTGCCAAATTTGTAATGGTTAATAGAACTCTGCCTATGTTATCTCAATATACCTAGTCCATAGGCCGGTAAAAGAGGAGGCTTGTCATAAGTTTGACGAGACAACATAAAAACCCAGCTACTCCTAATGAGATGAAATAGACAGCTCAAACTTGCTTGGGGCTATAGCCTTTGTTGCTGCTGCTGTTGTCATGGTTAACATCACATCTCATGGGCATGGGCTTAGACAGAGCAGAAGCAGCATACTACTAAGAAGCCACTACCACAATTTGGGAATTTTATGCATTGGCAGTAAACTCAACTGTCCCCATTCCTCAACCACAGTGCCCTGCTGCCCCCTCCTAGAGTTTCTATCTCCATTATGTCACAGTGTCATCCTCTTTCTGTGTATTATCTATCCTATGAGGTAAGGTTCCTAAACACTTTACCTACATCTCATGCTGTATGGCAAAACATGCATCAGGGTTCGAGATGACTTTATAATTACCAATGTATATACACCACCCGGTTGACTCGATTGATTCAACATCATCTTTGATATAAAATATGTTAGGCTTGCAACATAAGACGCAGAAGATTTATGCATTTTCCATTCAGATTACTCATTTCTCAGCAGGAACAAAAAAAAGATTGGTGGAAGCTTGACAAAGTTTGTCTAGTAATCCACAGTCCCAAGTACCTGAGTAGGCTGAGGGCACTCAACAATAAATCCAATCAAACAGCGGACATCATCTGAGACTGCTGTTGAAGACGCTGCTCCTAGCAGCAGTTCGATAACAACCAAAAGTTCATCGACTAGAGCATTCACTTCACCCAAAGATCTCTTTGTTCCAGTAAGTGCAAAGTTATCAATTGAATCTGGTTCCTGAATCGCCCAGTAACACCTTCTGCAGCCATCAAGAAGCATTTGCATCGCTTTTGCATCTCGCATGCAAGCAGATTCTGTAAATACCATGTCAGCAAGAGAGGAGAGAAGCTTCTTTTGTAAACCATAATTGCATGAACTCCACAGCTTCAGGTCCAACAGCAAACTGCTGAAAAGCTGCACTTTAAGTTCATGATTATTTCTTTGAGACTGGCACAAAGATACAATTGCAGCAACAAGCTCCTCATCAGTCAGTGCCTCTTCTCCACTTTCCAGCTTCGAAAGAACTTGCAACAGATAATGTAAAACACGTGATAAAAGCTCTGGTGCAAATGCCCGGCATAATTCTTCATTATTTCCAGGGTGTTGAATAGCTAGGGAAATAATCCTGAAAACTGGGGCAGAAAGGGAAACAGTGGCAAGCGACAATGATAAGTCACCAGGTGTAGGCTCAAGGCTGTCCATCTGCACATTGCTTATGGTTAGTGGAAGTAAAGCCATCGGGCCCCCATAAGCCAAGGCCCATAAAGATTCTGCAGGGCGCACACGAGATGAAACATGAACCAATCCAAGAACCTCTGCAGGCCTTCGATGAGTGCCTAAAATTCAACAGAAAAAGGCACCAGTTAATAATTCATATATATGAGTGTGACAGAGCATGACCCCTATGGCATTCACAGGTAGCTGAAGCAGCAAGAAATTCAGTATACCTTGTTTAAATGGCCTTGCAAAATGAAAATGGTATGAATGATTGAACAGAAGGGCAGTCCTATTAAATGGTTCAGTGATTTTCAGTAGTTGTTCTCTCCTTTAAAATATTTGTAGTGGGGATTCTGGGATTTGGAAGGCAAAGGACTAGTGCAGGAGCAGGAAAACGAGTATAGTCAACACTAAGTACAGAGGGAGGGGGTGGGGGAAGATAAAACCTGATGAACCAGAAGGTGAGGCATCTGGGCAGAACCGCCCAGTGAGCAGACTAGGATGGTAAAGAAGATGCAAGCTTCCCCCCATCTCATTGTTAAGTGTAAAGCTCTCTTCTGCCATACTCTTAACATGGTCATTAGTTGCCTTCCATGGCAAGCCTGCACCATTTCCAAAACTGGGCAGTGTATCTCCTCCTCGGGATGCAAGACGTCTCATTCTGTCTGGCCCAATTGGTTCCTTGAAGATGTAGACAGGCCCCATTTCAGCAAACAATGGGCATTGCCGACGGCGCCTCTGCAGGCCTGCAATAGTTGGTGGTGGATTTGTCCCAATGCAGCAAAACGCAAGTGGCTTCGAGATACGGGGGAACTCAAAAGGACGGCTCTCATATAGGCTACCATCAACATACAGCCTCAATTCACTTTCACCCTTCCCAAGCAAACCATGCTTATTTGTGTGCTCCAACCCAACAAAATACCAACACTGAGGCTTGAACGCATGAGTGAAGTGCAGAGAAGCTTTCTTACCCCTCCCACCCACACTCTCCACCACCAAGAACTGGCCATGAAAATATGCTTCTACACCCTGATTATCTGAAGAGAGAAAGCTGAAAAGCCGGGGCATGTGTGTTGTTCCTTCTCCTGCAAGGGCACTGGCTGCTGCAGCAGCTGACATTGCTGATGATTTTCCAGATGTTGCAGCGGCAGCAGCAGCAATGGCCGCTGCAGCTGTTGCTGTGCTAAGCGTATCTGAAAATGATTCTATATAGATCCAAGTGACGAACCCATATCCATTTAAGAAGGGCCACCTGCTGTCACCAGGGCCAAGCAGACCAGAGCTCTCCCCGTCAAACTCAAATGTCACAGCAGGACCTCTAGTTTCCTCGCTCCCCATGGCCTTCTCAAGGGCTAGCATCAGTGGCGTGGACCAGCTCGTTCCAAGTGCCTTCCTTACCAAACCAAGCCAGGAATGCAAGTCCTTCACACTAAGCGAGTGCCCACCCAACACCTGAATGCACTGAAGCAACGGTGCCCCGTCGCAGCAACTACCCGGATCCATTTCGACGAGCAGCTTCTCTGCAGACTCGAGGAGGGCAGCCAGGAGGCCGGCGGAAGAGCACATAGCACGGTTACGAGTGCAGGCGCGTAGCGCGGCGTGCAGACCCGCGACCATACGAGTGCGCGGCGACGGCTCGTCGTCGCAGGGGAGGTGAGGCAGGAGCTCGGCGGCGGCGACGGCAGCGCGCGCGTTGGACATGACGCTCGGGGGAGCGCCTGTGCCGCTGGCGTCGCCCGCCTCGTCCGCGCCGCCCATGGTGCCGAGCAGCACGTCGACGACGGAGTGAGCCAGCTCGCCCTGCTCCTGGGAGACCACCTCGCGGAGGAGGTCCGGCCCGCCCGCGATCGCGGCCTCCACCGCCCGCACCACCTCCTGCGGTGCGTCGGCCGGCACCCCCGGCGGCCTCCTCGGCCGCGGGGACGGCTCGTAGGGCGTCGCGGGAGTGGCCGGCGTGCTGGTACCCATCCCCGGATTCGACGCGGCCTCCTCCTCGACGCCCGCCTCTGCGCCGAGCGCCACGGCCTCGAACTGCTCCGCGGAGCCCTCCTCCCGCGGCGGCGTCGGTGGCGCCGCCGGCGGCGGGGAGGAATCGGACGACTCGCGCGCGTCCTCCGCCATTGCTAGGGCTTTACTCCATCAAACCCAAATCCGAACAGAGACCCGGGGGTGGAAATGCGGACGGGAATCGGTCAACGGAAGTGAAACAGCGGGCGGGGGCGATTGCGCGCGGCGGGGACTGGAATCGGGGCGGGAAATGGCCGTGCGCGGCGCGCGCGTGGATCTGGGCGGGGATCTGCGGGGCGTTCGGTGCAAATGCGCGAGAGCAGGTGGATGGGATTAGCGGCGGGTGCACGGCGAGATCCGAGAGGCGGACGGAACCGGATGATGAACTTGACCGTGGGGGAGGGAGGGAGGAGGTCACACAGGTCAGGAGGGGAGAAGACGTGGCGCGGCGGTGGGTGCTGGGCTTCACGGGTCGCGGCTCTGGTTGGCGTTCTCGCCCGTGTGCCTCGCCGCGTCCCGCGTTGGTGCGGCGGCTTTGGGCGCCCGTCGAGGGAACACGTCACGGCGAGATACGGGCAGGCCCACCTGGCAGTGACTAAGCAGCTGGCCTTTTCCAGGAGTATAGACAGCTGGAACCTAGTACAATGCACGGGGCTTTTTCGGGTAGCGCAAATAAACGGACTCGTGCACGCCTACACGCACACGTCTCTACACGACCAGGCTCTACTCCAAACTTAGCACATAAGTTTTGTCTCATCACATTTGTGCTAACCTCGTTATCCAGCTTATTTTATCTAGATACAGTGACGACTGACGAATCAAGGTTAGGTGCAGGATGGAGCAAGTGCCCGTCGTGCCCCAAAGCCTAACGGGCAAGATTTTGCACCCAACATCCACCTGCTGGTCTATTCATGATATCATCACGACCATATCAAATCATTAAAGTGCGAAGTTAGCACCAGACACCGAAGGAGAACTAGCAAACATCTCAAAATACATCTCACTAAGTCATTGGCTGACAAACTCAGTTCACACAATCACACAAACGAAGTAGCAACATCTATCTAACAATACGTACACCAGACTTAGACGGCCACGCATAGACAGGAGAGGAAAAAAGGGCACGCATAGACAAGAGGAAAAAAAAAGAATACGACACATGTACAAAATATTGTGCAAACCTGGAGACCACCCAATCACCCATACGCAAAATCATGGATGGATCAAGATATATTTTGAGTACCCGATGGGCACCTCACGAGCAAGATTTTGCACCCGCGCACTCGGATGCCATCGCCCATGGAACCCACAGGTATCTCTGTCTCTACGGGTCCTACTACTGCCCTCTCCAGGTTTTATCTTAATTTCCATGGATGCTTAGAGGTTACGACAAGCCCTTTATAAGAAAAGTGAAAGTCCAATCAACACAAGAAGATTTCAAAAGCATCGTTTGGCCCAAGGACCAGGCTTCAATGCAGTAGTAGCAATCCAGGGGCCAGGTACTTGCGAATGAAAGGGAAAGTGCATCCGATAATTAACCCACCAGATGATCGTGATTTGTGAACACCACAACCTGCCACTAGGAGCATGATCTGCGTATAGTACGTGCGTACTACATGTGGGTTTACTTCAAATATATGCGAGTATGCGAGTCACTTCTTAGCACAATCGACCGACCACTGCCGGTGCAAAAGAATACAGTCATACAGATCGGTGAGCTGAAAGAAACACGGCCAGCAGGCGGCGGCAGCTTTACCTGACCGATCGATCTGCCAGTCCGCCACAGCTCAAAAGATTAAGGAAAAAAAAAGGCTTGCACCGTGCTCATGTGAAAGCAGCTAGCACTGCTTCTTCAAAGGTTGGGTGTGATATGCTGAGAGTTCCAGGGCTCTCGATCTAGTCAACTACTCCAGCCTGGGACTACGCCGTTATCAAGAGGGGAGCAAATTCACAGCAAGTTTGTACCGGTGCGAGGTCCAGTTTTTACCGGTGAAGTTTTGAGCACAGATTCAGTAAAAATTGTGGTGGCGTGGGATGGGAGTATGGCCGCAGCAATTTACAGAATTTCAAGCTCGTGGGCGGCAGTGGCAGCAGAATAGAAAAAAGGACAAATCTACACTAAGTTTTGCTGCATATGAAGCAGTTTTTTTGTGTGTATGATTACTGCTTTGTACTGTGAAGAATCGTTCCTCATTTCTGCATTTGTATATTACTCCGAGGAGCATTCAAGCCGCATATGGACATATAGGAAACGATGCCAAATTGATTTGGATGCTCTTGGTAGTAACAAGCATTTGTTTGGCCCGGCGACGACTGTAGTAAATTTAAACTATGAGAGAGTGGTAATTTTAAAGCGAGATGGAAGGTTGAAGTAGTAAATCTGAATCCGTTGTGAAGCTGATTCCTGCGCCAAGAATTAGCAAGCCAATGAATTGGCGGGGTCAGCCAGACCTCAAATGCAAACCGACCTTAGAATTAGCAGAGTAAATTACCTTCCCGCTTCGCTGAAAATCTCATGTGCTGTCAATCAGAAAAAGTCTAAACTCATTACCCCTAAACTATAGTGCCAATTACATCCAACTTAGGTGCTCGTGAAGGTAGGTTATGTGTATGTATTCATAAGGGTAAGCGTGCGTACGTGTACGTGAACATCACGTCTGTATTTCGGGAAAAAAATCAAAGCGCGCTAGAACCGGACATGTATAGACAACTTGGACATCGGAGAGAGGCAACCAAAATCTCATCTTGCAATAGTTCTCTTCGAAATGGCACAGCCTACACGGAGTCTGACCCACATAGCAGCTGTAGACATACATGTACCCTCGGCGGCAGCAACAGGAAGGATTATCTCGACATGCCGTCTAAATCTTTGGACAGAGAAGGAAAACGATCTAGCAGAGTAGTTTACACGGAGTAACGGAGAAACACTGGCACCACCGGCGGTGCGGTGCGTGAACGGCACACGGGTACATGCAGGCAGGCATGCCCAGGCCACCGGCCGGCCGGTCGGTGTCCGCCCGGGACATGCGAGCGGCGGCGCGGCTTCTCCTCAGAGGGCTCGCGCCTTGACGATGTCCATGCTCATTTCGCTGGGGTCGGTGGCCTGCAGCTCCAACTGGATGCCGTCCAGCTCCCGCTTGAACCGGTCCTTGGAGCTCGCGTACAGCATCTTGCTCCTCACCCTCGACGTGTCTGGGGACCTGCGTGCGTGCAGATCGATGAGCCGCGGATCCCTTCACTACGTACGTGTTCGCCGCCGGCATTGCTGGCTGGTCAGCGATGGGATGGATAACCGGTACGGTATGATGATTACCAGGAGATGAAGAAGATCTTGCTCTTCTGGCAGTTCTCGTCGGTGGTGAAGTCGAAGTCAAAGACGGCGTAGCGGCACTCGCTGTCGGGCATGGAGGCGGTGAAGTCGTCGTAGGTGTCGCCCGGCTTCCCCAGCCTGTCCACCACCACCTGCTGGGTGTGCTCGTCGATCTTGAACGTGATGAACCGGAAGCTCCGCTTGGATTTGAGGTCCTGGAACTTGAGCTTGCACTCGTCGTTCACGGCCATCCCCGACGCCGAGTTCGCCTTGCATTATCATTTATTTTTTTGGTTTTGCGACAACAGCGCAAGACCAGCAAACACGTACGGTTACAGAAGAAATAATCTCGCAACCTTCTCTAATCTCTAATATATAAGAAATCAAGTGAAAGCAAGACGGCATTGATCTGCTACGGGAACATCGATGATGTCTCACCATGGTCGACGGGTTTGTCTCGTTTCCACAGCCGGGCTCGACGGTGGCGAGGAGGCGGTGCGCGGTGGCGATGGCGCGGGCGGACGCAAGATTTCCAAGGCCTGTGTGACGGGGAGGAGGAGGGCGAAATATAGGAGGCGGGGATCTGCCATGCCGCCACGTTCGGAGGAGAGGGCGCGTTTGACCAAGCACGTCCCCTCCTTCGTGCGCGGCGCGCGCGTCCGGCATGCGCGCCACCACCACCCATCCATGATCCATTGTTGCGGCCTCTCCGGCTGGCTAGCGACCGAAACATGAGGAACACGAACTAATCTTGAGCTGTGACAGCAGGGTAACATACATAGTTGATTATCTTATCTTATATCAGAAGATCCACCCTTCTGCAGCTGCAGAATTACTCGACAGAATGCACAAACTGCCACAGAAATATCTCGCGTTCTTCAGGCAATAGAGGCAATGAAATGTGTAAAAGTAAAACTGGACCCTGATGGATGTGAAAATTAAGTGAATCCCCAGAGTATAATTGCAATGCTGGTTTCAAATAAGCATATGCCAATGCCAGCAAAGACAATTAGAAGAACACTGAGGCCAGTCAGAGGTACCAAACTGATAAATTTCAAACTGCACGTGGTTGGCAGATAAATTCTCATCGTCAGTTAAGCAACCATGACCGCACAATACAAGTTGTCCAGAAGGATCTTCTGCATCGTAAGCTACAAAATTTTCGTTCTTTAATCAAAAAATTTTACAACCTTTGGGGCCTGTTTAGCTTTTGCCTTTGTGTTGGCGTTCTTGTCATCATTTCCTGCCGATTTTGAACCAGATTGCTTTGCTTTTTTTGATTTGACGGGTTTTGGTTCTTCTTCTTCAATGAAATCGTCTTCAAGGTCGTCTCCACCATGGTGAACGACAGGGCCTTCCTGATAGTGTTCTTCCATGTTGACATCTGAAAATAAGCAGGCCAAATGCACCAGTAAATAGTTATTCCTGTACTGGACAACTACAGGATAGGTCCATGCATCATATTATTAACAATCTCAAACTATATTTGCAGAATTTATCGCAGATGTTGGCATAAGCAAAAGGCCAGATATCGTCAAGTAAAAAGCAACATTTCACCCATCCTTACATAGTCACATGATGCAGAGTCTACATATACATAATTTTCCTTTTATCTTTTTTGACACTCCTCTACAGATAAAATAACCGTAGATTCCTTTCGCAAAATCACCATCTCAAAGAAACGGTAAAATTAATTTCAAGTTAAAAAATACCAGGCAAGAATATGGTGTATGCACCCTGCAGAAACACCTAGCTGGTTACCATGGAGACTGGATAATAACTAAAGGTAGGTTGAATATATAGATCAGTCACAAGAATTTTTCCACACGCTGGTCAGCGCTCCAACTTTTGAGATTTTGTCTAAACTATGATGTTGCAAAGATATAAAGTTGATGATCATGAGCTGCTTACCATCGTCTCTGGAGGACATCAAATCCTGTTTCCCTTTATTTGGACAATGCTTGGCCAAGTGCGTAACTTCACCACATATCTTACAACAACCACCCTAACAAATATATGGAGTTTAGATTCAAATGCATGGAAGCCATAACCTTAACAAAATAAAGAAAAAAAAGAACACAAGTTGAACCGGTCTAAACAGTACTAAAAACAATAGAAGAACATTTTGACATCAAAGAAGATTGAAGTCTCAACACATTGTTTTCGTTAGATAGGCTTGTGAAGGATCACCAGGAGGATAGGCTTGGGAGCTAGTTAGAGGAACTCAAAATTCCATAAACAGTACAAGCAGTTCAGTATATCTGGATTTGACAAGGACAGCCTTCAAAGTTAAATGTACAGATAAGTTCAAGCTGAATTACTGTTTTTAGAGGCTTGTAGGATAAAATCTAAAGCCCCTGAAATTAGCAACTTCAATTGTTTGCCATATATTTGATAATTTGAAGGACTATCTATTTGTTTGCATGGTGTGTGAACATCCAAAATAAGAAGAAAAAAACTTTCTAGTCATCTAAAGTGTAGAGGAGATCAAAATGGCCTAACTAGTACATAAAAATATAAACGGTAAAACATTTTCTGCCAGGCACAACATATTGTTTCCAATAAATTCTAGTTACAAAATGCATATGTGTTCTGATTTCAGTGTCTTGCATTTGCAACACCAAGAGAACTGAGAAGGTTTACGGTGAAATACCTTTGGATAAATGCCATGCTTGTTTTCAGGACAATCCTTGCTCAAATGCCCTTGCTGTTTGCAGACAAAGCAGCTTGCAAACTTTGTACCCCCTTTATACAAAATAGTGTTAAATGAGTGAAACCACATAGGTAATGGTAACACTGCTGGCAGGTACAAAGTACCAGAAGATGTCTAAGATGGATGTATGAGGATTACCGTTTTCAATTGGCTTGGGGCATTTGGAAAGAGAATGTCCAGATTCACCACAGTTATAGCAAAATTTCTTTAAATTCCCCTCGTTTTTCTCAGGACAGTTCTTCAGACTATGGCCCCGCTCCCTGCAGAGCAAGCAAATCTGAACCGAACATAGTATTACTACATGGCTAAAAAGAAAGCAAAATCGATCATTGCAAAAGTAGAAGCCAAACGTAAACCAATTGACTAAATGGAACATCAACAAAAACAACTAATTAACTCTGAGTACAGTTCATTAGCAAGAGAATTTCACAGCGGGGAGCTGCCAGTCAATCATGTAACCATTGATCAAACCAGCACATGTTTGCTCAAAAAATTAAGTAATGAGTTCACATCTGGCAAGCAGGAATAGTATCAGTAGCTGTACAGTGGCACTCCTTGCCCGACGAAAACCTAACCAAGCAACGGCATGCTACAAGAAATTGAGCAATCTTAAAAAAAATGGATGTATCACTTGTACATCCTACGCCGGCTACATTATTCAGCGTCCATGACATCTTCAGCAATTTGAAATTACGCGACACAACGCGGCCTCACAAGGTACCGAATACATCGTTTTCAGAAGGTACTAGTTGGTTCGTACCTTGTTCTTGTCCCAGAGGACCTTCTCGGGGCAGGCCTTGGCGACGTGCTCAGTGGACTTGCAGATGAAGCAGCACTCCCCGGGCCGCATCCCGGGAACCCGCAGCGGGTGCTTCGACCTTCCGGTGCCTCCATTCTTGGCCTTCTTGAACATGCTCTTCTTGTTCTTCTTGCTCTTCTTCTTGGAGCCGTCGGCGGAAGGGGCCGGCTGCGGAGGGAAGAGGTCCGGGTTCGCCTCCCGGAAGCGCTTCCGCGCCTCTCGCTGCCGCTTGTTCGCCATCTGTGGCTACGGCTGCCTCTCTCGCGCTTGCTTGCTATGGCCGGTGTCTTCCTCGGCGGCGGCGGCGGCGGCGGGAGGGGAGGGCAGGGGAGAAGGGTGTGAGCAGAGGTCGAACTCGGAAGGAGGGGTTCTCATTTGGTGGAAGAGAGTGCTTTAAGATTCGTGTTTTTATACTGGTACAGCGGATTTCTCACCACACAAGGCAGCGCTTGCCAAGCGAGTCCGATTTCTCACTAGCCACTAGTGCCAGACGTAAATCAGTCAAATCCATCCAACCAATTTCTCCAAACACGTTTGAACCTGGGGATCGTTTTGAAGAAAAACATAAGGGGGAACTCCTCGCAAAAAAGAAAGAAAAAACATAGAGGGGAAACTGCTGGCCTTGAAGGCCTGCTGGACGGAACCAAGTCCGAAATCAAATTATCGGTCACCCAAACAAACGGCAGCACCGTCTCCTCGCTAACAAACATATAAATTGTACGGCATAATGTTTTGTACAAGTAACTTAACCGACAAGAAAGAATCCTGTGTTAAATCAATGCATATGTTACAACGTCTCGCCTTGTACATTTCTGGTCCAACTCCAATCATCCTTTGTACAGCGACTCCCAAAGAACACCGAGGTCGACATTGCCTCCAGAAACGATGATCCCTATCTTGCTGCTCTCATGCCAAACAGAGCTTTGCTTGAACTCGTCAGACATAACAGCGGCAAGGCCAATTGCACCACTGGGCTCAACAGCTACCTTCAGGATCTCGTAGCACATTTTCATGGCGTCCACAATGGCATTGTCATCCACAACGATGATATCATCCACCAAGTCACGCACCACAGGCCTACAAAATAGAGATCAGATTTACCAAATTCCATAAAACGAGATAGAATGCTGAGTTTAGAAGTGCTCCGGGCTACATTTCAGATATTGGTGGTTAGATATAGTGCTTCTTTTACTGTCAGTATCATTAACTCACATACTCGGCAAAAAAAAAACATCATTAACTCACAGCATAACTGGGGATTTTACCCAATCTGCCAATAGTATATGTTCTACCATAACTGCATAGCATTGAGTATTGGCAGCGTTGCAAATTATTTCAGGACATTAATTCACAAAGCCTTCCAGGAAAACATATTATCCAACATTTTCATCAACTTATCAAACAAGCATACATGTCAAGATAAAGGATGGATGTTGTAGAAAGGTTCAAAGAACCAAAGTGTGAAAAGATGATGTAAGTATGTTCAATGCAAATTGCTTTACCATGTCAAGTCACCAAGAAAAGCTCGTAATCCATCAGCAATGGTGTTTGTGGAAGGCAATGTGATGATCTTTCCAGCAGCTTTGGACTGGGCAGAATCATCAGCACCTTTTGGCTCTGCTGCCAGAATATGTATTGAAGGGTTTATGGCCTTTGCAGCAAGGGCGACACCAGAAATTAAACCACCACCTGTAGTTCAGCCAAAAAATTATGCTAGTGCCAAAAATGAAAATAGTGTCATTCGCGAAGAAGTTGATGTGGTACATACCACTAATGGGAACAATTATTGTGTCAATTTCAGGGACTTGCTCTAGAATCTCAAGAGATACTGTACCCTGATCACTGGAAAATCATCACAGATGTCCAAGCATTAAGAGTGCATGTTGGCAATCCACAAAAACAGAACATGAGAAAGCAGGCTGATCCAAAAATGGTTCAATTGATAGCAGTAGTTAGTGTCATGTCTTAGGGGCCAAGTAGTCTTTCATTTCATTTAGCTTCCTTTTGTGTCTGGTGCACCAGTAAGCTTATGCTCCAGTTCCTTCATTTCCCTGCCCACATTTTTCTTAAAACCTGTAATCTTCTGTATGATCAGGGTCTTCCTTTTTGCCTTTCAAAAAAAAAGGGTCTTCCTTTTTGTCTAAAAGGATTAAACGAAAGATGGGTTGATATTCACTTAGACCACATAGCCCAACAGGCAAAATAAAAAATCACGTTGATGTGATAAGTTCATGATGTGCTAAGGTTAGTATCAATTAACTCCAATCGTTTTTGTAATCACTTCACTAGAAGAAGAACCCATTGATACTGAAGTAAGCATCTGATAAAACTCTTCATACATGGACATCCATATGGTCCTCATTATTATACGAGGATCTCAGGATATGGAATCCAGAAACACGAAGGTGTTCCAACAGACTGCTGTTCCAACAGACTGCTAAACCTACACGCTACATCCTTATGAAAATTGCTAATAATCTAGCCATTTGAGTGCATCGCTTTACAAAGCGTAGTGATCGTGGACCAAAAAGAATTCTCCATACCTACAGTTCCAAATCCCAAACTGTCTTCTTGCACATCACAGCAGTTTCTTAAGATTTAGGATAAGAACTAACCGAGAAAGAACTGAAGACAAGTGACACACTAAATCCACTTAACATTCATTACCAGAAGAAACGTCTAAGCCATTATGAAACAAATAAATTGTATATCAGAAGCAACTCTAGTGTTTGGAAATGGGCATAATCTCCACATCGCCCATTCGGTCCAACCAAATGAAAGAGAATCAATACACTCCTTTCCGGGAGCAATTCATTATTCCCGAATGCAATATATGACGCCCTGTTTTACTGGGCTCTTCAGGTGTGCTTCTTCCCACTTCTCCCCGCATAATAGAAGAACTAAACCAGAAAATCATTTTATAGCCAAAAGCCCAAACGCACCTGATAGTGTACTTATTATTGAAGGGATGAATAAGAACAGCACCAGTCTCCTCCTGGACTCTTTTACAAACAGATTCTCTAGACTCAATGCTGACATCACTCCAGATAATATTACCACCATACCGCCTAACGTTGTCGACCTTACATGCTGGTGCATTCTTTGGTATGACAATGTGTGCAGGTATGCCACGCAGCTTTGCAGCTAAAGCAACTGCAGCAGCATGGTTCCCACTGTGAAGAAACCATCATATCAATACCACTCTGTTCTGCAGATGTCTGGAAAAATTGCAAACAAAACATTGAGGCTAGCACCAAACCTGCTATGTGTCACCACGCCCTTCGACGCCTGCTCATCATCAAGCGCAAATATTGAATTGGAAGCGCCTCGGATCTTGAATGCGCCACTGCTCAGCACAACATATATTCCCACACAAAGAATCATCACAGTACCGTTCGTTCAGAAAAGTAATAAAAAAAATTGGTGCAGTACCAAATACATTACAGAGCATTTCCAGAACTGAATAACAAACACATTGGGCAGTAATCCTACTCACGCCTTCTGGAAGCACTCGCACTTGAAGAACAGCTGCTTGCCCACTATGGCGTCGATCGATGTCGAGGACAGAACGGGCGTCCTGTGCACGTACGGCGCAATGCGGGCCTGCGCCTGCCTGATGGAATCGATGTCAGCGGCATAACCCTGGCCTCCTGTGCTGTCGCCGCTGCCGTCCCTGCTTCCCATCGGGCCTAGTAAGCTACAACCGCATCAGTTCTCTTGGAAAACAAAGAGATATTAGTAGTCCACCGCGCAGCAAACTTGGCGGATTGGGATATCCGTCCGAGCAGAAGGATTTGGGGTTTGATTGGCCGCAGCACAGAAGAGTTAGTTGCAGAGCAAAATTTGCCCCTAGAACAATCAATCCGAGGAAAGCAGGGCTTCCTTACCGGCAGCAGAAGGAAGCAATCGAGGTCCGGATGAATCTCCAGGTCCCCGCTAGGCGCCAAGGTGAGGAAGGGAAGGCCGAGGACGGCGACTGCACAAGGACTCCGGCGTGCTGCTTCCTGCTTCGCTTCAGTAGTGTGTGTTGGGGTGCGAAGCCCACCCAAAAGACACGGCCCATCAGAGGCCCAACCCACTCGAATTCACACGGCGCGTCGTCAGAGCCCGCTTGCTGTGTGAGGCCAAGGCCCGAGGGTGATTTAATCAGAGCTGAACTTTCTTCAGTGTTTCTCACATTTTTTTGAGGAACCGAGCTGCCGGTGTAGTTCAGGATTCCAATTAGGCAATTACTCAGCTGAGATCGTCAGATACAGGGATGGGGTCATGCCTCATGGGGAAAAGGAAAAGTAGACGTGTAGTGTAGGAGTGTTGGACAGTAGGAGAATGCACGGGCACCGATCAGGTTGTTGGCAGCAGCAGACAGCAGTGGCATACCGGCACTGGCAGCGGCGGTCGCGGCCTCACGGGTCACCGCCGGCCTCCGTCTCCCCGAGCCGAGAGGCCGAGAGGCTGTGTCCTCTGGGGCTGTCGCTCGTGGCGGCGACGGACGACCAATCATGTATAGTAGGAGGTGACCTTCTCCTCTCGCTACTATTCGTTAGCCAGTTAGCCCATTATACTTTGCTGGACCTTGTACAATCGACCAGTAGAGCAGTGAGTTGACACCATCTATCGTTGCGTGCTTTAATAAAAAAGACTGCCAATTTTCAGAGAGCAGTCTCCTTGACTTTCCCCGATGGATCTTGAAAATCTAGGACGACCAAGCAGCAATCACCATGCTAACTAAGATGGATAGATCCCTTGGCCACCGGTGCCGGCACCGGTCGAGTAGTCATCCCCCACTTGTGCCCCTCGCTTTTGGCGCTGACTTCACGGTTCAGATAACGACAGCGAAGCTACCAGCGTACCAGTATCATCTTGCGTTTGTTTAATTTCCCCCACACGTATACGCGGCCTTCTTCAAGAGAAACGTCACCGAAGTTGCTTGCAATCTACCGAAACACCAATGGCCTACGGCCGGTTCAGAGATACAAAACAATGCGAAGAGGAAAGACTTCTGGGATGGACGGTTTTTTCTCAATGGTATCGAGATTCAGTGAACCAGCCCGGCATAATGTTAGCAATGGTATGGAGATTCAGTGAACCAGCCCGGCATAATGTCCGCGTAATGGGATGTTTGCATAATGCCAAAACAGTGAGAAGAAAAGACTTCTGGGATGGATTTGGATTACACGTACGGGAGCAGATGCTTAATTGTCAGTCAACAACTACCAGAACTGCGATCAACACACACTCACTAGTCACTAACTCTGAAAGGACCCATGCATACGGTACGGTAGACAACGGGTCCGTTAATGTGATTGAGGAGTTTGAAACTTGCAGGTCACCTTCAGTGTTCCACGGCAGCTAATAGCCGGCGGTATGAAAATATATGAGATCTGAGAAAGTAACACCAGTTGCCAAAATAAAACGCATGAGGTGGTGCACGATAGGTTCCTGCAACTGAGGGGAAAATCCATCTACAGACGTAAGCACAGATGCTGGCTGGGGCACTCAAGTTGACAGTTTCTAGTTTACTTTATTTTTTTTTTTTTTTTTTTTGGGGGGGGGGGGGGGGGGATGGGGGGGGGCGGGTTTGCTGATGTCCTGATGCTCTAATAATGGAGTACGACAGTGGAAACCGACAGTTTCAGCAGAAAGTTTGTTCGCATGCATCCCACTGCATTCCTGTCTCGGATTATCTCTTGCCATCTTACATTCTTACGTGATCTTGACAGCAACAAGATCTACCTGCCGAAAAGAGATTTCACAAACGTTTGGTGTAGGGTACACTTCTACTTCGGCAGTGTGGCGTGTAGCTCCATTATGAACTGGCAGCTGGTACACCTCACGGTTCCAGCTGCCGTCTGCCGATCGCGCGCGGCTCCCTTCTTGTAATCAACTGATCGACGATCTGCCACACTCGCGCTGTCTCGTGTTTGGAAGGTAGAGTTTGCCATCGCAGCGATAAAAACAAATCAGCTGTAATGTAAACGAGGCTGTCGTAAGCTCGACTGATTGCCAGGTTATTTAACGCAGCACCGGTGACATCCGCGAACGCCTAATTTACCACGCAACCCCGGCCGGGTTATATAGTTAGTTATCTGAATTTGACTTTGTGACGCCGACAGTTGCCGCATTTTTTGAATCTCGCCGGATTTAAATGGCAATTCGAGATGGTTCTTCTCTTGAAACAACGATCAGGTCTCCCCATCAGCGCTCGTTCTCGCTGCGTTCTTCAATAGATTACTGGCTGTCCAGGTAGAACCGGCACCTAGCTAGCTGGTCTTGTTTAAGCAAATTTGATTTGACTTCATTTGTTTTCGCGAATGCTGGCCGCTCCATGCCAGTTTCCATTTCATTCCTCGCCTGCCCTGCTAATTCAACTCAAATTCGATCTGACTTTGCTTTTGTTTTGTGGATTCATACGTGCCTGCGACCCTGCGTAGGCTTGTTATCCAAGCAAATCGAGGTCAGATTCTTACTAAATTTTATGTTCGTGGTCCTGTCATCCAGCATTGCACGCATCGTTTGGAGGAGCTTTGACGTGTTGAGCATCCATAGAGCATCAAATTCAAAATTCGAACGCAAGTTTGTCTTGGAACGTATCCGTCTCGGAGACGTGGCCAGGTGTATTATCCATTATCAAATTACGAAACATGCAGACCGCAACTCATGGGCCGAGTTTCTTCCAGATCTTTCCAGCCTGACGCTTGAAAAAAAAAAGAGGTCATAGAACGTTGCAGCCCAGCCCACGCATAGGCCCAATCCGAGTACGTACACGCGGCTAGTACAGTAGTACACGTGTAGGCCTTCGTCTCAATACAACGGCATGCACTTCTCTTGTCTTGCGTATTTTTTTTTCATAAAGAACAGTGTATACGATGACCTGGCGTACAAGTGCAATCACCAACATCATTTATTTTTATGTTTTTGTGTTTAGAGTTGTGCAACATTGTTAACACTGTTATTGGTTATTAATACCTCATCATTTAAATATATATGATGCCATCGAACTGAGCGTATAGCTCAGCTAGTAAGATTAACCTGCCCATCCGGATTCGAATTCTAGACTCGGCAAGGGTGCTCGCATAGCATAGGGTTGTGTACATGCATTCATATGGATGGGTGCATTGCGTATTCACGCGCATTTGCGTTTGTACTATATTTTGCAAAAATAAATATAATGCCTAGGATAAGGAAAACTCATCTAGATATCATAAAAAGTAAGAGAGTGGATAGAAGCATCACCATGGACTTTATTTGACACTCATGGCTATAACAGTCGAGAGATACACTTTTTTCCCAATTCTTTCTTTCTTTCTTTCGTTTGCACAGATACTACATTTTACCTTTTTCAGGACATAAATCACCATTTTGATCATCACTGACATGCTGGACTATTTATGCTTACAGAGCATGACATCTGCTGTAGTGGTGGTAGGGAGCGACAATAATTTGCATTATTATTGGTTTAAAATACAAATATTTATACTCAAGAAAACGTCTGAAATACTCAAAAACTAATTGGATCGTACAAGAAACGAAAATCAATTGAAAGTTTGAAACCGCTAGGCTGCGTTATTCACAAGGTGGACATGGAACAAGGAAAAGTGTGCGTTTCTCAACTTGACGTCGCGTAATAGCTGTTTTTCCATGGTTTGCGGAGTTTAAAATACTCCTCAAGTATCCAACGCAAGCCTGACCTGGTTTCCACTTCCACGAGCCGATGAGCGCCCTGCTCGACTCTTCTATAAATGCGGCCAGGTTTAAACCAAATCACACTCTCCCCGAACAATTTCGCAAACCGAAGAGAACCAAACCCAAAAGCGATCTCCAAACCGGAGTCATCGCACCGCACCGGCGGTAAAAATGGCAGCGAGCACCCGAGCCCTCTTCTCCTGCTTCCACGGCGGCGGCGCCGAGGTGAGCCGCCACCTCGCGCTGCGGCCGCGGTACCCGTCCATGCCGCGGCGCCCTAGGACGGCCGCGGTCACCGACGACGCGAGTGGAGGCGGAGGAAGCCGTGGCGACCTGGAGGCCGCGAAGGGGGCGGCGGAGAAGGAGGAGGAGGAGGAGAAGTTGGCGGTGTTCGCGGTGACCGGAATGACGTGCTCCGCGTGTGCGGGGTCGGTGGAGAAGGCCGTCAAGCGCCTCCCGGGCATCCACGACGCCGCCGTCGACGTCCTTGGGGGCCGCGCGCAGGTCGTCTTCTACCCGGCCTTCGTCTCGGTGAGTATCGGGTACCTGGTCGATTCGCTTGTTACTTTATATTCATTTTTTTTCTGTATGAGCTGTTTCCAGATGGTATTAACCTTTACAAGATATTGAGCCATAGGCTCGACATCACCACTAACAAAATTCCAAAAGCGGGCATGAATAATAAACGTATACCATCATATCAACATCAAGCCTCTATTTTGAGCCAAAAAATTGGTCATGTCTTTAATATCTGGTCTTTTGTGTTCTTTCGATTCATATACTTATATCTCAAGTTTGACCGATAATTATTCTGATTATGCAATTTTCATGTAACGTGCAGAGCTCTAAATCAGTACACCTCATGCAGTTCGCTCTATGATTTTGATGTAACGTGCGGCTCAGATTAGGACGCTTCACTATATTTTGTTCTTCAATAATTTATATTGTATCACTGGCATGAGAATCCTAGAAGCAGATACAGGCCTATGCAGAACAGCCTTCAATCTTGGGTGTTCCGATATCTACTTTTTTGTTAAATATAAAAATTACGAGTTATATGGAAACATATAGAGAGGCGAAGGCGTAAGATTTTAGGTACTTCTGAGAAAACATTTGAGCTGAATTTTTAGTTACATCGTACATAAACTTGATGTGACGCAGAACTGTAGATTGGACACTTCATCTACTTCTTTGCTATATGATTTTGATATACAACATGGAAAGCTGTAAGTTGACAATATAATTCTGATTAAATTAAGTATACAGTTGTAGAATTGGATATTTCACACCGTCAGTTCACCATATAATTTTCACACTGTTAGTTCACGCCTAATTAGATGGACGAGTATATTTAATAAGGGCACCAAGTTCATTTTACAGTACTACTAATCTGTCTGAAAAACTACAATTGCACTCTTCTTGGGACAGAGAGAGTATTTGTTTCGAGTGGTTTGAAAGGCTAACCCCGCCTATGTTGGTTCTCAACATAGCCGGTCCCAAGCCCGGATAAAGGAGGAGGGTTGTGTTAGGTTTGGCGAACCAGCGTAAAAAAACAACCAGTCTAATGGATATGAAACCCATAAGAAACTCGTTGGGGGCGTAACCCTCTTAGCGACACGCTACATCGGAACCCGGGTGTGGTGTTAAATGGGCAAGGGCTGGGTCGCCATCCCCCCAAGGGCGCGTCGTATCGTGACCTGGGTACGATGAAAAATGAGCAAGGATCGGGTCGTCACAACCTGAGTGGCGCGCTACATCTGCGCCCGGGTGTAGTGGAAAATGAGCAAGGGTCTTCGCACTTTCCTCGACGGGTGCGAAGGGTAAGGAAGTTAGCCGAGCCAACTAGGATTCACATAGGTAGCTGGAACGTAGGATCCCTAACAGGTAAGTTGCGGGAGCTAGTTGATGCAGCAATTAGGAGGCGTGTAAATATTCTATGCTTTCAGTAGACTAAATGGAAGGGTCAAAAGGCGAAGGAGGTTGAGGATACTGGCTTCAAGCTTTGGTACACGGGGGCAACACCGGGTAGTAATGGTGTAGGTATCTTGATCGATAGGAGCCTTAAGGATGGAGTCGTAGATGTTAGGAGGCGAGGCGACCGAATTATCCTGGTCCGGATGGTAGTTGGAGACTCAGCCCTGAATGTGATCAGTGCCTATGCCCCTCAGGTAGATCTCAGTGAGAGCACCAAGAGGCAGTTCTGGGAAGACCTAGATAGCATGGCTAGTACCGTTCCTAGCAGCGAGAAACTCTTCATAGGAGGAGATCTCAACGGCCATGTGGGTGCGACTAATGTAGGGTTCGAGCGAGTGCACGGGGGCTTTGGGTATGGTCGCAAGAGTCAAGAGGAGGAGGATATTTTGAACTTCGCGTTGGCCTACGACTTGTTGATAGCGAATACCCTTTTTAGGAAGAGAGAATCCCATCTTGTGACCTTTCATAGTGGACAACACTCGAGCCAGATCGACTTTATCCTTGCTAGGAGGGAGGATAGACGGGATTGCTTAGATTGTAAGGTAATACCCGACGAGTGTGTTGTCCCTTAACACAAGCTTGTGGTGGCGGACTTTCATTTTCGGGTACGTGTCCATCGAGATAAACGGGCCAAGATTGCGAGAACGAAGTGGTGGAAGTTTAGAGGGGAAGCGGCACAAACGTTCAAGGAGAGAATGTTAGGTGAGGGGCCCTAGGAGGAAGGCGAAGATGCAAAAGATATGTGGCTAAAGATAACAACATGTATTCGGAAGGTGGCCTCAGAGGTGTTTGGCGTGAGTAGGGGAGGCAAACAGGAAGGGAAAGACATCTGGTGATGGAATGACGAGGTGCAAAGGGCTATTAAGGAGAAGAAGGAGTGTTTCAAGCGCCTCCACCTTGATAAGAGTGCAGCCAACATCGAGAGCTATAATTTAGCGAAGAGGGTTGCAAAGCGAGCTGTGAGCGTAGCAAAGGGTAAAGCGTATAATGACATGTATCAACGGCTAGCCATGAAGGAAGGGGAGTAGGACATCTATAGGATGGCTAGGATCCGCGAGCGGAAGACAAGAGATATCAACCAAATCAAATGCATCAAGGATGGGACAGATCGACTTCTAGTGAAGGATGGGGAGATCAAGGACAGATGGCGAGAGTATTTTGATAAGTTGTTTAATGGGGAGAATGAGGGCCCTACCCTTGAGTTAGATGACTCTTTTGATGACACCAAAAGACGCTTTGTGAGGAGAATTTAGGAGGCTGAGATCGGGGAGGCGTTGAAGAGGATGAAGGGGGGTAAAGCGATAGGCCCTGATGGTATCCCCATTGAGGTGTGGAGATGACTAGGTGCCAAAGCGATAGTATGGTTAACTAAGCTTTTTAACCTTATTTTTCAGTCCAGCAGGATATCTGAAGAATGGAGGAGAAGTATATTAGTACCAATCTTCAAGAACAAAGGAGATGTTCAAAGTTGTACTAACTACCGTGGGATTAAGTTGATGAGCCATACGATGAAGTTTTGGGAGAGGGTTATCGAGCACCGTCTAAGAAGAGTGACAAGTGTGACCCAAAACCAATTTGGGTTCATGCCTGGAAGGTCGACCATGGAGGCGATTTTCTTAATCCGAATTGATGGAGAGATATAGAGAGCAGAAGAAGGACTTGCATATGGTCTTTATTGACCTTGAGAAGGCGTATGATAAAATACCGAGAAATGTCATGTGGTAGGCCTTGGAGAAGCACAAAGTTCCAACTAAGTACATTACCCTCATCAAGGATATGTATAAGGATGCGATGGCGTTTGTCTGGACATATGATGGTGACACCACTGACTTTCCTATTAACATAGGCCTACATCAGGGGGTCAGCATTGAGTCCTTATTTATTTGACTTGGTGATGGATGAGGTCACAAGGGACATACAAGATGATATCCCTTGGTGTATACTCTTTGCTGATGATGTGGTGCTGGTGGACGAGAGTAGAGAAGGGGTTAATAGGAAGTTAGAGCTGTGGAGACACACGTTAGAGTCGAAAGGGTTCAGACTCAGTAGGACCAAGACCGAGTACATGATGTGCGATTTCAGCGCAACTAGGCATGATGATGGAGATGTTAGCCTCGATGGGCAAGTGGTGGCCCAGAAGGTTACTTTTCGGTATTTAGGATCGATGCTTCAAAAGGATGGCGACATTGATGAAGATGTTAGATTTAGAATCTCAACTGCCTGGTTGAAGTGGCGTCAAGCTTCTGGCGTCCTATGTGACAGAAGGGTGCCATAAAATTTAAAAGGTAAGTTCTATAGGACAGCGATTCGTCCGGCGATGTTATACGATGCTGAATGTTGGACTACAAAAAGACGACATGTCCAACAACTGAGTGTGGTAGAGATGCGGATGTTGCGGTGGTTTTGCGGGCACACACGAAGGGATAGAGTCCGGAACGATGTTATTCGGGATAGAGTCGGGGTGGCACCAATTGAGGAGAAACTTACCCAACATCGATTGAGATGGTTTGGACATGTCCAATGGAGATCCCCTGAGGCGCCGGTGCGTAGTGGGGTTCTAAAGCAGGCCGAAAATGTAAAGAGAGGTAGAGGTAGATCTAAACTGACTTGGGACGAGTCGGTGAAGAGAGACCTTAAGGAGTGGAATATCTCCAAAGATGTAGCTTTGGATAGGAGCGCTTGGAGAGTCGCCATCCACGTACCTGAAGATCTATGATCTTTGTTTTTTTTATGGATTTCATCTCTAGCCTACCCCAACTTGCTTGGAACAAAAGGCTACGTTGTTGTTTGTTTGTTTTGTTTGGTTTGAAAAGCTCAGGTAGACATCTTTGCTTATGATGTACAACTTTCAACTGTTGTGACCCTAAAACATGATTACCGTGTTGGAACACCGTAAACATGATTTGCTGTGAATATCATGATGTACACAATGCATAGGGCTGCAGTTTCAGTATAGAGATGGATTTTCTCTTAAGAAAAGAAAAAAATGGTGGTTCCTGCTTATGGTTTACAAGTTTTCAACTACAAATGCTGTGAGCTTTTGCTCCTATACAGAAATTAGAAGGAAAGATCTATCAAGTATGCCTTTGTGAAGCGATTGCTAAGTGCTAATTTGCATGACACTCCCATAAGATAGTCCCAAATTTAATTAAGAACTAATTTGTGCACCGACAATTGGGTTTCATACTGCATCCTCTTTGTCCCAGTTATTCACACATCACCGATCTTTTATTTTTCCACGAATGCTCAGGAGAACCATGTTTCATTGCATTAAGAAGAAGAATTCGAACATGCACAACACACGCCACACACCACTGAATATTGATACATATTACAGTTCCTCTTTTTGTTAAGCTATATCTCTTACTTTGTTCCACCTTGCATTTTGTTTCATAGTTTGTAGTCATTGACCTGTTCATTTGGTGTGTTCCTACTGATCATATTCCCAATTAATTATTATATTGTTCAGGTTGGAATAAATTGTCGTATTCAAGAATAGTTTGCCACTCACGTTTCTCATCCCAAAGTTACTTTCTTTCAGTGGCCCATGTGGGGATGCAAAATTGCAATCTTGTCCCCCATTAAAATAGCTTTTAACTTTGGGAGCAAGGCATATCCCTTTCACCAGTATATTGATATTGATAGGGCAAAATGGGGAACTTCTTTTATTTCTGGAAGTCCTTTTCCTGCAGTATAAGCATATTTTTCTAAATTCATGAGGGATGGTTCATTGGTTGCCACTGTAGGGGCAGGAAAATTTTTCATCTCATATTACAACCTAGTGTTTGCTTGCTCACACACTATCTTATTGGGTGCATTCATGAATCTATAATTTTGTTGGTAACAATTCACAATCACTAAATTTCAATCAGTACTTGTTACACTGATACTGGCACATTAGGTGTCCTCATGGATATAATAGTTCCACTTATGGGAAAACTATATGTAGAAAATATGATACTGAGATACTATTTAAGAAACCCTTTTATTTATCTGTCACTCTGTTGGCTCGGTGGCTGCCATGAATAGGTGGTAGGTCTACCCGCGAATAATTCTTTTTGCATATTTATTTACATACTCAAAAGAGTCATATAGGTTCACTTTATCTTTTACATATTTAACACCCGAGAAGAACAATAAGATTAGTCCTCATCAGTGTTTTTTTCTTTCTGAGAACGTAATCATCAGTTTTGGACTTTCAGTTGATCAGATCTAATCATGGCAATACCACTATCCAGTATCCACTGGGTTGTTTGGATATCAAATTTTATCAAAACTAGATTTTTTTAACAATGTCTAGAGCCTAGCAACCTAAAACCTTGTTTGGGTAAGAGATGATAAAACCAGCATAAGAAAATCTTTAACGCTAAGACTAGAAATATGAATTTTGCGGAAAACTACTCCTACCTATTTTTCCTAAAACTATTTATTTATCCCTGTCCACGTTCTCAACAAACTCAACTGATATATGTTATGGTGGCCACATGTGCACGTGAGAGATACATAGTGGCATGTTTGATAACCAAGCGACGCATGAACTAAGTCTCTTTTTTATTAATGCAATCCAAATGAAGTGATTTGTATACTCCTTTTAACTGAAGAACAACATAAAATTTTGTTTCCTTAAAATCCTCATAAAATCTGTTTTATGTAACTTATCCTTAATCAACTATATCCCAAAAACAACTAACTCTCTGCTCCCTTTGCTTATCAAATATATTGGCCAATAGTTAATAAATTATTTGTGGCAAACCTGAATGGCTGAAACCCATTTAAAATACAAATCACATTCATTGTTTTACACCATGTTTTAAAATTGAACTGTCTATGTGCCCATGTTGTTCCAACTTTGTTTCCTACGTATTTAGACGTCATGTTCATTTATGGCTTTTGACAGGAGGAGAAAATTAGGGAAGCCATCGAGGATGTTGGTTTTGAAGCTAAGCTGATTAATGAGGAGTTAAGGGAAAAGAACATCCTTGTATGCAGGCTGCATATAAAAGGAATGACCTGCACTTCTTGCACAAGTACAGTGGAATCTGCCTTGCAAGCTTTTCCTGGGGTTCAAAGAGCTTCGGTTGCATTGGCTACTGAAGAGGCAGAGATCCGTTATGATTGCAGGATTGCTGCTGCTAACCAACTTATCCAGGCAGTGGAAGAGACTGGCTTTGAAGCAGTCCTGATCACTACAGGGGAAGATCGGAGCAGGATAGACCTCAAAATAGATGGTGTTCTCAATGAGAGGTTAATAATGATACTAGAAAGCTCTATCCAAGCTCTTCCTGGTGTGGAAGACATAAAAGTTGACACTGAACTCCACAAGATCACCATATCATACAAGCCTGACCAGACAGGACCCAGGGACCTCATTGAAGTCATTGAGTCAGCCACATCTGGTGATGTTACTGCATCAATATATCCAGAAGCAGAAGGAAGGGAGCATCCAAGGTATGGGGAAATCAAGCGGTACAAGCAGTCTTTCTTGTGGAGCTTAATATTCACTATCCCAGTGTTTCTCACCTCTATGGTATTCATGTACATTCCTGGGCTGAAGGACGGGCTCGAAAAAAAGGTTGTAAACATGATGAGCATTGGTGAACTGTTGCGGTGGATCTTGTCAACACCGGTCCAATTTATAATTGGCCGCAAGTTTTATACTGGTGCTTACAAGGCAATGCGCCATGGCTCGCCGAACATGGATGTTCTCATTGCTCTAGGGACAAACACTGCTTACTTTTACTCAGTCTACTCAGTTCTTCGAGCAGCTATCTCTGAGAATTACATGCCAACTGATTTTTTCGAGACAAGTTCCATGCTCATATCATTTATCCTCCTTGGTAAGTACCTTGAGATCTTGGCAAAAGGGAAGACCTCTGAGGCTATTGCCAAACTGATGGATCTTGCACCGGAAACTGCAACACTATTGATACATGACCATGAAGGGAATGTCGTAGGAGAGAAAGAGATTGACAGCAGATTGATTCAGAAAAATGATGTTATCAAAGTAGTCCCTGGTGGGAAAGTTGCTTCTGATGGCTTTGTTATATGGGGCCAAAGCCATGTGAATGAAAGTATGATCACTGGAGAATCACGGCCCGTGGCAAAGAGGAAAGGCGACACCGTAATTGGAGGTACGGTCAATGAGAATGGTGTGCTCCATGTACGGGCAACGTTTGTTGGATCTGAGAGTGCGCTGGCACAGATTGTAAGACTTGTAGAATCAGCACAAATGGCAAAAGCTCCTGTCCAGAAGTTTGCTGATCAGATATCTAGAGTCTTTGTCCCATTTGTAAGTTCAGTTACATTGTTGCAATAAGATAAACGCATCATTATATCAATAATGAATAACTTTCTCCATGCTTGCAGGTTATTGTACTCTCCTTGCTTACTTGGCTTGCATGGTTCTTAGCTGGGAGATTCCATGGTTATCCTCAGTCATGGATACCATCTTCCATGGATAGCTTTCAACTTGCCCTTCAGTTTGGAATATCAGTTATGGTGATTGCTTGTCCTTGTGCCTTAGGGCTTGCAACTCCAACTGCGGTAATGGTTGCAACTGGAGTCGGTGCCTCACAAGGCATTTTGATCAAGGGTGGGCAAGCTCTTGAGAGTGCACATAAGGTATGAAAAATTGTTCTCCTCATGTGGATACACCTGTTTAAAACTGTGCTTTTGAATTGGTGACAAACTGATAACAGTACTTATTTATATGACATTTCATAGGTGGACTGCATTGTATTTGATAAAACGGGAACACTGACTATTGGGAAACCTGTTGTCGTCAATACCAGGCTTCTCAAAAACATGGTCTTGCGTGAATTCTATGATTATGTTGCGGCAGCAGAGGTATATTCTTTGACTCTATTATTCTTGTCATCATTTTGGGTGAAATAACTTTTAGTTCTTTGAAGTGACACTTTTCAAATTCTATGAATTTCTTGTCTCATTCAGGACAACAGTGAGCACCCACTGGCGAAGGCAATAGTGGAGCATGCCAAGAAGTTGCACTCAGAAGAAAACCACATCTGGCCTGAAGCAAGAGACTTTATTTCAGTACCCGGACATGGTGTCAAGGCCAAAGTTAATGATAAGAGTGTCATTGTGGGGAACAAGAGCTTTATGCTGTCATCAGGCATTGATATCCCCATGGAAGCTTTGGAAATACTCACGGAAGAAGAGGAGAAAGCACAAACAGCCATTATGGTGGCTATGGATCAAGAAGTTGTGGGCATAATCTCTGTATCTGACCCTATAAAACCAAATGCCAATGAAGCGATATCATACCTCAAATCCATGAATGTGGAGAGCATAATGGTGACTGGGGATAACTGGGGGACTGCTAATGCCATTGGCAAAGAGGTCGGCATAGAAAAGATCATTGCTGAAGCAAAACCAGAGCAGAAGGCTGAGAAGGTGAAGGAACTTCAGGTGAGCTATTTTCTGCTTTCTATCATAGATTTCTTGCTTTCCTCTTGCAATCATTAAGTTATTTACTGTCCTCGCACCTTAATTCTTGCAGTTGTCTGGAAAAACCGTGGCAATGGTCGGTGATGGAATAAACGACTCCCCAGCACTTGTGTCAGCTGATGTAGGTCTGGCAATTGGCGCAGGAACAGATGTCGCCATTGAAGCGGCCGACATCGTTCTCATGAAGAGCAACTTGGAGGATGTGGTTACTGCTATCGATCTCTCCAGGAAGACGTTCTTCCGCATTCGGATGAACTACGTCTGGGCTCTTGGCTACAACATCATCGGCATACCGATAGCTGCGGGGGTGCTCTTCCCATCGTCCCGGTTCCGCCTGCCTCCATGGGTTGCCGGCGCTGCGATGGCGGCTTCATCCGTCAGTGTCGTCTGTTGGTCCCTGCTGCTGAGGTACTACAAAAGTCCAAAGACGTTTGGCAATTGATGCACAGGAGCGACCAGAGCAGCACTAGCGTGAAATAAACTCTAGATATTAATGAGTAACGGGTGAACTTCCTGGAATTGAAGTTGCGTAAACTAAGCTGTACATATAGCTACTGACGTTTTGTACTTGTTGGAACTGAGGAAAGATGTATGGATGTGTTGGTCGATCCACTCATCTATATAAGTATCTTATTTTAGATAAAAGCCATGATCTGTACATATGAACATGATGGATTGATGATGGAAACAGAAGTTGTGTCTCCAATCTCCAAGAGACATGCGAAAGACTCATGAAGAACGTCTGCGATGCTTGTTGAATCGAACAACTTGGACGGAGGGGTCATGGTCAGATCATGAAGGTGCCGGTTAATGGGATCAGACTCGACCGTCGAAAGCAGAGAGACGCTGGTGCTTTGGTGATGCTGGAGCTAGAGGGACGTTCGCTAGCTTTTCTTTCCTGTTGTGGGCGATATTAGTTGCCTAACTAAGCTGCTAACTTCTTTAATGGCACGAGAGGGAACACTTGCAACAGAAAGAGGTCCTGATGATGAGGCGATGGTCTGATCTGGCGCATGATGAGGCGATGGTCTGATCTGGCGCCCAACGCCAGCAGTGGATGGAATTCGGTTCGGTTAGCTTTTCGCCTCGTGGCTAAATGCTCTAATTTTTGTCGCGGAACAAATACGTGGTGGAATCCGATTCCTTGGAGTCTGGAGAAGCTTCGATGTGTCCAGCATCCAAACAGGTTCTTCACGATTTTGTATTTGGATTTTGGATTTCCACTTTGTTGCCTTGCTGGAGACGAAGGGAGCCCCGAAAACCGATGGGCCGCCTGTCTTCGAGCTGATGGATCTCTCACCAGGCCATGATCCTTGTGGCCCAAGCTCACTAGGCCGCTATTGCGTGTGCTGCCAGAGTGAAAGCTTACGGTGCTGCACTGTACTGTACTGGTAGCGTAAAACATTCTGATTTATGTAACGCTCCAATTATATTCACGGAAGAAGCCAAAATCGACCATCGCGCACGATCATGATCATGGCAAAAAAAAATTAGCATAAATGTATGGCAATAACCAATAATACACGGTCTACTCGACAAGACACTGTCTAGCTAGTTTCTCGGGTGTTACCATCCATCAAAGCATGCATTCCGGTGGGCTGAGGAAAATTAGAGCGCCAACGTACCTGTTGTTACCGCATCGTTTTCGCTTTTTATCCCTACTCTAGTGACGTGCAAGACCACGTTAATAAGTGGTAATAGCATCTCATTTTAGATACTTTAGGTCTTTCCAAAATGTTAACAACTTTTTACGTGGTCATTTCTCATTATCTTTTCTGGAACCCGACCTGTTTTTTTACCTGATCCAGGTCGCCTGACAGGTACAGGCAGATGCCCTGAAAGTAGTAGAATATTTATCATCGTTCAGCTTTCGTGCGAGCCAGCGCTGCCTACTAAAACGCCGCCGCGGTGGGTACCGAGTCAGCTGCACTTTCAGCTCACATTACCGGAATTGATCGAGACCAAAATAATGTTCAGTGTTCACCAGTTGGATACGGAAGAAAGAAACGAGTGCGTTTCGGGAACCGGTGTTGCGTACGCGTAGCAGTTCGCCACCAGCATTTCCTCTCTCGCACGCAGCACGATCCGCCACCTCGCGCTGGGCTCCTCGCCGCCCTTATAAATTCCGGCACGGTTCAAAACCAAATCACCCCACCTGGCACCAACCAAATCCCCAAGCTTATAATTAACCGGTGGACTAGTGGAGTGATCGCACGGCGGCGATGGGGGCGACTACCCGAGCCCTGTTCCTCTCCTGCTTCCACGGCTGTGGCGGCGGCTCCGAGGTGAGCCGCCGCCTTGCGCTGCGCCCGCGGTACCCGTCAATGCCGCGGCGGCCGAAGGGGGCGGCGGTTGCTGGCGGCGGCGGAGGGGGAGGCGATCTGGAGGCCGCGGCGGGTGGGGAGAGCGAGGAGGAGGAGAAGGTGGCGGTGTTCTCCGTGTCCGGGATGACGTGCGCCGCGTGCGCGGGGTCGGTGGAGAAGGCCGTGAAGCGGCTCCCGGGCATCCACGACGCCGCCGTCGACGTCCTCGGGGGCCGCGCGCAGGTCGTCTTCTACCCGGCCTTCGTCTCGGTGAGCTCCGGGCACCCTGATGGATTTTGTTTATGTGATGTTTTTCTTCTTCTGAAAAACTGTTTATGTGACGGTTAATGTAATGCAGAGCTCTAGATTATCGTGTCGAAGCGTTTTTTCTGAAGAAACATATTTTGTTACGTAAAGATACAGTTTCAAAAGTGTAGCTGGGTAGGTGCATCTGGGCAGTGTTTTCCTTTTCCCCATCACGATCCGCACCCGCTGACGTGGGCTTCGTGGTCCATCCTCGAGACATTTGCAATCAGCTCACCCGCAAGAGATTTGTCTTAAGAAAAAAAAAATGCTATTGCAAAATGCTGAGACGTGTAGTGTTACTTGACAAAGAATTTGTGTGGCCTTAATTGATGCTTCAAGCTAATAATTGATACGAAATGGACTGTGAATAAGAGTGCTTCCTCCTTTGCATTTATTTGCTTCCTAAGGACAGGAAGGCAGCTTTGCTCCTGATGTAGAACTCTAACTATCCTTTACAAAAGGAAGACAGATGGTGGTTGTGGTTCTGCGTATCGCTGGCAAGTTTTCAGCAACAAGTGCGGGGCGCCTTCACTCGAATTAGAATAGAAGCCCTACCTGACATGCTCCCAGAAGATAATAATTCCCAAGATACTTAGCTAAGGTGTCTAGCTAAAATTGAGTTGCATATATATAGCCTTCATCTTTTCTTTCCCCCTAATTTTCTGCACTGATGCATATTATTGTTTTTTCCTTGTGTCTCCTACTCCATCCACTCTGCATTCCATTTCAAAGTTCAAGTTGTTGATCTGTTCACTTGGTATTCCACTAGGTACACCATGTACCCAATTGATTATTGAACCGTTTAGTTTGGAGCAAGATTGAATTATTCGTGAATAATTTGACTCTCACATTTCCCATAATTACTTGCTTTCATCAGTGGCACATTTGGGATACAAAATCTCAATCTTGTCTGCCATCAGTATCTCTTGATAACTTATTTTAAAAGAGAATATCAACTTGGTAGGCACAACGCTTCTCTTTTCACTAGAATCTTGAAAATCATTACAATGAATGTTTTTTCTATTAATGGAAGTCATTTTCATGCAGCATGCACTGCTCTAGCTAATTGCATGATGGGAAACACTTCATGTGATTGCCCCTGTAGGACCACAAAAAGTTTCATCTCATATTTCAACCTGGTGGTTGCTTATTCACACACTATTTTATTGGATGGTTTCTATGATTTGGATGCTGCCTATTCTTTCTGCATACTGTAACTTCAATTAGTAACAGCTATACTGATATAGTGAATAAGATATATTGTCCCATTTATGGATAAAATATAGTGACGAAGATGTTGAATACTAACTCCATTCTGTTTTATTTGACGTTTTTAAGATGAAAATATTTTTAACTAGAAAACTAGTACTATAGTTTTCATCTTTGGTGGCCAGATTTAAAATGTTTCATGGGACAGATTCTGTAGGATTTAAAATACAAAAAGAATGGAGTCAATATTAGTATGTAAGAAAAAATTCTTTTCTTAACAAATGTAGGTACACAAACACTTTTTGTTTTGACTTCAGGTATCACCAAGCCATATTTAGTATCGCTGTCATGAACCCCACTTATAGCAGAGACTTGTCTCTTTGTAGCCTGGACTAATATCTGTGCATGATCTAGTATCTGCGCACTTCCTTGGATAGTGCCTCCTTTTCCAATAGCACCTTTCAATAATTGAGAATCAGAAAAGGAATACTCTTTTTGTCAAACTGTTAGGTTCCTGAAAACTAAAGACAGTTTTATGATTGATCAGTGATGACTATGCACAAAGCTTGGATGCAAAAGCTAATACATTTACAACAAACAACATCCATTCTCAAAATTTGTCCTACTGAATAAACCTATTCAAAACATCATGGTCATTACATGCCTGAAAAAGCTTGGCCTAACAAGACGAACCTGAACTTTGGGAGGTGATTGAAAAAACAACATTTATTAATTTTATACGGAGTGGATGCGCAAGTATACCCAACATTTATAGGTGATAGATCTGCTTGTGAATACCCCCTTTTGACATGTTTTCCCTTTACACACTCCAGAAAAGATGTATTTGTGCAGTTCGTTTGGATTATTCAACATCCAAGTTCACACCTCTTTTCAGTTGATCCAGACAATATCGTCATAGTATATACGCTGAAATTCTCTGATCGCTCTGTTATTTGTGTATATTGATGAACGGTTAATTGAAAACCATTCAAATTTTACCTTTAGATTGTTTAGAGTTTTTTTGTCATGTTTTTATAGAGAATGAACACATGTCATTTTAATTCTTGTTTCCAGAATGAACATGCGTCATTTTAATTCTTGTTTCCAACATATTTGTAGATTATGATCATGTAAACCTTTTGGACAGGAGAACAAAATTACAGAAGCCATCGAGGATGCTGGTTTTGAAGCTAAGTTGATTGATGAGGAAGTCATGGAAAAGAACATTCTACTATGCAGGCTACATATAAAAGGAATGGCCTGCAAGTATTGCACAAGCACAGTTCAATTTGTCTTGCAAGCTTCCCCTGGGGTTCAAAGAGCTTCAGTTGCACTGGCTACTGAAGAGGCAGAGATCCGTTATGATCGCAGGATTGTTTCTGCTAGCCAGCTAATCCAAGTAGTGGAAGAAACTGGCTTTGAAGCGATACTACTCACCACAGGAGAAGATCGGAGCAGGATAGACCTCAAAATGGACGGCGTTCTTGATGAGAGGTCGTTAATGATCGTGAAAAGCTCTGTACAGGCCCTTCCTGGTGTGGAAAACATTAAACTCGACACTAAATTACACAAGGTCACCATCTCATACAAGCCTGAACAGACAGGTCCCCGAGACCTCATCGAGGTCATCAAGTCAGCTACATCTGGTCTTGTCAATGCATCAATATATCTGGAAGCAGATGGAAGGGACCAGCATAGGTATGTGGAAATCAAACGATACAGGCAGTCTTTCTTGTGGAGCTTAATATTCACCATTCCAGTTTTTCTCACCTCCATGGTGTTCATGTACATCCCTTGGTTGAAGGCTGGACTGGAAAGAAAGGTTTTCAACATGATGAGCACCGGTGAACTATTGCGGTGGATTTTATCAACACCAGTCCAATTTGTTATTGGTCGCAAATTCTATGCTGGTGCTTACAAGGCAATGTGCCGTGGCTCACCGAACATGGATGTGCTTATTGCTCTAGGGACGAACACAGCTTACTTCTATTCAGTTTACTCAGTTCTTCGAGCAGCTACCTCTGCGAATTACATGTCAACTGATTTCTTTGAGACTAGTTCCATGCTCATATCATTTATCCTTCTTGGAAAGTACCTTGAGATCTTGGCAAAAGGAAAGACCTCCGAAGCTATCGCCAAGCTGATGGATCTTGCGCCAGAAACTGCAATACTGTTAATGTATGACCATGAAGGAAATGTGGTAGGAGAGAAGGAGATTGACAGCAGATTGATTCAGAAAAATGATGTGATCAAAGTAGTCCCAGGTGGAAAAGTTGCTTCTGATGGCTTTGTTATATGGGGCCAGAGCCATGTGAATGAAAGCATGATTACTGGAGAATCACGGCCAGTAGCAAAGAGGAAGGGTGACACTGTAATTGGAGGAACAGTGAATGAGAATGGTGTGCTCCATGTACGGGCAACATTTGTCGGATCAGAGAGTGCGTTGGCACAGATTGTAAGACTTGTAGAATCAGCCCAAATGGCAAAAGCTCCTGTCCAGAAGTTTGCTGATCAGATATCTAGAGTCTTTGTCCCCCTGGTAAGGCCATTTACATTGTATTAATCTAATCTATGGTCTACTCTTATGAAAAAATGCTGAACAATCAGCTCCGCGCTTTCAGGTGATTCTTTTTTCTTTGCTTACTTGGCTCGCATGGTTCGTGGCCGGGAGGCTCCATAGCTACCCTAACTCATGGATACCACCATCCATGGATAGTTTTCAGCTAGCTCTTCAGTTTGGGATATCGGTTATGGTGATTGCCTGTCCTTGCGCCCTAGGACTTGCAACTCCAACTGCCGTGATGGTTGCAACTGGAGTTGGTGCCTCGCAAGGCGTTCTGATCAAGGGTGGGCAGGCTCTAGAGAGTGCACAGAAGGTATGGAATAGTGTCATCTATTGTGTGTGGACTTGCATGTTTACAGAAAAATCACTGAGTTGTTCATAAATATTAAATTATGGTACTTCATAGGTCGACTGCATCGTTTTTGACAAGACAGGGACACTAACCATTGGGAAGCCTGTCGTTGTTGACACAAGGCTTCTCAAAAACATGGTCTTGCGTGAATTCTATGACTATACTGCTGCAGCAGAGGTATGTTCTAGTTCTACAACTCTTACGTTTTTTATCATCTTTTTTTGCTTAATTTTTCCATTTGTTTAAAATTATTTCCTTTTTCTCTCATTTTCTTTTTGAGATTTCATGGATTCATGTATTCTTATCTCGTTTAGATAAACAGTGAGCACCCACTGGCGAAAGCTATAGTGGAGCATGCCAAAAAGTTGCATCCAGAAGAAAACCACATTTGGCCTGAAGCAAGGGATTTCATTTCAGTAACTGGGCATGGTGTCAAGGCAGAAGTTAGTGACAAGAGTGTCATTGTGGGCAACAAGAGCTTTATGTTGTCATCCGACATTGATATTTCCTCAGAAGCTTTGGAAATGCTCATGGAAGAAGAGGAGAAGGCAAGGACAGGGATTATTGTGGCTATGGATCGAGAAGTTGTGGGCGTAATCTCTGTGTCTGACCCGATCAAACCAAATGCCCATGAAGTGATGTCATACCTCAAGTCCATGAATGTCGAGAGTATAATGGTGACCGGTGACAACTGGGGGACAGCTAATGCTATCAGCAAAGAGGTTGGGATCGAAAAGATCATTGCCGAAGCGAAACCAGAGCAGAAGGCTGAGATGGTGAAGGAGCTTCAGGTGAGCTATTTCATGCCTTATGTTTTTCGCTTTCTTGCTCTTATATTAAGCGATCAGTTATTTACCGCCCTAAAAACTAAACTCTTGCAGATGTCTGGACGAACCGTGGCGATGGTTGGTGATGGAATCAACGACTCCCCAGCACTCGTGTCAGCTGACGTGGGTCTGGCGATCGGCGCGGGAACAGATGTCGCCATTGAAGCTGCCGACATTGTCCTCATGAAGAGCAACCTGGAGGATGTGATCACTGCCATCGATCTGTCCAGGAAAACCTTCTTCCGCATACGGATGAACTACGTCTGGGCGCTCGGCTACAACGTAATTGGCATACCAATTGCTGCTGGGGTGCTGTTCCCGTCCACCGGGTTCCGCTTGCCGCCGTGGGTTGCCGGCGCTGCAATGGCGGCCTCGTCTGTCAGTGTCGTCTGTTGGTCCCTGCTACTGAGGTACTACAAGAGTCCAAAGATTGTTAGCAGTTGATTGCACAGGGACGACAAGGATGTAGCTAGCGTATGCCTAGAAAATTGCCTGAAACAAGATGTACATATACGTTACAATGTACGGATGTCAGGACGGTTTCCCTGTATATATATGTTAGGGACTAGGGAGTACTATATATTATAGGGTTACTACGTTAGTTGGAGTTCGAATATAGGTGAGCTGGGGTGTACCTAAATCTGCATCGTGATGGTTCTATACCAGTTGCCTGTTATAATTTGGAACACGAGAAAGAGAAAACGGTTCTATACCAGTTGACTGTGAACTTGTAATCGTGAACCCCTGGAATTCTGAGTTAGTCATGATGGTTTTGAACTGATGCTGTAAACCGGTAAACGTTCTGTCCTGATGCCATGCAACGGACGGACCGGGACGAGATCCCTGGAATTCTAGTGGAGTAGCGGGAGAATTTCCACGGAGCTGAACAAATTAAATTGGAAGTGGGAGGGGGTCAGATCGAGACGCCAATGGGATCGTATTCAACCCAAAGCAGAGAAGCTGGCGCCTCGTTGCTGCTAAAGGGGCCGAAAGGGAGTTGTTGCTTTACGCAGGGTCGTTTTCCTCCCTCCGGCCAAGGGCCAACGTCCGTTACAAAACGATTCAACCTGCCAACTACTTTAATGATGGCACAATGCAAACACAACAGCAGCACTTGTGCAACAGAAAGAAATCCTGATAAGTTGGTAATCATGCGCGTGACTGGGTGGCTCACTGGCTAGCCCCCAGTGCCACCAGTAAAAAGAACCAAAGATAAGTGCTAGGCCCATTCATTCCCAAGCAAACCCAGAAAAGCTCAGTGCCCTTTTGTTGCCCTCTTGGCTGATGATCACGGCGCATCATGGCCCGGACGGCGCACCGGTTTGGTCGCATGGCATTGCGGCGACCAGAATCGATCGACCATGAACTCATGAGGACACATTACTGACGGCGGCGTCATGCGTACGTCATGCGCCTGAGGTCCAACACAGCAGGAAGTCAGAAGGTTCTCGAAACATACTCAGGCATGAGGTCACGCTTTTTTTCCTTTGCAGGAGCGAGAGCTACAGCAGCCAACGCCAGCATCTGCGTCAGAGCGTAGATCGGTGTTCCACGAATTCGCGGGCCTTGGTACGTGCACGGGGCACGGCCGCATGTGAGAGTGGACGCGACTGGATGGAATGGAACCAGGCCCAAAAGGCCGGATGCTTCCAGAAGGCTGCCGCGACTTTTCCGGCCACGCTCTTTTCACACTAGTTCCAACCGTGCGAACGCGGGCTGCAGGGAGAACTGGCAAGCCGCCCTTCCTTACAGATTCTCCGGCCCACGGCCCAGCGACTGAGCAACCGAAGCCCGCAGCCGCCGTGAACAATCCGATAGCGTTCGATCCAGCCGTACCCACCGGACGGTGCAGCCGCAGCCGCAGCCGCAGCCGCGAGAGTTGACCACCGCGCCACGATTCCGTCCACACGCGGCGGGCTCCCGGCCGCGGCGCCACCGCGCCACCGAGCTCTCCCCTCCCCTCCGCGATTCCGCGTGGGTCGCACGCTGCTGCTGCGTTCACACTTCATCGTCACAGCGTCAGTCATCCCATCCAACCCCCAACCCCCCGTGGGCCTGGCCGGTATAAATCCCCCAGCTGGTTGACGTCTCGTCTCGGTCCACATCCACAGCTCCGCCGCTTGTGCTCCCTCCGCTCTCGGCTTCGTCTGCACGCTACCGCCTCGCCGCCGCTTCTCCCCGACCCAGCTAAGCTCTTCTTCTTCGCCGCCGCTCGCCCCAGCATGGCCGCCGCGTCGTCCGCCACCTCCGTCTACGACTTCACCGTCAAGGTCAGACCCGTTCCTCTCGCTCGCCCTCTCCCCTCCCCCAAAACGTTTCTGCGCGTAGGTTCCAGACTCCAGAGGTGATATAGGAGCCTGTAATTTTTTCACACGGATCGCCTGCTTAGCTTGCCCGGGGCCGCTTGCTGTGCTTAGTCCGGGGTTCCAATGACTCCCAAATCCCGATTCGTGTGGTGTGAATTTTGCTGCGGATCCGTTTGATTGACTTGCGAAACGACTGGATTTGTTAGCCAGTTGCTAGCTATTTTGCTGAATTTTCTGAACAGTAGATGCCGCGACTTCCGATTTTGCAGCAAGAGTCTAACGGATGCGTTTTGCCTGGTGCTCTGTGCAGGATGCAAGCGGGAAGGACGTTGACCTCAGCACCTACAAGGGGAAGGTTCTCCTCATCGTCAACGTCGCATCCCAGTGGTATGAACCAACTGCATAACCTCGCCTTGCTCTGTTATACTCAATTTGGGCACACGGTAACTAGAATTGGGTGTTACTATTGTAATTGTTTGGTCCGTTGCAAAATTGTATCAGTAAGGTCGTTGATGTGCTTGGAATCATTTGTGCCTACTTGATATATTCTGTAAAATAATGACTGTCTGTGCTTACTCATTTCATTGTCTGATGTAGACATCTATGTTTGGCTGACAATATAGAAAACTTTATTCTGTACACTGCTAATTATTGTACCGTGACTGATTATTTCAGTGGATTAACTAACTCCAACTACACCGAGCTGGCCCAGCTCTATGAGAAGTACAAGGACCAAGGTGTGTCCTTAATCTATTGCCTTTGTATATTCTTTGTCTTGTATTACTTATCTGTTCTCATGGCAATATGGACTACGAATTTTTTTTTGTCCAACTGTTGGTTGTTCATCGATTTAAACAATTTTCAGTTGTCGGTGGTCCTGTTCAGTGATAACTGGGTACAATTACCAATTTTGTGGTTTGTAGGCTTTGAGATCCTGGCTTTTCCATGCAACCAGTTTGGTGGGCAGGAGCCTGGCACCAATGAGGAGATTGTCCAGTTTGCCTGCACACGCTTCAAGGCTGAGTACCCCATCTTTGACAAGGTAAAGGTTCTATGATGTTTTTCCTCAACCAAAGTAATGCATTGTAGGATATGCAAAGAAATTTTCCAACAACATACATTCATCTGCGTTAGCAGGTTGATGTGCTGGTACTAGTGATGATCCTCTATCCATGTAGAATATTATTTCTTGTGGAGTACTACTGAGCCTAAGCTCTTCTTATCAGGTTGACGTCAACGGTAACAATGCCGCACCCCTCTACAAGTTCCTGAAGTCTAGCAAGGGTGGCCTGTTCGGTGACAGCATCAAATGGAACTTCTCCAAGTTCTTGGTTGACAAGGAGGGGCGCGTTGTGGATCGCTACGCGCCGACCACTTCCCCTCTGAGCATTGAGGTAAACCTCCAACGCCCCATTTTACATTTGTTATATAAACTTAACCAATATGTTATCTTGAGACCATTCTAACTTTTTTCTCCAATCTCTGCAGAAGGACATCAAGAAGCTGCTTGGGAGCTCTTAAACCATCTGGCTAGAACCTGTAGCGCAAAACTGTATTCCTATGTGCGCTAAAATTTACAATAATATTGTATCAATAAAGTAGTGCTCCGCTGCAGTACCCGCTCAATTTCCATTGCATGTGTATTTGTATATTCCCTTTGAATGAATTCCGATGGTGTATACCAGCTAGTTATGCTTCATCGAAAATATTGTCGTGGTGTGTCTGTGGTAATTGCATTTTCGGGAAACAAACACATTGGCCTGCTATTTTTTCAGGCTTCAGCTTGACACGATGCTAGTCCGTCTGCTGTTAGCTTACACCGTCACTATTAACAAACAGCTGTTGATACTTTCTACTGACGTGATTCCATTCATAATCCAACAGTCAAAACAAAAAATAATTGTACTTTTCTGCAGAAGGAAGATAAGACGAAAAACAGATTGCAAATTGGCCCAGCACAAAAATTTATTTGTGTTGTCAGAGTCACACACTCAAAAGAGTCTGGACCAAGCATCTTCTCAGTGTTTCGTTCACTGCTAGTAAATTTAGCGCCGCGCTTCTCCGTGGCTCGATGGCTAACAATCGAAGGCAAGAATTTAGACTGGTTCGGGCAATTGCCCTACGTCCAGTATGGGGTGGTGTTCTTCGTATTCCTCACGTTCGAATGCTGGATGCTTACAACGGGGAGCTTGCAAGCGGTGTGCGTGTGTGTGTGTTTCGTCTCGTCCCTATAGAGAAGGCCTAGCTCTGCCCTATATACGTGGTGGGTTGGGCTACATTGCGTGAGAGAAGGGGGTGTCCCGAGCCCTAGGACCGACGCCCTCGGAGCGAGGTCGGTTGATCTATACGTGTCCGTCTGGGGGCGCCTCCGGTGGAACGTGCTCCGCCGCTTTCCGTATTGTGACCTGTCCGCCCAGATCGTGGTGCCACCTAATACGTCCTTGGGTCCGCGCGCCCCTCCCCGCGACAGGGGATGGCGCTGTCATACCTGCGGCACGCCCCCGTCCTGATGCGTAGGGGGCGGGCCTCCTGCTTGGTTGGCACGCCAGGCCTCCCTCGCCGGGCTCCGGAGGTCAGGTGCCCTGCTCCTCTTCTCGCCGCGTGGTCCGCGGTGGGGCCTGCTAGCGCGGCGCCCCCCCCCCTCTCCCTACGCCTGACGGCAGAGGGTGACCCGGTACGGGCGGTCCCGTCGCTCTGTGGAGGGAGTGTGGCCGTCGTGAGCGCCGGTCACAGCGTCATGATGACCCGGCTGACCGGGGGCGCCCCTTGTTCCTTTGGTTCGTGGGTGCCTGCCCCGGCTGTCCCCGGGGGGGGGGGGGGGGGGGCATGCACGTCTTGTCAAGGCTGGTGTATTTAATGTCGCCCCTCCCCTTCCCCAGATCGCCTTGTGCCTAGGTCCGGTTGCGGGGCTGGCTTGGTCCATGGGTTGGGAGGCCGACATGTGTCCCGGACCCGGCCTGCTGCTTGGGCCGCCAGGATCTGCCTCGTCATCCGGCCCGTCCTGGTTGTGCGCTTATCTGATCGGGCCAGACCATCTGGCTGAGATGGGCTGACCCGGGTTTAGGTTCTTAAGGACCGTGCTTAGGGGTACCTGTGGTATTTAACCCCGTTACATCTCAAAAATAAATTCAGGCCAACCAATCCTATGGGCCAGGTTTGGAGCGATCTTTGGTCCAAGTCAAACTAAGAGCAACTCCAAGAGGTTAGCTAAATCGATTCGGTATGGTAAAAATGAAAAAAAAATGCCGGTGAAAATGTGATCCAACAGCCTCTTCTTCTTCCTCTCTTCTGTATCTCGCTCGGCATTGTCCGCCCTTGGCTAGCCATCTTTTCCGAGCACGTCCGACTCACCATCTCCCTCCTCCCCCGTGCGCTCCTCTTTCCCGCGCCACTTTCTCCTCCCGTGCGCCCTCGCGCTCCCGCGCCCGACGTGGAGGTGATTTGAGTATGGATAATCAAGATTTGGAGTCTATTGGTTTACCCCACTGTTAGAAAGTTTTCTATTTTTTTACTGTCCTCGTACAACTTTAAATTTAGCTTAAGCTCTTGGAGTTGCTTTAATACTTGCTTTGTCTGCGTTTTGGTCGTCTTAGTTGTCTTTAGTCATAGTGACTAAATTTATAAAAAATATAACTGGTTAAATGCACTAATAATATGTATTTTATATTTGATTTAGTGAAGACGACTTCATGTTGCATATGCAGGTCAAAATAAAGAAGATTGATATAGAATAAAATCAAAATAATTTATATTTTGGAATAGAGGGATTAGCTAGTTCTGCTAAATGTTTCAAGAGAACTAGACAAGTCCAATACTAAGAGTATATTGCTTTTAGATGAACATCTTTTAATGAGAACACAAACTTCAGGCATCCAAAAAAATACGAAGACACGTTTCATCTTGTTATGCAAGTAATAAAGTTGTCGAGCTTCTTCCGCGATGACCCCGCCCTCGGCGACGGAGGCACGGATGGACTCACCGAGTGCATTGGCCTTCTCCCGCACCGCCAGACCCTCATCACATGTCATCACCTTACTGATCACCTCGCGGATGGCCCCTGCAGGTGTGACCGCGCCGTGCTGCTCCCACGGCCTCACTATTACCCCGGCCTTGAGGTATTTGCACACGAACTCCGCCACTAGCGGCTGGTCGGAGTGCATGGGCCAGGCGAGCATCGGTTTGCCATGGCTCAGGCTCTCCACGGCCGAGTTCCAGCCGCAGTGGCTCATGAACGCTGCCGTGGCGCCATGAGCCAGGATCTCCAGCTGCGGCGCCCACGTCGTGACCACCAACCCCGTGCCTCGGATTTGTTCGGTGAACTCGGATACGAACCTGGCGTGCCGGCTCTCCACGGCTTCCTCACCCACCACGCCGCGATCGGCGTCGCGCAGAACCCACACGAACCACTGCTTGCTGCCGCGCAGCGCCGCGGCGAGCTCCACGACCTGCTCCGCGGTGAGCGACGATGTCGTGCCGAACGACACGTACAGCACCGATGCCGCCGGCTGCTCGTCGAGCCAATCCAGGCATCGGTGCCGCGTCGTCTGCCCTCCCGGTACCCGTGCGGTCGCGTCGAGCAGCGGGTTTTCATGGGTCCGACAACAAAAACGTTCTTGCCGCGGTACTCCGGATCACTGGCCACCACGTCGATGAGCTCCGATCCTTCAATCGCACGGCACGTGTTCATGATCACTCCGAAGGCCGGACTCTGCCCGTCCCCCCGCGTCCTGACGATGTACTCGACGAACTCCCACGGCATGCAGGCGGCCGGAGGCGGCGCGTCAAGCCCGATCGCGCGCAGGAGTAGCTGCCCGGCGTCCGTCCACGCCGCGTCGAAGGACGCGGCCACGCACTGTAGGCAGTACGCCTCGCCGCAGTGATGGAGTCATGATTAAAATCTACTTATGCCGAATCTATAAAAAAATATAATATGACGACACGTCACAATTTAATAAAAATATATATAATAATCGAATACGCATAAGTTTATTATATATCAGCTCATGAGTCGTAATTTCTATACTTGTGCTTGCGGTGCTTGTACAGGCTCGCTCTTCAATTTCATTGCCATCTCCCCTTTCTGTAGTAGCATTGGTCTGTTCTTGCCTGGAAAAAACGCTAAAAAAATCTCTTTATGCTTACCACTAAAAATATTGAATGAAACATATATCAAAATTTGCAAATATGGTATAGCATCATGTGCAAGTAGGGTTGAATTAATAGATTGTCCGATTCTATAATCCAACTCTCACCTTTTAATTTTTTTCCTCCAATTGCATCTAAAATGGACGTCGCCGGCAGTCAGTGGCAGCTGCAGCGCCATCAAGGTCTTGAGGAGGATTAGCCGGCTCCGTTTCCACACAATCGAGGCCGAGGCCGCGCTGGCCCTGCTCCCCGTCCGCTGCCATCACCCGTTCGGTGACAAGCCGACGAGGCGACAAACCGACACGACGAAACCGCGGAGGCAGAAGGCCGAGGGGCGAGGGCGACGGCGACTCCGTCCATGAGGTAGGTAGTTGGTTTTGACGATTCGTGATGGGCTTGTGCAGTCTGTAATGGGCTGACACCTGAGTACCTGACGGCCCAATTGTCTAAAGGCCCAAAAGTCTAAACGTTATCTTCTTCTTCCTCCACGGTTCGCCTTTCGGGATCCCCGCCGCCGCGGGCGCAGCGAAGGAGCTGAGGCGGTCGTACAGGAGTACAGGACTGTTGGAATTTTCCCGGGAATTGGTGGATAGCTCGCTCTCTCCCTTTCTCACACGGCAACGGCTCAAGGTAGAAGACGAACAGTGGATATGACGGCGACGAACGCCGTGGAGCCAATTGCTCATGTATCTTGGCCTTTTATTGAATTAAAACAGACTCGGCATGCTACAATAAGGAGCACAAGGGGCTTCTTGTAGGCCGGGGAGCTCACCTCCACGCCGGCCGTTGCGCTCGATCCGAGATCCCGAGCCATGCGCTCAACCCGGTCATGGCGGCCTCCACCGCAGGATCCGCGCCACGCACACCTCTCACTCAAATCCTCCAGCAGACCCGATCAACACAGCAGCCAGCACGCAACGCACTTGCGCACGAGCAGCCCCTAGACCCGGACTGCACCGGCATCGCTAACCTACTGGACTCGAGCTCGAACGAATGCCGAACATGCCGGACATTAAGACGCGACGCAGCCGCGACACGACACGGCGCGACACACCTACTGACTCACACGCCGGGAACACACCCACATGCGCACGGCGCGACGCCGTGCCATGGAACACACTCCATGGCGTGTTTATTCCTAACAAGGACGACCACGCGGCGGGAGCCCGCGGAGATCCTCCGGAGCAGCCCGGCGACCGGGGCGCGCGCGCCCGCGGCGAAGGCGTCGGCCATGGGGATGAGGTGGGACGGGATCGGCGAGGGCGCGGCCGGGTCCGGCGGCGGGAGGCGTACGCTGCGGGGACGTCGAGCTCGTGGAACCCGAGGCGGCGGAGGGCGTCCTCGCCCCAGCCGTGCGCGCGCGCGCGGCGGGCGTGAGCCGCGTAGTGCACGGGGAGCCCCCGCGACGCGAGCTGCAGCGACAGGTGCAGCATCCCGTTGAGGTGGCCCTGCGCCGGGAACGGCACGGCTACGACGGCGACGGATTCCATGGAGGTTTCAGATTTGACTCGATCGAGCTTGTTTTGGTCGCCTGAGCATGCCATGCCTTCTTGAATGATTTGGCTTGCTCCATGTATACACTCGTATTCCCAGGTGTGGCAAGGAGGTGCGCAGAACGAACTTGACCAACGGACAACCTCACGTGCAGTTTCGAAGATCTTTTTACCAGGATGTAGAATCTGCTATTTGGAAGGACCACTCGCGGATGAGTGATGACTAGTCAGTCACTCACAAGAAGCTGCGGCGGAGACATGCGGTGTGCCGTGTGTGTGGAACTTTCCGTGCTCCGCCGAATGTCATTGCCTTGCTCTCTTTTTCTCAACACGTTCAAGCCTTTCGTTGGTTCGCAGGAATGCAGGATAGTCATCTCAGGTGTAGTTCCTTTTCAAAAAAAAATAAAAAAAATCTCAGGTGTAGAAAATGACCTCGGTAATTTCTGACACGTAACCAATTGAAGGTGTGATGCTATCTCAGCTTCCAGAATCATTGAACATTTGCATGTTGCATTTGACTCCGGAATCTGAGCTGGAAGCTGCCTGGATGGTGGAGCCGTCACTTCATGCCTACTACTTTTCATTCAGCGTTACGCCGTGCGGCTTTATTTTCATATCTTTAGTAGCGCCCCTTTTCTTTCGTTAGTACTGTCCGATTGTTTTAGCAAATTTAAATATATATATTTACTATACACTTAAATAATATTATATCTAGTTATATAGTAAAAGTAAAAATTATATCTAGATTTATTAAAACTATCTACAATTTGAGATGAAGGGAGTACATGAAACCGAGGATCATGACTCTCTGATAAGGAAATGGAGCGGGAATGGAACGAGGCTTAGGTGGTTAGCTGCCCCAGCTTTGGGGTAAGCAGTCCGGGTTCGAATCCGTTTCGGATGCTCTTTCGCTAGAGTGGAGGACGGTCCGGATAGGGTAGAGTGCCCTGGTGCCTAGCGTCCAGGTGACGTAGAGTGGAGCCGTGTGCGGGACTTCCCATACACTTTTCACAAAAAATGGTTAAATCATGTATCTTCCAGCTCATTAGATCCATCTAACTCAATAATTACAGGTCTCTAACTTCCCGCCAATGTCACTCATTCTTTTACACTTAGATTTAACAATATGTGAACCTTATCTCAATATTTCGAATAGGCTGGTTCAACATTTAATAGAGATCAGGTATTTATTTATTTATAACTTGCTCTCCCACGCCATCTAGATTTTTTCATACCAAATACATGCTTTAATATTTTATTACAACCGATTCATCAATCCATGAACCTTGATTCAACGTTTCGCGCAGCTAATTTAATATCCGGTCCTCATAAAATGTTGAATTAACCTATTTAAAGTGTTGAATCAGGGTTCGCGGATTGTTGAATTAGATGTAAGAAAAATGTCGAAGTGTATATCACACGTGGGGAAATTTAAGTGAGGTGGGGAACAAGCTATAAATAAATATCTGAAGAAATATTGATACAGAGTTTGTGGATCGTTGAATTAAGAGTAAAAAAATGTTGATGGTATTTACGGGGAGAGATTGATGACATGTAAATGAATTTTAAAATATAACGCTTAACTAGCTAGTGGAATTAGCGCCACCGTACCGTGTGGGTGAAGAAGAGGTAGCCGCTTCCCGCCGTTCCACGGTTCCCGAACCCAGCTATCCGGGACGGAGGGACTGCGTGTCCACTACCCCGGTGTCCACCAGTGCGTGCCCGGGCGCCGCGAGAGAAGCCCCCGACGCGACTACCCGAGCAGCAGTTGCAAGCCACTGATCGGCACCACCACTGGAGACCGCGGCAGATTCGCGAGATCCATGGAGATCCGGATCCAGCCCGAGCAGATCGATCCGCTGGGTTCCAAGACATGATACAACCAATGACATGGCATGTTGCCAGCCGCGAGTGCCTTCCGTTCTGTATGTCTCAAGCTGCGAGGTAGCTTGGCCTGAACCTGCAGCGACGACTCGCGACCTCACGGCCATTATCTGCTAATTTTCTGCGTAGGAGCAATCGCTAGTGACGACCGGCGCCGCACCACCGATGGCTGCGGCACCGAATGATGTGACGTCCTGTGTTGGACTCTTGCCAGTGGAGTGGAGTGGTGGCTGCCGCCCTTAGACAGCTGACGCTTTTGTCGTCGCCGGCCCTGTGCGGGCATGCACGGAGAGTTCACGCTCGATCAAACAGTTGGGGACAATTCGGATGCTACAAGCCTGTACTTAACATCCTGCACCACTCATGGCCATCACTTGGATCCGGGAGGATCAAACTCTTATTTTCTGATGCGACGCAGTCATGAACAATATGCGATAAGCATCCGGAGGACTGCACTATTCTGCTTGTTTGGAACCATCCAGGAGTTCGAGCTTGGTTGACAAAGCAAGCTTTTATTTTACACTGGCACGGATCATCACTCTCCTCTCGGTTTGGAGAAGCAAATACAGCTCGAATTCAAATTGAAACAAACACGCACGGGAGACTTTTAAATTTTCCGACATTGCATTGTGTTCTTACTTCACCTCGTGATGTGAGCAACGAAGTCCTCGAAATCCTTCTGGGATGACCCGCCGGCAGCCAAGGACGCGCGGACGGCCTCACCGACATCCGCGGCCCGCTGCCGCACGGCGCGCCCTTCGTCGGAGGCCATCGTCCTCTCGACCACCTGCTGTATGATCGCCGCCGGGATCACCTCGGCGTGCTTCTCGCACGGCCTGACCAGGAAGCCGGCCTCGAGGTACCCGCACACGAGCTCCGCGTCCCAGGGCTGGTCGGAGTGCATGGGCCACGCCAGGATGGGCTTCCCGTGGCTCATGCTCTCCATCGTCGAGTTCCACCCGCAGTGGCTCACGAACGCCGCCGTGGCGGGGTGGGCGAGGATCTCCAGCTGCGGCGCCCAGTCGGTGATCAGCAGCCCTGTTCCCTGTGTCTGCTTGGTGAACTCGGACAGGAATTTGGCGTGCCGCCTCTCGCCGTCGTCTGCGAACACATTGCCGCGGTCGGCGTCGCGGAGGACCCAGATGAAGTGCTGGTTGCTGCCGCGCAGCGCCGCCGCGAGCTCCTCAATTTGCTCGCGGCGCAGCGAGGACATTGAGCCAAACGACACGTACAGCACGGATGCCGGCGGCTGCTTGTCGAGCCATTGGAGGCACCCGTGCCGGCTTCTGCTGCTCTGCTCGGGCGCGCTCGCGTCCAGCAGCGGGTTTAACGGCCCGATGGCGAACAGCTTCTTGCCGCCGGCCGCCATTTGCTGGGCGAGAAAATCGATGAACTCGCCCTCGAGCGCGCGGCACGAGTTGGCGAGCAAGCCGGCGCTGGCAACCATGGATTGCTCCGCCCTCATCCGTTTGAGGAGGTACTCCATGAACTCCTCCGTCACGTAGGGGTCGATGGGGAGGTACTCGAGCCCGCGCTCGCGCAGAAGCCGGCTCCCGTCTTCCACCCGCCCGATGATGGACGAGACGGCGGTGCAGTGCAGCGCGTACCCCTCGCCGTTGGGCAGCCGCGCGGCCTCTTCGGCAACGAAGCCGTTGATGAGGTCGTACAGGACCACGACGCGGCGGTGGGAGGCGGAGGCCTCGCGGAGGAGCGCCGCGACCGGGGCGGGCGCGCTGGCGGTAAAGGCCTCCCACAGGGGCATGAGGTGCGAGGGGAACGGCGAGCCCGCGGCGGGGTCCGGCGGCGGCGAGGCGTACTCGGAGATGGCGAGCTCGTGGAACTGGACGCGGCGGAGGGCGTCGTCGCCCCAGCCGTGCACGCGCGCGCGGGCCTGGCGGACGTGCTCCGCCGGCGCCGCGTAGTGCACGGGCAGCCCCCGCGCCGCGAGGTGCAGCGACAGGTGCAGGAGCTGGTTCAGGTGGCCCTGCGCCGGGAACGGCACCGCCACGACGGCGACGGATTCCATGGAGGCCGGCCGGGATTTCTCAAGCTAGATGGATTGGGTGTGGCTTGCCCTGAATGGTTCGCTAGCTCCGCGTATGTATATCTGATAGCAAGCAGCACGCGCTTGACGAGCAGATAGCCTCACGTATCTTTCGATGTGGAAGAGTTTGTTCGTTTTTTTCTCATGGCAGAAAGTGATCACTCGTCAGCGCCTCCCGTGCGATACGGCCGAAGGACTTGACTGGCTACTAGAAGCCCGCCCAGCTGCAGCTGTCGTGGAAGTTCCTGCGCTCGGTGGAAGTGGAACGCCAAGTTGCAGTCTCAGGACGTGCATGCTAAATTCAGTCCTATTTTCCTTTTTCATGAATACTAACTAATACGTACCTCAAAATTACTAGTCCATGTGAATGTATGGATTGCCAGATTGATGGACATGTAACTAATGATCATGTTTTGTTAGACCCTTGAACTTGAAGGATAGAACTATGCAGGGGCAGAGCCAGGCCGGCCCAGCACCTAGGGGGGTCACTCATGGGCTGCTTGGGCTGGCTCGGTTGGGCCTCTTTGGTACAACACTCTACAATGTTGGAAAAATAGGCCAATGTCTAGAGCCATGATCTGTTTGGTTGGAGAGTGAGATAGAGTGGAATGGATTCATCCTAGATTCTAGGGATGAGATGGTTCCATATGTATTGTTTGGTTCGATAATGGAATGGCTCTATTTTACATTTGGTTGGAGGGATGACCGAGAAATGGGATTTGATATGTTAGCTGCCGTTACTGTGGGGCCCACATGTCAGCCAAACCATCTCACCCTTCCCTTCCTCGTGCTGCACTGCATCTTGCGCCGCCTCGAGCAGCCATGGCCGCGCCACTGCCCTTTGCGGGCCGTTGCAGCTCGAGCATGCGTGGCCGCGGCCTTGCGCTGCCTCTCGCCGGCTGCAGCCGCCTCCGCACCGCCTCGTGGTGGCCCGCCGCGGCTAGAGCAGGTGCGGCCGGCCTTCGGCGCCGCCTCTCGCCGCGCCGCCATGGGCCCCCACGGCTCCCGTTTGCTGGCGCCTGCGGCGCCGTCGTCAAGTCGAACCTCACCACCTCGCCGGCGCTGCTTGCCCGCACGCCTGGTTGCCGCTCATTTCTGCCACGGCATCTCACGCCGTCCAAATAGGATGGCTCGGTTCGACTAATTTTTTTGGATCGAGCCATCCCGAATCATGAGGGAATATTTCCTCCGTTGGATGGCTCTATCCTAGTGCTCCTGAACCAAACAAGAAGCGGAGTGGCTCCGTCCTAGCTGGCTCTTGAACCAGATAAGAATTAGTGGCCCTAGACCTTCCTCCACCCCTAGAATATAGTTTTGTGATCATTTTTATGTTATATCAAGGTTGTAAGTATCTTTCATTTCTGAGTTTTTAATTTTTCCGTTATCTAAAATAAGGTTTCTAAGTTTTACGGCTTCTTGTCTAAATTAAAAATATGGTTGAGAAAATAATACATACAATCTTTTCTAGCATATTTTAGTTGTTTTTAAAATGACTTTAGACCTGTCTCGAACAATATCTACATAGTATTCTATCTATCCTAAAATATAGTTACATACATTTATGTTTGTTCTAAATCAAACGTTTTTACTTGTGACCAAAAATATGTCTAAAATAATTAATTTTAAAGAGAAAATTTAGTATGTTTTTCCACATAATATTATTTTTTACATTAACAATCTTTATAATTATTTTGCTATTTATAGTCAAAGTTAAAACATAGGACAAATCTAAATGCAGCTATACTCTAAGATGGAAGTGGTGATAATTTCCTCTAGACTAATGAGGATCGGCACGACGGCACCACCTATGCAATCAGGCTACCGACGATTTGGACTCCCGCCTTTTTGTTGCCGCCCTTAACGATTGCCACTTTCGTTATCGTCCACGCTGGATCGACAGTACACATCGCCATTATCACCCTCGCACGCTCTCAGGTAGGAGCAATAGTGTACTGCTACATAGGAGTACTCGCTTGCTTGAAACGGGAGCTCAAGTTTATTTGGTACAATCGGTTTTCTCTACTTACCACTTGTACAAAACACTCTCCTTTTCAGGAAAAAAATACAACTGAAATTCCATTCAAACTGATACACCTATTGTTCCTGCATTCTCGGACCTCTTACCTTGTGATGTGAGCAATGAAGTCCTCAAGGTCCTTCTGGGATGACCCGCCCGCAGCCGCAGACGCGCGGACGGCCTCGCCGAGCGCCACTGCACGCTGCCGCACCGCGAGCCCTTCGTCGGAGACCATCATCTTCTCGATCACCTCCCGTATGGTCGCCGCCGGAATCACCTCGGCGTGCTTCTCACACGGCCTCACCAGGAAGCCGGTCTTGAGGTACTTGCACACCAGCTCCGCGTCCCAAGCCTGGTCCGAGTGCATGGGCCACGCCAGGATGGGCTTCCCGTAGCTCATGCTCTCCACGGTGGAGTTCCAGCCGCAGTGGCTCAGGAACGCCGCCGTGGCGGGGTGGGCGAGGATCTCCAGCTGCGGCGCCCAGTCGGTGATCAGCAGCCCTGTTCCCTGTGTCTGCTTGGTGAACTCGGACAGGAACTTGGTGTGCCGGCTCTCGCCGGAGCCCGCGAACACGTTGCCGCGGTCGGCGTCGCGCAGAACCCAGATGAACCGCTGCTTGCTGTCGCGCAGCGCCGCCGCGAGCTCCTCGATCTGCTCGCCGCGCAGCGAGGACACCGAGCCGAACGACAAGTAGAGCACGGACGCGGCCGGCTGCTTGTCGAGCCAGTCGAGGCACCCGTGCCGCTCCGCTACCGGCTCGGGCGCGTTCGCGTCCATCACCGGGTTTAGCGGCCCGATCGAGAAGACCTTCTTGCCGGCGGCGCCGAGCAGCTCGGTCACGAAGTCGATGAACTCACCCTCTAGCGCGCGGGACGTGTTCATGATGATGCCGGCGCTGGACGGGATCGTTTGGTGGCTTCTGGCCTTGCCGACGAACTCCAGGTGCTTGTCGGTCACGAAGCCGTGGGGTGGGATGTCAGCGAAGCCGTGCGCATCGCTCATCCGCAGCTGGAGCCCTTCATCCAACCCCCTGGCTAGGATCGACGCGGCGGTGCAGTGGAACGCGAACCCCTCGCCGTTGGGCAGCCGCGCGGCCTCCTCCGCGGCGAAGGCGGTGATGATGTCGTAGAGGACAACGACGCGGCGGTGGGAGGCGGAGATCCCGCGGAGGAGGTCCGCGACCGCGGCGGGCGCGTCGGCGACGAACGCCTCGAACAGGGGCAGGAGGTGCGAGGGGTAGGGCGTGCTGGCGGCGGGGTCGGGGGGCGGGGATTCGTACTCGGAGATGGCGAGCTCGTGGAACTCGATGCCGCGGAGGGCGCCGGCGCCCCAGCCGTGGAGGCGCGCCTTGGCCTGGCGGACGTGCTCCGCGGGCGCCGCGAAGTGCACGGGCAGGCCGCGCGAGGCGAGGTGCAGCGCCAGGTGGAGCAGCTGGTTCAGGTGGCCCTGCGCCGGGAACGGGACGACGGCGACGGCGACCGGCGACTCCATCGAGGTGGGTCAGTGGGTGGCTTCTCTGTTCCCACTGTGCGCCCGACTCCCCGTCATCCCGTGTCACCCCCAGTGCAGGGGAGGATGGCAGAATGGCGGGCAATTATATGAAGCCTCGCTTCAAGGCTGCGGTCCCGCCGCACCAACCACGCCATGAAATATTTAAGGCCGCCCGCGAAGATGGATTCACTTGGTAGGTACGACGTTGTCTCTACTCCTTTGTTGCGACCTGACGAAACGCAGCAGCATCGATGATAGCAGCAGCGACCATTTTCCTGTCCTCAGAGTACAGGCAGTGCTTACTTGCCCGTTTGATCTGGGCACTTGGTCGTCGTGAAAGTAGAAAACCATGGTGAAAAGCGGTTTAATTAGCTTTGTGCTCATTACACCGATCAGATAATTAGAAAGCATTTAATTTATTTTCTCAAAATATACTATATATATAGAGGGATGTAGACGCGCATATACATATACGCACACTCACATCTACAGATAACTCTACAACTTCAAGAGACTGAATGAGAGATATCAAAATTGATGAAATAGCTTGCTATCGGGCACGTCATCTATCTGTTAAAAAAATAGTACCTAGAAAAATAAACTACTTAAATATTCCTAAGGATGCAAATATTCGCGTACACATTGCAGGGCTCCTTAATTAGCAAAGCGACGCAGGCGTCGCAGGGAGTCGATTAATTGGGTCTGTCCCAGGACAGCCGCATATGCCTGGCGCACTGGAGACTGGACACGCAATGAATGATGATGTGATCGCTGTGGACTGTGATTGGATGCTGTCTCCACGTGAACCACGCGACCACGTGAAGCACGCGAAGCATTTTTTTTAAAGAAAAGGCAGCGGTAGATGCATGCAGAGTTCCAGTTTCTGAGTTTTACTTGGAAGTTTTTTTTTAAAAAAAAGAGTTTTTACTTGGAACGCCCAAATGACAAGCAGAAAGCGTAGAATTTAGCTATATTTAATTATATTCTACAATAAATATTTTTAACTTTGATCAACGGCAACTTCATAAATAATTTATTGTAAATAGAAAAATTACATATTATGATAGCTGGTTTCAGGATGAATATACTAGAATTGTTTTTATATTATTTGCTACTTATAGTTAAAATTTAAAATGTTTGATTTAGAAAAGACAATCCAAATATAGTCATATTCTAGGGCGAAGGGAGTAAGCACATGAAGCCAGGCTGAATTTGTTGACGGATGGATGCATGCTAACTAATCAGCTTAGCACAGAATCAGCATCGTATCCATCTGTACGTACGTGCGAGTAGTTTAATCTGTGCCGTGACATGTGAGTTGGGTGGATAGTGGCAGACGCAGCTGGTTACCAATATTAGCATTTTAGTACAAACTGCCTGATCGGAACGAACATATGGAACGATATGCCTATTGTCGGCAACCACTACATGGGAATCGACTTATTTGAACCATCCGAAACCAATACAGTACTAGCACACGAGTGATGAATTAATCAGCTGTTTGATCGTTCATGACAAAGAACCCCCCCTGTTGCATGGAGGAAATGGCATCCCATGGCCAGCTAATTATTGCAGAAACAAAGGTTTAATTTCACAGGGTTGCATGAAAGTGACATCTTATACGATTGATGAACAAACAATGGTTTCGCTGCTGCATAAAAGTTATTGTGTACTTCACAAATCCGAAGCTTGAGACCGAGCTCCGCAGTTGTCCCTCGAGCGCTACTTAACCAGTAGCCAGCGTAATTCCTTGAGGATACTTGTGGAAAGTATAACAGTTGCTCCGGTTTCAGTTATTAGCGAGTTGAGATAGTTGGGGGTGGTTTCTATCTACATTCCTTGAGGATACTTGTGGAAAGTACAACAGTTGCTCCGGTTTCAGTCATGAGCGAGTTGAGATGGTTGGGGGTGGTTTCTATCTACCCCTGTTTGGAAGATTCCAATATTTTTTTTCACCTGTAAATGAATTCCGCCTGTAACAGCGTTGATACCGCCGCATGGTTCGTGCAACGCAATTGCGAAATGTTCCAGCGGCGAACCTATAACCAATCGATGGCTTCGACGTCCGCTTCAGAAATCACTCCAGTGTATACGTTTGAGTAAACACGTTTGATTTGGTCGTCCTCGTCGTAGAAAGTGAAGAGCCATGATGCAGCAGAGTAGCCCTGCTTTACTTGTGAAGGTGAAACACTAGAGTATTGCACACGCCGTAGTGAGTGATTTGTCAACGGCAAGAATTTTAGTGTGCAAAGAAGATTGAACAAGGGTGTGGTGATGTTTTCTCTCTAGTAGCTGTACTGTCACATTCTGTTTCTCTAGAAGTTGTCATCGGAATAAAGCTAGAGAAGCGAAGAATGGACAAGGAAAGGCCCAAGTGAGAGAGGAGAGATATCAAAGAAAAAGAGGTTTGTTGTGCCCAAGTTGGGCAATCTCATAGCATATTCTTGTTTTGTTCGAGAACATGTTGGCTGTTCGCGAATGGGGAGCACAGGCGCGGGGAGGGATAGCCTCCGGCGCAGGGATGCGGGCAGTGCCGGCGTGGCCATCTCTAGGATGAGCACGCATGCCCAGGCCAGGCACGCCGGGTTCCTGACCAAAGTTTGACTTGGTCCAACTGTTTCCTTTGGAAATTCTGCGATGATTGCTTTTTTTATACAAAAGAAGTTGAGCAGATGGGACTGTTACTACATGAATCGCCCTCCCAGCAATAAAAAAAACTGCAGTAAAGGTTTGAAAATTCTCGATAAAATTTCTATCCAAAATTCAGACATGCATACAACTCTGTCATTCTTATTACTCTTTTATGCCGCGGGGCCCTCTTGTTCTAACTCTTGTCATATAATCAATGGTATGTCATATGTAATATGTTATTGCTCAAGATTGTGACCCAAAGGTTTCGTTGGAAAATTTCAATTAGGTAGTCCATAGTTCATATGTTCTGCATGAGCAACAAAGCAAACAAATGATGGCCCTGGCTCTTTGGGTGAGTAACTAAAAATCATGTTAATTTACAAGATAACTGCGAACATAATACCTGGAGGAATATATTGTAGAAAATAGTAGTGTGTCAAAGTCTCGTTTGGTGATTTACTTCAACCTACCATCAAATGATATGGCAACTTCTACTTGACAGAAAAAAAAAGTCAGTGTTTGAAATAGCGGTACATCATCAATCCATTTGGTGCTCTTGAAAGTAGCAATTAGGATTTTAAAGGTTAATTGATGCACTGATGTAGTCTTGCATCTTTGAACCATGAACCAGGATCCAATTCTTGAGGGATTACTTCAATTTTGGCTGTGTAGTTGTGCATTTCCCCCTATCCTAATTAATTTCTATCATTTTCTAATATTTAAACAAAACTCACATGAGGTCTTTTTGGCTAATTTTAGTCTGAAATTCAGACCTGAATTATTTTTATTGAAGAAAGGTTTCCTCCGTTTTATTCTAAGAGGAGGTAAAACGAACAAGAGTTTCAAGCATTCAGCCATTCACGTATTCGAAGCGCGCCCGCTTAGTTCAATACATCAGAGCTCTCAACAGAATATATGACTGTGTTCACAACGCTAAGCTGAGGTACTACGCCAGAACTTGATGAAGCGCCCTGCTGCCCCTGATTCACCCAGCCTCGCACTTGGGTCGCCGAGTCCCTCCAAGCGATTCCCAGCGGTTCTTTGGCTCTGACCTCCATTCTTGTCACCAACGCATCTAGCTTCAGCATGTCTTGCTTATTGCATAAGATCCTCCACTGTTGAGAAATCGGCGCCCCTAATTTTGACACCGACTTCCGAGAAGCGATACCAAAGTAGTGTGATACCACTTTTCCGTGGACCCTATAACCACACTATAACGATGAGATCTTCACCTGGACACCAATATGGGAGACCAACTCTCTACAAGGAACTCAACTTCTCTATTCACAACCCAATAACCCTTACACTTTTTATATGGCTACCCTACCACACTCTACTCATACCATCCAATGGCATGTCACTCAATTATCCATAGTGGTTACCTATGCTATCTTCAAATGACTTCTACTTGACATGGCTTGGGGGAAAGGAGTGACCTCATATATATAGGACTCCATGGCTCATATGGTGTTGCCATGTGTCCACCTTCTACATTCTTCTACAATTCTAGATTTTTCTCCATCTTTATCCTATCATACAAATATCTCTTCTCTAGAATATTCCATACTTCACCATGAAATATGACAAATATGAATCATACATGTCCTCCACTCTTCTAGAACCTTATTACCTTGTCATGATCTTATTCTTATCCTTATGGATTGCAAAGATAGTTTCTTGTGATTTTCACAATCTCCTAGAATGTTCCAGGTATGCATTGCATATTTCAACATCCATCCTCTCAGCATTTTTGCCATCATGTATAGTACCACCCGAATGTCCATCCAAACCTGTCCAGAAAAACAGAGAGCACTCCTTAGTTTCCAAATAGCCCACAATGCAGCAGAGGAACACATATTAGTGATGAGATGTCTTTTTTGACTCAACCACAGGCTGGCAACCGATTCAAAATTGTTATTTAGATGTAAAGCAAGCAACTCAGAGCAGAGCTGCCAAACATTAGCCGCCAGTCCGCCACACAACAGTAAAAAAATAGATGATGCACAGATTCAGGGTTAGTACAAAACAAGCAGGTCAACCACATATCTTCTCTTATTCAACTTGTCCCTAGTCGGCAATCTGTTATTGCATAGCAGCCAAAGGAACACTTGAACTCTCCGAGGCACACAAATTTTCCAGACCACTGGAGTATGGATTTGTTCTACCCCCTAAAGCTAATTGTGACATAAAGAGAGTGAGCTGAATAAGTGCCATTGGAAGTCAGCTTCCAAACAGTAATGTCATCATCCCCTGAAAGGGAGATTGATTCCGCAATACCCACAATCTCCAGCTACATATTCATCAAATGTTGGGAGACAGTTCTCCTGAAATTCAGACCTGAATTATGTGTCGTGATTTGGTTCTTCAGTAAAGATGAAAACAAAAGGCAAAGACTACAGATTGAAAGAGCGGATTGGTAGGTGAAAAAAAAGTTTCTTTTAGCAGCATGTTGAGAAGAGCATAGACTTGCCACACGGCAATGCTAAAACGCCAATGAGAAGAATGCAAAGATCCACCGACGCGAAAACGCCAGCCACCGCCGCCGTCGCTGGCCGCAGGTTGCCTCGCGGTGTTGCATCCCATCCGTGGCTGGCCCTCGACCCGCCGGCCGGCTCTGCCGTGGCACCATTGCTGGAGATGGGCGGTGGGCAGTGGCGCTTGGAAATGCCGGTGGCGAGGAACACCAGACCGCGCTCACGCAGAAGCCGGAGCCCGGCGTCCATCTTGCCGCCTAGCGTCGACGCAGCCAGGCAGTGCAGCCTGAACGCCGCGCCGTTGGGCATCCGCGCGGCCTCCTCGCCGGCGTACGTGTTGATCCGGTCGTGCACGACGATGACGCGGCGGTGCGAGGCGGAGAGCCTGGCGAGGAGCGCCGCGAGCCGGGCGCGCCCCCCGGCGGTGTAGGCCTCGAACAGGGGCATGAGGTGCGAGGGGAACGGCGAGGGCGCGGTGGGGTCAGGCGGCGGGAAGGCGTACTCGGAGATGCCGAGCTCGTGGAAGTTGGAACTCGACGGAGCCGAGGGCAGCCTCGTCCCAGCCTTGCACGCGCGCGCCGGGCCTGCCGTGGCACCATCGCTGGAGAAGGGCGGTGGGCGGTGGCGCTTGGAAGTGCCGGCGGAGGCAGCAGATTGACGCGTGTGATTTTGCGGGGAGTGACCGGCTGTTGCGTGGCGGCGGCGTGACGCCGCGGCCTCGCCGACCGGAAAACATGTGTAAAAATCTTAGACACGAATATTTACATATAGACCTTTACTATTTTCATATACCACCCTAAATAAGATCGCGATTTATAATAGCGATCCAAACTAGGGGGATATATGAAAATAATAAGGGTGTATTTGAAAATAATCGGATCGCGATTGTTAATCGCGATCCGAATATTTGCAAATAGGTCCACAATATTTGCACATAGGTCCCTGTCCGGATCCGTTCGTCCTCCCCCATCGTCCGGCGTCCTCTCCGCCGCCCGCCTTCAGCTCCCGCCATCCTCCCGGCCGGAATCAGGAAGCCCCGTTACCCGTTCAGCCCTTAGCGCGCTCTGTGGCAATTGGAGCCGAGTCGAACTGGCAGCCGCGGCAGCGCACCTTGGCTTTACGAGGACGCCGGAGCCGCGGGCGCGGGCGACAACCGAGCACGGACGCCGTGGAGGCGGAGCGGGCTGGAGAGCAGGAGGCGGGGAGGTGCAGTGCGGCTGCCCTCGCCTGGGTCAACGCCAACACCTTCGCGGCGGAGGAGCAGAGCGGGTGCGCGTGCCCGCAGAACGTAGCTGCCGGCTCGAGGGAGGAGCACGAATGCGACGCTCGTGCGCGGAGCAGTAGAGGCCGAGTGTGGCCGTGTCGCGGGGAGGAGCTGGCGCGCCGCAGGGGCGGCCGGGTGCCGCCGCCGGCGGCGATGGGGAGCACAGGCACGGGGAGGGATAGCCTCCGGCGCAGGGAGGCGGGCAGTGCCGCTCGTGGTCGTTTCTAGGACGAGCACGCATGCGGCATGCCAAGGCCAGGCACGCCGGGTTCCTGACCAAATTTTGGCTTAGCCCAACTGTTTCCTTTGGAAATTCTGCGATGATTGCTTCACAAAAGAAGTTGAGCAGATGGGACTGTTACTACATGAATCGCCCGCCCAGCAACAAAAATCTGCAGTAAAGGTTTGAAAATGCTCGATAAAATTTAATTCCCAATCAAACTACCAATGGATTACCTTGTGATATGAGCAACGAAATCATCGAGGTGTTTGCGCGATGAACCACCGTCAGCCAGGGAAGCACGGACGGCCTCTCCGAGCACCTTTGCTCGCTGCCGCACCGCCATTCCTTCGTCAGAAAGCATGGCAGCCTCGACGACTTGCCTGATGGCCTCTGCCGGAGTCACCTCACCGTGGTTCTCCCAGGGGCGCACGAGGATGCCGGCCTTGAGGTAGTTGCACACCAGCTCCGCGTCCCATGGCTGGTCGCCGTGCATGGGCCACGCCAGTATAGGCTTCCCGTGGCTCAAGCTCTCCACGGTCGAGTTCCAGCCGCAGTGGCTCATGAACGCCGCCGTGGCGTCGTGCGCGAGGATGTCGAGCTGCGGCGCCCACCCGGTGATCACCAGGCCCCTCCCCTGGGTCTGCTTGGTGAACATGGGCAGCAGCTCCGCGTGCCTGCTCTGCTTCTCGTCGTGGTCCGCGGATTCGTCCCCGCGGTCGGCGTCGCGCAGCACCCAGATGAACCGCTGGTTGCTGTCGCGCAGAGCGGCCGCGAGCTCTGCGATCTGCTCCATCCGCAGCGTTGGTGTTGTGCCGAACGACACGTAGAAGACCGACGCCGGCGGCTGCTTGTCCAGCCAGTCCAGGCTCTCGTGCCGCGGCTTGCTCTGCCTCCGCGCGTTCGCGTGGAGCAGTGGATTTAACGGCCCTACGGCGAAACACTTCTTGCCGTCGGCGGCCAGGTGGTCAGCAACGATGTCCATGAACTCGCCCTCAAGCGGGCGACATGTGTTCACGAGGATGCCCGCGCCTGGCGAGATCTCTTTCGACGGCCTCGCGCGCTTGAAGACGTACTCCACGAACTCCCTCGGCGCGCACGCGTCGGCGGCGAGGAACACCAGGCCGCGCTCGCGCAGGAGCCGGAGCCCGGCGTCCATCTTGCCGGCCAGCGTCGACGCGGCCAGGCAGTGCAGCCCGAACGCCTCGCCGTTGGGCAGCCGCGCGGCCTCCTCGCCGGCGTACGCGTTGATCCGGTCGTGCACGACGACGACGCGGCGGTGCGAGGCGGAGAGCCTGGCGAGGAGCGCCGCGAGCGGGGCGCGCGCGCCGGCGGTGTAGGCCTCGAACAGGGGCATGAGGTGCGAGGGGAACGGCGAGGGCGCGGCGGGGTCGGGCGGCGGGCAGGCGTACTCGGAGATGCCGAGCTCGTGGAACTCGACGGTGCCGAGGGCGGCCTCGTCCCAGCCTTGCACGCGCGCCCGGGCCTGCCGGACCTGCGCCGCGGGCGCCGCGTAGTGCACAGGCAGGCCCCGCGACGCGAGCCGCAGCGACAGGTGCAGGAGCTGGTTCAGGTGGCCCTGCGCCGGGAACGGCACCGCCACAACGGCGACCGACTCCACTCCGCTCCCTTTCGCCACCATTGTCTTTGTGTGTTGCTCTGGCGTGCAGAGGGATGAAGAGTGGCAGGGTATATATGACGCAGCATTCGGCAGTGAGCCATTCATGGACGCAAAGTGTGCTCCAAGTCGGCCATGGCGGAAGAAGATTTCCCTGCTGTTACCACATCTCTAAAATATTCCACGCACGCGACTATTTTGGCCAATTGGCAATAGACAACCAGCACATTTGATACTCTGAAAATCTGAACTAAACTGTCCAATAGCGGCTGTTCTGACGTCTAACTGGATCGCAAGTAGCACTGGGGCAGTGAAGTACGCTGGGCTCAACGCCTTGTTAGCCGTGAACAGAAGAAGCGATAAGGAAGGTGTGGCCATAAAGACGTAGACTGTGCCTGACAGCAAACTCTTCACTTTTTTGGAGTATCATTGAGGTCGTAGACTCGTAGAAAAACTTTCAAGCGCCACCCACCCATACAGACAAAGGAATGGTCCAAATTTTGTGCTGTTGTCCAATGATCTTTATGCAAGGTAGATCTGCAGTAGGATTTTGCTGAACAAGTAAATCCGTGTGGATCGTCACTGCCCATACCAATGTTAATTCCGTCGCGACAACTGTCCAAAAATAACAAACACCAAAGACCTAAATATACCTACCAACGATATATTTGAATTTCGTTTTTTCACCATCTGTGTGAAGTTGAACTCGTACTCCAGATCATCACCTCTTGTTCCCCGTAATCACAGGTGGGGATGGATTAGTCTATCCTAGATCTGTTTTATGATCATTTGCTTTCCTCTTAATGAAAAATATACTGAAGCACGTTCGCGAAATTTCATCACATCTTGTGACAATGCTTACTATTAGCAGGGATAGTTGAAGGCTAGGGAAGCAACCAGGGTATGGACCATGGACCATGGTATTGGGGCCCTCCATTTGACATGTGTCCATGCCCCCGCCGGATAGATTAGGATGGGTGGATGCTAAGGGACAGTGTGGGAAGTGGTTAGTTCAATAAGAATATGATTGAAAACTAAAGAGAACTAGGACAGCAATCCATAAGAAGGAAGGAAGCCGAATACACTTTAATATGATATGGAAATAAAAGTCGAGATGGAAGAACGTTGATGGCCAGCAGGATTCATTAGAAAACCGCCGCTCACAAGTTATAAAGGTCCATGCTAACAACTACTCCTTCCATTTTAAATTGTAGGCTATTTTAGTAAATCTAGATACATAGTTTTCAATGCATCTAGATATATAGTTTTTTACTATGCACCTACAATTTGAAGCAGAGATTGAGATGGAAGAATGTTGATGGATCAGCTCAGGATTTGTTAGAAACAGCCACTCACAAAGGTCCATGTTAATAGCTACATCCTAAAAATATCATGAAGTGGACTGAAAATTATTTATATATACTAGACTATCAACGCATGCTCCCGCACGGGCTAATTAGAATTAATATAAAAATAAGACTTATATAGCTAATAATAACTATCTATCTCACGCCCTCTTATTAAATATCTAACACATACTCTAAAATACATATTTATCATTATCTAGTTGCAATAGATTTCATTTTGCATCACACCTCCATATATGTTTGATATATATTTAATTGAACCATTTGTCTGTGAATTGGTATTCTTATCTCTTCCATCATACATGAATACATGGTGACAAATATCGTGGGTAGTACTTTTATATAAATAATAACATAAATAATATATTAATAAATGATAGAAATAGTAATTTAGAATTTTATATTTGTGCACTTTAATATTTTTTATAATTATATAATTTAGATTTAGATTTAGGGGTTACTTTAACTTTTAATAATGACATAATTAGATAATTTATATGCAACTTTAGAGGGTTATTTGTGTTATTTTTGTAATGGCATAGGCGGGTAATTTACACGAAGATTAGGAGGTTACTTTAGATTTTTTATAACGGTAGTGTAACACCCAAAATATGGGAGTTGAAACTTTAAAAGTATTTTTATAAAAATCATAAATTAAAATTGTGCATGCATCTTTATTTCTTTTCCTCTCCTATTCTTTCTTCCAGCCAGCCCAATTCCTTTTTCCTCTTGTTCTTTTCTTTTCCCGCGGCCAACTCAGTGGCCGATTTCCTCACCCGACCCTTGCTTTCACCGACAGCTAGGACCCACCTGTCGGCGCCTTCTTCTTCTTCTATCTTCTTTCCTTACCCAGAGTCCGGAATGACTCCGTGCTGTCGTTCGTGCTCTGTTTTCTTTCTTTCTTTCTTCTTACCCGAGTCCTGATCGACTCCGCAGCACCGCCTTCCTAATCCCAGCCGATCCGCCCCTATAAAAATCCTGCCAAAGCCCCGCTTTGCAACCAGAACCAAGCTCCAATCTTTTCCTCTACACAACATTGTCGCCCCCGCTGGAAGTTGCACCCCGGAGGAACGCCGCCGTCCTGTGTCGCCGATTCTCCGTCGACTCGCCGATCTGCAGTTTCCCCGCCGTCTTCAACTCTCGCCAGAGCTCCACGAGTTGGTGAGTATCAAGCCGCACCAGATTCCCCTCTCTCTCTTGCTCCGCCGCCAACCAGATTCCTCGCCGGAGATCTGTTTCCGCCCACCGCCGTGGCCGCCAGTTCACAGCCGCCGCACAGCCAACCTGTGATCACCCTCATCCTCACCGTACCGCCCACTCACTTCCCGTCATGAACCCAGCTTGAATTGAGCCCCGGAACACCGGAATCGGTGAAGCTCCGGCCGTCCGCCGCCGCAATCGCTCGCCGCCGATGCCCAGTAAAACTCCGCTTCGCCCGACCCCTTTTCGTTCCATCGAGCCGACCCTTCCTCTGCCGCTCGATCTAGATCTAATGGCCAGAAACAATGTTCACTTTACACGGCCGATTTACCCGAACTTTTCCTTACTCAGCCGATTCGCCCGACCCTTGCTCCGCCGATTCATCTGATCCGCCGCCGATTCTGATCCAACGGACCAGATTCACCCGACCCTAGCCGTTCTCGAAACTTTTGCAGGAAGATCCCTAAGTTTTCCAGGAATTGACCCGCAGCCCAGATCAGTAGAAAATAATTAGAGTTGAGCCCTTTCTTTTTCTGTTCCGACCCCTGACTTTTCTAGAAACAGTACCCGCCGTCCTGAACCTATAGTTTTGCACCCCGATCCTCTGTTTAAGGTTTAATTATGTTTTAGCCCCTGAATTCTTCAGATGTAGCCTCGGGAGACTCAAAACTCTAGCAGTTAGGTCCCCAGATCACTGTTTTAACCATATCTTCATCGTTCCAACTCCGATTTCAGCGATTCTTGAGCCCACACGATCCTTGCATCATGAACTACAACTTTAGCATCTTTTCACCCTTCCGTTTGTACTGTTTGTTGTATTGTTTCTTATTTGGTTGTGTATGCTTGTTTGTGTGATCGCGTAGACAACGTGACGTTCGAGCCAAATCAAGAGCAACCTTACGAGGAAGAGAATCAGCAGTTGCTTGAAGAAGGCAAGTGGATTTCCCCCTCTGCATATTCTATTTGATCCCAACAACTGCATGAAAATACACTTTACTTTATTGTTGCTTGCATAAACTTGATGGGTTACCTATGCTAAGGACATACCTAGTCTCTTACCCCAATCCTTGAAACACCTGGGTTTACTACTTTGTTGGGTAGTTACGCTTAGTTGCAAACTTTGGGATTGGTATTGGTTTACTCTTTTGTTAACGTTGGTCACGTTATATATTGTGGTTTATCGCGTAATCTAAAGATCAACTTTGTTTAATGGGAACATGGAGAACCACCCAAGTGAACAGTGCAACCACAAAGTCATATGGCTCTGACCTTAGCCGATTAATTAGATGTGTAGTTTGCTGGTGGCCTTACCGAAAGGGCAGGGATGGGGTCGGTGATAGGGGTCATAACCCGGTCCTCTTGGGGTAGCTGCCTTGACTAAGGAGCTAACAATTAGGGAGGTTTATGGACCACGCCGCTACTGAAACTCTAGCGGGCTGCCTAGCTCTCGACATGTCTTTGTAAAGGCTTCGTAGTGTACCCTCGCCACTCACCTCGGAAGTGTTTAAGGGCCTTGCAAACCCGGGCGATTCAGGGAAACACGATTTATGGGTAAAGTGTACAACCTCTGCAGAGTGTCAAACTGTTATAACAGCCGTACTCACGGTTAAGAGTGGCTTGGACCCTCACATGATTAATAAACTTGAAGATTAATTAAATGTGGTTCGTGGTTATGTTATGGTAGATGGTACTGTTATATTTTTACTAAAGTGGGTTGGTATAAACTTAAACCTAGTTAATAGATGCTTGTTAATAAATATTTGACCAACTAAAAGCAACCGCTGCTGCAAACCCTAGCCTATCCTTGATATCCTTGCATTTTCACCCCACTTGCTGAGTACCAACCATAAGAGTACTCACCCTTGCCCCCTGCTGTTCAGAAGAGAACTTTGAAGAGGAGATCTTCGATGACTTCGAGGAGTTCTAGGTCCTGCATTCACCAGTCATCGCCTGTGGAAGACGGAGTTGTTGAAGACTTCGTATAGGGTATAACGGTTATTCGTTTAAAGACATTTGTGTCTCTTTTATACGGAGTGTAATATTGTTAAATACTTTATTTTAGTACTTTGGAGCATTGTCTTTGATATATTACACTTTCCGTCTACCATATGTGTGTGAACGAGATCCTGGCGCACATATGAGATGCATCTGGTTCTTTCTAAAATCGGGTGTGACAGGTAGATATGGGTAATTTAGATACATGTTTAGGAGATTACTTTAGTCTATTTTTATAATGGCAGAAGTTGGTAATTTATTAGAAAATATAGCAGATCCAATGACTATTATGATTATAGTTGTCGGATTGATGGCCGGATATTTCTGATTTTTATGAAAATTTCTAGGATTTTTTTAGTTTTTTAGAGTGTCCACCTAGGATTCTAGATTGCTTCACGTGGAGACTTCGAAATGAGCCTCCAGTACTGGTAATAGTACCATTAGTATTAGTATTAGTATTAGTAATAGTAAGATTTGAAAATTCACTCGGCTGTTCAAACCACCGTAAGTTTTTGCCCACACATGCGTCGTAGGTCACACGTTCACCTCGCGATGTACGCTACGAAGTCATCAAGATCCTTGCGCGAATTCCCGCCGTCAGCCACAGAGGCGCGGAGCGCCTCCCCTAGCTCCTTGGCCCGTTGCCGCACCGCCATCCCGCTGTCTGACAGCATTGCCTCCTCGATGACCTTCTGGATGGCCCCCGCCGGCACGATCTCACCGTGCTTCTCCCAGGGCCTCACGAGGAGGCCGGCCTTGAGGTACTTGCACAGAAGCTCCGAGTCCCATGGCTGGTCGGAGTGCATGGGCCACGCGAGCACCGGCTTCCCGTGGCTCAGGCTCTCCATGGTCGAGTTCCATCCGCAGTGGCTCATGAACGCCGCCGTCGCGCCGTGCGCGAGGATCTCCAGCTGCGGCGCCCACTCGGTGATCACCAGTCCCGCCCCCTCGGTTTCCTTGGTGAACTCGGGCAGGAACTTGGCGTGCCGGCTCTCACCGGACTCGGCGAATATGTTGGCTCTGTCGGCGTCGCGGAGAACCCAGATGAACCGTTGCTTGCTGCCCTTCAGCGCCGCCGCGAGCTCGGCGACTTGCTCGGCGTGGAGATACGACGTCGTGCCGAAGGAGACGTAGAGCACGGACGCTGGCGGCTGCTCGTCGAGCCACTCAAGGCACTCGTGTCGTGCCCGTCCGCCCGGCGTCCGGGCGTCCGCGCCGAGCAGTGGGTTCAGCGGCCCGACCCCGAAAAGCCTCTGGCCCTGGAACTGCGGCTGCGCGGCAACCACGTCGATGAACTCGCCCTCCAGGGCGCGGCATGTGTTCATGACCACGCCGGCGATGGGCGCGCCCTGCTCGTCCTGCTCCATCCGGACGATGAAATCCACGAACTCCCTGGACATGCAGGCGTCGACGGGGAGGAACTGGAGGCCGTAGTCACGCAGGAGCCGGTGCCCCGGGTCCAGCCACCCGACGTTGTACGACATGGCCACGCACTGCAGCCCGAACGCCTCGCCGTTGCCCAGCCGCGCCGCCTCCGTGGCGGCGAAGGCGTTGAGGCGGTCGAACACGACGGCCACGCGGCGGTAGGTGGTGGACAGGCGCCCAAGGAGCGCCGAGAGCGGGGCGCGCGCCGCGGACGCGAAGGCCTCGAACATGGGCATGAGGTGGTTCGGGAACGGCGAGGCCGCCGCCGGGTTCGGGGCCGGGGAGTCGTACGCGGGGACGTCGAGGTCGTGGAACTCGATGGAACCGAGGGCCCGGGGGTCCCAGCCGTGCAGGCGCTCGCGCGCCTGGCGGACGTGCGGCGGCGGCGCCGCGTAGTGCACGTCGAGCCCCCGCGACGCGAGCAGCAGCGACAGGTGGAGCAGCTGGTTCAGGTGGCCCTGCGCCGGGAACGGCACGGCCACCACGGCGACGGATTCCAGCGCGTCAACCGCCATCGGGGCCTGTCAGAGTTCAGACTGACTGTATGTGCAGGTGTACTTCCAGTTCCAGTGGCGTAGAATTTTTTGGTAGACCGATGGGCTATATATAGGCACACGCCGCAGCATTTCTGGGAACCAACCTGCGGCCGGCTCCAGCGCCCATCGGAAGTATCGTCACCGGATCGCAGGGGATAACTCTTGAAAAATGCTCGATCTCGAGTGAGTGGGATGGCCAATCCGTAGCAATCAGGATGACAAAGCAGACCAAGTGACAGGGCCTTGTTTGGCTCGCTGGCATGGTGGCTTCAGCTCCGCTGGGATCTTGTTCCGGGGGTGCGCGTCCTTTCTTCCAGGAAACCTCGTCGTAGCTAGGCAGCGACGGCGCAGGCGGCCGGCGTTCGTCATCGGTGACGAACGACGGCCGGCCGGTGTGATCCTCTGCAGTGCAGCCTCAAACGGAACAGGTGAGGGAGGTGGGCACGCAACCAATGACGTGCAATACTAGCTAGTAAACAAGCTCATCCTTGCTGCTTCTGATCTACTATCTATCGCAGAATTGCTCATTATTTGGGGAATCTGAGATGAGCACGCGATAGTAATTTTCGCTATCCGATCACAACAGCGACTCGTAAAGACTCTTCAGTAACCGTAATGTAAGGGAATGTAAGCTGACTTGTGTGCAGTACTGCAGTTGCAGACGCCATGGCTCGGTGAAAGATCGACGAAGGATAGGTTTGGAGTGTTGGACTTGGATCTCAGGGAAAGTGACTGCAAAAGTGCATCACCAACAGTCACCGAGTCCAATCCTTTGACATCATCACCATGACGGTGTTGCCCCGTCAGACGCCGCGCCGCGCCGGCTCCGCTCCGGAACGGCAGACTGTCACCGTCGCCCGTCGCTGCCCCTGCCCCCACAGACGTTCCGAGTTCCGACCGCGTGCCTCGATTTCTCCCGTGGCTCCCGGCGATTCCATCGGGAACGCCTCGCGATCTCTGCTCCGGGGCGTTGTTGGCATGTGCTGCTTGGTCGGATCGAAAGCCGTTTCCCCCAGGAATTCGAATCATTTTTTGTGTGCGTGCCGCTGTGCGGTTGGCAAGATGCTCAGACCGGATGATGTGATCGCTGATGAAAGCGCGAAGGGACCGAGGCTGAGTTCCGGCCGGGCCGATCACGGCGGCTGCGATGTCGATCTTGCTGGCGTCTTGCGCAGCAGGGGACACCGGGAAGCTCCAGGGCTCCGGGGCGTCCCGTGCTATCCTCCGCCCGCCGGTGCCCCGTCGGCGTGGCTCAGCGGCCGACCTGTGCCGTGCAAGCCAGCCAGGCGCGGGAGCCACCGCAGGGCGTTGCGTCTGGACGGGCGCGCGGAAAGGCAGTTGCCTTTGCCTGCACGATTCTCTGAGCCCTGCTACAGGGCGCGCACGTTTCTCTTGCTCGGCGTCGAACAGTTTCAAGATCGACACCGTCTATGAGCGAGGCACTGTGAGGAGGGTTGCTGCTGGCCCGGTTGTGTTCGGTGGCCATCGTTAGGGGATTCGGGGAGGGTAAGCCAGCCCAGCAAAGGAGGCACTCGGGAGACAACCGGTGGGAAGGGAACGCGCGGGCAAGAGCAAAAAAATAATGACCGTATCTGTTTCCTAATTGGAAGATTTCTCTGGTTCCAAAAGAAAAAGAAGGAAGATGAACTCGCAAACCCCCTGCTAACCAAAATATGACAAACTCGGGGTCTCGACTGAAGTTGTGAGACTCGGAGTCGTCCAAGGTCTATCTTCAATTCTTTACATGGCCCAAATCGCCGGCAAGGAATTCTTCAAAAAGTTGACTGCTATAGCCGTAGCAGTCTCCCTTCGCGCTTCCTTCGTTCGCATCTCCCGGCACCGACAGCTTACCGGGCGCGTCGTCAGCCGCCGGCGTCGCCTTTACATCTACTGGCCCAGCGGCGCTGGCAGCAGGGACACTGGCAGCTGGGATCGCCGGACTAGATTGCTGCTGCTGGACGCCGCTGCAAGGGTAGAAGTTGAGAGGCGCCGGAAACTGGGTGCGAGGGACCATGGCTTGTGCTCCCGCAGGATGATCGAGATTGGCACCCTCGTCGAAGCATGCTGGCTGTGTGGACGCCGCCGGCCTGACATGTTGCTGCCCTGCGAAAGACGCGCTGCCCTGCTGTGATTTCAGTTCAGCTAGCAGCAGCTGCAACACTCGCTCTTTGCGCGCTTTCATGTCCTCCATCTGCTGCTGCGGCAGCAGCTGCAGCTGCCCTGGTGGCGGTCGCGGGAAGGGCGGCGGCGCCCGAGCCGGCTGGCTGGCTTCTAGGTTCGGTGGACGCATCATCGCCGTCCGACCAAGAGAGTTGGGGACGGTTGCAGCGGCGGCCCGGTGCGGCGGGCATAGCCTCAGCACCGGCGGCCCCTGCCCGTGGGGCCCGTACGTCAACGGCGGCCGCTGCAGCTGCACCGGTCCCTGCATGCTGTTGTACATCGGCGGCGGCGGCCACTGCCGGCCCTGGTACGCCGTGGTAGTACCCTGCTGCTCCGACTCCGGCCGGCGGCGCTCGCATGCCGCCGCCGCCGCCGCCGTTCGCGTGCGCCGTGGGCCGTGGCGATCCCGGGGACAAATTCTGCCGGGACGAAACCCGCTTGTTCGGCGCGTTGGCGTGCCCGCTCGGCTGCTCCACCGCGGGCCTCTTGCCCGCGCTCTTGCTCGACGTCGCCCGCGGGGATGACGTCTCCGCGACGCTCTCCGGCGCCGGCCCGGGCTGCGACGAGGTTGGCGCCTCCTCGTCACACGCAGGGGCGGAGCTGGTGCTGCCCTCCTCGTCCTCGAGCTCTCTCCATTTTTTCAACCGGCTCTTGTAGATCCTACACATGACGTACTTGTTCAACTGCAAGCATAAAACTAGTCTCAAGTCAGGACAGCCATTAGATGCAAACAAGAATTTTGGCGGGGAGAAAGAAAACTCTTTTTCTTTTTGAAAGATCGGGGAAAGAAAACTTCGAAATTGCAGAGGTGTAAACTATCGTGCAACTAGACGTCCGCGAGAGAACTGACCAGCATGTGGTCTCTGGGCTTTTCGCGGGTCGCGCTCTTGAGAGCTCTCTCTTTCCCGGGCTCCGGGACGGTCAGCTCATGCATCAGCCACTTGGTCTTGGTCTCGTTCTTGGGCTCGCCCGCGTAATAGGCGAGGGTGTTCTCGGTGAACTCGACCGCGCCGACGCTGAGGTTCTTCCTGGGACCCTTGTTCGCCTTGGAGTGGCCCGCCGCGCCCTTCTTCCCCGGCTTCGACTGGCCCGTCGACGGCTTCCACCGGCCGCGGTTGTCGGCCGTGCGCCGCGTCGGCCTGTCCCCTCCCGGGTACCTGCGGCTCCTCGGCGACAGGAAGTACCGGTTGTCGTCCGCGCCCCTCTCCTCGTACCTTTCTGTGTGAAAGTGGAGGCGATTAACTGAACTTGTAAGAATCCACTCCAGCCATGGCCATGGTGCTGCATTACTGGAGTAGAAAGAGGACGGTCGGGGATTAGCAATGGGGGTCAGGTCAGGTGATGCTTACTGGTGAGTATCTCCGGGTCGCACTCGTACGCGTCCGCCTCGATGACGGCGTCGTTGGGCACGGTCGGCTTGTCGAGTAGCTTGGGGAGGAGGTAGAACTCCACGAGCTCCCGGAGCGTCGGCTTGAACCGGAACCCCACCGGGTAGTTGTCTTCCTCGTCGTCTCCCCCTCCGCTCGGTCTCTCCACTCCTGCCATGTCGGCGACTCGACTCGTGACCCGTACGTGAGGTTTCGAGGTTGACGTTGGCACAGGAGATAGACGACGGCAGGAGAGATACTACGTCGGGAGTCCTTATCGGGCCACGAAACCATGAGCTTTTTATTCTGCAGCTTCCTTACAGTCGTCACCCAACCTGATTGGAGACGAACAACAACTCTTAACACTTCCGTCGCTTATCAATGTAGCAGCCAGCAGGTCCACAACCAATGTTGCAGCGTCCGTATTCGAGTCCCGTTCCGGGAAGGAAACAGCTCGAAGCATCTGATTGGCTCCCGACCAGATCACCGGGAAACACCAGAGGCAGCACTGCGTGCAGCGACTGTGAACGAGGTCCTACTACTTCGTCCCCCTCATCTCCAGAGTAAGCTGCTAGAAAAGCAACGGCTGACCTGATGGGCAAAATTGTATCTGAAAATTGGAACATATCGTTTATTACACAACTGCTACACTCAAACAAATTTAAAAATTTGAATTAGGCATCCTTAGGAGGCTAACATAACGAATCAGTGTAGTGAGAAGCAATCATGTACAGTCACTTCGACGGGACGCTGAGCCACTGGCAACCTTTTTGATATCCAAGCGCCCCAACGAGAGTTTAGATAAGGTCCATGTCAGGTTCAGGAACCACTACGACTAACATTTTGCCTAGACGCCCGGCGTTGCTCACCTGCCGGTTTTCTTGATTTCCCCCCTGCGAATCCTCACGGCAATGCTTGAGGTTGCTGTTCGCAACGCTCCAGTCCATCGGAATTGCCTGCCAAGTGATGATCTGATTGACCATGGCTTGTCTTCAGGCAAAAGGGCCTCTGAATAACATTCAAAGATGAAGTGTACAGGAGCCACTCTCAGTTACTATTGGCCCCGTGCCATCTTTCGCCTCTTCCTCTCCTGCTCACGTCTCTCTTCCTCCTCAATCAGGCGGAGTTGCTCCTCATCCTCCTGCCTAGCAATCCTTGCACTGAAAAGGAAGCAAGATCAATCAAAATTGAAATCAGATACAAAACAGAGGACATTCAGCCAGGGAAATTATCTTTAATCATCTATGCAGGCAGTGCAAAATTTAAGCTTAAAGCATACAATCATATTTGATATATTGCCACAGAAATAACAATGTTATAGAAACTTTTCTTCAACTTGTATGACTGGATAAACTAAGAGAGAAAATCAATACCTTCTTTTCTCTTCCCTCTCTATAGTAGCAAAATCTGCTTCCATGTCACTATCATCCTCATCTCTGCCAGCATATTTTCTAGGATCATACCTGCAGTCGAAGCCAAAAATAAGAATCCAACTATCTTTAAGCATTATTTGAAACAGACATTGCAATCAAATAATGCTTGGTTTGCTCAGTTTGACAACCATGTTTAGTAAAACACACTTTTATAGAGGGTGACACTCACTATTGACCCAAATGAACAATATAGAAGAAGTTTATCAAGGACAATACCCGAACATATTTCTGATCATGGCAAGGGGGTCCTCCTCATCTTCATCTCCATCAAATCTTCTTTTCACCACTTGCTTTCTCTTTGCATGATCATCACGTATTCCATTGGAAGAGAGAGGCCGAGATGGCTGCGGAGATGACAAAATAAAGAAACAAATGAAAAACATCAGCTATCCTGGCCAAACAAGAGCACCGTATAGAAGAAATATGTGTAGCATAGCATTAAACAGAAAATAAAGGTAAACAGGTGTTTCCTGCAAATAAATATTACCATGGGTTTTGAAGGAGGTCGGATCTGCCTTTCTACTTGTTTTACTCTATCATTTGCCTGAACTCTTCTTTGCTCCGAGTATTGACCCTGCGAAGAAAGAAGCCTTTGCACTTGCATTGACTGAGACCTGTTACTTTGCATCTGTGGTCTGTGAGTTTGTGAAGATTGCAATTTCTGAACATGTGAAGACTGCTGCGGTCTTTGACTCTGCAAGGAGTGTTGCGTCCTTTGACTCTGCAAGGACTGTTGTGACCTCTGACCCTGTGACACATGCTGTGGCCTTCTATTCGGCAATGACTGTTGTGGCCTCTGCTGCACCGATTGTTGTGGCCTCTGACCATGGGAAGAAAGCTGTGGTCTCTGACCAGCTGACTGCATCCTCTGACTTTGCGAGGATTTTGGCCTGTCGATCTCATGCCTCGAGGCTACACTACCCTTCCTCAGTGCTGGATCATTCAAATTCTTTGAAAGATGCCTATTAGCAATAGGACCCTTGGTTGGAAGCTTTTGGCTTGTAATTTTGCTATCACTTGCCTGGTTGGATCCATTTCTAACAATACTATGCATCCTCTCACTGTCACGTGAAACCACCCTTTCTCTATTTGACAAAGCCTCCCTTCTCATGGAATCTACCCTACCTTCAGCATGTCTTTGGGTTGACAATGTGTTCTTAGATCCATATCCATTTGACAGCCGTGCAGGTTGACTTGTTGGTGCCTTGCTCTTTGCTGCTGAATGCATCACCTCGCGATCTTCAATAGCAAGAAACCAACAATCAGCATTCCCTATTGCAGAAACAGGGAAGTCCTTGTTTAATGAAATTAGAGTTCAAACTTTACTTACCAGCCTTTTGAGACAAGGAAGATCTAGCTGCAGATTTCTCCTTTGGAGAGGATGAAAGGTCAGCATCATCTGAGAGTAGAAATGAATAATCCCGGTTATCCTTAAGTGCCTCAGCCTTCTTCTTTACCTGCAAATTGCAGCTGCTATGTTGTGAATACACTATTTCAGGCTCAGTGTAGCAAACATGCAAACAATGCCACGAATATAAATTATTTATACCTCATTAACTATCTTTGGTTTATGCTGATGTCCATTTACTCTATTTTGAACTTTAGAGGAGGATGGCACATCCCTCTACAAAAGAAAAAAATGGTCACTTAATGTTGTTTCAGCGCCTAATCAGAATTACATGAATGGGCATTATACTACATGTACTACAGAAGGCCTTGGATCTCTTGAGATTGTGCTATGCAGTTCTTTCAATGACTTTCTTTCTTCAATCACTCGTCGAGAAATCACCGGCTTAGATGGTCCAAAGAAAGAGCCAAATCTACAGAAAAAAAAAGAAGTTATACACATAGAATGACACTATATAACAACAGTAAGGTAGGATATGCATAGTGTGTCTAAAGGTTCCCCTTATTCATCAAATATTGATTGGTGCATGCCACAATTTAAAAGACAAATGGGTTCACCAACATCACAACCACACTAAAAACACATAATAGCTAAGTGAAACAAAAAAATTCCAGTGGCATGCAACTCTCAAAAGAGTATAATGATCAATAGTATATGAAAACTCATCAAAAGAATCATTCCAGAGGGAACAATTATCTATCATGCAAATCTGAATTTTTCTGAATGGCATGAACGCAAAGGTGTGTTTTTATGGAAACAAAAAAACAAAGGAAAAAAATGCTTCTGATGAATGTGAAATAGGTACATAAAACAAGCTTACTTGTTATCCCTGGTTGGAGGAACTCTATCATGGGAGGAAGAAGAGCGGCCAGCTGCACTGGCCGCAGCAGCCTTTGCCTTTCTTCTAATCTGCTCCTTTAGCCGCTCTCTCAACTCAAGGATCTCCTTTTGTCCCTCTAGAGGTTCTTCCTCCTCAACATACTCATCCCCAGCACCTGAACCATCCTCCTCGTACTCATCTTGATCATAATACTCGTCTTCATATTCATACTCCACTGCTCGATGGTAACCCTACATGATAATTATCATCATTTGCACAGATTTTTCAAGATTTTCAATACTATGGCTCCCCTCTTTGTTTTGTTATAATTATTACTTTCCACCTCAGAGCAAATCACAAAATGAGACTTAGTCCCCTGTCTACCTCAGTTTTTCCCCATTCAGTTAACTAACCCAACATTCACATGATACACTACTTGAACTGTGATTTATAGTGCTTTTAAGGATCATAAGTGGTCGAAACTGAACAAAATGAAGTGTAAAAAGTAGAGCTTACATTGGTCTCGTATTCGTAGCCCCTCATTATCACCAGGATCCCGTCGTATCAGCTTCAAAATCCCCGAATCCCCTGAATAAGAGCAATACAACTTTCGTAAGTTTGCAGAGATCGCCATGAACCTTTCTGACAATGTCCAAGTTGAAACGGCCAAGCATCCAGTTGGAACCAAATACAGATCGAACCGGCATCGCCGCATCAGTTGACCCTAAAATTCCTGCGCAAAGGGGCTCAAACCATAGCCCAGGCACCTAATCGCTCAAATCCCGCCCCAGACGCGACGCAAGGAATGGCGCATCTAGGGTTTCGATGCAGACCGCGGGGCGAATCTGGAACGCCGCGGCGGCAAAGCAACCATCGGAACCAACGGAATTCGAGCCACCGGTTCGGGACCTCACCTCGGAGAGCGGAGACGCCTCGTCCCGCGGCGGCCGCGGGGATCGGACTAGCCCGACGAGCTGTCGCGCGACGCGGCTGGATCACAAGTTGCCGAGGCGGGGTGCGGTCCAGGCCGTCCGCGGGAGCGGCGGCGGCGCCCGAGGCCTGGCAGGCACGGGGCGGAGGCGGCGAGCGATCAGAACCCGCGGCACGGTCGCCGGTCGCTGCGGGGAACGCCGGGGATCGCCTCCGGGGCGAGGCGAGGCGGGGCGGGGCGGCGTGGGGGCAGCGAGGCTTTTGGCTCTCGTTGGGTGGAAATGGGAAGAAGGGCGGAGGCAGGGGATGAGCCGGGCGCACAGTTAAATAGGCGTTTCGCCTGCGCCCGGGTTAAGAAGCCTGACGTCGCCGCGGCTCAGATGTCTCTGGAACCTCCGCATGGCGCACTGGGCTTCTTGTTTTGGCAGCTGCTGCGAGGGCCCAATCGCGAGCTGGGACGCTGCCGGCCCGTTTCCTTGCCCAAAAAGAGTTGCTTCCGTCAACACCGAGCAGAGAGGTGGGCCTTGGTCCCCCCGTCTTCTTTGACAAGGGAAGTGAAATACTGGCAACGAAGGGTTTCAGGCCTCCTGTTTATCCTGAAATTTTCAGCAGTAGTTTTATTTTCTCGAACGTGTCTAAGCACGTATTTCAATTAAAAGAAAAGATACGACCAGCACAAGACTTAAACCTTAATAAACCTTAATAGATAGAGAATATTAAAATGGATACAACCACCAAGCAAGTGGCAGACGACCCAACACCAACAAGAATAACAACAACAATGGGGGAGGAGACTCACACAACCCTAGACACGACCACGCATCCGAGCCTGTTATACAACAACGTCAAGGAAATTTTCAGTAGTTTTGCCATCCAACGTTTGATGCTAGCCGAAGTAGATAACCTTCCTCTCAGAAAAACCAAAAAGAAAAGCAAACTCATGCAGTGACATTGCTGCACTCGAACAGTACAAGCCTGCAGCTGCGGCAAAAGTTTTCATAAGACAGTCCACAGGTTAAGCATGGTTAGCAAGATGCAGAAATGAAGGAAAGATAATTACATAGAACAGGGAGTCGCATTAACAAAAAGGGAACATATAACGCGCTGTCATGTGCTTAAGTTCTTCCTCATATCCACTTCTGAGCAGAAACTATGTCATGGGCACTTGGCTCCTTCAGTTTACAACCAAAATTCTCTGTATATCTGATTGCCCTAATGTGCAGCAAAAAACATTCCCAAAGGGTATCGATGCCGAGTGCCGATACATCTCAGTACCTTGCCATGCTCTGGTGTCTTACCTTCCTGCAGTGTCATGTACTATTCAGTTCTACTTCTACACTATTACTTATATCACAGCATCAGCTATTATATTATCCTCTGAAGATTTAAGATGAACGTAGCGGTTAGATTGCTGGGACAGGACGATGGAACTTCATCTTGCAGATTGACGAACCAACCACTCTGCTTTGGTCAAACGTAGTAGACTGCTTTGCATCCAGGCCACATGAGAAAATTCCAGCCAATGGGAGATCCACCGATGACATAAGACCCTCGCGGGAGTCCACCCTGCTGCTTTGTATGATCTGTTGTCTTACTTGGTTTGAGCCCCTTTTTCGTCTCCACCAGTAACATATGTGCTGCAGTGTCTGAGTTATCAGGCTTGATCGGTAGATCCCCACCTATACTGTGCACGAAATTTCCAGCCAGGCTTGTTGGAGGAACTTGACTCTTCTCTGCAGATGGAACATTTCCAGCAGGCTTATCCTCGGGAGCTTTGGCTGCAGGTTTCTCGAACAGTTTCACAGGCTCCGCAGCAGAGGAAAGACCAAGCCGTGCTTTCTTGGATAATTCCATGACATCTTTCATCTCTGTAAGACAAAAGAAGAGCACGAGGCAGACAAGTTAGATTTAATTATCTCAAGAGTATGTATGCACGCATATGCATGGAAGAAAAACCATATGTGTAAAATCACTCAAATATAAGACCCAGATAATCAAAGAGGTGTATATAGATCACAAGACAAGGGGCATTATTGCTGGCCTTTACATATGCATTTCGAAAGGAAGCTTCTGATTTGTGTATTTCCCTTAACCAACGGTGGAATTTTGAAGGGGGGCCATGGCGGCGGCCAGCGGCCGGCGGCGCCGCTTGCTATACCATCGAAAGAAATTCAGAACGTTGCTTCTTGCTTCTTGTCGTTGCCTGTTGGACTATCTGCTGGGCTTTAACTGGGAATGCAACGTGGGCTGCTAGACATTGGGCTTGTTGCAGAGCTACTTGTCTAGTTATCTGCTGCAAACAAGAGGGGGTTTAAATTTTTTTTTGCGATGTTGGGGGGTGCCGTGGCCCCTGCCCGCCCCCGCCCCCCCTCGCCCAGTTCCGCCGTTGCCCTTAACTGATTATTTAATAGAGAGTTATATTCTTTCTTTTGCATTTAGGTTACGATACATATCTGCTCGTTTCAAATGATAGCTGCTTCTGAGTAGATCACATAATTAAAGAAGAACTCAATACGACTTTATACCAAATGAAAAATACAATAAATGTGAGAAACACAGGACACAGGTGGCAGACTTTCGAAAGTAATAATATATTTACATGATAGATAAGAAATCAAATGTAACATACTAATAGTCACGGATGGGTTAACCACACTGAGGATTGCATATTTGCCTGCACACATTTGAGAAGAACTAAAAACTGTCATAGCGCCTGAGGCTGTCGTAATTATGTTACTACCCACACAGAGCAATATGGTTTTCTATAAAATGGTGATAGACTACAGAAAATGGTTCAAATTTAAAATCTTCTGCCATAACGCTATCTTTAGTACAGAACATGATCACTGAAATACACTGGGAAATTCCACATATTGTTCTAGTATGATGGACCGATCACTTACCTTTCAAGATCTCAACAGCAGCATCTTTCTTTCGGGACTCAGTTCCTTGGCAAACCTTCATTACAATTTACACACGTAAATTTTAGAACTGATTAATGTTTTACTCATAACCAATGACATGACAAGCAAGCAATCATGAGATATATCAGATATTCTTATTGGCAGAAGGTGCTAATATATTTCTTAAAAAAATGTAGTACAATACCACATATCAACATTGAAAGGCACACGGACGTTAACCTGATTACTTAGCAGACCCACACCACATCCATTCCCTGAACTCTTACTTCAGTCCCCATCATGCCATAATTTTTTACTTTTAGGAAAATGCCACCCTAAAAACTATTATGAACTATGCTATGAATTCAGCAAACAGCTTTCTGTTCAAGAATCAATAGAAACTCCCATAACTCCATTCAGAAGCACAATACTACCGCCAGTGCTATACCCTGAAACACCGCAGACAAAAACATTCCAGCACGTTGAACATGGTGAACCGGCCTGATAACTTAAGACCACATCCATCCCGTGAGCTTCGATTTCCATTTTGTATCAGTACGTACTTGTCTTCATCAGACCATTAAATTCAACAACAAAGTGCACCCGCCTAAGGACTAGTATGAATTATGAAGCTCGGCACAGACATTTCAGTTCAAGCGTCGACAGGATACTCCGCAATTTCATTCACAAGCACAATACAACCTCCAGTCCTCTACTCCTCTACCCTGAAACATCGCAAGCAAAAACATTCCTACATGTTGAATTAAGAATATGATCGTGCTAGCTAGCTAGCGGCTATTGCTGCTGCTATCGCTGAATGGAACTCGAGGATGTTAGGGTTTTGAGTGGGGACCTGAAGGACGCAGCCGCGGAGATTTGCGACGGTTTCTCTGATCGTGTAGTACGGCGAGCGTTGAAACCCCACCTCCACCTTCCGCCTCTTTGGCGGCGCCTCGGACTCAACGCCGGAAGGAGGAGCAGACGGCGGCGGGGGACTGCTGCTGCTACTCCGGGATGGAGGTTGTCGTGGACTCCGACGGCGGAGGCGGATGGGCAGGGATGGTGGCCGGAGGGAGCATCGCGGCTGGCTGGAGCCTTGGAGGGAAGAAAATGGGGCCCGGTTTGGTGGCGAGATGGCCAACGAGAGTGGGGATTTGGACTTCGAATGTTCTGGCATTTGGGTAACACCCCGTTTAGACGTAGATATTGAGATATAGAATTCCGAATTGGTATTTTAGGCATCCAATATATGTTGTTTGGATGACTTGATGTGTCTGATTCTAACTATGGACCAATCTCAATTATCTCGGCCCGGTTTCTCTGCAATTCTTTGGTGGTGGATCTCTTCAAAGCTTCCGCTCCTATAATGAATGAGCAGAGCTCCATTGGGAGCTTTTGAAAAATCAAACATCTGTCATCTGTGCAATAGATAGAATGTGTGCAATCAAAAATACTTTATCATATAAAATTACCAAATATATTATATTTTAGAAAAGAGCACAAAACCGATAACATTGTATATCATCTAACGAGTGATATACTTTGAAGGGAAATAATGTAATTTAATGACCGGATCAAAATTAATCACAAATTTTAGTATTGAATGGAAGGGTTGAACAACAAATCATATGAGCCTTCTTTGAATGAAAAATGTTTTAGGAATTACCATTTTTATTGTATTATTGTTGAATCACTCCAATAGAGATTGAGATTTTTTGTTTGGGAACCATTCATTGCTTTCACATCTTAGAGGATTTTTCACATGAACTTAGAAACCTTATTACCAGAGTTCATAGGGCATGTTTAATCTACCATGTTGATGAGGCCCAAAATAAAAACTTTTCCAAAACCATTGAAATTGAACTGGAGCTTTGACTTTGAACACATTAAAATCCTGTAAACCTAAGCTCATCCAAAGGCTCTACTAGGACCTTTTGTGCATTTTAAATTCATGTAGGATTACAGATTCCATTCAACTCTAATAATGTGTTTTTCAATTGTTTTGAGAATCATGTGTTACAAAAGACCCTAGTTTCTGGTCCGTAACTCTTGGTTCAAGTTTATACTTTAACTTTTTTTATTGAAGATCCATCACATGACTAGTTATCATGTGAGGTAAGAGTAAATGTGTGCCCTTCTATTTCAAGCTGTTCGTTTTACAATTTTCTGAAAGGGAGGGTAATAAAATTTACTGGTAAGAGATTCACCACTCGAAGGCAGATCTAACCGTGGCTGACGTGAAAGTATGGACTCTCCAGGGCAAAATTTCTGTGACCATTTCAAAGAACTTGTTTTGTTTCATGCTCTGCTCGAGTCAACATTATTTTTTTGAAAGATCCTCGAGTGAACATTGAAGTAGCTAGTCAAACCTCCTGGCTTGTCAGCGAGCGTATTAATTCAGGTTTGACACACCTTTACATGGGCTGGTGGACACAGCGACGGACACGCATGTCGGCATGCCGCCCAAGGAAGAAGTGGAGACAGCGCCGCGGCCCATAGGGAAGCGCTCCAACTCCAAGCATCTCCCACTCTCGCCGCCACGCAGTTACTCTCTCTAACAAGTGGATCCCAAATTCTCTTGTCCCACCTGCCAGTCACAGACCAACCGCTGCGGCCACCAACGGGAGGCAGCCGCCCGTGTCCCTTTGTCTATCCGGATGGGGGCAAATTGCCACCATCCAAAGGGAAGCGCAGGGGACGAGCCCGGTTGTAGTGGCAGTGGCGCCTCCTCCACTCCCAGCTCCTGCCGATGCTCCATTCAGCTGCTCCTCTTCTTCTCCTTCTTCAGGTCAGTAGAATCCTCTATTCTTCCTGGATTCTCTGGGAAGTTGCTGTTGTTCGAGCTCTGATGACGCATTATGTTGTTCTTTTGTTGTTTGCTGCTGTCTTTTTTTTCTGAAAAATATTGAGAAAAGGGGGAGTTTCGCTGCAAGATTGCCTCTTTATCGCTTTGCATTTGTTGTCCGTAGATGGGAGCCTGGGATGTAGCTAATTAGGCCGAGCACTAGTGTTAAAAGTTTGCCTCTTTTTATGCTGAAGTTCGCCTTTTATTCTGATACCTGTTGTAAGTTTGCCTGAAATGCGGAAGGAATCTGTAGGAAAAGGTACTGTTAAGCAGTTTTTTTTTCTCTTTTTATGGTTTACTCTAGGTTCATATGGTGGTCGATCTGTAGAAATGCTTGCAAGAAGTGGGGCTCTGCATATGTTTTCTTCCTAGATTCCACAAATATACTGTAAGGGGACGACCTCTTTTTTCTGAAGGGACAAGTGGGGAACTTAGAGAACGAATCAATGCTTGTACCATTCTATAGATGACTAATAAGCGGAGAAAGAAAATATTGCCCCTTCTGCAGATTTATTTAGGTTCTCACTGAAGTAAACTCTCTGAAACTAAGCTGTTAACATCGAGAGTGTATATATTGATTCTGGGTGTTGACTCTTCTTTTCTTATATTCTAGTTGTGCATTATGTTTCTATAACTTCGCTTGGTTCCTTTGCAGTTTATGTCATTTGCTGGTTGTCGTTGATTGACTCGTGAGCTGAATTGGTTTGTCTGTGGAGAACTTGAAATTTCAGTACAAGTTTCAGATAGGATTTGGGGAGAAATGATCTCATCTATCAGCTTATTTGGAAGCTCTCAGCAGCCTGCTCTCAAGTCTTACAGAAAATGCTTGCCAAATAACCCACATTTTGCACTGACTATGCATTCAGTTGCAAAGTTCATGGGTAAAGCTATGATTATGAAGAGGGCACGTATGAAGCCACATGCCACGGACATCAAGAGGAACCCCCAGGCCCATGAGCTTTACAAATTGGTTTATAGACTTCCTGAAAACCTTAGCTGGCTTTTGGCGCCACCAGAAATCCCTAAAAGACCAGCCTCAAAGAATATAAAACAGAAGGATGAAATGGTGGCTGGTAAGTTTGGTGTGATCTTGGAGTGGGAGGGAGTTATCGTTGAAGATGACGATCCAGACTTGGAGCCCCGGGTTTGGTATGTTCTATCACTTGAAGAGGCAAAGTCTTTCCCTCCGGATGCATTGCTGAAGGAAATTGAGGGAATGAGAACTGACCAGGCTATTTCAGAAGTCTTATGTTGGTCAGAAGATCCAGAAGAAATTAAAAGGTTGGCAGCACGCAAAGAGGTAATATATCAAACGCTCCGAGGAGGATACTACCAACTGCGACCAGGTGTCCTTGATTTCTTGAACACCCTTGCGGATTTTGAAATTCCAATAGCAATTGCAAGTCTTCGCTCACAGAAGAGCCTTGAAGAAGGTATTAAAACTGTTGGTCTGCAAGGCTACTTTGATGCTATAATCGCATTAGAGGATTTCTGCTTAGGGAAACCTGATGGTGAGATGTTTGAGGTTGCAGCAGAGCAACTTGGTCTTGACCCAGATGTTTGTGTTGTGTTTGGCAATTCAAACTTAACGACAGAATCTGCACATACTGCTGGGATGAAGTGTGTGGCAGTTGCAGGCCGATACCCTGCCTATGAGCTCCAAGCAGCAAACCATGTTGTGAGATGGCTTGATCAACTCTCTATTGTTGACTTGCAGAGGCTTGTCAATGGTGAGGTTATTGGTCGCAGGGGCAGAGAATCCGACATGGATATGGAGATTGTGATTGAGGAATGATGCTTCTGCAAACATGACGTACCAATATATTGTTGTACTTATAATCTGATGTAAAGTAATGCATTACATTTTGTAAACAGACCAAGCAGTGCTAGATCAGGACTAAGGATAGTCCTGGGCTTGCATTACGTGCTTGGTTGTCCTGTGATGCATCCCTGTAATTGCTTTAGCTTAACTACTCTTAGTCATTAGGTTTCAAGTGAAGAAACACCCGCCAGTAACTGGTGCATGTACAGTATATATGTTTCACCTATTGTATTCCCTAGTTTTCACGGTGATGAAAATTAAACTGGAACTTTGAACGTAATTTTGCCCAATTCAAAGGCCTGGAGGAGAAGAGTAGAAGCACTACTCATTACAGAATTTCATTACCAGGAAGGATTGGTTCTATGAAACTATTCTCTGCAGGATTACACAGACATCACATTAATATTCATCAAGGCAATCAATTCTCAGAAGGGAAGTTACAGAAGGTATTATGTTCCTTCCCTCTCCACCCTTGTTTACATAACTATGTGATTAAGAATTTTGTAATATTCTTGTAATCCTAGAAATCAAGCAAGCTTAGCTTTGAATTTTCAACTCTTGCTTTACAGTAATTTTTTATCCTTAAGTCTTAAAAGTTAAAACACGATCCATGCTAACAAATTACAATTGACTAACAGTTCATTCGTATATCTGTTTTTGCTCTATGTAACTTTCTACTCCGCGAGAGTTAAGAAAAAAAGTACCATTGTAGTACATAAATATTAGAAAAGTAACATGACGATCCATGTTTGTAACAAAGAGTAATATTTGCTAATTGCTGAATACTTGCTGGCTTTGAAAAGGAAATATTTGCTAGGTACTACCTCCGTCCCAAATTACAATTCGTTTTGGCTTTTCTATATACATATGTTTTGCTATGCACTTTTATATATATATATATATATAATATCGAGATATATAGAAAAACTATGTATCTAGAAAAGCCAAAATGAATTTTAATTTGGAACGGAGGAAGTAGATTGCTAGTAATTTGAAATACTTGCAAGGTGGAGCTTACACGGGCATATTTGCTAGTAATGTTTTAAAAAAAGAAAATACGTGCACTGCATTTTGTAAAATAGGATTCCGCAAGGGACATATTCATGGAACTTCTATGTAGATTGATATCCCACATTCAGATGTTCCTTCATCGCTTCCCTATAGCTTTACGCAGGGCCTCGCTGATCATCCAGGGCACAACGGCAGCTGAGCTGGCAAACTGCAGAAACTAACAGCATCAGTAAAACAAACTCGAACCAACAAATTAACGGTGAGCTACTGAGCTAATGCTAACCAGAGCTGCATTGCAATTTCCATGTCTTAATGCTACCTGAGCTCGTATCTTCAGCCCCATGAATCCATCTGGTGCCGATGCCTGAACCGAGAGAACGTCCAAATGGAGGCTCTTGATGGCGTCGAACACTCGCGTCATGAGCAGCTCCTCCCACCGGCACTGCACCTCCACGAGCACGTCCTTGTCCGACACGGTGACGGTGACGTTGCTCGCGCCGTCCTTGGAGAGGGCCCACGGGTGCTCGTCCCTCTCCATGTCACCGCCGAGCTCCGATCCCTTCCTCTTGGAGCCCGCAGAGACTTTCTTCCTGGCGCTGCCATCGTCATGCCTCTTTGTAAGCCTTCTTGTTTCAGATGGGCGCGAGATGGGTTCCCTGCTGGATTCCAGCTCGTGTACCCTTCGCTGAAGCTCCTTGAGGTAGGCTATCGTTTCGGCAAGGATGGATGCTTTGTTCACCTGCAATAATCAAAAAGTTCAGAATGCAATCTTTTTGAAACGAAGATCAGAATGTGATTAACAAGTCCTAAGAGGATTACATGCAGTGATGAACACCGAAGAACATTTGCGTTACCTTGTGAATGGAGGGAACCAATGACTTGAGAACGAGGAACATCTCGTTGAGCTTCTCTCGGCGCTTTCTCTCCGACATGACGTGGTTCCTGATGCCACTTTCTTTGGCCGTCCTCGTCGTGCCCCCGCCGCCATTGCTCGCCCAAGCTCCACCGGCCACCACTTTCTTCAGCAACTTCTGCGGCTCTTCGATGACCAGCACAGCCACTTCACCGGAGTCCGACGCCGACCTCGTCCAAGCCGTAAAACTCGTCGCGCGAGAGCCACCAACGGGCGTGCTTGAGGTGGCGGCGTCGTGAGTCGAAGCCCCCGCCGCCGGCTGCGGTGGAGAGGGGACCTCGAAAGACCCGTCCATGATCCAGCAATCCTCGAGTGGCTGCACGTCCATTTCCTCGCAGAGGCTGTAGAATTCGTCGATTTCCTTGGTGATGTGCTCGAGGGTTGCATTTGACAGGCTCTCCGATTCGTCTAGCTCCTGCCCCCCGGCGATCATCGCTTCTATGGCATTGTGGTCGAGGTCCTCGAACACAATGACGTCGGCGGCCTTGCCGGTTTCGTTTGCCGACGGGCTGGAGCTCGGCTCCTGAGAGCATGCCGGAAACTGCATCTCCCAGAAAGATGCAGTGGCTCGGCTGACCAAGTCTGGGTCCTCCACCACCTGACAATGAGCACCTAGTTTGGTTAAATTCTTTTTCTCGAGCAACAGTTTGGTTAAATTCTGCTGCATGTACCATTTTATTTCTACTACATGTACCATTTTAAATTCTACTGCATGGTGGCCTTTTGCTGGGCTATCTGGCTATATAGGAATGATGCTGTTTTCTGCAGAACGTTTCCTAACTCATATTTGCAGGTCATCTTCAGGGGGAGACTTTCTGGACGAGACACTGGTCGCAGTTGTGTGAAGAGGAAGTGAAGGATTCTTTTACTGAGAAGTGCAGAAGAATGGAGAGTGTGATGCTGGAAGTCTTTGAGAACGGCTGGAACTTTAGATTAGAAGGCACTCCTATGTTGACAGGAGGCAAGGGTCTTTGTTTTGGTCAGTCAGTCAGTTTAAGTTGTCTGTTCCGAAACTTGGTTGCATGTTTGCTCGGCGTGTGTGTACTGCTTTCTTTGTTAGCCGTAGACATTCACTTATGAATGTTCAGGGCTGGGATTTTCCTGTTTCTAAAAAAAAGAAAAGCACAATGCAATAAAAAATATTCTCGGTAAGGAGCTGAGGCTATTTTATTCTCAATTCAATAACAATTTTTCATTCAGGCAGTGTATTTGGGCCATGTTGCCAATGAACATACCGGATCAGTTGTGCCCAGCTCAAGAACGCCACTCATAAGCGGGATGCAGACGATCGTCTGCAGAAAATACGACTCAGGATGCAGTTATAGTCAGGGAAAAAAAACAGTCTGAAAGTGACACTGCTGATGTCGAAATGAAGCATGGATGGAGAACGGCTTACCTGAATGGACGCTCCCTGCTCGAACCGGCAGAGTTCATGATGCGCCAACAAAGATTGCGAGCGGTTAATCGCGAACACGAAGGGAAGACGATAGACAAACGGAGAATGCAGAGACATACCTTCGCCAGGAGCGCGCGGGGGAAGGCTTTGCTGTCGGCGAGTTGAGCGTTGCACAGCCAGACATGTTCGTTGCTGGCGAAGCTCCTGCCCGGCAACCTGTGGCACCACGCATACATGCACCCGATCGAGAATGCCAAGCACCGAAACAAGTCGTGGCCAGAAATGAAAAACATGAAGTAATTGATTATCTAGGCTTTGTTGGAATCGAGAAGTAATTGATTAATTAATTACTTAATATATAATTAATTAAGTACCCTTGGCCAGGCCGGAAGGCGTAGGTCATGCAGACGACGTAGTACCACTCGGTGTCGCCGAGGTCCTCCGGCGAGAGCGACGCCACCGGCCGCGCCGCGCGGCGGTCGCACTCGCCGGAGAGGAGGGCCTCGTAGAGCTCCCGCAGCTGCTCGCTTCTCTGCATGACGAGCTGCTCGGCTGTCAGCTCCGCCGAGTTGGCGATCTTCCTCGTCTTCACCTCCCCGTTGTAGAACCCGTCCGTCCACGTCAGAATTCTGGAACCATTTTTTTTTACAGAGAGCCAGAGAGGGAACTTTAATGCAAGATTACAATAGAGAACACGAGTTTCGGGAAAAATCCACTGTAGATCCTCCAACTACCGTGAAAGTCTGATTTTCAATCTATAACTACAAAATCAGGCATCAAAAGTCATCCAGTTGTTGAAACCGAGTGACTTTGGTCCCTTGAGTGGATTTTTTAGTTTGAACCAACACTTTTTTTAATTATTAAAAATAAAAAACCACCTTTAAAATTACCCAAAGGATAAATTTTATCCGATTTTGATGGTTGGATAGCCTTTGATATCCGATTAGTAGTTCAGAGTTGAAAATTGGAAAATCGTGCTAGTTGGAGGATGAAAATTGAACCTTTTCCTTTCTTTAATAATTGAATTTAACGAATTATGAGGATATGATATGAAAATATTTATTTATTTTTATTTTAGCCTATATCCCTAGTTTTCTCGCCGATGTGGCAATTTGTTGAATGATAGACAATATTCTTTTTCGAAAGGAGAATGATTAGACAATGTGTTTTTCAAAACAAGAATGACAGACAATGTATTCGTTGACTGTGATGCGAATGTGCGGTCACTTCATCAATCTTACGATCTACTTGTCCAGTCTCCTATAGATGTTTACAGGTGTGCTTGTGTGTACGATTGTGCGTGTAAATGAGTGTATGTGTTTAGGCTTTAGAAAAACTGTAGAGTGTTTGCTTACGTGTCAGTATTATTATGTTCCTAAAAAAGTTTCATGTTGATGTTGAATTAATTATAGAATTTTGCCAAAGAAGAAAAGAATCAGTATTACTTGGGGGTAATAAGTTAAGTGAAAAGAAGAAAAAAAACTCTTGATAGTCATAATCGTAAATGGTTTTGCTAGTTTTCAATTGTTTTATGTTTAAACTTCCACATATAGTTTTAACTCAAAATGTAGTATTGCACCAAATATTGACTCTATATTACACATTTCTTACGCTGGCTGAGCGTTTGAAATGGACCAGAAGAATGCATAGCTCCAGTTGATGCTCCTCACGGCTGCAGCAAGCTGGTTCCTCAACTGCCTCCCCGGCGGCACATCTTGCCGAACCAGGGAAGCTGACAGTGCCATCGCCGTAATATTTCCTTCACGCAGAAGTCAGAAAATGATGTTACATGCAGTACGCGCTTACAATTTGCAAGTAATAACCACGCATGCATAATATATCTTAATTTGTACCTGTACCTGATGATACTGCTGTAAGCTCTATGCTGCGAATTAAGGATCTTAATTAGCTGCACCAAGATTACAACCCGATTCTACTCAGTAGTAGTGTTACTGATCTGTGCTGATCAGATTCCTCATGAAGCTAGCTAGACACCGAAGACGAAGGTAGAAGGTGTAGCAGGAAGTAGCTAGAGAGAGGCAATGAAGCAATTAATGCAAGAACTTGCAAAGGCGGCCAATAATAATATATGGGAGGAGCTCTGCGCTAAGGGGAACACGCATGCATCTGTCCGAGAACACCATATGCTTGCTAGCAATGGCGACCCCGGCCCGGCCTTCCCCGAGAGGAAGACGGAGTGCTATATATGCCTGCAGATGTGCAAGGAATCTTGGAGTCCAAAATGGATTTGTGGATCTCCAAGTGGCCCAGCAAGATTTGTGACGCACGAAATACTACAGGTCTATAGCTCCTATACGGCAGCATTTATGGAGGAGTAACTTCCTTTTGTTGAACGGACGGAAGGAGTCACTACTAGGACTAGGAGAGGCGAAAGCGTTTCCCTTGTTGCTTGGACACCCCGTGTCTGCGTCACAGTGTTAGGTAACTTTTCTTCTCGTACAAATTTTCGTTGGAAAATGATCTGCGCGTGTAAAGCGACGTAATCATTTGTATATTGTTTCATATTCAGACATTCAGTGGTGCTGCAGTAGTAGTGTAAAGAGACCTTTATCCTTAGTTTTTATAGGAAAAAGTCCGGTTTACATTCTCAAAATATCATAAAGTCCGATTTTCAACCTTTAACTATAAAATCAGATAATATAGGTTATTCAACTGTCGAAACAGGACGAATTTGACCCTTTGGATGGTTTCGAAGGTGGTTTTATATTTTATAAAAATTAGAAAATATTCAGATTTAAACTAAAAATTCATAAGTAATTCGTTTTAAATCAAAAAAAAATACGAAATGGGTATCAAAAGTTTTCTAAAAACGTAACCTATCTATTGGCACTATACTTATCAGTTATTCGGATCCATTTTTTTATATTCATGGTATTTGGCTGTTTGTAGTTATGACTATTATTTTTAAATAGATAATATTTAAATAGAGCTATAGATAGATAGGTTATATTTTTAGAAAATTTTTGGCACTAATTTCATATTTTTCTGATTTAAAATGAATTAGTTTTAATTTTTTTAGATCTAATTAGATTTTTTTTAAAAAAAATATAAAACCACTTTCAAAACCACTCTAAGAGAAATTTGCCCAGTTTCGACAGTTGGATGACATATGTTATCCAATTTTGTAGTCGAAGGTTGAAAATTGGATTTTTGCGATAGTTCGAGGGTATAAACCGAACTTTTTCTTTTTTATATACGAAGCAAAAGTTAGAAGGATTAGGAACTTCTACGAAAAACCCGTTCTTTCGTTTGTTTTCGTTATTTTTTTTAGAAAAAATAGGCTTCTCCCAGCTGCTAGTTAACGTTGTTGCTTGTCATCGACGCCAAGCCGACAGACATCGGGGCGCGACTGAACTCCATCTTCGCGATTGGAACGGTGCAGGCACCATCGTCTTCTCTAGTAGCTAGCCACGGCCTACGACGTCTGTCGGTCTGTCCGACCGGTGTCGGTGTCTGTCTGATTATATTCAAGGCCAGCCCGCCGGCCGGGCATGTGTGTCGGTATCCGATCGAGCTCGAGGCCGATCGCGTGGATCGCGTGATCGAGCACGGCCGGTTCGGTGTACTGCTACGGAGTAGTAGCGCACAAGGTAGCCTCGATCTTCTCCTCACGCGCGTCCTGCGTCCAGCTCGATGCGAGGTGAGGTGAAAGGCGCAATTAAGCAGCGGAATTGTACGTGTAAGGCGGCTAGCTGGAGCGGCGGGAGTCGGGAGATCTGTCGCCGGCCTGTCACCGCCGGCCGGCCGGGGCCGATCACGGGACGGCGACGGCGGTGGGCCGGGCTGCGGCGACAGCTTAGCACGCATGCATAGTCCCAGGCCCCTGTCCGCGCATCCATAATCATCTATCGGCGTGCAGCAGCTAGTGTCGCCAACCCTAGCTAACGGGGTAGAGGCAAGCTAAGCAACTCGATCATCTCTTGCATAACGCTGGATCGGAGTAGCCCCTGCTTGTAGGTTGGAGCGCACGAAGTGTCCCACTACTAAAACATAGCGTATATCGATGAGAATAATTATATATCTAGATCTACAATTTAAAACGGAGGAATCAGTATCATACGCATCATCCGTGCGTTGTCATCTACGGTAGTATAGGTAGCGTAGTAGGGCAGCAGCGGCGTGAGGCTAGCGGTCGACAAACCAGAGACGTGGGCCGTGTGCAGATAAATTATTCGGATCGAGCACGCACTGCACTCAATTTTTTCCTTCACCGGCTCGAGATCCTTCATTCTGATCGCTGCAACGTAGGGCCATGGCTGCTTCACGAGTCCGTTTGGGGCTTCATTTTCTAGCCATTGCTGTTGTTGCGACGACGACGTTGTTAAGCCCATTGGCCAGACAGAAATGGGGGACGAAGATCAGAGGTGCCCGTCAAAAGCTTCAACTCTATCGGTCGCCAGCGCTGACGTGACGCCCCCGCTGAGCACACCAGCAGCTACAGTAGCCGCGCGGACGCCGTGCCCTGCGCTAGCCGTAGTGCCGTACCAGTCGTCGTTCCCCGCTGCAGCTAGCTAGCCGGCCGGGTACACACCGACCACGTCCCTAGTTTTGCATTACTTGACGGGCCATCCATCAACCACGCACGCCAGGATTAGGAAAAGAAGCCAAATCGTGAAGCCTTGGCGTGTTCCACGGCGGGTACCTGCGAGCAACAGTCTGACAGCGGACAAAAGCAAGCCAGCCAGACGCCGCCGACGGCCGCACGGCGGCTCGCTCTTGCTCTTGATTCGCGAGCGCGTCCCCGTCGACGAACAGGACAAAAAATGGCATGTCGCCGCCGGTCATATCGGCCGGTCGCCGCCGCTGGGGTGGCGAACTAGCCCCACTGCGCCGTCGACAGAAGCACACGTTTCACGGGCGTGGCAGTTACGGCCACCGGCTATCAGAGAGCGCACGGCGGCGACGCATCCGCATGACGACATCCGATCCGACGGCGGCAGGCCTGGCCCCTTCCAAAACGTGCCCATGCTGTGGCGCTAAGCTCGTTGTTTCGCGCTAGCTCCAACTGGATAACTGACAGACAAGCGGCCCTGGTTCGTGTAGATCGACGCGTAAGCAAGAAGGAACATGGTCGCTGCAGGGAGCTCGCAGAGACTTTTGACTTCCTGTCCGGGCGGCGTGTGTGCACTTCGGTAACATGTCGTCACTGCATGCGTTTGGTTTGCGGGTCTTTGCTTCATGACGTGCATCGACGGTCGACGCGACGGGACTGTATATCTGAAACAACAGCATCTCTGCACATCTCCAGTTTTCCACGGTCTCACAGGAGCCAGACGAGCGAGGATGGCATGGCAGCGGCATCATCCGCATCGATTCCACAACAGTGCAGCAAAATGTCCGAACCCATGTCGTGGGTTCCTGCGAATCACACCGAGGCATCACCAATCCACGTCGCTCTGTTGCGGCGAAGAGACCCAGCAGCCCCTCGCTCCTCCCTTGGTTCTCCCGGACCCGGAGAGCGAGTGAATCCCCGTGAATCCCGGCAACTCGTCCACGGATCGCCATCCCGGTGGTTCCTATGCTCAGAAACAGCTGGGACTGTGTGTTTTCCGTAGTAGCATTTTATTTTCTTGTCTGAACATCACCTTTCAGTTGCTACATATGCATTGTACAAGTTGATCGACATTAGTTTCTTTGTTTTTCCTACTAGTGCATCTGATGGTGCAAAAAAGCAATTATAAAAAGAAAACTCACTACTTGTCTGAAGAACTTTAAAAGGGATTCTTTTTCCGTGCGCATAATCAGGAACTAAAACTCGCCGAGGCTTCAGAGTTTACCGGCCATCTAAGGTGAGCATGGTGTCCAGATGCAAATCAGTATGGACTACGGAGTTCCCTGCCCAGCGCCGAACTTGAACTTCACGCCCCAAGACTGCAAGGACCTGTTCAGAATCACAGAATGCAGAAGAGAATCTGGGTGAACTGTCAGTGCACTTCGATATCAATATTCAACAGCACTCCTATAGAACGGCAGGAGGGGCATGTTCCTCTGCTTGTCGACTATCCATAGGAGGAGCGTTTGCTTTCTGGTTCAATCGACAGTTTTCTCCACATCTTCCCCTGCACACGCTTCAGTCTTTTTTTGAAAAGACGCTTCAGTCCTCATCCCCTTTGGTGTTCATCTGCAGTTACCATAGGTGTCAAGATTGAATGCAGACTACTGCGCGGTGACCATGAGGGTGCTACTTGACGAGGAAGCTGGACGAACAACAGTGCTGCAAATTGCGCAAGCATGTGCTGTGCATGACTTCTTCTTTTTTTTTTTTGCTGGAAGCATGTGTGCGAGGATGAAGTAGCTGGCTACCATGCTTTCAGTTTTGAGTGCATTCCATCTGGACCTTTTTCGTGGCAAGGCTTACGAGCGGCACCCTGCAAAGGAAAAAGTCTTTTCTACCTCTTGAACTTTAGGATCAATCCGTGTTTCCTCCCTAGATAATAAAACCATCCGCCTAGGCTCCTCGAACTTGCGATATTGGACATATGACCTCCTGGCTGGTTTCTCTTAGTGGTTTTTCTTTTTTTTATGTTTATTTTGGTTGAATCTTTGAAAAAATTATAGTAATTCACAAAAAATCATAAAATAGAAAATCTAATTTTATTGGACTCCACATGAGTATATCTATGCAATGAACATATTATATGATACAATTTAGTAAAAAAGTTTTGTTGTACTTTAGATATATACTTCTCTATAATTAATTCATAGATGTAGTTTCTATAGTCCAATTACGATGAAATTTTTATGGTGGGCTAATAATTATATGCTTGAGCTATAGTAAATATTTCATGCTCATTGGATCATATATGCTAGAGCAACTGAAGAGTCTCTGATACAGCTTGGAATTTAGTTGCTCAAGCATATATGATCCAATGAGCATGAAATTTTTACTACAGCTCAAGAACACAATAATTAGCCCACCATAAAAACTTCACCATAATTGGACCATGGAAACTGTAGGTATGAATTAATTATAGAAAAATATATATCTAAAAGTACAACAAATTTTTTTACTAAAATATATCATATCATATGTCCACTGCATAGATCTACTCATGTGGAGTTCAACAAAATTGAAATTTCTATTTTATGATTTGTTTTTAATTTACTATAATTTTTTAAAGATTCAGCCAAAATAAACATAAAAGAAAAAAAAGAGAAAAACCAACCAGCCAGGGAGGTCATATGCCCGATATCGCGAGTCCGATGAATCCAGACGAACGGTTTCATTGTATAGGGAGAAAACACAGTCATCCTAAAGTTTAGGGAGGTACAACACCAACTTCTGTGTTCTTTCAAGGAGAACATTGGGCCAAGCCTAGAAGCTACAAAAGGCCCGCTACGTCAATATTTTTTTTTGCTAGCGAATGCTTAGGACTTGCTGATGGCTGCTAGTAGGAATGCAAGTGGGTATCCAATAATATTTTATGGATCAACTAAATAATTACAATGGTATGCTATCCTAATTTATTTCATCTCCTAAATTAATTACACACAATGCCATCATAGTTTATTTTATCGAGTTTAACTTGCATCCCTATCTGCCAGATAAAGTTCAGCTGGACAAACTATCTGCCAGACAAAGTTCAGCTGGACAAACTAGAGGCATGTTTTATGTTTAGTACAGTTGGGCAAAGCCCATACAGATTTCGGAAGATTTATGGTCTCTAGACAGATGCCAATTTTCTACTGTCTCAATGGTGAACCAAAATTTGAAGCAAGCAACTTGATGTTTGAATGAAGCACTGCAGCAAACATGCAACTACTGTAGCAAATAAGGCTGAGATCGAAGGAACCATTTTTCTTTTAGTGCAGAGATTGAAGAACATTCTTCGTCAAACAGAAATCAAGAAGTAGATTCAACCATGTCTCTACTTAGCTAACCACGCATATCGGCATTGCTATCATCTCTTGTAGAATACCCGCAAAAAAAAAATCATCTCCTGTAGAAGAAACGCTTGACGTGGAAGCTGAGACGCAGGACGCCCCCGTCGAAGGTGCACCTGAAGTCCTGAACCCACCTTCCGCGAGCGCTCCCACTCCCTGTTCACGATCCTGAACGCGACGTCCTCGTACGGCCACCCCGCGTGGAACCTGACGATGCAGGTCTCGCCGCTCCCGCCGCCGTCCTCCTCGACGGCGCACGGCGGAGGTTTTGCGCCGGCGGCGAGTTTGGGGTAGTGGAGCACGAACGTGTAGCCGCGGACGACCTTGGGCGGAGGGTGGTCGTGGTCGTAGTGCACGCGGTTGTACTTGTTCCACTCGTACCCCGTCCGCACCCGCGCGACGTACTTGGGCTTCCTCCACTCCTTCCCCGCCGGCGGCGTCCGTGTCGCCGGCAATGCGACGGCGCGGTGCGGCTCCGACACTTCCTCGTCGGCGTCCACGATGCGGTCTTCGCGTTCGGGTTTCGCGTCCGTCTTGCAATCGTCATACGAGGGCGGCGCGTCGTCGCCGCTGAAGTAGTTCTGCGCCAGGAACTTCTTGGCCTTCTCAACCCGGATGAGCCCTATCACCTCCTGCAACTGGTCGCCGATCTTGGACTCGCCGCCGGTCATCCCCACGGCGATGGTCTGCTGCATTACTTCAAGCTCTTCAACATCCTTGCCCTCGACGACGGTCATCACGTCGGCCGCGACCTCCGAGTGCAAGTACCCCCCGCCGCGTCCGTCAGCCCCGGCGGCCTTCAAGATCTTGGCATCGTAGAGCACCTTGGCGGTCTCCCAGAAGGGCCCGTTCGCCGTGTCGAGATCGGCCTCCGTCCTAATCTCCTCGGCGAGCTTCTCCAGCTCCTGGGCCGACGCGCCACGTAACGCCGCGAGCGCGCACCGCCGCGTCCCGGCGAGGGACTCCACGAGCATGTCGATGCGCCTGGGGCGCCCCTCCGCGAACCGTATCCCCGCCCTGCGCCTGCTCTGCTCGAGGAGGAACGCGGCCTCCTCCGCCGCTCTGGCGAGCGACGCGGCTGGAGCCACTGTCGGCGGCGGAGACGCGCGCCGCGCCGCGGCGGACGCCTTGACCCCGTCGGCCTCCTTCGGGGCGGGCGAGGCACCGGCGCCGCTCCGACCGGACCGAGACGATGCCCGGGAGGATGCCGCAGGACAGGTCGCGGTCCAGCTTCTCGCGCCAGACGAACGCGCCGAGGCCCCGCGCCGCCAGCTTCTCCGCGACCGCGGCGGCGCGGCGGCGGACGGCCTTGGACAGCGCCCTCGACGGCGGCGTGGCCTCGCGCGCGATCGCGGGGGAGGCGAAGGGCGGACGGGTCAGAGAAAGCGTTACGCTTATGCAGCAGCGACCGGCCGCGTAACCGACTCGGACGGCGCGGTGCGAGGCGGTTTGCCGCGCCGAACCGACTTGGCGGGGGGCAGAGAAACTGGTCCGGCACCGGTACGGGTCGATCAGCGTGGCGGGCGTCACGCACTCACGCTACACAATACGAAAGTAATACGTACCCAATACAACGTGGTTGTTGGCAGGTTGCTTGCTCTGTTGAGTAAACACACACCCACACACACTCCTTCATCAGGCCAGAAAGAGAAAAACCTGACAGGCTGCCTTACGCTTCGAAAAGGAAAGGATGAGCATAAAAACGTGCCTTCTGTGGATGCTAGGCAATTTGTACACGCCGTCGAGCGTTTCGGATCGAGCTCCCATGAACCCGAGATCAGACACCAACTGCCATCCCTGCAGATGAAAAAAAAAACAAAAACAGTGCAGTGATCAACAGGAGATCAAGGCCTCAAAATGGGCGGCACATGATACTTGATACACGGCTACGCGCTGACCAGACTCCGGTTTATTTATGCGCGTGGGGCCGCGATCCAACAGTACTAGCACTTGGCTCCACGCGAGGGTGGTCCTTCACTCTGTCACGTGCAATCAGAACATAACTTTACCTCAGAAATCCCACTGACAACACGATCCATTTCCATCCCGGCCACACTAGTCATCTACGCGGAGCCACGGACTCAGGACCCTAGGTCTCCAACTAACCCCGAGACTGACACGCAGGGCCCACACCTCGCCATCGCATCCGCATCCGCATCGCGCAAACCACCACGCGCACAAATTGGAGTCTCTCCTCACCACTCCTCCCGTCTCGTCTTCGTCTCCGCCTTCCCCACGAGTCGCAGGCGCGCGGCCAACCAATCTCCGGTCTCGCCTCGCCGCGCTTTTAAATCCGGAGAATTTTTTTGTCCGCGTCCGCCTCCGCCCCTCGACCGCAGCCGCCTTCGCTGCTCCGGTGCCCTCCCGCCACCCGCCGCCTAGTGCCGCCTGCGATGGATCGTGAAGAAGGTAAAGCAGCGCCGGCGCAGAGCCCGCCGAATTTGGGAGCGATTCTGGCTAACCTGGGGCCTGGTTGCCATTGGTGTGCAGTGACCGAGTTCCTCGGGCAGGTGCCCCTCCTGCAGTGCCTCCCGGGCTCCTCCATCCGCAAGATCGCCGAGGCCGTCCAGGTCAAGCGCTACGGTACGTACCTTGCGTGGCCGCGACCGCGAGCGGTGCTGGTTGTTGGCCTGCTGCCCTGCTGCCCTGCTGGATTGATTGATAGTTGGGACGTTATATTTTTCAAGGTGAATTGACAGCGGATTTTGTTTCCGTTGGGGTTACTCTGTTTGTGCTCTCGAATTGCGTACCTAATATTCTGCACAGCTCACAACGTATTTGCAAATGTTTAATGTTGGGTCTAGTAGATTACAGCCAAATTCAAGTTTCAGAAACAAGCAAATGCGAACCTCTGCGAGAAACAGGATAATGTTTTTTTAGTCACGTGCTAACCAGTAGTCCACAGTGACCTGATTATGTTTATAACTGTGTTGACCCTTGGTGCCTGTCCAATCTATGCCCCATTCTAGGAGGTTCTACTGTTAAGATTTTGTAGACAGTAAATTTGGTGTGGCTTCAAGGTGAGTTATGTTTGGTTTCTGCCTTGCAGAACCTGGTGACTATGTCGCCCGTGAAGGTGAGCCTGTGGATGGCCTTTACATCATATTGGACGGTCAGGTAAAAATTTGTGCAAATCATTGCTTTTGTTGGTTCTATGAGTACACGCACAATCTAGATGGTGTATAAACTGTTGATCAGTAAGCTAAAGAGGTATATGCCTTAGATGTTTCCAGTAATACTTATGCGATTCATGGTCGCCGTCCATCTTCAGCGTTGATGCTTCGTTGAATCTGCACTTTAAATGTTCATAGAAATATTTTTGTGCTTCATTATTGCCAACTATCTTCAGCATTGATGATTATTTGATTATCATGTAGTGTCAGGGAAAAGGCCCCTACAAGGGGACATCAAATCAGTAGCTTTGTAATCAATTCAAATATGTGGATCATATCATTTTGACCTGGCTTTTCTTTCTAAGTTAATTCCGAGTAGACTGTAGAAGAACTATCACTTGTCAATGTTTTATAACATGATAATTTCTAGTGTTGTTTGGTGCAAGACTCACACACACTGAGTTCCATCATTTCTGTAGTTTTATTTCCTTCCCTAACTGTATTAAACTATCATGTTGCTGTTTTCATGCCTTTCAATCAGTTATTTTGCTTCCATATTTGTTATCTCCAAGAAAGTATGCTGGAATTACATGTACATTTGCTATTTACCATAATGGGAGAGGGGGAGGAGATTGACACTATTATTGGCGGATTACTTTTTGATACTTGAATGAAATTCTCTTTGTCTTGAAGGCTGAAGTTTCTGCATCTGCGAACGCAGAAGAAGCAAACCGCCCAGACTATGTGTTAAATAAGTATGACTACTTTGGTTATGGTAAGATCTTTCCTATTATGATCGTTTTATTTTAATAATCTAGTTCAAATGCATTACGTATGAAAAACATATAAAGTAGTTATGTTGTACATATGTTATTTCGTTCTTTAATTGTTTGCATTATTTTGTAGGAACAAATAGTTCCGATCATCAAGTTAATGTTGTAGCACTATCAAAGGTGATTATTTCTAACATTTCCACTTTTGTTTGTCATTCTTTTTGCTGTAGGATTCCTTTTCCAGTGATCCTTGACTGATGGCATTTCCAAATGTGTGCAACAATATCTAGCTTATTGTTTTCATCTATTGCAGCTGACCTGCTTCATAATGCCCAATCAATATGGATATTTGTTACAACCAAAAACAATTTGGAATGCGGAGGAGACACCTGAACATTCTTTGCTGGAACAAATTTTGCATTTAGAACCACTAGAGGTAAGTGTAAGGCAGTGTCTATGATGTTTTTGTTCTGTAATTATGGCTGTATAGCTTGATCACTGTACTTGAATTATTACTTGCATATCTTATGGCCTAAAACATATGTACTATCAGATGCAAAACCTCAATTTTTTTAGTTTTTTTTTTTCACTCTTTTACCAACTCCTCTGTGCACCAAAAGGATTTAAGACAGAGAGTGGAATCACAGTTTTCCCATTTGAAGGCTAACCAAGTTTTGAAATCATCACGTGCTTTGATCTGCATTGCCTGAAAGAAACAAATAGGAGAGGAGATTCTTTTACAGATTTGCATGATTGCATTTCCTCATTTACAAGTTAAAAGGACGAACATGATAAATATAGTGTCAATGTGTCATTGTATTTTGCAGTGAAGTCCTTTGTTTTGCTTACCACAATTATTATCCCTTTTTTTAGGTTGATATCTTCCGTGGGTTTACTTTACCAGAAGCTCCAACTTTTAGGCAAGTTTTTGGAGGACAATTGATTGGACAGGCACTTTTTCTACCACCCTCTCTTACTTCTGCAATCCAGATTTTGTGAATATATTTATTTGACCACTTCCTTTCCCTTGTCTGAATTCTTATTCAAACCTTTTACGTTACAGCAGAAATTTGTGAATCATTAAGTCAATAGCAAAAAGTAAACTTCTTTAGACATGCTTCCTCTACTTCCCATAAACTTGTGATATGCATGTAAGAACATATCCATGAAACCAATAATTCAGCAACATACAGCAGGTGTTATTGTCAGTGTCAACTTTCTTCCAGACATTTCATTCTGCCTTATTTCGCTAGTCTTGTTTTTATCATACGACTTTCTTGCATGATTTATTCACTTGATAGACATCTCAGTTATTAAATATGTTCCTAAGCACCTCTGGGCGACAATAGACTATACGAGTTTTACTGCTTACAGATGTCTTTTGAATACCTGTAGCTATTAGTTTGGATTCAGAATAAGTCCCTTTCGAATTCAATTATGCAGCTCCCTTGCTGCTGACCCTTGGTATTCTTTTGGACAGATGTCTTTCTGTCTCCTACTGTTAACTCTATGATTCATTTTAGTGAAAGCTGGGAATCCTTGTAAAAGGTTTTAAGCATGTCTTGAGCTTGCATAGTTTGATCCCATGCAGGCACTAGCAGCTGCATCCAAGACTGTTGATTGTCTAAAAATGTTGCATAGTTTGCATGCAATTTTTCTTGTTGCTGGAGACAATAACAGTAAGGCTCTCAAAACCTATGTGATCTTTTGCCATCTGGCCCACCAAATGTAATCTGAGAACCACTAATATATCATTTCATAAAGACTTATAAGCAGAAGCTTCTACTTTTGGCTCATCTGGAGCTTCAATTTATTATTCTTATTTATGATCAATTGAATAACAGTCAGTATATTTAACTCTTGCATCTTCTCCATAAGTGGAAGTAAGCTTGACATCAGGTGCAGTTTCATTTAATCCAACAAAAATGTTTGATGCTCATGGCTGTCTTTGATTTGTCCTGTGTTGTAGTGCCAATAATATATCAAGTTCATCGGGCACGTGATGGATCCAGCTTTGCAACCAGAAAAGTGGAGGCAAAACAGAAAGGCCTAGTTATATTCACTTTGATTGCTTCTTTCCAGGTGATTATCCTTCTGGCTCTTATCCTTTGTAAATGATAATTTAGGAACTTAATTGGGCAGATTAAGTAACTACAACTCGATACCAGTGATAATCATTATTTGACAATCTTTTGCACTTGACTAAGAATCTGCTAGCTGCCATATGAAGGTTAACCTTGTACTTTCCGAAACACAGGATCACATCACTTTGGTTATTTTAGTTATAAGTACTGTCAGTCCGAACTGTTATCAGATTTAACTTAAGATGTAACTGAAAGGAACATATGAACAGTTGGAAAGAAAATGGCTCCTTGCAGCACTTGCACACTTTACTAAAATTTATGTTCTTTAAACCCATAACTGGTATATCCTCGGCAGATGCGAATCAAAATCAACCTTATCTCAGTAGCTACCAAACAATATCGTTCTTAGTCTCGAATTTGATTAGTACATTTATTTTGATCCATAGGTAATTTTTTTTGTGGTGCAACTTCAAGAAGTTATACTGCTAGTTTGAGATTTTTGAATAGCAAAGTCCAAACTTATGAAATCTTTCAGTGAGAAGTTGGTCTATCTGTTTAATTGATTTTGGCCAACCTCATTGCAGAAGGAAGAAGTAAGTTTTGAGCATCAGGCTGCAATCATGCCTGATGTTCCTCCTCCAGAACAGGCAAGGATTTCTCTCTTTTCTTCCATTTGGTATATGTGCAAGAAAGAACAGACAACTAATAAGCAATCAAATGCAGCTCCTTAATCTGGAGGAGATACGAGAAAGACGGCTTACTGACCCGCGCTTCCCAACGTAATTTTTCTGACTTCCTATCAAATTCTTTTGATAGTTTTCTAATAAACATTGCTCTCAGGTTATTCACCATTTTAGTCATCAAAACCATAGCCTTCAGGATTGACTTCCTTTGTGCCGTTGAAAATGTATGATTGTTGATAACCATCATTTTTCTAGTAGATCTACCTTTCTGTCAATACACATTTATAATATCAAATATTCTTTCTAAGCGAGTTTCAGTTGTTCATCTATTTATCAGTTCATGCATGGCAGATTTTTGATCGTTTAGTCATCTGCAGGCAATATAGGAACTTGGCAGCTAAAAAGAAGTTCACACCTTGGCCCATAGAAATGAGATTCTGTGAAGATTCAGCATCTCAACATAAACCAAGGTATCTACACACCATCTTTCTCCCTCAATGCAGCCCATTCATATTTTCAGTTTGCGTTTTATTTTATCTTGGCCTGATTTAGGCAGTCTTTGGCCTCAAATATCTACATGGACCTTACTTATTCTGAAATTCAGTATATAGATCCCAGTTTCCGCCACAAACAAGATTTTCCCTATTCTTTCAGTATAGATCCTTTTATTAGTAGAAATAGTTATGATTCAGTATTGCCTCTGATTCTTTTTCAGCTTAAACTACTGGTTTAGAGCTCGAGGAAAGCTTTCAGATGATCAAGCTCTACATAGGTTTGTAATTTGATAACCGTACACCATCTCTCATCGTTTATATACTTGCACATAATGAATGTTATTCTGCAATATTTCAGATGTGTTGTAGCATATGCTTCGGATCTACTTTTTTCTGGTGTCAGCCTGAATCCTCACCGGGAGAAGGGTTTGAAGACATACTCACTCAGTCTCGATCACTCGTGCGTTTTCCTATTCACTGTAGTGATTCTGATAATCACTTGAGCAACTTTTTGTTTGTTCACACCGCTGCCGTTCCCTGGTCTGCAGGATCTGGTTTCACAAGCCTGTTAAGGCTGACGACTGGTTGCTGTACGTGGTAAGAAATTGTCCATCTCTTCATCCGATACAGATAACAAAGTAACATGTCCATGTGAGATACTGAGGTTCGTGTTGCTTCCCATGCGAACAGATCGAGAGCCCATCTGCGCATGGTGGCCGGGGTTTCGTCACTGGACGCATGTTCAACAGGCAAGGAGAGGTATGCACTCTTTGTTTCAGAGCTCTGGACTGTTGCTTCTGCACACATTTTTGGACCCAAATAATTTATAATGTTCTCTTCTCGAATGCTCAGCTTGTCATGTCGCTGACCCAAGAGGCGCTGATTAGGAGGGAGAAGACACGAGGACCAAACCCAAGGCCAAATCTTTGAAAGGTGTCGAAGAGTCTGTAGTAGGCTCCTCTCTTTCAATTTGGTTTAGATACTTACGAATTCATAGCACGAAATCAGGCAGTATATAAGGAAAAAGAGATACCAATTGTCATGAGCTGGATATATCTGTAACTTCAAGTGTGGACAAGCTTAGTTGAATTGGATGAGGGTTGGGAAAATAAAGTCACTTTGCATCTCTTCAGCTGTAACTCACTTCGATAGCAGTGGCGTTATTCGGCTTCAGCTTCCAGATTTGGTGTTTGCACCTTTCCATAGTCTAATGCGTGGTTACATCTCAAGTTCTGATATGAAGAAAGGGAAGGAGCTTTGGTTGTGCCAGTCGCAGTTGCAAGCAGCATAACAATTGCAAAAACATCTCTTTTTCGGTCCTGAGCTTCTGTCCTCGGAAGTCAAAGCTAAAACAAGGAGTCCATTTATTGTATAGAATTTCAAATCCAAAACTAGCTCTGCCACTAGAATTTCAAATAAAAAATTACCATTCAAGAGCTTTCTCAGTACCAAAATTCAAATCAAGAGATAGGATGTCAGCTTTGTTGGAAATGGATAATAGTCCTCTCCAAAGCCACAATCTGAAGTCAACAAAAACAACTAGGCCTTTTGAAGAGGACATACAATTTGCCTTAAAAAATACTTTACATATAGTACGTCCTGAACAAACACAAATCCGCGACCAACCTAATTGTGCTTCTCCTGTCACTCTAGCAGCAATTCAATCTTAATGTAGAAAAATTCCACAAGGTCTTACATCTTACAATAGTTCTGCAGTTCTGCTGAATCTTTCTGTTTCAGTTTCAACTTACAAGAAGCTTCCTCTGAATAGTGCTGCTATGATATTTCATGCAACAAAATGGTCAGCGCCAAAACTAGAGAACTTAGATCCAATGCTTTTTGATCAAATAAACCTACAGAACACATTACATCCAACATCTACTTATGGCTGTCCTACCAGTGATCAGTCCCTGACTACATAATGCCAAATCAACAGGTCTCAACCATGATACAAGCGTCTTGTTCGAAAAATAGGATCGATATTCACATGCAAATTCTCCAACTTCTCGCAGCGAGCGACAGATTCGTGCATTTTCTCAAGTACCTTAGGCAAATCTGCAATATTAGCCTCTATCTTGGATTTGAGGATGTTTAATTTTTTAAGTTGCTCTTGATCTTCTTCCAAACTAGATGTTTCAGAGACTGCTAGAAATTCTGCAATATCCATGCACATTCAGCAATTATTAGGAAAAAATTGTTTAAATATTGCTGTGAAAAATTATTGAGTTTGGCACACTAGTCATGCAAGCTAAGTGAGAAAAGCCACAAAGAGAGGGAAGGAAAGGCAAAAATTCTATCACAATGAACTGCAGTGATGCAAGGGATTATTCTGAAGAAAAACTATGGAAAAGAAACACATATCACATTATGCTATCCCTGAACCCAAATAAGCTGCTAAGCAAATAATGCAACATGTACTGACCAAATACACAGCTAAGTTAAAACATAAATTGCAATGTAACAAATCAAAGCCACCAAGCTTGATTGCTTCACTCCTGGGAATCATGTAGCAGTTTGAAAGTAACAGGTTTTACTAGTGTTTTTCTCAAACTAAGAGGCCCACTCACATAGCGAATTGTGGTTACAGCAGATGTAATCCGAAGAAACTAAATCCCACCACCTTTTCTCTGGCTCAAAGTCACAGCTTAGGTTGATGAAAAAGCCTCTACTTTCCCCACGACCCCCAAACCTAACCACGCGACACTGGATGGCCTTGTGTATCCACAATTTTTCCCCAGAGAATTGGTAATTCCTTCGCATACGCCCTGAGGAAGAACCTACGGTCTACGGAACACAAATTACATCACCTCGCCACAAGAGGGCGGGCCAGTCCCAAACCCTAGTACGAGAGCGAGGCAGGAAGAGGGGGCGGCGTACCCTGGCGGGCGGGCGGCCGGAGCGCGGCGAGGCGGTCGACGGCGGCGTCGGCGAGGCGAATGGCGGTGCCGCGGAGGTGCTCGAGGACGCGGCGGTCCAGATCGGCCAGCGACTCCTCAAGCTCCTCGACCTCCCTCCCCAACGCGTGCACCTCAGTCTCCGCCTCGTCCCCCGCGGCTGCGGCGGAGACCGGGGCCTTGCGCTTGCGGTGGTTCGGTGGGGCTCCAGCTTGGCCTGGCGCGTGCGGACCGCCAGCCATGGTGGGTTCGGTGGGAGCGCCGCGCGCGGGGCCGAGGCGAGTGGAGAGGAATCGCAGGGAGGGAGGGGGAAGAAGGCACGGCGCACGGGCCGACGAGGGGAGCGGAACGAATTCAATTTGGGAGCGGGCTAGCGGAGGGTGACTGGGTGACGATGCGAGCAGAGAGGCCCGGTTCAAATTGGGGATGCTGTAGGAGACGTGGGCCCCGCTTGAGTCAGCTCGGCCGTTGGGGTTCTCCGTTCCGGTCTGGCCACTTGAGCGAGCGCTCTCTCTACTCGCAGCGGGTGGATCTTTCCTGAGGGGAGGACGTAGCTGGCTCCGATTTCACGCGAGCTGACGTGAATCAAGAGGGTGTCGGGCCCGAGTCCGAATATATTGGCCAAGGATATCTTAGTTTTCTTGATCTCCCCCATATAAGCCAAGCCCAAATAGGCCAATTATACAATTCTACACCGTCTTTTTTTTAATGGTGAAATGATCTCTAAACTACTCCTCATGGGTAGCACCCAGCAGGCTAGGATTCCTCGTGAGAACAAATTTACAGGGAACCGTAGTTGTCAAAACTCCTTTTAAACTCGAGAGACTTTTGGTATTAATATAGTCCTCCTATTAGTACATATTGACGCAAAGCTTCCAATGCAAAATAAGTTTTTGAGACCCACGATACTAGTAATTAATTCAGTTCAGTAAAACACAAATCCGAGAGAACGACTGGTGTAGATGTATTTTTGTTTGTCCTTTTTGGTTTGGAACAAATACGTAGACATAAGTGATGTGCGCAACACAGTGCCGCCGGTCAATTGGTGGCCGGACTACATAAACCACCAGAGAGCTTTTTGTCTGTTTGGTGCCTCCGGCGAGCAAGATATTTTGCTTCCTCAAGTCGTATGTGACGTGCCAGCAGAACTAATCCGGTCTCAGATATAAAGCTATAAACTGCAACCATGGATTTTTGCAAGAATATTCGAACCTGAAGCTATGCTAGAATTTGTAGCAAACACTCTGCCCCAATAAGTGGGCATATCCCTCTCGATCTGGCTACGTCTGCTTTTGCAAACAGAAGCAGGCACCCAAATCTTAAATTCGCCCTCTAATAATTCGACTAAGACTGGACAAGAAGTAATCCCACGATAGCACCAGTGGCATAACTTTTCAGGCACCATGGGTGGTGGATAAACTAGTTGCACGATAGTTACAGCTGAAGTGTCATCTGAAGACTGCAGCAGCAGCAGCACATTTTTGCACGATGCCAATCTGAAGCTCTGATTTTGGTTTCTTTTGTTGAATATGGATGTGCTCTGAGGGGAAAATATGAACAAAAAGTGAATTCTCTCGACTCCAAGAACGAGTTCGACTTTTCTGAACAACGATTGCTGTGCCGAAGCTTGGATCTCAAGTGGACATAAACACGAGCAAAAGAAAAACTTCAAGAATCCCTGCAACTCTGCAAGAACGCTGCAGAACCAGCAAACCGGCAAGAATGCTGCAGAAACCAGCAAACTGGCAAGAATTTTTATTTTTGTCTGATGAGATGAGCTTGATTAAGCTACATCGAATCTACTTACATCCATCCATGCGGAGCCTGCGACATGTATCATGTATGTACTCCTACATTCAACTGATCGAAGACGTGTTGGAGGAGCAGTTACCAGCAGTCTGCCACTCTGCCTAGGCGCACGAGCAGCGGTAAAAGCTCCGATCCGTATGCACGGCGGCAAGAGCGGACCCGGTCGGCGTCAAGCTGCGGCGACGTCCCGATCCGCGCCCACGGTCAGCCTCGGCGAGCCGGCGGCGTGCCGCGCGGGCGCGAACCTAGCGCTGAAGCCCGGCTCCCGCTCCTCGAGGCAGCCGTCGTCGAAGTTCTGCGCGTAGCTGAGCGGGTCGTAGTTGAGGCCGCCGGCGCCGAGGATGGAGGAGCGGCCGAGCCGGCGCCTGCGCCGCGCCAGGCTGAGGTGCTGCCGCAGCCTGCGCCACAGCGCGGCGACGCAGAAGCGGCCCCAGCAGGAGGCCATCGCGCCGCGCGCCCGGTGGCTGTACGGGTCCGCGTCCTCCTCCCCGTTCTCGCCGCACTCCCCCATCGCCGGCAGCCTCCCCGGCGAGCCAAGCGCCCACATCAGAGCAGCTCCTCCCTTCCCCTCTGCACGGCGGGGAGAGCGAGCGCCGAGCGCGCAACTAGCTTGGCAAAGCGATGATGTGTGCGTAGCTGGTTGATTGGTTTGTTGGTTGGTCTCGGCAGATGAGGCGGATAGGAGAGCGCGGGGGGAGGCGGGGGCGTGGGATGCGAGGCGGACGGCGGAGATGGGAGGGGCCAGCCGGCGCCGTGCGTGGGTCGTGATGAGGTGTCCCCGGCCTCGTCGGCACATTCCGTTGTGCCAGCGGGATCTCGGCTGACGTGGGGCTTGCCCGGTCCCACAGCGGGGGCACGTCTTTTCAGATCCGGAGTGCAAGCAAAGAGTGTTGATTGCTTGTTGGCGTCTGCAGTTCTGCGCATGGGGTTGGTTTGGGTTTGGAGTACTGGAATACAATTTGAATTTTCAAACAAAATACTGGAATATAGTTTGGATATTTTAGGAGTAGTAGTCCCATGGAAATTGCCGATCACTCCTTAAACTAGTAAAAGTTAGCCGTTTGGTATGATCTGAGGATCTGAGCATTGCAGATTGCATTGCTTTGAGCTTTGGTAGGTTAGATGCAGAAGATCCCTGTTTGGAGGCGGGACAAATGTGACATACTGGTCCCATTTGGTTGCCAAAATTTGGTATCATGTGGCCCGTACAAATTTGAACAGGTTGAGATTAGTTGTTGTCGGATACTAGGATCACAAATCTAATTAAGTCATTATGACATGTTTTGTGCTAGAATGTTTAAGAGCATCTTCAGCAGATTACTCATCTCTCATACCCTATATATTTTCTCTCTCCATTGCCAATAACACTTTTTTAAGTTTTGGTAACCAGTACTGTAGATAGGATGGAGTGAGGAATCCTCTACATTTGAGCAAGAGGGAGGTATATTTTGGCGACCATTAAATTTTTTTGTTATTGGCGATGGAATTGGTAATCTGCTGAAGCACCTTCCATTAGTAAAAAGATAATCTTTTAGTATTAGAAGGAGAGATGAGTAGTCTACTGGAGATGCTCAGCATGCATACATCCCAACGGTTCTTATTTAAGAAATCCTTCCGGAAATTAGACATTCCAAACATGCATTTAGTTTCGGTTGACTTTAATTTTGAAATCCACAACCCACACTATTTAAATGATGATTTCACTTTTTTTTCTTGCATAAGTTTTTCATGCATATAGTTCTTCCACAACCCGGAAATTCACATGCATGTAGATTGCATCCGTATCCATCCATATTTTTTATATAGCTTTTCATGCACCAATTTAGGTAATCCGTAGTGGCTTAGCTTTGGTGAGTCGCCTACTAGTGTCCTGTTCCATGCATGCAACACAAAGGGTAGGCGCAGATCTCTCACCTCCTTCATTTCCTCCACAAGGAAGCCTCGAACGGGAGCCTAGATGAACTTGTGTGGTCAGGACCAAGCTTTTGCATCTATTCCCCTATTTTAAGCCACCTCACCATTTGACCACAGAACACTTAGCCATTTTCAGACCACAGGAAGAAAAACCTCCCCTACGCATGTAGCGTCACCTCGTGCCACCGTCCCTCATTTCATTTCGCCGTTCCCCATGGACAATCCAATCCACAGAAGGTGCACTACGCTACGGGGTCTCGTCCTCCTCGTCGCCGCGGCCGCCGTCCTCCTCCTATCTCCGGCGGCGGTCACCCCGGTCGCCAGCCACAATGACCACGGCGTGCACAACAACTACCTCGTCCTCGTGCGCAGCGCGTACGAGTACGACAAGAAGGTGCACCAGAACGTGTCGAGCTGGCACGCGTCGCTCCTGGCGTCGGTGTGCGACTCCGCCAAGGAGACGCTGGCGGCGGACCCGTCCGCCATGACCCGGCTCATCTACTCCTACCGCAACGTCGTGAACGGGTTCGCGGCCCGCATGACGCCGGAGGAGCTGGAGAAGATGTCCAAGATGGACTGGTTCGACCGCTCCCTCCCCGAGCAGACGTACCACCTCCTGACCACGCACACGCCCGAGATGCTCGGGCTCACGGGCGACCCCCGCCGCGGCGGCCTGTGGAACACCAGCAACATGGGCGAGGGCGTCATCATCGGGATCCTCGACGACGGCATCTACGGCGGCCACCCTTCGTTCGACGGGGCCGGGATGAAGCCGCCGCCTGCCAAGTGGAAGGGCCGCTGCGATTTCAACAAGACGGTCTGCAACAACAAGCTCATCGGCGCGCGCTCCTACTTCGAATCGGCCAAGTGGAAGTGGAAGGGCCTCCAAGACCCGGTGCTACCGATCAGCGAGGGGCAGCACGGCACGCACACGTCGAGCACGGCGGCCGGCGCCTTCGTGCCCAACGCCAGCGTCTTCGGCAACGGGCTCGGCACGGCCGCCGGCATGGCCCCCCGCGCGCACATCGCCTTCTACCAGGTGTGCTACGAGCAGAAGGGCTGCGACCGGGACGACATCCTGGCGGCGGTGGACGACGCCATCGAAGACGGCGTCGACATCCTCTCGCTCTCGCTCGGCCACGAGGATGCCATTGACTTCTCAGATGACCCCGTCTCGCTCGGCGGGTACACGGCCATCCTGAACGGCGTGTTCATCTGCGCGGCGGCGGGCAACACCGGGCCGAGCCCCGCGACCCTCGTAAACGAGGCGCCGTGGCTGCTCACCGTGGGGGCGAGCACCAGCGACAGGAGATTCGTGGCCTCCGTGAAGCTTGGCGACAAGGTTGAGGTTGACGGCCAGTCGCTCAACGACCCCAACACCACCATGGGCGATCCGCGCCCGTTGGTGCACGACGCGGATGGCATGTGCGCCAACGAGAACGTGTTGATGGCGCAAAACATCACCGGGAAGATCATCATCTGCGACGCCGGGGGCGTTGTCAGCACCGAGAAGGCCAAGATGGCAAAGCGTGCCGGCGCGGCCGGGATGATCGTCGTCATCCCGGAGGTGTTCGGCCCGGTGGTCATCCCGAGGGCGCACGCCATCCCGACGGTGCAGGTCGCGTACGCGGAGGGGCAAAAGATCAAGGAGTTCATGCAGACCTCGCGGGACGCGACGGCGACGTTCGTCTTCAAAGGGTCAATGTTCAAGACCCCGCAGTCGCCGATGGTGGCACCCTTCTCCTCGCGGGGCCCCAACAGGCGAAGCCGTGGGATCCTGAAGCCCGACCTCATCGGCCCCGGGGTGAACATCCTCGCCGGCGTACCCTCGATCGAGGACGTGGAGCTGGCGCCCGATGCGGTGGTGCCCAGGTTCGACATCAAGTCCGGCACGTCCATGGCGGCGCCGCACCTGAGCGGGATCGCCGCGCTGATCAAGCACGCGCACCCGACCTGGTCGCCCGCGGCCATCAAGTCGGCGCTGATGACGACGGCGGAGCCCACCGACAACCTCCGGAAGCCGATCGCGGACGTGGACGGCAAGCCGGCGACCTTCCTCGCCATCGGCGCCGGCCACGTGAACCCGCAGAAGGCCATAGACCCGGGGCTCGTGTACAACATGACGGCCGTGGGCTACGTGCCGTACCTGTGCGGGCTCAACTACACGGACCAGAAGGTGAGCACGATCATCTACCCGGAGCCGCCGGTATCGTGCGCCAACCTGTCGAGGCTGGAGCAGGACGACCTCAACTACCCGTCCATCACCGCCATCCTCGACCAGCCGCCGTTCACCGCGACGGCCAACCGCTCCGTGACGAACGTCGGCACCGCCAGCTCGACGTACGTCGTGGAGGTGGAGGTGCCGGCGTCGGTGAAGGTGGAGGTGAACCCGACGAAGCTGACGTTCAAGGCGGTGGACGAGGTCCTCAACTACTCGGTCACCATCACGTCGGCGGACGGCCGGGCGCCGGCCAGCCCGGTCGAGGGGCAGCTCAAGTGGGTCTGCGGCAAGTACGTCGTGCGCAGCCCGCTGCTCGTCGTCGCCGGGGCACGCCAAGCCTAACTCTCGGTAGCAGCTCGTGAGTGGTAACGATTAATTAAATTAGTTGGCCATATATATGAGCTTAGCGTTTGATTGAGATCGATGTGATGCGCTTTGTTCGCTTTTGATTTGGTAGGCTTAATTACTAATTAGACATGCAGAGCAAATCCTTCCCTCGTGGAAAGTGAAACTGGGAGAGACAATTTTCTTTCTCTATATTTGTTTATTAAAATTAAAAGTTTATTCTGAAGTGTGAATTATCGTGGCCACTGATTTGTAATTACAGGGAAAATTATGTGTTATCGTCGCCCCTCCCCTTTATTCTGATACTCCCTTTAATTTTATTTACATATCGTATTAGGTTTATCCTAAGTTAAATTTAGCCAATTTTGACTAAATTTATAGAAAAAAATACTAACATTTACAATACTAAATTTATTTTATTGGAACCACCATTAAATATACATTGATAGTACATATGTTGGATAGTATAGTTGTTGCTATATTTTTCTAAGATTTAATTAAAGTTAGCTAACTTTAATTTAGGATAAATCTAATACAATATGTAAATAAAAATGGAGGGAGTATATTATCTGACAAAACAAAGGTGGCAAAGCGGAACTTCATTGGGCCCGTGGGCTAGGCCCGAGTTATGTTGAATAAGCCACCAGATTGGCTTATTGGGCCACAATGACGTATGTTTTTTCTCCTTGCTTGGGCTGGCCTGGTCTTGCTTTGACCGGTGGGTCAAAAATGCTCTCGCTCAGCTACTAAATATGCTCCTCTAAAAAAAAGCTACTAAATATGTGCAACAAAACCTTTCAAAATAAAAGGGCACAATTCTGCCCAAAAAGAAAAGAAAAGGGCACAATACTAGAAGTCTGCAAATACAATTAGGATTTAGAAATTCTAGCAATCTCATAAACCAGCACACCACGGTTACAATCAAGCTAACAAGTGTCAAGCTAACAAGTGTCAAGCTAACACGGTTACACCACGGTTATCAGGATGTGGTAGCGCGTGTGACTACCATTTTTTTATCAAGAGATCAACTGAAACATGCAGGCTTACCAACTAAGAACTCGAATAAACTGTGTGCACGAGGAAGGAAAAATCCAGGAGGAAGATGAACAGTTCCTATCGATCAGGCGAAGGAGATGGACACGGGGCTCCTCACGGTGTGCTTGTCGGACACCCACTGGAGCGAGCCCTGCACGACCTTGGCGTCCGTTCTCTGCCCCCGCCACACGGACACCGTGAAGTTCTGCACCTGGTTCGCGGCGGTGAAACGCAGCGAGCTCGGCGCGACCTTCACCTGCACGGTGCCCGGCAGGTTGACGCGGGGGTAGTACACCGCCGACGCCTCGCCGACGTTCTTCACCGCGCGGCTCACCACCACCGGGGCCGTGGGGTTCGTCGTCGACGGGAGCGTCAGCGAGATGGACGGGTAGTTCAGCATGCGGTCCGGGATCACCGTGATGGCCGAGCAGTCGACGGAGCGGCGCGCGATCACGGAGACCTCCTGGCTCGTGTACAGACCACAGAGGTAGCCGACGTAGTCGGCGGGGGCGATGTCGTAGACCAGGCCGGGGTCGATGGCCTTGTCCGGGTTCACCTGGCCGGCGCCTGTGGCGAAGAAGTTGGCCGGCTCGTGCTGCTCGTTGACTATTAGCTTCCCGGATCTGTCGGTGGGGTCGGCGGTGGTCATGATGGCGGACTTGATCGCCGCCGGCGACCAGTCAGGGTGCTTGCTCTTGATCAGCGCGGCGATGCCGCTGAGGTGCGGCGTCGACATGGACGTGCCGGATTCGAAGTTGAAGGTCGGCCGCTCGGGGAAAAAGGGCGCCGACGGAGGGCCGACCTGGAATGGCCACGCCGCGAGCACGCTCACGCCGGGGCCTGTGATGTCGGGCTTCAGGATGCCGGGGTTCTGGACGCTGGGCCCACGCGAGGAGAACGAAGTGATAGCCGGGGCCGGCGACGTGCCAAGGACGGTGCCCTTGAAGATGATCTGCGCCACCGGGTTCGCCGTCGAGTTGATGTACTTTTTGATGTTAACTCCGGCGTCGTAGCTGACGTGCGACGCCGGGAGGACGTGCGCGTCGGCGATGGTGCTGTACCCGTCGGCGAACTGGTTGGCCATAATCATGCCGAAGCCACCGGCTCTCTTCACCTCGGCGCCCTTCTCGAGCCTCGGGACGGCGTTGCCACGGTCGCAGAGCACGATCTTGCCCTTGACGTCGAAGCCGTCCAGCGAGCCGTTGCCGCAGAAGTTGGCGTCGGGCGTTGAGCTGGCGCCCGCGTAGACCAACGGGTACGTGACGGTCGTCGAGATGTTTGGCTGGTAAACGGACTCGCCATCGAACGTGGCGCCGTTCCCGAGACGCACCTCGGCAACGATCAGACGGTCCATGGTGCTCGCCGCGACGGTGAGCATCCACGGCGCATCGTTGGATAGCGTGCTGACACCTGGACCGTCGTTGCCGGCCGCCATGCTGACGAACACGCCCTTCTCTACGGCGCCGAACGTGCCGATGGCGATGCCATCCCTGTAGAACGGCAGCGTCGGCCCGCCAAGGGACAAGGAGAGAATGTCACAGCCGTCACCGACGGCCACGTCGATGCCGGCGAGGATGTCGGCGGTGGTGCACTCGTCGCCGCACACCTTGTACATGGCGACGTGCGCGCGGGGCGCCATACCTGAAGCGGTGCCGTAGCCCTGGCCGAGCACCTGGGCGCCCGTCACGACCGCTCCCGCCGCGGTGCTCGACGTGTGCGTGCCGTGCCCGTCCTTGTCGAGCGGGGACGGGTCCGACTCGAAGGAGCGCGCGCCGATGAGCTTGTTGTTGCACGCCGAGGCGTTGAAGTCGCAGCGGCCCTTCCACTTGGCCGGCGGCGGCGGCATGCCGTCGCCGCTGAAGGAGGGGTGGAATGGGTAGACGCCGCTGTCGAGCACGCCGATGATGACGCCCTCGCCGAACCCGGAGGTGTAGTTCCTGCCGCAGAGGTCCAGCCCGAGGAACTGCGGCGTGTGCGTCGTCAGCAGCCTGTGCACCTGGTTCGGCGCCGCCGCGACGAACCCGGGCATGCCGGACAGCGCCTCGAGCTCCCGCTCCGTCAGGCGCGCGGCGAAGCCACTCGCGACGTGGTGGTACGAGTGGACGAGCCGCCCGTCCTCCGGGACGAACGTCCTGTACCACGCCGTCCGGTCGTCGGCCGTGCCGAACACGTGGCTCTCGCGAGGATGCACGTGGACGATGAACGTGCGGAGCTCATCGCCGGCCACCGCGGCGACGACCGCGACGAGAAGGACGGGCAGCAAGGCGAGCTTGAACCTTCCCATGATGGCTGGCTTTGCTCTGAGCTTGTGTGCTAGCGTGCGTGGCCTTTTTAAAAGACCTAGCTACCTGCCGAAATGTTCCATTGTTAAAAGGTTCCAGGGATTAGATCAGCGTTCCTGTCGCTGTAGGCAAAGCCGGAGACGGCCGGCGTCGTTCTGGCCGTGGCACGGAGCTTTGGAGCCGTGCCAATGTTGGGAGATGTTTGCAAGGACCGTGGGGTCGAGTTTACGATGTGGACACGGATCGGTCGCTTGGGAATTGCCGTGTCGCGATAGGGAGGGATTAGGATGACTGTTTGAGGCTGCCGCCCGAGTTGTCCGTGACAATCACAATAGTACAGAGCTAGATGGCAGCAGGTAGAGTCCAGGGGTATCATGGCTCTTGTCCCCGTTCCGCGAGCAAGCATCTGGCATTGCAAGACCGTCTTGTTTTATCGGATGTCTCCGAAGAGACAAGACCGTGTTGTTTTACTGGTTTTGCCGGACAGGGCATTTGCTAGTAATTCAGTTCACCGGTTGGAAGGTGGCCGGCTAGTCTTTGTTACATATCTTCCAGCTGAAACTTTAGTTTGGTTATGAAATTTGACGTTGTTATATTTAACATACCCTGCCTACAGCAACTGTTGCTTAATTTTCCCCAAGCTGACATATCTGTGCTCATTTTTCTTTTGAGGACAACCCCCCCTCTGTGTGTGTGTATTTAAATTCTTGCTCTTTAAGCATGTGATTATTTTTTTTTGCTAAAAATAGTGTGTGATTTCTTCCACTCCTAATTGTCTCGCTGGTGTAGAATATCGCATCACTTAATATGGTACTAATGTATTTAAAATTTCTTTTCCAAAAGCTTCTACACGTGATTTGTGAATAGGAGTGATTTGTGCAGTTGGCCATTCAGACCGCCCGGCAACGGCATGGCCCGGGCCTGACTTAGCCCAGCACGACTAGGCACGCTTATTAAACGGGTCGTGCCGTGCTGGCCCAGGCACAGCATGGGGGAGTTTTAACTGTGCCGTGCCGGCCCATTGGCCCGATTGGCCCGTTAAGCCCGCAGGGGAGGGGAGGAGCAGGCGGCGCTAGCCGTCGCACAGCGATGCAGGGAGGGGAGCAGGCGGCGCCGGCCGTGGCCTGAAGGAGGAGGCAATGCCGGCGGCCGCGCGGCGGCGCAGGAAGGGGAGAAGGGAGGTGAGTAGGTGGCGCCGGCGCGGCCCGAAGGAGGAGGCAACGCCGGCGGCGACGCGGCGGCGCGGCCTTGCGGCGACGCAACGCGGGAAGGGGAGGAAGGCGGCGCCACGTGAGGAGGACGGAGGGAGGGGCCGCGGCTCCAGGGAGAGGAAAAGGAGGTGGCAGCTAGGGTTTGGGGGATTGTAGTATACATGTGTGGGCTGATGTGGGTGATTTTTATTGGGCCAGTTGTTAATCGGGCCAAGATTATGCTGACCATCTACTCGGGCCGTGCCGGCCCACAGGGTAAGGGAGCGGCCTAAGCACGACATGAGGCTTGTGTCAGGCCGGTCTGGACCCGATTAACTTCATGCCGGACAAAAAGTCATGCCGTGGGCCGGCCATGGGCCTCGGGGCTTGATGGCCAACTATAGTGATTTGTCCTTAATATTCATAAACATATGCACAAAACACATTCCCTGTTTGGCATAGCTCCACTCCACAACTCCAGCGACTCCAGCAAAAAAAATAGCCAAACACCCCAACTCCAAAACTCCATGGAGCTGCCAACTCCATGGAGCTGTAGTGCAAATGGGGGTGGAGTTTTGGAGCACCTCTTTTGCTGCTCCAAAACCCCCACTTTTGAACCTCCTCGTGGAGTTCGTGGGTAATTACCCACCACTGCCATTGATTACACGGAAAAACGGTTCGTTTTCTTTTATTCCTCCCTTCCCGTCACGATGCCGCCCTCCCCTCCCTCCCCGCCGGTCCCCGCAGGCGCCACCCGCGCCGGTCCCGCCAGCCCCACCCTCCTCGCCGGTCCCCGCGGGCACCACCCGCCGTCGCCCCCACCCGACGCCGCCCTCCCCTCCCTCCCTGCCATGCCGAAGGCCACCAACCCCGCCGCTCTCGATCAGTCCATCCGCTCTCGATCTGCGTCGCCATGCTGCTTGCGCACCTCCGCCGACCACGGGCGAGCGGGAGCCGCCGCGAGCGCGCCCCACCACCGCGCCGGAGCTCCGCCGCCGCTCGCCCGTCCACAACCCGCGCGGGGAGCTCCCGCCGCCGCGCGGCCGCCCACGAAGCTCCGCCGGCCGAGGGCGCGCCCCACCACCGCGCCGGAGCTCCGCTGCCGCTCGCCCGTCCACAGCCCGCGCAGGGAGCTCCCACCGGCCGGGGGCGTGTCCCGCCGCCACGCGCGGCCGCCTACGCCCCTCCGCCTCAGGCCTCTGCTCCGCACGGCCTCGGGTCTCGTTGCTGCCGCCGCCACGGGTTTCTTTTTGCCTCCCGTCCAAGGATCGCAGCAAGGCGAGGCGACGAGCTCCAATTGCCTGCAAATGGCGCGGACCAGGAGCCCGTGGCCCGCTCTGAAGGCCATCGCCGCCCGCCGCCCTCCCTCCCCGCTGGCCCCCCGCGTGAACGCGAAGGCGAGGAGGAGAAACAGAGGAGGCCTGGCCCACTTGTAAGAGAAAGAAGAGAGAGGGGAGGGATAGAGTTGAAATGAAGTTAGAAGTTTCAAGGGGCTTTCTGCAAATAAACTTATAGCTAAAAAGAGTATGACATGTGGGTCCTGCGAACCAAGGGCAATGATGGCAATACACCCTCAAAACTCTCAGCTGGGGGCACACTCCATGCCAAACAACCCATCCAGCCAGCTCCAACTCCACCCAGAGCTAGCTCCATCTGGAGTTTTGGAGTGGAGCTGCTCCAGGTGGAGTTGGAGCCATGCCAAACAGGCCCTAAAACTGTCAGGGTGTGCGTGTGGATGGGAATCTACCGGCTTAATATTCTATAATATGATGTGAGATTTTCCATATATTTTCTATGTTTTTTAAATAACAGAAATGCACTTGTACGGTGAGCACTGTGTTTAACTTCTAGCACTCTAGCCAATATTTCTCGATGCACCCAGGACCCATATCATAATCATTTTAAGTTTATAAAGAATGCAAGGGAAGACCCAGTTTGCATGCAAAATAAGCAAACATCTGGCTACACAGAGCAACAGTATCAAGCGAAGGAAATGGAGATGGGGCTCCTGACGGTGTACGTGTCTGACACCCACCGGAGCGCGCCTTCCACCACCGGAGCACCATTCCGCCTCGGCCACACGGTCACTTTGAAGCTCTGCTCCTGGTCCACCTGCGTGACCACCAGTTCGCGCGGATACACGCCGACGGTCACGGCATCGTCGAATACCCCGACGTTCTTCACCGTGCGCTCAACGGCCATAGGCGTGCTCCAGTTCCACGTCCGCTGGAACGCGACCGAGATCGACGGGTAGTTCAGCATGCTCTCCGGGATCACCGTGACGGCCGAGCAGTCGACCCGTCTCCGCGCGATCACCGAGACGTTCCGGCTGCTGTACAGGCCGCAGAGGTAGCCGATGTAGTCGCTGGCCGCGATATCGTAGACCAGGCCGGGGTCCATGGCCTTCTCGGGGTTGACATGGCCGGCGCCGGTGGCGAACAGGTCGGCCGGCACGCGCTGCTCGTTGAGGATGGGGTTGCCGGCGCGGTCGGTGACGTCGGCGGTGGTCATGATCGCCGACTTGATCGCCGCCGGCGACCAATGAGGGTGCTTGCTCTTGATGAGCGCCGCGACGCCCTGAGGTGAGGCGCCGACATGGACGTGCCGGAGTCAAAGTTGAAGGTCGGCCCGGGTAGAGGAGATGCCCTCGGCGGACCCACCTGGAACGGCCGCGCGGCGAGCACGCTCACGCCGGGTCCCGCGATGTCGGGGCTTTAGGATGCCGGGCTTGTGGAGGCTAGGCCCACGGGAGGAGAAGGCGGCGATCGACGGAGCCGGTGACGTGCCGAGGATCGTACCCTGGAAGAGGATCTGTCGCCGTGGCGTTCGCCATGGAGCTGACGTAGGACTTGATAGCCGAGGCGGCGGCGTAATCGACGTGCGACGCCGGGAGGACGTGCGCTTCGGCGATCGTGGTGTAGCCGTGGGGAAACGTGTTCAGCAATATCATGCCCGCGCCGCCGGCGCTTTTTACCACGGCTCCTGGGATGCGGCGCCCCGGCTCGCTCCCAAGCTCGCAGAGCACTATCTTGCCCCTGACGTCCAAGCCGTCCAGCGAGCCGTTGCCGCAAAGCTCGGCGTATGGCTTCCCGCTAGCGCCAGCGTAGACGAGCGGGTAGAAGGTGGAGGCCGAGACATTAGCAGGCTGGTACGCCTACTCGCCGTGGAAGAAGAGGCCGTTCCCCAAGCGGACCGTCGAACGGATGGACCGGTCCATTGTGCTTGCGGCGACGGTGAGCATCCAGGGCGCCTCGTTTGAGACGGAGCTGACGTTCGGGCCAGATTTGCCAGCCGACACGGTGACAAAGACTCCCTTCTCGACGTCCCGATGGCCGAGGAATCGTATTTTTGCATTGCATTGGAATAAAAAAAAAGAGAGGATAAATTGCATTGCTGGGCTGCTTTTGGCCCGCAGCTGCTTTCATTCTCGTTGGGTCATAGACGACAATCCCTTCACCGCCTTTTTTTTTTATAACAGCGATCTATAAGAAAAAAGGGGATAAATTGCATTGGGTGGGCCGAAGCCGGACCGCCACTTCCCCCATTTTTTGGCAGGCCAGGCAAATCAACAGTTGGAATGGGCCTGCTATGTCAAATTCAATTCGAGAGAGCTAGTTTCCTGGCTAACTGGCTGTGTGAAGAAATGGGATTTATTACTTCCCATTTTCCTGATTTAGGATTGCTATAAATCTGTCAAGTCGAAACTCAGGAGGTCAGCACAGCTTCTTTGAATTGTTTTGAGAGACATACTTGCTGTTCTGAATGTTACTAGGTTGTATGTTTTCAGGGTCTCGAGTGTAACTGTTTCAGGTATGGATAGCATTTAGAATTTTAAACAACTGCGATGGTCGAGGAAAACAAGATACCTTTAATGAGTTCCCTTCCTGAAGGAGTTTTCTGAAATTATTGGACGCTTTCACACTGCCTTCTTTATCTACTGTTCTTTCCTCAAGCGACTTTACCCATTGCTTGTTTAAGCGCTAATTTTGAGGATTCGCCGGCTCAGTCTTCGAAAATACTCATAGGGATAGGATTTGTATATGTGCATTTATAGAGGTGAGTACGCGTAATGAGTGTCTGAGTTGTACTGTGTAATTAAAAAAAATTAGTAGGAAGCACATTTTAAGACTTTGTACTAGTGGATTTTCGCAGGACTGCCTTGAAAAGCCATACCTATTTCTGCGTGCTTCAACTTTGTTTTATTTTTCTCATTCTCTATTTCAAGAATTTCTAGCTTTCTCCCCTTTCAAAATGTTGTTAGATAGTCCATCATGTCAAACTGTCCTTGGTTCCACTTTGTTTCCGGCAAGCTTCCTAGTGCGTTTCTACGCGTTAAACAACTGCACCTAACGAGAAGAAAGCGTGGAGACCTTATTAGATTACTAGTAAATAGGCTTAGAAGGTAGTCATGGCGGCCACACCGGGCTCACTACTCAGGCGCACGGTGGCTGCATAAGCGCATAATATCTGGCATCTCAACTACTGCTGATGGAGTGATGGGGCCCGGGTGCATGGAACTATTGAGAGCACCCAACCTTATTACAATCTGGAAATGTAGATTGCAATTTGCACCCAAAGCTAGCTGTGATGGCACAAGTTGGATGCTGCTTTCAAATTTAGATAATTCTACCAAATTTTAAGCCATCACTACCTACAGGGGGTGGCACAGCACAGCTAAGACGAATTTTGTTGCTCCATATGATTCTTCGTCAAATAAAAATATGAACCATCTGCTAAAACAATGCAATCCTATCTAATCCAGGATGCTTCCTTTTAAATTCATGAAGCATAAAAGAAAACTGCAAATAAAAAACTCTGCCCATAATCCTCTGAATTTTAGTATAAACAGACAGCACCGTTCAGCAGGAGCCAGCCTAACCCAAACAGGCAACCACAGGTTCATGAGCACAGAACAGACCTAGCAGGACTAGGCACGTGGCGCTATCTCGTAGGCTATCATGAGCCACACAACCCAATCAAAAGGAGTTGGCTAAGGCGTGCTTAGGATAAACCTAAAAAAAAAGTCCCGTCAGCTAAGCTCGCCAGGCATGGTTCATTATACTAAGCAGACTCTCCTCTGCATGAAACTCGCTACGGCGGCTGCGCTCTGCCCGTACTGTCACAGCTTATCAGCTCCCAGCTGCGACTTGCGAGCTGTGGAAACCCAAAAATGCCCTGCTTTCTTGTGCTTTTCTTCGCTCGCACCGGACAGAGTGCCTTCGGATTAGGGCTCCTTTTCCTCTTTTCAGAATCAGCCCGGGTCCCTTAGAATTAGGAGTATCCGCAAATGCTAATGAGCAGGAGACGGGACCGAGAAAACAACGTCCTCCTTCCGTGCTCCGTCCATGGAGGGCGACGGGGCGACGGAGACGACGGGGGGGGGGGGGGGGGGGGGGGGGGGCAGACGGTAGTGATTGCCCCTTTGCGGTGCCAATCCGGGGTCCCGGCGCACGCAGGCCGCCCGGCCATGATCGGGGAACGGGGGACCTTTCGCCCCTTTGCCGTCCGTAATGCCCGCCATGATGCCGGCGACCGGCATGCTCGGCGACTTTGTGTCAGGGCGACGGCATGGCCCCCGCTGCCACATGGCAATTGGTGGGAC